>CM067842.1:260912479-270912479 GCA_034509565.1 Triticum monococcum | reverse complement strand
CTTGGAGCGCCCGGAGCCCAATGTGTGGTAGTAACTATTCATTGATCACAAACACAGAACTCAGCTGCTGAGGACGGCTTCAATGAGACAACCCACCATGTACTCCTACATGGCCTCTCATGGATACCTTTACCAAATCATGTTCACACACTTAGCTCATAACAGTAGGACAAGTTCACACTCCTCTAATTCATCCCTGATGAATTAGAGCTGACTCAACTCTAAGCAGTAGTAGGCATGACAAACAAGCATGAATGAGTAGGGACATCAGGGCTCAAACAACTCCTACTCATGCTAGTGGGTTTCATCTATTTACTGTGGCAATGACAGGTCATGCAGAGGAAAGGGGTTCAACTATCGCAGCATGTAACAGTTGAATCGGTGTTGTCCTAATGCAATAAAAGAGAGCAGAAGTGAGAGAGTGGGATTGTATCGGAATGAACAAGGGGGTTTTGTTGCCTGACACTTCCAAAGATAGTATAGCTCTTCATCAGTGTCATCGATCTCACCGTCGAAACCACGTCTACTTAGAGGGGACAACACCGGCAATAGAGAAAGAACACAATCAATGCAATGCGACAATATGATGCATGACCATGACATGGCAATATGCTGTGATTTATACTAATGGATCTAGCAAAAATTTAATTGAAGTACATATGAAGCAAGGGTTCATATGCAAACTCCATAAGAAGTATTTAAAAGGCCATTAGCATGTTTTCACTTATAAAGTGGGTATAAGTTGCTGAACATGCATGAAAGTAGCATAAATGGATAGATTGGATTTTTCTGATAATATTTCATTTATAAATTATTTCATTTGGAGCTACAGATTATTTTCTATGAATTTTTGAAGTTTAAGTCATTTTTCTAGAATTCCCTGAATTAATCAGCACTGCGTCATGCCTGCGTCGGCAGGTTAGCAGCGCTGACCAGGGTCAAACCTGACGTGTGCGGTCCACACGTCAGTGACATCGGTGCTAGACCCGCGTTGACTAGCACTTTGACCTGCTGCGGGGCCCATTGTCAGTGGTAGAAGGGCAGCTGAGCTGGCAGGGATTAGTGCTAATGACTGCGCCACGTCGGTCCTCGCCGGAGTTCCACCGGCGGCGACCAAAGCTATGACTGAAGCTCACTGGGGCTGCGCTACAGGCGGTGTATAGACGCACGAGGGCCACCAGAAGGTAGCCCGAGCACGCCCGCATCTAGCTAGCCGCACGGGAGGCTGCGTGGTCGCCGGAATTGACGACGGCAAGCGCATCCGCGGTGGCTGAAGTTCGGACGTGGAAGGGGTCGATGCTATGATGTACTAGAGAAGAAACCGAAGGGTGCTGCGTGCTCCTAGGAGTGCAGCGAACACGGTGACGCACTCAAGTGTGAGCTGGGGTGGTCCTGGACACGGTGGTGAGCAACTACGGCAGCGATGAGCTCTCAGGTCCGGTGGTTAGTGTGGGTACGACACGCAAAAGAGGAAGAGAGGAGAGGGGAAACGATGAGGTGCTCACCTCGAGGCAGTTAGAGTGCTCACCAGGCTCGGGGGTGGTCCGGTGCGGGTGGAAATGCGGTGATGATCTCGGCGGACCAAGGTTGAAGACGACGGCTATGGTGGCGATGCAAGGCCTCCGGCGAGGCGTGGCTCGGTGGGGAGATCAAGGGTGTCACGGCGGATGTCTTTGACAGCACGGGGAGGCGAGGGAAGGGCGATGGCCTCCTCTCGTGAGCACAGAAGCGAGAGGGGGAGGGGATGAGGATGAGCGCGGGTTGGCGAGAGAGTCGGGGTGATGTGTGGCGTCATCCGGACGCGTTGGGGCAGAGGTAGGAAGCAGGAGGTGGAGGGGCGCGTGCCGGCGTGCTGCGGCCACATGCGCTCTGTCCTTCTGGCATGCCGAGAGAGATGACTCGCAAGGTGGGGGTGGGCTGGGCCGCTAGTGGGCTGCGAGGTGAGCACACACTCTCTCTGCTTTCCTATTTTCTTCAGTTTTTCTATTTTTCTTCTCTGTTTGGATTTAGTTTATAAACCAAATCATTTTTATAATTCCTGAATATAATTGTGGGCATTAACTGAATTATTACAGAGGCCCTTAGGTATTTTCAGAATTGTTGGAGCATTTAAAATTATTTATAGAATTTAAATGCCCCAATTCAAATACATATGATTTAATTGAAAAATCTAGGATTACCTAGAAAAATGTGCACCATTTTTGGAAGAGGTTTCCACCTTAACCAAAAATCATGAACTTTTCTCAAGGCATTTTGGATTATTTGAAAATTATTTTAAGTTGAACCTATTTGGATTGATTTGGTGCTAGGGTTTGAACATCCCCATTTCAAGTTCCAAAAATTTAAACATGATGCAAGCAAAAAGCAAACACTAGGCAGTACTAGAAGCTAGGGATGTGACAACTCACCCCCCACTAAACAAGAATATCATCCCGAGATTCAAGCGTAGGGTAAGATGAAGGGGGGACACAAACTAACATAATCTTCAGGATCTAGGTTTCACTTCATAAAGGCGTTTATTCAATCACCATCTTTGTCTCGTCGTCTTGCTTTGAGAATTCCAGCCAACATGACAACGAGAGGAAAAGGAAACTCTGGAAGGATCGATCTTCTTGAAGATTGAACAACTCAGGATCAACTCATGGAATGAGACATAACAACATCTCTCGAGCCAAGACACGAAGCACACATCTAGAGGGATGGAGTGGAATAGATGATGAGGGTTCACTGGGTAGACAACAATTCCACACCTAATAGGGTGGTGAACGGTCGTCAACGTAGCGAGGATTTGAGTTTCCATGATACCATAACGAGACACCCTAGAGAAGGATGACACGTAGAATTATCCCTTATGTGGCAAAAAGAATTACTTTTGATTCAGAGATCAATGAAATTCTCTATACCAGCCTAGGGAAAATCTCGAGCAATCGTTTGAAGGAGTTAGAAAGAATGACATACCCTGACTAGAATGGATGATGTGGACTACCTTGTTGAAGACAATGTAATGGATGATCTTTGCTTATCATCGAAAATGGAAGGGACCCATGGCAGGACCACTTTTGAGATGATCTTGAGCCGCAATTACAGGAAAGGATAGCCCATGGGAATTTGGCACAATGGTGGTGTAAGCTGGGAACAAAATGCAAATGTTGGGAATGCTTCAACCATCATATCTGCCTGAGATTCGAATCTGGTTGGTAACAGGATACTTCAGACAGAATGTTTGGGGAAGGAAAGGTTGCAACACAAGTCGCCGATATGATGTTGCGAGATTCATTGGAAATGAACTATGGTAGTAAGCTCCAAAACATGAGCCGGTTCTTCTACATACATGTGAACACACCGTTCCAGACAAGCATGACCACGTAGTAGTCTTATAATAAAACACTACCGAGTTCTGGTTGGGAACCATAATTAATGATATCGAAGTCTCCGCACAGAAGTCCAAAGGATTAATACTTTAGAACAGACTCCTTTATCTTGAACAAATCAATCAGTGACTTGGCGTGCTAGGGATACATATAGAATGAAGGTTGCAAGTCTCGAAACCATAGAATACTTCACACATATGCATGACTAACTTGGGATGGTTCCAAAGGAAGCAAAACTAAGCTTTCTCAAATTCACGGTGGCAACTTGCATCGAATGCACGTGAATTAGAGGAAGTCTCTTCTTTCATTCAAACATATACCTCATGAGCTACGATGAAGAAATTCTTACAAAAGTTTCCATCACTAACTTAGATGTTCAACATGAATCATGGACAAGATAAAATGTTGTTGATGAGCTCAACAACAAATCATCGATATTTACATGAAGATGGAATTCCATAGTTATGTGAACAAGGTGATAGTATTGGTCAGACCAAAAGATGTAATGGTGTATGCTCGAGGGATTTACCACGAGTAAGGCAACATTACGAACATCGTTGGTTCTGATTTGACTTGACGATAGCCCATACTCAAGTCAAAGTTTTGACAAGACAATAGATCCAACAACTGATCATGAGGACCAATTGGTGAAGATATCATCTTTCTTCAACACACACAAACACAAAGATATCCCTTCAGAAAGAAGCAAATTCGGCAAAGCTTTTATTCTTCCAACTCTCCAACTTGTTGTTTAGCTTAACCAACTAGCTCAGGGGTATCCAACACAGATTATTGGAGAAGGAGTGGTTTATAAGAAACCAACTTGATCACTAACTCAACATAGCAGTCAGGTGACCACCTGGTTATACTTCCGAGAAGATATACGGAAAATCATGAACCACCGATATGTCACTAAGCGCGAGAACAATCTTGCTTTTCAGGGCAAGATGATATGATCAAATAAGCAAGGATTGACACTATCCTAACTCATTGACCGAAAAGTGCACCGGAAATAACGACTAGGTAGCATGATTAACCTTAGGGTGATGATTCAATAATCAACACGCTAAGGATAAGATTATTGTCCATTAACTACCAAGCAACACAGTTGCTAGGAGTATTGATTTCACACATGACGATTCACTTGTCGGCATTTCGGTTGCGACAACATGACACTGAGGAATGAATAATGATGGCGAGAAGTATCACTATGCCAAGAATTCATAAGAGAAGGTGCAATTCTCATGACGTTCCTGACATAAAGTGGGTAATACTTCAGGGTAGAACAGACCAAAATCTTGATTGCATTTGATCTGCGGAATACAACTGCTTTGACCCAATCCTAGAAATGGATGAGGTACTGGAGCTTGTTTCTCCTAGTCATTCTAAAATAGAAGGGCTTGATGAACCCCAAGAATAATGGGCCTCTATAAGCGAATGCGCGCATACTCTTGGCTATCAATTGATAGACGAATGTCAGAAATCAACTAAAGAGAACAACTCATGGGAACATACAATTTTCTGAGTTGTGGATGCATAGATTAGTATGTCGAACAAAGCTCAACATATTTCTTCCGGCTAACCCATGCAGAAAGGTTGATCTGGCTGAGTCACAATTATGAATGGCGAACTCCTCAAGAGTACCTTGATTGTGATCTTTTGGTTTAAAGGAACTTCTGTCATATTGGTTCATGCTATTGGAAGAAACATTTACCACGAACCTCGAGGACTATCGCAAGGATTACTAATGTCCTAAGGAACTAGCAAACACTATGAACAGGAATGAGTAGAGTGAATCTTGGGTTCAAGGACCCAGGAATAGAATGCCTACTAACTAAAAGGCATCACGGGATGCTTTTGAGAATGATGGCCAGAATCATCACACTAGGATTACAAAGCATTACTAGATTACTTGGCGGTTCTCTAGGATGCCTAGGGTCATAATAATAGCTCCAACCTATATACAGAGATAATGGAGTACCTCAACTCACTGATTGATGTGGTTAATCTGACCCAAAGGAGCATCAGGAACAAAAGGAAAGGATTTACAAATGCATCAGACTATTTAGAAACCTGGGATGACTCGGACAACATAACGACTATAAATGCTCAAAAAGATTTGAGACATCCTACAAAATAGTGGCATAACCACTCAACATCACAATATCAAGGTCCCGAGACCAACTGTTATCACACGAAGGTAGTAGGAACTGAACCGCGGCTTGAAACCATCAATTCTATAAGTCTATGGATTAGTAACACATGATCCTAATAAAAATATGAGAAGCCTAGTTCCTTAACCCCGTAGAAAAGAAGAGGTTGACTCGGATCAGAAGGGTATAAGGTAAAGGAGTAAAAATAGTCTTACGTTCCCTTCCACAATCAATTCCCTTATATAACTAAAGCATTTCTAGACTCAACTTTGACTAGTTTGGCTTGGTACTCCTACAGGAAGCCAGGCTCTAATACCAAAGCTGTCAGGACCCCGATTCTAAGTCAGACCAATATAGCATGTAACACATCATATCACTTTGCGGCCTCACGCACGGTATGCCCACGGGTGCCACCTTACCTGCCGACATAACTAGTCGTGAACCCAAAGTGGCACTAACTTAGGGGGACAGGCATACATGACCCAGTATTGAACGTGTCGGTCATGAACGTGTGAATCCGGGCTGTAGCAACTGGGCTAACAGGACTCCGGGAACCTGGGCTGTAGCAGGCTAGTAGGACTCCCGAAATCACCACGTGACATTTCCCCGAAGGGACAGACACAGGAATGAAGTGGATCACATGCCGGCGAGTCTAAGTGTTCCAGAGCAGTAGTAACTGGGCTACCAGGACTCCGGTAAACAGGGCTGTAGCAGATTACCATGGCTTAGTGGAAGGAGTAGACTACATTTCCCCATAAGAGAGGCTACCAAGGATAAACAACTAGGTTGTCGGATCCCACACATACCAAGCATTTCAATCATAAACACAATATGCCCGATATGTGTAAATACAACATGGCATCACAACAAAACTCGACAACTCAAAGTATTTATTCATTAGGCTCCGAGGAGCGAGATATTACAAACATAGGTCTCATGACCCCACATTCAGAGCATACAAGTCAAAGCACATGCGGAAGCTTAACATGTATGAGTACAAACATCTACAAATGAAAAAGGATGAGAAGACTGACTATCTATCAGATCCTACCGAGGGCACAAGATCGTAGCTGAGGTATCAAGCTAAACGTCAAATTCCACACGGAACTACTAGCGAGACTGAAGTCTCTCTGCAAAAACATAAATTAAGCAAACATGAGTACAAATGTACCCAGCAAGACTTACATCAGAACTATCTACATATGCATCGGTATCAACAAAGTGGTGGTGGAGTTTAACTGCAACAACCCAGCTTTGACTCATTGGCTAACCTGAACTACGACTGCAAGCAAGTGTTTTGAGGCGTCGCACATGAGTCCACATATTCACCATATCAATACACCACTATGGGTCCGCTCCCACCTCCCTACAAGAACGCCATCCATAGCACTCACGCTTATCTTGCGCATTTAAGAATATCCACTTTCACTTATCTATGAACTATATAGGCAACCCAGAAGTCCTTTACCGCAGATGCGGCTATTCAAATAGATGATATTAACCCTGCAGGGGTATACTTATTCGCACACGCTCTCGCCACTTACCACCAGATAAATGTCGTGTATCTCGGCAACCTTCAAGCGGAAGCCTGGTGAGGGAGTCGACCACGACCTGACTAACCACGCAAGTCTCTAGTGCAGGTTTATCATCTATTCGGGTTCCATCCGCAAGAAGATCCGGCCGGGATGTCGCTCATGGCCCCAAGCGATGTGTACAAGGTTCAAGGCCACCAAACGGGCAGCGCTAGGTCTACCCGGCCATGGTGCCTAGTCTGTCCCAAGCCCACCTGTACCGGGTGCCACTTGATAGACTACTAACACTACCTACAAACACTAGAAACTAGTTGCAACTCCTGGACAGAGATCAGGTTGATTAATAAGTCGAGAGAGCTTGGAGCGCCCGGAGCCCAATGTGTGGCAGTAACTGTTCATGGATCACAAACACAGAACTCAGTTCCTGAGGAAGGCTTCAATGAGACAAGCCACCATGTACTCCTACATGGCCTCTCACCTATACCTTTACCAAATCGTCTTCAGACACTTAGATCATAACAGTAGGACAAGTTCACACACCTCCAATTCATCCGCGATGAATCAGACCTGACTTAACTCTAAGCAGCAGCAGGCATGACAAACAAGCATGAATGAGTAGGCACATCACGGCTCAAACAACTCCTACTCATGCTAGTGGGTTTCATCTATTTACTGTGGCAATGACATGTCATGCAGAGGAAAGGGGTTCAACTACCGCAACATGTAACAGTTGAATCGGTGTTGTCCTAATGCAGTAAAAGAGAGCAGAAGCGAGAGAGTGGGATTATATCGGAATGAACAAGGGGGTGTTGCTTCCCTCACACTTCTGAAGATAGTATAGCTCTTCATCGGTGTCATCGATCTCACCGTCGAAACCACGTCTACTGAGAGAGGACAACACCGGCAACAGAGAAAGAACACAATCAATGCAATGTGACAATATGATGCATGATCATGACATGGCAATATGCTGTGATTTATACTAATGCATGTAGCAACATTTTAAATGAAGCACATATGAACCAAGGGTTCATATGCAAACTCCATAAGAAGTATTTAAAATGTCATTATCATGTTTTCACTTATACAGTGGGTATAAGTTGGTTGAACATGCATGAAAGTAGCGTAAATGGATAGATTGGATTTTTCTGATAATTTTTCATATATAAATTATTTCATTTGGAGCTACAGATTATTTTCTATGAATTTTAGAAGTTTAAGTCATTTTCTAGAATTCCCTGAATTAATTTAAATCCAGAAAAAGATTAATTGTGTCAGCATTGTGTCATGCCTGCGTTAGCAGGTTATCAGCGGTGACCAGGGTCGAACCTGACATGTGGGGTCCACACGTCAGTGACACCAGTGCTAAACATGCGTCGACTAGCATGTTGACCTGTTGCGGGGCCCATTGTTAGTGGCTGAAGGGCGGCTGTGCTGGCGGGGATTACCGCTAATGACTGCGCCACGTCGGTCCTCACTGGAGTTCCACCGGCGGCGACAAAAGCTATGGCGGAAGCTCACTGAGGCTGCGCTACAAGCGGCATCTGGATGCGTGAGGGCCACGAGAAGGTAGCCCGAGGACACCCGCATCTAGCTAGCCCCACGGGAGGATGCGTGGTCGCCGGAATCGATGACGGCGAGCGCATCCGCGGTGGACGGAGTTCATAGGTGGAAGGGGTCGATGCTACAGTGCACTAGAGAAGAAACCGAAGGGTGCTGCATGCTCCTGGGAGTGCAGCGAACACGGTGACGCACTCAGGCGTGAGCTAGGGTGGCCCTGACCACGGCGGTGAGGAACTATGGCAGCAATGAGCTCTCAGGTCCAGTGGTTAGTGCCGCTATGGCACACAAATGAGGAAGAGAGGAGAGGGGAAACGACGAGGTGCTCACGGCGAGGCAGTCGGAGCGCTCAGCAGGCTCGGGGGAGGTCCGGTGCAGGCGGAACCGCGGTGACGATCTCGGCGGACCGAGGTTGAAGACGACGGCGATGGTGGCGATGCAAGGCCTTCAGCGAGGCGTGGCTCGGTGGGGAGGACGAAGTTGTCGGGGCGGAGGTCTTGGATAGCACATGGAGGTGAGGGGGCAAGGTGGCTGCATCTACGTCGAGCGGTGGCGACGGCCTCCTCTCGGTGAGCACAGAAGCGAGAGGGGGAGGGGATGAGGACGAGTGGGGGTGGGTGAGAGAGTCGGGGTGATGCGTGGCGTCATCCGGACGCGTTGGGGCAGCGGCAAGAAGCAGGAGGTGGCGGGGCACGTGCCGGGGTGCCACGGCCACACGCGCTCTGTCCTTCTGGCGCACCGAGGAAGATGACTGGCAAGGTGGGGGAGGGCTGGGCCGCTAGAGGGCTGCAAGGTGAGCACACACTCTCTCTGCTTTTTCAGTTTTTCTATTTTTCTTCTTTGTTTTGATTTAGTTTATAAACCAAATCATTTTTATAATTCCTGAAAATAATTGTGAGCATTAACTGAATTATTACACATGCCCTTAGGTATTTTCAGAATTGTTGGAGCATTTAAAATTATTTATAGAATTTAAATGCCCCAATTCAAATACGTATGATTTTATTCAAAAATACAGGATTACCTAGAAAAAAGTGCACCATTTTTGGCAGAGGTTTCCACCTTAACCAAAAATCATGAACTTTTCTCAAGGTATTTTGGATTCTTTGAAAATTATTTTAAGTTGAACCTATTTGGATTGGTTTGGTGCTAGGGTTTGAACATCCCCATTTCAAGTTCCAAAAATTTACAGAAATGTTAACGCCCACATGTGTGGCATGGCGTCAACTCGACCACATGCTCTTATCGCCGTCCATTGCATTTCGCAAGAATCTTGACACGGTGCTGGGATTCCGGACTGCCACGTAGGACTAGCAAACTGTGTGGCGTGTATGACACTTCGCCTGCACACCGTTTTGCCCCGACAACGACGGTTTTCATAGTCAGCGCGTGCGGTGGAACTGCCATCTCGCCCGCACACGATCTCAAACGCGTGGTTGCCATATTGCACAACTCGCCACTCACCCCTCCCCACACTGGTGATCTCTTGCTCCCTCCCCATTTACTCCCCAACCCACCCATTCTGCAGGGGTTCCAATCGATTCGGAGGAGTCGAGAGGAGAAGGCGGCGGCGGTGGCGGAATAGTCGACGGCATTCGCGGCGGTTGCTGGGATTCGCTGGCTGGGGACGTCGTCGCCGGAGGAGCTACAGGCCGAAGGTAAGCCTTCCGCCATGGTCACACCCATTCCCGCACGATTCATATCCCCTTTCTGTGCTTGCTCGATTTCCCATCGGGATTTCTCGAGATCCCGTCGTTTTTTGCGGTGCGCATGTGTTGCCGCCAGTGAGCAGTCGGTTGTTTTGCTCACCCCTCCCTGCACGGTAGCTTGTTATGGTCTCGTCGCCGTCTCTCTCTCTGTCAAGCCGGCGAGACTCGCCGAATCCCCAACCGCATGTGCTCTCGCAACTGCTTTTTGGGATGGCGATGTTGATGCTGTTTAGTTCATTATGTTGCTCCTGAAATGCTATTGCCATCAGTGTCGAGGCGTTTGTGTTAATGAAATTGATGTTATGCTAGTTGTGGATGAACCCTAGATCTATTTCAGGCGCATTTCAGAGTTTTGAGAATGATTGCCATGACAATTTTGAAACAACTGCCGCCACTAATGGCAACTGATTTCTGAAATTACTGTGTCAGTTGCCTTGTTAGTGGTGCATTTTAGGCGCATGTCAGATTGTATGAGAATGAAAGTCAAGTCAATTTCAATATCTACCACCTCTGATGGCAACTAATTTTTGAAACAACTGTTTCAGTTGCCATGTAATTGGTACGACAATGTTACTGTTTGGTTTTGTTTGAATATACTTTTTAGGTGCATTTCAAATTGTTTGAGAATGATTTTCATGGCAATTTCAACAACTACCACCACTGATGGCAACTGATTTTGGAATCAACTGAGTCAGTTGCCATGTAGTGGTGCATCTTAGGCACATTTTCAGAGTGTTTGAGAATGAAAATCATGCGAATTTCATCAACTACCACATCTAATGGCAATTAATTTCTGAAACAAATGTGTCAGTTGCCATGTCAGTGCTACAGTAATGTCACTGTTTGGTTTTTGTTGGATACCTTTTTATGTGCATTTCAAATTGTTTGAGAATGATTGTCATGGCAATTTAAACAACTGCCACCACTCATGGCAACTGATTTTTGAATCAACTGAGTCAGTTGCCATGTCAGTGGTGCATCTTAGGCACATTTTCCGAGTGTTTGAGAATGAAAGTCATGTGAATTTCATGGCAATTTTAACAACTACCACCACTGATGGTAACTGATTTTTGAAACAACTATGTCAGTTGCCATGTCAGATGGTGTGCCTTTTATCTGCCACAACTAGGTGTTTTGTTAAGTTGGCAACATGAATCTAGCATATGTCTGCCCCTATTTTTGAAGTACCCTTTAGTTAACAGCCACCACTGAGGGCAATATGAATCTAGCTGCATTGCAGTTTGACACTTGCAGACGACAACTGAATCATTTAAGAAGCAGAGACATGTGTTGTTGCCATGTATCTGCATTTTTCTGCTCTCCCAGTTTGGCTACATTTCTATCTTTTTAATACGTGTTGCTCCATTTGATGCGTGTTTTTTTTGCTACTATAGCACAATGGCTCGCGGCGACCATCAGGACGGTGACGATGACTTCATGGAGGTACCGCCACAGAATCGTGCGACCGGTCGGTCAAAAGCTGGTGATGAGGTCACCCCCCACACACCTATGTTTTAATTTGGCTTTGAGTATTCAATTTTCTATTTTAGACCTGAATTCTCACTAAACTGATTACGGCAACAACATATCCTTGCTGTTTTTTTTGCAGTAAAAGAAACGTGATAGTACATGGCAACCATAGTTGATTGTCCATGGCAAATGTAGTTGATAATACATGGCAATTGCAGTTGATTATCCACGGCTATTGTAGTTCATCAGAGATGGCAACCACAGTACATCAGACATGGCAACCACAGTTGATCACACATGGCAACTACAGTTGATCACACATGGCAAATGCATTTCACTACACATGGCAAATGCATTCATATCATACATGACAAACTACACTTTTTGCGAATAGAACACACAAGCAGCAATGTCACATATAATTCCTCTCATGTTGCATTGTCAACAGAATCACTTCATACTACTCACCTGTGTTTAACGTCGTTGGCAGGTACCCGATTGCTGACGGCTGCCACGTGCTACATGACGGTCCTGCGTTTCCACCATAAAACTTGTAAGTATTTTCCATCTCTTCAAGTCTTTTTTTCATCTTTTCGGCAAAAGTTGAATGGCTTTATTGATACGTGTTACCTTGATTTGCCACATTGTCTACTTGAAATTGGTCGAACGTACATCCATCAGCGTTAGCGTCCCGTGTTTGAACTTGCCAAGTCACCGCTGAGTTTGACCCTATGAAAAAGTAACATGGTAGGACATAAGTACAATACCATTCCCCCACGCCCCCCAATAACATGGCAATTGTCCCTTTTTTTGATCATTTACCGTACCCATGCTCACATACTGCTCTAAAAGTGGCAGCAACGGTCCTATGGAAATGAGTTGATTGTACTCTGATGCATCCCAAGGTTGCATTGCCGGGTTTTGAGAAAACCAATGATCTACGCCATGTTTCTGATTCATTCTTCCGCCTCTTTTCCCATTGTATTTTTCAGTCACTGCACAAACAAGAGACACATGAAACTGCATTTTCTGCTGTTTTTTTGTACATAGAAGAAAAGCACGGAAATCCCATCACAATTATTGCGTAGACAACCAATTACATGATGGCAAATATGATATGCATGTTTGTTATCCCATTTTCTAAAATCTCGATGCCAAGTGTCGTTTTTGAACTGATGGCGATGAGCAACACAGTAAGATGGCAACTGACTGAACACCATGGTGGCCACTAACTGCAAAGATAGGCGGCAACCAACGTAAATATTGAACGGCAACTAGTTCTCTCTATTCCGATTGCCACCCAAATCCACCCCATCCATTCCTTCCATACTCCTAGTGAACACTAGATCCGTGTGGCAATTGCCACGTAGTTGTGGATGTAGTTGCCCGCTTCGTAGGCAATCAGAAAGTTCAACTAGTAGGGGTGGAAATAGGACCAGAAAGACGATGAGATCGGAGATCGACCTGCTCCTCTTTTGTCTGTCGCCGTGGGCTCGTCGATCGGGGGTGGGGGTGGGGGGCGGGGTGTATGGGTGGTGGTGTCAATGGGTTGGGGTAGGATGGAGGGGGTGGGTGTCGCTACAGATCTAGTCTGGTTGCCATGGCAACCAGAGAAGGCATGGGATGGGATCAGGAGGTAGGAGACGATGTAGATCTTATGCGATAGGGTTCGTCGGTACGTCGCGGTGTCGAGCGCGCGTTCGGTTTGTGCGGGCAGCGGGATGGGCCGCCCGGACGTGTGGGCGTTCACGCCACACACCGGACGTGCGGGTCGTGGCTCATGCGCCCGGACGCCGTCGTGCGGGCGGATTAGTCCCCGCACCGAATAGGACGTGCGGGCCGACCCGCCTAACTGCCACACGTGTGGCAGTTATCGGCGTCCAAAATTTAAACATGATTCAAGCAAAAAGCAAACACTAGGCAGTAATAGAAGCTAGGGATGTGACACATGTTCATCACATATTCTTTTGTTTTGTAGCATGGACCTTTGGACTTTTATATGATTCAAAGCAATAGTCTAGTTTTGACATGAAGATTTAAATACTCAAGCATATCAACAAGCAACCATTTCTTTCAAAATATCAACACTAAAGCAAGTTATCCCTAACCCATCATGGTCAATCATTGATCCATTCATGAGACACACTCGCATATTAGCCATATTAGCTATAACCAATACTCAAGTATGATCATAGTGCCCCTTAGTTGGTGCTTTATAAGAGAAGATGGAGACTCAAATAAAAATAAAAATTGTAAAAAGTAAATAGAAAGTCCCTTCGCAGAGGGAAGTAGGGAGGGGCTGTGAGGCTGGGGCTTGAGCTCCGCCCAAGATGCAGGCGATAGCACGCGGCTCCTGGAAGCCCCCAACCCCCTCGTCTTGGTGGTCGTCGTCGTTCCTTCTTGGTTGAGGCAGTGGGGGAAGCCCTGCATTGCCCTGAGGACGGTCCTCGCGAGGCTGTTCCCCCCAGGCACCTTCGCGAGGCTCATCCTGCCAGCGGTCCTCACGAGGCCGGTCGCGCCACTCCTGGCATGGGCCTCGGTCGTCCCAGGGTCCTCCGCCACCTCCTCTTCCTCGGTCGTAGCCTCTGTCGTTGCGCTCGGGGCGTCGACCGAAGAGTCGGTCGCGCATGGCTCTGAGCTCTTGGAAATTGTTGGTGTTGTGGCTATGGACGTTGTGGAAGGCGTAGAACGGTCAGCTTCCCTTGGATGACTCAGGTTGGTCCCTGCCGCGCTTCGTGTCCGGCTCTACCGCAAGCACGGGGACTCCCTTGCGCTTCACGTCCTTGGCCTTGGATTTCTTCTCCTTCGGGTCGGCAGCCGGGAGCTCGAGGAGGGAAAGGCGTCCATCCTCAGCCCTTGCACACTTGGTCGCCAGGTTGAACAGCTGCAGGGATGTGCACAGCTCCTCATAGATGGTGAGCTCCTCCTTCATCTTGATGTCGCGGATGCCATCGGAGAACACAGAGATGATGGCCGCGTCTATCACCTTGGGGATCTTGAGATGAACATTGTTGAAGCACTGGATGTACTTTTGGAGGGTCTCCCCTGGTTGTTGCTTCACGCGGCATAGGTCACCCATGACCGGGGGGCGGTCACGAGTGCCCTGGAAGTTGGCGACGAAACGGTTGCGCAGGTCGTCCCAGGAAGAGATGTAGCCAGGAGGCTGGTTCAGGAGCCAGGAGCAGGCGCCATCGTTGAGAGCCATGGAGAACCAGTTCGCCATGACTTTCTCGTCGCCGTTGGCCGCCTCGATGCTCAGCTTGTTGAGTTGCAAGCACTCTACGGGGTCGGGCGTGCCGTCGTAGCACGGAGGCAGGTCTGGCTTGAACTTGCCTGGCCAGGCGACGCTACTCAGCTCGGGGGTGAAGGCGCAGCAGCCGACCGTGGTCACCGGGGCTCGCCTTGGAGGAGGAGCCTCGTCGTGCTGCCCCTGCGCCGCCACAGCACGTGGCGCATGGCCCTGTCGCAGCAAGCAATCCTGGCGCAGCTGGGCTGGGAGTGTTGGAGCACTTCCTTGGGGACGGGGAATCTGTTGGCAAGTTCTTTCGTTGTGCGCTGGCATGCAACACGGTGGGTCGCGCCACTGGACCGCGCATCTTGGAGTGATGACGCCACCCTGGCACGGGGGAGGTTGAGGTGCTCCCTATGCCGCACGCCTTGGCGCAAGGGTGCCATCTTATTGTGGAAGAGGAGGACTCGCCCGCAGCTGGAGGAGGGCGAGGCAGCGAGAAGGATGGTGCACGAGAGCCTCCCGCGGCGCTGACAAGCTCGGCGATGCGGTCCAGCCAGTCCTCCTAGAGGTTGTCGACCGGGCGGTAACACATGAGCTCGCGTGCCATGAGCAGTGCGGCCTGCGCGTCTGTGGGGGCGTGGCGAGTGTGATATTACGAGCCGGCCGTAGTCAGCGACGGGGTGGCGATGTGGCCGTCCCGGCGCACGGAGGGATGCAGTGAAGAGGCTTGCTGCTTGTTCGCCGCCGGACCGGTGACGCTGTTGGCGGCGGATGATGGAGAACGATGGGGAGGCCCGCTGACGGGAGCCATCTGAGCATCATGGGTGGCGAGGGTGGCCCGGCGCTCAGCGCGAGCTTGGCAGGCGTCGGCCATGAGCTTGGTGGAGCGACGAAGCGTGGGTCGACAAAGAAGAAGGCTTCGGCGCACCCTACCTGGCATGCCAAATGTCGGATTTCGGGTTCCGACAAAACCCTTAAGGTTCAAACACTGGGGTGTGCGCAAAGATCCCTCCTTCACCGATCACGCCCTCAAGCACTTCGTGATCTCTAAGTCTAGCTCGACGAACTCTCAACACAAAAGACACAAGATTTATACTGGTTCGGGCCACCGTTGCGGTGTAATACCCTACACTAGTGTGGTGTGGTGGATTGCCTCTTGGGCTGATGATGAACAGTACAAAGGGAAGAACAGCCTCCTAAGGTGAGGTGTTCTTGTGCTTGGTTAGTGTGTGGATCTAGATCTCTATCAGCTTGCCCCCCCCCCTATTGTGCTGGCTAATCCTATTTATGGAGGCCCGGGTCCTCTTCCCAAATATTGAGCGGGCAGGGAGCCAACAATGGCCAATTTGAATGGGGACAACTAGTACAAGTTATCCTGACAAAAAACAATCTTCGCATGCCAAAGGCTCTGGTATTGACGCCATCTTGGGCTCCACGGTGACCTCCGCCCTGCCGTCCTGCTAGTCTTGGTCTCGTTGCACCAATATGGAAAATTTTGGTTGATGCCTCGGTACTCTTCGTCCACGCTTGCTTCCTTAGCACCAAAGGGGAAACAAGGACACTGTGAGCACTTGCGCCTGCCTGGCACCCGCCTGGTCTTGATCATCATGGCTCACGTCATTGTAACCTCGCGAGGTTTGCCTGGCCTTCATCTCTCCACCCCTCGCAAGCCAGCCTGGTGAGGCCACTCCTGAGGAGGTCTTGTGTCATCCGCCTCGCAAGGCTTGGCCCCTCGTGAGGGTCTTGAATGCTTATTGGTGAAGATGGGTCATACGGCCCACTCACAGTGCCACGCCGTGGGCCGCAGGCAGGCAAGTCTGGGGACCCCCGTTCCCAGAACGCCGACAAGCCTCAGCTACATATAAACATGGAAGCTTATATGAATGATATAGTGGTCAAAACCAAGGACAGGGCGACACTCGTACAAGATTTGGAAGAGACGTTTGCAAATTTGCGCAAGATCAACCTCAAGCTGAATCCTGAGAAGTGTGTCTTCGGTATTCCGTCTGGCAAACTTCTCGGGTTCTTTGTGTCATAGTGTGGGATCGAGGCGAATCCAGACAAGATCAAGGCCATTAGGCAGATCGAGGCACCTAGTGTCGGGGGTGCTGATCCCACGGACACCTATGGGGATTGGCAGACCGAGCCCCATTTCGGTTCGGCAGGGGGCGGAGAGAGCACGAAGAGCAGATCAAGGCGAGCGCATGAGCAACGCGATCGGTTTACCCAGGTTCGGGCCGCACGGATGCGTAAAACCCTACTCCTGCTTCGATTTGTATTGTGTTCTTGCTCGGGAGCGCTGATTGCTACAGTACACCTCAGCAGCTAGCCAGACCGAGCGTGAGAATGATCCGTCCTCCCCCTATGTTGCGCATGGGCCTCCTTTTATATGTTAAAGGGGTCACCGATAGGTGGCAACATAGATGAGGGTAAAAATGTAAAAGGTGTGGCGGTTGGCACCACCGCCTACTACAGTTGTATCATACCTAACCCTGACGGCAGGGGACAAAGGCATTAAATGCCTATCTACGTCACCTAGACGGTGCAGAAAGGGACCGCCAGGGACGCCAATGCTTGCCATGATGGCGATCTTTTTCAGCGCCGCTTGCCACAGTGTACCTCTGGCTGCACAGCCTTCCGCCACATACGCCTGGAAGGGTCCCAGAGTGACAAGTTGGTGGATGTGCTGGAGCGCAGGTACAGAGTGGAGGTTTGCCGCGGCAAGTGTCTTGCCGCGGTTGTTGTCTTGTCGTGACCGGGAGCTTGTCGCTCACCGAGCCTTTGGTTGGCCTTCTCGGCAAGCTCCTCTTGCCGGGGTCTTGTCTTCTTCCCAGCAAGCTCCTCTTGCCGGGGTCTTGGATACTTTGTTCTTGAATGGCTCCAAAGGAACCACGGAGGATCTTGGCGGTCGCCCAGCAAGCCTTGCCGCGGGACGCTGCGACTGCCCGTGCACATGTTCGGGATACTAAGGTACCCCTACATTAGTACACCGACAGGAGCCCCCGGGCCTGGTGTCAGGACCCCGATTCTAAGCCACATCGATCTAGCCGGTAACACCTCATATCACTTTGTGGCCTCACGCACGGGATCCCACGGGTGTCGCCTTACCATGGCTCGGGACCGTTTGCGCCTTTTGGCTCGCGTATATGACAATGTCGCTAGCATCCATATGAGCGAGAACCCGGGCCGACATGGCTAGTCGTGAACCCAAAGCGGCACAGACCTATGGAGACAGGCATACAAGAATCACATCGAACATGTCGGTCATAAACGAGTGATTCTGGGCTGTAGCACTGGGCTAACAGGACTCCGGGGGATCCCGGACTGTAGCAGGCTAGACAGGACTCCGGAGATCACCGCGTGACATTTCCCTGAAGGGACAGACATAGGGACGAAGTGAAACACATGCCGGCCAGTCAAGTGTCCTGAACAATAGTGCTGGGCTAGCAGGACTCCGGTGAACCGGGCTGTAGCAGACTACTATGGCTCGAGGAACACTAGACTACATTTCCCCATAAGAAAGGCTGTGAAGGACAAACAACTAGATTGTCGGATCCCACTCAAACCAAGCATTTCAATCGTACACACAATATGCCCGATATGAGTACATACAACATGGCATCACAACAAAACTCTACAACTCAAGTACTTTATTTAAAGGCTCCAGGGATCCATACATATCATATTCATACAGGTAGGGGTCACATGACCCGACACTCAAGTCATACAGTCATACAAGCACATGCGGAAGCAACTAGTCTGAGTACAGACTCTAGAAAGAAAGAAGGCTTCTCGAAGCCTGTCTATCTACATAGGGCCCTCCATGGCCTGGATCACCACCTGGGTGGCTAGTCACTCGTCGACGTCAAGGTCTACGTAAAACCCATCGGAGGGGGCAGTGTTGTCGTCTGAAAACAATAAATAAGCAAACATGAGTACAAAGGTACTCATCAAGTCTTACATCAGAACCTACTATACATGCTCATTCTCAAGAAGGTGGTGGGGTTTATGCAGCAAGCCAGCTTTGACTCTTGGCTAAGCTATCCTACGGAACCTTTTAGCAAAATAGTTTTCGCACACGAGTCCACTACTCACCATCACAATACTCCACCGTGGATCCTCCCTCGTATCCTGCGAGAGGGCCATCCTCGGTACTCACACTTATCTTGAGTCTTTTAGTAGTATACATTAACTTGTCTATGAACTGTATAGGCAACCAAGTAGTCCTTTACCACGGACGCGGCTATTCGAATAGTTTTATACCCTGCAGGGGTGTACTTCGTCACACATGTTTCCACCACTTAGCGTCTGCACACGAAATGTGCTCGGCAGACTTCAAGCGAAAACCGACGTGGGTGTAGACCACGACCTGACTAACCTCACAAGTCTCTAGTCCAGGGTCATCGCCTATTCAGGTTCCATCCGCAAGGAAATCCGGCCGGGGTGTCCTCAACGGCCCCGAACGATGTGAACAGGGTTCCCGAGACACCAAACGGGTGACTCGGTACACCGTGCCATGGTGTATCTACCGCAACATAGCCCACCCCTAGGGTCAGCGCTACGCACGGCCGCCAACACATATCCTACAAACACCAGAAACTAGTTGCAACACCTGGACTGAGGCGAGAGGGGTCAGTAAGTCGAGCGGGGTCATATTTCAGGGCCCAATGTGTGGTAGTAGCTGAATCTTAAATCACGCATACAGAACTCAGTTCTTAGGGACGGCCTCAATGAAACAACCCACCATGTACTCCTACATGGCCTCTCATCGATACCTTTACCAAAACATGTTCAACACATCCCACATATTACTGACACAAGCATTTCACTCTAGCCCATCACCCAGATGAACCAGACCTGACACAACTCTAAGCATAGCAGGCATAGCAAGGTAGGAATCACAAAACATGGCTCAATCAACTCCTACACATGCTAGTGGGTTTCATCTAGTTACTGTGGCAATGACAGGTCATGCAGAGGATAAGGGTTCAACTACTGTAGCACATAGCAGTTTGAAACGCGTTGTCTTAATGCAGTAAACAAGAGCAGGAGCGAGAACATGGGTTGTATCGGAATGATCAATGGTTGCTTGCCTGATGGAGTGGTAACGGGATACTGCCCTTTAGTTGGATACTCGTGAATATCCTCGGAGGCAGAACCTACCACGAAGAACACAACCGGGCACAATCAACACATGACGATATGCAACAATATGATGCATGTTATGACATGGCAGTATGAATGTGTTTTGGCCTAATGCAAGCTAAAACAGAAGGGTAATTGCTTATTTGAACCAAAGGTTCAAGTGTTAGCTCATTTGACTTGATCATATTAGTGCATCACCTTATATTGCATAAACAGCAGGTTTAACTTGTTCTGACATGCATGAAACAAGTACCAATGGATAGCGCGGATTTTTCTGATAATTTTTCATATATAATTTGTCTCATTTGGGGTTATGGTTAATTTCTATGAATTTTTGAAGTTTAGGCAATTTTCTAGAATTTTCTATATAAAATTAAATCCAGAAAAGAGTTATTGCATCAGCCTTGCGTCAGCATGATGTCAGCAAGTCAACAGGCCCGGTACAGGTCAAACCTGACCTGTGGGACCCGTGTGTCAGTGGCTCATCTAGTTAATTAACTAATTAATTTAGATTAACAATAAACAGGTTTAGTTAGCAGGGGGGGCCCGCTTGTCATTGACTCAGGGGAGTCAACTGGACCCACCCAGTCAATGGTCAAGGTCAACACTCGCCGGCGTCTAGCCGCCGGCGAGGCCAGACGCGGCGGAGGAAGTGCATTTGCATGTTCCGGCCACCAAACGGGAGGCGGAGAGCATCTACGAGCTCCTGGGAACGAGCCGCAGCTCTTGCTGGTGATGGTTGAGCTCGGGGTGGCCGGAGACGTCGCCGGCGACGACTTTGGCGTTCGCCGGAGTTCGGGCGCCGATGAAAACGGTGACACCGTGCACGGGAGGATCAACGGGTAGCACCTACGCGTTCTGCAGGCTCCCACAAAGCCAACGGGCATATGCACGGGGCCGATTGGCCACCGGAGCCTCGTCGGCGACGAGTTCGTGCGGCGGTGTGCTTCGGGCGTCATGGGAAGTGGTGCTACAACGAGCGCTAGGACGTGGGGTTAGGGGGAAACGATGGAGGAGCTCACTGGGAGGTCGAAGCGCAGCTCAGTGGGCCTGGGGACGACCTAGACGACGCGAATCGAAGACGAGGTCACCGGCGGCCGAAGGTTGAAGAAGAGCTCGAAGGCGACGCTGCAGGGCTTCCGGCGGGGCGTGGTTCAGTGAGGGGGTCGAGGACGACGTCGCGGAGCTCGCGGGCACAACCGAGGGGCGAGGGGGTGGCTATGGCCGTGGTGGTTCTCGTCGGCGGCGGCGGCCTCGTTCGGTGGAAGTGAGGGGGAGCCAGAGGAGGGGATGAGCACGGGGGGGGGGGGGGGGGGGGGGGAGGAATGAGAGGGCCTGGGGGTGCGTGGCCGTCTCCGTGGCATTGGAAGGGAGTCCGGGGAAGCAGGAGGTTGCCAGAAGGGTGGAGGTGGTGCGCGCGCGTGCCGGCGAGCGTCGGGCACACGCCCTCGTCCTTCTGTCCGAGGAGGGAGACGACACAAGGCAGCGGGGGTGGGCTGGGCCGCCAGCTGGAGATGGGCCAGGTAGTCCAGGTAAGTGGCCCAGTGGCCTTTTCCTCTTTTACTTATTTGTGTTTTTCTATTTCTGTTATTTTGTTTTGATTTAGTTTAAATACTAAATCATTTTATAAAATCCTGAAAATATTTATGGACACTTGCTGAATTATTTCAGTGGCCCAAAAAATAGTTCCAACATTATTTGAGCATTTGATTTATTTAATAGCATTTAAATGCCCAAATTCAAATACTTATGATTTAAATCAATGCCCTTTTGTTGACCTAAAATTATGTGCACCATTTTTCCCAAGGGTTCTAGCCCTAGGCAAAGAGGGTGAACATTTTTGAAGGGCATTTCAGGTTCATTGAATTTATTTTTAGTAAACCCTAGTTGATTTCAGGGGGGGTGCTGGGGGTTCTGCTTTCCCCATTTTGATTTTCTGATGAAGGTAAACATGATGCACACTCTAATGCATGATCTAGCTAGGGTGTGACAACTCACCCCCACTCAATAGAATCTCATCCCGAGATTTAGGATCATCTGGGAAGAAGGTGGGGTACTCGAGTCGAAGACGATCCTCCCTTTCCCAAGTGGCTTCTTCCTCGGAATGGTGTGACCATTGAACCTTGAGAAATTTGATATTATGACGTCGAGTGGTACGCTCGGTTTGATCAAGGATACGAACGGGGTATTCCCGATAAGAAAGGTTATCTTGTAAATCAAGCGTTTCGTGGTCCACTCCACGGATAGGATCCGCGAAGCAACGCCTGAGTTGCGAAACGTGGAAGACATCGTGAACTCTGGAGAGATGCGGAGGTAGTTCCAATTGGTAGGCAACTTCTCCTCGTTTGGCCAGAATGCGGAAGGGTCCAATGTAACGAGGAGCCAATTTGCCTTTGATACCGAAACGATGGGTTCCCTTTAACGGGGTAACCCGAAGGTAAGCCTTCTCGCCAACTTCAAATGTCATAGGCTTATGTTTACGATCATATTGACTCTTTTGGCGAGATTGGGCTGTTTTCAATTTCTCACGAATAACACGAACCTGCTCTTCTGCTTCCTCAATCATATCCGGGCCAAAGAGTTGTCTTTCCCCGGTTTCTGACCAGTTAAGAGGCGTTCGACATTTTCGTCCATAGAGAACTTCGAAGGGAGCTTTGCCCAAACTAGCTTGATAGCTATTGTTATAAGCAAACTCCGCAAATGGAAGGCATTTCTCCCAACTCATTCCGAACGAGATAACAGAAGCTCGGAGCATATCTTCCAGAATTTGATTGACTCGCTCTACTTGACCACTTGATTGAGGATGGAAGGCGGTGCTAAAGGAGAGATGAGTTCCCATAGCATTTTGGAAACTTTCCCAAAATCGAGAGGTGAAGAGACTTCGACGGTCTGAGTTAATTTCCAATGGGACACCATGAAGAGACACTATTCGGGAGATGTATAAGTCAGCTAGCTGGCTAGCGGTGATACTCTCACAAACAGGTAGAAAATGGGCTACTTTGGAAAGACGGTCGATCACGACGAAGATGGCATTATTCCCCCTCTTGGTCCTGGGAAACCCAGTGATGAAATCCATACTGATTTTATCCCATTTCCATTCAGGAATAGCCAAAGGTTGAAGGGTGCCAGCAGGCCGCTGATGCTCTGCTTTAACACGACGACAAACGTCGCAATTGGCAATGTATTGAGTGATTTCTCTCTTCATCCTAGCCCACCAAAACCTCTGGCATAGGTCTTGATACATTTTAGTACTACCGGGATGAATGGTGAGAGGGGATTCATGAGCTTCCTTAAGGATCATCTGGCGTAGATGTTGTTTCTTGGGAACCACCAGGCGGTTCTCGAAGAAGACAGCACCTTGTTCATCCATGGAAAAGCATTTAGCTACTCCGCTAGCAATGTTTTCCTTAATCCGGGATATGCCCTTATCACGCTTTTGGGCAGCTATGATTTGATCCATAAGGGTAGGTTTCGCCACCAGGGTAGATAGGAATCCTCGAGAAACAATGTGAAGGTTAAGCTTACGAAATTCCTCATGGAGAAGTGGTTGGCTTTGTTGTAACATCAGGTTGTTACAGTAGGACTTACGACTTAGTGCATCAGCCATGACATTGGCTTTGCCAGGGGTGTAAGTTATTCCTAAGTCGTAATCCGAGATCAACTCGACCCAACGTCTTTGCCTGAGATTCAAATCTTGTTGGGTGAAGATATATTTCAAGCTTTGGTGATCGGTGAAGATCTCGCAACGATTACCGAGAAGGTAATGTCGCCAGGTTTTGAGTGCATCGACTACGGCTGCAAGCTCTAGATCATGTGTGGGATAATTTTCCTCATGTGGGTGTAATTGCCGTGAAGCATAGGCAATTACCTGACGATCTTGCATGAGTATGCAACCTAGTCCTTGTCGCGAGGCGTCGCAATAGATAATAAAGTCCTTGGAGAAATCTGGTGGTACCAGTACGGGAGCAGATGTCAGGCGTCTTTTCAGTTCCTAAAAACTGAACTCGCACTGTGGAGTCCACTCGAACTTTTTATCTTTCTTGAGGAGTTCAGTTAGAGGTTTAGCAACCTTGGAGAAATTCTCGACAAAGCGGCGGCAATAGCTCTCTAGGCCAAGGAAACTCCGAACTTGCTTGACCGTTTCAGGTGGAGTCCAATCAAGGACGGCTTGAACTCGCTCGGGATTGACAGCAATGCCCTTACCAGAGATTACATGGCCTAGATAGGTCACTTCTGACAACCAAAATTCACACTTGGAGAATTTGGCATAAAGGCAATGCTCTCAAAGTTTCATCAATACCAGCCTTAGATGTTCGGCATGTTCCTCTTCATTCTTGGAGTAGATGAGTATGTCATCGAGGTATACTACGACGAATTTGTCGAAGTACTCCATGAAAACCGAATTCATTAACCGGGAGAAGGTGGCCGGGGCATTGGTTAAACCGAAGGACATGACGGTGTACTCGTATTGGCCATAACGAGTAACAAAGGCCGTTTTGGGAATGTCCCCGTTTCTGATTTTGATTTGATGGTAGCCCAACCTCAAATCCATCTTGGAGAAGACTGAGGATCCAGCGAGCTGGTCATACAGGTCGTTGATCCTGGGAAGCGGGTATTTTTTCTTGATGGTGACCAGATTGACAGGTCGGTAATCCACTACCATTCGATCCGTTCCATCGTTCTTTTTGATGAAGAGGACGGGGCAAGCCCAAGGAGAGGAGCTAGGACGGATGAATCCCTTGTTCAAGGACTCATCGAGTTGGTTCTTAAGCTCGGCTAGTTCTAAGGGTGCCATCTTGTAGGGTCTTCTAGAAATTGGAACGGTTCCTGGAACAAGGTCTATCACAAACTCGACATCCCTGTCAGGTGGAACACCTGGCAGTTCTTCCGGAAACACATCCGGGAAGTCTCGAACTACCGGAACGTCCTCAAGCTCTGGGAGAGGGTTGGCATTTAGGGAGTAAAGTTGGCGCTTGTCCACTCGAGTTAAGACATTAACTGTCTTGCCCGAGGGATGAGTAAGTTGAACGGTTCTAGTGGCACAATCGATCTTGGCATAATGAGCCGACATCCAGTCCATACCCAAGATGATGTTTATGTTGGAGGACTTGAGAGCTATTAAAGATGCAAGGAAGACAAGCCTATCGACAAGAATTTCGTTCCCATGGCTTACCCTAGAAGTTTGCCATTTGGAACCCGGAGTTTGAATTACCATGGAAGTGGGCATGTCACAGAATGTCGTGTTATGCAACCGAGCATAATTCTCGGAAATGAATGAATGAGATGCTCCAGTATCGAAAAGAACAGATGCCGGATGGCAGTTAACAAGGAGCGTACCAAGGACGACGTTGGGATCCTCATGAGCCTCTTCGGCTGAAACATGGTTGACATGGCCACGTGCAGTGGTGGCCGGCTTGGCGTAGAAAGTCTTTCCCGCGGGCTTACCACGGCCAACGGACTTTCCAGCTTGATTGGGGTTGTTCTGGGGACACTCTCGACTATAGTGACCCGGTTCTCCACACTTGAAGCATGTTACCACAGTGGGGCGTGGAGCAACATTAGCAACGGGGCCACCATAGGGCTTGGGCAGTGAAAATTGCTGGTTGGGACGAGGCGCCTCAAAGGATGGCCTCGGGGTGAATCTGGGTGGCAGTGCGGTGCTTGGAATCCACACCCGGCGCTTCTGAGCTCCAGAGCCGGATGAAGACCCAAAATCACGGGAGTGCTTGCGTGAAGCGTCATAATCAGTCTGGCCTGTCTCAGCACTGATAGCTTTATTGACCAACTTCTAAAAGGATGTGCACTCGTGCAGACGGAGATCGCGGCGAAGCTCGGGGCTAAGTCCCTTGCGGAACCTTGCCTGCTTCTTGGCGTCAGTAGAAACCTCTTCAGGAGCATAGCGTGCCAGGTTCCCAAACTCTCGGCTATATGCATCCATAGTCAGCCTTCCTTGGGTGAAGTTGCAGAACTCCTCCCTCTTGCGATCCATCAGACCTTCCGGAATGTGATGCTCACGGAAAGCCTCGCTGAACTCAGCCCAGGTAGTAATTTGACCGACGGGGCGCATAGCTTCGTAGTTTTCCCACCAATGGCTAGCGGGGCCCTCGAGATGATAGGCAGCATAGGTAACCTTGTCGGCTTCGGCTACGTTGGCAGAACGTAGCTTGTGGGTGATGCTGCGAAGCCAATCATCCGCGTCGAGGGGCTCGACGGAATGGTTAAACTTTGGTGGGTACAGCTTGATAAAGTCATTGATTGACACCAAGTCATTTCGTGGGTGGCGTGCAGTGTTCTGCTCAATCCGCTCCAGCAGGCGGTTGGTCTCACGCTTGTTCCTTTCCGCCTCCAGCATCACTTCGGCCAGAGAAGGTGGGTGAGGCAGATTTTCACCTCTAGCTGCACTGGCTTCCCCCCGCTCCGGGACAGCAGGGTTGCCGCGGGTGTTGACCATCCTAGGAGGAAACAAGACAATGGTTTAGACAAGGATGGCTCAAACTAAACAAGGAAGTGCAGAATGTAAAGGATAACACGGAATGCAGAGATGCTCATTCGTATGCCATGGTAATATAAAACTGCCATATATACACCAATGGTCATACTCCTCATACATAGTTTAGTACAAGCCCATGCTACAGTACAACTATGAAGGTAGACGTTACATCTCATCGGAGGCATTCCGAGTCCCTATACATTATTTGTCTACACCTCCGGAATCGATTACACACCAAGTCGTATTCCACAAGTCACGCAGGACAGTGGGGATACAACTACTACAATACTAGTGGTACTACTACCAACTCAGATAGCTCCGTAGTAGTCCTCATAGAAGTCACCTCCATAGCCTGGAAGTTCAACGTGATCATCCGGAAACAGACGGTCCTGAGGAGCCTGTGGACCATAGGGACTAGGATGAGCTCTTGGACCAACAAACGGTGGCCTGCGGGAACCATGGGGTGGGGTGATGCCTCCCACATCACGCCAATCCACCATGTCTGGCAGAGCTGCTCTCACAGGATACAGATCCCTGGTATCCATACATCCAGCTTGCACCGCAGGTGCAAACCGAGTCAATGTGGCCCAATGATCAGCACGAGTATTAAAAAGCTCCAGCCTCAAGGCCCGATTCTCTCGGTCCTTATCTTCGAGCATCTCAGCGGTGGTACGAGTTAATGAGTCCTCCTGAGTGGAGTCAGCATAGATAGCCTGAAGATACCCCTGCGCTCCCGGAAGTGAAGCTGGCATGTAACGGAAGTCAGTGTTCTGAAGCAGGCCAGTCCGGACTCGCAAGATGGTCATCATGGAGTAGGCAGCATCCTGCACAGCCATCTCAACGGTAACTCCGAGTCCATAGGAACAGTGAAGGGGCTCGGTAGATCCAGGATAGGAAGGAAATATCCTGACGGTGCAGAAATACTGGCTTTGATTAAAGTCGGGGAACTGCTCTTCAACAGTGTATTCGGGATACCAACGATATCCTGTCTCGATCATGACCCGGACTAACATAGCAGTATGACCGGGCACGTCGAGGCACCTGGTCAGGCGAACCACTTGATTTTGGGAACGGTTGGCCATCTGAAAGCACAACCACAAGACAAAGACATCAGAATTCCTAGGGAAAATTGGACAGCATAACGGCTGTAAATGCTCAGAAAAAGATTTGAGACATCCACAACAGTTCACAATACTGCTCAACAGCATCATATCAAGGTTCTGATTCAAATAGCAACGTACTAAAATAGTAGAAACTGGACTGGAACTCGTAGTAATAATCCTATAAACTACTACGGATTAGTAACACGTGAACCTGATAGAAGAAGAGAGCCTAGTCCTTAACCCACGTTGAATGAGAAGAGAATGACTCAGATCAGAAGCATAGGGTAAAGGAGTAAAAGAACCTTACGTTCCCTCCCACAATCAATTCCCTTACATATAACTAAAGCATTTCTAGACTCGACATCGACCAGTTTGGCTCAACGAACCTACAGGCAGTCCGGCTCTGATGCCAACGCTGTCAGGACCCCGATTCTAAGCCACATCGATCTAGCCGGTAACACCTCATATCACTTTGCGGCCTCACGCACGGTATCCCACGGGTGTCGCCTTACCATGGCCCGGGACCGTTTGCGCCTTTTGGCTCGCGTATATGACAATGTCGCTAGCATCCATATGACCGAGAACCCGGGCCGACATGGCTAGTCGTGAACCCAAAGCGGCACAGACCTATGGAGACAGGCATACATGAATCACATCGAACATGTCGGTCATCAACGAGTGATTCCGGGCTGTAGCACTGGGCTAACAGGACTCCGGGGGATCCCGTGCTGTAGCAGGCTAGACAGGACTCCGGAGATCACCGCGTGACATTTCCCCGAAGGGACAGACATAGGGACGAAGTGAAACACATGCCGGCCAGTCAAGTGTCCTGAACAGTAGTGCTGGGCTAGCAGGACTCCGGTGAACCGGGCTGTAACGGACTACTATGGCTCGAGGAACACTAGACTACATTTCCCCATAAGAAAGGCTGCGAAGGACAAACAACTAGATTGTCGGATCCCACTCATACCAAGCATTTCAATCATACACACAATATGCCCGATATGAGTACATACAACATGGCATCACAACAAAACTCTACAACTCAAGTACTTTATTTAAAGGCTCCAGGGAGCCATACATATCATATTCATACAGGTAGGGGTCACATGACCCGACATTCAAGTCATACAGTCATACAAGCACATGCGGAAGCAACTAGTCTGAGTACAGACTCTAGAAAGAAAGAAGGCTTCTCGAAGCCTGTCTATCTACATAGGGCCCTCCATGGCCTGGATCACCACCTGGGTGGCTAGTCACTCGTTGATGTCAAGGTCTACGTAAAACCCATCGGAGGGGGCAGTGTTGTCGTCTGAAAACAATAAATAAGCAAACATGAGTACAAAGGTACTCAGCAAGTCTTACATCAGAACCTACTATACATGCTTATTCTCAAGAAGGTGGTGGGGTTTATGCAGCAAGCCAGCTTTGACTCTTGGCTAAGCTATCCTACGGAACCTTTTAGCAAAATAGTTTTCGTACATGAGTCCACTACTCACCATCACAATACTCCACCGTGGATCGTCCCTCGTATCCTGTGAGAGGGCCATCCTCGGTACTCACACTTATCTTGAGTCTTTTAGTAGTATACATTAACTTGTCTATGAACTGTATAGGCAACCAAGTAGTCCTTTACCGCGGACGCGGCTATTCGAATAGTTTTATACCCTGCAGGGGTGTACTTCGTCACACATGTTTCCACCACTTAGCGTCTGCACACGAAATGTGCTCGGCAGACTTCAAGCGAAAACCGACGTGGGTGTAGACCACGTCCTGACTAACCTCACAAGTCTCTAGTCCAGGGTCACCGCCTATTCAAGTTCCATCCGCAAGGAAATCCGGCTGGGGTGTCCTCAACGGCCCCGAACGATGTGAACAGGGTTCCCGAGACACCAAACGGGTGACTCGGTACACCATGCCACGGTGTATCTACCGCAACATAGCCCACCCCTAGGGTCAGCGCTACACACGGCCGCCAACACATATCCTACAAACACCAGAAACTAGTTGCAACTCCTGGACTGAGGCGAGAGGGGTCAGTAAGTCGAGCGGGGTCATATTTCAGGGCCCAATGTGTGGTAGTAGCTGAATCTTAAATCACGCATGCAGAACTCAGTTCTTAGGGACGGCCTCAATGAAACAACCCACCATGTACTCCTACATGGCCTCTCATCGATACCTTTACCAAAACATGTTCAACACATCCCACATATTACTGACACAAGCATTTCACTCTAGCCCATCACCCAGATGAACCAGACCTGACACAACTCTAAGCATAGCAGGCATAGCAAGGTAGGAATCACAAAACATGGCTCAATCAACTCCTACACATGCTAGTGGGTTTCATCTAGTTACTGTGGCAATGACAGGTCATGCAGAGGATAAGGGTTCAACTACCGTAGCACACAACAGTTTGAAACGCGTTGTCTTAATGCAGTAAACAAGAGCAGGAGCGAGAACATGGGTTGTATCGGAATGATCAATGGTTGCTTGCCTGATGGAGTGGTAACGGGATACTGCCCTTCAGTTGGATACTCGTGAATATCCTCGGAGGCAGAACCTACCACGAAGAACATAACCGGGCACAATCAACACATGACGATATGCAACAATATGATGCATGTTATGACATGGCAGTATGAATGTGTTTTGGCCTAATGCAAGCTAAAACAGAAGGGTAATTGCTTATTTGAACCAAAGGTTCAAGTGTTAGCTCATTTGACTTGATCATATTAGTGCATCACCTTATATTGCATAAACAGTAGGTTTAACTTGTTCTGACATGCATGAAACCAGTACCAATGGATAGCTTGGATTTTTCTGATAATTTTTCATATATAATTTGTCTCATTTGGGGTTATGGTTGAATTTCTATGAATTTTTGAAGTTTAGGCAATTTTCTGGAATTTTCTATATAAAATTAAATCCAGAAAAGAGTTATTGCGTCAGCCTTGCGTCAGCATGACGTCAGCAAGTCAACAGGCCCGGTACAGGTCAAACCTGACCTGTGGGACCCGTGTGTCAGTGGCTCATCTTGTTAATTAACTAATTAATTTAGATTAACACTAAACAGGTTTAGTTAGCAGGGGGGCCCGCTTGTCATTGACTTAGGGGAGTCAACTGGGCCCACCCAGTCAATGGTCAAGGTCAACACTCGCCGGCGTCTAGCCGCCGGCGAGGCCAGACGTGGCGGAGGAAGTGCATTTGTATGTTCCGGCCACCAAACGGGAGGCGGAGAGCATCTACGAGCTCCTGGGAACGAGCCGTAGCTCTTGGTGGTGATGGTTGAGCTCGGGGTGGCCGGAGACGTCGCCGGCGACGACTTTGGTGTTCGCCGGAGTTCGGGCGCCGATGAAAACGGCGACACCGTGCACGGGAGGATCAACGGGTAGCACCTACGCGTTCTGCAGGCTCCCACAAAGCCAACGGGCATATGCACGGGGCCGATTGGCCACCGGAGCCTTGTCGGCGACGAGTTCGTGCGGCGGTGTGCTTCGGGCGTCATGGGAAGTGGTGCTACAACGAGCGCTAGGCCGTGGGGTTAGGGGGAAACGACGGAGGAGCTCACTGGGAGGTCGAAGCGCAGCTCAGTGGGCCTGGGGACGACCTAGACGGCGCGAATCGAAGACGAGGTCACCGGCGGCCGAAGGTTGAAGAAGAGCTCGAAGGCGACGCTGCAGGGCTTCCGGCGGCGCGTGGTTCAGTGAGGGGGTCGAGGACGACGTCACGGAGCTCGCGGGCACAACCGAGGGGCGAGGGGGTGGCTGTGGCCATGGTGGTTCTCGTCGGCGGCGGCGGCCGTGTTCGGTGGAAGTGAGGGGGAGCCAGAGGAGGGGATGAGCACGGGGGGGAGGAGGAATGAGAGGGCCTGGGGGTGCGTGGCCGTCTCCGTGGCATTGGAAGGGAGTCTGGGGAAGCAAGAGGTGGCCAGCAGGGTGGAGGTGGCGCGCGCGCGTGCCGGCGAGCGTCGGGCACACGCCCTCGTCCTTCTGTCCGAGGAGGGAGACGACAGGAGGCAGCGGGGGTTGGCTGGGCCGCCAGCTGGAGATGGGCCAGGTAGTCCAGGTAAGTGGCCCAGTGGCCTTTCCCTCTTTTACTTATTTGTGTTTTTCTATTTCTGTTATTTTGTTTTGATTTAGTTTAAATACTAAATCATTTTATAAAATCCTGAAAATATTTATGGACACTTGCTGAATTATTTCAGTGGCCCAAAAAATAGTTCCAACATTATTTGAGCATTTGATTTTTTTAATAGCATTTAAATGCCCAAATTCAAATACTTATGATTTAAATCAATGCCCTTTTGTTGACCTAAAATTATGTGCACCATTTTTACCAAGGGTTCTAGCCCTAGGCAAAGAGGGTGAACATTTTTGAAGGGCATTTCAGGTTCATTGAATTTATTTTTAGTAAACCCTAGTTGATTTCAGGGGGGGGGGGGTGCTGGGGGTTCTGCTTTCCCCATTTCGATTTTCTGATGAAGGTAAACATGATGCACACTCTAATGCATGATCTAGCTAGGGTGTGACACCTGGGCCATACACGGTGCCGAGCGCTGTTGGGCCAGGCCCAAAACAGGGCACGAGCACGCACGGTCTAGGTTACACCGTACCTCACTTCGCATCCACCACGCCCTCCCCGAACGGCACACGTCGAACGCGGTGTCGTGGGAGAGATCTTGGGCAGTTTCTTTATTAGGAAAGGCAGAACGTCCGCCCACTCCTCCTTTATAAGCAAGAGGAAGCAGGGGTAGTGCGCCCACTCGCCCCCTTGCCATTCCAATCTCAGAAGCCTCCGCCCCGCCTCCGTCTTCTCAAAGCAGCGAGAGAGCAGCGCCCTGCCTCCCCCCCATTGCCACCGGCACCGCCAACGCCGTCGACCTCCTCCACCACCTCCGCCATGGCTCCGAAAGCCGACAAGGGGAAGGCCGTGAAGTCGACCGAGGCGCAGCGGCTAGCAGTACTGCGGAAGGACCGGGCCATCTTCCCCCCCCCCAAGCTTGACGCGAAGGAGTTGAGGGAGTACTACTACCTTTTCTGGTCGACGGAGATGCGAGCACACCCGAGCACCAAGGTACTCCCGGCCTCTGCTCACAAAATGGCTCCACACGGCTACCCCTTCTTCGCCGTGTTCTTCTACTGCGGGCTCTGCCCGCCCTTCTCTGAATTCTTTTGCGATATCATGAATACCTATGGCCTTTGCCTCCTTGACTTCACCCCCAACGCCGTCCTCACCATGGCAGTTTTCGCACACCTTTGCGAAAACTTCGTCGGAGTCCACCCAAACGTAGCTCTTTTCCGCCATTTCTTCATGCCCCGAGTAGAGAGAGGACAGCCTCTATCCGGCGGAATTGCTTGGATCTCAAGGTCCGGCAAGAAAGATTCATATTTGGAGGGAGAGTTCTGAGGCAAGTGGGAGGAGTGGAGAGCAGATTGGTGTTGGATTGTCGAAGAAAACCCGCAGCCATTCACCGCCCAGCGCCAAGTAGCAGCAGCACGCGACAGCGACTGGAGCGACGTGGCCCCGGAAGACAGCAGGCTGAGGATTGTCGTCACCAGGATCCAACGCCTCAGGCTTGCCGGGCTCACTGTAGGCGCCGTTGGCGTAGACTTCCTTTGCCGCCGCATCGCTCCCCTGCAGGAACGGAGGAGGCCCGCCTGGGAATTCAAGAACGCGGCGGATATCATGAGGCTGCGCCTGGGCCTCAATTATAACTTTACTGTTTTGGAGCTCAACGCAATGCTGCAGGAGCTCTTCAAGTATGATCCTGACCACCCAGAAGTCTTTAGGTTGCCGTAGGGCGTCGTCCCGTTGTGCAACAACTCTGCGCTCCATCGCATCAGTGCAATGATGCTGCTGTGCAACTCACATGTAATCGTGCCAACTTGGCAGGAGCCTGAAGACGACGTCGTGCAGCAGTTCTTCGACAACTTGGTGGAGGTGCCAATCAACCCTGACGAGAAGGATGGCCTCACTCGCGACATCACCGAGGCAGAGTTGAAGCGCATCGCCACCAGGCTGGAAGAGGCGGCGGTAGCTGCAACGGCAGGCGAGTTCGGATTCACCCTGGAGGAGGCAGGGGCAGCAGAGGCGGCAAACCGTGCCGAGCGAGAGGAGCTCGCCGGCAAGAAGGAGCTTGCCCGGCAAGGGGAGCCTGCCGGCAAGAAAGATGTTGCCGTGCAAGGGGAGACTGCTGGCAAGAAAGATCTTGCTGGGCATGACGCCGAGCCGAGCGAGCCTGCCGAGGACACGAGTGGCATGTTGGAGATCGAATCCTCTTCCTTTTCCTCTTCGGACAGCACGCCGCAAGCGGAGCCTCCATCTCCACCAAGAAGGCGCCTCCGCAAAGTCGGGGACGTGGCGAGGCGGCAGGCGAGTCGACAGTCGCCGCGTCGCGCGACACGCTCCACCGCGGCAAGCACCATTGCCGCGGGAGCGCCCCACGCTGCTGCGACAACTGGAGCAGGGTCTTCCCGGACCACCGCTTCTGTTCCCGCCAAGCGGCCCAGGGAGCCTACTCCTCCACCTTCCCGCGCCGGACGCGAGCCAGACTTTGACTTCTCCGCGTTCAGCTCCGACGAGGAAGAAGAAGAAGAGTAAGTTTTTCTTGTTGCACTTGCAGTTCTTCAATCCTTGCTGCTTTTGTCTTGTCTTGTATCTCACTCGCTTTTCTCTGAATCTGTTCCCTTTCAGGACTCTGGCTCAGAGGGCAGCAAAGAGAGCCAAGGTGCCGGTGATTGTCATCGAGGACGAACCCACCGCGTCAGCAGGGGATCTCCAGAGCAGCCCCCAGCGTAAGTATCTTGTTTGCTTTCCGCCGTCGGGCGCTCACGACGATTCTTGCTTTACTGATATCTGTTTGCTGACTTGTGCAGGAGCAGAGCAGCTCCACCAGGAGAGCCCGGAGGCCACCTCCGAAGCGCCAAGGGAGAGTCCTCCGACAAGGGAGAGGTCCCCGGCAAGGGAGGGCTCTCCGGCAAGGGAGGAGACTCCGGCAAGGGAGGAGCCCCCGGCAAGGGAGGGGTCTCCGGCAAGGGACGGCACCAACGGCCCCCCGGCGGCGGAGACCACGGCTGCAGATCCTGGCACAGGTAATCTTCTTGTTCCAAAAAAACTTATCTTGGGTTCTTCTTCTTTCTTGGATATTTGCTTGAATCTTCTCCCCTTTTTTCGGCTGTCAGATCCATCTGTTGCAGAGCTGATGGAGACCGAAGTTGCTGCCGATGACGCCGTTGCCGCCGAGGAGGCAGCCGGCGCCGACGAGCCCGCCGGCGAAGAGGCCGCCAGGGCTGCCGCCGCAGAAGCAGGCGGGGAGTCCGGCGATCGTACTGATGACCCGGAGGCCACAGGAGCGCTAGGCGCTGCACCGACCGCCGACCCCTCCGCCGCTGCCGCCGCGCCAGGCTCCGAAGAGCCCCAACCTAGCGTCTACTTGAAGGCCGGCGACGATATGTTCATCAACCTCCCCTGGGCGTCAAGCTCCAGGGCGCCGGTCGAAGGAGAAATCTTCGACGGAGAAGTGCTTGCTTCCGCCGGGCTGGCGCTTGTCGACGCGCCAATCAGCAGCAGCAACGAGCCTGAGGAGGAGCGGCTGCTGCGGAAGCTGCTGTCACTCTACCGCGCCCGGCAGGCTAAGCTGGATTCCCATGAAGCGCTTGTCGCCAAGGCGGGAGTTGACATCGAGAAGCGCGCGAAGGAGCTCCGGGGTCCAAATCAAGAAGCTCTCCGGTCCTTGGCGGCGGAGCGGGAGCAGCTTGCCGAGGAGCAGAGGGCCTTCCTCCTCGAGAAGGCCGAAATCGAAGAGCAACATAGACTTGCCGCTGAGAAGCTGTCCGTGCAAGAGGGCGAGCTGGTTCAGCGAAAAGTTGATCTTGACAGCCACGAGGAGGAGCTTGCCGCGCGCGAGCGACCGGTTGGCGGAGCCCTCAACTAAGCCGAAGACACCGCCGCAGCTACCGAGGCCGCCAAGAATGAGTTGGAAACAAAGGTGGTGCAGCTGGAGGCCGACCTCAAGGCGAGCGGCAACGAGCTTGCTGCGCTCAAGCTTGAGCGCGAGAAGGATGCTGTCAGCTACTCGGAGCTGCAGACCCGCCTCGCCGAGAAGGGTAAGGAGCTTGACGCCGCCAAGGACTCCAATGCAGATCTCGAGTCGAAGCTGGCCGCTCTGACCAAGACGCTGGACAGCGCCAAGGAGCAAGAGACGGCTCTGAAGGAAGAACTCAAGGCCGGCAAGGCGCTGCTGGCGAGCGCTGCTGCCGCCCAGAGCACATTCCGGGAGAATGTGGAATACTGGACGGAAGGGCTCGTGGACATTGCCGCCGACATCGACAAGGAGTTGGCGCAGCTGGGAATGGAGGATCTCGGGTACTCCTCCGACGAGAATTTCCAACCCAGCGCCAAGCTCACTTCTTTCTTCAAGGGCATGGCGACGGCACTCCGACGACTCCGGGAAGGGATCCCGAAGCAACTTGCCGACGAGTCGCGCAAGATCTGCGCGGGAGCTCTTCAGAAGGTGCTGATGAAGGTGGTGTTCCGCAATCCGGGCCTCAACCTCACCAACGTCTTCCGGTCCTTGCCGCCGGATGCTGATCTGGAGGCGCTCAAGACCCTTGTCGCACCCATTGTGGACAGGGTGAGCGGGATCAAGGGGGTCGAAGGCAACCGTGTAGATTAGTTTGTCCATTTTCTTCTCTTCTTGTCGCAGCTAGTCATGTCATGAGAACAATTTATTAGGCCCGCGACAAGCTATTCTGTAACATAACTTTATTCTGTGCAATGATTGCAATGTTATTTCCTTGTTTCCTTCCTTTGTATGTTTTTACCCTATGCTTTTAGGGAACTTGCCGGCGCAGGCACCTTTGCCGCGAGCGCTGAGTGCGGGACGTCAGCAGCCTGCTGGCAGTGCCGCTGCCGACAAGAAACCTTGTCGCAGAGCTAGTCGCAGCTCACTTAAGTTGTTGAGCGGACTCGAAACAACAGTAAGGGCGCAACTAGCTACGAGTTGGTTCCTCCGTGCACAGGTTTTCCATACAAAAGACGGTCGTTCAAGGAAGATAACTTTAAAAATTAGAAAATCTCTAATTGCTCAGACTTTGGCAACTTATCTTTTCTGTTGCTCGCTTCCCGGCAAGGCAAAACCTTCTTGAACGACGCCTGGTCCATACCATATCTTCTCCTCCCCCCCCCCCCCCCGGCAAACTTGTGCGCGAGATAACCTTCTTTTCCTTGAGAGAAAAAAAGAAGAAGGAGAAAAAGACATGGAGCCTTATGGCTTGTTGTTGCTTACCGGGGATAGGTGCTACACAAAGTGTCAGATAACACGTGCAAAATATAAAAAGCACGAAATCGACAAGATGTGCTGAGCACATGATCTTTATGCACGGGGTCTGCGCCCGGCTTTGTACAAAGGATTACATGCAACAGCGGCAAGACTTGTACAAAAGGTGGTTGCCGGAACGGGTTCCGGCAACCGCGCCCTATGGGTAAAACTGGCGAAGATGCTCAATATACCAGGAGTTGCTCACTGGGATGCCATCTTCGGTCTCCAGGCGGACAGCGCCAGGCCTAGTGACTCCCTTTACCCGGTAAGGGCCTTCCCACTTCGGCGTCAACTTGTTGGATTTCTTGGCGGACTGAATGCGCCGAAGAACAAGGTCACCTTCCTCGAGACTTCTGGCGTTAACTTTGTGGCTATGGTAGCGACGAAAAGCTTGCTAGTACCAAGCAGCTCGCACAGCAGCCTGAAGACGGTCCTCCTCAAGGAGCAGCACGTCATCTTGCCGCAGCTACTCTTGCTCAAGCTCATCATAAGCGAGCAATCGAGGCGACCCGTACACGAGTTCCGTGGGGAGAACTGCCTCTGCTCCATAGACTAGAGCGAAAGGTGTCTGGCCAGTGGCTCGATTTGGCGTCGTCCTGATCGACCAAAGAACCACTGGCAGCTCCTCGATCCAGTTTCTTCCGCACTTGTGCAGCCTGTCGAAAGTTCTGGTCTTGAGCCCGCGCAGCACTTCAGCATTTGCCCTCTCCGCTTGACCGTTGCTTCTCAAGTGAGCAACAGAAGCGAAGCAGACCTTGGGGCCAAGATCTTGGACGTACTGCATGAAGGTGCGGCTCGTAAATTGCGTACCGTTGTCGGTAATTATCCTGTTAGGGATCCCGAAACGGCAAACAATCGACCTGAAGAACTTGACTGCTAACTGTGCTGTCACCTTCCTCACTGGTTCAACTTCCGGCCACTTTGTGAACTTGTCGATTGCAACGTACAAGTACTCAAAGCCCCCGATAGCTCGGGGAAAGGGGCCGAGGATGTCGAGCCCCCAGACCGAAAATGGCCAAGATAAAGGGATCATCTGGAGAGCTTGAGCTGGCTGGTGTATCTGCTTGGAATGGAACTGGCACACTTCACACTTGGTTACTTGTGCAGTTGCATCCTGGAGGGCTGTCGGCAAGAAGAAGCCTTGCCGGAATGCTTTTCCGACAAGTGCTCTTGCGCCAATGTGGTGACCACATAAGCCTCCATGTATCTTAGCCAACAGCTTTTGTCCATCTTCCTGGGGAATACACTTCAATTTCACACCGTTGAGTCTTCTTCTGCACAATGTGTCATCGACAAACTGGTACATACTAGACTGCCGGGCTACTCTTTCCGCTTCTTCTTGCTCTTCAGGAAGTTCTCCTGTCTAAAGGAAACAGAAAATCTGCCGTGCCCATGCTGGAGCTTGTGGCTCGACAACAAGGACTAAAGGCATATCTGCTGCTGCGGGAATGTCCGCTTCCACGGCAAGGGCTTGCGGCCCTGCCGGAGCTTGACGTTCCCCGGCAAGCTTGCCGGAGCAAAACTGGTCAGGAGCGTCTGCTTCAACGGAAGAAACCCTAGGGGTTGCCGGAGCAGACTGCTCCTCAGCACTCTTGGTGTTGATCTTGGGGACCTTCTTGGCGGCGGCTTCGGGAAGCTCTGCCGGAAAATAGTCGCCAGAAATCAACTTCCTCTTCTTGCTCTGTCCAGTAGACGGTGTTACGGACGGTTGAGTTAGCTTGAGCACAAAGATCCCTGGTTCCACAGGTAACTTAAGTGCGGCACACTTTGACAGGCCATCGGCAATGTCATTCTGAGCTCTTGGGACATGCTCCATCTACAGGCCGTCAAAGTGCTCTTCTAGTGTTCTCACGTCGTCAACGTAGGCTTCCATCAAAGGACTCTAGTAATTCTTATTCACTTGGCGGATGACAAGCTGCGAGTCAACCCTGACAATGAGCTTCTTGATCCCAAGGTCTGCCGCGATCCTAAGACCGGCAAGCAAGCCTTCATACTCTGCAGTATTGTTTGTCGCTTGCTCCTTGGGGAAGTGCATCTGGACTACATACTTGAGGTGCTCTCCGGTGGGTGCGACAAGCAGCACGCCAGCACCGGCGCCTTGCAGCGAGAAGGCACCGTCAGAGTATATGAGCCACTCTTTGCTTGCTTCCTTGACAGGGATGCTCGTTTCCGGAATTTCTTCATCTGGTGTTGGCGTCCATTCTTCTATGAATTCTGCTAATGCTCTGCTTTGGATAGTTGAAGTGCTCTCAAACTTGAGGCCAAAGCTTGACAGTTCCAGTGCCCACTCGACAATCCTGCATGTCGCTTCTGGATTTTGCAGTATCCTCTTCAGCGGAAAGCGAGTGACAACTGTGATCTCGTGTGCTTGGAATTAATGGCGCAGCTTTCTCGAGGCCAGGAGAAGGCCGAAAAGCAACTTCTGCACACCAGAGTACCTTGACCTAGCCCCCTGCAGAAGGGAACTCAGAAAGTAAACTGGGCGCTGCACCATTCTCTTCTGCATCTCTTCGCGCACCTGCGCAGATCCATCCTTGTCGGGACCAGAGCTTGTCGGGGAAGCCCCCTGCTTGTCGCTGGATGCGCTTGCCACGGTTGCTGGCTCGTCATCTGCCTCCCTCTCCGCCACTAACGCAGCACTAACCACTTGATTGGTTGCCGCTATATACAGCAGCAACTTCTCTTGTGGCTTAGGTGCGACAATTGTTGGAGTGGAGGACAGGTATTTCTTCAAGTCCTGCAGCGCAACCTCCGCTTCCGGAGTCCATTTCATTGGACCTGCCTTTCTCAAAATTTTGAAAAACGGCAGGGCGTGCTCAGCAGACCGAGAAATAAACCTGCTGAGAGCAGCCACGCAACCGGCAAGTTTTCGTACATTCTTGACGCGCTTTGGTGCTTCGATCTGCTCAATGGCCTTAATCTTGTCGGGATTGGCTTCAATTCCTCGCTGAGACACAAAGAACCCGAGAAGCTTGCCAGAAGGGACTCCAAACACACACTTCTCGGGGTTGAGCTTGAGGCTGATCTTGCGCAGATTTGCAAAGGTTTCTTCTAAATCTTGAATCAGAGTTGCCCTATTCTTGCTCTTGACCACTATATCATCCATGTAGGCTTCCACATTTCTGTGTATCTGTGGCTCCAGAGCGACACGGACTACTCTTGCAAATGTTGAACCAGCATTCTTTAAACGAAAAGGCATCCGTACGAAACAGTACGTGCCACATTGCGTAATGAATGCAGTTTTCTCCTCATCCTCTTCTGCCATGAAGATCTGATGGTATCATGAATATGCGTCAAGGAATGAAAGCAAATCACATCCGGCTATGGAGTCAACAATATGGTCAATGCACGGCAAGGGAAATGGGTCTTTGGGACAAGCTTTATTAACATCAGTAAAGTCAATACAAAGCCTCCATTTCCCGTTTGCCTTGCGCACTACAACAGGATTGGCCAACTACGTGGGATGGAGCACTCCTCTGACAAGGCCTGCTGCTTCCAACTTCTTGATTTCTTCTGCTATGAACTCTTGGCGCTCCACTGCTTGCTTCCTGACCTTCTGCTTGACGGGCCGCGCATGAGGACAAAGGGCAAGATGGTGCTCAATTACTTTCCTGGGAACACCGGGGATGTCGGACGGTTGCCACGCAAACACGTCGACATTCGCCCGCAGGAAAGCAATGCACGTGTTTTCCTATTTAGGGTCGAGAGTGGCACTGATGGTGAAGGTACCACCAGTGCCGTCCTCCTTGGCGGACACTTTCTTGGTATGTGGTGGAGCTGCCATTGACTTCTTACACTTGCCGGTGGGGCTCGATGGTGCGTCCTCGACGGTAGCGCAGTGCTCCGAAGAGGTGCGCTTGCCGGAGTGGGCATCGGAGCTCTTGCCGGACTTGACCTTCTTCTTCCCCCCGGGAGCTTCAGCGGCAAGTGTCTTGCGATCTGTTGCGGCTGTTGCTTCCCGGTAGATCTTGTCGGCGCAGATAAGGGCATCCTTCTTGTCGCCAGGGATAGAGATGATGCTTATCGGGCCTGGCATCTTGAGCATGTTGTATGCGTAGGGAGAGGCTGCCATGACTTGGCGAGTGCTGGACGGCCTAGTATCCCATTGTAAGGCAATGGGAAATTGGCAACATCAAAAGTGACCCTCTCAGTCCTGAAATTCAACTCGCTGCCAAATGTTACCGGCAACGTGACCTTCCCTTTCGGCTTGCTCCTTCCCGGGTTAATTCCTCGGAATGTGCCGGTCTCTTCGAGCTCGCTGTCAGGGATCTGGAGTTTCTGGAGTACAGCGGAGGAGATCAAATTTAAGCCGGCCCCGCCGTCAACTAACATCTTAGTGACCTTGAGGTTGCGTATAGTTGGTGAAACCAACAACGGCAAGCACCCGACTGCGGTTGTGCGATCAGGGTGATCCTCAATGTCGAAGATGATAGGCGTGCTGGACCATTTCAGAAGTTTGCGCGATTCGACAGGTGGTTCTGCCACATTGACTTCCCACGCCCACTGTTTGAGTTGGCGGTGGGAAGTATGCAGAGAAGCACCACCGTCAACGCACAAGACTTCCGTGGCTTTCTGGAACTCCTGCTCGCTGGTCTCAACATCATACATGTCTTCGTCGTCGTCGTCTTCATCGTTGTCGCGGTCGCGGGGAGGTCTGTCTCCTTGCCGCTGCTTGGCCTTGCCGCGTCGTCCTCCCCGGCCGGCGTGCTTCTTGCCGACTTCTCCACCGCGTCCTTGGGCCCTCTCCTTGTCGCGCCGCTCGTACTCAGCTTTTTGTTTCTAGACAAGCTGCTCGACCTTCTTGCAGCTCTGGAGGTCATGGCCCTTGGTGCGGTGGATCTTGTAGTACTGCTTGTCGGAGCCATCTTGCTTGTCGGCGGTAGCCACAGCCTGGCAGTTGGCGCATGTGGCAACCTCCTTGCCGGAGCTACCCACTATGGCTTGCTTGGCGCCACCGTCGTTGCCGGTTTTTCCTTGCTCAACGACTAGCACCCCTTTGCTTCTCTTCTTCTTGTTATTGCGCCGCCGGTTTTTCTTTGCCGGGGCAGCATCTTCGCTGTCAGATCCTCCTGCTCCAGCATTCTCTCCGGGAAGTTTCCTCCCTTCTTCAACACGTGCACACTTGTCGGCCAAGGCATATAGCTCACTGACGTCTCTGATCCTACTCATCGCCATCTCCTCCCGCATCCTGCGGTTACGCACGTTCTGACGGAACGCGCTGATGACCGCGGCAGGGTGGATATCTGGGATGTTGCGCTGTACACGGCTGAATCTCTAAAAGTACTTGCGCAGGAGCTCTCCTTCATTCTGGGCGAGCAGATGAAGTCACTCTCTTGGCCATGAGGTTTGTGGCCGCCTGTAAAGGCGCCGACAAACTGATGGCATAGGTCTGCCCAAGAGGATATGGAGTTGTCCGGCAAGTGCATGAGCCAGGACCTGACTTCGGGCTTGAGCACCAGTGGGAAGTAGTTGGCAAGGACCTTGTCGTCTCGCCCCCCGGCAGCTTGCACCGCGATGGTGTACATGCTGAGGAACTCCAACGGGTGCGACTTGCCGTCGTACTTCTCTGGTACGTCTGGCTTGAAATGCTTCTGGCTGGGCCACTGGACTTACCGCAGCTCACGGGTGAACGTAGGGCAACCTACCGCGTACGGCAAGTCGCCTGGTTCCCCTGGCGCATGCATATCGATAGAGGGCCCAGCGCGCAGGTCTCATTGACGCCGCGCTTCTCTTCGGCGCTCGATGCGTGTACGAGCGTCTTCTTGCTGTCGTTCGTGCAGAATTTGGCGCTGGTCATGACGAACTCGTGGATCTGATGATGCAGTGGAGTCGCTGTCGTGGTGGATCCAGCGAGTCGGCAATCTTGGCCTTCGGGGTGGAGAGTGCACGGTGGTTGCACCCCCACCGGTCTTGTCGCCACCGGCTCGCGCCTGGCTGACTTGCCGCGGCAGTGAAATACTCGGCTGCCGTGGGATGTCGCCGTTCCCGAAGCCGATGAGACTCTGGATGGTGGCCCTCCAGTCGTCAATCTTGTCTGCCGTTGGAGGGTAATCAAGGAGCAGCTAAGCTCGCGCCAAAGCTTCTGCCGGAGTGGCGGGCGGCGGCGGCGAACGGTGCGAGGAACGGGATATGCTCGGACTTCTAAGTACGTTAGAAGGAGTAGTATCTCGCCCTGGCGAACGTGCCATGCTCGCGCCAGCATGTTGGCATGCATGCTGGTCTTGAGCACTCAGGGATCCACCAGCTTGATCTTGGCCTAGGAAACGTATGGTACCATGAGCACCATGATGCTGCTGGTCCCGCACCTCCTGGGATGGGCGCAGTGCGTGTACGGACGCCGACGCCTTGGAGTGTGCTCGGTCATTGTGGGAGCCGACTGCGCCGCCGATGTGCAGCGCAGTCTTGTCCTTGGACCTGGCAGCACTGTGGGCTCCTTCGTCGCCGCCCGTTCTTCTGCCGACGTCTACTCCACCAGCCGTTCGCTCCGGCGATGGTGGGCTTGGCGCGGATGGAGCAGCCGCCTCCGAAGCCTTCTTCTTCGGCGGCATGTTGATGAAGACGATGAAGATTTGGCTCATGCGAACGCCGGATCAGGTTCACACAACCTCGACGCACCCCTACCTGGCGTGCCAAAGATGTCGGGGGTGCTGATCCCACGGACACCTATGGGGATCGGCGGACCAAGCCCCTTTTCGGTTCGGCAGGGGGTGGAGAGAGCACGAAGAGCAGATCGAGGCGAGTGCACGAGCAATGCGATCGGTACCCAGGTTCGGGCCACACGGATGCGTAAAACCCTACTCCTGCTTCGATTTGTATTGTGTTCTTGCTCGGGAGCGCTGATTGCTACAGTATACCTCAGCAACTAGCCAGACCGAGCGTGAGAATGATCCGTCCTCCCCCTACATTGCGCATGCGCCTCCTTTTATATGTTAAAGGGGTCACCGACAGGTGGCAACATAGATGAGGGTAAAAATGTAAAAGGCGTGGCGGTTGGCACCACCGCCTACTACAGCTGTATCATACCTAACCCTGACGGCAGGGGACAAAGGCATTAAATGCCTGTCTACGTCGCCTAGATGGTGCAGAAAGGGACCGCCAGGGACGCCAATGCTTGCCACGATGGCGATCTTGTCAGCGCCGCTTGCCACCGTGTACCTCTGGCTGCACAGCCTTGCGCCACGTACGCCTGGAAGGGTCCCAGAGCGACACGTTGGTGGATGTGCTGGAGCGCAGGTACAGAGTGGAGGTTTGCCGCGGCAAGTGTCTTGCCGCGGTTGTTGTCTTGTCGCGACCGGGAGCTTATCGCTCACCGAGCCTTTGGTTGGCCTTCCCGGCAAGCTCCTCTTGCCGGGGTCTTCGATACTTTGTTCTTGAATGGCTCCAAAGGAACCACGGAGGATCTTGGCGGTCGCCCGGCAAGCCTTGCCGCGGGATGCTGCGACTGCCCGTGCACAAGTTCGGGATACTAAGGTACCCCTACTTTAGTACACCGACACCTAGGCGGATCAAGGATGTACGTCAGCTCGCTGGCTGCGTTTCCACCATGAGCAGATTCATCTCCAAGTCTGCTGAACGTGCCCTCCCCTTTTTCAAGACCTTGAAAAAGGCGGGCTCAATGTATGGAACCCTGAGGCCGAGGTGGCCCTGCAGGATTTAGAGAAGTACCTCTCCTCTGCGCCAATACTGGTTGTGCCTAAACCACAAGAACCGCTGCTACTATATCTAGCAGCGACGAACCAAGTGGTCAGCTCCGTGCTAGTGGAACAGAGGGAGGTCGAAGAAGAGGCAATGGCAACAGCAGGTCTGGCGTATGGAAAACCAGAGCCCCCCCCGGCAAGGCTTGGCACCGGTAAGGCAAGACCCCCATCGGAGTTTGGCGATGGCGAATCAGAAGCGACGCCACCAGATGAAATAGTGCAGAAGAAGAAGATGTTGCAGCACCCGGTTTACTTTGTCAGCTCCCTCTTGGAGGGGGCTAGGTCCAGGTACTTCAGTGTGAAGAAATTGTTATTCGGCCTCCTTATGGTCTCGAGGAAGCTGCATCATTACTTCCAAGCACACGAAATCACCGTCGTCACCCGCTTCCCGTTGCAAAGGATATTGCATAACCCAGATGCAATCGGGAGAATTGTGGAATGGCCTCTGGACCTGTCAAGATTTGGTTTGAAGTTTGAAAGCACTTCGACAATTCAGAGTAGAGTCTAGGCGGAGTTCATTGCGGAATGGACCTCAATGCCCGACGAAGAGATTTAGGGTACCACTCTCCCCAGCAAGGAAACAAGTCACGACTGGATTATGTACTTTGACGGGGCTTTCTCGCTGCAAGGCACCGGTGCTGGTGTGCTACTCGTCGCACCCACCGGAGAGCACCTCAAGTATTTTGTCCAGATGCACTTTTCCCAGTGAGATGCCAACAAATAACACTGCTGAATATGATGGGTTGCTTGCCGGTCTCCGGATCATGGCAGACCTAGGAATCAAGAAGATCATCGTCAGGGGTGATTCACAGCTTGTCGTCAAGCAAGTTAACAAAGATTATCAAAGCCCGTTGATGGAGGCCTACGTAGATGAAGTGAGGAAGCTGGAAGAGCATTTTGATGGTATATAAGCGAAGCATGTTCCCCGAGTGGAGAACGGCATCGCCGACTACTTGTCGAAACGCGCTGCCTTCAAATTGCCTATGGAACCAGGTACTTTTGTGCTTCGATTTACTCGAACATTGTCACGACCGGTTTTCCAATAAAAATATTTATTGAGAAACCAATCTTTTGAGTCCAATATGAGAGAAATCCTCCACACTGGTAGACAAATTCTTGATACAATAAGCCAGTAGCATAGAATATATTACAGGGCTGAGCTAGGGCTGCTCAACAAATTATTACAAGTGCGCCAATAATTATACATAATGGAGGATATAACACAATGGTGTGATGGCATACTACTGATTGAGGATAAAGTGATGGTGGAATAACACAATGGGGAGTGTGGTAACACGACTCCTCTCAAACTGGCGTCTCATCGAGCGTCGAGGTGAGGCTCGATAAATTTATTCGGGTTGCGGGAGCTTGTGTAAAACAATGACCAAGACCAGGGTCGCACGAGACTGACTGGGATTCCTCTAGGCGTCGGACTCGCTATCGAACTCTTCATCCATGAGATCACCTTCGTCAGCATCTGGCCAAATCAACAAGCCAGTGAGTACTTTGAAAGTACTCACAAGACAGTTCGGACGTAAGATATAACAAATGCATGCATGAATGCATCATGAATAATCTTTCCAATGCACTATTAAAAATTTGCATAGCAAAGTAAGTACGAGGGAGACGGCGGTAGTCCGCCTGAAATCCCGACAAATATAAATGAAAACCGATCGGGTGTCTGAAGCGACGCCTCGAAAGGTGAACAAATAATAAAAGAAAAATCATGCCATAGTCGGGCGTCTTAGCGACACCACATAAAGGGCTTTAAAAGAAATGCCACAGTCGGACGTCTGGGCGACATCACAGAAAGGGCTTTAAAAGAAATGCCACAGTCGGACGTCTGAGCGACATAAAAAAAGGGCTTTAAAAGAAATGCCACAGTCGGACGTCTGAGCGACATCACAGAAAGGGCTTTAATAGAAATGCCACAGTCGGACGTTTGAGCGACATCACAGAAAGGGCTTTAAAAGAAATGCCATAGTCGGACGTCTGAGCGACATCACAAAAAGGGCTTTAAAAGAAATGCCACAGTCGGACGTCTGAGCGACATCACAGAAAGGACTTTAAAAGAAATGCCACAGTCGGACGTCTGAGCGACATCACTGAAAGGGCTTTAAAAGAAATGCCACAGTCGGACGTCTGAGCGACATCACAGAAAGGGCTTTAATCCACAAGTAAATAATACTCATAATAAATATTCAGTTCATGATAATAAACGGGTTAGTCCATCCACAGGAATAAACAGTTAACCGGGCTTAGTGCTCATGAGATTCACCGGAGTATCTGTCACCAAAACTCGCACTTGTCAGAACAAGTCAGCGCAAAATTTGGATATGGATGAGATGATTTGGAGATTTATGACTCTGCAGAGTTGTACAAAAATTTCCCACAGCTAACGGATTACCGTAGTCTCGAAGGACTAGTTCCGTTTACGGTATTTCAGAAGAAAAAACAGCAATCCAGTACACACCCATCCCATCTCTCGATGCCAGGACTCACCCTAGACATCGTCCAAGAAAAACTTTGAGACGGGGAGATCACAATCTCGAATAGCATGGGATCAGATTTATATACGCGCGCTCTAAGGGGTGCCCCCCTCTCGGTCCCAACCGAAAACACCCATGCCCCCTGACCGGATGAATGGCTTTAATCTAGGGCCATGGAACCATCATCCCGGCCTCTCCTTTTGGTGTGTACCAGGAAAGCGGTTTGCATCTTACTAAGCCATATCCCTTGCGGAAAACATGTGGTAGTACAAGGAAGGAAAAGGGAGGAACTGGACCGATACGATTTGACACTGTAGTCAAATAGTCTGGCATAAGACTGGCATGCTACAACACTGCCATCTTACCCATCCTCATGCCAACCCATGGCCTTTCATACTCACATCCATCCACTTATGGATCATCGAGCTCACTTACCTTAACCATGCATGAAAATAACGTTCATCGGTATGCTCATCAACATGCCATGAAATTAACTAAATGCAAAACATGCCAAGACACTCATCATATCAAAAGTTCAAACATGCTTGCCTGGTTCAGAGTAGTCGGAGCCTAGCTCGGTGAAGTTCGCGGCTCCGTCACCTCCTTCGGTATCTACGGTATATAGAAAATATAGGCGCTATCATAAATACCAAGAAGTGCACAAGAAGTATTCCAAATTTTTTTCAAATAAATCTGATAAAAAACTAGACAAAATTTCAAAGAGAACAGAAAAAGATTCAATCAAAAATACTTTTCTGTTTAAAAGTTATAAAGGTTTTAGTCCAGGGACTCATCTGTAATGAAACAGAATATTTCCAGGGGCTAGCTCATAAAAACTGAAAATGCTTCGGTAGAGAATACGCCAGCCCAGGAGGAAAACGCATTTGGCAGAATACGCTTCCAGAAACGGTTCGTTTAGAAAGGGACAGAGAGGCTGACGGGCAGGTCCCACCCGTCAGGTTTGAAAATTCAAAACGGGTGGCAGAGCTCGACGGAGCCCGAGAGCCGCGGTGGTCGCCGGCGGCGATCCATGGCGAGGTAAGGGGATCGGAGGGTACCTCCTTACTCTGGGCGTCCTTCCGCGTCGGTTGGTGGTGGTGGTGGTCGCCGGCGAGTACCACGTCGATGGCGAGCCTTGCTCCGGCGGACGGCGGCTCGGGTGGAGATGGATCTCGCCGGAGAGAGCTGCGAATGTCAAATTGATGCTTGGGTTAGCTCATTGGGTGCTCGAGGAAGCTACTGATGAAGAAGGGCCCCTCGAGGCTCTTCTAGTTGTTGGTCGGGGTCCAGAGAGGTAGTGGAGGTGTGCGGGGGCGAGAGGGAGCTTGGGGCGCTATATATAGCAGGCCCGAGGCGGTTGCCGCGAACGGGATAAGTCCGGCGAGCGATTACGGCGGCGCCGGGGTTGGGCAGTGGGATTAGGGGCTTAGGCATCGTCTAGGTGGAGTAGTGGATCCATTTCAGGGTCCAGCTCAGCACGGGGGGGGGGGAGAGGTTTACGGCTGGTCCCAACGGAACGCCCGTGCGGCACATCGGCGGCAGGGAGCGCGCCCTGCGCGTGCCAGGCTAAGGTGACTGTGCAGCGGGGCTGCGCTGGCATGCATGTTCCACGCGGAGAGCCAGGGAGCGTTTGGCGGCGCCGAACGGCGTTGCGCCACCATTTTGCTTCTGGTCGGCCGTTATGGTGGATCGGCCGCCGCAAGACAAGCCGGCGCAGGCGGGCCAGGGCGCCACTGACGCCCGGAAGGCGCCAAGCGCGCGTGCGCTACTCCAGACAAGAGGGAGAGGCGGCGAGGATCGTGCCATGGGCACTGTCCACGCGTGACTGAAACTGGCGATGGGAAAACGACACTGAACTCTGAACTTTACTGAATTACTGAAAGTTCAATATACAGTGCATGCAAGGTGTTGGACAGAATGATCCTGGCCTCCAGGTATTTTTCCTAGAGCTGATTTTTGGTGGAGTGGCTACTCATTGCTCCAGTAGACTGCCTGAATTTTTGTAGAATTTTTGGGGAAGTGTAGACATGAATTTCACCAAATTTGGCAAATCTGGTCCAAACTTGCAGAGGCTGAAATTTGAAAAATTTGAAAAGAAGGAGAGTGGATCAAGATGGTTCTGAGTTGTGGATGCTAAGGACAATCCAGAGGAGTTGGTTTGAGATCAAAACTCAAAGGAAATAAGGTACTTGCTTTGTAAATGACTCAGGCTCCAAATAATTGACAAAAATGATTTGAGAGGAAAAATGATTGAAATAAAATACAAAACTTGTTTGGATTAGTTGGGACAAAGAACTTAGGTTGTTCCAAGGAGAAGGGGAGGTTTTTGGAGGGGTTTTACCACCTGTGATATGGTGAAATCAAGGGTGGTTTCAAAAAGAATGAAGTCCCAAAACTCCTAGGGTTTCTTAAAGGCAAAAATAAAATAAGTTTGAGAGGGAAACAACCAGAAGAAAAGCTTCCAAAAATTCACCACCAAAAATTGAAAAGGAAAGGAAATCCTTGCCAAAGGTGAAAGGAAGTTATTTTTTTAAAGAGGAAGGATTTCTGGAAAAGAAATTTTTAAATGCCCTCTTTTGGAATCCAATAAAGTTTTTGATGAAAACCAAATCAAAAATTTTGGAGTGTCACAAACATCCACTGAACCATCAACAGGGCAGAACAAGCGAAGGAAATCAGGTCCCAGGAAGTACTTTCCCGCCGAGCTCCCAGGAGCCGCCGGCAAAGCCGCTGCCGTGGACACTTGGCCTGCGACGGGGCAACAGACTCTGGCAGGGCATCAAGCCCTGGCCGTAGAGACAACCGCTCCCATCGCAGAGGAAACGCCGTTAGCCCTTGACGTCAAGCCTCAGGCTCCGGCATGGGCACAACTTACCATCTGATTCCTCCAAAGAGGGGAACTTCCAGCGGAGCAGGAAGAGGCAGAGAAAGTAGCCCGTCGATCTGCCATGTATCAGTTCATCAATGGCGTTCTGTATAGAAAATGGCCGAACGATGTGAAATTGAAGTGCATTCCCCGGGAGGAAGGACTGGAGCTGTTGGCAGAGATCCACAGAGGCATATGTGGCTCCAACATAGGGTTAGGGCCCTTGCCGGCAATGTTTCTTCTGGCCCACCGTCCCTCCAGGATGCAATGGCCTTAGTAACCAAGTGTGAAGCGTGCTAGTTCCATTCAAAGAAGCGTCATCAACCTGCTCAAGCTCTCCAAACAATCCCTCTTTCCTGGCCATTCTCGGTCTGGGGGCTCGACATACTAGGACCCTTTCCCCAGGCTGTCGGGGGCTTTGAGTACTTGTATGTTGCAATCGACAAGTTCACAAAGTGGGCGGAGGTGGAGGCAGTGAGAAAGGTGACATCACAGTCGGCCGTCAAGTTCTTCAAAGGACTAGTCTGCCGTTTTGGTGTTCCAAATAGGGTCATCACCGACAACGGCACGCAGTTCACGAGCCACACCTTCATGCAATACATCCAGGACCTCGGTAGCAAGGTCTGTTTTGCTTCTCTTGCACACCCATGAAGCAACGGCCAGGCTAAGAGGGAAAATGCTGAAGTATTGCGAGGCCTCCGGACAAGAACTTTTGATAGGCTACACAAGTGCGGATGACGCTGGATTGATGAATTGCCAGCAGTTCTTTTGTCAATTAGAACGACACCAAATTGAGCCACCGGCCAAACCCTTTCTCCCTCATTTACGGTGCAGAAGTAGTTCTCCCCATGGAACTCATGCACGGGTCACCTCAAGTGCTCGTTTATGATTAGCTTGAGCAAGAACATTTGCGACAAGATGACCCAACGCTCCTTGAGGAAGATCGTCTTCGGGCGGTTGTGCGAGCTGTGCTACCAGCAAGCCTTGTGCCGCTATCATAGCCGCAAGGTTCATGCCCGAAGCTTTGAGGAAGGCGACCTTATTCTTCGGCACGTTTAGTCGGCCAAGAATTCCAACAAGTTTACGCCAAAGTGGGAAGGAACTTATCGGGTAATACGAGTCACTAGGACAGGCGCAGTCCGCCTGGAGACCGGAGATGGTATTCCAGTGAGCAACTCTTGGAACATCAAACATCTTCACAAGTTTTAACCATAAGGCGTGGTTGTCGGGCTCCCCGACAAACCAACTTTTGTAGAAGCCTTGCCAGCAAGGCATTTAACCCTTTGTACAAAGCCAGGCACAGACCCTGAGCATTAATAAATGAAGCGCTGGCGCTCTAAGTTTTAGCATGCATGCTAGGTTGAGTATCTCTCTGTGTTAGGGTTGATAGTGCTTGGCGGAGGCTAAGTCCTAGCATAGAGGTCGAGTATGCGTCTTTATGTTCCTTCCTGTCCTTTTTGGTTCGTATGGTGCATGGACATTTCTGCTGAGCTATTTAGAAGAAAGAGAACAGGCCGACGTCCCGACCCCGACAAGCCAAGGTTGCCGGGGGCTGCAGGTCTAATGATCTGATCACGGCAAGCCAAGGTTGCCGGGGGCTGTGACATCAGATAAGTTTTTCGCCCACTTTGTGCTTCCGTACGAAACTTGAACGTACCAGACTTCGCTCGTTCTCATGCCATCTTGCTCCCTCTGTCCCGTGTCCGAAAACCTTACTTTGGGTTGGATCTTGGTTATAGTGCGATGGGAAGGAGATGAGCAAAGGGACTAATCATACTCGGTCCCTACCTCCGCCAAGGGTGTGGGTGTGGATGATCTATACAATAGGAAGACGGCAAGGCCTGTTGCCAGGGTAAAGTGTCTATCTTAAGATAACAAGGACTCGTTCCTTGGTGTGGCCCTTGCCCACGCGCAAACAAATCCCGGCAAACACCGTTCTCCTCATTAATATGTTTCTTACAAGTAAATTTGTATGGAATGCATACATGAGCAAGGGGGTTACGAGATTTAAATCTTACAAAGGCCCGTAGGCTTAAAAACTAAAAAGAGATAAGTGCCCCATGATCCTCGTTCTTGCCCCTTTCCTCGTAGGTGCATAGGGTGAAGGCAAAAAAGGAGCGACGGGGAACGCGCTGACAGAGAGCTTGACGAGGAAGGCCCTCGGCAGGGCACGTGGCCAAGGGAGGGGTGACGCAGTCAGTCGGAGTCGACGTCCCCCCGCTCGACGCCCTCATTGTCACTGTCTCTATCCTCCTCGCCACTTCCGCTTGAGGAGGAGTCTTCATCATCGAAGGAGCTCTCCACGCAACACTATAGGAGAGTTCCCAAGTCCCCAAAGACCTTGACAGAAAGTAGGTTGTTCTCCATTAATTTGAAGTAGAGAAGGAGCCCCTCTGTCAGGCTGTGGACACGAGCAAAGGTCTTCCATCCGCGACGAAGATACATGATGTGAGGGGCGGGGAAATCTACATCAACCCACGTGCCGCCATTCCTGCAGCCCCTCATATGCAACCTCAGAGTCTGTGGCGGATCAAGCTCCATCTCCCGAGCGAATGGAGCGGGGAGACAAAGACGATGACGCACTAGCCGGTGCAGCCTGATGAAGGACTCGCGAGGCTGGTCGCCGACGTGGCCCTCCATTGGGGGAGGGACCGTTGGCGAAGCCGAAGTTGGTGCCCAGCCCCGTCCTCCTCTCCCTCGAGCGCCACGGCGACCTCAGCCTCGCCCGTCCCCCTTCCTCTCGTGGCCGGCTCCGCCGCCACGAGCTCTTGGGAAGGAGGGCCGCGCTGTCGGGCGGAGACCCTCGTCGCCACCGTTGAAGTGCCGGCGCGCCCTCTCACCATAGTGAAAGAAAGAAAGGAGCCAAGGTCGAAGGAGGTGGGTGGTGAAAGAATGAGGAGTACCAACAACCCTCCCCTTCTTATAAAGAGGCGGGGGCGGGGCTCGGCCACCCCACTCAACCAATCCAGCCATCAGGGACGCAGGGAATCGAGACCGACCCGCTGCTCCAATCAGTGGCGACCCGGTTTCCTGCCTCGTGATTTAAGGCCCGTCCACCGCGCATCCGCCGCCCACTATATACGAAGCATGGGGGGACATGTGGTGAGCAAGCAGAAATTGAGGTGATGAGTGACGCGACCGTTTTCCACCCCATGATCGTAGGACGCGGGCGCCTCGAAGGCCACGACCCGAGTCCACTCAGTAAATGAGCCGCGCCCCTGCGTTTTCCTCTTTTTACGGGGAAAGTGCGAGCCGCCTCTTTACTACGATGTGACGCATGAGGACAGCAACTGCCCCCACACATGACCCCCACGTCACGCACGACCCCCACGTCACGCATTCAACACGGGTCGTGGGGAAGTGCGACCGGTGAGGAAGTTACAACAGTAAAACTCGGCCCCGCATGCCCGCGCACCATTTTGGGCCTAGGCCAACAACGCACCGCGCTTATGTATGGCCCAGGCCGGGGGCTCCTGTCGCTGCACAAAAGTAGGGGCTCTCTATTGTGCCCCTTTACTTGTGCGCGGACAGTTAGAGCCGTGCCTACGACCATACCTAGCGGGCAGAGGAAGTAGAAGCACAAGACAACCAGAACAACACCAAGACCAGAGACACAAAGAGAAAGAGGGCGAGGTGGACTCCCCTGACAAGACCCTTGCCAGGGCGGCCTCCGCGGCCCCAGCAAGAGCCTTGCGGGGAAACTTGCCCAATGCCAACAGAGCGCGCCACCCTTGAGCCCAAGGGTTCCAACACCACCAACCACATTGGAACCAAGGCTCGGGAGGCACCTCCATGGTGGCATGCAGATCTTCGAGAAGATCATAGGCACACAAGATCAGATGAGGACTAGAAGGCAATGATCCTCGGCAAGATCGTTGCTGAGGAAATCCACGAGACCCCTAGCAAGATCCTTGCCGGGGACGACCGCGATGCCACGGCAAGACCCTTACCGGGGCCTGGGCAAGACCATTGACGAGGACACCTTTGGGCCACAGCCAGGCCCACGTATGCCAAGACCCCACCGCCTTTCCCATACAGCTGCCAGCCCAACTAACTGGGAAGGCACTTACGTGGCGACGCGTGGCCTCTAGGCCAACTCAGCACGCACATACGTGGTGGCATGCAGATCTTCGTGAAGACCCTACCACCACGCCATCTCAGCAGCCTACCAGCTTATGTGGTGCTGCATGCCTCATCAGCTTGGACGCGCATCGGAGCGAGGCGGAACGGCGACGGATGGGATGGGCCTCTTTACCGTCCTCAATAAAGCAACGGGACAGCTAAGAGGCGCATTAAATGTGCCTTGTCCCATAATGACAGGCGATAAGCTTGTACGCTGTTTACCTTTCCACATCCTGTGTGCCACTGTGGCGACCCCCTTTTTGACTATAAAAGGAGGCCCGAGGCGTACCGGAGAAGGATTCGGATCTTTTGGACTACACACACACCGCAGCTAGTTCGAAAGCTCAAGAACACTCAAATATACACCAAAGTCGTACTAGGGTATTACGCATCCTTGTAGCCCAAACCTGGGTAAACGATATTTGTGCTGGCTACTAGACCCGCTCTTTTCACAACTCCGCGCCCGCCAACCATAGAAGGGATCCCAGTGATCCCATAGGTGTCGTTCCCACCGACACTGACCAACATGACTCACATATTATTATCATCATATCACAAAACTATTGAAGGAAATCAAGTTTATATTGTCCAATGATCTTCATGAAAGTTTTTATTATATCCCTCTTGAATATCTATCACTTTGGGACTAGTTTCATATGTTTCTTTTGACAAGCTCAAACAAATTTAAGTGAAGAACATAAGCATAAAAATTTTCATCTCCCAAAATAATATAAGTGAAGCATGGGAGAATTTCTTTAAAAAATTTCTAACTCTCAAATAAATATAAGTGAAGCATGAGAGCATTTCTTCAACAATATTAAAGCACACCATGCTCAAAAAGATATAAGTGAAGCACTAGAGCAATTTCATAGCTCATAGAATTTAAGTGAAGCATAAAGAGAAATTATGTGACAACCTAGTTTTTGCCCTCCTTTATTTGCCTGCTTTTCAGTTGGATTGATTTTGAATTTGGAGTTTTTGAATCCTTTCATATGGACTTAAACACTTGGGTACCCCTTGGCTTTTACCCAAGTGTCCCATTTCCCTCTCTAACCATTATTCCCCCTATGGTTCATCTCAAAACAATATTTGGAATATTTTTCCTTAATGAAAAATATTCATTTCCCTCTATTAAACCCTAGCTAGATCAATGTCCTCCAAAGAAAACCCAATTTTTTTTGCCCACATAAATCTGAGAAAATTCACAAATATTCTTGGAACCCTAGGGCACCTTCCTGAGCAAAAATATTGCATGACTTTTTGGAATATTTTTGCTACAGAAAATATTTTCTGTTCTGGACAGAAATGGTAGTTTCTACAACTACTAGCATTTTACTTGATCCTTTGGGGATGATTTTTCTTGTGCATCATCACCTTAGCAGATGATTGCTACCCTCGAAAACTCGGCTCCCAACTCCCAGCTATTTGACCACAGTAAGCTCTCAAAGTTCCTTATCAGAAACATACTAGGCTTGTGAAATCTTTTCTACTGCGTCTGGATCCAAACCAAAGTGTGCTAACATTCAAAACTACCATGAACAAGATGCCAGACATGAAGTTTGGGCTTGGGTTGGCATGAGGTCAGAGTTCGCGCGGTGACCGCGTTCGTCCAGGCGTGCTGGCATGCGGTCTACGCGCTCTGCGACGCGCCCGAGCCTCTGTTGATCGCGTGCTTGCTTCCCCGCCGGCGTAAGCGTGCCAAACCTCACCACCATGTTCGTCTTAGCCCCATTAACTATCCCCTGTCACTCGCTGCAGTGAGCACAGGAACAGTCCGGCCAACAAAACAGTGCGGTGCGCACTGTGCTCGTCGTCACCCCAGTGCCCATGTGCTCGTCCCCGCGTGAGCTCCGTCTCCTCCTCCCTATCTCACTAACGATGCTCATCGCCGGGCGCCGTGTCCAGGTGTCCACTGGCGGAGCCCGAACCCCCCTCGACGCTCGGCTATAAATAGAGCCCTACCCCAACCTCCTCGAGCATCATCCACCACTCTCAAACAATCCACAACCTAGTAGAAGATCGTAGCCTGGCCTGGCAGGCCGCAGGCCGCCGTCCCAGAGCTTGATACGGTAGTATCAATAAAGCGGTTGTTTTCTGTACCAAGATGTTGTGTGTTGCCAGAAGACATGGTGTCTGGGCTAACAATGCATGGTAAACCGGTTGCTCTGAGCCGGGGTGCCACAACGCTTGGTATCAGAGCCGCGCTGACTGTAGGCCACGCTAGACTACGGCGTGTTGACTGGACGGTAGATACGAGTTTATGTTGGGTGCTGGTAGCATTGGTAGCTAGTTGTTGCGTTGCATATACTTGTCTTGTTTTTATGCTAACCTACTTATGGTTGTGAGTGTAGATGGCTCTGGTGCCGTATCCGTGCCAGTTGCAGCTCATGCCGTACACATCACTACATCTTCTTCGTAACATGTGGCATCGGTTGTACCCCCTCGGTGACGATCCAGTCTATCGTGTGTAACGGGAACGTCTAGCTGACTCAGTGTACGAGTATCATATAGTGGTTACTCTGTGCACCAGTTCCGACTCTAGCACTTACACTCATACCTCTCGGAGAGGTTACGCTTCTACCGCTTCCCAGGCTATCCAGTTTTCTGTATTAGAGGTCCTTGTTGAGCTTTGTTACAATGAGGTCCAGATGCAGAACCACCCACGTTTCTACTACTATCCTTCTCTGCACGACAATGGTCGTGTCTGCTTCCCTATCATTGATCCGGAGTCCGATAGTGTTGCTAGCCATCTTGCTCATTACATCACCGCTAGCAATCTTATGATCCACGAGCTGGCTCGGGAGCTGACTCGTGTCTGTACTGCTTTAGCATCTGCTCTAATCTCTACTAGATCTGCCACTACCCCATCCTCCCTGGGATTTACTCCTTATATTCCAGTCAGTTCTAGTTCCCCTGTTTCACGCATAACTCCTCCGAGTAGCTTGGGTGCCTCGACCGTGAATCCTTTCAGTGCTCCTGCTGAGTGGGTTTCACTTCTCACTACTCCTATAGCCCCGATGCTTCACGCTGCACCTGCCCCTGAGGGAGATCCCTCGAGGCAGCGTCGCTATGTTACCTTTAACCCGGAGGTCTCAGTTAACAATGTCAGTTCAGGATCTGAGTCAGGAGAGGACCCCGTAGCACCAGCAGAGCAGTAGAGTTTTTGAGTATTCGCAGTCATCCAGATGATGTACGAGTGTAGTCGTACGATTCATGATGTTTCGTTTCATGTATGTGTGTAGTTGTACCTGTCATGTTATGTATCTTTCATGTATGAGTCTATGTATAATTATGTTCGAACTCTATTTCTTTCGCCGTGTTTTATTCGTCTTTTCGGTTTCTCTCGGGCTTTTGTTGCTCGCCTTTCCCCAATCTATTTTGAATGCTTGTCATCTCGGTTGCGTTGTCTTGGGAAATATTACAATAGGATGTTCGCGAGGGTACTCCTGTTTGTCGTTCCGCACGACATGCAAGACACTCCCCCGAGCCGTACGTTCCACCACCGCCTCCACCGCCAAATCTGCCCTCCACCGAGCAAATACTACGTATGTTTGAGGAAAGATGGAAGCAGACGATTGGCTACGAACCATTGAAAGGAAACATGAGATTACTTGTACTGAAGAAGGTGATAAAGTTCCATTTGCAACTCATTATCTTGAAGGTGCTGCTGCCATATGGTGGGAAAATATAAAAGCCATGTGGCCTGCTGACGAGGAAATCACCTGGTCGAAATTCACAGATCAGTTCCGGAAATGTCATATCCCTACTAGAATTAGGAACACTAAGCAGCAAGAATTTCTCGCGCTCATCAAAGGACATTAGTCTCTGTGTGAATATTTCAAAAAAAAAAACTCAATCATTTGTCACATTACTCCCTTCATGATGTGGCCACTTAAGAAAGAAAGATTGAAAGATTTCTTGGTGGACTAAACCCGCAACTCCGGTATACTCTCAGCATGTTTGGTTTCCCAGATTTTCAAACTCTGGTGAAAAAAGCTTTCATTGCGGAAAGGGAGAACAAGCTCGTGTCACGCAACATGCCTGTCAATAATGACTACAAGCGCAAGTTTGAGCCAAAGAAGGATGGGCAACCCGTACAAAAGGCTTGTACCTGGCAACAGGCTCAGGTGGAATACAAGCCCAAATGACAACAAAATGTTAACAAGACAACCACCCAAGTCAAGAATGTCGTGCCCAACCCAGTGCATGAGGAGCGCCAGCGCATCTATGCTTGCTTCAGTTGTGGGAAAACCGGACATTATGCCAGACAGCATCCCATGAATAGCAAGGCGAATGCTCTATCCAGGCCACAAGTCAACTTTATGGAATCATGCCCGAACCAGCACCACATCACTGGGCACGTTCATCACCTCTCCGTAGATGAAGCCCAAGAAAACCCCGAAGTCGTCATTGGTATGTTTCCTATTAACAACATACCTGCAGTTAATTTATTTGACTCTGGGGCTTCCCACTCTTTTATCTCTCAGTGTTTTGTTGCCCAAAACAAATTTCCTTGTTCGCTTTTGGGCAAGAATATGCTGGTACAAACCCCCGAATCCTTAATCAGGAGCAATCTGGTCTGCCGTAATCTGGAAATCAAGATCAACGAAGTCTGCTTTTCAACTTCTTTGATACTTATTGAGTCTACTAAACTGGATGTTATCTTGGGAATGAATTGGATGACTCAATACCAAGTATGCATAAATTGCGCAACCCAAGAAGTCACTTTGACCAGTCAGGAGGGGCAGGCTACCAAATTCTATGCTCGCAGAAGCATACCCAAGAAAGAAATGGTCTTCACCATTGTGGCTGAATTGGAATTAATTCCTGTGGTCAGTGAGTTTTCCAATGTATTTCCTGAAGAGCTGCCAGGCATGCCACCAGATCGAGAGCTTGAGTTGGCAATAGATCTTGTGCCCTAAACCGCACCATTATACAAGAAGTATTGCCGGATGCCCTCAACAGAATTAGTGGAGCTAAAGAAATAACTTGATTAAATGCTCCAGAAAGGATATATCCATCCCAGCTCTTCACCATGGGGATCACCTGCTATCTTTGTGGACAAAAAGGATGGCAGCCTCCGCTTGTGTGTGGATTAGCGTCAGCTGAACAATGTCACCATAAAAAATAAATATCCGCTGCAAAGGATTGATGACTTGTTTGATCAACTCAGTGGGGCCAAAGTATTCTTCAAGGTTGATTTATGGACTGGATATCATCAGCTCAAGATTAAAAAGGAGAATATTCCTACGACCGCCTTTACCACTCGGTACGGTCTTTATGAATATACAGTGATGTCTTTTGGTCTCACCATCGCCCCTCCTTTCTTCATGCATATGATGAACAAGGTATTCTTGGACTTCCTCGATAAGTTCGTGGTAGTCTTCATCGAGGACATAATTATTTACTCAAGGATTGAAGAAGATCACAAGGAACTCCTGCGAGTAGTGTTACAACGACTCCGCGACCATCAGCTATACGCCAAATTCAGTAAATGCGAATTTTGGCTCAAGCAGGTTGGGTTCCCTGGACATGTGCTATCCGGCGAAGGTATAGCTGTGGGCACAAGCAAAGTAAAGGATGTGCTCGATTGGTTGCCACCCACAACCGTATCACAAATCCATAGTTTTCTTGGATTAGCCAGGTATTACCGTCATTTCATTGAAGGGTTTTCCAAGATTGCTAAACCCATGACGGAGCTGCTCAAAAAGGATAAGAAGTTTGAATGGACTGAGGACTGTGAGAAAAGTTTAATGAGCTAAAGATACGGCTGACGACCGCACCGGTGTTAACTCTTCCAGATATCTACCGCAGTTTTGATGTGTACAGCGACGCATCCAGACAAGGACATGGATGCGTACTTATGCAAGACGTCAAGTTAATAGCTTATGCATCGCGACAGCTATGACCCCATGAGGGAAATTATCCCACTCATGATCTGGAATTGGCCGCGGTTGTTCATGCTCTAAAAATTTGGAGACACTATCTGATCGGAAGAGGTGCCAAGTTTTTACCGATCACAAAAGTCTCAAGTATATATTTACTCAACCAGATTTAAATCTCCATCAACGAATGTGGCTTGAGTTAGTCAAGGACTATGATCTTGGAATAAATTATCACTCGGGTAAGGCCAACGTGGTCGCCGATGCACTCAGCCGAAAGCCTGTCAGCCTGAATGTCATATTGGAATCCTTGCCTCCTGAACATCAAGAGCAGATTGCTCAGCTCAACCTGGCCATAGTTGATGCTGGCCTTGCTAATATTTTGGAAGTCACTCCCACCCTTGAAGAGATCCGCAAGGCATAGCCAGATGACACCGTTCTCCAGAAATGTGCCAAGGATGTGGTAGCAGGACAGACTTCAGATTTCTCAAAGAATTAATTCGGTACTCTCCGATTCCGTCGAAGAATTTGTGTACCAAATCAGGCAGATATAAAGCAGAAGATCCTGTCGTAAGCACATGAATCTGCATATTCTATTCAGCCTGGAGGTACGAAAATGTATGAAGATCTGCGACAAGTATTTTGGTGGGATGGGATGAAGAAAGACATTGCTTATTTTGTAGCCTGTTGTGACATATGCAACAAGGTCAAGGCAGACCATCAGAAGCCAGCCGGACTTCTCCAACCCCTGCCAGTCTCACAATGGAAATGGGATGATGCCTCTAGGTCATAGTGGACACCTTAACCAAGGTTGCTCACTTTATCCCGATCAGAACCACATATTGAGCAGATCAACTTGCACAACTCTATGTATCCAGGATAGTCAGTCTGCATGGTGTACCCCGAACCATCACCTCTGACCGAGGTTCACTTTTTACCTCCGCTTTTTGGTCACGTCTCCATGAAGCCTTGGAGACAACACTGAAATATAGTATCGCTTATCATCCCAGACCGATGGCCAGACAGAGCGGGTGAACCAAATACTCAAAGATATGATGCGAGCATGTGCTTTTGCCCAAGGATCTAAATGGGAAGACTGTCTGCCATATGCCGAGTTCTCTTATAACAACAGCTTCCAGACCAGTCTAAAGATGTCACCATATGAGGCTTTGTATGGCCATAAGTGCCGCACTCCTTTAAATTGGTCTCAAACCGGAGATAGCCGTATTTTTGGGATGGATGGAAGCTGAGAAACAAGTTTGGGAAATTAGAGACAGTTGGATTGGCCAAATCTCGGTAGAAGAGTTATTATGATGCAAAGCACCGACAGATCAATTTTGAACCCGGAGAACAGGTATACCTCTGAGTCACTCCTATGAAAGGAGTCAAGAGATTTCTGACTCATGGAAAGCTGGCACCCAGATTTATTGGTGCATTTCGAGTTAGGTCACGAGTGGGTAATGTTGCATATCAGTTGGAACTACCCCCTGAATTGTCGAACGTGCACAACGTGTTTCACGTTTCATAGTTGAGGCGATGCATATCGCCGCCTGAGAAAAAGACAACTATGACTGAGGTAGAGTTGGCAAAGGACTTAACATATGAAGAGAGGCCGCTTAAAATTTTGGATCAGATGGAAAGGGTCACACGCAGCAAAGTAAGATGGTTCTACAAAGTTCAGTGGGAGCATCACACAGAGTCAAAATCCATGTGGGAACGGGAAGAGTTTCTCAAGACACATTATCCATAATGGTTTTCCCAAGCAACCGAATCTCGAGGACGAGATTCATTCTAAGTGGGGGAGGTTTATCACAGCCTGGGTTTTGCCCTCCTTTATTTGCCTGATTTTCAGTTGGATTGATTTTGAATTTGGAGTTTTTGAATCCTTTCATATGGACTTAAACACTTGGGTACCCCTTGGCTTTCACCCAAGTGTCCCATTTCCCTCTCTAACCATCATTCCCCCTCTAGTTCATCTCAAAATAATATTTGGAAAATTTTTCCTTAATGAAAAATATTCATTTCCCTCTCTTAAACTCTAGCTAGATCAATGTGCTCCAAAGCAAACCCAATTTTTCTTGCGCACAAAAATCTGACAAAATTCACAAATATTCTTGGAACCCTAAGGCACCTTCCTGAGCAAAAATATTGCATGACTGTCGGTGTACTAAAGTAGGGGTACCTTAGTATCCCGAACTTGTGCATGGGCAGTCGCAGCGCCCCGCGGCAAGGCTTGCCGGGTGACCGCCAAGGTCATCCGTGGTTCCTTTGGAGCCATTCAAGAACTAAGTATTCGAGCCAAGGCGCAAGGCCCTAGCGAGAGGAGCTTGCCGGGAAGGCCGCTCGAAGCACAAAGACCCCGGCAAGAGGAGCTTGCCGGGAAGAAGACAAGACCCCAGCAAGAGGAGCTTGCCGGGAAGGAGACAAGACCCCGGCAAGAGGAGCTTGCCGGGAAGACCAACCAAGGCATCTCCAGAAGCTTTCTGCGACACGCTGCGCGTCCCGGCAAGACCCGGTGAGCGACAAGCTCCCGGACGCGACAAGACCCGGTGAGCGACAAGCTCCTGGACGCGACAAGACAACATCCGCGGCAAGCTACTACTCCGCAGCCCGTGCTCCAGCTCACCCACCAACGTGTCGCTCTGGGACCGTTCCTGGCGTATGTGGCGGGAGGCTGTGCAGCCAGGGGCATGCGGTGGCAAGCAGGCGCTGACAAGATAGCCATCGTGGCAAACGGTGGCGCCCCTGACGGTCCCTTTCCGCACCGTCTAGGCGACACAGACAGGCATTTAATGCCTTTGTCCCCTGCCGTCAGGGTTAGGTATGATACAACTGTAGTAAGCGGTGGCGCCAACCACCACCTCTTTTACCTTTTTACCCTCATCTCTATTGCCACCTGTCGGTGACCCCTTTGACATATAAAAGGAGGCCCATGCGCAACAGGGGAGGGGGGAGGAGGATTCTCACGCTCAGTCTCGCTAGCCATCCAAGCGTACTGTAGCATTCACCGCTCTCGAGCAAGAACACAATACAAACCAAAGCAGGAGTAGGGTTTTACGCATCCGTGCGGCCCGAACCTGGGTAAACTGATCGCGTCGCTCGTGCGTTCGCCTCAATCTGCTCTTCGTGCATTCTCCGCCCCCTGCCGAACCGAAAGGGGCCCCGGTCCGCCGTGGTCCCATAGGTGTCCGTGGGGATCAGTCATCCCCGACATCTTTGGCGCACCAGGTAGGGGTGCGTCGAGGTTGTGTGAACCTGATCCGGCGTTCGCACGAGCCAAATCTTCATCCTCTTCATCGACATGCCGCCGAGGAAGAAGGCTTCGAAGGTAGCTGCTCCGTCTGCACCGAGCCCACCATCGCCGGAGCGAACGGCTGGTGGAGTACGCGCCAGCGGAAGAGCGGGCGTCGATGAGGGAACTCATGGTGCTGCCAGGTCCAAGGACAAGACTGCGCTACACGTCGGCAGCGCGGTCAGATCCCACAACGACCGAGCGCACTCCAAGACCTCGGCGTCCATACACGCTCCGCGCCCGTCCCAGGAGGCACGGGACCAACAGCGTCATGGTACTCACGGTGCCATACGTTTGCTGGGCCAAGATCGAGTTGGCGGATCCCGAAGTGCTCAAGACCAGCACGCACGCCAACATGCTGGCGCGAGCGTGGCACAGTCGCTTGGACGAGATACTGCTCCTTCTAACATAGTTAGAAGTCCGAGCATATCCTGTTCCTCGCACCGTTCGCCGCCGCCGCCTGCCACTCCGGCAGAAGCGTTGGCACGGGCCCAACTGCTCCTAGACTACCCTCCAGCGCCAGAGAAGATCGATGACTGGAGGGCCAATATCCAGAGCCTCATCGGCTTCGCCAACGGTGACAACCCACAGTAGCCGAGCGCATCGCTGCCGCGGCAAGTCAGCCAGGCGCGAGCCGGTGGCGACAAGACCGGGGAGGGTGCAACCACTGTGCACTCTCCGCCTAGAAGGCCAAGATCGCCGACTCGCCGGATCCACCAGGACAGCGACTCCACCACGTCATGAGATCCGCGAGCTCGTCGCGACCAGTGCCAAGTTCTTCATGAGAGACAGCAAGAAGACGCTCGAACACGCATCGAGCGCCAAAGAGAAGCGCGGCGTCAATCATACCTGCGCGCTGGGCCATCCGTCAATACGCATGCTCCAAGGGAACCATGCGACTTGCCGTACGCGGTAGGTTGCCCTGCGTTTACCCGTGAGCTGCGGCAAGTCCAGTGGCCCAGCCAGAAAAATTTCAAGCCAGATGTACCGGAGAAGTACGACGGCAAGTCGCACCCGTCAGAGTTCCTCAGCATCTACACCATTGCGGTGCAAGCTGCCGGGGGGCGAGACGACAAGGTCCTTGCCAACTACTTCCCACCGGTGCTCAAGCCCGAAGTCAGGTCCTGGCTCATGCACTTGCCGGACAACTCCATATCTTCTTGGGCTGACCTATGCCACCAGTTTGTCGGCGCCTTTACGGGCGGCCACAAACCACATGGCCAAGAGAGCGACCTCCACCTGCTTGCCCAGAAGGAAGGAGAACCCTTGCGTAAGTATATCCAGAGATTCAGCCGTGTACAGCTCAATATCCCAGACATCAACCCTGCCGCGGTTATCAGCGCATTCCATCAGAACGTGTGTAACTGCAGGATGCGGGAGGAGATGGCGATGAGCAGGATCAGAGACGTCAGCGAGCTGTACGCCCTGGCCGACAAGTGTGCACGCGCTGAAGAAGGGAGGAAACTCCCCGGAGAGAATACTGGAAAGGGGGGATCTAACAGTGAGGATGCCGCCCCGGCAAAGAAAAACCGGAGGCGCAAAAGGAAGAAGGGCAAAGAGGTGCTAGTCGTTGAGCAGTCCGGCAATGATGGCGCCGCCAAGCAAGCCAAAGTTGGTACCTCCGGCAAGGAGGCTGCCGCGTGCACCAACTGCCAAGCTGTGGCAGCCGCCGACAAGCAGGACGGCTTCGACAAGCAGTACTGCAAGATCCACCGCACCAAAGGCCATGATCTCCAGAGCTGCAAGAAAGTCGAGTAGCTTGTCCCACAACAAAAAGCTGAGTATGAGCGGCGCGACAAGGAAAGGGCCCACGGAGGCGGTAGAGAAGCCGGCGAGAAGCACGCTGGCCGGGAAGGACGCCGCGGCAAGGCCAAACAGCGGCAAGGAGACAGACCTCCCCGTGGCCGCGACAAGGATGAAGACAAAGATGAAGATGAAGACATGGATGATGTTGAGAACAGTGAGCAGGAGTTTCAGAAAGCTACAGAAGTTTTGTGTGTTGACGGCGATGCTTCTCTGCATACTTCCCACCGCCAACTCAAACAGTGGCTATGGGAAGTTAACATGGCAGAGCCACCTGTCGAATAACGCAAGCTTCTGAAATGGTCCAGCACGCCTATCATCTTTGACATTGAGGACCACCCTGATCGCACAACTGCGGTCGGGTGCTTGCCGTTGTTGGTTTCGCCAACAATCCGCAACCTCAAAGTCACTAAGATGCTAGTTGACGGCGGGGCCGGCTTAAATCTGTCTCCTCCGCCGTGCTCCAGAAACTCCAGATCCCGGACAGCGAGCTCGAAGAAACTGGTACATTCCAAGGAATTAACCCGGGAAGGAGCAAGCCGAAAGGGAAGGTCTCATTGCCGGTGACATTTGGCAGCGAGCTAAATTTCAGAATGGAGAGCGTCACTTTTGACGTTGCCGATTTCCCATTGCCTTACAATGGGATACTTGGCCGTCCAGCACTCGCCAAGTTCATGGCAGCCTCTCACTATGCATACAACATGCTCAAGATGCCAGGCCCGATAAGTGTCATCTCTGTCCCTAGCGACAAGAAAGATGCCCTTACCTGCGCCGACAAGATCTACCGGGAAGCAGCTGCTGCGACAGACCACCAGGCACTTGCCGCTGAAGCTCCCGGGGGGAAGAAGAAGACCAAGTCCGGCAAGAGCTCTGATGCCCACTCCGGCAAGCGCACCAACTCGGAGTGCTGCGCTGCCGTCGAGGATGCACCATCGAGCTCCACCGGCAAGTGAGAAAGCTAGAAGAGCACTTTGACGGCCTGTAGATGGAGCATGTCCCCAGAGCTCAGAATGACATTGCCGATGTCCTGTCAAAGTGTGCTGCGCTTAAATTACCTATGGAACCAGGGGTTTTTGTGCTCAAGCTGACTCAGTCATCCGTAACACCACCAACTGGACAGAGCAAGACGAGGAAGTTGATTTCTGGCGACTATTTTCCGGCAGAGCATCCCGAAGCCGCCGCTAAAAAGGTCCCCAAGATCAACACCAAGAATGCTGAGGAGCAGTCTGCTCCGGCAAGCCCCAGGGCTTGTTCCGTTGAAGCAGACACCCCCGACAAGTTTTGCTCCAGCAAGCTTGCCGTGGAACGTCAAGCTCCGGCAGAGCCGCGGGCTCTTGCCGTGGAAGCAGATGTTCCCGCAGCGGCAAAATTGCCTTTAGTCCTTGTTGTCGAGCCACAGGCTCCAACATGGGTGCAGCAAATTGTCCGTTTCCTTCACACAGGAGAACTTCCCGAAGAGCCAGAAGAAGCGGAAAGAGTAGCCCGCCAGTCTAGTATGTACCAGTTTGTCGACAACATACTGTGTAGAAGAAGACTCAACGGTGTAAAATTGAAGTGTATTCCCCGGGAAGATGGACAAAAGCTGTTGGCAGAGATACATGGAGGCATATGTGGTCACCACATTGGCGCAAGAGCCCTTGTCGGAAAAGCATTCCGGCAAGGCTTCTTCTGGCCGACAGCCCTCCAGGATGCAACTGCACAAGTAACCAAGTGTGAAGCATGCCAGTTCCATTCCAAGCAGATACACCAGCCAGCTCAAGCTCTCTAGACGATCCCTTTATCCTGGCCATTTTCGGTCTGGGGGCTCGATATCCTCGGACCCTTTCCCCGAGCTGTCGGGGGCTTTGAGTACTTGTACGTTGCAACCAACAAGTTCACAAAGTGGCCGGAAGTGGAACCAGTGAGGAAGGTGACAGCACAGTCGGTAGTCAAGTTCTTCAGATTGATTGTTTGCCGTTTCGGGATCCCTAACAGGATAATTACCGACAACGGTACGCAATTTACGAGCCACACCTTCACGCAGTACGTCCAAGATCTTGGCGCCAAGGTCTGCTTCACTTCTGTTGCTCACCCGAGAAGCAACGGTCAAGTGGAAAGGGCAAATGCTGAAGTGTTGCGCAGGCTCAAGACCAGAACTTTCGACAGGTTGCGCAAGTGCGGAAGAAACTGGATCGAGGAGCTGCCGGTGGTTCTTTGGTCGATGAGAACGACGCCAAATCGAGCCACTGGCCAGACACCCTTCGCTCTAGTCTATGGAGCGGAGGCAGTTCTCCCCACGGAACTCGTATACGGGTCGCCTCGAGTGCTCGCTTACGATGAGCTTGAGCAAGAGCAGCTGTGGCAAGATGACGCGCTGCTCCTTGAGGAAGACCGTCTTCAGGCTGCTGTGCAAGCTGCTCGCTACCAGCAAGCTTTGCGCCGCTACCATAGCCGCAAAGTTAAAGCCAGAAGCTTCGAGGAAGGCGACCTTGTTCTTCGGCACGTTCAGTCCCCCAAGAATTCCAACAAGTTGACGCCGAAGTGGGAAGGCCCTTACCGGGTGAAACGTGTCACTAGGCCTGGCGCTGTCCGCCTTGAGACCGAAGATGGCATTCCGGTGAGAAACTCCTGGAATATTGAGCATCTTCGTAAGTTTTACCCGTAAGGCGTGGTTGTCAGACCCTGTCCGGCAACCACCCTTTTGTACAAGTCTTGCCGCTGTTGCATGTAATCCTTTGTACAAAGCCAGGCGCAGACCCTGAGCACAAGTAAATGAAGCGCTGGCGCCCTGAGTTATAGCATGCATGCTAGATCGAGTCTCGTCCTTGATTAGGGTTGATAGTGCTTAACAGCGGCTAACCCCTAGCTTAGAGGTCGAGTGTGCGTCCCTTTGCCTTTCTTTCGTTTCCCTTGGTTCGCAGGGCTCGCATATCCTTGCCGGACCGCTTGAGGACGAAAAGGAGATGAAGGACGTACCGGCATCTGGACCCGGGCAAGCCAGTGTTGCCGGGGGCTGCAAGTACCAAGATTCACCCACGGCAAGCCAGAGTTGCCAGGGGCTGCAATCTCAGATAAGTCTTTCATCCCTCATCATGCATTCTCTTATGGACTGGGGAATACGAAACCTCGGTTCTTCCTGAAAACTATCGTGCTCCCTTAACTCTAGGCCCTGGGGCTCGTTCCTGGGGCCAAGTTTGGTCGTAGTCACGGCAGCAAAGGGATGAAACGAGGGGCCCACACCCGCCTCGTCCCTACCTCCGTCAAAAGCGCGAGAAAGGTCGAGCAACGTGGGAAGATGGCAGGGCCTGTTGCCGGGAGAAAAAGTGTCTATCTGAAAGATACCAAGGATTTGCTCCTTGACGTGGGTTCTACCCGCGAGACAAATGACCCGGCAAGCATCCCCTTTTCATTAAAAAAACATTCCACTCAGGTGCAGTCCATAGAGGATGAAAAACATGAAAGAGAGGATTACAAGTTTTAAATGCAACTAAGGCCTGAAGGCTTACAAATTAAAAAGATAATATGCCCGTAATCCCTTTCTTGTCCCTCTCTTCAGGAGGTGGGTCAAGGAGGCGAAAAGGGCAAAAGGGGCGCCTAGGCGAGCTACGGGTGCCAGAAGACACCAAGAGAACATCCCGGGGGCCGTCCGAAGGCTGGACGGTGATGGCGGCGCCGGAAGCGGGGCTCGAAGACGAGGCGGCAGGACGTCAGCACGCTGTCGAGGGCACCACGCCCTCGCACTCTGACTTGACGGCCTTGCCGCCAGCCCTCTTCCTCTTCCGCAGCCTCCCTACGCCAGCCGCCCAAGGAGACGACCCCGGGGAGTTCAAGGAGCCGGCGACATGGATGATGGGGTCGCCGGTGCCGCACGGAGCGGCACCCGACACCTAGTCGGACCCGTCATCCTGCTGCCCGCTACCCTCGTCGTCGCTGTCGCTGCCCTCCTCCTCACTCTCGCTCGAGGAGGAGCCTTCGCTATCGGAGGAGCTGTCCATGCAGCACTTTGCCCGAGTGCCGAAGCACCCGAAGACCTTGACAGAGAGGAGATCGCCCTCCATCAACTTAAAATGGAGGGTGAGCCCCCTCGTCAGGCTGTGGATACGGGCGAACGTCTTCCACCCTCGACCAAGATACATCACATTAGGGGCTGGGAATTCAACGCAGACTCGCGTGCCGCTGATCCCACAACCCCTCAAGTGCAGTCTCAGTGTCTCGGGCGGGTCCAACTCCATCGCGCTCGCAAACAGAGCTGGGAGTCGGAGGCGACGACGAGGCACCCGGCGCAGCCTGACGAAGAACTCGCAAGGGTCATCCCCAATATGGACCGCCGTGGGAGGAGGAACCGCCGGCGGAGGCGAAGCCGGCGCGCCGCCCCGTCCACCTCTTCCCCGAGCGCCTCGACCTCGTCCTCGACCTCGTCCACGACCTCGCCCTCTCCCTCTTCCCCTTATGGCTGGCTCTGCCACCACGGGTGCGGGAGAGGGAGGGATGCGCTGTCTGGCGGCGACCCTCGCCGCCACCGATGAAGGACCAGGGTTCCCTTTCTCCATGGCGAATGAGAGAAAGGGGAGCAGAAGCTGAAGGAAGGAGGATATGAGACAATGCGGGCTTCCGTCGTCCCCTCCCGCTCTTTATAAAGGAGCGAGGTGGGGGCTCGGCCGCCCCGCTCAGCGAATCAAGACACGGGAAGAGCAAGGAGCTGGGGCCGACTTGCTGCCTCGACCCGCGACGGCCCAGTCTCCCGCCTCCACCGTCCGCGACCCCAAGCGCATGGGAGCCGCGTGGCAGACGTGCAGAACCGAGGCGACGGATGAGGCGACCTCTCCCCACCCCGTGATCATGGGGAGTGGATGCCTCGGAAACCGCGCATCAGCCCCGTCCAGTAAATGAACCACGCCTCCACGCCTCCCTCCGTTTACGGGGGGGGGGGGGGGGGGCGCGCGAACCGTCCCCTTTACCATGATGTGACGCATGCACGTCGGGCTTAGCCCCGCACACGCCGCTCGCGTCCCGCACGACGCCGCGTTCGACGCGTGCCGTTCGGGGAGAGCGTGGTGAATGCGGAGTCAGATACGGCAAGCTACTACTCCGCAGCCCGCGCTCCAGCTCGCCCACCAACGTGTCACTCTGGGACCGTTCCTGGCGTACATGGCGGGAGGCTGTGCAGCCAGGGGCATGCGGTGGCAAGCAGGCGCTGACAAGATAGCCATCGTGGCAAACGGTGGCACCCCTGACGGTCCCTTTCCGCACTGTCTAGGCGACATAGACAGGCATTTAACGCCTTTGTCCCCTGCCGTCAGGGTTAGGTATGATACAACTGTAGTAAGCGGTGGCGCCAACCACCACCTCTTTTACCTTTTTACCCTCATCTCTGTTGCCACCTGTCGGTGACCCCTTTGACATATAAAAGGAGGCCCATGCGCAACAGGGGAGGGGGGGAGGAAGATTCTCACGCTCGGTCTCGCTAGCCATCCAAGCATACTGTAGCATTCACCGCTCTCGAGCAAGAACACAATACAAACCAAAGCAGGAGTAGGGTTTTACGCATCCGTGCGGCCCGAACTTGGGTAAACCGATCGCGTCGCTCGTGTGTTCGCCTCGATCTGCTCTTCCTGCACTCTCCGCCCCCCTGCCGAACCGAAAGGGGCCCCGGTCTGCCGTGGTCCCATAGGTGTCCGTGGGGATCAGTCACCCCCGACAATGACTTTTTGGAATATTTTTGCTATAGAAAATATTTTCTGTTTTGGGCAGAAATGGTAGTTTCTATGACAACTACCATTTTACTTGCTCCTTTGGGGCTGATTTTCCTTGTGCAACATCACCTTAGTAGATGATTGCTACCCTCCAAAACTCGGCTCCCAACTCCCAGCCATTTGACCACAGTAAGCTCTCAAAGTTACTGATCAGAAACTTACTAGGCTTGTGAGGTCTTTTCTACTGCGTCTGGATCCAAACCAAAGTGTGGTAACATTCAAAACTACCACGAAGAACATGCCAAACATGAAGTTTGGGTTTAGGTTAGCATGAGGTCAGAGTTCGCGCGGTGACCGCGTTCGTCCAGGCGTGCTGGCATGCGGCCGACGCGCTCTGCGACGCGCCCGAGCCTCTATGGATCGCGTGCTCGCTTCCCATCCTGCCTAAGCGTGCCAAACCTCACCACCATGTTCGTCTTAGCCCCATTAACTCTCCCCTGGCACTCGCGACGCCGGCGCTCGCCGCGGCAAGCACGGGCATGGTCCGGCCAACGAAACAGTGTGGTGCGCACTGTGCTCATCGTCACCCTAGTGCCCCAGTGCCCCTGTGCTCGTCCCCGTTCACCCACAGTCCCCGCGTGAGCTCCGTCTCCTTCTCCCTATCTCACTGATGCTGCCTGTCACCAGGCGCCGTCTCCAGGTGTCCACCGGCAGAGCCCGAACCCCCCTCGATGCTCGGCTAGAAATAGAGCCCTCCCCCAGCCTCCTTGAGTATTATCCACCACTCTCAAACACTCCACAACCTAGTAGAAGATCGTAGCCCGGCCGGGAAGGATGCGGGTCACCGTCCCCGAGCTCGAGCTCGCCAGTGATCCCCTCGGGTCGTTCCCATAGCTCCGGCCCCTCCCAGGCCAGGGCAACCCTTCCAGGGCCTCCGCCACTCTGCGGTGGTGCCGTTCCTCCCGGTGGGAACCCCTGGAGTCGCCTCTGCTCGCCGTCGTCTTCGTCTCCGATGAGCTCTGCTTCCTATCTCTGCTAGAGAGGAAGATTCTGACACCGTCTGACCACCCCTAGCTACTCTACGGGTACGGGCAGGTGTGCCTCAGTCTCCTCTCTTGATCCCTCGCTCTCGTTTTGGCCAAGAAGCCCTCGTCGCCGGCATTTGATCTCGGGAAGCCGCGCCGCCCCCTGTCTCGTTTCCCCTCTCCCCCTCATCTGACTAGCGGGGCTCGCTAGTCAGCCACTCAGTACGCGCGCGAAGCGGTATGAGTGGTGGCGCCCCGAGGCTTTACGCCTTCGACGTCACCCTCCCTCAAGTCTGTTTTATTTAAATTAATATTTCATTTATATCCAGAGAGCTTTAAACAACTACAACTTTTCAACCATAAGTCCAAATGAATTGGTTCTTTTTGCATTGTGTTCTTTGCAAAGAAATCTAGAAGCTCACCAAAAATGGTATTTTACCCTGCTGCCTTGATTTTCTGGTGAATTTCAGAAGGGTTCTTGATGATTTCTTTTTTGTTTGTAATTGTTTTCAGACTAGTGAGGCTTTCGTTGAGGATCACCTAGAGGCTTGTGAACGTCATCTGCACCAAGGCAAGCCACAACAACATTTGCATGGTGCCATTGCAATATTTGAGATTTTCCTACTTGAATGAATGATTTAATCCATGCATATAGATCATTTTTGTGTTATTCCTATTCTGTTAAGTGCTAGTCCAAGTTAATATGCTTGTGTTACAAAAAGTTTAGAGCCACCTAAGTTGATAAAGAGACTAGAATTTATTTTTTGTTATGGTAGAAATAATATGGTTATGGATATAAGGAATTAATTGAAGTTATTTTCTTGCATGAGAATAATGATAAAACTTGTTAGAAAAGATTCTGCTTAATGTGAGGTTTCATCTTGACCAGAGGAGTGTCAAGAGTTGTTGATGGTTATGCTTAGTGCGGATATAGTCGACTCAGTCTTTTCTGGTATTATGTGATGCATATGTTATTGTTGAACTTCATGGCATAATATGACACTGGTTATTTTCAATTTAAGTTGAACCTGATAATAATACAACTTGAATATATCGTTGACCAGGTCATGGTGCCACCGAATCGAGTTTTTCCCAGTGCAACCAAATTTGCCTGTATGGGAAGGCCTTTATTCGGTCCGTTGTCATGCCTCTGGTCGGTGCCTCCAACGACGGAAGGTTATGGGCGTGGGGTACCCTGGCTCGGTAAGCAGACATAACCTTGTGCGCCCATTGTTGATATTTTTGCACCGGTCCCTGTGAGGGACGTTTGGCCACGATGGTGGTTGTTGTGTATTTGGTAGACACGGGGCCACCCAGGACTAGCCAGTTGGGAGTGAGTCGGAGTGGCTGAGAGAGTGTCATGGCAATGGAGTGATTTCGTCGGAATGTCGTTGGTCCACCCAAATGGGAGCATGAGGCCATGGGTTTCGTGGTGTGGGTACAGTGCGCTACCTCTGCAGAATGTATTAATCTATCAATAGCCGAGTCCACAGTTACGGACACGCTTGAAAGTAGGTCACACCATGGGTCAACATTTAATAAAATTTGCACACTAAGTTATGAACTCTGCACTATTGATGATGGAGGGAAGGCCATCTTGTTGGGCAGGACCAAGTGTTGGTCGTGGTTGTGATCGCCGGGAGGATCATTGTTTTAGAACTAGTACGGGTCGTGGTTGTGATCGTCGGAAGGATCATTGTTTTAGGCCTAGTATGGGTCGTGGTTGTGATCGCCGGAAGGATCACGAGATATTCCTGGTTAAGATGTTGAGGTTGGTAGGGTGGTGATCCAAGAAGTGATCACCATTGGTAAGAGGAATTTTCCCTCACAAGGATATGATCACAACATGTTGAATATATTGTTGCATTATTAATAGTTGGTTAAATATCATGATATTGTTTGTCATTATGTTTATGTCTGTTGTGAGCTTGCAAGTACATTCAATGTACTGACCTCGCATGTCATGCCAGATTTCGGGAAAAGCCTTATTGGAGAGGAGTACTGTCCGAGTCTAGATCGTGTCCACATCAGTGTCCCTGTGCTATGGAGCTTCCGCTACAACATTGTTCTGCTGCCGCGTAGTTGTTATGGTTGAGGTCTTTATGTTCACTAAATATTGTACATATTATTCAGCCGCCCCGTGCGTGCCGCTTGGCCTCGCTACCTATTGTAATGTAAACTTTGATCCGCTAGCATCAATAAAGCGGTTGTTTTCTGTACCAAGATGTTGTGTGTTGCCAGAAGACTTGGTCTCTGGTCTGGCAATGCATGGTAGACCGGTTGCTCTGAGCCGGGGTGCCACAAAATCTAACAAATCATAGCATAATTTTAGCTCTCTAAAATAGGTGTGTCCAACAAGGATAGGTGACACAAACTGAAAAGAAAAACAATCAAAGACTCATATAATAGAAGACGCTCCAAGCAAAACTCATGATATGTGACGAATAAAAATATAGGTCTAAGTAAAATACCGATGGTCGATAGTAGAAAGAGGGGATGCCTTACGGGGCATACCCAAGCTTAGTTGCTTATTTTTCTTTGGATAATAACTTGGGGTGCCGTGGGGCATCCCCAAGCTTAGGATTTTCTTACCCCTTACTCCTTCATCCATCATGATCTCACCCAAAACTTGAAAACTTTAATCGCACAAAACTCAACAAAACCTTCGTGAGATCCGTTAGTATGAGAAAGCATATCACCACTATAAGTACAATTGCAAACCCATTCATATTTTATTTTTGCATTATATCTACTGTATTCTATCTTTACCATGGCTTATACCCCCCGATACAAACCAAAGAATCATCAAAATAAGCACACAACGCAAAGAAAACAATTGTTTTACTGGACGCAAAAGTTTCTGTTTTTCAAGAGCATCAAATCAAATATCACCCAACATGATCCCAAAGGCTTTACTTGACACAAACACTAATTAAAACATAAAAAACACAATCATAATAGTAGCATAATTGTGCAAACACTCAAGAACAGAAAGAAATAGGCAAAAATAAATTTTATTCATTGGGTTGCCTCCCAACAAGCGATATCGTTTTATGCCCCTAGCTAGGCATAAAGAATAGATTCAAGTATAACTTGAAATACATTTTCCATAGAAATTTTAGCATTCTGAGGTTGTCCATCTTTATACCCCCTCTGATTACCGGCTACAATCCAAGAGTATTGTTGATTAACATCATTAAAAACTTGATGGATCACATATAAAACTAGGATTTCCTTTTTAAGGCTCTCATTAATTTTTTTCTTATTTCCAAGAAAATGTCTTAACATAGAATCACTATTATAAAGGATCTCATCTATTAATATTTTTTCATGATTCATGCCATAAAAATCAAAAAATTCGCTAGCTTCCCGTACTATGTTATCAAATTCATTCATCAGAACAAGGGTAGCTAACTTTTTAGCTCTCGGATCATTTATAATGGGTAGCTCTGTCGGATGTGGGGTTCCTCCAAACCCTTAAGGTTCAAACACTGGGGTGCGCGTGAAGTCTTTTCCTCCCACCGATCTACGCCCTCACTCGCTAAGATCTCGCGGACGAACTCGACGAACTCGATGAACTCGCAACACAGAAAGATCCCGTTGTGGTGTAATACCCTACTCCAGTGTGGTGGTGGTGGATTGCCTCTTGGACTAATGATGAACAATACAAGGGGAAGAACAACCTCCTGAGAGTGAGGTGTTCTCATGCTTGGCTAACTTGTGTGTGTGGGGATGATCTTCAGGCTCTCCCCTGCCTATGGTGGTGGCTAGTCGTATTTATAAAGGCCCTGGACCTCTACCCAAATATTCAGCGGGCAAGGAGCCAACAACGGCGGGCAATTTTGAAGGGGGATAGCTAGTACAAGCTATCCTGACAAAGGTGGTCTCCGCCTGCGAAAGGATCTCATGGTGACGCCGTCTTGGGCTCCACAATGACCTCAGTCTTGCCGTCCTTCTGGTCTTGTTGCACCGATATGGCAACCTTTGCCTAATGCCTCGGTAATCCTCCCCCGCGCTGGCCTCCTTAGAACCAAAGAGGAAACAAGGACGCTGCACACGTTGGCGCCCGCTTGGCACCCACCTAGTGTCGATCGTCATGGCTCACGTCACGAGAGCCTCGTGAGTTTTGCCTCGCCTTGTTATCACCGACCCTCGCGAGCCTGCCCGACTAGGCCACTCCATAGGAGGTCTTGTGTCGTCCGCCCTGCGAGTGTCTTGGATGCCTTGTTGACGAAGATGGGCCGCATGGCCCGCTTGCTTAGCCATGCCGCGGGCCGTAGGTAGGCAAGTCTGGGGACCCCCGTTCCCAGAACGCCGACAGTAGCCCCCGCGCCCAAGGTGTGCTCGTGATTGGCTTCACGGCAAAGCCAAGGGCAAGTACGGAGCACTGCGGGCCCCCAAAAGCCTGCGGCCTTGGTTGACTCATGGCGGTTGATTGGACGTGGGCGTCTCCGCTTCCCCACGCTGCCTCGGCAACTGCACGACTTGACAAGTCCCTGGTATGTTCGGGATGCCCTCTTCCTCATGAGGCGCTCATTTCCTTGTGTCCATTTTGCCTTGGCAGCCTGCATTAGCTCGGGAACTGCAAAAACTCGTTAGGAAGTCCGCTAAATGATTTGTCGATCACCCTGGCCCTGACCTGGCGCTCTGTGTCACGCTACCCGAGGGGCACGGACTAGGAGAAGCACGCCAGATTTTGGGCTCGAATGGGGTGGCTTGCGAGAAGGCAGGGAAGGGGAAAGAAAATGCTCGCGAGGGCACCTGCCTAGCCCCCTTGCGAGGCATGTGAGAGAGAGAGCGTGAGCAAACCCGAGCCAGAAAATGCAGTGAGAGGTGAGGGGGTCAGATCAGCAAGGAACGCCAAAAGCAAACTTCGATTAAGGAAAAGCAAGCCAATTACGGAGAGCAAATGAAAAGCCACGTCCGGCACCTAATCTAGTCTTCAAGTCTTCTCACCGGCGCGGAGCTAAGTGCTTCCAATAGGCGTGGGTGGGAGACCCAAGGCCTGAGGCCGGCACCCTGACACTCCGGGGCATGTACAACCCCAACTCATTATTACGTGAGAGTTTCATAGGCGGCAATTCTTCACAGGCACTGGGCCTTCTTCACAAGCTCTGGGCCTTTCTTCACAGGCTCTGGGCCTTACTTCACAGGGTCTGGGCCTTCTTTCACAGGCTCTTGGCCTTGTTTCACAGGCTCTGGGCCTTGCCTCATGGGTAGAACTTCCGGAGGTGCTGGATGTTCTAGGAGTTTTGGATTGGTACTCCGTCTTGTGTCTCTAGGCGCACGACGCCAGGCCTAGAGATGTGGACGACCTTAAGCGGGCCCTCCCACATTGGTGAAAGCTTATGCAGCCCGTCTCGAGTGTCCTGGAGCGGATGTTGCGGCAGTGGTATCGCCGCAATGCTTGCTGGTACTTCACCGCCCGTAGCGCAGCTTCGCAGCGACGTTCCTCCCCCAGCATGAGGTCCATTCCCCGCGTGGCATCCTGCTGCGTTTCGTCGAACGGTAGGACCCGTGCGTAGCGATGCTTGACCTCGTGAGGAGGGACCGCTTTAGCTTCGTAGATGAGGAAGAATGGAGTCTCTCCCGTTGGCTTGGTGGCGGCGGTTCGGTTGGGCCACTGTACAGACTGGAGCTCGTCGTGCCAGCCCTTGCCACAAGCATCCAACTTCTTCTTGAAGGTCCTGGTCTTGAGGCCCCTCTGGACCTCCGCGTTAGCACGTTCGGCCTGTCCATTACTCCTGGGGTGGGCCACCGAAGCGTAGCAGATCTGCGTTCCAAACTTAGCACAGCAGGTTTTGAAGAGGTTGCTAGTAAAATGCGAACCGTTATCTATGATGATGCGGTTGGGGACCCCGAAGCAGATTACGAGGCCCTTGATGAACTTGACAATAGAGCCGGATGGGTTGGTACGGACGGCTTCCACTTCCACCCAATTAGTGAACTTGTCGATGGCGACATAGAGGTAGCGGTAGCCCCCTGGCGCCCGAGGGAACGGGCCTAGGATATCCGCCCCCAGACTACGAAAGGCCATGTGAGTGAGATGGTTTGAAGACCCTGAGCTGGCTGATGGACTTGCTTGGCGTGGAACTGGCAAGCTTCGCAGGATTTCACCAGCTCGGCCGCGTTGTTGAGTGTTGTAGGCCAGTAGAACCCACTGCGGAACACCTTGCCGACGAGGGTCTGTGATGATGAGTGGTGCCCGCAGTACCCGCCGTGTATGTCAATCAGCACTCCCTTCCTTGATCGCTGGATATGCAGCACACTGTGACATCATTCAGTCATTTCCTGTATATCTCGCCCTCTTGGATACAGTATGCCGTGGCTTGCTGGGCCACGCGCTCCGCCTCCTCTTGCTTCTCCACCAATGTCCCATGTGTTAAGTGCTCCTTGAATTCCTTGGTCTAACTTTCATCCTGGGGCTCGAGCACCAAGAGCAGCCGAGCTCCTGATGTCGGGCCATAGGCTGGGGCTCCTGTGACCTGAGGATGGGGGAGCTCCTCCCGAGGTTGAGTCGTGCTTGAAAGAGGTGGTGCAGCTAATGGCTTGAAGATCCGCTCCTCAAAGACGCCTGGCTCCTGTGGTTTCTGCTTGGACACTCTCCTGGCGATGTCGTCGGACTCCTTGTTGGTGCCCCGTGGTACGTGCTGCAACTCCAGGCCCGAGAACCGTTTCTCCATCTTGCGCACCTCCGCGAGGTAGACCTCCATATGCTCGTCCTTCGGCTCGTACACCTTGTTGGAGAAGTTGAGTTGTGAGTCGCCTCTGACGGTGAGGCGCTTCACCCCTAGAGCCGCCGTAGCCTTCAGGCGAGCTGTGAGGCCTTCGCATTCTGCGATATTGTTGGAGACCTTCTCGCCGTGCTGAAAGCAGAGTTGCAAGGACTAGTAGAGCTTCTCCTGGGTGGACAAGATGAGCACTGCTCCAGCCCCGTGCCCTGATGCGCGAAGGCGCCATCGAAGTACATGACCCAGCCGTCCGGAGCCTCACTTCCTGGGGAGGTGGACCGGTCTTCTCCTTCCTCAAGTGTCGGGGCATCCGTCCATTCCGCCACAAAGTCAGCGAGTGTGGCCCCGTTGATGACCATAGAAGTGCTGAACTCCAACTGGAATGTTCGCAACTCGATGTTCCACTCAGCGACCCTTCTGGCCGAGTTAGGGCTCCTAAGCACCCTCTCCAATGGGTAGGCTGAGTCGACCTTGATGGGGTGGCCCTGGAAGTAGTGTTGGAGTTTGTGTGAGACCACTAGGAGTGCGAGCAGGAGTTTCTGAGGCATGGGGTAGTGTGCCCTCGCGTCCCATAGTACGGTGCTGACAAAGTACACCGTGTGTTCGACGAGGGCCAGGACACTGTCGAGGCTCGAGTCCTGCGGAGATCGGGGCATATCCTGAGGTGGGAGGATCCCTGAGACCTGATTGTCCTTGGGGGCTTCTGTGATGCTGCCCTGCTGAGCTTGACCGTCCACCGCTGGTGCCTTTGTAGCGCCTTCCCCGCCCCGCGCCACTTCAGCCCTGGCTTGGCGCGGTGCGCCCGCGGATTGGTGCTCCTCCCGAACCGCCACCAACACCGTGTTGGCGGAGTACGGGGTGGCAGCAAGGTAGAGTACCAGAGGCTCGAGGGGCCGTGGTGCCACCATCACCGGGGGGGGGGCAGTAAGGTATTTCTTCAGGTCTTGGAAGGCCCGTTCGGCCTCCGGGTTCCACTTGAAGGGGCCCTTCTTCTTCATGAGATTGAAGAAAGGTAAGGCACGCTCTCGTAATTTGGAGATGTAACGCCCTAATGCGGTCACCCTCCCTGCTAGCTTCTTCATCTCTTTGAGGCCCTGTGGTGGGCTCATGTCCTCGATGGCCTTGAACTTCTCTGGGTTAGCCTCGATCCCTCTGTGGGATACGAGGAATCCTAGCAGCTTGCCGGAGGGGACGCCAAACACGGACTTCTCCGGGTTGAGCCTCAAGTTCACTTGGCGCAGGCTCTCGAAGGTCTCCTCCAAGTCTTAAATCAATGTCCTCGCCTCACGAGACTTGACTAGTATGTCATCGACATAGGCCTCTGCGTTTCTCCTGAGCTGCCGCCCCAGAGCAATGTGCATCAACCGCTGAAAGGTCGCACCTGCGTTGCGCAGCCCGAAGGGCATGCAGGTGTAGCAGTACAACCCACATGGTGTGAGGAAGGCCGTCTTCTCCACATCTTCCACTGCCATCTTGATTTGATGATACCCTGAGAACGCATCCAGGAAGCACAGCAGGTCACACTCGGTGGTGGAGTCGACAATCTGGTCGATGCGCGGGAGTGGGAACGGATCTTGGGGGCAGGCTTTGTTAAGATTGGTGAAGTCGAAGCACATCCGTTCCTTTCCGCCTTTTTTTGGCACTACGACTGGGTTCGCCAGCCATTGGGGGTATCGGACCTCCCGGATGACACCTGCCGCTTCCAGCTTGCGTGTCTCTTCGACAATGAAGGCCTGCTTCTCAGTTGACTGCCTTCTTGCTCGCTGCTTCACGGGGCGGATGTTGGGGCACACCCTTAGATGATGCTGTATCACCTCCCTCGGGACCCCTACCAGCTGATTGGGCTCCCACGCGAATATCTCCTTGTTCGCGCACAAGAACCTCACCAGGGCTTCTTCTTGTTCTAGGTCAAGGCCGACTCTAATTGTGAAGGTGCCTCCTGAAGACCCGTCCTCGCTGACCGGTGCCTGCTTGGTTTCCACCTTGTCTTGGGTGAACAGCTGCTTCTTCATGGTGGGCGCGGCCTCCCTGGCCGCGGGGCACCGGCGTCGGCGGGTTGTGCTGCTGCTGTAGTCTTGAAGGCGAGCCCGAGCACCGTCACGGCCTCCTTAGTGTCTCCCTTGATGGTGAGGACGCCCTTGCTCCCTGGAATCTTCATGAGGTTGTAAGCCGGGTGAGTCGCCGCCATGAACTGAGCGAGAGCCGGGTAACTAAGGATGGCGTTGTATGGGAGACCGATGCAAGCGATGTCGAAGTCCACTAGCTCGGTGTGATAGTTGTCGCGCATGCCGAAGCTGACAGGGAGGCGGATCTGCCCCAGGGAGTGGGCAGCTCCACCACCCACTCCCGAGAACGGCTTAATGAGGCCGAGCCACTCGAGTGGCACGTGGAGAAGGCTGAAGGCTTCTACAGAGAGCAAGTTGAGGCAGGGATGATGCAGCAAAGTGGCGTAAGTATTTCCCTCAATTTTTGAGAACCAAGGTATCAATCCAGTAGGAGGCTACGCGCAAGTCCCTCGTACCTGCACAAAACAAATAATTCCTCGCAACCAACGCGCTAAGGGGTTGTCAATCCCTACACGGCCACTTACGAGAGTGAGATCTGATAGATATGATAAGATAATATTTTTTGTATTTTTATGATAAAGATGCAAAGTAAAATAAAACCAAAGTAAAAGCAAAAGGAAATAACTAAGTATTGGTAGATTAATATGATGAAGATAGACCCGGGGGCCATACGTTTCACTAGTGGCTTCTCTCAAGAGCATAAGTATTCTACGGTGGGTGAACAAATTACTGTTGAGCAATTGACAGAATTGAACATAGTAATGAGAATATCTAGGTATGATCATGTATATAGGCATCACGATCGAGACAAGTAGACCGACTCCTGCCTGCATCTACTACTATTACTCCACTCATCGACCGCTATCCAGCATGCATCTAGAGTATTAAGTTAATGAAAACAGAGTAACGCCTTAAGCAAGATGACATGATGTAGAGGGATAAACTCATGCAATATGATGAAAACCCGATCTTGTTATCCATGGTGGCAACAATACAATACGTGTCTCGCTGCCCCTACTATCACTAGGAAAGGACAACGCAAGATTGAACCCAAAGCTAAGCACTTCTCCCATTGCAAGAAAGATCAATCTAGTAGGCCAACCAAACTGATAATTCAAAGAGACTTGCAAAGATAACCAATCATACATAAAATAATTCAGAGAAGATTCAAATATTGTTCATAGATAGACTTGATCATAAACCCACAATTCATCGATCTCAACAAACACATGGCAAAAAGAAGATTACATCGAATAGATCTCCACAAGAGAGGGGGAGAACATTGTATTGAGATCCAAAAAGAGAGAAGAAGCCATCTAGCTAGTAACTATGGACCCGTAGGTTTGAGGTAAACTACTCACACTTCATCGGAGGGACTATGGTGTTGATGTAGAAGCCCTCCGTGATCGATGCCCCCTCCGGCAGAGCTCCGGAACAGGCCCCAAGATGGAATCTAGTGGATACAGAAAGTTGCGGCGGTGGAATTAGGGTTTTAGCTCCGTATCTGATCGTTTGGGGGTACGTAGGTATATATAGGTGGAAGGAGTACGTCAGTGGAGCAATAGGGGGCCCACAATGGTGGAGGGCGCGCTTGGGGGGGGGGGGTAGGCACGCCCCCTACCTCGTCGCCTCCTCTTTTGTGTCTTGATGTAGGGTCCATGTCTCCTGGGTCTTTTTCGTTGAGAAAATCACGTTCCCGAAGGTTTGATTCCGTTTGGACTCCGTTTGATATTCCTTTTCTTCGAAACACTGAAATAGACAAAAAACAACAATTCTGGGGTGGGCCTCCGGTTAGTAGGTTAGTCCCAAAAATAATATAAAAGTGGATAATAAAGCCCAATAATGTCCAAAACAGTAGATAATATAGCATGGAGCAATCAAAATTTATTGATACGTTGGAGACGTATCAAGCATCCCCAAGCTTAATTCCTACTCGTCCTCGAGTAGGTAAATGATAAAAGTAGAATTTTTGATGCGGGGTGCTACTTGGCATAATTTTGATGTAATTCTTCTTAACTGTGGCATGAATATTCAGATCCGAAAGATTCAAGACAAAAGTTCATATTGACATAAAAATAATAATACTTCAAGCATACTAACTAAGCAATTATGTCTTCTCAAAATAACATGGCCAAAGAAAGTTCATCCCTACAAAATCATATAGTTTAGTCATGTTTCATTTTCGTCACACAAGAATGCTCTCATCATGCACAACCCCGATGACAAGCCAAGCAATTGTTCCATACTTTAGTAATCTCAAACCTATAAACTTTCACGCAATATATGAGGGCGAGCCATGGACATAGCACTATGGGTGGAATAGAATATAATGAGGGGGGTTATGTGGAGAAGTCAAAAAAGGAGAAAGTCTCACATCAACGAGGCTAATCAATAGGCTATGGAGATGCGCATCGATTGATGTTAATGCAAGGAGTAGGGATTGCCATGCGACGGATGAACTAGAGCTATAAATGTATGAAAGCTCAACAAAAGAAACTAAGTGGGTGTGAATCCAACTTGCTTGCTCACGAAGACCTAGGGCACTTGAGGAGGCCCATTGTTGGAATATACAAGCCAAGTTCTATAATGAAAAATTCCCACTAGTACATGAAAATGACAAAACAAGAGACTCTCTATCATGAATATTACGGTGCTAGTTTGAAGCACAAGTGTGGCAAAGGATAGTAACATTGTCCCTTCCCTCTTTTTCTCTCATTTTTTTATTTGGCCTTTCTCCCCCTTTTTTATATGGACTTTCTCTCCTTTTTTATAATTCCTCCCTTGGGACAATGCTCTAGAAAATGATGATCATCACACTTCTATTTATTTACAACTCAATGATTACAACTCGATACTACAAAAAAAGATCACTCTATATGAATGCCTCTGGCGGTGTACCGGGATATGCAATGTGTCACACCCTAGTTAGTTCAAGCATTAGAGTGTGCATCATGTTTAAATTTCTCTTAAAATTGAAATGGGGATGACAGAACCCCCAGCACCCCCCTGGAAACAACTAGGGTTTACTAAAATTATTTTCAATGAACCTGAAATGCCCTTCTAAAAAGTTCACTCTCTTTGTCTTGGGTGAGAACCTCTGGCAAAATTGGTGCACAATTTTCTAGGTCAACAGAAGGTCATTGAATTAAATCATAAGTATTTGATTTTGGACATTTAAATGCTATAAAATTATTTAAATGCTCAAATAATTCTGGAAATAAGTGTGGGCTGTTGGAAATATTCTAAACAGAACCCACAATTATTTTCAGGATTTTTGGAAACGTTTTAGTATTTTTAATAAAGCCCAACAGTTGCAGAAAAATAGAAAAAGCAAACAAATTAGAAAAAGAGAGAGAGAGAGAGAAACCCACCTGGGCCTCACCTGTGCTGGCCCAGCCCACCTGGCTCGGCCCAGTCGACTGGCCGTGCCAGTCGTCCTCCTCCTCCCGCCAGGAGGACGAGGAGCGCGTGGCCGGCGCCCGCGGCCAAGGTCGTCGCCGGCGACATTTCCGGCCACCCTAGCTCCACCCACTGCCACCACTCGATGAGCTTTGCTCCCAGCTATGCGTAGATGCTCTCCGCCGTCGTTTTAGTTGCCGGAGCACGAAACCCGCAGCCCTCTGCCGCGTCTGGCCTCGCCGGCGGCTAGACGCCGGCGAGTTGACCCTGTTTGACCCATGTGTGGGCCCAGGTAGACCCCCCTGAGTCTATGACAGGTCGGGCCGATCTGCTAATTAGTTTAGGATTAATTTTAACTAAATTTAATTAGTTTAGTCACTGACTGTGGGCCTAGGCCCCACTGACAGCTAATTAGTGTTAATCTAATTATGTTAATTAGTTGTGACACTGACGGAGAGGGCCCACCAGTCTGGTTTGACCTGGCCGACCCAGTTGACCGCTGACGTCACACCTATGTCATGCTGACGCATTAATTCAATTACTGGAATTATTCTTATATAGGAAATTCCAGAAAATAGTCAAAACTTCTAAAAATCATAGAAAATCAACCATAGCTCCAAATGCAAAGATTTATATATGAAAAATGATTAGAAAAATTCAATCTATCCATCTGTATTGGATTCATGCATGACAAAATAAGCTAACCTTGCTGTTTAAGCAGAATAAGGTAATGCACTAATAAGGCCATGTTTAATGAGTTAATATTTGAATCTTTGATTCAAATGAGTTCATCCCCTTCTGTTTAGCTTGCATTAGGCCAAGACACTTTCATCTTTCCATGTCATAGCATGCATCATATTGTTGCATATTGCCATGTGTTGATTATGTTCGGTGTGATTTCCGTGGTAGGTTCTGCCTCCGAGGATAATCCCGAGTATCCATCTGAAGGGCAATACCCTACTACCACTACAACAGGCAGGCAACCCATTGATCATTCCGATACAAACCCATATTCTCGCTTCTGCTCTTGTTTACTACATTAAGACAACGCGATTCAAACTGCTGTGTGCTACGGTAGTTGAACCCTTATCCTCTGCATGACCTGTCATTGCCAAAGTAACTAGATGAAACCCACTAGCATGTGTAGGAGTTGATTGAGCCATGTATGTGATTCCTACCTTGCTATGCCTACTATGCTTAGAGTTGTGTCAGGTCTGGTTCATCTGGGTGATGGGCTAGAGTGATATGATTATGTCGGTAATGTGAGGGAAGTGTTGAACATGTTTTGGTAAAGGTATCGATGAGAGGACATGTAGGAGTACATGGTGGGTTGTTTCATTGAGGCCGTCCATAAGAACTGAGATCTGTATGCGTGATTTAAGATTCAGTTACTACCACACATTGGGCCCTAAAATATGACCCCGCTCGACTTACTGACCCATCCCATCGTCTGTCCAGGAGTTGTAACTAGTTTCTGGTGTTTGTAGGTTATGTGTTGGCGGCCGTGCGTAGCGCTGACCCTAGGGGTGGGCTATGATGCGGTAGATACACCGTGGCACGGTGTACCGAGTCGCCCGTTGGTGTCTCGGGAACCCTGTACACATCATTTGGGGCCGTTGAGGACACCCGGCCGGATTTCCTTGCGGATGGAACCTGAATAGGCGATAAACCTGGACTAGAGACTTGTGAGGTTAGTCAAGTCGTGGTCTACACCCATGTCAGTTTTCACTTGAAGTCTGCCGAGCACATGGCGTGTGCAGACGCTAAGTGGTGGAAACATGTGTGACGAAGTACACCCCTGCAGGGTATAGAACTATTCGAATAGCCGCGTATGCAGTAAAGGACTACTTGGTTGCCTATACAGTTCATAGACAAGTTAATGGATACTACTAAAAGACTCAAGATAAGCGTGAGTACCGAGGATGGCCCTCTCGTAGGATGACGAGGGAGAATCCCCGGTGGAGTATTGTGTTGGTGAGTAGTGGACTCGTGTGCGAAAATATTTTACTAGAGGAGTTCCGTAGGATAGCTTAGCCAAGAGTCAAAGCTGCCTTGCTGCAATAACCCCACCACCTTCTTGAGAATGAGCATTTATAGTATGTTCTGTTGTAAGACTTGCTGAGTACCTTTGTACTCATGTTTGCTTATTTATTGTTTTCAGACGACAACACTGCCCCCTCCGATGGGTTTTATGTAGACCTTGATGTCGACAAGTGACTAGCCACCCAGGTGGTGATCCTGGCCATGGAGGGCCCCATGTAGATAGACAGGCTTCAAGAATCCTTCTTTCTTTCTAGTGTCTGTACTCAGACTAGTTGCTTCCGCATGTGCTTGTATGATTGTATGACTTGAGTGTCGGGTCATGTGACCCCTATCTGTATGAACATGTTATGTATGGCTCTCTGGAGCCTTTAAATAAAGTACTTGAGTTGTAGAGTTTAGTTGTGATGCCATGTTGTATGTACCCATATCGGGCATATTGTATGTATGATTGAAATGCTTGGTATGAGTGGGATCCGACAATCTAGTTGTTTATCCTTGGCAGCCTTTCTTATGGGGAAATGTAGTCTAGCGTTCCTCGAGCCATAGTAGTCCGCTACAGCCCGGTTCACCGGAGTCCTGCTAGCCCAGCACTACAGCTCAGGACACTTGACTAGCCGGCATGTGTTTCACGTTGTTCCTATGTCTGTCCCTTCGGGGAAATGTCACGCGGTGACTTCCGGAGTCCTGCCTAGCCTGCTACAGCCCGGGTTCCCCGGAGTCCGGTTAGCCCAGTGCTACAGCCCGGAATCACTCGCTGATGACCTACATGCTCGATGTGATTCATGTATGCCTGTCTCCATAGGTCTGTGCCGCTTTGGGTTCACGACTAGCCATGTCGGCCCGGGTTCTCTGTCATATGGATGCTATTGACACTATCATATACGTGAGCCAAAAGGCGCAAACGGTCCCGGGCCATGGTAAGGCGATACCCGTGGGATACCGTGCGTGAGGCCGCAAAGTGATATGAGGTGTTACCGGCTAGATCGATGTGACTTGGAATCGGGGTCCTAACAGCAATGGACCAAGAGTGACATGTATGAAAGAATTATGAACGGTGGCTTCGCCACAAATACTATGTCAACTACATGACCATGCTAAGCAATATTACAATGATGAATGTGTCATGATAAACGGAATGGTGGAAAGTTGCATGGCAATATATCTCGGATTGGCTATGTAAATGCCATAATAGGTAGGTATGGTGGCTGTTTTGAGGAAGATATATGGAGGTTTATGTGTGAAAGAGCGGATCATATCACGGGGTTTGGATGCACCGGCGAAGTTTGCGCCAACTCTCAATGTGAGAAAGGGTAATGCACGGTACGGAAGAGGCTAGCAAGGATGGAAGGGTGAGAGTGCGTATAATCCATGGACTCAACATTAGTCATAAAGAACTCACATACTTATTGCAAAAATCTACAAGCCATCAAAAACCTCGGCACTACGCGCATCCTTAGAGGGAGATAGATTCGTAGGAAAAGACCATTGCTCGTCCCCAACCCCCACTCATAAGGAAGACAATCAAATAACACCTCATGTTTCAAATAACGTTTACCATACGTGCATGCTACGGGACTTGCAAACTTCAACACAAGTACTTGACAGTTTCACAACTACTCAACTAGCACGACTTTGATATTATTACCTCCATATCTCAAAACAATCATCAAGCATCCAAATCCTCTTAGTATTCAAAACACTCATAAGAAAATTTTACTAATCTTGAATACCTACCATATTAGGATTTTAAGAAAATTACCATGGAATTTAAGACTCTCAGAATAATCCAAGTGAAGCATGAGAGATCAATAATTTATATAAAACAAATCCACCACCATGCTCTAAAATATGTAAGTGACGTACTAGAGCAAAACTATATAACTCAAAAGATATAACCGAAGCACATAGAGTATTCTAACAAATTACAAATCATGTATGGATCTCTCAAAAGGTCTGTACAGCAAGGACAATTGTGCTAAACTTAAAAGCAAAGACTCAAATCATACAAGACGCTCCAAGCAAAACACATATCATGTGGTGAATAAAAATATAGCTCCAAGTAAAGTTACCGATAGAAGTACACAAAAGAGGGGATGCCTTGCGGGGAATCCCAAAGCTTTGGATTTTAGGTGTCCTTAGATTATCTTAGGGGTGCCATGGGAATCCCCAATCTTAGGCTCTTTCCACTCCTTTTTCCATAATCCATCAAATCTTTACCGAAAACTTGAAAACTTCACAACACAAAACTCAAAGTAGAAAATCTTGTGAGCTCCGTTAGCGAAAGAAAACAAAAGATCACTTCAAGGTACTTTAATGCACTCATTATTTATTTATATTGGTGTTAAACCTACTTTATTACAACTTCTCTATGGTTTATAAACTATTTTACTAGCCATAGATTCATCAAAATAAGCAAACAACATACGAAAAATAGAATCTGTCAAAAACAGAACAGTCTGTAGTAATTTGTGGGTCGCACAAGATCTGGAAGCCCAAAAATTCTAAAATAAATTGCTAGGCGTGAGAAATTTATCTATTAATCATCTGAAAAAAGAATTAACTAAATATCGTTTTCCAAATAAAAATGAAAGCAGTTCTCGTGAGCGCTAAAGTTTCTGTTTTTTACAGCAAGTTAACAAGACTTTCCCCAAGTCTTCCCAACGGTTCTACTTGGCACAAACACAAATTAAACACAAAAAACACAACCAAAACAGAGGCTAGATAAATTATTTATTACTAAACAGGAGAAAAAAGAAAGGAATAACAATAAAATTGGCTTGCCTCCCAACAAGCGCTATCATTTAACGCCCCTAGCTAGGCATAACAAGCAAGGATAGATCTAGGTATTGCCATCTTTGGTAGGCAATCCATAAGTGGTCCTCATAATAGATTCATAAGGTAATTTAATTTTCTTTCTAGGAAAGTGTTCCATGCCTTTCCTTAACGGAAATTGGAATCTAATATTTCCATCCTTCATATCAATAATTGCACCAATCGTTCTAAGGAAAGGTTTACCAAGAATAATAGGACATGAAGGATTGCAATCTATGTCAAGAACAATAAAATCTATGGGCACATAATTCCTATTTGCAACAATAAGAACATCATTAATTCTTCCCATAGGTTTCTTAATAGTGGAATCCGTAAGGTGCAAGTTTAGGGAGCAATCATCAAAATCACGGAAACCTAACAAATCACACAAAGTCTTTGGAATCATGGAAACACTAGCACCCAAATCACATAAAGCATAGCATTCACGATCTTTAATTTTAATTTTAATAGTTGGTTCCCACTCATCATAAAGTTTTCTAAGGATAGAAACTTCCAATTCAAGTTTGTCTTCATAAGATTGCATCAAGGCATCAACGATATGTTTAGTGTGCGCTTTATTTTGACTATAAGAGTGAGGAGAATTTTGCACGGATTGCAACAAGGAAATACAATCAATCAAAGAGAAATTTTCATAATTAAATTCCTTGAAATCCAAAATAGTGGGTTTATCAACATCTAGGGTTTTAATTTCTTCAATCCCACTTTTATCAATTTTAGCATCAAGATCCAAAAACTCCGAATTCTTGGAATGCCTTCTAGGTAAAGGTGGATCATATTCAGTCCCGTCATTATCAATATTAATATTGCAAAACAAATATTTAATAGGGGACACAACAATAACTTTTAGATCTCCATCTTTATTTTCATAGCAACTAGAAGAACACGCTCTTATAAAGGCATCTTTCTTAGCACGCATCCTAGCGGTTCTTTCTTTGCACTCATCAATCGAAACTCTCATGGCTTTGAGAAACTCATTGATATCATGCTTAGGTGGAATAGATCTAAGTTTCAAACAATCAACGTCAAGAGAAATCCTATCAACGTTCCTAGCCAACTCATCAATCTTAAGCAATTTTTCTTCAATCATATCACTGAAATTCTTTTGCGAAGTAATAAATTCTTTAATATTAGATTCAAAATCAGAGGGCATTTTATTATAATTTCCATAAGAATTGTTGTAGGAATTACCATAATTATTAGAGGGATTACTAGGATAAGGCCTAGGATTAAAATTTCCTATATACGCGTTGTTACCAAAAAATTTCCTACCAACAAAATTCACATCCATAGACTCATTATTATTCTCAATCAAGGTATACAAGGCCATATCATTAGGATCAGAAGAAACACTCTTACTAGCAAATAATTTCATAAGTTCATCCATCTTTCCACTCAAAAAATTAATTTCTTCTATCGCGTGCACCTTTTTGTTAGTAGATCTTTCAGTATGCCATTGAGAATAATTAACCATAATATTATCTACGAGTTTAGTAGCTTCTCCTAAAGTGATTTCCATAAAAGTGCCTCCCGCAGCCGAATCTACAAGATTTCTAGAAGCAAAATTCAATCCGGCATAATTTTTTTGTATAATCACCCATAGATTCAGACCATGAGTGGGGCAATTATGTATCATTAATTTCATTCTCTCCCAAGCTTGTGCAACATGTTCATGATCAAGTTTCTTAAAATTCATAATATCGTTTCTAAGAGAGATGGTCTTAGCGGGAGGAAAATACTTAGAGATAAAAGCATCTTTGCACTTATTCCATGAATCAATACTATTCTTAGGCAAAGACGAAAACCAAGCTTTAGCACGATCTCTAAGTGAAAAAGGAAATAGCTTCAATTTAACAATATCATTATCCACATATTTCTTCTTTTGCATATCACACAAATCAGCGAAGCTATTAAGATGGGTAGCGTCATCTTCACTAGGAAGGCCGGAAAACGGATCATTCATGACAAGATTCAGCAAAGCAGTATTAATTTCACAAGATTCAGCATCGGTAAGAGGAGCAATTGGAGTAATAATAAAATCATTGTTGTTGGTATTGGTGAAGTCACACAATTCAGTTTTATCTTGAGCCATCGCGACAAGCAAGCAAACTAACACACAAGCAAACAAAAAGCAAGCGGGCAAAAAGAGGCAAACAGGAAAGAGAAGGAGGATAGAGAGAGAGAGAGCGAAAAAACGGCAAGGGTGAAGTGGGGGAGAGGAAAACGGGAGGCAAATGGCCAATAATGTAATGCGGGAGATAAGGGTATGTGATGGGTACTTGGTATATTGACATTTGCGTAGACCTCCCCGGCAACGGCGCCATAAATCCTTCTTGCTACCTCTTGAGCACTACGTTGGTTTTCCCCGAAGAGGAATGGATGATGCAACAAAGTAGCGTAAGTATTTGGCTCAGTTTTTGAGAACCAAGGTATCTATCCAGTAGGAGGCTGCGCGCGAGTCCCTCGTACCTGCACAAAACAAATAAATCCTCGCAACCAACGCGATAAGGGGTTGTCAATCCCTACACGGCCACTTACAAGAGTGAGATATGATAGATATGATAAGATAATATTGTTGGTATTTTTATTATAAAGATGCAAAGTAAAATAAAAGCAAAGTAAAAGAAAAAGGAAATAACTAGGTATTGGTAGATTAATATGATGAAGATAGACCCGGGGGCCATAGGTTTCACTGGTGGCTTCTCTCGAGAGCATAAGTATTCTACGGTGGGTGAACAAATTACTGTTGAGCAATTGACAGAATTGAGCATAGTTATGAGAATATCTAGGTATGATCATGTATATAGGCATCACGTTCAAGACAAGTAGACCGACTCCTACCTGCATCTACTACTGTTACTCCACTCATTGACCGCTATCTAGCATGCATCTAGAGTATTAAGTTAATGAAAATAGAGTAATGCCTTAAGCAAGATGACATGACGTAGAGGGACAAACTCATGCAATATGATGAAAACCCCATCTTGTTATCCTCGATGGCAACAATACAATACGTGCCTTGCTGCCCCTACTGTCACTGGGAAAGGACACCGCAAGATTGGACCCAAAGCTAAGCACTTCTCCCATTGCAAGAGAGATCAGTCTAGTAGGACAAACCAAACTGATAATTCGAAGAGACTTGCAAAGATAACCAATGATACATAAAAGAATTCAGAGAAGATTCAAATATTATTCATAGATAAACTTGATCAGAAACCCACAATTCATCGGTCTCAACAAACACACCGCGAAAAGAAGATTACATCGAATAGATCTCCACAAGAGAGGGGGAGAACATTGTATTGAGATCCAAAAAGAGAGAAGAAGCCATCTAGCTACTAACTATGAACCCGTAGGTCTGAGGTAAACTACTCACACTTCATCGGAGGGACTATGGTGTTGATGTAGAAGCCCTTCGTGATCGATGCCCCCTCTGGCACAGCTCCGAAACAGGCCCCAAGATGGGATCTCGTCTACATAGAAAATTGTGGTGGTGGAATTAGGGTTTTGGCTCCGTATCTGATCGTTTGTTGGTACGTAGGTATATATAGGAGGAAGGAGTACGTCGGTGGAGCAACAGGGAGCCCACGATGGTGGAGGGCGCGCCCCTACCTCGTGGCCTCCTCTTTTGTGTCTTGACGTAGGGTCCAAGTCTCCTGGGTCTTGTTCGTTGAGAAAATCACGTTCCCGAAGGTTTCATTCAGTTTGGACTCCGTTTGATATTCCTTTTCTTCGAAACCCTAAAATCGGCCAAAAAAGCAATTCTGGGCTGGGCCTTCGGTTAATAGGTTTGTCCCAAAAATACTATAAAAGTGGATAGTAAAGCCCAATAATGTCCAAAATAGTAGATAATATAGCATGGAGCAATCAAAAATTATAGATACGTTGGAGGCGTATCATACCGCCGTTGATGAGGGTCTTGGTGATAGCCACGTTGCAGATGGTGGGTGTGCAGAGCATCGGGAGCATTCCTGTAACGCCCCAAGACCGATGTGCCACGTGTCTTCCGATTTTCCGCTGTTGTTTCCTTGTCATTGCTTGCGTGTCATGCATTGCATACCATGTCATCATGTGCATTTCATTTTCTTATGTGTTCGTCTCATGCATCCGAGCATTTTCGCCATTGTCCGTTTTGCAATCCGGCGTTCCGTTCTCCTCCGGTGGTCATTTCTACCTTTCTTTTGTGTGTGGGGTTTAAACATTTCTGGATTGGACCGAGACTTGTCATGCGGCCTTGGTTTACTACCGGTAGACTGCCTGTCAAGTTTCGTATCATTTGGACTTCGTTTGATACTCCAATGGTTAACCGAGGGACCAAAAAGGCCTCGTGTGTGTTGCAGCCCAACACCCTTCCAAAGTGGCCCAAAACCCACCTAACTCTGCTCCATCATCTAGAGCGTTCGATCATGATCACGTGGCCGAAAACCGCACCTCATTTGGACTCTCCTAGCTCCCTCTACCTATAAATATGTGCTCCCCTCCTGAAATTCGCGGTGCAAACCCTAACTTCGTCCTCCTCCCGCCGACGAACATGTCCACCCCGCCGCCGGACGTGTCCAACCGCCGCCCCATCGAATCCGCCGCCGCCACTTGTCCTCCCCGCGCCTCCCAGCCGTGCGGCCTGCCAGGCCCATCCCGGGCCCACGCGGCCCATTCCGCCGCCGCGCCGCACGGGCGCCGCCCGCCCGCATCCCGTGCCTCCTCGCCGAGCCGCCTCCGCCGCCTGCTCGCCGGCGACGAGCCGCGCGCCATCGCCGCCCTGTGGCTGCTACAGCCCGCGCCGGGGCCAGCCATCGCCATCATCTTCACGCGCCTTCCCGCCGTCGCCGCGCCTGGATCCGGCGAGGTTCGGGCCGGATCCGCTCCTCGCCGACCCCTCTGCGGCCGTCCTCGCCGGAGAAGACCTCCCCCTCGCCGGAGTTGCATCAAGCTCACCGGAGTGCCTCGGTTTCTGTGCCAACCCTAGATCTGGCCGAGGTGATATTTGTACTAAGTCCCCGAAATCCCAGATCCAAGTGCCTATGTTCATCGCATCGTATCTCCGCATCCGTAGCTCCGATTTGGGCATATAGCATATCAAAATGTTTGTCTCCGAGAGTACATCATTTCATTCCATAGAATCATTTTCATTTAAGTTCATCTTGATGCCCGAAATTGTCAGGACCCCGATTCTAAGCCACATCGATCTAGCCGGTAACACCTCATATCACTTTGCGGCCTCACGCACGGTATCCCACGGGTGTCACCTTACCATGGCCCGAGACAGTTTGCGCCTTTTGGCTCGCGTATATGACAATGTCGCTAGCATCCATATGACCGAGAACCCGGGCCGACATGGCTAGTCGTGAACCCAAAGCGGCACAGACCTATGGAGACAGGCATACATGAATCACAACGAACATGTCGGTCATCAACGACTGATTCCGGGCTGTAGCACTGGGCTAACAGGACTCCGGGGAATCCCGGGCTGTAGCAGGCTAGACAGGACTCCGGAGATCACCGCGTGACATTTCCCCGAAGGGACAGACATAGGGACGAAGTGAAACACATGCCGGCCAGTCAAGTGTCCTGAACAGTAGTGCTGGGCTAGCAGGACTCCGGTGAACCGGGCTGTAGCGGACTACTATGGCTCAAGGAGCACTAGACTACATTTCCCCATAAGAAAGGTTGCGAAGGACAAACAACTAGATTGTCGGATCCCACTCATACCAAGCATTTCAATCATACATACAATATGCTCGATATGAGTACATACAACATGGCATCACAACAAAACTCTACAACTCAAGTACTTTATTTAAAGGCTCCAGGGAGCCATACATAACATATCCATGCAGATAGGGGTCACATGACCCGACACTCAAGTCATACAGTCATACAAGCACATGCGAAAGCAACTAGTCTGAGTACAGACTCTAGAAAGAAAGAAGGCTTCTCGAAGCCTGTCTATCTACATAGGGCCCTCCATGGCCTGGATCACCACCTGGGTGGCTAGTCACTCGTCGATGTCAAGATCTACGTAAAACCCATCGGAGGGGGCAGTGTTGTCGTCTAAAAACAATAAATAAGCAAACATGAGTACAAAGGTACTCAGCAAGTCTTACATCAGAACCTACTGTACATGCTCATTCTCAAGAAGGTGGTGGGGTTTATGCAGCAAGCCAGCTTTGACTCTTGGCTAAGCTATCCTACGAAATCTTTTAGCAAAATAGTTTTCGCACACGAGTCCACTACTCACCATCACAATACTCCACCATGGATCCTCCCTCGTAACCTGCGAGGGGCCATCCTCGGTACTCACACTTATCTTGAGTCTTTTAGTAGTATCCATTAACTTGTCTATGAACTGTATAGGCAACCAAGTAGTCCTTTACCGCGGACGCGGCTATTCGAATAGTTTTATACCCTGCAGGGGTGTACTTCGTCATACACGCTTTCACCGCTTACCGCCGTCTACACGACATGTACTCGGCAACCTTCAAGCAGAAGCCCAGCGAGGGTGTCGGCCACGGCCTACCTAAACACCTAAGCCCCTAGTCTAGGTTATCGCCTATCCAGGTTCCATCCGCAGGGAGTCCGGCCGAGGATTCCACATACGGCCCCGAACGATGTGAACAGGGTTCCCGAGACACCAAACGGGTGACTCGGTACACCGTGCCACGGTGTATCTACCGCAACATAGCCCACCCCTAGGGTCAGCGCTACGCATGGCCGCCAACACATATCCTACAAACACCAGAAACTATTTGCAACTCCTGGACAGAGTACTAGGGTGGCTAAGAAGCCGAGAGGGTCCATTTGTTTCGGGCCCAATGTACGGTAGTAACTGCATCTTAAATCACACATACAGATCTCAGTTCTTATGGACGGCCTCAATGAAACAACCCACCATGTACTCCTACATGGCCTCTCATCGATACCTTTACCAAAACATGTTCAACACATCCCTCATATTACTGGCACAAGCATTTCACTCTAGCCCATCCCCCAGATGAACCAGACCTGACACAACTCTAAGCATAGCAGGCATAGCAAGGTAGGAATCACAAAACATGGCTCAATAACCTCCTACACATGCTAGTGGGTTTCATCTAGTTACTGTGGCAATGACAGGTCATGCAGAGGATAAGGGTTCAACTACCGTAGCACACAGCAGTCTGAATCGTGTTGTCTTAATGCAGTAAACAAGAGCAGGAGTGAGAACATGGGTTGTATCGGAATGATCAATGGTTGCTTGCCTGATGGAGTGGTAACGGGATACTGCCCTTCAGTTGGATACTCGTGAATATCCTCGGAGGCAGAACCTACCACGAAGAACACAACCGAGCACAATCAACACATGATGATATGCAACAATCTGATGCATGCTATGACATGGCAATATGGATGTGTCTTGAGCTAATGCAACTAGCTATGATTTAAATGAAGTTGGTTTGAGTGCAATATTCAAATTCCAGCCCCATATATGATTATTTAAATGCCCTTTATTTGTTTTGTCCAAAACAGAGGACAAGCATTGTTCAGACATGCATGAAAATGGTACAGATGGATTCCTTGAATTTTTCTGATAATTTTTCATATATAATTTGTCTCATTTGGAGTTATGGTTGAATTTCTATGAATTTTTGAAGTTTTGGGTATTTTCTGGAATTTCCTGAATTATTTTTAAACCAGAAAATGATTTACTGCGTCAGCACTACATCACTATGACGTCAGCTGGTCAACTGAGCTGCCTCCAGGTCAAACCTGACCAGTGGGTCCCACTGGTCAGTCTCACAGTGCTGGCTCGAGTCATAGACAGGTGGGGCCAGTTAAAGGCCACGTCAGAAAGTCAAACTGACGTGTGGGGCCAGCTGGGTTAATAACTAATCTAAACAGAATATTAAATTAAACTAAATATGCACTGGGCCCACATGGCAGTGGCTCTAGGGAGGGGTGGTTAGTGGGTTAGTTAGCCGCTAATGACGGCCACGTCGGCTACCGGCGTTTAGCCGCCGGCGACCTCAGATCGCGGCGGCGTTTCACCGGAGTTGTTCGGGTTTCGCCTACAGGCCACCATTTGATGCGCGGTTTCCTCCTACGGGTTCCTGGGAGTGAGGCGCATCCAGAGAGACAAGCGGCAGTAGCTGGGGTGGCCGGAGCTGACGGCGGCGAGCTCTTTGGTGGCCGCCGGAGTTCGGTTGCGCGCGGGATCGTGTTTCAGTGCGTAGAAGAGCGGGGCAAGGGGGCTAGGAGGGCGCTACGCATCGCGGGGAGTAGGTTCGACACTCCAGGGTGACCATTTGGTCACCGAAGCATCGTCGACAGCGAGCTCCGGCGGCAGCGCACTTCGGTCATCATGGGGGTGACGGCTACGCCGATCAATTGAAGCGGGGAAGAGGGGGATTCGGAGCAGGAGCTCACTGGGGTCGCGTAGAGCAGCTCGGTGGGCTCGGGGACGGTCCGGAGCCGACAAATTTGACGGAGATGGCCGGTGGTCCCGAGGTTGAAGAAGACGACGCCGAGGATGAAGCAAGGCTTCCCGGCTCGCTTGGCTCGGTGCAGAAGGCGTAGGCGACAGTGGCGGAGCTTCCACGCAACACGGGAAGGCAAGAGGGGGTCGGGGAGCGCGGTGGCAGCGAACGGCGGCGACGGCGCGTTCGGGTGGTCGCGCGGGAGAGAACCAGGGGAGGAGGGAGAGCGAGGGAGAGGGATATGAGGGGGCCAGGGGGTGCGTGGCGTCCATAGCGACGTCCAGGCGTCGAGGGGGGGCGCGGCAAGCAGGAGCTAGCCGTCGGTGGCCGCGCGCGTGCCGGCGCACCGTGGGCACACGCCCTGCGTCCTCCTGGCAGGAGCTAGGGGACGACTGGCATCGGCCTGGTGGGCTGGGCCGTCCAGCTACAGTGCTGGGCCGGTTGGTGGCGCCAGGTAAGTGGCCCACTGGCCTACTCTCTCTCTCTAATTTATTCTGTTTTCTATTTTTTCTATTCTATTTTGATTTAGTTTAAATACTAAATCATTTTATAAAATCCTGAAAATATTTATGGACACTTTCTGAAATATTTCAGTGGCCCAAAAATAATTCCAACATTATTTGAGCATTTGAATTATTTAATAGTATTTAAATGCCCAAATTCAAATATTTATGAATTAAGTCAATGCCCCTTTTGTTGACCTAAAATTATATGCACCATTTTTCCCAAGGGTTCTAACCCAAGGCAAAGAGGGTGAACATATCTGAAGGGCATTTCAGGTTCATTGAATTTATTTTTAGTAAACCCTAGTTGATTTCAGGGGGGGTGCTGGGGGTTCTGCTTTCCCCATTTCAATTTCTGATGAATGTAAACATGATGCACACTCCAATGCATAACCTAGCTAGGGTGTGACAGAAATGCTGTTAGTAGAGGGCTACTTGAGTTAATTATCAGATCTGCTACTCCATCTTAGACTTTTGTCATTTTTGCCATGATTATTGTGTGCATGATATGTCCATGAGCTCTACATATGTTTTGTTAGGGGTTTTGTCATCTTTCCAGAGGTGCAACCCATGTATTTTTGTGATGTGTGTGGTGACTAGTGCCAGCTTCCAAAGTGAGGCACTTGGTAATTCTGTTTTCAGGGACTTAGCATTTCCACTAAGTCCTTGAGCTGTTTAGTTCATGATGCCTTATGTTCATGTTGTTTCCTAGTGATCCGGGCCTCTTTTGAGGATGATCAGTAAAGGAGTTTTGGTTATATTGTAGTGCTCTATCCATCCATGCCTTTGTTTGCAATAATGGAGCACCCTAGCTTGAGTCAATCGAGCTCTACTTTTGCTTCGTTGTGAATCTGGCAGATTGTCAACTTGTTTGCAATTTTGCCGGTGTTGTTGTAGTTGATCCGTGTATGCTATGCCATTGTTCTTGCCATGTCTAGCTTGCATTTTGTGCCTTCTTAATGGATGTATGCTTTTCTTGCCATGACTCGCACCATAGTGAGTGCATCGAGCTCGTAAACATGCCTACTTGAGTTATGTTTCAGCATGTCCCAGTTTTCACTAACTCTGAAAACTGATTATGTTTTTGCTATATTCACATGCTTGAAATTGTATTTTGTGATCCCTTTTGGCTCAAGGTCACTAAGGGACTTTTGTTAAGCTTGTTGAGTAGCTCCATGCCATGTTATTCTTTGTCATGTTCAGGCCCCGTAGCATGTTGTTTTGCTGCTTCGAAAAGGGCTATATGATCTGAAATTCTAGACAAGTGTTAATTTCACTAAGTCTGAGATCTGTTTACCATTTGCATTTTTTCCATGCTTGTTTGAACCTGTTAATGGATGAATTGGCCGTAGCTCAGTGCTAGACTTTTGTTGAGCATCTTGAATGCATCCCTGCCATGTATTTTGTTGCCATGTTTGGGTGCTGTAGCATGTTCATCTCATTGCATTTAGATGCCTACTTGCTGTAAATCGCAGACCAGTGTCATATTTGAATCGCTTGCCATTTCCAAACCGTAACTCCGCTTCCGGTGATCTTTATATCGTTTTCAAGCGATTTCATCTCATCTTTCCAGTGGCACACTTTGTTGTCCAAGTTGGGGCCAGGTTCATGCATTCCTCGTCCAATCATGCATATGCATCGCATACCGCATCTCGCATATCATACCATGTTCATGTGTGGTTTGTTTACTATGTTGTGTGCTCTTTTCCGGTGTTTGCTTCTTCTGGTTGGTTCCGTTAACACCGTGTTTGTGAGGAACCGATCGACTACGTCCATTTATCTTCTTCATGGACTCGTTCTTCTTCCTTGCAGGATTTCAGGCAAGATGACCATACCCTCGAAATCACTTCTATCTCTGCTTTGCTAGATGCTCGCTCTTTTGCTATGCGTATGTTGCGATACCTACCACCTGCTTATCATGCCTCCTATATTGTTGGACCAAGCCTCTAACCCACCTTGTCCTAGCAAACCATTGTTTGGCTATGTTACCGCTTTGCTCAGCCCCTTTTTTAGCGTTGTTAGTTGAAGGTGAAGATTGATGTTTGTTCCTTGTTGGAACATGGAGATGTTATTCCTTGTTGGAACATGTTTACTTGTTGGGATATCACGATATATCTTATTTAATTAATGCATCTATATACTTGGTAAAGGGTGGAAGGCTCGGCCTTATGCCTGGTGTTTTGTTCCACTCTTGCCGCCCTAGTTTCCGTCATATCGGTGTTATGTTCCCGGATTTTGCGTTCCTTACGCGGTTGGGCTATTATGGGAACCCCTTGAAAGTTCGCCTTAAGTAAAGCTTCTCCAGCAATGCCCAACATTGGTTGTACCATTTGCCTCCTAGCCTTTTCTTTCCCTTGGGTTCTGCAGACTCAAGGGTCATCTTTATTTTACCCCCCCCCCCCCCGCCCCCGGGCCAGTGCTCCTATGAGTGTTGGTCCGAACTAGAGTCCTGTGCAGTGCCCCCTCGGGGAAACTCGAGGTTTGGTTTTAGTTGTATGGAGAGCTCATCTGAGTGTGCCCTGAGAAAGAGATATGTGCAGCTCCTATCGGGATTTGTCGGCACATTCGGGCAGTGTTGCTGGTTTAGTTTTACCCTGTCGAAATGTCTTGTTGTACCGGGATACCGAGTCTGATCGGAATGTCTCGGGAGGAGGTCTATTCCTTCGTTGACCGTGAGAGCTTGTGATGGGCTAAGTTGGGACACCCCTGCAGGGATTTGAACTTTCGAAAGCCGTGCCTGCGGTTATGGGCAGATGGGAATTTGTTAACGTCCGGTTGTAGAAAACCTGAAGTTGACCTTAATTAAAATGAATCAACCGCGTGTGTAACCGTGATGGTCTCTTTCCGGCGGAGTCTGGGAAGTGAACACGGTGTTGGAGTTATGCTTGACGTAGGTTGTTCTAGGATCACTTCTTGATCATACTTTTATCGATCGTGCTTTGCCTTCTCTTCTCGCTCTCATTTGCGTATGTTAGCCACCATATATGCTAGTCGCTTGCTGCAGCTCCACCTCATACCTTTACCTTACCCATAAGCTTAAATAGTCTTGATCGCGAAGGTGCGAGATTGCTGAGTCCCTGTGGCTCACAGATACTTCCAAAACCAGCTTGCAGGTGCCGATGGGACCGTGCAGATGACGCAACCAAGCTCAGGAGGAGCTCGATGAAGATCTTGTCCTTTGTGTTGTTTCGTTCTTGTTGATCAGTAGTGGAGCCTAGTTGGGGTCGATCGGGGACCTTTGTCGCATTTGGGGTTCTTCTTTTATATTGGTTCCATAGTCGGACCTTGATTGTAATTGGAGGTTGTAATGCTTTATTCATGTAATTGTGTGAAGTGGCGATTGTAAGCCAACTATGTATCTTTTTTCCCTTATGTATTACATGGGTTGTGTGAAGATTACCTCACTTGCGACATTGCTTTCAATGCGGTTATGACTCTAAGTCGTGCTTTGACACGTGGGAGATATAGCCCCATCGAGGGCGTTACAATTCCGGAGCCGGAAGTGGAGTCGGGTGGTCTTTTGAGCCGAAGGTGAGGTCGGCCTCTGGCACAGCCCACCCAGACGGAGCCCCCGGGCGCCTGGCGGTGGCCCCGATCTGACGGAGGAACGGCTTGGCGTGGCGGTCTGACAGTGGTGCTTGAGAGCCGCCCAGCAGGGCCGCGACTGCGTGGTGCGCCGGCACCGCATAGCGAGCAGTGAAGAGGTGGCGGAGCTCCTCCCAATATGCCACCGTGGATCCGGGAGGGTTGAGCAACCAGGCGCGCGGCTCGCCAGCGAGGGCCATGGGAAACCAGTTGGCCATGACCTTGTCATCACCCGTACGTCAGCGGGAAATCTGACAGGTCCACCGCGCCGTCGTAGCGTCGTGCCATCTCCGGCCTGAACTTGGGAGGCCACTACACCCGCCGCAAGGCATGGGCCAGGGCTCGGAGCCCCCCTGGCCCTGTCGTCAATGCTGACCATCGGAGTCGGCGGCTGGGCACCTGCCATGTGAGCGAAGCGCGGTGGCGACGGAGCGAAGATTGATGGAGGGGAAGCTACGGCGCACCCCTACCTGGCGCGCCAAATGTCGGATGTGGGGTTCCGGCAAACCCTTATGGTTCGAACGCAGGGTGGGCGCGAAGTCTCTTCCTCCCACCGATCTACGCCCTAGCTCGCTAAGATCTCGCGGACGAACTCGCAACACAGAAAGACACAAGATTTATATAGGTTCGGGCCACCGTTGTCGTGTAGTACCCTACTCCAGTGTGGTGGTGGTGGATTGCCTCTTGGGCTAATGATGAACAATACAAGGGGAAGAACAACCTCCTGAGAGTGAGGTGTTCTCGTGCTTGGCTAAATTGTGTGTGTGGGGATGATCTTCAGGCTCTCCCCTGCCTATGGTGGTGGCTAGTACTAATTATAGAGGCCCTGGTCCTCTTCCCAAATATTGAGCGAGAAGGGAGCCAACAACGGCGAGCAATTTTGAAGGGGGGGAGCTAGTACAAGCTATCCTGACAAAGGTGGTCTCCGCCTACGAAAGGCTCTGGTGGTGACGCCGTCTTGGGCTCCACAATGACCTCTATCTTGCCGTTCTTCTAGTCTTGGTCTTGTTGCACCGATATGGCAACCTTTGCCTGATGCCTCGTTACGCCTCGCCTGTGCTGGCCTCCTTAGCACCAAAGACAAAACAAGGACGCTGCGCTGATAACCCACAAGTATTGGGGATCACAACAGTTTTCGAGGGTAGAGTATTCAAACCAAATTTATTGATTCGACACAAGGGGAGCTAAAGAATATTCTCAAGTATTAGCAGTTGAGTTGTCAATTCAACCACACCTGGAAACTTAATATCAGCAGCAAAGTGTTTAGTAGCAAAGTAATATGATAGTAGTGGTAACGGTAGCAAAAGGTAACAGTAGCAAAAGTAATGTTTTTGGTATTTTGTAGTAATGATAGCAATAGCAATGGAAAAGTAAATAAGTGAAGAACAATATATGGAAAGCTCGTAGGCAATGGATCGGTGATGGAGAATTATGCCGGATGCGGTTCATCATGTAATAGTCATAACCTAGGGTGACACAGAACTAGCTCTAGTTCATCAATGTAATGTAGGCATGTATTTTGAATATAGTCATACCTGCTTATGGAAAAGAACTTGCATGACATCTTTTGTCCTACCCTCCTGTGGCAGCGGGGTCCTAATGGAAACTAAGGGATATTAAGGCCTCCTTTTAATAGAGTACCGGAACAAAGCATAAGCACATAGTGAAAACATGAACTCCTCAAACTAAGGTTATCACCGGTAAGTATCCCGATTATTGTCACTTCGTGGTTAACGGATCATAACACATAATAGGTGACTATAGACTTGCAAGATAGGATCAAGAACTCTAATATATTGATGAAAACATAATAGGTTCAGATCTAAAATCATGGCACTCGGGCCCTAGTGACAAGCGTTAAGCATAACAAAGTCATAGCAACATCAATTTCAGAACATAGTGGATACTACGGATCAAACCCTAACAAAACTAACTCGATGACATGATAGATCCCATCCAACCCATCACCATCCAGCAAGCCTATGATGGAATTACTCACGCACGGCGGTGAGCATCATGAAATTGGTGATGGAGGATAGTTGATGATTACGATGGCAACGGATTCCTTTCTCTGGAGCCCCGAACGGACTCCAGATCAGCCCTCCTGAGAGGTTTTAGGGCTTGGCGGTGGCTCCATATCATAAAACAGGATGAATTCTTCTCTCTGATTTTTTTCTCCATGAAACACAATATATAGAGTTGGAGTTGGAGTCCGAGAGGCACTAGGGGCCCACGAGGTAGGGGGCACCCCTAGGGGGGCAGGCGCGCCCCCACCCTCGTGGACAGGTGGTGGGCCCCCTGGCCTTCATCTTTTGTAGGTATTTTTTATATTTTCCAAAAAGTTGCTCCGTGAAGTTTCAGGTCATTCCGAGAACATTTGTTTCTGCACATAAATAACACCATGGTAATTCTGCTAAAAACAGCGTCAGTCCGGGTTAGTTCCATTCAAATCATGCAAGTTAGAGTCCAAAACAAGGGCAAAAGTGTTTGGAAAAGTAGATATGACGGAGACGTATCAACTCCCCCAAGCTTAAACCTTTGCTTATCCTCAAGCAATTCAGTTGATAAACTGAAAGTGATAAAGAAAAACTTTTACAAACTCTGTTTGCTCTTGTTGTTGTAAATATGTGAATCTCGGATGACAACACTTTCTCAAAGCAATCATAATATGATATAACAAGATGGTATCTCGCTAGCCCTTTCTGAGACCGCAAAACATAAATGCAGAGCACCTTTAAAGACCAAGGACTAACTAGACATTGTAATTCATGGTAAAAGAGATCCAGTTAAGTCATACTCAATGTAGACTAACAGTAATGAATGCAAATGAAAGTGGTGCTCTCCAACTGGTGCTTTTTTATAAGAAGATGATGACTCAACATGAAAGTAAATAGATAGGCCCTTCGGAGAGGGAAGAAGGGATTTGTAGAGCTGCCAGAGCTCAGTTTTGAAACAGAGGTGAATAATATTTTGAGCGGTATACATTCATTGTCAACATAACAACCAAGAGATGGCAATATCGTCCATGCTACACACATTATAGGCGGTTCCCAAATAGAATGGTAAAGTTTATACTCCCCCTTCCACCAACAAGCACCAATCCATGGCTTGCCCGAAACAACGAGTGCCTCCAACTAACAAGAGTCCCAGGGGGAGTTTTGTTTGCAATTATTTTGATTTAGTTTGCATAAAGCATGGGACTGGGGCATCCCGGTGACCAGCCATTTATCTCGTGAGTGAGGAGCGGAGTCTACTCCTCTTGAGAATAACCCGAATAACATGGAAGATACGGACAGCCCTATTTGATACATAAGCTATTCGAGCATACAAAATAGGATATTTATTTGAAGGTTTATAGTTTGGCACATACAAATTTACTTGGAATGGCAGATAGATACCGTATATAGGTAGGTATGGTGGACTCATTTGGAATAACTTTTGGGTTTATGGAGTTGGATGCACAAGCAGTATTCCCGCTTAGTATAGGTCAAGGCTAGCAAAAGACTAGGAAGCAACCAGCTAGAGAGCGACAACAGTCATTAACATGCATTAAAATTAATCAACGCTGAATGCAAGCATGAGTAGGATACAATCCACCATGAACATAAATATCGTGAAGGCTATGTTGATTTTGTTTCAACTACATGCGTAAACATGTGCCAAGTCAAGTCACCTAAATCATTCAAAGGAGGATACCACCCTATCATACAACATCATAACCATTCTCATAGCATCACTACTAGGAAAAAGGCTATAGATGATATGGACACTAATGGCGCATCAGACATGTGGTGCGCCACTACTATATATCAGTGGCGCACCATGTGAGGGTGCGCCACTACTAACATATTTTTTTTCCAAAAATACTAATGGCGCATCAGGGAACAGTGCGCCATTACTAGTTTAGCTAGTAATGGCGCACCACTCACCACGTGCGCCACTACTATCATTTTTTTTGCAAAACTACTAATGGCGCACCACCAGCTGGTGCACCATTAGTAACCAGGGTTACTAATGGCGCATTTGTAGGTGGTGCGCCATTAGTAACCTGCGACCAGCTAGATATTTTGGACGGCCAACTACACACTCACTTTTCCCACTTCATTCTCTCTACCTCTGTCGGCGTTCTGGGAACGGGGGTCCCCAGACTTGCCTGCCTGCGGCCTGCGGCGTGGCTCAAAGGGGAGCCCAGCACGACCCATCTTCACCAACAAAAACTCAAGACCCTCGCGAGGGGCCAAGCCTCGCAGGGCGGACGACACGGAGCTTCCTCAGGCACGGCCTCGTCAGGCTGGCTCGCAAGGAGGCGGAGAGATCAAGGCGGGGTACCTCGCGAGGTGCCCGTGACGCAAGCCATGACGACTCAGGGCGCCAGGCGGGTGCCAGCCCGCGCAGCGTCCTCCTTTCCTCTTTGGTGCAAAGGGGGCAAGCGCAGCCGCGGAGTACCGAGGCATCAGGCAAAGGTTGCCGTTTCGGTGCAACGAGACCAAGACCAGGAGGACTACGAGACGGAGGTCACCATGGAGCCCAAGACGGCGTCATCACGAGAGCTTTGCGCAGGCGAAGACTACTTTTGTCAACATAGCTAATACTTGCTGTCCCCCTTCAAATTAGCCCGCCATTGTTGGCTCCCTTCTCGCTCAATATTTGGGAAGAGGACCAGGGCCTCTAGAAATAGGACCAGCCACCCACCTAACAAGGGGGTCGGTCGGTTCGGTCGCGTCGAAGTGTCTCAAGGCATCGACTGGTTGGAGAGAGAGAGAGAGAGAGAGAGAGAGAGAGAGAGAGAGAGAAAGGCGACTGAACTCCTCCCAGCAGTTCATCGCCCCAGCCAAGAACAGACCCTCGCGAGGCTATTCTTCCTTGTACTGTTCATCATCCTCAGCCCAAGAGGCAATCCACCACACCACACACTGGAGTAGGGTGTTACACCACAACGGTGGCCTGAACCAGTATAAACCCTATGTGTCTTGTGCTATTCTTCCCGTAGTTCTGATCCTAGCACGGCGGAGGGGTGCAGGTAGGTAGGAGGCGAAATCTCCGCGCGCACCCTAGTGTTCGAACCTCAAGGGTCTGTCGGAACCCGAAATCCGACATTTGGCGCGCCAGGTAGGGATTCGCCGGAATTCGTCTTCCACCGCTCCGTGCCCCGTCGCGTCGTCATCACCATGCCTGGCGACCAGGAGGGCAACCCAGACCAATGGGCTGCATGGCCCACCCGCGCAGAGCCGCTCGCCTCGGGCGACCCCGTGCCCCAGGCAGTTCGGGGTCCGCAGGGCGCTGCGGGCCGCGGGCGACGCAGACAGGCTTCGACAGCTCTTACGCCGTGGCAGGCGCGGTCGCCAGCAAGGGCCTCCAATCACGCCGCGACCACGACACCGTACACCCGCCAGGAGCAGGCGAACTCGAGGGCCGCACTCACGGTGGACCGAGAGCTGTTGCAGTGCAGACTGCTGGAGGGCGGCCACGGCGTGCTGGTGGAGCTAGTGGCAACTGCTGGAGCGAGTGGCAGAGCTCCTGGGCTTCGCCGCCTCAGGGGCTCACCCCTTCTCCACCCAGCTCTCATCTCAAGCCCAGGGTGACCCGCGCGGGGGCTCCACGCGCGCCCGCGGGCTCCAAGGCTACTCCGACGCCAGCGAAGCTGTCAGCGCCGGACCGGCGGCGGCGCTGCCCCCGCCCCCGGTCCGCGAAGAAGAAGGACCCAACGCGACCCGTGGCCCCAGTGGGCGACCGCGCTGCCACCCCACGGTAGGCGCGTCAGGCAGGACCGCGTGGCACACGGGGCATTACGGCGTGGCATTCAGAATGACGGCGCCGGAGGAATATGTGCCCCTCATTATGGACCAAGGACACCCTCAAGAGAATGGACAAGGCTCGCTCCTCAGCCCAAGCTAGGGGGACGAGGCACTAGGAGCTGAGCCTTTCTAGGAGCCCCGGGACGGTCCCACTGGCCACGCTGGAGGCAACGATTACCGGGTACCGCAAATTCTTCAGGGGCAGGTATACGCTAACCATGGATCGCAGGAGGTGCAGGTTGCCACAGCGAGCAGCTGCCCCGCTCCTACAGTCTCCTACCCCTCAGGAGGAGGGCGCAGGGGGCTGCAGGAGAGGGGTAGGGATCCGACATCACCACCGCGGAGTTCGAAGCAAGGCGTTCTCAGGAGGTAGGCCCTCCGCTGGGGAGATGCCCCAGGGCCTGCCCCCGGTGGAGGACCCTGGTCATCGGGGGAACCGCTGGTGACTGCTCTACCCCATCGGGCGGCGTCCTGGTTTCCGGTCGTTGCTGATGGCACTAGAGTGTGGCGCAAGGCGGGGCCCTCGTCTGGCGATATGAGGCAAGGCCAGTACCTGTGAAGAAGGCCCAGTGCCTGTGAAGCTCGCCGCCCCGTGACACTCTCACGTAATAATGAGTGGGGCTGTACACGCCCCGGAGTCCCAGGGGTGCCGGCCTCAGGCCCTGGGGCTCCCTCCCACGCCCAGTGGCAGCACTTAGCTCCGCGCTGGTGAGAAGACGTCCAAGACTAGACTAGGTGCCGGACGCGGCCTTTTGTTTGCTTTCGTTGCCTTTTCCCTTTGGTTGTCGCTTTCCCCGCTAGTTTCAATTTGGATTCGAATTCGAGATTTGTGTGTGTTCGGGGAAGGGGTGCTTAGTCTCGTTCGAGCAATTTCTCATGTTTTGGTTACTACTTCGCCTCAGCTGCCTCCCCTCGCGAGCCCCTTGCGAGCCGGGTCAGGCCTAGCTTCCGCGTAGCCCAGACTACCGCCGCCGCGTCCTCTCAGGAGGGCGTCTTACTGCATATCCAACGGATTCAATCAGGAAATACTCAGGGCACCATAGCCTCCTACGGGTTGCCCCAGGGCCAGCACAGGACAAAGGTAAATTAGCCGACCAGCGCGTCGCTTAAGCCAACCACTTGGCGCGGGCGCACGGGTAACGCAGCTCCTTCTGATACGATAAACATGAGTTTTACATGAGGGGCTCCCCCTCCAAAATGCTCTCACAGCTATCAGGACAAAACCTGAGTTCTATTCATGCAGGGTAAGCAGGAACAAAGCACAATCAGTCGGATGAATCTCCCAATGCGTCCTCAGGAGCACCATCGGGGCCGTTGCTGGCGTCGCTGAACTCGCCCTCGCTGCCCGTGTTGCCACCAGCGGTGTCAGGGCCGCCCATCACGTCGCCCTCGTCGGCCGCCACGATCGCGTCGTCGTTGTCCGAGGTGAAGGCCCTGATAAGAGCCTCCACATTGTCTTCCACCCAGTGCGCTAGCTCACCTCGGACGGCCTGGGGGACTGGGGCGATGGTGGCGTCGAAGTCGAAGTGGGGATCCATGCTCCAGAGATGGCTGAAGACGCGAGAAAAGGTGCGCCTGAGCAGGGCGCGGCTCCTCTCCTCCACCAACCTGTCAGCCCTGATCGACCGCGCCTCCAGCTGCGTCACCACATCAATGAAGAACTGAAGATTGCCCGCATAGTTGACTGTGTGCGGCTCACCGACGGCCTCCTCGCAGATGTTGCCCAAGGCCGCGTTGGCTCTCTCCCAAAGCGTGGAGAGCATAGGGCGGTGCTCGTGCTCCAGGAGCCGCCGCTGACATATCTCGTCCGCATTCTGGCCCACGACGGCCTCAGCCTCCTCCACCCGCTGGCGAAGAAGGAGCACCTCAGCCTGGGAGGTGGTTAGCTCACCTTGCGCCACCTCAAGGGCGGCTCGGGAAGCATTGGCCCGCCGCGTCACCTCCTCCAGCTTGGCCCTCAAGGCAGCAGTCCTGCCTTCGGCTTCGGCCCGGATCAACCCCAGCTTCTCCTCGAACTCGTGCTCGAGGTTCAAATGCGCCATCGCCACCCGACGTCCGACCTCCTCCAGGACACGGGCTCCCTGTGCAGTGACATCGTCCTCCGCCTGCGTCACCAAGCGCTCCCTTGTCTCTAGACGCTCGTACTCGCGGGTACGTTCGGCGGCTTCCAACGTCAACGCCTCCTCATGCTTCAGGAGCTCTGCTGAGTCGCCAGAGGCCACCTTCATCGACGCGAGGGCTGCCTCATGCATCTCCATCTTCTCGTCCAGCGAGTGGCACCAGGCCAGGAGCTCCCGATCCCGCTCCTCCGTAGCCGTTCGCCTCCGGTCGGCCTCCCGAGCTTCCTCAACAGCCCGAGATCGGGCCTCCCGAGAGGCCACCAACGACGCCGTGGCCTCCGCTTCATCAAGGTCGCGCTGGCAGCGCGCAAGGGCGATGGCGCCCTCCAGCTCGCGCCTCTCTGCAGCCAGGCGCAGGCCCTTGGCCTCAAGGCACGCGTCTTCATCAGCAAGCTCCTCACCAAGCAGGCTCACTACGTCAGTCGCCCTTCGAAGGAATCCTTGGCGGAGAGCGTGACGCTCCCGAGCGCGCTCAAGCATGTCTTCCACACCATCATCTGCCCCAAGCAAGCGCCGGGGGCTGCAAGTCAGCCCTCCCCTACGGGCTGGGGGCTGGGGGCTGGTGCCCTCGCGACAGCCGGGCGCGCCGCATCAGAAGCCCGGCCTGGTGCCAGCCCGTACCGAGGAGAAGAGCGCAGGAGGCGCCTTAGCCAATTGCAGTCTACAACCAGGCGGGAAGCCCACGGCAGGCTGGCTATGCCACGAGAAGGCTCATGAAGGAGGATCGCGAGGTGCGCGTGGCCATGATACGCCTCGGGATGGTTCGCCTCTTCGACCGCCCTCACCACAAGGGCCTCGTTGCTCGGAGCGCTCGAGGACGGTGGAGGGGGAAAAGCCAAAGGGGACGGCTCCTCAGCCGTCTCAGCAAGTTCGGCTGGAAGGGGCCTGCGGTGCAAGGATCAGTAAGAGCAATAGAAGGATCAGGAGCAGGGAAAGGAGAAGGCTTACTCATCAGTGGCGAAGTACTTTCTGCGCTTCAGCAGGCGACAAGGGTAACCATCGCCCAGGGCGTCTCTTCTCTTCCGGAGAGCCCCAAAGTCCACGCGGAAGCGGCCTAGGAGTCGGGTGCAGGGATCGACTTGCGACGAAGATGGAGCGTCAAGACGATCAGCGTCAGGGGCGCCAGCCTGATGTGCGCCACCAATCGCCTCCCCAAGAGAAGCAGCTGGAGCCTCAGGGGCCCCAGACACAGGCGTAGAGGGCAGCTGTTTTCACCCTCAGCCTCAGCGACACCGGCCCCGATAACTGCTTCCTCATGAGCCTCACCTGGTGCTGTCACCATGCCGGGAGCCCCCTCGGCCTCTGGCGCCTCGTGCCTCCCCGCACCGCCACTCAAGGACGAGTCGCCTTGGCCGATTGGAAGGGCAGTCACCGCCACTTGATTCTCACGAGGTCCCTGGAGGCCGGCAGGGCGCAGCCCCCACTCATCAAAGGCAGACATCTGCTTCACAAAGTCGACCCTGCTTTGGCAGAGGTACAGCAAGACCCCTTCCTGCCGGACGCTACCGGGTTTGGGGTCCCCAGCTAGGGTCAAGAGCGCCGTCCTCAGCACCTCAGGAGCCAGGTCCTCTTCCTGGAGCCTCATACCATTCTCGCGCCCGCGGAAGGCCCACATCTGGCAAGAGTGGCGTTGAAGAGGAGCAACACGGCATAGCAGAAACTCCTTCACCACCTTGGGCGCTGTCATGCCAAGCGACCTCAAGAGCGCGAAGCGGCGCCAGACAAAGACGAGCCGGGGGCTCTCGAACGTCTCCTGGCCCCAACCCGAATTGGGGACAGCAGGCGAGGTCGGCTCCGATAGCAGGGGGATGGGCACCCGTGCGTCCACGTACAGCCACCGCTCACGGAACCCAACCGCGGGCAGGTGGAGCTTGAAGTCAATCCCACAGGCCGCAGTCTCAGACGCGGCAACGAAGCTCACGCACGCCCAACATTGGGTAGGGTCGACAAGATGCAGCGAGAAGAAGTGGTGCAGCAAGGCAACCGAAGGAGGGATGCCCACCATGGCTTCACAAACAAAGGCGAAGACCGAAAGGAGGGTGATGGATTCAGGACTCAGATGCATCATGTGGATCTGATAGTGGGAGAGCACGTCATTGAAGAAATCAGAATAGGGGGAAACCAGACCAGCCCACAGAGCGTCGGCAAAATATGGGACCTCAGTAGCTATCCTCTCGATGGATAAGTGGGACGCGGGCTAGGCCATCGTCCTCCCGCATTCATTGAAGATCGTGGCTAGAGCCAGGCTGACCTTGCCCAAGTCCTTGGCGGGGGCCGCCATCGGCGGCGGGCATGGCGGAGACACGGGTTTCTTCCCTCTTCCCTTCTTCGTCGGGGCCATGGCGATAGGAAGGGGGGGGGGAGGATTTGAGATTGAATTGAAAACAGAAACCAGGGTTAGAGCGGAGGAAGGATAGGGAGCGCTCGAGCGATAAAAGGGGAACAGTTGTGTATGACTACGGTTCCACCTAGCATGGCGCAAGATAAGGAGGGCGTGGGGGAACAGTGCCACCCACGTCTAATCAACCGCCGCATGGCGCCTAAGGCCGTAGGCTGTTAGGGCCCGCGGCGCTTCGCTCTTGCCCTTCCACCTCCCTGCACGGCCAAGTCCGGGCGCGCCTTGGGCCCGGGGGCTACTGTCGGCGTTCTGGGAACGGGGGTCCCCAGACTTGCCTGCCTGCGGCCTGCGGCGTGGCTCAAAGGGGGGCCCAGCACGGCCCATCTTCACCAACACAAACTCAAGACCCTCACGAGGGGCCAAGCCTCACGGGGCGGATGAGACGGAGCTTCCTCAAGCACGGCCTCGTCAAGCTGGCTCGCGAGGAGGCGGGGTACCTCGCGAGGTGCCCGTGACACAAGCCATGATGACTCAGGGCGCCAAGCGGGTGCCAGCCCGCGCAACGTCCTCCATTCCTCTTTGGTGCAAAGGGGGAAAGCGCAGCCGTGGAGTACCGAGGCATCAGGCAAAGGTTGCCGTTTCGGTGCAATGAGACCAAGACCAGGAGGACTATGAGATGGAGGTCACCGTGGAGCCCAGGACGGTGTCATCGCCAGAGCTTTGCGCAGGCGAGGACTACTTTTATCAGGATAGCTGATACTTGCTGTCCCCCTTCAAATTAGCCTGCCATTTTTGGCTCCCCTCCCGCTCAATATTTGGGAAGAGGACCAGGGCCTCTATAAATAGGACTAGCCACCCACCTAGCAAGGGGGTCGGTCGGTTCGGTAGCGTCGAAGTGTCTCAAAGCATCGACTGGTTAGAAAGAAAGAGAGAGAGAGAGAGATAGAGAGAGAGAGAGAGAAAGGCGACTGAACACCTCCCAGCAGTTCATCGCCCCAGCCAAGAACAGACCCTCGTGAGGCTGTTCTTCCTTGTACTGTTCATCATCCTCAGCCCAAGAGGCAATCCACCACACCACACACTGGAGTAGGGTGTTACACCACAACGGTGTCCCGAACCAGTATAAACCCTGTGTCTCTTGTGCTGTTCTTCCCGTAGTTCTGATCCTAGCATGGTGGAGGGGTGCAGGTAGGTAGGAGGTGAAATCTCCGCGCGCACCCAAGTGTTCGAACCTCAAGGGTCTACCGGAACCCGAAATCCGACAACCTCCTCCTCCAAGCTTGTCTCGGCTACCTCCTCCTCCTCACCTCATTTGCACCATAGATTCATCCAAATTAAGTGGTTAAATTACCTTTTTTGATTGGTAAGTAAGAGGAAAACTTTCTTTATGTTGTAGATCTACTTTTTTCTCCCTCCAACAATGTGCACATGCACTTTTTATGGCCTAGCTAGATCTATGTATGTTTTGGTGTTGCATATGTTTGTGGTGTTGCATATATGTGTGTGTTTGCAGGTACCGGTATTTCAAATTTGGTAGTTGCGAATATTTTGCCGAAATGTTGATTCATTTCCGTTTTGGCGAGAATTTTGGCACTATGCATTCTTTTTGGTCCTATTTTTAGGGAAAGTCATGCCAAATTTTTTCTTGGTTCTAAAATATCGTTTTGCTATACCGTGCATGCGACCATGGTCCGCATGATGACCGAAGGCATCGTGAATTGGTTTTCGAGCTCCGAGAAGGCCGAGATGCTTCAAAAGAACGAGACGGACATAAGATGTCCGTGTCGAAGATGCAAGCTGAAGAGCCTTTTTGCGGACCCGGATTCCGGGCAGGTGCGGGACCACCTGCTCTTGTGTGGTTTCATGGATGGCTATTAGTGGCAAGGTGATGAAGATGACTATGAAATCGTACATGGGGGCCGGGCAAGAAATTAGGAAGGGCAGTAAGACAACCACCGCGGCGAGGGCGGGCGAGAAGACGAGGAATCTCTAGGACATGATCACGACGGTGATGCTGTACACGATCATCATGTAGAAGATGACGGACATGATGATGAGGAAGATGAAGATGCTGGAGAATACGATGATGGACCATCGATGGACTGGGTGCAGGACCCTCATTTCAAGAGCTGCTTCTCAAGCAGACGGATAACGCAAGAGCTTCCGCCCGAGAGAAAGCCAAGCTGGATCAACTGGAGATAGACGCGGTTACTCCATTGTATGAAGGATGCAGGCCCGAGGATACCCGCCTAAAAGTAACGCTCATGGCTCTAGAGATGAAAGTAAAACACAAAATGACCGACGCATGCTTCGACGAGAACATGTCATTCTGGCACGAATGTCTTCCCAAGGGTTACAAGTGCCCGACCAGTTTCGAGGAGGTGAAGAAAATCGTGTGTCCTATGGATTTACCGCACGTGAAATACCATGTGTGCATGAACAATTGCATCATTTATCGGGACGAGCACGCGGAGTCTACCATATGTCCGGTGTGCGGCGTCACTCGATACAAGAAGAGGAAGAACGCTCCTCGAAAAGTGGTGTGGTACTTTCCGATCACTCCTCGCCTGCAGCGGTATTTCATGGACCCTAAGCTAGCAAAGCTCTTGCGTTGTCACGTGGATAGGGAGGAGAAGAAGCGAGAAGATGACGAAAATGATACGGAGATAAATGAAAAAGACAAGATGTTGAGTCACCCTAAGGATGCGAGCCAGTGGCAAGCGTTGAACTTCGACACCCAGAATTTGGGGACGATCCAAGGAACATCGTGCTGGACGCGAGCACTGATGGAGTAAATCCATTTGGCAGCCAGAGAAGCACACATAGCACCTGGCCTGTGTTTGTGTGGATATACAACCTTCCCCCTGGTTGTGCATTTAGAGGAAGTACATTCAAATGAGTATGCTAAGTGAAGGGCCAAAACAACCAGAGAACGACATCAATCTGTATCTGGGGCTGTTGAAAGAGGAGCTAGATACGCTGTGGAAAACGCCATCCAATACGTGGGACGCCACAGAGAAAGAATATTTCCCTATGAGAGTCGCACTGCTCACGATGGTGCACGACTATCTCGGTTACGGATATCTCGCGGGGCAGGTGGTCCACGGATTTTTTGGATGCGTCAGGTGCATGGATGACACAACATAGCGCCAGCTAGATAGAGATCCCGGGTCTTCGAAAACTTTGTTCATGGGACATCGAAGGTGGCTTTGCGACGATGACCCATGGAGAAAACGCAAGGATCTATTCGATGGTGAAACCGAACCCCGAAGACACCCACGTACGAGGAGCGGCGAGGAAATAGACGAGTTGTTGAAAAATTGGAAAGATTGCCCACTGCTGGGAAAAAAGCAAAAGGCGCCAGAGCCGGGAAAGAAGCGAAAGGAGCCAGAGCCGCTGGTGAAGGTATGGAAAACAAGGTCTATTTTCTGGGACTTGCCGTACTGGAAGATCCACCGTGTGCCTCACTGCCTTTGTGTCATGCATATCACGATGGACGTGTGCGAGAGTCTGCTTGGTACCCTGCTCAACATGCCAGAGAGGACCAAAGATGGGCCGAAAGCAAGGGCAGACTTGAAATCAATGGGCATCAGGGAGGAGCTTCACGCTAATGATGATGATGATGATGATGAGGCGAAGCAGGACACGGAAAGTCGTCGCAAAGGCAACAAGGCCAAGAAGACCGGAAAGTCGTCGCAAAGGCAAAAACGCCAAGAAGTCCCGCGTGCTTCACTCTAAGTCAGGAGGAGATCGAGCAGTTTTTCACCTGCCTCATAGGAGTAAAACTTCCTTACGGTTAAGCAGGGAAGATAAGTAGATACCTAGACCCAGCGAAGCAGAAGTTCAGCGGGATGAAGTATCACGACTGTCAAGTGCTGATGACGCAGATAATTCCAGTTGCAATCCTTGGGATCATGGACGCACACGTCCGTGAAATGCTATTTGGCCTATGCAACTTTTTCGACATCATCTCTCAGAAGGCTACAGGAAGAGATCGTGGTGATACTATGCGAGCTTGAGATGAACTTCCCGCCCGCATTCTTCGACATTATGGTGCATCTGCTAGTCCATATCGTGGAGGATATCATCCAACTCGGACCGATGTTCCTTCACAGCATGATGCCGTTCGAAAGGATGAATGGCGTCATCAAAGGATACGTTCGCAACATGTCACATCCAGAGGGAAGCATAGCCAGGGGCTTTCTGACCGAAGAGTGCATCTCCTACTGCACGAGCACAAAACCTTTATTGAGAAGACGTACAATTACCGATGCCAACAGAGGACGGACGGAGATATAATCAAAGAGCACAACTCATGTTTCACGCGTTGGTTCAAGAAGAAGCTTATGTCGTACCCTTTACATGAGGATTCTTCCGTGGAAGAAAAACTCATATTCGCCTTGTCACAGGGCACCGAGCACAACTTGATGACCTATGAGGCGTACGATGTCAACGGCTACACATTCTACACCGAGGACAAGGACATGAAGAGCGATGGTTATCAGAACTCCGGGGTAACGATGGAATCCTACCCCGGTAACGACAATGACAGATACTACGGAAGGATCGAGGAGATCTTGGAGCTGAGCTACGCTGGAGAGAAGGTCTCGATGTTCCGTGTCAGATGGGCCAAGAGCACCCTAAATGAATACCGGTATTTCACCACCATGGTTATACCCGAAGCCAAATCCAAGACCGCGGGCGCAAACATCATAGCGAAAAATGAGCCATGGGTACTGGCTTCCCATGTGGACCAATGCTTCTTCATTACCGACCCGTCAAAGCCCAGTCGTGTTGTCATGAGGAGAGGCAAAAGGAAGATCATCCGAATGGATGGAGTCGCCAATGAGCAAGATTTCAAAAAGTATGGCGACCCGAAGATGGAACATGACGACGAAGATGAACTTCCATACACCACAAGAAGAAGCAAGACCACCCTACCTAAAGGACGTCCGTTCCACAGAAGAACTCCATTTGTGAAAAAGAAGGGCAAAAAGATTGTGAATAGTTGGCTAGCTAAGATCGATTGTATTTCGACATATTGAAATGATATTTCTTTTGTTCTAGTGTCCTCATGAATATTTATTTATGTTTATTATGGTATTGAATTTCTAATTCACAAAAGTATTGAATTTGTTAATATTTTTTAAGCTAATGAATATTTTTAAATTTAATTCATGTGCACTTTTTGAATTCATGAATATTTTTTCAAAGTTGATGATATTTTTTCATATTCAATATGAAAAAATATTGAATATTAATGAGGACACTCTATCTCGATCCCCCTCCATCTTGATCGTTATCCCCCCACACCGCCGAGCACCCCCCGCACCCTCCCCCGCTCCGCCGCCGCCGCCGACCCCCCGCACCCTCCCCCGCTCCACCGCCGCCGACGAGCCCCCGCACCCTCACCCGCTCCGTCGCTGACGACCCCCCGCACCCTCCCCCGCTCCACCACCGTGGACGACCCCCCGCACCCTCCCCCGCTCCACCACCGCCGACGACCACCCACACCCTCCCTCGCTCCACCTCCGCCGACGACCCCCCGCACCCTCCCCCCCTCCCGCCGCCGCTGACGAACCCCTGCACCCTCCCCCGCTCCCACCGCCGCCGATGACCACTTTTTGAATTTCATGGGCACTTTTTGAATTCATGAATACTTTTTCAAATTTTGATGATATTTTTTCATATTCATAAATGTTTTACCAATTCACAAATGAATGCAACTAAAAATCCAAAAAAAAAATTGATGATATTTTAAATAAAAAAATTGATGATATTTTCAAATAACAAATTTGATGATATCTTCAATTAAAAATAAAAAACAAATTTGATGATATTTTCAAAAAAAAACAAATTCATCAAAAAACCAAATTTGATGATATCTTCTGTTGTAGTCCTCATGAAAATAACAAATTTCATAAAAACAAATTATTAGATGCAACAAAAAATAATGAAAAAAGTTACTAATGGCGCATCAGAGGAGGGTGCGGCATTGCTACCAGAAAAAAACTTACTAATGGCGCAGCAGGGGGTGGTGCGCCATTGCTATCAGTGTTTTTATGGCACACCCCTGGATGGTGCGCCATTACTATCCTTCCCCCTTGTGTGTGTTGTCCATCTCGCGTTCGTCCTTCTCTCTCCCAATCTCACATCTCTCCGACCCACTGCCCGACCCACTGCGTCGCCGCCCATCCTCCTCATCCCGTAAGCCCCCCTCCTCCTTTGTCTGTCCTCCTTCGCCCGTAAGCCCCTCCCCCTGACTGACTCGACTCCCCTAGCCTCCGCGCGTAGTTGACTGTCCTGGATCTCCGACTGCATCGCCTCCCGCGGCGGCAACATCCACAGCGTCGACGTCTTCGTCCCCGATGACGCCCCCGTCTTCTAAGCCCGCAGGTACCCCATCCAACTCACCCCCGCCTCCATTTCCCACCTCTCCGTCTTTGCTTCTCGCTCCTTGCCCTCTCCCTCTCTGCTCGATCCCCTCTCTTCTCTATCTCCACATTCTATTCTTGCCTGTGAGGTATTTGATTGAATGTCAATTCAAACGTTTGATGCAGCCGCGTCCACCAGAGCACCACTAACATGTCTGCGACCACGTCCATCGAGGTGAGTTCTAGTCTGAAACTCTCAATGCTCAAGTCTGGAAGCATCATGGATTCATTCTTCTTCAGACCTTGTTTGTTTCTTTCTGATTGAATGAATGGAGTACAATACAAGTTCAGGAACAAGGGACATTTTTTGCAATTGTGAACTCTCAATGCTCAAGTTTTGAAGTGTTTACAAATTCAAAGAGTTCACATGACTACTGGTCAAATACTCTAGTGTATTTAGTGTAAATCTAGTCTGAAACTAGTAGAGCTCTTGGTGATTTGCAAATTCAGTTTAAATAAAAATTTGGTAGATGACTACTGATCTTGTATGAAAGATGTTGCTATTGGATGAGCACAAGAACTACTCAATAGATTAAGTTGTAGCTTCTAGCTTAAGTGAGTAGACAGTACTATAGTGAGTAGTTTAACTTGTTTAGGTATTGCAAGTTAGTAGTACTGCTAGTGAGTAGATGAACTCCATTTAACTAGCTTAATTGAGTTTCACTTGTGTAGTGAAGTTCTTCTATTTTTGTATGATGCGGTTCATGCTTAAACCGTCCTGCTATGTAGTCTGTTGGATCATCTATATACTATATATGTTGTGGCATGTGGTGTGGTCGATGCTGAGATGTCAACTCTATGTACTATGTATGCTGTGGCATGTGGTGTGGTTCGAGTGATCAGGTTTCAAATGATTCTATTGTAATATTCTGGGGTACTACTCCTGGAACACTTCAGGAATTTTACTTCATAACTGGGGTATTTTGATGATATTGGGGGTTTTTGTCTCCAACCATCGTGTCATGATGATATTGTGGGGTGTTGTGGGGTTGCAGCTGGGCGGGGGAGGGGTAATGATTTTCTAGGTACCTCGAGAGACCCTTGAGTTTGCCAGAATGTCGATTAACTTCCGTTCCGCCAAATTCGGGTACTCCATATGTCCTATTTTCAGCAAAGGTCATGCTAAAATTATCCGTGAATTTTAGCATGGCTTTGCTAAAAATAGGACATATGGGGTACTTGCGACTAATGCATGGGCTGGGGTATCTTAGTACTTAATTAAGTAGGATCAACTGCCCCTTTATTCTAAATGATAAAACCTTAGGCTTTTAGGGTGCCTCGGCGTCGACGAATCCTAAATGATAAAAGCTGGGCTTTTAGGATGCCTCTGTGTAGACAAACCCTAAATGATGAGACCATGATCTTGTTCCTTGACAACAACCAACTTTTTGACCAAACTTTTTTCCTATTTAGAGCGAAACATGGCCCACAACGATGATGCCGGCGGTTCAGACAAGCAATTCTGGGAGCTGTCCCAGGAGATGGACGAAGAACATCACCGCTATGAGGATGCCGCGAAAGACACCGATCCTGACTACACAACCCCTAGTGGTGTCGGGATGACACCACTGATGGTGCCGCGGAGGATGCCACCACTGATGATGGCAGCACATGCACAGATGGCAGCCAACCGAAGTGGCAACAGAAGGACCGGTGCTCGAACGTGCTCTGCACCGTAAAGGAGGAATTTACTGAAGTGAACTCCGACAGGCATACAATGGTGCCCAGAGAATTAGTCAAGGGGTACTCGCTTCAACTTGGGTGCATTCTCCGGAGCACCGGCTCGATCAACACCGAGAACCTAAGGCATAAGGACCTAGGGAATTTGCGCAGCCTCCTCTTCAGAAAGCTGCACGAACAATACAAGTTCCCCGCTGACTTCGCAAACACACGCCTCTCAGGGAATAAAGTGAACACTGCCGCCCCCACGATGATGAGCACGGCCCTGTCTACTTGGAGAAGTGCGGTGAAGAGAATGATTGACAAAGGCGATAGTTATGAGAAGATCAAGGCGAAAAATCCTTCGATCAATGAAGATGGCTACAAGGAGTTCAAGATCAAGTGCGAGAGCAGCGCAACCTCCGAATAAAGTCAGTGGGGGAAAGAAATGCGGGAGTTGAACTTAGGGGAACACAAACTCGGTCCCGGCGGTGACAGAGTGGCGGAGCATATATGGGACAAGGAGGACGCGGAACGTGTCAAGCAAGGCCTACCGCCCCGCTTCAAGAAATACCATGACAAGCAGACCGGGAACTATGTCAGGGCGTGGTACAAGGAGGACCCGGTAACAAAGGAGGTTACCACGGATCCGAAAACCAGGGCGCTTGAGCGTGTTCTGGTAAGGAATACACCCCCACGTAATTAGCTCCATATGGTTGCATTCTAATTAATGAAGCCAAATTTCTAAATGGTTCACATTCCTTCCGCAGGAGACTGAAAGTAATAGTGTGGGGTCATCTCAGAGCACCCCTTGGGACAGCACTCTAAATAGGGCGTTGAACGTAATGACAAACAAGGATAAGCTCAATAAGCCGTCGTCAGCTGGTCGTGTGGCCGGCAAAGGCTTGTCCACAAAATGGTCGTCATACTATAACGCTGGTGGGAGAAAGAAGAGAAATACCAGCTTGGAAAGCCAGTCGCGCGAGGTTCAAGAACTCAAGGCACAAGTGGCGCGGATTCCGGAGATTGTCCAAGAGCAAGTGCAACAACAACTAGGATCGATGCTCACTTCCATTAATCCTACCTTGATTCAGGGGCTGACGACGTGGACTGCGGGCGGCCAACAGGGGCCGCCCCCGGTTCCCAGCTTCACGGCCAGCAACTCGCACAATGCGCAGGCGGCACCAATGGTGTCTCCGGCGGAGGCGGTATCGGTGTCTCCGACGCCGGCACGGGCATTGGAGCTTAATGCACCCGGGTGTACGCCGGCCGGCACCTCGGCAGCAAGCGACCCCTCCGTCAGTTGCACGCCTGCCGTTGGCGGTCCCTCGGCATTAGCCGAGCTCGACGCCATCACGGTAACTAATTAAGCCTCTCGGCCGATGATTTCATCTCCTTGCCTTTGACTGGCATCCCTGACGCCCTACATGTTTTCGTAGGGTGCCGCCGATGTTCCATGCACTCTCCTGGACTTCGTGGGCGGCGAGTGATCGATGTTGCCAAGGGCAAAATTGTTCAACCGGGCAACCCCGTGTTCCACGGTAATCCGATGCCTCGCACCGTGCATAGGGTTGAACTGGTTCGGGTGCTGCCAGGCTGCTACGAGTTGTTATCTCCGATTCGACCCACTGGGGCCGACGAAGATGATGTGATGACCCTCAACGCCTGCGTAAGCTGGCCCCTGCTTTGGCCGAAGAGCCAGACTCGTTTGGGGTGGGGGACACCACCCTACAGACAACACCGCTAGTCGTGTCGGCGCCAAGCCATGGCAAGACCGTCGCAATGCTACCAGACATGCCGGACATCCCTATGGCACATGATCCGAACATGCATATGGCACAGGTTCCGAACGATGACGACAACGACGACGGTACATTTACCAACGTCGATAACTACTTTGCCGAACATGGGTACGGTGACGAATTCTTCGGGCCTCCTTCTCAAGAACCCAACCCTGAAAATGACGACCGCGATCATGCTAGTACTGCGGAGAAACCAAATTGCAACAGGCGTCATCTGGCATTTAGTTCTCAGGAGACGCCTCCAGCTGCCGCCTTCACCGAGCCTCAGATAGCCCAGGTGCCAAATATTATCAGCCCCAACACACTCAAGAAGGCGGTCTGTGAGCAGAACTCGATCCCATTACTGTAGAAGAAGAAGGGACGGTAAAGAAAGAATAACAAGGGTGCCAGCCAGCCGGCACCGAGTACGATCCGTGCTCAGGACGGTCCACCTTCACCTAAGGATATCTCGAGGATGGTGCATGTGGCGGGTAGGCCAATGGTATCGACTAATCTGCTCAATGCTGCAACCGGTGCTATGCGGAGTCTGCATGACAGTATTCTTTCTTTGGAGAAGCGGCATCTCTCCGAGAATGATGTGGCATACCCGGTTTTCATGGCCAAGGTGCCAGAGGGCATGGGGTTTGTGGATAACGCCATCGGGGGTACGATCGTCCTATGGTTTGATGACATCTTCGCTATGTTTAACCTTCATCCGCTGCACTACACCTTCGTTCGGCTAGTTTCACTGAGTATGGAGATGCGGATCATTAGAGACAAGACCCCGGACATCGTAATAGTCGACCCCTTCTACATGCATGCCAAGATCTTGGGCAGCGCTGGGGACCGGCAAGTCGCGAGTTCATACCTCAGAGGCGTCATTCTGGCAAACCCAGATAAGGATAACTTCCTCATGACTTACTTTCCCGAGTAAGTCATCCCCTCATTGCAACGTAACATATGATTTCTTAGATTTTGATCGTTCTTTTTTTTCTAATATTCTGTGTTTTGTGCAGTGACACACATTGCACACTCATCCTCTTAAGCCCGAAATATTCCATGGCCATGTATTTCGACTCGGACCGTCATTCGAAAAAAGACTACGCAAATATCAAGAAAGTTCTTGATGATGTTCTCCCCGGCTACGCCAGATCTGGAGGCACCTTCACCAGGCCAATTCGTAGGTATGGCAAGCACGTGTTCGCCCACAATACGACGTTCCCCCGCATCAAACAGCCGCCTGGCGGTCAGAAGGATGCCTACTACGCCCTCCATCACATGCGGGCGATCGTACGGGACCATAATCACCTTCTTCTACCAAATAATCTCAAAGACTGGGCCGCAAGCTTGTCGGCAATGCAGGACGCGGACATGAGACAAGAATTCTTTCGCATCTAGTCGGAGTTTGCGGAAATCATCCATCAAGATGTCCTTCGTACCTCGGGGCAGTTCTACCTCAGATATCAACCGTCCAACAGTGATATAGACACAATGCTACAAATGCAGGCTGACAATGCCCATGATTTCATGACCATCACGATAGACGGCGGCTTCATCCATGCTCTGGTCCCTGAGCCGAGTCGAATGTAGTGATGCTATGTGTAGTTCTGAAATATCGATTAGCTCATGTTGTAATTAAACTTTAATGAACTTGTATGTCTCTTTGGTTTGGACAACCATTCAACTTAGATGTAATTGATGCTATTTATTAGTAGGACCATGAATCGTGCTATTAATGTCTTGCTTTTCTCTTCCGATCCTTTTGTTGCATACTTATATATTGGTTATGTATTGCCTGTGAATTGCTACTAACGTTTTGTTTGGTTAGTGCATAGAGATGTCGTCGTATGTTGTCTAGCAGGGTAAGGTTCCCGGAGTCTACGACGACTGGGAGGAGTGTCGGAGATAGGTTCACAGTTTCAGCGGTAAGAGTTACAAAGGGTACACCACTAGGGCGAAGGCGGAATCTAGATACATGCTATCTAGCGGGAGAGAGGAGGGAGCGGAGGAGGAACCGGATGAAGACCAGTTTCATCGCGATGATGCTCATCGTGATGACCGCAGCTCTCTTCTATGTGATGGTAGTTTAGATGATCGATGTCGACTTCTAATGTGAAGACAAACTCGTTACTCGCGGTCTCGAGACTTGTAATGTTCTATCATTGTTCGGTCTTTTTAATTCGGAAACTAATACGATGAATTGTATTCGGAGACTAATCTTCTATTGTATTCGATGAATCTGTTGTTGCTATGTTTTGATGTCTATATTTTGTCCAGTAATATATTTTGTAACCTATGCAAATATCATAAAAGAAAAAATCCCTAATATTCATACTAGTGGCGCACCACCAACTAGTGCGCCATTAGTAATCCAGAGCACACTAGTGGCGCATCATCAACCAATGCGCCATTAGTAAGCCAGAGCACATGGGTAAATATGGCCCCTGGGACGCATACTAATGGTGCACCGTGGGACATACTAATGGCGCACTGCATGGTGTGCCATTAGTATACCAGATACTAATGGCGCACCCGTGGTGCGCCATTAGTAAAAATACTAATGGCGTGATGCTAGTGGCGCACCTGTAGTGCGCCATTAGTAGCCAAAACAGGTGCGCCACTAGTAGGCCTTTTCCTAGTAGTGCATGTTGGCACGCAAGGTAAACCATTATAACTCATAGCTAATCAAGCATGGCATAAGCACTATGATCTCTAGTTGTCATTGCAAACTTGTTTATCCATAATAGGCTGAATCAAGAATGATGAACTAATCATATTTACAAAAACAAAAGAGGTTAACTTCATACCAGCTTTTCTCATCTCAGTCAGTCCATCATATATCGTCATAATTGCCTTTCACTTGCACGATTGAATGATGTGAATAATAATAATATTGCGCGTGCATTGGACTAAGCTGGAATATGCAAGCATTCAATAAACAGGAGAAGACAAGGCAATATGGGTTGTCAGATCAACAATAATGCATATAAGAGCCACTTCAACAATTTAATTATGGTCTTCTCCTATCGATCCCCGAAGAAAAGAAAATAAGTAAAACTATTTACACGGGAAATCTCCCAACAAGCAAAAGAAGAACATGAAATCTTTTTGGGTTTTCTTTTTAATTACTACTACACGCATGGAAAGTAAACTAATTAAAAGCTACAACTAAATTTTTTTGGTTTTTTCTTAAGGTTTATTAAACACACAATAAGAAAGTATAAAAAGGAAAATAAACTAGCATGGATGATACAATGAAAAAGTATGAGCAATGACATCTAGCAGTGAGTTAGTGAACATGAATGTAATGTTGGTGGGAAATACGTACTCCCCCAAGCTTAGGCTTTTGGCCTAAGTTGGTCTATGGCCACGGCTGGCCTGGAAGATATCCATAATAATAGTTGGGGTCGTACTGCGATGCAGCGGCTATCGCCTCCGGAGCTGCAGCGTGGCGACGAGGGGCCTCCGCTCTCATCTCGTACTCATCTGCCTCCTCTCTGGTAATAACATATCTTCCTTTTGCCTTATAATCAAAGAAGGCAAGAGCAGGGAGAGTAATATGGACAGCACGACGTCTGTCAAAGATTAAACGATACTAGAGAGGTGATTCATTCCTCTCGACAAACTGGTGGTGAACCATGGCATTAAAGTCTAGGTAAGTAGGGGGTAATTCAATATCATCTCTGCGTATGGCTACACCAAGAAAATTAGCTATGCGGGTTGCATAAATTCCACCAAAGAAATCTCCATTAAATCTATTAAGATGCAACCTACGTGCAACAATGGCTCCCAAATTATAAGATTTGTCTTCTAACACAGCACTCCTAAGAATACTGAGGTCAGGGACACACATGTGACATGCCTCATCTTTACCATTAACGCATCTACCTATGAAGAGAGCAAAATAATGTATAGCAGGAAAGTGAATGCTCCCTATGGTAGCTTGTGTTATATCTCTAGATTCTCCCACAGTTATACTAGCAAGAAAATCTCTAAATTCAGATTTGCGAGGGACCCTTATACTACCCCATTGTGGAAGTTTCAAAGCAGTGGTAAAGTCCTCTAAGTCCATAGTGTAAGAATTATCATAAAGAACAAAATAGGACAGTTGGAGAATTACGTGAAGATGAAAATTCAAACCTCCTCACAAAGGAACTAGTGAGATTGTGGTATTGCCTGCACTTCTCTTCCTCGAAGCTCACAAGATCTGTGTTATGAAAATATGCATTAAATTCTTCTTTAATTCCCGCTCAATCCATAAATTTCTCAGAAGGCCATTCACAAGGACGCACTGGAGCGTCTCTTGGTGGCTCATCATCAGCATCACGCGTTGCAAGCCTGGGTCCTTGCTTCCTTGAAGAACCACCTTGGAACATTTCCTAAGCATATTTCTTCCTCTGAAAAATTTCTAAAATTTTTAGTAACTTCAAAATAAAAGTAAACCAAAATCAATAATATTGATAGCAACTACTCCTACAAGTGCCTAGAGCCTATATCATGCATCAAAACTACTTTTGACAATAAAAATTTGACATGCCAGCTCAAGAACAGGGTCACCTAAGCAGCAAAAATTTGCAATGAATAAAGCACTAGAACAAAAACTAATTGGACCAATGGAGTAGTCACATACCAAGGAACAATCTCCCCAAGCAGTTTTGTGAGAGGTGATTTGAGGAAGGAGATCGAAAATGGCAGCAAAACGAGCTTGGACTCGGGTTTGAGCTGGTTATTCGTGTTTGGGGGAGGAAGAAGAAGTGTATGGGTGAAAGGATAAGTGGAGGAGGGCCACCATGGTCCCATGTGGCAGGGTTGCGTGCCCAGGGGGGTAGGGCGCGCCCTCCACCCTCGTGGGCAGGTGGTTGACCCCCTGCTATGTTTTTAGTGCCAAATATTCTCAAATATTCTGGAAACAATCATATATAAATTTCAAGGCATTTGGTGAACTTTTATTTTTAGGGTATTTGTATATTGCACGAATAATCAGATGACAGACAGAAAAATATTTGTTTTCATTTTATTTAATATAAAAAACAGAAAGTAAAAGTGGGGTACAGAAGGTTGTGCCTTCTAGTTTCATCCATCTCATGATCACCAAAAGGAATCCACTAACAAGGTCGATCAAGTCTTGTTAACGAACTCATTCCGAATAACATGGAGCCCGAGAAATTTTGAATAACACTATGTTACCTCAACGGGGATATGCACATCCCCAATAATAAGAATATCATATTTCTTCTGGATAGTACGAAGAGGAAATTCAAAACCTCCAAATATAATCGATGGAATTTTTCCAATAGAGTTGATACTATGAACTTGAGGTTGTTTCCTCGGAAAGTGTACCATATGCTCATTACCATTAACATGAAAAGTGACATTGCCTTTAGTGCAATCAATAACAGCCCCTGCAGTGTTCAAAAAGGGTCTTCCAAGAATAATAGACATACTATCGTCCTCGGGAATATCAAGAATAACAAAGTCAATTAAAATGGTAACGTTTGCAACTACAAGAGGCACATCCTCACAAATACCGACAGGTATGGCAGTTGATTTATCAGCCATTTCGGGATCATGGTATAGTGGGTACTCCTAGATCCCCAAGTTTTTTTTGTATTCCACCCTTAAAAGTATAATTAGCAAGCATAGTGGAAATTTCAGCTTCCGCTATCTTTCTTTTATTTGTAACAATTTCTTTGATGTACTTAGCATAAGGATTGGTTTTGAGCATATCAGTTAATCGCATACACAAAAAGACAGGACTAATCATTTCAGCAAAGCGCTCAAAATCCTCATCATCCTTTTTCTCCGATGGTTTGGGAGGAAAAGGCATGGGTTTTTGAACCCAAGGCTCTCTTTTGTTACCATGTTTCCTAGCAACATAGTCTCTCTTATCATAACATCGATTCTTTGATTGTGGGTTATCAAGATCAACAACAGGTTCAATTTGTATATCATCACCATTACTAGGTTGAGCATCATCATGAACATTATTATTAACATTATCATTAGTTTCAGGTTCATTACCAGATTGTGTTTCAGCATCAGAAATAGAAATATCATTTGGATTCTCAGGTGTTTCAACAACAGGTTCACTAGAAGCATTCAAAGTCCAATCATTTTTCTTTTTCTTCTTTTTAGATGAACTAGGTGCATCTATATTATTTCTCTGAGAATCTTGCTCAATTCTTTTAGGATGGCCTTCAGGATACAAAGGTTCCTGAGTCATTCTACCACCTCTAGTCATAACTCTAACAGCATTATCATTATCCTTACTATTCAATTCATTGAGCAAATCATTTTGAGCTTTAAGTACTTGTTCTACTTGAGTGGTAACCATAGAAGCATGTTTACTAATAAGTTTAAGTTCACCTTTAACATTAGCCATATAATCACCCAAGTGTTCAAGCATATTTGAATTATATTTCAATTGTCTACCAAAATTAGCATTAAAATCTTCTTGCTTACCCATAAATTTATCAAACTCATCTAAGCATGGGCTAGCAAACTTAGTATATGGGATTTCAGCTTTATCATATCTATAGAGAGAATTTACCTTTACTACCTGTGTCGGGTTATCAAGACCATGAGTTTCTTCAATAGGTAAAGGATTAAGATCTATGTTTCTTCAACAGGCAGTAAATTAAGACCGTGTATTTCTTCAATAGGAGGTAAATTCTTAACATCTTCAACTTTAATACCTTTTTCTTTCATAGATTTCTTTGCCTCTTGCATATCTTCAGGACTAAGAAATAGAATACCCCTCTTCTTCGGAGTTGGTTTAGGAATAGGCTAAGGAACTGGCTCCGGAGGTGTCCAATTATTTTCATTTGTCAACATATTACTCAATAGAATTTCAGATTCATCCGGTGTTCTTTCCCTGAAAACAGAACCAGCACAACTCTCCAGGTAATCTCTGGAGGCATCGGTTAGTCCATTGTAAAAGATATCAAGTATTTCATTTTTCTTAAGAGGATGATCAGGCAAAGCATTAAGTAATTGGAGAAGCCTCCCCCAAGCTTGTGGGAGACTCTCTTCTTCAATTTGCACAAAATTATATATATCCCTTAAAGCAGCTTGTTTCTTATAAGCAGGGAAATATTTAGCAGAGAAGTAATAAGTCATATCCTGGGGACTACGCACACAACCAGGATCAAGAGAATTAAACCATATCTTAGCATCACCCTTTAATGAGAACGGAAATATTTTAAGGATATAAAAGTAACGAGTTCTCTCAACTTTAGTGAACAGGGTGGATATATCATTCTATTTAGTAAGATGTGCCACAACAGTTTCAGATTCATAACCATGAAAAGGATCAGATTCAACCGAAGTAATTATATCAGGATCAACGGAGAATTCATAATCCTTATCAGTAACACAGATAGGTGAAGTAGCAAAAGTAGTGTCAGGTTTCATTCTAGCATTTAGAGATTGCTTATTCCATTTAGCTAATAACCTTTTGAGTTCATATCTATCTTGCCAAGCTAAAATAGCTAAAGAAGCTTCTTGATCAAAAACATAACCCTTAGGAATAATAAGTGATTCTTCATCATCACTTTCATCAGAATTATCAGATTCAATATTTCCAATCTCTCTAGCCCTAGCAAGTTATTCATCAAGAAATTCACCAAGTGGCACAGTAGTATCAACCATAGAAGTAGTTTCATCATAAGTATCATGCATAGCAAAAGTGGCATCATTAATAACATGCGACATATTAGAACGAATAGCAGAAGCATGTTTAGGTCTCGCAAGCTTACTCAAAACAGAAGGTGAATCAAGTGCAGAGCTAGATGGCAGTTCCTTACCTCCCCTTGTAGTTGAGGGAAAAATCTTGGTTCTTGGGTCTCTCAAGTTCTTCATAATGATAAGCAGATATAAATCCCAAGTGACTCAAAGAATAGAGCTATGCTCCCCGGCAACGGTGCCAGAAAATAGTCTTGATAACCCACAAGTATAGGGGATCGCAACAGTTTTCGAGGGTAGAGTATTCAAACCAAATTTATTGATTCGACACAAGGGGGCCAAAGAATATTCTCAAGTATTAGCAACTAAGTTGTCAATTCAACCACACCTGGAAACTTAATCTGCAGCAAAGTGTTTAGTAGCAAAGTAATATGATAGTAGTGGTAATGGTAGCAAAAGGTAACAATAGCAAAAGTAATGTTTTTGGTATTTTGTAGTGATGATAGCAATAACAATGGAAATGTAAATAAGCGAAGAACAATATATGGAAAGCTCGTAGGCAATGGATCGGTGATAGAGAATTATGCCGGATGCGGTTCATCATGTAATAGTCATAACCTAGGGTGACACAGAACTAGCTCCAGTTCATCAATCTAATGTAGGCATGTATTCCAAATATAGTCATACGTGCTTATGGAAAAGAACTTGCATGACATCTTTTGTCCTACCCTCCCGTGGCAGCGGGGTCCTAATGAAAACTAAGGGATATTAAGGCCTCCTTTTAATAGAGTACCTGAACAAAGCATTAGCACATAGTGAATACATGAACTCCTCAAACTATGGTCATCACCGGTAAGTATCTCGATTATTGTCACTTCAGGGTCACTACAAGAAATATGTCAACTTGTGACCACCACTATTGGTCACTGAATGGTCACAAATTTCCATTTGTGACCTTTTTGTGACCAAAAACATAAGGTCAAAAGTTGGCCGTCATAAACTGACTATAGCGACCTTTCTTCTGGAATGGTCGAAGACGTTTATGACCAAAATACGTCTACTGTGGCGTTTTGGTCACTAGCAACTTCCCCAGGCCACGTAGGCATCGAGCGTGGCAATCTGACGTGGCACGAGATTCAGCCCGGTCCAATTCGATTTTCTACATGGGCCTAGCCCAACAATTCAGCCTTTTTAATGTATTTTTTTCCTGTGCTTTTATTAGCTACATGGGTTTGACCCAGTAATTCGGCCCATGTATTTTTTTAGGCAAGCCCTTTTAATATATGCATTTTATGTTAATTTTGGTTAGCTACATGGGCCTGGCTTACAATTTGGCCTTTTTATTTTCTAGCGCACAACATTTTGCAGTCAATTTATTTTTTATTTCCAGCTTTTTTCCAACTCCAGTTTACAGATGGGTCCCAAATGTCAGTTTTTTCCCAGCTTATTAATAAGCAATACATATGTATATATCAAACAGGCAGAAGAGAGAAAGCATATGAAAATCTTCAAATAACAGCTAAAATAAGTTTATTACAATATACTATATAGAACAGAACACGTGAAACTATATACTCTCATTCACATTACACAACCAGTTTCCATACACTCATTCACATCACATCAACCAGTTTAACCATCGAATCTTGTATACCCAGGAACTTCCGCTTATGTGCAGACCTACAGGAAGGGCATCTCTCCAGCATCATCTCTCTCGAGCATTCACTGCTTCTCACTTGGCTTCACAGCTTCACACTCAGAAAAAATAGGACTGGAGCTCCTGTAAAAGAGTGAACATAAAGGAAAAAATTATGCTTGGAGCTCCTGAAAAAGAGTGAACGCATAAAGGAAAACAAGTAAGAAAACTATACAGGAAAACAAGTAGAGTGTATTGAGCATATATATGTTGTCCCTGGAAGGCGATGAAACCAGATTATCATAAGTCACGGTTTAAACATCAAACCAGATTTGCAAGTGAGCATGGCTAGAGTTCACAGAAACGATCCAAATCCCAAACTTAGGGGTGGCTGGGAGAACAGAGAGGGGACGCATCGCTCTAGCAGAGGGCGGCACCGAGGACTAAGTCGTTGTCAATGCTTCTGGTGCGCTCCAGTCGCCTACATGTCAGGAGTTTTGTGACTCGTGTAGATACATCTATGCACCAAAGCAGCAGTTCATTTACCAAAAGAAAATAACAATTCAAGCATCATGGAACCAACACCAATTTATCGACAGCTCAACACCAAAAAAGTAAGTTAAATTGAAAATGCCATACTCTGACCATTTCATCCTCAATACACGTAATGTGTTGTGCACTCTACACATAACAAGCGGGCTACTAGAAATTACTACAAGGAGAACACACCTCATATACAGAATTCACACTTGACAATTACAATAGGCACTACACATATATGGAGAGGTGTTTAAAAATAAAACTCAGGATTTAGGCATGCACTGGGCATGTATGGATACTAATTGCTCAACTGCACGAGGGTAGCCAGTTCGCTGTCACATACAGAAAAGCATGATTCAGATCAACACGATAACAGAGATTGCTAAACCTCAGCAGTGGCGTACTTATATACAAACAGAGATGATAGCGACACCGTACTACTACTACTACTTGAAAGACTGGCAGGGAGGCTTACCCATTGGCGAAATAGTCAGATGAGCACACCTCATTGTACTTCATGAGCATGCCTGGGGGCCAAATAGGAATATCAAAGCAATTGCATCCAGATTCTATCTTCTGCAAACCACAATAAACTCCAGTCACATTGTGTAGTATCAAATATAAGCAACAATGCAGCAGCTGAAACCACTACCATACTAATTTGTAGAAAACCTCATGATGTAATATAAACATCCAGATACAAACATGTATATAACTGCATATTGATGGATCTTGAAAGAAATAGTCCATATACACCAATAGACATCCATATACAAGCATGCATGTAACAGCAGAATATCTGCATATTGATGAATCATGCAAGAAATAGTCCATCTACACCTAAATTAGTAGTACTTGATAAAAAGGTATGCTAATAAGCTAGTTCTTAGATCCAAAACACACAGGGATATGATCCACACATGCATCGATCCTCATCGGACAGACCACAAAAGAAACATTTCGATTCACCAGCTTCTGTCACGTATAAGACATCTAGATAAAAACATGTAAACAACTGTATATCGATAAAATCGTGAAAGAAACAGTCCATCTACATCTCAACTAATACTAGTATTTGATGAAAAGTAAGCTAATAAGCTAGTGTTGTTCCCTCGGTCCAAACACACAGAGATATGACCTACATGTGCATCAAGCCCCATCAAACATACCACAACAGAAAAACATTGCATTTCACAAACTTCTGTCATGCATAAGACATCCAGATATAAACTTGCATATAAGAGCAGCATATATAGATGAATCATGAAAGAAATAGTCTATCTACTCTCGATGGACACACTACACAAGTCCATATACTTTAGGCATGTTATATATTGCGACTACACTTGGAATTCTATAACATAAATCCTAGTCATTCTCAAGGCGCAGGACAAAATGCAACACACATGCTAGAGTAAAATCACACAAAGCAAAGCAACAGCCTTAAACAAACATCATCAGCAATAGTGCAGCAGATGCTAACTTTAGATGCTGCTCGGGTACATGAACACTCTGACCTTGCGCCCCTGCACACAACGCAAAGCAACAAATAGCCTCAGCAAAAAAGCACCATCAAGAAAACTAAGGGCAGGCAGGCACTGACCATGGACTCGGCGGGGAGGTTGGACTTGAACTGGGCGCGGACGACGCCGAAGTTGCCGTGGGGGCGGGTGATCTTGCCCCAGAGGCAGCGGTAGTGGGTGCCATCCCTCTGTGAATGAATATAAGACATTTTAGAACATCAGTGCTAACCAGGAAACACTAGTAATCAATTAGGAGGCAAAAATAAAACATTTTAATATAAGATATCAAAGTGGTTCATAGTTCTATTCGATGGTGAGAAACATTGAATCTAACTAGTAATCACAACTAATTCCTAAATACAACAGAGTCTACTGTCCAGCGACTACAAGTAGCTTCTGTGCGTCTAGAGGACTTGGCAGAAAAATACAAGAAGCAGCACTCGCGGCCGGGAAATTGGACCGACAACGCAGAGGAACGTGCAGTTCCATCCATCGACTACAAGTACTAGTACCTGTAGTAGTATTAAAATTAGTGACAAGAGCATCTAGGACACGCCATCTAATAGAGACATAAAATGTATCCTTCAGCGTATTGCTTCTGAGTTCTGACATTGCTAGAACTAACAGCCAGGCATGCTAAAGGATATCATCACAGATCAAAGGTGCATTTCTCTGTCAGGAGGGATTAAAAACCCTGGGAACATGAATAGTATGCAAATATGATATGTACAAACACGGAGTAGCAATTCCCACTCATGTACTACATGATTTTTCTAGTTACCAATGAGGACTACATATACTGGTGCCAAAAAGGTACAGCAATTTAACGTGAGAAGGCGACACTAAATTTCAATATGCTAAATATAACACATGGATTGCGGTCTGCCATCAGAAGCAGCTTAGCACCCACTTCCTGGGGAACATTCCACATTCCGAAATAAATAGATGGAATACATAGGAAGCAAACTGCAACCACACTATCATAAACTACATTGGCACTCGGGATCTAAAAGTAGAACCCTGGACACAAACCCCTGTCTGGTTCCCCGGCTCAGCCACTAAAATTGTGGGGGTTTGGGGTGGTTAGCACGAATGCGCAGTGCAGTTGGTCCTCCCTGTCGACATTGAACAGCAACCCAGGTTTTCCCCAATTTCAACCACTGCAATTGGGGGAAGGAAGAACTAGTAGCATGAATGCGCATTGTTGTTGTGCCCTAAGCAAAGCTACCACCACCAAGTACGAACTACGCGCGGTTTCGAGCTTGCAAACCAAACGAGCTCCTAGGAGAGCGCGCCGGAGACCGGTAGCTGTGCCTAGCCCCCGTCGCATATGCGTGAAGCTCTGGAGCAGTTACTGCCACCGAATCGAGAAGCGAAGCAAGATACAGCAGCTATGGCGGAGCGTACTCCTCACCTTCTCGCAGGGGAACGGCTGCTCCCAGTAGATCCGCGGCCACGGGCCCTCCCGCCCCTTCCATGGCCTCGGAGATGGAGGAGCGTGGCAGCGGCAGGGGCCTTCCTCTATCCTCATGAGAGGCAGGGGCGGCATCGGTGCCCGGAGAATACGAGGAAGAGGGGCGGTGGCGGGAGGCGAGGACGGGTCCTGCGGTGATGGGGTATGGGAGGTGGCTGGTGGGGGTGGGGGTGGGTGTCGGCGGCGGGATTGGAGATGAATCGAGGGTGGGGAGGGCGCGGATCCGGAAGCAACGCGGCGGATCTGGCTGCCGCCTCCGCCTGACCTGCTGCTGCTCGACTGGGGAGAGAAGGTGAGGATGGGGTTTCACGGCGGCGGTGTGGGGGGAGGGCGTAGGCCAGCGGCAGCGGCGGCGGTGTGGGTGGGAAGAAGGCGTGGTGGAGGTGGGTGGCGGCTATGCGAGCGGAGGGGAGGGGAGAGGTAGATTGCTAGGGTTAGCTGTGCGAGAGAGAGAGGGGGGGTTTGCTATGTGAGAGAGAGAGCGGAGGGGTGGATGGACGGATAGATGGACAGATGTTTGCCATGTCATTGATCCATGCCATAGCTGGTTCCACCAATCAGAATTAAGCTTTTTTGTTTTTTCTCTTATAGTTTGTGCCCTCTTATTCAGGCAAACATTTAACCTCTTATAGTTAGTTCAAATAAACCAATATTTTGTACATGTGTGTATTTAGGGATGACAAACAATGTTGATTTGGGAGGTTTTCATTTTCTTTGCTCAAAAGAACCATTTTCCATTTTCTAAGTGACCAAAATGTGTTTTTTGTGAAGGAACTACCATACATTTGTTGCAAAATGGCACAAAATCATTTTTCTAAAATACTGGGTCATATTTAATGCATAATTGATAAAATGGTTGGGTGTCAAAAGCTTTGATCCACCTCTAGTGAAAAAGACAATTTCCCGCCGATTCAGCAGGAAGCGGGTCAAATTTGAACTGCGCCTGCCTCATAGTTTGCTTTTTATTTTTCGAAAAATCATTTCTAGGTACATAAGTATCTATTTAATTAGAAAAACACCAAAAAAATTCCAAGATTCAACCACTAGCTAGGAACGGTCATTCCCGCCGTTTTGGCCATATTTTGAAACGGGCATAAAAAATTCAAAAAAAAAATTGGGAAAATTTCGCATTGTGTCATTATATGTGGCCATGTTCCCAGGAAAAATAAGAAACTTGTAATAAGGCAATTATTTTAAAAAAGTGTTCTCAGAAACGAGCTATCATGCGTGAAGATTCATGGCTTTCAAGCCAAATGATCAATCTTATGGCCACATTCATGGCATAGTTTGTTCAAATAATCTCATATTGTGCACAAGGGTGCATATTGGAATGGTAAACAATGTTGCCTAAGGAAGTTTTCATTTTCTTTGGACGAAAATCCATTTTCCATTTTTCGAGTGCCCAAAAGGAGGTTTTTTGTGAAGGACCTCCCAAATAATTGTTGGAAAATTGGACCAAATCATTTTTCTAAAATACTAGGCCATATTTAATGCACAATTGACAAAATGGTTGGGTGTAAAAAGTTTTGATCCACCTCTGGTGAAAAAGACAAATTTCCTTCGATTCAGGTGGAAGCGGGTCAAATTTGAACTTTAGCTGTCTCATAGTTTGCTATTTATTTTTTCCAAAAATCATTTCTAGGTACATAAGTATCTATTTAATCAGAGAAACACCAATTTAATTCCAAGATTCAACCACTAGCTAGGAACGGTCATTCCCGCCGTTTTGACCGCATTTTGAAACGGGCATAAAAAATTAAAAAAATCAAAAAATTGGGAAACCTTCGCATTGTGTCATCATATGTGGCGAAGTTCCCAGGAAAAATAACAAACTTGTAATACGACAATTATTATAAAAAAGTGTTCTCAGAAACGAGCTATCATGTGTGGAGATCAATGACTTTCAAGCCAAATGATCAATCTTATGGCCACATTCATGGCATAGTTTGTTCAAATGATCTCATATTGTGCACAAGGGTGTGTCTTGGAATTCCAAACAATGTTGCCTAAGGAAGTTTTCATTTTCTTTGCATGAAAAATTCATTTTCCATTTTTCCGAGTGCCCAAAATGAGTTTTTTTGTGAAGGACCTACTGTATATTTGTTGCAAAATTGTACCTAATCAATTTTATAAAATACTAGGCCATATTTAATGAACAATTAACAAAATGGTTGGGTGTCAAAAGTTTTGATCCACCTCTGGTGAAAAAGACAAATTCCCGCCGATTCAGTAGGAAGCGGGTCAAATTTGAACTGCAGCTGCCTCGTAGTTTGCTATTTATTTTTACCTATTTAATCATAAATACATGGTTTGGTGGCGATACGTCGAGGTTTGGGCGGCGGCCGAGGCCTCCAACTCTAGAGCGCGTAAACTCGCATGTCCTCCGCGTGGCTGTGGCGTTGCCATGTGTTATGGGCGGCCTAGGAATGTCTAGTGGGTTGGGCACTCCCCAGGTAGGTGCTCGGAAGAAAATCAAAACATAGGATTCTCACGAGGAGACTGATCGATGCTCAAACATGAATAAGCAGCCAAGTGTTTGATTAGCAGTACGGGAAATGCACATGGCCAATGGGCGTGAGTTTTGGCCGAGGACGATCATCTACTAAGGAGAATGTATTCACAAATTTTCAGCTCAAAAGGAGGATCCTAGGTGGTACTTGCTTTGCAAAGTACCACACTGGACAAAAATATGAATGTTGAAGCTAGGCTCAAAATAATGAATGGATTGAGCTAAAATTTGGCGGAGGATGGTTATTTGGGCATAGGAAAGCATTGTAGAAAATTGATATCATTTTGACATGCCAAAGTAGTACTTCCTTCACAATGCTCTTCTATGGACAAAAACTTGGGAAAACTAGTGAGAGAGATTGGATGAATGAAATGAGCTAAAAATTGGTGTAGGTAAGTTACATAGGTATGGTCATGCGCTGGTAAAATTTTCAGATCATTTGGGTAAGCCTAGCTAGTACTTACTTCACAAAGCCTCTCTCGAGGTAGAGACTTTGGAAATTTCTTGAGAAAGATTTACTAGGAAAATTGAGCTGAATATTATCATGTGGCAATGATTTGGGTATGGAAGAGTGCCCAAAAAGTTTGAGGGTAATAGGAGGGGTCTATATAACACTTGCTTTGCAACATGCCAATTTGGCCATAAAATATAAATTGAACCTAGGCTCACATAGATGATTTGACTGAGCTGCAATTTGGAGGAGGGTGATAATGTGGGCATATGCAGGAACTGTATAAATTTCATGTCATTTAGAGATATAAAAAGGTACTTCCTTCACAATGCTTCTAGGTGGACAAAAACTTTGGAAATTTGCTGAGGAAGATTTGCTAGGCAAATGGAGCTGAATTTTGTCATGCGGTAATGATTTGGATAGGAAAGAGTGCCCAAAAATTCCGAGGGCAATCAAGAATATATAAATAGCACTTCCTTCATAAAGAGTTGTTGTGAACACAATAGGAAAATGAATATTGTTGAATTAGTTTTGAACTTGGCAATGAAGGATTTTTACATATTTGATGAAGATATGCCCCAAAGAATTTATGAGATTTTTTTGGGAATTTTGGGAATGATAGAAATATAGGTTGCTTCACAACCTAGGGCAAAAACTGCCACCTGGACATGACACATAGGCAAAACTGATGAGATGGCGCCTAGTCATCACAACCCACCACAATCTATAAGGCTATGACCATCTATATTGGTCATTAACAACTAGAAATAAGGCAGCGGACTATCACTGTTTGCTTTGTGACCAGTTCGTGTAAGCAAATTACGACCTTTTTGACCAAAATGGTCGCAATGGTTTAGGGTTTGGAGCCCCCTGAACAGCTTTTGACCAATTGGTCTAAAATGGTCATAAATTTATGACCAATTCTTCGAGGGTCACTGACAGAAGGTCATAAGTTGACATATTTCTTGTAGTGGGTTACCTGATCATAACACATAATAGGTGACTATAGACTTGCAAGATACGATCAAGAACTCTGATATATTGATGAAGACATAATAGGTTCAGATCTGAAATCATGGCACTCGGGCCCTAGTGACAAGCATTAAGCATACAATGTTATAGCAACATCAATCTCAGAACATAGTGGATACTAGGGATCAAACCCTAACAAAACTAACTCGATTACATGGTAGATCCCATCCAACCCATCACCGTCCAGTAAGCCTACGATGGAATTACTCACGCATGACGGTGAGCATCATGAAATTGGTGATGGAGGATGGTTGACAATGACGATGGCGATGGATTCCCCTCTCCGGAGCCCTGAACGGACTCCAGATCAGCCCTCCCGAGAGGTTTTAGGGCTTGGCGGCGGCTCCGTATCGTAAAACGAAATGAATTCTTCTCTCTAATTTTTTTCTCCCTGAAACACAATATATAGAGTTGGAGTTGGAGTTGGAGAGGTACCAGGGGGCCCACAAGGTAGGGGGCGCGCCCCCACCCTCGTGGACTGGTGATGGGCCCCCTAGCCTTCATATTTTGCAGGTATTTTTTATATTTTCCAAAAAGTTGCTCCGTGAAGTTTCAGGTCACTCCGAGAACGTTTGTTTCTGCACACATAAATAACACCATGGCAATTCTATTGAAAACAGTGTCAGTCCGGGTTAGTTCCATTCAAATCATGCAAGTTAGAGTCCAAAACAAGGGCAAAAGTGTTTGGAAAAGTAGATACGACGGAGACGTATCATGCGCGCGCTAGCGCCTGCCTAGTGTCGATCGTCATGGCTCACGTCACGAGAGCCTCGTGAGGTTTGCCTCGCCTTGTTATCTCCGCCCCTCGCGAGCCTGCCCGACTAGGCCACTCCAGAGGAGGTCTTGTGCCGTCTGCCTCGCGGGGCTTGGCCCCTCGCGAGGGTCTTCGATGCCTTGTTGACGAAGATGGGTCGCACGGCCCACTGGCTTAGCCACGCCGCAGGCCGCAGGCAGGCAAGTCTGGGGACCCCCGTTCACTGAATGCCAACAAGCTCATAAAACAATCTTTGCAAAGTAAGATGAGTTAGGATAAATCTATTTTCAAGTTTCAGAACTAGTGCTGAAATAGTTTTCGCATAAGTTTCAGTCCTTTTAAGGATAGGAGCGTCATCACATGTCAAAGTTAAAACACAATTATAGAATTCTTGGATAGTTTCTTTCCCTATAACGTTCCCTTGTCCCAAACAAAAGTTTTGGCGTCCAGGTTGCCAGAACGTCCAATTTTAGGAGTCCTGCCATCATCTATTTCTGCCATTCCAAAGTCACTCATGATGATAAGCTCAAGCAAGCAAAAGATTGATAATAAAAAAGGTGAATGAAAAAGAAGGCGAATGAAAAGGCATTTTTTGTGAAGTGGGGGAGATTAAAATGAGAGGTAAATGGCAAATAATATAAATTGCAACGAGATGACATTTGTGATTAGGAAACTGATAGAAGTTGATGATGTCTCCCGACACGGCGCTAGAAATTCTTTTGACATTGTTACACTACGTCGGTAATTCCCCAACGAGGAAGGGATGATGCAGCACAGCTATGGTAAGTATTTCCCTTAGTTATGGAACCAAGGTTATCAATCCAGTAGGAGAAGCAAGAAACACTATGTAAATGGTACCTGCGCACAAAGAACAAATACATGCAACCTGACGCATAAGAACAAATAGATCTTGCGAAAATACGAAAAAATAAGTAAAGAAAAAGTGCAGCAAGGTATTTTTGGGTTTTTGGAAATATAGATATGAGAACGATAGTATAAAAGATAGAGCCGAGGGCCGTAGATTTAACTAGTGGCTTCTCTCAAAAAAATAGCATACGATGGGTAAACAAATTACTGTTGGGCAATTGATAGAAGAACAAATAATTATGATTATATCCAAGGAAACGATCATGTATATAGGCACCATGTCCAATATTAGTAGACCGACTCCTCCCTGCATCTACTACTATTACTCCACACATCAACCGCTATCTAGCATGCATTTAGTGTATTAAGTTCATGGTGAGGCCGGACGATGAGCTATAGGGCTCCCTATGGTTGGTACGACTGTGAAGCTGCCCTCAGTTGTTTATCACTAGCACAGAGCATAGTGCTTCCGCTTGTGCACGGGCATAGCCGCTCTTTGGCAGTGTCGATGGCTAGCGCGGAGCATGGTGCTTCCACTTGTGCGTGGGAGGGGGGCTCCCTCTACAGAGAGCCCCCGGGGCGTGTACAGCCCCGCCCTGACAAGTGGCTTGCACGGCAGGGCTAGACAAGGTGTATCTGGGCACTCGTGAGCCAGCGCGGGACTCACAAGGCCCTACCTCAAGGTGGGTTGCGCCTGGTCTTGGTTCTTGTTTGTAGTGCTGGACCTGCGAGGTGGTGAGACAACCTGCGCTGAACGAATCTCCTGAGGTTATCGCGTGAGAAGGCCAAGCACCAACAGGCAAAGGAGGTGACGTAAACGGGGCCGGCCCAATAGACAAAGCTCAGCTGTTGGATTTATCGACGCTGCAAGGACGGACCCGAGCACAGACGCCGTGCTCAATTTACTCATGCGAAGGGTCCTGAAGAAAGACAGCCAATGTGCGGTCCCCATGATGGATGGCGATCGAGCAAGTAGTAATCATAGGTAGATCGAACATGAGAGTAGCAGGCTTAAGTAAGTGCATGAGAGATGCGTGCCACTGGGTCAGGCCCGAGCGGCTTGGGCATGATGCAGCCCGAGGGGCGCTCCCAAGAAGGTAAGCTAAAGACATAAAAAGGGATACATGCCACAGGGACAGACCCACGCTGCCTGGGAATGATGTAGCCTGAGGGGTGCTCAAAAATAAATGAACTTGGGAAGATGTCACCTGGTTATTTTGACAAAGGAGAGTTGGGGCAGCTGAAGGTGCATGGAGAAAGGGTTGCTCCTCACGAGCCACCCGAGCCCTGAGCCTCGGGAGACTCTGGAGGCTCAGGTGGTTCCTTGAGGACCGTCTCCATCTCCATTAGGACGGTGTGGTGCCTGGCCTCCTGAGCCAATAGTATGCGCTGCAAGTTGCGCTGGTAGGCGGACGATACACTTGGCAGGCCAAAGGGCATGCGAACGTAGCTGTGCGGTGGGCCCTCACTGTGTCCCATGCGCGAAGGCCATAAAGGCTCCTGAGAAGTGGCCCTGTTGAGCCCTGTAACGTCAATGCAGACACGCAACTTGGCATCCTCGTCTGGATGGGAAGCTGTCTCGTGAGCGGCGGTCGCCGTGCATGGCCCTTGCGTCTTGCAATTCCTGGGTGGTCTTAGTGATGAACTCCTGAACGGTGGGCAATGCTTGCCCTGTGCCCTCCTGTGGGAAACGTGCCGCGAAGCACACCTCCAAGTGGTGCCTAAGCGCCTCCCTCGTGATGTGGGCAAGGTATGAGGCCTTCCAGAAGAAAGCCCCCGAGCCATGCCTAAGAAGGTCGCCGGGCGCGCCTTCCTATGCGATGGTGGGAGGCGCCCCTGGAGCGGGCGCTGATCCTGACGAGGCTCCGGCTGTGTTGCCACCCTCCTGATGTCCTGCGCGTCCCAGCTGCTTCTTCCTCTTGGGGATGCCCTCAGGAGGGCCCTCGCCCTTGCTGTCGAGGGAGTACACCGCGTCTCTTTCTTCACATGGGACTGTGATGATCCCGCTGTTTCCCGGCATCTTGAGGATGTTGTAGCCATGATGGGTCACTGCCATGAACTTGGCCAGGGCTGGATACCCGAGGATGGCATTGTACGGTAGACGGATGTGTGCGATGTCGAAGTCGATGAGATCGATGTGGTAGTTCTTGCGTTCCCCGAAGGTGACAGGGACGCAAACCTGCCCTATCGGTGTGGTGGAATTGTCGGTCACTCCTGAGAAGGGCTTGGTGGGCTGAAGCTGGTCATATGGCACTTGGAGGCTATCGAACGTGTCGACGGACAGGACTTTGAGCCCTGCGCCGCCGCCGATGAGGGTCTTGGTTACTTGCATGTTGCTGATGACTGGGAGCAAAGCATCGGGAGGGCACCAGCGGTACCTGCGCACTTCAGCTGGTCTGCCGAATTGAACGTGATGGGGCACTGTGACCATCTGAGCGGGCATCTGACTTCGAGCTTGGGGAGGACTGCATTCACTTCACGAGCGAACTGCTTGAAGATAGGCTCCGAGGCTGGGGCCTGGGCTTCGCCCAAGATGCAGGCGATAGCACACGGTTCCTGGAAGCCCCCAGCCCCCTCGTCTTGATGGTGTTCGTCATTCCTTCTTAGCGGTGGCGGTAGCAGAGGGAGTCCGGCGTTACCTTGAGGACGATCCTCACGAGGCTGATCCCTCCAGGCGCCCTCGCGAGGCTGATCCTGCCAGCGGTCCTCACGAGGCTGGTCGTGCCACTCCTGGCGTGGGCCACAGTTGTCCCAGCGTCTACCACCACGTCCTCCTCCTCGGCCGTAGCCTCGGTCACCGCGCTCGGGGCGCCGACCGAAGCATCCTTCGCGAATGGCTCTGAGCTCTTGACAGTCACTGGTGTTGTGGGTGTTCAGGTTGTGGAAGGCGCAGAACGGACGGCTGCCCTTGGATGACTCTGGTTGGTCTTTGCCATGCTTGGTGTCTGGTTCCGCTGCGAGCACGGCTGCTCCCTTGCGCTTCATGTCCTTGGCCTTGGTCTTCTTCTCCTCTGGGTCCGCAGCAGGGAGCTCGAGGTGGGAGAGGCGCCCCTACTCAGCTCTAGCACACTTGGTCGTGATGTTGAATAGCTCCAGGGTCATGCACAACTCTTCATGGATGGTGAGCTCCTCCTTCATCTTGACATCGCGAACACTGTCGGAGAATGCTGAGATGATGGCCTCGTCGGTCCCCTTGAGTATCTTGATCCGTGCGCTATTGAAGCGCTAAATGTACTTTTGCAGGGTCTCTCCTGGTTGTTGCTTGATGCGGCGCAAGTCGCACGTGATGGAGGGGCGGTCGCGAGTGCCCTAGAAGCTTGCGATGAAGCGGGTGCACATTTCGTCCCAGGAGGAAATTGAGCCTGGAGGCAGGCTCAAGAGCCAGGAGCGGGCGCCTTCCTTGAGAACCATGGGAAACCAGTTCGCCATGACTTTCTCATCGCCATTGGCCACTTTAATGCATAGCTCGTAGAGCTACAGGAACTCCTCGGTGTCAGCGCTGCCGTCATAGTGAGGATGCAGATCCGGCTTGAACTTGCCTGGCCAGGCGACACTACGCAGCTCAGGGGTGAATGAGCGGCAGCGAGCTGTGGTCACCGGGACCCGCCTTGGGGGTGGACCTTGGTCTTGATGGGGTCAGTGCCCTGCCGCTATAGGTGGCGTGCGGTCTTGCCGCAGCAGCCAGTCCCGGCACGGTGGTGCGAGGAGCGACAAAGCATTTTCTTGCGGTCGAGGGACTTCTTGACAGCTTCTTTCTTCACGTGTGGGTGGGACTCGGCGGGTCACGTCGCGGAGCCGCGCGTCTTGGTGTCAGGGCACCGTCTTGGGGCTGATGTGGTGGAGGCGCTCCTTGAGCTACATCGCCCGTAGCTGGCGGAGGGCGAGGCGGAGAGAGGGACGGCACAGCCGAGCCCCCTGCGGCGTGGACAAGCCGAGCCAGTCCTCGTAGAGGTTGTCGAACGGGCAGTAGCACAGGAGCTCGTGCGCCATGAGGAGCGTAGCTTGTGCGTCAATGGGAGGGCGACGTGCATGGGAAGAAGAACCGCCTGAGGTCAGCGATGGAGTGGCGGTGCGGCCGTCCCGCCGCACCGAGGGGTGCAGCGAGGATGATTATTGCTCGTTCCCCGTCGGGCCGGTGGTGGCTGTAACACCCACAATGCGGCTATATCTCCCACGTGTCGGGGCACAACTTTGAAGCATAGCCGCATGGTAGATTTGTCGCGAGAGGTGTAATCTTCACACAATCCCATGTACTGAGTAAGAAAGGGATAAAGAGTTGTCTTACAATCACCACTTCACAGAAATACAAGTTAAAACATACATCTTACAGAGTACAGTCAAGATCCGACTACGGAACCAAAATAAAAGAAGAAAACCCCAAATGCTAGGTCCCGGACCGTCCCAACTGGGCTCCACTACCCATCAACCGGAAAAGACACAACACCACGATCACGATCTTCATCGAGCTCCCAGTTGAGCTCTGTTGCATCACCTGCACTGGTATCATCGGCACCTGCAACTGTTTGGAAGTATCTATGAGTCACAAGGACTCAGCGATCTCACACCCACGAGATCAAGACTATTTAAGCTTATGGGTAGGAAAGGGTAGTGAGGTGGAGCTGCAGCAAGCACTAAGCATATATGGTGGCAAACATACGCAAATAAGAGCGAGAAGAGAAGCAACGCAGTGGTCGCGAACAAGAAGTGATCAAGAGGAGATCCTGAATCTACTTACGTTCAAGCATAACACAAGAACCGTGTTCACTTCCCGGACTCCGCCGGAAAGAGACCATCACGACTACACACACGGTTGATGCATTTTAATTAAGTAAAGTGTCGAGTTATCTACAATCGGACATTAACAAATTCCCATCTGCCCATAACCGCTGGCAGGGCTTTCGAAAGTTCAAACTCTGCAGGGGTGTCCCAACTTAGCCCATCACAAGCTCTCACGGTCAACGAAGGATATTCCTCTCGCGAGAAGACCCGATCAGTCTCGGAATCCCGATTACAAGACATTTTGACAATGGTAAAACAAGACCAGCAAGACCGCCCGATGCATCGACATCCCGATAGGAGCTACACATATCTCATTCTTAGGGCAACACCGGATGAACACTACGTACAGCTAAAACCAACCCTCAAGTCTCCCCGAGGTGGCGCCGCAAGTGGCTCTGGTTCGGACCAACACTTAGAGAAGCACTCGCCCGAGGGGGTTAAAATAAAGATGACCCTTGGATTGGCCGACCCAAGGGAAGGGTAATAGGTTGTTAGGCAAATGTAAAACCAAGGTTGGGCCTTGCTGGAGGAGTTTTATTTAAAGCGAACTGTCAAGGGGTTCCCATAACAACCAACCGCGTAAGGGATGCAAAATCAAGGAACATAACACCGGTATGACGGAAAGTAGGGCGGCAAGAGTGGAACAAAACACCTGGCATAAGGCCAAGCCTTCCACCCTTTACCAAGTATATAGATGCATTAATTAAATAAGAGATATTGTGATATCTCAACAATATCCATGTTCCAACATGGAACAAACTTCATCTTCACCTGCAACTAGCAACACTATAAGAGGGGCTGAGCAAAGCGGTAACATAGCCAAACAACGGTTCGCTAGGAAAGGTGGGTTAGAGGCTTGACATGGCAATATGGGAGGCATGATATAGCAAGTGGTAGGTATCGCGACATAGCAAAAGAGCGAACAACTAGCAAGCAAATATAGAAGTGATTTTGAGGGTATGGTCATCTTGCCGGCAAAGTTCTCCGAGTTGACGAAAACTTGATCCTCATAAGCATACTCAACGGCTTCCCCGATAACGTAATTGTCTCCCGCCCTAGTTTCCGTCATACCGGTGTTATGTTCCTTGATTTTGCATTTCTTACGCGATTGGGTTATAATGGGAACCCCTTGACAGTTCGCCTTGAAAAAAACTCCTCCAGCAGGGCAAACTCTTGGTTTTACTATTTGCCACCTAAGCCTTTTTCCCTTGGGTTCCGTGTACTCAAGGGTCATCTTTAATTTAAATCCTCGGGCCAGTGCTCCTCTGAGTGCTTGGGATTATGCTTGACCACTGCGTTGCTCACAGATTTCACAGGAGGAGGAGGAGGAGGCGGAAGACGCCTTTGGTTGAAGCATTTGTTTGCATAGTGCCCTTTCTACTGACACTTGTTGCACGTAACCTCTAAGAGCGGTCGGTGATAAGGAGCACTTGACCTTGCAGCATGAGACTGCGCTTTGCTCTGATAGCCTGGGTTGGGTGGGTGGGAAGATCCATTGCCACCTTTACTCTTCTGCTGATAAGGCGGACGGAACGGAGGAGGAGGAGGCAACCAAAACTTCTGTTTCTTAGCTGCCACTTGAGCTGATGAAGAAGATGGGGCTGCATCCCTAACTCTCTTCTTAGAAGCATTGCACATGAGCTGAGCAGCTTCTTGCTTTAGTGCCATGTTGTAGAATTCATCATACATGGTCGGCTCAAAAAGCACGAGAGCTAGTTGTAGATCTTCTCCGAGGCCACCTCTAAATTAATAAATCATGCTCTTCTCATCAAGGATGTCCTGTTTAGCGAATCGAGCAAGCCTCTGAAATAGGATGTTGTATTGGTAAACAGGCATGCTACCTTGCTTGAGATTGCGGCACTCTCCGTGCTTACTCTCAGCAACACTTTGTGGAATGTGGTGAGCTTTGAAGTCTCGGCGCGAATCATCCCAGGTAATCACACGACCTCCTCTGGAATCTTTGTACTGTTGATACCACTCAGCGGCTTGGTCTTTGAGTTGGAACGAAGAAAACTTGACAAAGTCCTCAGGCCTGACATTTCTACACTCAAAATGTTTGCAGATATCCACGAGCCAGTCACCGGCGTCTGTAGCCTCGATGCAGTTACTGAAGGACTTCGGCTGGTTTGTGAGGAACCGATTGAGGGTAGCAAGCTGAGCTTGATTGTTGCCTTGGCCTTGATTTCCTTGGTTGTGCTCTTGCAGGAGTTGCGAAAGCATCTGAGTGTTGGTTTTGGTGGCGGCCATGACAGCTTGCCATGCCTCCGGAGGTGGAGGTGGTGGCGGAGGTTCCGGATTCTGACGCGTTGGAGGAGCCATCCTGAAGAGGTTGACATCCGTTAGCATCTTGAAAGACATATATGCAAGCTGAATCAATGGATCGAAATTGCAACATATAGCCTTAACATTCGAACAAGAATGAACGAATGAATTCCAAAGTAAATCATCGCACTTCCATAATTTGAGAAGCCACTTAGACAACAGGTAGATGAATAAATGAACAAGGTACGGATATGAACAAATAATTGGTAAGGATTACCCAATCACAAACCAAATATCTGCAGGAAGAAATACTAGAGCTACATGAATTCCCACCTATGAAACTCCCGAAACATTCTGGTTATGCAATCAGGTGTTGGGGATAAAGGGGAAGCATAATATCTCACCCAAAACTAGCAAATCCTACATCCACCTTTTTCCATCCTTCAACACAGAAGAAAGAAACCTTCGGAAATCATTTACCTCAACCTTCAAAAAAGAATCCGTTATACGAGTTATGGCAATACTCCTGAACTCCCTCCCCAGTACTGGGTGGCGTCGAGGTTATCTCACCAACAGCTGCATAACGGAGATTTTTGATGTCGGCGAACTCAGGTATTCCAGAACTACAATGATGAAATTGTGATGACAACACCTCGGAGCTCAACTCCCTGGGACATTGCCACAACCCCTAAATGTTAGGAGGCACCAAAAACAATGTTCTCGTCACAAAACCATCGGAACGATTCCAAGATACCCGCCTGATTCAAAAAAAATTGTGAAATTTGAGAAGAGAAGAGTCAGAACTCTACGTCAGGAGGCCTCACTAGAGCGACGAAGGGACTGAGGAGTAAAAAGAATCCTACTCTCCGATATATATAATCCTATAAGACTCAAAACATTTTTATAGACTCAACAACGTCATCGATTCGATCAGGGGCCCATAAGTCGGGGAAGGCTCTGATTACCAACTTGTAACACCCACGGTGCGGCTATATCTCCCACGTGTCGGGGCATGACTTAGAGGCAGAACCGCATGGTAGGCATGTCACAAGTGGGGTAATCTTTACACATCTCATGTACTGAATAAGGAATGGATAAAGAGTTGGCTTACAATCGCCACTTCACACAATACATAAAAATAGCATTACATCATCCAGAATACAATCAAGGTACGACTACGGAACAAAATAAAGAAAGACAACCCCAAGTGCTACATCCTCGATTACCCAAACTGTGCTCCTCTACTGATCATCCGAAAAAGATACATAGTAACGACCCGAATCCTCGTAGAACTCCCAAAGTTCGGTCATGTCCCCTGCACTGGCATCATCGGCATCTGCATCTGTTTTTGGAAGTATCCGTGACTCACGGGGACTCAGCAATCTCAAACCCTCGCGATCAAAACTATTTAAGCTTATGGGTAGGAAAGGTAGTGAAGTGCAGCTGCAGCAAGCACTAGCATATATGGTGGCTAACTTACGCAAATGAGGCCAAGAAGAGAAGCAAAGCATGGTCGAGAAGCTATAATGATCAAGAAGTGATCCTGAAACTACGAACGTTCAACCATAACACGAGACCACATTCTCTTCCCGGAGTCCGACGAAGAGAGACCATCACGGCTACACACGCGGCTGATTCATTTTAATTAAGTTAAGTGTCAATTTTTTCTACAACCGGATATTAACAAATCCCCATCTGCCCATAACCGCGGGCATGGCTTTCGAAAGTTCAAAACCCTGCAGGGGTGTCCCAACTTAGCCCATCACAAGCTCTCACGGTCAACGAAGCATATTCCTTCTCTCAGGACGACCCGATCAAACTCGAAATCCCGGTTACAAGACATTTCGGCAATGGTAAAACAAGACCAGCAAGACCACCCGCTGTGCCGACAAATCCCGATAGGAGCTGCACATATCTCGTTCTCAGGGCACACCGGATAAGCTAAGCATATAGGAGCCAACATAACCCAAGTTGCCAAGGGACGGCCCCGCACGGTGCTCTAGTTTGTACCAACACTCAGAGGAGCACTGGCCCGGGGGTTTAAATTAAAGATGACCCTTGAGTCCGCGGAACCCAAGGGAAAAAGGCTTAGGTGCAAAATGGTAAAACCAAGAGTTTGCCTTGCTGGAGGAGTTTTATTCAAGGCGAACTATCAAGGGGTTCCCATTATAACCCAATCGCGTAAGAAATGCAAAATCAAGCAACATAACACCGGTATGACGGAAACTAGGGCGGCAAGAGTGGAACAAAATACCAGGCATAAGGCCGAGCCTTCCACCCTTTACCAAGTATATATATGCATTCAAGTAAACAAGATATAATAAAGATATCCCAACAATATCCATGTTCCAACAAGGAAAAAACTCCATCTTCACCTGCAACTAGCAACGCTATAAGAGGGGCTAAGCAAAGCGGTAACATAGCCAAACAATGGTTTGCTAGGAAAGTTGGGTTAGAGGCTTGACATGGCAATATGGGAGGCATGATATAGCAAGTGGTAGGTTTCGCGACATAGCAAAAGGGCGAACAACTAGCAAGCAAAGATAGAAGTGATTTTGAGGGTATGGTCATCTTGCCTGCAAAGTTCTCCGAGTTGACAAAAACTTGATGCTCGTAAGCATACTCAACGGCTTCCCCGATCACGTAATCGTATCCCGGCTCTACCAAAAGAAAGAACACAAGCATAGGAAACAACAATCAACCACGGTGCAATGCGCAAGCAACATGATGCAAAACATGGCATGATATGCGGGATGTGATATGCAATGCATATGCGTGCTTCGGAAGGGAAAAATGAACCAGGAATCAACTTGGCAAACCAAGTACGCGCTGGAAAGATGAGTTGATTTCGGTCGAAATCGATATAAAGATCACCGGAATCAGATGCACGGTTTGCAAATGGCAAGTAGAACAGTAATGGCACAATTCTGCGATTAACAACACGATGCCATCTAAAATGCAACAAGAAACTAAGCCACTACCCTCTAAGATAGCAACAAAGCACATGGCAGTGTTCTACTCAAGATGCTTGACAAAAGATGAAAACTAAGCTACGGCTAAAACACACTAGAACAGGTTCAAACAAGCATGGCAACAGAGCAAAAGATCTCAGCATCACAGACTTAGTGAAAATACTAACATGTCAGGAATTAACATCAGGAAGCTACGTTTAGAGGAAGCCAACGACATGCTACAGGATCACATCATAGCAAACAAAGGCATGGAATGAATCTACTCAAAGCATATAACAAAAGACCCTTACTGACCATGAGCCAAAAGGGATCAGAAGATATGATGGCACCCATATAAACATAACAAGTTTCATTAACAGATTCACAGAGCTACTTTGCATGCAAGTGCTAGTCACCACAAAGATCGCAAAAATACAAGGCATATACCCCTGTAAAGATCGCATGGCATAGCCCAAAACACATGTAGAGCTCATGACCATATGCAGCACATAAGAATTGTAGCAAAAATGACAAAAGCTCATACTCTGCTAAGAATCAGCACCTAACATTTTATAGCACTCTTGAATCAGTCATTTGGGCATCAGGAAGGACACAAACAAGCAGGTCACAACGGAACAAAATGAAGAGCACAACATGATGAACATTTTCAAATATCATGCATGCAAATAAGATCTATGGCTGAGGAGTTATGGCATGTTGAACAGGGCTCCAGAATATAGCAGAAAAGGACTTAGTGGAGAAAAACGAGGTCAACCGTGGATCTGGATCCAGATCTGGTGCGCGTGGTTTGAGGTTCGTCGGAGTGGATCTCGCCGGAATACGTCGGAGTTTAGGAGGGAGACGCCCGGAGCAGTTGAGGGGATCGCTGGAGTTGGAGGAGAGGACCCGGCGAGGTCGCGTCGACGGAGGGCTGCAGCCGGTGACGCGGGTCGGTGGCAGTGGCGGAGGCTGGGGCAATGGCCGGAGTTGGGCGGTGTGGCGACCGACAGGGAGCGGGTGGCGGCGGAGCAGCGGGGTCGCCCGCGGGGGCCGGATCTTGGCCTGGCGGGCCTCGGTGGCGCATGGGTCGGCGGCGGACAGGTAGCGCGCTGCAGTTCGACGGGCACGGTGGCGGACGCGTCCGGCCGGATCCAGACATGTCCGGCGGCACAAGGAGAGGGCGAGCTAGGGTTTAGCCTGAATTTTTGGACGAGGAGGACATATTTATAAATAGAAGCAGGTGGGAGTGTCCAAATGAGGTGTAGTTTTCGGCCACGCGATCATGATCCGACGGCGGAGGACATGGGATAGGTTTGGAAGGGTTATTAGGCCACTTTGGAGGGGTGATGGGCTGCAACCCAAACGAGGCCTTTACGGTTCCCCGATTAATTGTTGGAGTATCAAACGGACTCCAAATGGCATGAAACTTGACATGCGGTCTACCGGTGGTGTACCAAGGCCGCTTGGGAAATCTTAATCCATTCCGAGAAAGTTTAACACCCGCACAAGAAAAGAGACAAAAGGGGGCGCCGGAGGACATAGGAGTGCCAGATTGCAAACCGGACAACGAGGAAAAAGCTCGCATGCATGAGACAAACACATATGCAAATGCGATGCACATGATGACATGATATGATATGCATGACATGAACAAAATGCAAAACGAAGACAAAACCCAACCACGGGGAAATCTCATAACTTAGAGTCGAAAATGGCAAGAGTTGGAGTACAAGTATGGTAAGTTACATCCGGGGTGTTACACAAGGCTCGGTCAACGAACGAAGGGGTGGTGGCCCTGGCACAAGCTGGCGCTGGACATGGTGAAGGCGCAGTCAATGCGAGGCGCAGGCGAACGGGCACCTCGTCCTCTGCTCGTTAGGAAAACAGAGCAGCGGTGGCGCACAGGAGCCTTGGCAGCAGCGACAGCTTGGCTCCTGCGAGGTAGGGGAATGATGGAGCGACGAGGGAAATGGTAAGCGAGCAGAAGATGACGAGACGTCCAGATCCGGTCAGTGGTGCGGCGGCAACGGCTCTCGGCGATGGCCATGGATGCTGTTGTGGGTTCTGTTCTTGCCGAAGACGGCGACAATGAACCTGCGAGACGAGGCAGAAGTGAGAGACCCGAGAGAGAAAAAAATGCGGGGAAGGGAAATGAGAGGAGGAGTGGAGCGGGACGAGGCCGGCCTTGCTTGTGCTCGACAGCGAGGTGCGCCAGGGCGACGCTGCTGGTCCGGCAGCTGGACTCCGACGAGGGTGATGCTCCTCCTATGACGCATCAGACAGAGAGGCAGACATGATCTTCATAAAAAACAAAGGACCGGAGGCAGGAGAGGGAGGGTTGGCCGGAGATGGTGGCCGAGCCTGGCCTCAAGGCGGCGAAGCACCTACAAGGAGGAGCTGCGGCCATCTGCTGCTGCTATTCGCCAGCGGCGACCGGTCAGGCAAAGTCGAGGAGGAGGCTAGGGTGAGGTTGCAACGAGGCTGCTCGGGCACGAAGGACCAGAGAGCGTGAGGAGGTCCTCCGTTGGCTAGCGGGCAGACCTTTGGTGGCCGGCGACGAGGGACTCTGCGGTGGGGAGCTGCGCCTGATTCGAGGAGGAAAGAGGCTTATTGGTTCGGTGGCAAAATCAAGGAGGGGAAGGTGGTAGCTGCTGATTTGGAGCGGGGGAGATCCCGAGGAAGAGGGGAGTTGGTCGGGTGGCGGCGGAAGGGAAGGGTGGATGTGACAAGCCTAAAAGCTAGGGTTTGACTGGTATATAAAGCAGATGGATTTTTGGGTTAGTGGTTAATCCATCCCTTCGATCATAATCGGACGGCCGGGAAAAATAGGTAGGGAGTCCAAATAAGAAAAGGGAGATGTTTTAGGGATGTTTGGGGATGATCCGGATCCAACGGTGACGACTGTCCGGGTTGGGTTTGGGGGAGTTTTCGGACGCGCGCGCAAGGAGAGCCACGGGCTGACGAGAGAGATTAGGTTGGGCCTGGCAGTAGGTAGTGGACTATGCTAGAGAGAGATGATTTGAGAAGAGAGGAGAGAGAAAACAACCCGGCAACCATTTCCGGTGCTATAATGCCGCTATATTTAACCGTTGGGGCGTCAAATGGACTCCGGATGCGATGAAACTTGGCAGGCGACCTACTGGCAACATAACAACACCGCATGCCAACTTTCAACCAATTCCGAGAACATTTTCTGGCCACTTATAAAATACTATTTCGGACGTGCCGCGGGCGCGTGCAAGTGTGTTTGGGCTCGGAATGGACAACAGACGAAACTGGGGAACCCGGACGAATGCAAGTTTCAAAAACATGCAGATGCAATGCGGATGATGACATGGAAAGAATGCAACACGCAAACCAATGACAAGGAAACAACATCGAATAACTAGGAGAGATCTGGCGTGTCGAACTCGGGGCGTTACAACACTCCACCACTACAAGAGGATCTCGTCCCGAGATCTAGGATGGCACCGGAGGGAAGCGGAAGAGGAAGAGAAGAGGTTAAACAAAGTTGCTTCTTTGACAAAAGAGTGAAACCGATGAACTTTGGGAGGTTGAAAACTTGAAAGAAAGAAAGAACACAACAGAGTTGAACGAATTTGAGAGCACTCTGGTAGAAAAGAGAAACAAGGAACATTACTAGAACCTTGTAGGTTGAAAGACATAAGAAAAGCGGTACAATGGACAAGAAGTACAAGCAAACACTCCGGTTGAAATGAGATGTACAAGGAATGATAAGGACTGGAAAGGTCTTCAACGAACCACCGGTAGGATTGGAAAGAACGAATGAATTGATATGATAATCAAGGAAGAGAACTCTTGAACGAACCACCATAAGGATTGAAAATGAATGAAGAAAAGATAAAGAAACACCAGGAAGAATTAGAGAACGAATGAAGATACTTGAGGGAATTTCGATACAAGTGAACAAAGAGATCCCGAGCTGATTAGATAATACTTGAATGATGCACCGGTATGATTTGGAGACCGAGAGCTGAAAGCTTGGATGAATAATGTTTGAAAAGATGGCCGTTGGAGAATCAAACTGAAAAGAATCTTGAATTGCTTCGTATGGGTGAAAAGAATTCTCACAATCAAAAACAATTATGAGAGGATGGCATCAAGCTAGAACCATGAATCTTGAAGAGAATGGAGCAATATTTGGAGGAATAACTCTTCTTTGGTCTTCAATTTTTGAGAATGATGACGAGAACCACCACTAAGAATTGTTTAGACACTCCGGGAGAATCAAAAGCGAAGAGGTTGAACCAACGATGAAGGAATTTGAAAGATATTGGAGAAAGACAAATGACTGATGATAATTCATTCCTACGTCAAACTTCTAAAAGAATTTGAGAGTAACACCGGGAAAATAGAAGAGTCACGTAAGATCCTGGGAAAAACTTGTGGGTTAGGGCCCACTCAATAGAAACACCGTTGAATGATTTTTGAAGAGAGATTGCACCGGTTGAATTAAATGGCTCAAAAGAGATAACAACCTCGAGATATCTTGAACGGATTGATAATGGAGACATAAATCTTCTAAGATATCTTCAGCACTCCGGAACAATTGAATAGCGAGAAGTGGATGATTAACAGGTGCACCGGCATGAGAAAACATTTGAAACGAGGAAAAGATATGATTGACAAAGCTTGAATTGAATCCACAGTAGAAGAAAAGATAATGAAGAATAATAAATTTGAAGCTCCGTTAGTATCTTCCCGAGAATCACCGGATAAGAACATTGACAGAAAAGAACGGAGAGATTTCCCATCGATACAAAGTTACTCGATTAAGAAATCTGAGTCCTCGAAGAAAAAGGGATGGCTGGGCGGGAAAACAAAAGCAACTTGGGGATAGATGAAACGAACAATGTGGGGAAAACTGAGAGGTGATCTTGCGGATGTGAAAAATGATAGGATCATCTTGAAGAGAATGACACCGGTTGGAAAGAATTGACATGACAACCTCGATGGTCAAGAAGGATTGGTATTCACATAGAAGTGTGAGAACACCACTTAGGAAAGGTATGGAATCAACACTTGACATTGAAGCAACTCGAATACCACAACTCAAAACAAAACAAAGGATTGGCTTGCAGAATAAGCCGGAACAAACATATGATAGATCCCATATCGTATCATGTGTCTGTTGGAAAGGATATTCTAGGAGCTACTTGAATTCCCACTTATAAACTCACGAAACTTTCTGGTTATGCAATCAGGTGTTGGGGATATAGGGGAAGCATAATATCTCACCCAAACTAACAATTCCTACATGTAGCTGGGTCCATCCTTCAACACCTAACCAAGAAACCTTCGGAAATCGTGTACCTAAACCTTCGAAAAGCATCCGTTATACGAGTTATGGCAATACTACCGAACTCCCGCCCCAGTACTGGGTGGCATCGAGGTTATCTCACCAACAACTGCATAAAAGAGATTTTTGATGTCGGTGAACTCAGGTATTCCAGAACAGCAACGATAAAATTGTGACAACAACACCTCGGAGCTCAACTCCATGAGACACTACCACAACCCCTAAATGTCAGGAGGCACCAAGAACAATGTTCTTGTCACAAAACCATCGGAACGATTCCAAGATACCCATGTGATCCTAAAAAAAATTCATGAAATTTGAGGAGAGAAAAGTCAAAACTTCTACGTCTGGAGGCCTCACCAGAGCAACGAAGAGACTAAGGAGTAAAAAGAATCCTACTCTCCATATAGATAATCCTAAGACTCAAAACATTTTGTTCTATACTCAACAATGTCAGTGATTCGATCAAGCAGGGGCTCCTAAGTCGGGGATGGCTCTAATACCAACTTGTAACACCCATAATGCGGCTATATCTCCCACGTGCTGGGGCACGACTTAGAGGCATAGCCGCATGGTAGGATTGTCGCAAGAGGGGTGATCTCCACTTATCCCATGTACTGAATAAGAAATGGGATAAAGAGTTGGCTTACAATCGCCACTTCACACAAATACAAGTTAAACATACATCATCCAGAATACAATCAAGGTCTGACTACAGAACCAAAATAAAAGAAGACCACCCCAATTGCTAGATCCCCAATCGTCCCAACTGGGCTCCACTACTGATCAACCGGAAAAGACACAAAACAACAACCAAGATCTTCATCGAGCTCCCACTTGAGCTCCGTTGCGTCACCCACACTGGTATCATCGACACCTGCAACTGTTCGGAAGTATCTGTGAGCCACGAGGACTCAGCAATCTCACACCCACGAGATCAAGATTATTTAAGCTTATGGGTAGGAAAGGGTAGTAAGGTGGAGCTACAACAACCACTAAGCATATATGGTGGCCAACATACGCAAATAAGAGCGAGAAGAGAAGCAACACAGCGGTCGTGAACTAGAAGTGATCAAGAAGTGATCTAGAATCTACTTACGTTCAAGCATAACACAAGAACAGTGTTCACTTCCCGGACTCCGCTGGAAATAGACCATCATGGGTACACACACGGTTGATGCATTTTAATTAAGTTAAGTGTCGAGTTCTCTACAAGTGGACATTTACAAACTCCCATATGGCCATAACCGCGGGCACGGCTTTCGAAACTTCAAACCCTGCAGGGCTGTCCCAATTTAGCCCATTACAAGCTCTCATGGTCAACGAAGGATATTCCTTCTCGCGGGAAGACCCAATTAGTCTCGGGATCCCGGTTACAAGACATTTCGACAATGGTAAAACAAGACCGGCAAGACCGCCCGATGCGCCAACATCCCGATAGGAGCTACACATATCTCGTTCTCAGGGCAACACCGGATCAACACTACGTACAGCTAAAACCAACCCTCAAGTTTCCCCGAGGGGGCGCCGCAAGTGGCTCTGGTTCAGACCATCACTTAGAGAAGCATTGGCCCGAGGGGGTTAAAATAAAGATGACCCTTGGGTTGGCCGACCCAAGGGAAGGGTAGTAGGTTGTTAGGCAAATGTAAAACCAAGGTTGGGCCTTGCTGGAGGAGTTTTATTCAAAGCGAACTATCAAGGGGTTCCCATAACACCAACCGCGTAAGGGATGCAAAATCAAGGAAGATAACATCGGTATGACGGAAACTAGGGCGGCAAGAGTGGAACAAAACACCAGGCATAAGGCCAGGCCTTCCACCCTTTACCAAGTATATAGATGCATTAATTAAATAAGAGATATTGTGATATCTCAACAATATCCATGTTCCATCATGGACCAAACTTCATCTTCACCTGCAACTAACAACTCTATAAGAGGGGTTGAGCAAAGCGGTAACATAGCCAAACAACGGTTTGCTAGGAAAGGTGGGTTAGAGGCTTGACATGGCAATATGGGAGGCATGATATAACAAGTGGTAGGTATCGCGGCATAGCAAAAGAGTGAGCAACTAGCAATCAAAGATAGAAGTGATTTCGAGGGTATGGTCATCTTGCCTGAAATCCCGCAAGGAAGAAGAATGAGTCCATGAAGAAGACAACCGGATGTAGTCGAACGAATCCTCACAAATCCGGAACGAAACCGAAGCTAACACGAGAAGCAACCTGGAAAGAAGCAAACAACATAGTAAACAACCACCAGCATAAGCATGGCATGATGCGCAACCAATTATGATGCATGTCTGGTTTAATGAGGCATGGCATGGCAAAATGCACAGACAATACTACAAATTAAGTGGAGCTCAATATGCAACGAGTTGCATATTAACGGAAGACCACATTCAAGTTCTTTAGTTTGATCTCGTTTAAGTACCCAACAATATTAAATGTTGATTAACATGGCAAGAGGTGAAGCATATGAAAACTACCTATCCACGCAAGTTTAAATGAGGCCAGAAATAACAAACAACAATTCCGGAAAATCCGCATATGCATGTATTAGGTTTGGTATTGTTCTGTCCTAAACCATATTTTAGAATTGTTAAACATGCAAGATGAATTCACCATGTTAAACTAGGCATTTTTCTACCCCATTTACATATAAAGTTTATTAAGTTTGGAGATACAATTATTTAGTTATGAATTAAATCATTTTAACATGGCATAGGGGCAAATTAAAGTAAACAACAAATTAAACATTTCAAACATGGATGAAAGTTGGATATTATAAATCTAGATGAAAATCTACGCATTTTCATATATAAGGTTTTTACATATGCTGCATAGATTGTGAGTTATTAAATGCATGAAGTCTAGGGGGTTCTCTGCAAATCTGTAAAACACTGGAAAAATAGGAAATTCGTCCGGAGCAGAAATAATATAATTCAGGCCGAAACTACTGGTGCAGGACCTTAGCAGAGGTAGAATCGGGCCAAGCCCATGGGAATAGAGGAGATCTGCTCACCATGGGTTCTTAGGCCAGAAGTACACGCGGCTAGCTGGGCCGGTCCAGTGGAAGCAGGGAGGGGCCAAGGCTCGGTCAACGAACGAAGGGGAGGTGGCCTAGGCACGAGCTGACGCTGGACTTGGCGAAGGTGCGGGCGAACGGGGGCCTCGTCCTCTACTCGTCAGGAAAACAGAGCAGCGGTGGCGCACAGGAGCCTTGGCAGCAGCGGCATCTTGGCTCCTTTGAGGCAGGGGAAGGATGGAGCGATGAGGGAAAGCGGAAGCAAGCAGAAGATGAGGAGGCATCCAAATCCGGTCGGAGGTGCGGCGGCAACGGCTCTCGGCGGCGGCCATGGATGACGATGTGGGTCCTGTTCTTGCCGAAGACGGTGACGACGAACCTGGGACATGAGGTGACAGTGAGAGACCCGAGAGACAAAAGAAGGCGGGGAAGGGAAACGAGAGGAGGAGTGGAGCGAAACGACGCCGGCCCTGCTTGTGCTCGACGTCGAGGTGCGCCGGGGCGGCGCTGTTGGTGCGGCGGCTGGACTCTGGCGAGGGTGATGCACCTCCTATGACGTATTAGAGAGAGACGGAGACGTGAGCTTCAGAAAAAAAATAAAGGACCGGAGGTAGGAGAGGGAGGGTCGGCCGGAGATGGTGGCCGGGCCTGTAGTCAAGGCGGCGAAGCACCTACAAGGCAGAGCTGCGGCCATCTGCTGTTGCTATTCGCCAGCGGCTACTGGTCAGGCGAGGTCGAGGGGGAGGCTAGGGTGAGGTTGCAACGAGGCTTCTCGGGCACGAAGGAGCAGAGAGCATGAGGAGGTCCTCCATTGGCTAGTGGGCAGACCTTTGGTGGCCTGCGACAAGGGACTCTGCGGTGGGGAGCCGCGGCTGATCCGAGGAGGAAGGAGGCTGGTTGGTTCGGTTGCAAAATCGAGGAGGGGAAGGTGGTAGCTACTGATTTGCAGCGGGGGAGATCCCTAGGAAGAGGGGAGTTGGTCGGGTGGCGGTGGAATGGAAGGATGGATGTGACAAGCCTAAAAACTAGGGTTTGACTGGTATATAAAGCATATGGATTTTTGGGTTAGTGGCTAATCCATCCCTACAATCATAACCAGACGGCCGGGTAAAATAGGTGGGGAGTCCAAATAAGAAAAGGGAGATGTTTGGGGATGATCCGGATCCATGTGTGACGACTGTCCGACGCGTGCAATTGTGTCTGGGCTCGGAACAGATAACGGACGAAACTGGGGGAACCCGGACGGACGCAAGTTTCGAAAACATGTAGATGAAATGCGGATGATGACATGGCTAGAATGCAACACGCAAACAAATGACAAGGCAACAACAACGAATAACTGGGAGACACCTGGCACGTCGAACTCGGGGCGTTACAAAAGTTTTTACATATGATGCACAATTGTGGAATTATTAAATGCATGAACAAGGAGGACTTTTCTGTAAAACTGCGTTCTCTAGAATAAAAAGCTAAATTCGTCTGTTAAAAAAACATAAGTTGGGTCGAAAGTGGTTAGCCCAAGGAAAACAAAACAGGAGGCGTTGGAGCTGGCCTCACCATGGGCTCGACCCAAGAATCGAAGGGATGCCGGTTGAAGGGGTGGCAGAGGTGGGCGCTGGGCTTTGGCGAGGCAAGAGGAGGTCCACGCGCGGTCAACGCTCGGGACGAACGAGATGCTGTCGCTCTTGTTTCTAAAGGATAGTAACAGCAGCACCATGGCGATGGAGAGGACGACGGCAGGGGGGTCCTGGCGGCGGGGTCGACGGGAACCGGCTGGAACGGGGTGGATTCGGTGGCTAGGCGGCGGAGCAGAGGAGAGCCGGTCCAAATTGGGGCCGAGGCACGAGCTTGACGGGCGGCTATGGAGCTATTGTCTAAAGAAAAGGCAGAACAATCAGAGAGGAAAACAAGGAAAGGAAGAAGAGAGAGACGGAGATGGCAGGGCACGGCGACCTGCGGGGTCCGGTGGCGCAGCCAGGAATGCGCGAGGAGGAGGCATCGGGCGTGCTAGCGACCTGCTGGTCGGGTGCTGGTTGTGGCAGAGGCTTGGGGTAAGGAACCTCCAGCGGCACCATGACTATGGAGAGGTGGCTGGAGGCGGCGGGGTCCTGGATCCGATCAAGATGGGGAAGGGCGGCCAGCGTGGTCGTCTCCTCATGGACCCAAGGCGGGTTGGAGCAGAGCTTGGGGACGCCATGGCGTGGGATCGTGGGGACTAGGTCGCTAGAGCGGCATGGTGACGAAACCAAGGCTGACTCCTATCGGTCCCTGCGAGAAGACGCGGACGAAGAGAGAGATGAGATGACGGAGATGAAACGGAGGGAAGAAGGAAAGGGAAAAGGCGAGGGAGTCCTGGCCTGGCGCTCTGGTGGCGTGGAGCTGCGGCCGGAGATGCTGCAGTCGGGGACACGCGGCCATGGTTGAGGTAGCTGCTCGGGCGCGAGGAAGAACTCAGTGGTGCGGGAGGGTTTGGATCGGGGCAAGGTGGAGACTGCCGATTGGGGTGGTGCTGAAAACAAGGGAGAGTGGCGGCGGCCGAAAGGGAATGATGGGACAAGCCTCCTCGAATTTTGGGTTGGTCAATGTATATCTCAGGGAGATTAGATTTGGGGCTATTTGGACCCTCCGATTTAAATCGGACGATCGAGAATAAATAGGTTACGAAGTCCAAATGAGAAAACAAAGATGTTTTGTAGATGTTTGGGGATGATCCGAATCCAATGGTGACGACTTCTCGGGTCGGGTCCGGGACAACTTTTGGACGCGCGTGCGAGGAGGGCCGTGGGCCGACGAGAGAGGTTAGGATGGGCCTGGCGGTAGGTAGTGGACTGTGTAGAAGGTCTAGGGAGGAAAGAGAGGGAAAGCCCGACAACAGTTTTCGGAGACCGAAAACGTTCAACGATAGACCAGCTATACTGCCGCTATACTTATCTGTTGGGTCATCAAACAGACTCCGAATGCGATCAAACTTGGCACGCGGCCTACCTACAACATAACAACACCACATGCCAACTTTCATCCCATGCCGAGAACATTTTCCGACCACTTATATAATAATATTTCGGGCGTGCCGCAGGCACGTGCAAGTGTGTCTGGGCTCAGAACCGACAACGGAAAGAACGACGAGACCGGCACGGATGCAAGTTTTAAAAACATGATGATGCAATGCACATGATTACATGACAAGATTGCAATATGCAAAAAAATGTCAAGGCAACAACAGCGAATAACTAGAAGACACCTGCCGAACGGTCTCGGGGCGTTACAGCGGCATTGGCGGCAAGCGAGGGGGAACGACGAGGTGGCCCGCCGACGGGAGCCGTCTGAGCGACGTGGGCGGCGAGGGCAGCCAGGCGCTCAGCACGAGTGCGGCGAGCATCTACCATGGAGACGACCAAGCAACGGGGCGCAGGGAAACAGAAGGAAGCTTCGGCGCACCCCTAACTGGCGCGCCAGATGTCGGATGACGGGTTCCAGCAAAACCCTTGAGGTTTGAACACTGGGGTGCGCGCGAAGGTTTTCTTGCTACCGATCTATGCCCTAGCTCGCTAAGATGTTACGGACGAACTCGACGAACTCACAACACAGAAAGACACAAGATTTATTCCACTCTTGCCACCCTAGTTTCCATCATACCGGTGTTATGTTCGTTGATTTTGCGTTCCTTACACGGTTGGGTGTTATGGGGACCCCTTGACAGTTCACTTTGAATAAAAATCCTCCAACAAGGCCCAACCTTGGTTTTACCATTTGCCTCACCACCACCTACTTTTTCCCTTGGGAGTCGCTCTCCCGAGGGTCATCTTTATTTTAACCCCCTGGGCCAGTGCTTGTCTAAGTGTTGGTCCGAACCGGGCAGCCTGCGGGGCCACCTCGGGGAAACTCGAGGGTTGGTTTTACTCATAGCTTGACCTATCCGGTGTTGCCCAGAGAACGAGATATCTGTAGCTCGCATCGGGATGTCGGTGCATCGGGCATCTTTTCTGGTCTTGTTTTACCAATGTCGAAATGTCTTGTAACCAAGATTCCGAGTCTGATCGGGTCTTCCTGGGAGAAGGAATATCCTTCGTTGACCGTGAGAGCTTGTGATGGGCTAAGTTGGGACACCCCTATAGGGTTTTGAACTTTCGAAAGCCGTGCCCGCGGTTATGGGCAGATGCGAATTTGTTAATATCCGGTTGTAGAGAACTTGACACTTAACTTAATTAAAATGCATCAACCGCGTGTGTTGCCGCGATGGTCTCTTTCCGGCGGAGTCAGGGAAGTGAACACTGTTCTTGTGTTATGCTTGAACGTAAGTAGTTTCAGGATCACTTCTTGATCACTTCTAGTTCACGACCGTTACGTTGCTTCTCTTCTCGCTCTTATTTGCGTATGTTAGCCACCATATATGCTTAGTGCTTGCTGCAGCTCCACGTCACTACCCTTTCCTACCCATAAGCTTAAGTAGTCTTGATCTCATGGGTGCGAGATTGCTGAGTCCTCGTGACTCACAGATACTTCCAAACAGTTGTAGGTGCCAATGATACTAGTGCGGATGACGCAACCGAGAAAAAGTGGGAGCTTGATGAAGCCCGTGTTCGTTGTGCTGTTTCGTTTCCAGTTGATCTGTAGTGGAGCCCAGTTGGGGTGATCGGGGATCTCGCATTTGGGGTTGTCTTTCTTCATTTTGGTTCCGTAGTCGAACCTTGATTCTATTCTGGATGATGTATGCTATATTTATCTATTGTGTGAAGTGGCGATTGTAAGCCGACTCTTTACCCCTTTCTTATTCAGTACATGGGATGTGTAAAGATTACCCCTCTTGCGATATACCTACCATGCGATTATGCCTGTAAGTCATGCCCCGACACGTGGGAGATATAGCCGCATTGTGGGTGTGACAATTATGACTAACCATGCCGACAATAACTATTAAGGATTATATTAACTCATATCAATGACATGATCAGCTAGCGAGCAACAATAAAATATATCAAACAACAACACTTTGTCAAAACAACCATGATATAATATGACAATAATGGTATCTCGCTAACCTTTCTAAGACCGCAAAACATAAATGCAGAACACCTCCAAAGTTCAAGCAACGACTAAACATTGTAATTCATGGTAGAAAAGATCCAGTCATGATGCACCCAACATTAGCTACACAGAATGCATAAGTCATGACAATAGTGCTCTCATGTTCTGGTGCTTGTTTTAGAAGGTGATGACACAACATAAAAGTAAATAGATAGTCCCTTCGGCCTTCGCAGAGGGAAGTAGTGATTTGAAGTGGTGCCAGAGCTCAAAATTTTAGAAGAGAGGTAAATGGTATTTTGAGACATGCACCCTTCTCATTTACTTGACGATTATCAGTTATCAATATCTTCCATGCTAAGCATGCTATTGGCGGTTCGCAAGCGATAAAAGTAAAGGTTTTGACTCCATTGGGAGTTTTTGTTTGATTATTTGTAAGCTTTTTCTGTTTGTAGTTTGGGACTGGGCATCCCTATTACCGCCATTTTCTTGTGCGATGGCGAGTGAACAAGCACTCGACCTGAGAATAACCCGCTTAGCATGGAAGATACCCACCACCACCTGTTGTTCCATGAACAATCCACGCACACAAAAAGGATATTTATTAGAAGTGTTTTTAGAGGTGGCACATGCAAATTTACTTAGGACGGCAGGTTAGTACCGTATATAGGTAGGTATGGTGGAATCATCTAGAATAACTTTGGGTTCAAGGTTTTTGATGTACAAGCAGAATTCCCACTTAGTACAGGCGAAGGCTGGCAATTAGATTGAGAAGCGACCAGCTAGGGAGCAACAACGGTCATGAACATGCATTATGCATAAGTAACATTTGACACTAGCATGAGTAGGATATGAACACCATCAACATAAACATCATAGAGGCTATGTTGGTTTTGATTCAACTACATGCATGAACAGGTGCCAAGTCAAGCCACTCGGACAATCATAGGAGGATACCATATCATCATACTACATCACAATCATTTTAAATCAATGTTGATATCCAAGATAAACCATTATCGACTCCCAGCTACTTATGCATGGCATGAGAAACTATAATATCTAATTCTCATTGCAAACATGTTTAATCATAATGGGCTGGATCATGGATACTAGGTTAAACATATTTACACAAACAGAACAAGTTGAGTTCATACCCGTGTCTCTCTTCCACGGCCAGTTCATCGAATATCGTCATTGTTGCCTTTCACTTGCATGACCGAACGATATGAAAATAATAATAATAGTGCAAGGGTGCCGTGGACTAAGCTAGAATCTGCAAAACATTTTATTCAATGGGAGAAGACAAGGTAAAATGGCTCTTTCTTAGATCAACAATTATTCATACAAGAGCCACTCAACATTTTCATCATGGTCTTCTCCTTGGTACAACTCGAAAGAAAAAGAAAAGAAATTCAGAGAAACAACCGAAATATTTTTGGAGTTTTTGGTTTTCTTGAACAAGCAAATTAAAGGGAAAAGCAAAAACGAGAAAACTATTTACACAGGAATGCTCCCAACAAGTAAATGTTTTTGGGTCTTCTTTTTAGTATTACAACTAAGCATGCATAGAAATTAAACTAACTACAACTAATTTTTTTGGTGTTTTCTGAGATTTTCCAAACACACAAGAAGAAAGCAAGAAAATAAAATTAAGCATGGATGATACAATGAAAAAGTGTGAGCACCGACAAATGGAATGAAATGTGTGAACATGAATATAATGTCAGTAATCAATCAGAAGCCTGGGTAGTAGTTGGGGTACTGAGGAGCGGGCATCCACTGATCCCACTGCTAAGGCTCTTCCTCCTCCTCTTTAGCCTGGTCATTCCAGTAGGCGATGATGTCCGCAGGCATAATCCTATATCCGCCCCTGGCAACAGGATCAAACAAAGCAGGAGCAGGCAATAGAATGGGGATGTTAGGAGATTCTATATCAGTAAAATGGTGGTGATCCATGGCCGCGTGATGTAGGTAAACCTTGGTCAGAGGGTAATCACGGGGGTGTATCTCAACCTCGATGTAAGCCGCCAAATGAGTGGAGAAAATCCCACCATGTATTTTACCCTTGGACCTATTAATGTGGAGGCGATGTGCCACAATAGCTCCCAAGCTATAAGTGTTGTGTTCCTCTAGTGCACAACGTAAGACAACAAAGTCTGGTGTGCTGAGCGCACCCACTTTTTCCCTAGCAAGCAAACATTTAGCAATAAATAAAGTAAAATAATGCATTGCAGGAAAGTGTATGCTAGTGGCAGTGACGACCGACACCCTTCTCTCATGTCCCATTGTCAAACTATGATAGAAGGCCTCAAACTCTACCGGCCTAGGCTCAACTAAACTCCCATCAGAAGGGATCATGCATATGTTACAAAATTTAGTAAGTGGTATCTAATGGGTTTCAGCATATAAATCAAACCACACTTCAGGAGGATTATTTCTAGGATGGAATGTAAAACTTTGAACAAAAATGTTTGTTAGGAGATGATACTATTCGCATTCAGCTGCGATGAAGTCGGTGAGGCCGGCATTAGCTGCATATTGTCTGAACTCCTAAAGGATTCCAGCCTCTTCCATGAACGGGGTGTGCGACCATTCACATGGTCGTACTTCCGCCAACCTCCGAGGATGGAGATCACTTTAAGATGACTGCCCAATAACACCCTTGGAGTTCTTTTTGGAACCAAACTTCTTAAAGATATTCATGGTTTTCCTATGAACAAAAATTCTGAAATCTATTAGCCCACAAATTTTCTCAACATAACTTCACACAAATGATACCAACTACTCATAGGGATACATAGAGGCCATAGTAAGCATTCAAACTACTTAGAACTCCAAGAATTCAACATGCAAGCTCATCTACAACAGCACCAAGAGTAGCTAATTATTCAAATATAAACCACTAAAACCAAAACTAATTGGACAAACGATGGAGTCACATACCAAGCAACAATCCCCCGAAACAGTTTCGGAAATGGAGCTTCGAGCAAAGAGATCAAAATCTGTGGGCTTTAGAGCAAGAACACGAGAGAGAGAGAGGAATGGAGAATTTTTTCTGGAGGTAGGTGATGATGTTGTGTAAAGAGATAAGTGAGGGGGGCCATGTGGGGACCACAACCCACCAGGGCGAGCGTGGGGGTCCTGGCGCGCCCAGGTGGGTTGTCCTATCTGGTGCACCTCCCTCTGATGTTATTTGCACCAAAAATTCCAAAATATTCAGAAAAAATCGTATTAAATTTTGAGAGAATTCTAAGAACTTTTATTTTGGTTCATTTTTTTATTACACGGGAAATACAAAAAACAAACAAAACATGGCATTTTATTTAATTTAACTTATAAAAAAAGAAAAAAATGTACGGACAGAAGGTAGTGCTTACTAAATTCATTGACTTCATACCGCTCAAAAATGATCCATTAATAAGGTCGATCAAGTCTTATTAACAACCATTTTCGTTTAGCATGAAACAGAAGAACTTCTGTAAATCGCTAAGTTACCTCAATGGGGATATGAATGTCCCCAACAATAAGCATTTCATATTTATTTTTGACAGTAGGTAGAGGTATTTGAAAAGTTCCAATAGTGATTGTCGGAGATTTTTCAATAACATTAATACCATTCACTTGGAATTGTTTCTTCGGAAAGTGCACCGTATGCTCATTGCCATTGATATGAAAAGCGAACTTTCTTTTATTGCAATCAGTAACAGCCCCTCCAGTATTCAAGAAGGGTCTACCAAGGATAATCGACATGTTGTCGTCCTCGGGCATCTCAAGTATAACAAATTCAGTCAAAATAGTAACATTAGCAAACTAACGGGCACATCCTCACAGATACCGGTACGTATGACAGTTGATTTCTCAGCCATTTGCAAAGATATTTTCAATAGGTGTGAGTTTATTCAAATCAAGTCTTTTATATAAAGAGAAATGCATAACACTAACACCAGCTCCTAAATCACATAAAGTAGTTTTCACATAATTATTTTTGATGGAGCAAGGTATAGTTGGTATTCCCGGATCTCCAAGTTGTTTAGGTACTCCATCTTTAAAAGTATAATTACCAATCACAGTGGAGATTTCAGCATCCGGTATTTTTCTCTTATTAGTGATGATGTCTTTCATATACTTTGCATTCTTTTTAGTTGACTTAGGTGGAAAAGGCATTGGTTTTTGAAACCATGGTTCTCTTTCTTTACCGTGTTTTCTAGGCACAAAGTCTCTTTTATCATACCTTTTATTCTTAGGTTGTGGGTTATCAAGATCAACAGGTGGTTCTATCTCAACATCATTGTCTTGTTCTTTATTTTTTGGTTGAGAGTCTTCATGAACATCAACACTATATTTTTCATTATCACTTGGTGAATGTTCATTACCAGACTGAGTTTCAGCATCAGAGATAGAAATTTCATTATCATTATATGGACGTTCTTCTATTTTAGGTTCACTAGGGGCATGCAAAGTCCTATCATTTTTATTCTTCTCTTTATTTCTAGAAGGACTAGGGGCAGTGGTGTTGTTCCTTTGTGAATCCTGTTCAATTCTTTTTGGGTGTCCCCTAGGATAAAGTGGTTCCTGAGTCATTTTACCTCCTCTAGGTGCAACTGTAACAGCAAATTAATGTATATTACTATTCATTTCATCAAGCAATTATCTTTGAGATTTAGCAACTTGTTCTAATTGAGTTTGAACCGTAGAAGCATGCTTTCCAACACCTCTAATATCATTTGAGATTCTAAATAACAAGTCACTCAAGTGAGCAATCATAACTTTTGCATTGAAGTGATCTTGTTTTCTAATATAGTTTTTCAAACTCATAAAGGTGTTGGCTAGGGTGCAGATTGTGAGGATTGTCATTATCATTGAACTTCACAAGAGAATTTACCTCTACCACTTAACTAATGGTGGTGGTGTATTAAGCCCATGTATTCCTTCAGTAGGAGGTAAAATTTTAACATCCTCAGCTTTAATACCTTTTTCCTTCATAGATTTCTTTGCCTCTTGCATATCATCAGGAATGAGATATAATATACCCCTCTTCTTCAGAGTGGGTTTAGGTGGTGGTTTAGGAAGATTCGAAACATCATAATTTTTCAATATGTTATTCAATAATTCCTCAGGTTGACCAACAGTTCGCTGCCTAAAAACACAACCAGCACAACTATCTAGGAAATCCCTAGAAGCATCGGTCAGTCCATTATAGAAGATATCAAGTATTTCATTTTTCTCAATAGGATGATCAGGCAAAGCATTAAGTAACTACCAAATCGTCCCCAAGCTTGTGGGAGACTCTCTTCTTTAATTTGCACAAAGATAAATATTTCCTGCAAGGCAGCTTGTTTCTTATGAGTAGCGGAACATTTTTCAGAGAAGTAATAAATCATATCCTGGGGACTACGCACACAACCAGGAGAAAGAGTATTGTACCAAGCTTTAGCATCACCCTTTAATAAGAAAGGAAATAATTTGATAATAAAGTAATAGGAAGTTTTCTCATCATGAGTAAAAAGGGTGGTTATGTCATTCAACTTAGTAAGATGTTCCACAACAGTTTGAGCTTCATAACCATGGAAAGGATCAGATTCAACCAAACTAATTAACTCTGGGTCGATAGAGAATTCATAATCCTTATCATCAATAAAGATAAGTGAAGTACCAAACTTAGGATCATATTTCATTCAAGCATTGAGAGATTTTTCTTTATACTTGCATAATAATTTATCTAGATCATCTATATCCTTACAAAAAGAATATCTCTAGTTGTCTCCTCATTCATAACAAAACCTTCCGGTACTGTCTGTGTACAAAAGAAGGGGCCCTTCTGTACCCCTTTACTTGTGCAAGGGCAGTCATAGCCACACCTACGGCCGGGCTCGGCAGGGTAGAGGGAGCAAAGATACAAGGTTGCCGAGGCAGGACTCAAGCTAGAAGCATAAAGAGCAAAGAGACAAGATGGGCTTCCCCCAGCAATAGCCCTTGCCGAGACGGCCTACATGGCCCTGGCAAGAGCCTTGCTGGGCCAACTTGCCAAACACCAGCAAGACCGCCACCCTTGATCCTGAGAGTCATGACGCTATCGACAACGTCAAGACCGAGGCTCGAGAGCTCCTGCATGGTGGCATGCAAATCTTTGTGGAAACGAAAGGCCTATAGGCCTAGGTGAGCACCAGAAGACGAAGACCCCCGGACAGATCTTTGCCAGGGACGTTCGCAAGACCCCGGCAAGACCCTTGCCAGGGACGCCCACGAGATCCCGACAAGGGCCTTGCCGGGGGCATCTACGAAGCCAAAAGCCAGGCCCGCACTTACCAAATCTTCACTGCCCGACGCCCTTTCCGATGTGGCGACCAGCCTACCAACTAGGCACACACTTGCGTGGAAGCACACAGCTTCTACGCCAACCAGCCAAGCACCTGCGTGGTGGCATGCAGATCTTTATGAAGACTCTGCCACCGCACCAGCTCAGCAACCAGCCAGCCAGTGTGGCGCTGTGTGCCTCGTGACCTTGGACGCACGTCGAAGCAAGGCGAGGTGGCGATGGACAGGACGGGCCTCTTTACTAGCCCCGATAAAGCAAGAGGACACATAGGCGGCGCATTAAATGTGTTGTCATAGGATGTTAGGACATAAACTTGTACACTGTACATAATTTCCACCTCTTGTGTTCCACTATGGCAACCCCTTTGACATATAAAAGGAGGCCCGAGGTGTATTGAGGAAGGATTCAGACTTTTTGGATTAGGCATGCACCGCATCTAGTTCAAGAACTCAAGAACACTAAATTCACACAAAGCAGAACTTTTACGCATAGCTTGCAGCCCGAACCTGGGAAAAAATCCCACTAAGTTGATCTTCTAGACCCGCTCTTTGCACAGCCCCACGCCCCGTAACCGTATAAGGGATTCTGTCGAGGGATCCCATGGGTGTCGTTCTAGAACTCCGACATCCATTGCACGCCAGGTAGGGGGCGTTGAGGCTGTTAAAATCTGGTTTTGAAGCCAACCCATCGACTCCTCCTTCGTGATGGCTCGAGAGAAGAACTCTGGTGCCGTCAGCTGGGCAAGGCGGTGCCGTCCGCAGCCGCAATAACCATCCACGTGGCAGTGGAAAAGTTAAGTCACACAAAACTTTGAGCAATTTTCCATTTTATAGGGTTATCTTCCTCGAAAGATCTTGCTCCTTGTATGGAAAACCTGCACGCAAGGGAACCCTTGCGCTATTGGCAACACCCCTATTCCGTTTCGAGTCCGCTCAACAGATCAGGCGGTTGCGCTGAGAACGGCAAGGTGATTTGCCCGGCAGCAAGCGCCCCCTGGCAGGCTACTAAGGATCCATTCCTCAAAGCACCGCCTCATGGGTTTACACACTAGAAAACCTGTCCAACTAGGCGTATGGCGTGTACACACAAAGAAAGATCAAACAGGATGATAGCATGCTTCATTTCAACGTACTGCAGAGTTATATTACATCAATGATTGCCACAGTTCTAACTTAAGATGAAAATTGTCATGGGCATGAACTCGCGGCGGCAAGGAGAAATGAGGTGGCAAGTCCCGGCGCTGGCCCTCCACCCTCTGGACTCCATTGACAGAGCTGATGATGGGCTCGATGTGCTCTTCGAGCGCCGTTAGGTCCGTGCCCTCCGGCAAGCTCTCAAGTGCGTCGGCGAAGTCGATGTTGGGGTTCCAAATCGCCACCTTGGTGAGCACCTTGGTCAGGGCAGCCCGGCAAAGCCTCCGGGACTCATTGGCCAGACAGGTCGCTCGGTTGCAGCGGAGCCATTCCAGAGTGTCGAGGACTCCCTCGAAGAACAAGGTCAGCCTAGCGTTGGGGCTCACATTCGGCTCCTTGGAGTACCTGACATCCGGCATGCCCATGCCAGCAAGCTGCGCAGTGAGCCTCTTGGAAATGTCGGCAAGACGGATGATCCTGGGATTTATGCTGCCCACATATTCTTTATGGGTGGCGGCATCATCGCTCCGCAGCTGCTTCTCGGTCTCAAGGGCCTTGATCAGGGTCTCCTCCCGGCAACGAATCAAGTGGTTAGTGTTGCACTAGTGGCATAGAGGGAATTTGAGGAAGAAGCAGCGTTAGTAGTAGAGCCTTTAGATGATGAGCCAGAGCTCTCCCCGGCAGGGCCTGATGCCGGCAAGGCAGAACCCCCGGCAGAGCCTGGTCGCGGAAAGATGGAGCCCGAGCAAGCGAGCGAAGTCGAACATAAGAAGAAGGTGGTGCAGCACCCCGTGTATTTCGTCAGTTCCCTCCTGCAGGGGGCTAGATCAAGATATTCTGGCATACAGAAGCTACTTTTCGGCCTTCTTATGGCCTCGAGAAAGCTGCATCACTACTTCCAAGCACATGAGATCCGGATGCCACTGGGAGGATTGTGGAGTGGGCGTTGGAACTGTCAAGCTTCGGCCTCGAATTTGAAAGCACTTCAACAATCAAGAGCTGAGCCGTGTCAGAGTTCATAGCGGAATGGACCTCAACACCTGACGAAGAAGTTAGAGAGACCACTCTTCCCAGCAAGGAGACGAGCCGTGATTGGATCATGTACTTTGACAGAGCCTTCTCGCTGCAAGGTGCTGGTGTCCTTCTCGTCGCCCCCACCGGAGAGAGCCTCAAGTACATTGTCCAGATGCACTTTCCCCGGGAGAAAGTCAACGAACAACAAGCGGCGAGGGATTGCTTGTTGGTCTCATGATCGCGGCAGACCTTGGAATCAGGAAGCTCATCATCAGGGGTAATTCGCTGCTCATCGTCAAGCAAGCTAACAAGGATTACCAGAGCCTGCTGATGGAAGCTTATGTGGATTAGGTGAGGAAGTTGGAAGAGCGTTTTGACCGTCTGCAAGTAGAGCATGTTCCTTCAGCAGAGAACAGCATTGCCAACGACTTGTCGAAACGCGCTGCCCTCAAGTTGCCTGTGGAACCAGGGACCTTTGTGCTTCAATTGACCCAGCCATCCATTGAGCCATCAGCAGGATAGAACAACTGAAGGAAGGCAGACCTCGAAAAGTACTTTCCCGCAAACTCCCAGGAGCTGCCGACAAAGACGTTGCCGGATGCCCCAAGCTTGCCTGGGGGGAGCAACCTCCGGCGGGGCCCCAGACCCCGACCGTAGAGGTAGCTACCCCTATGGCCAAAGATGAGGCTTTAGTCCGTGCCATCAAGCCCCAAGCTCCGCCATGGGTGCATCACACCGTCTGTTTCCTCCAAACAGGGGTACAACCTGGGGAACAAGAAGAGGCGGAGAAAGTAGCCCGTCTGTCCAGCATGTACCAGTTTGTGGATGATGCCCTATATAGAAGGAGACCGAACGGTGTGAAACTGGAGTGCATCCTTCGGGAGGATGGACTTGAGCTGTTGGCAGAGATACATGGGGGCATGTATGGCTCCCACATAGGGTCAAGAGCCCTTGCCGGCAAATTGTTCAGGCAAGGTTTATTTTGGCCCACCGCTCTCCGGGATGAAACAACACTAGTAACCAAGTGTGAAGCGTGCCAGTTGCATTCAAAGAACCTTCATCAGCCAGCCCAAGCCATTCAAACAATCCCTCTTTCCTGGCCATTTTTGGTCTAGGGGCTCAACATACTGGGCCCCTTTCTCGGGCTATCGGAGGCTTTGAGTACTTGTACGTTGCAATCGACAAGTTCACAAAGTGGCCGGAAGTGGAACCAGTGAGAAAGGTGACAACACAATCAGCCATCAAGTTCTTCAAGGGACTAGTTTGCCTTTTCGATGTGCCAAATAGAGTCATCACCGACAACAGCACGCAGTTCACGAGCCACACCTTCATGCAGTACATTCAAGACCTCGGTGCCAAGGTTTGTTTTTCTTTTGTTGCTCATCCCAGAAGCAACAACCAGGCTGAGAGGGAAAATGCAGAAGTGTTGCAGGGCCTAAAAACCAGAACTTTTGACAGGCTGCACAAGTGTGGAAGGCGCTGGATTGATGAGTTGCCAACAGTTCTTTGGTCGATCAAAAAAACACCAAATCGAGCCACTGGCCAGAGACCCTTTGCCCTAATATACGGGGCAGAAGCAGTTTTGCCCACGGAACTCATACACGGGTCACCTCGAGTGCTCGCTTGTGATGAGCTTGAGCAAGAGAAGTTCTGCCAAGATGATGCGACGCTCCTTGAGGAAGATCGTCTTCAGGCTGTTGTGTGAGCCGCTCGTTACCAGCAAGCCTTGCGCCGCTACCATAGCTGCAAGGTTCATGCTCGAAGCCTTGAGGAAGGCGACCTTGTTCTTCGGCGGATCAAATCTGGCAAGAATTCAAACAAGTTGATGCCAAAGTGGGAAGGCCCTTATTGGGTAATGAGTCACCAGGCTCGGCGCAGTCCGCTTGGAGATCAGGAATGGCATTCCGGTGAGCAATTCCTGGAACATCGAACTTCTTTGCAAGTTTTACTCCTAAGGCGCGGTTGCCGGCAGCCCTGGCAACCCCCTTTTTTACTAGCCTTGCCGGCAAGGCATGTAACCCTATGTACAAAGCCAGTCACAGACCCTGGGCGCAGTCACAGAAAGAAACCCTTAGTATGTACAGTTTCCTGTTGATTTCCATAGTTATGTGTATACATATATGCATGCTTATCCAAGGTATTGTACTACTTTTTGATTCCAACAAATATTAACGGACTACCAAGGGTCCATGTTCTTGCCCTCTTTTCCTTCCAGCCATGGCAAGGATGCTCGATCCCACCAAGGACCCAGCTCCGGCAAGAAGTTGAGAAGACGGCCCGGCATGGCGATCCCCGGCAAAACAAATAGATAAAGTTTACCTCTTGCCCATCCGTGTTCGTAACCTGCAACTTCTGCATTAGGGAACCTCGCCACTCTCTTTTGGAAGACTCGGGTACTCCCACTCCTAACCCAAATGCTGCTTCGGTTGGATTGGTCGTAGTAGCCCTTGCTAAAAAGAGATGGACGGGGGGCTGGAACCTTTGGGTGTAACACGGCAGATGTGTTTCTTCGGCAGGCTTCGAGCGCACCGGCAAGACGACTTGCCAAGAGAACTCGTTTATTTGTGTTAAAGAGACATTTTGCTTCTGCACGAGCGTATTCATGCACAGGTTTCCGGCAAGGCTAGTCCTTTTCATAAAAATACTAATACAAGTAACGGGGCTCGAGAGATTACATTACTTAGAAGTTAAAATTCAGCAAATGCCTACAAGTTTATAAAAAAAGGTAAGTGCCCCGTTATCTCCGTTCTTGCCCCTTTCATCCCATGTAGAGTAGGTGAAGGTGAAGAAGGCGCGACATGGAATGCGTCGATGGAGAGCATGGCGGGGATGGCCCTCGGCAAGGCGCGTGACCGAGGGAGGAGGGCGATGCAGATGACGACGCTGCCGCCAACGATCATCTGGAGTTAGAATCGGCGTCCTCCCACCTGGTCCCCTCCTCATCGCCGTCACTCGAGGAGGAGCTCTCGTCGTCGGTCGAGCTCTCCGCGTAGCACCCTAACCTATGTCCCGAGCGTCCGAAGACTTTGACGGAGAGCAGATCGCTCTCCACTAATTTAAAATGGAGAACATGCCCTTTCACCAAGCAGTCGGCGCATGCGAAGGTTTTCTAGCCCCGATGTAGATGCATTACATAAGGGACATGGAACCTTGTGTCCCACATATGTCACCATTGCAACACCCCTTCCTGTGAAGCCTCAGCCTCGGCGGCTGGTCGATCTCCAGCACCCTTGCGAACGCCTCGGGGAGGCGAAGGCGGCTACGCGCTGGCTCGCGAAACTGCAAGATGAACTCCAGCGCCGTGTCCCTGACATGGATGCTCGACAAAGCAGGAGGAGATGGTGGCGGAGATGGTGTCGGAGATGGAGACGTCGCAGGTGTCCTTCTTCCGGCCCCACCTCTGCCTCGACCGCCTCGTTGACCGCGCCCCTGTCGACTGCCTCCACCTTTGTCGTCTGGCTCTTCCTTGACCGCCGCAGCCCTCTGACGAGAGGAAGATCCAGTCGCCTCCATAGAAGGATGGCCACGGCCGCGCCCTCTTGGCATGGTGGTGGATGAAGGATGGAGGCGATGTGAGGGGATGCCTCTCCTCCTCCTCCTCCTCCTCCTCCTGAGTCCCCTTCTTATAGCCAAGCAGGGGAAGGCAGAAGACTGGCTCTACGCCTCTGAAGGGCCGTTTCAACTCTGGCAAATTAAGTTGGCAACGAGTAAGGGTTGTCAGTCGCCCTCCCCACGCCAATCAAAGGCGCATGGGTATCGGCCATGCTGCGCTTTCCCATATCCCGCACGTCCTTCACCTACCACACGCCATGCATGTGGCGTACATGGAAAAAGAGACGGGCATGGTGGGAAATGTGGAAAGGCTGTTCCAAGGTTGAGAGAGGCGAGGGGAGTAAATGAGCAGCAGACCTGCAGTTTTCCCTTTTTTATGGGGAACACGCGGGCCGCCTCTTTACTAGTCACCACGGGGTGACGCAAGCATGTTGTGGTCATTCCACGCACGACCTCCATGTCGAGCACTCAATGCCGAAGGAGTTACCATAGTAAGAACTCTGCCACGCGTGCCCACGCACCGTTCTGGGCCTGGCCCAACAAAGCTTCGTGCTTATGTGTGGCCCAGGCCCAGGGTGTTAGGACCCCGATTCTAAGTCACACCGATCTAGCCTGTAACACCTCATATCACTTTGCGGCCTCACGCATGGTATTCCCACGGGTGTCGCCTTACCATGGCCCGAGTCCGTTTGCGCCTTTTGGCACACGTATATGATAGTGTCGCTAGCATCCATATGACAGAAAACCAAGGCCGACATGTCTAGTCGTGAACCCAAAGTGGCACTAACTTATGGGGACAGGCATACATGAATCAACATCGAGCATGTCGGCCAGCAGCGTGTGAATCCGGGCCATAGCACTGGGCTAACAGGACTCTGGGAACCCGGGCTGTAGCAGGCTAGGCAGGACTCCGGATGTCACTGCGTGACATTTCCCCGAAGGGACAGACACAGGAACGAAGTGAATCACATGCTGGCCAGTCAAGTGCTCCGGACCAGTAGTGCTAGGCTAGCAGGACTCCGGTGAACCGGGCTGTAGCGTACTACTATGGCTCATGGAAGCACAAGACTACATTTCCCCATAAGAGAGGCTACCAAGGATAAACAACTAGGTTGTCGGATCCCACACATACCAAGCATTTCAATCATACACACAATATGCTCGATATGTGTAAATACAACATGGCATCACAACATAACTCTACGACTCATGGGTCTCATGACCCAAAATTCAGAGCATACAAGTCAAAAAACATGCGGAAGCTTAACTTGTCTTAGTACAGACAACTAAAAATGAAGAAGGCTGAGGAGCCTGACTATCTACAAGACCCTACCAAGGGTACAAGATCGTAGCTGAGGTAACAAGCTAAACGTCGAAGTCCAAGCGGAACTACTAGTGAGACTGAGGACTCTCTGCAAAACATAAATTAAGCAAACGTGGGTACATATGTACCCAGCAAGACTCACATCATAACTTGCTACATATGCATCATTATCAACAAAAGGGTGGTGGAGTTTAAATGCAGCAAGCCAGCTTTGACACGGTGGCTATCCTAAACTACGACTTCAAGTAACTCTTTTGGGGTGGTGCACACGAGTCCGCATATTCACCATATCAATACTCCACTATGGATCCGCTCCCGTCTCCCTACGAGAACGCCATCCATAGCACTCACACTTATCTTGCGCATTTTAGAGTATCCACTTTCACTTGTCTATGAACTATGCAAGGGGTCCGAGTTTCCATATCCGAGGAATCCGGCTATTCGAATAGATAGTGATAGCCTTGCAGGGGTGTACTTCTTCACACACGCTCTCACCACTTATCTCCCTGTACACATCATGTACATTGGCAACCTTAAAGCGGAAGTCGGGCGAGGGTGTCGGCCACGACCTGACTAACCACCCATTTCTCCCGTCTAGGTTTATCGCCTATTCGGGTTCCATCCGCAAGGAGATCCGGCCAGGGTGTCGCTCACGGCCCCAAACGATGTGTGCAGGGTTCCCAAGCCCACCATCTGGGTGCCACTTGGTACACCGTGCCACTGTGCCTAGTCTGTCCCAAGCCCACCTGTACCGGGTGCCACTTGGAAGACTACTAACACTACCTACAAACACCAGAAACTAGTTGCAACTCCTGGACAGAGATCGAGTTGATTAATAAGCCGAGAGGGGCCGAGTTACTGGAACCCAGTGTGTGGTTGTAACTGTTCATGGATCACAAACACAGAACTCAGTTCCTGAGAACAGCTGCAATGAGACAACCCACCATGTACTCCTACATGGCCTCTCACCGCTACCTTGACCAAATCGTGTTCACACACTTAGCTCTCAATGGTAGGACATGTTTACCACGTTCCAATTCATTCCCGATGAATCAGACCTTACTCAAATCTAAGTAGTAGCAGGCATGACAACAAGCATGAATGAGTAGGCACATCAGGGCTCAAACAACTCCTACTCATGCTAGTGGGTTTCATCTATTTACTGTGGCAATGATAGGTCATGCAGAGGAAAGGGGTTCAACTACCGCAGCATGTAATAGTTGAATCATTGTTGTCCTAATGCAGTAAAAGAGAGCAAGAGCGAGATAGTGGGATTGTATCGGAATGAACAAGGGGGTTTTGCTTGCCTGGCACTTCTGAAGATATCATTGGGTCTTCATCAGTGTCAACGATCACAGCGTCGGTACAACGTCTACCGAGAGGGGACAACCACCGGCAATAGAGAATGAACACAATCAATGCAATGCACAACATGATGCATGATAATGAAATGTCAATATGTTGTTGATTGAGGTAATGCAACTAGCAACACAATTAAATGAAGTTGGTTTGAACCCAAATTTCAAATTCAAACTGCACATGTGGTTATTTAAATACCATTCATTTGATTTGTCCTAAACAGTGGCCTTAAGTTGTTCTAACATGCATGAAAATGGTACAGATGGATAGATTGGATTGTTCTGATAATTTTTGATATATAAAATATTTCATTTGGAGCTACGGTTGATTTTCTATGAATTTTTGAAGTTTTAAACATTTTCTAGAATTTTCTGAATTATTGTAAATCCAGAAAATGTTTAACTGCATCAGCGTTGTGCAAGCATGACGTCAGCGAGTCAACTGACGCTGACCAGGTCAAACCTGACGACCGGGTCCCGCATGTCATTGGCTCACTATTAAATTGGAGTTAATCCCGTGTTGACTGGGATTTGACCTGCTACGGGGCCCGCCTATCAGTGTCTATTAGAGAGGGATTAGTGGTGATTAGCGCCTAACTAAGTGACCACGTCAGCCCGCCGGGGTTTGGCCGGCGGCGACCAAAGTGGCGGTGGCGGCGCGCCGGACATGCGCTAAAGGCGACGGGGCCGGCGGCTGAGGGCACCGGGGTGTAGCCCGGGCTCGCCCGAATCCAGGGAGGTAAGTGGGAGGCCGCGGGTGCGCCAGAGCTCGCCGGAGCAGAGCTCATGGCGGCGGCCGAAGCTCGGGCACCGACGGTTAGGCACAACGGCATGTTTCAAGATGAACTGGTGGGGTCTGCGGCTTCCTAAGGAAGCGCAGAGCACGCCTACGTGCTCTGGTGCGACGTGCGGGTGTTGCAACCGCGGCGGCGACATGGCCGACGGCGGGGAGCGCTCGGCTCCGGTGGTTGATGCGGCTAGGGGGCGAATTAGGCAACGGGGCATGTGGGAAACGATGCAGCGACTCACCGCAGTTCTTCTAGTGCTGCTGGCGAGGCAGAGGAGGCACGGGGTCCGGCGAATCGACGACAGGCATCACCGGCACCCGAGGTCGAAAATGACGGTGTTGGAGATGCAGCAGAGCTTCTGGCGCTGCGTGACTCGGTGGAGAGGACGACGACGTCGTGGCGGAGCTCTGGGTCATGTCGGAGAGGCACGGGGAAGGCTGTGGCCGCGGTGGTGCACGTCATGGGCGACAGGGCCGCTCGGGTGCGTGCGAGTGAGAGAGCAGAGGAGGGGAGAGGCCACGGGTGAGGGAGAGAGGCCAGGGGGTGCGTGGCTATGTTGGAGGCGTCCTGGCGTCGGAGGGCAAGCAGGAGCTGACGAGGCACGTGCTCGCGAGCGGTGGCCACGCGCGCTGTGTCCTCCTGGCAAGAGGAGAACGATGACTGGCCACTGGGCCAGTCGGGCCGGTTGGGATATCACAGAGCTGGGCCGATTGGGCACTAGGTGGGCTGCGCCAGGTAAGTGCCAGGTGGGTTTTTTCCTCTCTCTGTTTTTCTCTATTTTATTTATGTTTTCTATTTGTTTCAATCTGTTTTGATTTAGTTCAAGCACTAAATCATTTCTGTTTCTTCTGATAATTTTTTGCAGGGACTAAAAGAAATATTCTAGAGCCCCTCACAAAATAACAGAATTATTGAAGCATTAAATATATTTATAACATATATTTGCTCCAACTCAAATACAATATGTATTAGTTCAAAGATCCAAAATGTCAAGGAAAAATGTGCATCATCTATGGTTACTGTTTCCAGCATTTTCCAAAAAATGATGAACATTTTTGAAAGCCACTTTGGGTTCACTAAAAATATTTTGGTTGAACCTATTGATTTCCTTTGATGCTAGGGTTTGAAAAAAATCCCCATTTCAAATTCAAAAGAATTTAAACATGATGCAACGCATGACTAGCTAGCTCAGAGCTGACTAGAACTAGGGATGTGACAACTCACCCCCACTAAAACAAGAATCCTGTCCCGAGATTCAAGAAGTGGAGTAAGAAGACACAGGGGTCTCAAAACTATAACAGTCTTCTCTATCCAAGTGCCCTTCTCGAAGATACCAATATATTGCATCACATTGCTCTTGACGTCTTTGTCTTCGAGATCTTCATCCAACACGATGACGACGAAAGGAAACTCTATAGGAAACGATCTTCTCAAAGATCGAGCAAGTCAAGATCAACTCATGGAGTGAGACGTTGAAACAGCTCTTGGGCTGAGACACAAAACACACATCGAGAGAGATGGGAGGTAATAGATGACAAGGGTTCAAATTGGTAGGCAACAATTCCACGCTGGAGTAGAATGGTGCATGGTTTCAAAGTAGCGAGGAGGTAATTTCCATGATTCCATAACAGGACACCTTAGGTAAAGGTGACTCGTAGAGCATTTCCCTTAAGTGGCAAAAAGAATTACTTTTGATACAAAGATCATTGAAACTCTTTATACCAGCCTGAGGTAATCACAATCGATCGTTGGAAGGGGTTCGAAAGAATGGCATATTCCGACTAGTATGGATGATGTGGACTACCTTGTTGAAGACAACGCAATGGATGATTTTTAGCTTATCATCGGAAATGGATGGGACCCATTGTAAGTCCACTTTTGAAGATGATCCTGAACAACAACTACTGAGGTGCAAGCTGGGAACAAAATGCAAATGTTGGGAATGATTCTGGTAACCGGGGAAGAACTCAACAGTCGTGAGTGTTTCCAACATTCCAATGGTTATGGAATCATCGAACAAACTGAGAGCACAAGGATCCCTAAGGAAGAACTTCAAGATTAAGTCACACTAAATCCTCAGGGAGAAGATGGTCAAATAGCTCAATCAAGATACTACAATGATAGATCTTCTGGCTAGGTGTGTCGGCCAGAGCATCAACCTTGTCGGGGACCTACATCATAGATCTTGGAAAAGTTCCAACCATCATATCTTCCTGAGATTCAGATCTGGTTGGTAACAGGATATTCCAGACCCATCGAGTCTAGAAGAAAATGAAAGTTTGTAACACAAATCGACGAGATGGGGTTGCGAGATTCTCGGGAAATGGACTATCGTAGTAAGCTCCAAAACATGAGTTGGTTCTGCTAACACATGTGAACATGTTGTCCAAGACAAGCATGACCACGTAGTAGTCTTATAATAAAAACACTACCGAGTTCAGGTGGGGAACCATCATCGAGGCTACCAAAGTCCTTGCATAAGGCATGCTCTTAAGAAGGAACTTCTTCTCCTTGAAGAAATCAATCACTAGCTTGGTGTGCTAGGGAATACATATGGAGTGGAGGTAATTAATCTACCAAACCATATAATACATTCGCACATGCATAACTAACTTGGGATGGTACCAGAGGAAACAAAACAATCTTTCTCGAACTCATGGCGGCAACTTGCTCCAAATGCACATGAATTTGAAGAAGTCACTTCTTCTATCCAAGCATAGCCTTCATGAACGGAACACGAAGGCATTGCTTACAAAGTTTCCAATACTAGGTTGATGTTCAACATGAATCATGGGGGAGACAAAATGCTACCGATGGGCTCAACAACAAATCATCGGAATTTCCATATCACTAGACTTCCACCATCATGTGAACACGGTGATAGCATTGGGCAGACCAAAAGATGTAATGGTGTATGCTCGAGGGGTCAACCACGAGTAAGGCAACATTACAAACATTGTTGGTTCTGATTTGACTTGACGATAGCCCATACTCAAGTCAAAGTTTTGACAAGATGATAGACCCAGCAACTGATCACGAGGACCAATTGATGAAGATATCATCTTGCTTCAACAACTATCAAAACATAAGGATATCCCTTTGGGATGAACTAAGTCGGACAAGCTATCATATTCCAACTCTCCAAGTTGTCATTTAGCTTAACCAACTATTTCAGGGTATCCAACACAAATTCTTGGAGAATGGCTGGTTTGCAAGAAACCAACTTGATCACGAACTCCACATAGCGGTCAGGTGACAACCTGGTAATACATCCAAGAAGATATTCAGAAAATCACGAACCACCGATATGTTACTAAGCTCGAGAACAATCTTGCTTTTCAGAGCAAGACGATATGATCAAAAGAGCGAGGGATTGACGTAATCCTAACTCATTGATCGAAGAATGCACCAGGAAATGAAGACTAGGTAGCACAATCAGTCTTAGAATGATGATTTAAGAACCAATGCTCTAAGAATTAAATTATTGTCCTTTAACTACCAAGCAACAAGGCTGCTAGGAGTATTGATTTCACACATTACGCTTCAGTTGTCGGCATTCCAGTTACATTAACATGGGAACCGAGGAATGCACAATGATGGCAAGAAGTATCACTGCGTCAAGAGTTCATAAGAGGTGGTGCAATTCTCATGACATTCCTGACATCAAGATGGTAACACTCCAAGGTAGAACGGAGCAAAAGCTGGATTGGCATTTTGATCTGTGAAATAAAACTACTTTGACTAGTCCAAGAAATGGATGAGGTACTGGAGTTTGTTTCTCCTAGTCATTCTGAACTAGAATGGCTTGATGGACCACAAGAATGATAGGCACCGATGAACGAACGCATGCATACTCTTGACTATCAATAGATAGACGAAGGTCAGAAGACAACTAAAGAGGGACAACTCAAAGGAACATATGTTTTTCTGAGTTGTGGATGCATGGATTAGTATGCCGAACAAATTCAACATATTTCTTTCGGATAACCAATGCAGAGAGAGGTAGGACTGACAAAGTCACAATTATGAATGGAGAACTCCTCAGGAGTACTCTGATTGTGATCTTTTGGTTGAAATAACTTCTGCCATATTGGCTCATGGTATTGGAAGAACGATATACCACAGACCTCGAGGACTATCACAAGGTTACTAATATCTTAAGGGTGGACTATCACAAGGTTACTAATATCTTAAGGGAACTAGCAAATACTAACAACATGAGGTAGGGTGAATCTCGGGTTCAAAACCCAGGAGTAGAATACCTACTAACTAAATAACATCACGAGATGCTTTCAAGAATGGTGGCCAGAGTCATAACACTGGGGATATGAAAGCATTGCCAAATGACTGAGTGGTTCTCGAGGACAACTAGGGTCATAATAATAACTCCAACATACACGTCAAGGCAACAGAGTACCTCAACACACCGATTAGTGTGCTTAATCTGGCCCAAAATACAACGGGAACATGGAGGAAAGATTTGCAAGGGCATCAGACTATTTAGAAACCTAGGATGAATCGGATAGCATAACGGCTGTAAATGCTCAAAATGATTTGAAACATCCTGCAAAATGGTGGCATAACCACTCAACATCACAATATCAAAGTTCCGGGATCAACGGTCAACATACGGAAGTAGTAGGAACCGAACTGAGGCTTAAACCCAACAATCCTAGGCAACTACGGTTTAGTAACATGTCATCCCGAGAGATAGAAGAGAAGCCTAGTCCTTAACCCCCGTAGAAAAGAAGAGGTTGACTCAGAGCAGAAGGGCATAAGGTAAAGGAGTAAAAAGAGCCTTACGTTCCCATCCACAATCAATTCCCTTATATAACTAAAGCATTTCTAGACACGACTTCGACCAGTATGGCTTGGTAATCCTACAGGCAGTCAGGCTCTGATACCAAAGCTGTCAGGACCATGATTCTAGGTTACACTAATCTAGCCTGTAACACCTCATATCACTTTGCGGACTCACGCACGGTATTCCCACGGGTGTCACCATACCATGGCCCAGGACCGTTTGCGCCTTTTGGCTCACGTATATGATAGTGTCGCTAGCATCCATATGATAGAGAACCCGGGCCGACCTGACTAGTCGTGAACCCAAAGTGGCACTAACTTACAGGGACAGGCATACATGAATCAACATCGAGCATGTCGGTTAGCAGTGTGGGAATCCGGGCTGTAGCACTGGGCTAACAGGACTCCGGGAACCCGGGCTATAGGAGGCTAGGCAGGACTCCGGATGTCACCGCGTGACATTTCCCTGAAGGGACAGACACAGGAACGAAGTGAATCACATGACGGCCAGTCAAGTGCTCCAGAGCAGTAGTGCTGGGCTAGCAGGACTCCAGTGAACCGGGCTGTAGCGGACTACTATGGCTCATGGAAGCACAAGACTACATTCCCCCATAAGAGAGGCTACCAAGGATAAACAACTTGGTTGTTAGATCCCACACATACCAAGCATTTCAATCATACACACAATATGCTCGATATATGTAAATACAACATGGCATCACAACATAACTCTATGACTCAAGTATTTATTCATTAGGCTCCGAGGAGCAAGATATTACAAATATGGGTCTCATGACCCAACATTCAGAGCATACAAGTCAAAGCACATGCGTAAGCTTAACTTGTCTGAGTACAGACAACTAAAAATGAAGAAGGCTGAGGAGCCTGACTATCTACAAGAACCTACCAAGGGTACAAGATCGCAGCTGAGGTAACAAGCTAAACGTCGAAGTCCAAGCGGAACTACTAGTGAGACTGACGTCTCTCTGCAAAACATAAATTAAGCAAACATGAGTACAAATGTATCCAGCAAGACTTACATCAGAACTTGCTACATATGCATCAATATCAACAAAAGGGTGGTGGAGTTTAACTGCAGCAAGCCAGCTTTGACTCGGTGGCTATCCTGAACTACGACCGCAAGTAACTCCTTTGGGGTGGCGCACACCAGTCCCCATATTCACCATATCAATACTCCAGTATGGATTCGCTCCCGTCTCCCTACGAGAACGCCATCCATATCACTCACGCTTATCTTGCGCATTTTAGAGTATCCACTTTCACTTGTCTATGAACTATGCAAGGGGTCCAAGTTTCCATATCTGAGGAATTCGGCTATTCGAATAGATAGTGATAACCCTACAGGGGTGTACTTCTTCACACATGCTCTCGCCACTTATCGCCCTGTACATGTCATGTACCTCGGCAACCTTCAAGCGGAAGCCGGGCGAGGGTGTCAGCCACGACCTGACTAACCACCCAAGTCTCTTGTCCAGGTTTATCGCCTATTCGGGTTCCATCCACAAGGAGATCCGGCCGGGGGGTCCCTCATGGACCCAAACGATGTGTGCAGGGTTCCCAAGCCCACCATCCGGGTGCCACTTGGTACACCATGCCACTATGCCTAGTCTGTCCCAAGCCCACCTGTACCGGGTGCCACTTGGTAGACTACTAACACTACCTACAAACACCAGAAACTAGTTGCAACTCCTAGACAGAGATTGAGTTGATTAATAAGCCGAGAGGGGCCGAGTTACCGGAACCAAATGTGTGGTAGTAACTGTTCATGTATGACAAACACAGAACTCAGTTCCTGAGAACGGCTGCAATGAGACAAACCACCATGTACTACTACATGGCCTCTCACCTCTACCTTTACCAAATCGTGTTCACACACTTAGCTTTCAACGGTAGGACATGTTCACCACGTTACAATTAATTCCCTATGAATCAGACCTGACTCAAATCAAAGCAGTAGCAGGCATGACAACAAGCATGAGTGAGTAGGCACATCAGGGCTCAAAGAACTCCTACTCATGCTAGTGGGTTTCATCTATTTACTATGGCAATGACAAGTCGTGGAGAGGAAAGGGGATCAACTACCACAGCATGTAACCGTTGAATCATTGTTGTCCTAATGCAGTAAAAGACAGCAAGAGCGAGAGAGTGGGATTGTATCAGAATGAACAAGGGGTTTTTGCTTGCCTGGCACTTCTGAAGATATCATTGGGTCTTCATCAGTGTCAACGATCACAACATCGGTCCATCGTCTATCAAGAGGGGACAACCACCGGCAACAGAGAAGGAACACAATCAATGCAATGCACAACAAGATGCATGATAATGACATGGCAATATGTTGTTGACTGAGCTAATGCAACTAGCAACACAATTAAATGAAGTTGGTTTGAACCCAAATTTCAAATTCAAACTCCACATGTGGTTATTTAAATACTATTCATTTGATTTCTCCTAAAAAGTGGCCTTAAGTTGTTCTAACATGCATGAAAATGGTATAGATGGATAGATTGGATTTTTCTGATAATGTTTCATATATAAAATAATTCATTTGGAGCTACGGTTGATTTTCTATGAATTTTTGAAGTTTTAAACATTTTTTGGAATTTTCTGAATTATTTTAAATCCAGAAAATGTTTAACTGCGTCAGCGTCGTGCAAGCATGACGTTAGCGAGTTAACTGACGCTGACCAGGTCAAACCCGACGACCGGGTCCTACATGTCATTGGCTCACTGTTAACTGGGAGTTAATCCCGTGTTGACTGGGATTTGACCCGCTGCGGGGCCCGCCTGTCAGTGTCTGTTAGAGAGGGATTAGTGGCGATTAGCGCCTAACTAAGTGATCACGTCAGCCCGCTGGGGTTTGGCCGGCGGCTACCAAAGCGGCGGCGGCGGCAGTGCACCGGACTTGCGCTAAAGGCGACGGGGCGGCGGCTGAGGTCACCGGGGCGTAGCCCGGGCTCGCCCAAATCCAGGGATGTAAGTGGGAGGCCGCAGGGGCGCCGGAGCTCGCTGGACTAGAGCTCGTGGCGGCGGCCGAAGCTCGGGCACCGACGGTTAGACGCTACGGCGCGTTTCGAGACGAACTGGTGGGGTCTGCGGCTTCCTGAGGAAGCGCTGAGCACGCCTACGTGCTCTGGTGCGACGTGCGGGTGTTGCAACCACGACGGTGACCTGGCCGGTGGCGGGGAGCGCTCGGCTCCGGTGGTTGGTGCGGCTAGGGGGTGAATTAGGCAATGGGAAATGGGGGAAACCGTCTAGCAGCTCACCGCAGTTCTTCTGGTGCTACTGGCGAGGCAGGGGAGGCACGGGGTCCGGCAAATCGACAACGGGCATCACCGGCGCCAGAGGTCGGAAACGACGGCGTTGGAGATGCAGCAGAGCTTCTGGCGCCACGTGACTCGATGGAGAGGACGACGACGTTGTGGCCGAGCTCGGGGTCATGTCGGAGAGGCACAGGGAAGGCTGTGGCCGCGGTGGTGCACGTCGGCGGCGACGGGGCCGCTCGGGTGCGTGCAAGTGAGAGAGCAGAGGAGGGGAGAGGCCACGGGTGAGGGAGAGAGAGGTCGGGGGGTGCGTGGCTACGTTGGAGGCGTCCAGGCATCGGCGACAAGCAGGAGCTGGCGAGACGCGTGCTCGCGAGCAGCGGCCACGCGCGCTGCGTCCTCCTGGCAAGAGGAGAACGATGACTGGCCACTGGGCCAGTCGGGCCGGTTGGGCTGTCACAGAGCTGGGCCGGTTGGGCGCTAGGTGGGCTGCGCCAGGTAAGTGCCAGGTGGGTTTTTTCCTCTCTCTGGTTTTCTCTATTTTATTTATGTTTTCTATTTGTTTCAATCTGTTTTTATTCAGTTCAAGCACTAAATATTTTTTGTTTCTTCTGATAATTGTTGCAGGGACTGAAAGGAATATTCTATAGCCCCTCACAAAATAACAGAATTATTGAAGCATTAAATGTGTTTATAACATATATTTGCTCCAACTCAAATACAATATGTATTAGTTGAAAGATCCAAAATGTCAATGAAAAATGTGCATCATCTCTGGTTACTGTTTCCAGCATTTTCCAAAAAATGATGAACATTTTTGAAAGCCACTTTGGGTTCACTAAAAATATTTTGGTTGAACCTATTGATTTCCTTTGATGCTAGGGTTTGAAAAAAAATCCCCATTTCGAATTCAAAAGAATTTAAACATGATGCAACACATGACTAGCTAGCTCAGAGCATACTAGACTAGGGATGTGACACAGGGGCTCCTATCGGTGTACAAATATAGGGGCCCTTCTGTACCCCTTTACTTGTGCACGGGCAGTCGTAGCCACACCTGCGGCCGGGCTCGGCAGGGCCGAGGGAGCAAAGATACAAGGCTGCCGAGGCAGCACTCAAGCCAGAAGCATAAAGCGCGAAGAGGCAAGATGGGCATCCGCAAGATGGCCTACATGGCACCGGCAAGAGCCTTGCCGGGGCAACATACCCAACACCAGCAAGAACGCCACTCTTGAGCCTGAGAGTCATGATGCTGTCGACAATGTCAAGACCGAGGCTCGGGAGCGCCTGCATGGTGGCATGCAATTCTTTGTGGAAACTAAAGGCCTGCAGGCCTAGGTGAGCACCAGAAGACGAAGACCCCCGGCAAGATCCTTGCCGGGGATGCTCGCAAGCCCCCGGCAAGACCCTTGCCGGGGACGCCCACGAGATCCCGAGAAGGGCCTTGCCGGGGGCATCTACGAAGCCAAAAGCCCGGCCCGCAGTTACCAATGCTTCGCTTCCTCGCGCCCGTTCCGACGTGGCGACCAGACTACCAACTAGGCACACACTTGCGAGGCAGCTCGCAGCTTGTAGGACAACCAGCCAAGCACCTGTGTGGTGGCATGCAGGTCTTCGTGAAGACCTTGCCACCACATCGGCTCAGCAGCCTGCCAGCCAGCGTGGCGCCGCTTGCCTCGTCACCTTGGAAGCGTGTCGAAGCAAGGCGAGGTGGCGATGGACGGCACGAGCCTCTTTACCATCCTTGATAAAGCAAGAGGACGCATAGGCGGCACATTAAATGTCTTTGTCCTAGGATGTCAGGAGATAAACTTGTACACTGTTCATACTTTCCACCTCATGTGTGCCACTATGGCAACCCGTTTGACGTATAAATGGAGGCCCGAGGCGTACTGAGGAGCGATTTAGACTTTTGGGACTGGGCATGCACCGTAGCTAGTTCAAGAACTCAAGAACACTAAATACACACAAAGCAGGTGTCGATGGGAACGACACCTATGGGATCATTGGGATCCCTTCTATGGTTGGCGGGAGCGGGGTCGTGAGAAGAACCTGTTTAGGAGCTAGCACATGGATTGTTTACCCAGGTTCGGGCCATGAGGATGCGTAAAACCCTAGTCCTGCTTTGGTGGATGTACTGAGTGTTCTTAAGCTTCTTGAACTGGCTACGGTGGTTGTGCCATTCCAGAAAGCCGAATCCCTCTCCTGGTCGCTTCGAGCCTCCTTTTATAGGGAAAAGGGGTTGCCACAGTGGCACACAAGAGGTGGAAAGGCCTACAGTGCGCGAGCTTATCGCATGGCATTACAGGTCAAAGTGCATTAAATGCGCTACATAGGTGTCCATTTGCTTTATCGAGGACGGGAACAAGGCCCGTCCCATCCGTCGCCGCTCCGCCTCACTTCAACATGCGCCCAGGCTAGCGATGCATGCAATGCCATGTAGGCAGGCAAACAGCTGAGGTGGCGCGGTGGTAGGGCTTTCATGAAGATCTGCATGCCGCCAGGCGGGTGCATGCTGATTTGGCCTGGAAGCTGCCTGTTGCTACGCAGGTGGCTGCCCAGCTAGTTGGGCTGGCAGCTGCATGCGAAAAGCGACGGACTCTTGCCTGGTGCGGGCCTGGGAGTGGCCCTGCTGGCGTCCTCGGCAAGCGTCTTGCCGGGGGTCTTATGGATTTCCTCGGCTAGGACACTACTAGGGAAAAACTTATAGGCAGACGCTTACTAGCAGCGCGGGTTTATAACGTTCGCTGCTACTACTTAGTAGTAGTTTTTAACCCGCGCTACTACTAAGAGGTCTCTACCGTGCCCTCTCGGGACATGCCATAGTAGTAGCGAGGGGTACAAACCCGCGCTACTACTAAGTTGATAGTAGTAGCGCAATTTTATACCCTTCGCTACTACTAAGTACGAGGTAGGTGAAATCCCCATATCCTCGGCCGAATCCCTCCTCTCTCCCTCGTACTCCAGCGATGGCCACCGCTGGTACACTCTGCTTTCTTCCTCCCTCCCTCTCCGAGATCCCTCTGGTGGGAGGTCGCCGGAGCTCCTCGCCGCCGCCAAGATGCGGAAGCACGACCTCGACATCCTCCTCCTCACCGCCTTCGCCGTCTTCTTCTCGCTCCAGGTCTGCCCTCCTCCTCCTCCTCCCCCTATCTGATTCGATCCGGAACCCTAGCCGACCCATCCCCCTCCTCCTCCGACAGCACGAGGGCCGCCGCGTGGTGCTGCTCGCCACGCACGATGCCAAGATCCAGGTACTCCAGCTCCCGACCAATGCCGGGCTGGCCTCCGGAGCCTCCACGAGGCGCGTCATGGCCGAGATCTCCCTGCTCCCGGCCAACGTGCGCGTCGCCGCCGGCCGCCGCCCTGTCGCCATGGACGTTGGCACCGTCGAACGAACCATTGACACCATTGACAGCACGCACGGGGTCGAGATTTTTTTTTTTGGTTTTTCAAATTAATAGTAGTAGCGCGGGTCACAGACACGCGCTAGAGATAGTTAGTAGTAGTAGGGCGGGATGCACCGCGCTAATACTACTAGTTAGCTATAGCGCCGTAGTAGTAGCGCATGCACCCGCGCTACTACTAGCTTTTAACCCGTGCTACTACGAGGCTTTTTCCTAGTAGTGGGATCCTGCCGAGGGTCGCCGTCTTCTGGTCCTCATCTGAACTCATATGTTTATGATCTTGACAAAGATTTGCATGCCACCACAGAGGCGCCTCCCGAGCCTTGGTCCCATGTAGTTGTTGACGGTGTTCGGAACCTTTGGGCTCAAGGGTGGATCGCTCTACTAGTGTTGGGCAAGTTGCCCCGGCAAGGCTCTTGCCGGGGCTGTGGGGGGGCCGCCTCGGCAAGGATCTTGCCGAGGGAGTCCACCTCTCCCTCTTGCCCTCTTGCGCTTTTGGTCTTGGCGTCGCCTTGGTTGTCTTGTGCTTCGGCTTCTCTCCGGCTTCCCTCCTCTGCCCTGCTAAGTGTGGCCACGACGCGTGGCTCTGACTGCCCATGCACAAGTAAAGGGGTACAAAGGCGCGCCCTACTTTTGTACACCGATAGGAGCCCCCGGGCCTGGGCCACACATAAGCGCGACACGTTTGTTGGGCCAGGCCCAAAACAGTGCCTGAGCAGTTGGGGTGGGATTTTACCATAGTAACTTCTCATCCGCTACACTTCCCCATGATCCGCATTGAACGTGTGACATGGAGGGTCGTCCGTGCCGTGGGGTCGTGCGTGGGGCGGTAGAGGCACGACCCATTTACTTGGGTGGACTTGGGTCACAGTCTTCGAGGCGCCCATGCCACATGACCACGGGGCGGGGAGCGGCTGCTTCGCCCGTCCCTTTAATGTTTCTTGCTCGCCATGTGTCCCTCATGTAGGTGGCAGGAGGTGGAGGAGGGAAACCGGGCCGTCGCTGATTGGGGCAGCGGTCCGGTCCTGATTCCCTATGCCCCCGATGATCGGATTGGTCAAGTGGGGCGGCCCAGCCCCGAATCCGCCCCTTTATAAGAAGGGGAGGGGGCGGCATTCCACATTCTTCCATCATCTGTCTCCTTCCACCTCCGCTTCTTTCTTCCATCCGCCATGGCGAGAGGAAGCGCTGCCCCTTCGACGGTGGCGGCAAGGGTTCCTGCTCGTCAACGCGTTCCTCCTCCCCAAGAGCTCGTGGTGGTGGAATCGGCCATGAGAGGAAGGGGAAGGGGGGAGGCCGAGGTCGTCGTGACACTCGGGGGAGAGGAGGATGGGGCAGTGCCTCGGTCTCGCCTCCGCCAGCGACGCCTCCCCCGACAGAGCGCCACATCGGGGACTAGCCCCGCAAATTCTTCATCAGGCTGCACCGGCCACCGCGTCGCCGCCTCCGTCTCCCTACTGCATTTGCTTGGGAGAATGAGCTCCATCCACCAGAGACCCTCTGGTTGCACATGAAGGGCTGCAGGAACGGCGGCACGCGAGTCGATGTCGACTTCCCTGCTCCTCACGTCATGTAACTCTGCCCTGGATGGAAGACGTTCACACGCAACCACAGCTCGACGGCGGGGCTTGTCCTCTACTTCAAGTTAACGGTGGGCAACTTGCTTTCCATCAAGGTCATTGGAGATCTCAGAACTCGATTGAAGTGCTACGTGGTGAGCTCCTCCGACAATGAAGATTCCTCCTCAAGCGGGAGTGATGAGGAGGATAGCGACAGTGACGATGAGGGAGTCGAGCGGCAGGATGCCGACTGCGACTTCGACTGACTGCGCCGCCCCTCCCTCGGCCACGCGCCTTGCCGAGGGCCATCCTCGCTAAGCTCTCCATCAGGGTGCTCCCCGTCGTCTCATTGGGCGGCTAGCTAGGAGGGTCGGAGAAGGCGAAGAGTACACAGGCACCAACACCTTCGTCGAATATTGCCGGCCCGGTGCCTCGTCTGCAGCTCCTTTCCTGGCACCAAGATGTTCTCTTGGTGCCTTCTGCTCCTCGTACCATGCCTGGGCGCTCTTTTCGCCCTCCCGCTGCCTTGTTCCACCTTCAGTGGAGAGGGACAAGAAAGGGATTACAGGCACCTTATCTCTTTTTAGTTTGTAAGCCTGTGGGCACTTGTTAATTCTAAGACTTGTAATCCCCTTGCTCATGTTTTTAATTCCGTATGAACTGTACCTGTATGGGATGTTTTTAATGAAAAAGGGTGCTTGCCCGATTCTTTGTGCGTGAGCGAGGCCCATGCCAAGGATGAATCCTTGTTATTTTTAAGATAAACATTGTCGCCCGGCAACAGGCCTTGCCGTCTCCCCAATTTGGTCCACCATTCTCGGGCTCTTGGCGGAGGCAGGGGCGAAGTAGAGTTAGGCCCCTCTCTCATCTCCTCGCCACCGCAACTACTACCAAATTCCGACCCAGGAGGTAGCTCTTGGGTAAAGGAAAGGTGGAGCACGGTGGTTTTAAGAACATAAATGAGGTTTCACATGTCCCAGTTCTATACGGAAACGCATAACAGGGGGACGAAAGACTTATCTGAATTCGTAGCCCCCGGCAACCTTGGCTTGCCATGGTTGGATCCTTGTATCTTCAGCCCCCGGCGGTCTTGGCCTGCCGGGGCCGGAGCGCCGGTTCGTCCTCTTTTTCCCAAGTGGCTCAGCAGAAGTGTCTGCATGCCCGACGAACCAAAGAGAACAAAAAGACGCACACTAGACCTCTAGGCTAGGGGTTAGTCACCGCTAAGCACTATCAACCCTAACCGAGGGAGAGACTTAACCTAGCATGCATGCTATAACTTAGGGCGCCAGCGCTTCGTTTATTTATGCTGAGGGTCTGTCCCTGGCTTTGTACAGAGGGTTACATGCCTTGCCGGCAAGGCTAGTACAAAAGGAGGTTTGTTGGGAGGCCCGGCAACCGCGCCTTCTGGGTAAAACTTGCGAAGATGTTCGATGTTCCAGGAATTGCTCACTTGGACAACTTCTTCAGTCTCCAGGTAGACTGCGCCAGGCCTGGTGACTCGTATTACCCAATAAGGGTCTTCCCACTTTGCTGTCAACTTGTTGGAATTCTTGGCCTACTGAACGCGCCGAAGAACAAGGTCACCTTCCTCAAAGCATCGGGCATGAACCTTGCAGGTATGGTAGCGGCGCAAGGCTTACTGGTAGCGTGCTGCTCTCACATCCGCAAGGAGCATTGCGTCATCTTGCTGCAACTTCTCTTGCTCAAGCTCGTCATAAGCGAGCACTCAAGGTGACCCGTATATGAGTTCCATGGGGAGAACTTCTTCTGCCCCGTAGACCAGGCAAAGGGTGTCTGGCCGGTGGCTCGATTTGGCGTCGTCCTGATCCACCAAAGAACCGCCAGCAACTCATCAATCCAGTGCCTTCCGCTTTTGTGTAGCTTGTCAAAAGTCTTTATTCTCAGGCCTCGCAGTACTTCAGCATTTGTCCTCTCCGCCTGGCTATTGCACTGTGGGTGTGCCACAGAAGCGAAATAGACCTTGCTGCCGAGGTCCTGGGTGTAATGCATGAAGGTGTGGCTTGTGAGCTGCGTGCCATTATCGGTGATGACTATGTTTGGCACACCAAAATGGCAGACTAGTCCCTTGAAGAACTTGATGGCTGACTGTGCTGTCACCTTCCTCACTACTTCCACTTTCGGCCACTTTGTGAACTTGTCGATTGCAACGTACAAGTACTCAAAGCACCCGACAGCACAGGGGAAGGGGCCCAGTATGTCGAGCCCCCAGACAGAAAACGGCCAGGAGAGAGGGATTGTTTGAAGGGCTTGAGCTGGTTAATGAAGCTTCTTCGAATGGAAGTGGCACGCTTCACACCTGGTTACTAGTGTCGTCGCATCCTGGAGGGCGGTGAGCCAGAATAAGCCTTGCCGGAATGCCTTGCCGGCAAGGGCCCTCGGCCCTATGTGGGATCCACATATGCCTCCATGTATCTCTGCCAACAACTCCAGTCCTTCCTCCTGGGGAATGCACTTCAATTTCACACTGTTCGGTCTTTTTCTATACAGGACGTCATCGACGAACTGGTACAAGGGAAACCAACAGGCTACTTTTTCCGCTTCTTCCTGCTCCTCAAGAAGTTCCCTTGTCTCGAGGAAACGGACGGTATGCTGTGCCCATGCGGGAGCCTGGAGCTCGACAACAAGGACCTAAGGCATCTCTTCCGCCATGGGGGCAGCCGTTTCTATGGCCAGGGCTTGGCGCCCTGCCGGAGCCAGCTGCCCCTTGGCAGACTCGGAATCCGCGGCAACACCCTTGCCGGCGGCCCCTGGGGGCTCAGCGGGAAAGTACTTGCTGGGGCCCGATTTCCTCCGCTTGTTCTACTCCGTTGATAGTTCGACGGATGGTTGAGTTAACCGAAGCAAAAAGGTACCAGGTTCCACAGGTAGCTTAAATGCAGTGTGCTTTGTCCGGTAGTCAGCGATATCATTCTCCGCTCGGGGAAGGTGCTCCGCTTGTATACCGTTGAAGCGCTCCTCCAGCTTTTTCACCTCATCTACGCATGCCTCCATCAATGGACTCTGTAATCTTTGTTGACCTGTCTGACAGCAAGCTGTGAATCACCCCTGACGATGAGCTTCTTCACCCCGAGGTCTGTCGCGATCATAAGACCGGCAAGCAGCGCTCGTACTCAGTAGTGTTGTTTGTGGACATCTGCCTGGGAAAGTGCATCTAGATCACATACTTGAGGTGCTGTCCGATGGGTGCGACAAGAAGCAAGCCGGCACCAGCGCCTTGTAGCGACAAAGCCCCATCAAAGTACACGATCCAGTCGTCACTTGCTTCGTCGGGCGTTGAGGTCCATTCTGCAATGAACTCCGCCAAGACTATGCTCTGGATTGTCGAAGTACTTTCAAACTTCAACCCAAAGCATGAAAACTCCAAGGCCCACTCCACAATCCTTCCGGTGGCATCTGGGTTGTGCAGTGTCCGTTCCAACGGGAGGTGGGTGACGGCAGTGATCTCGTGGGCTTGGAAGTAATGATGCAGCTTCCTCGAGGCCATAAGGAGGCCGAAGAGCAATTTATGCACACCGGAGTACCTTGACCTGGCCCCCTGCAAGACAGAGCTGACAAAGTAAACCAGGTGCTGCATCATCTTCTTCTTCCGCACCACTTCACTTGGCTGCGCGGGCCCTGCCCTGATGGCGTCGGACTCTGTCGGGGGCCTTGCCTTGCCGGCACCAGGCCCTGCCGGGGGAATCTCTGACTTGCCATCCGCCGGTCCTGCCATTGCCACTGCCTTTTCGTCGACCTCCCTCTGTGCCACTAATGCAGCGCTGACCACTTGATTCGTTGCCGTCAGATACAGCAGGAACGGTTCTTGTGGTTTAGACGCAACTAGTATTGGCGTAGAGGAAAGGTATTTCTTTAGATCCTGCAATGCCGCCTCGGCCTCTGGGGTCCACTCCAATGGGCCCGCCTTCTTCATGATTTTGAAAAAAGGGAAGGGCACGCTCAGCGAACATGGAGATGAATCTGAGCATGGCGGCAACGCAGCTAGTGAGCCGGCGTACATCCTTGATCCGCTTGGGTGCCTCAATCTGCTCAATAGCCTTGATCTTGTCTGGGTTTGCCTCGGTCCCGTGCAATGACACGAAAAACCCGATAAGCTTTCGTAATGGGACGTCAAAGACACACTTCTCATGGTTCAGCTTGAGGTTGATCTTGCGTAGGTTGGCAAACGTCTCTTCTAGGTCTTGTACAAGGGTCGCCTTGTCCTTGGTTTTGACCACTATGTCATCCATATAAGCTTTCATATTTCTATGTAGCTGGGGCCGAAAACCAATCTGGATCGCCCTTGCGAATGTCGAGCCAGCATTCTTCAACCTGAAGGGCATCCATAAAAAGCAAAACGTACGACATGGGGTGATAAACATTGTCTTCTCTTGTAATGAAGATCTGGTGGTAGCCCGAGTAGGCATCGAGGAATGACAACAGATCACACCCGGCCATGGAGTCAACAATCTAGTCGATGCGCGGCAATGGGAAGGGGTCCTTAGGACAAGCCTTATTGACATCTGTGTAGTCGATACACAGCCTCCACTTCACATTTGCCTTGCGCACCTCCACTGGATTGGCCAACCACGTCGGATGGAGCATTCCTTTCACCAAACCTGCCGCTTCCAATTTCCTGATCTCCTATGTGATGAACTCCTGTCGTTCCAATGCTTGCTTCCTGACCTTCTTCTTGACGGGTCGTGCATGGGGACTGACAGCAAGGTGGTGCTCAATCACTTCCCTAGGAACGCCGGGGATGTCGGATGCTTGCCACGCAAACACATCAACATTCGCCAGCAAGAAAGCGTTGAGCGCGCTTTCCTATTTGCTGTCAAGGCTGGAGCTTATGGGAAAGCCCCTCCCGTGCCATCCGGCTTGACGGACACCCTCTTGGTCTCTAGTGGTCCAGCTCTGTATTTCTTGCTCTTGTTGGTAGAGCTCTCGGGCACATCCTCGACGGTAGCACAACACTCCGAAGAGGTGCGCTTGCCAGAGTGGGTGCGATAGGTCTTGACGGTCTTCTTCTTCCCTCCCGGGGCTTCAATGGTAGGAGCAAGTGCCTTGGCGGCAGCTATTGCAACAGCTTCTCGATAGAGTTGTCAGCATAGATCAGCACGTCCTTCTTGTCGGAGGGGACGGTGATGATGGTCATCGGCCCAGGCATCTTTAGCGTGTTGTAGGCATAGTGCGATGCCACCATGAACATGGCTAGTGCTGGGAAGCCAAGGATCCCAATGTAGGGCAAGGGGATCTGGGCCACATTGAAGACGATCCTTTCCGTCCTGTAGTTCAACTCACCTCCAAACGTCACGGGCAATGTGACCTTCCCCTTCGGCTAGCTCCTTGCCGGATTGACCCCTTGAAACGTACCCATTTCCTCGAGGTCTCCATCAGGAATTTGCAGCCTTTTGATCATGATGGCGAGATCAGGTTCAGGCCAGCCCCGCCGTCAACTAGCATCTTGTTAACCTTGAGGTTGCATATCGTTGGCGAGACCAACAACGGCAAACACCCGACCGCAGTTGTGCGGTCAGGGTGGTCCTCGGCGTCAAAGATTAGTGGTGTGCTGGACCATTCAGTGGCTACTGAGCGGCGAACGATGGCTCTGCTACTATAATCTCACGCGCCAACTGCTTTAGTTGGCGGTGAGAAGTGTGCATCGAGGCACCGCCATTGACGCACATGGCCTCCGTAGCCTTCTGAAACTCTTTGCTCGACGGACTCGTCGTCCTCGTCATGATCATCGTCTTCCTGCTTCTGGTCGTGGCCCCGTGCGGGCTTCTCTCGCTAGTTATCCTTGCCGCGGCGGCCTCTTTGCCCGCCATGCTTCTTGCCAGATCCTTCGGCACCATCCTGACCCTTCTCCTTGTCCCGCCACTCATACTCGGCTTTTTGCTTTTCAGGAAGCAGCTCAACTTGTCAGCAGTTCTGGAGGTCGTGGCCCTTGGTGCGGTGGATCTTGCAGTACTGCTTGTCAGAGCCCCCCGGCTTGTCGGCAGCCGCCAAGGCCCGGCAAGCAGCGCACCCGGCAATCTCCTTGCCGGGGTGGTCTGCCTCGGCCTTCTTGGAGTCGCTGGTGTCGCCGGATCCCTCGACGGCAAGCACGGTCTTGTCCTTGTGTTTCTTGTTGCGACGCCGGCCCTTCTTCATCGGGGCAACAGTGTCTTCGTCAGTAGAGTCGGTTTCCACACCGGCGTCTTCGCCGGGGTACTTCCTTCCCTCTTCAGCCCGGGCGCATCTAGCGGCCAGAACGTAAAGTTTGGCCACGTCCTTGACCTTGTTCATTGCCAGATCTTCATGCATCTTGCGATTACGCACATTTTGATGGAATGCGCTGATCGTGATGGCAGGATGAACATCTGGGATGTTGTATTGCACTTGGCTGAACCTCTGTATGTACTTGCGCAGGTTTGCACCTTCCTTCTAGGGAATGATATGAAAATCACTCGCCTGGCCATGAGCATGGTGGCCTCCAGTGAAGGCTCCTACGAACTCGTGGCACATATCTGAACAAGAAAAAATGGAATCCGCCGGCAAGTGCATCAACCAAGACATGACATTGTGTTTCAGGGCCAACGGAGTAATTGGCAAGAACCTTGTCATCACAAGCTCCAGCGGCTTGCATCGCGATGGTGTAGATGCTGAGGAACTTTGACGGGTGGGTCTTGCCATTGTACTTCTCACCGACGTCGGGCTTGAATGTGCGGTGGGACGGCCACTGGAACTACCGCAACACACGGGTAAAGGCTGGGCAACCCACCTTGTAAGGTAAGCCACCGGAGCCTCCTGGTACTGGGTGGTCCATAGCGGGCCCCGTCCCCCTGTCTGACTGGTGGCGCGTATCGCGCCAGCGCTCGATGGTGGTTTGAGCGTCTTCATGGGCTCGCTCCCAAAGAACCTGGCGTTGGTCACGGTGGGTCAGTTGGTCGGACGATGCTATGGAAATGCCATCACAAGCGTCATCTCGACGGACCGACATCCGTGGTGGCTGGCGTGGAGGAGGAGAGTGCACAATGGCCGCGGCGCCTCCGGCCCCTCCACCGCCGGCATGCAGTGGCTCGATGGAGCGCCGACCTGAGGGTCCAGCCGGCAGTGGCTCGTCTTTGTTGGCGACGCTGACGAGGCTCCGGATAGTGGCTCTCCACTCGTCGAGCTTCTCCGCGGCGGGACGGAAGTCGAGGAGAAGCTACGCACGTGCCAAGGCTTCTGCTTGCGTGGGTGGCGGCGAAAGTTCCATGGATCGTGGCGCGCTTCGACTTCTAACCATGTTAGAAGGAGCTCTGTCATGGCCCAGTGGTTGTGCGCCATCCTCGCCAGCACTTCGGCGGGCATGCTGGCCTCCTTCGTCCCGCGGATGACGCACATGACTGTTCCCACGGCGGCGTCCAGTGTCACCAGTGTGGTGACGCTGCTCGTCGCGCACAACCTGGGAAGAGCATGCTATGGGCGCCGGAGTGGGCGTCTTGGAAGTCGCCGCGCCGCTCGCGGTTGGACCTGCGATGCCCCTGGATGGTCCCGCACCGTATGAGGGGGGCCCAGCTCCGTCTCTAGATTTCACGGCGTGGGGCCCGTCGCCTTGCACACGAATGACGCCGCTCGCCGGCTCTAACTGCCAGAGCAATGTTGGTGCTCACGGGTCGCGCCTCGGGTTCTGTCCGCGACCAGCCCGCTGCTCGCCCGCACTGGTACGGGCTGTCCGGCTCTCGACGAACCAACCGCCGTGGCCGCCTTCTTGGTAGCCATGGTGACGAAGAACCGCCAGGCTAACTGCTATACCAGATTCTCACAACTGCGCGCCCCTACCTAGCGCGCCAAATATGTTGGTGGGAACGACACATATGGGATCACTGGGATCCTTCTATGGTCGGCGGGCACGGGATCGCGAAAAGAGCAGGTTTAGGAGCTAGCACATGGATCGTTTACCCAGGTTCGGGCCACGAGGATGCGTGAAGCCCTAGTCCTGCTTTGGTGGATGTATTGAGTGTTCTTGAGCTTCTTGAACTAGCTATAGTGGTTGTGCCATTCCAGAAAGCCGAATCCCTCTCCTGGTCACCTCGGGCCTCCTTTTATAGGGGAAAGGGGTTGCCACAGTGGCAAACAGGAGGTGGAAAGGCCTACAGTGCGTGAGCTTATCGCATGGCATTACGGGACAAAGTGCATTAAATATGATACGTAGGTGTCCATTAGCTTTATCGGGGACGGGAACCAGGCCAGTCCCGTCCGTTGCCGCTTAGCCTCGCTTCGACACGCGCGTAGGCTAGCGATGCATGCAGCGCCATGTAGGCAGGCAAGAAGTTGAGGTGCCGCGGTGGTAGGGCTTTGATGAAGATCTGTATGCCACAACGCAGGTGCTTTCTGATTTGGCCTGGAAGCTCCATGTTGCCACGCAGGTGCCTGCCCACTAGGTTGGGCTGTCAGCTGCATGCAGAAAGCGGCGGAATCTTGGCTGGTGCGGGCCTGGCAGTGGCCCTGCTGGCGTACTCGGCAAGGGTCTAGCCGGGTGCCCGGCAAGGGTCTTGCCGTGGCATTGCTATCATCCCCGGCAAGGGTCTTGCCGGGGGTTATGTGTATTTCCTTGACTAGGATCCTGCCGAGGGTGGCCGTCTTCTGGTCCTCATTCGAACTCATATGTTTATGATCTTGATGAAGATTTGCATGCCACTACAGAGGCGCCTCCCGAGCCTTGGTCCCACGTAGTTGTTGACGGCGTTCGGAACCTTTGGGCTCAAAGGTGGCTCGATGTAATGGCGTTGGGAAAGTTGCCCCAGCAAGGCTCTTGCCGGGGCTGCGGGGGACCGCCTCGGCAAGGATCTTGCCGAGGGTGTCCACCTTGCCCTCTTGCCCTCATGCGCTTCTGGTTTTGGCGTCGCTTTGGTTGTCTTGTGCTTCGGCTTCTCTCCGGCTTCCCTCCTCTGCCCTGCCAAGTGTGGCTGCGGCGCGTGGCTATGACTGGTCGTGCACAAGTAAAGGTGTAAAAAGGAGCGTCCCTACTTTTGTACACCGACAACAGGACTAGGGTTTTACGCATCGCTTGCGGCCCGAACTTGGGTAAAAATCCCACTGAGTTGATTAGACCCGCTCTTTGCATAGCCCCACGCCCCGCAACCGGAGAAGGGATTCCGTCGAGGGATCCCATAGGTGTCGTTCCAGAACCGCGATAGGTACCTTAGGCAATTCATATCTAGGAAGGCTAGTTCTAGCAGGTGTGTTGGGAGTTTCAGTTTCAAGCTCATCATCAGATTCAACACATCATATTGTATTACTCTAGCAATTTGTTTGTCAAGAAATTCAGCAAGTGGCGCATCATCTTTATCAAGCAAGGTACTAGCATCATCATAAGAATTATCCATAGAAGAAGTAGCATCGCCAATAACTTGCGACATATCAGGATTAATAGCATGTGGTGGTGTTGCAAGTTTACTTATAATAGAAGGTGAATCTAAAGTAGAACTAGATGGCAGTTCCTTACCCCCCCCTCGTCTTTGAGGGAAAAATCTTAGTCTTAGCATTCTTCAGATTGTTCATAGTGATAAATTGATAATATTCCCAAGTGACTCAACAAATATAGCCATGATCCCCAGCAATGGCGCCAGAAAAAGGTCTTGATAACCCACAAGTATAGGGGATCGCAACAGTTTTTGAGGGTAGAGTATTCGACCCAAATATATAGATTCGACGCAAGGAGAGCCAAAGAATATTTGAAGGTATTAGCAGATGAGTTGTCAATTCAACCGCACCTGGCGATTTTTTATCTACAGCAACATGATCAGTAGCAAAATAATATGATAGTTCTGATAATAGTAAAAGTGATAGTAATAGTTTTGTAAAAAGTGCAACAGTAACGATAGCCATAGTACCTTAGCAAGAAAAATATAGGATAAATTCGTTGGCTTTGGATTGGTGACTTGTTGGATGATATTCATCATGAGACAGTTATAACCTAGGGCGATACGGCACTAGCTACAGTTCATCAATATAATGTAGGCATGTAAATAGTGATACGTGCTTATGGAAAGAACTTGCATGACATCTTTTTTCCTACCCTCTCGTGGCAGCGGGGTCCCATTGGAAACTAAGGGATATTAAGGCCTCCTTTTAATAGAGTACCAGAGCAAAGCATTAACACATGGTGAATACCAGAGTAATGAGCAATGAGGCGTCAAATCACAAAGCTGCACCTTTCCCACGGTTAAGTTGGAGGGACGAAGCAACCATCATTTCACTTGTTGCTGAATCCACTTCTCCCTCATCTTCTTCAACTTAACCACATCTTGCTTCTGCCGTTGTTCTGCCTCATGTGGGACGCGGATCGGCTTGGTAAAGCACTGACACGTGGGACCGCATGTTAGCAAACTGCCAGGACAACGTCCTCCGAAAATAAGAAGCCTAATCCTAGACTTACAAAGGGCTACGTAGCTGCTACGTATACTTTCCATCTAATCTATATATGCCCCCCTGATTTTCACGTGGGGTGGGCCTAATCCTCTCCTTTAATCCAATAGAATAGTCCCACATCACATCAGTTCGTTACTTTACGTAAACCATTACGTGGATGTAGCATTGCTCAAATAAGAAACCTCCCCCGCCATCTGCGCGGCAAAATCACCTCCTTTTTACTAATCTTGATTCTATAATTTTTTAGGTCAATATAATTGAGATTTGTATAGATGGCACACAGGAGCAAAACCAAGTGGTACGGGTAAGGGCATCCACAATGTGTAGCCAAATGTGAAAATAGCTTTTGGCATCGTGGGAACCATTGTGGACGGTGTTGCCAAAGCCAAAAAAGATGGAACCGAAGCTCCTTGATTGATTGATTGAAGGAATAGAAAAATGCAACATCTCTCCTCTTTCTCCCATGCTTGGACGCATGTAGTACAGTATAGAGCACATAGTCTACTCCCCTGTCCCTTCTATCACAAATCACAAAGCAGTGAGGCGTCAAATCACAAAAGCACGGACGAAGCAACCATCATTTCACTCTTCGCTGACTCCGCTTCTCCATCGTCTTCTTCGAGAAACCATCTCACCGCACTACTACTCCTAGTAGTACTAGTAAAGGACTTCCTGGATGCAAATAAGGCGGTTGTCTGGCCTTGCAGGCGGCACTTGCGAACAACTTACCGTGGTCTCCCTCAATGGTGTTCTTCGTCGTATTCACTTCGCCAAACCACCAAAAGAAGATATCGTCGACGTCACCGCAATGGGGAAGGAAATCAAATATAGTTACTACCTCCATTTTTTCGTAGACGAGGCCAATATATCAAAATTACAATTTGCAAAGGGCCACTAACACTAATTGAGGGAAAATTGATGGTGTTAGCAACCAAGGACATTAATATCCCATGCATGCATGCGCAAGTGAGAAGGTTGGTTTGCATGGCGCTGCATTAATCAAGCGATGAGGAGTGAGATGGTTAGCTCTTTGATCTTTGGAGAAAAAATACGCATTAATTGACACGTGAAACGAGGATTTGTATCGATTAAATCCCGCGAAGGAAAACCCCACCTTTCTTTTTAACACTAGTACTCCTAGTACGTACGTACTTATCCTTTTTGGGTCTAGGCCTTGCATTGCCAAACTTCGCCACACATTTTTGCCGAGTTTGCCTAAAGTTTTCAAAATGAGAAGGAGGTACACTTGCGTACCGCTGTCGCGGTCGCACCGCACCCTCACACGGTCGCTCCTGCACGCCGCGGTCGCACCGCACCCTCACACAGTCGCTCCTACACGCCGCAAACTCAACCAAGGGAACGCACCTTCACTGACACGTGTTGTCGCATGTGAACAAACCAAACTCAGCCATCCTATCGCTGACAGATAATTTTTGTTCATAGAGTATGTTTATCCAACCGCATGTTGGGGAGTATCCGTATGGCCCATGCGGTGGTTTGTTGGGGAAGAAGAAGAGGTGGGGAAGAAGGAAAGAAGGGTTAGGAGACGTAGGATATTCATCCAACCGCTTGAAATGGTAGACTAACCCAACTCAGGCGACTTGCATAACAAATATATGTTTTTACACAGCAAAACATCCATAAAAACAACAACATAAAGAAAAACTATCACTGCTCGCGGAAAGAGACGGTCTCGTCGTCTTTGGCTGCCGGCGCGAACCAGGCGTCGCTGCCGATGTGTATCTCTGCACCGTGGTTGTCCTCGGCCTCCAGCTACTCGTTCAAGAGGAGCGTGCGGTCGCTCTGCACGGACGAGAGCACAGCCCGGTTCAAGTCGAGGACGTCCGGTTCCGCCAGCGGGAGGGCCTCGATGGCAACGACATCCGTGCGCTCTGCGTCGAGTCGAGCCTTCGCCGCTCGGTTCAAGTCCAGGACGTCCGGTTCCGCCTCCAGGAGGGCGTCAATGAGAGCGGCATCTACGCGCTCTGCGTCGAGTTGAGACTCTGCCGCCCGGTTCAGGTCCAGCACGTCTGGTTCCGCCTGCAGGAGGACCTCGATGGCAGCGGCATCCGCGCGCTCCACCTCAACTTGAGCCTCCGCCGCCCGGTTCACATCCACGACCTTAGGTTTCGCCTGCAGGAGAGCCTCAATGGTGGCGGCATGTGCGCGCTTCGTGTCAAGTTGAGCCTCTGCCTCCCGGGCCTCCTTTAGTATCGCCATGTTGAACCGCTGGTCCGCCTGCACCATGGGGGACTCGGACGCCGTCACGAAGTCGACGTCCATCGTCTCATACCCATTAGGGGCCTTCTGTGCCGCGACCTCCGCCATGAACATTGGATCGTCTTCCTCCTCCTCGTAGCTTGGCTCGAGAGAAATCGGGGATTGGCCCACCACAAAGCGAGCTTGGGAACGGAGGTTTGTGGCGCCGACCGCCGCCACGATTTTTGCGCGGCACTCCGGCGTCAGCATCTTGTAGTAAGTGATCTTGCGGCGCACCATGGCTTTCCGGCGAACTAGGGGATGCTTTATGCGGGCTAGGGGATCGAATGGTGGGGGAATGGGCTAGAGATTTGGTGTGGTTTTAGGGCAGTGGCTGGCGTAGGCCGACCAGCGAAGGTTCTGGTGTGAATAGTGGTTTCGGTGACGACCGGTTAATCAGTTTTGTCTGTACATCGCTCTTTTCGCGTTTGCATTGCAGCCCGGCATGCTGGACCCCTCCATGTCACTCACCGAATGGAACGCGCTTTGTCTTGCGTTTTCGCTCGCTTGTGGGACCGCAGTTGAGAGCAAACCGATGCCCCTCCCCCTCCCCCGCCTACGTCATTTGTTATACCACCACTCCCTCTGTTTTATGCGGAGTAAATAAAAACAGAGGGAGTACTATGGATGAGGATCCCCTGACGTGGCCGAACCCATTGAGTAACTGACATGCGGGGCCTAGCAAGCATGGGGTCCGCCAGTAAGTGACCGAAAGGGAGGGTTAAGCAGGGACACCTACGTCAAAGGATCCACTTCCACTATACTACTTTGACCAAATGTTGTACTAATAATATATGACATGTAACTTACATTAATGTTAGAGTAATAACATATGACATGCAACTTACACAAAGCATACAAGGTCTAATGCGGTTTTCGAGGCTAACTTTGACCAAATGTTAGAGTAATAATATCTGCCATGCAACTTACACAAAGCATACGGTCAAATTCGTATGTGAAAGGAGTTTCCAATGATATAATTTTCACATTATACATCTCATGTACTATTAATCTTGTCAATAGTCAAATTGGAAACCATCTCGAGTACAAATCTAGGAGTACATACGAATCTAATAATATTGATTGGGCGTTGTTGAATGTTGATACCTTTTTGATCAAAGTATAGATACTTTGACTACACATAAAACTTATATGTAAACTAGAAAGGATAGGAGGGAGTATATGTACGTTTAAAAACGAAGCGAACATCAAATACCCTTTATATATGATTTGCGGATGCTATGATCACCGGTTCAAAATTTTGAATCCGCCTTTGGTATCATGTGCCCCCACTCGTTCCCTCTCGATTTCAGCTCGGGGTCTGGAGATCTATTGAAAGAGGACTAGGGTGGGTAAATGCGAATGATACTCGGCGGAATGTTCAAATGAGGCATGCGGGAGGATGGACTCGACTGGTGGGCGACATGATCGATGGAGAAGAGGGTTGGAGAGGAATGAGAAATAAGCAAACGCCACATGAATATACTTGAATGGCTCAAATAAACAATAAGTTGTCTCGCTTGGCCTACATAGTGAAAGGCCTAATGTGAAACTCAGAGCACTAAAGCTTGAATATGGCCGGGAAAATAGGGAAACCAACATGTGGGGCACACCCGTCGGGACGACTTTGCGCAGACTAGTCCAATGAAGGAGCTGGCCCATGAGCTCCTCGCCACCGTCAACCGTTCATGTGGGTCGTTGGGGCCAACAACGGGGCGCAGCTCCAGCACCGCCTCTAGACACGGCGACCGCGGTGAGCGACACACTCATATCGCCGCTAGACATGGTCGGTTTCAGTGTGCCGAGGGTGGCATTAGTGTTGTGGCACGACCAACGGTATGTTTGGTTTGTGCCCAAGGTTGCCCCATCAAAGCATTGGGTAGCCAAAATATTGGTTGCCCATGATTTGGCCGACATTGGAAAGAAAAATGAACTAGAGTTGGCTAGAGTTCATTGGCATGCCAAAGAAATGGCAACCATCCAAATAAAGACCAATCTTTGGGTCATGACCAAAATTTTGGTTGAGGTATTGGCTGCCCATGATTTGGCCGACATTGGCAAGAAAAATGAACTAGAGTTGGCTAGAGTTCATTGGCATGCCAAAAAAATGGCAACCGTCCAAACAAAGACCAATCTTTGGGTCATGCCCAAAATTTTGGTAAGGTGCACTTTGGCCACAATCCAAACACACCCAAACACCCGGCTCGTCGAGGATGCACGGGGCGCCGCGACGTGTCCGCGGAGTGGTGTAGCGCGGCCAACTGCATCCTCTGGACCAGAGACCATGCCGGGTCGTCTTGCTTTTTCAATGACATGCGGGGATCGCATGTGAGCAAAGGGCATCTCCAACGTTGCCACGACTGGAGCTGACTACCCTGGCACACCAAAACCCTCGTCCCTCGCGCCATCGCGCGATGCGTTCCCAGCCGGCGCTAGCTGCCCACATTCATGTCGTCCGTTCGTATGTCGTTGTTAAGAGGCTCGGTGCCCAAGGAACCAACTCCGGCTACTTAATGATGCACCCGGACGCTTGGCCTCACCGGAATGCGCTACTTAAAGTGGCAACGCCCACCTAACCTCCACACCATAGCGCATCGTCCTCCTACCTGGCACCACATCCGCCATGACCGCAAGTGTGAATGCTCTGCGAGAGAGCTTGTCTTCGGGGATGAAGCTCGAGGTCGCCGCCCTCGCTCAAGTCGCCTCTCGCGACGCAATAGTGGCGTAGCCGGACGCGGACGCGACCGCACAAGCAGTGGCCATGCTGGCGGCCAACGATGGCAGCACCGTCAGCCATGCGTCCTACTTGCCGCCGTCCAACGTCCTGCACTGCCGAGGTCGGGGACTCCTCCGAGGATGAGTATGGCATGGGAGGCGGCAGGGCATGGTATGCCAACTAGCCTTTCCGTATCCCGTGTTCTACTCTTCCTCGCCGAAGACCGCACCTTCACTTCACGGGTCTTGAACCCCGCCCCCGTACATAGAGTTCGCAGATGGAGGACGTCGGTCGCCGTCGTAGAATAGGTTTAGGGTCGTGTTTCTTTTATTTTTCTATCCTATAAAAGTTCGAAATGTAATTAAAATCTGCCGTGTTTGCATTAATCTCGGCCGGTGTATATTAACTTCCACAATAATATACATATTGTAGGAGTACTAGCAAGATGCCCGTGCATTGCACGGAAGATCAAGATCTTGTGGGAGAAAAGATGAACAAGGGAAAGCCTTATGTGCAAATGTGGAGAGGAGTGCGGGTAAATTGTCATAGTTTCCTTCCTATCTGTTAGATATAGATCAGACAGCATATATTGCAGGATGACAACCACCCCATCATCACGAACTCTGCTTTTTATTGAACCTAGACAAATCTAACATGCGAAGTAAAATAAACACATAGGGTCTATACATACACAAATTATCTTAGGCACTCCAATAGTACGTCCACTACACATTCACGCATTTCACATCTTTCTACATCTACGGGAACCTACGAAAGGGTTAACACAAATTGCCTCTCTCTCTCCTCCCCTGATTTTCATGGTGGTGGGCCCCTCCCTCCCCCCAATCTACAATCAACAGCTCACACGTTTCACATTACGTTAATTACGTAACTGGGATTATGTAGGTGTAGCATTACTCGTCCTAAAAAACCCAACTAAGCAAACCTCCCAGCATATCGTGCGGGAAAAGACCCAGCCGCGCCGTTTTAGTATGGATTACCGGATTACTAGTAGTAGTATCGATGGATCGCGTGAAGCAACAAGTTTTTTTTGAGGGGGCGAAGAACCGAGTTTAAAAGGAAAAAAGGCGGTACACTCACATCACTCCTATCGCGATCGCATTGCACCCCACACACATTCGGTCTTGCACACGACTCATGCAAACGGAACGCCGCCAAACTCCCGCCGCCCATGGGACATGGGACTTCACTTGGAGATATTGATCGTGCGCCATCCTCCCGCCGCCCACCGTGCAAAAATCCTCCCCCCCCCCCCGCACACCCAAAAATTCCCCCCAAATCCGATTCAACCGCTCTTCGGCCAACTAGCCAATAATATTCCCCAAACCCCCCTCCCCCCTGTCCCCCTCCACTCCATTCGCTCGGCCAAAGCCGCCCTCCCCACCACGCCGATACGTCGCCGCCGCGGTTCGGTGATCCTCTTGCTCCCACAGTACGCTCTCGTAGACTGCCGTCCTCTAGCCGCGCCGCCACCTTTGGCTACGTTATTGTGGAGGCACACGGTGGTCAGCACCGCCACCGCTGGCGACGTTCGTGTGGAGACGCACGGTGGTCAGCTTCTCCCACGGTACACACATTCTAGACTAAGGCCCCGTTCATGTCGGTATAGCGCTGAATGTTAGCTGATAGACGCTGTTAATCTCACTGTTTGCCGAAGTAGTTTACTGTCAATATGCTCTGCTTAAGAAGCTTCCTTGCCCTGTTCTTGACTCAATCTGCTTAGTTGAGATGGCATGCCAAGCCGATTAGTTGCTAAAATATCCTGCCATATATTATTGTGACGTAGATTGCCATGGTCTAGTAGCCAATTTGTTAGGTGAAATGGCTCTACATCGTTTTATACTCGATCTTTGTTGCTGCGATGGCCTTCGATAGTTTGATGGCTGTGTACCCGGCCTCATTGACTGCTGAAACAGCCTTCTATAATTTGGTACTCAAATCTACTTGCTAAATTAGCTTTACATATATTTCGTTACTTAGATCTGCTCATCCAAATATCTTGCCATAGCTTTAGACATCGACCTAGGTATTTTTTTCTAGACTTCATAAAAAAGCATATATGTTTTTCCTGTAATGTCTAGTAGAAGAACTAATTTGTATGTCTAATAGATGGACGGGACTTGGATAACTTCTTCTCGAAGATTCTCCGCTGCATATGTCGAGGGGGTTGAAAACTTCAAGAACTTTATCAGAGCTGAGTACGGTGGTCCGAAATCATATGTGCTCTGCCCGTGTAGTAGTTGTATGAATTCAATTACAATACCCCATTCAACTATGCAAAATCATCTACACTTGTATGGGATGTCGGTCACATATACTAGGTGGGTTCATCATGGTGAAGCTGTGAACGTCAATGTTATTGACTACGTGGAAGCAGCAAATCACCATCTTGATCTACCTGATGCTCAGGTGGAAGAGGAGGAGGAGGTGGTGGTGGCGGAGCCAGTGAGTTTGACCAACATTGAAACAATGCTACAAAATGCTCGTGCATTCCGTGAACTTTCACCTGCAGAAGAAAAACGGTGGGACCGCATGTTGGAACAATGCAACGTTGCTGTCACCCCGGGAAATAAGCTGTTAGTATTCTCAGCTATGGTCAGCTTTCTTTAGGTGAAGACATCTGAGCGGATGACGAACAAATCATTCGATGCGATGTTGACTGCTTTCCGCAAATCTTTCCCAGATGCGTCTGAGCTGCCACACACCTACAGTAAAATGAAGAATTTCCTTCGTGTAGTTGGAATTGGATAATATATGATCCATGTTTGTAAGAATAATTGTGTTCTGTTTCGGAAGGATTATGCCAACTTAAGTGAATGCCCGAAATGCAAATCATCAAGATGGAAAGATGGCGATGTTGTGAAGAGGATTCCGCATAATGTTCTGAGACATTTTCCAATTACACCAAGATTGTAGAGGTTGTTTCATGATGCTCAAACAAGAGAGGATGTAATGTGGGATTCTAGGATCGAGGAGTACAGAGATCAGAATGTAATGAGCCATCCATCTGATGGTAGTGAGTGGAAAAGCTTCAATGATAAACACAAAGAGTTTGCTGCTGACCCGAGAAACATTAGACTTGGCTTAGCTTCAGATAGATTTAAGCCATTTGGCCACCAGAGCGCCACATATAGCATGTGGCCAGTGCTTGTTATCCCTTACAACATGCCTCCAAATGTCTGCACCAAAGAATCAAAGTACATGATGGCCTTGATCATCCCAGGTCCAAAAAGTCTTGGAAAGGATTCTGATTTGTTCATGCAGCCTCTTGTGGAGGAACTTCAACAACTATGGAAGGGTGTTTTCAGTCGAGACCTATATAGCAGCCCACCAAATGATTTCTTTCGGTGTGTTGTTATAATTTGGTGCATCCATGATTATCTGGCTTTGGGCACTATGTCAGGGTGAACGACACATGGTTACAATGCATGTGTTCGCTGTGATAGGAATCCGCTGTCATACGCAATACTTAGCAAGATCTGTTACATTGAACACAGTCGTTTCCTTGCGAAGGACAAGCCGCATCCTAGAAAATACCGAAAACATGTGTTCAATGCAAAGCAAGAAAACTGTGATGCGCCAAAGAGGCTCAGTGCCGATGAGTTGCAAGTGGAATTAGAGAAGGTCAGGCATTTTACACCAGGAAACCATCCTGGTAATGGTAGCGGGAAAAGGAAGCGTGGCATGGTAGAAGAGAGATTATTATTTACTCGCAGGTCCACTTTGTGGGACTTGGAGTATTGGAAAGATTTGGATCTGCGGCATAATCTTGATGTGATGCACATCGAGAAAAATATATGTCACAACATTATCAGCACAATTCTTAATATTGAAGGCAAGATGAAAGATACCTTAAAATCTAGGATTGATTTGACACACCAGGGTATCAGAAAGGATTTGCAGGTGCAAGATGAAGGTAAACCACAGGATATGGCACCAGCTGTGTACGTCTTGGACAAGGTAAAAAGAAAAGAACTCTGTGTTGTCCTTTCACGTGTGAGATTCCCACATGGATTTTCTTCCAACCCTGAAAGGAAAATCAGTGCAGATGGAAACAAGGTACAAGGGTTGAAAACTCATGACTGCCACGTCCTACTTCAAAGGGTTTTACCTGTTATCCTTAGATGATTGGGCCGCCCTGACTTATACAGAGCAGTTGAAGAGTTGGGACAATTCTTCAGGGAACTCTGCAGTAGGAATATCAGGATAGATGCTTTGGATTGTCTTAGAGACAAGATACCAACTATCCTATGTGACCTTGAGAAGATATATCCTCCAGCATTCTTTCATGTGATGGTGCATTTGGTTGTTCATCTACCTGATGAGGCACTACTTAGAGGTCCAGTACATTATGGCTGGATGTACCCTATTGAAAGGTGGCAACACACTTTCAAGGGCTATGTTAGGAATAGAGCTAGACCCGAGGGTTCCATTGTAGAGGCCTACATTGCTACAGAAGCGTTGACATTCTGCTCAAAATACATTGAAACAGCTGATCAGCTTGCAAACAGGTGGGTGAAGACAATCCCGTGCTCAAAGTTTTCGATTATTCTGTTCGAGTTACTGGGAAGAGTCGACAAGAGGACAAACCTAAAGATTTGGACAAAATGGTTTGGTATATGTTGAATAACTGTCCTGAGATACTACCTTATATCAAGTAAGTGAAGTACTGCCGCTTATACATCGTAATCTACTAAACTTGAAGCACATTCTTATATATTTAGATGTTTGACGCGGTCACTATGTTGTGCACCATCTACAAAGAGGAGTTACTGCCACAAAATCCAAGAAACATTGACAAACTGTTTATGGCAGGATTTGTGAAATGGTTCAAGAACCATGTAAGCTTTTGAAGTGCACTGTCAGTTTTTTTAATATATTGAGTACATAAGATGACCAGCTTGTCTATTTTCTAACCATAGGTTAAGAATATGCAGGAGAATGGGCAGGTAGTTGATGATGCCCTTTACTCACTAGCAATGGGTCCTGATACTCGGGTAAGACATTATGAATCTTGCGTTGTTGGAGATGTGCGCTACAACACCCTTGCACGAGACGAAGGCAGGAAGACACAAAACAGTGCCATCATGAGCACGGATACGTATGACAAAGAGACAACTAAAATGTATGCTAACATACCAGACATTGTTCAGTTGCAGTATATCTCCAGTTTCGAGGATCATCGGTGTGTGGTTCTGTTGTGTTGTCGTTGGTATAACCTGTTTTCCAGGATCGCAAAACCCAGAGCTGATGATTATTTCAAATACATCAATGTCAAGGCGGCGTACTAGACCAACGAGCCTTTTATTTTGGCAAATCAAGCAACACAGATATTTTTCTTGGAAGACACATTTGCACGTAGCGATGACTGGAGAGTATTGCAAAGGTTTGAGCAGAGGAATTCGTTTTATGAAGTTGCACAACAAGATGATGCTTACACTGCTCCTGATGTACAAGATAACATAGATGTTCCTAATATATTTGAGAACCATCATGTCAATGACGCCAGTGAAAAGATTTCCTGTCGTGTTGTGGACATACAAGAGTAGATCAAGAAGAAGCCAACGTCCGAGGACGTTGAGGACGAAGAAGAAGATGACACCATGGGGAATTACGATTCATACTGATACACATGGCGAAGATGTTGACGCTACTGCCGCGGATGATGATTACATTGCTTTTGTCGTATTTGCCTGTCAGAATATGTTTTTTATCTACTATGTGAAATTGTGTTTGCTATGACAACTGAAACCTGATGAACATGTTGTTTAGTATTTTGCTATGAGACATCACTTGTTATGTATGCTTATTTGTGTTTGTTGATTGTATGACAACTAAAACATGATGACATTGTTGTCTAGTTGTACTCATATTTTGCTGTGAAACTTGAATTTGATGACATAGTTTGCTGTTGGACTGCAATTTTCTCGACGTCTTCGAATGAGAACAAAGCTGACCCGACAGGGCCTCTGCTATTTATTTATTTATATGAGCAAAAGGGGATACCCCCTGATTTCCGTTAATAGAAATCATTAGATGTTCACAACACTACGCCCAGCCTGCTACACAGGTTTCATTCATTACTAGTTTTACCAAAGTGCTCATGTCGTAGCCACTGAATACATCACAAGTGCTACATACACTACAAATAAAGAGACATTCATCCTACAGAGCACATCGATTTTGCCAATTATCTTCACAGGCTCTTTCATCTCCTCATTGCTGTCAAGGCCGTTCAGCATCTGTTGCTTGGCCATGGTCAGAGGAACTGCATCTTTAACCTTCTGCTCTGCATCTTCCTCTTCTTTCGTTCCTTCTGTTACTTGTCCAACACCCCAACCTGCTGGTATTGGGATTCCTAGGCTAACCAAATAATCAGCATAGTTGCATTCCCCCAAATAAGCAACTTCCCAGAAATACAAATCACATGAATCTTCCCTTTTCTACACGAATCAAATTGGAAGATCATCAACCGAACTATTAAAAAATCAGCAACTGAAAGCAGCACAACAACACTTAAACATATTATTACCCCATGATTCGGGCATTTGTAGAAGACTCGGCAAGGGTTGCGGATTGTGGTTGAGACACGACGGATGACTCTGCGTGATTTGCAGCGGTGGCACCACACCAACGGCAGCGGGTTGCGATGAGCAATCGGCTATGGTGCGCATGCCGGAGGGGTGTAATGAGACCCACATGTGATGGTACGGGTGGTGACTTGGCGCATATCTGGTTGTTGCCTGCTAAAGAGCAGGTGGACGAGCAGCCAGCGGACATGGTTGCTGCGGCCAGAGCTTCTGATGCTTGGCAGAGTAAGTAGAGAAGAGGAGAAGCGAACGTTGGATATGTTAGTTTCATTACTTCCAGAGTAGCATAGCACCATATATAGTCATAGTCTAGGTTTGGATTCGAACCAGCTACAGGAGCACGTCTTTCTTTTTTCTAAAACTCGGCAATGTTTCTTTACTGGTACACTAGCTTGTTCTGTACGCCTTCCCAAGTCTTTGATTTTCTTTCCCTTTTTGTCCAAGGAAGGATGGAGGACAAAATCGAGAGTTCCTGGGACTCGAACCCAAGACCTCTTGATTGAAAACCAAGGGTGCTAGTCACTTATGTGGCGAACGTTCCTTGTGAGGAGGATGGCAGACGAACACATTTTACTCGCAGTTTTCTTCCTATATATAAAAAAGTATGCTACTTGGTGTCCGCTTAATCAACAAACGATTGTGCTAACCTTAACCGTTGGATTGACATTCGACGTCTGTCGCATCTCTTCAGTCTCTTCTTCCTCAAGCCGCCAAATCTAAACCAGCGCCGGTGGGACCGGCTGTGATCTTCCTCGGCTCTTGTTCGTTCCCGTCCGAGGCCTCACCATCGTCCTCCGCCTTGGTTCGCTCGCCACGGCACCGCCCTCCGGTGTTGTCAACATGGTCAACAACAGAGAGTAATGAGGAGATGACAGTACATGGTGAGGATGACAGTAGGGACCCAGCAGCGCGTGCAATAATTTTGTTTTTTCAGGACGAAGAAGGGTATCAACTGGGTTGTGCGGGACCCGTTGCCGGTCTAGCCCAGGCTTTTATTTCATATGTTTAGCACATGACTAGCCCAGTTTGTTTTTTCCTTTCTGAATATGGCTAGCCAGCTATTTTGTTTTTTGCAGAATAACCAACGTAGGCCTACTTGCTTTTCTACGCCCTGCTAGGCCGGAAATCTTTCAAGACGAGGAGGGATGCATTTTGCCCAGAAAATGGGCTATAAGTAATAATAAATGGGCTGTAAAATGAAAAAATACAGCAAACATGCAATTAGTTCCAAAATACTGTTTTCTTTCAGATTTTGATATTTTAAATTCCATTGTTTTTGTGCGGGTAAAATTTCATTGGATTTAAATTAAGGTATATTTAGATTTAAAATTAATTTGAATCTGGCTAGAAATTTCGAGTTGTATGCTATTTGGGATAGATTGGGAGGCTGACTTGTGGGTCTACTAGGTTGACGTGTACTTTGGCTTTGTCAACTTAGTCCACAAACGATTCTAGCAGCAGTGACCATTGGATGTTAATCCAACGGCCGTGCTGCTTCTTCAATATTTGAACTTCTTGCTCCAGCCGCCCAACCCAGCTTCGGTGGGACTGCCTGCTCCCACCTCCCGTGGCCGGCTGTGCTGCCGCACAGGCCGCACTGCCCCACCCTACTTCATTGCTGGCCAGGCCATTCCTCTACTTACCCACACCAACTGTTTTTTTCCGGCGACGGCAGCCGGACCAGTAAACCCTCGTACTCCCCACCGCATGGGAAACCATTGTCGAGTCTTCCCCGACTCCGTGTCGTTCCCTTCCTATGACTCGCCGTCGTCCACCGCCATGGTGCTCTCGGCACGGCCTGGTCAACGTGGTCAACGAAAGACATCCATCGGCCGTGGACTATAGGCGCAAAATAATGATTCCTCCACCTGACAGCTGGGACCCACCGGAAGGGCCTCTATATTTCGCGAAAAAAACGTTCCCCCCGCTGAGATGTCGGACCCACCAGCTATATCTTCGCACGCAAGGAAGTGCCTCCTTATTACACAAAAAAAATGAATACCCCCCTGCTAGCTCGGACCCACTATAGTGGGAGGATGACTTGTCGGCCAACTAAGTTGAGGGGGACGGAGGGCTTTGTCAACTTAGTCAATATGAACGATTCTAGCTCCAGTGACCGTACGATGTCCATCCAACAACCATAGTGCTTCTTCAACCTCTTGTCTTCTTGCTCTAGCCGCCAAATGGAGCGCCGGTTGTGCCGCATGCTCCTGCCTCCCGTGGTCGGCTATGCTACCGTGGAGGCCTCACCGCCCCCTACTATTCCCAACGCTGGCCAGGGCCTGCGGCGACGACAACCTCACACCACAGCCGAACCAGTGAACCCTGGTACTCCTCTCCTCGCGGGCTTCCACTGACGCATCTTCCCCGGCTCCATGTCGACCCCTTCCTAGGCCTCACCGTCATCCACCGCCATGGTGCTCTCAGCGCGGCCTGGTCAACGTGGTCAAGGAATGACTTCCATCGGACGTGGACTGTACGTGGAGAGGCTCACAGCTGGGTCCACGGCCACAGTAAGGAAGTGCCTCCTTATTATGCAAAAAATAATGATTCCTCCACCTGACAGCTGGGACCCGTCGTACGGGCCATTGTATTTCGCGGAAAAAACGTTTCCCCCTAACTGCTAGGACCCACCAGCTTTATCTTCGCATGCAAGGAAGTGCGTCTGGGCAAAAAAACCATTCACCCCCCTGACTGTTGGGACCCACCAGCTACACCGTCGCACGCAAGGAAGTGCGTCTGGGCAAAAAACGATTCACCCCTTGAGTGCTAGGACCCATCGGCTACATCTTCGCATGCAAGGAAATGCGTCCGGGCAAAAAAAAACGAGTCACCCCCCTGACTGCTGGGACCCACCAGCTACATCTTCGCAGGCAAGGAAGTGCCTGACAGTGTGGACCCACCTGGTCGAACCGTACATAGCATTGTCATTCTGCTCGCAAACGTGTACGTGCATACTGGTCAATGTAGAGGCGCGCACGTGTCGTAGTAGAGGCACGCATGTAGCATGTACACGTACGTACAGCGGCCAGGGTGCAAGAAAGAAAATACGGCCACGTATGTTTACATACGGGCGGGGTCTCGAATGCCTACTCGCGCATACGTACGGCCATGGCTCGTGTAAATGGCTGGGTCGGAATGGAGAAACAGCGTCGTCGTCATGTTCATGGGGAGGCAACGGAATGCGTCGTGTTCATGGGGAGGCAACGGAATGAGTCGTGTTCATCGGGAGGCAACGGAACGCATGGGAGCCAACCGGCTGGGTCGGAACGGAATGCGTGGTCGTGTTCATTGGGATGGCTTGGATGGAACAGGCGATGGAAACGAGGCATGGCGTACTGCAAAACGGAGGAAATGGCCTTGTGTTCGACCGGCCACGTTCGAAACGGGATCCTCTTCATCGGGAGGGGTCTGGCGTACCGCAAAACGGAGGAAACGGACCTCCTACGGTCGAAACGGGGTCCTGTTGATCGGGAGGGGTGTGGCGTACCGCAAAATGGAGGAAACGGACTTGTGTTGGAGCGCTACGGTCAAAACGGGGGTCTAGTTCATCGGGAGCTGTGTGGCGTACCGCAAAACGCGACTCCATGGGATACTGTTCATCTCCACCGTCGACGTCCTCCAGCCTCCACGGGCTCTCGTTCATCCAGCCTCCACCGCGCGTTACTCCACCGGCTACTATTCAACCACCCCTCCACTGTCTACTGTTCATCCAACCCTCCACACCATGGGGTCATATTCATCTAGAGGCAACGCCACCGCTCACTGTTCATCCAATCGATCGGCTTCAGTTAGCAGCAGTAGCGAAGCAATCGCTCGATCGGGTTCAATTAACAGCCATTGATCGATCGCTCGGGTTCAGTAACGCGTAGCCTGTAGTGCAATCGCTCGGGTTCAGTTAGAGCCCAACGCCTCGCTCGGGTTCAGTTAGAGCCAACGCCTCGCACGCACGCGCGTAAGTGTACGAGAGAATCGCGCATCGCTCGGCCCCCGACCTCCCACCGTAACCGGGAATTCCCCAAAATTTTCCTCCCCCTCGCTTCTACCATGGTTTTTTCCGTCCAGGACGGCCCAAAGAATGTCATGCAGCTGCGTCTCCGGCCCGCCAGGACGAAAAGCCCATCTTCTGTCATGATTTTTTGTCATAGAAGTAGGAGCCCACCACATCTATGATGATACCGGGTTTTGTCACAATTATCATCATAGAAGCGTCATATGTATGACAAAAAAAATTCGTTCGGCCCAAAATGTCACGGATGTGTCTTTTTTTTTGTAGTGCGCGCCCTCGGCCACACTAAGCAGGGCAGGGGAGGGATGCCAGAGCAACGCCAAGGCCAGAGATGCAAAGAGAGAAAGAGGGCGAGGTGGACTCCCCCGGCAAGACTCTTGCCGGGGTGGCTTCCACAGCCTCGGCAGGATCCTTGACGGGGCAACTTACCTGACGCCAACAAAGCGTACCACCCTTGAGCTGAAGGGGTCCCCACACCATATTGTAACCAAGGCTCGGGAGACACCTCCATGGTGGCATGCAGATCTTTGTAGAGATCTTAGACATGCAAGACCAGATGGAAACAAGAAGACGGTGACCCTTGGCGAGATCCTTGCCGAGGAGGTCCACAAGACCCCCGGCAAGACCCTTGCCGAGGATGCCCATGAGGCCGCAGCCGTGCCCGCATCCGCTAAGACTCCACCGCCACTCCCATACAGCTGCCAGCTCAACCAGCTGAGCAGGCAACTGCGTGGCAGCACGTGGCCTCTACACCAACTCAGCAAGCACCTGCGTGGTGGCATGCAGATCATCATGAAGGCTCCACCATCGCGCTAGGCAAGCGGCCTGCCAACGTGGCGCTACAACGCCTCTTCAGCTTGGATGCGCGTCGAAGCTAGGTGAGGCGACGACAGCTGGGACGAGGTTCTTTGCCGTCCCCAATAAAGCAAGAGGGGCACGTCGGCAGCGCATTAAATGCGTTTTTCCAACGATGCCAGGGGATAGACTCAGCCCCTATACACCTTTCCACCTCCTGTGTGCCACTGTGGCAACCCCTTTTTGTCTATAAAAGGAGGCCCGAGGCATGCTGGAGAGGGATTCGGATCATTATGACTAGAGAGTGATGTCTACTACACAACCTTCTTCTTGTAGGAGTTGTTGGGCCTCCAAGTTCAGAGGTTTGTAGGACAGTAGCAAATTTCCCTCAAGTGGATGACCTCAGGTTTATCAATCCGTAGGAGGCGTAGGATGAAGATGGTCTCTCTCAAGCAACCCAGCAACCAAATAAAAAAGAGTCTCTTGTGTCCCAAACACGCCCAATACAATGGTAAATTGTATACGTGTACTAGTACGGCGAAGAGATGGTGATACAAGTGCAATATGGATGGTAGATAAATATATTTGTAATCTGAAAATATAAAAACAGCAAGGTAACGAATGATAAAAGTGAGCGTAAACGGTAGTGAAATGTGTTGAAACAAGGCCTAGGGTTCATACTTTCACTAGTGCAAGTTCCCTCAACAATAATAACATAATTGGATCACATAACTATCCCCCAACATGCAACAAATAGTCACTCCAAAGTCACTAATAGCAGAGAACAAACGAAGTAATTATGGTAGGGTACGAAACCACCTCAAAGTTATTCTTTCCAATCAATCCGTTGGGCTATTCCTATAGGTGTCATAAACAGCCCTAGAGTTCGTAGTAGAATAACACCTTAAGACACAAATCAACCAAAACCCTAATGTCACCTAGATACTCCAATGTCACCTCAAGTATCCGAGGGTATGATTATACGATATGCATCACACAATCTCAGATTCATCTATTCAACCAACACATAGAACTTCAAAGAGTGGCCGAAAGCTTCTACCGTAGAATCACGACGAAAACGTGTGCCAACCCCTATGCATAGGTTCATGGGCGGAACCCGCAAGTTGATCACCAAAACATACATCAAGTGAATCACGTGGTATCCCATTGTTACCACAGATATGCATGGCAAGATATACATCAAGTGTTCGCAAATCTTTAAAGACTCAATCCAATAAGATAACTTCAAAGGGGAAGCTCAATCCATTACAAAAGAGTAGAGGGGGGAAGAAACATCATAGGATCCAAATATAATAGCAAAGCTCGCGATACATCAAGATCGTATCACATCAAGAACACGAGAGAGAGAGATCAAACACATAGCTTCTGGTACATAACCTCAGCCCTGAGGGAGAACTACTCCTTCCTCATCATGGAGAGCACCGGGATGATGGAGATTGCCGCTGGAGAGGGATTCCCCCTCCGGCAAGGTGCCGGAACTGGTCTAGATTGGCTTTCGTTTGCTACGGAGGCTTCTGGCGGCGGAAATCCCGATCTATTGTGCTCTCGGATGTTTTTAGGGTATATGGAGATATATAGGCGGAAGAAGTACGTCAGGGGGGCCACGAGGAGCCCATGAGGGTGGAGGGCACGGCCCTCTACCTCGTGGCTCCCTCGTTTCTTTCCTGACATGCACTCCAAGTCCATCAGGTTGCTTTCCTTCCAAAAATAAGTTCCATGAAGTTTCAGGTCAATTGGACTCCGTTTGATTTTCCTTTTCTGTGATACTCTAAAACAAGGAAAAACAGAAAGTGGCACTAGGCTCTGGGTTAATAGGTTAGTCCCAAAAATCATATGAAATAGAATATAAATGCATATAAAACATCCAAGGTTGATAATATCATAGCATGGAACAATAAAAAATTATAGATACATTGGAGACGTATCAACATCCCCAAGCTTAATTCCTGCTCGTCCTCGAGTAGGTAAATGATAAAAACAGAATTTTTGATGTGGAATGCTACCTAACATATTTATCCATGTACTTCTCTTTTTTGTAGCAAGAATATTCAGATCCATAAGATTCAAGAAAAAAGTTTAATATTGACATAAAAATAATAATACTTCAAGCATACTAACTAAGCAATCATGTGTTCTCAAAATAACATGGCCAAAGAAAGCTATCCCTACAAAATCATATAGTCTAGTTATGCTCCATCTTCACCAAACAAAATATTTAAATCATGCACAACCCCGATGAGAAGCCAAGCAATTGTTTCATACTTTTGATGTTCTCAAACTTTTTCATGGACGTGAGAATGAGCCATGGACATAGCAATACATGAGCGTGAGCCATGGACATAGCACTATTGGTGGAATAGAATGCTGGTTGTGGAGAAGACAAAAAGGGAGAAGATAGTCTCACATCAACTAGGCATATCAACGGGCTATGGAGATGCCCATCAATAGATATCAATGTGAGCGAGTAGGGATTTCCATGCAACGGATGCACTAGAGCTATAAATGTATGAAAGCTCAAAAAGAAACTAAGTGGGTGTGCATCCAACTTGCTTGATCACGAAGACCTAGGGCATTTTGAGGAAGCCCGTCATTGGAATATACAAGCCAAGTTCTATAATGAAAGATTCCCACTAGTATATGAAAGTGACAACATAGGAGACACTCTATCATGAAGATCATTGTGCTACTTTGAAGCACAAGTGTGGTAAAAGGATAGTAGCATTGCCCCTTCTCTCTTTTTCTCTTTTTTTTTATTTTTTATTTGGGCCTTCTCTTTTTTTATGGCCTCTTTTTTCATTTGGGCTTCTTTGGCCTCTCTTTTTTTTCGTCCGGAGTCTCATCCCGACTAGTGGGGGAATCATAGTCTCCATCATCCTTTCCTCACTGGGACAATGCTCTAATAATGATGATCATCACACTTTTCTTTTCTTACAACACAAGAATTACAACTCGATACTTAGGACAAGATATGACTCTATATGAATGCCTCCGTTGGTGTACCGGGATGTGCAATGACTCATGACACTAGTAGAAAAAGGTCCTGTTGTCCCGGTTCTTAAGGGCCTTTTGTCCCGGTCCCTGAACCGGGACTAAAGGGTCGGTACTAATGCCCTGTCCCTTTAGTCCTGGTTCAATCCAGAACCGGGACAGATGGGCCTCCATGTGGCCTGTGCGTGGAGCCCAGGCAGGAGGGCCTTTGGTCCCGGTTGGTGGCACCAACCGGGACCAATAGGCATCCACGCATCAGCATTTCTGTGGCTGGGGTTTTTGTTTTTTTTTGAAAGGGGGGGGGTGGTTTGGGTGGTTAATTTAGGTGTTTCATATATTGTGTTAGCTAGCTATAATTAATAGAGAGAAGTGTCCTCTCTTATGTCCGTGCTTGGTCGACGCTACGTACTATACATACGTATAGAGAGGACTAGACATGCTATCTAGCTAGTAAGCAAATGAAGGAAATAGAAGATCGTCATGAACATATATGCATACAGAGAGAAGTGATATCGACCACCTCTCCTTCTCCAAGAGATTGGTCGAAAAACAAGTTCTTGTATATCTATCCGACACTACTGGCTACATATATACAATAATTATCTCTTACAAATATAATCTCCTAACATACGGACTCATGGTCCACATATAATCTCAAGAAAGAATGCCGCCAATTCCTCTTGAATGGCTCGCATGCGAGCTGGTGCTAGGAGTTCATCCCGCTTCTGAAACATCTAATTTGAAGAAGGGGGTCAATACATATATATATGAATGAATGAAACTCAACACAAATGATGGTAATAAAATAAAATTGTGAATATTGTTATTTACGCACTTCATATTGTTCGTCAGAGTAGCCCCGCTGACAGGTCGTGTGGCGGATGGACTCGCAAACGTAGTATCCACGGAAATCATTCCCTTGTTCCTGCCACAACCACTTTACAAGAAATAGAGGTCAATCAAACTGATAAGCAAGAATGCCAAATGGTATTGATGAAACTAGCGCTCGAATCAATAGGAGATGCGTGGAACATGCTACTATAGTACTTACTTTCGGGTGTCTAAATTGCAGCTTCTTCGGGAGTCCCGAAGCTTTTTTGGTGATTTTTTTTGAAAACCCTGCCAGACAAAGAAAACAATTACTTGATATATCAGGAAATGAACAAAGTTGCTGATATGGTGGATAATGATTGATTTAACTTACTTCTCGAGCATTTGAGTCATGTCCGCATAGTCCTGGGGATCTTTTCGTCTTGAGTCTAAGACGGTTACTAGTCCCTGCTCAACCTTAATCTCTAGGAGAATATAGTGGAAACTGCACACGCATGCATAACTCATCAATTACATTACTATAACCTTGACTAATATATAAGGGAAACTGAATACGCACAAGACAGTAACACTCACTTGAAGTTGTAAGGAAAGAGTATTATATCTTTGTTTTCATTTATTACCAACGACTGTAGCAAGTTGGCCTCGGTATCTACGGCATGAAATTAAAACTGAGTTGCATCTATGATATTTGTGTTAATGAACCCAATATCACCGATTTGTCTTTTCTTCAATTCGATGATCTTCAATCTGCATAATATAGTGAGGATAATTATAAATACATGCAATGAAAGAGCTGAGCTATATAGAGATACTTAATGACAGAAGTACTACTACTTATAGACAGTAGCAGGTGACCGTTGCTTTATCGAGGGCCAATTGATTGAAAAACTGAAAGAACTCCTCAAATGGAACAGGAAAAAGATCAATTCCAACGAGGTCATGCTCCTTTTTAACTCTCACATACAAAGTACTCCTCCCCCAGACTCTCTGCAGATTTTCAAGTACCAATCATGCAATCTTGGCATCATCGTTGATAGAGATCTTTCATCTTTGACGAGAGGCTTCCCGTACTCGTATCTTTGTATCTGCACCTCCATGAAATCATAATGTACATCGTCGGGCAGGTAATCTCCAAGATTGCTATAACCAGGCACCATCCTCGGATCATTAGCGACGATGTCGCTAGGCAACTCGAGAGGGGGGCACGATTGCTTTGCTTGTTCGCCGAGCTGTGCAATTTGTTTCCCAGCTCATCGTTCTTTCAGCCTTTGATCACTGACAGTACTTCCCGAGCGCTCCGCTTCGGCAAATTCCTTTCCAATAATGCGCTCATAGTTTCCTTTCGGCGGAGACTTGGGTGGTTTTGTCAGGGCAGCCAAAGTGCGCTTCGCTTTCACGGGATCTACCTTCTCCTCCGGAGGTGGATGTTTCTTTGCTTTCACCCCTTCAAAGAAGTTCCTCACTTCTCGCATGATCTCGGCGTTCTCCTCCGGTGTCCTCTCGTATGGTAACTTCTCTGGAGTCTTCAGAGAAGGACCGAATCTGTATGTCCTCCCGCCTTTGGCTGTACTGCTAGAAGCCGGTAGAGAAGACAGAGCGATTGTCTTCTTTACTTGCTTATGAGGTGGAGGAGAAGGACTACGACGCACCGGAGCAGCAGTAGCGGCGGCAGGTCTCTTCTGCCCTTGCTGACGAGGCGGAGAAGGTGGAGGCTGGCTGCTCGGGCGCGCCGGCGCAGGCAGAGAAGGAGGCGGAGTGCCGCCACGCGCCGGAGAAGGAGCCGGCCGAGTGCCCTGATCGTCACTCGCCGGAGGAGGAGGCGGTGGAGGAGGCGGAGTGCCCTGACTCGCCGAAGGAGGAGGAGGAGGCGGAGGCGTCCAGTTCGGAAGGTTGATGAGCTCCTTCCACCATAGGCATGGAGTCTTCACAGCAGAACCCAGCCGAGTCTCCCCTTCACCTTCGGGTTCAGTAGGAAAAGTTGCGCCGGGTTTAGTAGGAAAAACAGAGCCAATAGCCGCCCTGACCTTCATATTAATCCATTGCGTCATAAGGTGGCAATTTTGAGACTCCATGATAGCATCCACGGGATAGCTGGCAGGAGCCGTAAAGACATGCTCCGGCTGAAGCAGCTCGGTGGAAGCCACGCTGCTTCTCCGCTGAGATGGCGGGGTAGCTTCGGCAGTTTGTTTGCCGCGATTTGCTTCTCGTTCCTCTATCGCTTGTACGTTTTCTTGCAGCGCCTGCGTTTGGGTCTACTGCACTTTTTTCCTCCTCTCCTGGCATTTGTAACCGCCTGCTTCCGGAAACCCAACCTTCCATGGAATGGAGCCTGGCGTGCCTCGTGTCCGTCCAGGGTGCTCAGGATTCCCGAGGGCTATTGTGAGCTCGTCGTTCTCTTTGTCTAGAATGAACGCCCTTGCTACGCTGCTTCGATATACTGTTGAAGCTTCTTGACTGGTACGTCCATTTGACCGTTCGTCCAAATGCACTTCCCTGATATAGGGTCCAAGGTTCCGCTAGCCCCAAAGAACCAAGTCCGGCAATGGTCTGGCCAGTTAATTGTCTCTGGTTCGATCCCTTTATCAGCCAGATCATTCTCAGTCTTGGCCCACTTAGGCCGGGCTACGAGGTAGCCACCTGACCCCGTGCTATGGTGATGCTTCTTCTTCGCAGCATTTTGCTTGTTTGTCGCCGACATCTTCTTACTCTTTTTCGATGTCTTGTGGGCCACAAATGCGGGCCAGTGATCTCTGATCTTCTCATATCTGCCCCCTTGAATTCTGGTGTCTCTTTATTTTCGACAAACTTATTCAGCTCTTTCTTCCACCTCCTGAATAGTTCTGCCATCCTTTTAAGAGCAAAAGACTTGATTAATTGCTATTTAACTGGCTTCTCCGGATCATCCTCTTGCGGTCGGGTGAAATTTGACTTCAGCTTAGTCCAAAGAACATTTTTCTGCATATCATTGAAATAAGACACCTCAGGGTCTTCTATAATTGATGCTGATCGGGATCTTGTCCCTAAGCAAAACCCCGCACTAAGCAACAAATGCGCTCTTTGTCCGGAGGGGTTCAATCGGTTGGCCGTCGGGCGCGATTGCTATGATATCAAACTTTTCATCCGAGCTCAACATTTTCTTCGGGCCTCGTCTCTTTACTGAAGTTTTGCTTGATCTAGAAGGCTAGAAAAAAGAACAAAGACTTAATTAATATATGTACATACCAAAACAATGAATGCATCAATTAGCTAGTCAGCAGAAGCTTAACTAATATATATACCTGGCCGGACTCGGTTCGGTCATCGGAGACGTCATCACGGTCTCTTTCTTGCACCGGTGGTGGGTCACCGGAGCCGTCCTCACGGTCTCCTTCTTGCACCGGCATTAGGTAACCGGATCCATCATAATCATAGCCAGCTGCTTCCAAACCATCGGTGTCTTTGAGAAACGACAAGCAGACGGCATCACTTCCTCGTGTGATTATGCCCCACAACAACTCTTCTTGTACTTCGTCTTGGGTGGTGTCCAAAGTTTCTACAAATATTTACAACATGGCAATTATTATTCAAACAAGATAGATGGATATATTAGTGGCAAACGTAGAACTAATATTAATTAGTGGCCTCGACGCTACTTCTCTAGGGTTTGGGGTGGCCTTGAAGCTGCTTCTCTAGGGTTTGGGGTGGCCTCGACAATGCTTCAAGGATGAAAAAGAAGAGGAAGAAAAAAAAGAGGAGAAGAAAGAATAGAGGAGTAAGAACTCCTCTATTCTTTCTTCTCCTCTTTTTTTTCTTCTTCTTCCTCTTTTTTTTATCGGAAACGAGGGGCGTCGAGGGTCGCCGAGCGTTAGAGGAAACCCTAAATAGCAAGTATCGTAGGTGTGAGATACATGTGGCCATCGGTGTCGGACACTACATCCACGTCCCACAAGTGAAGTGGGTGTCGAAGCCCGCGTCACTTGTGGGACGTGGATGTAGTGTCCGACACCGACGGCCACATGTATCTCACACCGGCGATACTTGCTATTTAGGGTTTCCTCTACCGCTCGGCGACCCTCGACGACCCTCGTTCCTGATAAAAAACAAGAGGAGGAAGAAACAAAAAGAGGAGAAGAAAGAATAGAGGAGAAGAACTCCTCTATTCTTTCTTCTCCTATTTTTTTTTCTTCTTCCTCTTCTTTTTGTATCCTCTTCTTCCTCTCATGTTCGACGACCCTCGACCACTCGGCGACCCTAGACCCCCTCTCGACCCTCGACCCCTCGGCGACCCTCGACGACCCTCGTTCCTGATAAAAAAAAGAGGAAGAATAAGAAAAAAAGAGGAGAAGAAAGAATAGAGGAGAAGAACTCCTCTATTCTTTCTTCTCCTCTTTTTTTTCTTTTTCATCTTCTTTTTTATCCTCTTCTTCCTCTCATGTTCGGCGACCCTCGACGACCCTCGTTCCCAATAAAAAAAGAGGAAGAAGAAGAAAAAAAAGAGGAGCAGAAAGAATAGAGGAGAAGATCTCCTCTATTCTTTCTTCTCCTCTTTTTTTTCTCCTTCCTCTTCTTTTTTTATCCTTCTCTTCATCTCATGTTCGACGACCCTCGACCCCTCGGCAACCCTAGACCCCCCCTCGACCCTCGACCCCTTGGCGACCGTCGACCCCCTCTCGACCCTCATATATAAAACATTTTCTTCCTTCTTCTTCCTTCTATTCCTTCTTCCTAAATATATAAAACTTTTTTTAAAATGAAACTAACCTAAAATGTACTAAATCAGAGAACATATATAGATAAAACTTTTTTGATAAAAAAATCTAACTTTTGCATATATGTATTTTTAAAACATCATTACAATTGAAAAAATACATACATATATACCTATATGAACATACATAAAAAACATATATGAACATAAATACAAAAACATATATCTAAAAGATACATACATACATATATATATATATATGAAAATCTGAAAATATGTAAAAAAACATGTATAATTAAAAAAATACACGGCGACGGCGGGGGCGGCAGACGCGCGGTGCTCACAGAGGCGTCGATGCGTCGTGGCAGGGGACGGCCAGCGAGGGCACGGGCGACGGCGACGACAGGCGCAGGCGATGACCGGCAAGGGCGCGGGCGACGGCGACGACGGGCGCAGGCGACGACCAGTGAGGGTGCGGGCGACGGCGACGACGGGCGCAGGCGATGGCCGGCGAGGGCGCGGGCGACGGCCGGCGAGGGCCCGGGCGATGGCGACGACGGGTGCAGGCGATGAGGGCGCGGGCGACGGCCGGCGAGGGTGCGGGCGATGGCGACGACGGGCGCGGGCGACGGCGGGGGCGGCGTGCTGCGTCGGGGCAGCCTGGCGTCGAGGAGGTCGGTGTCGTCGGGGGCAATTGGCTAGGGAAATCTGAAAATTTCACAAGTCCTGGTTATATACCAAAGGCATTGGTCACGGTTCGTGGCACAAACCGTGACCAATGCCTCCCTTTAGTTCTGGTTGGTGCCACCAACCGGGACCAAAGGCCTCTTTTCAGCAGCCCAAAGGGCGGGAAGCGACGGCCTTTGGTCCCGGTTGGTGGCACGAACCGGGACTAAAGGGGGGCAATTGTCACGGTTTGTGCCACGAACCGTGACCAATGCCCCCTTTAGTCCCGGTTGCTGGCACCAACCAGGACCAAACACCTTGTGCTGCCCCGCGCCAAAACTTAAGTCCCACCTCGCTAGCTGAGAGAGCTCGAGAGTGGTTTATAAGCGCTACTGCGCCTTCCCTCTCGAGCTCCTCTAAATGCAGCCTTTCGGGCCTAACCCTGCGCTGTGTGCCTGTGGGCCAACTGGGCCTCCTCCGGGCCTGAATACTGGCCCATGGTAGGGTTTCTAGTCGTATTCAGGCCGTGGGGGCCCAATAGGTGGCACTTTTTTTTCTTTGTTGCTTTATTTATTTTATTTTGTTTCTACTTACAACAAAATACTTATTGTTGCTATTTTTCCAGTTTTTTGTTTTGCTTTCTGCATTATTTATTTTCTTTTGTTTTTTTGCTTTATTTTTAATTCTTTTTTGCTTTTAGTTTTAGAAAAATTATGAACTTTCTCTTAGTGCCATTAGTTTTCAAATTTGAAAACACTTTTTTTGTTTTTTTTTCTTTGTTGCTTTATTTATTTTATTTTGTTTCTACTTACAACAAAATACTTATTGTTGCTATTTTTCCAGTTTTTTGTTTTGCTTTCTGCATTATTTATTTTCTTTTGTTTTTTTGCTTTATTTTTAATTCTTTTTTGCTTTTAGTTTTAGAAAAATTATGAACTTTCTCTCAGTGCCATTAGTTTTCAAATTTGAAAACACTTTTTTTGTTTTTTTTCTTTGTTGCTTTATTTATTTTATTTTGTTTCTACTTACAACAAAATACTTATTGTTGAATTTTTTTCCTTTTTTTTGTTTTCTGCATTATTTATTTGAAAACACTTTTTTAGTTTTTTTGTTTTCTTTGTTGCTTTATTTATTTTATTTTGTTTCTATTTACAAAAAAATACTTATTGTTGCTTTTTTTTTGTTTTCCCGATTTTTTGTTTTGTTTTTTACTTTATTTTTTATTTCTTTTTGCTTTTAGGTCAGCAAAAATATAAACTTTCTGTTCGTGCCATTAGTTTTAGAAAAATTATAAACTTTCTGTTAGTGCCATTAGTTTTCAAATTGGAATAGTTAAAATATGAATTCTTTGAAATTTGTGTGAATCACAAGTTTGTGATTAACTTTACTAAAAATGAACATAGATGCACCTATAGAGAAAATTCGACCTAAATTCATAGTTTTGAAATGAACTCTGAAAAAGTTGGCATAGCATACTCGTGTGTGTTACAAAGTTGGCGTGGTATCATCATATTAGTTGCGGGAGAAAGTCTTCACTTTTTCTTCTCTTGTGTCATTTGCTTATTGCGCCGTAACCATGGATAATCTTCATTGTTTATCAGGATGCTTGGGTCAGCCTTACCATTGAAGGGAGAAATTCATGAAACTTTTCATAATCTTCAGACATGTCTGTCTTGCCCTCCACTCCCAGGATGTCCCTTTTTCCTGAAAGAACTATGTGGCGCTTTGGCTCATAGTATGATGTATTCGGTTCCTTATCTTTTCTTTTTCTCGGTTTGATAGACATGTCCTTCACATAGATAACCTGTGCCACATCATTGGCTAGGACGAACGGTTTGTTAGTGTACCCAAGAGTTTTTAGATCCACTGTTGTCATTCCGTACTGTGGGTCTACCTGTACCCCGCCGCCTCACAGATTGACCCATTTGCACTTAAACAAAGGGACCTTAAAATCATGTCCATAGTCAAGTTCCCATATGTCCACTATGTAACCATAATATGTGTCCTTTCCGCTCTCGGTTGCTGCATCAAAGCGGACACCGCTGTTTTTGTTGGTGCTCTTTTGATCTTGGGCGATCTTGTAAAATGTATTCCCATTTAGCTCGTATCCTTCATAAGTCAATACAGTCAAAGATGGTCCCCTACACAACAAGTACAGCTCATCACAAACAGTGTTGTCACCTCTGAAAGGTGTTTCCAACCAACTGCTGAAAGTCCTGATGTGTTCACATGTAATCCAGTCGTCGCACTGCTTCGGGTGTTTGGAGCGCATACTGTTCTTGTGTTCATGGACATACGGGGTCACCAAGGTAGAGTTCTGTAGAACTGTGTAGTGTGCTTGAGACCAAGAATATCCGTCCCTGCATATTATTGAGTCACTTCCAAGAGTGCCTTTTCCAGTCAGTCTCCCCTCATACCGTGATTTAGGGAGACCTATCTTCTTAAGGCCAGGAATGAAGTCAACACAAAACCCGATAGCATCCTCTGTTTGATGGCCCATGGAGATGCTTCTTTCTGGCCTAGCATGGTTACAGACATATTTCTTTAGGACGCCCATGAACCTAGGACGTGCGTCATGATATTGAAGAAGGATGGTGGGAACACCAGCTCGAAACTGACAAGACATTGCGCCACATCACTTCTTAGCCTTGGTACGATTTCTGGATCGATCACCTTCTGAGAGATTGCATTGAGGAATGCACATAGCTTCACAATGGCTAATCGGACATTTTCCAGTAGAAGCCCCCTCAATGCAACCGGAAGCAGTTGCATCATAATCACGTGGCAGTCATGAGACTTTAGGTTCTGAAACTTTTTCTCTGGCATATTTATTATTCCCTATATATTCTTCGAGAAGCCAGTCGTGACCTTCATACTAAGCAGGCATTCAAAGAAGATTTCTTTCTCTTCTTTCGTAGGAGCATAGCTAGCAGGACCTTTATACTGCTTCGGAGGCATGCCGTCTTTTTCGTGCAAACGTTGCAGGTCCTCCCGTGCCTTAGGTGTATCTTTTGTCATCCCATACACGCCCAAGGAGCCTAGCAGGTTCACGCAAAGGTTCTTCGTCACGTGCATCACGTCGATTGAAGAGCGGACCTCTAGGTCTTTCCAGTAAGGTAGGTCCCAAAATATAGATTTCTTATTCCACATGGGTGCGTGTCCCTCGGCGTCATTCGGAACAGCTAGTCCACCGGGACCCTTTCCAAAGATTACATGTAAATCATTGACCATAGCAAGTACATGATCACCGGTACGCATGGCGGGCTTCTTCCAGTGATCTGCCTCGCCTTTGAAATGCTTGCCTTTCTTTCGACATTGATGGTTGGTCGGAAGAAATCGATGATGGCCCAGGTACACATTCTTCCTGCATTTGTCCAGGTATATACTTTCAGTGTCATCTAAACAGTGCGTGCATGCGTGGTATCCTTTCTTTGTCTGTCCTGAAAGGTTACTGAGAGCGGCCCAATCGTTGATGGTCATGAACAGCAACACCTTTAGGTTAAATTCTTCCTGTCTGTGCTCATCCCACGTACGTACACCGTTTCCATTCCACAGATGTAATAGTTCTTCAACTAATGGCCTTAGGTACACATCAATGTTGTTGCCGGGTTACTTAGGGCCTTGGATGAGAACTAGCATCATAATAAACTTCCGCTTCATGCACATCCAAGGAGGAAGGTTATACATACATAGAGTCACGGGCCAGGTGCTGTGATTGCTGCTCTGCTCCCCGAAAGGATTAATGCCATCCGCGCTTAAAGCAAACCATACATTCCTTGGGTCCTTTGCAAACTCATCCAGTACTTTCTCTCGTTTTTTCTCCACTATGACCCGTCAGCGGGTGCTCTCAACTTCCCGTCTTTCTTTCGGTCCTCACTGTGCCATCGCATCAACTTGGCATGCTCTTCGTTTCTAAACAGACATTTCAACCGTGGTATTATAGGAGCATACCACATCACCTTCGCAGGAACCCTCTTCCTAGGGGGCTCGCCGTCAACATCACCAGGGTCATCTCGTCTGATCTTTTACCGCAATGCACCGCATACCGGGCATGCGTTTAGATCCTTGTATGCACCGCGGTAGAGGATGCAGTCATTAGGGCATGCATGTTTCTTCTCCACCTCGAATCCTAGAGGGCATACGACCTTCTTTGCTGCGTATGTACTGTCAGGCAATTCGATATCCTTTGGAAGCTTCTTCTTCAATATTTTCAGTAGCTTCTCAAATCCTTTGTCAGCCACAGCATTCTCTGCCTTCCACTTCGGTAATTCCAATACGGTACCGAGCTTTGTGTTGCCATCTTCGCAATTGGGGTCCAACCCTTTTTTGTGATCCTCTAACATGCGATCGAACTTCACCTTCTCCTTTTGACTTTCGCATTGCGTCCTTGCATCGACAATGACCCAGCGGAGATCATCATCATCGGGCACATCGTCCGGTTCCTCTTGATCTTCAACAGCTTCACTCGTTGCAGCATCATTGGGCACATCGTCTGGTTCCTCTTGATCTTCACCAGCTCCCCCTGTTGCAGCATCACCGTATTCAGGGGGCACATAGTTGTCATCGTACTCTTCTTCTTCACCGTCTTCCATCATAACCCCTATTTCTCTGTGCCTCGTCCAAACATTATAGTGTGGCATGAAACCCTTGTAAAGAAGGTGGGAGTGAAGAATTTTCCGGTTAGAGTGAGACCTCATATTCCCACATTCAGTGCATGGACAACATATAAAACCATTCTGCTTGTTTGCCTCAGCCGCACCGAGAAACTCATGCATGCCCTTAATGTACTCGGAGGTGTGTCTGTCACCCTACATCCATTGCCGGTTCATCTGCGTGCATTATATATACTTAAGTGTACAAATTAATAGAAGTTCATCATCACATTAAAACCAAACTACATACATAGTTCTCATCTAACAACATATAGCTCTACAGAGCATCTAATTAATTAAACCATACATTGAAACTATGTAAAACATTACAATGCGAAAAAAATGTGATCATAATCGCAACGGCATAATGATACCAAGCCTCAGTATGAATGGCATATTTTATAATCTTTCTAATCTTCAAGCGCATTGCATCCATCTTGATCTTGTGATCATCAACATGCAACTCCAATATCATCTTCTCCTCCTCAATTTTTTTTTATTTTTTCCTTCAACACATTGTTTTCTTCTTCAACGAAATTTAACCTCTCGACAATAGGGTTGGTTGGAATTTCCGATTCACATACATCCTACATAAATAAAATCTATGTCACGTTGGTCGACATAATTTTCATAAACAATAAATGAACCAATAGTTATAAAGATAATATATATACCACATCCGAATCATAGACACGACGAGGGCCGACGGGGGCCGATACCAAAACCATCGCACTATATAAGATGCAATAATAAAAGTAAGAAAATAATACAAGTATCTATGTAAACATACAAGTAAGAATATTTTTCCTTTCAGAAAGAAGATAAGAACAAGAGGCTCACCACGGTGGTGCCGGCGATGAGCTCGGCGCGGGTGATCGACGGCGGTGAAGACGGGGACGGGGCGTGATGGAACGCTAAACCTAGACAAATATTGAGGAAAATGGAGCTTGGAGGTCGAGCTTGGAGAGGAGAAAGCTTAAGTAGTGTGGCTCGGGCATTCCATCGAACACCTTGTGTGCATAGGAGGTGAGCTAGAGCACCACCAAGCCCTCTCCCCATCGGCCAGAAAAAACAGAGCAGTATGCTCTGCTCTTACGCGAGGGGGTATATATAGGCACCTCATTGGTCCCGGTTGGTGGCAGGAACCGGGACTAAAGGGGCGCCTTTGGTCCCGGTTGGTGGCAGGAACCGGGACTAAAGGGGAGCCTTTGGTCCCGGTTCAAGCCAGCAACCAGGACCAATGGTGGTGGGCCAGGCGTGAGGCCCACTGGTCCCGGTTCGTCCCACCAACCGGGACCAAAAGGTCCAGATGAACCAGGACCAATGGCCAACGTGGCCCGGCCGGCCCCCTGGGCTCATGAACCGGGTCCAATGCCCCCATTGGTCCCGGTTCTGGACTGAACCGGGACTAATGGGCTGACCCGGCCTGGACCGTTGACCCCTTTTCTACTAGTGTGAGTGACATGTATGAAAGAATTATGAACATTGGCTTTGCCACAAATACGATGTCAACTACATGATCATGCAAAGCAATGTGACAATGAAGAAGTGTGTCATAATAAACGGAACGGTTGAAAGTTGCAGGGAAATATATCTCGGAATGGCTATGGAAATGCCATAATAGGTAGTTATGGTGGCTGTTTTGAGGAAGGTATATGGTGGGTTTATGATACCGGCAAAAGGTGGGCGGTATTAGAGAGGCTAGCAATGGTGGAAGGGTGAGAGTGCGTATAATCCATGGGCTCAACATTAGTCATAAAGAACTGACATACTTATTGCAAAAATCTATTAGTTAACGAAACAAAGTACTACACGCATGCTTCTAGGGGGATAGATTGGTAGGAAAAGACCATCGCTCGTCCCCGACCGCCACTCATAAGGAAGACAATCAATAAATAAATCATGCTCCGACTTCATCACATAACGGTTCACCATACGTGCATGCTACAGGAATCACAAACTTTAACACAAGTATTTCTAAAATTCACAACTACTCAACTAGCATGACTCTAATATTACCATCCTCATATCTCAAAACAATCATCAAGTATCAAACTTCTCTTAGTATTCAATGCACATTTTATGAAAGTTTTTATTATATCCCTATTGCATGTCCATCACATTAGGACTAGTTTCATAACCAAAGAAAATTACCATGCTGTTTAGGACAATCAATAAATAAATCATGCTCCGACTTCATCACATAACGGTTCACCATACGTGCATGCTACAGGAATCACAAACTTTAACACAAGTATTTCTAAAATTCACAACTACTCAACTAGCATGACTCTAATATTACCATCCTCATATCTCAAAACAATCATCAAGTATCAAACTTCTCTTAGTATTCAATGCACATTTTATGAAAGTTTTTATTATATCCCTATTGCATGTCCATCACATTAGGACTAGTTTCATAACCAAAGAAAATTACCATGCTGTTTAGGACTCTAAAAATAATATAAGTGAAGAATGAGAGATCAATTATTTCTTCAAAATAAAACCACCACCATGCTCTAAAAATATAAGTGAAGCACTAGAGCAAATGACAAACTACTCCAAAAGATATAAGTGAAGATCAATGAGTAGTTGAATAATTATTTAGCTATGTGAAGACTCTCTAACATTTAGGAATTTCAGATCTTTTTATTTTATTCAAACAGCAAGAAAAACAAAATAAAATAAAATGGCGCTCCAAGCAAAACACATATCATGTGGTGAATACAAATATAGCTCCAAGTAAAGTTACCGATGAACGAAGACGAAAGAGGGGATGCCTTCCGGGGCATCCCCAAGCTTAGGCTTTTGGTTGTTCTTGAATATTATCTTGGGGTTCCTTGGGCATTTCCAAGCTTAGGCTCTTGCCACTCCTTATTCCATAGTCCATCGAATCTTTACCCAAAACTTGAAAACTTCACAACACAAAACTTAACAGAAAACTCGTAAGCTCCGTTAGCGAAAGAAAAGAAAACAACACTTAAAGGTACTGTAATTAACTCATTCTTTATTTATATTGGTGTTAAACCTACTGTATTAAAACTTCTCTATGGTTTATAAACTCTTTTACTAGCCATAGATTCATCAAAATAAGCAAACAACACACGAAAAATACAATCTGTCAAAAACAGATCAGTCTGTAGTAATCTGTAACTAACGCAAACTTCTGGAACTCATAAAATTCTCAAGTAAATTTCTGGACCTGAGGAATTTATCTATTAATCCTCTGCAAAAATAATTAACTAAATATCACTTTCCAATTAAAAATGGCAGCAATTCTCGTGAGCGCTAAAGTTTCTGTTTTTTACAGCATGATCAACAAGACTTTCCCCAAGTCTTCCCAAAGGTTCTACTTGGCACAAACACTAATTAAAAGCATAAAACCACATATAAACAGAGGCTAGATGAATTATTTATTCCTAAAAAGGAGCAAAAAGCAAGGAACAAAAATAAAGTTGGGTTGCCTCCCAACAAGCGCTATCGTTTAACGCCCCTAGCTAGGCATGATAATTTCAATGATGCTCACATAAAAGATAAGAATTGTAACATAAAGAGAACATCATGGAGAATAGAACTAGCACATTTAAGTCTAACCCACTTCCTATTTATAGGGATTTTGTGAGCAAACAACTTATGGGAACAAGAATCAACTTGTATATGAAGGTAAACAAGCATAACTTTAAGATTTTAAGCACATAGAGAGGAAACTTGATATTATTGCAATTCCTACAAGCATATATTCCTCCCTCATAATAATTTTCAGTAGCATCATGAATGAATTCAACAATATAACTATCACATAAAGCATTCTTTTCATGATCTACAAGCATAGAAATTTTACTACTCTCCACACAAGCAAAATTCTTCTCATGAATAATAGTGGGAGCAAACTCAACAAAATAACTATCATGTGATTGAGAATTAAGATCAAGATGACATGTTTCATGGTTATCATTATTCTTTAGAGCATACGTGTCATCACAATAATCATCATAGATAGGAGGCATGCTTTCATCATAATAAATTTTCTCATCAAAACTTGGGGGACAAAAAATATCATCTTCATGAAACATAGCTTCCCCAAGCTTGTGGCTTTGCATATCATTAGCATCATGGGTGTTCAAGGAATTCATACTAACAACATTGCAATCGTGCTCATCATTCAAATATTTAGTGCCAAACATTTTATAGACTTCTTCCTCTAGCACTTGAGCACAATTTTCCTTTCCATCATACTCACAAAAGATATTAAAAAGATGAAGCGTATGAGACAAACTCAATTCCATATTTTTGTAGTTTTCTTTTATAAACTAAACTAGTGATAAAACAACAAACTAAAAGACACGATTGCAAGATCTAAAGATATAACTTCAAGCACTCACCTCCTCGGTAACAGCGCCAGAAAAGAGCTTGATGTCTATTACACAACGTTCTTCTTGTAGACATTGTTGGGCCTCCAAGTGCAGAGGTTTGTAGGACACTAGCAAATTTCCCTCAAGTGGATGACCTAAGGTTTATCAATCTGTAGGAGGCGTAGGATGAAGATGGTCTCTCTCAAGCAACCCTGCAACCAAATAACAAAGAGTCTCTTGTCTCCCCAACACACCCAATACAATGGTAAATTGTATAGGTGCACTAGTTCGGCGAAGAGATGGTGATACAAGTGCAATATGGATGGTAGATAAAGGTATTTGTAATCTGAAATTATAAAAACAGCAAGGTAACGAATGATAAAAGTGAGCGTAAACGGTATTGCAATGTGTTGAAATAAGGCCTAGGGTTCATACTTTCACTAGTGCAAGTTCCCTCAACAATAATAACATAATTGGATCACATAACTATCCCTCAACATGCAACAAAGACTCACTCCAAAGTCACTAATAGCAGAAAACAAACGAAGAGATTATGGTAGGGTACGAAACCACCTCAAAGTTATTCTTTCCAATCAATCCGTTGTGCTATTCCTATAGGTGTCAAAAACAGCCCTAGAGTTCGTACTAGAATAACACCTTAAGAAACAAATCAACCAAAACCCTAACGTCACATAGATACTCCAATGTCACCTCAAGTATCTGTGGGTATGATTATACGATATGCATCACACAATCTCAGATTCATCTATTCAACCAACACATAGAACCTCAAACAGTGCCCCATGGTTTCTACCGGAGAATCATGACGAAAACGTGTCCCAACCCCTATGCATAGGTTCATGGGCGGAACCTGCAAGTTGATCACCAAAACATACATCAAGTGAATCACGTGGTATCCCATAGTCACCACAGATACGCACGACAAGACATACATCAAGTGTTGTCAAATCTTTAAGGACTCAATCCGATAAGATAACTTCAAAGGGGAAACTCAATCCATTACAAGAGAGTAGAGGGGGGAAGAAACATCATAGGAACCAATTATAATAACAAAGCTCGCGATACATCAAGATCGTATCACCTCAAGAACACAAGAGAGAGAGAGAGAGATCAAACACATATCTACTGGTACATACCCTCAGCCCTAAGGGAGAACTACTCCCTCCTCATCATGGAGAGCACCGGGATGATGAAGATAGCCACCGGAGAGCGATTCCCCCTCCGGCAGGGTGCTAGAATGGGTCTAGATTGGCTTTCGGTGGCTACGGAGGTTTCTGGCGGTGGAACTCCCGATCTATTGTGCTCTCGGATGTTTTTATGGTATATGGAGATATATAGGCGGAAGAAGTACGTCAGGGGGGCCATTAGGGGCCCACGAGGGTAGAGGGCAAGCCCCCTACCTCGTGGCTCCCTCGTTTCTTTCCTGACGTGCACTCCAAGTCCATCAGGTTGCTTTCCTTCCAAAAAATAAGTTCCGTGAAGTTTCAGGTCAATTGGACTCCGTTTGATTTTCCTTTTCTGCGATACTCTAAAACAAGGAAAAAACATAAACTAGCACTGGGCTCTAGGTTAAGAGGTTAGTCCCAAAAATCATATAAAATAGCATATAAATGCATATAAAACATCCAAGATTGATAATATAATAGCATGGAACAATCAAAAATTATAGATATGTCAGAGACGTATCGGAGAGCCACTACAGCTAGTTCAAGAACACAAGAACACCTCAATACACATACAAGTAGGACTAGGGTTTTACGCATCTCCATGGCCCGAACCTGGGTAAACGATTTGTGTGCTGACCGCCAGACCCGCTCGTCGCATAACCCCACGCCCGCCAACCGTAGAAGGGATCTCAATGACCCCATAGGTGTCGTTTCCCACCGACATCTCTGGTGCGTCAGGTAGGGGGTGCGCTGTTGTGAGAATCCAGCCTTGACGAAGCAACGACTACATGGTGGTCGTCACATCAAGCAAGGAGATGACCGGACAAATGGCGTCCTCGGTGGACGCGGCGAACGCTCACGCGGCGATAGAAAAGCTAAGTCATACCAAACCTTGAGTAATTCCTTTTTATATATATGGTTATCTTCCTCGACAATCTTACCCTGTGTATGGCAAACCTACATGCAATGGGGCCCTACCACTATTGGCAACGCCCTTGTTCTGTTTCGAGTCTGCTCAATAGTTCGAGCGGCTGCGTCAAGAATGGCAGGGCGACCTTCTGCGATTGGCAACACTCTTGTTCTATCTCGAGTCTGCTCGACAGCTCGAGCGGCCGCGTCAAGAGCAGCGAGGTGGTTTACTCGGCAGCAAGCATGCCCTGTAGGCTACTGAGGATCCGTCCTCAAGACGCCGCCTGGGCTTCCGCGCCAGCTAACCTACCCGAATAACGTAGGGAGAACATACAAAGGGAAATCAAACAGGAAAATAACATGCATCATTTCAAAAGTACTGCAGATTTATATTACATCATTTGTTGTTGTGGTTCTAACTAAATATAAAAATTGTCTTGGTCTTGAACCTACAGCGGCGATAAGAAACGGGGTGCCTAGTCCCGGCGCTGGCCTTGTACCCTCCGAACTCCGTCGATGCGACCGATGACTGGATCGATGCGCTCCTCGAGCGGCGCCTGGTCCATGTCGTCCGGCAAGTTACCAACGAAGCTTCGAAGTCGAGGTCAGGGTTCCAGTACGCGATCTTGGTGAGGACCTTGGTCATGGCACCCCGGCAAAGCCTCCGGGCCTCTTCGGCCACACAGGACGCCCTGTTGGAGTGGAACCGCTCCAGGGCCCCGAGAACACCCTCGAAGAACAGATTCAGCCTCGCGTTAGGACTCATGTTTGGCTCTGGGACGTACCCCACATTTGGCATCCCCATGGTAGCCAATTGCGTGGTGATCCTGCCGGCGACATTGGCGCGGCGACTGATCCAGAGCTTCTCGCCCGCCACAAACTCTGCGTGGCTGGCGGCGTCGTTCTTCCACAGCTGCTTCTCCTCCTCCAAACTTGTTCAGGGCCCCCTCCCGGGCCCTGACCTCCGAGAGCGTCCCTTCAAGGCTCTCCATCTTCAGCTTCAGGTCCTTGATGGAATCGTTGGCCGTGGAGAGTAACTCGGCCTTCTCGAGGACTGCAGCCTGCGCATCAGCCAAAGCGCCCTTGGCCGCGTCCCTCTCCCTGTCAACTCCTGGGCCTGCCACTTCACCCCGTCATGCTCCGCCTCCAGCTCATTCACCTTGCCAGCATGGACCTGGGCCTAAGCATTGAGGGCCTCCTCGTGGTTCGGCTCCAGTTCTCGGGTGCGCTGCAAGACGAGCTCCTGGACCTCCTCATCCTCGCCGTAGAGTGTCGCGGCGAGCTCCTCCTCGCGAGCGGCAAGGTCCTCTTCCTGGGAGTTCAACTCGGCCTGGTGCTGGAGCTGAGCGGCCTCCTCCTTGGTGGCCTATCGACTCGCCATCTCCTGGGTCTTCTTGATGTCAGCCTGCTTCATGACGAGCTCTAGCTTGCACTCGGCCAGCTGGTCCTGGGCGGGCTTGAATTCCTCACAGACCTGGCGGAACCAAGCCTGCGCCTTGGCAACACGCTCTTCGAGGTCCGGCTCCGCCTTGTCCACCGCTTCCATCCTGGACTTGGCCTTGTCTAGGCGGGCACGGTGAAGTGCTTGGAGCTTGTGGAAGCTGGCGCTCATGCTCTAGAGGAGCCGCTCTTCTTGAGAACCGCCGCCCCCGACGCTCGGTCCGTCGACGACCTCATGCCTGGCGGCGCCAAGCACGTCGTCATCGAACACCTCCCCCTCGGCGGGCGCCCTGGTGCTCGCCATCCATGGGAGGTGGACGAACAAGTCGCCCACCTTCAGATATTTGCCCGTGCCGAGGGGGCAAAGGAGGACGGCTGGTCGTCGACCACCTCCTCCTTGGCAGTGGCCTTGCTGGCCTCCTCGGCAACGGCCTCGCCGGGCTCCCCGGCAGGCCCCTCAGTGGCGTCCTCGGCAACGTCCTTGGCGGCCTCCTCAACGGCGATCTTATCGGCCTCGGCCGTGGCCTCTCTAGGGACATCTCCGATGATGATGTCCACGTCCTCCTGGTCCACCGAGGAAAGATCTGGGTACTGGGAAGGAGAATGAGGCGAAGCCAAGATCAAGATTTGAAAGAAGAAAAACGAGCAGGGACGGGAGGCGAACAACTTACCTGCACCAACCTGGAACGAAGTGGCCCCCTCTCCACCGGCATTCGATGTGGGGGCGGAGCCGCTGGCGCCCAGGTTCACCTCCTCCTCATCCTCCTTGTGCATGGGCTCGGTTCTTGGTGCCCTTGCCTGGGACCCCCCTCGGGGTGGCGTGGTCAATGGGGGCGGTGCATTGGGGGTGGCCCTCAGTGGCTCCTTCTGCGGCCGTTCTCCTCCTGCAACCACGGCAAGGTCAGCACCAGGAAATCGTGCCCTGGCACACATTAAGGGGGAGCGAGTGATGAATGCATGCTGGGGGCTGCGCTGGGGGCTGCTCTCCACCACCACCTGCGGCGTACCCGAGGTGCTCACCAGGGGCTGGTCGCTCGCCACTCTCTGGGCTAGCGTCTCCCTATCCCTGCGAGCATGAGGACAAGTCAGGAAAAGTGGCGCGGTCCGAAGGGACGGAGATGACCAAAGGCTAGACACTTACTCATCCTCCGCCTCTTCTTTCGTGGCTTTCCTCTTCCTCCTCGGGCTAAGAGACCTGAGGTCGAAGAGGACCTCCAAATCATCGCCGGTGGGAGGAGGGGAAGCAGGTGGAGTTGGGGGACGCTTGGACGAAGAAGGGACAACTTCTTTCTTTTTCGCCACCACAACCTTCACCGCCTTCCCCGCCGCCGTGGTCCTCGTTTGACGCATGGGCGCCTCCGGAGGTTGTTGGGGTTGTGCGATCCTACCGGACCAGACCGGCTCACCAGAGACGGCCCACTGCAGGACACGCCCTCTCCCCATGACCAGGGGCTTGACAGCCTCGGCCTCCTCCTCAGACGACTTGTCGGTCTCATCTTTGATGAGAGGGGCCCCGGTGCCAGTGCCATTGGCCTCCCCAGCGGATTCCGCCAACTGGGCGAGATCCTTCTCATTCGCGATTGTCACGGCCTCATCCTCCACGGCGCCAGCGCTGCCGGCCTCCTTCGCGAGCTCCGCCTCCGCCGCTCTGTCGTTGATGTAGTCTAGCTCCGCCTGGGTGGTGTCCTGGATGAGCCGTGGCTCCTCGCGGACGTACCCCTCCACCTAGGTGTCGAAGAACTCCTGCACCTGATCCTCCTCCGGCTCGGCCCAATTCGGGTCGAGGCTGTGCTCGTGGAAGTCTGGCATCATGGCGATGACGTAGTTTCGGCGAGAGTTGTTGCTCAGTGGGACCACCCGCGCCACCAACCCGAACAAGGTCCCCTTGGCGACCTTGCCGGCCTTCGCGGCCTTGCCGGCCCTTTCGGCCCTACCGTCACGACCAACGTCGAGCTGGAAGAGCTGTTGGCAGAAGTGGGCGTGCGCCATCACCGTGAAGTTATGGTTCAGGCCAGGGCGGAGCCGCATGATCTCGGCTGCGTTGCTGAAAAGCCAAGCCGGCCTCCCCTTGTTGTGTAGAGGAGCGATGTGGTGGCAGATGAAATCCGCCCCGATCATCTCCAGGGTGAGCCCGGCAGCGGCAAGACGGTGGATCCTGGTGGTGTCAACCGTGAGCCTCCCATCTTGGGCATCGATGTCGCCCCAGTCATCTCTACGGACCGGCGACATCTGGCGAACTTGGAAAAACTCCAGAGGGTCCTCCTCCACAATCCAGCACCACCGGCTCCGCCATTCCTCCCACCTCTCCTTTTGGGTGCCCTCTGGATACGTCCCCTTCTCCAGGGGCCTTGGGATCCAAGTGACACAACCAGAGATGGCACCACCATTCTGGATCCGAGGTTAAAAGTAGTGGCGGAAGAGCGCCGTGCTGGGAAGCACTCCGGCAAAAGCCTCATAGAGACGGGTGAAAAGAGCCATGCACGCCATGGAATTTGGAGTAAAATCCAGAAGGTGGACGCCGTAGGTGTGCATGATGTCGTTCAAGAAATCAGAGAAAGGGGGCAGAGGCCACAGCAAAAGTAGTCGACGAAGAATGGGTACTGATTCGGGGCGGCCTTGGCGCAATTCGCATGGATGACGGACGTGGCCAGGTGCCCCGTCGTCTCTCCCCCTGTCTTGCACCCCCACAGGGGTCTGAAGTTGTCCTGAAGATGGACCGCATCGCCCGTTGAGGGGAAGTAGGCGAGCTGCATCCGCCGCGCCGCCGATTCGCTCTCCGGCGGCTCCGACCCCCTGGCTTCCCTGGCCACTCCTTCGCTATTGCTGGTCTTGGGTTCCACGGCGGCTGCGAGAAGTGGAGGAGAAAGAGCGGCGAAAACGCGGCAGCGGCGATTGAGAGCAGAGGCGCGAGGAGGAAGGAGGGGATGGCGGTTCCGAGATTGGAGAAGACACAGGGGTAAATGAGCAGCGTTCCCGCGGTTGTTCCTTTTCACGGGGAAGGCGCGGGCCGCCTCTTTACCACGATGTGACGCATGCGTGCGGAAACCGCCCCACCCACGACCCCCACGTCACCCATGACCCTCCATGTCGCGCGTTCAACGCGAGTCATGGGGAAGCACAACGGACGGGAAATTACTGCGGTAAAAACCCGCCCGACCTGCCCGCGCACCGATTTGGGCCTAGCCCAACAACATGTCGCGCTAATGTGTGGCCAGGCCTGGGGGCTCTTGTCGGTGTACAAAAGTAGGGGCTCTCCTTTTGCACCTCTTAACTTGTGCACGGCCAGTCAGAGCCGCGCCCACGGCCACAGTAAGCAGGGCAAGGGAGGGATGCCAGAGCAACGCCAAGGCTAGAGACGCAAAGAGAGCAAGAGGGCGAGGTGGACTCCCCCGGCAAGACTCTTGTCGGGGTGGCTTCCACAACCTCGGCATGATCCTTGCCGGGGCAACTTACCTGACGCCAACAGAGCGTACCACCCATGAGCCCAAGGGGTCCCCACGCCATATTGGAACCAAGGCTCGGGAGGTACCTCCATGGTGGCATGTAGATCTTTGTAGAGCTCATAGACACGCAACATCATATGGAAACCAGAAGACGCCGACCTTTGGCGAGATCCTTGCCGAGGAGGTCCACGAGACCCCCGGCAAGACCCTTGCCGGTGACGACTGCGGTGCTGCAGAGAGACCCTTGTGGGGCCCTCCGCAAGACCCTTGCCGAGGATGCCCATGAGGCCGCAGCCATGCCCGCGTCCGCCAAGACTCCACCGCCGCTCCCATACAGCTGCCAGCTCGACCTGCTGAGAAGGCATCTGCGTGGTAGCACGTGGCTGTCGGTGTCAAAACCGGCGGACCTCGGGTAGGGGCTCCCGAGCTATGCGTCTAAGGCTGATGGTAACAGGACGCGGGGGACACAATGTTTACCCAGGTTCGGGCCCTCTCGATGGAGGTAATACCCTACTTCCTGCTTGGTTGGTCTTGATGATATGAGTACTACAAGAGTTGATCTACCACGAGATTGTAGAAGCTAAACCCTAGAAGCCAGCTTATGATTATGATTGTTCTTTTACGGAGTAAACCCCTCCAGTATATATACACACCGGAGGGGGCTAGGGTTACGCAGAGTCGGTTACAGAGAAGGAGATCTACATATGCGAATCGCCAAGCTTGCCTTCCATGCAAAGGAGAGTCCCACCCGAACACATGACGAAGCCTTCAATCTTGTATCTTCATAGTCCAACAGTCCGGCTAAAGTATATAGTCCGGTTGTTTGAGGACCCCCTAATCCAGAACTCCCTCACTAGCCCCTGAACCAGGCTTCAGTGACGATGAGTCCGGCGCGCAGATTGTCTTCGGCATTGCAAGGCGGGTTCTTCTCCAAATAACCCATACAAGATTTTGACCACAAGGATTGTGTCCGGCTCTGTAAAAGAAATTGCACATACCACCGTAGAGAGTATAATATTCCACAAATCTAATCTGCTGACAACTTTCCATAACGTGACGTCATGCCATGGCCTAGTTTTTATTCAAACCGTTTTCCTCAACCAGCTGCTGCACATATTGCGAGGAGGTTTCCTTGGCACGTCTTCTCGAAGCAGAGATCGTGTCCCCTTATCACAGGATTCTCATCAATACGGGTATGGGTAACCCAACCGCGCCATCAATCGCGGTGCTTGGGGATTAAGCGATTTTATGGGGTAAGTGGGGAGGCGCACAGTTTCTACCGCCTTTATAAAGGGACAAGGTTACCTCTTTGTCACCCACGCCTTCTTCTTCCCCTGCCCATCCATTCTCGCGGACTCGAGCTCCAGCGCCCAAGTTCTCATATTCTCCGCAAAGCCATTCCAAACTTGTCCGGAGCGAGAGGCAAGTGGATGGTCTCCTCCGTTACGGAGGAGGACATCATGACGCTCCAGGAAGCCGGATACCTGGCCGCAGACATTGCGCACCGGCTCCCAGACACGGGCCAGATCTGCCCTACTCAAGAACCCCATGAGAGGGTTGTACTCCTCACCAACTTCGTCCGCGGACTAGGATTTCCCCTCCACCCTTTTGTCTGGGGCTCATGTTCTACTACGGTTCGACTTCCATGATCTGGCCCCCAATTCCATCCTCAACATCTCGGCGTTTATCATCGTGTGCGAGGCCTTCCTCCGCATCAAGCCCCACTTCGGCCTGTGGCTGAAGACCTTTAATGTGAAACCGAAGGTGGTGGTCGGCCAGCAAGCAGAGTGCGGAGGCGCCATGGTGGGCGAAATGCCCAATGTCACCTGGCTCGAAGGATCCTACATGGAGATCATGAAGGGGTGGTAATAGGGGTGGTTCTGCATCACCGAGCCGTGCGACACCAACTGGGAGGTGGCCCCCGAATTTCGATCCGGCATCCCCATGCGGCTCACCTCCTGGAAAGAGAAGAGCCTATCCTGGGGCTCATTGGTGGAGCTGACCGGACTACAGAGCTATGTTAAAAATACGATTAGCAAGAAAATCAAGCTTGTTAACGTGGTCCAGGTCATGCTCTTCCGCCCGATCCTTCCGTGTCGAAGACGGGCATTCAATATGTGGGAGTTTGACCCAGCCAAGCACCAGACGCTGCAAGAGCTTTTCGACACGACGCACAAAGACGTTTGGAAGGTGCTGTTCAAGGCCGCCAAGGTACCTCCTCACCTTACCGAGGATCGCAGACTCAGCGCAAAGTGCCCTGCCAATCCGGTAAGCTCTTTATATCTTAGAAGATGTTCCTTTCCCTAGTATAATCATGTGAGGGATCTGAGCCTCAATGCCATTTTAATAGGACTGGGTAGCGACAGCGGAGCGAATCGATTGTCCGGCCCCACTGCTCGAAGATCCAGCAACGGCTCTCTTAACGGAGATGCTGGTTCCGGCAGCCTATTAGGCCCAGAGACGCAGGCCAAGAAGAAGGCCGCTGGGACCAGGAAAGGTGTCCGGTGCATGGTTGTATCGGACTCATCGTCCAAAAACACCAAGGCGCACTCCTCCCACGAAAATGAGGAGGAGGAGGAGGAGGAGGAAAGTTCCCCCCCCCCCCAACTGGGGGAGACAAGAAAAGGAAGGCCGCCCCATCTGGGGAGGCTGAAGGGTCCAAGAAGGGAAGGTCCCTCCTTCCAGACCACTCCACAATAGCCTCTTACAGCGACGAGGAGTAGTTGCCTAGGGACAAGCCCCTAGCGAAGTCATAAGTATCCGGATACTATAATAGTTCTGCTATGTTTTGTTTTATTGCTTCTTATCATGTCAAACATGATCGTGCAATCCATCCAAAGCCCATATCGAGGTATCCTCTTTGGATGGGTCTTTGGGCCAGTCGGCAATGAACAACGATTCACTCCCGACAGCCACATCCCCCGGCCCACGGACGACATCGAGGTGTTGTCTCAGAGGGCACCGGACCAAGGGGAAATAATTCTGGAGGTGCCCCAAGGTGACGTCCCAGATGTCAGGCGCATGGGGGGTATGACTCCCATGGGTTCTGATGACAGGGGCCGCAGCAAGTTTGGCCCCCAGCCGGAAACTGCGCTGGAACCTTAAGTGGTTTCGGATTCTGTCAGGCGACCCCTCGCTAAGGGGGCGAGCCGTCTGTGCTGATGGCCTTTGTCCATCCAGAGGCATCGGACAACTTGCTGGAAGCGCTTTGCGGCGCTTCCATTGACGAAGAGTACCGCACCATCATGAGTGCGGTGGTCAAGAAGGTTCGGTCCGCCAAAAGCGGATTAACCGAAGCCCGTGCCAGCCTCCTAACAGGCTTTGAAGTAAGTAATCAAATTATGAGAAAATATCACAGCATAGACAGTAGCCCCTGATGCTATGTTTGGTGTTCGCAAACAAAGGCCGAACAAAGGATCAAATAACAATCATAGGAGTCTAATCAGAATATGTCTATTTGAATAAGCAGGCTTCGCTGCTGGCCACTGCCGCTCGTACTGCGCAGATCTCCAGACTGAAGTGGGACCTTGAGCAATCTGAGGAAGAGCTCTGCCTTACCAAGAGGCAACTCGAAGAGAACAAAGGTAAGTGATACCCCGTCTGTATATTGATAATGAAAAAAGTGGTTATTAGATCATAGGATCATCATGAATTTTGCTAAGGGCCACGACCGAAGTGGCGGCCCTGAAGAAGGCGCTGTCCGAGGCTGAAGATAGAGCGGCTAAGGAGCGCATCGAGCGTGAGAAGTAGGAGGCCCGAGTCAGCGAGGTTCAACAAGAGCTCCAGGATTTCGTCAAGAAATATGAGTCCTTGGAGCGTGACTCTAAGATGCAAGGGTCCAAGCTTGTGAAGGCCCTCGAGAATGCACAAAATGCCAAGGCCGAAGCCCAAAAGGCCCTCCAGGAGATTCAGGCAGTCAAGAAGATAGCGGCGGGTAGGACATTCATTATGCAAAGCAAGCATGTGAAGGAGACTTTCCTTTTACTTATCCGAATTCGGAGCTCTCCAGGAGCATTCGTAGATCTACCACGCAGCGTATCGGATGCTGCGGAGTTCTACTCGGCCGAAGAAGGGAGCTCGACGGAAAAGTTGTTCTGGTCTCAATATGTTGGGACAGAACATCCGATGCCCTTGAGCGACCAGCTGAAGCAACTGGTCGAGCTTCACAAGGCGGCCGAACTGGCCATGAAGGGTCTCATAGTCCGGATGTGGCCAGACGAGCCCCTGCCAAGAAGCTACTTCGGCTGGTAAAGCGGCTTGTGAATGCGTCTATAGTCCAGATGCCTGCCCATGGTTTGAAGTCATAAAGTGGTCCGTCTGCATTGAAGGTGCGCGCAGGGCCTTTGCTCGTCCGAAAGTGCACTATGCGAAGATGGATGCTGAAAAGCTGGTGAAGGAGAGGCCACCGGAGGGCAAGGAGCGTCGCCACACCGAAAAGTATTATGACAGTGTCCTGAAGGGTGCCCGCCCTGTGGCAGAGGAATGTGCTAAGGATGTAATATTTGAATGAATGTACTACTTTTGTGTAGCCATTTGTAAAATATGAGAGCTGGCCAGTCGTCGGCTTCTGCCCCCATGCATGTAACTAGTACTGAGGTGTTCGGGATAAATCTAAAACACTCTTTATCCAAAAAAATTGGTCCTTTAAGGATGTGTTTAGCGCAGCGAACAAGGCAATCAGACTATATAGCTTTATCCCTCTCACTTAGCCATAGAAGTCTAGAATTTTAAATTTTGGCGAAGCCCTTAGTATTCAGAAGGCCGAACTTGGGGCGCTATATACGCCTAAATCGGACAAGGCCAATTCCTCACCCGAAGCGGAAAAAATCGTTAAGGATTTGAGACCTCTCGAACAGCGACCAGCTCTCTCCGCATCATGACAGTCAGTTTTCGGATTTCTCTACTGAGGTGCTTGTCCGGAAGAACTAGGACACAATTGCAGTAGTTCTCCCAGTGCTACCTTAGCCGATATAGCGAAACGTAAGGTACCAAAACATGGGAGCTGGGAAAACCCAACTATTAACCCAAGACATGATTCGGAGCTGATGCATATAATGCTATAAGTTCAGGGTGCCGCACTGTCGAAAGTGTTCGTACTTTTCTTGCCAAGTTATGGGGTACGCTGAAGCCCCTGGCGCACTGGACGTACCAGAATGTATGGGTGCAATTTGTCGTAAATAAGCAAATAGGGAAAAAAGATGAAGAAATGAAATAATAAGCTAACGTTGTACATTGTTATTTAAATGATATGTCAAAGCGTATGTATACAAGTAGTGCAATAAGCAAAAATAGTACTATTTGACATGTCTTATCCAAGGGCAAGCTGCGTGTGAGTATGTAAAAAAGGTATAGCGATCGTTATCAGAGACCACCTCGGGATTCCCTTGTACGTCAAAGCTTCTTGCTTCCTTGGTGTTTCCCTCCCGTGATGGGTCCGATAATCAGGCTATCGAAGAGGGCCTTCAGAGAATAGGGTCCTAAAAGGAAGAAAATGGTAAAGATATACGGGTCCTGAGGCGGTTGAGCAGCATGGTGGGCCGTGCCATAGTCGTGCCTCCGCCTATGCCCATGGTATCTTGAGTGCATAATTATGTACATGTGGCGCAAATTTTGCCTCTTCACTTGGACTAGGATGGAGGCTGAATTGCTAGGCGAACTCTGAACATGTCGGGTGATCCTGTTGCAGGGTACTCCGGACTCGCTTGAAAGTGTCCGGGGGCTTTATCGCCGATTTGGCAGTTTGCCTCAGAAGGCTGCTTTGTACTTCTTCTGCGTGGGCCGCAGTGTGCTACTCCATACGGAGCGAGCGTTCTGCGTTTCCATTAACTATTATAACCCTGCGAGGTCCTGGAATTTTCAGCTTGAGGTATGCATAATGCGGTACCGCATTGAATCTGGCGAATGCGATTCATCCGAGCAGTGCGTGATAGCCACTGCTCAAGGGGACGATATCGAAGATCAACTCCTCGCTTTGGAAGTTGTCCGGAGATCTGAAGATCACTTCCAGTGAGATTGAGCCCGTACAACAGGCCTCTACACCTGGTATGACACCTGTAAAGGTTGTTTTGTGGGTTTGATCCTTGAGGGGTCCATACCCATTTTGCGCACTGTATCCTGATAGAGCGGGTTCAGGCTACTGCCACCATCCATAAGGACTCGAGTGAGGTGAAATCCGTCAATGATGGGGTCAAGGACCAATGCGGCAGAACCGCCATGATGGATACTGGTAGGGTGGTCCCTACGATCGAAAGTGATCGTACAAGAAAACCATGGGTTGAACTTCGGGGTGACTGCCTCCATCGCATAGACATCCCTTAGTGCACGCTTTCATTCCCGCTTGGGAATATGGGTTGCGTATATCATGTTCACCATTTTCACTTGGGGAGGAAATTTCTTATGTCCTCCTGTGTTCAGCGGCTGGGGCTCCTCCTCGTCGTCGCTATGTAGCCCCTTTTCCTTGTTTTCGGCATTCAACTTGCCAGCCTGTTTGAACACCCAACATTCTTTGTTGGTGTGGTTGGCTGGTTTATCAGGGGTGCCGTGAATTTGACACAAGCAATTGAGTATGCGGTCCAAACTGGACGGGCCCAGATTACTTCTTTCGAATGGCTTTTTACACTAATCAGATTTACAGCTACTGAATCCGGCATTGACGACGGTGTCTTCGGTGTTGTCGCCGTTGTTGCGGCGCTTGTGTCTGTTGCGACGTGGCTTACCGTTGCTATCTCTGGCATCTGAATTGCCAGGATTTCTTGATGTGTTGTTGCCGCAAGCCAGCTAGCTGTCCTCTCCCTCACAAAAGCGGTCCATGAGTGTCGTGAGGGCTGCCATGGAGTTCGGCTTCTCTTGGCCGAGGTGTCGGGCGAGCCACTCATCGCGGATGTTATGCTTAAATGCCGCTAAAGCCTCGGCATCCGGACAGTCGACAATTTGGTTCTTTGTAGTTAGGAACCGAATCCAGAATTTCCTGGCTGACACCCAGGGTTGTTGGGTTATGTGACTCAAGTCATCAGCATCCGGTGGTCACACATAAGTGCCCTGGAAGTTGTCAAGGAATGTGTCTTCCAAGTTCTCCCAACTGCCAATGGAGTTTGTCGGCAGGCTATTCAGCCAATGCCGAGCCGGCCCTTTGAGTTTTAGTGGGAGGTACTTTATGGCATGTAGATCATCATCGCAGGCCATGTGGATGTGGAGGAGGAAATATTCAATCCATACCGTGGGGTCTATTGTACCATCATATGATTCAATGTTCACGGGTTTAAACCCTTCTGGGAATTCGTGAGCCATTACTTCGTCGGTGAAGCATAGGGGGTGTGCGACACCTCTAAGCCGGGCTATATCACGACGCAGTTCGTACGAGTCTTGTCTGCTGTATTCGGCCTGGTCGGATTTGCTTTTAGTATATCTGGCGTGACAGTCGTCGTCATGCGTTGGGCCGCGCTCCCGTGATCCGTATATCGATCTTGTATGTCCTGCTTTGTTTTCCAATACGTCTCGCAGGTCCTACGTGTAGCCCCGGGCCTTGGTGTTTTTGTTTGACTGGCGACGGGGTGCGGGCTTGACTTCGGGCTGATACGCCGCTTTGTTTCAGCCATGAGGTGGCCGGTCAGCCGCATCATATGCTGGTAGTATAGGCTTTAATGCTTCCTCCTCGAGTTGGGGTAGCAACCTTCGCTTTGGGTAACTTTTGGTCGGGCACTCGATTTCTTATTCCTCGGCTGCCAGGACCTCAGTCTACGTATCCGCTAGCAGATCTTGATCAGCTTGAAGCTGCTGCTGCTTTTTCTTCAGGCTTTTTGCTGTGGCTATAAGCTGGCACTTGAAGCGCTCCTGCTCGACGGGATCATCAGGCACGATGAATTCTTCGTCGCCGAGGATCACCTCATCTTCGGAGAGGGGCATGTAAGTGTCATCCTCTGATTATCCGTCTGTCGCCTGTTCCTTAGGGCCGGCTTGCCCATCCTCCTGCTCGAAGCCTCGCTTGAGGGGATTGTCTTCGTCTTCAGCACTATCCGCAGCGTTATTGTCTCTTGTGCCGGTATCACTGCTTTTGCTATGGCGGGGCTTAGAGCGGCGTCGATGACGCTGGTGCTTAGATTGCTTAGATTGCTTCTCGAGGGGATTACCCTCCGTTGCCTTATTGGCATCGCTTTCTCTGGGGGTGTCCACCATATATATATCATATGATGAGGTGGTTGTCCAGCGCCCTGTGGGCGGTGGTTCTTGTTCTTCTCCTGCATTGTCGTTCATACCGTCGACGTCTTCGGAGCCTAAATCAAGCATGTCAGTTAAGTCGTCGAAAGTGGCTGGGGAACGAATTTTGTCGTCCGCTTCCCACTCAAGCCGGACATAGTTCGGCCAAGGGTCTCCTAACAAGGAGAGAGACCTTAATGAATTTAGCATGTTGCCCAAGGAATAGTGCTGAAACATATCCGCAGAGGTAAACTCCATGATCGGTGCCCAATCAGATTCGATAAGCATGGATGCAAGCGGTTCGGAGCCTGTGGCCATGGACGAATCCAAGTGTCCGATGACATAGGTCTCATAGGAGGTGAAGTCAGTATTCGGCTCTATCGCAGCTAAGTGTGTGGCCTCCGAGGCGGGGTGCATCCACCCATCCTCGGATGGCACGATGTACTCCGGATTGGGGGCCAGAGTAGCCGCACGTGTGATCTCCCGAACACCGTCCGACTGCAGGGCTAAGTCATGCTCGTCGTGACTGTGCGGCGCACCTGACATGGGCTCGAATCCGTTGAAGATCAAGTCTCCGCGGATGTCGGCAGTATAGTTCAAGCTTCCAAACCTGACCTGATGGCCAGGGGCGTAGCTCTCGATCTGCTCCAGATGGCCAAGCGAGTTGGCCCGCAGTATGAAGCCACCGAATACGAAGATATGTCCGGGGAGAAAAGCTTCACCCTGGATCGCATTGTTGCCAATGATCGAAGGAGCCATCAAGCCTTTTCCATGATGGCACAGTGGAACTCTCAATGAAAGCACCAATGTCGGTGTCAAAACCGGCGGATCTCATGTAGGGAGTCCCAAACTGTGCGTCTAAGGCTGATGGTAACAGGAGGCGGGGGACACAATGTTTACCCAGGTTCGGGCCCTCTTGATGGAGGTAATACCCTACTTCCTGCTTGATTGATCTTGATGATATGAGTATTACAAGATTTGATCTACCACGAGATAGTACAGGCTAAACCCTAGAAGCCAGCCTATGATTATGATTGTTCTTTTACGTACTAAACCCTCTAGTTTATATAGACACCGGAGGGGGCTAGGGTTACACAGAGTCGGTTATAGAGAAGGAGATCCACATATCCGAATCGCCAAGCTTGCCTTCCACGCAAAGGAGAGTCCCACCCGAACACGGGACGAAGCCTTCAATCTTGTATCTTCATAGTCTGTCACATCCCTAGTTCTGGTATGACCTAGGCTAACCCTTCATGTTTGCATCATGTTTAAATTTCAGTTAAACTTGAAATAGGGGATAATAAACCGTAGCAGCAAATGAAATTCAACCAGGTTCAAACTTAAATCTTTTCAAAGATCCCAAAATGCCCTTTGAAAATGTCCATGATTTATGATAGAGGTGAAAACTCCTGCCAAAAATGATGAGCATATTTCTTGGCCATTTATGGATTTTTGATTTAATTCATATTGTATTTGAGTTGGAGCAAATATATGTTATAAATATATTTAATGCTTCAATAATTCTGTTATTTTGTGAGGGGCTTTAGAATATTCCTTTCAGTCCCTGCAAAAATTATCAGAAGAAACAAAAATGATTTAGTGCTTGAACTAAATCAAAACAAATTGAAACAAATAGAAAACAGTATCTAAAAACAAAGTAAAAACAGAAAGCTTACCTAGCGCCTCAGCCGGCCCAGTGGTGCGGCCCACTAGCCCAACCGCCAGCCGTCGTCCTCCTGGCGATGACAGAAGGACAGGGGCACGCGCTGGCGCGCGCGGCCACGCAGCCGGCCATGCCCACGTCTCCCCGCCACCTCCTGCTTCCCGCTCGCTGCTGGAGGCCCTCGACGTCGCCACACAGCCTCCCCGACCCCCTCTCAGTCTCCTCCGTGCTCCTCCTCTCCTCTATCACCCTCTCTCGCCCGCACCTGAGCGCTACCGTCGCCGCCGCACGCCATAGCCACCATGCTCCCCTTGCCCCTCTACCCTGTCCAATGGGTCTTCCTCGACACCGTGAAGCACCAAGACGAAGCATGCGCCCACGGGACACCTGAAATGACACCATCGTCTTCGTCTTCCTCGTCGGCCACCGTGGATTTCCACCATCAATTTGCCGCCATCCGAGCTTCCCCGAGCCCGCTTCTAGGGCCCCTGCAACCGCTGTGAGGCCATGATCCTTTTCCCCCTAAACCGTTCTCGATCCCCTCCTCGAGCCGCCTAGCCACTGGAGCCGAGAGCTCCGTGCCGCCGGCCATGGCGCCGCCGTGGCCAGAGGCCGAGCGAGCCGCAACCGAGCACACCATCGTGCTCAGTGCAACGCCAGGACCCCAAAACCCTCACCTGCTGCTCCTCCCATGCACCATAGCCCCTTCTCCCCTACCCGCCGACTCCGGCCGCCGCCCAAGTGGTCGCCCCGTCGATTTAGGCCGTCTCCGGTCAAACTGAGGGCACGAATGGATGCGAGAGAGAACCAGCTCCTCCGAGATGGTCTCCGCGGCCCATTTGGTCGCCGGAGACGCGTATCCGACGCCCTCCGTCGTCTCGGGCCTCGCCGGCGTCGAGTCGCCGGCGGGTTTGACCCGATGACCAGGGTTGAACCTCCCCCTTGTGTCACTGACGCGTGGGCCACCCCCCCGACATTTAGTTAGTATTAGATTAACACTAATTAACCTAGGTTAGTTACCTAGTTAGTCACTAACCAGTGGGCCCAGCGCCCACTAATCCTAATTAGACTAATTAAACCCCCTGTTAACTAACTGAGTCACTGACGTGTGGACCCCACACGTCAGGTTTGACTTGGTCAGCGCTGTTGACTTGTTGACGCAAGCATGACGCTGTGCTGACGCAATATATCATTTTCTGGTATTAAAATTAATCAGGAAATTCCAGAAAATGTTCAAAACTTCAAAAATTCATAGAAATTCAACCGTAGCTCAGATTGAAATAATTTATATATGAAAAATTATTAGAAAAATTCAATCTATCCATCTGTACCATTTTCATGCATGACAAATCAACTTATACATGCTGTATATGAGGAATCATCTAAATGGCATTTATAAAGAGTTAATTTAGTGTTGCATTTGAAGGTTCAAATGAACCTCTTCCAAATAGAATGCTAAATGCATTAGCTCAAAGCACATCACATACCCATGCCATGTTCATGCATCATAATGTTGCATATGATTGTGTATTGATTTCCGACACCGTTCCTTCTCGATAGGTCCTGCACCGGAGAGTGTTCGAGAGTACCTGTCTGAGGAGTAGTGCCCCCTTGTTGATCTACCAGGCAAGCAACCCCCCTTGTTCATTTCGATACAATCCTACTCTCTCGCTCCTGCTCTCTTTTATTGCATTAGGACAACAACAATTCAACTGCGGTAGTTGAACCCATTCCTCTGCATGACTTGTCATTGCCATAGTAAATAGTTGAAACCCACTAGCATGTGTAGGAGTTGATTGAGCCATGTGGTGTTCCTACCATGCCATGCCTGTTATTGCTTAGAGTTGTGTCAGGTCTGATTCATCGGGAATGAATTGGAGTGTTAAGATATGTTCTCGTGCTGAGAGTTAAGCGTGTGAACACGATTTGGTAAAGGTAGCGGTGAGAGGCCATGTAGGAGTACATGGTGGGTTGTCTCATTGGGTCCGTCCTTAAGAACTGAGTTCTGTGTAAGTTGTCCAATGACTAGCTACTACCACACATTGGGCTCCGGGCACTCCAAGCTCTCTCGACTTATTAACCGCCTTGATCTCTGTCCAGGAGTTGCAAATAGTTTCTGGTGTTTGTAGGTAGTGCTATTCTTCTACCGAGTGGCACCCGGCAGGGTGGGCTCGGGACAGGCTAGGCACAGGTGGCACGGTGTACCAAGTGGCACCCGGATGGTGGGCTTGGGAACCCGGCCGGATCTCCTTGCGGATGGAACCCAAATAGGTGATAGACCTGGACTAGAGTCTTGCGTGGTTAGTCAGGTCGTGGCCGACACCCTCGCCAGGCTTCCGCTTGAAGGTTGCCGAGATACATGACGTGTACATGGCGGTAAGTGCCAAGAGCGTGTGTGATGAAGTACACTCCTGCAGGGTTATCATGATCTATTCGAATAGCCGTGTTCTCGGTTATGGACTTCTTGGATGCTTATGTGGTACATAGACAACTTAAAGTGGATACTCTAAAATGCTCAAGACAAGTGTGAGTGCTATGGATGGCCTTCTTGTAGGGAGACGAGGATGAATCCATAATAGTGTATTGATGTGGTGATTTGTGGACTCGTGTGCGCTGCCTCATCTCAAAGAAGTTTCTCGTTGTCGTAGAACAGGATAGCCACTGAGTCAAAGCTAGCTTGCTGCAACTAAACCCCACATTACCTTCTTGATACAGATGCATATATGATAGGATCTGATGTAAGTCTTGCTGAGTACCTTTGTACTCACGTTTGCTTTATTTATGTTTTGCAGATGAGACATCTGTCTCACTAGTAGTTCCGCTTGGACTTCGACGAGTAGCTTGTTACCTAAACTATGATCTTGTACCCTTGGGAGGGTCTTGTAGATAGTCCGGATTCTCAGCCCTTTTCTTTTGTAGTTGTCTGTACTCAGACATGTAATGCTTCCGTTGCTTGTATGCTCTGAATGATGGGTCATGTGACCCCTGTTTGTATTTATGCTATGTGGCTCTTTTGAGCCTTTATCTATATGAGGTGTGTTATGTTGTGATGCCATGTTGTACATCACATACTTGCATGTTATGCGTACGTGTGACGTGTATTGCTATGTGTGGGATCCAACAATCTAGTTGTTTGTCCTAGGCAGTCTCTCTTATGGGGAAATGTAGTCTAGTGCTTCCTTGAGCCACAGTAGTTCGCTACAGCCCGGTTCACCGGAGTCCTGCTAGCCCAGCACTACTGCTCAGGAAACTTGACTGGCTGGCATGTGTTTCACTTCGTTCCTGTGTCTGTCCCTTTGGGGAAATGTCACATTGTGACAACCGGAGTCCTGCCTAGCCTGCTACATCCCGGGTTCCCCGGAGTCCTATTAGCCCAGTGCTACAACCCGGATTCACACGCTGCTGACCGACACGCTCAATGTGAATCATGTATGCCTGTTCCCATAGGTTAGTGCCGCTTTGGGTTCATGACTAGCCATGTCGGCCCGGGTTCTTTGTCATATGGATGCTAGCGACACAATCATATACGCGAGCCAAAAGGCGCAAACGGTCCCGGGCCAGGGTAAGGCGACACCCGTGGGGATACCGTGCGTGAGGCCGCAAATTGATATGAGGTGTTACCGGCTAGATCGATGTGATTTGGAATCGGGGTCCCGACATAGTCCAACAAACCGGCGAAAGTATATAGTCCGGCTGTCTGAGGACCCCCTAATCCAGGACTCCCTTAGCAGCCTCTACACCAACTCAGCAAGCACCTGCATTGTGGCATGCAGATCTTCATGAAGGACCCACAGCCGCGCCAGCCCAGCGGCCAGCCAATGTGGCGCTACAACGCCTTGTCAGCTTGTACGCGCGTCGGAGCTAGGCGAGGTGACGACAGCTGGGACGAGCTTCTTTGTTGTCCCCAATAAAGCAAGAGGGGCACATTGGAAGTGCATTAATTTCGTTTGTCCGATGATGCCAGGGGATAGACTCAGGCCCTGTACACCTTTCCACCTCCTGTGTGCCTCTGTAGCAACCCCTTTTTGTCTATAAAAGAATGCCTGAGGCGTACTTGAGAGGGATTCGGATCATTTGGACTAGAGAGCCAGTGCAGCTAGTTCAAGAACACAAGAACACCTCAATACACATACAAGCAGGATAGGGTTTTACGCGTCTCTGCGGCCCGAACCTTGGTAAATGATATGTGTGCTGACCGCCAGACCCGCTCTTCGCACAACCCCGCGCCTGCCAACCATAGAAGGGATCCCAGTGACCCCATAGGTGCTGTTTCCCACCGACACCAGATCATAACACGTAGTAGGTGACTATAACTTGCAAGATTAGATCTAGAACATGGATATAATGGTGATACCATAAATGGTTCAGATCTGAAATCATGGCACCTGGGCCCAAAGTGACAAGCATGGCAAAGTCATAGCAACATCAATCTTAGAACATAGTGGATACTAGGGATCCAGCCCTAACAAAACTAACTCGATTACATGATGAATCTCATCCAACTCCTCACTGACCAACGAGCCTACAAAGGAATTATTCACTCCCGAATGGGAGCATCATGGAATTGGTAGTGGAGAAGGGTTGGTGATGACGAAGAACGAAGACCCCCCTCCTCGAAGCCCCAAACGGACTCCAGATCTGGCCTCCCGATAAAGAATAGGAGGTGACGGCAGCTCTGTCTCGTGGATCACAATAATTCTTTCTCTCTGATTTTTTCTGGAAAAATAGGATTTTATAGCGTCGGTTTCAGGGTCTGTGGGGCCACCAGGTCGGGACAACCCGCCTAGACGCGCCAGGAGGGGGGCGCCCTAGTGGGTTGTTCCCATCTAGGTGTCCCCTTCAATGGTTCTTGGCTCCAGAAATTCATGTTTATTGTATCAAAAATCCTCGTAAAGTTTCGTTCTATTCCAAGAACTTTTATTTCTTCACAAAAACAACACCATGGTTGTTCTGCTGAAAACAACGTCAGTCCGGGGTTAGTTTCATTCAAATCATGCAAATTAGAGTCCAAAACAAGAGGAAAAGTGTTTGGAATAGTAGATATTTTGGAGACGTAGCATACAGCATGAGTGTTGTGTTAATTTTAGGACTTTTCCGGGACTCGTTTGGACATTTTTATACATTAACTGAGTTTTTTATGCATTTATGTGCATAATTCAAATTTGTTAGGTCTAATGCATATGTTTCAAAATTCAAATCTATGTCCCTGGTTGCATACTCACGTCCCATGCAAGAAATGAGAATGAATGTCAAACACCCTACCGCCGTCACTCGGATGCAAGCATTGAGATACCTGGTTATTAAATTCTAGTAAATCCAAAACACGTCTGAAATTCATGAAACTTGGCATGCTATCATGGAGTGGCATCAACACGCCATGGTAAAAAAAATTCTCATTTTGGGAAGGTTTGGCTATAAGCTTCTCACAAACTAGAGCTTCTCACAACAATCCTGATGGTTTCTGTAGGGAACGTGCCACCTTTGGGGACGAAACGTTATCCATTGCGTCTTATTGCTTTCAAAAAAATCTAGTGTCAACATAGAACAACATGAGTGTTGTGTTAAATTTTGGAATTTTTGGGGTTCCTTTGGACCTTTAAAACAATAACTGGGTTTTGTAGGCATTTTATGTGCATAATTCAAATTTGAACTACATGCACATCCTCTAGTGCATATAAATTGGTTGAAAAAGCAAATATGCAAGAAATGGGAATGAATGTCAAAAACCCTGCCACTGTCACTCGGCCGAAAACATTGAGATACCTGGTTTTCAAATTCTAGTAAATCCAGAACTCGTCTGAAATTCATGAAACTTGGATGCTATCATGGAGTGGCATCAACATGCCATGGTAAAATGTTTGTCCCATTTGGCGCACGTTTGGATATAAGCTTCTCACAAACCAGAGCTTCTCACTATAAGCCTAATGGTTTCGGTAGGGAACGTCCCACTTTTGGGGACGAAACGATATCCATTGCCTCTTATTGCTTTAAAAAAATTCTAGTGTCAACATAGAACAACAGGAGTTTTGTGTTAAATATTGGAATTTGTCGGGGTTCATTTGGACATTTTTATACATTAACTAGGTTTTCTAGGAATTTTATGTGCATAATTCAAATTTGAACTACATGCACATGCTCCAGTGCATATAAATTGGTTGAAAAATGAAATATGTGTCCTTGGGTGCATGCTAAGGTCCCATGCAAGAAGTGGGAATGAATTTCAAACACCAGGGCACTATTGATTACCGACAAAACGTTGAGATACTTTGTTGTTAAATTCTAGTAAATCCCAAACTCGTCTGAAATTCATGAAACTTGGCATGCTATCATGGAGCGGCATCAACATGCCATGGTAAAAAATTTGTCCCATTTAGGGCAGGTTTCGGTATTAGTTTCTCACAAACTAGAGCTTCTCACTACAAGCGTGATGGTTTCAATAGGGAACGTGCCACCTTTGGGGACGAAACTATATCCGTTGCCTCTTATTGCTTTCAAAAAAATTCTAGTGTCAACATAGAACAACAAGAGTGTTGTGTTAAATTTTGGAATTTTCCGGGGTTCGTTTGGACATTTTTATACATTAACTGGGTTTTCTAGGCATTTTATGTGCATAATTCAAATTTGAACTACATGCACGTGCTATAGTGCATATAAATTGGTTCAAAAATCAAATCAGTGTCCTTGGGTGCATGCTTAGGTCCCATACAAGAAATTGGAATGAATTTGAAACACCAGGGCACTATTGATTGCCGGCAAAATGTTGAGATACTTTGTTTTTAAATTCTTGTATATCCAAAACTCGTGTAAAATTCATGAAACTTGGCATGCTATCATGGAATGGCACCCTACACGCTTTGGTATTTTTCGTGTCCATTTTGAGAGAAGGCGCACTTGAATAACAACCAACAAAGGCATTTTGAAAAAAAATAGCTACCACTTTAATATCTCAAACGTTTGTATAACTAAAATCGTGTGCGTTCTGTTAACCATTCACGTGACGCCATGTGTCATGGTTTTAATGGCTATAGGAGGTGCCGCGCGGATAGCTTCTTGATAGAGCGGGAGGCGTGCGAGCATAGTCCAGTGCGCAGGCTGATCAAGAGGCGTGCAAGTTGTCCTCCAATGCGCAGGCTCATCGGGAAGCATGCGAGCTGTACACTATGCAAGCTCACTGGGAAGCGAGCCCTTTGACTTCCATGGCCGCCCGCCTTCCTCTCCATTAATGGTGCCCGAGCCAGTATTTAATACAGGCGGCCTTAGTGTTCGCCTCCCATTCCCCTCCCTCCCGTAGACCTCCACCAATGCCATGGCGCAGAATGATCATTTGTTAATAGTCTTCAAGTTTGGTGAAGTCAACTCCGAGCTGGAGGAGATAGAAAATAAGGAGGAATGGGGCATCATGGACATGGCCCAGAACAAGCTGGTCGCGGCGGATGCTGCCCCTGCTCCCGTCCCTGCTCCCATCCCCGCGCCCGCGCCATCGACCATCCCCATAATATTGACAGGATGGTCGCCGAACACTATCGCAGAGCTGGAAGACGCGGGCATCACGAGGTCTCGCGGACCCGTGCGAGCTTGTGTACATGACAGCGCCAGCGCGCATGCCCATGAGCGTCACTATACCCACCGCGGCGCCAGTCCACGTGTGTTTGGCTGCACCCGCCATGCCCGTGCCCGTGCGCACGCCCCCCCTCAGCGGCATGGGAGGCCGTCGTCGACAGCTAGCTCTCAGCGCCGCCAGTAGCCATCCTCCAGTGCCCCTCCCATCGATCGCGCGATGACATGATCTTTGATTTACAAATGAAGAACATTTTATGCTGCCTTGAAGACTTCAACAACGACTTCCCGGAGGACGGCAATGACAAGGACGGTGCGGCACACTGCCTCCGCCGCTGCCGAAAATATTTTTTTGGGGTTTAATACTGTATCTCGAAATCTCGATCATATGAATATAAATTCGCAGTGTGACTGAATAAAAGATTTGGTTTGAGTGAACTTGCGTTTTTCTCTATTAATGTACAGACTTGTCAAACGATTTTATTTTGATCGCAAACGTTTTAGATAGAACACCCATATGCAAAGTGCTAAGGTATTCCCTCTTAAGTCAATGGAAAATTCGCAGCGCAGGATTTTTGCATCCCTTCAACGCAAACGGTTGTTTTGGATGACCTGTGTGCAACCATGTAGAAACAATTGGGTAAGATTTGCATCTGTCATATTGGGTATGTTGCCATCTGTCAAACTAAAAAGATTGACTTTTGTTGATCTAGTAACATTGCCATTTTTCAACCTTGTAACACTGTGATTTGTCAAAATATGCAGCTAAAAATCACTAGCACCATCTAATTTTTTCAACTAAAACCACTAGCATTGTTCATATGGACACCAATACAAAGTAGCATTGTACTTTTTTTGTCAAATTTGAGACCAGTTCTGATGTAATCTTTATCTAATTACATACGGGAGATTAATAATAATTGGGAACCAACATGCCAAACGGATTATTTATTCGAAACTTGGGCGTTAGACCAACAATGGATGCGTGCCATGCTTCGGTTAAACAATAAAGCGGTAGCATTAATCATCTAAATAAAAAAACAATATACATGCCGCCACGCGACCCGTGTGCCGTGCGAGTAGGTGTGAGTTCATGGGACACATACGCAAATGTACCATTCATTACATACAACAACTCATCAACACACAACAATAACAAGGATACATGTTGGATTATAGATTATTTCCAACAAAACATTCTAGTAAACACTAAAGTTTTCTCACACAACAATTAACAAAGCGATGAAATGAACTTCAGCCCAACCAATCCTCGGCGTTGGAACCGCTTGCTTTGAATCATAACTGATTATCTAGGAAGGGCCAGTTATTGTCAATCCCGAGACCAATGCAGGACTGATCATCCAGGCTGAAGCTGCCTGTATCAGGACACATATTGTGATAGCCAGGGTAGGAAACCATAGCAATGTCCGAGGTATAGGTAGAGTTGCTCCTCATAAATGGTAGTAATGTTGTGTCAACAGCAGCTGGATCGCCTTTCACCATCATTGGTTAGTTTTGTCCAAGGAAGAGAGATTTTTCTCCAAGACTATCAATACTAAAGCAGGGAGAAGGTGTTGGCGCTAGCACACTAGTATCCATCCTGAATAACCTACAATGGAAGTTGGAATAGGTCCGGAGAGTGCGACCATGCGAGACAACACCAGCTTCGTTAGTAACATCGGTAGTGCCCTGTGTACATACAATAAGAGGTGATCCATCGGAATAAGTTGCCAGGAACCACTGAGTATATAGGTCATGCTCATCCTCATGCTTGTGATCATCACCATCCTCATCTCCCCCTTGGCTATAAATATTTTCAAGTATAGGTGGTGGAATGTCCACAGGACCTTGGAAACACAAGAAGGTTGATTAGTAAACAGAAACTAGCTAACCCGCATGCATGTGGATGAAACAATTATAATTACGGTGGAAGACAAATGTACCGAAACCATAAGGATTCCATGCAAAAATAGTGACACGAGTGGTGGCAGCAAACACAAGGCCCTCGTATTGAATTGCATCACAGTACTCATCCGCGTACAAAAATTGATTTTTGAGAAATATCCATCGAGGCGTGGAAGTAAGGGCGGCAACAAGCTTGTCGAAGATAGCAACAACTTCATAGTTCTTGTAATACAAAGCGTGGTTGGGAACTCAAAAAATTCCTATCTTCCATAGATGATAGTCACCATGATCGTATTTGAACGTACGTAGATCATTTGTGTGTTCAACCTCAGGGCAGTGTGTGATTTTTGGAAGTGGAACCCAGTGACGAGTGTACACATTCATAAGTTCCCACTTGCTGCTATACCCAATATAAACAATCCAATCTCCATTTGCGCCATCCCAAACCTTACCCTCAAGCGATGGCATCTTAACGTCACATGTATCATTATCAAGCGGCATCAACTTGCACAAGGTGAGGCTTCCATCATTCCCATGCCGGCGACCAGCGTCATGGCGAAGAAGATAGGGGAGATCAAACTGCCTCTGAACCCTTGGGTTCTTTGCAATGATGTTATTTGTTGAGTTGAGAATGGACTTCAATGAACCTTCCATGCTAGCCGAGTGATGACGTTGCACCGATCAATGAGTTCCTCCACCACACGTCATCTTTCAAATCGAGGCAAGAATAATGGGGTCGTTCTCGACCTGTCCCCTCCATGGAGAAGCTTATCGAACAATGGCAGAAGGAAGGGTGAAGGAAAATGGAGGGAGGAAGAGTGTGCGATAGTAGTTCCAAATCGAGAGGGAAAGGCAAAGGGGTGGTGGACGGTTGCCATGGTACACGAAGAGCCTAGTGGGGAGCCAACAGTTACCACAGAGGTCACAAACTAATGACAACGCCGAGTGAACCGCATGCCGTATATCGCACACACCTTGATCTGGCTGACCGTTTCTTTTGTGTTACCTAATCACAAACAGTTCGTCCGAGTGAACCGTATGTTGTATATCGCACACACCTTCATCTGGCTGCTCGTTTCTTTTGTTCCTCCTCATCGCAAATAGTTAATTCAACTGAACCGTATGCCTTGCATCGCACACGCAACTAAAATCCAAACTGTGTTTGATGCATCCCTCATTGCAAATGCTTCGCACATTTTCGACGTTTTTTACACTGCCGTTTGTGAGCATCGCACACAGTTTCATTGAAGGGGCTCTGATCGTAGTGTGACGTTAGTGCATCCGGTAGTAGTGTGTGTCAATGGTGTATGAGGTCTATTTGCCCAGTGTATGTAACTTCCTGTTTGTGTATGCCTTATTATCACTGGTGCTGAACTATAATGCCCAGTGGGTATAATCGGCTCTAATTTCTTTATTCTATAGTGTAGGATTATTCTATGTTTCTATGCCTTAGTGTGTTTATTGTATAGTGTATGTTTTTAGAGACGATAGTATAGAGTAGGATAATTCTTTGAATATGCTTTATCGTTGAAACGGGGGCCAACACGCGCAAACATTACCTGGACGCCATCCGAATAAACAAACATTTGTAGTCAAAGCGGGCTTTAATTGGGCTGGTCAAATTACACCACTGTAGGATGGTCCAAATGCGACACTACGATTAGAGACCCTTCGACGAAACTGTGTGCGATGCCATAATCGCAAACAGTGATGTAAAAGACCCGTCAAAAAGGTGCAAAACATTTACGATGATGGATGCATCAAACACGGTTCATATTTTAGTTGCGTGTGCGATGCAGGGCATATGGTTCAGATCAATTAACTATTTGGGATGAGGAGGAACAAAAGAAATGGGCAGCCAGATGAAGGCGTGTGTGCTATACAACATACGGTTCACTAGGATGAACTTTGTGTGATTAGGCAACAAAATGGAAAAGGTTCAACTGAAGAAGATGTGTGTGAGACACGGCAAACAGGTCCGTAATCAGAAATGTGTGCGAAGACCAATAATAACACAGACAATTGCTGCTAATATTCTGTGTGATTTGCTCTGTCTATGGTAGAATAACATTTATATATATAATTGAAATAAAGATCCAATTACATAAGTGACTTTAGAGATCATTCACACACACCTCAATAAACAATTGCATGCATTCTAAAGTAGGAGAAACGATCGGCTAGTCATCTACTTCTTGTGACGCTCCTGCCACTGCTATGTGGCTCGATCCCTCGTCTGGGTCAGGAAGAAGACAGTTCCTCATGTCAACGATTCGCCTGTACATCTCGTAGCTTGTGTACGCATCCATGGCCACGTACTTGACAGATTGTTCATCAAGTCTCTCATGCCACACACTGTGCCAAGCGTTCTTGTATTTATTGCTCTCATTCTTCATCTTCATGTAGTAAGGGTCGTTGATGGCTAAGGCGAGGTCAACCAGGGAGTTCGGTTTGTTTTTGTTTCTGCCCCAGACCTTGTAGTAGCGCTGGATGTTGACAAGATTCGAGCATTTCAAGCCCGATTCCTAGAGCGCTTTTAGATCGTTGGTGGTGTCCACCACAGCGAAACTGTAGTCGGAGCTGTTGATAAACCTGGAGAAATGCTCGAAAGGCATTGTGGCGAGGTAGTAGTAGTAGACGAGGACGTCATGTTGCACGCACAACTGGGCGATAGCAACCTTCTGATCGTGCTCGGCACGACCCATGGTGTACTCGAGGTCGAAGCCGACCACTTGGTACTTGTCCTCGGCAAGGAACTGCTCCATAGTTTGGATGGAGCTCTCCACCGAGACCGGATCATTCGTGTACACCACCGAGAGAGCCTTCCCTCTCACGTGGGTGTTCACGACGTGTTGCGTGGTGAACTGCCCGCCGTCGTCGTTGTCGGCCGCTGGGAGCGCCATGAGATCCATGGGGAGGGCCATTGGAACCAATGGATGTCCTACCTATATGTGTCCTCGTGGGCGTGCTTATTGTGTGGTGTGAGACGAGAGATGAAGGTAAATGGTCGCAGTAATATAAGGGGGTCGGGCAGCATGGACTCTTGGCATGTCTGCATTGCAGTTTTTGCAGTGGGTAACTACATCGTCGCGCCGCGCCCAGCGCAACCGCATGCACACGAACGTGCGTGATCGTGTGATTTCCCCAAACACTGGCAGGGCACATGGAGGGACGAGGCAGAGCACCCGAATCAACGCGACAGCACAGCGCACGCCGCAGGACGCGAGCAGAGCGTGCCGCAGCCGCCTGAACCGAAAGCAACCACACGCATGGACCACTGAAACTCGCAGGAAATGGCCGCCTACAAGCCGACCGACAGTTGCGCTGCTGCTTAGAGAGCGGTTGTGTGATACCACCTCCGTCTAGTTTATAGTCACCTTTATATTCTGTGGCATATTTTGCCCTCAAATTTAACCAACAAAATGTTAATGCATGTTATAAAAATTATATAATTAGAAACTATGTTTAAATACGAATCCAACTATATAATCTTTGGCGACATGCATTAGTATTCTATTAGTTAAATCATACTTATTAACCAAGACGGGGGTATAGTAGGTAACTAAATCGCAAACATTTTTTATTAACCGTATGTGTACGTGGCCTTTCGTCCTCCTCTCGCACGTCTTGTCACCCCGCTGCCGCAGACAGCCTACAACGCAAGCTTCCCATGCAATCTCGCAGGATCCTGGGCAAGCTTCCCGCCCGACTAGGTTAAATCCCCCAAAATCCCAATGCTTACCGGCCTGCTAGTAAAACCATCACGGGCGGCGAGTCCTGCGTCGCATTTTCCCCTCCCTCCGTGTAGCTTATCTCGTCTGCTTCTCCCACAATCGCCAATGGCACCGGTCCATCATTGTCACCCAGCCACTTCACTGTCATCAGAGGAAAGCTCCAGCTACGAGGCTACATCGTGGCGGCAGCGCAGTCCCCGACATAGTGTAGTGCACGTGGCGTCCCTGTTGGGTGTGCGCGGAACACCCACCACACGCTCCGCCGCCGGTGCCTATCGGCACCTGTTGCCAGCCGTTGTTGCTGCCACACCACCGTCGAAAGACAGGGCCATCGCCCGCTCTACCACCGCGGCCCGAAGGCGGGAGGTGGCCGTCTTGGCCGCCACCCCACTGCCGGTCACCGTGGCCATCACCCGCTCCGCCACCGCGGCCCGAAGGCGGGAGGTGGTGGTTGTCGCTATGAAAACCGGTGGATCTCGGGTAGGGGGTCCCGAGATGTGCGTCTAGGATCGATGGTAATAGGAGACAGGGGACATGATGTTTACCCATGTTTACCCATGTACGTCCTGCTTGACGGATCTTGATGAATATGAGTGTTACAAGAGTTGATCTACCACGAGATTGTAATGGCTAAACCCTAGAAGCCTAGCCTGTATGACTATGGTAATGAATATATCTATTCCGGATTAACCCCTCCGGTTTATATAGACCAGGGGGATCTAGGGTTTACATAGAGTCGGTTACATAAGAAGGAATCTTCATAGTCGGTCGCCAAGCTTGCCTTCCACGCCAAGGAGAGTCCAATCTGGACATAGGTACAGTCTTCAGCCTTAATGCCTTCACAGCCCATCAGTCCGGCCCATGGATAACAGGTCAGAAGCCCGAGGACCCCTTAGTCCAGGACTCCCTCAATAGCCCCTGAATCTGGCTTCAATGACGAGGAGTCCAGGGCGCAGATTGTCTTCGGCATTGCAAGGCGGGTTCCCCCTTCCGAACTCCTAGTTGATCTTCAGATGTAATGATAGTATTCGGACTTGTATGCATAACCGCAGAGGACATAATATTTCATGAGTTCCACCGACCACTTTTTGGTAATATGACACCACGCCTCCCCGGCCACTACTTGCGAACCGTTTTAGCCGCCCCATCGGCCCACATCCCAAGACGTGGTCTTATTGGCACGTCTTATCCAAGCGGAGATCGTGCCTCCTTTTTTAAGCGATTGCTGTCAACCCGGACGTGGGTGACCCAACCGTCGCTTTGGTACAACTCCTTGGAAACAAGCAAGTTTTTTAGGCCCAAGAGGAGAGTTTTGATATTTGCGGCCTTTATATAGGGGTACAGACCCATCTTTTTCTTCCACGCTTGCCTCTTTCTCAACCCCTACTACCTCGAGTTCCAACACCCGAGTTTTGGTCGCCACCAGCCCCAATTATGTCCAGATCTAGCCCTCAAGGCCGGTGGGTAGCTTCTTCTGTTGCGGAGGAAGACATTGCAAAGCTTCGAGCGGCGAGGTACCTGACCGTTGAATTCCATCATCGGCTTTATGCCGAGGGGCAGGTTATTCCCACCCCTAGATCCGGCAGGAGGGTTGTGTTCGTGTCCCACTTCCTCCGTGGGTTAGGGTTTGTACTTAACCCCTTCGTCCGAGGGCTCATGTTCCATTACGGGCTAGACATTCACGATTTGGCCCCAGACTCCATTCTTCTTATCTCGGCATTTATCGTCACATGCGAAGCCTTCCTCTGAACTCCTCCGCACTTCGGCTTGTGGCTCAAGACCTTCGATGTGAAGCCACAAGTGGTAGAGGGGGAGCAGGCCGAGTGCGGTGGTGCTAAAGTGAGAAAGCTTGCTAGCGCCGTCTGGCTGAAAGGATCCTTCACCAAATTTTCCGATCTGTGGCAGCAGGGGTGGTTCTATATCACCGAGCTCCGCAGCTCCAAGTGAGCAACTGCGCCCGCATTCCGATCTAGCCCCGCAATTCAGCTTGCATCGTGGATTAGCAAGGGGCTAGATTGGGGATCAACGAATGATGTGTGAACTCTGCAAAGTCGCATCTGAAGCCTCATTGAGAGGGACATCTACATAGCCAATGTCGTTCAAGTAATGCTAGTTCGTGGGACCTTGCCGTGCCAGCGACGGCCTCTCCGCCTATGGGAGTTCAATCCAGAAGGGCCGCAGACTCTTCAGCTCTTCTTCGGCACAACACACGAAGGAATGTGGAGATTATTCATCGGGAAATGAAGGCAATGGTCAGACACCACCGAAGATGTCGGCCTAGACTGTAACTATCCGGATACCCCGGTAAGTACTCGTTTACCGAATACCTTATAGTCAGATACCCAGTTGCAAGATACCAATAGTATCATCCTTTTTCAGGGCTGGATAAAGAAGGTGGAACTAATTAGGTGTCCGACTCCCCTTCCCAAAGACTCATCTACTCCCGTGTTAACAAGGATGCTGACCTCAGCACCATACCAGGCACCAGCAGGGGAGGGGGAGCAGACCCAAGATGACCTTGGTTCCGGAGATAAGTCGGACACTGAGTCCGGAGAAATCTACCTTTCCACACCCGAAGACGGAGGTGGAAAAGGACCCAGTACCGCTTCTCCAAATAGGATGAAAATGGCTGCCTCCGAAGATTGGGAGGGGCGGTCTTCCAAGAAGGGCAAGATGCCACCGTTGATCGGCTTAGGTTTGGAAAGCGATGCCATTGAGCAGCTCCAACAGGGGGACAGGCCCTCGGCCAAATCCTAAGAGAATCCGGAGTACTTTGATAGCGTCCCGCTTCGTTATTGTTACCGAAGATTCACGTAATGCATTTATGCATTTTTACAGGTCGGCACCGAATTTTTCTAGGCGATCCCCTTCTTCAGGGAGTCTCCTCCCAGAGATGATGGAGAGCGAGACTCCTCCTCCGACCTCCTCGCCCAATAAGGCGGATGACTCTGAAGTTTCATCGCGGAGGGTCCCTTTAGACTAGGGGACAAAATAGGCAGTACCCAACGGTGGACCTGCGACCATCCGGGATTCCGCGGCTGATGATAACAAAGGCCCGGACTGTCTGGTTCACAGCCGAAAATGATTTTGGAGACGGGTGAGCAAATTCCTTCAAAGGATAATTGTGCTTTTGGAGCAGCCTTCGGAGACCCGGGGACTTTGGATATGCTGCAGGACATGTTGCGGAAAGCATTTATCTCGGGGGAACAGCGTACCTTGATGGGTACAGTGATTGAAAAGATTTCATCCGCGAAGAGCAGATTAAATGAAGCCTTCATGAGCCTGCTGAAGGGCTTCGAGCTTTGTGACATAATGTTTTCAGCTATGTTTCATTTGCCAAGATGCGCCTGTGTATAGGTAGTAGCCCCTGATACTCGGGTTGGCTTCTGCTGGGAAGCAAAACAGAGGATCGAAAAGGATCATTTGAGGACTAACCTAACAAACTTTAAACACAGGCTGCTTCCTCCTTTGCCCCTTCCCGGACAATGGAAATTGTCGGGTTGCAGCGAAAGCTTGATGTGGTAGGGGATGATCTTGCTTTAATCAATATGCGTCTTGACGAGTCGCAAGGTATGTATTCGGGGCAATCCTCATACGGTTTTGTGGTATAAGCATGATGCTGAGATTTAGATGCTGCAATATGCATGGCTGCAGATGGTGCTGCCGCCGTTGAATTCTTCGAGCGGAGCAGGTCCGGGCCAAGGAGCAGGCCCGTCATAGTAATGCTATTGCTGAAAAGGCACCGGCTGAATTAAAAGCCGAACAAGCTACATGGCGCCAAGATGAGGAGTAGATAACCACTATGACGCTCAAACTAGAGAATGCTACCGGCCGCTGTGAATGTCTGGAGAAGGAGAGTAAAGCCTTAACGGCTAATCTGGACAAGGCCTTACAAGAGGCTAGAGCATCACGATCGAAATCCAGAGTATCCCATGAGGAGGATCGACAGGCGAGGGGGATTGCGGCTGGTAAGCCCTTTCTGCTGCAAACTAAGTTCGGTGACCTGAACTATGCCCAGCTTAACCAAGTATGGGGTTCTACGGATGAGTTCTTGGACTTGCCGAAGAGTTCTGCCGATGCGCCATAGTATTACCAAGCGCAAGATGGATATGCAACGGAAAAGCTTTTTTGGTCGCATTTTGGCGCATCAAAGCGCCCTTTGTTGCTCAACGAACAGATGTCCCAATGGGTCAAACTTCATAGGATATCCGGCGCCACATGGAGGATGTCGTAATCCGGTTGTGGCCAACCGAGCCTATTCCGAATAGCTATTTCGGTTTGGTGCAGAGGCTTGTTGATGCGGTGCCGCGTATCGATGCTGTGAAGCGATCACCGTGCATTTAGGGTCAGCGGATGGCTTTTGCCCGATTAAAAACATTCTGGGGGAAGATGAAGGCCATTGATTGTGTGACAAAGAGTCCACCCAAAGGAGAGGACCGCTCGGAACCGAAGCATTAGTTTGAAGATGTCCTTGAGGCCGCCCGCTTTATAGAGGGTCAATGCTCGAAAGACATAATGTTTGAGTGAGGTGTATGAAAATTGTAAAAGACAATTTTATAGTTAATCTATTTATGTTTTGCTTGATAGTTTGAATTCCTCCTGTGCGACCGTTTTGATATAATCTGAAAGTTTTCCAGTCGTCGGCTTCAGTCACCTCGTAGGAAGTACGAGGGTGTTTGGAAAGGTATTTAATCACTCTTTATCCAACGTCTTGGTCCATGAAGTAGGTGATAATGCGGCGAACCAGGCAATTGGACTATAGGGCGTTAACGCTTTCACTTAGCCATAGGAGTTTTATTGTGGGGCTACGATATAGCCCCTAGTATGTATGCGGCCTATGATGCCTTACATATTTGATCAGAAAAAGATCCCTCGTGTGACACGGAGAATCACTAAAGATTCCAAGAAGTCGTCAAGTGGTTGACCAGCTCACGCCGCATCATGACAGTCAGTTTTCGGCTTTCTCTACTGAGGTGCTCGTCCAGTTTAGACCAGGGTACAATCGCAGTAGTTCTCCCTTTACTACCCTAGCTGATAGAGCTGAACGTAGGGAAGAAAGCACAGGAGTCGGGCAACCCAACTATTGACCCAAGACAATGATTTAGAGCTGATGCATATAAGGCCAAACTTGCGACAGTGAAGTATGCTATAGAGCTGTTCGGACTTTTACTGGCAACTCATTTGTTCCCACACCAAGCCCTGGCAGGTTATGCCAAGGTATTTATGTGAAATAACCGTAGGAGCCATATTTGTTGGGGAAACAATGCGGATGATTAGTTCGGATATTGTTTAGTGGGAACTAATTGATATGCCAATGATTAATTATGATATGTATATAAAAGTCGTCATCCCGGCTATTTGACATGCTTGGGGTTGGAGGCGGAGGAACAGGCATAGTACAGGCTCAAGAAATAGAGAGTGCGGTCTACAAAAAGTTGTTTTGGACCTCCTGTCGCACGTCTGCGCCACCAGTCCTCGGTTGGGGGAAACCTTGATGGAAATAGCCCCTTAGGTGAGAGTACGGATCCAGACTCCGATAGAGCCAGTTTCCGATGTTCATCCTATTCGTCACCTATTTTTGAACGATAGTGAAGGAAGAAATAAAAAGAAGATAAATAATAATAAGAAAAGTTACTAGAGTGCTTGCAGGCTTGTCTGTATTGTGCTTCCGCCAATGCCCATGGTATCTTGAGTGGGTAATGATGTATGTGTGGTACAAACTTTGTAGGTGTACGGAGTGGACGGCGGAAGCCAGGTTGCTATTTCCGTTCTAGGAGTAGTTGATCCTCGGGTGGAGACTGCTTCTGACCCACGGTATTTCATTGGTGAGCCTTTTCGTCATCCCTGTCACTTGGCGGCCTCCTCCCCCTGTGTTTGGCGTTCGGCTTGTCGGCCTGTTTAAAGACCCAGCAGTTTCTGTTGGTATGATTACCTGGTTTATCGAGGTGGCCATGAATCTGGCAGGGTCGGTCCAATATCTGTCACGACCGGTTTTCCAATAAAAATATTTGTTGAGAAACCAATCTTTGAGTCCAGTATGAGAGGAAATCCTCCTCACTGGTAGACAAATACTTGATACAATAAGCCAGTAGTATAGAATATATTACAGGGTTGAGCTAGGGCTGCTCAACGAATTATTACAAGCGCGCCAATAATTATACATAATGGCGGATATAACACAATGGTGTGGTGGCATACTACTGACTCGAGGATATAGTGGTGGTGGAATAACACAATGGGGAGTGTGGTAACACGACTCTCAAACTGGCATCTCATCGAGCGCCGAGGTAAGGCCCGATAATTTTTATTCGGGTTGCGGAAGCGGGTATAAAACTAAGACCAAGACCAGGGTCGCACGAGACTGACTGGGATTCCTCTAGGCGTCGGACTCGCTATCGAACTCTTCATCCATGAGATCGCCTTCGTCAGCATCTGGCCAAATCAACAAGCCAGTGAGTACTTTGAAAGTACTGGCAAGACAGTTCGGACGTAAGATATAACAAATGCATGCATGGATGCGTCATGAATAATCTTCCCAATGCACACTGATAATATTTGCACAACGAAGTAAGTACGAGGGAAACGGCGGTAGTCCGCCTGAAATCCCAACAGAAAATAAATGAGAACCGATCGTGTGTCTGAAGCGACGCCACGAAGGGTGAACAAATAATAACAGGAAAAAAATCATGCCACAGTCGGACATCTGAGCGACATCACAGAAAGGGCTTTTAAAGAAATGCCACAGTCGGACATCTGAGCGACATCACAGAAAGGTCTTTAAAAGAAATGCCACAGTCGGACGTCTGAGCGACATCACAGAAAGGGCTTTAAAAGAAATGCCACAGTCGGACGTCTGAGCGACATCACAGAAAGGGCTTTAAAAGAAATGCCACAGTCGGACGTCTGAGCAACATCACAGAAAGGGCTTTAAAAGAAATGCCACAGTCGGACGTCTGAGCGACATCACGGAAAGGGCTTAAAAAGAAATGCCACAGTCGGACGTCTGAGCGACATCACAGAAAGGGCTTTAAAAGAAATGCCACAGTCGGACGTCTGAGCGACATCACAGAAAGGGCTTTAAAAGAAATGCCACAGTCGGACGTCTGAGTGACATCACGGAAAGGTCTTTAGTCACAAATAAACAACACTCATAATAAATATTCAGTTCATGATAATAAACAGGTTAGTCCATCCACAGGAATAATATTTAGCCGGGCTTAGTACTCATGGGATTCACCAGAGTCTCTGTCATCAAACTGATATTGTTAGTCCAAGATGATACGAAATTGGACAAGGAATAGATGATTCAAGGAATGTATGACTCTGAAGAGTTTGTACAAAAAACTTCCCACAGCCAACGGATTTCCTTAGTCACGAGGGACTAGTTCCGTTTACGGTTTTTCGGAAGAAAACACAGCTAACCAGTACGCACCCATCCTACCTCTCGATGCCAGGACTCACCCTAGACATCATCCAAGAAAACCTTTTGAGACGGGGAGATCACAATCTTGAATAGCATGGGATCAAATTTATATATGCGCGCTCTAAGGGGTGCCCCCCTCTCGGTCCCAACCGGAAACACCCATGCCCCCTGATTGGATGACTGGCTTTAATCCAGGGCCATGGAACCATCATCCCGGCCTCTCCTTTTGGTGTGTACCAGGAAAGCGGTTTGCAACTTACTAAGCCATATTCCTTGCGGAAAACATGTGGTAGTACAGGGAAGGAAAAGGGAGGAACTGGACCGGTACGGTTTGACCCTGAAGTCACATAGTCTGGCATAAGACTGGCATGCTACAACACTGCCATCCTACCCATCCTCATGCCAACACATGGCCATTCATACTCACCTCCATCCACTTATGGATCATCGAACTCACTTACTTCAACATTTCATAAAAGTAATGTTCATCGGTATGCTCATCAACATGCCATGAAACTAACTACATGCAAAACATGCCAAGACACTCATCATATCAAAAGTTCAAACATGCTTGCCTGGTTCAGAGTAGTCGGAGCCTAGCTCGGTGAAGTTCGCGGCTCCGTCACCTCCTTCGGTATCTACGGTATAAAGAAAATATATGCGCCATCGTAAATATCAAGAGGTGCACAGAAAGTATTCCAAATATTTTTCAAATAAATATGATAAAAAACTAGACAAAAATCTGAAGAGGACAGAAAAAGAATCACTCAAAAATTCCTTTCTATTACAAAGTTATAAGGGTTTTAATCCAAGGACTTATCTGTAATGAAACAGAAAGTTTTCAGGGGCTAGTTTATAAAAACAGAAAGCGGTTCGGCAGAAACTACGCCAGCCCAAAGCGAAGGCGCATTTGGCAGAAGGCGTTTTCAGAAAACGCTTCGCTTAGACAGAATAGAGAGGCTGACAGCGGGTCCCACCTGTCAGGTTTAAATTTTCAAAACGGGGTGGCAGACTTCGCCGGTGCCCGAGAGCCGCGGTGGTCGCCGGCGGCGATCCACGGCGAGGCAGGGTGATCGGGGATTACCAACGTGCTCACCGTGTCCTTCCGCAACTGTGGGTGGTGGTGTTGGTCGCCGGTGTGCACCACGTCGACGGCGAGCTTGACTCCGGCGGACGGTGGTTCGGGCGTTGATAGATCTCGCCGAGGAGGGCTGCAAGGATCAAATTGAGGTGGGGGTTAGAGCACTCGGTGCAAGAGAAGGCTACGGGCGAGGTTTGGGCGCCGGAGATGGCCTCACCGAAGTGAATCGAGGTGGAGGCCGAGGCGGGGCGAGGCGGCCGGAGTTGGGGGAGGAGACCTCCTCGATGTCCTCCTGGTGGTTTGGCAGGGTTCTGGAGAGGTGTAGTGAAGGTGTGGGTCTCGTGAGCGAGCTCGGGGTCCTCTTTATAGGCGATCCGAGGCGGTGGCCATGAACGGGGATCTCCGGTGAAGGTTACGGCGGCGCAGAGCTTGGTCGGGAAGGTTTAGGGAGTTGGGCGTCATTACGGAGTTCCACTGGTTCCATTTGGGTGCTAAGCGAGCTTGGATGCGGTGTTAGGGGCGAGCTCGACGGAACGGGACAGCGCGGGCCTGTCGGCGGCAGGGAGCACGTTCCGTGCTTGCCGAGCCGCGGTGAGGGTGCCACGGGCGTGCGCTGGCAGGCATGAGGACACGCGGAGGGCCAGGAAGCTTTGGGCGGCGCCAAAACGGTGTTCTGCCGTGGTGTGCCTTCTGTCGGCCGCCACGGGAAGTCCCGACGCCGCAGAAGACGCCGGCGAGGGCGGGCCAGCGCGCTACTGACGCCAGGAAGGCTCCAAGCATGCGTGTGCAGCATCCGGACAAAAGGGGAGGGGCTGCGAGCGTCGATCCAAAGGCACTGTGGGCATGTGCCTGTAACTCTGAAGAAATCGACACTGTAAAACTGAGTTTTACTGAACTATGCAAAGAACAGTGCAGCTCAGGTGTTCGACAGAATGTTTTTGGCATCTAGGGATTTTTCCTTGAGCTGAAATTTGGTGGAGTGGCCTCTCATTGCTCCAGTAGGCTGCCTGAATTTTGGTGGAATTTTTGGAGAAGTGTAGATATGAATTTCACCAAATTTGGCAAATCTGGTCCAAACTTGCAGTGAGTGAAATTTGAAATATTTGAAAAGAAGAAGAGTGGATCAAGATGGTTCTAGGTTGTGGGTACTGAAGAAAATCCAGGGAAGTTGGTTTGGGATAAAAACTCAAAGGCAAAGTGACACTTGCTTTGAAAAACACTAAGCTCAAACCAAATGGCAGAATTGTTTTGGGAGGAAAGAAAATAATTTAAATAAAATCCAAAACTTGTTTGGACTAGTTGAGACAGAGAATTTAGATTGTTCAAAGATGGAGGGATGGATTTTGAGAAGATTTACCATAGGAGACATGGTAAAACCATGGGTGTTTTCAACAAGAAAGAAGTCCAAAATTTCTAGGGTTCCTCTCTTTTTTTTGAAAATAAAATAAGTTTGAAAGGGAAATAACCAGAAGAAAAGCTTCCAATATTTTAACACCAAAATTAAAAAGGAAAGGAAATCCTTGCCAAAGGTGAAAGGAAGTTTTTTAGGAAGAAGGATTTTCTGAAAGAGAAATTTTTAAAAGGGCCCTCCTTTAGAATCCAATAAAGTTTTTGATGAAAACCAAATCAAAATTTTTGGAGTGTCACAATATCCTGTCCAGTTTGGATGGTTCGTCTCGAGTCGCCTTGAATGGCTTCTTCCGCTGACCGGGCTTGGGGTTGATGAATCCGGCGTTGACCATTGTGTCGCCTGATCTTTCGTTATCATTGCGATTATTTTTTTTGCTTTCTTGTGGCTTGCTGTTGCCGTCTAGGATTTCGGAGGTGTCCTGGCTGCTGGTGCTATTGCTTCTATGAGCGAGCTAGTTTTCTTCTCCCGCACAAAAGCGTGTCATCAGAGCAGTGAGGGCTGTCATGGATTTAGGTCCTTCTTGGCCGAGGTGGCGTGCAAGCCATTCATCCCGGACACTATGTCTGAAAGCCGCAAGGGCTTCCGCGTCCGGACAGTTGACAATTTGGTTCTTTTTGACTAAGAACCCAGTCCAGAGGTCACTGGCTGATTTTCCGGGCTATTGGACAATGTGACCTAGGTCATCGGCATCTGGTGGCCGGACATGTGTTCCTCGGAAGTTATCGAGGAAGGCCTATGGAATTTTCAGGCAGGCTATTTAACCAGTACCGAGCTGGCCCTTTTAGTTTTAGTGGGATGTATTTAATGGCGTGGAGGTTGTCCCCACGGGCCATATGGATGTGGAGAATGAAGTCTTCTATCCATACAGCGGGATCGGTTGTCCCTTCGTATTATTCAATATTGATGTGTTTGAATTCTTTGGGGAATTCATGATCCATTACTTCATCAGTGAAGGAAAGCGGGTGTGCGGCGCCTCTATGTTGGGTCACACTACGACGTAACTCCGAAGGAGTCCCTTTGCGGTTTTAGGCTCGGGCGTGGCGAGGTTTGACACGTCCGAATAGGTAGCCATCCTCGCGTATCGAAGCATGCTTTCCCGATCCATAGATCAGTCTTGCGTGTCCTGCTCTATTGTCCAAGACCCTCTACATGTTATCTAGGTAATCGTGGCTTGCGTTGTTCTTGCCATTACGACGAGGTGGGGCGGTCTGGTGTTCGTCTTGATTTGCCTCTTTATCCGGACAGAATTGTCATCGACCTGCCGCATTATGTGACGATGGCATGGGCTCCAACGCCCCGTCATCGGACTAGTATAGCAATCTGTGCTTTGGGTAGCTTTTGTCTAGGCCACTAAGGCCGTATTCTTCGGCGACCAGGACTTTAGTCCATCTGTCATTGAGTAGGTCTTGGTCAGCTTGAAGTTGTGTTGCTTCCTTTTTAGGCTCCTTGCCGTAGCTATCAGCCTGCGCTTGAAGCGCTCCTGCTCGATGGGCTCTTCGGGTATGATGAAGTCTTCGTCGCCGAGGCTTACCGAGCAGAAGGTACTTGTCGTCCTCCGAACCGTCATTGGGCGGGACCTATTCATCGGGGTTGGCTTGCCCGTTTTCCTGGTCCTCCTGCTCGGATATTGCTCCCATAGGGTCTTCATTTCTTTTGGCACTGTTCGGAGTACTATTTTCTCCAGTGCTATCATTGCTGCGGCATGACTTCGGGCAGCATTTGGGGTGCCAGAACTTAGATTGTGTGTCGGGAGTTTTAACTGGATCTCCCTTGTCCTTGCCGCGAGGCTTTTTAAGTGTATCGATCATGTACATGTCATATGAAGGGGTGGCCGTCCCATGCCTTATGACTGGCGGGTCTTCGCCTTGCTCCCTATCGGCATCGTTGTCTATGCCGTCAATGTCTTTGGAGCCAGAAGCGGGCATGTCGGTTAAATCCTCGATAGTGGCTATGAAGTGGGTGGCAGGTGGGAAGCAAAATTTCCCATCATCAGCCTCTGGCTCAAATCGAAAATAGGTCGGCTATGAATCCTTCTCCAAGGACAAGTTCTTTAAAGAGTTTAGCACATCACCCAAAGGTGAGTGCTGGAAGATGTCTGCGGCGCTAAATTCGTAAATTGATAACAAATCCAGCTTGGTGTCCGCAGGCGTGCCCGGTCCGGAACTTATAGCCGGAGACGAGTCCGGAGTTCCATTGACGCAAATATTGCGGGGTGCCGATCCCATGTGCGGCTCCAACGCTGCGGACTCTGTGGCCTCGGATGGCACGATCTGCTCCGGTGTTAAGGTCGTTGAAGAAACAGGGACCATCTTGTGGACGTGATCCGATGACAGATTTAAGTCATGTTCATCGGGGCGAGGGGGAGTGATCACTGCGGTCTCAAATCCATTGAACGTCAAGTCTCCACGGATATCCGCGACGTAGTTCAAGCTTCCAAATCTGACCTTGTGGCCATGGGCGTAGCTATCGATCTGCTCTAGTTGGCCAAGGGAGTTGGCCCGCAGTACGAAGCTGCCTAACATGAAAATCTGTCTGGGGAGGAAGATTTCTCCTTGGACAGCGTCACTATAGAGGATTGAAGGGGCCATCGAACCTTTCGTCAACAACATAGTGGAACTCTCAATGAAAGCACCAATGTCGGTGTTAAAACTAGCGGATCTCGGGTAGGGGGTCCCGAACTCTGCATCTAGGATCGATGGTAACAGGAGACAGGGGACACGATGTTTACCCAGGTTCGGGCCCACTCTATGGAGGTAATACCCTACGTCCTGCTTGATTGATCTTGATGAATATGAGTGTTACAAGAGTTGATCTACCATGAGATCGTAATGGCTAAACCCTAGAAGCCTAGCCTGTATGACTATGGTAATGAATATATCTATTCCGAATTAACCCCTCCAGTTTATATAGATACCGGGGGGATCTAGGGTTTACATAGAGTCAGTTACATAAGAAGGAATCTTCATAGTCGTTCACCAAGCTCGCCTTCCACGCCAAGGAGAGTCCATTCTAGACAGTGGTATAGTCTTCGGCCTTAATGTCTTCACAGCCCATTAGTCTGGCCCATGGACAACACGCCGGACGCCCGAGGACCACTTAGTCCAGGACTCCCACAGTGCTCGTGGCCACCATCCCATACTCAACCGCCGTGGCCACCGGACCATCATCGATCGTCTGGGTCATCACCTGCTCCGCCAGCGCCGCTCGGAGGCAGGAGGCAGATGTGGATGCCCACACGTGCATCAGTGAGCTTGCGCGCTACACTGAGTTTATGCGGGAGGAGGAGGAGCGCCTCATCGAGCATGCAAAGAGCCTTACCGCCGTCGTGGCTGCGGCACACGCCGCCTCAAAGGCGAGGAATCAGGAGATCTATGAGGAGAACGACGGCTTCGAGAGGGGGTCGTATGGAGTGGAAGAGGGCATTTGAGGTGAGCCTCGCTGAAGCTTCAACAGTGGCAGGTACCATATTGCGGTTGCCCAGCTCGTCGGTAGGCTCCTCCACCTCCGCCTCTTATAGCCATTGCCCAGCTCGTCGGTAGGCTCGTCGGCAGAGGAGAGGCAGTCGGAAGTAGTACAAAGCCCCTCCGCAGTAGTAGTAGTATTTAGGGGCTATTTTGTTCAGTTCATCTGACTATAGATGTGGTGGAACTGCATAACATACTTAAAATTAGCTAGTATATATAGTTGAACTAGTTATTTCAGTATGTGATTGGCAACAATTGGGAAAAAGTTTGTCGGTTCACCTATCGAGTTGAACTGTTTGTATAAAGTAAGAACGACTGCTTAATCTATGAGTGAAATCTATGCTTAATTACTGAATTTTAGTTGCAAAAATTAGATACTGCTAGTGATTTTTAGCTTCATATTTTGACACATCGCATTATTACAAGGTTGACAAATGGCAATATTACTAAATCAAGAAATGTCAATCTTTCCAGTTTGACAAATGGTAACATACCCAATATGACAGATGCAAATCACACCAAATTTTTTGCAAGTGGCTGCACATGGGTCATCCAAAAGAACCGTTTGCATTAAAGAGATGCACAAATTGTGCTCTCACTTTGCATCTTGTCGTCCCGGGGTTGATGGGCGGGATGCGGGAGGACGGCAGCTGGCAGCACTGAGAGGTAGCATTCGGCGGCGGTGTCCCATGGCGCTGAGGGGGGGCACGTGCACGGAGAGGAAGGTGGGCGGCCATGGAAGTCAAAGGGCTCGCTTCCCAGTGAGCCTGCGCAGCGTACAGCTCGGACATTTCCCGATGAGCATGCGCATTCGAGGACAAGTTGCACGCCTCTCGGTCAGCCTACCCACCGGACGGCGCTCGGACGGCTCCCGTTCATTCAAGGTCAAGCAGCTGTCTGCATGGCACCTCCTACATCCATTAAAACCAAGACACGTGGCATCACATGAATGGTTAACAGAACGCACATGGTTTGAATTATAGAAACATTTGAGATATTAAAGGGGCAGCTATTTTTAAAAAAAGCCTTTTTACTGTCATTATTGGAGTGCGCCATTTCTCAAAATGGACACAAAAATACCACAACATGTCGGGTGCCATTCCATTATAGAATGCCAAGTTTCATGAATTTCAAATGAGTTTTGGATTTCCTAGAATATAAAAAGAAAGTATCTCAATGTTTTGCCGGCAATCAACGGTGCCCTGGTGTATCAAATTCATTCCCATTTCTTGGATGAGACCAAACCATGCACCCAAGGACTCATATTTGATTTTTCAACCAATTTATATGCACAGGAGCATGTGCATGTAGTTCGAATTTGAATTATGCACACAAATGCCTTGAAAATCAGTTAATGCACAAAAATGTCCAAACAAACCGCGATAGGTCACAAAAATTGACAGAACACTCCTGTTGTTCTATGTTGACACGAGAAAAATTCTGAAGGCAATAAGAGGCAATGGATATTGTTTCGTCCCCAAAGGTGGGATGTTCCCTACCGAAACCATCACGCTTGTTGTGAGAAGCTCTGGTTTGTGAGAAGCATATACCGAAACCTACCCCAAATGGGACAAAAATTTTACCACGACGTGTTGATGCCGCTCCATGATAGCATGCCAAGTTTCATGAATTTCATACGAGTTTTAGATTTACTAGAATTTAAAAACATGGTATCTCAATGTTGTGCTGGCAATCAACGATGCCCTGGTGATTGAAATTCATTACCATTTCTTGCATGGGACCTAAGCATGCACCCAGGGAAACAAATTTGATTTTTCAACCAATTTATATGCCCTGGAGCATGTGCATGTAGTTCAAATTTGACTTATGCACATAAATGCATTGAAAACTCAGTTAATACATAAAGATGTGTAACGCCCCAAGACCGATGTGCCAGGTGTCGTCCAGTTATTCGCTGCTGTTGCCTTCTCATTTGTTTGCGTGTCATGCATTTCATATCATGTCATCATGCGCATCGCATTTGCATACATGTTCGTCTCATGCATCCGAGCATTTTCCCCGTTGTCCGATTTGCATTCCGGCGCTCCTATGTCCTCCAGCGCCCTCTTTTGTCTCTTTTCGTGTGCGGGTACTAAACATTCTCGGATTGTACCGAGACTTTCCAAGCGGCCTTGGTCTACTACCGGTAGACCGCCTGTCAAGTTTCGTGCCATTTGGACTTCGTTTGATACTCCAATGTTTAACCGGGGAACCGTAAAGGCCTCGTGTATGTTGCAGCCCAACACCCCTCCAAAGTGGCCCAAAACCGAGCTAAACCCCCTCCATCATCTCGGCCATTAGATCACGATCGCGTGGCCGAAAACCGCACCTCATTTGGACTCTCCTTGCTCCCTCTACCTATATATATGTGGCTCTCCCCGAAATTTCGCGGTCAAACCCTAGCGTCTTCCTCCTCACGCCACCGGACACGCCCGTTCGCGCCGGACGCGTCCACTGGCCACCTCACTCCGGCGAATCAGCGCCCGACACGTCACCACCGCCATCGCCCGCCGAGCCCATCCGGGACCCACCCGGGCCCGGATCGTCGCCTCCCGCCCGTCGCTTCTCTGCCGCTCGCTCGCGCTCCCCCGCCAACTGTGCTCGTCGGCGCCGACCCGCTCACTCTTCGCCGACCGCCGCCATCTCCACCGCCACCGCATGCGCCATCTCCGCCGCCTCCGCATGCGCCGCGCACGGCGCCCAGCGCCCCGCGCCGCAGCCGGCCTTCGCCGCCGCCTTCGCGCGCGCCTCCCGCGGCCGCCGCCCCGCTCGCCGCTCCGCCGCTTCTCCGCCGCCGCCCAGCCACTGCCTCCATCGCGCGACCTCGCCGGCGCACCTCCATGGTCCCATAGCACCGGATCCAGTCGGCCCCGATGTCCTCCTCCGCCATCCCCGCGAACTCCAGCCGTCTCCCCCGTCTCCGGCGATCTTCTCCTGCGAGATCCGGCCGGAGTGGACCAGATCCACCAGGAGATGAACCAAGCGTCTCCCCTCGTCCCGATCTACTCCGTCCCGGAACAGTTCCATCTCGCGTTGACTTTCGCGGAGGTATAATTTTTGACTAAGTCCCCAGCATTTTTAGCATTTTTCATCACATCATAACTTTGCACCTGTGGCTCCATTTTGGGCGTGTAGCATATAAAATTGTTCGTCTAGATGTGTACTTCATTTCATTCCATTGCACCATGTTCATTTGAGCTCATCTTGATGCCCTAAATGCTGTTGCAAGAGTGCCATGTAATGTTAGTTTCAGATTCATATCAGTAATTGGACATTTGTCGTTTTTGCCATGATTAATGTGTGCTGCATATGAGTATGATCTCTACATGTGTTTTGTTGTATGCCATGCCATCTTTACAGGGGTGTATGCCATGTATTTTTTTGATCTTTGTGGAGACTAGCACAAGCATGTAATCTAGCTCTCGTGATGTTGCTGATTTCAGGGACTTAGAATTTTACCAAGTCTTTGTCTGCTGATATTTTTATGCCATGTATTCTTGTTGCTACAGAGTGATCCATGCCTCTTTTGAGCATGTTCACTCAGGATGATTTTGAAGGAAATATGCCCTAGAGGCAATAATAAAGTTATTATTTATTTCCTTATATCATGATAAATGTTTATTATTCATGCTAGAATTGTATTAACCGGAAACATAATACATGTGTGAATACATAGACCAACAGAGTGTCACTAGTATGCCTCTACTTGACTAGCTCGTTAATCAAAGATGGTTATGTTTCCTAACCATGAACAAAGAGTTGTTATTTGATTAACGAGGTCACATCATTAGTTGAATGATCTGATTGACATGACCCATTCCATTAGCTTAGCACCCGATCGTTTAGTATGTTTCTATTGCTTTCTTCCTGACTTATACATGTTCCTATAACTATGAGATTATGCAACTCCCGTTTACCGGAGGAACACTTTGGGTACTACCAAACGTCACAATGTAACTGGGTGATTATAAAGGAGTACTACAGGTGTCTCCAATGGTAGATGTTGGGTTGGCGTATTTCGAGATTAGGGTTTGTCACTCCGATTGTCGGAGAGGTATCTCTGGGCCCTCTCGGTAATACACATCACATAAGCCTTGCAAGCATAATAACTAAGATGTTAGTTATGAGATGTTGTATTATGGAACGAGTAAAGAGACTTGCCAGTAACGAGATTGAACTAGGTATTGGATACCGACGATCGAATCTCGGGCAAGTAACATACCGATGACAAAGGGAACAACGTATGTTGTTATGCGGTCTGACCGATAAAGATCTTCGTAGAATATGTAGGAGCCAATATGGGCATCCAGGTCCCGCTATTGGTTATTGACCGGAGACATGTCTCGGTCATGTCTACATTGTTCTCGAACCGTAGGGTCCGCACGCTTAACGTTACGATGACAGTTATTATGCGTTTATGCATTTTGATGTACCGAAGGTTGTTCGGAGTCCCGGATGTGATCACGGACATGACGAGGAGTCTCGAAATGGTCGAGACGTAAAGATTGATATATTGGAAGCCTATGTTTGGACACCGGAAGTGTTCCGGGTGAAATTGGGATTTTACCGGAATACCGGGAAGGTTACCGGAACCCCCCGGGAGGCAAATGGGCCTATTGGGCCTGAGTGGAAAAGTGAAAAGGGGCTGCCCACAAGGGCTGCACGCCTCCCCCCTTCCCTAGTCCTATTAGGACTAGGAGAAGGGGCCGGCCCCCCTCTCTTCTCTCTTCTCTTTGGAGAGTCCTATTAGGAATAGGATTGGGGGGAGTCCTACTCCCGGTAGGAGTAGGACTCCTCCTGCGCCTCTCTCCCTAGCCGGCCGAACCCCTCCCCCTGCTCCTTTATATACGGGGGCAGGGGGCACCCCATAGACACACAAGTTGATCATTGTTGATCGTTCCTTAGCCGTGTGCGGTGCCCCCTGCCACCAAATTCCACCTTGGTCATATCGTTGTAGAGCTTAGGCGAAGCCCTGCGTCGGTAGTTCATCAAGATCGTCACCACGCCGTTGTGCTGACGGAACTCTTCCTCGACGCTTTGCTGGATCGGAGCCCGAGGATCGTCATCGAGCTGAACGTGTGCTAAGAACTCGGAGGTGCCGGAGTAACGCTGCTTGGATCGGTCGGATCGGGAAGAAGACGTACGACTACTTCCTCTACGTTGTAAGATCGCTTCCGCAGTCGGTCTGCGTTGGTACGTAGACAATACTCTCCCCCTCGTTGCTATGCATCACCATGATCTTCCGTGTGCGTAGGAAATTTTTCGAAATTACTACGTTCCCCAACAGTGGTATCAGAGCCTAGGTTTTATGGTTTGATTTTATATGCACGAGTAGAACACAAGTGAGTTGTGGGCGATACAAGTCATACTGCCTACCAGCATGTCATACTTTGGTTCGGTGGTATTGTTGGACGAGACGATCCGGACCAACCTTACGCGTACTCTTACGCGAGACCGGTTCCCTCGACGTGCTATGCACACAGATGGCTTGCGGAAGACTGTCTTTCCAACTTTAGTTGAACCAAGTGTGGCTACGCCCGGTCCTTGAGCAGGTCAAAACGGAGTCTATTTGACAAACTATCATTGTGGTTTTGATGCGTAGGTGAGATGTGTTCTTACTTAAGCCCGTAGCAGCCACGTAAAACTTGCAACAACAAAGTAGAGGACGTCTAACTTGTTTTTGCAGGGCATGTTGTGATGTGATATGGTCAAGGCATGATGCTGATTTTATTGTATGAGATGATCATGTTTTGTAACCGAGTTATCGGCAACTGGCAGGAGCCATATGGTTGTCACTTTATTGTATGCAATGCAATCGCGATGTAATGCTTTACTTTATTACTAAGCGGTAGTGATAGTCGTGGAAGCATAAGATTTGCGAGACGACAATGATGCTACGATGGAGATCAAGGTGTCGCGCCGGTGACGATGGTGATCATGACGGTGCTTCGGAGATGGAGATCACAAGCACAAGATGATGATGGCCATATCATATCACTTTTCTTGATTGCATGTGATGTTTATCCTTTTATGCATCTTATCTTGCTTTGATTGACGGTAGCATTATAAGATGATCTCTCACTAAATTATCAAGAAGTGTTCTCCCTGAGTATGCACCATTGCCAAAGTTCGTCGTGCCCAGACACCACGTGATGATCGGGTGTGACAAGCTCTACGTCCATCTACAACGGGTGCAAGCCAGTTTTGCACACGCAGAATACTCAGGTTAAACTTGACGAGCCTAGCATATGCAGATATGGCCTCGGAACACAGAGACCGAAAGGTCGAGCGTGAATCATATAGTAGATATGATCAACATGACGATGTTCACCATTGAAAACTACTCCATCTCACGTGATGATCGGTTATGGTTTAGTTGATTTGGATCACGTGATCACTTAGAGGATTAGAGGGATGTCTATCTAAGTGGGAGTTCCTAAGTAATTTGATTAACTGAACTTAAACTTATCATGAACTTAGTACCTGATAGTATCTTGCTTGTTTATGTTAATTGTAGATAGATGGCTCGTGCTGTTGTTCCGTTGAATTTTAATGCGTTCCTAGAGAAAGCAAAGTTGAAAGATGATGGTAGCAATTACACGGACTGGGTCCGTAACCTGAGGATTATCCTCATTGCTGCTCAGAAGAATTACATCCTGGAAGAACCGCTGGGTGCCAGGCCTGCTGCTGGAGCAACACCAGATGTTATGAACGTCTGGCAGAGCAAAGCTGATGACTACTCGATAGTTCAGTGTGCCATGCTTTACGGCTTAGAATCGGGACTTCAGCGATGTTTTGAACGTCATGGAGCATATGAGATGTTCTAGGAGTTGAAGTTAATATTTCAAGCAAATGCCCGAATTGAGAGATATGAAGTCTCCAATAAGTTCTATAGCAGCAAGATGGAGGAGAACAGTTCTGTCAGTGAGCATATACTCAAAATGTCTGGGTATAATAATCACTTGATTCAGATCGGAGTTAATCTTCCAGATGATTGCGTCATTGACAGAATTTTCCAATCACTGCCACCAAGCTACAAGAGCTTCGTGATGAACTATAATATGCAAGGGATGAACAAGACTATTCCCGAGCTCTTCGCAATGCTGAAAGCTGCGGAAGTAGAAATCAAGAAGGAGCATCAATGTTGATGGTTAACAAAACCACTGGTTTCAAGAAAAAGGGCAAAGGGAAGAAGAAGGGGAACTTCAAGAAGAACAGCAAGCAAGTTGCTGCTCAGGAGAAGAAACCCAAGTCTGGACCTAAGCCTAAAACTGAGTGCTTCTACTGCAAGCAGACTGGTCACTGGAAGCGGAACTGCCCCAAGTATTTTGCGGATAAGAAGGATGGCAAGGTGAACAAAGGTATATGCGATATACATGTCATTGATGTGTACCTTACTAGAGCTCGCAGTAGCACCTGGGTATTTGATACTGGTTCTGTTGCTAATATTTGCAACTCGAAACAGGGACTACGGAATAAGCGGACGCTAGCAAAGGACGAGGTGACGATGCACGTGGGAAACAGTTCCAAAGTCGATGTGATCGCGGTCGGCATGCTACCTCTACATCTACCTTCGGGATTAATATTAGACCTAAATAATTGTTATTTGGTGCCAGCGTTGAGCATGAACATTATATCTGGATCTTGTTTGATGCGAGACGGTTATTCATTTAAATCAGAGAATAATGGTTGTTCTTTTATGGTCATGCACCCTTGAAGAGTGGTCTATTCTTATTGAATCTCGATAGTAGTGATACACATGTTCATAATGTAGAAGCCAAAAGATGCAGAGTTGATAATGATAGTGCAACTTATTTGTGGCACTGCCGTTTAGGTCATATCGGTGTAAAGCGCATGAAGAAACTCCATACTGATGGGCTTTTGGAACCACTTGATTATGAATCACTTGGTACTTGCGAACCGTGCCTCATAGGCAAGATGACTAAAACACCGTTCTCCGGTACTATGGAGAGAGCAACAGATTTATTGGAAATCATACATACCGATGTATGTGGTCCGATGAATATTGAGGCTCGTGGCGGATATCGTTATTTTCTCACCTTCACAGATGATTTAAGCAGATATGGGTATATCTACTTAATGAAACATAAGTCTAAAACATTTGAAAAGTTCAAGGAATTTCAGAGTGAAGTTGAAAATCATCGTAACAAGAAAATAAAGTTTCTACGATCTGATCGTGGAGGAGAATATTTGAGTTACGAGTTTGGTATACATTTGAAAAATTGTGGAATAGTTTCGCAACTCACGCCACCTGGAACACCACAACGTAATGGTGTGTCCGAACGTCGTAATCGTACTTTACCAGATATAGTGCGATCTATGATGTCTCTTACTGATTTACCACTATCGTTTTGGGGTTATGCTTTAGAGACGGCCGCATTCACGTTAAATAGGGCACCATCAAAATCTGTTGAGACGATGCCTTATGAACTATGGTTTGGCAAGAAACCAAAGTTGTCGTTTCTTAAAGTTTGGGGCTGCGATGCTTATGTGAAAAAGCTTCAACCTGATAAGCTCGAACCCAAAGCGGAGAAATGTGTCTTCATAGGATACCCAAAGGAAACTGTTGGGTATACCTTCTATCACAGATCCGAAGGCAAGACATTCGTTGCTAAGAATGGATCATTTCTAGAGAAGGAGTTTCTCTCGAAAGAAGTGAGTGGGAGGAAAGTAGAACTTGACGAGGTAACTGTACCTGCTCCCTTATTGGAAAATAGTACATCACAGAAAACTGTTTCTGCGACACCTATACCAATTAGTGAGGAAGCTAATGATGATGATCATGAAGCTTCAGGACAAGGTACTACTGAACCACGTAGATCAACCAGAGTGAGATCCGCACCAGAGTGGTACGGTAATCCAGTTCTGGAAGTCATGCTACTAGATCATGATGAACCTACGAACTATGAAGAAGCGATGGTGAGCCCAGATTCCGCAAAGTGGCTTGAGGCCATGAAATCTGAGATGGGATCCATGTATGAGAACAAAGTATGGACTTTGGTTGACTTGCCCGATGATCGGCAAGCAATTGATAATAAATGGATCTTCAAGAAAAAGACTGACGCCTGACGGTAATATTACTGTCTATAAAGCTCGACTTGTCGCAAAAGGTTTTCGACAAGTTCAAGGGGTTGACTACGATGAGACCTTCTCACCCGTAGTGATGCTTAAGTCCGTCAGAATTATGTTAGCAATTGCTGCATTTTATGATTATGAAATATGGCAAATGGATGTCAAAACTGCATTCCTGAATGGATTTCTGGAAGAAGAGTTGTATATGATGCAACCAGAAGGTTTTGTCGATCCGAAGGGAGCTAACAAAGTGTGCAAACTCCAGCAATCCATTTATGGACTGGTGCAAGCATCTCGGAGTTGGCATAAACGCTTTGATAGTGTGATCAAAGCATTTGGCTTTATACAGACTTTTGGAGAAGCCTGTATTTACAAGAAAGTGAGTGGGAGCTCTGTAGCATTTCTAATATTATATGTGGATGACATATTGCTGATTGGAAATGATATAGAATTTCTGGATAGCATAAAGGGATACTTGAATAAAAGTTTTTCGATGAAAGACCTCGGGGAAGCTGCTTACATATTAGGCATAAAGATCTACAGAGATAGATCAAAACGCTTAATTGGACTTTCACAAAGCACATACCTTGACAAGATTTCGAAGAAGTTCAAAATGGATCAAGCAAAGAAAGGGTTCTTGCCTGTGTTACAAGGTGTGAAGTTGAGTCAGACTCAATGCCCGACCACTGCAGAAGATAGAGAGAAAATGAAAGATGTTCCCTATGCTTCATCCATAGGCTCTATCATGTATGCAATGTTGTGTACCAGACCTGATGTGTGCCTTGCTATAAGTTTAGCAGGGAGGTACCAAAGTAATCCAGGAGTGGATCACTGGATAGCGGTCAAGAACATCCTGAAGTACCTGAAAAGGACTAAGGATATGTTTCTCGTATATGGAGGTGACAAAGAGCTCACCGTAAGAGGTTACATTGATGCAAGCTTTGACACTGATCCGGGCGATTCTAAATCGCAAACCGGATACGTGTTTACTTTAAACGGTGGAGCTGTCAGCTGGTGCAGTTCTAAACAAAGCGTTGTAGCGGGATCTACATGTGAAGCGGAATACATAGCTGCTTCGGAAGTAGCAAACGAAGGAGTCTGGATGAAGGAGTTCATATCCGATCTAGGTGTCATACCTAGTGCATCGGGTCCAATGAAAATCTTTTGTGACAATACTGGTGCAATTGCCTTGGCAAAGGAATCCAGATTTCACAAAAGGACCAAACACATCAAGAGATGCTTCAACTCCATCCGGGATTTAGCCCAGGTGGGAGACATAGAGATTTGCAAGATACATACGGATCTGAATGTTGCAGACCCGTTGACTAAGCCTCTTCCACGAGCAAAACATGATCAGCACCAAGGCTCCATGGGTGTTAGAATCATTACTGTGTAATCTAGATTATTGACTCTAGTGCAAGTGGGAGACTGAAGGAAATATGCCCTAGAGGAAATAATAAAGTTATTATTTATTTCCTTACATCATGATAAATGTTTATTATTCATGCTAGAATTGTATTAACCGGAAACATAATACATGTTCATGCACCCTTGTGCTGACGCTTTGCTGGATCGGAGCCCGAGGATCGTCATCGAGCTGAACGTGTGCTAAGAACTCGGAGGTGCCGGAGTAACGGTGCTTGGATCGGTCGGATCGGGAAGAAGACGTACGACTACTTCCTCTACGTTGTAAGATCGCTTCCGCAGTCGGTCTGCGTTGGTACATAGACAATACTCTCCCCCTCGTTGCTATGCGTCACAATGATCTTGCGTGTGCGTAGGAAAATTTTCGAAATTACTACGTTCCCCAACAGATTTGAGATATTGTTATGCTCTATCCATCCATGTCTTTGTTTGCAATTATGGAGCACCCTAGCATGACTCTATCTTGCTCTACTTTTGCTATAAAATGTTCCTGGCAGATTGTTAATTCCCGATGTTAATTCCTGACATGTTGTTATTATCACTTAGTCTGTAACCTGTTATCTTTTGTACTTTTGCCATGCTTGTTTGATCCTGCTATTGTGTGATTTAGCCGTAGCTCAGTGTTCATCTTTTGTCAAGCATCTTGAGTGGATCACTGCCATGTGATTTGTTGCCATGTTAGAGTCCATTAGCTTGTTGTTCTTGAGGCACTTAGATGGCCTCGTGCTATTAATCGCAGCTTTGCGCCATTCTTGTTTTGCTTGCCATTTGCAAACCGTCCATCCGATTCCAGTGATCTTTATATAGATTTCGACCAAAATCAACTCATATTTCCAGCGGCACGCTTGGTTGCCAAGTTGAGGCCTGGTTCAATCTTTTCCTTCCGGAGCATGCATATGCATCGCATATCACATCTCGCATATCATGCCATGTTTTCGCATCATGTTGCTTGCGCATTGGACCGTGGTTGATTGTTGTTCCCTTTGCCTGTGTTCTTGCTTTGGGTAGAGCCAGGAGACGAGTTCATGTTCGAGGACCCATTGAGTACGTTTACGAGGATCAAGCTTTTGTCTTCTTGGAGAACTTTGCAGGCAAGATGACCATATCCTCGAAATCACTTCTATCTTTGCTTGCTAGATGCTCTCTCTTTTGCTATGCCTATGCCGCAATACATACCACTTACTTTTCATGCCTCCCATATTGCCATGTCAAACCTCTAACCGACCTTGTCCTGGCAAACCGTTGTTTGGCTATGTTACCGCTTTGCTCAGCCCCTCTTATGGCGTTGTTAGTTGCAGGTGAAGATTGGAGTTTGTTCCTTGTTGGAACATGTTTATTGTTGGGATATCACAACATCTCTTATTAAACTAATGCATCTATATACTTTGTAAAGGGCGGAAGGCTCGGCCTTATGCCTGGTGTTTTGTTCCACTCTTGCCACCCTAGTTTCCATCATACCGGTGTTATGTTCCTTGATTTTGCGTTCCTTACACGGTTGGGTTATAATGGGAACCCCTTGGCAGTTCGCCTTGAATAAAACTCCTCCAGCAAGGCCCAACATTGGTTTTACCATTTGCCACCTAGCCTTTTTCCCTTGGGTTTTGCAGACTCAAGGGTCATCTTTATTTTAAACCCCCGAGCCAGTGCTCCTCTGAGTGTTGGTCCAACCTGTCAGCCGCCGGTGGCCACCAGGGGCAACTCTGGGCTGGCCGACCAGAAGTTTGGACAATCCGGTGTGCCCTGAGAACAAGATATGTGCAGCTCCTATCGGGATTTGTCGGCACATCCGAGTGGCTTTGCTCGTCTTGTTTTACCATTGTCGAAATGTCTTGTAACCGGGATTCCAAGTCTGATCGGGTCGTCCTGGGAGAAGGAATATCCTTCGTTGACCATGAGAGCTTGTGATGGGCTAAGTTGGGACACCCCTGTAGGGTTTTGAACTTTAGAAAGCCGTGCCCGCGGTTATGGGAAGATGGGAATTTGTTAATGTCCGGTTGAAGAGAACTTGACACTTAACTTAATTAAAATGCATCAACCGCATGTGTAGCCATGATGGTCTCTTTCCGGTGGAGTCCAGGAAGTGAACACGGCGTTGGTGTTATGCTTGACCGTAGGTTGTTCTAGGATCACTTCTTGATCATAGTTTCTCGACCGAGCCTTGCCTTCTCTTCTCGCTCTCTTTCGCGTATGTTAGCCACCATATATGCTAGTGCTTGCTACATGTAACGCCCTCGATGCGGATATATCTCCCACGTGTCGAAGCATGACTTAGAGGCATAACCGCATTGAAAGCAATGTCGCAAGTGAGGTAATCTTCACACAACCCATGTAATACATAAGGGAAAGAGATACATAGTTGGCTTACAATTGCCACTTCACACAATTACATGAATAAAGCATTACATCATCCAGATACAATCAAGGTCTGACTACGGAACTATAATAAAAGAAGACTACCCCAAAAGCTACACAGATCCCCGATCGTCCCGAGTGGGCTCCACTACTGATCAACTAGAACGAAACAACACAAAGGACAAGATCTTCATCGAGCTCCTCCTGAGCTTGGTTGCATCATCTGCACGGACTCATCGGCACCTACAAGCTGGTTTGGAAGTATCTGTGAGCCACGGGGACTCAGCAATCTCGCACCCTCGCGATCAAGACTATTTAAGCTTATGGGTAAGGTAAAGGTATGAGGTGGAGCTGCAGCAAGCGACTAGCATAAATGATGGCTAACCTGTTCCCAAAAGAGAGCGAGAAAAGAAGGCAATGCATGAACGAAGAACTATGATCAAGAAGTGATCCTATAGCAACCTACGTCAAGCATAACTCCAACACAGTGTTCACTTCCTGGACTCTGCCGGAAAGAGACCATCACGGTTACACATGAGGTTGATGTATTTTAAATAAGGTCAACTTCAGGTTTTCTACAACCGGACATTAACTAATTCCCATCTGCCCATAACCGCGGGCACGACTTTCGAAAGTTCAAAACCCTGCAGGGGTGTCCCAACTTAGGCCATCACAAGCTCTCACGGTCAATGAAGGATATTCCTTCTAGCGGGAAGACCCGATCAGACTCGGAATCCCGGTTACAAGACATTTCGACAATGGTAAAACAAGACCAGCAAAGCCACCCGAATGTACCGACAAATCCTGATAGGAGCTGCACATATCTCGTTCTTAGGGCACACCGGATTGTCCAACCTTTCAGTAGGCCAGCCCAGAGTTGCCCCTGGTGGCCACTGGCGGCTGACAAGTTGGACTAACCCTCAGAGGAGCACTGGCCCGGGGGTTTAAATAAAGATGACCATTGAGCCGGCCGACTCAAGGGAAAGAAAAAGGCTAGGTGGCGAATGGTAAAACCAATGTCGGGCCTTGCTGGAGGAGTTTTATTCAAGGCGAACTGCCAAGGGGTTCCCATTATACCCAACCGCGTAAGGAACGCAAAATCCGGGAACATAACACCGATATGACGGAAACTAGGGCGGCAAGAGTGGAACAATACACCAGGCATAAGGCCGAGCTTTCCACCCTTTACCAAGTGTATAGATGCATTAATTAAATAAGATATATTGTGATATCCCAACAAGTAAACATGTTCCATCAAGGAACAACATCTCCATGTTCCAACAAGGAACAAACTTCAATCTTCACCTGCAACTAACAACGCTATAAGAGGGGTTGAGCAAAGAGGTAACATAGCCAAACAACGGTTTGCTATGACAAGGTGGGTTAGAGGCTTGGTTCAATAATATGGGAGGCATGATAAGCAAGTGGTAGGTATTGCAGCATAGGCATAGCAAAAGAGCGAGCATCTAGCAAGCAAAGATAGAAGTGATTTCGAGGGTATGGTCATCTTGCCTGAAATCCCGCAAGGAAGAAGAACGATTCCATGAAGAAGACAAACAGACATAGTCGAACGGGTCCTCACAGACGCGGCGTTATCGGAACCATCCCGAAGAAGCAACACCGGAAAGAAGCACACAACATAGTAAACATACAACACATGGATATGGCATGATGCACAACGAAGTATGATGCATGTCCGGTTTAATGAAGCATGGCATGGAAAAGTGCACAAGCAACCCTACAAATTAAGTGGAGCACAATATGCGATGAGTAGCATATTGACGAAACACCACGTGACTTATTTAGTTCTCTCTCGTTTATGTACCCAACAAGATTAAATGTTGTTAGCATGGCAAGAGGTGAAACATGATGAAACTATCTAATCTAGGCATGTTTAAATGAGGCCGGAACAACAAAACAACAAGTCCGAAAAATCCCCATATGGATTTAGCAATTTAAAGCAAACAACAATTTTAACCAATCATGAAGTTGTTATCGTGATGCGGATGACATGAGCAAGTTTTATGCAATATTTATGAAAATGTTGATACGAGCAAATTAAGAAGCATTTGTGTCACCGTGGTAGAAAGAAAGGGGTTCCACGGCGACCAAACGTAAATGATGCCACAACAACATTCTGATGATCCGGTATCTCACGGGGATACCGGTGCAAAAGGAAGTGGGTGCGAGTGTGTCATGCAAGAAGATGGGGTGCTCCCGGATTCCGGGTTCCCACATGACGGTGGCAAGGCAAAAGAGGGGCTTCATGCAACGAACAACTCGGACATGGATCAACACACGGTCCAACTCATACAACGCAAGCATTCGTTCACGGACGTCCCGTGGTACTTGACGGTCCGGTCTTGGTGTAGATGTACATGGCAAACGTAGGAATACTTGGCATCTTGTCAAAACCAAGTGACGGTAAACGTTCTCGCGGACGAAACGGGAGGCGAAGGTAAGGCAACGCGGCGGCGGCATGTGCTCACCGGTGAAGCAGCAGCAGAAGACGAAGGTGGACGGCATCGGCCTTGGCGCGAAACGAGGGGGGCGGAGCTCCTGCTCGAGCAGAGGGCTCGGGCACGGGACATGAGGCACTGGAGGCGATGGGACTAGGCAGGCCGGAGCAGAGCCAGGAGGAGGAGGTCGCGGGCGACGAAGCAGCTCGAGGAAATGGGCTCACTGGCCAGAACGGCGCACCACGGCATATCAAAAGGGGTCGCCGGTGGCGCTGTTAGTGCAGCTCTGCTGGAGGCGCGGGCGCCATGGCGGGGAGGCGACGGAGGGGTGACAGAGGAGTTTGCTAGGGCGCGGCCTCCAGGGAAGCAGCGCCGCTGCGGGTGCTGTGCGTGCATGAATGGTGGCGGCGGTGGAGGGTTGCACGATGGTGGCGGTGCAGGCCAACAAGGCAGAGGCAAGGGAAGGCGCGAGGAGGCGTGGCCATGGGGATCGGGATCCCTCTCCCTGATGCGTGCGTGCGTGAAGGGGTCGAGGGAGAGATGTGATCGAGAGGGAGAGATGGATCGGCTAGTGGTTCCCTGGCGGCGCGAGGAAACGAGGAGTGGGATCGAGAGGCTGGATAGGGTTAGCCGCGGGATTGGTGGGCCAGCGCGAGAGGCCCAGTGGGCGGCGGGGCTGCTGGTTGGGCCTCGATCTGCTGAGCCAGATCATGGAGCGGGAAAGGCCAAAGGCCTGGTTGGCTGTTGGTGCTGGCATCTACTACTATCTCTACAAATCTCTCACAAAAAAGGAAAGCAAAGAAAGAAAAGGAGAGAAAAGAAATGAGTGGACAAGAATTAGGGCAAGGGGATTATCTTCCCGGACTCACAAAAATGCGCTTATCCCCAGAAAATAGAAGTGAACATGAATGCAAGATTTAAATTGAAATTCATTTGAATTTAATTCAAATGGTTTGAACAAGGCCGAGGATTTCAAAACGCCCAAAAATATTGAGAATTTAGGAGGGGCCTCGATAAATGGAGAAAGAATTATGGAGAAAGTTTGGAGAACAAACATGAAGAAAAAGGCATGAGAATTGAATTGCAAGTGTGTTATGGTGATTCCAAAGTTAATGGAATATTTTAATATAGCTCTCTACATATCGAGAGGATATGTTGTAAAGAGAATCACCATGTGAATTCCCTCGGTTTAAATGGACCGAAGATCCATACGGTTTATTTATTTGAGTTGCAAAAGATTTATGAGATGATGACATGATGCATTGCAAAAATAAAAGGGCAGGCACAAATGAAACACACGGCGAAACCCGGAACATATGGAAGGCATCTGAAGCTCTGGTCTTGGGGCGTCACACTGCAGCTCCACCTCATACCTTTTACCTACCTATAAGCTTATACAGTCTTGATCGCGAGGGTGTGAGATTGCTGAGTCCCCATGACTCACAGTTTACTTCCTAAACCAGTTGCAGGTGCCGACGATAACGTGCAGGTGACGCAATCGAGCTAAAGGAGGAGCTTGATGAAGATCGTGTTCGTTATGTTGTTTCATCATCCTTTCGATCAGTAGTGGAGCCCAGTTGGGGCGATCGGGGATCTGTACCATCAGGGGTAGTCTTCTTTTATTTTGGTTTCGTAGTCGGACCTTGATTGTATTCTGGATGTTGTAATGCTATATTCATGTTTTGTGTGAAGTGGCGATTGTAAGCCAACTCTGTACCTCTTTCTTATTCCGTACATGGGATGTGTAAAGATTACCCCTCTTGCGACATTGCCTACAATGCGGTTATGCCTCTAAGTCGTGCTCCGACACGTGGGGGATATAGCCGCATCGTGGGTGTTACAAGATGTCCAAAGGAACCCCGAAAAATCAAAAAAAATTACACAACACTCCTGTTGTTCTATGTTGACACTAGATAATTTTTTAAAGCAATAAGAGGCAATGGATATCGTTTCGTCCACGAAGGGGGGACGTTCCATACTGAAACCATCATGCTTGTTGTGAGAAGCTCTGGTTTGTGAGAAGCATATACCCAAATCTGCCCCAAATGGGACAAATTTTTTACCACGGCATGATGATGCCGCTGCATGATAGCATGCCAAGTTTCATGAATGTCAGACGAGTTTTGGATTTACTAGAATTTAAAAACCAGGCATCTCAATGTTTTGCTGGCAATCAACTATGGCCTAGTGTTTGAAATTCATTCCCATTTCTTGCATGGGACCTAAGCATGCACCCAAGGACACATATTTGATTTTGCAACTAATTTATATGCAGTGGAGCATGTCCATGTAGTTCAAATTTGAATTATGCACATCAATGCATTGAAAACTCAGTTAATGCATAAAAATGTGAAAACGAACCTTGAAAAGTCACAAACATTGACACAACACTCCTATTGTTCTATGCTGACACGAGAAATTTTTTGGAAGCAATAAGAGGCAATATTGGATATCGTTGAGTTGGGACGTTCCCTACCGAAACCATCATGATTGTTGTGAGAAGCTCTGGTTTGTGAGAAGCTTATACCCAAACTTGCCCCAAAGGGGACAAAAGCTTTACCACGGCATGTTGATGCCGCTCCATGATAGCATGCCAAGTTTCATGCATTTCAGACGAATTTTGGATTTACTAGAATTACAAAAGCAAGTACGTCAACATTTGCCAAAGAGCCACAATGACATGGTTTTCGAATTTCATCCCCATTTCTTGCATGGGAGATAAGCATAAACCCAAGGACACATATATGATTTTACAACCCAGGTTGGTGCACCGGAGCATGTGCATGTAGTTTAATTTTGAATTGTGCACCTGGAATTGCTAGAAAACCAATTCAATGTATAAAATGATCAAGAAAACCCTGAATAATTCCAATTCTTTTATGACACACATATAGTTGCATGTTCACTCCAGATAAAAGGTCTAGCAATTCAAACACTGTCCATTGCCGCTGTGACCCCATTATGTAATTCGAATCAAGGTGAAAAATCAAGTAGATCGCACATAGTTTATTATCACCAACTATGTGAAAAATCAAGTAGATCGCACACAAAATATCTTGGAGCATCGTTGGTGTATAGTACGCCTATGGCTTACGCGAGAAGGTGCGTCGGCAATAGTCCAGAGCCGACGTCTCAAGCACACTAGCTCGCTCTCCAAATATTATTTCACTGTTCAATCATCGTCGGTGAAAGATGGGCACATGGACCCGCATCGTGAGGGCAAATTCGGTGGCCCACTCCAGCGAGAGCGCCGCCACAGCAACCATGCATGCGCTAACAAGGTGCATGAGCACGGCCGCAATCTACGACCTGGGCGGCCATGGCAGCCCAAACGACCGATGTTGCTTCTCAGGTGGCGGCAGCAACATCTGGCTCGGGGATAACAACTGGCGAGGGCGGCACAACAGCTGTCCGTTCGAAAGCTGCGGCCTTAGACCTGATGGAGGCCGCCCATGATCATGTTGAGGCCGCCCATGACCATGTTGAGGCCGCCCGCGCCCAGCTCCTGGCGGTCACCGCACGAATGGACCGGAGCGTCTCTGACAACGGTCGGCAAACCACGGCCGAAGAGCTGGCAATCGCCGAGATTGTTCAAGCAGTCGTCCGTTCCTCCGCTGCATACCATGCGACGACGTAGCCAGTCCAACCCCACATCACGTCCGCCCACGCCCAGCTCGTGGTGGCCTTTTCCAAAGATATGTTGACGTGGATGGCGAGAAGCTTGCCGACTATGGTGCGATGGATGCCTTGGAGCCCCTTCCCAAGGAGACCGTATGGCGCAAGCTAGATATGGAGTCGGCGGCGGAGATCGACGAGCACCAGCCATAGTAGTACTCTTCGTTTTGTTTAATTAAGAGCGCCATCTTTAATTTGTTAGAGTAATGTTTAGGTCAGCTAGCTTTATTTAATTGCTGAACTGGCTCAATTAAGAAGTGTGGGTGTGATGTAGTCTCCTTTGTGTACCCAAATTAAGAAATGACGTGGATGACCACTTTAACCATGGAAGTTCGAACCAAAAATGTTGACGTTCAAACTCATCACACACGGGTTGAGCTATCTGAATCGTTTGTGATGTTCACATATTATACGCCAGTTTTTTCGCTGAAGCGATTCCAAATTTCCAGCTTCCGCCAAAATATCTACCTCTCCGCACCCCTCCCCTTACCAAAAGCCACATTTCCCCTATTTTTGCCTTCCTTTCCAAGTTTAAAACTTCACTCCTTGCTTGCAGCGCTGCCTCCTCGTCGGTGACCCTCCTTCACACTGCTTGGCCTCGTCTATCCAGGCAGGTAATCCACACCCAACCCGATCCTCCTCCTCCTTCCACATACCACATGTCCCGACCGCCGGCGCAAGCGCGACACCATCCACCAAAATCACTGACCCCTCCACCAAATAAGCGCCGCCCTAAGCCATGGTGCATGTAGTATAGCTAGGATCTCAAGGAGCATTTGCCAGCGGAAAGGCAAATCGTAGCCGCATGCGCTGATGAGGTCGCGATGGCTGCCATTCGTGCCGACCCCCGGTTCTTAGAGGAGTACCTTGCCATTTGCTAGCTATGCCGGTTAAGCATGCTCGGTTTACTCGTTGCGTGTGCTGCTCCTGCCTTTCGTTTACAAATTCTAGTGAATTGTGCAATATAATTTTACCATGCAATCTGTTGCTCTAGTGTATATGTTCTATACGTCGTGCAGTGTGGTGCTCACTTATTAACTGTTTTGTTAATTAGTTGTCGTCTTCAGTTAATTGTTTGGTTCAATTCCGCAAATGTGATGTTTGATTCTTTAGGCTGCAATTTTGTATTGTCTTCCATGTGAGAAATAAATCGAATTTATCTTTACAAAATACATGAGAAACAAAATACATGCACCCTCCTCGAGATATACTTAGGTGAAGGTGGCCTGTTTTGCGCATGGATCATACTCGGTGACGGCTGGCTCGCACCCTTGTTATTCTTTCTTTTCCGTCCCTTCTACTTCTTCTATTGTAATGGGATCGAGTTCTGCTTAGATACCACCTTCTTGAGTGTGTTGGGGCTGATAATATTTCGCATCTCGGCTATCTGAGGCTCGGTGAAGGCGGCAGCTGGAGGCGTCTCCTAAGAAGTGAACGCCAGACGACGCCTGTTGCAATTGGGTTTCTCCGTGGTACCAGCTAGATCGCGATCGTCTTTTGCGGTGTTGGGTTCTTGAGATGGAGGCCCCAAGAATTAATCATGGTACCCATGTTCATTGAAGTACTTATCGACATTGGTAAATGTACCGTCATCGTCGTCCGAATCCTGTGCCATATGCATGTCCGGATCAGCTGACGGCGGTAGCGTTGCGGCGGTTTTGCCATGGCTTGGCGCCGGCATGACTGGCGGTGTTGTCTATGGGGTGGTGTCCCTCGCCCCCAAACGAATCTGGCTCTTCGGCCAAAGGATGGACCAGCTTATGCAGGCGCTGAGGGTAATCACAACATCTTCATCGGCCCCAGGGGGTCGATATGGAGGTAACAAGTCGTCGCAGCCCCGCAGCACCCAAACCAGTTGAACCCTATACATGGTGGGTGGCATCGAATTACTGTGGAACAAGCAGTTGCCCGGTTGAACGATTCTGGCCTTGGCGACATGGATCAACTCGCCGTCCATGAAGTGTAGGAGAGTGCATGGAATGTTGGCGTCACCCTGCGAAAACCTATAGGGTGTCAGGGATGCCGAATCAAAGGCAAGGACATGAATTCATCGGCCGAGAGGCTTAGTTACCGTGATGGCATCAAGCTCGGTTAATGTCGAGGCACCGCCAATGGCGGGCATGTAAGTAACAGAGGGGCCGCTTGCAGCCGAGGTGCCAGCCGGCGTATTCTTCCCACACCCGGGTGCATTAAGCTCCAATGCCAGCGCCGACGCCAGAGACACCAATGGCGCCACCGGCGCGTTGTGCGAGTTGCTGCCCGTGAAGCTTTGAGTCGGGGCTGCCCCTGTTGGCCATCCGCAATCCACGCCTGTAGGCCCTCAATCAAGGTAGGCACAATGGAGGTGATCGGCGCTCCCAATTGGTCTCGCACTTGCTCTTCGACTATCTCCGGAATCCGCACCACTTGTGCCTTGAGTTCTTGAACCTTGCGCGCCTGGCATTCCGAGCTGGTCTTTCTCTCCTTTCGCCAAGCGTTATAGTATTCTGACCATTTCGAGGACAAGCCTTTCTCGGCCACACAACTAGCTGCCAATGGCTTACTGAACTTAGCCCCGTGTTTCATTACGTTCAAAAACCTATTTAAAGTGGTGTCCCATGGGGAGCTCTGAGACGACCCCGCGCTACTGCTTTTAGTGTTCTGCCGAAGGAACGTGAACCATTTAGGAATTTGGCTTCATTAATTAGCATGCAACCATATGGAGCTCATTACGCGGGGGTGTATTCCTTACCAGAACAAGCTCAGGCGCCTTGGTCTTCAGATCCGTGTTAAACTCGTTTATTACCGGGTCCATCTTGTACCGGGCCCTGACATAGATCCTGGTCTGCTTGTCACGGTATTTATCGAAGAGGGGCGGTAGGCCTTGCTCGGCATGCTCCGCATCCTCCTTGTCCCATATAGATTCCGCCACTATGTACCGCCAGGGCCGAGTTTGTGGACCCCTAAGTTGATGTCCCGCATATCTTTCCCCCACTGACTTGATTCCGCAGTTGCGTTCCACTTGCACTTGATCTTGAACTCCAGGTAGTCAGCTTCGCTGATCGAAGCATTTGTCTCCTTGATATTCTCATAACTATCACCTCTTTCAATCCTTCTCTTCACCGCGACTCTCCAAGTAGCCAGGGCCGTGCTCATCTTCGTGAGGGCGGCACTGTTCACTTTAGTCCCTGACAGGTGTGTGTTTGCGAAGTCATCGGGGAACTTGTATCGTTTGTGCAGCTTCGTGAATAGGAGGTTGCGCAAATTCCCTCGGTCATGATGCCTTAGGTTCTCGGTGTTAATCGAGACGGTGCTCCGGAGAATGCACCCGAGTCGTCCCGCATACCCACTGACTAATTCTTTGGGCGCCGTTGGATGCCCATTGGAGGACACTTCGGTAAATTCCTCCTTGCTGGTGCCGAGCACGTTCGGGCGCCGGTACTTCCGTTGCCTCTTCGGTTGGCTGCCATCTATGTGTGCACTGCCATCATCAGTGGTGGCATCCTGGGCAGCACCATCAGTGGTGTCATCCCCGACGGAACTAGGGGTTGTGTAGTCGGGATCGGTGTCTTCCGCGGCATCCTCATATCGGTGAGGTTCTTCCTCCATCTCCCGGGATAGCTCCCAGAATTGCTTGCCCGAACCACCGGCCTCATCATTGTTGGCCACGTTCGCTCTAAATAGGAAAAAAGTTTGGTCAAAAAGTTGGTTATTGTCAAGGAACAAGGTCTCTAACTTAACCAAATAACCTAATTCTCGAGGAATGTCGCCAAAAAGTTGGTTATTGTCAAGGAACAATTGAGAGGTGTTTGTGATATTGCCTAGGTGTTTTGGGATGGAACCTGTTAGTGTTTTGTTTCTAAGGTCCAAGTCCACGTTCTCAAGGTAACCTAGTTATTGAGGGATGTGTCTAGAAAGTTGGTTGCTGCAAAGATACAAGGTTGTGAGTTTGGTCAAATTACCTATGCTATTTGGGATGGAACATGTTAGTGTGTTGTAGCAAACAAACAACTTCTCTAATTCTCAAGATAACCTAGTTCTCGAGGGATGTGTCCAGAAAGTTGGTTGCTCTCAAGATCCGAGGTTGTGAGTTTGGTCAAATTTCCTATGCAGTTTGGGATGGAACCTGTTAGTGTGTTGTAGCAAAGCCACAACTCCTCTAAGTTCTCAAGATAACCTAGTTGTCGAGGGATGTGTCCAGAAAGTTGGTTGATGTCAAGATACATGCTGATTAATTTTTGTTTCGGTTGAGAATCGGGCACCTTCTAGGTTAAGAAAATTGGGCATGACCTTTGCTAATTTTCTTGACCTAGGAGTGCCCCAATCTCAACCGAAACGGAAATTAATCAACATTTTGGGAGAAAGGGGTAACGGAGTGATGGTGCAAATGTGCCAGGCACCCAATGTGATCACAGAAACAAAGCAGCAGCACAATGTGAATCTGTATGTATGTGTGTGCTGTCTAGATGCCAGCCACAGGTCAATGGCCATGCCACTACACTGCTCCATGCCACAGGACTCCTAGATTTTAGGCAAGTCCCAAACGACCACTAGGAGGACGCTTGATATTCACTCTCTTGATAAAGTGACAAGGCTTTTACTTTTTTCCCTCCCGTGCTCAATCGAATCCTTCCTCTGCCTCGAGTTCTAATACCCAATGCCCAGGTCAGGTGCTTCGGACCTTCAATCATGTCCGGATCTAGCCTTCAAGGCCGGTGGATGCCCTCCTCCGTTACGGAACAAGATATCAAGAAGTTGAGGGAGGCCAGATACCTGACCGCCGAGGCTTCACATTGGTTGCCTGCCCGAGGGCAGGTCGTCCCTACTCCTGAACCCAACGAACACATCGTGTTCATCTCCCACATCCTCTGAGGACTAGGCCTCCCTCTGGATCCCTTCGTAAGGGGTTTGATTTCCATGATCTAGCCCCGGACTCCTTTCTCCACATCTCGGCATTTATTGTCGTATGTGAGGCCTTCCTCTGCATTACCCCTCACTTCGGCCTGTGGCTCAAGAACTTTGATGTGAACCCGAAGTCGGTCGAAGGGTAGTATGCAGCATGCAGAGTCGCATTAATAAGCAAGATAGCAGGACCTCCGTGGCCAAAAGGTTCCTTTCCAGAGGTGTCCGGATTATGGCAACGGGAGTGGTTCTACATCACTGCTCCCAGGAGTGCCAAGTAGGTGGCTTCTCCCGCCTTTCGCTCGGGCCCTCCACAACAACTCATGTCATGGATCTGCAGGGGGCTGAGCTGAGGTCCAGCCAAGGATTGTAACACCCAGGATGTAATTTACCATATTTGTATCCCAACTCTTGCTGTTTCCGGGACTAAGTTATTATTTTTCCTCATTGTTGGGTTTTCGTCCCCATGTGTTTTGTCTTTGTCATGCATCTTATATCATGTCATCATGTGCATTGCATTTTCATACGTGTTCATCTCATGCATCCGAGCATTTTCCCCGTTGTCCATTTTGCTTTCCGGCGCTCCTATGTCCTCCGGTGGTCCTTTCTACCTCTTTTCGTGTGTGGGGGTTAAACTTTTTCGGATTGGACCTTGACTTGTCATGCGGCCTTGGTTTACTACCGGTAGACCGCCTGTCAAGTTTCGTGCCATTTGGACTTCGTTTGATACTCCAATAGTTAACCGAGGGACCGAGAAGGCCTCGTGTGTGTTTTAGCCCAACACCCTTCCAAACTGGCCCAAAACCCTCCTCAACTCCTTCTATCGTCTAGAGCGTTCGATCATGATCGGATGGCCGAAAACCGCACTACATTTGGAGCTTCCTAGCTCCCTCTACCTCTACAAATAGGTCCTTCCCCGAAATTCCTGGATCTCCTCTTCCCCAAACCCTAAAAAATCGCCCCGCCGCCACGCGGAGGAATTCTAACATTCTGATAGGTCATCTAGTGGTTGACCAGTGTCACACTATATCATGACAGTCAATTTTCGGCTTTCTCTACGGAGGTGCTCGTCCGGATGAACCGCGACACAATGGTAGTAGTTCTCCTGGTGCCGCCTTACCTTTAAAGGTGTAACGCTAGGCCAAACTCGGTCTTTATGGTATTAACCGGGCCTAAACAATGCCCTTTGTATGAAGCCCCTGGTCTCCAGGTACGTGCATTATTCTGACGTGGCCACATGCCAAGACGTCAGCATCCTTCTCAATAGTACTGAGAATCCGAGGGATGTGTATCAACAAGAGATAGTAAGAAAGGTTTACGCAGGGTCTTAATCTAAAAAGAATCCTTGGAACGGGTCCCTGCTACACGTCTGCGCCTGTGTCTCCATTGTGCCGTATCCTGGACGGGTGTAGCACGATGGTCATCTATAAAAGAGAGGAAATTAGGTGAAAAGTTGTCGTGCAAAAAGGTAGGTTGTAATAGGGGTGTGGCCATCAAATGATTTACATATAGTCGTGCCAGACTCGTCTAACCATGTCCGTAGTCTTGACGACCTATCGAATGCTTTAGTTGGTGAGGCCGTTTTAGTATGAGGCTACCGAGGCAGCCGCACTCTCTTCGGGGCGCAGGGATCGCGCAATATTTCCATTTACTGTAATGTTGCCACGTGGACCGGGCATCTTAAGCGTGAGGGAAGCATAATGCAGTATTGGATTAAAGCGAGCTAAAGCTTCGCGTCCGAGTAGTGCTTGATAGCCACTTTGGAACGGAGCAATGTGGAAGGTTAAATTTTCGCTACGGAGGTTATCAGGGAAGCCGAATATAACCTCTAGTAGCAGGGAGCCCTTGCAATGAGCCCATGGGCCTAGCGTTACTCCTTTAAAGGTAGTATTGCTGTGGCAAATTTTCGTTGGGTCTATCCCCATTTTGCGGATTGTGTCGTGATATATCAGGTTTAGACTGCTGCCACCGTCCATCAGGACTCATGCGAAATGGTATCCATCAGGATTGGTCTAATACCAAGGCAGCCCATCTTGCATGCCGGATACTTGCTGAGTAATCCCGATCCTCAAAAGTGATCAGTTGAGACGACCAGTGGCAGGACTCCGCGGTGATAGGCCCTTGGGCATATTTCTCTGGGAGTGCCACTTTGTTTCTCCCCTTGATCACGTGTAACACGTTTACTATTTTGACTTCTGGTGGAAATTTCTTTTGTTCCCCAGTGTCTTGCTTGAGAGGCTCATCCTCGTCTTCGCTTGGTGTATCCTCCCCCTTGTGTACGGCATTCAGCTTGCTAGACTGCTTGAAGACCCAACATTCTCTGTGGGTATCATTAGCCGGTTTACCAGGGGTGCTATGGATCTAACATATTTGGTCCAAAATTTGGTTCAGGCTGGACAGTTCATCTCTGGCGCCTTTAGGGGGCGGCTTTTGCTGACCTGGCCGAGAGCTTTTGAATCTGGTGTTTACTGTCGTGCTCTTCGTGTTGTCTTCTTTATTCCGGCGCTTATTATTTTTGCTACACCGTGATTTCCCGTTTCCATCTCTAACATCGGATGTACTGGGGTCGCTGGTGCTGCATCTGGCTAGCCAGCTATCCTCACCCGTGCAACAACGGGTCATGAGCCTTGTTGATGCTACCGTTGTTCTCGGCTTTTCTTGGCCGATGTGTCTGGCAAGCCATTCGTCGCGGATGCTATGCTTAAAAGCTGCCAAGGCTTCGGCGTCCGGACAGTCGACTATTTGGTTCTTTTCAGTAAGAAACCTGTTCCAAAGCTTTCAGGTTGACTCTCCGGGCTATTGAGTTATATGACTCAAATCGTCTGCTTTTGGAGGTCGGACATAAGTCCCTTGAAAATTTGCCCGAAAAGCATCTTCGAGCTCTTCCCAGCTTCCAATGGAGCTTTCGGTGAGGCTTTTAAGCCAGTGCCGAGCTAGCCCTTTGAGTTTGAGGGGTCAATACTTAATGGTGTGGAGATCATCTCCTCGAGCCATATGGATATGGAGGATATAGTCCTCAATCCAGTCCCCAGGGTCTGTTGTTCCGTCATATGCCTCTATGTTTACGGGTTTGAATCCCTCCGAAAATTCATGGTCCAACACCTCATCAGTGAAACATAGGGGGCGTGCAGCACCCCTGTATCTGGGTGTACCGCGTTGTTCGGATGTTTGTTGTGTTGCATTGTATGCTGGAGCGCACTTGCGTGGTACGTAGATGGATCTGGTTGCACCGTCCTTTTGATGCGAGCCCTCGCGTGGATTGCATATTTGCTTATGTACGGCGTTGTTTGCCGCTCTATGTTGGTCGTGAGGTCGCCTATCCGGCCAGATGGCCGTTTTAATTTTTGGTTGCAGGGGATCTAAGGCCTCCTCATCGAATTCAGGTAGAAACTTCCGATTAAGGTAGCTCTTGGTGTGGCGATTACCGTCGTACTTCGCTGCTGAGTTGAGTACTTTACTCCATCTGATTCTGAGTGTGTCTTGCTTAGCTTTGAGCCTTTGCTTCTGCTTTTTTATACTCCTCGTGGTGGCAACAAGCCTCTGACGGGCATTATGTTGCTCCGGGTGTCTGTCTGGTGTGATGTCGCCCGGACTATTATCTTTGACAGAGTCGGGTTGTTCGGTTTGATTCTCCGTGTTGTCGTGGTCCGGAGATGGTTCACCCTGCTCTAACGCTGGGTCTATATGATCATTGTTTCTGCCGAGGTGGGATTTGGAGTGGCGCTTACGCTGCCGCTTTGACTGCTTCTCGAGGGGACAACCCTTCGTTGCGTCCTTCTGTTCCTCGTCTTTGTTTTGTTTTGGTGTGTCCACCATGTATAAGTCATTTGGTGAAGTGGGCATCTAGTGCCCTGTGGGCAGTGGGTCCTATTCATCTCCTACATCGTTGTCCATACCGTCGATGTCTTCGGAGTCGAAGTCGAGCATGTCGGTTAAGTCATCGAAAGTGGCTAGTAAGTGGGTGGTGGGTGGGCGGTGAGTTTCTTTGTCATCCGCATCCCAATCCTGCCGGACATAGTTCGGCCAGGATTCTCCTGACAAGGAGAGAGACCTTAATGAGTTTAGTATGTCGCCAAGGGGCGAGTGCTGAAAAATATCCGCGGAGGTAAACTCCATGATAGGCGCCCAATCAGATTCGCTAGGAACGGGCGCAGGCGGTTCGGAGTCCGTGGCCGGAGAAGGATCCGAAAGTTTGACAACACGGCTCTCATGCAGGGTAAGGTCGATGTTCGGCTCGATCGCCGCTGAGGATAAGACCTCCGTGGCGGGGTGCATCCACCCGTCCATGGACGGCGCAACTGGCTCCGAATTGAGGGTCGGAGCGCCTGCCGGTGCGATCTCCTGAATACTGTCTGATGGTAGAGCTAAATCGTACTCATCGTGATCGTGTGACGCACAACGCAGGGGCTCGAATCCGTCGAAGATCAAGTCTCCACAGATATCGGCCACGTAATTTAAGCTTCCAAACCTGACCTAACAGCCAGGGCCGTAGCTTTCGATCTGCTCCAGATAGCCAGGCGAGTTGGCCCGCAGTGCGAAGCCGCCGAACACAAAGATCTATCCGGGGAGAAAAGTCTCACCCTGGACTGCATCGCTATCTATAATCGTAGGAGCCATCAAGCCTAACGGTGATGACATAGAGGAATTCTCAATGAAAGCACCAATGTCGGTGTCAAAACCGGCGGATCTCGGGTAGGGGGTCCCGAACTGTGCGTCTAAGGCGGATGGTAACAGGAGGCAGGGGACACGATGTTTTACCCAGGTTTGGGCCCTCTTGATGGAGGTACAACCCTACGTCCTGCTTGATTTATTCTTGATGATATGAGTATTACAAAAGTTGATCTACCTCGAGATCAAAGAGGCTAAACCCTAGAAGCTAGCCTATGTTATGATTGTATGATGTCCTACGGAATAAAACCCTCCAGTTTATATAGACACTGGAAAGGGCTAGGGTTACACAAGGTCGGTTACAAAGGAGGAGATATACATATCCGTATTGCCTAGCTTGCCTTCCACGCCAAGTAGAGTCCCATCCAGACACGAGACGAAGTCTTCAATCTTGTATCTTCATAGTCTAATAGTCCGGCCAAAGGATATAGTCCGGCTGTCCGGAGACCCCCTAATCCAGGACTCCCTCATTGGCCCAACTACAGAATGGGCAGAGAAGAGGCCGAAAGACGTTCCGGGCGATTAACAGGCTGGAACTGACGATGGGCTGCTAACAGGCCGAAAGAAGGTCGGGCCATAATTGGGGCCAAAGACGTAGCGGGCCGTTAAGTGGTGGAACTAACGATGGGCTGGAAATTGTCAAATCTAGAATGGGCCTTTGATGGGCCGATTCTGTGTGACATGTATGGCCCATGCTTGTGAATGGGCCTGACTATGTAGGCCGCTAATGGGCCAGACCGCTTATTTTGAAAGGCCCGTCCTTTTAACCTAAACGGGCCACTGTTGGGCTGAGCCACGTGTGAACATACCATAGGCTCATACCGTCCACTCGCTTAATGACACCTGTCCCAATGCGGAGCTGGCATGTGGATACTAAGGCGAATCAGAATTTTACATGTGGAAAATTCCCATTGGTTCGGGTGATTAACGGGTTATCGGATCGAAACCGGAACCTGATAGCTTAACGTCTACCCATTACTATGGATGCCATGTGTCGGTCACCCTTGACGAAAGCACTTCTACGATGCGTGATTTATCGTCATGGAAGTGGACACTTCCATGATGATAATTTTGGTAATGTCATGGAACCCTTCTATGACAGAACATGTATGACTATCTTGATTCTATCATAAAGTCATCATGGATGTACATGAATGACAGAAAACGTGACCTACTGTGGCAAACACATATCATCATGGAAGTGGTTTTTTTGTAGTGATCGAGCATGGAATGATTATTACAAGAAAGCCGAGCATAAAAATTCTAAATAATAATTTCTCTTGAGAGATCATGATTGGGGCATGATTATAACATTGAATTAAGCCTCCCCCAAGATTGAGCGATACTTTCTCCTTCATGAGGGCAAAAATTATATATATAATTCCGATCATGATGAAACAGATGCATAGGATAAAACTTCTGATGAAATTCCAATTTTAATCGGTTGTAGTTCCAAGATCCAATATCATCACATAGCCTAAACCATGTCAATGCCTTTCCCTTCAAAGATAAAGGGAAGACTTTCTTCTCGACATCATCCTCGGGCAAACCTGCAAGCTTAAATAATCCACAAACTACATCCACATAGATTTGATGAATATTAGGATGTAGTGATCTATCTCCTGCATAAGGATTAGCTAGCAGTTTCTCTATCATACCCGAAGGAATTTCATAATAAATAGTTTTAGTCGGTGCAGTAGGTTGAGGAACAACTCTTTGCTCTTCCGGTCGAGGTGACGGTACCCCAAACAAGCCCCTCAAAGGATTATTTTAAATAGCGACAAGTGACAGTAAATTTCAGCACACTATATAAATGTTTCCTTGCCAAATTCCACTTACCAAAGGTGCTTCATTCCTCGACAACGGTGCTAGAAAAGAGTCTTGATGACCCACAAGTACAGGGCATCTATCATAGTCCTTTCGATAAGTAAGAGTGTCGAACCCAGCAAGGTGCAGAAGGAAATGATAAGCGGTTTTCAGCAAGGTATTCTCTGCAAGCACTGAAATTATTGGTAACAGATAGTTGTGTGATAAGATAATTCGTAACAGGTAAGAAGTCACAAAAGTAACTAAGGTGCATCAAGGTGGCACAATCCTTTTTATAGCAAAGGACTAGCCTAGACGAACTCTTATATAATGCAAAGCGCTCCCGAGGACACACGGGAATTGTTCTCAAGCTAGTTCTCATCATGCTCATATGATTCGCGTTCGTTGCTTTGATATTTTGATATGTGGGTGGACCAGTGCTTGGGTGCTACCCTTACTTGGACAAGCCTCCCACTTATGATTAACCCCTCTCGCAAGCATCTGCAACTATGAAATAAGAATTAAGATAAATCTAACCATAGCATGAAATATATGGACCCAAATCAGCCACTGAAGAAGCAACTCATAAACTAGGATTTAAGCTTCTGTTACTCAAGCAACCCATCATCTACTTATTACTTCCCAATTCCTTCCCCTATACCCAAATCATGGTGAAGTTTCATCTAGTCGATGTTCACATAACACCACTAGAGGAGAGACAACATACATCTCATCGAAATATCGAACGAATACCAAATTCACATGATTACTTATAAAAAGACTTCTCCCATGCATTTCCTTAGGAATAAACGTAACTACTCACAAAGCATATTAATGTTCATAATCAGAGGGGTATTGAATAGCATTAAGGATCTGAACATATGATCTTCCACCTAATAAACAAACTAGCATCAACTACAAGGAGTAATCAACACTACTAGCAACCCACAGGTACCAATCTGAGGTTTTCAGACAAAGATCAGATACATGAGATGAACTAGGGTTTGAGAGGAGATGGTGCTGGTGAAAATGTTTATGGATATTGACCCCCTCTTGATTAGAGGATCGTTGGTGATGACGATTGCTTCGATTTCCCCCTTTGGGAGGGAGGTTTCCTGGCAGAACAGCTCCGCTGCAGCCCTAGATTGGTTCTGCCCAACTTCCGCCTCGAGAAAGCGGCGCTTCGTCCCAAAATCATCCTCTTCCTTTTTTCCAGGTAAAAACCCTTCATATAGAAAAATATGGGCACTAGGGGCCTGCCAGGCTGGCGGCAAGGCAGGGGGCGCATCCCCCACCGTTTTTCTTGACTGGTGCGTCCCCCAGGTGCTTTAGTTTCCCAATACTTTTTATATATTCCCAAACAATTCGCCGTGAAGTTTTAGGACTTTTGGAGTTGTGCACAATAGGTCTCTAATATTTTCTTCTTTTCCAGTCTAGAATTCCAGCTGCCGGCATTCTCCCTCTTCATATAAACCTTGTAAAATAAGAGAGAAAAGACATAACTATTGGGATATAATGTGTAATAACAGCCCATAATGCAATAAATATCAATATAAAGGCATGATGAAAAAATGGACGTATCAACTCCCCAAAGCTTATACCTCACTTGTCCTGAAGCGAAAGCCGAAATTGAAAAATATGTCCACATGTTTAGAGATAGAGGTGTCGATAAAATAAAATATGGACATGAGGGCATCCTGATCATCTTTAGAACAACAACATATATTTTCACATAATTTCTTATGACAAAGTAACGATTCATTCACAAGGTAAAGTATAAATCAAAAACTTCATTGAAAACTAACAAACTATGATCTCAGTCATTGAAACAATTGCAATTTATCATAACATCGGAAAGACTCAATGTAAGAGCTTTTCAGCAAGTCCACGTACTCAACTATCATTTAATATTCCAGAATTGCTAACACTCACGCGATACTTATGAGTTCAAAGTTTCAGTCCGACACAAAGAAAGATATGGGCTTATAGTTTTGTCTCCCAATATTTTACCTCAATGGTAATGTCAACAATAATACTTTATGATAACCTACATCCAAGTGGATATATTTATTTGGATCTTTCTCCAACACGTAGTGCTTGCCAAAAATAAAAAGTGTAAAAAGGAAAGGTGAAGATCACGATGACTCATGTATAAGGGTAGAAGATAAAAGTAAAAGATAGCCCTTCGCAGAGGGAAGCAGAGGTTATCATGCGCTTTAAGGTTGGATGCACAAAATCTTAATGCAAAAGAACATCACATTATATTGCCTCTTATGATAAAGAACTTTATTATGCAGTATGTCGCTTTTATTTCTTCCATATCACAAGTTCGTATAAATCTTATTTCTTCACACTAATAAATCCTACATAATTAGAGAGAAAATTTTATTACATTCACCGATGACAACTTACTTGATGGATCTTACTCAATCCATATGTAGGTATGGTGGACTCTCAAGGCAAGAATGGTTTGAGGGATGTTTAGCAGCAGAAGTAGTATCTCTGCTTGGTGTAAAGGATTTGGCTAGCATAAGAGCGAAAGGCAAGCTCAACATGTTGGAGGATCCAAGACAATAAAACTTCTATTCGGATATAAGAAAACATAACCCATCATGTTGTCTTCCTTGTCCAACATCAACCTCTTAGCATGACATATTTTAATTAGTGTTCACAATTACAAAAGATGTCCAAGATAGTATGTTTATATGTGAATCCTCTCTTTCTTTATTACTTCCTATTAATTGCAACAACGACCAAAACTATGTTTGTCAACTCTCAATAAACTTTATTCATCATACTCTTTATATGTGAAGTGATTACTCTCCATAAGATCAATATATGATCTTTTTATTTCTTTTTATTCTTTCTTTTATTCCGTCAAGATCATAGCAAGAAAGCAAAGCTCTCAACTCAAAACTACTCTTGATTACATATAACTCACATACTCGATTACATAGATATATCTCGAAGCAAGACTCAAAGATAGATCATACTGAAAACATTATTCTACTAGATCAAGATATAACCAAAAGGATCGAACTAAGAAAAATGATAAAGGTAAAGGTGTGATGGTGATACGATAACGGGGCACCTCCCCCAAGCTCGGCAGTTGCCAAGGGGAGTGCCCATACCCATGTATTTATGTCTCTTTCTTCATCGGTGGTGATGATGGAGTTGTTGATGTGGTATCGTTCTTCCTCAGGTGGCGCTTGAGGATAGAATTTTCATCCCTTAAGTCATCGATCTCCTACTCAAGCCTTAATATCTTTTTACATAGTTCCTGGTTTTTTCCTACAAGAGACGAAAAGGGATAAACTCGACCTTAAGTTTCTTTGCTTTATTAGGAACACTTGAATTTTTGAATTCCACATGCATGTTCCCAGGTTGGGGTAGTGGGACTTCCTCTTCATCGGAACTTGTCTCTTCCTTTCCTTTCGGATCATAGTCTTCTTCTTCCTCCACGGTCCAACCACAATGCTCCAATCTACTGCAGAAACAACTCAAAACGAGAACATGGGATTTTGCCGTGGTATGATGGTCAAAACCTTCGGGAGATTATATAACGAATTTTTACTGACGAAAAGAAGTATTGTGCAAGAAAAGGGAGTCCGGAGGGCACACGAGGTGGCCACAAGGCAGGGGGCGCGCCCAGGGGGTAGGGCGTGCCCTCCACCCTTCTGGTCTCCTCGTTCATCTTTCGTACTACTTTTAATTTTCCTAATTATTTAAATATTCAAAAACAGAGAAAAATTGCCATTAGATTTTTGGATTTGGTTTACTTACAGTACCACATATATTCCTTTTCAAAGTCTGAAACATTCTGGAAAGTATCCCTTATGTACTCCTCCGGTGTTATGGTATTAATTATTTTGGTCCCAACATTTATGGGAGTACCTGAGATATAATGTTTGATTCTTTGATTGTTTATGACCTTTGGATTTGTGCCTTCGGCGTTGTTATTTTTTATGGCATCGGAACGATAGGCCTTCTTGATAATGTAAGGACCTTCCCATTTGGAGAGAAGTTGTCCTGCAAAAAAATTTATGGTTCTCCATTCATCAAGTGAGCTAGTGTCAAATAACCTCTTCTCACTAGCAAGTTTGAAATCATAGCTGAGCTATTTGATTGCCCAACAAGCTTTATGTTCTAGGTCAAGAGGTAAGTGACATGCTTTTCCATAAACCAATTTATATGGAGACATACCCACAGGGTTTTTATAAGAAGTTCTATAAGCCCATAATGCATCATCAAATTGCTTAGACCAATTCTTTCTAGATATATTAATTGTCTTTTGCAAAATCAATTTAATCTCTCTATATTGCTCAATTCTACCTGACCACTAGACTGAGGATGATATGGACATGCAATTCTATGGTTGACATCATATTTAGCAAGCATTTTATGGAAAGCACCTTGAATAAAATGTGAACCACCATCAATCATCAAATATATAGGGACTCCAACCTCAGAAAAGTAACTTCTTTAAGCATCTTAATAGAAGTGTTATAATTAGCACTACTAGTTGTAATAGCTTCTACCAACTTAGTAACGTAATCAACAACAACTAAAATATGTGTATACCCATTAGACGATGGAAAAGGTCCCATATAATCAAAGCCCCAAACATCAAATGGTTCAATAACAAGTGAATAATTCATAGGCATTTCCTGACGTCTACTAATATTACCAATTCACTGGCATTCATCACAAGACAAGACAAAGTTACGACCATCCTTGAAGAGCGTAGGCCAATAAAAACCAGATTGTAATACCTTGTGTGTAGTTCTATCTCCAGCATGGTGTACTCTGTAAGCCTCGGTGTGACACTTGCGTATGATCTATTCATGTTCATGCTTAGGTACACAACGTCTAATAACACCATCTACTCCTTCTTTATAAAGGTGTGGGTCATCCCAAAAGTAATGTCTTAAATCGTAGAAAACTTTTTCTTTGCTGGTATGTGAAACTAGGTGGTATAAATTTAGCAACAATGTAATTAGCATAATCAGCATACCGTGGAGTATTACGAGAAGTACTTATCTAATCGCTCATTAGGAAAGATATCATCAATAGGCAGTGGGTCATCAAGAACATTTTCTATCCTAGACAAGTTGTCTACAACGGGGTTCTTAGCTCCCTTTCTATCAATAATATGCAAATCAAATTCTTGCACCAAGAGAACCCATCTAATAAGTATAAGTTTGGCATCTTTATTTTCCATAAGATGTTTAATAGTGGCATGATCAGTCTGAATAGTTACTTTGGAATCAACAATTTAAGATCTGAACTTATCACAAGCAAAAAAAACTACTAAAAATTCTTTTTTCAGTAGTAGCATAATTTCTGTGGGCACTATCTAGAGTTTTGCTAGCATAATGAACAACGTTTAGTTTCTTATCAACTCTTTTCCCTAGAACAGCACCAATAGCATAATCACTAGCATCACACATAATTTCAAATGGTAAATTCCAATCAGGTGGTTGAACAATGGGTGCAGAAATCAAGGCTTTCTTAAGTATTTCAAATGCTTCTACACAATCATCATCAAAAACAAAAGGAACATCTTTTTGCAAGAGATTAGTGAGAGGCCTAGAAATTTTAGAGAAGTCTTATAAACCTCCTACAGAAACCAACATGACCAAGGAAACTCCTTATACCTTTGATATCTTTACTACACTCAATCTTTTCAATAGCATCTACTTTAGCTTTATCAACTTAAATACCTCTTTCGGAAATTTTATGCCCCAATACAATACCTTCATTAAACATAAAGTGGCACTTTCCCCAATTCAAAACAAGATTAGTTTCTTCACATCTCTGCGAAACTCAATCAAGGTTGCTTAAAAAATCATCAAAAGAAGTTCCGTAAATGGAGAAATCATCCATGAAAACCTCAATAATATTTTCACAAAAGTCAGAGAATATAGCAGTCATACAACCTTGAAAGGTAGCAGGTGCATTGCATAAACCAAAAGGCATACGTCTATTAGCAAAAGTACCAAATGGGCAAGTAAAAGTGGTCTTCTCTTCGTCCTCTTTTGACACAAGTATTTGAGAGAAACTAGGATAACAATCTAGAAATAAAAAATGTGTATGTTTGGATAGTCTTTCTACCATTTGATCAATACAAGGTAGAGGGTAATGATCTTTTCTAGTAGTTTGTTTAATTTGCGAAAATCAATTACCATTCTATAACCTGTAACAATTCTTGGTGGAATCAATTCATTCAGATCACTAGGAACAACAGTAAACGTCCCTTCTTAGGGACAAAATGAATGGAACTTACCCATCTACTATCAGCAATAGGATAAATTATACCCGCCTCCAGAAGCTTGAGTATTTCATTTCTTACCACTTCCTTCATCTTAGGAATTGCACTCACACTAGCACCCACATCACATAAGCCATGATAACAATGATCTCCAATTTTAACAAAAACAATAGGCATGCCAACAACAAGTCTATGTTTATCTTTAATATCGGATTTAGCAATCCTAGCAGCTACATCTTAGAAATAAATAACATGTCCATCAATATTATCACCCAAGAGATCTTTAACCACAAAAATACTTGTTTCAACTTTAATTTGTTCAGGGGGTGTAGGTGTTCTAGTATAGCTCTTACAAACCACAGCTGAAGCATTAGCATGATCCTTTATTCTAACAGGTAAAGGTGGTTTCTCAATATAAGCAGTAGGAACAATAGGATTGACATTATAAGTACCAATTTCCTCTTCAATTTTAATAGGTTCTACTACTTTCACTTTAATGGGAGGATGATATTTAAACCACTTCTCCTTGGGGAGATCAACATGAGTAAGAAAATATTCACAAAAATAAGCTACTATCTCAGAGTCAAGTCCATATTTAGTGCTAAATTCACGAAAAGCATCGGTATCCATAAAAGATTTAATATAACCAAACTTAAGGTTTATACATGGCTCGTTACCTTCATCGAGTTCCCAATCTTCAAAGTTGTGTTTAATTCTTTCCAATAAAACCCATTTGAATTCAATAGGCGTCTTCATAAAAGAACAAGTACAAGAAGTAGCCACTACAAAAAAAGACACATCCATGACATTTTGGCCCGAACGATTTTTTTCTATCATGCTTATGACACTTCTATGAAGATAATTGTGACAAAACCCGGTATAATCATAGATGTGGTGGGCTCCTACTTCTATGACAAAAAATCATGAAAAAAATGTGCTTTTCATCTTGGGCGGGCCGGAGACGCACCTGCATGACATTCTTTCGGCCGTCCATCAGCAGAAAACCGTGGTAGAAGCGAGGGCGAGGAAAATATCGGGGAGTTCCCAGTTAGGGCGGGTGGTCGAGGCCGAGCGATGTAGTGTGGTTTGCGCATTTCTCTCGTACGCGCATGTGGTGCTAGCGGTGTAGGTATAACTGAACCCGAGCAATCTCCTGCTGCTATGTACTAAAGCCGATCGATTGATCCCGTTGCTCCTAACTGAACCCAACCGAGACTCCTTCACTGCTAACTGACCTGATCGATTGCTGTTGTTGCATGCTTACTGAAGCCGATCGAACCCTATGCGAGACGTAGCTAGCCGTTTGGGTTGCCTCTGGACGAATAGTGCCCGTTGATGCCACGCGCGCGATACGTAGAACGAGTCGAGCCGTGGTGTGAGTCGAGCCGGTTGGGTTGGCTATGGATAAACAGTTCCTAGTGGGGGATGGATGAACAAGACCCCGATTGTGTGTAGGCGGTTGCCGCTGGATGAATAGGACCCTGTGGTATATACAATGCGCTTTCTGCTGGATGAACAGGAGCCCAAGGAGGTCGCCACACACACCAGCCAGTTGGGGGTGGCTGAACAAGACCCCATGGAAGCTGGTTGAACTGAAGCCAGTGGAGGCTGGATGAACAATAGCCCTTGGATGAACAATGTTTGGTGGTGGTTGGAGATGGTGGATGAATAGTAGGAGGTGGAGGCTTGAGAAAGTCGACGGTGGATGAACATTAGCCCGTGGAGTGCCATTTTGCAGTACGCCACACCCCTCGTGCTGAACAGGACCCTGTTTTGACCATGGGCGATCGAAGAGAAGTTTGCTTCCTCCATTCTGCGATACGCCAGACCTCGTTTTGGCTATTCCATCGAAGCCGGTTAGCTCCCAAAGAATAGGACGCGTTCCGACCCAGTGGCTTCGCTCCCGATGAACAGGATGTGTTCCGACCCAGTCAGTTGTGGCTCTTGGTGAAGACGATGTTGTTTCCTCCGTTTTGACCCAGCCGGTTAGCTGCCGATGAACATGACGACGTCGCTGTAGTCCGTTACCTCTCCATGTACACATGCCCTGGCCGTACGTATGTGCGAGTATGCATTCAGACCCTACCCTTATGTACGTACATAGCCGTATTTAATTTCTTGTAGCGTGGCTGTACGTACGTGTACACGATATATATAGATGGGACTGTGCAACATGCTATGTCCGCGCCTCTACTACGACACATGCATCTCCTTACTCGGCAATGGTTCATCGCTGCAGAGAGACCGATCGACCAGTATGTATGTACACATTCATGTCCACACAGACAACCCAGCATAAGGTTCGACCCGGTGGGTCCTAGCTGTCAAGGATGATAAGAAGGCACTTCCTTCCCTGCAAAGATATAACTAGTGGTTCCCAGCTGTCAGGGGGAAGAATCATTTTTTGTCCGTAATATGGACGCACTTCCTTGCATACGAAGATGTAGCAGGTGGGTTCCAGCTGTCAGCGGTGAAACGTTTTTTTCGAGGCCCTTTAGGTAGGTCCCGCTATCAAGTGGAGGAATCATTATTTTGCGCGTAATAAGGAGGCAGTTCCTTACTGCGATCGTGGACCCAGCTGTCAGCCTCTTCACGTACAGTCCTCTTCAGATGGAAGGCATTCCTTGACCACGCTGACCACACCGCGCCGAGAGCACCAAGGCGATGGACGATGGTGTGGCCTAAGATGGGAACGATCTGGAGTCATGAAACAAGGGGCACTGGAGTCCCTGGCGAAGGGGAGTACGAGGAACTGGTTCGATTTCTGGGTGAGGTCAGCTTTGCTAGAGAATAACAGAAGGTGTGGGTGAGTACAGGTATGACCTGGCCACCATTGGGAGTAGAGTCGGGCGGCGAGGCCTGCGCGGTAGCACAGCCAGCCACGGGAGACAGATGCAGGCGCTCCAGTCGGCGATGGTTATTGCGGCTGGAGGAAGAGCAACTAGATTAGAGATTGAAGAAGTAGGATCGCCGTTGGATGCCAATCCAAGGACTATAGGTGTCAGAATAATTTGTTGAATTTTTGTTTTAGACCATTAAATCGTTATGTCCACTAAAGGGACAACACCTTGTGCAAGGTTCGTCTAGTGGGCCAACAAAGTCAGCTTCGAAAGCTGTGGTGGAATGCAACCCATTTATTTAGGTTTTACAGCCCATTTCATTTTGTTTGCCAATACATCTATTTCCTGGTCTTTGACTCAAAAAATAATCTATTTCCTGGGCTAGGTAATAATAATAATAATAGCCGATTTACTATTAAAGATAATAATTTCTCAAAAATACTATTTATGATAATGTACAATGCATTTGATTATTTATTCGAATACACCTATTTATTGAGCTGGGTCAAAAACAATATTGCGTACATGTAGCGCATTTATCATTTCTGATAAGTAACAAGCCATTTGATTTTAGTAGAAATGGACCCATTTTCTGGGATGGGTGAAAAACAATGATGGTGTGGACTGAACATTTCATATAAAAATAATATTGAGATACGAATATTATTAAAATAATAAAGTTGGGCTTGGTAATCTTATTATATAAAAAATGAAATGGGCTGTGCATTTTTTTAAAAGAAGCATAGGCTAGGTTGCGCTTATTTTAGGATATTGTGTACAATTGTCGGCCCAGTTGCATTGTTGATGTTAAAAAAAGGCGTGTGTAGTACAGTAAAACTTTACATGGCTACTCGGACCACATTCAGCGATGCCGAAAAGGCCCAAACAAGGCTTCTATAGAACTTTTTGAAGTCAATGAGATCAATTAATAACTTAAGAAAAAAGTTAGAGTACAGTGGAACCTAATTAAATGCCGTCATGAGCGAAGAAATAGTTCAATGGGTCCCACTTGTGTGTGTGAGAGAGAGACCAATCGGTCGATGCTCGTAAATACATCTTTCAGCCATATGCATTGTTGATGCTTAGTAAAAATTTATATAGTTGACACAATCATATAGAACATCATAGCACACTGAACTTGCATACAAAAATGTCGCGCAGGCGGCACAATCAGGGTGGAAGCAGTCGATCGCTATGGGTAGGGCTTCGTTGAAACCAACAAACTCATACATAATGGTTCATCGCCTTTATCAAAGACGGGGAAATATCTTGAATGTTGTGCAAAGAAAATAGACAGACAACACGATAAGTTCTGCTAGCACATTAAGTTGATGTACAACCCTTTCTAAAAAAAGTTTAGGTACAAAAATAGAACATGTCACAATAAAATGTACTGGCACATCAGTGCTTCACACCGATAGCTCGGATTTAACTAGTATCTAAGAAGATTCAGTTGTTTCCTCAAATTAGAGCACATCTAGGAAGCTAGCCCTGCATCTTCTCCCAAGGAAGCAGTGGCCTCCGCCACACGATGGAGTAGCCCTTGTAATGTAATGGACGTGGTCAATGGACCCTGGCACCAGCGGCGGCGGCATGACTTTGATTGATGGATTGACCACTTCTTTGACATGCACGAACACTCAATATGGGTACATCCCTAACATTGTCCACAACGGCTTTGGTGGCGCTGAATAGTACAACCCCGGTTCCTGCACCGATATCTCAACACCAATCACCTTCGGTATGGTGGGCAACTTCTTCTTCCATGCCAAAACAGACAGAGCCCAGGTGTCGGGAGGAACAAACATACTTACAAGCTCACCTCCAAGGTCGTTGATAAGCTCATTCATGGACTCGTTCCAAGCACGTCGAGGCATGCCATGGAAGGTAAGCTTTGTTAAAACTCATGCTAAGAGGGCACCGAGCCCCATCCTGAGTGCCACTGATCAAAGCTCACCAGCGCACCATAGCAGAACAAATGTCGGGGAGATTCAAACACACGACTGCAATCAAAAGTTGTCGGAACCTGACGAAGAAATCATCTGGTGGCGGATAGACTTCGATGAGCAAGTCACTTATTTGTATGACGTGCGCAATGCCAAGAGCTTTGATATGGTTGTCCGGCGAGACGGGAGGCCGGTCGCCGTTGATGGTTACCATCAGCACTTTGCCGACAAACTGGTCGTCAAGCGCTGCCATGCCACTATTGAGCGACAACACGCAGCTCCCGAAGGCAGGACGGACCTCAGGATCTTTGGCTTAGAGATCCGCGTTGACCGGCGACATGATAGTGCGCTTCAGTATAGGGAGTATAGGAGGGGGATTTGGGGGAACTGGAGTTGGAATCGAGATTCCATAGGTGGGGGAGGGGCGGGAGATTGGGGATGAAAAGGTAGCATGAATTTCGAACACGCGCCAATATGCTCTCGGCACACCAGCTCACGAAAACACCGGTGGCGCCAACATGTCGACCTAAGAGTCCTTTTCCTTTCTTTTTTTGAGAGCCCAGTCTGAGAGTCATAGTTGACCTGTTTGGAATTGTGTTACTACTCGGCCCAAATTCAATGACAACTCACTGGCCCAAAAAGTGTACATCATTGAAAAGACACTGAGCTCAAATTATAACTTGAAAAAAGGAGATATACTCTGAACACTAGAGAATGGTCATGCCCTTATTTAGCCCAGTAGTTTGAGACAACAAACAGTTCGAAACAATGATATATAGAACATTCGTACACTGACTAGTGACTACTACTGACATAAATAGCAAGACAAGATAGTTCATAAGAAGTCTTACTACACCACCAAATTGCACCCATCTGCAATGCTTAGACTCTTGTGATCCAGGCGAGAATGACATTCTAAATAGAGGAAACTATTACATAGTAAGAGTGACATAGACAAGGATGACCAAATGACAAAGAATATTCATAACAAAAGAGAGAACTAACCATCTAGAACAAGAAGCAAACACAACAAGTCATTCAAAGAGGGATGATCCCACACCATCATAATTTGTAGCCCTGCTTCAGCCACCAGTGATCCGGAGACACCAGTACTCCACCGTTTCAACACAACAACCCAATTGCCTATCAACCAGAAGCCTTGAACCACATCACTGCCTGTCGGACTTGAGACATCAAAGGATGAAGTTAATCCATATGCCTTTGTCATTCTCACCTTCTTTTGGTTGCAAGCTGTATCATTCACAATCAGGGGAGTTTGCTCCCGAAGTCCTAGTGCTCGCCGTGTAGACATAGTTTTCCATAGCAAACAGAGCCTCTCTACCATCAAGGTCCTTGCCAACAGTGATCTCCTGGTTAATCAAATAATTGAGTCTGAGAAACAAAGAGTGTGAACCAAGGATGCTTACCCGCCTCCAACTCAAAAGTCCTGAAGGCCCCAACAAGCTGGTATCGTTCTCATATATGTAATAGTCATTGTCCGAATACTCACGTATTTCACGGTGCTTCTACATACTAGGGTTTTTGCAACATAACTTTTCTGGCTCATGTGTGCGAATGATCATCAGTCTTTTGTTGTCGTCTGATCGATCGAGGAACCAGTTGTGCTTCCCTATTTTCGGCAAAGGTGGTGTGGTTAGAAATGGCAGTAACTTTAGGGACACAGCATCATATCAGAAAGGATAGGCATTGTTAACGTAAGATTAGCATTGTTCAGAGTATGGGTAGGATAATGCAAGAAAGAACATTGATATGTCCCTGTTGGAATTGAGAGGAAAATACCGGTAAATGTATAGTGGGTTCAAAAATAGAGAAGTGCCATGCATGGTTATAATCATGTTATCTCGCAATTGATTCTTCGCAGGAAACTACCATGTCATGCATATTATGTAATCATGTTATGTCCTCACAAACAAATTCCTCAAGGAAACTAACAGACCATGCATTGGTATATAATCATGTTCTGTGGGCAATTTTTTTGTGAGGATATTATTCTGGCCATTGATTCCTGAAGGAGGAATATAGGTATGTACCCTAGGTAAGCATTACAGGATTTCACTACTTCCAAATATAGAGTTCTCCATGTGCACATATATACTTCCCTAATGTATGGTTAGATGAAACCAACAGTGTGATGCATGTTTCTACATCACGAAATCGAGGAAACTAACATGGCTATTGATACACACTCATATTTAGTAGTATATAGATTTTTAGAAAGTAAGGACAGTATCCATATCTCCCTAACCGTTTGATTATTCAAGGGTACAAATTGGTTGTAATGACATGGTCACAATCGCATGAATTAACTCATTCCAAACATACTGATTTATAGTGTCTCTAATACATTGCCATAGTTCTACTCAAATTCTGCCAATCATGACAAAAAGTTCAAATAGCGTCATGTCAATATCATTGACATCAGACGAAAACAACTTATGTACATGCGTTGTCCCAGCAAAACGTAGTGCCATCTGCTATGTCGGTCGCGTAGATGATGCCATTGCGTTCAAAAAGCATCAGCATAATGTGTATCAGCTTTGACGATCCACTGCGAGCTGAGTTGTCTCCAACTAAAGAAGGAAGCGACGTAAAGATAGGCGAGTCCGCGGTGGAACAAGGCAATTAGCATGAAGTCTGCGTAATCCGCATGTCGTGTGGGCACTTGGAAGATTACAATCTTCTGCAAAACAAGGTCCGTACAACTGATGTGGTAATCTAGATGACTTGGACCACATCAGTAAAACCCTATATAATCCAACGGAGGAAGGATAATCACATGGGAGGTCTGGAAGTTCACAAGCACCAACTTTCTCCCATCTGTTCTGATGGCAACCATCCAGTAGGAGTTCATGCCGCCCCAGTACATACCTGCCCAAATGTTTCGGGCGATGGTGATCGGATCGAAGTCGAGGGAACTGATGTACGGCGACCCACTACATACTTGCAAAGAAGTCTCAGCTAATGGAGGTCGGATTGAAGTCAAGGGGCGTCATGTACGCCTCCGCATCATGGTGAGCAAATCTCGCAAGACTAGATAGCAGCAAGCATGGTGACTTGAAAATCTTAGACCTCGCTTCGACGATGGTTGAGGGAGTCCTGGGTTAGGGGGTGTCCGGATGGCCGGACTATACCTTCGACCGGACTCCTGGACTATGAAGATACAAGATTGAAGACTTCGTCCCGTGTCTGGAAGGGACTTTCCTTGGCGTGGAAGGCAAGCTTGGCGATACGGATATGTAGATCTCCTACCATTGTAACCGACTTTGTGTAACCCTAACCCTCTCCAGTGTCTGTATAAACCGGAGGGTTTTAGTCCGTAGGACAACATACAGAACAACAATCATACGATAGGCTAGCTTCTAGGGTTTAGCCTCTCCAATATCGCAGTAGATCTACTCTTGTACTACCCATATCATCAATATTAATCAAGCAGGAAGTAGGGTTTTACCTCCATCAAGAGGGCTCGAACCTGGGTAAAACTTCGTGTCCCTTGCCTCCTGTTACCATCCGGCCTAGACGCACAGTTCGGGACCCCCTACCCGAGATCCTCCGATTTTGACACCGACATGGGTGCTTTCATTGAGAGTTCCTCTGTGTCCTCGCCGTTAGGCTTGATGGCTTCTACGATCATTCATTGAGATGCAGTCCAGGGTGAGACCTTCCTCCCTGGACAGATCTTCGTCTTCGGCGGCTTCGCACTGCAGGCCAATTCACTTAGTCATCTGGAGAAGATCGAAAGCTATGCCCCTGGCCGTCAGGTCAGATTTGGAAGTTTAAACTACATGGCTGACATCCGCGGGGACTTGATCCTCGACGGATTCGAGCCACTGCCGAGCGCGCCGCACTGTCATGACGAGCGTGATCTGGCTCCGCCGCCGAATAGTGCCCTGGAGGATGGGTGGTTGGACGTCGCCTTGGGGGCTGCGATCCCAATGGCAATCGAGCCGAACACCAGCCCCGCATTCCGCGAGACTCGTGACTCCAAGGAGCCGGACTCCTCTCCGGACTCCGAACCCTCCGCGCCCCTACCGATCGAATCCGATTGGGCGCCGATCATGGAGTTTACTGCCGCGGACATCTTTCAGCGCTCGCCTTTCGTCGATATTCCGAAGACACTAAAGTCTCTCTCTTTATCAGGAGAGCCCTGGCCGGACTACGGTCAGCAAGGTTGGAATATGGACGATGAAGAAATTCAAAGCCCACCGACCGCCCACTTTATTGCCACTGTCGACGATTTAACCGACATGCTCGACTTCGACTCCAAAGACATCAACGGTATGGACGCCGATGAAAGAGACAATGAAGAACCAGCGCCTATTGGGCCCGGGAAAGCCACCTCGTCATATGACGTATACATGATGGATGCACCAAAAGATGACGGCGAGGAGCGGAAGGACGCACCGAAGGCTTGTTCCCTCGAGAAGCAGTCAAAGCGGCGACGCAAGCGCCGCCCCAAATCCCGCCTCGATAGAAATACCGATCACACAGACCCAGCGCTGGAGCAGGGCGAACCACTACCGGACAACGGCAATCCGGATAATCAAACCGAACAAACAAATTCTATCAAGGATAATGGTCCGGACGACATACGCCGGAGAGGCACCCGGAGCAGCAGAATGCTTGTAAAAGGCTTATTCCCACCGCAAGGAGTCTTAAAAAGCAGAATCAAAGGCTCAATGCTGCGCAAGACACACTCCAAATCAGATGGAGTAAAATACTCAACACAGCAGCGAGGTACGGCGACAATCGCCCCTCCAAGAGCTACCCAGAGCGGAAGCTGCTACCTGAATTCAATGAGGAGGTCTCAGACCCCCCACACCCAATTATTAAAGCAGCCACCTGGCCGGATAGACGACCCCTCTACCAACACAAAGCGGCATAAAACACCACTCACAATAAAACATGCGACCCATGCGAGGGCTCGCACCCAAAGGACGGCGCAACAAGATCTATCTATGGCAAGAGCGCCCCAGCATACAATGCAACACAACAAACATCCGAACAACGCGGTACACCCAGCTACAGGGGTGCCGCACACCCCCTATGTTTCACCGATGAGGTGCTGGACCATGAATTTCCAGAGGGATTCAAACCTGTAAACATAGAGACATACGACGGAACAATAGACCCTGGGGTCTGGATTGAGGACTACATCCTTCATATCCATATGGCTCGAGGAGATGATCTCCACGCCATCAAGTACTTACCCCTCAAGCTTAAAGGGCCAGCTCGTCACTGGCTTAAAGGCCTCCCCGAAAGCTCCATTGGAAGTTCGGAAGAGCTCGAAGATGCCTTTCAGGAAAATTTTCAAGGGACTTAGTCCGACCTCCGGATACGGACGATTTGAGTCATATAACTCAACAGCCCAGAGAGTCAGCCCGAAAACTTTGGAACATGTTTCTTACTAAAAAGAACCAGATTGTCGACTGTCCGGACGCCGAAGCCATGGCAGCTTTTAAGCATAGCTTCCGTGATGAATGGCTCGCCTGACACCTCGGCCAAAGTAAGCCAAGAATGATGGCCGCATTAACAAACCTCTTGACCGGCTTTTGCACGGGTGAGGACAACTGGCTAGCCAGATGTAGCACCAGCGACCCAAGTACATATGAAGTTAGAGATGGAAATGGGAAATCACGGCGCAACAGCAATAACAAACACCGGAATAAAGAAGACAACACGAAGGGCACAGTAGAAAACGCCAGATTCAAAAGCTCTCGGCCAGGTCAGCAAAAGCCGCCCTCTAAAGGCACCAGGGATGAACTGTCCAGCCTCAACAAAATTCTGGACCAAGTATGTTAGATCCATAGTACCCCTGGTAAACCTGCTAATCATACCCACAGAGAATGTTGGGTCTTCAAGCAGTCCGGCAAGCTCAACGCCGTACACAAGGGGGAGGATACACCAAGTGAAGACGAGGACGAGCCTCCCAAGCAAGACACTAGGGAACAAAAGAAATTTCCACCAGAAGTCAAAATAGTAAACGTGTTACACGTAATCAAGGGAAAAAACGACGCGGCACTCCCAGGAAAATATACCCAAATGCCTGTCACCGCGAAGTCCTACCACTGGTCGTCTCAATCGATCACTTTCGACCATCGCGATTACTCAGCAAGTACCCGACGTGCAGGATGGGCTGCCCTAGTATTAGACCCAGTAATTGGCGGATATCACTTCACACGAGTCTTGATGGACGGTGGCAGCAGTCTAAGCCTAATATATCAGGATACAATCCGCGGGATGGGGTTAGACCCAACAAAAATTCGCCATAGCAATACTACCTTTAAAGGAGTAACGCCAAGCCCAGGGGCTCGTTGTACGGGCTCCCTCCTACTACAAGTTATATTCGGCTCCCCCGATAACTTCTGTCGGGAGCATTTAATCTTCCACATCGCTTCGTTGCAAAGCGGCAATCAAGCACTGCTCGGACGGGAAGCTTTCACTCGCTTTAATGCAATACCACACTACGCCTCCCTCACACTCAAGATACCTGGTCCACGTGGCATCATTTCAGTGAAAGGAAATATCAAGCAATCTCTGCGCGCCGAAGAAACTGCGGCTTCCTTGGCAACCGCACACTAAAGGCACCTAGACCAGGGAAAGCATCCAATAGGTCGTCAAGACCTCAGACACAACTAATCAAGTCCAGCGCTACTATTCATACCGAATAAACGGTCACACCCGTATTTGTCAATACAAGTGGCTCAACGCGCGCAGACAAGTGTCAATTTTTTTCATCTTGAATTATACATGGGTTCTTTAAAAACTACCTCTTTTCACGATAACTTGTTCACCTAAATTCCTCTCTTTTACAGACGATCATCATGCTACACCCGTCCAGGATACGGCACAACAGAGACACAGGAACAGACGTGCAGCAGGGACCCGCTCCAAGGATTCTTTTTAGATTAAGACCCTGCGTAAACCTTTTTTACTGTCTCTTGTTGATACATATCCACCATTGAGAAGGATGCTGATGTCTTGGCATGTGGCCACGCCTGAACAATGCACGTACCTGGACACAAGGGGCTTCTTACAAAGGCCATTATTTAGGCCCGATTTATACCACAAAGACCGAATACCTTAGGGAGTGTTCGGCATCGCGAGTTTGGCACTATATGCATCAGCTCCGAATCATTGTCTTTGGTCAAATGTTGGGTTTGCCCGGCTCTTGTGTTTTGGTGCCTTACCTTCCGCTTTACTGGCTAAAGTAGCACCAGGAGAACTACTGCGATTGTGCCCTGGTTCATCCGGATGAGCACCTCAGTAGAGGAAGCCGAAAACTGACTGTCATGATATAGCGTGAGACTGGTCAGCCACTCGATGACCTGTTGGAATGTTAGAATTCCTCCGCCTTAAAGAAGGGCCGTTTTCCAGCCAGGCATGTACGCACCCCGGGATCGGGAGAGTGCGGAGCCACTAGTGGCTATCTAGTAGCCCCACTGTCAAACTCCTATGGCTAAGTGAAAGTGTTAAAGCATTATAGTCTGGTTGCCTCGCTCGCTCCGCTATCACCGCCTTAATAGGACCAAGACGTTGGGTTAAGTGTGAACGCGTGTTTTTTGCGAGCACCTCCGCATTATATGCGTGGGGGTCGAAGCCGACGGCTGCAATCTTTCAGGTTATACACATGTATACATAAACGGCCGCCCAGGAGGCATCATATTACTTTCAGGCAAAAGTATAAAAATAGCCTTATAAAAATTTATAAAAGCATTTCGCTTACAATTTGATTACATCTCACTCAAACATAATATTTTTTGAGCACTGGGTCTCTATCAAATGAGCACCCTCAAGAACTTCTTCAATGTAGTGCTCAGCAGCCATTCGGCCTATGGCCGAATCCCGCGCTGCAACAGTGGTAGCATCCATCTCCGCCCAGTATGCTTTAACACGGGCAAAGGCCATCCGTGATCCCTCTATGCACGCCGACCTCTTCATCGCATTTATGCGCGGCACCACATCAAGGAACTACTGTGCCAAGCTGAAATAGCTGTTCGGCTTTGGCCTTTCCGGCCATAGCTGATCCACAACAGACCTCATGGCAAGTCCGGACAACCTATTCAGTTCGGCCCATTCAGTTAATTGGTCAGTCAATGAAAGCGGATGTTCGGGAGAATGGAATTGTCTCCAAAACAGCTGGTCTACTTCACGGTCCGTCTGACCCTGGAAGTACTTGGCCGCATCGGCAGCGCTCACCGCCAGATCCATATACACATTCTCCGAACTCCACAGCCGATCTAGAGTGGCGTACCGTGGATCTCCGAACTTCCTCTGCAACATAAAGGATTTCCTAGCTACAATATCCCCGACTTCCCGTAGCTCCTCCTTCTTCGCCCTCATAGCAGAGCGGATGTCTTTCCTCGTTGCAGCAGCCTTCTCAAGGTCCGGTGCCTTCGCTAGGTTTTCCTTTTCAAGAACCTGGCAACAGTCGGCGGCGGCTTTTAATTCTATGGCCATCTTGGCCATCTTATCCCGGCTCTCTCCATGCGCGGCCTTCTCGGCTTTCAACTCTTTGGCCGTCTTCAAAGCAGCCGCATTACCAAACCTCGCTTGCTCCTTGGCTCGGGCAAGTTCCGCCCGCAGGGCTTCAAAAGTGGCAGCTCCATCTGTAGTCACAATGTATTAAAGATACTGGCATCATGCTGCTCTTACTATGTGGCGTTTACCAAATAATGACACTTACCCTGTGCCTTGTCAAGCCTTTTGTTAACAAGCTCGATGTCGGTGTCTGGTGCATCCAACTGCCATTTTAAATTGGCAAACTCGTTAGTCCGGCTAGCCACCGGAGCTTCCATCATCTGCACATAGAGGCAGTATGGTTATTACCTGGGAATATGATCCTCTGTTTGTCGTCGTTTTCGACGACAACCAGAGTCTCAGGGGCTACTATCTACACAGGGCACACCTAGCATGTGCAGGATTATCATACATTATTTTTACGTACCTCAAAGCCTGTCAGTAGACTGATAAAAGCTTCATGCAATCCGCTTTCGGCGGACGAGATTCTCTCCATCACCGTATTCATCAGCACACGGTGTTCATCTGAGATGGCCGCTCGCCCCACCAATTCCCTCAGAACATCCGATCGCACACCAGACGGTGCCGGACTCTTTTGTCTGCTCTCTTCGGGAGTCGGACACTGGGAGCTTCGGGGGTCAATGGGATTATCTTCTGGCCTCACCGGAGTCGGAGAGGCCCTCCGCGACGACACTTTGGGGTCGCCCGCTTCCGGAGCAGAGGAGTCCGGAGGAGGCGTTTCACTCTCCATCATCTCTGGAAGAAGATCCCCCGAAGACGAGCTCATTTGAGAGGGGCTAAAGCCCGAACTGCAAAGATATATGCGGTGGTTATTTCCTCAGAGGAAAAAGATGGCATACCTGTACTATTAAAGTATTTCGGGACACTTATGACTCGATGGCGAATTGATCCCCCCCGCGGACTTTGTGCTGCAAAAGCACCCCCCCCAAGGTAGGACCCTCTGTGGGAGACTTCTTCTCCTGTTTGGAAGCTTAGGCTTCCGACTCCCCGGGCGCAGTCCTTTTCCTCCTCCGGTCGTCTTCCTTCATGAAGACGCTCGCTCCCTCGGTTCGAATGGGCAGCGTTGGGGGCCCGCGTCCGCCCATATTATCCTCCCCAGTATCTTCCTTCAAGGGCTCCAGGCAAGGTGCGACCTAGAGCATCTTTTCCAATACCGGATTCTCCAAACCCTCAGGGAGGGGGGCCGAACACCGAATCAACTTCGCCTTTGTTAGCCAGTCCTGGTCAAAAAGAGAGCTCTCAGAAATAACTTCGTAACAAGTGAGAGATAGTATGTTTGGCCGGAAGATTCCTTACCTGTTCGGCGGCGCAGTTACTGCTCAGGCTCACGTCCTCGGTAATTTTTGGACACTCTACCTGAGGTTTGAAGAATGACTTATACATCTCCTCGTGCGTCAGGCCGAGGAAATTTTGAATAACATGCGGTCCCGCAAGATTGAACTCCCACAAGCGAATGGGCCGGCGTTTGCCAGGCTGGACTTGACGAACCAGCATAACTTGTATTACTGCAACCAAACTAAAATCTCCATTGAAGAGATCTCGAATGCGGCTTTGCAGTATAGGCACGTCCTTGGCTGGACCCCAGCTCAGACCTCTGCTGATCCATGACATCAGCTGTGGTGGAGGGCCCGACCGGAAAACAAGGGCGGCCGCCCACTTGGCACTTCTAGGAGTCGTGATGTAGAACCACTCCTGTTGCCACAATTCAGACACCTCTAGAGTGGAACCTTTGGGCCATGGAGCTCCCGTCATCTTGCGTATTGAGGCACCTCCACACGCTGCATGTTGCCCCTCAATCATCTTCGGCTTTACTTCAAAGGTCTTGAGCCACAGGCCAAAGTGAGGGGTAACCCGGAGGAAGGCCTCACACATGACAATAAATGTCGTGATATGAAGAAAGGAGTCCAGAGCTAGATCATGGAAATCTAGCCCGTAATAAAACATCAAACCCCTGACGAAACGATCTAGTGCAAGACCTAGACCTCGGAGGAAGTGGGAGACGAACACGACATTCTTGTTGGGTTCGGGGGAGGGCACGGCCTGCCCTCGGGCAGGCAGCCAATGCAAAACCTCGACGGTCAGATATCTTGCCTCCCTCAAGTTTTTGATGTCTTCTTCCATGACGGAGGAAGGCACCCATCGGCCTACAAGGCTAGATCCGGACATGACTGAAGGTTCGGAGCACCTGACCTGAACTTTGGGTGTTTGAGCTTGAGGTGGGGGAAGGATTCGGTTGAGCACGGGAGGGAAAAGAGTAAAAGCCTTGTCCCTTTATAAAGAGGGTAAATATCAAGCGTCCTCTCCATGGCCGTTTGGACTTGCCTATAGTCTAGGAGTCCTAGAAGCAGTTGGGTTACCCACGCCCGTATTGATGAGAATCACGGAATAAGGGGACACGATCTCTGCTTCGACAAGACGTGCCAAGGAAACCGCCTCGCATGATGCACTGAGGTGGGATAATAAAACGATTTGAATAAAGGCTTGGCCGTGGTGCGTCACACTACGGAATACGTCAGCAGATTAGATTTGTGTAAATATTATTCTCTCTATGGCAATATGTGGAAACTTATTTTGCAGAGCCGGACACTATCTTTGTGTTCAAAATCTTCTATGAAGTACTTGGAGGAGGAACCCGCCTTGCAATGCCGAAGACAAACTGCGCGCCGGACTCATCGTCATTGAAGCCTGGTTCAGGGGCTACTGAGGGAGTCCTGGATTAGGGGGTGTACTGATGGCCAGACTATACCTTCGACCGGACTCCTGGACTATGAAGATACAAGATTGAAGACTTCGTCCCATGTCCGGAAGGGACTTTCCTTTGCGTGGAAGGCAAGCTTGGCGATACAGATATGTAGATCTCCTACCATTATAACCGACTTTGTGTAACCCTAACCCTCTCCGGTGTCTATATAAACCGGAGGGTTTTAGTCTGTAGGACAACACACAGAACAACAATCATACCATAGGCTAGCTTCTAGGGTTTAGCCTCTCCGATCTACTCTTGTACTACCCATATCATCAAAATTAATCAAGCAGGACGTAGGGTTTTACCTCCATCAAGAGGGCCCGAACCTGGGTAAAACTTTGTGTCCCTTGCCTCCTGTTACCATCCGGCCTAGACGCACAGTTGGGGACACCCTACTCGAGATCCGCCGGTTTTGACACCGACAATGGCCTTGTGCATGTGCCTCGAGCATGCAGCCAGCCGCACGGCGCTCAACATATCCATACACGAACAACAGAGGTCGACGATGTCACTTGGGAGATTCACGGCTCATATGGATGCTGCATGGTTCGCGTTCGGCCACGGTGGAGTTAGGAAGGCAGCGTTTTGGGGGGCTTGATTTACGGGGGAGAAGGCTCTTGGTGCGGGCGAGGCTAGCGAGGGAATAGTGGTACTGGGAGAGGCGAGTGAGGCGAGGGTACGCGGGGGCATAGTGAGATGATGAAGAGTGACCTTAGGATCTCCAACCAGATGGAGATGGAGATGGGGTGGTGCTAGGGTAGTGGGAGACGAGGCGAGGCATGCTATACATTGGCAGTGACAGTGACTACACAATGCATAGGGTGAGGCTAACTTTGGTAACCCGAACACGCCACCTGGACTAGTGTCACCTCGGATGCAGGGTCTTCTCACTTCACTGGGAGGACCGGATGAATAATATTTTGACCATCAAGTGTACCACAGTTGTACAATACTAGTAGGAACATACAAAGTAGTACTGTATAGCAGAAAGAGGTCTCCCATGCTAGTATGCCTCTGGGTTCACTTCATGCTCCCGGTATCATCCATATTGCGAGCAGAACCAAATTGTCGTGCATGCGGAAGCGTGAAGAAGGGCTTTTTCTTTTTTGAGGATAACCGCATATGAAGGAAATATGCCCTAGATTATTTATTTCCTTATATCATGATAAATGTTTATTATTCATGCTAGAATTGTATTAACCGGAAACATAATACTTGTGTGAATACATAGACAAACAGAGTGTCACTAGTATGCCTCTACTTGACTAGCTCGTTGATCGAAGATGGTTATGTTTCCTAGCCATAGACATGAGTCGTCATTTGATTAACGGGATCACATCATTAGGAGAATGATGTGATTGAATTGACCCATTCCATAAGCTTAGCACTTGATCGTTTAGTTTGTTGCTATTGCTTTCTTCATAACTTATACATGTTCCTATGACTATGAGATTATGCAACTCCCGTTTCCCGGAGGAACACTTTGTGTGCTAGCAAACGTCACAACGTAACTGGGTGATTATAAAGGTTATCTACAGGTGTCTCCAAAGGTACTTGTTGGGTTGGCGTATTTCGAGATTAGGATTTGTCACTCCGATTCTTGGAGAGGTATCTCTGGGCCCTCTCGGTAATGCACATCACTTAAGCCTTGCAAGCATTGCAACTAATGAGTTATTTGCAGGATGATGTATTACGGAACGAGTAATGAGACTTGCCGGTAACGAGATTGAACTAGGTATTGAGATACCGACGATCGAATCTCGGGCAAGTAACATACTGATGACAAAGGGAACAACGTATGTTGTTATGCGGTCTGACCGATAAAGATATTCGTAGAAAATGTAGGAGCCAATATGAGCATCCAGGTTCCGCTATTGGTTATTGACCAGAGACATGTTTCGGTCATGTCTACATTGTTCTGGAACCCGTAGGGTCCACACGCTTAATGTTACGAAGACAATTTCATTATGAGTTCATATATTTTGATGTACCAAAGGTTGTTTGGAGTCCCGGATATGATCATAGACATGACGAGGAGCCTCAAAATGGTCGAGACATAAAGATTGATATAACAGAAGCCTATGTTTGGACATCAGAAGTGTTCTGGGTGAAATCGGCATTTTACCGGAGTACCGGGAGGTTACCGGAACCCTCCCAGTAACCTAATGGGCCTTAATGGGCCTAGTGGAGGAAGTGGAGAGGAGGCCAAGGGGCAGCCGCGTGCCCCCTCCCCCCAGTCCGAATTGGACAAGGAGGGGGGTCGGTGCCCCCCTTTTCCTTTTCCCTCTCTCTGCTTCCCCCCCCCCAAGTCCTAGTCCAACATGGAAAAGGGGGGAGTCCTACTCCCAGGAGGAGTAGGACTCCTCCTGGCACGCCCCTTGCCTGGCCGCACCTCCTCCCCCTTGCTCCTTTATATGCAGGGGTAGGGGGCACCACAGACACAATAGTTGATCATTGATCTCTTAACCGTGTGCGGTGCCCCCCTCCACCATGGTCCTCGATAATATTGTAGTGGTGCTTAGGCGAAGCCCTGCGACAGTAGAACATCAAGATCGTCACCACGTCGTCGTGCTGATGGAACTCTTCCCTGACATTCTGCTGGATCGGTGTCTAGGGATCATCATCGAGCTGAACGTGTGCTAAAACTCGGAGGTGCCGTAGTTTCGGTGCTTGATCGGTCGGGCCGTGAAGACGTACGACTACATCAACCGCGTTGTGCTAACGCTTCCGCTTTCGCTCTACAAGGGTACGTGGACAACACTCTCCTCTCTCATTGCTATGCATCACCATGATCTTGCGTGTGCGTAGGAATTTTTTTGAAATTACTACGTTCCCCAACAGTGGCATCCGAGCCTAGGTTTTATGCGTTGATGTTGTGCACGAGTAGAACACAAGTGAGTTGTCGGCGATATAAATAATACTGCTTACCAGCATGTCATACTTTGGTTTGGCGGTATTGTTGGATGAAACAGCCCAGACCGACATTACGCGTACGCTTATGCGAGACTGGTTCTACCGACGTGCTTTGCACACAGGTGGCTGGCGGGTGTCAGGTTCTCAAACTTTAGTTGAACCGAGTATGGCTACGCCCGGTCCTTGCGAAGGTTAAAACAGTACCAGCTTCACAAATTATCGTTGTGGTTTTGATGCGTAGGTAAGAACGGTTCTTGCTTAAGCCCCTAGCAGCCACGTAAAACTTGCAACAACAATGTAGAGGACGTCTAACTTGTTTTTGCAGGGCATGTTGTGATGTGACATGGTCAAGACATGATGCTATATTTTATTGTATGAGATGATCATGTTTTGTAACCGAGTTATCGGCAACTGGCAGGAGCCATATGGTTGTGGCTTTATTGTATGCAATGCAATTGCGCTCTAATGCTTTACTTTATCACTAAGGGGTAGCGATAGTGGTGGAAGCATAAGATTGGCGAGATGACAATGATGCTACGATGGTGATCAAGGTGTCGCGCCGGTGACGATGGTGATCATGACGGTGCTTCGGGGATGGAGATCACAAGCACAAGATGATGATGGCCATATCATATCACTTATATTGATTGCATGTGATGTTTATCTTTTATGCATCTTATCTTGCTTTGATTGACGGTAGCATTATAAGATGATCTCTCACTAAATTTCAAGATAAAAGTGTTCTCCCTGAGTATGCACCGTTGCCAAAGTTCGTCGTGCCCATACACCACATGATGATCGGGTGTGATAAGCTCTACGTCCATCTACAACGGATGCAAGCCAGTTTTGCACACGCAGAATACTCAGGTTAAACTTGACGAGCCTAGCATATGTAGATATGGCCTCCGAACACTGAGACCGAAAGGTCGAGCATGAATCATATAGTAGATATGATCAACATGTTGATGTTGACCATCGAAAGCTAATCCATTTCACGTGATGATCGGTTATGGTTTAGTTGATTTGGATCACGTGATCACTTAGAAGATTAGAGGGATGTCTTTCTAAGTGGGAGTTCTTAAGCAATATGATTAAATGAACTTAAATTTATCATGAACTTAGTACCTAATAGTATCTTGCTTGTCTATGATTGATTGTAGATAGATAGCATGTGCTGTTGTTCCGTTGAATTTTAATGCGTTCCTTGAGAAAGCAAAGTTGAAACATGATGGTAGCAATTACACGGACCGGGTCCGTAACTTAAGGATTATCCTCATTGCTGCACAGAAGAATTATGTCCTGGAAGCACTGGTAGGTGCCAGGCCTGCTGCTGGAGCAACACCATATGTTATGAACGTCTGGCAGAGCAAAGCTGATGACTACTCGATAGTTCAGTGTGCCATGCTTTACGGCTTAGAATCGGGATTTCAACGACATTTTGAACGTCATGGAGCATATGAGATGTTCCAGGAGTGGAAGTTAATATTCCAAGCAAATGCCCGGATTGAGAGATATGAAGTCTCCAATAAATTCTATAGTTGCAAGATGGAGGAGAATAGTTCTATCAGTGAACATATACTCAAAATTTCTGGGTATCATAATCACTTGATTGAACTGGGAGTTAATCTTCCTGTTGATAGTGTCATTGACAGAGTTCTTCAATCACTGCCACCAAGCTACAAGAGCTTCGTGATGAACTATAACATGCAAGGGATGGATAAGACAATTCCGGAGCTCTTCGCAATGCTAAAGGTTGCGGAGGTAGAAATCAAGAAGGAGCATCAAGTGTTGATGGTCAACAAGACCGCCAGTTTCAAGAAAACGGGCAAAGGGAAGAAGAAGGGGAACTTCAAGAAGAACAGTAAGCAAGTTACTGCTCAGGAGAAGAAACCCAAATCTGGACCTAAGCCTGAAACTGAGTGCTTCTACTGCAAGCAGACTGGACACTGGAAGCGGAACTACCCCAAGTATTTGGCGGATAAGAAGGATGGCAAGGTCAACAAAGGTATATGTGATATACATGTTATTGATGTGTACCTTACTAGAGCTCGTAGTAGCACCTGGGAATTTGATACTGGTTCTGTTGCTAACATTTGCAACTCGAAACAGGGACTACGGATTAAGCGAACACTGGCAAAGGACGAGGTGACGATGCGCGTCGAAAATGGTTCCAAAGTCGATGTCATCATGGTCGGCACGCTACCTCTACATCTACCTTCGAGATTAGTCTTAGACCTAAATAATTGTTATTTGGTGCCAGCGTTGAGCATGAACATTATATCTGGATCCTGTTTGATGCGAGACGGTTATTCATTTAAATTAGAGAATAATGGTTGTTCTATTTATATGAGTAATATCATTTATGGTCATGCACCCTTGAAGAGTGGTCTATTTTTGATGAATCTAAATAGTAGTGATACACATATTCATAATGTTGAAGCCAAAAGATGCAGAGTTGATAATGATAGTGCAACTTAGTTGTAGCACTGCCGTTTAGGTCATATCGGTGTAAAGCGCATGAAGAAACTCCATATTGATGGACTTTTGGAATCACTTGATTATGAATCACTTAGTACTTGCGAACCATGCCTCATGGGCAAGATGACCAAAACGCCGTTCTCCGGTACTATGGAGAGAGCAACGGATTTGTTGGAAATCATACATATAGTTGTATGTGGTCCGATGAATATTGAGGCTCATGGCGGATATCGTTATTTTCTCACCTTCGCAGATGATTTAAGCAGATATGGGTATATCTACTTAATGAAACATAAGTCTGAAACATTTGAAAAGTTCAAAGAATTTTAGAGTGAAGTTGAAAATCATCGTAACAAGAAAATAACGTTTCTACGATCTGATCGTGGAGGAGAATATTTGAGTTACGAGTTTGGTATACATTTGAAACAATGCGGAATAGTTTCGCAACTCACGCCACCCGGAACAGCACAGCGTAATGGTCTGTCCGAACGTCGTAATCGTACTTTACTAGATATGGTGCGATCCATGATGTCTCTTACAGATTTACCGCTATCATTTTGGGGTTATGCTTTAGAGACGGTTGCATTCACGTTAAAATAGGGCATCATCGAAATCCGTTGAGATGACACCTTATGAACTGTGGTTTGGCAAGAAACCAAAGTTGTCATTTCTGAAAGTTTGGACCTGTGATGCTTATGTGAAAAAGCTTCAACCTGATAAGCTCGAACTGAAATCGGAGAAATGTGTCTTCCTAGGATACCCAAAGGAAACTATTGGGTACACCTTCTATCACAGATCCGAAGGCAAGACTTTTGTTGCTAACAATGGATCCTTTATAGAGAAGGAGTTTCTCTCGAAAGAAGTGAGTGGGAGGAAAGTAGAACTTGATGAGGTAACTGTACCTGCTCCCTTGTTGGAAAGTAGTACATCACAGAAACCGGTTTCTGTGACACCTACACCAGTTAGTGAGGAAGCTAATGATAATGATCATGAAACTTCAGATAAAGTTACTACCGAACCTCGTAGATCAACCAGAATAAGATCCGCACCAGAGTGGTATGGTAATCCTATTCTAGAAGTCATGCTACTAGATCATGATGAACCTACGAACTATGAAGAAGCGATGGTGAGCCCAGATTCCGCAAAATGGCTAGAAGCCATGAAATCTGAGACGGGATCCATTTATGAGAACAAAGTATGGACTTTTGTTGAATTGCCCGTTGATCGGCAAGAAATTGAGAATAAATGGATCTTCAAGAAGAAGATTGACGCTGACGGTAATGTTACTGTCTAAAAAGCTCGACTTGTTGCAAAAGATTTTCGACAAGTTCAAGGGATTGACTACGATGAGACCTTCTCACCCGTAGCAATGCTTAATTCTGTCTGAATCATGTTAGCAATTGCCGCATTTTATGACTATGAAATTTGGCAAATGGATGTTAAAACTGCATTCCGCAATGGATTTCTGGAAGAAGAGTTGTATATAATGCAGCCAGAAGGTTTTGTCAATCCAAAGGGAGATAACAAACTGTGCAAGCTCCAGGGATCCATTTATGGACTGGTGCAAGCCTCTTGGAGTTGGAATAAACGCTTTGACAGTGTGATCAAAGCATTTGGTTTTGTACAGACTTTTGGAGAAGCCTGTATTTACAAGAAAGTGAGTGGGAGCTCTGTAGCATTTCTGATATTATATGTGGATGACATATTATTGATTGGAAATGATATAGAATTTTTTGGATAGCATAAAGGGATATTTGAATAAGAGTTTTTCAATGAAAGACCTCGGTGAAGCTGCTTACATATTGGGCATTAAGATCTATAGAGATAGATCAACACGCTTAATTAGACTTTCACAAAGCACATACCTTGACAAAGTTTTCAAGAAGTTCAAAATGGATAAGGCATAGAAAGGGTTCTTTCTTGTGTTAGAAGGTGTGAAGTTGAGTAAGACTCAATGTCTGACCACCGTAGAAGATAGAGAGAAAATGAAAGATGTTCCCTATGCTTCAGCCATAGGCTCTATCATGTATGCAATGTTGTGTACCAGACCTGATGTGTGCCTTGCTATAAGTCTAGCAGGGAGGTACCAAAGTAATCCTGGAATGGATCACTTGACAGTGGTCAAGAACATCCTAAAGTACCTGAAAAGGACTAAGGATATGTTTCTCATATATGGAGGTGACAAAGAGCTCATCGTAAATGGTTACGTTGATGCAAGCTTTGACACTGATCCGGATGATTCTAAATCGCAAACCGGATACATGTTTATATTGAACGGTGGAGCTGTCAGTTGGTGCAGTTCTAAACAAAGCGTCATGGCGGGATCTACATCTGAAGCGGAGTACATAGCTGCTTCGGAAGCAGCAGGTGAAGGAGTCTGGACGAAGGAGTTCATATCCGATATAGGTGTCATACCTAGTGCATCGGGTCTAATGAAAATCTTTTGTGACAATACTGGTGCAATTGCCTTAGCATAGGAATCCAGATTTCACAAGAGAACCAAGCACATCAAGAGACGCTTCAATTCCATTCGGGATTTAGTTCATGTGGGAGACATAGAAATTTGCAAGATACATACAGATCTGAATGTTGCAGACCCGCTGACTAAACCTCTTCCACGAGCAAAACATGATCAGCACCAAGACTCCATGGGTGTTAAAATCATTACTGTGTAATCTTGATTATTGACTCTAGTGCAAGTGGGAGACTGAAGGAAATATGCCCTAGAGGCAATAATAAAGTTATTATTTATTTCCTTATATCATGATAAATGTTTATTATTCATGCTAGAATTATATTAACCAGAAACATAATACATGTGTGAATACATAGACAAACATAGTGTCACTAGTATGCCTCTACTTGACTAGCTCGTTGATCGAAGATGGTTATATTTCCTAGCCATAGACATGAGTTGTCATTTGATTAACGGGATCACATCATTAGGAGAATGATGTGATTGACTTGACCCATTCCATAATCTTAGCACTTGATCGTTTAGTTTGTTGCTATTGCTTTCTTCATAACTTATACATGTTCCTATGACTATGAGATTATGCAACTCCCATTTACCGGAGGAACACTTTGTGTGCTACCAAACATCACAACATAACTGGGTGATTATAAAGGTGCTCTACAGGTGTCTCCAAAGGTACTTGTTGGGTTGGTGTATTTCGAGATTAGGATTTGTCACTCCGATTGTCATAGTGGTATCTCTGGGCCCTCTCGGTAATGCACATCACTTAAGCCTTGCAAGCATTGCAACTAATTAGTTAGTTGCGAGATGATGTATTACGAAATGAGTAAAGACACTTCTCGGTAACGATATTGAACTAGGTATTGAGATACCGACGATCGAATCTCGGGCAAGTAACATACCGGTGACAAAGGGAACAACGTATGTTGTCATGCGGTCTGACCGACAAAGATCTTCGTAGAAAATGTAGGAGCCAATATGAGCATCCAGGTTCCGCTATTGGTTATTGACGAGAGACACGTCTTGGTCATGTCTACATTGTTCTCGAACCCGTAGGGTCCGCACACTTTACGTTATGATGATAGTTTCATTATGAGTTTATATATTTTGATGTACCGAAGGTTGCTCGGAGTCCCGGATATGATCACGGACATGACGAGGAGTCTCGATATGGTCGAGACATAAAGATTGTTATATTAGAAGCCTATGTTTGTACATCGGAAGTGTTTCAGGTGAAATCGACATTTTACCGGAGTACCGGGAGGTTACCGGAACCCCCCGGTAACCTAATGGGCCTTAATGGGCCTAGTGGAGGAAGTGGAGAGGAGGCCAAGGGGCATCCGCGCGCCCCTTCCCCCCAGTCCGAATTGGACAAGGAGGGGGGTTGGCACCCCCCTTTTCCTTTTCCCTCTCTCTCCTCACCACCCCCCAAGTCCTAGTCCAACATGGAAAAGGGGGGACTCCCACCCCCAGGAGGAGTAGGACTCCTCCTGGCGTGCCCCTTGCCTGGCCGCACCTCCTCCCCCTTGCTCCTTTATATACAGGGGCAGGGGGCACCCCAGACACAACAGTTGATCATTGATCTCTTAACCGTGTGCGGTGCTCCATCCGCCATAGTCCTCGATAATATTGTAGTGGTGCTTAGGTGAAGCCCTGCGACAGTAGAACAACAAGATCGTCACCACGTCATCATGCTGACGGAACTCTTCCTCGACATTCTACTGGATCGGAGTCCAGGGATCGTCATCGAGCTGAACGTGTGCTAAAACTCGGAGGTGTCGTAGTTTCGGTGCTTGATCGGTCGGGCCATGAAGATGTACAACTACATCAACTGCGTTGTGCTAATGCTTCCGCTTTCAGTCTACGAGGGTACGTGGACAACACTCTCCTCTCTTGTTGCTATGCATCACCATGATCTTGCGTGTGCGTAGGAAATTTTTTGAAATTACTACGTTTCGCAGTAGCATATTCCTTAACCACATAATGTTGTGTCTCCCACACACCCGCTAATGTCTATCTGAACCAGCTAGGACACATTTTTTTATATCTGTTTACATAGGTCCAACCTGTCAGGAGGGGTGCAGAAATAAAAAGGAATCATAAAATGTCTCGCCATGGTGATTCAAAAGAGTGACCTCAATAAACTAGTGGCACATATAGCGCTAGAAGGATGGGCACGTACATGGATAGGTACCACTCCTCAATCTACTCGAATAGCCTTTTCCTTTATTCTACCTTGCAGTCTAATCAACTGCCTATAGGCCACTTCTCCCATTTACTTTTTCATCAGGAACCGATTTTCCTCGGCTTCTTCACCTCTCCTTCATCTTCATTTGCATCCAAACCCCACTACATTTACATTGTTTTAACCTCTTCACATACTCTTGGAGTAATTCAGAAGCCCCTTTAAATAATCATCTTCTTTAGTTAGACTAGCCATCTAATCCTAATTCTCCAAACCATAGCCCTCCGGTCCAACGGTTCCAAATGGTGAAAGAGATCCAAATGCAGGTTTTTAGCGCCTGACATGTCCATGTTGAGCATAGTTGCCACCGTCACCGACCACCTAAGGGTTGTTTGGAAGTGGATCAACAATGTATCCAACTCCCTCCAAAAGGTAGAGACCAAGGTCATCAATCTCGATGCGGAGTACATGAAATGTGCCACTTGGAAGATCCAACGTGCCGCTGTCCTTTAGCTGCGCCTCGAAGATGATGTTTTGGTGTACCACATCATACACGCGCCATCCATACCACGTGAGCTCCATATTTCTTGTCTCGGGAGGTCATATACTTCTGTGGGGCAGCCATCCATGGGGACAAACAGAAGATGGTGTCGTACAACCCTGATTTGAAAAGCATCGCTGACCGACAAACTAGAATCAAAATTCCTGTAGAAGATTGTGATAAACACGCACCATCACTATTCAAGTAGCAAATTTTGTGCTCAGAACAGATCTATAGAAGAGTGACGAGACGCTCGCATTAAGGTCATCTGGATGGGAGAATTATCCCTTGACGTACGAGCAGATAAAATATGCTGTCGTTGATGCCCGTGTGAGTTTCGAGATAGCTGCAAGGTCCAAAGAGCTTGTTGTGAAGCCGTCTCCCATAGAAAATGAGAACAACAACAAGAAGAAGAAGCCACACCAGCAGCAGGGCATTATGAATGGATGAACTATTTCCTCTCTTGTAATTTTTTTTCCTCTGTGTGTATATTGATATAGATGGACTATTTCGATGGTGTGCATGTCTTTGGAATAAGTAGTAGCGTAGGTCTGCTTGACTATAAGTAACAATTTGTCCACCTAGCTTTCTCTACTACTCCTTCCAGTGATCAGTATGCAATGCATATGTCAGTAGACATGATGTGCATGGAAGTGGAACTATGGCCACCATCACGTTTCATCCACTCCCACTCATGATTCCCACGATGCCACGTCCCCTGACGTGTGCCTCACCCATCTCGGCCGCACCACCCCTCTGGCTTTGTATACATGACATGTGGGCCAGCTGAAATGCGATGAGCATCAAGTTTCTACCATAGCCACACGCGATTCCCACAATGTTGCTCGAACCCATGACACAGCACGTCCCGCGAGCTGCGGCTCACCCCTCTGGCCCAACCGCCCATCTGCCTTCCGGAGCACGACATGTGGACCAGCCACCTATTGGGTCCACATGTTATTAACCAAATGCAGGTGTAGTAAGGGGCTGAAGCTTAGTCCTATGGGCCCCGAGAGGGAAATGTAACTCCTGCACCAGGCCTTGTGGTGCTACCACTGCACGAACTCTGTTTTTTATAAGAGTAGAGACTACTACTACCAATGTGTCGGCCCATGCGTTTCAATGGATCCAAAGTAATAAACACTCTAGTTTTGATATACATATATTAGTAAAAATAAATCATGCTGCACTCAAAATATATTCCTCGGTCTGTTTTTGATGAGGTGAGGGACGGGTGTGGCTAGTTTGAAGAAAACAGGTTTAAAAAATTTGGAGCCATTTTTTTACACTTTGTAGCATAGCGCGTCATCCGGTGCACCTAAGTGTACGAAAAAATTGAGTTTGGGTCGGTGGCACACCCTGCAGCCAGGTTCGAATCCTATCACGGTCGAATTTCTGGTCCCTCACCTGGGTGGGCTTCTTCTATAAAACTATGTCTGGGGTGCTAGTGCCCACGGATATCATTTATTTCGCTGGTGTGCATGTCTTTGGAACAAGTTTTCTCTACTACTACTCCTTGCAGTGAGCGATATGCAATGCATCTGTCAGTAGACATGACACCTTGTCCATGGAAGTTGAACCACGGAGACCATCACGTTTCTACCACTACCACACGCGATTCCCATGACGCCACTCCAACCCACGGCACCACGTCCCCCGACGTGCGCCTCACCCCTCTCGGCTCCACCACTCCTCTGCCTTTGTGTTCATGACATGCATGCCAGCTGAACTGCGGTGACCATCAAGTTTCTACCACAGCCACACCTGATTAGATGCGGCTTTCCTACTCCGCTCCTATGCTTCGATACGTACTCCCGCACCATCTAATTTTCATACAGTGGTTGGCATCACTCCTCACCTGGAGTACTTCTGTAATGCAGGTAGAACCCGCCGGTGTGGCCATCTACGCCTCGTAACGTGATACGTCTCCGTCGTATCTACTTTTCCAAACACTTTCGCCCTTGTTTTGGACTCTAACTTGCACGATTTGAATGGAACTAACTCGGACTAACGTTGTTTTCAGCAGAATTGCCATGGTGTTATTTTTGTGTAGAAATAAAAGTTCTTGGAATGACCTGAAAATCAATGTCCATGAGGGTGGGGGCGCGCCCACCCCCTAGGGGCGCCCCTGCCTCGTGGGGCCCCTGACGCTCCACTGACCTCAACTCCAACTCCATACATTCGTGTTCGGGGAGAAAAAAATTATAGAGAAGGATTCATCGCGTTTTACGATACAGAGCCGCCGCCAAGCCCTAAACTTTGTCGGGAGGTCTGATCTGGAGTCTGTTCGGGGCTCCGGAGAGGGGAATCTGTTGCCATCATCATCAACCTTCCTCCATCACAAATTTCATGATGCTCACCGCCGTGCGTGAGGAATTCCATCATAGGCTTGCTAGACGGTGATGGGTTGGATGAGATTTATCATGTAATCGAGTTAGTTTTGTTAGGGTTTGATCCCTAGTGTCCACTATGTTCTGTGATTGATGTTGCTATGAATTTTCTATGCTTAATGCTTGTCACTAGGGCCAGAGTGCCATGATTTCAGATCTGAACCTATTATGTTTTCATGAATATATGTGAGTTCTTGATCCTATCTTGCAAGTCTACAGTCACCTACTATGTGTTATGATACGGCAACCCCGAAGTGACAATAATCGGGACCACTCCCGGTGATGACCGTAGTTTGAGGAGTTCATGTATTCACTATGTGTTAATTCCTTGGTCCGGTACTCTATTAAAAGGAGGCCTTAATATCATTTAGTTTCCAATAGGACCCCGCTGCCACGGGAGGGTAGGACAAAAGATGTCATGCACGTTCTCTTCCATAAGCACGTATGACTATATTCAGAATACATGCCTACATTACATTGATGAATTGGAGCTAGTTCTATGTCACCCTATGTTATAATATTGCATGAATAACCGCATCCGGCATAATTCTACATCACCGATCCATTGCCTACGAGCTTTCCATATATTGTTCTTAGCTTATTTACTTTTACATTTCTATTGTTACAATCACTACAAAACCCAAAAATATTACTTATGCTACCATTACCACTACTATCATATTACATTGCTACTAAACACTTTGCTACAGATATTAAGTTTCCAGGTGTGGTTGAATTGACAACTCAACTGCTAATACTTGAGAATATTCTTTGGCTCCCCTTGTGTCGAATCAATAAATTTGGGTTGAATACTCTACCCTCGAAAACTGTTGCAATCCCCTATACTTGTGGGTTATCATAATGCCCCGACATCTAGCTATGGCACCCTTGCCACAACCAGGCCACCACTGGCTGGTTCACCTCGAACGAGTGAGTCATGAACGCCGCCACGACAATGGCTGATAATCCCCAAGTGCAAGGAATCATCGTAGCAATTTCCAAATGTGGAAGTGATAAGTATGGAGTGTCGAACCCACAAGGAGCTAAAGGTAAGCTCAATATTCTCTCGATTCCTATCTGCCACTGATACGACTCTACGTTCACCAAATGTTTGCTTTAGTCTAGGAACGAGAAATAAAACTATCTTGTGGGTATGAAGAGGATAACTTTGCATGATATCAGAGAACTAAAATATACAAGTAGGTGTTGTTAATACAAAGTTAGAATATATTATAAATAGCGAGTGTTGAATAATGATGGATTGGTGTGCGGAATTGTCCTAGGCAATTGTTAACAAGATCGGTAGTCGTCATTGCAATTTTATATGAGGGAGAGGCATAAGATAACATACTTTCTCTTCTTGGATCATATGCACTTATGATTGGAACTCTAGAAGCATCTGCAACTACTAAAGATCATTAATGTAAAACCCAACCATAGCATTAAAGCATGAAGTCCCCTTTATCCCATACACAACAACCCCCTTACTCAGGTTTAAGCTTCTATCACTCTAGCAACCCACTATAAGTGAATCATTAATTTATTGCAACACCCTACATCAGGAATCCTTCACATGTGCTCGGCATGGAAGGCACCATAGGACAGCACCAAAATAACACATACAACTTGAACCAATCTAGATCATCAATCAACCCAAAGGACAAAGTAAATATACTCAAAACATCATAAGATGGCAACACATCATCGGATCATAATATGTGGGATAGAGCACCATGTTCAAGTAGGGGATTACAGTCCGGTGTGGGAGAGTGGACCGTGTAAAATAGACGAGCATGGTGATGAAGATGGTGATGTTGATCAAGACGATCACCGCGGTGATGGTTCCCCCGGTGGCATTCCGGCGCCATCAAAAGAGACGGCGAGAGGCCCTCCCCCTTGTGCTTCCTCCTCCATGGCCTCCCCCTAGATGAAAAAATCATGCGCTACTCTCACATTACATACAGGTGTTCTATCTAAATCATTTGTGATCAAGAGCGGCAGAAATCCTACTCGGCACATTTTCTCTTGGCTCCCTGGGGAAGTTATCAGTTTGCATACGGGTGTTCTAACTAAAACATTTGCGACGAGTGTTTTATATTTAAAAAGAGAATTAAACTACGGCTTGGGTGCCATTAATGGAGAGGATGCGAGCAAGGTGGGCGGCCATGGAAGTCAAAGGGCTCGCTTCTGTCACAGCCCTAGAGTTTGCTTGTAACTAGTGGCATTGCATCCATGCATCATGTTTAAATGTCATGAAACTTGAAATGGGGATTGTTGAAACCCTAGCAGCAAATGAATTCAACTAGGTTCAATAAAAATATTTTCAATGATCCCAAATGCACTTTAGAAAAGTTCATGATTTTTGTTAAAGGTAAAAACCTCTACCAAAACTCATGCACATATTTCTAGGCCATTCTGGATTTTTGAATTAAATCTTATTGTATTTGAATTTGGGCATTTAAATACTATAAATAATTTAAATGTTCAAATAATGTTGGAAATATTTTTTGGCCACTGAAATAATTCAGCAAGTGTCCATGAATATTTTCAGGATTTTAGGAAATGCCTTGGTATTTTTCCTAAGCTCAAAACTATAGCAGAAAACTAGAAAACAGAAACAAATAAACGAAGAGAGAGAGAGAGAGACAGAGAGAGAGAGAGAGAGAGAGAGACCCACCTGACTTACCTGGCAGCCCACTAGGCCCAGCCCCTCCAGCTTGCCCAGCCCACTGGCCGAAGCGGTCGTCATCAACCTCTGCCAGTAGGCAGAGGCGTGTCGACGCGCACGCGCCCGAGGCCTCCACCTCCTGCCTGCCTGCCGCCTCCCCGACGCGTCTGGATGACGCCACACGCCACCCTAGTCCCTCTCTTCCACTCCCTCGCCCTTTCCCCGCCTCTGCTCCCCCTCCGCAGCATGCCCGAACACCACGCTGCACGCCAATGAGCACCACCGCAGCCACGGCCATCCCCTAGCACAACCACCGTGACCAATAGCTCCGTAAGGACGCAAACCATCTCCTCAACGAGCCACGCAAGCCGGGTTTCACCGCAACACCATCATCGATGCCTTCTTCAACCTCGGGACCGCCGGCCATCTCCGTCAAATTCGTCGGCTCCGGACCGTCCCCGACCTCGCCGAGCGTCCCCTCGTCATCGCCGTGAGCCACTGACCTTCTGCCCTAACTCAGCATGCTCGCCCCCATGCCGTAGCGCCATTCCCCACGAGCACCGAAGCCGCCGTCCGCCATTGCTGCTGCACGCATAGCCTCCATGCTCCCCTGGCCTCACCGTGCTGCTCTTAGTGCTCCCTGTGTCTAGTAGGTGCTGCCCAGCCTCTCCATTTGCTCACTCATGCACCGTAGCAACGCACCCGTGCACCACCGAACACCACCGCCGCCAAAGCTCGTTGCCGGCGCCACTCCGGCCACTCCCCGGCCGCGCCACCACCACGGTTGGATGCGGACGAGCGTCCGCATCCCGTAGCTATGCTCGTCCGCATCTCGTAGCTGTGCTCCGCGCGCCAAACAGTGCCTTGTAGGTGAATCCCGCGCCGCTCCGCCGCGTCTGCTGCCGCTGACGGCTAAACGCCGGCAAGTTGACCGTTGACCGTTGACTGGGTGGGCCCAATTTGACCCACCTGGGTCACTTACGTGTGGGCCCCAGGCCACTAACTAAACTAGGATTAGTATTAGTTTAATGCTAACTAAATTTAGTTAGTTAACTAACTACTGACCAGTGGGCCCCACTGGTCAGGTTTGAACCTGGGCGACCCAGTTGACCTGCTGACATCACAGTGACATCATGCTGACGCAGTATTTCTTTTTGGAATTTAAATAAATCTTAAATGATTTATTTATTTCACAAAATAACCAAAACTTCTAAAAATCATAGAAAATAATCTATAACTCAGATTGAAAAGAGTTATATATGAAAAATGATCAAAAAAATCCAATCTATCCATCTGTACTGGTTTCATGCATGTTAGAACAATTAATGCTACTGTTTAGGACAAATGGAATGCATGGCATTTAAATAACCACATATGGGGTCTGAATTTGAATCTTACATTCAAACCAACTTCATTTAACCTGCTGCTAGTTGCATTAGCCCAACACACTCATTTTTCCATGTTATGATCATTCATCATAGTGTGCATTGCATTGATTGTGTTTCTTTCTCTGTTGCCAGTGTTGTTCCCCCTCGGTAGACGTTGTTTCGATGTTATGATCATTGACACTGATAAAGACTCAGTGCTATCTTCAAAAGTGCCAGGCAAGCAAAACCACCTTGTTCATTTCGATACAATCCCACTCTCTCGCCCCTGATCTCTTTTACTGCATTAGGACAACAACGATTCAACTGTTACATGCTGCGGTAGTTGAACCACTTTCCTCTGCATGAACTGTCATTGCCACAGTAAATAGATGAAACCCACTAGCATGAGTAGGAGTTATTTGAGCCCTGATGTGCCTACTCATTCATGCTTGTTTGTCATGCCTGCTACTGCTTAGAGTTGAGTCAGGTCTGATTCATCGGGGATGAATTGCAATGGCGACGAAGATATCCTACTGTGTGTGAGCTAAGTGTGTGAACACGATTTGGTAAAGGTAGCGGTGAGAGGCCATGTAGGAGTACATGGTGGGTTGTCTCATTGAAACCGTCCTCTGGAACTGAGTTCTGTGTTTGTGATCCATGAACAACTACTACCACTCATTGGGATCCTTAATGGATCCTCTCGACTTATTAACTGCCCCAGTCCTCTGTCCAGGAGTTGCAACTAGTTTCTGGTGTTCATAGGATATGTGTTGGCGGCCGTGCGTAGCGCTGACCCTAGGGGTGGGCTATGATGTGGTAGATACACCGTGGCACGGTGTACCGGGCGCCCGTTTGGTGTCTCGGGAACCCTCCACACATCGTTTGGGGCTGTGAGCGAAACTCCGGCTAGATCTCCTTGCGGATGGAACCCGAATAGGCGATAAACCTGGACTAGAGACTTGTGTCGTTAGTCAGGTCGTGGCCGACACCCTCGCCAGGCTACCGCTTGAAGGTTGCCGAGATACACGACGTGTATATGGTGATAAGTGGTGGGAGCATGTGTGAAGAAGTACACCCCTGTAGGGTTATCATTATCTATTCAAATAGCTGGATTTCTCGGATATGGAAACTTGGACACCTTGCATAGTTCATAGACAAGTGAAAGTGGATACTCTAAAATATGCAAGATAAGCGTGAGTGCTATGGATGGCGTTCTCGTAGGGAGTCGGGAGCGGATCCATAGTGGTGTATTGATATGCTGAATATGTGGACTCGTGTGCGCCACCGCAAAAGACTTACTTGCAGTTGTAGTTCAGGTTAGCCACTGAGTCAAAGCAGGCTTCCTGCAGTTAAACTCCACCATCCCCTTTATTGATACCGATGCATATGTAGATAGTTCTGATGTAAGTCTTGCTGGGTACATTTGTACTCACGTTTGCCTATTTTATGTTTTACAGAGAGACGTCAGTCTCGCTAGTAGTTCCGTGTGGACTTCGACGTTTAGCTTGTTACCTCAGCTACGATCTTGTGCCCTCGGCAAGATCTGGTAGATAGTCAGGCTTCTCAGTATTTTTCATTTGTAGATGTCTGTACTCAGACATGTTAAGCTTCCGCATGTGCTTTGTCTGGTATGCTCTGAATGTTGGGTCATGATACACATGTTTGTAATACTTGGCTCCTCGGAGCCTAATGAATAAATACTCTAAGTCGTAGAGTCTTGTTGTGATGCCATATTGTATTTGCACATATCGAGCATATTGTGTGTATGATTGAAATGCTTGGTATGTGTGGGATCTGACAACCTAGTTGTTTATCCTTGGTTGCCTCTCTTATGGGGAAATGTAGTCTAGTGCCTCCTTGAGCCATAGTAGTCCGCTACAGCCCGGTTCACTAGAGTCCTGCTAGCCCAGCACTACTAGTCAGGACACTTGACTGGCCGGCATGTGTTTCACTTCGTTCCTATGTCTGTCCCTTCGGGGAAATGTCACGCGGTGACATCCGGAGTTCTGTTAGCCCAGTGCTACAGCTCGGATTCACACGCTGTTGACCGGCATGCTCGAGGTGATTCATGTATGCCTGTCCCCATAGGTTAGTGCCGCTTTGGGTTCAAGACTAGCCATGTCGACCCGGGTTCTATGTCATATCGATGCTAGCGACACTATCATATACGTGAGCCAAAAGGCGCAAATGGTCCCGGGCCATGGTAAGGCGATCCCCGTGGGGATAACATGCGTGAGGCCGCAAAGTGATATGAGGTGTTACCGGCTAGATCGATGTGACATGGAATCAGGGTCCTGACAGCTATGGTATCAGAGCCTGACTGCCTGTAGGATTACCAAGCCAAGCTGGTCGAAGTTGAGTCTAGAAATGCTTTAGTTATGTAGGGGAATGATTGTGGAAGGGAAAGTAAGGCTCTTTTTACTCCTTTACCCTATGCCCTTCTGTTATGAGTCAACCTCTTCTTTTCTATGGGGAGTAAGAACTAGGCCTTCTCATCTATCTATCAGGATGATGTGTTTCTAATCCATAGACTTATAGAGTTGTTACTTTCAAGACTAAGTTCAGTTTCTACTACTTCCTTGTATTCATAGCTGGCCTCAGAACCTTGATATTGTGATGATTGAGTGGTCATGCCACTATTTCACAGGATGCCTCAAATATTTTTGACCATTTACAGCCGATATGCTGTCTGAGTCATCCCAGGTTACTAAATAGTCTGATGCATTTGCAAATCCTTTCTTTCCATTCCCAATGTCCTTTTGGTCAGAATAAGCACACTAACCGGTGCGTTGAGGTACTCTATTGCCTCGGTATATATGTTGGGGCTATTATTATGACCCTATGTGTTTTAGGGAGTCACCTAGTAATCTAGCCATGTTTTGTGTTCCCGGTGTGATGATTCTGGCCCCCATTCTCGGAAGCATCCCGTGATGCCATTTAGTTATTAGTAGGTATTCTATTCCTGGGTTTTGAACCCGAGTTTCACTCCACTCACCTCCTGTTGATAGTGTTTGCTAGTTCCTTTAGGTTATTAGTAACCTTTGCATTAGTCCTCGAGGTCCGTGGTATTTCCTTCTTCCAAATACTATGAACCACTTATGGCAGAAGTTTGTTGGATCAAAAGATCACAATCAGAGTGCTCTTGATGAATTCTTCGTTCTACATTGTGAATCTGCCATTTCTACCTTTCTGCATGGGTTATCCGGAAGAAATGTTGAGCTTGCTCGACATATTAATCTATGCATCCACAACTCAGAAAGATATATGTCCTCTTGAGTTGTCCCTCTTCATTTGTATTCTGACCATCGTCTATTAATTGATAGTCAGGAGTAATTGTGCATCCGTCTTATCGATGCTTACTATTCTTGTGGTCCGTTAAGCCATTCTATTTCAGAATGACTAGGAGAAACAAACTCCAGTACCTCATCCATATCCAGGATTGGGTCAAAGTAGTTGTGTTCTGCAGATCAAATGCCAATCCAGCTTTTGCTCTGTTCTACCCTGGAGTATTACCCCCTTTATGTTAGAATTGCATCATCTCTCATGAATTCTTGACGTAGTGATACTTCTTGCCATCATTTTTATTCCTCGGCCCCGTGTTGTCACAACTGGAATGCCAGCAAGTGAACCATGATGTGTGAAATCAATACTCCTAGCAACCATGTTGCTTGGTAGTTAATGGTCACTAATATCATTCTTAGCATGTTGGTTATCAAAACAATACTATAGGATTGATCGTGCTACCTAGTCCTTATTTCCGGTGCACTTTTCAATCAATGAGTTAGGATTATTCAACCCCTTGATTATTTGATCATATCGTCTTGCTCTGAAAAGCAGGATTGTTCTCAAGCTTAGTAACATGTCGGTGGTTCGTGATGTTCCGAATATATTCTCGGAACTATTACCAGATAGTCACCTAACCGCTATGTTGAGTTCGTGATCATATTGGTTTTCCTCCAAACCACCCATTCTCCAACAATTTGTGTTGGATACCCCTGAGCTAGTTGGTTAAACCGAACAACAACTTGTAGAGTTGGAAGATAAAAGCTTAGTCCACATAGTTCACTTTAAAGGGGATATCTTGCGTGTGTGTGTGTTGACGACAGATGAAATCTTCATCGATTGTTCCTCATGATCAGTTCTTGAATCTATCGTCTTATCCAAACCTTGATTTGAGTATGTGCTATTGTCAAATCAAGCCAGAACCAATGATGTTTGTAATGTTGTCTTACTCGTGGTTCATCCCTTGAGCATACACCATGACATCTTTTGGTCTCACCAATGCTATCGCCGTGTTCACATGATGGTGGAAGTTCAGTGATATGGAAATTCCGATGAGTTGCTATTGAGTCCATCAGCAGCATCTTGTGTCCTCCTTGATTCATGTTGAACATCAAGTTAGTGTTGGAAACTTCTGTAAGAATTATCTTCATGTCCCGTTTATGAAATATACATTTGGATGAAAGAAGTGACTTCCTCTAATTCATGTGCATTCGATGTAAGTTGCCGCCATGGATTCGAGAAAGCTTGTTTTGCTTCCTCTGGAATCATCCCAAGTCAGTCATGCACGTGCAAAGTATACTATGGCTTGAGAGATTAGCTACCTCCATCCCATCGGTATTTCCTAGCACACCAAGCCACTGATTGATTTGTTCAAGGAAAAGAAGTTCTTAAGTGCTAATCCTTAAGGACCCAAAGGTACATGCGCAGGACTTCACTCTCCGCAATGATGGTTCCTAATCGGAACTTGGTAGTGCTTTATCGTAAGACTTCTACGTGGTCATGCTTGTCTTGGACAGCGTGTTCACATGTGTGTAGCAGAACCAGCTCATATTTTAGAGCTTACTACCGTAGTTCATTTCCTGAGAATCTCGCAATGTCATCTTGTTGGTTTGTGTTGCAAAACTTTATTTTCTAGGCATGCTTTGTGAAATATTCCGTTTTCAACCAGATCTGAATCTCAGGCAGATATGATGGTTGGAACATTCCCAGCATTTGCATTTTGTTCCCAGCTTGCACCCACCTTTATGCCATTCTACTATGGTCTGCTTTCATAGTAATTGGTATTTAGGGTCATCCTCAAAAGTGGGCTTACCCTGGGTTCCATCCATTTTCCGATGATAAGCAAAAATCATCCATTGTGTTGTCTTCAACAAGGTAGTCCACATCATCCATTCTAGTCCGCGTATGCCATCCCTTGGTACTCTGCCAAACGATTGTTGTGGTTTGCCTTAGGCTGGTATAAAGAGTGTCAATGATCTCAAAATCAAAAGTAATTCTTTTTACCACTTAAGGGAATATTTCTGCGAGTCACCTTCCTTAAGGTGTCTCGTTGTGGTATCATGGCAACCTAACTCCTCGCTACGTTGACACCGTTCACCACCTTCCTAGGTGTGGGAATTCTGCTACTTATTTAAACCTTGTCATATGCTCATTTCCATCATTCTTGACGTGTGTATCGTGTCTCATCTCGACAGATGTCGCTATATCTCGTTCTATGAGTTGATCATTGGTTGCTTGATCTTCGAGAAGATCGATTCTTTGAGAGTTTCCTTTCTTCCTGTTATCGTTTTGGATGGAGTTCTTAGAGCAAGACATCGAGACAAAGATGGTGATCGTGTAAACGTTCTTATGAAGTGCAAACTGGATCGTGAAGACCGTGTGAGCTTTCCATCCCCTCTGTCTCCTTACCTCACATCTTGAATCTCAGGACGAGACTCTTGTTTAGTGGGGGTGAGTTGTCACAGCCTAGAGTTTGCTTGTAACTAGTGGCATTGCATCCATGCATCATGTTTAAATTTCATGAAACTTGAAATGCGGATTGTTGAAACCCTAGAACCAAATGAATTCAACTAGGTTCAATAAAAATATTTTCAATGATCCCAAATGCCCTTTAGAAAAGTTCATGATTTTTGTTAAAGGTGAAAACCTCTGCCAAAAGTCATGCACATATTTCTAGGCCATTCTGGATTTTTGAATTAAATCTTATTGTATTTGTCTTTGGGAATTTAAATACTATAAATAATTTAAATGTTCAATAATGTTGGAACTATTTTTGGGCCACTGAAATAATTCAGCAAGTGTCCATGAATATTTTCAGGATTTTAGGAAATGCCTTGCTATTTTTCCTAAGCTCAAAACTATAGTAGAAAACTAGAAAACAAAAACAAATAAACGAAGAGAGAGAGAGAGAGAGACCCACCTGACTTACCTGGCAGCCCACCTGGCCCAGCCCCTCCAGCTGGCCCAGCCCACTAGCCGAAGCTGTCGTCTTCAACCTCTGCCAGTAGGCAGAGGCGTGTCGACGCGCGCGCGCCCGAGGCCTCCACGTCCTGCCTGCCTGCCGCCTCCCCGATGCATCTGGATGACGCCACACGCCACCCCGGTCCCTCTCTCCCACTCCCTCGCCCTTTCCATGCCTCTGCTCCCCCTCCACAGCGCGCCCGAACACCCCGCTGCACGCCGACGAGCACCGCCGCAGCCACGGCCATCCCCTAGCCCAACTACCGTGACCAATAGCTCCGCAAGGACGCGAAGCATCTCCTCGACGAGCCATGCAAGGCGGGTTTCACCGCAACACCGCCATCGATGCCTTCTTCAACCTCGGGACCGCCGGCCATCTCCATCAAATTCATTGGCTCCGGACCATCCCCGACCTCGCCGAGCGTCCCCTCGTCATCGGCGTGAGCCATTGACCTTCTCCCCTAACTCGACATGCTCGCTCCCATGCCATAGCACCGTTCCCCACGAGCACCGAAGCCGCCGTCCGCCATTGCTGCTACACGCATAGCCTCCTTGCTCCCCTGGCCTCACCGTGCTGCTCTTAGTGCTACCCGTGTCTAGCAGGTGCTGCCCAGTCTCTCCATTTGCTCATTGATGCACCGTAGCGAAGCGCCCGTGCACCAGCGAACACCACTGCCGCCAAAGCTCGTCGCCGGCGCCACTCCGGCCACTCCCCGGCCACGCCACCACCACGGTTGGATGCGGACGAGCGTCCGCATCCCGTAGCTGTGCTCCGCGCGCCAAACAGCGCCTTGTAGGTGAAACCCGCACCACTCCGCCGCGTCTGCTGCCGCTGGCGGCTAAACGCCTCTAAGTTGACCGTTGACCGTTGACTAGGTGGGCCCAGTTTGACCCCCGTGGGTCATTGACGTGTGGGCCCTAGGCCACTAACTAAACTAGGATTAGTATTAGTTTAACGCTAATTAAATTTAGTTAGTTAACTAACTATTGACCTGTGGGCCCCATTGGTCAGGTTTAACCCTGGGCGACCCAGTTGACCTACTGACATCATAGTGACGTCATGCTGACGCAGTATTTCTTTTTGGAATTTAAATAAATCTTAAATGATTTATTTATTTCAGAAAATAACCAAAACTTCTAGAAATCATAGAAAAAAATCTATAACTCAGATTGAAAAGAGTTATATATGAAAAATGATCAGAAAAATCCAATCTATCCATCTGTACTGGTTTCATGCACGTTAGAACAATTTATGACTACTGTTTAGGACAAATGGAATGCATGGCATTTAAATAACCACATGTGGAGTTTGAATTTGAATCTTAGATTCAACCCAACTTCATTTAACCTGATGCTAGTTGCATTAGCCCAACACACTCATTTTTCCATGTCATGATCATGCATCATATTGTGCATTGCATTGATTGTGTTTCTTTCTCTGTTGTCGGTCTTGTTCCCCCTCGGTAGACGTTGATTCGACGTTGTGATCGTTGACACTGATGAAGACTCAATGCTATATTCAGAAGTGTCAGGCAAGCAAAACCCCCTTGTTCATTTCGATACAATCCCACTCTCTCGCTCCTGCTCTCTTTTACTACATTAGCACAACAACGATTCAACTGTTACATGCTGCGGTAGTTGAACCACTTTCCTCTGACCTGTCATTGCCACAGTAAATAGATGAAACCCACTAGCATGAGTAGGATTAGTTTGAGCCCTGATGTGCCTACTCATTCATGCTTGTTTCTCATGCCTGCTACTACTTAGAGTTGAGTCAGGTCTGATTCATCGGGGATGAATTGGAATGGCGATGAACATGTCCTACTGTGTGTGAGCTAAGTGTGTGAACACGATTTGGTAAAGGTAGCGGTGAAAGGCCATGTAGGAGTACATGGTGGGTTGTCTTATTGAAACCATCCTCAGGAACTGAGTTCTGTGTTTGTGATCCATCAACAGCTACTACCACTCATTGGGATCCTTAATTGACCCTCTCAACTTATTAACTGCCCTAGTCCTCTGTCCAGGAGTTGCAACTAGTTTCTGGTGTTTATAGGATATGTGGTTGCGCCCGTGCATAGTGCTAACCCTAGGGGTGGGCTATGATGCGGTAGATACACCATGGCACGGTGTACCAGGCGCCCGTTTGGTGTCTCGGGAACCCTACACACATCATTTGGGGCTATGAGCGAAACTCCGGATGGATCTCCCCGTGGATGGAACCTGAGTAGGCGATAAACCTGGAGTAGAGACTTGTGTGGTTAGTCAGGTCGTGGCCGACACCTTCGCCAGGCTTCCGCTTGAAGGTTTCCGAGATACATGACGTGTATATGGTGATAAGTGGTGGGAGCGTGTGTGAAGAAGTACACCCCTGCAGGGTTATCATTATCTATTTGAATAGCCGGATTCCTTGGATATGGAAACTTGGACCCCTTGCATAGTTCATAGACAAGTGAAAGTGGATACTCTAAAATGCGCAAGATAAGCGTGAGTGCTATGGATGGCGTTCTCGTAGGGAGACGGGAGCAGATCCATAGTGGTGTATTGATATGGTGAGTATGCGGACTCGTGTGCGCCACCTCAAAAGAGTTACTTGCAGTCGTAGTTCAGGTTAGCCACTGAGTCAAAGCTGGCTTGCTGCAGTTAAACTCCACCACCCCCTTTATTTATACTGATGCATATGTAGATAGTTCTGATGTAAGTCTTGCTGGGTACATTTGAACTCACGTTTGCCTATTTTATGTTTTGCAGACAGACGTCAGTCTCACTAGTAGTTCCGTGTGGACTTCGACGTTTAGCTTGTTATCTCAGCTACGATCTTGTGCCCTCGGCAGGATCTGGTTGATAGTCAGGCTTCTCAGCCTTTTTCATTTGTAGATGTCTGTACTCAAACATGTTAAGCTTCCGCATGTGCTTTGTCTGGTACGCTCTGAATGTTGGGTCATGAGACCCATGTTTGTAATACTTGGCTCCTCGGAGCCTAATGAATAAATACTCTGAGTCGTAGAATCTTGTTTTGATGCCATGTTGTATTTGCACATTTCGAGCATATTGTGTGTATGATTGAAATGCTCGGTATGTGTGGGATCCGACAACCTAGTTGTTTATCCTTGGTAGCCTCTCTTATGGGGAAATGTAGTCTAGTGCCTCCTTGAGCCATAGTAGTCTGCTACAGCCCGGTTCACCGGAGTCCCGCTAACCCAGCACTACTGCTCAGGACACTTGACTGTCCGGCATGTGTTTCACTTAGTTCCTATGTCTGTCCCTTCGGGGAAATGTCACGCGGTGACATCCGGAGTCTTGTTAGCCCAGTGCTATAGCCCAGATTCACTCGCTGTTGACCGACATGCTCGAGGTGATTCATGTATGCCTGTCCCCATAGGTTAGTGCTGCTTTGGGTTCACGACTAGCCATGTCGACCCGGGTTCTATGTCATATCGATGCTAGCGACACTATCATATACGTGAGCCACAAGGCGCAAACGGTCCCGAGCCATGGTAAGGCGACACCCGTGGGGATACCGTGCCTAAGGCCGCAAAGTGATATGAGGTGTTACCGGCTAGATCGATGTGACTTGGGATCGGGGTCCTGAAAGCTTCCCAGTGAGCCTGCGCAGCTTACAGCTCGTACGCTTCCCGGTGAGGTTGCGCACTCGAGGGCAGCTTGCACGCCTCTCAGTGAGCCTGCGCACCAGACGGCGCTCGCACGCCTCCCGTTCAGTCAAGGTCAAGTAGCTGGCCGCACAGCACCTCCTACAACCATTAAAACCAAGACACGTGGCATCACGTCAATGTATAACAGAATTTTGGTTTTACGAGAAATTAAAAACAAGGCATCTCAATGTTTTGCCGGCAATGAACGGTGCCCTGGTGTTTGAAATTCATTCCCATTTCTTGCATGGGATCTAAGCACTACTAGGAAAAGGCCTACTAATGGCGCACCAGTTTTGGCTACTAATGGCGCATCACTGGTGCGCCATTACTAGCACGCCATTAGTAATTTTTACTAATGGCGCACCACTGGTGGTGCGCCATTAGTATCTGGTATACTAATGGCGCACCACTGGTGCGCCATTAGTATAGGCCACGGTGCGCCATTAGTATAGGCCACTGGTGCGCCATTAGTATAGGCGACGGTGCGCCATTAGTATTTTTGAATTTTGAAGGCGGGAAAATAGTAGTGGCGCACCATCTAACCCCCACCGTGCGCCATTACTATTTTTGAATTTTGAATTTGGATCTGGATCGTGATTTTTTTGCCCGTTTTTTGCTAGTTTTTTTTGCTCGTTTTTGGCACGATATTATTTCAAATTTTGTTCCTGTTTTTGGATCTTGTACGTTCTTTTGCCGTGTTCTTTTTCCGGAGAGGAGTTCGCCGGAGAGGAGGAGGAGGAGGTCACCGGAGAGGCGCTTGCCTACATCACCGGAGAGGAGGAGGAGGTCGCCGGAGAGGACTTCACCAAAGCATCGGAGAGGAGGAAGGAGAAACCATGAGGGAATGGGAGGAGAGGAGGGAGGAGGAGCTCACCGGAGAGGAGGGAGGAGAAACTGTGTGGGGAGGGGAGGAGAGGCGGGAGGAGGAGGTTCCCGGAGAGGAGGAGGTCGCCGGAGAGGAGGAGGTCGCCGGAGAGGAGGAGGAGGAGGAGGTCGCCGGAGAGGAGGAGATGGAGTGGAGGAGAGGAGGAGATGGAGTGGAGGAGAGGAGAGGAGGAGATGGAATGGAGGAGAGGTGGAGTGGAGGAGGTGCGCCCAGCCATGTATACGACATAGTAATGGCGCACCGTGGGCAGGTGCGCCATTAGTAACTTTTTTATTTATTTTTTTGACTTATTTTGAATTTTGAAGGCGGGAAGATACTAATGGCGCACCGTGGGCGGATGCGCCATTAGTAACTCTTTTTTTTGACTTATTTTGAATTTTGAAGGCGGGAAGATACTAATGGCGCATCGTGGGCAGGTGCGCCATTAGTAACTTTTTTTATTTTGTTGACTTATTTTGAATTTTGAAGGCGGGAAGATACTAATGGCGCACCATGGGCTGGTGCGCCATTAGTAAATTTGAATTTTTTTTAAATTTTTTTACCTCCAGATCTTAAAAGCCCCGTATCTTTTTTTCTGTTAGGTTTTTGAGGATTTTGAAAATGTTTAATGGGGTCGATGATTTTTCGAGTAGATGATTTTTCATATAAAAAACTTTTTCATCCGAGTTAGTATGCAAAAGTTATGCCCATTTTTACAAATTCTCGAGAGATTTTGCAAATGAAGTCGAAATTCATATTTGCAAATTTTCCCAACAACTAGACCACATATCACATGGGAAACTTATTTTCTTTTATTTTTTTGACATTTTCATCATTTTCTTTTATTTTTTTAAAAACTGAAAAGGCGATCCACGGGGGGGGGGGGGGGGGGGGTGCATTCGGTGGAAGTGGTGGCCAAGGTACTAATGGCGCACCGTGGCATGGTGCGCCATTACTAGTTCAACTAGTAATGGCGCATCATGCCATGGTGCGCCATTACTAGTTCAACTTGCGCCATTACTAGTTCAACTAGTAATGGCGCACCATGCCACGGTGCGCCATTAGTAGTTTTGAAAAAAAATTAAAAAAATTCAAAATTTTTTTTACTAATGGCGCACCATGCCACGGTGCGCCATTAGTAGTTCAACTAGTAATGGCGCACCACTCCCACGGTGCGCCATTAGTAGTTTTGAAAAAAAAATTTACTAATGGCGCACCGTGGATGTGGTGCGCCATTAGTATTTGGACACTAATGGCGTACCAACACATGGTGCGCCATTAGTATATAGTAATGGCGCACCACATGTCTGGTGTGCCATTATTGTCAATTCCATCTATAGCCCTTTTCCTAGTAGTGAAGCATGCACCCAAGGACACATATTTGATTTTCAACCAATTTATATGCAATGGAGCATGTGCATGTAGTAAAATTTGAATTATGCACATAAATGCATTGAAAACTCAGTTAATTTATAAAAATGTCCAAACTAACCCCGAAAATCACAAAAAGACACACAACACTCCTGTTGTTCTATGTTGACACGAGAAAAAAATTGAAAGCAATAAGAGGCAATGGATATCGTTTCGTCCCCAAAGGTGGGACGTTCCCGACCGAACATCATCATGCTTGTTGTGAGAAGCTCTGGTTTGTGAGAAGCATATACCCAAAGTTGCCCTAAATGGGACAAAATTTGTACCACGGCATGTTCATGCCAATCCATGATAGCATGCCAAGTTTCATGAATTTCAGACGAGTTTTGGATTTACTAGACAGGCATCTCAATGTTTTGCCGGCAATCAATGGTGCCCTGGTGTTTGAAATTCATTCCCATTTCGTGCATGGGACCTAAGCATGCACCCAAGGACACATATTTGATTTTTTGACCAATTTATATGCACTGGAGCATGTGGATGTAGTTCAAATTTGAATTATGCACATAAATGCATTTAAAACTCAGTTAATGCATAATAATGTCCAAACTAACCCCGAAAAATCACAAAAAGTCACACAACACTCCTATTGTTCTATGTTGACATGAGAAAAAAAATTGAAAGCAAGAAGAGGCAATGGATATCATTTCGTCCCCAGAGGTGGGATGATCCCTACCGAACACCATCATGCTTGTTGTGACAAGCTTTGGTTTGTGAGAAGCATGTGCCCAAACCTGCCCTAAATGGGAAAAAAATTGTACCACAACATGTTGATGCCAATCCATGATAGCATGCCAAGTTTCATGCATTTCAGACGAGTTTTGGATTTACTAGAATTTAAAACCAGGCATCTCAATGTTTTGCCGGCAATCAACGGTGCCCTGGTGTTTGAAATTCATTCCCATTTCTTGCATGGGACCTAAGCATGCACCCAAGGACACATATTTGATTTTTAGACACATTTATATGCACTAGAGCATGTGCATGTAGTTCAAATTTGAATTATGCACATAAATGCATTGACAACTCAGTTAATGCATAAAAATGTCCAAACTAACCTCCAAAAATCAGAAAAAGTCACACAACAGTGCTGTTGTTCTATGTTGACATGAGAAAAAAATTGAAAGCAAGAAGAGGCAATGGATATTGTTTCGTCCCCAAAGATGGGACGTTCCCTACCGAAAACCATCAGGCTTGTTGTGAGAAGCTCCGGTTTGTGAGAAGCATATACCCAAACCTGCCCCAAATGGGACAAAATTTGTACCATGGCATGTTGATGCCGCTCCATGATAGCATGCCAAGTTTCATTAATTTCAGATGAATTTTGGATTTACTAGAATTAAAAAACCAGGCATCTCAATGTTTTGCGGACAATCAACGGTGCCCTGGTGTTTGAAATTCATTCCCATTTCTTGCATGGGACCTAAGCATGCACCCAAGGACACAGATTTGATTTTTCAACCAATTTATATGCACTTGAGCATTTGCATGTAGTTCAATTTTGAATTATGCACATAAATGCATTCAAAACTCAATTAATGCATAAAAATGTCCAAACGAACCCCGAAAAATCACACAACACTCCTGTTGTTCTATGTTGACACGAGAAAAAAATTTGAAAGCAATAAGAGGCAATGGATATTGTTTCCTCCCCAAAGGTGGGACGTTTCCTACCGAAACCATCATGCTTGTTGTGAAAAGGTCTGGTTTGTGAGAAGCATATACCCAAACCTGCCCCAAATGGGACAAAATTTGTACCACGGCATGTTGATGCTGCTCCATGATAGCATGCCAAGTTTCATGAATTTCAGACGAGTTTTGGATTTACTAGAATTTAAAAACCAGGCATCTCAATGTTTTGCCGGCAATCAACACTGCCCTGGTGTTTGAAATTCTTTCCCATTTCTTGCATGGGACCTAAGCATGCACCCAAGGACACAAATTTGATTTTTCAACCAATTTATATGCACTTGAGCATGTGCATGTAGTTCAAATTTGAATTATGCACATAAATGCATTGAAAAGTCAGTTAATGCATAAAAATGTCCAAACAAACCCCGAAAAATCACAAAAATTCACACAACACTCCTATTGTTATATGTTGACACGATAAAAAAATTTGAAAGCAATAAGAGGCAATGGATATCGTTTCGTCCCCAAAGTTCGGACGTTCCCCCAAAAAGCCAGCATGCTTGTTGTGAGAAGCTCCGATTTGTGAGAAGCATATACCCAAACCTGCCCCAAATTGGACAAAATGTGTACCACGACATGTTGATGCCGCTCCATGATAGCATGCCAAGTTTCATGAATTCAGATGAGTTTTGGATTTACTAGAATTTTAAAAACCAGGCATCTCAATGTTTTGCTGTCAATCAACGGTGTCGTGGTGTTTGAAATTCATTCCCATTTCTTGCATGGGACCTAAGCATGCACCCAAGGATTCAAAACCTAAGCATGTGCATGTAGCTAAAATTTGAATTATGCATATAAATGCATTGAAGACTCAGTTAATGCATAAACATGTCCAAACGAACCCTGAAAAATTCCAAAATTGAACACAAAAATCTTATTGTTCCATGTTGACACTCGAATTTTTTTAAAGCAATAAGAGGCAACGGTATCATTCCGTCCCCAAAGGTGGCACGTTCCATACCGAAACAGTCACGCTTGTTGTGAGAAGCTTTGGTTTGTGAGAAGCTTATACCCAAACCTCCACCAAATGGGACAAATTTTTTACCATGACATGTTGATGCGGCTACATGATAGCATGCCAAGTTTCATGAATTTCAGACGAGTTTTGGATTTACTAGAATTTCAAAACCAGGTATCTGAATGTTTGCGGCTGAGTGACGGTTGAAGGGTGTTGGAAATTCATTCCCATTTATTGCATGGGACCTAAGCATGCAACCAAGGACACATATTTGATTTTTAAATAAGTTTATATGCACTAAAGCTTGTGCATGTTGTTCAAATTTGAATTATGTGCACAAAATGCCTGGAAAACCTAGTTAATGTATAAAAATGTACAAACGACCCCTGAATAATTCCACTTTTTTTATGACACACCTATAGTTGCATGTTCACTTCAGATAAAAGTTCTAACAATTCAAACACCATCCTTTGTAGCTGTGACCCCACTACGTAGTTCAAATGATCAAGACGATAAATCAAGTAGATCGCACATAGTTTATTATCACCAACCATGTGAGATGCAGCACAAAATATCTTGGGGCACCATGGGTGTATAGTACTATAAATCAAGAAGATCGCACACAGTTAGTCTCCTTTGTGTACCCAAATTATGCAATGACGTGGATGACCACTATAACCTAGGAAATCTGAACCAAAAAATTTGACGTTCAAACTCAACACAGACGGGTTAAGCTATCTGAATCATTTCTGAATAAGGGATCGTGTCTGATGACACTTTGCGCGCCAGTTTTTTGGCTGAAGCGATTCCAAATTTTCGGCTTCCGCGGAAATATCTACCTCCCTGCCCCTTCCCCGTTACCAAAAGCCACATTTCCCCTCTTTCCGCCTTCCTTTCCAAGTTGAAAGCTTCACTCCTTGCTTGCAGTGCCACCGCCTCCTCGCCGGCGACCCTCCTTGACGCTCCTCGGCCTTGCCTATCTAGGCAGGTAATCCACACCTGACCCCCATCCTCCTCCTCCTTCCACATCCCACATGCCCCTACCGCCAGCGCGAGAGCTACACCTTCCACCAAAATCACTGACCCCTCCACTAAATAAGTGGGGGCCTAAGCCATGGCGCACGCAGTATAGCCAAGACATCAAGGAGCATTTGGCAGTGGAGAAGCAAATCGCGGCCGCATGCACGGATGAGGACGCGATGGCTGCCATTCGTCCCGACCCCCAGATCTTGAAGGAGCACCTTGCCATTTGCTAGCTATGCCGGTTAGGCATGCTTGGTTTACCCGTTGCATGTGCTGTTCCTGCCTTTCTTTCACAAATTCTAGTGAATTGTACTATCTAATTTTACCATGCAATCTGTTGCTCTAGTGTATATGCTCTATATGTTGTGCAGTGTGGTGCTCACTTATTAACTATTTTGTTAATTAGTTGTCGTCTTCAGTTAACTGTTTGGTTCAATTCTGCAAATGTGATGTTCAATTCTTCAGGCTGTAATTTTGTATTTTCTTCCATGTGAGAAATAAATCGAATTTAAATTTAGAAAATTGTGCGTGCATTCTGTTATTGTATACCATGTGAGGAACAAATTGAATTTGGCTGTAGTAAATACATGAGAAACAAATACAATTGCTACAATTGGCTGTAGTTAACTTTTTGGTTAACTATCTAATCTTCTATTAGGAGTATGTTACATTGTGCAATGTGGTGCTCAGTTAATGTTTGGTTCATTTTTTGTGGTATCTAGTTAACTGCTTGGTTCAATTCTGCAATGCGATGTGAGTAGAATTTTGTAATGTCGTGCATGTGAGGAATAAATCGAATTTGGCTGCACTTAATACATGAGAAACATATACAAGTGCTATATTTCCTAGTTCTTAATCATGCTTGGTTTGGATAAATGGTTTTTCCGTGTTGCTTCAATTAATCTGATGAATATGCAATGTGATTATTTTTCATCAAAATATTTTACTGATAGCATGCAAACCCTTACTTAACTTCATGACTAACTACCTTATATGTGTTGTAGGGAAAGAGTGGGAAGCACTGAGGTTTACAATCGAGGTTAGCACGTGCATGGTCCATTGTCTGATAGCACATTATTGTGCAATTGTAGGAACCATTCTAATATTTAGGTTTTCAACAATTTGGTCTTGCATTTGTAAGTTGTGCTGTCAGAGGTTTTGACCCACTGTTCGACCCTTTTTGCATATGGGGAAATGGGTTGTCCATGAATCTCAGTCAAGTCAAGAAACTCAGAAAGATTGTTAGGACAAAGAAATTAGCGATAAAAAACAACAAGATCTTTGTCTGGGCAATGAAGAAGACATCAGTTCACTACAGGATGGTACTAACTATTATACCTTGCCTTTTTTATACCTTTGCCCCATTTCCAATATAGAGAAGATATTTATGCACATCCTTGTTTTCAGGCCTATCCAAAGCAGTTCACTGATGATTACCTTTCAAACCACCTGTATGGTCAGGAGGCGAGGAAGGTATTCATACAACACCCACGGTTCAATATTGAAGTGTTCCTGAAGAGGATGAAGGATGGACGGTCAATCATCCACACTCACTGGCCTAAAGTTACAAACGCCTTCAACTTCTATGAAGGCTCAATATTCGCCTTCTGCTTCAGCAGTTTTCCAGATAAGATACATCTGTCTATGTACCATCTATGATGCTAATTTTGAAAGGTTATAGATGTTGCATGTGAAACTTGGTCCTGGTGTAGTTGTGTAATGGGGTAGCTGAGTGCTGAAGCTATATGATGTTGTACTCTGATGTATTTCAATTATGAAAATGAAATATATTGTGTGCTTAATATGAACTATCAATTGGATTAATAAATGTATTATGAATAATCGGATAATTATCCTGGTAATTTGGTTTTGCTATTGCAAACGGTTGTTGAAAAACTACCGTGGGCGATGACCTCAGGCAACGCACACAGTTTCTAGGAATAATCTGTGTTGGATCAATGAACAATCACACAGGACTTTCTCTTGAAAACTGTTTGTGTTAGGCCACGTTGCGCAAATGTTTACCACATGAAAACTGTGTGTGATGGACAACCTTTTCCACACAGTTTCTTCCATCAACCATGTGTGATATATTCAATAACGCAAGCGATTTAACGGGAAAAATTGTGTGTGATGTACCTGTGAACGGAAATGTTTTCCCTCGAGCGACTGTGTGGGATGTACATACAAACGGAAACGTTTAGTGGGGACTGACTGTGTGGCATGTACTTGAGACCGGAAACAATTTCGCCATATAATTGTATTTTTTTAGCTCTACTGTACGTATTTCCGTATTTGAGCGCTCCCCGGTCGCACACGACCTCATTTTGCCGAACGTGTGTGCCAGGAGGGCATATCCTCGACGGTTTCTAGGTCATGTGGGAAGGACCCCCTATCGCCCACACTCAGTTGGCGACGGTTCCAAATGTCGTCGCGGAAAGGGGTTAAAAACAGTTTGTTTAGGAGCTCACTGTACTAGTGTAAAGACATACTCAAAAGATTTAAGTGAAGCCCAAAGTGCATTCCATAAATCAATGAAGGGCTATATTACACTAGCATGGAGCATATAGGAAAAGAAAAGAGAAATAAACACAAAAGACACATATCATGTGAACAAAACAAAAACCATGGTATACCAATAATTGTTGAAAAAGAAAGATGGGATGCCAACCAGGGCATCCCCAAGCTTAGATGCTTGAGTATCCTTGAAATATTTGCTTGGTGTGCCTCAGGCATCCCCAACCTTGAACTCTTCCGTCTCCTTATTCTTCTTGTATCGATAACCCCTCGATCTTCGAACACTTCATCCCCACAAAACTTGACAAAACCCTCGTGAGATCCGTTAGTATAATACAACAAATAACGACCTTTACGTACTGTCGTAAACTTATTCCAATTTCACATTAGCATTATATGTACTGTATTCCAACTTCACAATGGTTCATACCCCCCGATACAACCAATAGATTCATCAAAATAAGCGAACAACACATAGAAAACAGAATCTGTCAAAAACAAAATAGTCTATAGCAATCTGGAACTTTCTTATACTTCCGTAACTTCAAAATTCCAAAAAATTAGGAAAATCCAAAAAATTTGCGGTGCAGGAATGTGTCAAAATGTCAAGATTTTATCGTACTGCAATAAATATATACAAGGGGATACTTATTTTTGAGAAACATCCTAAAGCCAAACCTTGACACATTATTTTTATAATACAATATATATATACAAGGGGATACTTATTTTTGAGAAACTTCCATGAAAAATTCTACATTGTTTCCATGAGCATGAGCACAAGTGTTCAATGTTGACCCTCACTTCTCCAATGCATATCCTTCCAATCACTTCTCTTTTCAAAAAATATTTTAGGCATAAGAGGAAAGTGATTTGTTCTGTACTTTGCATTATATTATCTTTATGTTTGTTTCACCCACAACTAAACCAAAATAAAAGGAAAAAAATCTACTTAGTGAAGAAAGCAAACAAGGATACACGAAAATATCAACCCCACACTATTGCTCCCCGGCAACGGCGCATAAAAAGAGCTTGATAATCCCCAAGTGCAAGGAATCATCGTAGCAATTTCCAAAGGTGGAAATAATAAGTATAGTCCTACCTGCACCTGATACGACTCTACATACACCGAACGTTTGCTTCCATCTAGGATTGAGAAATAAAACTACGTTGTGGGTATGAAGAAGTTAACTTCGCATGATATTGGAGAACTAATATATAAAAGTAGGTGCTATTAATATAAAGTTAGAATACATTACTATATATTATAAATAGCGAGTGTGGAATAATGATGGATCGGTGTGCGGAATTATCCTAGACAATTGTTAACAAGATCTGTGTCGTCATTGCAAATTTTATATGAGGGAGAGGCATAAGCTAACATACTTTCTCTTCTTGGATCATATGCACTTATGATTGGAACTCTAGCAAGCATCCGCAACTACTAAAGATCATTAAGGTAAAACCCAACCATAGCATTAAAGCATCAAGTCCCCTTTATCCCATACGCAACAACCCCCTTACTTGGGTTTAAGCTTCTATCACTCTAGCAACCCACTATAAGTGAATCATGAACGTATTGCAACACCCTACAACTGGAATCCTTCACGTGTGCGCAGCACGGAAGGCACCATAGGACAGCACCAAAATAAACCATACAACTGAAACCAATCTAGATCATCAATCAACCCAAAGGACAAAAGAAATCTACTCAAAACATTATAATATGGAAACACATCATTGGATCATAATATGTGGCGTAAAGCACCAAGTTCAAGTAGGGGATTACAGCGGGGTGCGGGAGAGTGGACCGCGCAAAAGAGATGAGGATGGTGATGAAGATGGTGATGTTGATCAAGACGATCAGCGCGGCGATGGTTCCCCTGGTGGCACTCCGGCGCCATCGAAAGAGACGACGAGAGGTTCTCCCCCTTGTGCTTCCTCCTCCATGGCCTCCCCCTAGATGGGGAGAGGTTCTCCCTCTGGTCCTTTGCCTCCTTGGAGATGATGGCCCCCTCTGGGATCCTCCTCCATGGCCATCGGTGATGATGGCCCCCTTCGGAAGGGTGCTGGCAAGGGCTAGATTGTGTATTCATGGCTATAGAGGCTTGCGGCGGCGGAACTCTCGGTCTAGGTTTATTTATGAGGTTTTTGGGATTTATAGAAGGTGTTGGCGTCGAGGACAAGTCAAAGGGACCCTAGGTGGGTGCGCCCCAACCCTTGTGGTTGCCTTGGGACTCCTCTCTGATATCTTCTGTTCCATTCTTTTTTATATTTTCCAAAAATATTCTCGGTAAATTTTTAGCTCGTTTCGAGAACTTTTATTTATGCACAAAACATGACACCACGATAGTTCTATAGAAAATAGCACTAGTCCGGGTTAGTTCTAATCAAATCATACCAAAATCATGTAGAATTGTTGTAAACATGGCATGAATACTTCATAAATTATAGATATGTCAGAGACGTATCAACGGCCAGTTGGGCATCTCGAACCACAAGGATGCCGCTTCACCGTAGCCGACCTACGCTGGCACGTGGCCACACGCGGTTGACCCGCACGTCAAGGTATGACGAAAGGAATGCCTCTAGGCTCACTAGCTCAACTACGTCGAGTACATCATGTTCGCAAAATGGTATCCATTAAGTAGGTTGCTCCCGCCCACGAGCACACGCCTATACTTATCCAGCATTCCGGCCTCTTCGCTGAGCGGTACATCCTCGGGACTGTGCAAACAGTTGGAATCTCAAGCCTAAGTCGAGCTATGTGCCCCGGGTAGATCACTGGCTCCTACCCGAGCTCCCACCCGGCCGTCGTTGCCGTGGCACCACTGACGATCGGGAGCAACACCCTACCGCTCATCCAGAGCACGAGCTAGTAAACATCGTGCGGCACGTCACAACATACAAGCACCTCGACATGCGTTGGCCGGGCAGAGACTTTTCTTGGCCACAAGCTCCACGGTCTCATCCAAGATCATAGTGGTACTGTAGTCGAACATCCGTGTGAAATACTGTGGGAGCAGCTTCATGTGCATGGCCTAGAAGCCAATGTTAGCGTGGAGGAGGTGGTACTCGCTGGCGTCGCAGCATGCTCCATTGGTTAGGCAGGCACCTGTTGCAACGCTCTGGCATTGGCACCGGCATTGTCAACACAACTGATGATCCAGAGGAGGATGAGCAGTAAAGGAAAGGGTCTTGCATGCGTGTATAGATTCATGCAAGAAATTATTTCCTGGAAATACAACCTTTTTACATTTCTTTTGAGGCTATCGATGACCCACACGAGGAAATCTATTATAACCGTTGGATGAAAATTAGTGGTGTGGGAGTACGGATCGGGGCATGGGAGGGGAGCAGGCAAGCCTTGTCTGACGCTGCTCGAACCCATGACATCACACGTCTGCTGACCTACGCCTCACCCCTCTCGGTCCCACCGTCGCTCTGCTTTCATGATAATGACATGTGGACTAGCCGCATTTAGGGTCCACATGTCATTGACTCAAAGGCCGGTGCACTAAGCCACTGAAGCTCGGTCCCTTGGGCCTCGAGAGGGAAACGTAACTCCTGCGCTAGGCCTTGTGGTGCTCCCGTAGAACTCATGCCAAACTCGGAATTTGTTTCTTACTACTAATAATGTGTTGGCCCGCGCGTTGAAATGGATCCAAAGTATCTATTTAGTGGAGTGCACTCTAAACACATTATCTATTTATTTTCTCTAGCCTTTCCTAGTCATGCAACCAAGACACATAAGATTCATGGGTGCCCCCACATAATATTATTCATACTATGTTGACTGAAAAAAATGACCCAAAACAAGATCTTTCCATTTTTTGTTCCTACGATGGTGTGCCGTGCACGTACCTAGTTGTATAGTGGTAGTAGTTGCAGTACAAACTTTGCAGAAGGAGTACTAGTATGGAGTTCTCCTACTCTATCAACGTGTCCCATCTGACACCAAATTTCTTGGCTTCCATGCTACAACTAGATCTTCCCCTCCTCGTTTATGTTTTCCAACGAGGCGGGCGGGGTGTGGTTTGCCGATAGTCGGTTTGCTCAACTGGGGTCCCGCATGAAATTGAAAATGCTAGGCAACATGCCTTCCCTAGCTATGTGGCGTGCTGGACGGGCCGTGGAGTAATCTCAATTCCCGGACATGTGTGGCTGCAATGCCAATGCGGTAGGCTTTTTCCTTTTACTACCAATGTGCCCGTGCATTGCGATGGATTCAAAGTAGAATAGTACTTGTTCACAAAATTGAAAGAAATCACTATTGTTTTCATATACATATATACCACTATAAATATATTACTTTTCACTCAAATATATTTCTCTAGATGTTTTGATGAGGTGAGGGAGGGATGTGGTTCCTTTCGAGATAATAAGGGGTTTGTGCAAATTGGCGTAGAGAAGTGGGCTATTGTTGCAAAAATGCCACAACTTACTTCACAACCGTTAGATGCAGATCTAATGGTCAGAAATGACAGATGACAGACACACCACCATCACCAACTGAGTCTTTTATAGGAGTAGAGAAACATGTATAAATTGTAACATTTGGTTCTGCTCCTTGGCATGATCAATAGATAGAAATAACGATTGGAAACGCTAGGGCCAGGCTTTTTCCACCAGATAAGCAGGGTAGTAGCTAGGTTGGCGCATAGTCGGTTTGGTCACATGCGATTCGACATGTTGTGGTGATATTAGCAAGATGTTCATGTGTTGCACGAAGTTGATGGAAAAGCTAAGCACAAATTATAAATTGACGGATGGATTACTAATACAGTGATGCATATAATTTCCTCCAAATGTGAGCAAAGGGATCGCACATGTTTGTGTTACTGGAACGAGAATGCAATAGCACAATAAGAATTAAGGCCACGATGATGCGATCACAGTGGTGGTTACATGAAGCAAGAAGAAAGATGCATCCATCAACGTACGACCTCCTCCTCCTCGACTTAGTGCACTGGGCCACCGACCGACGACTTTTGTGGTGAGGTCAAGGTGCTTCTCAACAAAGGCATCCAATGCTTCGAGCCGGTTGACGAAGGCCAAAGTTGTAGAATCCTCAATGGCCTCGTAGGTACCTATGTACACGACTTGCTCGTACACGTTGATGTGTAGGTCGACGAATTCTTGCAGGGCGAGGGGCCTCGCGGCGAGCGCGACCTCTAGGTGGACATTCTTCGTTGCATCGGTGCGTAGTCGCAGGGCCACAAGTTCTTGAAAGAGGTTCTCAACATGGAGGCCAATTAGGGTGGCAGGCAATGAGGAGCCCGGGCACGGCTGGAGGAGTACGGCGATGTCGTCTGCGAGCTTCTTGACGATGGTGAACGTGTTGATGGTGGCAATGATTATCTTCTCCAACTAAGAGTCGTAGCTGGCGTCGACGATGGCCATGAACCAGACGGTCTCCAAAACCATCTGGAGAAGATCCTCAGTGACATGCCGTAGGCCGATGTCGTGGACCATCTGGCACAGCAGTTGGGCGCTCACACGCATCGCCGCCATGGGTCTGGAGTGAGCACTTTTGCGCTTAGATTAGGTGCTTAGGTGCGTACGAGTGCTAGATGGATTGGAATAGAGGGCACCCTTATATGAGTGCAAACTACGTTGCATTCACATCGTGCTGCCTCTTTTCCCCATCCTCCTCCCATTACTTCCCTCATGCATCATTGGCCGTTCAACATTTCGAGAACCGCTACCCTCTCCCTCGTCTGCATTAAAGTCGTATCAGAAACTATCCTGGTTAACTAGTAGCTATCAAATCGAATAGTACTTCACCGCCCACTGCACGCCCGGCTGAACACGCCTCCTCACCTCCATGAAATGCCTCTGTTAAACCCAGATGCAAACCAGCAAACCTACTCCGGCCACATGTCCATTCATGAGTGGGCCGAAGTTAAACGCAACGCCGGCCGAGCTCCTTCTGCCATCACTTTAAACGAGGCTAGACGCTGGCCAAGCTCCTACCGTCCGCCCTCTATTTAAACGAGGCCAGATAGCGGGCAAGAATCGCACCCCTCCACCGCTCCCCCATCTCCTCCACCATTTTCTCCACTCTTCCAATGGCTTCCGAGGAGCCGTTTTCCGGTATACTACCCGACTGAGTGGCCCGCCGAGCCCTCCAGATACGAGCTAGGCCGCTTAGTGCTTCACCTACATCGCCTGGCCCGACGGAGCCAGTTGCCGCCCCAAGCTGGCACATGGTTCAGCAACTCACCGGTCCAGTTCAGCTCAATGAGGAGTGGCAAGTTTCTTCACACCGGCACAGGCGTCGTCGCTGCCACGTCATACGATGCCACGAGTGTCTGTGGCCGTGCCTCCCGTGTCTGCGGTGGCCGCGCTTCCCGTGTGTGTGGGCATGCCTACCGTGGTTGCGGTAGTGCCATGCAGGCAGAGACAGAAGCAGGGTGCGCAGAGAGCGACGAGTCAGTTGCTAGCTTCTTCGTGTCCGCTGCCATCATCGAGGAGCAGTAGAACACGGGAGGCCACCGCCGCTTGGGGTCCCATGAAGGCCACCGCCGAGGCGACGACTGCATATACATGTGGTTTCTTGGCTACTTCGTCTCTTGCGAGGACCTTCGTCGACCACGCAAGTGTCTGCCAGACATGAGGAAGACAAAGGGATCCACGGGTGGCCATTTAAATTAGGTATTAATTATACCACGAGAGCAGGATTAGCACTGCTTAGTTCATGTAAAAGTAATGAAATCCATCATGTTTATATAAAGATCCAACTTTTTTATACAAAATCCTTCATGCTTATATCAAATCAGTCTCTGTTTGCATGAATTTCCTCTGGTTGGTTAGAGTTGTGAAAATGTATGCCGCTGGCGTTGGATGTCGTCCTCCATGGAAGGAAGCGGGAGGAAATTTGCCGGTTGTCATTGTGGAGAATAATAGATTCACATCCAATCCATTTGAGTTAATTGTGTGTATGAATCTGCCTCTATAGGAAGTTAATTGCATCCTTAATCTTTTATTCTGAGTACTCGGTGGGTTCCACTATTAGTACAGGGTACATGACTAGCATGCTAGCTATAGATTCGTACAGAAAGTCAAAAAGAAACAAATCCATCCTTAATCTTGTATTCTAAGTACTCTGTGGGTTCCACTATCAGTACAGTAGAGAAAGAAGTATATATTAGAATAATATAAAAAACTAAAGTTTAGGACATCATTCGAACTCAGGTCATCGCGTTGCGAGCATCCGGCCCGGACTAGTACACTAGATGTTCATTGTGGATGTTGTAAGAGATATATCTTTATAGCAAAGTGCCCGTCCGTTGCAACAGATCCAGAGTAGAATAATACATATTCACAAATTTGAAAGAAAAACATTTACTTTTGTTATACATATCACTAAAAATATCTTATGTTTCACTCCAAATATATTCCTTGGGTTGTTTGCTGAGGTAAAGGAGGAATGTGGTTGGTTTCAAGATACTAAGGGGTTTTGCGTAAACTGGAGCAGAGAAGTGAAAATTGTTGCAAAAAGGCCAGAACTTACATCACAGCCGTTAGATGCAGATCTAATGGTCATAAATGGCTATAGATATATCTACTCCTATGAAAGACTCAGTTGGTGATGATGGTATGTCTGCCATGCTGCAATATAGGCCATCCGATTTATATCTGACGGATAGGATGGAAACTATGGAAATTTAGCAAAAATATACCCACACCCCTCTCCAAATTTGCAAATAAGGCCTTCCCTCTTTCATCCTTTTCTCTCACAAGATAAACTACTCATACAGATGCATCTTGATGTTTCATGCAACGCACGAGCATCTTGCTAGTATCTCTACTCTTATAAAAAACAGAGTTGGTGATGATGGTGTGCCTGCCATCCTGCAATATAGGCCATCTGATTTAGATCTGACGGTAGGAAGGAAACTATGGCAATTTTGCAAAAACATACCCGCACCCCTCTCCACATTAGCAAATAAGGCTTTCCGTCATTCATCCTTTTCTCTCACAAGATAAACTACTCATACAAATGCATCTTGATGTTTCGTACATCGCACATGCATCTTGCTTGTTTCATTTTAAAGAGTTACTACTATAATTGCGCTGAAGTGATATATTTTATGTCTACCCCGAATGATCTCAAATTCACTAGTAGTAACAAAGAAAAGGTTGCCTTGTTAATTAACAGAAATAGGGTGAAAACTATCAGATGAGGCTGGTAGAAACAAGGCACACTGGGTTCAGTGTCATCGTCACTACTGATGTGCGCGCACGAGAAGTCTACATACCAAGGGTGCAACAGAGAGAAAAGACGTATCAAGTGTGTGTGAGCGAGGCACAAAGACACAACTAGCGTGTGTGTGTGTGTGTGCTACGGGAATCACAAACCTCAACACAAGTATTTCTACTAATCCACAACTACCCACTAGCATGACTCTAATATCACCATCTTTATATCACAAAACTATTGCAAGGAATCAAACATATCATATTCAGTGATCTACAAGTCTTATGTAGGATTTTATGACTAACCATGTGAATGACCAGTTCCTGCCATCTCTCTAAATAGATATAAGTGAAGCAAGAGCGTTTAGTTCTTTCTACAAAAGATATGCCCACGCTCTAACAAATATAAGTGAAGCAAAAGAGCATTCTACAAATGGCGGTTGTCTAAGTGAAGAGAAACATGCAATCCAAACTTCAAATAATATAAGTGAAGAACATGAAGCATTCTACAAAGCCATACTCAAAAGATATAAGTGAAGTGCATGGATCATTCTATAAATCAACCAAGGACTATCTCATACGAGCATGGTGCATAAAATAAAAATGAAAACTAAATGCAAAAGACGCTCCAAGATTGCACATATCGCATGAACGAAACGAATCCGAAAACTTACCAATACTTGTTGAAGAAAGAGGGGATGCCTTCCAGGGCATCCCCAAGCTTAGACGCTTGAGTCTCCTTGAATATTTACTTGGGGTGGCACGAGCATCCCCAAGCTTGAGCTCTTGCCTCTCTTCCTTCTTCTCACATCGAGACCTTCTGGATCATCGAACACTTCATCCACATAAAACTTCAACAGAAAACTCGGTAAGATCCGTTAGTATAATAAAGCAAATCACTACTCTAAGTACTGTTGCAAACCAATTCATATTTTGTTTTTGCATCGTGTCTACTGTAATATAACTTTTTCATGTCTTAATCCACTGATATGAATCGATAGTTTCATCAACACAAGCAAACTATGCATCAAAAACAGAATCTGGCTAAAATAGCATAGTCTATAATAATCTGACCATTCACCATACTTCTGGTTCTTTAAAAATTCTACCAAAATTAGGAAAAATAAAAAATTTGTATAGAAATACAGTTCAAAACGAATCAGAACCATTTCACGTTCCAGCTAAAAATGTAAAATCGAGCACTATAGCCAAAGTTTATGTCCTGCACCGTACAAACCATCAAGCAAATGTAAACATCCTAAAGGCAAACATTGGCACATTATTTTTATAATACAATGGAATTGTACAAGGGGGTAATTATTTTTTTTGAAAAGTTTCTGTAATAAAGATTCATAAAGTTGCCGTGAGCTTGAACAAAGTTCAAGGAGCTCTCCTACTTCAACAATGCTTGTCTTTCTCACTTTCACTTTCCTTTTTGAACAAGTTTTGGGTTCCCCTCTTTATTTTTGTTGTTTTTAAACTATATGAAAGCACTCAACATAAAAAAATGACTCCCTAAAACTTCCGGGTTGTCTCCCTGGCTGCGCTTTCTTTAAAGCCATTAAGCTAGGCATATAGTGCTCAAGTAATGAATCCACCCGGATCCCAAGGTATATCAAAGCCAATTTTAATTAACAATGATTTGTAATTTAGTAGTGAGCACAAAGTAACATATATCATGCAACAACGAAGTCTAACTCTCAACTATGCATCGGCATGTCATAAAAGAACAATTCATGCACACATAGTAAATGCCAATGCATAGTACAAATAGTTTCTTGCAATTTTATCATGTGGGAAACATAGAGAGCTGGAGATATAGTTCCTCTCTCATAATAATTGAAAGTAGGAGCAGAAAGCACATGCATATTATATTCATCAAAATCATCATGTGCAGCGGTATAAGGGAACCCATCAATATAATACTTAATAAGGGTAAACTTCTCCGATATAGTGTAGTCGGGAGAATTCAAAAAGATAATAGGACTATCATGCATGGGTGCAATAGCAACAATTTCATGTTTAACATGAGGAACTATAGCAAGTTCATCTCCATAAGCACAATTCATATTGGCATCTTGGCCACAAGCATACCAAGCATCATCAAAAAGGGATATTTCAAAAGAATCAGCGGGTTCATAGCAATTATCATAGCATTCATCCTTCAGTAAGCATGAAGGGGAATTAAACAATGTATGAGTTGAAGAGTTACTCTCATTAGAAGGTGGGCATGGGTGATCAATCCGCTCTTCCTCCTTTTGTTCTTCGCTCTCTTCCTCATCTTTTTCATCCAATGAGCTCAAAGTTTCATCAACTTCTTCTTCCATAGATTCCTACAAAATATTAGTCTCTTCTTGGACAGCCGAGACTTTCTCAATAAGCGCATTAATTTCATAATTGTATTCATAATTCTCATAACAATATTTCAGGATAGCTAAATTTTCAGGTCTATAAACCGAATCATCAAAATCTTCAAACTCTTTAAACATAGATTCAATTTCATAAGCATCCATAAAAGCAACAAATTCTTCTATTTGTTCCATATCATAGTAATCATATATACCATTAGCATGAGAAGCTAAGGTTTTATTATCATTAAATTCGCATAAAAAGGGAAGGCGTGGAGCCTTCATCCTAGCGCAACAAGTATAATCATATCTCAAGCATAGTTGCCTAGCATACCAATTCAATATATGAATTTGATCCCATAATAGTTGCCATTTTCTGTCAAGCGGTAATCCCTAAAGTATTCACGTTGATCCAACGTTACTCCCATTACAAAATTGAATGGGGTTTTCTCAGGATTATTAAAGTAGTACATAATATCTTTCACATAACCAGCACTGAGGGTTTTAGGAGGTTCCCCATCTCCATGAGCAGAAAGTACACCTAATTATTTGGTATTTCGTGTTCCATATCCATATTGTTCCTACCGAGTTGCATGTCGGTCCCACCGAAAACCCTAACGGTCACTAGCTTTGCTGAATCGGTCCGACCGAGTTTAACCATTCGGTCCCACTGAGTTTGGCAAGTTGTGTGTAACGGTTAGATTTTGTGTAGGCTATATATACCCCTCCACCACATCTTCATTCATGGAGAGAGCCATCAGAACGAACCTACACTTCCAACTTACTTTTTTTGAGACAGAACCACCTACACCTGTGTTGAGACCAAGATATTCCATTCCTACCATATGAATCTTGATCTCTAGCCTTCCCCAAGTTGCTTTCCACTCAAATCTTCTTTACACCAAATCCAAATCCTATGAGAGAGAGTTGAGTGTTGGGGAGACTATCATTTGAAGCACAAGAGCAAGGTGTTCATCATTAACACACCATTTGTTACTTCTTGGAGAGTGGTGTCTCCTAGATTGGCTAGGTGTCACTTGGGAGCCTCCGACAAGATTGTGGAGTTGAACCAAGGAGTTTGTAAGGGCAAGGAGATCGCCTACTTCGTGAAGATCTACCGCTAGTGAGGCAAGTCCTTCGTGGGCGATGGCCATGGTGGGATAGACAAGGTTGCTTCTCTTTGGACCCTTCGTGGGTGGAGCCCACCGTGGACTCGCGCAACAATTACCCTTCGTGGGTTGAAGTCTCCATCAACGTGGATGAACGATAGCACCACCTATCCGAACCATGACAAAAACATCCGTGTCTCCAATTGCGTTTGAATCTTCCAAACCCTTCCCTTTACATTCTTGCAAGTTGCATGCTTTACTTTCCGCTGCTCATTTACTTATTGCATGCTTGCTTGATATGTATTGTGTTTGTTAAACTTGTGCCAAAAATCAACTTCAACCTAAAGAATTTAAAAACTGCAACTTTTGGTACTTAGTGTCTAATCACCCCCCATCAAAACACCTCTTCTCGGTCCTTTCAATTGGTATCAGAGCTTTGGTCTCCATTTCCTTGGTTTAAACACCATTGGAGGAAGATGGATGAGTCTACTTTGGGGAGTCTTAAACGTAGAGTGCCTATTCTTGATGGAGAATATTATCATGAGTGGAAAATGAAATGCTTGAGATTTTCAATGAATATCATTTTAGCAAGTATATTGCTAGCCCTTGCACACCTCATGTTGATCCCATGCACCCTACCCTTGATGAGTCAATTGACATGATTCACAATCTTAGAACTGTTAATCTTATCACTAGAGGCTTGCCTAGAAACTTGATTGGATGTTTGCCTACTCTTAAGTGTGCCTACACCATATGGAAATTTCTTGAGGAACTCTTTCCAAATTATTCCTTGAAAGATCTAGATGAAATTCTCCATAAATCCATTGCCTTGATTAAGATGAATTCCAATGATCCCAAATTTGGTGACTGCTTATTTGAGCTTACTAATCTTACGAGTGCCAAAGGAGATTTTGGAAACATTAGCAATATCATTTCCAAAGCTATTAGAAATCACAAAGATAATTATAGAAATGATCGTTTATCTAATGAATTACCCTCTCTAGGAATTGATCAATCACAAGATGATATTGAACATGGAAACTATGATTAGGATGATGATAGTGATTATGACTTTGATGATGCGACGATACACTTTGGTCTTATGGAAAATCTTCACGGCTACATGGCCAGAGGAAAGGAATGGGTCCTTGATAGTGGATGCACTAATCATATGACCGGAGATAAAGATATGTTTCGCGAGCTTGCTGAAAACGATGGCCCTCGAAAGTATGTCACCTTTGGTGATAACTCAAAGGGTAAGGTAGTTGGCCTAGGAAAGTTGGTCATCTCACATGATAGCTCCATACAAATTGACATGCTCATTGAATCTCTTGGCTACAATTTACTTTCAGTATCTAGACTTCCTGATTTCGGTTTCAATGTCCAATTCACTGAAGTAGATTTCCAAGTGTTCCGTAGAGATAATCATAAAATAGTCTTTACCGGTATACACAGAGGTGATCTTTACATTGTTGATTTCACTAAAAAGGCTCAACCTAGAAATTTCTTAATTGCTAAATCCTCTAAAGGTTGGTTATGGCATAGACGATTAGGTCATGTTGGTATGCGAAACCTTGACAACCTTATTAAAGAAAATCATTTCCTTGGTGTTAACATTGTCATATTTGATAAGGATATACTTTGCAGTGCTTGTAAAGCAGGTAAACAGGTTGGAGGAAGGCATCCCGTGAAGAACATCATGACCACAAGGAGACCACTTGAGCTACTTCACATGGATCTTTTTGGTCCTAATGCTTACAAAAGTCTCGGTGGAAATTCTTTTGGTCTAGTTATAGATGATGATTTTTCAAGATTTACGTGGGTGTTCTTTCTCGATAATAAATCGCAGGTCCAAAAGATCTTCAAAAACTTCGCTAGGAAGGCCCAAAATCAATTTGAAGTGAAAATCAAGAAGGTTCATAGCGACAACGGAACGGAGTTCAAGAACGCAAATGTGGATACCTTTCTTGACGAAGAAGGGATTTCACATGAGTTCTCGGCTACGTACACACATCAACATAATGGAGTTGTTGAGAGGAAGAACAGGACACTCATCGAAATGGCAAGAACGATGCTTGATGAGTACAAGACGCCAAAACACTTTTGGGCAGAAGCGATTGGGACAGCTTGTCATCCAACAAATCGCTTGTACCTTCACAAGCTACTCGGCAAGACGGCATACGAGCTCCTCACCAGTAACAAACCACATGTTGGATACTTTCGAGTATTCGGCTCAAAGTGCTACATTCTTGATAAACATTGTCGTTCTAAATTTGCTCCTAAGTCTCATGAATGTTTTCTACTTGGTCATGGCTCAAACTCTCACACATACCGTGTCTACAATAATTTCACCCAAAAGGTTGAAGAGACGGTGGATGTGAAGTTTGATGAATCTAACGGCTTGCAAGTAGAGCAATTGCCAATTGATGTAGGAGACAAAGACCCTTCGGAAGCGGTCCAAGACTTGTCTATTGGAAAGATTCGTCCAACGGAGGTGAAGGAGAGTACCTCTTCCATCTAAGTGGAAGCTTCTACCTCACGACAAGGTGAACCAAGAGTTGATACGGAAGCATCCACAAGTGGAACACATCAAGATGAAGAAAACGAGGAAGTGCGTCAAGATGAATGCCAACAACCTCCGTCTCCACCACAACAAGAGAACGACAACGTCAACAACGAAGAAGGCCAAGAAGAAGAACAAGATGAGGAAGATGTTCAACTAAGATCCAAGGAAAAGCTTTCACGAGTTCGAGCAAGAATTGCTAAAGATCATCTCATCGAGCGAATCTACAATGATATCCAAACCGGGAGAATCACTCGCTCTAAAACTCATTTAGCTAACTTTTGCGAACATTACTCATTCATCTCTAGCATTGAACCTATGAAGGTTGAAGAAGCATTGGAAGATCCGGATTGGATAAACGCTATGCATGAAGAGCTACACAACTTTGAGAGAAATCAAGTGTGGACATCGGTTGAAAAGCCCGACAACAACCACAACATCATTGGTACCAAATGGGTGTTCCGCAACAAGCAAAATGAAGATGGTCAAGTCGTCCGCAACAAAGCACGCCTAGTCGCCCAAGGATACACTCAAGTCGAAGGTATGGACTATGGTGAGACATATGCCCCCGTTGCTAGACTTGAGTCCATTCGCATCTTACTTGCCTATGCTAATCATCATGATATCACCTTGTACCAAATGGACATTAAAAGTGCTTTTCTAGATGGTGAAATTGAGGAGGAAGTTTATGTTAAGCAACCTCCCGGATTTGTCAATCCTAAGAAACCTAATCATGTTTACAAACTTCAGAAAGCTCTTTATGGTCTTAAACAAGCTCATAGAGCGTTGTATAAATGCTTGACCAAGTTTCTTATTGAAAAAGGCTTTGAAACTGGAAAAATAGATGTACTCTTTTTACTAAAAGAGTTAATGGAGAACTATTTGTGTGCCAAATTTATGTCTATGATATTATATTTGGATCAACTAACCCTCATTTTAGTGAAAAGCTTGGAAAGCTAATGTCAGAGAAGTTTGAGATGTCGATGATGAGTGAACTCAAATTCTTTCTTGGTTTGCAAATCAAGCAAACTAAGGAATGTACTTTTGTATCTCAAACGAAGTACACCATGGACTTATTCAAGAAGTTCAATATGCAAGAATGCAAAGGTATGACTACACCCATGCCTACTAGTGGACATCTTGATTTAACCAAAGGTGGTGAACCGGTTGATCAAAAGGTTTATATCTCTATGATTGGTTCATTTTTATATCTATGTGCTTCACGTCCTGATATTATGCTAAGTGTGTGCATGTGTGCACGATATCAACCCGCTCATAAAGAATGTCATCTTAAGGCCGTGAAAAGGATAGTGAGATACTTAATCCATACACCAAACTTTGGCATTTGGTATCGAAAAAGGGCTTCCTTTGATCTTGTTGTCAACTCCGATTCGGACTATGCCGGTGACAAGGTTGATAGAAAGTCCACTTCGGGTACTTTTCAATTTCTTGGTAGATCTCTTGTATCTTGGTCCTCCAAGAAATAAAACTCGGCATACTTATCCACCGCCGAAGCGGAATGCATTGCCGCTGGATCATGTTGTGCTCAATTACTTTGGATGACCCAAACTCTTAAAGATTATGGAATATATATGAAACATGTTCCATTGCTATGTGACAATGAAAGTGCTATTAAAATTGCTCACAATCCCGTGCATACTTCTCGAACTAAGAATATTGAAGTTCGTCATCATTTCATTCGAGATCATGTTGCCAAAGGGGACGTTAATCTTAAGCATGTTCGCACCGATAAGCAATTGGTGGATATATTTACCAAACCACTTGATGAGAAAGTGTTTTGCAGGTTAATAGGTCAACTGAACATCATTGATGCTTCAAACTTGGAGTAGGAACTCCATTTAATACATGCAATGCATGAGCCTATGACTAATCCTTGATATTTCTCTTATGTTGACTATCTTATGTCTTGGATATATTTGCACCATGCATGCTATCTAACCCGTGTAGGTACTTGGATGAATCGAAATCTATGAGATTGCAACTCACTCACATCTTGAGAAATTTCTGTATCACCAAGTCGCTACACAATGGTGGATGAAGACAAGGAAGCACGCAGCCATTCAAACATATCCTTTGACAAATTCTATCATGATTGTCATTTTGTATACACAAGTGCTCTTCCTTGCAAAAACTAACCCATGTAGGTAGATGAACTCAAACTTCAAGTGATGCTCCCAACTCTTGATGAGCTACATCAGCCTTGAGCAACCCACACAAGTTCAACTACATGATCATGATCAACACCATCACCCAAGGTATGTTATTCCATCTTAGAGAAGCCTTACTCCAAGTCATGGGATAAAGCAATTCAACGAGATGTGAATACATCAAGATGCTTTAACAAAAAATGGTAACCCCATTTTGAGCTTCAACGATGAGTATGACCAAAGATCAAGTGATCTCACTTGACTCCTAAGTCAATATACTCTAACATAGGTGACTTTGTCACCGCCCAATTCTAGATGAAGTTCTCTTGTGTTCTTTTCTATGCTCTTGCATTTGTCTCATGCATATTTTTTCCCTCTTCAAAAAAAACTTCATCTAGATTCTTTTTAGTTTCTTCTCTTTTATTTTCTGTTCTGCATTTTCTGCATTACATTCCTTGAAATCCTTGTGAGATTTTACTTGTCTAGTGAGGTGAGGTGACAAGTGTTTTCTCTGTGATGAACTCGGTCACACCGGGTTGTTTACTTCTGTCCAACCGAACCCTTTCGGTGCCACCGAAGCACCAAACTCGGTGCTACCGATTTCACTGCAGGAAAAAGATCTTGCCACTTGTTTCTCAATTCTTTTTTATCCAGCTTCACTCAATGAATCTTGTCCTCGACCAGCTTCCTACTCAAATTGCTGCTTTGTTCTGTGACTCAAGGACCAAACCCATGATGACAAAAAAAATCCAGAAGAACCCTTCTTGGAAATTGTTGTCAAAGGGGGAGAGAGAGATCATCACATCAAAGCTTAATCATATCCATAGGGGGAGAGAATACTCTAGGGAAGAAAGAGAACCCAGATGCTTGGTGTTCAAGAGGAGAGAAGTCACATGTCTTCAAGAGGGGAAAGACATGTTCATATTTGCTCGATTGCATTAGCTCTGCTTATTTCCTTCGAGCTCTATTTTTGCTCTGATTTTCTGTTCCCCATCTTCTCCCAATATCCCATGTTAGATTTAGGGGGAGCAAGACATCTAAGGGAAGGAAATCCTTGAATTTATTGCATATCTTTACCTTTGGGGACATGTCCTTATCCAATGTGGTACTTAGTACTCACTCTACACGTCATTCCAGTCTTGGTACTCTTGTGGTCTCTCTTGTTTGCTCTGGCCAGTAGGTGTATCTGTGTTATCTAACCTTGTTTACGCAGGTTCATCCCATCCTAAGCCAACTCAAGACCACAAGGTAAGTATATGCATCACAGTCATGTGAATGAGAATTTCTTGCTGATGTACATACTGTTTGCAGAAAGGACTCATGAGCATGAAGATACATTTCTCATATTTTCATCATTAGCTCTGATGCATATAGCCAAGATACATTTAACACATTGCTTACTCTATCATGTTTATGCATTCACATGCTCCTATATTCCATATTCACATGATTGCATACATGTAGGGGGCACCTATGCAAGTTACATGTCTTTACAAAGCTTTACTTACTACTCTTAATATCTTGATCTAAAGCTTTGATGTATGATGTTATCAATTACCAAAAATGGGAAGACTGAAAGCACAAGTGCTCCCTAGGTGGTTTTGGTAATTAACGTCAACATATCTCTTGTTGGACTACCATTTTTATCTAGTATGTTTCAGATAAGTTCTATAGTGAAGAGGCATGGACTAGAGGATGTGAAACCCCTTCAAGATGCTAAGGACAAAGGATTGGCTCAAGCTCAAAGCTAAAGACTCTACATTTTCTATTTTAGTGATCCAAGATCACATTGAATCTATAGAAAAAGCCAATACTATCAAGGAGGGATGAGGTGTTGCTTAATTAGGATCTTGCTCTAATGCTTAGTGATATGCTCCAAAGCCCTCAACTACTTTCTCACATCCACATATGACCTAAACCAAAAGTCAAACTCGGCCCCACCGATTCTTCCTATCCGGCACCACCGAGTTTCAAATGTCATAGCCACTGCCACAAACCCTAGGCAAATTGGTCTCACCGATAGGGATCTCGGTCTCACCGAGATGGGATTGCAAACTCTCTGTTTTCTATTGCAATACTTTCGGTCTCACCGAAACTTGTGATCGGTCCCATCGAGATTGTAATGGAAACTCTCTATTTTCCCTTTGTAACGTTTTGGTCTCACCGAAATGAGCGATCGGTCCCACCGAGTTTACCTGACCAACTCTCTAGTTAGCTTATTACCAAAATTGGTCCCACCAAGTTTGTGTAATCGGTCTCACCAAGATTACGTTATGCCCTAACCCTAACCATATCGGTCCTACCGAGTTGCATGTCGGTCCCACCGAAAACCCTAAACATGACTAGCTTTGCTGAATCGGTCCGACCGAGTTTAACCATTCGGTCCCACCGAGTTTGGCAAGTTGTGTGTAACGGTTAGATTTTGTGTGGAGGCTATATATACCCCTCAACCACCTCTTCATTTGTGGAGAGAGCCATCAGAACGAACCTACACTTCCAACTTACTTTTTCTGAGAGAGAACCACCTACACTTGTGCTGAGACCAAGATACTCCATTCCTACCATATGAATCTTGATCTCTAGCCTTCCCCAAGTTGCTTTCCACTCAAATCTTCTTTCCACCAAATCCAAATCCCGTGAGAGAGAGTTGAGTGTTGGGGAGACTATCATTTGAAGCACAAGAGCAAGGAGTTCATCATCAACAGACCATTTGTTACTTCTTGGAGAGTGGTGTCTCCTAGATTGGCTAGGTGTCACTTGGGAGCCTCCGACAAGATTGTGGTGTTGAACCAAGGAGTCTGTAAGGGCAAGGAGATCGCCTATTTCGTGAAGATCTACCGCTAGTGAGGCAAGTCCTTCGTGGGTGATGGCCATGTGGGATACACAAGGTTACTTCTTCGTGTACCCTTCGTGGGTGGAGCCCTCCGTGGACTCGTGCAACCGTTACCCTTCGTGGGTTGAAGTCTCCATCAACGTGGATGTACGATAGCACCACCTATCGGAACCACGACGAAAACATCCGTGTCTCCAATTGCGTTTGAATCTTCCAAACCCTTCCCTTTACATTCTTGCAAGTTGCATGATTTACTTTCCACTTCTCATTTACATGTTGCATGCTTGCTTGATATGTATTGTTTTTGTTAAACTTGTGCCAAAAATCCACTTCAACCTAAAGAATTTAAAAACTGCAACTTTTGGTACTTAGTGTCTAATCACCCCCTCTAGACATCTCTTCTCGGTCCTTTCACATATCAACAGGCTATGGAGATACCCATCAGTAGATATCAATGTGAGTGAGTTGGGATTGCCATGCAATGGATGCACTAAAGCTATAAGCTGATGAAAGCTCAACAAGAAACTAAGTGGGTGTGCATCCAACTCGCTTGCTCACGAAGACCTAGGGCAATTTGACGAAACCTTTCATTGGAATATACAAGCCAAGTTCTATAATGAAAAATTCCCACTAGTATATGATAGTGACAACATATGAGACTCTATCATGAAGATCATGGTGCTACTTTGAAGCACAAGTGTGGTAAAAGGATAGTAGCATTGCCCCCTCTCTCTTTTCTCTCATTTTTTATTTGGGCCTTCTCTCATTTTTTGGCCTCTTTTTTTCGTCCGAAGTCTCATCCTGACTTGTGGGGGAATCATAGTCTCCATATTCCTTTCCTCAATGGGACAATGCTCTAATAATGAAGACCATCACACTTTTATTTACTTACAACTCAAGAATTACAACTCTATACTTGGTACAAAATATGACTCTATGTGAATGCCTCCGGTGGTGTACCGGGATGTGCACTGAATCAAGAGTGACATGTATGAAAGAATTGTGAACAATGGATTTGCCACAATTAGGATGTCAACTACATTTCCATCATGCAAAGAAATATGACAATCATGAAGAGTTTCATAATAAACGGAACGGTGGAAAGTTGCATGGCAATATATCTCAGAATGGCTATGGATATGCCATAATAGGTAGGTATGCTGACTCTTTTGACGAAAGTATATGGTGGATTTATGGTACCGGTGAAAGTTGCGCGACACTAGAGAGGCTAGCAATGGTGGAAGGGTGATAGTGCGTATAATCCATGTACTCAACATTAGTCATAAAGAACTCACATACTTATTGCAAAAATCTATTAGTTACCGAAAGGAAGTACTACCCACATTATCCTAGGGGAATAGATTGGGAGGAAAAGACCATCGCTCGTCCCTGACCGCCACTCATAAGGAAGACAATCAATAAATAAATCATGCTCCGACTTCATCACATAATGGTTCACCATACGTGCATGCTATGGGAATCACAAACTTTAATACAAGTATTTCTCAAATTCACAATTACTCGCTAGCATGAATCTAATATCACCATCTTTATATCTCAAAACAATCATAAGGAATCAAACTTCTCATAGTATTCAATGCACATTATATCAAAGTTTTTATTAGATCCCTATTGGATGCATATCATATTAAGACTAAATTTATAGCCAAAGAAAATTGCAATGCTGTTTAAAGACTCTCAAAATAATATAAGTGAAGCATAAGAGTTCATCAATTTCTATAAAATAGAATCACCACCGTACTCCAAAAAAATATAAGTGAAGCACTAGAGAAAAATTGCCTAGCTACAAAATATAAGTGAAGCACATAGAGTATTCTAATAAATCACGATTCATGAGTGTCTCTCTCAAAAGGTGTGTACAGCAAGGATGATTGTGGAAAAATAAAAAGTAAAGACTCAAATCATACATGACACGCCAAGCAAAACACATATCATGTGGTCAATAAAAATATAGCCTCAAGTAAATTTACCGATAGACGAAGACGAAAGAGCGGATGCCTTTCGGGGCATCCCCAAGCTTAGGCTCTTGGTTGTCCTTGAATATTACCTTGGGGTGCATTGGGCATCCCCAAGCTTAGGCTCTTGCCGCTCCTTATTCCATAGTCCATCAAATCCTTACCCAAAACTTGAAAACTTCACAACACAAAACTCAACAGAAAATCTCATAAGCTCTGTTAGTATAAGAAAATAAATCACGACTTTTGGTACTGTTGTGAACTCATTGTTCATTTATATTGGTGTAATATCTACTATATTCCCACTTATACATGGTTACCCCCCGATACTACCCATAGAATCATCAAAATAAGCAAGCAACACATAGAAAATAGAATTTGTCAAAAACAAAAAAGTCTATACAAATATGGCTAGTATGAATACTTATGTAACTCCAAAAAAATCTGAAAATTAGGAAAACAAGGGAAATTTTTATATAAATCTTGTGTAAAAAAATTCAGAATTTTATCACGCTTCTGTGATTTTTAAAAATTCCGGGACAGGGCACAAAACATTCTTTTTTCCAGCAAGATCAAATCAACTATCATAGTAAGCCATCCCCAAGGTCTTAGTTGGCACAAGTACTAATTAAACCACAAAACCACATCTAACCAGATGCTAGATGAATTATTTATTCAATATGGTAAAGAAAAATATTGGGTTGTCTCCCAACAAGCACTTTTCTTTAAAAGCCATTAAGCTAGGCTTTGATAATTTTAGTGATGCTCACATGAAAGACAAGAATTGAAGCACAAAGAGAGCATCATAAAGGATAAGAAAAACACATCTAAGTCTAACATACTTCCTATGCATAGGGATTTCATAAGAAAACAAATTATCAAGACAAGAAAAAACCACCATATGCAAGGAAGAAGAAAGAAACAATAGCAATCTCAACATAATGAGAGGTAATTTCGTAACATGAAAGTTTCTAAAACCATATTTTCCTCTCTCATAATAATTACATGTATGATCATAATCAAATTCAACAATATAACTATGACATAAAATTTTCTCTTCATGACCCACATGCATGCGAAGTTGAAACTCTTCAGAAATACTGGGATTATCATAAAATAATGTCATGACCTCTCCGAACCCACTTTTATCAAAAATTTCATAAGATTGAATATTCTCCAAATATGTGGGATCTAAAGTCAAAACTCTTCCAAACCCACTATGATTTCAAACATTATTATCAATCTCATATTCATCATGGGGCTTAAATAATTTTTCAAGGTCATAAGAAGAATCACCCCAATCATGATCATTGCACCAAGTAGTAGACATAGAAAAATTAGCATCCCCAAGCTTTGGATTTTGCATATCATTAACATAATTGACATTAATAGAATTTATAATAACATCATGGCAATCATGCTTTTTATTCAAAGATCTATCGTTAATCACTTCATAAAGTACTTCATCACAATTTTCAGATTCACGGATTTCAAGCAAAACACCATAAAGATAATTTAGTGCACTCAAGTCACTAGCAATTGGTTCATCCTAATTGGATCTCTTAAAAAGATTAGCAAGTGTATGAAGATCGATAAACCTTTGGTTCTTTGATTTTTAATAAATACACAATTATTCCAACCAAACAAGCAAACAAGCCAATTAAGACATAAAGGCAAACAAAAAGACGAACGGAAGAAAGCTGAAGGAAAAGGGCAAATATTTTTGAAAATCGTTTTAAAAGTGGGGGAGAGGAAAACGAAAGTCGAGTGGAGAATAATGTAATGCAAGAGAACAGAGTTTATGACAGATACTTGGTGTCGTGGTTTTGTCAGGGCAGATGTCCTCGTGCAAGGACTTAGTCATGGATCCATCGCAACGGGTTAGCTTGAAGGGGTTAAAGAGGACAAGGGACGCGAGGAATTATACTAGTTCAGCCCTTACGATGAAGGTAAAAGCCTATATCCAGTTGTGATGGAATTTCTTGGGTTTCAATGACCAGGGAGCGAATCTCGTTTACCTGGCTCTCGAGTTATCGTTTGTTGTCCTTCCCTAAACCGCCGTCGGCTCGTCCCTTTATATATAGAGGTTGACGCCCGGTGGTTTACAGAATCCCGAAGCCAACTCATAAACGTGCCTGGCTCGGTTTCTACCTTTCCTCGCCTTACAACATAAGTTACATATCATATGGTGGTTTATATCTACTGGCCCTAATCCGCCTTTCGGCCCTGGGCCTTCATGTAGATCTCTGTAAGCTCCATACCGCTTGTCTTCACGGTCTTCAAACATGACTAACTCCTTGTGGGCCTAACCCGATTCCTCATGGCCGGTTTATACTTATTAGTAATAACCCCAACATTCGGCCCCAGATTGATTTGAACTCGTTCATGTCAATCTTCAACACTTAGAAAAATTCCTCCTTCTGTACCTTCGCACAGATCTTGTAAACCGCCATGACGTCATCTTCCAGATTTGTAATAAACCGCCATGAAGTCACCTATTCATTAAAAACGAAGATACCCTTCATTAATGATCCTCCAACAATCAAGGCAACAACCTTGCTGCACATCCATTTTTTGGGCTCCTCGATTTTCGCGCCTCTCGCTTATCTCCTTGTCTTATAAATAGGGCCGATGGTCCTTTTCCTTTCCTCCTGTTGCCTCTTCATCTCTCGTCTATCTCACATCGCCTCAGCACCCGAGTGTCGCCGCCGTCGTGGACCTTCGCTTCTGCCTCAACTCCGGCCGCTGCATCACCCTGACCATACCAGAAAAACGCGGCGCGCCTTCGCGGCCTGAACAGCTTCAGTAAGTCGTTCTTCCTTTCCTCTGTAGATTTGCTTGGGTTCACGCGAGTTCATAGAAAAACTTCATGGTGTTCTTCCCTTGTTCTTCATTAGATCCTATGCAATGAACTCCAAACTTCATATACTTCCATGCGGTAGTAATGATAGCCCTTATTTTGTCATCAAACCATGTTCTTTGTGCATAAAAATCCGATCTGGAACTTCACAAACTTCTCAAGCACCAACTTTTTAGGTCTAAATATTTTCCTTTTCCTGACATGTGGTAGATCTGCATTCAATCTAAAACTGTGAAACTTGTTTTCCCTCATTTAGTCGTTTTTGCTTCAGATCTGTACTTCCATTGTCTGCGTGGGTGGTTTATCATTTAGAAAATAATCTTCCATATGCCATTAGTGACCTTGTAAATCGCCGATTGCTTTACCATTTATAATAGCATCCACCTCCGGTTTAACAATCTTGCATGCTTGAATATTTTTTCCTTAATCTGCTACGCTTTACGCTTGTCTGTTCTGAACCTTAAACCGGGATTTGATCTTTTTCTAGCCTTTTCATTTGAAATGGCCAAACAATTTTATGCCTGTAACTGGGTCCCTTCCCGGGTTACCGAAGGGCAGCTAGATAGATGCATCAGAACTGGCGCTTTACCAAAACGAAGCGAAATCCACCGGCGAGTTCCCGGTCCAGAGAATCCTCCTACCCCCAAGGCTGGCGAGGTAGTGGTATTTGTTGATCACATGAGCCGTGGTTTTAAACTGCCCAGGTCCATGTTTTTACGTGATGTGCTTGCCAGCTTCCAGATCCACCCTCAAGCCATTGGACCTAACTCTGTGTCCAATATTTGCCACTTTCAAGTGATCTCTAAGGCCTATCTACAAGATGAGCCAACTTTGAATTGTTCAGGGATTTCTTCTACTTGAACTGTCACACTGAATTTGTAGACTGGCCCAACACTGAACTTGGCGGCATTTCTATTGAGAAAAGGAAGGACGTTAGCTTTCCTCATGGAAAGCTTCACAGTAATCCTAAAGACTGGAACCACACTTGGTTCTACTATAAGGACACTACGCCTGATGACGAAAACCCTCTGCGGGGTTATCGTGCTCACCGGCTTACCAATACACATCCACTTCCACGATGGCTGACTGCCAAGGAACGGTCCACATACGGTCCGCAACTCACCAAGGTCAGAGCCTTTATGGCTAATGCTTTGACAAGAGTTGATTTTGCTCGTTGGTGGATAACTTGGTGTATTTTACCGTTAAGCCATCTCCCTGGTTTAATGTGTCACTACACAGGGGACTTAAAAGATCCTCAATGACATATTGATATTCAGCTAACAAAGGCTAAAGTTACTGAATCTGTTAAGAAGATGTTGGATGAACCGGTGGCTGTTTGCAGCAGAACATGGCTTAGTCCCTTCAGCGTCTCCAATAAACCACCAGCGGTAAGACTTGACTCACTCCTGCTTGTACTCGATATTCTTTTTTGTGTAATATTTATATCTTCTGTCAATCTTTTAACAGGGTGACGACCCATTTTGGAAGAAGAAACCGCAGGAAAAACCGGCCAAGACCCCTTGACCAAAAACGAAGGTTGTTAAAAGACATGCCAAGAAAAGGCAACTGAACCCATTGGGTTAAACCTTGATGACCCAGACGTAGATGTAGAACTTGACTCTCTTGGTTCATTTTCCTACACCTCATTGACTATGATTATTATCAGGAGCTGATGACGCAGAGGTAATTATCCTTTCCTCCGGTTCAGACCCTCTGCCAACACAAAAAATCCGTCAAGCAGTCCGGAAAGTAAGATTTTCTCACCCCTAGCTCATTTGGACCCAAACTTTATTTTGAAGAAGTAGCAACATGAAGCTCGCCGTACAACACGGCACAGTGGCCAAGTAGTCAATTCGGTCGGTTTACCAACCACGTCGGTTCGGAAGCGTCGATTTGAGGTCTCAAACACTTCCGATACTTATTATCCCAAGGTGGGTTATGTCCGACAGCCTCTTAATCCATCCGGTTCAAATTATCAGGGAACGCCTCTTTCATCATCCGGCGAGTCAACGGCCACACAGATCCCTCCTCTTAAAACTGTCCCTGGGTAAACACTTTAAACTTACTCCTTTTGAAACTTTATATTTACATGTTATACTAACATTTATAACTTTTTCTTTCAGAGCCAAGGCCAGACCTAGCAAGAAAGCTCGTGTAGATAAACCGTCTGACGACCATGTGGTTGTTGAATCAGAGAGAACTCCAAAACTAGAATGAACCAATGCTGATGCCATTCTTGATGATCCACCCCCTCAAGACCATGATTTTGTTGAACCAGTAGAAGTTGATGCAACAGGTCCCACTGATAAACCGGCAAGCCCGGTCCCAACTGATGATAAACCGTCAAGTCCAGCTAAGGCTGCTGATAAATCATCAATTCCAGTAAAGGTTGCAGGTGATAAGGAAGATGATGTTATAATTACTTGTGTTGGCCACACCACCCCTGGCAATCCTGTTGCATTATCAAAGCATAGTGCCAAGGAGGAACTCTCTGCTATGGGCAAAGGCAAGTGGAGCACAGACTTGTCAAGCCACGCCCACCTCAACGCCCAAGAACTTCATTCTGGTTTCTTAAACCGTCTGTACACAAACCGTGACTACGAAGCCGGTTTAGTGAATCTGATAAAGGAGCGATATGAGGTAACTTCATAACTATTTCTCTTTTATGTCCAAGTTCTAATGCCAACTCCAGTAGACCTCAAGGGCCGATTTATGATGCCAATCTAAACCGGGACTTTGCACTATCGCAACTCTGCATGCTTATCTTCCAAGGGCCAATTTATCTTTTTAGGATGAACCGGTACTTTTAACTTTGTAATCTTGAAACTTTCGTCAGTGTAGTCCCCAAGGGCCAGTTTATCTTTCCAAGCTGAACCAGGACTTTAATCAATGTTAATTTGAGCGAACATACATTAGCCCCCAAGTGTCAAGAATAATACTTGTATTGTGCTTGGGACTTGTTAAAAAATTTCTGGTAATCAAGCAAATAGGCATTAGCCCCCAAGTGCCAAGTGTATAACTTGTTATGTGCTTGGGACTTCCAAATTTCACTGCCACCTCATAATATGTCTTTCTCTTATAGGCTGAGCTGAGCAAAAAGGAAGCTCAAACCGCTCACCTTCAAGAAAATTTCAAAACCCAACAAGTAGAGACCTCCAAAGCCAAAGAAGAATTGACCAGTGCCTTAGCAGCCATGGAGAAGCTGAAGGAAACTTTGAAGAAGGAACAGGCAGACTGAGGCATAGAGAAAGCCGATTTACAAAAGAGAGCCGAAGATGCAGAGGCAGCCCTTAAACCGGTGGTCGAAGAGCTGACCGGTTTAAAGCGGCAGATCAATGCAATGAGCTCTGCTGTTTTTGGTAAGTACCTCACCTGAAGCTTTTCAATATACATTATCTCATCGGTTGTCGGTTTACTGATGCTTGCACTGACAGAGAAACTAGCATTACCCATCTGGGCTCTGACATGCGGATGAAGCTGAAGGCTGCCTATACACTGATAGAACCGTTATATTCCAGAGCCCAACGGGCCGTTTGCGAGTCAATGCTGCCCGCCCGATTGGATGAACTAAAAAGATCAGCTGCAAGGTCAGGTGCACTGACTGCACTAATCCGGGCAAAGGCATGGATATCGGATCTCGAACCATCGGATATAGGCAACAACTATCCTGGTGCAAAGGAGGACGGCTCAGAATTTAATAACGACGATCTTCGAAGGTTTACAAGGGAAAGGCGCCCCATAGCGAGCAAATTGGCTGAAGAAACAGATCTCTCTCACATGATGTTAGGACCCTGATCCTAAGTCATGCCGATCTAGCATGTAACACTTCACATCACTTTGCGGCCTCACACACGGTATTCCCACGGGTGCCACCTTACCTGGCGCGGGACCGTTCGCGCCTTTTGGCTCATGTATATTATAGTGTTGCTAGCATCCATATGTTAGAGAACCCAGGCCGACATGACTAGTCGTGAACCCAAAGTGGCACTAACTTACAGGGACATGCATACATGAAACAACATCGACCATGTCGGTGATCAGCGTGTGAATCCGGCTGTAGCAACTGGGCTAACAGGACTCCGGTAACCCAGGCTGTAGCGGGCTAGCAGGACTCCGGAACTCACCACGTGACATTTCCCCGAAGGGACAGACACAGGAACGAAGTGAATCACATGCCGGCCAGTCTAAGTGTTCCGGAGCAGTAGTACTGGGCTAGCAGGACTCCGGTAAACCGGGCTGTAGTAGACTACCAAGGCTCAGTGGAAACACCAGACTACATTTCCCCATAAGAGAGGCTACCAAGGATAAACAACTAGATTGTCAGATCCCACACATACCAAGCATTTCAATAACATACACACAATATGCTCGATATGTGCAAATACAACATGGCATCACAACAAATCTCTACGACTCAAAGTATTTATTCATTAGGCTCCGAAGAGCCAGATAATACAAACATGGGTCACATGACCCAACATTCAGAGCTTACCAGACAAAGCACATGCGGAAGCTTAACATGTCTGAGTATAGACATCTACAAATGAAAAAGGCTGAGAAGCCTGACTATCTACCAGATCCTGCCGAGGGCACAAGATCGTAGCTGTGGTAACAAGTTAAACGTCGATGTCCACGTGGAACTACTAGCGAGACTAAAGTCTCTCTGCCAAAACATAAATTAAGCAAACGTGAGTACAAATGTACCCAGCAAGACTTATATCAGAACTAACTACACATGCATCGATATCAACAAAGGGGTAGTGGAGTTTAACTGCAGCAAGCCAACTTTGACTCAGTGGCTAACCTGAACTACGACTGCAAGCAACTCTTTTGAGGTGGCGCGCACGAGTCCACATATTCACCATATCAATACACCACTATGGATCCGCTCACGTCTCCCTACGAGAACGCCGTCCATAGCACTCACGCTTATCTTGCGCATTTTAGAGTATCCACTTTCACTTGTCTATTGTCACACCCTAGCTGGGTTATGCATTAGAGTGTGCATCATGCTTACCATCATCAGAAAATTGAAATGGGGAAAGCAGAACGCCCAGCACCCCCCCCTGAAATCAACTAGGGTTTACTAAAAATAAATTCAATGAACCTGAAATGCCCTTCAGATATGTTCACCCTCTTGCCTTGGGTTAGAACCCTTGGGAAAAATGGTGCATATATTTTTAGGTCAACAAAAGGGGCATTGACTTAATTCATAAATATTTGAATTTGGGCATTTAAATACTATTAAATAATTCAAATGCTCAAATAATGTTGGAATTATTTTTGGGCCACTGAAATAATTCAGAAAGTGTCCATAAATATTTTCAGGATTTTATAAAATGATTTAGTATTTAAACTAAATCAAAACAGAATAACAGAAATAGAAAATAGAAAACAGAATAAATTAGAGAGAGAGAGAGAGTAGGCCAGTGGGCCACTAGCTCCTGCCAGGAGGACGCCGGGCGTGTGCCCGCGGTGCGCCGGCACGCGCGCGGCCACCGACGGCCACCTCCTGCTTGCCGCGCCCCCCCCCCCTCGGCGCCTGGACGTCGCTATGGACGCCACGCACCCCCTGGCCCCCTCATATCCCTCTCCCTCGCTCTCCCTCCTCCCCTGTTTCTCTCCTGCGCGACCACCCGAACGGGCTCGTCGCCGCCGTTCGCTACCACCGCGCCCACGGCCACCGCCTCGCCTCCCCGACGTCTCCCAAAGCTCCGCCTCGACCCACCCTTCCTCCTCACCGCTCCAAGCGACGCCGGGAGCCCTGCAGTGATGCAATTGCCATCGTCTTCACCGACGGGCAGCGAAGATCGCCGGCCCCGATTCTCTGTCTCCAGGTCGTCCCCGAGCCCACCGAGCTGCTCTACGTGCCCCCAGTGAGCTCCTGCTCCGAATCCCCCTCTTCCCCGCTTCATTTGATCGCCATAGCCGTCACCCCCATGATGACCGAAGTGCGCCGCCGCCCGAGCTCGCGGTCGACGATGCTCCGGTGACCAAATGGTCACCCTGGAGTGTCGAACCTACTCCCCGCGATGCGTAGCGCCCTCCTAGCCCCCTTGCCCTGCTCTTCTACGCACTGTAACACGATCCCGCACGCAACCGAACTCCGGCGGCTGCCAAAGAGCTCGCCGCCGTCAACTCCGGCCATCCTAGCTGCTGCTGCTGCCACCACTAGATCTGCGAGAGCACCAGCAAGCCGTAGCAACAAACCACGCTCAAAACGGAGCCCTATAGCGCATTCCCGAGCCGCTCCGCCGTCTCTGTCGTCGCCGGCGACGAGCCGTGGACCAAGTCCGGCAGGTTTGACCCCGCTGACTGTTGACTGGGTGGGCCCAGTTGACCCCCTGGGTCACTGACGCGTGGGCCCCAGGCCACTAATGAACCAGGATTAGGATTAACTTAAATTAGTTAAACTAATGACCCTGACATGCGGGACCCACTGGTCAGGTTTGACCTGGAGGCAGCCCCGTTGACTTGCTGATGTCATGCTGATGCAAGGCTGACGCAGTAAATCATTTTCTAGTTTAAAAATAATCCAGGAAATTCCAGAAAATACCCAAAACTTCAAAAATTCATAGAAATTCAACCATAACTCCAAATGAGACAAATTATATATGAAAAATTATCAGAAAAATTCAAGGAATCCATCTGTACCATTTTCATGCATGTTTGAACAATGTTTGTCCTCTGTTTTGGACAAAACAAATAAAGGGCATTTAAATAATCATATATGGGGTTGGAATTTGAATCTTGTACTCAAACCAACTTCATTTAAATCATAGCCAGTTGCATTAGCTCAAGACACATCCATATTGCCATGTCATAGCATGCATCATATTGTTGCATATCGTCATGTGTTGATTGTGCTCGGTTGTGTTCATCGTTGAAGGTTCTGCCTCCGAGGATATTCACGAGTATCCAACTGAAGGGCAGTATCCCGTCACCACTCCATCAGGCAAGCAACCATTGATCATTCCGATACAACCCATGTTCTCGCTCCTGCTCTTGTTTACTGCATTAAGACAACACGATTCAAACTGCTGTGTGCTACGGTAGTTGAACCCTTATCCTCTGCATGACCTGTCATTGCCACAGTAACTAGATGAAACCCTCTAGCATGTGTAGGAGTTGATTGAGCCATGTTTTGTGATTCCTACCTTGCTATGCCTGCTATGCTTAGAGTTGTGTCAGGTCTAGTTCATCTGGGGGATGGGCTAGAGTGAAATGCTTGTGACAGTAATATGTGGGATGTGTTGAACATGTTTTGGTAAAGGTATCGATGAGAGGCCATGTAGGAGTACATGGTGGGTTGTTTCATTGAAGCCGTCCCTAAGAACTGAGTTCTGTATGCGTGAATTAAGATTCAGCTACTACCACACATTGGGCCCTGAAATATGACCCCGCTCGACTTACTGACCCCTCTCGCCTCAGTCCAGGAGTTGCAACTAGTTTCTGGTGTTTGTAGGACATGTGTTGGCGGCCGTGCGTAGCGCTGACCCTAGGGGTGGGCTATGTTGCGGTAGATACGCCGTGGCACGGTGTACCGAGTCACCCGTTCTCGGGAACCCTGTTCACATCGTTCGGGGCCGTTGAGGACACCCCGGCCGGATTTCCTTGCGGATGGAACCTGAATAGGCGATGACCCTGGACTAGAGACTTGTGAGGTTAGTCAGGTCGTGGTCTACACCCATGTCGGTTTTCGCTTGAAGTCTGCCGAGCACATTTCGTGTGCAGATGCTAAGTGGTGGAAACATGTGTGACGAAGTACACCCCTGCAGGGTATAAAACTATTCGAATAGCCGCGTCCACGGTAAAGGACTACTCGATTGCATATACAGTTCATAGACAAGTTAATGGATACTACTAAAAGACTCAAGATAAGTGTGAGTACCGGGGATGGCCCCCCTCACAGGATACGAGGGAGGATCCTCGGTGGAGTATTGTGATGGTGAGTAGTGGACTCGTGTGCAAAAACTATTTTGCTAAAAGATTCCGTAGGATAGCTTAGCCAAGAGTCAAAGCTGGCTTGCTGCATAAACCCCACCACCTTCTTGAGAATGAGCATGTATAGTAGGTTCTGATGTAAGACTTGCTGAGTACCTTTGTACTCATGTTTGCTTATTTATTGTTTTCAGACGACAACACTGCCCCCTCCGATGGGTTTTACGTAGATCTTGACGTCGACGAGTGACTAGCCACCCAGGTGGTGATCCAGGCCATGGAGGGCCCTATGTAGATAGACAGGCTTCGAGAAGCCTTCTTTCTTTCTAGAGTCTGTACTCAGACTAGTTGCTTCCGCATGTGCTTGTATGACTGTATGACTTGAGTGTCGGGTCATGTGACCCCTACCTGTATGGATATGTTATGTATGGCTCCCTGGAGCCTTTAAATAAAGTACTTGAGTTGTAGAGTTTTGTTGTGATGCCATGTTGTATGTACTCATATCGAGCATATTGTATGTATGATTGAAATGCTTGGTATGAGTGGGATCCGACAATCTAGTTGTTTGTCCTTCGCAGCCTTTCTTATGGGGAAATGTAGTCTAGTGCTCCTCGAGCCATAGTAGTCCGCTACAGCCCGGTTCACCGGAGTCCTGCTAGCCCAGCACTACTGTTCAGGACGCTTGACTGGCCGGCATGTGTTTCACTTCGTCCCTATGTCTGTCCCTTCGGGGAAATGTCACGCGGTGATCTCTGGAGTCCTGTCTAGCCTGCTACAGCCCGGGATTTCCCGGAGTCCTGTTAGCCTAGTGCTACAGCACAGAATCACTCGTTGATGACCGACATGTTCATTGTGATTCATGTATGTCAGTCTCCATAGGTCTGTGCCGCTTTGGGTTCACGACTAGCCATGTCGGCCCGGGTTCTCGGTCATATGGATTCTAGCGACATTGTCATATACGCGAGCCAAAAGGCGCAAACGGTCCCGGGCCATGGTAAGGCGACACCCGTGGGATACCGTGCGTGAGGCCGCAAAGTGATATGAGGTGTTACCGGCTAGATCGATGTGGCTTAGAATCGGGGTCCTGACAGCGTTGGTATCAGAGCCGGACTGCCTGTAGGTTCGTTCAGCCAAACTGGTCGATGTCGAGTCTAGAAATGCTTTAGTTATATGTAAGGGAATTGATTGTGGGAGGGAATGTCAGGTTCTTTTACTCCTTTACCCTATGCTTCTGATCTGAGTCATTCTCTTCTCATTCAACGTGGGTTAAGGACTAGGCTCTCTTTTTCTATCAGGTTCACGTGTTACTAATCCGTAGTAGCTCATAGGATTATTGCTATGAGTTTCCGTCCAGTTTCTACTATTTTAGTACGTGGCTATTTGAATCAGAACCTTGATATGATGCTGTTGAGCGGTATTGTGAACTGTTGTGGATGTCTCAAATCTTTTTCTGAGCATTTACAGCCATTATGCTGCCCAATTTTCCCTAGGAATTCTGATGTCTTTGTCTTGTGGCTGTGCTTTCAGATGGCCAACCAGTCTCAAAATCAAGTGGTTCGCCTGACCAGGTGCCTCGACGTGCCCGGTCATACTGCTATGTTGGTCCGGGTCATGATCGAGACAGGATACCGTTGGTATCCCGAATACACTGTTGAAGAGCAGTTCCGCGACTTTAATCAAAGCCAGTATTTATGCACCGTCAGGATATTTCCTTCCTATCCTGGATCTACCGAGCCCCTTCACTGTTCCTATGGACTCGGAGTTACCATTGAGATGGCTGTGCAGGATGCTGCCTATTCCATGATGACCATCTTGCTAGTCCGGACTGGCCTGCTTCGGAACACTGACTTCCGTTACATGCCAGCTTCACTTCCGGGAGCGCAGGGGTATCTTCAGGCTATCTATGCTGACTCCACTCAGGAGGACTCATTAACTCGTACCACCGCTGAGATGCTCGAAGATAAGGACCGAGAGAATCGGGCCTTGAGGCTGGAGCTCTTCAATACCCGTGCTGATCATTGGGCCACATTGACTCGGTTTGCACCCGCGGTGCAAGCTGGATGTATGGATACCAGGGATCTGTATCCTGTGAGAGCAGCTCTGCCAGACATGGTGGATTGGCGTGATGTGGGAGGCATCACCCCACCCCTTGGTCCCCGCAGGCCACCGTTTGTTGGTCCAAGACCTTATCCTAGCCCCTATGGTCCACAGGCTCCTCAGGACCGTCTGTTTCCGGATGATCACGTTGAACTTCCAGGCTATGGAGGTGACTTCTATGAGGACTACTACGGAGCTATCTGAGTTAGCAGTAGTACCACTAGTATTGTAGTAGTTGTATCTCCACTGTCCTGTGTGACTTGTGGAATACGACTTGGTGGTGTAATCGATTCCGGAGGTGTAGACAAATAATGTATAGGGACTCGGAATGCCTCCGATGAGATGTAACGTCTACTTTCATAGTTGTACTGTAGCATGGGCTTGTACTAAACTATGTATGACGAGTATGACCGTTGGTGTATATATGGCAGTTTTATATTACCATGGCATACGAATGAGCATCTCTGCATTCCGCGTTATCCTTTACATTCTGCACTTCCCTGTTAAGTTTGAGCCATCCTTGTCTAAACCGTTGTCTTGTTTTTCCTCCTAGGATGGTCAACACCCGTGGAAACCCTGCTGCCCCAGCGCAGGGGGAAGCCAATGCAGCTAGAGGTGAAAATTTGCCTCACCCACCTTCCCTGGCCGAAGTGATGCTGGAGGCGGAAAGGAACAAGCGTGAGACCAACCGCCTGCTGGAGCGGATTGAGCAGAACACTGCACGCCACCCACGAAATGACTTGGTGTCAATCAACGACTTTATCAAGCTGTACCCACCAAAGTTTAACCATTCCGTCGAGCCCCTCGACGTGGATGATTGGCTTCGCAGCATCACCCACAAGCTACGTTCTGCCAACGTAGCTGAAGCCGACAAGGTTACCTATGCTGCTTATCATCTTGAGGGCCCCGCTAGCCATTGGTGGGAAAACTACGAAGCTATGCGCCCGGTCGGCCAAATCACTACCTGGGCTGAGTTCAGCGAGGCTTTCCGTGAGCATCACATTCCGGAAGGTCTCATGGATCACAAGAGGGAGGAGTTCTGCAACTTCACCCAAGGAAGGCTGACTGTGGATGCATATAGCCGAGAATTTGGGAACCTGGCACGCTATGCTCCTGAAGAGGTTTCTACTGACGCCAAGAAGCAGGCAAGGTTCCGTAAGGGACTTAGTCCTAAGCTTCGCCGCGATCTCCGTCTGCACGAGTGCACATCCTTCCAGAAGCTGGTCAATAAAGCTATTAGTGCTGAGACAGGCCAGACTGATTATGACGCTTCACGCAAGCACTCTCGTGATTTTGGGTCTTCATCCGGCTCTGGAGCTCAGAAGCGCCGGGTGTGGATTCCAAGCACCGCACTGCCACCCAGATTCACCCCGAGGCCATCCTTTGAGGCGCCTCGTCCCAACCAGCAAATTGCACCGTCCAAGTCCTATGGTGGCCCCGCTGCTAATGTTGCTCCACGCCCCACTGTGGTAACATGCTTCAAGTGTGGAGAACCGGGTCACTATAGTCGAGAGTGTCCCCAGAACAACCCCAATCAAGCTGGAAAGTCCGTTGGCCGTGGTAAGCCCGCGGGAAAGACTTTCTACGCCAAGCCGGCCACTACTACACGTGGCCATGTCAACTACGTCTCGGCCGAAGAGGCTCATGAGGATCCCAACGTCGTCCTTGGTACGCTCCTTGTTAACTGCCATCCGGCATCTGTTCTTTTTGATACTGGAGCATCTCATTCATTCATATCCGAGAATTATGCTCGGTTGCATAACACGACATTCTGTGACATGCCCACTTCCATGGTAATTCAAACTCCGGGTTCCAAATGGCAAACTTCTAGGGTAAGCCATGGCAACGAAATTCTTGTCGATAGGCTTGTCTTCCTTGCATCTTTAATAGCTCTCAAGTCCTCCGACATAAACATCATCTTGGGTATGGACTGGATGTCGGCTCATTACGCCAAGATTGATTGTGCCACTAGAACCGTTCAACTTACTCATCCCTCGGGCAAGACAATTAATGTCTTAACTCGAGTGGCCAAGCGCCAACTTTACTCTCTCAATGCCAACCCTCTTCCAGACCTTGAGGACGTTCCGGTAGTCCGAGACTTCCCGGATGTGTTTCCGGAAGAACTGCCAGGTGTTCCACCTGACCGGGATGTCGAGTTTGTGATAGACCTTGTTCCAGGAACCGTTCCAATTGCTAGAAGACCCTACAAGATGGCACCCTTAGAACTAGCCGAGCTTAAGAACCAACTCGATGAGTCCTTGAACAAAGGGTTCATCCGTCCTAGCTCCTCTCCTTGGGCTTGCCCCGTCCTCTTCGTCAAGAAGAAGGATGGAACGGATCGAATGGTTGTGGATTACCGACCTGTCAATCTGGTCACCATCAAGAACAAATACCCGCTTCCCAGGATCAACGACCTGTACGATCAGCTCGCTGGATCCTCAGTCTTCTCCAAGATGGATTTGAGGTTGGGCTACCATCAAATCAAAATCAGAAACAGGGACATTCCCAAAATGGCTTTTGTCACTCGTTATGGCCAATACGAGTACACCGTCATGTCCTTCGGTTTAACCAATGCCCCGGCCACTTTCTCCCGGTTAATGAACTCGGTTTTCATGGAGTACTTGGACAAATTCGTCGTAGTATACCTCGATGACATACTCATCTACTCCAAAAATGAAGAGGAACATGCCGAACATCTAAGACTGGTATTGATGAAACTTCGAGAGCATCGCCTTTATGCCAAATTCTCCAAGTGTGAATTTTGGTTGTCAGAAGTGACCTATCTAGGCCATGTAATCTCTGGTAAGGGTATTGCTGTCAATCCCGAGCGAGTTCAAGCCGTCCTTGATTGGACTCCACCTGTTTCGGTCAAGCAAGTTCGGAGTTTCCTTGGCCTAGCGAGCTATTGCCGCCGCTTCGTCGAGAATTTCTCCAAGGTTGCTAAACCTCTAACTGAACTCCTCAAGAAAGATAAAAAGTTCGAGTGGACTCCACAGTGCGAGTTCAGTTTTCAGGAACTGAAAAGACGCCTGACATCTGCTCCCGTACTGGTACCACCAGATTTCTCCAAGGACTTTATTATCTATTGCGACGCCTCGCGACAAGGACTAGGTTGCATACTCATGCAGGATCGTCAGGTAATTGCCTATGCCTCACGGCAATTACACCCACATGAGGAAAATTATCCCACACATGATCTAGAGCTTGCAGCTGTAGTCCATGCACTCAAAACCTGGCGACATTACCTTCTCGGTAATCGTTGCGAGATCTTCACCGATCACCAAAGCTTGAAATATATCTTCACCCAACCAGATTTGAATCTCAGGCAAAGACGTTGGGTCGAGTTGATCTCGGATTACGACTTAGGAATAACTTACACCCCTGGCAAAGCCAATGTCATGGCTGATGCACTAAGTCGTAAGTCCTACTGTAACAACCTGATGTTACAACAAAGTCAACCACTTCTCCATGAGGAATTTCGTAAGCTTAACCTTCACATTGTTCCTCGTGGATTCCTATCTACCCTGGTGGCGAAACCTACCCTTATGGATCAAATCATAGCTGCCCAAAAGCGTGATAAGGGCATATCCCGGATTAAGGAAAACATTGTTAGCGGAGTAGCTAAATGTTTTTCCATGGATGAGCAAGGTGCTGTCCTCTTTGAGAACCGCCTGGTGGTTCCCAAGAACCAACATCTACGCCAGATGATCCTTAAGGAACCTCATGAATCCCCTCTCACCATTCATCCCGGTAGTACTAAAATGTATCAAGACCTACGCCAGAGGTTTTGGTGGACTAGGATGAAGAGGGAAATTGCTCAATACATTGCTAATTGCGACGTTTGTCGTCGTGTCAAAGCAGAGCATCAACGGCCTGCTGGCACCCTTCAACCTTTGGCTATTCCTGAATGGAAATGGGACAAAATCAGTATGGATTTCATCACTGGGTTTCCCAGGACCAAGAGGGGGAATAATGCCATCTTCGTCGTGATCGACCGTCTTTCCAAAGTAGCCCATTTTCTACCTGTTCGAGAGAGTATCACCGCTAGCCAGCTAGCTGACCTATACATCTCCCGAATAGTGTCTCTTCATGGTGTCCCGTTGGAAATTAACTGAGACCGTGGAAGTCTCTTCACCTCTCGATTTTGGGAAAGTTTCCAAAATGCTATGGGAACTCATCTCTCCTTTAGCACCACCTTCCATCCTCAATCAAGTGGTCAAGTAGAGCGAGTAAATCAAATTCTGGAGGATATGCTCCGAGCTTCCGTTATCTTGTTCGGAATGAGTTGGGAGGAATGCCTTCCATTCGCGGAGTTTGCCTATAACAATAGCTATCAAGCTAGTTTGGGCAAGGCTCCCTTCGAAGTTCTCTATGGACGAAAATGTCGAACGCCTCTTAACTGGTCAGAAACCGGGGAAAGACAACTCTTTGGCCCGGATATGATTCAGGAAGCAGAAGAGCAGGTTCGCGTTATTCGTGAGAAATTGAAAATGGCCCAATCTCGCCAAAAGAGTCAATATGATCGTAAGCATAAGCCTATGACATTTGAAATTGACGAGAAAGCTTACCTTCGGGTTACCCCGTTAAAGGGAACCCATCGCTTCGGTATCAAAGGCAAATTGGCTCCTCGTTACATTGGACCCTTTCGCATTCTTGCCAAACGAGGAGAAGTTGCCTACCAATTGGAACTACCTCCACATCTTTCCAAAGTTCACGATGTCTTCCACGTTTCGCAACTCAGGCGTTGCTTCGCGGATCCTATCCGTGGAGTGGACCACGAAACGCTTGATTTACAAGATAACCTTTCTTATCGGGAATACCCCGTTCGTATCCTTGATCAAGCCGAGCGTACCACTCGACGTCATAATATCAAGTTTCTCAAGGTTCAATGGTCACACCATTCCGAGGAAGAAGCCACTTGGGAAAGGGAGGATCGTCTTCGACTCGAGTACCCCGCCTTCTTCCCAGATGATCCTAAATCTCGGGACGAGATTCTATTGAGTGGGGGTGAGTTGTCACACCCTAGCTAGGTTATGCATTAGAGTGTGCATCATGCTTACCTTCATCAGAAAATTGAAATGGGGAAAGCAGAACCACCAGCACCCCCTCCTGAAATCAACTAGGGTTTACTAAAAATAAATTCAATGAACCTGAAATGCCCTTCAGATATGTTCACCCTCTTGCCTTGGGTTAGAACCCTTGGGAAAAATGGTGCATATATTTTTAGGTCAACAAAAGGAGCATTGACTTAATTCATAAATATTTGAATTTGGGCATTTAAATACTATTAAATAATTCAAATGCTCAAATAATGTTGGAATTATTTTTGGGCCACTGAAATAATTCAGAAAGTGTCCATAAATATTTTTAGGATTTTATAAAATGATTTAGTATTTAAACTAAATCAAAACAGAATAACAGAAATAGAAAATAGAAAACAGAATAAATTAGAGAGAGAGAGAGAGAGTAGGCCAGTGGGCCACTTACCTGGCGCCACCAGCCGGCCCAGCACTGTAGCTGGACGGCCCAGCCCACCAGGCCGACGCCAGTCGTCCCCTAGCTCCTACCAGGACGACGCCGAGCGTGTGCCCGCGGTGCGCCGGCACGCGCGCGGCCACCGACGGCCACCTCCTGCTTGCCGCCCCCCCCCCCCCCTCAACGCCTGGACGTCGCTATGGACGCCACGCACCCCCTGGCCCCCTCATATCCCTCTCCCTCGCTCTCCCTCCTCCCCTGTTTCTCTCCCGCGCGACCACCCGAACGGGCTCGTCGCCGCCGTTCGCTACCACCGCGCCCACGGCCACCGCCTCGCCTCCCCGACGCCTCCCAAAGCTCCGCCTCGACCCACCCTTCCTCCTCACCGCTCCAAGCGACGCCGGGAGCCCTGCAGTGACGCAATTGCCGTCGTCTTCACCGACGGGCACCGAAGATCGCCGGCCCCGATTCTCCGTCTCCAGGTCGTCCCCGAGCCCACCGAGCTGCTCTACGTGCCCCCAGTGAGCTCCTGCTCCGAATCCCCCTCTTCCCCGCTTCATTTGATCGCCATAGCCGTCACCCCCATGATGACCGAAGTGCGCCGCCGCCCGAGCTCGCTGTCGACGATGCTCTGGTGACCAAATGGTCACCCTGGAGTGTCGAACCTACTCCCCGTGATGCGTAGCGCCCTCCTAGCCCCCTTGTCCCGCTCTTCTACGCACTGTAACACGACCCCGCACGCAACCGAACTCCGGCGGCCGCCAAAGAGCTCGCCGCCGTCAACTCCGGCCATCCTAGCTGCTGCTGCTGCCACCACTAGATCCGCGAGAGCACCAGCAAGCCGTAGCAACAAACCACGCTCAAAACGGAGCCCTATAGCGCATTCCCGAGCCGCTCCGCCGTCTCTGTCGTCGCCGGTGACGAGCCGTGGACCAAGTCCGGCAGGTTTGACCCCGCTGACTGTTGACTGGGTGGGCCCAGTTGACCCCCTGGGTCACTGACGCGTGGGCCCGAGGCCACTAATGAACCAGGATTAGGATTAACTTAAATTAGTTAAACTAATGACCCTGACATGCGGGACCCACTGGTCAGGTTTGACCTGGAGGCAGCCCCGTTGACTTGCTGATGTCATGCTGACGCAAGGCTGACGCAGTAAATCATTTTCTAGTTTAAAAATAATCCAGGAAATTCCAGAAAATACCCAAAACTTCAAAAATTCATAGAAATTCAACCATAACTCCAAATGAGACAAATTATATATGAAAAATTATCAGAAAAATTCAAGGAATCCATCTGTACCATTTTCATGCATGTTTGAACAATGTTTGTCCTCTGTTTTGGACAAAACAAATAAAGGGCATTTAAATAATCATATATGGGGTTGGAATTTGAATCTTGTACTCAAACCAACTTCATTTAAATCATAGCCAGTTGCATTAGCTCAAGACACATCCATATTGCCATGTCATAGCATGCATCATATTGTTGCATGTCGTCATGTGTTGATTGTGCTCGGTTGTGTTCATCGTTGAAGGTTCTGCCTCCGAGGATATTCACGAGTATCCAACTGAAGGGCAGTATCCCGTCACCACTCCATCAGGCAAGCAACCATTGATCATTCCGATACAACCCATGTTCTCGCTCCTGCTCTTGTTTACTGCATTAAGACAACACGATTCAAACTGTTGTGTGCTATGGTAGTTGAACCCTTATCCTCTGCATGACCTGTCATTGCCACAGTAACTAGATGAAACCCTCTAGCATGTGTAGGAGTTGATTGAGCCATGTTTTGTGATTCCTACCTTGCTATGCCTGCTATGCTTAGAGTTGTGTCAGGTCTGGTTCATCTGGGTGATGGGCTAGAGTGAAATGCTTGTGACAGTAATATGTGGGATGTGTTGAACATGTTTTGGTAAAGGTATCGATGAGAGGCCATGTAGGAGTACATGGTGGGTTGTTTCATTGAAGCCGTCCCTAAGAACTGAGTTCTGTATGCGTGAATTAAGATTCAGCTACTACCACACATTGGGCCCTGAAATATGACCCCGCTCGACTTACTGACCCCTCTCGCCTCAGTCCAGGAGTTGCAACTAGTTTCTGGTGTTTGTAGGACATGTGTTGGCGGCCGTGCGTAGCGCTGACCCTAGGGGTGGGCTATGTTGCGGTAGATACACAGTGGCACGGTGTACCGAGTCACCCGTTTGGTGTCTCGGGAACCCTGTTCACATTGTTCGGGGCCGTTGAGGACACCCCGGCCGGATTTCCTTGCGGATGGAACCTGAATAGGCGATGACCCTGGACTAGAGACTTGTGAGGTTAGTCAGGTCGTGGTCTACACCCACGTCGGTTTTCGCTTGAAGTCTGCCGAGCACATTTCGTGTGCAGACGCTAAGTGGTGGAAACATGTGTGACGAAGTACACCCCTGCAGGGTATAAAACTATTCGAATAGCCGCGTCCGCGGTAAAGGACTACTCGATTGCATATACAGTTCATAGACAAGTTAATGGATACTACTAAAAGACTCAAGATAAGTGTGAGTACCGGGGATGGCCCCCCTCACAGGATACGAGGGAGGATCCTCGGTGGAGTATTGTGATGGTGAGTAGTGGACTCGTGTGCGAAAACTATTTTGCTAAAAGATTCCGTAGGATAGCTTAGCCAAGAGTCAAAGCTGGCTTGCTGCATAAACCCCACCACCTTCTTGAGAATGAGCATGTACAGTAGGTTCTGATGTAAGACTTGCTGAGTACCTTTGTACTCATGTTTGCTTATTTATTGTTTTCAGACGACAACACTGCCCCCTCCGATGGGTTTTACGTAGATCTTGACGTCGACGAGTGACTAGCCACCCAGGTGGTGATCCAGGCCATGGAGGGCCCTATGTAGATAGACAGGCTTCGAGAAGCCTTCTTTCTTTCTAGAGTCTGTACTCAGACTAGTTGCTTCCGCATGTGCTTGTATGACTGTATGACTTGAGTGTCGGGTCATGTGACCCCTACCTGTATGGATATGTTATGTATGGCTCCCTGGAGCCTTTAAATAAAGTACTTGAGTTGTAGAGTTTTGTTGTGATGCCATGTTGTATGTACTCATATCGAGCATATTGTATGTATGATTGAAATGCTTGGTATGAGTGGGATCCGACAATCTAGTTGTTTGTCCTTCGCAGCCTTTCTTATGGGGAAATGTAGTCTAGTGCTCCTCGAGCCATAGTAGTCCGCTACAGCCCGGTTCACCGGAGTCCTGCTAGCCCAGCACTACTGTTCAGGACGCTTGACTGGCCGGCATGTGTTTCACTTCGTCCCTATGTCTGTCCCTTCGGGGAAATGTCACGCGGTGATCTCCGGAGTCCTGTCTAGCCTGCTACAGCCCGGGATTTCCCGGAGTCCTGTTAGCCTAGTGCTACAGCCCGGAATCACTCGTTGATGACCGACATGTTCGTTGTGATTCATTTATGCCTGTCTCCATAGGTCTGTGCCGCTTTGGGTTCACGACTAGCCATGTCGGCCCGGGTTCTCGGTCATATGGATGCTAGCGACATTGTCATATACGCGAGCCAAAAGGCGCAAACGGTCCCGGGCCATGGTAAGGCGACACCCGTGGGATACCGTGCGTGAGGCCGCAAAGTGATATGAGGTGTTACCGGCTAGATCGATGTGGCTTAGAATCGGGGTCCTGACATCTATGAACTGTATAGCCAACCAAGTAGTACTTTACCGCAGACGCGGCTATTCGGATAGATGATGTTAACCCTGCATGGGTGTACTTCTTCGCACATGCTCTCACCACTTACCGCGGTTTCACGACATGTACTCGGCAACCTTCAAGCGGAAGCCCAATGAGGGTGTCGGCCACGGCCTACCTAAACACTCAAGTCTCTAGTCCAGGTTTATCGCCTATCCAGGTTCCATCCGTAGGGCGTCCGGCCGAGGTTTCCACATACGGCCCTGAACGATGTGTACAGGGTTCCGAGACACCAAACAAGCGCCCGACATGCCCAGCCACGGTGTATCTACCGGATCATAGCCCACCCCTTGGGTCAGCGCTACGCACGGCCGCCAACACATAACCTATAAACACCAGAAACTAGTTGCAACTCCTGGACAGAGGACTAGGGTGGTTAAGAAGCCGAGAGGGTCAATTAAGGATCCCAATGCATGGTACTAACTGATTCTTAAATCACACATACAGATCTTAGTTCTTAGGGACGGTTCCAATGAAACAACCCACCATGTACTCCTACATGGCCTCTCATCGATACCTTTACCAAATCGTGTTCAACACACTTAGCTCACACACAGTAGGACATGTTCACAACTTTCCAATTCATCCCCGATGAATCAGACCTGACACAACTCTAAGCAATAGCAGTCATGACAAACAAGCATGAATGAGTAGGAACATCGGGGCTCTAACAAGTCCTACTCATGCTAGTGGGTTTCATCTATTTACTATGGCAATGACAGGTCATGCAGAGGAAAGGGGTTCAACTACCGCAGCATGTAACAGTTGAATCGTTGTTGTCCTAATGCTTTAAAAGAGGGCATGAGGGAGAGGGTGGGATTGTATAGGATTGAACAAGGGGGCTTTGCTTGCCTGGCACTTCTGAAGATAATATAGTTCTTCATCGGTGTCATCGAACTCATCGTCGGTAACAACGTCTACTTTGGAGGGAACAGGTACCGGCAACAGAGAGGGAGCACAATCACTGCAATGCACAATATGATGCATGATCATGACGTGGCAAGATGTTGTGATTAGAGCTAATGCAACTAAAACCAGATTAAATGAAGTTGGTTTGAACCAAAGATTCAAATTCAACTCCATATGTGATTATTTAATTGCCACTTATTTGATTTGACTTGATCAGCAGGGATAAGTTGTTCAAACATGCATGATAATGCCGTAATCAGATTCTTTGGATTTTTCTGATCATTTTGCATATATAAATTATTTGATTTGGAGCTACGGTTGATTTTCTATGAATTTTAGAAGTTTTGGGTATTTTCTGAAATAAATAAATCATTTCTGATTTATTAAAATCCCAGAAAACATTTACTACGTAAGCGTGACATCGGTGTGACATCAGCAAGTCAATAGAGGTGGTCCAGGTCAAACCTGACTAGTGGGATCCGCACGTTAGTGAAACAGGGCAGGGACAGAGGCTGACTGGTGGGTCCGGTTCAACGAAGACGTGGCATGGTCAAACTGACTTGTGGGGCCGACTATATTAATCTAAGCTAAACAGGGAATAAATCTCGGGTTAATTAAGGCATGGGCCCATAGTAAGTGAGAGAGGGGGTTAGTTAGTGGCGTCAATAGCCACTAATGATGGCGCCACGTCAACACGACCGGAGTTAAGCCGCCGGCGACCTTCCCGCACGGCGGAGTCCACACGGGACAACGCTACAGGAGGCGTGTAACGCCCTCAATGCGGCTATATCTCCCACGTGTCGAAGCACGACTTAGAGGCATAACCGCATTGAAAGCAATGTCGCAAGTGGGATAATCTTCACACAATCCATGTAATACATAAAGGGAAAGGATACATAGTTGGCTTACAATCGCCACTTCACACAAATACATGAATAAAGCATTACATCATCCATATACAATCAAGGTCCGACTACGGAACCAAAAATAAAAGAAGAACCCCAAATGCGACAAAGGTCCCCGATCGACCCCAACTAGGATCCACTACTAATCAACTAGAACGAAACAACACAAAGGACAAGATCTTCAACGAGCTCCTCCTGAGCTGGGTTGCGTCATCTGCATGGACTCATCGGCACCTACAAACTGGTTTTGGAAGTATCTGTGAGCCACGGGGACTCAGTAATCTCGCACCCTCTCGATCAAGACTATTTAAGCTTATGGGTAAGGTAAAAGTATGAGGTGGAGCTGCAGCAAGTGACTAGCATATATGGTGGTTAACATACGCAAATGAGAGCGAGAAGAGAAGGCAAAGCACGGTCGATAAAATTATGATCAAGAAGTGATACTGGACTACCTATGTCAAGCATAACTCCAACAACCGTGTTCACTTCCCGGACTCCGCCGGAAAGAGACCATCATGGTTACACACGCGGTTGATTCATTTTAATTAAGGTCAACTTCAGGTTTTCTACAACCGGACATTAACAAATTCCCATCTGCCCATAACCGCTGGCACGGCTTTCGAAAGTTCAAATCCCTGCAGGGGTGTCCCAACTTAGCCCATCACAAGCTCTCACGGTCAACCAAGGAATAGACCTCCTGCCGAGACATTCCTATCAGACTCGGTATCCCGGTACAATAAGACATTTCGACAGGGTAAAACTAAACCAGCAACACCGCCCGAATGTGCCGACAAATCCCGGTAGGAGCTGCACATATCTCTTTCTCAGGGCACACCGGATCGTCCAAACTTCCGGTAGGCCAGCCCAGAGTTGCCCCTGGTGGCCACCGGCGGCTGACAAGTTGGACCAACACTCAGAGGAGCACTGGCCCAAGGGGTTAAAATAATGATGACCCTTGAGTCTGCAGAACCCAAGGGAAAGAAAAGGCTAGGTGGCAAATGGTAAAACCAATGTTGGGCGTTGCTGGAAGAGGTTTACTTAAGGCAAACTGTCAAGGGGTTCCCATAATAGCCCAACCGCGTAAGGAACGCAAAATCCGGGAACATAACACCGATATGAAGGAAACTAGGGTGGCAAGAGTGGAACAAAACACCAGGCATAAGGCCGAGCCTTCCACCCTTTACCAAGTATATAGATGCATTAATTAAATAAGATATATTGTGATATCCCAACAAGTAAACATGTTCCAACAAGGAACAACATCTCCACGTTCCAACAAGGAACGAACTCCGATCTTCACCTGCAAGTAACAACGCTATAAGAGGGGCTGAGCAAAGCGGTAACATAACCAATCAACGGTTTGCTAGGACAAGGTGGGTTAGAGGCTTGGTTGAACAAAGTAGGAGGCATGATAAGCAAGTGGTAGGTATCGCAGCATAGGCATAGCAAAAGAGCGAGCAACTAGCAAGCAAAGATAGAAGTGATTTCGAGGGTATGATCATCTTGCCTGAAATCCCGCAAGGAAGGAGAACGAGTCCATGAAGAAGACAAATGGAACACAAACGAACGGTTCCTCACAAGCACGACGTTACCAGAACCAACCCGAAGAAGCAAACACCGGAAAAGAAGCACACAACATAGTAAACAAACCACACATGAACATGGTATGATATGCGAGATGCGGTATGTGATGCATATTCATGATTCGACAAGGAATGCATGAACCTGGCATCAACTTGGAAATCCAAGTGTGCCACTGGAAAGGTGAGATGAAATCACTTGAAAACAATATAAAGATCACCTGAATCGGAGTTACGGTTTGGAAATGGCAAGCGATTCAAATATGACACCGGTCTGCGATTTACAGCAAGTAGCCATCTAAATGCAATGAGATGAACATGCTACAGCACTCAAAGATGGCAGCAAAATACATGGCAGGGAAGAATTCAAGATACTTAACAAAAGTCTAGAACTGAGCTACGGCCAATTCATCCATTAACAGGCTCAAACATGCATGGCAAAAACGCAAATGGTAAACAGATCTCAGACTTAGTGAAATTAACAGTTGTCTGAAATTTCAGATCATATAGCCCTCTTCGGAGAAACAAAACAACATGCTACATGACCTGAACATGACAAAGAAGAACATGGCATAGAGCTACTCAACAAGCTTAGCAAAAGTCCCTTAGTGACGTTGAGCCACAAGGGATCCGAAAATATACTAACAAGCACACGAACATAGCAAAAACATAATCAATTTTCAGACTTAGTGCAAACTGGGACATGCTGAAACATAACTCAAGTAGGCATGTTTACGAGCTCGATGCACTCACTACGGTGCAAGTCATGGCAAGAAAAGCATACATCCATTAAGAAGGCACAAAATTCAAGCTAGACATGGCAAGAACAATGGCATAGCATGCACGGATCAGCTACAACAACATTGGCAATATTGCAAACAAGTTGACGGTCTGCCCAGATTCACAACGAAGCAAAAGTAGAGCTCGATTGACTCAAGCTAGGGTGCTCCATAATTGCAAACAGAGGCATGGATGGATAGAGCACTACAATATTAACAAAACTCCTTTACTGATCATCCTCAAAAGAGGCACGGATCACTAGGAAACAACCTGAACATAAGGCATCATGAACTAAACAACCTGAAATCGCTAAGTCCCTGAAAACAGAATTACCGGGTGCCTCACTTTGCAAGCTTGCGCTAGGCACCACACACATCACAAAAATACATGGGTTGCACCTCTGGAAAGATGACAAGACCCTTAACAAAACATATGTAGAGCATTAGGGCATATCATGCACACAACAATCATGGCAAAAATTGACAAATATCTAAGATGGAGTAGCAGATCTAACAATTAATTCAAGTAGCCCTCTTCTAATAGCATTTCGGGCAACAAGATGAACTCAAATGAAAATGATGGAATGGAATGAAATGATGTACTCTCTAAGATGAACATTTTGATATGCTATATGCATGAATCGGAGCTACGGATGTGGAGGTATAGCAGGTCAAAGATCGCATAAAAAATTAGGGTTAGAGAGACAAAAGTCAACCTCTGAGATTCCAGATCTCAGATCCAGATCGGGGTGGCTCGTGAAACGAGGTTCGCCGGAGACTTGGCCGGCCGGAGCTGTGGTTCTCGCCGGAGAGAAGGTCGCCGGAGTGAGGGGGTTCGAAGAAGGACGGCGGGACGGAGGTGCGGCGAGGCGGAGCTGCTCCGGTGGCCTTGGCGCGGCCGGACAAGGCGTCGGGGTCGGCGCCGGCGACGAGCTGGCGGGCGGCGGAGGCAGCCGGTGCTCGAGGCGGCGTGCGGCGGCGCTCGAGGGCGCGGAGGCCCTGGCGGCGGGGCGGAGGAGGCGCGGGGCGCCCGGGAGATGGGCCTCGGGGGCCCCGGCCGGGCCGAGCGGGCCGGCGGGACTGAGGCGGCGGTGATGCGGTCTCGTGGGGCGCGGACCAACGGCGTGGCGACACGGAGATATTATGTTTTATAAGCCATAGCGGTGTTATTCAAATTGTTCCTGCATACAATAAGTTTGAAAGTGTCCTAGCGGTTTACCGGTGGACGGGTCATGATGCCCAAATATATAGCTGGGGTTTATAACCAAGGCTGTACTTTGAAAATAATCAAAGACGAAAGAAATGATACCTGTGAGATTGAATCACTCTGTTGGTTGACCAAATTTTGTATAGTTAGGGCTATAACCACAATCTCGAGTATTGATAACTCCTTCCATGTTTTGCTGGTTTATGATAAAACCGTACCGGTCTATGATAAACACCGGTGTATCCATATATAATAGCAGTGACTTATAGTCAAAACCATACCGGTTCAATAAACACCGGATTATAACTGATCATGTACTTACAACTTATTGTTGAAAGCCAACTCGGGTCAATAAACGCCGGTTTATCATAAAATATTATAAATCTCACCAGAGAAGAAAAAACTTATCAAATAAAAACACGAAGAGAACATCCTAGGCTTTTCATGGGCTGCCACGCACTAAATCGAGGCTTTTCATGGGCTTCCAGGCCACTGAGTTAAACCTTTTTCAAAGCCTTTTAAGATGCACCTCAATCATTAACCAATTTTCGTTTTAACTTTGACAAGTTCAGGGTCTATGAGATTGAATTGCCAAACGTTCGGCTGGTCATACCAGGTTTACCTAGACGGAGTGGCTTACTTAAAAAGGCAGGATAACACGGGGTTTTAGGTGAATACACCTGGCTTCCAAGCCTGGCTTGATATCCTATTGCAAGGGTGCAAGCTTTTTGTTCTTTGAGAAGCAAAGAGCACCCAAGCAACATTTGAGCTGTGCTCGGTGGGTACCTATGTTTGAGCTGTGTTGTTGCAACACTCTATTTGGCCCCACATAATTTCTTTTTGGCCTTAAGCCGATCAAGAGGTGTAGCTATGGTTCGAATACGACCAAGCCCCCTAATGATTTCCCTTTTGGCCTTAAGCCGATCAAGAGGTGTAGCTATGGTTCGAATATGACCAAGCCCCCTAGTGATTTCCCATTTGGCCTTAAGCCGATTAAGAGGTGTAGCTATGGTCTGAATACGATCAAGCACCCTAGTGATTTCCTTTGATATGCGTGGCTTTATAAGATGGATCAATAGAACTCCATTTTACTAACAGAAGCCCCCATGTAAGCACACATGATGGAATAAAACAATAGAGACCCCACTTTAGCTGAGGCTCCTATTTATTATATTGATCATAATATACACATTGTCATAATTATGTACATAAGAAGAGTGTGTGGCTCAAGTATAGTAAGGCCGAAGATGAGCTATATTCCACGACCATTGGGTCCCCTCCTCTGATTTACGTGAGTCTTTGTGCTCTCAAACATCGATAAGGTAGTATGATCCGTTGTGCAGATTTTTGCTGACCACAAAAGGTCCTTCACAAGGTGGGGACAACTTGTGCATATCAGTCTGATCCTTGATGAGCCGGAGCACCAGATCGCCTTCTTGAAAAGTTCTGGTCTTAACCCGGCGACTGCGATAACGTCGAAGATCTTGTTGATAAATCGCCGAACATGCCGCTACGAGATCACGCCCCTCATCTAACAGGTCTAGTGAGACCTGACATGATTTCTCATTATTTTCTTCAATGTTAGCTGCCACACGGGGCGAGTCATGATGGATGTCACTAGGGAGAACCGCCTCTGCTCCATAAACCATGAAGAAGGGCATGTAACCCGTTGATCTGTTCGGTGTGGTGTTGATACGCCGTAACACGGAAGGTAACTCCTCCACCCAATAGCCCGACGTCCGCTTTAATGGAACCATAAGCCGGGGTTTGACGCCTCTCAAAATATCTTGATTGGCTCTCTCTGCTTGACCATTAGATTGGGGGTGAGCCACTGATGATACGTCACCCGGATGTGCTCACGTTGACAAAATTCTTCCATAGCACCCTTGGCTAGATTAGAAACATTATCGGTTATGATGCTGTGTGGAAAACCAAAACATAAGATCACCTTTTTGATGAATTGAACCGCCATGGCCGCATCACACTTACTTACTGTCTCTGCCTCTATCCACTTGGTAAACTTATCAACCACCACCAGCAGGTGGGTCCTCTTGTCCTTGGACCTCTTAAAAGGCCCAACCAAATCCATCGCCCAAGTTGCAAATGGCCAAGCGATTGGAATCGTCCTTAATTTTTGAGACGGAACATGAGTGCGGCGTGCAAACTTCTGACAACCATCACACCTCTTTACCAAATCCTCAGCATCAGCATGAGCCGTCAACCAATAGAAGACGTGACGAAAGGCCTTAGCCACCAAGGATTTTGAATCGGCATGGTGACCACAATCTCCTTCATGGATCTCACGCGAAATCTCACAGCCTTCTTGAGGAGACACACAACGTTGAAATGCCCCAGTTACGCTGCAATGATGCAACTCCCCATTAATAATGGTCATCAATTTGGATCGCCGGATTATCTGTCGGGCCAGAGTTTCGTTGCCCTGTAACTCACCCCGGTTCATGTACGCCAGGTATGGGACTGTCCAATCTAGGATAATGTGAACAGCCACCACCAATTAAGCCTCCCAGTCAAGAACAGCCAAATTCTCCTCTGTAGGTATCTTGATGGACAGATTATGTAGTACATCCAAGAAGACATTGGCGGCACGGGTTTACGTTGAGATCCTAATCGACTTAATGTGTCTGCCGCTTCATTCTTTCACTGCTCTATATGGTCAACCTGATAACCCTTGAAATGACGAGCCACTATGTCCACCTCTCGTCGATACGCCTCCATGAGTGGATCCTTGGAATCCCAAGTGCCAGACACCCATTGAGCCACCAGGTTTGAGTCACCAAAGCATTTAACCCGGCTTAAATTCATCTCCTTAGCCATCTGAAGACCATGGAGCAAGGCCTCATATTTAGTTGCATTGTTAGTGCAAGGGAACATTAAATGGAGAACATAACAAAAATTATCACCTCGTGGGGAAGTTAATATGACTCCAGCCCCTGAGCCTTCCAATTGTGTGGACATCAAAATGAATACTCCAATAAGTGTTATCTGGCTTTTCCTCTGGTGCCTGCAACTCTTTCCAATTTGATTGTTGTGCAAGGCGTATATTTTAACCCGTGAGGTTCAAGCTGAATATCCCATTTGGCAATCCGGCCAGTTGCTTCTCTATTTTGGATGATATCCCTGAAGGGGGCAGAACTGACCACAGTGATAGGATGACCCTGAAAATAGTGCTTGAGCTTGCGGCTTGCCATGAAAACTCCATACACCAGCTTCTTCCAATGTGGGTACCTCTGGTTGGATTCAATAAGCACCTCACTGATATAATAAACCTGGCCGTTGAACCGGATACTCTTTTCCGGCCTCCTTGCGCTCCACAACAATAGCCACACTAACAGCCCGGGCATTAGCGGCCACATATAATAACAAGGGCTCTTTATCAACAAGAGCAGCAAGGATAGGTGGTTCAGCTAACTGCCTCTTTAAACTCTCAAAGGCTTCATTGGCAGCATCACTCCAGACAAAATGCTCTGTCTTTTTCATCATCTGATATAGAGGGATTGCCTTTTCTCCCGAACGGCTGACAAACCGGCTCAATGCTACAATACGACCCGCCAGCCGCTGGACATCGTTAATACACACTGGTTTAGCCAGAGACATAATAGTTGTGATCTTCCCCGGGTTAGCCTCAATGCCCCTGTTAGACGCCAGAAAACCCAAAACTTGCCTGTTGGTACACCAAAGACACATGTGGATGGATTAAGCATCATCTTATAAACCCAGAGGTTATCAAAAGTCTCCTTCAAGTCACCTATCAATGTTTCCTCCTTTCTGGACTTCACCATAATATCATCCACATAAGCATGAACATTGCGCCCAATCTGATTATGAAGACAATTCTGTACACAGTGCTGATAAGTCTCCTGGGCCCTCTTGAGCCCAAAAGGCATAGATACATAGCAGAAGGGTCCAACTGGATTTACGAAAGTTGTCTTCTCCTGGTCCTTAACTGCCATTTTGATATGATGATAGCCGGAATAAGCATCCAGAAAACACAAACAGTCACAACCCGTCGTAGCATCAATGATTTGATCAATAAGAGGGAGAGCAAAGGGATCAGCTGGACAGGCCTTGTTCAGATCTGTGTAGTCCACACACATACGCCAAGTGCCATTCTTCTTAAGTACCAGCACCGGATTAGTTAGCCACTCAGGATGAAAGACCTCCACAATAAACCCTGCTACCAAGAGCCAGGCTACCTCCTCTCCAATAGCCTTGCGCCTTTCTTCATTGAAGCAGCGGAGAAACTGCCTGACCGGTTTAAACGTAGGATCTATATTAAGAGTGTTCTCACCGAGTTTCCTCGGTACACCTGGCATGTTAGAAGGTTTCCATGCAAAGATGTCTCGGTTCTCACGGATGAACTTGATGAGCGCACTTTCCTATTTCGGATCCAGGTTAGTGCTAATGCTGAACTGCCTCGATGAATCTCCGGGAACAAAGTCAACCAGCTTAGTCTCCTCGGCCGATTTAAACTTCAAAGCCGCATCATGCTCTGTAGTTGTTTTCTTCAGAGAGGTCATATCCACCGGATCAACATTGTATTTGTTAAACATCAACTCCTCTGTTGCACAAACCGACTCAGCATAGGCCACATCACCTTCTTCACATTCCAAAGCAATCTTCCGGCTCCCATGCACTATGATGGTCCCCTTATGACGCGGCATCTTAAGCTGTACATAAACATAACAGGGTCTTGCCATGAACTTAGCATAAGCCGGCTGTCCAAACAGGGCATGACACCGGATCTTCATTTTCACCACTTCAAAAGTTAATGTTTCTGATCTTGAATCATGATCATCTCCGAAAGCAACCTCTAGAGCTATCTTACCAACTGGGTACGCCGATTTACCAGGCACCACACCATGAAAGATGGTGTTCTACGGTTTAAGATTCTTATCTGTCAACCCCATGGGACGGAAGGTTTCATAATAAAGGATATTTATACTGCTTCCTCCATCCATGAGTACCTTGGTGAATTTTTACCCCCCAACCTGAGGTGCCACCACCAATGCCAGATGACCCGGATTATCAACCCGGGGTGGATGATCCTCTCGACTCCACACAATGGGTTGATCAGACCAGCGCAGATAACGGGTCCTGCCGGTTCAACGGAGTTTACTGCCTTTTTATGAAGCTTCTGATCGCGCTTCCACAAACTAGTGCTGAAGACATGGTACTGCCCACTATTCAACTGCTCCGGATTACTCTGATAACCCGATTGCTGTTGCTGCTGACCTCCCTGATGATTGTAACCGCCCTGGTTACCCTGATTGCCTTGATTGCCATGTACGGGTTGATTGCCTTGAAATACCGAACTGGAGCTGCCTCCGCCATAACCCGGCCCATGAGGACCGCCTCCTGAACCGTCGGGCAGCCCTGGTCGTACTGGAAAGAACTTGAATTTGAAACTCCCACATGATAAAACAATCCTTCCAAAGGTGCATAGCTGGCCTATCTCGCAACATGTGCTTTGGGCAGGTTTCATTTAACAGGCATTCAATATTGGGACCTGAACATCTACCCCGCTGGGGCGGTTTACACTTGTGGCACTGACCATTATCCTGGGTGTTGGTGTTAGACAGAAAATACAAGTTGTTAACTGCTTTACGATTACCGTTGTTCCCATGACCCGCCGGGTTACGCTGCTGCCCCTTGGCACTGCCATTCTTCTTTCCCTTCCCCGTCTTTTCATCCTCAGACTCAGAGTCCTTGGTGCTGTCTGAACCGGCATACTTTATCAGAGCTGCCATAAGCATGGCCATGTCGTGGCAGTGACGCTTCAGCCTTCCCAGCTTCAGCTTCAAGGGCATAAACCGGCAATTGCCTTCGAATGTTAAGATGGCCGTGTCAGCATTGATGCGGTCTGATGAATGCAGAATAGTTGAGACCCGCTTTACCCAATGGGTTGTGGACTCCCCCTCCTCTTGAACACAGGTGGCTAAGTCCACAATTGACAAGGGATGTTTGCACGTGGCATCATGATCATCTTTAGACCAACAACATATATTGTCATACAATTTCTTATGCCAAAGTAACAATTCATTCACAAGGTAAAGTATAGATCAAAAACTTCACTGAAAACTAACAAACTATGATCTCAGTCATTGATACAATTGCAATTTATCATAACATCAGAAAGAGTGAATGTAAGAGCTTTTCAGCAAGTCCACATACTCAACTATCACTAAATCTTTCACAATTGCTAACGCTCACACGATACTTATGAGTTCAAAGTTTTAGTCGGACATAGAGAAAGATAGGGGCTTATAGTTTTGCCTCCCAACATTTTACCTAAAAGGTAATGTCAACAATAATATTTTAGGATAACCTACATCCGAGTGGACGAGTGGATATATATATATATATATATATATATATATATATATGGATCTTTCTCCAACACATAGTGCTTGCCAAAAAGAAAACGTGTAAAAAGGAAAGGTGAAGATCACCATGACTCTTGTATAAGGGTAGAAGATAAAAGTAAAAGATAGGCCCTTCATAGAGGGAGCAGAGGTTGTCATGCGCTTTTATGGTTGGATGCACAAAATCTTAAGCCAAAACAATGTCACTTTATATTGCCGCTTGTGATAAAGAACATTATTATGCAGTCTGTCGCTTTTATTTCTTCCATATCACAAGTTGGTATAAAGCTTATTTTCTTCACATTAATAGATCATACATATTTATAGAGCATTTTTTATTGCTTGCATTGATGACAACTTACTTGAAAGATCGTACTCAATCCGTAGGTAGGTATGGTGGACTCTCATGGCAAGACTGGTTTAAGGGATGTTTGGAAGAACAAGTAGTATCTGTACATGGTGAAGGAAATATGCCCTAGAGGCAATAATAAAGTTATTATTTATTTCCTTATGTCATGATAAATGTTTATTATTAATGCTAGAGTTGTATTAACCGGAAACATAATACATGTGTGAATACATAGACAAACAGAGTGTCACTAGTATGCCTCTACTTGACTAGCTCGTTAATCAAAGATGGTTATGTTTCCTAACCATGGAGAAAGAGTTGTTATTTGATTAACGGGATCACATCATTAGGTGAATGATCTGATTGACATGACCCATTCCATTAGCTTAGCACCCGATCGTTTAGTATGTTGCTATTGCTTTCTTCATGACTTATACATGTTCCTATGACTATGAGGTTATGCTACTCCCGTTTGCCGGAGGAACACTTTTTGTGCTACCAAACGTCACAACGTAACTGGGTGATTATAAAGGAGCTCTATAGGTGTCTCCAAAGGTACATGTTGGGTTGGCGTATTTTGATATTAGGATTTGTCACTCCGATTGTCGGAGAGGTATCTCTGGGCCCTCTCGGTAATGCACATCACTTAAGCCTTGCAAGCATTGCAACTAATGAGTTAGTTGCGGGATGATGTATTACGGAACGAGTAAAGAGACTTGCCGGTAATGAGATTGAACTAGGTATTGGATACCGACGATCGAATCTCGGGCAAGTATCATACCGATGACAAAGGGAACAACGTATGTTGTTATGCGGTCTGACCGATAAAAGATCTTCGTAGAATATGTAGGAGCCAATATGGACATCCAGGTCCCGCTATTGGTTATTGACCGGAGACGTGTCTCGGTCATGTCTACATTGTTCTCGAACCCGTAGGGTCCGCACGCTTAAGGTTTCGATGACAGTTATATTATGAGTTTATGATTTTTGATGTACCGAAGGAGTTTGGAGTCCCAGATGAGATCGGGGACATGACGAGGAGTCTCGAAATGGTTGAGATGTAAAGATCGATATATTGGACGACTATATTCGGACATCGGAAAGGTTTCGAGTGATTCAGGTATTTTTTGGAGTACCGGGTAGTTACGGGAGAAGCAATGGGCCTTGATGGGCTTTAGTGGGAAGAAGAGAAAGGGCCAAGGGGCTGCTGCGCCCCCCTCCCCTCTGGTCCGAATTGGACTATGGAAAAGGTGGCCGGCCACCTTTCCTTCTCCTCTACTTCCTTCTCCCTTCCTCCCCTCTTGGTGGACTCCTACTAGGACTTGGAGTCCTAGTAGGACTCCACATCCTGGCCGCACCAATTGCCTTGGCCGGCCTCCTCCTCCTCCATCCTTTATATACTGAGGCAAGGGGCACCCTAGAGACAAGTTGATCCACGTGATCTTATTCTTAGCCGTGTGCGGCGCCCCCTGCCACCATAGTCCTCGATAATATTGTAGCGGTGCTTAGGCGAAGCCCTGCGACAGTAGTACATAAAGATCGTCACCACGCCGTCGTGCTGACGGAACTCTTCCCTGACACTTTGCTGTATCGGAGTCCGGGGATCGTCATCGAGCTGAACGTGTGCTAGAACTCGGAGGTGCCGTAGTTTCTGTGCTTGATCGGTCGGGCCGTGAAGATGTACGACTACATCAACCGCGTTGTCATAACGCTTCCGCTATCGGTCTATGAGGGTACGTAGACAACACTCTCCCTTCTTGTTGCTATGCATCACCATGATCTTGCGTGTGCGTAGGAATTTTTTTGAAATTACTATGTTCCCCAATAGTGGCATCCGAGCCTAGGTTTTATGGTTTGATGTTATGTGCACGAGTAGAACACAAGTGAGTTGTGGGCGATATAAGTCATATTGCCTACCAGCATGTCATACTTTGGTTCGGCGGTATTATTGGATGAAGCGGCCCGGACCGACATTACACGTACGCTTACGCGAGACCGGTTCTCCTGACGTGCTTTGCACATAGGTGGCTTGCGGGTGACTGTTTCTCCAACTTTAGTTGAACCGAGTGTGGCTACGCCCGGTCCTTGTGAAGGTTAAAATGGCATCAACTTCACAAACTATCGTTGTGGTTTTGATGCATAGGTAAGATTGGTTCTTGCTTAAGCCCGTAGCAGCCACGTAAAACTTGCAACAAACAAAGTAGAGGACGTCTAACTTGTTTTTGCAGGGCATGTTGTGATGTCATATGGTCAAGACATGATGTTAAATTTTATTGTATGAGATGATCATGTTTTGTAACTGAGTTATCAGCAACTTGCAGGAGCCATATGGTTGTCGCTTTATTGTATGCAATGCAATCGCCCTGTAATGCTTTACTTTATCACTAAGCGGTAGCGATAGTCGTAGAAGCATAAGATTGGCGAGACGACAACGATGCTATGATGGGGATCAAGGTGTCGCGCCGGTGACGATGGTGATCATGACGGTGCTTCGGAGATGGAGATCACAAGCACAAGATGATGATGGCCATATCATATCACTTATATTGATTGCATGTGATGTTTATCTTTTATGCATCTTATCTTGCTTTGATTGATGGTAGCATTATAAGATGATCTCTCACTAAATTATCAAGAAGTGTTCTCCCTGAGTATGCACCATTGCCAAAGTTCGTCATGCCCAGACACCACGTTATGATCGGGTGTGATAAGCTCTACGTCCATCTACAACGGGTGCAAGCCAGTTTTGCACACGCAGAATACTCAGGTTAAACTTGACGAGCCTAGCATATGCAGATATGGCTTCGGAACACGGAGACCGAATGGTTGAGCGTGAATCATATAGTAGATATGATCAACATAATGATGTTCACCATTGAAAGCTAATCCATTTCACGTGATGATCGGTTATGGTTTAGTTGATTTGGATCACGTGATCACTTAGAGGATTAGAGGGATGTCTATCTAGGTGGGAGTTCTTAAGTAATATGATTAATTGAACTTAAATTTATCATGAACTTAGTCCTGGTAGTATTAGCAAATCATGCTGTAGATCAATAGCTCGCATTGTTGCTTCTCTGTGATTATTTTGATATGTTCCTAGAGAAAAACTATGTTGAAAGATGTTAGTAGCAATGATGCGGATTGGATCCGTGATATGAGGTTTATCCTCATTGCTGCACAGAAAAATTATGTCCTTGATGCACCGCTAGGTGACAGACCTATTGTAGGAGCAGATGCAGACGTTATGAACGTTTGGCTAGCTCAATATGATGACTACTTGATAGTTTAGTGCACCATCCTTAACGGCTTAGAATCGGGACTTCAAAGACGTTTTGAACGTCATGGACCATATGAGATGTTCTAGGAGTTGGAGTTAATATTTCAAGCAAATACCCGAGTTGAGAGATATGAACTCTCCAACAAGTTCTATAGCTAAAAGATGGAGGAGAATCGCTCAACTAGTGAGCATGTGCTCAGATTGTCTGAGTACTACAATCACTTGAATCAAGTGGGAGTTAATCTTCCAGATAAGATAGTGATTGACAGAATTCTCTAGTCACCATGACCAAGTTAGTAGAACTTCGTGATGAACTATAGTATGCAAGGGATGATGAAAACGACTCTCGAGCTTTTCATGATGATGAAATCGATGAAGGTAGAAATCAAGAAAAAACATCAAGTGTTGATGGTAGACAAGACCACTAGTTTCAAGAGAAGTGCAGAGGGAAGAAGGGGAACTTCAAGAAGAATAGCAAGCAAGTTGCTGCTCAAGAGAAGAAACCCAAGTCTGGACCTAAGCCGGAGACTGAGTGCTTCTACTGCAAAGGGACTGGTCACTGGAAGCGGAACTACCCCAAGTGATTGGCAGATAAGAAGGATGGCAAGGTGAACATAAGTATATTTGATATACATGTTATTGATGTGTACTTTACTAGTGTTTATAGCAACCCCTCAGTATTTGATACTAGTTCAGTTGCTAAGATTAGTAACTCGAAACCGGAGATGCAGAATAAACATAGACTAGTTAAGTGTGAAGTGATGATGTGTGTTGGAAGTGGTTCCAAGATTGATATGATCATCATCGCACACTCCCTATAAATTCGGAATTAGTGTTGAACCTAAATAAGTGTTATTTGGTGTTTACGTTGAGCATGAATATGATTTGATCATGTTTGTTGTAATACGGTTATTCATCTAAGTAAGAGAATAAATTGTTGTTCTGTTTACATGAATAAAACCTTATATGGTTACAGACCCAATGAAAATAGTTCATTGGATCTCGATCATGGTGATACACATAATCATAATATTGAAACCAAAAGATGCAAAGTTAATAATGATAGTGCAACTTATTTGTAGCACTGCCGTTTAGGTCATATTGGTGTAAAGCGCATGAAGAAACTCCATGCTAATGGGCTTTTGGAATCACTTGATTATGAATCATTTAATGCTTGCGAACCATGCCTCATGGGTAAGATGACTAAGACTCTGTTTTTCGGAACAATGGAGCGAGCAACAGATTTGTTGAAAATCATACATACTGATGTATGTGGTCCGATGAATATTGAGGCTCGCGATAGGTATCATTATTTTCTAATCTTCACAGATGATTTGAGCAGATATGAGTATATCTACTTGATGAAACATAAGTCTGAAACATTTGAAAAGTTCAAAGAATTTTAGAGTGAAGTGGAGAATCATCGTAACAAGAAAATAAGGCTTCTACAATCTGATCGCGGAGACAAATATTTGAGTTACGAGTTTGGTCTTCAATTAAAAAAATGTGGAATAGTTTCAAAAATTCGTGCCACCCGGAACACCACAACATAATGGTGTGTCCGAACGTCATAGCCGTACTTTATTAGATATAGTGCAAATCTATGATGTTTCTTACCGATTTACCACTATCATTTTTGAGGTTATGCATTAAAGGCAGCTGCATTCACGTTAAAAAGGGGCACCATCTAAGTCCGTTGAGACGACACAATCTGAACTGTGGTTTAGCAAAAAACCAAAGTTGTCGTTTCTTAAAGTTTGGGGTTGTGATGTTTATGTGAAAAAGTTTCATCCTGATAAGCTCAAAACCAAATCGGAGAAATATGTCTTCATAGGATACCCAAAAGGAGACTGTTGGGTACACCTTCTATCACAGATCCTAAGGCAAGACATTCGTTGCTTATAATGGATCCTTTCTAGGGAAGGAGTTTCTCTCCAAAGAAGTGAGTGGGAGGAAAGTAGAACTTGATAAGGTAATTGTACCTTCTCCCTTATTGGAAAATAGTTCATCACAGAAATCTGTTCCTGTCACTGCTACACCAATTAGTGAGGAAGCTAATGATGACGATCATAAAACATCAGATCAAGTTACTACCGAATCTCGTAGGTAAACCAGAGTGAGATCCGCACCAGAGTGGTACAGTAATCCTATTCTGGAAGCCATGTTACTAGACAATGACGAACATGCGAACTATGAGGAAGCGATGATGAGCCCAGATTCCGCAAAATGGCTTGAGGCCATGAAATCTGAGATGGGATTCATGTATGAAAACAAAGTATGGACTTTGGTTGACTTGCCCGATGATCAGCAAGCCATAGAAAATAAATGGATCTTCAAGAGGAAGACGGACGTTGATAGTAGTGTTACTATCTACAAAACTAGAATTGTTGCAAAAGGTTTTCGACAAGTTCAAAGTGTTGACTACGATGAGAGTTTCTCACTCGTATCTATGCTTAAGTATGTCCGAATCATGTTAGCAATTGCCGCATTTTATGAAATCTGCCAAATGGATAAACAAAACTGCATTCCTTAATGGATTTCTTAAAGAAGAGTTGTATATGATGCAACCAGTAGGTTTTGTCAATCCTAAAGGTGCTAACAAAATATGCAAGCTCCAGCGATTCATCTATGGACTGGTGCAAGCATCTCAGAGTTGGAATACACGCTTTGATAAGTTGATCAAAGCATATAGTTTTATATAGACTTGCGGTGAAGCCTGTATTTACAACAAAGTGAGTGGGAGCACTACAGCATTTCTGATAAGTATATGTGAATGACATATTGTTGATCGGAAATAATGTAGAATTATTCTGTAAAGCATAAAGGAGTGTTTGAAAGGAGTTTTTCAACGAAAGACTTCGGTGAAGCTGCTTACATATTGAGCATCAAGATCTATAGAGATAGATCAAGACGCTTGATAAGTTTTTTCAATAAATACATACCTTGACAAGATTTTGAAGTAGTTCAAAATGGAATAGTCAAAGAAAGAGTTTCTTGCCTATGTTACAAGGTGTGAAATTGAGTAAGACTCAAAGCCCGACCACGGCAGAAGATAGAAAGAGAATGAATGCCATTCCCTATGCCTTGGTCATAGGTTCTATAAAGTATGCCATGCTGTGTACCAGATCTATTGTATACCCTACCACTGATTTTGGCAAGGGAGTACAATAGTGATCTAGGAGTAGATCACTGGATAGCAGTCAAAATTATCCTTAGTGGAATAAGGATATGTTTCTCGATTATGGAAGTGAAAAAAAGGTTCGTCATAAAGGGTTACGCCGATGCAAGTTTTGACACTAATCTAGATGACTCTAAGTCTTGGTCTAGATACAAATTGAAAGTGGGAGCAATTAGCTAGAGTAGCTCCATGCAGAGCATTGTTGACATAGAAATTTGCAAAATACATGCGGATCTGAATGTGGCAGACCCGTTGACTAAGATTCTCTCACAAGCAAAACATGATCACACCTTACTACCCTTTGGGTGTTAATCACATAGCGATGTGAACTAGATTACTAAATCCAGTAAACCCTTTGGGTGTTGGTCACATGGCGATGTGAACTATGGGTGTTAATCACATGATGATGTGAACTATCGATGTTAATCACATGGTGATGTGATCTAGATTATTGACTCTAGTGCAAGTGGGAGACTGAAGGAAATATGCCCTAGAGGCAATAATAAAGTTATTATTTATTTCCTTATTTCATGATAAATGTTTATTATTAATGCTAGAGTTGTATTAACCGGAAACATAATACATGTGTGAATACATAGACAAACAGAGTGTCACTAGTATGCCTCTACTTGACTAGCTCGTTAATCAAAGATGGTTATGTTTCCTAACCATGGAGAAAGAGTTGTTATTTGATTAACGGGATCACATCATTAGGTGAATGATCTGATTGACATGACCCATTCCATTAGCTTAGCACCCGATCATTTAGTATGTTGCTATTGCTTTCTTCATGACTTATACATGTTCCTATGACTATGAGATTATGCTACTCCCGTTTGCCGGAGGAACACTTTTTGTGCTACCAAACGTCACAACGTACCTGGGTGATTATAAAGGAGCTCTACAGGTGTCTCCAAAGGTACATGTTGGGTTGGTGTATTTCGAGATTAGGATTTGTCACTCCGATTGTCGGAGAGGTATCTCTGGGCCCTCTCGGTAATGCACATCACTTAAGCCTTGCAAGCATTGCAACTAATGAGTTAGTTGCGGGATGATGTATTACGGAACAAGTAAAGAGACTTGCCGGTAATGAGATTGAACTAGGTATTGGATACCGACGATCGAATCTCGGGCAAGTAACATACCGATGACAAAGGGAACAACGTATGTTGTTATGCGGTCTGACCGATAAAAGATCTTCGTAGAATATGTAGGAGCCAATATGGGCATCCAGGTCCCGCTATTGGTTATTGACCGGAGACGTGTCTCCGTCATGTCTACATTGTTCTCGAACCCGTAGGATCCGCACGCTTAAGGTTTCGATGACAATTATATTATGAGTTTATGAGTTTTGATGTACCAAAGGAGTTCGGAGTCCCGGATGAGATCGGGGAAATGACGAGGTGTCTCGAAATGGTTGAGACATAAAGATCGATATATTGGACAACTATATTCGGACATCGGAAAGGTTCCGAGTGATTCGGGTATTTTTCGGAGTACCAGGTAGTTACGGGAGAAGCAATGGGCCTTGATGGGCTTTAGTGGGAAGAAGAGAAAGGGCCAAGGGGCTGCTGCGCCCCCCTCCCCTCTGGTCCGAATTGGACTAGGGAAAAGGGGGCCGGCCACCTTTCCTTCTCCTCTACTTCCTTCTCCCTTCCTCCCCTCTTGGTGGACTCCTACTAGGACTTGGAGTCCTAGTAGGACTCCACATCCTGGCCGCACCAATTGCCTTGGCCGGCCTCCTCCTCCTCCATCCTTTATATACTGAGGCAAGGGGCACCCTAGAGACAAGTTGATCCATGTGATCTTATTCTTAGCCGTGTGCGGCGCCCCCTGCCACCATAGTCCTCGATAATATTGTAGCGGTGCTTAGGCGAAGCCCTGCGAGAGTAGTACATCAAGATCGTCACCACACCGTCGTCCTGACGGAACTCTTCCCCGACACTTTGCTGGATCGGAGTCCGGGGATCATCATCGAGCTGAATGTGTGCTAGAACTCGGAGGTGCCGTAGTTTCGGTGCTTGATCGGTCGGGCCGTGAAGACATACGACTACATCAACTGCATTGTCATAACGCTTCCGCTATCGGTCTACGAGGGTACGTAGACAACACTCTCCCCTCTCGTTGCTATGCATCACCATGATCTTGCGTGTGCGTAGGAATTTTTTTGAAATTACTACGTTCCCCAACACTTGGGGCAAAGGATTTGGCTAGCATCAGAGAGAAAGGCAAGCTCAACATGTTGGAGGATCCAAGACAATATAACTTCTATTCAGTTATATGAAAACATAACACATTATGTTTTCTTCCTTGTCCAACATTAACCTTTTAGCATGCCATATTTTAATGTGTGCTCACAATTAGAAAATATGTCCAAGATAGTATAATTATATGTGAAGTCTCTCTTTCTTTATTATTTCCTATTATTTGCAACAATGACCAAAACTATGTTTGTCAACTCTCAAAAAATTTTGTTCATCATACTCTTTATATGTGAAGTCATTACTCTCCATAAGATCAATATATGATCTTTTTATTTCTTTTTATTCTTTCTTTTATTCCCTCAAGATCTTTGCAAGAAAGCAAAGCCCTCAACTCAAAACTACTCATTACTATATATAACTCACAGACTCGATTACATAGATAGATCTCGAAACAAACCTCAAAGCTAGATCATACTAAAAAAAATTATTCTACTAGATCAAGATATAACCAAAAGTATCAAACTAATAAAAATGATAAAGGTAAAGGTGTGATGGTGATACGATATTGGGGCACATCCCCAAGCTTGGTAGTTGCCAAGGCAGTGTCCATACCCACGTATGTATGTCTCTTTCTTCGGCGGTGGTGATGATGGAGTTGTTGATGTGGTATCCTTCTTCCTCAGCTTGTGCTTGAGGGTAGAATTTTCCTCCCTTAAGTGATCTATCTCCTGCTCAAGCCTTAATATCTTTTCACATAGTTCTTGTTTGTTTTCCTGTTGTTGGGGAACATAGTGATTTAAAAAAAATCTACGCACACGCAAGATCCATCTAGGTGATGCGTAGCAACGAGGGGAAAAGTGTGTTGTCCGCGTACCATCGTAGACTGTAAGTGGAAGCATTATGACAACGCGGTTGATGTAGTCGAACATCTTCACGATCCGACCGATCCTAGCACCGAAGGTCTGGCACCTCGACAATCTGCACACGTTCAGCTCAGTGACGTCCCGCAAACTCTAGATCCATCTGAGTGTCAAGGGAGAGTTTCGTCAGCACGACGGCGTGATGACAGTGTTGATGAAGCTACTGGAACAGGGCTTCGCCTAAGCACTACAATGATATGACCGAGGTGGATTATGGTGCAGGGGGCACTGCACACGGCTAAGACAATTGTCAAATTGTGTGTCTATGGGGTGCCCCCCTCCCCCGTATATGAAGTAGTGGAGGAGAGGGAGGCGCCGGCCCTCTATGGCGCGTCCAAGGGAGTCCTACTCCCACCGGGAGTAGCATTCCCCCCCTTCCCAAGTTGGATTAGGAGAGGAAGGAAGGGGAGAGAGGGGGAAGGAAGGGGGGGCCGGCCCCCCACCCAATTCGGATTGGGCTTGGGGGGCGCGCCCCCTCCTAGGCTCCCTTCTCCTCTCCCCCACTATGGCGAAATAAGGCCCATATACTTGCCGGTGGGTTCCGATAACCTCCTGGTACTCCGGTATATGCTCAAACTCGCCCAGAACCATTCCGATGTTCAAACATAGTCATCCAATATATCAATCTTTATGTCTTGAGCATTTTGAGACTCCTCTTCATGTCCGTGATCATATCCGGGACTCCGAACAAACTTCGGTACATCAAAACACATAAACTCATAATACTGATCGTCACCGAATGTTAAGCGTGCGGACCCTACGGGTTCGAGAACTATGTAGACATGACCGAGACTCATCTCCGATCAATAACTAATAGCGGAACCTGGATGCTCATATTGGTTCCTACATATTCTACAAAGATCTTTATCGGTCAAACTGCATAACAACATATGTTGTTCCCTTTCTACCCGGTATGTTACTTTCCTGATATTCAATCATCGGTATCATCATACCTAGTTCAATCTCATTACCGGCAAGTCTCTCTACTCGTTACGTAATGCTACATCCCGTAACTAACTCATTAGTTACATTGCTTGCAAGGCTTATAGTGATGTGCATTACCGAGAGGGCCTAGAGATACCTCTCCGATACACGGAGTGACAAATCCTAATCTTGATCTATGCCGAGTCAACAAACTCCATCGGAGACACATGTAGAGCATCTTTATAGTCACCAAGTTACGTTGTGCCGTTTGATAGCACACTAAGTGTTCCTCCGGTATTCGGGAGTTGCATAATCTCATAGTCATAGGAACATGTATAAGTTATGGAGAAAGCAATAGCAGCAAACTAAACGACCATCGTGCTAAGCTAACGGATGGGTCAAGTCAATTACATCATTCTCTAATGATGTGATCCCATTTATCAAACGAAAACTCTTTGACCATCTTTGATCAACGAGCTAGTCAAGTAGAGGCATACTGGTGACACTCTATTTGTCTATGTATTCACACATGTACTAAGTTTCCGGTTAATACAATTCTAGCATGATTAATAAACATTTATCATGATATAAGGAAATATAAATAACAACTTTATTATTTCCTCTAGGGCATATTTCCTTCTGTCTCCCACTTGCACTAGAGTCAATAATCAAGATAACATTGTAATGATTCTAACACCCATGGAGTCTTGGTGCTGATCATGTTTTGCTCATGTGAGAGGCTTAGTCAACGGGTCTGCATGTAACGCCCTCGATGCGGCTATGTATCCCACGTGTCGAGGCACGACTTAGAGACATAGGCGCATTGAAAGCAATGTCGCAAGTCGGGAATCATTACACAACCCATGTACATATATAGTATAAAGGGGACTAATAGCATAGTTGGCTTACACTCGCCACGTCACATCAAAGTACATAAATAACATCCATCATACAATCACTCATGGCCCGACTACGGCGCCAAAATAGAAAAGACCCCCAACAAGCGACTAGGCCCTGAATCTAACCCCGAATAGGCATCCCTACTGATCATCAGGAAACGAAACATAGTATCGCTGAGAGTCCTCGTCGTACTCCCACTTCAGCTCGAGCGCGCCATCCGGAGAGGTATCATTTGTCCCTGCATCTGTTGTAATAGTAATCTGTGAGCCACAAAGGACTCAACAATCTCGCACCCTCGCGATCAAGACTATTTAAGCTTAATAGGTAGGAAAGGGGTAATGTAAAGTGGAGCTGCAGCAAGCGGCTAGCATATATGGTGGCTAACTTATTCGCAAAGGAGAGCGAGAAGAGGAGGCAAAGCATGAGCGGAAACTATATAGAGCAGCCTACGCAAACATAACTCCAATGCCGTGTCCACTTCCCGGACTCCGCCGAGAAGAGGCCGTCACGGCAACACACGCAGTTGATTCATTTTAATTATTTAAGGTTCAAGTTATCTACAACCGGACATTAACAAATTCCCATCTGCCCATAACCGCGGGCACGGCTTTCGAAAGATCAATCCCTGCAGGGGGGGTCCCAACTTAGCCCATAAGAAGCTCTCACGGTCAATGAAGGAATAGACCTCCACCCAGGACCCACCGATCAGACTCGGTATCCCAGTACAACAAGATGATTCGACAGGTGAAAACTAGTCCAGCAACACCGCCCGAATGTGCCGACAAATCCCGATAGGAGCTGCACATATCTCTTTCTCAAGGCACACTTAGATTGTCCTATGTACGGGTAGGCCAGCCCAGAGTTACCCCTGGTGGCCACCGGCAGCTGACAGTTAGACCAACACTCAGAGGAGCACTGGCCCGGAGGGGGGGGGTTAAAATAAGATGACCCTCGGGCTCCGGAACCCAAGGGAAAGAAAAGGGTAGGTGGCAAATGGTAAAACCAATGTTGGGCATTGCTGGAAAAGCTTTAATCAAGGCGAACAATCAAGGGGTTCCCATATAGCCCAACCGCGTAAGGGACGCAACAATCCGGGAACATAACACCGATATGACAGAAACTAGGGCGGCAAGAGTGGAACAAAACACTAGGCGAGAGGCCGAGCCTCCCACCCTTTACCAAGTATATAGATGAATAAAGATAACATAGCAATATAATGATATCCCAACAAGTAAATAAATGTTCCAACAAGGAACGGCTCCAATCTTCATCTGCAACTAACAACGCTATAAGAAGGGCTGAGCAAAGCGGTAACATAGCCAATCAATGGTTTGCTAGGACAAAGGTGGGTTAGAGGCTCAATCATGGCAATTGGGAGGCTGACAAGAAAGTGGTAGGCATCGTAGCATTTGCAAAGCAAAAGAGCGAGCAAACTAGCATAGCAAAGATAGTAGTGATTTCAAGGGTGTGATCATCTTGCCTGCAGAGTTGTCAGAATTGACTGGATCCTCAAAAGCAAACTCAACGGGCTCCTCGTTAGCGAACTCGTCTCCCGGCTCTACCCAACAACACAAACAAGCAACAAGGATACAATCAACCACGTGCAAGGGCAACCAATAAGATGCAAAGATGATATGCTATGCGGGATGCGATGCGGGATGCAAAATGCAAGACGTGACAGGAAATTCATGAACCTGGCCTAAACTTGGAAAACTAAGTGTGCCACTGGATATAGGGGAAGAAATCCCCTGAAAACGATATAAAGAACATGGCAATCGGAGCTACGGTTTGGAAATGGCAAGCGTTTTACTAAACGAACCGATCTGCGATTTACAGGAAGTAGGCTCCTAAATGCAACAAAATGAACATGCTACAGCCACCAAACATGAAAAAAAAATTGCATGGAAGTGATGTACTCAAGAAGCTTAACAAATCACCAGGACTAAGGCATAGGCAAATTCATCCATTAAGGGCTTCAAACAAGCATGGCAAAACTGAATAAGCAAAATAGATTTCAGACTTAGCGAAATTAACGCTAGTCTGAAATTTCAGACCACGATGCTCTCTTCGGAGCAGCAAAACAACATGAAGCAAAACCTGAACATGGCAAGTAAGAGCATGTAATGGAGCTACTCAACAATATTAACAAAACACCCAAAATAACCTGGGGTCAAAAGGGTTCATAAGATACTCTACCGAGCACACGAACATCGATGAAACACAATCAGTTTTCAGACTTAGTGAAAACTGGGACATGCTGAAATTATAACTCACGGAGGCATGTAAACGAGCTCGATGCTCTCACTACGGTGCAAGTCATGGCAAGGCAAGCATATATACATTAAGAAGGCACAAAATGCTAGCTAGACATGGCAAGAACAATGGCATAGCATGCATGGATCACTAGCAATAGCCCCGGCAAAATCGCAAAAGAGTTCACGATCTTCCCAAAACAACAACTATGCAAAAGTTGAGCTTGATTGAGTCAACCTAGGTTGCTCCAAAATAACAAGTAAAGACATGGATGGATCAAGCACAACAAGCATAACAAATCACTCTTACTGATCATCCTCAAAAGAGGCACGGATCACTAGGAAACAAGCTGGACATATAGCATCGTGAAGTAAAACATCCCAGACATAGTGATTTTCACTAAGTCCCTGAAATCAGTAAACTCAGGTACCCCTCTTTGCAAGCTTGCACAAGACAACACACACATCCTAAAAATGCAAGGGAGGCACCTCTGGAAAGAAGACAACATGCTTAACAATTCATCCCAAAGGGGCACAGGCATATCATGCACACAATAATCATGGCAAAAATGACAAAAGTCAATGTAAGGCTAACGGATCTGCAATTTAACTCATGATGCCTCCTTCCAACAGCATTTTGGGCACCAATATGACCTCAAATGCAAATGATGCAATGGAATGAAATGATGTACTCGTCGAGACGAAGATTTTGATATATCATATGCTCAAATCAGAGCTACGGATGCAAAGTTATGGCAGGTCAAACGTAGCATAAAAAATCAGGGGAGAGGAAGAAAAAGTCAACCGTGCGAGATCTAGGTTTTACTATAGCAGCCGGGTGCACGCGAACCGAGGCAGCGGATCTCGCCGGAATCGCTGCCGGAGAGGAGGGAGGTGACCGGATCCGAAGCGGGGCTCGCCGGTGGGGGTCCTCGGGGCCGCGGGGAGGCGGCGCCGACGGCGAAGCGGCGAGGGGCGGCGGTGGCGGCGCCGCGGCGGGGCTGGCGAGGGGCGGTGGCGGCGGCCCGCGGCGGGGCCGGCCGGCAGCTGAACGGCGGCGGGGCGCGCCGGAGGTGGCGGCGGTGGCCGCGCCCGAAGAAGACGGCGGCGCGAGCGGCGGAGGGCGTCGGGCGGCAAAGTGGGCCTCGGGGGTTCTCCCCGGGCCGGAGCGGGCCGGAGCGGGCGCGGGAGGCGGCGCGCCACGTGGCAGGCGGCGATTGGCGGCGGCGGGATGTCCGGCGTGGACCGGACACGTCCGGCGCACGGAGAGAAGCGGATCTAGGGTTTCGGGGGAAGAAGAAGGAGAATTTCGGGGGGGTCTATTTATAGGCATAAGTGGAGCTAGGAGAGTCCAAATGAGGTGCGGTTTTCGCCCACACGATCTTGATCGAACGACCGAGACGATGGAGCAGAGTTTGGTGGGTTTTGGGCCAAATTGGAGGGGTGTTGGGCTGCAACACACATGAGGCCTTTTCGGTCCCTCGGTTAACCGTTGGAGTATCAAACGAAGTCCAAATGACCCGAAACTTGACAGGCGGTCTACCGGTAGTAAACCAAGGCCGCATGGCAAGTCTCGGCCCAATCCGGAAATGTTTAATCCCCACACACGAAAGAAAGCTAGAAATGGCCACCGGAGGAGAACGAAGCGCCGGAATGCAAAACGGACAACGGGGAAAATGCTCGAATGCATGAGATGAACATGTATGCAAATGCAATGCACGTGATGACATGATATGAGATGCACGAAAACGAAAACAACACACGGAGACAAAGACCCGAACCCGAGAATTAAATATAACTTAATGCCGGAAACGGCAAGAGTTGGAGTACAATTGGGGAAGGTTACATATGGGGCATTACAACACTCCACCACTACGAAAAGATTTCGTCCCAAGATCTAGGACTGAAAGAACTCCGGGTACTCAAAACGGAGGTGATCCTCGCGTTCCCAGGTAGCTTCACGATCGGAATGGTGTGACCACTTGACTTTGAGAAATTTGATTGACTTGTTGCGAGTTTTGCATTCTGTCTCTTCAAGGATTGCAACTGGGTGCTCACGATAGGAGAGATCTTCTTGGAGCTCAATGTCCTCGAAGTTGACGGTGCGCTCAGGCGTCTTGAAGCACTTTCGGAGTTGCGAGACGTGGAACACATCATGAACATTGGCAAAGTTTGCAGGAAGCTCGAGTTGATAGGCGAGGTCGCCTCTCTTGCTGACGATCTTGAAAGGTCCGACGTATCTGGGGGCAAGCTTCCCTTTGATACCGAAGCGACGAGTCCCTTTCATAGGAGAGACGCGGAGGTAGACATGATCTCCGATCTCGAAAGCCAAATCACGGTGCTTACTATCATAGTAGCTCTTCTGGCGGGATTGGGCTGCTTTGAGGTTATCACGAATGACCTTGCACCTTTCTTCTGCCTCTGTGATTAGGTCATTACCCAGCAGCTAACGTTCACCGGTTTCAGACCAGTTGAGAGGTGTACGGAACTTCCTACCATACAGAATTTCAAATGGGGCCTTGCCGGAACTTGCTTGGAAACTGTTGTTGAACGAGAATTCAGCATAAGGAAGACAATCCTCCCACTTCATGCCGAAGGAGATAACACAAGCTCTGAGCTTATCTTCAAGAATCTGGTTGACACGCTCGACTTGACCGCTTGTTTGAGGATGGAAAGCAGTGCTGAAGCGAATGTTGGTGCCCATGGCCTTCTGAAAAGAATCCCAAAACTTGGAGGTAATGATGCTGCCACGGTCTGAAGATATCACTTGAGGAATACCGTGCAGAGAGACAATTCGAGAGGGATAGAGTTCCGCCAATTGAGCTGCAGCGATTGACTCTTTGATAGGCAGGAAATGAGCCACTTTGGTGAGCTTGTCGATGACAACGAATATAGCATCATTGCCACGCTTGGACTTAGGAAACCCAGTCACGAAGTCCATTTCAATGTGGTCAAACTTCCATTCTGGAATGGCAAGAGGTTGGAGGAGACCTGCTGGCCTTTGGTGTTCTGCCTTCACTCTTCTGCAGACATCACATTCATTCACGAATTGAGCGATCTCGCGCTTCATTCGAGTCCACCAATAAGTTTGCTTCAGATCTTGATACATCTTCGTTCTACCAGGGTGGATGGAGAGGAGAGAGTTGTGAGCCTCATTCATGATCACTTTACGAAGCTCACCTTTGGGCACAACAATTCGATCCTCGAAGAAGAGAGTGTCCTTGTCATCAAGTCGGTAGCACTTGTACTTGGACCGACTCTTTGCAATACCAATCTTCACCTTTTTCACCATAGTATCAAGGAGCTAGGCTTGGCGAATCTGGTCTTCCAAGGTAGGAGAAACTTGAAGGTTGGCGAGGAAACCTTGAGGAACAACTTGCAAATTAAGTTTGCGGAAAGCTTCACAAAGCTCGGGTTGATAAGGCTTGAGAATCAGACTGTTGCAATATGCTTTTCTGCTCAAAGCGTCAGCAATCACATTAGCCTTGCTTGGAGTATACTCGATACTCGGATTGTACTCTTGAATCCTTTCGACCCATCGAGTCTGCCTGAGGTTGAGATTAGGCTGAGTGAAGATGTACTTGAGACTCTTGTGATCAGTGAAAATGTCTACTTTTCTTCCCAAGAGAAGATGTCTCCAAGTCAACAATGCGTGCACAACTGCCGCCAACTCGAGATCATGAGTGGGGTAGTTCTTCTCATTAGGCTTCAACTGGCGAGAGGTATAAGCAACAACTTTCTTCTCTTGCATCAGTACAACACCTAGACCTTGGAGAGAGGCATCACAAAAGACCTCGTACGGCTTGGTTTCATCAGGAGGAGTCAGAACTGGAGTAGTGATCAATTTCTCTTTCAAAGCGTTGAAAGCAATATCACACTCCGGAGACCAAACGTACTTGACGTGCTTCTGAAGAAGATTAGAGAGAGGCTTCGCAATCTTGGAGAAGTTTTCAATGAATCTTCGGCAGTAGCTTGCGAGACCGAGGAAGCTACGGAGTTGCTTCACGTTCTGAGGAGGTTCCCAATTCACGATTGCAGACACCTTCTCAGGATCCACAGAAATTCCCTTGGCAGAGATGATATGGCCAAGATAAAGAACCTCATCGAGCCAAAATTCACACTTGGAGAACTTGGCGTAGAACTGATGTTCCCTTAGCTTGTCAAGAACCAAACGCAAGTGCTTGGCATGATCTTCCTTGTTCTTCGAGAAAACCAGGATGTCGTCGAGATAGACCAAAACGAAGTCGTTGGTGTAGGGGTTGAAGATGAAGTTCATCATGCGAGAGAACGTCGGAGGAGCGTTGGCGAGGCCAAAAGACATAAAAGTGTATTCATATGACCCATAGCTTGTTCTGAACACCGTCTTTGGAATATCTTGCTCACGAATGCGAATTTGGTGATAACCCATACGGAGGTCAAGCTTGGAGAATAATTGGGCACCCTTGAGTTGTTCAAACAGCTCATTAATGTTGGGAAGTGGATATTTGTTCTTGATGGTCTTCTTGTTCAATGGACGATAATCAACACAAAGTCGGTCCGTTCCATCCTTCTTCTTCACAAAAAGAACATCACAACCCCACGGAGAAGTACTAGGCCGAATGAGACCCATTCTTTCTTGAACATCGAGTTGTTTCTTCAACTCCTTCAACTCTTCGGGGCCGAGCTTGTAGGGACGTTTGCACACAGGTTCCGTATCGGGCTCAAGTTCAATAACAAATTCAACTGGCCGGTTTGGAGGCATGCCTGGGAGTTCTTCTGGGAAGACATCTTGATACTCACAAACAACCGGAATCTGCGAAATAGCATCCAATTCACCCTTTTCATTGAGAGAGAACAACCGGATGGTATTATCCCGAGAAGCAAAGACAATGACATCTTCAGATGAATGAGTCAGTTGAATCTGCCTGGCTGCACAATCGAGGTGAGCCTTGTGTTTAGAGAGCCAGTCCATCCCAAGAATAAGATCGATATCAGAATCACCAAGAACCGTTGGAGAAGCCAGAAACTTATGATCACCCAAAGTGATTGTAACATCCGGAACAATGGAGTTAGCCTGCATACTCTTACCAGGAGAAACAACCGCTAATGGGCTAGGCAGAACTTGTGAAACCAATTCATGCCTAGATGTAAATGGCCTTGAAATGAAACAATGCGAAGCACCCGTGTCAAAAAGAACTTTTGCAGGAATATCATTAACAGGAAGGTTACCCATGATCACATTTGACGAATCCTCTGCCTGAGCTGCGTTCATCAAGTTGACCTTGGCAGACTTGGGGTTGTGCTTGACCACAGCTGTACTTGCCGATCTGACAGGAGGAGGAGGAAGACGCCTCTGGTTGAAACACTTGTTGGCATAGTGACCCTTCTGTTGGCACTTGTTGCATGTGACCTCTGAGAGCGGACGGTGGTACGGAGCACTCGATCTTGAAGCTTGAGACGAAGTCTTGTTCTGAAAGCCTGGGTTGGGTGGGTGGGATGAACCACTGCCACCTTTGCTCTTCTGCTGATACGGCTGACGGAATGGAGGAGGAGGAAGCCAATACTTCTGCTGCTTGGCCACTTGAGTAGAGGAAGAAGGCGTAGTGTCTCTGACTCGCTTCCTGGAAGCATCACACCTTAGCTGAGCAACCTCTTGCTTCAGTGCCATGTTGTAGAACTCATCGTATCTCAGCGGCTCGAAGAGGACAAGAGCGAGCTGAATTTCTTCACGAAGACCACCCCTGAACTGATAGATCATGCTCTTCTCATCAGGAACATCCTGTTTGGCAAAACGGGCGAGCTTCTGGAACAACTTGTTGTAGTCATAGACAGACAAAGAGCCTTGCTTCAGATTGCGGAATTCTTCATGTTTGCTTTCAGTCACACTTTGAGGAATGTGATGAGCTCGGAAATCACGACGGAAATCATCCCAAGTGATCAAATGTCCACCTCTGGAATCCCGGTACTGCTGAAACCACTCTGCGGCCTGATCCTTGAGCTGGAAAGAGGCGAACTTGACGAAATCTTCAGGTCTGACGTTGCTACATTCAAAATGCTTGCCTAGATCGACTAACCAATCATCAGCATCGGTAGCCTCAACGCAGTTACTGAACGTCTTTGGACCATTTGCGAGGAACTGATACAGAGTTGCAAAATGGTTCTGGTTGTTGCCTTGATTCGCTTGACTGCTTTGATTCCGCTCTTGGATGATTTGCATGATCAGCTGTGTATTTGCATTAGTAGCGGCCATCACAGCTTGCCATGCTTCCGAAGGAGGCGGAGGTGGCGGAGGATCTTGATTCTGGTTCTGACTGGTGCTCTTAGCGGGAGCCATCCTGAAGAGGTTGACCACCATTAGCACACAAATAGAGAAATATTGAAGGTGAAACCAACGGAATGAAAATTGCAACACAAAGTCTTCACATCCGAACAAAATGAACGAATGCACTTCTCTTGAAGTGGTCACATATTCCTTAATTGCGAAGCCACGAGGAATCAGGTAGAAGAGGTACATCAACGAGGGGTGGAATCAACATATGACGTCGAAGCAGAACGAATACCACAACTTGAAATAAAACCAAGGGTTGGCTTGCGGAATAAGCCGGAACAAACACATGATAGAAATTTCGTCCGAAGTGTTCGTGGTAGGACCTACACGGGCTCGACCGGACAACACCATCATGTACAAGGCAGTGCACATGACATACGAAGCGTCCCCGAGTCAGCATAGCCAAGGACTCTTTAAGACACAACAAGGCCACTGTAAAATCGACCGTGAATAGGCGAACCACTAGACATCGAACCCCAATTTCATATCACACATCTGTTGGAAAGATATCCTAAGGCTACTTGAATTCCCACCTATGAAACTCCCGAAACTTTCCGGTTATGCAATCAGGTGTTGGGGATACAGGGGAAGCATAATATCTCACCCAAGCTAGCAAATCCTACATCCAGCTGCATCCATCCTTCACCACATAACCAAGAAACCTTCGGAAACCATCTATCTCAACCTTCGAAAAGCATCCGTTATACAAGTTATGGCGATACTCCCGAACTCCCGCCCTAGTACTGGGTGGCGTCGAGGTTATCTCACGAACGAACTGCATAAAGGAGATTTTCGATGTCGCGCACATATCTCAAGTATACCAGAATTGCAACAATAGAATTATGATGACAACACCTCAGAGCTCAACTCCCCGGGACACTTCCACTAAACCCCTGACAGGAGGCACCAAGACAGTATTCTCATCATAAGCCATCGGAACAAAACCAAGATACTCGCGTGATCCTAAAAAAAAATTAGTGAAATTTGAGAAGAGAAGAGTCAAAACTCTATGTCAGGATGCCTTACCAGAGCGATGAGGAGACTGGGAAGTAAAAAGAATTCCTAAGCTCTCCGATATATAATTCCTAAGGACTCAAAACATTTTTTTCTAGACACAACTCAGCTGCTAAAAACGATCAAGCAATGGGGCTCCTAAGGTCGCGGAAGGCTCTGATTACCAACTTGTAACGCCCTCGATGCGGCTATGTCGCCCACGTGTCGAGGCACGACTTAGAGACATAGGTGCATTGAAAGCAATGTCGCAAGTCGGGAATCATTACACAACCCATGTACATATATAGTATAAAGGGGAATAATAGCATAGTTGGCTTACACTCGCCACGTCACATCAAAGTACATAAATAACATCCATCATACAATCACTCATGGCCCGACTACGGCGCCAAAATAGAAAAGACCCCCAACAAGCGAGTAGGCCCTGAATCTAACCCCGAATAGGCATCCCTACTGATCATCAGGAAACGAAACATAGTATCGCTGAGAGTCCTCATCGTACTCCCACTTCAGCTCGAGCGCACCATCCGGAGAGGTATCATCTGTCCCTGCATCTGGTGTAATAGTAATCTGTGAGCCACAGAGGACTCAACAATCTCGCACCCTCACGATCAAGACTATTTAAGCTTAATAGGTAGGAAAGGGGTAATGTAAAGTGGAGCTGCAGCAAGCGGCTAGCATATATGGTGGCTAACTTATTCGCAAAGGAGAGCGAGAAGAGGAGGCAAAGCACGAGCGAAAACTATATAGAGCAGCCTACGCAAACATAACTCCAACGCCGTGTCCACTTCCCGGACTCTGCCGAGAAGAGGCCGTCACGGCAACACACGCAGTTGATTCATTTTAATTATTTAAGGTTCAAGTTATCTACAACCGGACATTAACAAATTCCCATCTGCCCATAACCGCGGGCACGGATTTCGAAAGATCAATCCCTGCAGGGGGGTCCCAACTTAGCCCATAACAAGCTCTCATGGTCAACGAAGGAATAGACCTCCACCCAGGACCCACCGATCAGACTCGGTATCCCGGTACAACAAGATGATTCGACAGGTCAAAACTAGTCCGGCAACATCGCCCGAATGTGCCGACAAATCCCGATAGGAGCTGCACATATCTCTTTCTCAGGGCACACTCAGATTGTCCTAGGTACGGGTAGGCCAGCCCAGAGTTGCCCCTGGTGGCCACCGGCAGCTGACAGTTAGACCAACACTCAGAGGAGCACTGGCCCAGGGGGGTTAAAATAAGATGACCCTCGGGCTCCGGAAACCCAAGGGAAAGAAAAGGGTAGGTGGAAAATGGTAAAACCAATGTTGGGCATTGCTGGAAAAGCTTTAATCAAGGCGAACAATCAAGGGCTTCCCATATAGCCCAACCGCGTAAGGGACGCAACAATCCGGGAACATAACACCGATATGACGGAAACTAGGGCGGCAAGAGTGGAACAAAACACTAGGCGAGAGGCCGAGCCTTCCACCCTTTACCAAGTATATAGATGAATAAAGATAACATAGCAATATAATGATATCCCAACAAGTAAGTAAATGTTCCAACAAGGAACGGCTCCAATCTTCATCTACAACTAACAACGCTATAAGAAGGGGCTGAGCAAGGCGGTAACATAGCCAATCAATGGTTTGCTAGGACAAAGGTGGGTTAGAGACTCAATCATGGCAATTGGTAGGCTGACAAGCAAGTGGTAGGCATCGTAGCATTGGCAAAGCAAAAGAGCGAGCAAACTAGCATAGCAAAGATAGTACTGATTTCAAGGGTGTGATCATCTTGCCTGCACAGTTGTCAGAATTGACTGGATCCTCAAAAGCAAACTCAACGGGCTCCTCGTTAGCGAACTCGTCTCCCGGCTCTACGCAACAACACAACCAAGCAACAAGGATACAATCAACCACGTGCAAGGGCAACCAATAAGATGCAAAGATGATATGCTATGCGGGATGCGATGCGGGATGCAAAATGCAAGACGTGACAGGAAATGCATGAACCTGGCCTCAACTTGGAAAACCAAGTGTTCCACTGGATAGAGGGGAAGAAATCCCCTGAAAACGATATAAAGATCATGGCAATCGGAGCTACGGTTTGGAAATGGCAAGCGTTTTACTAAACGAACCGATCTGCGATTTACAGCAAGTAGGCTCCTAAATGCAACAAAATGAACATGCTACAGCCACCAAAAATGAAAAAAAAAATTGCATGGAAGTGATGTACTCAAGAAGCTTAACAAATCACCAGGACTAAGGCACAGGCAAATTCATCCATTAAGGGCTTCAAACAAGCATGGCAAAACTGAATAAGCAAAACAGATTTCAGACTTAGCGAAATTAACGCTAGTCTGAAATTTCAGACCACGATGTTCTCTTCGGAGCAGCAAAACAACATGAAGCAAAACCTGAACATGGCAAGTAAGAGCATCGCATGGAGCTACTCAACAAGCTTAACAAAACACCCAAAATGACCTGGGGTCAAAAGGGTTCACAAAATACTCTACCGAGCACACAAACATCGATGAAACACAATCAGTTTTCAGACTTAGTGAAAACTGGGACATGCTGAAATTATAACTCACGGAGGCATGTAAACGAGCTCGATGCTCTCACTACCGTGCAAGTCATGGCAAGGCAAGCATATATCCATTAAGAAGGTACAAAATGCTAGCTAGACATGGCAAGAACAATGGCATAGCATGCATGGATCACTAGCACTAGCCCCGGCAAAATCGCAAAATAGTTCACGATCTGCCCAAAACAACAACTATGCAAAAGTTGAGCTTGATTGAGTCAACCTAGGTTGCTCCAACATACCAAGTAAAGACATGGATGGATCAAGCACAACAAGCATAACAAAGCACTCTTACTGATCATCCTCAAAAGAGGCACGGATCACTAGGAAACAAGCTGGACATATAGCATCGTGAACTAAAACATCCCAGACTTAGTGATTTTCACTAAGTCCCTGAAATCAGTAAACTCAGGTACCCCTCTTTGCAAGCTTGCACAAGACAACACACACATCCTAAAAATGCAAGGGAGGCACCTCTGGAAAGAAGACAACATGCTTAACAATTCATCCCAAAGGGGCACAGGTATATCATGCACACAATAATCATGGCAAAAATGACAAAAGTCAATGTAAGGCTAACGGATCTGCAATTTAACTCATGATGCCTCCTTCCAACAGCATTTTGGGCACCAAGATGACCTCAAATGCAAATGATGCAATGGAATGAAATGATGTACTCGTCGAGACGAAGATTTTGATATATCATATGCTCAAATCGGAGCTACGGATGCAAAGTTATGGCAGGTCAAACTTAGCATAAAAAATCAGGGGAGAGGAAGAAAAAGTCAACCGTGCGAGATCTAGGTTTTACTGTAGCAGCCGGGTGCACGCGAACCGAGGCGGCGGATCTCGCCGGAATCGCTGTCGGAGAGGAGGGAGGTGACCGGATCCGAAGCGGGGCTCGCCGGTGGGGGTCCTCGGGGCCGCGGGGAGGCGGCGCCGACGGCGAAGCGGCGAGGGGCAGCGGTGGTGCCGCCATGGCGGGGCTGGCGAGGGGCGGTGGTGGCGGCCCGCGGCGGGGCTGGCCGGCAGCCGGACAGCGGCGGGGCGCGCCGGAGGTGGCGGCGGTGGCCGCGCCCGAAGAAGACGGCGGCGCGAGCGGCGGAGGGCGTCGGGCGGCGGTTGGCGGCGGCGGGATGTCCGGCGCGGACCGGGCACGTCCGGCGCGCGGAGAGAAGCGGATCTAGGGTTTCAGGGGAAGAAGAAGGAGAATTTCGGGGGGGGGGGGTCTATTTATAGGCATAAGTGGAGCTAGGAGAGTCCAAATGAGGTGCGGTTTTCGCCCACACGATCGTGATTGAACGACCGAGGCGATGGAGCAGAGTTTGGTGGGTTTTGGGCCAAATTGGAGGGGTGTTGGGCTGCAACACACACGAGGCCTTTTCGGTCCCTTGGTTAACCGTTGGAGTATCAAACGAAGTCAAAATGACCCGAAACTTGACAGGCGGTCTACTGGTAGTAAACCAAGGCCTCATGGCAAGTCTCGGCCCAATCCGGAAATGTTTAATCCCCACACACGAAATAAAGCTAGAAATGGCCACCAGAGGAGAACGAAGCGCCGGAATGCAAAACGGACAACGGGGAAAATGCTCGAATGCATGAGATGAACATGTATGCAAATGCAATGCACGTGATGACATGATATGAGATGCACGAAAACGAAAACAACACACGGAGACAAAGACCCGAACCCGAGAATTAAATATAACTTAATGCCGGAAACGGCAAGAGTTGGAGTACAATTCGGGAAGGTTACATATGGGGCGTTACACTGCAACATTCAGATCTGTATGTATCTTGCAAATCTCTATGTCTCCCTCCTCAACTTGATCGTGGATGTAATTGAAGTGTCTCTCGATGTTCTTGGTTCTGTTATGAAATCTGGATTCCTTTGCCAAGGCAATTGCACCAGTATTGTCACAAAATATTTTCATTAGACCTGATGCACTAGGTATGACACCTAGATCGGATATGAACTCCTCCATCTAGACTCCTTCATTTGCTGCTTCTAAAACAACAATGTACTCTGCTTCTCATGTAGATCCCGCCACGACGCTCTGCTTTGGAACTGCACCAACTGATAGCCGTTTGGATCATCTGGAAAAATATGTATCCGGTTTGTGACTTAGAGTCATCTGGATCAGTGTCAAAGCTTGCATCGGTGTAACCATTTACAACGAGCTCTTTGTCACCTCCCTAAACGAGAAACATATCCTTTGTCCTTTTCAGGTATTTCAGGATGTTCTTGACCACTGTCCAGTGATCCACTCCTGGATTACTTTGGTACCTCCTTGCTAGACTAATAGCAAGGCACACATCAGGTCTGGTACACAACATTGCCTACATGATAGATCCTATGGCTGAAGCATAGAGAATGACTTTCATTTTCTCTCTATCTTCTGAAGTGGTCGGGCATTGAGTCTGACTCTACTTGACACCTTGTAACACAGGCAAGAACCCTTTCTTTGCTTGATCCATTTTGAACTTCTTCAAAACTTTATCAAGGTATGTGCTTTGCGAATGTCCAATTAAGCATCTTGATCTATCTCTATAGATCTTGATGCCCAATATATAAGAAGCTTCACCGAGGTCTTTCATTGCAAAATTCTTATTCAAGTATCCTTTTATGCTTCACCGAGGTCTGTCATTTCTGATCAATAATATGTCATCCACATATAATATTAGAAATGCTACAGAGCTCCCACTCAGTTTCTTGTAAATGCAGGCTTCTCCAAAAGTCTATATAAAACCATATGCTTTGATCACACTATCAAAGCATATATTCCAACTCCGAGAGGCTTGCACCAGTCCATAAATGGATCGCTGGAGCTTGCACACTTTGTTAGCACCTTGTGGATCGACAAAACTCTTCTTTTAGGTTTCCATTAAGGAATGCAGTTTTGACATCCATTTGCCAAATTTCATAATCATAAAAAGCGGCAATTGCTAACATGATCCGGACGGACTTAAGCATCGCTACGGGTGAGGAAGTCTCATTGTAGTCAACTCCTTGAACTTGTCGAAAACCTTTTGTAACAAGTCGAGCTTTGTACTCCCTTCGTGCCGAATTACTCGTCACAGGAATGGATGTATCTAGAGGTATTTTAGTTCTAGACACATCCATTTATGTGATGAGTAATTTGGAATGGCGGGAGTAGACAGTAACTTTACGGTCAGCATCAGTCTTCTTGAAGATCCATTTATTCTCTATGGCTTGCCGAGCATCAGGCAAGTCAACCAAAGTCCACACTTTGTTCTCATACATGGATCCCATCTCAAATTTCATGGCTTCAAGCCATCTTGAAGATCCATTACGGTCAGCGTCAGTAACATTACGAATCTTGCCCATGAGGCATGGTTCGCAAGCATCAAGTGATTCCAGAAGCCCATCAGCATGGAGTTTCTTCATGCGCTTTACACCAATATGACCTAAACGGCAGTGCCACAAATAATTTGCACTATTATTATTAAACTTATATCTGTTATCACTACTATCAAGATTTAGTAAAAACAGACAACTCATCAGGGGTGCATGACCATAAAAGATATTATTCATATAAATAGAAAAACCATTATTCTCTGATTTAAATGAATAACCGCCTCACGTCAAACAAGATCCAGATATAATGTTCATGCTCAACGCTGGCATCAAATAAAAATTATTTAGGTCTAAAACTAATCCCGAAGGTAGATGTAGAGGTAGCGTGCCGACAGTGATCACATCGACTTTGGAACCATTTCCCACACGCATCATCACCTCGTCCTTAGCCAATATTCGCTTAATCCGTAGCCCCTATTTCGAGTTGCAAATATTAGCAATAGAACCAGTATCAAATACCCAGGCGCTAGTGCGAGCATTAGTGAGGTACACATCAATAACATGCATATAAAATATACCTTTCAGTTTGCCATCCTTCTTCTCTGCCAAATACTTGGGGCAGGTCCGCTTCCAGTGACTAGTCCCTTTGAAGTAGAAGCACTCAGTCTCAGTCTTAGGTCTAGACTTGGGCTTCTTCACTTGAGCAGCAACTTGCTTACTATTCTTATTGAAGTTCCCCTGCTTCCCTTTACCCTTTTTCTTGAAACCGATGGTCTTGTTGACCATCAACACTTGATTCTCCTTCTTGAGTTCTACCTCCGCAGCCTTTAGCATTGCAAATAGCTCGGGACTCGTATTATCAATCCCGTGCATATTATAGTTCATCACGAAGCTCTTGTAGCTTGGTGGCAGTGATTGAAGAATTCTGTCAATGACACTATCATCAGGAAGATTAACTCCTAGCTGAGTCAAGTGGTTGTGGTACCCAGACATTCTGAGTATATGTTCACTGACAGAACTATTCTCCTCCATTTTGCAGTTGTAGAACTTTTTGGAGACTTCATATCTCTCAATCCGGGCATTTTCTTGAAATATTAACTTCAACTCCTGGAACATCTCATATGCCCCATGATGTTCAAAATGTCGTTGAAGTCCCGGTTCTAAGCCGTAAAGCATGGCACACTGAACTATCAAGTAGTCATTAGCTCCGCTCTGCCAGGTGTTCACAACATCTGGCGTTGCTCCTACAGCGAGTCTGTCACCTAGCGGTGCTTCCAGGACGTAATTCTTCTATGCAGCAATGAGGATAATCCTCAAGTTATGGACCCCGTCCGTGTAGTTGCTACCATCATCTTTCAACTTAGCTTTCTCTAGGAATGCCTTAAAATTCAACGGAACAACGGCACGAGCCATCTATTTACAACAACATAGACATGAAAAATACAATCACGTACTAAGTTTATGATAAATTAAAATTCAAATAATCAAATGACTTAAGAACTCCCACTTAGATAGACATCCCTCTAATCATCTAAGTGATCACGTGATCCATATCAACTAAATCATGTCCGATCATCATGTGAGATGGAGTAGTTTTCAATGGTGAACATCACTATGTTGATCATATCTACTATATGATTCACTCTCGACCTTTCGGTCTTAGTGTGTTGAGGCCATATCTTCATATTCTAGGCTCGTCAAGTTTAACCTGAGTATTCTGCGTGTGCGAAACTGGCTTGCACCCATTGTATGTGAATGTAGAGCTTATCACACTCGATCATCACATGGTCTCTCGGCACGATGAACTGTAGCAATGGTGCATACTCAGGGAGAACACTTATACCTTGAAATTTAGTGAGAGATCATCTTATAATTCTAGCGTTGAACTAAGCAAAATAAGATGCATAAAGGATAAACATCACACACAATCAATATAAGTGATATGATATGGCCATCATCATCTTGTGCCTTTGGTATCCATCTCCAAAGCATCGTCATGATCACCATCGTCACCGGCTTGACACCTTGATCTCCATCGAAGCATCTTGTTGTCTCGCCAACTATTTCTTCTACGACTATTGCTACTTCTTAATGATAAAGTACATCAATTACATGGCGATTCCATTTCATACAATAAAGTGACAACCATATGGCTCCTGCCAGTTGCCGATAACTCTGTTACAAAACATGATCATGCCATACAATAAAATTTAGCATCATGTCTTGACCATATCACATCACAACATGCCCAACAAAAACAAGTTAGACGTCCTCTACTTTGTTGGTGCAAGTTTTATGTGGCTGCTACGGGCTGAGCAAGAACAGTTCTTACCTACGCATCAAAAACCATTGTGCGGTACAGTGATTGCTTTCTGATCTTCAAAAAGAAACCGGTTCATTGAATCCGATGCAACTAAAGTTGGAGAAACTGACACCCACCAGCCACCTATGCGCGAAGCACGTTGGTAGAACCAGTCTCTCGTAAGCATACGCGTAATGTCGGTCTGAGCTGCTTCATCCAACAATACCGCTGAATCAAGAATCAACTAGTGACGGCAAGCAATATGTATATACCCACGCCCACAACTGCTTTGTGTTCTACTCATGCATATAACATCTATGCATAGACCTGGCTCGGATGCCACTGTTGGGGAACGCAGTAATTTCCAAAAAATTCTACGCACACGCAAGATCCAGCTAGGTGATGCATAGCAACGAGGGGGAAAGAGTGTTGTCCACGTACCCTCATAGACCGTAAGCGGAAGCGTTATGACAACGCGGTTGATGTAGTCAAACGTCTTCACGATCCGACCGATCCTATGTAACGCCCGGATAATCAAGCTATAGTAATCTCCCCCTAATGGTGGCCATGTCATTGCGATTACTATGCAGCTTGCCACTTGTACATAAATCAAAGCCTTTTTCAAATTTAAAATAAGTCGAATAAATTATTTCTTCGAGCAGTAAACCAAATATGTTCGCATTATTCTAAAAAGTCTCATGATCATTTCTCATGTTGAAACCAAGATCATTTGACTCACCAATTAATTCCTAGGAAATATTAGGTGGTCCAATAACATCCAAAATAGCCTTTTCAAAATTAAATAAATGTTTATGTATATCCGAACCACTTGAAACCTTGTGGGCCTCTCCAATGTGATGACTAATATTTATGTGGCAAGTTTCTTGATGAACAAAATTCATTTGGTACTTAAATAAAATGTAAAGTAGTGATGAAATAATAAAACGGAAATTTAATAATAGCAATAATAAAAAGTGCACAGTGCACTTGGGCTCTAGCCCACAGTGCAAGGCCCATTCCTTTTCCCCACTCCCTTCATACTTCCTGTTCATAGGAGGTCATGGAAGGGCATCCACCCTGCCAGGGCTGACCCTGGCCACATGCCGACCATCTGTGGTCTTCCCTCGCTTACAAGTCGCCGGCAACCCCCCTTCCCCGAACCCTAGCGCCTCCCCACATCCATCCCCTCGCTCCGCTTTTCTTTTCCCGCACACACCTGTGCCGTGGTCACCACTGACCATGCCGTGCACGTCGCCACCGGCCATCGTTCGCCATCCGCTTGTGCCTGGGAAGTTCATCTTCGTCCAAGGGTTGAAGACCTGAGGTCCTACCTCGCTGGAACGGGCTCGACTTCCTATTCTGTCCCGCTGGTTGTCGTCGTCGGATTCGCCACCACCGGACCACCCCTGCTTTCCCGAGCTCGTACCCGACCTCCTCTCGGTGAGCCACGCCGAATCCCCTACCCATTCTATCGGTTCGACACCGACATCGTCCGAGCTCCCGCATACCTGCGTGCTTGAGTCGTTGCTGCTGTGTGCTATGCTTCTACCACTACTGCATCTGCAAATGCCCCGCCCCGCCTCCACCTTGCGCCCGAGCACGCCCCGCTCGCCCCCTACCACCTACTGCTACTGCGTGCTGCAACGCGAATCGCGTGCCCCTGGCCACTGCGTCGAGCCCACGGTTGCGCGCCCACCGTCGGTAGCCGCACCCGCCGCTCCATGGCGGGTCGCCCAGCCCGAGCCAGCCATGGTTGCTTGCCCTCCTTCCTCCCGCCCCCGGCTACGCCTGCAACCACTGCTGCTTTCGCACACCCGCGTTGCCGCTTGCCTCGCGACCGCGCCGGCCGTGCCCAGTGCACACCCTGCCGTGCCCTCGCTCGCGCTCAACCACAGCCCCACTCCCCGCATCGCGCTGCACTGCTGCGCACCATGCTGCTGATGCTCGTCGCCGCCGCCTTGCTTCGCCACCTCCCCTGCACCTGTGCATCCTCTTTTTCTGGCATTCTGCTGTTCAGTCCACATATCCTACCCCTTTCATTGATACCAATGCATATGTAGTGTAGCTCCTTGCTTGCGAGTACTTTTGATGAGTACTCACAGTTGCTTTGCTCCCCCCTTTTCCCCTATCTATACTCGGTTGCTGTGACTAGATGTTGGAGCCCAGGAGCCAGATGCCACCAACGACGACTCCTACTACACTGGAGGTGCCGACTACTACGTGTAGGCCGTCGACGATGATGAGGAGTAGTTTAGGAGGATCCCAGGCAGGAGGCATGCGCCTCTTTCAATTTGTATTGCAGTTTGTGCTAGCCACCTTATGGAAACTTGTTTAACTTATGTTTGTACTCAGACATTGTTGCTTCCGCTGACTCGTCTATCATTGAGCTCTTGTATTCGAGCCCTCGAGGCCCCTGGCTGGTAATATGATGCTTGAATGACTTATTTTATTTGTAGAGTTGTGTTGTGATATCATCTCGTGAGTCCCTGATCTTGATCATACACGACTGCGTGTATGATTAGCGTACGATCAAATCGGGGGCGTCACATCCTAGCACCGAAGGTACGACACCTCCGCGATCTACACACGTTCAGCTCGGTGGCCTCCCATGAATGCTGGATCCAGTTGATTGTTGAGGGAGAGTTTCATCAGCAGGACGACGTAATGATGGTAATGATGAAGCTACCGGAACAGGGCTTCGCCTAAGCACTACAACGATATGACCGAGGTGGATTATGGTGGAGGGGCACCGCACATGGCTAAGACAATTGTCAACTTGTGTGTCTATGGGGTGCCCCCTCCCCCGTATATAAAGGAGTAGAGGAAGGGGAGGGGTCGGCCCTCTATGGCGCACCCAAGGGAGTCCTACTCCCACTGGGAGTAGGATTCCCCCCTTCACTGGTTGGATTAGGAGAGGAAGGAAGGGGGAGAGAGGGGGAAGGAAAGGGGGGCCGGCCCCCACCCAATTCGGATTGGGCTTGGGGGGCGCGCCCCCTCCTAAGCTCCCTTCTTCTCTCCACCACTATGGCCCAATAAGGCCCATATACTTCCCGGGGGGTTCTGGTAACCTCCCGGTACTGTAGTATATGCCCGAACTCACCCAGGACTATTCTGTTGTCCAAACATAGTCATCCAATATATCGCTATTTATGTCTTGACCATTTTGAGACTCCTCGTCATGTCCGCGATCATATCCGGGACTCCGAACAACCTTCGGTACATCAAAACACATAAACTCATAATACCGATCGTCACCGTACATTAAGCGTGCGGACCCTACAGGTTCGAGAACAATGTAGACATGACCGAGACACTTATCCGGTCAATAACCAATAGAGAAACCTAGATGATCATATTGGTTCCTACATATTCTACGACGATCTTTATAGGTCAAACCGCATAACAACATACATTGTTCCCTTTGTCATCGGTATGTTACTTGCCCGAGATTCGATCATCAGTATCATCATACCTAGTTCAATCTCGTTAATGGCAAGTTTCTTTACTCATTACGTGATGCTATATCCCGTAACTAAATCGTTAGTTACATTGCTTGCAAGGCCTATAGTGATGTGCATTACCAAGAGGTCCCAGAGATACCTCTCCAATACACGAAGTAACAAATCCTAATCTTGATCTATGCCAACTCAACAAACACCATCGGAGACACTTGTAGAGCATCTTTATAGTCACCCATTTATGTTGTGATGTTTGATAGCACACTAAGTGTTCCTCCGGTATTCGGGAATTGCATAATCTCATAGTCATTGGATCATGTATAAGTTATGGAGAAAGCAATAGCAGTAAACTAAATGACCATCGTGTAAAGCTAACGAAAGGGTCAAGTAAATCACATCATTCTCTAATGATGTGATCCCATTTATCAAATGACAGCTCTTTTTCCATGGCTAGGAAACTTAAACATATTTGATCTACGAGCTAGTCAAGTAGAGGCATACAAATGACACTCTGTTTGTCTATGTATTCACACCTGTACTAAGTTTTTGGTTAATACAATTCTAGCATGAATAATAAACATTTATCATGATATAAGGAAATACAAATAACAACTTTATTATTGCCTCTAGAGCATATTTCCTTCACCTGTAAGATACAAAAAGGGATAAAATTGATCATAGGTTTCTTTGCTTTAATAGGAAGACTAGACTTTTTGAACTCCACGTGCACGTCCCCAGGTTGGGGTAGTGGGACTTCCTCCTCATCGGAACTTGTCTCTTCCTTTCCTTTCGGATCATATTCTTCTTCTTCCTCCGTGGTCCAACCATAATGCTCCAAGCTACTGCAGAAACAACTCAAAATGAGAACATGGGAAATTGCCGTGGTATGATGGTCAAAACATTCAGGAGATTATATAACATTTTTTACCGACCAAAAGAAATATTTTCAAGAAAAAGGAGTCTGGAGGGCACACGAGGTTGCCACATGGTAGGGGCACGCCTGTCGGATTTCGGGTTCCGGCAAAACCCTTAAGATTCAAATACTGGGGTGCGCGCGAAGATCTCTCCCTCGCCGATCATGCCCTCAAGCACTTCGCGATCTCAAAGGCTAGCTCGAAGAACTCGCAACACAAGATACACAAGATTTATACTGGTTCGGGCCACCGGTGCGGTGTAATACCCTACTCTAGTGTGGTGTGGTGGATTGCCTCTTGGGCTGATGATGAATAGTACAAGGGGAAGAACAACCTCCTGAGGTGAGGTGTTCTTGTGCTTGGTTGGTGTGTGGATCTATATCTCTATCTTCCCCTTGCCTATGGTGGTGGATAATCCTATTTATAGAGGCCCTGGTCCTCTCCCCAAATATTGAGCGAGAAGGGAGCCAACAACGGCCAATTTGAAAAGGGACAGATAGTACAAGTTATCCTGACAAAAGTAGTCTTCGCCTGCCAAAGGCTCTGGCGGTGACCTCCGTCCTGCCATCCTGCTGGCCTTGGTCTCGTTGCACCTATATGGAAACCTTTGCTTGATGCCTCGGTACTCTTCGTGTGCGCTTGCTCGCTTAGCACCAAAGAGGAAACAAGGACACTATGAGCGCTGGTGCCCGCCTGGCACCCGCCTGGTCTCGATCGTCATGGCTCACGTCATTGGAACCTCGCAAGGTTTGCTTGGCCTTGATCTCTCCGCCCCTTGCGAGCCGGCCTGGCGAGGCTGCTCCTGAGGAGGTCTTACGTCGTCCCCCTCACGAGACTTGGCCCCTCGTGAGGCTCTTGAATGCTTGTTGGTGAAGATGGGCTGTACGGGACCGCTCGCAGCGCCACACCGTGGGCTGTAGGCAGGCAAGTCTGGGGACCCCCATTCCCAGAACGCCCATAGTAGCCCCCGGGTCCAAGGCGCGCTCGGGCTTGGCTTCGAGGCGAAGCCAAGGGGCAAGTGCGGAGCGCCGCGGGCGCCAATAGCCTGCGACCTTGGTCGATGCGTGGCGGTTGATTAGATGTGGGCATCTCCGCTTCCCGATGCAGCCTCTCCCCCGATCACATCTGAGCTCAACCCTCCCATTGCCATGGCATCGAACCAGTCGGAGAAAGGGAAGAGTCCCATGTCCTCTGCCGGGCTACACCCGGCCGCTGAGCCTGCCATTGGCAGGTCGCTGGTGCTCAACCAAGAAGCCATGGACAAGTTGCGTCACCTGCTTGCCTCCAGCTTCAATGAGTCGGGAGGGATGGTGGCCTGGCCTGCGTCTCGTACCTGCATTGACCGGACAAGCACCGAGGTCCCATTCTTCATCGACGCCCTTTAGGCTGGCCTGGTTCCTCCTTTCTCCGCCTTTTCAACGCAGTGCTTGCCCATTATCAGATCCATATGCTTCACCTTGATCCCCAATCCGTGACCCTTCTTGCCGTCTTCGCCTTTGTTTGCGAGGCCATGGTAGGCATTGCTCCTTCCATGGCCCTTCTCCGCCACTTCTTCTCGCTGCACCTGACTGATCCCCGACATAGCTCAGGATGGCTGAGCTTTCAGGCCGTGGTGGCGACGGCTGGCGCGGGGATTGACTTCGAGCTCCCAACATCCACAAGCGAGATTCAGACATGGTGGGTATTTGTTGATGTCGGAGTGCTCAGCCCCCTGCTCTCCTCTTCGTCAAGGCCTGCTATTCCTAGCTCCGGTTGGTGCCACCATAGGCTGGCCGATTTGTGCCTAGCGCCCGTTTGGCTCAGGATGAAGTGGCTCAAGGACCTTGACGTGACGGTGCCTAGGGTGGTGAAGGAGTTCGTCCGGCACCGAATCGCTCCGCTTCAGCGCCACTCTCGACCGATGTGGGCCTTGATCAACAACAAGGACCACATGAGACTTCAGGAGTGCGGGCTCCTCCTTGAGGCACGGCGAACGGTGCTCGAGGTCCAGATGGGTGACCCGTTGCCAGACGACATGCTGAGGAAGAGCTGCCTTCGATGAGTGGGGGCTGCATCCAGTCGGTTTGGTGGGGCCCCGTGAGAACCCCGTCGACGTCGTTCCCCTCCTTGCTGCTGGCGTCGGGCTCGCCCCGAGTGTGGATGCAGGGGTGAGCACTGCTAGAGGCCGATGGTGCAGGCGCCATGGTGCTGATGCCGCCCAGGGTTACCAAGGCATCGTCCTTGGGAACTCACGACTCTTGCCCTGGGGTGGTGGTTGAGGGGGCGACGCAGTCCGCGTCTCCCGAGGCCTCGGCAGGCCGATGCGAGGCAGAGCCTGATGGCTCCCCTTAGCTTGGTGCTCCTGAGGCTGCCCCTCCAAGCACTTCCCCAGCCGTTCCTCGTGTTGGCCGCCATGTCTAGCACTTCGGTCGGCTTTGCGTGGACTTCCAAGAGTTGCGCAAGAGGAAGGGGTCCCCAAGTTGTGGCAGCGGCACCTTCGGCCGTTAAAATGGAGGAAGTACATCACCGTTGACGAGTAAGTACCTTCTCTTGGTGATTCTCTGTGTGCCGCTTCCCTTCCTGACGACGTCTCTTCAGGGTCCCTTTCGCCAAGGCCGCGTAATCTCGAGAGAGGTAGCCCCCTCTCACCTCGCTTCTCCTGCCAGACTTGAGCGCCGCAAGCCCATGCGCTGCTCATGGTGTGGAGTTAACCGTGGAAGCCAGCCCGTTGACAAGGCGTCTTGAGCTCACGACCTCGTTGTCCTTCCTTCACGGCCTTGCTTGGGACACAGCGGGCGTGCCAAGGCTTCCTCCCATTTTCGTGGATGGTGGCTGGGTGGCTTCGGTCTTGGGCCCCTCTTCAAGAAGCGGGCCCCCACTCGTTCAGGCTCCTCCCGAGGCCTGGCCTGCAACTGAGTGGGTGGCAGCCCCCAGCCCCCTGCTGAAAGGGGGCGAGCCGCTTCGGTCCCTATCTGCAGTCCCTGCGGTGGAGGACAGAGTCATCAGCATGCTTGAGTAGGCGCAAGAAAGGAGCGTCGTCCGCCACAAGCTCTTTCAGGAGGCGATGGGCGCGATGAACCGGCTTGGTGAAGATCTCGCGGACATGGATGCGCGCCTTGTGGCCGAGGGTCTTCGGCTGGTGGAGGACCGGCGTAAGCTGAAGGTGGCTATCAACCTCGAGTGTCACCAGTGCGAGCTTGATAATGCGAAGGCCGAGTTTTCCCTCGCAGACACCCATGAGGCCTGCTCTCGAGCTCTAAAGGAGGCTCAAGAAGCTGACCCCGTCGTGAGGTTGCGGATAAGTGCGTGTCGGAGTTCCAAACCTGGAGTGCCTCCTTGGATCAGCAAGTGGAGGCACGCAGAGCCTCCCTCGCGTTGTTGAGGGGGACTGTAACGCCCTCGATGCGGCTATATCTCCCACGTGTCGAAGCACGACTTAGAGGCATAACCGCATTGAAAGCAATGTCGCAAGTGAGGTAATCTTCGCAAACAACCCATGCAATACAATAAGGGAAAAGATACATAGTTGGCTTCAATCGCCACTTCACACAATACATGAATAAAGCATTACATCATCCAGATACACAAAAGGTCCGACTCCGGAACCAAAATAAAAGAAGACTACCCCAAATGCTACACAGATCCTCGATCGACCCCAACTGGGCTCCACTACTGATCAACTAGAACAAAACAACACAAAGGACAAGATCTTCATCGAGCTCCTCCTTGAGCTTGGTTGCGTCATCTGCACGGTTCAACGGCACCTGCAAGCTGGTTTTGGAAGTATCTGTGTGTCACGGGGACTCAGCAATCTCACACCCTCGCGATCAAGACTATTTAAGCTTATGGGAAGGGTAAAAGGTAAGGGGTGGGGCTGCAGCAAGCGACTAGCATATATGGTGGCTAACATACGCAAAAGAGAGCGAGAAGAGAAGGCAAAACCACGGTCGAACAACTATGATCAGGAAATGATCCTAGAACAACCTACGTCAAACATAACTCCAACACCGTGTTCACTTCCCGGACTCCGCCGAGAAGAGACCATCACGGTTACACACGCGGTTGATGTATTTTAATTTAGGTCAACTTCAGGTTTTCTACAACCGGAGATTAACATATTCCCATCTGCCCATAACCGTAGGCACCGCTTTCGAAAATTCAAATCCCTGCAGGGGAGTCACAACTTAGGCCATCACAAGCTCTCATTGTCAATGAAGGATATTCCTTCTCCCAAGAAAATCCGATCAGACTCGGCATCCAGGTTTCAAGACATCCTCGACAATGATAAAACAAGTCCAGCAACACCGCCTGAATGTGCTGACAAATCCCGATAGGAGCTGCACATATCTCATTCTCAGGGCACACTCAGATGAGCAATCCGTACAACTAAAACCAGCCCTCGAGTTTCCCCGAGGTGGCGCTGCAAGGGGCTCTAGTTTGGACCAACTCTTAGAGGAGCACTGGCCCGGGGGGGGGGGGGGTTAAATAAAGATGACCCTTGAGTCTGTAGAACCCAAGTGAAAGAAAAAGGCTAGGTGGCAAATGGTAAAACCAATGTTGGGCCTTGCTGGAGGAGTTTTATTCAAGGCGAACTGTCAAGGGGTTCCCATTATAACCCAACCGCGTAAGGAACGCAAAATCCGGGAACATAACACCGATATGACGGAAACTAGGGAAGCAAGAGTGGAACAAAACACCAGGCATAAGGCCGAGCCTTCCACCCTATACCAAGTATATAGATGCATTAATTAAATATCCATGTTCCAAATATGGAACAAGCTACAATCTTCACCTGCAACTAACAACGCTATAAGAGGGGCTGAGCAAAGCGGTAACATAAACAAACAACGGTTTGCTAAGACAAGGTGGGTTAGAGGCTTGGCTTAACAATATGGGAGGCATGATAAGCAAGTGGTAGGTATCGCAGCCTAGGCATAGCAAAAGAGCGAGCAACTAGCAAGCAAAGATAGAAGTGATTTCGAGGGTATGGTCATCTTGCCTAAGATCCCGCAAGAAAGAAGAACGAGTCCATGAAGAAGATAAACGGACGTAGCCAACGGATCCTCACAAACACGACATTATTGGAACCAACACGCAGAAGCAACACCGGAAAGAAGCACACAACATAGTAAACAACCACGACATAAGCATGGCATGATGCACAATCAAGTATGATCCATGTCCGTTTTAATGAAGCATGGCATGGAAAAATGCACAAACAATCCTACAAATTAAGTGGAATTCAACATGCAACTCCGTTGCATATTGACGAAACACCACATGCAAGTTATTTAGTTCGATCTCGTTTATGTACCGAACAAGATTAAATATTATTTGCATGGCAAAAGCTGGAGCATAATGAAACTATCTATCTAGGCAAGTTTAAATGAGGCCGGAACAACTAAACAACAAGTCCGGAAAATCCTCATGAGCATATTATAGATTTGGTATTGATCTGCCCTAAACACAATTTTAGAGTTGTTAAACATGCAAAACAAGTACACCATGTTAAACTAGGCATGTTTCCACCCCATTTACATATAAAAATTGATTACAAACCTATTTACGGTTATTTAGTTATGAATTAAAGCATTTTAGCATGTTCATAGAGCAAAATTTAAACAAACATCATTTTAAACATTTTAAACATGATTGAATGTTGGATATTATTAAACTAGATGAAAAACTAAGCAAGTTTCATATACAAAATTTTTACATGTGATGCTTAGTTTGTGAGATATTAAATGCATGAACATGAGGGTCTTTTATGCAAAACTGACGTTCTCTGGGAAAAATAGGAAAACGTTCTATGTAGAAAAAATAGGATACGGGCCGGATCTGGTTGGCCCATCAGTGCACAGGAGAGGCTGGGGGGTCTCTCACCATGGGCCTCGGCCCAACTGGATGGAGCAGTGGCCGGCTGGTGCGCTGGGCCTTGGCGCCGAATGCGGCCCAGGCACGCAGGAGGCAGGCTGTCTGGAGCTGGGCTCGTCCCGCTCCTTGATCCCGCCTGGATCGAGTGAGGGGGTCACTACTAGGAAAAGGCCTACTAATGGTGCACCGGTTTTGCCTACTAATGGCGCATCACCGGTGCGCCATTAGTAGCACGCCACTAGTAATTTTTACTAATGGCGCACCACTGGTGCGCCATTAGTATCTGGTATACTGATGGCACACCAGCTAGTGCGCCATTAGTATGTAACAGCATGCGCCATTAGTGTGCCTCCCGGGGGGCCATAGGTAAGCATGGCTTTGTCATACTAATGGCGCATTCACTGCTGATGCGCCATTAGTATCCTTTGGCATACTAATGACGCACCTAGTGGTGATGCGCCATTAGTATGAATATTTGGTTTTTTTTCCTTTTCTGATTTTTGCGTAGGTTATAAAATATATTATTAGACAGAATATAAAATATATTATTAGATAGAATATAGACAGCAACATCAGATTCATCGAATACAATAGAAGATTAGTCTCCAAATACAATTCATCATATTAGTCTCCGAATTCTAAAGACCGGACAATGATAAAACATTACAAGTCTCAAGACCGTGAGTATCGAGTTTGTCGGAAGTAATACTAATCCTAACAAGTCCTACTAATCATCATCATACAACTTCTACTCATTATTCATAACAAGTCATACGATCATCATCTTGATAGTCTTCGAACCAACCCTACTTAACTGTTCATCAGCACATGATCATCAGTATTAGGCAGGACCTAAATACCCTTTTTAAGATAAAATAGCATAAAACAATATAGACCCTGACTCTCCATTATGGAGAGTGCAGAACATCCTGTCTCCAATTGTTGCGCTTCGCTTACTTTTGCTTCCAAGAAGATCCTTATGACCGTCCATACATTTTTTCCATCCTCTGATTCATGTCTCCACTTCTTTTAGAAATCTGCTATGGACAGTTGAGATTCGTAGGATGACTTGGCTGTATGTTGAAAACATTAACACTACCTTTCAGATACATCATATGAGGCACACAATTCTCTGGGATTATCTATTGAAAAACATAGTAATAACTTCATAGTTAGCAATGATGTACTAGTTTTAGAAGTATGCAAAAGATGCACGGATGTCGTAATAGTAAAAATCTTACCAGGGTATCTCCATGGTAGTTGCCGTAGTTGAACACATGCACTAGTGGCACGTATTTACCATAATATTGAGGAGTTTGTTTGTGGATAATGTAATTTTCAATGTCAGTACAAAATCCGACCAGATGATTTTTCTCCTTGTAAGTTGTTAATTCGGAGCCATCGGTGTAGTGGGTTTTGTCTACCATCTCCCGCACATTCTTTGAACAATAAAAACAAGCTGTCAATGGAAATAAGCTGTCAACTATTTTGAAATAAACAATATAAATTAGCTAATAACTATGTTTGAGAAACTCACATAGCGGTAGAACTGGAGACGTATCAACAAGGACCCAAATGTCCATATTGTCTTGGTTGATGTCAGGATTACCAAGATCCATGGTGATAAGCATACCCTCATCAAAACCATACATCTTGCAAAATGCTTCCCAATTTTTGCAACCAAAATGGGTTACGCTCTCAGAATTATATAGATTTACTTCAAAGTCCACATCGTGATGAGTCCTTAGGTGAATTTTCTTTGTTTCAGAAATTTCATGGTCTTCAAAATCCATCCTCTCCAAGACATAGCGTGTTTCATGGCATGGGATAAGCTATACTTGAATTGTAAAAGATGAAAATTACACGTTGAAATAGTTGAAGACATGCTTAATTATGAAAATAACACTTGTCGTCATTGTGTACCATTTCAACTTCAAAGGTCTCCTCAAGCTTAATGCTGAAGCGCCGATCATCGTCCAGGTGAGGCATGTCGCACAGACCCCGATTGTCGTGGCACCAATTGCACTCCGTTGGGAGACTTTCGTCATCCGATGATGATGACGACATATCCTGGGACAGCTCCCAGAATTGGTTGCCGCCCGAACCACCGGCCTCATCGTTGTGGGCCATGTTTCGCTCTAAATAGGAAAAAAGTTTGGTCAAAAAGTTGTTATTGTCAAGGAACAAGATCATGGTCTCATCATTTAGGGTTTGTCGACACCGAGGCACCCTAAAAGCCTAAGCTTTCATCATTTAGGGTTTGTCGACGCCGAGGCACCCTAAAAGCCTAAGCGTACATCATTTAGTTTCTCATCGACACCGAGGCATCTGGGGCAGCCAAGTTAAGTTTTCATCATTTAGGGTTTATCGATGCTGAGGCACCCTAGGTTGGGCCTAATCACTTGGCACTAATCACTTGGCTCTATTGCCACCTATGGTTTAATGCAGCAAGAATGGCGCGGCAGTTGATCCTACTTAACTAAGTACTAAGATACCCCGGCCCAGGCATTAGTCGCAAGTACCCCATATGTCCTATTTTTAGCAAAGTCATGCTAAAATTCACGGAAAATTTCAGCATGACCTTTGCTAAAAATAGGACATATGGAGTACCCGAATTTGCCGGAACGGAAGTTAATCGACATTCCGGCAAACTCAAGGGCCTCTCGGGGTACCTGCAAATTCATCACGACACAATGGTCGGAGACAAATCCCAGCCACAGACCATATGGTCCTCTGCTTTCATATGGACAAAAATCAGCTCAACTTATGTGAGCTTCCATTCCAGATATAATATGTCTCCCAACAAAAAATCATCAATAGTTTAGCAAGTCTGGACGAACACAGAAAGAATGACAAATGTATTTTACAGATCATGGCATTGTTTTTACTATAGGCACCATGGCAAATTTCTTTTCTTTTTGCAACATGGCAAATTTCTTTTGCACCGGGCCATGGCAAATATAGTCTATGCATCATGAAAATTATAGTGTATGGATCATGGCATTTTTATTCTATTGATCATGCCAGGAAATTATAGTCTATGCATTTTTTAATCTCTGGATCATGATCTAACAAAATTGCCATCTCCCATGGCAAATATAGCCTATGCATCATGGAATTTATACTGTATGGATCATGGCATTTTTTTGTCTATAGGATTACTGTTTGTGTGCATACATGCAGAGTATCAGCTCAGAGGTCTCTGTTTAACAGTGATAAGTCAACGACAAGGAACATCAGGCTTATAATAAAATCTCTTAGAACCTTATGAGAGTATGTACATATACAGATTTTGTTTACTAGATTGGCACATGTCAAGTCTCACTTGCAGGTGCACATTTTTTTCTTTCAAAGCACACCTCTTTGTTTCAGCTATCTATATATCTTGTTCTATGTTGCATTTTTAATTCCTGGTGTTAACAAGAGTGTTTGTCAAAAGGAAAAACAATGTTCATGGCAGTGTAGCTAGCTTCTCATGCATCCCTATTATCATCTAGCTAGCTAACACTTGAATCGATGATGCTTCCAGACTTGAGCATTGAGAGTTTCAGACTAGAACTCACCTCGATGGACGCGGTCGCAGACGAGGTCGTAGATGGTGGCGGAGCAGAGACAAGGTCACAGACACGGTCGTGGTGCTCCAGTGGACACGACTACATCAATCGTTTGAATTGGCATTCAATCAAACACCTCACAGGTAAGAACATAAGGTGGAGACAGAGAAGAGAGGGGATCGAGCAGAGAGGGAGAGGGCAAGGAGGGAGGAGCAGAGAGGGGAGTCTAGGGGGAGGGACCTTACGGGGGGAGGAGGACGGGCGGAGGAGGAGGGGGCTTATGGGCGGCGGCGAGACGGTTGCGTGTCGGCGGCGGTCGTCGTCCTGCACCCCGTGCGGTCGGTGGCGGCGGGATGCTTGGGGGCCGCGGCGGCTTGCTGTCCGGTGGGCGGCGGAGGAGCTGCAGTGGTGGGGGCGCGGGGGTGCGTGGGCGGCGGCGCATTTAGGCGCGGCGGCGTCGTGGGTCGTCGGGGCAGCGGCGCGCAGGGGCTGAGAGACGATGTGAGATGGGATCGGCCGGGGATTGGGGCTGAGAGTTTAGTCGGGGGACGTATAGCAACGGCGCACCACCTAGCGGTGCGCCATAAGTAAGTTTTTTTTCTGATAGCAATGGCGCACCCTCTCTGGTGCGCCATTAGTAACTTTTTAATTGAAAATATCATTAAATTTGTTATTTGAAGATATCATCATATTTATTATTTCAAAATGTCATCACATTTGTTATTTAAAAATATCTTCAAAAAGTGGGGGATGGTGCGGGTGTCGGCGGCTTCGGTGGAGCGGGCCTGGGGAAGGTGCGGGGTGTCGGCGGCGGTGGTGGAGTGGGGGAGGGTGCGGTGGGTCGTCGGCAGCGATGGAGCGGGGAGGGTGCGGTGGGTCGGCGGCGGCGGTGGAGTGCGGGAGGGGGTGCGGGGGGTGCTCGGCGGCGAGGGGGATTTAGTGAGGGGGATAGCTATCGAGAGGGAGGGGGATCGAGATTGAGTGTCCTCATGAATATTCAATATATTTTCATATTGAATACAATCGATCTTCTGTAGGACCGAGAAATATTTTTTCATATTGAATACAAAAATATTCATGATATCAAAAAGTGCCCGAGAAATGAAGGCTACAATTTAAATACAATCGATCTTAGCTAGCTATCTGTTCACAATCTTCTTGCCCTTATTTTTCGCAAATGGAGTTCTTCTATGGAACGGGCATCCTTTAGGTAGGGTGGTCCTGCTTCTTCTTGTGGTGTATGCTGCTACTTCATCGTCGTCGTCATGTTCGATCTTCGGGTCACCGTACTTGTCGAAGTCTTGCTCCTTGGCTACTCCATCCATTCCGATTATCTTCCTTTTGCCTCTCCTGACGACAACATGACTGGGCTTTGACGGATCGGTAATGAAGAAGCATTGGTCCACTTGTGAAGCTAGTACCCATGGCTCATTTTTCGCGGTGATGTTTGCGCCCGCGGTCTTGGATTTGGCTTCGGGTATAACCATGGTGGTGAAATACCGGTCTTCTTTTAGGACGCTCTTGGCCCATCTGACACGGAACATCAGGACCTTCTCTCCAGCGTAGCTCAGCTCCCAGATCTCCTCGATCGTTCCGTAGTATCTGTCCTTGTCGTTATCGGTGTACGATTCCATCGTTACCCCGGAGTTATGATAACCATCGCTCTTCATGTCCTTGTCCTCGGTGTAGAATGTGTAGCCGTTGATATCGTACGTCTCATAGGTCATCAGGTTGTGCCCGGCGCCCTGTGACAAGGCGAATATGAGTTGTTCTTCCACGAAAGAATCCTCATGTAAAGGGTATGACAGAAGCTTCTGCTTGAACCAACGCGTGAAACATGAGTTGTGCTCTTGGAGTATATCTCCATCCGTCCTCTGTTGGCCTCGGTCATTGTACGTCTTCTCAATAAAGGTTTTGTGCTCTACCACCCAAGGATCGACCACATCTATGTGTTGTAGCGCGACTAGGTTTGCTCTTTCAAAGTCGGCGAGTCGACCCTCGAAGTCGACATGCATTTCGCGGCGACCCTCACGGTGACCCCATCCAGCGAGCCTGTCGAGGTGCCTGTTGATGGGCATACCAACGGGGTTCTCGATGCCTAGATAATTCGTGCAGTAGGAGATGCACTCTTCGGTCAGAAAGCCCTTGGCTATACTTCCCTCTGGACGTGACATGTTGCAAACGTATCCTTTAATGACACCATTCATCCTTTCGAACGGCATCATTGTGTGTAGGAACGTCGGCCCGAGTTGGATGATATCCTCCACGATATGGACCAGTAGATGCACCATAACGTCGAAGAATGCGGGCGGGAAGTACATCTCAAGCTCGCATAGTACCACCATGATCTCTTCCTATAGCCTTCTGAGTTGCCTCACGCCAATCGACTTCCGAGAGATGACGTTGAAAAGTTGCATAGGCCAAATAGCGTTTCACGGACGTGCGCGTCCATGATCCCATGGATTGCAACTAGAAGTATCTGCGTCATCAACACGTGACAGTCGTGAGACTTCATTCCGCTGAACTTCTGCTTCACTGGGTCTAGGTATCTGCTTATCTTCCCCGCGTAACCGTAAGGAAGTTTTACTCCTAGGAGGCAGGTGAAAAAGTGCTCGATCTCCTCCTGACTTAGAGTGAAGCACGTGGGAGGGTAGTCATTTCCGGTCTTCTTGGCCTTTTTGCCTTTGCGACAACTTTCTGTGTCCTGCTTCGCCTCATCATCATCATCATCATCATCATCATCATCATCATCATCATCATTAGCGTGAAGCTCCTGCCTGATGCCCATTGATTTCAAGTCTGCCCTTGCTTTCAGCCCACCTTTGGTCCTCTCTGGCATGTTGAGCAGGGTACCAAGCAGACTCTCGCACACGTTCTTCCTGATATGCATGACATCAAGGCTGTGAGGCACACGGTGGATCTTCCAGTACGGCAAGTCCCAGAAAACAGACCTCGTTTTCCATACCTTCAGCAGCGGCTCTAGAGCCTTTCGCTTCTTTCCCGGCTCTGGCGCCTTTTGCTTTTTTCCCGCCAGTGGGCAGTCTTTCCAATTTTTCAACAGCTCGTCTATTTCCTCGCCGCTCATCGTACACGGGCGTTTTCGGGGTTCGGTTTCACCATCGAATAGATCCTTGCGTTCCCTCCACGGGTCATCGTTGCGAAGCCACCTTCGATGTCCCATGAACACAGTTTTCAAAGACCCGGGATCTCTGTCTAGCTGGCGATATGTTGTGTCATCCATGCACCTTACGCATCCAGAAAATCCGTGGACTACCTGCCCCGTGAGATACCCGTAACCAAGATAGTCGTGCACCGTCATGAGCAGTGCAGCTCTCATAGGGAAATATTCTTACTCTGCGACGTCCCACGTATTGGCTGGCATTTTCCACAGCGTGTCTAGCTCCTCCTTCAGCAGCCCCAGATACAGATTGATGTCGTTCCCTGGTTGTTTCGGCCCTTCAATTAGCATACTCATGTGAATGTACTTCCTCTTCATGCACAACCAGGGGGGAAGGTTGTTCATGCACACATACACAGGCCAGGTGCTATGTGTGCTTCTCTGGCTGCCAAACAGATTGACTCCATCGCTGCTCGCGCCCAGCATGATGTTCCTTGGATCCTTCCCAAATTCTGGGTATTCAAAGTTCAACGCTTGCCACTGGCCCGCATCCTTAGGGTGACTCAGCATCTTGTCTTTTTTATTTATCTCCGGATCATTTCCATCATCTTCCTGCTTCTTCTCCTCCCTATCCCTGTGCCAATGGAGGAGCTTTGCTACCTTAGGGTCCGCGAAATACCGCTGCAGACGAGGAGTGATCGGAAAGTACCACACCGATTTTCGAGGAGCTTTCTTCCTCTTCTTGTATCGAGTGACGCCGCACACCGGACATATGGTAGACTCCGCGTGCTCGTCCCGATAAATGATACAATTGTTCATGCACACATGGTATTTCACGTGCGGTAAATCCAGAGGACACACGATTTTCTTTGCCTCCTCGAAACTGGTCGGGCACTTGTTCCCCTTGGGAAGACGTTCGTGCCAGAATGACATGTTCTCATCGAAGCATGCGTCGGTCATTTTGTGTTTTACCTTCATCTCCAGAGCCATGAGCGTTACTTTCAAGCGGGTATCCTCGAGCATGCATCCTTCATACAATGGAGTAACCGCGTCTATCACCACTTGATCCAGCTTGGCTTTCTCTCGGGCGGCAGCTCTTGTGTTATCTATCTGCTTGAGAAGCAGCTCATGAATATGAGGGTCCTGCACCCAGCCTCCATCGTCGTCTGCTCCGGCATCTTCATCTTCATGATCATGCCCTTCGTCTTGATCTTCCTCATCATCATGTACGACATCTTCTACATGATGACTGTGTACAGCATCACCGTCGTGATCATGTCCTGGAGATTCTTCGTCTTCTCGCCCGCCCTCGACCCGGTGGTACTTGTCTTGTTGCCCTTCCTCATTTCTTGCCCGGCCCTGGCCATGGACGACTTGATAGTCATCTTCATCACCTTGCCACCTATAGCCATCCATGAAACCACGCAAGAGCAGGTGGTCCCGCACCTGCCCGGAATCCGGGTCCGCAATAAGGCTCTTCAGCTTGCATCTTCGACACGGACATCTTATCTCTGTCTCGTTCTTTTGAAGCATCTCGGCCTTCGCGGATCTCAAAAACCTATTCACGATGCCTTCAGTCATCGTGCGGACCATGGTCACCTGCGGGATAGAGCAAAACGATATTTTAGAACCAAGAAAAAATTTGGCATGACCTTCCCTAAAAATAGGACCAAAAAGAATGCATAGTGCCAAAATTCTCACCGAAACGGAAATGAATCAAAACATTCCGGCAAAATATTGGCAACTATCGCATTTCAAATACCGGTACCTTCAAACACAAACATATATGCAACACCACAAACACATGCAACACCACAAACATACATAGATCTAGCTAGGCCTCAAATAGTGCATGTGCACGTTGTTGGAGTGAGCTAGGGAGAAAAAAATTAGATCTACATCATGAAGATAGCTTTCCCCTTACTTACCTATCAAAAAAAGGTAATTTCACCACTTAATTTTGATGAATCTATGGTGCAAATGAGGTGAGGAGGAGGAGGCAGCCAAAATCTTGGAGAAGGAGGTGGAGGGAATGAAGTGGGGAAAGTGAGTGGGTAGGTGTGGGGCTGTCCAAAATATCTTGTTGGGGTCCCAGGTTACTAATGGCCGCCGCAGCCGCCCTAGTCTCGGTGCAGGCCGAAGTGGCCTCCGCCCACGCCGAGCTGCTCCACCTTCAGCAGCGGGTTGCCGGTGCCGAGTCCATCGCTCGACAGAACAACAAGGAAGTGCTTCAGCGGCGGACTTTGGAGCGTGTGCATGCCTCCATGCTCGAGGGCGTCAGGAACAGGGCCAATATCGTCCTGGGCCACATCTGCGATGAGAATGCTACTCATCCCCCGAACGACTACGCCAGCCACCTCCGCTTCTTCACCGACAGGGTGACACGCCTGAAGAGTCATTCCGAGAGAGCTCGCCAACTTGTTGAAGAGAGGAGCCGCAGCCTGCTCGGGCGTGCGTTCTCCCGCGTCTTCAGCCATCTTTAGAACACTGACCCCAACTTTGATTTTGACGCTGCCATCGCCCCTGTACCCGAGGCCATCTGGGGTGATCTGTCGTAGTGGGTGGAAGACCATGTGGACACGCTAGTCGGGGCCTTCATTTCCGATGACGATGGGGTGGTGGTCGCGGCGGACGCGGGCGACATGGTCGACGATGGTGATGGCGGCGTTAGTGGAGGTGATGGCGATGCCAGTGATGTTGGAAGCGATGCCAGCGACGCGTCTGAGGGCGAACCGGAGGACGCGGCGAGCGACATGTATGACTAATCCTGTGTTTCCCAGTTGTTTCTCCTACACACAGAAGCTCGGGCGCAGCCCTCGAGATTGTAAGAGCATTTTGGGAGGGGAAGCCCCTCATGTAAATACACTACTGCCTCTATCTTGTTAGGTCGAGTTGAATATGTGTCTTGATGAATTCAGTATCCTGGGGCAAAGCTGTTGCTGTGGTTTACCTTAGCCTGGACGAGCACCCAAACCGGCTCGTGAGGTCGCGAGTTTTTGGGAAGCCCTGAGGAACCCGTCGACACGCCCGAGGGGGGCCGTGTGGTAAGCAAGCGCAAGCCATGGCGCGCGTGCGTCGTGCCTAGCCCCACTCACGAGGGGCCCGCAAGGGGCCCGCGAGGGGGAAGCAACAGGCGCGAACTCCGAAATAAGGCAAGAACCAGATAGCAAGAAATCGCTTCGAAGGAGAAAAGGCACACCCCGCGCGCATCAATGAATATTCAGCTTCAACATAAATCCAAATCCAGAAAGCGGGGTTATAGAAAAAGATCCAAAGCAAACGACCGCGTCCGGCGCCTAGTCTAGTCTTATTGTCTTCGAGTATTCTCACCAGCGCGGAGCTAAGTGCTGCCACTAGGACGTGGGAGGGAGCGCTCGAGGCCTGAGGGCGGCACTCCTGAGGCTCCGGGGCGTGTACAGCCCCACTCATTATTATGTGAGAGTATCACGAGCGGAGACCTTCATAGGCGCGAGCCTTACATCATATCGCCAGACGAGGTCCCTGCCTTGCGCCTCCCTCGACCACCGTTGGGGGCGACCGGTAACCAGGATTACACCAAGGGGCAAAGGGGATGCCAGGGGTGCCCTTGGAAACCATGGGTCCTCTGTCGGGTGTAGGCCATGAAGCACCTCCCCGGCAGAGGTCCTACCTCTGGGGGATGCCTTGATCCGCACGGCACGGGGAGCGGCCTCGCTCCTAGCCCCTCTCCTGTAGCCCCCAGCGTGCCCCCTGGCGGTAGGGAGGCCTACGAGCTAGGGTTGCCATCCACCGCTGCGACCTGATCCTCTTGCATCCCATGGTTAGCGTAAGCCTGCTCCTGAGAAATTAGTGGTGCCCTGTAGCTGTTGCCGCCGGCGTTGTTGGTGAGGCTTCTGGAAGGCTCCTGAAAGGTGCCGACTTCTAGGGCCCGGCTCGAAGAACGAGCCAGGGTCGTCCCCCAGCATGTACTCCTGGTGCACCATCCGGGGCAGGTAGGCGTCCGAGGCCGTCGCCTCAAAGACCTCGCCGTAGTGCCCCACGCTACACATTGCCCCGCCCAGCGTGCCGCCTTGAGGATGGTAGGTTTCTATCCTACCGTAGGTGGCAGCGCTCATGCCCACGCCCACCGGAGGTGGCGCGGGTGCAAGCGGGCGTCCAGCTCCGTTGGTCGCGCTGGTGTAGATGAAGCCTGGTGGCGCGCCCATGGGCACGCGGGCACGGCGAAGCCCGCCATGCGGCTCGACCGAGGCTTGAGGTGTGAGCAGAGAGAAGAAATGTGGTGTTCCTGAGGCCGCGGCATCCAAGAGTTCGGTGACGCGCTCCAGCAATGTATCCCAGCCGCTCACCATTAGCCGGCATCATAGCAGTTCCCAAGCCACTGTGAGCGCGGCCCTTATGTTTGCTTGCTCTCGTCGGGTGTGTGGCGCCGTGGCCGCGTCATGGCTTGAGGCTCTTGCAGCTGCCCGCACTTTTCGCGGAGTAAGGGCGGACGGCGGGTGGCCGCAGTGTTTGGTGGTGCGCGTGCTGCCTGGGGCGCTGGGTTGAGGACTTCTTGAGCGGGCGCCACCGCCCTGGCTGGCCAGGCTGTCCAGCGGTTGGCGCTGGTCCTCGAGTCGACGGACATCGGAGTCGCGGGGTGTCGGGGGACCAACGTGAGGATCAACTGGCGGAAGAGGAGCTCCGGCGCACCCCTACCTGTCGCACCAAATATCGGATTTCGGGTTCCGACAAAACCCTTAAGGTTCGAACACTGGGGTGCGCGTGAAGATCTCTCCCTCGCCGATCACGCCCTCAAGCACATCGCTATCTCGAAGGCTGTTCGACGAACTCGCAACACAAGAGACACTAGATTTATACTGGTCCGGGCCACCGCTGTGGTGTAATACCCTACTCTAGTGTGGTGTGGTGGATTGCCTCTTGGGCTGATGGCGAAGAGTACAAGGGGAAGAATAGCCTCCTGAGGTGAGGTGTTCTTGTGCTTGGTTGGTTTGTGGATCTAGATCTCTCTCTGCCCCCTTCCTATGGTGGTGGCTAATCCTATTTATAGAGGCCCTGGTCCTCTCCCCAAATATTGAGCGGGAAGGGAGCCAACAACGTCCAATTTGAATGGGGATAGCTAGTACAAGTTATCCTGACAAAAGTAGTCTTCGCCTGCCAAAGGCTCTGGTGGTGAAGATGTCTTGGGCTCCACGATGACCTCCGTCCTGTCATCCTGCTGCTCTTGGTCTCGTTGCACCAATATGGAAACCTTTGCTTGATACCTCGGTACTCTTCGTCTGCGCTTGCTCCCTTAGCACCAAAGAGGAAACAAGGACACTATGAGCGCTGGCGCCCGCCTAGCACCTGCCTGGTCTCGATCGTCATGGCTCACATCATTGGAACCTTGCGAGGTTTTCCTGGCTTTGATCTCTCTGCCCCTCGCGAGCCGGCCTGTCGAGGCGGCTCCTAAGGAGGTCTTGCGTCATCCGCCTCGCGAGGCTTGGTGAAGATGGGTCGTATGGGCTAGCTCGCAGCACCACGCCGTGGGCCACAGGTAGGCAAGTCTGGGGACCCCCGTTCCAAGAACGCCGACAGCGCCCAGGGGGTTGCGAGCGCCCTCAACCCTTCTGGTCTCCACGTGCATCTTTTGGACTACTTTTAACTTTCATAACTTTTTAAATATTACAAAACATAGAAAAATTGCCATTACAACAGTTTTGGAGTCAGTTTACATACCACATACCTATTCCTTTTCGAGTACGTTCTGTAAAGTTTCCCTTATGTACTCCTCCGGTGTTATGGTATTAATTATATTGGTCTCCACATTTGTGGGAGTACCTGAGATTTAATGTTTGATTCTTTGGCCGTTTACCACCTTCGGATTTGTGCCTTCGGCATTGTTGATTTTTATGGCACCGGAACAATAGGCCTCCTTGATAATGTAAGGACCTTCCCATTTAGAGAGAAGCTTTCCTACAAAAAATCTTAAACTCAGGCTTTTATCCCTTTGTCATGCAATCTTTTAACCTTCTCTTTAAACAACTTGGCATTCTCATAGGCTTGGGTTCTCCATTCATCAAGCGAGCTAATGTCACATAACCTCTTCTCACCAGCAAGTTTGAAATCATAGTTCAGCTCTTTGATTGCTCAGTAAGTATTATGTTCTAGTTCAAGAGGTAGGTGACATGCTTTTCCATAAAACATTTTATACGGAGACATACCCATACGGTTTTTATAAGCAGTTATATAAGCACGTAATGCATCATCACATTTCTTAGACCAATTCTTTCTAGATCTATTAAAAGTCTTTTGCAAAATAAATTTAATCTCTCTATTGCTCAATTCTACTTGACCACTAGACTGAGGATGATATGGAGATGCACTTCTATGGTTGACATCATATTTAGCAAGCATTTTACGGAAAGCACCAAGAGTAAAATGTGAACCGCCACCAATCATCAAATATCTAGGGACTCCAAACCTCAGAAAAGTAACTTCTCAAACGTCCACAGTTCAATAACAAGTGAATAATTCATAGGAATTTCCCGACGTCTACTAATATTACCAATTCTCTAGCATTCATGACAAGACATGGCAAACTTACGAGCATCCTTTAAGAGAGTAGGCCAATAAAAACCAGATTGTAATACCTTGTGCGCTGTTGTATCTCCAGCATGGTGTGCTCTGTAGGCCTCGGAGTGACACTTGCGTAGGATCTATTCATGTTCATGCTCAGGTATACAACATCTAATAACACCATCTACTCCTTTATAAAGGTGTGGGTCATCCCAAAATTAATGTCTTAAATCATAGAAAAACTTTTTCTTTTGCAGGTATGTGGAACTAGGTGGTATAAATTTAGCAACAATGTAATTAGCATAATCAGCATACAATGGAGTATTACGAGAAACATTTATGATAGCTAATTGCTCATTAGCAAATCTATCATCAATATGCAGTGGGTCATCAAGAAAATTTTCTAACCTGGACAAGTTGTCTACAATGGGTTTCTTAGCTCCCTTTCTATCAATAATATGCAAACGAAATTCTTGCAGCAAGAGAACCATCTAATAAGTCTAGGTTTCGCATAATTCTTTTCCATAAGATATTTAATAGTGGGATGATAAGTGTGAACAGTTACTTTGGAATCAACAATATAAGATCTGAACTTATCACAAGCATAAACAACTGCTAAAAAATACTTTTTCAGTAGTAGCATAATTTCTCTTGGCACTGTCTAGAGCTTTACTAGCATAATGAACAACATTTAATTTCGTATCAAATCTTTGCCCTAGAACAACACCAATAGCATAATCACTAGCATCACACATAATTTCAAAGGGTAAATTCCAATCAGGTGGCTGAACAATAAATGCAGAAATCAAGGCTTTCTTAAGTATTTCAAATGGTTTTACAGAATCATCATAAAAACAAAAGGAACATATTTTTGCAAGATATGAGTGAGAGGCCTAGAAATTTTAGAGAAGTCTTGAATAAACTTCCTATAGAAACCAGCATGACCAAGGGAACTTTGGTTTTATGGAAGTGGATGTACAAGAAGTATTCCCGCTTAATACAAGTAAAGGCTAGAAAAAGGTAGGGAAGCGATCAACTAGGGAGCGACAACAGTCATAAACATGCACTGAGATTAGCCAACACTGAATGCAAGCATGAGTAGGATATAAATCACCATGAACATAAATATCCTAGAGGCTATGTTGATTTTGTGTCAACTACATGCGTGAACATGTGCCAAGTCAAGCAACTCGAATCATTCAAGGGAGGATAACATCCTATCATACTACATCACAACCATTTTAATTTCCATGTTGGCACGCTGGTAAACCATTATAGACTCCTAGCTAATTAAGCATGGCCTGAGTAAATATAATCTCTAATTGTCATTGCAAACATGTTTCACTCATAATAGGCTGAATCAGGAATGATGAAATAATCATATTTACAAAAACAAGATAGGTCGAGTTCATACCATTACCAGCTTTTCCTCATCTCAATCATTTCATCATATATCGCCATTATTGCCCTTCACTTGCACCACCGAACGGTGCGGATAATAATAGTAGTGCAGGTGCATTGGACTAAGCTGGAATCTACAAACATTTATTCGAAGGAGAAGACAAGGTAATATAGGCTCTTTGTTAGATAAAAAATACCGCATATGAGAGCCACTCAAAAATTTCATCGTGGTCTTCTCCTCTCGACCCCCAAAGAAAAGAAAAGAATTTCAGAGAAACACAAAAAAATGTTTTTGGGTTTTTTTTGAAGAAAGTAAAACAAGCATATGAAAAACTATTAACACAGGAAAGCTCCAAACAAGCAATAGAATAACGGGAAATCTTTTTTGGTTTTCTTTTAATAATACTACTAATCATGCATACAAAGTAAACTAACACAAGAAGAAAGTGGGAAAAATAAATAAACTAACATGGATAATATAATGAAAATGTATGTACAGCGACAATTGAAATGTGTGTGTGAACATGAATGTAATGTCAGTGAGAAATACGTACTCCCCCAAGCTTAGGCTTTTGGCCTAAGTTGGTCTACGGCCACGGGTGGCCTAGCAGATATCCAAAGTTGTAGTCGGGGTTGTTCTGAGATGCAGCAGCTACTGCCTGAAGGGCTGCAGCATGAAGGCGAGCGGCCGCCGCTGTTCTCTGATACTCGTTTGCCTCCTCGCTAGTTATAAAATGTCTCCCATTTACCTGAAAGATAAATATTAATCGGTACTGGAGAGACTGTTCATTCCTCTCAAGAAACCGGTAGCATACCATAGCATGATAATCTAGAAAAGCAGGTGGCAACTTAATATCATACCCTCTTATGGGTACACCCAAATAATTAGCTAAATGAATTGCATAAATTCCACCAAATAAATCTCCATCTTTAGCATTAAGATGTAACCTCCTCGCAATAATAACCCCAAGTTATATCGCTTATCACCTAACACCGCACACTTGAGGACACTAAGATCTGGAATAGAAAGGTGGCTATGATCATGTTTACCATTAATGCATGTTCCTATAAATAGAGAAAAATAATGTGTGGCAAGGAAATGAATGCTTCCCATGGAAGCCTGTGTGATATTTCTAGTTCTCCCACGGTGATGCTACCAAGGAAACCATTCTATTCAGATTTATGAGGCTCACTATGAATGCCCCATTGTGGAATTTTGCATGCATCACAAAAATCTTCTAGCACTACAAAAAAAGACACTTCCGTGATGATACGTGTTTGTCATAGTAGGTCATGTTTTCTGTCATGCATGTACATCCATGACAAATTTATGACAGAATCAAGATAGTCATACCTGTGCTGTCATAGAAGTGTTCCATGACATTACCAAAATTATCATCATGGAAGTGTCCACTTCCATGACGATAAATCACGCGTCACAGAAGTGCTGTCGTCAAGGGTGACTGACACGTGGCATCCACTGTAACGGAACGCCGTTAAGCTATTCGGTCCGGTTTTGGATCCGGTAACCCGTTAACAGTCCTGACCAATGGGGATCTTCCACGTGTAAAATCATCATTGGCTGGAGGAAACACGTGTCAGCTCACCCTTGGGATAGATGTCATCCACTCATTGGACCAAAAGCGCCAATGATACATCGACACGTGGCACGACCCAATAGAGGCCCATTCATGTGAAAAGGCCGGCCCGTTTGACTTGGTCAAAAGGTGGTAGGCCGGCCCATGGCAAGCCTGTTAACGGCCTGATCACATATAGCCCATTTACAGCCTACTAACCTAGGGCCCGTTTATTGTCTATCCGAATTAGGCATAGTAGCGTCATCTGGGCCATCCAATATAATTCCAGCCCGTTTTAACTTCCGGCCCATGTATGGCCCATGACGTCTTTCGGCCCGTATGAGGCCCTTAGTAACCCTCGGCCCATTAACGGCACGCGGTGAAACTGGCCCGTACTAAACAGTGTATCACTTTATACCCATTAACAGCCCATATTCCGTTGGGCCGATTCCAGCCCATGTTATCTTTCGGACTTCCCAGTGGCTCATTTACTCTTCGGCTCATTTCCAGTATTCGTATACTTACGGCTCATTACTGTCATTTTCTGCTTGTTGGCCAAATTCAGCCTGTGGTTACAGTGGGCCCATTTGTGGCCCGTTAATACGTTGGGCCTTTTTCATAGCGTCATCAAATACAGCTGATTAACGACGACCTGTTATGGTAGGCCCATGAACGGAGGATTTCAACTCTAGCCCATTTATGGCCATAATGTGGTCTGTTGTTGTCCCATGTTTGGCCAAACGATCATACGGCCCGGAGAAGGCCCATTGATGATATGGCCCGTAGAAGGCCCATTGTGTCTACGGCCCGTATGAGGCCCATTGTTTCTACGCCTTGTAGAAGGCTCATTGTTTCTACTGCCCATAGGAGCCCCATGTTAACTACAGTAAATATGTAGCCCATGGTTATTGTGGCCTAGTTTTTAAAAATAGGTTATTGCAGCCACTAGCAAGCCGCAGAAAATGAACTGCACTGACTACAATAAAACAAATAAACAAGACAATAAGGAAATAAATTTGCAAGCAGCTTATGCTAGGCTATCACGGCTATTACACATATTACATCCACTGGGCATCAAAGTTCGACACCAGTGCAAATATAGGGAACAAAGCAGCATATAAATGCTGTAGCAGAACAAGTCTTGAACTGAAACCACTTCAAAAGAGCTCAAGAAACAATATCCTGGGTACCCATAATGCTGGCAAGATGCTTAGCAATACCCATAATGCTGGCAAGATGCTTAGCAAAGTTATTAACTTTGTCTTGTTTGGTGCTTAAATCCTCCAGCACTTCTTGTTGCACTAGAAAGTATGCATCTGAATACTACAGGGACTTCCTCAGTCCTTCGCTTCCTGTCGCATAACATCTGATCAATGTCTTTCAACTTGAACTTGAAACTCAAGAAGCCGAACTGATTCAGGCAGCGAGTTCGATGAGCTGGTGCTAGCAGTAGTAGCCAGTAACTCGAACACTACATCAATACAGGACCTTGGGGTTGTCTCGGTGTCTTCAATATAGTTTTTATCAGCTTTCTTGGAGACCAACAGGAATGTCTCACTATCTTGAACCTTATCTGCATTACTTCCTTTACCATTGCATAATGGGGTACTCTTCTCCAATATTTTATCCGCGTTCTAAAAGAGAAACAAACAAACACATCACAGGTATACAATGTAGTATATGAAACTCATTTTGGTAAACCAGTTCAGTAGTAAGGTGGACAGGATAACAACATGAAACAAACATATATCTATGTACTATGGTCACTGTATGGTCTATGTCATTCGAGTTTATGTTGCCAAATCAAGATAGATACAGTTCGAATCATATCTATTTAAGAGAAAGCAGCATAGACAGAATATAAGTGTGGGAAACTACACAGCAATAACAACACTTGTAATGTGCATGGCATGAGAACATAACAGTTTATTCAATTGAAACTAAAATCAACATAGAGCAAGTTACAACAGTAAACATGTTAAAGAAACAGGTTTAAAACATACCTGTTGCGCCATTGGATCTTCAATTGCATCCTTAAAATTTGAAATTAGTTGGTATGAGTAAATACAGTGATGCAAGAGCAAAGTAGTATGAACCATAGCTACGGAACCTGACCTGAGAACAATTCTTCTTCTGCTTTAAGCATTGACTTGGGGTTTGGAGTGGTGGTCCTCATGCTTTGGGCACTGTAGTTGCCTTATTAACTGCTTGTGTTTGGGTGCTCTGTGGTGGAGACAGTGATGTGTCAACGGGAACTAGGTTACTGTCTACTGGGGTTGGGGTTAGAAGGGGTGTAGCTGGTTCTCTATTCAACTGGGTAGGGGTACAATCTGTGTGAGTCTGGGTTATTTGTGGTGGGCCTGGTTCTTGGGCAAGTACAACCGTGGTTCTATCTCCATCGACAGGTAGTACGATCTTTTCTGAAGACCGTGTTTTTACTCCCATAGATACTACCATCACCCCCTCCAATTGAAATGGCTGATAAACAAGAAAAGTAATTGAATGTACAAACATTGTAAGATAGACAGGTGCAATGGATAGTAGGGAAGAAAACAAGGCATGAAATAATTCACATTTATGTGGTCTAACCAAACAGAATAGGAGGACATAATTTCACATATATGATGGATAATTAAACAGGATAGCATGACACAATTTCACATGTATGATGGCTAACTAAACAAGATAGAATGTCATACTTCAAAATATGATGACTATGTAAACAGGATGACATGATATAACTATATGATGTGTCTATTAAAGTGGTTGGCATGCCATAAATCACGAACATGTCGTCGATGGAAACATGATGGCATGATATAATTCACGGATAGAATGACATAATTCAAAATATGATGACTATGTAAACAGGGTGAGATGATATAACCATATTATGTATTTAGAAAATGGTTTGGCATGCCATAATTCAGATACATGCTGTCTATGTAAACATCATGGCATGATATAATTCAAATATATGATTTATATACTAAGGAAGTGAGAAGAGGGCAATCGCATATACGATGTGTCTACTAAGGAGATGGCATTCAATATCGTGTATACGATATAAAAACTAAGCATTGCAATACAACATATGCATGATATGAGTAATATAACCCTTCCAAGTTTGAGAATACACCTCAGGGGGATAATAGGACTGGTCATCTGCCTTTGAATCCTCCTTTGAAGAGCTATTTGTAACCGGCAAGATATCTGCTTCAGCAGGTAGCGTTGTCTACTCTGAATACCCTGTTTTCACTCTAGATTTGTCTATCACCAATTCAAATGGCTGATGCATAGGAAGAGCAGTTGAATATACAAACATTGTCGACAAAAGCAATGAGAAATACAAAAAAAGTACGGCATGATATAATTCACATATATGACACTTGGCAAAATAGCATGGCATTGCATAATTCACATATATAATGCCTTGCAACATGATATCATTGCATAATTCACATATATAATGACTTGCAAGAAGATGGCATTGCATAATTAACATATATGTTAATTAGACACTAAATAGGTGGCATTCACACAAAGCATGTCTAAACTAAGAAAATGACATAGCAATGCAAGATACCATACGCACGATATTAGCAACATAACCCTGCCAAGTTAGAGCATGCACCTCGGGGGGGGGGGGATAGGACTGGTCATTTGTCTCTGAATCCTCCTCCGAGGAGCTATCTGTAACCAGCAAGACATGCGCTTCGTCAGATAGCATTGTCTGCTCTGAAGACCTTGTTTCCACTCCAGATTTTTCCATTACCGTGACGAATGGCTGATGCACAGGAAGAGTAACTGAGTATACTAAAATTATTGACAAATTTAACACGTAATTAAAAAAATGATGTCATGATATAATTCACATATAAGATGACTGGCTAACAAGGGTGGCATTGCAAAATTCACATATATGATGCCTGGCTAAACATGATGGCATTCGATGATTCACATATATGATAAAGAAACTAAACAGATGGCATTGACACAAAGCATGTCTAAACTAAGCAGATGACATCTTTGATGTATACAGTAAGCAATGCAAGGCACCATATGCATGATATTACCAACATCGGCATGCCAAGTTAGAGGTAAGACCTCATGGGGTAAATAGGAGTGGTGTTCTGCTTCTGAATCCCCCACAGAACAGTTATCTTCCTCTTGATTACGATCTGAAATGGGTGGAGGGGGGCTGCCTTTGCGCCCACCATGGAGCGACATCTGCATGAAATTTTATTACCATGCAAGGCTTGTCTCTTTTTCTCTACATGTTCAGTTCCATTGTGTACAATAACTGACATGCATCGGAATAAAACATAGTGAGATTATGTAAGGAGTGCATGCACAAATCCAGAGTGATGGTAGCAAACTGTAGATAGACCCAAAACAAATTATAGCAGGCAGATAATAGCTTTAGTTAAAAATACAGATAATGACTCCTTTAATGTTTTTTTGCACCCAACATGAAACTCATAGTTGACACCCGAGATTAACCAGATAGTAGACAGATAGTACTAATTGCTGCCCCAATATGTACCCCACAACCATTTAAAAACTCAAGTTTCAGCATAAGTTTGTACATGACTCAGAGTCTAATAGGTGAACACAATGATAAAGTAGCATGTCATCATATTAAGCGATGCATAACGTAAGCAGACATGGAAGAGTGCGACCTCTCTTGCGGACCCGTGTAGTCCTCAAGGTCATCTGCTCAGTTGATGATGGTAATGCAGTTGGCGTGGCTGCCGGTGGTGGGGAAGAAGATCTAAGGTGGCGAAAGACAGTCTGGAGAGCGTATCCTTGCTGTGGTGAACCCTTTCGTTTTTGGAGCAGCTGAGTTGGGGTGGAACACAGCACCGCAGGAGCAGGACAAACCACACAAGGTTTTCTTTGACACATATTTGTAACAAAAGTAATTGTGTAAGGTTTTGTTTGAATTTGAGGATTCTAACAATGCAGGGATAGGAACTATAGAGGAATAGGATAGGAATGCAGATGCAAAATAGAGAATTTAAAAACACAGGATTTCTGCCAATCTGGGTGTTTGGTTCACAAGAATTGGAAGAACACGGGATGCAATGAAGCATGGTGAGATTAACTCAAACCACAAGAAAATGTAAGGTTATAATGCTATTATGCTACTATCTCTTAGTATTGTGCTTCATGAATAGGAATTTGAGAAGGAGGACAAGTGGAAATTAAAATTCCTATGGGTTTTCTTTCAAGGAGACACTAAAGGAACAAATCCTACAGTTTTCCTTTGCTCCATTCCTTTGCACCAAATTCATGAAAAGTAGTACCATAGGAAACTTCCCAATTCCTACGTTTTTCATTCTCCTTTCCTTTCAAGCACTGGCGATTCTAGTAGGCAGGCTTGACCACAGAAAAGCCTACATTAAAAATGTTTTTGTGCTACTTCTATTACTTTGGACCCAGGCCACTGCCCTACTAGCTCAGCTCCCAGGGCCATCGACAAATGCACAGCTCAAACGCGCCAAGATAAATAATGATGGCGTTCAAGAGAGTCCATCATGGATAGCTAAGTTTCCTCGTACCTCACTGCTTGTCATATATTAGGATAAAATAATTGTATTTCCCATTAATCCGTGTGCTCAGTGGACAATATATATAACATGTAGAGTAAAAAAGATATGCAACAAGTGTACAATCTCTTTGGCGAAGCCATGTGGATCTCAGCGTCATTGGGTTGGCCAGTGAGGATGCTCCCAATGACTTGGTTGTCGGAGGAGGGGAAGATTTTAGGCGTCTGGAGATGGAGCCCATGGTACTGCTCCGCTGTGATGGAGGGTTTCGTCGTTGAAGCAGCTACGGTGAGTTGTACGACGCCGAGGCTGAAGCAGGACAAGAGAGACAACGTTAACCTGAGTGAAATTCTAATAGCATCTCCAATAGATGACGTAAAATACATAACCACAAAGTGCTATATGTAAAATACATCAGCCGCTCATCTCTGAACTTAACTGTCGAAACTGAATTTAACCGTCGAAACTTAACATAACTATCGAAACTGAATTTTGCTGTCGAAACTGAATTTTGCTGTCGAAACTGAATTTTACTATCGAAACTAAACGCACTAGAGGTGAGGCTACACGTCAGTCGATTTTGCAACCATTGGATAGAAAATCAAGGGCCTATAGTTCATCTTCAACCTCCTCCCCCCTGAGCCGCCAGCCACTACCAGCCAAACAGCCGCCCCCGCCGCCCGCGGCCGGCAGTGCGCCGCCCCGCCAGCTGTTGTCTACTACACAACCTTCTTCTCGTAGACATTGTTGGGCCTCCAAGTGCAGAGGTTTGTAGGATAGTAGCAAATTTCCCTCAAGTGGATGACCTAAGGTTTATCAATCTGTAGGAGGCGTAGGATGAAGATGGTCTCTCTCAAGGAACCCTGCAACCAAATAACAAAGAGTCTCCTGTGTCCCCAACACACCCAATACAATGGTAACTTGTATAGGTGCACTAGTTCGGCGAAGAGATGGTCATAGAAGTGTTATATGGATAGTAGATAAAGTTATTTGTAATCCGAAATTATAAAAACAGCAAGGTAACTAATGATAAAAGTGAGCGTAAACGGTATTGCAATGCGTTGAAACAAGGCCTCGGGTTCATACTTTCACTATTGCAAGTTCCCTCAACAACAATAACATAATTGGATCACATAACTATCCCTCAACATGCAACAAAGAGTCACTCCATAGTCACTAATAGCGGAGAACGAACGAAGAGATTATGGTAGGGTACGAAACCACCTAAAAGTTATTCTTTCCAATCAATCCATTGGGCTATTCCTATAAGTGTCACAAACAGCCCTAGAGTTCGTACTAGAATAACACCTTAAGACAAAAATCAATCAAAACCCTAATGTCACCTACATACTCCAATGTCACCTCAAGTATCCGTGGGTATGATTATACGATATGCATCACACAATCTCAGATTCATCTATTCAACCAACACATAAAACCTCAAAGAGTGCCCCAAAGTTTCTACCGGAGAATCACGATGAAAACGTGTGCCAACCCCTATGCATAGGTTCATGGGCGGAACCCATAGGTTGATCACCAAAACATACATCAAGTGAATCACGTGATATGCCATTGTCACCACAGATACGCACGGCAAGACATACATCAAGTGTTCTCAAATCTTTAAAGACTCAATCCGATAAGATAACTTCAAAGAGGAAACCCAATTCATTACAAGAGAGTAGATGGGGAAAGAAACATCATAGGATCCAAATATAATAACAAAGCTCGCGATACATCAAGATTGTGCCAAATCAAGAACATGAGAGAGAGAGAGAGATCAAACACATAGCTACTGGTACATACCCTTAGCCCCGAGGGAGAACTACTCCCTCCTCGTCATGGAGAGCACCGGGATGACGAAGATGGCCACCGGAGAGGGATTGCCCCCTCCGACAGGGTGCCGGAATGGGTCTAGATTGGCTTTCGGTGGCTACGGAGGCTTCTGGCAGCGGAACACCCGATCTATTATGCTTCCGGATGTTTTTAGGGTATATGGAGATATATAGGCGGAAGAAGTACGTCAGGGGATCCATGAGGGGCCCACGAGGGTGGAGGGCGCGCCCCCCTTCCTCGTGGCCTCCTCGAAGCTTCCCTTACATGCACTTCAAGTGTTCTGGGCTTCTTTCCTTCCAAAAATGGGTTCCGTGAAGTTTCAGGTCAATTGGACTCCGTTTGGTGTCACATCCCTAGTTCTGGTATGACCTAGACTAGCTAGTCATTTGCGCATCATGTTTAAATTCCATTTAAATTTCAAATGGGGATTTGTCAAACCCTCAAAATCATTTCTGAAAATGACCCAAGTAAAAATTGCTCCAAAAGGGTCCAAGAAAATGCTCATGTTGCTCTCTGAAAATATTGGACAGAGATAAAAATCAAACCAATATTTTTAGGAGCACATAAGTATTTATTTTGGGCATTTGGAATTAATTCAATAATTATTTGCATTGGATTTATATTTGATATAATTCAAATATGATCCAATAATTCTGGAAATTGTTGTGGGGCTATATATTCATGTCACTAGTCCATACAACAATTTACACAAGCTCGGAAAATGATTTGGGTTAAAAATCAAGTCAAAACAGAGTTAAAGAAAATAGGAAACAGAAAATAAAAGAGAGAGATGGAACCGTACCTGGCCTCACCTGGCGGCCCACCTGATCTGGCCCAACAAGTCGGCCCAGCTGACTGGCCACACCTGTCATCCCCTACCTCGCGCCAGTGGGCAGGGGCGCGTGGCCTCCGCACGCTAGCGCGCGCGGCCACCTCCTGCTTGCCGCCGCTGCTGCTGGAGGGCGCCAAGACCGCCACACAATCTCCCCGACCACCTCGCACACTCCCCCGTGCTCATTCCCGCCTCCACCGCTCTCTCTCCCGAAAACTGAACATCGTCGTCGCCGCCGTTCGCTGCCCACGCGCTCCCCGCCGTCCACTTGACCGCCCGTTGTGCTTGAAAGCTCCGCCTTATCGCCTGCTACCTCCCCGTTAAGCTACGAAGCACCGAACACCCCGTGGAGCCGTCACCGCCGCCTTCTTCATTGCCGGCCGCCCAAGATCGCCATCGCCATTCCACCCACGTCGGATCACCTCCGAGCTCGCCGTTGGCGCCACTACAACCGTTGTGAGCTTTCGCGTCGACCCCCCCTCTCCTCTGGCCCTTTTGCTTTCCGCTAACGCCATTGTCGTCGCGGCCAGGAGCTTGGCTCCACTGGCCATACCGCCACCGTGGCCATCGTCACCTAGAGTCGTAACCGACTGCACCATAGTGCTCAGCGCAACACCAGTTGCCGTAGCACCCCTCCATGACGCCTGCCATGCAGTATAACGCCGACCCCGAGCACACCCGCACGCCGGCCGCCGCCACGAGCTCTTTTCTGGCGAGCTCCGGCCACCCCAGCTACTCCCACTTGCCCCGTTGGTTGCGCGTGTTCGCCAACTTCACGTAGGTAGTCTCCGCCGCTCGTTTGGTCGCCGGAAGGCGATTTCTGAGGCCTCTGCCGCGTCTGGCCTCGCCGGCGTCGAGTCGCCGGCGGGCTTTGACCTCGTAGACAGGAGGTTTGACCTCTCCGTGGGTCGCCGACATGTGGGGCCTGGCCCTATTAAGTTTTAGTTAGGATTACTTTAACAACTAATTAAACCGTGTTTAGCTAATTGGGTCACTTACACGTGGGCCCAACCCCATTAACTAAAACAGTTTAGGTTTATTTTAAATTAGGATTAGCCACAAAACACTGACGTCAAGTTTGACCAGGTCAGCCGCCTTTGACCTGCTGACGTAAGCATGACGCTGTGCTGATGCAATATATCATTTTCTGGTATTATTTTAGATCAGGAAATTCCAGAAAATGATATAAACTTCAAAAATTCTTAGAAATTCAACCGTAGCTCAGATTGAAATAATTTATATATGAAAAATGATCAGAAAAATTCAATCTATCCATCTGTACATTCAACCTTGTTGAGACATTTCCTCCAACTGTGATCCGAAATCTGGATTGGAAAATAGCGTATCACGATCAGTGGCACAGGGCACTTGTTGACTTGAGCAAAAACTCAGGTCGCCTGAAAGGGCATGTCCGAAGGACCGTCGGCTCCATACCGGGAAGCGGAAAAGGCCTGTCAAAGTGACAATGCAACACCGCACTCGATACCCATCAAGTGAAGTGTTCAGTAAGTCAAGTTTCTGACAAGCTTTTTCCGGAGATCATGCATGACAAACCAACCTATACATGTTTTATATATGAAAACATATAAATGGCATATTTAAGAGCTTATTTTGGAGTTGGATTTGAACCCTTGGTTCAAATGGACCTCAACTAAATAAATGCTAGATGCATTAACTCAAACAACATCACATACTCATGCCATGTTCATGCATCATATTGTTGCATATGCTTGTGTTTGATTTCCGACACCATTCCTTCTCGATAGGTCATGCTCCTACTCTCTTGCTCCTTCTCTCATTTGTTACATTAGGACAACAACGATTCAACTGCTACTTTATGCTGCGGTAGTTGAACCCGTTCCTCTGCAAGACCTGTCATTGCCAAAGTAAATAGTTAAAACCCAGTAGCATGTGCAGGAGTTGATTGAGCCAGGTTGTGTTCCTACCATGCCATGCCTGCTATTTCTTAGAGTTGTGTCAGGTCTGATTCATTGGGAATGAATTGGAGTGTTATGATATGTTCTGGTGCTGAGAGTTAAGCGTGTGAACACGATTTGGTAAAGGTAGCGGTGAGAGGCCATGTAGGAGTACATGGTGGGTTGTCTCATTGGGACCGTCCTTAAGAACTGAGTTCTGTGTAAGTTGTCCAATGACTAGCTACTACCACACATTGGGCTCCGGGCGCTCCAAGCTCTCTCGACTTATTAACCGCCTTGAACTCTATCCAGGAGTTGCAAATAGTTTCTGGTGTTTGTAGGTAGTGCTATTTTTCTACCAAGTGGCACCCGGCAAGGTGGACTTGGGACAGACTAGGCACACGTGGCCCGATATACCGAGTGGCACCCGGATGGTGGGCTCGGGAACCCTGTACACATCGTTTGGGGCCGAGAGCGAAACCCCGGCCGGATCTCCTTGTGAATGGAACCCGAATAGGCGATAAACCTGGACTAGATTCTTGTGTGGTTAGTTAGGTCGTGGCCAACACCCTCGCCAGCCTTCCGCTTGAAGGTTGCCGAGATACATGACGTGTATATGGTGATAAGTGGTGAGAGCGTGTGTGAAGAAGTACACCCTTGCAGGGTTATCATGATCAATTCGAATAGTCGTGTCCTCGGTTATGGACTTCTTGGATGCTTACGTGGTACATAGACAACTTTAAGTGGATACTCTAAAATGCTCGAGACAAGTGTGAGTGCTATGGATGGCCTTCTCGTAAGGAGACGAGGATGAATCCATAGTAGTGGATTGATGTGGTGATTAGTGGACTCGTGTGCGTTGCCTCATCTCAAAGAAGTTTCTCATTGTCGTAGAATAGGATAGCCACTGAGTCAAAGCTGGCTTGCTGCAACTAAACCCCACATTACCTTCTTGATACAAATGCATGTATGATAGGATCTGATGTAAGTCTTGCTGAGTACCTTTGTACTCACGTTTGCTTTATTTATGTTTTGCAAGTGAGACATCTGTCTTACTAGTAGTACCGCTTGGACTTCGACGAGTAGCTTGTTACCTCATCTACGATCTTGTACCCTTGAGAGGGACTTGTAGATAGTCAGGCTTCTGAGCCTTTTTCCTCTTGTAGTTGTCTGTACTCAGACATGTAATGCTTCCGTTGCTTGTATGCTCTCAATGATGGGTCATGTGACCCCTATTTGTATTATGCTACGTGGCTCTTCTAAGCCTTTATCTATATGAGTTTGCGTTATGTTGTGATGCCATGTTGTACAACACATACTTGCATGTTATGCGTATGTGTGACGTGTACTGCTATGTGTGGGACCGACAATCTAGTTGTTTATCCTTGACGGCCTCTCTTATGGGGAAATGTAGTCTAGTGCTTCCTTGAGCCATAGTAGTCTGCTACAGCCCGGTTCACTGGAGTCCTGCTAGCCCAACACTACTGCTCAGAACACTTGACTGGCCGGCATGTGTTCCACTTTATTCCTATGTCTGTCCCTTTGGGGAAATGTCACGCGGTGACTTCCGGAGTCCTGCCTAGCCTGCTACAGCCCGGGTTCCCCAGAGTCCTGTTAGCCCAGTGCTACAGCTTGGATTCATACGCTGTTGACCGACATGCTTGATGTGATTCATGTATGCCTGTCTCCATAGGTCTGTGCCGCTTTGGGTTCACGACTAGCCATGTCGGCCCGGGTTCTCTGTCATATGGATGCTAGCAACACTGTCATATACGTGAGCCAAAAGGCACAAACGGTCCCAGGCCATGGTAAGGCGACACCCGTGGGGATAACGTGAGTGAGGCCGCAAAGTGATATGAGGTGTTACATGCTAGATCGGTGTGACTTAGAATCGGGGTCCCGACAGCTTTGGTATTAGAGCCTGACTGCCTGTAGGATTACCAAGCCAACCTGGTCGAAGTTGAGTCTAGAAATTCTTTAGCTATATAGGGGAATTGATTGTGGAAGGGAACATAAGGCTCTTTTTACTCCTTATACCTCATGCCCTTCTGATCTGAGTCATCCTATCCTTCCTACGGGGTTAAGGAACTAGGCTTTCTCTTCCGTCTATCAGGATCACGTGTTACTACTCCATAGTCTCTAAGGTTTGGTTGATCTGAGTCATATCCCAGTTTGAGTACCTTCGGTGTAGCCTATTTAGTAATATCTCAGAACCTTAGGTGGTGATGTTGAGTTTGGTGCTACCCCTTCATTTGCAGGATGTCCTCATTTTGAGCATTTTACTGCCGTTATGCTGCCGGAATTGTCCTAGGAGTTCAAGAGATAGTATTTTCCTCGTACTATATTCTACATCCTTATGATGATGCTGAATCTATCCTTGTTTCCTTGGTTGGTTCTTCAGGATGTCGTCAGTTAACTGAAGTTCTATTGCTCGTAGCTGGAACCACGGAGATGGTAGGGATGAGGATCCTCCCGACCAGCCTTCGTTCGCAGAGTTCATGTTAGAGATGGAGAAGAACAAGCGAGAGTCTAACCGCTTGTTAGCACGTATTGAGGAGAACACCTCCCATCAGTGCAAAGAGTCAGCGACCATCTATGATTTCATTGGTCTGAAACCACCTACCTTCCATCATTCCATTGAACCACTCGATGCAGATGACTGGCTCCATAGTATCACACACAAGCTGCGTTCTACGAACGTAGCTGAAAGTGACAAGGTCATCTACGCTGCTTATCATCTGGAAGGTCCTGTTAGTATTTGGTGGCAGAACTATGAGGCTATGCTTCCAGCTGGCCAGATAACCTCCTGGAGAGATTTCACTGAGGCTTTTCGCGAGCATCACATTCCTCAGGCTCTCATTGACCGCAAGAGAGAAGAGTTCTGTAGTTTCACCCAGAGTAAGATGGTTGTTGATGCTTACAGTAGAGAGTTTGAGAACCTTGACCGCTATGCTATAGAAGAGGTGTCCACGGACGCCAAGAAGCAAGCTAGGTTCCAGAAGGGTCTCAACCCCAAGTTGCATCGTGACCTCCACTTGCATCATTGCAATACATTCCAGGCTCTTGTGAACAAGGCCATTAATGCAGAGACAACTCAACTCACATACGAGAAGTCGCGTAAGCACACCCGTGATTTGGGTTCTTCCTCCGGTTCTAGTTCTCAGAAGCGCCGGATTTGGGTTCCGAACTCCGCTCTTCCACCCAGTTATACACTAAGGCCTTCTTATGTGGCGCCTCACGCAGCTCAACTATATTCTCCACCCAGGCCTATCGGTAGACCGCTTGTCAATGCGGGTCCACGTCCTGCCTCAGGGACTTGCTTCACATGCGGAGAGCCAGGACACTATGCACGTGACTGCTCTCAAACCAGTTATGCTCCACCCCAGCCTGAGAAGTCTGTTGGCCGTGGTCAGCCATCACGCAAGATGATTAGTGTCAAGTCAGCTCCCACTAAACATGGATGTGTGCATCACGTCTTAGCTAAAGACGCTCATGATGATCCGGATGTCGTTCTTGGTACGCTCCTTGTCAACTGCCATCTCTTCAGTTCTGTTTGATACTGGAGCATCTCACTCCATATCCGATGGCTATGCTCGTTTGCACGACATGTCATTTTGTGATATGCCAACTCCACTTGAAATCCAAACTCCAGGGTCTAGATGGCAAACTACTAGAATAAGCCATGGTAATGAAATCCTTGTTGACAGACTTGTATTCCTTGCATCACTTATAGCCCTCAAGTCTACAGATATTAACATCATCTTGGGTATGGACTAGATGAAAGCTCATTATGCCAAGATTGATTGTTACACAAGGTCTGCTCAGCTTACACACCCATCTGGCAAGATAGTCACTGTCTCCACTAGAGTTGCAAAGCGTCAGCTCTTTTCCTTAATGCTAGCCCTCTTACAGATCTTGAAGATATCCCGGTAGTCCGTGACTTTCCAGATGTCTTTCAAGAGGAACTGCCAGGTATTCCACCTGACAGAGATGTAGAGTTTGTCATAGATCTTATCCCAGGAACCACTCCAATCTCTAGGAGACCTTACAAGATGGCACCCTTAGAACTAGCTGAGCTTAAGAAACAACTTGATGAATCCTTGCAAAAGGGTTTCATCCGTCCTAGTTCTTCTCCCTGGGCTTGCCCCGTCCTCTTCGTCAAGAAGAAGGATGGTACGGACCGGATGGTTGTAGATTATCGTCCCGTTAATTTTGTCACAATAAAGAACAATATCCGCTCCCCAGGATCAACGACCTGTATGATCAGCTCGCTGGATCCTCAGTCTTTTCCAAGATGGATTTGAGGTTAGGCTACCACCAAATCAAGATTAGAAATGGGGACATTCCTAAGACGGCTTTGGTCACTCGTTATGGTTAATACGAGTACATCGTCATGTCTTTTGGTCTAACAAATGCTCCAGCTACCTTCTCTTGCTTGATGAACTCGGTCTTCATGGAGTACTTAGATAAGTTCGTCGTGGTTTACCTCGATGATATTCTTATTTACTCGAAGAACGAGGAAGATCATGCCGAACATCTTAGATTTGTGCTAGAAAAACTCAGAGAGCACCGCCTTTATGCCAAGTTCTCCAAGTGCAAATTTTGGTTGCCAGAAGTGACCTACCTAGGCCACGTGATCTCAGGTAAGGGCATTGCCGTCAATCCCGAGAGAGTTCAGGCCATTCTTGATTGGAATCCACCTGAAAGAGTTAAGAAAGTTAGGAGTTTCCTTGGTCTAGCCAGTTATTGTCGCCGCTTCGTTGAGAACTTCTCCAAAGTGGCCAAACCTCTCATGGAACTTCTCAAGAAAGATAAAAAGTTTGAGTGGTCCCCACAGTGTGAGCACAGTTTTCAGGAACTGAAAAGACGCCTGACTTCTGCTCCCATAATTGTGCCCCCGGATTTCACTAAGTACTTCGTTATCTATTGTGATGCCTCACGACAGGGACTAGGTTGCATTCTTATGCAAGATCGCCATGTGATTGCCTATGCATCTCGACAGTTGCATCCACATGAGGAGAATTATCCTACACATGATCTAGAGCTTGCAGCCATAGTCTATGCACTTAAGATCTGGTGACATTACCTTCTTGGTAAACGTTGCGAGATTTACACCGATCACTAGAGTCTCAAGTATATCTTCACCCAACCAGATTTGAACCTTAGGCAAAGACGTTGGTTGGAGTTGATCTCAGATTATGACTTAGGGATTACCTACACCCCAGGCAAGGGCAATGTCATGGCTGATGCGCTAAGTCGTAAGTCCTATTGCAAAAATCTCATGTTGTAGCAGGGCCGACCACTTCTTCAAGAGGAATTCTGTAAGCTTAACCTTGAAATTGCTCCTCATGGATTCCTTTCTACCTTGGTGGCAAAACCTACTCTTGTGGATCAGATCATCTCTGCTCAGAAGCAGGATACGGGAATTTCCCGGATCAAGAGAAACATTAACAATGGAGTTGGTGGTAGTTTCTCTATAGATGATCGTGGTGTTGTTTTCTTTGAGAGTCGCTTGGTGGTTCCCAACAATCAACATCTTCGACAATTAATCCTTAAGGAGGCGCATGAATCTCCTCTCACGATTCATCCCGGTAGTACTAAGATGTATCAGGACCTACGCCAGAGGTTCTGGTGGACTAGGATGAAGAGAGAAATTGCTCAGTTTATTGCTAACTGCGATGTTTGTCGTCGCGTTAAGGTAGAACATCAAAGACCTGCTGGCACCCTTTAACCTTTAGCTATTCCTCAGTCGAAATGGGATAAATTTGGTATGGACTTCATCACCGGCTTTCCTAGGACCAAGAGAGGGAATAATGCTATCTTCATAGTCATTGATCGTATTTCCAAAGTGGCTCACTTCCTACCTGTTCGAGAGAGTATCACTGCTAGTCAGCTCAATCACTTATATATTTCTCGAATAGTGTCACTTCATGCTATTCCACTAGAGATCAATTCAGATCGTGGTAGTCTTTTCACTTCTCATTTCTGGGAGAGTTTCCAAACTTCCATGGGCACCCATCTTTCCTTCAGTACCGCTTTCCACCCTCAATCAAGTGGTCAGGTGGAAAGGGTGAATAAAATTCTCGAAGACATGCTTAGAGCTTGTGTTATCTCATTTAGTATGGATTGGGAGAAGTGTCCTCCCTTCGCCGAGTTTGCTTATAACAATAGTTACCAATCCAGCCTCAAGAAAGCTCCTTTTGAGGTTCTGTATGGACAAAGATGTCGAACACCTTTGAACTGGTCAGAAACCGATGAAAGACAATTCTTCGGACCGGATATGATCCAGGAGGCAGAAGAGCAAGTTCGCATCATTAAAACAGCCCAATCTCGTCAAAAGAGCCAGTATGACCGTAGTCATAAGGAAGTGGCTTATGAAGTTGGCGACAAAGCTTACCTTCGGGTTACCCCTTTGAAGGGTACCCATCGATTCGGTATCAAGGGAAAGTTGGCTCCTCGTTACATTGGTCCCTTTCTCATTCTCGCGAAACGAGGAGAGGTTGACTACCAGTTGGAACTACCGCCACATCTTTCTCAAGTTCATGATGTCTTCCACGTCTCTCAACTCAGGCGTTGCTTCTCGGATCCCATCCGCGGAGTGGACCACGAAACGCTTGATCTCCAAGATAACCTCACTTATCAAGAGTACCCCGTCCGCATTCTGGATCAAGAAGATCGTGTCACTCGACGTCATAACATCAAGTTTCTCAAGGTTCAGTGGTCTCATCATTCCGAGAGAGAAGCTACCTGGGAGCGTGAAGATCGTCTTCGACTTGAGTACCCCGCTTTCTTTTCGCCAACTCCTGAATCTCGGGACGAGATTTTTTCGAGTGGAGGCGAGTTGTCACATCCCTAGTTCTGGTATGACCTAGACGAGCTAATCATTTGTGCATCATGTTTAAATTCCATTTAAATTTCAAATGGGGATTTGTGAAACCCTCAGAATCATTTCTCAAAATGACCGAAGTAAAACTTGCTCCAAAAGGGTGCAAGAGAATGCTCATGTTACTCTCTGAAAATATTGGACAGAAATAAAAATCAAACCAATATTTTTAGGAGCTCATAAGTATTTATTTTGGGCATTTGGAATTAAATCAATAATTATTTGCATTGGATTTATATTTGATATAATTCAAATATGATCCAATAATTCTGGAAATTGTTGTGGGGCTATATATTCATGTCACTAGTCCATACAACTATTTACAGAAGCTTAGAAAATGATTTGGGTTAAAAATCAAGTCAAAACAGAGTTAAAGAAAATAGGAAACAGAAAATAAAAGAGAGAGGGGGAATCGTACCTGGCCTCACCTGGCGGCCCACCTACTCTGGCCCAACATGCCGGCCCAGCTGACTGGACACGCCAGTCATCCCCTACCTCGCGCCAGTGGGAAGGGGCGCGTGGCCTCCGCACGCCAGCGCACGCGGCCACCTCCTGCTTGCCGCCGCTGCTGCTGGAGGGCGCCAAGAGCGCCACGCAATCTCCCCGACCGCCTCGTACTCTCCCCTGTGCTCATTCCCGCCTCTGCCGCTCTCTCTCCCGAAAACCGAACGTCGCCGTCGCCGCCGTTCGCTGCCCACATGCTCCCCGCCATCCCCTTGACCGCCCATTGTGCTTGCGAGCTCCGCCTTATCGCCTGCTACCTCCCCGGTAAGCTACGAGGCACCGAACACCCCGTGGAGCCGTCACTGCTGCCTTCTTCATCGCCGGCCGCCCAAGATCGCCATTGCCATTCCGCCCACGTCGGACCACCTCCGAGCTCGCCGTTGGCTCCAATGCAACCCTTGTGAGCTTTTGTGTCAACCCCCCGTCTCCTCTGGCCCTTTTGCTTCCGCTAACGCCATTGCCGTCGTGGCCAGGAGCTTGGCTCCGCCGACCATGCCGCCACCATGGCCATCATCACCTAGAGCAGCAACTGACCGCGCCATAGCGCTCAGTGCAACACCAGGTGCCGTAGCACCCCTCCGTGGCGCCTGCCGTGCAATATAACTCCGACCCCGAGCACATCCGCACGCCGGCCGCCGCCACGAGCTCTTTTACGGCGAGCTCCGGCCACCCCAGCTACTCCCACTTGCCCTGTTGGCTGCGCGCGTTCTCCAGCTTCACATATGTAGTCTCCGCCGCGCGTTTGGTCGCCGGAAGGTGATTTCCGACGCCTCCGCCGCGTCTGGCCTCGCCGGCGTCGAGTCACCGGCGGGCTTTGACCGCGTAGACAGGCGGTTTGACCTCTCCGTGGGTCGCCGACATGTGGGGCCTAGCCCTGTTATGTTTTAGTTAGGATTAGTTCAACAACTAATTAAACCCTGTTTAGCTAATTGGGTCACTGACGCGTGGGCCCAACCCCATTAACTAAACCAGTTTAGGTTTATTTTAAATCAGGATTAGACACAGACACTGATGTGTGGACCCCACACGTCAGGTTTGACCTGGTCAGCCGCCTTTGACCTGCTGACGTAAGCATGACGCTATGCTGACGCAATATATCATTTTCTCGTATTAATTTAAATCAGGAAATTCCAGAAAATGACATAAACTTCAAAAATTCTTAGAAATTCTACCGTAGCTCAGATTGAAATAATTTATATATGAAAAATGATCAGAAAAATTCAGTCTATCCATTTGTACCATTTTCATGCATGAAGAACCAACATATACATGTTGTATATATGAAAACATATAAATGGCATATTTAAGAGATTATTTTGGAGTTGCATTTGAACCCTTGGTTCAAATGGAACTCAACTAAATAAATGCTAGATGCATTAACTCAAACAACATCACATACTCATGCCATGTTCATGCATCATATTGTTGCATATGCTTGTGTTTGATTTCCGACACCGTTTGTCGGCGGGAACGACACCTACGGGATCACAAGAATCCCTACTATGGTTGGCGGGGCGCGGGGTCATGAGAAGAGCGGATCTAACAGGTAGCACACTGTTCGTTTGCCCAGGTTTGGGCCGCGTGGATGCGTAAAACCCTACTCCTGCTTTGGTGGATTATCTATCTGTGGTATTGAGCTAGCTATGGGGCGTGAGGAGCTCCAAAAAGCCGAATCATCTTCCTGGTCGCCTCGGTCCTCCTTTTATAGAAAAAGGGGTTTCCACAGTGGCACACATGAGGTGGAAAGGGTACAGTGATGCAAGATTATCCCTCACATTACATGACAAGGCGCATTTAATGCGTCTTGCTTAGGTGTCCTTGCTTTATCGGGGATGGGGGAGAAACATGTCTCGTCCGTCGCCGCTCCTTCTTGTGTCGACACACGCCCTGGCTAGCGATGCTTGAGATGCCACGTAGGTAGGCAGGCAGCTGAGGTGGCGTAGTGGTGGGTCTTCATGACGATCTGCATGCCACCACGCAGGTGCCTGCCCAGCTCGTTGGGTCGGTAGCTGCATGCATGCGGTGGTGGAGGTTTAGTCGGCGTGGGCCTGATGGTGATCCTGCGGGTGTCCTCAGCAAGGGCCTTGCTGGGGCCCCGGCAAGGGTCTTGCCATGGCGCCTGCTGTCATCCCCGGCAAGGTGCTTGCCGGGGGCCTTGTGGTCTTCCTCGACTGGGATCCCGCCAAGCGTTGTCGTCTCCTTAGTGCGTATCTGATCTTGAATGTCTTCACGAAGATCTGCATGCCGCCACGGGTATGTCTCCCGAATCCTTGCCCTTTGGGGGCAGTGGACTCAAGGGTGATTTTCTCCATAGGTGCGGGACGAGTCGCCGCGGCAACGGTCTTGCCGGGGCTGCTAGAACTGTCTCCCGGCAAGGACCTTGCCGGGGGAGTCCGCTTCGTCCCCTTTGCTCTTTGTGGTCTTGGCCTTGGCGTCGTAGTTCTCTTGAGCTTCGGTCTTACCCTGGCTCACCTCCCTTGCCTTGCTTAGTGTGGTGGTGCTCGTGGCCCAGACTACCCGTGCACAGTTATAGGGGTACAAAAAGTGTACCCCTCTTTTTCTACACCGATAGGAGCCCCCAGGCCTGGGCCACACATAAGCGCAATGCGTTGTTGGCTAGGCCCAAAAAAGGTGCATGGGTAGGCGGGGCGGTTTTTACCGCGGTAAGATTCTTCGTGCGCTGCGCTTCCCACGATTCCTGCGCGTGGCGTGGCATGGGGAGGTGTGTGTGACGTGGGCGGCATGTATGGGTTTGGTTCCCGCAGGCATGCGTCACATCGCAGTGAAGGGGCGGTTCGCGCCTTCCCCACAAACGGAGGGAGGCGTGGAGGTGGGGCCCATTTACTGAATGGGGCTGAGGCGCAGTCTTCAAGGCTTCCACTCCCCACGATTACGGGGTGGGGAGTGGTCGCCTCACCCGTCCCCTCGGTTCTGCACGTCCGCCACATGTCTCCGATGCGCCTGGGGTGGCGAACGGTCGAGGCGGGAAACTGGGCCGTCGCTGGTTGGGGCGGCGGGTCGGTCCTGGCTCCCTGCGCCTTCCGTATCTTGATTGGCCGAGCGGGGCGGCCGAGCCCCAACCCTGATCCTTTATAAAGAGCGGGAGCGGGGGATGGCGTCCCGCATTCTTTCATCTTCTTCTTCTTTCAGCTTCTGCTCCTCCCTTCCATCCGTCATGGAGAGAGGGAATCCTGGTCCTTCGACAGTGGCGGCGAGGGTCACCGCTCGACAACGCGTCCCTCCTTCTCCTACGCCTGCGGTGGCAGAGCCAGCCGCGAGGGGAAGGGGGAGGGGTCGAGGCCGTGGGCGAGGCCGGGGCGCTCGGGGAAGAGGAGGACGGGGTGGCACGCAGGCCTCGCCTCTGCTAGCAGCTCCTCCTCCAATGGAGGGCCACGTTGGGGATGACCCTTGTGAGTTCTTCGTCAGGTTGCGCCGGTGGCCGTGCCGTCGCCTTCGTCTCCTGACTCCATCTGCACGGGAGATGGAGCTGGATCCGACGGAGTCGTTGTGGCTGCACATGAGGGGTTGCGGGATCAGTGGCACGCGGGCCCGTGTCGACTTCCCCGCCCCTCATGTGATGTATCTTAGTCGGGGATGGAAGATGTTTGCTCATATCCACCGCTTGATGGAGGGGCTCACTCTCCATTTTAAGCTAATGGAGGGTGGCCTTCTCTCCGTCAAGGTCTTTGAGTGCTTCGGCACCCGCGCAAGGTGCTGCGTGGAGAGCTCTTCTGATAGCAAAGATTCCTCCTTGGGAGGGAGTGACGAGGAGGACAGCGGCAGCGACGATGAGGGTAGTAGGCGGCAGGATGAAGGGTCCGATTAGGTGTCGGGTGCCGCTCCGTGCGGCACCGTCGACCCCATCATGCGCGTCACCGGTTCCGGCGGCTGGCGTTGGGAGGCTGCGGAAGAGGAAAAGGGCGGGCGGCAAGGCCGTCAAGTCGGAGTACGCGGGCACCGATGACTTCGGCGCGTGCTGATGTCCTGCTGCCTCGTCTTCGAGCTCTGCTTCCGGCGCCGCCATCACCATCCAGCCTTTGGACGGCCACCAAGATGTTCTCTTGGTGTCTTCTGCCACCCGTAGCTCGCCTAGGCGCTCCTTTTGTCCTTTTCGACTCCTTGACCTGCCTCCTGAGGAGAGGGACAAGAAAGGGATTACGGGGACCTTTTCTCTTTTTAGTTTGTAAGCCTTTAGGCCTTTGTTGAATTTAAAACTTGTAATCCCATGATTCATGTTTTTCATTCCCTATGGACTGTACCTGAGCGGAATGTTTTTAATGAAAAAGGGATGCTTGCCGGGTCATTTGTTTGTGGGTGGAACCCACGGCAAGGAATAAATCCTTGATATCTTTAAGATAAACATTTCCTTGCCCGGCAGCAGGCCTTGCCGTCTCCCCACTTCGCTCGACCTTCCTCACGCCTTTGGCGGAGGCAGGGATGAGGCGGGTTCAGGCTGCTTGTTTCATCCTTTTGCTGCCGCGACTATGACCAAACTTGGTCCCAGGAACGATCCCTAGGGCCTAGAGTTAGGGGAGAACGGTAGCTTAGGGGGAAAACGAGGTTTCACATGCCTCAGTCCATAATGGAATGCATGATAAGGGATGAAGAACTTATCTGAAGCTGCAGTCCCCGACAACCCCGGTTCACCGTGGGTGAATCTTTGCTCTCGCAGCCCTCGGCAATACTGGCTTGCCGGGGGCTAGATGCTGGTCTGTTCCTCTTTTTTTCCTCCCCAAGTGGTTCAGCATGGATATCTGTGTGTCCTGTGAACCAAAGAAGACAAAACAAAGACAAAGAGACGCACACTTGACCTCTAAGCTAGGGGTTAGTCGCCGCTAAGCACTATCAACCCTAACCAAGGACAAGACTCGACCTAGCATACATGCTATAACTTAGGGCGCCAGCGCTTCATTTACTTATGCTCAGGGTCTGCGCCTGGCTTTCTACAAAGGGTAACATGCGTCATCGGCAAGGCTCGTACAAAAGGTGGCTTGCCGGGGGGCCCGGCAAGCCGCGCCTCACGGGTAAAACTTGCGTAGATGCTCAATGTTCCAGGAGTTACTCACCAAAATGGCATCTTCGGTCTCCAGGTGGACTGCCCCGGGCCTGGTGACTCGTCTTACCCGATAAGGGCCTTCCCACTTCGGCGTCAACTTGTTGGAATTCTTCGTCGATTGAACGCCCCGAAGAACAAGGTCGCCTTCCTCAAAGCTTTGGGCATGAACCTTGCGGCTATGGTAGCGGCGCAAGGCTTGCTGGTAGCGCGCTGCTCTCACAGCCGCCCGAAGACGATCTTCCTCAAGGAGCGTTGCATCATCTTGCCGCAATTGCTCTTGCTCAAGCTCATCATAAGCGAGTACTCGAGGTGACCCGTATATGAGTTCAGTGGGGAGAACTACTTCTGCCCCATATACAAGGGCAAAGGGTGTCTGGCCGGTGGCTCGATTTGGTGTCGTTCTGATTGACCAAAGAACCGCTGGCAATTTCTCAATCTAGTGCCTTCCACTCTTGTGCAGCCTGTCAAAGGTCTTTGTCCTTAAGCCTCGCAGTACTTCAGCGTTTTCCCTCTCAGCTTGACCATTGCTTCGTGGGTGAGCAACGGAAGCGAAACAGACTTTGCTGCCGAGGTCTTGGGTATATTGCGTGAAGGTGTGGCTTGTGAACTGTGTACCATTGTCGGTGATGACCCTGTTGGGTACACAAAAACGGCACACTGTGTACCATTGTCGGTGATGACCCTGTTGGGTACACAAAAACGGCACACTGTGTACCATTGTTGGTGATGACCCTGTTGACCCTGCTGACTGAGTTGTGACCTTCCTCACTACTTCCACCTCTGGCCACTTTGTGAACTTGTCAATTGCGACGTACAAGTACTCAAAGCTCCCGGTAGCACGGGGGAAAGGGCCTAGTATGTCGAGCCCCTAGACCGAGAAGAGCCAGGAGAGAGGAATGGTTTGAAGGGCTTGAGCTGGCTAATGAAGCTTCTTTGAATGGAACTTACACCATTCACACCTGGTGACTAGTGTCGTCGCATCCTGGAGGGCGGTGGGCCAGAAGAAGCCTTGCCGAAACGCTTTGCCGGCAAGGGCCCTTGACCTGATGTGGGATCCACATATGCCTCCATGTATCTCCGCCAACAGCCCTAGTCATTCCTCTCGAGGGATACACTTCAATTTCATGCCATTCGGCCTCTTTTTGTACAGGACGTCATCGACAAGATGGTACATAGTAGAGCGACGGGCTACATTTTCCGCTTCTTCCTGCTCCTCAGGAAGTTCCCCTGTTTGGAGCAATCGGACGGTATGCTGTGCCCATGCTGGAGCCTGGGGCTCGACGGCGAGGAATAAAGGCGTTTCCTCCGCTACAGGAGCGGCTGTCTCGACGGCAAGAGCTTCATGCTCCACTGGAGCTAGCCGTCCCGTGGCGGGCTCATTATCTTCGGCAACATCCTTGCCAGCGGCTCCGGGGAGCTTGGCGGGAAAGTACTTGTCGGGCCCTGATTTCCTCCTCTTGTTTTGCTCGGTTGATGGATCAACCGATGGCTGAGTTAGCTGAAGCACAAAGGTACCTGGTTCCACAGGTAGCTTGAGGGCAACACGTTTTGACAGGTAATCAGTGATATCATTCTCCACTCGGGAACGTATTCTGCCTGTATACCGTCAAAATGCTCTTCCAGCTTTCTCACTTCATCGACGTAGGCCTTCATCAATGGACTTTGGTAATCCTTGTTGACTTGCTTGACGACAAGTTGCGAGTCGCCTCTGACGACGAGTTTCTTGATTCCGAGGTCCACCGCGATCCTAAGACCGGCAAGCAGCCCTTTGTACTCAGCCATAGTGTTTGTTGACACCTCCCTGGGGAAGTGCATCTGGATCACGCACTTGAGGTGCTCTCCGGTGGGCGCGACAAGCAGTACGCCAGCCCCGGCGCCCTGTAAGGACAAAGCTCCATCAAAGTAGATGATCCAGTCGCAACTTGCCCCCTTGCCGGGGAGAGCAGTCTCTTGGGTTTCTTCGTCAGGCGTCGCGGTCCATTCTGCAACGAACTCCGCCAGGACTCGGCTTTGAATCGTCGAGGTACTCTCAAACTTGAGGCCAAAGCTAGACAGTTCCAGTGCCCACTCTACGATCCTTCCCGTTGCGTCTGGATTCTGCAATACCCATTGCAGAGGGAGGCGAGTGACGATAGTGATTTCGTGCGCCTAGAAGTAATGACGTAGCTTCCTCGAGGCCATAAGAAGGCCGAAGAGCAGTTTATGCACACCGTAGTACCTTGATCTAGCCCCCTGCAGAAGGGAGCTAACAAAGTAGACCGGGTGCTGCATCATCTTCTTCCTTGGCGACACTCCAACCGGCTGCATCGCATCGACATCGGTGGCATTGGGCTCCGTCGCTGCTATTACCTCATCATCAATTTCTCTCTGCGCCACTAGTGCGGCGCTGACCACCTGGTTTGTTGCCGCCAGGTATAGCAGCAACGGTTCCTGTGGCCTAGGTGCAACTAGTATTGGCGCGGAGGAGAGGTACCTCTTAAAATCTTGCAATGCTGCTTCGGCTTCTGGCGTCCACTCCATCGGGCCCACCTTTTTCAAAATCTTGAAAAAGGGAAGGGCGCGCTCGGCGGACTTGGAAATGAACCTGCTCATGGCAGCAACGCAACCAGCAAGCCGACGCACATCCTTGACTCGCTTGGGCGCTTCAATCTTCTCTATAGCTTTGATCTTGTCCGGATTGGCCTGTATCCCATGCTGTGACACAAAGAACTCGAGAAGCTTGCCAGACGGGACGCCGAAGACGCACTTCTCGGGGTTCAGCTTGAGATTGATCTTGCATAGGTTTGCAAATGTTTCTTGTAAATCTGATATGAGGGTTGCCTTGTTCTTGGTTTTGACAACTATATCATCCATATAGGCTTCCATATTTCTATGGAGCTGGGGTTCAAAACCAATCTGGACCGCCCTTGCAAACGTTGAACCAGCACTCTTCAACACGAAAGCCATCCGTATAAAGCAATACGTACCACATGGGGTGATGAATGCCGTTTTCTCTTCATATTCCCTTGTCATGAAGATCTGGTGGTAGCCGGAGTAGGCATCGAGGAATGACAACAGATCACACCCAGCTGTGGAGTCAACAATCTGGTCGATGCACGGCAAGGGGAAGGGGTCTTTGGGACAAGCCTTATTAATATCTGTGTAATCAATACACAGCCTCCACTTCCCATTTGCCGTGTGCACTACCACCGGATTGGCCAACCACATTGGATGGAGCACTCCTCTTACCAAACCCGCTGCTTCCAGTTTCCGGATCTCCTCAGTGATGAACTCTTGTCGTTCCAAAGCTTGCTTTCTGACCTTCTGCCTGACGGGCCGCGCATGAGGACAGACAGCAAGGTGTTGCTCAATCACCTTCCTGGGAACGCCGGGGATGTCGGATGCTTGCCAGGCAAACACATCGACATTCGCCCGAGGAAGGTGACGAGCGTGTCTTCCTATTTGTTGTCAAGGGTGGAGCTTATGGTAAAAGCTCCTCTCATGCCGTCCTCCTTGACAGAAACCTTCTTGGTTCCCGGCGGTGTGGCCCTGGACTTCTTGTTTCTGTCGGCGAAGCTCTACACTCCGAAGAGGTGCGCTTGCTGGAGTGGGTGCCTGAGGTCTCACCGGTCTTCTTCTTTTGCCTTCCCCGGGCTCCAACGGCAGGAGCAAGCGCCTTAGCAGTGGCGGCTGCTGCAACTGCTTGTTGGTAGAGTTGGTCAGCGCAAATTAGCGCATCCTTCTTGTCTGATGGGACGGTGATGATCGTCACAGGCCCCGGCATCTTCAGGGTGTTGTAGGTGTAATGTGATGCCGCCATGAACTTGGCCAGCGCTGGGCGGCCAAGGATCCCGTTGTAAGGCAAGGGGATCTTGGCAACGTCGAACACAATCCTTTCTGTCCTGTAGTTCAGATCATTCCCAAAAGTCATGGGCAACGTGACCTTTCACTTTGGTTGACTTCTTCCTGAGTTGACACCCTGAAACGTGCCCGTCTCTTCAAGGTCTTCATCAGGAATCTACAATTTCTCGATCACGGCAGGCGAGATTATGTTTAGACCGACCCAGCCATCGACTAGCATCTTTGTCACCTTGAGGTTGCGTATTGTTGGTGAAACCAATAATGGCAAGCACCCGACTGCAGTAGTGCGATCAGTGTGATCCTCAGCGTCAAAACTGATAGGTGTGCTGGACCACTTCAGCGGCCTTTGGGCATCAAACGATGGTTCCGCCGTTATAACCTCATGCGCCCACTGTTTAAGCTGGCGGTGAGAGGTATGCAGCGAGGCGCCGCCATCGACGCACATGGCCTCTGTAGCTTTCTGAAATTCTTGGTCACCAGACTCATCGTCCTCTTCGTGATCATCGTCTTCTGGCTTTTTGTCACGGCCCCGGGCGGGCCTCTCCTACTGTTTTTCTTTGCCGCGACGGCCCGCCTGGCCATCACGCTTCTTGCCGGACCCCTCAGCACTGTCCCGGCCTTTCTCCTTGTCCCGCCTCTCATATTCAGCCCTCTGCTTCTCAGCAAGGAGCTCAACCCATCGGCAGTTCTGGAGATCATGGCCTTTGGTGCGATGGATCTTGCAATATTGCTTGTCTGAGTTCCCTGGCTTCTCGGCAGCCGCCACGGCCCGGCAGGCGACACATCTGGCAATTTCCTTGCCGGGGTCATCTGCCTTGGTTTTCTTGGCGAAGCCGCAGTCGCCAGATCCCTCGACGGAAAGCACTGCTTTACCTTTGCGCTTCCTGTTGCGGCGCCGGCATTTCTTCGCCGGGGCAGTAGTATCCTCATCTGAGGAGTCAGTTTCCACGCCGGCATCTTCGCCGGGGTACTTCCTTCCCTCTTCAGCTCGGGCACATTTGTCAGCAAGAACATAGAGTTCTGCCACATCTTTCACCTTGTTCATTGCCAGTTCTTCGCGCATCTTGCGGTTACGCATGTTCTGATGGAACGCGGTGATGATGGCGGCAGGGTGAACATCAGGGATATTGTACTCTACCCGGCTGAACCTCTGTATATACTTGCGCAGACTCTCGTCTCCCTTCTAGGCGATGACATGCAGGTCGCTTGCTTGGCCGTGGGCTTGGTGACCCCCAGTAAAGGCGCCCACAAACTCATGGCACAAATCTGAACAGGAGGAAATAGAGTCTATCGGCAAGTGCATCAACCACGACATGGCGTTAGGTTTTAGAGCCAATGGAAAGTAATTCGCAAGCACCTTATCACCGTGGGCTCCGGTGGCTTGCATCACGATGGTGTAGATGCTGAGGAACTCAGACGGGTGAGTCTTGCCGCTGTACTTTTCGCCAACGTCAGGTTTGAAGGTGCGGTGAGTGGGCCACTGGAACTGTCGCAGCTCATGGGTAAAAGCCGGACAGCCTATCTCGTATGGTAGGCCTCCAGGGCTCTCCAGGGCCGGGTGGTTCACAGCAGGCCCTGCTCGCCTGTCTGACTGGTGGCGCGCTTCACGCCGGTGCTCGATAGTGGTTCGAGCATCTTCATGGGCTCGTTCCCTAAGAACTTGGCGCTGGTCACAGTGGGTCCGCGGGTCAGACGATGCTATGGAGATGGCGTCGCCCGCGACGTTGCGACGAGCCGGCGTCCGCGTTACCGGATGGGGAAGAGGTGAATGCACCGTGGTCGTGGCGCCACCGGCTTTTCCGCCACTGGTCCACGGGACTCCATTGGAGCGTCGACCCGGGGGCCCCACCGGACTTGGTACATCTTTGTTGGCCACCGCAACAAGGCTTCGGATAGTGGCTCTCCATTCGTCGAGTTTCCCCGTGGTGGGAGGAAAGTCGAGCAGCAACTCTGCGCGTGCCAGGGCCTCTGCTGGCGTCGGTGGCAACGAAACCTGCATGGATCGCGACGCGATACGACATCCGACCATGTCAGAAGGAGCTCTATCACGACCCCACGGTCGCATGCCGTCTTCACCAGCGCCTCGGTGAGTGGGCAGGTCTTCTACGTCCCAGGAGTGGCGCTCGGGGCTCTTCCCGCGGCGACGCCCAGGATCTTCCGCGTGATTACGCCGTTCGTCGTGCGCTGCCTGGGAGGAGCGCACTGTTGACGCCGGCGCAGGAGTCTTGGAGGCCCTCGCGTCGCCTTCGGGAGGCGCGGCGATGACCTTGGAAGGCCCCGCTCCACCCGCGAAGGACTTGGCTCCTCCTTTGGATTTTGCGACGTGTGGCCCCTTACCAGGCGCTCAAACATCACCGCCTCCCAAACTCCGGCTGCTGGGATGGTGTTGGTGTTTGCGAGCAGCCCCTCGGGTCCTCTCTGCGACCGGTCCGCTGCTCGCCCGCAACGGGACCGGCCGTCTGGCTTCCGACTGGCCAACCGCCACCGTCGTCTTCTTCTTGGGCGCCATGATGATGAAGAAGCGCCGGACTAACTGCTAAAGCCGATTCTCACAACTACATTCCCCTACCTGGTGCACCAGAGATGTCGGCGGGAACGACACCGATGGGATCACAAGAATCCCTACTACGGTTGGCGGGGCGCGGGGTGATGAGAAGAGCGGATCTAATAGGTAGCACACGGTTCGTTTACCCAGGTTCGGGCCGCGTGGATGCGTAAAACCCTACTCCTGCTTTGGAGGATTGTATCTCTGTGTTCTTGAGCTAGCTATGGGCGTGAGGAGCTCCAAAAAGCCGAATCCTCTTGCTGGTCGCCTCGGGCCTCCTTTTATAGAAAAAGGGGGTTGCCACAGTGGCACATAGGAGGTGGAAAGGGTACAGTGATGCGAGGTTATCCCTCGCATTACATGACAAGGTGCATTTAATGCATCTTGCTTAGGTGTCCTTGCTTTATCGGGCACGGGGGAGAAACCTGTCTCGTCCGTCGCTGCTCCTTCTTGTGTCGACACATGCCCGGGCTAGCGATGCCTGAAATGCCACGTAGGAAGGTAGGCAGTTGAGGTGGCGCAGTGGTGGGTCTTCACGAAGATCTGCATGCCGCCATGCAGGTGCCTACCCAGCTAGTTGGGTCGGCAGCTGCATCCATGCGGTGGTGGAGGTTTAGTCGGCGTGGGCCTAATGGTGGCCCTACGGGTGTCCTCGGCAAGGACCTTGCTGGGGCCCCGGCAAGGGTCTTGCCAAGGCGCCTTCTGTCATCCCTGGCAAGGCGCTTGCCGGGGGCCTTGTGGTCTTCCTCGGCTGGGATCCCGCCAAGGGTTGTCGTCTCCTTAGTGCGTATCTGATCTCGAATGTCTTCACGAAGATATGCGTGCCGCCACGGGTATGTCTCCCGAATCCTTGCCCTTTGGGGGCAGTGGACTCAAGGGTGATTTGCTCCGTAGGCGCAGGACGAGTCGCCGCGGCAAGGTTCTTGTCGGGGCTGCTAGAACTGTCTCTCGGCAAGGACCTTGCCGAGGAGTCCGCTTCGTCCCCTTTGCTCTTCGTGGTCTTGTCCTTGGCATCGTAGTTCTCTTGAGCTTTGGTCTTACCCTGGCTCACCTCCCTTGCCTTGCTTGGTGTGGTGGTGCTCGTGGCTCAGACTACCCTTGCACAGTTATAGGGGAACAAAAAGTGTACCCCTCTTTTTGTAGACCGACACCGTTCCTTCTCGATAGGTCCTGCTCCGGAGAGTGTTCGAGAGTACCTGTTTGAGGAACAGTGCCCCCCTGTGGATCTACCAGGCAAGCAACCCCCCTTGTTCATTCCGATACAATCCTACTCTCTTGCTCCTACTCTCATTTATTGCATTAGGACAACAACGATTCAACTACTACTTTATGCTGCGGTAGTTGAACCCATTCCTCTGCAAGACCTGTCATTGCCACGGTAAATAGTTAAAACCCACTAGCATGTGTAGGAGTTGATTGAGCCATGTTGTGTTCCTACCATGCCATGGGTGCTATTGCTTAGAGTTGTGTCAGGTCTGATTCATCGGGAATGAATTGCAGTGTTATGATATGTTCTGGTGCTGAGAGTTAAGCATGTGAACACGATTTGCTAAAGGTAGCGGTGAGAGGCCATGTAGGAGTACATGGTGGGTTGTCTCACTGGGACCGTCCTTAAGAACTGAGTTCTGTGTAAGTTGTCCAATGACTAGCTACTACCACACATTGGGCTCCGGCCGCTCCAAGCTCTCTCAACTTATTAACCGCCTTGAACTCTATCCAGGAGTTGCAAATAGTTTCTGGTGTTTGTATGTAGTGCTATTTTCTACCGAGTGGCACCCGGCAGGGTGGACTTGGGACAGACTAGGCACACATGGCCCGATGTACCGAGTGGCACCCGGATGGTGGGCTCGGGAACCCTGTACACATCGTTTGGGGCCGTGAGCGAAACCCTGACCGGATCACCTTGCGGATGGAACCCGATTAGGCGATAAACCTGGACTAGAGTCTTGTGTGGTTAGTTAGGTCGTGGCCGACACCCTCGCCATGCTTCCGCTTGAAGGTTGCCGAGATACATGCGTGTATATGGTGATAAGTGGTGAGAGCGTGTGTGAAGAAGTACACCCCTACAGGGTTATCATGATCTATTTGAATAGCCGTGTCCTCGGTTATGGACTTCTTGGATGCTTACGTGGTACATAGACAACTTAAAGTGGATACTCTAAAATGCTCAAGACAAGTGTGAGTGCTATGGATGGCCTTCTCGTAAGGAGACGAGGATGAATCCATTGTAGTGTATTGGTGTGGTGATTAGTGGACTCGTGTGCGCTGCCTCATCTCAAAGAAGTTTCTCGTTGTCGTAGAACAGGATAGCCACTGAGTCAAAGCTGGCTTGCTGCAACTAAACCCCACATTACCGTCTTGATACAAATGCATGTATGATAGGATCTGATGTAAGTCTTGCTGAGTACCTTTGTACTCATGTTTGCTTTATTTATGTTTTGCAGGTGAGACATCTGTCTCACTAGTAGTACCGCTTGGACTTCGACGAGTAGCTTGTTACCTCAGCTACGATCTTGTACCCTTGGGAGGGACTTGTAGATAGTCAGGCTTCTGAGCCTTTTTCCTTTTGTAGTTGTCTGTACTCAGACATGTAATGCTTCCGTTGCTTGTATGCTCTGAATGATGGATCATGTGACCCCTGTTTGTATTATGCTATGTGGCTCTTCTGAGCCTTTATCTATATGAGTTTGCGTTATGTTGAGATGCCATGTTGTACAACACATACTTGCATGCTATGCGTACTTGTGACATGTACTGCTATGTGTAGGATCTGAAAATCTAGCTGTTTATCCGTGACAGCCTCTCTTATGGGGAAATCTAGTCTAGTGCTTCCTTGAGCCATAGTAGTCCGCTATAGCCCAGTTCACCGGAGTCCAGCTAGCCCAGCACTACTGCTCAGAACACTTGACTGGCCGGCATGTGTTCCACTTCGTTCCTATGTCTGTCCCTTCGGGGAAATGTCACGCGGTGACTTCCGGAGTCCTACCTAGCCTGCTACAGCCCGAGTTCCCCAGAGTCCTGTTAGCCCAGTGCTACAGCCCGGATTCATACACTGTTGACCGACATGCTCGATGTGATTCAGGAATGCCTGACTCCATAGGTCTGTGCCGCTTTGGGTTCACGACTAGCCATGTCGGCCTGGGCTCTCTGTCATATGGATGCTAGCAACACTGTCATATATGTGAGCCAAAAGGCGCAAACGGTCCCGGGACATGGTAAGGAGACACCCGTGGGGATACTGTGCGTGAGGCCAGAAAGTGATATGAGGTGTTACATGCTAGATCGGTGTGACTTAGAATCGGGGTGCTGACATTTGGTTTTCCTTTTCTTCAAAACCCTAGAACAAGGTAAAAACAGAAACTGGCACTGGGCTCTGGGTTAATAGGTTAGTTCCAAAAATGATATAAAAATGTATAATAAAGCCCAAAAAACATCCAAAACAGTAGATAATATAGCATGGAGCAATCAAAAATTATAGATAGGTTGGAGACGTATCACACGCCCCGAAAACACTCCCCACCGCCGGTCTGCCGCCTCCCTGGCCATCCCTCTAGGCCCCCCCGTGCCGTGCTTTCCTCCGGCGATCCCCACGCCACCACCCAACCACCGCAGGCTACCATCGCCCCCACCTGAGCTCTAAGATAGATAGTGAGGTACCTCTTCGGTGAGCCCCCCACCCGGCTGCGGCTGGTTCTTCCTTAACTCCGGCGAGCCCCCCACCCACTGAAAATCGATTGACCCAAATGTCGATTCAATCGATTGAAGTGTAGCTAAATCGGAGCATCACCACAAGCAAGAGCAAGAGCGAGATCAGAAGAGCAAGCTAGAGCAAGATCAAGAGCAGACAAGGCAGGGGACCGAGAGCAAGAGCAGAGTAGTAGCGCGAGCAAGAGCTAAAGCAGCATCAACTCCTACTGATGTGGACGTCGCCGCCAAGGGAGCGACACCGTGGAGGAAGTGGCCGGCGACGCCGCCGTGGATGGAGCCGCATCATGTCGGCTCGGGACCGAGCGCGGGCAACACCGTGAGATCGAATCAAGAAGAAAATGCGGCAATTCGTGTACAACCTCTTTGGTGGCATGGATTAGGCCAGAGCTTCATCCGAGGAAACGGTGATGATGATGCTCTTCCAGTGGTGCAGGCGAAGACGGCGGTGTGAGAATGGAGGTGGCGCGAAAGACGAGGGGAATGTCGGGGCATCTCCTTGGAGGTGGAGGACGGGGTGGCTGAACCGGCGGGACGACCAGGTCGACGACGGATCCTCATCCGGTACGGTGCATGAGGGACCTCAAGGTGTTGCTGTGGACGACGTCGTCGGGGTAGAGGCTCCGGCTGGGTGGCGGACAGAGGTGGGTGTGGGGCTTCGCGGGTTTTTCTAGCCTCGGTGTACGAATGGGTGGACGGATGGGATGGGAGTGGGGAACCATGTCTTAGTGACGCGCTTGTCCAAAATGTGGGGTAAGTTACAAAAGTACCCCCTCCTATTTGAGGCGGTTCTTTCGGTTCAGGGGTATCACGGGCATTTCGCATGTCGGGATTTCACAGGAGGTGGGAGTTTTCGCACGCTTAGTAATTTTGGAATAGCAAGGCGCGGGTTGAGATGGAGGTTGTTGTCGGAGCACAACGAGACAAAGATATATCTTCAATATTTCGGGCTAACAAGGCGCGGGTTGGAATTTCCGGACAAGCCTAACATGTACTGTAACAAATCAATTTGCACTACAAATGTCATTCAAAACTTTGAATTCATGTTATGTTCAATTAAAGTATTTTGCTACATGTATAATGCATGTAACCTACTACTCAAATGAACGTTTTAGTGCATTCCAAACATATATACTACCGGTTCAATATGAACTAAATTTGAATTCATTTCTCTATTTGAATAAGATCTACAATAATGATTGTTGTGAAGTCAAAGCATTTGAATTCGTTTCTATGTTTTAATAAGATCTACAATCATCATTATTGTCAAGTTAAACTATCGTTTGTGAATTATCTTCATAGCACACCACATGATTAGTCTCGAGTTACATATGAACTATGTGTACTATATGAACTCGAACTCAATTTTTGGAATCCACTTTATGTTGATTTCAAATTGTTGTACATTTCAAGCTCTAGCTAGATCTTCATAATCTAAACCATGTGTCATATGTATAATGTGTTTATCACATTATGTATGGTGCCCCGCCCCCTACGCCTACAAGTATTTAGATGTGAGTTGCAAACACCACACATTACCACAAATTCAAATAAAATGTGAGAATGTTCGATATATAGTACTGTATAGATTGTTTGATATTTAGTTGTAAGCTGCAAACACCACACATTATCACAAATTCAAATAAAATGTGAGATTGTTTGGTGTATAGTATGGTTTAGATTGTTCGACATTTAGTTGTGAGTTGCAAACCCCATGCATTATCACATTATGGTATAACATGTCCAAAACCACAACACACGTATCAGCACTATATTCATGCATGCATATGTTTAAAACACTATGATCTCCTATTTAAAATATGAATCCACTTTCATATAAAATTATCATCTTTGCTAGTCTCTTACACCCACACAATCCTCTAACCTTTGTAGCTACCACTAACTTTCTCTCGTGCATGCACACGCCCTCCTCACCCTCCCCCTCCCTCAGCATTCTATCCATCACGCACATTCATTTTTTTCATTAGGTCGTTCTCCCACAGTCTCCAGAACTCCTTTCCGACACACACCAATCGATAAACCTCTACAGTGATATCTGCCTACAACATACACATGCACCTTCAATCTCCTCCTTTATGTTTCCTTGCCCCATGTCTCTCATACGGTCCCACACACTTGTAAACTCTCGCGCCTCTTTTCATCAATCTCACAACCGCACTCTCCTCCCCATTTCTAGTTAGTAGTTGGGCCTCTCACACCACCTCCTAACTCCATTCTCTCTCTATATCCATCTCGCCGGGCCTTATTTTGCTCTAACAAATGGACGTACACCGACCGATCTCCCGTTATACATATAGCTAGCTAGGTCCTTATAACTAGTTATTCCCCACGCGTCGATCGGTCTACCTCATTAGTTATGTCTCTCCCTTCCTCCGACAAACAACAATTGATCTACCGATCTCGTTAGGTTTGCTTACCAAACACATGGTTCCCCTTCATCCTCCATGGATGCATCCCGACAGATCTATCACGCACAGGCACACAGAGAAACACATCCCCACTCTTATTGATAATATTGCAGTTCCAGCCTCTGTTTGTCTAGTAGGCCTCTCCCACCATCTTCAAGAAGCAACTCCATCACCCATCCAACACTCTACCCCTCTCCCTCCCTCTCTCTCTCTCTCCTATCTATTTTTTCCCATCCTATTTACCGTCCTTCAGTTATGTATGGATGTCGACCGATCTCCTTCAAGACATAGCTGGGTCTCTCCTTCTCAACACATACACAAGTCGTTCTACCTCTATAGTTAGGCCTCTGCCTATCACTCCCCCACCCCCTCCCACACACACACACCGATACATCAAGTGCTCTAGTCATGTCTCCCTCCCACACGCAAACTGGACATGTGCCCTCTGACATTCTGGTAGGTCAGTCGCCCTATATCTTTGACTTGCACACACGCACACACACACAATTTCAATGTCTCTCTTCATCGATCTCGCACCCACCCACTTGATCCTCTCTTTGACTCTATCGATATCTATGACCCCTCCTCTCTTCTCGTGGATCGCCCGTCCCTCTATATATGATATGGATAGGCCTCCATTTCACACACATTGCATGCAAAATTTTGTTTGAGATGTCATCGACTCATATTCCCACAAATACATTGAAGAAATCAACCTCCCGCCAAAACAAAAAACACTCACGAATGAACAAGCCATTTGTCTAGGTTCGTATCTTTCACACACACCCACATAGGTGGGGGACGTGCACGAAGAGAAGAGGTGCACGCACGGTGCACATACTCCCGTCTCTTTCCCAACGACACCCGCGCGGGTACACGGTGGAGATCATTTCTGTACGAAAAGGCAGCCCACGTGGTAATTTGGCACGTGTACTGGTTGTCCACTAGATGGAGGGAGGATCGTCTACCACAGGTGAAAAAACAAATTCTAACTTGACGGATTATGTTAAAAAAGAGGCAAACCATGTGGGGCCTACCTTAGAGGCAAGGCTCTATACACTCGATTACTTTTGACGTGTCCCGTCAACTTGCAGAATGAGGAGAAGCTTGCTTAGTACGCCGTCTTCCCACCCCACGGGCGCGGTGGCTCGCAGGATGAGGTGAAGCTTGCTTACTAGTAGTAGTACTGTAGGCCTTACGCCCGCTCCCTTGCCCACGCGTGCGGTGGCTCGCCGGACGAGGAGAAAATTTTACTACTCCCTCCATTTACTCCTCGTCCCTACTACCTTGGTTAGAGAGATTATCATATTGTTTGGAATATATATGTCCTTTAGTAGCTTTCAATATGAAATACTAGTACATACTCCAAACACTGATGTATATAGACATATTTTAGAGTGTAGCTTCACTAATTTTGCTCCGTATGTAGTCCATATTGAGGCCCTGTTTGGTTCATAAGTCCTTGGACTTTTTCTAGTCACAACTAAAAAGTCCCTACTCCTTAAAAAGTCCCTGTTAGTTTCCAGGGACTAAAAAGTCCCTGTTAGTTTCCAGGGACTAAAAAGTCCCTAATCCCTCTCTAGAGGTTATTGAATGACCATGTTACCCCAGTATACAGAAAAATAACAACCAAACAACAACATGGGGCGGGGGGAATGGGTGCAGGGAGGGGCATTGTTGGAAAAGTCCCAAAAAAGACTCTCCTTGAGAGTCTTCTTCATTAAGTCCCAAGAAGCAAGTTTTAGTCCCTAGTAGTCCCTGCTTTTTGGTTAAAAAGTCCCCAATAGGGACTTTTTTCTAGTCCCTACACTAAAAAGTCCCTGGAAACAAACACCCCCTGCATAAAGTTGAGACACTTATTTTGGAGCGGAGGGAGTACATATTTGCTATGATCTGTCAATCATTGAGATGCAATAGCAGGCATGTTAGTCTCCTTTGTATTTGATGAAATGTTGCAATAGGCAACCTTGGACGCAAGATACATGTAACAGAAGCTGGAAGCTTCATAGCATTGTACTATCTCGCTGATAAATTACAGTACGTACTATACGAGTACTTCCTCCGTTCCTAAATATAAGTCTTTGTAGAGATTTCACCATGAACCACATACGGATGTATATAGATGCATTTTAAGTGTAGATTCATTCATTTTGTTCCGTATGTAGTCCACCTAGAGGAATCTCTACAAAGACTTATATATTTAGGAACGGAATGAGTACTATGTAAAGAGTTAGGTGTCGCATGGTGTCCAGAAAATATGGTGATAGTTTGAGGTGGGCCATGTAATCACTGAGCCTGCGTGTTTTCACTGCTCTTGCACTGCTCTGCCATAAGAATGGAGAAAATTGTAATCTAGTAGTACCTCCTTTCGCCGAAAGCATGGGACATCCAGCAGTCCTACCACCTCAGTAATAATGACCAATGAGCCATCAAATGACATAGACCCAGCAGTAAGTTGGACGGATGAAGCAACCATCACTCTTCAATCCGCTTCTCCCTTCAACACAGGAGACAGTGAGAGGTCGCGTCCGCTCTGCCCGGGCACGAATGCGGCACCGATTCTGTGGAGCGGTGCTGACCATTTCGGGTGGGAAGCGCGTGCGGGCAATGGAGGGGCTTTGGGTGGGCCAAGTTGGTTAGGAGCGGGCGTGGCAGCTGTTCGCCTGTCCCTCTACTAGATTCCCGGAAACAAGAGGATGCACCGACTCTCGCGGTTAAAATCATACACTACACATCATCTCTCTGTAGGAGTAGGTCGATCTGTCGCTCTCTCTAACACACATGATGTTAAACACACACACACGCACACACGCACACGCACACACAGGTTCATAGAATAGGGAAATCGTGCGAGTGCGGAGCCACAGGAAGTGAGATACAAATGGAGTACATACAAGAAGCGAAGAGGTGATGAATATTCCATCAAACCTGGACTAAGGAGTAGTACTCCCTCCGTCTAGGTGTTAAGTCATCTTACAGAAATCAGATATTCCCAAAATGTTTAGGCATCGTCGATTAACTTCGCATCTCAATCCCCTCATGGCCTCGTTGCCAGCGATCGTTTTTACTTAGGGAGCATTTGGATCCTTAGAAAGAACAGCTCATAGCATAGCCGGGCAAGATTAGGCGTTTGGAACTGTTAAAATATGTTAGCTTTTGTGGGCCAGCTAGCTTGGGTGTGCTAGAAAAACCTTGCTAGCTCAGGAGAGCCAGATCGGCTCGCTTCCGACGGCAAACTTTGCGTAGTAGTAACATAGACTAGTAACATATGCGTGTTACTAGTCCAAGTTACTCACCACTATGACCAGCCTAAGCAATGTAACCAAACGCTCCTTACTCTACCTTGTTATCTCCCCCGTAAACCCAATGCATGGAGCGCAACTACGCATTGATCAATTAAGAAATCAAAGTCGGCTTGCATGCGAGTTAATACATGGCCCTGCATGGTAGCTAGAATGGCATCTCTTAGTTGTTTGGATTAATTCTTGCGTTTAGAGACAGGAATCAGAGCTTTGATTGGAGGAATGACCGGTCAAGTTTCTCCTTCTCCTCCAATCTTCTTGCACCTTGGTCCCGCTGCACCTTCTAACGTGACTTATTACACCTAGACAGAGGGAGTCGTATGAGATACGGTGGCACACTGACTTAGGTCAAATACAAGTGCCCAAAATTGTGTGCATGTTGTAATAAGGATTCACTTAAAATAGTATGTGAGCGAACAGAGGGATCAATTGGACAGTGTTCCCGAGAAGTAGCGAGATGTGTGAGGTAAGATACACCACTGGCGCTTTTAATTTTTCTTATTAATTTGTTTGTTTCATCCTCTGACTGGTGGGACCTAATGTACTACATTGAGAGAGGTAAGGTGACTAAGGCTGCATTATTTCTGCACTACTGTGGATAGTCTTACCAGCAAAGCCACATGACACGATTATGATTTAAATCCCAATGACTCCCACACAAAAAAACACAGCATGCTTGTCACACGAATGCAGGAATGTATAAAAGGTTATTTTCCTCTTGTTGAGCATAACGGGAGGTTTGTGTAGCTGGTTAGCCTGTTCGCTCATCAAACTTGAGGTCTCGGGTTCTATAACTACACTTGAGCATAATTCGTGCGAGGAGGATTCTTTGAATGCTCAAAATGGATGGATATGGAGCTATACGATCAGCTGCAGCCTCGGCGCTTGTTTTCTAGGGTTTGCACTCTTCACACTCTCAAGTATATATATACACGTTGGAGCCTCCGCGCTTGTAGTTGCTATCTTCACATTCTCTCACCCTCTCCAGATCTAAACAGGACTTCGTTGTCCTCCCTCTCTCCCCTCACTACTGGTCGGCTTGTAGTTGCTCTCTTCACACTCTCTCACTGTCTCCAGATATAAATAAGACTTCGTTGGCCTCTCTCTCTCTCCCCTCACTGCTGGTCAAAGAGCCGGCAGGATCCGTCTGCTAGGAAGGGAAGGAGGCTTAACCTATTGCCGTCGGCTAGGGAGGGAATCCACTACCGGCGCAGTTGTTCACTTTCACCCAGCGGCGGGGCGGGAGGGCCTCCAACCCCTTCTTCTTCACCGCCGTACATAGTGTGGGCCGAACGGCCTCCGGTCACCCACCGAACCACACCCCAAGAACCTTAAGGTATAATTTACTTATTCCATATGCATTGCTCTAGCTACATGTGGGCTTTTTCCGCTTCTACACTCGAATCTAGGTGTTGGATCAAACAGGAAAGTAGTGGGGAAAGTTGTATACCATGAATCTAGGACGTGGTTCAAGGAGGAAAGGAATCGGGGAAAGTAGTGGGAAAAGTTGTATAGCATGAATCTAGGACGTGGTTCAAGAAGGAAAGGAAGGGGGAAAGTAGTGGGGAAAGTTGTATCGCATGAATCTAAGACGTGGTTCAAAGAGGAAAGGAATGGTGGAAAGTAGTGGGGAAAGTTGTATATCATAAATCTAGGACGTGGTTCGAAGAGGAAAGGAAGGGGGAAAGTACTAGTACAGACTGGCTATCCAACTCCTACGTTGGTCGAAAAAGGAAAACAGTGACAAACACAGTACACACATCTATAACAAACAGATCTTTTGTTTTGTTTTTGACATGGCTGTAGAGTTTGAGCAGGACTAGATTTGCTGCACTCACATAGGGAAAGGTGTCTAAAGATAACAAAACTAGGACCAACACAAATATGCTCTTTCATTGTTTGTTCTTTGTTGCAATAGACTGTGCATCACCCGAGTACATCGGTAGATGCACATGGTGCTGGTGCGTCCACTGTCCCGTGCAACTCTTTAGCTGTTGTTAATCTAAGGCCTTGTTTGGTTAAAAACTCCCTAGTCCCTACCTTCTTCGTTCGAGGACTAAACATGGAGTAGAGGTTATTAAATGACATCCTAAAAGACCATGTTACACCTAGTAATGAACTAATAGAGACAAGGTGCTATGTGTGGCAGGGTCTTCTTTCTTTAGTCCCAAATGCCCACTTTTAGTCCCTAAAAGTCCCTCTTGTTTGGTTTAGATGGGACTGACACGGAGTTTGTTTAGCCCCTCCACCAAAATGTCCCTGTAAACAAACACACTCTAATAATTCCGCTGGAAAATTGATGCAATGCTATAGTTAAAAGCATATTACACGTTTAGCGAATTTTACTATTAATATAATCTCTCTGTTAATATTAATCAATGCCACCATTTGAGAAATGCTACTGTCTTGCTTTCTTTCCCATTTAGATAAGGTAGATGCTCCTTTTTGTTGGCTTCTGTGCCATCCACCGTTATTGACTACTAGTTGTTTCCTTTGCACCTCTGTGTAAACAGGGTTATCTACTTCACCTCGTTGCCATTGTGACCTTTCATTGCACTTCACAAAACACTTTTGTTTTAAGAGTGTTTTGTGCAGTTCAACCAAAATGTCACACAGATAATGTTGCTTGATTGCTTGATCTCAGTGGACCTGCACAAGAGGAGATCTTACTTCCTATCTATGTTGGCAAATTTGGTTGATATCTTCTTCTTGTGAGTTGTTTGAATTCCGTGTCATGAGAGGTCGGTACTAGCCTTCCTTCACATGATTCTGTAGTGTTCTTTCATATGTTGTGATACTTGTACGGTAATGTTGCTTCATTTTGGTGAACTGCAAAAATGGAGACAAGACTTCCAATCCGTATGTGCACCGTAATATCCCATTGAGGTAAGATAAGGATATTTCACAACGGTTGGCCTGTATTTTGCCACTTTCATCCGAAAATTAATTTCATTGTTTAGTGCTATACTTGTGCAACCTAATTGACATGCCAAATTTTACAGTGAAGGCGAAGCTTGTCTGTTATTGAACCAAGGGATGAAGGGGAAGAACAAGCGGAAGTAAAACAAAAATCAACTCCTGGTGAAGTAATGAAGCACTGGAACTGTGATGACACAAGTAATGATATAGTTTTGCATCTTAATTTATTGCTATTGCTGAAAAATCAATTGTTCTGCCACTGATTTGATACCACTCTTAATGTAATATGTAATTATCTCTACTTGTGCAAACATGGATCTTCTTTGAAGATACCATATATGTAGCGACCCGACCTCAGATGGTCAAGTCTCTGTGCTTCAGTGTCATCCCTGGATCGGTAATGCTGACACACACAGTACTCGAAGGATTTATAACAGAGTAGCAATCACACACTTATTACATCGAATGTCTCAAGAGAGAACTTATTACAGTAATATGGCTTAAGGTCATCTAATACGATAACAACGGAAGGCTTGGAAGATAAAGTGAGTCCATCAACTCCAACGGCGTAGCTGAGCTGCACGGCAACGATAACAAACCTTACTCTTCATCTGAAAACTCTGCAACATAATACGTTGCAGCCCGAAAATGGGTCAGCACATGGAATATACTGGCAAAGTAACACAGTAGAGCAAGAACAGAATAATGCTATCACTACATGCATATTTGGCTGGTGGAAAGCTCTATGGTTACAGTTTTGCTAAAAGTTAATTTTTCCCTACAACAAAGGAATAGATTTTTAATTTAACTATGATGGTGGTTGAACAACATTGAGAAGGTTCCTCCAAATCAATCCCAATTAAAGTTATTAACAACCCAACAATATTAGTTAAACATGAGGAGATCCTTCTGATAACCCAGGTACTAGATACTCAAGAATTGTGCATAACCGGGGACACGGCTAACCATGATTAGATTGTACACTCTGCAGAATTTTGCGCACTTTTCCCCACAAGACTTGATCGCCTCCGTTGGATTTCTCGCACTACAGGGTGTTTGAGAAACGGATGACCGAGACATAGTCTTTTAGAAACATTAACTCTCTACTCCGGACAAACCATAATAAACCTACATCCCACTACCTGCTGATTTGCCTCTTCAAGAGCTTCACATAACTTACTCAACTATGCTAGAGCCCATAATAGCCTGTGGCTGCACACAGAAGTTTCTAGCATGAATCATCTCAGTTCCCTTTGAGCCTGGGTGGCGGTCCATACGAAGATCACACGGGTACTCCGGGATTTCCAGAAAGTACAGGAAACCCTGGGAACTCTAGGTGCCTCAATCCACCCAGTTGTTTGATTAAGTTGCCACCTTAAGTTGAACCGTTACTTTAACAAACTCACATCTGTCATGGATTTCACTCAAACCCAAACCATGTCTACGAGCATAGCATAGCATAGTAATATAAGAAACACGCAGAGTAACTCCCAACGGTTTGAATGTAACAGGACAACAGGTTCTACCTCATCAACTACTTCCCAACCCACAAGTTAATGACATCCTAATCATGCAATGTTTGAGGATTGGAACTAATGCATAAAAACTGGGAGATAAAGGGGTATGATCAAAGTGTTACTTGCCTTGCTGACGATCTGCGAAACCTAGGGACTCGTAGTAGCACGGTTCGCACACTAGGTGTTCTATCGCAAGCAAACAATAGCATACATAAGTAACAAGAAACGATGCACAAGAAAAACTCAAATAAAATAGGGTTGACCATAAGTTTCAACTTAAGAACTCCGGTCCACAAAAACAATCAAATCAAACGGAGCAACGAAACTCAAACGGCAAAAGAAAGAAGCGTCATTTACTAATCTGAATCTAGGTCAAATTTTACAGTAGAAAAAACTTGTTTGAGTTGGTTAAATGGAAAGTGGGTTTCGGGACGAAACCCTAGGCGCTTGAATCGCCTGATTCCGACTAACGAGCGAAAAGATAAACAGAAACTAATATCGGATCAGAAATCGCGATCAGAAAAATCACGGAATAAATCCAATAAAAGAAATCTCACGAACAGACTAACAAACAAGCGTTCGTTAGCTGTAACTAATGGGCGAAAACCGTTCTTTAAAACGAACGTACGGATGAACGTCCGCTAACTAGAAGAACCGAGAAAAACCGGCGAATCCGAAAAAAACGGATATAGGTTTTTTTTAAAACCCGAACGGTTTTAAAAAACGGATATAGGTTTTTTTTAAGACCCGAACGGTTTTAAAACCCGAACGGTTTTAAAAAACTGGCGGCGGAGTCCGGTGGCTACCTCCGGCGAGGGGGCTCCGGCGAGGCGGGGTAGCGGCTCGCGGGGTGGCGGCGCTCAGCGGCGGCAGCGCGGGGCGGCGGCGGCAAGCGGCGGCGGCGGTGGCTAGCGCGGGCGGCGGCGGCTACGGCGGCGGGGCTGGCGGTGTGGTGTTGGGGGCGGGGTCGCGGCGTATATAAAGGGGGCGGGGGCGGCGGCTTGGAGGAGGGGGCAAGGCGCGGCGGAGGCGGAGTCCAACTCGGACTCCGATCCGAGTGGCGGCGGCACGCGCGCGCAGGAGGCGGCGGTGGCGGTGGCCCAGTCAGCTGCGGGAACCTCTTTTTTTTAAAATAATTTTGCCGATCGAAAAAAAATCCTAGAAAAATAAATAAAAATCTAAAAATGCCAAAATAAATTTTCACCGTCTAAATAAAATATTTAGAACGAGATGAACATTTTCTTGGCCCTAAAATGCAAATTTTGAAAAACATGCATTTTTTCTAATGCAAACAAAATTGCAATAAAACAAATATTTGATTTTAATATTTTCCTCCAATATTTCAATTATCTTGGAGAAGTCATATTATCTCCTCTCATATATTTTAGTAGGAAATATTTTTGGAGAGAAAATAATTAAAACCAAAAATCCTTATTTCAAAATTTGATAAAATCAAATTTGAAAACCGGAAAATCACCAACTCTCTCCGAGGGTCCTTGAGTTGCTTAGGATTTTGAGGATTGAGAATTTGGGATGTTACAATATATTTTAGTGGAACTGCACAAGTAGATGTTGGAAACATTAAACTAATCGAGGAGTATATAGTAAGCATGGCCACCACTGTAGATAGCAATAGATGGTTCCGGAGAAATGCTTCATCTGTATGCTCTACAAAATAAGCGTCCTAACAAAGGCTGGTACTCGCTGATATGTCTCCAATGTATCTATAATTTTTGATTGCTCCATGCTATATTATCTACTGTTTTGGACATTATTGGGCTTATATTATTTTGGGGACCAACTATTAACCGAAGGCCCAGCCTAGAATTGTTTTTTTTTGCCTATTTTAGGTTTTCGAAGAAAAGGAATATCAAACGGAGTCCACACGGAATGAAACCTTCGGGAACGTGATTTTCTCACCGAACATGATCCAGGAGACATGGACCCTATGTCAAGAAATAAAGGAGGAGGCCACGAGGTAGGGGTGCGCGCCTACCCCCCAGGCGCGCCCTCCACCCTCGTGGGCCCCCTGTTGCTCCACCGATGTACTCCTTCCTCCTATATATACCTACGTACCCCCAAACGATCAGATACGGAGCCAAAACCCTAATTCCACCGCTGCAACTTTCTGTACCCACGAGATCCCATCTTGGGGCCTGTTCCGGAGCTCCGCCGGAGGGGGCATCCATCATGGAGGGCTTCTACATCAACACCATAGCCTCTCCGGTGAAGTGTGAGTAGTTTACCTCAGACCTTCGGGTCCATAGTTATTAGCTAGATGGCTTCTTCTCTCTTTTTGGATCTCAATACATTGTTCTCCCCCTCTCTTATGGAGATCTATTCGATGTAGTCTTCTTTTTGTGGTGCGTTTGTTCAGACCGATGAATTGTGGGTTTATGATCAAGATTATCTATGAACAATATTTGAATCTTCTCTGAATTGTTTTATGTATGATTGGTTATCTTTGCAAGTCTCTTCAAATTATAAGTTTGGTTTGGCCTACTAGATTGATCTTTCTTGCAATGGGAGAAGTGCTTAGCTTTGGGTTCAATCTTGCGGTGTCCTTTCGTAGTGACAGTAGGGGTAGCAATGCACATACTGTATTGTTGCCATCGAGGATAACAAGGTGGGGTTTTTATCATATTGCATGAATTTATTCCTCTACATCATGTCATCTTGCTTAAGGCGTTACTCTGTTTTCATGAACTTAATACTTTAGATGCATGATGGATAGCGGTCGATGAGTGGAGTAATCGAAGTAGATGCAGGCAGGAGTCGGTCTACTTGTCTCGGACGTGATGCCTATATACATGATCATACCTAGATATTCACATAACTATGCTAAGATCTGTCAATTGCTCAACAGTAATTCATTCACCCACCATAAAATACTTATGCTCTTGAGAGAAGCCACTAGTGAAACTTATGGCCCCCGGGTCTATCTTCATCATATTAATCTTCCAATACTTAGTTATTTCCTTTGCTTTTTTACTTTGCTTTTATTTTACTTCCCATCTTTATCACAAAAATACCAAAAATATTATTCTATCATATCTATCAGATCTCACTCTCATAAGTGACCGTGAAGGGATTGACAACACCTTATCGCGTTGGTTGCGAGGAGCTATTTGTTTTGTGCAGGTACGAGGGACTCGCGCATAGCCTCCTACTGGATTGATACCTTGGTTCTCAAAAACTGAGGCAAATACTTACGCTACTTTGCTGCATCATCCTTTCCCCTTCAAGGAAATCCAACATAGTGCTCAAGAGTTAGCAAGAGGAATTTCTGGTGCCGTTGCCGAGGAGGTTCACGCAAGTCAAGATTTTACCCCCGACAACGAGCCATTTCGGGCGCCGTTGCTAGGGAGTCTACGCAAAAGTCAACATACTAAGTACCCATCACAACCCTTATCTCCCGCATTACATTATTTGCCATTTGCCTCTCGTTTTCCTCTCGCCACTTCGCCCTTGCCGTTTTATTCACCCTCTCTCTCTCTCTATCCCCCCTCTCTTTTCTGTTCACCGCTTTTCCGTTTGCTTGTTGTTATGGCTAGTCATCTATCTTCTCCGTTATCTCCTGAGAATGAAGTTCTCAATTTTAAACAAAGGGAGGGAGAAAATCTAAAAGACGCTTGGTATAGAATTTGCAATGCTCAATATAGGTCTACCAGGAAGCAATCTACTTCCATTCTTCTTCGCAATTTTTATGTAGGTGCTACTCCTTGGCACAGATATATCCTTGATACCATTACCGGAGGGAACTTCTTGGGTAGCCATACTTTTGATTCTTATAATGTTATGATAGATTTTTTTGGCTCACCACCTCTTTTGGTTAATGGAACTATGTTAACTTTGGAGAATGTAATGCAAAGACTTGAAATTATTGAGAATAAGGTTGCTATTGTAGAGTTAATTGAAAATTTGGATACAAAGATCCACAACCAAATTACCCAATATGGATCTAAAGTAGGAGTAACTTTGAAAAATATTAAATTTTTCGATCTTGTGCCTAAAAGATTGATAATCAATAAAAAGAAAGAAATTCCTAAAGATGGTAGATGCCTCATTGAAGAATTGCCAACCAAAGATGGCAATACCTAGATCTATCCTTATTTTTTATGCCTAGCTAGGGGCGTTAAACGATAGCGCTTGTTAGGAGGCAACCCAATTCTGTTTTTATTCCTTGCTTTTTGCTCCTGTTTAGTAATAAATAATTTATCTAGCCTATGTTTAGGTTGTTTTTTTGTGTTTAATTAGTGTTTTTGCCAAGTAGAACCGTTGGGAAGACTTGGGGAGATTCTTGATATCTTGCTGTAAAAACAAAAAAGAAACTTTAGCGCTGACGAGAACTGCTGCCATTTTTATTTGGAAAGTTATATTTAGTTAATTATTTTTGCAGATGATTAATAGATAAATTCCTCACGTCCAGAAAGTTATTTTAGAATTTTTTGGGTTCCGGATCTTGCGCTAGCTACAGATTACTACAGACTGTTCTGTTTTTGACAGATTCTGTTTTTCATGTGTTGTTTGCTTATTTTGATGAATCTATGGCTAGTAAAATAGTTTATAAACACTAGAGAAGTTGGAATACAGTAGTTTTAACACCAATATAAATAAAGAATGAGTTCATTACAATACCTTGAAGTGGTCTTTTGTTTTCTTTCCCTAACGGATCTCACGAGATTTTCTACTTTAAGTTTTGTGTTGTGAAGTTTTCAAGTTTTGGGTAAAGATTTGATGAATAATGGAACAAGGGGTGGAAAGAGCCTAAGATTGGGGATGCCCATGGCACCCCCAAGATAATCTAAGGACACCTAAAATCCAAAACTTGGGGATGCCCCGGAAGGCATCCCCTCTTTCGTCTACTTCTATCGGTAACTTTACTTGGAGCTATATTTTTATTCACCACATGATACGTGTTTTCCTTGGAGCGTCTTGTATGATTTGTGTCTTTTCTTTTTAGTTTACCACAATCCTCGTTGCTGTAGACACCTTTTGAGAGAGCCATACATGATTTGCAATTTGTTAGAATACTCTATGTGCTTCACTTATATGTTTTTGAGTTATATAGCTTTGCTCTAGTACTTCACTTATATCTTTTAGAGCACGGTGGTGGATTTGTTTTATAGAAACTATTGATCTCTCATGCTTCACTTAGATTATTTTTAGAGTCTTAAATAGCATGCTAATTTGCTTAAATAATCTTAATATGCTAGGTATTCAAGATTAGTAAAAAAAATCTTATGAGTGTTTTGAATACTAAGAGAAGTTTGATGCTTGATGATTGTTTTGAGATATGGAGGTAATAATATCAAAGTCATACTAGTTGAGTAGTTGTGAAGTTGATAAATGCTTGTGTTGAAGTTTGCAAGTCCCGTAGCATGCATGTATGGTAAATGTTATTATGAGTGTTCTTTGATTGTCCTCCTTATGAGTGGCGGTCGGGGACGAGCGATGGTCTTTTCCTACCAATCTATCCCCCTAGGAGCATGCGCGTATTTCTTGGTTTTTGATGACTTGTAGATTTTTGCAATATATGTGTGAGTTATTTATTACTAATGTTGAGTCCCTGGATTATGCGCACTCTCACCCTTCCATCATTGCTAGCCTCTTCGGTACCATGCATTGCCCTTTCTCACACTGAGAGTTGGTGCAAACTTCGCCGGTGCATCCAAACCCCCTGATATGATACGCTCTTTCACACATAAACCTCCTTATATCTTCCTCAAAACAGCCACCATACCTACCTATTATGGCATTTCCATAGCCATTCCCAGATATATTGCCATGCAACTTTCCACCATTCTGTTTATCATGACACATTCATCATTGTCATATTGCTTAGCATGATCATGTAGTTGACATAGTATTTGTGGCAAAGCCACCATTCATAATTCTTTCATACATGTCACTCTTGGTTCATTGCATATCCAGGTACGCCACCGAAGGAATTCATATAGAGTCATATCTTGTTCTAAGTATCGAGTTGTAATTCTTGAGTTGTAAGTAAATACAAGTGTGATGACCAACATTCATAGAGGATTGTCCCAAAAAATGGCCAAAAAAGAGAAAGGCCAAATAAAATAAATAAAAAATAAAAATAAAAGGGACAATGCTACTATCCTTTGCCACACTTGTGCTTCACAGTAGCACCATAATCTTCATGATAGAGAGTCTTTTGTTTTGTCACTTTCATATACTAGTCGGAATTTTTTGTTATAGAACTTGGCTTGTATATTCCAACAATGGGCCTCCTCAAGTGCCCTAGGTCTTCGTAAGCAAGCAAGTTGGATGCACATCCACTTAGTTTCTTTTGTTGAGCTTTCATATGTTTATATCTCTAGTGCAGCCATTGCATGACAATCCCTACTCCTTGCATTAACATCAATCGATGGGCATCTCCATAGCCCATTGATTACCCTTGTTGATGTGAGACTTTCTCCTTTTTGTCTTCTCCACATAACCCCATCATGTTCTACTCCACCCATAGTGCTATGTCCATGGCTCGTGCTCATATTGCGTGAAAGTTTATAGGTTTGAGATTACTAAAGTATGAAACAATTGCTTGGCTTGTCATCGGGGTTGTGCATGATGAGAGCATTCTTGTGCGACAAAAATGGAGCATGACTAAACTATATGATTTTGTAGGGATGAACTTTCTTTGTCCATGTTATTTTGAGAAGACATAATTGCTTAGTTAGTATGCTTGATGTATTATTATTGTCAATATGAACTTTTATCTTGAATCTTTCGGATCTGAATATTCATACCACAATTATGAAGAATTACATTAAAATTATGCCATGTAGCACTCCACATCAAAAATTAGCTTTTTTATCATTTACCTACACGAGGACGAGCAGGAATTAAGCTCGGGGATGCTTGATACGTCTCCAACGTATCTATAATTTTTGATTGCTCCATGCTATATTCTCTACTATTTTGGACATTATTGGGCTTTATTATCCACTTTTATGTTATTTTGGGACTAACCTATTAACCGAAGGCCCAACCCAGAATTGGTATTTTTTTGCCTATTTTAGGGGTTCGAAGAAAAGGAATATCAAACGGAGTCCGCACGGAATGAAACCTTCGGGAACGTGATTTTCTCACCGAACATGATCCAGGAGACATGGACCCTACGTCGAGAAATAAAGGAGGAGGCCACGAGGTAGGGGGGCGCGCCTACCCCCCCATGCGCGTCCTCCACCCTCGTGGGCCCCCTGTTGCTCCACCGATGTACTCCTTCCTCCTATATATACCTACGTACCCCCAAAGGATCAGATACGAAGCCAAAACCCTAATTCCACACCGCAACTTTCTGCATCCACGAGATCCCATCTTGGGGCCTGTTCCGGAGCTCCGCCGGAGGGGGCAGCCATCACGGAGGGCTTCTACATCAACACCATAGCCTCTCTGGTGAAGTGTGAGTAGTTTACCTCAGACCTTCGGGTCCATAGTTATTAGCTAGATGGCTTCTTCTCTCTTTTTGGATCTCAATACAATGTTCTACCCCTCTCTTGTGGAGATCTATTCGATGTAATCTTCTTTTTTGCTTTGTGTTTGTTGATACTGATAAATTGTGGGTTTCTGATCAAGATTATCTATGAACAATATTTGAATCTTCTCTGAATTCTTTTATGTATGATTGGCTATCTTTGCAAGTCTCTTTGAATTATTAGTTTGGTTTGGCCTACTAGATTGATCTTTCTTGCAATGGGAGAAGTTCTTAGCTTTGGGTTCAATCTTGCGATGTCCTTTCCCAGTGACGGTAGGGGCAGCAAGGCACATACTGTATTGTTCCCATCGAGGATAACAAGATGGGGGTTTTATCATATTGCATGAATTTATCCCTCTACAACATGTCATCTTGCTCAAGGCATTACTCTGTTTTCATGAACTTAATACTCTAGATGCATGCTGGATAGCGGTCGATGAGTGGAGTAATGGTAGTAGATGGAGGCAGGAGTCGGTCAACTTGTCTCGGATGTGATGCCCATATACATGATCATACCTAGATATTCTCATAACTATGCTCAATTCTGTCAATTGCTCAACAGTAATTCATTCACCCACCATAAAATACTTATGCTCTTGAGAGAAGCCACTAGTGAAACCTATGGCCCCCGGGTCTATCTTCATCATATTAATCTTCCAATACTTAGTTATTTACTTTGCTTTTTTGCTTTGCTTTTATTTTACTTTGCATCTTTATCAAAAAAATACAAAAAATATTATTCTATCATATCTATCAGATCTCACTGTCGTCAGTAACCATGAAGGGATAGACAACCCCTTATCGTGTTGGTTGCGAGGAGTTATTTGTTTTGTGCAGGTACGAGTGACTCGCGCGTAGCCTCCTACTGGATTGATACCTTGGTTCTCAAAAATTGAGGTAAATACTTATGCTACTTTACTGCATCATCCTTTCCTCTTCAGGGAAATCCAACGCAGTGCTCAAGAGGTAGCACTCGCCCACTGATTTCATCCATATGATTGAGCTTTGTCGTTTCTATTGGTGTTGTGCTACTATTTAGATACTTCCATCAAAAAGTGGTATTATCCTTGAGAAGTGCTTCATCTATGCCGTTTTAAATATTTCCTTTCCTTTTTTTCAAGCAAACGGGGATGCTAGCATTTAGTTCTCCTCCTGTCTTTGCAGAACATGATCATCCTCCTCTAAAGAAGAATCTGGAGTACGTGAAGTGACTAGTTTCGATTATGCCAGGATGAAGAAGGCATCTCTATCTTCTCATCAGAAGGAGCAGTTGAAGGATGGTTACATTACCCCCCACAAGACCAAACTAACTTCAGCTCAGAAGGAGTGACAAATCTCCATTTTGTTGCTATGATGCGCGAGTACAACGTTGTTCTAGGATTCTTTACCGTGAGTTCCATTTTTCTAAAAGTATGCTCTACATGGACCATGTAGGTGTGAAAGTGCGTTATATCGACTAGAGGGGGGGTGAATAGGCGATTTTTATGAAAGTCTTCAAAACGTGGAAGTTATGAAGACAAACAGAGTGAACAAGCCTATCACTATGCAGCGGAAGGTAGATTACACAACACAAGCCATGGTCAAGTATACAATATAGTGAAAGCATAGTGACAAATAGCTTCAGTGTAATGAGGATCAGGTTGGAAGAAGTTATGAAGCCAAACAGATCATACAGTCAAGTTGTCAAGACAGAAGATAAAGCAAGCATGCAATAGCTTCACAATGTGTACTGGTAAGTAAAGGGAGGTGAAGATGAAACCAGTGACACGTTGAAGACAATGATATGTTGGACCAGTTCCAGTTGCTGTGACAACTGTACGTCTGGTTGGAGCGGCTAGGTATTTAAACCAAAGGACACACAGTCCCGGACACCCAGTCCTGAACACGCAGCTCAGGACACCTAGTCCTCACCGTTTTCTCCTTGAGCTAAGGTCACACAGACCCCGCCCAATCACTCTGGTAAGTCTTCAAGGTAGACTCCCAAACCTTCACAGACTTCGTTCACCGGCAATCCACAATTCCTCTTGGATGCTCAGAACGCGACGCCTAACCGTCTGGAGGATGCACAGTCCTCAAGTGTAATAAGTCTTCAGATCACTCAGACAAGAAGACTTAAGTGATGCCCAATTACTCTGGCTCTGGGTGGTTAGGACTTTTCTCCTCACTAAGGATTTTCTCTCAAAGGCTTCGAGGTGGGTTGCTCTCAAACGACAAAAGCCGTGCACTGAAATCTGAGCAGCCAACCGTTTATGGTTGTAGGGGTGGACTATTTATAGCCGCTTGGCAACCCTGACCTCATTTGTCCGAAATGACCCTGGGTCACTAAGGAACTGACACGTGTACTAACGGTCGGATTTCGAACTCTCACGGCAACTTTACTTGGGCTGCAAGTAAAGCTGACTGGTCTGACTCTGGACAAGATTTTCTCTCATTGTCTTCACTCGAAGACATAGGATTTGAATTAGGCATCACTTCAGTCATCCTGACTGGTTCTCTTGGACCCCACTTAACAGTACGGTGGTTCCTATGACACAATCATGAATAAAGTAAAACTACGAAGGAGTCTTTGAGTTCCAAAGGCTTCATGGGGAGTCTTCATATGTCATTGTCTTCGACATGAATGTCTTCATGAACCACCATTGTCTTCAATGTCTTCGTACATTTTTGGGGGTCATCTCTGGTAGCTAAACCGAATCAATGAGGGACTCCTACCTGTGTTATCCTACAATTCTCACAAACACATTAGTCCCTCAACTAGGTTTGTCGTCAATACTCCAAAACCAACTAGGGGTGGCACTAGATGCACTTACAATCTCCCCCTTTTTGGTGATTGATGACAAACTAGTTGAAGTTTTCAACGGGGAATATAATTTGTGAAGTTGTAAAGGAATTTTCTTCATAAGCTGCAAGGGCTCCCCCTGAAGATGTGCATATAAGTGATTTGCTTCTGGAATGCAAATGCACATAGCAGGTTGTATTTGTGGGAATCCACTTCAACTTATGATGACAATCCATCATGCACGTAAAGATATATGAAGATAATGATATGCATAATGAAAAATGGACGTCTGCGAAATGATAAGAGTGCGGAAATTATCGTCGTACATGCCGAATTTATCTTCGCAAAAACACAGTGGCAAACATAGTAGCAGGCGACCATCAAGTTTAAGTGTTACAACTCAAAGAACCAAATGTAGCAAAACGAGAGTTGTAAGCATGAAGCAAAATGCAAAATATAAAGCACCCGCCCATATTATTGACCCGCTTGAAGACTATAAACATCATATGCTTCTCCCCCTTTTGTCAGTGATGACCAAAAAGGTTTGAAGACATAGAGTGTTCTACGCGTTCCCAGGCGCAGCAGGGTCGGTGGAGGCGTTTGGTGGTGCTGGCGAGCATGGTGCAGTGACGACGCGCGCTGAAGACATTGGTGGTGATGTAGCGTCGTCTTCTTCCTCAATGATTTTTCCCGTCACTGTGGCAGCAGAGGAAGAGAACTCGGATTCTTCAAGAGACGGAGTCCCACGCAACACAGCTCGTCTGGGGGTGTGGAGTCAAACTTGAATCTCTCTTTGAAGCCGTCCTCTTGCAGTTCGGCTTCAGTGCACATCATTGTGAGGCCTTTCCAAGTGCGGCGACAGGTTTCATGTGCGACGAAGGCGTTCTTGGTGGCCAGATTCCTGATGCGATTGACGTCTTGCACGATACTGCGCATCTGCCTCTTGAGCCAGTCATGATGCCTATCTTGCTTTTGGTGCAGAGCCACAAGAAGTTCACGATCAGTGAGTGTACGAGCGCGTTTCTTGGGTCTCTGGGCAGCTGTGCTGTCAGTGGCTTCAGTGGATGCAGGGGCACGTGTGGTGCCAGCCATTGGATAGACTCTGGAAATGGCTTCAACACCTTCATCATGTTGAGTGAAGCTTTGGTGTTCTGCATTCTGAAGACTGAGTGGCTGTTTGGCAGGCTCAGGATAAATAGCTTCAGCAGAGGTGTCCACATCAGGTAAGAAGATTCTGTGGTTGCGGGCTGAGGGTTGATAGGATATGGCAGAGTGGAGCTTGATGAGCCTCATCACCCATGGAGCATAAATCTTCAGACCAAAGAGATCTGAGCCAGACGCAGCAAGTTGACGTATGAAGAGATCCTGGGCATTGAAGCATTTGCCGTGCAGGATGCAGAAGATGAGAGTCTTCATGGCACCTTCAATCTTGGCATATCGAGAGTGCCCTTTAATGGGCCATAGAGTCCGCCTGATGATGTGATAGATAGTTCCAGGCAGGTACTCTAAGTCGTCAACGAAGAACTCCATCGGATAAGGTGCGTCAGAAGGCAATGGCTTCATCATTGAGAGCATCTGACTCATATTTGGCTCAGGTCGCTGAAATATGCTCTCAACTGCTTCAGCATGGAGTTGACAGCCTTCTTCGAAGAGTTCGCCTGGAGAGGGTAGGCCGGTGAGCTCAATGATATCAAATGCATTGGCTTCATGATGGACGTTGCCGGACATCCACTCCAGGACCCAAGTCTTCGGAACTCTGTTGTAGCCCTTGATGTGCAATGTGGCATAGAACTGGAGCAGAAGCTCTTCGTTCCAGTGCTCTTCATCCGTGACAAATGGTAGCAGGCCAACTTGCTTGAAGCAGTCCAGGGCTTCTTCTAGACCAGGCAGACCAGCAAAAGCTTCAACTTCAAGGCGCTGATGTGGAAAGATACGGCTCTGGTTGTAGAGGACGCAAGAGTAGTAGCTGCGCTGTGGGTAGCTCCAGAACCTATCTGACACAATCTTTTCCCTTGAGTAAGGGTTCTTGGAGCGGTTGAAGAAGGTGTTATCTGCCCTGAAGCTATTGACATTGAAGGAGCCAGGAGCAGTGGCTGGACCTGGGAACCTTGGCAGTCGTGGGATTGGCATCTGTACCTGGGGCCTGTGCGCAACATGATAGTTGAACTGTGGACCGGCAGCAGACTCAGGCACAGAAGGGTCCGAGGCAGTAGCTTCAGTATCTATTGAAGCGGTTGGTTGGTCGGGCTCCACAAATGCTTCAGTATTATGTGTGGCAGCCGCAGTGGTGTCAGCCTCCTTGAGAACTTCTTCTTGCTGGTGTGGGGGAGATGGAGCTTGAGGTTCTTTATGCTCTTCTGCATGTTCTTCGGCTGATGTAGCCGGAATGTCGTCAGCAGTCTGAGCCCTTGGCCCTTTGCGAAGCCTACGGAATGCAGGCGACGCTGGTGGAGTGGCAGTGGGCTGGGGCTCATCCTCTTCCTCCCGCGGGCGATCTGCCCACGATGCATCTTGGGTGATTGGCGTCAAGGGACGACCAATGCTGATCATTTCGCTCGTTTCGAGGTGAGGAAGTACTGCATCACCTTGCACATTGTCTTGGAGACCAATGTCTTCAGCAGCGTTGGGGTCGGCTGCTGGAATGTCTTCAGCATGCGGAGCCTCTGTGAGAGCAGGCTCATGCACGGTCATCTGACGATCTTCATGAGGAAAGCAAACGGAAAGGGGTTCGACTATCAAGGGCTCTGTGGGAGCAGCCCGAGACTTCTTGGTCTTGCGCTTCTTGATGGTGGGGTCTGAAGGAGAGGCTTCAGGGTGTTTCCTCTTCCTTGCTTTAGCTTCAGCTATCCTTGTCTTCTTAAGCTCTGAAGCGGTTGAGCGCTGCTTTGGCTTCGAGCTAGGCTTGGCGGTGGGGAAGACAATCGGAACAGCTTCTTGTTGTGGGGCCTCTTCTTCAGCCACAGTGGGCTTCTTCTTTTTCTTGGCAGCCATCCTGGGGTCGATGCCGGGACGCCCAAGTGCCTTTCGCTTCTCGGCCTCATTGTAGGCCTGCACACAGAGATCAGCCAAATTCTTCATGCGCTCGCGTGAACCCATGCAGCATGACTTTGAAGTCTTTGACTTCTTGGACGCTAGGCGTGGCCATGTTCTGCTTGAACTGAGCCTTTTCAAAGTCTATCTTCTGCTTCAGTTCCACTATGCGCTGGGCAATTGCGAGTTCTGAAGCAATAGCTCCTTGAAAGGCTACGCTGAGGCCAATGGGCAGCTGCAGATCATCGAAGCTGATGTTGGGTGTATCAAACCACTCATCAATGAAGTTGTGGATGATTGCTGCATCGAACAGAGGCAGATTGTTGAAGATTTCAGCCTCCTCCTTGCTCTTGATCAGCTGCTCAAGAGCGTCATCGGCAAGATCGTCGTCACTAGACAGATCAATGGCCTCGCAGCGAAGAACGGCAGCGGCAGTGAGCTCTTTGCTGGTGTGTGGCTGTGGCTTCTTTGCTTCTTGAGGCTTGGAGACTCGTGATAAGTCTTCAGACTGCACACTGGCTTCAGGAGGTGCAGTGGCCAATGGCTTCGCTCTGGAGATCTTGGGAGAAGCGGCTGGCTTGGAAGCTTTTGGCTTCTTCTTCATCTGCTTCGGCTCCGGGGCAGCAGGAGCATCATCAGACTCAGTGTCTGCTGGAGGGTCGTTCACGGCAGTCCCTTGGACTATAATGTGAGTGATGAGGCCTTCGACATTGGCAAATGGCCTGATGACATTGGGATTAGCGTCGCGTGTGCCATCTGCCCTTGGTTTGGAGGGACCAGGGTTGAAGTTCAACCCAAACTCCTTGTTTTGCTTCGCAGAGTTCTGGGCAAATTGGAAGTTGCGCTTGAACAGAGTGTCATCGCGACACCAGAGAAGGGATGACGGATGTGCGTCAGCTGGCTGTTGTCCCCTGACCATGCATGGAAAGAAGCCTTGAGCAATGGCTTCGTCTCTGGTTCGGGGTACGAGATTCTTGTACAAGGCATCTCCCCATGGCCTCTTGAGGGCGTACTTCTCTGCATATTCCTTGGTGACGAAACGGTAATGGAACCACTGCTCTACCCAATATCTTCGAATCCATTGGATTCGTGTCTTTCGCTGACCATAGCTCTCTTCAGGATCAGTTTGGTACATTTCTGCCAAATCTTCAGGCAGATCTTTAGATGTGTCGCCATGTCTCTGTCTGCCTCCCTTGCTTGATTGTTTCTCGGTTGCCATGAAGCTTAACTTGGAAGGCTTCAAGAGATTCAAAGTCTTGAAAGGATTCAAAGGCTTCAAAGGCTTCCTTTTGCTTGACCAACAGGAACTTGCTTCGGGTGAATTGATGTGACGCTGTAGGAACTCTGCAAATGAATGCAGACTATGAGAACCAAAAGATTCTCCCACGGACATGTACCTATGACAGCATTAAGGTGCGAGGGAAGGGGAAGAGGTCATATGCATTCTCAGAAGATTTTGAAGATAAATCAATTTAGAAGATGTTGACCTCATCATGCGAAGACATTCACTTTATAGAAAAGAAGTTGGTTCCAGATTTGTACGAACCCATAGATCAGTACAAGTGAGGAATCTAACTACTTCATGAAGAACAAGTGAATATACTAGGCAAGTTATGAGATACAGATGAGAGGAATGAAACTTGAGTGAATGGAAACCTCTTTTGGCAGAAAGTGATGGAGCAATAGGATCAAAAGAGGCTGTAAAAAGGCTTGTTATTTACCAGACTTGGAACTGCTAGACGAGATGAGAGTTGAGGCCGAGTAGTTCGATCCTCCATGCCCTAACTTGGCGACGGAAGACACCTAGGGCGACGGCGGAGAGACTGATGTCCACTGTCGGCGTGAGAACGGCGTCGGAGAGGTCGCGGCAGTGAAGCACTTCGTCGCCGTCGTCGTTGAGAGTTAGCGGTGGCGCTAGGGTTCGTCCGAGGGAGGAAGAAGAGATAATGACCGCAGTGAAACGTGTATTTATAGGGATATGGGCGGCACTGCGCTATTACTCAGGTGCCCCTGGCGATTCGCATCTGATCAGTACGTGGCCAGCATGCGGAATTGTGGGGGCAGTTTCACCCCACGCACGCCTGGTTTGTCGGTAGTCGTTCCTACTTCTCCGGAATTCTTGTTGATGGAAAAACATTGAAAGCTGTTTTAAAGTTTGTCTCTGTGTCTTCTTCTGACAAGGATGCAGTGAAGACATTCGACAGTTTCAATAGAGTGCATATGACTTGGAGAGATAGAGTTTGAGGTAGGAAGCATGGAGAGGTTAGGGTCCGATCACATTCACTTAGTTCAAAAGATTCAAACAAGACGACATAGCTATAAGTGAATGCTGTAGAGGACAGAACACCAGTACATATATAATCAACATAGTGACGATAATGATGAAGACATGTTGAGATTGAAGCCAAACCAAATGTGAAGACATAACAAATGTAATGCCATGAGTGAAACACTTCAAGCAGAAAAATTTTGGTGGTGGCGCTACCCACCGTATAGGAAGTATTAGACCCAGACACGACGCACAATTATCGTGGCGCTCCGAGGTCAAATTCCACGTTAATGTATTCACACTTAGAATGTATGTCTTCATTGATTGAAGATATACGTTACTTTGTGTGTTGCACATCTAAGTCATCATCATGCATAAGTGTTAGGATGTGTGCCTGATCACAGGACATTTGAGGATTCCAAGATATTTAGCTCACACCGTAACTTGCAAAATCCCTTCTCATCCAAGGGCTTGGTGAAGATATCTGCCAATTGCTCTTCAGTGTTGACGTGTATGATATCAATGTCTTCCTTTGCAACATGATCTCTGAGAAAATGATGACGAATTTCAATGTGCTTTGTCTTTGAGTGCTGAACTGGGTTGTTGGCGATCTTGATGGCGCTTTCGTTGTCGCAGTAAAGTGGCACTTGCTTCAGATGAATGCCATAATCCTTGAGGGTTTGCTTCATCCATAGAAGCTGAGCACAGCAGGATCCAGCAGCAATGTATTCAGATTCAGCAGTGGAGAGAGATACACAGTTCTGCTTCTTTGAAGACCAACAGACAAGTGATCGGCCCAGAAAGTGACATGTGCTTGATGTGGACTTCCGATCAAGCTTGTCACCAGCGTAATCAGCGTCCGAAAATCCAACCAGATCAAACTCTGAGCCCTTTGGATACCATAACCCTAGAGTTGGCGTGTGAGCCAAATATCGAAGAATTCGCTTCACTGCTAAGTGATGCGACTCCTTTGGTGCCGCTTGAAACCGAGCACACATGCAAACACTAAGCATAATATCTGGCCTAGATGCACATAAATAAAGCAAAGAACCAATCATGGAGCGGTATACCTTTTGATCGAACTCTTTACCATTGTCGTCAGGACCCAGATGATGTTTGGCTCGCATTGGTGTTGTGAAGCCTTTGCAATCTTGCATACCGAACTTCTTCAGGCAGTCTTTGAGATATTTCTCTTGAGATATGAAGATGCCATTGTGTTGTTGCCGTATCTGAAGACCGAGGAAGAATTTCAGCTCCCCCGTCATAGACATCTGATATTGCTCTTGCATCATATATCCGAACTCCTCACTGTACTTCTGATTGGTGCAGCCGAAGATAATGTCATCCACGTAAATTTGGCACACAAACAGTTCACCATCATATGTCTTCGTGAAGAGAGTGGGATCCAGGGAACCAGGTATGAAGCCTTTGCTCTTCAGGAAGTATTTGAGTGTATCATACCAGGCCCGAGGGGCTTGTTTGAGGCCATATAGTGCCTTTTTGAGCTTGTACACCATGTCAGGATGTTTTGGATCTTCAAACCCAGGTGGTTGTGCAACATACACTTCTTCTTCAATTTTGCCATTGAGGAAGGCACTTTTTACATCCATTTGATACAGGATTATGTTGTGATGATTTGCATAGGCCAGCAGTATACAGATGGCTTCAAGTCTGGCCACAGGAGCAAATGTTTCATCGAAATCAATGCCTTCCACTTGAGTATATCCTTGAGCAACGAGACGAGCCTTGTTTCTGACGACTCCATGCTCATCTTGCTTGTTGCGGTATATCCATTTGGTGCCTATTATGTTATGCTTCCGTGGATCAGGACGCTTAACCAACTCCCATACATTGTTCAGCTCAAATTGTTGAAGCTCTTCTTGCATAGCTTGAATCCATTCAGGTTCCATAAAGGCTTCATCAATTTTCTTGGGTTCTGTGATTGAAACGAATGCGAAGTGTCCGCAAAAGTTTGCCAGTTGAGTTGCCCTTGAACGAGTCAGTGGACCAGGTGCATTGATGCTATCAATTATTCTGTCAATTTGCACTTCATTGGCAACACGAGGATGTAGGGGTCGAAGACTTTGCTCTTGCTGATCTACGTTGTCATGGGGAGGAATGTCTTCGGGCTGAGCATTGTCTTCATGACGAGCTTCAGAAGGTATAATTTCTCTAGTTCCCATTAGCTTGATTGATTCACTGGCTGGAACTTCATCTAGCACATCTGGTAGTTGCTCTCTTTGTGACCCATTGGTCTCATCGAACCGCACATCCACTGTTTCAACCACTTTGTAGTGAAAGAGATTGAAGACTCTGTAGGAGTGCGAATCCTTTCCATATCCAAGCATGAAGCCCTCATGTGCTTTTGGAGCAAATTTTGAGGTGTGGTGAGGGTCCTTGATCCAGCATCTTGATCCAAATACTCTGAAGTAACTTACATTTGGCTTCTTGCCAGTCAGAAGTTCATAAGATGTCTTGTTCAGCAGCTTGTGAAGATATACATGGTTGATAGTATGGCACGCAGTGTCAATGGCTTCAGTCCAGAATTTTCTTGGTGTCTTGTACTCATCTAACATTGTTCTGGCCATCTCAATGAGTGTTCTGTTCTTGCGTTCGACGATGCCATTCTGTTCTGGCGTGTATGGAGCTGAGAATTCATGAGTGATGCCCAATGTATCAAGATATGTGTCAAGGCCGGTGTTCTTGAATTCTATGCCATTGTCACTTCTGATGTGCTTTATCTTGGCGCCATAATTGTTCATTGCCCGATTTGCGAAGCGTCTGAAGACATCCTGCACTTCAGTCTTGTAAAGGATTATGTGCACCCAAGTATATCTAGAGTAATCATCAACAATGACGAAGCCATAGAGGCAAGCAGTAGTGGAGAAAGTTGAGTAGTGGGTAGGACCGAAGAGATCCATGTGAAGCAGTTCAAAGGGTTGAGTAGTGGTCATGATTGTCTTCGAAGGATGTTTTGCCCTTGTCATCTTCCCAGCTTCATAGGCACCGCATAATTGATCTTTCTTGAACTTGACGCCCTCGATGCCTATGACATGCTTCTTCTTCGTAAGGGTGTGGAGGTTCCTCATGCCAGCATGCCCAAGTCTTCGATGCCAAAGCCAGCATTCTGAAGCCTTTGCGAGAAGACAAACTGCAAGTTGTGGCCCTGCTGAGAAATCTACCACGTACAGATCATCTTTTCGATACCCTTCAAACACTAGAGACTTGTCAGATTCCATTAGTACCAGACAACGATATTTTCCAAAGATTACAATCATGTTTAAATCGCAAAGCATTGAGACAGACATTAAGTTGAAGCCAAGGGATTCAACAAACATGAATTTATCCATGTGTTGATCCTTTGAGATTGCAACTCTACCTAGACCCAGTACCTTACTTTTACCAGTGTCAGCGAATGTGATATGGCTCTTGTCAGATGGACGTAAGGTTGAGTCCATAAAGAGACTTCTTTTGCTAGTCATGTGATTTGTACACCCGCTGTCAATAATCCATTCTGAAGACTCTGAAGTCACTGGTGTCGTACCCTACAGTGCAGTTAGGGGGATAGGCTTCACGAAGAGTGTTGTGAAGCAAAAACATTTGACGAACCAGTGGATTATGAAAACTGAGATCCAGGTTAGGACAAGCAGGGAGAGTAGCATGCAATTCAGGTATGAAATACATAGTGATGCCATTCGGGCATTTGATCTTGCGCCCCACAAGTTTTTTAAGGTCCCCATCAATAGCATCAGAAGATTTTGGTTTTGTGCTGGAGACCTTTCCCTGCAAAAGAGAGTTAAGCTTTCTTAACCACCCACATCTTCAAGGGTGGCTTAGAAGTAATAAGTCTAAGTGCGGCATCTGAGAATTTTGGCTTTGGAGCCCTAGCAAACAGTCTAGCAGCTGGGCAATAGTACTCATAAGAATAGGCAGAATAGATTTTGGTCATATGAGAATGACGGTTCGAAGGACCGCTCTCATAAGCCTGAGCATGGTTTCCCTACAAAACATTTGTGTTAGTGCGACTCAGATGAGTCCTCTGCCTGTATGAAGCCTTTGGACCATATGAAGCCTTTGGTTTGAGGTTTGTCTTCTTCATGTGAGGTGTCATCAGGACATTCACAGGAAGATTCTCAAGACACGTTTTTGGAACCCAGATCTTCTTCATAGGCGGTCCATTCCTGCAGTTAGTACCAATGTACCTGGCAAATACTTCACCATTCTGATTCCTAAACAGTTTATAGTTTGCATCAAAGGATTCATCAATGATAATTGGATTAGCACAAGTGAAGCCAGATAGATTGGATGGATCTGATGAGGATTCCTTTGCAGCAACCCATGTGGTTTTGGGGTACTGCTCAGGTTTCCAGTAAGAGCCATCTGCATTAATTTTCCTCACGAACCCAACACCCTCTTTGCTAGGGTTTCGGTTCAGAATCTGCTTCTTGAGGACATCACACAGTGTCTGATGCCCTTTGAGACTTTTGTACATCCCTGTTTCAAGCAATGTCTTCAACCTAGCATTTTCATCAGCAATAGCAGTGGTATCCTCAGCAGAGGGGTTAGTTACCACTTCAACAGTTGAAGATATTGCAACAGCAGTAGCAGTGGAACATTCAGCAACAGAAATAGCATTATCACGCTCAATGCATTTAAGGCATGGTGGTTCAAATCCTTCCTGAGCAGAACTGATCTGTTCGGCTCGAAGTGACTCATTTTCCTTTTGAAGATCTTCATGATCCGCTCTCAACTTCTCAAGATCTTGCTTCTTCTGAAGATAATCATAGGAAAGCTTTTCATGAGTAGTTGAGAGAGTCTCAAGACGATCTTCGAGTTCCTGATACTTAACATGAAGATTTTTTATGTCTTCAATTAAGGATTCAGAACGAGTCATTTCAGCACCCAACAGATCATCGCTTCTGTCTAGCAGTTTTTGAATATGTTCCATGGCCTTTTGTTGTTCAGTTGCAATTTTAGCAAGTGTTTTGTAACTGGGTTTTGAATCACAATCAGAGTCATCGTCACTAGATGTTCGATAGTGAGTAGTGTGTGTGTTTACCTTGGCACCACGTGCCATGAAGCAGTAGGTGGGAGTAGAGTCGTCCTTGTCATTTGCATCGGTGATGGTGATGGAGTCATTGTCTTCAGTGTTGAAGATAGACTTGGCGACATAGGCTGTAGCCAAACTTGCAATGCCTGAATCAGACTCCACCTCTGCCTCCTCAGAAGCGGACTCTTCCTCTGAATCCATTTCCTTGCCAACAAACGCACGAGCCTTGCCAGATGAACTCTTCTTGTGTGATGAAGACTTTGAGGAAGACTTGGACGAAGACTTTGAGTATTTCTTCGTCTTCTTACCGTCAGAGTCATATTCCTTGCTCTTCTTCTTCTTTCTGTTCTCATTGTCCCACTGTGGGCATTCAGAGATGAAGTGTCCAGTTTTCTTGCACTTGTGACAAGTTTTCCTCTTGTAGTCATGCGCAGAAGCTTCATCATTCCTTGAGCTTGATCGTGAAGACTTTCTGAAGCCTTTCTTCTTGGTGAATTTCTGGAACTTCTTCACCAGCATTGCAAGTTCCCTTCCAATGTCTTCAGGATCATCAGAACTGCAGTCAGATTCTTCTTCAGATGATGACACAGCTTTTGCCTTCAAGGCACGAGTTCGCCCATAGTTTGGACCATAGATATCTCTTTTCTCAGAAAGCTGAAACTCATGTGTGTTGAGCCTCTCAAGTATGTCAGGCGGATCGAGTGTCTTGAACTCTGGACGTTCTTGAATCATCAGGGCTAGGATGTCAAATGAACTGTCAAGTGATCTTAGCAGCGTCTTGACGATTTCATGTTTGGTGATCTCAGTGGCGCCGAGGGCTTGAAGCTCATTTGTGATGTCAGTGAGCCGGTCAAATGTGTGCTGGACATTCTCATTGTCATTTCGCTTGAAGCGGTTGAAGAGATTGCGAAGAACACTGATTCTCTGATCTCTCTGGGTTGAGATGCCTTCATTGACCTTGGAGAGCCAGTCCCAGACCAGCTTGGATGTCTTCAAGGCACTCACACGGCCGTACTGTCGCTTGGTCAGATGACCACGGATAATATTCTTGGCAGTGGAGTCCAGTTGAGTGAACTTGTTGACATCAGCCACAGTGACATCTTCTCCAGCCTTGGGAACGCTGTTTTCGACGACATACCATAGGTCGACGTCAATGGCTTCAAGATGCATGCGCATCTTATTTTTCCAGTAGGGATATTCAGTTCCATCAAAGACGGGGCACGCAGCGGAGACTTTAATTATCCCTGTAGTCGACATAGCTAAAACTCCAGGTGGTTAAACCGAATCACACAGAACAAGGGAGCACCTTGCTCTGATACCAATTGAAAGTGCGTTATATCGACTAGAGGGGGGGTGAATAGGCGATTTTTATGAAAGTCTTCAAAACGTGGAAGTTATGAAGACAAACAGAGTGAACAAGCCTATCACTATGCAGCGGAAGGTAGATTACACAACACAAGCCATGGTCAAGTATACAATATAGTGAAAGCACAGTGACAAATAGCTTCAGTGTAATGAGGACCAGGTTGGAAGAAGTTATGAAGCCAAACAGATCATACAGTCAAGTTGTGAAGACAGAAGATAAAGCAAGCATGCAATAGCTTCACAATGTGTACTGGTAAGTAAAGGGAGGTGAAGATGAAACCAGTGACACGTTGAAGACAATGATATGTTGGACCAGTTCCAGTTGCTGTGACAACTGTACGTCTGGTTGGAGCGGCTAGGTATTTAAACCAAACGACACACAGTCCCGGACACCCAGTCCTGAACACGCAGCTCAGGACACCCAGTCCTCACTGTTTTCTCCTTGACCTAAGGTCACATAGACCCCGCCCAATCACTCTGGTAAGTCTTCAAGGTAGACTCCCAAACCTTCACAGACTTCGTTCACCGGCAATCCACAATTCCTCTTGGATGCTCAGAACGCGATGCCTAACCGTCTGGAGGATGCACAGTCCTCAAGTGTAATAAGTCTTCAGATCACTCAGACAAGAAGACTTAAGTGATGCCCAATTACTCTGGCTCTGGGTGGTTAGGGCTTTTCTCCTCACTAAGGATTTTCTCTCAAAGGCTTCGAGGTGGGTTGCTCTCAAACGACAAAAGCCGTGCACTGAAATCTGAGCAGCCAACCGTTTATGGTTGTAGGGGTGGACTATTTATAGCCGCTTGGCAACCCTGACCTGATTTGTCCGAAATGACCCTGGGTCACTAAGGAACTGACACGTGTACTAACGGTCGGATTTCGAACTCTCACGGCAACTTTACTTGGGCTGCAAGTAAAGCTGACTTGTCGGACTCTGGACAAGATTTTCTCTCATTGTCTTCACTCGAAGACATAGAATTTGAATTAGGCATCACTTCAGTCATTCTGACTGGTTCTCTTGGACCCCACTTAACAGTACGGTGGTTCCTATGACACAATCATGAATAAAGTAAAACTACGAAGGAGTCTTCGAGTTCCAAAGGCTTCATGGGGAGTCTTCATATGTCATTGTCTTCGACATGAATGTCTTCATGAACCACCATTGTCTTCAATGTCTTCGTACATTGTTGGGGGTCATCTCTGGTAGCTAAACCGAATCAAAGAGGGACTTCTACCTGTGTTATCCTGCAATTCTCACAAACACATTAGTCCCTCAACTAGGTTTGTCGTCAATACTCCAAAACCAACTAGGGGTGGCACTAGATGCACTTACAAGGTGCATGTTTAAACTGTCAATTCATAGTATAGTTTGCTTTATACTAATCACTTTTTTGTATTTGTGCAAACAGGGCTGCTAGGCTTGATTTCAATGGGAACTACACAAAATGTTCAGGAATACATCGAATCATTTATTTCCACCACAAGAAAGGAGGTGCCGAGAAAATTTGTAGATTTTGGTGGAACTGCACAAGAAGAACAGCTGGTTTACTTAGCATGAGGTGCCATGTCAATTTCCGAACTGATGGCAAACGCTGCCCATTCCACAATCATAGGCATTTGATATTTTGGAATGGGACAACCTTGTCAAATTTTGCTCATTGATTTTACTAAGAAGACATGCGTTTGATATTTTTGAATGGGATGCCCTTTCCTGTCAGCAGTGTTCATCCATTTTTTTATTTATTCATTAGTTGTGAAGTAAATATTTCTTCTGACGCGTGAATCGCTGAGATGCATAATCATCGATTGTTTTGAATGTTCTCTATGAATTGCCAGGCTTGTGTGTTTGATTGCAATGTACAGGAATGCTAAAAAGCTGCTCAAACTTTTTATGCTCCTTCTGTTACTTATTACTTTGCACATTGTGAAAGTGCATACTTTTTTCTATAAGATTGGTCAAAGTAGAGATACTTAGACTAGAGACAAAACTTGTATGCAGACTAGAAAGGACCGGAGGGAGTACATGTGAAACTGCTGCAAACGAGGTGATCACCCTGGGAATAATGCTAGTACGTATTGTTTTGCATGATCATCCAATGCCTGCGATACAAGAATTCAAACTAATCGAAATAAATTCATTCATACATGGTCAGATTTCATATAAACATGCTGGATTTCATTACATTTCATACATTATTCAACTAAAAAGGGGTGCATTGGATGTATAATTAATTAACCGAAGCTACCCACCTGTGTCCGGTAGCATAGAACTGAAGTGCTCAAGTTCTCTAGCAAATGACTGTATCGCATGAGCTTGCTCAACCACGAAGCGGTCTTTAATCATGTTGTAATCATAGAATTGCTCCATGATGTATAGCTCAGTGCCATCAACCGGAGGGTAGCAGCGGTGGCCTTACATGGACACGAGCGGCGGCGACCTACCCTGTTCTACTCTTCCTCGTTATCTGTGTGGCGCGGCCTCGTTGGTAGTGGGGCGGGGCCTCGGCGGAGCCGGCGATGTGCTCTGTCTCGTTGCTGGCGGGCGGCGCCTCGGCGGAGCGGGGGAAATCCTCCCCCTCGTTGCCGGTAGGGTGGGGCCTCGGCAGAGCCGCCAGTGTCATCTGCCTCGCTGATGGCTCCGTGGGGCCTCGACAGAGCTGACGGTGTCCTCTGCCTCATTGTTGGCACCGCGGGGCCTCGACGAAGTAGGGCCTCGTCAACGCCAGCGGAGCGGGGACTCGTCGGAGCCGGCATTGTCCTCTGCCTCATCCTCGGACCGGCCAAACAACGCCTCGTCCTCTTCATCACCCTCTTTGTACGTTGCCGCAGCCTCCGCCACCCGCATGCGGTACCGCCAGCGCTCGAGGCCGCCCTTGCGGGCGGAGCGGTACGAGTCGAGCAGCACCTCCTGCTCCGCCCGCTCCGCGGCGATCTGCTCCTCCGCCTGCAAGTGATCCTTTAGGATATGCTGGTTGTAGGCAGCGTCGGCCTGCGCCTCTTGGTACTGCTCCTCACGCTTCTGCCTCACCATGTCCATATATTGGGCACGAGCCTCCCCGATGGTCATGGTACAATGCACCGGCGAGGATGGCATGGAGGAGGGGGTTGGCGCCGGATCATCGACTACCATGTTATCCATTGGGACATCGTCATCCTCCGGCTGCCTGCCGGCCAGCCAGTCGGCAGCAATGGCTGCTATCTCCTTGTGGTCCATCGTCTGCCCGTCCCGAAGAGCACTGGAGTGAGAGGAACCCATCTTGGGCAGTAGTGGTGTGGACAGGAGAAAGGGAACGGATGCGGATCACTGCGGCTATGGACGGCGCAGCAGTTTATATAGCAATGGTGGGCGGCGGAGGGACGGGTGTGTGGCACCGGAGTAGCCACCTCGGCAACCGTGTATCATTAATGTGGGCGACAGAAGGACGAATGGACGACACTTGTGATGTTTGAAGGCGGAGCAATCTCTTGCACCGGGAAGCGGGGCGGGCGGCACTGATCGTTTTGGGCAGAAAGCGCGCGCGGGAGAGGGAGATGGTCTGGGTGGGCCAAGGTAGTCAGGCTCGTGCTTGCCAGCGGGTCGGTCCAGCAGCCGGACATGCTGGCTCGCCAGCTAGCTCGCCGAGCTGAGCGACGATAATCAGACAATGGACATAGCTTCCGACCAGGAGCCAGCGCCACTGTCCAAGCCGGTTCATGCTGTGTTCACCATAGAGCAAGTGCGGCTGCACTTTGATGCCCTAATGGCGGAAGAGCCACAAGCACAGTAGGACCTGTGCTTCAACCTTCGTCTCCCTCAACGAGTACGAGTGAACAAGCGAACGACAATGCCGTCGCACACATGTGGACCTATGATCCTGGCTTCCCAATTGAGCAGCGGGCGTTGTATCAGACCATCTGTAGGGCCCGCGAGGCCCTCTGTGTCGTCCTTCGAGTTGTTGCGCTCGCCGTGGCGCCGCCGTCTCGCGTTATCAACATGGTCAACAGACATGAGGATGATGAGATGACTTTACTTGGAGAGGATGACAGTGGGGACCCACCAGGGCCATAGCCGCACGTACGCAAGTGCCTCCTTATTAGTATATAAAACTATAATTTTTTTGCTTCCTCCTGGTTTCCTGACATCACGGTCCCACACCATTGTCAACCTATGTAGTCAATAAACGAGAGAATTGCACAAGAAGCGGCCGACAGCTGGGACCAAGAAGTTCGAGCAGTATTTGTGTTTTTGAGGTGTGAGCACTGTAGAGTTTTTCTTCAGCGATGTTTAGCCCAAATATTAATTTTCTCCTTTGAGCAACAACGAAAACATCGCTGCAAGTATTAACTGGGCGGGCTGTGGCCCGTCTAGCCCAGGCCAGATATCTAGCCCAAATATTTTTTTTCAAGCTGAAAATTACTTGCCCAACTATACTTTTTTTAGGAATACCCAGGCAAGGTCAAGTTGTTATTCTCCGCCCCTCTGGGCTGCAAATCTTTCCTAGGAGGGATGCATTAGGCTTAACAAGAAAATGGGCTTTAAGAAATAATAAATGGGATGTGATTATAAAAAATTTGCAGTAACTATAAAAAATGCACCAAACACGTAATTACTTCATAAAATTTTATTTTTGGATATTGAAAATTTTAATTTCATTAATTGCTGAGAGCGCAATGTTTCGTTGGATTTTTACATAATATAAATTTATATTGAAGTTGTATTTAATCTAACTAGAAATTTCGGGTAAAAATATTTCGGATCCCATCAAAATGTGGGAAATTTTATTGAATTCTGTTTTGAACGGTTGGTTGAAATGGGATGTACATTTAACAAACTATAAATGGGCTGTAGTAAATTCCATTAGAATTCAAAAATTGGCTGCACATTCTTACAAATCTCAAAGGGGCTATAAGTTCTCTGCCACACACTTGTCGCCTTACTAAGTTGACGCGTCCCCTTAAAAAAAGAGTTGACGTGTATGCAAGGCTTTGTCAACATATAGTCAACACACGGTTCTAGCAGCAGTGGCCATTCGATGTCCATCCAACGGATGCCATCCTTCTTCTTCAATCTCGGATATTCTAGCTTTACCCACCGAATAAATGAGTCCTCCCCCTGACATCTGGGCGCACCATTTCGGAAGCTGGCCTGTGGGCCTACTAAGTTGATGCGTACCAAGGGCTTTGTCAACTTAGTGAATATAAACGATTCTAGCTGCAGTGACCGTATGATGTCCATCCAATGACTGTTGTGCTTTTTCAACCTCTGGTCTTCTTGCTCCAGCCACCCAAAGCAGCGTCAGTCGTGCCACCTGCTGCTGCCTCCCGTGGCCGGCTGTGCTGCCGTGGAGGCCTCACCACCCCCTACTACTCCCACCGCTGGCCAAGCCATCCCTCCATTCACCCACAACCCCTGTTATTCTGCGGCGACGGCAGCCTCACAGCGCAGCCGAACCAGTGAACCCTCATACTCCTCTCCGTGTGGGTATCCACTGCCACGTCTTCCCCAGCTGCGCGTCGGCCCCTTCCTAGGCCTCGCCGTCATCCACCGCCGTGGTGCTCTCGTCGCGGCGTGGTCAATGTGGTCAACGACCGACTTCCGTCGGAAGAGTACTGTACGTGGAGAGGCTAACAGCTGGGTCCACGGTAGCCGCAAGGAAGTGCCTCCTTATTACATGCAAAATAATTATTCCTCCAACTAACAGCGGGGACCCACTGGACAGGTACAATATTTCATGAAAAAACGTTTCCCCCTGACTACCGGGACCCACCAGCTACATCCTCGCTCGCAAGGAAGTGCGTCCGGGCAAAAGAAAACGATTCGCCCCCCTGACTGCTGGGACCCACAAGCTATATCTTCGCACGCAAAGAAGTGCCTGACAGTCGAAGCATACGTAGCATTGTCATTCTAGTCGCGAACGTGTATGTACATACTGGTCAATGTAGAGGCACACACGTGTCGTAGTAGAGGCGCTCACACAGCATGTACACGTACGTACGGCGACCAGTGTGCAAGAAACAAAAATACGGCCACGTACGTACATATGGGCGGGGTCTTGAACGCCTAATCGCGCATATGTACGGCCAAGGCTCGTGTGCATGCATGAGTCGGAATGGAGAAACAACGTCATCATCGTGTTCATGGGGAGCCAACCGGTTGGGTCGGAACAGAATGCGTCGTCGTGTTCATAGGGAGGGCTTGGATGGAACAGCGAGTGGAAACGAGTCCTGGCGTACTGTAGAACGGAGGAAACGTCCTTGTGTTCGACCGACCATGGTCGAAAAGTGATCCTGTTCATCGGGAGGGGTCTGGCGTACCGCAAAACGGAGGAAACGGACCACCTACGGTCGAAACGGGGGTCCTGTTCATCAGGAGGGGTGTGGCGTGCCGCAAAACGGGACTCCACGGGATACTGTTCATCTCCACCGTCGACCCCCTCCAGCCTCCACGGGCGGTTGTTCGTCCACCATGGACCTCCTCCAGCCTCCACCTGCGACTGTTCATCCACGGGCTCCTGTTCATCCAGCCTCCACCGTGCGCTACTCCACCGGCTACTGTTCAACCAGCCATCTCCACGGGCTCCTGTTCAACCACCCCTCAACGGGCTACTATTCATCCAGCCCTCCACCTTCTAATGTTCATCCAGCCCTCCATGGGGTGGTCCTGTTCATCGAGCCCTCCACGGGGTCCTATTCATCCAGCCCCAACCGGCTCAATCGATCGGGGTCCTGTTCATCCAGAGGCAACACCATGGGGTCCTGTTCATCCACCCCCACCAGGAACTGTTCATCCAAACCCCCCACGAACGCTCACTATTCATCCAAAGGCAGCATCGATCGGCTTCAGTTAGCAGCAGTAGCAAAGGAATCACTCGATCGGGTTCAGTTAACAACCATCGATCGATCGCTCGGGTTCAGTAACGTGTAGCCATCAGTGCAATCGCTCGGGTTCAGTAGGCGAACGCCTTGCTCTGGTTCAGTTAGAAACCAATACCTCACACCCTTGCGCGTGCGTCTACAAGAGAAACGCGCATCGCTCGGCCTCGAACACCCACCGTAACCGGGAACACCCCGATATTTTCCTTGCCCTTGCTTCTACCATGGTTTTTCCGTAATGTATGGCCCAAAGAATGTCATGCAGCTTCGTCTCCGGCCCGCCCAGGACGAAAAGCCCATTTTTTTCATGAATTTTTGTCATAGAAGTAGGAGCCCACCACATCTATGGTGATACCGGGTTTTGTCACAATTATCGTCATAGAAGTGACATAAGTATGACAGAAACAATTTTCGTTTGGCCCAAAATGTCACGGATGTGTCTTGTTTTTGTAGTGTAGGTCCACGTTATAAGATTGATCATAGAGATCAAACCGGACAGTATGAGTATTGTGCTTAGATGAAAACTCAAACCTCCGCACAAAGGAATCGATGAGATAATAATATTGTAAGCACTTGTCTGACAAGAAGTCCTCAAGGCCGGCATTTTGTACGTATGGATAGAACTCATCCTTGAAACCTGCACGAACCATAAATTCATGTAATGGCCATTCACAAGGTCGCACTTGAGCTTCCCTTGGTGGTTCAAGGTCCGGTTCGTGAGTGTCGGTGCTTGCTTCCTCGAAGAACCACCTTGGTACATTCTCCTAGACATTTTTCTTCCTTCGAAAAATTTCTGAAATTTTTAGTGACTCAAAATAAAAGTGAACCAAACTCAACGTGGTTGATAGAAACTACTCCTACAAGTGCCTAGAAGCTATATCATGCATCAAAACAACTTTGGACCATAAAAATTTGACATGCAAGCTCAAGAGCAAAGTCACCACAATAGCAAAATTTTGCAATAAATAAAGCACTAGAACATAAACTAATTGGACCATTGGAGGAGTCACATATCAAAGAACAAACCCCAAAAGCAGTTCTGTGAATGGAGAATCAACAGAGCTAGATGGCAGTTCCTTACCTCCCCTCGTGGTTGAGGGAAAAATATTAGTTCTTTGATCTTTCAAATTCCTCATAGTGATCAACTGATATAAATCCCAAGAGACTTAGAGAATAGAACTATGCTCCCCGGCAATGGCGCCAGAAAAATGTCTTGAAAACCCACAAGTATAGGGGATCGCAATAGTTTTCGACGGTATAGTATTCAACCCAAATTTATTGAGTTTACACAAGGGGAGCCCAAGAATATTCTCAAGTATTAGCAGTTGGGTTGTCAATCCAACCAGACCTAAAAGTCTTAATATCCACAACAAAGTATTTACTAGCAAAGTAGTATGGAAGTAATGGTAATAGTGGCAAAAGTAACAATAGCAATTTTGTAGCAATCGTAACGGTGGCAACAAAAAAGTAACTTAGAAAAGATCAACATGAAATGAGCTCGTAGGCAATGGATCAATGATGGATAAGTATGTAGGATGGCATTCATCATGCAAAGGTTAAAACGTAGGGTGACACAGAACTTGCTTCAATTCATCAATATAATGTAGGCATGTATTCCGTGTATAGTCATACGTGCTTACAGAAAATAACTTGCATCACATCATTTTTCCTAACCTCCCGTGGCAGTGGGGTCCTATTGGAAACAAAGGGATATTTAGGCCTCCTTTTAATAGATTACTAGACCAAAGCATTAGCACTTAGTGAATAAATGAACTCTTCAAACTACGCTCATCACCGGGAAGTGTCCCGACTATTCTCACTCCGGGGTTGCCGGATCATAACATGTAGTAGGTGACTATTAGTTGCAAGATACATTCAAGAACACAAATATATTCATGAAAACATAATAGGTTCAGATATGAAATCATAGCACTTGGGCCCTAGTGACAAGCATTAGGCATAGCAAAGTCATAGCAACATCAATCTTAGAACATAGTGGATACTAGGGATCAAACCCTAACAAAACTAACTCGATTACATGGTAAATCTCATCCTACCCATCACCGTCTAGCAAGCCTATGATGGGATTACTCATGCACGGCGGTGAGCATCATGAAATTGGTGATGGAGTATGGTTGGTGATGATGATGGCGATGATTTCCCCTCTCCAAAGCCCAAAACGGACTCCAGATCTGCCCTGCCGAGGAAGAACATGGCTTGGCGGCGGCTCCGTCTCGTAAAATGCGATGAAATCTTCTCTCTGGTTTTTTCTCCCCAAAGGTGAATATATGGAGTTTGAGTTGAGGTCGGTGGAGGTCCAGGGGGCCCACAATGACAGAGGGCGTGCCCTAGGGGGTGGGCACGACCCCACCCTTGTAGCCAGGGTGTGGGCCCCCTTCGGTTGATTCTTTCGCCAATATTTTTTTGTTATTCCAAAACTGAACTTCGTGAACTTTCAGGTCATTCCGAGAAATTTTATTTCTGCACAAAAATAACACCATGGCAATTCTGCTGAACACAGTGTCAATCTAGGTTAGTTCCATTCAAATCATGCAAGTTAGAGTCCAAAACAAGGGCAAAAGAGTTTGGAAAAGTGGATATGGTGGAGACATATCAACTCCCCCAAGCTTAACCCATTGCTTGTCCTCAAGCAATTCAGTTGACAAACTGAAAGTGATAAAGAATAACTTTTACAAACTCTCTTTGATCTTGTTGTTGCAAATATGTAAAGCCAACATTCAAGTTGTCGGAAAGATTATGAACTGACCATATTAAGAATAACATTTAGGTCTCACATTTCCTCTTATGAATGGCATAATCAATGAGAGAGCAATAATAATAAATCTTGGATGGTAACACTTTTTTAAAACAATCGTGATATAATATAACAAGATGGTATCTCGCTAGCCCTTTTTGAGATCGCAAAATATAAATGCAGACCACCCCTGAAGATCAAGGAGTGACTAGACACTGTAATTCATGGTCAAAGAGATCCAGTGACAGTCATAATCAATATAAATTTATAACAATGCATATAAATGACAGCGGTGCTCTCTAACTGGTGCTTTTTATAAGAGGATGATGACTCAACAATAATAGTAAATAGATAGGCCCTTCGCAGAGGGAAGCAGGGGTTTGCAGAGGTGCCATAGCATGAGTTTTGAAGTAGAGGTAAATGATATTTTGAGCGGTATGCTTTCATTTTCAGCATAACAACCAAGAAATCTCAGTATCTTCCATGCTACATACATTATACGTGGTTCCCGAACAGAATCATAAAGTTTATACTCCCCCACTGTTGGTGGAAACGACACCTACGGGATCACGAGGAATCCCTTTTTTCCACGGTTAGCGGGCGCGGACCTCTGGAAAGAGTGGGATTGAGAGATTAACATGGGGGCATTATCCAGGTTCAGGCGGCAAGTGATGTGTAGTAACCTACTCCTGCTGGTTTCTCTTTATCTGGTGTTCTTGGACTAGCTACAAGGCATGGAGGGTCCCAAAAAAATCCGAATCCTCCCTCAGTACGTCGTGGGCCTCCTTTTATAGTGAAAGGGGCTGCCACAGTGGCACACCGGAGGTGGAAAGCTATAGAGTAATCGAGTCTATCTCCTGGCACCGTTGGACAAACGCATGTAATGCGCTGCCGATGTGCCCTTCTTGCTTTATCGGGGAAAGCAAGGAAGCTCGTCCCAGCTGTCACGGCCTCGCCTGGCTTTGACGCGCGCCAAACTGACGAGGCGTGTAGTGCCACGTTGGCTGGCTATCGAGTTTGTGCGGTGGCTGAATCTTCAGGAAGATCTCTATGCCGCACACAAGTGCTTGCTGAGTCGGCCTAGAGGCCGCACGTCGCCAAGCGGGCGCCTGCCTAGCTGGTGGGCTGACAGCTGCATGGGAACGACGAGGGAGTCTTGGCAGACGTGGGCCTGGCTGCGGACCCACGGATATTTCTGGCAAGAGTCTTGCCGGGGCCTGACAAGGGTCTTGCCGCGGTATCGTGGTCGTCCCCGGCAAGGGTCTTGCCGAGGGTCTTGTGGGTATCCTTGGCAAGGATCTTGCCGAGGATCGTCGTCTTCTAGTCATCATCTAGTCTTGTGTGATTTTGGTCTCCACAAAGATTTGCATGCCACCATGGAGGTGCCTCCCGAGCCTCGGTCCAATGTGGTTGATGGAGTTGGAACTCTTGGGCCCAAGGGGGGCGGCTCTACTTGTTTAGGGCAAGTCACCCCGGCAAGGTTCTTGCAGGGGCTGCGGAGGCTGCCCCAGCAAGGGCCTTGCCGGGGGAGTCCACCTCGCGCCCTTTGCTCTTTGTGTTTCTGGCTTGGCGTTGTTCTGGTTGTCTTGTGGCTTTGCTTCCTTTCTCTGCCCCGCTAGGTGTGGCTGCAGGCGCAGCTCCAACTCCCCGCGCACAAGTAAAGGGGTACAAAATTGGACCCCTCCTTTTGTGCACTGACAGGAGACCCCGGGCCTGGGCCATGCATAAGCGCGACGCGTTTTTGGGCTAGGCCCAAAACGGTGTGCGGGCATGCGGGGCCAAGTTGTACTGCTGTAACTCCCTCGCTTGTCACACTTCCCCACTACCCGCATTGAATGCGCGACATGGGAGTCGTGCGTGGGGCAGTTGCTTCCCTCACGCGTCACATCGTAGGAAATGGTAAAGAGGCAGCCCGCGCCTTCCCCATAAAAAGGGAAAAACAACAGGCGCGCTGCTCATTTACTAGGTGGACTTGGGTCGCGGCCTTCAAGGTCCCCGTGACCCATGGTCACGGGGTGGAATGCGGTTGCTTCAAACGTCCTCTTGATTCCAGCTTGCTCTCCACGTGTCCTCCATGCCCTGAGGAGGGTAGGTGGTGGACTTAGAGGGAACAGGCCATAATGTGGAGGCGGGACACTGGATCATCGCTGATTGGAGCAGTGGGTCGGTCCCGATTCCCCGCGCCGCTTGGCAGCCAGATTGGTCGAGCGGGGCAGCCGACCCTCGGCCCCGCCCCTTTATAAGAAGAAGGGGAGGCGGACGGATTCCTTCGATCCTTCAGCGCTCATCTCCTCTTCCCTTCATCATGGCGAGAGGGCGTGCTAGTGCTTCGATGGCGGCGACGAGGGCCTCCTCTCGACAGCATGCCCTTCCTTCCCAGGAGTTGGTGGCATCGGAGCTGACAGCGAGGGGAAGAGGGAGGGGTGAGGCCGAGGCCGCTGTGGCGCTCGGGGAGGAGGAGGACAGGGTGGCGCACTGGCTTCGCCTCCTCCTACAGCCCTTCCTCCAAGGAGGGTCATGTCGGAGAATAGCCTCGCGAGTTCTACGTCGGGCTGCATGGGCCAGTGCGCGGCCGTCTTCGTCTCCCCACACTGTTTGCTCGGGAGATGGAGCTTGATCCGCCTCAGGCCCTGAGGCTGCACATGAGGGGCTGCGGGAAAGGCAGCATGCGGGTCGACATCGACTTCCTAGCCCCTCATGTTATGTATCTCTGCCGTGGATGGAAGACCTTCGCCCGTGCCCATGGCCTATCGGAGGGGCATCGTCCAATTCAAATTGATGGAGGACGACCTGCTCTCCGTCAAGGTCTTCGGGCTCTTGGGAACTCACTTGAGGTGTTGTGCGGAGGGCTCCTCTGACGACGAACCTTCCTCCTTGAGCGGGAGTGACGAGGAGGACAGCGACAGCGACGACGAGGGCGTCAAGCGGGAGGACGTCGACTCTGACTCCACTCACCGTGCCACCCCCTCCCTCGGCCCCCCGCCCTGCAGAGGGTTTTCCTCGTCAAGCTCTCCATCAGCGAGTTCCCCACCACTTCTTTTTGCCTTCACCTACCGCACCTGGGACGAAGAGGGCAAGAACGGAAATCACACGGAACCTATCTTTCTCCTTAAATTGTAGGCACTTGCCAAATCTATACCTACTAATAAAGCAAGGTGCATTTCTCCGATTTTTTCATCCGTTCACCTACGATTTTTTTATCCGAGGCGGTACTAAATTTTGTTCAAAAGAAAACGATTTGTCCAGGATTTCGTACTTGGGCCGTGCATTGAGGCCGAGCCAAGTCAGACCGCTTATTTTCCAGCCCATACAACCTTCACAATCCTATTTGCCGCACGGAGCGTCAAATACCCAAAGCTTCGCACACGAAGCCCAGTACGGGGTCGTCCCAGTTTTGTTTTATCCCGTGCCTTCTTTTTTTCTGGTATTTTCTCTTTTTCTGTCCTATTTCTTTTTACTTTTTCCACTTCCAAGTTTAATTTCGTTTTTTCCTTTTTAGTAAATTTGAATTAAAAAAACCTTGAAAATTCAAATTTTTTGTTCAAGTTTTCGGTAAATGTTCCAAATTCTAAAAAAAAAATTCTATTTTCAAAAATGTTCAAGACTTTATTTTTTTCTGAATTTTTTCCAATAAACAAATGTTCCCATTTTTCAAAAAATATTTTTATTTCCCGCAAATATTCATTATTTCCAGTATATTTTTTTGCATTTGAATATTTTTTTCAAATTTGAAAATGTTCTTGTTTTACTGACATGTTTATGAAATTAAAATAATTTTATTAATTAAAAAAATACAAATTTGTTCTTTAGGTTCAAACATTTTACCATTTTAAAAAATTATTCGCTAATTCAAAAAATGTTCAAGTTAGTATAAAAGGTTCATGTTTTCAGAAAATATTGGGGAATTTCAAAAAATATTCCTATTCAAAAATTTGTTCATGTTTTTCTAAAATATTCAGAATTTTCAAAAAGTTGATTTGAATTTGAAAAATTGTTCATGTTTCGAAGAATATACGCAAATTCATTTTTATTTTTTATGATAAGTTCGAAAAAATCAAAAAAATTGTTTCACAACTAATACTGCATTATATTTTTAAATATTCACGCTGGCCATTGGTTATTAGGACGCGTTTGTTCGACTAGCTAACAGCACATCGTCAGTTCTTTGATTTATGTACTACAATTAGTAATGCATCCAGTTGCGCCGTGATAGGAGACGCCAACAAACCCCACAACTATCAAGATCTCGTACGCCAAACATGACCCAGGAGAAGATCGGAGCTCCTACCTCCGTCAGCCAACGCTGCGGAGACTGTTTTCGGAGGACACATCATTTCTCTCCCGTTGTTTCTCCTAATAAATATCTCTCCCATTGCAACGCACGGGCATATGTGCTAGTCTTAATATCTATATAATGTAATCTCTCCAGCCCATGCTTGTATCCTGTTACATTTGTACTTCCATCAGCATATTAATGAAAAAGTCTAGTCCTGCGGGTAACTCGTGTACGTGTACGTTCGTGCAGAGGCGAAATGACTTCTTAGTGTAAATAAACGAGTCCTTCCGGCCAGCCACCTTGCTGGCGCCCCTTACGCATGCTGGAGAGTCACATCTGCCGGGTTACAGACAAAGGGCCTAGCCCCCCGTCCACCTCTTTTTGACAAGGGTCACCACGACCATTCTGACCGAAGCAGCGTTCAAGTCGGAAATGGGAGCCCCCAAGTCCTTACATAGGAGTGGCGAGGTTTTCTAATGCATAGGTAACGAATATGAATGGGAAAGAGGTAAACTTTATCTGTTTGGTTTGCCGGGGATCGTCGTGCCGGGCGATCTTCTCAACTTCTTGCCAGAGCCGGGTCCTTGGAGGGATCACGTGTCTTTGCCGTGACTGGAAAGAAGTGAGGACAAAAGCATGGAACCTCCGTGTTTCACTAACATTTACTGGAACCAAAAAGCAATATAGTACCCTGTACAAGCATGCATTTATGTATATACACAAACATGGAAATCAATAGGAAACTATACATACTAAGGGATTCCTTTTCCCTGACTGCGCACAGGGTCTGCGCCTAGCTCCATACATAGGGTTACATGCCTCGGCGACAAGGCTAGTACGAAATGGGGGTTGCCGGGGCTCCCGGCAACCGTGCCTTAGGGGTAAAACTTGTGAAGATGTTCAATATTCCAGGAGTTTCTCACCGGAATGCCATCTTCGGTCTCCAGACGGATTGCACTAGGCCTGGTGACTCGTATTACCCGATAAGGGCCTACCCACTTCGGGGAAACTTGTTTGGATTCTTGGGAGATTGGATCCACCGAAGACCAAGGTCGCCTTCCTAAAGGCTTCGAGCGCAAACCTTGAGGCTATGATAGCGACGCAAGGCTTGTTGATATCGAGCGGCTCGCACGGCAGCCCGAAGACGATATTCCTCAAGGAGCATCGCATCATCTTGGCGCAACTGCTCATCCTAAGTGAGCACTCGAGGTGACCCATATATGAGTTCAGTGGGGAGAACTGCTTCTTTCCCATATACCAGGGCAACGGGTGTCTGGCCAGTGGCTCGATTTGGTGTCGAACTGATTAACCAAAGAACCATCAGCAACTCATCTATCCAGCGCCTTCTGCACTTGTGTATCTTGTCAAAAGTCCTTGTCTTGAGGCCCTGTAGCACTTCCATATTCGCCCTCTCAGGTTGGTCGTCACTTTTGGGATGGGCAACAGAAGCAAAATAGACCTTGCTGTCGAGGTCTTTAATGTACTGCATGAAGGTCCTGCTCGTGAACTGCGTGTCATTGTCGATGATGACTCTGTTTGGCACACCGAAACGGCAGACTAGTCCCATGAAGAACTTGACGGCTGACTGTGCTGTTAGCTTTCTCACTGGCTCCACTTCCGGCCACTTTGTGAACTTGTCGATCGTGACGTACAACTACTCAAAGCCCCCGGCAGCACGGGGAGACGGGCCTAGTATGTCGAGCCCCCAGACCGAAAATGGCCAGGAAAGAGGGATTGTCTGAAGAGTTTGGGAGGGTTGATGAAGCTTCTTTGAATGGAACTGGCACGCTTCATATTTGGTTACTAGCGCAGTTGCATCCTGGAGGGCGGTGGGCCAGAAGAAACCTTGCCGGAACACTTTGCTGGCAAGAGCCCTTGACCCTATGTGGGAGCCACACATGCCTCCATGTATCTCTACCAACAGCCTCTGTCCGTCCTCTTGAGGAATGCACTTCAATTCCACACCATTCGGTCTTCTCCTATAGAGGGCATCATCCATGAACTGGTGCATGCTGGACCGACGGGCTACTTTCTCTGCTTCTTCCCGCTCCTCGGGGAGCTGTCATGTTTGGAGGAAACGGACGGTGGCCTGCACCCATGCCAAAGCCTGGGGCTCGACGGCAAGGACTAAACGCTCATCTTCGGCCGTAAGGGAAGCGGCTTCAATGGCCAGGGCATGAGGCCCTGCCGAGGATTGCTGCCCTCCGGCAAGCTTGGGACTCCTGGCAATGTCCTTGGTGGTGGCTCCTGGGAGCTCGGCGGGAAAGTACTTGTCGAGGCCCGCCTTCCTTCGTTTGTTTTGCCCTGCTGATGGTTCAATGGATGGGTGAGTTAGCTGAAGCACAAAGGTACCAGGTTCTAGAGGCAACTTGAGGGCAGCATGCTTTGACAGGTCGTCGGCAATGCCTTTCTCCGCTCGGGCAACATTCTCTGCTTGCAATCCGTCGAAGCGCTCTTCCAATTTCCTCACTTCATCCACATAGGCCTCCATGCACGGGCTCTGGTAGTCCTTGTTTACTTGCTTGATGACGAGTTGCGAATCACCTCTGATGATGAGCTTTCTGATTCCAAGGTCTGCCGTGATCCTGAGACCGGCCAACAACCCCTCATACTCCACCGTGTTGTTCGTCGATTTTTCCTGGGGAAAGTGCATCTGGATTATGTACTTGATGTGCTCTCCGGTGGGCGCGATGAGCAATACGCCGGCACCAGCACCTTGGAGTGAGAAAGCTCCATCAAAGTACATAATCCACTCACTGCTCGTATCCTTGCCGGGAAGGGTGGTCTCTTGAATCTCCTCATCGTGCGTTGCGCTCCATTCTGCTATGAACTCTGCCAGGGCTCGGCTCTTGATTGTTGAAGTACTTTCAAACTTGAGGCCAAAGCTCGATAGCTCCAACGCCCACTCCACAATCCTCCTAGCCGCATCTTGGTTGTGCAAGATTCGTTGCCACGGGAGGTGCGTGACGATGGTGATCTCATGTGCTCGGAAATAGTGGCGCAGCTTTGTCGAGGCCATGAGGAGGCTGAAAAGTAGCTTCTGCATGCCAGAATATCTGGACCTAGCCCCCTACAAGAGGGAACTGATGAAATAGACTGGGTGTTGTACGATCTTCTTCTTATGTCCTACTTTGCTCATCTGCTCAGACTCCGCCTTGCTGGGATCGGGTCTCGCCAGGGGTTCTGTCTTGCCGGTGTCAGACCCTGCCGGGGATGGCCGCAGCCCACCACCCGACGGCTCCGCTGCTACTATTGCCTCTTCCTCAAGTTCCCTTTGCACCACCAGCACGGCACTGACCACTTGATTCATTGCTGCCAAGTATAGCAGCAACGGCTCTTGTGGCTTGGGCGCGATTAGTATTGGCGTGGAGGAGAGATACCTCTTCAAATCTTGTAGTGCGGTCTCTGCCTCCGGAGTCCACTTTACTGGACCCGCCTTTTTCAAAACTTTGAAAAATGGGAGGGCTTGCTCAGCAGATTTGGAGATGAATCTACTCATGGCGGCAATGCAGCCAGTGAGCCTACGGACGACTTTGACCCGCTTTGATGCCTCAATCTGCTCGATTGCCTTGATCTTGTCGGGATTTGCTTCAATTCCACGCTGAGACACAAAGAACCCAAGAAGTTGGCCGGACAGGACACCGAACATGCACTTCTCTGGGTTGAGCTTGCGGTTGATCTTACACATATTTGGAAATGTTTCTTCTAGGTCTTGTACGAGCACGGGGCTGTCCTTGGTTTTGACCACTATATCATCCATATAGGCTTCCATATTTCTATGCAGTTGGGGCTCAAAACCAATTTGTACTGCTCGGGCATAAGTCGAACCGGTGCCCTTCAACCCGAAAGGCATCCGTTGAAAATAGTACATGCCGCATGGGGTGATGAACGCGGTCTTCTCTTCGTCTTCTTTCATCATGAAGATCTTGTCGTATCCTGAATAGGCATCGAGCAATGACAGCAGGTCACACCCGGTAGTGGAGTCTACAATCTGGTCGATGTGTCGCAATGGGAAAGGATCCTTTGGACAAGCTTTATTGATATCTGTGTAATCAATACACATCCTCCGCTTCCCATTTGCTTTACGCACCACCACCGGATTGGGCAACCACGTGCAGTGGAGTACTCCTCTAACTAGGGTTGCCGCCTCCAACTTCTTGATATCTTCTATGATGAAATCTTGTCGCTCCAAAACTTGCTTCTTGACCTTTTGCTTGACGGGCCGCGCATGAGGACAAACAGCAAGATGATGCTCAATCACCTCCCTGGGAACACCGGGGATGTCGGATGCTTGCCATGCAAACACATTGACATTCGCCCGCAGGAAGGCGACTAGCACACTTTCCTATTTCCTTGACGGACACCTTCTTGGTTTCTAGTGGTGCAGCTTTGGAATTCTTGCTCTTGCGGGCGAGATCTCTGGCATGTCCTCAACGGGAGAGCAGCACTCCGCAGAGGTGCGCTTGCCGGAGTGGGTGCAAGTGTTGGGGAACGTAGTAATTTCAAAAAAAAAATCCTATGCACACGCAAGATCATGGTGATGCACAACAATGAGAGGGAAGAGTGTTGTCGACGTACCCCAGTAGACCGAAAGCGGAAGTGTTATGACAACGCAGTTGATGTAGTCGTACGTATTCACGATCCGACCAATCCAAGTACCGAACATATGGCACCTCCGAGTTCTGCACACGTTCAGCCTGATGACGTCCCTCGAACTCCGATCCAGCCGAGTGTTGAGGGAGAGTTTCGTCAGCACGACGGCGTGGTGACGATGATGATGTTCTACCGATGCAGGGCTTCGCCTAAGCACCGCTACGATATAATCGAGGTGGATTCTGGTGGAGGGGGGCACCGCACACGGCTAAGAGATCAAGAGATCAATTGTTGTGTCTTTGGGGTGCCCCCTGCCCCCGTATATAAAGAAGTGGAGGAGGGGGAGGGCCGGCCCTCTCTATGGCATGCCCTAGGGGATTCCTACTCCCAACGGGAGTAGGATTCCCCCTTTCCTAGTAGAACTAGGAGCCCTTCCAAGTAGTCGGAATAGGAGGGAAGGAAAGGGAAGGGGAAAAGGAGAATGAAGGAAGGAGGAGCCCCCCCCCCTCCCTAGTCCAATTCGGACCAGCCCATGGGGAGGGGTGTGGCCAACCTTTAAGGCCTTTCTCTCCTTTCCCGTATGGCCCATTAAGGCCCAATACGAATTCCCGTAACTCCCCGGCACTCCCGAAAATACCCGAATCACTAGGAACCTTTCCGATGTCCGAATGTAGTCGTCCAATATATCGAACTTTAAGTGTGCGGATCCTACGGGTTCGAGAACTATGTGGACATGACCGAGACATGTCTCCGGTCAATAACCAATAGCGGAACCTGGATGCTCATATTGGCTCCTACATATTCTATGAAGATCTTTATCGGTCAAACCGCATAACAACATACGTTGTTCCCTTTGTCATCGGTATGTTACTTGCCCGAGATTCGATCGTCGGTATCTCAATACCTAGTTCAATCTCGTTACTGGCAAGTCTCTTTACTCGTTCCGTAACACATCATCCCGCAACTAACTCATTAGTTGCAATGCTTATAAGGCTTATAGTGATGTGCATTACCGAGTGGGCCCAGAGATACCTCTCCGACAATCGAAGTGACAAATCCTAATCTTGAAATACGCCAACCCAACAAGTACCTTCGGAGACACCTGTAGAGCACCTTTATAATCACCCAGTTACGTTGTGACGTTTGGTGGCACACAAAGTGTTCCTCCCGTAAACGGGAGTTGCATAATCTCATAGTCATAGGAACATGTATAAGTCATCAAGAAAGCAATAGCAACAAACTAAACGATCAAGTGCTAAGCTAATGGAATGGGTCAAGTCAATCACATCATTCTCTAATGATGTGACCCTGTTAATCAAATGAAAACTCATGTCTATGGCTAGGAAACTTAACCATCTTTGATTCAACGAGCTAGTCAAGTAGAGGCATACTAGTGACATACTGTTTGTCTATGTATTCACACATGTATTATGTTTCCGGTTAATACAATTCTAGCATGAATAATAAACATTTATCATGATATAAGGAAATAAATAATAACTTTATTATTGCCTCTAGGGCATATTTCCTTCAGTCTCCCACTTGCACTAGAGTCAATAATCTAGTTCACATCCCCATGTTATTTAACATCAATAGTTCACATTACCATGTGATTAACACCCATAGTTCACATCGTCATGTGACCAACACCCAAATGGTTTACTAGAGTCAATAATCTAGTTCACATTGCTATGTGATTAATACCCAAAGAGTACTAAGGTGTGATCATGTTTTTCTTGTGAGGGACGTTTAGTCAATGGGTCTGCCACATTCAGATCCGTATGTATTTTGCAAATTTCTATGTCAACAATGCTCTGCACGGAGCTACTCTAGCTAATTTCTCCCACTTTCAATATGTATCCAGATTGAGACTTTGTGTCATCTGGATCAATGTCAAAACTTGCATCGACGTAACCCTTTACAACGAACCTTTTGTCACCTCCATAATCGAGAAACATATCCCTATTCCACTAAGGATAATTTTGACCAATGTCCAGTGATCTACTCCTAGATCACTATTGTAATCCCTTGCCAAACTCAGGGCAGGGTATATAATAGGTCTGGTACACAGCATGGCATACTTTATAGAACCTATGGCTGAGGCATAGGGAATGACTTTTATTCTCACTCTATCTTCTGCCGTGGTCAGGTTTTTGAGTCTTACTCAACTTCACACCTTGTAAAACAGGCAAGAACTCCTTCTTTGACTGTTCCATTTTGAACTACTTCAAAATTTTGTCAAGGTATGTACTCATTGAAAAACTTATCAAGCGTCTTGATCTGTCTCTATAGATCTTGATGCTCAATATGTAAGAAGCTTCACCGCGGTCTTTCTTTGAAAAACTCCTTTCAAACATTCCTTTATGCTTTGCAGAATAATTCTACATTATCTCCGATCAACAATATGTCATTCACATATACTTATCAGAAATGTTGTAGTGCTCCCACTCACTTTCTTGTAAATACAGGCTTCACCGCAAGTCTGTATAAAACTATATGCTTTGATAAACTTATCAAAGCGTATATTCCAACTCCGAGATGCTTGCACCAGTCCATAGATGGATCGCTAGAGCTTGCTTATTTTGTTAGTACCTTTAGGATTGACAAAACCTTCTGGTTGCATCATATACAACTCATCTTTAACAAATCCATTAAGGAATGCATTTTTGTTTATCCATTTGCCAGATTATATAAAATGCGGCAATTGCTAACATGATTCGGACACACTTAAGCATAGATACGAGTGAGAAATTCTCATCATAGTCAACACCATGAACTTGTTGAAAACCTTTTTGCGACAATTCTAGCTTTGTAGATAGTAACACTACTATCAGCATCCGTCTTCCTATTGAAGATCCATTTAATCTCAATGGCTTGCCGATCTTTGGGCAAGTCAATCCAAGTCCATACTTTGTTCTTATACATGGATCTCATCTCAGATTTCATGGCCTCAAGCCATTTCGCGGAATCTGGGCTCATCATCGCTTCCTCATAGTTCGTAGGTTCGTCATGGTCAAGTAACATGACCTCTAGAACAGGAATACCGTACCACTCTGGTGCGGATCTCACTCTGGTTGAGCTACGAAGTTCTGTAGTAACTTGATCTGAAGTTTCATGATCATCATCATTAACTTCTTCTCTTGTTGGTGTAGACATCACTAGAACTGATTTTCATGATGAACTATTTTCCAATTCAGGAGAAGGTACAATTACCTTATCAAGTTCCACTTTCCTCCCACTCACTTCTTTCGAGAGAAACTCCTTCTCTAGAAATGATCCATTCTCAGCAACGAATATCTTGCCTTCGGATCTGTGATAGAAGGTGTACCTGTGGGAGTCCGGGATTAGGGGTCTCCGGATAGCCGGACTATATCCTTTGGCCGGACTATGGGACTATGAAGATACAAGATTAAAGACTTCATCTCGTGTCCGGATGAGACTCTACTTGGCGTGGAAGGCAAGCTAGGCAATACGGATATGTATATCTCCTCCTTTGTAACCGACCTTGTGTAACCGTAGCCCTTTCTGGTGTCTATATAAACCGGAGGATTTTAGTCCGTAGGACAGAACAATAACATACAATCATACCATAGGCTAGCTTCTAGGGTTTAGCCTCTTCGATCTCGTGGTAGATCAACTCTTGTAATACTCATATCATCAAGAATAAATCAAGTAGGATGTAGGGTTTTACCTCCATCGAGAGGGCCCAAACCTGGGTAAAACATCGTGTCCCCTGCCTCCTATTACAATCCGCCTTAGACGCACAGTTCGGGACCCCCTACCCGAGATCTGTCGGTTTTGACACCGACATTGCTGCTTTCATTGAGAGTTCCTCTGTGTCGTCGCCGTTAGGCTTGGTCGCTCCTTCTATCATCGATAGCAATGCAGTCCAGGGTGAGACTTTTCTCCCCGGACAGATCTTTGTGTTCGGCGGCTTCGCACTGCGGGCCAACTCGCTTGGCTATCTGGAGCAGATCGAAAGTTACGCCCCTGGCCACTAGGTCAGATTTGGAAGCTTAAACTACACGGCCGATATCCGTAGAGACTTGATCTTCGATGGACTCGAGCCTCTGCCTTGTGCGCCACGCAGTCACGATGAGTACGATTTAGCTCTACCATCACATAGTGTTCAAGAGATCGCACCGGCAGCCGCTCCGACCCTCAATTCGGAGCCAGTTGCGCCGTCCATGGACGGGTGGATGGACCCCGCCACGGAGTCCTTACCCTCAGCGGCGGTCGAGCCGAACATCGACCTTACCTTGCACAAGAGCCGTGTTGTCAAACTGCCGGATCCTTCTCCTGCCACGGACTCCGAGCCACCTGCGCCCATTCCTAGCGAATCCGATTCGGCGCCGATCATGGAGTTTACCTCCGCGGATATTTTTCAGCACTCGCCCTTTGGCGACATACTGAACTCATTAAGGTGTCTCTCCTTGTCAGGAGGATCCTGGCCAAACTATGTCCAGCATGATTGGGATGCGGATGGTGAAGAAATTCATTGCCCACCCACCACCCACTTAGTAGCCACTGTCGACGACTTAACTGACATGCTTGACTTTGACTCCGAAGACATCGACGATATGGATGACGATGCGGGAGACGAAGAGGAACCACTGCCCACAGGGCAATGGACAGCCACCACATCATACGATATATACATGGTGGACACACCCAAAGAAGGCAATAGCGACGAGATAGCAGAGGATAACCCCTCCAAGAAGCAACCCAAGCGCCGACGTCAGTGGCGCCGCTCTAAGTCCTGCCAAAGCAAAAGTGGTGATACCGGCATAGGAGATAATAACACTCCGGATAGTGTCGAACATGGCAACAATCCCCTCCAACATGATCTAGGACGGGAGGATGGAAACGCCAGCCCTCCAGAGAGAGCGGCAGATGGAGAGGTGGAGGATGATAATTACATGCCCCCTCCGAAGACGAGGCAAGCCTCGACGATGTTGAATTCATCGTGCCAGAGGATCCCGTCGAACAAGAGCGCTTCAAGCGCCGGCTTATAGCCATGGAAAATAGCCTTAAGAAAAAGCAGCAGCAGCTTCAAGCTGATCAAGATCTGCTAGCTGATAGATGGACTGAAGTATTCGCGGCCGTGGAACATAAACTCGAGCGCCCCTCCAAGAGTTACCCAAAATTTAGGTTGCTACCCCGACTGGAGGAACAATCGCATGACGTGGCTGATCGGCCACCTCATGGCCGCGATAGATAGGCATTCCAGCAAAAAAGTCAGCCTGCACCCCAACGCCATTCAAATATAAAGGCATGGGGAAATACGCCAGACCAGCAAGACATATTGGAGGACAAAGCAAAACGTGCAAGATCGATCTATGGATCACGAGGGCGCGCCACAGTGCAAGACGATAAATGTCACGCCGGATATAGTAAAAGTAAGTCCGGTCGGGACAACCACCGCGGACACGACTCATTCGAGCTGCGTCGCGACATAGCCCAGTACAGAGGCGCCGCACACCCCCTATGCTTCACAGACGAAGTAATGGATCATCAAATCCCAGAGGGTTTCAAACCCGTAAATGTTGAATCATATGACGGCACAACAGATCCTGCAGTATGGACCGAGGATTTCCTCCTCCACATCCACATGGCGCGCGGTGATGACTTACACGCCATCAAATACCTCCCACTAAAGCTCAAAGGACCAGTGCGGCATTGGCTTAATAGCTTGCCAGCAGAGTCCATTGGCTGTTGGGAAGATCTGGAAGCCGCATTCCTCGGCAACTTTCAGGGCACTTATGTGCGACCACCAGATGCCGATGACTTGAGCCACATAATTCAGCAGCCAGAGGAATCGACCAGGCAATTCTGGACACGGTTCCTAACAAAGAAAATTCAAATCGTCGATTGTCCGGATGCAAAGGCCCTAGCAGCTTTCAAGCACAACATCCACGACGAGTGGCTAGCACGGCACCTTGGTCAGGAAAAGCCGAAATCTATGGCAGCCCTCATGACACTCATGACCCGCTTTTGTTCGGGAGAAGACAGCTGGCTGGCTCGCAGTAATAACACATCAAAGAACCATGGTACTTCAAATACCAAGGATGGCAATAGCAGGTCATGTCACAACAAACATGAGGATACATTAGTCAATGCCGGATTCAAAGGCTCTAAACCCGTTCAGCGGAAAAAGCCATTCAAAAGAAGCACTCCGGGCCCGTCCAGTTTGGACCGTATACTCGATCGCTCATGTCAAATACATGGCACCCCCGACAAGCCAGCCAACCACACCAACAGGGATTGTTGCGTGTGCAAGCAGGCCGACAAGTTAATTGCCGAATACAAAGATAAGGGGCCACATAGCGATGATGAGGAGGTGCCCCGGCAGCCGAATACCGGAGGACAGAAGAAGTTCCCCCCACAAGTGCGGACGGTGAACATGATATATGCAACCCACATCCCCAAGAGGGAGCGGAAGCGTGTGCTCAGGGACATATATGCGTTGGAGCCAGTCGCCCCAAAGTTCAACCCATGGTCCTCCTGTCCGATCATCTTCGATCGCATGGACCACCCCACTAGTATCCGTCATGGCGGATGCGCCGCTCTGGTCCTAGACCCAATCATTGACGGATTCCACCTCACTCGAGTCCTTATGGATGGCGGCAGCAGCCTGAACCTGCTTTATCAGGACACAGTGTGCAAAATGGGTATAGACCCCTCAAGGATCAAATCCACAAAAACGACCTTTAAAGGCGTCATACCAGGTGTAGAGGCCCATTGCACAGGTCAGTCACACTAGAAGTAGTCTTCGGATCCCCGGATAACTTCCAAAGCAAAGAGTTAATCTTCGATATAGTCCCGTTCTACAGTGGTTATCATGCACTGCTCGGGTGAACCGCATTTGCGAGATTCAATGTGGTACCGCATTTATGCATACCTCAAGCTGAAGATGCCAGGACCTCGGGGGGTCATTATAGTTAATGGAAATACAGAGCGCTCTCTCCGAATGGAGGAGCACACTGCGGCCCTCGCAGCAGAAGCGCAAAGCAGCCTCTTAAGGCAATCCACTAGTTCGGCAATTAAGGACTCGAACACCTTCAAGCGTGCTCGGGGTAATCGGCAACAGGACCGCCTGGCACGTTCCGAGCTCGCATAGCAATACGGCCTCCCCCCCGGCCCAAGCCAAATGGCGATATCCATGCCATGCGTACATAATCACGCATTAAAAATACCATGGGCACATGCAGGGAGTGGGCATGACCACGACACGCTCCAAGACGCGGCTTAAACCGCACTAGGGGCTTCCGACCTTGTTATTTCTCTCTTTCAGGACTTTAATCTCTGGAACCCTGTCCGGCAGCATGATTGCCGAACACATGATGCAGCAACCAAGGAGGCAGAAAGCTACGTCACACCACGGAACTCCTAGGTGGATTACGATAACGAGTGAAATACTTGCTTTAATACTATTCCTCAGCTTGCCCTTGGAGGGGACATGTCAAATAGTCCTATTTTTTTGCTTATCGCACTGTCTGTATCATTATGCTTTAGCGCACCTTTTGGAATAAATAATGCATAGCATTAAGACTATTATTGCATTCTTCTTATATATGTTCATTCATGACATCTAGCACCCGTACACTTTGGTACGGCCAATACACCAGGGGCTTAAGTACCCCACAATATGGTGTGAGAAGTCCGAACACTTTCACAAGTGCGGCACCCCGAACTTATAGCATTATATGCATCAGCTCTGAATCATGTCTTTGGTCAATAGTTGGGTTTTCCCGGCTCCCATGTTTTGGTACCTTACGTTCCATTATATCGGCTAAGGTAGCACTGGGACAACTACTGCGATTGTGCCCCGGTTCTGCTGGGCTAAGCACCTCGGTAGTGAAAGCTAAAACTGACTGTCATGATAAGGCGAGAGACTGGTCACTGTTCGAGAGGTTTTCAAGTCCCTAAAGACTTATGTTGCTTAGAGCGAGGAGTTGGCTCTTTCTGGCTTAAAGGCGTGTATCTCGCCCCGAATTCGGCCTTCCGAATACCAGGGGCTTCGCCAAAATTTAAAATCATAGAATTCTACGGCTAAGTGAGAGTGATAAAGCATTATTAGTCCGGTTGCCTTGTTCGCTGTGCTGAGCACCTCACTCGAAGGACCCCAAAATGGGAACAAGAGTGCTGAGGTTTATCCCGAACACCCCAGCACTCGTGGCATGGGGGCAGAAGCCGAGGACTAGCCATCTCTCAGATTGGATAAACAGCCAAACATAAGGTAATATTTTAAATTCAAACAAGCGTTGCATAGCGCATATGAAACAAGTTTTCATCATATAGGATCACACGAGCAAGTTTACTCAAATATTACATCCTTTGGACATTCATCCGCTACAAGACGGGCACCCTTCAGGACACCCTCATAATACATTTCGGGGGTGCAATACTCCTTGCCTTGCGGCAGACCCTCCTTCACCAACTTCACAACATCCATCTTGGCCCAGTGCACTTTCGCATGGGCGAAAGCCTGGCGTGCACCCTCGATGCAGACGGATCGCTTGATAACTTCCAGCCGTGGGCAGGCATCTATAAGTCGCCTCACCAAGCGAAGTAGCTGTTGGGAAGGGCGTCGCCAGGCCACATCCGGACTATGAAGCCCTTCATGGCCTGTTCGGCCGCCTTGTGTAGCTTGACCAGCTACTTTAACTGGTCGCTCATAGGCACCGGGTGTTCGGTCCCATGATACTGGGACCAGAACAGCTTCTCCGTTGAGCTTCCCTCCTCGGCCTGGTAAAACTGTGTGGCATCTGACACGCTGCGGGGCAAATCTGCGAATGCTCCTGGAGAGCTCCGGACTCGGGTAAGTAACAAGTAATTTACTTTCACATGCTTGCTCTGCATAAAGAATACCTTACCTGCCGCTATCTTCCTCATCGCATCAATTTCCTGGAGGGCTTTTTGGGCTTTAGCCTTGGCATTTTTCGCGCTCTCAAGAGCCGCGGCAAGCTCGGACTCTTGTGTCCTCGAGTCACGCTCCAAGGTCTCATGCTTCGACACGAGAGCTTGGAGCTCCTGCTGCACCTCGCCAACCCGTGCCTCTTGCTTTTCTCGCTCGGTGCGCTCCTTGGCCACTTTGTCTTCGGCCGCGGACAGCGCTTGCTTTAGGGATGCCACTTCGGTCATGGCCCCTGGCAAATTCATGATGATCCTGTCATTTTGCAATCGCATCTTCTGTATGTATTTATCTGTATAGACAGGGTATTACTTACCTTTGTTCTCCTCGAGCTGCCTCTTGGCAAGGCCGAGCTCTGGCTTGGACCCCTTAAGGTCCTGCTTTAGTGCGGCGACCTCCGCAGTCAGTGCGGTACATGCCAGCAGTGAAGCCTGCATACGCATATTGACATACTTATATTAGACTCCTGCGATATTATTTGATCCTCTGTTTGGCTTTTCTTTGTGAACACCGAATAGGGCATCAATGGCTACTGTCTATGCGGCAATATTTTTCCCCATATTTCAAAAACTTACCTCAAAGCCTCCCAACAGATTGTCCGGTGCCTCTAGTTGGACAGAGGTCACCGGCATAGGCGTCTTGCCCCTTTTAGAAGGAGGTCGCCATCCCGAGTTCGGAACCACTGGGGGTTCCGGCGCGGTGTTCGGCCGAGGGCCAAACTCGGAGCCCTCGGGAGCCTTGCTCCCTCTGCTCCCAGAGTCCGAAAGGTCTCCTTGAGGCGCCTCCGGGATTGTCTCCCCTCGACCAGGTGCCTCTTGAGACAATACCTCGGCGTTGTCCGTAGGGCAGGGGGAGGTGGCGGTCGGAAGTGGATCGCTATCCATATCCGGAAAATCCAAGGAACCACTCGACGATATGTCTACTTGGGCTCGGGGCGGACTGCATGATTATATTCGGCTTTTGGAGAATCTGTGCAATAAAGGAACGCTACGAGTCACTCTGGTGTCCGAATACTTACGACTTCACCAGGGGCTTGTCCCTGGGCGGCCACTCCTCTTCGCGGTCGGCGGCAAAAAACTGCCTCGCATTATGTGTCAGGAGATTAGATTTGTGGAAATATTATTCTCTCTACGGTGGTATATGGAACTTATTTTGCAGGGTCGGACACTATCCTTGTATTCAAATTCTTCCGGCGTGTATTCGGAGGAGGAACCCGCCTTGCAATGCCGAAGACAACACTGCGCGCCGGACTCATCGTCATTGAAGCCTGGTTCAGGGGCTACTGAGGGAGTCTGGGATTAGGGGTCTTCGGAGAGCCGGACAATATCCTTCGACACGACTGTGGGACTATGAAGATACAAGATTGAAGACTTCATCTCATGTCCGGATGGGACTCTACTTGGCGTGGAAGGCAAGCTAGGCAATACGGATCTGTATATCTCCTCCTTTGTAACTGACCTTGTGTAACCCTAGCCCTTTCCGGTGTCTATATAAACCGGAGGGTTTTAGTCCGTAGGACAGAACAATAACATACAATCATACCATAGGCTAGCTTCTAGGGTTTAGCCTCTTCGATCTCGTGGTAGATCAACTCTTGTTATACTCATATCATCAAGAATAAATCAAGCAGGACGTAGGGTTTTACCTCCATCAAGAGGGCCTGAACTTGGGTAAAACATCGTGTCCCCTGCCTCCTGTTACCATCCGCCTTAGACGCATAGTTCGTGGCCCCCTACCCGAGATCCGCCGGTTTCATGATCATCATCATTAACTTCTTCTCTTGTTGGTGTAGACATCACTCGAACTGATTTTTGTGATGAACTATTTTCCAATTCGGGAGAAGGTACAATTACCTTATCAAGTTCCACTTTCCTCCCGCTCACTTCTTTTGAGAGAAACTCCTTGTCTAGAAAGGATCCATTCTCAGCAACGAATATCTTGCCTTCGGATCTGTGATAGAAGGTGTACCCAACAGTTTCTTTTGGGTATCCTATGAAGATTTACTTCTCTGATTTGGGTTCGAGCTTATCATGTTGAAACTTTTTCACATAAGCATCGCAGTCCCAAACTTTAAGAAACGACAACTAGGGTTTCTCGCCAAACCACAGTTCATATGGTGTCATCTCCACGGATTTAGATGTTGCCCTATTTAACATGAATGTAGCTGTCTCTAATGCATAACCCCAAAACAATAATGGTAAATTGGTAAGAGACATCATAGATCTCACCATCTCTAATAAAGTATGGTTACGATGTTCGGACACACCATTACACTGTGGTGTTCCAGGTGGTGTGAGTAGTGAAAGTATTTCACATTGTTTTAACTGAAGGCCAAACTTGTAACTCAAATATTTTAGAACGCAGAAACTTTTGTTTTTGTTACGATGATTATCCACTTCACTCTGAAATTCTTTGAACTTTTCAAATGTTTCAGACTTGTGTTTCATCAAGTAGATATACTCATATCTGCTCAAATCATCTGTGAAGATCAGAAAATAATGTTACCTGCTGTGAGCCTCAATATTCATCGGACCACTTACATCAGTATGTATGATTTCCAACAAATCTGTTGCACACTCCATTGTTCTGAAGAACGGAGTCATAGTCATCTTGCCCATGAGGCATGGTTCGCAAGCATCAACTGATTCATAATCAAGTGATTCCAAAATCCCATCAGCATGGATTTTCTTCATGCGCTTTACACCAATATAACCTAAACGGCAGTGTCACAAATAAGTTGCACTATCATTATTAACTTTGCATCTTGTGGCTTCAATATTATGAAAATGTGTATCACCACGATCGAGATCCAACAAACCATTTTCATTGGGTGTATGACCATAGAAGGTTTTACTCATGTAAACAAAACAACAATTATTCTCTAACTTACATGAATAACCGTATTGCAATAAACATGATCCAATCATATTCATGGTCAACACAAACACTAAATAACATTTATTTTAGGTTTAACACTAATCCCAAAAGTATAGAGAGTGTGCGATGATGATCATATCAATCTTGGAACCATTTCCAATACACATCTTGAGCAGCAACTTGCTTGCCGTTCTTCTTGAAGTTCCCCTTTCTTCCCTTTGTCCCTTTACTTGAAACTAGTGATTTTGTTTACCATCAACACTTGATGTTTTTCTTGATTTCTACCATCATCGATTTCAGCATCACGAAGAGCTTGGGAACCGTTTCTGTTATCCCTTGCATATTATAGTTCATCACGAAGTTCTACTTACTTGGTGATGGTGACTAGGGAATTCTATCGATTACTATTTTATCTGGAAGACTAACTCCCACTTGATTCAAGCGATTGTAGTACCCAGACAATCTGAGCACATGCTCACTGCTTGAGCTATTCTCCTCCATCTTTGAGCTATAGAACTTGTTGGAGACTTCATATCTCTCAACTCGGGTATTAGCTTGAAATATTAACTTCAACTCCTGGAACATCTCATATGGTCCATGACGTTCAGAACGTCTTTGAAGTCCCGATTCTAAGCCGTTTAAGCATGGTGCACTAAACTACCAAGTAGTCATCATATTGAGCTAGCCAAACGTTCATAACATCTACATCTGCTCCTGCAATAGGTTTGTTACCTAGCGGTGCATCAAGGACATAATTCTTCTGTGCAGCAATGAGGATAAACCTCGGATCACAGATCCAATCCGCATCATTGCTACTAACATCTTTCAACTTAGTTTTCTCTAGGAACATATCGAAAATAAAAGAGAGGAGCTAAACACGAGCTATTGATCTACATCATAGATATGCTAATACTACAAGGACTAAGTTCATGATAAATTAAAGTTCAATTAATCATATTACTTAAGAACTCCCACTTAGATAGACATCCCTCTAATCCTCTAAGTGATCACGTGATCCATATCAACTAAACCATGTCCTATCATCACATGAGATGGAGTAGTTTCAATGGTGAACATCACTATGTTGATCATATCTACTATATGATTCACGCTTGACCTTTCGGTCTCCGTGTTCCGAGGCCATATCTGTTATATGCTAGGCTCGTGAAGTTTAACCTCAGTATTCCGCATGTGCAACTGTTTTGCACCCGTTGTATTTGAACGTAGAGCCTATCACACCCAATCATCACATGGTGTCTTAGCACGAAGAACTTTCGCAACGGTGCATACTCAGGGAGAACACTTATACTTTGATAATTTAGTGAGGGATCATCTTATAATGCTACCATCAATCAAAGAAAGATAAGATGCATAAAAGATAAACATCACATGCAATCAATATAAGTGATATGATATGGCCATCATCATGTTGTGCTTGTGATCTCCATCTCCGAAGCACCTTCATGATGACCATCGTCACTGGCGCGACACCTTGATCTCCATCGTAGCATCGTTGTCGTCTCGCAATCTTATGCTTCCACGACTATTGCTACCGCTTAGTGATAAAGTAAAGCATTACAGGGCGATTGCATTGCATACAATAAAGCGACAACCATATGGCTCCTGCCAGTTTCTGATAACTCGGTTACAATACATGATCATCTCATACAATAAAATTTAGCATCATGTCTTGACCATATCACATCACAACATGCCCTGCAAAAACACGTTAGACATCCTCTACTTTGTTGTTGCAAATTTTACGTGGCTGTTGCGGGCTTAGCAAGAACCGTTCTTACCTACGCATCAAAACCACAACGATAGTTTGTCAAGTTGATGCTATTTTAACCTTCGCAAGGACCGGGCGTAGCCACACTCGGTTCAACTATAGTTGGAGAAACTGACACCCGCCAACCACCTGTGTGCAAAGCACATCGGTAGAACCAGTCTCGCGTAAGCGTACACGGAATGTCGGTCCGGTCCACTTCATCCAACAATACCGCCGAACCAAAGTATGACATGCTGGTAAGCAGTATGACTTATATCTCCCAAAACTCACCTGTGTTCTACTCGTGCATATGACATCTACGCATAAAACCAGGCTCTGATGCCACTATTGGGGAACGTAGTAATTTCGAAAAAATTCCTACGCACACGCAAGATCATGGTGATGCACAGCAACGAGAGGGGAGAGTGTTGTCCACGTTCCCTCGTAGACCGAAAGCGGAAGCGTTATGACAACACGGTTGATGTAGTCGTACGTCTTCATGATCCGACCGATCCAAGTACCTAACGTATGGTACCTCCGAGTTCTGCACATGTTCAGCCCGATAACGTCCCTCGAACTCTGATCCAGCCGAGTGTTGAGGGAGTTTCGTCAGCACGACAGCGTGGTGACTATGATGATGTTCTACCGACGTAGGGCTTTGCCCACTACTAGGAAAAGGGCTACTAATGGCGCACCAGTTTTGCCTACTAATGGCGCATCACTGGTGCGCCATTAGTATCACGCCACTAGTATTTTTTACTAATGGCGCACCACTGGTGCGCCCTTAGTATAGGCCACGGTGCGCCATCAGTATAGGGCACAGCTGCGCCATTAGTATAGGCCATGGTGCGCCATTAGTATTTTTGAATTTTGAAGGCGGGAAAATAGTAATGGCGCACCGTCCAACCCCCACCGTGCGCCATTGCTATTTTTGAATTTTGAATTTGGATATGGATCGTGATTTTTTTGCCCATTTTTTGCTCGTTTTTTTTTGCTCATTTTTTGGCAAGATATTATTTCAAATTTTGTTCCTGTTTTTGGATCTTGTACGTTCTTTTGCCGTGTCCTTTTGCCGGAGAGGAGTTCGCCGGAGAGGAGGAGGAGGAGGTCACCGAAGAGGCGCTCGCCTACATCGCCGGAGAGGAGGAGGAGGTCGCCGGAGAGGAGTTCACTAAAGCATCGGAGAGGAGGAAGGAGAAACCAGGAGGGGATGGGAGGAGAGGAGGGAGGAGGAGCTCACCGGAGAGGAGGGAGGAGGAGCTCATCGGAGAGGAGGGAGGAGAAACCGTGAGGGGAGGGGAGGGGAGGAGAGGAGGGAGCAGGAGGTCACCGGAGAGGAGGAGGAGGTGGCCGAAGAGGAGGAGGGTAGTGCGGTGGAGAGAAGGGAAGATGGAGTGGAGGAGAGGAGGAGATGGAGTGGAGGAGAGGTGGAGTGGAGGAGAGGTGGAGTGGAGGAGAAGAATGAAGAGGTAAGGAGGAGAGGACCACGCCCAGCCATATATACGGCATAGTAATGGCGCACCGTGGGAAGGTGCGCCATTAGTAACTTTTTTTATTTTTTTGATTTATTTTGAATTTTGAAGGCGGGAAGATACTAATGGCGCACCATGGGCACGTGCGCCATTAGTAACTCTTTTATTATTTTTTTGACTTATTTTGAATTTTGAAGGCGGGAAGATACTAATGGCGCACCATGGGCAGGTGCGCCATTAGTAACTTTTTTTATTTTTTTGACTTATTTTGAATTTTGAAGGCGGGAAGATACTAATAGCGCACCATGGGCAGGAGCTCCATTAGTAAGTTTGAATTTTTTTTGAATTTTTTTGCCTCTCCAGATCTTAAAAGCCCCATTTCTTTTTTCTGTTAGGTTTTTGAGGATTTTGAAAATGTTTAACGGGGTCCCCACTCCCACGGTGCGCCATTAGTAGTTTTCAAAAAAATTTAAAAAAATTTACTAATGGCGCACCGTGGATGTGGTGCGCCATTACTAGAACTAGTAATGGCGCACCACTCCCACGGTGCACCATTAGTAGTTTTGAAAAAAAAATACTAATGGCGCACCGTGGATGTGGTGCGCCATTAGTATTTGCACACTAATGGCGCACCAACACATGGTGCGCCATTAGTATATAGTAATGGCGCACCACATGTCTGGTGCACCATTAGTGTCAATTCCATCTATAGCCCTTGTCCTAGTAGTGGCCTAAGCACCGCTACGATATAATCTAGGTGGATTATGGTGGAGGGGGGCACCGCACACGGCTAAGATATCAAGAGATCAATTGTTGTGTCTTTGGGGTGCCCCTGCCCCCGTATATAAAGGAGTGGAGGAGGGGGAGGGTCGGCCTTCTCTATGGCGCGCCCTAGGGGAGTCCTACTCCCACCGGGAGTAGGATTCCCCCTTTCCTAGTAGAACTAGGAGCCCTTCCAAGTAGTAGGAATAGGAGGGAAGGAAAGGGAAGGGAAAAGGAGAAGGAAGGAAGGGGCGCCCCCGTCCCTAGTACAATTTGGACCAGCCCATGGGGAGGGTTGCGGCCACCCTTTGAGGCCTTTCTCTCCTTTCCCGTATGGCCCATTAAGGCCCAATACGAATTCCTGTAACTCCCCGGTACTCCCGAAAATACCAGAATCACTTAGAACTTTTCCGATGTCCGAATATAGTCGTCCAATATATTGATCTTTACGTCTCGACCATTTCGAGACTCCTTGTCATGTCCCCGATCTCATCCAGGTCTCCAAACTCCTTCGGTACATCAAAACACATAAAATCATAATATAACCGTTATCAAACTTTAAGTGTGCGGACCCTACGGGTTCGAGAACTATGTAGACATGACCGAGACACGTCTCCGGTCAATAACCAATAGCGGAACCTGGATGCTCATATTGGCTCCTACATATTCTACGAAGATCTTTATCGGTCAAACCGCATAACAACATACGTTGTTCCCTTTGTTATCGGTATGTTACTTGCCCGAGATTCGATCGTCGGAATCTCAATACCTAGTTCAATCTCGTTACCGGCAAGTCTCTTTACTCATTTCATAACACATCATCCCGCAAGTAACTCATTAGTTGCAATGCTTGCAAGGCTTATAGTGATGTGCATTACCGAGTGGGCCCAGAGATACCTCTCCAACAATCGGAGTGACAAATCCTAATCTCGAAATACGCCAACCCAACAAGTACCTTCAGGGACACCTGTAGAGCACCTTTATAATCACCCAGTTACGTTGTGACGTTTGGTGACACACAAAGTGTTCCTCCGGTAAACGGGAGTTGCATAATCTCATAGTCATAGGAACATGTATAAGTCATGAAGAAAGCAATAGCAACAAACTAAACGATCAAGTGCTAAGCTAACTGAATGGGTCAAGTCAATCACATCTTTCTCTAATGATGTGACCCCATTAATCAAATGACAACTCATGTCTATGGCTAGGAAACTTAACCATCTTTGATTCAATGAGCTACTCAAGTAGAGGCATACTAGTGACATACTGTTTGTCTATGCATTCACACATGTATTATTTTTCTGGTTAATACAATTCTAGCATGAATAATAAACATTTATCATGATATAAGGAAATAAATAATAACTTTATTATTGCCTCTAGGGCATATTTCCTTCAACAAGAGGTCTCGTCGGAAGATTTCTTGCCAGAAGTGGTCTTGCCGGCCTTCTTCTTCCCCAGAGCTTCACTGGCAGGGGCAAGTGTCTTCGCGATAGTTGTTGCAACTACCTCTCGGTAAAGTTGATCGGCGCATATGAGCGCATCTTTCTTATCGGAGGGGATGGTGATAATGGTTAGCGGCCGTGACATCTTTAACATGTTGTAGGCATAGTGGGACGCCACGTTGAACTTGGCCAGCGCTGGGCGGCCAAGGATCCCATCTTCTCCCTCCTATAGTTCAGCTCACCTCCAAACATAATGGGCAGCATGATTTTACCTTTAGGCTGGCTCCTTCCCGGGATGACCCCTTGAAACGTATTGTTGGCGAGACCAACAACGGCAAACACCCAACCGCAGTTGTGCGATCAGGGTGATCCTCGGTGTCAAAAACGATGGGCGTGCAGGACCACTTCAGGGGCTTCTAGGCATCGAACGACGGCTCTACTGCAGTGACCTCACGTGCCAACTGCTTCAGCTGGCGGTGTGAGATTTGTAGTGAGGCGCCACTGTCGACGCACATGGCCTCTGTAGCCTTCTGTAACTCATGGTTGCCGGACTCATCGTCCTCCTCTTTTTTGTCGTGGCCCCGAGCGGGCCTCTCTTGCTGGTTATCTTTGTCGCGGCGACCCCCTTGGCTGCCATGCTTCTTGCCGGATCCTTCAGCACCATCCTGACCTTTCTCCTTGTCTCGCCTTTCGTATTAAGCATTGTACTTTTCAACAAGCAGCTCAACTTGTCAGCAATTCTAGAGGTCATGGCCCTTGGTGCGGTCGATCTTGTAGTACTGCTTGTCGGAGCCTCCTGGCTTGCTGGCAGCCGCCTGGGACAAGCAGGGGCACACGCAGCAACCTCCTTGCCGGGGTCGTCGGCCTTAACCTTCTTGGCGGCGCCGAGCTCGCCGAATCCCTCAATTGTAAGCAAAGTCTTGCCCTTGCGCTTCCTGTTGCGGCGCCGGCTTTTCTTTGTCGAGGCGGCGGTGTCTTCGTCTGCGGAGTCGGTTTCGGCACCGGTGTCCTCGCCGGGGTACTTCCTACCCTCTTCAGCCCGAGCACATCTATCGGCCAGAACATAAAGTTAGGCCACATCCTTGACCATGTTCATTGCCAACTCCTCGTGCATCTTGTGGTTGCGCACATTCTGATGGAATGCGCTGATAACTACAGCGGGATGAACATCTGGGATGTTGTACTGCACTCGGATGAACCTTTGTATGTACTTGCGCATGTTTTCTCCTTCTTTCTAGGGGATGATGTGCAAATTGCTTGCTTGGCCATGAGCTTCATGGCCTCCAGTGAAGGCGTCAACAGACTCATGACAAAAATCCGACCAAGAGGAAATGGAATCCACTAGCAAGTGCATCAACCACGACATGACATTGGGTTTGAGTACCAACGGGAAGTAATTGGCAAGCACCTTGTTGTTGCGGGCTCCAGAAGCTTGCATCATGATGGTGTAGATGCTGAGGAACTCCGATGGGTGGTTCTTGCCATTGTACTTCTAACAAACATCGGGCTTGAACGTGCGGTGGGAGGGCCACTAGAACTGCCGCAGCTCTCGGGTAAAGGCTGGACAACCCACCTCGTAACGCAGGTCTCCGGGGCCCCCCGGCGCCGGGTGGTCCATAGCAGGCCCCGCATGCCGATCTGACTGATGGCTTGTCTCCCGTCGTCATTCGATGGTAGTTCGAGCATCCTCCTGGGCTCATAACCGAAGGACTTCATGTTGGTCGCGTCGGGTTCGGGGGTCGGACGACGCGGTGGAAACATTGTCACCGACGTCGGGTGCACCATGGGGGGGAGAGTGCAGCATGGTCGCAGCGTCTTTGGTCCCCCACCGCCGGCATGCACTGGCTCGCCAGGACGTCGGTGCGAGGGTCCCGCTGGGAGCGGCTCGTCTTTGTTGGCGAAGCTAACAAGGCTTCGGATGGTGGCTCTCCACTCGTCGAGTTCTCCACAGCGGGGGGGGGGGGGGGGTGTCGAGGAGCAGCTGCAGGCGCGCTAGCGCTTCTGCTGGTGTAGGTGGCTGCGAGATCTGTGTAGACCGTGAAGCGCTCCAACTTCTAACCGGTTTAGAAGGGGCCCTGTCATGGTCTCGTGGTTGCGTGCCGTGTGCACCAGCGTCTGTGCGCGCACGCCGGCCTGATTCGTCTTGCGAGTGGCGTACATGGCTCTTTCAGCGGCGGTGCCCGAGGGCTCCGGCATCGCGGTGTTGCTCATCGCGCGCGGCCTAGGAAAGGCGCGGCGCGGGCGCGAGCTGGGGTTTCGTAGAGGCTCCCACACCGCCCATTTGTTTCATGGCCCCGCCCCCCGGACCTAGCGGCGCGTGGCTCGTCGTCTCGGATTCGGATGATGCTGCTCGCCTGGCTCGGATCGCCAGAATGTTGTGGACACTCGTGGGCCACGTCCGCGGCCCGTGGGCACCTGGCCGTTTGCTCGCACTAGTGCGGACGGGCCAGCCCCGGACGAGCCGATCGTTGTGATCCCTTTCTCTTGGGGGCCATGGTGATGATGAAGTCGGTGTGCTAACCTTCAAACCGGATTTTCACAGCTTGCGCCCCCTACCTGGCGCGCCAAAGATGTCAGGGGAAACGACACCTACGGGATCATGAGGAATCCCTTTTCGCTACGGTTGGCGGGCGCGGAGCTGTGGAAAGAGCGGGATTGAGAGAGTAACGCGGGGGGATTATCCATGTTCGGGCCGCAAGTGATGCGTAATACCCTACTCCTGCTGATTTTTGTTTATCTAGTGTTCTTGGACTAGCTACAGGGCGTGCAGGGTCCCAAAAAATCTGAATCCTCCCTCAGTACGCCGTGGGTCTCCTTTTATAGTCAAAGGGGCTGCCACAGTGGCACACTAGAGGTGGAAAGCTATACAACAATCGCGTCTATCTCCTGGCACCATAGGACAAATGCCTTTAATGCACTGCCGATGTGCCCTTCTTGCTTTGTCGGGGACGACAAGGAAGCTCGTCCCAGCTGTCGCCGCCTCACCTGGTTTTGACACGCATCCGAACTGACGAGGCATGTAGTGCCACGTTGGCTGGCTGCTGACTTGGTGCGGTAGCTGAATCTTCAGGAAGATCTGCATGCCACCACGCAGGTGCTTGTCGAGTCGACCAAGAGGTTGCACATCGCCACGCGGGCACCTGCCTAGCTGGTGGGCTGGCAGATGCATGGGAACGGCGGTGGAGTCTTGGCAGACGTGGGCCTGGCTGCGACCCCGTGGATGTTTTCAGCAAGAGTCTTGTCGGGGCCCCAACAAGAGTCTTGCCGCAGCATCGTGGTCTTGCCGACATGGGCGTGGTACTACTACTAAGCAAGCATAGAAAGTAAACTAATTATAACTAATATTTTTTGGCTTTTTCATAAGTTTTTTCAAACACACAAGAAGAAAGCGAGAAAAAGAAATAAACTAACATGTATAATACAATGAAAAAGTATGAACACCGACAACTGAAATGAGTGTGTGAACATGAATGTAATGTCGGTGAGAAATACGGACTCCCCAGAGCTTAGGCTTTTGCCTAATTTGGTCTATAGCCACGGCTACCCTGGCGGATATCCAAAGTTGTACTCGGGGTAGTAGTGAGATACAGCAGCTACAACCAGAAGGGCTACACCATGCAGGCGAGCGGCCATCGCTATTCTCTCATACTCGTTTGCCTCCTCTCTAGATATAAAATATCTCCCATTTACTTGAAAATTAAAGAAGGCAGGAGCATGAAGGGTAATATGGACGACATGTCGTCTGTTAAAGATTAAATCATACAAGAGGGATTGTTCGTTCCTCTCAAGAAACTAGTAGCGTGCCATAGCATTATAATCTAGAAAAGCAGGTGGCAAGTCGACATCGTACCCTCTTATGGGTAGACCCAAATAATTAGCTAAACGAGTTGCATATATCCCACCAAAAAAATCTCCATCTTTAGCATTAAGATGTAAGCTCCCTGCAATAATAACCCCCAAGTTATATCGCTTATCAACTAACACCGTACACTTGAGGACACTAAGATCTGGAACGGAAAGGTGGCTATGATCATGTTTACCATTAATGCATCTTCCTATAAATAGACCAAAATAATGTGTGGCAAGGAAATGAATGCTTCCCATGGAAGCCTGTGTGATATTTCTAGCTTCCCCCACGGTGATGCTAGCAAGGAAATCATTGTATTCGGATTTGTGGGGCTCACAAAGAATGCCCCATTCTGGAATTTTGCATGCATCACAAAAATCTTCTAGGTCCATGGTGTAAGATTCATCATAGAGATCAAATAGGACAGTAAGAGTATTGCGCTTAGATGAAAACTCAAACCTCCGCACAAAGGAATCGATTAGATAATAATATCGTAAACACTTGTCTAACAAGAAGTCCTAAGGTCCGGCATTTTGTACATATGCATAGAACTCATCCTTGAAACCTCCACGAACCATGAATTCATACAACAACCATTCACAAAGCCGCACTTAAGCTTCCCTTGGTATTTCAAGGTCCGGTTCGTGTACCGCGAGCCTTGGTGCTTGCTTCCTCAAAGAACCACCTTGGTACATTCTCCTAGACATTTTTCTTCCTATGAAAAATTTCTGAAATTTTTGGTGACTCATAATAAAAGTGAACCAAACTCAATAAGGTTGATAGCATCTACTCCTACAAGTGCCTAGAAGCAATATCATGCATCAAAACTACTTTGGACCATAAAAAATTGACATGTAAGCTCAAGAGCAAGGTCACCACAGCAGCAAAAATTTGCAATAAGTGAAGCACTAGAACAAAAACTAATTGGACCATTGGAGGAGTCACATATTGAAGAACAATTCCCCAAAGCAGTTTTGTGAATGGAGCTTTGAGCAAGGAGATCGAAAATGGCAGCAAAATGAGCAAGAACATAAGTTTGAGCTAAGGTTGAATTTTTCTGGAGGAAGACAAAGTGGATGGGTGCTGGAATAAGTGGAGGGGGCCCCATGGGGCCCACTAGGACAGGGGCGCGTCCTAGGGGATAGGGCGCACCCTCCATGCTTGTGGCCCACTGGTGAGCCCCGAGGTGTGTTCTTAGTGCCGGAAAATCTCAAATATTCTATAAAAAATCATATAAAATTTTCAGGGCGTTTGGAGAACTTTTATATTCGAGACATTTTTTATTACACGGATAAATGAGAAAACAGACTGAAAGTACTATTGTAGCTTTATTTAATCGAAATAACAGAAAGTAAAAGGTGGGTATAGAGAGTTGTGCTTTCTAAATTCATCCATCTCATGCTCATCAAAAGGAATCCATTAACAAGGTTGATCAAGTCTTATTAACAAACTTCTTCCGAATGACATTAAACCGGAGAATTTTCAACTAACAGTAGGTTACCTCAACGGGGATATGCATGTCCCCAACAATAAGAATATCATATTTCTTTTTAACAGTAGGAAGAGGGAATTCAAAGCCTCCAATAGTAATAGTTGAAATTTTTCCAATAGAATTGATACTATGAACTTCGGGTTTTTTCTTTGGAAAGTGCACCGTATGCTCATTACCATTATCATGATAAGTGACATTGCCTTTGTTGGAATCAATAACAACCCTTGCAGTATTCAAAAAGGGTCTACCAAGGATGATCGACATACTGTTTTCCTCGAGAATATCAAGAATAACAAAGTCCGTTAAGAAGTAACGTTTGCAACCACACCGGGCACATCCTCACAAATACCGATGGGTATAGCTGTTGATTTATCAGCCATTTGCAAAGATATTTTAGTAGGTGTCAACTTATTCAAATCAAGTCGACGATATAAAGAGAGAGGCATAACACTAACACCGGCTCCAAGATCACATAAAGCAGATTTAACATACTTTCTTTTAATGGAGCATGGTATAGTTGGTGGTCACCCTTAAAAGTATAATTAGCAAGCATGGTGGAAATTTTAGCTTCAGGTATCTTTCTTTTATTTGTAATCACATCTTGCATATACTTAGCATAAGGAGGCATTTTAAGCATATTAGTCAAACGCATACGCAAAAAGATAGGTCTAATCATTTCAGCAAAGCGGTCAAAATCCTCATCATCCTTTTTCTTGGATGGCTTAGGAGGTAAGGGCATGGGTTTCTGAACCAATGGTTCTCTTTCTTTACCATGTTTCCTAGCAACGAAATCTCTTTTATCATAATGGTTATTCTTTGATTGTGGGTTATCAAGATCAACAGCAGGTTCAATCTCTAGATCATCATCATTAATAGGTTGAGGATCAACATGAATATCATTATTAACATTATCACTAGGTTCATTTTCATCACCAGATTGTGTCTCAGCATCAGAACTAGAAATATCATTGCGATTCTCAGGTTTGTCTATAGTAGGTTCACTAGCATGCAAAGTCCTACCAGGTTTCTTTTTCTTTTTAGTACTAGGACTAGGTGCATCAGTATTAATTGTCTGAGAATCTTGCTCAACGCTCTTAGGATGGCTCTCAGGATGCAAAAGTTCTTTGGTTAGTTTACCACCTGTTGTCATAACCCTAACATTATTACCATTATTCTTACTATTTAACTCATTAAGCAAATCATCATGTGCCTTAAGTACTTGAGCGACTTGAGTTGTAACCACGGAAGCATGTTTACCAATAGGCTTAAGATTATTAACGGTTCTATTCATATAATCACCCAAGTGGTCTAGCATGTAAGCATTACATTTTAATTGTCTACTAACATAAGAATTGAAGTTTTCTTGTTTAACAATAAAATTATCAAACTCATCCAAGCATTGACTAGCAGACTTATTATGAAAAATATCACCTTCATGAAATCTATGGAGAGAGTTTACCTCTACTACCTATGTCGGGTTATCAAGACCATGTATTTCTTCAACAGGCAGTAAATTTTTAACATCTTCAGCTTTAATACCTTTTTCTTTCATCGATTTCTTTGCCTCTTGCATATCTTCAAGACTGAGAAAAAGAATACGCCTCTTCTTAGGAGTTGGGTTAGGAGTTGGTTTAGGAAGTGTCCAATCATTATCATTACTCAATATATTATTCAATAACAATTCAGTTTGCTCAATAGTTCTTTCCCTGAAAACACAACCAGCACAACCATCCAGGTGGTCTGTGGAAGCATCGGTTAGCCCATTATAGAAGATATCAACAATTTCATTTTTCTCGAGAGGATGATTAGGCAAAGCATTAAGTAATTGGAGAAGCCTCCCCCAAGCTTGCGGGAGACTCTCTTCTTCAATTTATACAAAGTTAAATACTTCCTTTAAAGCAGCTTGTTTCTTATGAGAAAGGAAATATTTTTCAGAGAAGTAGTAAATCATATACTAGGGGCTATGCACACAACCAAGAGCAAGAGAATTAAACCATAACTTAGCATCACCCTTTAATGAGAAAGAAAACAACTTAATAATATAGTAATAGCGAATTTTTTCCTCATGAGTAACTAGGGTGGCTATATCATTCAATTTAGTAAGATGTGCCACAACAGTTACAGATTCATAACCGTAGAAAGCACCAGATTCAACCAAAGTAATTAACTTAGGATCAACAGAGAATTCATAATCCTTGTAAGTAACAAAGATAGGTGAAGTAGCAAAATTAGGATCATATTTCATTCTAGAATTCAAGGATTTTTCTTTCATCTTAGCTAACAGTTTCTTAAGAACCTCTCTATCATTGCAAGCAAAGAAGTCTCTAGCAGTTTCTTCATCCATAACATAACCCTTAGGTACAATAGGAAATTCATATCTAGGGGGAGAATCATAATCTTCAGTTTCAATAATATCATTAGCTTCAGTAATTTCATTCTCTCTAACCCTAGCAAGTTGTTCCTCAAGAAATTCACCTAGTGGCACGGTATTATCAAGCAAAGAAGTAGTTTCATCATAAGAATCATGCATAATAGAAGTGGCATCATCAATAACATGCGACATATCAGAATCAATAGTAGGTGTAGGCATCGCAAGTTTACTCAAAACAGAAGCGGAATCAAGTGTAGAGCTAGTTGGCAGTTCCTTATCTCCCCTCCAAGTTGAGGGAAAAATCTTATTTCTTTGATATTTCAAATTCCTCATAGTGATCAACATATATAAATCCCAAGTGACTCCGAGAATAGAGCTATGCTCCCCAGCAACGGCGCCAGAAAAAGGTCTTGATAACCCACAAGTATAGGGGATCGCAACAGTTTTTGATGGTAGAGTATTCAAAACAAATTTATTGATTCGACACAAGGGGAGCCAAAGAATATTCTCAAGTATTAGCAGCTAAGTTGTTAGTTCAACCACACCTAACAGACTTAATATCTACAGCAAATTATTTAGTAGCAAGGTAGTATGGAAGTAACGGTAATAGTGGCAAAAGTAACAATAGCAGTTTTGTAGCAATCGTCAAAGTGCCAACGGAAAAGTAACTTAGCAACGATCAATATGAAATGAGCTCGTAGGCAATGCATCAATGATGGATAATTATGTCGGATGGCATTCATCATGCAACGGTCATCGAATAGGGTAACACAAAACTAGCTCCAATTCATCAATATAATGTAGGCATGTATTCTGTATGTAGTCATACATGCTTATGGAGAAGAACATGCGTGACATCTTTTGTCCTACCCTCCCGTGGCAGCGGGGTCCTATTGGAAACTAAGGGATATTGAGGCCTCCTTTTCATAGAGAACTGGACCAAAGCATGAGCAATTAGTGAATACATGAACTCCTCAAACTACGATCATCACCAGGAAGTGTCCCGACTATGGTCACTCCAGGGTTGCCGGATCATAACACGTAGCAGGAGACTATAACTTGCAAGTTAGGATCAATAACACAAATACATTCATGAAAACATAATAGGTTCAAATCTAAAATCATGGCACTCGGGCCCTAGTGACAAGCATTAGGCATAGAAAAGTCATAGCAACATCAATCTTAGAACATAGTAGATACTAGGGATCAAACCCTAACAAAACTAACTCGATTACATGGTAAATCTCATCCAACCCATCACCATCCAGCAAGCCTACGAACTTTATGATGACAACGTGAATCTCGGGTAGGGGGTCTCGAACTTTGCGTCTAAGGTTGATGGTAACAGGAGAGAGGGGACACGATGTTTACCCAGGTTCGGGCCCTCTCAATGGAGGTAATACCCCACTTCGTGCTTGATTGATCTTTATGAATATGAGTATTACAAGAGTTGATCTACCATGAGATCATAATGGCTAAAACCCTAGAAGTCCAGCCCATATGATTATGATTGTACCTACGGACTAACCCCTCCGGTTTATATAGACACCAGAGGTGACTAGGGTTACACAAAGTCTGTTACAGAGAAAGGAATCTTCATATCCGAACACCAAACTTGACATCCAAGCCAAGGAGAGTCACGTCCAGACACGGGTAGACTCTTCGGTCTTGCATCTTCATAGCCCATCAGTCGGGCCCATGTCCAACAGGCCGAACGCCCGAGGACCCCTTAGTCCAGGACTCCCTTAGTAGCCCATAAACAAGGCTTCAATGACGAGGTCACCAGCGCGCAGATTGTTTTCGGCATTGCAAGGCGGGTTCATCCTCCGAATACTCCAAGATAGTCTTCGAACACAACGAACGTGTCCAGATCTGCAAAACAAGTACCACTCACCGCCACAGAGAGTATAATATTTCACGAGTCCTATTTGCTGACTACTTTTTTGTAACGTGACGTCACGTCCCTGCTCGGTTATTATTTTGAACTATTTTTAGCCTGTCGCTCCATGTTTTGAGACATGGTTTTATTGGCACGTCTTATCAAAGCAGAGATCGTGTCCCCCTATTGCGGGATTCTCATCAATACAGGTGTGGGTATCCCAACCATTTTGTAGGCATGTTTCCTTAGGAATAGGAAGTTTTTAAGGCCTAAGAGGAGGCGTTCAATATTCACCACCTTTTTAAAGGGGCTACGACCCAGCTTTGTTCTTCATGCTAGTCCTTTCCTCAACCTCTCCAACCTCGAGTTCCAGCACCTAAGGTTCAATTCAATTGCCTCGAGCTTCCCAATCATGTCCTGTCCAAGCCCTCAAAGGTGGTGGGTGGCTTCCTCTATCATAGAGGAGGATATTGCGAAGCTCCGGGCGGCAAGGTACCTGACTATGGAAATCCCCCACAGGCCTCCTGCTCAAGGGCAGGTTATTCCTACTCCCAGATCTGGTGAGAGGATTGTATTCATCTCCCACTTCCTCTGAGGGCTAGGGTTCTCTCTTCACCCCTTTGCTCAGGGGCTCACGTTCTATTACGGGCTAGATTTTCATGATCAACCCCCGGACTCTTTTCTTCTCACCTCGGCGTTCATCGTCATGTGCGAGGCCTTTCTCCATATTCCTCCACACTTTGGCTTATGGCTCAAGACCTTTCATGTGAAGCCAAAGGTGATCGAGGGGAAGCAACGGAGTTTGGTGGCGCCACGGTGAGCAAGCTCTCCAACGCTATTTGGCCAAAGGGATCCTTTATAGAATCTTCCCACTTATGGCAGCGGGAGTGGTTTTACATCACTAAACACCGTGGTACCAAGTGGGCAGCTACACCCGCGTTCCGATCCGGCCCTCCAAGTCAACTCGCATCATGGATCAACAAGGGGCTGGACTGGGGATCAATTGACGAATTGCAGAGTCTACAGAGCCAGATCCGGAGTCTCTTTGAGAAGGATACCGGTCTCATCGACGTGATTCAAGTAATGTTAGTCCGTCGGGTCCTCCCGTGCCAGTGACGGACCCTCCGTATGTGGGAGTTTAATCCGGAAGGACCATGAACCCTTTAGCACTTCTTCGGCACGACGCATAGAGGAATGTGGAAGTTATTTTTCGGGACACAAAACCAGTGGTCGGACAATACCGAGGACATCAGCCTTGACTGCAACCATCCGGACACCCCGGTAAGCACTTGACTCCCGAACATAGCTTAATTAAATATTCCGTGAGAAGATACGGAGAAAACCATCTTTTTCTAGGGCTGGACAAAGAAGGCGGAGCGAATTAGGTGTTCGGCCCCTCTTCCCGAAGACTTAGTTAGTCCTGTGCTAACAAGGATGCTGGTCCCGGCACCATTCTAGGTGCCGGTGAAAGAGGACAATGAGGAGAGCAGGAAGACCAAAGTTGGCCTCCATTCCGAGGGTACACTAAACACCGTCCCCGGGGAGATTAAGGTTACCTCTTCCAAAGATAAAAGAGAAGGAGAAGCCTCCGAAGGTTGAGAGGTAAAGGCTCCTAAGCGATGTAAGACGCTCCTATCAGGTGATTCGGGCTCAAAAGACGACGTTGTCACACGGTCCCTCCGTAAGGACGGGCCTTTAGCCGAATCGTAAGTGAACAAGGGTATTTTAAACATGTACCATTACTTTTTCCTATCACAAGGGTAATATTTAGAATACATCTTTTGTAGTCCGGTACGCAGTCTTCCTCAATAATCCTCTTCGCGGGATCTTCTTCCGGAGATGATGGAAAGCGAGACGCCTTTGTAGGATTCGTTGTCCAATAGGGCGGACGACTTCGAGGTGTCATCCTGGAGGATCTCTCCCGATCAACAGTTGGTGCAAAGGATAATGAAGACAACGCCCCAAGTTGAAACATCGGTCACCCAGGGTCCGGGGTATGCGGTCCCTACGGAGACCAACAACAAAGGCCCTAGAATATCCAGTTTACAGCCAGAAACAACTCTAGGCTCGGGAAAACATATCCCTTAAAAGGGAGTCCGCACCCCCATAGCTGCTGCCTGGGATCCAAAGGCGCCAGATACACTGATGGACATGTTACGATATTCGTCCGTCTCAGAGGAACATCGTACCTTGATGGGTATGGTAGTTGAGAGGATTATATCCGCGAAAATTGGATTGAATGAAGATTTCACGAGCCTGCTAAGAGGCTTCGAGGTACGTAATGTAATATTTTCGATTGTGCTCTATACGTAAAATTCACCTATGTATAGATAGTAGCCCCTGAGACTTTTCTTGTTGTCCCACGGGAGGCAATCAGAGGATCAAAAAATATATGCTCAGGAAATTATCTAATTAATTGGAACACGGGTTGTTACATCGACGATGACTGCCGATGCTACAGAGGTTGCAGGTGTGGAGCAGAAACCTGATGTGGCGAATGACGACATCATGCTTATTAACAGGTAGCTCGACGAGGTGCAAGGTATGTTTTGAGGTGGTCAGTGTGTGTATGTATAATAACATGAGCACGAAGCTAAGAATTATATACTGAGACATGCATAACTGCAGATAATGCTGCCGCGGAGGAGGCCCTTCGGGATGAACTTGCCCGAGCCAAGGAGCAAGCCCGGATGAGTAATGTGGCTGCCAAGAAGGCAACTGATGAGTTACAAACCGAACAGGCTGCTCGACGCTAGTGCGAGTAAAGAATATCTACCCTGGCTCACGAGCTGAAGGAAGCCACTGTCCGGTGCGAGTTCCTCGACAGGGATAACAAAGCCAAAACGGCCGATCTCGACAATGCCTTGCAAGAGGCGAGGGAAGCACGATCCGAATCTAGGGCGGCTCGGGAGGAGATCCGGCAAGCTGGGCAGATAGCGGCCAGTAAGCCCTTCTTATTACAGACTAAGTTCGGTGATCCAAAATATGCATCGCTTAATCAAATGTGGAGCTCTCCGGACGCATTCTTGGACATGCTGAAGAGCTCCTCCGATGCCGCGCAATTTTACCAAGCGCAAGAAGGGCATGCAACGGAGAAGCTTTTCTGCACACAATTCGGCACGCCAAAGAGCCCGCTGTTGCTGAACGAACAAATGTCCCAGTGGGCCGAGCTTCACAAGATATCCGGTTCTTCCATGAAGGACGTCGTGGTCCGGTTGTGGCCGACTGAGCCAATTCCGAATAGTTATTTCGGTTCGGTGTAGCGACTTATGGATGTGGTGCCGTGTATCGACATCGTGAAGCGATTGTCATGCATTGAAGGTGGATGGATGGCCTTTGCCCGTGTCAAGATGTATTGGGCGAAGATGAAGGCCACTGATATTGCAGCGAAGAGTCCATCCGGGGGCAAGGACGAACACACGCCGGAGCATTATTTTGAAGATGTCCTAGAGGGCACCCGCTTAATAGAGGTTCAGTGCGCAAAGGATATGGTTTTCGAGTGAATGTGCCAAAATTGTAAAAACAATATTATGATATGTCAAGGCTATGCCTAAAAGTTTTGGCTCCTCCTGTGCGGCCATTTTTTTATAATCTGAAAGTTTTTTAGTCGTGGGCTTTAGCCCCCTCGCATAAAATAAGAGTGTGTTCGGAAAAGCACTTGATCACTCTTGACCCAACGTCTTGGTCCATGAAGGAGGTGTCAGTGCAGCGAACTAGGTAATCGGACTATAGGGCTTTAACACTTCCACATAGCCATTGGAGTTTGATCGTGGGTCTACGATATAGCCTCTAGTTTGTACGTCGCTATCCGAATACGGTGCGTTACATAAGCGGCCGGAAGAACGGTTCTTCGTGTAATACGGGAGGAATCACGAAAGATTCTGATAAGACATCGAGCGGTTGACCAGCTCTCGCCGCATCATGACAGTCAGTTTTCGGCTTTCTCTACTGAGGTGCTCATCCAGATAAGCCAGGACACAATCGTAGTAGTTCTTCCTTTACTACCCTAGCCGAAGTGTGCTGTAAAGGTAGTAAGCATAGGAGCCGGGCAACCCAACTATTGACCAAAGACATGATTCGGAGCTGATGCATATAAGGCCAAACTCGTGACGCCAATGTGTGCTGTAAAGCTGTTCGGACTTACCAGCAATGTATTTATTACTATATTGAGCCCCTGGCAGTTTGGGCCGAGGTGTGTGTGTGTGAAACAACTGAAGAAGCAAAATCTAGTCCTTTTTGAAAAAGCGAATACTGAATACGGATTATGTTCACTGGGACCTGATTGATATGTCAATTGCCATTTTACAGATAATAATTCCACGACCTAGGCTATTTGACATGTCGGTGGTTGAAGGCCGAGGGAGAAGGCACTTTATAGGCTCTAAACAGAGAGTGCGTTCTACTAAGAATTACTTGGAACTCATGTCGCACGTCTGCGCCGCCTTGCCTCAGTGAAAGGACTCCTTAACAGGAACAGCCTTTGGGTAGGTGAACGGAGCCGAACTACGAAAGAGTCCGTAATATGACCCGTCTTTTATGCACCTGTGGTAAACGATAAAAAATAATTACAAAAGAAACGAAAAGGAGGATATAGGAGAGCTTGTAGGCCTATCCGTATTGTGCCTTTACCAATGACCAGGGTATTCTAAGTACATCATTATGTACGCGCGGTACAAACTTCGTGGGTATATGAGGCGAACGATGGAAGCCGAACTGCTAATCCAGCTCTGAGATTGATAGGCCCCATTCAATAGAGGCTGGCGGCTTAATGGCCGACGAGATATGCGGCTTGATGAGGCCTCTTGGTACTTCGATTGTGGTAGCCGTAGTATGACTCTCTGTATGGAGGGAGTGTTCCGTATTTCAATTTATTGTTATGACACCGCATGGACCGGGCATCTTAGGTTTTGCGCAGACGTAGAACGGGACCTCATTAAAACAAGCAAAAGCTGTACGCCCTAGAAGTGCATGGTAGCTACTGCAGAACGGGACAATATCAAAGGTCAAGCCTTCGGTTCGGAAGTTGTTCAGCGAACCAAAAACGACTTCTGATGTGACACAGCCCCTATATTGAGCTTCCAGGACGAATATTGCTCCCTTGATTCTTGAAGGATCAATGCCCATTTAGCGGACAGTGTATTGGTAGAGTTGATTAAGGCTACTGTCACCATCCCTAAGGACTTTCGTGAGATGGGACCCATCGATAATTGGATCGATGATCAGACCCGCCGAACCATCGGGACGGATATGGCGGAATTTTCGGGGAAACGTCTCTATGGTGTATGCCTCCCGCAGTGCGCTCCTGCGCTCCCCTGTAGGGGTGCGTGTCACATATACCATGTTTACAGTTTTTACATCAGGGGGAAATTGTTTCTGACCCACGGTATTCGGCTGGCGGGTCTCTTCGTCATTGCTGTCACTGTGCGGACCCTTCCCCTTGTGTTCGACATTAAGCTTGTCGGCTTGTTTGCGGACCCAATAGCTTTTGTTGTTGTGAGTACCTGGTTTATCGAGGGTGCCATGAATCTGGCAGGGCCGATCCAGTATTTTGTCTAATTTGGATGATTCGTCTCTATGTGCCTTGAATGGCTTTTTCCATTGACCGGGTTTGGAGCCGCTGAATCCTGCGTTGACCGCCGTGTCTTGCGTTCTTTCATTATGATTGCGACGTTTTGTGTTTATTGCGTCATGGCTTGCTGTTGCCGTCTCGGACTTCGGAAGTGCCTGGATCGCTAGTGCTGCCATGGACTTTGGTTTTTCTTGACCGAGGTGGCAGGCGAGCCACTCACCCTGGACGTTGCACTTGAAGACCGCGAAGGCTTCGACGTCCGGACAATCGACAATTTGGTTCTTTTTAATTAGGAATCTAGTCCAGAGCTTCCTGGCTGACTCTCCGGGCCGCGGGATCATGTGACTTAAGTCATCGGCATTTGGTGGCCATACATATGTACCTTGGAAGTTATCCCGAAAGGCGTCTTCGAGGTCTTCCCAGCTGCCAACCGAGTTCTCTGGAAGGTTGTTGAGCCAATGTCACGCTGGTCCCTTTAGTTTTAATGGGTGGTATTTGGTGGTGTGGAGATCATCACTGCAGGCCATGTGGATATGAAGGAAAAAAATCATCAATCCATACTGCGGGATATGTTGTTCCATCATATGATTCGATATTCATGGGTTTAAACCCTTCCGGGAATCCGTGCCCCATTACTTCATTAGTGAAGTAAAGAGGGTGTGCGGCACCTCTATATCGGGCCATATCGCGACGTAGCTCGGATGGAGTCCGTCTGCGGCATTCAGCCCGGGCATGATTAGGTTTTTCACGTCCAAATAGATAGCCGTCATCGCGTGTCGGGGCACGCCCAGCGATCCGTAGATCGATCCGGTCTGTCCTTCTCTGTTGTCCAGGTCTTGCCAAAGGTCATATGTATATGCCCGATCAGTTTTATCCCTGCCTTTACGGCGAGGTAGTGCAGGCTGGTCTTCGGGTTGTGTTGCCACTTTGTCCCGACCACGTGGTGGTCGGTCAGCCACATTGTGCGCTGATGGTGCGGGCTCCAACGCCTCATCGTCGAGTTGAGGTAGTAATTTGCGCTTCACGTAACTTTTGGGTGGTCACTCGAGGCCGTATTCCTCCGCTGCCAGGACATTAATCCATCTATCATTGAGCAGACATTGATCAGCTTGAAGATGTTGCTGCTTCTTTTTCAGGCTCCTTGTAGTGGCTATTAGCGGTCGCTTAATGAGACCCTGCTCGAGAGGTTCCTCTGGCATGATAAAATCCTCGTCTCCAAGGCTCACCTCATCCTCGAAGAGTGGGAGATAATTACTATCCTCCGAGGCTTCATGCACGACCTGTTCATCAGGGCTGGCCCGCCCATCTTCCCATTCATCCTGTTTGGAAGTTGGCTCAATGGGGTCTTCATTGTCTCCGGCATCGTCTAGAGTATTGTTTTCTCCTGTGCCGGTATTGCTGTCTTTTTCACGGCATGACTTAGAGCAGCATCGTTGTCATCGGTGCTTTGGCTGTATCTCAGGGGGTTTTATCTTCCACTGGGTCTTCTTTGTCATCGCCGTTAACTTCTTTGGGTGTGTCCACCATGTATACATCGTAAGAGGAGGTGTCCGTCCAGTGCCCGATAAATGGCGGGCTTTGGGCCTACTCCTCTTCGGCATCGTCATCCATACCGTTGTCCCATAGTGGCTATTAAGTGGGGGTGGGTGGGAAGCAAAATTTCCCGTCACCAGCCCCTAGTGCAATCCGGATATAGTTCGGCTGTGAGTCCCCTGCTAAAGAGAGGATTTTTAATGACTTTAGCACATCGCCTAAAAGTGAGCGCCAGAAGATGTCCGCGGAACTGAATTCGTTAATCGACGCCAGGTAAGGCTCGGTGGACGCGGGTGCACGCTGTTCAGAACTGGTGACCAGAGATGAATCCGGGGGTCCAGTGACCCAGACCCGCTCGAGGTTGGATCTTTGTGCGACTCCAACGCCGCTGAGTCTGCGGCTTCCATGGCGGGGTTAAGCTTCTCGTTTTCGGATGGCGCAAGCTGCTCTGGATCTACGGCCAGAGCACGTATAGGTGTGATCTCCTGGGTATGGTCCAATTACTGATTTAGGTCATGGTCATCGTGATGGCAGGGAGTGGCTGCCATTTGCTCAAATCCGTCGAAGATCGAAACCCGGATATCAGCGACGTAGTTCAAGCTTCCAAACCTGACGTGATGGCCAGGGGCGTAGCTGTCGATCTGCTCTAGATGGCCAAGTGAGTTGGCCCACAGTGCAAAGCCGCCGAATACGAAGATCTGGATAGGGAGAAATACATCTCCCGGGGCAGCGTTGTTCATGATGGATGGATCCATCGAACCTTCTGATGACGGCACAGCGGAACTCTCAATGAAAGCACCAATGTCGGTCTCAAAATCGACGAATCTCAGGTAGGGGGTCCCGAACTGTGCGTCTAAGGTTGATGGTAATAGGAGACTGGGGACACGATGTTTACCCAGGTTCGGGCCCTCTCTATGGAGGTAATAGCCTACTTCTTGCTTGATTGATATTGATGAATATGAGTATTACAAGAGTTGATCTGCCTCAAGATCATAGTGGCTAAAACCCTAGAAGTCTAGCCTAGATGATTATGATTGTCCACACGGACTAACCCCTCCGGTTTATATAGACACCGGAGGGGACTAGGGTTACACAAAGTCGGTTACAAAGAAAGTAATCTTCATATCCGAACACCAAACTTGCCATCCACGCCAAGGAGAGTCCCATCCGGACACGGGTAGCATCTTCGGTGTTGTATCTTCATAGCCCATCAGTCCGGCCCATGTCCAACAGGCCGGATGCACGAGGACCCCTTAGTCCAAGACTCCCTCAAGTGCGCCCCAGGGGGGTGGGCGCACCCCCACCCTTGAGGCCAGGTTGTGGGCCCCCTTCGGTTTATTCTTTTGCCAATATTTTTTATTTATACCAAAACCGATGTCCATGAATTTACAGGTCATTTCGAGAACTTTTATTTCTGCACAAAAATAACACCATGGCAATTCTGTTGAAAACTGCATCAGTCTGGGTTAGTTCCGTTCAAATCATGCAAGTTAGAGTCCAAAATAACACCATGGCCATCTTTGTTTAATTTGAGAAAATCAATTACCATTCTATAAATTGTAACAATTTTTTGTGGAATCAATTCATTATTATCGTTAGGAACAACAGTAAACCTCCCTTCTTAGGGAGACAATGAACGAGACTTACCCATCTACTATCAGCAATAGGATAAATTATACCTACCTCCAGAAGTTTTAGTATTTCATTTCTTACCACTTTCTTCATCTTAGGATTTAACCGTCGTTAAGATCATCAAGAGCATTAATGGGTTTAGCATCAGGCTCCATATTAATTATGTGCTTACATAGAGTGGGACTAATGCCCTTAAGACCATCAAGAGTGTATCCAATAGTGGCACGGTGCTTCTTCAGAGTTCAATAATTTCTTTGCATCATGCTCTGAAAGGTTAGCACTAATAATAATAGGATATATCTTCTTTTCATCAAGATAAGAATACTTTAGAGTATCTGGTAATTGTTTAAGCTCAAACACGGGACCACCCTTGGGTGGAGGAGGATCCCCAAGGATTTCAACAGGCAAATTGTGTTTCAAAACAGGCACTTGATGAAAGAATATTTCATCTAATTCCTTTCTTTCATTCATAAACGTATCATTTTCATGGTCTAGCAAATATTGTTCTAAAGGTCAGTAGGAGGCACAACAATAGAAGCAAGGCCGATAATTTCATCCTTACTAGGCAATTCTTTATCATGGGGTTGTCTATGAAATTTAGAGAAATTAAAATCATGAGACAAATCCCCAAAACTTACTGTAACAATTTCTTTCTCACAGTCTATCTTAGCAATAACAGTATTCAAGAAAGGTCTACCAAATATAATGGGACAAAGATCATCTCGTGGGGAACCAAGAACAAGAAAATTAGTAGGGTATTTTATTTTTCCACACAAGACATCAACATCTCTAACAATCATGAGCTGACCCTGCTTTCTCCTAACTTCAGCATACAGCTCGAGGAACGCCCTTGTATTCACTTTGTCTTAGTGATCATGCGGAGACCCCGCAGAGCAGGACTAGGGGTGTTATCTCCTATGAGAGCCCCGAACCTGGGTAAAGTACGCCGGCGTACATGTCTACGCCTCATCCCGTTTCCAGGCACCGGTGACATCCTACTCGCCCCCACCGTGATAAGCCATCCTTTGGCATATGTCGCACCAAACCCCCGACATTTGGCGCCCACCATGGGGCCTGGTGCACTGTCGTCCGGAGACCTGTTCTGGACGGGAACCCTTTTCCTCCCTGGCGAGCGCAGCCAGCCTGGCGCACATGACGGAGTCTGCGTCGACGCGCTGCATGGCTCTGAAATCGCCTGCGCGGCCAGTTGCCTCGCCGATCTAGTCAGCGAGGTACGGCTCTCCGACGAGCCCGCATCCGACGCGGGCACAGGCGGCCCCGAGAGCCTCCTCGATCAACTGCACGTCGCCAGCAAGCCAGCTAGGGACTTGGAGTCTGTAGGCTCCACTGATCCAATGTTGGTCGACTCAGACACCGTGTCGCTTGACACGTTCCCCACCAACGTGGTGGTCTTGGATGAGCCGCTCCCTTGCGCGGAGAGCGGCGGAAGCACCGTCATGGAAGTTCTTGTCATTGATCATGGCGAGCACTCCAGCGGGGGTGATTATGACCCGCTCAACGCGGCGCTGCAAGACCTGGCAGCGCCCATTCCCGAAGACGCCGACGCTAACGCCGAGACGCTGGAGGCACGCCGCCTTCAGCTAGTCGAAGGCACCAAAAAGCTGGCCAGCATGAGATGCCTATCAGAGGCCTACCAGCGCGAGATGGACAGCGCTGTGGGCGGCACGCCGGCTCCAGCTGGGTCTAGCCGCCTTGGCACGGTCCAGCAGCGCGGCGTGGCCATCGCCGACCTGTTCAGGGCAAATCGCCCCGTTTACGCCACACCTGCGGAGAACATTCGAGCCGCCCAGGCGGCGGTAGACGAGCTGGACAATTTCGAGGGCGAAGAACATCGCTTGATGACGGAGCGCGTCCAGCGACTCCTTGATGCGGCTGCGGAGCAGAACAAGGCCGGCTGCCGCACTGATGCGCCGCACCAACATAATGACAACCTACCTCCCCGCCGAGACCAAGGCGTGACATCTCGGACGCCGACTGGTGGTGTCTGCAGAAGAAAGGACAAGGAGCCGGCTGCCAGCCGCAGTCAGACTCGCATCACCATAGAACATGACCGAGACGGCCGCCCAAGAACAGTGGAATGACGGGACGACTATCCGCCTCCTCCCCCTCGAAGGGAAAGGCGAGTCTCCCCATCGCCTGTTGATCACTCAATGCTCGGCGACCACCTTAGCCGCTGAGAGGGAGTCGGAGAGAATGACGCCCGCCACCAGATCGACCGTCTCCACCGATCCCTGGCGCTTGAGGAAGAAGATGAGTTGGGTCCGCCATGTTTCGGCCCCGCATTCGAGGCAAGCCCTTCCCCAAAGGGTTCATGCTCCACAGAGACACACCCAAACACACCGGCTCCGTGAAGCCGGAAGACTGGCTAGTCGACTACTCCACGACCGTTAGCATAGCAAACGGCAACAAGTGTGTTGCCGTGAAGTACGTTCCGCTCATGCTCCAGGGCACGGCCCGGACATGGCTGAACAGGTTAAGGCCCCGCAGCATCAACAGTTGGGTCGACTTCACCGACGCCTTCGTCCGCAACATCACCAGCACGTACAAGCGGCCTCCTAAACCTCGCCAGCTCTCCTTGTGCGTGCAAGGCCCCAACGAGTCAACTCGCGACTACCTCACACGTTGGGCCGAGCTCCGCAACTTTGGCGAGGGCGTGCATGAGGTGCGGGCCATTGAGTACTTCACTATGGGATGCTGAGAGGGCACCCTCCTCCAGCACAGGCTTCTCTGCGATGAGTCGGAGACCGTCGACGAGCTGCTGATCATAGCAGACAAATATGCCACGGCCGACTCCTCCATGAAGACTGAGATTCAAATTAGTGCGACAGGCAAGGTGGCTCCTCAGGCTCCTCGAACCACGGCTGCAGACACAAGTCGGCGTGAACAGCAGAACGACCACAAGCGCAAAGCCCCACAGCCAACTTCCACCAGTCGGCAGGTGGCGACAATTGAAGACCAACAGCCGGAAGGGCAGTCTCCGCCCAAACGCCAGAAGGGCGGCAAACCCAACTGGCAGCCACTTTTCTCATATGATCAGACTTTGGATGGACCCTGCAAATTCCATAGTGGTGCGAAGCCGACAAACCACACCACTCGGAAGTGCCACTGGCTCACCAGGATCGCCAAGGGAGACGGCCTTTTGCCTCCCCCAACTGCTGGGCAGCCGCCTCCTCCTCTGCCCCAGCAGCCGGCGGTCAGACCAGTCGGCATGATACAAGACGAGTACCCAGAAGAGCATGGAGCCTATGTCGTGTTCACCAGCGTGGTCGATGATCGATGCAGCAGGCGGCTGCAGCAGCAGGAGGTGAATGCAGCAGCATCTGACACACCAGAGTTCATGCATTGGTCTGAGATGTCCATCAGCTGGAGTAGAGTTGACCACCCAGAAGTAATGCCCAAACCCGGCTCCTATGCCTTGGTTTTGGATGCCACCTTTGCCACGGACAAGCGAGCTGATCGCTTCTCCAGAGTCCTTATAGACGACGACAGCAACATCAACGTCCTGTACAAGGATACCACGGAGAAATTAGGAATCATAGAGAGGCAGCTTCAGTCTAGCCGGACAGTGTTCCATGGCATAGTTCCTGGCCTTTCCTGCTCACCAATTAGCAAGATCTTGATTGACACCCTCTTTGGAGACAAAGATCATTTCCGCCGAGAGTCAATTTGGTTCGAGGGGGTGGACCTTGAGAGCCAAAGATCATTTCCGCCGAGAGACAAAGATCATTTCCCCCAAAGACATGGAAGGTGTCCCGACGGATTTCGCCGAGCACAAATTGCATGTATGATCTGATGCCAAGCCAGTCAGACAGCCTCTGCGCCGCCTGTCAAAAGAGAAGAGAAGAGTTGTTGGAGAAGAGATAGCCCGGCTGCTGGCAGCCAGCTTCATCATGGAAGTGTTCTTTCCAGAATCGCTAGCCAACCCGGTCCTCGTACTAAAGAAGAACAAGCAATGGCGAATGTGTTTTGACTACACTAGCCTCAACAAAGCATGCCCCAAGGACCTGTCCGCTTTGCCAAGGATCGACCAAGTGATAGACTCCACAGCCAGATGCGAGCTGTTGAGTTTCATGGATGCATATTCGGGATATCACCAGATCAAGTTGAACCCGGCCGATAGGCTGAAGACCACTTTCATCATGCCCCTTGGAGCCTTCTGCTACTTGACCATGACATTCGGCTTGAGGAACGCCGGCGCCACCTTCCAACATTGCATGCAGAAGTGCCTCCTCAAGCAACTCGGCAGAAATGCTCATGTTTACATGGACGATGTGGTGGTGAAGACAGAGAAGCGTGGAACACTGCTAGAAGACCTCAAGGAGACCTTTGAGAACTTGCGCCGATTTCAAATCAAGCTCAACCCGGAGAAATGCGTCTTTGAAGTACCAGCCGGTCAGCTCCTTGGCTTCCTGGTCTCTAAACGCGGCATAGAGTGCAACCCTGTGAAGATCAAGGCTATTGAGAGGATGGAGGTACCCAGCCGACTGCTAGACGTACAAAAGTTCACCGGCTATTTGGCATCCATTAGCCGATTCATCAGTCGGCTGGGCGAGAAGGCTCTCCCCCGATACCAACTCATGAAGAAGACCACTTTTTCGAGTGGAACCACAAGGCGAACGAAGCTTTTCTCCAATTGAAGAAGATGTTGACTACTCCACCTGTCCTGGCCGCTCTGACTCCTAAGGAACCCAGGCTCCTCTACATCGCCACCACCAGTCGAGTAGTCAGCACAATCATCGTAGTAGAGCGCAAGGAGGAAGGCAAGGCACTACCAGTCAAGAGACCAGTATATTATTTGAGTGAAGTACTGTCGACCTCCAAGCAAAACTACCCCCACTACCAGAAGATGTGCTACAGCGTGCACTTTGCCGCCAAGAAATTAAAGCCTTATTTCCAAGAACATCCAATCACTCTGGTCTGCACGGCTCCACTACCTGAGATCATCGGGAGCTAGGATGCTTCAGGCCGAGTGGCCAAATGGGCCATAGATTTGGCCCCCTACACCATCTACTACCAGCCTCGCACCGCCATGAGGTCGCAAGCGCTGGCCGACTTCCTCCTTGACTGGGCTGAGACCCTGTATCTGCCACCAGTGCCCGACTCCACCCATTGGCAAATGCATTTTGATGGCTCCAAGATGCGCACCGGCTTGGGAGCCGGCATCGTCCTCACCTCTCCCAAAGGCAACAAGCTCAAATATGTGCTGCAAATCCATTTTGCCGCCTCCAACAACGTCCCCGAATACGAGGCACTCATTCACGGGCTCCGGCTAGACAAAGAGCTCGGCATTCGCCGGATCCTGTGCTATGGTGACTCCGACTTGGTGGTCCAGCATTCGTCAGGCGATTGGGACGCCAAAGACGCAAACATGGCGAGTTACCACTTCCTCGTACAGCAACTTAGTGGAAATTTTGAGGGGTGTGAGTTTCTCCATGTGCCAAGAAACGACAATGACCAAGCAGACGCCTTGGCACGAATCGGCTCCACCCGACAAGCAATACCGTCCGGTGTCGCCCTTCAGCGCCTCCTCAAGCCGTCTGTGAAGCCATCGCCAGAGTCAGACTCTATATTCGCACCTGCTCCTCCTGAAGCAGCCGGATCCGACTCGAGAGCCCCCACAGACGGCATGAATATTCCGGCAGACGGTGCGGGCATCATGGCAGTCGCACCCGGCCCGGAGACTGCGGCGGTCGGCCCGGAGACTCTAGAGCCCGGTCCGGGGACCGCGCTAGTCGGCCTGGGGACTTCATCGACACAGCAAAACCCTCGTCCCTCGCACCGTCGCGCGGTACGTTCCTAGCCGGCGCCAGCTGCCCCGCATTCATGCCGTCCGTTCGTATGTCGTCATTAGGACGCTCGGTGCCCGCGGAACCAACTCTGGCGACATAATGACGCATCCGGACGCTTTGCCTCACCGGAATGTGCTACTTAAAGCGGCAACGCCCAGCTAACCTCCATACCATACCGCATCGTCCTCCTACCTAGAACCACATCCGACATGACCGCAAGCACGAACGCTCTGCGGGAGAGCTTGTCTTCGGGCATGGAGCTCGAGGTCGCCGCCCTCGCTTAAGTCACCGCACAAGCGGTGGCCATGCTGGCGGCCGACGATGGGTGCACCGTCAGCCACGCATCCTACTTGCCGCCGTCCAACGTCCGGCACCGCCGAGGTCGGGGACTCCTCCGAGGATGAGTAGGGCATGGCAGGGGGCAGGGCATGGTGTGCCAACTAGCCGGTCCGTCTCCCGTGTTCTAATTTTCCTCGCCGAAGACTGCACCTTCACTCTACATGTCTTGAACCCCGCCCCCGTACATGGAGATCACAGATGGAGGACATCGGTCGCCGCTGTAGAATAGGTTTATGGTCGGGTTTGTTTTATTTTTTTGTCCTATAAAAGTTCGAAATGTAATGAAAATCTGTCGTGTTTGCATTAATCTCGGCCGACGTATATGAACTTTCACAATAATATACATATTGTAGGAGTACTAGAAAGATACCCGTGTGTTGCACGGAAGATCAAGATCTTGTGGGAGAAAAGGATGAACGAGGGAAAGCCTTATCTGCAAATGTGGAGAGAAGTGCTGGTAAATTGTCATAGTTTCCTTCCTATCCGTTAGATATAGATCGGACGACCTATATTGCAGGATTGGACACATCTTTCTACATCTACGGGAACCTACGAAAGGGTTAACGTAAATTGCCTCTCTCTCTCCTCCCCTGATTTTCATGGTGGTGGGCCCCTCCCTCCCCCCAATCTACAATCCACAGCTCACACATTTGACATTACGTAGGTGAAGCATTACTAGTCCTAAGAAACCCAGCTAAGCCAACCTCCCAGCATATCGCGCAGGAAAAGACCCGGCCGTGCCGTTTTAGTCGGGATTACCGGATTACTAGTAGTAGTATCGATGGATCGCGTGAAGCAACAGATTTCTTTTTGAGGGGGCGAAGCACCTAGTTTAAAAGGAAAAATGAGGTACACTCACAACACTCCTGTCGCGGTCGCATTGCACCCCACACACGTTCGGTCCTCCACACGGCTCACGCAAACTAAACGCGCTTCGGCTTGCCTCTTCACTGACATGTGGGACTGCACTTGGAGAAACCGACCATGCGCCAAACTCCCCCCGCCCACCACGCGAAAATCCTCCCCCCCCCACACCCAAAAATTCCCCCCAAATCCGATTCAACCACCCTTCAGCCAACTAGCCAATAATATTCCCCAAACCCTCCTCGCCCCTGTCCCCCTCCACTCCATTCGCTCCGCCAAAGCTGCCCTCCCCGCTGCGCCGATACGTCGGCCCCGCGGTTCGGCGATCCTCTAGCTCCCATGGTATGCTCTCGTAGACTGCCGTCCTCTAGCCGTGCCGCCACCTCTGGCTACATTCTTGTGGAGGCGCACGGCGGCCAGCGCCACCAACGCTGGCGATGTTCATGTGGAGACGCATGGTGGTCAGCTTCTCCCACGGTACGCGCATTCTAGACTGAGGCCCCGTTCATGTCGGTGTAGCATTGAATGTTAGCTGATAGACGCTGTTAATCTCACTGTTTGCCGAAGTAGTTTACTGTCAATATGCTCTTCTTAAGAAGCTTCCTTGCCCTGTTCTGCACTCAATCTGCTTAGCTGAGATGGCATGCCAAGGCCGATTAGTTGCTAAAATATCCTTCCATATATTTATTGTGACGTAGATTGCCATGGTCTAGTAGCCAATCTGTTAGCTGAAATAGCTCTATACCGTTTTATACTCGATCTTTGTTGCTGCAATGGCCTTCGATAGTTTGATGGCTGTGTGCTCGGCCTCATTGACTGCTGAAATAGCCTACCATAATTTGGCACTCAAATCTGTTTGCTGAATTAGCTTTACATATATTTCGTTACTTAGATCTGCTTGTCCAAATATCTTTCCATAGCTTTAGACATTGACCTAGGTATTTTCTGGACTTCATAAAAAAGCATATATGTTTTTCCTGTAATATCTGGTAGAAGAACTAATTTGTATGTCTAACAGATGGACAGGACATGGATAACTTCTGCTCGAAGATTCTCCGTTGCATATGTTGAGGGGGTTGAAAACTTCATGAACTTTATCAGAGCTAAGTACGATGGTCTAAAATCAGATGTGCTCTGCCCGTGTAGCAGTTTTATAAATTCAGTTACAAGACCCCAGTCAACTATGCAAAATCATCTACACTTGTATGGGATGTCGGTCACATATACTAGGTGGGTTCATCATGGTGAAGCTGTGAACGTCAATGTTATTGAATACGTGGAAGCAGCAGATCACCATCTTGATCTGCCTGGTGCTCAGGTGGAAGAGGAGGAGGAGGTGGTGCTGGCGGAGCCTGTGAGTTTGACCAACACTGAAACAATGCTACAAAATGCTCATGCAATTCGGGAACTTTCACCTGCAGAAGAAAAACGGTGGGCCCGCATGTTGGAACAATGCAACGTTGTTGTCACCCCAGGAAATAACCTGTCATTATTCTCCGCTATGGTCACCTTTCTTCAGGTGAAGAAATCTGAGCGGATGACCAACAAATTGTTCGATGCGATGTTGGCTGCTTTCCGTGAATCTTTCCCAGATGCGTCTGAGCTGCCAGACACCTACAGTAAAATGAAGAATTTCCTTCGTGTAGTTGGAATTGGATATGATATGATCCATGTTTGTAAGAATAATTGTGTTCTGTTCCGGAAGGATTATGCCAACTTAAGTGAATGCCCGAAATGAAAATCATCAAGATGGAAAGATGGCGATGCTGTGAAGAGTATTCCTCATAATGTTCTGAGACATTTTCCAATTACACCAAGATTGCAGAGGTTGTTTCATGATGCTGAAACAAGAGAGGATGTACTGTGGCATTCTAGGAACTAGGAGTACAGAGATCAGAATGTAATGAGCCATCCATCTCATGGTAGTGAGTGGAAAAGCTTCAATGATAAACACAAAGAGTTTGCTGCTGACCCGAGAAACATTAGACTTGGCTTAGCTTCAGATGGATTTAACCCATTTGGCCACCAGAGCGCCACATATAGCATGTGGCCAGTGCTTGTTATCCCTTACAACATGCCTCCAAATGTATGCACCAAAGAATCAAACTACATGATGGCCTTGCTCATCCCAGGTCCAAAAAGTCCTTGAAAGGATTTTTGTTTGTTCATGGGGCCTCTTGTGGAGGAACTTCAACAGCTATGGAAGGGTCTTCTCACTCGAGACCTATATAGCAGCCCACTAGCTGATTTCTTTCTGCATGCTATTATAATTTGGTGCATCCATGATTATCTGGGTTTGGGCACTATGTCAGGGCGAATGACACATGGTTACAATGCATGTGTTCGCTGTGACAGGAATCCATTGTCATGCGCAATACTTAGCAAGATCTGTTACATTGGACACCGCCGTTTCCTTGCCAAGGACAAGCCGCATCCTAGAAAATACCGAAGACATGTGTTTAATGCAAAGCATGAAAACCGTGATGCGCCAAAGAGGCTCACCGCCGATGAGTTGCAAGTGGAATTAGAGAAGGTCAGGCATATTACACCAGGAAACCATCCTGGTAATGGTAGCGGGAAAAGGAAGCGTGGCAGGGTAGAAGAGAGATTATTGTTTACCCGCAGGTCCACTTTGTGGGACTTGGAGTATTGGAAATATTTGGATCTGTGGCATAATCTTGATGTGATGCACATCAAGAAAAATATATGTGACAGCATTATCGGCACACTTCTTAATATTGAAGGCAAGATGAAAGATACCTTAAAATCTAGGATTGATTTGACACACCTGGGTATCAGAAAGGATTTGTAGGTGCAAGATGAAGGTAAACCATGGGATATGGCACCAGCTGTGTACGTCTTGGAAAAGATAAAAAGAAAAGAATTATGCGAGGTCCTATCACGTGTGAGATTCCCACATGGATTTGCTACCAACCCTGAAAGGAGAGTCAGTGCAGATGGAAACAAGGTACAAGTGTTGAAAACTCATGACTGCTACGTCCTACTTCAAAGGGTTTTACCTGTTATCCTTAGAGGATTGGGCCGCCCTGACTTATACAGAGCAGTTGCAGAGTCGGGACAATTCTTCAGGGAACTCTGTATTAGGAATATTAGGATAGTTGGTTTGGAGCTTCTTAGAGACAAGATACCAACTATCCTATGTGACCTTGGGAAGATATATCCTTCAGCCTTCTTTGATGTGATGGTGCATTTGGCTGTTCATCTACCTGATGAGGCACTACTTAGAGGTCCAGTACAGTATGGCTAGATGTACCCTATTGAAAGGCGGCAAGGTACTTTCAAGGGCTATGTTAGGAACAGAGCTAGACCCGAGGGTTCCATTGCAGAGGCCTACATTTTTACAGAAGTGTTGACATTCTGCTCAAAATACATTGAAACAGCTGATCAGCTTAGCAAAGAGGTGGGTGAAGACAATCACAGGCTCAATGTTTTCGATTATTCTGTTCGAGTTACAGGCAAGAGTCGACAAGAGGACAAACCTAAAGATTGGGACAAAATGGTTTGGTATGTGTTGAATAACTGTCCTAAGATACTACCTTATATCAAGTAAGTGTAGTACTACAGCTTATACATCGTAATCTACTAAACTTGCAGCACATTCTTATATATTTAGATGTTTGACGCGATCACTATGTTGTCCAGCATCTACAAAGAGGAGTTACTGCTGCAAAATCCAAGAAATATTGACAAACTGGTTATGGCAGGATTTGTGAAATGGTTCAAGAACCATGTAAGCTTTTGAAGTGCATTGTCAGTTTTTTAATATATTGAGTACATAAGATGATCAGCTTGTCTATTTTCTGACCATAGGTTAAGAAGATGCGGGAGGATGGGTAGGCAGTTGATGATACCCTTTACTCACTAGCAATGGGTCCTGATACTCGGGTAAGACATTATGAATCTTGCGTTGTTGGAGATGTGTGCTACAACACCCTTACACGAGACGAAGGCAGGAAGACACAAAACAGTGCCCTCATGAGCACGGATACGTATGACAAAGAGACAACTAAAATGTATGCTAACATAACAGACATTGTTCAGTTGCAGTATACCTCTAGTTTCGAGGATCATCGGTGTGTGGTTCTGTTGTGTTGTCGTTGGTATAACCTGTTTTCTAGGATTGCAAAACCCAGAGCTGATGATTATTTCAAATCCATCAATGTCAAGGCAGTGTACCAGACCAACGAGCCTTTTATTTTGGCAAATCAAGAAACACAGATATTTTTCTTGGAAGACACATTTGCACGTAGCGATGACTGGAGGGTATTGCAAAGGTTTGAGTTGAGGAATTCGTTTAATGAAGTTGCACAACAAGATGATGCTTACACTGCTCCTGATGTACACGATAACAAAATTGTTCCTAATATCTTTGAGAACCATCACGTCAATGACGTCGGCGAAAAGATTGCCTGTTGTGCTGTGGACATACTAGAGTTGATCAAGAAGAAGCCAACGTTCGAGGACGAAGAAGAAGATGACACCATGGGGAATTACGATTCAGACTGATACACATGGCGAAGATGTTGACGCTACTGCGGATGATGATTACATTGCTTTTGTCGTATTTGCCTGTCAGAAGACGTTTTTTATCTACTATGTGAAATTGTGTTTGCTATGACAAATGAAACCTGATGAACATGTTGTTTAGTATTTTGCTGTGAGACATCACTTGTTATGTATGCTGATTTGTGTTTGTTGATTGTATGACAACTAAAACATGATGACCTTGTTGTTTAGTTGTACTCATATTTGGCTTTGAAACTTGAATTTGATGACATAGTTTGCTGTTGGACTGCAATTTTCTCGACGTCTTCGAATGAGATCAAAGCTGACCCGACAGGGCCTCTGCTATTTATTTATGTGAGAAAAAGGGGATACCACCTGATTTCCGTTAATAGAAATCATTAGATGTTCACAACACTACAACCAGCCTGCTACACAGGTTTCATTCATTACTAGTTTCAGCAAAGTGCTCATGTCGTAGCCACTGAATACATCACGAGTGTTACATACACTGCAAATAAAGAGACAATCATCCTACAGCGCACATCGATTTTGCCCATTATCTTCACAAGCTCTTTCATCTCCTCATTGCTGTTAAGGCTGTTCAGCAGCTATTGCTTGGCCATGATCAGAGGAACTGCATCTTTAACCTTCTGCTCTGCATCTTCCTCTTCTGTAGTTCCTTCAGCTACTTGTCCAACACCCAAACCTGCTGGTATTGGGATTCCTCGGCTAATCAAATAATCAGCGTAGTTGCATTCCCCCACATCAGCAACTTCCCAGAAATACAAATCACACGAATCTGCCCTTTTCTGCACGAATCAAATTGGTAGATCATCAACCAAATTATTAAAAAAATCAGCAACTGAAAGCAGCAGAACAACACTTAAACATATTATTACCCCATGATTCTCGCATTTGTAGAATACTCGGCCAGGGTTGCGGATTATGGTTGAGACGCGACGGATAACTCTGCGTGATTTGCAGCAGTGGCACCACACCAACGGCAGCGGTTGCGATGAGCAATCGGCTGCGGTGCGCGTGCCGGCGAGGGTGTGATGAGACCCACAGGTGATGGTACAGGTTGCGACTTGGCGCATATCTGGTTGTTGCCTACTGAAGAGCAGGTGGACGAGTAGCCTGCGGACCTGGTTGCTGCGGCCAGAGCTTCTGATGTTAGGCAGAGTAAGTAGAGAAGAGGAGAAGCGAATGTTGGATATGTCAGTTTCATTACTTGCAGAGTAGCATAGCACCATATATAGTCATAGTCTTGGTTTGGATTCGAACCAGCTACTGGAGCACGTCTTTCTTTTTTCTAAAACTCGGCAACGTCTCATTACTGGTACACTAGCTTGTTCTGTACGCCTTCCCATGTCTTTGATTTTCTTAACCTTTTTTGCAAGGAAGGAAGGAGGCCAAAATTGAGAGTTCCTAGGACTCGAACCCAAGACCTCTCGGTTGAAAACCAAGGGTGCTAGTCACTTATGTGGCAAACGTTCCCTGTGAGGAGGAGGGCAAATGAACGCATTTTCCTCGCAGTTTTCTTCCTATATATAAAAAAGTATACTACTTGGTGTCCGCTTAGTCAACAAACGATTGTGCCAACCTTGACCGTTGGATTGACATTTAGCGTCTGTCGCGTTTCCTCAGTCTCTTCTTCCTCAAGCCGCCAAAGCTAAACCAGTACCGGCGGGACCGCCTGCTCCCGCCTCCCACGGCTGGCTGTGATCTGCCCCGGCTCCTGTTCGTTCCCGTCCGAGGCCTCAACATCGTCCTCCGCCTTGGTTCGCTCGCCGTGGCGCCGCCCTTCGGTGTTGTCAACATGGTCAACAATCGAGAGGAATAAGGAGATTACTGTACATGGTGAGGATGATAGTAGGGACCCAGCAACGCGCCCAGTAATTATGTTATTTCGGGACAGAGAAGGGTATCAACTGGGTTGTGCTGGACCCGTGGCCTGTCTAGCCCAGGCTTTTATTTCATATGTTTAGCACATGACCAGCCCAGTTTGTTTTTTTTCCTTTCTGAAAATTGCTAGCCAGCTATTTTGTTTTCTACAGAATAACCAACGTAGGCCTACTTGCTTTTCTACACCCCGCTGGGCCGGAAATCTTTCAAGACGAGGAGGGATGCATTTTGCCCAGAAAATGGGCTATAAGTAATAATAAATGGGCTGTAAAATGAAAAAATACAGCAAACAGACAATTAGTTCCAAAATACTGTTTTTCTTTCAGATTTTTATATTTTAAATTTCATTGTTTTGGTGCGGGTAAAATTTCATTCAATTTAATTAAGGCATATTTTGATTTAAAATTAATTTCAATCTGGCTAGAAATTTCGGGCTATATGCTGTTTTGGACAGATTTGGAGGCTGACTTATGGGTCTACTAGGTTGACATGTACTTTTGCTTTGTCAGCTTACTCCACAAATGATTCTAGCAGTAGTGACCGTTGGATGTTAATCCAACGGCCATGCTGCTTCTTCAGTATCTGATCTTCTTGCTCCAGCCGCCCAAACCAGCTCCAGTGGGACTGCGTACTCCCGCCCCCTGTGGTCGGCTGTGCTGCCGCACAGGCAGCACCACCCCACCCTACTTCACTACTGGCCAAGCCATTCCTCTACTCATCCACACCTCCTATTATTTTCCGGCGACGGTAGCCAGACAGTAAACCCTCGTACTCCCCACCACATGGGCAATCATTGCCGAGTCTTCCCCGGCTCCGTGTCGTTCCCTTCCAAGGCCTCGCCGTCGTCCACCGCCATGGTGCTCTCTGCGCTGCCTGGTCAACTTGGTCAACGAACGACATCCATTAGCCATGGACTATACGCGCAAAATAATGATTCCTCCACCTGACAGCTAGGACCCACCAGAAGGGCCTCTGTATTTCACAAAAAAAACGTTCCCCCGCTGACATGTCGGACCCACCAGCTACATCTTTGCACGCAAGGAAGTGCCTCCTTATTATGCACAAAAAAATGAATACCCCCTGCTAGCTGGGACCCACCATAGTGGGAGGATGACTTGTGGGCCAACAAAGTTGACGGGGACGGAGGGCTTTGTAAACTTAGTCAATATGAACGATTCTAGCTCTAGTGACCGTACGATATCCATCCAACGGCCGTAGTGCTTCTTCAACCTCTGGTCTTCTTGCTTCAGCCGCCCAAAGCAACGCCGGTCGTGCCGCATGCTCCTACCTCCCGTGGCCGGCTATGCTGCCGCGGAGGCCTCACCGCCTCCTACTATTCCCACCGCTCGCCAGGCCCTACGGCGATGGCAACCTCACACCGCAGCCGAACTAGTGAACCCTCATACTCCTCTCCGTGCGGGCTTCCACTGTCGCTTCTTCCCCAGCTCCGCGTCGTCCCCTTCCTAGGCCTCGCCGTCGTCCATCGCCATGGTGCTCTCCGCACTGCGTGGTCAACGTGGTCAAGGAACGACTTCCATCGGAAGAGTAATGTACATGGAGAGGCTGACAGCTGGGTATACAGCCACAACCCAGTTTTTTTGTGATTTGCCAAGTAAGTCGCTTTGTCAGGCCTGTTGGGCTGCAAATATTTCAAGACGAGGAGAGCTTTCATTCGGCTGGCCGAGAAAATGGCCCATCAGTAATGAGAAATGGGTTGTACATTTTTAAAAGAAATCAAACCAGCAATTAGTTTCAAATATCTTTTTTTTCATTTCAAGATTTTAAATTACATTAATTTTTATGCATGGAGAATTTGTTGGATTTTATATTGATATACATTTATTTTTAAAATCAGTTTGAATGTGAGTCGAAATTTTGGGATTAAAAGCAGTTCGGACCGCACCGAAATATGCAAAATTTCGTATAATTTTTTAACCGTGGCCACAATTTGGGCTGTAATGCTAACAAAAAGGATATGGGCTCCAAAAAAACCTTAAGAATTAGCAAATGGGCTGAAAATTATTAGAAATAATGGCACATGGGCTGTATGCTGTTTTCAACAGATTAGAGGCTTTCCAAAAAAAGGTTGAAGCACAAGCAGCGACTGTTGGATGTCCATCAAACGGCCGTCGTGCTTGTTCAATCTCTGCTCTTCCTGCTCCAGCCACTCAAACAAGCGCCGGCGGGACTGCCTGCTCCCTCCTCTCCACGGCCGGCTGTGCTGCCGCGCAGGCCTCACCACCCCACCGTACTCCCATCACTGGCCTAGCCATCCCTCTACTCACCCACACCTGCTGTTATTCTCCGGCGACGGCAGACGAACCAGTAAACCCTCGTACAGTCGTACTCCCCTCCGCGTGGGAAACAACTGGAGAGTTTTCCCTGCCTCCGTGTTGTTCCCTTCCTATGCCTCGCTGTCATCCATCGCCTTGCTGCTCTCAGCGCGGCCTGGTCAACATGGTCAATGACCGACATGCATCTGAAGTGCACTGTACATGGAGAGGCCGAGAGCTGGGTCCATGGCCGCACGCAAGCTAATGCCTCCTTATTACGCGCAAAATAATGATTCCTCCACCTGACATCAGGGACCCACAGAAAGGGCCTCTGTATTTCGCGAAAAAAACGTTACCGCCGCTGACAGCTCGGACCCACCAAATATATCTTCGCACGCAAGGAAGTGCCTCCTTATTACATACAAAAAATGAATACTCCCCCTATTAGCTGGGACCCAGTATAGTGGCAGGCTAACGTGTGGGCCTACTAAGTTGACGGCGATGGAGGGCTTTGTCAACTTAGTCAATAAGCACGATTCTAGCTCCAATGACCGTACGATGTCCATCCAACGGCCGTAGTGCTTCTTCAACCTCTGACCTTCTTGCTCCAGCCGCCCAAATCAGCGCCGGTCATGCCTCGTGCTCCTGCCTCCTGTGGCCGGCTGCGATGCGGCGGAGGCCTCACCGCCCCCTACTACTCCTACCGCTGGCCAGGCCATCCCCCTACTCACCCGCACCCCCTGTTACTCTGCGCCGACGGTAGCCTCACACCGCAGCGAACCAGTGCCCTCGTACTCCTCTACGCGTGGGCATCCACTGCCGCGTCTTTCCCGGCTCCGGGTCGTCCCCTTCCTAGGCCTCGCCGTCGTCCACCGCCCTGCTGCTCTCGGCGCGGCGTGGTCAACGTGGTCAAGGAACGGCTTCCATCAGACGTCGACTGTACATGGAGACGCTGACAGCTAGGTCCACAGCCGCAGCAAGGAAGTGCCTCCTTATTACGTCCAAAATAAGTATTCCTCCACCTCACAGCGGTGACCCATCGGACGGGCTACCATATTTCGCCCCCCTGACTGTTGGGGCCCACCAGCTACATCTTCGCACGCAAGGAAGTACCTGACAGTCGGGACCCACGTGGTCGAAGCGTACGTAGCGTTGTCATTCTGGTCGCGAACGTGTACGTACATATATACTGGTCGATGTAGAGGCGTGCATGTGTCGTAGTAGAGCCGCGCACCTAGCATGTACACGTACGTATAGCGGCCAGGGTGCAAGAAAGAAAATACGGCCACATATGTGTACATACGGGCAGGGTCTCAAACGCCTGCTCGCGCATACGTACGGCCAGGGCTCATGTACATGGCTGGGTCGAAACGGAGAAACATCATCGTCGTCGTGTTCATGGGGAGGCAACGGAACACGTCGTGTTCATGGGGAGGCAACGGAATGCGTCGTGTTCATGGGGAGACAACGGAATGCGTCGTGTTCACCGGGAGGGCTTGGATGGAACAGGCGATGTCAACAAGGCCTGGCGTACCGCACAACGGAGGAAACGGCCTTGTGTTCGACCGGCCGTGTTCGAAATGGGATCCGGTTCATCGGGAGGGGTCTGGCGTACCGCAAAACGAACGAAACAGACCTCCTACGGTCGAAACGGGGGTCCTATTGATCGGAAGGGGTGTGGCGTACCGCAAAACGGACGAAATGGACCTCCTACGGTCGAAACGGGGGTCCTGTTCATCGGGAGGGGTGTGGTGTTCTGCAAAACGAAGGAGACTGACTTGTGTTGGGGTGCTATGGTCAAAACGGGGGTCCTGTTCATCGGGAGGGGTGTGGCGTACCGCAAAACGGGACTCCACAGGATGCTGTTCATCTCCACCGTCGACCCCCTCCAGCCTCCACGAGCTACTGTTCATCCACTGTCGACCTCCTCCAGCCTCCACCTACGACTGTTCATCCACGGGCTCCTGTTCATCCAGCCTCCACCGCACGCTACTCCACCGGCTACTATTCAACCAGCCCTCTCCACGGGCTCCTGTTCAACCACCCCTCCACTGTCTACTGTTCATCCTGCCCTCCACGGGGTGGTCCTGTTCATCCAGCCATCCACGGGGTCCTGTTAATCCAGCCCCAACCTGCTCGATCGATCGGGGTCCTGTTCATCCAGAGGCGGCACCACGGGGTCTTGTTCATCCACCCCCACCGGGAATTGTTCATCCAACCCCCCCCCCCCCCCCGCAACGCTCACTGTTCATCTAGAGGCAGCATTGATCGGCTTCAGTTAGCAGCAGTAGCGAAGGAATCGCTCGATCGTGTTCAGTTAACAGCCATCGATCGATCGCTCGGGTTTAGTAACGCGTAGCCTGCAGTGCAATCGCTCAGGTTCAGTTAGAGCCCAACGCCTCGCTCGGGTTCAGTTAGAGCCAACGCCTCGCACACACGCGCGTACGTGTACGAGAGAAATGCGCATCGCTCGGCCCCCGACCTCCCACCGTAACCGGGAACTCCCCGAAATTTTCCTCGCCCTTGCTTCTACCACGGTTTTCTCCGGCATGGACGGCCCAAAGAATGTCATGCAACTGCGTCTCCGGCCCGCCCAGGACGAAAATCCCATTTTCTGTCATGATTTTTTGTCATAGAAGTAGGAGCCCACCACATCTATGATGATACCTGGTTTTGTCACAATTATCGTCATAGAAGTGTCATATGTATGATAGAAAAAAATTCGAGCGGCCCAAAATGTCACGGATGTGTCTTTTTTTTGTAGTGATGGTGGGCGCCAACTGTCGTGGAAACGTCACGACAGATGTTGTAGTGTGAGGACTTAGTCGTGGAGCCATCGCGTTGAGGTTAGCTTAAAGGGGTTAAACTGGACAAAGGACATGGGAGTTTATACTGGTTCATCACCTTACGATGAAGGTAAAAGCCTAGTCCATTTTGTAGTTGGTATAGCTAGGGTTTCGATGAACGGGGGGCAAGTACGCTTGACCCGGCTCTTGATCTTTTTTTTTCTTGTCCCTAAACCTTCACCGGGTCGTCCCTTTATATACACAGGTTGACGCATGGCGGTGTACAAAGTCCCAGCCGGCTCATAAATGTGTCCGGCTCGGTTTCTACCTTTTCTTATCTTACAACACTAGGTATACATCTTATGGCAGTTTACATCTACGGGCCATAATCCGCCTTGGGCCTTGGGCCTTCTTGTTAACTCTCCTTCGTAAAGCGTCTTAATCCTTGTCCTCGTGGGCTTTGATAGGAACAACTTACTATGAGTATGACCCGGGCCCACCTGGGCGGTTTATAGTCAATAGTTATATCCCCAACACCAGCCCTGCCTCTTCTCATAAAGAAGCAGTGACCTCCACCGCGCGATGGAGTAGGCCCTATGCCATCCAGCATTCCGAGCAACACGGGGAAAGTATGACGTTGACTCCTGTAATGGACATGGTCGATAGACCCTAGCACCAGCGGCGGCAGCAGGACTTCAATTGATGGATTGACCACTTCTTTGACATGCACAAACACTCGATACAGGTACATCCCTAACATGGTCTGCGGCGGCCATGGTGGCGATGAATAGTACAACCGTGGTTCCTACACCGGTATCTCAACACCAATCACCTTCTGTATGGTGGACGGCTTCTTTATCCATGCCATAACCATCAGATCCCAGCTGTCTGGAGGAACAACCATACTTACGAGTTCACCTCCACGGGCATTGATAAGCTCATTCATGGATTCGCTGTTCCAAGCACGCCGAGGGATGTTGTGGAAGGTAAGCTTTGTTAAAAACTCAAGCTCAGAGGCATCGAGCCACATCCTAGGTGCCACCGATCAAAGCTCACCAGCGTGACATCGTAGAACAAACGCCAGGAAGATTCAAACACACGACTACAGTCGAAAGTTGTCCAGAACCTGACGAAGAAATCAGCTGGTGGCGACCAGACTTCAAACACATGACTGAAGTCGAAAGTTGTCCGCGTGCAATGCCAAGAGCTTTGACAAAGCCGTCCATCGAGATGGGAGTCTGGTCCCATTTGATGGTTACCATCAGCACTTTGCCGGCAAACTGGTCATCAAGCGTCACCATACCACTGTTGAGCGACAGCACGCAGCGCCCGAAGGCAGGACAGACCTCAGGATCTCCGGCTCAGAGATCCGTGTTGACCAGCTACATGATAGTGCACTTGAGTATAGGCAGTACAGGAGGGGGATTTGGGGGAACTAGAGTAGGAACCGAGATTCTAGAGGTGGGGGAGGGGCGGGAGACTGGGGAAGAAAAGGTAGCATGAATTTCGAACACGCTCTAATATGATCTCGGCGCGCAAGCGCACAAAAACACCGATGGCACCCACATGTCAGCCTAAGAGTCCTTTTTCTTTCTTTTTTGTAAGCCCGACCTGAGAGTCATAATTGACCTGTTTGGCATTGCATTACTACTCGGCCCATATTCAACGACACCTCAATGGCCCAAACAAGTGTACATCATCGAAAAGACATTGAGCTCAAATTATAACTTGAAAAAAAGAGATATACTCTGAACACTGGAGAATGGTGATGACATCATTATCCCACCAGCAGTTTGAGGCAATAAACAGCTTGAAACAACAATATATAGAACATTGAAACAATGACTAGTGACTACTACTGACATAAACAGCAAGACATGATAATTCATGAGAAGTCTTGCTACACCACCAAAAGGAACCCATCTGCAGCGCTCAGACCCTCTTGATCCAGAGGAGAATGACTTTCTAAATAGAGGCAACTATTACATAGTAAGAGTGACATAGACAAGGATGACCGAATGATAAGGAATATGCATAACAAAAGAGAGAACTACCCATCCAAAACAAGCAGCAAAGACAACAAGCCATTCAAAGAGGGATGATCCAACGCCATCATAATTTGCAGCCCCGCTTTAGCCACCATTGATCCGGAGTCACCAGTACTCCACCCTTTCGATGCAATAGCCCAATTACCTAACGACCTTAAGCCATATCATAGCCTATCGGACTTGAGACATCTAAGGATCGAAGTTAATCTAGATGCCTTTATCATTCTCACATTCTTTTGGCTGCAGGCTGTATCATTGACAATTAGAGGAGTTTTCTCCCGAAGTCGTAGGGCTCGTCGTGCAGACATAGTTTTCCATAGCAAATAGGGCCTCTGTGCCATCAAGGTCCTTGCCAATGGTGATCTCCTGGTTAATCGGATAATTGTGTTCGAGAAATAGAGAGCGTGAACCAAGACTGTTTACTCACCTCCAACTGAAAAATCCTAAAGGTCCCAACAAGCTAGTATCCTACTCATACACGTAACAACCACAGTGCGGATACTCACGTATTTCATGGTGCTTATACACAGTGGGTTTTTTGCAATATAACTTTTTTGGCTCATGTGTGCGGATGATCATCAGTCTTTTGCTAGCGTCTGATCGAGCGAGGAACCATTTGTGCTTCCCTGTTTTTGGCAAAGGTAGTGTGATTACAAAGGGCAGTAACTGTAGGGACACTGCATCATATAAAAAGGACAAGCATTATTAATGTAAGATTAGCATTATTCAGAGTATGAGTATGATAATGCAAGAAACAACATTGATATGTCCTTGTTGGAATTGATAGGAAAATACAGGGAAATGTATACTGGGTTCGAAAATATAGAAGTGGCATGCATGGTTATACTCATTATATCTCGCAATCGATTCTTCAGGGGAAACTACCATCTCATCCATGTTACGTAATCATGTTCTGTCCTCACAAAGAAATTCTTCAATTGAACTAACAGACCATGCATTGTTATATAATCATGTTCTGTGGGAAATTTTTTTGTGAGGATATTATTCTAGCCATTGATTGCTGAAGGGCGAATATAGGTATGGACACATGGTAAGCATTACAGGATTTCACTACCTCCAAATATAGAGTTCTCCATATGCACATTTACTTCCCTAATGTATGGTTAGATGAAACCAAAAGTGGGATGCATGTTTGTACATCATGAAAATAGGAAACTAACATGGCTATTAACACACACTTATATTTAGTAGTATATAGATTACTATAAAGTAAGGAGAATATCCATATCTTCCTAACCGTTTGATTATTCAAGGGTACAAATTGGCTGTAATGACATGGTCACAATCGCATGAATTAACTTATTCCAAATATAGCTGATTTACAGCATCTCTAATACATTGCCATAGTTCTACTCAAATTTTGCTCAAACAGGGATATGTCAATCATCACAAAAAGTTCAAACAGCGTCACGGAGTTATCATTGACATCAGACGAAGACAACTTACACGTGCTGATAACCCACAAGTATAGGCGGTCGCAACAGTTTTCGAGGGTAGAGTATTCAACCCAAATTTATTGATTCGACACAAGGGGAGCCAAAGAATATTCTCAAGTATTAGCAGCTGAGTTGTCAATTCAACCACACCTATAAACTTAATATCTGCAGCAAGGTACTTAGTAGCAAAGTAATATGATAGTACTGGTAACGGTGGTAAAAGGTAACGGTAGCAAAAGTAACAATGGCAACGGAAAAGTAAATGAGCGAAGAACAATATATGGAAAACTCGTAGGCAATGGATCGGTGATAGAGAATTATGCCGGATGCGATCGATCATGTAACAGTCATAACATAGGGTGACACAGAACTAGCTCCAGTTCATCATTGTAATGTAGGCATGTATTCCGAATATAGTCATACATGCTTATGGAAAGGAACTTGCATGACATCTTTTGTCCTACCCTCCCGTGGTAGTGGGGTCCTACTGGAAACTAAGGGATATTAAGGCCTCCTTTTAATAGAGTACCAGACCAAAGCATTAATACATGAACTCCTCAAACTACGGTCATCACCGGGAGTGGTCCCGACTATTGTCACTTCGGGGTTGCCGGATCATAGCACATAGTAGGTGACTATGGACTTGCAAGATAGGATCAAGAACTCTCATATATTGATGAAAACTTAATAGGTTTAGATTTGAAATCATGGCACTCCGGCCCTAGTGACAAGCATTAAGCATAGCAATGTCATAGCAACTTAAACTCAAAACATAGTGGATACTAGGGATCAAACCCTAACAAAACTAACTCGATTACATGATAAATCTCATCCAACCCATCACAGTCCAGCAAGCCTATGATGGAATTACTCACACACGGCGGTGAGCATCATGAAATTGGTGATGGAGGAAGGTTGATGATGACGATGGCGATGGATTCCCCTCTCCGGAGCCCCGAACGGACTCTAGATCAGCCCTCCCGAGAGAGTTTAGGACTTGGCGGCGGCTCTGTATCATAAAACGTGATGAATCCTTCTCTCTGGGTTTTTTCTCCCCGAAAGTGAATATATGGAGTCAGGGTTGAGGTTGGTGGAACGTCAGGGGGGCAACGAGGCAAGGGGCGCGCCAATGGGAGTAGGGCGCGCCCCCACCCTCGTGGACAGGTGGAGGCCCCCCTGACGTGGATCTTCCTTCCAGTATTTTTTATATATTCCAAAATAATTCTCCTTTGATTTTCAGGTCATTCCAACAACTTTTATTTCACACAAAAACAACACCATGGCAATTCTGCTGAAAATAACGTGAGTCCGGGTTAGTTCCATTCAAATCAGGCAAGTTAGAGTCCAAAACAAGGGCAAAAGTGTTTGGAAAAGTAGATATGACGGAGACAATCACGCGTCGTCCCAGCAATACGTGGTGCCATCTTCTTTGTCGATCGCGCAGATGATGCCATTGTGTTCAATAGTATCACAGAAGTGTGTATCAGCTTTGACGATCCACTGGAGCTGAGTTGTCTTCAACTAAAGATGGCACTGGCGTAAAGATAGGCGAGTCCATAGGTCGAACAAGGCAATTAGCTTGAAGTCTGTGAAATCCGCATGTCGTGTGGGCACTTGGAAGATTACATTCTGCTGCAGAACAAGGTCCGTCCAACCGACCTGGTAATCTAGATGACTTGGACCGCGATGGTAAAACCCTATATAATCCCACAAAGGAAGGATAATCTCATGGGAGGTAAACTTTCTTCCGTCTTCTCTGACGGCAGCCATCCAGTGGGAGCTCATGCCGACCCAGTACATACCTGCCAAGAAGTTTGGGGCGATGGTGATCGGATCGAAGTCAAGGGAAATTATTTACGGCGACCCACCACATACCTGCAAAGAAGTTTTGGCTAATGGAGGTCGAATTGAAGTTGAGGGGCATCATGTAATCCTCCGTATCATGGTGAGCAAATCTCGCAAGACCAAATAGCAGCAAGCATGGTCTCTTGAAAAGCTTAGGCCTCGCTTCGATGATGGACATGTGCATGTCCCTTGAGCATGCAGCCAGCCGCACGGCGCTCAACATATCCATACACAAAAAATAGAGGTCGAGGATGTCACTTGGGAGATTTCTCCAATCACGGCTCATATGGATGTTGCACGGTTCATGTTCGTCCATGGCGGAGTTTGGAAGGTGGAGTTTTTGGGGCTTGATTTATGGTGGAGAAGGCTCTCGGTGCTAGAGCGGCTAGCAAGGGAATAGTGGTACTGGGGGAGGCGGGCGAGGCGAGGGTACGCGGGGGCACAATGAGATGATGAAGAGTGACCTCAGGATCTCTGGCGAGACGGAGATGGAGATGGAGTGCTGCTAGGGAGAGGGAGACGGGCCGAGGCATGCTATACAACGGCGGTGATAGTGACTGCATAGTGCACAAGGTGAGGCTGACTTTGGTAACCCGAACACACCGCCTGGACTAGTGTCACCTCAGGCGCTGGGTCTTATCACTTTACTGTGAGGACCAGATGAATAATATTTTAACCATCAAGTGTACCATAGTTTTACTACTAGTAGTAGGAACATATGGAGTAGTACTGTATAGCGGAAATAGGTCTCCCGTGCTAGCATGCCTCTGGGTTCACTTCATCCTTCAGGAATCATCCATATTGCATGTAGAACCAAATTCTCATGCATACGGAAGCATGAAGAGTGACCTCATTTTTCTATGTCTGTTTGCATAGGTCCCACTTATTAGGAGGGGTGCGGAAATAAAAAAGGAATCATAAAATGTCTCACCATGGTGATTCGAAAGAGTTACCTCAACTAGCCAGTGGCACATGTAGCGCTAGAAGGATGGGCACATACACGGACAAGTACCACTCCTCAGTCTACCCGCATAGCCTTTTCGTTTAGTCTACCTATCCCTCTAATCAACTGCCTGCATGCCACTTCTCCCATTTACTTCTTCATTGGGAACCAATTTTCCTCGGCTTCTTCACCCCTCATTCATCCTCATTTTCATCCAAACACCACTTCATTCACATTGTTTTAACCTCTTCACATACTCCTAGAGTAATTCTGAAGCCCCTTAAAATAATCATCTTCTTCAATTACACTATCCATCTAATCCTAATTCTCCAAACCATAGCCCTCCGGTAAAGCAGTTCCAAATGGCGAAAAAGATCTAGATGCAGGTTTTTAGCGTCGAACATGTCCTCGTCGAAGGCTCGTTGAGCATAGTTTCCACCGTCACCGACCACCCAAGGGTTGTTAGGAAGTGGGTCAACAATGTATCCAACTCCCTCCAAAAGGTAGAGATCAAGGTCATCGTTCTCAATGCAAAGTACATGGAGTGTGCCACTGGGAAGATCCAACGCGCCGTCGTCCTTCAGCTGTGCCTCGAAGATGATATTTTGGTGTACCACATCATACATGCGCCCTCCATACTAGGAGAGTTCCATGATTTCTTGTCTCGGGAGGACATATACTTCTGTGCCTCGAAGGGGACAAACAGAAGCTGGCGCCGTACAACCTTGATTTGAAAAGCATCGCTGACCTACAAACCAGAATCAAAATTCCTGTAGAAGATTGTGATAAACACACACCATGCCTATTCAACATAGAAAATTTTGTGGTCGGAACACTGGCATTAAGGTCGTATGGATGGGAGAATTATCCCTTGACGTACGAGCGGAGAAAATATGCTGCTGTCGATGCCCGTGTGAGTTTCGAGATAGCTGCAAGGTCCAAAGAGCTTGTTGCGAACCCATCTCCCACAGAAAAGAAGAAGAAGAAGAAGAAGAAGAAGAAGAATAAGAAGAAGAAGAAGAAGAAGAAGAAGAAGAAGAAGAAGAAGCACCAGCAGCACGGCATTATGGATGGATGACCTATTTCCTCTCTTGTAATTTTTTCCCCTATGTGTATATTGATATAGATGGACTATTTTGATGGTGTGCATGTCTTTCTAACAAGTAGTAGCGTAGGCCCGCTTGACTATAAGGAACTATTTATCCACCTAGCTTTCTCTACTACTCCTTCCAGTGTCAGTATGCAATGCATGTGTCAGTACACATAACAATTTGTGCATGGAAGTCGAACTATGGCGACCATCATGTTTCATGCACTGCCACTCGCGATTCCCACGATGCTGCTCCAACCCACGGCAACACATCCCCCGAGGTGTGCCTCACCTCTCTCAGCCGCACCTCCCCTCTGCCTTTGTGTGCATGACATGTGGGCCAGCGAAATGCAACGAGCATCAAGTTTCTACCACAGCCACATGCGATTCCCACGACGCCGCTCGAAGCCATGACACCACACGTCTCCCGACCTGTGGCTCACCCCTCTCGCCCCATTGCCCCTCTGCCTTCGGGAGCATGACATGTGGACCAGCCACCTACAGGGTCCACATGTTATTAACTGAAAGGCAGGTGTAATAAGGCGCTGGAGCTCAGCCCCGTGGGCCTCGAGAGGGAAATGTAACTCATGCGCCAGACCTTGTGGTGCTACCGCTGCACGAACTCTATTTTTTTAAGAGTAGAGACTACAACTACCAATGTGCCGGCCCGTGCGTTGCAATGGATCCAAAGTAATAAACACTCTAGTTTTGATATGCATATATTAGTAAAAAAAATCATGCTTCACTCAAAATATATTCCTCGGGCTGTTTTTATGAGGTGAGGGACGAATGTGGCTAGTTTGAAGATAACTAGTTTTAAAAATCAGAGCTGTCTTTTTTACAGTTTGTAGCATGGCACGGCATCCGATGCGCCTAAGTGTATGAAAAAATGAATTTGGATCGGTGGCACACCCTGCGGCCAGGTTTGATTCCTATCAGGGTCAAATTTCTGGTTGCTCACTAGGGTGGGCTTCTTCTATAAAACTATGATCGGGGTGCTAGTGCCCATGGATCTCATTTATTTCACTGGTATGCATGTCTTTGGAACAAGTTTTCTCTACAACTGCTCCTTGCAGTGAGCGGTATGCAATGCATGTGTCATCGGACATTGTAGCTTGTCCATGGAAGTTGAACCACGACGACCATCATGTTGCTACCACTACCACACGTGATACCCACGACGCCGTTCCAACCCATGACACCACGTCCCCCGATGTGCGCCTCACCCCTCTCGGCCCCACTACTCCTCTGCCTTTGTGTGCATGACATGTGGGCTAGCTGAACTGAAGTGACCATCATGTTTCTAACACAGCCACACCCTATAGGATGTGGCTTGCCTGCTCCGCTCCTGTGCTCCGATCCATACCCCCGCATCATCCAATTTTCATCCAGCGGCTAGAATCACTCCTCAGCTCGAGTACTTCTATAATACAGGTAGTACCCGCCGATGTGGCCATCTACGCCTCGTAATGCCCCTACGTCTAGCTATGGCACCCTTGCCATGGCCAGGCAACCACCGACCGGTTCATCTCGAACGAGTGAGTCGCGAACGCCGCCGCGACAACAGCTGATAATTCCCTAGTGCAAGGAATCATCATAGCAATTTCGAAAGTTGGAACTCATAAGTATGGAGTGTCAAACCCACAAAGAGCTAAAGGTAAGATCCATATTCTCTCAAGTCCTATCTGCCACTGATACGACTCTACGTACACCGAACGTTTGCTTCCATCTAGAAACGAGAAATAAAACTACGTTGTGGGTATGAAGAGGATAACTTTGCATGATATCGGAGAACTAAAATATAAAAGTAGGTGCTGTTAATAGAAAGTTAGAATATATTAATATATTATAAATAGTGAGTGTGGAATAATGATGGATCGTTGTGCGGAATTGTCCTAGGCAATTGTTAACAAGATCGGTAGTCGTCATAGCAATTTTATATGAGGGATAGGCATAAGCTAACATACTTTCTCTTCTTGGATCGTATGCACTTATGATTGGAACTCTACCAAGCATCAGCAACTACTAAAGATCATTAAGGTAAAACCCAACCATAGCATTAAAGCATCAAGTCCCCTTTATCCCATATGGAAAAAAACCCTTACTCGGATTTAAGCTTCTGTCACTCTAGCAACCCACTATAAGTGAATCATGGACGTATTGCAACACCCTACATCAGGAATCCTTCACATGTGCGAGGCACGGAAGGCACCATAGGACAGCACCAAAATAAAACATACAACTCAAACAAATCTATATCATCAATCAACCCGAAGGACAAAAGAAATCTACTCAAAACATCATAGGATGTCCACACAAACATTGTATCATAATATGTGGCATAGAGCACCATGTTCAAGTAGGGGATTACAGCGGGGTGCGGGAGAGTGGACCACGTAAAAGATGTGAGGATGGTGATGAAGATGGTGATGTTGATGAAGATGATCACCGTGGCGATGGTTCCACCGGTGGCACTCTGACACCACCGAAAGGGAGGGGGAGAGGTTCTCCCCCTTGTGCTTCCTCCTCCATGGCCTCGCCCCTAGATGGGGAGAGGTTCTCCTCATGACGTCTGGTCCTTGGCCTCCATGATACGTTTGGTCCTTGGCCTCCATGGCAATGACGGCCCACTCTGGGATCCTCCTCCATGGCCTCTGGTGATGATGGCCCCCTCTGGCATGGTGGCGGCGAGGGCCTAGATTGATTTTTCATGGCTATAGAGGCTTTCGGCGGGGGAACTACCAATCTAGGTTTATTTATGAGGCTTTTGGGATATATAGAAGGTGTTGGCGTCAGGGACAAGTCTATGGGGCCCACAAGGTGATGACAAGGCAGGGGCGCACCCTAGGGGGTGGCCCCCACCCTTGTGGTTTCCTTGGGACTTCTCTCCGATATCTTTTTGTTCCAGTATTTTTTATATTTTCCAAAAATATTCTCCGTATATTTTCAACTCGTTCCGAGAAAATTTATTTCTGCCCAAAAAAAAGACATCATGGTAGTTCTGCTGAAAACATTGTCTGTCCGGGTTAGTTCTAATAAAATCATACCAAAATCAAATAGAATTTTTGTAAACATGGCATGAATACTTCATAAATTATATATATATATATATATATATATATATATATGTCCAAGACGTATCAGCATCCCCAAGCTTAATTCCTGCTCGTCCTCGGGTCGGTAAATGATAAAAGAAATAATTTTTGAAGCGTGAATGCTAGCAAGTGCATAATTTTGATCAATAATAGTCCCAAACACCTTTTCTGGCATTATTCTTTATCATAAACAGTAGCTCATCTCATAAAACTTCTCACGATCAAGTATCAAGCTAGTCACATGTTAAAGTATAGACTAGAAAGTTTCTTGAAAACTAGCAAACTATGTTTTCAGTCACCAAACAATTGCAATTCATCTTATTTTCAGGAAGGGTCTATGTAAGAGCTTTGACTTAGCAAATTCCACATACTCAACTATCATATAGTCTTCCATGATTGCTAACACTCAAAGCATATTTTTAGAACATATAGCATCCGTCAAACACAGAGAAAGATAGGGGCTTAATGTTTCGCCTCCCAACTTATTTATCATATATATAATTGTCAACAATAATAATTCATGATCAAATATATTTGAAAGGCCATATATGCTTGGATCTTTCCCCACCACATGATCCTTGCCAACTAAAGAATAATTGAGGTTGAAATAAGAAGGAATACTATTGACTCTTGCATAAAAGTAAATACATGAAAGTAAAAGATAGGCCCTTCGCAGAGGGAAGCAGAGGTTGTCATGCGCTTTTTAATTGTGGATGTGCAAACCCTTAAATTCAAAGGACCGTCACACTGTATTGCCCCTTTGTGATAGAAACCTTTATTATGCAGTCCGTCACTTTTATTTTTTTCATATCACAAGTTCGTACAACGCTTATTTTCCCTTACAATAAAACATCAGACATATTTAGGAGCAATTTTCATTGCTTTTTGCACTGATGACAACTTACGGGATCTTATTCAATCCATAGGTAGATATGGTGGACACTCATGTCATGAAATGGGGTTTAAGGGTTTTGGATGCACAAGTAGTATCTCTACCTAGTACAAAATTTTGGCTACCAAAAAATCCTAAGTAAGCACCGCATGTTAGAGGATCCATAACAATATAACTTCTAATCAAATATATCCAGACATAACTCAGTATGTTGTCTTCCTTGTCCAACTTCAACTAATTTTCTCAAGTTTGAAAACAATTAATGGGGCTCACAATCATAGAAGATGTCCAAGATAGTATATTTACATGTGAAATCTCTCTTCCTTCAATATTCTTTCATGAATTGTTCAAGTGACCAATGTTGAGTTTGCTAACTTTCAATAAATTTGACCACCAATACTACTTATAAGTGAAGTCATTACTCCCCACTAGATAAGCATATGAAGCATATATAATTTTAGATATATGATATTCAATTCATTCAACCATTTACTCATAGGATATAAGTGAAGAACGTGAGTGAATGACAAACTACTCCAAAAAGATATAAGTGAACAACAATGAGTAGTCAAATAATTAACTATCCATGGGAGGACCTTCTCTCATTCAAGATTTCAGATCCTATGATTTTATTCAAATAGCACGTAAAATGAAAATACGCTCCAATCAAAACACATAAAAATATAGCTCTGAGTATGGTACCTATGGTTTTGAAGATGAAAGAGGGGATGCCTTCCAGGGCATTCCCAAGCTTAGGCGCTTGAGTCTTCCTTGAATATTACCTTGTGGTGCCTTTGGCATCCCCAAGATTAGGGTCTTTCCACTCGTTATTCTCCTCGTATCGATATCTCACCTGAAACGTGAAAACTTCAATCACACAAAACTTAACGGAACTTTGTGAGATGTGTTCGTATGATAAAGAGTAAATCATTCACTTTGGTACTATCAAAGACAAGATTCATAATTGTTCCAATGCCTACTGTACCATATCATTTCTACAATTTATATTGAGCAATATAAGCCATACAAACTAGAAAGCACGCAAACTATGCATTAAAAATAGAATCTGCCAGAAACAGAAAAGTTTCTAATGATCTGAACAACAACCATACTTCTGCTACTCCAAAATTCTGAAAACTTAGGACAAACTAAGCAGTTTGTATATCAATATTTTGTAAAAAAGTTCAGATCAAAAGCACGCTTCTATAATTTTTAAAAATTCTAGCAATGGGCGCAAAAGTTTCTGTTTTTTAGCAAGATCAAATCAACTCTCACCGTAAGCCATCGCAAAGGTCTTACTTCGCACTTTATTGAAAGAAAAGCTATAAAACATTATTACTACATTAGCTTAATCATGTGAACACACAAAAACAGTAGGGGTAAATATTGGGTTGTCTCCCAACAAGAGCTTTTTCTTTAATACCTTTTTAGCTAGGCATGATCTTTTATTGATACTCTTCCAAGCCCAATTCCAATGATAATTTTATTCATACACTAAAAGGTATAAGTGAAGCTCATAGAGCATTCTACAAATAATATAGATTTACCAATATCCAAGATCAAAATATATAAGTGAAGCACACGAAGCATTCTTTAAATCCATACACAAAAGATTTAAGTGAAGCAGAATGAGCATTCTATAAAGACATACTCAAAAGATCTAAGTGAAGCACAAAGAGCATTCTACAAATCAATGAAGAGCTATATTACACTAGCATGGAGCATATAGGAAAATAAAAGAGAAATAAACATAAAAGACGCATACCACGTGAACAAAACTAAAACCGATGTATATTGATAATTGTTGAAGAAGAAAGATGGGATGCCAACCGGGGCTTCCCCAAGCTTAGATGCTTGAGTATCCATGAAATATTTACTTGGGGTGCCTCGGTCATCCCCATGCTTGAACTATTTCCTCTCCTTATTCTTCTTCGTGAAAAAGTTGACAAAACCCTCGTGAGATTCGTTAGTATAATAAAGCAAATCACTACCTTTAGGTACTGTTGTAAACTCATTCCAATTTCATATCAGAATTATATCTACAGTATTCCAACTTCACCATGGTTCATATCCCCCAATACAACCCATAGATTCATCAAAATAAGGGAACAACCCATAGAAAATAGAATATGTCAAAAATATGACAGACTATAGCAATCTGGAACTTTCGTATACTTCTGTAACTTCAAAATTTCAAAAAAGGACAATCTAAACAATTTTTAGGGAAGTACTGTGTAAACATTTCAAGATTTCATCATGCTCCAGTAAAAAATGAAAATTCAAATACAATAGCAAAAGTTTCTGTTTTTTCTGTTGCACACACCAAAAAAGCATTTTAAACATCCTAAAGCCAAACCTTGACACATTATTTTTATAATACGATGAATATATACAAGGGGATACTTATTCTTGACAAACTTCCATGAAAAATTCTACATTGTTTCCATGAGCAGGAACACAAGTGTTCAAGGTCGACCCTCACTTCTCCAATGCATAACCTTCCAATCACTTCACTTTTTGAAAAAGTTTTTATGCATAAGAGGCATCTAATTTTTTTGTATTTTGCATTATTTTAATTTTTGTTTCTTTCACCCACAAGTAAACAAAAACAAAAGTGAAAACAAAATCTACTTATTGAAGAAAGAAAACAAGCATATGCAAAAATATCAACCCCACGCTATTGCTCCCCGGCAACAGCGCCAAAAAACAGCTTGATAATCCCGAAGTGCAAGAAATCATCCTAGCAATTTCCAAAGGTGGAAGTGATAAGTATGGAGTGTCGAACTAACAAGGAGCTAAAGGTAAGATCAATATTCTCCTAAGTCCTATCTGCCAGTGATATGACTCTACGTACACCGAACGTTTGCTTCCATCTAGAAATGAGAAATAAACCTACGATGTCGGTATGAAGAGGATAACTTTGCATCATATCGAGAACTAAAATATAAAAGTAGGTCTTGTTAATATAAATTTATAATATATGACTATATATTATAAATAGTGAGTGTGGAATAATGATGGATCGGTGTGCGGAATTGTCCTAGGCAATTGTTAGCAACATCGGTAGTCGTCATTGCAATTTTATATGATGGAGCGGCATAAGCAAACATACTTTCTCTTCTTGGATCATATGAACTTATGATTGGAACTCTAGGAAGCATCCGCAACTACTCAAGATCATTAAGGTAAGACCCAACCGAAGAATTATAGCATCAAGTCCCCTTTATCACATATGCAACAACCCCCTTACTTGGGTTTAAGGCTCTGTCACTCTAGCAACCCACTATAAGTGAATCATGAACTTATTGCAACACCCTACAGCGGGAATCCATCACGTGTGCACGACACGGAAGGCACTGTAGGAACGCACCAAAATAAAACATGCAGCTCAAACCAATCTAGAGCATCAATCAACCCGAATGATAGAAGAAATGTACTCAAAACATCATAGGATGGCAACACATCATTGGATCATAATATGTGGCATAGAGCACCATGTTCAAGTAGGAGATTACAGCGGGGTGCGGGAGAGTGGATAGCGTAAAAGAGATGAGGATGGTGATGTTGATGAAGACGATCACCGCGGCGATTGTTCCCCCGGTGGCACTCTAGCGCCACTGAAAGAGAGGGGGAGTGGTTCTCCCCCTTGTGCTTCCTCCTTCATGGCCTCCCCCTAGATGGGGAGAGGTGGCGATGATGCCCCCTCTAGGATCCTCCTCCACGGCCTCCCATGATGATGGCCCCCTCTGGTAGGGTGTCGGCGAGGGCCTACATTGATTTTTTGTGGCTACAGAGGCTTGCGGCGGTGGAACTCTCGATCTAGGTTTATTTATGAGGTTTTTGGTATTTATAGAAGGTGTTGTCAAGGGGGCCCGTGAGGTGATAACAAGGCAGGGGGCGCGCGCTAGGGGGGCGCCCCCACCCTTGTGGTTACCTCGGGACTCCTCTTCGATATCTTTTAGTTCCGGTATTTTTTATATTTTCCAAAAAAATTCTTCGTAAATTTTTGGCTCGTTCCGAGAACTCTTATTTCTGCACAAAAAATGACACCATGTAGTTCTACTAAAGGCAGTGTCACAAATCAAATCATACAGAAATCATATAGAATTGGTGTAAACATGGCAGGAATACTTCATAAATTATAGATATATCGGAGACGTATCAACGGCCAGCTGGGCATCTCGAACCACATCGATGCTGCTTCCCCGTTGCCTACCTACACTGGCACGTGGCCGCACACGTTGAGCCATGTGTCAATGTATGACGGCAGGAACGCCTCCAGGCTCACTGGCTCAACTGTGTCGAGTACATCACGTTCGCAAAGCGATATCCGTTGAGCAGGTTGCTCCCGCCCACGGGCACACGCCTATACGTATCGAACATTCCAGCCTCGTCACTAAGTGGTACACCCTCGGGACGGTGCAAACGGTCAAAATCTTGAGCCCAAGTTGAGCTATGTCCCCTGGGTAGATCACTGGCTCCCGCCTGAGCTCCCACCCGACGGTTGTTGCCATCGCGCCAGATTTGATCGGGAATAGCACCCTGTCGCTCATCCGGAGCGCGAGCTAGTAAACATCATGTGGCACGTCACAACATACAAGCACCTCGATATGCGTCAGCCGGGCAGAGACTTTTCTTGGCTACAAGCTCCATGGTCTCGTCCAAGATCGGTGTGGTACTGTAGACGAACATGCGGGTAAAATAGTAGTCGTTGGCGTCGCAGCGTGCTACATGGCTTAGGCAGGACCTGTTGCGATGCTCTGGCTTTGGCACCGGCACTGTCAACACAGCTGATGATCCGGAGGAGGATGAGCAGGAAAGGAAAGGGTCTTGCATGCGTGTACAAATTCATGCAGGAACTTATTTCCTAGAAATACGGCCTTTGTCTACCTTTCTTTGAGGCTATAGATGACCCACACGAGGAAATCCACTATAACCGTTGGATGAAAATTAGTGCTGTGGGAGTACAGATCAGAGCATGGGAGGGGAGCAGGCAAGCCTTGTCTGACGCCGCTCGATTCCATGCCATCACACGTCCGGCTACCTGTGCCTCACCCCTCTCGGTCCCACCACCGCTCTTCTTTCATCGGAATGACATGTGGGCCAGCCGCATTTAGGGCCCACATGTCATTGACTCAAAGGTCGGAGCACTAAGCCACTGAAGCTCGGTCCCGTGGGCCCTGAGAGGGAAATGTAACTCTTGCGCTAGACCTTGTGTTTCTCCCGCTGTACGAACTAGTGCGAAACCCGGAATTTGTTTCATACTACTACCAATGTGTCGGCCCGTGCGTTGCAATGGATCCAAAGTATATATTTAGCGGAGTGCACTCTAAACACATTATCCATTTATTTTTCTCTAGCCTTTCCTAGGCATGCAACCAAGCCACATAAGCTTCATGGATGCCCCCACATCATATTATTCATAGTACGTTGACTCAAAAAAGATAAATCACCCAAAACAAGATCTTATTTTTTGTCCTATGATGTTGTGCCGTGCACGTACATAGTTGTATAGCGGTAGTAGTTGTAGTACAAACTTCATAGTAGGAGCAGTAGTACGGAGTGCTCCTACTCTATCAACGAGTCCCATCTGACACCAAATTTCTTGGCTTTCGTGCTACAGCTAGATCTTCCCCTCCTTGTTTTTGTTTTCCAATGCGGCGGGCAGGGTGCAGTTTGCCGATAGTCGGTTTGCTCAGCTACAGTCGCAAATGAAAGTGAAAATGCTAGGCAACACGCCTTCCCTAGCTATGTCGCGTGCCGGACGGGCCGTGGAGTACTCTTGATTCCCGGGCGTGTGGGGGTGTGACGCCAACGAGACAGGCCTTTTCCTTTTACTAGCAATGTGCCCGTGCGTTGCAACGGATCCAAAGTAGAATAGTACTTGTTCACAAACTTGAAAGAAAACACTCTTGTTTTGATATACATATATACCACTAAAATATATTACTTTTCACTCAAAATATATTTCTCTGGCTTTTTTGTTGAGGTGAGGGAGGGATGTGGTTGCTTTCAAGATAATAAAGGGTTTCTACAAATTGGAGCAGAGAAGTGGGCTATTGTTGCAAAAATGCCACAACATACCTCACAACCGGATAGCAGACACACCACCAGCACCAACTAAGTATTTTATTGGAGTAGAGAAACATGTATAATTTGTAACATTTGGTCTGCTGCTTGGCACGATCGATAGATAGAAATGACGATTGGAAACGCTAGGGCGGGGCTTTTTCCGCCACATAAGCAGGGTAGTAGCTAGGTTGGCGCATCGTCAGTTTGGTCACATACGATCCGAGATATTGTAGTGATACTAGCATGATGCCCGAGCGTTGCATGAAGTTGATGGAAAAGGTGAGCACAACTTATAAATTGACGGATAGAGTACTAATAAAGTGATGCATATAATTGCCTCCAAATGTGAGCAAAGGGATCGCACATTTCTGTATTGTCTGCAATGAGGATGCAATAGTACAATAAGAATTATGGGCACAATGATGCGATCATAGTGGTGGTTACAGGAGGCAAGAAGAAAGATGTATCCATTCACGTATGACCTCCTCGTCCTCGACTCAGTGCGTCGGGCCACCAACCGGTGGCTTAGGAGCGGCGGCTTTTGTAGTGAGGTCAAGGTACATCTCAACAAAAGCGTCCAATGCTTCCAGCCAATTGATGAAGGCCAAAGTCGTAGTGTCCTCAACGGCCTTGTAGATACCTATGTACACAACTTGCTCGTGCACGAGGAGGGCGAGGCGAGCGCGACCTCCAGGTGGACATTCTTTGTTGCGTCGGTGGGCTCTCACAGGGCCACCCGTGCTTGAAATAGGTTCTCACTATGGAGGCCGATTGGGGTGACATGGAATGAGTATCCCGAGCGCACGGGCTGGAGGAGTATAGTGATGTCGTCTGCGAGCTTCTTGACGACGGTGAACTTGTTGATGGTGGCAACGATCATCTTCTCCAACTGAGAGTCATAGCTGGCGTCGATGATGGCCATGAACTAGCCGGTCGCCAACACCGTCTGGAGATGATCCTCAGTGCCCTGCTGTAGGCCGGCATCATGGACCATCTGGCACAGCCGCTGGCCACTCGCGCGCATCGCCGCCATGCGTTTGGAGTGAGCACTTTTGCGCTTAGCGTAGGTGCTTAGGATGCATCACTGGTTGTTCAAAATTTTGGGAATAGCTACCCTCCCCCTCATCTGCATTAAAGTCATATCAGGAACTATCCTGGTTTACTAGCAGCTGTCAAATCGAATACTACTGTGCCACCTGCTGCACGCCCGGCTGAACACGCCTCCTCCCCTCCATCAAATGACTCCGTTAAACTTGCATGCTAACCGAGAAACCTACTCCGTCCACACGTCTGTTCATGAGCGGGCTGGAATTAAACGAGGCCATACGCTGGCCAGGCTCCTACCGTCCACCCTCTATTTAACCAAGGCCAGACAACGGGGAAGGATAGAACCCCTCCGCCGCTCCCCCATCTCCTCCTTCACCATTTTCTCCACCCTTCCACTGTCTTTTGAGGAGCCATTATCCGGCATACTACCTGTCTGGGTGTCCCACCGAGCCCTCCGGATACGAGCGAGGCCGCTCGGTGCTTCACCTACCTTGTCTGGCCCGACTAAGCCAGTTGCCGCCCCAAGCCGGTGCTTGGTTCAGCAACTCACTGCTCCAATTCAGCTCGATGGGGAGTGGCAAGTTGCTCAACGCCGGAACAGCGGCACGGGCATCGTCGCTCCCGCGTCGTACCACGCCACCAGTGTCTGCAGCTGTGCCTCCCATGTCTGTGGTGGCCATGCCTCACGTGTCTATGGGCGCGCCTCCCGTGCCTGTGGCAGCACCATGCAGGCAGAGGCAGAAGCCGGGTGCACGGAGAGCGACGAGTCAGTGTCCAGCTTCTCCGTGTCCGCGGCCATCATCGAGGAGAAGTAGAACACGAAAGGCCACCGCCGAGGCGACGACTGCATATATAGGTGGTTTCTTGGCTGCTTCTTCTCTTCCGAGGATCTTCGTCGACCATGCAAGTGTCTGCTGGATATGAGGAAGACAAAGGGATCCGTGGGCAGCCATTCATATTAGGTATTAATTATACCATGAGAGCCGGATTAGCACCGCTTAGTTCATGTAAATGTAATGAAATCCGTCTTGTTTATATGAGGATCCGACTTTCTTATACGAAATCCTTCATGCTTATATGAAATTAGTCCATGTTTGCACGAATTTCCCCTGGTTGGTTAGAGTTGTGAAAATGTATGCTGCTAGCGTTGGATGTCTTCCTCCGCAGAAGGAAGCCGGAGGAAATTTTCCAGTTGCCATTTTGGAAAATAATAGACTCACGTGCAATCCATTTGAGTTAATTGCGTGTATTATTATGCCTCTATAAAAAGTTAATTGCAACCTTAATCTTGTATTCTAATTACTCTATGGGTTCCACTGTTAGTACATTGTACATGGCTTGCAGGCTGGCTACAGATTCATACAAAAAGTTAAAAGGAAACAAATCCATCCTTGACCTTGTATTCTAAGAACTCTGTGGGTTGATGCGGCTTGAAGCTACGTCAGTATTTCCCTAAAGATGAAGGGATGATGTAGCACATCAGCAGTAGGTATTTCCATCAGATCTGAAACCATGTTTATCGAACCAGTAGGAGAACGAAGCAACACAATGTAAATAACACCTGCACACAGATAACAAATCCTCACAACCCGACGTGTTAAAGGGGTTCTTAATACCTTCCGGGTACGACGCCTCAAGATAGGCAAACAGACGTCAGATAAATTGTAGTAGATTGATATATCAAATGCCAAATAAAATAAATAAGAATAAATTGCAGCAAGGTATTTTTGTATTTTTAGTTTAATAGATCTGAAAATAAAAGCAAAGGAAAATAGATAGCAAAGGAAAATAATATGAGAAAGTGACCCGGGGGCCCTAGGTTTCACTAGTGGCTTCTCTCGAGAAAATAGCAAACGGTGGGTGAACAAATTACTGTTGGGCAATTGACAGAACTTCAAATACTCATGACAATATCCAGGCAATGATCATTACATATGCATCACATCCAAGATTAGTAGATCGACTCCTGGCTGCATCTAGTACTATTACTCCACACATCGACCGCTATCCAGCATGCATCTAGTGTATTAACTTCATTGAGAAATGGAGTAATGCAATAGGAACGATGACATGATGTAGACAACATCTAACTCTGTAGAGATAGACCCCATCGTTTTATCCTTAGTAGCAACGATATATACGTGTCGGTTCCCTTTCTATCACTAGGATCAAGCACCGTAAGATCGAACCCACTACAAAGAACCTCTTCCCATTGCAAAATAAATAGATCAAGTTGGCAAAACAAAACCCAAATATCGGAGAAGAAATATGAGGCTATAAGAGATCATGCATAAAATAGATCAAAGAAACTCAAGTACTTTCATGGATATAAAATGATAGATCTGAACATAAACACAAAGTTCATTGATCCCAACAAACACACCGAAAAAGAGTTACATAATATGGATCACCAAGAGACCATTGTATTGTGAATTCAGAAAGAGAGAGAGAAAGGAAGCCATCTACCTACTAACTACAGACCCGAAGGTCTACAAACAACCGCTCACGCATCATCGGGGAGGCACCAATGGAGGTGGTGAACCCCATCCGAGATGGTGTCTAGATTGGATCTGTTGGTTCTGGATTCTGTGGTGGATGGTTGAATATTTCGTCGACTCCGCTAGGGTTTTGGAAATATTGGGGTATTTATACAGCAAAGATGCAGTCCGGGGGCACCAGAGGTGGGCACAACCCACTAGGGCGCGCCTGGGCCTCTTGGCATGCCCTGGTGGGTTGTGCTCTTGTCGAAGAACCCCCAGGCGCAGCTAGGGCCAATTACGTGTCTTCTAGTCCATAAAAAAATCCATAAAGTTTAGAGGTCACCACCTTTGGTGGATTTTTATTTATATGATGAGTATAACGAGATGTCCCTTTTTGATTTCTGCCGGGTCTTTAAGATACCCTTTACAGGCAGCATAGAAGAACCACATCGTAGTGATGTGGGAGGGTTTATTGATATGATTGCTGCAGGGGAAACTAGGAAGGTTTCTGACGCAAGAATTGCTAGCATACATTTTCCTGTTCTATGTTACTTTGCAATATTTGTTAGTAGATGCTTGATTGGTCACGGAAACTGTGGCAACCTTAGTACCCCTGATATTGTTATTTTGTGCCATGCCTTGTTCCGTGATGACACATTTAGTATGGGCGCTATTATTGCAAAGCGGTTAAATCTTAACCATACTAAGGGCCCCATCTTGAGAGGTATCTTCGCGTCGTGCCTCGCTACACATTTTAACATACCTATTAGACATTATGAGAAAGAAGAAAAGTTACTGCCTCCTGTTTTTCTAGAGTACAAGAGTATGGTAGCACATGATTTTATCATTAAGAATAATAAAAGATGCTTAAATAAAAGCTGATTTTTGATAAAAATCACCCTGAGACTATCACTTTGCCTGCTCCTTCCTTGTTTTACTTACCTGCAGGCAAGTACCTTGTTCCGTCGGAGGCCATTCACGCCTACCGAAACCCCACATCAGCTACAGAGCTAGAGCCGGAACCACAATTTGATGCTTCACGACAGTCTGTTTACCAATGGGATCCGGAGGAGATTGCCAACCAGTGGCAACCCGAGGCTCCTTCTCAGTACGACCCCAACTACAACTTTGGATATCCACCAGGCCGGCCATGGAAGTAGACCAACTTAGGCCAAAAGCCTAAGCTTGGGGGAGTACGTATTTGATATTTCTCACCGACATTACATTCATGTTTACACACTTATGCTAGTTGTCGGTGCTCATACGTTTTCATTGTATCATCCATCCTAGTTTATTTTCTTTTTACGCTTTCTTCTTGTGTGTTTGATAAACCTTAAGAAAAACAAAAAAAATAGTTGTAGCTTTTAGCTAGTTTACTTTTCATGTTGTAGTAGTAATAATTAAAAGAAAACCCAAAAAGATTTCTCGTTCTTCTTTTGCTTGTTGGGAGCTTTCTCATATAAATAGTTTTATTTATTTTCTAGTTCTTTGGGGGTCGAGAGGACTCATATGCATTATTGTTGATCTAACAAAGAGCCCATATTACCTTGTCTTCTCTCTTGAATTGAATGGTTGCAGATTCTAGCTTAGTCCAATGCACGTGCACTATTATTATTATCCACACCATCCGTTCGTACAAGTGAAAGGCAATAATGATGATTATATGATGAACTTATTGAGATGAGAAAAGTTGGTATGAACTCGACCTCTCTTGTTTTTGTAAATATGATTAGTTCATCGTTCCTGATTCAGCCTATTATGAAAGAAACATATTTTTCATGAAAATTAGAGATTGTAGTTGCTTATGTCATGCTTAATTAGCTAGGAGCTTATAATGGTTTACCTTGCGTGCCAACATGCTATTAAAATGGTTGTGATGTGGTATGATATGGTGATATCCCCTTTTGAACGATTCGAGTGGCTTGACTTGGCACATGTTCACGCATGTAGTTGAAACAAAATCAACATAGCCTCTACGATATTTATGTTCATTGTGCATTATATCCTACTCATGCTTGCATTCGGTGTTGATTAATTTTAATGCATGTTCATGACTGTTGTCGCTCTCTAGCTAGTCGCTTCCTGGTCTATTTCTAGCCTTCACTTGTACTAAGCGGGAATACTGCTTGTGCATCCAACTCCATAAATCCCAAAGTTATTCCATATGAGTCCACCATACCTACCTATATACAATATCTACCTTCCGTTCCAAGTAAATTTGTATGTACCAAACTCTAAACCTTCAAATAAACATTTTGTTTTTGTATGCACGAATAGCTCATGTATCAACTAGGGTTGTCTGTATCTTCCATGCTAGGCGGGTTATTCTCAAGAAGAGTGGACTCCGCTCCTCACTCATGAGAAAATGGCTGGTCACCGGGATGCCCAGTCCCATGCTTTATGCAAATCAAATCAAAATAACTGCAAACAAAACTCCCTCGGGACTCTTGTTAGTTGGAGAAAGGTTGGAAAAAGCTCTAGGTGGTAGGCGAGCGGCGACCCTCTGCCTAGCGCCTAGCCTGCCTAGGCATAGCCTAGGCGGGCCAAGGCGTTTTGTATGGTAGAAGGTTAGGATGATCATTATTTAGCTAGACTGTGTACGATATCAGGTTAGAAAGATAATTTGATGATAAAAATAACATACATGACACACCATGGAGAACTAAATATAATCTATTCAATGGAAGTAGTACTCCCATAGAAATATCAAATGTTCAAATACAGGAGAGTCAAACATCAGGCAAGACCCAATTGGCATAGCATTATATATTATAAGTTCAACAGTTCACACTTCAGAATGAAGTTCTTTATTCCTAGAATCTTATTTGGAAAACTTCTCTCACAAGTCAAAAAGTGGAAATTCCACATGGATGCACACACAAACAGTTCGACACATAATGACATAAAAGATATAAGATAAAAATGAAGTACTTAACAAAGGACATCCATGCATTTGGGTCTCCTTAATTATCAATATTCATTCTCATCCTCTGAATGCATCTCCTCCTCATCATCAAACTCCTCTTCTTCATAATCGAATTCTTCTTTTTCATAAAGTTGTCTAAGTCTCGCACTTCTACGTGGCTCAAGCAGTTCATCACCTCCCATTGTTTCTCCAATGGCACTCCCTAGCATCCTTGTACTAGCCATCTCCTCCTCATCATCCCTATAGACGACTTCTGCATAATCGTCTCCGCTCTCAAAAAGAAAACCTTGAGTTTCGGTAGTTTCAGCAGGTAAGAGGACATCAGTGATCTTCTTCTCCTTGATCATTTGTTTCTTGGCCATCATTCTTGAGTTGAATTGTGTATACACAAGAGAGTTTAGACGTTCTGTAGTTAGCGTATTTCTTTTCTTCGTATGAATCTGCAACAGGGAAAAAAATAACGATTAAGAACAAAGAATGTTTTGACATGCGACTAACTAATCTAAACGTGAGATAAGAGAGTCAGGAGACTTACATTTTCAAAGGTACTCCAATTCCTTTCAAAGACCGAAGAACTGGAGGTCAATGAGAGGATTCTCACAGCCATCCTTTGTAGTGCCAGTGCTTTAGTACCATAGAGCCTCCACCAAGATGCTATGAATGAGAGCAGAGAATCAAGTTAACAATGTATTGCATAAACTCTGAATAAATATTGAATAAGTTAGACTTCACAAAATCACAATGCATACCTGCATTATAATCAAAATTCTGACAACTCCTCGCAAGCTTATTTGCAAATGATCCTTCTCTATTCTGGAATTTCTTTAATTCAAAATTGACAGCTTGATCTTGCTTATCATCATCACCATAATAAAAGGTCTCCACACAACCGATGAACCCTTCGGTTATTTATCCATCATCAAAAATATTAGTATTAGCATAACTATAATATGGATTCAGCAAATACGCAGCCAAGTGCAATGGAGAGTCAAGTCGATCATTCATATTTTTCTCAACAATATTAATCACATCTTTGTAACGTAAATCCACATTGCCATAGACTTCCTTGATCTCTTTATTTGCCTTAACTATTTCTCCATAAACAAAGCCCATAGATGGCTTGTCATCCCCATCAACCAAGCGAAGGACTTTTACCAAAGGCTCAAAGACATTGAGGCAAAGCTTCAAATCTTTCCAAAAAGCCATGCTCATCATCGTAGCTATTGCTGCCTTTCCCTTTTTTGATTTAACTTCTCTCAGCTTGTCCCATCTACTATCAACCACCATCTTCCTTAGTTGATCCTTTTTGTCTAGAAGGCTTTCCAAAGTTAGATAAGCAGAAGCAAACCTAGTGACCCCTGGCCTTATGTTCTCTTTCCTAGAAGAGAAGTTCCTCATCAGTCCAAGGTCCTTGTGTGCCCATAGAAAAAGATAGTGAATGCTTTTACTTTTTTAAGTACCTTACTAAACCTTGGCAGGTCGCCAATTCCTTGCAACATCAGGTTAATGGTGTGCGTCGCACAAGAGCTCCAAAACATGTTTGGCCTCTTGTCCAACAACATCTTCTTTGCTCCCACCTTATTTGAAGCATTATGAGTCACTACTTGCACCACATGTTCAGGACCTACTTCCTCAATTGCTTCATCCAGTAATTGGAAGATGACTTCACTTGTGTGCGATAAATCCGACATCTCACTCGACCTTATGAAATTAGAACCATCAGCACTATTTGTGCACAAGTTCATTATGCTGCTCCTCTTCCTATCTGACAAAGCATCAGTCATAATTGAGCAGCCATTCTTCATCTTTTCAGCATCACGTTCTTGCAGCAAACTCTTCACTCTTGTATGTTCCTCACTCAACAAAGTCTCTTGAAGATCATGTTTAGACGGAGGCTCAAATCCAGGGCCAAAGCTCCCAATGGCTTCACACATTAACTTGAAATCATCATTGTCACAAGCATTGAATGGTATAGCTACAAATGTTATATGAGCAAAATTAGTAACTAAAAACTCAACCAATAGTCAAACATTACAAAGAAGTAAATAATCAATGGCAGTATGGGTAAAAATAAATATTTAATTACCATGATTGTACACCCATCTAGCAACATACTGCTGCACTTCATGTGTTCTCTTTTTCCAAAGTTCCCTATTTATCTTCTCTTGATGCAAGGCTTCAGCTTGAGTCAGTTTAGGATCAATAGGCCATGTCTACTTGTCAATGGGACCTAACTTGTGTGGCTCCGCACTTCCGAGACAAGCGGCTTCGTCATCTCCAACGCGAGAAATGTTCACAGTTTGTCTGAGCTCTTTCTCACGGGCAGCCTTATCCCGCCTCTTATTAGATGCCTCTTCAAGAGATTTCTTGCACTCGTCTTTAGCTTCCTGCGAGCTTTTTTTTACATTTGACCACAGCATTACCAACATGAGCCACATGCTGCTTGTGGCGATAAACACCTCTAGTGCTCACATGGTTACAGAAAATACACATCACTTTGTCCTTGTTGGAAGCATCAGCTAGACTCCCATAGTCCCATCCCACATCATCTGACTTTCTCTTAAGGACATTCTCCTCCTACAATGCCGATGTTGCATTTCTCTCAGACATCCTATAAATATTGAAATACACAGCAACCAATAGTTCAGTAATTCGCTTCGCTAATGCTAGAAAAATGGACCACATCTACCAAACTCCAGACTACAAGTAGGCATAAATCCAGATAATAATCAAAGCAACAATTCAATAAATAGACCTTAAAAAAACAATTCAATATATAGCATGTTTGTACGTTTATGCGTAAGTCCACATCCTAGAAATATATAGTAGAAGATAAATCATTAACTATTTAATTAGGTACACAATTCGGTTCCTGTAGCAAATGGAGGAATCAAAGCAATATAAATTATAATACCATAATATATGCAGAGAAATATAAAATAGATAGCAAGCTGCATACCAGGAGATTCCAAGAAAAAAATATTGTGAAGTAAATAGATAATACAAAAAAAAATATTTTTTGTGGAGGAAATATAACAACTTTTTTTTCTCCATTACAAGGTTATAAATCTATTGATTCAAAACTTATTTAGTCTTGCAAGTTGCAATGCTCGATGCCTCGATACAGATCTGGAAGCAATTTAATTTTTATACCAACTAAACAATCCCTCTGGTTAAACAACAGCACACTCATATACTAATTTGAACTACCATGTTTAATAACCTGATGTCTCTACATTCAAGAATAATAACAGCCACATCCACACGCATATGACCCTGCTTTTAGGTTAGTACTAGTACAAGTTAGTGTCAGTGTCACATCTTGGCATCGTGCAACAAAATTTGATCCTACTTCTACACTAGTACTAGTACCGCCCAGTATCACCTCTTGGCATCATGCCATATATAACTTAGTAACTGAGAAAATCATAGAGCTAGCTTCAGTAACATCAATAGTGCCCGTGATATTTACCTTCAGTCCAGTGGATGCTCCCTTTGTTCCTCCGCTACAATTTCCTTCAGACCAGTCAGTACAACTACATCACGGAGTTATAATTATTTTCAGTCATGTTTTATCTAGGAAGTGTTCAGTAATCAGTACAGAAACTTTCTCTTTGGGTATATAGATTTCTGATAGTTCAGATACCTAGCTTCTATCTCATTTCTCTCGGTCGATCATAGGAACGAAACGAACACAAGAGATTTTGGTGCTTCCTACAACTAACTGCAACGTTTTGCTCTAGAGAAAACAAAAGCTACCAGCTACTTATTCTGACGAAACTGAAGAAAAACAAACATCTAGCTAACTGAACAATGTGTAGCAGGATTACAGTAGCCAACGATTTCCTCTTGATTTTTGTGAAGGAAACAGAGCATAGCAAAACTGTAGCTCAAGGGATTACATGCGAAGGATAGATCTAGCAGCATCCAACAAGCAATCTAGATAAATCAATACTGTTTATAAATTTAAATGACCATTTGTGGATGTAAAAAGATCATACAGAAATTACAGATCGAGTGGTTACATGATAGAGATGGAGCAACAATCAACTAGCAATCCACCTGTGATGTAGATGCAACACACAGGCATAGTGAAAGACACGAGAGAAGGGATGAATGAAATCGCATTGGCTGCTCACCTACAGCAGGGGAGAAGACCGGACCTCAGGCTGTGGTCGAACAGAGAAACAACTAGGAGGAAGAAGTCATGGCGATGAATCACTTCGTCCCAGCGGTCGGCAGACGAGCTGCAACAGAGTAGATCGAGCCGCCGCCACCCCTAATCTCTCCGTTCCTCCCGCTAGCAAATTTCCCGTAATCTTCTCGCGATTCTCTCGCCACCTTCCCGCATGCTAGCACTCTCCCGTTGCATCTCTGGTCCACCTTGCTCCGCCTAGTGCCGCCCCCTCACTGCTTTTCTCCACTTCCTAGTGCCTAGGGGCACACCCTGCTCCACCTAAGCGATGGGCCTGCCCAAAGGACCGATTAGGCCCAAAGCTACACGATGGGCTATCGCCGAGCGCTTCAGCGCGCTGAGGCATACGCCTAATAACGCTTTTTCCAACCCTGAGTTGGAGGCACTCGTTGTTTCGAGCAAGCCATGGATTGATGCTTGTTGGTGGAGGGGGAGTATAAACTTTACCATTCTGTTTGGGAACCGCCTATAATGTGTGTAGCATGGAAGATATCGAGATCTCTCGGCTATTATGTTGACAATGAAAGTATACCGCTCAAAATATTATTCATATCTATTTCAAAACCGAGCTCTGGCACCTCTACAAATCCCTGCTTCCCTCTGCGAAGGGCCTATCTATTTACTTTTATGTTGAGTCATCATCCTCTTATTAAAAAGCACCAGTTGGAGAGGACTACATTCACTTGCATCCATTACTGTTAGTTACATTGAGCATGACTTGATTGGATATCTTTTACCATTAATTAAAATGTCTAGTTAGTCCTTGATCTTTAAAGGTGCTCTGCATTTATGTTTTGCGGTCTCAGAAAGGCTAGCGAGATACGATCCTGTTATATCATATCATGATTGCTTTGAGAAAGTGTTGTCATCCAAGATTTATTATTATTGCTCGCTAGTTGATTATGCAATTGATAATAGGAAACATGAGACCTAAATGTTATTGTCAATATGGTTAGTTCATAATATTTGCTGAAAACTAGAATGCTGGTTTTACATATTTACAACAACAAGAGCAAACAGAGTTTGTAAAAGTTTTTCTTTATAACTTTCAGTTTATCAACTGAATTGCTTGAGGACAACAAAGGTTTAAGCTTGGGGGAGTTGATACGTCCCCATCGTATCTACTTTTCCAAACACTTTTGTCCTTGTTTTGGACTCTAACTTGCATAATTTGAATGGAACTAACCCGGACTGACGTTATTTTCAGCAGAATTGCCATGGTGTTATTTTTGTGCAGAAATAAAAGTTCTCAGAATGACGTGAAAATCAACGGAGAATTCTTTTGGAATATATAAAAAATACTGGAAGAAAGATCCACGTCAGGGGGCCCACACCCTGTCCACGAGGGTGGGGGCGCGCCCCCCTGCCTCGTGGGCCTCCTGAGACGGAGCCTCCACCAAGCCCTAAACTCTCTCGGGAGGGCTGATCCGGAGTCTGTTCGGGGCTCCGGAGAGAGGAATCCGTCGCCATCGTCATCATCAACATTCCCCATCACCAATTTCATGATGCTCACCGCCGTGCGTGAGTAAGTCCATCGTAGGCTTGCTTGACGGTGATGGGTCGGATGAGATTTATCATGTAATTGAGTTAGTTTTGTTAGTGTTTGATCCCTAGTATCCACTATGTTCTGAGATTGATGTTGCTATGACTTTGCTATGCTTCATGCTTGTCACTAGGGCCCTGATACGTCTTCAATGTATCTATAATTTTTGATTGTTCCATGCTATATTATATCCTGTTTTGGACATTACTGGGCTTTATTATACACTTTTATATTATTGTTGGGACCAACCTATTAACCGGAGGCCCAGCCCAGAATTGTTGTTTTTTGCCTATTTTAGGGTTTCACAGAAAAAGAATATCAAACGGAGTCCAAACGGAATGAAACCTTCGGGAACGTGATTTTTGGAACGAACATGATCCAGAGGACTTGCACCCTACGTCAAGCAATGAACCAGGAAGGCACGAGGTAGGGGGAACGCCTACCCCCCACCCCCCCCAGGCGCGCCCTCCACCCTCATGGGGCACACGTTGCTCCACCGACGTACTCCTTCCTCCTATATATACCTACGTACCCCAAACTACCAGATACGGAGCAAAAACCCTAATTCCACCGCCGTAACTTTGTGTATCCACGAGATCCCATATTGGGGCCTTTTTCGGAGCTCCGCCGGAGAGGGTATCGATCACGGAGGGCTTCTACATCAACACCATAGCCCCTCCGATGAAGTGTGAGTAGTTTACTTCAGACCTACGGGTCCATAGTTATTAGCTAGATGGCTTCTTCTCTCTTTTTGGATCTCAATACAAAGTTCGCCCCCTCTCTTTTCGATGTAATCTTCTTTTGAGGTGTGTTTGTTGAGATCAATCAATTGTGGGTTTATGATCAAGTTTATCTATGAACAATATTTGAATCTTCTCTAAATTCTTTTATGTATGATTGGTTATCTTTGCAAGTCTCTTCGAATTATCAGTTTGGTTTGGCCTACTAGATTGATCTTTCTTGCAATCGGAGAAGTGCTTAGCTTTGGGTTCAATCTTGCAGTGTCCTTTCCCAGTGACAGTAGGGGCAGCAAGGAACATATTGTATTGTTGCCATCGAGTATAACAAGATGGGGTTTATATTATATCGCATGAGTTTATCCCTCTACATCATGTCATCTTGCTTAAAGTGTTACTCTGTTCTCTTGAACTTAATACTCTAGATTCATGCTGGATAACGGTCGATGTGTGGAGTAATAGTAGTAGATGTTGCCTACTAGTTGGAACTAGTAGAGGTTGCCTACTAGTTGGAACTACCACCACATCTTTCTCGAGTTCATGATGTCTTCCACGTCTCTCAACTCAGGCGTTGCTTCTCGGATCGCATCCACGGAGTGGACCACGAAATGCTTGATTTCCAAGATAACCTCACATATCGAGAGTACCCTGTTCGCATCCTTGATCAAGCAGAGCGTGTCACCCGACGTCATAACATCAAGTTTCTCAAGGTTCAGTGGTCTCATCATTCCGAGAGAGAAGCTACTTGGGAGCATGAAGATCGTCTTCGACTTGAGTACATCCCAAGTTCTGGTATGCTCAAGGCTAGCAAGTCATGTGTGCATCATGTTTAAATTTCATTTAAATTTGAAATGAGGATTTGTGAAACCCTCAGAATCATTTCTGGAAATGACCCAGATAAAAATTGCTCCAAAAAGGTCCAAGAAAATGTTCATGTTGTTCTCTAAAAATATTGGACAGAGATGAAAATCAAACCAATATTTTTAGGAGCTCATAAGTATTTATTTTGAGCATTTGGAATCAATGCAGTAATTATTTGCTTTGGATATATAAATGTTATATATATTATATGTCCAAAAATTGTGCCATTTGTTGAGGAGCTCTGGAATAATACCACTAGCCCCTACAAAAATTGGCATAATAAAATAAAATGGTTTAGTATTTTTATTAAACCAAACAAATGTCAGAAAAATAGGAAAGAAACAAAAACGGAAAGCTTAACTACAGCCATCTGGCGCCTCAGCCGGCCCAGTGGTGCGGCCCACTGGCCCAACCACCAACTGTCGTATTCTTGGCGATGACAGAAGGACAGGGGCACACACCGGCGTGCGTGGCCGCGACACAGCCGGCCGCGGCCACGTCTTCCGCCACCTCCTGCTTCTCCCTCTCGTCGCATGGATCGCCCGCGCGTCGCCACGCACCCCCAAGCCTCTCTCGCTCTCTCTCGTGCCATTCTCTCCTCCCCCTCGCTCCCTCTCTCGCGGCCGAAATCGCCGTCGCCGCCGTCCATAGATACCGTGGCCTCGGCCACTGCCGCACCTCCTCGACACGCTTCCCAGCTCCGCCGCGACCCCCTCTCCCTCCTCAACGAGCAAAGCAACCCGGGCGAGCTCCGCTACATCCTCGGCGCCGTCGTCTTCATCTCCGGCCGACGAAGATCGTCCTCACCGCCCCGCCGACTCCAGCCTTCCCCAGCTCCCTGACGACGCCCGCCGGTCCCCTGTGAGCCCCGCCGTCGTTCCCCCTACTCCCCTGCCCTTCTGCGCCTTCTAGCCCCTCTGCCGCACGCCACCGAACTCCGGCCGCCGCCGCGAGCCTCGCTCTGGCGAGCTCCGCCGCCCCCCGCAACCTCCCGTCGCCTCCGCCGGATGCGTATGAGCGCCAGGAACCCTCAGAGCCCCTCCGCGCGGCGTTTGGTCGCCGGATGGCGAAACCCGAGCCATTCTGCCGTCGTTGACCTCGCCGGTGGCTGAACTCTGGCCATATCGACGTGGCAGCGTCATTAGCGGCTAATGGCGCCGCTAATTAACCCTTTCAGTGACAGCGACAACTGGGCCCCGCGCCTAATTAACTTCGGTTTATTTTTTGTTTAAATTTGCTTATAATCCAGTGGGACCCACGCATCAAGGTTGACTTGTTGATGTGTCCGTTGACCTGACCCCACCTGTAAGTGAACCAGACAGCACCATGTGACTGACCAGTGGACCCCACTGGTCAGGTTTGACCTGGTCAGCCACAGTTGACTTGCTGACGCAAGCATGACGCAGTGCTGACGCAATTATTTATTTTCTGGATTTAAATTAAATCAGGAAATTCCAGAAAATAGCCAAAACTTCAAAAATTCATATAAATTCAACCGTAGCTCAGATTGAAATAAATTATATATGAAAAATTATTAGAAAAATTCAATCTATCATCTGTACCATTTTCATGCATGACAAACCAACCTATACTTGCTGTATATATGAAAACACACTTATGGCATATTTAAGAGCTTATTTTGCAGATGTATTTGAACCCTTGGTTCAAATGGACTTCAACTAAATAAATGCTAGATGCATTAACTCAAACAACATCACATACTCATGCCATGTTCATGCATCATATTGTTGCATATGCTTGTATTTGATTTCCGTCACCGTTCCTTCTCGATAGGTCCTGCTCCGGAGAGTGTTCGAGAGTACCTCCTGACAAGCAGTGCCCCTCTGTTGATCTACCAGGCAAGAAAACCCCCTTGGTCATTCCGATACAACCCCACTCTATCGCTCATGCTCTCTTTTATTGCATTAGGACAACAACGATTCAACTGCTACTTATGCTGCGGTAGTTGAACCCATACCTCTGCATGACTTGTCATTGCCACAGTAAATAGTTGAAACCCACTAGCATGTGTAGGAGTTGATTGAGCCATGTTGTGTTCCTACCATGCCATGCCTGCTATTGCTTAGAGTTGTGTCAGGTCTGATTCATTGAGAATGAATTGGAGTGTTACGATATGTTCTATTGCTGAGAGTGAACGTGTGAACACGTTTTGGTAAAGGTAGCGGTGAGAGGCCATGTAGGAGTACATGGTGGGTTGTCTCACTAGAACCGTCCTTAAGCACTGAGTTCTGTGTATGTTGTCCAATGACTAGATACTACCACACATTGGGTTCCGGTAACTCGCCCCCTCTCGACTTATTAACCGACTTGGTGTCTATCCAGTAGTTGCAAATAGTTTTTGGTGTTTGTAGGTAGTGTTAGTAGTCTACCAAGTGGCACCCTGTACACATCGTTTGGGGCCGTGAGCGAAATCCCGGCCGGATCTCCTTGCGGATGGAACCCGAATAGGCGATAAACCTGGACTAGAGTCTTGTGTGGTTAGTCAGGTCGTGGCCGACACCCTCGCTAGGCTTCCGCTTGAAGGTTGCCGAGATACATGACGTGTACATGGTGATAAGTGGTGAGAGCGTGTGTCAAGAAGTACACCCCTGCAGGGTTATCATGATCTATTCGAATAGCCGTGTCCTCGGTTATGGACTTCTTGGATGCTTACGTGGTACATAGACAACAGAAAGTGGATACCCTAAAATGCTCAAGATAAGTGTGAGTGCTATGGATGGCCTTCTCGTAGTGAGACGGGAATGAATCCATAGTGGTGTATTGATGTGGTGAGTAGTGGACTCATGTGCGCCACCTCAGAAGAGTTACCAGCAGTCGTAGTACGGGATAGCCACTGAGTCAAAGCTGGCTTGCTGCAACTAAACCCCACATTACCTTCTCGATACAAATGAATGTATGATAGGATCTGATGTAAGTATTGCTGAGTGCCTTTGTACTCACGTTGCTTTATTTATGTTTTTGCAGTAGAGACTTGGGTCTTACTAGTTTACGTGGACTTCGACAAGTAGCTTGTAGCTCAGCTACGATCTTGATTGGACATTGTAGATAGTCAGGCTCACAGCCTTTTCTTTTGTAGTTTTCTGTACTTAGACATGTAATGCTTCCGCTTGTTGCTTGTATGCTCTGAATGATGGGTCATGTGACCCCTGTTTGTATATATGTTATGTGGCTCTTCTGGCGTTTATCTATATGAGTTTGCGTTATGTTGTGATGCCCTGTTGTACAGCACATACTTGCATGTTATGCGTACGTGTAACGTGTATTGCTATGTGTGGGATCCGACAATCTAGTTGTTTATCCTTGTCAGCCTCTCTTATGGGGAAATGTAGTCTAGTGTCTCCTTGAGCCATAGTAGTCCGCTACAGCCCGGTTCACCGGAGTCCTGCTAGCCCAGCACTACTGTTTAGGACACTTGACTGGTCGGCATGTGTTTCATTTCGTTCCTGTGTCTGTCCCTTCGGGGAAATGTCACACGGTGACATCCGGGGTCCTGCCTAGCCTGCTACAGCCCGGGTTACCGGAGTCCTGTTAGCCCAGTGGTACAACCCGGATTCACACGCTGCTGACCGACATGCTCGAAGTTGATTCATGTATGCCTGTCCCCATGGGTTAATGCCGCTTAGGGTTCACGACTAGTCATGTTGGCCCGGGTTCTCTATCATATGGATGCTAGCGATACTATCAGATATGTGAGCCAAAAGGCGCAAACGGTCCCGGGCCATGGTAGGGCGACACCCGTGGGAATACCGTGCATGAGGCCGCAAGGTGATATGAGGTGTTACTTATGGACTTAGAATCGGGGTCCCGACAACCCCGCTCCATTCATTGCCACTTATGGTCCTAGGGAGCTACAAGTGGAAGAAATGACTCAAATTCGACCGTCGGGTAAAAATCCTTCATTCCAAGTCATAGCCCGAGAGAGAGAAGGAAGGCATACCCGGGTGGTGAAGGAGTCATCGCCGGAGGAGGAAACGCTGGAGTGGTCTTCTCTTTGAAGAAGACCATGGCGACCCCAACGGTAGGATGCAAGACCGCAAGAGCAAGGAAGCAAGCGAGGAAGCTGTTATAGCTTAGGACGGAAGGAAGGAGGAAACATGGGAAATGTGACTTGTGGTTGGGGAGAAAAGGGGGTGCGCAAGGGGGGAGGGGGCGAGGGTAGATATTCTGGCGGTAGGCCAAAATTTTGGAAATGTGGAGGGAAATTATGCGCGTGGTGTCGCCGTACCATTCACTATGAACGATTGTGTGCATCGCAAACAATTCTTCTGCTTTACATGCATGGGATGTGTTTGAGAATTCAAATTTTGGTGGAAATTTTCCCAAGTACGTCATTGCATAATTTAACATCGCTTGCTAATTTGGGCACACAAAAGAGCGTACAACAGACATACCACACTTACTGAATCGAGAAATTTTAGTAATTAAACAGAGCCAGTTGACCTAAACATTGCTCTAACAAAAGACTAGCATTAAAAACAAAGCCTAACTATGCATAATTTTAATAAATCTGCCACCACGCCGGTCTATGCATTGCCGGTGTGAGTTGAGACGTCGATGACTTGTCCTTGCGACATGCCGCCGTTGGTCGACTCTGCGTCCCCCTGCTGAAGTCGACTATGTCCTCGTCCTTGTCCTCGTCTTCGGTGTCGCCCTCAAGGTTGTAGTACTCATAGTAGTGGCTGCGTCAGAGCTTGCATTGGTACTCCACTGCCGATTCCTCGACGGACAGACTCTTCACTACCTCGACCTTGGCCACGCGCAACTCCTCCTACAGGCACTCCTCGATCTCCGCCGCTGTAACATCCCAAATTTTCAATTTGGAATGTTATACACTAGATCATCATGCATATAATATTTACTTGCATTTTTGTCAATCCTTGAAATTTCACGCAACTCAAGGACCCTCGGAGAGAGTTGGAGATTTCGTTATTTTCATATTTGAGTTCTTCTCAAATTTTGAAGAAAGGATCATTGGATTTGTCGGAGTTTATTTGCCTTTTTATTTGGATAGGGAAAAATGTGCGTTTTCAAAAATTTGCATTCTAGGTCCCGAGAAAAGTTCATTTTGTTCGACTCATTTTTAGGAGTCGGGGAAAATTTACTTTGGGAGTTTTGGAGTACGTTTAGATTTCTTTTCTTTTGTTTTTCTGCGCGAGTAACCGATTTGAAAATAATAATTCCACAGCGCCCCTGGGCCAAGGCCCAGCAGGCTGGCCGGCCAGGCCGCCGCGCCGCCCTAGCACGCGCGCCTGCGTAGGAGGCCGCCGCCGCCGCCGAAGTGGAGTCCTAGTAGGACTCCGTTTTCTTTTTTTTAGGACTCCCTCTCCTTCTCTTTTTCTTGCCCCTTCCCCAAGCAATCCCTCTCCCCTCACCTATATAAATACCAACACCCCCCCTCTAAACCCCACACCAAGCCCCAAGCCCCAAGCCACGCCCCTCACCCCGCGCCACCGCCTCCCTAGCGCCGCCGCCGCCCCTTGCTAGCGCCGCCGCCGCCCTTAACCGCGCCGCCGCCGCCCTACGTCGCCGCCGTTCGCCGGAGCCTCGCTGGAGGTAGCGGCGCCGCATCTCTCCTATCCCCTCGGTTCGGTTTTTCTTATAAACTGTTCCGATTCTTTTCTTCTCGTCCGATTCGTTTTCTTCCGATTCTTTTTTGTTTCGGTTTTCTTTTTCCGAAACCCTAGATCGGTTTTCCGTTTTCTTTTCCGGTTTAGTTTCCTAGAGACCGTTCACCGGACCGTTCGTCCTAACGAACGTGATCACCGGATTATCCTAGGTTAACAAACATCCATTCGTTTAACCGTTCTTCTTTTTCTTTTCGTCGGATTTATTCCGCGATCGCGATCTCAGATCTGATCTTCGTTCTAGTTTATCTTCTCGCTCGTTTATCGGAATCAGGTGATTCAAGCGCCTGGAGGGAAACCGCCGTTCCGACTAATCAACTTAAACAAGTTTTTGCTACGGTAAAATTTGACCTAGTTTCAACTTGCTAGAACCGAGTTGTTTTCTTTCGCCGTTGGTTTTCGGTTTCTTTGTTTGGTTCTTTCTCTCTTTGCAACCGGAGTTCTTAAGTTGAACTATCTCGTTCGATCTCTTGTTCGAGTTTTACCTGTGCATTAGATGAGTACTTATTGTATGCTTGTTGTTTGTCTGCGATAGATCACCCGGATTGCGCCGCTTGTTACTTCGAATCTCTAGGACTCGCGGATCATCAGCAAGGCAAGTAACACTTTGATCATACCATTTCTACAACCAAGTTTTATTGCATTAGATCAATCCTCACACATTGCATGATTAGGATCTAATTAAATTGTGGGATGGGAAGTAGATGAGTTAGTACATATTACCTGTTTATTATGAAACCTTTGGGAGTTACTTCTAAGTTTGCTTATTATGCCATGCTATGCTAGTAGACGTGGATTGGGTGAGTGATATCCATGACAGATGTGAGATTGATAATTTTAAGGGTTTATCTAAGGTGGCAACTTAAACACACATCTGGGTGGATTGAGGCACCTGATGTCTATCAGGACTTGCCTGTTTTCTTTTGGACCGCCACCCAGGCTCAAAGGGATCATAAGATCTTTCATACTAGAAACTTACGTGTGCAGCCACAAGCCATTATGGGCTCTGGCACAACTGACTAAGTCATGCGAACTCTTACAGGGTAGACTAGCAGATGTAGGGGAAAGTAGGTGTACCGGTCTATCCATCATAAGGTGCTAGCGCTTCTGAAAGACTGTGTCTCGGTCATCCATTTCTCAAAAACCAGTAGTGCGAGAAAACCAACGGAGGCGATCGAGTCTTGTGGGGAAAAGTGCGCAAACCTCTGCAGAGTGTAATAAACTAATCATGATTAGCCGTGTCCCCGGTTATGGACATCTTGAGTATCTAGTACTTGAATATCATGTGAATCTCATCATGTTACTTCTAATTAATATTGTTGGGTTATTGATGATTACTTTTAATTGGGATTGAGAATGCTGTCAACCATTCTCAATGTTTAACAACCACCATGATAGTTAAATAAAATTTATTCCTTTGCAGTAGGGAAAAACTGGCTTTACGCAAAACAGTAACCATAGAGCTTTCCACCAGCCAAATACGCATATATTATAGCTGTTTCATTCCATTACTCTCTATGTGTTACCTTGCCAGCATATTCCATGTGCTGACCCGTTTCGGGCTGCAACGTTAATGTTGCAGACATTTCAGACGATGATTAAGGTGCTTTTAGGTCGTGGTTCTATACTCAGTGATGCCGTTGGAGTTGATGGACCCATTTATCTTCCAAGTCTTCCGCTGTTATCGACCCTAGATGGCCTTAAGCCATATTGATTGTAATAAGTTCTCTTTGAGACATCGTTGTAATAAGTGTGTGATTTCCACTCTGCTATAAATCCTTCGAAGTACTGTGTGGTGTCAGCATTACTGATCCAGGGATGACACCGGAGCACAGTAGACTTGATCCATTCGGGTCGGGTTGCTACAGAGATGGTATCAGAGCACACGCTGACTATAGGACACGACCACTAAGTTAAAGCCATAGATCACTATTCTCTCCTCATTTTCTAACTCCTCATCTTTTCTACTCTTTAGGATGAAGGACGCGAAGATTAAGTACGCTCAACCGGATGAAGGCACACCTTTTGGATTTCACTTGAAGGAAGTCACCAAGTACCTAAACATTGGATTACCAAGTTTCACAGGAACCTTCAACGCCACTCTGCCTGAAGAGGAGCGCTGGAAGATTCAAGCTCACGTTCCGGGAAGGACATTCGCGCCAATCACGAAGCCCATAGATAGTGTTTTCAATGCACCAACCTGGAGTCTGGGAAAGAGCATGGCAGCCCATATCACCATAGGACGCATTGGAGAAGTTTATCAAGAAGACCTCAAGGACACTATCTACCAGATTTGCGGACGCCGAGATGAACAATGGGAGTTAGTCCTCACCAAGAAGGATAGATCCATTGCAGCATTCATCCAGGAGTTAAACCAACACATTCGACACCACGAGAACCAGATGTGCAATGATATGATAGAGTTGAAGAATGCGAAAGCGAGGATCATCGAGCTAGAAGTAGAACTGAAGGCTACATGCAAGGACTACATGGACGAGATCGTAGCTCTAGCAAGACACAACGTCGATCTTAAGCAAGAAATTGAAGAACTCCAAAGGGAGTTAGCATCCAGAAAGCAAGACATGTACGTCGCATGTCCGGACAACTACATCATCATCGACGACACCGATTCGGATCCAAGTGAACCCAACTTTGAAGACGAAGCTGGAGCGGACATCATGGAGTCTTCCACCGGTTCAAATTTCTAGATGAACACCAAATATTAGTAGTATTCCCCCCCTGTAAACACTATAGTTCGAGCAATTTTGCGATAGCTAGATCGATTGTATGCCCTTGTTTGATTGAATGAAGTGATTTGTGTGCATTTGCTCATGTGCATCGGGGTAGTGTTTTCTCTTTAGACCTCACTCTATTCTTATTTCTCATCTTTTCTAAACCCTTAGATGCCTCCGAGACGTGACAATGGATTTCCACCGGAGCTCACTTAGTTGATCCAGCAGCGGAATCAATTGATGCAGATGTTAGTTTAGAATCAGCAGAACAACAACAACAACAACAACCCACCCCCACCACCACCACCTGTTGACCACTTAGCCCGTTTCCTTAGGCTGAATCCGCCGGTGTTTTCTAGTAGCATCGAGCCGATAGTAGCAGACGATTGGTTCCGCAAGATAGGAAGGGAGTTGACCACTGCAGGATGCACGGATGGTGAGAAAGTGAAGTTTGCCACACATCAGTTAGAAGGACCCGCGGCAGCATGGTGGGAGAATTTCACAGCCACCTTCCCAGTTGACACCGTCACATGGGATCAGTTCCAGCAAGCTTTCTGCACTGCACATGTTTCAGCAGGAGCTATGGCCATGAAGAAGCGTGAGTTTCGCAACTTACGCCAAGGAGGAAGGACAGTTGGCCAGTATGTTGACGACTTCAGCAAGTTAGCACGTTATGCCCCAGATGACGTTGCTACGGATGCGACCAAGCAGGAGAAGTTCCTGGAAGGACTGAATGATGAGTTGAGTAAGCAGTTGATGGTAGCAAGTTTCAACAACTACCAGGAGTTGGTAGATCGTGCCATCATGATTGAAGGGAAGCAACAGCAGATTGAGAACCGCAAATGGAAGTATGGATAGGGGAAGTATAACTCTGGAGCCCAGTAGAAGCCCCGTTTTACCCCTAAATCGGGATTTCAGTTTCAGCATACCCATGGAGGAGATAGTTCGCACAACCACAATGGCAAAAAGAATGGTAATGGGAAGAAGCCGAACCCTTTCAATAGGGGACAGGTGAACCACGTTAACGTGGAGGAGGCTGAAGATCAGCCTGATGCAGTAATCGGTATGTTTTTGGTTAAGTCATTTACCGCACTCGTTCTTTTCGATACTGGTGCATCACATTCATACATATCAAGGGGATTTGTGGCAAGATATAGCCTGCCCACTAGGATTCTCAAAACACCTATGCTAGTAAGTTCGCCAGGAGCAGAGTACATGGCCAGTCAAGGATGTTTTCAAGTGCCATTAAGCATAGGAAGGCATGTTTTCCCAACAGATTTGATTATTCTGGAATCCCAAAGTCTGGATGTAATTCTCGGTATGGATTGGTTGTCGATGTATGGAGGAAACATCGATTGTGCTAGTAAGTCAATTTTGCTTACAACGCCAGAAGGAAGAAGGATCAAGTATGTATCCCGGCATGTGCCAAATAGGACACAAGTAAATTGCCTAACAGGAGTTGTGCATGTAACGCCCTCGATGCGGCTATATCTCCCACGTGTCGAGGCACGGCTTAGAGGCATAGCTGCATTGAAAGTAATGTCGCAAGTCGGGAAATCATCACACATCCCATGTACATAAATAATATAAAGGGGAAGAACATAGTTGGCTTACACTCGCCACATCACATGAAAGTACATAAATAACATCCATCATACAATTCACTCATGGCCCGACTACGGCGCCAAAATAGAAAAGACCCCCAACATGCGACAAGGCCCTGAATCTAACCCCGAATAGGCACCACTACTGATCATCAGGAAAAGACACATAGTAACGCTGAGAGTCCTCGTCGTACTCCCACTTGAGCTCGAGCGCGCCATCTGGAGCTGAATCATCTGTCCCTGCATCTGGTGTAATAGTAATCTATGAGCCACAGGGACTCACCAATCTCGCACCCCCGCGATCAAGACTATTTAAGCTTAATAGGTAGGAAAGGGTAATGTATAAGTGGAGCTACAGCAAGCGTCTAGCATATATGGTGGCTAACTTATTCGCAAAAGAGAGCGAGAAGAGGAGGCAAAGCACGAGCGAGAAACTAGAGAGCAACCTGCGCAAGCATAACTCCAACACCGTGTCCACTTCCCGGACTCCGCCGAGAAGAGGCCATCACGACAACACACTCAGTTGATTCATTTTAATTAATTAAGGTTCAAGTTATCTACAACCGGACATTAACAAATTCCCATCTGCCCATAACCGCGGGCACGGCTTTCGAAAGATCAGTCCCTACAGGGGGGTCCCAACTTAGCCCATAACAAGCTCTCACGGTCAACAAAGGAATAGACCTCCACCCAAGACACGCCGATCAGACTCGGTATCTCGGTACAACAAGATGATTCGGCAGGTTAAAACAAGTCCAACAACACCGCCCGAATGTGCCGGCAAATCCCGATAGGAGCTGCACATATCTCTTTCTTAGGGCACACTCAGATTGTCCTAGGTACGGGTAGGCCAGCCCAGAGTTGCCCCTGGTGGCCACCGGCAGCTGAAAGTTGGACCAACACTCAGAGGAGCACTGGCCCGGGGGGGGGGTTAAAATAAGATGACCCTCGGGCTCCGGAAACCCAAGGGAAAAAGAGGCTAGGTGGCAAATGGTAAAACCAATGTTGGGCATTGCTGGAAAACCTTTAATCAAGGCGGACTATCAAGGGGTTCCCATTATAGCCCAACCGCGTAAGGGACGCAACAATCTGGGAACATAACACCGATATGACGGAAACTAGGGCGGCAAGAGTGGAACAAAACACTAGGCGAGAGGCCGAGCCTTCCACCCTTTACCAAGTGTATAGATGCATTAAGATAACGTAGCAATATAATGATATCCCAACAAGTAAATAAATGTTCCAACAAGGAACGGCTCCAATCTTCACCTGCAACTAGCAACGCTATAAGAAGGGGCTGAGCAAAGCGGTAACTTAGCCAATCAACGGTTTGCTAAGACAAAGGTGGGTTAGAGGCTCAATCATGGCAATTGGGAGGCTTACAAGCAAGTGGTAGGCATCGTAGCATTGGCAAAGCAAAAGAGCGAGCAATCTAGCATAGCAAAGATAGTAGTGATTTCGAGGGTATGATCATCTTGCCTCCACCGTTGTCAGAGTTGACTGGATCCTCAAAAGCAAACTCAACGGGCTCCTCGTTAGCGAACTCGTCTCCCGGCTCTACCCAACAACACAAACAAGCAACAAGGATACAATCAACCACGTGCAAGGGCAACCAATAACATGCAAAGATGGTATGCTATGCGGGATGCGATGCGGGATGCAAAATGCAAGACGTGACAGGAAATGCATGAACCTGGCCTCAACATGGAAAACCAAGTGTGTCACTGGATAGAGGGGAAGAAATCCCCTGAAAACGATATAAAGATCATAGGAATCAGAGCTACGGTTTGGAAATGGCAAGCGTTTTACAAAACGAACCGATCTGCAATTTACAGCAAGTAGGCTCCTAAATGCAATGAAATGAACATGCTACAGCCACCAAACATGAAAAAAAAGTACATGGCAGGGATGTATAGAAGATTCTTAACAAATCACTAGGACTGAGCCATAGGCAAATTCATCCATTAAGGGGTTCAAACAAGCATGGCAAAACTGAATAAGCAAAACAGATTTCAGACTTGGTGAAATTAACACTAGTCTGAAATTTCAGACCACGATGCTCTCTTCGGAGCAGCAAAACAACATGAAACATAACCTGAACATGGCAAGTAAGAACATGGCATGGAGCTACTCAACAAGCTTAACAAAACACCCAAAATGACCTGGGGCCAAAAGGGTCCACAAAATACTCTACCGAGCACACGAACATAGAAGAAACACAATCAGTTTTCAGACTTGGTGAAAACTGAGACATGCTGAAATTATAACTCACGGAGGCATGTAAACGAGCTCGATGCACTCACTACGGTGCAAGTCATGGCAAGGCAAGCATATATCCATAAAGAAGGCACAAAATTCTAGCTAGACATGGCAAGAACAATGGCATAGCATGCATGGATCACTGACAATGGCATCGACAAAATCACAAAAGAGTTCACGATCTGCCCAAATTAACAACAGTGCAAAAGTTGAGCTCGATTGAGTCAACCTAGGGTGCTCCAACATAACAAGTAAAGACATGGATGGATAGATCACAACAAGATTAACAAATGTCCCTTACTGATCATACTCAAAAGGGGCACGGATCACTAGGAAACAAGCTGGACATATAGCATCATGAACTAAAACATCCCAGACTTAATGAAAATCACTAAGTCCCTGAAATCAGCAATCTCAGGTACCCCTCTTTGCAAGCTTGCACAAGACACCACACACATCCTAAAAATGCATGGGTGCCACCTCTGGAAAGAAGACTAAAAGCTTAACAATTCATCCCAAAGGGGCACAGGCATATCATGCACACAATAATCATGGTAAAAATGACAAAAGTCAATGATGAGCTACTGGATCTGCAATTTAACTCACGATGCCTCATTCTACTAGCATTTTGGGCATCAAGATGAACTCAAAGGCAAATTATGCAATGGAATGAAATGATGTACTCGTCGAGACGAAGATTTTGATATATCATATGTCCAAAACGGAGCTACGGCTGCAAAGTTACGGAGCCTAGAACAGGAGCGTATGAACTAAAAGATATCCGGGACTTGGTGAAAAAAAAACTACCCCGGCTTAGGGTTTACTGTAGCAACCCCGATCCAGATCTGGGCGCGCCTCCCGAGGTGGCAGCGGCGCTGTTCACGGCCGGCGGCCGGCCAGGGCGAGGTTAGGCCGGCTCCGGGCGGCGGCCACCGGAGCGCCGGAGGCGGCGGCGTGCCGGCGCGCGGCCGGGCGGCGGAGGCGGGCAGCGCGGGCGAGCTCGGCCGGCGAGGAGGCGGTGGCCGGCGCGGGCCCCGGCCCGCCGACGAGGAGGAGCAAGGCGGCGGGGTCGGCTTTCGAGGCGGCGGGGTGGAGGCGATGCCCCGGGTGCGGCGGCGACGGGGAACGGGCCCCGCGGGCCTGACGCGGCGGGAGGCGGCGGCGGTTTGTCCGGTGCGGCCCGGACGTGTCCGGTGCGCCGGATGGAGGAAGACTAGGGTTAGGGTGGTAGGGGATCCGCGAAATTTTTAGGAGGGGGGCTATAAATAGGCATAAGTGGAGCTACGAGAGTCCAAATGAGGTGCGGTTTTCGCCCACGTGATCGTGATCGAACGACCGAGATGATGGAGCAGAGTTTGGTGGGTTTTGGGCCAAATTGGAGGGGTGTTGGGCTGCAACACACACAAGGCCTTTTCGGTCCCTCGGTTAACCGTTGGAGTATCAAACGAAGTCCAAATGACCCGAAACTTGACAGGCGGTCTACCGGTAGCAAACCAAGGCCGCATGGCAAGTCTCGGTCCAATCCGGAAATGTTTAATCCCCACACATGAAAGAAAGCTAGAAATGGCCACCGGAGGAGAACGAAGCGCCGGAATGCAAAATGGACAACGGGAAAATGCTCGAATGCATGAGATGAACATGTATGCAAATGCAATGCACGTGATGACATGATATGAGATGCACGAAAACGAAAACAACACACGGAGACAAAGACCCGAACCCGAGGAATAAATATAACTTAATGCCGGAAACGGCAAGAGTTGGAGTACAAATTGGGAAAGTAATATCTGGGGCGTTACAGTGCAGGAAGAAGTACCAGTGGTAAACGATTTTCCTGATGTATTTCCGGAAGAGTTGCCAGGCATGCCACCGGATAGAGACATTGAGTTTTTGATTGAGTTGTTGCCAGGTACAGGCCCAATATCAAAGAGACCATATAGGATTCCATCAAAGGATTTGGTAGAAATTAAGAATCAGATTAAGGAGTTACTGGAGAAAGGTTACATTCGCCCAAGTTCTTCGCCTTGGGGATCACCCGTACTTCTAGTGGAGAAGAAGGATGGATCATTACGGATGGTTGTTGATTACCGTGGATTGAATGAAGTAACCATCAAGAACAAGTACCCACTGCCAATGATTAATGATCTGTTTGATCGTTTGCAAGGAGCTAACGTGTTTTCCAAGATCGATTTGTGATCAGGGTACGACCAGTTGAAGATTCGAGAGCAGGACATACCTAAGACAGCATTCACCACGAGATACGGATTGTATGAGTATACCGTTATGTCATTTGGATTGACTAACGCACCTGCCTATTTTATGAACCTGATGAACAAAGTGTTTATGGAGTTTTTGGATAAGTTCGTCGTAGTGTTCATTGATGACATCCTGGTTTATTCAAAGAATGAAGAAGAGCATAAGGAACATTTGCGTTTGGTTTTGGAGAAACTAAGGGAACATCAGTTATATGCTAAATTTAGCAAATGTGAGTTTTGGTTGAAGGAAGTAGGATTCCTCGGACACGTTATATCCGGAGAAGGGATAGCAGTTGACCCCGCAAAGGTTGAGACCGTAACCGAATGGGAAGCACCAACGACAGTTGGAGAGATCCGGAGTTTTCTTGGACTCGCAGGATACTACCGGAGATTCATTGAGAATTTTTCAAAGATTGCGAAGCCTATGACGGAGTTGTTGAAGAAGTATACCAAGTTCAATTGAATATCATGTGAATCTCATCATGTTACTTCTAATTAATATTGTTGGGTTATTGATGATTACTTTTAATTGGGATTGAGAATGCTGTAAACCATTCTCAATGTTTAACAACCACCATGATAGTTAAATAAAATTTATTCCTTTGCAGTAGGGAAAAACTGGCTTTATGCAAAACAGTAACCATAGAGCTTTCCACCAGCCAAATATGCATATAGTATAGCTGTTTCATTCCATTACTCTCTATGTGTTACCTTGCCAGCATATTCCATGTGCTGACCCGTTTCGGGCTGCAACGTTAATGTTGCAGACTTTTCAGACGACGATTAAGGTGCTTTTAGGTCGTGGTTCTATACTCAGTGATGCCGTTGGAGTTGATGGACCCATTTATCTTCCAAGTCTTCCGCTGTTATCGACACTAGATGGCCTTAAGCCATATTTATTGTAATAAGTTCTCTTTGAGACATCGTTGTAATAAGTGTGTGATTGCCACTCTGCTATAAATCCTTTGAAGTACTGTGTGGTGTCAGCATTACTGATCCAGGGATGACACCTGAGCACAGTAGACTTGATCCATTCAGGTCGGGTCGCTACAGCCGCCTCCTACATCTCCAGCTCCCGCTCTTCTACGTCGTGAGGAAGCAGGTGCTCCATGGCCATCGCCGCCTTTTCGGACATGGGTTGCATGCTGGATTCCGAGGTGGCCTGGAATATCTTGGCGTGGATGGCCTCGACCAGGGCGACATCGGCGGCGCGGACGACATCTCGAGCGCTCTCGGCATTTGAAGCCGCCATCGTAGCAGCAGCTGCAGCTGTCTCGGCTGCTGCAGCTGCCCTATCGGCTGCCGCAGACGCCCTTTCGACAGTAGTGGACGTGCTCAATGCTGATGCAGCACCACTCTTGGCGTAGGTGGCCGCACTTTGGGCGCAAGCGGCTGCGCTCGGGGGGGGGGGGGGGGGGACGCGCCCATTGTACGGGCCTTCACGAAGCGTTTCCACAGTGTCATCTTTGCAAGAAGGGGTGTGGGAATGGGGATCGGCATTCGTGGATTCGGGGTTTGCCGACACTGGAACAGACAAGCCGGTGAAGCTTAAGGAGGAAGACTTAAATGGACCCAGATATTTTTATAGCAAACGGTTCCTACAACACAACTGTGTGTGATGTTGTAGATATTTTTTATTAGCTGTGAAAGACGAATTTGGAGTAAAGTGGCAATGGATGGAGTTTTAAATGTACGACAAAATTTGTAGTACTAATACATCCTCATGTCAAATTTTGGAAAATTCCAGGCGTCATTCGACCTTCTAATACATTTAAGTGATTTTCTAGCCATTTAATGACCGTAATTGAAATTTGAACTACATGTACATCCAACAGCTAACCATAACGGTCTGAAAAGTCATATTTTGTGTACTTGTGTGTGATTTAATTCCATGTGCAGTACATTGGAAGAAATTTTTAAACATATAGGTCTACAGGCTATGACACAATAAAGCATGGAGTGCCATGGCATTTAAATTCCAAAAAATAAAAAAAATCAGAAACACATGAAACCTTGGTTGATGTAATGTCATGCCACCAAGATGAACAATCAGCAACTCACTAGAAGGCTCGTGGTTCCGAAAGGGAACAATGCATGTTTGATGACGAATGGGAGATAGCTTCCTCTTACGGCCTTCAAATTTTTTCTACGTGTATCGTGCACCAATACAACTGTCATGTGAAAACTTGGAAAATTCCAGGGGTCATTTGACCTTTAATGACCGTAATTCAAATTTGAACTACATCTACGTGCAACGGCTAACCATAACGGTTTGAAAATCATATTTGTGTACTTGTGTGCGAGTTAATTCCATGTGCATAAATTCGAAGGAATTTTCAAACATATTGGTCTTGTGACATGGACACATGCATATGTATGCATGGAGTGCCATGGCATTTTAATTCCAAAAAATTGAAAAATGATCAGAAAAACATGAAAGATTGCTTGATGTAATGTCATGCCACTAAGATGATGTGGTAAAAAATTCGCATGTTTGACGAAAGTTTGGACACACGCCCCTCACAAACTCGTGCAACTCACTAGAAGGCTCATGGTTCCGAGAGGGAACAATGCATGTTTGATGACGAACTAGAGATAGCTTCCTCTTATGGCCTTCAAATTTTTTCTACGTTTAACGCGCACTACTACAAATTTCATGTGAAAATTTTGAAAATTCTAGGGGTCATTTGACCTTTTAAAGACATTTAAGTGATTTTCTAGCCATTTAATGACCGTAATTCAAATTTGAACTACATCTACATGCAACAGCTAACCATAACGGTTTGAAAAATCGTATTTGTGTACTTGTGTGCGAGTTAACTCCATGTGCAGTAAATTAGAAGGAATTTTCAAATATATTGGTCTCACGGCATGGACACATGCTTGGAGTGCCATGACATTTTAAGTCCAAAAAATTTAAAAATAATCAGAAAAACATGAAACCTTGCTTGATGTAATGTTATGCCACCAAGATGATGTGGTAACATAATTGGCATGTTTGACGAAAGTTTGGACACACACCCCTGAAAAACCGGAGCAACTCACTAGAAGGCTCGTGGTTCCGAGAGGGAACAATGCTTGTTCAATGACAAATGGGAGATAGCTTCCTCTAACGGCCTTCAATTTTTTTCTACATTTAACGTGCACTAATACAACTTTTATGTGAAAATTTGGAAAATTTCAGGGGTCATTTGACCTTTTAAAGACATTTAATTGATTTTCTAGCCATTTAATGACCGTATTTCAAATTTGAACTACATCTACATACAATGGCTATCCATAATGGTTTGAAAAATCATATTTGTGTACTTGAGTGCGAGTCAATTCCATGTGCAGTAAATTAGAAGGAATTTTCAAACATATTCGTCTCACGGCATGGGCACATGCATGGAGGGACATGGAATTTTAATTCAGAATTTTTTTTAAATTGATCAGAAAAACATGAAACCTTGCTTCATGTAATGTCATGCCACCAAGATGGTGTGGTAAAAACTTGGCCTGTTTGATGAAAGTTTGGACACCCCCCCCTCACAAACCGGAGCAACTCACTTGAAGGCTCGTGGTTCCGAAAGGGAACAATGCATGTTTGATGACGAATGGGAGATAGCTTCCTCTTACGGCCTTCAAATTTTTTCTACGTGTACCGTGCACCAATACAACTGTCATGTGAAAACTTGGAAAATTCCAGGGGTCATTTGACCTTTTAGAGGCATTTAAGTGATTTTCTAGCCATTTAATGACCGTAATTCAAATTTGAACTACATCTACGTGCAACGGCTAACCATAACGGTTTGAAAATCATATTTGTGTACTTGTGTGCGAGTTAATTCCATGTGCATAAATTAGGAGGAATTTTCAAACATATTGGTCTTGTGACATGGACACATGCATATGTATGCATGGAGTGCCATGGCATTTTAATTCCAAAAAATTGAAAAATGATCAGAAAAACATGAAAGATTGCTTGATGTAATGTCATGCCACTAAGATGATGTGGTAAAAAATTCGCATGTTTGACGAAAGTTTGGACACACGCCCCTCACAAACTGGAGCAACTCAGTAGAAGGCTCATGGTTCCGAGAGGGAACAATGCATGTTTGATGACGAACTAGAGATAGCTTCCTCTTACGGCCTTCAAAATTTTTCTACGTTTAACACGCACTACTACAAATTTCATGTGAAAATTTTGAAAATTCTAGGGGTCATTTGACCTTTTAAAGACATTTAAGTGATTTTCTAGCCATTTAATGACCGTAATTCAAATTTGAACTACATCTACATGCAACAGCTAACTATAACGGTTTGAAAAATCGTATTTGTGTACTTGTGTGCGAGTTAACTCCATGTGCAGTAAATTAGAAGGAATTTTCAAATATATTGGTCTCACGGCATGGACACATGCTTGGAGTGCCATGACATTTTAAGTCCAACAAATTTAAAAATAATCAGGAAAACATGAAACCTTGCTTGATGTAATGTTATGCCACCAAGATGATGTGGTAACATAATTGGCATGTTTGACAAAAGTTTGGACACACACCCCTGAAAAACTGGAGCAACTCACTAGAAGGCTCATGGTTCCGAGAGGGAACAATGCTTGTTCAATGACAAATGGGAGATAGCTTCCTCTAACGACCTTCAATTTTTTTTCTACATTTAACGTGCACTAATACAACTTTTATGTGAAAATTTGGAAAATTTCAGGGGTCATTTGACCTTTTAAAGACATTTAATTGATTTTCTAGCCATTTAATGACCGTATTTCAAATTTGAACTACATCTACATACAATGGCTAACCATAATGGTTTGAAAAATCATATTTGTGTACTTGAGTGCAAGTCAATTCCATGTGCAGTAAATTAGAACGAATTTTAAAACATATTCGTCTCACGGCATGGGCACATGCATGGAGGGACATGGAATTTTAATTCAGAAAATTTTTAAATTGATCAGAAAAACATGAAACCTTGCTTGATGTAATGTCATCCCACCAAGATGGTGTGGTAAAAAATTGGCCTGTTTGATGAAAGTTTGGACACCCCCCCTCACAAACCGGAGCAACTCACTAGAAGGCTCGTAGTTCTGAGAGGGAACAATGGTTGTTTGATGACAAACGGGAGATAGCTTCCTCTTACGGCCTTCAAATTTTTTTCTACATTTAACGTGCAAAAGTCCACAGGTCAATTGACCTTTTAAAGACATTTAAGTGATTTTCTAGCCATTTAATGACCGTAATTCAAGTTTGAACGACGTCTACATGCAACGGCTAACTATAATGGTTAAAAAAAATCATATTTTGTGTACTTGTGTGCGAGTTAATTCCATGTGCAATAAGTTAGAAGGAATTTTCAAACATATTGGTCTCATGGCATGGGCACATGCATGGAATGCCATTGCATTTTAATTCCAAAAAGTTAAAAAATGATCAGGAAAACATGAAACCTTGCTTGATGTAATGTCATGCCACCAAGATGATATGGTAAAATAATTGGCATGTTTGACGAAAGTTTGGACTCACTAGAAGCCTCCTAGATCTGAGAGGGAATAGTGCATGTTCAATGACGAATGGGAGATAGCTTCCTCTTACGGCCTTCAATTTTTTTTCTAGATTTAGCGTGCACTAATACAACTTTTATGTGAAAATTTGGAAAATTATAGGGGTTATTTGAACTTTTAAAGACATTTAATTGATTTTCTAGCCATTTAATAACCGTATTTCAAATTTGAACTACATCTACGTGCAACGGCTAAACATAACGGTTTAAAAAATCATATTTGTGTACCTGTGCGTGAGTTAATTCCATGTGTATTAAATTAGAAGGAATTTTCAAACATATTGGTCTCACGGCATGGGCACATGCATGGAGTGCCATGGAATTTTTATTCAAAAAATTCGAAAATGATCAGAAAAACATGAAACCTTGCGTGATGAAATGTCCTGCCACCAAGATGATGTGGTAGAAATTTGGCCTGTTTGACGCAAGTTTGGACGCACACCCTCACAAACCGGAGCAACTCACTAGAACGCTACTAGAAAAAGGGCTATAGATGGGATTGACACTAATGGCGCACCTGACAAGCGGTACGCCATTAGTATATACTAATGGAGCACCACCATCTGATACGCCATTAGAGTTGAAACTACTAATGGCGCACCTGGCACAGGGTGCGCCATTAGTATAAATTTTTTTTGAACTAGTGCGCCTGTCCAAACATACTGATGGTGCATCCAGACAAAGTGCGCCATTACAAGTTGTAACTAGTAATGGCGCACCTGTCGGAAAGTGCGCCACTAATGTTGTTTTTTTATTATATTTTTTATTCCCTTTTTTGCAAAACTACTAATGGCGCACCGTTCCACCGTGCGCCATTACTAGTTCAAACTAGTAATGGCGCACTGCGGGACAGTGTGCCATTAGTAATTTTTTTTTGCAAAACTACTAATGGCGCACCACCAGATGGTTCGCCATTAGTAACATGGATTACTAATGGCGCATTTGGAGTTGGTGCGCCATTAGTAAGTGGGCAGCAACAAGATATTTTGGGGAGCCTCTCCTACCCACACTCACTTTCTCCCCACTTCATTCTCTCCACCTCCTCCTTGTCTCGGGTGCCTCCTCTTTTTCACCTCATTTCCACCATAGATTCATTCAATTTAAGTGGTTAAATTACCTTGTTTTGATAGGTAAGTAATGGGGGAAGCTATATTTATGTATTTCTCCCTACAATAATGTGCACATGCACTTTTTATGGCCTAGCTAGATCTATGTATGTTCGTGGTGTTGCATATGTTTGTGGTGCTGCATATGTGTTTTTGTTTGGAGGTGTACCGGTATTTGAAATGCGATAGTTGCCAATATTTTGCCGGAATGTTGATTCATTTCTGTTTCGGCGAGAATTTTGGCATTAAGCATTCTTTTTGGTCCTATTTTTAGGGAAAGTCATGCCAAATTTTTTCTTGGTTCTAAAATATCGTTTTGCTCTACCCCGCAGGCGACCATGGTCCGCATGATGACCGAAGGCATCATGAATAGGTTTTTGAGGTCCGCGAAGGCCGAGATGCTTCAAAAGAACGAGACGGAGATAAGATGTCCGTGTCGAAGATGCAAGCTGAAGAGCCTTACTACGGACCCGGAATTCGGGCAGGTGCGGGACCACCTGCTCTTGCGTGGTTTCATGGATGGCTATCGGTGGCAAGGTGATGAAGATGACTACGAAGTCGTCCATGGGGGCCGGGCAAGAAATGAGGAAGGGCAGCAAGACAACCACCGCGGCTCGGGCGGGCGAGAAGACGAAGAATCCCCAGGAGATGATCACGACGGTGATGCTGTACATAGTCATCATATAGAAGATGCAGGACATGATGATGAGGAAGATGCCGGAGCAGACGACGGGCATGATCATGAAGATGATGATGCCGGCGGAGCAGACGGCGCTGGACCATTGATGGGCTGGGTGCAGGACCCTCATATTCAAGAGCTGCTTCTCAAGCAGACGGATAATGCAAGAGCTGCCGCCCGAGAGAAAGCCAAGATGGATCAACTTGAGTTAGACGCGGCCACTCCATTGTATGAAGGATGCAGGCTCGAGGATACCCGCCTGAAAGTAACGCTCATGGCTCTGGAGATGAAGGTAAACCACAAAATGACCGACGCATGCTTCGATGAGAACATGTCATTCTGGCATGAACGTCTTCCCAAGGGGAACAAGTGCCCGACCAGTTTGGAGGAGGCAAAGAAAATCGTGTGTCCTCTGGATTTACCGCACGTGAAATACCATGTGTGCATGAACAATTGCATCATTTATCGGGACGAGCACGCGGAGTCTACCATATGTCCGGTGTGCAGCGTCACTCAATACAACAAGAGGAAGAAAGCTCCTCGAAAAGTGGTGTGGTACTTTCCGATAACTCCTCGTCTGCAGCGGTATTTCGCGGACCCTAAGGTAGCAAAGCTCCTCCGTTGGCACGCGGATAGGGAGGAGAAGAAGCGAGAAGATGACGCAAATTATCCGGAGATAGATAAAAAAGACAAGATGCTGAGTCACCCTAAGGATGCGAGCCAGTGGCAAGCGTTGAACTTCGAAGACCTAGAATTTGGGAACGATCCAAGGAACATCGTGCTGGGCGCGAGCACCGACGGAGTCAATCCGTTTGGCAGCCAGAGAAGCACACATAGCACCTGGCTTGTGTTTGTGTGGATGTACAACCTTCCCCCCTGGTTGTGCATGAAGGGGAAGTACATTCACATGAGTATGCTAATTGAAGGACCGAAACAACTAGGGAACGACATCAATCTGTATCTAGGGCTGCTAAAAGAGGAGCTTGACACGCTGTGGAAAACGCCAGCCAATACATGGGACGCCGCAGAGAAAGAATATTTCCCTATGAGAGCCGCGCTGCTCACGACGGTGCATGACTATCTCGGTTATGGATATGTCGCGGGGCAGGTGGTCCACGGATTTTCTGGGTGCGTCAGGTGCATGGATGACACAGCGTATCGCCAGCTAGATAGAGATCCCGGGTCTTCGAAAACCGTGTTCATGGGACATCGAAGGTGGCATCGCGACGATGACCCGTGGAGAAAATGCAAGGATCTGTTCGATGGTGAAACCGAACCCGGAGGACGCCCGCGTACGAGGAGCGGCGAGGAAATAGACGAGCTGTTGAAAAATTGGAAAGACTGCCCACTGCCGGGAAAGAAGCAAAAGGCGCCAAAGCCGGGAAAGAAGCGAAAGGCGCCAGAGCCGCTGCTGAAGGTATGGAAAACGAGGTCTATTTTCCGGGACTTGTCGTACTGGAAGATCCACCGTGTGCCTCACAGCCTTGATGTCATGCATATCACGAAGAACGTGTGCGAGAGTCTACTTGGTACCCTGCTCAACATGCCAGAGAGGACCAAAGATGGGCCGAAAGCAAGGGCAGACTTGAAATCAATGGGCATCAGGCAGGAGCTTCACACTATATATGATGATCATGATGATGATGATGATGATGAGGCGAAGCAGGACACAGAAAGTCGTCGCAAAGGCAAGAAGGCCAAGAAGACCTGAAATGACAACCCTCCCGCGTGCTTCACTCTAAGTCAGGACGAGATCAAGCAGTTTTTCACCTGCCTCGTAGGAGTAAAACTTCCTTATGGTTACGCGGGGAAGATAAGAAGATACCTAGACCCAGCAAAGCAGAAGTTCAGCGGGATGAAGTCTCACGACTATCACGTGCTGATGACGCAGATACTTCCAGTTGCAATCCGTGGGATCATGGACGCGCACGTCCGCGAAACCCTATATGGCCTATGCAACTTTTTCGACGTCATCTCTCGGAAGTCTGTTGGTGTGAGGCAACTCAGAAGGCTACAGGAAGATATCGTGGTGATACTATGCGAGCTTGAGATGTACTTCCCGCCCGCATTCTTCGATGTTATGGTGCATCTGGTGGTCCATATCGTGGACGATATCATCCAACTCGGGCCGACGTTCCTGCACAGCATGATGCCGTTCGAAAGGATGAATGGTGTCACCAAAGGATACGTTCGCAACATGTCACGTCCAGAGGGAAGCATAGCCAGGGGCTTTCTGACCGAAGAGTGCATCTCCTACTGCACGAATTATCTAGGCATCGAGAACCCCGTTGGTCTGCCCGTCAACAGGCACGTCGGCAGGCTCGCTGGATGGGGTCACCGAGAGGGTCGTCGCGAAATGCATGTCGACTTCGAGGGTCGACTCGCCGACTTTGAAAGAGCAGACCTAGTCGCGCTACAACACATAGACGTGGTCGATCCTTGGGTGGTAGAGCACAAAACCTTTATTAAGAAGACGTACAATGACCGAGGCCAATAGAGGACGGACGGAGATATACTCAAAGAGCACAATTCATGTTTCACGCGTTGGTTCAAGCAGAAGCTTCTGTCGTACCCTTTACATGAGGATTCTTCCGCGGAAGAACAACTCATATTCGCCTTGTCACAGGGCGCCGAGCACAACCTGATGACCTATGAGGCGTATGATATCAACGGCTACACATTCTACACCGAGGCCAAGGACATGAAGAGCGATGGTTATCAGAACTCCGGGGTAATGATGGAATCCTACACCGGTAACGACAAGGGCAGATACTACGGAAGGATCGAGGAGATCTGGGAGCTGAGCTACACTGGAGAGAAGGTCCCGATGTTCCATGTCAGATGGGCCAAGAGCGTCCTAAAATAAGACCGGTATTTCACCACCATGGTTATACCAGAAGCCAAATCCAAGACCGCGGGCACAAACGTCACCGCGAAAAATGAGCCATGGGTACTGGCTTCCCAAGTGGACCAATGCTTCTTCATTACCGACCCGTCAAAGCCCAGTCGTGTTGTCGTGAGGAGAGGCAAAAGGAAGATCATCGGAATGGATGGAGTAGCCAATGAGCAAGACTTCGACAAGTACGGCGACCCGAGGATCGAACATGACGACGATGATGAAGTAGCAGCATACACCACAAGAAGAAGCAGGACCACCCTACCTAAAGGACGTCCGTTCCACAGAAGAACTCCATTTGCGAAAAAGAAGGGCAAGAAGATTGTGAACAGATAGCTAGCTAAGATCGATTGTATTTAAATCGTAGCCTTCATTTCTCGATTGTATTTCATGGGCACTTTTTGAACTATCATGAATATTTTTAAATTTCATGGACACTCGATCTCGATCCCCCTCCATCTCGATCGCTATCCCACCTCGCCAGATCCGGTCCCCCTCGCCGCCGAGCACCCCCCCGGTCCACCAGCCGCCGCCGCCGACCCCCCGCACCCTCGATTCCCCTACTCAACCGCTGCCGCCGACCCCCCGCACCCCTCCCCTACTCAACCGCCGCCACCGACCCCGCACACCCTCCCCCGCTCCACCGGCATTACTGTTTGATTATATTTCAAAAAAAATTATTACTGTCTTATAAAAAAATAGTACTGTTACTGCCTTATAAAAAAATATTACTGTTATGATTTAAACTAGTTTAAAAAATTATTACTATCTTATAAAAAAATACTAATGGCGCACCATGGTGAGGTGCGCCATTAGTTTGGATGTACTTATGGCGCACCGGGGGGTAGTGCGCCATTAGTATTGTGCCATTGCTACAAGAAAAAAATACTAATGGCGCACCACGGTGAGGTGCGCCATTAGTGTGGATGTACTTATGGCGCACTGAGGGGTGGTGCGCCATTAGTGTTGTGCCCGGCCCCATCCATATTCCCTCCCCGGCCCCTCCCTATCCCCTCTCTCTCCCTCACCCTCGCCCTCGATCCCCTTCCCCTCTCCTCTCCCGATGCCGCTGCCCCGCCGCCTCGACGCTGCCTCGCCGCCCCGACACCGCCTCGACGCTGCCCCGCTGCCCCGACGCTGCCCCGACGCCGCCTCGACCCCGCCCCACCGCCCCGACATCCTTGGTGGGAGCCCCTACATTGCCGGATTCGTCGTCGTCTTCAACCTATAGTCACCGGCGCGTCCGCGATGATTGTCACTGTTCTGCTGCTCCTAAGCCACCAACGGGCCATCGTGTGCCTCTTCGGTGAGGCACTCAACCATTCCCTTCTCCTTCCCGTGCGGAACCGCCGTCGTATTCGTCGCTCTATTCGAGGCCGAAGCCATCGTCCGCCATGGCCACGAGCTCGTCGTGGCCGTGCTTTTTCCCCGCGTCTTTGGCCGCCCCAGCTCGCCCCCTCGCACGTGTGCACCTGCCCACGGCTGCGCCCCGCCCACTGCCTTGCAACAGCTGCTGCTGCGCTCGCCTGTAGCCGCCACTGCCGTGTCTAACAGCTGCTGCTGCTGCTAGACATTGAATAGTGCTGCTTCCTTCTTCAGTTAACCCAAGCGTCAATTTTTTTCCATTTCGTCAGAATAAAAATGTACAAGGAGTCATTCTGTCCAACTCTTCTGAAAAATAGTTTTCTTGAGGTTTGATCATCAAGAGGACTCATCTTGTAAACGAACTCGTGCTGATAGTTGCAGCTTGCATTAGCTACAGTTTCAAGTCTTGTGGTTGTGATTACTTGACTACCTTTTTGGTTTTCTGGAAACACGCAGTGAATAATTTCCCATACTGGTTCATCCCATATATCATCAATGACAAAGAAGTACCTTAAAAAGCTTAACATCAAGCATGCACTCTGCTCTTTTGTGTGATATGGGACTTGGGACTTGGGAATTGGTTCTTTCTTACTACAGTCTTGCTGCTATAGTATGGCTCTGTTCTTGGTGGAGTACAATTTTGTATAAAATGAAATGCAAGGTGGCTGATACTATAACCCGGATCACACAGATCAATTTTTTTTCAATTTATGCAATTGTAAGAGTACCAACCAGATTACACAAATCATTATTGATCTGCAAGGTTGTTGTTGTTGTGATGGAGTAACTCTGTAAGATGGAGTACATGAGTACTGTAGTAGTAACTCTTGATTAATTATGGCATTGTGTGTCATAATTTGCGAGGTTGCATGGCATGTGCTGGATGAAGCTTATGGTGTAGTATCTTAATTCACTGATGTTGATGAACCTTTCCTGTACATATTTGGTTTGGTTGATTGGCTGGCATGAGCTAGATGAAATGATCTATTTCTCCTGATGTGAAATGATCCCTTTCTCCTGAAATGTTGATTAATTTCCGTTTTGGTTGAGAATGGGGCACTCCTAGGTCATGCCCAATTTTCTTGACCTAGAAGGTGCCCGATTCTCAACCGAAACTTTTATTTGTGAGCCTTGAGAAGATTAATTGGTTCCACAATGCAAGCCAATTTTTATTTCTCTTGCCTGGTTCCACTAAGATGTGTTATTGCAAGCTATTAATTATTTTTCAGTTGTGAACCTTGAGAAGATTAATTTTTTCCTATATTGTAGCTTTAACAGTTTTCAGTGTTCCATCTTTCTAGTCTCCTATGTTGAATAGAGACATACAATTTTCAGTGTTAAATCAATTGTGCGATCTCTTTTTCTATGTTTCAAGGACTGCCCAATTCAAGTAAAGCAATTTGTTCTGATCAGTCAACTGTGAGTGAATCAGGATGTTGAATAATGTGAGGGATTGACTTGCTGCTCCACTATTATAATTTGGCAGCTCAAAACTATACGTAGTATGCTTTGTGTGGAGTTTTTTCTTCAGTTTTGGCCACTATTGATGTTTAATACTTCATACAAAACACATGATAAAAAAATTACTCGATTTACTATAAAAACTACCTTTTGGCCACTATTTTTTTATTTTTACTAGCATGTTACCATTAAAATAGTGGTGAAAGTTTTGCTTGTTACTTAGAGTAGTATAAAAGACATTTTGGACCAAAACAAGTTTCTGGTATAGTTAGAAGACGCCTAACCCATTGTTTAAGCCTTGTATTGCAACTTGATGAAATTCGATTTGTCAGTGACTAGCTAGCTCATTCATTTCTAAAAAGCATGCGATGAGCTAGAACCCAGACATCTATGCTATCTTACTCCATGAGCCTCTACGCAGACCAAATGTAGCCCAACTTAGAATTCTCGTCGGTGTCGACAAACCCTAAATGATGAGACCATGATCCTGTTCCTTGACAATAACCAACTTTTTAACCAAACTTTGTTCCTATTTAGAGAGAAACATGGCCAACAACGATGAGGCCGGGGGTTCGGGCGTCAAGGCATTTTGGGAGCTGTCCCGGGAGATGGAGGAACAACCTCACCTGTATGAGGCCGCCGCCTTCCCCACCGATCCTGAGACCACTGATGGTACCGCCGAGGATGACCCCACTGATGCCACCACTGATGGTGCCGCCGAGGATGCCACCACTGATGATGGCGGCGCACGCACAGATGGCAGCCAACCGAAGAGGCAACGGAAGGACGGGCGCACGACCGTGCTCCGCACCCTCAAGGAGGAAGTTACTGAAGTGGACTCCGACGGGAATCCAACGGCGCCCGAACGAATAGTCAAGGAGTACTCACTTCAGCTCGGGTGCATTCTCCGGAGCACCGTCTCGATCAACACCGAGAACCTCAGGCATCCTGACCGAGGGAATTTGCGCAACCTCCTCTTCACGAAGCTGCACGAACGATACAAGTTCCCCGCTGAATATGAAAACACAAGCCTCAAAGGGAATAAAGTGAACAATTATGCCCTCACGAAGATGAGCACGGCCCTGTCTACTTGGAAAAGCAATGTGAAGAGAATGATCGAGAAAGGTGAGAGTTATGAGAAGATCCAGGAGAAAAATCCTTCGATCACCGAAGATGACTACAACGACTTCAAGATCAATTGCTTGAGCACCGCAAGCTCCGAATCAAGTAAGTGGGGGAAAGAAATGCGGGAGCTGAACTTAGGGGAACACACACTCGGTCCTGGCGGTTACAGAGTGGCGGAGCCTATATGGGACAAGGAGGATGCAGACCATGCCGAGCAAGGCCTACCGCCCCTCTTCGATAAATACGGTGACAAGCAGACCAGGAACTTTGTCAGGGCCCGGTAGAAGGGAGCTTGAGCTTGTTCTGGTAAGGAATACACCCCCGCGTAATTAGCTCCATATGGTTGCATTCTAATTAATGAAGCCAAATTTCTAAATGGTTCACATTCCTTCCGCAGGCGACTGAAAGCAGTAGCGCGGGGTCGACTAAGAGCAACCCTTGGGACACCACTCTAAATAGGGCGTTGAATGTAATGAAGAACAAGGATAAGCTCAGTAAGCCGACGTCAGCTGGTCGTGTGGTCGGCAAAGGCTTGTCGACAAAATGGTCGTCATACTATAACACTGGTGGGCGAAAGGAGAAAAAGACCAGCTCGGAAAGCCAGGCGCGCGAGGTTCAAGAACTCAGGGCACACGTGGCGCGGATTCTGGAGATGGTCCAAGAGCAAGTGGAACAACAACTCGGAAGGACGATCACCGCCATTGTGCCTACCTTGATCCAGGGGATTAGTGCGTGGATTGCGGGCGGCCAACAGGGGCCGCCACCGATTCCTAGCTTCACGGCCAGCAACTAGCAGAACGCGATGGTGGGGCCATTGGTGTCTCCGACGGAGGCGGCATTGGTGTCTTCGACGCCGACACGGGAGCTTAATGCACCCGGGTGTACGCCGGCCGGCACCTCTGCAGCAAGCGGCCCCTCCGTCAACTGCACGCCCGCCGTTGGTGGTGCCTCGACATTAGCCGAGCTCGACACCATCATCACAGTAACTAATTAAGCCTCTCTCGGCCGAGGACTTCATCTCCTTATCTTTAACTGGGCATCCCCGACGCCCTACATGTTTTCGCAGGGCGCCGCCGACGTTCTGTGCACTCTCCTGCACTTCATGAACAACGAGTTGGTCAATGTCCCCAAGGGCAAAATCGTTCAACCGGGCAACCCCTTGTTCCACGGTACCTAGATGCCACCCAACTTGTTTAGGGTTCAACTGGTTCGGGTGCTGCTAGGCTGCGACGAGTTGTTACCTCCGATTCGACCCGTCGGGGCCGACGATGATGACGTGATGACCCTCAGCGCCTGCCTGAGCTGGCCCCTGCTTTGGCCGAAGAGCCAGATTCGTTTGGGGGCGGGGGACACCACCCCAAAGACAACACCGCCAGTCGTGCCGGCGCTAAGTCGGCCCCATGGGAAGACCGCCGCAACGGTGCCGGACATCCCTATGCCACTGGATCCAAACATGCATATGGCACAGGATCAGAACGACGACGACGACGATACATTTGCCAACGTCGATTAGTACTTTGCCGATCATGGGTACGGTGGGACTTCATGGGGCCTCCTTCTCAAGAACCCAACCCAACAAAAGACGTGCGCGATCTAGCTGGTACCGCGGAGAAGCCAAGTTGCAACAGGCGTCGTCTAGCGTTCAGCTCTCAGGAGACACCTCCAGCTGCCGACTTCACTGAGCCTCAGATAGGCGAGGAGCGAAATATTATCAGCCCCAACACACTCAAGAAGGCGGTATGTGAGCAGAACTCGGTCCCATTACAGGAGAAGAAGAAGGCACGCAAAAGAAACACTAACAAGGGTGCGGGCCAGCCGGCACCGAGTACGATCCGTGCTCAGGACGGGCCACCTGCACCTATGGATATCTCGAGGAGGGCGCATGTGGCGGGTAGGCCGATGCTACCAAGAAATATGCTCGATGCTGCAACCGGTGCTATGCGGAGTCTGCATGACAGTGTTCTGTCTTTGGAGAAGCGGTGTCTCGGAGAGAAGGATGTGGCATACCCGGTTTTCGCGGCCAAGGTGCCAGAGGGCAAGGGCTTTGTGGATAACTCCATTGGGGGTATGATCGTCCTGCGGTTTGATGACATCCACGCTATGTTGAACCTTCATCCGCTGCACTACACCTTCGTTCGGCTATTTTCGCTGAGTATGGAGATGCGGATCATTCGCGACAAGACCCCGGACATCGTGATAGTCGACCCCTTCTACATGTGTGCCGAGATCTTGGGTAGCGCTGGGGACCGGCAAGTCGCGAGTTCTTACCTCGAAGGCGTCATTCTGGCAAACCAAGATAAGGATAACTTCCTCGTGCCTTTCTTTCCCGAGTAAGTCCTCCCCAGAACCGCCCCGTAACATATGAATTCTTAGATTTTGATCGTTTTTCTTTTAACATTCCGTGTTTTCTGCAGTGACACACGTTGCACGCTCATCCTCCTAAGCCCCAAATATTCCATGGCCACATATTTCGACCAGGACCGCCAGTCGAACGTAGACTACACAAATGTCAAGAAGGTTCTTGATGATGTTCTCCCCGGCTACGTCAAATCTGGAGGCACCTTCACCAGGCCTATTTGTAAGTATGGCAAGCACGTGTTCTCCCACAATACGACGTTCTGCTGCGTCAAGCAGACAACTGGCGGTCAGAAGGGTGCCTACTACGCCATCCATCACATGCGGGCGATCGTATGGGACCATCATCAACTTTTGCTACCGTGTAGACTCAAAGATTGGGCCGCGAGCGTGTCGGCAATCCAGGACGCGGACATCAGACAAGAATTCTTTCGCATCCAGTCGGAGTTTGCGGAAATCATCCATCAAGATGTCCTTCGTACCTCGGGGCAGTTCTACCTCAGAAATCAACCGTCCAATAGTGACATCAACACAATCCTACAAATACAGGTTGAAACGCCCGTTGTTTCATGACTCCCACGACAGACGGCGGCTTCATCCACGCTCCGGTCCCTTGAGTCGAGTCGAAAACAGTGATGTTGTGTCTAGTTCTGAAACATCAATTGGCTCATGTTGTAATTAAACTTTAATGAACTTGTAGTATGTCTCTTTGGTTTCGAGAAAAGCAAAACATTAATAGCATCGATTACATCTAAGTTGAACGACTCTCGAAACCCAAGAGACATACTACAAGTTCATTAAAGTTTAATTACAACATGAGCCAATCGATGTTTCAGAACTAGACACAGCATCACTGTTTTCGACTCGACTCAAGGGACCGGAGCATGGATGAAGCCGCCGTCTGTCGTGGGAGTCATGAAACAACGGGCGTTGTCAGCCTGCATTTGTAGGATTGTGTCGATGTCACTGTTGGACGGTTGATTTCTGAGGTAGAACTGCCCCGAGGTACGAAGGACATCTTGATGGATGATTTCCACAAACTCCAACTGGATGCGAAAGAATTCTTGTCTGATGTCCGCATCCTGGATTGCCGACATGCTCGCGGCCCAATCTTTGAGTCTACTCGGTAGCAGAAGTTGATGATGGTCCCGTACGATCGCCCGCATGTGATGGATGGCGTAGTTGGCACCCTTCTGACCACCAGTTGGCTGCTTGACGCAGCAGAACGTCGTATTGTGGGAGAACACGTGCTTGCCGTACTTACGAATAGGCCTGGTGAAGGTGCCTCCAGATTTGACGTAGCCGGGGAGAACATCATTAAGAACCTTCTTGACATTTGTGTAGTCTACGTTCGACTGATGGTCCGGGTCGAAATATGTGGCCATGGAATATTTGGGGCTTAGGAGGATGAGCATGCAACGTGTGTCACTGCAGAAAACACGGAATGTTAAAAGAAAAACGATCGAAATCTAAGAATTCATATGTTACGGGGCGGTTGAGGGGAGGACTTACTCGGGAAAGTAAGGCACGAGGAAGTTATCCTTATATTGGTTTGCCAGAATGACGCCTTCGAGTTAAGAACTCGCGACTTGCCTGTGCCCAGCGCTGCCCAAGATCTTGGCACGCTTGTAGAAGGGGTCGACTATCACGACGTCTGGGGTCTTGTCGCGAATGATCCGCATTTCCATACTCAGCGAAAATAGCCGAACGAAGGTTTAGTGCAGCGGATGAAGGTTCAACATAGCGTGGATGTCATCAAACCGTAGGACGATCGTACCCCCGATGGAGTTATCCACAAAGCCCTTGCCCTCTGGCACCTTGGCCGCGAAAATCGGGTATGCCACATCTTTCTCTCCGAGACGCCGCTTCTCCAAAGAAAGAACACTGTCATGCAGACTCCGCATAGCACCGGTTGCAGCATCGAGAATATTTCTCGGTAGCATCGGCGTACCCGCCACATGCACCCTCCTCGAGATATCCTCAGGTGCAGGTGGCCCGTCCTGAGCACGGATCATACTCGGTGCCGGCTGGCCCGCACCCTTGTTAGTCTTTCTTTTGCGTGCCTTCTTCTTCTCCTGTAATGGGACCGAGTTCTGCTCACAGACCGCCTTCTTGAGTGTGTTGGGGCTGATAATATTTTGCTCCTCGCCTATCTGAGGCTCGGTGAAGTCGGCGGCTGGAGGCGTCTCCTGAGAGCGGAACGCTAGACGACGCCTGTTGCAACTTGGCTTCTCCGCGGTACCAGCTAGATCGCGCACGTCTTTTGTTGGGTTGGGTTCTTGAGAAGGAGGCCCCATGAAGTAACCACCGTACCCATGATCGGCAAAGTACTGATCGACGTTGGCAAATGTATCGTCGTCATCGTTGTTCTGATCCTGTGCCATATGCATGTTTGGATCCAGTGGCATAGGGCTGTCCGGCACCATTGCGGCGGTCCTGCCATGGGGCCGAGTTGGCGCCGGCACGACTGGCGGTGTTGTCTTTGGGGTGGTGTCCCCTGCCCCCAAAGGAATCTGGCTCTTCGGCCAAAGCAGGGGCCAGCTCAGGCAGGTGCTGATGGTCATCACGTCGTCATCGTCGGCCCCGACGGGTCGAATCGGAGGTAATAACTCGTCGCAGCCTGGCAGCACCCGAACTAGTTGAACCCTAAACAAGTTGGGTGGCATCTGGGTACCGTGGAACAAGAGGTTGCCCGGTTGAACGATTTTTCCCTTGGCGACATCGACCAACTCGTTCTTCACGAAGTGCGGGAGAGTGCACGGAACATCGGCGGCGCCCTGCGAAAACATGTAGGGCGTCAGGGATGCCCAGTCAAAGGCAAGGAGATGAAGTCCTCGGCCGAGAGAGGATTAATTAGTTACCGCGATGATGGCGTCGAGCTCGGCTAATGTCGAGGCACCGCCAACGGTGGGCGTGCAGTTGACGGAGGGGCCGCTTGCTGCAGAGGTGCCGGCCGGCGTACACTCGGGTGCATTAAGCTCCCATTCCGGCGTCGGAGACACCAATGCCGCCTCCGCCGGAGACACCAATGGCCCCGCCATCGCATTCTGCGAGTTGCTGGCCGAGAAGCTAGGAATCGGGGGCGGCCCCTGTTGGCCGCCCGCAATCCACGCACTAATCCCCTGGATCAAGGTAGGCACAATGGCGGTGATCGTCCTTCCGAGTTGTTGTTCCACTTGCTCTTGGACCATCTCCGGAATCCGCGCCACCTGTGCCCTGAGTTCTTGAACCTCGCGCGCCTGGCTTTCCGAGATGGTCTTTTTCTCCTTTCGCCCACCAGTGTTATAGTATGACGACCATTGTGTCGACAAGCCTTTGCCGGCCACACGACCAGCTGACGTCGGCTTACTGAGCTTATCCTTGTTCTTCATTACATTCAACGCCCTATTTAGAGTGGTGTCCCAAGGGTTGCTCTTAGTCGACCCCGCGCTACTGCTTTCAGTCGCCTATGAAAGGAATGTGAACCATTTAGAAATTTGGCTTCATTAATTAGAATGCGACCATATGAAGCTAATTACACGGGGGTGTATTCCTTACGAGAACAAGCTCAAGGTCCCTGGTCTTCGGATCCGTGGTAAGCTCCTTTGTTTTCGGGTCCTTCTTGTACTGGGCCCTGACAAAGTTCCTGGTCTGCTTGTCACCGTATTTATCGAATAGGGGCGGTAGGCCTTGCTCGGCACGGTCCGCCTCCTCCTTGTCCCATATAGGCTCCGCCACTCTGTAACCGCCGGGACTGAGTGTGTTCCCCTAAGTTCAGCTCCCGCATTTCTTTCCCACACTTACTTGATTTGGAGCTTGCGGTGCTCGAGCAATTGATCTTTAAGTCATCGTAGTCATCTTCGGTGATCGAAGGATTTTTCTCCTTGATCTTCTCATAACTCTCACCTTTCTCGATCATTTTCTTCACATTGCTTTTCCAAGTAGACAGGGCCGTGCTCATCTTCGTGAGGGCAGCATTGTTCACTTTATTCCCTTTGAGGCTTGTGTTTTCAAATTCAGCGGGGAACTTGTATCGTTCGTGCAGCTTCGTGAAGAGGAGGTTGCACAAATTCCCTTGGTCAGGATGCCTGGGGTTCTCGGTGTTGATCGAGACGGTGCTCCGGAGAATGCACCCGAGCTGAAGCGAGTACCCCTTGACTATTCGTTCGGGCGCCGTTGGATTCCCGTTGGAGTCCACTTCTGTAACTTCCTCCTTGAGGGTGCGGAGCACAGTCGGGCGCCGGTCCTTCCGTTGCCTCTTCGGTTGGCTGCCATCTGTGCATGCGCCGCCATCATCAGTGGTGGCATCCTCGGCGGCACCATCAGTGGTGGCATCAGTGGGGTCATCCTCGGCTGTACCATCAGTGGTCTCAGGATCGGTGGGGAAGGCGGCGTCCTCATACAAGTGAGGTTGTTCCTCCATCTCCTGGGACAGCTCCCAGAATGCCTTGATGCCCGAACCCCCGGCCTCATCATTGTTGGCCATGTTTCTCTCTAAATAGGAACAAAGTTTGGTCAAAAAGTTGGTTCTTGTCAAGGAACAAGATCTCTAAGTTGACCAAATAACCTAATTCTCGAGGAATGTCGCCAAAAAGTGGGTTATTGTCAAGGAACAATTGAGAGATGTTTGTGATATTGCCTAGGTGTTTTGGGATAGAACCTGTTAGTGTGTTGTTGCTAAGGTCCAAGTCCACGATCTCAGGGTAACCTAGTTCTTGAGGGGTGTGTCTAGAAAGTTGGTTGCTACAAAGATACATGGTTGTGAGTTTGGTCAAATTGCCTATGATGTTTGTGATATTGCCTTGGATCTTGAAGGCACTGTTGCATGATGCAGTGGTACAGCCAGCATGGGACCTCATCTTTGCAGGCTAATTTTCTAGATTGTAACACTGGGATTTGTGCACAAGCTAAGCTAGCTGAGACAGTAGCTTCCTTGCAACCCAGAAAAGATAAAGGAAAAGGGGTGAAAAGGGGGAGATGGTTAGCTTTGATAAGCAGGCAACATCTTGCTAACCCCCTTCTTCTTGTCTCCTCTCACTATCCCTCTCACACACATGGCAAGCAAGGGTGTCTGAGTGTGTGAAAAAAAATACTAAACTAATCCAACCACTAAATCAAATTAATTTTTATTTCGGTTGAGAATTGGGCACCTTCTAGGTCAAGAAAATGGGGCATGACCTTTGCTAATTTTCTTGACCTTGGAGTGCCCCATTTCTCAACCGAAACGGAAATTAATCAACGTTTCAGGAGAAAGGGGTCATTTTAGAAGATCACAAGTAGCAGCAGCATCACTTGACAAAATCACAACTAGCAGCCGCAACTCGCAGATAGCAGCAGCAGCATCACTTGACAAGTAGTACAGCAGCAGCAGCAGCATCATCACAAGTAATACACTTAGCTACTAGTTCATAAATACAGCTAAGATAAGATCATCACCTCATTTTAGAAACATGGCTCATCATTTTCATTCTTGCAGATAAGATCATCACCACATTTCAGAAATACAGCTTCATAGGTTGTTCTGAACTCCTGCCAAAACTGAACACAACATATATATACCAAGCATCTTGCCAGCTAGTCGACCAGCTAGTAGACCATCATTTGTCAGGCCAAACTGAAGCCAAACAGAAAACCAATGTGTCCATGGCACAAAGTGCATGACCCAGAACAGAGCACTTTACTAAGAATGAAGAAGAAAAAAGGCATGCATGCACTAGTTTGCCAAAACAGAGCACTTTAGTCCTCTGTTTTTGCTAACTGCTACACATACCCCCAAGTGAACCACCACAACTTTAACATCCCAAATTTTCAATTTGGAATGTTATACACCAGATCATCATGCATACCATATTTTCTTGCATTTTGCCGATCCTTGAAAATTCACGCAACTCAAGGACCCTCGGAGAGAGTTGGAGATTTCGTCTTTTTCATATTTGAGTCTTCTCAAATTTTGAAGAAAGGATCATTGGTTTTGTCAGAGTTTCATTTGCCTTTTATTTGGATAGGGAAAAATGCGTGTTTTCAAAAATTGCATTTTAGGCCCGGAGAAAAGTTCATTTCGTTCGACTCATTTTTAGGAGTCGGGGAAAATTTACTTTATTAGTTTTGGAGTTCGTTTAGATCTCTTTCCGTTTTTTTTTCCGAGCCCGGAACCATTTTAAAAAAAATGTTCCAGCGACTTGGGCCAAAGGCCCAAGCCACCAAGCCAGCCGGCCGGCCAAAGGCCATCGCCGCACGCACCCAGGCGCCAGGCGCCACGGGCCAGGAGAGGCCGCCGCCGTTGCCTCTTTTGGAAAGTCCTAGTAGGACTTTGTCCTACTTTCGTATATTCCTTTTCTTTTTCTAGATCTTTTCCTTCCCTCTATTCATTCCTAGTCCTAGTCTAATTCCTTGTCCCCTACCCCAAGTAAATCCCTCCCCTCCCCAATATAAATACTCCTACACCCCCCCTCAAAATCATCATCAAACCCAAAGCCTAGAGCTCGACCACACCCCGCGCCGCGCCACCCCACACCCGCGCGCCGCCCTTTGCCCTAGCGCCGCCACCGCACCTTGCCACCGCCGCCCCATGCCCACGCCGCCGGAGCCCCTCGCCGGAGGTAGCCCCGCGCCGCATCTCTTCTTTTCATCGGATCATTTTCTTCTAATTGTTCTGATTCTTCTTTTCCGATTCGTTTTTCTTCGCGAAACCGTTCCGGAGAAGTTATATGCCAAATTTAGCAAATGTGAATTTTGGTTGAAGGAAGTAGGATTCCTCGGACACGTTATATCTGGAGAAGGGATAGCAGTTGACTCCGCAAAGGTTGAGACCATAACTGAATGGGAAGCACCAACGACAGTTGGAGAGATCCGGATTTTTCTTGGACTCGCAGGATACTACCGGAGATTCATTGAGAACTTTTCAAAGATTGCGAAGCCTATGACGGAGTTGTTGAAGAAGGATACTAAGTTTAATTGGACTGAGGAGTGTCAGGCTAGCTTCCAGGAGTTGAAGAAACGATTGGTTACCTCACCGGTATTGATTTTGCCAGATCAGACCAAGGATTATGAGGTGTATTGCGACGCTTCACGTCGAGGACTTGGAGCTGTGCTTATGCAGGAAGGTAGAGTTGTTTCGTATGCATCACGACAACTGAAACCTCATGAGTTGAATTACGCCATGCATGATTTGGAGTTAGCAGCCATAGTGCATGCATTGAAGACATGGAGACATTTCCTCATTGGAATCATTGTGAGGTGTACACAGATCACAAGAGTTTGAAGTACATTTTCACGCAGAAGGAGTTGAATCTCAGACAAAGGAGATGGTTGGAGCTCATCAAGGATTATGATATGAGATTGCATTACCATCCCGGTAAAGCTAATGTAGTAGCTGACGCACTAAGCCGTAAGAGCCATGTTAATACGATAATGACGGGAAGTATACCAAAGGAGTTAGCAGAAAACCTTCGTGAACTAAGTATAGAGATAGTTCCGAAAGGCTATGTAGCAGCATTGGAGATTCAGTCAACATTGATGGATAAAATCAGAGAAGCTCAGAAATCTGATAAGGAGATTGCTGCTATAAAGGAGAAACTAAGCAAAGGAAAAGCAAAGGGATTTCGTGAGGATGAGCACGATACCCTATGGTTTGAGGACCGTGTTTACGTGCCAAATGACCCGGAGATCAGGAAGTTGATTTTGCAAGAGGCACATGATTCACCATATTCGATTCACCCAGGAAATACCAAGATGTATTTGGATTTGAAGGAGACATTCTGGTGGACCGGAATGAAGAAGGATATTGCAGCATATGTAGCAGTTTGTGATGTATGTCATAGAGTAAAGGCAGAACATCAGAAGCCAGCTGGATTGTTGCAGCCATTGCCGATACCTGAATGGAAGTGGGATAAGATAGGCATGGATTTTATCACAGGATTACCCAGGATGAAAGCAGGTTATGACTCGATATGGGTAGTAGTTGATCGTTTGACGAAGGTAGCACATTTCATTCCAGTCAAGACCACTTACACCAGTGCTAAGTTGGCAAAGATATACATGACTAGGATCATTTGTTTGCATGGAGTTCCAAGGAGTATTGTATAAGACAGAGGAACACAATTTACCTCAAAGTTTTGGAATCAGTTGCATGAAACTTTGGGAACCAGGCTAGAGTTCAGCACCGTATTTCATCCACAGACAGATGGACAGACCGAGAGAGTCAATAAGATTTTGGAGGATATGCTGAGAGCTTGTGCTCTGGATTATGGATCTAGTTGGGACGATAACTTGCCGTATGCGGAGTTTTCCTATGACAACAGTTACCAAACCAGTTTGAAGATGGCGCCTTTCGAAGCTTTATACGGAAGGAGGTGCAGGACACCGTTGTCATGGGACGAAGTTGGAGACCGTCAATTCTTTGGACTAGATTTGATTAAGGAGTCTGAACGGAAAGTTAAGTTGGTTCGCGATAGGCTCAAGGTAGCCCAGTCCAGGCAGAAGAGCTACGCAGATTCTAAACGCAAGGAGACAGTTTACGAAACCGGAGACAGGGTGTATCTCTGAGTATCCCCACTTCGAGGAGTTAAGCGCTTTGGAGTTAAGGGAAAGTTAGCACCGCGTTTCGTTGGCCCATACAAGATCTTGCAACGTATGGGAGAAGTCGCGTATAAGTTGGAATTACCAGAGGGACTGTCAGGATTTCATGATGTATTCCATGTTTCTCAACTGAAGAAATGCCACGCCGAGATGGCGGAGGTACCACTAAGAGATACAGTGCCGCTTGAAGCAATTCAGTTGAAGGACGACTTAACGTATGAAGAGAAACCAGTCAAGATTCTCGAGTATGCCAGCAGAGTTACCCGCAGCAAGGTTATCAAGTTTTGCAAAGTTCAGTGGAACCACCACTCAGAGGATGAAGCCACCTGGGAGAGAGAAGAAGATTTGCTCAAGGACCACCCTCACCTATTTTCTAGCCAACCCGAATCTCGAGGGCGAGATTCATTTTAAGGGGGGTAGGTTTGTAACATCCCAAATTTTCAATTTGGAATGTTATACGCTAGATCATCATGCATACCATATTTTCTTGCATTTTGCCAATCCTAGAAATTTCACGCAACTCAAGGACCCTTGGAGAGAGTTGGAGATTTCGTCTTTTTCATATTTGAGTCTTCTCAAATTTTGAAGAAAGGATCATTGGTTTTGTCGGAGTTTCATTTGCCTTTTATTTGGATAGGGAAAAACGCGCGTTTTCAAAAATTGCATTTTAGGCCCGGAGAAAAGTTCATTTTGTTCGACTCATTTTTAGGAGTCAGGGAAAATTTACTTTATTAGTTCTGGAGTTCGTTTAGATCTCTTTCTGTTTTTTTCCCGAGCGCGGAACCATTTTAAAAAAATAAAAAAATAAAAATGTTCCAGTGACTTGGGCCAAAGTCCCAAGCCACCAAGCCAGCCGGCCGGCCAAGGGCCAAAGGCCATCGCCGCACGCACCCAGGCGCCAGGCGCCAGGCGCCAGGAGAGGCCGCCACCGTTGCCTCTTTTGGAAAGTCCTAGTAGGACTTTGTCCTACTTCCGTATATTCCTTTTCTTTTTCTAGATCTTTTCCTTCCCTCTTTTCTTTCCTAGTCCTAGTCTAATTCCTTGTCCCCTACCCCAAGTAAATCCCTCCCCTCCCCAATATAAATACTCCCACACCCCCCCTCAAAATCATCATCAAACCCAAAGCCTAGAGCTCGACCACACCCCGCGCCGCGCCACCCCACACCCGCGCGCCGCCCTAAGCCGCCGCCCGCGCCGCCCTTTGCCCTAGGGACGCCACCGCACCTTGCCACCGCCGCCCCACGCCCACGCCGCCGGAGCCCCTCGCCGGAGGTAGCCCCGCGCCGCATCTCTTCTTTTCATCGGATCATTTTCTTCTAATTGTTCTGATTCTTCTTTTCCGATTCGTTTTTCTTCGCGAAACCGTTCCGGAGAAGTTATATGCCAAATTTAGCAAATGTGAATTTTGGTTGAAGGAAGTAGGATTCCTCGGACACGTTATATCTGGAGAAGGGATAGCAGTTGACCCCGCAAAGGTTGAGACCATAACTGAATGGGAAGCACCAATGACAGTTGGAGAGATCCGGAGTTTTCTTGGACTCGCAGGATACTACCGGAGATTCATTGAGAACTTTTCAAAGATTGCAAAGCCTATGACGGAGTTGTTGAAGAAGGATACTAAGTTTACTTGGACTGAGGAGTGTCAGGCTAGCTTCCAGGAGTTGAAGAAACGATTGGTTACCTCACCGGTATTGATTTTGCCAGATCAGACCAAGGATTATGAGGTGTATTGCGACGCTTCACGTCAAGGACTTGGAGCTGTGCTTATGCAGGAAGGTAGAGTTGTTTCGTATGCATCACGACAACTGAAACCTCATGAGTTGAATTACGCCATGCATGATTTGGAGTTAGCAGCCATAGTGCATGCATTGAAGACATGGAGACATTTCCTCATTGGAATCATTGTGAGGTGTACACAGATCACAAGAGTTTGAAGTACATTTTCACGCAGAAGGAGTTGAATCTCAGACAAAGGAGATGGTTGGAGCTCATCAAGGATTATGATATGAGATTGCATTACCATCCCGGTAAAGCTAATGTAGTAGCTGACGCACTGAGCCGTAAGAGCCATGTTAATACGATAATGACGGGAAGTATACCAAAGGAGTTAGCAGAAAACCTTCGTGAACTAAGTATAGAGATAGTTCCGAAAGGCTATGTAGCAGCATTGGAGATTCAGTCAACATTGATGGATAAAATCAGAGAAGCTCAGAAATCTGATAAGGAGATTGCTGCTATAAAGGAGAAACTAAGCAAAGGAAAAGCAAAGGGATTTCGTGAGGATGAGCACGATACCCTATGTTTTGAGGACCGTGTTTACGTGCCAAATGACCCGGAGATCAGGAAGTTGATTTTGCAAGAGGCACATGATTCACCATATTCGATTCACCCAGGAAATACCAAGATGTATTTGGATTTGAAGGAGACATTCTGGTGGACCGGAATGAAGAAGGATATTGCAGCATATGTAGCAGTTTGTGACGTATGTCATAGAGTAAAGGCAGAACATCAGAAGCCAGCTGGATTGTTGCAGCCATTGCCGATACCTGAATGGAAGTGGGATAAGATAGGCATGGATTTTATCACAGGATTACCCAGGATGAAAGCAGGTTATGACTCGATATGGGTAGTAGTTGATCGTTTGACGAAGGTAGCACATTTCATTCCAGTCAAGACCACTTACACCAGTGCTAAGTTGGCAAAGATATACATGACTAGGATCATTTGTTTGCATGGAGTTCCAAGGAGTATTGTACCAGACAGAGGAACACAATTTACCTCAAAGTTTTGGAATCAGTTGCATGAAACTTTGGGAACCAGGCTAGAGTTCAGCATCGCATTTCATCCACAGACAGATGGACAGACCGAGAGAGTCAATCAGATTTTGGAGGATATGCTGAGAGCTTGTGCACTGGATTATGGATCTAGTTGGGATGATAACTTGCCGTATGCGGAGTTTTCCTATGACAACAGTTACCAAACTAGTTTGAAGATGGCGCCTTTCAAAGCTTTATACGGAAGGAGGTGCAGGACACCGTTGTCATGGGACGAAGTTGGAGACCGTCAATTCTTTGGACCAGATTTGATTAAGGAGTCTGAACGGAAAGTTAAGTTGGTTCGCGATAGGCTCAAGGTAGCCCAGTCCAGGCAGAAGAGCTACGCAGATTCTAAACGCAAGGAGACAGTTTACGAAACCGGAGACAGGGTGTATCTCTAAGTATCCCCACTTCGAAGAGTTAAGCGCTTTGGAGTTAAGGGAAAGTTAGCACCGCGTTTCGTTGGCCCATACAAGATCTTGCAACGTATGGGAGAAGTCGCGTATAAGTTGGAATTACCAGAGGGACTGTCAGGATTTCATGATGTATTCCATGTTTCTCAACTGAAGAAATGCCACGCCGAGATGGCGGAGGTACCACTAAGAGATACAGTGCCGCTTGAAGCAATTCAGTTGAAGGACGACTTAACGTATGAAGAGAAACCAGTCAAGATTCTTGAGTATGCCAGCAGAGTTACCCGCAGCAAGGTTATCAAGTTTTGCAAAGTTCAGTGGAACCACCACTCAGAGGATGAAGCCACCTGGGAGAGAGAAGAAGATTTGCTCAAGGACCACCCTCACCTATTTTCTAGCCAACCCGAATCTCGAGGGAGAGATTCATTTTAAGGGGGGTAGGTTTGTAACATCCCAAATTTTCAATTTGGAATGTTATACGCTAAATCATCATGCATACCATATTTTCTTGCATTTTGCCAATCCTAGAAATTTCACGCAACTCAAGGACCCTCGAAGAGAGTTGGAGATTTCGTCTTTTTCATATTTGAGTCTTCTCAAATTTTGAAGAAAGGATCATTGGTTTTGTCGGAGTTTCATTTGCCTTTTATTTGGATAGGGAAAAATGTGCGTTTTCAAAAATTGCATTTTAGGCCCGGAGAAAAGTTCATTTTGTTCAACTCATTTTTAGGAGTCGGGGAAAATTTACTTTATTAGTTCTGGAGTTCGTTTAGATCTCTTTCTGTTTTTTTCCGAGCGCGGAACCATTTTAAAAAAAATAAAAAAATAAAAATGTTCCAGCGACTTGGGCCAAAGTCCCAAGCCACCAAGCCAGCCGGCCGGCCAAGGGCCAAAGGCCATCGCCGCACGCACCCAGGCGCCAGGAGAGGCCGCCACCGTTGCCTCTTTTGGAAAGTCCTAGTAGGACTTTGTCCTACTTCCGTATATTCCTTTTCTTTTTCTAGATCTTTTCCTTCCCTCTTTTCTTTCCTAGTCCTAGTCTAATTCCTTGTCCCCTACCCCAAGTAAATCCCTCCCCTCCCCAATATAAATACTCCCACACCCCCCTCTAAAGCATCATCAAACCCAAAGCCTAGAGCTCCACCACACCTCGCGCCGTGCCACCCCACACCCGCACGCCGCCCTAAGCCGCCCTTTGCCCTAGCGCCGCTGTCACACCTTGCCACCGCCGCCCCACGCCCACGCCGCCGGAGCCCCTCGCCGGAGACTTCGCCGGAGGAAGCCCCGCGCCGCATCTCTTCTTTTCATCGGATCGTTTTCTTCTAATCGTTCCGATTCTTCTTTTCTGATTCGTTTTTCTTCGCGAAACCGTTCCGGTTCTCTAGATCGGTTTTACGATCGGTTTTCTTCTCCAAAACCCTATATCGGATTCGTTTGCTTCTCCGATTTAGTTGCCTCCAGACCGTTCGCCGGACCGTTCGTCCTAACGAACGTGTTCACCGGATTTCTTCTAGGTTAACCAACGTCCGTTCGTTCAACCATTCTTCTTTTTCTTTCGTCGTATTTATTCCGCTATCGCGATCTCAGATCCGATCTTCGTTCTAGTTTATCTTTTCGCTCGTTTATCGGAATCAGGTGATTCAAGCGCCTGGAGTTTCGTTTCGAAACCGCCGTTCCGACTAATCAACTTTAACTAAGTTTTTGCTACGATAAAATTTGACCTAGTTTCAACTTGCTAGAACAGAGTTGTTTTCCGCCGTTTGTTTTCGGTTTCTTTGTTCGGTTCTTTCTTTCTCTCGTTGCAACCGGAGTTCTTAAGTTGAGCTTTCTGGTTCGATCTCGTGTTCGAGTTTTACCTGTGCATTAGGTGAGTACTTATGGTATGCTTGTTGTTTGTCTGCGATAGATTACCCGGATTGCGCCGCCTGTTACTTCGAATCTCTAGGTGTCAGGACCCCGATTCCAGGCCACATCGATCTAGCCGGTAACACCTCATATCACTTTGCGGCCTCACGCACGGTATCCCACGGCTGTCACCTTACCATGGCCCGGGACCGTTTGCGCCTTTTGGCTCGCGTATATGACAATGTCGCTAGCATCCATATGACCGAGAACCCGGGCCGACATGGCTAGTCGTGAACCCAAAGCGGCACAGACCTATGGAGACAGGCATACATGAATCACATCGAACATGTCGGTCATCAACGAGTAGTTCCGGGCTGTAGCACTGGGCTAACAGGACTCCGGGGATCCCGGGCTGTAGCAGGCTAGACAGGACTCCGGAGATCACCGCGTGACATTTCCCCAAGGGACAGACATAGGGACGAAGGGAAACACATGCCGGCCAGTCAAGTGTCCTGAACAGTAGTGCTGGGCTAGCACGACTCCGGTCAACCGGGCTGTAGCGGACTACTATGGCTCGAGGAGCACTAGACTACATTTCCCCATAAGAAAGGCTGCAAAGGACAAACAACTAGATTGTCGGATCCCACTCATACCAAGCATTTCAATCATACACACAATATGCCCGATATGAGTACATCAACATGGCATCACAACAAAACTCTACAACTCAAGTACTTTATTTAAAGGCTCCAGGGAGCCATACATAACATATCCATACAGGTAGGGGTCACATGACCCGACACTCAAGTCATACAGTCATACAAGCACATGCGGAAGCAACTAGTCTGAGTACAAACTCTAGAAAGAAAGAAGGCTTCTCGAAGCCTGTCTATCTACATAGGGCCCTCCATGGCCTGGATCACCACCTGGGTGGCTAGTCACTCGTCGACGTCAAGGTCTACGTAAAACCCATCAGAGGGGGCAGTGTTGTCGTCTGAAAACAATAAATAAGCAAACATGAGTACAAAGGTACTCAGCAAGTCTTACATTAGAACCTACTATACATGCTCATTCTCAAGAGGGTGGTGGGGTTTATGCAGCAAGCCAGCTTTGACTCTTGGCTAAGCTATCCTACGGAATCTTTTAGCAAAATAGTTTTCGCACACGAGTCCACTACTCACCATCACAATACTCCACCGTGGATCCTCCCTCGTAAACTGCGAGAGGGCCATCCTCGGTACTCACACTTATCTTGAGTCTTTTAGTAGTATCCTTTAACTTGTCTATGAACTGTATATGCAATCAAGTAGTCCTTTACTGCGGACACGGCTATTCGAATAGTTTTATACCCTATAGGGGTGTACTTCGTCACACATGTTTCCACCACTTAGCGTCTGCACACGAAATGTGCTCGGCAGACTTCAAGCGAAAACCGACGTGGGTGTAGACCACGACCTGACTAACCTCACAAGTCTCTAGTCCAGGGTCATCGCCTATTCAGGTTCCATCCGCAAGGAAATCCGGCCGGGGTGTCCTCAACGGCCCCGAACGATGTGAACAAGGTTCCCGAGACACCAAACGGGTGACTCGGTACACCGTGCCACGGTGTATCTACCGCAACAAGGCCCACCCCTAGGGTCAGCGCTACGCACGGCCGCCAACACATATCCTACAAACACCAGAAACTAGTTGCGACTCCTGGACTGAGGCGAGAGGGGTCAGTAAGTCGAGCGGGGTCATATTTCAGGGCCCAATGTGTGGTAGTAGCTGAATCTTAATTCACGCATACAGAACTCAGTTCTTAGGGACGGCTTCAATGAAACAACCCACCATGTACTCCTACATGGCCTCTCATCGATACCTTTTCCAAAACATGTTCAACACATCCCACATATTACTGGCACAAGCATTTCACTCTAGCCCATCACCCAGATGAACCAGACCTGACACAACTCTAAGCATAGCAGGCATAGCAAGGTAGGAATCACAAAACATGGCTCAATCAACTCCTACACATGCTAGTGAGTTTCATCTAGTTACTGTGGCAATGACAGGTCATGCAGAGGATAAGGGTTCAACTACCGTAGCACACAGCAGTTTGAATCGTGTTGTCTTAATGCAGTAAACAAGAGCGGGAGCGAGAACATGGGTTGTATCGGAATGATCAATGGTTGCTTGCCTGATGGAGTGGTAACGGGATACTGCCCTTCAGTTGGATACTCATGAATATCCTCGGAGGCAGAACCTACCACGAAGAACACAACCGAGCACAATCAACACATGACGATATGCAACAATATGATGCATGCTATGACGTGGCAATATGGATGTGCCTTGGCCTAATGCAAGCTAAAACAGAAGGGTAATTGCTTATTTGAACCAAAGGTTCAAGTGTTAGCTCATTTAACTTGATCATATTAGTGCATATCCTTATATTGCATAAACAGCAGGTTTAACTTGTTCTGACATGCATGAAACCATTACCAATGGATAGCTTGGATTTTCCTGATAATTTTTCATATATAATTTGTCTCATTTGGAGTTATGGTTGAATTTCTATGAATTTTTGAAGTTTAGGCAATTTTCTGGAATTTTCTATATAAAATTAAATCCAGAAAAGAGTTATTGCGTCAGCATGACATCACCCTGATGTCAGCAGGTCAACTGGGCGCCTCCAGGTCAAACCTGACCAGTGGGGTCCACTGGTCAGTGACACAATCAACTAACCAAGTTAATGAGCCCTAACTAACTTAGTTAGCCGGGCGGGGCCCGCATGTCAGTGGCCCATCTAATTAGCTAAGTTTATTAACACTAATTAACTAACACTAATTAAGCAGGCGCCTGGGCCCACAAGTCAGTGAGTCAGGGGGGAATCAACCCAGCCGACCGGGGTCAAAACACGCCGGAGTTGACCCCGGCTCGTCGCTGGCAAGGCCAGAGACGGCGGAGGGGCTCAGAAATCCTCCTCCGGCGACCAAATGGCCAGCGGAGGGCATCTACGCGGACCTGGGACTCGCCCGCATCCATCTGTGCACACGGCAGGGGCTGAGATGGCCCGAGCTCGCCGGAGGCAAGCTCGCGGCGGTGGCCGGAGTTAGGGGCTGGTGCGGGTTAGCACTAGGGGGCACGGTAGGTCGAACGGGTGGGTGCGTTAGGCTCCTGGGGACGCGTTGAAGACGGTGGTGCACTCGGACGCGTGCTTGCACGGCCGTAGCCACGACGGCGTCGAGGCTCAACGGCGGCGAGCTTCGGGTGCTCGCGGGGCAACGGCTACGGGGCGAAATCGACGGCGTGGCTAAGGGGAAAAGGACCGGGAGCTCACAGCGGTGCCGTAGGGGTGGCTAGCGGGCTCGGGGGCGACCTTGACGGCGCGAATCGACGGCGAGGAGCTCGGGCGGCCGAGGTTGAAGAAGAGCTCGAAGTCGACGATGCAGGGCTTCCGGCGGGGCGTGGTTCGGTGAGGGGGTCGAGGACGATGTTGCGGAGCTCGTGGGCACAACCGAGGGGCGAGGGGGTGGCTGTGGCCGTGGTGGTTCTCGTCGGCGGCGACGGCCGTGTTCTGTGGAAGAAAGGGGGAGAGCCAGAGGAGGGGATGAGCACGGGGGAGGGAAATGAGAGGGCCAGGGGGTGCGTGGCCGTCTCCGTGGCATTGGGAGGGAGCCCGGGAAGCAGGAGGTGGCGCGCAGGGGGGGAGGTGGCGAGCGCGTGCCGGCGAGCGCCGGGCACACGCCCGCGTCCTTCTGTCCGAGGAGGGGGACGACAGGAGGCAGCGGGGTGGGCTGGGCCGCCAGCTGGAGATGGGCCAGGTAAGTGGCCCATGGCCTTTCCCTCTTTATTTTTTTGTGTTTCTCTATTTCTGTTATTCTGTTTTGATTTAGTTTAAATACTAAATCATTTTGTAAAATCCTGAAAATATTTATGGACACTTACTGAAATATTTCAGTGGCCCAAAAAATAGTTCCAACATTATTTGAGCATTTGAATTATTTAATAGTATTTAAATGCCCAAATTCAAATATTTATGAATTAAATTAATGCCCCTTTGTTGACCTAAAATTATATGCACCATTTTTCCCAAGGGTTCTAACCCAAGGCAAAGAGGGTGAACATTTTTGAAGGGCATTTCAGGTTCATTGAATTTATTTTTAGTAAACCCTAGTTGATTTGAGGGGGGTGCTGGGGGTTCTGCTTTCCCCATTTCAATTTTCTGATGAAGGTAAACATGATGCACACTCTAATGCATAATCTAGCTAGGGTGTGACAACTCACCCCCACTCAATAGAATCTCGTCCCGAGATTTAGGATCATCTGGGAAGAAGGTGGGGTACTCGAGTCGAAGACGATCCTCCCTTTCCCAAGTGGCTTCTTCCTCGGAATGGTGTGACCATTGAACCTTGAGAAACTTGATATTATGACGTCGAGTGGTACGCTCGGCTTGATCAAGGATACGAACGGGGTATTCCCGATAAGAAAGGTTATCTTGTAAATCAAGCGTTTCGTGGTCCACTCCACGGATCGGATCTGCGAAGCAACGCCTGAGTTGCGAAACGTGGAAGACATCGTGAACTCTAGAAAGATGCGGAGGTAGTTCCAATTGGTAGGCAACTTCTCCTCGTTTGGCAAGAATGCGAAAGGGTCCAATGTAACGAGGAGCCCATTTGCCTTTGATACCGAAACGATGGGTTCCCTTTAACGGGGTAACCCGAAGGTAAGCTTTCTCGTCAATTTCAAATGTCATAGGCTTATGTTTACGATCATATTGACTCTTTTGGCGAGATTGGGCTGTTCTCAATTTCTCACGGATAACGCGAACCTGCTCTTCTGCTTCCTGAATCATATCCGGGCCAAAGAGTTGTCTTTCCCCGGTTTCTGACCAGTTAAGAGGCGTTCGACATTTTCGTCCATAGATAACTTCGAAGGGAGCTTTGCCCAAACTAGCTTGATAGCTATTGTTATAAGCAAACTCTGCGAATGGAAGGCTTTTCTCCCAACTCATTCCGAACGAGATAACAGAAGCTCGGAGCATATCTTCCAGAATTTGATTGACTCGCTCTACTTGACCACTTGATTGAGGATGGAAGGCGGTGCTAAAGGAGAGATGAGTTCCCATAGCATTTTGGAAACTTTCCCAAAATCGAGAGGTGAAGAGACTTCCACGGTCTGAGTTAATTTCCAATGGGACACCATGAAGAGACACTATTCGGGAGATGTATAGGTCAGCTAGCTGGCTAGCGGTGATACTCTCACGAACAGGTAGAAAATGGGCTACTTTGGAAAGACAGTCGATCACGACGAAGATGGCATTATTCCCCCTCTTGGTCCTGGGAAACCCAGTAATGAAATCCATACTGATTTTGTCCCATTTCCATTCAGGAATAGCCAAAGGTTGAAGAGTGCCAGCAGGCCGTTGATGCTCTGCTTTAACACGACGACAAACGTCGCAATTGGCAATGTATTCAGCGATTTCTCTCTTCATCCTAGTCCACCAAAACCTCTGGCGTAGGTCTTGATACATTTTAGTACTACCGGGATGAATGGTGAGAGGGGATTCGTGAGCTTCCTTAAGGATCATCTGGCGTAGATGTTGTTTCTTGGGAACCACCAGGCGGTTCTCAAAGAATACAGCACCTTGTTCATCCATGGAAAAACATTTAGCTACTCCGCTAGCAATGTTTTCCTTAATTCGGGATATGCCCTTATCACGCTTTTGGGCAGCTATGATTTGATCCATAAGGGTAGGTTTCGCCACCAGAGTAGATAAGAATCCTTGAGGAACAACGTGAAGATTAAGCTTGCGAAATTCCTCATGGAGAAGTGGTTGACTTTGTTGTAACATCAGGTTGTTACAGTAGGACTTACGACTTAGTGCATCCGCCATGACATTGGCCTTGCCAGGGGTGTAAGTTATTCCTAAGTCGTAATCCGAGATCAGCTCGACCCAACGTCTTTGCCTGAGATTCAAATCTGGTTGGGTGAAGATATATTTCAAGCTTTGGTGATCGGTGAAGATCTCGCAACGATTACCGAGAAGGTAATGTCGCCAGGTTTTGAGTGCATGGACTACAGCTGCAAGCTCTAGATCATGTGTGGGATAATTTTCCTCATGTGGGTGTAATTGCCGTGAAGCATAGGCAATTACCTGACGATCTTGCATGAGTATGCAACCTAGTCCTTGTCGTGAGGCGTCGCAATAGATAATAAAGTCCTTGGAGAAATCTGGTGGTACCAGTACGGGAGCAGATGTCAGGCGTCTTTTGAGTTCCTGAAAACTGAACTCGCACTGTGGAGTCCACTTGAACTTTTTATCTTTCTTGAGGAGTTCAGTTAGAGGTTTAGCAACCTTGGAGAAATTCTCGACGAAGCGGCGGCAATAGCTCGCTAGGCCAAGGAAACTCCGAACTTGCTTGACCGTTTCAGGTGGAGTCCAATCAAGGATGGCTTGAACTCGCTCGGGATTGACAGCAATACCCTTACCAGAGATTACATGGCCTAGATAGGTCACTTCTGACAACCAAAATTCACACTTGGAGAATTTGGCATAAAGGCGATGCTCTCGAAGTTTCATCAATACCAGCCTTAGATGTTCAGCATGTTCCCCTTCATTCTTGGAGTAGATGAGTATGTCATCAAGGTATACTACGATGAATTTGTCCAAGTACTCCATGAAAACCGAGATCATTAACCCGGAGAAAGTGGCCGAGGCATTGGTTAAACCGAAGGACATGACGGTGTACTCGTATTGGCCATAACGAGTAACAAAGGCCGTTTTGGGAATGTCCCCGTTTCTGATTTTGATTTGATGGTAGCCCAGCCTCAAATCCATCTTGGAGAAGACTGAGGATCCAGCGAGCTGATCATACAGGTCGTTGATCCTAGGAAGCGGGTATTTGTTCTTGATGGTGACCAGATTGACAGGTCGGTAATCCACAACCATTCGATCCGTTCCATCCTTCTTCTTGACGAAGAGGACGGGGCAAGCCCAAGGAGAGGAGCTAGGACGGATGAACCCTTTGTTCAAGGACTCATCGAGTTGGTTCTTAAGCTCGGCTAGTTCTAAGGGTGCCATCTTGTAGGGTCTTCTAGCAATTGGAACGGTTCCTGGAACAAGATCTATCACAAACTCGACATCCCGGTCAGGTGGAACACCTGGCAGTTCTTCCGGAAACACATCCGGGAAGTCTTGGACTACCGGAATGTCCTCAAGGTCTGGAAGGGGGTTGGCATTGAGAGAGCCGACATCCAGTCCATACCCAAGATGATGTTTATGTCGGAGGACTTGAGAGCTATTAAAGATGCGAGGAAAACAAGCCTATCGACAAGAATTTCGTTCCCATGGCTTACCTTAGAAGTTTGCCATTTGGAACCCGGAGTTTGAATTACCATGGAAGTGGGCATGTCACAGAATGTCGTGTTATGCAACCGAGCATAATTCTCGGATATGAATGAATGAGATGCTACAGTATCGAAAAGAACAGATGCCGGATGGCAGTTAACAAGGAGCGTACCAAGGACGACATTGGGATCCTCATGAGCCTCTTCGGCTGAAACATAGTTGACATGGCCACGTGCAGTAGTGGCCGGCTTGGCGTAGAAAGTCTTTCCCGCGGGCTTACCACGGCCAACGGACTTTCCAGCTTGATTGGGGTTGTTCTGGGGACAATCTCGACTATAGTGACCCGGTTCTCCACACTTGAAGCATGTTACCACAGTGGGGCGTGGAGCAACATTAGCAGCGGGGCCACCATAGGGCTTGGGCGGTGCAAATTGCTGGTTGGGACGAGGCGCCTCAAAGGATGGCCTCGGGGTGAATCTGGGTGGCAGTGCGGTGCTTGGAATCCACACCCGGCACTTCTGAGCTCCAGAGCCGGATGAAGACCCAAAATCACGGGAGTGCTTGCGTGAAGCGTCATAATCAGTCTGGCCTGTCTCAGCATTGATAGCTTTATTGACCAGCTTCTGGAAGGATGTGCACTCATGCAGACGGAGATCGCGGCGAAGCTCACGGCTAAGTCCCTTGCGGAACCTTGCCTGCTTCTTGGCGTCAGTATAAACCTCTTCAGGAGCATAGCGTGCCAGGTTCCCAAATTCTCGGCTATATGCATCCACAGTCAGCCTTCCTTGGGTGAAGTTGCAGAACTCCTCCCTCTTGCGATCCATGAGACCTTCCGGAATGTGATGCTCACGGAAAGCCTCGCTGAACTCAGCCCAGGTAGTGATTTGACCGACCGGGTGCATAGCTTCGTAGTTTTCCCACCAATGGCTAGCGGGGCCCTCGAGATGATAAGCAGCATAGGTAACCTTGTCGGCTTCGGCTACGTTGGCAGAACGTAGCTTGTGGGTGATGCTGCGAAGCCAATCATCCACGTCGAGGGGCTCGACGGAATGGTTAAACTTTGGTGGGTACAGCTTGATAAAGTCGTTGATTGACACCAGGTCATTTCGTGGGTGGCGTGCAGTGTTCTGCTCAATCCGCTCCAGCAGGCGGTTGGTCTCACGCTTGTTCCTTTCCGCCTCCAGCATCACTTCGTCCAGGGAAGGCGGGTGAGGCAAATTTTCACCTCTAGCTGCATTGGCTTCCCCCTGCTCCGGGGCAGCAGGGTTGCCGCGAGTGTTGACCATCCTAGGAGGAAAACAAGACAACGGTTTAGACAAGGATGGCTCAAACTTAACAGGGAAGTGCAGAATGTAAAGGATAACACGGAATGCAGAGATGGTCATTCGTATGCCATGGTAATATAAAACTGCCATATATACACCAACGGTCATACTCGTCATACATAGTTTAGTACAAGCCCATGCTACAGTACAACTATGAAGGTAGACGTTACATCTCATCGGAGGCATTCCGAGTCCCTATACATTATTTGTCTACACCTCCGGAATCGATTACACACCAAGTCGTATTCCACAAGTCACACAGGACAGTGGGGATACAACTACTACAATACTAGTGGTACTACTACTAACTCAGATAGCTCCGTAGTAGTCCTTATAGAAGTCACCTCCATAGCCTGGAAGTTCAACGTGATCATCCGGAAACAGACGGTCCTGAGGAGCCTGTGGACCATAGGGGCTAGGATGAGGTCTTGGACCGGCAAACGGTGGCCTACGGGGACCAAGGGGTGGGGTGATGCCTCCCACATCACGCCAATCCACCATGTCTGGCAGAGCTGCTCTCACAGGATACAGATCCCTGGTATCCATACATCCAGCTTGCACCGCGGGTGCAAACCGAGTCAATGTGGCCCAATGATCAGCACGGGTATTAAAGAGCTCCAGCCTCAAGGCCCGATTCTCTCGGTCCTTATCTTCGAGCATCTCAGCGGTGGTACGAGTTAATGAGTCCTCCTGAGTGGAGTCAGCATAGATAGCCTGAAGATACCCCTGCGCTCCCAGAAGTGAAGCTGGCATGTAACGGAAGTCAGTGTTCCGAAGCAGGCCAGTCCGGACTCGCAAGATGGTCATCATGGAATAGGCAGCATCCTGCACAGCCATCTCAATGGTAACTCCGAGTCCATAGGAACAGTGAAGGGGCTCGGTAGATCCAGGATAGGAAGGAAATATCCTGACGGTGCAGAAATACTGGCTTTGATTAAAGTCGCGGAACTGCTCTTCAACAGTGTATTCGGGATACCAACGTTATCCTGTCTCGATCATGACCCGGACCAACATAGCAGTATGACCGGGCACGTCGAGGCACCTGGTCAGGCGAACCACCTGATTTTGAGAATGGTTGGCCATCTGAAAGCACAACCACAAGACAAAGACATCAGAATTCCTAGGGAAAATTGGACAGCATAACGGCTTTAAATCCTCAGAAAAAGATTTGAGACATGCACAACAGTTCACAATACCGCTCAACAGCATCATATCAAGGTTCTGTTTCAAATAGCAACGTACTAAAATAGTAGAAACTGGACTGGAACTCGTAGCAATAATCCTATAAACTACTACGGATTAGTAACACGTGAACCTGATAGAAGAAGAGAGCCTAGTCCTTAACCCACGTTTATTGAGAAGAGAATGACTCGGATCAGAAGCATAGGTAAAGGAGTAAAAGAACCTTACGTTCCCTCCCACAATCAATTCCCTTACATATAACTAAAGCATTTCTAGACTCGACATCGACCAGTTTGGCTGAACGAACCTACAGGCAGTCCGGCTCTGATGCCAACGCTGTCAGGACCCCGATTCCAGGCCACATCGATCTAGCCGGTAACACCTCATATCACTTTGCGGCCTCACGCACGGTATCCCACGGGTGTCGCCTTACCATGGCCCGGGACCGTTTGCGCCTTTTGGCTCGCGTATATGACAATGTCGCTAGCATCCACATGACCGAGAACCCGGGCCGACATGGCTAGTCGTGAACCCAAAGCGGCACAGACCTATGGAGACAGGCATACATGAATCACATCGAACATGTCGGTCATCAACGAGTGGTTCCGGGCTGTAGCACTGGGCTAACAGGACTCCAAGGATCCCGGGCTGTAGTAGGCTAGACAGGACTCCGGAGATCACCGCGTGACATTTCCCCGAAGGGACAGACATAGGGACGAAGTGAAACACATGCCGGCCAGTCAAGTGTCCTGAACAGTAGTGCTGGGCTAGCAGGACTCCGGTGAACCGGGCTGTAGCGGACTACTATGGCTCGAGGAGCACTAGACTACATTTCCCCATAAGAAAGGCTGCGAAGGACAAAGAACTAGATTGTCGGATCCCACTCATCCCAAGCATTTCAATCATACACACAATATGCCCGATATGAGTACATACAACATGGCATCACAACAAAACTCTACAACTCAAGTACTTTATTTAAAGGCTCCAGGGAGCCATACATAACATATCCATACAGGTAGGGGTCACATGACCCGACACTCAAGTCATATAGTCATACAAGCACATGCGGAAGCAACTAGTCTGAGTACAGACTCTAGAAAGAAAGAAGGCTTCTCGAAGCCTGTCTATCTACATAGGGCCCTCCATGGCCTGGATCACCACCTGGGTGGCTAGTCACTCATCGATGTCAAGGTCTACGTAAAACCCATCGGAGGGGGCAGTGTTGTCGTCTGAAAACAATAAATAAGCAAACATGAGTACAAAGGTACTCAGCATGTCTTACATTAGAACCTACTATACATGCTCATTCTCAAGAGGGTGGTGGGGTTTATGCAGCAAGCCAGCTTTGACTCTTGGCTAAGCTATCCTACAGAATCTTTTAGCAAAATAGTTTTCGCACACGAGTCCACTACTCACCATCACAATACTCCACCGTGGATCCTCCCTCGTAACCTGCGAGAGGGCCATCCTCGGTACTCACACTTATCTTGAGTCTTTTAGTAGTATCCTTTAACTTGTCTATGAACTGTATATTCAATCAAGTAGTCCTTTACCGCGGACACGGCTATTCGAATAGTTTTATACCCTGCAGGGGTGTACTTCGTCACACATGTTTCCACCACTTAGCGTCTGCACACGAAATGTGCTCGGCAGACTTCAAGCGAAAACCAACGTGGGTGTAGACCACGACCTGACTAACCTCACAAGTCTCTAGTCCAGGGTCATCGCCTATTCAGGTTCCATCCACAAGGAAATCCGGCCGGGGTGTCCTCAACGGCCCCGAATGATGTGAACAGGGTTCCCGAGACACCAAACGGGTGACTCGGTACACCGTGCCACGGTGTATCTACCGCAACATAGCCCACCCCTAGGGTCAGCGCTACGCACGGCCGCCAACACATATCCTACAAACACCAGAAACTAGTTGCAACTCCTGGACTGAGGCGAGAGGGGTCAGTAAGTCGAGCGGGGTCATATTTCAGGGCCCAATGTGTGGTAGTAGCTGAATCTTAATTCACGCATACAGAACTCGGTTCTTAGGGACGGCTTCAATGAAACAACCCACCATGTACTCCTACATGGCCTCTCATCGATACCTTTACCAAAACATGTTCAACACATCCCACATATTACTGGCACAAGCATTTCACTCTAGCCCATCGCCCAGATGAACCAGACCTGACACAACTCTAAGCATAGCAGGCATAGCAAGGTAGGAATCACAAAACATGGCTCAATCAACTCCTACACATGCTAGTGGGTTTCATCTAGTTACTATGGCAATGACAGGTCATGCAGAGGATAAGGGTTCAACTACCGTAGCACACAGCAGTTTGAATCGTGTTGTCTTAATGCAGTAAACAAGAGCGGGAGCGAGAACATGGGTTGTATCGGAATGATCAATGGTTGCTTGCCTGATGGAGTGGTAACGGGATACTACCCTTCAGTTGGATACTCGTGAATATCCTCGGAGGCAGAACCTACCACGAAGAACACAACCGAGCACAATCAACACATGACGATATGCAACAATATGATGCATGCTATGACATGGCAATATGGATGTGCCTTGGCCTAGTGCAAGCTAAAACAGAAGGGTAATTGCTTATTTGAACCAAAGGTTCAAGTGTTAGCTCATTTAACTTGATCATATTAGTGCATATCCTTATATTGCATAAACAGCAGGTTTAACTTGTTCTGGCATGCATGAAACCAGTACCAATGGATAGCTTGGATTTTTCTGATAATTTTTTATATATAATTTGTCTCATTTGGAGTTATGGTTGAATTTCTATGAATTTTTGAAGTTTAGGCAATTTTCTGGAATTTTCTATATAAAATTAAATCCAGAAAAGAGTTATTGCGTCAGCATGACATCACCCTGATGTCAGCAGGTCAACTGGGCGCCTCCAGGTCAAACCTGACCAGTGGGGTCCACTGGTCAGTGACACAATCAACTAACCAAGTTAATTAGCCCTAACTAACTTAGTTAGCCGGGCGGGGCCCGCATGTCAGTGGCCCATCTAATTAGCTAAGTTTATTAACACTAATTAACTAACAGTAATTAAGCAGGCGCCTGGGCCCACACGTCAGTGAGTCAGGGGGGGAATCAACCCAGCCGACCGGGGTCAAAACACGCCGGAGTTGACCCCGGCTCGTCGCCGGCAAGGCCAGAGACGGCGGAGGGGCTCGGAAATCCTCCTCCGGCGACCAAATGGCCAGCGGAAGGCATCTACGCGGAGCTGGGACTCGCCCGCATCCTTCTGTGCACACGGCAGGGGCTGAGATGGCCCGAGCTCGCCGGAGGCAAGCTCGCGGCGGTGGCCAGAGTTAGGGGCTGGTGCGGGTTAGCGCTAGGGGGCACGGCAGGTCGAACGGGTGGGTGCGTTAGGCTCCTGGGGGCGCGTTGAAGACGGTGGTGCGCTCGGACGCGTGCTTGCACGGCCGTAGCCACGACGGCGTCGAGGCTCAACGGCGGCGAGCTTCGGGTGCTCGCGGGGCAACGGCTACGGGGCGAAATCGATGGCGTGGCTAAGGGGAAAAGGACCGGGAGCTCACAGTGGTGCCGTAGGGGTGGCTAGCGAGCTCGGGGGCGACCTTGACGGCGCAAATCGACGGCGAGGAGCTCGGCCGGCCGAGGTTGAAGAAGAGCTCGAAGTCGACGATGCAGGGCTTCCGGCGGGGCGTGGTTCGGTGAGGGGGTCGAGGACGACGTTGCGGAGCTCGTGGGCACAACCGAGGGGCGAGGGGGTGGCTGTGGCCGTGGTGGTTCTCGTCGGCGGCGACGGCCGCGTTCTGTGGAAGAGAGGGGGAGAGCCAGAGGAGGGGATGAGCACGGGGGAGGGGAATGAGAGGGCAAGGGGGTGCGTGGCCATCTCCGTGGCATTGGGAGGGAGCCCGGGAAGCAGGAGGTGGCGCGCAGGGGGGGAGGTGGCGCGCGCGCGTGCCGGCGAGCGCCGGGCACACGCCCGTGTCCTTCTGTCCGAGGAGGGGGACGACAGGAGGCAGCGGGGTGGGCTGGGCCGCCAGCTGGAGATGGGCCAGGTAAGTGGCCCATGGCCTTTCCCTCTTTATTTTTTTGTGTTTCTCTATTTCTGTAATTCTATTTTGATTTAGTTTAAATACTAAATCATTTTGTAAAATCCTGAAAATATTTATGGACACTTACTGAAATATTTCAGTGGCCCAAAAAATAGTTCCAACATTATTTGAGCATTTGAATTATTTAATAGTATTTAAATGCCCAAATTCAAATATTTATGAATTAAATCAATGCCCCTTTGTTGACCTAAAATTATATGCACCATTTTTCCCAAGGGTTCTAACCCAAGGCAAAGAGGGTGAACATTTTTGAAGGGCATTTCAGGTTCATTGAATTTATTTTTAGTAAACCCTAGTTGATTTCAGGGGGGGGGTGCTGGGGTTCTGCTTTCCCCATTTCAATTTTCTGATGAAGGTAAACATGATGCACACTCTAATGCATAATCTAGCTAGGGTGTGACACTAGGACTCGCGGATCACCAGCAAGGCAAGTAACACTTTGATCATACCTTTTCTACAACCCAGTTTTATTGCGTTAGATCCATCCTCACACATTGGATGATTAGGATCTAATTAAATTGTGGGATGGGAAGTAGATGAGGTAGTACCTATTACTTGTTTATTATGAAACCTTTGGGAGTTACTTCTACGTTTGCTTATTATGCCATGCTATGCTAGTAGACGTGGATTGGGTGAGTGATATCCATGACAGATGTGAGATTGGTAATTTTAAGGGTTTATCTAAGGTGGCAACTTAAACACACATCTGGGTAGATTGAGGCACCTGATGTCTATCAGGACTTGCCTGTTTTATTGGACCGCCACCCAGGCTCAAAGGGATCATAAGATCTTTCATGCTAAATACTTACGTGTGCAGCCACAAGCCATTATGGGCTCTGGCATAGTTGACTAAGTCGTGCGAACTCTTACAGGGTAGACTAGCAGATGTAGGGGAAGTAGGTGTACCGGTCTATCCATCGTAAGGTGCTAGCGCTTCTGAAAGACTGTGTCTCGGTCATCCGTTTCTCAAACACCAGTAGTGCGAGAAATCCAACAGAGGCGATCAAGTCTTGTGGGGAAAAGTGCGGAAACCTCTGCAGAGTGTAGCAAACTAATCATGATTAGCCGTGTCCCCGGTTATGGACAATCTTGAGTATCTAGTACTTGAATATCATGTGAATCTCATCATGTTACTTCTAATTAATATTGTTGGGTTTTAATTGTTCACTTTTAATTGGGATTGAGAATACTGTCAACCATTCTCAATGTTTAACAACCACCATGATAGTTAAATAAATTTATTCCTTTGTAGTAGGGAAAAATTGGCTTTACGCAAAATAGTAACCATAGAGCTTTCCACCAGCCAAATGTGCATGTAGTATAGCTGTTTCATTCCATTATCCTCTATGTGTTACTTTGCCAGCATATTCCATGTGCTGACCCGTTTCGGGCTGAAACGTTAATGTTGCAGACTTTTCAAACGAGGATTAAGGTGCTTTAGGTCGTGGTTCTATACTCAGTGATGCCGTTGGACTTGATGGACCCATTTATCTTCCAAGTCTTCTGCTGTTATCGACACTAGATGACCTTAAGCCGTATTATTGTAATAAGTTCTCTTTTGAGACATCGTTGTAATAAGTATGTGATTGCCACTCTGCTATAAATCCTTCGAAGTACTGTGTGGTGTCAGCATTACTGATCCAGGGATGACACCGGAGCACAGAGATCAGACTGTTTGAGGTCTAGTCGCTACAATAACATCTAAAAGCTAACAATTGTTTTTGCTTATATAATCAGACTTTTTGTGCTAAAAAAACCGTAGAACAACTGCTCCAAATTACTGCAGTGCACTTAGAAAAAAATGAAGGAACTTCTCTCTACCACACGTAATCTGATTCTTTCACATTGCTTGTCTTTTCCTTTTTTTACTCAATAATGGTAAGCACTAATACTCTTAACTGCACTATAGAAACTGAACCAAATGAACTCCATGGGTGCTGCCATCTCACCCGTCATCGAAGGGGGTGCTAAGAAGTCTTTGCAAGTCCGGCTGAAAGCTGCCCCCAATAAATCTTAACACTACAAGCAGTTTTACTAAGATGCTAGAAAACTCACGCCAAACTTGTGCAAATTGATGAGAACAACTAAAGAAGCAAAATTGCAGCATGAAGATGCCACACAAACTAAATCAGAAACTCATCAGCATTGGAAACCGCGTTTTGGACATTACTTTGGTCAAACATTTTAGCTAACTCAATGTTGCAGTGATCAAAGTGGCATAATTTGCCAACTTACAGCACTACTTTTGCCACTTGTTACAAGTTTATGGACCTGACAAGTTTGCGATAATGCTAAGGGATTTAACAGTGGTATATATGCGCTGAACGTATCAGCTGGGAGGCCTTCTCTTGTATATGTGTTCTAGTGTCACAATGAAGGTGGGATGGCTAGTAATAGCACTAGTTCGATTCAACCCAAATGGATTGGGCTTAATTGACTTGACAGATTACCACAAAGACAAAATCTACGAGTAAACTAACATCCTAAACATTCTAGGCAGCCCAATCACAAACTAAAAGAAAAAACAAGGGGAAGCTCACCGGGGCACCGGGGCGGCGGGTGTCGGGGCAGCTAGGGCGTCGGGATGGCGGGGCGCCTGTTTGTCGAGGCGGCGGGGCGCCGGCGGCTCGGGCGGGGTGGGGGGTGGTGGACCGGCGTGGCGGGGCGGCAGGGGGTCGGGGGCAGCGAGGGTGTCAGGGCCTCCCTGCTCATTACACCCAACAACACCGATCAGAGAAACGGCGCGGCGAGGCAGAGGAACGGTGCGTGGGAGAGGGGCGGGGAAGCAGGGGTTACCTCGGAGAAGGAGCGGAGGAGGAAGGCGGCGTCGGGGCAGCGGCGTCGAGGCCTCAGGGCAGCGTCGGGGCGTCGAGGCGGCGGGGCAGCGGCGGGGTAGCGATGTCGGGAGAGGAGAGGGGAAGGGGATCGAGGGTGAGGGCGAGGGAGAGAGAGGGGATAGGGAGGGGCTGGGGAGGGAATATGGATGGGGCCGGGCACAATACTAATGGCGCACCACCCCTCGGTGCGCCATAAGTACATCCATACTAATGGCGCACCTCACACTGGTGCGCCACTAGTATTTTTTTTTCTTATAGCAATGGCACAATACTAATGGCGCACCACCCCACGGTGCGCCATAAGTACATCCATACTAATGGCGCACCTCACCGTGGTGCGCCATTAGTATTTTTTTATAAGACAGTAATAATTTTTTAAACTTGTTTAAATCATAACAGTAATATTTTTTTACAAGACAGTAACAGTAATATTTTTTTTATAAGATCGTAATAATTTTTTAAAAAATATCATCAAACAGTAATGCCGGTGGAGCGGGGGAGGGTGCGCGGGGTGCGGGGGGTCGGCGGCGGCGGTTGAGTAGGGGAGGGGTGCGGGGGGTCGGCGGCGGCGGTTGAGTAGGGGAATCAAGGGTGCGGGGGGTCGGCGGCGGCGGCTAGTGGACCGGGGGGTGCTCGGCGGCGAGGGGGACCGGATCTGGCGAGGTGGGATAGCGATCGAGATGGAGGGGGATCGAGATCGAGTGTCCATGAAATTTAAAAATATTCATGATAGTTCGAAAAGTGCCCATGAAATACAATCGAGAAATGAAGGCTACGATTTGAATACAATCGATCTTAGCTAGCTATCTGTTCACAATCTTCTTGCCCTCCTTTTTCGCAAATGGAGTTCTTCTGTGGAACGGACGTCCTTTAGGTAGGGTGGTCCTGCTTCTTCTTGTGGTGTATGCTGCTACTTCATCATCATCGTCATGTTCGATCCTCGGGTCGCCATACTTGTCAAAGTCTTGCTCATTGGCTACTCCATCCATTCCGATGATCTTCCTTTTGCCTCTCCTCACGACAACACGACTGGGCTTTGACGGGTCGGTAATGAAGAAGCATTGGTCCACTTGGGAAGCCAGTACCCATGGCTCATTTTTTGCGGTGACGTTTGCGCTCGCGGTCTTGGATTTGGCTTCGGGTATAACCATGGTGGTGAAATACCGGTCTTCTTTTAGGACGCTCTTGGCCCATCTGACACGGAACATTGGGACCTTCTCTCCAGCGTAGCTCAGCTCCCAGATCTCCTCGATCCTTCCGCTGTATCTGTCCTTGTCGTTACCGGTGTAGGATTCCATCGTTACCCCGGAGTTCTGATAACCATCGCTCTTCATGCCCTTGGCCTCGGTGTAGAATGTGTAGCCGTTGATATAGTACGCCTCATAGGTCATCAGGTTGTGCTCGGCGCCCTGTGACAAGGCGAATATGAGTTGTTCTTCCACGGAAGAATCCTAATGTAAAGGGTACGACAGAAGCTTCTGCTTGAACCAACGCGTGAAACATGAGTTGTGCTCTTTGAGTATATCTCCGTCCGTCCTCTGTTGGCCTCGGTCATTGTACGTCTTCTTAATAAAGGTTTTGTGCCCTACCACCCAAGGATCGACCACGTCTATGTGTTGTAGCGCGACTAGGTTTGCTCTTTTAAAGTCGGCGAGTCGACCCTCGAAGTCGACATGCATTTCGCGACGACCCTCACGGTGACCCCATCCAGCGAGCCTGCCGAGGTGCCTGTTGACGGGTAGACCAACGGGGTTCTCGATGCCTAGATAATTCGTTCAGTAGGAGATGCACTCTTCGGTCAGAAAGCCCCTGGCTATGCTTCCCTCTAGACGTGACATGTTGTGAACATATCCTTTGACATCATTCATCCTTTCGAACGGCGTCATGCTGTGCAGGAACATCGGCCTGAGTTGGATGATATCATCCACGATATGGACCAGCAGATGCACCATAACGTCGAAGAATGCAGGCGGGAAGTACATCTCAAGCTCGCATAGTATCACCACGATCTCTTCCTGTAGCCTTGTGAGTTGCCTCACGCCAACAGACTTCCGAGAGATGACGTCGAAAAAGTTGCATAGCCCAAATAGGGTTTCACGGACGTGCAGGTCCATGATCCCACGGATTGCAACTAGAAGTATCTGCGTCATCAGCATGTGACAGTCGTGAGACTTCATCCCGCTGAACTTCTGCTTCGCTGGGTCTAGGTATCTGCTTATCTTCCCCGCGTAACCGTAAGGAAGTTTTACTCCTACGAGGCAGGTGAAAAACTGCTCGATCTCCTCCTGACTTAGAGTGAAGCATGTGGGAGGGTAGTCATTTGCGGTCTTCTTGGCCTTCTTGCCTTTGCGACGACTTTCCGTGTCCTGCTTCGCCTCATCATCATCATCATCATCATCATGATCATCATATATAGTGTGAAGCTCCTGCCTGATGTCCATTGATTGCAAGTCTGCCCTTGCTTTCGGCCCATGTTTGGTCCTCTCTGGCATGTTGAGCAGGGTACCAAGCAGACTCTCACACACGTTCTTCGTGATATGCATGACATCAAGGCTGTGAGGCTCATGGTGGATCTTCCAGTACGGCAAGTCCCAGAAAACAGACCTCGTTTTCCATACCTTCAGCAGCGGCTCTGGCGCCTTTCGCTTCTTTCCCCGCTCTGGCACCTTTTTCTTCTTTCCCGGAAGTGGGCAGTCTTTCCAATTTTTCAACAGCTCGTCTATTTCCTCGCTGCTCCTCGTACGCGGGCGTCCTCGGGGTTCGGTTTCACCATCAAACAAATCCTTGCGTTTTCTCCACGGGTCATCGTCGCGAAGCCACCTTCGATGTCCCATGAACACGGTTTTCGAAGACCCGGGATCTCTATCTAGCTGGCGATATGTTGTGTCATCCATGCACCTGACACATCCAGAAAATCCGTGGACCACCTGCCCCGCGACATATGCGTAACCGAGATAGTCATGCACCGTCGTGAGCAGCGCGGCTCTCATAGGGAAATATTCTTTATCTGCGGCGTCCCACGTATTGGCTGGCGTTTTCCACAGCCTCTCAAGCTCCTCTTTCAGTAGCCCCAGATACAGATTGATGTCGTTCCCTGGTTGTTTTGGTCCTTCAATTAGCATACTCATGTGAACGTACTTCCTCTTCATGCACAACCATGGGGGAAGGTTGTACATCCACACAAACACAGGCCAGGTGCTATGTGTGCTTCTCTGGCTACCAAACGGATTGACTCCATCGGTGCTCGCGCCTAGCACGATGTTCCTTGGATCGTTCCCAAATTCTGGGTCTTCGAAGTTCAACGCTTGCCACTGGCCCGGATCCTTAGGGTGACTCGGCATCTTGTCTTTTTTATCTATCTCCGAATCATTTGTGTCATCTTCTCGCTTCTTCTCCTCCCTATCCGCGTGCCAACGCAGGAGCTTTGCTACCTTAGGGTCCGCGAAATACCACTGCAGACGAGGAGTGATCGGAAAGTACCACACCACTTTTCGAGGAGCTTTCTTCCTCTTGTTGTATTGAGTGACGCTGCACACCGGACATATGGTAGACTCTGCGTGCTCGTCCTGATAAATGATGCAATTGTTCATGCACACATGGTATTTCACGTGCGGTAAATCCAGAGGACACACGATTTTCTTTGCCTCCTCCAAACTGGTCGGGCACTTGTTCCCCTTAGGAAGACGTTCATGCCAGAATGACAGGTTCTCGTCGAAGCATGCGTCGGTCATTTTGTGGTTTACCTTCATCTCCAGAGCCATGAGCGTTACTTTCAGGCGGGTATCCTCGGGCCTGCATCCTTTCCTACATTGGAGTGGCCGCGTCCAACTCAAGTTGATCCATCTTGGCTTTCTCTCGGGCGGCAGCTCTTGCGTTATCCGTCTGCTTGAGAAGCAGCTCTTGAATATGCGGGTCCTCCACCCAGCCCATCGATGGTCCAGCACCGTCTGCTCCGTCGGCATCATCATCTTCATGATCATGCCCGTCGTCTGCTCCGGCATCTTCCTCATCATCATGTCCTGCATCTTCTACATGATGACTGTGTACAGCATCACCGTCGTGATCATCTCCTGGGGATTCTTCGTCTTCTCGCCCGCCCGAGCCATGGTGGTTGTCTTGCTGCCCTTCCTCATTTCTTGCCCGGCCCCCATGGACGACTTCGTAGTCATCTTGATCACCATGCCACCGATAGCCATCCATGAAACCACGCAAGAGCAGGTGGTCCCGCACCTGCCCGGATTCCGGGTCCGCAATAAGGCTCTTCAGCTTGCATCTTCGACACGGACATCTTATCTCTGCCTCGTTCTTTTGAAGCATCTCGGCCTTCGCGGACCTCAAAAACCTATTCACGATGCCTTCGGTCATCATGCGGACCATGGTCGCGTGCGGGGTAGAGCAAATCGATATTTTAGAACCAAGAAAAAATTTGTCATGACTTTCCCTAAAAATAGGACCAAAAAGAATGCTTAATGCCAAAATTCTCGCCGAAACGGAAATGAATCAACATTCCGGCAAAATATTGGCAACTATCGCATTTCAAATACCGGTACACCTCCAAACACAAACACATATGCAACACCACAAACATATGCAACACCACGAGCATACATAGATCTAGCTTTGCCATAAAAAGTGCATGTGCACATTGTGGTAGGGAGAAATACATAAATATAGCTTCCCCCATTACTTACCTATCAAAACAAGGTAATTTAACCACTTAAATTGAATGAATCTATGGTGGAAATGAGGTGAAAAACAGGAGGCACCCGAGACAAGGAGGAGGTGGAGAGAATGAAGTGGGCAGAAAGTGAGTGTGGGTAGGAGAGGCTCCCCAAAATATCTTGTTGCTGCCCACTTACTAATGGCGCACCAACTCCAAATGCGCCATTAGTAATCCAGGTTACTAATGGCGCACCATCTGGTGGTACGCCATTAGTAGTTTTGCAAAAAAAATACTAATGGCGCACTGTCCCGCAGTGCGCCATTACTAGTTTGAACTAGTAATGGCGCACGGTGGAACAGTGCACCATTAGTAGTTTTGCAAAAAAGGGAATAAAAAATATAATAAAAAAAACATCATTAATGGCGCACTTTCCGACAGGTGTGCCATTACTAGTTACAACTAGTAATGGCGCACTTTGTTTGGATGCGCCATCAGTATGTTTGGACAGGCGCACTAGTTCAAAAAAAAATTGATACTAATGGCGCACCCTGTGCCAGGTGCGCCATTAGTAGTTTCAACTCTAATGGCGTATCAGAAGGTGGTGCGCCATTAGTATATACTAATGGCGCACTGCTTGTCAGGTGCGCCATTAGTGTCAATCCCATCTATAGCCCTTTTTCTAGTAGTGCTTGCGTTATGTAATGTCATGCCACCAAGATGATGTGGTAAAAAATTGGCCTGTTTGACGAAAGTTTGGACACACCCCCCTCACAAACCTGAGCAACTCACGAGAAGGCCCGTAGTTATGAGAGGGAACAATGCATGTTTGACGACGAACGGGAGATAGCTTCCTCTTACGTCCTTCAAAAGTTTTTCTACATTTAACATGCACTAATAAAACTGTAATCTGAAAAACTGCAAAATTCCACGGGTCATTTGACCTTTACAAGACATTTAAGTGATTTTTTAGCCATTTAATGTCCGTAATTCAAATTTGAACTACATCTGCATGCAACGGCTAACCATAATGGTTTGAAAAATCGTATTTGTGTACTGGTGTGCGAGTTAATTCCATGTGCAGTAAATTAGAAGGAAGTTTCAAACATATTGGTCTCACGGTATGGGCACATGCATGGAACGCCATGGCATTTTAATTCCAAAAATTAAAAAATAATGACAAAACATGAAACCTTGCTTGATGTAACGTCATGACACCAAGATGGTGTGGTAAAAAATTTGGAATGTTTGACGAAAGTTTGGACACACACCCCTCACAAACCGGAGCAACTCACTAGAAGGCTCGTGGTTCCGAGAGGGAACAATGCATGTTGGATGACGAATAAGAGATAGCTTCCTCTTACGGCCTTCAATTTTTTTTCTACATTTAACATGCACTAATACAACTGTCATGTGAAAATTTGGAGAATGTCAAGGGTCATTTAACCTTTTAAAGACATTTAAGTGATTTTCTATCCATTTAATGACCACAAATGAAATTTGAACTACATATACATGCAACGGCTAACCATAACGGTTTGAAAAATCATATTTGTGTACTTGTGTGCGAGTTAAATCCATGTGCAGTAAATTAGAAGGAATTTTCAAACATATTGGTCTCACGGCATGGGCACATGCATGGAGTGGCATGGAATTTTAATTCCAAAAAATTAAGAAATGATCAAAAAAACATGAAACCTTGCTTTATGTAATGTCTTGACACCACGATAATGTGATAAAAAATTGGCCTGTTTGACGAAAGTTTGGACACACCCCCTGACAAACTGGAGCAACTCAGATAAAGGCTCGTAGTTCTGAGAGGGAACAATGCATGTTTAATGACGAACGGGAGATAGCTTCCTCTTACGGCCTTCAAATTGTTTTCTACATTTAACATGCACTAATATAACTGTCATGTGAAAAATTGGAAAATTGTTGTGGTCATTTGACCTTTTATAGACATTTGAGTGATTTTCTGGCCATTTAATGATCATAATTCAAATTTGAACTACAACTACATGCGACGGCTAACCATAACGGTTGAAAAAAATCATATTTGTGTGCTTTTGTGCGAGTTAATTCCATGTGCAGTAAATTAGAAGGAATTTTCAAACATATTGGTCTCACGGCATGGGCACATGCATGGAGTGCCATGCCATTTTAATTCCAATAAATAAAAAAATGATCAGAAAAACATGAAACTTTGCTTGATGTAATGTCATGCCACCCGTATGATGTGGTAAAAAAATTGGCATGTTTGACGGAAGTTTGAAAACACACCCTCACAAACCGAAGCAACACACGAGAACGCTCATTGTTCCAAGAGGGAACAACACATGTTTGATGACGAAAGTAGGGGCCCTTCTGTACCCCTTTAGTTGTGCACGGGCAGTCACACCTGCGGCCGGGCTCGGTAGGGTAGAGGGAGCAAAGATACATGGCCTCCGAGGCAGCACCCAAGCCAGAAGCATAAAGAGCGAAGGGACAAGATGGGCTTCCCCCGACAAGAGCGAGCCAAGACGGCCTACATGGCCTCGGCAAGAGCCTCGCCAGTGCAACTTGCCCTACACCAGCAAGACCTCCTGCGTGCATACTTTCCACCTCCTGTGTGCCACTGTGGCAACCCCTTTGACATATAAAAGGAGGCCCAAGGTGTACTGAGGAAGGATTCGGGTTTTTTTGGACTAGGCATGCACCACAGCTAGTTCAAGAACTCAAGAACACTAAATACACACAAAGCAATACTAGGGTTTTACGCATCGCTTGCGGCCAGAAACTTGGTAAACATCCCACCGAGTTGATCTTCTAGACCCGCTCTTTGCGCAGCCCCATGCCCCGCAACCATAGAAGGGATTCCGTCGAGGGATCACATAGGTGTCGTTCCATAACCCCGACATCTTTGGCGCGCTAGGTAGGGGTGCTGAGGCTTTGAAATTCTGGGTTTGAAGCCAACCCATCGACTGCTCCATCGCGATGGCTCGAGAGAAGAAGGCGACGTCGATCAGCTACACTCTGGTGTCGCTACCTAGGCAAGGCGGTGCCATCCGTAGCCGCAATAACCATCCGCGTGGCAACTAAAAAGTTAAGTCATCCAAAACTTTGAGCAATTTTCCTTTTTTATAGGGTTATCTTCCTCGAAAGATCTTGTTGCTTGTATGGAAAACCTACACGCAATGGAACCCTTCCGCTATTGGCAACGCCCATATTCCGTTTCAAGTCCGCTCAACAGATCAGGCGCCTGCAGTGAGAATGGAAAGGTGATTTGCCCAACAGCAAGCGCCCCCGGCAGGCTGCTAAGGATCCATTCCTCAAAGCGCCACAACATGGGTTTACATGCCCGCAAACCTGTCCAACTAGGCGCAGGGTGTGTACACACAAACTAAGATCAAATAGTAAGATAACATGCTTCATTTCAAAGTACTATAGAGTTATAGTACAGCAATGATTGCCGCAGTTCTAACTTAAGATAAAAATTGTCTTGGGCATGAACTCGCGGCGGAAAGGAGAAACGAGGTGGCTAGTCCCGGTGCTGGCCCTCCACCTTCTGGACTCCGTCGACGCAGCTGGTGATGGGCACGATGCGCTTTTCGAGCGCCGTGAGGTCTGTGCCCTCCGGCAAGCTCTCAAGCGCATCGGCAAAGTCGATGTTCGGGTTCTAGAACGCCACCTTGGTGAGCACCTTGGCCAGGGCACCCCAGCAAAGCCTCTGGGACTCATTGGCCAGATAGGTCGCTCGGTTGGAGAAAAGCCAATACAGAGCATCGAGGACGCCCTCAAAGAACAAGGTCAGCCTGGCATTTGGGCTCATGTTCGGCTCCTGGGAGTACGTGACATACGGCATGCCCATGACGGCTAGCTGCGTAGTGAGCCGCTTGGCAACGTCGGTGAGACCGCTGATCCAGAGATTTATGCTGCCCACATATTCTTTATGGGCGGCGGTGTCATCGCTCCGCAGCTGCTTCTCGGTCTCCAGGGCCTTGATCAGGGTCTCCTCTCGGGCCATGAACTCTGAAAGCTTCCCCTCCAAATCACCTAGTTGGAGCTTTAGATCGTTAATGGAGCTATTCGCCTCGGAGAGCAGCTTGATCTGGTCGGAGACGGTGACCTACGAATCCTCCAGAGAGCGGTTGGCCGCATCCCTCTCCACCGTCAGCCCTGAGACTTTCTTCTTTAGCTACTCCCGCTCCAGCCCCAGCTTCTCCACCTTGCCGGTGTGGTCCAGGGCCAGAGCATTGAGTGCCTCCTTGGGCCCTTGCTCCAGCTCCTCGGTCCGCTGCACGATGATCTTCTCGATCTCCTTGTCCTTGCCACGAAGCGTGGTGGCAAGCGCCTGCTCACGGGCAACAAGGTCTTCCTCCTAGGTGTTCAGCAGAGCTTTGCTACTACACCCGGTGGCTTCGTCCTTGGCAGCCAGCTCCTTCGCCGCCTCCTGGTCCTTCTCGACCTTGGCCTACTTCAGGATGAGCTCTCTCTTGCACTCATCACGCTCACCCTGGGCAGCCCTCAGCTCTTCCCTGGCTTCGCCAAACTAGACCCACGTGTAAGCGACCCACTCATCAAAATCTACCTCCGCCTTGTCCACTGCCGCCATCCTGGATTTCACCTTGTCTTGTTGGGCACGGTGGAGCGCCTGGAGCTTCTGGAAGTTGGCGCTCATGGCCGTGAGAAGCGGCTCCTCTTCAGAACCGCCGCTGCCGGCACTCGGTTCATCAACAAACTTGATCCCGGTGGTGGCGAGCGCCTCATCATCAAACACCTCCCCTTCGGTCGGCGCCCTGGCGCTCGCTGTCCCGGGGAGGCGGATGAACAATTCTTCACCCACCTTCAAGTATTTTCCCGAGGCAGAGGCTACAAAGGAGGAAGGTTGGTCGTCGGCCATCCCCTCCCCGGCAAGCTCCTTCGCGGCCTCCTCGGCAGTGGCCTTGCCGGCCTCCCCGGCAGGCTCTTTGGCGGCACCCTTCCCGGCCTCCTCGGCAGCAGATTTGGCGGCTTCGTCAGCCGCTATCTTGGCGGCCTCGGGTTCGGCGTCCTTGGCGACCCCATCGATGACGGTGTCGATATCCTCCTGGTCCATCGAGGGAGGGTCTGAAAACCAGAAGGGAGGACGAAGCAGGGCCAAAATCAAAATTCAGAACAAAGATGATGTGGTAAAAAATTGGCATGTTTGACGAAAGTTTGGACACACACCCCTCACAAACCGGAGCAACTCACTAGAAGACTTGTGGTTCCGGGAGGGAACAATGCATGTTTGATGACGTATGGGAGATAGCTTCCTCTTACGGCTCTCCAATTTTTTCTATGTTTAATGTCCACTACTACAACTATCATGTGAAAATTTTGAAAATTCTAGTGGTCATTTGACCTTTTAAAGATATTTAAGTGATTTTTTAGCCATTTGATGTCCGTAATTAAAATATGAACTACATCTAGATGCAACAGCTAACCATAACGGTTTGAAAAATCATATTTGTGTACTTGTGTGCGAGTTAATTCCATGTGCAGTAAATTTGAAGGAATTTTCAAATATATTGGTCTCACGGCATTGACACATGCATGGAGTGCCACGGCATTTTAATTCCAAAAAATTTAAAAATGATCAGAAAAACATGAAATCTCGCTTGATGTAATGTCATGCCATGAAGATGATGTGGTAAAATAATTGGCCGGTTTGGCGAAAGTTTGGACACCCTGACAAACCGGAGCAACTCACTAGAAGGCTCATGGTTCCGAAAGAGAACAATGTATGTTTAATGACGAAGGGGAGATAACTTCCTCTCACGGCCTTCAATTTTTTTTTCTACATTGAAATTGCACAAATACAATTTTTATGTGAAAATTTGGAAAATTTCAGGTCTCATTTGACCTTTTAAAGACATTTAATTGATTTTCTAGGCATTTAATGACCGTATTTCAAATTTGGACTGCATCTACATGCACCGGCTAACCATAACGGTTTGAAAAATCATATTTTTGTACTTGTGTGTGAGTTAATTCCATGTGCAGTAAATTAGAATGAATTTTCAAACCTGTTGGTCTCACGGCATGGGCACATGCATGGAGTGCCACGGAATTTTAATTCAAGAAAAACTGAAAAATGATTAGAAAAACATGAAACCTTGCTTGATGTAATGTCATGCCACCAATTTGATGTGGTAAAAAATTGGCCTGTTTGATGAAAGTTTGGACACACCCCCCTCACAAACCGGAGCAACTCACTAGGAGGCTCATGGTTCCGAGAGGGAACTAAGCACGTTTATGAATAGGAATAGCTTCCTCTTACGGCCTTCAAATTTTTTCTAGCCATTGAATGACCGCAATTCAAATCTGAACTACATCTACATGCAATGGCTAACCATAACGGCTTGGAAAATCGTATTTGTGTACTTGTGTGGGATTTAATTCCATGTGTAGTTCATTAGAAGGAATTTTCAAATATATTGGTCAGACGGCATGGACACATGCATGGAGTGCCGTGTCATTTTAATTCCAAAAAAATAAAACTGATCAGAAAAATATGAAACCTTCCTTGCTTTAATGTCATGCCACCAAGATGATGTGGTAAAAAAATGGCCTGTTTGACGAAAGTTTGGACACCCCCCACAAACCGGAGCAACTCACTAGAAGGCTCGTCGTTCTGCGAGGGAACAAGGCATGTTTGATGACAAATGGGAGATAGCTTCCTCTTACGACCTTCAAATGTTTTTATACATTTAACATGCACTAATACAAATGTCATGTGAAAAATTGGAAAGTTCCAGGGGTCATTTGACTTTCTAAAGACATTTAAGTGATTTTCTAGCCATTTAATGACCTTAATTCCAATTTCAACTAAGTCTACATGCAACGGCTAACTATAACGGTTTACAAAAATCATATTTTGTATACTTGTGTGCGAGTTAATTCCATGTGAAGTAAATTAGAAGGAATTTTCAAACATATTGGTCTGACGGCATGGGCACATGCATGGAGTGTCATGGAATTTTAATTCCAAAAAATTAAAAAATGATTAGAAAAACATGAAACCTTGCTCGATGTAATGTCTTGCCACCAAGATGGTGTGGTAAATAAATTGGCATGTTTGACGAAAGTTTGGACACACACCCCTCACAAACCGGAGCAACTCACTAGGAGGCTCATGGTTCCGAGAGGGAACTATGCATGTTTACGAACAGGAATAGCTTCCTCTTACGGGCTACAAATTTTTTATAGCCATTGAATGACCGCAATTCAAATTTGAACTACATCTAGATGCAACGGCTAACCATAACGGGTTGGAAAATCATATTTTTGTACTTGTGTGAGAGTTAATTCCATGTGTAGTAAATTAGAAGGAATTTTCAAATATATTGGTCTGACGGCATGGACACATGCATGGAGTGCCATGTCATTTTAATTCCAAAAAAATAAAACTCATCAGAAAAATATGAAACCTTGCTTGCTTTAATGTCATGCCACCAAGATGACGTGGTAAAAAAATTGGCCTATTTGACGAAAGTTTGGACAAACCCGCCTCACAAACCGGAGCAACTCACTAGAAGGCTCGTCGTTCTGAGAGGGAACAATGCATGTTTGATGACGAACGAGAGATAGCTTCCTCTTACGTCCTTCAAAAGTTTTTCTACATTTAACGTGCACTAATACCACTGTCATGTGAAAAATTGGAAAATTCCAGGGGTCATTTGACCTTTTAAAGACATTTAAGTGATTTTCTAGCCACTTAATGACCGTAATTCCAATTTGAACTAAGTCTACATGCAACGGCTAACTATAACGGTATACAAAAAACATATTTCGTGTACTTGTGTGCGTGTTAATTCCATGTGCAGTAAATTAGAAGGAATTTAGAAAAATATTGGTCTCACGGCATGGGCACATGCATGGACTGCGATGGCATTTTAATTCCAAAAAATTAAAAAATGATCAGAAAAACATGAAACCTTGCTTGATGTAATGTCTTGCCACCAAGATGATGTGGTAAATAAATTGGCATGTTTTATGAAAGTTTGGACACACACCCATCGCAAACCGGAGCAACTCACTACGAAGCTCATGGTTCTGAGAGGGAACTATGCATGTTTACGAACAGGAATAGCTTCCTCTTACGGCCTTCAAATTTTTTTGAGCTATTTAATGACCGCAATTCAAATTTGAACTACATCTACATGCAACGGCTAACCATAACGGTTTGGAAAATCACATTTGTTGACTTGTGTGCGAGATAATTCCATGTGCAGTAAATTAGAAGGAATTTTCAAATATATTGGTCTCGCGACATGGATACATGCATTGAGTGCTGTGTCATTTTAATTCCAAAAAAAATTGAAACTGATCAGAAGAATATGCAACTTGCTTGTTTTAATGTCATGCCACCAAGATGATGCGGTAAATAAATTGGCATGTTTGACGAAAGTTTGGACACACACCGCTCACAAACCGGAGCAACTCACTAGAAGGCTCGTGGTTCCGAGAGGGAACAATGCATGTTTCATGATGAACAGGAGATAGCTTCCTCTTACGGCCTTCAAATATTGTCTATGTTCAATGTGCAGTACTACAACAGTCACTTAAAAATTTGGAAATTTCTAGGGGTCATTTGTCCTTTTAAAGACATTTAAGTGATTTTCTAGCCATTTAATGACCTTAATTTGAATTTGAACTACATCTACATGCAATGGCTAACCATATCGGTTTGAAAAATCGTATTTGTGTACTTGTGTGTGAGCTAATTCCATGTGCATTAAATTAGAAGGAATTTTCAAATATATTGGTCTCACAGCATGGACACATGCTTGGAGTGCCACGACATTTTAATTCCAAAAAATTTAAAAATGATCAAAAAACATGAAACCTTGCGTGATGTAATGTCATGCCACAAAGATGATGTGTTAAAAAATTGGCCTATTTGACGAAAGTTTGGACACACACCCTCACAAATCAAAGTAACTCACTAGAAGGCTCGTGGCTCCAGGAGGGAACAATGCATGTTTGATGACTAATGGGAGATAGCTTCCTCTTACAGCATTCAAATTTTTTTTCTACAACTGTCATGTGAAAAAATGCCAAATTCCAGGGGTCATTTGACCTTTCAAAGACATTTAAGTGATTTTATAGCCATTTAATGATCGTAATTAAAAATTTTAACTACATATACACGCAATGGCTAACCATAACAGTTTAAAAATCATATTTGTGTACTTTTGTGCTAGTTAACTCCATGTGCAGTAAATTAGAAGGAATTTTCAAATATATTGGTCTCATGGCATGGGCACATGCATGGAGTGCCATGGCATTTTAATTCCAAAAAATTAAAAAATGATCAGACAAACATGAAACCTTGCTTGATGTAATGTCATGCCGCCAAGATGATGTGGTAAAAAATTGGCATGTTTGACGAAAGTTTCGACACACACCCCTCACAAACCGGAGAAACTCACTAGAAGGCTCATGGTTCCGAGAGGGAACAATGCATGTTTGCGAACAGGAGATAGCTTCCTCTTATGGCCTTCAAATTTTGTCTATGTTCAACGTCCAGTACTACAATAGTCACTTGAAAATTTGGAAAATTCTAGGGATCATTTGTCCTTTTAAAAACGTTTAAGTGATTTTCTAGCCATTTAATGACCTTAATTTGAATTTGAACTACATCTATATGCAACGGCTAACCATATCGGTTTGAAAAATCGTATTTGTGTACTTGTGTGTGAGTTAATTCCATCTGCATTAAATTAGAAGGAATTTTCAAATATATTGGTCTCACGACATGGACACATGCTTGGAGTGCCATGACATTTTAAGTCCAAACAATTTAAAAATGATTAGAAAAACATGAAACCTTGCATGATGTAATGTCATGCCACAAAGATGATGTGTTAAAAAATTGGCCTATTTGACGAAATTTTGGACACACACCCGTCACAAATCGGAGCAACTCACTAGAAGGCTCGTGGTTCCAGGAGGGAACAATGCATGTTTGATGACTAATAGGAGATAGCTTCCTCTTATGGCCTTCAAATTTTTTTTCTACATTTAATGTGCACTAATACAACTGTCATGTGAAAAAATGGAAAATTCCAGGGGTCATTTGACCTTTCAAAGCCATTTAACTGATTTTATAGCCATTTAATGATCGTAATTAAAAATTTGAACTACATATACATGCAATGGCTAACCATAACAGTTTCAAAAATCATATTTGTGTACTTTTGTGCTAGTTAAATCCATGTGCAGTAAATTAGAAGGAATTTTCAAATATATTGGTCTCATGGCATGGGCACATGCATGGAGTGCCATGGCATTTTAATTCCAAAAAATTAAAAAATGATCAGACAAACATGAAACCTTGCTTGATGTAATGTCATGCCACCAATGTAATGTGGTAAAAAATTGGCATGTTTGACGAAAGTTTTGACACACACCCCTCACAAACCGGAGCAACTCACTAGAAGGCTCATGGTTCCGGGAGGGAAAAATGCATGTTTGCGAATAGGAGTTAGATTCCTCTTAAGGCCTTCAAATTTTTTTCTATGGTTAATGTGCACTACTACAACTTTCATGTGAAAATTTGGTAAATTCTTGGGGTCATTTGACCTTTTAAAGACATTTAAGTGATTTTCTAGCAATTTAATGACCTTAATTCGAATTTCAACTACATCTACATGCAACGGCTAACCATATCGGTTTGAAAAATCATATTTGTGTACTTGTGTGTGAGTTAATTCCATGTGCATTATATTAGAAGGAATTTTCAAATATATTGGTCTCACGGCATGGACACATGCTTGGAGTGCCACAACATTTTAATTCCTAAAAATTTAAAAATGATCAGAAAAACATGAAACCTTGCGTGATGTAATGTCATGCCACAAAGATGATGTGTTAAAAGATTGGTCTATTTGACAAAATTTTGGACACACACCCCTCACAAATCGGAGCAACTTACTAGAAGGCTTGTGGTTCCAGGAGGGAACAATGCATGTTTGATGACTAATGGGAGATAGCTTCCTCTTACGGCCTTCAAATTTTTTCTATGTTTAACTTGCACTACTATAACTGTCATGAGAAAATTTGGAAAATTATACGGGTCATTTGACCTTTTAAAGATATTTAAGTGATTTTCTAGCCATTTAATGACCGTCGTTCAAATTTGAAATACATCTGCATGCAACGGCTAACCATAACGGTTTTAAATATCGTATTTGTGTACGGGTGTGCGAGTTAATTCCATGTGCGTAAATTAGAAGGAATTTTCAAACATATTGGTTTCACGGCATTGGCACATGCATGGAGTGCCATGGCATTTTAATTCCAAAAATTAAAAAATGATGAGAAAACATGAAACCTTGCTTGATGTAATGTCATGACACCAAGATCATGTGGTAAAAAAATTGGCATGTTTGATGAAAGTTTGGACACACACCCCTCACAAACCAGAGCAACTCACTAGAAGGCTCGTGGTTCCAAGAGGGAACAATGCATGTTGGATGATGAATGGGAGATAGCTTCCTCTTACGACCTTCAAATTTTTTTTCTACATTTAACGTGCACTGATACAACTGTCATGTGAAAATTTGACATTTAAGTGATTTTTTTAGCCATTTAATGACCATAGATCCAATTTGAACTACATATACATGCAAAAGCTGACCATAACGGTTTGAAAAAATATTTGTCTACCTGTGTGCGAGTTAATTCCATGTGCAGTAAATTGGAAGGAATTTTCAAACATATTGGTCTCATGGCATGGGCACATGCATGGAGTGCCATGGAATTTTAATTCCAAAAAATTAAAAAATGATCAAAAAAGTATGACACCTTGCTTGATGTAATGTCTTGCCACCAAGATAATGTGGTAAAAAAATTGGCCTGTTTGACGAAAGTTTGGACACACCCCCTCACAAACCGGAGCAACTCAGATGAAGGCTCATAGTTCTGCGAGGGAACAATGCATGTTTGATGACGAATGGGAGACAGCTTCCTCTTACGGCCTTCAAATTGTTTTCTACATTTAACATGCACTAATATAAATGTCATGTGAAAAATTGGAAAATTCTAGTGGTCGTTTGACCTTTTATAGATATTTGAGTGATGTTCTGGCCATTTAATGATCATAATTCAAATTTGAACTACATCTAGATGCAACGACTAACCATAATGGTTAAAAAATCATATTTGGGTACTTGTGTGCGAGTTAATTCCATGTGGAGTAAATTAGAAGGAATTTTCAAACATACTGGTCTCACGGCATGGGCACATGCATGGAGTGCCATGTCATTTTAGTTGATCAGAAAAACATGAAACTTTGCTTGATGCAATATCATGCCACCAATATGATGTGGTAAAAAAATTGGCATGTTTGACGAAAGTTTGGAAACACACCCCTCACAAACCGGAGCAACACATGAGAACGCTCATGGTTCCAAGAGGGAACAATGCATGTTTGATGACGAACAGGAGATAGCTTATGTCGATGTACGAAAGTAGGGGCACTTCTGTACCCCTTTACTTGTGCATGGGTAGTCACACCTGCAGACGGGCTCGGTAGGGTAGAGGGAGCAAAGATACATGGCTCCCGAGGCAGCACCCAAGCCAGAAGCATAAAGAGTGAAGGGGCAAGATGGGATTCCCCCGGCAAGAGCCTTGCCAAGACGGCCTACATGGCCTCGGCAAGAGCCTTACCCGGGCAACTTGCCGAACACCAGCAGGACCGCCACCCTTGAGCCTCAGAGTCATGACGCTGTCGACAATGTCAAGACCGAGGCTCGGGAGCGCCTACACGGTGGCATGCAGATCTTTCTGGAAACCAAAGGCCTACAGGCCTAGGTGAGCACCTGAAGACGAAGACTCCTGGCAACATCCTTGCCGGAGACGCTCGGAAGCCCCAGGCAAGACCCTTGCCGGGGACGCCCACGAGATCCCGGCAAGGGCCTTGTAGGGGCATCTACGGAGCCAAAGCCAGGCCTGCACTTACCAAAGCTTCGCTGCACCGCGCTTGTTCTGACATGGCGACCAACCTACCAACTAGGCACACACTTGCGTGGCAGCATGCAGCTTCTAGGCCAACCAGCCAAGCACCTGCGTGGTAGCATGCAGATCTTCATGAAGACCCTACCACCGCACCAGCTCAGCAGCCCGCCTGCCAGCGTGGCGTTGCATGCCTCGTCACCTTGGACGCGCGTCGAAGCAAGGCGAGGCAGTGATGGATGGGACGGACCTCTTTACCGTCCCTGATAAAGCAAGAGGACACATATGCGGCGCATTAAAGGCGTTTGTCCTAGGATTTCAGGAGATAAACTTGTACACTGTACATACTTTCCACCTCCTGTGTGCCACTGTGGCAACCCCTTTGACATATAAAAGGAGGCCCAAGGCGTACTGAGGAAGAATTCAGATTTTTTTGGACTTGGCATGCAACGCAGCTAGTTCAAGAACTCAAGAACACTAAATACACACAAAGCAGGACTAGGGTTTTACACATCGCTTGCGGCCAGAAACTTGGTAAAAATCCCACCGAGTTGATCTTCTAGACCCGCTCTTTGCGCAGCCCCATGCCCCACAACCATAGAAGGGATTCTGTCGAGGGATCCCATAGGTGTTGTTCCATAACCCCGACATCTTTGGCGCGCTAGGTAGGGGTGTTGAGCATTTGAAATTCTGGTTTTGAAGCCAACCCATCGACTCCTCCATCGCGATGGCTCGAGAGAAGAAGGCGACGTTGATCAGCTACACTCTGGTGCGGCTAGCTGGGCGAGGCGGTGCTATCCGTAGCCGCAATAACCATCCGCGTGGCAACTGAAAAGTTAAGTCACGCAAAACTTTGAACAATTTTCCTTTTTCATAGGGTTATCTTCCTCGAAAGATCTTGCTCCTTCTATGGAAAACCTGCATGCAAGGGAACCCTTCCGCTATTGGCAACACCCGTGTTCCGTTTCGAGTCCACTGAACAGATCAGGCGGCTGTGTTGAGAACGGCATGGTGATTTACCCGGCAGTAAGCGCCCCCGGCAGGCTGCTAAGGATCCATTCCTCAAAGCACCACAGCATGGTTTACGCACCGGCAAACCTGTCCAACTAGGCGTAGGGTGTGTACACACAAACGAAGATCAAACAGGAAGATAGCATGCTTCATTTCAAAGTACTGCAGAGTTATATTACATCAAGGATTGCCGCAGTTCTAACTTAAGATAAAAATTGTCTTGGGCATGAACTCGCGGCGGCAAGGAGAAATGAGGTTGCTAGTCCCAGCGCTGGCCCTCCACCTTCTGGACTCCGTCGACGCAGCTAATGATGGGCTTGATGCGCTTTTTGAGCGTTGTGAGGTCCGTGCCCTCCGGCAAGCTCTCAAGTGCGAGAGCGAAGTCGATGTATTGATTCTAGAACGCCACCTTGGTGAGGGCCTTGGCTAGGGCACCCCGGCAAGCCTCTGGGACTCATTGGCCAGATAGGTCGCTGGGTTGCAGCAGAGCCGATCCAGAGCGTCGAGGACGCCCTCGAAGAAGAAGGTCAGCCTGGCGTTGGGGCTCATGTTCGGCTCCTGGGAGTACCTGAAATCCGGCATGCCCATGATGGCTAGCTGCGTAGTGAGCTGCTTGGCAACATCGGTGAGATGGCTGATCCAGAGATTTATGCGGCCCACATAGTCTTTATGGGCGGCGGCGTCATCGCTCCGCAGCTGCTTCTCGGTCTCCAGGGCTTTGATTAGGGTCCCCTCCCGGGCTGTGACCTCTGAAAGCTTCCCCTCCAAAGCACCCAGTTGCAGATTTAGATCGTTAATGGAGCTATTGGCCTCGGAGAGCAGCTTGATCTGGTCGGAGACGATGACCTATGAATCCACCAGAGAGCGGTTGGACACATACCTCTCCTCCGTCAACCCTGAGACTTTCTTCTTTAGCTCCTCCCGCTCCAGCTCTAGCTTCTCCACCTTGCCGGCGTGGTCCAGGGCCAGAGCATTGAGTGCCTCCTTGTGCCCTTGCTCCAGCTCATCAGTCCGCTGTGCGATGATCTTCTCGATCTCCTCTCCTTGCCACGGAGCATGGACGCAAGCACCTGATCGCGGGCAATGAGGTCTTCCTCCTAGGTGTTCAGCAGAGCTTGCTACTACACCGACGGCTTCGTCCTTGGTAGCCTGCTCCTTCACCGCCTCCTAGTCCTTCTCGACCTCAGCCTGCTTCAGGATGAGCTCTCGCTTGCACTCATCAAGCTCACCCTAGCATCCCTCAGCTCTTCCCTAGCCTCGCCAAACTAGACCTGCATCTGAGCGACGCGCTTATCAAAATCTGCCTCCGCCTTGTGTTGGTGAACGTAGTAATTTCAAAATTTTCCTACGCACACGCAAGATCATGGTGATGCATAGCAACGAGAGGGGAGAGTGTGATCTACGTACCCTCATAGACCGACGCTGGAAGCGTTATGACGACGCGGTTGATGTAGTCGTACGTCTTCACGACCCGACCGATCAACCACCGAAACTATGGCACCTCCGAGTTCTAGCACATGTTCAGCTCGATGACGATGCCCGGACTCCGATGCAACAAAGTGTCGGGGAAGAGTTCCGTCAGCATGACGGCGTGGTGACGATCTTGATGTTCTACGGTCGCACGGCTTCGCCTAAGCACCACTACAATATTATCGAGGACTATGGTGGAAGGGGGCACCACACCCGGCTAAGAGAACGATTTTAGAGATCAACTTGTGTGTCTAGGGGTGCCCCCTGCCCCTGTATATAAAGGAGCCAAGGGGGGGTGCGGCCGGCCCTAGGAGGAGGCGCGCAGGAGGAGTCCTACTCCTACCAGGATTAGGACTCCCCCGCTTCCCCTAGTTGGATTAGGATTTGGGGAAGAAGGAAGAGAGGGAAGAAAGGAAGGGGGGCGCCGCCCCCCCCCTTGTCCAATTCGGACTTGGGGGAAGGAGCGCGCAGCAGCCCCTAGGCCTCCTCTCCTCTTCCTCCACTAGGCCCATTAAGGCCCATTAGGTTACCGGGGGGTTCCCGTAACCTCCTGGTACTCCAGTAAAATGCCTATTTCACCCAGAACACTTCCGATGTCAAAACATAGGCTTCCAATATATCAATCTTTATGTCTCGACCATTTCGAGACTCCTCGTCATGTCCGTGATCACATCCGGGACTCCGAACTAACTTCGGTACATCAAAATATATAAACTCATAATGAAACTTTCATCGTAACGTTAAGCGTGCGGACCCTACGGGTTCGAGAACAATGTAGACATGACCGAGACATGTCTCCAGTCAATAACCAATAGCGGAACCTGGATGCTCATATTGGCTTCCACATATTCTACGAAGATCTTTTATCGGTCAGATTGCATAACAACATACTTTGTTCCCTTTGTCATCGGTATGTTACTTGCCCGAGATTCGATGATCGGTATCTCAATACCTAGTTCAATCTCGTTACCGGCAAGTCTCTTTACTCGTTTCGTAATACATCATCTCACAACTAAATCATTAGTTAAAATGCTTGCAAGGCTTATGTGATGTGCATTACCGAGAGGGCCCAGAGATACCTCTCCGACAATCGGAGTGACAAATCCTAATCTCCAAATACGCCAACCCAACATGTACCTTTGGAGACACCTGTAGAGCTCCTTTATAATCACCCAGTTACGTTGTGACGTTTGGTAGAACACAAAGTGTTCCTCCGGCAAACGGGAGTTGCATAATCTCATAGTCATAGGAACATGTATAAGTCATGAAGAAAGCAATAGCAACATACTAAACGATCGGGTGCTAAGCTAATGGAATGGGTCATGTCAATCGCATCATTCTCCTAATAATGTGATCCCATTAATCAAATGACAACACATGTCTATAGTTAGGAAACATAACCATCTTTGATTAACGAGCTAGTCAAGTAGAGGCATACTAGTGACGCTTAGTTGGTCTATGTATTCACACAAGTATTATGTTTCCGGATAATACAATTCTAGCATGAACAATAAACATTTATCATGATATAAGGAAATAAAATAATAACTTTATTATTGCCTCTAGGGCATATTTCCTTGAGTCTCCCACTTGCACTAGAGTCAATAATCGAGATTACACAGTAATGATTCTAACACCCATGGAGCATTGGTGCTGATCATGTTTTGCTCGTGGAAGAGGCTTAGTCAATGGGTCTGCTACATTCAGATCCGTATGTATCTTGCAAATCTCTATGTCTCCCACCTGGACTAGATCCCGGATGGAATTGAAGCGTCTCTTGATGTGCTTGGTTCTCTTGTGAAATCTGGCTTCCTTTGCCAAGGCAATTGCACCAGTATTGTCACAAAAGATTTTCATTGGACTCGATGCACTAGGTATGACACCTAGATCGGATATGAAATCCTTCATCCAGACTCCTTCATTTGTTGCTTCCGAAGCAGCTATGTACTCCGCTTCACATGTAGATCCCGCCATAACGCTTTGTTTAGAACTGCACCAACTGACAGCTGCACCGTTCAATGTAAACACGTATCTGGTTTGCGATTTAGAATCATCCACATCAGTGTCAAAGCTTGCATCAACGTAACCATTTATGATGAGCTCTTTGTCACCTCCATATATGAGAAACATATCCTTAGCCCTTTTCAGGTATTTCAGGATGTTCTTGACCGCTGTCCCGTGATCCACTCCTGGATTACTTTGGTACCTCCCTGCTAGACTTATAGCAAGACACACATTAGGTCTGGTACACAGCATTGCATACATGACAGAGCCTATGGCTGAAGCATCGGGAACTTCTTTCATTTTCTCTCTATCTTCTGCATTGGTCGGGCATTGAGTCTTACTCAATTTCACACCTTGTAACACAGGAAAGAATCCTTTCTTTGCTTGATCCATTTTCAACTTCTTCAAAACTTTGTCAAGGTATGTGCTTTGTGAAAGTCCAATTAAGCGTCTTGATCTATCTCTATAGATCTTAATGCCCAATATGTAAGCAGCTTCACCGAGGTCTTTCATTGAAAAAAAATCTTATTCAAGTATCCCTTTATGCTATCCAGAAATTCTATATCATTTCCGATTAGTAATATGTCATCTACATATAATATCAGAAATGCTACAGAGCTCCCACTCACTTCCTTGTAAATACAGGCTTCTCCAAAAGTCTGTACAAAACCAAATGCTTTAATCACACTATCAAAGTGTTTATTCCAACTCCGAGAGGCTTGCACTAGTCCATAAATGGATCGCTAGATCTTGCACACTTTGTTATCTACCTTTGGATCGACAAAACCTTCCGGCTGCATCATATACAACTCTTCTTCCAAAAATCCATTCAGGAATGCAGTTCTGACATCCATCTGCCAAATTTCATAATCATAAAATGCGGCAATTGCTAACATCATTCGGTCAGACTTAAGCATCGCTACGGGTGAGAAGGTCTCATCGTAGTCAATCCCTTGAACTTGTCGAAAACCTTTTTGCAACAAGTCGAGCTTTGTAGATAGTAACATTACCATCAGCGTCAGTCTTCTTCTTGAAGATCCATTTATTCTCAATTGCTTGCCGATCTTTTGGCAAGTCCACCAAAGTCCACACTTTGTTCTCATACATGGATCCCATCTTAGATTTCATGGCTTCAAGCCATTTTGCGGAATCTGGGCTCACCATCGCTTCTCCATAGTTCGTAGGTTCATCATGATCTAGTAGCATGACTTCTAGAACAGGATTACCGTACCACTCTGGTGCGGATCTTACTCTGGTTGATCTACGAGGTTCAGTAGTATCTTGTTCTGAAGTTTCATGATCATCATCATTAGCTTCCTCACTAATTGGTGTAGGTGTCACAGAAACCGGTTTCTATGATGTACTACCTCCAATAAGGGAGAAGGTACCGTTACCTCATCAAGTTCTACTTTCCTCCCACTCACTTCTTTCGAGAGAAACTCCTTCTCTAGAAAATTTCTGAATTTAGCAACAAAAGTCTTGCCTTTAGATCTGTGATAGAAGGTGTATCCAATAGTTTCCTTTGGATATCCTATGAAGACACAGTTCTCCGATTCGGGTTCGAGCTTATCAGGTTGAAGTTTTTTCACATAAGCATCGCAGCCCCAAACTTTCAGAAATGACAACTTTGGTTTCTTGCCAAACCACAGTTCATAAGGCATCGTCTCAATGGATTTTGATGGTGCCCTATTTAATGTGAATGCGGCCGTCTCTAAAGCATAACCCCAAAACGATAGCTGTAAATCAGTAAGAGACATCATATATCGCACCATATCAAGTAAAGAACGATTACAATGTTCGGACACACCATTACGCTGTGGTGTTCTAGGTGGCGTGAGTTGCGAAACTATTCCGCATTGTTTCAAATGTAGACCAAACACGTCACTCAAATATTGTCCTCCACGATTAGATCGTAGGAATTTTATTTTCTTGTTACGATGATTTTCAACTTCACTCTAAAATTCTTTGAACATTTCAAATGTTTCAGACTTATGTTTCATTAAGTAGATATACCCATATCTGCTTAAGTCATCTGTGAAGGTGAGAAAATAACGATATCCGCCACGAGTCTCAACATTCATCGGACCACATACATCTGTATGTATGATTTCCAACAAATCTGTTGCTCTCTCCATAGTACCGGAGAACGGTGTTTTTGTCATCTTACCCATAAGGCACGGTTCGCAAGTACCAAGTGATTCGTAATCAAGTGGTTCCAAAAGTCCATCAGTATGGAGTTTCTTCATGCGCTTTACACCGATATGACCTAAAGGGCATTGCCACAAATAAGTTGCACTATCATTATCAACTCTGCATCTTTTGGCTTCAACATTATGAATGTGTGTGTCACTACTATCGAGATTTAATAAGAATAGACCATTCTTCATGGGTTCATGACCATAAAAGATTTTACTCATATAAATAGAACAACCATTATTCTCTCATTTAAATGAATAACCGTCTCGCATCAAACAAGATCCAGATATAATGTTCATGCTCAACGCTGGCACCAAAAAACAATTATTTAGGTCTAATACTAATCCCGAAGGTAGATGTAGAGGTAGCGTGCCGACCGCGATCACATCGACTTTGGAACCATTTTCCACGCGCATCGTCACCTTGTCCTTAGCCAATCTTCGCTTAATCTGTAGTCCCTGTTTTGACGGACGTCAAGATAGGAAAACGGACGTCAAGATAGGCAAACGGACGTCAATAAAGGGGTTGTTAATCCCTTCCGGGTACGACGCCTCAAGATAGGCAAACGGACGTCAGATAAATTGTAGTAGATTGATATATCAAACGCCAAATAAAATAAATAAGAATAAATTGCAGCAAGGTATTTTTGTATTTTTCGTTTAATAGATCTGAAAATAAAAGCAAAGGAAAATAGATAGCAAAGGAAAATAATATGAGAAAGAGACCTGGGGGCCCTAGGTTTCACTAGTGGCTTCTCTCGAGAAAATAGCAAACGGTTGGTGAACAAATTACTGTTGGGCAATTGACAAAACTTCAAATACTCATGACAATATCCAGGCAATGATCATTACATATGCATCACATCCAAGATTAGTAGATCGACTCCTGGCTGCATCTAGTACTATTACTCCACACATCGACCGCTATCCAGCATGCTACTAGTGTATTAACTTCATTGAGAAATGGAGTAATGCAATAGGAACGATGACATGATGTAGACAACATCTAACTCTGTAGAGATAGACCCCATCATTTTATCCTTAGTAGCAACGACATATACGTGTCGGTTCCCTTTCTATCACTAGGATCAAGCACCGTAAGATCGAACCCACTACAAAGCACCTCTTCCCATTGCAAAATAAATAAATCAAGTTGGCAAAACAGAACCCAAATATCGGAGAAGAAATACGAGGCTATAAGAGATCATGCATAAAAGAGATCAAAGAAACTCAAGTACTTTCATGGATATAGAATGATAGATCTGATCATAAACACAAAGTTCATTGATCCCAACAAACACACCGAAAAAGAGTTACATAATATGGATCACCAAGAGACCATTGTATTGTGAATTCAGAGAGAGAGAGAAAGGAAGCCATCTACCTACTAACTACAGACCCGAAGGTCTACAAACAACCGCTCACGCATCATCGGGGAGGCACCAATGGAGGTGGTGAACCCCATCCGAGATGGTGTCTAGATTGGATCTGTTGGTTCTGGATTCTGCGGTGGATGCTTGAATATTTCGTCGACTGCGCTAGGGTTTTGGAAATATTGGGGTATTTATACAGCAAAGATGCAGTCCAGGGGCACCAGATGTGGGCACAACCCACCAGGGCGCGCCTGGGCCTCTTGGCGCACCCTGGTGGATTGTGCTCTCGTCGAAGCACCCCCAGGCGCAGCTAGGGCCCATTACGTGTCTTCTAGTCCATAAAAAAATCCATAAAGTTTCATGGCATTTGGACTCCGTTTGGTATTGATTTTCTGCGATGTAAAAAACATGGAAAAAACTGCAACTGGCACTTGGCACTATGTCAATAGGTTAGTACCAAAAAATGATATAAAATGACTATAAAACATCCAAGATTGATAATATAATAGCATGGAACAATCAAAAAGTATAGATATGTTGGAGATGTATCAGCATCCCCAAGCTTAACTCCTACTCGTCCTCAAGTAGGTAAGTGACAAAAACAGAATTTTTTATGTGGAATGCTGCCTATCATGTCATATCATATTTCTTTTCTTTATAGCATGGACATTTGGAATTTTATATTGTTCAAAGCAATAGTATAGTTTTGACATGATATTTTAAATACTCAAGAATATCAACAAGCAACCATGTCTTTGAAAATATCAACGATAAAATAAGTTATCCCTAGCCGATGATGCTCAATGATTGATCCATTCATGAAACACACTCACATATTCACTACACCCAATACTCAAGTACGATCATATTGCCTCCTAGATGGCGGTTTTGTATGAGAAGATGGATACTCAAATTCAAAAATAAAAATTGCATAAAGTAAAAGAAAGGCCCTTCGCAGAGGGAAGTAGGGATGTGTAGAGGTGCCAGAGCTCAAAGCGAAAAAATAGAGATAAAAACATTTTTGGAGGCGTATACTTCCCACCACCGAAAACGACTTAGAGTTCCCAATACTGTCCATGCTTACATATATCATAGGTGGTTCCCAAATAGAAAATAAATTTTATTCCTTTTTCAACCATACTTTCACTTTCCACGGCTAGCTGTATCCACGGTTGCCCTCCATAACAACACTTTCCAAAGAATTTATTATTTGACAACATAAAGTAAATTCATTTTTCATTTTGGGGCTGGGCATCCCAAATACCTTTGCCTTACTCTCTTGCAATGAGAAGTGAATAAACACTCATCGTGAGAATAACACATCTAGCATGGAAAATATTAGCCACCCCTCACCGCTCCGCGAGTGAAACGGACACACAAAAGGCAAGTTTATTTTGAAAATTAGAGATGGCACATGCAAATTTCTAAGAAAGGCAAAAGAATACTGCATATAGGTAGATATAGTGGACTCATGTGGCAAAACTAGTATAAAGATTTTTGGATTCACAAGTAGAGATCATACTTAGTGCATAATGAAGGCTAGCAAAAGATTGAGAAGCGACCTACCACAAAATAATAATCTCATAAGCGAGCATTAAGCATAATTAACACTGAATAATGCACCACAAGTAGGCTATAATTTCATTGCACAATTATTGACTTTCATGCTTGCATAGGGAATCACAAACTTACCACCAATATTCTTACTAAAGCATTGTTACTCATCAACATAACTCCCATATCACATCATCATATCTCAAAAGTCAAAACTATTACTAAGAATCAAGTTTATTTTGTCGAATGATCTTCATGAAAGTTTTTATTATATCCTTCATGGAAATCTATCACTTTGGAACTAATTTTTATGTGTTGCTTTTGACAAGCTCAAACAAATATCACTGAAGATCATGAGCATAATATTTCTTTCTCTCAAATTAATTTAAGTGAAGCAAGAGAGAATTTCCTAAAAAAATTACTAACTCTGAAATAAGTCTAAGTGACGCAACAGAGTATTTCTTCAAAAATACTAAAGCACACCATGCTCAAAAAGATATAAGTGAAGCACTAGAGCAAGTCCATAGCTCATAACAATTTAAGTGAAGCATAGAGAGCAATTCTAACAAGTCATGACATAATTTTGGTTGTCTCAAATAGGTGTGTCCAGCAAGACTCATATCATACAAGACTCTTCAAGCAAAATACATAGTATGTGAAAAATAAAAATATAGCTTCGAGTAAAATACGAGAGTACATAGACATAGTCTCTCACTCTTGTTGCTATGCATCTCCTAAATAGATCTTGCGTGATCATACGAATTTTTTTGAAATACTGTGTTCCCCAACAGTGGCATCTAAGCCAGGTCTATGCATAGATGTTGTATGCACGAGTAAAACACAAAGAAGTTGTGGGCGTGGGTATATACATATTGCTTGCCGTCACTAGTTGATTCTTGATTCAGCGGTATTGTTGGATGAAATGGCTCAGACCGACATTACGCGTACGCTTACGCGAGGCTAGTTCTACTGATGTGCTTCGCACACAGGTGGCTAGTGGGTGTCTATTTCTCCAACTTTAGTTGAATCGGATATAGTGAATAGGGTTCTTTCTGAAGTTCAAAAAGCAATCACTATACCGTGTTGTGGGTTTTGATGCGTAGGTAAGAACGGTTCTTGTTAAACCCATAGCAGCCATGTAAAACTTGCAACAACAAAGTAGAGGACCTCTAACTTGTTTTTGCAGGGCTTGTTGTGATGTGATATGGTCAAGACGTGATTATATAAATTTTTGTATGAGATGATCATGTTTTATAACACAATTATCGGCAACTGGCAGGAGCCATATGGTTGTTGCTTTATTGTATGAAATGCAATCGCAATGTAATTGCTTTACTTTATCACTAAGCAGTAGCGATAGTCGTAGAAGCAATAGTTGGCGAGACGACAACAATGCTACGATGGAGATCAAGGTGTCAAGCCGGTGATCATGGTGATCATGACGGTGCTTTGGAGATGGAGATCAAAGGCACAAGATGATGATGGCCATTTCATATCACATATAATGATTGCATGTGATGTTTATCCTTTATGCATCTTATTTTTCTTAGTACGGTGGTAGCATTATAAGATGATCTCACACTAAATTTAAAGGTATAAGTGTTCTCCCTAAGTATGCAGCCTTGCTATAGTTCATCGTACCGAGACACCACGTGATGATCGGGTGTGATAAGCTGTACATTCACATACAACGGGTGCAAGCCAGTTTTGCACAAGTAGAATACTCGGGTTAAACTTGACGAGCCTAGCATATGCAGACATGGCTTCGGAACACTAAGACCGAAAGGTCGAGCGTGAATCATATAGTAGATATGATCAAAATAGTGATGTTCACCATTGAAAACTACTCCATCTCACGTGATGATCAGACATGGTTTAGTTGAGATGGATCGCGTGATCACTTAGATGATAAGAGGGATGTCTACATAAGTGGTAGTTCGTAAGTAATATGATTAATTGAACTTTAATTTATCATGAACTTAGTACCTAATAGTATTTTGCATGTCTATGTTGTTGTAGATATATGGCCCGTGTTGTTGCTCCATTGAATTTTAATGTGTTCCTAGAGAAACCTAAGTTGAAAGATGATGGTAGCAATTACACGGACTAGGTCCGTAACTTGAGGATTATCCTCATTCTTGCACAGAAGAATTACGTCCTGGAAGCACCGCTGGGTGAAAAGCCTGCTGCAGATGCTGTTGACAATGTTAAGAACGTCTGGCAGAGCAAAGCTCATGACTACTTGATAGTTCAGTGTGCCTTGCTTTATGGCTTAGAACCGGGACTTCAATGACGTTTTGAACGTCATGGAGCATATGAGATGTTCCAGGAGTTGAAGTTAATACTTCAAGAAAATGCCTGGATTAAGAGATATGAAGTCTCCAATAAGTTCTACAGCTACAAAATGGAGGAGAATAGTTCTGTCAGTGAAGATATACTCAGAATGTTTGGGTACCACAACCACTTGACTCAGCTGGGAGTTAATCTTCCTGATGATAGTGTCATTGATAGAGTTCTTCAATCACTGCCGCCAAGCTACAAAAGCTTCATGATGAACTATAATATGCAAGGGGTGGATAACACGATCCCCAAGCTCTTCGCGATGCTAAAGGCTGCAGAGGTAGAAATCAAGAAGAAGCATCAAGTGTTGATGGTCAACAAGACCGCCAATTTCAAGAAGAAGGGCAAAGGGAAGAAGGGGAACTCCAAGAAGAACAGCAAGCAAGTTTCTACTCAAGTTAAGAATCCCACGTCTGGAACTAAGCCTGAGACTGAGTACTTCTACTTCAAAGGGACTACTCACTGGAAGCGGAACTGCCCCAAGTATTTGTCGGATAAGAAGGATGGCAAAGTGAAAGGTATATTTGATATACATGTTATTGATGTGTACCTTACTAATGCTCGCAGTAGTGCGTGGGTATTTGATACGTCTCCGTCGTATCTACTTTTCCAAACACTTTTGCCCTTGTTTTGGACTCTAACTTGCATAATTTGAATGGAACTAACCCGGATTGACCTTGTTTTCAGCAGAATTGCCATGGTGTTATTTTTGTGCATAAATAAAAGTTCTCGGAATGACCTGAAAATCAACGGAGAGTTATTTTGGAATATATAAAAAATACTGGAAGAAAGATCCACGTCAGGGGGCCCACACCCTGTCCACGAGGGTGGCGGGGGTGCCCCCTGCCTCGTGGGCCCCCTGATGCTCCACTGACCTCAACCTTGACTCCATATATTCACTTTCGGAGAGAAAAAAATCAGAGAGAAGGATTCATCGCATTTTACGATACGGAGCCGCCGCCAAGCCCTAAACTCTCTCGGGAGGGCTGATTTGGAGTCGTTCGGGGCTCTGGAGAGGGGAATCAGTCGCCATCATCATTATCAACCTTCCTCCATCACCAATTTCATGATGCTCACCGTCGTGCGTGAGTAATTCCATCATAGGCTTGCTGGACGGTGATGGGTTGGACGGTATTTATCATGTAGTCGAGTTAGTTTTGTTAGGGTTTGATCCCTAGTATCCACTATGTTCTGAGATTGATGTTGCTATGACTTTGCTATGCTTAATGCTTGTCACTAGGGCCCGAGTGCCATGATTTCAGATCTGAACCTATCTTGCAAGTCTACAATCCCCTATTATGTGTTATGATCCATTAAACACGAAGTGACAATAATCGGGATACTTACCGATGATGACCGTAGTTTGAGTAGTTCATGTATTCACTGCGTCTTAATGCTTTGGTCCGGTACTCTATTAAAAGGAGGCCTTAATATCCCTTAGTTTCCAATAGGACCCCGCTGCCACGGGAGGGTAGGACAAAAGATGTCATGCAAGTTCTTTTCCATAAGCACATATGACTATATTTGGAATAAATGCCTACATTACACTGATGAAGTGGACCTAGTTCTGTGTCACCCTATGTTATGACTATTACATGATCGATCGCATTCAGCATAATTCTCCATCACCGATCCAATGCCTACGAGCTTTTCATATATTGTTCTTCGCTTATTTACTTTTCTGTTGCTATTGTTGCAATCACTACAAAACCCAAAAATATTACTTTTGCTATTTACCACTACTATCATATTACTTTGCTACTATATACCTTGGTGCAGATATTAAGTTTCCAGGTGTGGTTGAATTGACAACTCAGCTGCTAATACTTGAGAATATTCTTTGGCTCCACTTGTGTCGAATCAATAAATTTGGGTTGAATACTCTACACTCGAAAACGGTTGCGATCCCCTATACTTGTGGGTTATCAAGAACATTTTCTGGCGCCGTTGCCAGGGAGCATAGCTCTATTCTTTACGTCACTTGGGATTTATATCTGCTTATCATTATGAAGAACTTGAAGTATCAAAGAACCAAGATTTTTCCCTCAACTTCGAGGGGAGGTAAGGAACTACCATCCATCTCTGCACTTGATTCACCTTCTGTTTTGAGTAAGCTTGCGGCACCTAAACCTGCTTCTGCTTTTAATTCTGATATGTCGCATGTTATTGATGATGCCACTTTTGCTATGCATGATACTTATGATGAAACTACTTCTATGCTTGATACTATTGTGCCATTAGGTGAATTTCTTGATGAACAACTTGCTGGGGCTAGAGAGAATGAAATTATTGATACTGATAATATTGATGAAAGTGATGACGAAGATTCCCCCCTAGATATGAATTTCCTGTTGTGCCTGAGGGTTATGTTATGGATGAAGAAACTGCTAGAGACTTTCTTGCCTGTAATGATAGAAGTGATCTTAAGAAATAATAAGCTAAGCTTAAAGAAAAGTCTTTGAATGCTAGAATGAAATATGATCGTGCTTATCCTACTTCACCAATCTTTGTTACTGATAAGGATTATGATTTCTCAGTTGATCCTGAGTTAATTACTTTGGTGGAATCCGATCCTTTCTATGGCTATGAATCTAAAACTATTGTGGCACATCTTACTAAATTAAATGATATAGCTACCATGTTCACTAATGATGAGAAAACTCGCTACTATTATATCCTTAAATTATTTCCATTCTCATTAAAGGGTGATGCTAAGATATGGTCCAATTCTCTTGATCTTGGTTGTGTGCGTAGTCCCCAGGATATGATTTACTACTTCTCTGCTAAATATTTCCCCGCTCATAAGAAACAAGCTGCTTCAAGGGAAATATATAATTTTGTGCAAATTGAAGACGAGGGTCTCCCACAAGCTTGGGGAGGCTTCTCCAATTACTTAATTATTTGCCTGATCATCCTCTCAAAAAAATGAAATACTTGATATCTTTCATAATGGACTAATCGATGCTTCCAGAGACCACCTGGATAGTTGTGTTGGTTGTGTTTTTAGGGAAAGAATAGTTGATCAAGATGAAATTCTATTGAATAATATGTTGACCAATGAAAATAATTAGACACTTCCTAAACCAACTCCTGAACCAACTCCAAAGAAAAGGGGTATTCTATTTCTCAGTCCTAAAGATATGTAGGAGGCAAAGAAATCAATGAATGAAAAAAGTATGAAAGCTGAAGATGTTAAGAATTTAACTCCTGTTGAAGAAATACATGGTCTTAATTCATCACCTATTGAAGAAACACATGGTCTTGATAACCCAACATAGGTAGTAAAGGTAAATTCTCTCTCTATATATGATAAAGCTGAAATCCCTCCTGCTAAGTTTGCTAGCCAATGTTTGGATTAATTTGATAACTTTATGGTTAAGCAAGAAGATTTTAATGCTTATGTTGGTAGACAATTGAAACATAATGCTTATATGATTGAGCACTTGAGTGATTATATGGCTAGTGTTAAAGGTGAACTTAAACTTATTAGTAAACATGCTTCTATGGTTACCACTCAAGTAGAGCAAGTACTTAAAGCTCAGAATGATTTGCTCAATGAATTAAAGAATAATGGCTTTGCTGTTAGAGTTGCAACTAGAGGAGGTAAAGTGACTCGGGAACCTTTGTAACCCGAGAGCCACCCTAAGAGAATTGAGCAAGATTCTTAGAGAACTACTATAGATGCACCTAGTCCTTCTAAAAGGTAGAAAAAGAAAAATGATAGGACTTTGCATGCTTCTAGTGAACCTGTTATTGACACACCTGAGAATCCCAATGATATTTCTATCTCCGATGCTGAAACACAATCTGGTAATGAACATGAACCTAGTGATAATGTTAATGATGATGTTCATGTTGATGCTCAACCTAGCAATAATAATGATGTAGAGATTAAACATGTTGTTGATCTTGATAACCCGCAATCAAAGAATCAACATTATGATAAGAGAGACTTTGTTGCTAGGAAGCATGGTAAGGAAAGAGAACCATGGGCTTAGAAACCCATGCCTTTTCTTCCTAAACCATCCAAGAAAAAGGATGATGACGATTTTGAGCGCTTTGCTGAAATGATTAGACCTATCTTTTTGCGTATGCGTTTGACCGATATGCTTAAAATGAATCCTTATGCTAAGTACATGAAAGATATTGTTACTAATAAAAGAAAGATAATGGAAGCTAAAATTGCCACCATGCTTGCTAATTACACTTTTAAGGGTGGAACACCAAAGAAACTTGGAGATCCAGGAGTACCAACTATACCATGCTCCATTAAAAGAAACTATGTTAAAACTGCCTTATGCGATCTTGGAGCCGGTGTTAGTGTTACGCCTCTCTCTTTATATCATGGACTTGATTTGAACAAGTTGGCACCTACTAAAATATCTTTGAAAATGGCTGAGAAATCAACTACTATACCTATCGGTATTTGTGAGGATGTGCCTGTTGTGGTTGCAAACGTTACTATTTTAACGGACTTTGTTATTCTTGATATTCCCAAGGACGATAGTATGTCTATTATTCTTGGAAGACCCTTTTTGAATACTGCAGGGGCTGTTATTGATTGCACCAAAGGCAATGCCACTTTTCATGTTAATGGTAATGAGCATACGGTACACTTTCCGAGGAAACAACCACAAGTCCATAGTATCCATTCTATTGGAAAATTTTCAACAATTACTATTGGAGGTTTTGAATTTCCTCTTCCTACTATCAAGAAGAAATATGATATTCTTATTGTCGGGGATGTGCATATCCGCGTTGAGGTAAAATAGTGTTATTCGAAATTTCTTGGGTTCCATGTTATTCGGAATGAGTTTGTTAACAAGACTTGATAAACCTTGTTAATAGATTCCTTTTGATGAGCATGAGATGTATGAAGTTAGAAAACAGAAATCTCTGTACCCTCTTTTTACTTTCTGTTATTTATATTAAATAAAGCAAAAATAGTATTTTTCTGTCTGTTTTCTGAATTATCCATTTAATAAAAAATACCCCGAAAATAAAAGTTCTCCAAATGCCCTGAAAATTAAATATGATTTTTTCTAGAATATTTGAGAATATCTGGCACTGAGAACACACCAGGGGGAGAAAGCACCTGGCCACCAAGGTCCAGGGTGCGCCCACCCCCCTAGGCGTGCCCCTGCCTCGTGGACCCCACGTGGCTCCCCTCCAGTTATTCCATCCACCACACACTCCTTCCTCCCAAAAAAATCACCAACCAGCTCAAGCACAAGGTCTAGCTCAGCTTGCTGCCATTTTCGATCTCCTAGCTCAAAGCTCCATTCACAAAACTGCTTTGGGTGATTGTTCTTTGGTATGTGACTCCTCCAATGGTCCAATTAGTTTTTTTTCTAGTGCTTTATTCATCGCGAATTATTGCTGCTTAGGTGACCCTGTTCTTGAGCTTGCATGTCAAATTTATATGCTCAAAAGTAGTTTTAATGCAAGATATAGTCTCTAGGCACTTGTGGGAGTAGTTGCTATCAATTTTGTTGAGTTTGGTTCACTTTTATTTTGAAGTTACTAAAAATTTCAGAAATTTTCAGAAAATGAGGAAGAGATTTTTAAGGGGCTCATTGAGCGGAAGCTCGAAGGACAAGCAAAGTGAGGAGGATAAGAGGCCCAAATATAATCTCCCTCGCACCGTGGAAGTTCGGCCGAGTGAATGGCCTTGTGATGATTTCTTGAGAGCAGCCGGGATTTATGATGATTTTTATGAGTTGGCTGAGAATGCAGGCCTCACCGACTTCCTCCGCGACCAATGCGAATAGTATCTCTTACTCACTAATATTTTTGTGCAAAATTTTCATTTCCATGCTAGGAGGTCACCACCTTTGGTGGATTTTTATTTATATGATGAGTATAACGAGATGTCCCTTTTTGATTTCTGGCGGGTCTTTAAGATACCCTTTACAAGCAGCATAGAAGAACCACATCGTAGTGATGTGGGAGGTTTTATTGATATGATTGCTGCAGGAGAAACTAGGAAGGTTTCTGACGCAAGAATTGCTAGCATACATTTTCCTATTCTACGTTACTTTGCAATATCTGCTAGTAGATGCTTGATTGGTCATGGAAACTGTGGCAACCTTAGTACCCCTGATATTGTTATTTTGTGCCATGCCTTGTTCCGTGATGACACATTTAGTATGGGCGCTATTGTTGCAAAGCGGTTAAATCTTAACCATACTAAGGGCCCCATCTTGAGAGGTATCTTCGCGTCGTGCCTCGCTACACATTTTAACATACCTATTAGACATTATGAGAAAGAAGAAAAGTTACTGCCTCCTGTTTTTCTAGAGTATAAGCGTATGGTAGCACATGATTTTATCATTAAGAATAAGAAAAGATGCTTAAATAAAAGCTGATTTTTGATAAAAATCACCCTGAGACTATCACTTTGCCTGCTCCTTCCTTGTTTGACTTACCTGCAGGCAAGTACCTTGTTCTGTCGGAGGCCATTCACGCCTACCTAAACCCCACATCAGCTACAGAGCGAGAGCTGGAACCACAATTTGATCCTTCACGACAGTCTGTTTACTAGTGGGATCCGGAGGAGATTGCCAACCAGTGGCAACCCGAGGCTCCTTCTCAGTACGACCCCAACTACAACTTTGGATATCCACCAGGCCAGCCATGGAAGTAAACCAACTTAGGCCAAAAGCCTAAGCTTGGGGGAGTACGTATTTGATATTTCTCACCGACATTACATTGAGGTTTACACACTTATGCTAGTTGTCGGTGCTCATACTTTTTCATTGTATCATCCATGCTAGTTTATTTTCTTTTTACGCTTTCTTCTTGTGTGTTTGATAAACCTTAAGAAAAACAGAAAAAATAGTTGTAGCTTTTAGCTAGTTTACTTTTCATGTTGTAGTAGTAATAATTAAAAGAAAACCCAAAAAGATTTCTCGTTCTTCTTTGCTTGTTGGGAGCTTTCCCGTATAAATAGTTTTATTTATTTTCTAGTTCTTTGGGGGTCGAGAGGACTCATATGCATTATTGTTGATCTAACAAAGAGCCCATATTACCTTGTCTTCTCTCTTGAATGGAATGGTTGCAGATTCTAGCTTAGTCCAATGCACGTGCACTATTATTATTATCCACACCATCCGTTCGTACAAGTGAAAGGCAATAATGATGATTATATGATGAACTTATTGAGATGAGAAAAGCTGGTATGAATTCGACCTCTCTTGTTTTTGTAAATATGATTAGTTCATCATTCCCGATTCAGCCTATTATGAAAGAAACATATTTTTAAGGCCAATCCTGTTGTAGTGCGCAAGGCAAATGGAAAATGGAGGCTTTGTATTGACTTTACTTATGTTAATAAAGCTTGTCCCAAAGACCCATTTCCCTTGCCGCGCATTGACCAGATTGTTGACTCCACAGCCGGATGTGATTTGCTTTCATTTCTTGACGCATATTCAGGATATCATCAGATCTTCATGGCAGAAGAGGATGAGGAGAAAACAACATTCATTGCTCCATGTGGCACGTACTGTTTCATACGGATGCCTTTCGGATTAAGGAATGCTGGTTCAACATTTGCAAGAGTAGTCCATGTCGCTTTGAAGCCACAGATACACAGAAATGTAGAAGCCTACATGGATGACATAGTGGTCAAGAGCAAAGACAGGGCAACCTTAATTCAAGATTTAGACGAGACCTTTGCAAATCTGCGCAAGATCAACCTCAAGCTCAACCCTGAGAAGTGTGTGTTTGGAGTCCCTTCCGGCAAGCTTCTCGGGTTCTTTTTGTCTCAGCGGGGAATTGAAGCCAATCCCGACAAGATCGAGGCCATCGAGCAGATCGAAGCACCGAAGCGCGTCAAGGATGTATGAAGACTTTCCGGCTGCGTGGCTGCTCTCAGCAGGTTTATCTCTCCGTCTGCTGAGTGCGCCCTGCCATTTTTCAAAATTTTGAAAAAGGCAGGTCCAATGAAATGGACTCCGGAAGCGGAGGCTGTGCTGCAGGACTTGAAGAGATACCTGTCCTCCACTCCAACACTTGTCGCACCTAAACCGCAAGAGAAGTTGCTGCTGTATATAGCGGCAACCAATCAAGTGGTTAGTGCTGCGTTAGTGGCAGAGAGGGAGGCAGATGACGAGCTAGCAACTGCGGCAAGCACATCCAGCGACAAGCAGGGGGCTTCCCCGACAAGCTCTGGTCCCGACAAGGATGGATCTGCACAGGCATGCGAAGAGGTGCAAAAGAGAATGGTGCAGCGCCCAGTGTACTTTGTCAGTTCCCTTCTGCAGGGGGCTAGGTCAAGGTACTCTGGTGTGCAGAAGTTACTCTTCGGCCTTCTTATGGCCTCGAGAAAGCTGCGCCATTACTTCCAGGCACATGAGATCACAGTTGTCACTCGCTTTCCGGTGAAGAGGATACTGCAGAATCCAGAAGCGACAGGCAGGATTGTCGAGTGGGCATTGGAACTGTCAAGCTTTGGCCTTAAGTTTGAGAGTACTTCAACTATCCAAAGCAGAGCATTGGCAGAATTCATAGCAGAGTGGACGCCAACACCAGACGAAGAAATTCCGAAAACGAGCATCCCCGCCAAGGAAACAAACAAAGAGTGGCTCATGTACTTTGACGGTGCCTTTTCGCTGCAAGGCGTCGGTGCTGGTGTGCTGCTTCTCGCACCCACCGGAGAGCACCTGAAGTACATAGTCCAGATGCACTTTCCCAAGGAGCAAGCGACAAACAATACTGCAGAGTATGAAGGCTTGCTTGCCGGTCTCAGGATCACGGCAGACCTTGGGATTAAGAAGCTCATTGTCAGGGGTGACTCGCAGCTTGTCGTCCGCCAAGTGAACAAGAATTACTAGAGTCCTTTGATGGAAGCCTATGTTGATGAAGTGAGAAAGCTAGAAGAGCACTTTGACGGCCTGCAGATGGAGCATGTCCCAAGAGCTCAGAATGACATTGCCGATGGCCTGTCAAAGTGCGCCGCACTTAAGTTACCTGTGGAACCAGGGATCTTTGTGCTCAAGCTAACTCAGCCGTCCGTAACACCGTGAACTGGACAGAGCAAGAAAAGGAAGTTGATTTCTGGCGACTATTTTCCGGCAGAGCTTCCCGAAGCCGCCGCTAAGAAGGTCGCCAAGATCAACGCCAAGAACGCTGAGGAGCAGTCTGCTCCGGCAAGCCCTGGGGTTTGTTCCGTTGAAGCAGACACTCCCGACAAGTTTTGCCCCGGCAAGCTTGCCGGGGAACATCAAGCTCCGGCAGAGCTGCAAGCTCTTGCCGTAGAAGCGGATGTTCCCGCAGCAGCAGATATGCCTTTAGTCCTCGTTGTCGAGCCACAAGCTCCAACATGGGCACAATAGATTGTCTGTTTTCTCCAGACAGGAGAACTTCCCGAAGAACAAGAAGAAGCAGAAAGAGTAGCCCGGCAGTCTAGTATGTACCAGTTTGTCGATAACACACTGTGCAGAAGAAGGCTCAACGGTGTGAAATTGAAGTGTATTCCCCGGGAAGATGGACAAAAGCTGTTGGCAGAGATACATGGAGGCATATGTGGTCACCACACTGGCGCAAGAGCACTTGTCGGCAAAGCATTCCGGCAAGGATTCTTCTGGCCGACAGCCCTCCAGGATGCAACTGCACAAGTAACCAAGTGTGAAGCGTGCCAGTTCCATTCCAAGCAAATACACCAGCCAGCTCAAGCTCTCCAGACGATCCCTTTATCCTGGCCATTTTCGGTCTAGGGGCTCGATATCCTCGGCCCCTTTCCCTGAGAAGTCGGGGGCCTTGAGTACTTGTACGTTGCGATCGACAAGTTCACAAAGTGGCCGGAAGTGGAACCAGTGAGGAAGGTGACAGCACAGTCAGCATTCAAGTTCTTCAGGTCGATTGTTTGCCGTTTCGGGATCCCTAACAGGATAATCACCAACATCGGTACGCAATTTACGAGCCGCACCTTCATGCAGTACGTCCAAGATCTTGGCACCAAGGTCTGCTTCGCTTCTGTTGCTCACCCGAGAAGCAACGGTCAAGCGGAGAGGGCAAATGCTGAAGTGCTGCGCGGGCTCAAGACCAGAACTTTCGACAGGCTGCACAACTGCGGAAGAAACTGGATCGAGGAGCTGCCGGTGGTTCTTTGGTCGATCAGGACAACGCCAAATCGAGCCACTGGCCAGACACCCTTCGCTCTAGTCTATGGAGCGGAGGCAGTTCTCCCCACGGAACTCGTATAAGGGTCGCCTCGAGTGCTCCCTTATGATGAGTTTGAGCAAGAGCAGCTGCGGCAAGATGACGCGCTGCTCCTTGAGGAAGACCTTCTTCAGGCTGCGGTGCAAGCCGCTCGCTACCAGCAAGCTTTGCGCCGCTACCATAGCCGCAAAGTTAACGCCAGAAGTCTCGAGGAAGGCTACCTTGTTCTTCGGCGCGTTCAGTCCGCCAAGAATTCAAACAAGTTGACGCCGAAGTGGGAAGGCCCTTACCAGGTGAAACAAGTCACTAGGCCTGGCGCTGTCCGCCTTGAGACCGAAGATGGCATACCAGTGAGCAACTCCTGGAATATCGAGCATCTTCGCAAGTTTTACCCGTAAGGCGCGGTTGCCGGAATCCGTTCCGGCAACCACCTTTTGTACAAGTCTTGCCGTTGTCGCATGTAATCCTTTGTACAAAGCCGGGTGCAGATCCTGTGCATAAAACTTATGTGCTCAGCACACCTTGTCAGTTTCATGCCTTTTATTATGTGCGATCTGACATTTTGTGCAGCACTTACCTCCGGTAAGCAACAACGAGCCATAAGGCTCCAGCCTGTTATTTCGTCATTTTTCTTTTTTCGCAAGGAAAAGAAGGTTCCCTCGCGCACAAGTTTGCCGGGGGGGAGGGAGAAGATACGGTATGGACCAGGCGTCATTCAAGAAGGTTTCGCCTTGCCGGGAAGCAAACAACAGAAAAGATAAGTTTGCCAAAGTTTGAGCAATCAGATTCTTAAATTTATAGAGTTATCTTCCTTGAACGACCGTCCCTTGTATGGAAAACCTGTACGCGGAGGAACCAACTCGTAGCTAGTTGCGTCCTTACTGTTCTTTCGAGTCCGCTCAACAACTTAAGTGAGCTGCGACTAGCTCTACGACAAGGTTTCTTGTCGGCCGCTGCACCGCCGGCAGGCTGCTGACGTTCTGCACTCAGTGCTCACGGCAAAGGTGCCCGCGCCGGCAAGTTCCCTAAAAGCGTAGGGTAAAAACATACAAGGGAAGGAATCAAGTAAAGGAAATAACATAGTCATTACTAACCAAGATAGCGTATATTACAAAATAACTTGTCGCAGCTCTAACAGACTATTTTTCATAACATGATTAATAGCGACAAGGAAAGAAGAAGATGGATGGCCTAGTCTACGCGGTCACCTTCGACCCTCCTAATTCTGCTCACCCTGTCCACAATAGGTGCGACAAGGACCTTGAGCTCCTCCAGATCAGCATCTGGCGGCAAACTTCGGAGGACGTTGGTGAGGCGGAGGCCTGGGTTGCGGAAGGCCACCTTCATCAGCACCTTCTGGAGAGCTCCCGCGCAAATCTTGCGCGACTCGTCAGCAAGCTGCTTTGGGATCTGCTCCCGGTGTTGCTGAAGCGCCGTTGCCACGCCTTTGAAGAACAGAGTCAGCTTGGTGCTGGGTTGGAGATTTTCGTCGGAGGAGTACCCGAGATCCACCATCCCCAATTGTGCCAACTCCTTGTCGACGTCCGCGGCGACGTTCACCAGACCCTCCGTCCAGTGCTCCATGTTCTCCGACAAGGTCTTCTGGGCGGCAGCAGCACTCGCCAGCAGCACCTTGCCGGCCTCGACTTCCTCCTTCAAGGCCGTCTCCCGCTCCTTGGCGCCGTCCAGAGATTGCGTCAGAGCCGCCAGCTTCACTTCGAGATCAGAGTTGGAATTCTTGGCGGCGTCAAGTTCCTTGTCCTTCTCGGCGAGATGGGCCTGCAGCTCTGAGTAGCTGTTGGCGTCCCTCTCCCGCTCTAGCTTGAGCGCGGCAAGCTCGTCGCCACTGGCCTTGAGACCCGCCTCCAGCTGCACCACCTTCAGCTCCAGCTTGTTCTTGGCGGCCTCGGCGGCTGCGGCGTCGTCTTCGGCTTGTTTAAGGGCTCCACCGACTGCCCACTCGCGCGCGGAAAGCTCTTCCTCGTGGCTGTCGAGGTTGACCTTCCGCTGTGCCAAGTCACCCTCCTACGAAGACAACTTCTCCGCGGCAAGACGTTGGCGCTCTTCGACGTCGGCCTTCTCGAGGAGGAAGGCCTGCTGCGCTTCGGCAAGTTGCTCCCGCTCCTTTGCCAGGGAGCGGAGAGCTTCCTGATTGGCGCCCCGGAGCTCCTCCGCGCGCTTCTCGATATCAGCACCGGCCTTCAGACGAGTTCTTCGCGAGACTCCAGCTTGGCTTGCCGGGCGCGGTAGAGCGCCACTAGCTTCCGCAGCAGACGCTCCTCTTCTGGTTCACTGCTGCTGTTGCTTGGCGCGTCGACCAGCTTCAGCCCGGCGGAGGCAAGCACCTCTCCGTCAAGCATCTCTTCCTCGACCGGCGCCCTGGAGCTTGAAGCCCAGGGGAGGTTGATGAAGATATTGTCGCCGGCCTTCAGGTAAACGCCAGGCTGGGGCTCTTCGGAGCCTGGCGCGGCGGCAGCGGCGGAGGAGTCGGTGGTCGGAGCAGTGCCTCCGGGTCGTCAGTGCGACCACCAGACTCCCCGCCCGCCTCTGAAGCGGCAGCCCTGGCGGTCTCCTCGCCGGCGCCGGCTGCTTCCTCGGCGGCAACAGCATCGTCAGCGGCGACCTCAGTCCCCATCGGCTCTGTAGCAGATGGATCTAGCAGCCGGAAGAGGGGAGAAGATTCAAGCAAAATTCGAGCAAAATCCAAAAAGAAGATCAAGAAGATGAAGAAGCCAAGGGGAGTTTTGAAGCAAGTAAATTACCTGTGCCAGGGTCTGCAGCTGTGGTCTCCATCGCCGGGGGATCGCTGACGCAGTCCCTTGCCAGAGATCCCTCCCTTGCCGGGGGCTCCTCCCTTGCTGGAACCTCCTCCCTTGCCGGGGGCTCCTCCCTTGCCGGAGTCTCCTCCCTTGCCGGAGGACTCTCCCTTGGCGCTTCAGGGGCGGCATCCGGGCTCTCCTATTGAGGTTCCTCTGCTCCTGCACAATTCAACAATTGGATACTAGCTAAGCAAAGAATTTCCACGCGCGCCCGACAGCGGAAAGCAAGAGAAGATGCTTACGCTGGGGGCTCCTCTAGAGATCAGCCGCTGGGTCCGGCAAGTTTGTCTCAGGCGCGTCCCCTGCCGACGCGGTGGGCTCGTCCTCGATGACAATCACCGGGGCCTTGGCTCTCTTTGCTGCCCTCTGAGCCAGAGTCCTGAAAAGGAACAGATTCAGAGAAAGGCAAGTAAGAAACAAGACAAGACAAAAACAGCAAAAATTGAAGAACTGCAAGAACAAACATGAGAAACTTACTCTTCTTCTTCTTCCTCGTCGGAGCTGAACGCGGAGAAGTCGAAGTCCGGCCCGCCTCCGGCGTGGGAAGGTGGGGGAGTGGCCTCCCTTGGCCTCTTGGCGGGAGCGGAGGCAGCAGTCCGAGAAGACCCCGCTCCAGTTGTTGCGGCAGCGTGGGGCGCTCCGGTGGCAACAGTGCTTGCCGCGGTGGAGCGTGTCGCGCGGCGCGGCGACTGTCGGCGTGCCTGCCGCCTCGCTGCATCCCCGACCTTGCGGAGACGCCTTCTTGGTGGAGACGGAGGCGCTGCTGGCGGCGTACTGTCTGAGGACGAAGTGGAGGAGGAGCCGATCTCCAACGAGCCGCTCGCATCCTCGGCAGGCCCGCTCGGTTCGGCGTCATGCCCGGCAGCTTTGCTCGGTTCGGCATCGCGCCCCGCAACCTCCTTCTTGCCGGCAAGATCTTCTCGCTCGGCACAGTTTGCCGCCTCTACTGCCACTGCCTCCTCCAAGGTAAAGCCAAACTCGCCCGCTGCAGCAGCTGTCGCCGCCTCTTCCAACCTGGTGGCGATGCGCTTCAACTCCGCCTCGGTGGTGTCGTGGGTGAGGCCGTCCTTCTCGTCGGCACGGATTGGCACTTCCAGCAAGGTGTCGAAGAACTGCTGCACGACGTCGTCTTCTGGCTCCTGCCAAGTCGGCACGATTCCGTGCAAATCGCACAGTGGCATCATTGCTCTAATGCGGTCGAGCGCAGAATTGTTGCATAGCGGGACGACGCCCTGCGGCAACCTAAAGACTTCTGGGTGGTCAGGATCATACTTGAAGAGCTCCTGCAGCATTGCGTTGAGCTCCGAGACGGTGAAATTATAGTTGAGCCCCGGGCGCAGCCTCATGATGTCTGCCGCGTTCTTGAACTCCCAAGCAGGCCTTCTCCATTCTTGCAGGGGGGCGATGCGGCGGCAAAGGAAGTCTGCGCCAACGGCGCCAACGGTGAGTCCGGCAAGCCTGAGGCGTTGGATCCTGGTGACGGCAATCCTTAACCTGCTGTCCTCTGGGGCCACGTCACTCCAGTCGCTGCCGCGCACTGCTGCTACTTGGCGCCGGGCGGTGAATGGCTGCGGGCTCTCCTCGACAATCCAGCACCAATCTGCCCTCCACTCCTCCCACTTGCCGCGGAACTCGCCCTCCAAATAAGAATCCTTCTTGCCGGTCCTAGAGACCCAGGTGATTCCGCCGGACAAGGGCTCTCCTCTCTCTACCCGGGGAATGAAGAAATGGCGGAAAAGGGCTACATTAGGGTGGACTCCGACAAAGTTCTCGCAAAGGTGCGCGAAAACGGCCATGGTGAGGACGGCGTTGGGAGTGAAGTCAAGGAGGCAGAGGTTATAGGTATTCATGATGTCACAGAAGAATTCGGAAAAGGGCGGGCAGAGCCCGCAGTAGAAGAAGACAGCAAAAAAGGGATATCCTTGCGGAGCAGTCTTGTGAGCAGCAACTGGGAGTACCTTGGTGCTCGGGTGAGCTCGCGTCTCCGTTGACCAGAACAGGTAGTAATACTCCCTCAGCTCCTTCGCGGCGAGCTTGGGGGGAAGATGGCTCGCTCCTTTCGTAGCGCCGCAAGCCGCTGCGCCTCGGACGACTTGACAGCTTTCCCCTTGTCGGCTTTCGTAGCCATGGCGGAAGCGGTGGAGGAGCTCGACGGCGTTGGTGGTGCTGGTGGCAATGCGGGGGGCAGGGCGCTGCGCTCTGTTTGCTTTGGGAAGACGGAGGCGGGGCGGAGATTTTCAGGATTGGAGCGGAAAGGGGGCGAGTGGGTGCACTACCCCTGCTTCCCCTTGCTTATAAAGGGGGAGTGGGCGGACGTTCCGCCTTTCCAAATAAAGCAACCACCCACGATCTCTCCCACGATGCCGCGTTCGACGCGTGCCGTGCGGGGAGGGCGCGGTCGATGCGGAGTGAGCTACGGCGTAACCTAGGCCGCGCGTGCCCGTGGCCTGTTTTGGGCCTGGCCCAACAGCGCTCGGCACCGTGTATGGCCCAGGCCCGGGGGCTCCTGTCGGTGTACTAAAGTAGGGGTACCTTAGTATCCCGAACTTGTGCACGGGCAGTCATAGCGTCCCGCGGCAAGGCTTGCCAGGCGACCGCCAAGATCCTTCATGGTTCCTTTGGAACCATTCAAGAACAAAGTATCCAAACCAAGGAGACAAGGCCCCGGCAAGAGGAGCTTGCCGGGAAGGAGACAAGACCCCAGCAAGAGGAGCTTGCCGAGGAGGCCAACCAAGACATCTCAAGGAGCTTGCCGCAGCGCACCATGTGTCCCGGCAAGACCCAGTGAGCGACAAGCTCCTGGACACGACAAGTAATAACCGCGGCAAGGCGCTTGCCGCGGCAAGCTTCCATCCTGTACCTGTGCTCCAGCGCATCCACCAACGTGTCGCTCTGGGACCCTTCCAGGCATACGTGGTAGAAGGCTGTGCAGCCAGAGGTACACGGTGGCAAGCGGCGCTGACAAGATAGCCATCGTGGCAAGCAGTGGCGTCCCTGGCGGTCCCTTTCTGCACCGTCTAGGCGACGCAGATGGGCATTTAATGCCTTTGACCCCTGCCGCTTAGGTTAGGTATGATAACACTGTAGTAGGCGGTGGTGCCAACCACCACGTCTTTTCCATTTTTACCCTCATCTATGTTGCCACCTGTTGGTGACCCCTTTGACATATAAAAGGACGCCCATGCGCAATCTGAAGGGGGGACGATTCTCTCTCACGCTCGGTCTAGCTAGCTGCTGGTGGGTACTGTAGCAATCCGCGCTCCCGAGCAAGAACTCAATACAACCACAAAGCAGGAGTAGGGTTTTACGCATCCGTGCGGCCCGAACCTGGGTAAACTGATCGCGTCGCTCGTGCGCTTCGCCTCGATCTGCTCTTCGTGCACTCTCCGCCCCCCTGCCGAACCGAAAGGGGCCTCGGTCCGCCGTGGTCCCATAGGTGTCCGTGGGATCAGCACCCCCGACAGCAGCCATTCTTCATCTTTTCAGCATCACGTTCTTGCAGCAAACTCTTCACTCTTGTATGTTCCTCACTCAACAAAGTCTCTCGAAGATCATGTTTAGATGGAGGCTCAAATCCAGGGCCAAAGCTCCCAATGGCTTCGCACATTAACTTGAAATCATCATTGTCACAAGCATTGAATGGTATAGCTACAAATGTTATATGAGCAAAATTAGTAACTAAAAACTCAACCAACAGTCAAACATTACAAAGAAGTAAATAATCAATGGCCGTATGGGTAAAAATAAATATTTAATTACCATGATTGTACACCCATCTAGCAACATACTGTTGCACTTCATGTGTTCTCTTTTTCCAAAGTTCCTTGTTTATCTTCTCTTGATGCAAGGCTTCAGCTTGAGTCAGTTTAGGATCAATAGGCCGTGTCCACTTGTCAATGGGACCTAACTTGTGTGGCCCCGCACTTCCGAGACAAGTGGCTTCGTCATCTCCAACGCGAGAAATGTTCATAGTTTGTCTGAGCTCTTTCTCACGGGCAGCCTTATCCCGCCTCTTATTAGATGCCTCTTCAAGAGATTTCTTGCACTCGTCTTTAGCTTCCTACGAGCTTTTTTTTACATTTGACCATAGCATTACCAACATGAACCACATGCTGCTTGTGGCGATAAACACCTCTAGTGCTCACATGGTTACAGAAAATACACATCACTTTGTCCTTGTTGGAAGCATCAGCTAGACTCCCATAGTCCCATCCCACATCATCTGACTTTCTCTTAAGGACATTCTCCTCCTACAATGCCGATGTTGCATTTCTCTCAGACATCCTATAAATATTGAAATACACAGCAACCAATAGTTCAGTAATTCGCTTCGGTCATGCTAGAAAAATGGACCACATCTACCAAACTCCAGACTACAAGTAGGCATAAATCTAGATAATAATCAAAGCAACAATTCAATAAATAGACCTTAAAAAAACAATTCAACATATAGCATGTATGTACGTCTATGCGTAAGTCCACATCCTAGAAATATATAGCAGAAGATAAATCATTAACTATTTAATTAGGTACACAATTCGGTTCCTGTAGCAAACGGAGGAATCAAAGCAATATAAATTATAATATCATAATATATGCAGAGCAATATAAAATAGATAGCAAGCTGCATACCAGGAGATTCCAAGAAAAAATATTGTGAAGTAAATAGATAATACCAAAAAATCATTTTTTGTGGAGGAAACATAACAACTTTTTTTCTCCATTACAAAGTTATAAATCTATTGATTCAAAACTTATTTAGTCTTGCAAGTTGCAATGCTCGATGCCTCGATACAGATCTGGAAGCAATTTAATTTTTATACCAACTGAACAATCCCTCTGGTTAAACGACAGCACACTCATATACTAATTTGAACAACCATGTTTAATAACCTGATGTTTCTACATTCAAGAATAATAACAGCCACATCCACATGCATATGACCCTGCTTTTAGGCTAGTACTAGTACGATTTAGTGTCAGTGTCACATCTTGGCATCGTGCAACAAAATCTGATCCTACTTCTACACTAGTACTAGTACCGCCCAGTATCACCTCTTGGCATCATGCCATATATAACTTAGTAACTGAGAAAATCATAGAGCTAGCTTCAGTAACATCAATAGTGCCCGGGATATTTACCTTCAATCCAGTGGATGCTCCCTTTGTTCCTCCGCTACAATTACCTTCAGACCAGTCAGTACAACTACATCACAGAGTTATAATTATTTTCAGTCATGTTTTATGTAGGAAGTGTTCAGTAATCAGTACAGAAACTTTCTCTTTGGGTATATAGATTTCTGATAGTTCAGATACCTAGCTTCTATCTCATTTCTCTCGGTCGATCATAGGAAGGAAACGAACACAAGAGATTTTGGTGCTTCCTGCAACTAACTGCAATGTTTTGCTCTAGCGAAAACAAAAGCTACCAGCTGCTTATTCTGATGAAACTAAAGAAAAACAAACATCTAGCTAACTGAATAACATGTAGCAGGATTACAGTAGCCAACGATTTCCTCTTGATTTTTGTGAAGGAAACAGAGCATAGCAAAATTGTAGCTCAAGGGATTACATGCGAGGGATAGATCTAGCAGCATCCCACAAGCAATCCAGATAAATCAATACTGTTTATAAATTTAAAAGACCATTTGTGGATGTAAAAAGATCATACAGAAATTACAGATCGAGTGATTACATGATAGAGATGGAGCAACAATCAACTAGCAATCCACCTGTGATGTAGATGCAACACACAGGCATAGTGAAAGACACGAGAGAAGGGATGGCTGAAATCGCATTGGCAGCTCACCTACAGCAGGGAAGAAGACCGGACCTCAGGCTGTGGTCGAACGGAGAAACAACTAGGAGGAAGAAGTCATGGCGATGAATCACTTCGTCCCAACGGTCGGCAGACGGGCTGCAACAGAGTAGATCGAGCCGCCGCCACCCCTAATCTCTCCGTTCCTCCCGCCAGCAAATTTCCCGCAATCTTCTCGTGATTCTCTTGCCACCTTCCCGCATGCTAGAACTCTCCCGTTGCATCTCCGGTCCACCTTGCTCCGCCTAGTGCCGCCCCTCACTGCTTTTCTCCGCTTCCTAGTGCCTAGGGGCACACCATGCTCCACCTAAGCAATGGGCCTGCCCAAAGGACCGATTAGGCCCAAAGCTACACGATGGGCTATTGCCGAGCGCTTCAGCGCGCTGAGGCGTACGCCTAATAACGCTTTTTCCAACCCTGAGTTGGAGGCACTCGTTGTTTCGAGCAAGCCATGGATTGATGCTTGTTGGTGGAGGGGGAGTACAAACTTTACCATTCTGTTTGGGAACCGCCTATAATGTGTGTAGCATGGAAGATATCGAGATCTCTCGGCTATTATGTTGACAATGAAAGTATACCGGTCAAAATATTATTCATGTTTATTTCAAAACCGAGCTCTGGCACCTTTACAAATCCCTGCTTCCCTCTGCGAAGGGCCTATCTATTTACTTTTATGTTGACTCATCATCCTCTTATTAAAAAGCACCAGTTGGAGAGGACTGCTTTCATTTGCATCCATTACTATTAGTTTACATTGAGTATGACTTGATTGGATATCTTTTACCATTAATTACAATGTCTAGTTAGTCCTTGATCTTTAAAGGTGCTCTGCATTTATGTTTTGCTATCTCAGAAAGGGCTAGCGAGATACGATCCTGTTATATCATATCATGATTGCTTTGAGAAAGTGTTGTCATCCAAGATTTATTATTATTGCTCGCTAGTTGATTATGCAATTGATAATAGTAAACATGAGACCTAAATGTTATTCTCAATATGGTTAGTTCATAATATTTGCTGAAAACTAGAATGCTGGTTTTACATATTTACAACAACAAGAGCAAACAGAGTTTGTAAAAGTTTTTCTTTATAACTTTCAGTTTATCAACTGAATTGCTTGATGACAAGCAAAGGTTTAACCTTGGGGGAGTTGATACATCTCCATCGTATCTACTTTTCCAAACACTTTTGCCCTTGTTTTGGACTCTAACTTGCATAATTTGAATGGAACTAACCCGGACTGACGTTATTTTTAGCAGAATTGCCATGGTGTTATTTTTGTGCAGAAATAAAAGTTCTCGGAATGACGTGAAAATCAACGGACAATGCTTTTGGAATATATAAAAAATACTGGAAGAAAGATCCACGTCAGGGGGCCCACACCCTGTCCATGAGGGTGGGGGCGCGCCCCCCTTCCTTGTGGGTCTCCTGATGCTCCACTGACCTCAACGTTGACTCCATATATTCACTTTCGGGGAGAAAAAAATCAGAGAGAAGGATTCATCGCGTTTTACGATACGGAGCCTCCACCAAGCCCTAAACTCTCTCGAGAGGGCTGATCCGGAGTCTGTCCGGGGCTCTGGAGAGAGGAATCCGTCGCCATCGTCAACATCAACATTCCCCCATCACCAATTTCATGATGCTCACCGCCGTGCGTGAGTAATTCCATCGTAGGCTTGCTGGACGGTGATGGGTCGGACGAGATTTATCATGTAATCGAGTTAGTTTTGTTAGCGTTTGATCCCTAGTATCCACTATGTTCTGATATTGATGTTGCTATGACTTTGCTATGCTTAATGCTTGTCACTAGGGCCCTGATACGTCTTCAACGTATCTATAATTTTTTATTGTTCCATGCTATATTATATCCTGTTTTGGACATTATTGGGCTTTATTATACACTTTTATATTATTGTTGGGACTAACCTATTAACCGGAGGCCCAGCCCAGAATTGTTGTTTTTTTGCCTATTCTAGGGTTTCGCAGAAAAAGAATATCAAACAGAGTCCAAACGGAATGAAACCTTCGGGAACGTGATTTTTGGAACGAACATGATCCAGAGGACTTGCACCGTACGTCAAGCAATGAACCAGGAAGGCACGAGGTAGGGGGCACGCCAACCCCCCCCCCCCCCCCCCAGGCGCGCCCTCCACCCTCATGGGGCACACGTTGCTCCACTGACGTACTCCCTCCTCCTATATATACCTACGTACCCCAAACTACCAGATATGGAGCCAAAACCCTAATTCCACCGCCGTAACTTTCTGTATCCACGAGATCCCATATTGGGGCCTTTTCCGGAGCTCCGCCGGAGATGGTATCGATCACGGAGGGCTTCTACATCAACACCATAGCCCCTCCGATGAAGTGTGAGTAGTTTACTTGAGACCTACGGGTCCATAGTTATTAGCTAGATGGCTTCTTCTCTCTTTTTGGATCTCAATACAAAGTTCGCCCCCTCTCTTTTCGATGTAATCTTCTTTTGCGGTGCGTTTGTTGAGATCAATGAATTGTGGGTTTATGATCAAGTTTATCTATGAACAATATTTGAGTCTTCTCTGAATTCTTTTATGTATGATTGGTTATCTTTGCAAGTCTCTTCGAATTATCAGTTTGGTTTGGCCTACTAGATTGATCTTTCTTGCAATCGGAGAAGTGCTTAGCTTTGGGTTCAATCTTGCGGTGTCCTTTCCCAGTGACAGTAGGGGCAGCAAGGAACATATTGTATTGTTGCCATCGAGGATAACAAGATGGGGTTTATATTATATTGCATGAGTTTATCCCTCTACATCATGTCATCTTGCTTAAAGTGTTACTCTGTTCTCTTGAACTTAATACTCTAGATGCATGCTGGATAGCGGTCGATGTGTGGAGTAATAGTAGTAGATGCAGGCAAGAGTCGGTCTACTTGTCTTGGACGTGATGCCTATATACATGATCATACCTAGATATTCTCATAACTGTGCTCAATTCTGTCAATTGCTCAACAGTAATTTGTTCACCCACCGTAATACTTATGCTCTCGAGAGAAGCCTCTAGTGAAACCTATGGCCCCTGGGTCTATTTTCCATCATATAAATCTTCCAATAGTTAGTTATTTCCTTTGCCATTTATTTTAATTGCATCTTTATTTCTCTTTAGCATAAAAATACCAAAAATATTACCTTATCATATCTATCAGATCTCACTCTCGTAGGTGACCCTGAAGGGATCGACAACCCCTTTATCGTGTTGGTTGCGAGGAGTTTATTTGTTTGTGTAGGTGCGAGGGACTCGTGCGTGGCCTCCTACTGGATTGATACCTTGCTTGTCAAAAACTGAGGGGAATACTTACGCTCCTCTACTACATCACCCTTTCCTCTTCAAGGGAAAACCAACGCTGTGCTCAAGAGGTAGCAAGAAGGATTTCTGGCGCCATTGCCGGGGAGGCTTACGCAAGGTCAAGTCAAGATTTCGACTCCCGACAACGAGCCATTTCTGGTGCCGTTGCCGGGGAGTCTATGCAAAAGTCAACATACCAAGTACCCATCACAAACCCTTATCTCCCGCATTACGTTATTTGCCATTTGCTCCTGTTTTCCTCTCCCCACTTCACCCTTGCCATTTTATTCGCCCTCTATCTCTCCATCCTCCCTCTCTTTCTCTATCCGCCTCTTTTTGCCCGTTTCTTGTTTGCTTGTGTGTCGGATTGCTTGCTTGTCACAATGGCTCAAGATAATACCAAATTGTGTGACTTTACCAATACCAACAACAATGATTTTATTAGCACTCTGATTGCTCCTCTTACCGATGTTGAATCTTGTGAAATTAGTGCTGCTTTGCTGAATCTTGTTATGAAAGATCCGTTTTCCGGCCTTCCTAGTGAAGATGCCGCTACTCATCTAAACAACTTCGTTGATTTGTGTGATATGCAAAAGAAGTGGACAATGATATTGTTAAATTGAAGCTATTTCCTTTTTCGCTTAGAGATCACGCTAAAGCTTGGTTTTCGTCTTTGCCTAAAAGTAGTATTGATTCGTGGAATAAGTGCAAAGTTGCTTTAATCTCCAAGTATTTTCATCCCGCTAAGATCTTCTCTTTTAGAAACGATATTATGAATTTTAAGCAACTTGATCATGAACATGTTGCACAAGCTTGGGAGAGGATGAAATTAATGATACGTAATTACCCTACACATGGTTTGAATTTGTGGATGATTATACAAAAAATTTATGCCAGATTGAATTTTGCTTCTAGAAATCTTTTAGATTCGGCCGCGGGAGGCACTTTTATGGAAATCACTTTAGGAGAAGCTACTAAACTCCTAGATAATATTATGGTTAATTGTTCTCAATTGCACACTGAAAGATCTACTAATAAGAAAGTGCATGCGATAGAAGAAATTAATGTTTTGAGTGGTAAGATGCATGAACTTATGAAATTATTTGCTAATAAAAGTGTTTCTTATGATCCTAATGATATGCCTTTGTCTACTTTGATTGAGAATAATAATGAATCTTTGGATGTGAATTTTGTTGGTAGGAATAATTTTGGTAACAACGCATATAGAGGAAACTTTAATCCTAGGGTGTATCCAAGTAATCCCTATAGTAATTATGGGTAATTACTACAACAATTCTTATGGAAATTTTAATTAGATACCCTCTGATTTTGAATCTAATATTAAAGAATTTATTACCTCGCAAAAGAATTTCAATGGTTTGATTGAATAAAAATTGCTTAAGATTGATGAGTTGGCTAGGAACGTTGATAGAATTTCTCTTGATGTTGATTCTCTGAAACTTAGATCTATTTCTCCTAAGCATGATATGAATGATAATTTCCATTGATGAGTGTAAAGACAGAACCGCTAGGATGCGTGCTAAGAAAGATTGCTTTATAAAAGCATGTTCTTCTAGTTTTCTTGATAACAAAGATTAAGATCTAAAAGTTATTGATGTGTCCCCTATTAAATCTTTGTTTTGTAATATGAATCTTGATAATGATGGGACTGAATATGATCCACCTATACCTAGAAGGCGTTCCAAAAATTCGGAGTATTTAGATCTTGATGCTGAAATTGTTAAAAGTGGGATTGAAGAAGTCAAAACTTCAAATATTAATGAACCCACTATTTTGGATTTCAAGGAATTTAATTATGATAATTTCTCTTTGATAGATTGTATTTCCTTGTTGCAATCCGTGGAAAATTCTCCTCATGCTTATAGTCAAAATAAAGCCTTTACCAAACATATCGTTGATGCTATGATGCAATCTTATGAAGAAAAACATGAGTTGGAAGTTTCTATCCCTAGAAAACTTTATGATGAGCGGGAACCTAGTATTAAAATTAATATTGAAGATCATGGATGCTATGCTCTGTGTGATTTGGGTGCTAGTGTTTCCATGATTCCAAAGACGTTGTGTGATTTGCTAGGTTTCTATGATTTTGATGATTGCTCATTAAACTTGCACCTTTTGGATTCCACTATAAAGAACCTATAGGAAGAATTAATGTTGTTCTTATTATTGCAAATAGGAATTATGTGCCCGTGTATTTTCTTGTTCTTGACATAGATTGCAATCCTTCATGTCCTATTATTCTTGGTAGACCTTTCCTTGGAACGATTGGTGCAATTATTGATATGAAGGAAGAGAATATTAGATTCCAATTTCCGTTAAGGAAATGCATGGAACACTTCCCTAGAAATAAAATTAAATTACCTTACTAATCTATTATGAGAGCCACTTATGTATTGCCTTCCAAAGATGGTAATACCAAGATCTATCCTTGCTTTTATGCCGAGCTAGGGGCGTTAAACGATAGCGCTTGTTGGGAGGCAACCCAATATTATTTTTATTCCTTGCTTTTTTCTCCTGCTTAGTAATAAATAATTTATCTACCTTCAGTTTTGGTTGTTTTTTTGTGTTTAATTAGTGTTTGTGCCAAGTAGAACCATTGGAAAGACTTGGGGAAACTCTTTTTAATCTTGTTGTAAAAAACAGAAACATTAGAGCTCACGAGAACTGCTGCCATTTTTATTTGGAAAGAGTTATATAGTTAATTCTTTTTGAAGATGATTAATAGATAAATTAGTCACGTACAGAAATGTATTTTATAATTTTTGTGGTTCCAGATCTTGAGTTAGCTACAGATTACTACAGACTGTTCTGTTTTTGACAGATTCTGTTTTCCGTGTGTTGTTTGCTTATTTTGATGAATCTATGGCTAGTAAAATAGTTTATAAACCATAGATAAGTTGGAATACAGTAGGTTTAACACCAATATAAATAAATAATGAGTTCATTACAGTACCATGAAGTGGTGTTTTGTTTTCTTTCGGTAACGGAGCTCATGAGATTTTCTACTTTAAGTTTTGTGTTGTGAAGTTTTCATGTTTTGGGTAAAGATTTGATGGATTATGGCACAAGGAGTGTCAAGATCCTAAGCTTGGGGATACCCATGGCACCCCCAAGATAATGTAAGGACACCTAAAAGCCAAAGCTTGGGGATGCCCCAGAAGGCATCCCCTCTTTCGTCTACTTCTATCGGTAACTTTACTTGGATCTATATTTTTATTTACCACATGATATGTGTTTTGCTTGGAGCGTCTTCTATTATTTGAGTCTTTATTTATTAGTTTTCCACAATCAACCTTGCTGCACACACCTTTTTGAGAGATAAACACATGATTCGGAAATTGTTAGAATACTCTATGTGCTTCGCTTATATCTTTCGAGTTATATAGTTTTTGATCAAGTGCTTCATTTATATCCTTCAGAGCACGATGGTGGATTTCTTTTATAGAAAATATTTATTCTCTCATGCTTCACTTAGATTATTTTGAGATTCCTACAAAACGGCATGGTAATTTGCTTTAATTATGTTAGGCATTCAAGATTAATAATAAAATTTTCTTATGAGTGTGTTGAATACTATGAGAAGTTTGAAACTTGACAATTGTTTTGAGATATGGAGATGGTGATATTAGAGTCGTGCTAGTTGAGTAGTTGTGAATTGGAGAAATGCTTGTGTTGAAGTTTGTGATTCCCGTAGCATGCACATATGGTGAACTGTTATGTTAAGAAGTCGGAGCATCATGTATTTATTGATTGTCCTCCTTATGAGTGGCGGTCGGGGATGAGCAATGGTCTTTTCCTACCAATCTATCCCCCTAGGATCATGCGTGTTGATACGTGTTTGTCACAGTAGGTCGCGTTTTCTGTCATGCATGTACATCTATGAAGATTTTATGACAGTATCAAGATAGTCATACCTGTGCTGTCGTAGAAGTGTTCCATGACATTACCAAAATTATCATCACGGAAGTGTCCACTTCCATGACGATAAATCGCGCATCACAGAAGTGCTTTCATCAAGGGTGACCGACATATGGCATCCACCATAACAAAATGCCATTAAGCTATCGGGTCGGGTTTTGGATTCGATAACCCGTTAACAGCCCCGACCAGTGGGGATTTTCCACGTGTAAAATCATCATTGGCTGGAGGAAACACGTGTTGGCCCATCGCTGGGACAGATGTCATCCACTCATTGAACAGAAGGCGCCTATGATACGTCGACACGTGGCATGGCCCAATAGAGGCCCATTCCTGTGAAAGGCCGGCCCGTTTGACTTGGTGAAAAGGTGGCGGGCCGGCCCATGGAAAGCCTGTTAACGGCCTGTTTGCATATAGCCCATTTACAGCCCGCTAACCCATGGCCCGTTACGCCCTATTCGAATTAGGCCCAGTAGCGTCATCTGGGCCATCCAATATGATTCCAACCTGTTTTCACTTCTGGCCCATGTATGGGCCATGACGTCTTTCGGCCCATATGAGGCCCTATGTAACTCTTGGCCTATTAACGGCCCGTGGTGATACTGGACCGTAATGAACAGTGTATCACTTTACACCCATTAACGGCCCGTGGTGAAACTGGCCCGTAAAGAACAGTGTATCACTTTATACCCATTAACGTCCCATTATTCCGCTGTGCCGTTTCCAGCCCATGTTAACTTTCGGCCTTCTCAGAGCCCATTTATTCTTGGGCTATTTTCCAGCATTAGTTTACTTACGGCCCGTTACTGTCATTTTCTGCTTGTGGGCCAAATTCAGCCCGTGGTTACAGTCGGCCTGTTTGTGGTCCGTTAATACGTTGGGCCGTTTTCATAGCATCATCAAATACGGCCTATTAACGATGGCCCGTTATGGTCGGCTCATGAACGACGATTCCAACTCTAGCACGTTTATGGCCAGAATGCAGTCTGTTTGGCCCATGTTTGGCCAATCGATCGTACGGCCCGTATAAGGCCCATTGATGATATGGCTCGTAGAAGGCCCATTGTTTCTACGGCCCGTAGAAGGCCCATTGTTTCTATGGCCCGTAGAAGGCCCATTGTTTCTACATCCCGTAAAGGCCCACTGTTTCTACGGCCCGTAGGAGGCCCAGTGTCACTACAGTAAATATTAGCCCATGGTTATTGTGGCCTAGTTTTAAAAAATAGGTTATTGCAGCCACTAGAAAACCGTAGAAACATAATTGCACTGTCTACAAGCAAACAAATAAACAAGACAACAAGGAAATAAATAAGCAGGCAACTTACACTAGGCTATCATGGCTATTACACATATTACATCCACTAGGCATCAAAGTTCGCCACCAGTGCAAATATAGGGAACATAACAACATATAAACGGCGCAGCAAAACAAGTCCAGAACTGAAACCACTTCAGAAGAGCTCAAGAAACAATATCCTGGGTACCCATAATGCTGGCAAGATGCTTAGCAAGCTTATTAACTTTCTCTTGTTTGGCGCTTAAGTCCTCCTGCACTTACTGTTGCACCAGAAAGTATGCATGTGAATTCTGCAGGGACTTCCTCAGTCCTTCGGCTTCCTGTCGCATAACATCTGATCGATGTCTTTCAACTTGAAGTTGAGACTCAAGAAGCCAAACTGATTCAGGCAACGAGTTCGAAGAGCTGGTGCCAGCAGTGGTAGCCAGTAACTCGAACACTACATCAAGACAGGACTTTGGGGTTGTCTCAGTGTCTTCAATATAGTTTTTATCAGCTTTCTTGGAGACCAACAGGGATGTCTCACTATCTTGAACCTTATCTGCATTACTTCCTTTACCATTGCATAACTGGGTACTCTTCTCCAATATTTTATCTGTGTTCTAAAAGAGAAACAAACAAACACATCTCAGGTTTACAATGTAGTATATAAAACTCATTTTGGTAAACTAGTTCAGTAGTAAGGTGGATAGGATAACAGTATGAAACAAACATGTATCTATGTAGTATGGTCACTGTATGGTATATATCATTCTACTTTATGTTGCCAATAAAGATAGTTAAAGTTCGAATCATATCTCTTTAAGACAAAGCATCATAGACAGAATATAAGTGTGGGAAACTACACAGCAATAACAACACTTGTAATGTGCCTGACATGAGAACATAACTGTTTATTCAATTGAAACTAAAATCAACATAGAGCAAGTTATGATAGCAAACAGCCAAACACATTGAAGAAACAGGTTTAAAACATACCTGTTGCGCCATTGGAGTTTCAATTGCATCCTTGAAATTTGAAATTAGTTGGTATCAGTAAATACAGTGATGCAAGAGCAAAGTAGTATGAACCATAGCTACGGAACCTGACTTGAGAATAATTCTTCTTTTGCTTTAAGCGTTGACTTTGGGTTTGGAGTGGTGGTCCTCATGATTTGGGCACTGCAGTTGCCTTAGTAACTGCTCGTGTTTGGGTGCTTTGTGGTGGAGACGGTGCGGTGTCAATGGGAACTGGGTGTCTATCTGCTGGGGTTGGGGTTAGAAGGGGTGTAGCTGGTTCTCTGTCCAACTGGGTTGAGGTACAATCTGCATGAGTGGGGGTTATGTGTGGTGGGGCTGGTTCTTGGGCAAGTACAACCATGGTTCTATCTGCATCGACACGTAGCACGATCTTTTCTGAAGACCGTGTTTTTACTCCCACAGATACTGCCATCATTCCCTCCAATTGAAATGGCTGATAAAGAAGAAAAGTAATTGAATGTACAGACATTGTAAGATAGACAGGTGCAATGGATATTAGGTAAGACAACAGGGCATGAAATAATTCACATTTATGTTGTCTAAGAAAACAGAATAGCAGGACATAATTTCACATATATGTTGGCTAATTAAACAGGATAGCATGACACAATTTCACATGTATGATGGCTAACTAAACAGGATAGAATGACATACTTCAAAATATGATGACTATGTAAACAGGATGACATGATATAACTATATGATGTGTCTATTAAAGTGGTTGGCATGCCATAAATCACAAACATGCCATCGATGGAAACATGATGGCATGATATAATTCACGGATAGAATGACATAATTTAAAATATGTTGACTATGTAAACAGGATGAGATGATATAACTATATTATGTCTTTAGAAAATGGTTTGGCATGCCATAATTCAGATACTTGCTGTCTATGTAAACATCATGGCATGACATAATTCAAATATATGATTTATATACTAAGGAAGTGAGCAGAGGGCAATCGCATATATGATGTGTCAACTAAGGAGATGGCATTCCATATATTGTGTATACGATGTAAAGACTAAGCATTGCAATACAACATATGCATTATATGAGTAATATAACCCTGCCAAGTTTGAGCATACACCTCAGGGGGATAATAGGACTGGTCATCTACCTCTGAATCCTCCTCTAAAGAGCTATCTGTAACCAGCAAGATATCTGCTTCAGCAGGTAGCATTGTCTGCTCTGAAGACCTTGTTTTCACCCAAGATTTCTCCATCACCAATTCAAATGGCTAATGCACAGGAAGAATAGTTGAATATACAAACATTGTCGACAAAAGCAATGAGAAATACAAAAAAGGACGGCATGATATAATTCACATATATGATGCTTGCCTAAACAGCATGGCATTGCATAATTCACATACATAATGCCATGCAACAAGATAACATTGCATAATTCACATATATAATGTCACATATATGGTAATGAGACACTAAACATGTGGTATTCACACAAAGCATGTCTAAACTAAGAAAATGACATAGCAATGCAAGATACCATACGCATGATATGAGCAACATAACCCTGCCAAGTTAGGGCATGCACCTCGGGGGGGGGGGATATGACTGGTCATCTGTCTCTGAGTCCTCCTCTGAGGAGCTATCGGTAACCGGCAAGACACGCGCTTCGTTAGATGGCATTTTCTGCTCTGAAGACTTTGTTTCCACTCCAGATTTTTCCATGACCGTGCCGAATGGCTGATGCACAGAAAGAGTAATTGAATGTACTAAAATTGTTGACAAATTTAACACGTAATAAAAAATGATGGCATGATATAATTCACATATAAGATGACTGGCTAACCAGGGTGGCATTGCAAAATTCACATATATGATGCCTGGCTAGACAAGATGGCATTGCATGATTCACAAGTACGATAAAGAAACTGAACAAATGGCATTGGCACAAAGCATGTCTAAACTAAGCAGATGACATCTTTAATGTATAAAGTAAGCAATGCAAGGCACCATATGCATGATATTACCAACATCAGCATGCCAAGTTAGAGCGAAGACCTCATGGGGTAAATAGGAGGGGTCTTCTCCTTCTGAATCCCCCTCGAAACAGTTATCTTCCTCTTGATTATGATCCGAAATGGGTGGAGGGGGCTGCCTTTGCGCCCACCATGGAACGACGTCTGCATGAAATTTTATTGCCACACAAGGCTTGGCTCTTTTGCTCTACATGATCAGTTCCATTGTGTACAATAACTGGCATGCATAGGAATAAAACATAGTGAGATTATGTAAGGAGTGCATGCACAAATCCAGAGTGATGGTAGCAAACTGTGGATAGACCGAAAACCAATGATAGCAGGCAGATAATAGCTTCAGTTAAAAAAATACAGATAATGGATCCTTTAATGTTTGTTTGCACCCAACATGAAACTCATAGTAGACACCGGAGTTTAACCAGATAGTAGACAGATAGTACTGATTGCTGCCCCAATATGTACCCCACAACCATTTAAAAACACAAGTTTCAGCATTAGTTTGGACCTGACACGGAGTCTAATAGGTGAACATGACGATAATGTAGCAAGTCATCATATTAAGCGACGCATAACGTAAGCAGAAACGGAAGAGTGCGACCTGTCTTGCGGACCCGTGTAGTCCTCAAGGTCATTTGCTCAGTTGATGATGGTAATGTAGTTGCCATGGCTGCCCATGGCGGGGAAGAAGATCTGAAGCGGCGAAAGACAGTTTGGAGAGCGGATCCCTGCTATGGTGAACCCTTCCGTCATTGGAGTAGCTGCGCTGGGGTGGAACACAGCGCCGCAGGAGCCGGACAAACCACACAAGGTTTTCTTTGACACATATCTGTAACAGAAGTAATTGAGTAAGGGCTTGTTTGAATTTGAGGATTCTAACAATGCAGGGATAGGAAATAGACAGGAATAGGATAGGAATGCACGTGTAAACAGAGAATTTAAAAACACATGATTTCTGCCAATCTGGGTGTTTGATTCACAACAATTGGAAGATCACAGGATGCAAAAAATATTGTGAGATTAAGTCAAACCACAAGAAAATGTACGGTTCTAATGCTATTATGCTACTATCTCTTAGTCTTGTGCTTGACGAATAGGAATATGAAAAGGAGGAGAAGTGGAAATTAGAATTCCTATAGTTTTTCTTTCAAGGAGACACTAAAGGAACAAATCTTGCAGTTTTCCTTTGCTCCATTCCTTTGCACCAAATTCATGAAAAGTAGTACCATAGGAAACTTTCCAATTCCGATGTTTTTCGTTCACTTTTCCTTTCAAGCACTGGCGATTCTACTAGGCAGGCTTGAGCAAGGAAAATCCTACACTAAAAAAATGTTTTGTGCTAGTTCTATTACTTTGGACCCAGGCCACTGCCATACTAGCTCAACTCCCAGGCCCACCGACAAATGCACAGCTCAAACACGCAGACATAAATAATGATGGCGTTTAGGAGAGTCCATCACGGATAGCTAAGTTCCCTGGTACCTCACTGCTTGTCATATAGTAGGATAAAATAATCATATTTCCCATTACTACGAGTGCTAAGTGGACAATATATATAACATGTAGAGTAAAAAAGAGATGCAACAAGTGTACAACCTCTTTGCCGAAGCCATGTCGACCTTAGCATGATTGGGTTGGCCGGTGAGGATGCTCCGGCTGACTTCGCTGTCGGAGGAGGGGAAGAAGATCTTAGGCGTCTAGAGAGGGAGCCCGAGGTACTGCTCCGGTGTGATGGAGGGTTTTGTCATTGGAGCAACTCCGGTGAGTTGTACAACGGCGAGGCTGAAGCAGGACAAGAGAGACAACGAACAACGTTAACCTGAGTGGAATTCTAATAGCATCTCCAATACATGACGTAAAATACATAACCACAAAGTGCTAGATGTAAAATACATCAGCCGCTCATCTCTGAACTTAACTGTCGAAACTGAATTTAACTGTCGAAACTGAACTTAACTGTTGAAACTGAACTTAACTGTCGAAACTGAATTTTGCTGTCGAAACTGAACGCACTAGCAAGGTGAGGCTACACGTTGGTTGATTGACTTTTTCATCTCTGGGCAGTCAATTTTGTAGCCGTTGGATACGAAATCAAGGGCCTGCGGTTCATCTTCAACCTCCACCCCCGTGAGCTGACAGCCACCACCAGCCAAACAGCAGCCCCCCACCGCCCGCGGCCGGCGGTGCACCGCCCTGCCCGCCCCAAAAACACTCCCCCTGCCGGTCCACCGCCGCCCTGGCCATCCCTCTAGCCCCCCTTGTGCCGAGATTTTCTTTGGCAATCCCCACGCCACCGCCCCGCCAACGCCCCACCACCGCCAGCGACCACCGTCCCCATCCTGAACCCTAAGATAGATAGTGTTTACCTCTCCGGCGAGCCCCCCTCCCTGCTGTGGTTGGTTCTTCCTTCACTCCGGCGAGCCCCCCACCCCCTGAAAATCGACTAACCCAAAAGTCGATTCGATCGACTGAAGTGTAGCTAAATCGGAGCAGCATCACAAGCAAGAGCAAGAGCGAGAGCTGCAGCAAGAGCAATAGCAAGAGCAGACCAGGCAGGGGACCGAGAGCAAGAGTAGAGCAGTAGCGCGAGCTAGAGCTAAAGCAGCACCAGCTCCTACTGATGTGGACGTCGCTGAGAGGGAGCGACGCCTTGGAGGAATTGGCCGGCGATGCCGCCGTGGATGGAGCCACGCCATGTCGGCTCGGGACCGAGCGCCGGCAGCACCGTGAGATCGAGTCAAGAAGAAAATGCTGCGATTAGTGTACAACCTCTTTGGTGGCGGCGATTAGGCCACAACTTCATCCAAGGAAACAATGATGATGATGCTCTTCCAGTGGTGCAGGTGAAGATGGTGGTGTGGGAATGGAGGTGGCGCGAAAGACGAGGGGAACGTCGGGGCAGCTCCTTGGAGGTGGAGGACACAGTGGCTAAACCGGCGGGACGATGAGATCAGCGACGGATCCTCATCCGGTACGGTGGATGAGGGACGTCGAGGTTTTGCTGTGGACGACGTCATCGGGGAAGAGGCTCTGGCTGGGTGGTGGACGGAGCACTGTGTGGGGTTTCGTCGCGGGTTTTGCGGCCTCCGTGTATGAATGGGTGGGCGGATGGGATGGCAGTGGGGAACCATGGCTTAGAGACGCGCTTGTCCGAAATGTGGGGTAAGTTACGAAAGTACCCCCACTGATTTGAGGCGGTTCTTTCGGTTCAGGGGTACCACGGGCATTTCGCATGTCGGGATTTCACACGAGGTGGGAGTTTTCACTCGTGTTGTAATTTCAGAATAGCAAGGCGCGGATTGAGATGGAGAGAGTTGTCGGAGCACAAAGAGACAAAGATATATCTTAAATATTTCGGGCTAACAAGGCGTGGGTTGAAGAGGCGAGATTTTCGCAACACGATAGACAGAGACGCTAGCTTGAATTTTCGGCATAACATGCCGCGGCTTGAAATTTCGGAAGAACAAGCTTAATGTGTACCCAAAAAAGACAATTTGCACCTCAACACGCACAACACACACACACAAACACCATTTAGACTAGAGTAAGGTACACGTGCATTGCACGCATGAGATTTGGCAACAAAATTATGATTAAATACCACATTATAGCATGCAAGCTTTGAGTCATATATGCATGATATAGATGTTCGTTTAATTCTTATAGTTCATTTCATTCAAAATCATCTAGTTTTTATAAGAAAGCTAATCTATTTTAAGATTCATGGAGTTGTGCGTCGTTAGACATAAAGTAAAAACAAATAATGGAAAATCATGTAGAAAAACATTTGGGCAATTCTGATACGAAAGATTCTAGAACAAATAAGAAGTGCTCGTGTTTTGATGTTTGTGCATTATGCTTAAGTTCAACCATGGAGTCTTCTAGATTATACATGTGGCAAAATCTGGTGGAATCTAGATGATATCGAACGGCCAGTAGTGCTCAAATTTGCCATCTTTGGCCCATCGGATTCTCCTCATCCAATGACCATCTTTCAAAGTTAAAGTTACCTGCACACAATATAAAAAAATATATAATATATATATATAGGGGTATAGATATAGATATGTGATGCGAAAGCCGCCCATCATCTCCAATTAGAATAGTGTGGCCATGCACGGATGCGACGTGGCTAAATGATGTCTGCCATCGGTATCTCAAATTCAAATCAGTCTGACCTTGTTCAATGTGTATACATTAAAACATGCTCTTTTCCAAACCACACCGCGCAGATCTCCGTTATATTCATGCATGCATGGGTTTCAAATATCAAGATCTCTTATTCAAATATTTGAATTCAACTTTACATTGATTATGACCTCACCTATTCTTTTACACCCACACAGTAGTCTTCTCTTTATAATTGTACCACTAACTTTCTCTTGTGCATGCATGCACACGCACTACCAGTCGGCATTATCCATCGTACGCATGCAATCTTTTTCTTCAGGTCGATCTCTCATGAAGGCCCGCACCCACACACATCCCCCTCTCCATTATATCAGGCATTGTTTATCTCTCACACGTGCATGCGCAACGATCGATGTTCCTCTATATATGTGTGTGTATAGCTAGGTCTTTCATAGTTGTCCACACAAACCGGTCAATCGATATATCCAGTGAGGTCTCACCCTCTTTCCCATGTCCACATCCATCAACCTATACCTCTCTATATAGGATTAACATATATAGCTAATACACCCACATTAATTATATATCCAACGTCCCCCTCTCATCATCCATGCCTTCCGCTTCATCTCTCAGACGCGTGCACAATGGCGAAGACAAGGGGCAGTAAGGTCCCTGCCCCCCTCCACCCCTAACATCACTATATATCGAGGCTAGTATGAATGTGATCATTAGACAATTGCTGCTAAAAATGGTTTAAGTTCAGGAATTGACCCTCCTCGTAAAGGATTAGCAATGCTTGGCCCCCTAGCTCATTTATTTTTCATGGCTACACCACTGTGCGCAACAGCGCAGGTGTTCGCCCCCTCTCTCTAAATATCAATCTCGCACTTGTGCATTCCTTTGTAGTCTCCCTCCACTCGGCCCCTCGCACCATCTTCTAACCTCCCACCGGATTTTGCCACATGTACAATCTAGCAGACTCCATGGTTGAACTTAAGCATAATGTACAAACCTCAAAACAATAGTGGTTATCTTTTGTTCTAGAATCTTCCGTATCATAACTGCCCAAACTTTTTTTCTAGTTGAATTGCCATTATTTGTTTTTTACTTTATGCATTACGACGCACAATTCCATGAATCATAAAATAGATTTAGGGCTTCTTTGATTCAAAGGATTCTCAAAGGAATTTTGGAGGATTCTAATCATTAGGAATTTTTCCTATCTTGGTTGTTTGATTCGTAGGATTGTAAACCATAGGAATTTTTCCATATGATTCATTTGCACTAGATTTCATAGGAAACATCCCATCCACTCACACCTCTTTGAAAGAATTCTGCATTTTTCTATGCACAATCAAACACTCGTATAATCCTGTAGGATTCAAGACGACATTCCACTATAATCCCATGTTTTTCCTATTCCCGTGTTCTTAGCTTTTTTATAAAAACTAATTGATTTTGAATGAGATGAACTGTAAGAATTAAACGAAGGGCTACATCAGGCATATATGACTCAAAGCTTACATGCTATAGTGTGGTATTTAGTCATAATTTCGTTGCAAAATCTGATGCGTGCAATGTACGTGTACCTCACTAGTACTTCGAGTATGTGCAAAGCACGTAAATTAGAATACCAATGGCACTCTACACAGTGTCTCTCTTACAGTTCATGAAGCCACATGGCACATGTGGAGGCGTTGTCGCGACCTCGTTGTGTGGATTGATCATAGTGATGTGCTGCTGGTTCCAGAAGAATGTACTCGTCCTCCCTGAGCCATACTGGCAGTACATGCACGAAGCGAAGATGTCCACGCACACCACGCACGCACTCATTCCCTCGCACGCACACGCGGGCACACGGGCGGACGCAATTTTGTACCAAGATCCACCCCATGTGATAATTTGACGCGTGTAAAGTCGTTCACTTCATTGATGGTCAATTAATACAGGGCATGCAAATTGAGTGGACGTGAGGGCGGAAGAAAGACATTATCACTCCACTTCGCGCATGCGAGTAGTTAAATCGTGGATTGCTAGTAGTATTTCCATTGGTCTCCTTCATATTTTGTGCCAATTTTTGACAGTAACATAATATTTACACATTTGAGTAGTGTAGTACTTGAAATTTATGTTCCGCTAAACTTATCGGGAGCCGTTTCGGGCCTCGAAACCAAAACCATCAATTAATCTTTACCTTGTTCCCATCACATTCGAAAGGGGGGTGGGGGACGACCCCCTTTCCTTCCCTCTCTCTCCCTCTTCCTTCTTCTCCTACTCCTACTAGGAAGGGGGGAAACCTACTCCTACTGGGAGTAGGACCCCCCCTTGGGCGCGCCCTATGAGGGCAAGCCCTCCCCTGCTCCACTCCTTTATACACGGTGGAGGGGGGCACACCATAGACACACAAGTTGATTGTTTAGCCGTGTTTGGTGCCCCCCTCCATAGAATTCCACCTCGGTCATATCATTGTAGTGCTTAGGTGAAGCCCTGCATCGGTAACTTCATCATCACCATCATCACTCCGTCGTGCTGACAAAACTCCCCCTCATCCTTAGCTGGATCAAGAGTACGAGGGACATCACCGAGCTGAATGTGTGCAGATCGTGGAGGTGCCGTGCATTCGGTACTTGATCGGTTGGACCGCGAAGACGTTCGACTACATCAACCACGTGTCTTAATGCTTCCACTTTCATTCTATGAGAGTACGTAGACATACTCTCCCCCTCTCGTTGCTATGCATCTCCTAGATAGATCTTGTGTGATCGTAGGAATTTTGTTTGAAATACTGCGTTCCCCAACACCCCAAGCTTAGTTGCTTGCTCTCTTTTGGATAATAGCAGGGGACGCCAGGGCATCCCCAAGCTTAGGCTCTTCTTACTCCTTATTCCTCCATCCATTGTAAGATAACCCAAAACTTGAAAACTTCAATCACACAAAAGTCAATAGAAGTCTTTGTGAGATCCGTTAGTATAACAAAATAAGTCACTACTATAAGTATTGTATCAAACCAATTCATATTTTGTTCTTCCATTATATCTACTATATTCCAACTTTTCTATGGCAAAAACACAACAAAGAAAACCATAGAGCCATCAAAACAAGCACACAATGCAAAGAAAACATAATCTGTCAAAACAGAACCGTCCGTAGCAATCTGACTATTTCGAATACGTATGTAGCTCCAAAAGCACTGAAAATTTAGGACGACCTGAGAAATTTTTATATTGATCAACTGCAAAAGGAATGGGTATTTCATCGCTCTCTGGTTAAAAACTAAAATTATTTCCGCGAGCATAAAAGTTTGAGTTTTCTCAGCAAGATCAAACAACTATCACCAAGAAGATCCTAAAGGCTTTATTTGGCACTAACACTAATTAAAACACAAAAAATACAATCATAACAGTAGCATAATTGTGCTAACACTCAAAAACAGGAAAAAAAGCAAAAATAAATTTTATTCATTGGGTTGCCTCCCAACAAGCGCTATAGTTTTACGGCTTTAGCTAGGCATAAAGCAAGGATCTAAGTTTTGTCATCCTTCTTCTTAATTCCTTTGAAGGTGTTTTCCTCATGGGTTTTTGTAACATAAAAAATATTATCCACAGAAACCTTAGCATTATTAAGTTTCCCATTATCATCACCACGTTGATTTTCGTCAACAATCCAAGAGTAATGTTGTTTAACATTATTGAAAACTTGTTAGATTATGTCTAAAATGGAGACTTCCTTTTTAAGATTCTCATGGAAGATTTTATTATCCCCAAACAAATGTCTTAATGCATAATCACTATTGTAAAGAATTTCATCTATCACAGGCTTTTCACGATTCATAGCATAAAAATCAAAGATTTCCCTAGCTTCCCGTCTGATATAGTCAAACTCATTCATAAGAATGAGAGCGGCCATCTTTTTAGCCTTATGATTATTTATAACATGGAGCTAAAAACAATCTTTTCAAAGTAGGATGAGTATGGATAAATTTAGTCTCAAGTTTCAGAACTAGTGCTAAAATATGATCCGCATAAGATCTAGTAGTTTTAAGTATAGGAGCATCATCATTACTTAAATTTCCAACGCAATTAAAAAAATCTTGAATACATTCTTTTCCCATTACATTCCCTTTCCCCAAGATAAAAGTTTTAGCATCTTGATTGCCGGTATGTCCAACTTTAGGGGTTAGGCCATCATCTATTGGTGCCATACTAAAATCACTCATGGTTGCAAGCAAAGGATAGATCTGACGAGAAAACGATGAACAGAAAAGAGAGGCGAATAAAACTGCAAATTTTGATGCGGCTTGAAGTGGGGGAGAGGAAAACGAGAGGCAAATGGCAAATGATCTAAATTGCAAGGAGATGAGGCTTGTGATTAGGAACCTGATATATGTTGAAGATTCTCCCCGGCAACGACGCCAGAAATTCCTTTTGATGCAGCTTGAAGCTACGTTGGTATTTCCCTAAAGAGGAAGGGATGATGCAGCACAACAGCGGTAGGTATATCCCGCAGATGTGAAACCAAGGTTATCGAACTAGTAGGAGAACCAAGCAACACAACATAAACAACACGTGCACACAAATAACAAATCCTCGCAACCCAACGTGTTAAAGGGGTTGTCAATCCCTACCGGGTATGGCGCCTCAAGATAGGCAAACGGACGTAAGATAAATTGTAGTAGATTGGTAGATCAAACGCCAAATAAAATAAATAATAATAAATTGCAGCAAGGTATTTTTGTATTTAATTTAATAGATCTGAAAATAAAAGCAAAGGAAAATAGACTGCAAGGGAAATAATATGAGAAAGAGACCCGGGGGCCGTAGGTTTCACTAGTGGCTTCTCTCGAGAAAAATTGAAAACGGTGGGTGAACAAATTACTGTTGGGCAATTGATAGAACTTCAAATACTCATGACAATATCCAGGCAATGATCATTACATAGGCATCACGTGCAAGATTAGTATACGGACTCCTGCATGCATCTACTACTATTACTCCACACGTCGACCGCTATCTAGCATGCATCTAGTGTATGAAGTACATGGAGAAACGGAGTAATGCAATAATAATTATGACATGATGTAGACAAGATCTATCTATGCAGAGATAGACCCCATCATTTTATCCTTAGTAGCAACGATACATACATGTCGGTTCCCTTTCTGTCACTGGGATCAAGCACCGTAAGATCGAACCCACTACAAAGCACCTCTTCCCATTGCAAGATAAATAGATCAAGTTGGCCAAACAAAACCCCAATATCGGACGAGGATATAAGACATCATGCATAAAAGAGATCAAAGAAACTCAAATACTTTCATGGATATAAAAATACAGATCTGATCATAAACTCAAAGTTCATCAATCCCAACAAACACACCGCAAAAGAGTTACATCATATGGATGTCCAAGAGACCATTGTATTGAGAATTCAGAGAGAGTGAGAGGAAGCCATCTAGCTACTAACTACGGACCCGAAGGTCTACAAAGAACTACTCACGCATCATCGGAGAGGCACTAATGGAGGTGGTGAACCCCATCCGAGATGGTATCTAGATTTGATCTGGTGGTTCTGGACTCTGCGGTGGCTAGATGAATATTTCGTGTACTCCCCTATGGTTTTGGGAATATTTGAGTATTTGTAGAGCAAAGAGGCGGTCCGGGGGCACCCGAGGTGGGGACAACCCACCAGGGCGCGCCTGGGCCTCCTGCGTGCCCTGCTGGGTTGTGCTCTCCTCGGAGCACCCCCCCTAGGCATAGCCAGGGCCCATTCCGTGTCTTCTGGTCCATACAAAATCTCCGTAAAGTTTCGTGGCATTTGGACTCCGTTTGGTATTGATTTTCTGCGATGTAAAAAACATGGAAAAACAACAACTGACACTTGGCACTATGTCAATAGGTTAGTACCAAAAATGATATAAAATGACTATAAAATGATTATAAAACATCCAAGATTGATAATATAATAGCATGGAACAACCAAAAATTATAGATACATTGGAGACGTATCATCAGCATAGTAGCGAAAGAAGTATATATTTAAAAATATAAAAAAGTAAATTTTAGGATAGAATTCAAAGTCAGGTCATTGCGTTGCGAGCATCTGGCCCGAACCAGTACAATAGATGCTCATTGTGGACGATGCAAGAGATATGTCTATATAGCAATGTGCTCGTCCGTTGCAATGGATCCAAAGTAGAGTAATACATATTCACAAATTTGAAAGAAAACAGTTTACTTTTGATATACATATCAGAAAAAATATCTTATGTCTAACTCCAAATATATTCTTTGGGCTGTTTTGAGGAGGTAAGGGAGGAATGTGGTTGGTTTCAAGATACTAAGGGGTTTTATGTAAAATGGAGGAGAGAAGTGGGAATTGTTGCAAAAAGGCCACGACTTATATCACAACCGTTAGATGCAGATCTAATAGTCATAAATGGCAGATGACAGACACACCATCATCACCAACTGAGTCTTTCATAGGAGTAGAGATATCTATATCTATATCTATCTCTACTCTTATAAAAAATAGAGTTGGTGATGCTGGTGTGTATGCCATCCTGCAATATAGGCCGTCCGATTTATATCTGATGGCTAGGAAGGAAATTGTGGCAATTTTGCAAAAAGATACCCACACCCCTCTCCACATTTGCAAATAAGGCCTTCCCTTGTTCATCCTTTTCTCTCACAAGATAAACTACTTATACAAATGCATCTTGATGTTCCGATTTATATCTAACTGGTAGGAAGGAAACTATGGCAATTTTGCAAAAACATACCCACACCCCTCTCCACATTTGCAAATAAGGCCTTCTGTCATTCATCCTTTTCTCTCAAAATAAAAACTACTCATACAAATTCATCTTGATGTTCCATGCAACGCACTGGCATCTTGCTAGTTTCTTTTTAAATAGTTACTACAATAATTGCGCTATAGTGATATATTTTATGTCTGCCCCGAATGATCTCAAATTGACTAGTAGTAACAAAGAAAAGGTTGCCTTGTTAATTAACAGAACACAGGGTGAAAACTATCATATGAGGCCAGTAAAAATAAGGCACACTGGGTTCAGCGTCATCGTCACTACAACTGTGCACGGGTGAGAAGTCTACATATAGAGGGTGCAATGGAGAGAAAGACGTATCGAGTGTGTGCGGGTGAGGCACAGAGACACAACTAGCGTGTGTGTGTGTGTGTGTGTGTTTGAGAGAGAAGCCAATTGATCGAATAAGATCAAGATAGAGTTGTCACCCCTCTGCTGTCATAATTGGGGGTGGGAAGGGGGAGGGAGTGAAAGATGTATCGAGAGTGTGCACGTGGTAGGCACAAAGGCACGACTAGCGAGTGTGTGTGTGTTTGAGAGAGAAGCCAGTAGATAGATTAGTATCAAGAGCGAGCTGGCACCCTACTCCTTCAGTGTCAGGAAGTGTGTGTGTGTGTGTGTGTATGTGTGTTTGAGAGAGAAGCCAGTAGATAGATCAGTATCAAGATCGAGGTGTCACCCTACTTCGTCGGTGCCTGGAAGTGTATGTATGTGTGTGGGTGGGTGTGTGGGGGGAGACACTTAGATATAGGGAGAAGGAGTTTGTGTGATACCTATCTATATTAAGGATAGGTAGATAGCATGTGTGCAAGGCATACTTAAAGCATCACAGAAATAAACAAGCGGTGTGCATGCAAGTGTCGATTTAAAATGAAGAGAGAAACAATGCCGCGCGTGTGTGTGTGTGAGAGAGAGAGACAGAGCAAAATCTCAAAACAAAAGGTGCTCTGCTGGAATCCCATTGTATGTATTCATATGGTTCCGGGACTCGGGTTAACCTTACGCATATGTGTGCGAGATATAGTTACACTTTGAGACATTAGTGGCGGTGGGTGGGCGGAATTAAATGGGTGGGCGTGTTTGATAGAGAGAGTGAGTGTGTTTTTGTGCGAGAGACTTGTTGGACGGGGTAGAAAGATGAATTCTACCCTTGATGGAGGGAGAGAAATACACAAAGTGTGCGTGTGTGATTTCGATGCACACGAAGAAATGAGATGTGTATGTGTGTGAGAGAGATTGCACAATTCATTCATAAATCAATATCTACTTCGTATCGTGGCCAAAGATACCATATCGATTCAACACTATAAAGATTGGACACTTGGATATCGCATTCTATTCCAAATAGTATTTTTCAATTGGGCATGCCAAAGCTACAGTGATGTTTCTTCAAACAGCCACTATAGTTATCATGTAAATGCACCATTGTTAGTTTTGCATTCAAATTCATTAGTCCTGGATGATTTAAGGTTCTATTATGAAGTAATATATGTAATATTCATATATTAATTCAAAGGGACACAATTTATGAAATGGAGGCCATGTAATCATATGAGGTAACACATGTGTGGTACTATAATATCCATTTCTTTTGTGGGACTACAATATCCATTTCTTTTTGTGCCTCTATATTAACATTAACACGTCAATGTATTATGTTTAAAATAAATAACCAATGGCACTAAATTATGTATTTACATGAGAAATGCATAGGCTGAGCGTTTGATCCATTTTTTTCTGAACGTGCCTCTATACCCGTACGATTAGCCGCGCCCGTGTGAACGTACGAGTTATCTATGCATCGTCCCGAGTTATTCACTTTTTTCTGGGGTGGACTTGATACCAGTTATTAACTGCCGACGTGTGCCCCGTGTACACAGTCTCGCATGACCTTCCCGCTAGCACTGTTCAAAATTAGTTCAAACTAGATACAAACGATCACGCGGGCGGCAAAATCTCCCGACTCCTTTTGTCCTTGGTGCACGGAGAACAATAGTTACAATACGGCCCTCATTTACATGATAGGTTGGGGCTGCTTTGGTAACTTCTGGTTCCCCCCACCACACGGCACCCCATTTCATCTTCCCCTCCCGTAAAAACGACTAACTCCATAGCACCAGAGCATCTTACATCACGTCATCCATACTTCATCGGCCTTTCTATCCGCCCCTCTTGAAACCCTAGACTGTTCATCCACGGGCATACAAGAGCCTATCCACAGTCAGCGGCATTCACCCTAGAAACAAGTCGACTGCTCATACACCACTGTACCACAAACCATTAAGTGTCGGCCTTGTCCACGGTGCCGGATCTTCTTCGCCAATACTCTCATCAACCGCAACGCATCTGCAGCCGCTCCTTTGTACTTCCCACCAGAGACGCTTCGTCCACAGCCCTAGAGTCGCCCCACCGCAGCCCCCTATCGACGGCCTCTGATCCTCTTTACCGACACCTTCCTCAACCATACCGGAGCTGCTTTGCCGACACCATCCTCAACCCTACTGGAGTAGCTTCGCCTATACCATTCTCAAACCTATCAGGGCTGCTTTGCGAATGCACAAGTCCATGGCCTTAGATCTGCTTCTGACGCCCCATCCAAGACCGCAGATCCGCATCGTCGACAGCATCCTAAACCCAACCACCGGAGTAGCTTCACTGACGCCCTCGTCCATGGTCAGAACCGCCTCGCCCACACCATAGTCCACCCTACCGGAGGCGCTCCACAAACACCCTACTTAACGGTTCAAGATCTCCTTACCAGACCTCGACATCCAACGCAGTGTCATCACCCTTGACGTTCCTAACCTGATTCCCACCGTCTAGCAAGATGCCAATCACCCGCCACGGTCTAGGTACTTGTCACCTTTAAACCCGTCCAGCATCACATGCCCGATGTACTTCAAATAAACTAAAAGTCATTGTTACATGTTATGTAGCTGGCAAAAACTACAAGGACAATGTTTATTCTGGATCTAATGGCTTTTCCAACCAAGATCCTAGACCGAGGCATTGCTATGATCTTCTAAGTGCGTCTCTCTCTCTCTTGTATTGTTGTGTGCCTGCCAGCGTGGTTTGCTAGGATTTTTGACCAGTAATCCCTTTGTGCAGACAATGATTTCCACTACTAGCTACTAAATTAGAGATGTAGATGTCATCCATGATACTCCCTCCATTCCTAAATATAAGTATTTCTAGAGACTCCACTATAGACTACATACAGAGCAAAATGAGTGAATCTACACTCGAAAATGCATCTATCACTGGTAAAGCGAGGTGCTATACAAACGGTTTTTATCCCCTCTCCGAGATGACATTTGGAACCATCGCCAAGTGAGTGTGGGCGATAGGGGGTCCTTCCCACACGACCCAGAAACCGTCGGGGATAGGCCCTCCTGGGGAAAATGAGCTCGTGTGCGATCGGGCGAGGCATCGAAACGCAATCATTTCTGTTCGTATGTACATCCCACACAGTGAATCCCAGAAAAACATTTCCGTTCATATGTATATCACACACAGTCAATCGATGGAATATGTTTCCGTTCTTATGTACATCCCACACAGTCAATCCAGGGAAAACGTTTCCGTTCGTATGTATATCACACACAGTCAATCCAAGGAATAAGTTTCCGTTCTTATGTACATCCCAAACAGTCAATCCAGGGAAAACATTTCCGTTCGTATGTACACCCCACATCGTTTTTTGTGTAGGATCGTCTGTGAAAGGTGTAACTATCACACACGCTCTACCTTAGTTAATTGTTTGCTTTTATCAACTACATCACATACAATTTGACGTAGAAAACTGTGTGGCATTGGGCTATCCATCACAAGCGCTTTTACTGCTAGAACCGTGTGCAAAGTTCCATGACACATTTAGCAAGTTTATTAGTTTACAATTAATAATAACAATATTATGCAAATTCACATTTCATATCCAACAACTGTTTGCCAATTTCATATCAGGCACAAAAATATATTATAACATCACCGTACGATAGCTACATGAAAACATCACAGTACAACATGTAGCTAGTTCAACTTCATAAGAACAATATATTCATTTGCCTAATCGAGATCATCTAGGCTCGTCTTATCCACCTCTGCTTTCAGTTCAGTAAGAACCTGTTTTGCACTGGCAACTGGGAAAGTGCCTCCTCCTTCGCCAACACCATCTTAGCAAAGTCTTGTTTAAAAAATCTGAGCTCATTCTCCACCTTCCTCTTTTTATCCCGCATCTTCAAATATTCTTCAGCGTTGACAACACTTTCTCTAAGCCTACCTCTGTTCTCTTCCTCATACATGCTCCAGAGCTTTGCTAGGCACATCTTCAAAGACTGTGGCCACTCTTGATCAACCCTTTCCTAGTAAGAACACTTTCGTTCATCCTATAATATTTAAAACTAGATCAGTAACAATTGTAGGGGAAATGGGTTTAAAGCAACATAGAAAATCACCAATGCTTATTTTGAAAAACTGAGGAAACATGTTAATTATGACATATCTTCTAAAAAAGATCAATGTGCAAATGAATTAATTGCTACTGAGACAACAACAAAATCCTGAAACATCAGAAGCTACAATTAACTACAACAACGCTGCAAGTTTTTACTCATGTACAATAAATAACAAATTGAACATTTTATGAGGAAGGTAAATATAAATGCAACAACATAGTGACAGTGTTTGGATGACAACAAATTGATACTAACAGGTGTGCACATGCACAAAATTAGTAGCATAAAACTAATAGCACTAAGGCCGTCCATTATTTATGCCAAAACTGGTGTAAAGACAACTGTTGCTACATCTCGCACCAGTGCCCTGCACTAGAGAGCCGATGCACCGGAGAAAAATCAGGGACCCAGACTCCGGAGCACATAGTTGCTCCGATGCCCTGTTCCTTAGTGCCATAAAGATTTAGTATTTTATTGCTTGGCTTCTCGGATGTGTGGATCAAAGTTTGCTGCACAAACTACTTAAGCGGTGCCAAATAATTTTCTCACGGCACCGCTGATGAGATGGCAACAATTTTAGATACTAGGTACAAACTGTGACACTGTCTTAGGATGCATTTGGTTGAGGGTGTGGTATGAATGGGTTGGGACCGCGGATGTGTCTGAATCACATCTAACAAATGATTTGTAACAATGAAAGAGGGTCTGACCTTCTCTACACATGCTAGAAATTTCCTCCCAGTATCCATAGATTCAAACGCAACTAGCTTCACGCACGGAGATTGATAGTGACATTGAGCAGATAGATCTTCAGCCACCCCTGTCACATCCCTAGTTCTGGTATGCTCAAGGCTAGCTAGTCATGTGTGCATCATGTTTAAATTTCATTTAAATTTGAAATGAGGATTTGTGAAACCCTCAGAATCATTTCTGGAAATGACCCAGATAAAAATTGCTCCAAAAAGGTCCAAGAAAATGTTCATGTTGTTCTCTAAAAATATTGGACAGAGATGAAAATCAAACCAATATTTTTAGGAGCTCATAAGTATTTATTTTGGGCATTTGGAATCAATGCAGTAATTATTTGCTTTGGATATATAAATGTTATATATATATTATATGTTCAAAAATTGTGCCATTTGTTGAGGAGCTCTGGAATAATACCACTAGCCCCTAAAAAATTGGCATAATAAAATAAAATGGTTTAGTATTTTTATTAAACCAAACAAATGTCAGAAAAATAGGAAAGAAACAAAAACAGAAAGCTTACCTGGCGCTTACCTACAGCCATCTGGCGCCTCAGCCGGCCCAGTGGTGCGGCCCACTGGCCCAACCGCCAACCGTCGTCCTCCTGGCGATGACAGAAGGACAGGGGCACGCGCCGGCGTGCGTGGCCGCGCCACAGCCCGCCGCGGCCACGTCTTCTGCCACCTCCTGCTTCTCCCTCTCGTCGCCTGGATCGCCCGCGCGTCGCCACGCACCCCCCAAGCCTCTCTCGCTCTCTCCCGTGCCATTCTCTCCTCCCCCTCGCTCGCTCTCTCGCGGCCGAAATCGCCGTCGCCGCCATCCACAGCCACCGTGGCCTCGGCCACTGCCGCACCTCCCCGACACGCTTCCCAGCTCCGCCGCGACCCCCTCTCCCTCCTCACCGAGCAAACCAACCCGGGCGAGCTCCGCTTCATCCTCGGCGTCGTCGTCTTCATCTCCGGCCACCGGAGATCGTCCTCACCGCCCCGCAGAATCCAGCCTCCTCCGAGCTCCCCGACGACGCCCGCCGGTCCCCTGTTTGCCCCGCCGTCGTTCCCCCTACTCCCCTGCCCTTCTGCACCCTCTAGCCCCTCTGTCGCACGCCACCGAACTCCGGGCGCCGCCGCGAGCCTCGCTCCGGCGAGCTCCGCCGCCCCCGCAACCTCCCGTCGCCTCCGCCGGATGCGCATGAGCGCCAGGAACCCACAGAGCCCCTCCGCGTGGTGTTTGGTCGCCGAAGAGCTAAACCCGAGCTGTTCTGCCGTTCTTGACCTCGCCGGCGGCTGAACTCCGGCCATATCGACGTGGCAGCGTCATTAGCCGCTAATGGCGCTGCTAATTAACCCTTTCAGTGACACCGACAGCTGGGCCCCGTGCCTAATTAACTTCGGTTTATTTTTTGTTTAAATTAGCTTATAATCCAGCGGGACCCACGCGTCAAGGTTGACTTGCTGATTTGTCCGTTGACCTGACCCAACCTGTCGGTGACCCAGACAGCACCGTGTGACTGACCAGTGGACCCCACTGGTCAGGTTTGACCTGGTCAGCCACAGTTGACTTGCTGACGCAAGCATGACGCAGTGCTGACGCAATTATTTATTTTCTGGATTTAAATTAAATCAGGAAATTCCTGAAAATAGCCAAAACTTCAAAAATTCATGTAAATTCAACCGTAGCTCAGATTGAAATAAATTATATATGAAAAATTATCAGAAAAATTCAATCTATCCATCTGTACAATTTTCATGCATGACAAACCAACCTATACTTGCTGTATATATGAAAACACACTTAAGGCATATTTAAGAGTTTATTTTGGAGATGTATTTGAACCCTTGGATCAAATGGACTTCAACTAAATAAATGCTAGATGCATTAACTCAAACAACATCACACACTCATGCCATGTTGATGCATCATATTGTTGCATATGCTTGTGTTTGATTTCTGTCACCGTTCCTTCTCGATAGGTCCTGCTCCGGAGAGTGTTCGAGAGTACCTGTCTGACGAGCAGTGCCCCTTTGTTGATCTACCAGGCAAGCAAACCCCCTTATTCATTCGGATACAATCCCACTCTCTCGCTCCTGCTCTCTTTTATTGCATTAGGACAACAATGATTCAACAGCTACTTATGCTGCGGTAGTTGAACCCATTCCTCTGCATGACCTGTCATTGCCACAGTAAATAGTTGAAACCCACTAGCGGTGAGAGCCCATGTAGGAGTACATGGTGGGTTGTCTCACTGGAACCGTCCTTAAGCACTGAGTTCTGTGTATGTTGTCCAATGACTAGATACTACCACACATCGGGTTCCGGTAACTCGACCCCTCTCGACTTATTAACCGACTTGGTGTCTGTCCAGGAGTTGCAAATAGTTTCTGGTGTTTGTAGGTAGTGTTAGTAGTCTACCAAGTGGCACCCTGTACACATCGTTTGGGGTCGTGAGCGAAACCCCGGCCAGATCTCCTTGCGGATGGAACCCGAATAGGCGATAAACCTGGACTAGAGTCTTGTGTGGTTAGTCAGGTCGTGGCCGACACCCTCGCCAGGCTTCCGCTTGAAGGTTGCCGAGATACATGATGTGTACATGGTGATAAGTGGTGAGAGCATGTGTGAAGAAGTACACCCCTGCAGGGTTATCATGATCTATTCGAATAGCCGTGTCCTCGGTTATGGACTTCTTGGATGCTTACGTGGTACATAGACAAGTTAAAGTGGATACCCTAAAATGCTCAAGATAAGTGTGAGTTCTATGGATGGCCTTCTCGTAGTGAGACGGGAATGAATCCATAGTGGCGTATTGATGTGGCGATTAGTGGACTCGTGTGCGCCACCTCAGAAGAGTTACCAGCAGTCCTAGTAAAGGATAGCCACTGAGTCAAAGCTGGCTTGCTGCAACTAAACCCCACATTACCTTCTTGATACAAATGAATGTATGATATGATCTGACGTAAGTCTTGCTGAGTACCTTTGTACTCATGTTGCTTTATTTATGTTTTTGCAGCGGAGACTTGGGTCTTACTAGTTTACGTGGACTTCGACAAGTAGCTTGTACCTCAGCTACGATCTTGATCGGACGTTGTAGATAGTCAGGCTCATAGCCTTTTCTTTTGTAGTTGTCTGTACTCAGACATGTAATGCTTCCGCTTGTTGCTTGTATGCTCTGAATGATGGGTCATGTGACCCCTGTTTGTATGTATGTTATGTGGCTCTTCTGGGCCTTTATCTATATGAGTTTGCGTTATGTTGTGATGCCCTGTTGTACAGCACATAGTTGCATGTTATGCGTACGTGTAACGTGTATTGCTATGTGTGGGATCCGACAATCTAGTTTTTTATCCTTGTCAGCCTCTCTTGTGGGGAAATGTAGTCTAGTGTCTCCTTGAGCCATAGTAGTCTGCTACAGCCCGGTTCACCAGAGTCCTGCTAGCCCAGCACTACTGTTCAGGACACTTGACTGGCCGGCATGTGTTTCATTTCATTCCTGTGTCTGTCCCTTCGGGGAAATGTCACGCGGTGACATCCGAAGTCCTGCCTAGCTTGCTACAGCCCGGGTTACCGGAGTCCTATTAGCCTAGTGCTATAGCCCGGATTCACATGCTGCTGAACGACATGCTCGAAGTTGATTCATGTATGCCTGTCCCCATGGGTTAGTGCCGCTTAGGGTTCACGACTAGTCATGTCGGCCCGGGTTCTCTGTCATATGGATGCTATCCATACTATCATATACGTGAGCCAAAAGGCGCAAACGGTCCCGGGCCATGGTAGGGCGACACCCGTGGGAATACCGTGCGTGAGGCCGCAAGGTGATATGAGGTGTTACATGCTAGATCGGTGTGACTTAGAATCAGGGTCCCGACAGCTTTGGTATCAGAGCCTGACTGCCTGTAGGATTTCCAAGCCAACCTGGTCGAAGTTGAGTCTAAAAATTCTTTAGTTATGTAAGGGAATTGATTGTGGAAGGGAACGTAAGGCTCTTTTTACTCCTTTTACCTCATGCCCTTCTGATCTGAGTCATCCTATCTTTCCTACGGGGTTAAGGAACTAGGCTTCCTCTTCTGTCTATCAGGATCACGTGTTACTACTCCATAGTCTCTTAGGATTAGTTGATCAGAGTCATATCCCAGTTCGAGTACCTCCGGTGTAGCCTATTTAGTAATATCTCAGAACCTTGAGTGATGATGTTGAGTATGGTGCTACCCCGTCTTTTGCAGAATGTCTCATTCTGAGCATTTTACTGCCGTTATGCTGCCGGAATTGTCCTAGGAGTTTGAGAGATACTAAATTTCCTTGTGCTACATGTTGCATCCTATAGATGTTGTTGACCTCGTCCTTGGTTCCAGTTCTCAGGATGTCGTCGGTTAACCGAAGTTCTGTTGCTCGTTGCCTGAACCACGGAGGTGGTAGGGATGAGGAGGATCCTCCCGACCAACCTTCATTGGCAGAGTTCATGTTAGAGATGGAGAGGAACAAGCGTGAGTCTAACCGCTTGTTGGCACGTATCGAGGAGAACACCGCACATCGGTGCAAAGAGTCAGCGACCATCCATGATTTCATTGGTCTGAAACCACCCACCTTCCATCATTCCATTGAGCCACTCAATGCAGATGACTGGCTTCGTAGTATCACTCACAAGCTGCGTTCTGCGAACGTAGCTGAAGGTGACAAGGTCATCTATGCTGCATATCACCTAGAAGGTCCTGCTAGTCTTTGGTGGCAGAACTATGAGGGTATGCTCCCAGCTGGCCAGATTCGTACCTGGAGAGATTTCACTGAGGCTTTTCGCGAGCATCACATTCCTGAAGCCCTCATCGATCGCAAGAGAGAAGAGTTCTTTAGTTTCACATAGGGTAAGATGGTTGTTGATGCTTACAGTAGAGAGTTTGAGAACCTCGCCCGCTATGCTGCAGAAGAAGTGTCCACGGACGCCAAGAAGCAGGCTAGGTTCCGGAAGGGTCTCAACCCCAAGTTGCATCATGATCTCCACTTGCACCATGGCAATACATTCTAGGCTCTTGTGAACAAGGCCATTAATGCGGAGACAGCTCAGCTCACCTACAAGGAGTCTCGTAAGCACAACCTTGATTTGGTTTCTTCCTCCAGTTCTAGTTCTCAGAAGCACCGAATTTGGGTTCCGAACTCCACTCTTCCACCTGGTTATACACCGAGGCCTTCTTGTGTGGCACCTCACCCAGTTCAGCAGTATGCTCCACCCAGGCTTATTGGTAGACCGCTTGTCAATGCGGGTCCACGTCCAACTTCAGGGACTTGCTTCACATGCGGAGAGCCAGGACACTATGCACGTGACTGCTCTCAAGCCAGCTATGCTCCACCCCCGCCCGAGAAGTCTGTTGGTTGTGATAAGCCATCACGCGAGATGATCAGTGTCAAGTCAGCTTCCACTGAACGTGGACGTGTGCATCATGTCTCATCTAAAGACGCTCATGATGATCCAGATGTTGTTCTTGGTACACTCCTTGTCAACTGTCATCCAGCTTCGGTTCTATTCGATACCGGAGCATCTCACTCCTTCATCTCTGAAGGCTATGCTCGTTTGCACGACATGTCATTTTGTGATATCCCAACTCCACTTGAAATCCAAACTCCGGGGTCTAGATGGCAAACTACCAGAATAAGCCGTGGTAATGAAATCCTTGTTGACAGACTTGTATTCCTTGCATCACTTATAGCCCTCAAGTCTACAGATATTAACATCATCTTGGGTATGGACTGGATGAAAGCTCATCATGCCAAGATTGATTGTTACACAAGGTCTGTTCAGCTTACACACCCATCCGACAAGATAGTCACCGTCTCTACTAGAGTTGCAAAGCGTCAGCTCTATTCTCTTAATGCCAACCCTCTTCCAGACTTTGAAGATATCCCGGTAGTCTGTGACTTTCCGGATGTCTTTCCAGAGGAACTGCCAGGTATTCCACCTAACAGATATGTAGAATTTGTCATAGATCTTATCCCAGGAACCGCCCCAATTTCTAGGAGACCTTACAAGATGGCACCCTTAGAGCTAGCCGAGCTTAAGAAACAACTCGATGAATCCTTGCAAAAGGGTTTCATCCGTCCTAGTTCTTCTCCCTGGGCTTGCCCCGTTCTCTTCGTCAAGAAGAAGGATGGTACGGACCGGATGGTTGTAGATTATCGTCCCGTTAACTTGGTCACGATAAAGAACAAGTATCGGCTTCCCAGGATCAACGACCTGTATGATCAGCTCGCTGGATCCTCAGTCTTTTCCAAGATGGATTTGAGGTTAGGCTACCACCAAATCAAGATTAGAAACGGGGACATTCCTAAAACGGCTTTCGTCACTCGTTATGGCCAGTACGAGTACATCGTCATGTCCTTTGGTCTAACCAATGCTCCAGCTACCTTCTCCCGCTTGATGAACTCAATCTGCATGGAGTACTTAGATAAGTTCGTCGTGGTTTACCTCGATGATATCCTTATTTACTCGAAGAACGAGGAAGAGCATTCCGAACATCTTAGACTTGTGTTAGAGAAACTCAAAGAGCACCGCCTTTATGCCATGTTCTCCCAGTGCGAATTTTGGTTGCCAGAAGTGACCTACCTAGGCCACGTGATCTTTGGTAAGGGCATTGCTGTCAATCCTGAGAGAGTTCAAGCCGTTCTTGATTGGACTCCATCTGAAACTGTTAAGCAAGTTAGAAGTTTCCTTGGTCTAGCCAGTTACTATCGCCGCTTCGTTGGAAACTTCTCCAAAGTGGCCAAACCTCTCACGGAACTTCTCAAGAAAGATAAAAAGTTTGAGTGGTCCCCACAGTGTGAGTACAGTTTTCAGGAACTGAAAAGACGCCTGACTTCTGCTCCCATACTTGTGCCACCGGATTTCACTAAAGACTTTTTTATCTACTGCGATGCCTCACGACAGGGACTAGGTTGCATTCTTATGCAAGATCGTCATGTGATTGCCTATGCATCTCGACAGTTGCATCCACATGAGGATAATTATCCTACATATGATCTAGAGCTTGCAGCCGTAGTCTATGCACTTAAGACATGGCGACATTACCTTCTTGGTAAACGTTGCGAGATTTACACCGATCACCAGAGTCTCAAGTATATCTTCACCCAACCAGATTTGAACCTTAGGCAAAGAGGTTGGTTGGAGTTGATCTCAGATTACGACTTAGGGATTACCTACACCCCAGGCAAGGGAAATGTCATGGCTGATGCGGTAAGTCGTAAGTCCTATTGCAACAATCTTATGTTGTAGCAGGGCCAACCACTTCTCCATGAGGAATTCTGTAAGCTTAATCTTCACATTGCTCCTCACGGATTCCTTTCTACCTTGGTGGCGAAACCTACTCTTGTGGGTCATATCATAGAAGCCCAGAAGCATGATACGGGGATTACCCGGATCAAGAGAAATATTGCCAAGGGTCATAGTTTGTCATTAGATGATCGAGGTGTTGTTTTCTTCGGAAACCGCTTGGTGGTCCCCAAGAAGGAGCGTCTTCGACAACTGATCCTTAAGGAGGCGCATGAATCTCCTCTCACAATTCATCCCAGTAGTACTAAGATGTATCAGGACCTACGCCAGAGGTTCTGGTGGACTAGGATGAAGAGAGAAATCGCTGAGTTCATTGCTAACTGTGACGTTTGTCATCGCGTTATGGCAAAACATTAGAGACCTGCTGGCACCCTTCCGCCTTTAGCTATTCCTGAATGGAAATGGGATAAGGTTGGTATGGACTTCATCACCGGCTTTCCCAGGACCAAGAAAGGTAATAATGCTATCTTCGTAGTCATTGATCGTCTTTCCAAAGTGGCTCACTTCCTACCTGTTCAAGAGAATATCACCCTAGTCAGCTCACTGACTTATATATTTCTCGAATAGTTACACTTCATGGTGTTCCACTAGAGATCAATTCAGACCGTGGCAGTCTTTTCACTTCTCACTTCTGGGAGAGTTTCCAAACTGCCATGGGCACCCATCTTTCCTTCAGTACCGCTATCCACCCTCAATCAAGTGGTCAGGTGGAAAGGGTCAACCAAATTCTCGAAGACATGCTTAGAGCTTGTGTTATCTCCTTCGGTATGGATTGGGAGAAGTGTCTTCCCTTCGCCGAGTTTGCTTATAACAACAGCTACCAATCCAGCTTCAAGAAAGCTCCTTTTGAGGTTCTGTATGGACGAAGATGTCGAACACCTTTGAACTGGTCAGAAACCGGTGAAAGACAATTCTTTGGGCCGGATATGATCCAAGAGGCAAAAGAGCAAGTTCGCATCGTTCGTGAGAATTTGAAAACAGCCCAATCTTGTCAAAAGAGCCAATATGACCGTAGTTGTAAGGAAGTGGCTTATGAAATTGGTGACAAAGCTTACCTTCGGGTTACCCCTTTGAAGGGTACCCATCATTTCGGTATCAAGGGCAAGTTGGCTCCTCGTTACATTGGTCCTTTTCACATTCTCGCTAAACGAGGAGAGGTTACCTACCAGTTGGAACTACCACCACATCTTTCTCGAGTTCATGATGTCTTCCACGTCTCTCAACTCAGGCGTTGCTTCTCGGATCCCATCCGCGGAGTGGACCACGAAACGCTTGATCTCCAAGATAACCTCACATATTGAGAGTACCCTGTTCGCATCCTTGATCAAGCAGAGTGTGTCACCCGACGTCATAACATCAAGTTTCTCAAGGTTCAGTGGTCTCATCATTCCGAGAGAGAAGCTACTTGGGAGCATGAAGATCGTCTTCGACTTGAGTACATCCCTAGTTCTGGTATGCTCAAGGCTAGCTAGTCATGTGTGCATCATGTTTAAATTTAATTTAAATTTGAAATGAGGATTTGTGAAACCCTCAGAATCATTTCTGGAAATGACCCAAATAAGAATTGCTCCAAAAAGGTCCAAGAAAATGTTCATGTTGTTCTCTAAAAATATTGGAGAGAGATGAAAATCAAACCAATATTTTTAGGAGCTCATAAGTATTTATTTTGGGCATTTGGAATCAATGTAGTAATTATTTGCTTTGGATATATAAATGTTATATATATTATATGTACAAAAATTGTGCCATTTGTTGAGGAGCTCTGGAATAATACCACTAGCCCCTACAAAAATTGGCATAATAAAATAAAATGGTTTAGTATTTTTATTAAACCAAACAAATGTCAGAAAAATAGGAAAGAAACAAAAACAGAAAGCTTACCTACAGCCATCTGGCGCCTCAGCTGGCCCAGTGGTGCGGCCCACTGGCCCAACCACCAACCGTCGTCCTCTTGGCGACGACAGAAGGACAGGGGCACGCACTGGCGTGCGTGGCCGCGCCACAGCCGACCGCGGCCACGTCTTCCGCCACCTCCTGCTTCTCCCTCTCATCACTTGGATCGCCCGCGCGTCGCCACGCACCCCCAAGCCTCTCTCGCTCTCTCCCGTGCCATTCTCTCCTCCCCCTCGCTCCCTCTTTCCCGGCCGAAATCACCGTCGCCGCCATCCATCGCCACCGTGGCTTCGGCCACTGCCGCACCTCCCCGACACGCTTCCCAGCTCCGCCGCGACCCCCTCTCCCTCCTCGCCGAGCAAAGCAACCCGGGCGAGCTCCGCTTCATCCTCGGTGCCGTCGTCTTCATCTCCAGCCGCGGAAGATCCTCCTCACCGCCCTGCCGACTCTAGCCTTCCCCGAGCTCCTCGACGACGCCCGCCGGTCCCCTGTGAGCCCCGCTATCGTTCCCCCTACTCCCCTGCCCTTCTGCGCCTTCTAGCACCTCTGCCGCATGCCACCGAACTCCGGCCGCCGCCGCGAGCCTAGCTCCGACGAGCTCCGCCGCCCCCCGCAACCTCCCGTCGCCTCCGCCAGATGCGCATGAGCGCCAGGAACCCACAGAGCCCCTTCGCGTGGCGTTTGGTCACCGGAGGGGGAAACCCGAGCCATTCTACCGTCGTTGACCTCATCGGCGGCTGAACTCCGGCCATATCGACGTGGCAGCGTCATTAGCGGCTAATGGCGCCGCTAATTAACCCTTTCAATGACAGCGATAGCTGGGCCCCGTGCCTAATTAACTTCGGTTTATTTTTTGTTTAAATTAGCGTATAATCCAGTGGGACCCACGCATCAAGGTTGACTTGCTGATGTGTCCGTTGACCTGACCCCACCTGTCGGTGACCCAGACAGCACCATGTGACTGACTAGTGGACCCCACTGGTCAGGTTTGACCTGGTCAGCCATAGTTGACTTCCTGACGCAAGCATGACGCAGTGCTGATGCAATTATTTATTTTCTGGATTTAAATTAAATCAGGAAATTCCAGAAAATAGCCAAAACTTCAAAAAATTCATATAAATTCAACCGTAGCTCAGACTGAAATAAATTATATATGAAAAATTATCATCAAAATTCAATCTATCCATCTGTACCATTTTCATGCATGAGAAACCAACCTATACTTGCTGTATATATGAAAACACACTTATGGCATATTTAAGAGCATATTTTGGAGATGTATTTGAACCCTTGGTTCAAATGGACTTCAACTAAATAAATGCTAGATGCATTAACTCAAACAACATCACATACTCATGCCATGTTGATGCATCATATTGTTGCATATGCTTGTGTTTGATTTCCGTCACCGTTCCTTCTCGATAGGTCTTGCTCCGGAGTGTGTTCGAGAGTACCTCCTGACGAGCAGTGCCCCTCTGTTGATCTACCAAGCAAGCAAACCCCCTTGTTCATTCTGATACAATCCCACTCTCTCGCTCCTGCTCTCTTTTATTGCATTAGGACAACAATGATTCAACTACTACTTATGCTGCGGTAGTTGAACCCATTCCTCTGCATGACCTGTCATTGCCACAGTAAATAGTTGAAACCCACTAGCATGTGTAGGAGTTGATTGAGCCATGTTGTGTTCCTACCATGCCATGCCTGCTATTGCTTAGAGTTGTGTCAGGTCTGATTCATTGGGAAATATATAGGAGTGTTACGATAGGTTCTGGTGCTGAGAGTGAACGTGTGAACACGTTTTGGTAAAGGTAGCGGTGAGAGGCCATGTAGGAGTACATGGTGGGTTGTCTCACTAGAACCGTCCTTAAGCACTGAGTTCTGTGTATGTTGTCCAATGACTAGATACTACCACACATTGGGTTCCGGTAACTCGACCCCTCTCGACTTATTAACCGACTTGCTGTGTGTCTAGGAGTTGCAAATAGTTTCTGGTGTTTGTAGGTAGTGTTAGTAGTCTACCAAGTGGCACCCTGTACACATCGTTTGGGGCCGTGAGCGAAACCCCGGCCGGATCTCCTTGCGGATGGAACCCGAATAGGCGATAAACCTGGACTAGAGTCTTGTGTGGTTAGTCAGGTCGTGGCTGACACCCTCGCCAGGCTTCCGCTTGAAGGTTGCCGAGATACATGACGTGTACATGGTGATAAGTGGTGAGAGCGTCTGTGAAGAAGTACACCCCTGCAGGGTTATCATGATCTATTCGAATAGCCGTGTCCTCGGTTATGGACTTCTTGGATGCTTACGTGGTACATAGACAACTTAAAGTGGATACCCTAAAATGCTCAAGATAAGTGTGAGTGCTATGGATGGCCTTCTCGTTGTGAGACGGGAATGAATCCATAGTGGTGTATTGATGTGGTGATTAGTGGACTCGTGTGAGCCACCTCAGAAGAGTTACCAGCAGTCGTAGTACGGGATAGCCACTGAGTCAAAGCTGGCTTGCTGCAACTAAACCCCACATTACCTTCTTGATACAAATGCATGTATGATAGGATCTGATGTAAGTCTTGCTGAGTACCTTTGTACTCACGTTGCTTTATTTATGTTTTTGCAGCGGAGACTTGGGTCTTACTAGTTTACATGGACTTCGACAAGTAGCTTGTAGCTCAGCTACGATCTTGATTGGACGTTGTAGATAGTCAGGCTCACAGCCTTTTCTTTTGTAGTTGTCTGTACTTAGACATGTAATGCTTCCGCTTGTTGCTTGTATGCTCTGAATGATGGGTCATGTGACCTCTGTTTGTATATATGTTATGTCGCTCTTCTGGGCGTTTATCTATCTGAGTTTGCGTTATGTTGTGATGCCCTGTTGTACAGCACATACTTGCATGTTATGCATACGTGTTACGTGTATTGCTATGTGTGGGATCCGACAATCTAGTTGTTTATCCTTGTTAGCCTCTCTTATGGGGAAATGTAGTCTAGTGTCTCCTTGAGCCATAGTAGTCCACTACAGCCCGGTTCACCGGAGTCCTCCTAGCCCAGCACTACTGTTCAGGACACTTGACTGGTCGGCATGTGTTTCATTTTGTTCCTGTGTCTGTCCCTTCGGGGAAATGTCACGCGGTGACATCCGGGGTCCTGCCTAGCCTGCTATAGCCCGGGTTACCGGAGTCCTGTTAGCCCAGTGCTACAGCTCGGATTCACACGCTGCTGACCGACATGCTCGAAGTTGATTCATGTATGCCTGTCCCCATGGGTTAATGCCGCTTAGGGTTCACGACTAGTCATGTTGGCCCAGGTTCTCTATCATATGGATGCTAGCGATACTATCATATACGTGAGCCAAAAGGCGCAAACGGTCCCGGGCCATGGTAGGGCGACACCCATGGGAATACCGTGCGTGAGGCCGCAAGGTGATATGAGGTGTTACTTATGGACTTAGAATCGGGGTCCCGACAACCCGGCTCCATTCGTTGCCACTTATGGTCCTAGGGAGCTACAAGAGGAAGAAATGACTCAAATTCGACCGTCGGGTAAAAATCCTTCATTCCAAGTCATAGCCCGAGAGAGAGAAGGAAGGCATACCCGGGTGGTGAAGCAGTCATCGCCGGAGGAGGAACCGCTGGAGTGGTCTTTGAAGAAGACCATGGCGACCCCAATGGTAGGATGCAAGACGGCGAGAGCGAGGAAGCGGTTATAGCTTAGGAAGGAAGGAAGGAGGAAACATGGGAAATGTGACTTGTGGTTGGGGAGGAAAGGGGGTGCGGAAGGGGGGAGGGGGCGGGGGTAGATATTCTGGCGGTAGGCCAAAATTTTGGAAATGTGGAGGGAAATTTTGCGCGTGGTGTCGCCGGACCATTCACTATGAACGATTTTGTGCATCGCAAAGAATTCTTCTGCTTTACATGCATGGGATGTGTTTGAGAATTCAAATTTTGGTGGAAATTTCCCCGAGTACGTCATTGCATAATTTAACATCGCTTGCTAATTTGGGCACACAAAAGAGCGTACAGCAAACATACCACACTTACTGAATCGAGCAATTTTAGTAATTAAACAGAGCCAGTTGATCTAAACATTGCTCTAACAAAAGACTAGCATTAAAAACAAAGCCTAACTATGCATAATTTTAACAAATCTGCCACCGCTCTGGTCTATGCATTGCCGGTGTGAGTTGAGACGTCGATGACTTGTCCTTGCGACATGCTGCCGTTGGTCGACTCTGCGTCCCCCCTGCTGAAGTCGACTGCATCCTCGTCCTTGTCCTTGTCTTCGGTGTCGCCCTCAAGGTTGTAGTACTCATAGTAGTGGCTGCGTCAGAGCTTGCATTGGTACTCCACTGCCGATTCCTCGACGGATAGACTCTTCACTACCTCGACCTTGGCCACGCGCAACTCCTCCTCCAGGCACTCCTCGATCTCCGCCACCTCCTACATCTCCAGCTCCCGCTCGACTACCTCGTGAGGAAGCAGGTGCTCCATGGCCATCGCCGCCTTTTCGGACATGGGTTGCATGTTGGATTCCGAGGTGGCCTGGAATATCTTGGCGTGGATGGCCTTGACCAGGGCGACATCGGTGGTGCGGACGACATCTCGAGCGCTCTCGGCATTTGCAGCCGCCATTGTAGCAGCAGCTGCAGCCGTCTCGGCTGCTGCAGCTGCCCTATCGGCTGCCGCAGACGCCCTTTCGACAGAAGTGGATGTGCTCAATGCTGATGCAGCAGCACTCTTGGCGTAGGTGGCCGCACTTTGGGCGCAAGCGGCAGCGCTCGGGGGGGGGGGGGGGGGGACGCGCCCATTGTACGGGCCTTCACGAAGCGTTTCCACGGTGTCATCTTTGCAAGAAGGGGTTTGCCGACACTGGAATAGACAAGCCGGTGAAGCTTAAGGAGGAAGACTTAAATGGACCCAGATATTTGCATAGCAAACGGTTCCTACAACACAACTATGTGTGATGTTGTAGATATTTTTATTAGCTGTGAAAGACGAATTTGGAGTAAAGTGGCAATGGATGGAGTTTTAAATGTATGAGAAAATTTGTAGTACTAATACATCCTCATGTCAAATTTTGGAAAATTCCAGGCGTCATTCGACCTTCTAATACATTTAAGTGATTTTCTAGCCATTTAATGACCGTAATTGAAATTTGAACTACATGTACATCCAACAGCTAACCATAACGGTCTGAAAAGTCATATTTTGTGTACTTGTGTGTGATTTAATTCCATGTGCGGTACATTGGAAGAAATTTTTAAACATATAGGTCTACAGGCTATGACACAATTAAGCATGGAGTGCCATGGCATTTAAATTCCAAAAAAAATCAGAAACACATGAAACCTTGGTTGATGTAATGTCATGCCACCAAGATGAACAATCAGCAACTCACTAGAAGGCTCGTGGTTCCGAAAGGGAACAATGCATGTTTGATGACGAATGGGAGATAGCTTCCTCTTATGGCCTTCAAATTTTTTCTATGTGTACCGTGCACCAATACAACTGTCATGTGAAAACTTGGAAAATTCCAGGGGTCATTTGACCTTTTAGAGACATTTAAGTGATTTTCTAGCCATTTAATGACCGTAATTCAAATTTGAACTACATCTACGTGCAACAGCTAACCATAACGGTTTGAAAAATCGTATTTGTGTACTTGTGTGCGAGTTAACTCCATGTGCAGTAAATTAGAAGGAATTTTCAAATATATTAGTCTCACGGCATGGACACATGCTTGGAGTGCCATGACATTTTAAGTCCAATAAATTTAAAAATGATCAGAAAAACATGAAACCTTGCTTGATGTAATGTTATGCCACCAAGATGATGTGGTAACATAATTGGCATGTTTGACGAAAGTTTGGACACACACCCCTGAAAAACCGGAGCAACTCACTAGAAGGCTCGTGGTTCCGAGAGGGAACAATGCTTGTTCAATGACAAATGGGAGATAGTTTCCTCCAACGGCCTTCAATTTTTTTTCTACATTTAACGTGCACTAATACAACTTTTATGTGAAAATTTGGAAAATTTCAGGGGTCATTTGACCTTTTAAAGACATTTAATTGATTTTCTAGCCATTTAATGACCGTATTTCAAATTTGAACTACATCTACATACATGGCTAAGCATAACGGTTTGAAAAATCATATTTGTGTACTTGAGTGCGAGTCAATTCCATGTGTAGTAAATTAGAAGGAATTTTCAAACATATTCGTCCCACGGCATGGGCACATGCATGGAGAGACATGGAATTTTAATTCATAAATTTTTTTAATTGATCAGAAAAACATGAAACCTTGCTTGATGTAATGGCATGCCACCAAGATGATGTGGTAAAATATTGGCCTGTTTGATGAAAGTTTGGACACCCCCCCCTCACAAACCGGAGCAACTCACTAGAAGGCTCGTAGTTCTGAGAGGGAACAATGCATGTTTGATGACAAACGGGAGATAGCTTCCTCTTACGGCCTTCAATTTTTTTCTACATTTAACGTGCACTAATAAAACTGTCATGTGAAAAACTGCAAAATTCCATTGGTCAATTGACCTTTTAAAGACATTTAAGTGATTTTCTAGCCATTTAATGACCGTAACTTAAATTTGAACGACGTCTACATGCAATGGCTAACTATAATGGTTAAAAAAATCATATTTTGTGTACTTGTGTGCGAGTTAATTCCATGTGCAATAAATTAGAAGGAATTTTCAAACATATTGGTCTCATGGCATGGGCACATGCATGGAATGCCATTGCATTTTAATTCCAAAAAGTTAAAAAATGATCAGGAAAACATGAAACCTTGCTTGATGTAATGTCATGCCACCAAGATGATATGGTAAAATAATTGGCATGTTTGATGAAAGTTTGTAAACACACCCCTGATAAACCGAAGCAACTCACTAGAAGGCTCCTGGATCTGAGAGGGAATAGTGCATGTTCAATGACGAATGGGAGATAGCTTCCTCTTACGGCCTTCAATTTTTTTTCTAGATTTAACGTGCACTAATACAACTTTTATGTGAAAATTTGGAAAATTACAGGGGTTATTTGAACTTTTAAAGACATTTAATTGATTTTCTAGCCATTTAATAACCGTATTTCAAATTTGAACTACATCTACGTGCAACGGCTAAACGTAACGGTTTGAAAAATCATATTTGTGTACTTGTGTGTGAGTTAATTCCATGTGTATTAAATTAGAAGGAATTTTCAAACATATTGGTCTCACGGCATGGGCACATGCATGGAGTGCCATGGAATTTTAATTCAAAAAAATTCAAAAATGATCAGAAAAACATGAAACCTTGCGTGATGAAAGGACCTGCCACAAAGATGATGTGGTAAAAAATTGGCCTGTTTGACGAAAGTTTGGACGCACACCCTCACAAACTGGAGCAACTCACTAGAAGGCTTGTAGTTCTGAGAGGGAACAATGCATGTTTGATAATGAACAGGAGATAGCTTCCTCTTACGGCCTTCAAATGGTTTTTCTACATTTAACGTGCACTAATAAAACGTACATGTGAAAACTACAAAATTCCACGGGTCATTTGACCTTTAAAAGACATTTAAGTGATTTTCTAGCCATTTAATGACCATAATTGAAATTTGATCTACGTCTACATGCAACGGCTAACTATAATGGTTTACAAAAATCATATTTTTGTGTAATTTTGTGCAAGTTCATTCCATGTGCAGTAAATTAGAAGGAATTTTCAAATATATTGGTCTCACGGCATGGACACATGCTTGGAGTGCCAAGACATTTTAAGTCCATAAAATTTAAAAATGATTAGAAAAACATGAAACCTTGCTTGTTGTAATGTCAAGCCACCAAGATGATGTGGTAAAATAATTGGCCTGTATGATGAAAGTTTGAACACACACCCCTGATAAAACGGACCAACTCAGTAGAAGGCTCGTGGTTCAGAGAGGGAAAGATGCATGTTCAATGACGAATGGGAGATAGCTTCCTCTTACGGCCTTCAATTTTTTTTCTACATTTAATGTGCACTAGTACAGCATTTATGTGAAAATTCGTAAAATTTCAAGGGTCATTTGACCTTTTAAAGACATTTAATTGATTTTCTAGCCATTTAATGACCATATTTCAAATTTGAACTACATCTACATGCAACGGCTAACCATAACGGTTTGAAAAATCATATTTTTGTACTTGTGTGTGAGTTAATTCCATGTGCAGTAAATTGGAAGGAATTTTCAAACTTGTTGGTCTCACGGCATGCGCACATGCATGGAGTGCCATGGAATTTTAATTCATAAAAAATTGAAAATGATCAGAAAAACATGAAACCTTGGTTTATGTAATGTCATGCCACCAAGATGATGTGGTAAAAAATTTGCCTGTTTGACGAAAGTTTGGACACACCCCCCTCACAAACCTGAGCAACTCACGAGAAGGCTCGTAGTTATGAGAGGGAACAATGCATGTTTGACGACGAACGGGAGATAGCTTCCTCTTACGTCCTTCAAAATGTTTCTACATTTAAGATGCACTAATAAAACTATAATCTGAAAAACTTCAAAATTCCACGGGTCATTTGACCTTTTCAAGACATTTAAGTGATTTTCTAGCCATTTAATGACCGTAATTCAAATTTGAACTACATCTGCATGCAACGGCTAACGATAACGGTTTGAAAAATCATATTTGTGGACTGGTGTATGATTTAATTCCATGTGCGGTAAATTAGAAGGAAGTTTCAAACATATTGGTCTCACGGTATGGGCACATGCATGGAACGCCTTGGCATTTTAATTCCAAAAATTAAAAAATAATGAGAAAACATGAAACCTTGCTTGATGTAACGTCATGACACCAAGATGATGTGGTAAAAAAATTGGCATGTTTGACGAAAGTTTGTACACACACCCCTCACAAAACGGAGCAACTCACTAGAAGGCTCGTGGTTCCGAGAGGGAACAATGCATGTTGGATGACGAATAGGAGATAGCTTGCTATTACGGCCTTCAAATTGTTTTCTACATTTAACATGCACTAATACAACTGTCATGTGAAAATTTGAAAATTTTCAGGGGTCATTTAACCTTTTAAAGACATTTAAGTGATTTTCTATCAATTTAATGACCATAGATGAAATTTGAACTACATATACATGCAACGGCTGACCATAACGGTTTGAAAAATCATATTTGTGTACTTGTGTGCGAGTAAATTCCATGTGCAGTAAATTAGAAGGAATTTTCAAATATATTGGTCTCACGGCGTGGGCACATGCATGGAGTGGCATGGAATTTTAATTCCAAAAAATTAAGAAATGATCAAAAAAAACATGAAACCTTGCTTTATGTAATGTCTTCACACCACGATAATGTGATAAAAAATTGGCCTGTTTGACGAAAGTTTGGACACACCCCCTCACAAACTGGAGCAACTCAGATAAAGGCTCGTAGTTCGGAGAGGGAACAATGCATGTTTGATGACGAACGGGAGATAGCTTCCTCTTACGGCCTTCAAATTGTTTTCTACATTTAACATGCACTAATATAACTGTCATGTGACAAATTGGAAAATTCTAGTGGTCATTTGACCTTTTATAGACATTTGAGTGATTTTCTGGACATTTAATGATCATAATTCAAATTCGAACTACATCTACATGCGACGGCTAACCATAACAGTTGAAAAAAAATCATATTTGTGTGCTTTTGTGCGAGTTAATTCCATGTGTAGTAAATTAAAAGGAATTTTCAAACATATTGATCTCACGGCATGGGCACATGCATGGAGTGCCATGCCATTTTAATTCCAATAAATAAAAAAATGATCAGAAAAACATGAAACTTTGCTTGATATAAAAATTGGCATGTTTGACGGAAGTTTGAAAACACACCATCACAAATCGAAGCAACACACGAGAATGCTCATTGTTCCAAGAGGGAACAATGCATGTTTGATGACGAAAGTAGGGGCCCTTCTGTACCCCTTTAGTTGTGCACGGGCAGTCACACCTGCGGCCGGGCTCGGTAGGGTAGAGGGAGCAAGGATACATGGCTTCCGAGGCAGCACCCAAGCCAGAAGCATAAAGAGCAAAGGGACAAGATGGGCTTCCCTCGGCAAGAGCCTTGCCAAGACGGCCTGCATGGCCTCGGCAAGAGCCTTGCCGGTGCAACTTGCCCTACATGAGCAAGACCTCCTGTGTGCATACTTTCCACCTCCTGTGTGCCACTTTGGCAACCCCTTTGACATATAAAAGGAGGCCCAAGGCGTACTGAGGAAGGATTCGGGTTTTTTTGGACTAGGCATGCACCGCAGCTAGTTCAAGAACTCAAGAACACTAAATACACACAAAGCAAGACTGGGGTTTTACTCATCGCTTGCGGCCAGAAACTGGGTAAACATCCCACCGAGTTGATCTTCTAGACCCGCTCTTTGCGCAGCCCCATGCCCCACAACCATAGAAGGGATTCCGTCGAGGGATCCCATAGGTGTCGTTCCATAACCCCGACATCTTTGGCGCGCTAGGTAGGGGTTCTGAGACTTTGAAATTCTGGGTTTGAAGCCAACCCATCGACTGCTCCATCACGATGGCTCGAGAGAAGAAGGCGACGTCGATCAGCTACACTCTGGTGTCGCTACCTAGGCAAGGCGGTGCCATCCGTAGCCGCAATAACCATCCGCGTGGCAACTGAAAAGTTAAGTCATCCAAAACTTTGAGCAATTTTCCTTTTTATAGGGTTATCTTCCTCGAAAGATCTTGCTGCTTGTATGGAAAACCTGCACGCAAGGGAACCCGTCCGCTATTGGCAACGCCCCTATTCCGTTTCAAGTCCGCTCAACAGATTAGGCGCCTACACTGAGAATGGCAAGGTGATTTGCCCAACAGCAAGCGCCCGCGGCAGGCTGCTAAGGATCCATTCCTCAAAGCGCCACAACATGGGTTTACGTGCCCGCAAACCTGTCAAACTAGGCGCAGGGTGTGTACACACAAACTATGATCAAAGAGTAAGATAGCATGCTTCATTTCAAAGTACTGCAGAGTTATATTACAACAATGATTGCCGCAGTTCTAGCTTAAGATAAAAATTGTCTTGGGCATGAACTCGCGGCGGCAAGGAGAAACGAGGTGGCTAGTCCCGGCACTGGCCCTCCACCTTCTAGACTCCGTCGACGCATCTGGTGATGGGCACGATGCGCTTTTCAAGCGCCGTGAGGTATGTGCCTTGCGGCAAGCTCTCAAGCGCGTCGGCGAAGTCGATGTTCGGGTTCTAGAACGCCACCTTGGTGACCACCTTGGCCAGGGCACCCCAGCAAAGCCTCTGGGACTCATTGGCCAGATAGGTCGCTCGGTTGGAGCAAAGCCAATATAGAGCGTCGAGGACGCCCTCGAAGAACAAGGTCAGCCTGGCGTTTGGGCTCATGTTCGGCTCCTAGGAGTACGTGACATACGGCATGCCCATGACGGCTAGCTGTGTAGTGAGCCGCTTGGCAACGTCGGTGAGACCGCTGATCCAGAGATTTATGCTGCGCACATATTCTTTATGGGCGGCGGTGTCATCGCTCCGCAGCTGCTTCTCGGTCTCCAGGGCCTTGATTAGGGTCTCCTCCCGGGCCGTGAACTCTGAAAGCTTCCCCTCCAAATCACCCAGTTGGAGCTTTAGATCGTTAGTAGAGCTATTGGCCTCGGAGAGCAGCTTGATCTGGTCGGAGACGGTGACCTACGAATCCGCCAGAGAGCGGTTTGCCGCATCCCTCTCCTCCGTCAGCCCTGAGACTTTCTTCTTTAGCTACTCCCGCTCTAGCCCCAGCTTCTCCACCTTGCTGGTGTGGTCCAGGGCCAGAAGATTGAGTGCCTCCTTGGGCCTTGCTCCAGCTCCTCGGTCCGCTGCGTGATGATCTTCTCGATCTCCTTGTCCTTGCCACGAAGCGTGGTGGCAAGCGCCTGCTCGCGGGCAACGAGGTCTTCCTCCTAGGTGTTCAGCAGAGCTTTGCTACTACACCCGGTGGCTTCGTCCTTGGCAGCCAGCTCCTTCGCCGCCTCCTAGTCCTTCTCGACCTTGGCCTACTTCAGGATGAGCTCTCGCTTGCACTCATCACGCTCACCCTGGGCAGCCCTCAGCTCTTCCCTGGCCTCGCCAAACTAGACCCGTGTCTAAGCGACCCGCTCATCAAAATCTACCTCCGCCTTGTCCACCGCCGCCATCCTGGATTTCACCTTGTCTTGTTGGGCACGGTGGAGCGCCTGGAGCTTCTGGAAGTTGGCGCTCATGGCCCTGAGAAGCGGCTCCTCTTCAGAACCGCTGCTGCCGGCACTCGGTTCATCAACAAACTGGATCCCGGTGGTGGCGAGTGCCTCATCATCAAACACCTCCCCTTCGGTCGGCGCCCTGGCGCTCACTGTGCCGGGGAGGCGGATGAACAAGTCGTCACCCACCTTCAAGTATTTGCCCGAGGCAGAGGCTACAAAGGAGGAAGGTTGGTCGTCGACCATCCCCTCCCCGGCAAGCTCCTTAGCGGCGTCCTCCGCAGTGGCCTTGTCGGCCTCCCCGGCAGGCTCTTTGCCGGCACCATTCCCGGCCTCCTCGGCAGCAGACTTGGCGGCTTCGTTAGCCGCGATCTTGGCGGCCTCGGGTTCTGCGTCCTTGGCGACCCCATCGATGACGGTGTCGATATCCTCCTAGTCCATCAAGGGAGGGTCCAAAAACCAGAAGGGAGGACGAAGCAGGGCCAAAATCAAAATTCAGAACAAAGATGATGTGGTAAAAAATTGGCATGTTTGATCAAAGTTTGGACACACACCCCTCACAAACCGGAGCAACTCACTAGAAGACTCATGGTTCCGGGAGGGAACAATGCATGTTTGATGACGTACAGGAGATAGCTTCCTCTTATGGCTCTCCAATTTTTTCTATGTTTAATGTACACTACTACAACTATCATGTGAAAATTGTGAAAATTCTAGTGGTCATTTGACCTTTTAAAGACATTTAAGTGATTTTTTAGCCATTTGATGTCCGTAATTCAAATATGAACTACATCTAGATGCAACAGCTAACCATAACGGTTTGAAAAATCGTATTTGTGTACTTGTGTGCGAGTTAATTCCATGTGCAGTAAATTTGAACGAATTTTCAAATATATTGGTCTCACGGCATTAACACATGCATGGAGTGCCACGACATTCTAATTCCAAAAAATTTAAAAATGATCAGAAAAACATGAAATCTTGCTTGATGTAATGTCATGCCATGAAGATGATGTGGTAAAATAATTGGCCTGTTTGGCAAAAGTTTGGACACACACCCCTGACAAACCGGAGCAACTCACTAGAAGGCTTGTGGTTCCAAGAGAGAACAATGCATGTTTAATGACGAAGGGGAGATAGCTTCCTCTCACGGCCTTCAATTTTTTTTCTACATTTAAATTGCACAAATACAACTTTTATGTGAAAATTTGCAAAATTTTAGGGCTCATTTGACCTTTTAAAGACATTTAATTGATTTTCTAGGCATTTAATGATCGTATTTCCAATGTGGACTGCATCTACATGCACCGGCTAACCATAACGGTTTGAAAAATCTTATTTTTGTACTTGTGTGCGAGTTAATTCCATGTGAAGTAAATTAGAATGAATTTTCAAACCTGTTGGTCTCACGGCATGGGCACATGCATGGAGTGCCATGGAATTTTAATTCAAGAAAAATTGAAAAATGATTAGAAAAACATGAAACGTTGATTGATGTAATGTCATGCCACCAATTTGATGTGGTAAAAAATTGGCCTGTTTGATGAAAGTTTGGACACACCCCCCTCACAAACCTGAGCAACTCACTAGAAGGCATGTAGTTCTGAGAGGGAACAATGCTTGTTTGACGACGAACGGGAGATAGCTTCCTCTTATGGCCTTCAAATGTTTTTCTACATTTAACGTGCACTAATAAAACTGTCATGTGGAAAACTGCACAATTCCACGGGTCATTTGACCTTCTAAAGACATTTTAGTGATTTTCTAGCCATTTAATGTCCGTAATTCCAATTTGAACTACGTCTACATGCAACGGCTAACTATAACGGTTACCAAAAATCATATTTTGTGTACTTGTGTGCGAGTTAATTCCATGTGCAGTAAATTAGAAGGAATTTTCAAACATATTGGTCTGACGGCATGGGCACATGCATGGAGTGTCATGGAATTTTAATTCCAAAAAATTAAAAAATGATTAGAAAAACATGAAACCTTGCTCGATGTAATGTCTTGCCACCAAGATGATGTGGTAAATAAATTGGCATGTTTTACGAAGGTTTGGACACACACCCCTCACAAACGGGAGCAACTCACTAGTAGGCTCATGGTTCCGAGAGGGAACTATGCATGTTTACGAACAGGAATAGCTTCCTCTTACGGCCTTCAAATTTTTTATAGCCATTGAATGACCGCAATTCAAATTTGAACTACATCTAGATGCAACGGCTAACCATAACGGTTTGGAAAATCATATTTGTGTACTTGTGTGGGAGTTAATTCCATGTGTAGTAAATTAGAAGGAATTTTCAAATATATTGGTCTGACGGCATGGACACATGCATGGAGTGCCATGTCATTTTAATCCCAAAAAAATAAAACTGATCAGAAAAATATGAAACCTTGCTTGCTTTAATGTCATGCCACCAAGATGATGTGGTAAAAAAATTGGCCTGTTTGACGAAAGTTTGGACACACCCGCCTCACAAACCGGAGCAACTCACTAGAAGGCTCGTGGTTCCGAGAGGGAACAATGCATGTTTGATGACGATCGAGAGATAGCTTCCTCTTACGGCCTTCAAAAGTTTTTCTACATTTAACGTGCACTAATACCACTGTCATGTGAAAAAATTCGAAAATTCCAGGGGTCATTTGACCTTTTAAAGACATTTAAGTGATTTTCGAGCCATTTAATGACCGTAATTCCAATTTGAACTAAGTCTACATGCAACGGCTAACTATAACGGTATACAAATATCATCTTTTTTGTGTACTTGTGTGCGAGTTAATTCCATGTGCAGTAAATTAGAAGGAATTTTCAAACATAATGGTCTCACGGCATGGGCACATGCATGGAGTGCCATGGCATTTTAATTCCAAAAAATTAAAAAATGATCAGAAAAACATGAAACCTTGCTTGATGTAATGTCTTGCCACCAAGATGATGTGGTAAATAAATTGGCATGTTTTATGAAAGTTTGGACACACACCCCTCGCAAACCAGAGCAACTCACTAGGAGGCTCATGGTTCCGAGAGGGAACTATGCATGTTTACGAACAGGAATAGCTTCCTCTTACGGCCTTCAAATTTTTTTGAGCCATTTAATGACCGCAATTGAAATTTGAACTACATCTACATGCAACGGCTAACCATAACGGTTTGGAAAATCGCATTTGTTGACTTGTGTGCGAGATAATTCCATGTGCAGTAAATTAGAAGGAATTTTCAAATATATTGGTCTCGCGACATGGACACATGCATGGAGTGCCGTGTCATTTTAATTCCAAAACAAATTGAAACTGATCAGAAGAATATGAAACTTGCTTGTTTTAATGTCATGCCACCAAGATGATGCGGTAAATAAATTGGCATGTTTGATGAAAGTTTGGACACACACCGCTCACAAACCGGAGCAACTCACTAGAAGGCTCGTGGTTCCGAGAGGGAACAATGCATGTTTCATGATGAACACGAGATAGCTTCCTCTTACGGCCATCAAATTTTGTCTATGTTCAACGTGCAGTACTACAACAGTCACTTGAAAATTTGGAAAATTCTAGGGGTCATTTGTCCTTTTAAAGACATTTAAGTGATTTTCTAGCCATTTAATGACCTTAATTTGAATTTGAACTACATCTACATGCAACGGCTAACCATATCGGTTTGAAAAATTGTATTTGTGTACTTGTGTGTGAGCTAATTCCATGTGCATTAAATTAGAAGGAATTTTCAAATATATTGGTCTCACGGCATGGACACATGCTTGGAGTGCCACGACATTTTAATTCCAAAAAATTTAAAAATGATCAAAAAAACATGAAACCTTGCGTGATGTAATGTCATGCCACACAGATGATGTGTTAAAAAATTGGCCTATTTGACGAAATTTTGGACACACACCCCTCACAAATCGGAGTAACTCACTAGACGGCTCGTGCTTCCAGGAGGGAACAATGCATGTTTGATGACTAATGGGAGATAGCTTCCTCTTACGACATTCAAATTTATTTCTACATTTAATGTGCACTAATACAACTGTCATGTGAAAAAATGGAAAATTCCAGGGGTCATTTGACCTTTCAAAGACATTTAAGTGATTTTATAGCCATTTAATGATCGTAATTAAAAATTTGAACTACATATACATGCAATGGCTAACCATAACAGTTTAAAAAATCATATTTGAGTACTTTTGTGCTAGTTAACTCCATGTGCAGTAAATTAGAAGGAATTTTCAAATATATTGGTCTCATGGCATGGGCACATGCATGGAGTGCCATGGCATTTTAATTCCAAAAAATTAAAAAATGATCAGACAAACATGAAACCTTGCTTGATGTAATGTCATGCCGCCAAGATGATGTGGTAAAAAATTGGCATGTTTGACGAAAGTTTTGACACACACCCCTCACAAACCGGATCAACTCACTAGAAGGCTCATGGTTCCGAGAGGGAACAATGCATGTTTGCGAATAGGAGTTAGATTCCTCTTAAGGCCTTCAAATTTTTTTCTATGGTTAACATGCACTACTACAACTTTCATGTGAAAATTTCGTAAATTCATGGGGTCATTTGACCTTTTAAAGACATTTAAGTGATTTTCTAGCCATTTAATGACCTCAATTCGAATTTCAACTACATCTACATGCAACAGCTAACCATATCGGTTTGAAAAATTGTATTTGTGTACTTGTGTGTGAGCTAATTCCATGTGCATTAAATTAGAAGGAATTTTCAAATATATTGGTCTCACAGCATGGACACATGCTTGGAGTGCCACGACATTTTAATTCCAAAAAATTTAAAAATGATCAAAAAAACATGAAACCTTGCGTGATGTAATGTCATGCCACACAGATGATGTGTTAAAAAATTGGCCTATTTGACGAAATTTTGGACACACACCCCTCACAAATCGGAGTAACTCACTAGAAGGCTCGTGCTTCCAGGAGGGAACAATGCATGTTTGATGACTAATGGGAGATAGCTTCCTCTTACGACATTCAAATTTATTTCTACATTTAATGTGCACTAATACAACTGTCATGTGAAAAAATGGAAAATTCCAGGGGTCATTTGACCTTTCAAAGACATTTAAGTGATTTTATAGCCATTTTAATGATCGTAATTAAAAATTTGAACTACATATACATGCAATGGCTAACCATAACAGTTTAAAAAATCATATTTGAGTAATTTTGTGCTAGTTAACTCCATGTGCAGTAAATTAGAAGGAATTTTCAAATATATTGGTCTCATGGCATGGGCACATGCATGGAGTGCCATGGCATTTTAATTCCAAAAAATTAAAAAATGATCAGACAAACATGAAACCTTGCTTGATGTAATGTCATGCCGCCAAGATGATGTGGTAAAAAATTGGCATGTTTGACGAAAGTTTTGACACACACCCCTCACAAACCGGATCAACTCACTAGAAGGCTCATGGTTCCGAGAGGGAACAATGCATGTTTGCGAATAGGAGTTAGATTCCTCTTAAGGCCTTCAAATTTTTTTCTATGGTTAACATGCACTACTACAACTTTCATGTGAAAATTTCGTAAATTCATGGGGTCATTTGACCTTTTAAAGACATTTAAGTGATTTTCTAGCCATTTAATGACCTCAATTCGAATTTCAACTACATCTACATGCAACGGCTAACCATATCGGTTTGAAAAATCGTATTTGTGTACTTGTGTGTGAGTTAATTCCATGTGCATTAAATTAGAAGGAATTTTCAAATATATTGGTCTCACGGCATGGACACATGCTTGGAGTGCCACGACATTTTAAGTCCAAAAAATTTAAAAATGATTAGAAAAACATGAAACCTTGCGTGATGTAATGTCATGCCACAAAGATGATGTGTTAAAATTGGCCTATTTGACGAAATTTTGGACACACACCCGTCACAAATCGGAGCAACTCACTAGAAGGCTTGTGGTTCCAGGAGGGAACAATGCATGTTTCATGACTAATAGGAGATAGCTTCCTCTTAGGGCCTTCAAATTTTTTTCTACATTTAATGTGCACTAATACAACTGTCATGTGAAAAAATGGAAAATTCCAGGGGTCATTTGACCTTTCAAAGCCATTTAAGTGATTTTATAGCCATTTAATGATCGTAATTAAAAATTTGAACTACACATACATGCAATGGCTAACCATAACAGTTTAAAAAATCATATATTGTGTACTTTTGTGCTAGTTAACTCCATGTGCAGTAAATTAGAAGGAATTTTGAAATATATTGGTCTCATGGCATGGGCACATGCATGGAGTGCCATGGCATTTTAATTCCAAAAAATTAAAAAATGATCAGACAAACACGAAACCTTGCTTGATGTAATGTCATGCCGCCAAGATAATGTGGTAAAAAATTGGCATGTTTGACGAAAGTTTCGACACACACCCCTCACAAACCGGAGCAATTCACTAGAAGGCTCATGGTTCCGGGAGGGAAAAATGCATGTTTGCGAATAGGAGTTAGATTCGTCTTAAGGCCTTCAAATTTTTTTCTATGGTTAATGTGCACTACTACAACTTTCATGTGAAAATTTGGTAAATTCTTGGGGTCATTTGACCTTTTCAAGACATTTAAGTGATTTTCTAGCCATTTAATGACCTTAATTCGAATTTCAACTACATCTACATGCAACGGCTAACCATATCGGTTTGAAAAATCGTATTTGCGTACTTGTGTGTGAGTTAATTCCATCTGCATTAAATTAGAAGGAATTTTCAAATATATTGGTCTCACGGCATGGACACATGCTTGGAGTGCCACGACATTTTAAGTCCAAAAAATTTAAAAATGATTAGAAAAACATGAAACCTTGCGTGATGTAATGTCATGCCACAAAGATGATGTGTTAAAAAATTGGTTTATTTGACGAAATTTTGGACACACACCCCTCACAAATCAGAGAAACTCACTAGAAGGCTTGTGGTTCCAGGAGGGAACAATGCATGTTTCATGACTAATAGGAGATAGCTTCCTCTTAGGGCCTTCAAATTTTTTTCTACATTTAATGTGCACTAATACAACTGTCATGTGAAAATTTGAAAAATTATACGGGTCATTTGACCTTTTAAAGATATTTAAGTGATTTTATAGCCATTTAATGATCGTAATTAAAAATTTGAACTACACATACATGCAATGGCTAACCATAACAGTTTAAAAAATCATATATTGTGTACTTTTGTGCTAGTTAACTCCATGTGCAGTAAATTAGCAGGAATTTTCAAATATATTGGTCTCATGGCATGGGCACATGCATGGAGTGCCATGGCATTTTAATTCCAAAAAATTAAAAAATGATCAGACAAACACGAAACCTTGCTTGATGTAATGTCATGCCGCCAAGATAATGTGGTAAAAAATTGGCATGTTTGACGAAAGTTTCGACACACACCCCTCACAAACCGGAGCAATTCACTAGAAGGCTCATGGTTCCGGGAGGGAAAAATGCATGTTTGCGAATAGGAGTTAGATTCGTCTTAAGGCCTTCAAATTTTTTTCTATGGTTAATGTGCACTACTACAACTTTCATGTGAAAATTTGGTAAATTCTTGGGGTCATTTGACCTTTTCAAGACATTTAAGTGATTTTCTAGCCATTTAATGACCTTAATTCGAATTTCAACTACATCTACATGCAACGGCTAACCATATCGGTTTGAAAAATCGTATTTGCGTACTTGTGTGTGAGTTAATTCCATCTGCATTAAATTAGAAGGAATTTTCAAATATATTGGTCTCACGGCATGGACACATGCTTGGAGTGCCACGACATTTTAAGTCCAAAAAATTTAAAAATGGTTAGAAAAACATGAAACCTTGCGTGATGTAATGTCATGCCACAAAGATGATGTGTTAAAAAATTGGTTTATTTGACGAAATTTTGGACACACACCCCTCACAAATCAGAGAAACTCACTAGAAGGCTTGTGGTTCCAGGAGGGAACAATGCATGTTTCATGACTAATAGGAGATAGCTTCCTCTTAGGGCCTTCAAATTTTTTTCTACATTTAATGTGCACTAATACAACTGTCATGTGAAAATTTGAAAAATTATACGGGTCATTTGACCTTTTAAAGATATTTAAGTGATTTTATAGCCATTTAATGATCGTAATTAAAAATTTGAACTACACATACATGCAATGGCTAACCATAACAGTTTAAAAAATCATATATTGTGTACTTTTGTGCTAGTTAACTCCATGTGCAGTAAATTAGCAGGAATTTTCAAATATATTGGTCTCATGGCATGGGCACATGCATGGAGTGCCATGGCATTTTAATTCCAAAAAATTAAAAAATGATCAGACAAACACGAAACCTTGCTTGATGTAATGTCATGCCGCCAAGATAATGTGGTAAAAAATTGGCATGTTTGACGAAAGTTTCGACACACACCCCTCACAAACCGGAGCAACTCACTAGAAGGCTCATGGTTCCGGGAGGGAAAAATGCATGTTTGCGAATAGGAGTTAGATTCGTCTTAAGGCCTTCAAATTTTTTTTCTATGGTTAATGTGCACTACTACAACTTTCATGTGAAAATTTGGTAAATTCTTGGGGTCATTTGACCTTTTCAAGACATTTAAGTGATTTTCTAGCCATTTAATGACCTTAATTCGAATTTCAACTACATCTACATGCAACGGCTAACCATATCGGTTTGAAAAATCGTATTTGCGTACTTGTGTGTGAGTTAATTCCATCTGCATTAAATTTGAAGGAATTTTCAAATATATTGGTCTCACGGCATGAACACATGCTTGGAGTGCCACGACATTTTAATTCCAAAAAATTTAAAAATGATCAGAAAAACATGAAACCTTGCGTGATGTAATGTCATGCCACAAAGATGATGTGTTAAAAAATTGGTTTATTTGACGAAATTTTGGACACACACCCCTCACAAATCAGAGAAACTCACTAGAAGGCTCGTGGTTCCAGGAGGGAACAATGCATGTTTGATGACTAATGGGAGATAGCTTCCTCTTACGGCCTTCAAATTTTTTCTATGTTTAACATGCACTACTATAACTGTCATGTGAAAATTTGAAAAATTATACGGGTCATTTGACCTTTTAAAGATATTTAAGTGATTTTCTAGCCATTTAATGACCGTCGTTCAAATTTGAACTACATCTGCATGCAATGGCTAACCATAACGGTTTTAAATATCGTATTTGTGTACTGGTGTGCGAGTTAATTCCATGTGCGTAAATTAGAAGGAATTTTCAAACATATTGGTTTCACGGCATTGGCACATGCATGGAGTGCCATGGCATTTTAATTCCAAAAATTAAAAAATGATGAGAAAACCTGAAACCTTGCTTGATGTAATGTCATGACACCAAGATCATGTGGTAAAAAAATTGGCATGTTTGATGAAAGTTTGGACACACACCCCTCACAAACTAGAGCAACTCACTAGAAGGCTCGTGGTTCCGAGAGGGAACAATGCATGTTGGATGATGAATGGGAGATAGCTTCCTCTTACGGCCTTCAAATTTTTTTCTACATTTAACGTGCACTGATACAACTGTCATGTGAAAATTTGGAAAATTTCAGGGGTCATTTGACCTTTTAAAGACATTTAAGTAATTTAGTTAGCCATTTAATGACCATAGATCCAATTTGAACTACATATACATGCAAAAGCAGACCATAACGGTTTGAAAAAAAATATTTGTGTACCTGTGTGCGAGTTAATTCCATGTGCAGTAAATTGGAAGGAATTTTCAAACATATTGGTCTCACGGCATGGGCACATGCATGGAGTGCCATGGAATTTTAATTCCAAAAAATTAAAAAATGATCAAAAAAGTATGAAACCTTTCTTGATGTAATGTCTTGCCACCAAGATAATGTGGTAAAAAAATTGGCCTGTTTGACGAAAGTTTGGACACACCCCCTCACAAACCGGAGCAACTCACACGAAGGCTCATAGTTCTAAGAGGGAACAATGCATGTTTGATGACGAATGGGAGACAGCTTCCTCTTACGGCCTTCAAATTGTTTTCTACATTTAACATGCACTAATATAAATGTCATGTGAAAAATTGGAAAATTCTAGTGGTCACTTGACCTTTTATAGACATTTGAGTGATGTTCTGGCCATTTAATGATCATAATTCAAATTTGAACTACATCTAGATGAGAAGACTAACCATAATGGTTAAAAAAAATCATATTTGGGTACTTGTGTGCGAGTTAATTCCATGTGGAGTAAATTAGAAGGAATTTTCAAACATACTGGTCTCACGGCATGGGCACATGCATGGAGTGCCATGGCATTTTAATTCCATTAAATAAAAAAATGATCAGAAAAACATGAAACTTTGCTTGATGTAATATCATGCCACCAATATGATGTGGTAAAAAAATTGGCATGTTTGACGAAAGTTTGGAAACACACCCCTCACAAACCGGAGCAACGCACGAGAACGCTCATGGTTCCAAGAGGGAACAATGCATGTTTGATGACGAACAGGAGATAGCTTATGTCGATGTACGAAAGTAGGGGCACTTCTGTACCCCTTTACTTGTGCATGGGCAGTCACACCTGCAGACGGGCTTGGTAGGGTAGAGGGAGCAAAGATACATGGCTCCAGAGGCAGCACCCAAGCTAGAAGCATAAAGAGTGAAGGGACAAGATGGGATTCCCCCGGCAAGAGCCTTGCCAGGACGGCCTACATGGCCTCGGCAAGAGCCTTACCCAGGCAACTTGCCCAACACTAGCAGGACCGCCACCCTTGAGCCTCAGAGTCATGACGCTGTCGACAATGTCAAGACCGAGGCTCGGGAGCGCCTGCACGGTGGCATGCAGATCTTTCTGGAAACCAAAGGCCTACAGGCCTAGGTGAGCACCTGAAGACGAAGACTCCTGGCAACATCCTTGCCAGAGACGCTCGCAAGCCCCAGGCAAGACCCTTGCCGGGGACGCCCACGAGATCCCGGCAATGGCCTTGCAGGGGGCATCTATGGAGCCAAAGCCAGGCCCGCACTTACCAAAGCTTCGCCGCATCGTGCTTGTTCCGACATGGCGACCAACCTACCAACTAGGCACACACTTGCGTGGCAGCATGCAGCTTCTAGGCCAACCAGCCAAGCACCTGCGTGGTGGCATGCAGATCTTCATGAAGACCCTACCACGGCACCAGCTCAGCAGCCCGCCTGCCAGCGTGGCGCTGCATGCCTCGTCACCTTGGACGCGCGTCGAAGCAAGGCAAGGCAGTGATGGACGGGACGGACCTCTTTACCGTCCCTGATAAAGCAAGAGGACACATATGCGACGCATTAAAGGCATTTGTCCTAGGATTTCAGGAGATAAACTTGTACACTATACATACTTTCCACCTCCTGTGTGCCACTGTGGCAACCCCTTTGACATATAAAAGGAGGCCCAAGGCGTACTGAGGAAGGATTCGGATTATTTGGACTGGGCATGCACCGCAGCTAGTTCAAGAACTCAAGAACACTAAATACACACAAAGCAGGACTAGGGTTTTACACATCGCTTGCGGCCAGAAACTGGGTAAAAATCCCACCGAGTTGATCTTCTAGACCCGCTCTTTGCGCAGCCCCATGCCCCACAACCATAGAAGGGATTCCGTCGAGGGATCCCATAGGTGTTGTTCCATAACCCCGACATCTTTGGCGCACTAGGTAGGGGTGTTGAGCTTTTGAAATTCTGGTTTTGAAGCCAACCCATCGACTCCTCCATCGCGATGGCTCGAGAGAAGAAGGCGACGTTGATCAGCTACACTCTGGTGCGGCTAGCTGGGCGAGGCGGAGCCATCCGTAGCCGCAATAACCATCCGCGTGGCAACTGAAAAGTTAAGTCACGCAAAACTTTGAGCAATTTTCCTTTTTCATAGGGTTATCTTCCTCGAAAGATCTTGCTCCTTGTATGGAAAACCTGCACGCAAGGGAACCCTTCCGCTATTGACAACACCCGTGTTCCGTTTCGAGTCGACTGAACAGACCAGGCGGCTGTGTTGAGAACAACATGGTGATTTACCCGGCAGTAAGAGCCCCCGGCAGGCTGCTAAGGATCCATTCCTCAAAGCACCATAGCATAGTTTACGCACCGGCAAACCTGTCCAACTAGGCGTAGGGTGTGTACACACAAACAAAGATCAAACAGGAAGATAGCATGCTTCATTTCAAAGTACTATAGAGTTATATTACATCAATGATTGCCGCAGTTGTAACTTAAGATAAAAATTGTCTCGGGCATGAACTCGCGGCGGCAAGGAGAAATGAGGTGGCTAGTCCCAGCGCTTGCCCTCCTCCTTCTGGACTCCGTCGACGCAGCTAATGATGGGCTTGATGCGCTTTTCGAGCGTTGTGAGGTCCATGCCCTCCGGCAAGCTCTCAAGCGCGACAGCAAAGTCGATGTCTTGATTCTAGAACGCCACCTTGGTGAGGGCCTTGGCCAGGGCACTCCGGCAAGCCTCTGGGACTCATTGGCCAGATAGGTCGCTCGGTTGCAGTAAAGCTGATCTAGAGCGTCGAGGACACCCTCGAAGAAGAAGGTCAGCCTGGCGTTGGGGCTCATGTTCGGCTCCTGGGAGTACCTGACATCCGACATGCCCATGATGGCTAGCTGCGTAGTGAGCCGCTTGGCAACATCGGTGAGATGGCTGATCCAGAGATTTATGCGGCCCACATAGTCTTTATGGGCGGCGGCGTCATCGCTCCGCAACTGCTTCTCAGTCTCCAGGGCCTTGATTAGCGTCCCCTCCTGGGCCATGATCTCTGAAAGCTTCCCCTCCAAAGCACCCAGTTGCAGCTTTAGATCGTTAATGGAGCTATTGGCCTCGGAGAGCAGCTTGATCTGGTCGGAGACGATGACCTATGAATCCACCAGAGAGCGGTTGGACACATACCTCTCCTCCGTCAACCCTGAGACTTTCTTCTTTAGCTCCTCCCGCTCCAGCTCTAGCTTCTCCACCTTGCCGGCGTGGTCCAGGGCCAGAGCATTGAGTGCCTCCTTGTGCCCTTGCTCCAGCTCGTCGGTCCGCTACGCGATGATCTTCTCGATCTCCTCTCCTTGCCACGGAGCATGGCCGCAAGCACCTGATCGCGGGCAACGAGGTCTTCCTCCTAGGTGTTCAGCAGAGCTTGCTACTACACCGGTGGCTTCGTCCTTGGCAGCTTGCTCCTTCACCGCCTCCTAGTCCTTCTCGGCCTCAGCCTGCTTCAGGATGAGCTCTCGCTTGCACTCATCAAGCTCACCCTGGGCAGCCCTCAGCTCTTCCCTGGCCTCGCCACACTAGACCTGCATCTGAGCGACGCGCTTATCAAAATCTTCCTCTGCCTTGTGTTGGGGAACGTAGTAATTTCGAAATTTTCCTATGCACACGCAAGATCATGGTGATGCATAGCAACGAGAGGGGAGAGTCTGATCTATGTACCCTCGTAGACCGACAGCGGAAGCGTTATGACAACGCGGTTGATGTAGTCGTACGTCTTCATGGCCCGACCGATCAAGCACCGAAACTACGGCACCTCCGAGTTCTAGCACACGTTCAGCTCGATGACGATCCCCGGACTCTGATGCAGCAAAGTGTCGGGGAAGAGTTCCGTCAGCACGACAGCGTGGTGACGATCTTGATGTTCTACTATCGCACGGCTTCGCCTAAGCACCACTACAATATTATCAAGGACTATGGTGGAAGGGGGCACCACACCCGGCTAAGAGAACGATTTTAGAGATCAACTTGTGTGTCTAGGGGTGCCCCCTGCCCCTGTATATAAAGGAGACAAGGGGGGGTGCGGCCAGCCCTAGGAGGAGGCACGCAGGAGGAGTCCTACTCCTACCAGGAGTAGGACTCCCCCGCTTCCCCTAGTTGGATTAGGACTTGGGGAAGAAGGAAGAGAGGGAAGAAAGGAAAGGGGGGGGCCCCCCTTGTCCAATTCGGACTTGGGGGGGAGTGGCGCGCAGCAGCCCCTAGGCCTCCTCTCCTCTTCCTCCACTAGGCCCATTAAGGCCCATTAGGTTACCGGGGGGTTCCGGTAACCTCCTGATACTCCAGTAAAATGCCAATTTCACCCGGAACACTTCCGATGTCCATACATAGGCTTCCAATATATCGATGTTTATGTCTCGACCATTTCGAGACTCCTCGTCATGTCCGTGATCACATCCGGGACTCCGAACTAACTTTGGTACATCAAAATATATAAACTCATAATGAAACTTATAATCACCCAGTTACGTTGTGACGTTTGGTAGCACACAAAGTGTTCCTCCGGCAAACGGGAGTTGCATAATCTCATAGTCATAGGAACATGTATAAGTCATGAAGAAAGCAATAGCAACATACTAAACGATTGGGTGCTAAGCTAATGGAATGGGTCATGTCAATCGCATCATTCTCCAAATAATGTGATCCCATTAATCACATGACAACACATGTCTATGGTTAGGAAACATAACCATCTTTGATTAACGAGCTAGTCCAGTAGAGGCATACTAGTGACGTTTAGTTGGTCTATGTATTCACACAAGTATTATGTTTCCGGATAATACAATTCTAGCATGAACAATAAACATTTATCATGATATAAGGAAATAAAAGAATAACTTTATTATTGCCTCTAGGGCATATTTCCTTGAGTCTCCCACTTGCACTAGAGTCAATAATCGAGATTACACAGTAATGATTCTAACACCCATGGAGCATTGGTGCAGATCATGTTTTTCTCGTGGAAGAGGCTTAGTCAATGGGTCTGCTACATTCAGATCCGTATGTATCTTGCAAATCTCTATGTCTCCCACCTGGACTAGATCCCGGATGGAATTGAAGCGTCTCTTGATGTGCTTGGTTCTCTTGTGAAATCTAGATTCCTTTGCCAAGGCAATTGCACCAGTATTGTCACAAAAGATTTTCATTGGACTCGATGCACTAGGTATGACACCTAGATCGGATATGAACTCCTTCATCTAGACTCCTTCGTTTGCTGCTTCCGAAGCAGCTATGTACTCCGCTTCACATGTAGATCCCGCCATAACGCTTTGTTTAGAACTGCACCAACTGACAGCTCCACCGTTTAATGTAAACAAGTATCTGGTTTGCGATTTAGAATCATCCGCATCAGTGTCAAAGCTTGCATCAACGTAACCATTTACGATGAGCTCTTTGTCACCTCCATATATGAGAAACATATCCTTAGCCCTTTTCAGGTATTTCAGGATGTTCTTGACCGCTGTCCCGTGATCCACTCGTGGATTACTTTGGTACCTCCCTGCTAGACTTATAGCAAGACACACATCAGGTCTGGTACACAGCATTGCATACATGACAGAGCCAATGGCTGAAGCATAGGGAACATCTTTCATTTTCTCTATATCTTCTGCATTGGTCGGGCATTGAGTCTTACTCAATTTCACACCTTGTAACACAGGCAAGAATCCTTTCTTTGCTTGATCCATTTTGAACTTCTTCAAAACTTTGTCAAGGTATGTGCTTTGTGAAAGTCCAATTAAGCGTCTTGATCTATCTCTATAGATCTTAATGCCCAATATGTAAGCAGCTTCACCGAGGTCTTTCATTGAAAAACTCTTATTCAAGTATCCCTTTATGCTATCCAAAAATTCTATATCATTTCCGATTAGTAATATGTCATCTACATATAATATTAGAAATGCTACAGAGCTCCCACTCACTTTCTTGTAAATACAGGCTTCTCCAAAAGTCTGTACAAAGCCAAATGCTTTGATCACACTATCAAAGCGTTTATTCCAACTCCGAGAGGCTTGCACTAGTCCATAAATGGATCGCTGGAGCTTGCACACTTTGTTATCTCCCTTTGGATCGACAAAACCTTCCGGCTGCATCATATACAACTCTTCTTCCAGAAATCCATTCAGGAATGCAGTTCTGACATCCATCTGCCAAATTTCATAATCATAAAATGCGGCAATTGCTAACATGATTCGGACAGACTTAAGCATCGCTACGGGTGAGAAGGTCTCATCGTAGTCAATCCCTTGAACTTGATGAAAACCTTTTTGCGACAAGTCAAGCTTTGTAGACAGTAACATTACCATCAGCGTCAGTCTTCTTCTTGAAGATCCATTTAATCTCAATTGCTTGCCGATCTTCTGGCAAGTCAACCAAAGTCCACACTTTGTTCTCATACATGGATCCCATCTCAGATTTCATGGCTTCAAGCCATTTTGCGGAATCTGGGCTCACCATCGCTTCTCCATAGTTTGTAGGTTCATCATGATCTAGTAGCATGACGTCCAGAATAGGATTACCGTACCACTCTGGTGCGGATCTTACTCTGGTTGATCTACGAGGTTCAGTAGTATCTTGTTCTGAAGTTTCATGATCATCATCATTAGCTTCCTCACTAATTGGTGTAGGTGTCACAGAAACCAGTTTCTATGATGTACTACTTTCCAATAAGGGAGAAGGTATAGTTACCTCATCAAGTTCTACTTTCCTCCCACTCACTTCTTTCAAGAGAAACTCCTTCTCTAGAAAATTTCCGAATTTAGCAACAAAAGTCTTGCCTTCGGATCTGTGATAGAAGGTGTATCCAATAGTTTCGTTTGGATATCCTATGAGGACACAGTTCTCCGATTCGGGTTCGAGCTTATCAGGTTGAAGTTTTTTCACATAAGCATCGCAGCCCCAAACTTTCAGAAATGACAACTTTGGTTTCTTGCCAAACCACAGTTCATAAGGCGTCGTCTCAATGGATTTTGATGGTGCCCTATTTAATGTGAATGCGGCTGTCTCTAAAGCATAACCCCAAAACGATAGCTGTAAATCAGTAAGAGACATCATATATCGCACCATATCAAGTAAAGTACGATTACGATGTTCGGACACACCATTACGCTGTGGTGTTCCGGGTGGCATGAGTTGTGAAACTATTCCGCATTGTTTCAAATGTAGACCAAACTCGTAACTCAAATATTGTCCTCCACGATCAGATCGTAGGAATTTTATTTTCTTGTTACGATGATTTTCAACTTCACTCTCAAATTCTTTGAACTTTTCAAATGTTTCAGACTTATGTTTCATTAAGTAGATATACCCATATCTGCTTAAGTCATCTGTGAAGGTGAGAAAATAACAATATCCGCCAAGAGCCTCAACATTCATCGGACCACATACATCTGTATGTATGATTTCCAACAAATCTGTTGCTCTCTCCATAGTACCGAAGAACGGTGTTTTTGTCATCATACCCATAAGGCACGGTTCGCAAGTACCAAGGGATTCATAATCAAGTGGTTCCACAAGTCCATCAGTATGGAGTTTCTTCATGCGCTTTACACCGATATGACCTAAACGGCAGTGCCACAAATAAGTTGCACTATCATTATCAACTCTACATCTTTTGGCTTCTACATTATGAATATGTGTATCACTACTATCGAGATTCAATAAGAATAGACCACTCTTCAAGGGTGCATGACCATAAAATATATTACTCATATAAATAGAACAACCATTATTCTCTGATTTAAATGAATAACCGTCTCGCATTAAACAAGATCCAGATATAATGTTCATGCTCAACGCTGGCACCAAATAACAATTATTTAGGTCTAATACTAATCCCGAAGGTAGATGTAGAGGTAGCGTGCCGACCGTGATCACATCGACTTTGGAACCATTTTCCACGCGCATCGTCACCTCGTCCTTAGCCAATCTTCGCTTAATCCATAGTCCCTGTTTCGATAGACGTCAAGATAGGCAAACGGACGTCAAGATAGGCAAACGGACGTCAATAAAGGGGTTGTTAATCCCTTCCGGGTACGACGCCTCAAGATAGGCAAACGGATGTCGGGGGTGACTGATCCCCACGGACACCTATGGGACCACGGCGGACCGGGGCCCCTTTCGGTTCGGCAGAGGGGCGGAGAGTGCACGAAGAGCAGATCAAGGAGAACGCACGAGCGACGCGATCGGTTTACCGAGGTTCGGGCCGCACGGATGCGTAAAACGCTACTCCTGCTTTGGTTTGTATTGTGTTCTTGCTCGAGAGCGGTGAATGCTACAGTACGCTTGGATGGATAGCGAGACCGAGCGTGAGAATCCTCCTCCCCCTCCCCTCTGTTGCGCATGGGCCTTCTTTTATATGTCAAAGGGGTCACCGACAGGTGGCAACAGAGATGAGGGTAAAAAGGTAAAAGAGGTGGTGGTTGGCGCCACCGCTTACTACAGTTGTATCATACCTAACCCTGATGGCAGGGGACAAAGGCATTAAATGCCTGTCTGCGTCGCCTAGATGGTGCAGAAAGGGACCGTCAGGGGCGCCACCGTTCGCCACGATGGCTATCTTGTCAGCGCCTGCTTGCCACCGCATGCCCCTGGCTGCACAGCCTCCCGCCACGTACGCGAGGAACGGTCCCAGAGTGACACGTTGGTGGGTGAGCTGGAGCGCGGGCTGCGGAGTAGTAGCTTGCCGCGACAAGCGCCTTGCCACAGGTGTTGTCTTGTCGCGTCCGGGAGCTTGTCGCTCACCGGGTCTTGTCGCGTCTAGGAGCTTGTCGCTCACCGGGTCTTGCCGGGACGCGCAGCGTGTCGCAGCAAGCTTCTCGAGATGCCTTGGTTGGTCTTCCCGGCAAGCTCCTCTTGCCGGGGTCTTGTCTCCTTCCTGGCAAGCTCCTCTTGCCGGGGTCTTGTCTTCTTCCCGGCAAGCTCCTCTTGCCGGGGTCTTTGTGCTTCGAGTGGCCTTCCCGGCAAGCTCCTCTTGCCGGGGCCTTGCACCTTGGCTCGAATACTTTGTTCTTGAATGGCTCCAAAGGAACCACGGAGGACCTTGGCGGTCACCCGGCAAGCCTTGCCGCGGGGTGCTACGACTGCCCGTACACAAGTTCGGGATACTAAGGTACCCCTACTTTAGTACACCGACAGGAGCCCCCGGGCCTGGGCCATACACAGTGCCGAGCGCTATTGGGCCAGGCCCAAAACAGTGCACGGGCACGTGCGGCCTGGGTCACGCCGTATCTGACTCCGCATTCACCGCGCTCTCCCCGAACGGGACGCGTCGAACGCGGCATCGTGCGGGACGCGGGCGGCGTGCGTGGGGCTCAGCCCCGCGTGCATGTGTCATGTCGTGGTAAAGGGGACGGTTCACGCCCCCCCCCCCCCCCGTAAACGGAGGGAGGCATGGGGACGTGGTTCATTTACTGGACGGGGCTGATGCGCGGTTTCCGAGGCATCCACTCCCCACGATCACGGGGTGGGGAGAGGTCGCCTCATCCATCGCCACGGTTCTGCATGTCTGCTACGCGGCTCCCATGCGCTTGGGGTCGCGGACGGTGGAGGCGGGAGATTGGGCCGTCGCGGGTCGAGGCAACAAGTCGGCCCCAGCTCCCTGCTCTTCCCGTGTCTTGATTCGCTGAGCGGGGCAGCCGAGCCCCCACCTCGCTCCTTTATAAAGAGCGGGAGGGGAGGACGGAAGCCCGCATTCTCTCATCTCCTCCTTCCTTTAGCTTCTGCTCCCCTTTCTCTCATTCGCCTTGGAGAAAGGGAACACTGGTCCTTCATCGGTGGTGGCGATGGTCGCCGCCAGACAACGCATCCCTCCCTCTCCCGCACCCGTGGTGGTAGAGCTAGCCGTAAGGGGAAGAGGAAGGGGGCGAGGTCATGGACGAGGTCGAGGACGAGGTCGAGGCGCTCGGGGAAGAGGTGGACGGGGCGGCGCGCCGGCTTCACCTCCGCCGGCGGTTCCTCCTCCCACGGCGGTCCATATTGGGGACGACCCTTGCGAGTTCTTCATCAGGCTGCACCGGGCGCCTCGTCGTGGCCTCCGACTCCCAGCTCCGTTTGCGAGCACGATGGAGTTGGACCCGCCCGAGACACTGAGACTGCACATGAGGGGCTGTGGGATCAGCGGCACGCGAGTCCGCGTTGAATTCCCAGCCCCTAATGTGATGTATCTTGGTCGAGGGTGGAAGACGTTCGCCCGTATCCACAGCCTGACGGGGGGGCACACCCTCCATTTTAAGTTGATGGAGGGCGATCTCCTCTCTGTCAGGGTCTTCGGGTGCTTCGGCACTCGGGCAAAGTGCTGCGTGGACAGCTCCTCCGATAGCGAAGGCTCCTCCTCGAGCGAGAGTGACGAGGAGGGGAGCGACAGCGACGACAAGGGTATCGGGCGGCAGGATGACGGGTCCGACTAGGTGTAGGGCGCCGCTCCGTGCGGCACCGGCGACCCCATCATCCGTGTCGCCGGCTCCTTGAACTCCCCGGGGTCGTCTCCTTGGGCGGCTGGCGTAGGGAGGATGCGGAAGAGGAAGAGGGCTAGCGGCAAGGCCGTCAAGTCGGAGTATGAGGGCGTGGTGCCCTTGATAGCGTGCTGACGTCCTGCCGCCTCGTCTTCGAGCCCCGCTTCCAGCGCCGCCATCACCGTCCAGTCTTCGGACGGCCCCGGGATGTTCTCTTGGTGTCTTCTGGCACCCGTAGCTCGCCTAGGCGCCCCTTTTTCCCTTTTCGCCTCCTTGACCTACCTCATGAAGAGAGGGACAAGAAAGGGATTACGGGCATCTTATCTTTTTAATTTGTAAGCCTTCGGGCCTTAGTTGCATTTAAAACTTGTAGTCCCCTCTTTCATGTTTTTCATCCTCTATGGACTATACCTGAGTGGAATGTTTTTTAAATGAAAAGGGGATGCTTGCCGGGTCATTTGTCTCGCGGGTAGAACCCACGTCAAGGAGCAAATCCTTGGTATCTTTCAGATAGACACTTTTTCTCCCGGCAACAGGCCCTGCCGTCTTCCCACGTCGCTCGACCTTTCTCATGCTTTTGACGGAGGCAGGGACGAGGCGGGTGCGGGACCCTCGTTTCATCCCTTTGCTGCCGCGACTATGACCAAACTTGGCCCCAGGAACGAGCCCCAGGGCCTAGATTTAAGGGAGCATGGTAGTTTTCAAGAAGAAACGAGGTTTCGTATTCCCCAGTCCATAAGAGAATGCATGATGAGGGATGAAAGACTTATCTGAGATTGCAGCCCCCGGCAACTCTGGCTTGCCGTGGGTGAATCTTGGTACTTGCAGCCCCCGGCAACACTGGCTTGCTGGGGTCCAGATGCCGGTACATCCTTCTTCTCCTTTTCATCCTCAAGCGGTCCGGCAAGGATATGCGAGCCCTGCGAACCAAGGGAAACGAAAGAAAGGCAAAGGGATGCACACTCGACCTCTAAGCTAGGGGTTAGCCGCTGTTAAGCACTATCAACCCTATTCAAGGACGAGACTCGATCTAGCATGCATGCTATAACTTAGGGCGCCAGCGCTTCATTTAATTGTGGTCAGGGTCTGCCCCTGGCTTTGTACAAAGGATTACATGCAACAGCGGCAAGACTTGTACAAAAGGGTGGTTGCCGGACAGGGTCCGACAACCGCGCCTTACGGGTAAAACTTATGAAGATGCTCAATATTCTAGGAGTTGCTCACCGGAATGCCATCTTCGGTCTCAAGGCGGATAGTGCCAGGCCTAGTGACTCATTTCACCCGGTAAGGGCCTTCCCACTTTGGTGTCAACTTGTTGGAATTCTTGGCGGACTGAACGCGCCGAAGAACAAGGTCGCCTTCCTCGAAGCTTCTGGCTTTAACTTTGCGGCTATGGTAGCGACGCAAAGCTTGCTGGTAGCGAGCAGCTCGCACAGCAGCCTGAAGACGGTCTTCCTCAAGGAGCAGCGCGTCATCTTGCCGCAGCTGCTCTTGCTCAAGCTCATCGTAAGCGAGCACTCGGGGCGACCCGTATACGAGTTCCATGGGGAGAACTGCCTCCGCTCCATAGACTAGAGCGAAGGGTGTCTGTCCACTTGCTCGATTTGGCGTCATTCTGATCGACCAAAGAACCACCGGCAGTTCCTCGATCCAGTTTCTTCCGCACTTGCGCAGCCTGTCGAAAGTTCTGGTCTTGAGCCCGCGCAGCACTTCAGCATTTGCCCTTTCCACTTGACCGTTGCTTCTCAGGTGAGCAACAGAAGCGAAGCAGACCTTGGCGCCAAGATCTTGGACGTACTGCGTGAAGGTGCGGCTCGTAAATTGTGTACCGTTGTCGGTAATTATCCTGTTAGGGATCCCGAAACGGCAAACAATCGACCTGAAGAACTTGACTGCTGACTGTGCTGTCACCTTCCTCACCGGTTCCACTTCCGGCCACTTTGTGAACTTGTCGATTGCAACGTACAAGTACTCAAAGCCCCCGACAGCTCGGGGAAAGGGGCCGAGGATATCGAGCCCCCAGACCGAAAATGGCCAGGATAAAGGGATTGTCTGGAAAGCTTGAGCTGGCTGGTGTATCTGTTTGGAATGGAACTGGCATGCTTCACGCTTGGTTACTTGTGCAGTTGCATCCTGGAGGGCTGTCGGCCAGAAGAAGCCTTGCCGGAATGCTTTTCCGACAAGGGCTCTTGTGCCAATGTGGTGACCACATATGCCTCCATGTATCTCTGCCAACAGCTTTTGTCCATCTTCCCGGGGAATACACTTCAATTTCACACCGTTGAGTCTTCTTCTGCATAGTATGTCGTCGACAAACTGGTACATACTAGACTGCCGGGCTACTCTTTCCGCTCCTTCTGGCTCTTCGGGAAGTTCTCCTGTCTGAAGGAAACGGACAATTTGCTGCGCCATGTTGGAGCATGTGGCTCGACAACAAGGACTAAAGGCAATTCTGCCGCTGCGGGAACATCTGCTTCCACGGAAAGAGCCTGCGGCTCTGCCGGAGCTTGACGTTCCCCGGCAAGCTTGCCGGAGCAAAACTTGTCGGGAGTGTCTGCTTCAACGGAACAAGCCCTGGGGCTTGCCGGAGCAGACTGCTCCTCAGCATTCTTGGTGTTGATCTTGCGGACCTTTTTGGCGGCGGCTTCGGGAAGCTCTGCCGGAAAATAGTCGCCAGAAATCAACTTCCTCTTCTTGCTCTGTCCAGTTGGTGGTGTTACGGATGGCTGAGTCAGCTTGAGCAAAAAAATCCCTGGTTCCACAGGTAATTTAAGCGCAGCGCACTTTGACAGGCCATCGGCAATGTCATTCTGAGCTCTGGGGACATGCTCCATCTGCAGGCCGTCAAAGTGCTCTTCTAGCTTTCTCGCTTTGTCGACATAAGCTTCCATTAAAGGACTCTGGTAATTCTTGTTTACTTGGCGGACGACAAGCTGCGAGTCACCCCTGACAATAAGCTTCTTAATCCCAAGTTCTGCCGCGATCCTGAGACCGGCAAGCAAGCCTTCATACTCTGCAGTATGGTTTGTCGCTTGCTCCTTGGGAAAGTGCATCTGGACTATGTACTTGAGGTGCTCTCCGGTGGGTGCGATAAGCAGCACGCCAGGACCGGCGCCTTGTAGCAAGAAGGCACCGTCAAAGTACATGAGCCACTCTTTGTTTGCTTCCTTGATGGGGATGCTCGTCTCTGGAATTTCTTCATCTGGGGTTGGCGTCCACTCTGCTATGAAATCTGCCAATGCTCTGCTTTGGATTGTTGATGTACTCTCAAATTTGAGGCCAAAGCTTGACAGTTCCAGTGCCCACTCGACAATCCTGCATGTTGCTTCTGGATTCCGCAATATCCTCTTCAGCGGAAAGCGAGTGACAACTGTGATCTCATGTGCTTGGAAGTAATGGCGCAGCTTTCTCGAGGCCATGATGAGGCCGAAAAGCAATTTCTGCACACCAGAGTACCTTGACCTAGCCCCCTGCAAAAGGGAACTGACGAAGTAAACTGGGTGCTGCACCATCTTCTTCTGTATCTCCTCTTGCATCTGCGCAGATCCATGCTTGTCGGGACCAGAGCTTGTCGGGGAAGCCCCCTGCTTGCCGCTGGATGTGCTTGCCGCGGTTGCTGGCTCGTCATCTGCCTCCCTCTCCGGTACTAACGCAGCACTAACCACTTGATTGGTTGCTGCTATGTACAGCAGCAACTTCTCTTGTGGCTTAGGTGCAACAAGTGTTGGAGTGGAGGACAGGTATCTCTTCAAGTCCTGCAGCGCAGCCTCCTCTTCCGGAGTCCATTTCATTAGACCTGCCTTTTTCAAAATTTTGAAAAATGGTAGGGCGCGCTCAGTAGACCGAGAGATAAACCTACTGAGAGCAGCCACGCAACCGGCAAGTCTTCGTACATCCTTGACGCGCTTCGGTGCTTCGATCTGCTCAATGGCCTTGATCTTGTCGGGATTGGCTTCGATTCCCCGCTGAGACACGAAAAACCCGAGAAGCTTGCCGGAGGGTACTCCAAACACACACTTCTCGGGGTTGAGCTTCAGGTTGATCTTGCGCAGATTTGCAAAGGTCTCATCTAAGTCTTGTATCAGAGTTGCCCTGTCTTTGCTCTTGACCACTATGTCATCCATGTAGGCTTCTTTATTTCTGTGTATTTGCGGCTTCAGAGCGACATGGACTACTCTTGCAAATGTTGAACCATCATTCTTTAAACCAAAAGGCATACGTATGAAACAGTACGTGCCACATGGAGTAATGAATGCGGTTTTCTCCTCATCTTCTTCTGCCATGAAGATCTGATGGTATCCTGAATATGCGTCAAGAAATGAAAGCAAATCACATCCGGCTGTGGAGTCAACAATCTAGTCAATGCACGGCAAGGGAAATGGATCTTTGGGACAAGCTTTATTAACATCAGTAAAGTCAATACAAAGCCTCCATTTTCCATTTGCCTTGCGCACTACAACCGGATTGGGCAACCATGTGGGCTGGAGCACTCCTCTGACAAGGCCTGCTGCTTCCAATTTCTTGATTTCTTCTACTATGAATTCTTGGCGCTCCACTGCTTGTTTCCTGACCTTCTGCTTGACGGGCCATGCATGAGGACAAACGGCAAGATGGTGCTCAATTACTTTCCTAGGAACACCGGGGATATCAGACGGTTGCCACGCAAACACGTCGACATTCGCCCGCAGGAAAGCAACGAGCGCGCTTTCCTATTTAGGGTCAAGCATGGCACTGATGGTGAACGTACCCCCAGTGTCGTCCTCCTTGGCGGACACCTTCTTGGTATGTGGTGGAGCTGCCATAGCCTTCTTACACTTGCCGGTGGAGCTCGATGGTGCGTCCTCGACGGCAGCGCAGCACTCCGAGGAGGTGCGCTTGCCGGAGTGGGCAGCAGAGCTCTTGCCGGGCTTGGTCTTCTTCTTCCCCCCGGTAGCTTCAGCGACAAGTGTCTTGCGATCTGTTGCAGCTGCTGCTTCCCGGTAAATCTTGTCGGCGCAGATAAGGGCATCCTTCTTGTCGCCAGGGACAGAGATGACGCTTATCGAGCCTGGCATCTTAAGCATGTTGTATGCATAGTGAGATGCTGCCATGAACTTGGAGAGTGCTGGACGGCCAAGTATCCCATTGTAAGGCAATGGGAAATCGGCAACGTCAAAAGTGACCCTCTCCGTTCTGAAATTCAGCTCGCTGCCAAATGTCACCGGCAACGTGACCTTCCCTTTCGGCTTCGTCCTTCCCGGGTTAATTCCTTGGAATGTACCGGTCTCTTCGAGCTCGCTGTCCGGGATCTGGAGTTTCTGGAGCACAGCGGAGGAGATCAGATTTAAGCCGGCCCCGCCGTCAATTAGCATCTTAGTGACTTTGAGGTTGCGGATTGTTGGCGAAACCAACAACGGCAAGCACCCGACCGCAGTTGTGCGATCAGGGTGGTCCTCGATGTCAAAGATGATAGGCGTGTTGGACCATTTCAGAAGCTTGCGTGATTCGACAGGTGGCTCTACCGCATTAACTTCCCGCGGCCACTATTTGAGTTGGCGGTGGGAAGTATGCAGAGAAGCACCGCCGTCAACACACAAGACTTCTGTAGCTTTCTGAAACTCCTGCTCACTGTTCTCGACATCATCCATGTCTTCGTCTTCGTCTTCGTCTTCATCCTTGTCGCGGCCACGGGGAGGTCTGTCTCCTTGCCGCTGCTTGGCCTTGCCGCGGCGTTCTGCCCGGCCAGCGCACTTCTTGCCGGCCTCTCCACCGCCTCCTTGGGCCCTCTCTTTGGCACGGCGCTCATACTCAGCTTTTTGTTGCTATACAAGCTGCTCGACCTTCTTGTAGCTCTGGAGGTGATGGCCCTTGGTGGGGTGGATCTTGCAGTACTGCTTGTCGGAGCTGTCCTGCTTGTCGGTGGCCGCCACAGCCTGGCAGTTGGTGCATGCGGCAACCTCCTTGCCGGAGCTACCAACCATAGCTTGCTTGGCGCCACCGTCGTTGCCCGACTGCTCAACGACTAGCACCTCTTTGCCCTCCTTATTCCTGTTGCACCGCCGGTTTTTCTTTGCCGGGGCAGCATCTTCGCTGACAGATCCCCCTGCTCCTGTAGTCTCTCCGGGAAATTTCCTGCCTTCTTCAGCGCGCGCACACTTGTCGGCCTGGGCGTACAGCTCGCTGACGTCTCTGATCCGGCTCATCGCCATCTCCTCCCGCATCCTGCGGTTACGCACGTTCTGATGGAACGCGCTGATAACCGCGGCAGGGTGGATGTCTGGGATGTTGCGCTGCACACGGCTGAATCTCTGAATATACTTACGCAGGGGTTCTTCTTTCTTCTGGGCAAGCAGGTGGAGGTCGCTGTCGAGGTGGATCCGGCGAGTCGGCGATCTTGGCCTTCTAGGCGGAGAGTGCACAGTGGTTGCACCCTCCCCGGTCTTGTCGCCACCGGCTCGCGCCTGGCTGACTTGCCGCGGCAGCGATGCGCTCGGCTGCCGTGGGTTGTCACCATTGGCGAACCTGATGAGGCTCTGGATAGTGGCCCTCCAGTCGTCAATCTTGTTCGCCGCTGGAGGGTAATCTAAGAGCAGTTGATCTCGCGCCAAAGCTTCTGCCGGAGTGGCGGGCGGCGGCGGCGAATGGTGCGAGGAACGGGATATCCTCGGACTTCTAACTACGTTAGAAGGAGCAATATCTCGTCCAGGCGACCGCGCCACGCTCGCGCCAGCATGTTGGCGTGCATGCTGGTCTTGAGCACTCCAGGATCCGCCAGCTTGATCTTGGCCCAGCAGACGTATGGTACCGTGGGTACCATGACGCTGCTGGTCCCGCGCCTCCTGGGATGGGCGCGGAGTGTGTACGGACGCCGAGGTCTTGGAGTGCGCTCGGTCGTTGTGGGAGCCGACTGCGCTGCCGACGTGCAGCGCAGTCTTGTCCTTGGACCTGGCAGCACCATGAGTCCCCTCGTCGGCGCCCACTCTTCCGCCAGCGCCTACTCCACCAGCCGTTTGCTCTGGCGATGGTGGGCTCGGCGCAGACGGAGCAGCTACCTCCGAAATCTTCTTCTTCGGCGGCATGTCGATGAAGAGGATGAAGATTTGGCTCATGCAAACGCCGGATCAGGTTCACACAACCTCGACGCACCCCCTACCTGGCGCGCCAAAGATGTCGGGGGTGACTAATCCCCACGGACACCTATGGGGCCACGGCGGACCGGGGCCCCATTCTGTTCGGCAGGGGGGCGGAGAGTGCACGAAGAGCAGATCGAGGCGAATGCATGAGCGACGCGATCGGTTTACCCAGGTTCGGGCCACACGGATGCGTAAAACCCTACTCCTACTTTGGTTTGTATTATGTTCTTGCTCGAGAGCGGTGAATGCTACAGTACGCTTGGATGGCTAGCGAGACCGAGCGTGAGAATCCTCCTCCCCCTCCCCTCTGTTGCGCATGGGCCTCCTTTTATATGTCAAAGGGGTCACTGACAGGTGGCAACAGAGATGAGGGTAAAAAGGAAAAAGAGGTGGTGGTTGGAGCCACCGCTTACTACAGTTGTATCATACCTAACCCTGACGGCAGGGGACAAAGGCATTAAATGCCTGTCTGTGTCGCCTAGACGGTGCAGAAAGGGACCGTCAGGGGCGCCACCGTTCGCCACGATGGCTATCTTGTCAGCGCCTGCTTGCCACCGCATGCCCCTGGCTGCACAGCCTCCCGCCACATACGCCAGGAACGGTCCTAGAGCGACACGTTGGTGGGTGAGCTGGAGTGCAGGCTGTGGAGTAGTAGCTTGCCGCGGCAAGCGCCTTGCCGCGGATGTTGTCTTGTCGCGTCCGGGAGCTTGTCGCTCACCGGGTCTTGTCGCGTCTGGGACCTTGTCGCTCACCGGGTCTTGCCGGGAGGCGCAGCGCGTCGCAGCAAGCTTCTCGAGATGCCTTGGTTGGTCTTCCCGGCAAGCTCCTCTTGCCGGGGTCTTGTCTCCTTCCCGGCAAGCTCCTCTTGCCGGGGTCTTGTCTCCTTCCCGGCAAGCTCCTCTTCCCGGGGTCTTGTCTTCTTCCCGGCAAGCTCCTCTTGCCGGGGTCTTTGTGCTTCGAGTGGCCTTCCCGGCAAGCTCCTCTTGCCGGGGCCTTGTGCCTTGGCTCGAATACTTTTTTCTTGAATGGCTCCAAAGGAACCACGGAGGACCTTGGCGGTCACCCGGCAAGCCTTGCCGCAGGGTGCTGCGACTGCCCGTGCACAAGTTCGGGATACTAAGGTACCCCTACTTTAGTACACCGACAACGGACGTCAGATAAATTGTAGTAGATTGATATATCAAACGCCAAATAAAATAAATAAGAATAAATTGCAGCAAGGTATTTTTGTATTTTTAGTTTAATAGATCTGAAAATAAAAGCAAAGGAAAATAGATAGCAAAGGCAAATAATATGAGAAAGAGACCCGGGGGCCCTAGGTTTCACTAGTGGCTTCTCTCGAGAAAATAGCAAATGGTGGGTGAACAAATTACTGTTGGGCAATTGACAGAACTTCAAATACTCATGAGAATATCCAGGCAATGATCATTACATATGCATCACATCCAAGATTAGTAGATCGACTCCTGGCTGCATCTAGTACTATTACTCCACACATCGACCGCTATCCAACATGCATCTAGTGTATTAACTTCATTGAGAAATGGACTAATGCAATAGGAACGATGACATGATGTAGACAACATCTAACTCTGTAGAGATAGACCCCATCATTTTGTCCTTAGTAGCAACGATATATACGTGTCTGTTCCCTTTCTATCACTAGGCATTGAACCCACTACAAAGCACCTCTTCCCACTGCAAAATAAATAGATCAAGTTGGCAAAACAAAACCCAAATATCGGAGAAGAAATACGAGGCTATAAGAGATCATGCATAAAAGAGATCAAAGAAACTCAAGTACTTTCATGGATATAAAATGATAGATCTGATCATAAACACAAAGTTCATTGATCCCAACAAACACACCGAAAAAGAGTTACATAATATGGATCACCAAGAGACCATTGTATTGTGAATTCGGAGAGAGAGAAAGGAAGCCATCTACCTACTAACTACAGACCCGAAGGTCTACAAACATCCGCTCACGCATCATCGGGGAGGCACCAATGGAGGTGGTGAACCCCATCCGAGATGGTGTCTAGATTGGATCTGTTGGTTCTGGATTCTGTGGTGGATGGTTGAATATTTCATCGACTGCGCTAGGGTTTTGGAAATATTAGGGTATTTATACAGCAAAGATGCATTCCGGGGGCACCAGAGGTGGGCACAACCCACCAGGGCGCGCCTGGGCCTCTTGGCGCGCCCTGGTGGGTTGTGCTCTCGTCGAAGCACCCCCAGGCGCAGCTTGGGCCCATTACGTGTCTTCTAGTCCATAAAAAAATCCATAAAGTTTCGTGGCATTTGGACTCCGTTTGGTATTGATTTTCTGCGATGTAAAAAACATGGAAAAAACTGCAACTGGCACTTGGCACTATGTCAATAGGTTAGTACCAAAAAATGAAATAAAATGACTATAAAACATCCAAGATTGATAATATAATAGCATGGAACAATCAAAAAGTATAGATACGTTGGATATGTATCAGCATCCCCAAGCTTAACTCCTACTCGTCCTCATGTAGGTAAGTGACAAAAACAGAATTTTTTATGTGGAATGCTGCCTATCATGTCATATCATATTTGTTTTCTTTATAGCATGGACATTTGGAATTTTATATTGTTCAAAGCAATAGTATAGTTTTGACATGATAATTTAAATACTCAAGAATATCAACAAGCAACCATGTCTTGGAAAATATCAACGCTAAAATAAGTTATCCCTAGCCGATGATGCTCAATGATTGATCCATTCATGAAACACACTCACATATTAACTACACCCAATACTCAAATACGATCATATTGCCTCCTAGATGGCGGTTTTGTATGAGAAGATGGATACTCAAATTCAAAAATAAAAATTGCATAAAGTAAAAGAAAGGCCCTTCGCAGAGGGAAGTAGGGATGTGTATAGGTGCCAGAGCTCAAAGCGAAAAAGTAGAGATAAAAACATTTTTGGAGGTGTATACTTCCCACCACCGAAAACGACTTAGAGTTCCCAATACTGTCCATGCTTACATATATCATCGGTGGTTCCCAAATAGAAAATAAATTTTATTCCTTTTTCAACCATACTTTCACTTTCCACGGCTAGCTGTATCCACGGTTGCCCTCCATAACAACACTTTCCAAAGAATTTATTATTTGACAACATAAAGTAAATTCATTTTTCATTTTGGGACTGGGCATCCCTAATACCTTTGCCTTACTCTCTTGCAATGAGAAGTGAATAAACACTCATCGTGAGAATAACACATCTAGCATGGAAAATATTAGCCACCACTCACCGCTCCGCGAGTGAAACGGACACACAAAAGGCAAGTTTATTTTGAAAATTAGAGATGGCACATGCAAATTTCTAAGAACGGCAAAAGAATACTGCATATAGGTAGATATAGTGGACTCATGTCGCAAAACTAGTATAAAGATTTTTGGATGCACAAGTAGAGATCATAATTAGTGCAAAATGAAGGCTAGCAAAAGATTGAGAAGCGACCTACCACAAAATAATAATCTCATAAGCGAGCATTAAGCATAATTAACACTGAATAATGCACCACAAGTAGGATATAATTTCATTGCACAATTATTGACTTTCATGCTTGCATAGGGAATCACAAACTTACCACCAATATTCTTACTAAAGGATTGTTACTCATCAACATAACTCACATATCACATGATCATATCTCAAAAGTCAAAACTATTACTAAGAATCAAGTTTATTTTCTCGAATGATCTTCATGAAAGTTTTTATTATATCCTTCTTGGAAACCTATCACTTTGGAACTAATTTTTATGTGTTGCTTTTGACAAGCTCAAACAAATATCAATGAAGATCATGAGCATAATATTTCGTTCTCTCAAATTAATTTAAGTGAAGCAAGAGAGAATTTCCTAAAAAATTTACTAACTCTCAAATAAATCTAAGTGAAGCAACAGAGTATTTCTTCAAAAATACTAAAGCACACCATGCTCAAAAAGATATATGTGAAGCACTAGAGCAAGTCCATAGCTCATAACAATTTAAGTGAAGCATAGAGAGCAATTCTAACAAGTCATGACATAATTTTGGTTGTCTCAAATAGGTGTGTCCAGCAAGGAATCGAGACTTAAAACACAAAATAAAAAAAGAAAAGACTCATATCATACAAGACTCTTCAAGCAAAATACATAGTATGTGACAAATAAAAATATAGCTTCGAGTAAAATACCGATGGTCATTAGAAGAAAGAGGGGATGCCACTCGGGGCATTCCCATGAAGGAAATATGCCCTAGAGACAATAATAAAGTTGTTATTTATATTTCCTTATATCATGATAAATGTTTATTATTCATGCTAGAATTGTATTAACCGAAAACTTAGTACATGTGTGAATACATAGACAAACAGAGTGTCACTAGTATGCCTCTACTTAACTAGCTCGTTAATCAAATATGGTTAAGTTTCCTAATCATAGGCATGAGTTGTAATTTGATGAACGAGATCACATCATTCGAGAATGATGTGATTGACTTGACCCATCCGTTAGCTTAGCACTATGATCGTTTAGTTTATTGATATTGCTTTCTCCATAACTTATACATGTTCCTATGACTATGAGGTTATGCAACTCCCGAATACCAGAGGAACACTTAGTGTGCTATCAAACGTCACAACGTAACTGGGTGACTATAAAGATGATCTAAAGGTGTCTCCAATGGTTTTTGTTGAGTTGGCATAGATCGAGATTAGGATTTGTCACTCCATGTATCGGAGAGGTATCTTTGGGCCCTCTCGGTAATGCACATCACTATAAGCCTTGCAAGCAATGTGACTAATAAGTTAGTTGCGGGATGATGCATTACATAACGATTAAAGAGACTTTCCGGTAACGAGATCGAACTAGGTATTGAGATAGCGACCATCGAATCTCGGGCAAGTAACATACCGATGACAAAGGGAACAACGTATGTTTTTTTGGTTTGACCGATAAAGATCTTCGTAGAATATGTAGAAACCAATATGAGCATCCATGTTCCGCTATTGGTTATTGATCGGAAGTGAGTCTCGGACATGTCTACAAAGTTCGCGAACCCGTAGGGTCTGCACGCTTAACGTTCGATGATGATCAATATTATTAGTTTATGTGTTTTGATGTACCGAAGGTTGTTCCGAGTCCCGGATGTGATGACGGACTTGACAAGGAGTCTCTAAATGGTCAAGACATAAAGATCGATATATTGGAAGGCTATGTTTGGACATCAGAATGGGAGTAGGACCCCCCCCTATGAGGGCCGACCCTTCCCTCCACTCCTTTATATACATGGGATGGGGCACCCCATAGACACACAAGTTGATTTTTTAGCCATGTGCGGTGCCCCCCTCCACAGAATTCCACCTCGGTCATATCATTGTAGTTCTTAGGCAAAGCCCTGCGTCGGTAACTTCATCATCACCATCGTCATGCCATCGTGCTGTCGAAACTCTCCCTCTGCCTTAGCTGGATCAAGAGTATGAGGGACGTCACCGAGCTGAACGTGTGCAAATCACGGAGGTGTCGTGCATTTGGTACTTGATCGGTTGGATCGCGAAGACGTTCGACAACATCAACCGCGTTTCATAATGCTTCCGCTTTCGGTCTACGAGAGTACGTAGACATAGTCTCTCACTCTCGTTGCTATGCATCTCCTAGATAGATCTTGCGTGATCGTACGAATTTTTTTGAAATACTGTGTTCCCCAATAGTGGCATCTAAGCCAGTTCTATGCATAGATGTTGTATGCACGAGTAAAACACAAAGAAGTTGTGGGCGTGGGTATATACATATTGCTTGCCGTCACTAGTTGATTCTTGATTCAGCGGTATTGTTGGATGAAATGGCTCAGACCGACATTACGCGAGGCTGGTTCGACTGATGTGCTTCGCACACAGGTGGCTAGTGGGTGTCTATTTCTCCAACTTTAGTTGAATCGGATATAGTGAATAGGGTTCTTTCTGAAGATCAAAAAGCAATCACTATACCGTGTTGTGGGTTTTGATGCGTAGGTAAGAATGGTTCTTGTTAAACCCATAGCAGCCATGTAAAACTTGCAACAAGAAAGTAGAGGACCTCTAACTTGTTTTTGCAGGGCTTGTTGTGATGTGATATGGTCAAGACGTGATTATATAAATTTTTGTATGAGATGATCATGTTTTATAACACAATTATCGTCAACTGGCAGGAGCCATATGGTTGTCACTTTATTGTATGAAATGCAATCGCAATGTAATTGCTTTACTTTATCACTAAGGAGTAGCCATAGTCATAGAAGAAATAGTTGGCGAGATGACCACGATGCTACGATGGAGATCAAGGTGTCAAGCCAGTGATGATGGTGATCATGACGGTGCTTTGGAGATGGAGATCAAAGGCACAAGATGATGATGGCCATTTCATATCACATATAATGATTGCATGTGATGTTTATCCTTTATGCATCTTATTTTTCTTAGTACCGTGGTAGCATTATAATATGATCTCTCACTAAATTTAAAGGTATAAGTGTTCTCCCTAAGTATGCAGCATTGCTACAGTTTGTCATGCCGAGACACCACGTGATGATCGGGTGTGATAAGCTGTACGTTCACATACAACGGGTGCAAGCCAGTTTTGCACAAGCAGAATACTCAAGTTAAACTTGACGAGCCTAGCATATGCAGACATGGCCTCGGAACACTGAGACCGAAAGGTCAAGCGTGAATCATATAGTAGATATGATCAAAATAGTGATGTTCACCATTGAAAACTACTCCATCTCACGTGATGATCAGACATGGTTTAGTTGATATGGATCGCGTGATCACTTAGATGATAAGAGGGATGTCTACATAAGTGGGAGTTCTTAAGTAATATGATTAATTGAACTTTAATTTATCATGAACTGAGTACCTGATAGTATTTTGCATGTCTATGTTGTTGTAGATATATGGCCCGTGTTGTTGCTCCATTGAATTTTAATGTGTTCCTAGAGAAAGCTATGTTGAAAGACGATGGTAGCAATTACACGGACTAGGTCCGTAACTTGAGGATTATCCTCATTGTTGCACAGAAGAATTACGTCCTGGAAGCACCGCTGGGTGACAAGCCTGCTGCAGATGCTGTTGACAATGTTAAGAAAGTCTGGTAGAGCAAAGCTCATGACTACTCGATAGTTTAGTGTGCCATGCTTTACGGCTTAGAACCGGGACTTCAATGACGTTTTGAACGTCATGGAGCATATGAGATGTTCCAGGAGTTGAAGTTAATACTTCAAGAAAATGCCTGGATTAAGAGATATGAAGTCTCCAATAAGTTCTACAGCTGCAAAATGGAGGAGAATAGTTCTGTCAGTGAACATATACTCAGAATGTTTGGGTACCACAACCACTTGACTCAGGTGGGAGTTAATCTTCCTAATGATAGTTTCATTGATAGAGTTCTTCAATCACTGCCGCCAAGCTACAAAAGCTTCGTGATGAACTATAATATGCAAGGGGTGGATAACACGATTCCCAAGCTCTTCGCGATGCTAAAGGCTGCAGAGGTAGAAATCAAGAAGAAGCATCAAGTGTTGATGGTCAACAAGACCGCCAATTTCAAGAAGAAGGGCAAAGGGAAGAAGGGGAACTCCAAGAAGAACAGCAAGCAAGTTTCTACTCAAGTTAAGAATCCCACGTCTGGAACTAAGCCTGAGACTGAGTACTTCTACTTCAAAGGGACTAGTCACTGGAAGCGGAACTGCCCCAAGTATTTGTCGGATAAGAAGGATGGCAAAGTGAAAGGTATATTTGATATACATGTTATTGATGTGTACCTTACTAATGCTCGCAGTAGCACGTGGGTATTTGATACGTCTCCATCGTATCTACTTTTCCAAACACTTTTGCCCTTGTTTTGGACTCTAACTTGCATAATTTGAATGGAACTAACCCGGATTGACCTTGTTTTCAGCAGAATTGCCATGGTGTTATTTTTGTGCATAAATAAAAGTTCTTGGAATGACCTGAAAATCAACGGAGAGTTATTTTGGAATATATAAAAAATACTGGAAGAAAGATCCACGTCAGGGGGCCCACACCCTGTCCATGAGGGTGGCGGGCGTGCCCCCTGCCTCGTGGGCCCCCTGATGCTCCACCGACCTCAACCTTGACTCCATATATTCAATTTCGGAGAGAAAAAAATCAGAGAGAAGGATTCATCGCGTTTTACGATACGGAGCCGCCGCCAAGCCCTAAACTCTCTCGGGAGGGCTGATCTGGAGTCATTCGGGGCTCTGGAGAGGGGAATCCGTCGCCATCGTCATTATCAACCTTCCTCCATCACCAATTTCATGATGCTCACCGCCGTGCGTGAGTAATTCCATCATAGGCTTGCTGGACGGTGATGGGTTGGACGGTATTTATCATGTAATCGAGTTAGTTTTGTTAGGGTTTGATCCCTAGTATCCACTATGTTCTGAGATTGATGTTGCTATGACTTTCTATGCTTAATGCTTGTCACTAGGGCCCAAGTGCCATGATTTCAGATTTGAACCTATTATGTTTTCATCAATATATGAGAGTTCTTGATCCTATCGTGCAAGTCTACAATCACCTATTATGTGTTATGATCCATTAACCCCGAAGTGATAATAATCGGGATACTTACCGATGATGACCGTAGTTTGAGTAGTTCATGTATTCACTATGTGTTAATGCTTTGGTCCGGTACTCTATTAAAAGGAGGCCTTAATATCCCTTAGTTTCCAATAGGACCCCGCTGCCACCGGAGGGTAGGATAAAAGATGTCATGCAAGTTCTTTTCCATAAGCACATATGACTATATTCGGAATAAATGCCTACATTACACTGATGAAGTGGAGCTCGTTCTGTGTCACCCTATGTTATGACTATTACATGATCGATTGCATTCGGCATAATTCTCCATCACCGATCCAATGCCTACGAGCTTTTCATATATTGTTCTTCGCTTATTTACTTTTCTGTTGCTATTGTTGCAATCACTACAAAACCCAAAAATATTACTTTTGCTATTTACCACTACTATCATATTACTTTGCTACTATATACCTTGGTGCAGATATTAAGTTTCCAGGTGTGGTTGAATTGACAACTCAGCTGCTAATACTTGAGAATATTCTTTGGCTCCACTTGTGTCGAATCAATAAAGTTGGGTTGAATACTCTACACTCGAAAACTGTTGCAATCCCCTATACTTGTGGGTTATCAAGAACATTTTTTGGTGTCGTTGCCGGGGAGCATAGCTCTATTCTTTAAGTCACTTGGGATTTATATCTGCTTATCATTATGAAGAACTTGAAGTATCAAAGAACCAAGATTTTTCCCTCAACTTCGAGGGGAGGTAAGGAACTACCATCTAGCTCTGCACTTGATTCACCTTCTGTTTTGAGTACGCTTGCGGCACCTAAACCTTCTTCTGCTTTTAATTCTGATATGTCACATGTTATTGATGATGCCACTTCTGCTATGCATGATACTTATGATGAAACTACTTCTATGCTTGATACTATTGTGCCATTAGGTGAGTTTCTTGAGGAACAACTTGCTAGGGCTAGAGAGAATGAAATTATTGATACTGATAATATTGATGAAAGTGATGACAAAGATTCCCCCCTAGATATGAATTGCCTGTTGTGCCTGAGGGTTATGTTATGGATGAAGAAACTGCTAGAGACTTTCTTGCCTGTAGTGATAGAAGTGATCTTAAGAAATTATTAGCTAAGCTTAAAGAAAAGTCTTTGAATGCTAGAATGAAATATGATCCTGCTTATGCTACTTCACCTATCTTTGTTACTGATAAGGATTATGATTTCTCAGTTGATCCTGAGTTAATTACTTTGGTGGAATCCGATCCTTTCTATGGCTATGAATCTAAACCTGTTGTGGCACATCTTACTAAATTAAATGATATGGCCACCATGTTCACTAATGATGAGAAAACTCGCTACTATTATATCCTTAAATTATTTCCGTTCTCATTAAAGGGTGATGCTAAGATATGGTCTAATTCTCTTGATCCAGGTTGTGTGCGTAGTCCCCAGGATATGATTTACTACTTCTCTGCTAAATATTTCCCCGCTCATAAGAAACAAGCTGCTTTAAGGGAAATATATAATTTTGTGCAAATTGAAGACGAGGGTCTCCCACAAGCTTGGGGGAGGCTTCTCCAATTACTTAATTATTTGCCTGATCATCCTCTCAAGAAAAATGAAATACTTGATATCTTTTATAATGGACTAATCGATGCTTCCAGAGACCACTTGGATAGTTGTGCTAGTTGTGTTTTCAGGGAAAGAATAGTTGATCAAGATGAAGTTCTATTGAATAATATGTTGACCAATGAAAATAATTAGACACTTCCTAATCCAACTCCTGAACCAACTCCAAAGAAAAGGGGTATTCTATTTCTCAGTCCTGAAGATATGTAGGAAGCAAAGAAATCTATGAATGAAAAAGGTATAAAAGCTGAAGATGTTAAGAATTTAACTCCTGTTGAAGAAATACATGGTATTAATTCATCACCTATTGAAGAAACACACGGTCTTGATAACCCGACATAGGTAGTAAAGGTAAATTCTCTCTCTATATATGATAAAGCTGAAATCCCTCCTGCTAAGTTTGCTAGCCAATGTTTGGATTAATTTGATAACTTTATGGTTAAGCAAGAAGATTTTAATGCTTATGTTGGTAGACAATTGAAACATAATGCTTATATGATTGAGCACTTGAGTGATTATATGGCTAGTGTTAAAGCTCAGAATGATTTGCTCAATGAATTAATGAATAATGGCTTTGCTGTTAGAGTTGCAACTAGAGGAGGTAAAGTGACTCAGGAACCTTTGTAACCTGAGGGCCACCCTAAGAGAATTGAGCAAGATTCTCAGAGAACTACTATAGATGCACCTAGTCCTTCTAAAAGGAAGAAAAAGAAAAATGATAGGACTTTGCAGGCTTCTAGTGAACCTGTTATTGACACACCTGAGAATCCCAATGATATTTCTATCTCCGATGCTGAAACACAATCTGGTAGTGAACATGAACCTAGTGATAATGTTAATGATGATGTTCATGTTGATGCTCAACCTAGCAATAATAATGATGTAGAGATTAAACATGTTGTTGATCTTGATAACCCGCAATCAAAGAATCAACATTATGATAAGAGAGACTTTGTTGCTAGGAAGCACGGTAAGGAAAGAGAACCATGGGTTCAGAAACCCATGCCTTTTCTTCCAAAACCATCCAAGAAAAAGGATGATGACGATTTTGAGCGCTTTGCTGAAATGATTAGACCTATCTTTTTGCGTATGCGTTTGACCGATATGCTTAAAATGAATCCTTATGCTAAGTACATGAATGATATTGTTACTAATAAAAAAAGATAATGGAAGCTAAAATTGCCACCATGCTTGCTAATTACACTTTTAAGGGTGGAACACCAAAGAAACTTGGAGATCCAGGAGTACCAACTATACCATGCTCCATTAAAAGAAACTATGTTAAAACTGCCTTATGTGATCTTGGAGCCGGTGTTAGTGTTACGCCTCTCTCTTTATATCGTGGACTTGATTTGAATAAGTTGACACCTACTGAAATATCTTTGAAAATGTCTGAGAAATCAACTACTATACCTATCGGTATTTGTGAGGATGTGCCTGTTGCGGTTGCAAACGTTACTATTTTAATGGACTTTGTTATTCTTGATATTCCCGAGGACGATATTATGTCTATTATTCTTGGAAGACCCTTTTTGAATACTGCAGGGGCTGTTATTGATTGCACCAAAGGCAATGCCACTTTTCATGTTAATGGTAATGAGCATACGGTACACTTTCCGAGGAAACAACCACAAGTCCATAGTATCCATTCTATTGGAAAATTTTCAACAATTACTATTGGAGGTTTTGAATTTCCTCTTCCTACTGTCAAGAAGAAATATGATATTCTTATTGTTGGGGATGTGCATATCCGCGTTGAGGTAAAATAGTGTTATTTGAAATTTCTTGGGTTCCATGTTATTCGGAATGAGTTTGTTAACAAGACTTGATAAACCTTGTTAATAGATTCCTTTTGGTGAGCATGAGATGTATGAAGTTAGAAAACAAAACTCTCTGTACCCTCTTTTTACTTTCTATTATTTATATTAAATAAAGCAAAAATAGTATTTTTCTATCTGTTTTCTGAATTATCCATGCAATAAAAAATACCCCTCAAATAAAAGTTCTCCAAATGCCCTGAAAATTAAATATGATTTTTTCTAGAATATTTGAGAATATCTGGCACTGAGAACACACCAGGGGGAGAAAGGACCTGGCCACCAGGGTCCAGGGTGCGCCCACCCCCCTAGGCGTGCCCCTGCCTCGTGGACCCCACGTGGCTCCCGTCTAGTTATTCCATCCACCACACACTCCTTCCTCCCAAAAAAATCACCAACCAGCTCAAGCACAAGGTCTCCTAGCTCAAAGCTCCATTCACAAAACTGCTTTGGGGGATTGTTCTTTGGTATGTGACTCCTCCAATGGTCCAATTAGTTTTTGTTCTAGTGCTTTATTCATCACAAATTTTTGCTGCTTAGGTGACCCTGTTCTTGAGTTTGCATGTCAAATTTATATGCTCAAAAGTAGTTTTAATGCATGATATAGTCTGTAGGCACTTGTGGGAGTAGTTGCTATCAATTTTGTTGAGTTTGGTTCACTTTTATTTTGAAGTTACTAAAAATTTCAGAAATTTTCAGAAAATGAGGAAGAGATTTTTAAGGGGCTCATCGAGCCGAAGCTCGAAGGACAAGCAAAGTGAGGAGGATAAGAGGCCCAAATATAATCTCCCTCGCACCATGGAAGTTCGGCCGTGTGAATGGCCTTGTGATGATTTCTTGAGAGCAGCCGGGATTTATGATGATTTTGTCTGAGAATGCAGGCCTCACCGACTTCCTCCGCGACCAACGTGAACGGTATCTCTTACTCACTAATATTTTTGTGAAAAATTTTCATTTCCATACTAGGAGGTCACCACCTTTGGTGGATTTTTATTTATATGATGAGTATAACGAGATGTCCCTTTTTGATTTCTGCCGGGTCTTTAAGATACCCTTTACATGCAGCATAGAAGAACCACATCGTAGTGATGTGGGAGGGTTTAATGATATGATTGCTGCAGGGGAAACTAGGAAGGTTTCTGATGCAAGAATTGCTAGCATACATTTTCCTATTATACGTTACTTTGCAATATTTGCTAGTAGATGCTTGATTGGTCACGGAAACTGTGGCAACCTTGGTACCCCTGATATTGTTATTTTGTCCCATGCCTTGTTCCATGATGACACATTTAGTATGGGCGCTATTGTTGCAAAGCGGTTAAATCTTAACCATACTAAGGGCCCCATCTTGAGAGGTATCTTCGCCTCGTGCCTCGCTACACATTTTAACATACCTATTAGACATTATGAGAAAGAAGAAAAGTTGCTGCCTCCTGTTTTTCTAGAGTATAAGAGTATGGTAGCACATGATTTTATCATTAAGAACCCTGAGACTATCACTTTGCCTGCTCCTTCCTTGTTTGACTTACCTGCAGGGAAGTACCTTGTTTCGTCGGAGGCCATTCACGCCTACCGAAACCCCACATCAGCTACAGAGCCAGAGCCGGAACCACAATTTGATCCTTCACGACAGTCTGTTTACCAGTGGGATCCGGAGGAGATTGCCAACCAGTGGCAACCCGAGGCTCCTTCTCAGTACGACCCCAACTACAACTTTGGATATCCACGAGGCCAGCCATGGAAGTAGACCAACTTAGGCCAAAAGCCTAAGCTTGGGGGAGTACGTAGTTGATATTTCTCACCGACATTACATTCATGTTTACACACTTATGCTAGTTGTCGGTGCTCATACTTTTTCATTGTATCATCCATGCTAGTTTATTTTCTTTTTATGCTTTCTTCTTGTGTGTTTGATAAACCTTAAGAAAAACAAAAAAAATAGTTGTAGCTTTTAGCTAGTTTACTTTTCATGTTGTAGTAGTAATAATTAAAAGAAAACCCAAAAAGATTTCTCGTTCTTCTTTTGCTTGTTGGGAGCTTTCCCGTATAAATAGTTTTATTTATTTTCTAGTTCTTTGGGGGTCGAGAGGACTCATATGCATTATTGTTGATCTAACAAAGAGCCCATATTACCTTGTCTTCTCTCTTGAATTGAATGGTTGCAGATTCTAGCTTAGTCCAATGCACGTGCACTATTATTATTATCCACACCATTCGTTCGTACAAGTGAAAGGCAATAATGATGATTATATGATGAACTTATTGAGATGAGAAAAGCTGGTATGAACTCGACCTCTCTTGTTTTTGTAAATATGATTAGTTCATCGTTCCTGATTCAGCCTATTATGAAAGAAACATATTTTTAATGACAATTAGAGATTGTAGTTGCTTATGTCATGCTTAATTAGCTAGGAGCTTATAATGGTTTACCTTGCGTGCCAACATGCTTTTAAAATGGTTGTGATGTGGTATGATAGGGTGATATCCCCTTTTGAACGATTCGAGTGGCTTGACTTGGCACATGTTCATGCATGTAGTTGAAACAAAATCAACATAGCCTCTACGATATTTATGTTCATTGTGCATTATATCCTACTCATGCTTGCATTCAGTGTTGATTAATTTTAATGCATGTTCATGACTGTTGTCGCTCTCTAGCTGGTTGCTTCCCGGTCTATTTCTAGCCTTCACTTGTACTAAGCGGGAATACTGCTTGTGCATCCAACTCCATAAATCCCAAAGTTATTCCATATGAGTCCACCATACCTACCTATATACAGTATCTACTTGCCGTTCCAAGTAAATTTGTATGTACCAAACTCTAAACCTTCAAATAAACATTTTGTTTTTGTATGCTCGAATAGCTCATGTATCAACTAGGGTTGTCTGTATCTTCCATGCTAGCCGGGTTATTCTCAATAAGAGTGGACTCTGCTCCTCACTCACGAGAAAATGGCTGGTCACCGGGATGCCCAGTCCCATGCTTTATGCAAATCAAATCAAAATAACTGCAAACAAAAATCCCTCGGGACTCTTGTTAGTTGGAGCAAGGTTGGAAAAAGCTCTAGGCGGTAGGCGAGGGGCGACCCTCTGCCTAGCTCCTAGCCTGCCTAGGCATAGCCTAGGCGGGCCAAGGCGTTTTGTATGGTAGAAGGTTAGGATGATCATTATTTAGCTAGAATTTGTACTATATCAGGTTAGAAGGATAATTTGATGATAAAAATAACATACATGACACACCGTGGAGAACTAAATATAATCTATTCAATGGAAGTAGTACTCCCATAGAAATATCAAATGTTCAAATACAGGAGAGTCAAACATCACGCAAGACCCAATTGGCATAGCATTATATATTATAAGTTCAACAGTTCACACTTCAGAATGAAGTTCTTTATTCCTAGAATCTTATTTGGAAAACTTCTCTCACAAGTCAAAAAGTGGAAATTCCACATGGATGCACACACAAACAGTTCGACACATAATGACATAAAAGATACAAGATAAAAACGAAGTACTTAACAAAGGACATCCATGCATTTGGGTCTCCTTAATTATCAATATTCATTCTCATCATCTGAATGCATCTCCTCCTCATCATCAAACTCCTCTTCTTCATAATCGAATTCTTCTTCTTCATAAAGTTGTCTAAGTCTCGCACTTCTACGTGGCTCAAGCAGTTCATCACCTCCCATTGTTTCTCCAATGGCACTCCCTAGCATCCCTGTACTAGCCATCTCCTCCTCATCATCCCTATAGACGACTTCTGCATAATCGTCTCCGCTCTCAAAAAGAAAACCTTGAGTTTCGGTAGTTTCAGCAGGTAAGAGGATATCAGTGATCTTCTTCTCCTTGATCATTTGTTTCTTGGCCATCATTCTTGAGTTGAATTGTGTATACACAAGAGAGTTTAGACGTTCTGTAGTTAGCGTATTTCTTTTCTTTGTATGAATCTGCAACAGGGAAAAAATAACGATTAAGAACAAAGAATGTTTTGACATGTGACTGACTGATCTAAAAGTGAGATTAGAGAGTCAGGAGACTTACATTTTCAAAGGTACTCCAATTCCTTTCAAAGACCGAAGAACTGGAGGTCAATGAGAGGATTCTCGCATCCATCCTTTGTAGAGCCAGTGCTTCAGTACCATAGAGCCTCCACCAAGATGCTACGAATGAGAGCAGAGAATCAAGTTAACAATGTATTGCATAAACTCTGAATAAATATTGAATAAGTTAGACTTCACAAAATCACAATGCATACCTGCATTATAATCAAAATTATGACAACTCCTCACAAGCTTCTTTGCAAATGATCCTTCTCTATTCTGGAATTTCTTTAATTCAAAATTGACAGCTTGATCTTGCTTATCATCATCACCATAATAAAAGGTCTCCACACAACCGATGAACCCTTCGGTTATTTATCCATCATCAAAAATATTAGTATCAGCATATCTATAATATGGATTCAGCAAATATGCAGCCAAGTGCAATGGAGAGTCAAGTCGATCATTCATATTTTTCTCAACAATATTAATCACGTCTTTGTAACGTAAATCCACATTTCCATAGACATGCTTGATCTCTTTATTTGCCTTAATTATTTCTCCATAAACAAAGCCCATAGATGGCTTGACATCCCCATCAACCAAGCGAAGGACTTTTACCAAAGGCTCAAAGACATTGAGGCAAAGCTTCAAATCTTTCCAAAAAGCCATGCTCATCATCGTAGCTATTGCTGCCTTTCCCTTTTTTGATTTAACTTCTCTCAGCTTGTCCCATCTACTATCAACCACCATCTTCCTCAGTTGATCCTTTTTGTCTAGAAGGCTTTCCAAGGGTAGATAAGCAGAAGCAAACCTAGTGACCCCTGGCCTTATGATCTCTTTCCTAGAAGAGAAGTGCCTCATGTAGTCCAAGGTCCTTGTGTGCCCATAGAAAAAGATAGTGAATGCTTTTACTTTTTTAAGTACCTTACTAAACCTTGGCAGGTCGCCAATTCCTTGCAACATCAGGTTAATGGTGTGCGTCGCACAAGAGCTCCAAAACATGTTTGGCCTCTTGTCCAACAACATCTTCTTTGCTCCCACCTTATTAGAAGCATTATCAGTCACTACTTGCACCACATGTTCAGGACCTACTTCCTCAATTGCTTCATCCACTAATTGGAAGATGACTTCACTTGTGTGTGATAAATCCGACATCTCACTCGACCTTATGAAATTAGAACCATCAGCACTATTTGTCCACAAGTTCATTATGCTGCTCCTCTTCCTATGTGACCAAGCATCAGTCATAATTGAGCAGCCATTCTTCATCTTTTCAGCATCACGTTCTTGCAGCAAACTCTTCACTCTTGTATGTTCCTCACTCAACAAAGTCTCTCGAAGATCATGTTTAGACGGAGGCTCAAATCCAGGGCCAAAGCTCCCAATGGCTTCGCACATTAACTTGAAATCATCATTGTCACAAGCATTGAATGGTATAGCTACAAATGTTATATGAGCAAAATTAGTAACTAAAAACTCAATCAACAGTCAAACATTACAAAGAAGTAAATAATCAATGGCAGTATGGGTAAAAATAAATATTTAATTACCATGATTGTACACCCATCTAGCAACATACTACTACACTTCATGTGTTCTCTTTTTCCAAAGTTCCTTGTTTATCTTCTCTTGATGGAAGGCTTCAGCTTGAGTCAGTTTAGGATCAATAGGCCGTGTCCACTTGTCAATGGGACCTAACTTGTGTGGCTCCGCACTTCCGAGACAAGCGGCTTCGTCATCTCCAACGCGAGAAATGTTCACAGTTTGCCTAAGCTCTTTCTCACGGGCAGCCTTATCCCGCCTCTTATTAGATGCCTCTTCAAGAGATTTCTTGCACCCGTCTTTAGCTTCCTGCGAGCTTTTTTTTACATTTGACCATAGCATTACCAACATGAGCCACATGCTGCTTGTGGCGATAAACACCTCTAGTGCTCACATGGTTACAGAAAATACACATCACTTTGTCCTTGTTGGAAGCATCAACTAGACTCCCATAGTCCCATCCCACATCATCTGACTTTCTCTTAAGGACATTCTCCTCCTACAATGCCGATGTTGCATTTCTCTCAGACATCCTATAAATATTGAAATACACAACAACCAATAGTTCAGTAATTCGCTTCGCTAATGCTAGAAAAATGGACCACATCTATCAAAGTCCAGACTACAAGTAGGCATAAATCCAGATAATAATTGTCGGGTGGTAGGATCGACATATGCCAATGGGTGGCTTATCATTGCGGGGGCCAAAAGAACATCGCCGGTGCCTGGAAACGGGATGAGGCGTAGACATGCACGCCAGCGAATCTTACCCAGCTTCAGGGCTCTCCGGGGAGATAACACCCCTACTGCTGCTCTGCGGGGTCTCCGCTTGGTTACTAAGTTCACAGGTGGCTACAATGCTCCTTGAGCTGTTTGGGGAGGAAGGAGGAAGAAGGGCTTAGCACAGCCTGCCTCCTCTCCTTGTAAGTGCCTATGTCTAGAGAAAGAGTTCAACCCTTTGCATGGGTGCACCGGGGGGTTTATATAGGCCTACCCCCCGTTTTACAATGGTAATCCGACTGGGCGCGAGGCCCAGCTGTCTGTGACTATGCTCGCCGGCTTCTCCCCGGCTTCTGGGGCCCGCCGGCTGGTGGGTCCCGCCGACTGCCGGCTCCTGGGACGACAGGCCGGCCCCACCGGCCAGGGCCTGGTCGGCGGCCGGTTACTATTGCTCCGTGTTTGTTGGCGCAGGCTTGGTCGGGGCAAGCGTGGCTACAGTAACGCCGCCTTGGCGGGCGATTACTGTAGCCCCGCCGCACCTTGTCTTCTTAATGGGCGTCTCCTTCGGGGAAGGCGGCAGGCCGGCTGCGAGAAGCCGACCCTCTGTCTTGCCGGCTTGAGAGGAGGGGTGGCCGCCTTCGGCATCTCTCTGCCCGAAGGGGCCCACCGCCTCGGGGGCCACACTGGCGGCCCGTCGTGGATGGTGTCAGAGCCGCCGCGGCTACAGTGCCGCGCCGGGCGGGCCGCAGGTGCCCGCATGACGCGCTGTACCAGGCATGCTCCGGATTTTGGGGGTGGCAGGCTCCACTGTAGCCACGCCCCGCTTCATCATCGCAGAGCGGACGCGTACATCGCGGGTACGGCGTTGACTGCTGTGCCGGAGCCGTCCCTGCGATAGCCGGCCCTGCCGCAGCCGGCCAAGTCGTAGCCGGCCCTCTATAGTTTTCTTTGCGGGGGTAGAAGGGGCGGGCCGCCCCCCGAGCCGGCTAGGAAGTTAGCCGGCTAGGGGGGAAGCCGGCCTAAGTCTTGAGTCTTCTTAGGAGCCGGACGGGCTCACAATTTTTTCTGAGGGGCCAGGGGAAGCCGGCTGGGCTACCTGTGGCTATTTACCCCGACAGTAGTCCCCGAAGGCGGGCGAGCTTCACGGCAGATGGAAGGACGGGAAGCTAGGCCGGCTTCATACCGTGAGGAGCCGACTGCGTCGTTGCAGCCGGCATTAGAACGCTTTTCTTTATTAGGGTGACCGTGGTTGACCCGCGGGCCGGCCGCGGGACCCACGACGAGCCACGTGGCGGGGAAGTCCTGCCGTCGCACGCGCGCAACAGGACGCCGCCGCAGGCCCGGGCCCGCCACTCCCTGGCCTCGGCCCGGGCGCAGATCTTCTGTGGCCCAAGGGGGCTGCTCGCCTCCGCGCGGCCGTTACCCCGCGTCATCAAGGCGCGTAATTAACGCGAGCGTGGGGGAGATGGGCACGATTGATCCCCACGATCCCCCACGCTGCGCCTCCTCGTCTCCGACGCACGCGCCTACAAGTAGGAGGGGAGGGGGAGAGGCACGGGCCTGTTCGCTCCCCCGCTCCCCATCCCCCTTGCTCTTCTTCTTCCCGCTCTTCTTCTTGCTCGACGCAGCTTCGCACCGTAGCCCTCCCACGTCGCCATGTCGCTGGCCTTGTCGAGCTCATGGGACGGGTCCAACGTTCATGACGAGCACATCGAGTTCCTCCGCCAGACCCGGCGTCTGCCCGCCGCCGACCTCGTGCAGGTGCGCCTGGCGCCCGCGAAGGAGGTCTCGCCGGCGCCGGAGGAAGGCGAGCGCGTCGTCTTCCGCACGCACTTCCTCTGGGGCTTCGGCTTCCCGGCGAGCAGTTTCATGCGATCGTTTCTCTAGTTCTACAATCTTCAACCGCACCACGTCACGCCCAACGCGGTGCTCCAACTTTCGGCCTTCGTCACGCTCTGCGAAGGGTACTTGGGGGTGCTGCCGACGCTGGAGCTCTGGGCAGAACTGTTCCCGAACAAGCTCGGCACCGTCTCCGCCGGCGTGCCGGCTCCCTGCGGCGCCTTCATCGCGATGAAGAGGTCCTGCGACGACAACCCCTTCCCCCACATTCCTCTGATCCAGTCGGTCAAGCTGTGGCAGAAGTCTTACTTCTACGTCAAGAACGTCGCCCGGCACGGTGACTACGTCAATCTGCCGGCTTACGTAGCCGGCCCGCCGACTGGGAAGCGGCGGACCTGGGGCTACCGGTCGAAGTCCCTGTCTCCAGCGGGGAACGCTTCCATCTCCCGGCTTCGGGTGATGATCCAGTCGGAGGGTCTGCTGGCGTCCGACTTGGTAACCGCCTTCGTCGAGCGCCGGGTCTTGCCTCTCCAAAGCCGGCCGCACATGATATGCCAGATGAGCGGCCGGTTCGATCCCTGCCGGCTGAGTACCTGGGAGATGCCGCACGCCGAGGTGGCTCTGATGGCGAACTACGTCGCCAACTTGAAGCTCACCGACGAGTGGCAGTTCGGCAAGGCGCCGTACTCCCGCGCCCAGCCTCCGCCTGTGGTAAGCTTTTCCTCTCGTCGTCAGTCGGCTTGGGTTAGTCGGCCTCTGACCAGGCGACCGTTTTTCTCTTTTTCCTTTATCAGAATCCTCTCCTCCTGCTGCCAGCCGGGGCAGCCGGAGTCGACCGGGAGTATGCTCCGGACCGCACGGTGGATGACCCCGACGACCCGGATCTCTCCGCCGTCGCCATGGAGGACGCCGCCACGGGGGGTGCCGCCGAGCTCGGCGGCACCGGGCTCTCGGCCAGCTTCGACGACTGGCCAGACGACTTCGAAGCCGGAGAACTCCCTCGCTGCCAGTCGGCAACCGACTGCCGCGGCGCGAGCTCGTCCGCCGCGCCGACTGCCGGCGGCGGGAAGGGAAAACGTCGGGCCGCGCTCCCGCTCTTCAGAAGCCGGCCGAAGAAACCAAAGGCCTCCGCCGCGGCCACGAAGCGCGAGGAGGCAGCGGCGAAGGCGGCCCGCTTTCGGAAGGCGGTGAAGAAACCCCCGTCAGTCTCCGCGTAAGTCTAGTGGCCGCATGCATGCTTGTTATTCTGAAATTTTCTTTCCTTGAATGTTTTCTGATTTCTTGAGCAGGGCGCCGCTCTCCCTTGAGAGAGGCCCAGCCGGCTCCGTGGTCGGGCCGGGCGCCGGCTCTTCAGGGTCCCGCCTAGTGGACCCCCGCGCTGAACTTGACACAGCCACGCAGCGCAACGCTCGCGAGGCGCGCCGAGAGAGGGAGGCGGCCGAGCGGGCGACGGCGGAGCGAGGGGCCGCCCAAACGGCGCCAGGGCGAGCGAGCGCGGCGACCGAGGCTCCATCGGAGCGGGCGGCCGTGGAGGCGGAGGTGGAAAGCGCGTGCAGCCAGACTCCGCTGCTCGCCATCCCCCTCCAGACCTTGGATCCGGACGTCCCTCTGCCCACGGCGGAGGAGATTATCCCCGAGCAGCCGCCGGTGCAGAGGGGCGAGGTCGTCGAGGGATCCGCTGAGAGGACGTCGCCAGCAGCGCTAGCCGGAACAGTCGAAGGCGGCCGATCGTCGGTGGTGCCGGAGGAGCCGGCCCGGGCTACACCCGAGGCCGGAGCCGGCCTTGAGATCGAGCCGGCGGCGGGCCGGCCCGCCGGAGGGGGCACGGCCCCGCCGGACACGCGCCGAGCCGTGGGAGCCGAGCAGACGGCAGACGCCCTGGAGGCGGCCAGCTCCGCCACGTCTGGGTGGACTCCCAGCGGAGGGAGCGGCGAGCTGAACGTCGCGGCCCAAGAGGTTCGGAGTCGGTTGCAGGCACAGGCCGGCCTCCTGAGGCAATTCACTCAGGAGTTTCTGTCGACGCGGTCTGCAATCCGGGTAAGCCTTCACTCCTTGACCGCTCTGGTCCTTTGAATTTTTTCCGTGGGGGCGCGCTAGCGCACCCACTGGGTGTAGTCCCCGAGATCCGGGCCGACTGTAGCGCAGTCGGGTCGGATCTTACTAGACGACTATGCTCACTGTTTTTTCTGATCTTCAGGATTATCACAACTCTCGCGCGGCCGCCTTCAACTCCCAGGCTCGGGAGCTAAGCCAGAGGACCGAAGACCTCGCCAGCAGCCGGCGTAAGTGTCTTGTCATTGTTAACTTCTCGTGGGGGCGCGACAGCGCACCCACTGGGTGTAGTCCCCGAGATCCGGGCCGACTGCAGCGCAGTTGGGTCGGATCTTTCTTGATGACTTTCCCTTTGCTGATTTTTCTCTTTATTTCTTGCTCGTGCAGAGGCCAACGCCGACTTGCAGAGGGAACTCGGCGTGGTGCAGGCCGCTCTTCGTGCCAAGGACGCTGAGTACGCTGATCTGGCTCAAGAGCGCGACCGCCTGGCAACGAAACTGGCCGACCAGGAGAAGAGCCACAAGGCGGCCCTGCAAAAAGCGCAGGACGACGAGGCTACCCTGAGGGCGGAGTTCGGGGCCAGGGAGGCGAGCTGGGCCGAGACGCGCCGGGCACTGGAAGAAGGCTTCGGCCGGGTCGAGGATCTTATTGACGGTAGGCTGTCTTCCTTGCTCTTCTTCCAATCGCCGGCCGCCTATGGTCTTGTTTTGACTTGTGTTTGCTATCTTGCACAGAGTACTTCCCCGGCCAGTCTGTCCTTGCCGCCCAAGCCATCAAAGCCTACCGCGAGGAGCGCCGTCAAGCCGGGGTCGTGATTCCGCCGGATGCGAACCGGACATTGTCGGAGCAGCTTATCGCCGTCCAGGCGCGGCTGCAGCCGGCCCACCGGTTGCTCCGCCGACTCCAACGCGCCGGGGCGACGATGCTGGCCGCGCTCTGGCCCGGCCAGACAATTCCCCGGACCCCAAGCCGGACGGCCGACTGGCTCGAGGTCGCAGTCGACCGCTTCGAGGCCTGGAAGGCATCCGCGGCCCGTCTTGGAGCCGGGCGCGCGCTGGAGTTCGTCCGCGCGTGGTACCCAGGGCTAAGCCTGGACCAGCTGCGGACGTGGCGGTCGGAAGCCGACGCCGAGCTGGAGGAGGTGCGGCCGGCGATCGCGCAGCGCGCCTCGACGATCGCCGAGTGCACCGACACCAGCGTCTTCGCGCCGGAGCTTAACGACGACGGCGCCGCCCAGCCGGAGGAATGGTTCGGGCTGAACCCGGCGGACGGCGAGGACTCGGCAGAAGAGATCGCCTCTAGCGACGAGGGCGAAGACGACGAGGAAGAGGACAGCGAAGACGCCGAGCCGACTGGTGGGGCGGCCGACCGTCCCCCAGCCGACCGTGCCTCTAGCAACGAGCCACGCAGGAGCGCGCCCTCTGCCGGAGGCGACGATCAAGCCGAGGTTCGTCAGTCGGCCGCTCCTTCAGCCGGCGCGATTACCTCCGCCGCCTAATCCAGCTCGTCTGCGGCCCCGCCGGCTTGAACTGCCTTTCATTTTGTCCCTGTCTTTCTTTTTGGACAAGTTTAAGTTTCTGCAATTCCACCCACTGGGGGTGTATCGAACAATTCTGAATGTCAACCTCTCTGGAGGCTTGTTGTGTAATATATTAATATGTGCATGTGTTGGCGTTCATCCGAGTATACTTTTTGTCCTTAGGCTCTTTCCTTTGCCGCCTTCCCTCTTTGGGAAGGCAAGTACTTGAGTTTTCTTGGATTTGAAGTACACTGAATGTAAGCCGGCCGGCCGGCTACTCTGGTAGTCGGTCGGCGGGAGGCAGCAAGCCGGCTTTTGTTATATATGCGAGCCTGTTTGGTCCCTAGCCGTTTTTCATGTGCGCACCCTTTCCGGCTGGTGGCTCTTGTCAGTCGGGCAGTCGGTTCTTCGAGCTGCGATTTCGGCAAGAGCCAAGCCTGGGTGTCGACACATTACTTGTCCGACTGCGGGTAAGGCTCTTGATATAACTCTAGTCGGCCAGTCCCCGAGCCGACTCGTCGGACCCGGTACCGGACAAAATAAATGAGAAGATAATATCATACGCATGATAACTTTCATTCATAAAACAACGGGTGGCAGTCCCCGAGTCTTTCTCAGGGAGCCTACTGTATCATACTAAATACAAAAGTGGGCATGACACATACTGCGCTTTAACTGTAAAACTTTCAAAGGAGATTTGCATTCCACGGTCGCTCCGACTCCTTGCCGGAGTCGTCTCTCTTGCGTGCCTTTGGCTTCTGCGCGTCGATGAGGTAGTAGGCGTCGTTGCCCAAGGCTCTGCTGATGATGAAGGGGCCTTCCCAGGGGGCTGCGAGCTTGTGCTGGCCGGCTGTCCGCTGGATCAGTCGGAGCACAAGGTCGCCCTCCTGGAAGGATCTTGGGCGGACCCTCCGGCTATGGTAGCGGCGCAGACCCTGCTGGTAGATAGAGGACCGGCTGAGGGCTAACAGCCGGGCCTCTTCCAGCAGGTCGACGCCGTCTTCTTGTGCTTCCTTGGCTTCCGCTTCCGTGTACATGGTTACCCGAGGCGAGTCGAACTCGATGTCTGTTGGGATGACCGCCTCGGCACCATATACAAGGAAGAAGGGAGTGAAGCCGGTTGATCTGTTGGGAGTAGTGCGCAGACTCCATAGGACAGCCGGCAGCTCATCGAGCCAGCAGCTGGCTGAACGCTCCAGGGGTACGACCAGTCGAGGCTTGATGCCGGACAGAATGAGGCCATTTGCCCGCTCCACTTGGCCGTTTGACTGTGGGTGGGCGACTGACGCAAGGTCCAGCCGGATACCTTGCGCAGCGCAGAACCGTGCCAGGGCACCTTTGGCAAAGTTCGTGCCGTTGTTGGTGATGATGCTGTGCGGTACGCCGTACCGGGTTGTTATATCTGCAATGAACGTCACTGCAGTCGGCCCATTCAGCTTCTTGATCGGCTTCGCCTCGATCCACTTGGTGAATTTGTCAACGGCGATGAGCAAATGTGTCACGCCGCCACGCGCCGTCTTGAATGGGCCCACCATATCCAACCCCCAGACGGCAAAGGGCCAGGTGATGGGAATGGTCTTGAGTGCCGAAGCCGGCATGTGTTGCTGCGAGCTGAAAAGCTGGCAGCCTTTGCAGTGTTTGACTAGCTCTTTGGCGTCGTCCAAAGCAGTCAGCCAGAAGAAGCCGTGGCGGAAGGCTTTGGCGACCAGTGACCTTGATGCGGCGTGATGGCCGCATTCTCCTTGGTGTATATCCCTGAGGATCGCGATGCCCTTCTCCTGCTCGACGCATCGCTGCAAGACTCCGGTGGCGCTGCGCTTGACAAGCTCTCTGTTGACGATTGTGTATGCTCCAGCCCGGCGCTGAACTTGTCTTGCTTCGTTTTTGTCAGCCGGCAGGTCATGGTTCACCAGAAAGTTGCGGATGGCTTGGGCCCATGATGGGGCGGCGACCTCCTCAGCCACCAATGTGGCCAGAGCCACCAGGGTGGGTGGGTTGGGCGGTGCAGCGCTGGAGTCGGCCGCCGCTTCCTGTGCTGAGGAAGTCCCCGGGCCGGCTACAGCAGCCCCTGGGCCGGCTGCTGCAGTCCCCGGGCCGAGTGCGGAAGTCCCCGAGCCGAATATTGAAGTCCCCGGGCCGGCTGCTTGATTCCTCGAGCCGGACCGGCCCCCTCGGGGTTAGGTGGCACGAAAATGGAATCGGACTCCGGAGACGGCTTGATTGAAGGCTTGAGGAGGCGCTGCAGGGCGACACCGGCTGGTATTGCATGCCGCGTGGAACCTATTCGGGCCAGGGCGTCAGCCGGCTCGTTTTCGGCCCGCGGCACGTGAAGGAACTCACATCCGTCGAAGTATCCGCTGATTTGCTGTACCAGGAAACGGTAGCTCGCCATGTTTGCGTCCTTGGCGTCCCAATCGCCAGAAGACTGCTGCACCACCAAATCCGAGTCGCCATAGCACATGATACGGCGAATACCAAGCTCCTTGGCCAGTCGGAGCCCGTGTATGAGTGCCTCGTACTCGGCGACGTTGTTGGAGGCGGCGAAGTGGATCTGCAGCGTGTATTTGAGCTTGTCGCCCTTTGGGGAAGTAAGGACGACGCCGGCTCCCAAGCCGGTGCGCATCTTTGATCCGTCAAAGTGCATGCGCCAATGGGTGGAGTCGGGCGCCGGCGGTAAGTACTGGGTCTCGGCCCAGTCGACGAGGAAGTCGGCCAACGCTTGCGTCTTGATGGCGGTGCGGGGTTGGTAGAAGATGGTGTAGGGGGTCAGCTCGATGGCCCATTTGGCCACCCGGCCGAATGCATCCCAGCTGCCTATGATGTCGTCAAGCGGGGCAGTGCATACGACCGTGATGGGATGCTCTTGAAAGTACGGCTTCAGCTTCTTGGCGGCGAAGTACACGCCATACCACATCTTCTGATAGTGCGGGTAATTTTGTTTCGAGGTGGACAGCACCTCGCTCAGGTAAAAGACTGGTCTCTGGACCGGCTGGGCTCGACCTTCTTTGGGGCATTCGACCACAATGACGGTGCTGACCACCCGGCTGGTGGCGGCAATATATAGGAGCATGGGCTCCTTCTCAGTCGGTGCCGCCAAGATAGGCGGCGTGGACAGCATTTTCTTCAGCTCGTGGAAAGCTTGGTCGGCCTGGTCGTTCCACTCGAAGTGAGTGCTCTTCTTCATGAGGCGGTAGAGGGGGAGAGCCTTTTCTCCGAGCCGGCTGATGAAGCGGTTAAGAGAGGCCAGGCACCCGGTGAACTTCTGAATCTCTCTGAGCTTGGTTGGGACCGCCATCCTCTCGATGGCTTTGATCTTCATAGGGTTGCACTCTGTGCCGCGTTCAGAGACCAGGAAGCCTAGGAGCTGGCCGGCTGGCACTCCGAACACGCATTTCTCTGGGTTGAGCTTGATTCGGAACCGGCGCAGGTTCTCGAATGTCTCCTTCAAGTCTTCCAGTAGAGTGCCACGCTTCTCCGTCTTCACCACAACATCATCCACGTAAACGTGGGCATTCTTGCCGAGCTGCGTGAGGAGGCACTTCTGCATGCAACGCTGAAACGTGGCGCCGGCATTCCTCAAGCCGAACGTCATGGTCAGGTAGCAGAAGGCCCCAAACGGCGTGATGAAGGCGGTTTTTAGTTGGTCATCCGGGTTCAGCTTGATCTGGTGGTATCCCGAGTAGGCATCCAAAAAGCTCAACAGCTCGCATCCGGCTGTGGAGTCTATTACTTGATCGATCCTAGGCAGAGCGAAGGGATCTTTTGGGCAGGCTTTGTTGAGGCTCGTGTAATCTATACACATGCGCCACTTGTTATTCTTCTTCAGCACGAGAACCGGGTTCGCGAGCCATTCAGGGAAGAAAACTTCCATGATGAAGCCGGCTGCAAGGAGCCGGGCTATCTCCTCCCCTACGATCCTTCTCTTCTCTTCTGACAGTCGGCGGAGGGGCTGCTTGACTGGTTTAGCATCCTCCCGCACGTGCAATTTGTGCTCGGCGAAATCCTTCGGAACACCCGGCATGTCCTTGGGGGTCCATGCAAAGATATCCCGATTCTCACGGAGGAAATCGGCGAGCTCGCCTTCCTATTTGCTATCTAGGCTCGCCCCAATGACGGCGAACCTCTCGGGGTGCTCGGGGTCGAGCTGTATCTTCTTGGTCTCCTTGGCTGGCTGAAAAGATCCTTGGGCATCATACTCCTTGGAGTCGGCGGGTTGGTTTAGCTGCTTGCTGGCCAGGGCCACGACCCGGTCCAGCGTCTTCCTCTCGGCCGCGATCACGAGGGATTCGGCCAGCCGGCTGCTGGCCGCGGCGCAGTCGGCGGACTTCTTGTAGTCGCCGGCGATGGTGATGACACCCTTAGAGCTCGGTATCTTCATCTTGAGGTAAGCATAGTGGGGGACCGCCATGAACTTGGCCAAGGCGGGTCGGCCAAGCAAGGCATGATAAGGGCTATCCAGGTCCACCACCTCGAACCAGATTGCTTCCCGGCGGAAATGATCCTTGCCCCCAAAGAGTACATCGATCTTGAGCTTGCCGATGGGGGCGCAGGACAGTCCGGGTACGATGCCGTGGAACACCGTCCGAGTCGGCGCAAGTTGCTTGGCCTTGACGCCCAGCTTCTCCATGGTGTCGCGGTACAGGATGTTGATGCTGCTTCCGCCGTCGATCAGCACGCGGGAGAAGCGTGCGGCGTGCGTATCCGTAGCAAGGGTGGCCTCCAGGACCAATGCGTAGGAGCCGGGGGAGGGCATCACCTCTGGGTGGTCGGCCCGGCTCCATCTGATGGGTTTCTCCGACCAGTGCATGTGGCCGGCTGGGCTGGTAGCGGCCATGTTGACCTCCTGTTCCTCTCGGCGCTTGCTGCGCCGGTCTTCGGGCTGGCTCGTGAAGATGACATAAGACGCTTGCTAGTCGGGGAACTTGTCCTACACGGCGTCGACCGCGGGCCGGGCGGCTTTGGGCGGCGGAGCTGGCGGCGGCGGGCCCGCAGGCGGAGTCGGCGTGAGCCCTTCGCCCTTCGAGATTCGGGCGAGCCAGTTGCATTTGCGGGTCATGTGGTTGGACGGCTTTGCGCCGCTATGGAATTTGCACGGGGCATCAAGGGTTTGCTCGTAGGAGAAGGCCGGCTGCCAAGCCGGCCGACCGCCCTTAGGCTTCTTGGGCGCGGGCCGCCCTTCAGGCGGCGCGTCTTCGACCGTGGCCACCTGCCGACTGGCGGGAGGCGGTGCAGGGCCCTTGCGTTTTTGATCGTTCTGGTGTTGGCGTCGGCCGCCGTCTCCAGCCGGCGCTTTGGGCGCCGGATTGAGTACCTTTCCGGATGCGTCCACCCAGAGCTTGGTCTTCATCGAGGAGTTGGCGGTGGCGTACTTGTCGGCGATGTTTAGGAGCTCGTCGAGGGTAGTCGGCTCATCGCAGAGAAGCTTGTGCTTGAGGAGGGTGCCCTCTCGGCACCCGGCGGTGAAGTATTCGATGGCCTGCACCTCGTGCACCCCCTCACAGGAGTTGCAGAGCTCGGCCCAACGCGTCAGGTAGTCGCGAGTGGACTCGGCTGGGCCCTGTACACACAGGGAGAGCTGTCTGGGCTTGGGAGCCCGCTTGTAGGTGCTGGTGAAGTTGCGAACGAAAGCTTCAGTGAAGTCCACCCAGCTATTGATGCTGAGCGGCTTAAGGCTATTAAGCCAAGTCCGCGCCGTGCCCTGGAGCATGAGGGGCACGTACTTTACGGCAACGCGCCGGCTGCCATTGGCGATGCTGACGGCTATGGAGTAGTCGGTCAGCCAGTCTTCCGGCTTCACCGAGCCGTTGTACTTAGGCGTGTCTCTTGGGAGCGAGAACCCTTTGGGGAAGGGCTCGTCGCGGATGCAGGGGCCGAAGCAAGGCGGGCCGACATCGTCTTCTTCTTCTAGCGCCAGAGATCGCGCCAGGCGGTCGATCCGGTGGCGGGCGTCGTTTTCGCCGATTCCCTCCCGGCGACCAAGCCGGCCGCTGAGAGTCGGGTGAGCCACGGGAGGCAGGGTAGGATATCTTTCTCCGCGAGTTCGAGGCGGAGGCGGGGTGCCCCGCCATTCCATGGCTCGGGGGCGGCCGTCCGCGTCTCGCTCGATGGAGACTTGGGTCCGGCTTCGGCTGGAAGCCGGCTCTTTCTCGCGCTGCGCGCGGGTGTAGCTGGTAGTCGGCGACCGGGAGGTCGCGCCGTGCTCGCGGCGCGGGGGAGGGCTTCCCGCGCAGGCGTCGGCTTCGTGCCGTCGTGCGGCCGCATCGATTAGCTGCTGGATGCGCCGAGTCATATAGGGAGATCTTCGGCTTCCAAGCCGTCTAGCTCATCTACGGCCGCCTGGGCGGCGCGCAGGTTCTCGAGCGGTGTGGCGTAGACCGGGCGATCCACGCCGAGCATGTCGGCGATGACGGCGCCGCGTTGCCTGACAGCGCCGGCCCGGCAAGGGCCAGCCGGAGCCGGCGTGCCGAAGGCGGCGCGGTCAGCTTCGCGCTGGTAGGCCTCAGTGAGGCGTCTTACGGAGGCCAGCCGCCGGCCCTCCGCGAGGAGGGCGAGGCGGCGTGCCTCCAGAACTTCGTCGCTGGCGTCAGCCGGAAGGGGGACGGACAAGTCTTGGGCTGCCGCGCGCGGGGAGTCGCGGGCGCCCTCGTCGGTCGGGCCGTCAAGGCCGATAACCATCACCTCGGGGGCGTCGGAGTCGCAATTGCCGGCCGGAGGGAGCGGATCGTTGTAGACCGTGACGTTGGTGGGGAAGGTGTCGTATGACGCCGCGTCGGAGTCGACGGGCATCGGGTCGGTGGAGCCAACCGACTCCAAGTCCGCAGCGGGCTCGCTGAAGACGTGGAGCTGGCTGAGGAGGTTGGCGAGGTGATCTGTGCCCGCATCGGAGGCGAGCTCGTCGGAGATGCGGGCCTTGTCGAAGAGGCTAGCGAGGCCGCTAGCCGCGCAGGCGTCAGCGACACCATGCAGCGCATCGCGGCAAGCGCCATCGGGCGAGCCAGGCTGGCTGCGCCCGCGAGGAAGGAAAAGGGTTCCCGTCCAGAACAGGTCTCCGGACGACGGTGCACCTGGCCCCACGGTGGGCGCCAAATGTCGGGTGGTAGGATCGACATATGCCAACGGGTGGCTTATCATTGCGGGGGCCAAAAGAACGTCGCCGGTGCCTGGAAACGGGATGAGGCGTAGACATGCACGTCGGCGAATCTTACCCAGCTTCAGGGCTCTCCGGGGAGATAACACCCCTACTGCTGCTCTGCGGGGTCTCCGCATGGTTACTAAGTTCACAGGTGGCTACAATGCTCCTTGAGCTGTTTGGGGAGGAAGGAGGAAGAAGGGCTTAGCACAGCCTGCCTCCTCTCCTTGTAAGTGTCTATGTCTAGAGAAAGAGTTCAACCCTTTGCATGGGTGCACCGGGGGGTTTATATAGGCCTACCCCCCGGGGGTACAATGGTAATCCGACTGGGCGCGAGGCCCAGCTGTCTGTGACTATGCTCGCCGGCTTCTCCGCTAGCTTCTGGGGCCCGCCGGCTGGTGGGTCCCGCCGACTGCCGGCTCCTGGGATGACAGGCCGGCCCCACCGGCCAGGGCCTGGTCGGCGGCCGGTTACTGTTGCTCCGTGTTTGTTGGCGCAGGCTTGGTCGGGGCAAGCGTGGCTATAGTAACGCCGCCTTGGCGGGCGATTACTGTAGCCCCGCCGCACCTTGTGTTCTTAATGGGCGTCTCCTTCGGGGAAGGCGGCAGGCCGGCTGGAAGAAGCCGGCCCTCTATCTTGCCGGCTTGAGAGGAGGGGTGGCCGCCTTCGGCATCTCTCTGCCCGAAGGGGCCCACCGCCTCGGGGGCCACACTGGCGGCCCGTCGTGGACGGCGTTACAGCTTCCGCGGCTACAGTGCCGCGCCGGGCGGGCCGCAGGTGCCCGCACGACGCGCTGTACCAGGCGTGCTCCGGATTTTGGGGGTGGCAGGCTCCACTGTAGCCACGCGCCGCTTCATCATCGCAGAGCGGACGCGTACATCGCGGGTACGGCGTTGACTGCTGTGCCGGAGCCGTCCCTGCGATAGCCGGCCGTGCCATAGCCGGCCTAGCCATAGCCGGCCCTGCCGCAGCCAGCCATGTCGTAGCCGGCCCTCTATAGTTTTCTTTGCGGGGGTTGAAGGGGCGGGCCGCCCCCCGAGCCGGCTAGGAAGTTAGCCGGCTAGGGGGGAAGCCGGCCTAAGTCTTGAGTCTTCTTAGGAGCCGGACGGGCTCACAATTTTTTCTGAGGGGCCAGGGGAAGCCGGCTGGGCTACCCGTGGCTATTTACCCCGACAATAATCAAAGCAACAATTCAATAAATATACCTTAAAAAAACAATTCAATATATAGCATGTTTGTACGTCTATGCGTAAGTCCACATCCTAGAAATATATAGCAGAAGATAAATCATTAACTATTTAATTAGGTACACAATTCTGTTCCGATAGCAAATGGAGGAATCAAAGAAATATAAATTATAATATCATAATATATGCAGAGCAATGTAAAATAGATAGCAAGCTGCATACCAGGAGATTCCTAGAAAATAATATTGTGAAGTAAATAGATAATACAAAAAAATCATTTTTTGTGGAGGAAACATAACAACTTTTTTTCTCCATTACAAAGTTATAAATCTATTGAATCAAAACTTATTTAGTCTTGCCAGTTGCAATGCTCGATGCCTCGATACAGATCTGGAAGCAATTTAATTTTTATACCAACTGAACAATCCCTCTGTTTAAACGACAGCACACTCATATACTAATTTGAACTACCATGTTTAATAACCTGATGTATCTACATTCAAGAATAATAACAGCCACATCCACACACATATGACCCTGCTTTTAGGCTAGTACTAGTACGAGCTAGTGTCAGTGTCACATCTTGGCATCGTGCAACAAAATCTGATCCTACTTCTACACTAGTACTAGTACCGCCCAGTATCACCTCTTGGCATCATGCCATATATAACTTAGTAACTGAGAAAATCATAGAGCTAGCTTCAGTAACATCAATAGTGCCCGGGATATTTACCTTCAGTCCAGTGGATGCTCCCTTTGTTCCTCCACTACAATTACCTTCAGACCAGTCAGTACAACTACATCACGAAGTTATAATTATTTTCAGTCATGTTTTATCTAGGAAGTGTTCAGTAATCAGTATAGAAACTTTCTCTTTGGGTATATAGATTTCTGATAGTTCAGATACCTAGCTTCTATCTCATTTCTCTCGGTCGATCATAGGAAGGAAACGAACACAAGAGATTTTGGTGCTTCCTGCAACTAACTACAACGTTTTGCTCTAGCAAAAACAAAAGCTACCAGCTGCTTATTCTAACGAAACTGAAGAAAAACAAACATCTAGCTAACTAAGTAATGTGTAGCAGGATTACAGTAGCCAACGATTTCCTCTTGATTTTTGTGAAGGAAACAGAGCATAGCAAAACTGTAGCTCAAGGGATTACATGCGAAGGATAGATCTAGCAGCATCCAACAAGCAATCCAGATAAATCAATACTGTTTATAAATTTAAAAGACCATTTGTGGATGTAAAAAGATCATACAGAAATTACAGATCGAGTGATTACCTGATAGAGATGGAGCAACAATCAACTAGCAATCCACCTGTGATGTAGATGCAACACACAGGCATAGTGAAAGACACGAGAGAAGGGATGGCTGAAATCGCATTGGCAGCTCACCTACAGCAGGGGAGAAGACCGGACCTCAGGCTGTGGTTGAACGGAGAAACAACTAGGAGGAAGAAGTCATGGCGATGAATCACTTCATCCCAGCGGTCGGCAGACGAGCTGGAACAGAGTAGATCGAGCCGCTGCCACCCCTAATCTCTCCGTTCCTCCCGCCAGCAAATTTCCCGCAATCTTCTCGCGATTCTCTCGCTACCTTCCCGCATGCTAGCACTCTCCCGTTGCATCTCCGGTCCACCTTGCTCCGCCTAGTGCCGCCCCCTCACTACTTTTCTCCGCTTCCTAGTGCCTAGGGGCACACCCTGCTCCACGTAAGCGATGGGCCTGCCCAAAGGACTGATTAGGCCCAAAGCTACATGATGGGCTATCACCGAGCGCTTTAGCGCGCTCAGGCGTACGCCTAATAACGCTTTTTCCAACCCTGAGTTGGAGGCACTCGTTGTTTCGAGCAAGCCATGGATTGATGCTTGTTGGTGGAGGGGGAGTATAAACTTTACCATTCTGTTTGGGAAGCGTCTATAATGTGTGTAGCGTGGAAGATATCGAGATCTCTCGGCTATTATGTTGACAATGAAAGTATACCGCTCAAAATATTATTCATATCTATTTCAAAACTGAGCTCTGGCACCTCTACAAATCCCTGCTTCCCTCTACGAAGGGCCTATCTATTTACTTTTATGTTGAGTCATCATCCTCTTATTAAAAAGCACCAGTTGGAGAGGACTGCTTTCATTTGCATCCATTACTGTTAGTTTACATTGAGTATGATTTGATTGGATATCTTTTACCATTAGTTACAATGTCTAGTTAGTCCTTGATCTTTAAAGGTGCTCTGCATTTATGTTTTGCGATCTCAGAAAGGGCTAGCGAGATACGATCCTGTTATATCATATCATGATTGCTTTGGGAAAGTGTTGTCATCCAAGATTTATTATTATTGCTCGCTAGTTGATTATGCAATTGATAATAGTAAACATGAGACCTAAATGTTATTGTCAATATGGTTAGTTCATAATATTTGCTGAAAACTAGAATGCTGGTTTTACATATTTACAACAACAAGGGCAAACAGAGTTTGTAAAAGTTTTTCTTTATAACTTTCAGTTTATCAACTGAATTGCTTGAGGACAAGCAAAGGTTTGAGCTTGGGGGAGTTGATACGTCTCCATCATATCTACTTTTCCAAACACTTTTGCCCTTGTTTTGGACTATAACTTGCATAATTTGAATGGAACTAACCCGGACTGACGTTATTTTCAGCAGAATTGCCATGGTGTTATTTTTGTGCAGAAATAAAAGTTCTCGGAATGACGTGAAAATCAACAGAGAATTCTTTTGGAATATATAAAAAATACTGGAAGAAAGATCCACGTCAGGGGGCCCACACCCTATCCATGAGGGTGGGGGCGCGCCCCCTGCCTCGTGGGCCTCCTGATGCTCCACCGACCTCAACGTTGACTCCATATATTCACTTTCGGGGAGAAAAAAATCAGAGAGAAGGATTCATCACGTTTTACGATACGAAGCCTCCACCAAGCCCTAAACTCTCTCGGGAGGGCTGATCCGGAGTCTGTTCGGGGCTCCGGAGAGAGGAATCCGTCGCCATCATCATCATCAACATTCCCCCATCACCAATTTCATGATGCTCACCGCCGTGTGTGAGTAATTCCATCGTAGGCTTGCTGGACGGTGATGGGTCGGACAAGATTTATCATGTAATCGAGTTAGTTTTCTTAGGGTTTGATGCCTAGTATCCACTATGTTCTGAGATTGATGTTGCTACGACTTTGCTATGCTTAATGCTTGTCACTAGGGCCCTGATACGTCTTCAACGTATCTATAATTTTTGATGTATCCATGCTATATTATATCCTGTTTTGGACATTATTGGGCTTTATTATACACTTTTATATTATTGTTGGGACTAACCTATTAACCGGAGGCCCAGCCCAGAAGTGTTGTTTTTTGCCTATTTTAGGGTTTCGCAGAAAAAGAATATCAAACGGAGTCCAAACGGAATGAAACCTTCGGGAACGTGATTTTTGGAACGAACATGATCCAGAGGACTTACACCCTACGTCAAGCAATGAACCAGGAAGGCACGAGGTAGGGGGCACGCCTACCCCCCCCCCCCCCAGGTGCGCCCTCCACCCTCATGGGGCACACGTTTCTCCACCGACGTACTCCTTCCTCCTATATATACCTACGTACCCCAAACTAGCAGATACGGAGCCAAATCCCTAATTCCACCGCCGTAACTTTCTGTATCCACGAGATCCCATATTGGGGCCTTTTCTGGAGCTCCGCCGGAGATGGTATCGATCAGTGAGGGCTTCTACATCAACACCATAGCCCCTCCGATGAAATGTGAGTAGTTTACTTCAGTCCTACGGGTCCATAGTTATTAGCTAGATGGCTTCTTCTCTCTTTTCGGATCTCAATACAAAGTTCGCCACCTCTCTTTTCGATGTAATCTTCTTTTGCGGTGTGTTTGTTGAGATCAATGAATTGTGGGTTTATGATCAAGTTTTTCTATGAACAATATTTGAATCTTCTCTGAATTCTTTTATGTATGATTGGTTATCTTTGCAAGTCTCTTCGAATTATCAGTTTGGTTTGGCCTACTAGATTGATCTTTCTTGCAATCGGAGAAGTGCTTAGCTTTGGGTTCAATCTTGCGGTGTCCTTTCCCAGTGACAGTAGCGGCATCAAGGAACATATTGTATTGTTGCCATCGAGGATAACAAGATGGGGTTTATATTATATTGCATGAGTTTATCCCACTACATCATGTCATCTTTCTTAAAGTGTTACTCTGTTCTCTTGAACTTAGTACTCTAGATGCATGCTGGATAGCGGTCGATGTTTGGAGTAATAGTAGTAGATGCAAGCAAGAGTCGGTCTACTTGTCTTGGACGTGATGCCTATATACATGATCATACCTAGATATTCTCATAACTGTGCTCAATTCTGTCAATTGCTCAACAGTAATTTGTTCACCGACCGTAATACTTATGCTCTCGAGAGAAGCCTCTAGTGAAAACTACGGCCCCTGGGTCTATTTTCTATCATATAAATCTTCCAATAGTTAGTTATTTCCTTTGCCATTTATTTTAATTGCATCTTTATTTCTCTTTAGCATAAAAATACCAAAAATATTACCTTATCATATCTATCAGATCTCACTCTCATAGGTGACCCTAAAGGGATTAACAACCCCTTTATCGTGTTGGTTGCGAGGAGTTTATTTGTTTGTGTAGGTGCAAGGGACTCGTGCGTGGCCTCCTACTGGATTGATACCTTGGTTGTCAAAAACTTAGGGGAATACGTACGCTGCTCTACTGCATCACCCTTTCCTCTTCAAGGGAAAACCAACGCAGTGCTCAAGAGGTAGCAAGAAGGATTTCTGGCGCCATTGTCGGGGAGGCTTACGCAAGGTCAAGTCAAGATTTGGACTCCCGACAACAAGCCATTTCTGGCGCCGTTGCCGGGGAGTCTATGCAAAAGTCAACATACCAAGTACCCATCACAAACCCTTATCTCCCGCATTACGTTATTTGCCATTTTCTCCTGTTTTCCTCTCCCCACTTCACCCTTGCCATTTTATTCGCCCTCTATCTCTCCATCCTCCCTCTCTTTCTCTATCCGCCTCTTTTTGCCCGTTTCTTGTTTGCTTGTGTGTCGGATTGCTTGCTTGTCATGATGGCTCAAGATAATACCAAATTGTGTGACTTTACCAATACCAACAACAATGATTTTATTAGCACTCTGATTGCTCCTCTTACCGATGTTGAATCTTGTGAAATTAATGCTGCTTTGCTGAATCTTGTCATGAAAGATCCGTTTTCCGGCCTTCCTAGTGAAGATGCCGCTAATCATCAAAACAACTTCGTTGATTTGTGTGATATGCAAACGAATTGGACAATGATATTGTTAAATTGAAGCTATTTCCTTTTTCGCTTAGAGATCACGCTAAAGCTTGGTTTTCGTCTTTGCCTAAAAATAGTATTGATTCGTGGAATAAGTGCAAAGTTGCTTTAATCTCCATGTATTTTCATCCCGCTAAGATCATCTCTCTTAGAAACGATATTATGAATTTTAAGCAACTTGATCGTGAACATGTTGCACAAGCTTGGGAGAGGATGAAATTAATGATACGTAATTGCCCTACACATGGTTTGAATTTGTGGATGATTATACAAAAAATTTATGCCAGATTGAATTTTGCTTCTAGAAATCTTTTAGATTCGGCCGCGGGAGGCACTGTTATGGAAATCACTTTAGGAGAAGCTACTAAACTCCTAGATAATATTATGGTTAATTGTTCTCAATTGCACACTGAAAGATCTACTAATAAGAAAGTGCATGCGATAGAAGAAATTAATGTTTTGAGTGGTAAGATGCATGAACTTATGAAATTATTTGCTAATAAAAGTGTTTCTTATGATCCTAATGATATGCCTTTGTCTACTTTGATTGAGAATAATAATGAATCTTTGGATGTGAATTTTGTTGCTAGGAATAATTTTGGTAACAACGCATATAGAGGAAACTTTAATCCTAGGACGTATCCAAGTAATCCCTATAATAATTATGGTAATTCCTACAACAATTTTTATGGAAATTTTAATTAGATACCCTCTGATTTTGAATCTAATATTAAATAATTTATTACCTCACAAAAGAATTTCAATGCTTTGATTGAATAAAAATTGCTTAAGATTGATGAGTTGGCTAGGAACGTTGATAGAATTTCTCTTGATGTTGATTCTTTGAAACTTAGATCTATTCCTCCTAAGCATGATATCAATGAGTCTCTCAAAGCCATGATAATTTCCATTGATGAGTGTAAAGAAAGAACTGTCACGACCAGTTTTCCAATAAAAATATTTATTGAGAAACCAATCTTTTGAGTCTAGTATGAGAGAGATCCTCCACACTGGTAGACAAATTCTTGATACAATAAGCTAGTAGCATAGAATATATTACAGGGTTGAGCTAGGGCTGCTCAACAAATTATTACAAGTGCGCCAATAATTATACATAATGGCGGATATAACACAATGGTGTGATGGCATACTACTGACTCGAGGATAAAGTGATGGTGGAATAACACAATGGGGAGTGTGGTAGCACGACTCCTCTGAAACTGGCATCTCATCGAGCGTCGAGGTGAGGCTCGATAAATTTATTCGAGTTGCGGAAGCGGGAGTAAAACAGTGACCAAGACCAGGGTCGCACGAGACTGACTGAGATTCCTCTAGGCGTCGGACTCGCTATCGAACTCTTCATCCATGAGATCACCTTCGTCAGCATCTGGCCAAATCAACAAGCTAGTGAGTACTTTGAAAGTACTCGCAAGACAGTTCAGACGTAAGATATAAAAAATGCATGCATGAATGCGTCATGAATAATCTTTCCAATGAACTATTAAAAATTTGCTTAGCGAAGTAAGTACGAGGGAGACGGCGGTAGTCCGCCTGAAATCCCGACAAATATAAATGAAAACCGATTGGGTGTCTGAAGCAACACCTCAAAAGGTGAACAAATAATAAAAGAAAAATCGTGCCACAGTCGGGCGTCTTAGCGACACCACACAAAGGGCTTTAAAAGAAATGCCACAATCGGATGTCTGGGTGACATCACAGAAAGGGCTTTAAAAGAAATGCCACAGTCGGACGTCTGAGCGACATCACAAAAAGGGCTTTAAAAGAAATGCCACAGTCCGACGTCTGAGCGACATCATAGGAAGGGCTTTAAAAGAAATGCCACAGTCGGACGTCTGAGCGACATCACAGAAAGGGCTTTAAAAGAAATGCCACAGTCGGATGTCTGAGCGACATCACAAAAAAGGCTTTAAAAGAAATGCCACAGTCGGACGTCTGAGCGACATCACAGAAAGGGCTTTAAAAGAAATGCCACAGTCGGACGTCTGAGCGACATCATAGAAAGGGCTTTAAAAGGAATGCCATAGTCGGACGTCTGAGCGACATCACAGAAAGGGCTTTAATCCACAAGTAAATAATACTCATAATAAATATTCAGTTCATGATAATAAACGGCTTAGTCCATCCACATGAATAAACAGTTAACCGGGCTTAGTGCTCATGAGATTCACCGGAGTATCTGTCACCAAAACTGGCACTTGTCAGAACAAGTCAGCGCAAAATTTGGATATGGATAAGATGATTTGGAGATTTATGACTCTGCAGAGTTGTACAAAAATTTCCCACAGCTAACGGATTTCCGTAGTCTCGAAGGACTAGTTCCGTTTACGGTATTTCAGAAGAAAACACAGCAATCCAGTACACACCCATCCTATCTCTCGATGCCAGGACTCACCCTAGACATCGTCCAAGAGAAACTTTGAGACGGGGAGATCACAATCTCGAATAGCATGGGATCAGATTTATATACGTGCGCTCTAAGGAGTGCCCCCCTCTCGGTCCCAACCGGAAACACCCATGCCCCCTGACCGGATGACTGGCTTTAGTCCAGGGCCATGGAACCATCATCCCGGCCTCTCCTTTTGGTGTGTACCAGGAAAGCGGTTTGCAACTTACTAAGCCATATCCCTTGCGGAAAACATGTGGTAGTACAAGGAAGGAAAAGGGAGGAACTGGACCGATACGATTTGACACTGTAGTCAAATAGTCTGGCATAAGACTGGCATGCTACAACACTGCCATCTTACCCATCCTCATGCCAATCCATGGCCTTTCATACTCACATCCATCCACTTATGGATCACCGAGCTCACTTACCTTAACCATGCTTGAAAATAACGTTCATCGGTATGCTCATCAACATGCCATGAAATTAACTAAATGCAAAACATGCCAAGACACTCATCATATCAAAAGTTCAAACATGCTTGCCTGGTTCAGAGTAGTCGGAGCCTAGCTCGGTGAAGTTCGCGGCTCCGTCACCTCCTTCGGTATCTACGCTATACAGAAAATATAGGCGCTATCGTAAATACCAAGAAGTGCACAAGAAGTATTCCAAATTTTTTTCAAATAAATCTTATAAAAAACTAGACAAAATTTCAAAGAGAACAGAAAAAGAATCAATGAAAAATACTTTTCTATTTAAAAGTTATAAAGGTTTTAGTCCAGGGACTCATCTGTAATGAAACAGAATATTTCCAGGGGCTAGCTCATAAAAACTGAAAACGCTTTGGTAGAGAATACGCCAGCCCAGGAGGAAAACGCATTTGATAGAATACGCTTCCAGAAACGGTTCGTTTAGAAAGGGACAGAGAGGCTGACGGGTAGGTCCCACCCGTCAGGTTTGAAAATTCAAAACGGGTGGCAGAGCTCGACGGAGCCCGAGAGCCGCGGTGGTCGCCGGCGGCGATCCACGGCGAGGTAAGGGGATCGGAGGGTACCTCCTTACTCAGGGCGTCCTTCCGCATCGGTTGGTGGTGGTGGTAGTCGCCGGTGAGTACCACGTCGACGGCGAGCCTTGCTCCGGCGGACGGCGGCTCGGGTGGAGATGGATCTCGCCGGAGAGAGCTGCAAATGTCAAATTGATGCTTGGGTTACCTCACTGGGTGCTCAAGGAAGCTACTGACGAAGTTTGGGCGCCCGGGATGGCCTCACGAGAGCGAATCGAGGTGGAGGCCGAGGCGGAACGAGGCGGCCGGAGTCGAGGAAGAAGGGCCCCTCAAGGCTCTTCTAGTTGTTGGTCGGGGTCCAGAGAGGTAGTGGAGGTGTGCGGGGGCGAGAGGGAGCTTGGGGCGCTATATATAGCCGGCCCGAGGCGGTTGCCGCGAACGGGATAAGTCCGGCGAGCGATTACGGCGGCGCCGGGGTTGGGCAGTGGGATTAGGGTCTTAGGCATCGTCTAGGTGGAGTAGTGGATCCATTTCAGGGTCCAGCTCAGCACGCGGGGGGGGGGGGGGGGGAGGTTTACGGCTGGTCCCAACGGAACGGCCGTGCGGCACGTCGGCGGCAGGGAGCACGCCCTGCGCGTGCCAGGCTACGACGACTGTGCAGCGGGGCTGCGCTGGCATGCATGTGCCACGCAGAGAGCCAGGGAGCGTTGGGCGGCGCCGAACGGCGTGGCGCCGCCATTTTGCTTCCGGTCGGCCGTTACGGTGGATCGGCCACCGCAAGAGACGCCGGCGCAGGCGGGCCAGGGCGCCACCGATGCCCGGAAGGCGCCAAGCGCGCGTGCGGCACTCCAGGCAAGAGGGAGAGGCAGCGAGGATCGTGCCAAGGGCACTGTCCACCCGTGACTGAAACTGGCGATGGGAAAACGACAGTGAACTCTGAACTTTACTGAATTACTGAAAGTTCAATATACAGTGCATGCAAGGTGTTCGACAGAATGATCTTGGCCTCTAGGGATTTTTCCTAGAGCTGATTTTTGGTGGAGTGGCTACTCATTGCTCCACTAGGCTGCCTGAATTTTTGTAGAATTTTTGGGGAAGTGTAGACATGAATTTCACCAAATTTGGCAAATCTGGTCCAAACTTGCAGAGGCTGAAATTTGAAAATTTTGGAAAGAAGGAGAGTGGATCAAGATGGTTCTAAGTTGTGGATGTTAAGGACAATCCAGAGGAGTTGGTTTGAGATCAAAACTCAAAGGAAATAAGGTACTTGCTTTGTAAATGACTCAGGCTCCAAATAATTGACAAAAATGATTTGAGAGGAAAAATGATTGAAATAAAATACAAAACTTGTTTGGATTAGTTGGGACAGAGAACTTAGGTTGTTCCAAGGAGAAGGGGAGGTTTTTGGAGGGGTTTTACCACCTGTGATATGGTGAAATCAAGGGTGGTTTCAAAAAGAATGAAGTCCCGAAACTCCTAGGGTTTCTTAAATGCAAAAAAAAATAAGTTTGAGACGGAAACAACCAGAAGAAAAGCTTCCAAAAATTCACCACCAAAAATTGAAAAGGAAAGGAAATCCTTGCCAAAGGTGAAAGGAAGTTTTTTTAAAAGAGGAAGGATTTCTGGAAAAGAAATTTTTAAATGCCCTCTTTTGGAATCCAATAAAGTTTTTGATGAAAACCAAATCAAAAATTTTGGAGTGTCACAACACCTACCCCCTTAGGAAAAATCTTGTCCCCGAGATTTTAGCTGATCCTTAAATAAGTGTGGATGCTCTGTCCGAAGAAAATCCTCTCTTTCCCAAGTTGCTTCACTGTCGGTGTGATTGCTCCACTGGACTCTGAAGAATTTGATGGTCTTATGTCGGGTCCTCCTTTCAGACTCCTCTAATATTCTTACTGGACGTTCCCGATAAGTGAGGTCTGGCTGCACGTCAATGCTCTCATGGGATACTTGTTTCTCTGGATTGCTCACGCACTTCCTCAATTGCGAGACGTGGAACACGTCGTGGACATCGGATAATTCTTTGGGTAAGTCTAGCTGGTAGGCTACCGTGCCTCTTCGTGCCATTATACAGAATGGTCCAATGAATCTTGGTGCTAGCTTCCCTTTAATCTTGAATCGTTGCAATCGTCTCATAGGAGATACTTTCAGGTATATGAACTCCGAGGCCTTGCCCATACTCACCTTTCTTTTGATGCCTTCAATGCTGGGGTGACCGGGCTTTGCTTCTTTAATTTCCTCCACAAGGTCGGGTTGTATTTCCAAGTTTGATATGGTGCCTTCTGCTACCATTGTCAAATTGAGCTTGGCAAATTCTTGTTGGAATTCAGGCCTCAAGCTTTGCAGATTGCTTTCATCGGAGTTGGGGTTCCGACTAAGAGCATCGGCCACTACATTTGCTTTTCCTGGATGGTAATGGATACCAACATCATAATCCTTTACCAGTTCCAACCAGCATCTTTGTCGTAAATTTAGTTCTGGCTGCGTGAAAATATATTTGAGACTTTTGTGATCCGTATATATTTCACATCGGTTCCCAAGTAAGAAATGCCTCCATTCCTTGAGTGCATGGATGACTGCTGCCATTTCTAAGTCATGAGTGGGATAATTTTCCTCATGCTTGTGAAGTAGCCTTGAAGCATAGGCGACAACCTTGCCTTCCTGCATCAACACGCATCCAAGACCCTTTCTGGACGCGTCACAAAACACTTCAAAATATTTGTGTATGTCTGGCACAATTAATACTGGTGTTGTTGTTAATTTTCGCTTTAGCTCTTGGAAACTCTTTTCGCAGGCTTCTGTCCATTCAAACTTCTTGTCTTTCTTGAGTAACTGCGTCATAGGCTTGGCTATGGTGGACAATCTTTCAATAAATCTGCGGTAATAGCCTGCCATTCCCAAGAAACTACGTATATCTGTTACGCTCGCTGGCGACTTCCAGCCAAGTATGGCCTTGACTTTCTCTGGGTCCACTGCGATACTGTCTTGGGTTAGCACGTGGCCTAGAAAGCCTACTTGTTTTAGCCAAAATTCGCACTTGCTGAACTTGGCATACAATTGGTGTTTCCTGAGTTCTCCTAGCACAATCCTGAGATGTTCTGTGTGCTCTTCTAGTGTCTTGGAGTACACTAGAATATCGTCGATGAATACCACGACGAACTTGTCCATATACTTCATAAATACTTTGTTCATGAGGTGAACAAAATATGCAGGGGCCTTTGTTAATCCAAATGGCATTACTCTGAACTCATACAGTCCATATCTGGAAGTGAAGGCTGTTTTGGGGATATCTTCCGTTCGCACCTTCAATTGATGGTATCCAGACCTTAAGTCAATTTTTGAAAATACCTTGGCCTGAGCAAGTTGATCAAACAAATGGTTTATCCTTGGCATCGGGTATTTGTTCTTAATTGTGACCATGTTAAGTGCTCGATAGTCAATACACAATCTCAGTGTTCCATCCTTCTTTTTGGCAAATAATATTGGTGATCCCCAAGGTGAGGAGCTGGCTCGAATGTATCCTTTGTCCAGCAATTCTTTCATTTGTTTCTTCAATTCAACCAACTCGGATGGTGCCATTCGGTATGGTTTCTTGTATATGTGGGTGGTTCCTAGTGCGAGCTCAATGCAGAATTCTATCTCTCAGTCTGGTGGCATGCCTGGTAGTTCTTCAGGGGACACATCTGGAAATTCACATACTACTGGAACCTTGTTTAGCTCAGAAACGTCTACCTTATTCAATCTCGGTTGCCGGGGTAATTTTCCTTCCTTGGCTGACACTCTTATTGTCTTCCCATGGTGGTGTGTGAGGATTACGGTCCGGTTGAAACAGTCAATAAAACCCTTATTTGTGGTTAGCCAGTCCATCCCTAGGATGACATCCAGTTCTTTGTTCTCCAATATAATAAGATTTGCGTGAAACTCCAATCCTTCGAACTCAATGACCACATTCTGACAGTAATTCTGAGTAACTTGCTGAATCCCGGGGGACTTGATGATCATGGATTTCTCCAAAGGAAGCATCGAAAAATTATTTTGCAAAGCAAAACTTTTCGAAATAAAAGAGTGAGAAGCTCCAGAATCAAACAAAACCATTGCAGGTACTGTGTTGACAAGAAACGTACCGAGTACGATATCCGGAGCATTTTGTGCCTCCTCTTTGGTTACGTGGTTCCGATGACCCTTCCTGTGGTTGTTGCTGGGATTGAAATTGTTTCGCTTGGGCGCTGAATTATTACCGCCGTTGTTTGGCTTTGGGGTTGAGTTTCTAGGCTTGGGACACCGCTTGGCATAGTGCCCTTCCTCTCCACAGGCGTAACAAGTAACGCCGGGGCGATATGTGAACTCCTTGTCCCTTGCATGAAAATTCTTGATTTGGCGTGAGACATTGGATGGGAATTTGTGTGTCCCACCCTTTTGAAAATCTGTCTTGCTTCGGGGATTGCGAGCATGGTTAGTCTGGTCCCTTTTTCGCTTGCGGATATCTTCCAGACTACGTCTCTCATTTTCCAGAGTAATGGCTTTGTCCACCAGTGTCTTAAAATCATGAAAAGTGTGCACGACCAGTTGACATTTAAGCGCGGGCGCTAGACCGTCAAGGAATTTCTCCATCTTCTTGCTTTCAGACATATGCTCTTCATTGGCATAGCGAGACAATAGTGTAAATTGACTGTTGTAATCTTCCACTGTCAAGTTCCTTTGTTTGAGGTCATCGAACTCTCTCTTTTTGATTTTCATAATACTCTTAGGAATGTGTGCACCGCGGAAACCTTCCTCGAAATCATCCCAGGTTATGTCACCTTCGTTTGGATGCATGTGTAGAAAATTCTCCCACCACGAAGCGGCTGCTCCTGTGAGATAGTGCGGAGCATACAAGACCTTCTCGGGGTCTGAACATTTTGCAATAATTAATTTCCTCTCCATATCCCGAAGCCAGTCCTCGGCTTCAAGAGGCTTGTCAGTATGAGAAAATGTTTGGGGACGCGTCTTCTGTAGCTCGGATAACTTGGAATGCTGCGAATACTGTCCATGGTAATTTCCCATGTTGATGACTTGGTTCATCATTTCACGATGTTGTTTCTGACTCTGTTCATAAAGGCGGCACATTTGGGAAAGTGCCGTTTCACTGCCCTGTTGACTCGACTGCCCTTGCGTGAAATTGTTGCCTGGTTGAGTGTCAAAATTTTCCTCTGGCGGAGTAGGCATGGAGCGAGTCCAAGGACGAGACATTTTTCACTCTGGGGATATATTTTGTAAAATTCATAAGAAAAGGTGAAGATGGTCGCCAAAAACAACTCCAAAATAAAAATGCACAAGGATGGCAAATAATTTAAATGACCAAGGTCACTTAAGAAAACAAATTGATTTGCGCACGGAGAAGGACTGCTCATTACATATCTTACACGCGGGCGATAATTATACAGTACATCACTCAGGATATGCGTACATAATCATGACATGTTATTTAGGCTAGTTCACTCCTCCAGTACTACATGATGCGCAAACAAGCTACTTCTCACAACCTATGTACATATAAACATATCTTACAAAGCGGTACATCGCATGACGGGCAAACGCACTCAGCCGGAAATGTCGATGATCTCCTTGGCCCTGCCAAGGGTGAGGCGCAGTGAGGCTGGGGACTCGACCTCCTCCTCACTAATAGGCTCCGGACGTGAAGATCCGTGTCGGGTAGATGGAACGGGTGCCAGTGGCGGAGCAACACGAATGGGAGTGGGCACCGCGGGTGGCGCAGTGTGCGCTGGAGTGGGCGCAATGGCCTGGTTGAACCCTCCGGTGGTAGGCAGGTGACGAGTAGGTGCAAGAGATGCTGAGGACGAGACAAAAGTCAGTGGCGGTGCGGTGAGCAGGAGCTCCCTCCTGTTGGCGGCACAGCCATGGACTGAGTCCATGCGGGCAGCCACGAAGTCATCCACCAGGTTGTCGAAGGCTGCGTCCAGAGCCCGGAGATACTCAATAAGCATCTCAAAAGCCTCATCTCGTTCTCCTCTAGGGCAGGAGAATGCGTAGTGGCAGGTGTAGGGCACATGGCATGGAAGATAATGGTAGCGACGAGTCTTCATCACGGGAAGGACATCGCTGAGGCGAGCTATCGCCTCACGGGCTGCCATCTGCATAGCATGCCTCTCCGTAGGCATGGCTCTTCCCATGAACAGGTAGCGGCATAGCTCACCACGCCCTCCCTTGAACTGCACCGTGGCCTGGTGCATGGTCAGGCTGTCGTTGACTCTGTGCTGGCGGAGCGTGAAGACTGGGCGCACGGATGGCCCCATCGCGACCTGAACGATGAAGGAGAGAAGCTTGACGAACCCATCGGGTACGTTGGCGAAGGTCTGAGACTCGCAGTTGTTGTCGGCCATCTACAAAAGTAGGCAAAAATCCTGAATGGTCAGATCATAAATTTATGCTGACTGTCAGAAAATGACTACAATTGCAAAAAGGAATTAAATCGGCTCTATCATGCTAATAACCGATTAGCGGTCGCACCTAGTGGCTTCCTACAGTCAGCCTGGCTCTGGTACCAAGCTTGTCATGACAGGTTTTCCAATAAAAATATTTATTGAGAAACCAATCTTTTGAGTCCAGTATGAGAGAAATCCTCCACACTGGTAGACAAATTCTTGATACAATACGCCAGTAGCATAGAATATATTACAGGGTTGAGCTAGGGCTGCTCAACAAATTATTACAAGTGCGCCAATAATTATACATAATGGCAGATATAACACAATGGTGTGATCGCATACTACTGACTCGAGGATAAAGTGGTGGTGGAATAACACAATGGGGAGTGTGGTAACACGACTCCTCTCAAACTGGCGTCTCATCGAGCATCGAGGTGAGGCTCGATAAATTTATTCGGGTTGCGGAAGCGGGTGTAAAACAGTGACCAAGACCAGGGTCGCACGAGACTGACTGATATTCCTCTAGGCGTCGTACTCGCTATCGAACTCTTCATCCATGAGATCACCTTCGTCAGCATCTGGCCAAATCAACAAGCCAGTGAGTACTTTGAAAGTACTCGCAAGACAGTTCGGACGTAAGATATAACAAATGCATGCATGAATGCGTCATGAATAATCTTTCCAATGCACTATTAAAAATTTGCATAGCGAAGTAAGTACGAGGGAGACGGCGGTAGTCCGCCTGAAATCCCGACAAATATAAATGAAAACCGATCGGGTGTCTGAAGCGACGCCTCGAAAGGTGAACAAATAATAAAAGAAAAATCATGCCACAGTCGGGCGTCTTAGCGACACCACATGAAGGGCTTTAAAAGAAATGCCACAGTCGGACGTCTGGGCGACATCACAGAAAGGGCTTTAAAAGAAATGCCACAGTCGGACGTCTGAGCGACATCACAAAAAGGGCTTTAAAAGAAATGCCACAGTCGGACGTCTGAGCGACATCACAAAAAGGGCTTTAAAAGAAATGCCACAGTCGGAGGTCTGAGCGACATCACAAAAAGGGCTTTAAAAGAAATGCCACAGTCGGACGTCTGAGCAACATCACAGAAAGGGCTTTAAAAGAAATGCCACAGTCGGACGTTTGAGCGACATCACAGAAAGGGCTTTAAAAGGAATGCCATAGTCGGACGTCTGAGCGACATCACAGAAAGGGCTTTAATCCACAAGTAAATAATACTCATAATAAATATTCAGTTCATGATAATAAACGGGTTAGTCCATCCACAGGAATAAACAGTTAACCGGGCTTAGTGCTCATGAGATTCACCGGAGTATCTGTCACCAAAACTGGCACTTGTCAGAACAAGTCAGCGCAAAATTTGGATATGGATAAGATGATTTGGAGATTTATGACTCTGAAGAGTTGTACAAAAATTTCCCACAGCTAACGGATTTCCGTAGTCTCGAAGGACTAGTTCCATTTACAGTATTTCAGAAGAAAACACAGCAATCCAGTACACACCCATCCTATCTCTCGATGCCAGGACTCACCCTAGACATCGTCCAAGAAAAACTTTGAGACGGGGAGATCACAATCTCGAATAGCATGGGATCATATTTATATATGCGCGCTCTAAGGGGTGCCCCCCTCTCGGTCCCAACCGGAAACACCCATGCCCCCTGACCGGATGACTGGCTTTAATCCAGGACCATGGAACCATCATCCCGGCCTCTCCTTTTTGTGTGTACCAGGAAAACGGTTTGCAACTTACTAAGCCATATCCCTTGCGGAAAACATGTGGTAGTACAAGGAAGGAAAAGGGAGGAACTGGACCGATACGATTTGACACTGTAGTCAAATAGTCTGGCATAAGACTGGCATGCTACAACACTGCCATCTTACCCATCCTCATGCCAACCCATGGCCTTTCATACTCACATCCATCCACTTATGGATCATCGAGCTCACTTACCTTAACCATGCACGAAAATAACGTTCATCGGTATGCTCATCAACATGCCATGAAATTAACTAAATGCAAAACATGCCAAGACACTCATCATGTCAAAAGTTCAAACATGCTTGCCTGGTTCAGAGTAGTTGGAGCCTAGCTCGGTGAAGTTCGTGGCTCCGTCACCTCCTTTGGTATCTACGGTGTACAGAAAATATAGGCGCTATCGTAAATACCAAGAAGTGCACAAGAAGTATTACAAAAAAAATTCAAATAAGTCTGATAAAAAATTTGACAAAATTTCAAAGACAACAGAAAAAGAATCAATCAAAAATACTTTTCTGTTTAAAAGTTATAAAGGTTTTAGTCCAGGGACTCATCTGTAATGAAACAGAATATTTCCAGGGGCTAGCTCATAAAAACTGAAAACGCTTCGGTAGAGAATACGCCAGCCCAGGAGGAAAACGCATTTGGCAGAATACGCTTCCAGAAACGGTTCGTTTAGAAAGGGACAGAGAGGCTGACGGGCAGGTCCCACCCATCAGGTTTGAAAATTCAAAATGGGTGGCAGAGCTCGATGGAGCCCGAGAGCCGCGGTGGTCACCGGCGTTGATCCACGGCGAGGTAAGGGGATCGGAGGGTACCTCCTTACTCAGGGCGTCCTTCCGCATCGGTTGGTGGTGGTGTTGGTCGCCGGCGAGTACCACGTCGACGGCGAGCCTTGCTCCGGCGGACGGCGGCTCGGGTGGAGATGGATCTCGCCGGAGAGAGCTGCGAATGTCAAATTGATTCTTGGGTTAGCTCACTGGGTGCTCGAGGAAGCTACTGACGAAGTTTGGGCGCCGGGGATGGCCTCACCGGAGCGAATCGAGGTGGAGGCCGAGGCGGAACGAGGCGGCTGGAGTCGAGGAAGAAGGGCCCCTCGAGGCTCTTCAAGTTGTTGGCTAGGGTCCAGAGAGGTAGTGGAGGTGTGCGGGGGCGAGAGAGAGCTTGGGGCGCTATATATAGCCGGCCCGAGGCGGTTGCCGCGAACGGGATAAGTCCGGCGAGCGATTACGGCGGCGCCGGGGTTGGGCAGTGGGATTAGGGGCTTAGGCATCGTCTAGGTGGACTAGTGGATCCATTTCAGGGTCCAGCTCAGCACGGGGGGGGGGAAGGTTTATGGCTGGTCCCAACGGAACGGCCGTGCGGCACGTCGGCGGCAGGGAGCACGCCCTGCGCGTGCCAGGCTACGGCGACTGTGCAGCGGGGCTGCGCTGGCATGCATGTGCCACGCGGAGAGCCAGGGAGCGTTGGGCGGCTCCGAACGGCGTTGCGCCGCCGTTTTGCTTCCGGTCGGCCATTACGGTGGATCGGCCGCCGCAAGACACGCCGGCGCAGGCGGGCCAGGGCGCCACCGACGCCCGGAAGGCGCCAAGCGTGTGTGCGGCACTCCAAACAAGAGGGAGAGGCGGCGAGGATCGTGCCAAGGGCACTGTCCACGCGTGACTGAAACTGGCGATGGGAAAACGACTCTGAACTCTGAAATTCACTGAATTACTGAAAGTTCAATATACAGTGCATGCAAGGTGTTCGACAGAATGATCCTGGCCTCTAGGGATTTTTCCTAGAGCTGATTTTTGGTGGAGTGGCTACTCATTGCTCCAGTAGGCTGCTTGAATTTTTGTAGAATTTTTGGGGAAGTGTAGACATGAATTTCACCAAATTTGGCAAATCTGGTCCAAACTTGCAGAGGCTGAAATTTGAAAAATTTGAAAAGAAGGAGAGTGGATCAAGATGGTTCTGAGTTGTGGATGCTAAGGACAATCCAGAGGAGTTGGTTTGAGATCAAAACTCAAAGGAAATAAGGTACTTGCTTTGTAAATGACTCAGGCTCCAAATAATTGACAAAAATGATTTGAGAGGAAAAATGATTGAAATAAAATACAAAACTTGTTTGGATTAGTTGGGACAGAGAACTTAGGTTGTTCCAAGGAGAAGGGGAGGTTTTTGAAGGGGTTTTACCACCTATGATATGGTGAAATCAAGGGTGGTTTCAAAAAGAATGAAGTCCCAAAACTCCTAGGGTTTCTTAAATGCAAAGAAAAAAATAAGTTTGAGAGGGAAACAACCAGAAGAAAAGCTTCCAAAAATTCACCACCAAAAATTGAAAAGGAAAGGAAATCCTTGCCAAAGGTGAAAGGAAGTTTTTTTTTAAAGAGGAAGGATTTATGGAAAAGAAATTTTTAAATGCCCTCTTTTGGAATCCAATAAAGTTTTTGATGAAAACCAAATCAAAAATTTTGGAGTGTCACAAGAACCGCTAGGATGCGTGCTAAGAAAGATTGCTTTATAAAAGCATGTTCTTCTAGTTTTCTTGATAATAAAGATTAAGATCTAAAAGTTATTGATGTGTCCCCTATTAAATCTTTGTTTTGTAATATGAATCTTAATAATGATGGGACTGAATATGATCCACCTATACCTAGAAGGCGTTCCAAAAATTCGGAGCATTTAGATCTTGATGCTGAAATTGTTAAAAGTGGGATTGAAGAAGTAAAAACTTCAAATATTAATGAACCCACTATTTTGGATTTTAAGGAATTTAATTATGATAATTTCTCTTTGATAGATTGGATTTCCTTGTTGCAATCCATGCTAAATTCTCCTCATGCTTATAGTCAAAATAAAGCCTTTACCAAACATATCGTTGATGCTATGATGCAATCTTATGAAGAAAAACATGAGTTGGAAGTTTCTATCCCTAGAAAACTTTATGATGAGCGGGAACCTAGTATTAAAATTAATATTGAAGATCATGAATGCTATGCTCTGTGTGATTTGGGTGCTAGTGTTTCCATGATTCCAAAGACTTTGTGTGATTTGCTAGGTTTCTATGATTTTGATGATTGCTCTTTAAACTTGCACCTTTTGGATTCCACTATTAAGAAACCTATAGGAAGAATTAATGTTGTTCTTATTATTGCAAATAGGAATTATGTGCCCGTGTATTTTATTGTTCTTGACATAGATTGCAATCCTTCATGTCCTATTATTCTTGGTAGACCTTTCCTTAGAACGATTGGTGGAATTATTGATATGAAGGAAGAGAATATTAGATTCCAATTTCCGTTAAGGAAATGCATGGAACACTTCCGTAGAAATAAAATTAAATTACATTACTAATCTATTAGGAGATCCAGTTATGGATTGCCTTCCAAAGATGGCAATACCAAGATCTATCCTTGCTTTTATGCCGAGCTAGGGGCGTTAAACGATAGCGCTTGTTGGGAGGCAACCCAATATTATTTTTATTCCTTGCTTTTTGCTCCTGGTTAGTAATAAATAATTTATCTACCTTCTGTTTTTGTTGTGTTTTTTGTGTTTAATTAGTGTTTGTGCCAAGTAGAACCATTGGGAAGACTTGGGGAAACTCTTTTTAATCTTGTTGTAAAAAACAGAAACATTAGAGCTCACGAGAACTGCTGCCAGATTACTACAGACTGTTCTGTTTTTGACAGATTCTGTTTTCCGTGTGTTGTTTGCTTATTTTGATGAATCTATGGCTAGTAAAATAGTTTATAAACCATAGATAAGTTGGAATACAGTAGGTTTAACACCAATATAAATAAATAATGAGTTCATTACAGTACCTTGAAGTGGTGTTTTGTTTTCTTTCGGTAATGGACCTCACGAGATTTTCTACTTTAAGTTTTGTGTTGTGAAGTTTTTAAGTTTTGGGTAAAGATTTGATGGATTATGGAACAAGGAGTGTCAAGATCCTAAACTTGGGGATACCCATGGCACCCCCAAGATAATGTAAGGACACCTAAAAGGCAAAGCTTGGGGATGCCCCAAAAGGCATCCCCTCTTTCGTCTACTTCTATCGGTAACTTTACTTGGATCTATATTTTTATTTACCACATGATATGTGTTTTGCTTGGAGCGTCTTGTATTATTTGAGTCTTTATTTATTAGTTTTCCACAATCAACCTTGCTGCACACACCTTTTTGAGAGAGAAACACATGATTCGGAAATTGTTAGAATACTCTATGTGCTTCACTTATATCTTTTGAGTTATATAGTTTTTGATCTAGTGCTTCACTTATATCCTTCAGAGCACGATGGTGGATTTCTTTTATAGAAAATATTTGTTCTCTCATGCTTCACTTAGATTATTTTGAGAGTCCTCCAAAACAGCATGGTAATTGGCTTTAATTATGTTAGGCATTCAAGATTAATAATAAAATTTTCTTCTGAGTGTGTTGAATACTATGAGAAGTTTGAAACTTGACAATTTTTTTGAGATATGGAGATGGTGATATTAGAGTCGTGCTAGTTGAGTAGTTGTGAATTGGAGAAATGCTTGTGTTGAAGTTTTGATTCCCGTAGCATGCACGTATGGTGAACCGTTATGTTAGGAAGTCGGAGCATGATGTATTTATTGATTGTCCTCCTTATGAGTGGCGGTCGGGGACGAGCGATGGTCTTTTCCTACCAATCTATCCCCCTAGGATCATGCGTGTTGATACGTGTTTGTCGCAGTAGGTCGCGTTTTCTGTCATGCATGTACATCCACGACGATTTTATGATAGTATCAAGATAGTCATACCTGTGTTGTCGTAGAAGTGTTCCATGACATTACCAAAATTATCATCACGGAAGTGTCCACTTCCATGACGATAAATCGCGCATCACAGAAGTGCTTTCGTCAAGGGTGACCGACACATGGCATCCACCATAACAGAACGCCATTAAGCTATCGGGTCGGGTTTTGGATCTGATAACCCGTTAACTGCCCCGACCAGTGGGGATTTTCCACGTGTAAAATCATCATTGGCTGGAGGAAACACGTGTTGGGCCATCGCTGGGACAGATGTCATCCACTCATTGGACAGAAGGCGCCTATGATACGTCGACACGTGGCACGGCCCAATAGAGGCCCATTCCTGTGAAAAGGCACGCCCGTTTGACTTGGTGAAAAGGTGGCGGGCCGGCCCTTGGAAAGCCTGTTAACGGCCTGTTCGCATATAGCCCATTTACAGCCCGCTAACCCAAGGCCCGTTACGCCCTATTCGAATTAGGCCCGGTAGCGTCATCTGGGCCATCCAATATGATTCCAACGTGTTTTGACTTCTGGCCCATGTATGGGCCATGACGTCTTTCAGCCCATATGAGGCCCTATGTAACTCTTGGCCTATTAACGGCCCGTGGTGATACTAGCCCGTAATGAACAGTGTATCACTTTACACCCATTAATGGCCCGTGGTGAAACTGGCCCGTAAAGAACAGTGCATCACTTTATACCCATTAACGTCCCATTATTCCGCTGGGCCGTTTCCAGCCCATGTTATCTTTCGGACTTCTCAGAGCCCATTTATTCTTGGGCTATTTTCCAGCATTCGTTTACTTACGGCCCGTTACTGTCATTTTCTACTTGTGGGCCAAATTCAGCCCGTGGTTACAGTCGGCCTGTTTGTGGTCCGTTAATACGTTGGGCCGTTTTCATAGCATCATCAAATACGGCCTATTAACGATGGCCCGTTATGGTCGCCCATGAACGACGATTCCAACTCTAGCCCGTTTACAGCCAGAATGCGGTCTGTTTGGCCCATGTTTCGCCAATCGATCATCATACGGCCCGTATAAGGCCCATTGATGATACGGCTCGTAGAAGGCCCATTGTTTCTACGGCCCGTAGAAGGCCCATTGTTTCTACGGCCCATAGAAGGCCCATTGTTTCTACATCCCATAAAGGCCCACTGTTTCTACGGCCCGTAGGAGGCCCAGTGTCACTACAGTAAATATTAGCCCATGGTTATTGTGGCCTAGTTCTAAAATATAGGTTATTGCAGCCACTAGCAAACCGTAGAAAAAGAATTGCACTATCTACAAGCAAACAAATAAACAAGACAACAAGGAAATAAATAAGCAGGCAACTTACATTAGGCTATCATGGCTATTACACATATTACATCCACTAGGCATCAAAGTTCGCCACCAGTGCAAATATAGGGAACATAACAGCATATAAACGGCGCAGCAAAACAAGTCCAGAACTGAAACCACTTCAGAAGAGCTCAAGAAACAATATCCTAGGTACCCATAATGCTGGCAAGATGCTTAGCAAGCTTATTAACTTTCTCTTGTTTGGCGCTTAAGTCCTCCAGCGCTTACTGTTGCACCAGAAAGTATGCATGTGAATTCTTGAGGGACTTCCTCAGTCCTTCGGCTTCCTGTCGCATAACATCTGATCGATGTCTTTCAACTTGAAGTTGAGACTCAAGAAGCCAAACTGATTCAGGCAACGAGTTCGAAGAGCTGGTGCCAGCAGTGATAGCCAGTAACTCGAACACTACATCAAGACAGGACTTTGGGGTTGTCTCAGTGTATTCAATATAGTTTTTATCAGCTTTCTTGGAGACCAACAGGGATGTCTCACTATCTTGAACCTTATCTGCATTACTTCCCTTACCATTGCATAACTGGGTACTCTTCTCCAATATTTTATCCGCGTTCTAAAAGAGAAACAAACAAACACATCTCAGGTTTACAATGTAGTATATAAAACTCATTTTGGTAAACTAGTTCAGTAGTAAGGTGGATAGGATAACAGCATGAAACAAACATATATCTATGTAGTATGGTCACTGTATGGTCTATATATTTCTACTTTATGTTGCCAAATCAAGATAGTTAAAGTTCGAATCATATCTATTTAAGACAAAGCATCATAGGCAGAATATAAGTGTGGGAAACTACACAGCAATAACAACACTTGTAATGTGCCTGACATGAGAACATAACTGTTTATTCAATTGAAACTGAAATCAACATAGAGCAAGTTACGACAGCAAACAGCCAAACACATTGAAGAAACAGGTTTAAAACATACCTGTTGCGCCATTAGAGTTTCAATTGCATCCTTGAAATTTGAAATTAGGTTGTATCAGTAAATACAGTGATGCAAGAGCAAAGTAGTATGAACCATAGCTACGGTACCTGACTTGAGAACAATTCTTCTTCTGCTTTAAGCGTTGACTTTGGGTTTGGAGTGGTGGTCCTCGTGATTTGGGCACTACAGTTGCCTTACTAACTTCTCGTGTTTGGGTGCTTTGTGGTGGAGACGGTGCGGTGTCAATGGGAACTGGGTGTCTATCTGTTGGGGTTGGGGTTAGAAGGGGTGTAGCTGGTTCTCTGTCCCACTGGGTTGGGGTACAATCTGCATGAGTGAGGGTTATGTGTGGTGGGGCTGGTTCTTGGGCAACTACAACCATGGTTCTATCTGCATCGACAGGTAGCACGATCTTTTCTGAAGACCGTGTTTTTACTCCCACAGATACTGCCATCATTCCCTCCAATTGAAATGGCTGATAAACAAGAAAAGTAATTGAATGTACAGACATTGTAAGATAGATAGGTGCAATGGATATTAGGTAAGAAAATAGGGCATGAAATAATTCACATTTATGTTTTCTAAGAAAACAGAATAGCAGGACATAATTTCACATATATGTTGGCTAATTAAACAGGATAGCATGACACAATTTCACATGTATGATGGCTAACTAAACAGGATAGAATGAAATACTTCAAAATATGATGACCATGTAAACAGGATGACATGATATAACTATATGATGTGTCTATTAAAGTGGTTGGCATGCCATAAATCACAAACATGCCATCGATGGAAACATGATGGCATGATATAATTCACGGATAGAATGACATAATTTAAAATATGTTGACTATGTAAACAGGATGAGATGATATACCTATATTATGTCTTTAGAAAATGGTTTGGCATGCCATAATTCAGATACATGCTGTCTATGTAAACATCATGGCATGACATAATTCAAATATATGATTTATATACTAAGGAAGTGAGCAGAGGGCAATCGCATATATGATGTGTCAACTAAGGAGATGGCATTCCATATATTGTGTATATGATGTAAAGACTAAGCATTGCAATACAACATATGCATTATATGAGTAATATAACCCTGCCAAGTTTGAGCATACACCTCAGGGGGATAATAGGACTGGTCATCTGCCTCTGAATCCTCCTCTAAAGAGCTATCTGTAACCAGCAACATATCTGCTTCAGCAGGTAGCATTGTCTGCTCTGAAGACCGTGTTTTCACTCCAGATTTCTCCATCACCAATTCAAATGGCTGATGCACAGGAAGAACAGTTGAATATACAAACATTGTCGACAAAAGCAATGAGAAATACAAAAAAAGGACGCCATGATATAATTCACATATATGATGCTTGCCTAAACAGCATGGCATTGCATAATTCACATACATAATGCCATGCAACAAGATAACATTGCATAATTCACATATATAATGTCACATATATGGTAATGAGACACTAAACATGTGGCATTCACACAAAGCATGTCTAAACTAAGCAAATGACATAGCAATGCAAGATACCATACGCATGATATGAGCAACATAACCCTGCCAAGTTAGGGCATGCACCTCGGGGAGGGGGGGATATGACTGGTCATCTGTCTCTGAGTCCTCCTCTGAGGAGCTATCGGTAACCGGCAAGACACGCGCTTCGTCAGATAGCATTTTCTGCTCTGAAGACCTTGTTTCCACTCCAGATTTTTCCATGACCGTGCCGAATGGCTGATGCACAAAAAGAGTAATTGAATGTACTAAAATTGTTGACAAATTTAACACGTAATAAAAAATGATGGCATGATATAATTCACATATAAAATGACTGGCTAACCAGGGTGGCGTTGCAAAATTCACATATATGATGCCTGGCTAGACAAGATGGCATTGCATGATTCACATATGCGATAAAGAAACTAAACAGATGGCATTGGCACAAAGCATGTCTAAACTAAGCAGATGACATCTTTAATGTATAAAGTAAGCAATGCAAGGCACCATATGCATGATATTACCAACATCAACATGCCAAGTTAGAGCGAAGACCTCATGGGGTAAATAGGAGTGGTCTTCTCCTTCTGAATCCCCCTTAGAATAGTTATCTTCCTCTTGATTACGATCCGAAATGGGTGGAGGGGGCTGCCTTTGCGCCCACCATGGAACGATGTCTGCATGAAATTTTATTGCCACACAAGGCTTGGCTCTTTTGCTCTACATGATCAGTTCCATTGTGTACAATAGCTGGCATGCATAGGAATAAAACATAGTGAGATTATGTAAGGAGTGCATGCACAAATCCAGAGTGATGGTAGCAAACTGTGGATAGACCGAAAACCAATGATAGCAGGCAGATAATAGCTTCAGTTAAAAAAATACAGATAATGGATCCTTTAATGTTTGTTTGTACCCAACATGAAACTCATAGTAGACACCGGAGATTAACCAGATAGTAGACAGATAGTACTAATTGCTGCCCCAATATGTACCCCACAACCATTTAAAAACACAAGTTTCAGCATTAGTTTGGACCTGACTCGGAGTCTAATAGGTGAACATGACGATAATGTAGCAAGTCATCATATTAAGCGACGCATAACGTAAGCAGAAACGGAAGAGTGCGACCTGTCTTGCGGACCCGTCTAGTCCTCAAGGTCATTTTCTCAGTTGATGATGGTAATGCAGTTGCCATGGCTGCCCGCGGCAGGGAAGAAGATCTGAGGCAGTGAAAGACAGTCTGGAGAGCGGATCCCTGCTATGGTGAACCCTTCCGTCATTGGAGTAGCTACGCTGGGGTGGAACATAGCGCCGCAGGAGCAGGACAAACCACACAAGGTTTTCTTTGACACATATCTGTAACAGAAGTAATTGAGTAAGGGCTTGTTTGAATTTGAGGATTCTAACAATGCAGGGAGAGGAAATAGACAGGAATAGGATAGGAATGCACGTGTAAAACAGAGAATTTAAAAACACATGATTTCTGCCAATCTGGGTGTTTGATTCACAACAATTGGAAGATCACAGGATGCAAAAAAAACATTGTGAGATTAAGTCAAACCACAAGAAAATGTACGGTTCTAATGCTATTATGCTACTATCTCTTAGTCTTGTGCTTGACGAATAGGAATATGAGAAGGAGGAGAAGTGGAAATTAGAATTCCTATAGTTTTTCTTTCAAGGAGACACTAAAGGAACAAATCTTACAGTTTTCCTTTGCTCCATTCCTTTGCACCAAATTCATGAAAACTAGTACCATAGGAAACTTTCCAATTCCGATGTTTTTCATTCACTTTTCCTTTCAAGCACTGGCGATTCTAGTAGGCAGGCTTGAGCAAGGAAAATCCTACACTAAAAAATGTTTTGTGCTACTTCTATTACTTTGGACCCAGGCCACTGCCATACTAGCTCAACTCCCAGGCCCATCGACAAATGCACAGCTCAAACACGTAGACATAAATAATGATGGCATTTAAGAGAGTCCATCACGGATAGCTAAGTTGCCTGGTACCTCACTGCTTGTCATATAGTAGGATAAAATAATCGTATTTCCCATTCCTATGAGTGCTAAGTGGACAATATATATAACATGTAGAGTAAAAAAGAGATGCAACAGGTGTACAACCTCTTTGCCGAAGCCATGTCGACCTTAGCGTGATTGGGTTGGCCGGTGAGGATGCTCCGGGTGACTTTGCTGTCGGAGGAGGGGAAGAAGATCTTAGGCGTCTAGAGATGGAGCTCGAGGTACTGCTCCGCTATGATGGAGGGTTTTGTCGTTGGAGCAGCTCCGGTGAGTTGTACGACGGCGAGGCTGAAGCAGGACAAGAGAGACAACGAACAACGTTAACCTGAGTGGAATTCTAATAGCATCTCCAATACATGACGTAAACTACATAACCACAAAGTGCTAGATGTAAAATACATCAGCCGCTCATCTCTGAACTTAACTGTCGAAACTGAATTTAACTGTCGAAACTGAACTTAACTGTTGAAACTGAATTTTGCTCTCGAAACTGAACGCACTAGCAAGGTGAGGCTACACGTTGGTTGACTGACTTTTTCATCTCTGGGCAGTCGATTTTGTAGCCGTTGGATAGAAAATCAAGGGCCTGCGGTTTATCTTCACCCTCCACCCCCGTGAGCCGCCAGCCACCACCGGCCAAACACCATCCCCCCACCGCCCGCGGCCGGCGGTGCACTGCCTGCCCGCCCCGAAAACACTCCCCCTGCCAGTCCACCGCCGCCCTGGCCATCCCTCTAGCGCCCCCCCCCCCCGTGCCGAGCGTTTTCTCCGGTGATCCCCACGCCACTGCCCCGCCAACACCCCGCCACCGCCAGCAACCACCGCCCCCATCCTGAACCCTAAGATAGATAGTGTTGTACCTCTCCGGCGAGCCCCCTCCCTGCTGCGGTTGGTTCTTCCTTCACCCCGGCGAGCCCCCCACCCCCTGAAAATCGGCTAACCCAAAAGTCGATTCGGTCGACTGAAGTGTAGCTAAATCAGAGCAGCATCGCAAGCAAGAGCAAGAGCGAGAGCTGCAGCAAGAGCAAGAGCAATAGCAAGAGCATACCAGGCAGGGGACCGAGAGCAAGAGTAGAGCAGCAGCGCGAGCTAGAGCTAAAGCAGCAGCAGCTCCTACTGATGTGGACGTCGCCGCAGAGGGAGCGACACCATGGAGGAATTGGCTGGCGACGCCGCCGTGGATGGAGCCGCACCATGTCGGCTCGGGACCGAGCGCCAGCAGCACCGTGAGATCGAATCAAGAAGAAAATGCGGTGATTAGTGTACAACCTCTTTGGTGGCACCGATTAGGCCACAGCTTCATCCGAGGAAACAATGATGATGATGCTCTTCCAGTGGTGCAGGTGAAGACGGTGGTGTGGGAATGGAGGTGGTGCGAAATACGAGGGGAATGTCAGGGCAGCTCCTTGGAGGTGGAGGACGGGGTGGCTAAACCGGCGGGACGAGGAGATCGACGACGGATCCTCATCCGGTACGGTGGATGAGGGACGTCGAGGTTTTGCTGTGGACGACGTCATCGGGGAAGAGGCTCTGGCTGGGTGGCGGACGGAGCAGTGTGTGGGGTTTCGTCGCGGGTTTTGCGGCCTCGGTGTATGAGTGGGTGGGCGGATGGGATGGCAGTGGGGAACCATGGCTTAGAGACGCGCTTGTCCGAAATGTGGGGTAAGTTACGAAAGTACCCCCACCAATTTGAGGCGGTTCTTTCGGTTCAGGGGTACCACGGGCATTTCGCATGTCGGGATTTCACACGAGGTGGGAGTTTTCGCGCGTGTTGTAATTTCGGAATAGCAAGGCGCGGATTGTGATGGAGGGAGTTGTCGGAGCAAAACAAGACAAAGATATATCTTAAATATTTCGGCCTAACAAGGCGCGGGTTGAAGAGGCGAGAGTTTCGCAACACGATAGACAGAGAAGCTAGCTTGAATTTTTGGCATAACATGCCGCGGCTTGAAATTTCGGAAGAACAAGCTTAATGTGTACCCAAAAAAAGACAACTTGCACCTCAACACGCACAACAGACACACAAACACCATTTAGACTAGAGTAAGGTACAAGTGCATTGCACGCATGAGATTTGGCAACCAAATTATGAATAAATACCACATTATAGCATGCAATCTTTGAGTCATATATGCATGATATAGATGTTCGTTTAATTCTTATAGTTCATTTCATTCAAAATCATCTAGTTTTTATAAGAAAGCTAATCTATTTTAAGATTCATGGAATTGTGCGTCGTAAGACAGAAACTAAAAACAAATAATGGCAAATCATGTAGAAAAACATTTGGGCAATTCTGATACGAAAGATTCTAGAACAAATAAGAAGTGCTTGTGTTTTGATGTTTGTGCATTATGCTTAAGTTCAACCATGGAGTCTTCTAGATTATACATGTGGCAAAATCTGGTGGAATCTAGATGATATCCAACGGCCAGTAGTGCTCAAATTTGCCATCTTTGGACCATCGGATTCTCCTCATCCAAGGACCATCTTTCAAAGTTAAAGTTACCCGCACACAATATAAAAAAAATATAATATATATAGGGGTATAGATATAGATATGTGATGCGAAAGCCGCCCATCATCTCCAATTAGAATAGTGTGTCCACGCACGGATGCGACGTGGCTAAATGATGTCTGCCATCGGTATCTCAAATTCAAATCAGTCTGACCTTGTTCAATGTGTATACATTAAAACATGCTCTTTTCCAAACCACACCGAGCGCGTCTCCGTTATATTCATCCATGCATGGGTTTCAAATATCAAGATCTCTTATTCAAATATTTGAATTCAACTTTACATTGATTATGACCTCACCTATTCTTTTACACCCACACATTAGTCTTCTCTTTATAATTGTACAACTAACTTTCTCTTGTGCATGCATGCACAGGCACTACCAGTCGGCATTATCCATCGCACACATGCAATCTTTTTCTTCAGGTCGGTCTACCAAGAAGGCCCGCACCCACACACATCCCCCTCTCCATTATATCGGGCATTCTTTATCTCTCACACGTGCATGCGCAACGATCGATGTTCCTCTATGTATGTGTGTGTATAGCTAGGTCTTTCATAGTTTTCCACACAAACCGATCAATCGATATATCCAGTGAGGTCTCACCCTCTTTCCCGCGTCCACATCCATCAATCTATACCTCTCTATATAGGATTAACATATATAGCTAATACACCAACATTAATTATATATCCAACGTCCCCCTCTCATCGTCCATGCCTTCCACTTCATCTCTCAGACGCGTGCACAATGGCGAAGACAAGGGGCAGTAAGGTCCCTGCCCCCCTCCACCCCTAACATCACTATATATCGAGGCTAGTATGAATGTGATCATTAGACAATTGCTGCTAAAAATGGTTTAAGTTTAGGAATTGACCCTCCTCGTAAAGGATTAGCAATGCTTGGCCCCCTAGCTCATTTATTTTTCATGGCTACACCACTGCGCGCAACAGCGCACGTGTTCGCCCCCTCTCTCTAAATATCAATCTCGCACTTGTGCATTCCTTCATAGTCTCCCTCCAGTCGGCCCCTCGCACCATCTTCTAGCCCCCCACCGGATTTTGCCACATGTACAATCTAGCAGACTCCATGGTTGAACTTAAGCATAATGCACAAACCTCAAAACAATAGTGGTTATCTTTTGTTCTAGAATCTTCCGTATCATAACTGCCCAAACTTTTTTTCTAGTTGAATTGCCATTATTTGTTTTTACTTTATGCATTACGACGCACAATTCCATGAATCATAAAATAGATTAAGGGCTTCTTTCATTCAAAGGATTCTCAAAGGAATTTTGGAGGATTCTAATCATTAGGAATTTTTCCTATCTTGGTTGTTTGATTCGTAGGATTGTAAACCGTAGGAATTTTTCCATATGATTCATTTGCACTAGATTTCATAGGAAACATCCCATCCACTCACACCTCTTTGAAAGAATTCTACATTTTTCTATGCACAATCAAACACTCGTACAATCCTGTAGGATTCAAGACAACATTCCACTATAATCCCATGTTTTTCCTATTCCCGTGTTCTTAGCTTTTTTATAAAAACTAATTGATTTTGAATGAGATGAACTATAAGAATTAAACGAAGGGCTACATCAGGCATATATGACTCAAAGCTTACATGCTATAGTGTGGTATTTAGTCATAATTTGGTTGCAAAATCAGATGCGTGCAATGCATGTGTACCTCACTAGTACTTCGAGTATGTGCAAAACACGTAAATTAGAATACCAATGGTACTCTACATAGTGTCTCTCTTACAGTTCATGAAGCCACATGGCACATGTGGAGGCGTTGACGCGACTTCCTTCTGTGGATTGATCACAGTGACGTGCTGCTAGTTCCAGAAGAATGTACTCGTCCTCCCTGAGCCATACTGGCGGTACATGCACGAAGCGAAGATGTGCACGCACACCACGCACGCACTCATTCCCTCGCACGCACACGCGGGCACACGGGCGGACGCAGTTTTGTACCAAGATCCACCCCATGTGATAATTTGATGCGTGTAAAGTCGTTCACTTCATTGATGGTCAATTAATACAGCGCATGCAAATTGAGTGGACATGAGGGCGGAAGAAAGACATTATCACTCCACTTCGCGCATGCGAGTAGTTAAATCGTGGATTGCTAGTAGTATTTCCATTGGTCTCCTTCATATTTTGTGCCAATTTTTGACAATAACATAATATTTACACATTTGAGTAGTGTAGTACTTGAAATTTATGTTCCGCTAAACTTATCGGGAGCCGTTTCGGGCCTCGAAACCAAAACCATCAATTAATCTTTACCTTGTTCCCATCACATTCGAAAGGGGGGTGGGGGACGACCCCCCTTTCCTTCCCTCTCTCTCCCTCTTCCTTCTTCTCCTACTCCTACTAGGAAGGGGGGAAACCTACTCCTACTGGGAGTAGGACCCCCCCCCCTTGGGCGCGCCCTATGAGGGCAAGCCCTCCCCTGCTCCACTCCTTTATATACGGTGGAGGGGGGCACACCATAGACACACAAGTTGATTGTTTAGCCGTGTGTGGTGCCCCCCTCCATAGAATTCCACCTCGGTCATATCATTGTAGTGCTTAGGTGAAGCCCTGCGTCGGTAACTTCATCATCACCATCATCACTCCGTCGTGCTGACAAAACTCTCCCTCATCCTTAGCTGGATCAAGAGTACGAGGGACATCACCGAGCTGAATGTGTGTAGATCGTGGAGGTGCCGTGCATTCGGTACTTGATCGGTTGGACCGCGAAGACGTTCGACTACATCAACCACGTGTCATAATGCTTCCACTTTCAGTCTATGAGAGTACGTAGACATACTCTACCCGTCTCGTTGCTATGCATCTCCTAGATAGATCTTGTGTGATCGTAGGAATTTTGTTTGAAATACTGCGTTCCCCAACACCCCAAGCTTAGTTGCTTGCTCTCTTTTGGATAATAGCAGGGGACGCCAGGGCATCCCCAAGCTTAGGCTCTTCTTACTCCTTATTCCTCCATCCATTGTAAGATAACCCAAAACTTGAAAACTTCAATCACACAAAAGTCAACAAAAGTCTTTGTGAGATCCGTTAGTATAACAAAATAAGTCACTACTATAAGTATTGTATCAAACCAATTCATATTTTGTTCTTGCATTATATCTACTGTATTCCAACTTTTCTATGGCAAAAACTCATCAAAGAAAACCATAGAGCCATCAAAACAAGCACACAATACAAAGAAAACATAATCTGTCAAAACAGAACCGTCTGTAGCAATCTGACTATTTCGAATACGTATGTAGCTCCAAAAGCACTGAAAAATTAGGACGACCTGAGAAATTTTTATATTGATCAACTGCAAAAGGAATGGGTATTTCATCGCTCTTTGGTTAAAAACTAAAGTTATTTCCGCGAGCATAAAAGTTTGAGTTTTCTCAGCAAGATCAAACAACTATCACCAAGAAGATCCTAAAGGCTTTATTTGGCACTAAGACTAATTAAAACAAAAAAAATACAATCATAACAGTAGCATAATTGTGCTAACACTCAAAAATAGGAAACAAAAAGCAAAAATAAATTTTATTCATTGGGCTGCCTCCCAACAAGCGCTATAGTTTTACGGCTTTAGCTAGGCATAAAGCAAGGATCTAAGTTTTGTCATCCTTCTTCTTAATTCCTTTGAAGGTGTTTTCCCCATGGGTTTTTGTAACATAAAAAATATTATCCACAGAAACCTTAGCATTATTAAGTTTCCCATTATCATCACCACGTTGATTTCCGTCAACAATCCAAGAGTAATGTTGTTTAATATTATTGAAAACTTGTTAGATTATATCTAAAATGGAGACTTTCTTTTTTAAGATTCTCATCGAAGATTTTATTATCCCCAAACAAATGTCTTAATGCATAATCGCTATTGTAAAGAATTTCATCTATCACAGGCTTTTCACGATTCATACCATAAAAATCAAAGATTTCCCTAGCTTCCCGTCTGATATAGTCAAACTCATTCATAAGAATGAGAGCGGCCATCTTTTTAGCCTTAGGATTATTTATAACGTGGAGCTAAAAACAATCTTTTCAAAGTAGGATGAGTATGGATAAATTTAGTCTCAAGTTTCAGAACTAGTGCTGAAATATGATCCGCATAAGATCTAGTAGTTTTAAGTATAGGAGCATCATCAATACTTAAATTTCCAACGCAATTAAAAATATCTTGAATACATTCTTTTCCCATTACATTCCCTTTCCCCAAGATAAAAGTTTTAGCATCTTGATTGCCGGTACGTCCAACTTTAGGGGTTAGGCCATCATCTATTGGTGCCATACTGAAATCACTCATGGTTGCAAGCAAAGGATAGATCTGACGAGAAAACGATGAACAGAAAAGAGCGGCGAATAAAACTGCAAATTTTTGTGAAGTGGGGGAGAGGAAAACGAGAGGCAAATGGAAAATGATCTAAATTGCGAGGAGATGAGGCTTGTGCTTAGGAACCTGATATATGTTGAAGATTCTCCCCGGCAATGACGCCAGAAATTCCTTTTGATGCGGCTTGAAGCTACGTTGGTATTTCCCCAAAGAGGAAGGGATGATGCAGCACAACAGCGGTAGGTATATCCCGAAAATGTGAAACCAAGGTTATCGAACTAGTAGGAGAACCAAGCAACACAACGTAAACAACACGTGCACACAAATAACAAATCCTCGCAACCCAACGTGTTAAAGTGGTTGTCAATCCCTTCCGGGTACGGCGCCTCAAGATAGGCAAACAGACGTAAGATAAATTGTAGTAGATTGGTAGATCAAACGCCAAATAAAATAAATAATAATAAATTGCAGCAAGGTATTTTTGTATTTTTAGTTTAATAGATCTGAAAATAAAAGCAAAGGAAAATAGACCGCAAGGCAAATAATATGAGAAAGAGACCCGGAGGCCGTAGGTTTCACTAGTAGCTTCTCTCGAGAAAAATTGAAAACGGTGGGTGAACAAATTACTGTTGGGCAATTAATAGAACTTCAAATACTCATGACAATATCCAGGCAATGATCATTACATAGGCATCACGTGCAAGATTAGTATACTGACTCCTGCATGCATCTACTACTATTACTCCACACGTCGACCGCTATCTAGCATGCATCTAGTGTATGAACTACATGGAGAAACGGAGTAATGCAATAATAATTATGACATGATGTAGACGAGATCTATCTATGCAGAGATAGACCCCATCATTTTATCCTTAGTAGCAACAATACATACGTGTCGGTTCCCTTTCTGTCACTGGGATCAAGCACCGTAAGATCGAACCCACTACAAAGCACCTCTTCCCATTGCAAGATAAATAGATCAAGTTGGCCAAACAAAACCCCAATATCGGACAAGGCTATAAGAGATCATGCATAAAAGAGATCAAAGAAACTCAAATACTTTCATGGATATAAAAATATAGATCTGATCATAAACTCAAAGTTCATCAATCCCAACAAACACACCGCAAAAGAGTTACATCATATGGATGTCCAAGAGACCATTGTATTGAGAATTCAGAGAGAGTGAGAGGAAGCCATATAGCTACTAACTACGGACCCGAAGGTCTACAAAGAACTACTCACGCATCATCGGAGAGGCACTAATGGAAGTGGTGAACCCCATCCGAAATGGTATCTAGATTTGATCTGGTGGTTCTGGACTCTGCGGTGGCTAGATGAATATTTCGTGAACTCCCCTATGGTTTTGGGAATATTGGAGTATTTGTAGAGCAAAGAGGCGGTCCGGGGGGCACCCGAGGTGGGGACAACCCACCGGGGCGCGCCTGGGCCTCCTGGCATGCCCTGCTGGGTTGTGCTCTCCTCGGAGCACCCCCCTAGGCATAGCCAGGGCCCATTCCATGTCTTTTGGTCCATACAAAATCTCCGTAAAGTTTCGTGGCATTTGGACTACGTTTGGTATTGATTTTCTGCGATGTAAAAAACATGGAAAAACAGCAAGTGGCACTTGGCACTATGTCAATAGGTTAGTACCAAAAATTATAGATACATTGGAGACGTATCATCAGCGTAGTAGCGAAAGAAGTATATATTTAAAAATATAAAAAAGTAAATTTTAGTTTAGAATTCAAAGTCAGGTCATTGCGTTGCGAGCATCTGGCCCAAACCAGTACAATAGATGTTCATTGTGGACGATGCAAGAGATATGTCTATATAGCAATGTGCTCTTCTGTTGCAATGGATCCAAAGTAGAGTAATACATATTCACAAATTTGAAAGAAAACAGTTTACTTTTGATATACATATCAGAAAAAATATCTTATGTCTCACTCCAAATATATTCTTCAGGCTGTTTTGATGAGGTAAGGGAGGAATGTGGTTGGTTTCAAGATACCAAGGGGTTTTATGTAAAATGGAGGAGAGAAGTGGGAATTGTTGCAAAAAGGCCACAACTTATATCACAACCGTTAGATGCAGATCTAATAGTCATAAATGGCGGATGAAAGACACCCCATCATCACCAACTGAGTCTTTCATAGGAGTAGAGATATCTATATCTATATCTATCTCTACTCTTATAAAAAATAGAGTTGGTGATGATGGTGTGTCTGCCATCCTCCAATATAGGCCGTCCGATTTATATCTGATGGCTAGGAAGGAAATTGTGTTAATTTTGCAAAAAGATACCCACACCCCTCTCCACATTTGCAAATAAGGCCTTCCCTTGTTCATCCTTTTCTCTCACAAGATAAACTACTTATACAAATGCATCTTGATGTTCTGATTTATATCTAACGGGTAGGAAGGAAAGTATGGCAATTTTGCAAAAACATACCCACACCCCTCTCCACATTTGAAAATAAGGCCTTCTGTCATTCATCCTTTTCTCTCACAAGAAAAACTACTCATACAAATTCATCTTGATGTTCCATGCAACGCACTGGCATCTTGCTAGTTTCTTTTTAAATAGTTACTACAATAATTGCGCTATAGTGATATATTTTATGTCTGCCCCGAATGATCTCAAATTCACTAGTAGTAACAAAGAAAAGGTTGCCTTGTTAATTAACAGAACACAGGGTGAAAGCTATCATATGAAGCTAGTAAAAACAAGGCACACTGGGTTCAGCGTCATCGTCACTACAACTGTGCACGCGTGAGAAGTCTACATATAGAGGGTGCAACGGAGAGAAAGACGTATCGAGTGTGTGCGGGTGAGGCACAAAGACACAACTAGCGTGTGTGTGTGTGTGTGTGTGTGTGTGTGTGTGTGTGTGTTTGAGAGAGAAGGCAATTGATCGAATAAGATCAAGATAGAGTTGTCACCCCTCTGCTGTCATAATTGGGGGTGGGAAGGGGGAGGGAGTGAAAGATGTATCGAGAGTGTGCACGTGGTAGGCACAGAGGCACGACTAGCGAGTGTGTGTGTGTGTTTGAGAGAGAAGCCAGTAGATAGATTAGTATCAAGAGCGAGCTGGCACCCTACTCCTTCAGTGTCAGGAAGTGTGTGTGTGTGTGTATGTGTGTTTGAGAGAGAAGCCAGTAGATAGATCAGTATCAAGATCGAGGTGTCACCCTACTTCGTCGGTGCCTGGAAGTGTGTGTATGTGTGTGGGTGGGTGTGTGGGGGGGAGACACTTAGATATAGGGAGAAGGAGTTTGTGTGATACCTAACTATATTAAGGAGATGGAGAGGAACAAGCGTGAGTCTAACCGCTTGTTGGCACGTATTGAGGAGAACACCGCACATCGGTGCAAAGAGTCAGCGACCATCCATGATTTCATTGGTCTGAAACCACCCACCTTCCATGATTCCATTGAGCCACTCGATGCAGATGACTGGCTTCGTAGTATCACTCACAAGCTGCGTTATGCGAACGTAGCTGAAGGTGACAAGGTCATCTATGCTGCATATCACCTAGAAGGTCCTGCTAGTCTTTGGTGGCAGAACTATGAGGGTATGCTCCCAGCTGGCCAGATTCGTACCTGGAGAGATTTCACTGAGGCTTTTCGCGAGCATCACATTCCCGAAGCCCTCATCGATCGCAAGAGAGAAGAGTTCTGAAGTTTCTCACAGGGTAAGATGGCTGTTGATGCTTACAGTAGAGAGTTTGAGAACCTCGCCCGCTATGCTGCAGAAGAAGTGTCCACGGACGCCAAGAAGCAGGCTAGGTTCCGGAAGGGTCTCAACCCCAAGTTGCGTCGTGATCTCCACTTGCACCATTGCAATACATTCCAGGCTCTTATGAACAAGGCCATTAATGCGGAGACAGCTCAGCTCACCTACGAGGAGTCTCGTAAGCACAACCGTGATTTGGTTTCTTCCTCCGGTTCTAGTTCTCAGAAGCACCGGATTTGGGTTCCGAACTCCGCTCTTCCACCCGGTTATACACCGAGGCCTTCTTGTGTGGCACCTCACCCAGTTCAGCAGTATGCTCCACCCAGGCTTATTGGTAGACCGCTTGTCAATGCGGGTCCACATCCTACTTCAGGGACTTGCTTCACATGCGAAGAGCCAGGACACTATGCACGTGACTGCTCTCCAGCCAGCTATGCTCCACCCCCGCCCGAGAAGTGTGTTGGCTGTGATAAGCCATCACACAAGATGATCAATGTCAAGTCAGCTTCCACTGAACGTGGACGTGTGCATCACGTCTCAGCTAAAGACGCTCATGATGATCTGGGTGTTGTTCTTGGTACACTCCTTGTCAACTGTCATCTAGCTTCGGTTCTGTTCGATATCGGAGCATCTCACTCCTTCATCTCTGAAGGCTATGCTCGTTTGCACGACATGTCATTTTGTGATATGCCAACTCCACTTGAAATCCAAACTGCAGGGTCTAGATGGCAAACTACCAGAATAAGCCATGGTAATGAAATCCTTGTTGACAGACTTGTATTCCTTGCATCACTTATAGCCCTCAAGTCTACAGATATTAACATCATCTTGGGTATGGACTGGATGAAAGCTCATCATGCCAAGATTGATTGTTACACAAGGTCTGTTTAGCTTACACACCCATCCGGCAAGATAGTCACCGTCTCCACTAGAGTTGCAAAGCGTCAGCTCTATTCTCTTAATGCCAACCCTCTTCTAGACCTTGAAGATATCCCGGTAGTCTGTGACTTTCCGGATGTCTTTCCAGAAGAACTGCCAGGTATTCCACCTAACAGAGATGTAGAATTTGTCATAGATCTTATCCCAGGAACCGCCCCAATTTCTAGGAGATCTTATCCCTTAGAGCTAGCCAAGCTTAAGAAACAACTCGATGAATCCTTGCAAAAGGGTTTCGTCCGTCCTAGTTCTTCTCCCTGGGCTTGCCCCGTTCTCTTCGTCAAGAAGAAGGATGGTACAGACCGGATGGTTGTCGATTATCGTCCCGTTAACTTGGTCATGATAAAGAACAAGTATCCGCTTCCCAGGATCAACGACCTGTATGATCAGCTCGCTGGATCCTCAGTCTTTTCCAAGATGGATTTGAGGTTAGGCTACCACCAAATCAAGATTAGAAACGGGGACATTCCTAAAACGGCTTTCATCACTCGTTATGGCCAGTATGAGTACACCGTCATGTCCTTTGGTCTAACCAATGCTCCAGCTACCTTCTCCCGCTTGATGAACTCGATCTTCATGGAGTACTTAGATAAGTTCGTCATGGTTTACCTCGATGATATCCTTATTTACTCAAAGAACGAGGAAGAGCATGCCGAACACCTTAGACTTGTGTTAGAGAAACTCAAAGAGCACCGCCTTTATGCCAAGTTCTCCAAGTGCGAGTTTTGGTTGCCAGAAGTGACTTACCTAGGCCACGTGATCTCTGGTAAGGGCATTGCTATCAATCCTGAGAGAGTTTAGGCCGTTCTTGATTGGACTCCACCTGAAACCGTTAAGCAGGTTAGAAGTTTCCTTGGTCTAGCCAGTTACTATCGCCGCTTCGTTGAAAACATCTCCAAAGTGGCCAAACCTCTCACAGAACTTCTCAAGAAAGATAAAAAGTTTGAGTGGTCCCCACAGTGTAAGTACAGTTTTCAGGAACTGAAAAGACGCCTGACTTCTGCTCCCATACTTGTGCCACCGGATTTCACTAAAGACTTTTTTATCTACTGCGACGCCTCACGACAGGGACTAGGTTGCATTCTTATGCAAGATCGTCATGTGATTGCCTATGCATCTCGACAGTTGCATCCACATGAGGATAATTATCCTACACATGATCTAGAGCTTGCAGCCGTAGTCTATGCACTTAAGACATGGCGACATTACCTTCTTGGTAAATGTTGCGAGATTTACACCGATCACCAGAGTCTCAAGTATATCTTAACCCAACCAGATTTGAACCTTAGGCAAAGACGTTGGTTGGAGTTGATCTCAGATTTCGACTTAGGGATTACCTACACCCCAGGCAAGGGAAATGTCATGGCTGATGCGCTAAGTCGAAGTCCTATTGCAACAATCTTATGTTGCAGCAGGGCCAACCACTTCTCCATGAGGAATTCTATAAGCTTAATCTTCACATTGCTCCTCACGGATTCCTCTCTACCTTGGTGGTGAAACCTACTCTTGTGGGTCATATCATAGAAGCCTAGAAGCATGATACGAGGATTACCCGGATCAAGCGAAACATTGCCAAGGGTATTGCTCGTAGTTTCTCATTAGATGATCGAGGTGTTGTTTTCTTCGGAAACCGCCTGGTGGTCCCCAAGAAGGAGCATCTTCGACAACTGATCCTTAAGGAGGCGCATGAATCTCCTCTCACAATTCATCCTAGTAGTACTAAGATGTATCAGGACCTACGCCAGAGGTTCTGGTGGACTAGGATGAAGAGAGAAATCGCTGAGTTCATTTCTAACTGTGACGTTTGTCGTCGCGTTAAGGAAAAACATTAGAGACCTGCTGGCACCCTTTAGCCTTTAGCTATTCCTGAATGGAAATGGGATAAGGTTGGTATGTACTTCATCACCGGCTTTCCCGGGACCAAGAAAAGGAATAATGCTATCTTCGTAGTCATTGATCGTCTTTCCAAAGTGGCTCACTTCCTACCTGTTCGAGAGAATATCACCGCTAGTCAGCTCGCTAACTTATATATTTCTCGAATAGTTACACTTCATGGTGTTCCAATAGATATCAATTCAGACCATGGCAGTCTTTTCACTTCTCACTTCTGGGAGAGTTTCCAAACTGCCATGGGCACCCATCTTTCCTTCAGTACCGCTTTCCACCCTCAATCAAGTGGTCAGGTGGAAAGGGTCAACCAAATTCTCGAAGACATGCTTAGAGCTTGTGTTATCTCCTTCGGTATGGATTGGGAGAAGTGTCTTCCCTTCACCGAGTTTGCTTATAACAACAGCTACCAATCCAGCCTCAAGAAAGCTCCTTTTGAGGTTCTGTATGGACGAAGATGTCGAACACCTTTGAACTGGTCACAAACCAGTGAAAGACAATTCTTTGCACCGGATATGATCCAAGAGGCAAAAGATCAAGTTCGCATCGTTCGTGAGAATTTGAAAACAGCCCAATCTCGTCAAAAGAGCCAATATGACCGTAGTCGTAAGGAAGTGGCTTATGAAATTGGCGACAAAGCTTACCTTCGGGTTACCCCTTTGAAGGGTACCCATCGTTTCGGTATCAAGGGCAAGTTGGGTCCTCGTTACATTGGTCCTTTTCACATTCTCGCTAAACGAGGAGAGGTTGCCTACTAGTTGGAACTACCACCAAATCTTTCTCGAGTTCATGATGTCTTCCACGTCTCTCAACTCAGGCGTTGCTTCTCGGATCCCATCCGCGGAGTGTACCATGAAACGCTTGATCTCCAAGATAACCTCACATATTGAGAGTACCCTGTTCGCATCCTTGATCAAGCAGAGCGTGTCACCCGACGTCATAACATCAAGTTTCTCAAGGTTCAGTGGTCTCATCATTCCGAGAGAGAAGCTACTTGGGAGCATGAAGATCGTCTTCGACTTGAGTACATCCCTAGTTCTGGTATGCTCAAGGCTAGCTAGTCATGTGTGCATCATGTTTAAATTTCATTTAAATTTGAAATGAGGATTTGTGAAACACTCAGAATCATTTCTGGAAATGACCCAGATAAAAATTGCTCCAAAAAGGTCCAAGAAAATGTTCATGTTGTTCTCTAAAAATATTGGACAGAGATGAAAATCAAACCAATATTTTTAGGAGCTCATAAGTATTTATTTTGGGCATTTGGAATCAATGCAGTAATTATTTGGTTTGGATATATAAATGTTATATATATTATATGTCCAAAAATTGTGCCATTTGTTGAGGAGCTCTCGAATAATACCACTAGCCCCTACAAAAATTGGCATAATAAAATAAAATGGTTTAGTATTTTTATTAAACCAAACAAATGTCAGAAAAATAGGAAAGAAACAAAAACAGAAAGCTTACCTACAGCCATCTGGCGCCTCAGCCGGCCCAGTGGTGCGATCCACTGGCCCAACCACCAACCGTCGTCCTCCTAGCGACGACAGAAGGACAGGGGCACGCACCGGCGTGCGTGGCCGCGCCACAGCCGGTCGTGGCCACATCTTCCGCCACCTCCTGCTTCTCCCTCTCGTCGCCTGGATCGCCCGCGCGTCGCCACGCACCTCCAAGCCTCTCTCGCTCTCTCCCGTGCCATTCTCTCCTCCCCCTCGCTCCCTCTCTCGCGGCTGAAATCGTCGCCGCCGCCGTCCATAGCCACCGTGGCCTCCGCCACTGCCGCACCTCCCCGACACGCTTCCCAGCTCCGCCGCGACCCCCTCTCCCTCCTCACCGAGCAAAGCAACCCGGGCGAGCTACGCTTCATCCTCGGCGCTGTCGTCTTCATCTCCGGCTGCCGGAGGTCGTCCTCACCGCCCCGCTGACTCCAGCCTTCCCCGAGCTCCCCGACGACGCCCGCCGGTCCCCTGTGAGCCCCGCCGTCGTTCCCCCTACTCCCCTGCCCTTCTGCGCCTTCTAGCCCCTCTGCCGCACGCCACCGAACTCCGGCCTCCGCGGCGAGCCTCGCTCCGGCGAGCTCCGTCGCCCCCCGCAACCTCCCGTCGCCTCCACCGGATGTGCATGAGCGCCAAGAACCCACAGAGCCCCTCCGCGCGGCGTTTGGTCACCGGAGGGCGAAACCCGAGCCGTTCTGCCGTCGTTGACCTCGCCGGTGGCTGAACTCTGGCCATATCGACGTGGCAGCGTCATTAGCGGCTAATGGCGCCGCTAATTAACCCTTTCAGTGACACCGATAGCTGGGCCCCGCGCCTAATTAACTTCGGTTTATTTTTTGTTTAAATTAGTTTATAATCCAGTGGGGCCCATGCGTCAAGGTTGACTTGCTGATGTGTCCGTTGACCTGACCCCACCCGTCGGTGACCCAGACAGCACCGTGCGACTGACTAGTGGACCCCACTCGTCAGGTTTGACCTGGTCAGCCACAGTTGACTTGCTGACGCAAGCATGACGCAGTGCTGACGCAATTATTTATTTTCTGGATTTAAATTAAATCACGAAATTCCAGAAAATAGCCAAAACTTCAAAAATTCATATAAATTCAACCGTAGCTCAGATTGAAATAAATTATATATGAAAAATTATCAGAAAAATTCAATCTATCCATCTGTACAATTTTCATGCATGACAAACCAACCTATACTTGCTGTATATATGAAAACACACTTATGGCATATTTAAGAGCTTATTTTGGAGATGTATTTGAACCCTTGGTTCAAATGGACTTCAACTAAATAAATGCTAGATGCATTAACTCAAACAACATCACATACTCATTCCATGTTCATGCATCATATTGTTGCATATGCTTGTGTTTGATTTCCATCACCGTTCCTTCTCGATAGGTCCTTCTCCGGAGAGTGTTCGAGAGTACCTCCCGACGAGCAGTGCCCCTCAGTTGATCTACCAGGCAAGCAAACCCCCTTGTTCATTCCAATACAATCCCACTCTCTCGCTCCTGCTCTCTTTTATTGCATTAGGACAACAACGATTCAACTGCTACTTATGCTGCGGTAGTTGAACCCATTCCTCTGCATGACCTGTCATTGCCACAGTAAATAGTTGAAACCCACTAGCATGTGTAGGAGTTGATTGAGCCATGTTGTGTTCCTACCATGCCATGCCTGCTATTGCTTAGAGTTGTGTCAGGTCTGATTCATTGGGATTGAATTGGAGTGTTACGATATGTCCTGGTGCTGAGAGTGAACGTGCGAACACGTTTTGGTAAAGGTAGCGGTGAGAGGCCATGTAGGAGTACATGGTGGGTTGTCTCACTAGAACTGTCCTTAAGCACTGAGTTCTGTGTATGTTGTCCAATGACCAGATAATACCACACATTGGGTTCCGGTAACTCGACCCCTCTCGACTTATTAACCGACTTGGTGTCTGTCCAGGAGTTGCAAATAGTTTCTGGTGTTTGTAGGTAGTGTTTGTAGTCTACCAAGTGGCACCCTGTACACATCGTTTGGGGCCGTGAGCGAAACCCCGGCCGGATCTCCTTGTGGATGGAACCTGAATAGGCGATAAACCTGGACTAGTGTCTTGTGTGTTTAGTCAGGTCGTGGCCGACACCCTCGCTAGGCTTCCGCTTGAAGGTTGCCGAGATACATGACGTGTACATGGTGATAAGTGGTGAGAGCGTGTGTGAAGAAGTACACCCCTGCAGGGTTATCATGATCTATTCGAATAGCCGTGTCCTCGGTTATGGACTTCTTGGATGCTTACATGGTACATAGACAAGATAAGTGTGAGTGCTATGGATGGCCTTCTCGTAGTGAGACGGGAATGAATCCATAGTGGTGTATTGATGTGGTGATTAGTGGACTCGTGTGCGCCACCTCAGAAGAGTTACCAGCAGTCGTAGTACGGGATAGCCACTGAGTCAAAGCTGGCTTGCTGCAACTAAACCCCACATTACCTTCTTGATACAAATGCATGTATGATAGGATCTGATGTAAGTCTTGCTGAGTACCTTTGTACTCACGTTGCTTTATTTATGTTTTTGCAGCGGAGACTTGGGTCTTACTAGTTTACATGGACTTCGACAAGTAGCTTGTACCTCAGCTACGATCTTGATCGGACATTGTAGATAGTCAGGCTCATAGCCTTTTCTTTTGTAGTTGTCTGTACTCAGACATGTAATGCTTCCGCTTGTTTCTTGTATGCTCTGAATGATGGGTCATGTGACCCCTGTTTGTATATATGTTATGTGGCTCTTCTGGGCCTTTATCTATATGAGTTTGCATTATGTTGTGATGCCTTGTTGTACAGCACATACTTGCATGTTATGCGTACGTGCAATGTGTATTGCTATGTGTGGGATCCGACAATCTAGTTGTTTATCCTTGTCAGCCTCTCTTATGGGGAAATATAGTCTAGTGTCTCCTTGAGCCATAGTAGTCCGCTACAGCCCGGTTCACCGGAGTCCTACTAGCCCAGCACTATTGTTCAGGACACATGACTGGTCGGCATGTGTTTCATTTCGTTCCTGTGTCTGCCCCTTTGGGGAAATGTCACGCGGTGACATCCGGGGTCCTGCCTAGCCTGCTACAGCCCGGGTTACCGGAGTCCTGTTAGCCCAGTGCTACAGCCCGGATTCACATGCTGCTGACCGACATGCTCGAAGTTGATTCATGTATGCCTATCCCCATGGGTTAGTGCCGCTTAGGGTTCACGACTAGTCATGTCGGCCCGGGTTCTCTGTCATATGGATGCTCGCGATACTATCATATACGTGAGCCAAAAGGCGCAAACGGTCCCGGGTCATGGTAGGGCGACACCCGTGGGAATACCGTGCGTGAGTCCGCAAGGTGATATGAGGTGTTACTTATGGACTTAGAATCGGGGTCCCGACAACCCCGCTCCATTCGTTGCCACTTATGGTCCTCGGGAGCTACAAGAGGAAGAAATGACTCAAATTTGACCGTCGGGTAAAAATCCTTCATTCCAAGTCATAGCCCGATAGAGAGAAGGAAGGCATACCCGGGTGGTGAAGGAGTCATTACCGGAGGAGGAACCGCTGGAGTCGTCTTTGAAGAAGACCATGGCGACCTCAATGGTAGGATGCAAGACGGCGAGAGCGAGGAAGCAAGCGAGGAAGCGGTTATAGCTTACGAAGGAAGGAAGGAGGAAACATGGGAAATGTGACTTGTGGTTGGGGAGAAAAGGGGGTGCGGAAGGGGGGAGGGGGCGGCGGTAGATATTTTGGTGGTAGGCCAAAATTTTGGAAATGTGGAGGGAAATTTTGCGCGTGGTGTCGCCGTACCATTCACTATGAACGATTGTGTGCATCGCAAACAATTCTTCTGCTTTACATGCATGGGATGTGTTTGAGAATTCAAATTTTGGTGGAAATTTCGCCGGGTACGTCATTGCATAATTTAACATTGCTTGCTAATTTGGGCACACAAAAGAGCGTACAGCAGACATACCACACTTACTGAATCAAGCAATTTTAGTAATTAAACAGAGCCAGTTGACCTAAACATTGCTCTAACAAAAGACTAGCATTAAAAACAAAGCCTAACTATGCATAATTTTAACAAATCTGCCACTGCGCCGGTCTATGCATCGCCGGTGTGAGTTGAGACGTCGATGACTTGTCCTTGCGACATGCCGCCTTTGGTCGACTCTGCGTCCCCCCTGCTGAAGTCGACTGCGTCCTCGTCCTTGTTCTCGTCTTCGGTGTCGCCCTCAAGGTTGTAGTACTCATAGTAGTGGCTGCGTCAGAGCTTGCATTGGTACTCCATTGCCGATTCCTTGACGGATAGACTCTTCACTACCTCGACCTTGGCCACGCGCAACTCCTCCTCCAGGCACTCCTCGATCTCCGCCGCCTCCTACATCTCCAGCTCCCGCTCGGCTACGTCGTGAGGAAGCAGGTGCTCCATGGCCATCGCCGCCTTTTCGGACATGGGTTGCATGCTGGCTTCCGAGGTAGCCTGGAATATCTTGGCATGGATGGCCTCGACCAGGGCGAGATCGGCGGCATGGACGACATCTCGAGCGCTCTCGGCATTTGCAGCCGCCATCGTAGTAGCAGCTGCAGCCGTCTCGGCTGCTGCAGCTACCCTATCGGCTGCCGCAGACGCCCTTTCGACAGAAGTGGACGTGCTCAATGCTGATGCAGCAGCACTCTTGGCATAGGTGGCCGCACTTTGGGCCCAAGTGGCGACGCTCGGGGGGGGGACGCGCCCATCGTACGGGCCTTCATGAAGCGTTTACACGGTGTCATCTTTGCAAGAAGGGGTGTGGGAATGGGGATCGGGATTCGTGGATTCGGGGTTTGCCGACATTGGAACAGACAAGCCGGTGAAGCTTAAGGAGGAAGACTTAAATGGACCCAGATATTTTCATAGCAAACGGTTCCTACAACACAACTGTGTGTGATGTTGTAGATATTTTTTATTAGCTGTGAAAGACGAATTTGGAGTAAAGTGGCAATGGATGGAGTTTTAAGTATACGAGAAAATTTGTAGTACTAATACATCCTCATGTAAAATTTTGGAAAATTCCAGGCGCCATTCGACCTTCTAATACATTTAAGTGATTTTCTAGCCATTTAATGACCGTAATTGAAATTTGAACTACATGTACATCCAACAGCTAACCATAACGGTCTGAAAAGTCATATTTTGTGTATTTGTGTGTGATTTAATTCCATGTGCAGTACATTGGAAGAAATTTTTAAACATATAGGTCTACAAGCTATGACACAATTAAGCATGGAGTGCCATGGCATTTAAATTCCGAAAAATAAAAAAAATCAGAAACACATGAAACCTTGGTTGATGTAATGTCATGCCACCAAGATGAACAATCAGCAACTCACTAGAAGGCTCGTGGTTCCGAAAGGGAACAATTCATGTTTGATGACGAATGGGAGATAGCTTCCTCTTACGGCCTTCAAATTTTTTCTATGTGTACCGTGCACCAATACAACTGTCATGTGAAAACTTGGAAAATTCCAGGGGTCATTTGACCTTTTAAAGACATTTAAGTGATTTTCTAGCCATTTAATGACCATAATTCAAATTTGAACTACATCTACGTGCAACGGCTAACCATAACGGTTTGAAAATCATATTTGTGTACTTGTGTGCGAGGAATTTTCAAACATATTGGTCTTGTGACATGGACACATGCATATGTATGCATGGAGTGCAATGGCATTTTAATTCCAAAAAATTAAAAAATGATCAGAAAAACATGAAACAATGACGTATGTAATGTCATGCCACTAAGATGATGTGGTAAAAAATTCGCATGTTTGACGAAAGTTTGGACACACACCCCTCACAAACCGGAGCAACTCACTAGAAGACTCATGGTTCCGGGAGGGAACAATGCATGTTTGATGACGTACAGGAGATAGCTTCCTCTTATGGCTCTCCAATTTTTTCTACGTTTAATGTCCACTACTACAACTATCATGTGAAAATCTTAAAAATTCTAGTGGTCATTTGACCTTTTAAAGACATTTAAGTGATTTTTTAGCCATTTGATGTCCATAATTCAAATATGAACTACATCTAGATGCAACAGCTAAACATAACGGTTTGAAAAATCGTATTTGTGTACTTGTGTGCGAGTTAATTCCATGTGCAGTAAATTTGAAGGAATTTCAAATATATTGGTCTCACGGCATTGACACATGCATGGAGTGCCACAGCATTTTAATTCCAAAAAATTTAAAAATGATCAAAAAAACATGAAATCTTGCTTGATGTAATGTCATGCCATGAAGATGATGTGGTAAAATAATTGGCCTATTTGGCGAAAGTTTGGACACACGCCCCTGACAAACCGGAGCAACTCACTAGAAGGCTCGTGGTTCCGAGAGAGAACAATGCATGTTTAATGACGAAGGGGAGATAGCTTCCTCTCACGGCCTTCAATTTTTTTTCTACATTTAAATTGCACAAATACAATTTTTATGTGAAAATTTGGAAAATTTCAGGACACATTTGACCTTTTAAAGACATTTAATTGATTTTCTAGGCATTACTGACCGTATTTCAAATTTGGACTGCATCTACATGCACCAGCTAACCATAACGGTTTGAAAAATTATATTTCTGTACTTGTGTGTGAGTTAATTCCATGTGCAGTAAATTAGAATGAATTTTCAAACCTGTTGGTCTCACGACATGGGCACATGCATGGAGTGCCATGGAATTTTAATTCAAGAAAAATTGAAAAATTGTTAGAAAAACATGCAACCTTGATTGATGTAATGTCATGCCACCAATTTGATGTGGTAAAAAATTGGCCTGTTTGATGAAAGTTTGGACACACCCCCTCACAAACCTGAGCAACTCACTAGACGCCCTGTAGTTCTAAGAGGGAACAATGCTTGTTTGACGACGAACGGGAGATAGCTTCCTCTTATGACCTTCAAATGTTTTTCTACATTTAATGTGCACTAATAAAACTGTCATGTGGAGAACTGCAAAATTCCATGGGTCATTTGACCTTTTAAAGACATTTTAGTGATTTTCTAGCCATTTAATGACCGTAATTCAAATTTGAACTACGTCTACATGCAACGGCTAACTATAATGGTTAAAAAAAATCATATTTTGTGTACTTGTGTTCGAGTTAATTCCATGTGCAGTAAATTAGAAGGAATTTTCATACATATTGGTCTGACGGCACGGGCACATGCATGGAGTGTCATGGAATTTTAATTCCAAAAACTTAAAAAATGAGCAGAAAAACATGAAACCTTGCTCGATGTAATGTCTTGCCACCAAGATGATGTGGTAAAGAAATTGGCATGTTTGAGGAAAGTTTGGACACACACCCCTCACAAACCGGAGCAACTCACTAGGAGGCTCATGGTTCCGAGAGGAAATTAAGCATGTTTACGAACAGGAATAGCTTCCTCTTACGGCCTTCAAATTTTCTCTAGCCATTGAATGACCGCAATTGAAATTTGAACTACATCTACATGCAATGGCTAACCATAATGGTTTGGAGAATCGTATTTGTGTACTTGTGTGGGAGTTAATTCCATGTGTAGTGAATTAGAAGGAATTTTCAAATATATTGGTCTGACGGCATGGACACATGCATGGAGTGCCATGTCATTTCAATTCCAAAAAAATAAACCTGATCAGAAAAATATGAAACCTTGCTTTCTTTAATGTCATGCCACCAAGATGATGTGGTAAAAAAATGGCCTGTTTGAGGAAAGTTTGGACACCCCCCACAAATCGGAGCAACTCACTAGAAGGCTCGTCGTTCTGCGAGGGAACAAGGCATGTTTGATGACAAACAGGAGATAGCTTCCTCTTACGACCTTCAATTGTTTTTCTACATTTAACATGCACTAATACAAATGTCATGTGAAAAATTGGAAAATTCCAGGGGTCATTTCACTTTGTAAAGACATTTAAGTGATTTTCTAGCCATTTAATGATCGTAATTCCAATTTGAACTACGTCTACATGCAACGGCTAACTATAACGGTTTACAAAAATCATATTTTGTGTACTTGTGTGCGAGTTAATTCCATGTGTAGTAAATTAGAAGGAATTTTCAAACATATTGGTCTGACGGCATGGGCACATGCATGGAGTGTGATGGAATTTTAATTCCAAAAAATAAAAAAATGATTAGAAAAACATGAAACCTTGCTCGATGTAATGTCTTGCCACCAAGATGATGTGGTACATAAATTGGCATGTTTGACGAAAGTTTGGACACACACCCCTCACAAACTAGAGCAACTCACTAGGAGGCTCATGGTTCCGAGAGGGAACTATGCATGTTTACGAACAGGAATAGCTTCCTCTTACGGCCTTCAAATTTTTTATAGCCATTTAATGACCACAATTCAAATTTGAACTACATCTAGATGTAACGGCTAACCATAACGGTTTGGAAAATCATATTTGTGTACTTGTGTGGGAGTTAAATCCATGTGTAGTAAATTAGAAGGAATTTTCAAATATATTGGTCTGACGGCATGGACACATGCATGGAGTGCCATGTCATTTTAATTCCAAAAAAATAAAACTGATCAGAAAAATATGAAACCTTGCTTGCTTTAATGTCATGCCACCAAGATGATGTGGTAAAAAAATTGGCCTGTTTGACGAAAGTTTGGACACACCCGCCTCACAAACCGGAGCAACTGACTAGAAGGCTCGTCGTTCTGAGAAGGAACAATGCATGTTTGATGACGAACGAGAGATAGCTTCCTCTTACGGCCTTCAAAAGTTTTTCTACATTTAACGTGCACTAATACCACTGTCATGTGAAAAAATTGGAAAATTCCAGGGGTCATTTGACCTTTTAAAGACATTTAAGTGATTTTCGAGCCATTTAATGACCATAATTCCAATTTGAACTAAGTCTACATGCAACGGCTAACTATAACGGTATACAAAAATCATATTTTGTGTACTTGTGTGCGAGTTAATTCCATGTGCAGTAAATTAGAAGGAATTTTCAAACATATTGGTCTGACGGCATGGGCACATGCATGGAGTGCCATGGAATTTTAATTCCAAAAAATTAAAAAATGATTAGAAAAACATGGAACCTTGCTTGATGTAATGTCTTGCCACCAAGATGTTGTGGTAAATAAATTGGCATGTTTTATGAAAGTTTCGACACACACCCCTCGCAAACCGGAGCAACTCACTAGGAGGCTCATGGTTCCGAGAGGGAACTATGCATGTTTACGAACAGGAATAGCTTCCTCTTACGACCTTCAAATTTTTTTGAGCCATTTAATGACCACAATTCAAATTTGAACTACATCTACATGCAACGGCTAACCATAATGGTTTGGAAAATCGCATTTGTTGACTTGTGTGCGAGTAAATTAGAAGGAATTTTCAAATATATTGGTGTCGCGACATTGACACATGCATGGAGTGCCGTGTCATTTTAATTCCAAAAAAATTGAAACTGATCAGAAGAATATGAAACTTGCTTGTTTTAATGTCATGCCACCAAGATGATGCGGTAAATAAATTGGCATGTTTGACGAAAGTTTGGACACACACTGCTCACAAACCGGAGCAACTCACTAGAAGGCTCGTGGTTCCGAGAGGGAACAATGCATGTTTCATGACGAACAGGAGATAGCTTCCTCTTACGGCCTTCAAATTTTGTCTATGTTCAACGTGCAGTACTACAACAGTCACTTGAAAATTTGGAAAATTCCAGGGGTCATTTGTCCTTTTAAAGACATTTAAGTGATTTTCTAGCCATTTAATGACCTTAATTCGAATTTCAACTACATCTACATGCAACGGCTAACCATATCGGTTTGAAAAATCGTATTTGTGTACTTGTGTGTGAGCTAATTCCATGTGCATTAAATTAGAAGGAATTTTCAAATATATTGGTCTCACGGCATGGACACATGCTTGGAGTGCCATGACATTTTAATTCCAAAAAATTTAGAAATGATCAGAAAAAACATGAAACCTTGCGTGATGTAATGTCATGCCACAAAGATGATGTGTTAAAAAATTGGCCTATTTGACAAAATTATGGACACACACCCCTCACAAATCGGAGCAACTCACTAGAAGGCTCGTGGTTCCAGGAGGGAACAATGCATGTTTGATGACTAATAGGAGATAGCTTCCTCTTACGGACTTCAAATTTTTTTCTACATTTAATGTGCAGGAATACAACTGTCATGTGAAAAAATGGAAAATTCCAGGGGTCATTTGACCTTTCAAAGCCATTTAAGTGATTTTATAACCATTTAATGCTCGTAATTAAAAACTTGAACTACATATACATGCAATGGCTAACCACAACAGTTTAAAAAAAATCATATTTGTGTACTTTTGTGCTAGTTAACTCCATGTGCAGTAAATTAGAAGGAATTTTCATATATATTGGTCTCATGGCATGGGCACATGCATGGAGTGCCATGGCATTTTAATTCCAAAAAATTAAAAAAATGATCAGACAAACATGAAACCTTGCTTGATGTAATGTCATGCCGCCAAGATAATGTCGAAAAAATTGGCATGTTTGACGAAAGTTTCAACACATACCCCTCACAAACCGGAGCAACTCACTAGAAGGCTCATGGTTCCGAGAGGGAACAATGCATGTTTGCGAATAGGAGTTAGATTCCTCTTAAGGCCTTCAATTTTTTTTTCTATGGTTAATGTGCACTACTAAGAATTTCAAGTGAAAATTTGGTAAATTCTTCGGGTCATTTGACCTTTTAAAGACATTTAAGTGATTTTCTAGCCATTTAATGACGTTAATTCGAATTTCAACTACGTCTACATGCAACGTCTAACCATATCAGTTTGAAAAATCGTATTTGTGTACTTGTGTGTGAGTTAATTCCATGTGCATTAAATTAGAAGGAATTTTCAAATATATTGGTCTCACGGCATGGACACATGCTTGGAGTGCCACGACATTTTAGTTCCAAAAAATTTAAAAATGATCAAAAAACATGAAACCTTGCGTGATGTAATGTCATGCCACAAAGATGATGTGTTAAAAAATTGGTCTATTTGACGAAATTTTGGACACACACCCCTCACAAATCGGAGCAACTCACTAGAAGGCTCGTGGTTCCAGGAGGGAACAATGCATGTTTGATGGCTAATGGGAGATAGCTTCCTCTTACGGCCTTCAAATTTTTTCTATGTTTAACTTACACTACTATAACTGTCATGTGAAAAATTGGAAAATTATACGGGTCATTTGACCTTTTAAAGATATTTAAGTGATTTTGTAGCCATTTAATGACCGTCATTCAAATTTGAACTACATCTGCATGCAACGACTAACCATAACGGTTTTAAATATCGTATTTGTGTACTGGTGTGCGAGTTAATTCCATGTGCGTAAATTAGAAGGAATTTTCAAACATATTGGTTTCACGGCATTGGCACATGCATGGAGTGCCATGGCATTTTAATTCCAAAAATTAAAAAATGATGAGAAAACATGAAACCTTGCTTGATGTAATGTCATGACACCAAGATCATGTGGTAAAAAAATTGGCATGTTTGACGAAAGTTTGGACACACACCCCTCACAAACCAGAGCAACTCACTAGAAGGCTCGTGGTTCCGAGAGGGAACAATGCATGTTGGATGATGAACGGGAGATAGCTTCCTCTTACGGCCTTCAAATTTTTTTCTACATTTAACGTGCACTGATACAACTGTCATGTGAAAATTTGGAAAATTTAAGGGGTCATTTGACCTTTTAAAGACATTTAAGTGATTTTTTAGCCATTTAATGACCATAGATCCAATTTGAACTACATATACAAGCAAAAGCTGACCATAACGATTTGAAAAAAAATATTTGTGTACCTGTGTGTGAGTTAATTCCATGTGCCGTAAATTGGAAGGAATTTTCAAACATATTGGTCTCACGGCATGGGCACATGCATGGAGTGCCATGGAATTTTAATTCCAAAAAATTAAAAAATGATCAAAAAGTATGAAACTTTCCTTGATGTAATGTCTCGCCACCATGAAAATGTGGTAAAAAAATTGGCCTGTTTGACGAAAGTTTGGACACACCCCCTCATAAACCGGAGCAACTCAGATGAAGGCTCATAGTTCTGAGAGGGAACAATGCATGTTTGATGACGAATGGGAGACAACTTCCTCTTACGGCCTTCAAATTGTTTTCTACATTTAACATGCACTAATATAAATGTCATGTGAAAAATTGGAAAATTCTAGTGGTCATTTGACCTTTTATAGACATTTGAGTGATGTTCTGGCCATTTAATGATCATAATTCAAATTTGAACTAAATCTAGATGCGACGACTAACCATAATGGTTAAAAAAAATCATATTTGGGTACTTGTGTGCGAGTTAATTCCATGTGGAGTAAATTAGAAGGAATTTGCAAACATATTGGTCTCACGGCGTGGGCACCTGCATGGAGTGCCATGGCATTTTAATTCCAATAAATAAAAAATGATCAGAAAAACATGAAACTTTGCTTGATGTAATATCATGCCACCAATATGATGTGGTAAAAAAATTGGCATGTTTGACGAAAGTTTGGAAACACATCCCTCACAAACCAGAGCAACACACGAGAACGCTCATGGTTCCAAGAGGGAACGATGCATGTTTGATGACGAACAGGAGATAGCTTATGTCGTTGTACGAAAGTAGGGGCACTTCTGTACCCCTTTACTTGTGCATGGGCAGTCACACCTACAAACGGGCTCGGTAGGGTAGAGGGAGCAAAGATACATGGCTCCCGAGGCAGCACCCAAGCCAGAAGCATAAAGAGTGAAGGGACAAGATGGGATTCCCCCAGCAATAGCCTTGCCAAGACGGCCTACATGGCCTCGGCAAGAGCCTTACCCGGGCAACTTGCCTAACACCAGCAGGACCGCTACACTTGAACCTCAGAGTCATGACGCTATCGACAATGTCAAGACCGAGGCTCGGGAGCGCCTGCACGGTGGCATGCAGATCTTTCTGGAAACCAAAGGCCAATAGGCCTAGGTGAGCACCTGAAGACGAAGACTCCTGGCAACATCCTTGCCGAAGAGGCTCGCAAGCCCCAGGCAAGACCCTTGCCGGGGACGCCCACGAGATCCCGGCAAGGGCCTTCCAGGGGGCATCTACGGAGCCAAAGCCAGGCCTGCACTTACCAAAGCTTCGCCGCACCGCGCTTGTTCCGATATGGCGACCAACCTACCAACTAGGCACACTCTTGCATGGCAGCATGCAGCTTCTAGGCCAACCAGCCAAGCACCTGCGTGGTGGCATGCAGATCTTCATGAAGACCCTACCACCGCACCAGCTCAGCAGCCCGCCTGCCAGCGTGGCGCTGCATGCCTTGTCACCTTGGACGCGCGTCGAAGCAAGGCGAGGCATAGATGGATGGGATGGACCTCTTTACCGTCACTGATAAAGCAAGAGGACACATATGCGACGCATTAAAGGTGTTTGTCCTAGGATTTCAGGAGATAAACTTGTACACTGTACATACTTTCCACCTCCTGTGTGCCACTGTGGAAACCCCTTTGACATATAAAAGGAGGCCCAAGGCGTACTGAGGAAGGATTCGAATTTTTTTGGACTGGGCATGCACCGCAGCTAGTTCAAGAACTCAAGAACACTAAATACACACAAAGCAGGACTAGGGTTTTACACATCGCTTGTGGCCAGAAACTGGGTAAAAATCCCACCGTGTTGATCTTCTAGACCCGCTCTTTGCGCAGCCCCATGCCCCACAACCATAGAAGGGATTCCGTCGAGGGATCCCATAGGTGTTGTTCCATAACCCCGACATCTTTGGCGCGCTAGGTAGGGGTGTTGAGCATTTGAAATTCTGGTTTTGAAGCCAACCCATTGACTCCTCCATCACGATGGCTCGAGAGAAGAAGGCGACGTTGATCAGCTACACTCTGGTGCGGCTAGCTGGGCGAGGCGGTGCCATCCGTAGCCACAATAACCATCCGCGTGGCAACTGAAAAGTTAAGTCACGCAAAACTTTGAGCAATTTTCCTTTTTCATAGGGTTATCTTCCTCGAAAGATCTTGCTCCTTGTATGGAAAACCTGCACGCAAGTGAACCCTTCTGCTATTGGCAACACCCGTGTTCCGTTTTGAGTCCACTGAACAGATCAGGCGGCTGTGTTGAGAATGGCATGGTGATTTTCCCGGCAGTAAGTGCCCCCGGCAGGCTGCTAATGATCCATTCCTCAAAGCACCACATCATGGGTTTACGCACCGGCAAAACTGTCCAACTAGGCGTAGGGTGTGTACCCACAAACGAAGATCAAATTGGAAGATAGCATGCTTCATTTCAAAGTACTGCAGAGTTATATTACATCAATGATTGCCGCAGTTCTAACTTAAGATAAAAATTTTCTTGGGCATGAACTCGCGGCGACAAGGAGAAATGAGGTGGCTAGTCCCAGCGCTTGCCCTCCACCTTCTGGACTCCGTCGACGCAGCTAATGATGGGCTTGATGCGCTTTTCGAGCGTTGTGAGGTCCGTGCCCTCCGGCAAGCTCTCAAGCGCGACAGCCAAGTCGATGTATTGATTCTAGAATGCCACCTTGGTGAGGGCCTTGGCCAGGGCGCCTCGGCAAGCCTCTGGGACTCATTGGCCAGATAGGTCACTCGGTTGCAGCAGAGCCGATCTAGAGCATCGAGGATGCCCTCGAAGAAGAAGGTCAGCCTGGCGTTGGGGCTCATGTTCAGCTCCTGGGAGTACCTGACATCCGGCATGCCCATGATGGCTAGCTACGTAGTGAGCCGCTTGGCAACATCGGTGAGATGGCTGATCCAGAGATTTATGCGGCCCACATAGTCTTTATGGGCGGCGGCGTCATCGCTCCACAGCTGCTTCTCGGTCTCCAGGGCCTTGATTAGGGTCACCTCCCGGGCCGTGACCTCTGAAAGCTTCCCCTCCAAAGCACCCAGTTGCAGCTTTAGATCGTTAATGGAGCTATTGGCCTCGGAGAGCAGCTTGATCTGGTCGGAGACGATGACCTATGAATCCACCACAGAGTGGTTGGACACATCCCTCTCCTCTGTCAACCCTGAGACTTTCTTCTTTAGCTCCTCCCGCTCCAGCTCTAGCTTCTCCACCTTGCCGGCGTGGTCCAGGGCCAGAGCATTGAGTGCCTCCTTGTGCCCCTGCTCCAGCTCGTCGGTCCGCTGCGGGGTGATTTTCTCGATCTCCTCTCCTTGGCACGGAGCATGGCCGCAAGCACCTGATCGCGGGCAACGAGGTCTTCCTCCTAGGTGTTCAGCAGAGCTTGCTACTACACCGGCGGCTTCGTCCTTGGCAGCCTGCTCCTTCACCGCCTCCTTGTCCTTCTCGACCTCAGCCTGCTTCAGGATGAGCTCTCACTTGCACTCATCAAGCTCACCCTGGGCAGCCCTCAGCTCTTCCCTGGCCTCGCCAAACTAGACCTGCATCTGAGCGACGCGCTCATCAAAATCTGCCTCCGCCTTGTGTTGGGGAACGTAGTAATTTCAAAATTTTCCTACGCACACGCAAGATCATGGTGATGCATAGCAACGAGAGGGGAGAGTGTAATCTACGTACCCTCGTAGACCGACAGCGGAAGCGTTATGACAATGCGGTTGATGTAGTCGTACATCTTCATGGCCCGGCCGATCAAGCACCGAAACTACCGCACCTCCGAGTTCTAGCACACGTTCAGCTCGATGACGATCCCCGGACTCTGATGCAGCAAAGTGTCGGGGAAGAGTTCCGTCAGCACGATGGCGTGGTGACGATCTTGATGTTCTACTATCGCACGGCTTCGCCTAAGCACCACTACAATATTATCGAGGATATGGTGGAAGGGGGCACCACACCCGGCTAAGAGAACGATTTTAGAGAACAACTTGTGTGTCGAGGGGTGCCCCCTGCCCCTGTATATAAAGGAGCCAAGGGGGGGTGCGGCCGGCCCTAGGAGGAGGCGCGCAGGAGGAGTCCTACTCCTACCAGGAGTAGGACTCCCCCGCTTCCCCTAGTTGGATTAGGACTTGGGGAAGAGGGAAGAGAGGGAAGAAAGGAAAGGGGGGGCGCCCCCCCCCCCCTTGTCCAATTCGGACTTGGGGGGGGGGAGGCGCGCGCAGCAGCCCCTAGGCCTCCTCTCCTCTTCCTCCACTAGGCCCATTAAGGCCCATTAGGTTACCGGGGGGTTCCGGTAACCTCCCGGTACTCCAGTAAAATGCCGATTTCACCCGGAACACTTCCGATGTCCAAACATAGGCTTCCAATATATCAATCTTTATGTCTCGACCATTTCGAGACTCCTCGTCATGTCCGTGATCACATCCAGGACTCCAAACTAACTTCGGTACATCAAAATATATAAACTCACAATGAAACTGTCATCGTAACATTAAGCGTGCGGACCCTACGGGTTCGAGAACAATGTAGACATGACCGAGACATGTCTCCGGTCAATAACCAATAGCGGAACCTGGATGCTCATATTGGCTCCCACATATTCTACGAAGATCTTTTATCGGTCAGATCGCATAACCACATACTTTGTTCCCTTTGTGATCGGTATGTTACTTGCCCGAGATTCGATCATCGGTATCTCAATACCTAGTTCAATCTCGTTACCGGCAAGTCTCTTTACTCGTTTCATAATACATCATCTCACAACTAACTCATTAGTTGCAATGCTTGCAAGGCTTATGTGATGTGCATTACCGAGAGGGCCCAGAGATACCTCTCCGACAATCGGAGTGACAAATCCTAATCTCGAAATACGCCAACCCAACATGTACCTTTGGAGACACCTGTAGAGCTCCTTTATAATCACCCAGTTACGTTGTGACGTTTGGTAGCACACAAAGTGTTCCTCTGGCAAACGGGAGTTGCATAATCTCATAGTAATAGGAACATGTATAAGTCATGAAGAAAGCAATAACAACATACTAAACGATCGGGTGCTAAGCTAATGGAATGGGTCATGTCAATCGCATCATTGTCCTAATAATGTGATCCCATTAATCAAATGACAACACATGTCTATGGTTAGGAAACATAACCATCTTTGATTAACGAGCTAGTCAAGTAGAGGCATACTAGTGATGTTTAGTTGGTCTATGTATTCACACAAGTATTATGTTTCCGGATAATACAATTCTAGCATGAACAATAAACATTTATCATGATATAAGGAAATAAAATAATAACTTTATTATTGCCTCTAGGGCATATTTCCTTGAGTCTCCCACTTGCACTAGAGTCAATAATCTAGATTACACAGTAATGATTCTAACACCCATGGATCATTGGTGCTGGTCATGTTTTGCTCGTGGAAGAGGCTTAGTCAATGGGTCTGCTACATTCAGATCCGTATGTATCTTGCAAATCTCTATGTCTCCCACATGGACTAGATCCCGGATGGAATTGAAGCGTCTCTTGATGTGCTTGGTTCTCTTGTGTAATCTGGATTCCTTTGCCAAGGCAATTGCACTAGTATTGTCACAAAAGATTTTCATTGGACTCGATGCACTAGGTATGACACCTAGATCGGATATGAACTCCTTCATCCAGAATCCTTCGTTTGCTGCTTCCGAAGTAGCTATGTACTCCGCTTCACATGTAGATCCCACCATAACGCTTTGTTTAGAACTGCACCAAGTGACAGCTCCACCGTTTAATGTAAACACATATCTGGTTTGCGATTTAGAATCATCCGCATCAGTGTCAAAGCTTGCATCAATGTAACCATTTACGATGAGCTCGTTGTCACCTCCATATATGAGAAACATATCCTTAGCCCTTTTCAGGTATTTCAGGATGTTCTTGACCGCTGTCCCGTAATCCACTCCTGGATTACTTTGGTACCTCCCCGCTAGACTTATAGCAAGACACACATCAGGTCTGGTACACAGCATTGCATACATTACAGAGCCTATGGCTGAAGCATAGGGAACATCTTTCATTTTCTCTCTATCTTCTGCATTGGTCGGGCATTGAGTCTTACTCAATTTCACACCTTGTAACACAGGCAAGAATCCTTTCTTTGCTTGATCCATATTGAACTTCTTCAAAACTTTGTCAAGGTATGTGCTTTGTGAAAGTCCAATTAAGCGTCTTGATCTATCTCTATAGATCTTAATGCCCAATATGTAAGCAGCTTCACCGAGGTCTTTCATTGAAAAACTCTTATTCAAGTATCCCTTTATGCTATCCAGAAATTCTATATCATTTCCGATTAGTAATATGTCATCTACATATAATATCAGAAATGCTACAGAGCTCCCACTCACTTTCTTGTAAATACAAGCTTCTCCAAAAGTCTGTACAAAAACCAAATGCTTTGATCACACTATCAAAGCATTTATTCCAACTCCGAGAGGCTTGCACTAGTCCATAAATGGATCGCTGGAGCTTGCACACTTTGTTAGCTCCCTTTGGATCGACAAAACCTTCCGGCTGCATCATATAAAACTCTTCCTCCAGAAATCCATTCAGGAACGCAGTTCTGACATCCATCTGCCAAGTTTCATAATCATAAAATGCGGCAATTGCTAACATGATTCGGACAGACTTAAGCATCGCTACGGGTGAGAAGGTGTCATCGTAGTCAATCCCTTGAACTTGTCGAAAACCTTTTTGCGACAAGTCGAGCTTTGTAGACAGTAACATTACCATCAGCATCAGTCTTCTTCTTGAAGATCCATTTATTCTCAGTTGCTTGCCGATCTTTTGGCAAGTCAACCAAAGTCCACACTTTGTTCTCATACATGGATCCCATCTCAGATTTCATGGCTTCAAGCCATTTTGCGGAATCTGGGCTCACCATCGCTTCTCCATAGTACGTAGGTTCATCATGATCTAGTAGCATGACTTCCAGAACAGGATTACCGTACCACTCTGGTGCGGATCTTACTCTGGTTGATCTACGAGGTTCAGTAGTATCTTGTTCTGAAGTTTCATGATCATCATCATTAGCTTCCTCACTAATTGGTGTAGGTGGCACAGAAACCGGTTTCTATGATGTACTACTTTCCAATAAGGGAGAAGGTACAGTCACCTCATCAAGTTCTACTTTCCTCCCACTCAGTTCTTTCGAGAGAAACTCCTTCTCTAGAAAATTTCTGAATTTAGCAACAAAAGTCTTGCCTTCAGATCTGTTCTCCGATTCGGGTTCGAGCTTATCAGGTTGAAGTTTTTTCACATAAGCATCGCAGCCCCAAACTTTCAGAAATGACAACTTTGGTTTCTTGCCAAACCACAGTTCATAAGGCGCCATCTCAATGGATTTTGATGGTGCCCTATTTAACGTGAATGCGGCCGTCTCTAAAGCATAACCCCAAAATGATAGCTGTAAATCAGTAAGAGACATCATATATCGCACCATATCAAGTAAAGTACGATTACGATGTTCGGACACACCATTACACTGTGGTGTCCCGGGTGGCGTGAGTTGCGAAACTATTCCGCATTGTTTCAAATGTACACCAAACTCGTAACACAAATATTGTCCTCCACGATCAGATCGTAGGAATTTTATTTTCTTGTTATGATGATTTTCAACTTCACTCTGAAATTCTTTGAACTTTTCAAATGTTTCAGACTTATGTTTCATTAAGTAGATATGCCCATATCTGCTTAAGTCATCTGTGAAGGTGAGAAAATAACAATATCCGTCACGAGCCTCAACATTCATCGGACCACATACATCTGTATGTATGATTTCCAACAAATCTGTTGCTCTCTCCATAGTACCGGAGAACGGTGTTTTTGTCATCCTACCCATAAGGCACGGTTCGCAAGTACCAAGTGATTCATAATCAAGTGGTCCCAAAAGTCCATCAGTATGGAGTTTCTTCATGCACTTTACACCGATATGACCTAAACGGCAGTGCCACAAATAAGTTGCACTATCATTATCAACTCTGCATCTTTTGGCTTCAACATTATGAATGTGTGTGTCACTACTATCGAGATTTAATAAGAATAGACCATTCTTCATGGGTTCATGACCATAAAAGATTTTACTCATATAAATAGAACAACCATTATTCTCTGATTTAAATGAATAACCGTCTTGCATCAAACAAGATCCAGATATAATGTTCATGCTCAACGCTGGCACCAAATAACAATTATTTAGGTCTAATACTAATCCCGAAGGTAGATGTAGAGGTAGCATGCCGACCGCGATCACATCGACTTTGGAACCATTTTCCACGCGCATCGTCACCTCGTCCTTAGCAAATCTTCGCTTAATCCGTAGTCCCAGTTTCGAGTTGCAAATGTTAGCAACAGAACCAGTATCAAATACCCAGGTGCTACTGCGAGCATTAGTAAGGTACACATCAATAACATGTATATCGCATATACCTTTGTTCACCTTGCCATCCTTCTTATCCGCTAAATACTTGGGGCAGTTCCGCTTCCAGTGACCAGTCTGCTTGCAGTAGAAGCACTCAGTTTCAGGCTTAGGTCCAGATTTGGGTTTCTTCTCTTGAGCAGCAACTTGCTTGCTGTTCTTTTTGAAGTTCCCCTTCTTCTTCCCTTTGCCCTTTTTCTTGAAACTAGTGGCCTTGTTGACCATCAACACTTGATGCTCCTTCTTGATTTCTACCTCCGCAGCTTTCAGCATTGCGAAGAGCTTGGGAATAGTCTTATTCTTCCCTTGCATATTATAGTTCATCACGAAGCTCTTGTAGCTAGGTGGCAGTGATTGGAGAATTCTGTCAATGACACAATCATCTGGAAGATTAACTCCCAATTGAATCAAGTGATTATTATACCTAGACATTTTTAGTATATGCTCACTGACAGAATTGTTCTCCTCCATCTTGCAGCTATAGAACTTATTGGAGACTTCATATCTCTCAATCCGGGCATTTGCTTGAAATATTAACTACAACTCCTGGAACATCTCCTATGCTCCATGACGTTCAAAACATCGTTGAAGTCCCGATTCTAAGCCGTAAAACATGGCACACTGAACTATCGAGTAGTCATCAGCTTTGCTCTGCCAGACGTTCATAACATCTGGTGTTGCTCCAGCAGCAGGCCTGGCACCCAGCGGTGCTTCCAGGGCGTAATTCTTCTGTGCAGCAATGAGGATAATCCTCAAGTTACGGACCCAGTCCGTGTAATTGCTACCATCATCTTTCAACTTTGCTTTCTCAAGGAACGCATTAAAATTCAACGGAACAACAACACGGGCCATCTATCTACAATCAAACATAAACAAGCAAGATACTATCAGGTACTAAGGTCATGATAAATTTAAGTTCAATTAATTATATTACTAAAGAACTCCCACTTAGATAGACATCCCTCTAATCCTCTAAGTGATCACGTGATCCAAATGAATTAAACCATGTCCGATCAGCACGTGAGATGGAGTAGTTTCATTGGTGAACATCACTATGTTGATCATATCTACCATATGATTCACACTCGACCTTTCGGTCTCCGTGTACCGAGGCCATATCTGTATATGCTTGGCTCGTCAAGTATAAGTGAGTATTCCACGTGTGCAACTATTTTGCACCCGTTGTATTTGAATGTATAGCCTATCACACCCGATCATCATGTGGTGTCTTAGCACAAAGAACTTCCGCAACGGTGCATACTCAGGGATAACACTTCTTGATAATTAGTGAGAGATAATCTTAAAATGCTACCGTCAATCAAAGCAAGATAAGATGTATAAAAGATAAACATCACATGCAATCAATATAAGTGATATGATATGGCCATCAGCACCTTGTGCTTGTGATCTCCATCTTCGAAGCATCGTCATGATCACCATCGTCACCGGCGCGACACTTTGATCATCATCGTAGCATCATTGTCGTCTTGCCAATCTTATGCTTCCACGACTATCGCTACTGCTTACTGATAAAGTAAAGCATTACAGCGCAATTGCATTGCATACAATAAAGCGACAACCATATGGCTCCTGCCAGTTGTCGATAACTCAGTTACAAAACATGATCATCTCATACAATAAAATTTAGCATCATGTCTTGACCATATCACATCACAACATACCCTGTAAAAACAAGTTAGACGTCCTCTACTTTGTTGTTGCAAGTTTTACATGGCTGCTACGGGCTTAGTAAGAACCGTTCTTACCTACGCATCAAAACCACAACTGTAGCGACCAGACCTCAAACAGTCTGATCTCTGTGCTCCGGTGTCATCCATGTATCAGTAATGCTGACACCACACAGTACTCGGAGGATTTATAACAGAGTAGCAATCACACACTTATTACATCGAGTGTCTCCATACAGAACTTATTACAATAAATATGGCTTAAGGCCATCTAATAATGATAACAGCGGAAGGCTTGGAAGATAAGTGAGTCCATCAACTCCAACGGCATCACTGAGTATAGAACCACGACCTAAAAACTCCTTAATCGTCGTCTGAAAAGTCTGCAACATTAACGTTGCAGCCCAAAATGGGTCAGCACATGGAATATGCTGGCAAGGTAACACATAGAGAGTAATGGAATGAAACAGGTAGGGCATGGTTATGAGTTGGAGTTGTAGCATGCACTAAACAAATATGGTGGCTAACATACGAGTATAAGAGTAAGATGAGAAACTACGCAAAGGTCGTAAACTAGAAATGATCAGGAAGTGATCTTGAACTACTTACGTTCATACATAACCCAATCGTGTTCACTTCCCGGACACCGCCGAAAAGAGACCATCACGGTTAGACACACGCTGTTGTATTTTAATTAAGTCAAGTGTCAAGTTCTCTACAACCGTATATTAACAAATTCCCATCTGCCACATAACCACGGGCACGGCTCTTGGAAGTTTATAGCTGCAGGGGTGTCCCAACTTAGCACATCACAAGCTCTCACGATCAACGAAGGATATTCCTTCTCCCGGAATAACCTGATCATTCTCAGAATCCTGGTTACAAGACATTTCGACAGTGGTAAAACAAGACCAGTAAGACCGCCCTATGTGCCGACAAATCCCGATAGGAGTCGCACGTATCTCGTTCTTAGGGCACACCGGATGGGCAAGACGTCGGGTTGGCCGAGGCCATTGTTGCCCAGGGGGTGCCGGACATCGCCCAGGTTGGACCAGCACTCGGAGGAACACTGGCCCGGGGGTTGAATTAAGAAATCCCCGAGTTAATTACTCCCTAGGAAAACTTTAGTTGTTACTAGGAAAATGGTAAAACCAAGGTTGGGCCCTGTTGGAGGAGTTTTGTTCAAAGCAAATTGTCAAGGAGGTCCCATAACCCCAACCGCGTTAGGAACGCAAAAATCAAGGAACATAAAACCGGTATGGCGGAAACTAGGGCGGCAAGAGTGGAAAAAAACACCAAGCAAAATGCCAAGCCTTCCACCCTTTGCAAAGTATATAGATGCATTAATTAAATAAGAGATATTGTGATATCCCAACATATCCATGTTCCAACATGGAACAACCTGCAAGGCACCTGCAACTAGCAACGCTATATGAGGGGATGAGCAAAAGTGGTAACATAGCCATACAACAGTTTCCTAAGAAGGTGGGTTAGAGGCTTGACATGGCAATATGGGAGGCATCATAAACAAGTGGTAGGTAGCACGACATAGTGATAGAACAAATAACTAGCAAGCAAAGATAGAAGTGATATCGGGGGTAATGGTCATCTTGCCTACAAAGTTCTCAAGGTTGACGAAAGCTTGCTCCTCGTAAACATACTCAACAAGATCCTCGTTCATGAACTCGTCTCCTAGCTCTACACAAAGCAAGAACACCAGCAACAAAACAACAATCAATCACGGTGCAATGCACAAGCAACATGATGCAAGACATGGCATGGAATGCAAGGTATGATGTGCAATGCATATGGGTACTCCGGAAGGGAAAGGATGATCATGGAATCAACTTGGCAAACCAGGCATGCCACTGGATAGGTTAGGAGATTTCAGTCGAAATCGATATAAAGCTCACAAGAAACGGATGCACGGTTTGCAAATGACGAGCAAAACAAAAACGATGCAAGGTTGCGCTTAACAACATCATAGCACTTAAGATTCATCATGAAACTATGCTAAAGCACTCCAACAAAGCAACAAAGCATGTGGCAGTGAAGTTCAAGTGAAGCTCTACAAATCATGAACACTTAGCTCCTGCTATAACTCACTAGAAAAAGTCTAAAACAGCATGGCAAAAATGCAAATGGCAACAGTTTAACAGACTTTGTGAAAATACTGAGCAAGGCTTAAACAACATCAGGTAGCAATGTTTAGAACTAGCAAACAAAATGCTACATGAACATATCATGGAAAACAAAGGCATGACATGCTAGTACTAAAGGCAATGAGCAAGACTCCCTTACTGAACTTGAGCCAAAGATGCAGAGAAATGATGGTAGCATCAATGCAAACATGGCAAGTGATATGAACAGTTTCAGACTTAGTAGAAAAACATGGCATGGCAGAAACAGATTCATGATAGCAACTTTCAAGCTCATGCGACTGTCCACAAAGCATTTCATGGAATCACAAGGTAACCAGCAGTAATAAGACACAATTATGACGCTAAACATGGCAAGAGCAAGTTCATAGGGTGCATCGATCACTAGCAAAACACATGGAAAAAGTGAACTTCCTGTTAACAAACTGACAGCAACAATATTTAGCAAAAGTATAGCATAACCATATCTTCAAAACATTCTTACTAAACTCCATCAAAATATGGATGGATCTACTTGTGGCAACAAGCCGACATAGCAACATACTGTAACAGGAAAAGACTTAGCAGAAAAAGTAAGTGTCTAGAATCAGCAACATCATGTGGCCTACTTTGCATGCTTGTGCTAGTCACTAGAGGGCTCATAAAAATATAAGGCTTGCACCATGACAAAGAGGGCATCAAGGTGCTCCTAAAATATGTATACATGGTGCTCAAAGGATGAACACCAAAAATGCTATGAAAAAGACAAATCAGCAAGTTATGATGGATTCCAGCAGACAACATCATTTAGCACTTTTGCAACAAAGATTAGCGCATCAATATGGATAGTAACATGCATGCAAATGACACTAACATGAAGAGCGTCACGAGACAAACATTTTGATATAACATATGTGCAAATCGGAGCTACGGGCATGGAGATATGGCATGTCAAACATGTGCACATGACGTAGAATATTTCGGGACTTAGATGTGCCACCAATTATAAGAAAATATTAGTTAGAAGTAGCAACTTCGTGAGAGATTCATTGCTACTTCTAAAGTTAAATTGTGATCAGTTAGAAAGAATAAGTGGATTAAGAAGTAATCGAGGCAACAAGCAAGAATGAGATACAAAACTAACATGGATGAACAATTGAAACGACGTCGGGGTGGAAGATCGCAGTGAAGATGAGACCATGTTCTACTGTTTCATCAACATTTGTGCGCCAACTTTCAGTCCATAACACTTGAGAAAGTTTATCCAAGTTCGGCATAAAAAAGCAACGACCTTCTTGGTTCATGAACCCAACTCAAAACTTATATCCATGGCTTGTCTTCCCTTTTACCATTAAACTGGCGTATCCAGTTATGGCAAGGCCGAGCATCTTGAGTACATGTGTTCTGGCAGAGCAAGGAATGCACTGTAGGAAAAATAATATGAGAAAAAAAATGTATTCCATGTATCCAAATCTAGAAATACGTTCCTCCTTCATGTCAGTGTTGACCATGGTACTAGTACCTTTTATCCAAATATAGCAATCCAAATTTCCAAATTAGTCGACATCATGTTCAAAAAGCCCCACCCTCCCGGATAGAAAAGAGGATTCTAGGAACATACTGTGTGCATTTTAAAATCCTGTGTTAGGATGAGAAGGAACAAGTGTGGCGTCTCGCCGGGGGAGCAGAAACCTGTAGGAGGAAAAATGCAACAACGGCAGAGGCTGCCATCCTAGGAGTACCCGCGACCAAGGGACTTGGATTTACCGGGGATGCATGAATAATTCGTACCAGGTTCTCCATGAGAAAACCCTATGCAATCGCCGAGCGGGGGTTTTCTCTGAACAAGCAGACAAGGGAGAAGGGATTCAGGCGGAGTGAAATATTGCTGCTTCATCCGTCTAGCTTACTGCAAAAACTGGAAAGGTGGGGTTTTTTGTGATTTGACAGCTCATTGGGCATTAATGCGGCGCTACGACCGGGTGTGTCTACCGTGCAGTTGTGCACTCTAATTTTGTGCATATGGCATGTCGACACCATTGCCGGATGCCCCACATATCAGCGCAAGGAAGTAGAAAGACAGGAGTAACTAGTTATTACACATAAATATATTTTTGACAGAGAGATATTCCTCTCTGTAAAGAAATATAGATATCTTTTATATCACAACTTTATACATAAGAAAAATCAAGGGGAATATATATAACATATATAATTATAAAAAACAAAGTTTTTTTAACACGGTATAGACTTGGTGATGATGGTGTGTCTGTCATCCTGCAATATAGGCCGTCCGATTTATATTTGACGGATAGGAAGGAAACTATGGCAATTTAGCAAAAAGGTACCCACACACCTCTCCGCATTTGCAAATAAGGCCTTCCCTCGTTCATCATTCTCTGTCACAAGATAAAATACTCATACAAATGCATCTTGATATTACATGCAACGCACGGGCATTATGGGGGTTCGGCTGAGAAATACTCAGACATGCTCATGGTTTTGGACTTTGGGCCACATGCCAGTGGGCCTGGATGTTTCGGGGCCCATGTGTTCTACCTCAGCGCTTTTCGTATTGCAAGCAGTCGGTACGACACTGGTTTTAGATGCGGTCGCAAGGCGAATACACAAAATTGAATAAAGCACAACAACCGTTGGAATGAAATAAAACGACAGTTCCTAACCAGCAATCAGAGTTGCAATTCTATCAATGATACTGTCGTACTACTTATTCACAGAGGACACTTGTTTCACCGTGCCAGAGTATTACATCCAAATCTGTCAGCGGATAGATCAGTTCGGCAGTACTGAAGAATTTCAAAGTTGACTTGGACCAACTCTCCATGCCGATAAAGTTCGATTTTGACATCATCCCCTACCGCAAGATATCATTTAGATTTGAACCTTGACCATCCTTTAGCATGAATCATCCTGCAACCATCCTTTTTACTTACGGTATATTGAGCAGGTTCATTCACACCAAGGCTGCGCATGGTAAGAGAAACTTTGCCACTATCGCCCGGATTGTTGAACGACTCCCTTGTTGCTCTAGGAATTCTCTATTTGCAAACAAGAAGACATACCCAAACAGTTAGATCAACACAGTGAATCATGCGAAACAACATGGAAATAAAAAAGAACGAAACACTTGGGCGGCCAATGCTTACAAAGAAGATGGACATGTCAGTTTTTGTAAGGACTTTGGTATATGAAGTGCGAACTGCAGCCCAGTCTGTTGCCGGTGCAACTGCTCATTCGGTTGCCGCTACACGGGCCGGAGCAGATGCAAGTGCAAGTGTTGTTGCAGGTGTCGAAGCCCCTGCTGCTGCCGGAGATGGTACTCCTTGTAGAGCTGGTGCCGGTTTCGAAGGTGGTGCCGATGTCGATGCCCGATCCTCCTATAGATTAGCCTAATCCGCTGACGTGGTCGATGCCCAATCCTTAGCTGGATCAGACTGAGCTGCTGCCGCTGTCAGTGCTAGAGCAACTGCCAGTGCTCAATCCGTTACTGAAGGTGGTACCGATGTGCGAGACAGCGACGATCGTGTCTGGTCTACTATGATCAGCTTTCTAACTTGACTAGGCTTCATGACCGTGATCCAGTTTTTTTCTTCATTTCTTTTAAACGCGAGAAGGACTAATTGTGGCATTTTTGTTAAACCAAACTGTAGTTCATCATAGGGATTCGTCTTGTACTCAGACAACAGACTGATCCATTTTTTCCAGTAATATAAGTGATGGACAGTGCCTTCGCTACTGACACAGCATAAGAAGTAAAACCTACAAAAAATAGCCATCATAGAGCACACCAAACAGTTTATTCTGTGATGAATGTCACATGCCAAAACCTGCATCGTAAAATTGCAGGAAAAGAAAGAAAACATGACATTAAATCAATAAGATTTAGACAGTAAATCAATAAGATTTACTTGATGTGACACGAGTGAATCCTTACTAGGAAATCACTATGTTGAAGTACTAAACAGAAGATTGATCATCCAACTACGGGTGGCATGCAGGGGCCCTGTCTACTCCCACAAGCAGGATAGTCCAAAGGTCGTGACAAATCGTATGGACCAAGCATCCATGGGACTGGAAATCCTGGTGGGTGCGAGAAACCCTGCAATGCATACAGATATTGGAGTGTAACCATAATTGATAAACCGTCCTCACAAAAAAGATGATCTGGATACTTCAAAATATTCATACTGAATTGAGTGGATAGACATTAGCACAGACCGTTCTCAGGACTGACCACACACCAAAAGCGGCAGTACTAATAAACAATACATGGTTCACAAACACAAATCAAGTACTGAACAATAGTACTTACTACAGACAAGCAAAGTTGCACTAATTAAACTCTACAGACTATTTCTTGCCACCGACCAATGGGATGAACCCCGCATAACTGACTAGGCCATGGACTTCGTGAGAGATGTCTACATGCACCATCACCATCTTGTCAACCTTGGAGAACCGAACAGAGTGGTCTTTCCACTCATAAACATGATCATGAAGACATGCCGCATTAGATTTGTTGGGAAGCTTTACAGGAACCATACCCTTCGAAATCGAAGGCACAACCAGGAAATTGTTGTCGTCAAGTACAGCCTCGAGAACACACCTAACAACAATGCTACAGGAAAACACTAGTTCAGGACATGTGGCGACCAGGACACAGAAGCTGGATAGTTTAACAGTAGAACTCATCCTCAGGTCTTCCAGTTCACACGGCATGACTTTGAGAACTTCATCTCCACTGCGGACCTGGTTGTAATTCAAACAGAAACCATATTTCATTAGTACCTCCGTTCAGAAATATAAGATGAATTTCGATATTATACTCCATATATGACTACATATATGCATAGAAATGAGTGAACAAAGACACTAGAACATATCTTCAAAGGCATGAGAGCAGAGGGATTACTTGCAATATCCATAACACAAGTTACTGAGGCAAATATACCCTCTTCAAAGGTAGCATTGATGTTCATAAAGTACTCCCTCCATCCCAAAATTTTTGTCTTGAATTTCTCTAGATACGGATGTCTTCAATTTGATACATCCATATCTAGACAAATCTAAGACAAGAAATTTGGAACAGAGGGAGTAGTTGAAAGTAATCTATAAGAAATCAGTGTCAACCTCTCGCATGTTTTGGTCAAAAGAGGAATTTAGAACCGTCATTTGGCACACAAAAATCACATGGAAGATCACCCAGAAAGTTGTACTACTAGTACTAGTATTGCATGTTAGATTAAAAAACATGATCAAGATCGAGAAAAACATCGTCAAGAAGAGATATTACCTGGACTTGCTTAATGAGGGATCCCGGAGAGGGGGGGTTAGATAGGGGGATGGCTTTGAGCTTGTCTGCGGTAGTCTCGGTGGGGTGCTTGCGCTTCTTCGTACCACGAGCCTCGACGGTTTTGGCCAGAGCCATAGACATCACTTTGGATGGTGCTCCAGCATCCATCAAGAAACTATCAAATAGAAATAAAAGAAAAGAAACCATAATCACAAACCCAAAAGAAGAAAAGAGAGGGAGTTATAGGATGAGTCTCGGGGTTGCAAGACTGGGCCTTGGCCAGAATCAACACCATTGATGCGCTCACCTTTCCTTCTTTGGGAGAGAAGAACAATGGCAGAAGCAAGTCGGGGTTTTCTTGAAGAAATGAGGAACAAGATGAGGGAGAAGCGAGCATTGGGTAGAGAGGAAGCTCAGAGAGAAGAGTGAAATGATGGTTGCTTCGTCCGTCCAACTTATTGCTGGAAAGGAGGGGGTTTTGTGATTTGACGGTTCATTGGGCATTACTGCGGCGCTTCGATCGGGGTAGTCTACCGTCACTCTACCATGGAGTAATTTAGTGCATGGATGGTGGACCCCGATGCTGGCTGTCCCACACATCGGTGAAAGTGAGTAATTTAGTGCATGGCTGGAGGAGGATCCGCACGGTAGAGTGTGTCCATTGTTTTTCTGAAGAAAAAAATGATTACAGCAAGCGTTTCCACTCTTACGATGGAGGACTGCGAAACACGGCAGCCACTTGAACATACACGGTGCTCCTACTACTAGGCATGTGTAGTGGTTCGTATGTCAGTACTACATAATCTTGTTGCTAGTGTAGTAAGATATGATGACAATAAATGATGTTGTGTGCATGTCAACTATATGAACAGTAATGTAGTAACATAGTACCGCTTTCTCGATTGTCCGGTCGAGAATGAATGGTGAGATCAATGTTAACAGAACTAGGTCTACAGTGCATAGAGAGTACGGTGCTACAGTACTCCATGAAACATGAACCATATGAAGCATGAATAGTGTTAGGTAGGGTGTATGAAGGGTGCACGGGATGGGAGCAAAAGTTCCCTTCTCGACCCACTTTTGGGTGTTTGGCAGACTCCATGAAGGGTGCATGAGTCCACACTAGTAGGTTAACACAAATACACGAAGAGGACGCAACTACTCCGTCTAGGTGTGTAAGTCATCTTACGTTGTGCACCGCGACCAAGGCAGAGAGGAAAACAAGAAAACATAATGTCTTTTTGCTAATTAATAGCATTGCATGCAATGAACTAACCACTGCATGTCATATTTATTAGTCTCAAGTCATTGAAAGCATGCACAACCCATGTCTCTTATTGGTTGATATGTCACAAAACAAGAAACAGGGAGGGAGTTAATGTACTGAGCCTAAGTGTTTTGGGATTACTTGGTTTTCGTAAGGTGACTTACACACTATATTGAGATGAGAATGCAACCAAACACACCCACACGCTTTGTGCTACAGTGATTGATCTGCACCATCTGAGTTTGATCCAACGGTCATGTCACGCCGAGACATGGACAGACCCATGGAGAGGGCACCTAAACACCACAGAAGTCCCTCTGCTTCTCGAGGCGCACGACGTTGGTGATGCAGGGGGCAAAACAACTGAAAGGCAAAGCAATCTACGGGAAGGTGGAGGGAGCCAGCCGAGGAGCGGGGAATCTTTTGGTTTTCACCATGGTAAAACACCAGTCGACGACTTCCCACATCAGGGAGCAGTGGGTTTTACAGGCGGAGTCATCGTGACTAATTGCTGCCGCGTCTACTCCCGTCAATCAAAAAATTAAAAATCCTGCCGCGCCTGCTCACGTCAATCAAAAAATTAAAAATCTTGTCGCACTCAAACACAAGAGAAACACCGTGGTGGATGTTTAAATTTACCTGCCGGCAAGTAAATAAGAAAGGGGTGAAAAAACAAATGTGGCAGCGGCCTAGCTAATTGGTCGAACTAGCCCAACTAGCTAGCCACCATGCTTCATTGATGTACTCGGCAGGAAAAGTGGTCTTTCGTGATTTGACGACTCATTTATTTACTTGCTTCGGTGAAAACGCGTGGTAGGGCGTCCCACGTCAGGAAGAATATATGCGTGCACCACCCGGGAGGACCCCAAAACCGCACGGTAGGGTGTGCCATGTCTCAGCACGGAGGAAAAATGTGCATGTAAAAATTTACTATATCAGACATAGTACCTATGGTTCGACCTCGGGACCCATCCAGTCGGTCAAAACCACCCTACAAGCCACACAGCTTCATCATACTAATATGGCACGATGGATAGGTGTGGTTAGCTCCGTCTCAACCAGCCACAACGTCTCTTGTTCTAGGCGATTCTTCTATTTTCCAAGCTTTTTTAGTTGTAATAACACCACGGCAAGCTAGCGCCGCTCTTTGTGTGTGCCCATGCAAAGGTTAGACGATGGAGAGAAGAGAGAGATCGCAGACCTAGGACCCACCAGTAAGTGAGTCAACGATCATGTACATGTAGACGAGGCATGTAACGCCCCATATGTAACCTTCCCGAATTGTACTCCAACTCTTGCCATTTCCGGCATTAAGTTATATTTAATTCTCGGGTTCGGGTCTTTGTCTCCGTGTGTTGTTTTTGTTTGCATGCATCTCATATCATGTCGTCACGTGCATTGCATTTGCATACATGTTCATCTCATGCATTCGAGCATTTTCCCCGTTGTCCGTTTTGCATTCCGGCGCTTCGTTCTCCTCCGGTGGCCATTTCTAGCTTTCTTCGTGTGTGGGGATTAAACATTTCCGGATTAGGCCGAGACTTGCCATGCGGCCTTGGTTTACTACCGGTAGACCGCCTGTCAAGTTTCGGGTCATTTGGACTTCGTTTGATACTCCAACGGTTAACCGAGGGACCGAAAAGGCCTCGTGTGTGTGCAGCCCAACACCCCTCCATGTTGGCCCAAAACCCACCAAACTTTGCTCCATCGTCTTGGTCGTTCGATCACGATCGTGTGGGCGAAAACTGCACCTCATTTGGACTCTCCTAGCTCCCTCTAGGTCTATAAATAGACCCCCTCCTCCAAATCCCGGATCCCCTCTCCAAACCCTAAAAAAACCAAGTCTCCCTCCTCCGCCGCTGACGGACGTGTCCGGCCCGTGCCGGACAGCGTCCGCTCCACCCCGCCGCCCCTCACGTCGTGCCACGTGGCGCCGCCACACCTTCTCCGCCGCCGGGCCCGAAAGCCCACAGCGGGCCCCCGACGCCGCCTCGCCCGGGCCGCGCCCCGCGCGCCGCCCTTCTTCTCCGGTGGCCGGAACCGCCACCCACCACCGCGGGCTCGCCGGAGTCGCCTCGCCGGCCGCCACCCTCCGCGCCTCGCGGGAGCTCGCCGCCCCGCGCCTCGGCGTCCGGGCCTCGCTGCGCGCCGCCTCGCCGGCCTCGCCTCCCCTCGCCGGCGGTCGCCTCGCCGGAGCCGGAGCCAGCCGTGCCGACATCGCCGGTGAACAGTACCCGCGCGCCGGTGAACAGTGCCCCGGCCTAGATCTGGATCTAGTTGACGCCCATCTCCCCCCGAAACCCTAATTCCGTGATTTTTCATGCGATGTTTGACCTGCCATTTCTTTGCATCCGTAGCTCCGATTTGGGCATATCATATATCAAAATCTTCGCCTCGACGAGTACATCATTTCATTCCATTGCATCATTTGCATTTGAGGTCATCTTGATGCCCAAAATGCTGTTGGAAGGAGGCATCATGAGTTAAATTGCAGATCCGTTAGTTCATCATGCACTTTTGTCATTTTTGCCATGTTTAATCCCTGCATGATATGCCTGTGCCCCTTTGGGATGAATTGTTAAGCATGTTGTCTTCTTTCCAGAGGTGCCTCCCATGCATTTTTAGGATGTCTATGTTGTCTTGTGGAAGCTTGCGATGTAGGCTACCTGAGTTTACTGATTTCAGGGACTTAGTGAAAATCACTAAGTCTGGGATGTTTTAGTTCGCGATGCTATATGTCCAGCTTGTTTCCTAGTGATCCGTGCCTCTTTTGAGGATTATCAGTAAGAGTGATTTGTTATGCTTGTTGTGCTTAATCCATCCATTTCTTTACTTTTTATGTTGGAGCACCCTAGGTTGACTCAATCGAGCTCAACTTTTGCATAGTTGTTAATTTGGGCAGATCGTGAACTCTTTTGCGATTTTGCCGGAGCTATTGCTAGTGATCCATGTATGCTATGCCATTGTTCTTGCCATGTCTAGCTAGCATTTTGTGCCTTCTTAATGGATATATGCTTGCCTTGCCATGACTTGCACCGTAGTGAGAGCATCGAGCTCGTTTACATGCCTCCGTGAGTTATATTTCAGCATGTCCCAGTTTTCACTAAGTCTGAAAACTGATTGTGTTTCATCGATGTTTGTGTGCTCGTTAGAGTATTTTGTGAACCCTTTTGACCCCAGGTCATTTTGGGTGTTTTGTTAAGCTTGTTGAGTAGCTCCATGCCATGCTCTTACTTGCCATGTCCAGGTTTTGCTTAATGTTGTTTTGCTGCTCCGAAGAGAGCATCGTGGTCTGAAATTTCAGACTAGCGTTAATTTCGCTAAGTCTGAAATCTGTTTTGCTTATTCAGTTTTGCCATGCTTGTTTGAAGCCCTTAATGGATGAATTTGCCTATGCCTCTGTCCTGGTGATTTGTTAAGCTTCTTGAGTACATCACTGCCATGAAATTTGTTTTCATGTTGGGTGGTTGTAGCATGTTCATTTCGTTGCATTTAGGAGCCTACTTGCTGTAAATCGCAGATCGGTTCGTTTCGTAAAACGCTTGCCATTTCTAACCCGTAGCTCCGATTGCCATGATCTTTATATCATTTTCAGGGGATTTATTCCCCTCTATCCAGTGGCACACTTGGTTTTCCAAGTTGAGGCCAGGTTCATACATTTCCTATCACGTCTTGCATTTTGCATCCCGCATAGCATATCATCTTTGCATCTTATTGGTTGCCCTTGCACGTGGTTGATTGTATCCTTCTTACTTATTTGTGTTGTTGGGTAGAGCCGGGAGACGAGTTCACTAACGAGGAGCCCGTTGAGTTTGCTTTTGAGGATCCAGTCAACTCTGACAACTGTGCAGGCAAGATGATCATACCCTCGAAATCACTACTATCTTTGCTATGCTAGTTTGCTCGCTCTTTTGCTTTGCCAATGCTACGATGCCTACCACTTGCTTGTCAGCCTCCCAATTGCCATGATTGAGCCTCTAACCCACCTTGTCCTAGCAAACCGTTGATTGGCTATGTTACCGCTTTGCTCCAGCCCCTTCTTATAGCGTTGTTAGTTGCAGGTGAAGATTGGAGCTGTTCCTTGTTGGAACATTTATTTACTTGTTGGGATATCATTATATTGCTATGTTATCTTTATTCATCTATATACTTGGTAAAGGGTGGAAGGCTCGGCCTCTCGCCTAGTGTTTTGTTCCACTCTTGCCGCCCTAGTTCCGTCATATCGGTGTTATGTTCCCGGATTGTTGCGTCCTCTACGCGGTTGGGCTATATGGGAACCCCTTGATAGTTCACCTTGATTAAAGCTTTTCCAGCAATGTCCAACATTGGTTTTACCATTTGCCACCTACCCTTTTCTTTCCCTTGGGTTTCCGGAGCCCAAGGGTCATCTTTATTTTAGCCCCCCCCCCCCACGGGCCAGTGCTCCTCTGAGTGTTGGTCCGAACCGAGCCACTTGCAGCGCCACCTTGGGGCAACTCGAGGGTTGGTTTTAGTTGTACGTAGTGTTCATCTGAGTGTGCCCTGAGAAAGAGATATGTGCAGCTCCTATCGGGATTTGTCGGCACATTCGGGCAGTGTTGCTGGACTAGTTTTGACCTGTCGAATCATCTTGTTGTACCGGGATACCGAGTCTGATCAGTGGGTCCTGGGTGGAGGTCTATTCCTTCGTTGACCGTGAGAGCTTGTTATGGGCTAAGTTGGGACCCCCCTACAGGGATTGATTTTTCGAAAGCCGTGCCCACGGTTATGGGCAGATGGGAATTTGTTGATGTCCGGTTGTAGATAACTTGAACCTTAAATAATTAAAATGAATCAACTGCGTGTGTTGCCGTGATGGCCTCTTCTCAGCGGAGTCCGGGAAGTGGACACGGCGTTGGAGTTATGTTTGCGTAGGCTGCTCTATATAGTTTCCGCTCGTGCTTTGCCTCCTCTTCTCTCTCTACTTTGCGAATAAGTTAGCCACCATATATGCCAGTCGTTTGCTGCAGCTCCGCTTTACATTACCCTTTCCTACCTATTAAGCTTAAATAGTCTTGATCGCGAGGGTGCGAGATTGCTGAGTCCTTTGTGGCTCACAGATTACTATTACACCAGATGCAGGGACCGATGACACTTCTCTGCGTTACTATGTGTGTTTTCCTGATGATCAGTAGGGGTGCCTATTCGGGGTTCGATTCAGGGTTTAGTTGCTTGTTGGGGGTCTTTTCTATTTCGGCGCCGTAGTCGGGCCATGAGTGATTGTATGATGGATGTTATTTATGTACTTTGATGTGACGTGGCGAGTGTAAGCCAACTATATTATTATTCCCCTTTATATTATATATGAACTTGGGTTGTGTTATGATTCCCGACTTGCGACATTGCTTTCAATGCGCCTATGTCTCTAAGTCGTGCCTCGACACGTGGGAGACATAGCCGCATCGAGGGCGTTACAAGTTGGTAATCAGAGCCTTCCCCGACCTTAGGAGCCCCATTGCTTGATCGTTTTTAGCAGCTGAGTTGTGTCTAGAAAAATGTTTTGAGTCCTTAGGAATTATATATCGGAGAGTTTAGGAATTCTTTTTACTTCCCAGTCTCCTCATCGCTCTGGTAAGGCATCCTGACGTAGAGTTTTGACTCTTCTCTTCTCAAATTTCACTAAAAAAATTTTAGGATCACGCGAGTATCTTAGTTTTGTTCCGATGGCTTATGATGAGAATACTGTCTTGGTGCCTCCTGTCAGGGGTTTAGTGGAAGTGTCCCGAGGAGTTGAGCTCTGAGGTGTTGTCATCATAATTCTATCATTGCAATTCTGGCATACTTGAGATATGTGCGCGACATCGAAAATCTCCTTTATGCAGTTCGTTGGTGAGATAACCTCGACGCCACCCAGTACTGGGGCAGGAGTTCGGGAGTATCGCCATAACTCGTATAACGGATGCTTTTCGAAGGTTGAGATAGATGGTTTCCGAAGGTTTCTTGGTTATGTGTTGAAGGATGGATGCAGCTGGATGTAGGATTTGCTAGCTTGGGTGAGATATTATGCTTCCCCTATATCCCCAACACCTGATTGCATAACCGTAAAGTTTCGGGAGTTTCATAGGTGGGAATTCAAGTAGCCTTAGGATATCCTTCCAACAGATGTGTGATATGAAATTGGAGTTCGACGTCTAGTGGTTCGCCTATTCACGGTCGATTTTACAGTGGCCTCGTTGTGTCTTAAAGAGTCCTTGGCTATGCTGACTCGGGGACGCTTCGTATGTCATGTGCACTGCCTTGTCATGATGGTGCTGTACGGTCGAGCCCGTGTAGGTCCTACCACGAACACTTCGGACGAAATTTCTATCATGTGTTTGTTCCGGCTTATTCCGCAAGCCAACCCTTGGTTTTATTTCGAGTTGTGGTATTCGTTCTTCTTCGACGTCATATGTTGATTCCATCCCTCGTTGATGTACCTCTTCTACCTGACTCTTCGTGGATTCGCAATTTAGGAATATGTGACCACTTCAAGAGAAGTGCATTCGTTCATTTTGTTCGGATGTGAAGACTTTATGTTGCAATTTTCATTCCGTTGGTTTCACCTTCTATATTTCTCTATTTGTGTGCTAATGGTGGTCAACCTCTTCAGGATAGCTCCCGCTAAGAGCACTAGTCAGAACCAGAATCAAGATCCTCCGCCACCTCCGCCTCCTCCGGAAGCATGGCAAGCTGTGATGGCTGCTACTAATGCAAATACACAGCTGATCATGCAAATCATCCAAGAGCGGAATCAAAGCAGTCAAGCGAATCAAGGCAACAACCAGAACCATTTTGCAACTCTGAATCAGTTCCTCGCAAATGGTCCAAAGACGTTCAGCAACTGCGTTGAGGCTACCGATGCTGATGATTGGTTAGTCGATCTGGGCACGCATTTTGAATGTAGCAACGTCAGACCTGAAGATTTCGTCAAGTTCGTGTCTTTCCAGCTCAAGGATCAGGCCGCAGAGTGGTTTCAGCAGTACCGGGATTCCAGAGGTGGATGTTTGATCCCTTGGGATGATTTCCGTCATGATTTCCGCGCTCATCACATCCCTCAGAGTGTGACTGAAAGCAAACGTGAAGAATTCCGCAATCTGAAGCAAGGCTCTTTGTCTGTCTATGACTACAAAAAGTTGTTCCAGAAGCTCGCCCGTTTTGCCAAGCAGGATGTTCCTGATGAGAAGAGCATGATCTATCAGTTCAGGGGTGGTCTCCGTGAAGAAATTCAGCTCGCTCTTGTCCTCTTCGAGCCGCTGAGATACGATGAGTTCTACAACATGGCACTAAAACAAGAGGCTGCTCAGCAAAGGTGTGATGCTTCCAGGAAGCGAGTCAGAGACACTACGCCTTCTTCCTCTACTCAAGTGGCCAAGCAGCAGAAGTATTGGCTTCCTCCTCCTCCGTTCCGTCAGCCGTATCAGCAGAAGAGCAAAGGTGGCAGTACTTCGTCCCACCCACCCAACCCAGGCTTTTAGAACAAGACTTCGTCTCAAGCTCCAAGATCGAGTGCTCCGTACCACCGTCCGCTCTCAGAGGTCACGTGCAATAAGTGCCAATAGAAGGGTCACTATGCCAATAAGTGTTTCAACCAGAGGCGTCTTCCTCCTCCTCCTCCTGTCAGATCGGCAAGTACAGCTGTGGTCAAGCATAATCCCAAGCACGCCAAGGTCAACTTGCTGAATGCAGCTCAGGCAGAGGACTCGCCAGATGTGATTATGGGTAACCTTCCTGTTAATGATGTTCCCGCTAAAGTACTTTTTGATACTGGTGCATCGCTTTCTTTTATTTCAGCTCCATTTGTGGCCAAGTATGATATTGTGACCGAAAGGATTCCTGTTCCGTTGAAGATTGTGTCTCCGGGCAAGCAAATGACTTCTAACAATTGTGTCCCGGATATTTCTATCACATTGGGTGATTACAAGTTTCTCTCTTCTCCGGTGGTTCTTGGTAATTCTGATATCGACCTCATTCTTGGGATGGACTGGCTCTCTAAACACAAGGCTCACCTCGATTGTGCAGCCAGGCAGATTCAACTGACTCATTCGTCTGAAGATGTCATTGTATTTGCTGCTCGGGATAATACCATCTGGTTGTTCTCTCTTAATGAAAAGGGGGAATTGGATACTATTTCGCAGATTCCGGTTGTTTGTGAGTATCAAGATGTCTTCCCTGAAGAACTCCCAGGCATGCCTCCAAACCGGCCGGTTGAATTTGTTATTGAACTCGAGCCCGGTACGGAACCTGTGTGCAAACGTCCCTACAAGCTCGTCCCCGAAGAGTTGGAGGAGTTGAAGAAACAACTCGATGTGCAAGAAAGAATGGGTCTCATTCGGCCTAGTACTTCTCCATGGGGTTGTGGTGTTCTTTTTGTGAAGAAGAAGGATGGAACGGACCGACTTTGTGTTGATTATTGTCCATTGAACAAGAAGACCATCAAGAACAAGTATCCACTTCCCAACATTAATGAGCTGTTTGAACAACTCAAGGGTGCCCAAGTATTCTCCAAGCTTGACCTCCGTATGGGTTATCACCAAATTCGCATTCGTGAGCAAGATATTCCAACGACGGCGTTCAGAACAAGCTATGGGTCATATGAATACACGGTTATGTCTTTTTGCCTCGCAAATGCTCCTCCGACGTTCTCTCGCATGATGAACTTCATCTTCAACCCCTACACCAACGACTTTGTTTTGGTCTACCTCGACGATATCCTGGTTTTCTCGAAGAACAAGGAAGATCATGCCAAACACTTGCGTTTGTTTCTTGACAAGCTCAGGGAACATCAATTCTACGCCAAGTTCTCCAAGTGTGAGTTTTGGCTCGATGAGGTTCTTTATCTTGGCCATATTATCTCTGCCAAGGGCATTTCCGTGGATCCTGAGAAGGTGTCTACAATCGTTAATTGGGAACCTCCTCAGAACGTGAAGCAACTCCGTAGCTTCCTCGGTCTTGCAAGTTATTGCCGAAGATTCGTTGAAAACTTCTCCAAGATTGCGAAGCCTCTCTCAAATCTTCTTCAGAAGCACGTCAAGTACGTTTGATCTCCGGAGTGTGATGTTGCTTTCAACGCTTTGAAAGAGAAATTGATCACTGCTCTAGTTCTGACTCCGCCTGATGAAACCAAGCCGTAGGAGGTCTTTTGTGATGCCTCTCTCCAAGGTCTCGGTGCAGTACTGATGCAAGAGAAGAAAGTTGTTGCTTATACCTCTCGCCAGTTGAAGCCTAATGAGAAGAACTACCCCACTCATGATCTCGAGTTGGCGGCAGTTGTGCACGCATTGTTGACTTGGAGACATCTTCTCTTGGGAAGGAAAGTGGACATCTTCACTGATCACAAGAGTCTCAAGTACATCTTCACTCAGCCTAATCTCAACCTCAGGCAGACTCGATGGGTCGAAATGATTCAAGAGTACAATCCGAGTATCGAGTATACTCCTGGCAAGGCTAATGTGATTGCTGACGCTTTGAGCAGAAAAGCATATTGCAATAGTCTGATTCTCAAGCCTTATCAACCCGAGCTTTGTGAAGCTCTCCGCAAACTTAATCTGCATGTTGTTCCTCAAGGTTTCCTCGCCAACCTTCAAGTTTATCCTACCTTGGAAGACCAGATTCGCCAAGCCCAGCTTCTTGATGCTATGGTGAAAAAGGAGAAGATTGGTATTGCAAAGAGTCAGTCCAAGTACAAGTGCTACCGACTTGATGACAAGGACACTCTCTTCTTTGAGGATCGAATTGTTGTGCCCAAAGGTGAACTTCGTAAAGTGATCATGTATGAGGCTCACAACTCTCTCGTCTCCATCCACCCTGGGAGCACGAAGATGTATCAGGATCTGAAGCAAACCTATTTGTGGACTCGAATGAAGCGCGAGATCGCTCAATTCGTGAATGAATGTGATGTCTGCAGAAGAGTGAAAGAAGAACACCAAAGGCCAGCAGGTCTCCTCCAAGCTCTTGCCATTCCAGAATGGAAGTTTGACCACATTGAAATGGACTTCGTGACTGGGTTTCCTAAGTCCAAGCGTGGCAATGATTCTATATTCGTTGTCATCGACAAGCTCACCAAAGTGGCTCATTTCCTGCCCATCAAAGAGTTAATCACTGCAGCTCAATTGGCGGAGCTCTACACCTCTCGTATTGTCTCTCTGCACGGTATTCCTCAAGTGATATCTTTAGACCGTGGCAGCATCTTTACCTCCAAGTTCTGGGATTCTTTTCAGAAGGCCATGGGCACCAACATTCGCTTCAGCACTGCTTTCTACCCTCAAACAAGCGGCCAAGTCGAGCGTGTGAACCAGATTCTTGAAGATATGCTCAGGCCTTGTGTTATCTCCTTCGGCATGAAGTGAGAGGATTGCCTTCCCTATGCTGAATTCTCGTACAACAACAGTTTCCAAGCAAGTTCCGGCAAGGCCCCATTTGAAATTCTGTATGGTAGGAAGTGCCGTACACCTCTCAACTGGTATGAAACAGGTGAACGTCAGCTGCTGGGTAATGACCTGATCACAGAGGCAGAAGAAATGTGCAAGGTCATTCGTGATAACCTCAAAGCAGCCCAATCCCGCCATAAGAGCTACTATGACAGCAAGCACCGTGATTTGGCCTTCGAGATCGGAGATCATGTCTACCTCCGCGTCTCTCCTATGAAAGGGACTCGTCGCTTCGGTATCGAAGGGAAGCTTGCCCCAGATACGTCGGGCCTTTCAAGATCGTCAGCAATAGAGGCGACCTCGCCTATCAACTCAAGCTTCTTGTAACCTTTGCCAATGTTCATGATGTGTTCCACGTCTCGCAACTCCGAAAGAGCTTCAAGACGGCTGAGCACACCGTCAACTTCGAGGAAATTGAGCTCCAAGAAGATCTCTCCTACCGTGAGCAACCAGTTGCAATCCTTGAAGAGACTGAACACAAAACTCGCAACAAGTCAATCAAATTTCTCAAAGTCAAGTGGTCACACCATTCCGACCGTGAAGCTACCTGGGAACGCGAGGATCACCTCCGTTCCGAGTACCCGGAGTTCTTTCAGTCCTAGATCTCGGGACGAGATCTTTTTGTAGTCGTGGAGTGTTGTAACGCCCCATATGTAACCTTCCCGAATTATACTCCAACTCTTGCCATTTCTGGCATTAAGTTATATTTAATTCTTGGGTTCAGGTCTTTGTCTCCGTGTGTTGTTTTTGTTTGCGTGCATCTCATATCATGTCGTCATGTGCATTGCATTTGCATACATGTTCATCTCATGCATTCGAGCATTTTCCCCGTTGTCCGTTTTGCATTCCGGCACTTCGTTCTCCTCCGGTGGCCATTTCTAGCTTTCTTCGTGTGTGGGGATTAAACATTTCCGGATTGGGCCGAGACTTGCCATGCGGCCTTGGTTTACTACCGGTAGACCGCCTGTCAAGTTTCGGGTCATTTGGACTTCGTTTGATACTCCAACGGTTAACCGAGGGACCGAAAAGGCCTCGTGTGTGTGCAGCCCAACACCCCTCCATGTTGGCCCAAAACCCACCAAACTCTGCTCCATCGTCTCGGTCGTTCGATCGCGATTGTGTGGGCGAAAACCGCGCCTCATTTGGACTCTCCTTGCTCCCTCTAGGTCTATAAATAGACCCCCTCCTCCAAATCCCGGATCCCCTCTCCAAACCCTAAAAAAAACAAATCTCCCTCCGCCGCCCTTCTTCTCCGGTGGCCGGAACCGCCACCCGCCACCGCGGGCTCGCCGGAGTCGCCTCGCCGGCCGCCACCCGCCACGCCTCGTGGGAGCTCGCCGCCCCGCGCCTCGGCGTCCGGGCCTCGCCGCGCGACGCCCCGCCGGCCGCCGCGCCTCGCCGTCGCGGGCCTCGCCTCCCCTCGCCGGCGGTCGCCTCGCCGGAGCCGGAACCAGCCGCGCCGACATCGCCGGTGAACAGTACCCGCGCGCCGGTGAACAGTGCCCCGGCCTAGATCTGGATCTGGTTGACCCCCATCTCCCCCCAAAACCCTAATTCCGTGATTTTTCATGCTATGTTTGACCTGCCATATCTTTGCATCCGTAGCTCCGATTTGGGCATATGATATATCAAAATCTTCGTCTCGACGAGTACATCATTTCATTCCATTGCATCATTTGCATTTGAGGTCATATTGATGCCCAAAATGCTGTGGGAAGGAGGCATCACGAGTTAAATTGCAGATCCGTTAGTTCATCATGCACTTTTGTCATTTTTGCCATGTTTAATCCGTGCATGATATGCCTATGCCCCTTTGGGATGAATTGTTAAGCATGTTGTCTTCTTTCCAGAGGTGCGTCCCATGCATTTTTAGGATGTGTGTGTTGTCTTGTGAAAGCTTGCGATGTACGGTACCTGAGTTTACTGATTTCAGGGACTTAGTGAAAATCACTAAGTCTGGGATGTTTTAGTTCGCGATGCTATATGTCCAGCTTGTTTCCTAGTGATCCGTGCCTCTTTTGAGGATGATCAGTAAGAGTGATTTGTTATGCTTCTTGTTCTTAATCCATCGTGTCTTTACTTGTTATGTTGGAGCATCCTAGGTTGACTCAATCGAGCTCGACTTTTGCATGGTTGTTAATTTGGGCAGATCGTGAACTCTTTTGCGATTTTGCCGGAGCTATTGCTAGTGATCCATGTATGCTATGCCATTGTTCTTGCCATGTCTAGCTAGCATTTTGTGCCTTCTTAATGGATATATGCTTGCCTTGCCATGACTTGCACCGTAGTGAGAGCATCGAGCTCGTTTACATGCCTCCGTGAGTTATATTTCAGCATGTCCCAGTTTTCACTAAGTCTGAAAACTGATTGTGTTTCATCGATGTTCGTGTGCTCGTTAGAGTATTTTGTGAACCCTTTTGACCCTAGGTCATTTTGGGTGTTTTGTTAAGCTTGTTGAGTAGCTCCATGCCATGCTCTTACTTGCCATGTCCAGGTTTTGCTTCATGTTGTTTTGCTGCTCCGAAGAGAGCATCGTGGTCTGAAATTTCAGACTAGCGTTAATTTCGCTAAGTCTGAAATCTGTTTTGCTTATTCAGTTTTGCCATGCTTGTTTGAAGCCCTTAATGGATGAATTTGCCTATGCCTCAGTCCTGGTGATTTGTTAAGCTTCTTGAGTACATCACTGCCATTCAATTTGTTTTCATGTTGGGTGGCTGTAGCATGTTCATTTCATTGCCTTTAGGAGCCTACTTGCTGTAAATCGCAGATCGGTTCGTTTCGTAAAACGCTTGCCATTTCTAACCCGTAGCTCCGATTGCCATGATCTTTATATCGTTTTCAGGGGATTTATTCACCTCTATCCAGTGTCACACTTGGTTTTCCATGTTGAGGCCAGGTTCATGCATTTCCTGTCACGTCTTGCATTTTCCATCCCGCATCGCATCCCGCATAGCATATCATCTTTGCATCTTATTGGTTGCCCTAGCACGTGGTTGATTGTATCCTTCTTGCTTGTTTGTGTTGTTGGGTAGAGCCGGGAGACGAGTTCGCTCACGAGGAGCCCGTTGAGTTTGCTTTTGAGGATCCAGTCAACTCTGACAACTGTGCAGGCAAGATGATCATACCCTCGAAATCACTACTATCTTTGCTATGCTAGTTTGCTCGCTCTTTTGCTTTGCCAATGCTACGATGCCTACCACTTGCTTGTCAGCCTCCCAATTGCCATGATTGAGCCTCTAACCCACCTTGTCCTAGCAAACCGTTGATTGGCTATGTTACCGCTTTGCTCAAGCCCCTTCTTATAGCGTTGTTAGTTGCAGGTGAAGATTGGAGCTGTTCCTTGTTGGAACATTTATTTACTTGTTGGGATATCATTATATTGCTATGTTATCATTATTCATCTATATACTTGGTAAAGGGTGGAAGGCTCGGCCTCTCGCCTAGTGTTTTGTTCCACTCTTGCCGCCCTAGTTCCGTCATATCGGTGTTATGTTCCCGGATTGTTGCGTCCCTTACGCAGTTGGGCTATATGGGAACCCCTTGATAGTTCGCCTTGATTAAAGCTTTTCCAGCAATGCCCAACATTGGTTTTACCATTTTCCACCTACCCTTTTCTTTCCCTTGGGTTTCCGGAGCCCGAGGGTCATCTTTATTTTAGCCCCCCCCCCCCCACGGGCCAGTGCTCCTCTGAGTGTTGGTCCGAACCGAGCAACTTGCAGCGCCACCTCGGGGCAACTCGAGGGTTGGTTTTAGTTGTACGTAGTGTTCATCTGAGTGTGCCCTGAGAAAGAGATATGTGCAGCTCCTATCGGGATTTGTCGGCACATTCGGGCGGTGTTGCTGGACTAGTTTTGACGTGTCGAATCATCTTGTTGTACCGGGATACCGAGTCTGATCGGTGGGTCCTGGGTGGAGGTCTATTCCTTCGTTGACCGTGAGAGCTTGTTATGGGCTAAGTTGGGACCCCCTGCAGGGATTGATTTTTCGAAAGCCATGCCCGCGGTTATGGGCAGATGGGAATTTGTTGATGTCCGGTTGTAGATAACTTGAACCTTAAATAATTAAAATGAATCATCTGCGTGTGTTGCCGTGATGGCCTATTCTCGGCGGAGTCCGGGAAGTGGACACGGCGTTGGAGTTATGTTTGCGTAGGCTGCTCTATATAGTTTTCGCTCGTGCTTTGCCTCCTCTTCTCGCTCTACTTTGCGAATAAGTTAGCCACCATATATGCTAGTCGCTTGCTGCAGCTCCACTTTACATTACCCCTTTCCTACCTATTAAGCTTAAATAGTCTTGATCGCGAGGGTGCGAGATTGCTGAGTCCTTTGTGGCTCACAGATTACTATTACACCAGATGCAGGGACCGATGACACTTCTCCGGATGGCGCGCTCGAGCTGAAGTGGGAGTACGACGGGGACTCTCAGCGTTACTATGTGTCTTTTCCTGATGATCAGTAGGGGTGCCTATTCGGGGTTCGATTCAGGGCTTAGTCCCTTGTTGGGGGTCTTTTCTATTTTGGCGCCGTAGTCGGGCCATGAGTGATTGTATGATGGATGTTATTTATGTACTTTGATGTGACGTGGCGAGTGTAAGCCAATTATATTATTATTCCCCATTATATTATATATGTACTTGGGTTGTGTTATGATTCCCGACTTGCGACATTGCTTTCAATGCGCCTATGTCTCTAAGTCATGCCTCGACACGTGGGAGACATAGCCGCATCGAGGGCGTTACAAGGCACTCCCTCTACTCTACTCAATGTAATACTATATAAAATCAAGTTATGGGACAAAGCAAACAACCGTTGTTGTTTCAGGCTATCAACTTACACTTTGTAGTCCAGGTTGCCGGTACGAATCTCATCTTTCAGATTTGTTAATTTTAGCTCCAAATTTGATTAATGACAACTGGGACCCTCGTGTGTTGTTCCGATATTTTAGTGTAGGATGGTTTCTTTAAGCAAACACTTTGCGCGGTTAGACAAGTAACGGCACAAGTTACGCGTATTTTGCAAGTTTGCGAACAAAAATGACAACGGCATAAAATATCACATCCACCCCGCAGCTTAGATGCTATGGTGATATGAGTTGGGAGTAGTCTTTGTAATTATGCGCAATTTCCAAACTCTCCAAAGGTTTTTTTGCAAATAAAACATTCAGGCCTCGTGTGTGCCGCTGCATCTTGGATCCAACGGCTCCCCATTCCTCATATTAGGTGCTCCCCGTAGCTTAATTACCCGCTACGGTGATATGAGCATCTAGGTCGTATGATTAGTGATCAGATGGCACATGCGTAGTACTTGTACTTTCTGCGCAATTCCCAAACTCTCTCATCCATATATTGCCAAAACATTCAAACCTACTACTGTGGGCCGTTAGATCTCCGTGAACTCGTATCACCATAGAATTTACGGTGCGGGAGCACCTCATATTCTCATGTGCGAGAAAACATAAGGTGCTCTCACAACTTGGATGCTATGGTGATACGAGCTTCGAGGTTGTTTGATCTGAGATCCAATGGCATCTGAGCAGTCTTTGTGCTTGTAAGCAGTGGCTGAACTCTTTGGGGGCTTTTCTGCAGAAAACCATTCGAACCACCGAGGAGGCATTGGGTCACAAATCCAACGCTCTGAAGAGCTTGTATCACCAAAGCATCTAAGGTGTGGTGGCACATGATATTCTTACATAGAGGAGAATATGATGTCCTCCTTCATCTTAGATGCTACAGTGATTGGAGCCTCGAGGTCGTTGGATATGTGATCCAAGAGCATCTGAGTAGTTTTTGTACAAATTGTGTGCAATTCTCAAACTCATCAAGGTTTCCTATAAAAATATTAAGACATCATGTGAGTTGCTATATCTCAGATCTACAAGCTCCAAGCAACTCGTATCGGCATATAGCATCTAAGGTATGGGGGCACATGATCTTCTCCCGAGGAGGAGGGGTGGGGGTGCACAACCAATCGGTGGTTGGGAGGGTGGGGACAAATATAATATAAACAACCCTAAACAGAGCTTCACAATTTTATCTAAGGTCGAGGGGGTGACCCCCGACAATCATAGCTCCGCCTAATTAAACACAACATTTCCATGTACTTTAGTACTAGGCTTAATATTCATGTTTCAGTTTCATGTTCGTTTCAAATATTGAATAGAGGACCATGCATGTCTTACATTTTACTCCCTTCATTCCTAAATATTAGTCTTTTTAGAGTTTTCAAGTGGACTGGCACATACGGATGTATATAGACATATTTTAGAGTGTAGATTCACTCATTTTGCTTCGTCTGTAGTCGCTTGTTGAAATCTCTAACAGACTAATATTTAGGAACAGAAGGAGCATTTTTGAATTCGTGTCATACATGCATGGTTTGGAAAAATAGATGCACTATACTTATTGGATTGTTGTTGTGTTCGTGTGTGGGTGTCTTTGTGTTTGTGTGTGTGTGTGTGTGTGTGTGGTCATATGCTTGACACATACAAAGTTTTCTCACCTCCATATTGTTCATCTTTTAAATTTGAATTTGCATTGAAAAATTTAGCAGGGATACCATGAAATGTGAAATCCACGTTGAGATCACTATATCACAAACTCACTCTAATTCAACAACTCGTCATAAATCAATTACCATGTTGAGATTAGTATTTGCAAGGAAAATACGGGCATTGTAGTACACATAGATTCATTTGGCAACTTAAAAGGTTCCTTTCGTATTCTCGAATGGTAGGACCCAGCGGCGTACTAGCCAGACCTTGGCTCATGTTGATCCTAAAAAACGGGCTCGTGTCCTCCTGGTGGCGTGCGTGGTACGCACATTAGGCAACCCCAACCAGTCGAGCCTCCGCGTTTCGAGTCGAAATATCTGGCGGCCAAAATTCCAGCGCTAGGAAATTCCCCTCATGTCCCCGGTCCATAATGACTACCGATGAACAATGGAGGGATGCTTTAGTAACTAGACAATGTTGTGTTCAAAAAAAGTAACGAGACAACGTTACCTACCATGCCGAGCACGGTTCAATTCCCTCGGTCGCCGCTCGCCAAGGTCACCCGTCAACTGCATTACCTAGTACTACTACTACTACTACTACTACTACTACTACTACTACACCATGATGAGCACAGAATTGAGCCCATTTTTCCCGTTTGTTCATGCCTAGTACTTGAGTTAATATATCAGGCAATGCGCTAGTACGAAGGGATTATCCTTTTGCTCATATATAACTTGTCTGAAGTCTAACTAAGCAAAATGATTGACCAAATACTTTCTTAAGAAATACAACATGACAGATGTATGGCATGAAAATTTATTGCATGATGCAGGTTATGATATTGTTTCGAATCCTAGATCTTAAATTTCAGAAAATGCAAAAGTGACCATAAATTCTCGAAACTGAGCATGGTCACGTGATATGGCACAAATATTACTTTGTAATTTTTTTCTTCAAGTTGAGACAAGCTGCTTATGAGAAGTTGCACAAATGAAGAGCCAAGGTATTTTGGAACAAAGACCTGTCATGTTAAGGCGAACGCTTTCACTATTGAAACCGTGGGTGTTTACCTGCCGCCATGTGTCCCGCTTATCATCGGCAGGTGCCGTCCGAGCAAGTGTGTGAGTCGATGGGATGCATGCGAGCAGACCGCTGCGCCGACTGACAGGGAGGCGTGCTAGCAGACCGCTGTGAAGGCTCACCAGGAGGCGAGCCCTTTGACTAGGCTCCGCCGCCCACCTTCGTCCCAACTGCTCCCACTTTTAATGTCGTCGGTGCCACAGTTTAAAATCAATCCCGCACTACCCGATATCTCTACAATCTTCTCTCTTGCTCTCTGATTCTCGTGTCGTCTACCTCCAACCAGTCTGACCTAAACGTACGCCATGCCGCATCATGATGGTCTGCCCTTAGTATTCTAGTTTCCTGAGGAAGACACCCAGCCGGAGTCTCAAGAACATAAGGCGCTTTGGGACAAGCTTGAACTGGCCTTGCGGGAAGATGACGCGCCTGTCCCCGCTCCCGTTCCGGCTCCCGTCGCCTCGACTGCACTAGCGCCCATCCCCGTGGCATTGATGGGCTGGGAGCCACACATTGTCGCCGAGCTTGATGCCACAGGGTACCACGAGGTCCCGGCCGACTTTCACGCGCCCGTGCACCTGCCAGCGCATGCGCCTATGCATGCACTAACGCGCACGCCCGTGCCAGTGCCCGTGCACCTGGCAGCGCGTGCGCCTGCGCATGCACTGATGTCCGTGCCCATGCTGGTGCCCGTGCACACGAATGCCTCCGCTGCGCCGTTGATAGCGCGTGTCCCGCGCGGGTGCCAGTGCCCCCTCAGCGGCATGGATGGCCGCCGTCGACCGCTTCCTTGCACCAATGCCAGTCGTCTCCTCCCGCCAGTTGACTCGCTCCTGGAGACCGAAGTCCAGAACATTGTGGACTTCCTTGAAGCTCGGGCCAATGTCGAGGAGTACGCCAACAACGGCGCTTCCCACCACAAGACGCCCCCGCCGCCACCATCTAATCTAAATTTGCCATGAAAAACGTTCGGATTGTCATGCTTAAAAATCCCGGCCTGGAAAAGTGACCGACCCCTTGATGAATGAAAGAAAGGGTTTATGAGCCCTAGCCCTGTAAGCCCACACCTGTGTAGAGTAGATCATTCAACACCTGCGGCACAAACCCATTTTGGACCAATTGGTCCGTATATCATACCAAACGTTTATTATTTCCGGTTATTTTAGATCGATTGTCGTATAATTTAAAGTTGGAGTCAGATTGAACAAAATCTATGGTTTGATCGATTGAATGTTCTGCTAGAGCCATATCAAATTAAATATAAAACGTCATCAAGCCATATGTATTACTTGTCATCCAACGACCTAGACTACTTCAATGTCGAGCGCTCAACACGTTTAGCGTGCAGTTAATTTCATGCCAAAATTAGTGCTAATCAGATAATAACACGCAAATAATATCCAATTTAATATCCACATGCACTTAATATACTTCCAAATTAACGTGCATTGCACATACACACTGACTAGTGCTGCTAGCACGTGAAACTAGTGTTGTAACTTATGAATGCATCCAGATATGGTCAACGACAACATTGCCTGCGAGTTCTTTGTGTTTGCTCGTGCGTCTAAATGCAAAAGGGGAGGAGAGAGAGAGCATGTAACACCCACGATGTGGCTATATCTCCCACGTGTCGGAGCACGACTTAGAGGCATAGCCGCATAGTAGGCATGTCGCAAGTTGGTAATCAGAGCCTTCCCCGACTTAGGAGCCCCCTGCTTGATCGAATCGTTGGCGTTGTTGAGTCTAGAAAAATGTTTTGAGTCTTATAGGATTATATATATCGGAGAGTAGGATTCTTTTTACTCCTCAGTTCCTTCGTCACTCCGGTGAGGCCTCCTGACGTAGAGTTTTGACTCTTCCCTTCTCAAATTTCACTAATTTTTTTTAGGATCACGCGGGTATCTTGGAATCGTTCCGATGGTTTTGTGACAAGAACATTGTTCTTGGTGCCTCCTGACATTTAGGGGTTGTGGCAGTGTCCCGGGGAGTTGAGCTCCGAGGTGTTGTCGTCACAATTTTATCGTTGCAGTTCTGGAATACCTGAGTTTCACCGACATCGAAAATCTCCTTTATGTAGTTGTTGCTGAGATAACCTCGATGCCACCCAGTACTGGAGCGGGAGTTCAGGAGTATTCCCATAACTCGTATAACGGATGCTTTTCGAAAGTTGAGGTAAATGATTTCCGAAGGTTTCTTAGTTATGTGTTGAAGGATGGATACAGCTGGATGTAGGATTTGCTAGTTTTGGGTGAGATATTATGCTTCTCCTGTATCCCCAACACCCGATTGCATAACCAGAAAGTTTCGGGAGTTTCATAGGTGGGAATTCTTGTAGCTCTAGTATTTCTTTCCGCAGGTAGATGGTTTGTGATTGGTTAATCCTTACCAATTATTTGTTCATATACCTACCTTGTTGTTTTATTCATCTATCTCTATCTAAGTGGCTTCTCAATTTATGGAAGTCTGATGATTTACTTTGGAATTCATTCGTTCATTCTTCTTTGAATGTTAAGGCTATATGTTGCAATTTCGATCCATTGATTCAGCTTGAATATATGTCTTTGAAGATGCGAACAGATGTCAACCTCTTCTGGATGGCTCCTCCTACGCGTCATAATCTCGAACCTCCGCCACCACCTCCACCTTCGGAGGGATGGCAAGCTGTCATGGCCGCTACCAACGCCAACACGCAGATGCTTTTGCAACTCTTGCAAGAGCACAACCAAGGATATCAAGGCCAAGGCAACAATGAAGATCAGTTTGCTACCCTCAACCAGTTCCTCGCAAACAAGCCGAAATCTTTCAGTAACTGTGTCAAGGCCACAGACGCTGACGATTGGCTCGAGGATATCTGCAAACATTTTGAGTGTAGCAACATCAGGCCTGAGGACTTTGTCAAGTTTGCTTCGTTCCAACTCAAAGACCAAGCTGCTGAGTGGTATCAACAATACAAAGATTCCAAAGGAGGTCATGTGATTACCTGGGATGATTTCTGCCAAGACTTCAAAGCTCACCACATTCCTCAAAGTGTTCCTGAGAGTAAGTGCAAGGAGTTCCGCAATCTGAAGCAAGGCAGCTTGTTTGTTTACCAACACAACATCATATTCCAGAGGCTCTCTCGTTTCGCCAAACAAGACATCCCTGACGAGAAGAGCATGATTTATCAATTCAGAGGTGGCCTCAGAGAAGTTCTGCAACTAGCTCTTGTACTTTTTGAGCCGACCAATTATGATGATTTCTACAACATGGCACTAAAGCAAGAAGCTTCTCAGATCAAGTGTGATGCTTCCAAGAAGAGAGTAAGGGATGCAACTCCTTCTTCTTCTTCAACTCAAGTGGCAGCTAAGAAGCAAAAGTTCTGGTTGCCTACTCCTCCGTTCCGTCAGCCTTACCAGCAGAAGAGCAAAGGTTGCAATGGATCTTTGCACCCACCCAGCCCAGGCTAGCAGAACAAAGCTTCGTCTCCTGCTCCAAGGTCATGTGCTCCGTATCACCGCCCGCTCTCAGAGGTTACGTGCAACAAGTGTCAACAGAAAGGGCACTATGCGAACAAATGCTTCAACCAAAGGCATCTTCCGCCTCCTCCTCCTATGAGATCTGCCTGGAATGAAGTGGTCAAGCATAGTCCCAAGTTTGCAAAGGTCAACATGATGAACGTAGCTCAGGCAGAGGACTCTTCAGAAGTGATCATGGGTAACCTTCATGTTAATGATATTCCTGCAAAAGTTCTTTTCGACACTGGTGCCTCACTTAGTTTCATCTCAAGACCATTTGCATCTAAGAATGAGTGGGTTTTCCAAGATTTGCCTAGTCCGTTAGCAGTTGTCTCACAGGGTAAATTCTTCTACACAAAATCCATGGTTCCGGATGTGTCTAACGAGATGGGTGACTATAGATTTCTGTCTTCTCCAATGGTCCTTGGTGACTCGATGTAACGCCCTCGATGCGGCTATATCTCCCACGTGTCGAAGCACGACTTAGAGGCATAACCGCATTGAAAGCAATGTCGCAAGTGAGGTAATATTTACACAACCCATGTTATACATAAGGGAAAGAGATACATAGTTGGCTTACAATCGCCACTTCACACAAATACATGAATAAAGCATTACATCATTCAATTACACTCAAGGTCCGACTACGGAACCAAAATAAAAGAAGAACCCCAAATGCGACAAATGTCCCCGATCGACCCAACTGGGCTCCACTACTGATCTACTAGAACGAAATAACAGAAAGGACAAGATCTTCATCGAGCTCCTCCTGAGCTGGGTTGCGTCATCTGCACGGACTCGTCGGCACCTGCAAGCTGGTTTTGGAAGTATCTGTGAGCCACAGGGACTCAGCAATCTCGCACCCTCGCGATCAAGACTATTTAAGCTTATGGGTAAGGTAAAGGTGTGAGGTGGAGCTGCAGCAAGTGACTCGCATATATGGTGGCTAACATACGCAAATGAGAGCGAGAAGAGAAGGCAAAGCACGGTCGATAAAAGTATGATCAAGAAGTGATCCTGGACTACCTACGTCAAGCACAACTCCAACAACCGTGTTCACTTCCCGGACTCCACCGGAAAGAGACCATCATGGTTACACACGCGATTGATTCATTTTAATTAAGGTCAACTTTAGGTTTTCTACAACCGGACGTTAACAAATTCCCATCTGCCCATAACCGTGGGCACGGCTTTCGAAAGTTCAAATCCCCGCAGGGTGTCCCAACTTAGCCCATGACAAGCTCTCACGGTCAACGAAGGAATAGACCTCCACCCGAGATGTTTCGATCAGACTCGGTATCCCGGTACAACAAGACATTTCGACAGGGTAAAACTAAACCAGCAACACCGCCCGATGCGCCGACATCCTGATGGGAGCTGCACATATCTCGTTCTCAGGGCAACGCCGGATGAGACATCCTACGAGTAAAACCAGCCCTCAAGTTTCCCCGAGGTGGCCCCACAGTCTACTTAGTTCGAACCAACACTTAGACAAGCACTGGCCCGGGGGGGTTAAAATAAGATGACCCTAGGGATGCATGACTCCCAAGGGATAAGGCTAGGTGGAAAATGGTAAAACCAACATTGGGCATTGCTGGAAAAGCTTTACTTAAGGTGAACTCTCAAGGGGTTCCCATTATAGCCCAACCGCGTAAGGGACGCAAAATCCGGGAACATAACACCGATATGACGGAAACTAGGGCGGCAAGAGTGGAACAAAACACCAGGCATAAGGCCGAGCCTTCCACCCTTTACCAAGTATATAGATGCATTAATTAAATAAGATATATTGTGATATCCGAACAAGTAAACATGTTCCAACGAGGAACAACAACTCCATGTTCCAACAAGGAACAAACTTCAATCTTCACCTGCAACCAACAACACTATAAGAGGGGCTGAGCCAAGCGGTAACATAGCCAATCAACGGTTTGCTAGGACATGGTGGGTTAGAGGTTTTACATGGCAATTGGGAGGCTGACAAGCAAATGGTAGGCATCGTAGCATTGGCATAGCAAAAGAGGGAGCATCTAGCATAGCAAAGATAGTAGTGATTTCGAGGGTATGATCATCTTGCCTGAAATCCCGCAAGGAAGAAGAACGAGTCCATGAAGAAGACAAACGAACGTAGACGAACGGGTCCTCACAAACGCGATGTTATCGGAACCAACCCGAAGAAGCAATCACCGAAAAAGAAGCACACAACATAGTAACCAACCACCACATGAACATGGCATGATGCACAAACGAGTATGATGCATGTCCGGTTTAATGAAGCATGGCATGGCAAAATGCACAAGCAATCCTACAAATTAAATGGAGCTCAATATGCAACGAATTGCATATTGACAAAACACCACATCAAGTTATTTAGTTTGATCCCGTTTATGTACCCAACAATATTAAATGTTGTTAGCATGGCAAGAGGTGAAGCACAACAAAACTACCTATCTAGGCAAGTTTAAATGAGGCTGGAAGCAACGAACAACAAGTCCGGAAAATCCTCATGTGCATAATTTAAGGTTTGGTACTGTTCTGCCCTAAACATTATTTTAGAGTTGTTAAACATGCAAGATGAGGGCACCATGTTAAACTAGGCAAAATTCTACCCCATTTACATATAAAGTTTATTAAAAATGGAGCTACGATTATTTAGTTATGAATTAAACCGTTTTAGCATGGCATAGGGGAAAATTAATGCAAACAACATTTTAAACATTTCAAACATAGGTGAAAGTTGGATATTATTAATCTACACAAAATTCTGAGCAAGTTTCATATATAAAACATTTTAATCCGATGCACCATTTGTGAGTTATTAAATGCATGGACATGAGGGACTAAACTGCAAAACTGCAATCTCTGGATAATAGACAAATCGTCCAGACGCTGAAAAAAAAACATCACGGGCCGAATCTGGCTTAGCCCAGCAGCAGGGAAAAAAATAACAAGAGGAGGGGTGCGCTGGGGGCTGCTCACCCTGGGCCTCGGCCCGGTCGGAGGAAGAGGCAGGCCGCTCCGTAGGGGCGATGCGGATCTGGCCCGGCTGGAGCTGGGCCTGGCGCTGCGCTGGGCCTTGGAGCGAGCGCAGCTGGATCCCACGAGCGGACGCGCTCGACTGGTCAATGCAGGGGATCGAGCGGGACTGGCGCTGGCCTCGTCTTCGAAGCAGAGGAAAACAGGGGCGCGACTGGTTCGGCAGGGACGGGGACGAGCTCGTTCCCAAGCAGAGGGCGACGGCGGACTTGGCGCCGGCGAGCAGGGGCGTGAGTGAGGCTGGCGAGGCGCCAGCGGGAGGACTGGATCCGTAGGAAGACGAATGAGAGGGCAGCAGGCGACGAGGGTTCCTGCTGGTCCGACGATGGGGGCGTCGGAGATGGACGGATCCGGGCCAGCTTGGGTCGAGGACGAAGCTCCTGGGCATCGGGGCTCCATGCCCGGCGCTGGACACAGAGAGGGAGGGAGAGGGAAATGTGAGCGAGAGAGGAGAGCGGAAGGGAGAGATGGAAGGCAGGGGCACCATAACCTGGTGGTGCTCGCCGGAAGAGAAGCAGACGACGGGGACGGCGGGGATCCGGTTCAGGGCAGCGGGGTGGCATCTCCATGGTGCTGGTTCGGGGCGTTGGTGGTGCTCATCAGCGACGAGGTAAGGAGGAGGAGGTCCAGCTGGCTGCGGGAGAAGCTTCGCTCAGGGCAGAGGCGAGCGAGGTCGAGGCCTCGATCCAACCTGGATGTAGCGCTGGCTGGCTGCGGAGGGGCTCAAGGTCGGGCACTGCGGCTGGTGGTTGGTTGGGTGGACAAGACGATGATGATTTGGATCGACGAGATGTGGTTGGCTGAGGGGATCTTGGAACGGGGAAGAAAACTGGTTGGCTTGGCGTTGAAAACAAAGGAAGTGGCGGCGGCGGATGAGAGGGATAGGATGGGACAGATCCCTAGTTTCTAGGGTTGCCCATTAGATACGCAGGTGGGTTAGGTTAGGGGCTAATCGGACCCTCCGATCAAAATCAAACGGTCGAGATAAAATAGTTAGGGAGCCCAAATAGGAAAACGATGATGTGGCATGCTCTGATTGGGCGAAGTGAGGTGGCTGGGCGGTGAGCGGACATGTCCGGCACGGCGCGGACGCGTCCGGATGCGCCGTGGAGGAAGAAGACTAGGGTGTCATCCGAAATTTCGGGGAGGGGTGCTCTTTTATAGGTAGAGGGAGCTAGGAAGCTCCAAATGAGGTGCGGTTTTCGGCCACACGATCGTGATCGAACGACCGAGATGATGGAGCAGAGTTAGGTGGGTTTTGGGACAAAATGGAAGGGTGTTGGGCTGCAACACAAACGAGGCCTTCTCGGTCCCTCGGTTAACCGTTGGAGTATCAAACGAAGTCCAAATGATACGAAACTTGACAGGCGGTCTACCGGTAGTAAACCAAGGTCGCTTGGCAAGTCTCGGTCCAATCCAGAAATGTTTAATCCCCACACAAGAAAGAAAGGTAGAAATGACCACCGGAGGAGAACGGAGCGCCGGAATGCAAAACGGACAACGGGGAAAATGCTCGAATGCATGAGATGAACACGTATGCAAATGAAATGCACATGATGACATGATGAAATGCAACACGCAAGCAAAGACAAGGCAAGAATAGCGAATAACTGAACGACACCTGGCACATCGGTCTCGGGGCGTTACACTCGAATATTGATCTAATTCTCGACATGGACTGGCTTTCTAAGGAGAAGGCTCAGCTCGATTGTGCTGCCAGGAAGATTCAATTGACACACTCGTCTGAGGACGTGATCAGCTATGCCACTCGTGATGATACCATTCGACTGTTTTCTCTCAATGAGAAGGGCGAGTTGAATGCCATCTCTCAGATTCCAGTCGTTTGTGAACATCAAGACGTCTTTCTAGAAGAGCTTCCGGGAATGCCTCCTCACCGGCCAGTTGAATTCGTCATCGATCTTGAGCCTGGCATGGAACCTATTTGCAAATGTCCTTACAAGCTTGGACTAGAAGAGTTGAAGGAGCTGAAGAAACAACTCGATGAACAAGAGCGTATGGGTCTGATCCGACCGAGTTCTTCTCCATGGGGTTGTGGTGTTCTTTTTGTCAAGAAGAAGGATGGCACGACCGACTATGTGTCGACTACCGTCCATTGAACAAGAAAACCATAAAGAACAATTACCCACTTCCCAACATCAATGAGCTTTTCGAACAACTCAAAGCTGCTCAAGTATTCTCCAAGATTGTCCTTCATATGGGTTATCATCAAATTCGCATTCATGAACAAGATATCTCCAAGACAGCGTTCAAAACAAGCTATGGTTCTTATGACTACACTATCATGTCTTTCGACCTTGTCAATGCTCCGCCAACATTCTCTCGCACGATGAACTTCATCTTCAACCCTTACACAAATGACTTCGTCTTGGTATATCTCGATGATATTTTGGTCTTCTCCAAGAACAAAGAGGATCATGCCAAGCATTTGAGATTGGTGCTCGACAAACTCAGAGGACATCAGTTCTATGTGAAGTTTTCAAAGTTCGAGTTTTGGCTGGATGAGGTTCTCTACCTTGGGCATATCATCTCCGCCAAGGGCATAGCTGTTAATCCTAAGAAGGTGTCTGCAATTGTGAATTGGGAACCGCCTCAGAATGTGAAGTAGCTCCGCAGTTTCCTTGGGCTTGCAAGCTATTGTCGAAGATTCGTTGAGAATTTCTCTAAGACCGCGAAGCCTTTTTCCAACCTCCTCCAGAAGCATGTGAAGTATGTCTGGACGCCTGAATATGACGTCACTTTCAACACCCTCAAAGAAAAGCTAGTCACAGCTCCAGTTCGAACTCCTCCGGATGAATCCAAACCATTTAAGGTTTTTTCGGTGATGCTTTCCTGCAAGGTCTCGGTGCTGTGTTAATGCAAGAGAAGAAAGTTGTGGCCTATACCTCTCGCTAGTTGAAGCGCAACGAAAAGAACTACCCCACTCATGACCTCGAGTTGGCGGCAGTTGTCCAAGCTCTTTTAACATGGAGACATCTCTTGTTTGGAAGGAAAGTCGACATCTTCATTGATCATAAGAGTCTCACGTACATTTTCACTCAACCCAACCTCAACCTCAGACAGTCTCGTTGGGTCGAAATGATTCAAGAGTATAATCCAAGTATTGAATATACTCCAGGAAAGGCCAATGTCATTATTGACGCTTTGAGCAGGAAGGCTTACTACAACAGTTTAATTGTCAAGCCTTCCAACCGGATCTTTGTGAAGCTTTCCACAAACTTAATCTCCAAGTTGTTCCTCAAGGATTTCTTTCCAACCTCCAAGTCTCTCCTACTTTGGAAGATCAAATTCATGAGGCACAACTTCTTGATTCCATGGTGAAGAAGGTGAAGAATGGGATTGCCAAGAGCTAACCCAAGTACAAGTCCTATCGCCTTGATGACAGAGATACTCTATTCTTTGAGGATCCAATTGTTGTTCCTAAAGGTGACCTTCGTAAAGTCATTATGAATGAGGCTCATAATTCACTGCTATCTATTCATCCTGGAAGTACAAAGATGTACCATGACCTCAAGTAGTCATATTGGCGAGAAATTGCTTAGTTCGTGAATGAATGTGATGTCGGCAGAAGAGTGAAAGAAGAACATCAACGGCCAGCTGGTCTCCTCCAACCTCTTACTATTCCAGAATGGAAGTTTGACCATATTGAGATGGACTTCATGACTGGATTTCCCAAGTCCAAGCATGGCAATGATGCTATCTTCGTTGTCATCGACAAGCTTACTAAAGTGGCTCATTTTCTTCCTATCAAAGAATCAATCACAACAGCTCAGTCGGCAGAGCTATATACCTCCAGGATTGTCTCCTTGCATGGCATTCTGCCATTGATATCTTCAGATCGTGGAAGCATCCTCACTTCTAAGTTCTGGGACTCCTTTTAGAAGGCCATTGGCACCAACATTCGGTTCAGCACATCCTTCCATCCTAAAACTAGTGGACAAGTCGAGCGAGTAAATCAAATCCTTGACGATATGCTCAGGGCTTGTGTCATTTCCTTCAGTATGAAGTGGGAAGATTTTCTTCCATATGCCGAGTTCTCCAACAACAACATCTTCCAGGCGAGTTCGGGCAATGCCCCATTTGAGATTCTCTATGGCAGAAAGTGTCGTACTCCTCTTAATTGGTCAGAGACTGGTTAACGCCAACTTCTTGGCAATGGCTTGATCACAGAGGCTGAAGTAATGTGCAAAGTCATTCGTGAAAATCTCAAAGCTGCGCAATCGCGCCATAAGAGTTACTACGATAGCAAGCATCGTGACTTGGCTTTTGAGATAGGAGACCATGTCTACCTCTGCATCTCTCCAATGAAAGGTACTCATCGCTTTGGTATCAAAGGGATGCTTGCCCCTAGATACATGGGTCCGTTCAAGATCATTGGAAGAAGAGGCGACGTCGCCTATCTACTTGAGCTTCCGTCCAACTTTGCAAATGTGCATGATGTGTTTCACGTGTCACAGCTACACAAGTGTTTCAGGACTCCTGACCGCACAATAAACTTCGAAGAGATTGATCTCCAACAAGACCTGTCTTATCACGAGCATCCCATTGCTATCCTTGAATAAATAGAGCGCAAGACTCGCAACAAGTATATCAAATTCCTGAAAGTGAATTGGTCACATCATTCCGACCGAGAAGCCACCTGGGAACGTGAGGACCACCACTGTTCCGAATATCCGGAGTTCTTTCAGTCCTAGATCTCGGGACGAGATCCTTTCGTAGTGGTGGAGTGTTGTAACACTCCGGATGTAACTTACCATATTTGTACTCCAACTATTGCCATTTCCGGCTCTAAGTTATGATATTCCCTTATGGTTGGGTTTTCTCTTTGTTTTGCATTTTGTCCATGTCATTCATCTCATATCATGTCATCATGTGCATCGCATTTGCATACGTGTGCGTCTCATGCATCTGAGAATCTTCCCCGTGGTCCGTTTTGCATTCCGGCACTCCTACATCCTCCGGCGCCCCCTTTTTGCCTCTTTTCGTGTGCGGGTGTTAAACATTCTCGGAATGGACCGAGATTTTCGAAGCGGCCTTGGTACACCACCGGTAGACCGCGTGTCAAGTTTCATGTCATTTGGAGTTTGTTTGATACTCCAACGGTTAACCGAGGAACCGTAAAGGCCTCGTGTGTGTTGCAGCCCAACACCCCTCCAAACTGGCCCATAACCCATCCAAACCCCCCATCCTCTCGGTCGTTCAGTCACAATCGCGTGGCCGAAAACCACACCCCATTTGGACTCTCATAGCTCCCTGTACCTACAAAAAGGTGCTCACCTCCGAAATCCTCACGCAGATAAACCCTACCCTCGCTCCTCCGCGCCGCCGGACGCTTCTCCCCACCGACGGACATGTCCGCCACTGCCGCTCGCCCACTCCACCGCTGACACGTGGCAGCGCCACCGCCCCCGCACCGCCGACCTGCCCAAGGCTTGCGCGCCACCACCCGCCTCCTCGTGCCTCCACGCCGCCTGCGCAACCACTACTTCGCCGCCACCGCGCCTCACCACCGTCGGACGCCGCCACCTCCCCGCCGCCTCGGACGCAGCCGCCGCGTTGCCTCCGCTGCCCCGAGGTCCGCGCGCCGCTGCCCGCCTCCGCGCGCCGCGGATCCGGTCTGGCCAGACCGGATCCAGCCGCCCCGATCTCTCCGGCCGTCATCCCCTCCATCTCCGGCGTCCTTGTTCGACGAGCCGGCCATCCTCGTGGACCGCGCTGCCTGATCCAGATCTGAAACCCCATGTTGACCCCATTTTTCCTCAAGTCCCTAACATTTTCATAGCATGTTCTTTGTATCATAACACCGCATCCGTAGCTTCGTTTCGTGCGTGTGGCATATCAAAATGTTCATCGGGATGGCCTCTTCATTTTGTTCCATTGCACCATGCTTGTTTGAGTCCATCTTCATGCCCAAATCATGGGTGCAAGAGTGCTATAAAATGTTAGTTGCTGTTACTTAGCAGATCTTGAGCATTTATCTTTTTTGCCATGATTGATGTGTGCTGTATATGAGCATGAGCTCTCCATGTGTTTTGGGATATGCCATGCCATCTTTACAGGGGTGTATGCCATGTATATTTTGTGATCAATGTGGTGACTACCACAAGCATGCAAAGTAGCTCTTGTGATATTGCTGATTTCAGGGACTGAGAGTTTCACCGTCATTTCCATGCTGTTATTTTAATGCCATGTATTCATGTTGCTACAAAGAGATCCATGCTTCTTTTTGAGCATGTTCAGTAAGGATGATTTTGTCATATGGTTATGCTCTATCCATCCATGCCCCTGTTTGCATTTATAGAGTACACTAGCATGACTCAATCTTGCTCTACTTTTGCTACAAAATGTTCCTGGCAGATTGTTTACGTGTTAATCAATTTTGCCAAGGTTGTTGTAGTTGAACCATGCATGCCATGAACTTGTTCTAGCTTTGCTTGTCTTCATGATCATGTCTTGTTGCTAGGAGTATGCTTAGTTTGTCATGCAATGCCTTGTGGTGAGTGAATTGAGCTCGCAAAGAGGCCTTCGTAACTCTGTTTTTGCCATGTCCAGTTTCCTGCTAAGTCTGAATCTGTTAACGAAACTTGCTATGTTTACATGGGTGCCAACACATTTTCTATGCCCTTTTGGCTTATGGCTAGTGAGGGACTTTTGTTATATGCTTTGAGTAGATTCATTCCATGCCTTGTATTGCTATGATCTGATCCTGTAGCATGCTGTTATATTGCTCTAAACCTTGCTTCCTGATGTTAATTTCTGTCATTATAGTATTTTCATTAAGTCTGCGATGTTGTTAAATTTTTCCTTTTTGCCATGCTTGTTTGAACCTATTCTTGTGTGATTTAGCCATAGCTCACTGTTCATCTTTTGTCAAGCATCTTGAGTAGATCACTGCCATGTGCTTTGTTGCTATGTTGGAGTGCAGTAGGTTACTATCTTGTTGCATTCTAGATGGCATCGTGCTGTTAATCACAGAATTGTGCCATTATTGTTTTGCTTGCCATTTGCAAACCGTGCAGCCGTTTCCGGCGATCTTTATATCAATTTTGACCAAAATCAACTCATCTTTCCATAGGCACACTTGTTTTGCCAAGTTGATGCCTTGATCAATCTTTTCCTTCCGGAGCACGCATATCATGCCATGTTTTGCATCATGTTGCTTGGGCATTGCACAGTGGTTGATTGTTGTTTCCTTTGCTTGTGTTCTTGCCTTGGGTAGAGCCGAGAGACGAGTTCGTGATCGAGGAACCCGTTAAGTACGCTTACGAGGATCAAGCTTATGTCAAGTCAGAGAACTTTGCAGGCAAGATGACCATACCCTCGAAATCACTTCTATCTTTGCTTGCTAGTTGATCGCTCTTTTACTATGCCGTGATACCTACCACTTGCTATATCATGCCTCCCATATTGCCATGTCAAGCCTCTAACCCACCTTGTCCTAGCAAACCGTTGTTTGGCTATGTTACCGCATTGCTCAGCCCCTCTTATAGCAATGCTAGTTGCTGGTGAAGATGGAGTTTGTTCCTTGTTGGAACATGACTATTGTTGGGATATCATTATTATATCTTGTTTACTTTAATGCACCTATATACTTGGTAAAGTGTGGAAGGCCCAGCCTTATGCCTGGTGTTTTGTTCCACTCTTGCCGCCCTAGTTTTTGTTATACCGGTGTTATGTTCCTTGATTTTGCGTTCCTTATGCGGTTGTGTTATAATGGGAACCCCTTGACAGTTCGCCTTGAATAAAACTCCTCGAGCAAGGCCCGACCTTGGTTTTACCATTTGCCACCTAAGCCTTTTTCCCTTGGGTTCCGCGGACTCAAGGGTCATCTTATTTTAAAACCCCGGGCCAGTGCTCCTCTCAGTGTTGGTCCAACCTATCAGCCGCCGGTGGCCACTAGGGGCAACTCTGGGTTGGCCTGCTGGAAGTTTTGACAATCCGGTGTGCCCTATGAACGAGATATGTGCAGCTCCTATCAGGATTTTTTGGCACATCCGGGTGGCTTTGCTGGTCTTGTTTTACCATTGTCGAGATGTCCAGTAACCGGGATTCCGAGTCTGATCGGGTCGTCCTGGGAGATGGAATATCCTTCGTTGACCGTGAGAGCTTGTGATGGGCTAAGTTGGGACACCCCTACAGGATTTTGAACTTTCGAAAGTCGTGTCTGCGGTTATGGGTAGATGGGAATTTGTTAATACCCGGTTGTAGAAAACCTGACACTTAACTTAACTTAAAATGAATCAACAGCGTGTGTAGCCGTGATGGTCTCTTTTCGGCGGAGTCCGGGAAGATAACACGGTTTCGTGTTATGCTTGAACGTAAGTAGTTTTAGGATCACTTATTGATCTTTATAGCTTCTCAACCGTTCTTTGCTTCTCTTCTCGCTCTCATTTGCGTAAGTTAGCCACCATATATGCTAGTGCTCGCTGCAGCTCCACCTCGCTACCTTTTCCTACCCGTAAGCTTAAATAGTCTTGATTGCGAGGGTGTGAGATTGCTGAGTCCCCGTGACTCACAGATTACTTCCAAAACTAGATGCAGGTGGCGGTGATGCCAGTACAGGGGATGCGACCGAACTCAAGTGGGAGTTCGACGAGGATTGAGGACGTTACTATGTTTCCTTTCCAGACGATCTGTAGTGGAGCCCAGTTGGGGCGATCGGGGATCTATGCATTAGGTGTTGTCTTTCTTTATTTTGTTCCGTACTCGGACCTTGATTGTATTCTTGATGATGTAATGCTTTATTTATGTATTGTGTGAAGTGGAGATTCTAAGCCAACTCTTTATCCCTTTCTTATTCAGCACATGGGATGTGTAAGGATTACCCCTCTTGTGACATGCCTACAATGCGATTATGCCTCTAAGTCGTGCTCCGACACGTGGGAGATCTAGTCGCATCGTGGGTGTTACAGAGCACACATGGAACCCACCAGTAAGTGAAGGCGAATAGTACTAAAAATAATATTACATGTTATCAATTAAATAGGCTATGGTAATATAAAAACATTATGTGAACAAAGGGAGGTACAACAAACATTGATGTTCTACGTATGTTGCCTATTGGCGTGCGGCTTGAAGGCCCTGGTCGCATGTTCGATCCTCGTCCTTTATTTTTTTAATTTGTATATGGGTCCAAATTTGTTTCATGACATGTGGGCCCCTCGGTGTGTAGTTTGTAGCACTTTAATTTGTGGGTCCAAATTGGTTCCATTCCAAGTGGACTACCTGTGTGTAGTTTTGTAGCTTATTTATAATAATTAAAGAGAACAACGGAGTTTTTTGCAATAATACCATGGTGCAGCGTTGAAGGCGAGATAGGACGTACGAGAGAGCGATGACCGAGCGAGAGGGAAATCAACTAGGGGAGTTGCGGGGGTTGCAACGGTGTTTTGAGTAGTTGTCGGCCAAATGCTAGGAAAATATAATCTAAACCGACCGGAATAAATGCCTACACAAATTAATCCAAGGTTGGAGTGCCCCTCGCAATGTAAATAGCTCCGGCTTTGCGAGGGATGGAGAGGTAGCTTCAATGTGTGGAAGATACAGCGTGAGAAAGTGAGGTCAATCGAGAGATATGTAGATAGAGAGACAAAGTCAGTGTGGTCCGACATTCATGGAACAAATATATATGCTCTGGAGAGATATTGTCTGATTGAGCTTTTGGAAAGGTGAGGAATGTAAGATAGAGTTTGAGAGATGATCCAGTCATAGATGTGTAGATATATTTTGTGTGTGGGAGGAAGCAAGGTTGATCGATCACATAGGGTCGTCGTGCGATCGAAAGTGTGAGACCGGTTGGAGAGAGTGACCTAGATAGACAATGTGCGTGAGAGAGTATACAATGTGAATAAGTCGAATTGGGTTCAAACATGGTGATATATCGTTTTTGTCCGAGAAAGAGCGAGGTCAATCGAGACATACAAAGAGAGAGACAGAGAGAGAGAGAGGCGGAGAGAGAGAGGGAGAGAGAGAGCGAGTGTGGCCCGCCATTAGGTCGAAAGAGTGCGGGCGGCTTCGATGGACTAAACTAGATAGACAATCTTTGTGAGAGATTATAGAGTGTGTCGATCGAGGCCCGAATAGGGAGATATATCATTTGTGTGTGAAAGAAAACGACGTTAAACGAGACTTAGATAAAGAGAGCGAGATTGAGCGAGTGTGGCCCGCCGTGCGGAAGAAAGAGTGAGACAGTCTCGAGGGAGTGACCTTGTCGGTGTCAAAACCGGCGGATCTCGGGTAGGGGGTCCCAAACTGTGCGTCTAGGCCGGATGGTAACAGGAGACAAGGGACATGAAGTTTTACCTAGGTTCGGTCCCTCTCGATGGAGGTAAAACCCTACGTCCTGCTTGATTAATATTGATGATATGGGTAGTACAAGAGTAGATCTACCACGAGATCGAGGAGGCTAAACCCTAGAAGCTAGCCTATGGTATGGTTGTTGATGTGTGCGTTCTCCTACGGACTAAAACCCTCCGGTTTATATAGACACCGCAGAGGGTTAGGGTTACACAAAGTCGGTTACAATGGTAGGAGATCTTCATATCCACATCGCCAAGCTTGCCTTCCACGCCAAGGAAAGTCCCTTCCGGACACGGGACGGAGTCTTGAATCTTGTATCTTCATAGTCCAATAGTCCGGCCAAACGACATAGTCCGGCTGTCCAGACACCCCCTAATCCAGGACTCCCTCAGTAGCCCCGAACCAGGCTTCAATGACGATGAGTCCGGTGCGCAGATTGTCTTCGGCATTGCAAGGCGGGTTCTCCTCCAAATTCCGTGTACCTATTGAACAAAGTTCGGTTTCTTGTAGGTGTCTCCGCTCCTTGGCTTCTACGCCCAATAACGGCCGCTTCCCACGTGTCAAACGAATATGAAAAGTCTGAGTGTTTTTACATTCACACCCCTAGCCGCGTAAATGAGCTGCCCTATTTAAGGGGACGAGGATTTAGATCCAATCCGCACCTTCTTGTTGGGGAACGTTGCAGAAAACAAAAAAAATTCCTACGATTTCACCAAGATCCATCTATGAGTTCATCTAGCAACGAGTGATCGGATGCATCTACATACCTTTGTAGATCGCGAGCGGAAGCGTTCAAAGAACGGGGATGAGGGAGTCGTACTCGACGTGATCCAAATCACCGGAGATCCTAGTGCCGAACGGACGGCACCTCCGTGTTCAACACACGTACGGTCAGCGTGACGTCTCCTTCTTCTTGATCCAGCAAGGGGGAAGGAGAGGTTGAGGAAGATGGCTCCAGCAGCAGCACGACGGCGTGGTGGTGATGGAGCTGCAGTACTCCGGCAGGGCTTTGTCAAGCTCTATGGAGGAGGAGGATGTGTCGGAGAGGGAGAGGGAGGCACCAAAGGCAAAGGTAAGAGGTCCTCCATCCCCCCCCCACTATATATAGGCGGGCCTAGGGGGGGCGGCCCTAGGAGATGCAATGTCCTAGGGGGGCGGCGGCCAAGGGGTGGGGGGCTTGCCCCCCAAGCAAGGGGCCGCCCCTCTTTAGGGTTTCCCAACCCTAGGCGCATGGGCTCTAGGGGAAGTGGCGCCCCAGCCCACTTTGGGTTGGATCCCTTCGCTCTTCAGCCCATGGGGCCCTCCGGGATAGGTGGCCCCACCCGGTGGAACCCCGGGACCCTTCCGGTGGTCCCGGTACAATACCGGTGACCCCGAAACTTGTCCCGATGGCCAAAATAGCACTTCCTATATATAATTCTTTACCTCCGGACCATTCCGAAACTCCTCGTGACGTCCGGGATCTCATCCGGGACTCCAAACAACATTCGGGTTACTGCATATACATATCCCTACAACCCTAGCGTCACCGAACCTTAAGTGTGTAGACCCTACGGGTTCGGGAGACATGTAGACATGACCGAGATTGCTCTCCGGTCAATAACCAACAGCGGGATCTAGATACCCATGTTGGCTCCCACATGCTCCTCGATGATCTCATCGGATGAACCACGATGTTGAGGATTCAAGCAACCCCATATACAATTCCCTTTGTCAATCGGTATGCTACTTGCCCGAGATTCGATCGTCGGTATCCCAATACCTTGTTCAATCTCCTTACCGGCAAGTCACTTTACTCGTACCGTAATGCATAATCCCATGACCAGTCACTTGGTCACTTTGAGCTCATAATGATGATGCATTACCGAGTGGGCCCAGTGATACCTCTCCGTCATACGGAGTGACAAATCCTAGTCTTGATCCGTGTAAACCCAACAGACACTTTCGGAGATACCCGTAGTATACCTTTATAGTCACCCAGTTACGTTGTGACGTTTGGTACACCCAAAGCACTCTTACGGTATCCGGGAGTTATACGATCTCATGGTCTAAGGAAAGGATACTTGACATTGGAAAAACTCTAGCAAACGAACTATACAATCTTATGCTATGTTTAGGATTGGGTCTTGTCCATCACATCATTCTCCTAATGATGTGATCTCGTTATCAATGACATCCAATGTCCATAGTCAGGAAACCATGACTATCTGTTGATCAAGGAGCTAGTCAACTAGAGGCTTACTAGGGACATGTTGGTGTATATTATTCACACATGTATTACGATTTCCGGATAACACAATTATAGCATGAATAAAGACAATTATCATGAACAAGGAAATATAATAATAATGCTTTCATTATTGCCTCTAGGGCATATTTCCAACATTCTCCCACTTGCACTAGAGTCAATAATCTAGTTACATTGTGATGAATCGAACACCCATGGAATTCTGGTGTTGATCATGTTTTGCTCTAGGGAGAGGTTTAGTCAACGTATCTGCTACATTCAGGTCCGTATGTACTTTACAAATATCTATGTCTCCATCTTGAACATTTTCATGAATGGAGTTGAAGCGACGCTTGATGTGCCTGGTCTTCTTGTGAAACCTGGGCTCCTTGGCAAGTGCAATAGCTCCAGTGTTGTCACAGAAGAGTTTGATTGGCCCCGACGCATTGGGCATGACTCCTAGGTTGGTGATGAACTCCTTCACCCAAATTGCTTCATGCGCTGCCTCCGAGGCTGCCATGTACTCCGCTTCACATATAGATCCCGCCATGACGCTCTGCTTGCAACTGCACCAGCTTACTGCGCCACCATTCAAAATATACACGTATCCGGTTTGTGACTTGGAGTCATCCAGATCTGTGTCGAAGCTAGCGTCGACATAACCTTTTACGACGAGCTCTTCGTCACCTCCATAAACGAGAAACATTTCCTTAGTCCTTTTCAGGTACTTCAGGATATTCTTGACCGCTGTCCAGTGTTCCATGCCGGGATTACTTTGGTACCTTCCTACCAAACTTACGGCAAGGTTTACATCAGGTCTGGTACACAGCATGGCATACATAATAGAACCTATAGCTGAGGCATAGGGGATGACACTCATCTCCTCTATATCTTCTGTCGTGGTCGGACATTGAGCTGAGCTCAATTTCACACCTTGTAACACAGGCAAGAACCCCTTCTTAGACTGATCCATATTGAATTTCTTCACTATCTTATCAAGGTATGTGCTTTGTGAAAGACCTATGAGGCGTCTTGATCTATCTCTATAGATCTTGATGCCTAATATATATGCAGCTTCTCCAAGGTCCTTCATTGAAAAACTCTTATTCAAGTAGGCCTTAATGCTGTCCAAGAGTTCTGTATCATTTCCCATCAAAAGTATGTCATCTACATATAATATGAGAAATGCTATAGAGCTCCCACTCACTTTCTTGTAAACACAGGCTTCTCCATAAGTCTACGTAAACCCAAACGCTTTCATCATCTCATCAAAGCGAATGTTCCAACTCCGAGATGCTAGCACCAGCCCATAAATCGAGCGTTGGAGCTTGCACACCTTGTCAGCATTCTTAGGATCAACAAAACCTTCCGGCTGCATCATATACAATTCTTCCTTAAGGAAACCATTAAGGAATGCCGTTTTGACGTCCATTTGCCATATCTCATAATCATAGAATGCGGCAATTGCTAACATGATTCGGACGGACTTTAGCTTCGCTACCGGTGAGAAAGTCTCATCGTAGTCAACCCCTTGAACTTGTCGATAACCCTTAGCGACAAGCCGAGCTTTATAGATGCTCACATTACCATCCGTGTCTGTCCTCTTCTTAAAGATCCATTTATTTTCTATGGCTCGCCGCTCAACAGGCAAGTCAGTCAAAGTCCATACTTCGTTTTCATACATGGATCCTATCTCGGATTTCATGGCTTCTAGCCATTTGTCGGAATCCGGGCCCGCCATCGCTTCTTCATAGTTCGAAGGTTCACCGTTGTCTAACAACATGATTTCCAAGACAGGGTTGCCATACCACTCTGGTGCGGAACGTGTCCTTGTGGACCTACGAAGTTCAGTAGCAACTTGATCTGAAGTTTCATGATCATCATCATTAACTTCCTCTCAGTCGGTGCAGGCACCTCAGAACATTTTCTTGAGTTGCACCATTTTCCGGTTCAAGAGGTAATACTTCATCAAGTTCTACTTTCCTCCCACTTACTTCTTTCGAGAGAAACTCTTTCTCTAGAAAGGATCCATTCTTGGCAACAAAGATCTTGCCTTCGGATCTGAGCTAGAAGGTATACCCAATAGTTTCTTTAGGGTATCCTATGAAGACACATTTTTCCGACTTGGGTTCGAGCTTTTCAGGTTGAAGTTTCTTGACATAAGCATCACATCCCCAAACTTTTAGAAACGATAGCTTAGGTTTCTTCCCAAACCATAATTCATACGGTGTCGTCTCAACGGATTTCGACGTAGCGCTATTTAAAGTGAATGCGGTAGTCTCTAAAGCATAGCCCCAAAAAGATAGCGGTAAATCGGTAAGAGACATCATAGATCGCACCATATCTAATAGAGTGCGATTACGATGTTCGGACACACCATTACGCTGAGGTGTTCTAGCCGGCGTGAGTTGTGAAACTATTCCGCATTTTCTTAAGTGTGTGCCAAATTCGTGACTCAAGTATTCTCCTCCACGATCTGATCGCAAAAACTTGATTTTTCTGTCACGTTGATTCTCAACCTCACTCTGAAATTCCTTGAAATTTTCAAAGGTTTCAGACTTGTGTTTCATTAAGTAGACATACCCATATCTGCTCAAGTCATCAGTGAGGGTGAGAACATAACGATAGCCACCGCGAGCCTCAACGCTCATTGGACGCACACATCAGTATGTATGATTTCCAATAAGTTGGTTGCTCGCTCCATTGTTCCTGAGAACGGAGCCTTGGTCATTTTACCCACGAGGCATGGTTCGCACGTGTCAAATGATTCATAATCAAGAGACTCTAAAAGTCCATCTGCATGGAGCTTCTTCATGCGTTTGACACCTATGTGACCAAGGCGGCAGTGCCACAAGTATGTGGGACTATCATTATCAACCTTACATCTTTTGGTATTCACACTATGAACATGTGTAGCATTACGCTTGAGATTCATTAAGAATAAACCATTCACCATCGGAGCATGACCATAAAACATATCTCTCGTATAAATAGAGCAACCATTATTCTCGGATTTAAATGAGTAGCCACCTCGAATTAAACGAGATCCCGATACAATGTTCATGCTCAAAGCTGGCACTAAATAACAATTATTGAGGTTTAAAACTAATCCCATAGGTAAATGCAGAGGTAGCATGCCGACGGCGATCACATCGACCCTGGAACCATTCCCGATGCACATCATCACCTCGTCCTTCGCCAGTCTCCGCTTATTCCGCAGCTCCTGCTTTGAGTTACAAATGTGAGCAACTGCACCGGTATCAAATACCCAGGAGCTACTACGAGTACTGGTAAGGTACACATCAATTACATGTATATCACATATACCTTTTGTTTTGACGGCTTTCTTGTCTGCTAAGTATTTGGGGCAGTTCCGCTTCTAGTGACCACTTCCCTTGCAATAAAAGCACTCAGTCTCGGGCATGGGTCCATTCTTTGGCTTCTTCCCGGTAGCTTGCTTACCGGGCGCGACAACTCCCTTGCCGTCCTTCTTGAAGTTCTTCTTACCCTTGCCTTTCTTGAACTTAGTGGCTTTATTCACCATCAACACTTGATGTTCCTTTTTGACTTCTACCTCTGCTGATTTCAGCATTGCAAATAATTCGGGAATGGTCTTTTCCATCCCCTGCATATTGAAGTTCATCACAAAACTCTTGTAGCTTGGTGGAAGCGACTGAAGGATTCTGTCAATGACTGCGTCATCCGGGAGATTAACTCCCAGCTGAGTCAAGCGGTTATGTAACCCAGACATTGTGACTATGTGCTCACTGACAGAACTATTTTCCTCCATCTTACAGCTGAAAACTTGTTGGAGACTTCATATCTCTCGACCCGGGAATGAGCTTGGAAAACCATTTTCAGCTCTTTGAACATCTCATATGCTCCGTGTCTCTCAAAACGTTTTTGGAGCCCCAGTTCTAAGCTGTAAAGCATGCCGCACTGAACGAGCGAGTAATCATCAGCACGTGTTTGCCAAGCGTTCATAACGTCTTCGTTCTATGGGACGGGTGCGTCACCTAGCGGTGCTTGTAGGACATAATCTTTCTTGGCAGCTATGAGGATGATCCTTAGGTTCCGGACCTAGTCCATATAGTTGCTGCCATCGTCTTTCAGCTTGGTTTTCTCTAGGAACGCATTGAAGTTGAGGACAACGTTGGACATTTGATCTACAAGACATATTGTAAAGATTTTAGACTAAGTTCATGACAATTAAGTTCATCTAATCAAATTATTCAATGAACTCCCACTCAGATAGACATCCCTCCAGTCATCTAAGTATAACATGATCCGAGTTAACTAGGCCGTGTCCGATCATCACGTGAGACGAACTAGTCAACATCGGTGAACATCTTCATGTTGATCGTATCTTCTATACGACTCATGCTCGACCTTTCGGTCTTCTGTGTTCCGAGGCCATGTCTGTACACGCTAGGCTCGTCAAGTCAACCTAAGTGTTTGCATGTGTAAATCTATCTTACACCCGTTGTATGTGAACGTTGGAATCTATCACACCCGATCATCACGTGGTGCTTCGAAACAACGAACTGTCGCAACGGTGCACAGTTAGGGGGAACACTTTCTTGAAATTATTATGAGGGATCATCTTATTTACTACCGTCGTTCTAAGCAAACAAGATGTACAAAACATGATAAACATCACATGCAATCAAATAATAATAGTGACATGATATGGCCAATATCACATAGCTCCTTTGATCTCCATCTTGGGGCTCCATGATCATCTTGTCACCGGCATGACACCATGATCTCCATCATCATGATCTCCATCATTGTGTCTCCATGAAGTTGCTCGCCAACTATTACTTCTACTACTATGGCTAACGCGTTTAGCAATAAAGTAAAGTAATTTACATGGCCTTTCTCAAAGACAGGCAAGTCATACAAAAAATAAAGACAACTCCTATGGCTCCTTCCGGTTGTCATACTCATCGGCATGCAAGTCATGATTCCTATTACAATAGCATGAACATCTCATACATCACATATATATCATTCATCATTCATCACAACTTTGGCCATATCACATCACAGAAGACTTACTGCAAAACCAAGTTAGACGTCCTCTAATTGTTGTTGCAAGTTTTACGTGGCTGCATTAGGGTTCTAGCAAGAACGTTTTCTTACCTACGTGGAAGCCACAACATGATTTGTCAATTTCTATTTACCCTTCATAAGGACCCTTTTCATCGAATCCTCTCCAACTAAAGTGGGAGAGACAGACACCCGCCAGCCACCTTATGCAACTTGTGCATGTTAGTCGTTGGAACCGGTCTCACATAAGCGTACGTGTAGGTTGGTCCGGGCCGCTTCATCCCACAATACCGCTGAAGCAAGATAAGACTAGTAGCGGCAAGAAAGTTGACAACATCTACGCCCACAACAAATTTTTTTCTACTCGTGCAAAGAGAACTACGCATAGACCTAGCTCATGATGCCACTGTTGGGGAACGTTGCAGAAAACAAAAAAAATTCCTATGGTTTCACCAAGATCCATCTATGAGTTCATCTAGCAATGAGTGATCAGATGCATCTACATACCTTTGTAGATCGCGAGCGGAAGCGTTCAAAGAATGGGGATGAGCGAGTCGTACTCGACGTGATCCAAATCACCGGAGATCCTAGCACCGAACGGACGGCACCTCTGCGTTCAACACATGTACGGTCAGCGTGACGTCTCCTTCTTCTTGATCCAGCAAGGGGGGAGGAGAGGTTGAGGAAGATGGCTCCAGCAGTAGCACGACGGCGTGGAGGTGATGGAACTGCAGTACTCCGGAGGGCTTCGCCAAGCTCTATGGAGGAGGAGGATGTGTTGGAGAGGGAGAGCGAGGCACCAAAGGCAAAGGTAAGAGGTCCTCCATCCCCCCACTATATATAGGGGGGGCTAGGGGGGCGCCGGCCCTAGGAGATGCAATCTCCTACGGGGGCGGCGGCAAAGGGGTGGGGGGCTTGCCCCCCAAGCAAGGGGGCGCCCCCCTTTAGGGTTTCCCCACCCTAGGTGCATGGGCCCTAGGGGAAGTGGCGCCCCAGCCCACTTTGGGCTGGATCCCTTCCCGCTTCAGCCCATGGGGCCCTCCAGGATAGGTGGCCCCACCCGGTGGACCCCCGGGACCCTTCCGGTGGTCTCGGTACAATACCGGTGACCCCGAAACTTGTCCCGATGGCCGAAATAGCACTTCCTATATATAATCCTTTAGCTCCGGACCATTCCGGGACTCCTCATGACGTCCGGGAACTCATCCTGGACTCCGAACAACATTCGGGTTACTGCCTATACATATCCCTACAACCCTAGTGTCACCGAACCTTAAGTGTGTAGACCCTACGGGTTCGGGAGACATGTAGACATGACCGAGATTCCTCTCCGGTCAATAACCAACAGCGGGACCTGGATACCCATGTTGGCTCCTACATGCTCCTCGATGATCTCATCGGATGAACCACGATGTCGAGGATTCAAGCAACCCCGTATACAATTCCCTTTGTCAATCGGTATGCTACTTGCCCGAGATTCGATCGTCGGTATTCCAATACCTTGTTCAATCTCATTACCGGCAAGTCACTTTACTCGTACCGTAATGCATGATCCCGTGACCAGACACTTGGTCACTTTGAGCTCATAATGATGATGCATTACCGAGTGGGCCCAGTGATACCTCTCCGTCATACGGAGTGACAAATCCCAGTCTTGATCCGTGTCAACCCAACAGACACTTTCGGAGATACCCGTAGTATACCTTTATAGTCACCCAGTTACGTTGTGACATTTGGTACACCCAAAGCACTCCTACGGTATCCGGGAGTTACACGATCTCATGGTCTAAGGAAAGGATACTTGACATTGGAAAAACTCTAGCAAACGAAGTATACGATCTTATGCTATGTTTAGGATTGGGTCTTGTCCATGACATCATTCTCCTAATGATGTGATCTCGTTATCAATGACATCCAATGTCCATAGTCAGAAAACCATGACTATCTGTTGATCAATGAGCTAGTCAACTAGAGGCTTACTAGGGACATGTTGGTGTCTATTATTCACACATGTATTACGATTTCCGGATAACACAATTATAGCATGAATAAAGACAATTATCATGAACAAGGAAAAATAATAATAATTCTTTTATTATTGCCTCTAGGGCATATTTCCAACACTTCTCCCCTCCGCGAGTGTTCATCAGAGCGCATCCGACAAAGGTCCATTCAACCATGGCCAGCCGTCACAACTCCTCCCCTCGCCCTTCCAGCCCTAACCCTAGATATTGGGAGAGATGTTCCATCCCGCATAGCGAGCTAGTGACGCTCCAGACCAAGGGATTTCTCCCCTCGGCCTATATGGTCCCAGTTCAAGCTGGTCTTGCCGTCTACAACGGCGGAGAGCAAGCAGAGAATGCCCCTAATCCCTCCAAAGGAGAGCGGGTGTGCCTCGTCCCTTACTTAATAAGGGGGCTCGGATTTCCAATCCACCCATTTCTCCGGGGGCTGCTCGAGTTCTACGGCCTCCAGCTACATCATCTCACGCCTGCCTCAGTATTGCATATCGCGGGCTTTGTAGCCCTCTGCGAGCTGTTCTTGGGTGTTGAAGCTCATTTCGGACTGTGGAAGGAGCTATTCTGCCTCGTGCCCCATTCCAAGAAGGGGTCAATGTGTCAAGTGGGCGGAGCCGAAGTGTGGCGCATCACCGGGACCAGATATCTATCCAAAACCCCAAAGAAGCCGTCCGAAGACTGGCCCTCGGAATGGTTCTATATAGAAGACGTCCCGCTACCGGATCCCGTCCGGATCGGCCTCCCTGAATTCAACAGTGCTCCCTTAAAGAAGCGCCTAAGCTGGCGCCCACGGAGCCCTTAGAGGGAACGTGACAGGGACATCATTTATGTGATGGGACGAATAAGATTGTTAGCCCATTCTGGACTAACCATGATCGGGGTTATGGCCCAATGCATTATGCGGGGGGTGCAGCCGCTTCAGTATAGAAGCCACCCCATGTGGGACTTCAACGGGGAGGACGACGCCACCCGCTACGATCGTAAGGGGCCGGGTTAAGCTGCCGCTCTACTAAGGATCTTGTCCACTTTGTATAAGAGAGAAGAGGAGGAATTTCTCCGCGTCAACCCTCAGGGTGGATTCTCCATGCACAATCCCCCAAGCTGGGTAAGCGGTCGCTTTTACTTGCACATCTGTATTGTATTCCCATTGTTAAATATTCAGTCTGACGACGTCAACGCAGGAACTGCGCCGGGCTGTTAAGGAAATATGCAGCCCTCCTCCACAACCCGAGGACCCGGGACGGTGCCTCGACCCGGCCTCTCAAGAGGATCCGGACATATCTGTGGAGCTTATTGATGGAGTGTTCCATCAATTGAGCGAGGACAACGCCTTGGTGGCCATTACGGCTGATTACCCAGGGCTAATCCTGACCCCCCAGGTAACTGAGATCGAAATCCCAGTACCCCGAATAGGTGTCCGCCCACTCGTGTTTTCAGTTTCCTGATTACAACCGAACTTTACAGGGGAGGTTTTTAAGGCGGAAGGCCGAACCTGTGGCGACAAGCCAATGAGGGGCCGTATGGCCCCGTGGGCCGAAAAGAAGTGCAGTTCGGACCGAGCGTCAGCGCAAAGGTATGGCGCGCCCCCTTATCCCAGGTGTTATACCTTCGAGGCACATAGACACTCGTGCTCTCTTCAGGACAAAGAGACCTCACCGGACTATACCCGGAGAGGCTACCAATTGCGCCTCCACCAGCCAGGCTCCAAAGCCGGGTCCGGAGGCGGAGGCGAACGCAAGGCGCGCGCCAGACGCTCCTCCGACGGAGGATGTCGACGGGTTGTCTTCCACCAACTCTGAGGTGGAGAGTGCCATGAACCACAGGCGTCGCTGGACAATTCTTCGCGATGCTTGTTTCTCCCAAGGGGAGTTAGATGCCTTCAACTTGGGAGATGCGCACCTCTGTGCCGCTCAAAATGGTCTAGCCAGAGCCATGGAGCAATATGTAAAAGACATACGGGTAAGAAAATTTTGGTAATTATATATATAGCAGTAGCCCTCGAGACTTGAAACGGTTAGAATAACTGATTTAAGGATCATTTGATATGCAGGTTCTTACAGAAAAGTATTCCCTACTGTCCAAGCAGCTGGAAGAGTGCAAAGCCCAACTGGAGGCTGCACTAGCCGCAGCAGGGGAGCCCAAGGAGACCCCCTCTGGTAATATACACTTCGAAAGATAAGTATTTTGCGAAGCATGGCATGGGTGCGAATCTGACAAATTAATGTGCAGATGGCGCCGGATTGAATCCGGAAAGGCAACACCTCCTACGCCAGCTAGAGGCTGGTGAGAAGGTGCTGACGAAGGTGACGCGGGAGAAGAACGATCTCCAAGATGCCAACACCAAGCTGGGCGTCGAGCTGAAAGATGCTTGTGCCCAGCTGTCAGACTCCGTGTAGGAGAATCGGCCGCTTCGGCGCGGCATATTTAGTAAGTGCTTGAACGAACCTTTGAAAGAAATTTCGGCGGGGAAGTCGACTAACAGAGCAATGTCTATAGGTGTGCTAACAGGTCGTCCTGCAGAGGAGATGCCCGGTTCTACAGGTGACCTTCTTCCCGAGCTCTCGCAACTGCTCGATCGAGTTCGGCAGGCGATGCAAGGCGTCGCCCAGGCCCTGTGGCCATCCGTCTCCATGCCCGAAGGTCTAGGGGAGCTTGCAGAGAAGCTAAAGGGAGCACGGCGGCGCTTCCGATTCTATAAGATATTGGCCTGCCGTCAAGGCGCTAGGGAGGCCTGGGCCATGGTGAACACGCGGTACGCAAAGGCTGACCCCAACCACATGGCCGAGGTCGGTCCTGTAGGGCCCGATGGGAAGGAGATCCCTGTAAGCTTAGTATACGGCCAAGTAGAGTTGGCCGCAAAGTATTCGCAGTAGGACTGTAAATTAGACAGCCTGTTAGATGGTATTGAAGAGGAATACAGTCAGTCAAAATGACTATGTAATTTAATTGACATTTATAATGCCTTCTAGCCGGATTGTAGATCATTTGTCGTGGCCGACCTTTTCGCTTCAGCCTTGGGACCTGGCGGTTATATAGGAACCGGGGAATGCATGGAGACCAGGCGTAGGGGTCATTAGTGCTTGAACAGACAAGTTCCTGACTAGTTATGTTATATTACATGGTTCGTAAGAAACATCTTCCAGGGAGAATAGTTCCGTTAGGGGTTCCTTTCCCTGGGAGGCATGCCCTAAGGTGCATGTCCATGCTGCGAAAAGAAACGCATGAAAAACATCTGTGGGCGTATAGATAAAAATTAAAAAAAGATCATCTTTAGTTCACCGACCGAATATTCCCTTATGAATGCTAGCTTTCGGCTTCACCCAGTCTGAGGTACACGTCCGGCTGACCCGGCAGTAACAATCGCAGAGGTGCTCCCTTTACCACCTAGCCGAACAATCGGGAACGTAGGGTTAAGCACAGGAGCCAGGCAACCCAGCTTGGCCAAAACTTAAGTCATATCGATGCATATAATGGTGAATAAAAGGTTCATGCGGAAGTGTGACACATGTATTTGGCATGAAGCCCGTATTTATAAGCTTCTGTTTAAAGAAGCCCCCAGGTTTAATGAGCGCGGATAGCGCGTCACTTTATAAGCCTTTAAAGGTTATAGGAGAGATAGAGGGAGAAGAAGAGAAATGTAAGACAGAAAATATATAGAAAATGGCCAGAGGAAGGAGACGAACACAGAGTCCGGCGCTAGGCATAGAATCTTCGGAGACGGGCTGCATTCCATGGGTTCGGCTCGAGTCGGCTATCCGATGCATCCCACGGGCGGTACGCTCCACCAGTCAGGACTTGGTCAATTATGAAGGGACCTTCCCACTTGGGCTTGAGTTTGTCCTTTTTCTTGTCCGGTAGTCGTAGAACTAATTCTCCAACGTTGTAATTTTTGGCCCGTACTTCTCTGCTTTGTATCTTCGATCCTGCTGTTGATAGAATGCGGAACGGGCTTTTGCCACGTCACGCTCCTCCTCCAATGTGTCCAAACTATCCTGCCGATCGAGCTTGGCTTCTCTTTCTTCGTACAGGCGCACTCGAGGTGAGTCATGAATTATGTCGCAAGGAAATACTGCCTCTGCGCCGTACACCATAAAGAATGGTGGTATCCGGTGGTGCGATTCGGCGTGGTCCGCAGCCCCCAGAGTACGGAGTCAAGCTCCTCTTCCCAGTGCGTGTTAGATTCCTTGAGGGACCGCGCTAATCTCGGTTTGATGCCACTCATGATAAGACCATTTGCATGCTTGATGCCCATGTTTTTGCACCAGGGTTTTACCTCGTCGGCCGTGAAGTTCGTACCGTTATCAGTGATGATGCTGTGGGGGACGCCGTAATGGTGTACAACCCTGGATATAAAGTCTATCACCGGCCGGATTCGGCCATCTTAACAGGCTTTGCTTCTATCCATTTTGTGAACTTATCCACCATGACTAGTAAGTATTTTTGCTCGTGGGCTCCGCCTTTAAGGGGTCCAACCATGTCAAGCCCCAGACCGCGAAGGGCCAAGTAATGGGGATAGTTTGGAGGGCGGTGGGTGGCATATGGCTTTGGTTTGCAAAGAGCTGGCAACCCGTGCATCGTTGGACTAAGTCCTGAGCATCTGCCCGGGCCGTCGGCCGATAAAAGCCTGTACGGAAGGCCTTGCTTACAAGGGACCGGGCTGCAGCATGATGACCGCCGAGTCCGGCATGAATTTCAGCCAGGAGATTCTGCCCCTCCTCTTCGGAGATGCACCTTTGAAGGACTCTGGTAGTGCTTTTCTTATAAAGCAATCCCTCGTGGACTCTGTAGGCTTTGGATCGCCGCACTATGCAGCATGCCTCATTTTGGTCCTCGGGGAGTTCCTGCCTAGTAAGGTAGGCGAGGAATGGTTCTGTCCACGTGGCGATGACGACCATTATTACGTGGGCTGAAGGTGTTATTTCATTGGCAGAGCCTCCAATTGTGTCAGAATGTTCGGTGTGAGGCAGTGCGGTTAGGTCCGGGCTGTTATTGTTCGGCTCCCCTTCCCATGCTACGGATGGCTTAAACAACCTTTCCAAGAAGATGTTGGGGGGGACTACATCACGTTTTGCACCGATGCGTGCCAGGACATCTGCCGCCTGATTATTTTCCCGGGCTATATGGTGAAATTCAAGCCCCTCGAACCGAGCTAACATTTTTAGGACGGTGTTGCGGTAAGCTGCCATTTTTGGATCCTTGACATCGAAGTCTCCATTTATTTGGGATATTGCGAGTTTCGAGTCCCCGCGCACCTCTAGGCGTTGGATGCCCATGGGTACTACCATCCGGAGACCATGTAAAAGGGCCTCATATTCGGCTGCATTGTTGGAGTCCGTGTACATAATCTGGAGTACGTATTGAACTATGTCTCCTGTGGGGGACGTCAGGACGACGCCAGCCCCCAGTCCGGCCAATATCTTGGAGCCATCGAAATGCATGATCCAATTTGAATATGTGCCGTATTCTTTAGGGAGTTCGGCTTCCGTCCATTCTGCGACGAAGTCGGCCAAGACTTGTGACTTGATAGCTCGCCGTGGCTTATAAGTTATGTCGAATGGGAGGAGCTCAATGGCCCATTTTGCAATCTGGCCTGTTGCGTCACGGTTGTTTATAATATCGTTAAGTGGTACTTCCGAGGCTACTGTTATTGAACACTCTTGAAAGTAGTGTCATAGCTTCCGGGATGCCATGAATACCGCGTACACAATCTTTTGATAATGCGGGTATCGTGATTTGCAGGGAGTGAGGACAGTGGACACATAATAGACCGGCTTTTGATGGGGGAATTTGTGTCCGTCCGCTTCTTGTTCGACGACGAGCACTGCGCTTACAACCTGATGTGTTGCTGCAATGTATAATAGCATTGGTTCGCGAATGTTTGGCGCGGCCAGGACTGGGTTTGTTGCCAGTATGGCTTTTATTTCGTCGAGTCCGGCCGTGGCTGCATCCGTCCATTTGAAGTGTTCGGTGCGCCGAAGGAGGTGGTAAAGGGGTAGGGCCTTTTCTCCCAAGCGGGAGATAAAGCGGCCTAGAGCCACCACGCATCCGGTTAAATTTTGTATTTGTTTGAGGTCCTTTGGGATATCTAGTTGCGATAGAGCTCGGATCTTGGCTGGATTTGCCTCAATTCCTCTACCTGATACGATGAAGCCCAAGAGCTTTCCGGCTGGAACGCCGAAAATGCATTTTTCTGGGTTGAGCTTGATGTCGTATGTTCGGAGGTTATCAAATGTGAACCTCAAGTCGTCTACTAGAGATTCAACATGTCTTGTTTTCACGACCACAACATCTACATATGCCTCCAATGTTTTGTCGATCTGGCTTGCCAGACATGTCTGAATCATGCGCTGGTATGTTGCGCCGGCGTTTTTGAGCCTGAAGGGCATCGTGTTGAAGCAGAATGGCCCGTATGGTGCGATAAATGCAGTTGCGGCTTGGTCTGGTTCTGCCATCTTGATTTGATGGTAGCCAGAATATGTGTCGAGGAAACACAACGAATCGTGTCCTGCGGTAGCGTCGATAATTTGATCGATGCGGGGGAGGGGGAAGGGATCCTTTGGGCAAGCCTTGTTAAGGTCTTTAAAATCAACACACAGGCGCCAGGATTTGTCCTTCTTTGGTACCATCACTAGGTTTGCTAGCCAATCCGGATGTTTTATATCTCTGATGAATCCGGCCTCCAATAGCTTTGCTATCTCCTCTCCCATGGCATGTCTCTTAGGTTCGGAAAAACGTCGAAGAGCCTGTTTGACAGGTTTGAATCTTGTTTGGATATTTAAGCTATGCTCGGCCAGCCTGCGTGGGATTCCTATCATGTCTGAAGGGTGCCAGGCGAAATGTCCCAGTTCTCTCGTAGGAACTCTCACAATGCGGCGTCGACATCAGGGTTTAACTGTGCCACGTTGGAAGCTGTTTTATTGGGGTCCTTTGGATGGACTTGGAATTTGACTATTTCATCCGCCGGTTTAAAGGAGGTGGACTTGGATCTTTTGTCGAGTACCACATCGTCCCTATTCACTGTAGAGCGCAGCCCAGTTAGCTCCTCAGCCACTAGGGCTTCGGATAGTGCCTCGAGGGCCAGTGCGGCTGTCTTGTTTTCGGCGCGGAGTGCTATGTCTGGATCACTAGCGAGAGTGATGATCCCGTTAGGCCCGGGCATCTTGAACTTCATGTACCCGTAATGGGTTATTGCTTGGAAGATTGTAAACGCTTCCCACCCTAGCAGAGCGTGATAACCGCTACTGAACAGAGCCACCTGGAACGTGACCTCTTCGGACCTGTAATTATCCGGCGTGCCGAACACCACATCTAGTGTGATTTTTCTTGTACAACGCGCTTCCCGACTAGGGATTATTCCTCTAAAGGTTGTGCTGCTTCGCTCAATGCGGTTCCAGTCTATTTCTATTTTTTGAAGAGTCTCCTCATAAATGAGGTTCAATCCGCTGCCGCTGTCCATGAGTACCTTGGTAAGATGAAAGATGTCCACTATTGGACTGAGGACCAATGCGGCTGGTGCTCGGGCTATTCGGAATTTAGGTTCATCACTGGCGTTAAAGGTAATAGCCGTGTCACTCCATGGGTTTATTGTTGATACTTGGTAGACTTCGGCAAGGCTGCGGAGTGTCCTTTTTCGCATATTATTTGATGCGAAAGTCTCGAAGACTGTTAATACTGTGTTGGTGTCTCTGGGGTGGCTTTCTATGGCCTCCGGAATTAGGAGATTTTCGCCATTCTTTGCCCCCTGCCGGAGTATCCAACATGCTCTGAGGCTGTGAGTTGGTGTGGCATCCTCTGTACTGTGAATTTTACAGGGTCCCTTAAGCCACCCTTCCAGTACGGTTCCATGCCCTATAGAGGGTTTTTTTCTTTTTAGTGCTTGACCCGGGTGACTGGTGATGATGCACCCTTTTATTTCGGACTGGGTTTGTATTCAGGGCCGGATTGTCCCAAAATTTCATTTCGATTTTCCAGGCGCTTTCCATCGCATAGTACTTTCGTACAATGGACGCCAAGTCAGCGAAGCATGTAATATCATGGCGACTTATGGTGTTGAGTATTCCCTTGTCCGTGCAATTATTGCAGAAAATTGAGATTGCATCTTCCTCGCGGCAGTCCCATAGCCTGTTCTTAATCCAGAGGAATCTGGCCCAGTAATGATGTACTGTTTCATCGGGTTCTTGCCTGATTCTGGATAGATCGCTTATGTTGGGTGGGTGGGTGGAATTAAATCCGAAGCCTCACCCCATCTAAGGCTTAGAGGCCGAGGAATTTCTGAACTCAAAAATATGGATTCTTGGATGTTGTCTAATGAATCCAACCCGTCACCTGACTCTAAGTTCAGGTCTTGAGTGATATCCTCCCCTCCGCGGGTATCCGGCTTGGAGGGATCAGGAATCCGGACTTAGTGAGTCCTTAAGATAGAAGGAGGGTCGCCGCACTGTCCCTCTACCACGGCAACATGATGGGTGACTTGGGGAGAGTTAATCTCTCTCAGATCGGTTTTAGGCCCAATATGGTCGTAATCCGTAGTGACTCCTAGGGCGGTGAAGCGATCCAAGAGCTCGTTTATGGAGGAAACCTCCATTGGATCTAACTGCTCGGCGAGTTCCGAGATGACATGAAGATTGTTTTCGATGGCTCGAGAGGTCATCATCGGCACAGAAGCCGAATAGGCGGTCATAAGAAAGCCACCTAACCGCAGGTTTTGGCCGACAGCCAAAGCTCCCTTAGCAATGGTGCCGTCTTTAAAGACAGGGCGAGGCATCCTTCGTGATGGCGACGACACAGAGGAACTCTCAATGAAAGCACCAATGTCGGTGTCAAAATCAGTGGATCTCGGGTAGGGGGTCCCGAACTGTGCGTCTAGGCCGGATGGTAACAGGAGACAAGGGACACGAAGTTTTACCCAGGTTCGGGCCCTCTCGATGGAGGTAAAACCCTACGTCCTGCTTGATTAATATTGATGATATGGGTAGTACAAGAGTGGATCTACCACGACATCGAGGAGGCTAAACCCTAGAAGCTAGCCTATGGTATGGTTGTTGATGTGTACGTTGTCCTACGGACTAAAACCCTCCGGTTTATATAGACACCGGAGAGGGTTAGGGTTACACAAAGTCTGTTACAATGGTAGGAGATCTTCATGTCCGCATCGCCAAGCTTGCCTTCCACGCCAAGGAAAGTCCCTTCCGGACACGGGACGGAGTCTTCAATCTTGTATCTTCATAGTCCAGTCCGGCCAAAGGATATAGTCCGGCTGTCCGGACACCCCCTAATCCAGGACTCCCTCAGACCTAGATACACAACGTGCATGCGCATGAGAGGTTGGGGGCTAGATAGGCAATGCATGTATTTAGCGCGAGAGGGTGAGAGGGAGAGGGAGAGAGAGAGCTCGGCATGGGGTGGAATGGCAGGTGTGTGAGGTAAATACATTTCGTAACATAGTGGAAAAAGGGGGTTGTGTAGTTGAGAGAGCTAGAGATCGAAACATGGAGAGAAAGAATGGATGTGTGTTGGAAACCAATAGCTTCCTAAGGTGTTAGGAGAGGAAGATTGAACGATACAGGAAGTATGTAGCGTGTATGCGGGGGGGGGGGGGGGGGTAAAAACAACATTTGAATGTAGATAGTACGAGACTTAGTATCGATGTTTCAATTTGGTGTACATTGTAAGATTTGAACTAAGGACCATGCACATGGGTAATTATTTTGAATTCGTGCCATACTAGGTTTCGAAAAGTTGACATTGACTCAATTTGTTGTGCTATTTTGTAGGTCATATGTTTGAATCCATCCAAAAGTTTTCTCACTACCATGATCTTCATCATATACATATGAATTTGTATTAAAAAAGTAGCAAGGATACAGTGAAATGCGAAATCCACATGAGAATTGGAGATTGCTATGTGACACACACTCTAATTCAAATAACTAAGTATGTGACACACACTCTAATCCACGTTAGCGTGGATACCGTTTTGATTTTTTTACAAGTAACTCCTCATTAATTAATTTATAGTATCTCGTTTCGAATGACTAATTATGGCAAGGAAAACACGGGATGGTAATACATACAGATTTGTTTGCAAATGAAAGAAGATTTGTTTGCATTCTCAAATGTAGGCGTACCAGGGTCGTGTCGTGGTGGTCGCGTCTGTCAGACGGACGCGTAACACCCAGCCACCCACCCCCCAAAAAAGGACGACAAAAAAATAAGTTTGTGCTTCCATGTTTCGGATTGAAATATCTGGCGGCCCCAATTCCACCCCTGCAAACATGGAAGACCGCCGCAACCGACATGCCTCACAGACAATGACTTCCACCGCATTAGGTGCGCTTCACCGATGTTGTCTCCCAGCTCACCGGGGCTACTTCACCGAGCACATCGTCGCGCCTCCGCCCCCTGAGGCCACTGGGGCTTCATAAACGGTCTCGTCCACCGCATTGTAGCGCTCTGCTGCCTCTCAAGATCTGCATCCGTGCGCGGCCAGCCAACGCCAGTGCATCACCCACAAGGGATCTAAAGTGACCCACACTCTAGCTAGGCGAGCATACCCAAATGCCGGCCCGAACTAGGTATCCACACATCACTCCCATGTGCACTGTTCCGATGATGACTGGATATCCTTTCACTGCTCTCTTTGCTTACACGCCAATCCAACTTTGACTTTAACTCTTATTTCTTCTAGAGATATCATCTGAAACATGCAAATCCATTTTTTAGCGAAGCATGACAGCGCTACGAGATCTGGTACACATCCTGCACACCCGTATAACCTTGTAAGTATTTGTCCTCTGGTACAACGGCAAGGTCGATTCCTCTTATTTGAACGGCCATTCGCTGTGTCAAAATGCAGAGGGGGATGCAAGGAGCATAAGGCATGCACATCCAAGCAAGTGGTAACATGGACTTATACTTGGAACATCCCAAGCGCAAGCAGAGCTGCAGTTAGCCTGTACAACGAGCTAGCGTAAGTCCCTGCATTTCATTTAATTCGTATTGGCATTCGTGTATGATTTGTGTGCAGTGGCGGATCCACGAATTCAAGTTACCAGGGGCGAATATTTAACTTAAAAAATATGAAGGCACTTGCACTCTGAAAATCAACATAACATGAGAAATGTGAAGCTACATGCACTTTGAAAACAAGCTAATGATCGAAAGTAGTTCAGATTATAAACACTAAATGATGCAAGCACCAAAAAACACAAAATGCAACATGGTGTACAAGGACTACAAACATGGTCTGTACCCGCTTGAATTATTCGTTCTCTGGCTGAAAATATCAAAGTGTAATTGCACCTATAACTAGTGCACAAACTGCATATCAATATATCTATCCTGCACAAGTATGCCAATAGTTTCAAACAATAGATTAGAAAAGTATTTACGCTACATTGTCATGATACGGGAACTTTCTGGTAGATGGCCTTGACGTTTCCTCAAGCCATGAAAATGCACTATAATTTGCTTGTCATCAATGCCTGCAAATCTCTATGTCTCTCTCAACATAGCAGATCATCATTAGACACTAAATCCTTCAATGGGAGCTTGCAAAATGATTACATTAGATGCCTCATTAGACACTATATGTTCATCACCACGAGCATGTAAAATGTTTGCATGAAATCCTTCATTAGCGGCCTGTTCATTAGACACTTCAGGATCAAGAACAACATGAGCTTAGATGTTTGCACCGGAAACTTGATTAGATACATCATATTCAGTTAGTTCAGTATTGATTCGGGGAGTTATATGTAACGCCTCAGATGTAATTTGCCATATTTGTACTCCGACTCTTGCCATTTTCGGCTCTAAGTTATGAGATTTGTGGTTGGGTTCTTGTCTTTGATTTTCATTTTGTTTATGTCATGCATTTCATATCATGTCATCATGTGCATCTCATTTGCATACAAGTTCGTCTCATGCATCCGAGCTTTTTCCCCGTTGTCCATTTTGCAATCCGACACTCCTTCGTCCTCCGGCGCCCGCTTTTGCCTCTTGTCCTATGCGGGTGTTAAACATTCTCAGAATGGACCGAAATTTGCCAAGCGGCCTTGGTACACCACCGGTAGACCGCCTATCAAGTTTCGTGCCGTTTGGAGTCAGTTTAATACTTCAACGGTTAACCGGGGAACCATAAAGGCCTCGTGTGTGTTGCAGCCCAACACCCCACCAAAGTGGCCCAATAACCCATCGAAGACCCCTCCTTCCTCTCGTCCGTTTGATCACGATCGCGTGGTCGAAAACCGCACCTCATTTGGACACTCCCACCTTCTTCTCTGTATAAATAGGTGCCCCTCCTCCATTTTTGTGGACGAAACCCTAAAAAAACACCCCAACTGCCACCGGATGCGTCCGCGACGGCCGGACACGTCCGCCGCCGCCGCCCGGACCAACCGCCGCCTACCACGTGGCAACGCCGCCGCCCCCGCGCCACCGGCACGCCGAGGCCCGCGGCGGGCCCCCGAAGCCCGCTTGCCGCCTGAGCCTAGCGCCGCCGCCTCCGTGCCCGCCGGCCGCCGCCTCCGCACCAGCCCCGCCGCCTCCGTGCCCGCCGGCCGCCGCCTCCGCACCAGCCCCGCCACCGACAAGATGCTCCTCCACATGCCGCCCCATCGACCGGCTCCGGCGCCGCCCTGCCTGGCCACGATCGCCGCCCGGCGCCGCCCCTCGGCATCCGAGCCCGGATCCGGTGAGATCGGGCCGGATCCGCCCCGGACTATCTCGCCGGCGACCTACCCTCCTCATCTCCGGCCACCGTAGCTCAACTCCGGCGAGAGATCCCGACGAACCTCATAAACCGCGCCGGCGAAACCTAGATCTATTTCGGAGAGGTCCATTTTCCACTAAGTCTTTTTCATCTGCTATATTTTCTAGGTCTGTTCTATATGCCATAACTCCTCATTCGTAGCTCCATTTTGCATGCATGATATATTAAAATGTTCATCAGGGTGTGCTCTTCATTTTGTTCCATTGTGTGATGCTTGTTTGAGTCAATCTTGATGCCCTAATGACTGATGCAAAAGTGCTATAAAATGTTAGTTCCTGTTACTTACCAGAGTATGAGCATTTGTCATTTTTGCTACATTTATTTTGGACTGCATATGGGTATGAGCTCTACATGTGTTTTGGACTATGACATTCCATGTTTACAGGGGTGTATGCCATGTATTTTTGTGATCAATGTGGTGACTAGCACAAGCATGCAAAGTAGCTCTCGTAATATTACTGTTTTCAGGGACTTAGAATTTCCCTACTGTTATTTTTGTGCCATGTATTCATGTCGCTAAAGTGATATTCATGCTTCTTTTGAGTATGTTAAGTAAGGATAATTTGTACATATGTTCATGCTCTAGCCATCCATGTCCCTGTTTGCATTTATGGAGTGCCCTAGCATCACTCAATCTTGCTCTACTTTTGCTATAAAAAGTTCCTGGCAGATTGTTTACGTGTTAATCAATTTTTCCAAGGTTGTTGTAGTTGATCCATGCATGCTATGAGCTTGTCCTTGCTTTGGTTAGCTTCATGAACATTTCTTCTTGCTATTGCTATGCTTATCTTGTCATGCAATGCCTTGTGTTGAGTCAATTGAGCTCGCAAGGATGCCTTCGTAACTCTGTTTTTGCCATGTCCAGTTGTTTGCTAAGTCTGAATCTGTTAACGAAACTTGCTATGTTTACATGGGTGCCATCATATTTTCTATGCCCTTTTGGCTTATGGTCAGTAAGTGACTTTTATTCTATGCTTTTAGTAGAATCATTAAATGCCTTTTTTCTATGATATGATCATGTAGCATGTTGTTATCTTGCTCTAAACATTGCTTCCTGATGTTAATTCCTGACATGTTAGTATTTTCACCTAGTCTGTGAAGTTGATATCTTTTGCTCTTTTGCCATGCTTGTTTGAACCTGCTCTTTTGTGATTTAGCCATAGATCAGTGCTCATCTTTTGTCAAGCATCTTGAGTAGATCAATGCCATGTGATTTGTTGTTATGTTGGAGTGCAATAGCTTAGTTTCTTGGTGCATTCTATATGGCATCATGCTGTTAAAACAGAATTGTGCCATTATTGTTTTGCTTTCCATTTGCAAACGTGCATCCATTTCCGGTGATTTTTACATCGATTTCGACCGAAATCAACTCATCTTTCCAGCGGCACACTTGGTTTGCCAAGTTGATGCTTGGTTCAATCTTTTCCTTCCGGAGCATGCATATGCATTGCATATAACGTCCCGCATATCATGCCATGTTTGGAATCATGTTGCTTGCGCATTGCACCGTGATTGATTGTTGGTCTTTTGCTTGTGTGCTTACCTTGGGTAGAGCCGGGAGACGAGTACATGATCGAGGAACCCATTGAGTACTCTTACGAGGATCAAGCTTACGTCAACTCGGAGAACTTTGCATGCAAGATGAGCATACCCTCGAAATCACTTATATCTTTGCTTGCTAGTTGTTCGCTCTATTGCTATGCAGCGATACCTACCACTTGGTATATCATGCCTCGCATATTTCCATGTAGCCTCTAACCCACCTTTCCCAGCAAACCGTTGTTTGGCTATGTTACCGCTTTGCTCAGCCCCTCTTATAGCATTGCTAGTTGCAGGTGAAGATGGTGTTTGTTCCTTGTTGGAACATGATTATTGTTGGGATATCATTATTATATCTTGTTTACTTTAATGCACCTATATACTTGGTAAAGGATGGAAGGCTCGGCCTTATGCCTGGTGTTTTGTTCCACTCTTGCCGCCCAAGTTTCCATCATACCGGTGTTATGTTCATGGATTATGTGTTCCTTACGCGGTTGGATGTTATGGGAACCCCTTGACAATTTCTTTTGAATAAAACTCTACCAGCAAGGCCCAACCTTGGTTTTACCATTTGCCTACCTACCACCATTTACCTTCCCTTGGGTTCTGCAGACTCAAGGGTCATCTTATTTTAAACCCCCCCGGGCCAGTGCTCGTCTGAGTGTTGGTCCGAGACGGGCAACCTGCGGGGCCACCTCGAGGCAACTTGAGGGTTGGTTTTACTCGTAGGTTGACCTATCCGGTGTGCCCTGAGAACGAGATACGTGCGACTCCTATCGTGATTTGTCGGCACATCGGGTGGCTTTGCTGGTCTTGGTTTACCATTATCGGAATGTCTTGTAACCGGGATTCTGAGACAGATCGGGCCTTCCGGCTAGAAGGAATATCCTTCGTTTATCGTGAGAGCTTGTGATGGGCTAAGTTGGACACCCTTGCAGGGTTTTGAACTTTCGAAAGCCGTGCCCGCGGTTATGGGCAGATGTGAATTTGTTAATATCCGTTTGTAGAAAACTTGACACTTAACTTAATTAAAATGAATCAACCGCGTGTGTAGCCGTGATGGTCTCTTTTCGGCGGAGTCCGGGAAGAGAACACGGTCTCGTGTTATGCTTGAATGTAAGTAGTTTCAGGATCACTTCTTGATCATTATAGCTTCTCGACCATGTTTTGCTACTCCTCTCGCTCTCATTTGCATAAGTTAGCCATCATAAATGCTAGTGCTTGCTGCAGATCCACCTCACTACATTTTCCTACCCATAATCTTAAATAGTCCTGATCACGAGGGTGTGAGATTGTTGAGTCCCTGTGACTCACAGATTACTTCCAAAACCAGATGCAGGTGCCGACAATGCCAGTGTAGGGGACGTGACCAAACTCAAGTGGGAGTTCGACGAGGATTCAGGATGTTACTATGTTTCCTTTCCGGACGATCAGTAGAGGAGCCCAGTTGGGGCGATCGGGGATCTATGCATATGGGGTTGTCTTTATTTATGTTGGTTCCGTAGTCGGACCTTGATTGTATTCTGGATGATGTAATGCTATATTTATGTATTATGTGAAGTGGCGATTATAAGCCAACTCTTTATCATTCTCTTATTCAGTACATGGGATGTGTAAAGATTACCCCTCTTGCGACATGCCTACTATGCGGTTATGCCTCTGAGTCGTGCTCCAACACATGGGAGATATAGCCGCATCGTGGGTGTCACAAGTTGGTAATCAGGCCCTTCCCCGACATAGGAGCCCCCTGCTTGATCGAATCGCTGACATTGTTGAGTCTAGAAAAATGTTTTGAGTCTTATAGGATTATATATATCGGAGAGTAGGATTATTTTTACTCCTCAGTCCCTTCGTCGCTCTGGTGAGGCCTCCTGATGTAATTTTTTGACTCTTCTCTCCTCAAATTTCACGATTTTTTTTAGGATCACGCAGGTATCTTGGAATCGTTTCGATGGTTTTGTCACGAGAACATTGTTCTTGGTGCCTCCTGATATTTAGGGGACGTGGCAGTGTCCCGGGGACTTGAGCTTCGAGGTGTTGTCGTCACAATTTTATCGTTCCAGTTCTGGAATACCTGAGTTCGCCGACATCGAAAATCTCTTTTATGCAGTTGTTGGTGAGATAACCTCGACGCCACCCAGTACTGGGGCAGGAGTTCGGGAGTATTGCCATAACTCGTACAACGGATGCTTTTCGAAGGTTGAGGTAAATGATTTTCGAAGGTTTCTTGGTTATGTGTTGAAGTATGGATACAACTCGATGTAAGATTTGCAAGGTTTGGGTGAGATATTATGCTTCCCCTCTATCCCCAACACCCCATTGCATAACTGGAAAGTGTCTGGAATTTCATAGGTGGGAATTCATGTAGCTCTAGTATTTCTTTCCGCATATATTTGGTTTGTGATTGGGTAATCCTTAGCAATTATTTGTTCATATCCGTACCTTGTTGTTTTATTCATCTATCTCTATCTAAGTTGCTTCTCAATTTATGGAAGTGTGATGATTTACTTTGGAATGCATTCGTTCATTCTTGTTCGAATGCCAAGGCTATATGTTGCAATTTCGATCCTTTGATTGAGCTTGAATATATGTCTTTCAAGATGCTAACGGATGTCAACCTCTTAAGGATGGCTCCTCCAACACGTCAGAATTCGGAACCTCCGCCACAACCTCCACCTCCGGAGGCATGGCAAGCTGTCATGGCCGCCACCAATGCCAACACGCAGATGCTTTTGCAACTCTTGCAAGAGCGCAACCAAGGAAATCAAGGCCAAGGCAACAATGAAGCTTAGTTTGCTACCCTCAACCAGTTCCTCGCAAACCAGCCGAAGTCCTTTAGTAACTGTGTCGAGGCCACACACGCTGACGATTGGCTCGTGGATATCGGCAAACATTTTGAGTGTAGAAACGTCAGGCCCGAGGACTTTGTCAAGTTTGCTTCGTTCCAACTCAAAGACCAAGTTGCTGAGTGGTATCAGCAATACAAAGATTCCAAACGAGGTCGTGTGATTACCTGGGATGATTTCTGCCGAGACTTCAAAGGTCACCACATTCCTCAAAGTGTTCCTAAGAGTAAGCATGAGGAGTTTCGCAATCTGAAGCAAGGCAACATGTCTGTTTACCAATGCAACATCCTGTTTCAGAGGCTCGCTCGCTTCGCTAAACAACACGTCCCTGATGAGAAGAGCATGATTTATCAATTCAGAGGTGGACTCAGAGAAGATCTGCAACTAGCTCTCGTGCTTTTTGAGCCGACCGAGTATGATGAATTCTACAACATGGCACTAAAGCAAGAAGCTGGTCAGCTCAAGTGCGATGCTTCTAAGAAGAGAGTCAGGGATGGAACTCCATCTTCTTCTTCAACTCAAGTGGCAGCTAAGCAGCAAAAGTTCCTGTTGCCACCTCCTCCTCCGTTCTGTCAGTCTTATCATCATAAGAGTAAAGGTGCCAATGGATCTTCCCACCCACCCAACATAGGCTATCAGAACAAAGCTCCGTCTCATGCTCCAGGGTCAAGTGCTTCGTATCACCGTCCGCTCTCAGAGGTTACTTGCAACAAGTGTCAGCAGAAAGGGCACTATGCGAACAAATGCTTCAACCAAAGGTGCCTTCCACCTCCTCCTCCTGTGAGATCTGCCAGCAATGCAGTGTACAAGCATAATCCCAAGCATGCCAAGGTCAACATGATGAATGCAGCTCAGGAAGAGGACTCTTCAAAAGTGATCATGGGTAACCTTCCAGTTAACTCCATTCCTGCTAAAGTTCTTTTTGATACTAGTGCATCGCATTGTTTCATGTCAAAACCATTTTTTGCCAAACATGACTTCAACACTTGACTTTTGGTTAAACCCATGCCTGTCATTTCTCTGGGTAAACGTTTGAGCTCTAGCATGATAGCTCCTGATGTGTCAATCATGATGGGCTACTACAAATTTCTAGCTTCTCCAATTGTTCTTGGTGAGTCGGATATGATCTAATTCTCAGCATGGATTGGCTTTCTAAGCACAAGGCTCAAGTTGATTGTGCTGCCAGGCAGATTCAATTGACACACTCGTCTGAGGATGTGATCATCTTTGCCGCTCATGATGATACCATTCGACTGTTTTCTCTCAATGAGAAGGGCGAGTTGAATGCCATCTCTCAGATTCCAGTCGTTTGTGAGTATCAAGACGTCTTTCCAGAAGAGCTTCCAGGAATGCCTCCTCGCTGGCCAGTTGGATTCGTCATTGATCTTGAGCCTGGCACGGAACCTGTTTGCAAACGTCCTTACAAGCTTGGACTAGAAGAGTTGAAGGAGCTGAAGAAACAACTCGATGAACAAGAGCGCATGGGTCTTCTCCATGGGGTTGTGGTGTTCTTTTTGTGAAGAAGAAGGATGGAACGGAACGACTCTGCATCGACTACCGTCCATTGAACAAGAAGACAATAAAGAACAAGTACCCACTTCCCAACATCAATGAGCTTTTCGAGCAACTCAAAGGTGCTCAAGTTTTCTCCAAGCTTGACCTCCGTATGGGCTATCATCAGATTCGCATTCGTGAACAAGATATCCCCAAGACAGCATTCAGAACAAGCTATGGTTCTTATGAATATACTGTCATGTCTTTCAGCCTTGTCAATGCTCCTCCAACGTTCTCTCTCATGATGAACTTCATCTTCAACCCTTACACAAATGATTTCGTCTTGGTTTATCTCGATGATATTTTGGTCTTTTCCAATAACAAGGAGGATCATGACAAGCATTTGAGATTGGTGCTGGACAAACTTAGAGAACATCAATTCTATGCAAAGTTTTCAAAGTGTGAGTTTTGGCTCGATGAGGTTCTCTACCTTGGCCATATCATCTCTGCCAAGGGCATAGTTGTTAATCCTGAGAAGGTGTCTGCAATTGTGAATTGGGAACCGCCTCAGAATGTCAAGTAGCTCCACAGTTTCCTTAGGCTTGCAAGCTATTGTCAAAGATTCGTCGAGAATTTCTATAAGATTGCAAAGCCTCTTTCGAACCTCCTCCAGAAGCATGCGAAGTATGTCTGGACGCCTGAATGTGACATCGCTTTCAACACCGTCAAAGAGAAGTTAGTCGTAGCTCTAGTTCTGACTCCTCATGATGAATCCAAACCATTCGAAATTTTCTGTGATGCTTCCCTGCAAGGTCTCGATGCTGTGTTAATGCAAGAGAAGAAAGTTGTACCTATACCTCTCGCCAGTTGAAGCCCAACGAAAAGAACTACCCCACTCACAACCTCGAGTTGGCGGCAGTTGTTCATGCTCTTTAACATGGAGACATCTCTTGTTGGGAAGGAAAGTGGACATCTTCACTGATCATAAGAGCCTGAAGTACATCTTCACTCAACCCAACCTCAACCTCAGGCAGACTCGTTGGGTCGAAATGATTCAAGATTATAATTCGAGTACTGAATATACTCCAGGCAAGGCCAATGTCATTGCAAACGCTTTGAGCAGGAAGGCTTAGTACAACAGTTTGAATCTCAAGCCCTTCCAACCGGATCTTTGTGAAGCTTTCCGCAAACTTAATCTCCAAGTTGTTCCTCAAGGATTTCATGCCAACCTCCAAGTCTCAACTACTTTGGAAGATCAAATTCGTGAGGAACAACTTCTTGATGCCGTGGTAAAGAAGGTGAAGAATGGGATTGCCAAGAGCCAACCCAAGTACAAGTGCTATTGCCTTGATGACAAAGACACTCTAGTCTTTGAGGATCAAATTATGGTTCCTAAGGGTGATCTATGTAAAGCCATTATGAACGAGGCTCACAATTCACTCCTATCTATTCATCCTAGAAGTACAAAGATGTACCATGACCTCAAGCAGTCGTATTGGTGGACTCGAATCAAGTGAGAAATTGATAAGTTCATGAATGAATGTGATGTCTGTAGAAGAGTGAAAGCAGAACACCAACGGCCAGCTGGTCTCCTCCAACCTCTTGCCATTCCAGAATGGAAGTTTGACCATATTGAGATGGACTTCGTGACTGGATTTCCCAAGTCCAAGCATGGCAATGATGCTATCTTTGTTGTCATCGACAAGCTTAGTAAAGTGGCTCATTTTCTTCCTATCAAATAATCTATCACAGCAGCTCAGTTGGCAGAGCTATATACCTCCAGGATTGTCTCCTTGCACGGCATTCCGAAGTTGATATATTTAGATCGTGGAAGCATCTTTACTTCTAAGTTTTGGGATTCCTTTCGGGAGGCCATGGGCACCAACATTCCCTTCAGCACCGCCTTCCATCCTCAAACTAGTGGACAAGTCGAGCGAGTCAATCAAATTCTTGAAGATATGCTCAGGGCTTGTGTCATTTCCTTCGTTATGAAGTGGGAAGATTGTCTTCCATATGCCGAGTTCTCCTACAACAACAACTTCCAAGTAAGTTCGGGCAAGGCCCCATTCGAGATTCTCTACGGAAGAAAGTGTCGTACCCCTCTTAATTGGTCAGAGACTGGTGAATGTCAACTTCTTGGCAATGACTTAATCACAGAAGCTGAATAAATGTGCAAAGTCATCCGTGAAAATCTCAAAGCCGTGCAATCGCGCTAGAAGAGTTACTATGATAGAAAGCATTGTGACTTGGCTTTTGAGATAGGAGACCGTGTCTACCTCCGCGTCTCTCCAATGAAAGGTACTCGTCACTTCGGTATCAAAGGAAAGCTTGCCCCTAGATACGTGGGTCCAATCAAGATGATTGGCAAAACAGGTGATCTCGCCTATCAACTTGAGCTTCCGTCCAACTTTGCAAACGTGCATGATGTGTTTCACGTGTCACAGCTTCGCAAGTATTTCAAGACTCCTGACCGCACCATCAACTTCGAAGAGATTGATCTCCAAGAAGACCTGTCTTATCATGAGCATCCCGTTGCTATTCTTGAAGCAACCGAGCGCAAGAATCGCAAAAAGTCTATCAAGTTCCTGAAAGTGAAGTGGTCACATCATTCCGACCGAGAAGCCACCCGGGAACGCGAGGACCACCTCTGTTCCGAATATCTGGAGTTCTTTCAGTCCTAGATCTCGGGACGATATCCTTTTGTAGTGGTGGAGTGTTGTAACACCCCGGATGTAATTTGCTATATTTGTACTCTGACTCTTGCCATTTTAGGCTCTAAGTTAAGAGATTCGTGGTTGGGTTCTTGTGTTTGTTTTGCATTTTGTTCATGTCATCCATTTTATATCATGTCATCATGTGCATCTAATATGCATACGTGTTCGTCTCATGCATCCGAGCTTTTTCCACGTTGTCCGTTTTGCAATCCGGCACTCCTACGTCCTCCGGCGCCCCCTTTTGCCTCTTTTCATGTGCGGGTGTTAAACATTGTTGGAATGGAACGAGATTTGCCAAGCGGCCTCGTTACACCACCGGTAGACCGCCTGTCAAGTTTCGTGCCATTTGCAGTCCCTTTGATACTCCAACAGTTAAAAGGGGAACCGTAAAGAGCTCGTGTGTGTTGCAGCCCAACACCCCTCCAAAGTGGCCCAATAACCCTTCCAAAATCCCTCCTTCCTCCCGACCGTTCGATCACGATCGCGTGGCCGAAAACCGCACCTCATTTGGACACTCCCACCCCCTTCTATGTATAAATAGGTGCCCCCTCCTCCATTTTCGCGGACGAAACCCTAAAAAAACCTCCCTCGCCGCCACCAGACGCGTCCGCGACGGTCGGACACGTCCGCCGCCGCCGCTGCCCGGACCAACCGCCGCCTACCATGTGGCAACGCTGCTTCCCCCGCGCCGCCGGCCCGCCGCGGCCCGCAGCGGGCCCCCGAAGCCCGTTCGCCGCCCACGCCTAGCGCCGCCGCCGACCAGCCGCTCCTCCGCGCGCCGCCCCGTCGATTGGCTCCGGCGCCGCCATGCCTCGCCGCGCTCGCCGCCCCTCAGCATCCGCGCCCGGATCCGGCGAGATCCGGCCGGATCATCCCCGGACTACCTCTCCGGCGACCTCCCCTCCTCATCTCCGGCCACCGCAGCTCAACTCCGGCGAGAGATCCCGATGAACCTCGTAAACTGCACCGACGAAACCTAGATCTATTTTGGAGTGGTCCATTTTCCACTAAGTCTTTTTCATCTGCTATATTTTCTAGCTCTGTTCTACATGCCATAACTCCTCATCCGTAGTTCCGTTTTGCACGCATGATATATCATATTGTTCAACAGGATGTGCTCTTCATTTTGTTCCATTGTGCCATGCTTGTTTGAGTCCATATTCATGCCCTAATGACTGATGCAAGAGTGCTATAAAATGTTAGTTCCTGTTACTTAGCAGAGTATGAGCATTTGTCATTTTTGTTACATTTATTATGTGCTGCATATGGTTATCAGATCTACATGTGTTTTGGACTATGCCATGCCATCTTTACAGGGGTTTATGCCATGTATTTTTGTGATCAATGTAGTGACTAGCACAAGCATGCAAAGTATCTCTCGCAATATTACTGTTTTCAGGGACTTTGAATTTCACTGTCTTTTCCCTGTTGTTATTTTTATGCCATGTATTCATGTTGCTACAGTGAGATCCATGCTCCTTTTGAGTATGTTCAGTAAGGATGATTTGGACATATGGTTATGCTCTAGCCATCCATGTCCCTGTCTACATTTATGGAGTGCCCTAGCATCACTCAATCTTGCTCTACTTTTGCTATAAAATGTTCTTGGCATATTGTTTGCGTGTTAATCAATTTTGCCAAGGTTGTTGTAGTTGATCCATGCATACTATGAGCTTGTTCTTGCTTTGGTTAGCTTCATGAACATATGTTCTTGCTATTTCTATGCTTATCTTGTCATGCAATGCCTTGTGTTGAGTGAATCGAGCTCGCAAGGATGCATTCGTAACTCTGTTTTTGCCGTGTCCAGTTTTCTGCTAAGTCTGAATCTTTAACGAAACTTGCTACGTTTACATGGGTGCCATCATATTTTCTGTGCCCTTTTGGCTTATGGTCAGTAAGGGACTTTTGTTCTATGCTTTGAGTAGAATCATGACATTCCTTTTTTTGTTATGATATGATCTTGTAGCATGTTTTTATATTGCTCTAAACATTGCTTCCTGATGTTAATTCCTGACATGTTAGTATTTTCACTAAGTCTGTGAAGCTGATATCTTTTTCTCTTTTGCCATGCTTGTTTGAACCTGCTCTTCTGTGATTTAGCCGTAGCTCAGTGTTCATATTTTGTAAAGTATCTTGAGTAGATCACTAACCTGTGCTTTGTTGTTATGTTGGAGTGCAGTAGCTTAGTTTCTTGGTGCATTCTAGATGGCATCGCGCTGTTAATCGCAGAATTGTGCCATTATTGTTTTGCTTGCCATTTGCAAACCGTGCATCCGTTTCTAGTGATCTTTATATCGATTTCAACCGAAATCAACTCATCTTTCCAGCGACACACTTGGTTTGCCAAGTTGAGGCCTGGTTCAATCTTTTCCTTCTGGAGCATGCATATGCATTGCATATAACATCCCGCATATCATGCCATGTTTTGCATCATGTTGCTTGCGAATTGCACCGTGATTGATTGTTGGTCTTTTCCTTGTGTGCTTGCCTTGGGTAGAGCCAGGAGACGAGTACGTGATCGAGGAACCCGTGGAGTACGCTTACGAGGATCAAGCTTACGTCAACTCGGAGAACTTTGCAGGCAAGATGACCATACCCTCGAAATCACTTCTATCTTTACTTGCTAGTTGTTCGCTCTATTGCTATGCCCGATACCTACCACTTTCTATATCATGCCTCCCATATTTTCATGTAGCCTCTAACTCACCTTTTCTAGTAAACCATTGTTTGGCTATGTTACCGCTTTGCTTAGTCGCTCTTATAGCGTTGCTAGTTGCATGTGAAGATGGTGTTTGTTCCTTGTTGGAACATGATTATTGTTCGAATATCATTATTATATCTTGTTTACTTTAATGCACCTATATACTTGGTAAAGGGTGGAAGGCTCGGACTTATGCTTGTTGTTTTTTTCCACTCTTGCCGCCCTAGTTTCCGTCATACCGGTGTTATGTTCCATGATTTTGCGTTCCTTATGCGGTTGGGTGTTATGGGAACCCCTTGACAGTTCGCTTTGAATAAAACTCCTCTAGCAAAGCCCAACCTTGGTTTTACCATTTGCCTACCTACCACCATTTACCTTCCCTTGGGTTCTGCAGACTCAAGGGTCATCTTATTTTAACCCCCCCCCCCCCCCCGGGCCAGTGCTCCTCTGAGTGTTGGTCCGAAACGGGCAACATGCGGGGCCGCCTCGAGGCAACTTTAGGGTTGGTTTTACTCGTAGCTTGACCTATCCGGTGTGCCTGAGAATGAGATATGTGTGAGTCCTATCAGGATTAGTCGGCACATCGGGTGGCTTTGCTGGTCTTGTTTTACCATTGTCGAAATGTCTTGTAACCGGGATTCCGAGACTGATCGGGTCTTCCTGCTAGAAGGAATATCCTTCGTTGACCGTGAGAGCTTGTGATGGGCTAAGTTGGGACACCCATGCAGGGTTTTGAACTTTCAAAAGCCGTGCCCGCGGTTATGGGCAGATGGGAATTTGTTAATATCCTGTTGTAGAAAAGTTGACACTTAACTTAATTAAAATGAATCAACCATGTGTGTAGCCACGATGGTCTCTTTTCGGCGGAGTCCGGGAAGAGAACACAGTCTCGTGTTATGCTTGAACGTAAGTAGTTTCAGGATCACTTCTTGATCATTATAGCTTCTCGACCGTGTTTTGTTTCTCCTCTCGCTCTCATTTGCGTAAGATAGCCATCATAAATGCTAGTGCTTGTTGCAGATCCACCTCACTGCCTTTTCCTACCCATAAGCTTAAATAGTCTTGATCGTGAGGGTGTGAGATTGCTGAGCCCCTATGACTCACAGATTACTTCCAAAACCAGATGCAGGTGCCGACAATGCCAGTGTAGGGGACGTGACCGAAATCAAGTGGGAGTTCGACGAGGACTCAGGATGTTACTATGTTTCCATTCCGGACGATCAGTAGAGGAGCCCAGTTGGGGCGATGGGGGATCTATGCATTTCGGGTTGTCTTTATTTATGTTGGTTCCGTAGTCGAACCTTGATTGTATTCTGGATGATGTAATGCTATATTTATGTATTGTGTGAAGTGGCGATTGTAAGCCAACTCCTTATCCCTCTCTTATTCAGCACATGGGTTGCGTAAACATTACCCCTCTTGTGACATGCCTACTATGCGGTTATGCCTCTAACTCGTGCTCCAACACGTGGGAGATATAGCCGCATCGTGGGTGTCACATTATAAAATAAGTAGAAATAGGTTTCATTTTCTCATAGATTCCCTACATACAAGCAGTTTACAACACCGTCAGGTTTAACTATTGGCCAGAAATTGAAGAGTTGAATTAGATATAATCAGGGATGTGATGTACCTACTCGTTGCACATGCTACTCTTGCAACCTGCGACTTACCGTTTGCGCAAGCTGGATGACATGCCCGTGCTGCCGCCGCTACCTCCCACGCAGGCTACACCCAGGCTTGGATCTTTATCTTCTTGTCCTTCAGTTCACTTGAAGCCTAGCGACCGCCCTCCAACAAGGGCGCGAGGAAGTGCTGTGTCGGTCTGCACAGGGGCGGCTAGGTTAGGAGCGAACCATACTGGAGGCTGGAGCGGATGATTTGGGTTTTTCCTACTGTCGATCGATATGGGAGGTGCTTGTTTGGGTCACGAGCCTGCTATAGGGCCTGCCTTGCACTTATGTTATTGGCCTATCCAAATTGAAACATTTTCCTTCATTTTTTACATTGCCTGCTCATGCGCTGGGACGAACAAAACTAGCCTGGGCCAACCTGGACGACTCAAACTAGGTGCACACTTTCGAGCCACCCGAGGCGGCCGCCCATACCAGCCCCTATGGTGGCGTCGCGCCTTTTTGCGTGTATGATACGGGTAGTGAAAAATATTCCAGTGTCGCTTTTGATTTACCCATAGAATGGTTGAATTGCTTGTTTCTATGAACAGAGTTCGCCAATAATGTGAAGGATGCCAGTCTTTTCATCCTATTGTAGATTGGTTAGATGTCGATATGCCAAAAGTAATCGCATGAAATATATAGTAAAAACCAGTGTGATGTGTGTGGCTACAACTAGTCTGACTACACGTCCTCAGATAACATATCAAGGACGCACCATCTTACCAGATTAACCATTCGACTTACCAATGAAGTGTAAGAAGAAAGAAGTATTGGGACTGCATATCCAAGAAATTGATGCCATGGACTCCTTCATACAACCTTGTCAGCGAAAAAGAAGTTGCAGTGTGCCTGTACAAAGAACTAGTGTAAGTTTAGTTACCTGCTTCTCGGAATTTTAGTTAGCCACTTATTGCAAAATTATTCAATTCCGTTGCTTGGCATAATGTAGTTTGCTACTGATTACATAATGCCACAGCCTGTTAATCCTATTATAGACTGCACCTATCTATGTGTTTGATACTTACTGTTAAGAATTACATGTTTGCCGGAACTTAAATAGCTACTTGTTTGTTTAACTGCCTTTTTGCTGCAACAACGGGTTACAATGATGTTAATAACTACTTTTCAGCATCGAATTGAAATTCTTTAATTCCTTGTTTGTTTACCTGGTTTGCTATTATAACTCCTAGTTGAGATGTTTTGCTAACTTCAACTTTTCTGAATCCAATCTGAACTTTAATGGCAAAATAGGTTAGCCCAAGATGAAAGAGTGAGGTCCCCATGGACGTTGTATCATCCCACAGCAGTGGCACCGGCCCAATCGTGCATTATGAATTGGCAACTATTGATGCTCTAGAGGCTAAACTAGTGGTAGAAACAGATTCTGCTTCTGCACTTATAGATGAAGTTGACATGTTGAGGAAGCAAACATCACAATCAGTAGCAGTACCCAAGACAACACTTAAATATTTGGTGGATTTCAAAACGAAGCAAGCTGAGACTAACCACATTGTTAAGGTCCTGAAGGAAAAAAAGGAAATTAAATTACCACTTGGTAAATCATAGGTGAAATGTTATTTCCATCGTTGAATAACCTTTCTGTTGTTTGTTCATGTAATCAATCAAACTATTTGTTTTAGAGATCATGTAATAATTGTTTTTTGTTTTTTGGTTTGTAATTTTATTTGAGCACTAGTATGTATTAATTGCCAGACCTACAAATATGCCAATCAGGCTGAATGTGCATTCAACAATAATAGTAGTATAGATGGACCATAAGTGGCATGCATCGGAAAGGGCCAAGATGTTGTAGTAGCTTGGCTAAAAAAGGATGTTGTTGTGGCAAAGAAAATTATAGCGGCATGGCTTATGTATGTTAGTTGATATTATTGATCCATATACTCTATAAGTGTTTATGTCTGTTAGTTCTGTACATTCCTGGTTGATTCACTTGGTATTTGAATCTTGATACATCGCTTGTGTACATTTGTAAATGGGAGTACACATTATGTTGTGTGTGACATTTGAGTTGGACATGAAGTGTTCCAAATATTCGAATTCACCTTAAACTGGATTCTAGCGTCTGAATTTGAGTATCGGCATTTAAAACATATTCATATATGACAGTGGAATACATCTTTGTCATCGTTTTGAAGATATGTAAAAACACAAAGAATTATTTATAAAGATTCGTATAGGAATACAAAATGGATTCGAATTTAGTTGCCAGGGTAAACGTGGATGCTTATTGTCCCAAAATTTGAAAAAAGTGGCAAAATGTCCACTCCCATGTCGGCTGCCCGAAGCCAAGTGTTTGGGAGATGGAAATTACTGTCTACCCATTACACGGACAATCCATCGGCCCGATTTCCACTGCTCTAAATAGGGGTAGGATAGTAACTTCAATAAGACGTGACACGACCGCCTCTGAGCCCATTCCGACATTGTGGGCGACAAACATGGGCGGCAAAACACATTTCATTCAAGCTCGTCCGAAAGACCTCTGGTTCTCCCTCCATTTCTACATTCATACACGGTGGGCGGCAAAACAAACTCGACTCGGCCGGAATCGATGTAGGCAAATATTTTCAATAGGGGCAGGTTTGTAATTTCACCTAGACGTGACACAACCGCCCTACCTGTCGGCCCCATTCATACAACCTGGGTGCCAACCATGGGCTCCAACCACCCTCTCCTCGCCCAAAATCGCTCTGGGCAAATATTGGCGAGATGCGAGATTACCGCCGTATCCCCAACCGACGAGACGTCCAAATTTTAAACAGGGGCTAAGTTCATAACTTTCCCACATTTCAGACAGACGTGTCCCAAAAACATGGTTCCCCGTACCTCTCCCTCCATTTTCCCATTCATACACCGTCCGCCCTAGAACACCATCCCCACACCAGCCTCTGTCCGCCACTCCATCCATCGCCGCCGTCCTCCACCACATCGATCGCCGCCGTGCTCCACCACATCCATCGCCACCATCCTCCACCAAGCCGGAGCGCCTACCAAGACCGCGTCGTCCACTGCTATAGATGGACGTTTCTCATCCACGACAATGGACCAAGAGCCTTGCATCACGTCCTCTCGCTTCATCGGCGCCGTCGTCCTCTTTGCCGGGGCCGCTCACACAACCTTCTCTTCCACTGCAACGGGACCTATCCCCTAATGCACCCATCTACCGTCGCAGATATGCTTCAACGCCACCGACAGCCATCGCACCCCAAATGCCTACACGGTGCCGCAAGAGAGGTGGTACTTCATATCTCCTCAACTTTTTGATCTCAACCAGAAAATAGATCTTAACTTGGTTACTCTACTTTCTTTTCAGCTCTTAGAATTTAGTTCTTAGTTCGAAGCAAAAAATGGTTGCTAAATATCATTTCTCCGGTTTCCCCCTTTTATGATCACTATACGATCAGAATACGTGCTTCGTGTCATAATAGCACTGCTCGACCCATCAAGCTAAACAAGCTTAGTTGTTCAAATATGAATCTGATATGATTAAAACAGATTCGTTTAACTGATCAGCTAAATGTTGCTAAATTAGTTTCGAAAATGCAGGTTCGCCACTCGGGTGTGTATCTCTATAGGGTGCCCATGGTGGGCCGGCCCACCCTGGGATTTTGTGTCTTCCCAGGCCTTGATTCCCCTCTATTCTGCTGTGCGCTTCTGATTTCTACTCGCCACCCGCCACCTGCCCCGCCAACGACTTGCTATCCCCAGACGGCATGACTCTAATAGGAGACGCCGGATTTATAGGAGGTCAGGAGCCGCTCGCCCAACAGCGTCACCGCTACCCGGGTGCGCCACTGTGGCTACCTTCCCAGTCCGTTCAGGGCTCAGGCATGCATCACCCACTAAGCCAAGCCGATTTATCCTGAGATAAGTCCTCAACACTCAGCAGCCACTCCTGATCACACATTTTCTAATTGATTCATTACTCATTACGCAGGACTGTCATTAGGGTTTGTTGTGTGCTCGGTGCTACCTACACTTAATGGTTCAGATGTATTTCGATAATCTTTAGTACCTGTAAAGTTCATAGGGTTTTCAAAATTCTGGCCCAAGGAACAAACACTAGTCATTTTGGATTGTTGGTCGTAGTGACATTGACCCAGATTACTACTACAAGCCAGGTTTGTTGAAAATTTTACTTGTCTTCCTTACTCATTCGATATAATATCCAATTATTCACGTCGATTAGTTGCAAACAATAACTGCTAGACAAACTTCTTGATTCAGATTTTGGATGGTCTTTGACTGCAGTTACAATTTTGCATACTTTTCCTAGTGTGCTCACAAGTAAATGATTGATTCACTACATCTATGCTTGCCTTGTCATATTTGTTGTCAATATTATTTTAGGGTGGACCACCCTGTTTCTAAATACTGCAGCCGTAGACATGAGTGAATAGTATTTGTCTATGTGATCTCTTCCATCATGTGTGGGCAACGAACACTGCATTGTATAGAAAGAAAGTGGCATTTCCAGCATTTACATAGGCTTCGATCTTTTACATGGAATATAATCTGCCTACTTGCTTTGTGTCGCACTACCAACACTCCACCCTTGAAGCTAAACATTATGCCACTCATAATTCCTTAGTTTATTTGTTCAAATATGAATTTCATATACTTCTAATGTTCCTACTTCAGTTTTGAAATGTGTGTCTGCCTGTTATAGAGACATAAGGGGTTTGTATTTCTGTGTGTGGTCTGGTCAGCACGGTTGGGGGTGAACTTTGCATATGCAGGGGTTTATAGGGAGACACTCTTCGAGTTGAATCCGCAATGCATTCCATAGATAATCTGACTACTTTTTATGTTTTCATGAATCTCAGATTCTGAACAGCATCATAATGATTATGAGCTTGCACGCATGAAAAGTATAAAGCAGAACAATGCCATGGCTGTCAAACTTGGCATTAAGGGACTAAAATCAAGTCTGAATGCAATGCAATGCAAACACTCTCCACCTACAGATTCATGCTCAGAATATGATCCGAACAGTGATTCTGAGCTAGAGGGAGACCTAAGTCAATGTAGCGCCCTAGTGGAGGAGTCAGAGGAGGATGCCCTATCTTATTCACCCATCAAGCTGCTTGCTCTAACTTTCTAAGGTTATATTTGTCGCACATATCTTGCAACTGATGCTTTGCATTGCTTCTACTTTGTTGAACTGCCATTAGCTTAGTTTACACATGGTGTACGCGAATACGGCCTGCCTATCCATTTTCAGTACATATTCCATCTGTCATCGTACCATATTTATCCATTCAAATGTTGTTCTTGTGTATTAGACGTTCGAAAGGAAGAGGGCGATTGCTGATCATGGAGGAGCACAAGCAAAGTATTTGGAAAAGGTAGTGGCACCTGATAAATCAAATAGCCCATTAGGTGTAGTTGCAATATCACCTGACCCACAAAACACCCCAACGCCAGCAGGCTCTAGCCCAACTACACTGGTCATTTCTGATGCCCCAACTCAGCAGACCCCAACTACAGCAAACATTACGATTATGCTAGTTGACATATAACCACCTCTATGACGCAAAACCCCCATTCCAGCAAAGAGTATAACAAATCCAGTTTCCAAATCCCTTTTCGAACCAGAGAGAGCCCCAATTGCAGCAAATAGGACCCATATTCCATTTCTTCCTAGTTTAGAAGACAAAGCTTATATTGTTGTCAGGAACTTTGTGCGCATCTTTCCTTCATTGAAAGATTATACCGCAGACACAGAAAAATTTCCAGTCTTCCTCCGCAACTTACACGTAAGTAATGTAATAATGTTATTCATGGTCATTACTGCATATGTTTCTGCTGACAGAAGACACAAGATTTCATTCTTTTAAATAGGCGAGGACCAAACTAGATAGTGAAGACGAGCAAGGGTTGGTTGCGCTTTTCAAGCACACGTTGATGAAGTATCGTTCCTACCTGAGGCAAGCGCACTTCAATGGCAAGCCTCCAAACGAAATTTCTGTAAAGTCTTCGGTGCTACATTTATCCGATGGTGACTGGAATAATCTTGTTAAACATTGGTCTCGGCTGCAGCATAAGGTACTATCTATGATATCACATCACAATTTGAACTACATTTCTGCATTTGCCTTAACGTCTCACTTGTGCGAAAACTGTTAGCAGAAGAACATTCGTTCTCAAGGGACCACGGAATCTCGCAACAATACTGCACACTACATTGCTCTTGTGAGTACCTCTTGCCCTGTATGGCCATAGTTACTTTCATAGTTGTTTGATTATGTAGCATCACTGCACATGTTTGTCGGATTTCGGGTTCCGGCGGACCCTTGAGGTTCGAACACTGGGGTGCGCGCGGAGATTTCGCCTCCTACCTACCTGCACCCCTTCGCCACGCTAGGATCAAAACTATGGGAAGAAGAGCACAAGAGACACAGGGTTTATACTGGTTCGGGCCACCATTGTGGTGTAATACCCTACTCTAGTGTGTGGTGTGGTGGATTGCCTCTTGGGCTGAGGATGATGAACAGTACAAGGAAGAACAGCCTCGCGAGGGTCTGTTCTTGGCTGGGGCGATGAACTGTTGGGAGGAGTTCAGTTACCTCTCTCTCTCTCTCTCTCTCTCTCTCTCTCTCTCTCTCTCTTTCTAACCAGTCGATCCCTAGAGACACTTCGATGCAACCGAACCGACCGACCCGACTGAACGACCCGACCGACCCGACCGACCCCTTTGCTAGGTGGGTGGCTGGTCCTATTAATAGAGGCCCTGGTCCTCTTCCCAAATATTGAGCGGGAAGGGAGCCAACAATGGCGGGCTAGTTTGAAGGGGGACAACAAGTATCAGCTATCCTGGCAAAAGTAGTCTTCGCCTGCGCAAAGCTCTAGTGATGACGCCGTCTTGGGCTCCACGGTGACCTCCATCTCGTATTCCTCCTGGTCTTGGTCTTGTTGCACCGAAACGGCAACCTTTGCATGATGCCTCTGTACTCCGCGGCTGCGCTTGCCCCCTTTGCACCAAAGAGGAAAGGAGCACGCTGCGCGGGCTGGCGCCCGCCTGGCGCCCTAAGTCGTCATGGCTTGCCTCACGGGCACCTCGCGAGGTATCCCACCTTGATCTCTCCGCCTCCTCGTGAGCCAGCCTGACGAGGCCGTGCCTGAGGAAGCTCTGCATCGTCCGCCCCGCGAGGCTTGGCCCCTCGCGAGGGTCTTGAGTTTGTGTTGGTGAAGATGGGCCGTGCTGCCCCCCCCCCTTTGAGCCACGCCGCAGGCCGCAGGCAGGCAAGTTTGGGGACCCCCATTCCCGGAACGCCAACAGTAGCCCCCGGGACGAAGGCGCGCCCGGACATGGCCGTGCAGGGAGGCGGAAGGGCAAGAGCGAAGCGCTGCGGGCCCTAACAGCCTGCGGCCTTGGGGAGTGGGGGTTGGCGGGAGACGGAAGGGCGTGGTGGTTGACTGGATGTGGGCGCCTTAGCAACCACGCGAGTTGATAAGGGAGTGGCATCCGCCTAGGCCCTTTTTCTTGCTTTCCCCAGTTGCTGCTCAGATCCCCTTTCTTGCGCCTCTCCTCCCTTCCTCTGAAATCTCCAGATCTGCTCTGACCGTGCGACCTAGGAAGCCATGGCGCCTTGCCAGCCCCCGGCCGTAGCTTGGTACTCATCTGCCCTGGACCCGCCGAACGTGATGGAGGCAGGCCTTGCCTAGTTGCGCCGCATAGCGACGGGGCGAAGGTGTTCAAGGCTGGCTCCGCCACCCCTGAGGGTCAGAGGAGCACCTTCTATCCGCTCTTCGTAAGTGCCATTTTTCCTGGCCTGGTGCCTCCCTTCTCCGAGTTCTTCTTCTCTGTGCTCCGCCATTACAAAATGCAGGCTCTACATCTCCATCCCAACTCCGTCCTTCTCCTCGCGATCTTTGCTTATTATTGCGAGGCCCACGTTGGGGTGCAGCCCTCAGTGGCCTTGCTGCGCCACTACTTCTACCTCCGGACCTCTCGCGGTCTTGCTTCCACGTGCGCGAGCTTCGTCGCGTACGGTGGCGCCATTGCCATCTCGAAACCTGGGAAGAGGATTGAGGGCTTCAGGAGCAAGTGGGTCCTGGTGGATGCTGAGAGCATCCACCCTCGGCTGATCTTGCCCACGGAGCAGCCCACGAGCTCCAGCAACTGGGGTCGAGCTGAGCTCATGGATCCCCGCGCGAAGATGGTGTTGGAGAAGATGGACGCGGATATGAGACCGGCGCGTCGCTGCTGAGGGAGTTCCTGGAACGCCAGCTGGCTCCGCTTCGGCAGTACTCGCTTCCAATGTGGAGGCCCCGTCTGAGCCCCGCAGCCTGGGCCGACGGAGACCTGGCTGCGGTTCTCCAATCTCTGGTTGGGGGCAATGTGGCGAGGTTGGAGGGCGGTCCTACGCCCTTGTTCCTCCGCGACGACTGGGAGCGGGTAGTGAAGTCCATGCCTGCCTTCAACGGGGAAGGGCCCGTGCCCCTGGAGGCTCCCGAGGGACCGGTGGCTGTGCCCTCTGACGACTCCAGCGAAGAGGAGGAAGGAGGAGAGCGGGGAAAAGGGCCTGACTCCGAGGCTACTGACGGAGAGTCGAAGGCTCCCCTTCCCCGGCGCAAGTCCCGCGCTCTCCGCCTCCCTCCGAGCAATGACGATGAGGATGATGATGAGAACGATGACGAGGACGACGACGTGGACGACGACGAGCAGGGTGGCGGGAGCTCACCCCCAATCCCGAAGAAGGACAGGACTGGGCTGATCTCCCGCGGGTCTGCCCTGGCCTCGGGGCGGACTGCACGCGCACCTTCCGCCCCTCCAAGCTTCCCGAGGTTGACCCTTCCAACCGGCTTTCGGGGTTCAAATTTGGCCGGAGGCCGCTTGAGCTCACTGGCGACGACCCGTAAGTGCTCGATTCTTGTCTTTATTTCTTGTTCTGCTTCTGAGGCTTGACATTCGCATCCCTTGGATAGGCTGGCGCCCGCAACGAATAAGTCAAAGGGGGCTCCCGAGGTTCCGTCCGTGGCAGCGCCCCTGAGGGAGGGTGACCGTGACGCACAAGCTTCTCCTGCCCGGTCGTCCTCGCGAGGCCTGACTGAGCCGGCTGGGGCGAGCTCAGCCAACACGGCCCATGTGGCTCCCGAGGTGCTCTCGCCTGCCTCCGCCTCAGGATGTTGCGGCCGTGCTGCCGCCTTCTCCTCCTACTCCACCTGCTGCTATCTCCCCGACTCCTTCCGTTGTGCTGGACCGTGCTGTTGCTGAGCTGGACCGGCTGCGGCAGGATCTTCTTGGCGCCGACCCTCGCCTGGTGGCCGGGCGCTTGGAGCTGGCTTCTGGATGGGTCCACTCCGACGCTTCGATTCGAGCGGCGCTGGTCCAGGCCTCGACGGCATGTGACGAGGAGAAGCAGGCTGTCCTTGAGGCGAAGGCTGCTCGCGATGCAGCCCTGGGAGAGGTGGTCGACGTCCGTGGTCGCTGCAAGGCGCTGGAGGACGAGCTGCAAGGCCTACGGGATCAGCTTGCGAAAGAGGTTCGCCTTCGCCAAGAGCAGAAAGAAGGCGTGAAGGCTCGCGAGGCGGCCGTCGAGGGCCGGGAGGCCAAGCTCAAGAAGCGCCATGACGGCCTGGGTGCGCTGGAGCAGGAGTTGGGGGAGAGGAAAGCCAAGCTGGACGACAAGGCGCGGCCTTCACGAAGCTAGAGGCGAAGGCTCGCTCCTCGCTGAGGACGCTTTACGACAGTGGCCTGGAGAGCCTGCTGGCCGGCGCCGAGGACGGCCCCGCCAAGCTGGTTCCCTTCTTGGTCCACGCTCTTGAAGATGTCGCCCTTGGCCTTGGCCCCACGGCCAAGGCCAAGGCACGTGTTCTGTCTTCTGCAGCCCTGACGCGGGTCCTCACCCACATCCAGCTTCGCGATCCCGGTTTCGACCTCGATAGCCTGCTGGAGCCCGTGAGCGGCGAGCGTGCCACGGCTGCTGCCGAGGCCGTGAATGGTCGTGCGGAGGCTATGCTGGGGAAGTTCCAGGCCTTCAGCACCAGGCCGGAGCAAGGCGCTGCCGACCCCGCTGCTCCGTGAGGCGAATCCACTCCGCGCTGCTCCCCCGCCGCCAAGTGACTCCATCGTGGCTCCTGTCCTACTTTTAATTCCTGCACATGTATCATGCCTCGGGGAGGCGTTTAAACTTGCGTATGATATTGGGATAACAGTGTGGACTGTAATATTTGCTTTCGAATTCCTTTGAAATTTGCACTTTTCCTTCCTACTTGCTTATGTACTACACCGGCAGAGCCCGGCCCCGCGCGTACCTCACCCAGCAATAGCCCCGATCGGAAACCAGGACGGGACCAAGGAGTGGGGGGCTACGTGACAAGTTAGGCTCCTGAGTCGCGATGCTCAAGAGTCCCCCTTGGCGCACGAACAACAAGTAGGGAGGTATGATGTGGGTGGATCCACCGTTCTGTGTCTACAGAGCCCGGCCCCGCGCGTACCTCACCCAGCAATAGCCCCGACCGGAAACCAGGACGGGACCAAGGAGTGAGGGCCTACGTGACAAGTTAGGCTCCTGAGTCACAATGCTCAAGAGTCCCCCTTGACGCTCAAACGGCCTTCATACCTTGGCTCCGCTTGGGGAGATGCGCGCGACGAACCAGGCCCGGGGGACCTGGCTGGGCGGCGTGCGTCCGGGCGTGACCCAGGCGCAGCCCCCGTGCCCAGCCCCCTCGCGCGGCACTCCCGAGGGGAGGCGTTACGATGAGGATAGACACTGAGCTCTGGGCTCCCTGAGGTTGATGCGGCCCGGAGGCCACCCTAAGTTGTTTATCACCAGCGTGGAGGATAGCGCTTCTGTATGTGTACGGGCATAGCCGCTCCTCGGCAGTGTCGTCAGCCAGCGCGGAGCATCGAGCTTCCACTGGTACGTGGGACAGGGCCCCCCTCCGGGAGGAGCCCCCGGGGCGTGTACAGCCCCGCCCTGACACGTGGCTGGCACGGTAAGGCCTGGCGAGGTGTATCTGGGCACCCGTGAGCCAGCGCGGGACTCACGGGGCCCTACCTCTAGGCGGGTTGCGCCTGGCACTGGGCCTTATCTTGTGTTGTGTCCCTACAAGTCTGGCTAGATGCCTGCACTCTACGTCCTCGGGTCCTGGCCCCCGAGTTGGTCTTAGCCGTCGCTGGTATGCCAGGTCGCGATGCCGTGGTCAAGGCCAGAGGGTGAGGGCTGGAGTGCCAGTTGGAGCCCTGAGTCGTGATTCTCAGGTACCCCCCTTTAACGTGCAAGTGGTCAGCATGGAGAAGAAGAGGCGCCGCGGACCGGCATCAAATAATCAAGCATGGCGGTTCTAACGCATAACCGGAAATGAACGCAATTGGGGTACATGCCACTGGGCCTGGCCCGAGCGGCTTGGGGATCATGCAGCCTGAGGGGCGCCCCCAACGAGGTAAGCTAACGACGCGAAATAAAAGGGATACACGCCGCAGGGACGGACCCACGCGGCCTGGGAATAAAGCTGTCACACCCTAGCTAGGTTATGCATTAGAGTGTGCATCATGTTACATTCATCAGAAATTGAAATGGGGAAAGCAGAACCCCCAGCACCCCCCCCCCCCCTGAAATCAACTAGGGTTTACTAAAAATAAATTCAATGAACCTGAAATGCCCTTCAAATATGTTCACCCTCTTTGCCTTGGGTTAGAACCCTTGGGAAAAATGGTGCATATAATTTTAGGTCAACAAAAGGGGCATTGACTTAATTCATAAATATTTGAATTTGGGCATTTAAATACTATTAAATAATTCAAATGCTCAAATAATGTTGGAACTATTTTTGGGCCACTGAAATAATTCAGAAAGTGTCCATAAATATTTTCAGGATTTTATAAAATGATTTAGTATTTAAACTAAATCAAAATAGAATAACAAAAATAGAAAAAAACAGAATAAATTAGGAAAGAACAGAGGCTCACCTGGACTTACCTGGCGCCACCAACCGGCCCAGCACTGTAGCTGGACGGCCCAGCCCACCAGGCCGACGCCAGTCGTCCCCTAGCTCCTGCCAGGAGGACGCAGGGCGTGTGCCCGCGGTGCGCCAGCACGCGCGCGGCCACCGACGGCCAGCTCCTGCTTGCCGCGCCCCCCCTCGACGCCTGGACGTCGCTATGGACGCCACGCACCCCCTGGCCCCCTCATATCCCTCTCCCTCGCTCTCCCTCCTCCCCTGGTTCTCTCCCGCGCGACCGCCCGAGCATTGCCGTCGCCGCCGTTCGCCATTTCCGTAGCCACCGCCTCCCCCTCGCTTCTCCGACCAGCTCAGAAGCTCCGCCACATCGCCATCCACCTCTCTGTCGAGCCACGTGACGCGGGAAGCCCCGGAGCACCGTCATTGCCATCGTCTTCGCCTCGGCCGCCGTGGATCGCCGTCGTCAAATTCGCGGCAACCAACGCTTCCCTAAGCCCGCTTCGACGCCCTCTGCGACTGCTGTAAGCTCCATCATCGTTTTCCCCTCTTCCCCTTGCTTCTCGAGCACCGCAGCCGCCGTTTCGACCGAAGCCGTAGCACCTCGCCGCCGGCCATGGCGCCACCGTGGCCAGGGGCTGAGCCAGCTGCAACCGAGCACACCATCGTGCTCGGTGCAACGCCAGGACCCCAAAACCCTCACCTGCTGCCCCTGCCATGCACCGTAGCCCCTTCTCCCCTCCCCGCCGAACTCCGGCCGCCGCCCAAGTGGTCGCCGCCGTCGACTTAGGCCGTCTCCGGTGAAACGGAGGGCACTAGTGGATGCGCGCGAGCACCAGCTCCTCGGAGATGGTCTCCGCGGCCCATTTGGTCACCGGAGACGCATTTCCGACGCCCTCCGCCGCGTCCGGCTCGCCGGCGACAAGCCGCCGGTGGCTTTGACCCCGCTGACCAGGGTTGACCCTCCCCCTTGTGTCACTGACGCGTGGGCCACCCCCTAACATTTAGTTAGTATCAGATTAACACTAATTAACCTAGGTTAGTTACCCAGTTAGTCACTGACCAGTGGGCCCGGCGCCCACTAACCCTAATTAGACAAATTAACCCTCCTGTTAACTAACCAGTCACTGACGTGTGGACCCCACACGTCAGGTTTGACTCGGACAGCTCCGTTGACCGCTGACGCAAGGCTGATGTCATGCTGACGCAATATCTCATTTTCTAGTTTTAAAACAATTCAGGAAATTTCAGAAAATGCCCAAAACTTCAAAAATTCATAGAAATTCAACCATAACTCCAAATGAGACAAATTATATATGAAAAATTATCAGAAAAATTCAAGGAATCCATCTGTACCATTTTCATGCATGTTTGAACAATTCTTGTCCTCTGTTTTGGACAAAACAAATAAAGGGCATTTAAATAATCATATATGGGGTTGGAATTTGAATCTTGTATTCAAACCAACTTCATTTAAATCATAGCTAGTTGCATTAGCTCAAGACACATCCATATCGCCATGTCATAGCATGCATCATATTGTTGCTTATCGTCATGTGTTGATTGTGCTCGGTTGTGTTATTCGTGGTAGGTTCTGCCTCCGAGGATATTCACGAGTATCCAACTGAAGGGCAGTATCCCGTTACCACTCCATCAGGCAAGCAACCATTGATCATTCCGATACAACCCATGTTCTCGCTCCTGCTCTTGTTTACTGCATTAAGACAACACGATTCAAACTGCTGTGTGCTACGGTAGTTGAACCCTTATCCTCTGCATGACCTGTCATTGCCACAGTAACTAGATGAAACCCACTAGCATGTGTAGGAGTTGATTGAGCCATGTTTTGTGATTCCTACCTTGCTATGCCTGCTATGCTTAGAGTTGTGTCAGGTCTGGTTCATCTGGGTGATGGGCTAGAGTGAAATGCTTGTGCCAGTAGTATGTGGGATGTGTTGAACATGTTTTGGTAAAGGTATCGATGAGAGGCCATGTAGGAGTACATGGTGGGTTGTTTCATTGAAGCCGTCCCTAAGAACTGAGTTCTGTATGCGTGAATTAAGATTCAGCTACTACCACACATTGGGCCCTGAAATATGACCCCGCTCGACTTACCGACCCCTCTCGCCTCAGTCCAGGAGTTGCAACTAGTTTCTGGTGTTTGTAGGATATGTGTTGGCGGCCGTGCGTAGCGCTGACCCTAGGGGTGGGCTATGTTGCGATAGATACACCGTGGCACGGTGTACCGAGTCACCTGTTTGGTGTCTCGGGAACCCTGTTCACATCGTTCGGGGCCATTGAGGACACCCCGGCCGGATTTCCTTGCGGATGGAACCTGAATAGGCGATGACCCTGGACTAGAGACTTGTGAGGTTAGTCAGGTCGTGGTCTACACCCACGTCGATTTTCGCTTGAAGTCTGCCGAGCACATTTCGTGTGCAGACGCTAAGTGGTGGAAACATGTGTGACGAAGTACACCCCTGCAGGGTATAAAACTATTCGAATAGCCGTGTCCGCGGTAAAGGACTACTTGGTTGCATATACAGTTCATAGACAAGTTAATGGATACTACTAAAAGACTCAAGATAAGTGTGAGTACCGAGGATGGCCCCCTCGCAGGATACGAGGGAGGATCCACGGTGGAGTATTGTGATGGTGAGTAGTGGACTCGTGTGCGAAAACTATTTTGCTAAAAGATTCCGTAGGATAGCTTAGCCGAGAGTCAAAGCTGGCTTGCTGCATAAACCCCACCACCTTCTTGAGAATGAGCATGTACAGTAGGTTCTGATGTAAGACTTGCTGAGTACCTTTGTACTCATGTTTGCTTATTTATTGTTTTCAGACGACAACACTGCCCCCTCCGATGGGTTTTACGTAGACCTTGACGTTGACGAGTGACTGGCCACCCAGATGGTGATCCAGGCCATGGAGGGCCCTATGTAGATAGACAGGCTTCGAGAAGCCTTCTTTCTTTCTAGAGTCTGTACTCAGACTAGTTGCTTCCGCATGTGCTTGTATGACTGTATGACTTGAGTGTCGGGTCATGTGACCCCTACCTATATGAATATGTTATGTATGGCTCCCTGGAGCCTTTAAATAAAGTACTTGAGTTGTAGAGTTTTGTTGTGATGCCATGTTGTATGTACTCATATCGAGCATATTGTATGTATGATTGAAATGCTTGGTATGAGTGGGATCCGACAATCTATTTGTTTGTCCTTCGCAGCCTTTCTTATGGGGAAATGTAGTCTAGTGCTCCTCGAGCCATAGTAGTCCGCTACAGCCCGGTTCACCGGAGTCCTGCTAGCCCAGCACTACTGTTCAGGACGCTTGACTGGCCGGCATGTGTTTCACTTCGTCCCTATGTCTGTCCCTTCGGGGAAATGTCACGCGGTGATCTCCGGAGTCCTGTCTAGCCTGCAACAGCCCGGGATTTCCCGGAGTCCTGTTAGCCCAGTGCTACAGCCCAGAATCACTCGTTGATGACCGACATGTTCGTTGTGATTCATGTATGCCTGTCTCCATAGGTCTGTGCTGCTTTGGGTTCACGACTAGCCATGTCGGCCCGGGTTCTCGGTCATATGGATGCTAGCGACATTGTCATATACGCGAGCCAAAAGGCGCAAACGGTCCCGGGCCATGGTAAGACGATACCCGTGGGATACCGTGCGTGAGGCCGCAAAGTGATATGAGGTGTTACCGGCTAGATCGTTGTGGCTTAGAATCGGGGTCCTGACAGCGTTGGCATCAGAGCCGGACTGCCTGTAGGTTCGTTCAGCCAAACTGGTCGATGTCGAGTCTAGAAATGCTTTAGTTATATGTAAGGGAATTGATTGTGGGAGGGAACGTAAGGTTCTTTTACTCCTTTACCCTATGCTTCTGATATGAGTCATTCTCTTCTCATTCAACGTGGGTTAAGGACTAGGCTCTCTTCTTCTATCAGGTTCACGTGTTACTAATCCGTAGTAGTTTATAGGATTATTGCTACGAGTTCCAGTCCAGTTCCTACTATTTTAGTACGTTGCTATTTGAATCAGAACCTTGATATGATGCTGTTGAGCGGTATTGTGAACTGTTGTGGATGTCTCAAATCTTTTTCTGAGCATTTACAGCCGTTATGCTGCCCAATTTTCCCTAGGAATTCTGATGTCTTTGTCTTGTGGTTGTGCTTTCAGATGGACAATCAGTCTCAAAATCAAGTGGTTCGCCTGACCAGGTGCCTCGACGTGCCCGGTCATACTGCTATGTTTGTCCGGGTCATGATCGAGATAGGATACCGTTGGTATCCCGAATACACTGTTGAAGAGCAGTTCCGCGACTTTAATCAAAGCCAGTATTTATGCACCGTCAGGATATTTCCTTCCTATCCTGGATCTACCGAGCCCCTTCACTGTTCCTATGGACTCGGAGTTACCATTGAGATGGCTGTGCAGGATGCTGCCTATTCCATGATGACCATCTTGCGAGTCCGGACTGGCCTGCTTCGGAACACTGACTTCCGTTACATGCCAGCTTCACTTCCGGGAGCGCAGGGGTATCTTCAGGCTATCTATGCTGACTCCACTCAGGAGGACTCATTAACTCGTACCACCGCTGAGATGCTCGAAGATAAGGACCGAGAGAATCGGGCCTTGAGGCTGGAGCTCTTTAATACCCGTGCTGATCATTGGGCCACATTGACTCGGTTTGCACCCGCGGTGCAAGCTGGATGTATGGATACCAGGGATCTGTATCCTGTGAGAGCAGCTCTGCCAGACATGGTGGATTGGCGTGATGTGGGAGGCATCAACCCACCCCTTGGTCCCCGCAGGCCACCGTTTGTTGGTCCAAGACCTTATCCTAGCCCCTATGGTCCACAGGCTCCTCAGGACCGTCTGTTTCCGGATGATCACGTTGAACTTCCAGGCTATGGAGGTGACTTCTATGAGGACTACTACGGAGCTATCTGAGTTAGTAGTAGTACCACTAGTATTGTAGTAGTTGTATCTCCACTGTCCTGTGTGACTTGTGGAATACGACTTGGTGTGTAATCGATTCCGGAGGTGTAGACAAATAATGTATAGGGACTCGGAATGCCTCCGATGAGATGTAACGTCTACCTTCATAGTTGTACTGTAGCATGGGCTTGTACTAAACTATGTATGACGAGTATGACCTATGGCAGTTTTATATTACCATGGCATACGAATGAGCATCTCTGCATTCCGCGTTATCCTTTACATTCTGCACTTCCCTGTTAAGTTTGAGCCATCCTTGTCTAAACCGTTGTCTTGTTTCCTCCTAGGATGGTCAACACCCGCGGAAACCCTGCTGCCCCGGAGCAGGGGGAAGCCAATGCAGCTAGAGGTGAAAATTTGCCTCATCCGCCTTCCCTGGCCGAAGTGATGCTGGAGGTGGAAAGGAACAAGCGTGAGACCAACCGCCTGCTGGAGCGGATTGAGCAGAACACTGCACGCCACCCACGAAATGACTTGGTGTCAATCAACGACTTTATCAAGCTATACCCACCAAAGTTTAACCATTCCGTCAAGCCCCTCGACGCGGATGATTGGCTTCGCAGCATCACCCACAAGCTACGTTCTGCCAACGTAGCTGAAGCCGACAAGGTTACCTATGCTGCTTATCATCTTGAGGGCCCCGCTAGCCATTGGTGGGAAAACTACGAAGCTATGCGCCCGGTCGGCCAAATCACTACCTGGGCTGAGTTCAGCGAGGCTTTCTGTGAGCATCACATTCCGGAAGGTCTCATGGATCGCAAGAGGGAGGAGTTCTGCAACTTCACCCAAGGAAGGCTGACTGTGGATGCATATAGCCGAGAATTTGGGAACCTGGCACGCTATGCTCCTAAAGAGGTTTCTACCGACGCCAAGAAGCAGGCAAGGTTCCGTAAGGGACTTAGCCCTGAGCTTCGCCGCGATCTCCGTCTGCACGAGTGCACATCCTTCCAGAAGCTGGTCAATAAAGCTATCAGTGCTGAGACAGGCCAGACTGATTATGTTGCTTCACGCAAGCACTCTCGTGATTTTGGGTCTTCATCCGGCTCTGGAGCTCAGAAGCGCCAGGTGTGGATTCCAAGCACCGCACTGCCACCCAGATTCACCCCAAGGCCATCCTTTGAGGCGCCTCGTCCCAACCAGCAATTTGCACCGCCCAAGCCCTATGGTGGCCCCGCTGCTAATGTTGCTCCACGCCCCACTGTGGTAACATGCTTCAAGTGTGGAGAACCGGGTCACTATAGTCGAGAGTGTCCCCAGAACAACCCCAATCAAGCTGGAAAGTCCGTTGGCCGTGGTAAGCCCGCGGGAAAGACTTTCTACGCCAAGCCGGCCACTACTGCACGTGGCCATGTCAACTATGTTTCAGCCGAAGAGGCTCATGAGGATCCCAACGTCGTCCTTGGTACGCTCCTTGTTAACTTCCATCCGGCATCTGTTCTTTTCGATACTGGAGCATCTCATTCATTCATATCCGAGAATTATGCTCGGTTGCATAACACGACATTCTGTGACATGCCCACTTCCATGGTAATTCAAACTCCGGGTTCCAAATGGCAAACTTCTAGGGTAAGCCATGGGAACGAAATTCTTGTCAATAGGCTGGTTTTCCTTGCATCTTTAATAGCTCTCAAGTCCTCCGATATAAACATCATCTTGGGTATGGACTGGATGTCGGCTCATTATGCCAAGATCGATTGTGCCACTAGAACCGTTCAACTTATTCATCCCTCGGGCAAGACAGTTAATGTCTTAACTCGAGTGGCCAAGCACCAACTTTACTCTCTCAATGCCAACCCTCTTCCAGACCTTGAGGATGTTCCGGTAGTCCGAGACTTCCCGGATGTGTTTCCGGAAGAACTGCCAGGTGTTCCACCTGACCGGGATGTCGAGTTTGTGATAGACCTTGTTCCAGGAACCGTTCCAATTGCTAGAAGACCCTACAAGATGGCACCTTTAGAACTAGCCGAGCTTAAGAACCAACTCGATGAGTCCTTGAACAAAGGGTTCATCCGTCCTAGCTCCTCTCCTTGGGCTTGCCCTGTCCTCTTCGTCAAGAAGAAGGATGGAACGGATCGAATGGTTGTGGATTACCGACCTGTCAATCTGGTCACCATCAAGAACAAATACCCGCTTCCCCGGATCAACGACCTGTATGATCAGCTCGCTGGATCCTCAGTCTTCTCCAAGATGGATTTGAGGCTGGGCTACCATCAAATCAAAATCAGAAACGGGGACATTCCCAAAACGGCCTTTGTTACTCGTTATGGCCAATACGAGTACACCGTCATGTCCTTCGGTTTAACCAATGCCCCGGCCACTTTCTCCCGGTTAATGAACTCGGTTTTCATGGAGTACTTGGACAAATTCGTCGTAGTATACCTCGATGACATACTCATCTACTACAAGAATGAAGAGGAACATGCCGAACATCTAAGGCTGGTATTGATGAAACTTCGAGAGCATTGCCTTTATGCCAAATTCTCCAAGTGTGAATTTTGGTTGTCAGAAGTGACCTATCTAGGCCATGTAATCTCTGGTAAGGGTATTGCTGTCAATCCCGAGCGAGTTCAAGCCGTCCTTGATTGGACTCCACCTGAAACGGTTAAGCAAGTTCGGAGTTTCCTTGGCCTAGCGAGCTATTGCCGCCGCTTCGTCGAGAATTTCTCCAAGGTTGCTAAACCTCTAACTGAACTCCTCAAGAAAGATAAAAAGTTCGAGTGGACTCCATAGTGCGAGTTCAGTTTTCAGGAACTGAAAAGACGCCTGACATCTGCTCCCGTACTGGTACCACCAGATTTCTCCAAGGACTTTATTATCTATTGCGACGCCTCGCGACAAGGACTAGGTTGCATACTCATGCAAGATCATCAGGTAATTGCCTATGCTTCACGGCAATTACACCCACATGAGGAAAATTATCCCACACATGATCTAGAGCTTGCAGCTGTAGTCCATGCACTCAAAACCTGGCGACATTACCTTCTCGGTAATCGTTGCGAGATCTTCACCGATCACCAAAGCTTGAAATATATCTTCACCCAACCAGATTTGAATCTCAGGCAAAGACGTTGGGTCGAGTTGATCTCGGATTATGACTTAGGAATAACTTACACCCCTGGCAAGGCCAATGTCATGGCCGATGCACTAAGTCGTAAGTCCTACTGTAACAACCTGATGTTACAACAAAGTCAACCACTTCTCCATGAGGAATTTCGCAAGCTTAATCTTCACATTGTTCCTCAAGGATTCTTGTCTACTCTGGTGGCGAAACCTACCCTTATGGATCAAATCATAGCTGCCCAAAAGCGTGATAAGGGCATATCCCGGATTAAGGAAAACATTGCTAGCGGAGTAGCTAAATGTTTTTCCATGGTTGAGCAAGGTGCTGTCTTCTTTGAGAACCGCCTGGGGTTCCCAAGAACCAACATCTACGCCAGATGATCCTTAAGGAAGCTCATGAATCCCCTCTCACCATTCATCCCGGTAGTACTAAAATGTATCAAGACCTACGCCAGAGGTTTTGGTGGACTAGGATGAAGAGAGAAATCGCTCAATACATTGCTAATTGCGACGTTTGTCGTCGTGTTAAAGCAGAGCATCAACGGCCTGCTGGCACCCTTCAACCTTTGGCTATTCCTGAATGGAAATGGGACAAAATCAGTATGGATTTCATCACTGGGTTTCCCAGGACCAAGAGGGGGAATAATGCCATCTTCGTCGTGATCGACCGTCTTTCCAAAGTAGCCCATTTTTTACCTGTTCGTGAGAGTATCACCGCTAGCCAGCTAGCTGACCTATACATCTCCCGAATAGTGTCTCTTCATGGTGTCCCATTGGAAATTAACTCAGACCGTGGAAGTCTCTTCACCTCTTGATTTTGGGAAAGTTTCCAAAATGCTATGGGAACTCATCTCTCCTTTAGCACCGCCTTCCATCCTCAATCAAGTGGTCAAGTAGAGCGAGTAAATCAAATTCTGGAAGATATGCTCCGAGCTTCTGTTATCTCGTTCAGAATGAGTTGGGAGAAATGCCTTCCATTCGCGGAGTTTGCCTATAACAATAGCTATCAAGCTAGTTTGGGCAAGGCTCCCTTCGAAGTTCTCTATGGACGAAAATGTCGAACGCCTCTTAACTGGTCAGAAACCGGGGAAAGACAACTCTTTGGCCCGGATATGATTCAGGAAGCAGAAGAGCAGGTTCGCGTTATTCGTGAGAAATTGAAAACAGCCCAATCTCGCCAAAAGAGTCAATATGATCGTAAGCATAAGCCTATGACATTTGAAATTGACGAGAAAGCTTACCTTCGGGTTACCCCGTTAAAGGGAACCCATCGCTTCGGTATCAAAGGCAAATTGGCTCCTCATTACATTGGACCCTTTCGCATTCTTGCCAAACGAGGAGAAGTTGCCTACCAATTGGAACTACCTCCGCATCTTTCCAGAGTTCACGACGTCTTCCACGTTTCGCAATTCAGGCGTTGCTTCGCGGATCCTATCCGTGGAGTGGACCACGAAACGCTTGATTTACAAGATGACCTTTCTTATCGGGAATACCCCGTTCGTATCCTTGATCAAGCCGAGCGTACCACTCGACGTCATAATATCAAGTTTCTCAAGGTTCAATGGTCACACCATTCCGAGGAAGAAGCCACTTGGGAAAGGGAGGATCGTCTTCGACTTGAGTACCCCGCCTTCTTCCCAGATGATCCTAAATCTCGGGACGAGATTCTATTGAGTGGGGGTGAGTTGTCACACCCTAGCTAGGTTATGCATTAGAGTGTGCATCATGTTACATTCATCAGAAATTGAAATGGGGAAAGCAGAACCCCCAGCACCCCCCCCCCCTGAAATCAACTAGGGTTTACTAAAAATAAATTCAATGAACCTGAAATGCCCTTCAAATATGTTCACCCTCTTTGCCTTGGGTTAGAACCCTTGGGAAAAATGGTGCATATAATTTTAGGTCAACAAAAGGGGCATTGACTTAATTCATAAATATTTGAATTTGGGCATTTAAATACTATTAAATATTTCAAATGCTCAAATAATGTTGGAACTATTTTTGGGCCACTGAAATAATTCAGAAAGTGTCCATAAATATTTTCAGGATTTTATAAAATGATTTAGTATTTAAACTAAATCAAAACAGAATAACAAAATAGAAAAAACAGAATAAATTAGGAAAGAACAGAGGCTCACCTGGACTTAGCTGGCGCCACCAACCGGCCCAGCACTGTAGCTGGACGACCCAGCCCACCAGGCCGACGCCAGTCGTCCCCTAGCTCCTGCCAGGAGGACGCAGGGCGTGTGCCCGCGGTGCGCCAGCACGCGCGCGGCCACCGACGGCCAGCTCCTGCTTGCCGCGCCCCCCCTCGATGCCTGGACGTCGCTATGGACGCCACGCACCCCCTGGCCCCCTCATATCCCTCTCCCTCGCTCTCCCTCCTCCCCTGGTTCTCTCCCGCGCGACCGCCCGAGCATTGCCGTCGCCGCCGTTCGCCATTTCCGTAGCCACCGCCTCTCCCTCGCTTCTCCGACCAGCTCAGAAGCTCCGCCACGTCGCCGTCCACCTCTCTGTCGAGCCACGTGACGCGGGAAGCCCCGGAGCACCGTCATTGCCATCGTCTTCGCCTCGGCCGCCGTGGATCGCCGTCGTCAAATTCGCGGCAACCAACGCTTCCCCGAGCCCGCTTCGACGCCCTCTGCGACTGTTGTGAGCTCCATCATCGTTTTCCCCTCTTCCCCTTGCTTCTCGAGCACCGCAGCCACCGTTTCGACCGAAGCCGTAGCACCTCGCCGCCGGCCATGGCGCCACCGTGGCCAGGGGCTGAGCCAGCCGCAACCAAGCACACCATCGTGCTCAGTGCAACGCCAGGACCCCAAAACCCTCACCTGCTGCCCCTGCCATGCACCGTAGCCCCTTCTCCCCTCCCCGCCGAACTCCGGCCGCCGCCCAAGTGGTCGCCGCCGTCGACTTAGGCCGTCTCCGGTGAAACGGAGGGCACTAGTGGATGCGCGCGAGCACCAGCTCCTCGGAGATGGTCTCCGCGGCCCATTTGGTCACCGGAGACGCATTTCCGACGCCCTCCGCCGCATCCGGCTCGCCGGCGACAAGCCGCCGGTGGCTTTGACCCCGCTGACCAGGGTTGACCCTCCCCCTTGTGTCACTGACGCGTGGGCCACCCCCTGACATTTAGTTAGTATCATATTAACACTAATTAACCTAGGTTAGTTACCCAGTTAGTCACTGACCAGTGGGCCCGGCGCCCACTAACCCTAATTAGACAAATTAACCCTCCTGTTAACTAACCAGTCACTGACGTGTGGACCCCACACGTCAGGTTTGACTCGGACAGCTCCGTTGACCGCTGACGCAAGGCTGATGTCATGCTGACGCAATATCTCATTTTCTAGTTTAAAAACAATTCAGGAAATTTCAGAAAATGCCCAAAACTTCAAAAATTCATAGAAATTCAACCATAACTCCAAATGAGACAAATTATATATGAAAAATTATCAGAAAAATTCAAGCAATCCATCTGTACCATTTTCATGCATGTTTGAACAATGCTTGTCCTCTGTTTTGGACAAAACAAATAAAGGGCATTTAAATAATCATATATGGGGTTGGAATTTGAATCTTGTATTCAAACCAACTTCATTTAAATCATAGCTAGTTGCATTAGCTCAAGACACATCCATATCGCCATGTCATAGCATGCATCATATTGTTGCATATCGTCATGTGTTGATTGTGCTCGGTTGTGTTCTTCACGGTAGGTTCTGCCTCCGAGGATATTCACGAGTATCCAACTGAAGGGCAGTATCCCGTTACCACTCCATCAGGCAGGCAACCATTGATCATTCCGATACAACCCATGTTCTCGCTCCTGCTCTTGTTTACCGCATTAAGACAACACGATTCAAACTGTTGTGTGCTACGGTAGTTGAACCCTTATCCTCTGCATGACCTGTCATTGCCACAGTAACTAGATGAAACCCACTAGCATGTGTAGGAGTTGATTGAGCCATGTTTTGTGATTCCTACCTTGCTCTGCCTGCTATGCTTAGAGTTGTGTCAGGTCTGGTTCATCTGGGTGATGGGCTAGAGTGAAATGCTTGTGCCAGTAATATGTGGGATGTGTTGAACATGTTTTGGTAAAGGTATCGATGAGAGGCCATGTAGGAGTACATGGTGGGTTGTTTCATTGAAGCCGTCCCTAAGAACTGAGTTCTATATGCGTGAATTAAGATTCAGCTACTACCACACATTGGGCCCTGAAATATGACCCCGCTCAACTTACCGACCCCTCTCGCCTCAGTCCAGGAGTTGCAACTAGTTTCTGGTGTTTGTAGGATATGTGTTGGCGGCCGTGCGTAGCGCTGACCCTAGGGGTGGGCTATGTTGCGGTAGATACACCATGGCACGGTGTACCGAGTCACCCGTTTGGTGTCTCGGGAACCCTGTTCACATCGTTCGGGGCCGTTGAGGACACCCCGGCCAGATTTCCTTGCGGATGGAACCTGAATAGGCGATGACCCTGGACTAGAGACTTGTGAGGTTAGTCAGGTCGTGGTCTACACCCACGTCGGTTTTCGCTTGAAGTCTGCCGAGCACATTTCGTGTGCAGACGCTAAGTGGTGGAAACATGTGTGACGAAGTACACCCCTGCAGGGTATAAAACTATTCGAATAGCCGTGTCCGCGGTAAAGGACTACTTGGTTGCATATACAGTTCATAGACAAGTTAATGGATACTACTAAAAGACTCAAGATAAGTGTGAGTACCGAGGATGGCCCCCTCGCAGGATACGAGGGAGGATCCATGGTGGAGTATTGTGATGGTGAGTAGTGGACTCGTGTGCGAAAACTATTTTGCTAAAAGATTCCGTAGGATACCTTAGCCAAGAGTCAAAGCTGGCTTGCTGCATAAACCCCACCACCTTCTTGAGAATGAGCATGTACAGTAGGTTCTGATGTAAGACTTGCTGAGTACCTTTGTACTCATGTTTGCTTATTTATTGTTTTCAGACGACAACACTGCCCCCTCCGATGGGTTTTACGTAGACCTTGACGTCGACGAGTGACTGGCCACCCAGGTGGTGATCCAGGCCATGGAGGGCCCTATGTAGATAGACAGGCTTCGAGAAGCCTTCTTTCTTTCTAGAGTCTGTACTCAGACTAGTTGCTTCCGCATGTGCTTGTATGACTGTATGACTTGAGTGTCGGGTCATGTGACCCCTACCTGTATGATATGTTATGTATGGCTCCCTGGAGCCTTTAAATAAAGTACTTGAGTTGTAGAGTTTTGTTGTGATGCCATGTTGTATGTACTCATATCGAGCATATTGTATGTATGATTGAAATGCTTGGTATGAGTGGGATCCGACAATCTAGTTGTTTGTCCTTCGCAGCCTTTCTTATGGGGAAATGTAGTCTAGTGCTCCTCGAGCCATAGTAGTCCGCTACAGCCCGGTTCACCGGAGTCCTGCTAGCCCAGCACTACTGTTCAGGACGCTTGACTGGCCGGCATGTGTTTCACTTCGTCCCTATGTCTGTCCCTTCAGGGAAATGTCACGCGGTGATCTCCGGAGTCCTGTCTAGCCTACTACAGCCCGGGATTTCCCGGAGTCCTGTTAGCCCAGTGCTACAGCCCAGAATCACTCGTTGATGACCGACATGTTCGTTGTGATTCATGTATGCCTGTCTCCATAGGTCTGTGCCGCTTTGGGTTCACGACTAGCCATGTCGGCCCGGGTTCTCGGTCATATGGATGCTAGCGACATTGTCATATACGCGAGCCAAAAGGCGCAAACGGTCCCGGGCCATGGTAAGACGACACCCGTGGGATACCGTGCGTGAGGCCGCAAAGTGATATGAGGTGTTACCGGCTAGATCGATGTGGCTTAGAATCGGGGTCCTGACAAAAGCAGCCCTGGGGGCACTCCCAGCTAGAAGTGAGACTTGAAAGATGTCACCTAATGACGCTGGAGATGAAGGGGTGTTGGTGTAGCCGACTCGTTGGGCTGCGGAAGCCGATCCTCATGAGCCCCCGAGCCTAGGAGCCTCGGGAGGCTCCGGGGGTGCTGGCGGTTCCTCGCAGGCCATCTTCATTTCCTCCAGGGCTACGGAGCGCCTGGCCTCTTGTGCCTCTGTGATGCCCCTCATGAGGCGCTGGTGCGTGTCAGTCGCGCTCGGCAAGCCGTAAGGCATGCGAACGTAGCTATGGGGTGGACCTCCGCAGCGCCCCACTCGAGAGGGCCAGAGGCACCCCAGGGAGGCCACTCAGTTGAGCCCTTGTACGTCGATGCAGACGCGCAGCCCGCCATACTCGTCTGGATGGGCAGCCACTGCTGGTAGGTGGCGGGCGCCTCTCATGACTCTTGACTCCTATAACTCCTGAATGGCCTTGCTGACGAACTCCTGTGGGTCTAGATGTCCTTGCCTTGCTCCTTCTTGAGGGAAACATTCTTCGAAACACGCCTCCATGTGGTGCCCAAGCGCCTCCCTCGTGACCCTAGCTAGGTCAGTGGCCCTCCAGGGGAGAGCCCCCGAGCCCTGCCTGAGGACGGCGCCGGGCACGCTTTCCTATGCGATGGAAGGAGGTTCCGCCTGGGCAGGCACGGTCCCAGAGGGGCCTGCCTCCTGAGGGGCCAGGCCGGACTACGTCTTTTTCTTCTTGGGGGCGGCCTCAGGAAGCCTCCTCCTTCCACGATCCGAGTCTTCCAGCGATGCGGCCTGAAAGGCTCGCTCCAGGGAACACACCGCGTCCTTCTCTTCACAGGGCACCGTGATGACTCCGCCGCTTCCTGGCATCTTGAGGACGTTGTAGCCGTGGTGAGTCACGGCCATGAACTTGGCCAGCGCTGGGTACCCAAGGATGGCGTTGTATGGCAGGCGAATGTGAGCGACATCGAAGTCGATGAGCTCGATGCGGTAGTTGTCGCATGCCTCGAAGGTGACAGGGAGGCGGACCTTCCCAATCGGAACCGTGGAGCCGTCGGTGATGCCGGAGAAAGTCTTGGTTGGCTGAAGCTGGCTGTAGGGCACTTGAAGGTTGTTGAATGTCTCCACGGACAGGATGCTGAGCCCTGCCCCGCCATCGATGAGGGTCTTGGTGACCACCACGTTGCTGATGATTGGGGAACAAAGCATTGGGAGGACTCCGGTTGTAGCTGCACACTTGAGCTGATCTGCTGAGCTGAAGGTAATGGCGCACGCCGACCACCTGAGAGGGCGCATGGCTTCGAGCCTAGGGAGGGCTGCATTCACTTCGCGGGCGAACTGCTTGAAGATGCGTTGAGAGGCTGGGACTTGAGCTCCGCCCAGGATGTAGGCGATCGCACACGGCTCCTGGAAGCCTCCAGCCTCCTCGTCCTGGTGGCGGTCCTCGTTTCTCCTTGGTTGCAGCGGCAGCGGTGGGAGGCCTGCGTTGCCTTGCGAGCAATCCTCGCGAGGCTGATCCCTCCAGCCTCCCTCGCGAGGCTGGTCTTGCCAGCGATCCTCGCGAGGTTGGTCGCGCCACCCCTGGCGCGGGCCACGGTCTTCCCAGCGCCCTGCGTTCCTTCCTCCTCCTCGGCCATAGCCCCGGTCACCGCGGTCAGGGCGACGGCCGATCCTTCGTTCTCGCACGGCTCGGAGTTCTTGCCATTCGCTGGTGTTGTGGGTGTGGAGGTCATGGTACACGCAGTACCGGCTGCCCTTGGGAGGTTCGGGCTGATCTTTGCCCCGCTTGGTGTCTGGTTCTGCCGCGAGCACGGCAGCCCCCTTGCGCTTCACTTCCTTGGCCTTGAGCTTCTTCTCTTCTGGGTCTGCGGCAGGCAGCTCGAGGAGGGAGAGACGTCCTTCCTCAGCCCTGGCGCACTTGTTCGCCAAGTTGAATAGCTCCAAGGAAGTGCACAGGTCTTCATGCATCGCCAGCTCCTCCTTCATCTTGACGTCGCGCACGCCGTCGGAGAAGGCTGAGATGATGGCCTCCTCAGTCACCTTGGGGATCTTGAGGCGTGCGTTGTTGAAGCGCTGGATGTACTTCTGCAGGGTCACCCCAGGTTGTTGCTTGATGCGGCGCATGTCGCTCACGGCGGGTGGCCGGTCGCGAGTACCTTGGAAGTTGGCGATGAAGTGGGTGCGCATCTCTTCCCAGGAGGAGATTGTGCCTGGAGCTAGGTTCAGGAGCCAGGTGCGGGCCCCGTCCTTGAGCGCCATGGGAAACCAGTTCACCATGACCTTCTCGTCTCTGTTGGCAGCTTCGATGCCCAGCTCGTAGAGCTGGAGGAACTCCGCAGGGTCGGCCGTGCCGTCGTAGCGAGGAGGCACGTCTGGCTTGAACTTGCCGGGCCACGCGACGCTGCGTAGTTCGGTGGTTTAGGCGCGGCAGCCTGCTATGACCACGGGAGGCCTTGGGTGATGGAGATCCTGGTCTTGGACGTCCCCACGCACTGGAGGAGGAGGATGGTCACAACGTGCTAGCGCAGGGAGCGCCCGGGTAGCTTCTGGCGGGTGAGGGACTTCTTGGCAGCTCTGTTCTTGCCACGCTAGCACCTGACGGAGCGGGTTCTGCCCAGGGGCCACACGCCTTGGAGCCATGGCGTCTTCTTGAGGAGGAGGCGGCCGAAGCCTCGTTGCCCGCGCGGGGCGGGGTGCGGTGCAGCGGAACGGACAGCATGGAAGAGCCCCCTGCGGCGCGTACGAGCTCGGCGACGTGGTCGAGCCATTCTTCGTAGACATCGTCGACGGGACAGTAGCACAGGAGCTCGTTTGCTGCGATGGATGCAGCCCGAGCCTCCATGGGTGTGCGGAGCGCGCAGGATGAAGATCCAGCTGGGGCTACCGAGGGAGTTGCGGTGCGGCCGTCTTGGCGCACGGATGGATGCTGAGATGATGCTTGCTGCTCGTCCCCCACTGGGCCGGTGGCGGCGTTGACGACAGGTGACGGGGAACGGCGAGGACGCCCACCGACAGGGGCTGTTTGGGCGACATGGGAAGCGAGGGCGGCCCAGCGCTCCGCGCGGGCCCGACGAGCGTCAGACATGAGCGTGATGGTCGGAGGAGAACGGGGTGATGGAAGACGAATTCCGGCGCACCCCCTACCTAGCGCGCCAAATATCAGATTTCGGGTTCCAACGGACCCTTGAGGTTCGAACACTAGGGTGCGCGCGGAGATTTCGCCTCCTACCTACCTGCACCCCTCCGCCACGCTAGGATCAAAACTATGGGAAGAATAGCACAAGAGACACAGGGTTTATAGTGGTTCGGGCCACCGTTGTGGTGTAATACCCTACTCTAGTGTGTGGTGTGGTGGATTGCCTCTTGGGCTGAGGATGATGAACAGTACAAGGAAGAACAGCCTCGCAAGGTTCTGTTCTTGGCTGGGGCGATGAACTGCTGGGAGGAGTTCAGTCACCTTTCTCTCTCTCTCTCTCTCTCTCTCTCTTTCTAACCATTCGATCCCTAGAGACACTTCGACGCGACCGAACCGACCGACCCGACCGACCCCTTTGCAAGGTGGGTGGCTAGTCCTATTTATAGAGGCCCTGCTCCTCTTCCCAAATATTGAGCGGGAAGGGAGCCAACAATGGCGGGCTAATTTGAAGGGGGACAGCAAGTATCAGCTATCCTGACAAAAGTAGTCTTCGCCTGCGCAAAGCTCTAGTGATGACGCCGTCTTGGGCTCCGCGGTGACCTCCGTCTCATAGTCCTCCTGGTCTTGGTCTCGTTGCACCGAAACGGCAACCTTTCCCTGATGCCTCGGTACTCCGCGGCTGCGCTTGCCCCCTTTGCACCAAAGAGGAAAGGAGGACGCTGCGCGTCCTGGCACCCGCCTGGCGCCCTGAGTCGTCATGGCTTGTGTCACGGGCACCTCGGGAGGTACCCCGCCTTGATCTCTCCGCCTCCTCATGAGCCAGCCTGACGAGGCTGTGCCTGAGGAAGCTCTGCGTCATCCGCCCCGCGAGGATTGGCCCCTCGCGAGGTTCTTGAGTTTGTGTTGGTGAAGATGGGCCGTGCTGGGCCCCCCATGGAGCCACGCCGCAGGCTGCAGGCAGGCAAGTCTGGGGACCCCTGTTCCCAGAACGCCGACAATGTTAGCCTCGTTATCGTCCATTTGGTCGACATTATATGATCTGTATGGACTCTTACATAAATTTAGAATCAACCCAATCCTTTTGAAGTGGTTTAGCTCTGCAGTCCTCTTGTAAGGACTGAACATCATCTATCACTGTGCTTACATTAACATTTACTCCCTCCGTCCCATAATATAAGAATGTTTTGTATAGTACACCAGTGCTCAAAACACTCTTGTATTATGGGAAGAGGGATTGGTTCATTGTGTAGCATTCTGCATCTTATCTCCCTCGCCTACCATTTACTAAAAAAGATCAGATCTATATTTAAACTTACCAAAAAGTAGAATACACAGGCAATGCTAGTACAGAAGTGTAGCCCATTGCTCTTGTCAGTACATTTTGTCCTGTAATGCTTGTACTTCTAGGGATTGGTAGTTGATTATGTAGCATCAATCTCCATCTTATCTTCATTATCCTCTATCCCTTCCAGTATTATCATATCTATAATTACTCTCTACAAAATGTAGAGTACAGGCAATGCTTATGAAGAAGATTATGTGCTGAAATTCTTGAGTTATCCTTCCCTTGATATGGAGAAGGGCATTATAAAGCCGGTGTTAACTCTTAATGTAAGTAAGTCCTTCTAAAGCCTTTATCCTCAACTGCTGTTTAATTTGCTCATACTCCCTATCATTTACTGCTGTTTAGTTTGCTGTTTCTACCAAAATGCATGTTCGCAAGAACCGTAAGTTGTAAGTTTTACTTGTAAAACCAAATTCCTTATTCATACCATGCACATTACTCAATACTCCCTATATGTATGCTTGTCATCTTGTCATCTACTGTTTTATCTTACTGATGTGAAGCAGCCCACATTTGCACCTTGTCATCTACTATTTTATCTTACTGATGTGGCTGATGATATGAACAACATGCCATGCACATTAACCAAAATATATACAATGATTTTCTTTGCCCTTCATCTATGCTTGTTATGTTGACATGGTAATCCAGTATTGTGGTGAAGCTCCCCACATTATGAACAATGCCGAATTATGCTATTGATATTTTGAACATACTCTTTATTTTCTAATTTGAAATTGGATGGAATTGACAGCACAATTAGCATCTTTGTTTATACATGTGCAAAACATGTCATCTCTTTGCTTTCTTTCAGGGTGATATGCCTGATGGCATGCACAAGTTTGCTGAAGGTTGTGTGACAAACCCAACATATATTGCAGCAAAGAAGGCAAAACATCTTGAAGATAGCGAGACAACCCCAAAGTCTTGTCTTGATGTAGTGTTCAAGTTACTTGAGACTAGCAGTCAGACAAGCTCACGGAATTCGTTGTCTGAATCAGTTCGACTTCTTCAGTCCGAAGTTCTAGCAGAATGGCATTCTGCAACTCAACTTCGACTTGAAGTCCTATCTCTAAGAATGATTGTGGAGAACACCAATGAGAACCTCATCGCTAAATAGCTACACCTGGAATCTATGACCGACATGCTAGGCCGGTCTCACAGCCTTGCCCAGCAGCGTGCGCAGCAGTTCCCGTGTAAGGCTAACCTTTCTTGAACTGTCTTGGAAGTGGTCTCGGTTCAGTATTATTTTGTTAGGCTGCAATGGTGCCCAGTTTTTGTAATCTGCTTCTTCATTGCACTTTATGATTACTGGTGGCGAGCTTCGATGCCAAGTGGATGTAATATACCATAAATCCTTTATTGTATTGTGTAGGTTTATTCTTAGTTACTATGCTATGATTTCTTTATTGTATAGAGTAGGTTTGTTCTTAATTCCTACTAGTTACTGCCATCATTCGCTATTTGGAAAAAAATCAGATGAAGTCGACCGGGCCGAAACATTCGCCTCTAACGGGCCTGGTGTTTAGCAGGCCAACATTGGGCTGGCCTGCATCTTTCTTGGGCCCGAATGATTGGGGCCTTCACACTTTGTGCGAGGCCCACAACTTACACCGTCCTATATTTTAGTTGGGCCTTTTGTGGACCCAGCGCTTAGTTTGGCCCAGGTAGCGTTGAGCCATTAACAGGCTGAATATTGTACCGACATGTTACGGCCCAGATGAAACCATGGGCCATTAGCAGGCCGAAATGCATATTGGGCCTCAATTTCCACTATTCGTCGACGGGCCTTCAGCAGGCTGTAATGTAGACCGGGCCTTTCTGGGCCCAGTTATATCACGGGTAGTTACAAGGCCGAAACATATCTCGGGCCTTAGTTGGCCCACTGATATCATGGGCCTTTAAGGGGCCGAAAGCTTAGTGCAGACATCAACAGGCCGAATTACGGGACATGCCTTTAACAAGCCCAAAGTCACGTTGGGCTTAACTGTTGCCACCTTTATCACGGGCCGTTAGTGGGCCCGATGTCCCGTCGGACCATATATGGCCCATGGGCAGCACGGGCCATACCTAGGCCGAAAGTCACACCGGGCTGAAATGGGCCCATGTCTACATCGGGCCTCTAACAGGTCGAAAGTCACTCGGGTGTAATTGGGCCCAAATATTCGGCGAACAATTAACGGGATAGATCTGGCTTCGGGTCGTAAATGGGCGAACAATTAACAGGCCAGATCTGGCTTCTGGCCGTAAATGGGCCTTTATTAAGCAGGCCGTTATTGGGATGGCCCACTAGTACCTGAGTAAGAACTACGAGCCTTTAACTGGGCCGGCCTTTTTATCTTATATGGGCCTCTATTGGGCCGTGCCACGTGTCGACGTATCAGAGGCGCTTTGGGTCCAATGAGTGGATGACATCTATCCCAACAGTGAGCCGACACGTGTTTCCTCCAGCCAATGATGATTTTACACATGGAAAATCCCCATTGGTCGGGGCTGTTAACGGGTTATCGGATCCAAAATCGGACCCAATAGCTTAACGGCATTCCGTTACGGTGGATGCCACGTGTCAGTCACCCTTGACGAAGCACTTCTGTGACGCGCGCTATATCGTCATGCAAGTGGACACTTCTGTGATGATAATTTTGGTAATATCATGGAACACTTCTACGACAGCACATGTATGACTATCTTCAGTCTATCATAAATTTCTCATGAATGTACATGCATGACAGAAATCATGACCTACTGTGACAAACACGTATCATCACGGAAGTATATTTTTTTGTAGTGACTCCCGAGCTGCGCACCGTTGTTTGGCCAGGCAAGTTCAAGCCGGATCTGCCTCCGCGCTATGACGGCACCCCCGATCCCGCAGAGTTCCTGTAGCTCTATGAACTGAGCATCGAGGTGGCCAACGGCGACAAAAAAGTTATGGCAAACTGGTTTCCCATGGTTCTCAAGGATGGCGCTCACTCGTGGCTCCGGAACCTGCCCACGGGATCAATCTCCTCCTGGGGTGAGATGCACAACTGCTTCATCGCCACCTTCCTGGGCAATCGCTACCGCCCTCCGGCCACGGGTGACCTGCGCCGCATCAAGCAACAGCCGGAGGAGACCCTGCAGAAGTATATCCAGCGCTTCAACTGTGTTCGCCTCAAGATCCCCAAGGTGACTGACGAGACCATCATCTCAGTGTTTTTCAGCGTCCTCAATGACAAGATGAAGGAGGAGCTCGCCATCCACGAGGAGCTATGCACGACTCTGGAGCAGTTCAACCTGGTGACCGAGTGCGGAAGAGCTAAGGAGGGGCGTCTCTCCCTCCTCGAGCTCCCTGCTGCCGACCCAGAAGAAAAGAAAGCCAAGGTCAAGGACGTGAAGCGCAAGGGAGTTGTCGTGCTCACGGCAGAGCCGAGCACGAACCGCGGCCGGGACCACCCCGAGTCTTCCAAGAGCAGTCGTCCATTCTGTGCCTTCCACAACATACACAGCCACAACACCAACGATTGTCAAAAGCTCAGGGCTATCCGAGATGGACACTTCTGTCGACGCCCCAACCGCAATGACCGGGGCTACAGCCGAGGAGGAGGACGAGGTGGAGTACGCTGGGACGACCGCAGCCCCCGCCAGGAGTGGCGCAACCGGCCTCGAGAGCACCACTGGCAGGAGCAGCCTCGTGAGGGCACCTAGCGCGACCAGCCTCGCGAGGACCGTCCTGAGGGCAATCCTGGCCTCCCTCCGCTGCTGCCATCACCAAGAAGGAATGACGACCACCACAAGGACGAGGGGGCTGGGGCTTCCCGGAGCCACGCGCCATCGCTTGCATCTTGGGCGGAGCTCAGGCCCCAGCTTCCCAGCGCATCTTCAAGCACTTCTCTCGTGAGGTGAATGCAGCCGTCCCTAGGCTCGAGGCCACGCGCCCGCTCAGGTGGTCCAAGTATGCCAACACATTCAGCTCGGTAGACCAACTCAAATGTGCGGCGACCGCTAGCGTCCTCCCGATGCTTTGTTCCCCCGTCATCAACAATGTTCAAGTCACCAAGACCCTCATCGACAATGGCGCGGGGCTCAGTGTCCGGTGCGTCAAGACGCTTGACAGCCTTCAAGTGCCCTATGATCAGCTACAACCTACCAAGCGCTTCTCAGGAGTGACCGACGGCTCCACCACCCTGATAGGGTAAGTTCATCTCCCTCTCACCTTCGGCCAGTGCGACAACTACCACACCGAGCTCATCGACTTCGACGTCGCCCACATCCGTCTGCCGTACAATGCCATCCTTGGGTACCCAGCATTAGCCAAGTTCATGGCAATGACCCACCATGGCTAAAACGTCCTCAAGATGCCAGGAAGCAGTGGAATCATCACAGTCCCCTACGAAGAAAGAAATGCGGTGTGCTCCCTCGAGCGCGCCTTCAAGCCGCGGCAATCGAAGACCCTGACAACGAGGGCACGCATTACCCTCCTGAGGCCATCCCCAAGAAGAAGAAGTAGCTCCTCCGCACAGGGCCTCAGGGGGCGGTGTCTCTAGAGGCGCCGCCTCAGGATCAGCGCCGGCACCCGGGCACCTCCCTCCTTCGCATAGGAACACACGCTCAGTGCCCTCCTCAGGAGAGGCTCGGGGGTTCCCTTCTGGAGGGCCTCAGACTCGGCCAACATCAAGAGGGAGGCGCTCGGGCACCACGTGGAGGCGTGCCTTGCGGCACGTTTCCCTTCGGAGGGCACCGGGCAAGGAGCGCCCAGTGCTCAGGAGTTCATCGTCAAGGCCACCCGGGAGCTTCTGCAAGCAAGGGCTATGCGCGGCAACCACCGCCCACCTGGTGCAGCTCCCCATCTAGGCGAGGATGGCGGGCTGCACATCTGCGTCGACATCCGAGGGCTCAACAGGGCCGCATCTTAGGAGCGCTTCTGGCCTTCACGCGTTGGGCAGTGCGAGGGTCCACCTCAGCTATGTTCGCATGCCGTTTGTCCTGCCGAGCGTGGCAGCCGCCTTCCAGCGCAACTACAAAGCATCCTTACAACTAAGGTGGCCCGACTTCACGCGGTCCTGCGGAGATGGGAATGGTCCTCAAGGAACCACCTTAGCCCCCAGAGCCTCCCGAGGCTCAGGGTGATGGCGGCTCATGAGGAGCGACTTCTTTAACGCGTGCCTTCAGCTACCCCAACACTCCTTCGACAATGAAACCAGGTGACATTTTCCAAGTTCATTCAGCTTGGAGCGCCGCTTGGGCTGCATTATTCCCATGTCGCATCTGCATGTCCTTGTGGCGTGTATCCTTCCACATTTTTAGCTTACCCTACTGGGGGCGCCCCTTGGGCTGCATCATCCCCAGGCCGCTCGGGTCTGTCCCCGTGGCATGTTGTGTTCTCGCATGTATCTAACCTAGCTGGTTCCCATGCATGAGTTATTTGTTGTCATCCCTTTGTTTGTTGTCACTTGTCGCGGCCGCCCACTATGCTGATCGGCCCCTTGCTCATCCCGCGACGGGGTTACCCATGTTGGTATGGCAGTTTTGCTCGGGTCCGTCCCTCCAACGCTGACAAATCTGAGCGGTCGAGCTTTGGCTCGCTAAGGGAGTCCTGGATTAGGGGGTCTCCTGACAGCCAGACTATATCCTTTGGCTGGACTGTTGGACTATGAATAGACAAGATTGAAGACTTTGTCCCGTGTCCGGATGGGACTCTCCTTGGCGTGGAAGGCAAGCTTGGCAATACGGATAGGTAGATCTCCTTCCTTGTAACCGACTCTATGTAACCCTATCCCCTCCGGTGTCTATATAAACCGGAGGGTTTAGTCCGTAGGACAACAACAATCATACCATAGGCTAGCTTCTAGGGTTTAGCCTCTACGATCTCGTCGTAGATCAACTCTTGTAATACTCATATCATCAAGATCAATCACGCAGGAAGTAGGGCATTACCTCCAGATAGAGGGCCCGAACCTTGGTAAACATCGTGTCCCCCAACTCCTGTTACCATCCGCCTTAGACGCACAGTTTGGGACCCCCTACCCGAGATCCGCCGATTTTGACACCGACATTGGTGCTTTCATTGAGAGTTCCACTATGCCGTCACCGTATGGCTTTATGGCTCCTTGGATCATCGGTAACGATGCGGTCTAGGGTGAGTTTTTCCTCCTCGGAAAGATATTCGTATTCGGCGGCTTCGCACTACGGGCCAACTCGCTTGGCCATCTGGAGCAGATCGAGAGCTATGCCCCTGCCCATCAGGTCAGGTTCAGAAACTTAAACAACACTACCGACATCCGCGGAGACTTGATCTTCGACGAACTCGAGCCCATGTCAGGTGCGCCGCACAATCACGGTGAGCATGACGTAACTCTGCCGTCAGACAGTGTTCAGGAGATCACACCTGCAACTACTCCGGCCATCAATCCGTAGCAAATTGCGTCATCCAATGATGGGGGGATAGACCCCGCCATGGAGGCTGCACTCTTAGTGGCGACGGAGCCGGATACTGACTTCACCCATCACAAGAGCCGTGTTGACGAACCACTGGATTCGCCTCCGGCCACGGACTCCGAGCTGCCTGCGTCCGTGCCTATCGAATCCGATTGGGCGCCAATCATGGAGTTCACCTCCGCGGATATCTTTCAGCACTTAGCTTTCAGCGACGTGCTAAATTCCTTAAGGTTTCTCTCCTTGTTCGGAGATCCTTGGCCGAACTATGTCCGGCAAGAATGGGATGTGGACGACGAAGAAATTCGCTGCCCGCCATCCTCGCCTGGATGGAGGGCTACACCAGGTGGGCGGCGGTTGCCGCGCATAGCCCTTGCTTCTTGAAGATCCCGGGTGGCCTTGACGATGAACTCTTGAGCGCCGGGCGCTCCTCGCCTGGTACCCTCCCGAGGGAAATGTGCAGCAAAGCACGCCTCCACATGGTGCCCGAGCGCCTCCCTCGTGATATTGGCCAGGTCTGAGGCCCTCCAGAAGAGAGCCCCTGAGCCTCACCCGAGGAGGGCGCCGGGCACGCCTTCCCATGTGAGGGAGGGAGGCGCCCCAGGTGCGGGCGCTGATCCTGAGGCAGCGCCGCTAGAGACACCACACCCCTGAGGCCCTGTGCGGAGTAGCTGCTTCTTCTTCTTGGGGATTGCCTCGGGAGGGTACTGCATGCCCTCGTTGTCAGGGTCTTCGATTGCCGCTCTTGGAAGGCGCGCTCGAGGAAGCACACCGCATCTCTTTCTTCATAGGGGACTGTGAGGATTCTGCTGCTTCCTTGCATCTTGAGGATGTTGTAGCCATGGTGGGTAACTACCATGAACTTGGCTAATGCTGGGTACCCGAGGATGGCCTTGTACGGCAAACGGATGTGGGCGACGTCGAGGTCGATGAGTTCGGTGTGGTAGTTGTCGCGCTGGCGGAAGGTGACAAGGAGACGAACTTGCCCTATCAGGGTGGTGGAGCCATCGGTCACTCCTGAGAAGGGCTTGGTAGGCGGTAGCTGATCATAGGACACTTGAAGGTTGTCGAACGTCTCGATGGACAGGACACTGTGCCCCGCGTCACCGTCGATGAGGGTCTTGGTGACTTGGACATTGCTGATGACGGGTGAACGGAGCATCGGGAGGACGCCGGCGATGGCCGTGCATTTGAGCTCACCCGGCGAGCTGAAGGTGATGGCGTACTTGGACCACCTGAGCGGGCGCGTGGCCTCGAGCCGGGGGAGGGCTGCATTCACCTCGTGAGAGAACTGCTTGATGATGCACTGGGAAGCCGGGGCCTGAGCTTCGCCCAAGATGCAAGCGATGGCGCGTGGCTCCTGGAAGCCCCCAGCCCCCTCGTCCTGATGGTGGTCGTCGTTCCTTCTTGGTGGTGGCCACAACGGAGGGAGGCCAGTATTGCCCTGATGACGGTCCTCGCAAGGCTGGTCGCGCCAGGTGCCCTCATGAGGCTGCTCCTGCTAGTGGTCCTCACGAGGCCGGTCACGCCACTCCTGGCAGTGGCCGCGGTCGTCCCAACATCCTCCACCTCGTCCTCCTCCTCGGCCGTAGCCCCAGTCGTTGCGCTCGGGGCGTCGACCGAAGTATCCATCTCGGATGACCCTGAGCACTTGACAATTGTTGGTGTTGTGGCTGTGTACGTTGTGGAAGGCGTAGAACGGACGGCTGCTCTTGGACGACTCGGGGTGGTCCCGGCCGCGCTTCATGTCCGGCTCCGCCGCGAGCACGGCTTTATGTCCTTGACCTTGGCTTTCTTCTCTTCTAGGTCGGCAGCAGGGAGCTTGAGGAGGGAGAGACGCCCTTCCTCAGCTCTTGCACACTTGGTCGCCAGGTTGAACAGCTCCAGAGTCATCCATAGCTCCTCGTGGATGGTGATCTCCTCCTTCATCTTGACGTCACGGATGCCATCAGAAAACGCTGAGATCATGACCTCGCCCGTCACCTTGGGGATCTTGACACAAATGATGTTGAAGCGCTGGATGTACTTCTGCAGGGTCTCCTCCGGTTGTTGCTTGATGCGGCATAGGTCACCTGCGGCCGAAGGGCGGTCGCGAGTGCCATGTAAGTGGGCGATGAAGCGTTCGCGCATCTCATCCTAGGAGGAGATTGATCCCGTGGGCAGGTTCAGGAGCCACGAGCGAGCACTATCCTTGAGAGCCATGGGAAACTAGTTTGCCGTAACTTTTTCGTCGCCGGTGGCTGACTCAATGCTCAGTTCATAGAGCTACAGGAACCCCGCGGGGTCGGGGGTGCCGTCGTAGCGCGGAGGCAGATCCGGCTTGAACTTGCCTGGCCAAACGACGGTGCGCAGCTTGGGAGTGAAGGCTCGGCAGCCTACCGTGGTCACCGGGACCCTTCGCAAGGGCAGAGCCTACCCTTGATGTCCGCGCACCGCCACCGCAGGCGGCACGCGGTCTTGTCGTGGTGGTGCTGGGAGCGCTGGAGCATTTTCTCGCGGTCGAGGGACCTCCTGCAGCTTCCTTCTTCGTACGCGGGCACATGACATGGCGGATCACGCCGCGGGACCGCGCGTCTTGATGCGGAGGAGGCGGTGGCGCTGCGTGAGCTGCGCGTCTCGGCTTGAGGGTGCCGTCTTGATGCAGAGGCGGCGGAGGCGCTCCATGAGCTACTTCTCCTACGGCCGGAGGCGGGCGAGGCAGCGAGAGGGATGGTGCAAGAGAGCCCCCAACGGCGCTGACGTGTCGGCGATGCGGTCCAGCCAGTCCTTGTAGAGGTCGTCGAACGGGAGGTAGTGCAGGAGCTCACATGCCATGAGCAGCGCGGCCTCCGCGTCCGTGGGCGCGCGACGAGCATGGGACGATGAGCTGGCCGGAGTTAGCAACGTAGTGGCGGTGCGGCCGTCCCGCCACATGGAGGGGTGCAGCGAGGACGCTTGCTGCTCGTTTGCTGTCAGGCTGGTGGCGGCGTTGGCAACAGGTGAGGGGGAACGACGGGGAGGCCCGCCGACAGGGGCCGTCTGAGCAACACGGGCGGCCCGACGATCGGCGCGGGCTCGACACACGTCTGCCATCGATGCGGTGGAGCGGTGGAACGTGGATCAACAGAAGGAAAGGTTCAGCGAACCCCTACCTGGCATGCCAAATGTCGGATTTAGGGTTTTTAACGTGGATCAACAGAAGGAAAGGTTCAGCGAACCCCTACCTGGCATGCCAAATGTCGGATTTAGGGTTTGGGAAAAACCCTTGAGGTTCAAACTCTGGGTTGCGCTTGAATATCTCTCCTTCCCCCTAGCTCATGCTCTCACCATAATCTCAAAGCTCAGCACATCGAACTCGCAGAACAAAGGACACAGGGTTTATACTGGTTCGGGCCACTGATGTCGTGTAATACCATACTCCAGTCTCGTGTGGTGGATTGCCTCTTGGGCTGAGGATGAATGAGTACAAGGGAACAACAGCCTCCTGAGGGGAGGTGTCCTTGAGCTCGGTGAGCTGGTGTGGTAGAGGATGATCTCAATGATCCCAGACCCGTTCTTCCCAGATCAGTTGCCTCCTACTGTGGTGGCTAGTCCTATTTATACAGGCCAGGGTCCTTCACGGTGTCCTGGACTAGGGGGTACTCACCACGTCATCTCCCGATCCGTTAGATTGGGCCGAGGACCCCCATGGCCGTATACTCATGGGCCAGTTCGGACAGCTACCGCATACATGGAAGATTGCACAAGACTTGGCGATCAAGACAAGGGCTTCTCCCCACTGGCGTATCCGTCTAGGACTCTTGTTATCCTAGGCCTCTTGTGCATTATATAAACCGAGGCCAGGCTAGTCGATAGGGGGATACAGACAATCATACCATAGGCTAGCTTCTATGGTTTAGCATCTCTGATCTCGTGGTAGATCTACTCTTGTAATACTCATCTCATCAAGAACAATCAAGCAGGACGTAGGGTATTACCTCCATCAAGAGGGCCCGAACCTGGGTAAACATCGTGTCCCATGTCTCATGTTACCATCGATCCTTAGACGCACAGTTCAGGACCCCCTACCCGAGATCCGCCAGTTTTGACACCGACATTGGTGCTATCATTGAGAGTTTCGCTGTGTGATCGGCAAAAGGATCAATGGCTCACCCGCAGGTCAACTGCGACGCCGGCATCTTCGTCACCGATTCGACTGGTCACCTTGGCTCGACCGAGGACCGTGCTCCATCTCCGATCATCATGTCCGAACGGGGGCCTTTTTCAACATCAACTCCGAACTATATCATGATCATAGAGGAGTCATCCATGGAGCTCGAGGGCTCAACGTCAACATTGCCCTCGGGCGGCAATGCAGTTTTTATGGACATCGAACTTGTATTCGCTGTTACCACCTCCTCGAGCGTCGGTTTGACGATTTCTTCGGTTGAATATAGCAGAATTACGTCTACAACAGCCATGCAAAATTTCGTCGAGTTCCGATGGAGGAATCTCCGACAATCTACGATATACCGGAGCCATGTCAAATCTGGATGTGTTTAGGGCGTGGTCTCCAGTGCCCGGCTCGGAGGTCCTTTGGGAGATCCAACCGTTCATCTGCTGCGGAATTCCCATACCTTCCACCCCTCCAAGTTTCAGCTTGATCCGACGGTTCAAACTCCGGGAACCTTCCGATGAGTGGACCAATTTTTGGATCCATTTTCTGCGCGAAAACAGATTCGACCCGAATTCATGTTTCTTTATGAACGTGATATTGGACAACCTTTTTAGAGGAATTCTCTTCTAGGGTATTGTGCATTATTTTTAAACACGTGCCCGCAAATTTTAAACCTCCCTTGAGGTCATCTTCATCATCATGCTGGTGTCAAACCAGTCCGGTAATATTGCTCCAAGACTGCTGACCTGCGCTAGACATGTCGTCACTTTGTTGAGCCAAGCTCAACTTCTTCGGATCATCATCTCGGCAAGCCAAACAAGGGTCTGGTCTCGCGAAGGATAAATCATCACCAACATCGCCGGCCCACAGATTACACGGAGCAGGCATACCGGCATCGCCGCACGGTCAGTTCATCAAGCCGGAATCGACCACGACACGACCTGCATCGACAGGGCCGCACTATTGCTTCTTCAAGCCGGTGTCCATCACGTCGACCTACTTCGATATCTCGGCTGGACCGGGGGCTTCGCCATCTCTTCATCAACCTACTCCGGAGACTTCGGCATCACTAGCCGACCAGCTCTGTCACATTAGCTGGACCAAGGGCTTTGCCTCGGTGAGCCAACCTTTGCCAGCATCGCCATACCGCCGCTTTATAGCCCATCAGGCAATGGGTGTGTGGATCGAGTCCCAATTTTCGGAATCACCATTCTTCGTATTGCTACAACAAATAAACCAGGTGCTATTAATCCTAGTATTTTTTGCTTGTTCGAGTTCATTTTTCCCAAGGAATTATTACTCTGGTTTGTTCATCATATGTACACAGGTCTATCAAATGATGGCCGCATTAACGACGGTCGCATGGTGGTTCGCTCAGTTTCCGTACATGGTCCGGCGAACGCCGCATCCGAAACTCGGACCGACCTGTGAATTCAGGCTTTGCCACGCCTTTACCGCATCACGCCGACGCCCTCCATCGACATTGACTTCGGCGCTAGGCCATATTTCTTTTATTACTCACTTTGCATAATTTATTTATTATGCAACGATTTTTATTTATTATTATAATTACTATTATCTCTGGTTTGCACTATTTTTTGTGCACAGGAAAATTATCCGGGTTGGGCAGTATCGTCAACTCGGTGTACTGACATACCACGTCACCTCGGCTGGACGGGGGCTTCATCAACACTTCATTACCCCGTGCCAGGGACTTCGGCATCACTCTGCCAGCCCGCATTGACTTCGTGCTATGTCACCACTTCAGAGTGCCAAGCCCTTTGCTCCACCACCTTTGGACCGGCTTGGGGGATGGAACCTTGTCCTGCATCAAGCTCGGGCCGCGTCATCAATACCGAACACATTAACCAGCAAAGTTGCCTTCATGCTCAAAGTTTTAAATTTTTAACTTGTGTTCGGTTCGACCAAGCATTATACCTTTTTGAAAAAAAGTTTCTTGTAGAGAATCTCCATGTCAAAACTTTGTTTGTGACACACAAATTCAAATACCCCGTTAATTGGGGGCTCCCTTGATGGAGCTTTTCCTCTTGCATATGATTATACTTGTATGGCTTTGTTCCTTGTTCGTGTATTACACCACAATTGGACCATATTTACTTAAGCGATTTGCAAGCTGGGTTGCCTAGCTCCTGTGCTTACCCCTATGTTCCTGATTGTTCGACTAGGGAGTAAAGGGAGCACCTCTGCGATTGTCACGACCGAGTCATCCGAGCTCTGACCTCAGACTGGGTGAAGCCGAAAGCTAGCGCTCTTATTGTTTTCAATCATCGTTGGCACACAACGGAACTCATGAGTACAAAAAATCTATTGCACAAGTCTCATAGTAATAATGAGCACCGAAGAAAGGTATCGGTGGGGGTACTATTTTCTTCGAAGATGCTTCTTACACTTTGTCAGTAATATAACATAAGTTTCCTGAGCGCGCTTTGTCTGTTACAGCCTTCTTGCCTGATTGTCTGGTCATCGGAAACACCGTCGATACTCTCGACAGGTGGAGTACATGACACTTTTCGGCCCTTGGCCGAAGAGGGAGAAGCCGACGGTGGGTTAAGACGCATTTAAAGTTCGGGTGAACACAAATATGATATAAGTACTTCGGTACATACAATCATTATACATAAAATTCTTTTACCCAAGTCACTTGGGGGCTCTTAAATTTATATGAGCCGTTTTATAATAAGTGTTCTTCTTCTTAGTCGTTGCAAAGTTTTTTTTTTTAAATTATTATTTACCACTCCCTTTTTCGACACGGTGTGTGGTCACTAGCCGCGGAGCCTAATTTCTCTCTCAAAGCCGCTAGAGTTTAGTTTGCTAAACTGGCCTAATGAGAAGTACTCCGCCTTCGGGATAGGTGGTTGAAGCCGTAGGCTGACCCACTTGAAGTCTTGAGATAGAATGTGTCATGTTAAAGCACGACAGAAGCACTTTTTTTCTAAAGTCCAATTTTCAGATTGGCACCAAACACTTGATCTTGTTTGGACGTCAAGTTTTTACTGACGTTTTTTGGTTTTCCATGCTTTTTGGCAATTTTAAAATATTTGTGTGTTTCCAGCACAAGTTTCACAGTGCAATGCCGGACACCTTTATAGATTCGGCGAAAACATTCTCGGATCTCACTATATATGCATTGGTTTCGAATTGTGTCTTCTGTCAATAGTTGGGTTGTCCGGCTCCTGTGCTTGCCTCCTACGTTCCGCTTTGTTCGGCTAGGTGTGCAAAGGGAGAACCACTGCGATTGTGCTTCCAGCTCACATGGTTAAGCACCTTAGTGGAGAAAGCCGAAAACTGACTGTCACAATAAGCGTAAACTGGTGAGCGATCCGATGACGGTGTTAAATGACGGGCCATTCATAACAATGGCCGAAGTGTTTACGGCTTAACCTTGACTGTCGCCGACCACTACCGGGGGCTAGTAACTGGCCTCCCAAACTAAATCCTCGATATTTTGCTCTTACATTAGAGCTGAGGTTTCATGACCATGCTTAGCATGACAACCCAAAGAAAGGAACCGATAGCGGGACTATTTTCTTTGGAAGACATTTCTTATGTTAAACAGTAATATAACATATGTCTCTGCGTACCTTGGTTTATAAAACCATATGGCCAGGTTGCCTTGTTTGTCATAAATCTTTGCCCTCATAAAGGCTTTATAAAGTAGGACAAACACTCCTCGGCTACTGGTGGAGGAGGTGGAAGCCGATGGTCGGTCAACAAAGTTTTGTACAATGCGGATCCGAGCATTGATGACGTAAAGTACTTGGATACATAGAGTCATTACACATAATTTGTGATTTTACTATGGATATCGATCCTTAATTCGGCCACCCGTGCCCGCATTAAGGCTCGGGGGCTACTGGGCTTCGGGCTTATTATTTACAAATATTAAAGGGGCACATCGATCCCCTGATCTGGTGTTGCCACCCGACCAGTGTCTCGGGGGCTACTGCATTCCTTGTCCAATGCAGAAAATTTTAAGTGCAATACAGTTTCCGAGGAGATTTTGATCCTCAGGTTGGTCGGCCGCACCCAACCTGAGTCTCGAGGACTGAGCACGCCGCTTTTTGTGTCCCGAAGTATTCTGCCGAGTTAGGACTTGATCCTCAGGCCGATTTTACAAATCAACCTGAGTCCCAGTGGCTACTGGGGCCAGCGGTCTTACGTTATCCTTCAAGTGCATCTCGGGTTTTAAAACGATACACACCTTGAGGGCTACTGGCTATATATCTCAGCAGAGAATAAATTGCACCAATAAAAAATATTGAAATAAAATCGGCCCACAGTGGGGGTGGTGCACCACCTCAGAAGCAATCCGTCATAAAGATCGGGCGCTAGTGGCTGGATCCATAGAGGGCATTTCCAGCATTAAGCTCGGCTAAACTACTTCAGCTTGTTTGAACCAAGGTGATATGACACCTCGGATATAGACCAGCGTTGGAGCCCGGATATAGTCCAGCATTGGAGTTTGGGCATAGTCCGGCCTTGGAGCTCGGAAAGCGGTCCAGCATTGGTGCTCGGCTGCAAACGATACCTCGAATGCAGTCCGACGTTAGAGCTCGGACGCAAGAGGACACTGCCTCCTGGGAACAACTTCAAACCCGAGGTGTGGCATAAAAATAATAAGGCATTGATAAAGGCCGGAAACTTAAAGGGGCTCCTCCTATACCCGACGTGTAAACTCGTCGAATGCATTTCGGTGATCCTCAAGATCGAAGATGAGAAGATTTGTTGAACCAGTTTTCAAGACCGGCAACCGAAGATGAAGAACAGTTCGGAAGAATCGAGGAGCGTCCCTAAGTTGAAGACCGGTTTAGGGGGCTACTGACGGTTTCCAGGACTAGGGGGTACTCACCACGTCATCTCCCGATCCGTTAGATTGGGCCGAGGACCCCCATGGACGTATACTCATGGGCTAGTTCGGACAGCTGTCGTATACATGGAAGATTCCACAAGACTTGGTGATCAAGACAAGGACTTCTCCCCACCGGCGTATCCGGCTATGACTCTTGTGACCCTAGGCCTCTCGTGCATTATATAAACCAAGGCCAGGCTAGTCGATAGAGGGATAGAGACAATCATACCATAGGCTAGCTTCTAGGGTTTAGCCTCTCTGATCTCGTGGTAGATCTACTCTTGTAATACTCATATCATCAAGGACAATCAAGCAGGACGTAGGGTATTACCTCCATCAAGAGGGCCCGAACCTGGGTAAACATCATGTCCCATGTCTCCTGTTACCATCGATCCTTAGACGCACAGTTCGGGAACCCCTACCCGAGATCCGCCGGTTTTGGCACCGACAATCCTCTTTCCAAATGTAGGCGGGAAGGTGTCACGACCGGTTTTTCAATAAAAATATTTATTGAGAAACCAATCTTTGAGTCCAGTATGAGAGGAAATCCTCCTCACTGGAAGACAAATACTTGATACAATAAGCCAGTAGTATAGAATATATTACAGGGTTGAGCTAGGGCTGCTCAACGAATTATTACAAGCGTGCCAATAATTATACATAATGGCGGATATAACACAATGGTGTGGTGGCGTACTACTGACTCGAGGATATAGTGGTGGTGGAATAACACAATGGGGAGTGTGGTACCACAACTCTCAAACTGGCATCTCGTCGAGCGTCGAGGTGAGGCTCGATAAATTTATTCAGGCTGCGGAAGCGGGTATAAAACGGAGACCAAGACCAGGGTCGCACGAGACTGACTGGGATTCCTCTAGGCGTCAGACTCGCTATCGAACTCTTCATCCATGAGATCGCCTTCGTCAGCATCTGGCCAAATCAACAAGCCAGTGAGTACTTTGAAAGTACTCGCAAGACAGTTCGGACATAAGATATAACAAATGCATGCATGGATGCGTCATGAATAATCTTCCCAATGCACACTGATAATATTTGCACAACGAAGTAAGTACGAGGGAAACGGCGGTAGTCCGCCTGAAATCCCAACAGAAAATAAAGGAGAACCGATCGTGTGTCTGAAGCGACGCCACGAAGGGTGAACAAATAATAACAGGAAAAATCATGCCACAGTCGGACGTCTAAGCGACATCACAGAAAGGGCTTTAAAAGAAATGCCACAGTCGGACGTCTAAGCGACATCACAGAAAGGGCTTTAAAAGAAATGCCACAGTCGGACGTCTAAGCGACATCACAGAAAGGGCTTTAAAAGAAATGCCACAGTCGGACGTCTGAGCGACATCACAGAAAGGGCTTTAAAAGAAATACCACAGTCGGACGTCTGAGCGACATCACAGAAAGGGCTTTAAAAGAAATGCCACAGTCGGACGTCTGAGCGACATCACAGAAAGGGCTTTAAAAGAAATGCCACGGTCGGACGTCTGAGCGACATCATAGAAAGGGCTTTAAAAGAAATACCACAGTCGGACGTCTGAGCGACATCACAGAAAGGGCTTTAAAAGAAATACCACAGTCGGACGTCTGAGCGACATCACAGAAAGGGCTTTAAAAGAAATGCCACAGTCGGACGTCTGAGCGACATCACAGAAAGGGCTTTAAAAGAAATGCCACAGTCGGACGTCTGAGCGACATCACAGAAAGGGCTTTAGTCACAAATAAACAATACTCATAATAAATATTCAGTTCATGATAATAAACAGGTTAGTCCATCCACAGGAATAACAATTAGCCGGGCTTAGTACTCATGGGATTTACCGGAGTCTCTGTCATCAAACTAATACTGTTAGTCCAAGATGATACGAAATTGGACATGGAATAGATGATTCAAGGAATGTATGACTCTGCAGAGTTTGTACAAAAAATTTCCCACAGCCAACGGATTTCCGTAGTCACGAGGGACTAGTTCCGTTTACGGTTTTTCAGAAGAAAACACAGCTAACCAGTACACACCCATGCTACCTCTCGATGCCAGGACTCACCCTAGACATCGTCCAAGAAAAACTTTTGAGACGGGGAGATCACAATCTCGAATAGCATGGGATCAAATTTATATATGCGCGCTCTAAGGGGTGCCCCCCTCTCGGTCCCAACCGGAAACACCCATGCCCCCTGACCGGATGACTAGCTTTAATCCAGGGCCATGGAACCATCATCCCGGCCTCTCCTTTTGGTGTGTACCAGGAAAGCGGTTTATAACTTACTAAGCCATATTCCTTGCGGAAAACATGTGGTAGTACAGGGAAGGAAAAGGGAGGAACTGGACCGATACGGTTTGACCCTGAAGTCACATAGTCTGGCATAAGACTGGCATGCTACAACACTGCCATCCTACCCATCCTCATGCCAACACATGGCCATTCATACTCACCTCCATCCACTTATGGATCATCGAACTCACTTACTTCAACATTTCATAAAAGTAACGTTCATCGGTATGCTCATCAACATGCCATGAAACTAACTACATGCAAAACATGCCAAGACACTCATCATATCAAAAGTTCAAACATGCTTGCCTGGTTCAGAGTAGTCGGAGCCTAGCTCGGTGAAGTTCGCGGCTCCGTCACCTCCTTCGGTATCAACGGTATAAAGAAAATATATGCGCCATCGTAAATATCAAGAGGTGCACAGAAAGTCTTCCAAATATTTTTCAAATAAATATGATAAAAAACTAGACAAAAATCTGAAGAGGACAGAAAAAGAATCACTCAAAAATTCCTTTCTGTTAAAAAGTTATAAGGGTTTTAATCGAAGGACTTATCTATAATGAAACAGAAAGTTTTCAGGGGCTAGTTTATAAAAACAGAAAGCGCTTCGGCAGAAACTACGCCAGCCCAGAGGGAAGGCGCATTTGGCAGAAGGCGTTTTCAGAAAACGCTTCGCTTAGACAGAATAGAGAGGCTGATAGCGGGTCCCGCCTGTCAGGTTTAAATTTTCAAAACTGGGCGGCAGACTTCGCCGGTGCCCGAGAGCCGCGGTGGTCGCCGGCGGCGATCCACGGCGAGGCAGGGTGATCGGGGATTACCAACGTGCTCACTGTATCCTTCCGCAACTGTGGGTGGTGGTGTTGGTCGCCGGTGAGCACCACGTCGACGGCGAGCTTGACTCCGGCGGACGGTGGTTCGGGCGTTGATGGATCTAGCCGAGGAGGGCTGCAAGGATCAAATTGAGGTGGGGGTTAGAGAACTGGGTGCAAGAGAAGGCTACGGGCGAGGTTTGGGCGCCGGAGATGGCCTCACCGAAGTGAATCGAGGTGGAGGCCGAGGCGGGGCGAGGCGGCCGGAGCTGGGGGAGGAGACCTCCTCGAGGTCCTCCTGGTGGTTTGGCAGGGTTCTGGAGAGGTGTAGTGAAGGTGTGGGTCTTGTGAGCGAGCTCGGGGTCCTTTTCATAGGCGATCCGAGGCGGTGGCCATGAACAGGGATCTCCGGTGAAGGTTACGGCGGCGCAGAGCTTGGTCGGGAAGGTTTAGGGAGTTGGGCGTCATTACGGAGTTCCACTGGTTCCATTTGGGTGCTAAGCGAGCTTGGATGGGGTGTTAGGGGCGAGCACGACGGAATGGGACGACGCGGGCCCATCGGGAGCACGTTCCGTGCTTGCCGGGCCGCGGTGAGGGCGCCACGGGCGTGCGCTGGCATGCATGAGGACACGCGGAGGGCCAGGAAGCTTTGGGCGGCGCCAAAACGGCGTTCTGCCGTGGTGTGCCTTCTGTCGGCCGCCACGGGAGGTCCCGACGCCGCAGAAGACTCTGGCGAGGGCGGGCTAGCGCGCTACTGACGCCAGGAAGGCACCAAGCACGCGTGTGCAGCATCCGGACAAGAGGGGAGGGGCTGCGAGCGTCGATCCAAAGGCACTGTGGGCATGTGCCTGTAACTCTGAAGAAATCGACACTGTAAAACTGAATTTTACTGAACTATGCAAAGAACAGTGCAGCTCAGGTGTTCGACAGAATGTTTTTGGCATCTAGGGATTTTTCCTTGAGCTGAAATTTGGTGGAGTGGCCTCTCATGGCTCCAGTAGGCTGCCTGAATTTTGGTGGAATTTTTGGAGAAGTGTAGATATGAATTTCACCAAATTTGGCAAATCTGGTCCAAACTTGCAGTGAGTGAAATTTGAAATATTTGAAGAGAAGAAGAGTGGATCAAGATGGTTCTAGGTTGTGGGTACTGAAGACAATCCAGGGTAGTTGGTTTGGGATAAAAACTCAAAGGCAAAGTGACACTTGCTTTGAAAAACACTAAGCTCAAACCAAATGGCAGAATTGTTTTGGGAGGAAAGAAAGTAATTTAAATAAAATCCAAAACTTGTTTGGACTAGTTGAGACAGAGAATTTAGATTGTTCAAAGATGGAGGGATGGATTTTGAGAAGATTTACCATAGGAGACATGGTAAAACCATGGGTGTTTTCAAAAAGAAAGAAGTCCAAAATTTCTAGGGTTCCTCTCTTTTTTTTGAAAATAAAATAAGTTTGAAAGGGAAATAACCAGAAGAAAAGCTTCCAAAATTTTAACACCAAAATTAAAAAGGAAAGGAAATCCTTGCCAAAGGTGAAAGGAAGTTTTTTAAGAAGAAGGATTTTCTGAAAGAGAAATTTTTAAAAGGGCCCTCCTTTAGAATCCAATAAAGTTTTTGATGAAAACCAAATCAAAAATTTTGGAGTGTCACAACACCTTCCCCCTTAGGAAAAATCTCGTCCCCGAGATTTCAGCTGATCCTTAAATAAGTGTGGATGCTCTGTCCGAAGAAAATCCTCTCTTTCCCAAGCAGCTTCACTGTCGGTGTGATTGCTCCATTGTACTCTGAAGAATTTGGTGGTCTTATGTCGGGTTCTCCTTTCAGACTCCTCTATTATTCTTACGGGACGTTCCCGATAAGTGAGGTCTGGCTGTACGTCAATGCTCTCATGGGATACTTGTTTCTCTGGGTTGCTCACACACTTCCTCAATTGCGAGACATGAAACACGTCGTGGACATCGGATAATTCCTTGGGTAAGTCTAGCTGGTAGGCTACCTTGCCTCTTCGCGCCATTATACAGAACGGTCCAATGAATCTTGGTGCTAGCTTCCCTTTAATCTTGAATCATTGCAATCCTCTCATGGGAGATACTTTTAGGTATACGAACTCACCGGGCTCGAAGCTGACCCTACGATGCTTCTGATCATAATAACTCTTCTGTCGACTTTGAGCGGTCTTAAGTCGGTCTCTGATTAGCTTGACTTTTTCCTCGGCTTCTCTAAGCATGTCCGGTCCGAAGATGCGGCTGTCTCCGGTCTCTGACCAATTCAACGGGGTACGACATCTCCGTCCGTATAAAGCCTCAAATGGTGCCATTTGCAGGCTGGCCTGGTAGTTATTGTTGTATGCAAATTCGGTGTATGGCAGGCTTTCTTCCCAACTAGTTCCATATGTGAGGACACATGCTCTCAGCATGTCTTCTAAAATCTGGTTTACTCGTTCCGTTTGTCCATCGGTCTGTGGGTGATATGCGGTACTGAAGGCTAGTTGAGTTCCCAGAGCCTGTTGTAAATGCTCCCAAAATTTTGAGACGAACTGAGTGCCTCTGTCGGATATTATAGTCTTCGGGACTCCATGCAGACAAACTATGCGGGTGAGATAAATCCTGGCAAGTCGCTGAGTGTTGTAGGTTGTCTTCACTGGAATGAAATGTGCCACCTTGGTTAACCTGTCATTGATGACCCAGATGGCATCATTCCCATGCTGTGACCGAGGTAGCCCAACAATAAAATCCATTCCTATTTCATCCCATTTCCACTCAGGTATTTTGTTTGGTTGCAGTAGTCCGGCCGGTCTCTGATGCTCAGCTTTTATGCGTTGACACGAGTCGCAACGTGTAATGAAGGTGGCTATATCCCTCTTCATATCGTGCCACCAAAATCTTTCCTGGATGGTAATGTATACCAACATCATAATCTTTTACCAATTCCAACCAGCGTCTCTGTCGTAAATCTAGTTCTGGCTGCGTGAAAATATATTTGAGACTTTTGTGATCTGTATATATTTCACATCGGTTCCCAAGTAAGAAATGCCTCCATTCTTTCAGTGCATGAATGACCGCTGCCATTTCTAAGTCATGAGTGGGATAATTTTCCTCATGCTTGCGAAGTTGCCTTGAAGCATAGGCGACAACCTTTCTGGACGCGTCTCGCCTGTCAGGTTTAAATTTTCAAAACGGGGTGGCAGACTTCGCCGGTGCTCGAGAGCCGCGGCGGTCGCCGGCGGCGATCCACGGCGAGGCAGGGTGATCGGGGATTACCAACGTGCTCACCATGTCCTTCCGCAACTGTGGGTGGTGGTGTTGGTCGCCGGTGAGCACCACATCGATGGCGAGCTTGACTCCGGCGGACGGTGGTTCGGGCGTTGATGGATCTCGCCGAGGAGGGCTGCAAGGATCAAATTGAGGTGGGGGTTAGAGAACTGGGTGCAAGAGAAGGCTACGGGCGAGGTTTGGGCGCTGGAGATGGCCTCACCGAAGTGAATCGAGGTGGAGGCCGAGGCGGGGCGAGGCGGCCGGAGCTGGGGGAGGAGACCTCCTCGAGCTCCTCCTGGTGGTTTGGCAGGGTTCTGGAGAGGTGTAGTGAAGGTGTGGGTCTCGTGAGCGAGCTCTGGGTCCTTTTTATAGGTGATCCGAGGCGGTGGCCATGAACAGGGATCTCCGGTGAACGAGAAGGAAATAGGAGGGAGAGAGAGAGAGCCCAGACATGCCATTTGGGCCTCCTGCGGCCCATTTGGTCCAAGGCTTCCCGCAGCCCCAGCAGGCCTCTGGCCACTTCCCTCTCCCTAGGCAAGCCACCAAGGCCCAGTCTCTCCCCTGATCTAACCTAGGCCCGGCCATGCCCGAACCCCATCCCCATCAATCCCTCTCCTCGATCTCCATCTTCCCTCGCGCCGCCACCCATAGGAACCGCACGCAGACCGCAAAATCCTCTCACGTCCGCGCCCGATCTCCTCACCCCACTCTGTGCCTCTGCTCCGCGTTGCCTTCCTCTGCCATGGCCTCCCTCTGCCATGGCCTCCCTCTGCCAAGCCCTACCTCGTTCCCGTGACCGCACCCATTGTCCTCACGCCGCCAAGCGCCGTCAGCAGCCTCCTCCCCTCGTGACCCTGTTGCCGCTCTTTCCTTGCCCTGTCGTCCGCCGGCCCGGCGACCCGGACCTCTCTGTCGCCCTCGACGACTACCTGCACTGTGCCTCCCCGAGCGCCACCCTTCGGCCTTCCTGTCCTCGGCCTCGTCTCGGCCTTGCCATCCTTGCCGGAGGACGCCGCCCAGCTGCTTCGAGCCCGAGCAGGCCGCGCCTCTCTGCACCTCCTCACGGACGCCGATGAGCGATGACGACCACGCGTTCCGGCCTCCGTGCTCCCTGCTCTGGCCGCTGCTTCACGCCTAGTCTGACCCTACTCCACCGACATCCTCCCGCCTCTTCTTTTTTTCGCCACTATCCTCGCTAGCTTCGCATCCGTGCCGCTGCTGCTGGACTTGGATATGGACTGCTCCTCTCCTCAACTCGGGTCGGCACCGACCCCAACTCCACAACCACCGAACCAGGAAACATCAAGGACATCTTCGGGGTTTTCGTCAAGTCCCGTTCGGATGAAGGTACACGCAACACCGACGTCCACGAGCACCTCCTGCTAGCCATCCACACTGACCACATCAAGCCGGCAAGCCCGAAGACCCCAATGTACCCCGACGTCGATGACCCTCAAGTCCGTCTACATGGTGTTGCACCAAGTACCTTTACCACCATATTCGGAATCGCCAAGACCCCTTTGTGGATTTCGACAAGTACGAACACCGTCGCCAAACACCCCGTGGATGTCAACTCCGTCGCCGTGACCTCGAACATCTACGGAAACTTGTGCGATTAAGAACGTGAATGACTATCGTCGCCAAGATCGCTAGTACCAATACCATCGCCGAGGATCGATAGTAAAACTACTTCCACTACCGTCGCCACGAGAAGGACAACTTCCCAGAACGACCCATGAACAACTACTTCCACGATGTCCGTGTACCACTACCGTCGCGAGAACACCTACTTCCTTTACTGGACTCAAACCACTCCATAATTGCACTTTTGGGAAGGTATAACCGCCGGAACGGTGCCCGTGGATAGTATGCATGTGATGTACTATATGAGATACCCATGCTTGCACCATGGTCGAATCGCTACTTGCTCGGTCCTCCTCGTTTGCCGCTAACCCGTGGGAACCCGGTTACCAGGATCACCCCACCATCTTGCATGACACGCTCACGTCATTTTTTTTCCTTTTGCCCCGGTATCTCTAGGAGCTACCGGAACCTATATGTTATCGTGGCACCATTTTCGGATTCTTTGGCGTGGCACCCCTTTCGTTTCCGCCACGATGACTAATGCTTCATATAATGCTCTTATCAACATTTTCATAAAACTTGCATATGTCATCCGCATCATGATAACAACATCTAAAAATGGTTATAATTGTTGTTGCATTAAATTGCTAATGCACATGTAGATTTATAGATTTGTTGTTTGATGTTTCCGAACCCATTTAAATTCCTTAGATAGTGTAGTTTAATTGTTCTTCACCCTCTTGCCATGTTTAACAACATTTAATATTGTTTGGTACATAAGCAAGAGAGAACTAAATAAGTCATGTGGTGTTTCGTCAATATGCAGCTCGTTGCATATTGAGCTCTACTTAATTTGTAGTTTTGTTTGTGCACTTTGCCATGCCATGCCTCATTAAACCACACATGCATCATACTTGGTTGTGCATCATGCCATGTTCATGTGATGGTTGTTTACCATGTTGTTTGCTTCTGTCCGGTATTTCTTCTTCGGGTTAGTTCCGATAATGTCGCGTTTGTGAGGATTCGCTCGACTACCACTAGTGCAGAACCGGGCAATAGCACCGGTTCGTAAGGCCCTTTAGTGCCGGTTTAGGAACCGGCACTAAAGTTTCGGCACTAAAGGCCCCCCCTTTAGTACCGGTTCAGCACGAACCGGTGCTAAAGGGGAACCACGTGGCACGAGCCAGCTCCGGGGGCCGGGAGCCCTTTAGTACCGGTTGGTAACACCAACCGCTACTAAAATGTTTGGGGGGTTTTTGGTTTTATGATTTCTTTTTCATTTAATTTTGTGTTTTCCATTTTAATTCCTTTTCGTTTGCTGGTATTTTACGGTACTACACATTGTACACGTTATGCATATATATATATATATATAATTTCTAGTAGAACCAATCATATATATATCATCAATCATGTCTCACGAACCACCATATTAATTCACACATACACACATGTATAGCTATATAAAATTTCTCCTACATATGCATGTTGCCTTTGGAGCCAGTGGCATTAGCCTGATTGGTGCCTTCGGAGCACGATGACAATTGGAAGTGGTTCATGTCTTTTTCGATGGGGGCGGTAGCGGGTAATAGTATTCTCCCTTCGGATTTATGACCTGGTCGAGCAAAAATCCCGCTATTTCCTCTTGAAGTGCTTCTACGCGCTCCGTTGGTAGGAGCTTGTCCCGCACCTCTTTGAACTGTTAAGAAGGAGATCAATATGCATGTGTATTAGTTGTGTGACTAGATATCGATAATTGTGTAAAAATTGTGAATATTGTTCTGACAAACGTACCCATTCCTGTCTTTGAGATATGCTCCTTTTGGACGCCATCATGCGAATGTTCTCGCAAATGCAGTATGCACACAGATCATTCCCCGGCACCTGCTTCAGGGCCTTTATTACGAGAATGGAAATTAATTTGATCAGATAGTAATTAATCAAGCATGATAATTAAAGAGATCACAGCTAGCTAGCTAGCTAGCTAGTACTACTTAATTACTTACCTTGGCTCGAAACCATTTCAGCTTTGGTTTCCATTCGCCTTCCGTGCCGCTGACGAACCTTGCCCAAGCCCTGCTCGCCGACAAAGAAAATGAATAAAGGGGTTATTAAATAGTTCATATCATGAAATGACGAACTAAATAGGCCGAGATATATAGTTAATAATGATTGAAATTACCTGTTGACTATCCCAAACAAGTTGTTATAGTCACTATTTTCTTTGAGTAGCGAGTCCAGTATTTCAACTATTCCGGTGTCAACTTTAATGATACACAAGATCCAGTGAAATCTGCATGCAGACACATTTGCATGTCTTAATTAAGCAGGCATATGTAAGCAAAAACATGTAGCTAGCTAGTAGGCAAAAACAGAGAATTTGTAGTACAAGAAAGTGTGACTCACTCGAAGTTGTAAGGAAGTAGTATATCTTCATTGTATTTGCGGCGCTTCAAGAACTCTAGCATGCTGTCCTCTACCTCTTTTTCATAATATGCATCTAATTTCCATGTGTATTCATTAACGGTGTTTGGGTCAATGAACCCAATGCCATAACGTCCACCTTTTCTCATTTCATACATCTTCATCCTACATAATACCACAAAAAAGAATATAGTGAGGATAATTACACGCAATGATTGATCAAAAGGATCACTACAACTAGCTTGAGACTTAAATTACAGAAAGAAATCACTTATAGACAATAGCAACTGACGATAGATTTGTCGAGTGCGTCTTGATTGTATAACTGAAACAGTTCAGAATACTCAACGGCCACAGCTTTCTCATGGTAGTAATCATCCTTCTTGACATACACCATGAGGGAATCTCGATCGGATCTCTTGGTAATGTCCATCTACCATTGATGCAATTCATACATTCTCGTTGGGAGCTTCTTGACATCTTCTGGCTCGACCAAAGGTTGGCGTCGGACAAATTTCTGTTTTATTTCCTCCTCTGTAATCAGAGGCATGTGCTCGATCTCGAGGAGTTGTCCAACAGTGATCTTGAGTTCTTCAGCCTGCATTATATGCTCCTGGGTTATTACCACATCGCCCACCTCGGGAACGTAAACTGTTTGGCCACAATAATATTGGGCGCGCGTACTGTCACGTATTGTTGGCGGCACAACAAGCGGGGGGGTCGATTGCGCCGCCTGTTTTCCCAGCTGGGCAACAGTTTTCCCGCATTTTTTGATAGCTGCTTTTTGTTTGCTCGAGCTCAAGCTCGCCTCCTTCTGTAGACGTTGTCGATGTAACTTCCTGATGTGGCGCTCATAGTCTGAGTCAACAGGCTTAGGAGCTGGTGGTTGAGCCATACGAATGAAGTCGACGACTACTTCCACAGGCACTTTCTCCCTTAGCGGTGGTGGCGGTTTTGGTCCAAAATGGGCGTCAACTTCTGCCCGCACTATGGCATTGGTTTGCTCCTCGGTCCTGTCGTAAGCCCTCACAGGAAGAGGAGTATTGAGGTTTGGACCATATTTATATCGCTTGCCTCCGCCTGTACTTCCTGTACTATCACCTTGACTCGTACCGCTACGCACCATAGCTGCGGGGTGTCTCTTCTGCATTGCTGAGGCGGCGGAGATGGCTGATGGGGCTGAGTTGGACAAGGAGGAGTGGCCTGAAGCTGTGCCGGACTTGGAGGAGGAGTGGCCTGAGGTTGTGCCGGACTTGGAGGAGGAGTGGACGTCTGACGCTGTGTCGGACTTGGAGGAGGAGTGGCCTGACACTTTGCCGGACTTGGAGGAGGAGGAGTGGCCTCACGCATTGGTGGACTTGGAGGAGCGGGAGTCTGCTGACTCGGTGGCGAGACTTCGACGAGGAGTCGGGTGACACGGTGTCGGTGGCGCCCTTCGAAAGATGATGCAATCCTTTCTCCATAGGATGATACGATGTTTGGCATCTCCGAGTGTGTGCTCCTCGTTACCTCCAGGAATGTCAAGCTCTAGCCCCGAATATTGGTCCACCACCTCATCAACCACGACACGAGCATAGCCTGCTGGAATCGGGTTGCAATGGAAGGTTGCATCGGGGGAATTTGTATAAGCAACACCGTCCGCCACCTTCAAGGATATGTTCTTAATTTTGAAGTGTAGCTCGTAGTTAGTGTTCTCCGCGATATCATCCACAGGGTATCTATCCAGCAGTGCGTCGCCCGGGGCGGAACCCACGCTGCTTCTCGGCATGGATGGGGCGGTGGTATCCAATGCTGGATCATCCGCTAGCTGCTGCAGCTGCTGAGACCCCGTTTGCTGGCTAAGTGAGTCGATCTGCTCCTGCTGCCGCTGGAATTTAGCTATCAATTCCGCTTGACTTGCTTCTAGGCCTTGAAGGCGTTCATAGTCCCGCTTCCTCTGCTCCTCCTCCATCTTCCTCTTCTACTCCTCCGCAATCTTCTTTCTCGCACGGGTTCTGTAGTCGGCGTTCCAGTCCGAAAACCCCTCATACCACGGAATAGCGCCCTTGCCTCGTGTTCTTCCCGGGTGTTCAGGATTTCCCAGGGCACGCGTAAGCTCGTAGTTCTCTCTGTTGGGCTGGAACACCCCCGATCGAGCCTCTTCTATTGCAACAAGTAGCGCATCATCGGCTTCGTTCAGACATGCCTTCATCGAAACATTGCCTGTCTTCGGGTCCAACTCCCCCCCATGCGCATAGAACCAAGTCCTGCACCTAGGGGGCCACCTCTTAGTAACCGGAGTGACACTTGCATCCTCCATCTCTTTCTCAGACTTATCCCACTTAGGCATTGCCACCGCGTAGCCACCTCGCCCCAGCTTATGGAACTTATCCTTTTTTTCGGCATTCTTCTTCTTTATTCTCGACCGTTCCTTAGCTAATTCTGAATCCTTGAATTTCACGAAATCGTCCCAATGAGCACTTTGATTCTCTAGTATCCCCTCGAATACTGGAGTCTTCCTTCCTCCCTTGACGTACTTCTCCCACGTCGTTCTCTAGTGGTTCTTGAATGCAACCGCCATCTTCCTAAAAGTAGCGTCCTTGACTTTCCGCACATCTGCTTCTATGAAATGATCTGGTAGGGTGAAATGTTCCATGAGAGTATCGCAAAGCAGTTTTTTTTATTCTCGTCGACAAAAGTAACATTTGGACGTGGCTTTGCTGGCTTTCTCCATTCTTGAAGGGAGATCGGGAGTTGGTCCTTCACAAGAACTCCGCACAGACGAACGAACTTGTCCGCAATCTTCTTAGGCGCTAATGGTTCGCCATTAGGTCTGATTGCCTCGATATTGTACTTTACGCCCACCTTCAACTTTTTGTTTGGGCCTCGTTTCGTCCTTTTGCCTGAAGATTTGCTCGATCTGGATGGCTGAAAGAAGAAAGATCGATTCGTTAATATATCTTCAACTCATTTAAAACATGCGATGATCACCAGATTCCTGCTTATATAAATACATATACCTCGCCGGTGTTTGTTGTTTCAGGATCAACATGTTCTTCGTTGTAGTTCATGACTTCATCTTCTTAGTCGTCACGATCGAACATCATAACACCCTCTCCGGTGTTGTTTAGAAATTCAGAGCCGTCAAAATCTTCTTCATTCTGATCATCATCTGGCCCGCGTATGATATCGAACATGGTCTGTTCTCTCTCTCTGTCGGTATTGTCCGCCATAGCTTTTATTTAACTATGCCAAAAGAAATATAAAACCATTTAGTATTCAAATTACATCGTCTTGAATAATAGATATAATCTCGAATACATCGCCTCAAATAATAGATATAATCTCAAATACATCGTCTCGAATAATAGATATAATCTCGAATACATTGTCTCGAATAATATATAATCTCGAATACATCGTCTTGAATATTATATATCAAGTACATCATTGTCTAGGTAGCTAATAAAGATTGAATACTACAGAAGAATCTAGGACACTCGCGGTTCCTGTGGCGCAGGCGGTGGACACCCAAAGAGAAGGAACCCTCACAGGATCATAGCTGAAGTGAGATCCCTGAAGAAACTGCCAGGTATTGGAGAACCTGCCGCCCTCTAACGCATCCATGCAGCGATGGACGTGCTCGTCCTCCTCCCTGACATGGCGACGTACCTCCTCTGGCGGGGCCGGCTCCCTCCGCACCGAAACTGGCCCACGCGAACGCCACCAAACGAGATCAGGGTCGATGACGGGACCCGGGGCCGGGTTCCTCATCAAGCGGCGCGCCCCTCCAGGCAGCACCTCCTAGTGCCAGCCCAGCGGAGCCCAGTCCCGGACATGGGTCAGCCGGACATCGTCGCGGACGGGTCGACGGCGAGGATGCGGGCCGGGCATCGTCGAGAACAAATACTAGCTATATGCCCGCAAAAAGTAACATTTTTGTAATGATTGGATTTTGATAACTAAAATTTCTAACATTTCTATGTAATTAACATTCCTATAACATATATAACAATGCTATATAACTAACATTTCTATAACATTTCTAATATTTCTATAACTAAAAACAGAAAAAACTAGCATTTCTATATAACTAACATTTCTATGACATTAATACAGAAAAAACTAACATTTCGATATAACTAACATTTCTAACATTTCTATATATAACTAAAATTTCTGTAACATTAATACAGAAAAACAGAAGAAAAAAACTAAAAACTAAAAACAGAAAAACTAAAAACATTGTGTGTGTGTGTTTGTGTGTATGTGTGTGTTTGTGTATGCATGCGTGTGTGCAGAGGTGACGGCGACGGCGAGCCAAGGCAATGGCGTCGACGGCGCGGCGTCTTCGATTGGAGGGAGGAGAGGGGGGACAGGGGCTCACAGCACGGGCGAGAGGTCAAGGCGACGACGATGGCGACGGCGACGCGGGCAGGTGCGGGGACGTGGACGCGGGCCGGTGCGGGGACGGGGACGGGCCGGCGACGCGGATGGCGTGACGGGGGTGGCGCGACGGGGACGGCGCGACGGGGGTGGAGACGGTGTGACAGGGACGGCGCGACGGGGGTGGCGACGGTGCGGGACTAGGCGGCGGCGATGAAGCAGAGGAAACTGACGAAATTTTTCGAAGTGTTTTCTTATATAGAAAACACCTTTAGTACCGGTTGGAGCCACCAACCGGTACTAAAGGCCTATTTTGGCCAGGCCAAACGGCGGGAAGCACCCCCCTTTAGTACCGGTTCCTGGCTCCAACCTGTACTAAAGGCCCCCCCTTTAGTACCGGTTGGTGCTACGACGAACCGGTACTAAAGGGGGGTGCGCTCCGAGGTGAGGGGCGCAAAGTTTAGTCCCACCTCGCCTAGCGAAGGGCAGTCGCACTGGTTTATAAAACCAGCCGCGTTGCTCCTTCGAGCTCCTCTCAATTGCAGGCCTTGTGGGCCTACCTGTGCTGTGCTGCCCCGTGGGCCTACCGGGCCTTTGCGGGCCTGCATCCTGGCCCAACAACGGGTTGGGTTTCTAGTCGTATGCAAGCCGCTCTAGCCTAGTAAGCGGGCTTTTTTTGCTTTATTTATTTTTGAGTTGTTTTTTGTGTATTTAGAGTTTCTTTGTGAATATTTTTGCTTTAGGTACAAAAAATTACAAATTTTCTGTTAGTGCCCGTAGTTTTCAAATTTGAATAGTTTAAATTTTGAATTATTTGAAATTAGTGTGAATCACTAGTTTGTGAATAACATAACTTTAAAAATCAGTAAAGGCATGAAATAATTTGTTTGCACATAAAATTTCTTCGCGTTTCAAATGCCAAAACACATAATTAACTACCCTAACTATTACAGAGATTCCCTTCTGGGTGTGAAACACAGAAGAAAGTGATGATAGCAAGTGAAGCCGATCACATCCCAGATCTTTGGGTGTGAAACTTTTTCTTCGCGTGTCTCCCTTTGCACCATAACCATGGAAAATCTTCATCATTTAACGGGATGCTCGGGTCAATATTCACTGTGAATGGAGCAATTTCATCAAACTTTTCATAATCTTCTGACTTGTCTGTCTTGTCATCCACTCCCATGATGTTTCTCTTGCCAGAAAGAACTATGTGCCGCTTTGGCCCATCGTACGATGCATTCGCTTCCTTATCTTTTCTTTTTCTTGACTTGGTAGACATGTCCTGTGCCACATCATTGGCTAGGACGAATGGCTCATCTGCATACGCAAGATTGTTGAGATCCACTATTGTCATTCTGTACTGCGGGTCTTCCGTTACCCCGCCTCGTGTCATATTGACCCATTTGCACCGAAACAATGGGACCTTCAAACCACGTCGATAGTCAATTTCCCATATGTCCTGTATATAACCATAATATGTTTCCTTTCCCGTCTTGGTTTCTGCATCAAAGAGGACACCATTGTTTTGGTTGGTGCTCTTCTTATCTTGGGCGATTGTGTAAAATGTATTACCATTTATCTCGTACCCTTTGAAAGTCATTATATTCGAAGATGGTAACTGGGACAGCAAGTACAGGTCATCTTCAATAGAGGTGTCATGCATGGTACGTGCTTGCAACCAGCTGGCGAAACTCCTGGTTTGTTCACGTGTAATCCAGTCATCAGACCGCTCCAGGTGTTTGGAGCGTAGCAAATTCTTGTGTTCATCCATATACGGAGCCACCAAGGCGGAATTCTGTAGAACTGTGTAGTGTTCTTCAGTGAGAGAATGTCCGTCCATACATATTATTTGTTCCCCTCCTAGCATGCCTTTTCCATCCAGTCTACCCTTATGCCACGATTCACGAACACCAATCGGCCTAAGGTCGGGAATAAAGTCAATACAAAACTCAATGACCTCCTCATTTTGACGGCCCTTGGAGATGCTTCCTTCTGGCCTAGCACGGTTATGAACATATTTCTTTAAGACTCCCATGAACCTCTCAAAGGGGAACATATTGTGTAGAAATACAGGACCCAAAACATGCGTCATGATGTTGAAGAAGGATGGTGGGAACACCAACTCGAAACTGACAAGACATTGCACCAAATCATTCTGTAACCTTGGTATGATTTCTGGATCGATTACCTTCTGAGAGATTGCATTGAGAAATGCACATAGCTTCACAATGGCTAATCGAACATTTTCTGGTAGAAGCCCCCTCAATGCAACCGGAAGCAGTTGCGTCATAATCACGTGGTAGTCATGAGACTTTAGGTTCTGGAACTTTTTCTCTGCCATGTTTATTATTCCCTTTATATTCGACGAGAAGCCAGACGGTACCTTAATACTGAGCAGGCATTCAAAGAAGATTTCCTTCTCTTCTTTGGTAAGAGCGTAGCTTGCATGACCCTGATGTATGCCATCTTTTCTGTGCATACGTTGCTGGTCCTCCCGTGCCTCAGGTGTATCTTTTGTCTTCCCATACACGCCCAAGAAGCCAAGCAGGGTCACACAAAGATTCTTCGTCACGTGCATCACATCGATTGCGGAGCGGACCTCTAGGTGTTTCCAATAGGGCAGGTCCCAAAATATAGATTTCTTCTTCCACATGGGTGCGCGTCCGTCAGCGTCATTCGGAACAGGTTGTCCACCAGGACCCTTTCCAAAGACCACCTTCAAATCCTTGACCATATCATGTACATCAGCACCAGTACGGTGGCCAGGCTTCGTCCGGTGATCCGCCTCACCTTTGAAATGCTTGCCTTTCTTTCTTACGGGATGCCTGCTCGGAAGAAATCGACGATGTCCCAGGTACACATTCTTCTTACAATTAGCCAAATATATACTGTCGGTATCGTCCAAACAGTGTGTGCATGCGCGGTTTCCCTTGTTTGTCTGTCCTGAAAGGTTACTGAGAGCAGGCCAATCATTGATGGTCATGAACAGCAATGCCTTTAGGTCAAATTCTTCCCCCATGTGCTCATCCCACGCACGTACACCTGTTCCATTCCACAGTTGTAAGAGTTTTTCAACTAATGGCCTTAGGTACACATGAATGTCGTTGCCAGGTTGCTTAGGGCCTTGGATGAGCACTGGCATCATAATGAACTTCCGCTTCATGCACAACAAAGGAGGAAGGTTATACAAACATGGAGTCACAGGCCAGGTGCTATGGTTGCTGCTCTGCTCCCCAAAAGGATTAATGCCATCTGCGCTTAGACCAAACCATACGCTCCTTGCGTCATCTGCAAACTCCTTCCCGTACTTTCTTTCGATTTTTCTCCACTGCAACCCGTTAGCGGGTACTCTCAACTTTCCGTCTTTCTTACGGTCTTCTCTGTGCCATCGCATCGCCTTGGCATGCTCTTTGTTTTGGAACAGACGTTTCAACCGTGGTATTATAGGAGCATACCACATCACCTTGGCAGGAATCTTCTTCCTGGGGCGCCGGCCCTCGACATCACCAGGGTCATCGCGGCTGATGTTATAGCGCAATGCACCACATACCGGGCAAGTGTTCAAGTCCTCGTACTCACCGCGGTAGAGGATGCAATCATTAGGATAGCTGTCGTCGTCCTCTCTTCTTCATTGTCTTCCATCATAACCCCTCCTTCTCCGTGCTTGGTCCAAACATTATAATGGGGCATGAAACCGGACTTAAACAGGTGGACGTGAATGGTTCTTGACGTAGAGTAATTGTGACCATTCGTACAACGAGCACATGGACAAGGCATAAAACCATCCGCCCGCTTGTTTGCCTCAGCCGCAAGCAGAAAAGTATGCACGCGCTCAACGAACTGGGGAGAGCATCGGTCATCGTACATCCATTGCTGGCTCATCTTCATTACACAACACTGAATAGACCAAATTAATACAAGTTCATACAACACTTAAATGCAACAAACAAATAACTCTCTAGCTAAAGCATTTAAATGCAACAACAAATACGATCAAGATCGCAACTAAGGTAACAATGGATCCAACAGCATAATGATACCAAGCCTCACTATCAATGGCATATTTTCTAATCTTTCTAATCTTCAAGCGCATTTTCTCCATCTTGATCTTGTGATCATCGACGACATCGGCAACATGCAACTCAAATTCCATCTTCTCCCCCTCAATTCTTTTCAACTTTTCTTTCAAGTACTCATTTTCTCTTTCAACTAAATTTAACCTCTCGGCAATAAGGTCGGTTGGAATTTCCGGTTCACATACCTCCTCGAAAAAATTTCTATGTCAACTTGATGGGCATAATTTGTCATAAACACGAAATGCAACTAGTTTTTAAAAAGAATATACATACCACATCCGAATCATAACAAGGACTAGGGCCGACGGGGACGGATATCAAAACCATGGCACTATATGTATAACAAACAACGTACGGGTAAGATAATTATACGAGTAACTATATATCCAAATCACACAAACATCAATTTTTATATAAAATTTCATGAACAAGAGGCTCACCACAAGGTGGTGCCGGCGACGGGACGGTGCGGGCGATCGACGGTGGCTACGATGGAGATTTAGAAGGCACTAAGTAAACCACACCTACATATGCAAACTAAGTGTTATTTTTGACCTCAAATTGCATATAAATCAAATACTAGCACATATATATATATCCTCCCAAATTACTAAACTCACAAATTAATCACTATATAAAGCATTGCAAGAGCTAATCTAGCAATGAGAGATGAAAGGACAAAGTTGCTAACCTTTGTGATCATTTGAATGGATGGGGGCCTTCAAATCTTGACAAATCTTGGGCAAAATATGTGATGAGCTCGAGAGGAAGAGGGGAAGAACAGAGAGGAGAGGGGAAAGGGGAAGAACAGAGCGAGCTCGGGTGGACGAAGGGTTTATGTAGGACGACCTTTAGTACCGGTTTGTGCCAAGAACCGGTACTAAAGGGGCTGGAGGGGCCCCATTCTGACAACATCCTGCCACCACTCTCATTAGTACTGGTTCGTGGCACGAACCGGTGCTAAAGGTTCGCCACGAACCGGTACTAATGAAAGCGGCCCGGCTAGCCGTTGGAACCGGCACTAATATATACATTAGTGCCGGCTCAAATACAAACCAGCACTAATGTGCTTCACGTTTGACCCTTTTTCTACTAGTGTACGTCCGTTTGTCTTCTTCATGGACGTGTTCTTCTTCCTTGCGGGATTTCAGGCAAGATGATCATACCCTCTAAATCACTTCTATCTTTGCTTCCTAGTTGATCGCTCTATTGCTATGCCGCGATACCTACCACATCCTATATCATGCCTCCCATTTTGCCATGTCAAGACTCTAACCCACCTTTCCTAGCAAACCTATGTTTGGCTATGTTACGCTTTTGCTCAGCCCCTCTGATAGCGTTGCTAGTAGCAGATGAAGATGAAGTTTGTTCCTTGTTGGAACAGGGATATTCTTGGGATATCATTATTATCTCTTATTTACTTTAATGCATCTATATACTTGGTAAAGGGTGGAAGGCTCGGCCTTATGCCTGGTGTTTTGTTCCACTCTTGCCGCCCTAGTTTCCGTCATACTTGTGTTATGTTCCTTGATTTTGCGTTCCATACGTGGTTGGGTGTTATGGGAAACCCTTCACAGTTTGCTTTGAATAAAACTCCTCCAGCAAGGCCCAACCTTGGTTTTACCATTTGCCACCTAAGCCTTTTTCCCTTGGGTTCTGCAGACTCAACGGTCATCTTTATTTTAAACCCCCAGGCCAGTGCTCCTCTGACTGTTGGTCCAACCTTTCAGCCGCCGGTGGCCACCAGGGGCAACTCTGGGCTGGCCTACCGGAAGTTTGGACAATCCGGTGTGCCCTGAGAACGAGATATGTGCAGCTCCTATCAGGATTTGTCGGCACATTCGAGTGGCTTGGCTGGTCTTGTTTTACCATTGTCGAAATGTCTTGTAACCGGGATTCCGAGACTGATCGGGTCTTCCTAGGAGAAGGAATATCCTTCGTTGACCGTGAGAGCTTGTGATGGGCTAAGTTGGGACACACCTGCAGGGTTTTGAACTTTCGAAAGTCCTGCCTGCGGTTATGGCCAGATGGGAATTTGTTAATGTCCGGTTGCAGAGAACTTGACTCTTAACTTAATTAAAAGGAATCAACGACGTGTGTAGCCGTGATGGTCTCTTTTCGGCGGAGTCCGGGAAGAGAACACGGTTTTGTGTTATGCTTGAACGTAAGTAGTCTCAGGATCAATTCTTGATCACTTATAGCTTCTCGACTGTGCGTTGCTTCTCTTCTCGCTGTCGTTTGCGTATGTTAGCCACCAAATATGCTAGTGCTTGTTGCAGCTCCACCTTACTACCGTTTCCTACCCACAAGCTTAAATAGTCTTGATCTCGCGGGTGTGAGATTGCTGAGTCCTCCTGGCTCACAGATACTTCCAAACAGTTGGAGGTGCCGATGATACCAGTGTAGTTGACGCAACCGAGCTCAAGTGGAGCTCGATGAAGATCGTGCTCGCTGTTATGTTTCCTTTCCTATTGGTCAGTAGTGGAGCCCAGTTGAGACGATGGGGGATCTAGCATTTCGGGTGGTCTTTCTTTATTTTGGTTCCATAGTCGGACCTTTGTTTGTACCTTGGATAATGTATGGATTATTTATATATTGTGTGAAGTGGCGATTGTAAGCCGACTCTTTATCCCTTTCTATTGAGTACATGGGATGTGCAAAGATTACCCCTCTTGTGACAGACCTACCATGCGACTATGCCTCTAAGTCGTGCCCCGACACGTGGGATATATAGCCGCATCGTGGGTGTTACAACACGTGCCCTTTCTTACTTAGCCACGGTTCATCGCTGCAGCCTGTAGACAGACCGATCGACCAGTATGTACGTACACGTTCGTGACAAGAATGACAACTCTACGTACGCTTCAACCTGGAGGGTCCCAACTGTCAGGGAGGATAAGGAGGAACTTCCTTGCATGCGAAGATGTAGCTGGTGGGTCCCTGCAGTCAGGGGGAAACGTTTTTCGTGAAATATGGTGTCCCGTCCGGTGGATCCCTGCTGTCAGGTGGAGGAATCATTATATTGCGCGTAATAAGGTTGCACTTGTTGCAGCCGTGGACCCAGCTGTCAACCTCTACACGTAATTACTCTTTTGATGGAAGTCGTTCCTTGACCACATTGACCACGTCGCAGCAAGAGCACCAAGGCGATGGATGATGGTGAGGCCTAGGAAGGGGACAACACGAAGCCGGGGAAGACGCGACAGTGGATGACCACGCGGAGAGGATTATGAGGGTTCACTGGTTCGGCTATGGTGTGAGGCTACCATCGCCGCAGAATAACAGGGGGTGTGGGTGAGTAGAGTAGAGGGATGGCCTGGCTAGCGGATAGTAGGGGGCGGTGAGGCCTCCACGTCAGCACAGACCGCCACGAAAGGCAGGAGCAGGCGGCACAACCGGTGCTGGTTTTGGCGGCTGGAGCAAGAAGACCAGAGGTTGAAGAAGCACTACGACCGTTGGATAGGCATTGTACGGTCACTAGAGCTAGAATCGTTCATATTGACTAAGTTGACAAACCCCTCCATCCGCGCCAGTAGGCCCACAAGTCAGGCTCCAACTATGGTGGGTCCAGCTACCAGGAGGAGTATTCATTATTTTGTGCGTAATATGGAGGCACCTCCTTGTGTGTGAAGATATAGCTGGTGGGTCCGTGCTGTCAGCGGGGGAATGTTTTTTTCGTGAAATACAGAGGCCCTTCTGGTGGGTCCTAGCTGTTAGGTGGAGCGATCATTATTTTGCACGTAATAAGGAGGCATTTCCTTGTGTGCGGCCGTGGACCCAGCTGTCAGCCTATCCACATACAGTCCACTTCTGATGGATGTCGTTCGTCGACCACATTGACCACGCCGTGCCGAGAGCACCATGGCGGTGGACAACAGCGAGGCCTAGGAAGGAAACGACACGGAGCCAGGGAAGACACGGCAGTTGTTTCCCACACTTAGGGGAGTACGAGGGTTTACTGGTTCGTCTGCCCTCTCCGAAGAATAACAGCAGTTGTGGGTGAGTAGAGGGTAAGCTAGGCCAGCGATGGGAGTACGGTGGGGTGGTGAGGCCTGCGCGGTAGCACAGCCGGCTGCGGGAGGAGGGAGTAGGCAGTCCCGTCGGTGCTTGATTGAGCGGCTGGAGCAGGAAGAGCAGAGATTAAAGAAGCACGATGGTTGTTGGATGGACATCCAATAGTCATTGATCTCGTGTGTTGACTAAGTTGTCACGGTGTTGCGTGTGCGTCAACCTTTTTTTAGGAAAGCGTACGCGCCAACCTATAGTAGGCGCACAAGTCAGCCTCAAATGTGTGGAAAATAGCATACATCCCATCTGCCATTATTTCTAATAATTTACAGCCCATTTGCTAATTCTTAAGGACTTTTTTGGAGCCCGTCTTCTTTTTGTTAGTATTACAGCCCATATTGCAGCCACGGTTAAAAATTATACGAAATTTTGCATATTCCAGTGCGTTCACCTGTTCTTAATCCCGAAATTTCGAGACACATTCAAACTAATTTGAAATGTAAATTTTTATAAATATAAAATCCAAATAATTATCCACGCATAAAAATCAATGGAATTTAAAATCTTGTAATGAAAAAAATTGAAACTAACTCCTAGCTTGATGTGTTTTAAAAATGTACAGCCCATTTCTCATTACTGATAGCGCATTTTCTAGGCAAGCCGAATGAATCTCTCCTCGTCTTGAAAGATTTGTAGCCCAACAAGGCTGACAAGGCAAGTTGGCCTCATTTGGGTATTTCTTTCAAAAGTAGAACTGGGATAGCCATTTTTAGCAGAAAAAAACACAAGTGGGCTCATGATGTGGTAAACATAAATAAAACCCTGGCTAGACGAGCCACAGCCCCCGCATAGCCCCTTTGTTACCCTGATCCATCACAAAAACTATTATAAATAACAACTGCTTGTTCCTCAAAAAAGTAAATAACAACTACACGACCTGCTGGGTCCCGAGTGTCAGCCGCTCCTTGTGAAATTCTCTTTTTTATTGACTATGTTGACAATGGAGTGAGCCCCAGGTGTCCAACCATTTGGAGGAACCATTTTTTGGCTTCTAATAACGAGGCACTTGCTTCGGTGCTGCCATGACCCTGGTGGGTCCCTACTGTCATCCTGTCCACGTACAATCATCTCCTTGTTCCTCTCGGTTGTTGACTACATTGACAATGCAAGAGGGCGGCGCACCGTGCACAGCGAGTGAACCAAGGAGGAGGACGACGACGAGGCCTCAGGCGGAATGAACAGGAGCGGTGGAAGATGCGTCAGTCCAGTCGCAGGCGGAGGGGAGTACGAAGGTTGACTAGTTCAGGTGCGGGTGCATGTTGGGGCTGACGTCGCCGGAGAATAACAGGACGTGTGGGGCAATAGAGGGAGGGACTGGCCAACGTTGGAGGGTACGGTAGTGTGACGCCCTGAGACCGTTGTGCCAGGTGTCCTCCAATTATTCGCTGTTGTTGCCTTGTCTTTTGCTAGCGTGTCGCATCTTGTCATGTTATCATGTGCATTGCATCATCATGATTTCAAAACTTGCATCCGTCCTGGTCTCCTCGTTCTCTCTATTGTCCGTTCTGAGCCCAGACACACTTGCACGCGCCCGCGGCATGTCCGAAATAGTATTTTATAAGTGGCCGGAAAATGTTCTCGGAATGGGTTGAAAGTTGGCATGTGGTGTTGTTATGTTGTAGGTAGGCCGCCTGCCAAGTTTCATCGCATTCAGAGTTCATTTGATAGCCCAACGGATAACTATAGCAACATTATAGTCGGTCTAACGTCGGACGTTTTTGGTCTCCGGAAACAGATGCCGGGCCCTCTCTCTCTCTTCTCCCCCTCGCAGTCTCGCCACAGCCCACCTAGTCCATCCTCCTTCCCCTCTTCGCTTCCGGAGTTGTCCGATGCGACCGCACGGTCCGAAACCCCCTCTGCACAGTGCATCGAACCCCTCACGTGCGCGTCCAAAATTGTCCCGGACCCGACCCGGGCAGTCGTCACCGTTGGATCCGGATCATCCCTAAATGTCCTTAAATCATCATCGATTTCTCGTTAGACTCTCCTAAGCTATTTATTCTTGACCGTTCGATTTTAATCGGAGGTTCCAAAATAGCCCTAACCAATAATCCAATGCTATAAGTAGCAGTCTAACCCTAGCCTAGCCTCCTGTCCCATCCATCCTTTCCCATCGTGCCGCCGCCAGTCCACCTGGTCTCCTCCTCGTCTTCCCCACCGAGCCAACCACCGTCCGTCTCAGATCCACCTCCCTCCGACTGCCTCCCGTGATTTCCGCGCCACCAAAAATCCCCAGCAAATCGCAGCCTCCTCCTTCCCGCTTGGAGCCCCTCCCGTGCTCTCCTCCTGCAACTCGCCTCGCCGGAGTTCGGTGCCACCGGAGCACCACCACCAGGGACCTCAACCACCAGGCCGCCTCCCCTGCCTTGTTCCTTTCTTCCCCTTCCCTTTCAAGCTCTCTAGTTCTCTCATGTTCGTCTCTCTCTGTGTCTCTTTCTTCGCAGCGCCCGAGGTCATGGCCGTTGCCTTTGTCCAGTCGTTGTCGTCGCCATGAACACCACCCCGTCGTCAACATCTCTTCCAGCAGCGCCGCCGCACATGCCCCCCCCCCCTCTCGTGCGGAACGGCCTCGCCTCTGCGCCACGCGAACCTTCTGCATCGACCACCTTCGTCACGCCATCCGTGCTCCTCCGCGCTGGCCAACAGCAACAGCGCACCCCGGCGCCCTGCTCCAGACCCAACCTCACCGGAGCCCCGCAGCTAGCCGCCTTGACCACCGATGGGAGATGCCTCCCCTGCCCTGCTCGCGCCTGGATCCAGCCGATGTTGCCCTGCCGACCTCCGCCTGACCTGCGTTCCCAGCCTCCTCCTGCCGGAGTCGCCCGAGCGCCGTCGTGCCATCGTCCAAGTCCCGCCTCGCCAAGCCCCTGCATCGCGCCGTTGTTCCCTGCTGCTGTTTCTGTTCTTCAGAAACGAGCAGCAGCAACTCGAGCCGATCGCCCCTCTGCTTCGCACGCTGGACCACCAAGTCCCTCCTGCGCGCCAAGGCCCAGCCTGCGCCCCGCGGCCTGCCTCCACCTCCTCACCGACGGGCTGAAGCCCATGGGTGAGGCCGCCCCCCGAGTGCCATCCTTTTTTTTCCTTTCTCTGTTGGGCCAACAAGTTTCAGCCCAACTGCTATTTTTTTAGCAGATGAATTTCCCTATTTTGTAGAAAACTGCATGTTTACAGTTTAGACCCTTAACTTCATGCATTTTATAACTCATGAAACGTGCATCGGATCTGAATAAATTATATATGAAAGTTGCTTAGAATGTCTTCTAGTTTAATAATATCCAACTTTCATGCATGTTTGAAATGTTTAAACTGTTGTTTGCATGTATTTGCTTAATTGCCATGTTAAAATGATTTAATTCATAACTAAATAACCGTAGCTCCAAACTTAACAAACTTTAGATGTAAATGGGGTAGAAAAATGCCTAGATTATCATGATGGCTTTACTTTGCATGTTTAACCACTCTAAAATTATGTTTAGGGCAGAACAGTACCAAACCTAATATATGCATATGAGGAGTTTTTCGGACTTGTTGTTTTGTTGTTCCGGCCTCATTTAAACTTTCCTAGATTAGATAGTTTCATCATGCTTCCCCTCTTGCCATTTTTTAACAACATTTAATATTGTTGGGTACATAAACGAGATCGAACTAAATAACTTGAATGTGGTGTTTCGTCAATATGCAACGGAGTTGCATATTGAGCTCCACTTAATTTGTAGGGTTGTTTGTGCACTTTGCCATGCCATGCTTCATTAAACCGGACATGCATCATACTTGTTTGTGCATCATGCCATGATTATGTGGTGGTTGTTTACTATTTTGTTTGCTTATTTCCGATGTTGCTTCTTCGGGTTGGTTCCGATAACGTCGTTTTGTGAGGACCCGTTCGACTACGTCCGTTTGTCTTCTTCATGGACTCGTTCTTCTTCCTTGCGGGATCTCAGGCAAGATGATCATACCCTCGAAATCACTTCTATCTTTGCTTGCTAGTTGCTCGCTCTTTGCTATGCCTATGCTACGATACCTACCACTTGCTTATCATGCCTCCCATATTGTTAAGCCAATCCTCTAACCCACCTTGTCCTAGCAAACCGTTGTTTGGCTATGTTACCGCTTTGCTCAGCCCCTCTTATAGCGTTGTTAGTTGCAGGTGAAGATTGAAGTTTGTTCTTTGTTGGAACATGGAGATGTTGTTCCTTGTTGGGACATGTTTACTTGTTGGGATATCATAATATATCTTATTTAAGTAATGCATCTATATACTGGGTAAAGGGTGGAAGGCTCGGCCTTATGCCTGGTGTTTTGTTCCACTCTTGCCGCCCTAGTTTTCATCATATCGGTGTTATGTTCCCGGATTTTGCGTTCCTTACGCGGTTGGGTAATAATGGGAACCCCTTGACAGTTTTCCTTGAATAAAACTCTTCCAGCAATGCCCAACATTGGTTTTACCATTCGCCACCTAGCCTTTTCTTTTCCCTTGGGAGTCGCGCTCCTGAGGGTCATCATTATTTTAACCCCCTGGGCCAGTGCTCCTCTGAGTGTTGGTCCAAAAACAGAGCCACTTGCAGTGCCACCTTGGGGCAACTCGAGGTTTGGTTTTAGTTGTACGTAGTGTTCATCTGAGTGTGCCCTGAGAATGAGATATGTGCATCTCCTATCGGGATTTGTCGGCACATTCGGGCGGTGTTGCTGGACTTGTTTTGTCTTTGTCGAGGTTGTCTTGTAGAACCGGGATAACGAGTCTGATCGGAATGTCTCGGGAGAAGGTTTATCCTTCATTGACCGTGAGAGCTTGTGATGGGCTAAGTTGGGACACCCCTGCAGGGATTTGAACTTTCGAAAGCCGTGCCCGCGGTTATGGGCAGATGGGAATTTGTTAACATCCGGTTGTAGAAAACTGGAAGTGGACCTTAATTAAAACCGCGTGTGTAACCGTGATGGTCTCTTCTCGGCGGGGTTCGGGAAGTGAACATGGTGTTGGAGTTATGCTTGACGTAGGTTGTTCTAGGATCACTTCTTGATCATAGTTGTTCGACCCTGCTTTTGCCTTCTCTTCTCGCTCTCTTTTGCGAGTATGTAAGCCACCATATATGCTAGCCGCTTGCTGCAGCTCCACCTCATACCTTTACCTTACCCATAAGCTTAAATAGTCTTGATCGCGAGGGTGTGAGATTGCTGAGTCCCCGTGACTCACAGATACTTCCAAAACCAGCTTGTAGGTGCCGTTGAACCGTGCAGATGACGCAACCAAGCTCAAGGAGGAGCTCGATGAAGATCTTGCCCTTTGTGTTGTTTCGTTCTAGTTGATTAATAGTGGAGCCCAGTTGGGGTCGATCGGGGATCTGTGTAGCATTGGGGTAGTCTTCTTTTATTTTGGTTCCGTAGTCGGACCTTGATTGTATCTGGTTGATGTAATGCTTTATTCATGTATTTGTGTGAAGTGGCGACTGTAAGCCAACTATGTATCTCTTTCCCTTATGTAATACATGGGTTGTGTAAAGATTACCTCACTTGCGACATTGCTTTCAATGCGGTTATGCCTCCAAGTCGTGCTTCGACACGTGGGAGATATAGCCGCATCGAGGGCGTTACAGGCGGCGAAGGCGCAGACAGCCGTGGGAGGCGGGAGCAGGTGGAACCGACGGGGTGGACTGGTTTGGGCGGCCGGAGGAAGAAGACAAGAGATAGAAGATACACGACGGATGTTGGATGTCAATCCAACGGCTGGTGGGCAGAGTCATTTGTTGACTGTTTGCTAGTAAGTCGACACCACCTTGGATAGGATTTTTCCTCGTGGGTTCCAAATGTCAGAATCCAAATCTATCACTGTCATGCAGCCTTTCATATGAAAATTTACAGCCCATTTGGTGTGCTAGTTCAAAATAAGTTTGTGGTTGCTAGTGGGGGCTAATCACTTGGGTTCTATAATGCATAGTGAGCTCAAGCAGCTTCCGAGAGTGTTGTTATTTCCTTGGTAGGGATTTGTTACAATATTTCACTCTTAATTAAATGAATGGCAAGCCATTTGCCTTGTTTCAAAGAAAATATGTCAGTCACAGCCGAGTTGAAAAGGGAAACAACATCTAACTCCATCTTCCAAACTGTAGAAAAGCAAGAGGTTAATTATTCATCGGGTTTAGACAAAACCCAGATTGAAAAGGGCAAAAACATCTAACTCCAACACTCTTTTCGGCAATCACAGTCAAATGGACCGGTCAGATCCATAGAAAGAACATCTTGGGTTGTAAATTTTACTCGATTATAACCACAAGATGTTGTAAATAGTAGCTCGGCATGTTCAGAAGCTCTTTTGTCCACCTGAAACTCCTTTTTTGCTCGTCGACATACCTGTCATGGAATTGTCACGGCAGATGTCCTAGTGTGAGGACTTAGTCGTGAGGCCAACGCATCTATTTGGTAGCTTGAGAGGGGTTGAGCGGAATAGAGAGACACAACGCAAGACAAGGATTTAGACAGCTACGGGCCCTGGGAAACATCATCTGGTAACAACCCTATGTGATGTTCCTGGCTAGGTCTTATTATCATCACGAAGGAGTCGCCGTAAACCGGCTCTCCTAGTTATCCCTAACCCTTCAGATTATCCCTCTTACTTCTCCCCCTTTGGGGAGCCCTGCCCCTCCTTATATAAGTTGAAGGGGCGGGTTACATGTAGAGTCCAACTCGGACTTAAGACTTAACTATTATGACTTCTCAACATGGGCTTCTTAACATCTTCGAATTCATAACCTCTCGGGCTTCATAACGTCTCAGGCTTCATAACCCCTGGCAACCCAGTTATCACTGTCTGTCGGGTTATGACTGGTGCCGGTTTATGATGGTCTGCCTGTTTATGACTGGTGCCGGTTTATGATGGTCTACCGGGTTATGACTGGTGCTGATTTATGATGGTCTGCCGGTTTATGATAATCTACTGAGTTATCATATGACTTAACTCCGGCCAGGTAATCATCTGACTTAGCTCCCGTCGAGTTATCATCTAACTTAACACCTGACTTAACTGTCAGCCGGTTTATCAACCTGCCGATTTACCATCTAGGTTAACTGCCTGTTTTAACTGTCTGTCTTAACTGTCAACCGATTTACTAACTCCCAGCCGGGTTATAACTCTGGCCGGATCATACCGCGGCGTATATCCCTGACATTAGCCCCCAGTTTAATTTGGAATTATCCATGTCAAACTGATCCCGATCATCCTTAATTCCTTGCCATTTCCTCCTTCTAGAAAATCTGGATCAATAGGCCAGCTTCATAATCAATTTGCTGATATTGGTTTGTCACAGAGAAGTATTGTGAAGAATAATTCATTTGACTCAGCTCCCAATGCTTAACAGAAATATTGGTCCTTAAAAATCTCATCTTATCTTCAGTCGGTTTAAGAATGTAGAACTTGCCGATTTATCATTGCCAAAATTGCCGGTTTATGAATATTGATGGCACCGGCTCATAATTGTAGTTAACATCAAGCTTGAAAATATACCTCTTATATGCCTATCACTTGTAGCCCCCAAGTCTTAAGAAGGTAACGTAGTAACAGCTTAAGATTTGCTTCAATATGAATGTCACAAGCTTGAAGAAATCTGGTTTGTTCATCTCAATCTCCAGTTCGAACTGAATATTCCGCATATGTAGCCCCCAAGTGCCGGGTTGTCCTGCTTGCAGCAACCAGGGACTTGTAATTGCCTGATGCCCATAAAAACTTTAACCAGTGTAGCCCCCAAGGGCCGGGTCATTATGCAATAATGAGCAGGGACTTTGTAAATATAATCATGTAGACTTTGAACAACAACATGTAGCCCCCAATGGCCGGCTCAATAAGATAATATTGAGCTGGAACTTCATGTATACTTCATTGGGAATAACATTATATGATGTAACCCCCATCATGGGGCTTGAACCCACGTCCACAAGGTTGAGAACTTTGTGCTTTACCAACCGAGCAGTGGATCCTTCAATTATAGATGAAAATTTGTGTACCTTGAATTGTTGAAAGGAGCAATTGGTAGCCCCCAAGGGCCGGCTCATTATGATGTGATGAGTCGGGTCTTCAATAAGATGAGCAAACAATGACTTTGCATTAGCCCCCAAGTGTCAAGGTGCATGCTTACAGCGACAAGAGACTTGTGTATTTAATATAATCCCAACTTGAATAATGTAGCCCCCAAGTGCCGGGTCGTAAGCGCCTGCAGCCACTCGGGACTATTCCTTCATTTGTAGAATAAATCATATCCATTGATAATATGATAGCCATTGCACTAAAGCGACTTTGAAAACCTTAATCATAGTACTGGTTATTGATAACCATAATAAAATCCAGCCATGTTGGCTATTAAAGATTTTGAATAATATATCCTGGTTTGAAAACCGATTCTTGCCATATAAGCCGGTATATCCATGCACATATGATACATGCAACGATGATGTAATGATGATGTATGATGTAATATATGATGATGTATATGTACGATCAAGATGGTTCAAGCTATGGTTCGAATACGACCAGAGCCCCCATGTAGTATAATTGTGGCATTGTGCCGATCAAGAGGTATAACTATGGTTCAAATACGACCAAGCCCCCTGGTGACTTTCCTGGTACCCTTATGCTTATCAAGAGGTGTAACTATGGTTTGAACCCATAGCCCCCAAGTGATTTCCCTGGTGGCCTTATGCCTATCAAGAGGTGTAGCTATGGTTCGGATACGACCCAGCTCCCAAGTGATTTCCTAGTGCCCTTATGCCTATCAAGTGGTGTGACTATGGTTCAGATACGACCAGAGCCCCCAAGTGATTTCCCTGGTGGCCTTCAGCCTATCAAGAGGTGTGACTACGGTTCGAACATAGCCCCCAAGTGATATTGTGAGCTATGCTCAAGGGATACCCATGTTTGAGCTATGCTGTGCAGCAGACTCTCTTTGGCCCCATATGATAATATTGGCTTGATAGCCGGATTACCGAAATAACCAGAGTTGTGCTCTTATGACAATATTGGCTTGATAGCCGGATCAAGAGGGTATTAACGTTATGTTCTCTTTGGTGACTACACCTATATTTGAACAGGAAGCCCCCAAATGATATTGCAAGCTGTGCTCAAGGGGCACCTATGTTTGAGCTGTGCTTTTGCAACAGACTCTCTTTTGTCCCTTTAATTTTTCCTGAGAACTTGAACTTGTGAGAGATTACTCTTTTGGACTAGAAATTGTTAAACCGGACACTGAGAGCTTCAAAGATTTGTGGGAGGTATCTTTCCCTTCAGCCGGATTTTAAACCGGAATCCTTCTTTTTAAGACGGAAATTTTCCGACTGCCTTAAGTTTGCACCCATATGGTGGTTTAGGGTCCTGCATTAGATAACTTTGCTAGCCGGAGTAATTGCTTTTTTTAAAGAAAGCAATATATAACATAAAAATATACTAGATGGATTTCACCTGATATGTCAGCCAGTTAATATCCACCGCGGGGTTGATGATCACCATGTTGAAGCTGAAATTAATCATGGCCGAGTTGGCTGCAGTGTTATAAGCCAACACAGACAAGAGAGTCGGCCACGGCATTGTTGCTGTAATCCGGCCTACTGGGCGGCCGTTTGTGTTTCGGTTCATCAGTGTGATATGCGCAGATGCCGGTGTAGAATAGCTAGCACACGCCGTCCGCGATAGGGCATCAGTTTCAAAGTGAGCACTTGTCCTATATAGAAAGATATAGGCCAGAGTAATTGTTCTCAAAACAAAATATGTAGGAGGGATAACACCTGATTCACCCAGACAACCGATGAATCGACTGTGCCATTGTAAACCGGTGCGGATGGGAAAGACGCCCGCAACTTTTTAAACCGGTATGATCCTCATGTCCATGGCATAACATCACCTATGTAGTGGACTTTGTCCTGATTTATTTTCCGGATGAACGCAGATACCAGTACTGGGTGTATTCTGGTGCGGCCGTTGGTAGGTGAACCGGACCAACAGACAACCTTCATATTAATACGCTGATAACTTCCTATTCTGCACAAAGTGCGTGTGTGGTCGGAGTTGTCCAATCCATAGCGCTGCGGTAGAGCAGCAGCAGAAAAACTACTTCGGGACTTGAAATTTTTGACGCAAGCATGGAGCAGTAACACGATACGCCGGACGAATCCGGATGAGTTAATTACACTATTGATACATAAACTTGCAGAGAGGGTACAATTTCATACAAAAACTTGCATATTGACTCAAGTTAGCCCCTAAACTTACTTTGTGGGAACAAACTGATACAAATTAGTCCGAAACCTGCCTGTCGGATGAGAGGCACACATCGGTCACTTCGGTTTTTGTTTCTCATCGGCCCTTTCGTCCTTTTGTTTCTCATCAGCGACGGTGCGATGGTCACCGCGGACGAAGTCGACGCTGGATGGAGCCGCGTCCTCGTGGCATTGGTGAGTTTCCGCCTGACTACAGTATGAAATCACTTTCCTTCTTCTATGTCGGATTGTCCCACCTGTAACGGTGTCTCTTATCGCTAGGGGTTTCATCCGGTCTGATCAGTGGTATATTCGCTCGCATATGGTTTTTCTGTGGTGCATATGGTTGATAATCAGGCGTCGATAGATGAAAGGTATTGTTTTGTGGTATTTCCGCCCGCTTGTCATAGTTTACTGAAACCCGCGTTGGGTGTGATGTTGAGAGTTGCAGAAAGTAGTGTTCTGCTACAGTGGAGTTGCTGTTGTTTGATCATAATCTTGTGATGTGATTACTTTCATAGTTTTGTGACTGAAACAAGTGTCGTTTAAATCTTTTCACTACCACTATTTACATAACTCAGATGGAAGTCTAGAAACCTACGCCCTGCGTCGAATCCTTCTGTACACACTCTAAGAACAGGGCTACGAAAATGCCCGCAATTCTACTTCTTCTCAATGTCATAAAAGTCAGGGCAATACTCAGATGGTGGAATAAACCCATCAAAATGATACTCAGTGGCCATTTGCATTTGATTCTGCAAAAATTGTTGAGTTCTACTCACAAAGTCACATACGGTAGGACACGAGGAATTATGAATAGAAAAGCACGTCCGGATTTTTTTGGGCCCAAATGAAGCTCAGATGTCACCCACCATTCTTCAGTACAACCGTCGCCCAGGCCGCCGTCGGGACCGACATTGCCACTGCCGTCGCTCATGGGCCATGCGCCCACGAGGAGGGGCTGGCTATCCGCCGACGACGACGCCCCGTCACGGCGAGCCACCTTCTTCCGTCGTTGTCGCGGCCGTTGCCACTGTCAAGGGTTAGGGATTTGGCATGAGAGGAAGGCTGCCTCGGTCGAGTGTGAATTTGTGGGAAGAACAGAGAAGAACCGCTAGGGATTTGGCTGGTGTGTGGTGAACAGATAGGCTGGCTAGGCTACTTGGGGATCTATTTACATCATACAGTGGGGGGTTCCTGTAAATTAATCTAGATGCGGGCCAAGTTCCTAGAGCCGACGTGGCAGGTTTCAACTAATTTGTATCAGTTTGCTCCCGTAAAGCAAATTTATGGGCTAATTTGAGTCATTTTGTAAGTTTTTGTATGAGATTGTACCCACGCTGCAAGTTTATGTACCAATAGTGTAATTAACTCAATCCGGATTAACGTGAGGTCGCAAGGGCAGCCACCTAAGTCAACGCTCGGCGACGGGTTGATGCAGAAACCGTCGTAGTACGACCACCCAGTGGCGAACGCGGATTGGAAGCCCCAGGCGGAGGAGGCGTTGACCCGGGCAACCTGGTGGCAAGGTACCGGAGGCGGGCGGTTCATGGGCACGGCAAAGAGGATTCAGCGCAACCGCGACAACGGTTTACCATGGCAGACATCCGCCGGTTTAAAGCGGAACGAGGCCGGGTTGTCGGAGATGGGCCACAATGGCGGCTGAAACGCGGGGTTACGCGGGGACGGTTCAACAGCGATGGTCCGGCAGACTCAAGGCCGCACGTGCCGCTCGATGATGACTGACGGCTCGAGACATGCTCCGGTAGCAAGGCGGCAAGATGGCGAAGCACACTTTGTTGGCCGCAACAGCGGCAGATTCGGGCGGCTCCAGCAGTCATCGCACTGCCGGTGCAGAGACGGCGACCTGCTTGAATACGGCCGACGGAAATAACTCAAGGCAGAGGCGAATCACAGGCGAGGCCACGGTCTTGATCCGGCGGCGGTTCAATACCGAGACTGCGGCTCCATGGAAGCGGAGGCGACTAAGGTGTGGGATACTTGGCAGGGTGCAGCGGTGAAGCAGAGGCGATTCAGAACCGGCCGTCTCAGGGCGCTGAGTCAGCAGTGAAGCGGTGAAGCGGCGAAGCGAATTAGCGTGCATCCGTGGATATCATCAGGGCGGTTTAACACCTGGCGGCGGCTCAGTGGAAACGACAGGGCCGCGTTGGAACGGCAATAATAAACAGGGTCGAGGCAGGGGTTTGAGCAGCTTCACAGCAGAGGAAACAACAACTGCCAGTCCGGCGATTCAGTAGTGGCGACTTAAAGCAGGTAGCAGCAGAAACGAACCGGATGATTGTGCGCCCTTCTTGTTTTACAGTTTGGTCAACTACATTATCTTCTCTGAACAAGAACTTGACGATTCGCCAGTGGCGCTCATGCATCTGAACCAGAACGGCTCGGGACTCGGGAGGTCGGGGCGGTCTTTGCGAGGAGGAGCAGACGCGGCAACCTGATGGGGCAGAGGCGGCGAGCAATCAGCTCGACAAGGAACAGGCGTGAGGTGCAGCAAAATTTGGGCCGGCTCGGAGCGGCAGCAAGCCCGGAACAAAGCGGAGCTGGTCCGCACGTGCAATGGCGGCTGGGCACGGCGACTTAGCACCGGCGAGGTAGGACCTGGCCACCGCGGCGTGGGCACAAGGTCGGTCTAATTAACTCTCAAGCAAGGACGACTCAGCCGAAGACCGAGGCAGGGGCAGATTAAAAACGCGAAGGCGACTCGGATTGAAGACCATTGAAGGTAGCAGGACTAGCCTGAGACCAAACTAAACAGAAGCGGGGGCGACGTGCAGCAGGGCCAGCCGACGGCTCGAGGAGGCAGCTTAGCGTGGAGCAGGCGGAACTGCGGCAAAGAGGCGACTCAAAACGTGGCGGCTCTAGGCGAAGGTCGCTCGCAGGCGGTGGCAACACGCAGTGGAGATTGAGGTAGGGCCGAAACCAGCCTGGAAACAGCGGCTTGGATTCGCGGTGATTCGTGGCAGAGGCAGAGTCTGAGTCCATGCCCTCATCCGCCGCAGGTGGACTTGGCGGATCACACCTTGGATTCGGCAAGGCCGGTTACGTCCGCCGCTGGCGACTCGATCTGAACCATGGCGATCTGCGGGCAATCTTGACCCGGCGATGTGCATGACTAGCTTGATCCGGTGGCTTGCGGTGATGTAGAGGTTATAACAGCCTGCTATCTGACGGAAGTTGAAAACAGCGCAAGGTAATACCTCGTCACGACGACTGACGGGCTGGAACAATGCCTCAACCTGGCTACGGCACTTTAGACACAACACTGGCGAGATGCCGGCTTGTGGAGCTCGGGTGAGCGAGAGGCAGTTTAGACGCAAGTCTTGAACCCTCTGCTCAATCGATGTTGACCACAACGGGATCACCTTCAGCCTGGCGACTTGCGAGACCGGATTTAATCACAATCCCAATTTCTTCCTTTCAAATCGGTTCTCCTTTGTCCATAAAAACTGCGAACTGCTCAATCCCTAAAAGAAATCCCTCCAAGAACTCCTCCCCACCGGACGCAAGCCCCAAGGTGGGAGCCAACTGTCGTGGAATTGTCACGACAAATGTCCTAGTGTGAGGACTTAGTCGTAAGGCCAGTGCATCTATGTGGTAGCTTGAGAGGGGTTGAGCGGAATAGATAGCTTCGGGCCCCGGGAAACATCATCCGGTAACAACCCTACGTGATGTTTGTGGCTAGGTCTTATTATCATCAAGAAGGAGTTGCTGTAAACCGGCTCTCCCATTTATTCCTAACCCTTAATATTATCCCTCTTACTTCTCCCCCTTTGGGCAGCCCTGCCCCTCCTTATATAAGTTGAAGGGGCGGGTTACATGTAGAGTCCAACTCAGACTTAAGACTTAACTATTATGACTTCTCAACATGGGCTTCTTAACATCTTGGGCTTCATAACATCTCGGGCTTCATAACATCTCAGGCTTCATAACCCCTAGCAACCCAGTTATCACTGTCTACCGGGTTATGACTGGTGCCGGTTTATGATGGTCTGCCTGCTTATGAGTGGTGTCGGTTTATGATGGTCTGTCGGGTTATGACTGATGCCGGTTTATGATGGTCTACCGATTTATGATTATCTGCTGAGTTAACATCTGACTTAACTCCGGCCAGGTTATCATCTGACTTAACTCCTGTCGAGTTATCATCTGACTTACCACCTGACTTAACTGTCAGCTGGTTTATCAACCTACCGGTTTACCGTCTAGGTTAACTGCCTGTTTTAACTATTTATCTTAAGTGTCAACCCTTGTACTAAGTCCCAGCCGGGTTATAACTCTGGCCGGATCATACTGCGGGGTATATCACCGACAATACGCATCCGTCAAAACCATGATGCTGATAAACTTAAGCCTGATGGACAGTAGTACCTCGCATTCAGCAGGAAGAATGTGACAAATCTAGTGTTTGCATGGTTGGCTACATAACTTTCTAGCGTTATTGTCTTCAATCGAATTTCATGAGAAGTGAGAAAATCCCGGTGCTTACGAATCCACTGATTGGTTATAACTTTGTTACCCCGTCCTATTGCCTAAATAGACATGAAGGTTGAAAACAGTTAAGGTCTAAAAAAGAGTGTCGAAAGAGCAACAGCTGAACGTTTAATTCTAGTACACTATATGCGGGCTTCCAATGTGTATGAAATTATCACCTTTATATACAATTTCTCCAGACCTAGAAAGCATTGCAGCAAGCCAATAATCTTGTTTTGATCAAAACTACTCATTTGGATATATAAGATCTTGGCAGAATCCATCACTATTGATAGGCTATCCATGGATAAACTCTTCATTGATCATAGAACATAATATTAGTACGAAATGTGTACTCCAAGATGATATATCACTTACGCGCAGAAATTTAAAATGCAGCTTATGGTTACAAGTGTAGATGATAATATACAATACCTGAAGAACTGTGGAGCCATACACCATCTTGAAATGTGGACAGAGTTCATGTATTACACCCAAGGTCTCCAGTTTAGGTGTGGAGAGGACGTTTATTTGTGATGGTGAATAACTAGAATCAAGGACCAACCTTTGAAGTGAAGGGGCATCTTGGATTATGAGCTGCCTTTCGTCAAAAGAAATTCAAATTCTTACAAGGTTAGCCAACTTTATTTGGAGAGGACCAGTTCTAACTGTGAAAACAAGCACACCAAGTACTCCAGGGTAGGGCAACTGGAGTGGATGATGTTGTGCAATGAGGCCTCCGATATATTAACCCGCACAAGTGAATGTTTCTTGAGACCAGATTGTCTGGTAGGTAGCACAGCGCAAAGGTGGCGGTGTGTGGATGATAACCCACAAGTATAGGGAATCGCAACAGCTTTCGAGGGTAGAGTATTCAACCCAAATTTATGGATTCGACACAAGGGGAGCCAAAGAATATTCTCAAGTATTAGTAGCTGAGTTGTCAATTCAATCACACCTGGAAACTTAGTATCTGCAGCAAAGTGTTTAGTAGCAAAGTAATATGATAGTGGTGTTAACGGCAACAAAAGTAAAGACAGCAAAAGTAATGTTTTTGGTATTTTGTAGTGATTGTAACAGTAGCAGCGGGAAAGTAAATAAGCGTAAACCAGTATATGGAAAACTCGTAGGCACCGGATCAGTGATGGATAATTATGCCGGATGCGGTTCATCATGTAATAGTCATAACATAGGGTGACACAGAACTAGCTCCAATTCATCAATGTAATGTAGGCATGTATTCTGTATATAGTCATACGTGCTTATCGAAAATAACTTGCATGACATCTTTTGTCCTACCCTCCCATGGCAGCGGGGTCCTATTGGAAACTAAGGGATATTAAGGCCTCCTTTTAATAGAGAACCGGAACAAAGCATTAGCACATGGTGAATACATGAACTCCTCAAACTATGGTCATCACCGGGAGTGGTCCCGATTATTGTCACTTCGGGGTTGCTGGATCATAACACATAGTAGGTGACTATAGACTTGCAAGATAGGATCAAGCACTCACATATATTCATCAAAACATAATAGGTTCAGATCTGAAATGATGACACTCAGGCCCTAGTGACAAGCATTAAGCATAGCAAAGTCATACCAACATCAATCTCAGAACATAATGGATACTAGGGATTAAACCCTAACAAAACTAACTCGATTACATGATAAATGTCATCCAACCCATCACCGTCCAACAAGCCTATGATGGAATTACTCACGCACGGCGGTGAGCATCATGAAATTGGTGATGGAGGATAGTTGATGATGACGACGGCGACGAATCCCCCTCTCCGGAGCCCCGAACGGACTCCAGATCAGCCCTCCCGAGAGGTTTTAGGGCTTGGCGGCGGCCCCGTATCGTAAAACACAATGATTTTCTCTCTCTAATTTTTTTCTCATCGAAACTCAATATATGGAGGTGGAGTTGGGGTCGGAGACGCAACAGGGGGCCCACGAGGTAGGGGGCGCGCCCTAGGGGGGCCCCACCCTCGTGAGAAGGGTGTGGGCCCCCTGGTCTTCATCTTTGGCGAGGATTTTTTATTGTTTTTTCTAAGATGTTCCGTGGAGTTTCAGGTCATTCCGAGAATATTTGTTTTCTGCACATAAAACAACACCATGGTAATTCTGCTGAAAACAGCGTCAGTCCGGGTTAGTTCCATTCAAATCATACAAGTTAGAGTCCAAAATAAGGGCAAAAGTGTTTGGAAAAGTAGATACGACGGAGATGTAGCAACTCCCCCAAGCTTAAACCCTTGCTTGTCCTCAAGCAATTCAGTTGACAAACTGAAAGAAAGAAAGAAAAAAATTTACAAACTCTGTTTGCACTTGTTGTTGTAACTATGTCAAGCCAGCATTCAAGTTTTAAGCATAGATCATAACTAACCACACTTGGAATAATTCTCAGGTCTCATCATTACTCATATCAATAGCATAATCAACTAGCAAGTCATAATAATAAATCTCGGATGACAACCATTTCTCAAAACAATCACAATATGATATAACAAGATGGTATCTCGCTAGCACTTTCTGAGACCGTAAAACATAAATGTAGAGCACCTTTAAAGATCAAGGACTGACTAGACATTGTAATTCATGGTAAAAGAGATCCAATCATAGTCATATCCCAATATAAATTAACAGTGATGAATGCAAATGATGGCTATGCTCTCCAGCTAGTGCTTTTTAATAAGAGGGTGATGACTCAACATAAAAGTAAATGGATAGGCCCTTCACAGAGGGAAGCAGGGATTTGTAGAGGTGCTAGAGCTCGGTTTTGCAATAGAGATAAATTGTATTTTGAACGATATACTTTCATTGTCAACGTAATAGCTAAGAGATGGCGATATCTTCCATGCTAAACAAATTATAGGCGGTTCCCATACAGAATGGTAAAGTTTATACTCCCCCTCCACCAACAAGCATCAATCCATGGCTTGCTCGAAACAGCGAGTGCCTCCAACATACATCAGGTCCCAAGGGGAGTTTTGTTTGCAATTAATTTTGATTTAGTTTTCATAAAGGATGGGACTGGGCATCCCGGTGACCAGCCATTTTCTCATGAGTGAGGAGCGGAGTCCACTCCTCTTGAGAATAACCCGCCTAACATAGAAGATAAGGACAACCTTTGTTGATACATGAGCTATTCGAGCATACAAAACATAATGTTTATTTCAAGGTTTAGAGTTTGCCACATACAAATTTACTTGGAATGGCAGGTAGATACCGCATATAGGAAGGCATGGTGGACTCATCTGGAAAGCAGTATTCCCGCTTAATACAAGTGAAGGCTAGCAAAAGACTGGGAAGCGACCAACTAGAGAGCGACAACAGCCATGTACATGCATTAAAATTAATAAACATTGGATGCAAGCATGAGTGGGATATAATCCACCATGAACATAAATATCGTGAAGGCTATGTTGATTTTGTTTCAACTACATGCGTGAACATGTGCCAAGTCAAGTCACTTAAATCATTCAAAAGAGGATACCACCCCATCATACCACATCATAATCATCTCAATAGCATGTCGGCATACAAGGTAAATCATTATAACTCATAGCTAATCAAGCATGGCACAAGCAACTCTGATCTCTAATCATTATTGCAAACATGTTTATTCATAATAAGCTGAATCAAGAACGACAGGCTCATCATATTTACAAAAACAAAAGAGGTCGAGTTCATACCAGCTTTTCTCATCTCAGTCAGTCCATCATATATCATCATAATTGCCATTCACTTGCATGACCGAACGGTGTGAATAATAATAATAGTGCACGTGCATTGGACTAAGCTGGAATCTGCGAGCATTCAATAACCAGGAGAAGACAAGGCAATATGGGATCTTGGTTAAATCAACAATAATGCATATAAGAGCCACTTCAACAATTTAATTATGGTCTTCTCCTACTCACCCCCAAAGAAAAGAAATAAAACTATTTACACGGGAAAGCTCCCAACAAGCAAAAGAAGAATGGGAAATATTTTTGGGTTTTCTTTTTAGTTATTACTACTACAGCAGAAAAATAAACTACTACTAATTTTGTTGGTTTTTCTTAAGGTTTAACAAACACACAAGAAGAAAGCAGGAAAAAGAAAATAAACTAGCATGGATATTACAGTGAAAAAGTATGAGCACCGACATCAAGCACTGAGTGTGTGTGAACATAAATGTAATGTCGGTGAGAAATACGTACACCCCCAAGCTTAGGCTTTTGGCCTAAGTTGGTCTATGGCCACGGCTGGCCTGGCGGATATCCATAATAATAGTTGTTGGGGTCGTACTGTGATGAGGAGGAATAGTCGGGATCATACTGATGTGCAGTGGTTATCGCCTGCTGAGCTACAGCGTGGAGTCGGGCTGCCTCCGGTCTCCTCTCATACTCTTCTGCCTCCTCTCTGGTAATAACATATCTTCCTTTTGTCTGTGAATCAAAGAAGGCAGGAGCAGGGAGAGTAATACGGAAAACACGTCGTTTATCAAAAATTAAGCAATATAAGAGAGGTGATTCAGGCCTCTCGACAAACTGGTGCGAGGCCATAGAGTTATAATCTAAATATGCAGGAGGCAACTCCATATCACCCTCACGAATGCCTATTTCAAGAAAATGAGCTACGCGGGTTGCATAAATTCCTCCAAAGAAATCTCCATTATGTCTATTATGATGCAACCTACGAGCTACAATGGTTCCCATATGATAAGATTGGTGTCCTAACACAGCACTCCTAAGAATGCTAAGATCAGGGACGCAGATGTGACATGCTTCATCCTTAGCATTTATGCATCTACCGATGAAGAGAGCAAAATAATGTATAGCAGGAAAGTGAATGCTCCCTATGGTAGCCTGTGTTATGTCTCTGGATTCCCCCACAGTTATACTAGCAAGAAAGTTTCTAAATTCAGATTTAGGGGGATCCCTAATACTGCCCCATGATGGAAGTTCGCAAGCAGAAGTGAAATCCTCTAGGTCCATGGTATAAGATTTGTCATAAAGATCAAACATGACTGAAGGAGAATTACGCGAAGATGAATACTCAAATCTCCTCACAAATGAACTTGTGAGATCATGATACTGGGGGCATTTGTTAGCCTCAAAATCCTCAAGACTGGCATTGCGCAAATATGCTTTGAATTCTTCTTTAATTCCTGCACGGTCCATAAAATTTTCCGACGGCCATTCGCAAGGCCGTATTGGAGCGTCTCTTGGTGGATCCTCGTCAGCATCGCGCATAGCAATCCTGGGTCCTTGCTTCTTAGAGGAACCACCTTGGAACATCTTCCTAAACATATTGTTTTTCTCTGAAAAATTCTGAAATTTTTATTAACTTCAAAATAAAAGTGAACCAAACTCAATAAAACAGATAGCAACTACTCCTACAAGTGCCTAGAGCCTATATCAAGCATTAGAACTACGTGGAACCATATAAATTTGACATGAAAGCTCAAAAACATGGTCTCCTGTGCAGCACAAATTTGCAAAGAATAAAGCACTAGAACAAAAACTAATTGGACCAATGGAGGAGTCACATACCAAGGAACAATCTCCCCAAGCAGTTTTGCGAGAGGTGCTTTGAGCAAGGAGATCGAAAATCACAGCAAAAGTGGCTGGAACTCGTGCTTGAGTTGGCTTTTCGGGTTTGTGTGAGATAGAGCAAGAAGATGGGTGCTGGGATAAGTGGAGGAGGGCCACCATGGGCCCACGAGGCAGGGGGCGCGCCCTATAGGGGGGGCGCCCACCACCCTCGTGGCTAGGTGGCAACTCCTCCCACGGTAATTTTTGCACAGTAAATCCTCAAATATTCCCGAAAAAAATCATATTAAATTGGCATGGCATTCTGAGGACTTTTATTTTCGGGATATTTTTATATTGCACAGATAAGTCAGGAAATAGATAGAAAATACTAATTTTACTTTATTTAATCCAAATAACAGAAAATATAGAGAGGGTACAGAAGTTTGTGCTTCTAGTTTCATCCATCTCATGCTCATCAAAAATAATCGACTAACCAGGTTGATCAAGTCTTGTTAACAAACTCATTCCGATAATCATGAAACCAGAGAAATTTCGAATAACACTAAGTTACCTCAACGGGGATAAGCACATCCCCAATAATAAGAATATCATATTTCTTCTTGACAGTAGGAAGAGGAAATTCGAAACCTCCAAATATAATCGATGGATTTTTTCCAATAGAGTTGATACTATGAACTTGAGGTTGTTTCCTCGGAAAGTGTAACGTATGCTCATTACCATTAACATGAAAAGTTACATTGCCTTTGTTGCAATTAATAACAGCCCCTGCAGTATTAAGAAAAGGTCTTCCAAGAATAATAGACATACTATCATCCTCGGGAATATCAAGAATAACAAAGTCCGTTAAAATAGTAACGTTCGCAACCACAACAGGCACATCCTCACAAATACCGACAAGTATAGCAGTTGATTTATCAGCCATTTGCAAAGATATTTCAGTAGGTGTCAGCTTATTCAAGTCAAGTCTACGATATAAAGAGAGAGGCATAACACTAACACCGGCTCCAAGATCACATAAAGCGGTTTTAATATAATTTCTTTTAATGGAGCATGGTATAGTAGGTACTCCGGGGTCTCCATGTTTCTTTGGTATTCCACCCTTAAAAGTGTAATTGGCAAGCATGGTGGAAATTTCAGCTTCCGGTATCTTTCTTTTATTAGTAATGATATCATTCATATATTTAGCATAAGGATTTGTTTTAAGCACATCAGTTAATCGCATACGCAAAAAGATAGGCCTAATCATTTCAGCAAAGCACTCAAAATCCTCATCATCCTTTTTCTTGGATGGTTTTGGAGAAAATGGCATGGGTTTCTGAACCCAAGGTTCCCTTTCTTTACCATGTTTCCTAGCAACAAAGTCTCTTTTATCATAACGTTGATTCTTTGATTGTGGGTTATCAAGATCAATAGCAGGTTCAATTTCTACATCATTGTCATTACTAGGTTGAGCAGCATCATGAACATCATCATTAATATTTTTACTAGGTTCATGTTCATTACCAGATTGTGTTTCAGCATCAAACATAGAAATATCATTTGGATTATCAGGTGGTTCAGCAATAGGTTCACTAGAAGTTTGCACAGTTCTATCATTTTTCTTCTTCTTCTTTTTAGAAGAACTAGGAACATCAATATTATTTCTTTGAGAATCTTGCTCGATTCTCTTAGGATGGCCTTCAGGATACAAAGGTTCCTGAGTCATTCTACCAGTTCTAGTAGCCACTCTAATAGCATAATCATTTTTCTTACTATTCATTTCATTAAGCACTTCTTTTTGAGCCTTAAGTACTTGTTCTACTTGAGTGCTAACCATAGAAGCATGTTTGCTAACAAGTTTAAGTTCACCTTTAATATTAGTCATATAATCACCCAAGTGTCAGGACCCCGATTCTAAGCCACATCGATCTAGCCGGTAACACCTCATATCACTTTGCGGCCTCACGCACGGTTTTCCACGGGTGTCGCCTTACCATGGCCCGGGACCGTTTGCGCCTTTTGGCTCGCGTATATGACAATGTCGCTAGCATCCATATGACCGAGAACCCGGGCCGACATGGCTAGTCGTGAACCCAAAGCGGCACAGACCTATGGAGACAGGCATACATGAATCACATCAAACATGTCGGTCATCAACGAGTGATTTCGGGCTGTAGCACTGGGCTAACAGGACTCCAGGGATCCCGGGCTATAGCAGGCTAGACAGGACTCCGGAGATCACCGCGTGACATTTCCCCGAAGGGACAGACATAGGGACGAAGTGAAACACATGTCGGCCAGTCAAGTGTCCTGAGCAGTAGTGCTGGGCTAGCAGGACTCCGGTGAACCGGGCTGTAGCGGACTACTATGGCTTGAGGAACACTAGACTACATTTCCCCATAAGAAAGGCTACGAAGGAAAAACAACTAGATTGTCGGATCCCACCCATACCAAGCATTTCAGTCATACACACAATATGCCCGATATGAGTACATACAACATGGCATCACAACAAAACTCTACAACTCAAGTACTTTATTTAAAGGCTCCAGGGAGCCATACATAACATATTCATACAGATAGGGGTCACATGACCCGACACTCAAGTCATAAAGTCATACAAGCACATGCGGAAGCAACTAGTCTGAGTACAGACTCTAGAAAGAAAGAAGGCTTCTCAAAGCCTGTCTATCTACATAGGGTGGCTAGTCACTCGTCGACGTCAAGGTCTACGTAAAACCCATCGGAGGGGGCAGTGTTGTCGTCTGAAAACAATAAATAAGCAAACATGAGTACAAAGGTACTCAGCAAGTCTTACATCAGAACCTACTATACATGCTCATTCTCAAGAAGGTGGTGGGGTTTATGCAGCAAGCCAGCTTTGACTCTTGGCTAAGCTATCCTACGGAACCTCTTTAGTAAAATAGTTTTCGCACACGAGTCCACTACTCACCCACACAATACTCCACCGTGGATCCTCCCTCGTATCCTGCGAGAGGGCCATCCTCGGTACTCACACTTATCTTGAGTCTTTTAGTAGTATCCATTAACTTGTCTATGAACTGTACATGCAACCAAGTAGTCCTTTACCGCGGACGCGGCTATTCGAATAGTTTTATACCCTGCAGGGGTGTACTTCATCATACACGCTTCCACCACTTACCGCCGTCTACACGACATGTACTCGGCAACCTTCAAGCGGAAGCCCAGCGAGGGTGTCGGCCACGGCCTACCTAAACACCTAAGCCCCTAGTCCAGGTTATTGCCTATCCAGGTTCCATCCGCAGGGAGTCCGGCCGAGGTTTCCACATACGGCCCCGAACGATGTGAACAGGGTTCTCGAGACACCAAACGGGTGACTCGGTACACCCAGCCACGGTGTATCTACCGCAACATAGCCCACCCCTAGGGTCAGCGCTACGCACGGCCGCCAACACATATCCTACAAACACCAGAAACTATTTGCAACTCCTGGACAGAGTACTAGGGTGGCTAAGAAGCCGAGAGGGTCAATTAAGGATCCCAATGCACGGTAGTAGCTGAATCTTAAATCACACATACAGATCTCAGTTCTTAGGGGCGGCCTCAATGAAACAACCCACCATGTACTCCTACATGGCCTCTCATCGATACCTTTACCAAATCATGTTCAACACATCCCACATATTACTGACACAAGCATTTCACTCTAGCCCATCACCCAGATGAACCAGACCTGACACAACTCTAAGCATAGTAGGCATAGCAAGGTAGGAATCACAAAACATCGCTCAATCAACTCCTACACATGCTAGTGGGTTTCATCTAGTTACTGTGGCAATGACAGGTCATGCAGAGGATAAGGGTTCAACTACCGTAGCACACAACAGTTTGAATCGTGTTGTCTTAATGCAGTAAACAAGAGCAGGAGCGAGAACATGGGTTGTATCGGAATGATCAATGGTTGCTTGCCTGATGGAGTGGTAACGGGATACTGCCCTTCAATTGGATACTCGTGAATATCCTCGAAGGCAGAACCTACCACGAAGAACACAACCGAGCACAATCAACACATGACGATATGCAACAATATGATGCATGCTATGACATGGTAATATGAATGTGTTTTGGCCTAATGCAAGCTAAAACAGAAAGGGGTGAACTCATTTGAATCCAAGATTCAAATATTAGCTGATTAATTATTAAATTTATAGGGCATTTCCTTATTCTGCTTAAACAGTAGGGTAAACTTGTTTTGTCATGCATGAAACCATTACAGATGGATAGATTGAATTTTTCTGATAATTTTTCATATATAATTTGTCTCATTTGGAGTTATGGTTGAATTTCTATGAATTTTTGAAGTTTAGGAAATTTTCTGGAATTTTCTATATAAAATTAAATCCAGAAAAGAGTTACTGCGTCAGTCTTGCGTCAGCATGACGTCAGCATGTCAAAGGCACGGTCCAGGTCAAACCCGACCAGTGGGGTCCACTGGTCAGTGACCCTAGCTGGTTTCTGTGGCTGACGTGTGGGACCAGGTCAACGGTGACGTGGCAAAGTCAAAATGACAGGTGGGGCCCTCCTGAGACCGGTGCTAATCTAATAGAGTAGTTAACTAACTAATTAGGCACTAGGGCCCACATGGCAGTGGCTCTAGAGGGGTTGGTTAGTGGGATAATTAACCGTTAATGACGGCCACACCAGCTACCAGCGTTTAGCCGCCGGTGAGCTCAGATCGCGGCGGCGTCCGCGTCGGGATTGCGCTACAGGCGATGGTTTGGCGCGCTGGGGGCACTAGGGAGGAGCTCTTGCTCGTCCGCATCCAAAGGAACGGACGGGAGGCCGCGAGGTGGCCGGAGCTGAGCACGGCGTCGACCTCGGCAGCGGCCGGAGTTCGGGCAAGGTCGGGGTGCGTCGAGGCTCAGCGGCGGCGAGCTTCGGGTGCTCGCGGGGCAGCAGCTACGGGGCGGAAACGACGGCGTGGTTAAGGGGGAAAGGATCGGGAGCTCACAGCGGTGTCGTAGGGATGGCTAGCAGGCTCGGGGACGTCCTTGACGGCGCGAATCGACGGCGAGGAGCTCGGGTGCCCGAGGTTGAAGATGACCACGATGGCGATGAAACAGGGCCTCCTAGCGTCTTCTAGCTCGATTGGGAGGACGAGGAGGCTTCGGGGGTGCTTCTGGACTCTGCAGAAGGGTGAGGGGAGCACGGGGGCTGCGTCTACGGCGTACGGCGGCGACGAGCTCCGCTCGGTGGAAGAGAGAGGGAGCCAGAGGAGAGAATGGGGACGAGAGAGTGAGCGAGAGGGGTTCCAGGGCTGCGTGGCGCTCGTCTAGAGGGGTCGGGAAGCAGGAGGTGGCCAGGCAGGGTGGAGGTGGCGCGCGCGCGTGCCGGCGGGCGTCGAGCACACGCCCCTGTCCTTCTGTCCGAGGAGGGAGACGACAGGGGGCAGCGGTGGTGGGCTGGGCCGCCAGCTGGACTTGGGCCAGGTAGGGTCCAGGTAAGTGGCCCAGTGGCCTTCCCTCTTTTATTTATTTCTGTTTTCTATTTCTGTTATTTTGTTTTGATTTAGTGTAAATACTAAATCATTTTATAAAATCCTGAAAATATTCATGGACACTTGCTGAATTATTTCAGTGGCCCAAAAAATAGTTCCAACATTATTTGAGCATTTGAATTATTTAATAGCATTTAAATGCCCAAATTCAAATATTTATGAATTAAATCAGTGACCTTCTGTTGACCTAGAAAAATGTGCACCTATTTTCCCAAAGGTTCTAACCCAAGGCAAAGAGGGTGAGCATTTTAGAAGGGCATTTCAGGTTCATTGAATTTATTTTTAGTAAACCCTAGTTGATTTCAGGGGGGGGGTGCTGGGGGTTCTGCTTTCCCCATTTCAAGTTTCTGATGAAAGTAAACATGATGCACACTCTAATGCATGGTCTAGCTAGGGTGTGACACCAAGCGTCTAATCATATAAGAATTTTCTTTTAATTGTCTACCAAAATAGGCATTGAAGTCGTCTTGCTTATACATAAAGTTATCAAACTCATCCAAGCACTGACTAGCAATTTTAGTAGGAGGGACTTCAGCTTTATCATATCTATAGAGAGAATTTACCTTTACTACCTGTGTCGGAATATCGGGATCAGGAGGTTCTTCAGTAAATAAATAATTAAGATCATATGTTTCTTCAACAGGCGGTGAACTAAGACCATGTATTTCTTCAATAGGAGGTAAATTCTTAACGTGTTCAGCTTTAATACATTTTTCTTTCATAGATTTCTTTGCCTCTTATATCTTCGGGACTGAGATATAGAACACCTCTCTTCTTCGGAGTTGGTTTAGGAATAGGCTCAGTAATTGGAGTACGAGATGGCTTAGGAGCTGGCTCAGGAGGTGCCCAATTATTTTCATTTGTCAACATATTATTCAATTGAATTTCAGCTTCATCCGTTGTTCTTTCCCTGAAAAGAGAACCAGCACAACTGTCCAGGTAATCTATGGAAGCATCGGTTAGTCCGGTGTTCTTCATGCTGCTGCTTCCTTAACTCCGACGAGCCCCCCACCCCCTGAAAATCAACTGACCCAAAAGTCGATTTAGTTGACTGAAGTGTAGCTAAATCAGAGTAGAGCAGCAGCACGAGCGAGGGGGAGAGCAGCAGCAGCAGCGCAAGCGAGCGAGCGAGAGACGGAGCAGCAGCAGCTGGGCGAGCGAGCGATCGAGCAAGAGCTAGAGCAAAAGTAGCAGTGCGAGCGAGCGAGCGAGAGCCGGAGCAGCAATAGTAGATCCGGCTGGTATGGACGCCAGCGCCAAAGGGGCCTCACACTAGGGGAGAGCCGCCGTGGAGATGTCGCCCGCGGCGCCGGCTTCAAGGTAGTCGCCCCATGGGGGTGCGGGATGGAGCACCGTCGGCGCCGGGAGCTCGAGCTAAGGAGAAGGTGTGATGCGATGAGTGTACAACCTCTTTTGTGGCGCCGAGTAGGCCTCAGCTTCATCCGAGGGTGAGGATGTTGCGGTTCTAGTGGAGCAGGTTAAGGTGGCGCAGTGGGGATGGAGCAGCCGCAGTAGACGAGGCGATTGTTGGAGTAGCTCCTTGGAGGTGGAGGACGGGCCGGCTGAACCGGCGGGATGACGAGATGGACAACGAATCCTCATCCGAGGAGGTGGACGAGGGATGTCGAGCTATTGCGGTGGACGACGTCATCGGGGAAGAGGCTCTGGCTGGGTAGCGGTGAGGTGGCGGACGAAGGAGGGTGGGGTTTAGCGGCTGGAGCGGAGAGGTTATGGCGGCCTGGGATTTCGAATGGCAAAAAGGAGGCGATGGGAGGGGGTGAACCATGACTTAGGGACGCGCTTTTCCAAAATGTAGGGTGTGTTATAAAAGTAACCCCCACTGATTTGAACTAGCGGCCCTTTCGGCTCAGGGTTAGAAGGGGAATTTCGCACGTCGGCAGTTGGCAGCTATAGGGATTTTTCACGCACGTTGTAATTTCGGGATAGCAAGGCGCAGGTTGTCAAGCCGCTAGTTTTGGGAGCACGATATCTGAATTTTCAGGATATAACAAGGCGCGGGTTGAATTTTAGGGACAAGCCTAACGTGTAATATTGTACTTGTACATACCAAATCAATTCGCACTTCCCTCAACCAAAAAGAAAACGAAAAAATTAAAAATATTCACACCACACAAAGAGAGAGTCTTGCACTGTTTTACTATAAAAATGATATTCAAAGCTACTCCCTCCTTCCATCTATATATGGCCTAATGCGTTTTTCGATGCAAACATTGACCAAATATTAGAGCAATAATATATGACATGCAACTTACACAAAGCACACCATTAAATTCGTCTGTGAAAGTTTCTTTCAATGATATAATTTTCACATTGTGCTTGTCATGTACTATCAATCTTGTCAATTGTCAAAAGCGGTCTTAAAAAACGCATTACGCCCTATATAGATGGAAGGAGGGAGTATGCATCCATGTTATGTCCAATTAAACTTTTTTCGCTTGTTGTATAATGCATGTAACCTACTCATACCAACATTTTAGTGCATTCCAAATGTCTATACTACCGCTGCAATTCGAACTGAATTTGAATTCATTTCTCTATTTCAATAAGAATCTACAATCATGATTGTTGCCAACTTCAACCATCATTCATGTATTACCTTCATAACACACCACATGATTACTATAGAGATAGATATGAACTATGTGTACTACATGAACTCGAATTCTATTTTTTGAATACACTTGATGTTGAATCCAAATAATAGTACATTTGATGTACTAACTTTATATTCATAATCTAAACCATGTTCCATACGTGTACACCGTGTTTATCACACATAGTATAGTGCTCCGCCCCCTACATTATGACAAGTATTTAGACCTGAGCTGCAAAAGCCACACATTAGCCCAAATTATGATCAATGTTCTATATATTATACGTAGTACTAGCAAGATGCCCATGCATTCCACAGAACATCAACATGATCAAGGGGAGGCCTAATTTGCAAATATGGAGAGGGGTGTGGGTATATTTTTTCAAAATTGCCATAGTTTCCTTCTTATCCGTCAGATATAAATCGGACGGCCTATATTGAAGGATGGGAGGCACACCATCATCACCAACTCCGTTTTTATAAGAGTAGGGATAAAATATATTATATGTAGTATAACATGTTCATAACCACACCATGTGTATCACCGTTATATATATTCACACATGCGTCGGTTTAAAACACTATGATAAATTCTTCAAATATCCAAATTCGCTTTTTATAATGAAGTATGATCTCTATTCGTCTTTTACACTCACACAATCCTCTTTATCTTTGTAGCTTGCTAGCACTAACTTTCTCCCCTGCATGCACCCGCCCACATCCCTCTCACCCTCCCGCAACATTCTCTAGCTCCATCGTGCAAATTCATCTTTTCACTTTAGGTCGTTCACCCATGGTGTGTGTAGGCCCCCCCAGCTCCTTCTTTACGGCACACATCGATCGATATGCCTCTCTAGCCAGGTGTGCCTAGAACAAACACAAGCTTCCCCTCTTCTCTTCTCACCGTCCATGCCTCACTCCCACTACTCCTTTCATCGATCTCGTACTCGCACACTCCTTCCCACTCGATATAGTATGACTCTCGCACCACCTCCTAGATGCATCCCTCTCTCTCTCTCTATCCTTCTCCCCGTGCCTCATTTGCTTCTAACACACACATGCATGTATACCGATCGATCTCCCAACATATACCTAGGTCAACTTAAACTATTCCCCCCCATCGATCGACGTACCTCACAAGTTATGTCCCTCCTTTCTCTGACAAAGGACGATTGATCTTCCTATGTAGTTATGTCTGCTTACCACATCCATATCGTCCCCCTCATCATTCGTGCATGCCTCCTGACACGTCTCCCACATGCACGTGCACAGATAGGTAGACATCCCCTCTCTTATTGATATTGCAGGCGTGCCCTCTGGTTGTCTAGCAAGCCTATCCCACTAGTTGTTAGAAGCAACTCCACCACCACCCCCTCCAACACTCTAGCTCTGTCTCTCTCCCAACCTTAATCTCTCCTACACATATGCATGGATGCCGATCGATCTCCCTTAATACATGAGGTAGATCGATCTCCCTTAATACATGAGGTAGGCCTCTCTCCTCCTCCACACATATAGCAGCCATTGTACCTCTATAGTTAATTAGGCCTCCCTCCCCCCCACCACCACACGCCGATAGTCGAGCGCTGTAGGTAGGTATCCATGCAACAGAGACAAATTGCACCTATCCCCTATCTCGTTCTAGTAGGCCAGCCACTCTATATCTTTGACGTGGGCACACACAAATTCTGTGGCACTCTTTATCGACTGCGCGCGCACACACACACATCATCCCTCTCTTCGATTCTATGGACACCTCAAGTCGATGATACCTCCACTCTCTTCTCGTGGATCGCCCCCTCAAGGCCATAGACCATTGATTCGGAGCCTACTGCGCCTATCGAGGATCAGCGGTTGGACGCTGCCTCAGGGGCTGCAATCTCAGAGGCGATCGAGCCGAACTCCGGTCCCGCACTCTGCATGGCCCGTGACTCTGAGGAGCCGGATTCCTCTTCGAACTCCGAGCCCCCCGCGCCCCTGCCGATCGAATCTGACTGGGCGCCGATAATGGAGTTCACCGCTGCATACATCTTTCAGCACTCGCCCTTCGGCGACATCCTGAGTTCGCTAAAGTCTCTCTCTTTATCAGGAGAGCCTTGGCCGGACTACGGTCAGCAAGGATGGGATTCAGATGATGAGGAAATTCAAAACCCACCCACCACCCACTTCGTAGCCACTGTCAACGACTTAACCGACGTGCTCGACTTCGACTCCGAAGACATCGACGGTATGGACGATGATGCAGGAGACAAGCAAGAACCAATGCCTATAGGGCATCGGGCAGCCACCTCATCTCACGATGTGTACATGGTGGATACCCCTAAAGAAAGCAACAACGAGGAAAACAGGGATAGAAAGAGGGATCGATCTCTCGAAAAACAATCAAAGCGTGGGCATAAACGCCGGCCCAAGCCCCGCCTCGATAAAGACCCAGCCATAGAGCAGGATGAGTCGGTAGACGATGAGCATGCCTTAGAGCAACCGTCCCAATAGGACAACCCGGATAGAGAAACCGAACATCCTTCCCCCAGCGAAAATGGCATTCCGGACAACCCTACGCCGGACAAGCCCACGAAGCAGAAGAACCTCCACAAACGGCTCGTTGCAACCGCACACAGCCTAAAAAAGCAGAAGCAGAAGCTAAAAATTGCGGAAGATGCACTCAGGATCAGATGGAGTAAGGTAATCAATACCGTAGACAAATACGACGATAGTCACCACACTAAAAGCTATCTAAAGAGAAAGCTACTGCCTGAATTCGACGAGGAGGCCTTAGAGCCCTTGCATTCCAATAGCGAGAAAGCCACACGGTCGGATAGACGACCCCATGGCCAGCATAAAGCGGCAAGCAGCGCCGCACTTAAGCCGGCATGCGACCCACTTAAGGATTCGCATCGTGGCCTAGCCAGGTCCATTTATGGGCCAAGAAAGCAAGCTCTCGTAAGCAATGCAATAAAGCCATTATCAGAATCCGGCACACCCAAATACAGGGGTGCCGCACACACCCTATGTTTCATCGATGAGGTACTGGATTATGAATTTCTAGAGGGATTCAAACCCGTAAACATAGAGGCATATGATGGAACAACAGACCCTGGAGTCTGGATCGAGGATTATATCCTCCACATAGATATGGCTAGAGGAGATGACCTCCACGCCATAAAATACTTACCCCTCAAGCTTAAAGGGCCAGCCCGGCATTGGCTCAAAAGCCTTCCTGAAAACACAATCGGAAGTTGGGAAGAGCTCAAGGACGCTTTCCGAGCAAATTTTCAAGGGACCTATGTCCGCCCTCCGGATGCAGACGATCTAAGTCACATAACTCAACAGCCCAGAGAGTCAGCTCGGCAATTCTGGAATAGATTTCTCACTAAAAAGAATTAGATAGTCGACTATTCGGACGCTGAAGCCTTAGTGGCTTTCAGGCATAATGTCCGAGACAAATGGCTCGCCAGACACCTCGGCCAAGAAAAGCCAAGAACAATGGCTGCACTAACAAGCCTCATGACCTGCTTTTGCACAGGAGAGGACAGCTAGTTGGCAAGATGCAGCACCAGTGACCCAAGTACATCCGAAACTAGGGATGGAAACGGAAAACTGCGACGCAATAAGGACCGTCGCCGGACTAAGGAGAAAAGTCCGAAGAGCACGGCAGTCAACGCCGGATTCAAAAGCTCAAGACAGAATTAGAAAAAGCCGCCCCTCCAAGATAACAGGGACGACCTATCCAACCTAAACAAAATCTTGGATAGGATATGTCAAATACATAGCACTCCCAGAAAGCCTGCTAACCATACCCACAGAGATTGTTGGGTTTTCAAACAATCCGGCAGACTCAACGCCGAACACAAGGGGCTCGATACACCAAGCGAAGACGAGGACGAACCTCAAAAGCAGAGCACCAGGAAACAAAAGAATTTACCACAAGAAGTAAAAACAGTAAACTTACTCCACATAACAAAACGTGCGGCGCCCATAAAGGTACGCGCCCCACGGCCTATCCCAAAGGAACCCCGCCATTGGTTGCCAAAACCAATCATCTTTGATCATCTGGATTATTCTAGAAGTATCAAGAACCCAGGCTGGACTACCCTGGTACTCGATCCAATAATTGACGGACTCCAGTTTTCAAATGTCCTTATGGACGATGGCAGCGGACTCAACCTGATATATCGGGACTCAATCCACCACATGGGGATCGACCCAAAAAGAATTCGCCACAGCAAAACCTCCTTTCAAGGAGTAACGCCAGGTCCGGACACCCATTGCAGGGGTTTTCTCTGGCTCGAGGTTATTTTTGGCTCTACCGATAACTTCCGTTGCGAAAAGCTGACTTTGCACATCGTCCCATTCTCAAGTCGTTACCAAGCACTATTGGGACGCAAAGCTTTCGCCCGCATCAACACAATACCGCATTATGCATCTCTTACGCTTAAGATGCCCGGTCCACGCGGCATCATCTCCTCAAAGGGGAAGCAGTGAGAACACCTCCCCCAAGCGGAGGATTGTGCGGCCGCTTTAACAGCCCCACAATACAATGGCTTCACCAGCCAGAACATCGGAACAGGTCATTAAGACCACGGACACGGATAGATGAGTCCGGCACGAAAGCATCGTTGATAACGGCTTAGTGGCTATACACCCCTGCACTAGGGGCTTCACACGTATAAAATAAGAGACAATAAAGCTCAATTTTTCATATTTCACTTTACACTTTGTTTATTTCATATAACTTTTTGTTCGGCATGCCCCTTTTTCAACTTAGTTGCTCTCCTTCTACAGATGAACGTCCTGCTGCGCCCGTCCAGGATACGGCACAACGGAGACGCAGGCGCAAACGTGCAGTAGGGACCCGTTCCGAGGATTCTTTTCAGATTAATACCCTGCATAAACCTTTTTTACTGTCTCTTGTTGATACACATCCCCTGGTTCTATGACCAAGGAGGAGGCTGGCATCTTGGCATGTCGCCACGTCAGAATTCTTGCGCGTACCTGGACACTAGGGGCTTATACCTCAGAGCGTTACCTCGCCTGCTCTCATAAAGACTGAATACCTTAGGGAGTGTTCGGCGTCGCGAGTTTGGCCTTATATGCATCAGCTCTGAGTCATGATTTTGGTCAAATGTTGGGTTGCCTGGCTCCTGTGTTCGGCCGCCTTACGTTCCGCTCTATCTGCTAAGGCGGCACCAGGAGAACTACTGCGATTGTGCCCTGGTTCGGCCAGGCGAGCACCTCAGTAGAGAAAGCCGAAAACTGACTGTCACGATATGGCATGAGACTAGTCAACCACTCGATCACTCTCCGGAATCTGTAGGATTCCTCCACATTAACGAAGGGCCGTTTCCCGGCCAGGCACATACGCACCCCGAATTCGGGCGAGCGCAGCCGCCACGAGGGGCTACCTAAATAGTCCCATTGTCAAGCTCCTATGGCTAAGTGAAAGTGTTAAAGCATTATAGTCCGATTGCCTAGCTCGTTGCGCTATCACCTCCTTTGTAGGACCAAGACGTTGGATTAAGTATGAAAATGCGCCTTCTGCGAGCACCCCCGCACTATGTGCGTGGGGGCTGAAGCCAACGACTGCAATCTTTCAGATCTTATATATATTTTTTAAAAACGGCCGCACAGGAGGTGTTCGAAATACTTGAAGGCACAAGTATAAAAGTCTACTACAATTCATCAAAATATTGCTTTATAATTACATACGCTATTAGAACATAGCATCCTTCCCGCACTGCGCCTCTATTACACGAGCACCTTCAAGGACTTCCTGAAAATAGTGCTCGGAGGGTACTTGGCTTTTGTCCGAATCTCGGGATGCAACAACGGTGGTCTCCATCTCTGCCCAGTATGTCTTGACACGGGCAAGAGCCATCCGTGCGCCCTCTATACATGCCGACATCTTCATTGCATTGATACGTGGCACCGCGTCAAGGAATTGCTACACCAAGCTGAAATAACTTTTCGGCTCCAATCTCCCCGGCCACAGATGACCCATGACGTACTTCATGGGGAGTCCGGACAATCTATTCAGTTCGGCCCATTGAGCCAGACGATCGTCCACTGCCAGTGGACGCCCTGGATTCTGGAACTGCGACTAGAAAAGCCTTTCCACTTCGTGATCTTCTTGATCTCGAAAGTATTCGGTCGCATCAGCAGCACTCGCTGCCAAATCCAGATAGGTGTCCTCCACACTCCACATCCGGTCCAACGGAGCAAACTTCGGATCGCAAAACTTCCTCCGCAGCATAAAGGGCTTTCCAGCCGCAATTTTTCCGGCCTGACGCAGCTCCTCCTTCGCAGCTCTCATCGTAGAGCGAGCATCCTTGGCATCAGCAACGACCTTCTCTAATTACATCTGTCTCGCCCGGTCTTCTTTCTCAAGAAACTCGCAACGGTCAGCAGCACTTTTTAACTTCACGGCCATCTCGGTCATCTCCTTCTTGCTTCGGCAGTGAGCAGCCTGTTCGGCTCTCAGCTCTTCAAGGGCCTTCTCGGTAGCCGCATCACTTTTCCTGGCTTGTTCCTTAGCTCAGGCAAGTTCCGCCCGAAGACTCTCCACGGCGGCCGCACCATCTACATCAAGCACACACATTGTAAGATACTGGCATAAAGCTCCTCTTACCAGATGCCACCCGAGGAATTGCATACCTTGAACCCCATCGAGCCGCTCATTGACGAGAGCCATGTCGGCATCTGCCACGTCAAGTTGCCACTTTAGTTCGGCAAAATCATTAGTTCGGTTCGATTCCGGACACTTCGCCACCTGTATACAAAGGCGACATCTTAGACCTGGGATTATGATCCTCTGTGCGCCGTCAATTTTGACAACGCACAGAGTCTCAGGGGCTACTATCTACACATGGTGAATCTTGTTTATGCGCAACTAACAAAGAAGTACATTATCAAACGTACCTCAAAACCCGTCAGCAAACTTCTGATGACCTCATACAATCCGCTTTCCACGGACAAAATCCTTCCAATCACCGTACCCATCAATGCACGGTGCTCCTCTGAGATAGAAGCTCGCCCCAGCAGAATCATCAGCTCCTCCGACCGCGCATCGGATGGTGCCAGACTCGTCCTATGACCTCCATCGAAGGCCAGACGCGGAGAACCTTGGGGGGACATATGGCTACCTTCCACCCCTGCCGGTTTCGGAGAAACCCTCCGCGACGACACCTCTGGGTCGCCCGCCTCACCAGGCGGTACGACAGGGGAGGCGTTCCACTCTCCATCATCTCCAGAAGAAGATCCCCCGAAGACGAGCTCTGCTGAGAAGGGATGAGGTCCGATCTACAAAGTAAAATTTCGGTTAATCTTCTTAGATAAAAAGCAAGGATTTCTCTCATCCCTCTAAAGGAAAATCTTTCTCTACTTACGGCTCGCTGGAGGGCTGATCCCTTTGAGGGCGTAGTTCGGCCGAGGATCTCCCTGGCGTCAGACCCTCTGACGAGGACTTTTCCCCCCGCTTTGAGGCCATGGTCTCCGGGTCATCAGAGGCGGCCCTCTTCTTCCCCTTAGGAGAGGGATTGTCGGTTCCTCCCTTCGGAGCAGCCTCCCTCGAGGAGGCCATAATTTCCTTGTCCTCCCCCTCACTTCCCTCCAAAGGCACGATCTTCAACATCCTGACTAGCACGGGATCCGGCCTGGTCTCAGGAAGGGGAGCTGGAGACCTGATCAGCTTTGCCTTCACTATCCACTCCTGTTTAAAAGGACAGCTCTTTTAGGGGCAAATTTATGAGAATTTTACCGATAGCAAGTCCGGGCACAAGGTTACTTACTCGAGTATCCGGGCGATTGCAGCTTAAACCTGCGTCCTCGGTCAAATCCGGATACATAGCTTGTGATTCGAAGAACATTTTATACATCTCCACGGGCGTTGCGCCCATAAAATGCTGGAGAGCTCGTGGTACCTCCGGATTAAACTCCCACAGACGAAGGGAGCGACGTTTGCCGGGCAGTGTTCGGCGAATCAGCATGACCTGCGTCACCTTAACCAGTTTGAGGTCTCTTTCTAAGAGATCCCTGACATGGCCCTGCAACAAGGGGACATTTTTGGATGACCCCCGATCTAATCCTTTGTTGACCCATGATGCTAGCCGTGGTGGGGGCCCCGAGCGAAAGGCAGGAGGCGCCACCCACTTGGTGCTCCTGGGAGCGGTGATATAGAACCACTCTCGTTGCCAGAAGCCGAGCTCCTCTTGGAAGGAGCCCTCGGGCCATGGAGCATCGGCATTCTTACTTATGACAGCGCCTCCGCACTCTGTGTGTCGTCCCTTGATCATCTTCGGCTCCACTCCAAAGGTCTCGAGCCATAATCCGAAGTGAGGAGTTACACGGAGGAACGCTTCACACACAACGATGAATGAGGAAATGTGGAGGATGGACTTCGGAGCTAAGTCATGAAATTCCAGCCCATAATAGAACATCAGCCCCCTCACAAAGGGATCTATCGGGAAGCCTAACCCCCGAAGGAAGTGAGACATGAACACTACGCTCTCACCGGGCTGGAGACTAGGGATAGCCTGCCTTTGAGCAGGCAACCTATGCGAAATTTGGGCGGTCAAGAATTTAGCCTCTCTCAACTTTAGCACGTCCTCCTCCGTGACAGAGGAGGGCATCCATCGGCCTTGAAGGTCGGAACCGGACATTGTTGAAGGTCCAAAGCGCCTGGAATCTGGAGCCTAGGGTGCTGGAACTCGAGGCGACGGGCGAACTTGTTTTGAGATTGGAGAAAAGGAGTAAGGCCCTGGTCTCTTTATAAGAGGTTGAATACCAGGAGCCCTCCCCGTAACCATTTGGGACTCGCCTTTAATTGAGAAGACATGCTAACGGGCACGATTGGGTTACCCACGTCCGTATCGATGAGAATCCCGTAAATAAAGGGGACACGATCTCTGCTTTGATAAGACGTGCCAAGGAAACCGCCTCACAAAACACGCTAAGGTGGAAAAATGAAAACGATTCGAATAAAGGCTTGGCCATAGTGTGATGTCACGCTGCGGAATACGTCAGCAGATTAGATTTGTCTTAATGTTATTCTCTCCGTGGCAATACGTGGAAACTTATTTTGTAGAGTCGGACACTACTTTTGGTGTTTACAAACTTTTATGAAGAATTTGGAGGAGGAATCCGCCTTGCAATGCCGAAGACAATCTACGCGCTGGACTCATCGTCATTGAAGCCTGGTTCAGGGGCTACTGAGGGAGTCCTGGATTAGGGGGTGTTCGGGTAGCCGGACTATACCTTCAGCCGGACTCCAGGACTATGAAGATACAAGATTGAAGACTTCGTCCCGTGTCCGGATGGGACTTTCCTTGGCGTCGAAGGCAAGCTTGGAGATGCGGATATTCAAGATCTCCTACCCTTGTAACCGACTTTGTATAACCCTAACCCTCTCCGATGTCTATATAAACCGGAGGGTTTTAGTCCGTAGGACAACTTCATACACAACAATCATACCATAGGCGAGCTTCTAGGGATTAGCCTCCTTGATCTCGTGGTAGATCTACTCTTGTACTACCCATATCATCAATATTAATCAAGCAGGACGTAGGGTTTTACCTCCATCAAGAAGGCCCGAACCTGGGTAAAACATCGTGTTCCTTGCCTCCTGTTACCATCCGGCCTAGACGCACAGTTCGGGACCCCCTACCCCAGATCCGCCGGTTTTGACACCGACAAGGAGCGAGAACACGCAGACGGGCTCGCACGGAGGCTAAGATATATTCGAGCATGGTTGATCGATATCATCATTACATGTTGGGCTGCCGTTTTCCGCCCTTCTCCGGAATAAATGTGTACTTTATCGGAGATTAAAAAAATAAGAGTACAGAGGCTCCACCATGCGGTTCTAGTAGTAGTACTACTCGTGCAACTAAAACTTGCGCTTGGCTCTTCGCCTCTTCGTGAAGTCGAACAATGATGGTACTTCGCATGTTCGGTAATAGTACAGTGTATGCCTCTGGCAATCTGACACCGAATGAACTGATGCATGTGCACCACCTGGGCGAGGGTACGTTGCATTAGTCAAAAGGCATAAGCGAGCTTCACCTTGTCCTACAAGCTTCTCCTCGTTCTATGAGTTGACGGAACACACCAACAAGTAGTGCTAGTGTCACACCCTAGCTAGACCATGCATTAGAGTGTGCATCATGTTTACTTCCATCAGAAATTTGAAATGGGGAAAACAGAACCCCCAGCACCCCCCCTGAAATCAACTAGGGTTTACTAAAAATAAATTCAATGAACCTGAAATGCCCTTCTAAAATGCTCACCCTCTTTGCCTTGGGTTAGAACCTTTGGGAAAATAGGTGCACATTTTTCTAGGTCAACAGAAGGTCACTGATTTAATTCATAAATATTTGAATTTGGGCATTTAAATGCTATTAAATAATTCAAATTCTCAAATAATGTTGGAACTATTTTTTGGGCCACTGAAATAATTCAGCAAGTGTCCATGAATATTTTCAGGATTTTATAAAATGATTTAGTATTTAAACTAAATCAAAACAAAATAATAGAAATAGAAAACAGAAATAAATAAAAGAGGGGAAGGCCACTGGGCCACTTACCTGGACTACCTGGCCCATCTCCAGCTGGCGGCCCAGGCCACCACCGCTGCCTCCTGTCGTCTCCCTCCTCGGACAGAAGGACGACGGCATGTGCCCGACGCTCGCCGGCACGCGCGCGCGCCACCTCCACCCTGCCTGGCCACCTCCTGCTTCCCGACCCCCCTAGACGAGCGCCATGCCTCCCCTGGAACCCCTCTCGCTCACTCTCTCGCCCCCATTCTCTCCTCTGGCTCCCTCTCTCTTCCACCGAGCGGAGCTCGTCGCCGCCGTACGCCATAGACGCAGCCCCCGTGCTCCCCTCACCCTCCTGCCAAGTCCAGAAGCACCCCCGAAGCCTCCTCGTCCTCCCAATCGAGCTAGAAGAAGCCGGGAGGCCCTGTTTCGGCGCCGTCGTGGTCATCTTCAACCTCGGGCACCCGAGCTCCTCGTCGTCGATTTGCACCGTCAAGGTCGTCCCTGAGCCCGCTAGCCATCCCTACGGCACCGCTGTGAGCTCCCGATCCCTTCCCTCTTAACCACGCCGTCGATTTCGCCCCGTAGCTGTTGCCCCGCGAGCACTCGAAGCTCGCCGCCGCTGAGCCTCAACGCCGTCGTGGCTATGGCCGTGCAAGCACGCGTCCGAGCGCACCACCGCTTTCAACGCGTCCCCAGGAGCCTAACGCGCCCACCCGTTCGACCTGCCGTGCCCCCTAGTGCCAACCCCAACCTTACCCGAACTCCGGCGGCCGCAAAAGAGCTCGCCGCTGTCAGCTCCGGCCACCCCGAGCTCAACCACCACCACCAAGAGCTGCGGCTCGTTCCCAGGAGCTCGTAGATGCTCTCCGCGCACCAAATGGTGCCCCGTGGCCGATTTCCGCAGCGTGCCACCGCGTCTGGCCTCGCCGGTGGCTAAACGCCGGCAGGCTTTGACCCGCTGACCGGGGAGGTTTGACCTGCTGACGTGGGTTGACTCCCCCCCTCTCTCACTGACATGCGGGCCCCGCTCGGCTAATTACCCTGTTAGTGCTAACTAAATAGATTAGTTAATTAGTATAGTCACTGACTAGTGGGCCTCGCCTGTTAATTAGGCTAACTAAGCGCGGTTAGTGCACAGAGACACTGACCAGGGGGCCCCACCAGTCAGGTTTGACCTGGCTGGCGCCTTTGACTTGCTGACGTCATGCTGACGCAAGACTGACGCAGTAACTCTTTTCTGGATTTAATTTTATATAGAAAATTCCAGAAAATTGCCTAAACTTCAAAAATTCATAGAAATTCAACCATAACTCCAAATGAGACAAATTATATATGAAAAATTATCAGAAAAATCCAAGCTATCCATTGGTACTGGTTTCATGCATGTCAGAACAAGTTAAACCTGTTGTTTATGCAATATAAGGTGATGCACTAATATGATCATGTCAAATGAGCTAATATTTGAATCTTGGATTCAAATGAGTTCACCCCTTTCTGTTTTAGCTTGCATTAGGCCAAAACACATTCATATTGCCATGTCATAGCATGCATCATATTGTTGCATATCGTCATGTGTTGATTGTGCTCGGTTGTGTTCTTCATGGTAGGTTCTGCCTCCGAGGATATTCACGAGTATCCAACTGAAGGGCAGTATCCCGTTACCACTCCATCAGGCAAGCAACCATTTATCATTCCGATATAAACCCATGTTCTCGCTCCTGCTCTTGTTTACTGCATTAAGACAACACGATTCAAACTGCTGTGTGCTACGGTAGTTGAACCCTTATCCTCTGCATGACCTGTCATTGCCACAGTAACTAGATGAAACCCACTAGCATGTGTAGGAGTTGATTGAGCCATGTTTGTGATTCCTACCTTGCTATGCCTGCTATGCTTAGAGTTGTGTCAGGTCTGGTTCATCTGGGTGATGGGCTAGAGTGAAATGCTTGTGTCAGTGATATGTGGGATGTGTTGAACATGTTTTGGTAAAGGTATCGATGAGAGGCCATGTAGGAGTACATGGTGGGCTGTTTCATTGAGGCCGTCCATTAGAACTGAGATCTGTATGTGTGATTTAAGATGCAGTTACTACCGTACATTGGGCCCGAAACAAATGGACCCTCTCGGCTTCTTAGCCACCCTAGTACTCTGTCCAGGAGTTGCAAATAGTTTCTGGTGTTTGTAGGATAGGTGTTGGCGGCCGTGCGTAGCGCTGACCCTAGGGGTGGGCTATGTTGCGGTAGATACACCGTGGCACGGTGTACCGAGTCACCCGTTTGGTGTCTCGGGAACCCTGTTCACATCGTTCGGGGCCGTATGTGGAAACCTCGGCCGGACTCCCTACGGATGGAACCTGGATAGGCGATAACCTAGACTAGGGGCTTAGGTGTTTAGGTAGGCCGTGGCCGACACCCTCGCTGGGCTTCCGCTTGAAGGTTGCCGAGTACATGTCGTGTAGACGGCGGTAAGCGGTGAAAGCGTGTATGACGTAGTACACCCTTGCAGGGTATAAAACTATTCGAATAGCCGCGTCCGTGGTAAAGGACTACTTGGTTGCCTATACAGTTCATAGACAAGTTAATGGATACTACTAAAAGACTCAAGATAAGTGTGAGTACCGAGGATAGCCCTCTCGCAGGATACGAGAGAGGATCCACGGTGGAGTATTGTGTTGGTGAGTAGTGGACTCGTGTGCGCTAACTATTTTACTAAAAGGTTCCATAGGATAGCTTAGCCAAGAGTCAAAGCTGGCTTGCTGCATAAACCCCACCATCTTCTTGAGAATGAGCATGTATAGTAGGTTCTGATGTAAGACTTGCTGAGTACCTTTGTACTCATGTTTGCTTATTTATTGTTCTCAGACGACAACACTGCCCCCTCCGATGGGTTTTACGTAGACCTTGACGTTGACGAGTGACTAGCCACCCAGGTGGTGATCCAAGCCATGGAGGGCCTATGTAGATAGACAGGCTTCGAGAAGCCTTCTTTCTTTCTAGAGTCTGTACTCAGACTAGTTGCTTCCGCATGTGCTTGTATGACTGTATGACTTGAGTGTCGGGTCATGTGACCCCTATCTGTATGAATATGTTATGTATGGCTCCCTGGAGCCTTTAAATAAAGTACTTGAGTTGTAGAGTTTTGTTGTGATGCCATGTTGTATGTACTCATATCGGGCATATTGTGTGTATGATTGAAATGCTTGGTATGAGTGGGATTCGACAATCTAGTTGTTTGTCCTTCGCAGCCTTTCTTATGGGGAAATGTAGTCTAGTGTTCCTCGAGCCATAGTAGTCCGCTACAGCCCGGTTCACCGGAGTCCTGCTAGCACAGCACTACTGTTCAGGACACTTGACTGGCCGGCATGTGTTTCACTTCGTCCCTATGTCTCTCCCTTCGGGGAAATGTCACGCGGTGATCTCCGGAGTCCTGTCTAGCCTGCTACAGCCCGGGATCCCCGGAATCCTGTTAGCCCAGTGCTACAGCCCGGAATCACTCGTTGATGACCGACATGTTCGATGTGATTCATGTATGCCTGTCTCCATAGGTCTGTGCTGCTTTGGGTTCACGACTAGCCATGTCGGCCTGGGTTCTCGGCATATGGATGCTAGCGACATTGTCATATACGCGAGCCAAAAGGCGCAAACGGTCCCGGGCCATGGTAAGGCGACACCCGTGGGATACCGTGCGTGAGGCCGCAAAGTGATATGAGGTGTTACCGGCTAGATCGATGTGGCTTAGAATCGGGGTTCTGACAGCTAGTCCATACTTCCTCCATTCTGGTTAATATGGCTTAATCTTTTTTGTGGCTAAATGAGAGAGCTTTATTCATATATAAGCATTCTTAGGATGATCCGCCAAGACACTGGTCACTAGGAAGCGAGGTACCCTGCAAAAAAGAAGTAGGAAGCGAGGTGTTTCATCAAGCCAGCTCTCGGCCACATTCAAATTGCAGCAAGCATGGTTCGCACAAAGATGCGCCGCAAGGTTTGCTAACCTATTTACATGTTGAATAACAAAAAAGAGGAAATACTACCGAGTGCTCCTATTTGTAACAGGATATGAGCCAGAAATAAGCGATAATTGTGGTGAGTGTTCCATGCAATCAACTTCCATTATCCCATGCGAGAACCCTCGAAGAGAGCCAAATGTGTTGAAAATTGCTTTATCACATTTTAAATATATTATAAGAGTGCAGATGCTCCTCCATCCGGTTTCTAGTACTAGTATAGTACATACCTCTATACACTATAGTAGTAGTACTAGTACTAGTAAACTTTGCGCTTGGATGTTCGCCTCTTCGAGAAGTGCAACAATAATAGTACTAGTACAAGGTATGCTTCTGGCAATCTGACACTGTTGCATGTTGACCGCCTGAGCGAAGGAGAGCTTGCATTAGTCAAAAGTTTCTCCTTGTCCTGCGAGCCACCGTGCGCAAGCTTCTCCCGTCCTGCAAGCTTCTCCTCGTTCGGCAAGTTTACTGGACACAACAAAGTAATGTTAGTCCATACTACCTCCTCTCCGGTTAATATGGCTTACTTTCAAATGAGATAAATACACTGGCTATCACTGTATATCTGTAAAAATAAGGTCAGTGGACTTCATAATACGCTCATGGCGCTCAATATATACATTTTACGGTGTAAAAATAAGGTCAGTGGACTTGCCAAGCGGCCTTGGTTTACTACCGGTAGACCGCCTGTCAAGTTTCGTACCATTTGGACTTCGTTTGATGCTCCAACGGTTAGCCGAGGGACCGAGAAGGCCTCGTGTGTGTTGCAGCCCAACACCCCTCCAATTTGGCCCAAAACCCACCAAAACCATCTCCATCATCTAGAGCGTTCGATCACGATCGCGTGGCCGAAAACCGCACCTCATTTGGACACTCCTAGCTCCCTCTATGCCTATAAATATACCCCCCACCGAAATTCTCGGTTCCCCTCTCCCGAAACACTAAAAATCCCCTCTTTCGACCGCCGGACGCGTCCGTTTCGGACCGGACATCGTCCGCCGCTCGCCCGGACCAACCGGGTCACGCCACGTGTCGCCGCCGCATCGTTCCCGCCGCCAGCCCGCTCGGCCCTAGGAGGGCCCCCGAGGCCCATCGCCTCCCGCCGCCGCCCGGGGTCGTCTCCCTCCTCGACGTCCGGCGCCAGTCGCCGCTCCGCTGCCTGCCGGCAAGCCGCGCCGACCGCCGCCCGCTCCGGCCACCGCGGCCATCACCGCCCCGGCGCCGCAGGCCCGGCGACCTCGCCAACCGCGGCCATCACCGCCCGCGCCGCCTGGTCCCCCTCCGTCTCCGGTGCCGGATCCATACGCCGACCATCGGAGCTCCCTTCCCCGGCGAGCTCTCCCTCCTACTCCGGGCATCTCCCTCCTCCGGCGAGGTACCGGTCAACCTCGGTTCGCGTGAAACTACTGGAACCCTAGAGCCAGATCTAGATTCGTAATCGGGTAGACTTTCTCGTCCCTAACCCTAATTATTTAGCATAATTTGACATGCTATATCTCCACATCCGTAGATCCGTTTTGGGCGTGTAGCATCTCTGAGAGTACATCATTTTATCTCGTTGCATCATTTTCATTTGAGTTCATCTTGATGCCTGAAATGCTGTTGAAAGAGTGATATTTGAGATAATTGTCAGATCTGCTGCACCAAATAGTTTTTTTGTCATTTTTGCCATGATTATTGTGTGCATGATATGCCCCTGAGCTCTACATGTGTTTTGTTATATGCTTTGCCATCTTTCCAGAGATGCTATCGATGTATTTTTGTGATGTGTGTGGTGACTAGCACAAGCTTGCAAAGTGGTGTATTCGTTAATGCTGATTTCAGGGACTTAGCAATTCCACAAAGTCCGTGATTTGTTTTTATCAATATGCCATATGTCCAAGTTGTTTCCTAGTGATCCGTGCCTCTTTTGAGGATGATCAGTAAGGATGTTTTGTTAATCTTGTAGTGCTCTATCCATCCATGTCTTTGTTTGCAATTATGGAGCACCCTAGATTGAGTCAATCGAGCTCTACTTTTGCTATTTCGTGAATCTGGGCAGATTGTCTACTTGTTAGCGATTTTGCCGAGGATGTTGTAGTTGATCCATGCATGCTATGTTGTTGTTCTTGCCATGTATAGCTTGTATAATGTGTATTATTGATGCGTGTATGCTTAGATTGTCATGCCTTGCTCTGTAGTGTGTGCATCGAGCTCGTAAACATGCCTACTTGTTAACAGATTTGCATGCTCTAGTTTTTCACGAAGTCTGAGATCTGATTATCTTTTTGCCATGTTCACATGCTTGCAATTGTATTTTCTGATTCCTTTTGGCTCAAGGTCACTAAGGGACTTTTGTTAATCTCTTTGAGTAGCTCCATGCCATGCCTTGCTTTGCCATGTTAAGTTCTTGTAGCATATAGTTTTCTTTCTCCAAAGTGTGCTACCTGATCTGAAATTCCAGGCTTGTGTTAATTTCACAAAGTCTGAAACCTGTTTACCATTTGCACTTTTCCTATGCTTGTTTGAACCTGTTAATGGATGAATTGGCCGTAGCTCAATGTTCATCTTTTGTTAAGACTCATGATTGAATCGCTGCCATGTATTTTGTTGCCATGTTTGAGTGCTGTAGCATGTTCATCTTGTTGCATTTAGATGGCTACTTGCTGTTTATCGCAGACCGTTGCCATATTTGAATTACTTGCCATTTCCAAACCGTGCATCCGATTCCGGTGTTCTTTATATCGATTTCAACCGAAATCACCTCACCTTTCCATTGGCATTCTTGGATTTCCAAGTTGTGGCCAGGTTCTTTCATTCCTTGTCAAATCTTGCATATGCATCACATATCGCATCCCGCATAGCATACCATGTTTGCATCATGTTGTTTGATCTTTGCATGTGGTTGATTGTGTTCCTCTTGCTTGCTTGGGTAGAGCCAGGAGACGAGTTCGCTAATGAGGAGCCCGTTGAGTTTGCTTTCGAGGATCTAGTCAACTCTGACAACTTTGCAGGCAAGATGATCATACCCTCGAAATCACTTCTATCTTTGCTTTGCTAGATGCTCGCTCTTTTGCTATGCCTATGATACGATGCCTACCACTTGCTTATCATGCCTCCTAAATTGCCATGTCAAACCGCTAACCCACCATGTCCTAGCAAACCATTGATTGGCTATGTTACCGCTTTGTTAAGCCCCTCTTATAGCGTTGCTAGTTGCAGGTGAAGATTGGAGATCGTTCCTTGTTGGAACATAATTTTATTGTTGGGATATCACTATATTATCTTGTTATCTTAATGCATCTATATACTAGTGAAGGGTGGAAGGCTCGGCCTTTTGCCTAGTGTTTTGTTCCACTCTTGCCGCCCTAGTTTCCGTCATATCGGTGTTATGTTCCCGGATTTTGCGTTCCTTACGCGGTTGGGTGATAATGGGAACCCCTTGACAGTTCGCCTTGAATAAAACTCTTCCAGTAATGCCCAACCTTTGTTTTACCATTTGCCACCTAGCCTCTTTTTCCCTTGGGTTTCTAGAGCCCAAGGGCCATCTTTTAAACCCCCCCGGACAGTGCTCCTCTGAGTGTTGGTCCAATCGGTCAGCTGCCGGTGGCCACCAGGGGCAACTCTGGGCTGGCCTACCCGTACCTTGGACAATCTGAGTGTGCCCTGAGAACGAGATATGTGCAGCTCCCATCGGGATTTGTCGACACATTCGGGCGGTGTTGCTGGATTTGTTTTAACTTGTCGAAGTGTCTTGTAGAACCGGGATACCGAGTCTGATCGGAATGTCTCGGGAGAAGGTATATCCTTCGTTGACTATGAGAGCTTGTCTTGGGCTAAGTTGGGACTCCCCTGCAGGGATTTGAACTTTTGAAAGCCGTGCCCGCGGTTATGGGCAGATGGGAATTTGTTAATGTCCGGTTGTAGATAATTTGAACCTTAACTTAATTAAACTGAATCAACTGTGTGTGTTACCATGATGGTCTCTTCTCGGCGGAGTCCGGGAAGTGAACACGGTGTTGGAGTAATGCTTGCCTTAGGTTGTTCTCTAGTTCTTCGTTCGTGCTTTGCCTTCTCTTCTCGCTCTCTTTTGGGAACACGTTAGGCACCATATATGCTAGTCGCTTGCTGTAGCTCCACATATTACCTAGCCTTACCTATAAGCTTAAATAGTCTTGATCGCGAGGGTGCGAAATTGCTGAGTCCCTGTGGCTCAAAGATTACTTCCAAACCAGATGCAGGGCCTGATGACTCCATTCTAGATGATGCGCTTGAGCTCAAGTGGGAGTTCGACGAAGACTCACGCTGTTACTATGTGTCTTTACCTGATGATCAGTAGTGGTGCCCAGTTGGGGCGATCGGGACCGTGTCGCATGTTGGGTTGATCTTTTATTTTTGCACCGTAGTCGGGCCATGACTGATTGGATGATGTAATGCTATTTATGTACTTTGTTTGACGTGGCGTGTAAGCCAACTATGTACCTTCCATTTTATTATCTACTTACATGGCATGTTGTGAAGATTGCCTTACTTGCAACATTGCTTTCAATGCGGTTATAACTCTAAGTCGTGCTTCGACACGTAGGAGATATAGCTGCATCGAGGGTGTTATAACCTTGCTCGATCAGCCGAACGGACGAGGTGTATTCGAACCTCATACACTGGAGGCTTGAAGGGGCGGAGGCACAAGGGGCAGTGGAGAAAGGTGAGGTCCATCGAGACCATAGAGAGCTCTATCATCGGGTCCTGTTCCGTCTGCATGATCTCGCCTTCCTCGTGCACAACCATCTCTCGCTTTATTAGGGCCGGGGCATTACAAAGCTTTACTGTCACATATTCATATACTTCAAGGTGCATTAAATCAACACATGCAAGTATCAAAAGGAGAGTCACGGCATGCATGCATGCATTGTAATTAATGCATCGGTAAACGCAAATTATTGAAATATATCTAGTGCAGTGCTTTGATGTGTCGCGTCAACTTGTACAAGACCGAGAAGTTTGATTACTACAATGCCCTCTCGCCTTAACCGCACTTGCCTTTGGCTGCAAGACAGGTGGGCCATCGACCTGTTGGGCCCACCTATCATGGACGCAAAGGCAGGAGCTGTAAGTCAATGAAGTTGCGTCCCTCCCTCGCCCATGAGTGTGGTGGCTGGCAGGACTAGGAGAAGCTTTTTCGTTCGCTAGACGCTCTCCCTCCAGTACGCGGTGGACATGCAGCAGTTCAGTCGGTGTCAGATGGCCAGAAGCAAACTATAGTACTCCTCCACTACAGTAGTACTCCCGAAGAGGCAAAGAGCCAAGCGCAGCCCGGATGCTCGTGTGGGAGTTTCATGTGTAGAGTAGTCTAGGATAGTGTGTACCGTGCCTGTAAGCTTAAAATCGTTGGGGTCGGCTCCATGCTATATTTTTTGATTAAAATAATCTTCTGGCCCTACCTGTCATCCTGGTGATTCTTGTTTGCACGCTCATCTGGTCAACACAGGAATATACATCTTAATTTGTGGTGGGGTAAATGGTAGAGGTTGTAGAAAATGGAGTATTGTACACTACGGGTCTTTTAGTGTCAACTCGTACAACGAGGAGAAGCTTGATTTTACTACTACACGCCTTCTCCCTCGCCCATGCGTGCGGTGGCTCACAGACGAGGACAGGCTTTTGCTTATAGTACTACAAGAAGCTATCCCTCCGCTCACTGTACAAGCAGTAGTAGTAACATCAATGTTCATCTTCTCGAAGAGGCGAAGAGCCAAGTGCAAGCCGAACGTGGCAGTTGTGAACCTTGGAGCACACATATAGCCATGCTCTTGCATGAGACAAATTGCTATGTGAGCCCACCATTGTATTACTCCCTCCGTCCGGAAATACTTGTCATCAAAATGAACAGAAGGGGATGTATCGAAATGTATATTAGTTCTAGATACATCTTTTTTATCCATTTTGATGACAAGTATTTTTGGACGGAGGAAGTACTTGCTAGTATAGCCCTGTAAACCAGAATGGAGAATTTGCCTTTCTAGAGATTTCAACAAGTGACTAGACTACACCGAGACGGAATACATATGGAGCAAAATGAGTTAATCTACATCGTAAATAAATATGCAGTTCTCGCGTTTTCCTCTCGGCCTTGGTCGCGGTGCACAATATTGAGTATACTAGTACTATCATCTTGAAATTTACAAAGTCACCATAGGCACCTTGTCATCGACGGGAACGTCTCCTGACACGCGATAGACGCGAGAGGAAGTTGCCTCCATAGGTGCTTGAATGCCAAGGAGGGAGAGGGTAGCGGTTCCCGAGATGTTGAACGGTCAATGATGCATCCTCAAATTACTCTACATGTAAAGGGAATTAATTGGAGAAGCAGAATAGAGCCAACACGATGTGAATGCAACAGAGTTTGGATTCTCAAATAAAGGCGCCCCACCACTCCAGTCCATCTACTCCTTAGTCTCTGCGCAACACTGCTCACTACCATCTAAGACCAAGTGAACAGAAGCCAGAAGCACCTATGGAGGCGATGGTCACGAGCATCAGTCGGCTGTGCCAAATCATCCAAGGCGCCGGCCTGCGGCCACGGACCGCACAGCATTTCCGGACGGTGCTGGCGACCTCCGGCGTCGTAGCCCTCGTCGACGTCAGCTTCACCTCTCGCATGGATGACATGATGGTCAACTCCATCCACAAGTTCACCGCCGTCAAGAAGCATGTAGCGAAAGCTCCTACTAGTCCTGCTAGCCACCACGCTCATGCGCGAGGGAGGGACGCAGCTTCATTGACTTACTGCACCTGCCTTTGTGTCTATGATAGGTGGGCCCAATAAGTGGTTGACCCACCTGTCATACAGCCAAAGGCAGGTGCAGTTAAGGCACCGGAGCTCAGTCCGCGAGGGAGAGGGCGTTGTAGTAATCAAACTTCTCGGTCTTGTATGAGTTGACGCAACACATCAAAGCACTGCACTCGATATAAGTCTTTTTACACATTTCAAATGGACTACTACATACGGATGTATGTAGACATATTTTGCTTCGTATGTAGTCACTTGTTTTAATCTCTAAATAGACTTATATTTGGAAACGGAGGGAGTACAACGCATGCATGCATGTCGTGACTTCCCTTTTTATACTTGCATGTGTTGATTTGATGCACCTTGCCAAATTTTGACTATAAATTTAACTAACCAAATTTTCATGCATGTCACAAAAAATTATGGCGCTGTTTGGATTGTGAATATGTCTGTCTTATGTCACATTATTTTACCCACACTTGCCACAGTTGGCTAACTTGAGTTTCTCAAATTGTTAGACACACTTTGGCTTGCCTAAGGGAATCTTGCCACACTTTTTGTGTCTATGACATGTGGGGTTCACTGCTAATAAAAAAATTCTTGTCTTAGGTGCGGCTAATAAAAAAGATTTATATTTAGGAACGGAGGGAGTAGAAAATATAAATAATAATGCATGTTGGGGCAACCCACGTTTCTGATAATTTTAGCCATGGGCTTGTTCACAATTTTTACGAGGGGGTGGTTGTTCATTTAATGGAGGGACTTGTACCGGACTTGAATGATACAAAGGGCGACCTGGCACACCGTAACACCACTTGGAACAAGTGGGTAGCTATCTCAAAAAACAATCAAGAACTAAAAAACGGCGACCTGGCACGTAGTACACAATTTTTAACGATTGTTTTGATGGAGTGAAAATGGAAAACTACCCGACTACGTATATATAGGCTGGAGCCTCCACGCTTGCTTGCTAGGGTTGCTCTCGAGGTGTAAACAAGATAGGGGTGGTAACACTGTCTTTCTCCCTTCAAAAAACATTGTCTTTCTATCATCACCGCTGGTTACAGATCCGGATGTATCCCCCTTCGCTAGTGAAGGGTAGGAGGGGCAACGCTTAGGCTGTCGTCGACAGTGAGGGAGGCGACCCACTGCCGGCCGCACCATTATCTCTGGCCGAGCGCCGGTGCGGGAGGTCCTCCGATCCCTTCGTCATTTCCCTAGTGTGGGTGGATCCGGCCTCCCGCCGCCCACCTATCCACATCCCGACGACCTTCAGGTATATCTTCCGTCGAAACCTCCGTAGCTCTACTTCCCCAGCTCGCTACGTTGCTGCATGTGCATCATTTTCTACCTCTCAGCCCCTCTCGATCGGATGGTCCAACGCCACCTATTTTTCTTCTTCTATTGTTAGAGGTAAAGCTACTTCATGGAGTCGAATCTTGTACTTGGTTCAAACAAGAAGGGGATGTTTGGTTTGTGACTACCTTTGCCAAAGTTTGCCACACCTAAGGTTAGGCAAGTTTGACTAACTTAGGTGAGCGTTTGGTTCAAGCCACACTTGAGCCCCACATGGCATACACACAAAAAGTGTGGCAAGATTCCCTTAGGGTTTCCAACTTGTGGCTTTCATTTTAATGAACTAAAAACTTAGGCAAGGTTGGCAAAAATGTGTGGCAAAATATGGCAATACTAGGCCTAGAACCAAACAGCCCCTAAACTTAGGCAAGGTTGGCAAAAATGTGTGTCAAAATATGGGAATACTAGGCCTAGAACCAAACATAGTACATTGGACTTGGTACAAACAGGAAGGAAAGGGGGTAAAAGTCGTAGAGACTGGTCATCCAACCGGTCTCTTGGTCAAAAAGGAAAATATAGGGGTAACAATGATCACAGTGGTATGACCAGGACTAGATTTTCTATCCACACATAGGAGTAGGTGGCTAGAGTGAAAAAATGGGACCAACCCAGATATGTTTCTTGGATGTTTGTTTCTCAGGGCAACAAACTATGAATCACCACTTTATACCCCTATTTAGGTACATGGTGCTGGACTGCTGGTGCACCCACTGTCACATGCCCTTATACCAAATATTTAGTTGTTCTTAATCTAATGCCCCTGGTAAAAATGAAGCCATGCCGTTGTTATGAGCCATGACAAGTTTAGCCAAATGTTTTTGCCTGTGATTGTTTGAGACTTTGACTGTTTCCTATGTAGCTTTTTGTGTAAACAGGGATATCCATTTCACCTGGTTGCTGTTGTGACCTTTTGGTGCACTGTACAAATCTCTTCTTAAAAGGTCCTCTTAAAAGCAGTGACTTTTGTGCTGTTCAACTGGAATGTCAGAATGGAACAGTTGGTTCATTTCGGTGGAACTACACAAAGGAAGATCTGTGTTCCAATCCTCATCATCCATATTGGCACCATAACCTTCCTTTAGGTAAGAATGATATTTAATGCATGTGTTCATCTCTATTTTGCGACTGCCATGAGAAAATAATGCTATTTTTTTACTAGTACACTTGTACTCCCTCACTGACCAAACCAATTATCAAATAGAAGGCCAATCATGTACTTGGTTTCACCAACTGGTGAGGAGAATGAGAAACAGAGCATGAAGAGGAAGAAGAAGAAGAATAGACAGTGCCAAGGCAATCTTGCTGAAGCCAGAGCCCTCAGTCGAGGCCATTCAAGGGCTCCGACAATGACTACCTTACATGTGAGACGATCCTCCAGGGAGCCCTTCCACTTCTGCTGTCTCACTTAATTAATTAGGAGTACTTAAGTACCACTAATTTATTGCTGCCTAATTTTCCTGTCGGAGTTAAAAAATCTTTAGTAGCACCCTATGCTGAATCATGTACGTGTGTATGTTTGTCTATGGAGGTGAATCATGTTGTGGAGCAGGGAGGGAATATTATTAGTGTCATGACATAATAGTGGTATTGTTTTGCATGTCAATTTAATGCCATTTGTTCAACGAGGCAATGTTTTGCGTATTGTCCATATGAATTTGATGCTACTGTTAGAGTAATATGCTAATGTCTTTCTATCCTTTCTCACTAAGCTAATGAAGGTTTCACCTTGTTCCTACTTGTGCAAACAGGGATCATGTTGTTCCAATCATACATTTTAGTGGAACTACACAAGACAATACAATGAACTGTATCCTAGTGTGTGCTTCAATTCTGCTAGAAGTTCTTGATAATCTTTCGATATAATCTCAGCACTGGTAAAAAAAGTGATTTCAACCATACATTTGAAGTGCACAAAAATATATACTATTGAGTGATTCTAGTGAGTACTTTATCATCTCTTATGGGACTACATGAATAAGCTTTTTTCCTCAGGTTAGTACGGGCCTAAGGCCTGCATCCATATTAGTTTGCTGTCATATCTATTTGTATCGTGCTACTGTCAGGAGAAACTAATACCTCTCTTTAAGCAAGACTACTATGTTGCTAACTTTACCCATTAAGATAATGAGGGTGCTTCTATTTGTTAGTTCATGTTTCATCAACTAGTCCCACTATTACAGTAATCTCACTCTCTCAATATATGTGCCAACAGGGATGCTCGATTTTGGTGGAACTACACAGAAACTTTGGGTGCTTCATTGCCTCGACAGCTTTCGTCCTTTCTTGTCAGTTGCTAATCTGGGCCTGCTTTCTTGCTTTGCTGTCAGTCACTTCGCTTACCTCGGCTTCCAGTCAAAGGAAAAAGTAATTGATATGCTACCTCAGACAGGTTGGTACTGGTCTTTATCCTGATTATTATGCTTGTCATGTATTGGTAATTTGGTATTGTGCTACTGTTTGCCGATTTTATAAAGGAGTAACTTGGTGCCTGAACTCGCAGGCTAATCATTGCATTGGGTGATTTCAGTAGAACTGCACAAAAATATCAGATGGACAGATACTTATGTTGCTGCTATGTACTCCAAAGTTTGCTTAGACAAGCATCGATGTTGACAAGAAGTGCCTATATTCATTCGAGCATCAGCCGACGTCAACCAGTTGTCGAACTCCAAGTATTAGGAGAGTGAATGCTAAAAATATGGCTTGGCGCAGAGCCCAGAAAAACACAGTCCAGTCTTTGGTACCAACTTGTGCCTTTTGGTTATCGCCAGATATGGCAGCGAACTGTATGGCATGGAGTCTCAAGATTCTAGACAAGTTGGTTGACGCGTATATTCATCTGGCACTTAATCAGTCTGCACGCCAGGGATGCTCCATTTCAGCTGAACTGCACAAAAAATTTGGGTAGTTCATTTCTCAACCGCCTCCTTTCTCGTCTACAATGTAGAATTTTGGTGAGCTACAGGACCAAGATGAGCCAGTAAACTAGTTGGATGAAAATAGTGGCCAAGTTGCTCAAACCTCTCTCAGCAAGAGGCCACTATTTGAGGATAAACCTACAAGCAAAGTCCAGATTGTATGTGCTGCCTCTTTTGTACTCGAAAGTTTACTCGTACAAGCATTAATTTTAGCAAGAAGTACCTCCGACTGAACACCATTTACCAGTCTATACCCTAGGTAATTAAAGTTCGTCCATGGATCATATTGGCTGTGATCTCAATTATTTGGATGCATAAACATACTGAACATGTGTATATCTGAATCTTTTTGTCAATTATCTATGAATATTATTGTGTGATCTATCAATCATTTGGATCCAGACATGCTGAACTTGTGTATATATGAATCTTTTGAGTTGTTGATAGTGAATGTTGGCTATGAATATGAATGTGTCCTGTGAACATGAGTTTTATACGAATGCTTACCTTTTCTGTTGTGCTTGGGTGTGAGCTTGTTAGTATGCCTACTGTGGGGTATGTGACGTGTGGGTGTCAACGGCACACCTTCTTCCCAAGAAGAATTGCACCTACTTTGTTAGGGTAGCAACGGCGCATCATCTCTTTTTATTCTTTTTGCTCTGTCTTGCCCCCTCCCCTGCTCAACCCCTGTCGTAATGTTTTCGGCCTCAAAACAAACATAGTACTGCGTTGGTTTTGGGGCTTGATGAAAAATCGAGTGCTGTTTTCTGTAGGCTGGCCCGCCCAGCAAATGCCCTGCTAGTCCACCACAGACTGGGAGGCTAAAATACAAGTCGTATGGTGCAGAGGCAAGTAAAAAACGCCATCGAGAGCCATCCACTGAAGAAAAAAAAATCGCTCTTGATGTGCTTCTTCACTCGTGCCGCCGGCCCCCTCTATAATCCAGTTCGCTCGGGGATCTGGTATCATTTTTTTTCACAGGTCAAACAAGTATCAGCTAAGCCTAGGTTTTGTATTTTAGCATGCGTAGCCCACGACATACGACGACAGTGGTTTCAACTTACTTTTTGAGGTCCATACCGGCCTATGGGTTTTTTCTTAAAGATCGGTAGCCCAATGTATTTTTTGAACCACATTATATATATTTATATTATTACTATTATCGTATAATTTATAGAGACTTATATATACATTATAAAAACATCCCATGCGTTATTAACTTATAAAAGTAAATGTTTAACAGAAGTTGGCTAGGAAAATCCTGGTTATTTTTGATATTAGTTGCTCCTTCTAATATAACATTATATATATAACGAGCCCAGCTAATTCATGTATTTGAAGGAAGTGCAAATGGGCTGGGCTTTCTTAGATAATATAAATGGGCCGCATTGACGCGAAATTATTTGTTCACCCAACCTAGCAAATGGACTATACATTCTAGAAAACATGGGCTAAATATATGCCACATTTTTGCAGGCTGACATGTGGGCCAATAGATTGAAGCCTATGCAGGGCGTTGTCACCTTGGTCGGCATGCCCCTTCAATCTCTCGTCTTCTTCCTCCAGCATCGCCGGGACCGCCTGGTCCGGCCTCTGGCGGCTAGCGGCTCTGCTTAGCACGCATCGCTGCGAAGAGCTACCCCACCGTCGGCCAGGCTATCACTCCACCCATCCATAACTCCCGTTATTCTCCACTGACTACAGCCCCACGCTGCACCAGAACCACTTATAACCCTTCTCCTCCACTCAATCTGCGACTCCACTGCCACGTCTTCCCATCTCTAAGTCGTTCCCGTCTGTGGCCTCGCCGTCGTCCACCGCCTCGCTGCGCTCGGTGCGGCGTGGTCACCAAACAAGAGTCATCGGAAGCTGACTGTACGTGGAGAGCCTGACAGCTGGGACCCACGAGGTCCATGGTCGCACGCAAGGAAAGTTCCTCCTTATTAAGCTAAAAAAATGTTTCCTCCACTTGACAGCTGGGACCCACCATTGTATCTTCGCACGGAAGGAAGTGCCTCCTTGTTATGCGAAAAAAATTATTCCTCCTGTTGACAGTTGGGACCCGTCAGATTCGGTGGCTGACTTGTGGGCCTACTAAGAGGACGTGTACGTAGGGCTTTGTCAACTTAATCAACAAATGATTCGAGCAGCTGGACCGTTGGATGTTAATCCAACAGCCGTGCTCCTGTCTCCCGTGGGTGGCACTGCGGCTGTGCTGCCGCACACCCGAACCAATCAAGTGTCCCACTCCTATCCATCTGCGACTCCACTGCCCCGTCTTCCCCATCTCCGGGTCGTTCCAGTCTGGGGCCTCACCATCGTCCATCGGCCTTTGGTGCGCTCGACACGGTGTGGTCAACATGGTCAACAACCAAGAGTCATCGGAAGATGACTGTACATGAGAGGCTGACTATGGGGACGCACCACGCCCATGGACGCATGCATGCAACAGAACACGGCATGGTCAATGTGGTCAAGGAACGACTTCAATCGGAAGTGTACTGTACGTGGAGAGGCTGACAGCTGGGTTCACAGCCACAGCAAGGAAGTGCCTCCTTATTACGCGGAAAATAATGATTCCTCCACCTAACAATAGGGACCCACCGGACGGGCCACTGTATTTTGCGAAAAAACGTTTCCCCTGATTGCTGGGACCCACTAGACGGGTCACCGTATTTTGTGAAAAAAACGTTCCCCCCGCTGTCAGCTCAGACCCACTGGAAGTGCCTCCTTATTATGTAGAAAAAAAGGAATACTCCCCCTGCTAGCTGGGACCCACCTTGGTGGGAGGTTGACATGTGGGCCTACTAAGTTGACAGGGATGGAGGGCTTTGTCAACTTAGTCAATATGAACGATTCTATCTCCAGTGACCATACGATGTCCATCCAACGGCCGTAGTGCTTCTTCAACCTCTGGCCTTTTTACTCCAGCCGCCCAAACCAGTGCCGGTCGTGCCACGTGCTCCTGCCTCCCATGGCTGGTTGTGATGCCGCGGAGGCCTCACTGCCCCTACTACTCCCACCGCTGGCCAGGCCATCCCTCTACTCACCCACACCCCTGTTATTCTACGGCGACGGCAGCCTCACACCGCAGTCGAACCAATGAACCCTCGTACTCCTCTCCGTGCTGGCTTCCACTATTGCGTCTTCCCCGGCTCCGTGTCATCCCCTTCCTAGGCGTCGCTATCGTCCACCGCCCTGGTGCCCTCGGCTCGGCATGGTCAACATGGTCAAGGAACGGCTTCCGGACATGGACTAAACATGGAGAGTCTGACAGCTGGGTCCACGGCCGCAGCAAGGAGGTGCCTCCTTGTTACGCGCAAAATAATTATTACTCCACCTGATAGCGGGGACCCACCGGATGGGCCACCGTATTTCGCAAAAAAAAGTTTCCCCCTGTCCGCTGGGACCCATAAGCTATATCTTCGCACGCAAGGAAGTGCGTCCGGGCAAAAAACGATTCGCCCCTGATTACTGGGACCCACCAGCTACATCTTCGCACGCAAGGAAGTGCCTAACAGTCGGGACCCACCTTGTCAAAGCATATTTTGCGTTGGCATTCTGGTCGTGAACGTGTACGTACATATTGGTCGATGTAGAGGCGCGCATATTGTCGGTGTCAAAACCGGCGGATCTCGGGTAGGGGGTCCCGAACTGTGCGTCTAGGGCGGATGGTAACAGGAGGCAAGGGACACAATGTTTACCCAGGTTCGGGCCCTCTCAATGGAGGTAATACCCTACTTCCTGCTTGATTGATCTTGACGATATGAGTATTACAAGAGTTGATCTACACGAGATTGTAGATGCTAAACCCTAGAAGCTAGCGTATGATTATGATTGTTGTTGTCCTACGGACTAAACCCTCCGGTTTATATAGACACCGGAGGGGGCTAGGGTTACACAGAGTCAGTTACAAGGGAGGAGATCTACATATCCTAATTTCCAAGCTTGCCTCCCACGCAAAGGAGAGTCTCACCCGGACACTGGACGAAGTCTTCAATCATGTATCTTCATAGTCCAATAGTCTGGCCAAAGGATATAGTCCGGCTGTCCGAGGACCCCCTAATCCAGGACTCCCGTAGGAGCCCCCGAACCAGGCTTCAATGACGATGAGTCCGACGCGCAGATTGTCTTTGGCATTGCAGGGCTGGTTCTTCTCCAAATTCCGAATACCTATCCAGTAGTGTTCGGCTTCCCATAAATGTTGCACCCCTTGGCTTCTGCGCTTTAATAATGGATATCTTCCACGTGTCGAGCGAATGTGAGAAGTCGGGGCATTTTTACATTTTCCTCTCTAACCATGTGAGTAAATCGCCTATTTAAAGAGTCGGGGATCCTCAGATCAGATCACACCATCCTCCCACAGCGAGTATCCATCGGAGCGCACCCGGAAAAGCCCATCCTATCATGGCCGACCATCGCAGCTCCTCCTCTCACTCCCATAGCGCTAAGCCAGGCAATTGGGAAAAGTGTTCCGTCCCTCACAGCCAATTAGTAGAGTTACAGACCCAGGGGTTTCTTCCTTCTGCCAATATGGTCCCCGTCCAAGCCGGACTAGCCAATTATAACGGCAGGGAGCAAGCGGAGAGCTTCCCCAACCCGTCCATGGGGGAGCGGGTATGCCTTGACCCTTACTTATTGAGGGGACTCAGATTTCCAATCCATCCGTTCCTCCGCCGGCTCCTGGAGTTCTGCGGCCTCCAACTGCATAACTTTACTCCCGCCTCCATATTACACATCGCCGGCTATGTCGCATTTTGTGAGCTGTTTCTGGGCTGCAAAGCTCATTTCGAGCTATGGAAAAGGCTATTCTGCCTCGTACCCCATACACAGAAGGAGTTAATATATCAAGTGGGCAGAGCCGGAATATGGAGTATCGCAGGGACCAGATACCTGTCCGGTACCCCGAAGAAGACATCCGAAGACTAGCCTTCGGAGTGGTTTTATATGGAGGACATCCCCCTTCCGGACCCTATTCGGATGGGCCTTCCTAAGTTCAATAATGCCCCTTTGAAGAAACGCCGCAGCTGGCGTCGTCGAAGCCCCCAGGAGGAAGATAACAGAAAAGTCCTTTACTTGATGGGCAGGATAGAAACGCTGGACAAATCAGGACTGGAAATAATCGAGGTTATGACAATATGTATAATGCAGGGGGTGCAGCCACTTCAATATCGGGGGAAACCCATGTGGCACTTCAATGGAGAAGACAATGTCACCCGTTGCGGCCGTAAAGGTCCGGACTCCGCTACCGCTCTAGCGAAAGTACTGTTCGAATTATATAAAGGAGAGGAAGAGGAGTTCATCCGTATTAAGCCACGGGATGGATTCTCCATGTACAACCCCCCAAACTGGGTGAGCTGCTACCTTTTACACTAGATCTTCTCGCATTCTTCTTTATAAGTATTTACCTTGCTATTTCATAGCAGGAACTGCGAAAAGCCGTGAGGGAGGTCCATAGCCCGTCTCCACAGCCAGAGGACCCAGACCGGGCCCTCGACGCCGGACTCGAAGAAGATCCGGACATATTCATGGAACTCATCGACATGATGTTGTATCAGTTGAGCTGCGACGGTGCCTTGGTGGCTATCATAGTCGATTATTCGGGCCTGCTCCCTGCATCGCATGTAAGTAAAACCGGAGTCCCAACTTCTGAGAAGGATCCCTTTTTTGCACTTCACCCATCACACACATATGGTGTCCTACAGTGAAGGCCCTCGGGAAGCCACACTGAACCCGCAGTGACTCACCAGCAAGGGGCACCGAAACCGGATAGGCATAAAAGGAAGGCAGTTAGGACTGAGACGCCATTGCAGAGGTACGAAAAACCCTGCTCCATGGTTTGTCATCTTTAAAATATAATAACGTCCATGTTTCCTGGCACAAAAAGAACGCTCGCCGGACCGTGCCTGGAGAGCCTGCCGGCCATGCCTCCACCAGCCGGACTCCAGAGCCGGACTTAGGGGCATATGCTGACGTGGGGACAACACCGGTTGTCCGCTACGAATTCCGAAGTGGAGAGTGCCATGAATCACAGGCGTCGCCGGGCCGTAGTCCGCGACCCTAGTTTCTTCGAAGAGGCGTTCGATGCCTTCAACTCAGGAGACGCATACATCCGAGCTGCTCAAAATGGTCTTGGCAGAGCCACGGACCAGTATGTAAAGGATGTACGGGTAAGAAAATCTGATTATATATATATCTGTTGCCCCTGAGACTTGAAATAGTTGACACAACTGATTTAAGGATCATTATTTGTGTAGGATCTTACGGAAAAGAATACCCAGTTGTCTCAAGAGCTGGAGGAGTGCAAAGCCCAATTGCAGGCCGTAGTTGCCCCAATGAAGGAGTCCGCGAAGGCCCCATCTGGTAACACCTATTTCTATCGAAAAGAAAGATATGTACCGATTAGTATTCGACATGTATGCAAATCTAACAATAGATTCTGCAGATGACGTCGAAGTGAATCCGGAGGTCGTGCGAGGGGATGAGCAACATGCTCAACGACAGCTAGATGCTGGCGAGCGCGTGCTTATGCGGGTTAGGCGGGAGAAAAATGATCTCCAAGATGCCAATACCTAGCTGGGCGTTGAACTGAAAGACGTTCGGGCCCAGCTAGCTGACTCCGTAAAGGAGAATAAAAGGTTTTGACATGGCATTTTTAGTAAGTGCTTGAACGAACTTTTATAGAGTTCAGCGAAGAAACCATCTAACAAAGTTATATCTGTAGGTATGCTGACGAGTTGTCCCGCAGAGGAGATGCCCGGGTCTGTGGGTGACCTTCTTCCAGAGCTCTCACAAGTGCACGAACAAGTTCGGCAGGTGATGTAGGGCATTGCCCAAGCCTTGTGGCCATTCGCCTCCCTGCCAGGAGGCATGGGAGAGCTTGTAGACATGCTCAAGGGAGCGTGGCGGCGCTTCCGATTATGGAAGATATCGGCCTGCTGACAAGGTGCAAGGGAAGCCTGGGCCATGGTGAAGACGCGATATACCAAGACTGACCTGAACCACATAGCCGAGGTCGGACCTTTGGGGTCTGATGGGAATGAGATCCCCATTAGTTTGGTGTATGACCAGGTGAAATTAGACGCAAAGTATGCCCAACAGGATTGTAGGCTAGACAGCCTGTTGGATGGTATAGAAGAAGAATTTAGTCAGTCTAAGTGACTGTGTACTTCAAATGACATGTATTATCCCTAGCCGGATTGTAAATCATTTGTCCTGGCGGACCTTTTCGCTTCAACCTTCGGACCCAACAGTCTGGAGTGTATCCGAATACCTTCTCCGTTATGTAAAAATCAGGGTACGCGTGGAAACCAGGCGTAGGGGTCATAAGTGCTTGAACAGACAAGTACCCAACTAGCGATGTTATATTACATGGATAGTAAGAAACAACTTCCAGGGAGAATAGTTCCGTTAAGGGTTCCTTTCACTGGGTACGCATGCATTAATGTGCATGTCCGGACTGCAAGAAGAGACGCATGATATAAACATCTGGGGGCATGTATCACAATAAATAAAAGTCATGTTTTGTTCACCGATCGAATATCCCCTTAAGAACGCTAGCTTTCGGTTTCACCCAGTCTGAGGTACACATCCGGCTGACCCGGCAGTAACAATTGTAGAGGTGCTCCCCTTATGCCCTAGCCGAATTAACGGGAATGTAGGGCATAAACACAAGAGCCAGGCAACCCAGCTTGGCCAAAACTTAAGTCATATCGATGCATATAATGGCGAAGAAAAGGTACATGTGGAAAAGTAACACATGTGCGGGGGGCATAGAGCCCGGAACATAGTTATATTAAGCTTCTGTATAAGAAGCCCCCAAGTATAATGAGCACACCTAGCGTGTCAAGATTGTGTAGTCAAGACACATTTTATCCTTTTAAGGCCGTGAAAAAAGGGAAGAAAGAAAGAATGAAAAGACAAATAACGGATATATAAAAAATTGATGGAGGTAAGGAGATGAACATAGAGTCCGGTGCTAGGTGTAGAACTGTCGGAGTCTGGCTGCGTTCCATGGGTTTGGCTCGAGTCGATTGTCCGATGCATCCTGCAGATGGTACGCTCCACTGGTTAGAACTTTGTCAATAACGAAGGAACCTTCACATTTGGGCTTGAGCTTGTCCTTTTTCTTCTCCGGTAGGCGTAGAACGAGTTCACCAACGTTATAAGTTTTGGCCCGTACTTCTCTGCTTTGATACCGCCGAGCCTGTTGCTTATAGAATGCGGAGCGGGCTTTTGCCACGTCACGCTCTTCCTCTGTAACACCCTCGATGCGGCTATATCTCCCACGTGTCAAAGCACGACTTAGAGGCATAACCGCATTGAAAGCAATGTCGCAAGTGAGGTAATCTTCACACAACCCATGTAATACATAAGGGAAAGAGATACATAGTTGGCTTACAATCACCACTTCACACAATTACATGAATAAAGCATTACATCATCCAGATACAATCAAGGTCCGACTACGGAACCAAAATAAAAGAAGGCTACCCCAAATGCTACACAGATCCTCGATCGACACCAACTGGGCTCCACTACAGATCAACTAGAACGAAACAACACAAAGGACAAGATCTTCATCGAGCTCCTCCTTGAGCTTGGTTGCGTCACCTGCTCGATAACATCAACACCTGCAAACTGGTTTTGGAAGTATCTGTGAGTCACGGGGACTCAGCAATCTCACACCCTCGTGATCAAGACTATTTAAGCTTATAGGAAGGGTAAAAGGTATGAGGTGGAGCTGCAGCAAGCGACTAGCATATATGGTGGCTAACATACGCAAATGAGAGTGAGAAGAGAATGCAAAGCATGTTCGAGAATCTATGATCAAGAAGTGATCCTAGAACAACCTACGTCAAGCATAACTCCAACACCGTGTTCACTTCATGGACTCCGCTGGAAAGAGACCATCACGGTGACGCACGCGGTTGATGCATTTTAATTAAGGTCAACTTCAGGTTTTCTACAACCAGACATTAACAAATTCCCATCTACCCATAATCGCGGGCACGGCTTTCGAAAGTTCAAAACCCTGCAGGGGTGTCCCAACTTAGCCCATCACAAGCTCTCACGGTTAACGAAGGATATTACATCTAGCGGGAAGACCCGATCAGACTCGGAATCCTGGTTACAAGACATCCTCGACAATGGTAAAAGAAGTCCAGCAAGACCGCCCGATGCGCCAACATCCTGATGGGAGCTGCACATATCTTGTTCTTAGGGCAACACTAGATGAACACTACGTACATCTAAAACAAGCCCTCAAGTTTCCTCGAGGTGGCGCCACAAGTGGCTCTGTTTCGGACCAACACTTAGACAAGCACTGGCCCAGGGGGGTTAAAATAAAGGTTAGGTGGCGAATGGTAAAACCAAGGTTGGGCCTTGCTGGAGGAGTTTTATTCAAAGTGAACTGTCAAGGGGTTCCCATTATAACCCAACCGCGTAAGGAACGCAAACTTCGGGAACATAACACCGATATGGCGGAAACTAGGGCGGCAAGAGTGGAACAAAACACCAGGCATAAGGCCGAGCCTTCCACCCTTTACCAAGTATATAGATGCATTAATTAAATAAGAGATATTGTGATATCCCAACAAATATCCATGTTCCAACATGGAACAAACTCCAATCTTCACCTGCAAATAACAACGCTATAAGAGGGGCTGAGCAAAGCGGTAACATAGCCAAACAACGGTTTGCTAGGACAAGGTGGATTAGAGGCTTGGTTTAACAATATGGGAGGCATGATAAGCAAGTGGTAGGTATCACAGCATAGGCATAGCAAAAGAGCGAGCAACTAGCAAGCAAAGATAGAAGTTATTTCGAGGGTATGGTCATCTTGCCTGAAATCCCGCAAGGAAGAAGAACAAGTCCTTGAAGAAGACAAATGGACGTAGTCGAACAGGTCCTCACAAACGCAACGTTATCAGAACCAACCCGAAGAAGCAACACCGGAAAGAAGCACACAACATAGTGAACAATCATCACATAAGCATGGCATGATGCGCAAACAAGTATGATGCATGTCCGGTTTAATGAGGCATGGCATGGCAAAATGCACAAACAATCCTACAAATTAAGTGGAGCTCAACATGCAACTCCATTGCATATTGACGAAACCCCACATGACTTATTTAGTTTGATCTTGTTTATCTACCCAACAATATTAAATGTTGTTAAACATGGAAAGAGGGTGAAGCAAATGAAAACTACCTATCTAGGCAAGTTTAAATGAGGTCGGAGACAACGAACAACAATTCCGGAAAATCCTCATATGCATATATTACGTTTGGTACTGTTCTGCCCTAAACCATATTTTATAGTTGTTAAACATGCAAAGTGATGCCACCATGTTAAACTAGGCATTTTTCCACCCCATTTACATATAAAGTTTGTTACAAACCGAGTTACGGTTATTTAGTTATGAAATAAAGCATTTTAACATGGCATAGGGGCAAATATGCAAACATCATTTTAAACATTTTAAACATAGATGAAATTTGGATATTATTAATCTACACAAAATTCTAAGCAAGTTTCATATATTAAATTTTTACATGTGATGGTTAGTTTGGGGGTTAAAATATGCATGAAGTTTAGGGGATAATCTGTAAAACTGGGTTTTCTCTGGATAAAAGGAAAATCGCTCTGTGGGAAAAAAACACGAATCGAGCCAAATCTGAAAATGCCCACCGGGCGGCTGGCTGCTCACCTACCTGGGCCAGGCCCAGTTCGGGGGGAGGAGCGCTGGCAAAGGGGCGCGCCGGTCTGGGCTGCCTGGCAAGAGGAGGCCCCCGCGCGGGCGCTGATCTGGCGGTCGAGCGGTATAGCGAGGCAGGACTGGTCAACGCGAGCGCTCGTCCCCTTCCCTGGTTCGGAAGAAGCCGAGGCAGGGGCTTGGCAACGGCGACAACGGGACTGCAGGGCTCCGGCGGAAGGCTTGCCGGTCCGGCGGCGGCTGGAATGGACGGATCGGGCCTTGGGGCACCAGATCCGGTGGGTGGTGGAGCTCCATGGGCGGCAACCTGCGGCTTGGTGCAGGGAGGAGGAGGCGCTGCCTGTGAACGGCATGAGAGAGAGAGAGATCATGAGAGAGAGAAGGAAGGGGGAGGAAGACGCGGGGGAGACGGGAAGGAGCAAGAACGCCTGAGGGTTGCCTGCTCCGGCGAGCTCCGCCGAAAGTGCGGTTGGCGCCGAAGGGAGGCGTTTGACTCCTTGGGTCGACGAGGAGTGTGAGGAGGCAGGCACGAGGCCTTCCGTTCATCTGCTGCAGCCAGGAGGATGAGGAGGCGGGCACGCAGGGTGGAGCTCAGGCGCGCTGGATCCGGTGGAAAAGGAGAAGGTTCGAGAGGATTTGTATCACGAGGAGTGCGGCTCTTGTTGGCTGGGCGATGGGATCGAGGGGGATTGAGTGAGGGAATCCCGAGAGGATTAGTGGCGGCGGCCGAGAGGGATGGATGGGACAACTCCCCTAGAAAATAGGGTTGACTATTTATATAGGTAGGTTGGTTAGGTTAGGGGCTACTCGGTTCATCCGATCATAATCGGACGAACCCGGATAAAATAGCTAGGGGTTCCAAATAAGAAAATGGTGACGTTTTGTAGATGTTTGGGGATGGTCCGGACACAATGGTAATGACTGTGCGGCTCGGGTCCGGGACAACTTTCGGGCGCGCGCGCGAGGAGGGCCGCGGGCTGACGAGAGAGGTTAGGTTGGACATGACGGTGAGTGGTGGTGGGCTGAGAAGAGAGAGGGGGAAAGCCACCCGGCAACTGTTTCCGGAGACCGGAAACGTCCGACGATAGACCGACTATATTGCCACTATAGTTATCCATTGGGGCATCAAACGAACTCCGGATGCGATGAAACTTGGCAGGCGGCCTACCTAAACATAAAAACACAGCATGCCAACTTTCAAACCATTCCGAGAACATTTTCTGGCCACTTATAAAATAATATTTCGGACGTGCCGCGGGCGCGTGCAAGTGTGCCTGGGCTCAGAACGGACAACGGACGGAACTGGGGGAACCCGGACAGATGCAGGTCTTGAAAACATGATGATGCAATGCACATGATGACATGATGAAATGCAACACGCAAGCAAATGACATGGCAACAACAGCGAATAACTCGAAGAACACCTGGCACATCGGTCTCGGGGCGCTACATCCTCCAAGGCGTCCAAACTGTCCTTCCAATCAAGTTCGGCTTGTTTCTCTTCGTACATGTGCACTCGAGGTGAATCATGAATGATGTCACAGGGCAGTACCGCCTCTGTGCCGTACACCGTAAAGAACGGTGTGTATCCGGTAGTGCGATTTGGCATGGTCCGTCGCCCCCATAGTACAGAGTCAAGTTCCTCCACCCAGTGCATATCTGATTCCTTCAAGTATCGCACTATTCTTGGTTTAATGCCTCTCATGATAAGACCATTTGCTCGCTCGACTTGACCGTTAGTTTGTGGGTGATAGGCAGAGGCATAATCGAGCTTAATGCCCATGTTGCTGCACCAAGTTTTTACATCATCGGCTGTAAAGTTTGAGTCGTTATCGGTGATGATGCTGTGGGGGACGTCGTAATGGTGTACAACCCCGAATATGAAGTCTATCACTGGTCCGGATTCGGCCGTTTTAACTGGTTTGGCTTCTATCCATTTGGTGAATTTATCCACCATGACCAATAGGTATTTTTTCATATGGCTTCCCCCTTTAAGGGGTCCGATCATATCGAGCCCCCAGACCTCAAAGGGCCAAGTAATGGGGATTGTTTGGAGAGCGGTAGGTGGCATATGGCTTTGGTTTGCAAAAAGCTGACAACCGACGCAATGTTGAACGAGGTCCTGTGCGTCTGCTCGGGCCATCGGCCAGTAAAAAACTATACGGAAGGCCTTGCTTACAAGGGCCCGAGCTGCGGCGTGGTGGCCGCCAAGTCCAGTATGAATTTCTGCCAAAAGTTGCCATGCTTCCTCTTCGTAGATGCACCTTTGAAGTACTCCGGTAACGCTTTTCTTATAAAGCTCTCCCTCGTGGACCTTTTAGGCTTTAGACTGCTGCACAATGCAACATGCCCCGTTTGGGTCATCAGGGAGTTCTTGCCTAGTTAGGTAAGCCAAGAAGGGTTCTGTCCACGGGGAGATGACAGTTAGAGTGTTCGGCATCTGTCGTTGTGGTCAGGTCCGGACTGTTGTTGCCGGTCTCTCCTTCCCATATCGTGGATGGCTTAAACAACCTTTCCAACAAGATGTTAGGTGGGACAGGGTCGCGCTTAGCGCTGATGCGAGCGAGGATATCCGCCGCTTCATTGTTTTCCCGGACCACATGGTGGAATTCAAGCTGACATTTTCTGGACGGCGTTGCAGTAAGCCGCCATTTTTATGTCCTTGGCGTCAAAGTCTCCATTTATTTGAGATATTGTGAGGTTCGAATCCCCACACACCTCAAGGCGTTGAATGCCCATGGAGACTGCCATCCGGAGACCATGCAACAGGGCCTCATATTCTGCTGCATTGTTGGAGTCTGTGTATAATATTTGGAGTACATATTGGACTGTATCTCCGGTGGGGGATGTCAGGACGACGCTTGCCCCCAGACCAGCCAGCATCTTAGAGCCGTCAATGTGCATGATCCAATTGGAGTACGCGCCATACGTTTTAAGGACTTCGGCTTCCGTCCATTCAGCGACGAAATCAGCCAGTACTTGCGACTTAATGGCTCGCCGTGGTTTGTATGTTATGTCGAACGGGGGAGCTCGATAGCCCATTTAGCAATCTGGCCCATGGAATCGCAGTTATTTATTATGTCGTTGAGTGGTACTTCTGAGGCCACCGTAATTGAACACTCTTGAAAGTAGTGTCGTAGTTTCCGGGATGCCATGAAGACCACGTATGCTATATTTTCATAATGTGGGTACCATGATTTGCATGGAGTGAGGACGGTGGATACATAGTATACCGGCTTTTGAAGCAGGAACTTATGTCCGTTCGTCTCTTGTTCGATGACGAGCACTACGCTTACAACTTGGTGTGTTGCCGCTATATATAACAGCATTGGTTCACTGACATTTGGCGCGGCCAAGATTGGGTTGGTGGCCGATACGGCTTTTATTTCTTCCAATCTGGCCGTGGCTACATCGGTCCACTCGAAGTGTTCGGTGTGTCGAAGAAGGTGATAAAGAGGTAGTGCCTTTTCTCCTAATCAGGAGATAAAGCAGCTTAAGGCAGCCACGCATCTAGTTAATTTCTGGATTTGCTTGAGGTCTGTTGGGATAGCCAACTATGACAAAGCTCAGATTTTAGCCGGATTTGCTTCAATTCCTTTATTGGATAGGATGAAGCCCCAGAGTTTTCCGGCAGGCACGTTGAAAACGCATTTTTCCGGATTGAGTTTGATGTCGTATGTTCGGAGATTGTCGAACGTGAGCCTCAAGTGGTCAATTAAAGATTTGACGTGTCTTGTTTTAATTACCACGTCGTCTACGTATGCCTCCACTGTGTTGCCGATTTGTGTTTCCAGGCATGTCTAAATCATGCGTTGATAGGTTGCACCGGCGTTTTTGAGCCCGGAAGGCATGGTGTTAAAACAGAAGGGGCCGTATGGTGTGATAAATGCCGTTGCGGCTTGATCGGTCTCCGCCATCTTAATTTGATGGTATCCAGAGTATGTGTCGAGGAAACACAATGAGTAGTGTCGAGCGGTAGCATCGATAATTTGATCAATGCGGGGGAGGGGGAAGGGATCCTTGGGGCAAGCCTTGTTAAGGTCCTTGAAATCGACACATAGGCGCCGGGATTTGTCCTTCTTTGGTCCCATCACTAGGTTTGCTAGCCAGTCCGGATGTTTTATTTCTATAATGAATCCGGCCTCGAGTAACTTGGCTAGCTCTTCTCCCATGGCTTGCCACTTAGGCTCAGAGAAATGTCGAAGAGTCTGCTTGACCAGCTTGAACCCCTTTAGAATGTTAAGGCTATGCTCGGCCAGCGTACGTGTGATCCTGGCATGTCTGAAGGATGCCAGGCGAAGATGTCCCAATTCTCGCACAAGAACTCCTGCAGTGCGGCGTCTGTTGTGGAGTTCAGCTGTGCCCCGATGGATGTTGTTTTTGTAGGCTCCGTTGGGTGGACATTTAATTTGACTATTTCATCCGCTAGTTTAAAAGAGGTGGACTTGGGTATTTTGTCGAGTATCACGTCGTCCCTGTCCACTGTGGATCGCAGCAAAGTTAGTTCTTCGGCCGCCAGGGCTTTAGATAATGCCTTGAGGGCTAGTGCACGGTTTTATTTTCGGCGCGAAGTGCTATGTCCGGATCACTAGCCGGAGTGATTATTCCATTGGGCCCAGGCATTTTGAGCTTCATGTAACCGTAATGGGGTATAACTTGGAAGATCGCGAATGCCTCCCGCCCTAAACGGGTGTGGTATCCGCTACTAAACGGGGCCACTTGGAATGTGATTTCTTCGGACCTATAGTTCTCCGGCGTGCCAAATACCACATCTAGTGTTTTTTTTGCCGCACATCATGCCTCCTGACTAGGGATGATTCCTTTGAAGTTCGTGCTACTTTGCTCAATGCGGCTCTTGTCTATTTCCATCTTGCTAAGAGTTTCCTCGTAGATGAGGTTTAATCTGCTGCCACCCTCCATGAGCACTTTAGTGAGCCGGAAGCCGTTGACCAAAGTGGCTGGTGCTCGAGCTGTTCGAAATTGAGGTTCTTCACTGGCATTGAAGGTTATCGCCATGTAGTTCCATGGATTTATTGCTGCACGTGGCAGACTTCGGCAAGGCTATGGAGTGTTCGCTTACGCCTATTATTTGAGGCGAAGGTCTCGAAGACTGTCAATATTGTATTGTTATTTTCCACAGGATGGTGCTCTGTTGTATTGTTGGTGAGGATATCCTTGCCGCTCTTGGCCACCTGCCGGAGTATCCAACATGCTCTAAGGCTGTGTGTTGGCATGGTATCCAGTGTACTGTGAATTTTGCATGGCCCATTGAGCCATCCCTCCAATACTGTTCCACGCCCTATATTGGGCTTTGGTTTCTTTGTAGTTGGATCGGGTGACTTACGGGGGTACACCCTTTTAGTTCGGACAGGGGGTTTAGTGAGAGCCGGAGGGTCCCAGAAATTTTTTGGGTTTTCCAGCCGCTTTCCATCATATAGTACTTTCGTACTATGGCCGCTAAGTCAGCAAAGTGTGCTATTTCACGGCGACTTATTGCGTTGAGGATTCCCTTGTCCGTGCAATTTTTGCAAAAGAATGAAATTGCGTATTCATCGCGACAGTCCTTGACCTTGCTCATTACAAGGAGGAATCTAGCCCAATAGTGATGTATTGTCTCTTGGGGCTCTTGCCTAATGTGGGAAAGATCACTTGAGTCTGGGTGGGTGGGTAGATTTAGGTACAAACCCTAACCCGATCTGAGACCCAGGGGCGGAGGAGTTTCTGAGCTTGGCAGTTCAGACTCCGGGATGTTGCCCAATAGATCTGGCCCACTTTCTGATTCTAGGTTCGCAGCTTGGGCCATGTCCTCCCGTGGACGGGTATCTGGCTCGGAGAGCTCCGAAATCCGCACATACTTTGTCCTCAAAATAGAGGAAGATTTGCTACATCGCTCCTCCACCACCGCTATCTAATGGGTGACCGGCGGAGAGTTAATCTCCCTTTGGTCGGGTTTAAGCCCGATCCGATCGTAGTCCGTAGCAACTCCCAGGGCGGCGATGCGATCCAAGATCTCGTTCAAGGAAGAGAGCTCAATTGGAACCATCTCCTCGGCGAATACCGAGCCGACGTGGAGGCTGTTTTTGATGACCTGAGAAGTCATCGTCGAAGCGATGGGTGAACGGGCGGTCATGACGAAGCCGCCTAGTCGGAGGGTTAGGCCTACACCCAGGGCTCCCCCCGGGGTGATGTTGTCATCGACAAGAAGAATAGCCGCCAGCCTTATCGTAACGGAGCAGTGGAACTCTCAATGAAAGCACGAATGTCGGTGTCAAAACCGGCAGATCTCGGGTAGGGGGTCCTGAACTGTGCGTCTAAGGCGGATGGTAACAGGAGGCAGGGGACACAATGTTTACCCAGGTTCGGGCCCTCTAGATGGAGGTAATACCCTACTTCCTGCTTGATTGATCTTGATGATATGAGTATTACAATAGTTGATCTACCACGAGATCGTAGAGGCTAAACCCTAAAACTAGCCTATGATTATGATTGTTGTTCTCATACAGACTAAACCCTCCAGTTTATATAGACACCGGAGGGGGCTAGGGTTACACAGAGTCGGTTACAAGGGAGGAGATCTACATATATGAATTGCCAAGCTTGCGTCCCATGCAAAGGAGAGTCCCACCGGACATGGGAAGAAGTCTTCAATCTTGTATCTTCATAGTCCAACAGTCCGGCTGTCCGAGGACCCCCTAATCCAAGACTCCATCACACATGTCGTAGTAGAGGCGCGCACGTAGTATGTACACATACGTACAGCGGCCAGTGTGCAAGAAAGAAAATACGGCCACGCACGTACATACGGGCAGGGTCTCGAATGCCTACTCGCGCATACGTACGGCCAGGGCTCGTTTACATGGCTGGGTCGGAACGGAGAAACTGCGTCATCGCCGTGTTCATGGGGAGCCAACCGGCTGGGTCAGAACGGAATGCGTCGTTGTGTTCATCGGGAGGGCTTGGATGGAATAACCGATGGAAACGAGGCCTGGCATACCGCAGAACCGAGGAAACGGCCTTGTGTTCGACCGGCCACATTCGAAACGGGATCCTATTCATGGGAGGGGTCTGGCGTATGGCAAAACGGAGGAAACGGACCTCCTACGGTCAAAACAGGGGTCCTGTTGATCGGGAGCAGTGTGGCGTACCGCAAAATGGAGGAAACGGACTTGTGTTGGAGCACTACGGTCGAAACAGGGGTCCTGTTCATCGGGAAGGGTGTGGCGTACCGCAAAACGGGACCCCACGGGATATTGTTCACCTCCACTGTCGACCCCCTCTAGCCTCCACGAGCTACTGTCCATCCACCATCGACCTCCTCCAGCCTCCACCTGCGATTGTTCATCCACAGGCTCCTGTTAATCCAGCCTCCACCGTGCGCTACTCCACCGGCTATTGTTCAACCAGCCCTCTCCACGGGCTCCTGTTCAACCACCCCTCCATGGGCTATTGTTCATCCAGCCCTCCACCCTCTACTATTCATCCTCCCCTCCACGGGGTGGTCCTATTCATCCAGCCCTCCACAGGGTCCAGTTCATCCAGCCCCAACCTGTAACATCCCAAAGTTTCAATTTGGAATGTTATACATTAGATCATCATTGCATATCATCTTTTATTGCATTTTGGTTTGATCCTTGAAATTCTATGCAACTCAAGGACCCATGGAGAGAGTTGGGGATTTCATTATTTTCATATTCGAGTTTTTTCTCGAATTTTGAAAAAAAGGATCGTTTGATTTTAATTATTTTATTCGGAGTTTTATCGCTATTTTATTTGAATTAGGAAAAATATGCGATTTTGAAAATTACATTTTGCTCCCAAATAAATGTTCACCCTGTCCGGCCTATTTTTTGAGGATGGGGAAAATTTATTTCGGGATTTCTGGAGTCCGTTTAGTACACTTTTTCTTTCTCTTTCTGCACGTCAAAATTATTAAAAAAAAGAGGAAACTGACTCCGGGCCGTACCCGAGCGGGACTCTGCCCGGGGGGCTTTATAAGCCGCAGCCCCGAGCCGCCCCAAGGCCCAGCCGCCGCTGAAGCCCACAAGCCCCGCCACCCAAACCCTAACCCTCCGCCACGCGCCGCCGCCACCGTTGCCGCCCCACCAACGCGCTGCCCTGCGCAGCCGCCCGCTAGCCGCTGCCCGCCGCCGCCCGCCGCCGCCCAGCTAGCCGCGCCACCGCACCGGAGCCGCACCGCCGCCGCCGCCGTCTCGCCCGACCCGCCGGAGGTAGCCGCCACCGTCGTTGGTTTTCGAGAGAAAACTGATCGGTTTTTTTCTCTGAAACCGTAGATCCGTTTTTTGAGTTTGTTCGTTTTTTGGTTTAGTTACTTAGCCGACGTTCGTCTGTACGATCGTTTTAGCGAACGGTTTTCATCCATTAGCCGCAGATATTGAGCGTTCCTTCGTTAGCCTATTCGTTCGTTTTTCTTTTTTTAGATTTTCCGCAATTATTTTCGATCATTATTTCTGATCCGATTTTCGGTTTAGTTTATCTTTTCGCTCGTTCATCGGAATCAGGCGATTCAAGTGCCTAGAGTTTCATCTCGAAGCCCTCTTTATGTTTAACCAACTGAAACAAGTTTTTTCTACTATAAAATTTGACTTTGGACCACATTAGTAAATGAAGCTTGTTTCTTTCGCCGTTTGAGTTTTGTTGGTTCGTTTGATTTGATTCTTTTTGCAAACTGGAGTTCTTAAGTTGAACTTTCTGGTTAGATCTCTTATTTGAGTTTTACTCGTGCCCTTCCTTGATTGCTTATTGTATGCTTGTTTGTTTGCGATAGAGTACCCGTAGTGAGAAGCGTGCTACTACGAGTCTCTAGGTTTCGCGGATCATCAGCAAGGCAAGTAACACTTTGATCATACCTCTTTACTACCCAGTTTTATTGCATTAGATCACCCCTCAAACAATTGCATGGTTAGGATCAGAATTAAATTGTGGGTTGGGTAGTAGTTGAGGTAGTACCTATTCACCTGTTTATTATCAAACCTTTGGGAATTACTTCTACGTTGCTTATATTGCTATGCTATGCTCGTAGACGTGGATTGGGTTTGAGCGTTTTCATGACAGATTTCAGTATTGTTAATTAATGGTTAACTTAAGGTGGCAACTTTAATACACATCTGGGTGGATTGAGGCACCTGGGGAAATCCAGTGTTTGCCTGTATTTTTTGGAAATCTCAGGGTACCGTCTGATTCTCCTATGGACTGCCACCAGGCTCAAAGGGATCATGAGATTATTCATGCTGTAAACTTCCCTGTGCAGCCACAAGCCACTATGGGCTTTGGTATAGTTGATTAAGTCATGTGAACTCTTACAGTGGTAGACTAGCAGATGTAGGGGATGTAGGTGGTACTCTCTACCCATCGTAAGGTGCTAACGCTTCTGAAAAACTGTGTCTCGGTCATCCGTTTCTCAAACACCTTGTAGTGCAAGAAATCCAACGGAGGAGATCGAGTCTTGTGGAGAAAGTGTGCAAACCTCTGCAGGGTGTACAAACTAATCATGGTTAGTCGCGTCTCCGGTTGTGGACACCTTGAGTATCTAGTTCCTGGATTATCATGTGGATCTCAACACTCTTAATTATAAAATTTGATTGGGTTATTGTTAATTATTTTCATTTGGGATTGAGATGTTGTTTACCGTTCTCAATGTTTAACAACTACCATGATAGTTAAATAAAAGATATTCCTTTGTTGTAGGAAAAAATTGGCTTTTTGCAAAACTTATTAAGCACGCAGCCTCCACCAGCCATATATGCATGTAGTGATATCATTATTCTATTCATTACTCTCTTGTGTTACATTGCCAGCATATTCCATGTGCTGACTCATTTTCAGGCTACAATGTATCATGTTGCAGACTTTCCAGAAGACGAGTAAGGAGCCTTAGGTCATGGTCTTTCACTGAGTGATGCCTTTGGAGTTGATGGACTCACTTTATCTTCCAAGCCTTCCGCTGTTATCGTATTAGGTGGCCTTAAGCCATATTTATTGTAATAAGTTCTCTTTTGAGACATTCGATGTAATAAGTGTGTGATTGCTACTTTGTTATAAGTCCTTCAAGTACTATGCATGTCGGCATTACCGATCCAGGGTTGACACTGATGCACAGAGATCAGACTGTCTGATGTCTAGTCGCTACAAGATGGTATCAGAGCACATGCTAACTATAGGACACGACCAATATGCTAAAGCCCTAGATCACTACTCTCTTCTCATTTCTAACTCCTCTCCATTTTCTATTCTTTACTACGGCGGACGCAAGGAACAAGTTTGCACAATCGGATGAAGAAGTACCTTTTGGACGACACTTGAAGGAAGTCACTAAGTACCTGAACATCGGAATACCAAGCTTCACTGGGACTTACAACGGCACTTTACCAGAAGAGGAGTGCTGGACGATTCTAGTTCAAGTTCCAGGAAAGAAATTTAGGCCAGTCACTAAGCCCATAGAGTTTTCCTTTCATGCACCAACCCGGAGTCTAGGAAAGTGTATGGCAGCCCACATCACCATGGGACGCAGTGGAGAAGTTTACCACAAGGATCTCAAAGATACTATCTAACCGATTTGTGGGCGCCGAGATGAGCAATGGGAAATGATCAGCACCAGGAGGGATAGATCGATTGTAGCTTTCATCCAGGAGTTAAACCAGCATATTCGCCGCCAGGATAATCAGATGTGCGTAGGCATGATAGACCTGAAGAAGGCAATGAAAAGGATCACGGAGCTGGAGGAAGAACTCAAGGCTACTCGTGAAGATTATGAGGAGGACATTGTCGTACTAGTGGAGAAGAATGATGACCTTACTAGGAAGCTAGGAGTTTTCATCGGAGACCCCGCGCAAGGAGGAGAAGACAATGAACCCAAGGAGATTCGTTCTGAAGACTACATCATCATCGACGACACCGACTCGAACCCCGACGATAGCGACGATGACTATGTTGATGAAGCTGTAGCAGATATCAGGGAGTCTTCGACCGATCAATATTTCTAGTAGACCACCATATCAGTAGTAGTATTCCACCATGTATATAGTATAGTCTGAGCACTTTTGTAACAATAGTTCTAGACCGATTTTATGCCCTTGCTTGATTGATTGAGTGATATGATTGTTTTTGTCTCATGTGCATATGGGTAGTGTTTTCTCAATAGACCTCATTCTATTCTATTCTCTTCCCTCTAAACCCTGATAAGCCTCCGAGACGTGACCCCGGATTTACTTTTCCACCAGAGCTCACCCAGTTGATCCAGCAGCAGAATACCTAGATGCAGTTTTTAGTTCAGAACCAAGGCAAAAACAACAACAACCCACCACCTCAAGGAAATATGCCCTAGAGGCAATAATAAAGTTATTACTTATTTCCTTATATCATGATAAATGTTTATTATTAATGCTACAATTGTATTAACCGGAAACATAATACATGTGTGAATACATAGACAAACAGAGTGTCACTAGTATGCCTCTACTTGACTAGCTCGTTGATCGAAGATGGTTATGTTTCCTAACCATAGACATGAGTTGTCATTTGATTAACGGGATCACATCATTAGGAGAATGATGTGATTGACTTGACCCATTCCGTTAGCTTAGCACTTGATCGTTTAGTTTGTTGCTATTGTTTTCTTCATAACTTATACATGTTCCTATGACTATGAGATTATGCAACTCCCATTTACCGGAGGAACACTTTGTGTGCTACCAAACGTCACAACCTAACTGGGTGATTATAAAGGTGCTCTACAGGTGTCTTCGAAGGTACTTGTTGGGTTGGCGTATTTCGAGATTAGGATTTGTCACTCCGATTGTCGGAGAGGTATCTCTGGGCCCACTTGGTAATGCACATCACTTAAGCCTTTTAAGCATTGCAACTAATGAGTTAGTTGTGGAATGATGTATTACGGAATGAGTAAAGAGACTTGCCGGTAACGAGATTGAACTAGGTATTGGAATATCGAAGATCGAATCTCAGGCAAGTAACATACCGATGACAAAGAGAACAAGGTATGTTGTTATGCGGTTTGACCGATAAAGATCTTTGTAGAATATGTAGGAACCAATATGAGTATCCAGGTTCCTCTACTGGTTATTGACCAGAGACGTGTCTTGGTCATGTCTACATAGTTCTCGAACCCGTAGGATCCGCACGCTTAATGTTCGGTGACGATCGTAATTAGGGTTTTTGTGTTTTGATGTACTGAAGGTTGTTCGGAGTCCCGGATGTGATCACGGACATGACGAGGAGTCTCAAAACGGTCGAGACATAAAGATTGATATATTGGAAGCCTATATTTGGATATCGGAATCGTTCCGGGTGAAATCGGGATTTTACCGGAGTACCGGGGGGTTACCGGAACCCCCCGGGGGTTAATGGGCCTACATGGGCCCTAAGGGAGAAGAGGAGGGCTGGCCAGGGCAGGCCGTGGGCCCCCTCCCCCCTAGTATGAATAGGACAAGGAGGGGGGGCGGCGCCCCCCTTTCCTCTTTCCCCCTTCCCCTTTCCTTCTCCAACAAGGCAAGAGGGGGGAGTCCTACTCCCGGTGGGAGTAGGACTCCTCCAGGCGCACCCCTAGGGGCCGGCCGCACCTCCGCCCTCCCTCCTTTATATACGGGGGCAAGAGGGCACCCCATGACACAGAAGTTGATCTTCGTGATCGTTCCTTAGCCATGTGCGGTGCCCCCTTCCACCATATTCCACCTCGGTCATATCGTAGCGGTGCTTAGGCGAAGCCCTGCGTCGGTAGAACATCATCACCGTCATCACGCCATCGTGCTGATGATACTCTCCCTCAACACTCGACTGGATTGGAGCTCGAGGTACGTAACCGAGTTGAACATGTGCAGAACTCGGAGGTGCCGTACGTTCGGTACTTGGATCGGTCGAATCGGGAAGACGTACGACTACTTCCTCTATGTTGTGTCAACGCTTCCATTGTCGGTCTACGAGGGTACATAGACAACACTCTCCCCTCTCGTTGCTATGCATCAACATGATCTTGCGTGTGCGTAGGAATTTTTTTGAAATTCCTATGTTCCCCAACAGTGGCATCCGAGCCAGGTTTTATGCGTTGATGTTATGCACTTTGGTTTGGCACGAAATCAAAATCCGTTGAGACGACGCCTTATGAACTGTAAGCCAGGTTTTATATGTTAAATAGGGCACCATCGAAATCCGTTGAGACGACGCCTTATGAACGGTGGTTTGGCAAGAAACCAAAGTTGTCGTTTCTAAAAGTTTGGGGCTGCGATGCCTATATGAAAAAGCTTCAACCTGAGAAGCTCGAACCCAAATCTGAGAAATGTGTCTTCATAGGATACCCAAAGGAGATTGTTGGGTACACCTTCTATCACAGATCCGAAGGCAAGACATTCGTTGCTAAGAATGGATCCTTTCTAGAGAAGGAGTTTCTCTCGAAAGAAGTGAGTGGGAGGAAAGTAGAACTTGATGAGGTAACTGTACCTGCTGCCTTATTGGAAAGTAGTAGATCACAGAAACCGGTTTCTGTGACACCTATACCAATTAGTGAGGAAGCTAATGATAATGATCATGAAACTTCAGATCAAGTTACTACCGAACCTCGTAGATCAACCAGAGTAAGATCCGCACCAGAGTGGTATGGTAATCCTATTCTGGAAGTCATGCTACTAGATCATGATGAACCTACGAACTATGAAGAAGCGATGGTGAGCCCAGATTCCGCAAAATGGCTAGAAGCCATGAAACATGAGATGGGATCCATGTATGAGAACAAAGTGTGGACTTTGGTTGACTTGCCCGTTGATCGGCAAGCAATTGAGAATAAATGGATCTTCAAGAAGAAGACTGATTCTGACGGTAATGTTGCTGTCTACAAAGCTTGACTTGTTGCAAAGGTTTTCGACAAGTTCAAGGGATTGACTATGGTGAGACCTTCTCACCCGTAGCGATGCTTAAGTCTGTCCGAATCATGTTAGCGATTGCCGCATTTTATGATTATGAAATTTGGCAGATGGATGTCAAAACTGTATTCCTGAATGGATTTCTGGAAGAAGAGTTGTATATGATGCAACCAGAAGGTTTTGTCAATCCAAAGGGAGCTAACAAAGTGTGCAAGCTCCAGTGATCCATTTATGGACTGGTGCAAGCATCTCGGAGTTGGAATAAACGCTTTGATAGTGTGATCAAAGCATTTGGTTTTGTACAGAATTTCGGAGCAGCCTGTATTTACAAGAAAGTGAGCGGGAGCTCTGTAGCATTTCTGATATTACATGTGGATGACATATTACTGATTGGAAATGATATAGAATTTCTGGATAGCATAAAGGGATACTTGAATAAGAGTTTTTCAATGAAAGACCTCGGTGAAGCTGCTTACATATTGGGCATTAAGATCTATAGAGATAGATCAAGACGCTTAATTGGACTTTCACAAAGCACATACCTTGACAAAGTTTTGAAGAAGTTCAAAATGGATAAAGCAAAGGAAGGGTTCTTGCCTGTGTTACAAGGTGTAAGGTTGAGTAAGACTCAATATCCGACCACCGCAGAAGATAGAGAGAAAATGAAAGATGTTCCCTATGCTTCAGCCATAGGCTCTATCATGTATGCAATGCTGTGTACCAGACCTGATGTGTGCCTTGCTATAAGTCTAGCAGGGAGGTACCAAAGTAATCCAGGAGTGGATCACTAGACAACGGTCAAGAACATCCTGAAGTACCTGAAAAGGACTAAGGATATGTTTCTCGTATATGGAGGTGACAAAGAGCTCATCGTATATGTTCATGTAGATGCAAGCTTTGACACTGATCCGGACGATTCTAAATCACAAACCGGATACGTGTTTATACTGAACGGTGGAGCCGTCAGTTGGTGCAGTTCTAAACAAAGCGTCGTGGAAGGATCTACATGTGAAGCGGAGTACAGAGCTACTTCGGAAGCAGCAAATGAAGGAGTTTGGATGAAGGAGTTCATATCCGATCTAGGAGTTCATATCCGATCTAGGTGTCATACCTAGTGCATCGGGTCCAATGAAAATATTTTGGATAAGTTCGTCGTGGTGTTCATTGATTATATTCTGGTCTACTTGATGAATGAAGAAGAACATAAAGAGCATTTGCATTTAGTACTTGGGAAACTCAGAGAACATGGGCTATACGCCAAGTTCAGCAAGTGTGAGTTTTGGTTGAAGGAAGTTGTATTTCTTGGACATATTATATCCGAAGAAGGAATAGTGGTAGACCCAACCAAAGTTGTCACTGTGACAAATTGGGAGTCACCCACGACAGTTGGAGAGATCCGGAGTTTTCCTGGACTCGCAAGATACTACCGGAGGTTCATTGAGAATTTCTCAAAGATTGCAAAGCCTATGACAGAGTTGTTAAAGAAGTACACTAAGTTCAAATGGACTAAGGAATGTGAGGCCAGCTTTCAGGAGTTGAAAAGACGCTTGGTTACATCACCAGTGTTGATTCTGCTAGATCAATGCAAGGATTATGAAGTGTATTGTGACGCTTCTCGTCGAGTACTTGGAGCCGTACTTATGCAGGAGGGAAGAGTTGTTTAATATGCCTCACGACAACTTAAACCCCATGAGTTAAATTATGCCACACATGATTTGGAGTTAGTAGCCGTAGTACATGCGCTGAAAACTTGCAGACATTTTCTCATCGGAAACCATTGTGAAGTATACACGGATCACAAGAGTTTGAAGTATATCTTCACACAGAAGGAGTTGAATCTAAGGCAGAGGAGATGGTTGGAGCTCATTAAGGATTATGATATGAGGCTGCAATATCATCCTGGAAAGGCTAACGTAGTAGCCGATGCGTTGAGCCGCAAAAGTCATGTCAATACAATCATGAGCGGAGAATTACCCAAGGAGTTGGCAGATGACCTTCGTGAGCTATGTTTGGAGATAGTTCCGAGAGGTTATGTAGCAACTTTGGAGATTCAGTCTACCTTGATGGACAAGATCAGAGAAGCTCTAAAGACGGACAAGGAGATTGCCGAAATAAAGGAAAGAATGAGCAAAGGAAAGACTAAAAGATTTCGTGAGGATGAGCACGATATCTTATGGTTTGAGGACCACGTATATGTGCCAAATGATCAGGAGATCAGGAAGTTAACTCTGCAAGAGGCCCATGATTCTCCATATTCGATTCACCTAGGAAATACCAAGATGTATCTGGATTTGAAGGATAGTTTCGGGTGGACCGGAATGAAGAAGGATATTGTAGAGTATGTAGCGGTTTGTGATGTATGTTAGAGAGTGAAGGTAGAGCATCAGAAGCCAACAGGGTTGCTACAACCATTGCCGATACCCAAATGGAAGTAGGATAAACTAGGCATGGACTTTATCACGGGATTACCCAGGACTCGTTCAGGCTATGAATCAATATGGGTAGTAGTCGATTGTTTGATCAAAGTAGCTCATTTCATCCCAGTGAAGACCACTTACACCAGTGCTAAGTTGGCAAAGATATACATGACCAGGATCATATGTCTACATGGAGTTCCGAGGACCATTATATCAGATAGAGGAACCCAGTTTACCTCAAAGTTATGAAATTAGTAACATGAAACTTTGGGAACTAGGCTAGAGTTCAGTACAGCTTTTCACCCGCAAACAGATGGCCAGACTGAGAGAGTCAATCAGATTCTGGAGGACATGTTGAGATCTTGTGCACTAGATTGCGGATCTAGTTGGGACGAAAATTTACCTTACGCAGAGTTCTCATACAACAATAGCTATCAAGCCAGTTTGAAAGTTGCCCCTTTCAAAGCATTGTACAGAAGGAGGTGCAGAACACCATTGTTGTGGGATGAATTTGGAGACCGACAGTTGTTTGGACCAGATTTGATTAAAGAGTATGAAGAGAAGGTTAAGCTGATTCGCGGTAGACTCAAGGTAGCCCAGTCCAGGAAGAAGACTTATGCGGATTCAAAACGCAAGGAGACAGTTCACGAAGTTGGAGACAAAGTGTATCTTTGTGTATCCCCACTTCGAGGAGTGAAGCGCTTTGGAGTTAAGGGAAAGTTAGCACCATGTTTTGTGGGACCATACAAAGTTTTGGAACATATGGGAGAGGTTGCTTACAAGTTGGAATTACCCGAAGGATTGTCAGGAGTTCTCGATGTGTTCCTCGTTTCTCAGTTGAAGAAGTGCCACGCAGAGATGGCTGATATTCCACTCAGAGATACAGTGCCAATGGAAGCGATGCAGTTGGATAGTGATTTGACCTACGAGTAGAAGCCAGTCAGAATTCTCGAGTTTGCCAGCCGAGTTACACGCAGCAAGGTTATCAAAATTTGCAAGGTTAAGAGCAACCACCATACCGAGGATGAAGCCACCAGGGAACGAGAGGGAGACCTACGGAAGGATCACTCTCACCTATTTTCTAGCCAAACCGAATCTCGAGGTCGAGTTTCATCTTAAGGGGGGTAGGTTTGTAACATCCCAAATTTTCAATTTGGAATGTTATACATTAGATCATCATTGCATATCATATTCTATTGCATTTTGGTTTGATCCTTGAAATTCAACGCAACTCAAGGACCCACGGAGAGAGTTGGGGATTTCATTATTTTCATATTCGAGTTTTTTCTCGAATTTTGAAAAAAAGGAATCGTTTGATTTTAATTATTTTCTCTTGAATATTTCTTTTACAAAAATAAAAGAGAGAGGATAAAATGACTTCCTCGAAAATAAAGAAATATCGGAGATTTAATGTTAAAATCAGATAAGAATTTTATTCGGAGTTTTATCGCTATTTTGTTTGAATTAGGAAAAATATGCGTTTCACACAATTGCATTTTAGGCCCAAATAAATGATCACCTTGGCTGGCCTATTTTTAGAGGACGGGGAAAATTTAGTTTGGGATTTTTGGAGTCTATTTAGTACTCTTTTTCTTTCTCTTTCTGCATGTCGAAATTAATTTTTTTTAAAGAGGAAACCGACTCCGGGCCATTCCCGAGTGGGACTCCGCCTGGGTGGCTTTATAAGCCGCAGCCCCGAGCCGCCCCAAGGCCCAGCCGCTGGAGAAGCCCACCAGCCCCGCCACCCAAACCCTAACCCGCCGCCAACCGCCACCGCCGTCGTTGTTGCGCGCCGCTGCTGCCCCGCTGCCGCTAGCCGCTACACGCTGCCCCACTAGTCGCGCCGCCACACCGGAGCCGCACCGCCGCCGCCGTAGTCTCGCCCGACCCGCCGGAGGTAGCCGCCGCCGTCCTCGGTTTTTGCGAGAAAACTGATTGATTTTTTTCTCCGTAACCCTAGATCTGTTTTTTAGTTTCGGTTCGGTTTCTCTTTTCGGCTTAGTTATTTAGCGGACGTTCGTCTGTACATTTGTTTTAACGAACGGTTTTCATCCGTTAGCCGCAGATATTGAACGTTCGACCGTTAGACTGTTCATCCATTTTTCTTTTTCTCGGATTTTCCATGGTTATTTTCGACCGTGATTTATGATCCGATTTTCGTTTTAGGTTATCTTTTCGCTCGTTTATCGGAATCAGGCGATTCAAGCGCCTAGAGTTTCGCCTCGAAGCCCTGTTTCTGTTTAACCAACTGAAACAAGTTTTTGCTACTGTAAAATTTGACTTTAGACCAGATTAGTAAAGGAAGCTTGTTTCTTTCGCCGTTTGAGTTTTGTTGCTTCGTTTAATTTGATTCTTTTTGCAAACCGTAGTTCTTAAGTTGAACTTTCTGGTTAGATCTCTTATTTGAGTTTTACCCGTGCCCTTTCTTGATTGCTTATTGTATGCTTGTTTGTTTGCGATATAGTACCCAGAGTGCAAAGCGTGCTACTACGAGTCTCTAGGTTTCGCGGATCATCAGCAAGGCAAGTAACACTTTGATCATACCTGTTTACTACCCAGTTTTATTGCATTAGATCACCCCTCAAACAATTGCATGGTTAGGATCAGAATTAAATTGTGGGTTGGGTAGTAGTTGTGGTAGTACCTATTCACCTGTTTATTATCAAACCTTTGGGAGTTACTTCTACGTTGCTTATATTGCTATGCTATGCTCGTAGACGTGGATTGGGTTTGAGCGTTTTCATGACAGATTTGAGGATTTTTAATTAATGGTTAACTTAAGGTGGCAACTTTAATACACATCTGGGTGGATTGAGGCACCTGGGGAAATCTAGTGATTGCCTGTATTTTTTTGGAAATCCCGGGGTACAAACTAATCATGGTTAGCTCTGTCTCCGGTTATGGACATCTTGAGTATCTAGTTCGTGGATTATGATGTGGATCTCAACACTCTTAATTATAAAATTTGATTGGGTTATTGTTAATTATTTTCATTTGGGATTGAGATGGGGTTTACCATTTTCAATGTTTAACAACCACCATGATAGTTAAATAAAAGATATTCCTTTGTTGTAGTGAAAAATTGGCTTTTCGCAAAACTTATTAACCATACAGCCTCCACGAGCCATATATGCATGTAGTGATAGCATTATTCTATTCATTACTCTCTTGTGTTACATTGCCAGCATATTCCATGTGTTGACCCATTTTCGGGCTGCAACGTATCATGTTGTAGACTTTTCAGACGACGAGTAACGAGCCTTAGGTCGTGGTCTTTCACTCAGTGATGCCATTGGAGTTGATGGACTCACTTTATCTTCCAAGCCTTCCGCTGTTATCGTATTAGATGGCCTTAAGCCATATTTATTGTAATAAGTTCTCTTTTGAGACATTCGATGTAATAAGTGTGTGATTGCTACTCTGTTATAAATCCTTCAAGTACTATGCATGTTAGCATTACCGATCTAGGGATGACACTAATGCACAGAGATCAGACCGTTTGAGGTCTGGTCGCTACACAACCGGCTCGATTGACCAGTGCCCTGTTCATCTAGAGGCAACACCATAGGGTCCTATTCATCCACCCCCACCGGGACTGTTCATCCAAACCCCCCAGCAATGCTCACTGTTCATCCAGAGGCAACACCACGGGGTCCTGTTCATCCACCCCTATCGGGAACTGTTCATCCAAACCCCCCAGCAACGCTCACTCTTCATCCAGAGGCAGGATCGATCGTCTTCAGTTAGTAGTAGTAACGAAGGAATCGCTTGATCGGGTTCAGTTAACAGCCATCGATCCATCGCTCGGGTTCAGTAACGCGTAGCCTGCATTGAAATTGCTCGGGTTCATTCAGAGCCCAACGCCTCGCTTGGGTTCAGTTAGAGCCCAACGCCTCACACCCATGCGCGCGCGTGTACGAGAGAAACGTGCATCGCTCGGCCCCGACCACCCATCGTAGTCGGCAACACCTCGATATTTTCCTCGCCCTCGCTTCTACCACGGTTTTTTCCGTCATGGACTGCCCAAAGAATGTCATGCAGTCGCGTCTCCGGCCCGCCCAGGACGAAAAGCCCATTTTCTGTCATGATTTTTTGTCATAGAAGTAGGACCCCACCACATCTATGATGATACTGTGTTTTGTCACAATTATTGTCACAGAAGTATCATAAGTATGACAGAAAAAAATTTCGTTCGGCCCAAAATGTCACGGATGTGTCTTTTTTTTGTAATGTACCTCGAGGGCGTCGCGTCAAGCTCACGGATTTGAGCAGAGTAACAAATGACGAGCCTAGTTGTAGTGCGAGTGAAGAAGAAGGGGAGCTGGGGATTTTCTATTGTAGTGAGGAAGAAGGGGAGCGATTGGAGCGAGCTGACATGAGGTGGGTGGGAGTGAGGAGGAAGAAAAGAACCCATGTTTTTTGGGGGTGGTGTACTAGGTGGACGCAGCTTTGGTGCCTTAAAGGCACCTGCCTTTGGGTCACTGACATGTGGGATAGCCACCTATTGGGCCCACATGTCATTGACACAATGGCAGGTGCCTTAAGGCACCGAAGCATAGTCCATTTGGGTGTAGGTAGCGCCTCTCATTAAGTAAATATATGGGATTTTGAAATGATTTCATTATATACTACGGTGGATGGGCTATTTTGTCTTGGGTCGAGAGAAACAATTACTACTAGTACAGTGGAGACACTCTACAGCTACCCAGAAAAACAATTACTACTAGTAAAGTGGATACACTACCGCTTCTGGCTCCTCCAAGGTCATCGAAACGTCTCCCTCTGCAGAATGCCATTTTACTTTTGCTCACCAACATGCGGGCCACGCAGCATGCGGGCCCAAATGCCATCCACCAAATTAGAAGCAGTATGCAGGCGGAGAGTCACCCCAGTCGCAGCGCGGCAGTAATGAGTTGTCGTATCAAAAAACCCCACCTCCCCGCAGTATAAGTTTGACGGACGAAGCAACCATCATTTGTCTCTTCGCTTAACCCCCTTCTCCCTCACCGTCTTCAAGAAAGCCAACTCGCATCTGCCATTGTACTTCTCTCCCAATGAAGGGAAGGTAAGCAGATCCGTGATGTTGCTATATTTTCATTCAGAGAAAAAAAGAACTTTTCCAAAGCAGTAACCGATCCTCACTCTCTTTTTTGTTTCATTGTCATTGCGATTGTGTTTTCTTTTCAGTGGTCTCCAAGTATTCGTTAGTTTCATGATGGACCAAGGAGAACCTGGCAAAGATCTGTCGATGTTGGAGCAGACGCAGTAGGCTGATCCCCACGAGACAGAGAGCTCCAAGAAGATGGAGGCAGCCACCGAGCCGACCCCAGATATGCTCATGGCCACTACTGAGTTGGTTAACGCCCCCTTCGAGGATGTGTCCCCCCCCCCCCGCTGAGCTGCCCAAGGTGATTTTATTCTTTGCCAATCTCAATTGCGGTTTTTCATCTAAGTATGTGGTGATGAATAATGGAAAATTTTATTAGCTTCGATGCCATGCTACCTTCCCTGTCATGCATACTTTTGACTCTACATAGTGGTTTAAATAACTTGTGTTTCTTATATTGGAAAGTAATTCAGAATTTGTTTATGTTTCAATTAGAGCCCTGATGTAGACAAGGATTGTGTGGTTGTACATGTCACTCGCTATGAGGCAGATGACCTAAATATACGCACCGGGAAAACAGAGTTCTTAGGCTGTTGGATCCTGGAAGCCATTTGCACTTATACCAATGTCGAGATTTATTCCAGCCTTACTATTGTCAGGCGTGTTGTCCAAGGCTTAATGAAGCACAAGAAGTTCAAGGCTACTCTTTTGTTTGTGAGGCATACTGTTCTTGTCAAGCTTACGTAGGAAGATGATGTGGCATGCCTCCACAAACACGTTTATGAGTGGCAAGGCCACAAGGTTATCTTCGGGAAGGTTCACAGGATTGAGCTGCTGCCGGACATCCTGGATGATGTTCATGGCAAGGTCTGTCTTGTGTTCATTGCAAATTAAATCGAGTCATGAAACAGTTGCCCCAGCAAGTGTTTAATAATAGTTTGTATTGTGTCTAATTATCCGAACCTTACCTACTATCTAGCCCTCTCGGGCTAGTACTCTGTTTGAATCCGTCTATGGGAACTGTTGCTACATTTGTGTGCACATGAATCATGTGAGAACCATAATGATTGTTGCCAAAACAGATGCCTCCTCACTAGTTTTTTCATGAATATGGCATGGTAAGACATAAGTTGTCATGGTTTATCATATGAGCACTGTCTGTTTGATGAAATAGAGTACTCGTTCAAGAACTATGCACCGACATATACATAGGGTACATAAGGCTGGTTATGTACTTGTAAACACTGTTGGTGCTACTCCACTTGTAAGCAGTGGTGCAAAACACGGCATATTGGCTCAGCTCGCTTCAACACTAGAAAAGTCGGCTATCAACTAGCTAACAATCAATAATTTTCTATCTGACATATAAGCAACTACGTATCTGGTTACAGTGGTTCATGCAGTTAACTGAGGCCACAATGTAAATTCCAAATGTTCACACGCTAGTCCAACATTCATGTGGAACACTTACATTAAACTCAACTTCATACAAAACTTGAAAAGCATAAGTTAAGAAATTTTATACATCTCAATGATTCATAGAACATAACAAAGCTATACTAGTTCACAAAAAAGACAAAGTTGTGAGAAGGTTTACAAATCGGGAAAATCAAGCTAGGCGTCTCTGAGCAAAGGGCCTCCCTAGGCAGGCTTTAATTTCCTGGAGTTCACTCTAGTTTTTCTTGTTGCCACCATCCAGGGTGAGGTTCTCTCATTCCAGAATAACCAATTATAATTGTGTCCTCAGCTGGAATGCTGAACTAAACCACGTAGTGTACTGACCATCTGAAATTCTTGTGCATTCTACTAAATTTAAGCACCGCTATTTGCAGAAATAAGTAGACCACAATGCCTCTTGTCCGTGCACCTGTCCCAAAAACCTCCATGCAGCCGCGCCATCTAGTCCTCGTTCCATGGATGAACTGGTAGAAAGTGCAGTCCGGACTAGGAAGGAGTTTTTTTCTCCATCCCTGCACTACAATCAGAAAATAAAACGTACGAATCGGCTTCTTTTAGAGTGTGTTGGTCATTCTACCTAGTTACTACCAATGCAGGAATACCTGGAAGATGGGTGGTTATAGGATGGCATCTAGGAATAGCCATCTCATTTTGTGTAGTTCTACTAAAATTGAGGTCTGTACTTTTGATTGCGTACATAGAAATGCTATGGAGACAGACATCCCTATTTGCGCAAATATGAAATATGGTTATTTAAACAGTGATAGTTATTTGTAGTGGCATATGATTAATAGCAGCATTAATTGTGTTATAACTGACACTACATTGACAGTATGAAAGTGCCCTTAAGTAAGTAGCATCACATCACATCAACACTTCCACTAGATTAACATGCGGAACAATAGCATTAGTATTACTGTCATGAGAGTAGCACATGGTCAATAAATGTGCAATCAAATTTGTGCAGTTCCACTGGGATGAAGCAATGTTAGTGACGCGAGATTTAAATGTAGCTGCAAAAACACAATTCATGGGAAATAAAGCATGACGGAAGCACTTCATAAAATGGTGATGGCATTGCTTCAATTTATCGATGGCACTAGACCATTAATTAATAGTGACATTAACGATAGCGATATGGGCGTAGGGACAGTACGGGCATAAAGTGGTGAGGCAGATGTGGTTGCTGAGAGCGGCAAACACTCAGGAAGCATGTCTGCATTTCTCCCATTTTTTATCTCCTCGGCGACATTTTCCTATGTGAGCACAGGAAATCCAGACCTGCTCGTTCTCATTTGCGGTGTCCCCCAACAGCCCTCACTTTCTTTCCTTTTTCGACCAAGAGACATGTCCACTTCCCCGACCCTTCGACATCCACCATGCTTTCTTTTCCTTTTCAACCAAGAGACAAGTTGGGTAGCCAGTATCTACTACCTTCCCCCGTTTTCTCATAGAACCAATTCCTACATTCATGCTACAGCTTTCCCACTTTCTTCCATGTCTGAACCAACTCTTAGATTTGACTATATGAAGTAGCTTTACCTCTAATGATAGTAAAAGTCTAGATGGCTTTAGAACAACCAACGGAAGTAGAAAAAGACCCACACGCAGCTACGTGGGGAGCTGGGGCAGTAGAGCAAGGCAGGTTTCGAAGGAATATATACCGAAGGCTCGTCGTCATGTGGCAAAGATGGCGTCGGGAGGTCGCATCTTGGCCACAATACCGCATGGAGGAAGAAGGGGTCGGAGGCCCTCTCGAGCCGGTGTTGTCACGGAGAGAACAGCATGATCGCCGATCGGGATGTGCGGGCAGCCGTTGGTCTCCTCCCTCGCCGTTGACAATAGCGTGAATGATACACCTACACCCCTGCCCCGGTCGAGGTGGTCCGGCCGGATTTGTGACCAGCGATGAGCAGAGAGAGAGTGTGGCCACCTATGTCTTGCTTAGATCTGGAGAGCATGAGAGAGTGAAAGAGAGGAACCCTAGTAAAACAAGCACTAAGACTCCTGCTTATATATATAGTGGAGTGATTTTGTTGTACCAGCTTCAAAAAAATGTGCTCGTACGTGTACCCACGAGAGGGTGTGAGAGAACTATTGCGATTCGTGAGAGTACAATATACTATCCCCAAAGAACGTTCGCCACAAGAGTAATAGTATAAGTGTGTGCCGTGTGAGTTAAAATAAAAGGTGCTCAACGTCTTTTGTTTTTTAGAAGTTCTGAGGTTAGGGTGTGAAGAGCACATATGTGTGTGACGTCTACCTATAGATAGACGGTGGGTGCGAGAGGACCCGGGAGAGTCGTGAGTCATGAGGGTGCGTGTGTGCATGAGAGAGAGGGGCACGTATCAATGCAATGCACGTGTCCGTAAATCATATCTCCCAAACGTTCTCCACAAGCCATTTCCTGATGAACGCCGTAAGAACTGTTAGATCAGCATCCGACAATGTCAGTTTTGCCATGTCATTTAATAGAACAACCACTCCTTTGACACACAAATCTTCCACGTGAGTGTTAGCAACTGCCTTATGCTCCTCCCGCATTCCAAAATGCAGTGCATATAGCTTTATTGAAAATTTGAACCTCGCAAACTTTTACCGATTTTTCTTGTACCAAAATGCACATATAGAATACCTAGTATATATCATTTCATTCAACTTCGATAGGTAACTGTAAAGATGGGGGGGGGGAGTGTACAAAGAAAGACCGTCGTATGACCAACGATCCTTTGGTGTGGAGGAATATCATAGGAACCCTGTATGATATGATTTTTATAGGATTTTTTCCTTTAGAGCCAATTGGTTCATAGGAATAGATCCATATACTCCACATTTCAAAGGAAAATAAACATGATATAATTTTATAGCTTTAGAGCCACTTGGTTCATATGAATGGATTCCTATACTCACACAATTTCAAAGGAAAATAAACATTAGTGTATATTCAATAGAAAAGTTCCTATGATGTGAACCAATACATCTCTTTTCTAATCCCTCCTCATAGGAATTGAGATACATGTCATCTCTAGATTCAATTCATGTCGGCGTTTTGGGAACGGGGGTCCCCAGACTTGCCTGCCAGCGGCCTGCGGCGTGGCTCAAGTGGGGGCCCAACATGGCCCATCTTCATCAAGCACAAGACTCAAGACCCTCGCGAGGGGCCAAGCCTCGCGAGGCGGATGACACGACGCATCCTCAGGCGTAGCCTTCTCAGGCTGGCTCGCGAGGAGATGGAGATATCAAGGCGGGGTGCCTCGGGAGGCGCCCGTGACGCAAGCCATGACGATCGAGGGCACCAGGCGGGCGCCAGCGCACGCAGCGTCCTTCTTTCCTCTTTGGTGCAAAGGGGGCAAGCGCAGCCGCGGAGTACCGAGGCATCAGGCAAAGGTTGCCGTTTTGGTGCAACAAGACCAGGACCAAGCGGACTACGAGACGGAGGTCACCATGGAGGCCAGCACGGCATCACCACAGTCTTTCGCAGGTGAAGACCACCTTTTGTCAGGATAGATGTACTTGCTGTCCCCCTTCAAATTAGCCCGCCATTGTTGGCTCCCTTCCCGCTCAATATTTGGGAAGAGGACCAGGGCCCCTATAAATAGGACCAGCCACCCACATAGCAAAGGGTTCGGAGAGTTCGGTTCGGCGCACGGATCCGGCCAGCAAGTAGAGAAAGAGAGAGAGAGGTGGCAGAACTCCTCCTAGTAGTTCGTTGCCCCAGCCAAGAACAGGCCCTCCCGAGGCTGTTCTTCCTTGTATTGTTCTTCATCATCAGCTCCAAGAGGCAATCCACCCACCACACACTGGAGTAGGGTATTACACCACAACGGTGGCCCGAACCAGTATAAATCTTGTGTCACTTGTGTGATTCTTTCTGTAGTTTAGATCTTTGTGAGGCGGGGAGGTTGAGGACGTGATTTCCACGCGCACCCCAGTGTTCCAACCTTAAGGGTCTGCCAGAACCCGAAATCCGACATTTGGGGCGCCAGGTAGGGGTGCGCCGGAATCTGTCTTCCACCACTCCGTTCTCCTCCGACCGTCGCATGCATGTCCGACGCTTGTCGGGCCCAAGCCGAGCGCCGGGCCGCCATCGCTTCTCGTGTCGCCCAGACGGCCCCTGTCGGTGGGCGTCCTCATCGTTCCCCGCAGCCCGCCGTCAACAACGCCACCGGCTCGGCGGGAAACGAGCTGCAGGCACCACCCCAGCATCCGCCTACGCGATAGAGCAACTACACCGCGGCACCGATGGCTCCGGTCGTTGTGGCCCTCCTGGGCGGCTCGCCGGCGCCGCCCACAAGTCGCCACATCAAGCCTTTTGCCCGCCGGGTTAGCTCCGTTGCCGCCTGGCAGGGGGCTCCCCCGAACCGGGCGGCGAGCGAGGTCGATCTGACCTTCAGCTCGGAGAACCACCCCACCAACCAGGTTGGCTCAGGCGCGCTCCCCTTGTTGTGCACCCCCACCATTTGCCAGGTTGCCGTCACTCGAACCCTCATCGACGGCGGCGCGGGCCTCAGCGTGCTTTCGGTCGAGACTTTCGGCCTCTTCTACATACCCCGGGAGCGGCTGCGACCCAGCCGATCCTTCTCGGGCGTCGGGGGCGGATCGTCCGACTCCCTGGGACAGATCTGGCTCCCGGTGACCTTCGGCACCTACGACAACTTCCGCACGGAGACGGTCGACTTTGACATCACCCCCATCGGCCTTCCCTACAAAGCCATCCTCGGCTACCCGGCACTGGCCCAGTTCATGCCCGCCGCGCACCCGGCGTACAACCTCATGAAGATGCCCGGGAGGAATGGTACCCACACCGTGCGCGGGGACACCGGGGACGCCCGGCGAGTACTCGAGCTCGCCTTCAAGACAGCAGCGTCGGCACGGCCCGCCAACGCGGAGGCCCCTGAGCCCAAGGGGGCTGTGCCCGCCAAGAAGAAGCAGTTATTCACCCAGGACAAGGCAGCGACCAAGAAGATACCCGTCGACAAGGACGGGTCCTCCAGTGCCACTTTCACCATAGCGCCAACCTCGAGCCAAAGGCAGGAGAGGCCGCACGCCCAGATGGGCCGCCTCCCGAGGTCACTTCACCTCGCGAGGCGCCCCTAGCTCCCGAGGGCGTCGCGACCACAGATGCTCTCAGCCTAGTTGAGCACCCGGTCTACTTTGTTAGCACAGTGTTACGGGACGCGAGGGCGTGGTACCCAATGCCTCAGAAGCTCCTCCTCGCGCTACTGGTGGCCTCGCGCAAGCTGCGTCACTACTTCCAGGCCCATCCCATCAAAGTCATCTCATCATACCCCCTGGAGAGAGTGCTCCGGAGCCCAAACTCAGCCGGAAGGGTCGCCGAGTGGAACATAGAGCTGCAGGCGTTTCAGCTCGAGTTCAGCACAACCAGGGTCATCAAAGGATCAGTGTTGGCAGATTTCATAGCGGAATGGGCAGAGGCACCAGGCCTCAGGGACAACGAGGATCGGTCCCTCTCTCCAGGGAGTGAGGCGCCGGAAGGCTGGGTCATGTATTTCGATGGGGCGTTCTCCAGACACGGCGCGGGGGCTGGTGCGGTGCTGATATCACCCACTCAGGATAAGCTCTACTATGCCGTGCAGCTCTGTTTCTAGCAAGGTGAAAAGGTCTCCAAGAACATTGCAGAATATGAGGGACTGGTAGCCGGGTTGAAGGCCGCAGTAGCCCTGGGAGTGAAACGCCTCACCGTCAAGGGCGACTCGCAGCTCCTAGTCAACTTCTCCAACAAGGTGTATGAGCCGAAGGACGAGCATATGGAGGCCTACCTAGCTGAGGTCCGCTGGATGGAAAAGCAGTTCTGGGGGCAAGAACTGCAGCATGTGCCTCGCGGCACCAATCAGGAGGCCGACGATATCGCCAAGGGCGCGTCCAGGCGGTTACCCCAGGAGCCTGACGTTTTCGTGGAACGGCTCTTCAAGCCCTCAGCTCTTCCGTCACTGTCAAACATGGCTCCACCCTTGGAAGAGCTCCCCCAACCACCTACCTCGGGAGCTCCGACCTGTGGCCCGGCCTCAGGAGCACGCCTGCTCCTGGCGATGGAGCCTCAGGAGGGTTGTTGGATCACCGAGCTTCGGAGCTACCTGGCGCAAGGGACCTTGCCGGAGAGGGAGGAGGAAGCGGAGCGAATGGCGCGGCAGGCCACGGCATACTTCATCAGAGATGGAGAGCTCTACTGAAAGCGACCAAACGATGTACTTCTGTGTTGCATCTCCAGGGAACAAGGAAAGGAACTACTGGAGGACATACACGGCAGGGACTCCGGGCACCACTCATCATCACGGACCCTCGTCGGCAAGGCGTTCCGCAGTGGTTTCTATTGGCCCACCGCGCTCAACGACGCAATCGAATTGGTAAATGCTTGTGAAGCCTACCAGTTCCACGCCAAGCAGATCCATCAGCCAGCAGGAGGCTTGCAGACCATCCCCCTTTCATGGCAATTCGCGGTCTGGGGGCTGGACATCCTGGGCCCGTTTCCTCGGGTGTCAGGGGGCTATCGCTACGTCTACGTCGCCGTGGACAAGTTCACCAAGTGGGCTAAAGTGGAGGCCGTCCGCACCATCCCCGCGGGCTCCGCGGTCAAGTTCATCAGGGGCATCATGAGCCGGTTCGGGGTGCCGAACCGCATCATCATAGACAACGGTTCGCAGTTCACCAGTAACCTCTTCAAAACATACTGTGCTAACCTTGCAACGCAGATATGCTACGCCTCAGTAGCGCACCCCCGAAGCAACGGCCAAGCCGAGCGAGCCAACGCGTAGGTCCTGAGGGGCCACAAGACCAGGACATTCAAGAAGAAGCTGGAGGCCTGCGGCAGAGGATGGTACGATGAGCTGCAGTCCGTGCTGTGGTCCATCCACACCACCGCGACCAAACCGACTGGGGAGACCCCATTCTTCCTGGTCTACAGAGTGGAAGCAGTCCTCCCTCACGAGGTCAGACGTCGCTCCGCGCGGGTCCTGGCATTCGACGAGGTGCAGCAGGACGCCATGTGGGGGATGGACCTCGTGCTGGGGGAGGAACGTCGCCGGGAGGCCGCGCTGCGAGCGGCGACGTATCAACAGGCGCTGCGGCGATATCACTGCCGCAACATCCGCCCCAGCACTCTCGAGGTAGGAGACCTCGTGCTCAGGCGGGTTCTCTTTAGGGAGGGGTTGCACAAGCTCTCTCCCATGTGGAAGGGCCCGTTCAAGGTTGTTCATGTTTCCAGGCCTGGCTCCGCGCTTGGAGACTCAGGAGGGAGTGCCAATCCAGAATGCGTGGAACATCCAGCACCTCCGGAGGTTCTACCCCTGAAAAGGCCTAGAGCCTGTGAAGCAAGGCGAGTGCCTATGAAGATCGTCACTTTGGAAAAAGGCTCGGAGCCTATGAAGCAAGGCGAGTGTCAGTGAAGATCGTCGCTTTGGAAATAGGCCCGGAGCCTGTGAAGCAAGGTGAGTGCCTGTGAAGATCATCTCTTTTTGAGAAGTCCCAGAGCCTGTGAAGCAAGGCAAGCGCCTGTGAAGCTATCGCTTTGGAAAAGGCCCAGGGCCTGTGAAGCAGGGAGAGCGCCTGTGAAGCTATCGCTTTGGAAAAGGCCCGGAGCCTATGAAGCAAGGCCAATGCCTGTGAAGCTCGCCGCCCCATGACACTCTCACGTAATAATGAGTGGGGCTGTACACGCCCCGGAGTCTCAGGAGCGCCGGCCTTAGGCCCTAGGGCTCCCTCCCACGCCCAGTGGCAGCACTTAGCTCCGCGCTGGTGAGAAGACATCGAAGACTAGATTAGGTGCCGGACACGGCTTTTTCATTTGCTTTCCGCAGTTGACATGTTTGTTTGCATTTGGAGTCTTATTGAAGTTGTCATTGTTGCTGATTTGTGGTTCGTCGATTTTTGCTCCTCGCTTTGGTTTCTATCGTAAACAACCTCGCGAGGGACGGTGCACAGACGTCCTCGCGAGGGTTTCTGCCCTAGCCGCAGGAAGGCTTTCACGACCCTGGCGCATTACAGGAGCACCCCTTCTAGTCCGTGCCCCTCGGGCACTGCGACGTGCACACAGGGCCTGGGTCGGTCGCCCCATCCCCCGGCAGGGGTCGAAAACTATCTACGCACAGGCAAGAAATCAAGAGGTGCAAAAAATGAGGTCAAGGTAATAGCTAAAACGGCAATGTTTCCAACACGCCCCAAGGGGGCTCCATACATCTGTTCTGTCTTACGCAGGAAACAAAAGAGAAAGGAAAAAGACGAGCCCGGTGCAGCCCCCCCCCCCCCAAATTGGCCAAGTTCATGGCCATAACTCACCACGGCTACAACGTCATCAAGATGCAAGGAAGTGGCGGAGTCATCACGGTGCCCTGTGCAGAGAAGGACGCGGTGTGTTCCCTGTAACGAGCCTTTCAGGCCGCATCAGTGGAAGACCCAGATCGTGGAAGCAGGAGGCTTCCCGAGACCACCCCCAAGAAGAAGAAGACATCGGCCAGCCCGACCACTCAGGAGGCAGGCCCCTCTGGCCCGCGCCTGCCCAGGGGAACCTCCTTCCATCACATTGGAAAGCGCGCTCGGCGCCCTCCTCAGGCAGGGCTCGGGAGCTCTCCCCTGGAGGGCCACCGACCTAGCTAGGGTCACGAGGGAGGCGCTTGGGCACCACATGGAGGCATGTTTCGAAGCGCGTTTCCCTCAAGAAGGAGCAAGGCAAGGAGATCCAGACCCTTAGGAGTTCATCAGCAAGGCCATTCAGGAGCTACAGGAGTCAAGAGTCATTCAAGTGGCTCCCCATCCAGGACGAGGATGGTGGGCTGCGCGTCTGCATCGACATACTAGGGCTCAACCAAGTCGCCTCCCTGGAGCGCCTCTGGCCCTCGCGAGTGGGGCGCTGTGGAGGTCCACCCCATAGCTACGTTCGCATGCCTTACGGCTTGCCGAGCGCAGCTGACACGTACCGGCGCCTCATGAGGGGCATCACGGAGGCACGAGAGGCCAGACGTTCCGCAGCCCTGACGGAGATGGTCCGCGAGGAGCCGCCAGCGCCTCCGGAGCCTCCCGAGGCCCCTGGGCCTGGGGGCTCATGAGGATCGGCCTCTGCAGCCCACCAAGTCTGCTACACCAACACCCCTTCATCTTCAGCGTCATCAGGTGACATCTTTCAAGTTTCACTTCCAGCTGGGAGCCCCCCCCCCCCCCCGGGGGCTGCATTATTCCCAGGCCGCGTGGGTCCGTCCCTGCGGCGTTTATCCCTTTTTTATTCCATGTTGTTAGCTTACTTTGTTGGGGGCGCCCCTCGGGCTGCATGATCCCCAAGCCGCTCGGGCCAGGCCCAGCGGCATGTATCCCATTTGCGTTTATTTCCGATTATGCGTTAGACCCGCCATGCTTTATTATTTCATGCCGGTCCACGGCACCTCTTCTTCTCCATGCCGACCACTTGCACGTTAAAGGGGGGGGGGGTACCTGAGCATCGCGACTCAGGGCCCTTACTGGCTCTCCAGCCCTCACCCTCTGGCCTTGTCCATGGCATCGCGACCTGGCATACCAACGACGGCTGAGACCAGCTCGAGGGCCAGGACCCGAGGACGTAGAGTGCAAGCATCTAACCAAATTTGCAGGGACACATCACAAGATAAGGCCCAGTGCGAGGCGCAACCCGCCTAGAGGTAGGGCCCCGTGAGTCCCGGGCTAGCTCATGGGTGCCCAGATACACCTCGCCAGGCCCTACCGTGCCAGCCACGTGTCAGGGCGGGGCTGTACACGCCCCGGGGATCCTCCCGGAGGGGGGCCTTTCCCATGTACCAGTGGAAGCACCATGCTCCACGCTGGCTAACGACACTGCCGAGGAGCGGCTATGCCCGTACACATACGGAAGCGCTATGCTCCGCGCTGGTGATAAACAACTGAGGGCGGCCCCCGGGCCGCATCAACCTCAGGGAGCCCAGAGCTCAGTGTCTAGCCTCATCGTAATGCCTCCCCTCGGGAGTGCCGCGCGAGGGGGCTGGGCACGGGGGTTGCGCCTGGGTCACGCCCACACGCACGCCGCCCAGCCAGCCCCCCCTCCCCCGGGCCTGGTTCGTCGCGCGCCTCTCCCCGAGCGGAGCCAAGGTATGAAGGTCGTTTGAGCGTCAAGGGGGACTCCTGAGAATCGCGACTCAGGAGCCTAACTGGTCACGTAGCCCCTCACTCCATGGCCCCGTCCTGGTTTCCGGTCGGGACCATCGCTGGGTGAGGCACGCGCGCGGCCAGGCTCTGCAGACGTAGAACGGTAGATCCACCCGCATCACACCTCCCTACTTGTTGTTCGTACGCCAAGGGGGATTCCTGAGCATCGCGACTCAGGAGCCTAACTGGTCACGTAGCCCCTCACTCCATGGCCCCGTCCTGGTTTCTGGTCGGGACCATTGCTGGGTGAGGCACGCGTGCGGCCAGGCTTTGCAGACGTAGAACGGTAGATCCACCCGCATCACACCTCCCTACTTGCTGTTCGTACGCCAAGGGGGACTCCTGAGCATCGCGACTCAGGAGCCTAACTTGTCACGTGCCCCTCACTCCTTGGCCCCGTCCTGGTTTCCGGTCGGGACCAACGCTGGGTGAGGCATGCGCGGGGCCGGGCTCTGCCGGCGTAGAACATAAGCAAGTAGGAAGGAAAGGCGCAAATTTCAAGGAATTCAAAAGCAAATACTACAGTCCACACTGTTATCCCAATACCAAACGCAAGTTTAAATGCCTGCCCGAGGCATCATACATGTGCAGGAATTAAAGGCAGGACAGGAGCCACGACGGAGTCACTTCTCGGCGGGGGAGCAGCGCGTAGTGGGTTCGCCTCACGGAGCAGCGGGGTCGGCAGCGCCTTGCTCCGGCTTGGTGCTGAAGGCCCAAAACATCCCCAGCAGAGCCTCCGCGTGACCCTTCACGGCCTCAGCACCAGCAGCGGCACGCTCGCCGCTTGCTGACTCCAGCAGGCTGTCGATGTCGACGCCGGGATCGCGAAGGTAGATGTGGGTGAGGACCCACGTCAGCGCTGTAGAAGACAGGACACGCGCCTCGGCCTCGGCCGTGGGGCCAAGGCCAAGGGCAACATCTTCAAGAGCATGAACCAGGAAGCGAAGTAGCTTGGCGGGGCCATCCTCGGCACCAGCCTGTGGGCTCTCCAGGCCGCTGTCGTAAAGCATCCTGTGCGAGGAGCGAGCCTTCGCCTCCAACTCCGTGAAGGCCGTGCGGTCCTCGGCAAGAACCAGGGCCTTGTCGTCCAGCTCGGCCTTCCTCGCCCCCAACTCCTGCTCCAGCGCGCCTAGGCGGTCGCAGCGCTTCCTGAGCTTGGCCTCCCGGCCCTCGACGGCCGCCTCGTGAGCCTTCACGCCTTCTTCCTGCTCTTGGCGAAGGCGGACCTCTTTCGCGAGCTGATCCCGCAGGCCTTGCAGCTCGTCCTCCAGCGCCTTGCAGCGGCCACGGACGTCGAGCACCTCCCCCAGGGCTGCATCGCCAGCAGCCTTCGCCTCAAGGACGGCCTGCTTTTCCTCATCGCAGGCCATCGAGGCCTGGACCAGCGCCGCCCGAATCGAAGCGTCGGAGCGAACCCATCCAGAAGCCAGCTCCAAGCGCCCGGCCACCAAGCGAGGGTCGGCGCCAAGAAGATCCTACCGCAGTCAGTCCAGCTCAGCAACAGCACGATCCTGAGCGGCCGAAGGAGTCGGAGAGACAGCAGCCGGTGGCGTAGGAGGAGAAGGCGGCAGCGCGGCCACAACATCCTCAGGCGGAGTCTGCCGCGCCCCGACGGCTGTAGTGGTAGCGGCAGGCAAGAGCACCTCGGGAGCCACTTGGGCCGTGAGGGCTGAGCTCGCCCCAGCCGGCTCGGCCAGGCCTCGCGAGGATGACCGGGCAGGAGAAGCCTGTGCTTCGCGGTCGCCCTCCTTCGCGGGCGGAGGCGCCGCCGCAGATGGAACCTCAGGAGCCCCTTTTGACTTCTCTGCTGTGGGCGCCGGCCTATCCAAGAGATGCGGATGTCAAGCCTCAGAAGCAGAGCAAGAAATAAAGACAAGAATCGAACGCTTATGGGTCGTTGCCAGTGAGCTCAAGCGGCCTTCAGCCAAATTTGAAGCCTGAAAGCCGGCTGGAAGGATCAACCTCGGGAAGCTTGGAAGCGGAAGGTGCGTCCGCGGTCCTCCTCGGGGCCGGGGCAGACCCGCGGGAGATCAGCCCGGTCCTGTCCTTCTTCGGGATCAGGGGCGAGCTCCCACTGTCCTGCTCGTCGTTGTCCACGTCATCGTCATCATCGTCATCCTTGTTGTCATCGCTCGGAGAGAGGCGGAGAACATGGGACCTGCGCTGGGGGAGGTGAGCCCTCACCTCTCCGTCAGTTGCCTTGGAATCAGGACCTTTTCCCCGCTCCCCTCCTTCCTCCTCTTCGCTGGAGTCGTCGGAGGGCACGTGCACCGGTTCCTTGGGAGTTTCCATGGGCACGGGCCCATCCCCATTGAAAACGGGCATGGACTGCCCTACCTGCTCCCAATCGTCGCGGAGGAACAAGGGCGTAGGAGCGCCCGCCAACCTTGCCACATTGCCCCCCACCAGAGATTGGAGAACCGCAGCCAGGTCTCCGTCGGCCAAGGCCGCGGGGCTCGGACGGGGCCTCCACATTGGAATTGAGTACTGCCGAAGCGGAGCCAGCTGGTGCTCCAGGAACTCCCTCAGCAGCGATGCGCCGGTCAGCTTCGCCGCCGCCATGTCGGTCGGCCTCAGATCCGCATCCATCTTCTCCAACACCATCTTCGCTCGGCGATCTGCGAGCTCCGTGTAACACCCCCGATGCGGCTATATCTCCCACGTGTCGAAGCACGACTTAGAGGCATAACCGCATTGAAAGCAATGTCGCAAGTGAGATAATCTTCACACAACCCATGTAATACATAAGGGAAAGAGATACATAGTTGGCTTACAATCGGCACTTCACACAAATACATGAATAAAGCATTACAGCATCCAAATACAATCAAGGTCCGACTACGGAACCAAAATAAAAGAAGAAACCCAAATGCGACAAAGGTCCCGATCGACCCCAACTGGGCTCCACTACTGATCAACTGGAACGAAACAACACAACGGACAAAGTCTTCATCGAGCTCCTCCTGAGCTTGGTTGCGTCATCTGCACGGACTCAACGGCACCTGCAAGTTGGTTTTGGAAGTATCTGTGAGTCACGGGGACTACGGCACCAAAATAAAAGACAACCCAACAAGCGACATTGGTCCCGATCACCCCAACTGGGCACCACTACTGATCATCAGGAAAAGACACATAGTAACGCTGAGAGTCCTCGTCGTACTCCCACTTGAGCTCGAGCGCGCCATCTGGAGCGGTATCATCTGTCCCTGCATCTGGTGTAATAGTAATCTGTGAGCCACAGGGACTCAGCAATATCGCACCCTCGCGATCAAGACTATTTAAGCTTAATGGGTAGGAAAGGGGTAAATGTAAGTGGAGCTGCAGCAAGCGGCTAGCATATATGGTGGCTAACTTATTCGCAAAAGAGAGCGAGAAGAGGAGGCAAAGCACGAGCGAGAAACTAGGGAGCAACCTGCGCAAATATAACTCCAACACCATGTCCGCTTCCCGGACTCCGCCGAGAAGAGGCCATCACGGCAACACACTCAGTTGATTCATTTTAATTAATTAAGGTTCAAGTTATCTACAACCGGACATTAGCAAATTCCCATCTGCTCATAACCGCGGGCACGGCTTTCGAAAGATCAATCCCTGCAGGGGGGTCCCAACTTAGCCCATAACAAGCTCTCACGGTCAACGAAGGAATAGACCTCCACCCAAGACACACCGATCAGACTCGGTATCTCGGTACAACAAGACGATTCGACAGGTTAAAACAAGACCAGCGACACCGCCCGAATGTGCCAACAAATCCCGATAGGAGCTGCACATATCTCGTTCTCAGGGCACACTCAGATGAGCTCTCCATACAACTAAAACCAAACCTCGAGTTTCCCCAAGGGGGCGCTGCACAGGACTCTAGTTCGGACCAACACTCAGAGGAGCACTGGCCCGTGGGGGGCTAAAATAAAGATGACCCTCGGGCTCCGGAAACCCAAGGGAAAAAGGGGGGGTAGGTGGCAAATGGTAAAATCAATGTTGGGCATTGCTGGAAAAGCTTTAATCAAGGCGAACTGTCAAGGGGTTCCCATTATAGCCCAACCGCGTAAGGGACGCAACAATCCGGGAACATAACACCGATATGACGGAAACTAGGGCGGCAAGAGTGGAACAAAACACTAGGCGAGAGGCCGAGCCTTCCACCCTTTACCAAGTATATAGATGCATTAAGATAACATGGCAATATAATGATATCCCAACAAGTAAATAAATGTTCCAACAAGGAACGGCTCCAATCTTCACCTGCAACTAACAACGCTATAGAAGGGGCTGAGCACAGCGGTAACATAGCCAATCAACGGTTTGCTAGGACAATGGAAGGTTAGAGGCTGAACATGGCAATTGGGAGGCTGACAAGCAAGTGGTAGGTATCGTAGCATTGGCATAGCAAAAGAGCGAGCAATCTAGCATAGCGAAGATAGTAGTGATTTCGAGGGTATGATCATCTTGCCTGCACAGTTGTCAGAGTTGACTGGATCCTCAAAAGCAAACTCAACGGGCTCCTCGTTAGTGAACTCGTCTCCTGGCTCTACCCAACAACACAAACAAGCAACAAGGATACAATCAACCACGTGCAAACTCAAGCAATAAGATGCAATGATGGTATGCTATGCGGGATGTGATGCGGGATGCAAAATGCAAGACGTGACAGGAAATGCATGAACCTGGCCTCAACTTGGAAAACCAAGTGTGCCACTGGATAGAGGGGATGAAATCACCTGAAAACGATATGAAGATCATAGGAATCGGAGCTACGGTTTGGAAATGGCAAGCGTTTTACGAAATGAACCGGTCTGCGATTTACAGCAAGTAGGCACCTAAATGCAACGAAATGAACATGCTACAGCCACCAAACATGACAACAAAATACATGGCAGGGATGTACACAAGATTCTTATCAAAACCCTAGCACTAAGCCACGGTCAAATTCATCCATTATGAGGTTCAAACAAGCATGGCAAAAACGAATATGCAAAACAGATTTCAGACTTAGTGAAATTAACGCTAGTCTGAAATTTCAGACCACGATGCTCTCTTCGGAGCAGCAAAACAACATGATACATAACCTGAACATGACAAGTAAGAACATGGCATGGAGCTACTCAACAAGCTTAACAAAACACTTGAAGTGACCTGGGGCCAAAAGGGGTCACAAAATACTCTAACGAGCACACGAACATAGATGAAACACAATCAGTTTTCAGACTTAGCGAAAACTGAGACATGCTGAAATTATAACTCACGAAGGCATGTAAACGAGCTTGATGCACTCACTACAGTGCAAGTCATGGGAAGGCAAGCATATATCCAAAAAGAAGACACAAAATGCTAGCTAGACATGGCAAGAACAATGGCATAGCATGCATGGATCACTAACAATAGCATCGGCAAAATCGCAAACAAGTGGACGATCTGCCCAGATTTACCACGAAGCAAAAGTACAGCTCGATTGACTCAAGCTAGAGCACTCCACATATGCAAACAAAGACATGGATGGATAGAGCATAACAAAATTAACAAATGTCCCTTACTGATCATCCTCAAAAGAGGCACGGATCACTAAGAAACAAGCTGAACATATGGCATCATGAACTAAAATATCACAGACTTGGTGAAATTCACTAAGTCCGTGAAAACAGAATTCTCAGGTGCCCCTCTTTGCAAGCTTGTACTCGTCGAGACGAAGATTTTGATATATCATATGTCCAAAATGGAGCTACGGATGCGGAGATATGATCAGTCAAAGTATGCATAAAAAACTAGGGTTGGGACGAAAAAGTCAACCGAGATATTTCGAATCTCAGATCCAGATCGGGATCTCGCGGGCACGGACTTCGAGGTCACCGGATTTGTGCACTGTTCACCGGGGAGACGACGGGGATCGCCGGAGACGTCGGGATCCGAGGCCGGAGTTGAAGAGGACGACGGGGCGACGGCCGTGGCGCGCTTCCCGAGGCCGGCGGCGGCGGCGCGGGGCCGGCTCAGACAGGGGCGCGCGCCGGCGAGTGGAGATGCGGCGCGGCGGCGGCGGCTGCTCCGGCCACCGGAGCCGGAAGGGGCGGCGGCGCTGGAGGCGGAGAGGCGCGGGGGCGCTCGGGCCCGGGAGGCGGCGCACGGGGGCCGGGCGCGGGCCAGGCGGGCTCGGCGGCGGCGGGTGGCGACGAAGTGGTCCGCCCGCCATGTGGCGGCGCGTGAGTGGGCAAGGGGCGCGGCGGACGTCTCCGGCTAGGGTCCGGACATGTCCGTCGGCGGCGGGAACTGTTTTTTTAGACTAGGGTTTCGGGGAGAGATCCGAGATTAGGAATGGGGGTCCAAATGAGGTGCGGTTTTCGGCCACGCGATCGTGATCGAACGCTCTAGGACATGGAGCAGAGTTTGGTGGGTTTTGGGCCAAATTGGAGGGGTGTTGGGCTGCAACACACACGAGGCCTTTTCGGTCCCTCAGTTAACCCTTGGAGTATCAAACGAAGTCCAAATGGTACGAAACTTGACAGGCGGTCTACCGGTAGTAAACCAAGGCCGCATGGCATGTCTCGGTCCAATCCGGAAATGTTTAATCCCCACACACGAAAGAAAGCTAGAAATGACCACCGGAGGAGAAGGAAGCGCCGGAATGCAAAACGGACAACGGGGAAAATGCTCGAATGCATGAGATGAACATGTATGCAAATGGAATGCACCTGATGACATGATATGAGATGCACGAAAATGAAAACAACACACGGAGACAAAGACGCGAACCCGAGAAATAAATATAACTTAACGCTGGAAACGGCAAGAGTTGGAGTACAAATTGGGAAAGTTATATCTGGGGCGTTACAGAGGTGGAGCTGCAGCAAGCGACTAGCATATATGGTGGCTAACATACGCAAAAGAGAGCAAGAAGAGGAGGCAAAGCACGATCGTGAAACTATGATCAAGAAGTGATCCTAAAACAACCTATGTCAAGCATAACTCCAACACTGTGTTCACTTCCCGGACTCCGCTGGAAAGAGACCATCACGGTTACACACGCGGTTGATGTATTTTAATTAAGGTCAACTTCAGGTTTTCTACAACCGGACATTAACAAAATTCCCATCCATCCAGAATCGCGGGCACGGCTTTCGAAAGTTCATAACCCTGCAGGGGTGTCCCAACTTAGCCCATCACAAGCTCTCATGGTCAACGAAGGAATAGACCTCCTCCCGAGACATTCCGATCAGACTCGGTATCCCAGTTCTACAAGACATCCTCGACAATGGTAAAACAAGTCCAGCAAGACCACCGGATGCGCCGACATCCCGATAGGAGCTGCACATATCTCCTTCTTAGGGCACATCGGATAAGCTAAGTGTACGGGAGCCAACGTAACCCAAGTTGCCAAGGGATGGCCCCGCACTGTGCTCTGGGTTGGACCAACACTTAGACAAGCACTGGCCTGGGGGTTTAATATAAGGATGACCCTTGGGCTGGCCTAACCCAAGGGAAAAAGAGGCTAGGTGGCGAATGGTAAAACCAAGGTTGGGCCTTGCTAGAGGAGTTTTATTCAAAGCGAACTGTCAAGGGGTTTCCATTATAACCCAACCGCATAAGGAACGCAAAATCCGGGAACATAACACCGATATGACGGAAACTAGGGCGGCAAGAGTGGAACAAGACACTAGGCATAAGGCCGAGCCTTCCACTCTTTACCAAGTATATAGATGCATTAATTAAATAAGATATATTGTGATATCCCAACAAGTAAACATGTTCCAACAAGGAACAACATCTCCATGTTCCAACAAGGAACAAACTTCAATCTTCACCTGCAACTAACAATGCTATAAGAGGGGCTGAGTAAAGCGGTAACATAGCCAAACAACGGTTTGCTAGGACAAGGTGGGTTAGAGGCTTGGCTTAACAATATGGGAGGCATGATAAGCAACTGGTAGGTATCACAGCATAGGCATAGCAAAAGAGCGAGCAACTAAGCAAGCAAAGATAGAAGTGATTTCGAGGGTTTGGTCATCTTGCCTGAGATCCTGCAAGGAAGAAGAACAAGTCTATGAAGAAGACAAACGGACGTGGACAAACGGGTCCTCACACACACGACATTATCGGAACCAACCCGAAGAAGCAACACTGGAAAGAAGCAAACAACATAGTAAACAACCACTACAACAACATGGCACGATGTGCAAACAAGTATGATGCATGTCCGGTTTAATGAAGGATGGCATGGCAAAATGCACAAACAATTCTACAAATTAAGTGGAGCTCACTATGCAACGAGTTGCATATTGACGAAACACCACTGGACTTATTTAGTTCTCTCTCGTTTAGGTACTCAACAATATTAAATGTTGTTAAACATGGCAAGAGGGTGAAGCAAAGTAAAACTACCTATCTAGTCAAGGTTAAATGAGGCCGGAAGCAACGAACAACAATTTCGGAAACTCCTCATATGCATATATTAAGTTTGGTACTGATCTTCCCTAAACATAATTTTAGAGTTGTTAGGCATGCAAAACAAGTACACCATGTTAAACTAGGCATTTTTCTACCCCATTTACATATAAAGTTTGTTCAATTCGGAGTTACGGTTATTTAGTTATGAATTAATCATTTTTAGCATGGCATAAGAGTAAATCTACACAAACAGCAATTTAGTCATTTTAACCATGGATGAACATGACAAATTATTAAACTAGATGAAAAACTAAGCAAGTTTCATATATAACTTATTTTAATCCGATGCACGGTTATTAAGTTATTATATGCATGAAGATGTCGGGACCCCGATTCTAAGTCACACCGATCTAGCATGTAACACCTCATATCACTTTGCGGCCTCACGCACGGTATCCCCACGGGTGTCGCCTTACCATGGCCCGGGACCATTTGCGCCTTTTGGCTCACGTATATGATAGTGTCGCTAGCATCCATATGACAGAGAACCCAGGCCGACATGGCTAGTCGTGAACCCCAAGCGACACTAACTCATGAGGACAGGCATACATGAATCACATCGAGGATGTCGGTCATCAACGTGTGAATTTGGGCTGTAGCACTGGGCTAACAGGACTCCAGATGCCACTGCGTGACATTTCCCCGAAGGGACAGACACAGGAAAGAAGTGAAACCCATGCCGGCCAGTCAAGTGTTCTGAGCAGTAGTGCTGGGCTAGCAGGACTCCGGTGGACCGGGCTGTAGCAGACTACTATCGCTCAGAAAACACTAGACTACATTTCCCCATATGATAGGCTACCGAGGATAAACAACTAGATTGTCGGATCCCACACATAGCAATACACGCTACACGTACGCATACCATGCAAGTATGTGCTGTACAACATGGCATCACAACATAACGCAAACTCATATAGATAAAGGCTCAGAAGAGCCACATAGCATAAATACAAGCAGGGGTCACATGACCCATCATTCAGAGCATACAAGCAACGGATGCATTACATGTCTGAGTACAGAAAACTACAAAAGAAAAGAGCTGGAAAGCCTGACTATCTACAAGACCCTCCCAAGGGTACAAGATCGTAGCTGAGGTAACAAGCTACTCGTCGAAGTCCAAGCGGAAACTACTAGTAAGACAGATGTCTCATCTGCAAAACATAAATAAAGCAAACATGAGTACAAAGGTACTCAGCAAGACTTACATCAGATCCTATCGTATATGCATTAGTATCAAGAAGGTAATGTGGGGTTTAGTTGCAGCAAGCCAGCTTTGACTCAGTGGCTATCCTATTCTACGACAACTAGAAACTTCTTTGAGATGAGGCAGCGCACACGAGTCCACTAATCACCACATCAATACACCAGTAAGGATTCATCCTCGTCTCCCTACGAGAAGGCCATCCAGAGCACTCACACTTGTCTTGAGCATTTTAGAGTATCCACTTTAAGTTGTCTATGTACCATGTAAGCATCCAAGAAGTCCATAACCGAGGACACGACTATTCGAATAGATCATGATAACCCTGCAGGGGTGTACTTCATCACACACGCTCTCACCACTTATCGCCATGTACACGTCATGTATCTCGGCAACCTTCAAGCGGAAGCCTGGCGAGGGTGTCGGCCACAACCTGACTAACCACGCAAGACTCTAGTCCAGGTTTATCACCTATTTGGGTTCCATCCGCAAGGAGATCCGGCCGGGGTGTCGCTCACGGCCCCAAACGATGTGTACAGGTTTCCCGAGCCCACCATCCGAGTGCCACTCGGTACACCGGGCCACGTGTGCCTAGTCTGTCCCAAGTCCACCCTGCCGGGTGCCACATGGTAGAAAAATAGCACTACCTACAAACACCAGAAACTATTTGCAACTCCTGGACAGAGCTCAAGGCGGTTAATAAGTCGAGGGAGCTTGGAGCGCCCGGAGCCCAATGTGTGGTAGTAGCTAGTCATTGGACAACTTACACAGAACTCAGTTCTTAAGGACGGTCCCAATGAGACAACCCACCATGTACTCCTACATGGCCTCTCACCACTACCTTTACCAAATCGTGTTCACACGCTTAACTCTCAGCACCAGAACATATCATAACACTCCAATTCATTCCCGATGAATCAGACCTGACACAACTCTAAGCAATAGCAGGCATGGCATGGTAGGAACACAACATGGCTCAATCAATTCCTACACATGCTAGGGAGTTTTAACTATTTACTGTGGCAATGACAGGTCATGCAGAGGAATGAGTTCAACTACCGCAGCATAAAGTAGCAGTTAAATCGTTGTTGTCCTAATGCAATAAATGAGAGCAGGCGCGAGAGAGTGGGATTGTATCGGAATGAACAAGGGGGTTGCATGCCTGGTAGAACAACAAGGAAGGCACTGCTCCTCAGACAGGTACTCTGGAACGGTCTCCGGAGCAGGACCTGTCGAGAAGGAACGGTGTCGGCAATCAAACACAAGGATATGCAACATTATGATGCATGAATGTGGCATGAAGATGTGATGTTATTGGACCTAATGCAACTAGCATTCATTTGGTTAAAGTCCATTTGAACTAAAGATTCAAATGCAACTCCAAAATAAGCTCTTAAATATGCCATAAGTGTGTTTTCACATATACAGCTTGTATAGGTTGGTTTGTCATGCATGAAAATGGTACAGATGGATAGATTGAATTTTTGTGATAATTGTTCATATATAAATTATTTCAATCTGAGTTACGGTTGAATTTCTCTGAATTTTTGAAGTTTTGAATATATTCTGGAATTTCCTGATTTATTTTAATTCCAGAAAAGATATATTGCGTCAGCATGACAACAGCATTGCGTCAGCAGGTCAAAGGAGACTGACCAGGTCAAACCTGACGTGTGGGGTCCACACGTCAGTGTCTGTGGCTAATCCTAATTAAATTAAAACTAAACTGGCTTCGTTAATGGGGTTGGGCCCACGCGTCAGTGACCCATTTAATTAAAAGGGTTAAATTAGTTGTTAAATTAATCCTAACTAAATATTAATAGGGCCGGGCCCCACATGTCAGCGACCCATGGGAGGTCAAACCTCCTGGTCAGCGGGGTCAACACCCGCCGGCGGCTTGACGCCGGCAAGCCAGACATGGCGGAGGGGCTCGGGATCGCCGCTCCGGCGACCATTCGGGCGGCGGAGCTCATCTACGCGATCCCCAGACTCGCGCGCATCCTGTGGGACACACGGGAGGCTGCGGGGCGGCCGGAGCTCGGGTGAGCTCGGGTTCGAGGCTACAAGGCACGGGGAGGCAAGCGGAGAGGTTCTACAGGCTCCTGGCGTCACCAGGAACACGACTACGTGCTCGGTTGCGGCTGGCTCAGCCCCTGGCCACGGTGGCGCCATGAACGGCGGAGCCGAGCTCTCGGGCAAGGTGGTCGTGGCGCTAGAGGGCGCGAGGTACGACGGGGCAAGGGGGAACCGGGTCAACGGCTCACCGCGGAGCTGCAGGGATGGTAAGCGGGCTCGGGGACGAGTCGGAGACGACGGACGGACGCCGGCGATCTCGGGCGGCCGGGGGTGGAGAAGACGGCGATGACGGCTCCACAGGGCGTCCCGGCTTGCGTGGCTCGGCAGAGAGCTTCAGAGGGAGGAGGCGAAGCTCCTGGACTCGAAGAGAAGGCGAGGGGGAGGCGGTGGCCGCGACAACGGCGAACGGCGGCGACAGCAGCGCTTGGCCATGAGCGAGAAGGCGAGGGAGAGGAGAGGAGAGGGCACGGGAGAGTGAGAGGGGAACGGGGCGGCGCGTGGCGTCGTTCAGGGAGGCCAGAGCAAGGAGGAGGGAAGCAGGAGGTGGCGGGGCGATGTGGCCACAGCGTGCGTCGTGCCCGGCTTCTCCTCTGCCTACTGGCAAGAGGAGGAAGACGGCCATGCCCCTGGTGGGCTGGGCCAGAACAAGGATGGCCCAGCCAGAGGCGCCAGGTAAGAAGCCCCGGTAGGTCTCTCTCCCTTTTTTCCTATTTTGTTTTTGTTTTCTATTTTCTGACATTTGTTTTGATTTGATAAAAATACCAAATCATTTTATATTGTCCTGAAAATTATTGTAGGAACTAATTGGATTATTCCAAAGCCCCACATTAAAAATCAGAATTATTGGAGTATATTTGAATATATAAAAAATATAAATCCAATACAAATAATTATGCATTAATTCCAAATGGCCAAAATAAATATTTATGAGCTCCTAAAAATATTGGTTTGAATTTTACCTCTCACCAATATTTTCAGAGAGAGACATGAACATTTTCTTGGACCCTTCTGGAGCACTTTCTATTTGGGTTATTTTCAGAAATGATTCTGAGAGTTTCACAAATCCCCATTTCAAATTTAAAAGGAGTTTAAACATGATGCAAGCATGAAAAGCTGGCCTAGGTCACACCAGAACTAGGGATGTGACAGAAGATGAGGGTCTTGCTTGTAAAACAGCAGTTTTCTGGAAATTAGCTAAAATTCTCAGCAGGAAAAAAACGCATCTCGGGCCGAATCTGTTGGCCCAACAACAGAAAAAATAGAGGGGCTTCGGCGGGGTGGCCTCACCATGGGCTTTGGCCCAGATGGAGAGGAAGGAGGCCGGCCCAGGTGCGTGTGGTCGATTTGGAATCGGTCAGCACGAGCGGCCGAGGCACTCTGCTCGTTTCTGAAGCAGAACGACAGCGGCAGGTTCAGGCTGACGCCGGGATCGGTACTCCGGCGAGCGGGACGAAGGGGCGGCAAGGCGAGGGACCTGGCGAGGGCTCCCGGCGACTCCAGGCGACGAAGGGCGATGAGGAGGAGGGCGCAAGGCAGGGGCCTTGGTGCGGTGCATGGCGAACTTGGTGCGAGGGAACTCCGGTGAAGGCAGGGCCTGGCGCGGGCAGCTCGTTCCTGACGGCAGAGAGGGAGAATCCAGTCCAGAACGGGGCCTGACGCGAACTTAAATGGCGGCGCTGGTCCATGGCGGCGATGGTGGTCCTGAGAGGAGGAGGTCATTGGGCGGCAGTGGAGGCGCTGGTGGTGGTGAGAGGATGGGGTCGAGGATGAAGTCGAGGAGGGAGATGGTTGCAGGTGGTTGCTTTGATCCGATCTGGGAGGATCCCAAGGTGGGAGGCGACCGGTAGATGTCTGGCGGCGGGGACGATACTGATGGGACAAACCTCCTAAAGATTAGGGTTGGACTAGTTATATACGCCTGCGGATTAGGTTAGGCGCTATCCCGTCCCTTCGATCAAAATCAGACGGCCACGGAAAATAGGCTAGGGAGTCCAAAGAAGAAAACGGTGACGTTTTGTAGACGTTTGGGGATGATCCGGATCCAACAGTGACGACAGTCCGGGTCGGGTTCGGGACAACTTACGAACGTGCGCGAGGGGGGCCACGGTGTGACTAGAGAGATTACGTTGGGCCTGGCGGTAGGTAGTGGGCTGTGTAGATGGTCTCGAGCTGAGATAAGAGAAGAGAGGGAGGCCCGGCGACTGTTTCCGGAGACCGAAAATGTCCGACGTTAGACCAGCTATAATGCCGCTATAGTTATCCGTTGGGGCGTCAAACGGACTCCAAATGTGATGAAACTTGACAGGCGGTCTATCTACACTATAATAAGACCACACGTCAACTTTCATCCCATTCCAAGAACATTTTCCGGCCACTTATTAAAATACTATTTCGGACATGCCGCGGGCGTGTGCAAGTGTGCTTGGGCTCAGAACGGACAACAGATGGAACTGGGGGAACCCGGACGGATGCATGTTCTAAAAAACATGATGATGCAATGCACATGATGACATGATAAGATGCAACACGCAAGCAAATGACATGGCAACGACAGCGAATAACTAGAAGACATCTGGCACATCGGTCTCGGGGCGTCATAACACTCCACCACTACGAGAGGATCTCGTCCCGAGATCTAGAATGACACCGGAGAGAAAATGGAAGAGAAAGAGAAGAGGTAAACCTAAGTTGCTTCTTTGACACATGAGTGAGACCAAAGAACCTTGCGAGGTTGAACAAATTCGAGAAAAGAATACAACGAAGGTGAACAAAGTCGAAAACACTCCGTTAGAAAAGAGGGACAAAGAATCATTGCGAAAAAAACCATGAGGTTCAATGGCAAGATATATATTGAAACCACTGCGGTTAAGTCAAGATAGAGAAGGATTAAGAATGATATAATTTGTACAGCGTTCCGTCTGAGAAGGGACACAAAACTTGATAAAATGAGAGAACTTGAAAAGAGGGCACGACACTCCGGTAAAACAAGATAGAGAAGGAATAAGACTGATATAATTTGGTCAGCACTTCGACTGTAAATGGAAGAAATGGAACATGATCTTGACAAACCGAGATGAGGAGTGAAAAGAGCAACATCACTAGACCTCTGGGAGAAAGAATAGAATAAAGATAATTGAGACAAAAGAATGTAGAATAAAATGCCAACTTCTGCTACAAAAGAGCTTGAAAAGGTACCCTTAGGAGAAGGGTCGAACGGAGTTCTTGGAACACCAACAACGAAAAGAATAATCTTGACATGGTCTTATGGAATACATCTCAAAATTATGAGGTGAGAACCTGCCACTCATGGGAAAAGAATTGGATTGATAAGAACAAGGAGACGCGGAAGTATTTCACCGGGAGGAAAAAGAAGAACTTGGGTCATTTATGAGCACCATATAACAACAATCCTTAGGGAAGGCTTTAGGTGGAATATAACCCAAGATAATTCCAATGAAGAGATTGATGGATTTAAAATACCTCATTCTTAACAACATGTGAATCATGAAATATGAGCTCAAATTATCAAGAATGACATAATACCACCTACAATGATACAGTTGAAAGAATTGCACTTTAAAATGCAAGATGAAGAATACTTGAGCTCCTTAGAAAAGAATCCATCATGTAGAACCTTCATGAAGAACTCCGGTAAACAAAAGGATGATCACACGGGAGGAAAAAGAAGTTGAAAACACAAGGTGAATCCTTGTAAAGATTTAAATGAATCTCCGTGGAGATGTAATTGAAATAACTTGGAGCTCCAGAAAAGAAAGATGAACAAAAGAAATCAAGAATTTTGATGAACCTCCGGAATAAGGAATTAAATCACTTGGATGAAAGAAGAATAAGAATTACATTATGCTTATCCTTCAGCAATTAAATTGATGACAATCAACGGATTTGGCATACTACTTATTCTCGTAGAAAGGATTAAGATAGATATTGCGCAAACTAGGAAAGGTCTTCGACGGTACACCGGAAGGATTGAAACAACGAATAAATTGATATATTAACCAAGGAAGAGGAAACTCTTACACGAACCACCATAAGAATTGAAAATGAACGAAGAGAAGATAAAGAAACACCTGGTAAGAATGAGCAAATAAACAAAGATGCTTGAAAGAATTTAGACACAAGTGAATATAATAGATCATGGACCGATTAGAGATCACTTGAACGCTGCACCGGTAAGATCGGAGAATGATAACTGAAAGCTGAGAATGAATATAACACAGGGACGATCCATCCAACCTAAATACACAGTACTCCCGAGAAGCCTGCTAACCATACCCGTAGAGACTGTTGGGTTTTCATACAATCCGGCAGACTCAATGCCGAACACAAGGGGCTCGACACACCAAGCGAAGACGAGGACGAACCCCAAAAGCAGAGCACCAGGAAACAAAAGAACTTCCCACAAGAAGTAAAAACAGTGAACTTACTTCACATAACAAAACATGCGGCGCCCGTAAAGGTATGCACCACACGGCCCATCCCCAAAGGGTCCTGCCACTGGTTGTCAAAACCGATCATCTTCGATCAGGTTGATTATTCTAGAAATATCAAGAACGCAGGCTGGACTGCCTTGATACTCGATCCAATAATTGGCGGACTCCCGTTTTCAAATGTCCTTATGGACGGCGGCAGTGGACTAAACCTGATATATCAGGATACAATCCAGCACATGGGCATAAACCCAGCAAGAATCCACCGCAGCAAAACCTCCTTTCAAGGGGTAATACCTGGTCCGGACACCCATTGTATGGGTTTTCTCCGGCTTGAAGTCATATTCGGCTCTGCCGATAACTTCTGCCACGAAAAGCTGACCTTCCATATCGTCCCGTTGTCAAGTCGCTATCAAGCACTACTGGGACGCAAAGCTTTCGCTCGCTTTAACGCAATACCGCATTATGCATCTCTTATGCTTAAGATGCCCGGTCCACGAGGCATCATCTCTTTGAAGGGAAAGCACTAAAGTGCGCCTCCCCAAGCGGAGGACTGTGCGGCCGCTTTGACAGCCACATAGCAAAATGGCCTCACCGGCCAAAAAAACTTCGAAATAGGTCATTCAAGACCATGAATGCGGATAGACGAGTTCGGTGCAAAATCATCATTGATGCAGGCTTAGTGGCCATATACCCCCGCACTAGGGGCTCCACGCATATACAATACGAGACAATAAAGCTCAATCTTATATTTTTTACTCTATACTTTGTTTATTTTAAACTTTTTCGGCACGGCCCGTTTTCAACTCAGTTCCTCTCTTTTACAGATGAACGTCGTGCGGCGCCCGTCCAGGATACGGCACAACGGAGACACAGGCGCAGACGTGTCATAGCGACCTGTCCTAAAGGATTCTTTTTAGATTAAGACCCTGCGTAAACCTTTTTTACTGTCTCTTGTTGCTAGACATCCCCTGGTTTTTTCTGATATAACCAAGGAGGAGGCTTTCGTCTTGGCATGTGGCCACGTCAATATTTTTGCACGTACCTGGACACTAGGGGCTTTTCTAATAAAGAGTGTTGTTTCGCCTACACTCATAAAGACCGAATACCTTAGGGCGTGTTCGGCGTCGCGAGTTTTGGCATTATATGCATCAGCTCCGAATCATGTCTTTGGTCAAATGTTGGGTTGCCCGGCTCCTGAGTTCGGCTACCTTACGTTCCGCTCTATCGGCTAAGGTAGCACCAGGAGAACTACTATGATTGTGCCCCGGTTCGGCCGGGCGAGCACCTCAGTAGAGAAAGTCGAAAACTGACTATCGTGATGTAGCGTGAGACTGGTCAGCCACTCGATGACCTATCGGAATCTATCAGATTCCTACACTTTAACGAAGGGCCGCTTCCCGGTCAGGCACATATGCGCCCCGAACTTGGATGAGCGCAGTCGCCACAAAGGAGCTACCTAAATAGTCTCACTGTCAAGCTCCTATGGCTAAGTGAAAGTGTTAAAGCATTATAGTCTGGTTGCCTGGCCCGCTGCGCTATCACCTCCTTTTTAGGACCAAGACGTTGGGTTAAGTGTGAAAATGCGTCTTCTGCGAGCACCCCCGCACTATGTGCATGGGGGCTGAAGCCAACGACTGCCATCTTTCAGATTTTATATATATTAAAACGGCCGCACAGGAGGTGTTCCCAATACTTGAAGGCACAAGTATAAAAAGGCACAATTTATTAAAATAGTACTCTATAATTACATATGCTATCATAACGAAGCATCTTTTCGAGCACTGCGTCTCTATTACACGAGCGCCTTCAAGGACTTCCTCAAAATAGTGCTCGGAGGGTACTCGGCTTTTGTCCGAATCTCGGGAAGCAACAACGGTGGTCTCCATCTCCGCCCAGTATGTCTTAACACGGGCAAGAGCCATCCTAGCGCCCTCTATGCATGCTGACCTCTTCATTGCATTTATACGCGGCACCGCGTCAAGGAATTGCTGCACCAAGCTGAAATAACTCTTCGGCTCCGATCTCCCCAGCCATAGGTAACCCATGACGTACTTCATGGAGAGTCCGAACAACCTATTCAGTTCGGCCCATTGAGCCAAACGATCGTCCACCGCCAGTGGACGCTCTGGATTGTGAAACTGCGAGCAGAAAAGCTTTTCCACTTTGCGATCTTTCTGATCTCAAAAGTGTTCGGTCGCATCAGCAGCACTCGCTGCAAAGTCCAGATAGGTATCCCCCACACTCCACATCCGGTCCAACGGAGCAAACTTCGGATCGCAAAATTTCCTTCTCAGCATAAAGGGCTTTCCAACCGCAATCTATTCAGCCTGACGCAACTCCTCCCTTGCAGCTCTCATCGTAGAGCGCGTGTCCCTGGCATTGGCAACGGCCTTCTCTATGTCCGTCTGTTTCGCCTCATCTTCTTTTTCAAGAAGTCTACAATGGTCTGTAGCGCTTTTTAACTTTTCAGCCATCTCAGCCATCTCTTCCTTGCTTCGGCAATGAGCAGCCTGTTCAGCTCTCAGCTCTTCAAGGGCTTTCTTGGCAGCCACATCACTTTCGCTGGCTTGTTCTTTAGCTCGGGCAAGTTCTGCCCTAAGACTCTCCACGGTGCCCGCACCATCTGCGTCAAGCACATACATCGTAAGACACAGGCATAAAACTGTTCTTACCCGATGTCGCCCGAGGAATTACATACCTTGAGCCTCATCCGGTCGCTTATTGACAAGCATGATGTCGGCATCTGCCACGTCCAGTTGCCGCTTTAGTTCGGCAAAATCATCAGTTCGGCTCTATTCCGGACACCCTGCTGCCTACATTCAAAGGCGACATCTTAGACCTGGGATTATGATCCTCCGTGTGCCGTCATTTCTTGACGACGCGCAGAGTCTTAGGGGATACTATCTACACAGGGCGCATCTTATTCATGCGCAACTGACAAAAGTATACATTATCTAATGTAGCTCGAAACCCGTCAGTAAGCTTTTGACGGCCTCATGCAATCCGCTCTCTGTGGATGACATCCTTTCAATCACCGTGCCCATCAATGCATGGTGCTCCTCTGAGATACAAGCTCGCCCCAGAAGAATCTTTAGCTCCTCCGACCGAGCACCAGACGGTGCTGGGCTCGTCCCATGACCTCTTTCGAAGGCCGGACGCGGAGAACCTCAGGGGGCCGCATATCTACCTTCCGCCCCTGACGGATATGGAGAAACCCTCCGTGACGACACCTTAGGATCGCCTGCCTCGCTAGGCGGCACGGCAAGGTGAGGCGTCCCGCTCTCCATCATCTCCGGAAGGAGATCCCCTGAAGACGAGCTCTGCTGAGAAGGGCTGAGGTCCGAGCTACAAGGTAAAGGTTTGGTTAATCTTCTTAGATATAAATCAAGGATTTCCCTCATCCCTCAAAAGGAAAATCTTTCTCCACTTACGGCTCGCTGGAGGGCTGATCCCCTTGAGGGCGTAGTCCGGCCGAGGAACTACCCGGCGTCGGACCCTCTGACAAGGATTTTCTCCCCTGCTTCGAGGCCATGGTTTCCGGATCGTCAGAGGCGGCTCTCTTCTTCCCCTTGGAGAGGAATTGTCGGTTCCTCCCTTCGGAGCAGCCTCCTTCGAGGAGGCCATAGCTTCCTTGTCCTCCCCCTCCAAAGGCATTACCTCCAGCATCCTGACCAGCACGAGATCCGGCCTGGTTTCAGGTAGGGGAGCCGGACACCTGATCAGCTTTGCCTTCGCTATCCACTCCTGTTTAGAAGGATGGCTCTTTTAGGGGCAAGTTTATTATACGGATAGAAGGTCCGGGCACAAGGTTGCTTACTTGAGTATCCGGGCGATTGCGGCTCAGGCCCGCGTCCTCGGTTAAATCCGGACACATTTCTTGTGATCCGAAGAAGAGCTTATACATCTCCGCGGGCGTTGCGCCCATGAAATTCTGGAGAGCTCGCGGTCCCTCTGGGTTAAACTCCCACAGGTGAAGGGGGCGACGTTTGCCGGGCAATATTCGGCGAATCAGCATGACCTGCGTCACCTTGACCAGGCTGAGGTCTTCTTTCAATAGATCCTTAATTCGGCCCTGTAACAAGGGCATGTCTTTGGGCGAACCCCAATCTAACCCTCTGTTGACCCATGACGCTAGCTGTGGTGGGGGACCCGAGCGAAAGGCAGGAGGTGCCACCCATTTGGTACTCCAGGGAGCGGTGATATAAAACCACTCTCGTTGCCACAAGCCCAGCTCCTCTTGAAAAGAGCCCTCGGGCCATGGAGCATCAACTTTTTTGCTTATAACAGTGCCTCCGCACTTTGCGTGCCGTCCCTTGATCATCTTCGGCTCCACTTTGAAGGTCTTGAGCCATAATCCGAAGTCAGGGGTAACACGGAGGAACGCTTCACACACAACAAAAAACGAGGAGATATGGAGGATGGACTCCGGAGCTCAGTCATGGAATTCCAGCCCGTAATAAAACAGCAGTCCCCTCACAAAGGGATCCATTGGGAGACCCAACCCCCGAAGGAAGTGAGACATGAACACCACACTCTCACCGGGCTAGGGACTGGGGATGACCTGCCCTTGAGCAGGCAACTTATGCCAAATTTCGCCGGTTAGGAACTTAGCCTCTCTCAACTTTAGCACGTCCTCCTCCGTGACGGAAGAGGGCATCCATCAGCCTTGAAGGTCGGAACCGGACATTGTCGAAGGTCCGAGGCGCCCGGAATCTGGAGCCTAGGGTGTTGGAACTCGAGGTGACGGGCGAACTTGTTTTGGATTGGAGAAAAGATAAGGCCCTGGTCTCTTTATAAGAGGCTGAATACCAGGAGCCCTCCCCGTAACCGTTTGGGACTCGCCTTAAATCGAGAAAATATGCTAACAGGCACGATTGGGTTACCCACGTCCGTATTGATGAGAATCCCGTAAAAGGGGGGTACACGATCTCTGCTTTGACAAGACGTGCCAAGGAAACCGCCTCGCAAAACACGCTGAGGTGAAAAAGTGAAAACGATTCGAGTAAGGGACTTGGCCGTAGTGTGATGTCACGCTGCGGAATACGTCAGCAGATTTGATTTGTGTTAATATTATTCTCTCTACGGCAATATGTGGAAGCTTATTTTGCAGAGCTGGACACTACTCTTAGTGTTTACAATCTTCTATGAAGGGCTTGGAGGAGGAACCCGCCTTGCAAAAACGAAGACAATTTGTGCGCCGAACTCGTCGTCATTGAAGCCTAGTTTAGGGGCTACTGAGGGAGTCCTGGATTAGGGGTTGTTCGGGTAGCCGGACTATGCCTTCAGCCGGACTCCTGGACTATGAAGATACAAGATTGAAGACTTTGTCCTGTGTCCGGATGGGACTTTCCTTGGCGTGGAAGGCAAGCTTGGCGATGCGGATATTCAAGATCTCCTACCATTGTAACCAACTCTATGTAACCCTAACCCTATCTGATGTCTATATAAACCGGAGGGTTCTAGTCCGTAGGACAACTTCATCAACCCCATAGACAACAGTCATACCATAGGCTAGCTTCTATGGTTTAGCCTCCTTGATCTCGTGGTAGATCTACTCTTGTACTACCCATATCATCAATATTAATCAAGCAGGACGTAGGGTTTTACCTCCATCGAGAGGGCCCGAACTTGGGTAAAACATCATGTTCCCTGCCTCTTGTTACCATCCGGCCTAGACGCACAGTTCGGGACCCCCTACCCGAGATCCGCCGGTTTTGACACCGATACTAACCCTCTCCGGTGTCTATATAAACCGGAGGGTTTTAGTCCGTAGGACAACTTCATACACAACAATCATACCATCGGCTAGCTTCTAAGATTTAGCCTCCTTGATCTCGTGGTAGATCTACTCTTGTACTACCCATATCATCAATATTAATCAAGCAGGACGTAGGGTTTTACCTCCATCAAGAGGGCCCGAACCTAGGTAAAACATCGTGTTCCTTGCGTCCTGTTACCACCCGGCCTAGATGCACAGTTCGGGACCCCTTACCCGAGATCCGCCGGTTTTGACACCGACAACAACTTTGAGGTGGTTTCGTACCCTACCATAATCTCTTCGTTTGTTCTCCTCTATTAGTGACTTTGGAGTGACTCTTTGTTGCATGTTGAGGGATAGTTATATGATCCCATTATGTTATTATTGTTGAGAGGACTTGCACTAGTGAAAGTATGAACCCTAGGCCTTGTTTCAACGCATTGCAATACCGTTTACGCTCACTTTTATCATTAGTTACCTTGATGTTTTTATATTTCATATTACAAATACCATTATCTGCTATCCATATACTACTTGTATCACCATCTCTTCGCCGAACTAGTGCACCTATATAATTTACCATTGTATTGGGTGTGTTGGGGACACAAGAGACTCTTTGTTATTTGGTTGCAGGGTTGCTTGAGAGAGACCATCTTCATCCTACGCCTCCTATGGATTGATAAACCTTAGGTCATCCACTTGAGGGAAATTTCCTACTGTCCTATAAACCTCTGCACTTGGAGGCCCAACAACGTCTACAAGAAGAAGGTTGTGTAGTAGACATCAAGCTCTTTTCTGGCGCCGTTGCCAGGGAGGTTAGCGCTTGAAGGTATATCTTTAGATCTTGCAATAGGGTCTTTTAGTTTCTTTTTTATCACTAGTTTAGTTTATAAAAGAAAACTATAAAAAAATGGAATTGACTTTGTCTCATACGCTTCACCTTTTTAATATCTTTCGTGAGTATGATGGAAAGGATAATTGTGCTCAAGTGCTAGAAGAAGAAATCTATAAAATGTTTGGCACTAAATATTTGAATGATGAGCATGATTGCAATGGTTTTAGTATGAATTCCTTGAATATCCATGATGCTAATGATATGCAAAGCCACAAGCTTGGGGAAGCTATGTTTGATGAAGATGATATTTTTTGTCCCGCAAGTTTTGATGAGCAAATTTATTGTGATGAAAGCATGCCTCCTATCTATGATGATTATTGTGATGACACGTATGCTTTAAAGAATAATTATAACCATGAATCTTGTTATCTTGATCTTAATTTTCAATCACATGATAGTTATTTTGTTGAGTTTGCTCCCACTATTATTCATGAGAAGAATTTTGCTTGTGTGGAGAGTAGTAAATTTTCTATGCTTGTAGATCATGAAAAGAATGCTTTAGGTGCTGGTTATATTGTTGAATTCATTCATGATGCTACTGAAAATTATTATGAGGGAGGAACATATGCTTGTAGGAATTGCAATAATATAAAGTTTCCTCTCTATGTGCTTAAAGTATTGAAATTATGCTTGTTCTACCCTCCTATGGAAGTTGATTATTGTTCCCACAAGTTGTTTTCTCACAAAATCCCTATGCATAGGAAGTATGTTAGACTTAAATGTGCTATTCATATTTTTCATGATGCTCTCTTTATGTTTCAATTCTTATCTTTTATGTGACCATCGTTGAAATCATCTTGCCTAGCTAGGGGCATTAAACGATAGCACTTGTTGGGAGGCAACCCAATTTTATTTTTATTCCTTGCTTTTTGTTCCTGTTAATAATAATTCATCTAGCCTCTGTTTATATGTGGTTTTATGCTTTTAATTAGTTTTTGTGCCAAGTAGAACCTTTGGGAAGACATGGGGAGAGTCTTGTTGATCATGCTGTAAGAAACAGAAACTTTAGCGCTCACGAGAATTGCTGCCATTTTTATTTGGAGAGTGCTATTTAGTTAATTCTTTTTACAGATGATTAGTAGACAAATTCCTTACGTCCAGAAATTTATTTGGGAATTTTATGAGTTCCAGAAGTTTGCGTTAGTTACATATTAGTACTGACTGTTCTGTTTTTTTACAGATTCTGTTTTTCATGTGTTGTTCACTTATTTTGATGAATCTATGGCTAGTAAAAGAGGTTATAAACCATAGAGAAGTTGGAATACAGTAGGTTTAACACCAATATAAATGAAGAGCGAGTTCATTACAGTACCTTGAAGTGGTGTTTTGTTTTCTTTCACTAACGAAGCTTGTGAGTTTTCTGTTAAATTTTGTGTTGTGAAGTTTTCAAGTTTTGGGTAAAGATTCGATGGACTATGGAATAAGTAGTGGCAAGAGCCTAAGCTTGGGTATTCCCAGGGCACCCCAAGTTAATATTCAAGGACAACCAAGAGCCTAAGCTTGGGGATGCCGCGGAAGGCATCCCCTCTTTCGTCTTCGTTCATCGGTAAATTTACTTGGAGCTATATTTTGATTTACCACATGATATGTGTTTTGCTTGGAGCGTCATTTTATTTTCTTTTTTTGCTTGATGTTTGAATAAAGTACCAAGATCTGAAATTCTTAAATGTTAGAGAGTCTTCACATAGTTGCATGATTATTCGACTACTCATTGATCTTCACTTATATCTTTCGGAGTAGTTTGTCATTTGCTCTAGTGCTTCATTTATATCTTTTAGAGCATGGTGGTATTTTTATTTTGAAGAAATAGATGGACTCTCATGCTTCACTTAGATTATTTTGCGAGTCTTAAATAGCATGGTAATTTTCTTAAAATCCTAATATGCTAGGTCTTCGAGATTAGTAAAATTTTCTTATGAGTGTTTTGAATACTAAGAGAAGTTTGATGCTTTATGATTGTTTTGAGATATGGAGGTAATAATATCAAAGTCGTGCTAGTTGAGTAGTTGTGAAATTGATAAATGTTTGTGTTGAATTTTGCAAGTCCCGTAGCATGCACATATGGTAAACGTTATGTAACAAATTTGAAACATGAGGTGTTATTTGATTGTCCTCCTTATGAGTGGTGGTCGGGGACGAGCGATGGTCTTTTCCTACCAATCTATCCACCTAGGAGCATGCGCGTAGTGCCGAGGTTTTTGATGACTTGTAGATTTTTGAAATAAGTATGTGAGTTCTTTATGACTAATGTTGAGTCCATGTATTATACGCACTCTCACCCTTCCATCCTTGCTAGCCTCCTCGGTACCGTGCATTGCCCTTTCTCACATTGAGAGTTGGTGCAAACTTCGCCGGTGCATCCAAACCCCGTGATACGATACGCTCTGTCACACATAAACCTCCTTATATATTCCTCAAAACAGCCACCATACCTACCTATTATGGCATTGCCATAGCCATTCCCAGATATATTGCCATGCAACTTTCCAACATTCCGTTTATCATGACACATTCATCATTGTCATATTGCTTAGCATGATCATGTAGTTGACATAGTATTTGTGGCAAAGCCACCATTCATAATTCTTTCATACATGTCACTCTTGGTTCATTGCATATCTCGGTACACCGCCAGAGGCATTCATATTGTAACCCCCCAGATGTAATTTACCTTATATGTATCCCAACTCTTGCCGTTTCTGGCACTAAGTTATTTTATTTTCCTCGGGTTCGGGTTTTTGTCTTCGTGTGTTGTTGCTTTAGTCATGCATCCCATATCATGTCATCATGTGTTTTGCATTCGCATACGTGTTCATCTCATGCATCCGAGCATTTTCCCCGTTGTCCGTTTTGCATTCCGGCACTCCTATCTCCTCCGGTGGTCCTTTCTACCTCTTTACGTGTGTGGGGGTTAAACATTTCCGGATTGGACCAAGACTTGCCATGCGGCCTTGGTTTACTACCGGTAGACCGCCTGTCAAGTTTCGTGCCATTTGGACTTCGTTCGATACCGGTTAACCGCGGGACCGAAAAGGCCTCGTGTGTGTTGCAGCCCAACACCCTTTGTCGGTGTCAAAACCGGCGGATCTCGGGTAGGGGGTCCCGAACTATGCATCTAGGCCGGATGGTAACAGGAGCCAAGGGACACGAAGTTTTACCCAGGTTCGGGCCCTCTCGATGGAGGTAAAACCCTACGTCATGCTTGATTAATATTGATGATATGGGTAGTACAAGAGTAGGTCTACCACGAGATCAGAGAGGCTAAACCCTAGAAGCTAGCCTATGGTAGGATTGTTGTTGTGTATGTTGTCCTACGGACTAAAACCCTCCGGTGTATATAGACACCGGATAGGGTTAGGGTTACATAGAGTCGGTTACAACGGTAGGAGATCTGCATATCCGTATTGCCAAGCTTGCCTTCCACGCCAAGGAAAGTCCCTCCCGGACACAGGACGAAGTCTTCAATCTTGTATCTTCATAGTCCAGGAGTCGAGCTGAAGTTATAGTCCGGAAATCCAGACACCCCCTAATCCAGGACTCCCTCAGTAGCACCTGAACCAGGCTTCAATGACGACGAGTCCGGCGCGCAGATTGTCTTCGGCATTGCAAGGTGGGTCCCTCCTCCAAGTACTTGATAGAAGATTTTGAACACAAAGATAGTGTCCGACTCTGCAAAATAAGTTTCCACATATTGCCATAGAGAGAATAATATTTACACAAATCTAATCTGCTGACCTATTCCATAGTGTGACACACCACGGCCAAGCCTTTATCCGAGTCGTTTCATTATCCCACCTCAGCGCGTCATGCGAGGCGGTTTCCTTGGTACGTATTGTTAAAGCAGAGATCCTGTCCCCTTATTCCGGGATTCTCATCAATACGGGCGTGGGTAACCCAACCGCTTCTAGGACTCCTAGATCATAGGCAAGTCCAAACAGACACGGAGAGGACGCTTGATATTCACCCTCTTTATAAAGGGGACAAGGCTTTTATTTTTCCCTCCCGTGCTCAATCGAATCCTTCCCCCACCTCAAGCTCAAATGCCCAAAGTTCAGGTTAGGTGCTCCGAACCTTCAGTCATGTCTGGATCTAGCCTTCAAGGCTAATGGGTGCCTTCCTCCGTCACGGAAGAAGACATTAAAAAGTTCAGGGAGGCCAGATATCTGACCGCCGAGATTTTGCATCGGCTGCCTCCCCGAGGGCAGGCAGTTCCCACCCACGAACCCAACGAGAACGTCGTGTTCATCTCCCACTTCCTCCGAGGTCTAGGCCTTGCTCTAGATCCTTTCGTTAGGGGTCTGATGTTTTATTACGGGCTAGACTTCCATGATCTAGCTCCGGACTCTTTTCTTCATATCACGACATTTATTGTCGTGTGCGAGGCCTTCCTTCGGGTTACCCCTCACTTTGGCCTATGGCTCAAGACCTTTGAAGTGAAGCCGAAGATGATCGAGGGGCAACATGCAGCGTGTGGAGGTGCCTCAATACGCAAGATGGCGGGAGCTCCATGGCCCAAGGGTTCCATCCAAGAGGTGTCTGAATTGTGGCAACAGGAGTGGTTCTACATCACGGCTCCTAGAAATGCCAAGTGGGCGGCCGCCCCTGTTTTCCGCTCGGGCCCTCCACCACAACTGATGTCATGGATCAGTAGAGGTCTGAGATGGGGTCCAGCCAAGGAGGTGCCTATACTGCAAAGCCGCATTCGCGATCTCTTCAATGGAGATTTCACTTTGGTTGCGGTAATACAAGTTATGCTGGTTCGTCAAGTCTAGCCTTGCAAACGCCGGCCTCTTCGCCTATGGGAGTTCAATCCCGAGGGACCGCTTGTCATTCAAAATTTTCTCGGCCTGTCGCATGAGGAGATGTAAAAGTCATTCTTCGGACCTCAGGTGGAGTGTCCGGAAATCACCGAGGATGTGGGCCTGAGTAGTAACCGCGTCGCCGAACAGGTAAGGCATCTTCCGGCCGAACATACTATCTTTCCTTTGTTACGAAGTTATTTCTGAGAGTTCGCTTTTTGACTAGGACTGGCTAACAAAGGCGAAGTTGATTCGGTGTTCGGCCCACCTCCCTGAGGGTTTGGAAAATCCAGTTTTGGAATAGATGCTCCAAACCGCACCTTGCCCGCAGCCCTTGAAGGAACATACTGGGGAGGATAATGCGGGCGGACGCGGGCCCCCAACGCTGCCCATTCTAGCCGAGGGAGCGAGCGTATCCATTAAGGAAGACGACCAGAAGAGGAAAAGGACGGCGCCCGGGGATGCGAAAGCCGAAGCTTCCAAACGGTTGAATAAGTCTCCCAAAGAGGGTGCTACCTTGGGGGCGTCGTTGCCGCACAAAGTCCGCGGGGGGATCAATTCTCCCGTGAGTCGTAAGTGACCCGAAATACTTTAATAGTACAGATATGCCATCTTTTTAATTTGAAAAGATAACCACCGCATATATTTTTGCAGTTCGGGCCTTAGCCCCTCTCAAATGAGCTCGTCTTCGGGGGATCTTCTTCCAGAGATGATGGAGAGCGAAACGCCTCCTCCGAACTCCTTCGCTCCGGAAGCGGGCGACCCTGAAGTGTCGTCGCGGAGGGCCTCTCCGAGTCCGGTGAGGCCAGAAGATAATCCCATTGACCCCCGAAGCTCCTAGTGTCCGGCTCCTGAAGAGAGCAGACAAAAGAGTCCGGCACCGTCTAGTGTGCGATCAGATGTTCTAAGGGAGTTGGTGGGGCGAGCGGCCATCTCAGATGAACATCGTGTGCTGATGAATACGCTGATGGAGAGAATATCATCCGCCGAAAGCGGATTGCATGAAGCTTTTATGAGTCTACTGACAGGCTTTGAGGTACGTGAAAGAATGTATGATAGTCCTGCACATGCTATGTGTGCCCTATGTAGATAGTAGGCCCTGAGACTCTGGTTGTCGTCGGAAACTACGACGAACAGAGGATCATATTCCCAGGTAATAACCATACTGCCTCTATGTGCAGGTGATGGAAGCTCCGGTGGCTAGCCGGACTAGCGAGTCTGCCCATTTAGAACGGCAGTTGGATGCCACAGACGCCGACATCGAGCTTGTTAACAAAAGGATTGACGAGGCACAGGGTAAGTGTCATTATCTGGTAAACAGCACAATAGGAAGAGCAGTATGATGCCAACATTTTTAATATGTTGTGACTACAGATGGAGCTGCCACTGTTGAAGCCCTGCGGGCAGAACTTGCCCGAGCCAAGGAACAAGCGAGGTTGGGTAATGCGGCTGCTTTGAAGGCGGCCGAAGAGTTGCATGCCAAGAAGGCCGCGCATGGCGAGAGCCGAGACAAGATGTAACGCCCTCGATGCGGCTATATCTCCCACGTGTCGAAGCACGACTTAGAGGCATAACCGCATTGAAAGCAATGTCGCAAGTGAGGTAATCTTCATGCAACCCATGTAATACATAAGGGAAAGAGATACATAGTTGGCTTACAATCGCCACTTCACACAATACATGAATAAAGCATCACATCATCCAAATACAATCAAGGTCCGACGACGGACCCAAAATAAAAGAAGAACCCCAAATGCGACAAGGTCCCGAATCAACCCCAACTGGGCTCCACTACTGATCAACTAGAATGAAACAACACAAAGGAAAAGATCTTCATCGAGCTCCTCCTTGAGCTTGGTTGCATCATCTGCACGGTAACATCGGTATCTGCAAACTGGTTTTGGAAGTATCTGTGAGTCAGGGGGACTCAGCAATCTCACACCCTCGTGATCAAGACTATTTAAGCTTATGGGTAAGGTAAAGGTATGAGGTGGAGCTGCAGCAAGCGACTAGCATATTTGGTGGCTAACATATACGCAAAAGAGAGCGAGAAGAGAAGGCAAAGCACGATCGAGAAACTATGATCAAGAAGTGATCCTAGAGCAACCGACGTCAAGCATAACTCCAACACCGTGTTCACTTCCTGGACTCCGCCGGAAAGAAACCATCACGGTTACACACGCGGTTGATGTATTTTAATTAAGGTCAACTTCAGGTTTTCTACAACCGGACATTAACAAATTCCCATCTGCCCATAACCGCGGGCATGGGTTCGAAAGTTCAAATCCCTGCAGGGGAGTCCCAACTTAGCCCATCACAAGCTCTCACGGTCAACGAAGGATAAACCTTCTCCCGAGACATTCCGATCAGACTCGGTATCCCGGTTCTACAAGACAACTTCGACAAAGATAAAACAAGTCCAGCAACACTGCCCGAATGTGCCAACAAATCCTGATAGGAGCTGCACATATCTCATTCTCAGGGCACACTCAGATTGTCTAAACTTCCGGTAGGCCAGCCTAGATTTGCCCCTGGTGGCCACCGGCGGCTGACAGGTTGGACCAACACTCAGAGGAGCACTGGCCCAGGGGTTTAAATAAAGATGACCCTTGAGTCCGCGGAACCCAAAGGAAAAAAGGCTAGGTGGCGAATGGTAAAACCAATGTTGGGCATTGCTGGAAGAGTTTTATTCAAGGCGAACTGTCAAGGGGTTCCCATTATCACCCAACCGCGTAAGGAACGCAAAATCCGGGAACATAACACCGATATGACGGAAACTAGGGCGGCAAAAGTGGAACAAAACACTAGGCAAAAAGGCCGAGCCTTCCACCCTTTACCAAGTATATAGATGCATTAATTAAATAAGATATGTTGTGATATCCCCACAAGTAAACATGTTCCAATAAGGAACAACATCTCCATGTTCCAACAAGGAACAAACTTCATCTTCACCTGCAACTAACAACGCTATAAGAGGGGCTAAGCAAAGCGGTAACATAGCCAAACAACGGTTTGCTAGGACATGGTGGGTTAGAGGCTTGGTTCAACAATATAGGAGGCATGATAAGCAAGTGATAGGTATCGCAGCATAGGCATAGCAAAAGAGTGAGCAACTAGCAAGCAAAGATAGAAGTGATTTCGAGGGTATGGTCATCTTGCCTGAAATCCCGCAAGGAAGAAGAATGAGTCCATGAGGAAGACAAACGGACGTTGTCGAACGGGTCCTCACAAACATGATGTTACCGGATTACGGAGAAGAAATACACCGGAAAGAAAGCAAACTACATAGTAAACAACCACCACATAAGCATGGCACGATGCACTATCGAGTATGATGCATGTCTGGTTCAATGAAGCATGGCATGGCAAAGTGCACAAACAATCTTACAAATTAAGTGGAGCTCATTATGCAACGGAGTTGCATATTGAAGAAAACACCACATGACTTGTTTAGTTCTCTCTCGTTTATGTACCCAAAAAGATTAAATGTTGTTAGCATGGCAAGAGATGAAGCATAAAGAAACTATCTATCTAGGTATGTTTAAATGAGGCCGGAAATAACAAACAACAATTCTGGAAAAACCTCATGTGCATATTTTACGGTTTGGTACTGTTCCGCTCTAAACCATATTTTATAGTTATTAAACATGCAAAGTAAAGCCATCATGTTAAACTAGGCATTTTTCTACCCCATTTACATATAAAGTTTGTTAAGTTTGGAGCTACGGTCATTTAGTTATGAAATAAAGCATTTTAACATGACATAGGAGCAAATTTAATCAAACAGCATTTTAAACATTTCAAACATGGATGAAAGTTGCATATTATTAAACTAGACAAAATTCTAAGCAACTTTCATATATAATTTATTTAGATCCGATGCACGGTTATGAAGTTATTGAATGCATGAAGAACATGGGCTTTTCTGCAAAACTATTATACACTCGATATTAGACAAATTTGCTCACGAAAAAAAACAACATGGGCAGAATCTGTTGGGCGCTGGGCTGTCTCACCATGGGCTTCAACTCAACTAGTGGGGAGGAGACCGGGCAGGCTGTCTGGCTGAGGAGGCCCGCTGGGCCCCGAACGGCGGCGCTCTCTCCTGCTGCTCGATCTAGGAAAGCAGAGCACGCAGCGGCAATGGACTTGGCCACGGGCGGCGCGATGGAGGGAAGGTGGAGGAAAGAGGGGAGCGGGGCTCGGTGCTGGCGTGAACGAAGACGACGGGCGGCGAGGAGGAGGTCCTACGGGGTCGCTCCATGGGGCAGAAAGACTTGGTCCCGGCGACTATGGAGCTTCAGGTTCAGGAAGTCATGGCATGGAGCCCCTCCTGCGAGGCAGGGGACGGCCAGAGGTCGGGGGTGGACTAGTCCATCCATTCCCAGTCAGATTCCGACGAAGGCTTGAGGTCCAGGAGCCAAGGCATCGGAGGGTGCTCCTGAGGCCATCCATGGCAGAGAGGGAGAGAGGTTAGAGACGAAGAAACTAAGGAAGGAAAGGAGAGAGGCAGGGTGCAGGGCTGGCCTGGAGGTCGAGGTCGGGACCAGCCGGTGCTCGACGGCGGCGGAAGGGTGGCTGCGCTCCGGTGGTGGTTGGCGCAAGGAGCAGCAGAGAGCTCACGCGCGCTGGGACCCAAGAGACGGGGATGGTGGGCGAGGAGGTGGAGCTCGGGCTCCTGCGGGATTTGAGCATCGGCGGTCGTTCACTCGAGATGGATCGATGGGATGGATGGATTGGATCTGGGTGTGGCTGATGGTTGGTGCAGGGGGAATGAGAGGATCCCGAGGTGGGAAAAGAGTGCGGTGGCGGCGGCTGGGAGGATCCATAAAAATTAGGGTTGTCCAAAATGGACTAGGCATAGACTATATATACAGTAGGTGGGTTAACTTAGGGGTATATCGTCCCTCCGATCGCAATCAAACGATCGCGAATAAAATAGCTACGAAGTCCAAATAAGAAAACGGTGACGTTTTGTAGATGTTTGGGGATGATTCGGATCCAACGGTGACGATTGCCCGGGTCGGGTCCGGGATAATTTCGGACGTGCATGAGGAGGGCGCGGGCTGACAAGAGAGTTTAGGTAGGGCCTGACGGTGAGTGGGTAGTGGGTTGTGCAGAAGGCCTCAGACTGAAAGAAGAGAAAAGAGAGAGAGACCCGACGACTATTTCCGGAGACCGAAAACGTCCGACGTTTGACCGACTATATTGTCACTATAGTTAATCGTTTGGGGTCAAACGATCTCTGAATGCAATGAAACTTGGCAGGCGGCCTACCTACAACATAGCAACACCACATGCCAACTTTCAACCCATTCCGAGAACATTTTCCGGCCACTGATAAAATAATATTTCGGACGTGTCGCGGGCACGTGCAAGTGTGTCTGGGCTCAGAACGGACAACGGACAGAACTGGGGGAACCTGGACGGATGCAAGTTTTGAAAACATGATGATGCAATGCACATAATGACATGATAAGATGCAACACGCAAGCAAATGACAAGGCAAGAACAGCAAATAACTGGGGGACACCTGGCACATCGGTCTCGGGGCGTTACACAAGATGGCCAAGATGGCCATAGAATTAAAAACTGCCGCCGACCATTGCCGGGTTCTTGAAAAGGAAAACCATGCGAAGGCATCGGACCTTGAGAAGGCTGCTGCGAGGAGAAAAGACCTCCGTTCTACTATGAGGGCAAAGAAGGAGGAGCTACGGGAAGCCGGGGATATTGTAGCTGGGAAATCCTTTATGTTGCGGAGGAAGTCCGGAGATCCACTGTATGCTTCTCTGGATCGTCTGTGGAGTTCGGAGGATGTGTATATGGATTTGGCGGCGAGCGCTGCCGATGCGGCCGAGTACTTCCAGGGTCAGACGGACCGTGAAGTAGACCAGCTGTTTTGGACACAATTCCATTCTCCCGAGCGTCCACTTTCATTGACTGACCAATTAGCCGAATGGGCCGAACTAAATAGGTTGTCCGGACTCTCCATGAGGTGTGTTGTGGATCACCTATGGCCGGAAAGGTCAAAATCGAACAGCTATTTTCAGCTTGGTGCAGTAGTTCCTTGACGTGGTGCCACGCATTAATGCGATGAAGAGGTCGGCGTGCGTAGAGGGCGCACGGATGGCCTTTGCCCGTGTTAAGGCATACTGGGTGGAGATGGATGCTACCAATGTTGCAGCGCGGGATTCGGCTATAGGTCAAAAGGCTGCTGAGCACTACTTTGAAGAATTTCTTGAGGGTGCCCATTTGATAGAGACCCCGTGCTCAAAAAATATTATGTTTGAGTGATATGTAATCTCATTGTAAGCGAAATGCTTTTATAAATTTTTATAAGGCTATTTTTATACTTTTGCCTAAAAGTAATATGATGCCTCCTGGGCGGCCGTTTTATGTATACATGTGTATAACCTGAAAGATTGCAGTCGTCGGCTTCAACCCCCACGCATATAATGCGGAGGTGCTCGCAAAAACACGTGTTCACACTTAACCCAATGTCTTGGTCCTATTAAGGAGGTGATAGCGGAGCGAGCGAGGCAACCGGACTATAATGCTTTAGCACTTTCACTTAGCCATAGGAGTTTGACAGTGGGGCTACTAGAAAGCCCCTGGTGGCTCTGCACTCTCCTGGTGCCGGGGTGCGTACATGCCTGGCCAGAAAACGGCCCTTCGTTAAGGCGGAGGAATTCTAACATTCCCACAGGTCATCGAGTGGTTGACCAGTCTCACGCTATATCATGACAGTCAGTTTTCGGCTTTCTCCACTGAGGTGCTCGTTCGGATGAACCAGGGCAAAATCGCAGTAGTTCTCCTGGTGCTACCTTTGCCGGTAAAGTGGAACATAAGGCACCAAAACACAGGAGCCGGGAAAACCCAACATTTGACCAAAGACAATGATTCAGAGCTGATGCATATAGGGCCAAACTCACGACGCCGAATAGTCCCTAAGGTATTCGGTCTTTGTGGTATAAACCGGGCCTAAATAATGGCCTTTGTAAGAAGCCCCTTGTGTCCAGGTACCTGCATTGTTCTGGCATGGCCACATGCCAAGACGTCAACATCCTTCTCAATGGTGGATATGTATCAAAAAGAGACAGTAAAAAAGGTTTACGCAGGGTCTTAATCTAAAAAGAATCCTTGGAGCGGGTCCCTGCTGCACGTCTGCGCCTGTGTCTCCGTTGTGCCGTATCCTGGATGGGTGTAGCACGATGATCGTTTGTAAAAGAGAGGAAGTTAAGTGAAAAAGTTGTCGTGCAAAAGGATAGTTTTTAAGGAAACCATGTATAATTCAGGATGATAAGAAATTGCCACTTGTCTGCGCGCGTTGAGCCCCTTCTATTGACAAATAGGGGTGTGACCACTTATTCTGTATAAATAGCGGCGCCAGACTTGATTAGTTGTGTCTGAGGTTTTGACGACCTATTTGGATGGTTTCACTGGTCCAGGCACCTTTAGTGTGAGGCTTCCACGGCAGCCGCACTTTCTTCGGCGCGTGGAGATCGCTTGATATTTCCGTTCACTGAAATGATGCCACGTGGATCGGGCATCTTGAGTGTGAGGGAGACATAGTGTGGTATTGCATTAAAGCGAGCGAAAGCTTCACATCCGAGCAGTGCTTGATAGCCGCTTTGAAACGGAGCGATGTGGAAGGTTAAATGCTCGTGACGGAAGTTATCAGGAGAGCCGAACATAACCTATAGTAGGAGGGAGCCCGTACAACGAGCCCCTAGGCCTAGCGTTACTCCTTTAAAGGTAGTATTGCTATGGCGAATTTGTGTTGGGTCTAACCCCATCCCGCGGATTGTATCCTGATATATTAAGTTTAGGCTGCTGCCGTCGTCCATCAAGACTCGTGTGAAGTGATATCCGCCAATTACTGGGTCTAATACTAGGGCAGCCAATCCTGCGTGTTGGATACTTGCTGAGTAATCGCGATGGTCGAAAGTGATCGGTTGAGACGACCAGCGGCAGGACTTCGCGGTGATAGGCACTTGGGTATATTTTCCTGGGAGTGCCGTGTTGTTTTTTCCCTTGATCACGTGTAACACGTTTACTGTTCTGACTTATGGTGGAAATTTCTTTTGTTCCACCATGTCTTGCTTGGGAGGCTCATCCTCGTCTTCACTTGGTGTATCCTCCCCCTTATGTACGGCGTTGAGCTTGCCGGACTGCTTGAAGACCCAACATTCTCTGTGGGTATGATTAGCATGTTTACCAGGGGTACTATGGATCTGACATACTTGGTCCAGAATTTTGTTGAGGCTGGACAATTCATCCCTGGTGCCTTTAGGTGGCGGCTTTTGACCTGGCCGAGAGCTTTTGAATCCGGCATTTAGTGCCGTGCACTTCGTGCCGTCTTCTTTATTCCAGCATTTGTTATTGTTATTGCACCGTGATTTCCCATTTCCATCTCTAACTTCAGATGTACTGGGGTCGTTGGTGCTGCATCTGGCTAGCCAGCTGTCCTCACCCGCGCAAAAGCGGGTCATGAGGTTCATTAATGCGGCCATCGTTCTCGGCTTATTTTGGCTGATGTGTCTGGCGAGCCATTCGTCACGGACGCTATGCTTGAAAGCTGCCAAGGCTTCGGCGTCCGGACAGTCGATAATCTGGTTCCTTTTAGTAAGAAACCTGTTCCAAAGCCTTCGGGCTGACTCTCCGGGCTGTTGAGTTATATGACTCAAATCATCCGCATCCGGAGGTCGGACATAAGTCCCTTGAAAGTTTGCCCGAAAGGCGTCTTCGAGCTCTTCCCAACTTCCAATGGAGCTTTCGGGGAGGCCTTTGAGCCAGTGGCGAGCTGGCCCTTTGAGCTTGAGGGGTAGGTACTTGATGGCATGGAGATTATCTCCTCGAGCCATATGGATATGAAGGATGTAGTCCTCAATCCAGACCCCAGGGTCTATTGTTCCCTCGTATGCCTCTATGTTTATAGGCTTGAATCCCTCTGGAAATTCGTGGTCCAACACCTCATCGGTGAACATAGGGGGTGTGCGGCACCCCTGTAGCTGGGTGTACCGCGTTGTTCGGATGTTTGTTGTGTTGCATTGTGCTGAGGCGCGCTTGCGTGGTCCATTGATGGATCTGGTTGCGCCGTCCTTTGGGTGCGAGCCCTCGCATGGGTCGCATATTGTATTGTGAGCGGCGTTGTATGCCGCTCTGTGTTGGTAGAGGGGTCGTCTATCCGACCCGGTGGCTGTTTGATATTTGGTTGTGGGGGTTCTGAGGCCTCCTCATCGAATTCGGGTAGGATCTTCCGCTTTGGGTAGCTCTTGGAGGGGCGATTGTCACCGTACCTTGCTGCAGTGTTGAGTATTTTACTCCATATGATTTGGAGTGTGTCTTGCGCGGCCTTGAGCCTTTGCTTCTGCTTTTTCAGGCTCCTTGCGGTGGCGACAAGCCTTTTACGGGCAGTCTGCTGCTCCGGGTGTCTGGCCAGCGTTATGTCGTCCGGACCATTATCTTTGATAGGATTTGTTTGTTCGGGTTGATTATCCAGATTGCCATTGTCCGGCAGCGGTTCGCCTTGCTCCACCGCTGGGTCTGTGTGATCGCTATTTCTATCGAGGTAGGATTTGGGGCGGCGCTTGCGTCGCTGCTTTGACTGCTTTTCGAGGGAACAAGGCTTCGGTGCGTCCTTCCGCTCCTTATCGTCATCTTTTGGTGCGTCCACCATGTATACGTCATATGACGAGGTGGTGTTCCAGAGCCCAATAGGGGCTGGTTCTTCATCGTCTCCTTCATCGGCGTCCATACCGTTGATGTCTACGGAGTCGAAGTCGAGCATGTCGGTTAAATCGTCGACAGTGGCTACAAATTGGGTGGTGGATGGGCTTTGAATTTCTTCATCGTCCGCATCCCAATCTCGCTGACCGTAGTCCGGCCAGGGCTCTCCTGATAAAGAGAGAGACTTTAGTGATTTTATAATATCGCCAAAGGGCGAGTGCTGGAAGATGTTCGCGGCAGTAAACTCCATGATCGGCATCCAACCGGATTCGATTGGCAGAGGCACGAATGGTTCGGAGTCCGGGGGGGAGTCCGGCTCCTTCGAATCATGACTCTCGCAGAGTGCGGGGCTGGTGTTCGGCTCGATCGCCTCTAGGATCGCAGCCCCCGAGGCCGCGTCCAAGCACCCATCCTCAATCGGCGTGGTTGGCTCCGAATTAAGGGTCGAAGCCGATGCGGGTGCGGCCTTCAAGGCACTGTTAGGCGGCAGAGCTAGATCATGCTCGTCGTGGCAGTGCGGCGTGCTCGGCAGTGGCTCGAATCCGTCGAAGATCAAGTCCCCGTGGATGTTAGCCATGTAGTTTAAACTTCCAAATCTGACCTGATGGCTAGGGGCATAGCTTTCGATCTGCTCCAGATGGCCATGTGAATTTGCCAGCCGTGCAAAGCCACCGAAGATAGAGATCTGTCCAGGGAGACAAGTTTCACCCTGGACCGCATCACTATCGATGATGGTGGGAGCCATCAAGCCTGTCGGCGACGACAGAGAGGAACTCTCAATGAAAGCATGAATGTCGGTGTCAAAACTGGTGGATCTCGGGTAGGGGGTCTCGAACTGTGCGTCTAGGCCGTATGGTAACAGGAGGCAAGGGACACGAAGTTTTACCCAGGTTCGGGCCCTCTCGATAGAGGTAAAACCCTATGTCCTGCTTGATTAATATTGATTATATGGGTAGTACAAGAGTAGATCTACCACGAGATCAGAGAGGCTAAACCCTAGAAGCTAGCCTATGTTATGATTGTTGTTGTGTATGTTGTCCTACGGATTAAAACCCTCCGGTTTATGTAGACACCGGATAGGGTTAGGGTTACATAGAGTCGGTTACAATGGTAGGAGATCTGCATATCCGTATCGCCAAGCTTGCCTTCCACGCCAAGGAAAGTCCCTCTCGGACACGGGACGAAGTCTTCAATCTTGTATCTTCATAGTCCAGGAGTCCGGCTGAAGGTATAGTCCGGCCATCCGGACACCCCCTAATCCAGGACTCCCTCACCCTTCCAATTTGGCCCAAAACCCACCTAAACCCTCTCCATCATCTAGAGCGTTCGATCACGATCGCATGGCCAAAAACCGCACTCCATTTGGAGCTTCCTAGCTCCCTCTATGCCTATATATAGATCCCTTCCCCGAAATCCAGACGAAACCCTAGTCCCCTCACTCTCCACGCGCCGCCGGACACTTTTCCGTCCGGCCGGACACGTCCGAATCCACCGGCGGCGCCACGTGTTGCAACGGGATTGGCCGCCGCCCGGTCCCCAGTTCGCCACGCCGCCAGGGCCCGGGATGCCCATCGCCGGCCCCCGTGGCCCATCCCGAGAGCGCGGCCGCCCGCTTCGTCGGCCCGCAACCCGCCGTCTCCTTCCACCGGCCCCACCGCTAGGGTCGTCCCGCCGGCCACCGCACCAACTCCAGCGTGCCGCCACGATCGGCTGCCGCTTCCCTCCACCGCCCGCCCCAGCCGACACCAAGTCCGCCCTCGCCGCGCCGCCGCAGGTCCTCGCCGGCTTCCTCCCCTCCGACCTCTCCTAGCTCCTTCCGGCGACCTCAGCAAGTCTGGCCACCACGGCGCCATTCCATCAAACCTCGTTGGGCGTGCAAGCTACAGTGGATCTAGATCTGGAACTTCACCCGGTTGACTTTTTCCCCGAAAACCCTAATTATTTTGCAAACTATGGCATCTCGTAACTCTGCATCCGTCGCTCCAATTTGCGCGTGTAGCATATCAAAATGTTCGCCTCAGAGATTACATCATGTCATCTCATTGCATCATTTTCATTTGAGCTCATCTTGATGCCCGAAATGCTGTTGGAAGAGGGCTATGTGATAAACTTGGCATATCTGTTTCATCAACTAGATATTTGTCATTTTTTCCATGATTAATGTGTGCATGATATGCTCCTGAGTTCTACATGAGTTTTGTTATATGCCATGCCATCTTCACAGAGGTGCTTACCACGTATTTTGTGATATGTGTGGTGACTAGCACAAGCTTGCAAAGTAGCGTAATCGGTAATGCTGATTTCAGGGACTTTGAATTTCACTAAGTCCATGTCCTGATTTTGTCATTATGCCATATGTTCATGTTGTTTCCTAGTGATCTGTGCCTCTTTTGAGGATGATCAGTAAGGATGATTTGTTAACATTGTGGTGCTCTATCCATCCATGTCTTTGTTTGCATTTATGGAGCATCCTAGCTTGAGTCAATCGAGCTCTACTTTTGCTATATTGCGAATCCTGGTAGATTGTTGACATGTTAGCGATTTTGCCGAGGATATTGCTATTAATCTGTGCATGCTATGTTATTGTTCTTGTCATGTCTAGCTTCTAAGAAATGTATTCTTGATGGGTGCATGCTTAGTTTGTCATGCCATGCTCTGTAGTGAGTGCATCGAGCTCGTGAACATGCCTGCTCGTTAACTGATTTGCATGCTCCGGTTTTTCACAAAGGCTGAGATCTGTTTATGTTTTTGCCATGTTCACATGCTTGCAATTGTATTTTCTGATCCCTTTTGGCTCAAGGTCACTAAGGGACTTTTGTTAAGTGCTTTGAGTAGCTTCATGGAATACCTTGCTTTGCCATGTTAAGTTCCTGTAGCATGTAGTTTTCATGCTCTAAAGTGTGCTACCTGATGTTAAATTCCAGACTTGTGTTAATTTCACCAAGTCTGAAACCTAATTATCATTTGCACTTTTGCCATGCTTGTTTGAACCTGTTAATGGATGAATTGGCTATAGCTCAGTGTTCATCTTTTGTCAAGCGTCATGAGTGGATACCTTCCATGTATTTTGTTGTCATGTTTGAGTGCTGTAGCATAATTATCTTGATGCTTTTAGATGGCTACTTGCTGATTATCGCAGACCGGTGCCATATTTGTTTTGCTTGCCATTTCCAAACCATGCATCCGATTCCGTTGATATTTATATCGATTTCAACCGAAATCACCTCACCTTTCCAGTGGCACTCTTGGATTTCCAAGTTGATGCCAGGTTCAATCATTCCTTGCCAAATCTTGCATATGCATCACATATCGCATCCCGCATAGCATACCATGTTTGCATCATGTTGTTCGAGCATTGCACGTGGTTGATTGTGTTCCTTTTTGCTTGTTTGTCTTGTTTGGGTAGAGCCGAGAGACGAGTTCGCTAACGAGGTGCCCGTTGAGTTTGCTGACTAGGATCAAGTCAACTCTGACAACTTTGCAGGCAAGATGATCATACCCTCGAAATCACTTCTATCTTTGCTTGCTAGATGCTCGCTCTTTTGCTATGCCTATGCTACGATACCTACAACTTGCTTGTCATGCCTCCCAAATTGAAATGTCAAACCTCTAACCCACCATGTCCTAGCAAACCGTTGATTGGCTATGTTACCGCTTTGCTCAGCCCCTCTTATAGCGTTGCTAGTTGCAGGTGAAGATTGGAGATTGTTCCTTGTTGGAACATTGTTTATTGTTGGGATATCACCATATTATCTTGTTTATCTTAATGCACCTATATACTTGATAAAGGGTGGAAGGCTCGGCCTTTTGCCTAGTGTTTTGTTGCACTCTTCCCGCCCTAGTTTCCGTCATATCGGTGTTATGTTCCCGGATTTTGCGTTCCTTACGCGGTTGGCTGATAATGGGAACCCCTTGACAGTTCGCCTTGAATAAAACTCCTTGGTTTTACCATTTTCCACCTAGCCTCTTTTTCCCTTGGGTTTTCGGAGCCCAAGGGTCATCTTTATTTAAACCCCCCTGGGCCAGTGCTCCTCTGAGTGCTGGTCCGACCGAGTAGACTACGGGGCCACCTCGGGGCAACTTGAGGGTTGGTTTTACTCGTAGGATGTCTCATCTGAGTGTGCCCTGAGAACGAGATATGTGCAGCTCCTATCGGGATTTGTCGGCACATTCGGGCGGTGTTGCTGGACTTGTTTTACCATTGTCGAGGATGTCTTGTAAAACCGGGATGCCGAGTCTAATCGGAATGTCTCGGGAGAAGGAGTATCCTTCATTGACCGTGAGAGCTTGTGATGGGCTAAGTTAGGACTCCCCTGCGGGGATTTGAACTTTCGAAAGCCATGCCCGTGGTTATGGGTAGATGGGAATTTGTTAATGTCTAGTTGTAGATAACATGAAACTTAACTTAATTAAAATGAATCAACCGCGTGTGTAACCGTGATGGTCTCTTCTCGGCGGAGTCCAGGAAGTCAACACGGTGTTGGAGTAATGCTTGACGTAGGTTGTTCTAGGATCACTTCTTGATCATAGTTCTTCGTTCGTGCTTTGCCTTCTCTTCTCACTCTCTTTTGCGAACGGGATAGCCACCATATATGCTAGTCGCTTGCTACAGATCCACATATTACCTTGCCATACCTATAAGCTTAAATAGTCTTGATCGCGAGGGTGTGAGATTGCTGAGTCCCCATGACTCACAGATTACTTCCAAACCAGATGCAGCGACCGATGATACCGCTCCAGACGATGCGCTTGAGCTCAAGTGGTAGTTCGATGAAGACTCTCGTCGTTACTATGTGTCTTTCCCAGATGATCGGTAGTGGTGCCTAGTTGGGGCGATCGGGGACCATGTCGCTTGTTGGGGTTGATCTTTTATTTTGGTACCGTAGTCGGACCATGAGTCTATTGGATGATTGTAATGTTATTCATATATTTGTGTGACGTGGCGAGTATAAGCCAACTATGTATCATTTCCCCTTTTATATATTTACATGGGTTGTTGTGAAGATTACCTTACTTGCGACATTGCTTTCAATGCGGTTATGCCTCTAAGTCGTGCTTCGACACGTAGGAGATATAGCCGCATCGAGGGCGTTACAAGTTGGTAATCAGAGCCTTCCCCGACCTTAGGAGCCCCCCTTCTTGATCGAATAGCTGGCGTTGTTGAGTCTAGAAAAATGTTTTGAGTCATTTAAGATTATATATATCGGAGAGTTAGGACTTCTTTTTACTCCCCAGTCCCTTCATCACTCTTGTAAGGCATCCTGACATAGAGTTTTGACTCTTCTCTTCTCAAATTTCACTAAAAAAATTAGGTTCACGCGGCTATCTTGGAATCATTCCGATCGATTTGTGACGAGAACATTGTTCTTGGTGCCTCCTGTCATTTTGAGGTTGTGGCAGTGTCCCGGGGAGTTGAGCTCCGAGGTGTTGTCGTCACAATTTTATCGTTGAAGTTCTGGAATACCTGAGTTTAGTTTCGCCGACATCGAAAATCTCTTTCATGCAGTTGTTGGTGAGATAACCTCGACGCCACCCAGTACTGGGGCGGGAGTTCGGGAGTATTGCCATAACTTATATAACGGATGCTTTTCGAAGGTTGAGGTAGATGGTTTCCGAAGATTTTCTCGGTTATGTGTTGAAGGATGGATACAGCTGGATGTAGGATTTGCTAGATTTTGGTGAGATATTATGCTTCCCCTATATCCCCAACACCTGATTGCATAACCGGAAAGGTTCGGGAGTTTCATAGGAGGGAATTCTTGTAGCTCTAGTTCTTCTTCCGCAAATATTTTGGTTTGAGATTGGGTGATCCTTACAGAGTATTCGTTCTTGTTCCGTACCTTGTTGTTTTTCTTCTACCTAAATTCTAAGTGGCTTCTCAATTTATGGATATGTGACCATTTCTATTGGAATGCATTCGTTCATTCTGTTCGGATGGAAGACTATATGTTGCAATTTCAACCCGTTTGATTCAGCTTCAATATTTGTCTGTCAATGTGCTAATGGATGTCAACCTCTTCAGGATGGCTCCTCCAACGCGCACGACTCCGAATCCTGATCTGCCACCACCACCTCCACCTCCGGAGGCATGGCTAGCTGTGATGGCCACTACCAATGCAAACAAGAAGCTGATCATGCAACTTCTTCAAGAGCGCAACCAAGGGAACCTGGGCCAAGGCAACAATCAGAATCACTTTGCTACACTCAACCAGTTCCTTGCTAACCAGCCAAAGACCTTCAACAATTGTGTAGAGGCAACAGACGCTGATGATTGGCTCGTGGACATATGCAAGGATTTCGAGTGCAGTAACGTCAGACCTGAGGACTTTGTCAAGTTCGCTTCCTTCCAACACAAAGACCAAGCTGCAGAATGGTTTCAGCAGTACAAAGATTCCAGAGGAGGCTGTGTGATTACCTGGGATGAATTCCGTCAAGACTTCAAAGGTCATCATATTCCTCAGAGCGTGGTTGAAAGCAAGCGTGAGGAATTCCGCAACCTGAAGCAAGGCTCTATGTCTGTCTACGAGTACAACAAGATGTTTCAGAAGCTCGCCCGTTTTGCTAAGCAGGACGTCCCTGACGAGAAGAGCATGATATACCAGTTCAAGGGTGAGCCCAAGAGGTACGATGAGTTTTACAACATCGCAATGAAGAAAGAGACTTCTCAACTGAAGTGCGATGCTTCCAAGAAGCGAGTCAAAGATGCTACTCCTTCTTCCTCAACTCAAGTGGCTAAGCAGCAGAAGTATTGGCTTCCTCCTCCTCCGTTCCGTCAGCCTTATAAGCAGAAGAGCAAAGGTGGCAGTGGATCTTCCCACCCACCCAACCCTGGCTTTCAGAAGAAGACTTCGTCTCAAGCTCCAAGATCGAGTGCTCCGTATCTCCGTCTGCTCTCGGAGGTCACGTGCAACAAGTGCCAACAGAAGGGTCACTATGCCAACAAATGCTTCAATCAGAGGCGTCTCCCACCTCCTCCTGTGAGATTGGCAAGTACAACTGTGGTCAAGCATAACCCCAAGTACGCCAAGGTCAACTTGATGAATGCAGCTCAGGCAGAGGACTCGTCAGATGTCATCATGGGTAGCCTTCCTGTTAACAATGTTCTTGCGAAAGTACTTTTTGACACAGCTGCATCGCATTCTTTCTTGTCATTCCCATTTGCATCGAAGTCATGCAAGTTGTTTCTCCCGGCAAGCATTTGACTTCTAGTTTGGTTTCTCCCGATGTCTCTATCACGTTGGGCGACTACAAGTTTCTGTCCTCTCTAGTGGTTCTTGGTAACTCGGATATTGATCTTATTTTCGGAATGGATTGGCTTTCTAAGGACAAGGCTCATCTTGATTGTGCTGCCAGGCAGATTCAATTGACTCATTCATCTGAGGATGTAATTGTCTTTGCCGCTCGTGATGATACCATCCGTCTGTTTTCTCTCAATGAGAAGGGTGAACTGGATGCCATCTCCCAAATTCCAGTTGTTTGCGAATATCAAGACGTTTTTCTAGAAGAGCATCCAGGAATGCCTCCGCACCAGCCAGTTGAGCCTGGCACGGAACCTATTTGCAAATGTCCTTACAAGCTTGGACCTAAAGAGTTGAAGTAGCTGAAGAAGCAACTCGATATTCAAGAGCGAATGGGTCTCATCCGACCTAGTTCTTCTCCGTGGGGTTGTGGAGTTCTTTTTGTGAAAAAGAAGGATGGAACGGACCTACTTTGTGTTGACTACCGTCCATTGAACAAGAAGACTATCAAGAACAAGTACCCACTTCCCAACATCAACGAGCTTTTTGAATAACTCAAAGGTGCTCAAGTATTCTCCAAGCTTCATCTCCGTATGGGCTATCACCAGATTCGAATCCGTGAGCAAGATATTCCCAAGACGGCTTTTAGAACAAGCTATGGTTCATATGAATACACTGTCATGTATTTTGGCCTCGTTAATGCTCCTCCGACTTCGTCTTGTTCTACCTCGATGACATTTTGGTCTTTTCGAAGAGCAAGGAAGATCATGCCAAGGACTTGCGTTTGGTGCTCGATAAGCTCAAAGAACATCAGTTCTACGCCAAGTTCTCAAAGTGCGAGTTTTCGCTCGATGAGGTTCTCTATCTTGGGCATATCATCTCTTCCAAGGGCATAGCAGTGAATCCTGAGAGGGTGTCTGCAATTTTGCATTGGGAACCACCTCAGAACGTGAAGCAACTTCGCAGCTTCCTTGGTCTCGCAAGCTATTGTCGAAGGTTCGTTGAGAACTTTTCAAAGATCGCGAAGCCGCTTTCCAACCTTCTCTAGAACCATGTCAAGTACGTTTGGTCTCCTGAATGTGACATCGCTTTCAACACCCTGAAAGAGAAATTAGTCACTGCTCCAGTTCTGACTCCTCCTGATGAATCCAAACTGTTCGAGGTCTTCTGCAATGCCTCTCTTCAAGGTCTTGGTGCAGTATTGACGCAAGAGAAGAAAGTTGTGGCTTATACCTCTCGCCAGTTGAAGCCCAACGAGAAGAACTATCCCACTCACGACCTCGAGTTGGCGGCAGTTGTGCATGCTCTTTTGACTTGGATGCATCTCTTATTGGGACGAAAAGTGGACATCTTCACTGACAACAAGAGTCTCAAGTACATCTTCACTCAGCCTAATCTCAACCTCAGGCAGACTCGTTGGGTCGAAATGATTGTCACACCCTGCATTTTGTAACATCTCATTTGCATTATTAAAGCATGAAAAATTGGACCAACAAAAACTTTTGCATTATTTGGCTTTTATTTTGGAGTTGGTTTTCTCTGTGTGATTTTCAACTGATCTTTAAAGTCAACTACTCCGCCTTCTGTACTTCATCTCCTTGCCCCAAACTTCTGACCAATGATCATGCCTTGTGTATAGTACAGTATAGTATTTTCCTATAAAAATAATTTGGCCAAATAGTATTTTCAAAATCTAGTTTTCCAAAGACCCTTGAGTTGAGGTTTGCATTACAAGTACTTGATTTGGGGTATGAAAAATATTTCAAAGAGTATATTGGAAACCTATTAGATATAGGATTCCCATAAACCACAAAAATAAAATTTTAACAGTTATTTTCCTATTTTATTTAAAAGCTTTTTCTTAAGGCCAGAAATGGTCTTTAATAGGGAAAAATTATTTTAATGTCTCAAAAATATTTGACAAAAATCAGGGAAACTCAGTGGACATATATTTTCCATATATAAGAGTTTCAACACATGGCCATGTTCAAAATATTGGACAAAACCTCCCAAAACCATTTCTGCCCATTTCAAGGATTTCAAATATTTCCATAGGAAGTATTTTCATAAAAATCCAAGGAAAATCAAGCAAGTCACAAATGCATATTGTGGTCACCTTGAAAATCCTCATCTCAATTAAGGTCAGTTTGGTTCACCAAAATGCACCAAAACCTTCTCTGACCAGAATTAAATTTGAACAACTTTGTACTACCAACTTTATCTCCTTGACCCCAACTTTTGTGATCATGTTCATATAACCAAATGAGGCCACTACACCAAGTGGTGCATCAAGGAGAAATGATTTGATCAACTAGATATGCACAAGTTCATTTTTGCTAATTTCTAGGGTTTACAAAAGTTGCATTGGCAACTTTGCCCAAATAAGCTCAAAATTGGTGGAAGGCCCTAATTATATGTTTCATTCCACCCTGTGGAGTCTCATGGCAAATGGAAACCATCTACTTGCCCAAACTAGCATCAAACACCTTTTGCCACTTTACAAAAATCCCATTTTTGGCCTCTTCCACTAATCTCCGTAGGCTCAACTTTCTACCACGACCCCTCCTAGTCCTCCTCTAGCACCTGTGTGCTTTGCTGCCCGAGGAAGCAATGATGAAGGGGGGAGACCCCAGCTTTCTTCTCTGGACAGTGGATTCCTCTCTCTCTCTCTCTCTCTCTCAACCTCCCTCTCTCCTCTCAGCCTTCCAGAGCATCCAAGGCACTCCCCAGCTTTTGCCCATGCCTCGTGCAGCTGCCAGACACATGTGGACGCGCGCGGACGCGGGAAAGCCGCGGATGCCAGCCAAAGTCGCGCTCTGGAGCACCTGGCAGGGCACTCGACCATTGACGCCGTGCTTCCCGGCCACCTCGAGCCTCCCCCGTGCGCCAGTTGATGCCCCTCGACGTCCGCTCCATGCCAGCAGACCGCCCACTTGCTCACGCGCCCTCCTCTCTCTCCTGCAGCTCACGCCAGAACGCCGCCCCGTTCGGCCAATGCTCGTGCTGCTCCTATGGCCCGCCTGCAGCTCGCCCCGCTCCTCCTCTCTCTCTCTCCCTGGCACCCGAGACCACTCTCACGAACACCCCCGAGCCCTCCATTCCCTCTCTAACGGACACCCGAGCCGATCCCGCGGGCACCCGTAGGCCGGGCCCATGGTGGACCTTGGCCAGCCTATAAAAGGCGACCCCGAGCCTCTCTATCACTCCGTGTCGCTCCCCCACACTCCTAATCCACCACCCGCACCACCCATTTGTCCCCAGAGCCGCTCGAGCTCGAGATCGAGCTCGAGCTCCGCCGCCTCGGCTCGTCGGCGTTCACGCGGTACAGGCCTCCTCCGCCCCCGTTCTCTCTCGATCTGGAACCACGCAGCACCACTGACCCCTTCCCCTCTGTTTCCCCACTCTTTTGCTGCCCGGAATGGCCGGAACAATCAACGCCCAAAGCACCTCCGCCGCGTGACCTCGTCGCCGGCGAACCAGGCTGCTCCGGTGTCCAACTCCACCTCCACCCGAACGTCGACATGACGCTGAGCCCAGCCGTGCCCTCGCCCGACCTCGCTGTGCCCTGCGTCATCGCCGGTGAGCTCGCCGCCCTCTCTGACCCAGGGTTGACGATGATGGCCGTGGGGCCCGTCCGTCAGCCTCACATCCTGACGCCTGGGCCCCGCCCGTCAGGTTTAAATTTGGCGCACGCGCGTGCACCAGTGCGCCGGGCCGCCTCTCTGGTTGGGCCTGCTGCGCTGCGCCTGTTCTGGCCCAGCATGCAGAGAGCCCTTTTCTTTTTATTTTTCCATCACTTTTCCAAGAATTCCACAGGATAAAATATATGTCCAAATAAATTGATTCCAATTCCTAAATTCCTAAAGTATTGCAACCTATTTAATGGTGCAATTTTCATTCAAATCCAACAACCTTTTCTTCACTGTAAATATTTAAATGTGATTTTAAGCATTTAAATATACCTTTGTAAATCCATTTCTCCTATTCTAATACTCCAAATCCAAAACTAGGAATTTTCCCCTTCTTAGTTTTCAACCTAGTATTTAACAAAAATGAGTTGACATTTTTCTGAGCACTTTGGTTTTTCTGTTTTATTATTGCCTTATTTTTCTCGTTATTATTTTGCGATGATAGATTGCGTTGCTGACGAAGGAGTTGGACCAGAAGACTTTGAAGACCCAGAAGACTTTGTTGAGCCAGGCAAGGAGCCCTTTGACCATGTCTATGAAACCCTTTTTATGCATGTCATATAGCACTCTTATTGCTTGCATCGGAGATATGATACTGTGATGACTACATGGGGTGGTTTGCCACCGTTACTTCCTCGTTGATACTAGTATTGTGCATGACCCTACCTTCTTATGAGGGTTATGGCGGAGGGAGTAGATAGGATGCTAAAGTAGTGCTACGCAAAAAGGAATGGGAATATGCATGGTGATGGAGACAAAGCATTTTGAAAAGACTTTTAGAAAACCCCCATAGGGTGCCGCTTATGCCCGAGGGAGATGATGAGTTGGGTAACCACTTGATGACGAAGTGGTGTACCGAGGCAAGTGTAGGTGTTGATTTTCAAAACGGATTGGTTTAAGTTGCGACCGTTATTCCAACCTTACATGCGCAACCACTCTACCCTTGTATGGGAAAGGGCATTATTGATTACCTAGGCCGATACTAGCTTGGAGCCCGCATTACTCGTAAAGGGAGAGTTGTTGGTGCGCTCTCTCGGGATGGGGTCGTGCCAGGTAGGGCGGCCATGACTGTTTTCACAGGGCACCGGATACACCGTTGTGTCCCCTCTCGGGTGATACGATCTCGAGTGAGCCTCGTATGATATACATCGTGAGGATACGAAACAACAAGTGGACTCCTTGTTAGTGTCGTCTAGGGAAAGATAGTGATCGGGTGCTTACGCCGGGTACTTGAGGTACCGCGGGTCGTGGATGACATGGAAGCTCCCCGGATCTTGTGGGTAAAGTGCGCAACCTCTGCAGAGTGTAAAACTATTCGAATAGTCGTGTCCACGGTCAAGGACAGTTGGGTAACCGCTCTTGGGCTACGCCCACATGTTACCAACCAGTGTGTGTGTTTGGATAAGTGGGAAGATCTACGTCGGTCAAGTCAAAGGACTTGAGATGATTGAGTTGGGTTGATGCCCACTCTATTTATGTTGATATCTGTAACCTGTCCTCATGGTTAATTGAATTCTCCTGATGCATGCCTTACACGTGGTTGAACATGTCATAGCACTCAAAAACGAGATTTCCGCAAAAATTTACCTATATCATGCATTGTTGTACTTTGAACGAAAACATGGGTTGCTTGCGAGTACATTCAAAGTACTCATTGGCTTGCCACTGGTTATTTAATTGTCCAGGCATGGAAGAACAGGAGTTCAAAGAAGAGTTCTTTGGAGACGAACATGCGAACTAGGTCGCTTCCCGGTCAGAATGCCTATAGGGTTAAGGCAAATGGCATGGGTTCTACTTATCGATGAAGAATTTCCGCAGCTTAAGTTTATTTGGTATTCAGCCCTTGTGGCTTTATCTATGTAAGACTTGACCATAATGGTCATAATTTGTGTAAGGCAATATGTATGGATGTAAGACTCTTGTTATTCAGCTTCTGTGTGTTTAGTGAGCATTGATCTGTGGGTTCACTGTACACGTGCATTCGGTGATCACGACTTACGAGTTGGGGTCCCCACAATGATTCAAGAGTATAATCCGAGCATCGAATATACCCCAGGCAAGGCCAATGTAATTGCTGACGCTTTGAGCAGGAAGGCTTACTGCAACAGTCTGATTCTCAAGCCTTACCAACCCGAGCTTTGTGAAGCTTTCCGCAAACTCAATCTGCAAGTTGTTCCTCAAGGTTTCCTCGCCAACCTTCAAGTCTCTCCTACTTTGGAAGATCAGATTCGCGAGGCTCAACTTCTTGATGCTATGGTGAAGAAGGTGAAGATTGGGATTGCCAAGAGTCAACCCAAGTACAAGTGCTATCGCCTTGATGACAAGGATACTCTCTTCTTCGAGCATCGCATTGTTATGCCTAAAGGTGACCTTCGTAAAGTCATTATGAATGAGGCTCACAATTCACTCATCTCCATCCACCCTGGGAGTACGAAGATGTACCAGGACCTCAAGCAGACATATTGGTGGACTCGAATGAAGCGAGAGATTGCTCAGTTCATGAGTGAATGTGATGTCTACAGAAGAGGGAAGGCAGAATACCAACGACCAGCTAGTCTCCTCCAACCTCTTGCCATTCCAGAATTGAAGTTTGACCACATTGAGATGGACTTCGTGACGGGTTTTCCAAAGTCCAAGCGTGGCAATGATGCTATATTCGTTGTCATCGACAAACTCACAAAGTGGCTCACTTTCTGCCTATCAAAGAGTCCATCACTGCAGCTCAATTGGCGGAGCTGTATACCTCTTGGATTGTCTCTCTACACGGCATTCCGTAGTTGATATCTTCAGACCGTGGCAGCATCTTTACCTCCAAGTTTTGGGATTCTTTTCAGAAGGCCATGGGCACCAACATCCGTTTCAGCACAACTTTTCATCCTCAAACTAGCGGTCAAGTCGAGCGTGTCAATCAGATTCTCGAAGATATGCTCAGGGCTTGCGTTATCTCCTTCGGTATAAAGTGGGAAGATTGTCTTCATATGCCGAGTTCTCCTACAACAACAGTTTTCAAGCAAGTTCGAGCAAGGCCCCATTTGAAATTCTCTATGGCAGGAAGTGTCATACTGTAAGTGCATCTAGTGCCACCCCTAGTTGGTTTTGGAGTATTGACGACAAACCTAGTTGAGGGACTAATGTGTTTGTGAGAATTGCAGAATAACACAAGTAGAAGTCCCTCTTTGATTCGGTTTAGCTACCAGAGATGACCCCCAAAAATGTATGAAGATATTGAAGACAATGGTGGTTCATGAAGACATTCATGTCGAAGACAATGACATATGAAGACTCCCCATGAAGCTTTTGGAACTCGAAGACTTAGATCCTTCGTAGCTTTACTTTATTCATGTTGTGTCATAGGAACCACCGTACTGTTAAGTGGGGTCCAAGAAAACCAGTCAGGATGACTGAAGTGATGCCTAATTCAAATCCTATGTCTTCAAGTGAAGACAATGAGAGAAAAATCTTGTCCAGAGTCAGACAAGTCAGCTTTACTTGCAGCCCAAGTAAAGTTGCCGCGAGAGTTCAAAATCCGACCGTTAGTACACGTGTCAGTTCCTTAGTGACCCAGGGTCATTTCGGACAAATCAGGTCAGGGTTGCCAAGTGGCTATATATAGCCCACCCCCACAACCATAAACGGTTGGCTGCTCAGATTTCAGTGCACGGCTTTTGTCGTTTGAGAGCAACCCACCTCGAAGCCTTTGAGAGAAAATCCTTAGTGAGGAGAAAAGCCCTAACCACCCAGAGCCAGAGTAATCGGGCATCACTTAAGTCTTCCTGTCTGAGTGATCTGAAGACTTATTACACTTGAGGACTGTGCATCCTCCAGACGGTTAGGCGTCGCGTTCTGAGCATCCAAGAGGAATTGTGGATTGCCGGTGAACGAAGTCTGTGAAGGTTTGGGAGTCTACCTTGAAGACTTACCAGAGTGATTGGGCAGGGTCTGTGTGACCTTAGCTCAAGGAGACAACGGTGAGGACTGGGTGTCCTGAGCTGCGTGTTCAGGACTGGGTGTCCGGGACTGTGTGTCCTTTGGTTTAAATACCTAGCCGCTCCAACCAGACGTACAGTTGTCACAGCAACTGGAACTGGTCCAACATATCATTGTCTTCAACGTGTCACTGGTTTCATCTTCACCTCTCTTTACTTACCAGTACACATTGTGAAGCTATTGCATGCCTGCTTAATCTTCTGTCTTCACAACCTGACTGTATGATCTGTTTGGCTTCATAACTTCTTCCAACCTGATCCTCATTACACTGAAGCTATTTGTCTCTGTGCTTTCACTGTACTGTATATTTGACTTATGGCTTGCGTTGTGTAATCTACCTTCCGCTGCATAGTGATAGGCTTCAAGTCTGTTTGTCTTCATAACTTCCACGTTTTGAAGACTTTCTTAAAAATCGCCTATTCACCCCCCCTCTAGTCGATATAACGCACTTTCAATTGGTATCAGAGCAAGGTGCTCCCTTGTTCTGTGTGATTCGGTTTAACCACCTGGAGTTTTAGCTATGTCGACTGCAGGGATAATTAAAGTCTCCGCTGCGTGCCCCGTCTTCGATGGAACTGAATATCCCTACTGGAAGAATAAGATGCGCATGCATCTTGAAGCCATTGACGTCGACCTATGGTATGTCGTCGAAAACGGCGTTCCCAAGGCTGGAGAAGGTGTCACTGCTGCTGATGTCAAGAAGTTCACTCAACTGGACTCCACTACCAAGAATATTATCTGTGGTCATCTGACCAAGGGACAGTACGGCCGTGTGAGTGCCTTGAAGACATCCAAGCTGGTCTGGGACTGGCTCTCCAAGGTCAATGAAGGCATCTCAACCCAGAGAGATCAGAGAATCAGTGTTCTTCGCAATCTCTTCAACCGCTTCAAGCGAAATGACAATGAGAATGTCCAGCACACATTTGACCGGCTCACTGACATCACAAATGAGCTTCAAGCCCTCGGCGCCACTGAGATCACCAAACATGAAATCGTCAAGACGCTGCTAAGATCACTTGACAGTTCATTTGACATTCTAGCCCTGATGATTCAAGAACGTCCAGACTTCAAGACACTCGATCCGTCTGACATACTTGAGAGGCTCAACACACATGAGTTTCAGCTTTCTGAGAAAAGAGATATCTACGGTCCAAACTATGGGCGAACTCGTGCCTTGAAGGCAAAAGCTGTGTCATCATCTGAAGAAGAATCTGACAGCAGTTCTGATGATCCTGAAGACATTGGAAGGGAACTTGCAATGCTAGTGAAGAAGTTCCAGAAATTCACAAAGAAGAAAGGCTTCAAAAAGTCTTCACGATCAAGCTCAAGGAATGATGAAGCTTATGCGCATGACTACAAGAGGAAAACTTGTCACAAATGCAAGAAAACTGGACACTTCATCTCTGAATGCCCACAGTGGGACAATGAGAACAGAAAGAAGAAGAAGAGAAAGGAATATGACTCTGACGATAAGAAGACGAAGAAATACTCAAAGTCTTCGTCAAAGTCTTCCTCAAAGTCTTCATCACACAAGAAGAGTTCATCTGGCAAGGCTCGTGCGTTTGTTGGCAAGGAAATGGATTCAGAGGAGGAGTCCGCTTCTGAGGAGGCAGAGGTGGAGTCTGAGGAGGAGTCTGATTCAGGCATTGCAAGTTTGGCTACAGCCTATGTCGCCAAGTCCATCTTCAACACTGAAGACAATGACTCCATCACCATCACCGATGCAAATGACAAAGACGACTCTACTCCCACCTACTGCTTCATGGCACGTGGTGCCAAGGTAAACACACGCACCACTCACTATCAAACATCTAGTGACGATGACTCTGGTTGTGATTCAAAACCCAGTTACAAAACACTTGCCAAAATTGCAACTGAACAACAAAAGGCCATGGAACATATTCAAAAACTGTTAGACAGAAGCGATGATCTGTTGGGTGCTGAAATGACTCGTTCTGAATCCTTAATTGAAGACATAAAAAATCTTCATGTTAAGTATCAGGAACTCGAAGATCGTCTTGAGACTCTCTCAACTACTCATGAAAAGCTTTCCTATGATTATCTTCAGAAGAAGCAAGATCTTGAGAAGTTGAGAGCGGATCATGAAGATCTTCAAAAGGAAAACGAGTCACTTCGAGCCGAACAGATCAGTTCTGCTCAGGAAGGATTTGAACCACCATGCCTTAAATGCATTGAGCGTGATAATGCTATTTCTGTTGCTGAATGTTCCACTGCTACTGCTGTTGCAATATCTTCAACTGTTGAAGTGGTAACTAACCCCTCTGCTGAGGAGACCACTGCTATTGCTGATGAAAATGCTAGGTGGAAGACATTGCTTGAAACAGGGATGTACAAAAGTCTCAAAGGACATCAGACACTATGTGATGTCCTCAAGATGCAGATTCTGAACCGAAACCCTAGCAAAGAGGGTGTTGGGTTCGTGAGGAAAATTAATGCAGATGGCTCTTACTGGAAACCTGAGCAGTACCCCAAAACCACATGGGTTGCTGCAAAGGAATCCTCATCGGATCCATCCAATCTATCTGGCTTCACTTGTGCTAATCCAATTATCATTGATGACTCCTTTGATGCAAACTATAAACTGTTTAGGAATCAGAATGGTGAAGTATTTGCCAGGTACATCGGTACTAACTGCAGGAATGGACCGCCTATGAAGAAGATCTGGGTTCCAAAAACGTGTCTTGAGAATCTTCCTGTGAATGTCCTCATGACACCTCACATGAAGAAGACAAACCTCAGACCAAAGGCTTCATATGGTCCAAAGGGTTCATATAGACAGAGGGCTCATCTGAGTTGCACTAACACAAATGCTTTGCAGGGAAACCATGCTCAGGCTTATGAGAGAGGTCCTTCAAACCGTCATTCTCATATGACCAAAAATTATTCTGCCTATTCTTATGAGTATTATTGCCCACCTGCTAGACTGTTTGCTAGGGCTCCAGAGCCAAAGTTCTCAGATGCTGCACTTAGACTTATTGCTTCTAAGCCACCCTTGAAGATGTGGGTGGTTAAGAAAGCTTAACTCTCTTTTGCAGGGAAAGGTCTCCAGCACAAGACCAAAATCTTCTGATGCTATTGCTGGGGACCTTAAAAAATTCGTGGGGCGCATGATCAAATGCCCGAATGGCATCACTATGTATCTCATATCTGAATCGCATGCTACTCTCCCTGCTTGTCCTAACCTGGATCTCAGTTTTCATAATCCACTGGTTCGTCAAATGTTTTTGCTGCACAACACTCTTGGTGAAGCCTATCCCCCTAACTGCACTGTAGGGTATGACACCAATAACTTCGGAGTCTTCAGTATGGATTATTGACAGCGGGTGTACAAATCACATGACTGGCAAGAAAAGTCTCTTTATGGACTCAACCTTACGTCCATCTGACAAGAGCCACATCACATTCGCTGACACTGGTAAAAGTAAAGTACTGGGTCTAGGTAGAGTTGCAATCTCAAGGGATCAACACATGGATAAAGTCATGTTTGTTGAATCCCTTGGCTTCAACTTAATGTCTGTCTCAATGCTTTGCGATTTAAACATGATTGTAATCTTTGGTAAATATCGCTGTCTGGTACTAATGGAATCTGACAAGTCTCTAGTGTTTGGAGGGTATCGAAAAGATGATTTGTACGTGGTAGATTTCTCAGCAGGGCCACAGCTTGCAGTTTGTCTTCTCGCAAAGGCTTCAGAATGCTGGCTTTGGCATCGAAGACTTGGGCATGCTGGCATGAGGAACCTCCACACCCTTGCTAAGAAGAAGCATGTCATAGGCATCGAGGGCGTCAAGTTCAAGAAAGATCACTTGTGCGGTGCCTGTGAAGCTGGGAAGATGACAAGGGCGAAACATCCTTCGAAGACAATCATGACCACTACTCAACCCTTCGAACTGCTTCACATGGATCTCTTCGGTCCTACCCACTACTCAACTTTCTCCACTACTGCTTGCCTCTATGGCTTCGTCATTGTTGATGATTACTCCAGATATACTTGGGTGCACATAATCCTTTACAAGACTGAAGTGCAGGATGTCTTCAGACGTTTTGCAAATCGGGCAATGAACAATTATGGCGCCAAGATAAAGCACATCAGAAGTGACAATGGCACAGAATTCAAGAACACCGGCCTTGACACATATCTTGATACATTGGGCATCACTCATGAATTCTCAGCTCCATACACGCCACAATAGAATGGCATCGTCGAACGCAAGAACAGAACACTCATTGAGATGGCCAGAACAATGTTAGATGAGTACAAGACACCAAGAAAATTCTGGACTGAAGCCATTGACACTGCATGCCATACTATCAACCGTGTGTATCTTCACAAGCTGCTGAACAAGACATCTTATGAACTTCTGACTGGCAAGAAGCCAAATGTAAGTTACTTCAGGGTATTTGGATCGAGATGCTGGATCAAGGACCCTCACCACACAGCAAAATTTGCTCCAAAAGCACATGAGGGCTTCATGCTTGGATATGGAAAGGATTCGCACTCCTACAGAGTCTTCAATCTCTTTCACTACAAAGTGGTTGAAACAGTGGATGTGCGGTTTGATGAGACCAATGGGTCACAAAGAGAGCAACTACCAGATGTACTAGATGAAGCTCCAGCCAGTGAATCAATCAAGCTAATGGGAACTGGAGAAATTATACCTTCTGAAGCTCGTCCTGAAGAAGAACTTATCATCTCAGCACCTGATCCACATGAAGACAATGCTCAGCCTGAAGACATTCCTCCCCATGACAACGTAGATCAGCAAGAGCAAAGTCTTCGACCCCTACATCCTCGTGTTGCCAATGAAGTGCAAATTGACAGAATAATTGATAGCATCAATGCACCTGGTCCACTGACTCGTTCAAAGGCAACTCAACTGGCAAACTTTTGCGGACACTTCGCATTTGTTTCAATCACAGAACCCAAGAAAACTGATGAAGCCTTTATGGAACCTGAATGGATTCAAGCTATGCAAGAAGAGCTTCAACAATTTGAGCTGAACAATGTATGGGAGTTAGTTAAGCGTCCTGATCCACGGAAGCATAACATAATAGGCACCAAATGGATATACCGCAACAAGCAAGATGAGCATGGCCAAGTCGTCAGAAACAAGGCTCGTCTTGTTGCTCAAGGATATACTCAAGTGGAAGGCATCGACTTCGACGAAACATTTGCTCCTGTGGCCAGACTTGAAGCCATCCGTATACTGCTGGCCTATGCAAATCATCACAACATAATCCTGTATCAAATGGATGTAAAAAGTGCCTTCCTCAATGGCAAAATTGAAGAAGAAGTGTATGTTGCGCAACCACCTGGGTTTGAAGATCCAAAACATCCTGACATGGTGTACAAGCTCAAAAAGGCACTATATGGCCTCAAACAAGCCCCTCGGGCCTGGTATGATACACTCAAATACTTCCTGAAGAGCAAAGGCTTCATACCTGGTTCCCTGGATCCCACTCTCTTCACAAAGACATATGATGGTGAACTGTTTGTGTGCCAAATATACGTGGATGACATTATCTTCGGCTGCACCAATCAGAAGTACAGTGAGGAGTTCGGATATATGATGCAAGAGCAATATCAGATGTCTATGATGGGGGAGCTGAAATTCTTCCTCGGTCTTCAGATAAGGCAACAACGCAATGGCATCTTCATATCTCAAGAGAAATACCTCAAAGACTGCCTGAAGAAGTTCGGTATGCAAGATTGCAAAGGCTTCACAACACCAATGCCAGCCAAACATCATCTGGGTCCTGACGACAATGGTAAAGAGTTCGATCAAAAGGTATACCGCTCCATGATTGGTTCTTTGCTTTATTTATGTGCATCTAGGCCAGATATTATGCTTAGTGTTTGCATGTGTGCTCGGTTTCAAGCGGCACCAAAGGAGTCGCATCACTTAGCAGTGAAGCGAATTCTTCGATATTTGGCTCACACACCAACTCTAGGGTTATGGTATCCAAAGGGCCCAGAGTTTGATCTGGTTGGATTTTCGGACGCTGATTACGCTGGTGACAAGGTTGATCGGAAGTCCACATCAGGCACATGTCATTTCCTGGGCCGGTCTCTTGTCTGTTGGTCTTCAAAGAAGCAGAACTGTGTATCTCTCTCCACTGCTGAATCTGAATACATTGCTGCTGGATCCTGCTGCGCTCAGCTTCTATGGATGAAGCAAACCCTCAAGGATTACGGCATTCATCTGAAGCAAGTGCCACTTTACTGCGACAACGAAAGCGCCATCAAGATCACCAACAACCCAGTTCAGCACTCGAAGACAAAGCACATTGAAATTCGTCATCATTTTCTCAGAGATCATGTTACAAAGGAAGACATTGATATCATACACGTCAACACTGAAGAGCAATTGGCAGATATCTTCACCAAGCCCTTCGATGAGAAGAGATTTTGCAAGTTACGGTGTGAGCTAAATATCTTGGAATCCTCAAATGTCCTGTGATCAGGCACACATCCTAACACTTATGCATGATGATGACTTAGATGTGCAACACACAAAGTAACGTATATCTACAATCAATGAAGACATACATTCTAAGTGTGAATACATTAACGTGGAATTTGACCTCGGAGCGCCACAATAATTGTGCGCCGTGTCTGGGTTCAATACTTCCTATACGGTGGGTAGCGCCACCACCAAAATTTTTCTGCTTGAAGTGTTTTACTCATGGCGTTACATTTGCTATGTCTTCACATTTAGTTTGGCTTCAATCTCAACATGTCTTCATGATTATCTTCACTATGTTGATTGTATATGCACTGGTGTTCTGTCCTCTACAGCATTGACTTATAGCTATGTCTTCTTGTCTGAATCTTTTGAACTAAGTGAATGTGATCGGACCCTAACCTCTCCATGCTTCCTACCTCAAACTCTATCTCTCCAAGTCATATGCACTCTATTGAAACTGTCGAATGTCTTCACTGCATCCTTGTCAGAAGAAGACACAGAGACAAACTTTAAAAACAGCTTTTAATGTCTTTCCATCAACTAGAATTCCGGAGAAGTAGGAACGTCTCCCGACAAACCAGGCGTGCGTGGGGTGAAACTGCCCCCACAATTCCGCATGCTGGCCACGTACTGATCAGATGCGAATCGCCAGGGGCACCTGAGTAATAGCGCGGTGCCGCCCATATCCCTATAAGTACACGTTTCACTGCGGTCATTATCTCTTCTTCCTCCCTCGCACAAACCCTAGCACCACCGCTAACTCGCAACGACGCCGGCGCCGAAGTGCTTCACTACTGCGACCTCTCCGACGCCGTTCTCAGCCGACCGCGGCCACCAGTCTCTCCTCCATCGTCCTAAGTGTCTTCCGTCGCCAAGTTCGGGCACGGAGGATCGAACTGCTCGGCCTCACCTCTCTTCTCGTCTAGCAGTTCCAAGTCTGGTAAATAACAAGCTTTTTACAGCCTCTTTTGATCCTATTGATCCATCACTTTCTGTCAAAAGAGGTTTCTATTCCTTCAAGTTTCATTCCTCTTGTCTGAATCTCATAACTTGCCTAGCATATTCACTTGTTCTTCATGAAGTAGTTAGATTCCTCACTTGTACTAATCTATGGGTTCGTACAAATCTGGAACCAACTTCTTTTCTATAAAGTGAATGTCTTCGCATGATGAGGTCAATGTCTTCTACACTGATTTATCTTCAAAATCTTCTGAGAATGCATATGACCTCTTCCCCTTCCCTCGCACCTTAATGCTGTCACAGGTACATGTCCGTGGGAGAATCTTTTGGTTCTCATAGTCTGCATTCATTTGCAGAATTCCTACAGCGTCACATCAATTCACCTGAAGCAAGTTCCTGTTGGTCAAGCAAAAGGAAGCCTTTGAAGCCTTTGAAGCTTTTGAAGCCTTCCAAGTTAAGCTTCATGGCATCCGAGAAACCATCAAGGAAGGGAGGCAGACAGAGACGGGGTGACACATCAAAGGATCTGCCTGCAGATTTGGCAGAAACGTACCAAACAGATCCTGAAGAAACCTATGCTCAGCGCAAGACACGAATCCAATGGATTCGCAGGTACTGGGCAGAGCAGTGGTTCCTATACCGCTTCGTCACCAAAGAATATGCAGAGAAGTGCGCCATCAAGCGGCCATGGGGAGATGCCTTGTACAAGAATCTCGTACCACGAACCAGAGACGAAGCCATTGCTCAAGGTTTCTTTCCATGCATGGTTAGGGGACAACAGCCAGCTGATGCACATCCATCGTCCCTTCTCTGGTGTCGCGATGACACTTTGTTCAAGCGCAACTTCCAATTTGCCCAGAACTCTGCGAAGCAAAACAAGAAGCAGTTTGGATTGGACTTCAACCCTGGTCCCTCCAGACCAAGGGCAGATGGCACACGCGACGCTAATCCCAATATCATCGGGCCATTTGCCAATCTCGACGGCCTCATCACTCACATTATAGTCCAAGGGACTGCCGTGAACGACCCTCCAGCAGACACTGAGTCTGATGATGCTCCTGCTGCCCCTGAGCCGACGCAGATGAAGAAGAAGCCAAAAGCTTCCAAGCCAGTCGCCTCCCCCAAGATCTCCAAAGCGAAGCCATTGGCCACTGCACCTCCTGAAGTCAGTGTGCAGTCTGAAGGCTTATCAAGAGTCTCCAAGCCTCAAGAAGCAAAGAAACCACAGCCACACACCAGCAAAGAGCTAACTATCGCTACCGTTCTTCGCTGCGAAGCCATTGATCTGTCTAGTGACGAGGATCTTGGTGATGACGCTCTTGAGCAGCTCATCAAGAGCAAGGAGGAGGCTGAAATCTTCAACAATCTGCCTCTGTTCGATGCAAAAATCATCCACAACTTCATAGATGAGTGGTTTGACACGCCCAACATCAGCTTTGATGATCTGCAGCTGCCCATTGGCCTCAGCGTAGCCTTCCAAGGAGCTATCGCTTCAGAACTCGCTATTGCCCAGCGCATCGTGGAACTGAAGCAAAAGATAGATTTTGAAAAGGCTCAATTTAAGCAGAATATGGCCACGCTCAGCGTCCAAGAGATCAAAGACTTCAAGGTCATGCTGCATGAGCTGAAGGAAAACTTCATGCAGAAACGTGCAGAGGCTCAGGGCTCACGCGAGCGCATGAAGAATTTGGCTGATCTCTGTGTACAGGCCTACAATGAGGCCGAGAAGCGAAAGGCACTTGGGCGTCCCGGGATCGACCCTAGGATGGCCACCAAGAAAAAGAAGACGCCCATCGTGGCTGAAGAAGAGGCCCCACGCCAAGAAGCTATTCCAATTGTCTTCCCCACCGCCAAGCCTAGCTCGAAGCCAAAGCGCTCACCCGCTTCAGAGCTTAAGAAGACAAGGATAGCCGAAGCCAAAGCAAGGAAGAGGAAACACTCTGAAGCCTCTCCTTCAGACCCCACCACCAAGAAGCGCAAGTCCAAGAAGTCTCGGGCTGCTCCCACAGAGCCCTTGATAGTTGAACCCCTTTCCGTTCGCCGTCCTAATGAAGATCGTCAGCTGACCGTCCATGAGCCTGCTCTCAACGAGGCTCAGCGTGATGAAGACATTCCAGCAGCCGACCCCACCGCTGCTGAAGACATTGGTCTCCAAGACAATGTACAAGATGATGCAGTCCTTCCTCAGCTCGAATCGAGTGAATTGCTCAGTATTGGCCGTCCCCAGACGCCAATCACACAAGATGCATCGTGGGCAGATCGCCCACAAGAGGAAGAGGATGAGCCCCAACCCACTGCAGCTCCACCTGCGTCGCCTGCATTCCGTAGGCTTCGCAGAGGACCAAGGGCTCAGACTGCTGACGACATTCCGGCTGCATCAGCCGAAGCACAAGCAGAAGAACATGAAGAACCTCAAGCTCCATCTCCCCCTCACCAGCAAGAAGAAATTCTCAAGGAGGCTGACACCACTGCGGCTGCCACACATAATACTGAAGCATTTGTGGAGCCAGACCAACCAACAGCTTCAAGAGATACTGAAGCAACTGCCTCTGACCCTTCTGTGCCTGTATCTGCTGCCGGACCCCAGTTCAATTATCATATTGCGCACAGGCCCCAGGTACAGAAGCCAATTCCACGACTGCCAAGGTTCCCAGGACCAGTCACTGCTCCTGGCTCCTTCAATGTCAATAGCTTCAGGGCAGACAACACCTTCTTCAACCGCTCCAAGAACCCTTACTCAAGGGAAAAGATTGTGTCAGATAGGTTCTGGAGCTACCCACAGCGCAGCTACTACTCCTGCGTCCTCTACAACCAGAACCGTATCTTTCCACATCAGCGCCTTGAAGTTGAAGCTTTTGCTGGTCTGCCTGGTCTGGAAGAAGCCCTGGACTGCTTCAAGCAAGTTGGCCTGCTGCCATTTGTCACGGATGAAGAGCACTGGAACGAAGAGCTTCTGCTTCAGTTCTATGCCACATTGCACATCAAGGGATACAACAGAGATTCGAAGACTTGGGTCCTGGAGTGGATGACCGGCAATGTCCATCATGAAGCCAATGCATTTGATATCATTGAGCTCACCGGCCTACCCACTCCAGGCGAACACTTCGAAGAAGGCTGCCAACTCCACACTGAAGCAGTTGAGAGCATATTTCAGCGACCTGAGCCGAATATGAGTCAGATGCTCTCGATGATGAAGCCATTGCCTTCTGACGCACCTTACCCAGCGGAGTTCTTCATTGAAGACTTAGAGTACCTGCCGAGAACTATCTATCACATCATCAGGCGGACTCTATGGCCCATTAAGGGGCACTCTCGATATGCCAAGGTTGAAGGTGCCATGAAGACTCTCATCTTCTGCATCCTAAACGGCAAATGCTTCAATGCCCAGGATCTCTTCATCCGTCAACTTGCTGCGTCTGGCTCAGATCTCTTTGGTCTGAAGATTTATGCTCCATGGGTTATGAGGCTAATCAAGCTCCACTCTGCGATATCATATCAGCCCTCAGCCCGCAACCACAGAATCTTCTTACCCGATGTGGACACCTCTGCTGAAGCCATTTATCCTGAGCCTGCCAAACAGCCACTAAGTCTTCAGAATGCAGAACACCAAAGCTTCACTCCACATGATGAAGGTGTTGAAGCCATTTCCAGAGTCTATCCAATGGCTGGCACCACACGTGCCCCTGCATCCACTGAAGCCACTGACAGCGAAGCTGGGCAGAGACCCAAGAAACGACCTCGTACACTCACTGATCGTGAACTTCTTGTGGCTCTGCATCAAAAGCAAGATCGGCATCACGACTGGCTCAAGAGGCAGATGCACAGTCTGATGCAAGACGTCAATCGCATCAGGAATCTGGCCACCAAGAACGCCTTCGTCGCACACGAAACCTGTCGCCGCACTTGGAAAGGCCTCACTATGATGTGCACTGAAGCTGAATTGCAAGAGGATGGCTTCAAGGAGCGTTTCAAGTTTGACTCCACACTCCCCAGAAGAGCTGTGTTGCGTGGGACTCCTTCACTTGAAGAATCTGAGTTCTCTTCCTCTGCTGCCACCGTGACGAGAAAAATCATTGAGGAAGAAGACGACGCCACATCACCACCAATGACTTCACCGCGCGTCGTCACTGCCCCAAGCTCGCCTGCACCACCAAACGTCTCCACCGACCCTGCTGCGCCTGGGAACGCATAGAAAACTCTATGTCTTCAAACCTTTTTGGTCATCACTGACAAAAGGGGGAGAAGCATATGATGTTTATAGTCTTCAAGCGGGTCAATAATATGGGCGGGTGCTTTATATTTTGCATTTTGCTTCGTGCTTACAACTCTCGTTTTGCTACATTTGGTTCTTTGAGTTGTAACACTTAGACTTGATGGTCGTCTACTACTATGTTTGCCAATGTGTTCATGCGACGATAATTTCCGCACTCTTATCATTTCGCAGACGTCCATTTTTCATTATGCATATCATTATCTTCATATATCTTTACGTGCATGATGGATTGTCATCATAGGTTGAAGCGGATTCCCACAAATACAACCTGCTGTGTGCATTTGCATTCCAGAAGCAAATCACTTAACATGCACATCTTCAGGGGGAGCCCTTGCAGCCTATGAAGACAATTCCTTTACAATTTCACAAATTATATTCCCCGTTGAAAACTTCAACTAGTTTGTCATCAATCACCAAAAAGGGGGAGATTGTAAGTGCATCTAGTGCCACCCCTAGTTGGTTTTGGAGTATTGACGACAAACCTAGTTGAGGGACTAATGTGTTTGTGAGAATTGCAGAATAACACAAGTAGAAGTCCCTCTTTGATTCGGTTTAGCTACCAGAGATGACCCCCAAAAATGTATGAAGATATTGAAGACAATGGTGGTTCATGAAGACATTCATGTCGAAGACAATGACATATGAAGACTCCCCATGAAGCTTTTGGAACTCGAAGACTTAGATCCTTCGTAGCTTTACTTTATTCATGTTGTGTCATAGGAACCACCGTACTGTTAAGTGGGGTCCAAGAAAACCAGTCAGGATGACTGAAGTGATGCCTAATTCAAATCCTATGTCTTCAAGTGAAGACAATGAGAGAAAAATCTTGTCCAGAGTCAGACAAGTCAGCTTTACTTGCAGCCCAAGTAAAGTTGCCGCGAGAGTTCAAAATCCGACCGTTAGTACACGTGTCAGTTCCTTAGTGACCCAGGGTCATTTCGGACAAATCAGGTCAGGGTTGCCAAGTGGCTATATATAGCCCACCCCCACAACCATAAACGGTTGGCTGCTCAGATTTCAGTGCACGGCTTTTGTCGTTTGAGAGCAACCCACCTCGAAGCCTTTGAGAGAAAATCCTTAGTGAGGAGAAAAGCCCTAACCACCCAGAGCCAGAGTAATCGGGCATCACTTAAGTCTTCCTGTCTGAGTGATCTGAAGACTTATTACACTTGAGGACTGTGCATCCTCCAGACGGTTAGGCGTCGCGTTCTGAGCATCCAAGAGGAATTGTGGATTGCCGGTGAACGAAGTCTGTGAAGGTTTGGGAGTCTACCTTGAAGACTTACCAGAGTGATTGGGCAGGGTCTGTGTGACCTTAGCTCAAGGAGACAACGGTGAGGACTGGGTGTCCTGAGCTGCGTGTTCAGGACTGGGTGTCCGGGACTGTGTGTCCTTTGGTTTAAATACCTAGCCGCTCCAACCAGACGTACAGTTGTCACAGCAACTGGAACTGGTCCAACATATCATTGTCTTCAACGTGTCACTGGTTTCATCTTCACCTCTCTTTACTTACCAGTACACATTGTGAAGCTATTGCATGCCTGCTTAATCTTCTGTCTTCACAACCTGACTGTATGATCTGTTTGGCTTCATAACTTCTTCCAACCTGATCCTCATTACACTGAAGCTATTTGTCTCTGTGCTTTCACTGTACTGTATATTTGACTTATGGCTTGCATTGTGTAATCTACCTTCCGCTGCATAGTGATAGGCTTCAAGTCTGTTTGTCTTCATAACTTCCACGTTTTGAAGACTTTCTTAAAAATCGCCTATTCACCCCCCCTCTAGTCGATATAACGCACTTTCACATACTCCTCTTAACTGGTCAGAGACCGGCGAATGTCAACTTCTTGGAAATGACTTGATCACAGAGGCAGAAGAGATGTGTAAAGTCATTCGTGATAACCTCAAAGCAGCGCAATCGCGCTAGAAGAGCTAGTATGATAGTAAGCATCGTGATTTGGCTTTCGAGATCGGAGACCATGTTTACCCCCGCATCTCTCCAATGAAAGGTACTCGTTGCTTCGGTATCAACGGGAAGCTTGCCCCTAGATACGTGGGTCCTTTCAAGATCGTCAGCAAGAGAGACGATCTCGCCTATCAACTCGAGCTTCCTTTAAACTTTGCAAACGTGCACAATTTGTTCCATGTCTCTCAGCTCCACAAGTGCTTCAAGACCTCTCTTATCATGAGCACCCAGTTGCAATTCTTGAAGAAACCGAGCGCAAGACTTGCAATAAGGCAATAAAATTCCTCAAAGTCAAGTGATCACACCATTCCGACCGTGAAGCCACCTGGGAACGCGAGGATCACCTCCATTCTGAGTACCCGGCGTTTTTCCAGTCCTTGATCTCGGGACGAGATCCTTTCGTAGTGGTGGAGTGTTGTAACTCCCCAAATGTAATTTACCTTATATGTATCCCAACTCTTGCTATTTCCGGCGCTAAGTTATTTTATTTTCCTCGGGTTCAGGTTTTTGTCTTCGTGTGTTGTTGCTTTTGTCATGCATCCCATATCGTGTCATCATGTGTTTTGCATTCGCATACGTGTTCGTCTCATGCATCCGAGCATTTTCCCTGTTGAGGTAGTCCTGGATTAGGGGGTGTTCGGATAGCCGAACTATACCTTCAAGCCAGACTCCTGGACTATGAAGATATTAGATTGAAGACTCTGTCCCATGTCCGGAAGGGACTTTCCTTGGCGTGGAAGGCAAGCTTGGTGATACGGATGTTCAGATCTCCTACCATTGTAACCAACTCTATGTAACCCTAACCCTATCCGGTGTCTATATAAACCGGAGGGTTTTAGTCCATAGGACAACATACACATCAACAATCATACCATAGGCTAGCTTCTAGGGTTTAGCCTCTCTGATCTCGTGGTAGATCAACTCTTGTACTACCCATATCATCAATATTAATCAAGCAGGACGTAGGGTTTTACCTCCATGGAGAGGGCCCGAACCTGGGTAAAACTTCGTGTCCCTTGGCTCCTGTTACCATCCGGCCTAGACGCACAGTTCGGGACCCCCTACCCGAGATCTGCCGGTTTTGACACCGACACCCGTTGTCTGTTTTGCATTCCGGCGCTCCTATGTCCTCCGGTGGTCCTTTCTACCTCTTTTCATGTGTGGGGGTTAAACATTTACGGATTGGACAGAGACATGCCATGCGGCCTTGGTTTACTACCGGTAGACCGCCTGTCAAGCTTCGTGCCATTTGGACTTCGTTCGATACTCCAACGGTTAACCGAGGGACCGAAAAGGCCTCGTGTGTGTTGCAGCCCAAAACCCTTCCAATTTGGCCCAAAACCCACCTAAACCCTCTCCATCATCTAGAGGGTTCGATCACAATCGCGTGGCCGAAAACCGCACTCCATTTGGAGCTTCCTAGCTCCCTCTATGCCTATATATAGACCCCTTCCAGGAAATTCGGATGAAACCCTAGTCCCCTCCCTCTCCACGCGCTGCCGGACACTTTTCCGTCCGTCCGGACACCTTCGAATCCACCGCCACAGCCACGTGTCACAGCGGGATTGGCCGCCGCCCAGTCCCCAGTTCGCCGCGCCGCCAGGTCCCGGGAAGCCCATCGCCGGCCCCCGTGGCCCATCCCGAGAGCGTCGCCGCCCTCTTCGTCTGCCCGTGACCCACCGTCTCCTTCCACCAGCCCCGCCGCCAGGGTCGCCGCGCTGGCCACCGCACCAACTCCGGTGTGCCGCCCCGACCGGCTGCCGCGTCCCGGCACCACCCGCTACGGCCGGCGCCATGTCCGCCCTCGCCGCGCCGCCGCGGGTCCTCGCCGGCTTCCTCCCCTCCGACCTCTCCTCTCTCCTTCCGGCGACCTCGGCAAGTCTGACCACCGCGGCGCCATTCCCGTTGAACCTCTTTGGGCGTGCAAGCTATAGTGGATCCAGATGTGGAACTTCACCCGATTGACTTTTTCCCCGAAAACCCTAATTATTTTGCTAACTTTGGCATGTCATAACTCTGCATCCATAGCTCCGATTTGCGCGTGTAGCATATCGAAATGTTCGTCTCAGAGAGTACATCATTTCATCTCAGTGCATCATTTTCATTTGAGCTCATCTTGATGCCCGAAATGCTGTTGGAAGAGGGCTATGTGATAAACTTGGCAGATTTGTTTCATCAAATAGTTATTTGTCATTTTTGCCATGATTAATGTGTGCATGATATGCTTCTGAGTTCTACATGAGTTTTGTTATATGCCATGCCATCTTTACAGAGGTGCTTACCATGTATTTTGTGATATGTGTGGTGACTAGCACAAGCTTGCAAAGTAGCGTAATCGGTAATGCTGATTTCAGGGACTTAGAATTTCACAAAGTCCTTGTCCTGATTTTGTCATTATGCCATATGTTCATGCTGTTTCCTAGTGATCCGTGCCTCTTTTGAGGATGATCAGTAAGGATGATTTGTTAACATTGTGGTGCTCTATCCATCCATGTCTTTGTTTTCATTTATGTAGCACCCTAGCTTGAGTCAATCGAGCTCTACTTTTTCTATTACGCGAATCCTGGCAGATTGTTGACTTGTTAGCGATTTTGTCGAGGATGTTGCTATTGATCCGTGCACGCTATATTATTGTTCTTGCCATGTCTAGCTTCTATGATATGTATTCTTGATGTGTGTATGCTTAGTTTGTCATGCCATGCTCTATAGTGAGTGCATCGAGCTCGTGAACATGCCTACTCGTTAACTGTTTTGCATGCTCCAGTTTTTCACTAACTCTGAGATCTGTTTATGTTTTTGCCATGTTCAGATGCTTGCAATTGTATTTTCTGATCACTTTTGGCTCAAGGTCACTAAGTGACTTCTGTTAAGTGCTTTGAGTAGCTTCATGTCATGCCTTGGTTTGCCATGTTAAGTTCCTATAGCATGTAGTTTTCATACTCTAAAGTGTGCTACCTGATGTTAAATTCCAGACTTGTGTTAATTTCACTAAGTCTGAAACCTGATTATCATTTGCACTTTTGCCATGCTTGTTTGAACCTGTTAATGGACGCATTGGCCGTAGCTCAGTGTTCATCTTTTGTCGAACATCATGAGTGTATCCATTCCATGTATTTTGTTGTGATCTTTGAGTGCTGTAGCATAATTATCTTGATGCTTTTAGATGGCTACATGCTGATTATCGTAGACCGGTGCCATATTTGTTTTGCTTGCCATTTCCAAACCGTGCATCCGATTCTGGTGATCTTTATATCGATTTCAACCGAAATCACCTCACCTTTCCAGTGGCACTCTTGGATTTACAAGTTGAGGCCAGGTTCAATCATTCCTTGCCAAATCTTGCATATGGTATGCTATGCAGGATGCAGATTTATAGCATTGCTAGTTGCAGGTGCAGATTGGAGATCGTTCCTTGTTGGAACATTGTTTATTGTTGGGATATCACAATATTATCTTGTTTATCGTAATGCACCTATACACTTGGTAAAGGGTGGAAGGCTCGGCCTTTTGCCTAGTGTTTTGTTCCACTCTTGCCGCCCTAGTTTCCGTCATATCGGTGAAATGTTCCCGGATTTTGCGTTCCTTACGCGGTTGGGTGATAATGGGAACCCCTTGACAGTTCGCCTTGAATAAAACTCCTCCAGCAATGCCCAACCTTGGTTTTACCATTTGCCACCTAGCCTCTTTTTCCCTTGGGTTTCCGGAGCCGAAGGGTCATCTTTATTTAAACCCCCCTGGGCCAGTGCTCCTCTGAGTGTTGGTCCGACCGAGTAGACTGCGGGGCCACCTCGGGGAAACTTGAGGGTTGGTTTTACTCGTAGGATGTCTCATCTGAGTGTGCCCTGAGAACGAGATATGTGCAGCTCCTATTGGAATTTGTCGGCACATTCGGGCTGTGTTGCTGGACTTGTTTTACCATTGTCGAGGATGTCTTGTAAAACCGGGATGCCGAGTCTGATCAGAATGTCTCGGGAGAAGGAATATCCTTCGTTGACCGTGAGAGCTTGTGATGGGCTAAGTTGGGACTCCCCTGCAGGGATTTGAACTTTCGAAAGTCGTGCCCGCAGTTATGGGCAGATGGGAATTTGTTAATGGCCGGTTGTAGATAACATGAAACTTAACTTAATTAAAATGAATCAACCGCGTGTGTAACCGTGATGGTCTCTTCTTGGCGGAGTCCGAGAAGTGAACACGGTGTTGGAGTAATGCTTGACGTAGGTTGTTCTAGGATCACTTCTTGATCATAGTTCTTCGTTCGTGCTTTGCAATCTCTTCTCGCTCTCTTTTGCGAACGTGATAGCCACCATATATGCTAGTCGCTTGCTGCAGATCCACATATTACCTTGCCTTACCTATAAGCTTAAATAGTCTTGCTCGCGAGGGTGCGAGATTGCTGAGTCCCCGTGACTCACAGATTATTTCCAAACCAGATGCAGGGACCGATGATAACGCTCCAGACGATGCGCTTGAGCTCAAGTGGGAGTTCGATGAAGACTCTCGTCGTTACTATGTGTCTTTAACAGATGATCAGTAGTGGTGCCCAGTTGGGGCAATCGAGGACCTTGTCGCTTGTTGGGGTTGATCTTTTATTTTTGTACCGTAGTCGGACCATGAGTGTATTGGATGATTGTAATGTTATTCATATATTTGTGTGACGTGGCGAGTGTAAGCCAACTATGTATCCTTTCCCCTTTTATATATTTACATGGGTTGTTGTGAAGATTACCTCACTAGCGACATTGCTTTCAATGCGGTTATGCCTCTAAGTCGTGCTTCGACACGTAGGAGATATAGCCGCATCGAGGGCGTTACACATATAGAGTCATCTTTGTTCTAGTATCGAGTTGTAATCATTGAGTTGTAAATAAATAGAAGTGTGATGATCATCATTTTCTAGAGCATTGTCCCAAGTGAGGAATAAAAAAAGGGAGAGAAAGGCCATTAAAAAAGAGAAGGCCCAAAAAAAGAGAAAGGCCATAAAAAGGGAGAAGGCCCAAAAAAAATGAAAAAATGAAAATGAGAGAAAAAGAGAGAAGGGACAATGCTACTATCCTTTTACCACACTTGTCCTTCAAAGTAGCACCATCATCTTCCTGATAGAGAGTCTCTTGTTTTGTCACTTTGACATACTAGTGGGAATTTTTCATTATAGAACTTGGCTTGTATATTCCAACAATGGGCCTCCTCAAGTGCCCTAGGTCTTTGCGAGCTAGCAAGTTGGATGCACACCCACTTAGTTTCTTTTGTTGAGCTTTCATACATTTATAGCTCTAGTGCATCCGTTGCATGGAAACCCCTACTCCTTACATTAACATCAATCGATGGGCATCTCCATAGCTCATTGATTAGCATCGTTGATGTGAGACTTTCTCCTTTTTGTCTTCTTCACATAACCCCCTCATTATTCTATTCCACCCATAGTGCTATATCCATGGCTCACGCTCATGTATTGCGTGAAACTTTATAGGTCTGAGATTACTAAAGTATGAAACAATTTCTTGGCTTGTCATCGGGGTTGTGCATGATGAGAGCATTCTTGTGTGACGAAAATGGAGCATGACTTAACTATATGATTTTTAGGGATGAACTTTCTTTGGCCATGTTATTTTGAGAAGACATTATTGCTTAGTTAGTATGCTTGAAGTATTATCATTTTTATGTCTTGAATGTTTCGGATCTGAATATTCATGCCGCGATTAAGAAGAATTACATTGAAATTATGCAAAGTAGCACTCCGCATCGAAAATTCTGTTTTTATCATTTACCTACTCGAGGACGAGCAGGAATTAAGCTTGGGGATGCTGATACATCTCCAACGTATATATAATTTTTGATTTCTCCGTGCTATATTATCTACTGTTTTGGATGTTTATGAGCTTTATTATACACCTTTATATCATTTCTTGGGACTAACCTATTAACCCAGAGCCCAGTGCCAGTTTCTATTTTTACCGTGTTTTAGGGTTTCGAAGAAAAGGAAAACCAAAGGGAGTCCAATTGACGTGAAACTTCACGCAACCCATTTTTGGAAGAAAAGAAGCCCAGAAGACTTGAAGTGCACGTAAGGGAAGCTTTGAGGAGGCCACGAGGTAGGGGGGCGCGCCCACCCCCCCTGGGCGCGCCCTCCACCCTCGTGGGCCCCTCGTGGCCCTCCCTGACGTACTTCTTTCGCCTATATATCTCCATATACCCTAAAAACATACGAGATCACAATAGATCGGGAGTTCCGCTGCCAGAAGCCTCCATAGCCACCGAAAGCCAATCTAGACCCGTTCCGGCACCCTGCCGGAGGGGGCAATCCCTCTCCGGTGGCCATCTTCATCATCCCGGTGCTCCCCATGATGAGGAGGGAGTAGTTCTCCCTCGGGGCTGAGGGTATCTACTAGTAGCTATGTGTTTGATCTCTCTCTCTCGTGTTCTTGAGGTGGTACGATCTTAATGTATCACGAGCTTTGCTACTATAGTTGGACCTTATGTTTCTTCTCCCCCTCTACTCTCTTGTAATGGATTGAGTTTCCCCTTTGAAGTTATCTTATCGGATTGAGTCTTTAAAGATTTGAGAACACTTGATGTATGTCTTGCCGTGCGTATCTATGGTGACAATGGGATACCACGTGATTCATTTGATGTATGTTTTGGTGATCAACTTGCAGGTTCCGCCCATGAACCTATGAATAGGGGTTGGCACACGTTTTTGTCGTGATTCTCTGGTAGAACTTTGGGGCACTCTTTGAGGTCCTTTGTGTTGGTTGAATAGATGAATTTGAGATTGTGTGATGCATATCGTAGAATCATACCCACGGATACTTGAGGTGCCATTGGAGTATCTAGGTGACATTAGGGTTTTGGTTGATGTGTGTCTTAAGGTGTTATTCTAGTACGAACTCTAGGGCTGTTTGTGACACTTATAGGAATAGCCCAACAGATTGATTGGAAAGAATAACTTTGAGGTGGTTTCATACCCTACCATAATCTCTTCGTTTGTTCTCTGCTATTAGTGACTTTGGAGTGACTCTTTGTTGCATGTTGAGGGATAGTTATATGATCGAATTATGTTATTATTGTTGAGAGCACTTGCACTAGTGAAAGTATGAACCCCAGGCCCTGTTTCAACGCATTGCAATACCATTTACGCTCACTTTTATCATTAGTCACCTTGCTGTTTTTATAATTTCAGATTACAAATACCATTATCTACTATCCATATACTACTTGTATCACCATCTCTTCACTGAACTAGTGCACCTATACAATTTACGATTGTATTGGGTGTGTTGGCGACACAAGAGACTCTTTGTTATTTGGTTGCAGGGTTGCCTGAGAGAGACCATCTTCATCCTATGCCTCCTATGGATTGATAAACCTTAGGTCATCCACTTGAGGGAAATTTGCTACTGTCCTACAAACCTCTGCACTTGGAGGCCCAACAACGTCTTCAAGAATAAGGTTGTGTAGTATACATCAAGCATGCGCTAGTTTTCCCTTGAAGAGGAAAGGGTCATGCAGCAAAGTAGCGTAAGTATTTCCCTCAGTTTTTGAGAACCAAGGTATCAATCCAGTAGGAGATTATACGCAAATCCCCTAGTACCTGCAAAAACAAACAAGAACCTCGCAAACCGACGAGATAAAGGGGTTGTCAATCCCTTCACGGTCACTTACGAGAGTGGGATCTAATAGAGATAATAAGACAAATATTTTGGTATTTTTTGATATAGAATGGAAAATAAGGATAGCAAAATAGATAGTAAACTAGAATTGTCGATTGGAAACTTATATGATGTAATGTAGACCCGGGGGCCATAGGTTTCACTAGTAGCTTCTCTCAAGATAGCATGTATTACGGTGGGTGAACAAATTACTGCCAAGCAATTGATAGAAAAGCGCATAGTTATGATGATATCTAAGGCAATGATCATTAATATAGGCATCACGTCCGTGACCAGTAGACCGAAACAATTCTACATCTACTACTATTACTCCACACATCTACCGCTATCCAACATGCATCTAGAGTATTACGTTCATAATAACGGAGTAACGCTTTAGGCAAGATGACATGATGTAGAGGGATAAAATCAAGCTATATGATATAAACCCCATGTTTTTATCCTCGATGGCAACAATACAATATTTGTCGTTTCCCTTTCTGTCACTTGGATCGAGCACCGCAAGATTGAACCCAAAGCTAAGCACTTCTCCCATTGAAAGAAATATCAATCTAGTAGGCCAAACCAAACTAATAATTCAAAGAGACTTGCACAGATATCAAATCATGCGTCTAAGAATTTAGAGAAGAATCAAATAATATTCATAGATAATCAAGTTCATAATCACACAATTCATCGGATCTCAGCAAACACACCGCAAAAAGAGTTAAATTGAATAGATCTCCAAGAAGATCGAGGAGAACTTTGTATTGAGATCCAAAGAGAGACAAGAAGCCATCTAGCAAATAACTATGGACCCAAAGGTCTGTGGTAAACTACTCACAAATCATCGGAGAGGCTATGGTATTGATGTAGAAGCCCTCCGTGATCGAAGCCCCCTCCGGCAGATCGCCGGAAAAGGCCCCAAGATGGGATTTCACGGGTACAAAAGGTTGCGGCAGTGGAAAAGGCGTTTTGTGGCTATCCTTGAAGGTTTTGGGGTATAAGAGTATATATAGGCGAAAGAAATAGGTCGGTGGAGCTACGAGGGGCCCACGAGGATGGGGGCACGCCTGGGCCCCCTCGGCGCACCCTCCTACCTCGTGGCCGCCTCGCTGCTTCCTTGACGTCCACTCCAAGTCTCCTAGATCACGTTTGTTCAAAATAAGATCCTTGCGAAGGTTTCATTCCGTTTGGATTCCATTTGATATTCCTTTTCTGTGAAACACTGAAATAGGCAAAAAAACAGTAATTTGCACCGGGCTTCCGGTCAATAGATTAGTCCCAAAAATAATATAAAAAGGCATATTAAATTCCACTAAACATCCAAAACAGATATTATAATAGCATGGAACAATCAAAAATTCTAGATACGTTGGAGACGTATCAGGAACCACCATCACCTGTGGGCTGGTGAGGTATCTCTTGAGATCCTGGAATGCGGCGACGGCCCCTTCTTCTTCATCAACTTAAAGAATGGGAGGGCGCGCTCCCCTAGCTTGCAGATGAAGTGCCCTAGCATGGTCACACAGCCCGCCAGCTTCTGCATTTCCTTAAGGGTCTGTTGCAGGCTCATCCTTTCTATTGCCTTGACCTTCTCCGGGTTTGCCTCGATCCCCGATGTGACACCAGAAAGCCCAACAACTTGCCGGAGGGGACGCCGAACATGCATTTCTCTGTGTTGAGCCGCAAGTCCACCTTGTGCAGGCTGGAGAACGTCTCTTCTAGGTCCTCAATGAGGGTCCTTGCCTCCCGAGATTTCACCACTATGTCGTCGACGTAGGCCTCGATGTTTCTCCCGAGCTGTCGGCCCAGACCGTTGTGCATGAGCCGTTGGAAGGTTGCCCCGGCGTTACGTAGCCCAAAGGGCATGTAGGTGTACCAGTACACCCCGCATGGGGTCAGGAAGGCCGTCTTCTCGACATCCTGCACCGCCATCTTGATTTCGTGATACCCTGTGAATACATCTAGGAAGCACAACAGGTCACATTCATCAGTGGAGTTGATGATCTGGTCGATGCGTGGCAGCGGAAAGGGGTCTTGAGGGCATGCCTTGTTGAGGTTGGTGAAGTCGACGCACATGCGTTCCTTCCCCCTTTCTTAGGAGCACGGCCGGGTTCACCAGCCATTCTGGGTATCACACCTCCTAAATGACACCAGTGTCTTGCAGCTTGCGGGTTTCTTGGACAATCAATGGCTGCTTCTCTATGGACTGTCGCCGTGCCTTCTGCTTCACCGGGCGTACGTTGGGGCAGACATTGAGGTGAAGCTCGATCACCCGCCGTGGGACTCCGGCCAGGTCCTTGGGCTCCCATGCGAACACATCCTTGTTCGCACACAAGAAATTTACCAGCGCCTTTTCATGGTCTGGGGCGAGGTTGGCGCCTATGATGAAGGTGGCTCCTGATGCCCCATCTTGGTCGACCGGCACCTACTTTGTCTCGGCCCAGTACTAAGAGAACAACTGCTTCTTCCTCACCTGCCCAGCCCTCAGGGCCTCAGAAGCCTCTCCCGCTTCCGGCCGCACAGTAGCCGTGGCCCTAAAGGCGAGCTTGAGAGCCGCCAGTGCCTCCTTGGTGTCCCCGGCCATGGTGAGGATGCCGCTGCTTCCCGACATCTTCATGAGGTTGTAGGCGGGGTGAGCTGCTGCCATGAACTTGGCTTAGGCCTGGTACCCAAAGATGGCGTTGTACGGGAGGCCGATGGAGCAGTTGTTGAAGTCGATGTGCTCAATGCGGTAATTGTCACGGGTACCGAAGGTGACATGGAGGCGGATCACACCCAGGGGGCTGGTGGAGTCGTCGACGACCCCGAAGAATGGCTTGCTGGGGCGGAGCTGGCCGTGTGACACATGGAGCAAGCCAAATGCTTCCACGGAGAGCACATTGAGTCCGGCCCCGCCATCGATGAGAGTCTTTGTCACCGCCACGTTACACATGGTGGGGGTGCAAAGCATCGTTAGCGCGCCTGCGCCCGCAGTGGTCATAGGATTGTCTCTTGAGTCAAAGGTGAGGTTGGCCTCCCGTGCCGCCCATCCCGGAGGAGTCCCTGTCGCACGCAGGCGACACTTGCTTGAAAAAAGAACTGCTTGATATGGAGGTTCGATGGCGGTGCCTGAGTGCCACCGAGGAGGGATGCAATGGCGTGGCGCGCTGGTGCCGCAAAGTGTGTGATGAAGAAGCCGCACAGCTCCACCCAGGCGGCCACAGAAGATTCCATCAGGCTGAGGAGCCAAGCACGCGGTACACCGACGAGGGCCATGGGGAACCAGTTTGCCATGACCTTGTCGTCGCCGCCTTCTGCCCAGACGGCTTCCTCGTACGCCTGAATGAAGCCTGCCAGGTCCGCCGCGCCATCGTATCGGGGTGGCAGGACCGGCCTGAACTTGGGCGGCCACCGTACCTACCGCAGAGCAGGGCTGATGGCCCGAAGACCCTCGGTGCCTCCGCACGCGCCGGTCGATCCAGCTGGAGGAGGGGCGCCTTCCATGGAAGCCGGGAGATGAGACAAAGCGGGTAGAGGGATGGGGCGGAAGGGAAGGCGGAGCTTCGACGCACCCCTACCTGGAGCGCCAAATTCCGGATTCCGGGCTCCGCAGACCCTTGAGATGTTCGAACACTCGGGTGCGTACGAAGAACTCTTTTTCCCCAACCTGCCAGCCCAACGATTCCACAGCCTAGCTCAACGCACCCAAGGGACAAGACACATGGCAGTTTATCCTAGTTCGGGCCACCTTGCGGTCTAATACCCTACTCCAGCTTTGTGGTGGATTGCCTCGAGGTGCTGCGGATGTACTAGTAACGTGGTTGAACAACCTCGGGAGGTGAGGTGTTCTTGAGCTCGGTGAGCTAGTGGGTGTGAGGATGGCCTGAATGATCCAATCCCCCTCCCTGGTGGTGGCTAAGTCCTATTTATAGTGTTCTTGGTGCTCCTCCCAAATGTTGGCAGGAAGGGATCCCACAACGGCCAAATTCTAAGGGAGACAACTTATCCTGACAAAAGTAGTCTTCGCCTGCAATGGCTCCGGTGGTGACGTTGTGGTGGTCTCTGTGATGACCTCCATCCTGTCATCCTAGCGGTCTTGGTCTCATTGCACTAATATGGAAACCTTTGCCTGATTCCTCAGGACTCCGCGCTTGCGCTTGCCTCCCTGGAACCAATGGAGAAACTGGTACACTGCGCCCGCTGGCGCCCGACTGGCCTTCGTCGTCATGGCTCACGTCACGTGAACCTCGGGATGTGGACCTTGCCTTGCTATCTCCGCTCCTCGGGAGGCAGCCTAGTGAGCCGCCCGCTAGGGAGGTCTTGGTGTCGTACGCCTGGCGAGGCTTGGTCCCTTGCGAGGGTCTTGAGTCGTTGCTGCTGAAACTGGGCCTTACCGGGACGCTGACGGAGCCACGCCGTGGGCCGCAGGCAGGCAAGTCTGGGTACCCCAGTTCCTAGGTCACCGACACCATGCGCTCGGTCGAAATCTATCCCGCCCACCATTTGGGAGACCTGAGATTACTGTCCTACCCCCAACCTGCAATATGTCTGAAAATTTAGATGGGGGCAAAGTTTGTAACTTTCCCCAAATTTCAAACAAGCACGCATCCAACTGAAACATTGTTCCCCCTTCGTCCCCCCTCCCCCGTTTCCCCATTTATACTCCATGGGCGCCAAAATGCCCTCTCCACAAGCCACGAAACCCCAGCCTCCTCCATCCTACACCCAATCGCGCCCAATCCACCGCTGCCCTCCTCCATCACGCCGAAGCCGGTACCCCGATGTCGTCCTCCAACACAACCGCAATGCAACGCCCTCAAGGACATAACAGCGAAAGCCGAGGCAGAGCTACCTCCATGACGCTAATGTGCGCCATACCAGAACCACATTGACCACGCTGTCCTGCGCCTCACCGCTGCCACTCCAATGTCATAAACGTCCACCACACCGGAGTTGTTCCTGCTACGCCGTCGTTCGCCACCTCGGATCTGGTTCCCCACCGCCGACAGACGACCATAGCACCATACTCAACAACTTGGCCATGGGTTCGTCAAAGGCTCCACCGTCCTCCACAACTTCTCATTTCTAGTGAACCACAAGAAGATCGTTGGAAAAAACGGAACGAGGACACAACACTGTTAGCAGAAAGAGGTACTCGTCTTCCCTTATTTGTGCAAATCTTATGTCTCTGCTCACACCGTATTCATTCCACAAAAGAAACTACTTGAGCACTTCTTACTGCATCTTCTTCGTGATACTAAATGCACAAGGTTTCCTCCCATTTACTATTTCACCTTGGCTAGAGGTCAGTAGCCTGCCTGAATTTCAGTTCAGGGTCAGTTGATTCACAATTAAAAGAAGCAGCACCCACTTAGGCGTGCGGAGCACTTAGTCCGCCTGTTCGTCGGGGAAGCGGTGCATTGGTGTCTATCATAGGGGTGTGGGGTGCAGGAGCTTCTTGCGCTCTATCTGGAAGTCAGCGGGGCGTGAAGGGATGGGCGGGTGGCGGTGCCAAGCACGGCGGTGTGGTGAGGTTAAGGGGAGGGCGTTGGCAGGGGACTAGGCCGGTGGTCACTGGCATTTCGAGGAATATCATCAACAATGACTGGCAGGAGGTAGATGAAGGCGATTTGCAGAAAAAATGGACTGACCTATTTTTTAGTTGACTGTTATTTTCATAGGACCACACCTTGTGGTGTGCTAGAGGAGCATCTGCATTTCCCAGCCATCCCTATGCTCATATTTCAAAATCCTAGAATCAAGAATTTCATGTGCCATGCATGTTGTAGAGCTATCTTATGTCTCCCGTCATCTATTTCTCAACGGCCTGCTATCTGCTACTTTTACAATGTACTACTTGTGCACACACTTCACCCATACTCACACTATTGTTTCTTTATGCATGGGTATTTTAGACTCTGACGCAGTGTTGATGAATACAAAAAAGAAAAGATAGAAGTCGCTCCAGTGTAATCCGAAGAAGCACTAAGCCTTTCAGCGCTCTAAAGGTTATAGTGTCAGCAGATGGAAACAGTAAACGTAGCTCTGCAGTTGATGATCTCAATTGCCACACACAACCATCCCAGGTGCTTGCTTAACTTCGCGCTGTCAAATGTGGTTGCATGTTGCATATGGTGTCTAGCTTGTATTGCTTCCAATTTGGTTAAATTGTATATCCTTACTTTACACATTATACCTTTGATAATGACATGCCTTCCTGTTTTTGATACATACTACATATATCTATTAACCATGTTTGTACATCGAACTAATACTCTTTCGTATCCCTCATCAATCAATTATAATGAGACAGTCACCCCAGTGGGTTACTATGAGACGCACTACTCGTTTAAACAGTGCAGTGTCATCCTCCCCACATGATTCTCACAAAACAGCAAGGCTAAATGAAGATAGTCAACGTAGCTCTCTAGTTGATGACCGCAATTCCCCTACACAACCATCACAGGTGCTTGCTCGTACTTGGCAATGTGATATGTGGTTGCATGTTGCATGTGGTGTCTACCTTGTAATGCTTCTAATTAGGGTAAATTGCATCAGCTTAGCTAACACATTATACTTGTGAATATGACATGCCTTCCTATTTCTGCTACATACTATGTCCTTCTATTAACCATGTTCTTACATCAAACTCCTTTTCTAGTGTATCCCTCATCAATCAGTTCTGACGAGACACCTTCAAGTTGACAGTGTAATATTGGTTGCATCTTGCATATCATTTCAAACATGCATTGCCTCTAATTTGTTGAAGTGCCACTTATAATGAGACATATCTAACTTGGTAGAGTGATTTTTGTTGGGTCTTTCATATGGTGTCTAGATTGCATTGCTTCTAATTTGTCGAAATGCCTTATGCTTCGCATTTTCGTACATATGCAATCCTCCTACAATGTGGTTGCCATACATAAAAGTTGTGTTCGTTAGTATCGTGCATCAATGAATTTGGAAGTGCGAATTTCATTCCTTTTTCTTGTGTGTTTACTTGACAAGGAAAAATCTAAAAGGACAAAGTCATGGAATGATGGTGGTCCTTTGGAGCAACCAAAATAGATGATCACTGACGAAGTCCTGGATTAGGGGATCCCCGGGCGTCCGGGCTATGTGACGTCGGCTGGACTGGTGGGCCGTGAAGATACAAGATAGAAGGCTTCCACTCGTGTCCGGATGGGACTCTCCTTGGCGTGGAAGGTAAGCTTGGCATTCGGATATGAAGATTCCTTTATCTCTAAACCGACTCTGTACAAACCCTAGCCCCCTCCAGTATCTATGTAAGCTGGAGGGTTTAATCCGTAGGTGAAGTCATAATCATACAGGCTATACATCTAGGGTTTAGCCATTACGATCTCCTGGTAGATCAACTCTTATAACCCCTATAGTCATCAAAGTCAATCAAGAAGGACGTAGGGTGTTACCTCCATCAAGAGGGCCCAAATCCTGGGTAAACATCGTGTCCCCTGCCTCCTGTTACCTTTGATCCTTAGATGCATAGTTCGGGACCCCCTACCCGAGGTCTGCTGGATTTGACACTGACATTGGTGCTTTCATTGAGAGTTCCTCTGTGTCATCCACGAAGGATTCGATGGCTCATTCGATCCTCGACAATGATGCTGTTTTGGGGGAGATTTCCCCCCGGGCCAAATTTTCGTGTTCGGCGGCTTCGCACTCCGAGCCAACTCGATTGGTCACCTCGAGCAGATCGACAGCTACGCCCCTGGTCATCAGATTAGTTTCGGTAACCTAAACTATGTCGCCCATATCCGAGCTTTGATCCTCGAAGGGTTCATGACCCCGGTTACCGCTCTGGCCTCAGATCCAGAGTAGGCCGTCAGGTCTTACGACGGGAGTCTAGAGCCCGTCGGACTCTCTGGACTTATGGAGCTTGCAACTAGATAAGCGTCAGACACTCCGCCGGACTCTAAGTCCGAACTCTTGAGGTCCGTGCCAAGTGTGCGCCGCCAGGAGGCTCCAACTCCGGACAGCCCCACGGACTCTCGCTTCTCTGTCCAACCCTCACCTTTAAACGAGGCTCTGGACTTAATACGATCACTCTAATTATTCCCAGCCCAGACTAGGGGCTGAGAGCGGGGAATTTTATGTCCCACCCACCACCCACTTCATAGCCAGTATCGAGGATCTAACCGACCTGCTGGACTACGCCTCCGAGGACATCGACGGTATGGATGACAACACCGGAGACGAACAAGGCCAAAACCCTCCATTTACTGGACGATGGACGACCACCTCCACATATGACGTGTACATGGTGGACACACCCAAAGAGGATGGCAACGACGGCAAGAAGAATCCGATTGACAACAAGCCTTCCGAAGCACCTCTAAAACATCGACGTCAGCGTCGCCGCTCAAAATCGTATCGCCAAAAAGACAGCAATACCTGCACCGAAGATAATAACACTCCGGAGAACGCAGAATACCCTGAAGCCCTTGTAGATCCAACATCCGAATAGGATGATGGTGAGGATGGACAAGTAAACCCTCACGGTCCTGTCAGGAATGAGGACTCGGAGGACAGTAATTATCTACTGATCTGCGAAGAGGACGTGAGCCTCGGTGACGAAGACTTCATCGTGCCCGAGGAACCCCTCGAACAAGAGCGCTTTAAGTGCCGGCTAATCGCCACTGCGAGAAGCCTGAAAAAGAGGTAGCACTAGCTTCATGATGATCAGGATCAGCTCAACGACAGATGGACTAACGTCCTGGTAGCCGACGAATACGGCCTCTATAACACCCCGGATGTAACTTGCCATATTTGTACTCCGACTCTTGCCATTTCCAGCTTTAAGTTATGAGATTCCCTTCGTGGTTGGGTTTTTGTCTTTGTTTTGCTTTTTGTTCATGTCATGCATTTCATATCATTTCATCATGTGCATCGCATTTGCATACGTGTTCATCTCATGCTTCTGAGCATTTTCCCCGATGTCCATTTTGCAATCCGACACTCCCACATGCACTGCCGCACCCCTCTTGTCTCTTTTCATGAGTGGGTGTTAAACATTCTCGGAATGGACCGAGATTTGCCAAGTGGCCTTGGTACACCACCAGTAGACCGCCTGTCATATTCCGTTCCATTTGGAGTCCGTTTGATACTCCAACGGTTAACCGGGTAACCACAAAGGCCTCTTGTGTGTTGCAGCCCAACACCCCTCCAAAACGGCCCAATAACCCATCCAAACCACTTCCATGTCCTCCGTCGTCGGATCACGATCGTGTGGGCGAAAACTACACTCCATTTCGACACTCCTACCTCCTCCTAGGTATAAATATGTGCACCCCTCCTCCAAATTCGGGTCCCAAAACCCAAGATCCGACCCCTCCGCGCCGCTGGACGCGGCCGCCGCCTCCCTCAGCCAACCGGAGCCGGCCATGTCAGCGCTCCCCGCCACCCGCGCCACCGGCCCGCCCAGGCCCGAGGCCGGCCCCCGTGGCCCGTTTTGCCGCCGCCGCCGCCCACGGGCAACTACGCCCGAGCTCTCCTCCCGCCGCCGCCTCGTCCTCCCGCCGCTGCCTCGTCGCCGGCGTGCCCGCTCCACTCCGGCACCACCGCCCGCTTCTTCACCACCGACCCCCGCTAGAGCTGCACCGCTCCTTCGCCAGCGTGCCTCCATGGCCCCGCAGTGCCGGACCCGCGCCGCCTTCAACCTCCACTCGCCGGTGCCCCGCTTCTTCCTCACCGGAGTGCGCCGCCCTTGCCGGAGTGCGCCGCCCTAGCCGGAGTTCGGACCGGCCAGATCTGGCCCGGGTGGATCAGATCCACCGGGTGGCCGAACCAAACACCACCGCATCCCGTTTCCCTCCGTCCCGGATCTCTTTGTCCGCCCGTTGATTTTTTTCGGAGAGGTTGATTTTCTCTAAGTATTTTTCCCCTAATGATTTCATGCCTTCTTCATTGCATCGTATCTCCTGGATCATAGCTCCCTTTCATGCGTATGATATATCAAATTGTTCATTGGGAGATTCTCTACATTTCGTTCCAATCTGGCATGCTTGTTTGAGTTCATATTGATGCCCAAATCATTGATGCAAGAGTGCTATAAAATGTTAACTGCTGCCACTTATTAGTTTAAGGTGATTTGTCAGTTTTGTCACATTTGATGTGTGTGTCATATGGGCATGAGCTCTACATGTATTTTGAACTATGTCATGCCATCTTTACATGGGTGCTTGCCATGTATTTTTTTGATCAATGTGGTGACTAGTACAAGCATGCAAAGTAGCCATTGTGATATTGCTGATTTCAGGGTCTTGGGATTTTCCTAAGTCCTTGTTTTGCTGTTTTTTATGCCATGTAAACATGATGCTATAGTGAGATCCATGCTTGTTTTGAGGTTCTTCAGTAACGATGTTTTGGACATATGGTTATGCTCTATCCATCCATGGCCATGTTTGCAAATATGGAGTGTCCTAGCATGTCTAATTCTCGCTCTACTTTTGCTATAAAATGTTCCTGGAAGTTTGTTAACATGTTAATCAATATTTCCATGGTTGTTGCTAGTTATCCATGCACCCTATTAACTTTCTCTTGCCATGGTTAGCTTCAAGAACATGTCATACATAAGCCTTGTTTTATAATACAAACTAGGGACATTACACGTACATTCATTCGAAAATAGTGTCCTTTGAGCAATGGCCCTCTACAATGCGGGAACCCTCCAAGACTTCATCGAAATACCGCTCAAGCATGCGGTGATCTTTGCACGCGTGCGGTCCCTCGGTTGCCATCTTGACGGCGTTCATCTTCACCCACAGCACCTTGACACGGGCGAAGGCCATCCGGGCACCTTTGATATAGGCATCAAGCCGGGGGCAGTCGCTGACGAGCCACTTCACGAGCCCGAAGTAACTGCTGGGTATGGATTCGGCTGGCCAAAGTTGGACTATAACATCGTTCGTGGCCAGTTCGGCCACCCTATGCAGCTTGGTCAGCTGCTTCAGCTGATCGCTAAGGTCATCCGATGCTCTGGTGCAAGGTATTGCGACTAGAATAGCTTCTCCGTTGAACTCCCCCCTCCGGCTCGGAAGAACTCCGCAGCATCGGCAATACTCCGGGGTAGATCCACAAATGCCCCTGGAGAACTCCAAACGCGGGTCAGTAATATGTACCTCCTCCTTACAAATTTGGTTTTCATGTTAAAGGCCTTACCCGTCGCGATCTGCGTTGCTTCTTGGATCTCCGGGCAGGCGCCATGGGCTTGAACCTGGGCTGGCTCCATGCTTTGGAGGGCCTCAGCAAGTTCGAAATCTCGATCCGAAAGCTTGCGCTATACGGACACACATTTGGTTATGGCATCCTTGAGCTCTCGCTAGACTTCCTCCACTCGTGACTCATGCTTTCGGCGGGTGGCTTGTTCCTCCCCCAGCTCCTTCTTGGCCTCGGCCAACGCGTTCTCGAGGGTCTCGACCTCGGACGCGTCAGCTGTGAGCGTGATTATAAAACTCAGCAAGATAACACAACAACAAGTAAATATCATGTCAGATGCGATTAGTTATCGCAAAGCTTGCTTCTCCTTCAACCGGTTGTTGGTGCAGATAAGTTCTTCATCGGCCCTCTCAACCGCCGCTTTAGTTCGTACACTTAATCGGCATGGGCGGTCGCCGCTAACTTCGAAGCCTATTTGTTCAAATACACATGTATGTTAATCTCCTGCGAAGACTATTTGGTCCTCTGTTTGGCCTTTATTAAACAAACGCCGAACAGAGTCTCAGGGGGCTACTGACTATGACAGGCATTCTTTTTATAGTTACATCACGTATCTTGAAGCCTGTTAGAAGGCTAGTATAGGCCTCGTTCAATCCGCTTTTAGCGGACCGAACCTTTTCAGCCACTATTCCTATAAGGGCACGATGTTCCTCAACAATGGAGGCGCTCTTAAGCGCTTCCTTCAGAGTGTCCGGCGCCTCTGGATTGACAGAGTTCGCCGGTGGAGTCGACACACACCCTTCTTTCGAAGGAGGCTACTTGACTGATTCTGGAGCCATATCGGTTTCTGGAGTGATATTCAGTTGGGGCCCGAATTGGGCATGGCCCCCATTGCCGGCCTCCATGGGGGTCGCTTCCCCCATGTTTTCGGCAGTAGAGGTGTTACCCTCTTGCGCCACCTTGATGGCTTCCCACACGTCTCCATGTCCTGGAAAGGACCATCGGGACAACACTTCAGTGTTGTCTGTAGCAGTAGGTGGGGACGCCGGCGAAGGCAACTCGCTCTCCATCATGTGTGAGCCTAACGAATTCCTAGAAGACGATGATTGCCAGGGAAGATCGCGGGCCAGACTACAATACGTGATTTTGTGTGTTATGATCACAAGGCATAAAGCCAGATACATACATTATCCTTAAATACATACAATTCGGCCGAAGGCTTTGGCCTGGGGTTCCATTAGGGGACGACTTTGGTGTCCGATTCCGAATCATCTGAAAGGCGGAATTTCCCCTTCTTGGATGCTTCCGCCTCTAGATCTGCGGAAGCTCCCTTTTTCTTCTTCCCCCCCTTAGGGGGAGAATTGTGCTCCTCCTCTTCCTCCTCGTCTTCGTCATGGGAGGAGAGAGCTTCCGTATCTTCCGATGATTTGTCCGAAGCACCTTTGCAGCGAAGGCCACTTCAGAACTCCTTGCCCATCTTCTTGGCCTTCTTTTTCGGTGCCTGGTACGGCGCCGGAACCAGCATCTTCGTCAGAAGAGGAATAGATGGGTCTTCGGGCAGGGGAGCCGAACACTTGATCTGTTCTGCCTTCTTTGTCCAGCCCTAGGAGTCAAGAGGAGGGGTTAAACTTACTCCTTGGATCTACAAATCATGGATATGATTAGAAATCCGAAAAACTTACTTGAGTGGCTGGGTGAGCCAGTCATGGCTGAGATATTTGGTCGTTGGCGTCCATGACTTTTGGGCCTTGAACAGCAGTTTCCATATATCTTCGTGCTTCGTGCTGAAGCACCGCTGCAAGGTCCGGGGACTTGCCGGATTGAACTCCCACATATGGGGAGTCCGGCGTTGGCAGGGGAGAACCCTGCGAAACAGCATCACCTGGGTCACGCTAGCAAGGCTGGTGTTCTTGTCCACCATGCTATTGATGCACTTTTGCCGCGTCATCACCTCATCGGATGACGCCCAATCTAGGCCCTTTTTGAGCCATGATGTGAGCCGCATTGGTGGACTGGTTTTGAACTCAGGAGTGGCAGCCCATGTGGCGTTGCGAGGTTCCGTAACATAGAACCATTCCTGTTGCCACCCATTCACAGTCTCTATGAAGGTCCCCTTGGGCCAGATGACGTTAGGGAGCTTGCTCACCATGGCACCACTGTACTTTGCGTGTTGACCCTCTACCACCGTCGGCTTCACATTGAATACCTTGAGCCATAGGCCAAAGTGGGGGGATGCGGAGGAACGCCTCACACACGACGATGAAGGCTGAGATGTTGAGGAATGAATTTGGGGCTAGATCATGGAAATCTGGCCCGTAATAGTACATGACTCCGCAAAGGAAAGGGTGGAGAGGAAACCCTAGACTGCGAAGGAAGTGGGGAATGAGTACTACCCTCTCGTTGGGCTCTGGTGTGGGAATGATCTTCTTTTTGGCAGGGAGCCGATGGGCGATTTTCTTGGCTAAATACCCCGCCTCCGGGTGTTCTTTGATGTGCTCCTCCATGATGGAGGAAGCCATCCACTTGCGTTGTGCTCCAGATCCGAACATGGTTGGAGCGTTTGTTGGGGATGGAAAGGGTTGAAGCTTGGGCGCTGGAGCTCGAGAGCAGATGGGCTAAGGAGGAAGAAGGCGTGGGGTAAAAAGGTGGATCCTTGTCCCCTTATAAAGGCAGCGAATTTCAAGCGTCCCGCCCCCATGAGCCATAAAACTCGCCTACTCCCTAGGAGTCGTGCGAGTGGCACGGTTGGAATACCCAAATCCGTATTGATGAGAATCCCACAATAAGGGGACATGATCTCTGCTTTGACAAGACGTGTCAATGAATACCGCATCTCGAAATGTGAAACAGTAGGTTGGAAAACGGTTCGAAATAATAATAATGCCGGAACACAATACCTCACCGAAAAAGTTGTGAGAAGACATAATCTATTTTTGTTTAAAGTGTTTTGCCCTCATGGCCCAAGTTTGCAACTATTTTACAGAGCTGGATATAGTTCTTTTGATCAACTACTTTGGAATATTCGTAGGAGGAACCCGCCTTGCAATGCCGAAGAGAATCTGCGCGCCGGACACATCGTCATTGAAGCCTGGTTCCGGGGCTACTGAGGGAGTCCTAGATTAGGGGGTCGCCGGGCGTCCAGGCTATGTGACATGGGCCCGACTGGTGAGCCGTGGAGATACAAGATAGAAGGCTTCGCCCGTGTCCGGATTGGACTCTCCTTGGCGTGGAAGGCAAGCTTGGCATTCGGATATGAAGATTCCTTTCTCTATAAACCAACTCCGTACAAACCCTAGCCCCCTTCGGTATCTATATAAGACAGAGGGTTTAATCCATAGGGGCAGTCATAATTATACAGGCTAGACATCTAGGGTTTAGTGATTACGATCTCGTCGTAGATCAACTCTTGTAACCCCTATACTCATCAAAGTCAGTCAAGAAGGACGTAGGGTTTTACCTCCATCAAGAGGGCCCGAACGTGGATAAACATCGTGTCCCCTGCCTCCTATTACCTTCGATCCTTAGACGCACAGTTTGCGACCCCTACCCGAGATCTTCCAGTTTTGACACCGACAATCACTGCGGATTCTCCTACTACTCCTATTGCAGTGCAAGTTCCCAATTTCATTTCTCTTACTCCAGAACCCCAGGTGCTTGCTCTAACATGGCAGTGTGATATCTGGTTGCATGTTGCATATGGTGCCTAGCTTGTAGTGCTCCTAATTTGTTAAATTGTATCTCCTTAGCTTACACATTATAGAAGTGAATATGACATGCCTTCCTGTTTTTGGTACATACTACATCTGCCTATCACACCATGTTCTTACATCAAACTGCTGTTCTTGAGTATCCTGCATCTATTGCTTATGATGAGATAGTCACTCCCGTGGGTTACACTACAAAAAATACACTTCTGTGATGATACATGTTTGTGACAGTAGGTCATGTTTTCTATCATGCATCTACATCCATGATGATTTTATGACAGAATCAAGATAGTCTTACATGTGCTGTCGTGGAAGTGTTCCATGACATTACCAAAATTATCATCACGGAAGTGTGCACTTCCATGACGATAAATCGCGCGTCATAGAAGTGCCTTCGTCAAGGGTAACCAACATGTGGCATCCACCATAACGGGTCGCTGTTAAGCTATGGGGTTCCCGTTTGGATCTGATAACCCGTTAACACCTGGGACCAATGAGGATTTTCCATATGCAAAATTATCATTGGCTATAGAAACCATGTGTCAGCACCACGAAAGGACAGATGCAAAATGCCAATGGACAGGAGGTGCCTATGACATGCCGACATGTGGCAAGGCCCAACAGTGGCCCATTTAGGTTAAAATGGCTGGCCCAGTCAAAATTAGCGGGCCGTCCCATTCACGGCCTACTTGCAGATGGCCCATTCCCAGTTAAGGCCCATACGGCTAGTGTCAAATTGGCCCATCAACGGCGCGTCCTAAACTTGTCATCCTCGCAGCCCATGGTCACTTATGGCCCGTTAACAGTCCACTAAGTATTTGGGCCAAATTAAGGCATGGTGTGTTTTCGGCCTGTGAAAGGTCCTGCTTCATTGGGGCCCATTTATAGGCCATTGAAACTTTTGGCCCATAAAGGACCGTGAAGGATTTCGGTCATATTCGGCCATGTCTGACATTTGACGTGTTAGAGGCCCACTATACATTTGGCCACTTTCAGCCTGTTGTGGTTTTCGTCCTGTTAACATCGGGCCTATTAACAGCCCATATAAAACTGACACTAATCAAGCCCGACTGAACTTCCGTCCTGTTAAAGGCCCGTGTAGTAGGTCGAAGCATTTACGGCCCGTCTGAATTTTGGCCTGTGAATGATCCGCATTTTAAATGGGCCACCATTTCAGCCTGCTAAGGACTAGTGGTTTATTTGGCACAATCAGGGCCCAATCTCACTTTCGGCCTATTAAAGGCCCATGTTTTTATGGGCTCGAGATATTTACACCTGTAAATGGCCTATTGTTACCGAGGGCCCAAATTATGTTTTGGCCTGTTAAAGGCCCACTGTAGGCATAGGCCTACCAAAAAAATATGAAAGCTTGTGCTGATTTAGGCCCAGATATTTTTAGTGGGGTACATGAAAATTATGTCCCATAATTTTTTTAGCCCAATTGGAATGGGCCCAACGAATGTTGGCACGTTGGGCTCCTACGAAGCTTTCGGCCGAATACATTAATAAGATAAACCTACACTATACAAAAATAGCGTCGTAATTACTATAGCCTTTAGCAGCATCATAAATGATGTATCACAACAAAATAAATTCCAACAAATAGAACAAAAGGCCTGTTGGCATAAAGTTTATAGTCCTTGCAGATAGAAGCACCATCAGATGTATAGAAGCACATATCATTTGACTTGAGTGCTAATTTTCAGGCTATAGAATCTGATGGAGCAGCATGATCTTCCCCTTTTTCCGCCATTGCTCTTGAACAACGAAGCTAATCCCTGATAGTCTGGTTTCAAAACCATTCATATCTTGACGACATTTGTCAACCACTATTCTTGATTCCGAAACAATGTCCATTAGGGATTGGACATGTGTCTGGAGCACAGATATATCACTGTGTCTAGCTGCAACATTTTGTTCAGTAGGCAATTTGGACGAGGTTACTGTTGGTGTCAAAACCGGCAGATCTTGAGTAGGGTGTCCCGAACTATGCGTCTAAGGATCGAAGGTAACAGGAGACAGGGGACACGATGTTTACCCAGGTTCGGGCCCTCTTGATGGAGGTAATACCCTACGTCCTGCTTGATTGACTTTGATGAATATACGTGTTACAAGAGTTCATCTACCACAAGGTTGTAATGGCTAAACCTTAGATGTCTAGCCTGTATGATTATGACTGTGTCTCTACACACTAAACCCTTTGGTTTATATAGACATTGGAGGTGGCTAGGGTTGTACATAGTCGGTTTACAGAGAAAGGAATCCTCATATCCGCACGCTAAGCTTGCCTTCCACGCCAAGGAGAGTCCCATCCAGACATGGGGAAAGTCTTCCGTCTTGTATCTCCGCGGCCCATTAGTCCGGTCCATGTCACATAGCCCGGACGCCCGAGGACCCCTTAATCCTGGACTCCCTCAGTAGCCCTTGGACCAGTCTTCAATGACGATGTGTCTGGGACGCAGATTGTCTTCGGCATTGGAAGGCGGGTTCCTCCTCCGAATTCTTGAAAGTAGTTGATTGTCAGTACCATATCTGGCTCAGTACAACAGCCATACCTCTGAATTACAAGGTCAGAACACAAATAAGTCATGTCCTCCGAAGATTTTACTGGCGAGACAATACGTCCGGCCAGTATTTCAAACCGCTTTTCGGCCTCCTGTTTCGTGTCTCGAGACGCAACCACCGACGACACGTCTTGTCAAAACAGATATCGTGCCCCTTATTACAGGATTCTCATCAATACGAGTTTTGGTAACCTAACCATGCGGTTTGCGTGACCCCTTGGGAACCTGTGAGTTTTAAGGCTCAAGGGGGGATGCTTGATATTCGTAGTCCATATAAGTGGACAGAACCCATTTGTTCCACCCCAGGCCTCATTCTCTCTGCCTCTCCGTCCCCGAGCTCCGACGCCCAAACTCGAAGCTTTTCTCTCCTTGATAACTCCTCCGACCATGGCCATCTCTCAGGGCAAGTGGGTGTCCTTCTCCGTCACGAAGGAAAACATCAAGGAGCTGCGGGAAGCACGGTATTTGACCGCGGAAATTAAGCACAGGCTTCCCAATACGGTGCAGGTCATCCCCACTCCGGAGCCCGGTGAGAGGGTGGTATTTTTACCACACTTCCTCCATGACCTCGGATTCGCCCTTCATCCCTTTGTAAGGGGTCTCATGTTCTACTATGGGCTGGATTTTCATGATCTGGCGCAAAATTCATTCCTTCACATCTCAGCGTTTATCATCGTGTGTGAAGCCTTCCTCAGTGTCCCACGACACTTCGGCTTATGGCTCAAGATTTTTTATGTGAAACCAAAGGTGGTCAATGGGCAACACGCGGACTGTGGTGGCTCCATTGTGAGCAAGCTCCCCAAAGTTAATTGGCCAAAGGGAGTTTTGTGGACACCGTCAAAATATGTCAACAGGAATGGTTCTATATTACAGAACCCCGTGGCTCCAAGTGGGCAGCCGCACCAGCCTTCAGATCCGGACCGACAAGTGTCCGGACTAGGGGTCGGTCCTTGAGGTGCTACTGCTGCAGAAACGCGTCAAGAGCATGAGAGGGAAGGACGCTACCCTTGCCGATGTAATCCGAGTGATGCTGATCCGCCGAGAACTTCCCTGCTAGAGGCGGCCCTCAAGATGTGGGAGTTCAATCCGAAAGGGCCGCGGACCCTACAATAGTTCTACGGCACAACGCATAAGGGGATCTGGAAGCTGCTTTTTAAGAAGCAAAAATCATGGCTGAGGTCCTTAGACGACATTGGCCTCGACTGCAACCATCCGGCCTCTGAGGTAAATTCTAAAAACTTCAAACACCAATAGGCTATGTTAACCTAAGGGAGAGGTGCTAAGTAATCCACCCCCAAACAGGTCCGATTAAGAAGGCGGAGTAGATCCGGTGTCTGGCTCCACTCCCCGAAGACCCAGCCAATCCCTTCTCATGAAGATGCTGGTCCCGGTGCCATACCAGGCGCCGGCAAAGAAGGACAAGAAGAAGAAGAAGAAAAAAGAGGAGGGCACTTCGGATGCATTGTCTAGAGACGCTGATGCCCAGTCCTCTCACAAGGGTGATGACGATGAGGAGGAGGAGGAAGAAGAAGATCCTTCCCGCAAGGGCAAAAAGAGGGCGGCCTCTGAAGACCTGGCAGATGAAGCGTCCAAGAGGGACAAAATTACCCTCCCCGATCACTCGGAGTTAGACGCTGAGGTTGTCCCGAAGCACCGGCTCCGAACTAAGCCCCAAGCCGACTTGTAAGCGGTCCGGGATTTTTTGAACTTATTCAATTAATGAACTGTGATGGTAACTCTAAGTTATGTCTTTTAGCCTGGCTCGCGATCTTCCCCCACTATCTTCGTCCTCGGGTCGCCTCCATTAGCCTCCCCACTGCCTAGGGCGGATGACGCCGAGGTGTCGTCTCATAGGCCCTCCCTAGGCCTTGAAGAGACGCGGAGGGGCGATTTAACGGCGCTAGAGGGTAATGCCTCGGCTGCCGGAGGGCCGGGGGGACGGTCTTCATGAAGACCAGTGATGAGGGCCCCGGTCAATCCGTCCCCTAGCTGCAGACTACTCCGGAGACCCACACGGCCCCGGGGTCTAGTGAAAGATCTCCAGCGGGCGAAGAGGGAGCAGCGACCTCTCCTAATCCAGAGGCACCGAATACAATGGCGGGTGCACTTCAAAGTGCATTCGTCCAAGAAAAGCACCGCACCTTGATGGGCACGGTGTGTGAGAAGATTCAGTTGGCCAAGAGCGGGCTGAATGAAGCCTTCTCCAGCCTGCTAGCAGGTTTCGAGGTACGCAATGTAACGTTTTTTATCATTTTTGTGAACTACATGCCTGTACACAGATAGTAGCCCTTGAGATGTTGTTCGGTTTTTGAAAGAAAAGCGAGCAGAGGATCAATAATCATTTATCAGGTGGTAACACACTGTTTGATTTGGATTAAAATAGGCTTCGCTGTTAGCGGTGACTTCCCAATCTAGAAAAGTTCCCAAACTCAAGCGGAAACTGGAGTGAGCTGAGGAGGACCTAGTCCTTGTTAACACGCGGCTTGACCAAGCACAAGGTAGAAGATACATCTTACTATTTGCCTTTTTATGTCCATGTTTTGTGTTGAAATTCAAGAGCTGCAATGTGTGTGTTAGTACAGATGGTGCCACCTGGAAACCCTCAGAAGAGAGCTTTCTCAAGGCAAGGAGCAAGCAAGGGTAAGCAAGGCACCCGCCGATAAGGCAGATGCGGACTTGACGGCCGAACAGGCTGCTCGGCGCCGTTATGAGGAACAGGTGACCGAGATGGATCAAAAACTCAAGGACACCTCCGCCAAGTGTGAGTCCTTGGAAACATAAAATAAGGCGAAGGGGATCGAACTCGCCGATGCCCTTCAAGATGCTTCGGAGGCATGGTCCGTATCCCGTGCAACGCGTGAGGAAATCTATCAAGTCGGTCAGATAGCGGCTGGTAAGCATTTTCTTTTATAGGCTAAATTCGGGGACCGGAAATATGCCTTGCTTAATCGACTGTGGAGTTCTCCAGACGCATTTGCGGATCTGCCGATGAGTGCTGCGGACGCCGCCCAATTCTTCCAGGCCCGGGAGGAGTACGAGTTGGAGAAGCTCTTCTGGTCACAGTTTGTGGGGCAGGAGCATCCCCTACTGCTAAATGACCAGATGGCGCAATGGGCGGACCTGCATAAGATGTCTGCCGCGGCCATGAAGGACTTCATAGTCCGATTGTGGCCGGCCGAAGTCATTCCGGACAGCTACTTCGGCCTCGTGCGGCGTCTCGTTGATGCGCTGCCCCGGATTGACGCCATCAAGAGGTGGTCATGTAGGGAAGGAGTGTGTATGGCTTTCGCCCGTGTCAAGATGCACCGGGTGAAAATGAATGCCGAAAAGATGGCAGTTGAAGGTCCACCCAAAAGAAAGGCCCACCGCACACCGGAGCTCTATTTTGAGGACGTGCTAAAAGGTGCTTGCCTTATAGAGGGCCAATGCTCTAAGGACGTAGTGTTCGAATAAAAGGGTCTGAACTGTCCTGAGATTTGTGTTATAAACTAAGTGTTTTGTAATATATTCATTCCTTGATGAAAAGTTTTTATCCTCCTATGCGGCCATTTATTATATCTGAGAGTTCCCAGTAGTCGGCTTCAGCCCCCATGTAGATGCTACTTGGGTGTTTGGAATTGCACATAACTACACTTAACCCAATGTCTTGGTCCTTGAAGGAGGTGTTAGTGTGGCAAACCAGGCAATTAGACTATTTGGTTTTATTGCTCTCACTTAGCTATAGGAGTTTGACAATGGGTCTATTAGGTAGCCCCTAGTAGTACGCGGCTACCCTGATGCGGATGCATTACATGTGTGAACGGGAAATGGTCCTTCGTGTAATACGGAAAAATCGCTAAGGATTGTAATGAATCGCCGAGTGGCTGACCAGCTCTCGCCGCATCATGACAGTCAGTTTTCGGCTTTCTCTACTGAGGTGCTTAACCGAACGAACCAGAAACACAATCGCAGTAGTTCTCCCTTTCCTACCCTAGCCAATCAAATGGAATGTAAGGTAGCAAGCATAGGAGCCGAGCAACCCAACTATTGACCAAAGACATGATTCTGAGCCGATGCATATAATGACGAGCTCGGGACACCGAATTATGATGTAAAGCTGTTTGGACTTTTGTTTGGCAACACATATGTTACCTGATAGAGCCCCTGATAATTTTATGCCGATGTGTGTACGTGGGACCACTTATCAGGCGGAATAAAAAATGATACCGAATAAGAATTTTGGTTCACTGAAATCTGATTGACATGTCAAAACGTAATCTTACAGAAGGTACCATAATCACCAAGGCCATTTTACATTCTGGGGGTCTAGGGCCAAGGGAAAAGCTCTATATAGGTTCTTGAGCGAAGTTGTGGTCTTCCTGCCGCATGTCTGCGCCGTTGTTCGCCCAAATAAGAAAGATTCCTTTTAAAGGAATGGTCTTCAGCCACGTATACAGAACCGGGCTCGGAAAGAGTCCTCGTGGGTCCGAAGAATGAGTGGGTTTTGATTCACCCATGGTAAAAAAGAAAAGATGATTAAATAAAGGGGAAGGTCGTAGAAGGCCAAACCTTTTTATAGGCCTGTCTGTATATTGCCTCCACCGATTCCCAAGGTATTTTGAGTGCATAATTGTGCACGCACGGTATGAATTCCGCTGATGTACGTGGCGGTCGACGTAGGCTAGGCTACTAACCAAGCCCGGTAATTGCCAGGCTGCCAGCATGTAGAACTGGCCAGTCCTGCGTGGAGAAGTCCGGTGGCCGAATAGCCAAGGAGCTGCGCGGCTTGCGAGGGATGCTTTGTACTTTGGTCGCAATGGCCACTGTATGCTCCTCGGTACGGAGGGAGCGCTCCATGTTCCCATTGATTGTAATGACGCCACATGGGCCGGGCATCTTGAGCTTCAAATAGGCGTAATGCGGGACCGCATTGAAGCAGGCAAAAGCGGTTCGTCCGAGCAGTGTGTGATAGCTGCTGCGGAAGGGGACGATGTTGAAGATCAAGTCTTTGCTTCGGAAGTTGTCCGGCGAGCCAAAGACTACTTCCAGCGTGATTGAGATCCTACAGCGAGCCTCTTTGCCAGGTATTACTCCTTTGCAGGTAGTTCTAGTAGGTTTTATTCTTGATGGATCGATGCCCATTTTGTGGACAGTGTCTTGATAAAGTATATTGAGACTGCTGCCGCCATCCATGAGGACTCGCGTGAGGTCGAGTCGGCCGATGATTGGATCGAGGACCAAAGCTGCCAAAGCTCCGTGACAGATACTGGTTGGGTGGTCCTTTCGATCGAAGATGATCGGACAAGCCGACCATGGGTTAAATTTGGGGGCGACTGGCTCTATGGCGTAGACGTCCCGTAGTGCGCGTTTGCGCTCCCTCCTAGGTATATGTGTGACATATATCATATTCATCGTTTTTACCTCGGGGGGGGGGGGGGATTGCTTCTGTCCCCCTGTGTTCGGCTGATGAGGCTCTTGGTCATTGTCTTCGCTTGGCGATCCTTTTCCCTTGTGTTCGGCGTTAAGTTTGCCGGCCTGCTTAAAGACCCAACAATTTTTGTTGGTATGATTGGCAGGTTTATCGGGGGTGCCATGAATCTGGCAAGGCCGGTCCAGTATTCTGTCTAGACTGGATGGGCCATCTCTGTTTGCCTTGAATGGCTTATTTCGTTGACCGTGTTTGGGCCACTGAATCGGTCATTGACCGCCGTGTCTTGGGCTCCTTCGTTATTGTTTCAACATTTGTGCTTATCGCGTCGTGGCCTGCCATTGCCGTCCCTGGTTTTGGAGGTACCAAGGTTGCTGGTGCTATTGCTTCTGCGAGCAAGCCAGCTGTCTTCTCCCACGCAAAAACGGGTCATAAGTGCGGTGAGGGCTGCAATGGACTTCGTTTTTTCTTAGCCGAGGTGTTGGGCAAGCCACTCGTCTCAGATGCTATGTTTGAAGTCCGCGAGGGCTTCTGCATTCGGACAATCCACAATCTGGTTATTTTTGATTAGGAACATTGTCCAAAGTTGTCGGGCCAATTCCATGGGTTGTTGGATTATGTGGCAAAGGTCATCGGCATTTGGGGGCCGAACATAGGTACCTTGGAAGTTGTCTCTGAATGCGTCCTCCAAGTCCTCCCAGCTACCAATAGAATTTTTTGGTAGACTGTTCAGCCAGTGCCGTGCTGGTCCCTTAAGTTTGAGGGGACTGTATTTGATGGCGTGTAGATCATCACCGCGAGCCATGTGAATGTGGAGAAGCAAGTCTTCAATCCATACTGCAGGATCTGTTGTGCCGTCGTATGATTCGATGTTCATGGGTTTGAACCCTTCTGGGAGCTGGTGCTCCATTACCTCATCGGTGAAGAATAGGGGGTGTGCGGTGCCCCTATATCGGGCCATGTCACGGTGCAGTTCGAATGAAGTCCGTATGCGGTTTTCGGCCGGGCGCGGTTGTGCTTATCGCGCCGGGATCGGTGACCGTCCTCTCGTGTCGAGGTGTGCCCCTGTGGTCCATAGATTGATTTGGTCTGACCTGCTCTATTTTCCAGGTCTTGTCATAGGTCATATGTGTATCCCCGAGCTGTTGTTTTTTTGCTTTTACGGCGAGGTGGAGCGAGCTGGTGTTTGGCTTGAGCTTCCATTCTGCCGTGGCCACGTGGTGGTCGGTTGGGTCTGTCAGCCGCATTATGTGTGGGTGGTATGGGCTCCAGCGCCTCGTCGTAGAATTGGGGTAGCATCTTTGTAACACCCACGATGCGGCTATATCTCCCACGTGTCGGAGCACGACTTAGAGGCATAACCGCATTGTAGGCAATGTCGCAAGAGGGGTAATCTTTACACATCCCATGTACTGAATAAGGAAATAGGTACATAGTTGGCTAACAATCGCCACGTCACACAATTCATAAATATATCATTACAATCATCCAGATACAATCAAGGTCCGACTACGGAACAAAAATAAAGACAACCCCAAATGCATAATGTCCCCGATCGCTCCAACTGGGCTACACTATTGATCGTCTGGAGAAGAAACGTAGTATCGTCCTGAGTCCTCATCAAACTCCCACTTGATCTCATTCGAATCTCCTGGAGCGGTATCATCGGTCCCTGCATCTGGTTTGGAAGTAATCTGTGAGTCATGGGGACTCAGCAATCTCACAACCTCGCGATCAAGACTATTTAAGCTTATGGGTAGGTAAAGGTATGAGGTGGAGCTGCAGCAAGCACTAGCATATATGGTGGCTAACATACGCAAATGAGAGTGAGAAGAGAAGGCAAGGCACGGTCGAGAATCTATGATCAAGAAGTGATCCTAGAACGACCTACGTTCAAGCATAACACGAGACCGTTTTCTCTTCTGGGACTCCGCCGAAAAGAGACCATCACGGCTACACACGCTATTGATCCGTTTTAATTAATTTTAAGTTTCAGGGTTTCTACAACCGGACATTAACAAATTCCCATCTGCCCATAACTGCAGGCACGGCTTTCGAAAGTTCAAAACCCTGCAGGGGTGTCCCAACTTAGCCCATCACAAGCTCTCACGGTCAACGAAGGATATTCCTTCTCCCAAGACAACCCGATCAGACTCGGAATCCCGGTTACAAGACATCTCTACAATGGTAAAACAAGTCCAGCAAAGCCACCCAAATGTGTCGACAAATCCCGATAGGAGCTGCACATATCTCATTCTCAGGGCACACCGGATTGTCCAAGGTTCCGGTAGGCCAGCCCAGAGTTGCCCTTGGTGGCCACCGGCAGCTGACAGGTTGGACCAACGCTCAGAGGAGCACTGGCCCGGGGGGGGGGGGGGGTTTAAAATAAAGATGACCCCTGAGTGCGCAAAACCCAAGGGAAAAAGGCTAGGTGGCAAATGGTAAAACCAATGTTGCGCCTTGCTGGGGGAGTTTTATTCAAGGAGAACTGTCAAGGGGTTCCCATTATAACCCAACCGTGTAAGGAACGCAAAATCAAGGAACATAACACCGGTATGACGGAAACTAGGGCGGCAAGAGTGGAACAAAACACCAGGCATAAGGCCGAGCCTTCGACCCTTTACCAAGTGTATAGATGCATTAAAGTAGACAAGATATAATAATGATATCCCAACAATAAACATGTTCGAACAAGGAACAAACTCCAATCTTCACCTGCAACTAGCAACGCTTAAGAGGGGCTGAGCAAAGCGGTAACATAGCCAAACAATGGTTTGCTAGAACAAGGTGGGTTAGATTTTTGACATGGCAATATGGGAGGCATGATAAGCAAGTGGTAGGTATCGTAGCATAGGCATAGCAAAAGAGCAGACATCTAGCAAGCAAAGATAGAAGTGATTTCGAGGGTATGGTCATCTTGCCTGCAAAGTTCTCCGAGTTGACGTAAGCTTGATCCTCGTAAACGTTCTCAACGGGTTCCTCGATCACATACTCGTCTCCCGGCTCTACCCAATGCAAGAACACAAGCAAAGGGAGACACCATCAACCATAGTGCAATGCGCAAGCAACATGATGCAAAACATGGCATGATATGCGGGATGTGATATGCAATGCATATGCATGTTTTGGAAAGGAAAGATTGAACCAGGCCTCAAATTGGAAAACCAAGAGTGCCGCTGGAAATATGAGTTGATTTCGGTCGAAATCGATATAAAGATCACCGGAATCGGATGCACGATTTGCAAATGGCAAGCAAAACAATAATGGCACAAAGCTGCGGTTAACAGCACGAGGCAATCTAAATGCATCAAGAACAACAAGCTACTGCACTCTAACATAACAATAAAGCACATGGCAGGGATCCTCTCAAGATGCTTGACAAAAGATGAACACTGAGCTACAACTAATTCACTCAATAGCAGGTTCAAACAAGCATGTTAAAAGTGCAAAAGATATCAGGTTCATAGACTTAGAGAAAATAATAACATGTCAGGATTTAACATCAGGAAGCAATGTTTAGAGCAAGATAACAACATGCTACAGGAAGATATCATGGCAAAGCAAGGCATGGCATGAAGCTACTCAAAGCATACCACAAAAGTCCCTTAGTGACCATAAGCCAAAAGGGATCAGAAAATATAATGGCAACCATGTGAACATAGCAAGTTTCATTAACAGATTGAGACTTAGCAGAAACTGGAACATGGCAAAACAGATTTATGTAGCCATCTTTACGAGCTCGATGCACTCACCACAAGGCATTGCATGACAAACTAAGCAAACACCCAGCAAGTAGACATGGAATAGAAGGTAAACATGGCGAGAACAACCTCATAGAACGCACGGATCAACTACAACAACCTCGGCAAAATTGCTTAACATGTAAACAATCAGCCAGGAACATTTTATAGCAAAAGTAGAGCAAGATTGTGTCTTGCTAGGGTGCTCCATAATTGCAAACAAAGACATGGATGGATAGAGCACAACATTATCTCAAAATCATCCTTACTGAACATGCTCAAAAGACCCATAGATCACTCTGTAGCAACATGAATACACGACATAAAAATATTATCAGGGAAAAGACTTAAAATATTTCTATGTCCCTGGAATCAGCAACATCACGAGAGCTACTTGGCATGTTTGTGCTAGTCGCCACAAAGATCACAAAAATACATGGCATACACCCTTGTAAAGATGGCATGGCATACTTCAAAACACATGTAGGGCGCACGATCATAGGAGGTACACATTAAACATGGCAAAAATGACAAATGTCCATAATCTGATAAGAATCTGAAACTAACATTACATAGCACTCTTGCAACAGCTTTTAGGGCATCAAGATGAACTCAAATGAACATGGTGCAATGGAATTAAATGAAGTACACATCGAGACGTACAATCTGATATGCTACACGCCCAAAACGGAGCCATAGATGCAAAGTTATGGCATGATGAAGAATGCTAAAAAATATTAGAAACAAGGGCAAAAGTCAACCCTAGGGTTCCTTAGATCTGGATCGGGATCGGGCACGCAGAACGACGACAAATGGAGCTCTCGCTGGAGACGGGGCGACGGCGGCCGAACTTGGACGGGGAGCCACGGAGGGGCGGATCCGGCCACAGGCTCGAGGCGACGCCGGCGAGGGGAGGCGACACCGGCGAGGAGGAGCAATGGCTCGGGGAGGCCGGCGGCTGGCGGCGAGCGGCACGGCGGAGACGGCGATTGCGGCGGGGCGGCGACCGGGCGACGCGAGGAGGCGCTGGCGAGCGAAGGCGGCGGCGGGCGCGCGGGCCAGGGAGGTCCCGGCCTGGGCTCGGCGGGCCGGTGTCGATGTGGGGCTCCGCGGCGCCACGTGGCGAGTGGTGGTTGGACGGGGATAGCGGGGCGGACGTGTCCGGCCCGATCGGACGCGTCCGGCGGCTGGAGGTGGAAGGAGACTAGGTTTACGGTTGAAATAACCCGGGATTTTTGGTGGAGGTGCCTTTTTATAGGTAGAGGGAGCTACGAGGCTCCAAATTGAGCACGGTTTTTGGCCACGCGATTTTGATCGAACGATCGAGATGATGGAGGGGGTTTAGGTGGGTTTTGGGCCACTTTGGAGAGGTGTTAGGCTGCAACACGCACGAGGCCTTTGCGGTTCCTCGGTTAACCGTTGGAGTATCAAACGAAGTACAAATGGCACGAAACATGACAGGCGGTCTACCGGTAGTAAACCATGGCCGCTTGGCAAGTCTTGGTCCAATCCGAAAACGTTTAACACCCGCACACGAAAAGAGGTAAAAGGGGACACCGGAGGACATAGGAGCGCCGGAATGCAAAACGGACAATGGGGAAAAAGCTCGGATGCATGAGACGAACACGTATGCAAATGTGATGCACATGATGAAATGATATGAGATGCATGACAAAGACAAAAGCATCACGAAGACAAAAACCGACAACGAGGAAATATCATAACTTAGTGACGCAAATGGCAAGAGTTGGAATGCAAATATGGTAGGTTACATACGGGGTGTTACAACACTCCACTATGAAAGGATCTCGTCCCAAGATCTAGGACTGGAAAAACTCCGGATATTGGGAACGGAGGTGGTCCTCGTGTTCCCATGTGGCTTCACGGTTGCAATGATGTGACCACTTCACTTTCAGGAATTTGATAGACTTGTTGCGAGTCTTGCGTTCAGTTACTTCAAGAATAGCAACGGGATGCTGATGATAAGACAGGTCTTCTTGGAGATCAATTTCTTCAAAGTTGATGGTGCGTTCAGGAGTCTTGAAACACTTGCGAAGCTGAGACACGTGAAACACGTCGTGCACGTTTGCAAAGTTGGATGGAAGCTCAAGTTGATAGGCGAGATTGCCTCTTTTGCCAATGATCTTGAAAGGACCCACGTATCTAGGGGCAAGCTTCGAGGTAGACATGGTCTCCGATCTAGAAAGCCAAGTCACGATGCTTGCTATCATAGTAACTCTTCTGGCGTGATTGTGCAGCTTTGAGATTTTCACGAATGACTTTGCACATTTCTTCTGCCTCTGTGATCCAGTTATTTCCAAGAAGTTGGCGTTCACCAGTCTCTGACTAGTTAAGAGGAGTACGACACTTTCTGCCATAGAGAATCTCGAATGGGGCCTTGCCCGAACTCGCTTGGAAGCTGTTGTTGTAGGAGAACTCGGCATATGGAAGACAATCTTCCCACTTCATACTGAAAGAAATGACACATGCCCTGAGCATATCTTCAAGAATTTGATTGACTCTCTCGACTTGGCCACTGGTTTGAGGATTAAAAGTTGTGGTGAAGCGAATGTTTGTGCCCATGGCCTTCTAGAAGGAATCCCAGAACTTAGAGGTAAAGATGCTTCCACGATCTGAAGATATCAATTGTGAAATGCCGTGCAGAGAGACAAACCTGGAGCTATATAGCTCTGCCAACTGAGCTATTGTGATAGATTCTTTGATAGGAAGAAAATGAGCCACTTTAGTGAGCTTGTCGATGACAACAAAGATAGCATCATTGCCACGCTTGGACTTTGGAAATCCATTCACGAAGTCCATCTCAATGTGGTCAAACTTCCATTCTAGAATGGCAAGAGGTTGGAGGAGACCAACTGGTCATTGGTGTTCTTCTTTCACTCTTCTGCAGACATCACATTCATTCACGAACTGAGCAATCTCGCGCTTCATTCAAGTCCACCAATACGACTGCTTGAGGTCATGGTACATCTTTGTACTTCCAGGGTGAATGGAGAGGAGTGAATTGTGAGCCTCGTCCATAATGACTTTACGAAGGTCACCTTTAGGAACAACAATGCGATCCTCGAAGAATAGAGTATCCTTGTCATCAAGGCGATAGCACTCGTACTTGGCTTGACTCTTGGCAATCCCAATCTTCACCTTCTTAAACATAGCATCAAGAAGTTTAGCCTCACGAATCTGATCTTCCAAAGTAGGAGAGACTTGGAGGTTGGCAAGGAATCCTTGAGGAACAACTTGGAGATTAAGTTTGCGGAAAGCTTCAGAAAGCTCTGGTTGATAGGGCTTGATAATCAAACTGTTGCAGTAAGCCTTCCTGCTCAATGCGTCAGCAATGACATTGGCCTTGCCTGGAGTGTATTCGATACTCGGATTATACTCTTGAATCATTTCGACCCAACGAGTCTATCTGAGGTTGAGGTTAGGCTGAGTGAAGATCTACTTGAGGCTCTTATGATCAGTGAAGATGTCCACTTTCCTTCCCAACAAGAGATGTCTCCATGTTAATAGAGCATGGACAACTGCCGCCAACTCGAGGTCATGAGTGTGGTAGTTCTTTTCGTTGGGCTTCAACTAACGAGATGCATAGGCCACAACTTTCTTCTCTTGCATCAATACTACACCCAGACCTTGAAGGGAAGCACCATAGAAAACTTCGAACGGTTTGGATTCATCAGGAGGAGTCAGAACTGGAGCTGTGACTAACTTATCTTTGAGGGTGTTGAAAGAGATGTCACATTCAGGCGACCAGACATACTTCACATGCTTCTGGAGAAGGTTGGAAAGAGGCTTCACGGTCTTAGAGTAGTTCTCAATGAACCTTCATCAATAGCTTGCGAGCCCAAGGAAGCTGCGGAGTTGCTTCACATTTTGAGGTGGTTCCCAATTCACAATTGCAGACACCTTCTCAAGATTAGCAGCTATGCTCTTGGCGGAGATGATATGCCCAAAGTAGAGAACTTCATCGAGCCAACACTCGCACTTTGAAAACTTCGCATAGAACTGGTGTTCTCTGAGTTTATCTAGCACCAATCTCAAATGTTTGGCATTATCCTCCTTGTTTTCGGAAAAGACCAAAATGTCATCGAGATAGACCAAGACGAAGTCATTTGTGTAGGTGTTGAAGATGAAGTTCATCTTGCGAGAGAATGTTGGAGGGGCGTTGACAAGGCCGAAAGACATGACAGTTTATTCGTATGAACCATAGCTTGTTCTAAATGTTGTCTTGGGGATATCTTCTTTACGAATGCGAATCTGATGATAGCCCATACAGAGGTCAAGCTTGGAGAAAACTTGAGCACCTTTGAATTGGTCGAAAAGCTCATTGATGTTGGGAAGTGGGTAGTTGTTCTTTATGGTCTTCTTGTTCAATGGACGATAGTCGACACAAAGTCGGTCCGTTCCATCCTTCTTCTTGACAAAAAGAACACCACAACCCCATAGAAAAGAACTTGGTCAGATGAGACCCATACGCTCTTGAATATCGAGTTCTTTCTTCAGCTCCTTCAACTCTTCAGGTCCAAGCTTGTAAGGACGTTTGCAAACAGGTTCCGTGCCAGGCTCAAGATCGATGACGTATTCAACTAACTAGTGAGGAGGCATTCCTGGAAGCTCTTCTGGAAAGACATCTTGATATTCAAAAACGACTCGAATCTGAGAAATGGCATCCAACTCACCCTTCTCATTGAGAGAAAAGAGTCGAATGGTAACGTCACGAGCGGCAAAGACGATTACATCCTCAGACGAATGTGTCAATTGAATCTGCCTGGCAGCACAATCAAGCTGAGCCTTGTGCTTAGAAATCCAATCCATTCCGAGAATAAGATCAATATCTGACTCACCAAGGACCATTGGAGAAGACAGAAACTTATAGTCACCCATCATGATGGTAACATCCGGGACCATTGTGGTAGCCCTCATAGACTTGGCGGGAGAAACCACTCCCATAGGTTTACCCAACATTTTTGAAACGAAGTCATGCTTTGAAACAAATGATCTTGACATGAATCAATGTGATGTAGCATTATCAAAAAGGACTTCTGCAGGAGTAGAGTTAACTGGAAAGCTACCCATGATAACTTATGACGAGTCCTCTGCCTGAGCTGCGTTCACCATGTTGACCTTTGCAAACATGGGATTATGCTTGACCACTGCAGTGCTAGCAGATCTCATAGGAGGAGGAGGAGGAAGACGCCTCTGATTGAAGCATTTGTTGGCCTAGTGAACCTTCTGCTAACACCTGTTGCACATGACCTCTGAAAACGGGCGGTGATATGGAGCACTTGATCTTGGAGCATGAGACGAAGTCTTGTTCTGAAAGCCTGGGTTGGGTGGGTGGGAAGATCCATTGCCACCGTTGCTCTTCTGCTGATAAGGCTGATGAAACGGAGGAGGAGGAGGCAACCAATACTTTTGTTGCTTAGTTGCCACTTGAGTTGAGGAAGAAGGAGTTGCATCCGTGACTCGTTTCTTGGAAGCATCGCACTTGAGTTGAGCAGCCTCTTGTTTCAGTGCCATATTGTAAAACTCATCATATTTCTTCAGCTCAAAAAGCAGAAGGGCTAGTTGGAGATCTTCTCTAAGGCCACCTCTAAACTGATAAATCATGCTCTTCTCGTCTGGGACGTCTTGCTTAGCGAAACGAGCGAGCTTCTGGAACCTGATGTTATAATGGTAAACAGACAAGCTGCCTTGCTTCAGATTGCGGAACTCCTCATGCTTTCTCTCAACAACACTCAGAGGAATGTGGTGAGCTCTGACGTCTTGACGGAATTCATCCCAGGTAATCACACGACGTCCTCTGGAATCTTTGTATTGCTGATACCACTCAGCATCTTGGTCTTTGAGTTGGAACAAGGCAAACTTGACAAAGTCCTCAGGCCTGACGTTGCTACACTCGAAATGCTTGCAGATATCCACGAGCCAATCATCAGTGTTTGTTGCCTCGACACAGTTACTGAAGGTCTTTGGCTGGTTTGCGAGGAACTGGTTGAGTGTAGCAAACTGATCCTGATTGTTGCCATGGCCTTGATTTCCTTGGTTGCGCTCTTGCAAGAGTTGCATAAGCATCTGCGTGTTGGCATTGGTAGCGGCCATCACAACTTGCCATGCCTCCGGAGGTGGAGGTGCTGGTGGCGGTTCAGGATTCTGGCGCGTTGGAGGAGCCATCCTGGAGAGGGTGACATCCATTAGCATCTTGACAGACATATATTCAAGCTGAATCAAATGGATCGAAATTGCAACATATAGTCTTAACATTCAAACAAGAATGAACGAATGAATTCCAAATTAAATGGTCATACTTCCATAAATTGAGAAGCCACTTACATAGATGTAGATGAATAAAACAACAAGGTACGGGCATGAACAAATACTTGGTAAGAATTACCCAATCACAAACCAAATATCTCCGGAAGAAATACAAGAGCTACATGAATTCCCACCTATGAAACTCCCAAAATTTTCCCGATTATGCAATCAGGTGTTGGGGATACAGGGGAAGCATAATATCTCACCCAAAACTTAAAGACCAACTCAAGTTCAGGCCTGAGGACTTTGTCAAGGTCGCTTCATTCCAACTCAAAGACCATGCTACTGAATGGTATCAGCAATACAAAGATTCTGGAGGAGGTCGTGTGATTACCTGGGATGAATTCCGTCAAGACTTCAAAGCTCACCACATTCCTCAGAGTGTTGTTGAGAGCAAATGTGACGAGTTCCGCAATCTGAAGCAAGGCAGCTTGTCTGTTTTCCAGTATAACATCATGTTCCAGAAGCTCGCTCGTTTCGCTAAGCAAGACGTCCCTGACGAGAAGAGGATGATTTATCAGTTCAGAGGTGGCGTTAGAGAAGATCTGCAACTAGCTCTCGTGCTTTTTGAGCCGAAGAAGTATGATGAGTTCTACAATATGGCACTGAAACAAGAGACTGCTCAGCTCAAGTGCAATGCTTCCAAGAAATGAGTCAGGGATGCAACTCCTTCTTCCTCAACTCAAGTGGCAACTAAGCAGCACAAGTTCTGGTTGCCTCCTCCTCCGTTTCGTCAGCCATATCAGCAGAAGAGCAAAGGTGGCAATGGATCTTCCCACCCAACCAACCCAGGCTTCCAGAACAAGACTTCGTCTCATGCTCCAAGATCAAGTGCTCCGTATCACCACCTGCTTTCAGAGGTCACGTGCAACAAGTGTTAGTAGAAGGGTCACTATGCCAATAAATGCTTCAATCATAGGCGTCTTCCTCCTCCTCCTGCGAGATCTGCTAGCACTGCAGTGGTCAAGCATAATCCCAAGTTTGCAAAGGTCAACATGGTGAACGCATCTCAAGCAGAGGACTCGTCAGAAGTTATCATGGGTAACTTTCTAGTTAACTCTACTCCTGCAAAAGTCCTTTTTGATAATGGTTCATCGCATTGATTCATGTCAAGATCATTTTTTTCAAAGCATGACTTCATTTCCAAAATGTTGGGTAAACCTATGGGAGTGGTTTCTCCCGCCAAGTCTATGAGGGCTACCACGATGGTCCCGGATGTTACCATCATGATGGGTGACTATAAGTTTCTGTCTTCTCCAATGGTCCTTGGTGACTCAGATATTGATCTTATTCTCGGAATGGATTGGATTTCTAAGCACAAGGCTCAGCTTGATGGTGCTGCCAGGCAGATTCAATTGACAGATTCGTCTGAGGATGTAATAGTCTTTGCCGCTCGTGATGATACCATTCGACTATTTTCTCTCAATGAGAAGGGCGAGTTGGATGCCATTTCTCAGATTCCAGTCGTTTTTGAATATCAAGACGTCTTTCCAGAAGAGCTTCCAGGAATGCCTCCTCACCAGCCAGTTGAATACGTCATCGATCTTGAGCCTGGCATGGAACCTGTTTGCAAACGTCCTTACAAGCTTGGACCCGAAGAGTTGAAGGAGCTGAAGAAAGAACTCGATATTCTAGACCGTATGGGTCTCATCTGACCAAGTTCTTCTCCATGGGGTTGTGGAGTTCTTTTTGTCAAGAAGGATGGAATGGAACGACTTTGTGTCGACTACCGTCCATTGAACAAGAAGACCATAAAGAACAAGTACCCACTTCCCAACATCAATGAGCTTTTCGAACTACTCAAAGGTGCTTAAGTATTCTCCAAGCTTGACCTCCGTATGGGCTATCATCAGATTCACATTCGTAAAGAAGATATCCCCAAGACAGCATTTAGAACAAGCTATGGTTCATACGAATACACTGTGATGTCTTTCGGCCTTGTCAACGCCCCTCCAACATTCTCTCGCATGATGAACTTCATCTTCAACACCTACAGAAATGACTTTATCTTGGTCTATCTCGATGACATTTTGGTCTTTTCCAAAAACATGGAGGATCATGCCAAACACTTGAGATTGGTGCTAGATAAACTCAGAGAACACCAGTTCTATGCGAAGTTTTCAAAGTGCGAGTTTTGGCTCGATGAAGTTCTCTACCTTGGGCATATCATCTCTGCCAAGGGCATAGCTGTTAATCCTGAGAAGGTGTCTGTAATTGTGAACTGGGAACCGCCTCAAAATGTGAAGCAACTCCGCAGCTTCCTTGGGCTCGCAAGCTATCGTCGAAGGTTCGTTGAGAACTCCTCAAAGATCGCGAAGCTTATTTCCATCCTTCTCCAGAAGCATGTGAAGTATATCTGGTCGCCTGAATGTGACATCACTTTCAACACCCTCCAAGAGAAGTTAGTCACTCCTCTAGTTCTGACTCCTAATGAATCCAAACCGTTTGAGGTCTTCTATGATGCTTCCCTTCAAGGTCTCGGTGCAGTTTTGATTCGAGAGAAGAAAGTTGTGGCCTATACCGCTCGCCAGTTGTAGCCCAACGAAAAGAACTACCCCACTCATGACCTCGAGTTGGCGGCAGTTGTCCATGTTCTTTTAACATGGAGACATCTCTTGTTGGGAAGGAAAGTGGACATCTTCACTGATCATAAGAGAATCAAGTATATCTTCACTCAGCCCAACCTCAACCTCAGGTAGACTCGTTGGGTCGAAAAGATTCAAGAGTATAATGCGAGTATCGAATATACTCCATGCAAGGCCAATGTAATTGCTAACGCATTGAGCAGGAAGGCTTACTGCAACAGTTTGATTCTCAAACACTACCAACGAGAGCTTTGTGAAGCTTTCCGCAAACATAATCTCCAAGTTGTTCCTCAAGGATTCATTGCTAACCCCCAAGTCTCTCCTACTTTGGAAGATCACATTCGTGAGGCTCAACTTCTTGATGCTATGGTGAAGAAGGTGAAGATTGAGATTGCCAAGAGCCAACCCAAGTACAAGTGCTATCGCCTTGATGACAAGGATAGTCTATTCTTCGAGGATCGAACTGTTGTTCCTAAGGGAGACCTTCGTAAAGTCATTATGAACGAAGCTCACAATTCACTCCTCTCTATTCACCCTGGAAGTACAAAGATGTACCATGACCTCACGCAGTCGTATTGGTGGACTCGAATGAAGCGCGAGATTGCTAAATTCGTAAATGAATGTGATGTTTGCAGAAGAGTGAAAGCAGAACACCAACGACCAGCTGGTCTACTCCAACTTCTTGCCATTCTAGAATGGAAGTTTGACCATATTGAGATGGACTTCGTGACTGGATTTCCAATGCCCAAGCATGGCAATGATGCTATCTTTGTTGTCATCGACAAGCTCACCAAAGTGGCTCACTTTCTTCCTATCAAATAATCTATCACAACAGCTCAGTTGGTAGAGCTATATACCTCCAGGATTGCCTCCTTGCACGGCATTCCGCAGTTGATTTCTTCAGATCATGGAAGCAACTTCACCTCCAAGTTTTGGGATTCTTTTCAGAAGGCCATGGGCACCAACATTCGCTTCAACACAGCTTTTCATCCTCAAACCAGTGGCCAAGTCGAGCGAGTTCTTGAAGATATGATCAGGGCATGTGTCATCTCTTTCGGTATGAAGTGGGAAGATTGTCTTCCATATGCCGAGTTCTCCTACAACAACAACTTCCAAGCGAGTTCGGGCAAGGCCCCATTCGAGATTCTCTATGGCAGAAAGTGTCGTACTCCTCTTAACAGGTCAGTGACTGGTGAACGCCAATTTCGTGGCAATGACTTGATCACAGAGGATGAAGAAATGTGCAAAGTCATTCGTGAAAATCTCAAAGCCGTGCAATCGCGCCAGAAGAGTTATTATGATAGCAAGCATCGTGACTTGGCTTTCGAGATTGAAGACCATGTCTACCTCTGCGTCTCTCCAATGAAGGGTACTCGTCGCTTCGGTATCAAAGGGAAACTTGCCCCTGGATACGTTGGTCCTTTCAAGATCATTGGCAAAAGAGGCGATCTCGCCTATCAACTTGAGCTTACATCCAACTTCGCAAACGTGCACGACGTGTTTCACGTGTCTCAGCTCCGCAAGTGTTTCAAGACTCCTGACCGCACCGTCAACTTCAAAGAGATTGATCTCCAAGAAGACTTGTCTTATCATGAGCATCCCGTTGCTATTCTTGAAGAAACTGAGCACAAGACTCGCAACAAGTCTATCAAATTCCTGAAAGTTAAGTGGTCACATCATTCCGACCGTGAAGCCACCTGGGAACGCGAGGACCACCTCCATTCCGAATATCCGGAGTTTTTCCAGTCCTAGATCTCGGGACGAGATCCTTTCGTAGTGGTGGAGTGTTGTAACGCCCCGTACGTAACCTGGCATAATTGTATTCCAACTCTTGCCATTTTCGGCACTAAGTTATGACATTCGTCGTTGTTGGGTTTTTTTTCTCTGTGTTTCTTTTGTCTTTGTCATGCACCTCATATCATATCATCATGTGCATCGCATTTGCATACGTGTTCGTCTCATGCATCCGAGCATTTTCCCCATTGTCTGTTTTGCATTCCGGCGCTAATATGTCCACCGGTGTCCCCTTTTACCTCTTTTCGTGTGTGCGTGTTAAACATTCTCGGATTGGAGAAAGACTTGCCAAGCGGCCTTGGTTTACCACCGGTAGACCGCCTATCAAGTTTCGTGCCATTTGGACTTTGTTTGATACTCCAATGGTTAACCGAGGGACCGTAAAGGCCTGTGTGTGTTGCAGCCCAACACCTCTCCAAAGTGGCCCAAAACCCACCTAAACACCCTCCATCATCTAGGCCATTCGATCACGATCGCATGGCCGGAAATCGTGCTCAATTTGGAGCCTCCTAGCACCCTCTACCTATAAATAAGTGCACCTCCCCGAAAAATCTGGATCCCTAACCTAGTCTCTTCCTCCTCCCACCGCCGGACATGTCCGGACCAAACCGGACATGTCCGCGCCGCTGCCACCGACGAACCAGGAGCTGCCACGTGGCCCAGCGGGCCCCCGAGGCCCATCGCGCCGCCCGGCCTCGTCCTTTGCCGTGCCGGCCCACGCCGCAGCAACCGCGTCGGTGCCGCCTCGCCCGCCTCGTCGCCGGTCGCCGCTGCCACATTTGTCGTGCGCCGCGCCGCCCGGCTCCCTCCGCCCACGCCGCACTACCGCGCCACCGCCACCCTTGCCGCCCTCGCTGCCTTGCGCCGCCCCGGCGACCTCTTCGGCCGGATCCCGCTCCTCCTGCGTCCTCGACGACTGCGGCCGCCGTCCTCGTCGACTCCGGTGCGAACGGCGACCAACCTCGGAGACCGTGCCTGATCCAGATCTGGAACTTGAGGGTTGACCTAATTTTTCTACTAAGTCCCAATACTTTTTAGCATTTTTCATCATGCCATAACTTTACATCCGTGGCTCCGTTTTGGGCGTGTAGCATATCAAATTGTTCGTCTCGATGTATACTTCATTTCATTCCATTGAACCATGTTCATTTGAGTTCACCTTGATGGCCTAAATGCTGTTGCAAGTGTGCTATGCAATGTTAGTTTCAGATTCTTATCAGGATTTGGACATTTGTCATTTTTGCCATGTTTAATGTGTGCCTCCTATGATCTTGAGCTCTACATGTGTTTTGAAGTATGCCATGCTATCTTTACAGATGTGTATGCCATGTATTTTTGTGATCTTTGTGATGACTATCACAAGCATGCAAAGTAGCTCCCGTGATGTTGCTGATTTCAGGGACTTAGAAATCTTCGAAGTCTTTTCCCTGATAATATTTTTATGCCATGTATTCATGTTGCTATAGAGTGATCCATGCCTCTTTTGAGCATGTTCAATAATGATCATTTTGACATATTGTTGTGCTCTATCCATCCATGTCTTTGTTTGAAATTATGGAGCAACCTAGCTTGACTCAATCGAGCTCTACTTTTGCTATAAAATGTTCCTGGTAGATTGTTTACATGTTAAGCAATTTTGCCGAGGTTGTTATAGTTTATCCATGCATGCTATGAGAGTGTTCTTGCCATGGATAGCTAGTTTATCATTTCAACTTGGTGGGTGTATGGTTAGTTTGTCATGCAATGCCTTGTGGTGAGTGCATCGAGCCCACAAACAAGCCTACGTGAATCTGTTTTGCCATGTTCTAGTTTTCTGCTAAGTCTGAATCTGTTAACGAAAGTTGCTATATTCACATGGTTGCCATTGTATTTTTCGATCCTTTTGGATTATGGTCAGTAAGGGACTTTTGTTGTATGCTTTGAGTAGCTTCATGCCATGCCTTGCGTTGCGATGATATGTTCCTGTAGCATGTTGTTATCTTGCTCTAAACATTGCTTCCTGATGTTAAATTCCTGACATGTTGTTAATTTCACTAAGTCTGTAACCTGATATCTTTTGCACTTTTGCCATGCTTGTTTGAACCTGCTATTGAGTGAATTAGCCGTAGCTCAGTGTTCATCTTTTGTCAATCATCTTGAGTGGATCACTGCCATGTGCTTTGTTGCTATGTTAGGGTGCATTAGCTTGTTGTTCTTGATGCATTTAGATGGCCTTGCGTTGTTAATCGCAGATCAGTGCCATATTTGTTTTGCTTGTCATTTGCCAAGCGTGCATCCGATTCCGGTGATCTTTATATCGATTTCGACCAAAATCAACTCATCTTTCCAGTGGCACTCTTGGTTTTCCAAGTTGAGGCCAGGTTCAATCTTTCCATTCTGAAGCATACTTATGCATTGCATATTACATCCCGCATATCATGCCATGTGTTTGCATCATGTTGCTTGCGCATTGCTATGGTTGATTGCGGTTCCCTTTGTTTGTGTTCTTCCTTTGGGTAGAGCCAGGAGACAAGTACGTGATCGAGCAGGCCGTTGAGTACACTTACGAGGATCAAGCTAACGTCAACTCGGAGAACTTTGCAGGCAAGATGACCATACCCTCGAAATCACTTCTATCTTTGCTTGCTAGATGCTTGCTCTTTTGCTATGAATATGCTACAATACCTACCACATGCCTTATCATGCCTACCATATTGCCATGCTAAACCTCTAACTCACCTTGTCCTAGCAAATTGTTGTTTGGCTATGTTACCGCTTGCTCAGCCCCTCTTATAGTGTTGCTAGTTGCAGGTGAAGATTGAAGTTTGTTCCTTGTTGGAACATGTTTATTGTTGGGATATCATTATTATATCTTGTTTACTCTAATGCATCTATACACTTCGTAAAGGGTGGAAGGCTCAGCCTTATGCCTGGTGTTTTATTCCACTCTTGCCGCCCTAGTTTCCGTCATACCGGTGTTATGTTCCTCGATTTTGCGTTCCTTACACGGTTGGGTTATAATGGGAACCCCTTGATAGTTCGCCTTGAATAAAACTCCTCCAGCAAGGCCCAAATTGGTTTTACCATTTGCCACCTGGCCTTTTACCTTGGGTTTCACGGACTCAAGGTCATCTTTATTTTAAACCCCCGGGCCAGTGCTCCTCTGAGTGTTGGTCCAACCTGTGAGCTACCGGTGGCCACCAGGGGCAACTCTGGGCTGGCCTACCAGAACCTTGGACAATCCGGTGTGCCCTGAGAACGAGATATGTGCAGCTCCTATCAGGATTTGTCGGCACATTCGGGTGGCTTTGCTGGTTTACTTTTACCATTGTCGAGATGTCTCGTAACCGGGATTCCGAGTCTGATAGGATTGTCTTGGGAGAAGGAATATCATTCATTGACCGTGAGAGCTTGTGATGGGCTAAGTTGGGACACCCCTACAGGGATTTCAACTTTTGTAAGCCGTGCCCGTGGTGATGGGCAGAGGGGTATTTGTTACTGTCCGGTTGTAGAAAACCTGTAACTTATCTTAATTAAAATGAATCAACAGAGTGTGTGGCCGTGATGGTCTCTTTTCGGCAAAGTCTGGGAAGAGAACACGGTCTCGTGTTATGCTTGACCACAGGTTGTTCGAGGATCACTTCTTGATCATAGTTTCTCGACCGTGCCTTGCCTTCTCTTCAGGAAGCAATGTTTAGAGCAAGATAACAACATGCTACAGGAACATATCATGGCAAAGCAAGGCATGGCATGAAGCTACTCAAACAATACAACAAAAGTCCCTTACTGACCTAAGCCAAAAGGGATCAGAAAATACAATGGCAACCATGTGAACATAGCAAGTTTCGTTAACAAATTCAGACTTCGTAGAAAACTGGAACATGGCAAAACAGATTTACGTAGCCATGTTTGCGAGCTCGATGCACTCACCAAAAGGCATTGTATGACAAACTAAGCATACACCCACCAAGTAGACATGGCATCGAAGCTAAACATGGCGAGAACAACCTCATAGCATGCATGGATCAACTACAACAACCTCGACAAAATTGCTTAACATGTAAATAATCTGCCAGGAACATTTTATAGCAAACATAGAGCAAGATTGAGTCATGCTAGGTTGCTCCATAATTGCAAAAAAGACATCGATGGATAGAGCACAACATTATCTCAAAATCATCCTTACTGAACATGCTAAAAAGTGGCATGGATCACTCTATAGCAACATCAATACATGACATAAAAATATTATCAGGGAAAAGACTTAGAAGATTTCTAAGTCCCTGAAATCAGCAACATCATGAGAGCTACTTTGCATGCTTGTGCTAGTCACCACAAAGATCACAAAAATACATGGCATACACCCATGTAAAGATGGCATGGCATACTTCAAAACACATGTAGGGCTCAAGATCATAGGAGGCACACATTAAACATGGCGAAAATGACAAATGTCCATAATCTGATAAGAATCTGAAACTAACATTACATAGCACTCTTGCAACAACATTTAGGTCATCAAGATGAACTCAAATGAACATGGTGCAATGGAATGAAATGAAGTACACATTGAGACGAACAACTTGATATGCTACACGCCCAAAAGGGAGCCACGGATGCAAAGTTATGGCATGATGAAGAATGCTAAAAAATATTAGAAACTAGGGCAAAAGTCAACCTTAGGGTTCCTCAGATCTGTATCGGGATCGGGCACGCAGAACGAGGACGAACGGAGCTCTCGCCAGAGATGCGGCGACGGCGGCCGGACTTGGACGGGGAGCCACGGCGGGGCGGATCCGGCCACGGGCTCGAGGCGGCGCCGGCAAGGGGAGGAGACACCGGCGAGGAGGAGCAACGGCTCGGGGCGGCCGGCGGCTGGCGGCAGCGGAGGCGGCGACCGGGCAGCGGGCGGCGGCTGGCGGGGTGGCGAGCAGGAGAAGCAAGGAGGCGCGGGCGCGCGGGCCAGGGAGGGCCCGGCCTGGGCTCGGCAGGCCGGTGTCGATGTGGGGCTGCACAGACCCACGTGGCGAGCGGTGGTTGGACGGGGGAGCGGGGCAGACGTGTCCAGCCCGATCGGACGCGTCCGGCAGCTGGAGGTGGAAGGAGACTAGGTTTAGGGTTGAAATGACCCAGGATTTTTGGTGGAGGTGCCTTTTTATAGGTAGTGGGAGCTAGGAGGCTCCAAATTGAGCACGGTTTTTGGCCACGCGATCGTGATCAAATGACCGAGATTATGGAGGGGGTTTGGGTGGGTTTTGGGCCACTTTGGAGAGGTGTTGGGCTGCAACACGCATGAGGCCTACCGTTGGAGTATGAAACGAAGTCCTAATGGCACGAAACTTGACAGGCGGTCTACCGGTAGTAAACCAAGGCCGCTTGGCAAGTCTCGGTCCAATCCAAAAATGTTTAACACCCACACACGAAAAGAGGTAGAAGGGGACACCGGAAGACATAGGAGCGCCAGAATGCAAAACGGACAACGGGGAAAAAGCTCAGATGCATGAGACGACCACGTATGCAAATGCGATGCACATGATGACATGATATGAGATGCATGACAAAGACAAAAGCAACACAAAGACAAAAACCCGACAACGAGGAAATATCATAACTTAGTGCCGCAAATGGCAAGAGTTGGAATACAAATATGGCAGGTTACATATGGGGTGTTACAATCATGTGCTTCGAATAACTCTTTGTTGGGCGTTGGAGGCCGTACTCTTCGGCTGCCAGGACATTAGTCCATCTATCGTTGAGTAGATCTTGGTCAGCTTGAAGCTGTTGCTGCTTCTTTTTTAGGCTTCTGGGCGTTGCTATTAGTCGGCGCTTGAAGCGCTCTTGCTTGAGGGGTTCCTCTGGCATGATAAAATCTACGTTGCCGAGGCTCACATCATCCTCGGAGATTGGCAGATAGTTGTTTTCCTCCGAGTCTTCGTTCCCTGCTTGCTTGTCGGGATCAATTTGTCCGTCCTCCCGATCATCCTGTTCGGGTGTTGGTTCGATGGGTTTTCTTGGTCTCGGCATTCTCTAGAGTATGATTGTCTTCGGTGCCGGTATTGCTATTCTTACCGTGACGCGATTTAGATTGGCGCTGCTGATGTCGATGTTTCAGCGGTATCTCAGGAGGTTCGTCCTCGACTGGGTTTTTCTCATCATCATCGTCGCTATTTTTAGGGGTATCCACCATGTATACAGCATACGAGGACGTGGCCGTCCAACGTCCGGTGACCGGTAGATTTTGGGTCTGCTCCTCTCCGGCATCGTCGTCCATGCCGTCAATTTCTTAGGAGGCATAATCAAGCATGTCGGTTAGGTCCTCGAAAGTAGCTATGAAGTGGGTGGTGGGCGGGAGGTAAAATTCCTTGTTTCCAGCCCCTAGTCTCGGTTGGGCCTAATTCAGAAGCGGTTCCTCTGTGATGCCAAGGGATCGCATTAAGTCCAGAGCCTCATTTAAGAGCGGGGATTGGATGGGGTCGGAAGTTTCTGGGCCGAGCTCGCATGACACGGGCCTCCAGGGTTCGGAAGTAGTATCCGGAAAAGAGTCCGGCCTTGCAATGATTGCCCGGGACGCTATTCTCTTGGTGTTGAGCTCTAATCCGCAGAGAGTCCCGCAGGCTCTAGACTCCCGTCTTCGGACCTGATGACGCGCTCTGGATCTAAGGGCGGAGCGGTGGTTGAGGCCGCGAAACCTTGGAAGATCAAGTCTCCTCGGATATCAGCGACATAGTTCAGATTTCCAAAACCGATCTAGTGACCAGGGCCGTAGCTGTCGATCTACTCCAGGTGGCCAACCGAGTTGGCACACAGTGCGAAGCCACCGAATACAAATATCTGGCCGGGGAGAAAAATCTCCTTCATGGCAGCATTGTTGTAGATGATTGATGGAGCAATCGAGCCTTTCAATGATGGCACAATGGAACTCTCAATGAAAGCACCAATGTCGGTGTCAAAAGCGGCAGATCTCGGGTAGGGGGTCCCAAACTGTGCGTCTAAGGATCGAAGGTAACAGGAGACAAGGGACATGATGTTTACCCAGGTTCAGGCCCTCTTGATGGAGGTAATACCCTACGTTCTGCTTGATTGACTTTGATTAATATAGGGGTTACAAGAGTTGATCTACCATGAGATCGTAATGGATAAACCCTAGATGTCTAGCCTGTATGATTATGATTGTGTCTCTACACACTAAACCCTCCGGTTTATATAGACACCAGAGGGGGGCTAGGGTTCTACATAGTCAGTTTACAGACAAAGGAATCTTCATATCCGCACGCTAAGCTTGCCTTCCATGCCAAGGAGAGTCCCATCCGGACACGGTGAAAGTCTTCCGTCTTGTATCTCCACGGCCCATTAGTCCGGCCCATATCACATAGCCCGGACACTCGAGGCCCCATAATCCTAGACTCCCTTAGTTACATTGACAACCAACCCAGAATTACGTAGGAAGGTGCTTTTTCCACTGTTAGTGGAGAGATACAGATGCACTGCGGCAATACGTGACATTCTGCCTATGGTAGCCTCATCACCTTCAGGCGGTTGTGGATCTTCAATGATTTGTTCCATAGCTTGCTGGAATTTGAATTTGTAGATTAGTGTAGCAGATAAGTTACTAATGAGATGAAAGTGCTAGTTATCGACTACAAGGGGTGAATAGGTGATTTTTACTAAAGTCTTCAAAACATGAGGTCCTTGAAGACAAACAGTAGAGATGAACATATTGATATGCAGCGGAAGGTAGACTACACTAGACAAGCCATAGTCAAGTAAGTAATGAAGTGAAAGCACAAAGACTGTCAGCAGCTAGGTAATATGGATCAGCATGGAAGACAGTATGAAGCCAAAAGTAAATAATCTTGACTCAGTGAAGTCAATCAGATCAGACAAGCAGGCAATGTCTTCACAAAGACAAACTGTAAAGTAATGGGAAGTGGAGGATAGAACCAGTTGCTTGGTGAAGACAAGGATTTGGTAGACCAGTTCAAGTTGCTGTGGCAACTGTACATCTGGTTAGGGAGGCTGAGATTTAACTCAGAAGACCGCGTCTTCACCTTATTCCCCTTAAGCTAAGGACACCTAGTCCCCGCCCAATCACTATGGTAAGTCTTCAAGGTAGACTTGCAAACCTTCATAGACTTCGTTCACCGGCAATCCACAATGACTCTTGGATGCTCAAAACGCGATGCCTAACCGGCTGGAGGATTCACAGTCCTCAAGTATAACAAGTCTTCAGGCCACGCGGACAGAAAGACTTCAGTGATGCCTAAGACTCTTTGGCTCTGGCTTTTTTGGGCTTTGTCCTCGCAAGGATCTCTCTCTCTCAAATGCTTCGGAGGTGGGTTGCTGTCAAACGACAAAAGGCGTGCACTAACTCTGAGCAGCCACCAATTTATGGTGTATGGGGTGGGCTATTTATAGCCAGGAGGCAACCTGACCTGATTTGTCCGAAATGAACCTGGGTCACTAATGAACCAACACGTGTCCAACGGTCGGATTTCAAACACACATGGCAGCCTGACTTGGGCTACAAGTAAAGCTAACACATCTATCTTTGGATAAGATTTGCTCTCATTGTCTTCACTCGAAAACATAGGATTTTGGTTGAGCATCACTTCAGTCACTTTGACTTTGTTGCCTTGGACCCGCCTTCATAGTACGGTGGCTCATATGACTCAACAAAGAAGGGAAACTACGAAACAACTATGTCTACGCACTCGATAGTCTTCAAGTGAATGTCTTCACATGGCACAATTTTCATCGTGAATGTCTTCACAAACCACCATTGTCTTCATGTCTTCACACATTTTTAGGGGTCATCTCTGGTAGGTAAATTGAATCCATAAGGGACTACTACTTGTGTTATCCTGCAATTCTCACAAACACATTAGTCCCTCGACCAAGCTTGTCGTCAATACTCCAAAACCAACTAGGGGTGGCACTAGATGCACTTACAATCTCCCCCTTTTTGGTGATTGATGACAAACTGGTTGAAGTTTTCGACGGGGATAAAAGTATGTGAAAGTTAAGGATAAAAGCATTATCTTCATAAGTTGCAAAAGGCTCCCCCTGAAGATGTGCATATAAGTAGTTTTATTTTGAATGCAAATGCACATGGCAGGTTTTACTTTGTGGATATCCTCCTCAACTCACTAAGACAATTCATCATGCATATATAAGAAGAATTACGAAGATAGTGACATGCACAATGAAAAATGGGCATCTGCAGAATGACTACATGCGGAATTTATCATCGCATCACAAAGTAGTAGAAAAAGTAGAAAACAACCATCGAGTTTAAGTGTTACAACTCAAAAGCCAAAAAGTTTCAAAATGAGAGTTGTAAGAACCTAGCAAAAATAAAGCAACCACCCATATGGGCCCGCTTGAAGACTAGCAACCTCATAAACGAGAGTTGTAAGAACTTAGCAAAAATAAAGCAACCACCCATATGGACTCGTTTGAAGACTAGCAACCTCATATGCTTCTCCCCCTTTTGTCAGTAATGACCAAAAAGGTTTGAAGACACAGAGGCTATACTCGTTCCCAGCTGGAGTAGAAGATGGAGCAGGGTAGACGTTGGAGTTTAGTGGTGCAGACGGGCCTGACAAACAATCATGATGCAGTGCAGCCAAGGTTGGTGAAGTGGCGTCATCCTCTTCATCAACAACTCTCGAAACAACTGTTGTAGCCGAAGATGAATGTTCAGAATCTTGAATAGATGGAGTGCGACGCCAGCTTGCATTTTAGGGAGGCCTGGAGTCAAACTTGAAGTGCTTAGTGAAGCCATCTGCACGAAGATCATCTTCAGAGCAGAGCAATGTGAAGCTCTTCTGGGACCGCCTGTAGGCTTCATGTGCAACAAATGTGTTCTTGGTGGCCAAGTTGCGAATGCGATTGACATCCACCAAGAAACTCTACATCTAATGCTTCAACCAGTCATGATGCCTATCCTTCTTTTGATGTAAAGCCACCAGAAGCTCACAGTCGTTGAGGACATGAGGACGCTTCTGAGGCCTTTGAGCTATTGTGCTGACAGTGGCTTCAGTATTTGCATGGCGTGGCATGCGCAAGTTGCCAGCTAGTGGATATGCAGGAGTTGCAGCAGTGGGCACATGAATCCCTTTGATTGGCTGCGTGAAGCTTTGGAATTCAGCATTCTGAAGGTGGAGTGGCTTCTTTGCAGGCTCGGGGTGGATGGGTTCAATAGACATATCAACTTCAGGCAGAAAGACAACATGTTTGTGCGCTAAAGGCTGATAGTCAATGGTTGAATGAAGCTTAATCAAGCACATCACCCATGGAGAAAAAAATTTCAGGCCAAACAGATCAATCCCGGAAGCAACAAGCTGTCGAATAAAGAAATCTTGACTGTTGAATTTGATGCCATTGATGATATAGAATACCAAAGTCTTCATGGCGCCTTCAAGTTCAGCTTCAGAAGAATTCTCTTTGATGGGCCAGAGAGTATGCCTCAGAATGTGGTATACTATGCGTGCCAAGTACTCAAGGTCCTTGACAAAGAACTCCTTTGGGTATTCGGTGTCTTGGGGCAATGACTTCGTCATGCTCAGCATTTGGCTCTGGCTTCTGAAAAATGCTCTGTAGCTCGTTTTGATGAAGCTGACAACCAGGTTCGTATAACTTACCTGGAGTGGGCAGGGAAGTAAGCTCGATGATATCATAAGCTTTGGCTTCATGATGAACATCACATGTCATCCACTCAAGGATCCAAGTCTTCGGATCCCTGTTGTAGCCTCGAATATGGAGAGTAGCATAGAACTGCAACAGAAGCTCTTCGTTCCAATGTTCCTTGTCGGTCACAAAGGGAAGAAGACCAACATCCCAAAACTAATCAAGGGCCTCTTCAAGACAGAGCAGCCCAGCCATAGCATCACAATCCAAACGTTTGTGGGGAAAAATCCGGTCTTGGTTGTACATGATGCAAGAGTAATAGCTTCGCTACAAATGGCTCCAAAATTTGTTAGAGGTGATCTTGGGCTTCATGTACGGTTTCTTGGCACTGTCAAAGAATATATTGTGCTCTCTGAAGCTGAGCACGCTGAATGATCCCTGTGTTGTGACAACACGTGGAAGCCTTGGTAGTCTTGGCTTTGGCTTCTGAACTTGAGGCCTCTACTCCACATGATAGTCATACTGTGGCCCGGGAGCAGTGGGTGGAACCATGATTGGCCACTTGACTATCACCAACTCACCATGATTGAACGCACGTTCCATAGTATGTGGCCTTGGAGGGGGAACGGCGCCATCAGAGGTGATTGGTGTCACAGTGGTGTCATTATTCACATTGACTTCAGGCTCCACATTATCTTTAGCCATGACAGAGTCACTGGCTTCAGTGGCATTGTTGGTGGCATCCTCATGGTTTTGAACCTCCATTTGTTCAATGACTGGAGGGTCGGGCACGATCACATTCTCTTCAAGAATGACTAGATCACTGGCAAGGGGTGTGGCTTCTCTTACTTCTCCTTTATCTTCTTCTTTTTCTTCCTTGGTTGATGCAGCCTGAATGTCTTCAGCAGCTTTGGCTTCAGAGTCAAAGGCAGACGCAGAAGGAGTGGCTTCAAGAAACACTTGACGTGCTAGTGAGCTAGTTTTTTGCACTTCTTCTTCTGGAATGCTCAGCATGGAGACCCGTGGCCTGAGGCCATTGCGAAGCATGTGGAACGCTGGCGACGCCTTTGGAGAAGGGGTGGTATGTTCCATGTAGTCTTCATCATCAAGCCCCGAATAAGTGACTTGAGCAAGTGGAGTACGTGGTGTTTCATCTTGCACTGGGGTGTCTTTTTGTTGGCGCTCAGCCCATGAGTCATCTTGAGCAATTGGCGTCAGTGGAAGACCAATGCGAATAAGTTCACTGCTTGTGGGAGCAGGCAATGATACCGACCGGGGCTCGAGCTGAGGAAGGACTTCATCATCATGCACATTGTCTTCACAACCAATGCCCTCAACTGCGTTGGGGTCAGCAGGTGGAACTTCTTCACGCTCAGGAGCCTCTATGGAAGAAGGCTCATGAATCACAAGACGACGTTCTTGGTTCGTTGAAGCGGGCAAAACAACTAAGATGGGTTCAACTATGAGGGTCTTTGGGGTAGCAGCATGCTCTTTCTTCAAAGACTTTGAAGCATTTGTCTTCAATTTCTTCTTGGAGGGAGCATCATCAGAGGTGTCCTTAAGCTTCCTCTTCCTGGCTTCGGCTTGGGCTTGCCTTGTCTTCTTCATTTCTGAAGCTGCTGAGGGGACCTTTGGCTTTATGCCAGTCATGCTGCAGGGAAGACAATGCTTGGTCGTTCCTGCCGTTGAGCTTCAGGTTGGGCTTCAGCAGACTTCTTCTTTTGCTTGGCAGCCATCTTGGGGTCGATGCCATGATGCCCAAGAGCCTTTCGCTTTTCATCTTCATTGTGTGCTTGAACACATTTCTGCGCATAGTACTTCATGTGCTCGCATGAGCCTTAGGCTTCTTCATGCTTCTTGTTAAACTCGGCCTTAAGGTCATTCATCATCTTCTTGAAGATTTGCACATCTGCCACATTGAGCTTGGCCATGTGCTTCTTGAAGTGTGGCTTCTCATAATCAATCTTGGTCTTGATTTCGACGGTTTTCTGAGCCAAGTCCAGTTCATTTGCAATGGCTTCGTGAAACGTGACGCTGATGTCCACTGGCAGCTGCAGATCATCAATATTGATGCTTTGGTCCTCAAACCATTCGTCGATGAAGTTGCTCAGAATATCAACATCAAAGAGAGGAAGATCTTTAAATATCTCAGCCTCTTGCTTGCTCTTGATCAACATCTCTAGAGCTTCATCACAAAGATCTTCATCACTGGACAGATCAATGGAGTCTTCCTCGTTGCAGAACGGCAGCTGTAGTCAGGTCATGCCCTGAAGTCTTCTTGGGATTCTTGGTATTCTTGGTCCTCTTGGAGACACGAGACAAATCTTCTGACTACACACTGGGTTCAGGAGGTGCAGCCTTCAATGGCTTCACAGTCGAAGCAGTTGGTTCAGCAGAGGGCTTCGAAGCGTTATTCTTTTTCTTCTTCTGCTTCGGTGGCGCAGGTGCATCTTCAGAGTCTGCATCATCAGCAGATTGATCCATGTTGGCCCTCTGAGTAGCAATGTGAGAGAGGAACACATCAAAGCTAGTGAAGGGGCCGATGACATTGGGATTGGCTTCATGTGTGCCATCCTGCCTTGGAGCGGATGGACCAGGGTTGAAGTTGAGTCTGAAAGCCTTCCTGTTCTTTGCAGCTGACTCCTTTGCAAACAGAAAGTTGCGCTTGAAGAGATTGTTGTCACGACACCATAACAAAGATGATGGGTCGGCATTCTCAGGCTGAGGTCCTCGGACCATGCAAGGTTAGAAGCCTTGGGCAATAGCTTCAGGATTTGACCTGGGTTGCATATTCCTGTAGAGAATATCGCTCCATGGGAGCTTGATAGCATTCATCTTAGCATATTCAACAGTGACGAAGTTGTTCTTGAACGACTGTTGAAAGTGCAACTATCCCTGGGTAGTTTTGGTAATTCCTAACAACATATAGCTCATTGAGCTAACATTATTCCAAGATTAATATTTCAGGAAAATCTCAATTAATGGCATGGCATGGATGAGGAAAGTGGATCCCTCAAAATTCTAAGGACAAAAAGTTTGGCTCAAGCTTGAAGCTGAAGACTCTGCATTGTATATTTTAGTGATCCAAGATCACATTGAGTCTATAGGAAAAGCCAATACTATCAAGGAGGGATGAGGTCTTGCTTAATGGCTTGCTTGCTCAAAGTGCTTAGTCATATGCTCCAAAACCCTCAACTACCTTCCCACATCCACATATGACCTAAACCAAAAGTCAAACTCGGCCCCACCGATTCTTTCTATCTGGTGCCACCGAGTTTCAAATGTCATAGCCACTGCCACAAACCCTAGGCCAATCGGTCTCACCGATAGGGATCTCGGTCTCACCGAGATGGGATTTTAATCTCTCTGTTTCCCTTCGTAACGTTTCGGTCTTACCGAGATGAGCGATCGGTCCCACCGAGATTGCAATGTAAACTCTCTGTTTCCCTTTTGTAACATTTCGGTCTCACCGAGATGAGCGAATCGGTCCCACCGAGTTTACCTGACCAACTCTCTGGCTAACTTATTACCAAAATCGGTCCCACCGAGTTTGTGTAATCGGTCACACCGAGATTACGTTATGCCCTAACCCTAACAATATCGGTCCTACCAAGTTGCATCTCAGTCCCACCAAAAATCCTAACGGTCACTAGGTTTGCTGAATCGGTCCAACCGAGTTTAACCATTCGGTCCCACCGAGTTTGGCAAATTGTGTGTAACAGTTAGATTCTGTGTGGAGGCTATATATACCCCTCCACCCACTCTTCATTCATGGACAGAGCCATCAGAACATACCTACACTTCCATTACACATTTTCTGAGAGAGAACCACCTACACTTGTGTTGAGGTCAAGATATTCCATTCCAACCATATGAATCTTGATCTCTAGCCTTCCCCAAGTTGCTTTCCAATCAAATCTTCTTTCCACCAAATCCAAATCCTGTGAGAGAGAGTTGAGTGTTGGGGAGACTATCATTTGAAGCACAAGAGCAAGGAGTTCATCATCAACACACCATTTGTTACTTGGAGAGTGGTGTCTCCTAGATTGGCTAGGTGTCACTTGGGAGCCTCCGACAAGATTGTGGAGTTGAACCAATGAATTTGTAAGGGCAAGGAGATCACCTACTTCGTGAAGATCTACCGCTAGTGAGGCAAGTCCTTCGTGGGCGACGGCCGTGATGGAATAGACAAGATGACGCTTATCCGTGGACTCGCGCAATAGTTACCCTCCATGGGTTGAAGTCTCCATCAACGTGGATGTACGATAGCACCACCTATCGGAACCACGACAAAAACATCTGTGTCTCCAATTGCGTTTGAATCCTCCAAACCCTTCGCTTTACATTCTTGCAAGTTGCATGCTTTACTTTCCGCTGCTCATATACTCTTTTGCATGCTTGCTTGAATTGTGTGGAGACTGCTTGACTTGTGCTAAGATAGCTAAAATCATTCAAGAACTAAAATTGGGAAAAGGCTAGATTTTTATTTGGTCATGTAGTCTAATCACCCCCCCTATGGACATACTTTTGATCCTACAACTGTTCAACCCAATATCTTCGGATCCATTGGATCCTGGTCTTGCATTGATTATAGTTCTCCTCAGGATCAGTCTTGTACATTTCATGCAGATCCGGAGGCAGATCTAGAGTAGTGTTTCCATGGCGCTTCTTGCCACCCTTCCTAGAAGATTTCTCAGAAGCCATAATTTTCAGACAGATAGGCTTCAAAACAATGAAAGGCTTCAGTCTACCTATCAAGCAAGACCTCGCTTCAGGTGAGTGAATATGATGTTGTAAGAATTCCCAAACGAACTGCTAGACGAGGCAGAAGAGGAGCCGAGCAGTCCAATTTCCCGCGCCCTAACATGGCGGCGGAAGACACCTATAGCAGCGGTGGAGAAGACGAGGTCCGCGGCCGGCATGAGGACGGCGTCGAAGAGGTCATGGCAGCTAAGCGCTTCGTCTCCGGCGTCGACGCGAGCTAGCGGTGGCGCTAGGGCTTGAGCGATGTGGCGAGGTGGAAGAGAAGATAATGACTGTGCTTGGGTGTGTATTTATAAGGTAAAGGGCTGCACAGCGTAATTACGCAGGTGCCCCTGGCGATTCACATCTCATGGACACGTGGCATGCATGCAACTCATTGAAAGTTGTTCCATGTTCCCACACACGCCTGCTTTGTCGAGGGGTCGTTCCGGCTTCTCCGGTATTCAGGCAAAAGAGATGTAGCATTGAAAGTAGTTTTCAATGTGTGTCTCTGTATCTTCAGCTGACATGGATGCAGTGAAGACATTCAACACGTTAAAACATAATGCATATGACTAGATAGACAAAATTTGAGGAAGAAGCACAGAAGGGGTTAGGGTCCGATCACATTCACTTAGTTCAGAAAATGCCAAGTTTGAAGACATAGCTATAAGTCAATGATGTAAAGTACAATATATATATATATATATATATATATATATATATATATATATATCAAAGAAGACCAAATCAACATTGCGAAGATAAACCTTGAAGTCAAATCAATGTTGACGACAAATCAGATGCGAAGATAATGCAATTATGATGCCAAATGAAAATCATCGAGAAAGTTTGGTGGTGGTGTTACCCACCGTATAGGAAGTATTAGACCCAGACATGGCACACAATTATCGTTGTGCTCCAAAGTGAATTTCCATGTTAATTTATTCACACATAGAGTGTATGTATTCATTGATTGAAGATATACGTTACTTCGTGTGTTGCTCATCTAAGTCATCAACATTCATAAGCATTAGGATGTGTGTCCAATCACAGGACATTTGAGGATTCTAAGATATTTAGCTCACAACATAACTTGCAAAACCTTTTCTCATCCAAGGGCTTTGTGAAGATATCTGCCAACTGCTCTTCAGTGTTGACGTGAATGATATATATATCTTCCTTCATGACATGATCTCTGAGAAAGTGATGATGGATATGAATGTGCTTTGTCTTCAAGTGCTGAACTGGGTTGTTGGCAATCTTGATGGCACTTTCATGGTCGCAGTAGAGTGGCACATGCTTCAGTTGGATGCCATAGTCCTTGAGAGTTTGCTTCATCCATAGAAGCTGAGCGCAACAAGATCCAGCTATAATGTATTCTGATTCAGAAGTGGAGAGTGATACAGAGTTCTACTTCTTTGAAGACCAATAGACAAGAGATCATCCAAGAAAGTGACATGTGTCTGATGTGGACTTGCGATCAACCTTGTCACTAGCATAATCAACATCTGAGAATCCAACTAGATCAAACTCTGACCCCTTTGGATACCATAATCCTAGTGTTGCGGTGTAAGCCAAATATCAAAGAATTCGCTTCACAACTAAGTGATGCGATTCCTTTGGTGCCGCTTGGAATCAGGCACACATGCAAACTCTAAGCATTATATCAGGCCTAGATGCACATAAGTAGAGTAAAGAACCAATCGTCAAGCGGTATACCTTTTGATTGAACTCTATACCATTGTCATCGGGGCCCAAATGACCTTTGGTTGGCATTGGCGTCGTGTATCCTTTGAAGTTTTGCTTTCCAAACTTCTTCAGGCAATCTCTGAGGTAATTTTCTTGTGATATGAAGCTGCCATCACTCTGCTGACGGATTTGAAGACCAAGGAAGAATTTCAGCTCACCCATCATGGACATCTGATATTGCTCTTGCATCATATGCCCAAACTCATCACTATATCTCTTGTCAGTGCAGCCAAAGATAATGTCATCCACATAGATTTGGCATACAAATAGTTCACCATCATATGTCTTTGTGAAGAGAGTGGGATCTATTGAACAGGTTTGAAGCCTTTGCTCTCCAGGAACTCTTTGAGTGTTTCATACCAAGCGTGAGGGCTTGTTTGAGGCCATACAGTGCCTTGTTGAGCTTGTATACCATATCCGGATGTTTTGGGTATTCAAAACTAGGTGGTTGTGCAACATACACTTCTTCTTCAATTTTGCCGTTGAGAAAGGCACTCTTTCCATCCATTTGGTACAGAAGAATGCTGTTGTGGTTGGCATAGGCTAGCAGTACGCGAATAGCTTCAAGCCTAGCCACAGGAGCAAATGTTTCATCGATGTCAATCCCTTCAACTTCTGTGTAACCTTGAGCAACGAGATGAGCCTTGTTTCTGACAACTTGACCATGCTCATCTTGTTTGTTGCGATAGATCCATTTGGTGCCGATGATATTGTGCTTGCGATGATCTGGACGCTTTACAAGCTCCCACACATTGTTCAGCTCAAACTGTTGAAGCTCTTCTTGCATACCTTGAATCCATTCAGGTTCCATGAAGGCTTCCTCAACTTTCTTGGGTTCAGATATAGAGACAAATGTGAAGTGCGCATAGAAATTTGCTAGATGTGTTGCTCTTGAACGAGTGACTGGACTAGGCGCATTGATGCTATAAATTTTCTTCTCAACCTGTACTTCATTTGCAACTCGAGGATGAACTGGACGAAGATTTTGCCCTTGCTGACCATTCTCTTCATCTTCAACATTGACTTTAGGCTGAGCAGTGTCTTCATGCTAATTAGGTGCCGAAATGATGATTTCCTCTTCAGCATGTGCCTTTGAAGGTATGATTTCTCCAGTACCCATAAGCTTGATAGATTCACTTGGCGTAGCTTCATCTAGCACATTTGGTAGGTGCTCTCTTTGCGAGCCGTTAGTCTCATCAAACCGCACATCCACAGCTTCAACCACTTTGTAGTGAAAGAGGTTGAAGGCTTTGTAGGAGTGCAAATCCTTTCCGTACCCAAGCGTAAAACCTTCGTGTGCTTTCGGTGCAAATTTTGAAGTGTGATGTGGATCCTTGATCCAGCACCTAGCACCAAATACTCTAAAATAGCTGACGTTTGTCTTCTTACCAGTGAGGAGCTCATATGGTGTCTTCTTTATGAGGTTTTGAAGATAAACACGATTGGTGATGTGGCATGCAGTATTAATAGCTTCAGGCCAGAATTTCCTTGGTGTCTTGTACTCATCATGCATCGTTCATGCCATCTCAATCAGGGTTTTGTTCTTGCGCTCCATGATGCCATTCTGCTGAGGTGTGTATGGAGCCGAGAACTCATGTATGATGCCGAATGCATCATGATAAGTGTCGAGGCCGGTGTTCTTGAATTCAGTGCCATTGTCACTTCTGATGTGCTTCATCTTGATGGCATAGTTGGTCATGGCACGTTTGGCGAATTGTCTGAATACATCCTGGACTTCAGTCTTGTAGAGAATTATGTGCACCCATGTATATCTTGAGCAATCATCAACAATCACGAAACCATAGAGGCATGCAGTGGTAGTAAGGGTAGAGTAGTGAATAGGGCCAAATAAGTCCATGTGAAGCAGTTCGAAGGGATGTGTCGTTGTCATGATTGTCTTCGAGGGATGCTTGGCCCTAGTCATCTTCTTCTTCTTCTTGGTCTCATTGTCCCATTGAGGACACTCAGAGATGTTGTGACCAGGTTTCTTGCATTTGTGGAATGTTCTCTTCTTGTGGTCAAGAGAGGAAGATTCATCATTTCTTGAGCTGGATCTTGAAGACTTTCTGAAACCTTTCTTCTTGGAGAACATCTGGAAATTCTTCACGAGCATAGCTAGATCCTTTACAATCTCTTCAGGATCCCTAGAACTTCATTACAATTCTTCTTCAGATGAGGACACAACCTTTGTCTTCAAAGCCCGGGTTCGGCCATAGTTGGGGCCATAGATGTCTCTCTTCTCAGATAACTTGAACTCATGTGTGTTGAGCCTCTCAAGTATGTCAGAACGTTCTTGTATCATCAGGGCCAGGGTGTCGAATGAGCTGTCAAGTGATCTCAGGAGCTTCTTGATGATTTCGCGCTTGGTGATTGATTGCTCTCTGACTATAGTGCCAGAAAAGCTCTTGTCTGCTAGGATACGTCGGTATTTCCCAAAAGAGGAAGGGATGATGCAGCACAGCGATGGTAGGTATTTCCCTCAGCGAAGAAACCAAGGTTATCGAACCAGTAAGAGAACCAAGAAACACAACGTAAACAACACAAGCACACAAGTAACAACACCTCACAACCCGACGTGTTAAAGGGGTTGTCAATCCCTTTCGGGTAACAATGCCAGAAAATTGTAGTAGATTGAAATAATAGATCACAAATAAAATGAAGCGCAGCAAAGTATTTTTGTATTTTTGGTTTAATAGATCTGAATAAAAATGCAAAGGAAAAGTAGATCATAAGGAAATATATGAGGAAGAAGACCCGGGGGCCATAGTTTTCACTAATGGCTTCTCTCGAGAAAGATAGCAAACGGTGGGTAAACAAATTACTGTTGGGCAATTGATAGAACCTCAAATAATTATGACAATATCCAGGCAATGATCATTACATAGGCTTCACATCCAAGATTAGTAGACCGACTCCTGCATGCATCTACTACTATTACTCCACACATCGACCGCTATCCAGCATGCATCTAGTGTATTAAGTTCACGGAAAAACAGAGTAATGCAATAAGAATGATGACATGATGTAGACAAGATCCATTTATCTATTGCGTAGATATAGATCCCGTCTTTTTATCCTTAGTAGCAATGATACTTACATGTCGGTTACCTTTTCTGTCACTGGGATCAAGCACCGTAAGATAGAACGCACTACCGGGCACCTCTTCCCATTGCAAGATAAATAGATCAAGTTGGCTAAACAAAACCCAAATATCAAAGAAGAAATACAAGGCTATAACAGATCATGCATATAAGAGATCAAAGAAACTCAAATAACTTTCATGGATATAAAAAGATATGACTGATCATAAACTCAAAGTTCATCAGATCCCCACAATCATACCGCAAGAAGAGTTGCCTCATATGGATCTCCAAGAGACCATTGTATTGAGAATCAAGAGAGAGATGAATACATCTAGCTACTAACTATGGACCCGAAGGTCTACAAAGAACTACGCACGCATCATCGAAGAGGCACCAATGGAGGTGGTGAACCCCATCTGAGATGGTGTCTAGATAGGATCTGGTGGTTCTGGACTCTGCGGCGGCTGGATGAATATTTCGTCAACTACCCTAGGGTTCTGGGATTTTTGGGGTATTTATAGAGCAAAGAGGAGGTCCGGGGGGCACCGAGGTGGGCACAACCCACCAGGGCGTGCCTGGGCCTCCTGGCCTGGCCTGGTGTGTTGTCCCCTCCTCGGGACTCCCCCTAGGTGCAACCAGGGCCCAACATGTTCCTTCTGGTCCATAAAAAATCTTCGTAATGTTTCATGGCATTTGGACTCCGTTTGATATTGCTTTTCTGCGATGTAAAAAACACGGAAAAAATAGGAACTGGCACTTGGCACTATGTCAATAGGTTAGTACCAAAAAATGATATAAAATGATTATAAAACAACCAAGATTGATAATATAACAACATGGAACAATCAAAAATTAGAGATATGTTGGAGACGTATCAGCATCCCCAAGCTTAACTCCTACTCGTCCTCGAGTAGGTAAGTGATAAAACGGAATTTTTGTTGTGGAGTGCTGTTTTGACATGTCATATCATATTATTTTCTTTCTAGCATGGGCAATTGGACTTTTATGTGATTCAAAGCAATAGTCTAGTGTTGACATAATAATTTTGATACTCAAGCATATCAACAAGCAACCATGTCTTTCAAAATATCAATGCTAAAATAACTTATTCCTACAAAATCATATCGTCTTGTCATGCTTTGTCTTCTTAACACAAAGTATTTATCGTGCACAACCCCGATGACAAGCCGAGCAATTGGTTCGTACTTTTTAACGTGCTTTAGCTTTTTCAACTCTTACGCGATACATGAGCGCAAGCCATGGATATAGCACTATGGGTGGAATAGAGTATGATCATAGGGGTAAATATAGAGAAGACAAAAAAGTAAGAAAGTCTCACATCGATGCAGCTAACCAACGAGCTATGGAGATGTCCATCAATCAATATCAATGTGAAGAGTAGGGATTGCCATGCAACGAATGCACTAAGAGCTATAAGTGTATGAAAGTTCAATATGAAAACTAAGTGGGTGTGCATCTAATCCTATAATGAAGAATTCCCACTAGTATATGAAAGTGATAACATAGGAGACTCTCCATATGAAAAATATGGTGCTACTTTGAAGGACAAGTGTGGTAAAGGATTGTAAGTGCATCTAGTGCCACCCCTAGTTGGTTTTGGAGTATTGGCGACAAACCTAGTTGAGGGACTAATGTGTTTGTGAGAATTGCAGGATAACACAGGTAGAAGTCCCTCATTGATTCGGTTTTCCTACCAGAGATGACCCCTAAAAATGTATGAAGACATTGAAGTCAAAGGTGGTATGTGAAGACATTCACATTGAAGACTATGACAAGAGAATACATCGCATGAAGACTATGGAGCGCGAAGACTTAGATCTTTCGTAGTTCTTTTTCTTCTTTGTTGAGTCATAGGAACCACCGTACTGTTAAGTGGGGTCCAAGAGAACCAGTCAGAATGACTGAAGTGATGCTTAACCAAAATCCTATGTCTTCGAGTGAAGACTAAGAGAGCGAATCTTGTCCAGAGTTGGACAAGTCGGCTTTTCTTGTAGCCCAAGTAAAGTTGCTATGTGTGTTTGAAATCTGACCGTTGGAACACGTGTCAGTTCCTTAGTGACCCAGGGTCATTTCGGACAAATCAGGTCGGGTTGCCTAGTGGCTATAAATAGCCCACCCCCTACAACCATAAATGGTTGGCTGCTCAGAGTTAAAGTATGGCTGTTGTCGTTTGAGAGCAACCCACCTTGAAGCCTTTGACAGAGAATTCCTTGCGAGGATAAAGTCCTAACAACCCAGAGCCAAAGAGTGTTAGGCATCACTTAAGTCATCCTGTCTATGTGATCTGAAGACTTATTACACTTGAGGACTGTGAATCCTCCAGCCGGTTAGGCATCGCGTTTTGAGCATCCAAGAGTCATTGTGGATCGCCGGTGAACAAAGTCTGTGAAGGCTTGAGAGTCTACGTTGAAGACTTACCAGAGTGATTGGGCGAGGTCTGCGTGACCTTAGCTCAAGGGGAATACTGTAACACCCTCGATGCGACTATATCTCCCACGTGTCGAGGCACAACTTAGAGGCATAATCGCATTGAAGGCATATGTCGCAAGTGAGGTAATCTTCACACAACCCATGTAATACAATAGGGGAAAAGATACATAGTTGGCTTACAATCGCCACTTCATGCAAATACATGAATAAAGCATTACATCAAACAGTTACAATCAAGGTCCGACTACGGAACCAAAATAAAAGAAGAACCCCAAATGCGACAGAGGTCCCCGATCGACCCCAACTGGGCTCCACTACTGACTAGAAAGAAACAGCACAAAGGACAAGATCTTCATCGCGCTCCTCTTGAGCTTGGTTGCGTCATCTACTCGGACTCATCGACACCTGCAAAATGGTTTTGGAAGTATCTGTGAGCCACAGGGACTCAGCAATTTCGCACCCTCGCGATCAAGACTATTTAAGCTCATGGGTAAGGTAAAGGTATGAGGTGGAGCTGCAGCAAGCGACTAGCATATATGGTGGCTAACATACACAAACGAGAGCGAGAAGAGAAGGCAAAGCACGGTCGATAAAAGTATGATCAAGAAGTGATCCTATAGCAACCTATGTCAAGCATAACTCCAATAACCGTGTTCACTTCCCGGACTCCGACGGAAAGAGACCATCACGGTTACACACGCTGTTGATTCATTTTAATTAAGGTCGACTTAAGGTTTTCTACAACCGGACGTTAACAAATTCCCATCTGCCCATAACCGCGGGCACGACTTTCAAAAGTTCAAATCCCTGCAGGGGTGTCCCAACTTAGCCCATGACAAGCTCTCATGGTCAACGAAGGAATAGACCTCCACCCGAGACATTCTGATCAGACTCGGTATCCCAGTACAACAAGACATTTTGACAGGGTAAAACTAAACTAGCAACACCGCCCGAATGTGCCAACAAATCCCGATAGGAGCTGCACATATCTCTTTCTCAGGGCACACTCAGATTGTCTTAGGTACGGGTAGGCCAGCCCAGAGTTGCCCCTGGTGGCCACCGGCAGCTGACAGGTGGACCAACACTCAAAGGAGCACTGGCCCGGGGGGGTAAAATAATGATGACCCTTGAGTCTGCAGAACCCAAGGGAAAGAAAAGGCTGGGTGGCAAATGGTAAAACCAATGTTGGGCATTGCTGGAGAAGCTTTACTTAAGGCGAACTGTCAAGGGGTTCCCATTATAGCCCAACCGCGTGAGGAACGCAAAATCCGGGAACATAACACCGATATGACGGAAACTAGGGCGACAAGATTGGAACAAAACACCAGGCATAAGGCCGAGCCTTCCACCCTTTACCAAGTATACAGATGCATTAATTAAATAAGATATATTGTGATATCCCAACAAGTAAACATGTTCCAACAAGGAACAGCATCTCCATGTTCCAACAAGGAACAAACTTCAATCTTCACCTGCAACTAACAACGCTATAAGAGGGGCTGAGCAAAGCGGTAACATAGCCAATCAACGGTTTGCTAGCACATTGGTGGTTTAGAGGCTGAACATGGCAATTTGGGAGGCCGACAAGCAAGTGGTAGGCATCGTAGCAATGGCATAGCAAAAGAGCGAGCAAACTAGCATAGCAAAGATAGTAGTGATTTCGAGGGTATGATTATCTTGCCTGAGATCCCGCAAGGAAGAAGAACGAGTTCATGAAGAAGACAAACGGACGTAGTCGGACGGATCCTCACAAACTCGACGTTACCGGAACCAACCCGAAGAAGCAATCACCGGAAAAGAAGCACACAACATAGTAAACAACCAACACATCAACATGGCATGATGCACAATCAAGTATGATGCATGTCCGGTTTAAAGAGGCATGGCATGGCAAAATGCACAAACAATCCTACAAATTAAGTGGAGCACAATATGCATCGGGATGCATATTGACAAAACACCACATCAATTATTTAGTTCTCTCTCGTTTATGTACACAACAATATTAAATGTTATTAAACATGGCAAGAGGGTGAAGCAAATGAAAACTACCTATCTAGGCAAATTTAAATGAGGCCGGAAACACGAACAACAAGTCCGGAAAATCCTCATGTGCATAATTTAAGGTTTGGTACTGTTCTACCCTAAACATTATTTTAGAGTTGTTAAACAAGATGAGTGCACCATGATAAACTAGGCAAAATTCTACCCCATTTACATATAAAGATTATTTAAATCGGAGCTACGGTTATTTAGTTATAAATTAAATCATTTTAACATGGCATAGGAGCAAATTTAAGCAAACATCATTTTAAGCACTTTAAACATGGATGAAAGTTGCAAATTATTAATCTACACAAAATTCTGAGCAAGTTTCATATATAAAGTATTTTAATCCGATGCACGGTTAATTAGTTATTAAATGCATGATGTTTAGGGACTTTTCTGCAAAACGGGCGTTCTCTGGAATAATAGACAAAATCATCTAGAGGAAAAAAACATGACATGGGCCAAAACAGAGGCTGGCCCAACAAGCAACAGGGGCGGGGGCTGCTCACTAATGGGCTTTGGCCCGATAGGAGGGGAAGCAGACCAGGCCGCATTGGGGTTGGCCTCACCGTGGCCAACTGGAGCGATGGGCCAGACCACGCGCGTGCGGGCGGTCGACGGGGCGCTGGGGCAAGCAGCTCGACTGGAATCGGTCAACGCGGCAGGGGCCTGCACTTTGCTCGTTTCTGACGCAGAACGACAGCGGCAGGTTCAGGCGGATGCCGGGATCGGGCAAGGGCGGTGCCGGGCCGGGACGGCGTGGGATCCAGCCGGCTTGAGGTCTAGGACGCAGCAGGCGGTGGATCCGGGCGGGGGGACGTCCATTCTAGCCGAAGGCGGGGTGTGGAACGAGGTAGCGACGAAACATTCAGGTTCGGGCGGCCATGCACTCCACCTGCAAGAGAGAGAGACAGGCGGGGTGAGTGAGAGGGAGAAGAGCTAGAGGAGGAAGGGAAGGTAGAAGGTGGCGCGACGAGGGCTCGCCTGGGTAGCAAAGGGCGTCGGCAGGAGGAGCTCCGCTCCGGTGAGCTAGGACTCCGGCATGGCACGCGAAGATGACGGCTGAAACGAGCGCTGTGCTCGGGAAGAACTGCTGCTCGATCCACACGAGAGGAGGGCGAGCGGGGAGGCCGGGCATGGTCGGGGTGGTCGGCATGCTGGAGAGGAGCTCCGGCGAGGTGGTCGGGATCGAGCTACTCCGGCGACAGGGTGCTCGGGGACACAGGGTGAAGGCAGCGCAGAACAATGAAGGCGGCGGAGGCAAGGCGTGGAGCTTCTCGGCTCCGCGGAGGTGCTCTAGCACGAGCAGATTGGTGGGTGGATAAAACGGTGGTGATAGGCCGATAGATGAATTCGAGGAGAAGGAGATGGTTGCAGGTGGTTGGTTCGATCGGATCTGGGAGGATCCCAAGGTGGGAGGCGACCGGTGGATGTCTGGCGGCGGCGCGATTGGAACGATGGGATAAGGCACCTAGGATTAGGTTAGGGGCTACCTAGTCCCTCCGATCAAAATCAGACGATCAGGAAAAGTAGGCTAGGGAGTCCAAACAAGAAAATGGTGATATTTTGTAGATGTTTGGGAATGATCTGGATCCAACGGTGACGACTGTCCGGGTCGGGTTCGGGACAACTTTCGGACGCACGCGAGGGGTTCGATGCACTGTGCAGAGAGGGTTAGATTGGACCTGGCGGTAGGTAGTGAGCTGTGCAGACGGTCTCGAGCTGATAGAAGAGAAGAGAGGGAGGCCCGGCGACTGTTTCCGGAGAACGAAAACATCCGACGTTAGACCGACTATATTGCCGCTATAGTTTAACGGTTGGGCTCTCAAACTAAATCTGAATGCGATGAAACTTGACAGGCGGTCTATCTACACTATAATAAGACCACATGTCAACTTTCATTCCATTCCGAGAACATTTCCCAGCCACTTATAAAATAATATTTCGGACATGCCGCGGGCGCGTGCAAGTGTGTCTGGGCTCAGAACGAACAATGGAGAGAACGAGGAGGCCGGGACGGATGCAAGTTTTGAAAACATGATGATGCAATGCACATGATGACATGACAAGATGCAACACACAAGAAAATGACATGGCAACGACGGCGAATAACTGGAAGACACCTGGCACATCGGTCTCGGGGCATTACAATACTCCACCACTACGAGAGGATCTCGTCCCGAGATCTAGAATGTCACTGGAGGGAAAGAAACGGAAGAGAAAGAGAAGAGGTAAAACAAATTGCTTCTTTGACAAACGAGTGAAACCAAAGAACCTTGAAAAGGTTGAACAAATTCGAGAAAAGAATAGAACGAAGGAGAACAAAGTCGAAAACACTCCGTTAGAAAAGAGGGACAAAGAAGAACAAATTCAGGTAGCACTCCGGTTAAGGAAGGGGATCAAGGAAAAACCAAAATTCGGGCAGCACCCTGGTTGAAAAGAAAAGGAATTGAATAAGGTCTTGATAAGATGAGAAGATACTTGATGAAATCACAACACACTGCCACGGGAACTATTGAATGAATGGAACAAGGGGTAAGAAAGATCTCAGACCGCACTCCGGTTGAGAAGGGAGTCAAAATTTGATAAGATGAGAGAGCTCAAATGAAAACACGACACTCCGGTTGAGAAAGGGATGCAAGACTTGATAAGGCGAAAAGAACTTGAACAAAGGGGCACCATACTCCGGTTAAGCAAGATAGGGAAGGAATAAGAGTGATATAATTTGGACAGCACTCTGTCTGTAAATGGAAGGAATTGAACTTGACAAGATGAGAGGTTACTTGAAAAGAGGACACAACATTCAGATTAAAAGGATAGGCATGGAAAGATCATGATCTTTGACAAAACGAGATGATGGGTTGAAAATATCTCATTCTTAATAACATGTGAATCATGAAACATGAATTCAAATTATCAAGAATGACATAATACCATCTCCAATGATACGGAAGAAATAATTGCACTCCGAATTACAATATGAAGAAAGCTTGAGCTTCTTAGAAAAGAGTCTCAATGAACACTTCGAGAAGGAATTAAATCCTTGAAGAACCATCATGTAGAACAACTATGAAAAACTCCGGTAACAAAAGAATAAAAAGACAGAGAAATTGAAACCACAAGGAGAATCCTTGCAATGATTAGATGAAGCTTTCCGACGAGATAGAGTGGAAACTTGGAACTCCGGAAAAAGATAAGATGAACAATTGAAACCAAGAATAAGTATGATGAGCCACTCCGGAAAACAGGAATTAAATCATGTGGATGAAACGAGAATAAGAATTACATTATGCTCGTCCTTCAACAATTAAATTGATGACAATCAACGGATTTGACATACTACTTATTCTCGTAGAAAAGATTAAGAGAGAAATAACATAAACTTGAGAATGTCTTCGATGAACTGCCGGTAGGATAGAAACAACGAATGAATTGATATGGTAACCATGGACTAGAATCTTGAGCAAACCACCGTATGAATTGGAAATGAATGAAGAGAAGATAAAGAAACACCGGGAAGAATTATAAAATGAACGAAGATGCTTGAGAGGATTTAGATACATGAGAACGAAGAGAACACGAGCCGGTTAAAGATCACTTGAACGAAGCACCGGTAGGATTGGAGAACGAGAGCTGAAAGCTGAGAATGAATAAATCTTAGATGATGGACTCCGGATAACAACTGAGAAGACTCCTAAATTTCTCCGGAAGGGTGAAAAGAATTCTCACAATTGAAAGCAATTATGGGAGGATGGCAACAAGCTAGAATCACGAATCTTGAAGAGAAAGGAGCAAGATTAAGAGAAAAACTTCTTCGGTCTTCAAATGACGACGAGAAACACCACCGTGAATTGTTGAGGCATTCCAGAATGAATAATGGAAAAGGTTGAGCCAACGATGAAAAGAATTTAACCGATCTTGGAGAAAGACATTTGACTGATGACAATTCATTCTTATGTCAAACATGGAAAAGAATTTGATTATAACTCCGGAAAAAAATGGAAGAGTCAGGTAAGATCCTGGGAAAAGACCTGTGGGTTAGGGCCCACTCGAAAGAAAACACCGTTGAAATGATTTAAAAGGGAGGTTGCACCTGTTGAATTAAATGACTTGAATGAGATACCAATCTCGAAAGAGCTTGAATGAATGTAGAGTGGAAACACGAATCTTCGAGATATCTTGAGCACTCCAGAATAACAAATAGCGAGAAGTAGAATGATAATGAGGTGCACCGGCATGAGAAAGCATTGAAATGAGGAAAAGGATATGATCCACAAAGTTTGACTTGGATCCACCGGAGAAGAAAAGAACAAAGAATGATAAACTAGAAGCTCCGTTAGAATCTTCATGAGAATCACTGGATAAGAACATTGAAAGAAAAAGAATGGAGAGACTTCGCATCAATAAGAAGGATACTCGATTAAGAGATCTGAATCCTTGGAGAAAAACAAAGGGAGGGAGGGTGGGAAAAACAAAGGCAACTTGGAGACGGATGAAACAAACACCGTTGAGAAGAAGTGATAATTGATCTTGCGAATATTGAAGTGATCGGATCCACTTGAAGAGAAGCACACCGGTTAAAAGGACTGACAACACAATCTCAATGATCAAGAGGGATTAGTGTTCACATCGAGGTATGAGAACACCGCTTAGAGAAGGTATGGAATCAACATTTGACATTGAAGCAACTCGAATACCACAACTCAAAACAAACCAAAGGATGGGCTTGCAGAATAAGCCGGAACAAACATATGATAGAGATTTCGTCCGAAGTTTTTGTGGTGGGACCTACACGGGCTCGATCGTACAGCACCATCATGTACAAGGAAGTGCACATGACATACGAAGCGTCCCCGAGTCAGCATAGCCAAGGACTCTTTAAGACACAACGAGACCACTGTAAAACCGACCGTGAATAGGCGAACCACTAGACGTCGAACCCCAATTTCATATCATACATCTGTCAGAAAGATATCCTAAGAGCTCCTTGAATTCCCACCTATGAAACTCCCGAAATTTTCCGGTTATGCAATCAGGTGTTGGGGATATAGGGGAAGCATAATATCTCACCCAAACTAGCAAATCCTAGATCCAGCTGTATCCATCCTTCAACACATAACCAAGAAACCTTCGGAAACCATCTACCTCAACCTTCGAAAAGCATCCGTTATACAAGTTATGGTGATACTCCCGAACTCCCGCTCCAGTACTGGGTGGCGTCGAGGTTATCTCACCAATGAACTGCATAAAGGAGATTTTTGATGTCGGCGTACTAAACTCAGGTATTCCAGAACTGCAATGATAAAATTATGATGACAGCACCTCAGAGCTCAACTCCCCGGGACACTTCCACTAAACCCCTGACAGGAGGCACCTAGTCCCTCCGATCAAAATCAGACGATCAGGAAAAGTAGGCTAGGGAGTCCAAACAAGAAAACGGTGATATTTTGTAGATGTTTGGGAATGATCTGGATCCAACGGTGACGACTGTCCGGGTCGGGTTCGGGACAACTTTGGAACGCGCGCGAGGGGTTCGATGCACTATGCAGAGAGGGTTAGATTGGACCTGGCGGTAGGTAGTGAGCTGTGCAGACGGTCTCGAGCTGATAGAAGAGAAGAGAGGGAGGCCCGGCGACTATTTCCGGAGACCGAAAATGTCCGACGTTAGACCGACTATATTGCCGCTATAGTTTAACGGTTGGGCTCTCAAACGAACTCTGAATGCGATGAAACTTGACAGGCGGTCTATCTACACTGTAATAAGACCACACGTCAACTTTCATTCCATTCCGAGAACATTTCCCAGCCACTTATAAAATAATATTTCGGACATGCCGCGGGCGCGTGCAAGTGTGTCTGGGCTTAGAACGGACAACGGAGAGAACGAGGAGGCCGGGACGGATGCAAGTTTTGAAAACATGATGATGCAATGCACATGATGACATGAAAAGATGCAACACACAAGCAAATGACATGGCAGCGACGGCGAATAACTGGAAGACACCTGGCACATCGGTCTCGGGGCGTTACAAATACGGTGAGGACTAAGGGTTCTGAGCTGCGTGTTCAGGACTGGGTGTCCGGGACTGTGTGTCCTCGGGTTTAAATACCTAGCAGCCCTAACCAGACGTATAGTTGTCACAGCAACTGGAACTGGTCCAACAAATCATTGTCTTCAACGAGTGACTGCTTCTTTTGATTGGCTTCACAATATCTTCCTACCTGATCCATGCTGCCTAGCTGCTATTAGTCATCATGCTTTCACTTCGTTGATTACCTAACTAAGGTTTGCCTAGTGTAGTCTACCTTCCGCTGCGTGGTAATAGGTTTACTTCTATCGTTTGTCTTCAAAACTTCCCTGTTTTGAAGACTTTCATAAAGATCGCCTATTCACCCCCCCTCTAGTCGATCACTAGCACTTAGAATTGGTATCAGAGCAAGGTACTCCCTTGTTCTGTGTGATTTGGTTTAACCACCTGGAGTTTTAGCTATGTCGACTGCAGGAATAATCAAAGTCTCCGCTGCGTGCCCCGTCTTCGATGGAACTGAATATCCCTACTGGAAGAATAAGATGCGCATGCATCTTGAAGCCATTGATGTCGACCTATGGTATGTTGTCAAGAACGGCGTTCCCAAGGCTGGAGAAGGTGTCACTACTGCTGATGTCAAGAAGTTTGTTCAACTAGACTCTACTGCCAAGAATATCATATGTAGTCATCTGACCAGAAGACAGTATGGCCGTGTGAGTGCGTTGGAGACTTCCAAACTAGTCTGGGACTGGCCCTCTAAGGTCAACGAAGGCGTCTCCACCCAGAGAGATCAGAGAATCAGTGTCCTTTGCAACCTCTTCAACCGCTTCAAGATAAATGACAATGAGAATGTCCAGCTCACGTTCGATCGACTCACTGACATCACAAATGAGCTTCAAGCCCTCAGCGCCACTGATATCACCAAGCATGAAGTCGTCAAGACACTCCTGAGATCACTTGACAGTTTGTTAGACACCCTAGCCCTGATGATTCAAGAACGCCCTGATTTCAAGACACTCGATCCGTCTGACATACTTGAGAGCCTCAACACACACGAGCTTCAGCTTTCTGAGAAAAGAGACATCTACGGTCCCAGCTATGGGCGAACTCGTGCCTTGAAGGCAAAAGCTGTCTCCTCATATGAAGAAGAATCCGACAACAGTTCTGATGATCCTGAAGACATTGGAAAGGAGCTTGCTATGCTCGTGAAGAAGTTCCAAAAATTCACCAAGAAGAAAGGGTTCAGAAAGTCTTCATGATCAAGCTCAAGGAATGATGAAGCTTCTGCTCATGACTACAAGAAGAGAACATGTCACAAGTGCAAGAAACCTGGCCACTACATCTCTGAGTGTCCATAGTGGGACAATGAGAACAACAAGAAGAAGACGAAGAAGAAGAAGAAGAAGAGCAAAGAGTATGATTCTGACGACAAGAACAAGAAGAAATACTCAAAGTCTTCTTCCAAGTCTTCCTCAAAGTCTTCATCACACAAGAAGAACTCATCTGGCAAGGCACGTGCATTTGTTGGCAAGGAAATGGATTCTGCTTCTGAGGAGGCAGAGGTGGAGTCTGAGGAGGAGTCCGATTCTGGCGTTGCGAGTCTGGCTACAGCATACGTTGCCAAGTCCATCTTCAACACTGAAGACAATGACTTCATCACCGACACCGATGCGAATGACAAGGACTACTCCGCTCCTTCCTACTGCTTCATGGCACGCGGTGCCAAGGTAAACACACGCACTAGTCACTATCAAACATCCAGTGACGATGAATCTGATTGTGATTCCAAACCTAGCTACAAAACACTTGCTAAAATTGCAACTGAACAACAGAAAGCTATGGAACACATTCAAAAACTGTTAGACAAAAGCGATGATCTGTTAGATGCTGAAATGACTCGATCTCAGTCCTTAATTGAAGACATAAAAAAACTTCACGTTAAGTATGAGGAACTTGAAAGTCGTCATGAAACGCTCTCAACAACTCATGAATGGCTTTCCTATGATTATCTTCAAAGGAAGCAAGACCTTGAGAAATTGAGAGCGGCTCATGAAGATCTTCAAAAGGAAAACGAGTCACTTCACGCCAAACTGATCAGTTCAGCTCAGGAAGGATTTGAACCACCATGTCTTAAATGCATTGAGCGTGATAATGCTACTTCTGTTGCTGAATGTTCTACTGCTGCTACTGTTGCAATTTCTTCACCTGTTGATGTGGTAACTAACCCCTCTGCTGAGGATACCACTGCTATTGCTGATGAGAATGCTAGGTTGAAGACACTGCTTTAAACACGGATGTACAATCTCAATGGGCATTAGACACTATGTGATGTCCTCAAAAGGCAGATCCTGAATCGAAACCCTAGGAAAGAGGGTGTTGGGTTCGAAAGGAAAATGAATGCCGATGGCTCTTACTGGAAATCTCAGCAGTACCCCAAAACCACATGGGTTGCTGCAAAGGAACCTTCAGTGGATCCATCCACCCTATCTAGCTTCACTTGTGCTAATCCCATTGTTATTGATGAATCCTTTGATGCATACTACAAACTGTTTAAGAATCAGAATGGTGAAGTGTTTGCCAGGTATATTGGTACTAACTGCAGGAATGGGCTGCCTATGAAGAAGATCTGGGTGCTGAAAGGTGTTTGGAGAATCTTGCTGTGAATGTCAGCATGACACCACCGGTGAAGAAGACAAACCCCAGACCACAGGCTTCATATAGTCCAAAGGCTTCATACAGACAGAGGACTCACCGGAGTCGCACTAACGCAAATGTTTTGCAGGGAAGCCATACTCAGGCCTATGAATATGAGCGCGGTTCATCAAACCGCCATGTTCATAAGACCAAGAACTATTCTGCTTATTCTTATGAGTACTATTGTCCACCTGCAAGACTTTTTGCTAGGGCTCCAAAGCCAAAGTTCTCATATGCTGCACTTAGACTCATTGCTTCAAAGCCACCGTTGAACATGTGGGTGGCTAAGAAAGCTTAACTCTCTTTTGCAGGAAAGGTCTCCAGCAGAAAACCAAAATTGTCTGACGCTATTGCTGGGGACCTTAAACATCTTGTAGGGCGCACGATCAAATGCCCAAATGGTCTTATTATGTACTTTGTTCCTGAATCGCTTGCTACTCGCCCTATTAGTCAAAATCTCGATCTAAGCTTTCATAACCCACTGGTTCGTCAAATGTTTTTGCTTCACAATTCTCTTCGTGAAGCCTATCCCCCTAACTGCACTGTAGGGTATGACACCAGCAGCTTCAGAATGGATTATTGATAGTGGGTGTACCAATCACATGACTGGCAAGAGAAGCCTTCTTATGGACTCAACCTTACATCCATCCGACAAAAGTCACATCACATTTGCTGACACTGGTAAAAGTAAGGTATTGGGTCTAGGTAGAGTTGCAATCTCAAAGGATCAACACATGGATAAAGTCATGCTTTTTGAATCCCTTGGTTTCAACTTAATGTCTGTCTCAATGCTTTGCGATTTAAACATGATTGTGATCTTTGGAAAATATCGTTGCCTTGTTCTAATGGAATCTGACAAGTCTCTAGTGTTTGAAGGGTATAGGAAAGATGATTTGTACGTGGTAGATTTCTCAGCAGGACCACAGCTTGCCGTATGTCTTCTAGCAAAAGCTTCAGAATGCTGGCTTTGGCATCGAAGGCTAGGGCATGCTGGCATGAGGAACCTGTACACCCTTGCAAAGAAGAAACATGTCATAGGCATCGAGGGCGTCAAGTTCAAGAAAGATCACTTATGCGGTGCCTGTGAAGCAGGAAAGATGACGAGGGCCAAGCATCCCTTGAAGACAATCATGACAACGACTCGACCCTTCGAACTGCTCCACATGGATCTTTTCGGTCCCACTCATTACTCAACTCTTACTACTACTGCTTGTCTCTATGGCTTTGTCATTGTTGATGATTATTCTAGATATACTTGGGTGCATATAATCCTCTACAAGACTGAAGTGCAGGATGTCTTCAGACGCTTCGCCAATCGAGCAATGAACAACTATGGCGCCAAGATAAAACACATCAGAAGTGACAATGGCACAGAATTCAAGAACACTGGCCTGGATACAAATCTTGATACTTTGGGCATCACACATGAATTCTCAGCTCCATACATGCCACAGCAGAATGGCGTCGTCGAACGCAACAATAGAATACTTATTGAGATGGCCCGAACGATGCTTGATGAATACAAGACTCCAAGAAAGTTCTAGACTGAAGCCATTGATACTGAATGCCATAAAATCAACCGTGTTTATCTTCACAAGCTTCTAAACAAGACATCTTATGAGCTCCTTACTGGCAAGAAGCCAAATGTCAGTTACTTTAGAGTATTTGGCGCCAAGTGCTGGATCAAGGATCCACATCACACTTCAAAATTTGCACCAAAAGCACATGAGGGGTTTATGCTTGGATATGGAAAGGATTCGCACTCCAACAGAGTCTTCAATCTCTTTCATTATAAAGTGGTTGAAACAGTGGATGTGCGGTTCGATGAGACTAACGGCTCACAAAGAGAGCACCTGCCAAATGTGCTAGATGAAGTTCCATCCAGTGAATCAATCAAACTTATGGGAACTGGAGAAATCATACCTTCTGAAGCTCAACCTGAAGATGAACTTATCATCTCCGCACCTGATCAACCTGAAGACAATCCCGCTAACAATGACAATGATCGGCAAGAGCAAAATCTTCGTCCTGTACATCCTCGTGTTGCAAATGAAGTGCAGATTGAGAGAATAATTGATAGCATCAAGGCACCAGGTCCACTCTGTTGTTCAAGGGCAACACAGCAAGCAAATTTCTGCGGACACTTCGCTTTCGTCTCAATAATAGAACCCAAGAAAGTTGAAGAAGCCTTCATGGAACCTGAATGGATTCAAGCTATGCAAGAAGAGGTTCAACAATTTGAGCTGAATAATGTATGGGAACTGGTTAAGCGTCCTGATCCTCGGAAGCACAATATAATAGGCACCAAATGGATATATCGCAACAAGCAAGATAGTTGTCAAAAACAAAGCTCGTCCCGTTGCTCAAGGATACACTCAAGTTGAAGGGATTGACTTTGATGAAACATTTGCTCCTGTGGCTAGACCTGAAGCTATCCGCATACTGCTAGCCTATGCAAATCATCATAATATTCTTTTGTATCAAATGGATGTGAAGAGTTCCTTTCTCAATGGCAAGATTGAAGAAGAGGTGTATGTTGCACAACCGCCTGGTTTTAAAGATCCAAAACATCCTGACATGGTGTACAAGCTCAACAAGGCACTGTATGGCCTCAAACAAGCCCCTCGGGCTTGGTATTACACACTCAAATACTTCCTAAAGAGCAAAGGCTTCACACCTGGTTCCCTCGACCCCACTCTCTTCACAAAGACATATGATGGTGAACTGTTTGTGTGCCAAATATATGTGGATGACATTATCTTCGGCTGCACCAATCAGAAATACAGTGAAGAGTTTGGATATATGATGCAAGAGCAATATCAGATGCCCATGATGGGTGAGCTGAAGTTCTTCGTTGGTCTTCAGATACGTCAGCAACGCAACGGCATATTTATATCTCAAGAGAAGTACCTCAAAGATTGCCTGAAGAAGTTTGGTATGCAAGACTACAAGGCCTTCACGACGCCAATGACAGCCAAACATCATCTGGGTCCCGACGACAATGGTAAAGAGTTCGATTAAAAGGTATACCGCTCCATGATTGGTTCTTTACTTTATCTATGTGCATCTAGGCCAGATATTATGCTTAGTGTTTGCATGTGTGCTCGATTCCAAGCGGCACCGAAGGAATCGCATCACTTAGCTGTGAAGCGAATTCTTCGATATTTGGCTTACACCCCAACTCTAGGATTATGGTATCCAAAGGGCTCAGAGTTTGATCTGGTTGGATTCTCGGATGCTGATTATGCTGGTGACAAGGTGGGTCACAAGTCTACATCAGGCCCATGTCATTTTCTCAGACGATCACTTGTATGTTGGTCTTCAAAGAAGCAGAACTGTGTATCTCTCTCCACTGCTGAATCTGAATACATTGCTGCTGGATCTTGCTGCGCTCAGCTTCTATGGATGAAGCACACACTCAAAGACTATGGCATTCATCTGAAGCAAGTGCCACTCTACTTCGACAACGAAAGCGCCATCAAGATTGCCAACTACCTAGTTCAGCACTCGAAGACAAAGCACATTGAGTTTCGTCATCACTTTCTCAGAGATCATGTTGTGAAGGAAGATATTGATATCATACACGTCAACACTGAAGAGCAATTGGCAGATATCTTCACCAAGCCCTTGGATGAGAAGAGATTTTGCAAGTTACGGTGTGAGCTAAATATCTTGGAATCCTCAAATGTCCTGTGATGTGCAACACACGAAGTAAAGTATATTTTCAATCAATGAAGACATACATTCTAAGTTTGAATACATTAATGAGGAATTTGACTTCGGAGCGCCTCGATAATTGTGCGCTGTGTTTGGGTCTAATACTTCCTATACGGTGGGTAATGCCACCACCAAATGTTCTATTTGAAGTGTTTCACTCATGGCGTTACATTTGCTATGTCTTCACATTTGGTTTGGCTTCAATCTCAACATGTCTTCATGATTATCTTCACTATGTTGATTATATATATATATATATATATATACTAGTGCTCTGTCCTCTACAGCATTCACTTATAGCTATGTCTTCTTGTTGAATCTTTTGAACTAAGTGAACGTGATCGGACCCTAACCTCTCTATGCTTTCTATCTCAAACTCTATCTCTCCAAATCATATGCATTCTCATGAAACTGTCAAATGTCTTCTCTGCGTACTTGTCAGAAGAAGATACATAGACAAACATTAAGTCCGCTTTCAATGATAATTCCTTCACTTGAAACCCGGAGAAGTGGGAACGACCACCCGACAATCCGGGCATGCGTGGGACGTGGAATAACCTCCGATATGCTGCATGATGGCCACGTGTTCCCCAGATGTGAATCGCCAGGGGCACCTGTGTAATAACACCGAGCCGTCCCTGTTCCTATAAATACACGCCTCACCTCAGTCATTATCCTTTCTTCCACTCTCGCACGAACCCTAGCGCCACCGCTAGCCCTCGACGACGCCGGCGACGAAGCGCTTAGCTGCGGCAACCTCTCCGACGCCGTCTTCATGCCGACCGCGGACATCGTCTTCTCCGCCGTTGCCATAGGTTTCCTCCGTCGCCACGTTAGTGCACGGACGATCAAACTGCTCGGCCTCCTCTTCCACTCTGTCCAGCAGTTCTTCGTGTGGTAAATAAAACTTCCTTTTTACAGCCCCTTTGATCCTATAGATTTGTCACTTTCCACCACAAGCAGTTTCTGTTCACACAAGATGGATCTATTTCATACTGCATCTCATAATATGCCTAGTATATTCACTTATGCTTCACAAAGTAGTTAGATTCCTCACTTGTACTGATCCGTGGATTCATACAAATCTGGAACCAACTCCTTATCTATGAGTGAATGTCTTCGCACGATGAGGTCAATGTCTTCTAAACTGATTTATCTTCAAAATCTTCTGAGAATGCATATGACCTCTTCCCCTTCCCTCGCACCTTAATGCTTTCACAGGTACATGTCCGTGGGAGTTTGCCGAACTAAAGCGGCAACTAGATGCGGCAGATGCCGACTGTCGGGGTCTGTCGGATTCACGGGTTCCGGCAGACACTTAAGGTTCGAACACTGTGGTGCGCGCGGAAATCACACCTTCTACCTCCCTGTCTCACAAAGATCTAAACTACTAAAGGAACTGCACAAGGGACACAAGATTTATACTGGTTCGGGCCACCGTTGTGGTGTAATACCCTACTCTAGTGTGTGGTGGGTGGATTGCCTCTTGGGGCTGATGATGATGAGCGATACAAGGAAGAACACCCTCGTGAGGGTCTGTTCTTGGTTGGGGGGACGAACTGCTAGGAGGAGTTCAGTCACCCTTCTCTCTCTCTCTCTCTCTCTCTCTCTCTCTACTCGCGAACCGGACGAACCAACTCCGCGAACCGAACACCTTGCTACGTGGGTGGCCGGTCCTATTTATAGGCAAAGGCCCTGGGCCTCATCCCAAATATTGAGCGGTAAGGGCGCCAACAATTGGCCAATTCGAAGGGGAACATCTAGTACACTTATCCTGACTAAAGTTGGTCTTCGCCTGCGAAAGACCCTGCGGTGACGCCGTGCTGGGCTCCATGGTGACCTCCGTCTTGTAGTCCGCTTGGTCCTGGTCTCGTTTTACCGAAATGGCAACCTTTGTCTGATGCCTCGGTACTCCGCGGCTGTGCTTGCCCCCTTTGCACAAAAGAGGAAAGAAGGACGCTGCGCGCGCTGGCGCCCGCCTGGCACCCTCGATCGTCATGGCTTGCGTCATGGGCACCTCGCGAGGTACCCCATCTTGATTCCTCCGCCTCCTCGCGAGCCAGCCTGAGGAGGCTGCGCCTGGGGATGCGCCATGTCGTCCGCCCCACGAGGCTTGGCCCCTCGCGAGGGTCTTGAGTCTTGTGTTGATGAAGATGGGCCATGCTGGGCCTCCTTTGAGCCACGCCGCAGGCAGGCAAGTCTGGGGACCCCCGTTCCCAGAACGCCGACAGTAGCCCCCGGGCCCAAGGCGCAGATGGATTTGGCCGTGCCGAGAGGCGAAAGGGCAAGGGCGAAGCGCCGTGGGCCCTAACAGCCTGCGGCCTTGGGCGTCGCGTGGCGGTTGACGGGACGTGGGCGTCTCCACTTCCCCACGACGCCTCGTTGACCGCGCGAGGTGGACAAGTCCCTGCATGCAGATTGTGTCATAATTACCTGTGATCGTGGGGGCCGATGGTTGGCCTTCGCCGGCTATAAGTACAGCACGGCGCGTGCCCTTCCAGTCCATCTCTTCTTGTTTTCTCCTTTGCCTCAATTCTTGCCCCGCCTTGGCGTGATGGCTCCATCGAGGAGGTACTCGGCTGCGGAGAAGGGGAAGGCCCTCCAGGTCGATCCTGCCTCTCCCCCACCCAAGCGAGGTCGTGGGCGTCCTCGGAAGCATCCGGTGGCCGCCCCGGTAGCGTTTGGTGGTCATGGTGGCGGCTCCCAGCGCGGCGGCGGGCGAGCCGTCGTGGCGGGGGGACGCGCCTGGGTTGCGCGCTCCCCCAGGCCACGCTTTCGCGCTGCTTAGGCATTGTATGAGTTCATCGTCTGGTTGGCGGGGCCGATTAGCACCCGGCTCCAACTCCCTCGCTTCCTTCTTGGTGAACTCCCGGCCGGTGCGCCTGGCGGCCTCTGGCTCCAGGCGGAAGGCTGCTGCAGCAGGTCCTCGTGGGCCGAGCTGGAGGTCTCCGCCAACGGGGGCCTGGCCTTAACTCGTGGCTGGCAGGCGTTCGCCCGCGCTCGCGGCCTGGGGTGCCAGTGCACCCTACATTTCAGGTTTGACGGCGACGCCACCCTCTATGTGAGGGTGTTTGGGGAAGATGGTCGCCGCGCGGGATGTTGCCCTGAGGACGACGACCGCGGACGGGGGCCCCGCCCCGACGGTGATGGAGGATATAGCGCCCGCGCGGATGGCGGCGCTAGAGACTCCCCGAGCTTCATCAGCTCTTCCTCAAGTGACTCCTCCAGCAGCGGCCGTAGTCAACCCCCACGCCGTCGAGCTTGCATGGGAGGTGATTGCTCGTCCGCCCGCCATCGTGCCCCAGTGAAGCGCGAGAGGGAGTCTCCTTGAGGTCCAGAGGCAGCCCGGGTCGCCTCCGCGGGCTGATGTGAGGAGGGCTGCACCGGGCTCGTCCCTTCCTTTCCCTTTTGTTTCCTGTGTAGGACATAACAGCTGCATGGAGCCCCGCCGGGGCGTGTTGGGAATTATTGCTATTTTAGCCATTACCTTGATCTTATTTTTGCGCCTCTTAACTATACGCCTGCGCGTAGATAGTATTGGACCCCTGCCGGGGGGCGACCGGCCCAGGCCCTATGTGCGCGTCGCGGTGCCCGAGGGGCACGGACTAGAGTGGTGCTCCTGTAACGTGCCCGGGCCATGAAACCTTCCAGCGGCTAGAGTAGAAACGCTCGCGAGGACGTTTGCGTACCATCCCTCGCGAGGTCGTTTATCAGAGAAACCAAAGCGAGGAGCGAAAATCGACGAACCACAAATCAGCAACAGCGGCAACTTCGATAAAATTTCAAATGCAAGTGAACACGTCAACAGCGGAAAGCAAATGAAAAAGCCGCGTCCAGCACCTAATCTAGTCTTCGACGTCTTCTCTCCAGCACGGAGCTAAGTGCTGCCACTGGGCGTGGGAGGGAGCCCCAGGGCCTGAGGCCGGCGCTCCTGAGACTCCGGGGCGTGTACAGCCCCACTCATTATTACGTGAGAGTGTCACGGGTGGGCGAGCTTCACAGGCATTGGCCTTGCTTCACAGGCTCCGGGCCTTTTCCAAAACGCGATAGCTTCACGGGCACTCGCCTTGCTTCACAGGCTCTGGGCCTTTTCCAAAACGCAATAGCTTCACAGGCACTCGCTTTGCTTCACAGGCTCTGGGCCTTTTCCAAAACGTGATAACTTCACAGGCACTCGCCTTGCTTCACAGACTCTGGGCCTTTTCCAAAACGCGATAGCTTCACAGGCACTCGCCTTGCTTCACAGGCTCTGGGCCTTTTAGGGGTAGAACCTCCGGAGGTGCTGGATGTTCCACGCGTTCTGGATCGGCTCCCCCTCTTGGGTCTCCAAGCGCACGGAGCCTGGCCTGGAAACATGAACAACCTTGAACGGGCCCTCCCACATGGGAGAGAGCTTGTGCAGCCCCTCCCTGGAGAGAACCCGCCTGAGTACGAGGTCTCCTACCTTGAGGGTCCTGGGGCGGATGTTGCGGTAGTGATACCATCGTAGCGCCTGTTGGTACTTTGCCGCTCGCAGTGCGGCTTCCTGGCGGCGTCCCTCCCCTAGTACGAGGTCCATCCCCCGCAAGGCGTCCTGCTGCGCCTCGTCGAACGCCAGGACCCGCGCGGATAGATGCCTGACCTCGTGAGGAAGGACTGCTTCGGCTCCATAGACCAGGAAGAACGGGGTCTCCCTAGTTGGTTTGGTTGCGGTGGTGCGGATGGACCACAACACGGACTGGAGCTCGTCGTACCAGCCTCTGCCGTAGGCCTCCAGCTTCTTCTTGAATGTCCTGGTCTTGAGGCCTCTCAGGACCTCCGCGTTGGCTCGTTCAGCCTGCCCATTGCTTCGCGGGTGTGCTATCGAAGCGTAGCATATCTGCGTCCCAAGGTTAGCACAATATGTTTTGTGATGATGCGATTCGGCACCCTGAACCGGCTCACGATACCCCTGATGAACTTGACCGCGGAGCTAGCGGGGATGGTACAGACAACCTCCACTTCTGCCCACATGGTGAACTTGTCAATGGTGACGTAGAGGTAGCGATAGCCCCCTGGCGCCCGAGGGAACGGGCCCACAATATCCAACCCCCAAACTGTGAATGGCCACGAGATGGGTATTGTCTGCAGGCCCCCCGCCGGTTGATGGATCTTCTTGGAATGAAACTGGCAGGCCTCACAAGCCTTTACCAATAAGATCGCGTCGTTGAGCGCGGTGGGCCAATAAAACCCACTACGGAATGCCTTGCCGACGAGGGTCCGTGATGATGAATGGTGTCCGCAGTCTCCACCATGTATGTCCTCCAATAGTTCCTTTCCTTGCTCCCTAGAGATGCAGCGCAGAGATAAACCGTTTGGTCGCTTCCAGTAAAGTTCTCCATCTCTGATGCAGTATGCTATGGCCTGCCGCGCCACACGCTCCGCTTCCTCTTCCTTTTCCGGTAGGGCCCCTTGCGTTAAATAACTCCGGAATTCTGCGATCTAGCACTCCTCCTGAGGTTCCATCGCCAGGAGCAGGCGCGGTCCTGAGGTTGGCCCACAGACCGGGGCTCTCGAAGCTGGCGGCTGGGGGAGCTCCTCTCGATACTGAGCGGTGTTTGATAACGTCGGATGTGCTGATGGTTTGAAGAGCCAGTCTTCGAAGACGCCGGGTTCCTACGGCAACCACCTGGATGCTCGTCCAGCTATGTCGTGAGCTTCCTGATTGGTGCCACGGGGCACGTGCTTCAGCGCCAGCCCCCAGAACTGCTTTTCCATTTGGCGGACCTCCGCCAGGTAGGCGTCCATATGCTCGTCCTTCGGCTCGTACACCTTGTTGGAGAAGTTGACTAGGAGCTGCGAGTCGCCCTTGACGGTGAGGCGTTTCACTCCCAGGGCTACTGCGGCCTTCAACCCGGCTATCAGTCCCTCATATTCTGCAATGTTGTAGGAGACCTTTTCACCTTGCTGGAAACAGAGCTGCACGGCATAGTAGAGCTTGTCCTGAGTGGGTGATATCAGCACCGCACCAACGCCCGCGCCATGTCTGGAGAACGCCCCATCGAAGTACATGACCCAGCCTTCCGACGCGTCACTCCCCTGAGAAAGGGAGCGATCCTCATTGTCCCTGAGGCCTGGTGCCTCCGCCCATTCCTCTATGAAATCCGCCAACGCTACTCCCTTGATGACCCTGGTTGTGCTGAACTCGAGCTGAAACGCCTGCAGCTCCATGTTCCACTCGGCGACCCTTCCGGCTGAGTTAGGGCTCCTGAGCACTCTCTCCAGGGGGTACGATGAGACGACCTTAATGGGATGAGCCTGGAAGTAGTGACGCAGCTTGCGTGAGGCTACCAATAGCACGAGGAGGAGCTTTTGAGGCATTGGGTATCGTGCCCTCGCGTCCCGCAACACCGTGCTAACAAAGTAGACGGGATGCTCAACAAGGCTGAGAGTATCTGGGGTTGCAGAGCCCTCGGGAGGCAAAGGCGCCTCGCGAGATGACATTGCCTCGGGTGGTGGACCATCCGGGCGTGCGGCCTCGCCTGCCTCTGGTGCATTCCTCGGCAGCTGACCCTCCTCAACTGCGGTTGCGGCTTCTGCAGGCTTTCCTTGTTCCTGTTTTGTCTTGCCCTTTGCTGCTGCTGCGGTCTTGACTTGGCGTTCCTCCCTAACCGCCACCAGGGCTGCGCTGGCGGAGTAGGGAGTGGCAGCGAGGTAAAGCAGCAGGGTCTCTTGAGGGCGCGGAGCCACCATGACTGGGGGACTAGTCAGGTACCTCTTGAGATCTTGAAACGCCTTATCTTCCTCTTCAGTCCATTCAAAGGGCCCCTTTTTCTTCATCAGCTGAAAAGAAAGGCAGCGCTCGCTCCCCTAATTTGGAGATGAAGCGCCCTAGCGCGGTCACGCGCCCAGTGAGCTTCTGCATTTCCCTGAGGGTCTTTGGTGGGCTCATGTCCTCGACCGCCTTGACCTTCTTGGGGTTTGCCTCGATGCCACGATGGGACACGAGGAATCCCAAAAGCTTGCCCGAGGGGACGCCAAACACACATTTCTCCAGGTTGAGCTGCAGGTTTACTGCGTCGAGGCTCACGAAGGTCTCCTCCATGTCTTGTATCAGGGTCTTGGCCTCCCCAGATTTTACTACAATGTCATCAACGTAGGCTTCGACATTCTTTCCGAGTTGCGGGCCCAAGGTGATCTGCAATAGCCACTGAAAGGTTGCCCCTGCGTTACGCAGTCCGAACGGCATGCATGTATAGCAGTATACCCCGCACGGGGTTAAGAAGGCGGTCTTCTCAACGTCTTCTACCGCCATCTTGATCTGGTGATACCCGGAGAAGGCGTCTAGGAAGCATAGCAGGTCGCACTCTGCAGTGGAATCGACGATCTGGTCGATGCGGGGGAGCAGAAACGGATCTTGCGGGCATGCTTTGTTGAGCTTGGTGAAGTCGACACACATGCGTTCCTTCCCCCTTTCTTGGGCACAATGACAGGGTTGGCCAACCAATCCGGGTATCGAACATCGCGAATGACCCCAGCGGCTTCTAGCTTGCGGGTCTCTTGGACAATGAAGGCCTGCTTCTCCACGGACTGCCGCCTGGCCTTCTGCTTCACGGGGCGCACATTTGGGCACACGTTGAGGTGATGCTCGATGACGCTCCTGGGGATCCCCGCCAGCTGATCGGGCTCCCAAGCAAATACATTCTTATTCACGTGCAAGAACTTGACCAAGGCCTCCTCCTGCTCAGGCTCAAGGTTGGCACCTATGGTGAAAGTGGCACTGGAGGACCCGTCCTCGTCGACGGGTATCCACTTGGTTTCTTCCTTGTCCTGGGTGAACAACTGCTTCTTCTTGGCGGGCGCAGCCCCATTGGGCTCAGGGGTCTCCGCATTGACGGGCTATGCCGATGCCGCCGTCTTGAAGGCAAGCTTGAGTACTCGCAGGGCGTCCCCGATGTCCCCGTGCACGGCGAGGGTGCCGCTGCTCCCGGGCATCTTCATGAGGTTATACGCCGGGTGCGTGGCGACCATGAACTGAGACAGCGCCGGGTAGCCGAGGATGGCGTTGTAAGGGAGGCCAATGGGGGCGATGTCGAAGTCGACCATCTCCGTGTGGAAGTTGTCGTAGGTGCCGAAGGTTACCGGGAGTCGGATCTGTCCCAGGGAGTTGGATGATCCGCCCCCGACGCCCGAGAAAGATCGGCTGGGCCGCAACCGCTCCCGGGGTATGCGGAGGAGGTTGAAAGTCTCGACTGAAACAACGCTGAGGCCCGCGCTGCCGTCAACGAGGGTTCTGGTGACGGCTACCTGGCAGATGGTGGGAGTGCACAACAGGGGGAGCGCGCCCGAGCCGACCAGGTTGGTGGGGTGGTCCTCCGAGCTGAAGGTCAGATCGGCCTCGCGCGCCGCCCGGTCCGGGGGAGCCCCCTGCTGTGCGGAAACGGCGCTAACCCGGCGGGCAAAAGGCTTAACGTGGCGACTCGTGGGCGGCGCCTGCGAGCCGCCCAAGAGGGCCGCAACGACCGGAGGCATCGATGTTGCGGTGCAGCTACTCTACCGCGTAGGCGGATGCCGGGGAGGGGGCGCTTGCCGCTCGTTCCCCGCCGGGCCGGTGGCGGTGTTGACGGCGGGCAACGGGGAACGACGAGGACTCCCACCGACGAGGGCCGTCTGGGCAACACGAGAAGCGATGGCGGCCCGGCGCTCAGTGCGGGCCCGACGAGCGTTGGACATGGATGCGACGGTCACAGGAGAGCGGAGTGGTGGAAGACGGATTCCGGCGCACCCCTACCTGGCGTGCCAAATGTCGGATTCACGGGTTCCGGCAGAACCTTAAGGTTCGAACACTGGGGTGCGCACGGAAATCACACCTTCTACCTCCCCGTCTCACAAAGATCTACACTACTAAAGGAACTACACAAGGGATACAAGATTTATACTGGTTCGGGCCACCGTTATGGTGTAATACCCTACTCTAGTGTGTGGTGGGTGGATTGCCTCTTGGGGCTGATGATGATGAGCGATACAAGGAAGAACAGCCTCACGAGGGTCTGTTCTTGGCTGGGGGGACGAAGTGCTAGGAGGAGTTCAGTCACCCTTCTCTCTCTCTCTCTCTCTCTCTCTCTCTCTCTCTCTACTTGCGAACCGGACGAACAAACTCCGCCAACCGAACCCCTTGCTACGTGGGTGCCCGGTCCTATTTATAGGCAAAGGCCCTGAGCCTCTTCCAAAATATTGAGCGGGAAGGGCGCCAACAATTGGCCAATTCGAAGGGGAACATCTAGTACACTTGTCCTGACTAAAGTTGGTCTTCGCCTGCAAAAGACGCTGCGGTGACGCCGTGCTGTGCTCCATGGTGACCTCCGTCTCGTAGTCCGCTTGGTCATGGTCTTGTTGCACCGAAATGGCAACCTTTGCCTGATGCCTCAGTACTCCGCGGCTGCGCTTGCCCCCTTTGCACCAAAGAGGAAAGAAGGACGCTGCGCGCGCTGGCGCCCACCTGGCACCCTCGATCGTCATGCCTTGCGTCATGGGAACCTCGCGAGGTACCCCGTCTTGATTCCTCCGCCTCCTCGCGAGCCAGCCTGAGGAGGCTGCGCCTGGGGATGCGCCGTGTCGTCCACCCCGCGAGGCTTGGCCCCTCGCGAGGGTCTTGAGTCTTGTGTTGATGAAGATGGTCCATGCTGGGCCTCCTTTGAGCCACGCCGCAGGCCGCAGGTAGGCAAGTCTAGGGACCCCCATTCCTAGAACGCCGACAGTGTCAAAACCAGTGGATCTCGGTTAGGGGGTCCTGAACTGTGCGTCTAGGTCGGATGGTAACAGGAGGTAGGGTTCACGATGTTTTACCCAGGTTTGGGCCCTCTTGATGGAGGTAAAACCCTATGTCCTGCTTGATTAATATTGATGATATGGGTAGTACAAGAGTAGATCTACCACGAGATCAGAGAGGCTAAACCCTAAAAGCTAGCGTATGGTATGATTTTTGTTTGTCCTACGGACTAAAACTCTCCGGTTTATATAGACACCGGAGAGGGCTAGGGTTACACAGAGTCGGTTACAATGGTAGGAGATCTACATATCCGTATCGCCAAGCTTGCCTTCCACGCCAGGGAAAGTCCCTTCCGGACACGGGACGAAGTCATCAATCTTGCATCTTCATAGTCCAGGAGTCCGGACAAAGGTATAGTCCGTCCATCCGGACAACCCCTAATCCAGGACTCCCTCAGTAGCCCCTGAACCAGGCTTCAATGACGATGAGTCTGGCGCATAGATTGTCTTCGGCATTGCAAGGCGGGTTCTCCTCCAAGTACTTCATAGAAGATTTTGAACGCAAAGGTAGTGTCCGGCTCTGCAAAATAAGTTTCCACATATTGCCATAGAGAGAATAATATTTACACAAATCTAATCTGTTGATGTCCCACTCAGCGCGTTTAGCGAGGCAATTTCCTCGGCACATCTTGTTAAAGCAGAGATCGTGTCCCCTTATTTCGGGATTCTCATCAATACGGGTGTGGGTAACCCAATCGCGCCATTGACTACAGCGCTTGTGAGATAAGCGAGTTTTACCAGGCTAGTGGGGGCACATAGTCGCGTCCGCCCATATAAGGGGATAAGGATCCACCTTTTCATCCACGCCTTCTTCCTCCTTTGCCTATCCATTTCCGCGCACTCGAACTCCAGTGCCCAACTCCGCACACCCCACCTCAATCTTCTCCAGCCATGTCCGGAGCGGGAGGCAAGTGGATGGTCTCCTCCGTCACGGAGGGACACATCAAAAAACTGAGGAAGGCCGGATACTTGTCTAACAACATTGCGCACCGGCTTCCCGAAGAGGGGCAGCTCATCCCCACCCCCAGGCCCCATGAGAGGGTGGTGTTCCTCGCCCATTTCCTCCGCGGACTGGGTTCCCTCTCCACCCATTTCTCCGGGGGCTCATGTTCTACTATGGCCTGGATTTCCACGATCTGGCCCCGAACTTTGTCCTCAATATCTCGGCATTTACCGTCGTGTGCGAGGCTTTCTTCTGCATCGGCCCCCATTTCGGCCTATGGCTCAAGACATTCAATGTCAAGCCGAAGGTGGTGTGCGGCACTCAGGCGGAGTGCGGAGGCGCCATGGTGGGAAAGATGCCCAACATCCTATGGCCCGAGGGCTCCTTTGTGGAGTCCCTAAAGGGGTGGCAATCGGGGTGGTTTTACATCACCGAGCCGCGCGACCCTGAATAGGTCGCAGCCCCTGAGTTCTGATCCGGACCCCTTACGCGGCTCACCTCCTGGAAAGAGACGGGCATGTCATCGGGTAAAGAAGGAGAGCTGACCGGACTCCAAACATGCGGCCAAACCCTGGTGGACAAGAAGCTCAAACTTGTCAACGTAGTCCAGGTTATGCTCATCCGCCGGATCCTCCCGTGTGAACAATGGGCTTTCAACCTGTGGGAGTTCGAACCGGCGCAGCACCGAAATCTAAGCAGGCTCTTCGACACAACGTACGAAGATGCCTGCAAGGTGCTTTTCAAGGGCGCCGAGGCCCCAGCATCCGCTACCGAGGATTGCGGACTCAGCACGCAGCGTCGCGCTCGTGCGTTAAGCTATTTTTACCTTTTACAGGGTAATAGTTTTTCATAGTTTGACTCCAGGCGGGATCTTAAGCTCCCTTACCTTTGACAGGATTGGGAGGAGACGTATGGACAGATCAACTGTCCGGCTCCTTTGCCCGAAGGCCCAGCGGACGCTCGCTTGGCGAAGCTGCTGGTTCTAGCACCCTATGTGGTGCCGGAGAAGAAGGCCAAGCAGAAGGCCACGGGGACTCGGAAGAGTTCCCGGCGCCTGGGGGTGTCGGATTCATCATCCGACGACTCCAAGACGCACTCCTCCCATGAAGACGAGGAGGAGGAAGAAGAGACCTCTCCCCCTCCAGCGGGGGGAGAGAAGAAAAGGAAGGCCGCCCCAACTGGGGAGGCCGAAAGGTCCAAGAAGGGGAAAACCCTTCCTCCGGATGGCTCCACCAACACCAACAACGGCGAAGAGGAGTGGCCGCACAGGGCCAAGCCCCTGGCGAGGTCGTAAGTGTCCGGACACCAGAGTGATTCATAGTATTCTTCCATTGCACAGCTTTTCCTTATGTCGAACATGTTTATGCAGTCCACCCAAAGACCGGCTCGACGTGTCGTCGAGCGGTTCCCTGGATTCGTCGGATGTGAATTCGCTTCCGATGGCTACCTCCCCCCACCCTACGGACGACGCCGAGGTGCTGTCCCAACAGGTTCCAAGCCAGGAGGAGGTGGTCCTGGAAGCGCCGCAAGGCGACCTCCCGGACTCCAGGCGCAAACGGAATAAAACCCCCAAGGGCTCCGAGTCTGGCCTTGAGCCAAACACCGCGCTGAAACCTTCAATGGTTTTGGACTCGAGTAGGCGGCCTCCTTCCAAGAGGAGTGAGCCTACCGAGCCGGTAACCTCCGTCCAACCAGAGGCACCGGACAATTTGCTGGAGACGCTTAACGACGCCTCCATCGACGAGGAGCACCGCACTATTATGAGTGCAGTGATCGAGAAGGTTCAGTCCGCCAAGAGCGGACTGACTGAAGCTTGTGCCAACCTTCTAACAGGCTTTGAGGTAGGTAAAGAATATGTAAAAATATTACCGCATAGACAGTAGCCCCTGATGCTCTGTTCGGCGTTCGGAAAGAAAAGCCGAATAGAGGATCTAATAATCGCAGGAGTCTAACATAATCAAGTCAATATGCGTATGCAGGCTTCGCTGGTGGTCTCCGTCGCACTGACCGCGGAGGTGGATACGGTGAAGCAGAACCTCGCGCGGTCCGAGAACAAACTCGGCCATGCCAAGAGGCAACTCTAGGAGAAGGAAGGTAAGTAATACCTTCCGCAATTATATAGAGAAGATGTGGTTGCAAAAAATGACAGGATCAACGTGCTATTATAGGGGCCATGACCGAGGTGGCAACCCTTAAGCAAGCGCTGTCCGAGGCCGAAAACAGGGCGGCCGCGGAGCGCACGGTGAGAGAGAATCAAGAGGCATGGGTGGAGGAGGTGCAGAAAGAGCTCCAGGCTCTCATGAAAAAACACGAGAGTTTGGAGCTTGACTCAAAGACGCAAGCATCCGAGCTTGCGGCAGCCCTCAAAAGCGCGAAGTCTGCCAAGGCCGAAGCTCAGAAAGCCCTCAAAGAAATTGACGCGATGAAGAAGATAGCGGCGGGTAAGGCATGGATTATGCAAAGCAATCACGTGAAAGTGAACTATTTGTTACTTACCCGAGTCCGGAGCTCTCCAGGAGCATTCGCAGATTTGCCCCGTAGTGCGTCTGATGCCACCGCCTACTACCGAGCCTAGGAGGGGAGCTCGACGGAGAAGGTGTTCTGTTCTCAGTATGCTAAGGCCAGACACCTGGTGCCTTTGAGCGACCAGCTGAAGCAGATGGTCGAGCTCCACAAGGTTGCCGAACAGGCCATAAAGGGCCTCATAGTTCGGCTGTGGCCTGGAGAGGCTCTGCCTGGGAGCTACTTCGGGTTGGTGAGGCGGCTGGTGGATGCATGTCCATGGCTTGAAGTAATCAAGTGCTCCGTCTGCATCGAAGGTGCCCATAGGGCGCTTGCCCGTGCTAAAGTGCACTGGGCAAGATGGATGCGGAGAAGCTGGTGAAGGACGGGCCGCCGCCGAGCAAGGAGCATCGCGTCCCGGAAGCATATTATGATGGCGTCCTGAAGGGTGCCCGCCTTATGGCGGATGAATGCTCCAAAGATGTAATTTTTTGAGTGAACTCGCATTTGTGATCCTGTACGCTGAAAACTTGTTCATATGCGCTAAGCAACGCTTTTGAATTTAAAATATTACCTTGTGTGCGGTCGTTTATCAAATTTGAGAGATGGCGAGTCGTCGACTTCTGTCCCCATGCCACGAGTGCTGGGGTGTTCGGGATAAACATGAGCGCTCTTTTTCCCATTCTTGGGTCCTTCGAAGGAGGCGCTCAACACAACGAACAAGGCAATCGGACTATAATGCTTGAACACTCTCACTTAGCCATAGAATTCTATAATTTTAAATTTCGGTGAAGCCCCTAGTGTTCGGAAGACCGAGTTCGGGACGCTATCCATGCCTAGGCCGGACAAAGCCGACTCCTCGCTCTAAGTGGCATAAGTCTTTAGGGACTCAAAAACCTCTCGAACAGCGACCAGCTCTTGCCTCATCATGTCAGTCAATTTTAGCTTTCTCTACTGAGGTGCTTAGCCCAGCTCAACTGGTGCATAATCGCAGTAGTTCTCCTAGTGCTACCTTAGCCGATATGACGGAACGTAAGGAACCAAAACATAGGAGCCGGGAAAACCCAACTATTGACCCAAGACATGATTCGGAGCCGATGCATATAATGCTATAAGTTTGGGGTGCCGCACTTGCGAAAGTGTTCGGACTTCTCACACCATGTTGTGGGGTAATTTAGCCCCTGGCGTATTGGTCGTACCAAAGTGTACGGGTGCAACATGTCATTAATGAACATATATGCATAAAAAAAGGTAATGCGATAATAGACGGAAGCTATGTATTGTTTATTTAAAAAACCTGCGATCAAAGCAGAACGATACAAATAGTGCGATAAGCAAAAGATGGGACTATCAAATATGTCCTTTCCAGGGGCGAGCTGTGGAATGTTATGAGAAACAGGTATACTGCTCGTTATAGAGACCACCTTAGAGTTCCGTAGTGCGGTGTAGCTTTCTGCTTCCCTGGTTGTATCGTTTGTGCGGCAATTGTACTGCCGGACAAGCCTTCTGAAGAATGGAGTCCTGAAAATAAGAGAAAATTAAGAAATCGGCAGCCCCTAGTGCGGTGTAAGCCGCGTTTCGGGCGTGACGTGATGGGGCCCCTCCCCCTATGCCCATGGTATTTGTAGAGCGTAGTTATGTACGCGCAACACTGGTTTCGCAAGTTCGTGAGGGCTAGGGTTGAGGCCGCATTGCTACGCTTGCTCGGAAGATGCTAGGAGGTCTTGTTGTAGGTTACTCCGGGCGCTCTTGACGGTGTCTGAACGTTTAATGGCCGGACTGGAGAAATGCCTTGAGAGGCTGCTTTGTACTTCTTTTGCGATAGCCACCGTATGCTCCTCCGTTCGGAGAGAACGTTCAGTGTTTCCATTGACCGTGATGACGCCTCGAGCGCCTGACATCTTGAGCTTGAGGTATGCATAGTGTGGCACCGCATTGAACTTGGCAAATGAGGTTCGCCCGAGCAGTGCATGATAGCCACTGCGGAACGGGACTATGTCGAAGATTAACTCCTCGCTTCGGAAATTATCCGGAGATCCGAAGACCACTTCAAGTGTAACTGAGCCTCTACAGTTGGCTTCTACCCCTGGTATGATGCCTTTAAAGGTCGTTCTGGTGGGTTTAATCCTCGAGCGATTGATGTCCATTTTCCGCACTGTATCCTGATAAAGCAGGTTCAGGCTGCTGCCGCCGTCCATAAGGACTCTAGTGAGGTGAAATCCGTCAATAATTGGGTCTAGAACCAATCTGGCGAATCCGCCATGACGGATGCTAGTGGGGTGGTCCCTTCGATCAAAAGTGATCGGGCAGGAAGACCATGGGTTGAATTTTGGGGCGACTGGCTCCATCATGTATATGTCCCTTAGCACACGCTTCCGCTCCCTCTTGGGGACGTGGGTTGCGTATATCATGTTCACCATCCGCACTTGTGGGGAAAACCTTTCTGTCCCCTGTTGTTCGGCGGCCGGGGCTCCTCCTCGTCATCGCTATGCAGCCCCTTGTCTCTGCTTTCGGCATTTAACTTGCCTGCCTACTTGAAGAGCCAACAATCCTTGTTGGTGTGATTGGCTGGTTTTTCAGGGGTGCCATGTATCTGGCATGAGCGGTCGAGTATTTGGTCCAAACTGGACGGGCCCGGAGTATTTCTTTTGAATGGCTTCTTTCGCTGACCGGGTTTAGAGCCTTTGAATCCGGCATTAACTGTCGTATCCTTAGCATTGTCGTCGTTAATGCGGCGCTTTTGCTTGTTGCGACGTGACCTGCCACTGCCGTCCTTGGTATCCGAATTACCAGGGCTCTTGGTCATGTTATTGCTGCGAGCTAGCCAGCTGTCTTCTCCCGCGCAAAAGTGGGTCATAAGTGTCGTGAGGGCTACCATAGATTTCGGCTTTTCCTGTCCTAGGTGTCGTGCAAGCCACTCGTTGCGGATGTTATGCTTGAAGGTTGCTAGGGCCTCTGCGTCTGGACAGTCGACGATTTGATTTTTCTTGGTTAGGAACCATGTCCAGAATTGTCTGGCCGATTCCTCTGGCTACTGAATTATGTGGCTTAGGTCATCGGCGTCTGGTGGTCGCACATAAGTGCCCTGGAAATTGTCGAGGAATGCAGCTTCCAGGTCCTCCCAACAACCAATTGATTCTGCTGGCAAGCTGTTAAGCCAATGCCGGGCTGGTCCTTTAAGCTTGAGTGGGAGGTAATTGATAGCGTGTAGGTCATCACCGCGGGCCATGTGGATATGAAGGAGATAGTCCTCGATCCATACCGTAGGATCTGTTGTGCCATCGTATGATTCGATGTTCACGGGTTTGAAACTCTCGGGGTTTTGATGATCCATTACTTCATATATGAAGCATAGTGGGTGTGCGGTGCCTCTGTATTGGGATACATCACGACGCAGCTCAAACGAGCTTTGTCAACTGTGTTCGGCCCGGCCGGATTTACTATATCCGGCGTGATGAGTACTGTCTCGTGCCGTTGGGCGCCCACGTGATCCATAGATCTATCTTGTTTGCCTTGCCTTGTCCTCCAATATATCTCGCGGGTCTGGCGCATTTTCCCATGCCTTGGTAGTTTTTGAGCAGCGCCGGGGTGCGGCTTGAGTGGAGGGCCGAGAGGCCTCTCTGTCGCGGCCACGGGGTGGCCGGTCGGCCGCATCATGCATTGCTGATGTAGGTTTAGGTGCTTCCTCCTCTAATTGGGGTAGCAACATGCGCTTTGGGTAGCTCTTGGAGGGGCGTTCAAGTTCATACTCTTCGGCCGCAAGGACTTCAGTCCATCTGTCGGCTAGCAAATCTTGATCAGCTCTAAGCTGTTGCTATTTTATCTTGAGGCCGCTCGTCGTGGCCATAAGCCTGCGTTTGAAACGCTCTTGTTCGACGGGATCTTCCGGCACGACAAATTCGTCGTCGTCGAGGCTTGCCTCGTCTTCGGAGGGAGGCATATAATTATCGTCCTCGACCTCTCTGTCTGCCGCTCTCTCATGAGGGCTGGCTTCAGTATCCTCCTGTGCTGAATCTAGCTGGAGGTGGTTCTCTTCGGCACTGTCAAGGGTGTTATTATCCCCCGTGCCGGAATCACCGTTTTTGTTTTTGCGGGATTTGGAGTGGCGCCGCTGACGCCAGCGCTTAGGCTGCTTCTTGGAGGGGTCATCCTCCGTTGTTCCATCGCCATTACCTTCTTTTGGGGTGTCCACCATGTATATATCATACGACGAGGTGGCTTTCCAGTGCCCAATAGGCGCTGGTTCTTGATCGTCTCCTGCATCGGCATCCATACCGTCGATGTCTTCGGAGTCGAAGTCGAGCATGTTGGTTAAATCATCGACAGTGGCTATGAAGTGGGTGGTGGGTGGGCTTTGAATTTCTTCATCATCCGCATCCCAACCTTGCCGACCATAGTCCATCCAGGGCTCTCCTAACAAAGAGAGGGACTTTAGTGCCTTCAGAATATCGCCGAAGGGCGAGTGCTGAAAGATGTCCGCGGTGGAGAACTCCATGATCAGCGCCCAATCGGGTTCGATCGGTCGGGGTGCAGAGGGCTCAGAGTCTGGAGAGGAGTCCGGCTCCATGGAGTCACGGGCTTCACCGAGAATAGGGCTGGTGTTCGGCTCGATCGCCATAGAAATTGCAGCCCCCGAGGTGGTGTCTAACCACCCATCCTCGGTTGGTGTGATCGGCTCCGAGCTAGGGGTCGAAGCGGACACAGGTGCGGCCTCCAGGGCACTGTTCGGCGGTAGAGCTAAATCATGCCCATCGTGACAGTGCGGCGTGCTCGGCTGTGGCTCAAATTCGTCGAAGATCAAGTCTCTGCGGATGTCGGCCATGTAGTTCAAACTTCCAAATCTGACCTGATGGTCAGGGGCGTAGCTTTCGATCTGCTCTAGATGACCAAGCGAACTGGCCTGCAGTGCAAAGCCGCCGAATACGAAGATCTGTCCGGGGAGAAAAGTCTCACCCTGGATCGCATCGCTGTTGATGATCGGCGAAGCCATCGGGCCTAAAAGTGATGACACAGAGGAACTCTCAATGAAAGCACCAATGTCGGTGTCAAAACCGGCGGATCTCAGGTAGGGGCTCCCGAACTGTGCGTCTAGGTCGAATGGTAAGAGGAGGCAGTGGACACGATGTTTTACCCAGGTTCAGGCCCTCTTGATGGAGGTAAAACCCTACGTCCTGCTTGATTAATATTGATGATATGGGTAGTACAAGAGTATATCTACCACGAGATCAGAGAGGCTAAACCTTAAAAGCTAGCCTATGGTATGATTGTTGTTCGTCCTACAGACTAAAACTCTCCGTATCCGTATAATGGTAGGAGATCTACATATCCCTATCGCCAAGCTTGCCTTCCACGCCAAGGAAAGTCCCTTCCGGACACGGGACGAAGTCTTCAATCTTGCATCTTCATAGTCCAGGAGTCTGGCCAAAGGTATAATCCGTCTATCCGGACACCCCCTAATCCAGGACTCCCTCACCGACATCGAGCTTGTTAACAAGTGGCATGACGAGGCACAGGGTAAGTAATGTTTTCTGGTGAATGTCACATAGTAAGAGCAGCATGATGCCAGTATCTTTAATATGTTGTGACTGCAGATGGAGCTGCCACCGTGGAGACCCTTCGGGCGGAACTTACCCGAGACAAAGAACAAGCAAGGAGTAGTAATGCCGAAGAGTTGAGGGCCGAGAAGGCCGCGCATTGTAAGAGCAAAGAGAAAATGGCCAAGATGGCTGTAAAGTTAAAAGACACTGCCGACCGTTGCCAGTTCCTTGAAGAAGAAAACCGAGTGAAGGCGACGGACCTTGAAAAGGCCACGATGGCGACCAAAGACACCCGCTCTGCTATGAGAGCGAAGCAGGAGGAGCTGGGTGAAGCCGGGGATATTGCGGCTCGGAAGCCCTTTATGCTGCGGAGGAAGTTCGGAGATCCGCGGTATGCCCCTCTAGATCGGCTGTGGAGTTCGGCAGACGCATATATGGACTTGGCGGCGAGCGCTGTCGATGCTGCCGAATACTTCCGAGATCAAACAGATCGTGAAGTGGACAAGCCGTTCTGGTCGTAGTTTAACGTTCCAGAGCGTCCGCTTCCATTGACTGATCAGCTAGCCGAATGGGCCGAACTCAATAGGTTGTCCGCACTCGCCATGAGGTTCGTCGTAGATCATCTGTGGCCGGAAAAACCGAAGCCGAACAACTATTTCAGCTTAGTGCAGTAGTTTCTTGGAGCGGTTCCGCGCATCAATGAGATGAAGAGGTCGGTGTGTATAGAAGGCTCGCGGATTTACCTTGCCCATGTCAAAGCATACTGGGCGGAGAAGGATGCTACCACTGTTGCGGCGCAGGGTTCGGCCACAGGCCGAGTGGCTGTCGAGCACTATTTCAAAGAAGTTCTCGAGGTTGCTCGTTTGATAGAGGCCCAGTGCTCAAAGAATATTATGTTGGAGTGACATGTATTCCCATTGTAAACACAATGTTTTTATGAAATTTATCAAGGCTGTATTTATACTTTTGCCCGAAAGTAATATGATGCCTCCTGTGTGGCCATTTATGTATATATGTATATAACCTGAAAGATTGCAGTCGTCGGCTTCAACCCCCACGCATATAATGCGGAGCTGTTCGCAGAAGACGTGTGTTCACACTTAACCCAACGTCTTGGTCCTATTAAGGAGGTGATAGCGCAGCGAACGAGGCAACCGGACTATAATGCTTTAACACTTTCACTTAGCCATATGAGTTTGACGGTGGGGCTACTATATAGCCCCTGGTGGCTCCGCACTCTCCCGAATTCGGGGTGCGTACATGCCTGGCCGGGAAACGGCCCTTCGTTAAGGCAGAGGAATTCTAACATTCTGATAGGTCATCAAGTGGTTTACCAGTCTCACGCTATATCATGACAGTCAGTTTTCGGCTTTCTCTACTGAGGTGCTCGTCCGGATGAACCGCGGCACAATCGCAGTAGTTCTCCTGGTGCCGCCTTAGCCTATAGAGCGGAACGTAAGGCAGCAAAACACAGATGCCGGGCAAACCCAACATTTGACCAAAGACATGATTCGGAGCTGATGCATATAAGGCCAAACTCGCGACGCCGAACACTCCCTATGGTCTTCGGTCTAAATGGTATAAATCAGGCCTAAACAGTGCCCTTTGTAAGAAGCCCTCGGTGTCCAGGTATGTGCATTATTCTGACGTAGCCGTATGCCAAGACGTCAGCATCCTTCTCAATAGTACTGAGAATCCGATGGATGTGTATCAACAAGAGACAGTAAGAAAGGTTTACGCAGGGTCTTAATCTAAAAAGAATCCTTGGAACGGGTCCCTACTACACGTCTACACATGTGTCTCTATTGTGCCGTATCCTGGACGGGTGTAGCACGATGGTCATCTATAAAAGAGAGGAACTTAGATGAAAAGTTGTCGTGCAAAAAGGTAGGTTTAAAGAAACCATGTACAATTCAAGATGAGTAAAAATTGCCACTTGTCTGCGCGCTTTGAGCCCCTTGTATTTGTAATAGGGGTGTGGCCATCAAACCTATATGAATTACATATAGTTGCGTCGGACTTGTCTAACCGTGTCCGTAGTCTTGACAACCTGTCGAATGCTTTAGTTGGTGAGGCCGTTTTAGTGTGCGGCTGCCGAGGCAGCCGCACTCTCTTCGGCGCGCAGGGATTGCTCAATATTTCCATTTACTGTAATGATGCCACGTGGACCGGACATCTTAAGCGTGAGGGAAGTGTAATGCGGTATTGCATTAAAGCGAGCGAAAGCTTTGCATCCGAGTAGTGCTTGATAGCCACTTTGGAACGGAGCAATGTGGAAGGTTAAATTTTCACTACGGAGGTTATCGGGGAAGCCGAATATAACCTCTAGTAGCAGGGAGCCCGTGCAATGAGCCCCTGGGAATGGCATTACTCCTTTAAAGGTAGTATTGCTGTGGCAAATTTTCGTTGGGTCTATCCCCATTTTGCGGATTCTGTCCTGATATATCAGGTTTAGACTGCTGCCACCGTTCATCAGGACTCGTGTGAAGTGGTATCCGTCAATTATTGTGTCTGATACCAAGGCAGCCCATCCTGCACGCCGGATACTTGCTGAGTAATCCTGATGGTCGAAAGTGATCGGTTGAGACGACTAGTGGCAGGACTCCGCGGTGATAGGCCCTTGGGCATATTTCTCTGGGAGTGCCGCTTTGTTTCTCCCCTTGATCATGTGTAACACGTTTACTGTTTTGACTTCTGGTGGAAATTTCTTTTGTTCCCCAGTGTCTTGCTCGAGAGGCTCATCCTCGTCTTCGCTTGGTGTATCCATCCCCTTGTGTATGGCGTTGAGCTTGCCGAACTGCTTGAAGACCCAACATTCTCTGTGGGTATGATTAGCGGGTTTGCCAGGGGTGCTATGGATCTAACATATTTTGTCTAGAATTTTGTTTAGGCTGGACAGTTCATCCCTGGTGCCTTTAGAGGGCGGCTTTTGCTGACCTGGCCGAGAGCTTATGAATCCGGCATTTACTGCCGTGCTCTTCGGGTTGTATTCTTTACTCCTGCGCTTATTATTTTTGTTGCGCCGTGATTTCCCCTTTCCATCTCTAACTTCGGATGTACTGGGGTCGCTGGAGCTGCATCTGGCTAGCCAGCTATCCTCACCCGCGCAAAAGCGGGTAATGAGGCTTGTTAATGCTGCCATTGTTCTCGGCTTTTCTTGGCCGATGTGTCTGGCAAGCCATTCGTCACGGATGCTATGCTTAAAAGCTGCCAAGGCTTCGGCGTCCGGACAGTCGACTATTTGGTTCTTTTTAGTAAGAAACCTGTTCCAAAGCTTTCGGGATGACCTCGGGGCTGGTGAGTTATATGACTCAAATCGTCCGCGTCCAGAGGTCGGACGTAAGTCCCTTGAAAATTTTCCCGAAAAGCGTCTTCGAGCTCTTCCTAGCTTCCAATGGAGCTTTCGAGGAGGCCTTTAAGCGAGTGCCGAGCTGGCCCTTTGAGTTTGAGGGGTAAATACTTAATGGCGTGGAGATCATCTCCTCGAGCCATATGGATATGGATGATATTGTCCTCAATCCAGACCCCAGGGTATGTTATTCCGTCGTATGCCTCTATGTTTACGAGTTTGAATCCCTCTCGAAATTCATGTTCTAGCACCTCATCGGTGAAACATAGGGGGTTTGCGGCACCCCTGTATCTGGGTGTATCGCGTTGTTTGGATGTTTGTTTTGTTGCATCGTATGCTGAAGCGCACTTGCATGGTCCATAGATGGATTTGGTTGCCCCGTCCTTTTGATGCGAGCCCTCGCGTGGATCGCGTACTGGCTTATGTGCGGCGTTGTTTGCCGCTCTATGTTGGCCGTGAGGTCGTCTATCCGGCCAGATGGCCATTTTAATTTTTGGTTGCGGGGGATCTAAGGCCTCCTCATCTAATTCAGGTAGCAACTTCCGCTTCGGGTAGCTCTTGGTGGGGCAATTACCGCCGTACTTCGCTGCTGTGTTGAGTACTTTACTCCGTCTGATTTTGAGTGCGTCTTGTGCAGCCTTGAGCCTTTGCTTCTGCTTTTTTAGACTCCTCGCGGTAGCAAGAAGCCTTTGATGGGCATTCTGTTGTTTCGGGTGTCTGTCCGGTGTGATGTCGTCCGGACTATTATCTTTGACAGAGTCGGGTTGTTCGTTTTGATTCTCTGTGTTGCCATGGTCCGGAGATGGCTCACCCTGCTCTAACGCTAGGTCCATATGATCATTATTTCTGTCGAGGCAGGATTTGGAGCGGCACTTACGCCGCCGCTTTGACTGCTGCTGGAGGGGACAACCCTTCGTTGTGTCCTTCCGTTCCTCATCATTGTTTCCTTTTGGTGTGTCCACCATGTATACGTCATGTGATGAAGTGGGCGTACAGTACCCTGTGGGCAGTGGTTCCTGTTCGTCTCCTGCATCGTCATCCATACCGTCGATATCTTCGGAGTCGAAGTTGAGCATGTCGGTTAAGTCATTGACAGTGGCTACTAAGTGGGTGGTGTGTGGGCGGCGAATTACTTCGTCATCCTCATCCCAATCCTGCCGGATATAGTTCGGCCAGGACTCTCCTGACAAGGAGAGAGACTTTAATGAATTCAGTATGTCGCTGAAGGGCGAGTGCTAAAAGATATCCGCGGAGGTAAACTCCATGATTGGCGCCCAATCAGATTCGCTAGGAACGGGCGCAGGCGGTTCGGAGTCCGTGGCCGGAGAAGTATCCGGTAGTTTAACAACACGGCTCTCGTGAAGGGTAAGGTCGATATTCGGCTCGATCGCCATTGGGGATGCGGCCTCTGTGGCGGGATCTATCCACCTGTCCATGTGAGACGCAACTGGCTCCGAATTAAGGGTCGGAGCGGCTGCCGGTGCGATTTCTTGAACACTGTCCGATGGCAGAGCTAAATCGTACTCATCGTGACCGCGTGGTGCACAAGGCAGGGGCACAAATCCGTCGAAGACCAAGTCTCCGTGGATATCGGCCTTGTAGTTTAAGCTTCCAAATCTGACCTGGCGGCCAAGGGCGTGACTTTGGATCTACTCTAGATGGCCAAGCGAATTGGCCCGCAGTGCGAAGCTGCCGAATAAAAAATCTGTCCGGGGAGAATAGTCTCACCCTGGACTGCGTCGCTAATGATGATCAAAGAAGCCATCAAGCCGGATGAGGACGACACAGAGGAACTCTCAATGAAAGCACCAATGTCGGTGTCAAAACCGGCGGATCTCAGGTAGGGGGTCCCGAACTGTGCGTCTAAGGCTGATGGTAACAAGAGGCAGGGGACACCATGTTTTACCCAGGTTCGGGCCCTCTTCATGGAGGTAAAACCCTGCGTCCAGCTTGATTAATATTGATGATATGGGTAGTACAAGAGTAGATTTACCACGAGATCAGAGAGGCTAAACCCTAGAAGCTAGCCTATGGTATGATTCTATGTTATCGTTCTACAGACAAAAACCCTCCGGTTTATATAGACACCGGAAAGGGCTAGGGTTACACAAGGTCGGTTACAAAGGAGGAGATATACATATCCGTATTGCCTAGCTTGCTTTCCACGCCAAGTAGAGTTCCATCCGGACACGAGATGAAGTCTTCAATCTTGTATCTTCATAGTCTAACCGTCCGGCCAAAGGATATAGTCCGGCTGTTCGGAGACCCCCTAATCCAGGACTCCCTCAGCCAATAAAACAGCAAATTTTTGTGAAGTGGGGGAGAGGAAAATGAGAGGCAAATGGAAAATAATGTACATTGTGAGGAGATGAGATTTGTGATTAGGAACCTGGTTATGAAGAAGATCCTCCCCGGCAACGGCGCCAGAAATTCCTTTTGACCGCTCTCTGACTATAGCGCCAGAAAAGCTCCTGACTGCTAGGACTACGTCTCTATTTCCCCAAAGAGGAAGGGATGATGCAGCACAGCGACGGTAGGTATTTCCCTCAGTGAAGAAACCAAGGATATTGAACCAGTAGGAGAACCAAGCAACACAACGTAAACAACACCTGCACACAAGTAATAACACCTTGCAACCCGGTGTGTTAAAGGGGTTGTCAATCCCTTTCGGGTAGCGATGCCAGAAAATCGTAGTAGATTGAAATAACAGGTCGCAAATAAAATAAAATGCAGCAAAGTATTTTTGTATGTTTGGTTTAATAGATCTGAATAAAAATGCAAAGGAAAAGTAGATCAGAAGCAAATATATGAGGAAGAAGACCCGGGGGCCGTAGGTTTCACTAGTGGCATCCCTCAAGAAAGATAGTAAACGGTGGGTAACAAATTACTGTTGGCCAATTGATAGAACCTCAAATAATTATGACGATATCGAGGCAATGATGATTACATAGGCATCACGTCCAAGATTAGTAGACCGACTCCTGCATGCATCTACTACTATTACTCGACACATCGACCGCTATCCGGCATGCATCTAGTGTATTAAGTTCATGGAAAAATGGAGTAATTCAATAAGAACGATTACATGATGCAGACAGGACCGTTTATCTATTGCGTAGATATAGATCCCGTCTTTTTATCCTTAGTAGCAACGATACATACGTGTTGGTTCCCTTTTCTGTCACTGGGATCAAGCACCGTAAGATTGAACCCACTACTGAGCACCTCTTCCCATTGCAAGATAAATAGATCAAGTTGGCCAAACAAAACCCAAATATCAAAGAATAAATATGAGGCTATAGAGATCATGCATATAAGAGATCAAAGAAACTCAAATAACTTTCATGGATATAAAAAGATATGACTGATGATAAACTCAAAGTTCATCAGATCCCAACAAACACACCGCAGAAAGAGTTACATCATATGGATCTCCAAGAGACCATTGTATTGAGAATCAAGAGAGAGAGATGAAGCCATCTAGCTACTAACTATGGACCCGAAGGTCTACAAAGAACTACTCACGCATCATCAGAGAGGCACCAATTGAGGTGGTGAACCCCATCCGATGGTGTCTAGATTGGATCTGGTGGTTGTCGACTCTGCGGCGGCTGGATGAATATTTCATTGACTTCCCTAGGGTTTTGATATTTTTGGAGTATTCATATAGGAAAGAGGCAGTCCGGGGGCACCCGAGGTGGGCACAACCCACCAGGGCCCGCCTGGGCCTCCTGGCGCGCCCTAGTGGGTTGTCCCCTCCTCGGAACTCCCCCTAGGTGCAAACAGGGCCCAACATGTTCCTTTTGGTCCATAAAAAATCTCCGTAAAGTTTTGTGGCATTTGGACTACGTTTGATATTGATTTTCTGTTATGTAAAAAACACGGGAAAAACAGGAACTGGCACTTGGCACTATGTCAATAGGTTGGTACCAAAAAATGATATAAAATGACTATAAAATGATTATAAAACATCCAAGATTGATAATATAACAGCATGGAACAATCAAAAATTATAGATACATTGGAGACGTATCAGTGATCTCAGCGGCGCCGAGTATGCGAAGCTCATTTGTGATCTCTGTGAGGCGATCAAATGTGAGCTGGACATTCTCATTGTCGTTTGTCTTGAAGCGGTTGAAGAGGTTGCGAAGAACATCAATTCTTGAATCTCTGTAAGTTGAGACGCCTTCGTTGACCTTAGAGAACCAGTCCCAGACCAGCTTCATAGTTTCCAGTGCACTCACAAAGTCATATTGTCCTTTGGTCAGATGACCATAGATGATGTTTTGGCAGTCGAGTCCAGTTGAATGAACCTCTTGACATCAGCACCGGTGACACCCTCACCGACCTTGGGAATGCCATTATTGACGACATACCAGAGGTTGACATCAATGGTACAAGATACATGTGCATCTTATTCTTCTAGTAGGGGTAATCACTGCCATCGAAGACTGGGCACGCGGCGGAGACCTTGATTATCCCTACAGTCGACATAGCCAAAACTCCAGGTGGTTAAACCAAATCACACAAAACAAGGGAGCACCTTGCTCTGATACCAATTGAAAGTGCTAGTTATCGACTAGAGGGGGTGAATAGGCGATTTTTACTAAAGTCTTCAAAACATGAGGTCTTTGAAGACAAAAAGTAGAAATTAACCTATTGATATGCAGCGGAAGGTAGACTACACTAGACAAGCCATAGTCAAGTAAGCAATGAAGTGAAAGCACGAAGACTATGAGCAGCTAGGTAGGATGGACCAGGATGGAACACAGTATGAAGCCAACAGTAAATAGTCTTCACTCAGTGAAGTCAATCAGATCAGACAAGCAGGCAATGACTTCATGAAGAGAAACTATAAAGTAAAGGGAAGTGGAGGATAGAACCAGTTGCTTGGTGAAGATAAGGATTTGGTAGACCAGTTCCAGTTCCTGTGACAACTGTACGTCTGGTTAGGGAGGCTGAGATTTAACTCAAAAGACCGCGTCTTCACCTTATTCCCTTGAGCTAAGGACACCCAGTCCCCGCCCAACCACTTTGGTAAGTCTTCAAGGTAGACTTCCAAACCTTCACAGACTTCGTTCACCGGCGATCCACAATGAATATTGGATGCTCAAAACGCGACGCCTAACCGGCTGGAGGATTCACAGTCCTCAAGTGTAAAAAGTCTTTTGGTCATGCGGATAGAAAGACTTTAGTGATGCCAAACACTCTTTGGCTCTGGATGTTTTGGGCTTTGTCCTCGCAAGGATCTCTCTCTCTCTCAAATGCTTCAAAGGTGGGTTGCTTTCAAACGACAAAAGTCGTGCACTAACTCTGAGAAGCCACCAATTTATGGTGTAGGTGGTGGGCTATATATAGCCAGGAGGCAACCAGACCTGATTTGTCTGAAATGACCCTAGGTCACTAAGGAACCGACATGTGTCCAATGGTCGGATTTCAAACACACGCGACAGCTTAACTTGGGCTGCAAGTTAAGCTGACTCATCCAGCTTTGGATAAGAATTGCTCTCATTGTCTTCACTCGAAGACATAGGTTTTGGTTGACCATCACTTCAGTCACTCTGACTTTGTTCACTTGGACCCCACTTAATAGTACGATGGTTCCTATGACTCAACAAACAAGAAAAGGAAACTACAAAACTACTATGCCTTTACACTCCATAGTCTTCGACTGAATGTCTTCACATGTCATAATCTTCATCGTGAATGTCTTCAAGAACCATCATTGTCTTCAATGTCTTCACACATTTTTAGGGGTCATCTCTAGTAGGTAAAGCGAATCCATAAGGGACTACTACATGTGTTATCCCGCAATACTCACAAACACATTAGTCCCTCAACTAAGTTTGTCATCAATACTCCAAAACCAACTAGGGCTGGCACTAGATGGACTTACATGAGACAAAACCAAACAAAGTAGGTTTCGTGTTTATATATAACTTATTTTGGTGAACTACAATAATGCATTAGCATGTATTGTAGTGCCAACTACATAATAAAATCACTTTTGGAACATACGTCCGTGTAGCATGCCTACTGTATTGTCTATTTCCTCACATTCTTTGACATCTAAGGATAAAGATACATGGTTTAAAGTAGGATGGTCATAGTATGACATCATTCATATCATGGGAAAACAGATATAAAACAACCAGGCTATTGTATCATTTTGTGCGCACGTGAACATCACAACTAGATTACAGATCAAGACCAAAATAATATCCTTCATCTCTTTTAAACCATGTAAGGTGAAATGATACGTTAAGGCAACTGTGTGTAAAAGTGAACAGAGTAACTGACATTGGGTGCAAACCAAGAAGTTAAATGAGCACATCACAATACCAATCAGTTCAAAGGCAAGAGGAGTAAAGACTTGCAACATTGGCTTGAACTCGTGTGCTCATGCCCTTCATCTTGCTAGTGTGGCAATCCTTGAAGATTTGCACTGCATTCGGTCCATGTTCTTTTCTGTCCGCGCGGGCTTTCCTCTGTATTTGGAACAAGTCACAATATAGATATAATAATATGGCACAAAAAAGAAGGAACTAGCAGCTATTTACAAGAGCCTTGCAGTGTGCAATATAGCTACGAGATCCTGTTGTCAGTTGGAATTTAACTTTAGAGCAGTTGGTATATTTCTTCAAACAGTTAGCCTAGAAGAAGATACACTTGTAAGGCACATACATAAATACAAGTTCAATATGTGGTCTGATCAAATACATATACCCTACCTGATACTTTGGATGAGACCAGTGTTTAACAAGGGTTGTCCAGTCTTCATCTATAATATATTCCACTGGAGATGTTTGGGTGATTTCATTGTTAGCCTTGCCTTGAAAGTGATCGTTTCTAAGGTGGTACCTATACTGTCATAGAGCACACTGAAAAACATGAGTGCATGCTTGTTTAGTTGAATCATCTTTCGGTTCCAACTTGAACCTCATCTGATGAAAAAAGGATGTGAGTCTTATTAGGAGGAAGCTAGAAAGTATGGGACAGAGGAAGACAATATTACAAATTGCGATGAATAACATTACTTACAGATAAATGGTCAAGGACGGTGTTAAACTGGGTATTGTCTTTCTCATTCATTTACTGGATCCACGTTGGGAGGATACGTGCATGACACATAACGACTGCCTTTGATACTAACTTGGCTGACTCTATAGCATCACGTGGCCTTTTTAAACCTGCCTCAAAATGGATTTCCATTCTTCCTCCTTTAGATTTTGTTAATCTGTCAAGCATTATCCCTGATGTCTATTTCCGCTTGCATCGTGGTGCTAGTTTAACAACGAATATGGAATATGTTAGTGCACATCAAACTATTAGAGTACATATAAAGGAGCATGCAACTACAACTTGACTCGGTCAGGTACCGTCTTGGTGTTGATGCTCATGAGGTTCATCTGATCTTGCCAAGTCCTGTTGTGTCAGCAGTGCTTCGGAAGTAGTGTTAGGTGTGAAGGCAGCTTGGGAACTGGCCAGTTCTGGAGCAAACGAACAAGTAACTCGTTGAGATGCTGGTACAGTTGAAGCGGATGATGCAGATGGTGGACCAGGTGATACTGTGTTTCTAGATTTAGCCGATGGACTTGGACCTTCTACTACACTGTAAGTACCAGCAGAATCTCGAGGGCAGATCATTTTTTGTTTCACCCAACGAGTAACACCATTCCCTACTATATCCTTTTCCTTGATCTTTTTTGACTTTGCCATGTCAAGCCGTACACACATCACAAAAGAATAAAATCGCTCTTCAGAACTCATTGATGCATGATACAGACAAGCAATACTTTGATGTAAGACAAACCGTATGAGGATGGAATGTGTAAGAAAAACAGGATGGCGTGACATATTCACATCTGTGATGTGTAAACTAAGAAGAAGGATTTTCAAGAAAACAGAAGTAATGCAAGCTAGACACCATATGAAAGATGCAACCAATATCACTTAGCCAGGTTAAAAGTGTCTTGTCGTAAGTGGCATTTCGAAAAATTAGAAGAAGTACAACCTAGAAATCAATGCAAGGTGCAACCACTATCAAACTGCCATGTTAAAAGCGTCCAATCATGAGTGACTGATGCGGGATACACAACAATAGTACTTTGATGTAAGAACATGGTATGATAGATAGATGCTTTGTATTCTAGACATAGAAAGGCATGTCATATGCACATGTATAATGTATAAACTCAGCAGGTGCAATTTAATAAAAATAGAAGAAATACAGGCTTGACAAGATATGTAACATGAAACCAATTATCACACTGTCAACTTAGAGCAAGCACCTGCGATGGTGGAGTACGGAAGATGAACTCAATATGTAGACCTGGGACTTCAGCTGCATTACCAGTAGCAGCGGCAAATCTAGAGAGTCTCTGTTTGCGTCGGTTTGGAGGACCACCAACATCCCCTAACTTACTCTTTTCCTTCCTCTTTTCTGATATTGCCTTATGAAGTCAAAACCACAAGAAGATAAATAAAATTAGCTCTGCATAACTAGTTGATGCATGATATACAGAGGAACACTACTTTGATCTAAGGCAAGCGCGTGATAGTAGGTGGAATATATACAAAAAAAGATAACATTGCATATTCACACGTACGATAGGAGGATGGAATATGTATGAAAAATAGTAAGCAGAAGGCATTTCAACAAAAGTAGAAGAAATGAAACTAGGCATCATATCAACATGCAACCAATATCACTATCAGGTAAAAAGTGTCTCGTCGTAAGTGTCATTTCAAGAAATTTTAAGTAGTACACGCTAGAAGACACTGCAAGATGCAACCTACATCACACTCCCAAGTTAAATGTGTCTTATGGGTAAGTGATTGTTGCAGGTATAAGTTGTAAGCTACGCAGATGCAATTCAACAAAATTAGAAGAAATACAAACTAGAGATCATACGGAACACACAACCACATATAATAGTTCCAAGTTAGAGCAAGCACCTATGATGGTGGAGTAGGGGAGATGTGCTCATTATCTACACAGCTACATTGATTGTCCAGCCTTGTGTTGTCTTGAGAATCTTGTTGGGAGGATGGCGGAGTAGAATCTGTAGATACCCTCTATTTGAGTTGCTCCGAAGGACCACCATCATCCACTGCCTTAATAATTTCCTTCAGCTATATTGATTTCGCATTGTGAACTCAAACCGATAAGAAAAAGGAATATATTTCTCTCTCCAGAACTCATTGATGCATGATACTGACGAATACTACTCGGATGAAAGGAAAACACATGATACGAGGATGGAATATGTACGAAAAACAGGACGGCGTGACATATTCACACCTATGATGTTGTAACTAAGCAAAAGGCATTTCAACAAATTAGAAGCACTGCAAGCTAGGCACCATATGAAAGATGCAATCAATATCACTCTGCCATGTTCAAACTGTCTGGTGTTTCAATAGATTATAAGTAGTACATGCTAGAAATCATATTCAAGACACAAACCAATATCACACTACCAACTTAAAGGTGTCCCATCATAAGTGACTGATGCAGGATATAAGAAGAGTAGTTTCATGTAAGAACATGGTGTGATAGACATATATCGTATGTACCAAAAACAGGAACACGTGTCATATTCACAAGCATTATGTGTAAAGTAAGCAGATGCAATTCAACATAGTTAGAAGCAATACAAGCTAGACATCATACACAACATGCAACCACATATAATAGTGCCAAGTTAGAGCAAACACCTGTGATGGTGGAGTTGGGTGAGATGTGCTCATCATCTACATAGCTACTTTGACTGTCTAGCCTTGCGTTGTCTTACGAATCTTGTTGGGAGGATGGCGAAGTAGAATCTATAGAGACCCTTCATTTCAGTTGCTCGAAAGGACCAACCATCATCCAATGCCTTATCAATTTCCTTATGCTTTATTAATTTTGCATTGTGAGGTCAAATCAACAAGAAAAATGAATAAAATTCGCTCTTCTAAACTCATTCATGCATGACACTGATGAAGACTACTGTGATGAAAGCAAAGTCTTGATAAGAGGATGGAATATGTATGAAAAATTGGAGGGATTGACATATTCACACCTATTATGTGGTAACTAAGCAGAAGGCACTTCAACAAATTAGAAGCACTTCAAGCTAGACACCATATGGAAGGTGCAATCAATATCACTCTTCCAAGTTAAAATTATCTCATCATAGGTGGCGTTCATCAAAGTAGAAGCACTACATGCTAGAAATCATATTCAAGACGCAAACCAATATCACACTGCCAACTTAAAGGTGTCCCATCAAAAGTGACTGATGCAGGATACATAAGAAGAGTAGTTTCATGTAAGAACATGGTGTGATAGACAGATATGGTATGTACCAAAAATAGGAAGGCGTGTCATATTCACACGTATCATGTGTAAGCTAAGTAGGTGCAGTTTAGACTAATTAGAAGCAATACAAGCTAGATACCATAAGCAACATGCAACCATATATCACACTGCCAAGTTAGAGCAAGCACCTTGCATGGTGGAGTAGGGGAGCGGAGACTTGGAACTTGTAATTCACTAGCAGTACGAGGAGAATCTATACAGATGCTCCATTTACATTGCTACAGAGGACCACCATCATCGCCTTCCTTACTCTTTTCCTTCCTCTATTTTGATTTTGCCTTGTCAAGTCAAACCCACAAGAAGAAGGAATAAAATTTGCTCTTCACAACTCATTGATGCTTGATACTGACGAACACAACTTTCATGTAAGGCTTCCGCATGATAGGAGGATGGACTATGTATGAAAAATAGGACGGCATGACATATTGACATGTATGATGTATAAAGTGTAAACTAAGCACAAGGTGTTTGAACTAGTTAGATGCAATGCAAGCTAGACACCATATGAAAGATGAAACCGATATCAGTCTGCCAAATTAAAAGGGTGGCCTCATAAATGTATTTGACCAAATTAGGAGCAATACATGGCAATAGGCTAGAAATAATATGCAATATGCAACGAATAAAGGTGTCTCATCGTAAGTGATTGATGCAGGATACAAAAGAGAGGTAGTTTCATGTAAGAACTTGGTTAACAGATAGATGTAGTATGTACCAAAGATAGGACGGCATGTCATAGTCACATGTATAATGTGTAAACTAAGCAGATACAATTTACCCTAATTAGAATCATTACAATCAAGACACTGTATGCAACATGCAACCACATATCACACTGCGAAGTTAGAGCAAGCACCTACGGTGGTGCTGTAGGGGAAATGCAGTCTTCAAGTACATAGCTGCATTCAATATCTTCATTAGGCCTGTTGTTTCTTGAGAATCATGCGGGGAGGATAAAACTGCACTCTTCATAAGAGTAGTTCGTATCATACTAACCCACGAGCGTGACTGTCTCATCATAAGCGATAGATGCATGATACACAAGAACATCAGTTTGATGTAAGAACATGGTGTGATAGGCAGATGTATGTACCAAAAACATGAAGGCGTGTCATATTCACATGTATAATGTGTAAGCTAAGGAGAGGCAATTTAACAAATTAGGAGCAATACAAGCTAGGAACCATATGCAACATGCAACCAGATATCACACTGCCATGTTAGAGTAAGCACCCGGGGTTGTGGAGTAGGGGAGATGAGATTTGGAACTTGCATCGCACTAGGAGTAGCAGGAGAATCTGCAGAGATCATCTGTTTTGGTTGCTCCAGAGGACCACCATCATTCCGTGCCTTCATCATTTTAGATTTTGCCTTGTCAAGTAAACACACAAGAAAAAGGAATGAAATTCACACTTCCTAATTCGTTGATGCATGGTACTAACGAACACAACTTTTATGCATGGAAACCACATTGTAGGAGGATGACATATGTACAAAAAACGCTTAGCAGAAGGCATTTCAATAAATTGGAAGCAATCCAATCTAGACACCATATGAAAGATCCAACAAAAATCACTCTACCAAGTTAGATGTGTCTCATTATAAGTGGCACTTCAACAAATTAGAGGCAATACATGTTTGAAATGATATGCAAGATGCAACCAATATTACATTGTCAACTTGAAGGTGTCTTGTTAGAAGTGATTGATGAGGGATACACAAGAGAAGTAGTTTGATGTAAGAACATGGTTAATAGAAAGACGTAGTATGTAACAAAAACAGGAAGGCATGTCATATTCACATGTATAATGTGTTAACTAAGCAGATGCAATTTACACCCTAACTAGAAGCATTACAAGGTAGACACCATGTGCAACATGCAACCACATATCGCACTGCCAAGTAAGAGCAAGCACCTGCGATGGTGGTGTATGGGAATTGAGGTCATCAACTAGAGAGTTACGTTGACTATCTTCATTTAGCCTTGTTGTTTCTTGAGAATCATGTGGGGAGGATGACACTGCACTCTTTAAATGAGTAGCGCGTCTCACAGTAACCCACTTGGGTGACTGCCTCATCATAAGTGATTGATGAGGGATACAAAAGAGCATTAGTTTGATGTACGAACATGGTTAATAGATATATGTAGTATGTATCAAAACAGGAAGGCATGTCATTATCAAATGTATAATGTGTAAAGTTAGCAGATGTAATTTAACCAAATTGGAAGCAATACAAGCTAGACACTGTCGGATCACGGGTTCCGGCAGACCCTTAAGGTTCGAACACTGGGGTGCGCGCGGAGATCACGCCTTCTACCTCCCCGTCTCGCAAAGATCTAAACTATTAAAAGAACTGCACAAGAGGCTCAAGATTTATACTGGTTCGGGCCACCGTTGTGGTGTAATACCCTACTCCAGTGTGTGGTTGGTGGATTGCCTCCTGGGGCTGGTGATGATGAACAATACAAGGAAGACCAGCCTCGCGAGGGTCTGTTCTTGGCTGGGGCGATGAACTACTAGGAGGAGTTCAGTCACCCTTCTCTCTCTCTCACTCACTCTCTCTGCTTGCAAACCGAACGAACCAACCCCCCCTTGCTATGCGGGTGGCTGGTCCTATTTATAGGCAAAGGCCCTGGGCCTCTTCCCAAATATTGAGCGGGAAGGGCGCCAACAATTGGCCAATTCGAGGGGGAACATCTAGTATACTTATCCTGACTAAAGTTGGTCTTCGCCTACCAAAGGCTCTATGGTGACGCCGTGCTGGGCTCCATGGTGACCTCCGTCTCGTAGTCCGCCTGGTCTTGGTCTCGTTGCACCGAAATGGCAACCTTTGCTTGATGCCTCGGTACTCCACGGCTGCGCTTGCCCCCTTTGCACCAAAGAGGAAAGAAGGACGCTGCACGCGCTGGCACCCGCCTGGCACCCTCGATCGTCATGGCTTGCGTCATGGGCACCTCGCGAGGTACCCTGCCTTGATCTCTCCGCCTCCTCGCGAGCCAGCCTGATGAGGCTACGCCTGAGGATGCGCCGTGTCGTCCGCCCCGCGAGGCTTGGCCCATTGCGAGGGTCTTGAGTCTTGTGTTGATGAAGATGGGCCGCGCCGGGCCCCCATTTGAGCCATGCCGCAGGCCGCAAGGAGGCAAGACTGGGGACCCCCGTTCCCAGAACGTCGACAGACACCGTATGCAACATGCAACCACATTTTACAGCGTGAAGTTAAAGCAAGCACCTGGAATGGTTGTTTGTGGCAATTAAGATCATCAACTGCAAAGCTACGTTTACTGTCCCCATCTGCTGACACTACACCCTTTAGAGCGCTGAAACACTTAGTGCTTATCTTCAAATTACACTGGAGTGACTTCTGTCTTTTCTTTTGTGTATTCATCAACACTGTGTCAGAGTCTGAAATACCCGTGCATAAAAAACAATAGTGTGAGTATGGGTGAAGTGTGTGCACAAGTAGGACACTGTAAAAGTCGAAGATAGCATGTCAGTGAGAAATAAATGATGGGAGACATATGATAGCTCTACAACATGCATGGCACACGAAATTACTAGATTCTAGGATTTTGAAATATGAGCACAGGGATGGCTGGGAAATGCAGATGCTCCTCCAGCTCACCACAAGGTGTTGTCCTATGAAAATAAGAGTCGACTGAAAATAAATAGCTCAGTCCATTTTTTCTTCACCGTCTGATGTACAAAGAATGGGTAGATCACCTTCATCTACCTCCAGCCAGTCAGTGTTGACAATCTTCCTCGAAACGCCCACGACCACCAGCCAAGTCCCCTGCCTCCGCCCTCCCTCGACCTCACCACACTGCCATGCTTGGCACTGCCCCCCGGCCATCCCTTCAAGCCCTGTTGACCTCCATATTGAGCGCAGGTAGCTCCAGCTCCCCACACCCCTATGATAGACACCAACGCGCCGCTTTCCCGGCGAATAGGCGGACTAGGTGCTCCAGGCGCCTAAGCGGATGCTGCAATAAGAAGCGCTCCACTAGTTTCTTTTGTGGGATGAAAATACGTGATACGTATCCAACGTATCTATAATTTTTTATTGCTCCATGCTATGATATTATCAACCTTGGATGTTTCATATGCATTTATCTGCTATTTTATATGATTTTTGGGACTAACCTATTAACCTCGAGCCCAGTGCCAGTTTTTCTTTTTTCCTTGTTTTTGAGTATTGCAGAAAAGGAAAACCAAACGGAGTCCAATTGACTTGAAATTTCACGGGCATCATTTTTGGACCAGAAGAAGCCCACGGAGTACCGGAGATGGGCCAGAAGAGTCCCGAGGCCACCACGAGGGAGGGGGCGCGCCCCCTACGTCATGGCCGCCTCGGAGACCCCCTTGACTTATTACCGATGCCATCTCCTCTTATATATACCCAAACTTCCAAAAAGAAACCTAGATCAGGAGTTTCGCCGCCGCAGGCCTCTATAGCCACCGAAAACCAATCTAGACCCGTTCCAGCACCGTGCCGAGGGGGGAATCCCTCTCCGGTGGCCATCTTCATCATCCCGGCGCTCTCCGCGAGGAGGAGAGAGTAGTTCACCCTCGGGGCTGAGGGTATGTACCAGTAGCTATGTGCTTGATCTCTCTCTCTCTCTTGTATTCTCGATTTGCATGATCTTGATGTATCATGAGCATTTCTATTTTATTTGGATCTTATAAAGTTTCTCCCCCTCTACTCTCTTGTAATGGATTGAGTTTTCCCTTTGTAGTTATCTTATCGGATTGAGTCTTTAAGGATTTGAGAACACTTGACGTATGTCTTGCATGTGCTTATCTGTGGTGACAATGGGATATCACGTGATCCACTTGATGTACGTTTTGGTGATGAACTTGCGAGTTCTATGACCTCGTGAACTGATGCATAGGGGTTGGCACACGTTTTTGTCTTGACTCTTTGATAGAAACTTTGGGGTACTCTTTGAAGTTCTTTCTATTGGTTGAATAGATTAATCTGAGATTGTATGATGCATATCGTATAATCATACCCACGGATAATTGAGGTGAAATTGGAGTATCTAGGTGACATTAGGGTTTTGGTCGATTTGTTTCTTAAGGTGTTCTTCTAGTACGAACTCTAGGATAGATCGAACAGAAAGAATAGCTTCGTCTTATTTTACTACGGACTCTTGAATAGATCGATCAGAAAGAACACCTTTGAGGTGGTTTCGTACCATACAATAATCTCTTCTTTCGTTCTCTGCTATTAGTGACTTTGGAGCGACTCTTTGTTGCATGTTGAGGGATTGTTATATGATCCAGTTATGTTATTATTGTTGAGAGAACTTGCTCTAGTGAAAGTATGAACCCTAGGCCTTGTTTCAATGCATTGCATTACCGTTTACGCTCACTTTTACCACTTGTTACCTTGCTGTTTTTATATTTTCAGATTACAAAAACCTATATCTACCATCTATATTGCACTTCTATCACGATCTTTTCACCGAACTAGTGCACCAATACAATTTACCATTGTATTGGGTGTGTTGGGGACACAAGAGACTCTTTGTTATTTGGTTGCAGGGTTGTTTGAGAGAGACCATCTTCATCCTACGCCTCCCACGGGTTGATAAACCTTAGGTCATCCACTTGAGGGAAATTTTCTATTGTCCTACAAACCTCTGCAATTGGAGGCCCAACAACATCTACAAGAAGAAGGTTGTGTAGTAGACATCAATATGGTGTGAGCAGAGACATCAGATTTGCATGATTAAGGGAAGAGGAGTACCTCTTTCTGCTGGTAGTGTTGTATCCTCCTTCTATTTTTGTAACAATCTTATTGTGGTTTGCTGGAAAGAGAAGTTGTGGAGGATGGTGGAGCCTTGGACAAACCCATGGCCAAGTTGTTGAGTGTGGTGCGGTGGCCATCTATCGCCAGCGGGGAACCAGATCCGAGGCGGCGAACGATGACATAGCGGGAACAACTCCGGTGCGGTGGACTGTTGCGATAGTGGACCGGTAGCGGTGATGGGTAGGATGGTGTGGTCGAAGTGGTTATGGTATGACGCACATCGGTGTCAGCATCATGGAGGCAGCTTTACCTCGGCTTCAGCTGCTAAGTCCTTGAGGGCATTGCAGTTGCTGTTGCACTGGACAACCATGTCGGGGTACCAGCTCCAGCATGATGGAGGAGGGCGGCGGTGGATTGGGCACGATGAGGTGGAGGACGGAGGAGGCTGGAGTTTCGCGGTTGCTGGAGAGGGTGTTTTGGCGCCCATGGAGTATGAATGGGGAAACAGAGGGAGGGGCAACTAAGGGGGAATAATGTTTTGGTTTGGGACGCGCTTGTTTGAAATTTGGGGAAAGTTACAAACTTTGCCCCATCTAAAATTTCAGACATATTGTGGGTTTGGGGTAGGACAGTAATCTTAGGCGACCATGGCATATGATTGCTTCTCGGAGGCGGTTGAGACTGGCGTCTTGGTGAAGTTACAAACCTACCCCAGTTTAGACCTTTGGACATCGTGCCAATAGGCTACATGGGCCAGAGTCAGGATAGTAATTTCCTACCACCAAACATTAGTCTCGCGTTGTTTCGGGTGACCAGATGCTTATTTGGCGCTTCGTTCAATATTTGGGAGCACAAGCATTAACGTTTTCGGATCTCTTGAATTGAACTTTCAGGATTTGTCAAACTTCACAAATCTTCACTCTTGAAAATCCTAAAACTACGATTATTTTGGAATGGAGGGGGTTCATCACATTTTACGATACAAAGCCGCCACCAAGCCCTAAATTCTTTCGGGAGGGCTGATCTGGAGTCCGTTCGGGGCTCCGAAGAGGGGAATCCGTCACCATCGTCATCATCAACCTTCCTCCATCACCAATTTCATGATGCTCACCACCGTGCGTGAGTAATTCCATCGCAGGCTTGCTGGACGGTGATGGGTTGGATGAGATTTATCATGTAATCGATTTAGTTTTGGTTGTGTTTGATCCCAAGTATCCACTATGTTCTGAGATTGATGTTGCTATGACTTTTCTATACTTAATGCTTGTCACTAGGACCCGAGTGCCATGATTTCAGCTCTGAACCTATTATGTTTTCATCAATATATGAGAGTTCTTGATCCTATGTTGCAAGTCTATAGTCACCTATTATGTGTTATGATCCGTTAACCCCGAAGTGACAATAATTGGGATACTTACCGGTGATGACCATAGTTTGAGGAGTTCGTGTATTCACTATGTTTTAATGCTTTGGTCTAGTACTCTATTAAAAGGAGGCCTTAATATCCCTTAGTTTCCAATAGGACCCCGCTGCCACGGGAGGGTAGGACAAAAGATGTCATGCAAGTTCTTTTCCATAAGCATGTATGACTATATTCGAAATACATGCCTACATTACATTGATGAATTGGAGCTAGTTCTGTGTCACCCTATGTTATAACTGTTGCATGAAGAATCGCATCCGAGATAATACTCCATTACCAATCCGATGCCTACGAGATTTTCATGTATTGTTCCTCGCTTTTTTACTTTTCCGTTGCTACTGTTACAATCACTATAAAACCCAAAAGTATTACTTTTTCTACCATTACCACTACTATCATATTACTTTGCTACTAAATACCTTGCTGCAGATATTAAATTTCTAGGTGTGGTTGAATTGACAACTCAGCTGCTAATACTTGAGAATATTCTTTGGCTCCCCTTGTGTCGAATCAATGAATTTGGGTTGAATACTCTACCCTGGAAAACTATTGCGATTCCCTATACTTGTGGGTTATCACACGGTAGCCGTAAGGACGTGCCTCCTTATTATGCGGAAAATAATTATTCCTGCACCTGAAAGCGGGGACCCACCGGACGGGCCACCATATTTCATGAAAAAAATGTTTCCCCCCTGACTGCTGGGAACCACCAGCTACATCTTCGCACACAAGGAAGTGCGTCCGAAAAAAAACGATTCGCCCCCTGACTGCTGGGACGCACCAGCTATATCTTCGCACGCAAGGAAGTGCCTGACAGTCGGGACCCACCTAGTCGAAGCGTACGTAGCATTGTCATTCTGGTCACGAACGTGTACGTACATACTGGTCGATGTAGAGCGCGCACGTGTCGTGGTAGAGGCGCGCATGTAGCATCTACACGTACGTACAGCGACCAGTGTGCAAGAAAGAAAAAACGGCCACGTACATACATACAAGCGGGGTCTCGAACACCTACTCACGCATACCTACGGCCATCACTCGTGTACATGGCTGGGTCGGAATGGAGAAACTGCGTCATCGTCGTGTTCATGGTGGGCCAACTGGCTAGGTCAGAACGGAATGCGTCGTCGTGTTCATCGGGAGAGCTTGGACGGAACAGCCGATGGAAACGAGCCATGGCGTACCGCACAATGGAGGAAACGACCTTGTGTTCGACTAGCCACGTTCGAAACAGGATCCTGTTCATGGGGGGGGGGGTCTAGCATACCACAAAACAGAGGAAACGAACCTCCTATCGTCGAAACGGGGGTCCTGTTCATCGGAAGGGGTGTGGCGTACCGCAAAATGAAGGAAACGGACTTGCGTTGGAGCGCTACAGTCGAAACGGGGGTCTTGTTCATCGGGAGGGGTCTGGCGTACCGCAAAACGGGACTCCATAGGATACTCTTCATCTCCACCGTCGACCCCCTCCAGCCTCCATGGGCTACTGTTCATCCACCGTCGACCTCCTCCAGCCTCCACCTGCGATTGTTCATCCACGGGCTCCTGTTCATCCAGCCTCCACCGCGCGCCACTCCACCGGCTACAGTTCAACCAGCCCTCTCCACGGGCTCCTGTTCAACCACCCCTCCATGGGCTACTTTTCATCCAGTCCTCCACGGGGTGGTCCTTTTCATCCAGCCTTCCACGGGGTCCTGTTCATCCAACCCCAACCGGCCCGATCAAACGGGGTCATGTTCATCCAGAGGCAACACCACGGGGTCCTGTTCATCCACCCCCATCGGGAACTTTTCATCCAAACCACCCCAGCAATGCTCGCTATTCATCTAGAGGCAGCATCGATCGGCTTCAGTTAGCAGTAGTAGCGAAGGAATCGCTCGATGGGGTTCAGTTAACAGCCATCGATCGATCCCTCGGGTTGAGTTACGTGTAGCCTATAGTGAAATCGCTCGGGTTCAGTAGGCGAACGCCTCGCTTGTGTTCATTTAGAGCCCAATGCCTCGCACCCACGCGTGTGCGTGTATGAGAGAAACGCTCATCACTCGGCCCCGACCACCCACCGTAACTGGGAACACCCTGATATTTTCCTCGGCCTCGCTTCTACCATAGTTTTTTCCGTCATGGACGGCCCAAAGAATGTCATGCAACTGCGTCTCTGGCCCGCCCAGGATGAAAAGCCCATTTTCTGACATTATTTTTTGTCATAGAAGTAGGAGCCGACCACATCTATGATGATACTGGGTTTTGTCACGATTATCGTCATAGAAGTATGACAAAAAAAATTTGTTCGGCCCAAAATGTCACGGATGTGTCTTTTTTTGTAGTGGAGGAGACGTTCCCCTAAACAACGAGGCACCTATGGTGACTTCGTAAAATATCAAGATCATATGCTGGCTCACTCTCTCGAAGGTGCTCATAGGGGTAGGGTCTGTGTGTGCGCGCTTATAGCGGTGAGTGCCTGCACGTATATATGAGCGCTTGCGTCTGTACTGTTTAATAAAAATACATGTCGTGATTATACGGTGACTAGCTCACCCGTACAACTCCGTATTTCGTTGATGACATGATCAATTGACGAGTCAAAAATTCCACGTGGCACAACTAGTGTTGCATCATCGGCGCGTGTAACCGTGGGGCCCACCTCACTAAAAAAAAGACACTTCCTGACATTTTGGGCCGAACTAAATTTTTTTTCTGTCATACATATGACACTTCTATGACGATAATTGTGACAAAACCTGGTATCATCATAGATGTGGTGGGCTCCTACTCCTATGACAAAAAATCATGACAAAAAATGGGCTTTTCGTCCCGGGCGGGCCGGAGACGCAGATGCATGACATTCTTTGGGCCATCCATGATAGAAAAAACCGTGGTAGAAGCGAGGGGAAGGAAAATTTCGGGGAGTTCCCTGTTACAGTGGGAGGTTGGGGGCCGAGCGATGCATGTTTCTCTCGTACACGTACGCGCGTGTGTGCAAGGTGTTGGCTCTAACTGAACCCGAGCGAGGCATTGGGCTCTAACTGAACCCGAGCGATTGCATTGCAGGCTATGCGTCACTGAACCCGAGCGATCGATCGATGGCTGTTAACTGAACCCGATCGATCGATTCCTTTGCTACTACTGCTAACTGAAGCCGATCGATTGGATGAACAGTGAGCGTTGCGGGGGGGGGGGGGGGGGGGGTGGATGAACAGTGAGCGGTGGCGTTGCCTCTGGATGAACAGGACCCCGTGGTGTGGAGGGCTGGATGAACAGTAGAAGATGGAGGGGTGCCCGTGGAGGGGTGGTTCAACAGGACCCCGTGGTGTGGAGGCTGGATGAACAGTAGACGGTGGACGGGTGCCCGTGGAGGGGTGGTTGGACAATAGCCAGTGGAGTAGTCCGCGGTGGAGGCTGGATGAACAGGAACCCATGGAGGCTGGAGGAGGTCGATGGTAGCCCATGGAGGCTGGAGGAGGTCGACGGTGGAGATGAACAGTATCCCGTGGAGTCCCGTTTTGCGGTACGCCACAACCCTCCCGATGAACAGGACCCCTGTTTCAACCGTAGGAGGTTCGTTTCATCCGTTTTGCGGTACGCCACACCCCTCCCGATCAACAGGACCCCCGTTTCGACCATAGGAGGTCCGTTTCGTCCGTTTTGCGGTACGCCACACCCCTCCCGATCAACAGGACCCCCGTTTCGACCGTAGGAGGTCTGTTTCCTCCGTTTTGCGGTACGCCACACCCCTCCCGATCAACAGGACCCCTTCCGAACGTACGAGGTCCGTTTCCTCCGTTTTGCGGTACGCCAGGCCTCGTTTCCATCGCCTATTCCATCCAAGACCTCCCAATGAACACGACCACGCATTCCGTTCCGACCCAGCTGGTTGGCTCCCACGCGTTCCGTTGCCTCCCGATGAACACGATGCATTCCGTTGCCTCCCCATGAACACGACGCATTCCGTTGCCTCCCGATGAACACGACGCATTCCGTTGCCTCCCCATGAACACGACGACGACGTTGTTTCTCCGTTCCGACCCAGCCATGTACATGAGCCATGGTCGTACATATGCGCGAGTAGGCGTTCGAGACCCTGCCCTTATGTACACATACGTGCACGTATTTTCTTTCTTGCACCCCGGCCGCTATACGTACGTGTACATGCTACGTGCGTGCCTCTACTACGACACGTACGCACCTCTACTACGACACGTGCGCGCCTCTACATCCACCAGTATATATGTACGTACACGTTCGCGACCAGAATGGCAACGCTACGTACGCTTCCACCAGGTGGGTCCCAGCAGTCAGGGTGGCGAATCGTTTTTTTTTTGCTCGGACGCACTTCCTTGCGTGCGAAGATGTAGCTGGTGGGTCCTAGCAGTCAGGGGGCGAATCATTTTTTTTGCCCGGACGCACTTCCTTGCGTGCAAAGATGTAGCGGTGGGTCCCAGCAGTTAGGGGGAAACGTTTTTTTCGCGAAATATGGTGGCCCGTTCGGTGGGTCCCCGCTGTCAGGTGGAGGAATCATTATTTTACGCATAATAAGGAGGCACTTCCTTGCTGTGGCCATGGACCCAGCTATCAGCCCCTCCACATACAGTCCACGTCCGATGGAAGTCGTTCCTTGACCACGTTGACCACGCCGCGCCGAGAGCACCACGGCGGTGGATGACAGCGAGGACTAGGAAGGGGACGACTCGGAGCCGGGGAAGACACGGCAGTGGATGCCCACACGAAGAGGAGTACGAGGGTTCACTGGTTCAGCTACGGTGTGAGGCTGCTATCGCCCTAGAATAACAGGGGGTGTGGGTGAGTAGAGGGATGGCCTGGCCAGCGGTGGGAGTAGTAGGGAGCGGTAAGGCCTCCGTGGCATCACAGCCAGCCACAGGAGGCAGGAGTACGCGGCACGACCGGCGCTAGTTTGGGCGACTGGAGCAAGAAGACCGGAGGTTGAACAAGCACTACGGCCGTTGGATGAACATCGTACGGTAACAGGACCTAGAATCGTTCATATTGACTAAGTTGACAAAGCCCTCCATCCCCGTCAACTTGGTAGGCCCACAAGTCAGCCTTCCACTCTGTTGGGTTCCAGCTGGCAAAGGGAATATTTAGTTTTTTGTGCGTAATAAGGAGGCACTTCCTTGCGTGCGAAGATAGCTGGTGGGTCCGACATGTCAGCGGGGGCACGTTATTTTTGCGAAATTTAGAGGCCCTTCCGGTGGGTCCCAGATGTCAGGTGGAGGAATAATTATTTTGCGCGTAATAAGGAGGCATTTCCTTGTGTGCGGCCGTGGACCCAGCTGTCAGCCTCTCCATGCACAGTCTACTTCCGATGGTGTCGTTCGTTGACCATGTTGACCACGCCGCACCGAGCGCATCCAAGGTGGTGGACGACGGCAAGGCCCCGGACAGCAACGAGCCAGAGATGGGAAGATGCGGAGTAGAGTCGCAGACAGAGAGGTGTACGAGGGTTAACTGGTTCTTGTGCGGTGTGGTTCGGAAGTCGGTGGAGAAGAACAGGAGGTGTGGAGGGTGGAGGGATGTCCTGGCCAACGGTGGAGTAGCGCTTCATAGCGAAGTGTGCTAAGCAGAGCTGCTAGCAGCAGGAGGCGGGAGGTGGTCCCTGCGGCGCTGGAGGAAGAAGACGAGAGATTGAAGATGGATGCTGGTCGTTGGATGTAAATCCAATGGCTAACATTTCAGAATCATTTGTTGACTAAATTGACAATGACTTGCGTTGGCTTCGACCTATTGGCCCACATTCCAGCCTCCAAAAATGTGGCACGTATTCAACCCATTTTTCAGAATTTACAGTCTTTTTTTGCGCGGTAGAATTTATAGTCAATTTGATCTTTTTTTTGAATTACAGCCATTAGCTCGGCTGGGTGAACAAATAGTATAGCGTCCATGCGGCACATTTATTTTATTTCCAAACAAATTACAGGCCATTTGCACTTTCTCGAAATACACGATTTTCCTGGGCTGATTCTAATTATAATGTTGGGTTGGGCCAGCAATGTTATCAAAAAATAAAAAGGGGCTGAGCATTTTGTTATAAATATATTTAAATAATAAGTGATATTATTACATTCGTCCTTAAATCTTACTAAGCTTTTGTACACAATCACTAGGATTTTCGTGCCAAAACAATCCATGATTTTATTTGTTAAGAAATTATTTTTATAAGTTAACAAGATGTGGGATATTGTTTTTTACATATTTAAGTATCTGTTAAATATATGATGACAATAAAAATAATATATAATAATATATAAAATAATTTAAATATATATCATATACTTAGAAGGGAAACATAAGTTGGACCTGGCGTTCCTATTCCAATATAGAAAAATAGAACAGACCTCGGAGTTTTCTTCAAAATAATACATACATTGGGCTGCCAAAAATAAAACCTCAGATGGGAGGTCCATAGGCCAGTCAATACATGACGGTCCTAAGAAAATACAAACAGGCCTATTGTGAGGACCAGATTTTCGGGGTATTAATTTCCCAAAAGCGGACCTTGTGCTCACCAGCCCCAGGATTATTGTTAGCTGATGAGGCACCAACTTGTTACAGAAACTCCTAGAAAAATACAAGATATGTAGTACAAGACCATTCTGGCCTATGAGTACAACGAATGGTTTCTAGTGGTTGATGGCGGAAGCAGTTTGTGGGTCATCAGTGTCTATGGGACTCCATTTCCCACAGGAACACCTGACCAGGATAACTCCTATCTTCGTGAGGCTGCTATCTCCATTGCGTAGGTTTCGGGGCTTTCATCGCAACGCTCCTTTCCATGCAAGAAATCTGGCCAAGACAATAGCCAGGGACAAGCCAGTGAGTACTTTGAATGTACTCGCAAACAACATGAACACTGGTATAATAAATCAAAAGATAATCATGCTCTGAAAAATCCCATGATCACTACGTCAGTCATAAATGAAACTCATGATGCATGCAAGCAGGTCAATCATGTCAAATATGAATATGCAATCAGGGAGTAAAAATAGAGTGCACCGATCGGGTGTCTGAAGCAACGCTTCGAAAGGATAATAATATAAAGCCTGCCGCAGTCGGGCGTCTGAGCGACACCACATAAAGGGCTTATAAATAATTGAAATAACAAGCATGCCACAGTCGGGTGTCTAAGCGACACCACATAAAGGGCTTATAAATAATTGAAATAACAAGCATGCCACAGTCGGGCGTCTGAGCGACACCACATAAAGGGCTTACAAATAATTGAAATAACAAGCATGCCACAGTCGGGTGTCTGAGCGACACCACATAAAGGGCTTTATAAGTAAACGAAAATAACAAGCATGCCACAGTCGGGCGTCTCAGCGACACCGCATAAAGGGCTTATATAGAAAAATAATCACACTGAATATCTAGGAGGTAGAACCGTCCCGGGGATACTCATTAATTTCAAATAATACAAATGATTAGTCCACAATATTAATCATAATCATCATATGTCATAGGTCATAATCAATGTTCTGGTTTAGTAGTTTCTCCTCCGAAGACCGACACTTGACCCATCCCAGACTATAGTCCTTAGCCATGGACACGGCTATTCGAATAGGTACAATCTCTGCAGAGGGTGTACTCTTTACCCAAGAGTAATGGATTCCTTTAGTCCATCGGGACTAATTCCGTCTACGGTCTTTTAATTGAAAACCCACCTAACCACACACACCAGCCAAACTCAGCGGTGTCTGGAATCACCCTTGACACCCGTTAAGCAAAACTCTAAGTGGGGAGGCTACAACCTCGACTTAGCATGGGATCACAAAATTTGTACCGCGCGCAAACTGGGGGAGCTACCCCCTTCGGCTACAACCGAAAACACCCATGCCCCGGACCAAGTGGCATGCCTACCGGAGGCCTCCGGTATCTTCCACCATGGCCTCTCTGTACGGTGTGTGCTAGGAAAGGTGTTGACAACTTACTGAACCGTACCCTACCTGTGGCAGGGACAAGTGGTAGTATGAAACAAGTATGGGGGCTGCCGGAACAAGACTCGATCTATGGTCGACTCAGGAGGTTTAAGTATTTCCTGCATGGTTAGCATAACAAATATGTTTCAACCAACAGACAAAGTCACCACTCGTCATGCCTCACTTTGCCGTACCGGACACAACCGTCTCAACAAAGACCGGAGACAAGCTCGTGTCTACCCAAGACAGAGGCTCTCCCGACTTCCTCCCGGTAGGCAATAAAGGTATACGAGGGTGTCTACTATCATGATATATCAAATGCCAACAACACAGAATTCAGCAATATTCACTTATGAGTATAATCATAGCATCACATGAAATAACGGAAACTTCGTGTCGAGGTGGTGTTGCAATCGTATCAAACAACACACAATATTATTATGCCAGGGTTCAAAAATGCTTGCCTTCAAGATGTGGAGAGGTGAGGTGCTCTCCAAAACTTTTGAAAGCTTTCTTCTCCCTCTCCAAATTCCTATTTTAAATAAATTTAAATTAACACATACTTTAAAAACAGTACAAAAAGGTTGTTTGGAAAATTTTGGTATAAATATGAAAATAAACTAGACCAAATTTGAGGAACAACAGAAAAAGAATCAAGTCATTTGGACTTATATTTAAAAAGATAAGCCCAGTCAAAGTTTTGTTTTTTAAATAAAACAGAAAAAGGAAAACGGTTCGCCTGGAATACGTCTTCTGTGAGTGGTCGCGTACTTACCCGAAATACGCTTCCACCAGAGGAAACCACATCGGACGGGTTGCGCCACTAGTGGCTTGGGTTGGTTCACCGACAGGTGGTCCCCACCTGTCGGGTTCATCTTCTCCCCCCCGCCCCCGTGCGCGCCTCGACAGAGACAGGGGCCGGGGGCCGTTTCCAACGGCGATCCCTGGCGACACAAGCCACCATTCGACGCGCTCGCGATATGGGGGTGATCGGGAGGAGGCACCGCATCCACCTGCAGTGGTTAGGGGCGCGGGGAAGCCTGAGGGTGAGAGGACCTTCCTCCATGACGGAGTGGAAGCTTCGGGAGGGAGTGGAGCTTTGCACACCTCGACTCCCGGGAAAAATTGGATGCTGGAAAGGGTCCTCGGGGTCATGATGGAGCTAATGGTGGTGATAGGGCAGAGGGAGGGGCTCTGGTGGTGTCGGGATGAAGGAGATGGCCTCTGCGGGTCAATTTGATGCGCGGGATTGGTCTAAGGGAAATATACAGTGCTACCTGTAGCTGATAGAGCGAGGGGGGTTTCGTTTTATAGTCGCCAGAGGTCGGTTCATCGGCTGCCCGAGGATAAGCACGATGGCGGTGGCACTATTGCAGAGCAGGGGAGGTGGGGGCTGGCTGGCAGGGCTTGCAGAGGTAGGCGACGGGGTTGTGGATGAGCACAGCGTGTGGGGGTACTTGGGGATGCGCCAGGTGGCCCGTACAGCACCGACCACAGCAGGCGGCGATGGCGGCTAGCTTCTGGCTTGCCGGAGATGTGGCGAGGGGCTGACTGTCCAAGGAGGCAAGCTGGCGCGCTGCGGTGGTTTGGGCGGTGCCGACTTGAGCAGGGGCGGCTGCCGACGCCTGCGTGCCGCCAAAAGGCTCGCTGCGGCGGCGCTGCGAGGAGCCAGGGGTGGCCGCATGCTACGGGCGAACAGACAAGATCGTGCCTTGGTCCCTCGGGCAAGGAAAGGCCAAGAGGCATGGAGTAAGCGCGAAGCGGCGGCTCGGGTGCGCTGCTGCAGTTGGCGCGCTCTGGGCACGCCCAGTGCACGCCCACCAACTACTCGGCGAAATGCCATGGCACCCCAGAGGGCTTGGATGATACTCCAAGCTACCAGACTAGTTAGGGTGGTTACTAAACCTCTAGTGGACAAACTGGCTAGGCAAGTAAAGAAACTCTATAATGCTAACTAAAATCTATGCCAGAACAGTTCATGCACTCCAACTATTCGACGAAATGCTAGGGGCATCCAGAAGGTTTTGCAAGTGACCAAAGTTTCGAGATCAGAGTCTCTTTAGGTACTAGAAGACATGGCATGGTTGGTTTGGGGAAAATCAAAACTTGATAGTGCTAGTTTTTGAGAAAGCCAAATCTGGACAGAAAGATAAGGGAATTTTTGTATGCACTTAAAATCCTCCAATGGGTCCACTCGCCTAGACATAAGGGTTTTGTAGGCTGGTCTAAAAGCAGGAAAAAGAATCATGGGTAAAAGAGTAAGTAAAAATATGGTTGCAGTACAAATCACCAAGCTAGACCAGAATGAATGTATCCAAGCACCCTCTTAATTTTATTTGAGGGGTGGGTTGTGCTGGACATCATATTGTGACTAGCCTCTTTAATAGTACTATATGCTTAATTTGGCGACAAGCGCTCTCTCTATGTACCACCTTTTTTCATTTAAAGTTTTCCTCCATGGCGCAATCCATCGATACTACTACTGTACAAAAGTATACATTTATTAAAAGGCTAGAGGGCGGGGCAGTCTAGCTTGGTCAGTTTCACGAGAGGCGAGGGCCTTTGTGATTTTACGGCTCATTACTGCTGGAAGGCGGGGCCTTGTGATTTAACTGCTCGTATAAACGCGTCGACGACCTGATCGAGGAGGAGCAAAGAACCGTGCGGTATACTCAAGTTTTCCACTGGAGTAGTACTGCGAAGGAGGAGCACAAAACACGGCAGCCCAGTGCCATATGGTGATAAAAGATGATCTAATTTGCTAGTCATCTCATTGTTAGCATTGTTCTATTCATTCCCTCAAAAAAACCATTGTTCTATTCATGCCTCGCAGAGAATGTGACACGTGCGGCGAAACACCTGAAGCAAAAGATGAAACACAGGAGCAAAAGAAGAAGGAAGATTATCACCCCAAATGATCTAATTCGCCGTGGAGTCGTAATTGCCTCCTCATCGCCTCCATGACCTCTATCTCCTTGCGCATCTCCTCCGCCATTTTCTTCATTCTACCCATGACGCGGGATTTCTCGACGAGAGCCTTCATCATTTGTTCCACGGCCACATTACGTACCTTGACAGCAGCCGGGTGCTCGATGTGGAGCTTCGCCAAATCCTCCTTCTATTCCCTGACAAGGGCCTCCAGCATCTTCAGCGAGGAACTACTATTCTCATGCAGCTTCTTCCAGCCGGCGTTCTTCTCCTTCAACAGGTCGATCTCGTGGTAGAGCTTCGCCTTGTCCTCCTGAAGTCGCAGGATTTTGTCGGGCGCCTTCTTCTCCGAGGCAATGCTCTTCTTCAGCAGCATTACCAAGCCGGCGGTCAACTCCCCCTGCTGATTGAGCTCAGCGGGCATGTCGTCAAGGCTCTCCTTCAGCAACTCCATCGAGGCTGGGATGAACTCCTTCCGCTTATTGAGGTGCTTATTGAGCTGATCGGGCATACCGTCGAGGGATAACGACTCCAGCTTCGCCGGCTCGGCATGTTCACCTCCACGGCTAGGGCGCTCCTGGGAGCCATCGTCTGCCCGTGAGAGATCTTTCGAGGTCTCTGCGTGGCGGCGAGCCCTCTTTTTTCTCCGCAACCTTGGTTGCCACTCCCTTGTTACGAGTAGTTCTCGACCTAGAGCTCTGCTCACCGGCCATGGCAACGACCGACGAAGAAGAAGCACTTATGAGGAGGAAAGGTAGAGTAATTTTCGGTTAGGTAGTTCCCCTTTTTATAACCTAAGTACTAGCACTAGTACTAATACCTACATAGTGGGAACACATTCAGGTTTGGTATGTACTAGTTTGTGTGAGCAAGCTTTCGAATGTGATGGGAACAAGGTAAAGACTAATTGATGGTTTTGGTTTTGAGGCCCAAAATGTCTCCCGATGAGTTTAGCAGAACATAAATTTCAAGTACTACACTGCTCAAATGCGTAAATATTATGTTACTGTCAAAAATTGGCACAAAATACAAAGGAGACCAATGGAGGTACTACTAGCAACCCACGATTTAACTACTCGCATGCGCGCAGTGGAGTAATAATGTCTTTCTTCTGCCCTCACGTCCACTCAATTTGCATGCACTGTATTAATTGACCATCAATGAAGTGACCGACTTTACATGCGTCAAATTATCACATGGGGTGGATCTTGGTACAAAATTGTGTCCGCCCATGTACCCGCGTGTGCGTGCAAGGGAATGAGTGCGTGCGTGGCGTGCGTGCACATCTTCGCTTCGTGCATGTACCGCCAGTATGGCTCAGGGAGGACGTGTACATTCTTCTAGAACCAGCAGCACGTCACTGTGATCAATCCACGCAAGGAGGTCGCAACAACGCCTCCACATGTGCCACGTGGCTTCATGAACTTTAAGAGAGACACTGTGTAGCATGCCATTGGTATTCTAATTTACGTGTTTTGCACATACTCGAAGTACTAGTAAGGTACACGTGCATTGCACGCATCAGATTTTGCAACCAAATTATGAATAAATACCACACTATAGCATGTAAGATCTGAGTCATATATTCCTGATGTAGACCTTCGTTTAATTCTTATAGTCCATCTCATTCAAAATCAATTAGTTTTTATAAAAAAAGCTAAGAACGCGGGAATAGGAAAAACATGGGATTATAGTGGAATGTCGTCTTGAATCCTACAGGATTGTACGAGTGTTTGATTGTGCATAGACAAAACGCAGAATTCTTTCAAAGAGGTCTGAGTGGATGGGATGTTTCCTATGAAATCTAGTGCAAATGAATCATATGGAAAAATTCCTATGGTTTACAATCCTACGAATCAAACAACCAAGATAGGATAAATTCCTAATGATTAGAATCCTCCAAAATTCCTTTGAGAATCCTTTGAATCAAAGATGCCCTTAATCTATTTTATGATTCATGGAATTGTGCGTTGTAAAGCATAAAGTAAAAACAAATAATGGCAATTCAACTAGAAGGAAAGTTTGGGCAGTTATGATACAGAAGATTCTAGAACAAAAGAGAACCACTGTTGTTTTAAGGTTTGTGCATTATGCTTAAGTTCAACCATGGAGTCTGCTAGATTGTACATGTGGCAAAATCCGGTGGGGGGCTAGAAGATGGTGCGAGGGGCCCAGTGGAGGGAGACTATGAAGGAATGCGCAAGCGCAAGATCGATATTTAGAGAGAGGGGGCAAACACGTGCGTTGTTGTGCGCAGTGGTGAAGCCATGAAAAATAAATGAGCTAGGGGCCAAGCATTGTTAATCCTTTATGAGGAGGGTCAATTCATGAACTTAAACCATTTTTAGCAGCAATTGTCTAATGATCACATTCATATTAGCCTCGATATATAGTGATGTTAGGGGGGAGGGGGCAGGGCCCTTACTTCCCATGTCTTTGCCATTGTGCACGCGTCCGAGAGATGAAGCGGAAGGCATCGATGATGAGAGGGGGACATTGGATATATAATTAATGTGGGTGTATTAGCTATATATGTTAATCCTATATAGAGAGGTATAGATTCATCGATGTGGACGTGGGAAAGAGGGTGAGACCGCACTGCATATATCGATTGATCGGTTTGTGTGGAAAACTATGAAAGACCTACCTATATACACACATACATAGAGGAACATCGATCGTTGCGCATGCACGCGTGAGAGATAAAGAATGTCCGATATGATGGAGAGGGGAATGTGTGTTGGTGTGTGTGCCTTCATGGGAGACCGACCTGAAGAAAAAGATTGCATGCGTGCGATGGATAATGCCGACTAGTAGTGTGTGTGCATGTAGGCACGAGAGAAAGTAAGTGGTACAATTATAAAGAGAAGACTACTGTGTGGGTGTAAAAGAATAGGTGAGGTCATCATCAATGTAAAGTTGAATTCAAATATTTGAATAAGAGATCCTGATGTTTGAAACCCATGCATGCATGAATATAACGGAGATCTGCGCTGTGTGGTTTGGAAACGAGCATGTTGTAATGTATACACATTGAACAAGGCCAGATTGATTTGAATTTGAGATACCGATGGCAGACATCATTTGGCCACGTCGCATCTGTGCATGGACACACTATTCTAATTAGAGATGATGGGCGGCTTTCGCATCACATATCTATATCTATACCCCTATTTATATAAATTATATTTTATATTTTTTTATATTGTGTGCGGGTAACTTTAACTTTGAAAGATGGTCGTTGGATGAGGCGAATCCGATGGTCCAAAGATGGCAAATTTGAGCACTACTGGCCGTTGGATATCATCTAGATTCCACCAGATTTCGCCACGTGTATAATCTAGAAGACTCCATGGTTGAACTTAAGCATAATGCACAAACATCAAAACACAAGCACTTCTTATTTGTTCTAGAATCTTCTGTATCATAATTGCCCAAATGTGTTTCTACATGATTTGCCATTATTTGTTTCTACTTTATGTCTTACGACGCACAATTCCATGAATCTTAAAATAGCTTAGCTTTCTTATAAAAACTAGATGCTTTTGAATGAAATAAACTATATGAATTAAACAAACATATACATCATGCATATATGACTCAAAGCTTGCATGCTATAATGTGGTATTTATTCATAATTTGGTTGCCAAATCTAATGCGTGCAATGCACGTGTATCTTACTCTAGTCTAAATGGTGTTTGTGTGTGTGTGTGTTGTGCGTGTTGAGGTGCAAATTGTGTTTTTTTGGGTACATGTTAAGCGTGTTCTTCCGAAATTTCAAGTCGCGCCTTGTTATGCCAGAAATTCAAGCTAGCGTCTCTGTCTGTCGTGTTGCGATACTCCCGCCTCTTCAACCCGCACCTTGTTAACCCAAAATATTTAAGATATATCATTGTCTTGTTGTGCTCCGACAACTCCCTCCTTATCAACCCACGCCTTGTTATTCCGAAATTACAATGTGCGCGAAAACTCCCACCTCTTGTGAAATCCCGACACGCAAAATGCCCGTGGTACCCCTGAACCGAAAGAACCGCCTCAAATTGGTGGGGGTACTTTCGTAACTTACCCCACATTTCGGACAAGCGCGTCTCTAAGCCATGGTTCCTCACTGCCATCCCATCCGCCCACCCATTCGTACACCGAGGCTGCGAAAACCCACGACGAAACCCCACAGCCTGCTCCATCCGCCACCTAGCCGGAGCCTCTTCCCCGACGATGTCGTCCACAGCAACACCTCGACGTCCCTCATCCACCGTACCGGATGAGGATCCGTCGTCGATCTCATCGTCTCGCCGGTTCAGCCACCCCGTCCTCCACCTCCAAGGAGCTGCCCCCATGTTCCCCTTGTCTTTCGCGCCACCTCCTTTCCCACACCGCTGTCTTCACCTGCACCACCGGAAGAGCATCATCATCACCGTTTCCTCGGATGAAGCTGTGGCCTAATCGGCGCCACCAAAGAGGTTGTACACTAATCGTCGCATTTTCTTCTTGATTCGATCTCACGGTGCTGCCGGTGCTTGGTACCGAGCCGACATGGCATGGCCCCATCCACGGTGGCGTCGCCAGCCACTTCCTCCACGGCGTCGCTCCCTTGGCGGCGACGTCCACATCAGTAGGAGCTGCTGCAGCTTTAGCTCTCGCTCGCGCTGATGCTCTACTCTTGCTCTCGGTCCCCTGCCTGGTCTGATCTTGCTATTGCTCTTGCTCGCGCTGCTGCTCTTGCTCTCGCTTGCAATGCTACTCCGATTTAGCTACACTTCAGTCGACTGAATCGACTTTTGGTTCAGTTGATTTTCAGGGGTGGGGGGCTCGCCGCGGTGAAGGAAGAACCAGCTGCAGCGGGGAGGGGGTCTCGCCGGAGAGGTACCCCACTATCTATCTTAGGGTTCAGGATGGGGGCGGTGGTCGCTGGCGGTGGCGGGGCGTTGGCCGGGCGGTGGCGTGGGGATCGCCAGAGAAAAAGCTCGGCACGGGAGGGGGGGCCTAGAGGGATGGCTGGGGCGGCGGCGGACCGGTGGTGGGGAGTGTTTTTGGGGCGGGCGGGGCGGCGCACCGCCGGCCGCGGGCGATGGGGGCTGCTGTTTGGCCGGTGGTGGCTGGCGGCTTAGGGGGGTGGAGGTTGAAGATGAACCGTAGGCCCTTGATTTCATATCAATCAACTGCAAAATCGACTAACCAGAGATGAAAAAGTCAGTCGACTGATGTGTAGCCTGACCTTGCTAGTGCGTTCAGTTTCGACAACAAAATTCAGTTTCGACAGCAAAATTCAGTTTCGACAGTTAAGTTCAGTTTTGACAGTTAAGATCAGTTTCGACAGTTAAGTTCAGTTTCGACAGTTAAGTTTAGAGATGAGCGGCTGATGTATTTTACATCTAGCGCTTTGTGGTTATGTATGTTACGTCATGTATTGGAGATACTATTAGAATTCCACTCAGGTTAACGTTGTTCGTTGTCTCTCTTGTCCTGCTTCAGCCTCGACGTCGTACAACTCACCGGAGCTGCTCCAACAACGAAACCCTCCATCACAGCGGAGCAGTACCTCGGGCTCCATCTCCAAATGCCTAAGATCTTCTTCCCCTCCTCCGACAGCCAAGTCAACCAGAGCATCCTCACCGGCCAACCCAATCACGCTGAGATCGACATGGCTTCGCCAAAGAGGTTGTACACTTGTTGCATCTCTTTTTTACTCTACATGTTATATATATTGTCCACTGAGCACTCGTCGTAATGGGAAATACGATTATTTTATCCTACTATATGACAAGCCGTGAGGTACCAGGCAACTTAGTTATCCATGATGGACTCTCTTGAATGCCATCATTATTTATCTCTGCGCATTTGAGCTGTGCATTTGTCGATGGGCCTGGGAGTTGAGCTAGTATGGCAGTTGCTTGGGTCCAAAGTAATAGAAGTAGCACAAAAACATTTTTTTAGTGTAGGATTTTCCTTGCTCAAGACTGCCTTCTAGAATCGCCAGTGCTTGAAAGGAAAGTGAATGAAAAACATCGGAATTGGAAAGTTTCCTATGGTACTACTTTTCATGAATTTGGTGCAAAGGAATGGAGCAAAGGAAAACTGTAGGATTTGTTCCTTTAGTGTCTCCTTGAAAGAAAAACCATAGGAATTCTACTTTCCACTTCTCGTCCTTTTCATATTCCTATTCATCAAGCACAAGACTAAGAGATAGTAGCATAATAGCATTATAACCGTACATTTTCTTGTGGTTTGACTTAATCTCACCATGCTTTTTTGCATCCTGTGATCTTCCAATTGTTCTGAATCAAACACCCAGATTGGCAGAAATCCTGTGTTTTTAAATTCTCTGTTTTGCACATGCATTCCTATCCTATTCCTGTCTATTTCCTATCCCTGCATTGTTAGAGTCCTCAAATTCAAACAAGCCCTTACTCAATTACTTCCGTTACAGATATGTGTCAAAGAAAACCTTGTGTGGTTTCTCCTGCTCCTGCGGCGCTGTATTCCACCCCAGCTCAGCTGCTCCAACGACGGAAGGGTTCACCACAGGAGGGATCCACTCTCGAGACTATCTTTCGCCGCCTCAGATCTTCTTCCCCGTCACCGGCAGCCACGGGCAACTGCATTACCATCATCAACTGAGCAGATGACCTTGAGGACTACACGGGTCCTCAACAGAGGTCGCACTCTTCTGTGTCTGCTTACCTTTTGTGTCGCTTAATATGATGACATGCTACATTATCACCGTGTTCACCTATTAGACTCCAAGTCAGGTCCAAACTAATGCTGAAACTTGAGTTTTGAAAGGTTGTGGGGTACGTATTGGGGCAGCAATCAGTACTATCTATCTACTATCTGGTTAATCTCCGGTGTCTACTATGAGTTTCATGTTGGGTGCAAACAAACTATAAAGGAGCCATTATCTGTATTTTTTAACTAAAGCTATTATCTGCCTGCTATCATTGGTTTTGGGTCTATCCACAGTTTGCTACCATCACTCTGGATTTGTGCATGCACTCCTTACATAATCTCACTATGTTTTATTCCTATGCATGCCAGTTATTGTACACAATGGAACTGATCATGTAGAGCAAAAGAGACGAGCCTTACGTGGCAATAAAATTTCATGTAGACGTCGTTCCTTGGTGGGCGCAAAGGCAGCCCCACTGCACCCATTTCGGATCGTAATCAAGAGGAAGATAAGTGTTCTGAGGGGGATTCAGAAGGAGAAGACCACTCCTATTTACCCCATGAGATCTTTGCTCTAACTTGGCATGCTGATGTTGGTGATATCATGCATATGGTGCCTTGCATTGCTTACTGTATACATTAGAGATGTCATTTTCTTAGTTTAGACATGCTTTGTGTCAATGCCATCTATTTAGTTTCTCTATCGTACATGTGAATCATGCAATGCCATCTTGTCTAGCCAGGCATCATATATGTGAATTTTGCAATGCCACCCTGGTTAGCCAGTCATCTTATATGTGAATTATATCATGCCATCATTTTTTTATTACGTGTTAAATTTGTCAACAATTTTAGAACATTCAATTACTCTTCCTGTGCATCAGCCATTCGGCACGGTCATGGAAAAATATGGAGTGGAAACAAGGTCTTTAGAGCAGACAATGCTATCTGACGAAGCGCATGTCTTGCTGGTTACCAATAGCTCTTCAGAGGAGGATTCAGAGAATGATGACCAGTCATATTACCCCTCCACCCCCCCCCCCCCCCGAGGTGCATGCCCTAACTTGGCAGGGTTATGTTGCTCATATCGTGCGTATGGTATCTTGCATTACTATGTCTTTTGCTTAGTTTAGACATGCTTTGTGTGAATGCCACATGTTTAGTGTCTAATTACCATATATGTGAATTATGCAATGCCATCTTGTTGCAAGACATTATATATGTGAATTATGCAATGTTATCTTGTTGCAAGGCATTATGTATGTGAATTATGGAATGCCATGCTGTTTAGGCAAGCGTCTTATATGTGAATTATATCATGCCGTCCTTTTTTTGTATTTCTCATTGCTTTTGTCGACAATGTTTGTATATTCAACTGCTCTTCCTGTGCATCAGCCATTTGAATTGGTGATGGAGAAATCTGGAGTGAAAACAAGGTCTTTAGAGCAGACAATGCTACCCGCTGAAGCAGATATCCTGCTGGTTACAGATAGCTCTTCAGAGGAGGATTCAGAGGCAGATGACCAGTCCTATTATCCCCCTGAGGTGTACGTATGCTCAAACTTGGCAGGGTTATATTACTCATATAATGCATATGTTGTATTGCAATGCTTAGTTTTTACATCATATACACAATATTGAATGCCATCTCCTTAGTTGACACATCATATATGCGATTGCCCTCTGCTCACTTCCTTAGTATATAAATCATATATTTGAATTATGTCATGCCATGATGTTTACATAGATAGCATGTATCTGAATTATGGCAAGCCAACCCATTTTCTAAAGACATAATATAGTTATATCATCTCATCATGTTTGCATAGTCATCATATTTTAAATTATGTCATTCTATCCGTGAATTATATCATGCCATCATGTTTCCATCGACGGCATGTTTGTGATTTATGGCATGCCAACCACTTTAATAGACACATCGTATAGTTATATCATGTCATCTTGTTTACATAGTCATCATATTCTGAAGTATGTCATTCTATCCTATTTAGTTAGCCATCATACATGTGAAATTGTGTCATGCTATCCTGTTTAATTTGCCATTATATATGTGAAATTATGTCCTGCTATTATGTTTGCTTAGACAACATAAATGTGAATTATTTCATGCCCTATTTTCATCCCTACTATCCATGGCACCTGTCTATCTTACAATGTCTGTACATACAATTAATTTTCTTGTTTATCAGCCATTTCAATTGGAGGGAGTGATGGCAGTATCTGTGGGAGTAAAAACATGGTCTTCAGAAAAGATCGTGCTACCTGTCGATGCAGATAGAACCACGGTTGTACTTGCCCAAGAACCAGCTCCACCACACATAACCCACACTCGTGCAGATTGTACCCCTTCCTAGTTGGACAGAGAACCAGCTACACCCCTTCTAACCCCAACCCCAGCAGATAGACACCCAGTTCACGTTGACACATCACCGTCTCCACCATAGAGCACTCAAACACGAGCAGTTCGTAAGGCAACTCCAGTTCCCAAATCACGAGGACCACCACTCCGAACACGAAGTCAACGCTTAAAGCAGAACAAGAATTGTTCTCAGGTCAGGTTACGTAGCTATGGTTCATACTACTTTGCTCTTGCATCACTGTATTTACTGATACCAACTAATTTGAAATTTGAAGGATGCAATTGAAACTCCAATGGTGCAACAGGTATGTTTTAAACCTGTTTCTTCAACGTGTTTGGCTGTCTGCTGTTGTAACTTGATCTATGTTGATTTCAGTTTCAATTGAATAAACAGTTATGTTCTCATGCCATGCACATTACAAGTGTTGTTATTGTTGTGTAGTTTCCCACACTTATATTATGTCTATGCTACTTTTTCTTAAATAGATATGATTCGAACTGTATCTATCTTGATTTGGCAACACAAACTAGAATGATATAGACCATACAGTGACCATACTACATAGAGATATGTTTGTTCCATGCTGTTATCCTGTCCACCTTACTACTGAACTGGTATACCAAAATGAGTTTCATATACTACATTGTAAACCTGAGATGTGTTTGTTTATTTCTCTTTTAGAACGCGGATAAAATATTGGAGAAGAGTACCCTGTTATGCAATGGTAAAGGAAGTAATGCAGATAAGGTTCAAGATAGTGAGACATCCCTGTTGGTCTCCAAGAAAGCTGATAAAAACTATATTGAAGACACTGAGACAACCCCAAAGTCCTGTCTTGATGTAGTGTTCGAGTTACTGGTTACCACTGCTGGCACCAGCTCTTCGAACTCATTGCCTGAATCAGTTAGGCTTCTTGAGTCACAACTTCAAGTTGAAAGACATCGATCAGATGTTATGCGGCAGGAAGCCGAAGGACTGAGGAAGTCCCTGCAGAATTTAGATGCATACTTTCTGGTGCAACAGCAACCGCTGGAGGACTTAAGCGCCAAACAAGAGAAAGTTAATAAGCTTGCTAGGCATCTTGCCAGCATTATGGGTACCCATGATATTGTTTCTTGAGTTCTTCTGAAGTGGTTTCAGTTCTGGACTTGTTTTGCTGCGGCGTTTATATGCTGTTGTGTTCCCTATATTTGCACTGGTGGTGAACATTGATGCCTAGTGGATGTAATATGTGTAATAGCCGTGATAGCCTAGTGTAAGTTGCTTGCTTATTTATTTCCTTGTTGTCTTGATTATTTGTTTTCTTGTAGTCAGTGAAGTTCTTTTTCTGCGGTTTGCTAGTGGCTGCAATAACCTATTTTTTAAAACTAGGCCACAATAACCATGGGCTAATATTTACTGTAGTGACACTGGGCCTCCTACGGGCCGTAGAAACAGTGGACCTTCTACGGGCCATATAAACAGTGGGCCTTCTACGGGCCATAGAAACAGTGGGCCTTCTACGAGCTGTAGAAAGAATGGGCCTTCTACGGGTCATAGAAACAATGGGCCTTCTACGGGTCGTATCATTAATGGGCCTTATATGGGCCGTATGATCGATTGGCCAAACATGGGCCAAACAGACCGCATTCTGGCCGTAAACGGGCTAGAGTTGGAATCGTTCGTTCATGGGACGAACATAACGGGCCATCGTTAATAGGCTATATTTGATGATGCTATGAAAACGGCCCAACGTATTAGCAGACCACAAACGGACCGACTGTAACAACAGGCTGAATTTGGCCCACAAGGAGAAAATGATAGTAACGGGCCGTAAGTAAACGAATGCTGGAAAATAGCCCAAGAATAAATGGGCTCTGAAAAGGCCAAAAGATAACATGGGTTGGAAACGGCCCAACAAAATAACCGGTCGTCAATGGGTATAAAGTGATACACTGTTCTTTACGGGCCAGTTTCACCACGGGCCGTTAATGGGTGTAAAGTGATATACTGTTCATTACGGGCCAGTTTCACCACGGGCCGTTAATAGGCCAAGCGTTACATAGGGCCTCATATGGGCCGAAAGACGTCATGGGCCATACATGGGCCAGAAGTGAAAACGGCCTCGAATCATATTGGATCGCCCAGATGACGCTATTCGGCCTAATTCGAATTGGGCGTAACGGGCCTTGGGTTAGCAGGCTGTACATGGGCTATATGCGAACAGGCCGTTAACAGGCTTTCCATGGGTGGCCCACCACCTTTTGACCAAGTCAAATGGGCCGGCCTATCACAGAAATGGGCCTCTGTTTGGCCATGGCACGTGTCGACGTATCATAGGCGCCTTCTGTCCAATGAGTGGATGATATCTGTCCCAGCGATGAGCCGACACGTGTTTCCTCCAGCCAATGATGATTTTACACGTGGAAAATCCCCATTGGTCGGGGATGTTAATGGGTTACCGGATCCAAGACCCGACCCGATAGCTTAATTGCGTTTCGTTACGGTGGATGCCACGTGTCGGTCACCCTTGACGAAAGCACTTCTGTGACGTGCGATTTATCGTCATGGAAGTGGACACTTCCGTGATGATAATTTTGGTAATGTCATGGAACACTTCTACGACAGTACATGCATGACTATCTTGATTCTGTCATAAAATCGTCATGAATGTACTTGCATGACAGAAAACATGACCTACTGTGACAAACATGTATCATCACAGAAGTGTATTTTTTTTGCAGTGCCTGTCAGCATGTCTATGAAAGAAAGAAATGGTAGTTTGAGTCTGCACTGTGTTAATAAAATACATTTTAGGTCACTAGCTCACCATATAGCTCCTTAATTTGTTGATGACACGATCAATTGACCAGTCAAACGGTCCACATTCAGCAGCGCACATTACCATAGAGCCCCCCCGTCATCGCATATATGAAAGACAGAAATGGTAATAAATTAGTGGTTGGTGGGAATTCGATGTCATGATACCTCTGGTTGGCAGTCGTCGGTGGCGGGGGCGCGGTGATTGGGAGGTGGTGTGGGGATCGCTGGAGAAAAAGCTCACGCGCGAGGCAGGGGGACTAGAGGGATGGCTGGGGCGGCGGCAGACCGGCGGTTTGGAGTGGTTTAGGGGCGGCGAGGTGGCGCGGGGGCCGGCGGTTCGGCCTGTGTTGGCTGGCGGCTCAGGGGGGTGGAGGTTGAAGATGAACTGCAGGCCCTTGATTTCGTATCCAACAGCTAGAAAATCGACTGACCAGAGATGAAAAAGTCAGTCGACTGACGTGTAGCCTCACCCCGCATGTACACATCCACGCACGCAACACTCGCATGATCACGCGCACTCCTGCAGGCGAGGAACACTGACACGTACACACGCACTCACGAACACACGTACGCATGTAGCTGTGCAACACTAAAACATACACATGCACTCACAAACACACACACGCATGCACACATGCATGCAACACTGAAATGTACACATGAACGCACGCAACACTCGCACGCCTGCATGGACACAACACACGACGCAAGACATGCGCTCAACCTATACATGCATGCGCCCTTTGTTACGGCCATGGAGTGTTACAGGTATTAATCAATCTCATTTAATATAAGAAGAACATTGTTGTTTGCAGTGGTATTTATGAATCACAACGTATCGAACGAGCTATCAACATATATATGAAAATTGTAAAATTCTCTTACATTACATAGTAGGGTTATCTACATGAAATAAATGATGTCACACTCAATGAACAATCATTGGTTTATGAAATGCCCGCTTCTGACCACCCTAGCCCACAAAAATCTCATGTGTCGTGCGCTGCCTACGTTGGGTCACTAACATGCAAGCCAGGTACCCAAAGAGCACACACATCAGTGGAAGGACGGCGTGGTATCGTACATCAGAGTTGAGGGAGCTGCTCGTTGCACGCCTAGCTGAACACTCCTTCATGCCGCATTCAAACACCTCCATGAAACCCATGTGGAAGTCGAGAAACCCACTCTGGACACACGTCCGTTCATGACTGGGCCGGCATTAAACGCAACGTTGGCCGAGCTCCTCCCGTCCGCCGTCTATTTAATCTCCCATCTAAACGAGGACAGAGGCCGGCCAAGAATCGCACACCTCCGCCGCTCCCCTATCTCCTCCTTCACTATTTTGTCCACTCTTACAATGGCTTACGAAGAATAGTTATCCTACATCCAAGCTGGCTGGGTGGCCCGCCGAGCCCGCCGGATAGGAGATGTGCAGCTCGCTGATCCACCTCGCTCCCCTCGCCCGACCGAGCCACTTGCCGCCCCAAGCCGGCACACGGCTCAAGAACTCGCCGCTCCAAGCCAGCTCGAGGAGGAGCGGTGAGCTGCTCCACGCTGGAACGGCGAGGAATACGGACGTCGTCGCTTCCATCCATGTCGCTGCCTTGTGCCGTGCCTCCCGTGTCTGCGACCACGTCTCCTGTTTCTGTAGCCGAGACTCCCATACCGGCGGTCGTGCCATGCAAGCAGAGATAGAAGCCGGGTGCACGGAGGGCGACGATTCGGTGGCCAGCGCCTCCACATCCGCCGCCATCATCGAGGAGAAGTAGAACGCGGGAGGCCGCCGCCGCTTGGGTCCTATGAAGGCCACCACGGAGGCAACGCCGGCATACACAGCAGGTGTCTTGTCAGATCCTTTTGTTGCGAGGACCTTCGTCGACCCCGCATGGGCTCCACAGAAGCGGAGAAGCCCCCTTCAGACTCCATCTTAGGCATCAGCAAACGATGTCAGTTGGGTAGTGGGGAAGCGAGCCGTTCTTTGTGGTGAAGCATATACCTCCGGGGCTCCCGGCAGTCCGGTGATCGTGCTGCCGGATATGAGGAACACAAATGGATCGACGGGCGACGATTTAGGCCAGGTATTATTATACCTGTGCTGTCAAGAACTAGCACACCTTAGTTGATTTGAATGTAATGAAATCCGTCATGTTTGTATGAAAATCTGGTATTTTATATGAATTCTGTCATTGTTTACATGAAATATCATCGTGTTTGGATGAATTTCATCCGGTTGGTTGAGTTGTTGTCAGAATGTGTGTGAATATGGTTGGATGGCATAATTTGCGGGTCGCCAGTCGGTCTATGGCCGGCTCAGGTGGCGTGGTGGGACAAAAAAAGCACAACTCATATGAATTCCTCTCCAGCACGTGCGCTGGAGGATGCACGAGCACCCGACCTATTCCTCGTTCATCGGTGGCAAAGGCACCGGTGGACAAAAGGGTCGCCAATATTTTGGCTACCCCGGGCAAGATCCAAACAGCCCCTCCCAACACATTCAAATCCCTCATTCACCTTGAAATTTTGCCATGTGTTGTTTTCATGGACTAGCAAGATGCCCGTGCATTGCACGGAACATCAAGATGCATTTCTTACAAAACACCTGTTGTGATTGACCCATGCCGGAGTAATCCCATGTGTAAGAACTAATGATATCTCAAAAAATTTATTAGAAAAATGGTATCTTGAGAATTTTATCAGAAAAATGGTATCTCTAGAATTTCATCGAAAAAATGATATATCGAGAAAGATGAGAGATAAGGTGAGGAGGAGTGGGGCGTTGTGGTGACTGGTGGTCAGACTGGGCGGAGGCATGGGGATGGACGGCGCCTGCAAGCGTTAACAACCACCATGCTAGATTATTCCAGAGACTTCCTTTTTTTAATTGCGCAGCAATGAGGTTATGGGAGATAAGGATGAACGAGGCAAGGCCTTATCTGTAAATGTGGAGAGAGGTGCATGTATCTTTTATAAAATTGTCATAGTTTGCTTTCTATCCATCATATATAGATCGGATGGTCTATATTACAAGATGGCAGGCACACCATCATCACCAACTTGATTTTTTATAAGAGTAGAGAGTAGAGATAGAGATATTTCGCTGTGTGAAAAAAAATATGAACGAATAATCGGTGTCCACGGTCTTCTGCCGGGAGCCCGGGACACAGTTGGATGGCCACATAGTAGTGGTAGTGTAGAGTACTACTAGTACTACTAGATAGTGAGTGTTTACTACTGTATCTACGTACTAATTGCAACACATGCATGTGTTATCAGTATAATGACCACGTATGGATTTGATGGTAAGATTTGTGTAATTTGGATGTCATATTATTGCTCCAACATGTGGTCAAAGTTTGCCTCGAAAACGCATGGTATACCCTATATGGATTGAGGGAGTACATGCATTGCCGAGGTTTCTCTTAATCATTGCATCCAACATTTTTATTGTTGGGACCCCTATCGTAAGTCACACCGATCTAGCATGTAACACATCATATCACTTTGCGGCCTCACGCACGGTATTCCCACGGGTGCCACCTTACCTGGCTTGGGACCGTTTGCGCCTTTCGGCTCACGTATATGATAGTGTTGGTAGCATCCATATGACAGAGAACCCGGGCCGACATGACTAGTCATAAACCCAAGGTGGCACTAACTTACAGGGACATGCATACATGACCCAGCAACGAACGTGTCGATCATCAACGTATGAACCCAAGTCATAGCAAGCTACAAGGACTTAAAGGAACAACGCGTGACATTTCCCCAAAGGGACAAACACAGCAACAAAGAAGGACACATGCCGGCCAACCTAAGTGTTCCGGAGCAGTAGCAAGCTACCATGGCTCAGTGGAAGTACTAGGAGACATTTCCCCACAAGAGAGGCTACCAAGAATAAACAACTAGGTTGTCGGATCCCACACATAGCAATACACATTACACGTACGCATAACATGAAAGTATGTGTTGTCCAACGTGGCATCAGAACATAACTCAACAACTCTTATAGATAAAGGCCCAGAAGAGCCAAATGGATTTTATTACAAACAGGGGTCACATGGCCCAACATATAGAGCATACACACAACGGAAGCATAACATGTCTGAGTACAGACAACTACAAATGAAAAAAGGCTGAGAAGCTTGACTACCCACAAGGCCCTCCCAAGGGTACAAGATCGTAGCTGAGGTAACAGGCTAAACATCGGAGTCCACGTCGAACAACTAGTGAGACTGAAGTCTCTCTGCAAAAACATAAATTAATCAAACATGAATACAAATGTACCCGACAAGACTTACATCAGAACTAACTACTCATGCATCAGTATCAACAAAGAGGTGGTGGAGTTTAACTGGAGCAAGCCATCTTTGAATCAGCGGCTATCATGTACTACTACTGCTCGTAACTCTTTTGAGGTGGCGCACACGAGTCCACATATTCACCATATCAATACACCATTATGGATCCGCTCCCGTCTCCCTACGAGAAGGCCATCCATAGCACACACGCTTATCTTGCGCATTTTAGAGTATCCACTTTCACTTGTCTATGAACTGTATAAGCAACCCAGTAGTCCTTACCGCGGACGCGGCTATTCGAATAGATCATGTTAACCCTGCAGGGGTGTACTTCTTCAAACACGCTCTCGCCACTTATCACCATGTACATGTCATGTATCTCGGCAACCTTCAAGCAGAAGCCTGGCGAGGGAGTCGGCCACGACCTGAGTAACCACACAAGTCTCTAGTCCAGGTTTATCGCCTATTCGGGTTCCATCCGCAAGGAGATCCGGCCGGGGTGTCACTCACATCCCCAAATGATGTGTACAGGGTTCCCAAGCCCACCAAACAGGCGACGCTTGGTACACCTGGCCATGGTGCCTAGTCTGTCCCAAGCCCACCTGTACCGGGCGCCACTTGGTAGACTATTAACACAACCTACAAACACCAGAAACTACTTGCAACTCTTGGACAGAGATCGAGTCGATTAATAAGTCGAGAGATCTTGGAGTGCCTGGAGCCCAATGTGTGGTAGTAACTCTCTTGGATCACAAACACGGAACTCAGTTTATGAGGACGGTTTCAATGAGACAACCCACCATGTACTCCTACATGGCCTCTCACTGCTACCTTTACAAAATCGTGTTCACACACTTAGCTCTCAATAGTAGGACATGTTCACCACATTCCAATTCATCCCCGATGAATCAGACCTAACTCAACTCTAAGCAGTAGCAGGCATGACAAGCAAGCATGGATGAGTAGGCACATCATGGCTCAAAAAACTCCTACTCATGCTAGTGTGTTTCAACTATTTACCGTGGCGAAGACAGGGCATGCAGAGGAAAAGGGGTTCAACCACCACATCATGTAATAGTTGAATCGTTGTTGTCCTAACGCAGAAAAAGAGAGCAAGAGTGAGAGTGGGATTGTATCGGAATGCTCAAAGGGGGTTTGCTAGCCTGGAATATCAACATAGTAGCACTGCTCCTCAGATAGATACTTGGTGCCACTCGCAGGAGTAGGACCTATCGAGAGGAACAATACACGAGATAATCAATACACAACATATGCAACAATATGATGCATGAAGATGACATGGCAAGAATGCTATGGAGTGTGCTAATGCATCTAGCAACAATTTAAATGAGGTTTGTTTGAACCTAGGGTTCAAATGCAAACTCCCATATTAAGCACTTTAAATGCCAATTAGTGTTTTCACTTATGCAGTAGGTATAAGTTAGTTGAACATGCATCGAAGTAGCATAAATGGATAGATTGGATTGTTCTGATAATTTCTCATATATAAGTTATTCCATTCTGAGCTACGTTTTATTTTCTATGATTTTTTGAAGTTTAAACAATTTTCTGAAATTAATAAATCATTGCTGATTTATTTAAAATATAGAAAACAATTATGACGTCATCCTTGCATCAGTGTTGCATCAGCAAGTCAACATACTTGGCCAGAGTCAAACCTGATATGCGGGACCCGCATGTCATTTATACAATGCTAATTAGTGATTAGGTTTAACCTAAACCGAAAATTAGCAAGGGCATGCCCCACCTGTCATGGAGCCAGGGGGTCATTAGTTTAGTGCCTAATGGCGTTTTCGCTGGAATTAGGCCGCTAGCCAAGGCCAGACGCGGCAGAGGTGCTCGGGAATCGCCCACAGGGCTCGGTTCGAGGTGTGCTTGGGCTCGTTGGAGAGCCCTCGCTGGCGCGCGTCAAATAGTGGTGGTGTCCGGGCATTTTGTAACACCCCCAGATGTAAAACTTCCATATTTGGAGAAGTATCCAACCTTGTCATGTTCAATACCAAGTGGTTTCCTCTTTGTGGGTTTCATTTTGGGTTTGCTTTGCTTCCCATTGCATTGTCTTGTCATTACTTGTCATATTTTCTTTTCCATCCATAGTTGCATTATGGCCTCATCATATGTTACATTGTGCTTGGGGTCATTTTACATGTCATCATCATCATGTGCATCTTCATGTGTAGCATATTGCATTGTGGCATGTTGTTTTGTGAGTCATGGCATCATCACATTCCCCCACATCTTCATTTTCCCCCAATAATTCTTGCATCATGTCCCAAATCCCTCTGCCAAGTTTCACCTCTTTTGGAATTATTTTGGTTAGGTTTTAAAATGGCTCAAGTTTGAATTAAATTCAAACTTGAATTATTTTACTTCCTTTAAAAAATATCCAAACCAATTTTATTAAATAGGGCATTATTTAAGGGTCATGAAAATATTTCTATATCCATCTCACCCCTCTCCTATTCCCCTGTTCTTTTCTGTTTTATTTTCTGTCTGAGTAAAATGAAAAGAAAAAATGGAGAAGAGAGTGAGAGAGGAGCAACAGCAGTTCAGCCTAGCAGCTACAACCAACTGGGCCTTGCCCTCCTTCCGCAGCCCAGCGCAGCAGCCGCCGCAGACCGCCTAGCTCCCCTCACGCACGCGTGGTAAGAAGGTACGCTAGCCACCCCGCGGCCCCACCTGCAGCCTCTTCCTCCCCTACCTTTTCTTCATCCTCAGGCCGTCTCTCCCTCACGGTAAAAGCAGAGGGCATGGCACTCACATGGCCATGGTGGCCGAGCCAGCCATGACCGCACCCCCCTATAAGACCCGCTCGGCGTCCGCACCTAACCCCTTAGGGCTTCCCCGTCTTCGCCGCCACCCAACATGGGCCCTTCCCTGTCCCCTTCTCCTTCCCCGAGCAAGACCGAGCGCTACCAGGAGCCCGTCTACTTCCTCGTCATAGCTACTTCCACTACTTCGCCGAGGGATCGCCAAGTCCCGCCTCTGCTCCCTCCTTCCCCGATCAGGGAGTAAATTGCTCAAAACCACCACATTTGTGGCGAGTATACTCCAAAACCACCGCTTTTGTCAAAAATAACAAATAACCACCACTTCTGCGGCAAGTGAGTAACAAATTACACTGATTCTTGCATGAACTCCTTCTAACAGCAAAAATGACAAATTGGGCCCACCTGTCGGGCTGACATGGCATGCTTGTGTGTACAACATGCTGAGTTGGACAAGGTCCCACATGTCAATGACTCACGTTTTTTTTCATTTTTCTACTTCTCAATCCATTTGTCTCCTGGGCATTTCTACAAACAGGCAATGGGCAGCTTCGGACGCATTGGCATCCTTGACGGGGCTCGCTGGAGCAGGCTATGGCACGGACGAGGTTGCAGGAGGTGATGGCGACTCACGGCGCCCGTGTCCAGGAGGCTGGCAACAAGCTCCGGCGGCTGGAGGTGTGCGCGCACCTGCCGGCGAGGTTCCTCGTGGTGCTGCCGTCGTCCATGCTAGGAGCTGCTGCGGCGGCCGGGTCGACGACTGGATCCAGTAGAGGACGGCTGGGTGAGGTGAGGACATCCTCTAGCTCATCGGCCATGGTGCTCGAGTGGCGGCCATGGATCTGCAAGGAGCTGCGGCGACGGCTGGGTCAGCGAACGGATCGAGCAGAGTAGGGTCGGGCAAGGTGAGCACCTTCTATGTCTCGCCGGCCATGGCGCTCGAGCGACGGACCACGAGGGACGGCGGCGCGGCGTCAGGAGGCGGACGGCGGCGCGGCATGAGGGTGCAGCAGCGAACGGGGTGGGGCGGCGGCGTGACGCTACGCAGATAAGAGAGATGAGGTAGAAGAGAGAGAGGAAGAAGATAGGGATGACATGTGGGATCCATTGCCACCTCAACAACTTATCCACATAGGCCTGTCATGAAACCCTGACGTGTGGGTCAAACTTGTCAGTTTTGTTGTTAGTCGCGGCTGGCAGCTCGTTTAGTGCATTTTTTTACTTACTTGCCGCAGAAGTGGTGGTTATTTGTGATTTTTGACAAAAGCGGTGGTTTTGGAGTATCCTCGCCACAAATGTGGTGGTTTTGAGCAATTTACTCCCGATCAGGAGCCGCGCCAAAGTTTAGAGCTCGACGGCGTCGCTATAGGCTCGTCTCCGTCGACAACATCGCGTCCTAGGGTGAGCTTGGTATACCTACCTCCCCCTCCCTTTTCTTCCTGCCGCGTTTAGGTCACCGGAGTCATCGTTAGATCCATGCCATCAATATGCCCTCGCTGCTTCGACGAACCTCTGAACTTTCAAAGAAAACCATGTCATGCCCGTCCGGGTCTTGTCGCTGCTCGCTTCGCTCAGCCCCCGACTTCGCTTCACATCGCCGCAGCACGCGCACACCCCGCAATGCAGCCCCACCACACCTCCATAGCCCTGCCTCGCCGTGCTCATGCCCGTAGCTAGGTCCTTGCTGCCATGGCCGAGACGAGCTCCTGCCCAACACCCTTGCAGCCTCGCGATGCCCATTTCCCGCTTTCCCTGCCGCTTCTTTCCATGCCCTATTGCGCCGTCGTTGATCGCCATCGACGTCGTTGTCTCGTCTGGCTCGGTAGAAGAAAAACCAAGCTCGGCTGCGTAGCTCTGTTAACTAGACCCCTGCCTCCGTTCTATCAGCAGACTCAACCAAGCCTAGTGGCTCGCCGCACTTTCCCTCACCCTGCAGATCTGGGATTCGAATCACCTCAAACCCAAGTTAAAGAAAACCCCATTTTGTTTTAGATGTGTCACTGACCGTTAGATCCCACTTGTCAACCTCTCTGCCAGCCAGGACTCACATGTCGTCTTCCCCCCCTGCCTTTTTGTTTATTAGTTTGTTTTCCAGCGAATATTCCATTTCTAGGAAGGGGATCTTTCCAAATCGGGCTAGTCCATATCTGGAAAATTCCTATTAAGGAAACATGCCATTTCTATCAATTGCCATTTAGGGCAGTATTTCACTTATAGCTTTTGTGATGATTTTTCTGTAGTAACCCCCACATATTATATATGTTTTTGGGGTAGAAAAATCCCACCAATTCAGTGGTAGCATTAGGTTTGCATTTGAGCAAGTTCATGACCATGTGATTTTACATCATGCTACTGTTTTGGCATTTTTGTGTGATTTAATTAAAGCATGCTATGAGGTTGTTTTTCACATGGATAGCTTCATTTTCATGTCTACTTCATGCTAGATTTTATTTGATGCCATTTAGTGCACTGTGATGAGTGCCACAAGCTTGCAAAGTTGCTATCATGAATCTATTCATGCCATGCCATGATTTCCTCCAAGTCTGAAAGCTGTTCATATCATTTGCCATGTTTGCATTGATGCTACCATCTTTTCTGTGGGTCTTTGAGACAAGTTCATTAAGGGGGTTTGATTAAGTGCATTTAGTACTATCATGCCATCATCTTGTGTAATGTAATATGTTCCTATAGCATATAGTTTTCTACACATAAAGTTTGCTACCTGATGATGTTTCTGTCATGATACATGAATTTCTGCTAAGTCCGATAAGTTGTTAACTTTTGCATTTTTGCCATGCTGTTTTAGACTTGTTCTAGGGGTTTCTAGCAGTAGCTTAGTGTTCTTGATTTGTAGATCTTCACCAATACTTCACTGCCATGCATTGTGTTTTCATTTTTGTGTGTTCTAGTATATTTAAAACTTGCATCTAAGTGGCCATGTTATTGTTTTAAGTAGTTTGCATCATATCTTGTTTTTCTTGTCATTTGCAAACCATGCATCCATTTCTAGTGATCTTCATATCGATTTCATTCGAAATCTCCCAACCTATACAGTGGCATGCTTGGGTTTCCAAGTTGATGCCATGATCATCTTTCCTCATCCGGAGTACCCATATGCATTGCACATCATACCTTGCATTTCATGCCATGTTTTGCATCATGTTGCTTGTGCATTGCACCATGATTGATTATTGTTCCCTTGCTTGTGTTCTTGCTTTGGGTAGAGCCGGGAGACGAGTTCTTGAACGAGGAACCTTTCGAGTATGTTTACGAGAAGCAAGCTTTCGACAACCCTGAGAACTTTGCAGGCAAGATGATCATTACCCCGATATCACTTCTATCTTTGCTTGCTAGTTGTTCGTTCTATCGCTATGTCGCGCTACCTAACACTTGTTTATCAAGCCTCCCATATTTCCATGTCAAGCGTCTAACCCACCTTCCTAGAAACCATTGTTTGGCTATGTTACCGCTTTTGCTCAGCCCCTCTTATAGCGTTGCTAGTTGTAGGTGCAGTGCAGGTTGTTCCATGTTGGAACGTGGATATGTTGAGATATCACAATATCTCTTATTTAGTTAATGCATCTATATACTTGGTAAAGGGTGGAAGGCTTGGCCTTTTGCTTGGTGTTTTGTTCCACTCTTGCCGCCTTAGTTTCCGTCATACCAGTGTTATGTTCCTTGAATTTTGCGTTCGTAACACGGTCGGGGTGTTATGGGCCCCCCTTGTATCTTTGCCTAAAGTAAAGCTTTCCCAAGGAGATCCAAAATTGGTTTTACCTTTTGCCTAATAATGACTAAAATTTTTCATAGGGAGTAATTAACCCGTGGAGTCTTAATCAACTCCTGGGCCAGTGCTCGACATGAGTGTTGGTCCACCTACCTAGCAGTCCGCGGTGCCGCTCTTTGGCTGTTGTCCACTTCGCATAGATGGATGAGTCCATAGATAGAGAGCGCACGTCTCTAGACACGGATCTGACTCACCGAGAGATCTCCTTGGGATAGTTTTCCTTTCTTCGAAGAGCCTGTGCACTGGGATTCCAAGAATACTCGGGGTGTCCTGCGATGGAGGATTGTCTCCGCGGATCATGAGCTTGTCATGGGCTAAGTTGGGACACCCCTACAGGGTTTAAACTTTTGAGAGCTGTGCCCGCGGTTATGTGGCAGATGGTAATTTGTTAATATCCGGTTGTAGAGAACTTGACACTTGACTTAATTAAAATACACCAACCGCGTGTGTAACCGTGATGGTCTCTTTTCGACGAGGTTCGGGGAGAGAACTCGGTGGGGTTGTGTTTGAACATAAGTAGTTCAAGATCGCTTCCTAATCACTTCTAGTTTACGCCCGTTGCGTAGTTTCTCATGTTACTCTTGCACACGTATGTTAGCCACGATATTTGATTAGAGCTTCCAGCAGCTCCACCTCATAACCACATCCTACCTATAAGCTTAAATAGTCTTGATCTCGTGGGTTTTGAGATTTTTGAGTCCTCGTGACACACAAATAGTACAAAACAGTTGCAGGCACCGATGATACCAGTGCAGGTGATGCCACCGAGCTCAAGTGGGAGTTTGACAAAGACCTTGGCTGTTACTATGTTTCCTCTCTGGATGATCAGTAGTTGTGCCCAGTAGGGACGCGATCGTTATTTAGCATGGGGGTTGTCTTCTTTTCATTTGGATCCGTCTATAGTCGGACCTTGTGTGTACTCTGATTGATGTATGAATAATTTGATCACTGTGTGACATGGCGATTGTAAGCCAACTATTTACTTCCTTGTTCTTTAGTTGGGATTGTGTGAAGATGACCCTTCTTTCGATCATACCAAAATGCGGTTATGCCTCTAAGTAGTGCCTCAACACGTGGGAGATATAGCCACATCTTGGGCATTACACCTGTGGTGACCGGAACCAACGACGACGAGCTCGTGAGCTGCGTCCAGAGCTCGGGTACGGTCGGGATCGGTGCTGCTGCTCACAAACGAGCGAGCTAAGGTGCTGGGGGGATCTACGGGTCACAGCAAGCACAGCGGGTGCACGCCCGTGACCAAATGGTCACCGAGGCCACATCGGCGACGAGGCCAAGCGGCGGCGCGATTCGATCGGCAAGGGGGCGATGGTTACAGGGCGTAAACGAGCTCGGGAGAGGGGGACCCGATGAGGGAGCTCATGGTGGTTCCAAAGGGCGTCGACGTGGGATCGGGGAACGCTCGAAGCAGGCAGCACGGCAGTGGTGATCTCCGGCCTTCGGGCTTGAAGATGACGGCATGTACGGTGCCATGGTGCTTCCCTGGTAGCGTGGCTTGGTGTGGACCCAGAGTACGGCTAGCCGGAGCATTTGGACACGGTCATTGGGCGAAGGGTGGTTGGTGGACATGGTGCCAGCGAGCGGCGGCGACCGCCGCACTCGGGCAGCAGTGGGGAATAGGGCAAAGGAGGGGAGAGGCAACCATAGGGAGAGGGGAGTGGACGAGGGGGTCTAGGGGTGTGCATGGCATCGTCTGGCTGCGTCGATGGGGAGCCAGGCAGGCAGCTGCCGGCATGGAGCGTCGTGGCACCATGGCCAGCTTCTCCTCTACCTTCTGGCAAGAGGAAGAAGACACCCTGCCCTCGGTGGGCTCAGTCGGTTGGTTGGGCCGCCAGGTGGGCTGCACAGGAGGTAAGCCCAGGTAGGTTTTCTCTCTATTTTATTTTCTGCTTTGTTTCCTTTTATATATTCATTTTTCCACTGATTCAAATTCAAAATAATTTCAAAACAGGGCAAAACCTTCTGATATTTTTATGTTGCCATTATGGACCTTTCCAAAGGCACATAAATAATTTCAAGGCCTTTTGAATTATATTCTATATAAGATGAATATAACCCAAAACACAAAATACATATTGATTTAATTCAAAGCCCAAATAGGTCCTGCAAAGATGTAAAACATTTTTGGTAGATGCTCCCACCTTAATCCAGAAATGATGAACATTTTTAAAGGGCATTTTGAGTTCATTGAAAAAGATTTTATTCAACCCTATTTGATTTAGCTGATGTTAAGGTTTTGATCAATCCACACTTCAAGTTTAACTGCAATTTAAACATGATGCAACACATGACTAGCTAGCCCAGAGCATACCAGAACTAGGGATATGACAACTCACCCCCACTAAACAAGAATCTTGTCCCGAGATTCAAGACGTGAGGTAAGAGGGAAGGGGGAACACGAAACTGACACAGTCTTCATGATCCAACTTGCACATCATAAGAATGTTGATTCCTTATTACATGTTGATCTTAACATCCTTGTCTTCGAGAACTTCACCCAACATACGACAAAAAGGGGAAGGGAAACTCTACCAGGATCGGTCTTCATGAAGATCGAGCAACTCACGACCAACTCACAGAATGAGACATTGAAACATCTTTTGAGCTGAATCACAAAACACATATCAGGTTGATGGTATGGAGCCAATGACGAAGGATCAATTTTAGCAGGCAACAATTCCACGCTCAAGTAGTTGGTGGGCGAGTGTTAAAGTAGCGAGGAGATAAGTTGTCGTGATTCCATAACAATACACCTTAGAAGAGGTGACTCGTTGGATTATTCCCTTAAGTGGCAAAAAGAATTACTTTTGATATCTAGATCATTGAAACTCTCTATACCACCCTAAGGCAAATCTGAATCGATTGTTTGAAGGTTTCGGGAGAATGGCATACTCGAACCAAAATGGATGATGTGGACTACCTTGTTGAACACAACGCAATGGATGATTTTTGTTTATCATCAGAAATGGATGGGACACATGGCAGGATCACTTTTGAGGATGATCCTGACTAAAAATTACTGAGAAGGCAACCCATGGAAAATCGCCACAATGACGGTTCATGCTGGGGACAAAATGCAAATGTTGGGAATGTTCCAACCATCATATCTGCCTAAGATTCAGATCTGGTTGGTGACAGAATGCTTCAGACCCAGCGTGCCTGAAAAGGATGGTTTGCAACATGAATTTACGAGATGACATTGCGAGATTCTCGGGAGATGAACTATGATAGTAAACTCCAAAACATGAGCCAGTTCTGCTACACACATGTGAACACGTTGTCCCAGATAAGCATGACCACATAGTAGTCTTACAACAAAATTATTACCGAGTTCTGGTTGGAAACCATCACTAAGGTTAACAGGATCTTGTGCATGAACTAGTATTAGCAAAACAAACTCCTTTTCCTTGAAAAAATCAATTAGTGGCTTTATGTGCTAGGGAATACATATGGAATGAAGATGATCAGTCTATCAAACCATAGAATACTTCGCACATGCATGACTGACTTGGGATGATTCCAAAGGAAGCAAAACTAACTTTCTCGAATTCACGGCGGAAACTTGCACCAAATGCACGCATATAAGAGGAAGTAAATTCTTTCATTAAAAAAATACTTCATGAGCTAGCATGAAGAAAATGCTTTCAAAAGTTTCCAACACTAGCTTAATGTTCAAAACAAGTTATGGAGAAGATAATGATGTTGCCGATGGGCTCAACAACAATTCATCAAAATTCCAATAAAGATGGAATTCCACAACTGTGTGAACAAGGTGATAGTATTGGTCAAAGCAAAAGACATAAAGGGCATGCTCGAGGAGCAACCACGAGTAGGACAACATTACGAGCATTGTTGGTTCTGATCTGATTTAATGATAGCCCATACTCAAATCGAAGATTGGATAAGACAATAGATCCGACAATTGGTCACGAGGATCAATGGGTGAAGATATCATCTTTCTTCAACAAACACCCAAAGATATCCCTTTGGAACGAACTAAGTTAGGCATGTTTTATCTTCCAAATCTCCAAGTTATTGTTTAGCTTAACCAACTAGTTCAGGGTATCCAACACAGATTCTTGGGGAAGGGGTGGCTTATGGGAAAACCAACTTGATCGCGAATTCGACATAACAGCCAGGGGAAAACCTGGTAATACTTCTGAGAAGATATCCGGAAAATCCCAAACCAATGATATGTTATTAAGCTCGAGAACAATCTTACTTTCTAGGCAAGATGATATAACCAAAAGAGCAAGGGATTGACACAATCCTAACTCATTGATCGAAGAGTGCACCAGGAAATATGGACTAAGTAGCACAATCAATCTTAGGATGATGATCCCATAACCAGGGCGCTAAGAATGACAGTATTGTCCATTAACTACCAAGCAACGGAGTCGCTAGGAGTATTTTTTCGCACCTCACAATTCACCTGTCGGTATTCCGGTTACAATAACACGGAGACCGGGGAATGAATGATGATGTTGAGAAGTATCACTGTATCAAGAAAAGGAGGTGGTGCAATTCCCACGACAATCTTGACATAAAGATGGTAATAACCCAAGTTAGAACAGAGAAAAAGATGGATTGCCAATTTGATCTGCAGAATACAACTACTTTGACCCAATCCTAGATATGGATGAGGTACTGGAGTTTGTTTCTCCTAGTCATTCCAGAATAGAATGTCTTGACGGACCACAAGAGTAAATGCATTGTTGAACATGTATGCACAACTACTCTTGACTATGAATTGATAGATGAGGGTCGAAATACATCTACAAAGGGAGCAACTCAAAGAAACACATGATTTTATGAGTTGTGAATGCATGGATTAGCATGTGTCGAATAAAGCTCAACATTTCTTCCGAATAACCCATGCAGAAGAGGAGGACTAGCAGATTCTCAATGCAGAATGGAGAACTCATCAAGAGCACTCTGGTTGTGATCTTCTGGTTCAAAAGAACTTGTGCCATAATGGTTCATGGTATTGGAAGAACGATATGCCACGGACCACAAAAACTATCACAAAAGGTTACTAATATCTAAAGGAACGAGCAAGCATTAACAACATGAAGTAAGTAGGGTGAATATCGGGTTCAAGAACCCAGGAATAGAATGCCTACTAACTAAATGGCATCACAGGATGCTTTCGAGAATGATGGCCAGAATCATGACACTAGGAATACAAATCAGAGCTAGATTACTGGGTGGTTCTCTAAGACACCTAGGTTCATAATAATAGCTTCAACATATATGTCGAGGCAGTGGAGTACCTCAACACACCAATTAGTGTGCTTAATCTGACCAAAAGGACATCGAAACATGGAGGAAAGATTTGCAAGTGCATCAGACTATTTAGAAACCTGGGATGACTTGCACAGCATAACGGTTGTAAATGCTCAAAAATATTTGAGACATCCTGCAAAATGGTGGCATAACCACTCAACATCACAATATCAAGGTTCCGAGACCACTGTCAACACGCGAAAGTAGTAGGAACTGAACTGAGGCTTAAATCCAACAATCCTATAGGTCTACAGATTAGTAACACGTGATCCTGATGGAAAGAAGAGAAAGCCTAGTTCTTAACCCCGTAGGAAAGATAATATGACTCGTATCAGAAGGCCATAAGGTAAAGGAGTAAAAAGAGTCTTATGTTCCCTTCCCCAATCAATTCCCTTATATAACAAAAGCATTTCTAGACTAGACTTCGACCAGGTTGGCCTGGTAATCCTACAAGCGGTCATGCTTTGATACCGAAGCTGTCGGGACCCCGTTCCTAAGTCACACCAATGTAGCATGTAACACATCATATCACCTTGCGGCCTCACGCACGGTATTCCCACGGGTGCCACCTTACCTGGCCGGTACCGTTTGCGCCTTTTGGCACATGTATATGATAGTGTCGCTAGCATCCATATGACAGAGAACCCAGACCGACATGACTAGTGGTAAACCCAAGGTGGCACTAACTTACAGGGACAGGCATACATGACCAGCAATGAACGTGTCGATCATCAACGTATGAACCCAAGTCGTAGCAAGCTACAAGGACTTAAAGGAACAATGCATGACATTTCCTCGAAGGGACAGACACAGGAACAAACAAGGACACATGCCAGCTAGCCTAGTTGTTCCGGAGCAGTAGCAAGCTACCATGGCTCAGTGGAAGCACTAGGAGACATTTCCCATAAGAGAGGCTACCAAGAATAAACAACTAGGTTGTCGGATCCCACACATAGCAATACACGTTACACGTACGCATAACATGCAAGTATGTGTTGTACAACATGGCATCACAACATAACTCAACAACTCATATAGATAAAGGCCCAGAAGAGCCACATAGCATTTATTACAAACAGGGGTCACATGACCCAACATATAGAGCATACACACAAATGGAAGCATAACATGTCTGAGTATAGAAAACTACAAATAAAAAAGGCCGAGAGCCTGACTATCCATAAGACCCTCCCAAGGGTACAAGATTGTAGTAACAAGCTAAACGTCGGAGTCCACATGGAACTAACTACTCATGCATCAGTATCAACAAAGAGGTGGTGGAGTTTAACTGCAACATGCCAACTTTAACTCAGTGGCTATCCTCCACTACGACTGCACGTAACTCTTTTGAGGTGGTGCACACGAGTCCACATATTCACCATATCAATACACCACTATGGAGCCGCTCCCATCTCCCTATGAGAAGGCCATCCATAGCACTCACGCTTATTTTGCGCATTTTAGAGTATCCACTTTCACTTGTCTATGCACTGTATAAGCAACCCAGGAGTCCTTTACCGCAGACGCGACTAATCGAATAGATCATGTTAACCCTGCAGGGGTATACTTCCTCACACACGCTCTTGCCACTTACCTCCATGTACACGTCATGTATCTCAGCGGCATTCAAGCGGAAGCATGGCAAGGGGGTCGGCCATGACCTAACTAACCACACAAGTCTCTAGTCCAGGTTTATCGCCTATTCGGGTTCCATCCGCAAGGAGATCCGGCCGGGGTGTCACTCACAACCCAAACGATGTGTACAGGGTTCCTAAGCCCACCAAACGGGCGACGCTTGGTACACCCGACCATGATGCCTAGTCTGTCCCAAGCCCACCTATGCCGTGTGACACTTGGTAGACTACTAAGACAACCTACAAAGACCAGAAACTAGTTGCAACTCATGGACAGAGATTGAGGCGATTAATAAGTCGAGAGAGCTGGGAGTGCCCGGAGCCCAGTGTGTAGTAGTAACTCTCTTGGATCACAAACACGGAACTCGGTTCCTGAGGATGGTTTCAATGAGACAACCCACCATGTCCTCCTACATGGCCTCTCACCGCTAACTTTACCAAATCGTGTTCACACACTTAGCTCTTAATAGTAGGACATGTTCACCACGTTCCAATTCATCCCCGATGAATCAGACCTGACTCAACTCTAAGCAGTAGCAGGCATGACAAGCAAGCATGGATGAGTAGGCACATAATGGCTCAAACAACTCCTACTCATGCTAGTCAGTTTCAACTATTTACTGTGGCAAACACAGGTCATGCAGAGGAAAAGGGGTTCAACTACCGCAACATATAATAGTTGAATAGTTGTTGTCCTAACGTAGTAATAGAGAGCAAGACCGAGAGATCAGGATTGTATCATAATGCTCAAAGGGGGTTTGCTTGCCTGGAATATCAACACGGTAGCACCGCTCCTCATATAGATACTCGGTGCCACTCACAGGAGTAGGACCTATCGAGAAGAACAGTTTGGAAACTATCAATATACAACATATGCAACAATATGATGCATGAAGATGACATGGCAAGAATTCTATGGAGTGTGCTAATGCATCTAGCAACAATTTAAATGAGGTCCATTTGAACCAGGGGTTCAAATGCAAACTCCATATTAAGCACTTTAAATTCCAATTAGTGTTTTCACTTATACGTTAGGTATAAGTTAGTTAAACACGCATGGAAGTAGCATGAATGGATAGATTGGATTTTTTTGATAATTTCTCATATATAAATTATTTTATTCTCACCTACGGTTTATTTTCTATGTTGTTTTGAAGTTTAAACAATTTTCCAAAATTAATAAATCATTGTTGATTTATTTAAAATACAGAAAACAATTATGACGTCATCCTTGCATCAGTGTTGCATCAGCAATTCAACAGACTTGACCAGAGTCAAACCTGACATGTGGGACTCGCATGTCATTGATACAATGCTAATTAGTGATTAGGTTTAACCTAAACCGAAAATTAACAGGGGCTTGCCCCACCTATCATGGAGCCAAGGGTCATTAGTTTAGTGCCTAATGGCATTTTCGCCGGAGTTAGGCCGCCGGCCATGGCCAGACGCCGCGGAGGTGCTCGAGAATCGCCCACTGGGCTCGATTCGAGCTGTGCTTCGGCTCGTTGGAGAGCCCTCCCTGCCGCGCGTCGAACGGTGGTCATGTCCGGGCCTGTTGTGACCGAAACCGATGAGAGCGAGCTCATGAGCGGCGGTCGGAGCTCGGGAGTGGTTGGGATCGGCGTTGCTCCTCACAAACGAGCGAGCTAACGCGCCAGGGGGCTCTATGGGTGGTAGCTGAAGGAAATATGCCCTAGAGGCAATAATAAAGTTATTATTTATTTCCTTATATCATGATAAATGTTTATAATTCATGCTAGAATTGTATTAACCGGAAACATAATACATGTGTGAATACATAGACAAACAAAGTGTCACTAGTATGCCTCTATTGACTAGCTCGTTGATCAAAGATTGTTATGTTTCCTAGCCATAGACATGAGTTGTCATTTGATTAGTGGGATCACATCATTAGGAGAATGATGTGATTGACTTGACCCATTCTGTTAGCTTAGCACTTGATCTTTTAGTATGTTGTTATTGCTTTCTTCATGACTTATACATGTTCCTATGACTATGAGATTATGCAACTCCCGTTTACTGGAGGCACACTTTGTGTGCTACCAAACGTCACAACATAACTGGGTGATTATAAAGGTGCTCTACAGGTGTCTCCGAAGGTACTTCTTGAGTTGGCGTATTTTGAAATTAGGATTTGTCACTCCGATTTTCGGAGAGGTATCTTTGGGCCCTCTCAGTAATGCACATCACTATAAGCCTTGCAACCAATGGGACTAATGAGTTAGTTGCGGGATGATGCATTATGGAACGAGTAAAGAGACTTGCCAGTAATGAGATTGAACTAGGTATTGAGATACCGACGATCGAATCTCGGGCAAGTAACATACCGATGACAAAGGGAACAACGTATGTTGTTATGCGGTTTGACCGATAAAGGTCTTCGTAGAATATGTAGGAGCCAATATGAGCATCCAGGTTCCGCTATTGGTTATTGACCGGAGACGTGTGGTTGTCATGTCTACATAGTTCTCAAACCTCCGCACGCTTAAAGTTTGGTGACGATCGGTATTATGAGTTTTTGTGTTTTGATCTACCGAAGGTAGTTCGGAGTCTCGGATATGATCAGGGACATGACGAGGAGTCTCGAAGTGGTCGAGACGTAAATGTCGATATATTGGACGACTATATTCGGACACCGGAAGTGTTCCGAGTGGTTTCGGATAAAAATCAGAGTACCGGGGGGGGGGGGGTTACCGGAACTCCCCGGGGAGTTAATTGGGCATCATGGGCCTTAGTGGGAGTAGGACTCCCCCCTTGGCGCGCCCTCCTCCTGGCCGGCCGCCTCCCCCCTTGATTCTTTACATACGGGGGTAGGGGGCACCTTAGAACACACAAGTTGATCTATTGATCTATTCCAGCCGTGTGCGGTGCCCCGCTCCACCATATTCCACCTCAGTTATATGGTAGCGGGGCTTAGGCGAAGCCCTGCGTCGGTAGCAACATCATCACTGTCATCACGCCGTCGTGCTGATGGAACTCTCCCGTGAAGCTCTGCTAGATTGGAGTTCATGGGACATCATCGAGCTTAACGTGTGCTGAACTCGGAGGTGCCGTACGTTCGGTACTTGGATCGGTCGGATCCTGAAGACGTACGACTACATCAACCGCGTTGTGCTAATGCTTCCGCTTTCGGTCTACGAGGGTATGTGGACACACTCTCGCCTCTTGTTGCTATGCATCACCATGATCTTGAGTGTGCGTAATTTTTTTTTTGAAATTATTACGTTCCCCAATAGTGGCATCCGAGCCTGGTTTTATGCTTAGATGTTATATGCACGAGTAGAACACAAGTGAGTTGTGGGCGATACAAGTCATACTGCTTACCAGCATGTCACACTTTGGTTCGGCGGTATTGTTGGATGAAGCGGCCCGGACCGACATTACGTGTACGCTTACGCGAGACTGGTTCTACCGACGTGCTTTGCACATAGGTGGCTGGTAGGTGTCAGTTTCTCCAACTTCAGTTGAACCGAGTGTGGCTACGCCTGGTCCTGGAGAAGGTTAAAACAACACTAACTTGATGAACTATCGTTGTGGTTTTGATGCGTAGGTAAGAACGGTTCTTGCTAAGCCCATAGCAGCCACGTAAAACTTGCAACAACAAAGTAGAGGACGTCTAACTTGTTTTTGCAGGGCATGTTGTGATGTGATATGGTCAAGGCATGATGCTATATTGTATGAGATGACCATGTTTTGTAACCGAGTTATCGACAACTGGCAGGAGCCATATGGTTGTCGCTTTATTGTATGCAATGCGATCGCCCTGTAATTGCTTTACTTTATCACTAAGTGGTAGCGATAGTCGTAGAAGCAATAGTTGGCAAGACGACAATGATGCTACGATGGAGACCAAGGTGTCGCACTGGTGACAATGGTGCTTATGACGGTGCTTCAGAGATGAAGATCACAAGCACAAGATGATGATGGCCATATCATATCACTTATATTGATTGCATGTGATGTTTATCTTTTATGCATCTTATTTTGCTTTGATTGATGGTAGCATTATAAGATGATCTCTCACTAAATTTCAAGGTAAAAGTGTTCTCCCTGAGTATGCACCGTTGCCAAAGTTCGTCGTGCCGAGACACCACGTGATGATCGGGTGATAAGCTCTACGTTCATCTACAACGGGTGCAAGCCAGTTTTGCACACGCAGAATACTCGGGTTAAACTTGACGAGCCTAGCATATGCAGATATGGCCTCGGAACAATGAGACCGAAAGGTCGAGCGTGATTCATATAGTAGATATGATCAACATAGTGATGTTCACCATTGAAAACTACTCCATCTCACATGATGATCAGACATGGTTTAGATGATTTGGATCACGTGGTCACTTAGATGATTAGAGGGATGTCTATCTAAGTGGGAGTTCTTAAGTAATATGATTAATTGAACTTAAATTTATCATGAACTTAGTACCTGATAGTATTTGGCTTGTCTATGTTGATTGTACATAGATGGCCCGCGTTGTTGTTCCGTTAAATTTTAATGTGTTCCTTGAGAAAGCAAAGCTGAAAGATGATGGTAGCAATTACATGGACTGGGTCCGTAACTTGAGGATTATCCTCATTGCTGCACAGAAGAATTATGTCCTGGAAGAACAGCTGGGTGCCAGGCCTGATGTAGATGCTGCTTATGATGTTAAGAACGTCTGGCAGAGTAAAGCTGATAACAACTCGATAGTTCAGTGTGCCATGCTTTACGGCTTAGAACCGGGACTTCAACGACGTTTTGAACGTCATGGAGCATATGAGATGTTCCAGGAGTTGAAGTTAATATTTCAAGCAAATGCCCGGATTGAGATATATGAAGTCTCCAATAAGTTCTATAGCTGCAAGATGCAGGAGAGTAGTTCTGTCAATGAACATATACTCAAAATGTCTGGGTATCATAATCACTTGACTCAACTGGGAGTTAATCTTCCTGTTGATAGTGTCATTGACAGAGTTCGTCAATCACTGCCACCAAACTTCAAGAGCTTCGTGATGAACTATAATATGCAAGGGATGAATAAGACAATTCCCGAGCTCTTCGCAATGCTAAAGGCAGCGGAGGTAGAAATCAAGAAGGAGCATCAAGTGTTGATGATCAACAAGACCACCAGTTTCAAGAAAAAGGGTAAAGGGAAGAAGAAGGGGAACTTCAAGAATAACAACAAATAAGTTGCTACTCAGGAGAAGAAACCCAAAGCTGGACCTAAGCCTGAGACTGGGTGCTTCTACTGCAAATAGACTAGTCACTGGAAGCAGAACTGCCCCAAGTATTTGGCGGATAAGAAGGATGGCAAGGTGAACAAAGGTACATGTGATATACATGTTATTGATGTGTACCTTACCAGAGCTCGCAAGTAGCACCTGGGTATTTGATACTAGTTCTGTTGCTAATATTTGCAACTCGAAACAGGTACAACGAATTAAGCGAAGACTGGCTAAGGACGAGGTGACGATGCGCGTGGGAAATGGTTCCAAAGTCGATGTGTTCGCCGTCGGCACGCTACCTCTACATCTACCTTTGGGATTAGTTTTAGACCTAAATAATTGTTATTTGGTGCCAGCGTTAAGCACGAACATTATATCTGGATCTTGTTTGATGTGAGACGGTTATTCATTTAAATCTGAGAATAATGGTTGTTCTATTTATATGAGTAATATCTTTTATGGTCATGCACCCTTGAAGAGTGGTCTATTTTTGTTGAATCTAGATAGTAGTGATACACATATTCATAATGTTGAAGCCAAAAGATGCAGAGTTGATAATGATAGTGCAACTTATTTGTGGCAATGCCATTTGCGTCATATTGGTGTAAAGCGCATGAAGAAACTCCATACTGATGGACTTTTGGAATCACTTAATTATGAATCACTTGGTACTTGGGAACCATGCCTTATGGGCAAGATGACTAGAACGCCGTTCTCGAGAACAATGGAGCGAGCAACAGATATGTTGGAGATCATACATAGTGATGTATGTGGTCCAATGAATATTGAGGCTCGCGGCGGGTATCGTTATTTTCTCACCTTCACAGATGATTTGAGCAGATATGGGTATATCTACTTGATGAAACATAGGTCTAAAACATTTGAAAAGTTCAAAGAATTTCATGAAGTGGAAAATCATCATAATAAGAAAATAAAGTTTCTACGATCTGATCGTGGAGGAGAATATTTGAGTTACGAGTTTGGTCTACATTTGAAACAATGCGGAATAGTTTCGCAACTCACGCCACCTAGAACACAATAGCGTAATGATGTATCCAAACGTCGTAATCATACTTTACTAGATATGGTGTGATCTATGATGTCTCTTACTGATTTACAACTATCATTTTGGGGTTATGCTTTAGAGATGGCTGCATTCACGTTGAATAGGGACCATCAAAATCTGTTGAGACGACGCCTTATGAAACATGGTTTGGCAAGAAAGCAAAGTTATCGTTTCTTAAAGTTTGGGGCTGTGATGCTTATGTGAAAAAGCTTCAACCTGATAAGCTCGAACCCAAGTCGGAAAAATGTGTCTTCGTAGGATACCCAAAATAAAAAGTTGGGTACACTTTCTATCACAGATCTGAAGGCAAGACTTTTGTTGCTAAGAATCAATCCTTTCTAGAGAAGGAGTTTCTCTCGAAAGAAGTGAGTGGGAGGAAAGTAGAACTAGATGAGGTAACTGTACCTGCTCCCTTATTGGAAAGTAGTTCATAACAGAAACTGGTTACTGTGACATCTACACCAATTAGTGAGGAAGCTAATGATGATGATCATGAAACTTCAAATCAAGTTACTACTGAACCTCGTAGGTTAACGAGAGTAAGATCCGCACCAGAGTGGTACGATAATCCTGTTCTGGAGGTCATGTTGCTAGACCATGATGAACCTACGAACTATGAGGAAGCGATGATGAGCCCATATTCCGCAAAATGGCTTGAGGCCATGAAATCTGAGATGGGATCCATGTATGAGAACAAAGTGTGGACTTTGGTTGACTTGCCTGATGATCGGCAAGCCATCGAGAATAAATGGATCTTCAAGAAGAGGACAGACGCTGATGGTAATGTTATTGTCTACAAAGCTTGACTTGTTGCGATAGGTTTTCGACAAGTTCAAGGAGTTGACTACGATGAGACCTTCTCACCCGTAGCGATGCTTAAGTCCGTCTGAATCATGTTAGCTATTGCTGCATTTTATGATTATGAAATTTGGCAAATGGATGTAAAGACTGCATTCCTGAATGGATTTCTGTAAGAAGAGTTGTATATGATGCAACCTAAAGGTTTTATTGATCCAAAAGGTGCTAAAAAAGTGTGCAAGCTCCAGCGATCCATGTATGGACTGGTGCAAGCCTCTCGGAGATGGAATAAACGTTTTGATAGTGCGATCAAAGCATATGGTTTTATACAAACTTTTGGAGAAGCCTGCATTTACAAGAAAGTGAGTGGGAACTCTGTAGCATTTCGAATATTATATGTGGGTGACCTATTGTTGGTTGGAAATGATATAGAATTTCTGGATAGCATAAAAGGATACTTGAATAAGAGTTTTTCAATGAAAGACCTCGGTGAAGCTGCTTACATATTGGTCATCAAGAACTATAGAGATAGATCAAGACGCTTAATTGGACTTTCACAAAGCACATACCTTTACAAAGTTTTGAAGAAGTTCAAAATGGATTAGGCCAAGAAAGGGTTCTTGCCTGTGTTACAAGGTGTGATGTTGAGTAAGTCTCAATGCCCAACCACTGCAGAAGATAGACAGACAATGAAAGATGTTCCCTATGCTTCAGCCATAGGCTCTATCATGTATGCAATGATGTGTACCAGACCTTCTGTGTGCCTTGCTATTAGTTTAGTAGGGAGGTACCAAAGTAATCCAGGAGTGGATCACCGGACAGCGGTCAAGAACATCCTGAAGTACCTGAAAAGGACTAAGGATATGTTTCTCGTTTATGGAGGTGACAAAGAGCTCATCGTAAATGGTTACTTTGATGCAAGCTTTGAAACTAATCCGTATGATTCTAAATTGCAAACCGGATACGTGTTTATATTGAATGGTGGAGCTGTCAGTTGGAGCAGTTCTAAACAGAGCGTCATGGCGGGATGTACATGTGAAGCAAAGTACATTGCTGCTTCGGAAGCAGCAAATGAAGGAGTCTGGATGAAGGAGTTCATATCCGATCTAGGCGTCATACCTAGTGCATCGGGTCCAATGAAAATCTTTTGTGACAATACTGGTGCAATTGCCTTGGCAAAGGAATCCAAATTTCAGGAGAGAACCAAGCACATCAAGAGAGGCTTCAACTCCATCCGGGATCAAGTCCAGGTGGGAGACATAGAGATTTGGAAGATACATACCGATCTGAATGTTGCAGACCCATTAACTAAGCCTCTTCCACGAGGAAGACATGATCAGCACCAAGGCTCCATGGGTGTTAGAATCATTATTGTGTAATCTAGATTATTGACTCTAGTGCAAGTGGGAGACTAAAGGAAATATGCCCTAGAGGCAATAATAGAGTTATTATTTATTTCCTTCTATCATGATAAATGTTTATTATTCATGCTAGAATTGTATCACCCGGAAACATAATACATGTGTGAATACATAGACAAACAAAGTGTCACTAGTATGCCTCTACTTGACTAGCTCGTTGATAAAAGATGGTTATGATTCATAGCCATAGACATGAGTTGTCATTTGATTAACGGGATCACATCATTAGGAGAATGATGTGATTGACTTCACCCATTCCGTTAGCTTAACACTTGATCGTTTAGTATGTTGCTATTGCTTTCTTCATGACTTATACATGTTCCTATGACTATGAGATTATGCAACTCCCGTTTACCGGAGCAACACTTTGTGTGCTACCAAATGTCCCAATGTAACTGGGTGATTATAAAGGTGCTCTATAGGTGTCTCCGAAGGTACTTGTTGAGTTGGCATATTTCGAGATTACGATTTGTCACTCTGATTGTCGGAGAGGTATCTCTGGGCCCTCTCGGTAATGCACATCACTATAAGCCTTGCGAGCAATGTGACAAATGAGTTAGTTGCGGGATGATGCATTACAGAACGAGTAAAGAGACTTGCCGGTAACGATATTGAACTAGGTATTGAGATACCGATGATCGAATCTCGGGCAAGTAACATACCGATGACAAAGGGAACAACGTATGTTGTTAAGCGGTTTGACCGATAAAGATCTTCATAGAATATGTAGGAGCCAATATGAACATCCAGGTTCCGCTATTGGTTATTGACCGGAGACGTGTCTCAGTCATGTCTACATAGTTCTCGAACCCGTAGGGTCTGCACGCTTAAAGTTTGGTGACGATCAGTACTATGAGTTTTTGTGTTTTGATGCACCGAAGGTAGTTCGGAGTCCCGGATATGATCACGGACATGACGAGGAGTCTCGAATTGGTCAAGATGTAAAGATCGATATATTCGACGACTATATTCGGACACCAGAAGTGTTCTGAGTGGTTTGGGATAAAAACCGGAGTACCGGGGGGTTATTGGAATCCCCCGGGGAGTTAATTGGGCCTCATGGGCCTTAGTGGGAGAAGAGGAGGGGCGGCTAGGGCAGTCGCGTGCCCCCTCCTCCTCTAGTCCGAATTGGACAAGGAGGGGGCCGGCGCCCCCCTTTTTTCCTTCTCCTCCTCTCTCCCTTCTTTCCCTCTCCTACTCCAAGAAGGAAAAGGAGGAGTCCTACTCCCGGTGGGAGTAGGACTCCCCCCTTGGCGCGCCCTCCTCCTGGCTGGCCACCTCCCTCGTTGCTCCGTTATACACGGGGGCAGGGGCACCCTAGAACACACAAGTTGATCTATTGATCTATTCCAGCTGTGTGCGGTGCCCCCCTCCACCATATTCCACCTCGGTTATATCGTAGAGGTGCTTAGGCGAAGCCCTGCGTCGGTAGCAACATCATCACCATCATCACGCCATCGTGCAGATATAACTCTCCTGTGAAGCTCTGCTGGATCGGAGTTCGTGGGACGTCATCGAGCTGAACATGTGCTGAACTCGGAGGTGCCATATGTTCGGTACTTGGATCGATCGGATCGTGAAGACGTATGACTACATCAACCGTGTTGTGCTAACGCTTCCTCTTTCGGTCTATGAGGGTACGTGTGTTGGGGAACGTAGTAATTTCAAAAAAATTCCTACGCACACGCAAGATCATGGTGATGCATAGCAACAAGGGGGGAGAGTGTTGTCTACGTACCCTCGTAGACCGCAGCGGAAGCGTTGACACAACGTAGAGGAAGTAGTCGTACGTCTTCCCGATCCGACCGATCCAAGCACCGTTACTCCGGCACCTCCGAGTTCTTAGCACACATACAGCTCGATGACGCTCCCCGGGCTCCGATCCAGCAAAGCTTCAGGGATGAGTTCCGTTAGCACAACGGCGTGGTGACGATGATGATGTTCTACCGACGCAGGGCTTCGCCTAAGCACTACAACGATATGATCGAGCTAGAATATGGTGGCAGGGGGCACCGCACACGGCTAAGGAACGATCACATGGATCAACTTGTGTGTCCAGAGGTGCCCCCTGCCCCCGTATATAAAGGAGCAAGGGGAGGAGCGGCTGGCCAGGGTGTGGCACGCCAAGGGGAGTCCTACTCCCACCGGGAGTAGGACTCCTAGTTGGACTAGGAGAGAGAGGGGGGAAATAGGAGGAAGAGAGGAAGGAAAGGGCGGGCGCCGCCCCCCTTCCCTTGTCCTATTCGGACTAGGAAGGGGAGGGGCGCGCGGCCACCTCTTGCCTCCTCTCCTCTTCTCCCTTAAGGCCCATGTTGGCCCAATAACCCCCGGGGGGTTCCGGTAACCCCCGGTACTCCGGTAAAATGTCGATTTCACCCGGAACAATTCTGATGTCCAAATATAGGCTTCCAATATATTAATCTTTATGTCCCGACCATTTCGAGACTCCTCGTCATGTCCGTGATCACATCCGGGACTCCGAACTAACTTCGGTACATCAAAATGCATAAACTCATAATAACTGTCATCGTAACGTTAAGCGTGCGGACCCTATGGTTCGAGAACAATGTAGACATGACTGAGACAAATCTCCGGCCAATAACCAATAGCGGGACCTGGATGCCCATATTGGCTCCTACATATTCTACGAAGATCTTTATCGGTCAGACCACATAACAACATACGTTGTTCCCTTTGTCATCGGTATGTTACTTGCCCGAGATTCGATCGTCGGTATCCAATACCTACTTCAATCTCGTTACCGGCAAGTCTATTTACTCGTTCCGTAATACATAATCTCGCAACTAACTCATTAGTTGCAATGCTTGCAAGGCTTGTGTGATGTGCATTACCGAGAGGGCCCAGAGATACCTCTCCGACAATCAGAGTGACAAATCCTAATCTCGAAATACGCCAAGCCAACATCTACCTTTGGAGACACCTGTAGAGCTCCTTTATAATCACCCAATTAGGTTGTGACGTTTGGTAGCACACAAAGTATTCCTCCGGTAAACGGGAGTTGCATAATCTCATAGTCATAAGTGGGAGTTGCATAATCTCATAATCTCGGCCAATAGCAACATACTAAATGATCGGGTGCTAAGCTAATGGAATGGGTCATGTCAGTCAGATCATTCTACTAATGATGTGACCTCGTTAATCAAATAACAACACTTTGTTCATGGTTAGGAAACATAACCATCTTTGATTAACGAGCTAGTCAAGTAGAGGCATACTAGTGACACTAAGTTTGTCTATGTATTCACATATGTATTATGTTTCCGGTTAATACAATTCTAGCATGAATAATAAACATTTATCATGATATAAGGAAATAAATAATAACTTTATTATTGCCTCTAGGGCATATTTCCTTCAGTCTCCCACTTGCACTAGAGTCAATAATCTAGATTATACAGTAATGATTCTAACACCCATGGAGCCTTGGTGCTGATCATGTTTTGCTCATGGAAGAGGCTTAGTCAACGGGTCTGCAACATTCAAATCCGTATGTATCTTGCAAATCTCTATGTCTCCCACCTGGACTAGATCCCGGATGCAATTGAAGCATCTATTGATGTGCTTGGTTCTCTTGTGAAATCTGGATTCCTTTGCCAAGGCAATTGCACCAGTATTGTCACAAAAGATTTTCATTGGACCCGACGCACTAGCTATGACACCTAGATCGGATATGAACTCCTTCATCCAGACTCCTTCGTTCGCTGCTTCCGAAGCAGCTATGTACTCCGCTTCACATGTAGATCTGTCACACCCTAGCTAGCTTATGCATTAGAGTGTGCATCATGTTTACCTTCATCAGAAATTGAAATGGGGAAAGCAGAACCCCCAGCACCCCCCCCTGAAGTCAACTAGGGTTTACTAAAAATAAATTCAATGAACCTGAAATGCCCTTCAAATATGTTCACCCTCTTTGCCTTGGGTTAGAACCCTTGGGAAAAATGGTGCATATAATTTTAGGTCAACAAAAGGGGCATTGACTTAATTCATAAATATTTGAATTTGGGCATTTAAATACTATTAAATAATTCAAATGCTCAAATAATGTTGGAACTATTTTTGGGCCACTGAAATATTTCAGAAAGTGTCCATAAATATTTTCAGGATTTTATAAAATGATTTAGTATTTAAACTAAATCAAAACAGAATAAGAAAAATAGAAAAACAGAATAAAATTTGAAAAGAGAGAGAGATTGGCCAGTGGGCCACTTACCTGGCCCAGCGCCAGGCCACCAGCGGCCCAGCCCACCAGGCCGATGCCAGTCGTCCCCTAGCTCCTGCCAGGAGGACGAAGGGCGTGTGCCCGCGGTGCGACAGCACGCGCGCGGCCACCGACGGCCACCTCCTGCTTCGTCCGCCTCCCCGACGTCGCTATGGACGCCACGCACCCCCCTGGCCCTCTCATTCCCCCTCCCCGTGCTCATCCCCTCCTCTGCTCTCTCTCCCGCGCAACCGCCATGAGCCCGAGAGCGCCGACGAGAACCACCACGGCCACCGCCTCCCCCTCGCTTCCCTGACCAGCTTAGAGGCTCCGCCTCGACCCCGTCTTCCTTCTCACCGAACCACGCCCCGCCGGAAGCCCTGCGTCATCGAATTCAAGCTCTTCTTCAAGCTTCGGCACCGACGATCGCCGCCGTCGATTCGCTTGCTCCAGTGCCTCCCCGAGCTTGCCGAGGCCATCGCTGCAACTGCTGTGAGCTCCTGTGTCGTTTCCCCCTCTTCCCTGGCTCGATTTCTTCCTCTAACACCGATGCCCGTCGGAATCGAGAGCTCTTCGCCGCCGGCCATGCCGCCACCGTGGCCACAGCCATGCAAACTCACTCCCGAGCACGGCAACGTGCTCCACACCTCACCAGGAGCACGTGGAACCCATCAGCCTCCCCTCCCGTGCACCACAACGCCGATCCGCTCAACTCCCGAACTCCGGCCGCCGCGCAAGTTGCCGCCGCCGTCGTTTTAGGCCACTAGGGCTGCTGCCGTGTGCACAGATAGATGCGGGCGAGTCCCAGCTCCGCGTAGATGCCCTCCGCTGGCCATTTGGTCGCCGGAGGAGGATTTCCGAGCCCCTCCGCCGTCTCTGGCCTTGCCGGCGACGAGCCAGGGTCAACTCCGGCGTGTTTTGACCCCGCGTCGGCTGGGTTGACTCCCCCCTGACTCACTCACGTGTGGGCCCAGGCGCCTGCTTAATTACTGATAGTTAATTAGAGTTAATAAAAATTAGCTAATTAGTCAGCCACTGACATGCGGGCCCCGCCCGGCTAACCAAGTTAGTTAGGGTTAACTAACTTAGTTAGTTGATTGTGTCACTGACCAGTGGACCCCACTGGTCAGGTTTGACCTGGAGGCGCCAGTTGACCTGCTGACATCAGGGTGATGTCATGCTGACGCAATAACTCCTTTTCTGGATTTAATTTTATATAGAAAATTCCAGAAAATTGCCTAAACTTCAAAAATTCATAGAAATTCAACCATAACTCCAAATGAGACAAATTATATATGAAAAATTATCAGAAAAATTCAAGGAATCCATCTGTACCATTTTCATGCATGTTTAAATAATGTTTGTCCTCTGTTTTGGACAAAACAAATAAAGGGCATTTAAATAATCATATATGGGGTTGGAATTTGAATCTTGTACTCAAACCAACTTTATTTAAATCATAGCTAGTTGCATTAGCTCAAGACACATCCATATTGCCATGTCATAGCATGCATCATATTGTTGCATATCGTCATGTGTTGATTGTGCTCGGTTGTGTTCTTCGTGGTAGGTTCTGCCTCCGAGGATATTCACGAGTATCCAACTGAAGGGCAGTATCCCGTTACCACTCCATCAGGCAAGCAACCATTGATCATTCCGATACAACCCATGTTCTCGCTCCTGCTCTTGTTTATTGCATTAAGACAACACGATTCAAACTGCTGTGTGCTACGGTAGTTGAACCCTTATCCTCTGCATGACCTGTCATTGCCATAGTAACTAGATGAAACCCACTAGCATGTGTAGGAGTTGATTGAGCCATGTTTTGTGCTTCCTACCTTGCTATGCCTGCTATGCTTAGAGTTGTGTCAGGTCTGGTTCATCTGGGGGATGGGCTAGAGTGAAATGCTTGTGCCAGTAATATGTGGGATGTGTTGAACATGTTTTGGTAAAGGTATCGATGAGAGGCCATGTAGGAGTACATGGTGGGTTGTTTCATTGAAGCCGTCCCTAAGAACTGAGTTCTGTATGCGTGAATTAAGATTCAGCTACTACCACACATTGGGCCCTGAAATATGACCCCGCTCGACTTACCGACCCCTCTCGCCTCAGTCCAGGAGTTGCAACTAGATTCTGGTGTTTGTAGGATATGTGTTGGCGGCTGTGCGTAGCGCTGACCCTAGGGGTGGGCTATGTTGCGGTAGATACACCGTGGCACGGTGTACCGAGTCACCCGTTTGGTGTCTCGGGAACCCTGTTCAAATTGTTCGGGGCCGTTGAGGACACCCCGGCCGGATTTCCTTGCGGATGGAACCTGAATAGGCGATGACCCTGGACTAGAGACTTGTGAGGTTAGTCAGGTCGTGGTCTACACCCACGTCGGTTTTCGCTTGAAGTCTGCCGAGCACATTTCGTGTGCAGACGCTAAGTGGTGGAAACATGTGTGACGAAGTACACCCCTGCAGGGTATAAAACTATTCGAATAGCCGCGTCCGCGGTAAAGGACTACTTGATTGCATATACAGTTCATAGACAAGTAAATGGATACTACTAAAAGACTCAAGATAAGTGTGAGTACCGAGGATGGCCCCCTCGCAGGATACGAGGGAGGATCCACGGTGGAGTATTGTGATGGTGAGTAGTGGACTCGTGTGCGAAAACTATTTTGCTAAAAGATTCCGTAGGATAGCTTAGCCAAGAGTCAAAGCTGGCTTGCTGCATAAACCCCACCACCTTCTTGAGAATGAGCATGTACAGTAGGTTCTGATGTAAGACTTGCTGAGTACCTTTGTACTCATGTTTGCTTATTTATTGTTTTTAGACGACAACACTGCCCCCTCCGATGGGTTTTACGTAGACCTTGACGTCGACGAGTGACTAGCCACCCAGGTGGTGATCCAGGCCATGGAGGGCCCTATGTAGATAGACAGGCTTCGAGAAGCCTTCTTTCTTTCTAGAGTCTGTACTCAGACTAGTTGCTTCCGCATGTGCTTGTATGACTGTATGACTTGAGTGTCGGGTCATGTGACCCCTACCTGTATGGATATGTTATGTATGGCTCCCTGGAGCCTTTAAATAAAGTACCTGAGTTGTAGAGTTTTGTTGTGATGCCATGTTGTATGTACTCATATCGAGCATATTGTATGTATGATTGAAATGCTTGGTATGAGTGGGATCCGACAATCTAGTTGTTTGTCCTTCGCAGCCTTTCTTATGGGGAAATGTAGTCTAGTGCTCGTCGAGCCATAGTAGTCCGCTACAGCCCGGTTCACCGGAGTCCTGCTAGCCCAGCACTACTGTTCAGGACACTTGACTGGCCGGCATGTGTTTCACTTCGTCCCTATGTCTGTCCCTTCGGGGAAATGTCACGCGGTGATCTCCGGAGTCCTATATAGCCTGCTACAGCCCGGGATCCCCCGGAGTCCTGTTAGCCCAGTGCTACAGCCCAGAATCACTCGTTGATGACCAACATGTTCGTTGTGATTCATGTATGCCTGTCTCCATAGGTCTGTGCCGCTTTGGGTTCACGACTAGCCATGTCGGCCCGGGTTCTCGGTCATATGGATGCTAGCGACATTGTCATATACGCGAGCCAAAAGGCGCAAACGGTCCCGGGCCATGGTAAGGCGACACCCGTGGGATACCGTGCGTGAGGCCGCAAAGTGATATGAGGTGTTACCGGCTAGATCGATGTGGCTTAGAATCGGGGTCCTGACAGCGTTGGCATCAGAGCCGAACTGCCTGTAGGTTCGTTCAGCCAAACTGGTCGATGTCGAGTCTAGAAATGCTTTAGTTATATGTAAGGGAATTGATTGTGGGAGGGAACGTAAGGTTCTTTTACTCCTTTACCCTATGCTTCTGATCTGAGTCATTCTCTTCTCATTCAACGTGGGTTAAGGACTAGGCTCTCTTCTTCTATCAGGTTCACGTGTTACTAATCCGTAGTAGTTCATAGGATTATTGCTACGAGTTTCAGTCCAGTTTCTACTATTTTAGTACGTGGCTATTTGAATCAGAACCTTGATATGATGCTGTTGAGCGGTATTGTGAACTGTTGTGGATGTCTCGAATCTTTTTCTGAGCATTTACAGCCGTTATGCTGCCCAATTTTCCCTAGGAATTCTGATGTCTTTGTCTTGTGGTTGTGCTTTCAGATGGCCAACCATTCTCAAAATCAAGTGGTTCGCCTGACTAGGTGCCTCGACGTGCCCGGTCATACTGCTATGTTGGTCCGGGTCATGATCGAGACAGGATACCGTTGGTATCCCGAATACACTGTTGAAGAGCAGTTCCGCGACTTTAATCAAAGCCAGTATTTATGCACCGTCAGGATATTTCCTTCCTATCCTGGATCTACCGAGCCCCTTCACTGTTCCTATGGACTCGGAGTTACCATTGAGATGGCTGTGCAGGATGCTGCCTATTCCATGATGACCATCTTGCGAGTCCGGACTGGCCTGCTTCGGAACACTGACTTCCGTTACATGCCAGCTTCACTTCCGGGAGCGCAGGGGTATCTTCAGGCTATCTATGCTGACTCCACTCAGGAGGACTCATTAACTCGTACCACCGCTGAGATGCTCGAAGATAAGGACCGAGAGAATCGGGCCTTGAGGCTGGAGCTCTTTAATACCCGTGCTGATCATTGGGCCACATTGACTCGGTTTGCACCCGCGGTGCAAGCTGGATGTATGGATACCAGGGATCTGTATCCTATGAGAGCAGCTCTGCCAGACATGGTGGATTGGCGTGATGTGGGAGGCATCACCCCACCCCTTGGTCCCCGCAGGCCACCGTTTGTTGGTCCAAGACCTTATCCTAGCCCCTATGGTCCACAGGCTCCTCAGGACCGTCTGTTTCCGGATGATCACGTTGAACTTCCAGGCTATGGAGGTGACTTCTATGAGGACTACTACGGAGCTATCTGAGTTAGTAGTAGTACCACTAGTATTGTAGTAGTTGTATCTCCACTATCCTGTGTGACTTGTGGAATACGACTTGGTGTGTAATCGATTCCGGAGGTGTAGACAAATAATGTATAGGGACTCGGAATGCCTCCGATGAGATGTAATGTCTACCTTCATAGTTGTACTATAGCATGGGCTTGTACTAAACTATGTATGACGAGTATGACCGTTGGTGTATATATGGCAGTTTTATATTACCATGGCATACGAATGAGCATCTCTGCATTCCGCGTTATCCTTTACATTCTGCACTTCCCTGTTAAGTTTGAGCCATCCTTGTCTAAACCGTTGTCTTGTTTCCTCCTAGGATGGTCAACACCCGCGGAAACCCTGCTGCCCCGGAGCAGGGGGAAGCCAATGCAGCTAGAGGTGAAAATTTGCCTCACCCGCCTTCCCTGGCCGAAGTGATGCTGGAGGCGGAAAGGAACAAGCGTGAGACCAACCGCCTGCTGGAGCGGATTGAGCAGAACACTGCACGCCACCCACGAAATGACTTGGTGTCAATCAACGACTTTATCAAGCTGTACCCACCAAAGTTTAACCATTCCGTCGAGCCCCTCGACGCGGATGATTGGCTTCGCAGCATCACCCACAAGCTACGTTCTGCCAACGTAGCTGAAGCCGACAAGGTTACCTATGCTGCTTATCATCTTGAGGGCCCCGCTAGCCATTGGTGGGAAAACTACGAAGCTATGCGCCCGGTCGGCCAAATCACTACCTGGGCTGAGTTCAGCGAGGCTTTCCGTGAGCATCACATTCCGGAAGGTCTCATGGATCGCAAGAGGGAGGAGTTCTGCAACTTCACCCAAGGAAGGCTGAATGTGGATGCATATAGCCGAGAATTTGGGAACCTGGCACGCTATGCTCCTGAAGAGGTTTCTACTGACGCCAAGAAGCAGGCAAGGTTCCGTAAGGGACTTAGCCCTGAGCTTCGCCGCGATCTCCGTCTGCATAAGTGCACATCCTTCCGGAAGCTGGTCAATAAAGCTATCAGTGCTGAGACAGGCCAGACTGATTATGACGCTTCACGCAAGCACTCCCGTGATTTTGGGTCTTCATCCGGCTCTGGAGCTCAGAAGCGCCGGGTGTGGATTCCAAGCACCGCACTGCCACCCAGATTCACCCCGAGGCCATCCTTTGAGGCGCCTCATCCCAACCAGCAATTTGCACCGCCCAAGCCCTATGGTGGCCCCGCTGCTAATGTTGCTCCACGCCCCACTGTGGTAACATGCTTCAAGTGTGGAGAACCGGGTCACTATAGTCGAGAGTGTCCCCAGAACAACCCCAATCAAGCTGGAAAGTCCGTTGGCCGTGGTAAGCCCGCGGGAAAGACTTTCTACGCCAAGCCGGCCACTACTGCACGTGGCCATGTCAACTATGTTTCAGCCGAAGAGGCTCATGAGGATCCCAACGTCGTCCTTGGTATGCTCCTTGTTAACTGCCATCCGGCATCTGTTCTTTTCGATACTGGAGCATCTCATTCATTCATATCCGAGAATTATGCTCGGTTGCATAACACGACATTCTGTGACATGCCCACTTCCATGGTAATACAAACTCCGGGTTCCAAGTGGCAAACTTCCAGGGTAAGCCATGGGAACGAAATTCTTGTCGATAGGCTTGTTTTCCTTGCATCTTTAATAGCTCTCAAGTCCTCCGACATAAACATCATCTTGGGTATGGACTGGATGTCGGCTCATTATGCCAAGATCGATTGTGCCACTAGAACCGTTCAACTTACTCATCCCTCGGGCAAGACAGTTAATGTCTTAACTCGAGTGGCCAAGCGCCAACTTTACTCTCTCAATGCCAACCCTCTTCCAGACCTTGAGGACGTTCCGGTAGTCCGAGACTTCCCGGATGTGTTTCCGGAAGAACTGCCAGGTGTTCCACCTGACCGGGATGTCGAGTTTGTGATAGACCTTGTTCCAGGAACCATTCCAATTGCTAGAAGACCCTACAAGATGGCACCCTTAGAACTAGCCGAGCTCAAGAACCAACTTGATGAGTCCTTGAACAAAGGGTTCATCCGTCCTAGCTCCTCTCCTTGGGCTTGCCCCGTCCTCTTCGTCAAGAAGAAGGATGGAATGGATCGAATGGTTGTGGATTACCGACCTGTCAATCTGGTCACCATCAAGAACAAATACCCGCTTCCCAGGATCAACGACCTGTATGATCAGCTCGCTGGATCCTCAGTCTTCTCCAAGATGGATTTGAGGCTGGGCTACCATCAAATCAAAATCAGAAACGGGGACATTCCCAAAACGGCCTTTGTTACTCGTTATGGCCAATACGAGTACACCGTCATGTCCTTCGGTTTAACCAATGCCCCGGCCACTTTCTCCCGGTTAATGAACTCGGTTTTCATGGAGTACTTGGACAAATTCGTCGTAGTGTACCTCGATGACATACTCATCTACTCCAAGAATGAAGGGGAACATGCCGAACATCTAAGGCTGGTATTGATGAAACTTCGAGAGCATCGCCTTTATGCCAAATTCTCCAAGTGTGAATTTTGGTTGTCAGAAGTGACCTATCTAGGCCATGTAATCTCTGGTAAGGGTATTGCTGTCAATCCCGAGCGAGTTCAAGCCGTCCTTGATTGGACTCCACCTGAAACGGTCAAGCAAGTTCGGAGTTTCCTTGGCCTAGCGAGCTATTGCCGCCGCTTCGTCGAGAATTTCTCCAAGGTTGCTAAACCTCTAACTGAACTCCTCAAGAAAGATAAAAAGTTCGAGTGGACTCCACAGTGCGAGTTCAGTTTTCAGGAACTGAAAAGACGCCTGACATCTGCTCCCGTACTGGTACCACCAGATTTCTCCAAGGACTTTATTATCTATTGCGACGCCTCGCGACAAGGACTAGGTTGCATACTCATGCAAGATCGTCAGGTAATTGCCTATGCTTCACGGCAATTACACCCACATGAGGAAAATTATCCCACACATGATCTAGAGCTTGCAGCTGTAGTCCATGCACTCAAAACCTGGCGACATTACCTTCTCGGTAATCGTTGCGAGATCTTCACCGATCACCAAAGCTTGAAATATATCTTCACCCAACCAGATTTGAATCTCAGGCAAAGACGTTGGGTCGAGTTGATCTCGGATTACGACTTAGGAATAACTTACACCCCTGGCAAAGCCAATGTCATGGCCGATGCGCTAAGTCGTAAGTCCTACTGTAACAACCTGCTGTTACAACAAAGTCAACCACTTCTCCATGAGGAATTTCGCAAGCTTAATCTTCACATTGTTCCTCAAGGATTCTTGTCTACTCTGGTGGCGAAACCTACCCTTATGGATCAAATCATAGCTGCCCAAAAGCGTGATAAGGGCATATCCCGGATTAAGGAAAACATTGCTAGCGGAGTAGCTAAATGTTTTTCCATGGATGAGCAAGGTGCTGTCTTCTTTGAGAACCGCCTGGTGGTTCCCAAGAACCAACATCTACGCCAGATGATCCTTAAGGAAGCTCATGAATCCCCTCTCACCATTCATCCCGGTAGTACTAAAATGTATCAAGACCTATGCCAGAGGTTTTGGTGGACTAGGATGAAGAGAGAAATCACTCGATACATTGCTAATTGCGACGTTTGTCGTCGTGTTAAAGCAGAGCATCAACGGCCTGCTGGCACCCTTCAACCTTTGGCTATTCCTGAATGGAAATGGGACAAAATCAGTATGGACTTCATCACTGGGTTTCCCAGGACCAAGAGGGGAAATAATGCCATCTTCGTCGTGATCGACCGTCTTTCCAAAGTAGCCCATTTTCTACCTGTTCGTGAGAGTATCACCGCTAGCCAGCTAGCTGACCTATACATCTCCCGAATAGTGTCTCTTCATGGTGTCCCATTGCAAATTAACTCAGACCGTGGAAGTCTCTTCACCTCTCGATTTTGGGAAAGTTTCCAAATTGCTATGGGAACTCATCTCTCCTTTAGCACCGCCTTCCATGCTCAATCAAGTGGTCAAGTAGAGCGAGTCAATCAAATTCTGGAAGATATGCTCCGAGCTTCTGTTATCTCGTTCGGAATGAGTTGGGAGAAATGCCTTCCATTCGCGGAGTTTGCTTATAACAATAGCTATCAAGCTAGTTTGGGCAAGGCTCCCTTCGAAGTTCTCTATGGACGAAAATGTCGAACGCCTCTTAACTGGTCAGAAACCGGGGAAAGACAACTCTTTGGCCCGGATATGATTCAGGAAGCAGAAGAGCAGGTTCGCGTTATTCGTGAGAAATTGAAAACAGCCCAATCTCGCCAAAAGAGTCAATATGATAGTAAGCATAAGCCTATGACATTTGAAATTGACGAGAAAGCTTACCTTCGGGTTACCCCGTTAAAGGGAACCCATCGCTTCGGTATCAAAGGCAAATTGGCTCCTCGTTACATTGGACCCTTTCGCATTCTTGCCAAACGAGGAGAAGTTGCCTACCAATTGGAACTACCTCCGCATCTTTCCAGAGTTCACGATGTCTTCCATGTTTCGCAACTCAGGCGTTGCTTCGCAGATCCTATCTGTGGAGTGGACCATGAAACGCTTGACTTACAAGATAACCTTTCTTATCGGGAATACCCCGTTCGTATCCTTGATCAAGCTGAACGTACCACTCGACGTGATAATATCAAGTTTCTCATGGTTCAATGGTCACACCATTCCGAGGAAGAAGCCACTTGGGAAAGGGAGGATCGTCTTCGACTCGAGTACCCCGCCTTCTTCCCAGATGATCCTAAATCTCGGGACGAGATTCTATTGAGTGGGGGTGAGTTGTCACACCCTAGCTAGCTTATGCATTAGAGTGTGCATCATGTTTACCTTCATCAGAAATTGAAATGGGGAAAGCAGAACCCCCAGCACCCCCCCTGAAATCAACTAGGGTTTACTAAAAATAAATTCAATGAACCTGAAATGCCCTTCAAATATGTTCACCCTCTTTGCCTTGGGTTAGAACCCTTGGGAAAAATGGTGCCTATAATTTTAGGTCAACAAAAGGGGCATTGACTTAATTCATAAATATTTGAATTTGGGCATTTAAATACTATTAAATAATTCAAATGCTCAAATAATGTTGGAACTATTTTTGGGCCACTGAAATATTTCAGAAAGTGTCCATAAATATTTTCAGGATTTTATAAAATGATTTAGTATTTAAACTAAATCAAAACAGAATAACAAAAATAGAAAAACAGAATAAAATTTGAAAAGAGAGAGAGAGTAGGCCAGTGGGCCACTTACCTGGCCCAGCGCCAGGCCACCAGCGGCCCAGCCCACCAGGCCGATGCCAGTCGTCCCCTAGCTCCTGCTAGGAGGACGAAGGGCGTGTGCCCGCAGTGCGCCAGCACGCGCGCGGCCACCGACGGCCACCTCCTGCTTCGGCCGCCTCCCCGACGTCGCTATGGATGCCACGCACCCCCCTGGCCCTCTCATTCCCCTCCCCGTGCTCATCCCCTCCTCTGCTCTCCCTCCCGCGCAACCGCCATGAGCCCGAGAGCGCCGACGAGGACCACCACGGCCACCGCCTCCCCCTCGCTTCCCTGACCAGCTTAGAGGCTCCACCTCGACCCCGTCTTCCTTCTCACGGAACCACGCCCCGCCGAAAGCCCTGCCTCGTCGAATTCAAGCTCTTCTTCAAGCTTCGGCACCGACAATCGCCGTCGTCGATTCGCTTGCTCCAGTGCCTCCCCGAGCTTGCCGAGGCCACCGCTGCAACTGCTGTGAGCTCCTGTGTCGTTTCCCCCTCTCCCCTGGCTCGATTTCTTCCTCTAACACCGATGCCCATCGGAACCGAGAGCTCTTCGCCGCCGGCCATGCCGCCACCGTGGCCACAGCCGTGCAAGCTCACTCCCGAGCACGGCAACGTGCTCCACACCTCACCAGGAGCACGTGGAACCCATCAGCTTCCCCTCCCGTGCACCACAACGCCGATCCGCTCAACTCCCGAACTCCGGCCGCCGCGCAAGTTGCCGCCGCCGTCGTTTTAGGCCACTAGGGCTGCTGCCGTGTGCACAGATAGATGCGGGCGAGTCCTAGCTCCGCGTAGATGCCCTCCGCTGGCCATTTGGTCGCCGGAGGAGGATTTCCGAGCCCCTCCGCCGTCTCTGGCCTTGCCGGCGACGAGCTGGGGTCAACTCCGGCGTGTTTTGACCCCGCGTCGGCTGGGTTGACTCCCCCCCTGACTCACTGACGTGTGGGCCCAGGCGCCTGCTTAATTACTGATAGTTAATTAGAGTTAATAAAAATTAGCTAATTAGTCAGCCACTGACATGCGGGCCCCGCCCGGCTAACCAAGTTAGTTAGGGTTAACTAACTTAGTTAGTTGATTGTGTCACTGACCAGTGGACCCCACTGGTCAGGTTTGACCTGGAGGCGCCAGTTGACCTGCTGAGATCAGGGTGATGTCATGCTGACGCAATAACTCCTTTTCTGGATTTAATTTTATATAGAAAATTCGAGAAAATTGCCTAAACTTCAAAAATTCATAGAAATTCAACCATAACTCCAAATGAGACAAATTATATATGAAAAATTATCAGAAAAATTCAAGGAATCCATCTGTACCATTTTCATGCATGTTTGAACAATGTTTGTCCTCTGTTTTGGACAAAACAAATAAAGGGCATTTAAATAATCATATATGGGGTTGGAATTTGAATCTTGTACTCAAACCAACTTTATTTAAATCATAGCTAGTTGCATTAGCTCAAGACACATCCATATTGCCATGTCATAGCATGCATCATATTGTTGCATATCGTCATGTGTTGATTGTGCTCGGTTGTGTTCTTCGTGGTAGGTTCTGCCTCCGAGGATATTCACGAGTATCCAACTGAAGGGCAGTATCCCGTTACCACTCCACCAGGCAAGCAACCATTGATCATTCCGATACAACCCATGTTCTCGCTCCTGCTCTTGTTTACTGCATTAAGACAACACGATTCAAACTGCTGTGTGCTGCGGTAGTTGAACCCTTATCCTCTGCATGACCTGTCATTGCCACAGAAACTAGATGAAACCCACTAGCATGTGTAGGAGTTGATTGAGCCATGTTTTGTGCTTCCTACCTTGCTATGCCTGCTATGCTTAGAGTTGTGTCAGGTCTGGTTCATCTGGGGGATGGGCTAGAGTGAAATGCTTGTGCCAGTAATATGTGGGATGTGTTGAACATGTTTTGGTAAAGGTATCGATGAGAGGCCATGTAGGAGTACATGGTGGGTTGTTTCATTGAAGCCGTCCCTAAGAACTGAGTTCTGTATGCGTGAATTAAGATTCAGCTACTACCACACATTGGACCCTGAAATATGACCCCGCTTGACTTACCGACCCCTCTCGCCTCAGTCCAGGAGTTGCAACTAGTTTCTGGTGTTTGTAGGATATGTGTTGGCGGCCGTGCGTAGCGCTGACCCTAGGGGTGGGCTATGTTGCGGTGGATACACCGTGGCACGGTGTACCGAGTCACCCGTTTGGTGTCTCGGGAACCCTGTTCACATCGTTCGGGGCCGTTGAGGACACCCCGGCCGGATTTCCTTGCGAATGGAACCTGAATAGGCGATGACCCTGGACTAGAGACTTGTGAGGTTAGTCAGGTCGTGGTCTACACCCACGTCGGTTTTTGCTTGAAGTCTGCCGAGCACATTTCGTGTGCAGACGCTAAGTGGTGGAAACATGTGTGACGAAGTACACCCCTGCAGGGTATAAAACTATTCGAATAGCCGCGTCCGCGGTAAAGGACTACTTGATTGCATATACAGTTCATAGACAAGTAAATGGATACTACTAAAAGACTCAAGATAAGTGTGAGTACCGAGGATGGCCCCCTCGCAGGATACGAGGGAGGATCCACGGTGGAGTATTGTGATGGTGAGTAGTGGACTCGTGTGCGAAAACTATTTTGCTAAAAGATTCCGTAGGATAGCTTAGCCAAGAGTCAAAGCTGGCTTGCTGCATAAACCCCACCACCTTCTTGAGAATGAGCATGTACAGTAGGTTCTGATGTAAGACTTGCTGAGTACCTTTGTACTCATGTTTGCTTATTTATTGTTTTTAGACGACAACACTGCCCCCACCGATGGGTTTTACGTAGACCTTGACGTCGACGAGTGACTAGCCACCCAGGTGGTGATCCAGGCCATGGAGGGCCCTATGTAGATAGACAGGCTTCGAGAAGCCTTCTTTCTTTCTAGAGTCTGTACTCAGACTAGTTGCTTCCGCATGTGCTTGTATGACTGTATGACATGAGTGTCGGGTCATGTGACCCCTACCTATATGGATATGTTATGTATGGCTCCCTGGAGCCTTAAAATAAAGTACCTGAGTTGTAGAGTTTTGTTGTGATGCCATGTTGTATGTACTCATATCGAGCATATTGTATGTATGATTGAAATGCTTGGTATGAGTGGGATCCGACAATCTAGTTGTTTGTCCTTCGCAGCCTTTCTTATGGGGAAATGTAGTCTAGTGCTCCTCGAGCCATAGTAGTCCGCTACAGCCCGGTTCACCGGAGTCCTGCTAGCCCAGCACTACTGTTCAGGACACTTGACTGGCCGGCATGTGTTTCACTTCGTCCCTATGTCTGTCCCTTCGGGGAAATGTCACGCGGTGATCTCCGGAGTCCTGTCTAGCCTGCTACAGCCCGGGATCCCCCGGAGTCCTGTTAGCCCAGTGCTACAGCCCGGAATCACTCGTTGATGACCGACATGTTCGTTATGATTCATGTATGCCTGTCTCCATAGGTCTATGCCGCTTTGGGTTCACGACTAGCCATGTCGGCCCGGGTTCTCGGTCATATGGATGCTAGCGACATTGTCATATACACGAGCCAAAAGGCGCAAACGGTCCCGGGCCATGGTAAGGCGACACCCGTGGGATACCGTGCGTGAGGCCGCAAAGTGATATGAGGTGTTACCGGCTAGATCGATGTGGCTTAGAATCGGGGTCCTGACAAGATCCCGCTACGACGCTTTGTTTAGAACTGCACCAACTTACAGCTCCACCGTTTAATGTAAACACGTATCCGGTTTGCGATTTAGAATCGTCCGGATCAGTGTCAAAGCTTGCATCAACGTAACCTTTTACGGTGAGCTCTTTGTCACCTCCATATACGAGAAACATATCCTTAGTCCTTTTCAGGTATTTCAGGATGTTCTTGACCGCTGTCCAGTGATCCACTCCTGGATTACTTTGGTACCTCCCTGCTAAGCTTATAGCAAGGCACACATCAGGTCTGGTACATAGCATTGCATACATGATAGAGCCTATGGTTGAACCATAGGGAACATCTTTCATTTTCTCTCTATCTTCTGCAGTGGTCAGGCATTGAGTCTGACTCAACTTCACACCTTGTAACACAGGCAAGAACCCTTTCTTCGCCTGATCCATTTTGAAGTTTTTCAAAATCTTGTCAAGGTATGTGTTTGTGAAAGTCCAATTAAGCGTCTTGATCTATCTCTATAGATCTTTATGCCTAATATGTAAGCAACTTCACCGAGGTCTTTCTTTGAAAAACTCTTATTCAAGTATCCCTTTATGCTATCCAGAAATTCTATATCATTTCCGATCAGTATTATGTCATCCACATATAATATCAGAAATGCTACAGAACTCCCACTCACTTTCTTGTAAATACAGGCTTCTCCGAAAGTCTGTATAAAACCAAATGCTTTGATCACACTATCAAAGCGTTTATTCCAACTCCGAGAGGCTTGCACCAGTCCATAAATAGATCGCTGGAGCTTGCACACTTTGTTAGCTCCCTTTGGATCGACAAAACCTTCTGGTTGCATCATATACAACTCTTCTTCCAGAAATCCATTCAGGAATGCAGTTTTGACATCCATCTGCCAAATTTCATAATCATAAAATGCGGCAATTGCTAACATGATTCTGACAGACTTAAGCATCGCTACGGGTGAGAAGGTCTCATCGTAGTCAACCCCTTGAACTTGTCAAAACCCTTTTGCGACAAGTCGAGCTTTGTAGACAGTAATATTACCGTCAGCGTTAGTCTTCTTCTTGAAGATCCATTTATTCTCAATTGCTTGCCGATCATCGGGCAAGTCAACCAAAGTCCATACTTTGTTCTCATACATGGATGCCATCTTAGATTTCATGGCTTCAAGCCATTTTGCGGAATCTGGGCTCACCATCGCTTCTTCATAGTTCGTAGGTTCATCATGATCTAGTAGCATGACTTCCAGAACTGGATTACCATACCATTCTGGCGCAGATCTCACTCTGGTTGATCTACGAGGTCCATTAGTATCTTGTTTCGAAGTTTCATGATCATTATCATTAACTTCCTCACTTATTGGTGTAGGTGTCGCAGAAACAGTTTTCTGTGATGTACTACTTTCCAACAAGGGAGCAGGTATAGTTACCTCGTCAAGTTCTACTTTCCTCCCACTCACTTCTTTCGAGAGAAACTCCTTCTCCAGAAAGTTTCCGAATTTAGCAACAAAAGTCTTGCCTTCAGATTTGTGATAGAAGGTGTATCCAATAGTTTCCTTTGGATATCCTATGAAGACACATTTCTCTGATTTGGGTTCGAGCTTATCAGGTTGAAGCTTTTTCACATAAGCATCGCAGCCCCAAACTTTCAGAAACGACAACTTTGGTTTCTTGCCAAACCACAGTTCATAAGGCGTCATCTCAACGGATTTTGATGGTCCCTATTTAACGTGAATGCGGCCGTCTGTAGAGCGTATCCCCAAAACGATAGCGGTAAATCAGTAAGAGACATCATAGATCGCACCATATCTAGTAAAGTACGATTACGACATTCGGACACACCATTACGTTGTGGTGTTCCGGGTGGCGTGAGTTGTGAAACTATTCCACAATTTTTCAAATGTATACCAAACTCGTAACTCAAATATTCTCCTCCACGATCAGATCGTGGAAACTTTATTTTCTTGTTACGATGATTTTCAACTTCACTCTGAAATTCTTTGAACTTTTCAAATGTTTTAGACTTATGTTTCATTAAGTAGATATACCCATATCTTCTTAAGTCATCTGCGAAGGTGAGAAAATAACGATATCCGCCACGAGCCTCAATATTCATCGGACCACATACATTTGTATGTATGATTTCCAACAAATCTGTTGCTCTCTCCATAGTACCGGAGAACGGTGTTTTAGACATCTTGCCCATGAGGCACGGTTCGCAAGTACCAAGTGATTCATAATCAAGTGGTTCCAAAAGTCAATCAGTATGGAGTTTCTTCATGCGCTTTACACCGATATGACCTAAACGGCAGTGCCACAAATAAGTTGCACTATCATTATCAACTCTGCATCTTTTGGCTTCTACATTATGAATATGTGTATCACTACTATCGAGATTCAATAAGAATAGACCACTCTTCAAGGGTGCATGACCATAAAAGATATTACTCATATAAATAGAACAACCATTATTCTCTGATTTAACTGAATAACCGTCTCGCATTAAACAAGATCCAGATATAATGTTCATGCTCAACGCTGGCACCAAACAACAATTATTTAGGTCTAATACTAATCCCGAAGGTAGATGTAGAGGTAGCGTGCCGACCGCGATCACATCGACTTTGGAACCATTTCCCACGCGCATCGTCACCTCGTCCTTAGCCAATCTTCGCTTAATCCGTAGTCCCTGTTTCGAGTTGCAAATATTAGCAACAGAACCAGTATCAAATACCCAGGTGCTACTGCGAGCATTAGTAAGGTACACATCAATTACATGTATATCACATATACCTTTGTTCACCTTGCCATCCTTCTTATCCGCCAAATAGTTGGGGCAGTTCCGCTTCCATTGACCAGTCTGCTTGCAGTCGAAGCACTCAGTTTCAAGCTTAGGTCTAGACTTGGGTTTCTTCTCTTGAGCAGCAACTTGCTTGCCGTTCTTCTTGAAGTTCCCCTTCTTCTTCCCTTTGCCCTTTTTCTTGAAACTAGTGGTCTTCTTAACCATCAACACTTGATGCTCCTTTTTGATTTCTACCTCCGCAGCTTTCAGCATTGCAAAGAGCTCGGGAATAGTCTTGTTCATCCCTTGCATATTATAGTTCATCACGAAGCTCTTGTAGGTTGGTGGCAGTGATTGGAGAATTCTGTCAATGACGCAATCATCTAGAATATTAACTCCCATCTGAATCAAGTGATTATTATACCCAAAGATTTTGAGTATATGCTCACTGACATAACTGTTCTCCTCCATCTTGTAGCTATAGAACTTATTGGAGACTTCATATCTCTCAATCCGGGCATTTGCTTGAAATATTAACTTCAACTCCTGAAACATCTCATATGCTCCATGACGTTCAAAACATCGTTGAAGTCCCGATTCTAAGCCGTAAAGCATGGCACACTGAACTATCGAGTAGTCATCAGCTTTGCTCTGCCAGACGTTCATAACATCTGGTGTTGCTCCAGCAGCAGGCCTCGCACTCAGCGGTGCTTCCAGGACGTAATTCTTCTGTGCAGCAATGAGGATAATCCTCAAGTTACGGACCTAGTCCGTGTAATTGCTACCATCAACTTTCAACTTTGCTTTCTCAAGGAACGCATTAAAATTCAACGGAACAACAGCACGAACCATCTATCTACAATCAAACATAAACAAGCAAGATACTATCAGGTACTAAGCTCATGATAAGTTTAAGTTCAATTAATCAAATTACTTAAGAACTCCCACTTAGATAGACATCCCTCTAATCCTCTAAGTGATCACGTGATCCAAATCCACTAAACCATGTCCGATCATCACATGAGATGGAGTAGTTTCTTTGGTGAACATCACTATGTTGATCATATCTACTATATGATTCACGCTCGACCTTTCGGTCTCCGTGTTCTGAGGCCATATCTGTATATGCTTGGCTCGTCAAGTATAACCTGAGTATTCTGTGTGTGCAACTGTTTTGCACCCGTTGTATTTGAACGTAGAGCCTATCACACCCGATCATCACGTGGTGTCTCAGCAAGAAGAACTTTCGCAACGGTGCATACTCAGGGAGAACACTTCTTGATAATTTAGTGAGAGATCATCTTATAATGCTACCGTCAATCAAAGCAAGATAAGATGCATAAAAGATAAACATCACACGCAATCAATATAAGTGATATGATATGGCCATCATCATCTTGTGCTTGTGATCTCCATCTCCGAAGCACCGTCATGATCACCATCGTCATCGGCGCGACACCTTGATCTCCATCGTAGCATCGTTGTCGTCTCGCCAATCTTATGCTTCCACGACTATCGCTACCGCTTAGTGATAAAGTAAAGCATTACATCGCGATTGCATTGCATACAATAAAGCGACAACCATATGGCTCCTGCCAGTTGCCGATAACTCGGTTACAAAACATGATCATCTCATGCAATAAAATTTAGCATCATGTCTTGGTCATATCACATCACAACATGCCCTGCAAAAAGATGTTAGACGTCCTCTGCTTTGTTGTTGCAAGTTTTACGTGGCTGCTATGGGCTTAAGCAAGAACCAATCTCACCTACGCATCAAAACCACAACGATAGTTCGTCAATTTGACTCCGTTTTAACCTTCGCAAGGACCGGGCGTAGCCACACTTGGTTCAACTAAAGTTGGAGAAACAGTCACCCGCAAGCCACCTTTGTGCAAAGCACGTCGGGAGAACCGGTCTCGCGTAAGCATACGCGTAATGTCGGTCCGGGCCGCTTCATCCAACAATACCGCCGAACCAAAGTATGACATGCTGGTAGGCAGTATGACTTATATCGCCCACAACTCACTTGTGTTCTACTCGTGCAAATAACATCAAACCATAAAACCTAGGCTCGGATGCCACTGTTGGGGAACGTAGTAATTTCAAAAAAATTCCTACGCACACGCAAGATCATGGTGATGCATAGCAACGAGAGGGGAGAGTATTGTCTACGTACCCTCGTAGACCGCAGCGGAAGCGTTGACGCAACGTAGAGGAAGTAGTCGTATGTCTTCCCGATCCGACCGATCCAAGCACCGTTACTCCGGCACCTCCGAGTTCTTAGCACACGTACAGCTCGGTGACGCTCCCCGAGCTCCGATCCAGCAAAGCTTCGGGGATGAGTTCCGTCAGCACAACAGCGTGGTGACGATGATGATGTTCTACCGACGCAGGGCTTCGCCTAAGCACTACAACGATATGATCGAGGTGGAATATGGTGGCAGGGGGCACCGCACACCGCTAAGGAACGATCACATGGATCAACTTGTGTGTCCAGAGGTGCTCCCCTGCCCCCATATATAAAGGAGCAAGGGGAGGAGGCGCCCGGCCAGGGTGTGGCGCGCCAAGGGGAGTCCTACTCCCACCGGGAGTAGGACTCCTAATTGGACTAGGAGAGAGAGGAGGGAAATAGGAGGAAGAGAGGAAGGAAAGGAGGGGCACCGCCCCCCTTCCCTTGTCCTATTCGGACTAGGAAGGGGAGGGGCGCACGGCCACCTCTTGCCTCCTCTCCTCTTCTCCCTTAAGGCCCATGTTGGCCCAATAACCCCCGGGGGGTTCTGGTAAGCCCCCGGTACTCGGGTAAAATGCCGACTTCACCCAGAACAATTCCGATGTCCAAATATAGGCTTCCAATATATTAATCTTTATGTCTCGACCATTTCGAGACTCCTCATCATGTCCGTGATCACATCCGGGACTCCGAACTAACTTTGGTACATCAAAATGCATTAACTCATACTAACTGTCATCGTAACGTTATGCGTGCGGACCCTACGGTTCGAGAACAATGTAGACATGACTGAGACAAACCTCCGGCAAATAACCAATAGCGGGACCTGGATGCCCATATTGGCTCCTACATATTCTACGAAGATCTTTATCGGTCAGACTGCATAACAACATACGTTGTTCCCTTTGTCATCGGTATGTTACTTGCCTGAGATTCGATCGTCGGTATCCAATGCCTAGTTCAATCTCGTTACCGGCAAGTCTCTTTACTCGTTCCGTAATACATCATCCCGCAACTAACTCATTAGTTGCAATGCTTGCAAGGCTTATGTGATGTGCATTACCGAGCGGGCCCAGAGATACCTCTCCGACAATCGGAGTGACAAATCCTAATCTTGAAATACGCCGACCCAACATCTACCTTTGGAGACACCTGTCGAGCTCCTTTATAATCACCCAGTTACGTTGTGACATTTGGTAGCACACAAAGTGGTCCTCCGGTAAACGGGAGTTGCATAATCTCATAGTCATAGGAACATGTATAAGTCATGAAGAAAGCAATAGCAACACACTAAACGATCGGGTGCTAAGCTAATGGAATGGGTCATGTCAATCAGATCATTCTACTAATGATGTGACCTCGTTAATCAAATAACAACACTTTGTTCAAGGTTAGGAAACATAACCATTTTTGATTAACGAGCTAGTCAAGTAGAGGCATACTAGTGACACTAAGTTTGTCTATGTATTCACACATGTGTTATGTTTCCGGTTAATACAATTCTAGCATGAATAATAAACATTTATCATGATATAAGGAAATAAATAATAACTTTATCATGCATAGGAGGTAAGACCAGGTAGGTTTTCTCTCTGTTTTATTTTCTATTTTGTTTCCGTTTATTTATTCATTTTGCCACTGATTCAAATTCAAAAGAATTTCAAAACAGGGCAAAACCTTCTGATATTTTTATGTTGCCATTATGGACCTTTCCAAAGGCACATAAATAATTTCAGGTCCTTTTGAATTATATTCTATATAAAATGAATATAAACCAAAACGCAAAATACATATTGATTTAATTCAAAGCCCGAATATGTCCTGTAAAAATGTAAAACATTTTTGGTAGATGCTTCCACCTTAATCCAGAAATGATGAACATTTTTAAAGGGCATTTTGAGTTCATTGAAAAAGATTTTATTCAACCCTATTTGATTTAGTTGATGCTAGGGTTTGGATCAATCTCCATTTCAAGTTTAAATGCAATTTAAACATGATGCAACACATGACTAGCCCATAGCATACCAGAACTAGGGATGTGACATTTATTGAAGCTTGAAATGTGAACATGTGAATGAGAGGGACTACTACAACCCTTCCAAAAGAAATGTAGTACTGATGGTATGGTACTCCCTTAGTTCACCATCTCACATGCTTAGTTTTTTCATTTGATAAGAGGCAAACCATGTGGGGCCTACCTTAGAGGCAAGGCTCTATACACTGGAGATGCTCTGTACTTTTGATGTGTCCCGTCGACTCGCAGAATGAGGAGAAGCTTGCTTAGTACGCCATCTCCCACGCCCACGGGTGCGGTGGCTCATAGAGTAGCAAGACGAGGAGAAGCTTGCTTACTATGCCTATGCCCACTCCCTCGCCCACGTGCGCTGTGGCTTGCGGGACGATGAGAAAATTTTACTACTCCCTCCGTTTACTCCTCGTCCCTACCTTGGTTAGAGATATTATCATATTGTTTGAAATATGTCTTTTAGTAGTAGGAGTTGTACAGTGGTACATAGGAGGTAGTACTACAACATTTTCCTTGGAGTCTGTGGTGCACCAAGCTACACTAGGCTATGTTACTACTCCCTCCTTTCCGGTTTATTGCTCAATTTCAAAATCTCTCGAACCAAGGTAGACGGTGAGTGGTGGAAATAATTCCGTAGTTGGCACAAGTAATTAGTACGCTCGTTTTCCTTAAGAAGTTATGTGTACCAATGCATTAATCGCAACGAATGCATGCATGACCACAAAATTTCCATGAACTTCTACATGCATTGGTCAGTTTTCTCTTGACACTGCTTGCATCAGGTGACTTAACGCACCTTGAAATCTAAACATGTGATGGTACTACTACTAGTAGAATTGAGACTTATAAAATGGAAAAACGATTTTTCTTAAATGAGCCCTATAAACCGGAAAGGAGGGAGTAGTAAATAGTACTACCCCCATAGTGGGTACGTACTTCGTAAAATCAAATTTTCCCAAAACTAAGTCGCTCAACCTTTATTTGCTTGTTTCCCTTCCTGCCTCGTTGCCTCGAACACACTATGCCAAACTCCCATTCCTGTCGTGCGGGAAAAGACCCACCCTCGCCTTTTTAGTCTGGGTTTGTATCGATGGATCGCAAAAAGCAGCAAAAACCAAGCCATGTCTTATACTCCTCTATCGACGCTCGCTTTCATGAATTATGTACTTCCTCTCGCTGACATGTGGGGCATATAGCAACCGGGTTGACGTGTCATGAACCAAATAATAGTGCAGAATAGCAGGGGTACGCACCTAGTCATAGCGCCCCTGTAGTAGAAATGAGCAATGAGACATCAAATCACAATGTCGAACCTTCCCAGACAGATGAAGCGACCATTATTTCACACTTCGCTGAATCTGATTCGCCATCATCTCCTATAGGAAAACCATGTATTTCTTCTGCCATTGTTCTGCCTCAAGAGGGAAGTGCATCGCCTTGGTACATCATGACACGTGGGACCGCATGATAGGCCGTTGTCGGCGTCCAAACCGGCGGATTTCGGGTAGGGGGTCCCAAACTGTGCGTCTAGGCTGGATGGTAACAGGAGGCAGGGAACACGATGTTTTACCCAGGTTCGGGCCCTCTTGATGGAGGTAAAACCCTACGCCCTGCTTGATTAATATTGATGATATGGGTAGTACAAGAGTAGATCTACCACGAGATCAGAGAGGCTAAACCCTAGAAGCTAGCCTATGGTATGATTGTATGCTCTGATTGTTGTCCTACGGACTAAAACCCTTCGGTTTATATAGACATATCCGTATTGTCTAGCTTGCCTTCCACGCCAAGTAGAGTCCCATCCGGACACAAGACAAAGTCTTCAATCTTGTATCTTCATAGTCTAACAGTCCGGCCAATGGAGATAGTCTGGCTGTCCGGAGACCCCCTAATCCAGGACTCCCTCAATAGCCCCTGAACCAGGCATCAATGACGATGAGTCCGGTGCGCAGTATTGTCTTCGGCATTGCAAGGCGGGTTCCTGCTCCGAATACATCACAGAAGAATTTGAATATGAGAATAGTGTCCGACCCTTCTAAATAAGTTCCACATTCCACCGTAGAGAGAATAATATTTTTGCATATCTAATTTCCTGGCTCGTCTTGGCAGCATGACGTTACGTCATGGCCTGGTGATTATTCGAACCGTTTCTTTTAACCAGCCCCGCCCATAATGCGAGGCAGTTTTTCGACACGTCTTGTCAAAGCAGAGATCGTGCCTCCTTATTACGGGATTCTCATCAATACGGGCGTGGGTAACCCAACCGTGTCTAGGACTCCTAGATTATAGGCAAGTCCTAAACAGCTACGGAGAGGACGCTTGATATTCACCCTTTTTATAAAGGGACGAGGTTTTTTCTTTTTCCCTCTTGCGCTCAATTGAACCCTTCCCTCGCCTCGAGTTCTAACACCCAAAGCCCAGGTCAGGTGCTCTGGATCTTCAATCATGTCTGGATCCAGCCTTCAAGGCCAATGGAAGCCCTCCTCCATCACGGAAGAGGACATTAAGAAGTTGAGGGAGGCCAGATACCTGACCGCCGAGGTTTCGCATTGGCAGCCTGCTCGAGGGCAGATCGTCCCTACTCCTGAACCCAACGAGAATGTCGTGTTCGTCTCCCACTTCCTCCGAGGTCTAGGCCTCACTCTGGATCCCTTTGTCCGGGGTTTGATGTTCTATTATGGGCTAGATTTCCATGATCTAGCTCCGGACTCCTTTCTCCATATCTCGACATTTATCGTTGTCTGTGAGGCCTTCCTTTGCATTACCCCCACTTCGGCTTGTGGCTTAAGACCTTTGAAGTGAAGTCAAAGGTGATCGAGGGGCAGCATGCAGCGTGCGGAGGTGCATCAATAGGCAAGATGGCAGGATCTCCCTGGCCGAATGGTTCCTTTCCAGAGGTGTCCGAATAATGGCAGCGAGAGTGGTTTTACGTCACAGCTCTCAGAAGTGCCAAGTGGGTGGCTGCACCCGCTTTCCGCTCGGTACCCCCACCACAACTGATGTCATGGATCAGCAGAGGTCTAAGCTGGGGTCCGGCCAAGGACGTGCCTATACTGCAAAGCCGCATCCGATATCTCTTCGAGGGAGATTTTAATTTGGTTCCAGTAATACAAGTTATGCTGGTTTGTTAAGTCCAGCCTTGCCAACGCCGGCCCATTCACTTGTGGGAGTTCAACCCAGAAGGACCGCATGCCATTCAAAGTTTCCTCAGCCTGATGCACGAGGAGATGTACAAGTTATTCTTCGGACCTCAAATAGAGTGTCCGGATACTACCGAGGACGTCGGCCTGAGCAGTAACCGTGCCGCCGAACAAGTAAGAAATCCTCTAGCCGAACACACTGTCTTTTATTCATCATGAAGTTATTCTTGAGAGTTCATTCTTTGACCAGGACTGGCTATCAAAGGCGAAGATGATTCGGTGTTTGGCCCCCCTCTCTGAAGGTTTGGAATATCCGGTGTTGGAAAAGATGCTTGAGCTCGCACCTTGCCCGGAACCTTCGAAGGAAGATACGGGGGGATAATACGGGCGGACGCGGGCCCCCATCGCTACTAGTTCCAACCGAGGGAATGAGCGCCTCCATGAAGGAGGGTGACCGAGGGAGGAAAAGGACTGCTTCCAAAGATCCGGAAGCCGAGGCCTCCAAACGGGAGAAGAAGTCTCCCATAGAGGGTCCTGTCTCGGGGGGTGCTTTTGCTGCACAAAGTCCGCGGGGGGATCAGCCCTCCAATGAGTCGTAAGTGATCCAAAATACTTTAATAGTAAAGGTATGCTATCTTTTCTCTGAGAAAATAACCACCACATATATCTTGAAGTTCGGGCCTTAGCCCCTCTCAACTGAGCTCGTCTTCGGGGGATCTTCTTCCAGATATGATGGAGAGCGAAACGCCTCCCCCGGACTCCTCCGCTCAAGAAGCGGGCGACCCCGAAGTGTCGTCACTGAGGGCCTCTCCGGATCCGGTTAGGCCAGAAGATAATCCCATAGACCCCCGAAGTCCCCAGCGTCCGGCTCCCGAAGAGAGCAGACAAAAGAGTCCGGCACCGTCTGGTAAGCGGTCGGACATTCTAAGGGAGTTGGTTGGGCGAGCGGCCATCTTAGAAGAACACCGTACGCTGATGGGTACGGTGATGGAGAGAATTTTGTCCGCCGAACGCGGATTACATGAAGCCTTTATGAGTCTACTGACGGGCTTTGAGGTACGTGGTAGTACTGCACATGTTAGGTGTGCCTAATGTAGATAGTAGCCCTTGAGACTCTGGTAGCCGACGAGAACGGCGGCGAACAGAGGATCATAGTCCCAGGCAATAACCAGACTGCCTTTATGTGCAGGCGGTGGGAACTCCGGTGGTTAGCCGGACTAGTGAATTTGCCGAATTAAAACGGCAACTGGATGCGGCGGACGCTTACATCGAGCTTGTTAACAGGAGGCGTCATGAGGCACAGGGTAAGTGTTATTATCTGGTGAATGCCACATAGTAAGAGAAGCATGATGCCAGTATATTAAATATGTTGTGACTGCAGATGGAGCTGCCACCATGGAAGCCTTGCGGGCAGAACTTGCCCGAGCCAAGGAACAAGCAAGGATTAGTAATGTTGCTGCTTTGAAGGCGGCCGAAGAGTTAAAAGCCGAGAAGGCCGCACATTGCGAGAGCCAAGAGAAGATGGCCAAGATGGCCGTAGAATTAAAAGACACTGCCGACCGTTGCCATGTCCTTGAAGAAGAAAACCGGGCGAAGGCATCGGACCTTGACAAGGCTACGATGGCGGACAAAGACACCCGCTCTGCGATGAGAGCGAAGAAGGAGGAGCTGCGGGAAGCTGGGGATAATTGTGGCTGGGAAGCCCTTCAAGCTATGGAGGAAGTTCGGAGATCCACGGTGTGCCCCTCTGGATCGGCTGTGGAGTTCGGCAGATGCATATATGGACTTGGTGACAAGCGCTGCCGATGCGGCCAAATACTTCCAAGGTCAAGCAGATCGTGGGGTGGACAGGCTATTCTAGTCACAATTCAACGTTCCAGGGCGTCCACTTCCTTTGACTGATCAGCTAGTCGAATGGGCCAAACTAAACAGGTTGTCTGGACTCGCCATGGGGTCCGTCGTGGATCAGCTATGGCCAGAAAAGCCAAAGCCGAATAGCTATTTTAGCTTAGTGCAGCAGGTCCTTGGTGCGGTGCCACGCATTGACGCGATGAAGAGGTCGGCGTGCATAGATGGCTCGCGGATGGCCCTTGCCCGTGTTAAAGCATACTGGGCGGAGATGGACGCTACCACTGTTACGGCGAAGGGTTCAGCCATAGGCCGAGTGGCTGCCGAGCACTATTTCGAGGAGGTTCTCGAGGGTGCTCGTTTGATAGAGGCCAAGTGCTCGAAGAATATTATGTTTGAGTGACATGTATTCCCATTGTAAACACAATGTTTTTATGAAATTTTTTAAGGCTGTGTTTATACTCTTGCCCGAAAGTAATATGATGCCTCCTGTGCGGCCGTTTATGTATACATGTGTATAACCTGAAAGATTGTAGTCGTCGGCTTCAGCCCCCACGCATATGATGCGGAGGTGCTCGCAAAAAATGTTGTTCACACTTTACCTAATGTCTTGGTCCTATTAAGGAGGTCATAGCGCAGCGAACGAGGCAACCGGACTATAATGGTTTAACACTTTCACTTGGCCATAGGAGTTTGACAGTGGGGCTACTAGATAGCCCCTGGTGGCTCCGCACTCTCCGATCTCAGGGTGCGTACATGCCTGGTCGGGAAACGGCCTTTCGTTAAGGCGGAGGAATTCTGACATCCCTATAGGTCATCGAGTGGTTGACTAGTCTCATGCCATATCATGACAGTCAGTTTTCGGCTTTCTCTACTGAGGTGCTCGTCCGGATGAACCAGGGCACAATCGCAGTAGTTCTCCTGGTGCTGCCTTAGCCGGTAAAGTGGAACGTAAGGCACCAAAACACAGGAGCCAGGCAAACCCAACATTTGACCAAAGACGATGATTCGGAGCTGATGCATATAAGGCCAAACTCGCGACGCCGAACACTCCCTAAGGTATTCGGTCTTTATGGTATAAACCGGGCCTAAATAGTGCCCTTTGTAAGAAGCCCCTTGTGTCCAGGTACGTGCATTATTCTGACGTGGCCACAGGCCAAGACGTCAGCATCTTTCTCAATTGTGCTGAGAATTCGGTGGATGAGTATCAACAAGAGATAGGTAAAAGGGGTTTACGCAGGGTCTTAATCTAAAAAGAATCCTTGGAGCGGGTCCCTGCTGCACGTCTGTGCCTGTGTCTCCGTTGTGCTGTATCCTGGACGCGTGTAGCACGATGATCATCTGTAAAAGAGAGGAACTTAGGTGAAAAAGTTGTCGTGCAAAAAGATAGTTTTTAAAGAAACCATGTATAATTCAAGATGGGTAAAAATTGCCACTTGTCTGCGCGCGTTGAGCCCCTTGTATGTGTAATAGGAGTGTGACCATTTATCCAGTATGCATTACATATAGCTGCGCTGGACTCGTCTAACCGTGTCCGAGGTCTTGACGACCTGATAAATGCTTTAGTTGGTCGGGCCGTTTTTATTGTGCGGCTGCCAAGGCAGCCGCACTCTCTTCGGCGTGCAAACATTGCTGAATACTTCTGTTCACTGTAATGATGCCACGTGGGCTGGGCATCTTGAGTGTGAGGGAAGCATAGTGCGGTATTGCATTAAAGCGAACGAAAGCTTCGCGTCCGAGTAGTGCTTGATAGCCACTTTGGAACGGAGCGATGTGGAAGGTTAAATGTTCGCTACGGAAGTTATCAAGGAAGCCGAATATAACATTTAGTAGCAGGGAGCCCGTGCAATGAGCCCCTGGGCCTGGCATTACTCCTGTAAAGGTAGTACTGCTTTGGCAAATTTTTGTTGGGTCTATCCCCATTTCGCAGATTGTGTTCTAGTATATCAGGTTTAGACTGCTGCCACCGTCCATTAGGACTCATGTGAAGTGGTACCCGTCAATTATTGGGTCTAATAACAGGGCAGCCCATCCTGCACGCCAGATACTTGCTGAGTAATCACGATGGTCGAAAGTGATCGGTTGAGACGACCAGTGGCAGGACTCCGCGATGATAGGCCCTTGCGCATAATTTTCTGGGAGTGCCATTTTGTTTCTCCCCTTGATCACGTGTAACACATTTACAGTTTTCACTTATGGTGGAAATTTCTTTTGTTCCCCAGTGTCTTGCTTGACAGGCTCATCCTTGTCTTCGCTTGGTGTATCTTCCCCCTTGTGTACGGTGTTGAGCTTGCCGGACTACTTGAAGACCCAACATTCTCTGTGGGTATGATTAGCTGGTTTACCGGGGGTGCTATGGATCTGACATATTTTGTCTAGAATTTTGTTTAAGCTGGACAGTTCGTCTCTGGCGCCTTTAAAGGGCGGCTTTTGCTAACCTGGCCGAGAGGTTTTGAATCCGGCGTTTACTGCCGTGCTCTTCGTGCTGTCTTCTTTATTCCGGCGTTTGTTATTGCTATTGCGCCGTGATTTCCCGTTTCCATCTCTAACTTCAGATGTACTGGGGTCGCTGGTGCTGCATCTGGCTAGCCAGCTGTCCTCACCCGCGCAAAAGCGGGTCATGAGGCTTGTTAATGCTGCCATTGTTCTCGGCTTTTCTTGGCCGAGGTGTGTGGCAAGCCATTCGTCATGGATGCTATGCTTAAAAGCTGCCAAGCCTTCGACATCCGGACGGTCGACAATTTGGTTCTTTTTAGTAAGAAACCTATTCCAAAGTTTTCGGGCTGACTCTCCGGGCTGTTGAGTTATATGACTCAAATTGTTCGCGTCTGGAGGTCGGACATAAGTCCCTTGAAAATTTGCCCGAAAAGCGTCTTCGAGCTCTTCCCAGCTTCCAATGGAGTTTTCGGGGAGGCTTTTAAGCCAGTGCCGAGCTGACCCTTTGAGTTTAAGGGGTAAATACTTTATGGTGTGGAGATCATCTCCCCGAGCCATATGGATATGGAGGATATAGTCCTCAATCCAGACCCCAGGGTCTGTTGTTCCGTCGCATGCCTCTATGTTTACAGGTTTGAATCCCTCTGGAAATTCATGGTCCAGCACCTCATCGGTGAAACATAGGGGGTGTGCGGCACCCCTGTATCTGGGTGTACCGCGTTGTTCGGATGTTTGTTGTTTTGCATCGTAGGCTGGAGCGCGCTTGTGTTGTCCATAGATGGATCTGGTTTCGCCGTCCTTTTGATGCGAGCCCTCGCGTAGACCGCGTATTGGCTTATGTGCGGCGTTGCTTGCCGTTTTATGTTGGCCGTGAGGTCGTCTATCCGGCCAGATGGTTGTTTTAATTTTTGCTTGTGGGGGGTCTACGGCCTCCTCATCAAATTCAGGTAGCAACTTCCGCTTTGGGTAGCTCTTGGTGGGGCAATTGCCGCCGTACTTCGCTGCTGTGTTGAGTACTTTACTCCATGTGATTTGGAGTGTGTCCAGCGCAGCCTTGAGCCTTTGCTTCTGCTTTTTCAGACTCCTCGCGGTGGCAACAAGCCTTTGATGGGCATTCGGCTGCTCCGGGTGTCTGTCCGGTGTTATGTCGTCTGGACTATTATCTTTGACAGAATTGGTTTGTTCGCTTTGATTCTCCGTGTTGTCGTGGTCCGGCAATGCCTCGCCCTGCTCTAGCGCTGGGTCTGTATGATCGTTGTTTCTACCGAGGCGGGATTTGGGGCGGCGCTTACGCCGCCGCTTTGACTGCTTCTCGAGGGGACAAGCCTTCGGTGCGTCCTTCCGTTCCTCATCGTCGTCTTTTGGTGTGTCTACCATGTATACGTCATATGACGGGGTGGCTTTCCAGTGCCCTATAGGCTCTGGTTCAGGTTCATCTCCTGCATCGTCGTCCATACCGTCGATGTTTTCAGAGTCGAAGTCGAGCATGTCGGTTAAATCAGCGACAGTGGCAACCAAGTGGGTGGTGGGTGGGCATCGAATTTCTTCGTCGTCCGTATCCCAATCCTGCTGGCCATAATCCGGCCAGGGCTCTCCTGACAAAGAAAGAGACCTTAGTGAATTCAGAATGTCGCCAAGGGGCGAGTGCTGAAAGATATCCGTGGCGGTGAATTCCATGATCGGCGCACAATCGGATTCTATTGGCAAGGGCGCGGATGGTTTGGAGTCCGAAAAAGAGTCCGGCTCCTTGGAGTTACGGGCTGCGCAGAGGTTTAGGCTGGTGTTCGGCTCGATCGCTGTTGAGACTATAGCCCCTGAGGCGGTGTCCAACCAACCATCCTCGACTGGCACAGTTGCCTCCGAGCTAAGGGTCGGAGCTGATGCGGGCGCAGCCTCTGGGGTACTGTTCGGCGGCAGAGCTAGGTCATACCCATCGCGACAGGGCGGCGCGCCCGGCTGCGGCTTGAATCCGTCGAAGATCAAGTGTCCGCGGATGTTGGCCGTGTAGTTCAAAGTTCCAAATCTAACCTGATGGCCAGGGGCGTAGCTTTCAATCTACTCCAGATGGCCAAGTGATTTAGCCCGTAGTGCAAAGCTGCCGAATACGAAGATCTGTTTGGGGAGAAAAGTCTCACCTTGGACCGCATGAAAGCACCAATGTCGGTGTCAAAACTGGCGGATCTCGGGTAGGGGGTCCCAAACTATGCATCTAGGCTGGATGGTAACAGGAGGTAGGGAACGCGATGTTTTACCCAGGTTCGGGCCCTCTTGATGGAGGTAAAACCCTACGTCCTGCTTGATTAATATTGATGATATGGGTAGTACAAGAGTAGATCTACCACGAGATCAGAGAGGCTAAACCCTAGAAGCTAGGCTATGGTATGATTGTATGCTATGATTGTTGTCCTACGGACTAAAACCCTTCGGTTTATATAGACACCGGAGAGGGTAAGGGTTACACAAGGTCGGTTACAAAGGAGGAGATAGCCATATCCGTATTGTCTAGCTTGCCTTCCACGCCAAGTAGAGTCCCATCCGGACACGAGACAAAGTCTTCAATCTTGTATCTTCATAGTCTAACAGTCCGGCCAATGGAGATAGTCCGGCTGTCCAGAGACCACCTAATCCAGGACTCCCTCAGCCGTGCTTCCCCGCCCACCGCTCGGTAAAATCACCTCATTTCTACTACTTCCTCCGTATCGGTTTACAGGGCATGCATGTCATTCTAGGTTGAGAATTTAACTGGCTATATATGTGATGAACAGTATATGTTTAGAATCTACATCTGCTTAAGAATCCAATGATATTCTTTTTGTGACATAGTAACTCGTATTTAGTTAGTCAAATGGATGACCTAGAACTACGTGCACGCCCTATAAACCGAGATGGAGGGAGTAGTATCTTTTTAGATCAATATAGTTGGGATTCACCAAGGAGCAACACCAATTGGTAGGTGGCTCCTATCGTGTTAGCGAAACAACTCAAGCAGGGTCATTCTGCACACGAAATGGCGGCACACTTAACAGGACCCCTTTGGCCGACATGTGGCTCATCCACCATCTTGTTCCACGTGCGATGCACCAAATTATAGTTCGGAGTAGCGGTTGGACTTGGAGGCACCCCGGTCGTAGTGCCACAGTTGTAGTAAATGAGCGATGAGGGGTCAAATCACGAAGCCCCACCTTTCCCGTAGTAAGCTAGACGGACGAAGCAACCATCATTTCACTCTAGGGCGCAAGAGCATAAAGAAAAGAGAAAACCAATGATGCATGCGGCAGCTATCTAGAGCACCCTTGGGTATGGGCCTCCACTACAAATCCTTTTTTTGGAAGGGCCTCCACTAGAAATCCGCTTCTCCCTCATCCTCTTGAAGAAAATTGATGATGCGTGCGGCGGTAGGGTTTGTAGGAGTACTATGGCATGCGGGACCACGCCGTAGTAAATGGAAGAGGGATTGAGTTCGAGTCGACGCCTTAATATGTGTGGGCCGCTTGGTTTTACGGGAACGAGGCAGTATTTTGGGTTCGGGGACCAGTGGAGATATACGTACAAAAAATTGTGGACGTAGGTTCGACCGAAAGGCAATGATGCATGGGCCCTGCATTTTGATTTACCCGCAGCCGCGTAAAATTTGTTACTCTACTCAAAATAATGCATAAATGTTCCTCCAAAAACATCTATAACTAATGGGAAGTAAATGTATGCTTAAAATGAAAATGTAATACTCCCTCCATCTAGGTGTATAAGTCATCTTAGGTTTTTTTGCAAGTTAATAGCACTGCATGCAATGAATTAACCACTGCATGTCATGTTTGAAAGCCTCAGTCCATTGAAAGCATGCACGGCCCACATCTCTTATTGGTTGATATGTCACGAAACAAGAAATGAGGAGAGAGTTAATGTACCGTGCCTAAGTGTTTTGGGATTATTTGGTTTTCGGAAGATGACTTACCCACCAAGACGGAGGGAGTACAAAGAGAAAAAATGAATTGCAGTTAAAAGAATGACATTTCTAACAAAAATGTGAATGTGAACTACATATGTGTGCATGTGACCAACACATACATTGTCAATACAAAATCTAATGCAAGAAATAACTTATGAGTAAAATGCACGAATTGACGATGTGGTGCTTCCATGCATAGAGTACAAAAACAATGTGATTTATGACTTGCATGCATGATGTGTTCTTGTGCCATAGTTGCATGTCTAGGAAAAAAGCTACTAGTGGGTTGTACTAGCTATTTAGGAATATAAGATATATACATGGAAGTTGTAGGGAAAGAGATGACATGTATCTCAATTCCTATGAGTATGGATTGGAAAAGAGATGTCATTTGGTTCACATCATAGGAACTTTTCTATTGAATCTAGAGATGACATGTATCTCAATTCCTATGAGGGATTAGGAAAGAGATGTCATTTGGTTCACATCATAGGAACTTTTTTATTGAATATATGATAATGTTTATTTTCCTTTGAAATTGTGGGAGTATAGGAATCAATTCAGATGAACCAAGTGGCTCTAAATCTATAAAAATGATATCATGTTTATTTTCCTTTGAAGTGTGGAGTATATGAATCTATTCCTATGAATCAATTGGCTCTAAAGGAAAAAAATCATATAAAAATCATATCATATGGAGTTCCTATGATATTCCTCCACACCAAAGGATGGTTGAAATTGCTGCAGGTGATATGATGGTCTTTCTTTGTACACTCCTCCCCCGTCTTTATAGTTACCTCTCGAATATGATATATATTGGGTATTCTATATGTGCATTTTGGTACACGAAAACTCAGTAAAAGTTTGTGAGGTTCGAATTTTCAATAAAGCTATATGCACTGTATTTTGGAATGGAGGGAGGAGCATACAACAATTGCTAACACTCAAGTGGAAGATTTGTGTGTCGGAGGATTGGATCTTCTATTAAATGACATGGCAAAACTAAAACTGTCGGATGCCGATCTAACGGTTCACACGACGTTTGTCAGGAAACGGCTTGTGGCGACCGTTTGTTAGATATGATTTACAGACAGATGCATTGCATTGATACATGCCCCCTCTCTCTCACGCACACACGCACCCTCACGAGTCACGACTCTCCCGAGTCCTCTCGCACCCACCATCTATCTGCAGGTAGACGTCACACACATATGTGCTCTTCACACCTACCATTAGAACTTCTAAAAAACAAAATACGTCGCACACCTTTTATTTTAACACACACGTCACACACTTATACTATTACTCTTGTGGTGAACATTCTTCAAGAATAGTATATTGTTCACTCACGAAGAGAAGCAGTGCACGCACGCACTAGTTCACTCACAACCACTCGCGCGTACACATAGGAGCGCATTTTTTTGAAGCTGGTACAACAAAATCACTCCACTATATATATAAGCAGGAGCCTTAGTGCTTGCTTTTCTAGGGTTCCTCTCTCTCACTCTCTCATGCTCTCCAGATCTAAGCAAGACATAGGTGGCCACACTCTCTCTCTGCTCATGGCTGGTCACAAAACCGGCCGGACCACCTCGACCGAGGCAGGGGTGCAGGTGCATCGTTCACGCTATCATCAGCGTCGAGGGAGGAGACCAACGGCTGCCCGCGCGTCCCGATTGGCGGCCGTGCCGTTCTCTTTGAGAGAGCACTGGCTCGGGAGGACCTCCGACCCCTTCTTCCTACCTACGGTATTGTGGCCAATATGCGGCCTCCCGGTGCCGTCTTTGCCACATGCCGACGACCCTTAGCTATATATTCCTTCAAAACCTACCTTGCTCTACTGCCCCAGGTCCCCACGTGGCTGAGTGTGGATCTTTTTCTACTTCCATCGGCTGTTCAAAACCACCAAGACTTTTACTATTATTAGAGGTAAAGCTAGTTCATATAGTCAGATCTAAGTGTTGTTTCAACTAGGGAAGAAAGTGGGAAAGCTGTAGCATGAATCTAGGACTTGGTTCTAAGAGGAAACGAGGGAAAGTAGTAGATACTGGCTACCCAACCGGTCTCTTGGCTGAAAAGGCAAAGAAAGCATGGTGGATGGCGAAGGGTGGGGGGAAGTGGACCTGTCTCTTGGTCGAAAAAGGAAAGAAAGTGAGGGGTATTGGGGGACAACCCAAATGAGAATGAGCAGGTCTAGATTTCCTGTGCTCACATAGGAAAATGTCACAGAGGAGATAAAAATGGGATAAATGCAGACATGCTGCCTGAGTGTTTGCCGTTCTCGGCAACCACATCTACCTCACCACTTTATGCCCCGCTGTCCATACGCCCACATTACTAACGTTAATGCAAAATCACATGAAGCATTAAGCAATGCCACCTAATGTCACTACAAGTAATAGTCTAGTGTCGTCGAAAAATTGAAGCAATGCCACCACCATTTTATGAAGTGCTTCCATCTTGCTTTATTTCCATGCATTTTGTTTTTGCAGTTACACTTAAATCTCACACTGCTAACATTGCTTCATCCCAGTGTAACTGCACAAATTTGATTGCACATCTATTGACCATGTGCTACCCTCATGACAGTAACACTAATGCTATTGTTCTGCATGTTATTCCAGTGGCAGTGTTGATGTGATGTGATGCTACTAACTTAAGGGCACTTTCATACTGTCAATGTAGTGCCAATTTTAACACAATAGATGCTGCTGTTAATCATATGCCACTTCAAATTACCGTCACTGTTTAAATAACCGTATTTCGTATTTTCGCAAACAAGGATGTCTGTCTTCATATAGTTTCTATCTGCGCAATCAAAAGTACACACCTCAGTTTTAGTAGAACTGCACAGAACGAGATGGCTATTCCTAGCTACAGTCCTCTAACCACCCGTCTTCTAGGTATTCCTACATTGGTAGTAACTAGGTAGAATGACCAACGCAATCTAAATGAAGCTGATTTGTATGTTTTACTTCCTGATTTTTCCTAATTTGTAAACCTTCTCACAACTTTGTCTTTTGTTGTGAACTAGTATATGTTTGTTATGTTCTATGAATCATTGAGATGTATAAAATTGCTTTACTTACGCTTTTCAAGTTTTTTATGAAGCCGAGTTTAATGTGAGTGTTCCACATGAATGCTGGACTAGCGTGTGAACATTTCGAATTTATATTGTGGCCTCAGTTAACTGCATGAACCACTGTAACAAGATACATAGTTGCTTATATGTCAGAGAGCAGATTATTGATTGTTAGCTGGTCGATAGCCTAGTGTTGAAGCGAGCTGAGCCAATGTGTCGTGTTTTGCACAACTACTTACAAGTGGGGTAGCACAAATAGTGTTTACAAGTACTTAACCAGCCTTACATAACCTATGTATACGTCGGCGCACAGTTCTCGAACGAGTACTCTATTTCATCAAACACACATTGCTCGTATGATAAACCGTGACAACTTATGTCTTGCCATGCCATATTCATGAAAAACTAGTGCGGACGCATCTCTTTCGGCAACAATTACGATTGTTCTCACATGATTCACGGGCACACAAAAGTAGCAGCAGTTCCCATAGACGGATTCAAAAAGAGTACTAGCCCCATAGGGCTCGATAATAGGCAAGGTTTGGATAATTAGCCACAATCCAAACTACTATTAAACACTAGTTGGGGCAACTATTTCATGCCTCGATCTAATTTGGGATGGACACAAGACGTACCTTGCCATGAACATCATCGAGGACGTCCGGTAGTAGCTCAATCCTATGAACCTTCCTGGAGATAACCATGTGGCCTTGCCACTCATAAACTTGTTTGTGGAGGCATGCCACGTCATCTTCCTGCGTAAGCTTGACAAGAACGGTATGCCTGACAAACGAAGGAGTAGCTTTGAACTTCTTGTGCTTCAGTACACCCTCGACAACACGCTTGACAATAGTGAGGCAGGAATACAACTCGACATTGGTATAAGCCAAATGGCTTCCAGGATCCAACAACCTAAGAACTATGTTTTCCTAGTGCGTATATTCAGGTCACCCGCCTCATAGTGAGTGACATGTACAACCACACAATCCTTGTCTGCATCAGGGCTCTAATAGAAACAGAAACAAATTCTGAATTACTTTCCAGTATAATAAACACAAGTTATTTAAACCACTATGTATTGCATGGCATCGAAGCTAATAAAATTTTGCATTATTCATCACCACATACTTATATGAAGAACCACAATCGAGATAGGTAAAGAAGAAAATAACCTTGGGCAGCTCAGCGGGGGGGGGGGGGGGGGCACACATACTAGAAGGGGGAAAACTGCTCCTGCAAGGCAACAAGGGTTGTAACCTCAAACGGGGCGTTGACCATCTCAGTAGTGGCTGTGATCGTATCTAGGGTCGGCTCGGTGGCTACCTCCATCTTCTTGGAGCTCTCTGTCTTGTGGGGATCAGCCTCCCGCTTCTGCTCCAATATCGGCAGATCTTTGCCTGGTTCTCCTTGGTCCATCATGAAACTGACGAATACTAGGAGACTACTAAAATGAAAACACAATCGCAATGACAATGAAACAAAAAAGAGAGTGAGGATCGGTTACTGCTTTGCAAAAGTTCTTTTTTCTGAACAAAAATATACCAACATCATAGACCCGCTTACCTTCCCTTCATTGGGAGAGAAGAACAGTGGCAGATGCGGGTGTTGGCTTTCTCGAAGACGGTGAGGGAGAAGGGGATTCGGCGAAGAGTGAAATGATGGTTGCTTCGTCTGTCAAACTTAGGTTGTGGGGAGGTGGGGTTTTGTGATACGACGGCTCGTTACTGCCGCCCTACGACCGGGGTGACTCTCCGCCTGCATACTACCTTCTAATTTGGTGTTTGGCATTTGGGCCCGCGCGCGGAATGGCCCGCATGTCGGTGAACAAAAGAAAACGACATTCAGTATAGGTAGACGTTTCGATGACCTCGGAGGAGCCAGAAGCGGTAGTGTATCCACTATAGTACTAGTAAGTGTTTTCTAGGTAGCTGTAGAGTGTCTCCACTTTACTAGTAGTAATTGTTTCTCTGGGCCCAGGACAAAACAGCCCATCCACCCTACTAAATAATAAAATCAATTCAAAAGCCCATATATGTACTTAATGAGAGGCGCTACCCACACCCAGCACACACCCCCCCCCCCCCCGAAAAAACCTAGGTGCTCTCCTTCCTCCTCACTCCCACCCACCTCATGTCAGCTCGCTCCACTCGTACCCCCAAATTCCTCACCTCACTCCTACAGAAAACCCCAGCTCCCCTTCTTCCTCACTACTACAGAAAAACCCCAGCTCCCCTTCTTCTTCACTCGCACTACAACTAGGCTCGTCATTCCTTACTCTGGTCAAATCCGTGAGCTCGACGCAACGCCCTCGAGGAAAATGGAGTCGGCCGACCCCAGCGCCAAGAAGATGAGGCTCCCGCCAGCGGTTACGCCTTGATGACCCACAAGTGTAGGGGATCTATCATAGCCTTTTTGGTAAGTAAGAGTGTCGAACCCAACGAGGAGCAGAAGGAAATGATAAGTAGTTTTCAGTAAGGTATTCTCTGCAAGCACTGAAATTATTGGTAACAGATAGTTTTGTGATAAGGTAATTGGTAACAAGTAGCAAGTAATAAAAGTAAATAAGGTGCAGCAAGATGTCCCAATCCTTTATGTAGCAAAGGACAAGCCTGGACAAACTCTTAATTTAAGGAAAGTGCTCCCGAGGACACATGGGAATTATCGTCAAGTTAGTTTTCATCACGTTCATATGTGGGTGGACCGGTGCTTGGGTACTGTCCTTACTTGGACAAGCATCCCACTTATGATTAACCCCCATTACAAGCATCCACAACTACAACAGAAGTATTAAGGTAAACCTAACTATCAGATTTCGGGTTCCGGCAGACCCTTAAGGTTCGAACTCTGGGGTGTGCATGGAGATCTTTCCCCTACCGACTCGCGCTTCCATGGCTCGCAAGAAATCTAGGCTAGAAAGAAGAACACACAAGGGGCACAAGGTTTATAGTGGTTCGGGCCACCGATGTGGTGTAATACCCTACTCCAGTGTGTGGTGTAGTGGATTGCCTCAGGGGCTGATGATGAACAATACAGGGGGAGAAAGGCCTCGCGAGAGGTGTTCTTGAGATGGTGCAGTGTGTTCTACTTAGTCCGGACCTTTCTCTCTTTCTTTCTCTTCTCTCTTTCTTTCTCACTGGACCTCTCTCTTCTTCTTTCTCCTCTCTCCCCTTCCTTCTTTCGAGGGCTAGTCCTATTTATAGAGGCCCTAGTCCTCTTCCCAAAAAATGAGCGGGAAGGGCGCCAACAATTGGCCATTTTGAAGGGGAACATCTAGTACAAGTTATCCTGACCAAAGGTGGTCTTCGGCTGCCAAAAGCACTGGTGATGACGCCGTCTTGGGCTCCACGGTGACCTCCGTCCTGCCGCTCTGCTGGTCTTGGTGTCATTGCACCGGAATGGTAACCTTTGCCCAATGCCTTGGCCTGTGCTTGCTCCCTTTGCACTGAAGGGGAAACAAGGACACTGCACAGGCCGCCGCCCGCCTAATCTCGATCGTCATGGCTTGCGTCACGGGCTCCTCGTGAGGCACCCCTGCCTTGATCTCTCCGCCTCCTCGCGCGCCCGCCTGAGGAGGCTGCTCCTGAGGAAGCCTCCTGTCATCTGCCCCGCAAGGCTTGGCCCCTTGCGAGGGTCTTGAGCTTGAGCTGATGAAGCTGGACCGCACTGGGCCCGCACTCGAGCCACGCCGCAGGCCGCAGGTAGGCAAGTCTGGGGACCTCCGTTCCCAGAACACCGACAGTAGCCCTCGGGCCCAAGGCGCACTCGGGCTTGCCTTAGCAGAGAAGCTAAGGGGCAAGCGCGAGGCACCGCGGGCCCCAAAAGCCTGTGGCCTTGGGCACCGCGTGGCGATTGATTGGACGTGGGCGTCTGCGCTTCCGCACAACGCCTTGTTGTGCGCCCGGCCAAGCAGACCCGTAGTTGCACACAGTTGTTCCTTTTCCGTTGCTCGCTCGCCTCCTACCTTTTCCTTCTTCTTCGAGCTCCAACCTCCGCCGCCAATCCGGCTCGAGCTCTTCCCTCTTTCCATCGCCATAGCTCCAACAAAGAAAGGAAAGGGGAAGAAGCCCGCGCCTTCGCCCCGCTCATCACCGGTGGGGGCCCACGCCGTTGATCGGACAATCATACTCAATCCAGAAGCCTTGAACAAGGTCCGCTCTTCCCTTGCCACTATCTTCAATGAGTGTGGCAGAACCACAGTGTGGCCTGCGTCCCATGCCTCCCTTGATAGGATCGTCACGGAGGTCCGATTCTTTGCCGATGCCCTGTGGGCGGGTCTGGTTCCCCTCTTTTCCGCTTTCTTCAATGCGGTCCTCTCCCATTATCAGATTCGCATGATGCACCTCGGGCCTGAGTCCATCACCCTTCTGGCTGTCCTTGCTTTTGTTTGCGAGGCAATGGTAGGCATTCCTCCTTCCGTTGCCATGTTGCGCCACTTCTTTTCCTTACACTTGAGTGACCCCACTTAGTGCTCAGGGTGCGTGGGCTTCTTCGTCATGCCAGAGACGGCCGCTTCAGGGATAGACTTCGGCCTTCCTCCTTCTGAGGCTAGGTTCAGAGAGCGGTGGCTGTATGTGGACGTTTGAGTGCCCAACCCTCTGCTCTCGCACCCGACCTCGCCTGCTATTCCCCACTCGAGCTGGGACCATGAGATGCTCGTGAGCCCCCGGCTCACCTTCATCTGGCGCCGCTTCCAGAGTTTGAGGGCGCTCAATGTGACTGCGCCCAAGGTGGTGAAGGAGTTTCTCCAATGCCGCATTGCTCCTATCCAGCGCCACTCTCGCCGGATGTGGGACTTTGCGGGGCACAGAGACCGCATGCGACTTCAGGAGGTGGACTTGGTGCCTGAAGTGCTGCGAACGGTTCTCAGGGTCTTGACTGGTGATCCTTCCCCAAGCAGTCTTCGACGTGATGGTGCCCTTATGTATCTTTGCTCTGGCAGGGCCGATCTTGTGAGGCAGATGCCCATCTTCGACGAGTGGGGGCTGCGCCCGGCTAGCTTCATGGGGCCCCGCGAGAACCCAGCCGCCGTGGTTGCTCCCCCTGTCGTCCAAGTGGTCCTTCCTCAGGCGATAGAGCGGGGAGACGAGAATCGGCGGGAGCTGAGGCGACTGATGTCGAGGTGCCGATGCCGCGACAAGCCCTGAAGGTGGCGCCTTCGGAGGCCCGCCCTGGAGCAGCGGCTGGCATGGAGTTGCGGCCCTCGGATCTTGAGGCCGGGGCTCCCGAGGCCCCAGCCATTCCTCGCGAGGCGTTGCCTGATGGTGTCCCACAGGCGTTGCGGCCCTTCGGCGCTGATCTTCTTAATGCTTCTTCTGCGCCCCAGCACAACCCCTGCGTCGGGCGCTTAGGCCAGTTCCGTATAGATTTCGAGGCCCTCCGCAAGAGGAAGGAGGCCTTGGGTGGCGACGACCGCCCTTGCCACTTGTTAAAGCACAGGAATTACTTCGCCATGGACGAGTAAGTCCTCTTCTTTCTCTGCTCATTTACATTACTATCCCTACGGCTGATTGTGGCCTTTTAGGCCCTGTCCGGCCAAATTCGCCGAGTCGGCCCAGGAGCCAACCCCCAAAGCTTCACCTTCTCCGCTAGCTCTGGGCGTGCCGAGCTCGAGCGGCACCCCCGCCGCTGGACCGGTCGGTGGAGTAGTCTGTTCCACTAGGCATCTTGAGCCTACGCGCCCGCTGTCCTTTCTTCATGAGTCCCCCTGGGCACATTTGGCTTGCCCGCCGTTCCTCCTCTGATCATAAAGGGTGAATGGTTGAAGTATGCCTTTAGCTCCTCCTCCAAGGGTGGACCGATGCCCGGCTGGATTCCCAGAGGGGTCCATTCGGTGATGGCTAGGGCGCCAGCCCCCAGCCCCGTGCCGGGAGGGGGCATGCCACCTCGGGGCCCTCCGCATACTCCGGTGGAAGAGTGTGATGCGGATGATGTGCTCAGGTGCGCTCGGGGGCGTCGTGCTAAAAGTGCAACTATCCCTAGGTGGCTTTGGTAATTCATAACAACATATAGCTCATTGAGCTAATGCTATTTCAAGATGATTATTTCAGGAAAGCTCAATGATTGGCATGCCATGGATGTGAAAGTGGAACCCTCAAAATGCTAAGGACAAAGAATTGGCTCAAGCTCAAAAGCTCAAGACTCTTCATTTTATGTTTTAGTGATCCAAGATCACATTGAGTCTTTAGGAAAAGCCAATACTATCAAGGAGGGATGAGGTGTTGCTTAATGAGCCTCTTGCTTTATGTGCTTAATGATATGCTCCAAAATCCTTAGCTACTTTCCCATATCCACAAATGACCTAAACCCTAAGCCAAACTCGGTCATACCGATTCTTTCAATCCGGCGCCACCGAGTTTCACTTGTTATTTGCCACTGCCAAACCCTAGCAATTCGGTCCTACCGATAAGGATCTCGGTCTCACCAAGATGGGCTTGCAAACTCTCTGTTTCCCTTTCGTAACTTTTCGGTCTCACCGAAAGAGCGAATCGGTCCCACCGAGAATGCAAGGTAAACTCAATGTTTCCTTCTTGTAACTTTTCGGTCTCATCAAAAGAGAAAGTCGGTCCCACCGAGTTTGCCTGACCAACTCTCTGGTTAGCTTATTGCCAAACTCTCACCGAGTTTGTGCAATCGGTCTCACCGAGATTACGTTATGCCCAAACCCTAACCGAATCGGTCCTATCGAGTTGCATGTCAGTCCCACCGAAATTCCTAACGGTCACTAGGTTTACCATTTCGGTCCAATCGAGTTTTCTGAAGCGGTCCCACCGAGATTGGTAAATTGCGTGTAACGGTTGGATTTTGTGTGGAGGCTATAAATACCCCTCCACCTCCTCTTCACCCGTGGAGAGAGCCATCAGAACACATACACCATTCCAACTCATATGTTCTGAGAGAGAACCACCTACTCATGTGTTGAGACCAAGATATTCCATTCAAACCATATGAATCTTGATCTCTAGCCTTCCCCAAGTTGCTTTCCACTCAAATCTTCTTTCTACCAGATCCAAATCATACGAGAGAGAGTTGAGTGTTGGGGAGACTATCATTTGAAGCACAAGAGCAAGGAGTTCATCATCAACACACCATTTGTTACTTCTTGGAGAGTGGTGTCTCCTAGATTGGCTAGGTGTCACTTGGGAGCCTCCGACAAGATTGTGGAGTTGAACCAAGGAGTTTGTAAGGGCAAGGAGATCGCCTACTTCGTGAAGATCTACCGCTAGTGAGGCAAGTCCTTCATGGGCGATGGCCATGGTGGGATAGACAAGGTTGCTTCTTCATGGACCCTTCGTGGGTGGAGCCCTCCGTGGACTCGCGCAACCGTTACCCTTCGTGGGTTGAAGTCTCCATCAACGTGGATGTAGGATAGCACCACCTATCCGAACCACGGGAAAAACATCTGTGTCTCCAATAGCGTTTGAATTCTCTAAACCCTTCCCTCTATATTCTTGCAAGTTGCATACTTTACTTTCCGCTGCCAATACACTCTTTTCATGCTTGCTTGAATTGTGTAATGATTGCTTGACTTGTCCTAAGATAGCTAAAAACTGCCAAGAACTAAAATTGGGAAAAGGTTAAGTTTTTATTTGGTCAAGTAGTCTAATCACCCCCCCCCCTCTAGACATACTTTCGATCCTACAAGTGGTATCAGAGCTTTGGTCTCCATTTGCCTTGATCTCCATAGATTTTGGTGGTCATAGCCTTGGTTTCACAACCTAGGAGAGTATGGCGTCTAGCGAGGGAAACTATCACCATAGAGGTCCTTACTTTGATGGTTCTAATTTTGCTAGTTGGAAGCATAAAATGAAAATGCATATTCTTGGACATAACCCCGCCGTATGGGCTATTGTTTCTCTTGGCTTGCAAGGTGAGTTGTTCGATGGGAGGGAACCAAACCGTGAAGCTACCACAGATGAGTTGAAGATGTTGCAATACAATGCTCAAGCTTGTGATATTCTCTTCAATGGATTATGCCCCGAAGAATTCAACAAAATCAGCCGCCTTGAGAATGCAAAGGAAATTTGGGACACATTGATTGATATGCACGAAGGTACCGACTCCGTCAAGGAATCCAAGTTGGATGTGCTCCAAAGTCAACTTGACAAGTTCAAGATGAAGGATGGTGAAGGTGTCGCCGAAATGTACTCTAGGCTTGCTCTCATCACAAATGAGATTGCCGGCTTAGGAAGTGAAGAGATGACCGATAGATTCATCATCAAGAAGATCCTAAGAGCCTTGGATGGGAAATATGACACCGTGTGCACATTGATTCAACTGATGCCCAATTACAAAGATCTCAAGCCAACGGAAGTGATTGGAAGGATTGTTGCTCATGAGATGTCACTCAAGGATAAAGAGGAACTTCACAACAAATCAAGTGGTGCCTACAAAGCCTCATGTGAAGTCCCCACATCATCAAGTGAAAAACAAACCTTCAATGAAGAATTGAGCTTAATGGTGAAGAACTTCAACAAGTTCTACAAGAGTAGAAGCAAAGATAGAAGCTTTAAGTCAAGGTCCTACAACGACAAAAGATCTTCTAGTCGAGAGCGAAACTGCTACAATTGTGGAAGACCCGGACACTATTCCAATGAGTGTACGGCTCCCTACAAGAGAAGAGAAGATTCTCCAAAAATAAGAAGCAAAGAATCACCATCAAGAGAGAGAAGGAGTAGAGATGATCGTTATGAACGAAGATACTCATGGAGAAGCAAGGATTCGGAAAGGAAGGAAAAATCATCAAGGAGCTACACAAAACGAAGACATCAAGCTCATGTTGGTGAATGGGTATCCGGCTCCGACTCCGACAGCCACTCCGAGAGAAGTTGTCACTCCGACTCCAAAGATACTCAAGATGAAGGTGTTGCCGGTCTAGCACTTGTGTCAACCAACTCCTACGACATATTTGACTCACCAAATGAAGGAATTGGAAGATGCTTCATGGCCAAAGGTCCTAAGGTAACACACCCCGAGTACGTTGATTTTAATAGTGATGAAGATGACTTGTTAGGTGATGATGACTTGCTTGTTGACAACTCTAGTGATGAGTACTATGATGAAACATCAATTAATCATACTAAAACGAATGACAATGATAAGGAGAAGATTGAGGCTCTAACTAAAGAACTAAACACTCTTAAGTTAGCTCATGAAACTATCTTCGAAGATCATCGAGAACTTTTAAGAGCTCATGAGAAATTACGCTTTGAAAAGCTCAATCTTGAGCAAGAGCATGAGTTTTTAAGGCAATCAATGATGATCTCCGCAAGAAAAGTTCTTCTTACATTGCCAAGCGTTTACTATTATCCACTTACATGCCTCAAGTCAAGTCTACTAAGAAGAACAAGAAAGATTCTTCCTCCAGTAGTAACAATGATCATGCTAAATCCAATATTGTTGCTTCTAGTAGTTCTCTTGATTCCACTAATGATTCTCTTAGCCAAGTTACACTTGAGCAAGAAAATAGCTTATTGAAGGGAATCATAGAGAAAGGAGTGTACAAGAGCCTAGCCGGGAGTAAGCAATTCGACGAAATTGTGTGCAAGCAAGGAATGCACCGGAAGAATCAAGGTGTTGGTTTTGAACGAAAGTTCAATGCCAATGGAGTTGAATGGGAAGAAGATCAATACCCCAAGACAAAGTTTGTTCCTCAACAAGAGAAGTATGACACTTCTTTCAAGGGGACACAAGCTCAAGATGATCTTCCACCACAAGACTACAAGCAAAAAGGCAAGGACAAGCTTCAAGAGGAGATTGATGCATTTGAAGAAGCTCCTGAGACCTTAGTCAAGTGGATTCCCAAGACCACGTCAAGTTCCACTTCATCAAGTACGACTACAACTCCAAGGATTCCCATCAAGATGGTGTGGATCCAAAAGAAGAAGAACTAGAGAGTTCTTGAGGGTGACTCCGCCAACATATTTCACTCTCATCATTTTGGGAAGAACAAGTGCAATCAACTTCCACATCATGCACTAGTTCAAGGAGTCACAAACCCTCTTGTTGGTAAGACAAGGGACATGGTAACCTAAAGTTTTCATGGACATCATCTTGTGTATGCATCACTCTATGTCTATGTATATCCTTGTTTGTTCCTTGTGGGACTAACCCATGTAGGTATGGAAAGTGCAATTCACTCAAATGGATAGCTCCAAGTGATCGACATCAACATTGAGCATCCACATCTTCAACATTTACATGAAGTCATCATCGACAAAACCCAAGGTTAGTTCATCCCTCTTAGGGGGGATATCACATCTAGGGGGAGCTTTACTCTAAGACTTGAGCTAAAGCAACTCTAAAGATGTGAATACAACAATGCTTTATGTAAAAGTGGTAACCCCACTTGAGCTTAAACGATGAGTATGACCTACGATCAAGTGTTCTTACTTGACTCCTAAGTCAATATACTCATATATAGATGACCTAGTCATCGCAAATTGCTTGATAGATGCTAGAATTGTTTGTGCATGCTTTGACACATATTTCATTTGCCATCTTATTGTGTGAGCATGTTGGTTGCATATTTTACTCATTCGAGGACATCCACTTGTTGTTTTGATTGGTTGGCTTTATCTTCTTTTGCCAAGTGGATGGACAAGAATGCCTAAGAACCTCCTCTAGCTGTCTATGCTTTTCTCGTCTCAAACTCTATTCATGCTGCATCACAAAACTTGATCAAGTCAGATTCGAACCACTCTGTGTGAGGAGCGCTCGGAGTCCCCGATTCGTCATAGACTTAAACTTCCAAAACCTCTTTGTGATTCTCGGTCTGACCGATACCATACTTTCGGTCCTACCGAGATCATTAAGTTGATCTAGGTTTTCGATCTCGGTGCAACCGATTTGAACCACTCGGTCACACCGAGTTGCAATAACTGTATACAGTTTTGCATCTCGGTGCCACCGAGTTGTTCCACTTGGTCACACCGACAGGGTCGGGCTATATATAGTGACGGGAAGAATTTTGGAAATTTCTCCAAAACTTCTTCGCCCGCGCATAGCTCGCTCTGCCTCCTGGGTCTCCGGATCGTCTTCCTCGCCGCCAGCAGCCTCCTGTCGCTGGTCTCCGCTGCCGTCAACGGAATTCTGCCCCGCCGTTGCTGCCGTAGCGAGTCTCTGCCGAACTAGGGTATGGACTCGATCTTTGTGCTATTCTTCAATCCGATTCCTAGCACATTGTGATCATCATGATTCTTGCCATGTTTGATAAACTCCTATCCAATCAATGAACTCGTAGATTAGGTTTAATTTGAAAATTTTAGGGTTAGGTTTCCGCCGAAACCATCTCGGACCCACCGAGTTGAAAAACTCGGTCCCACCGATTTGGCTTATGCCATTGCACAAGTAAAACTTGGTCGGACCAAGAATTACTTATCGGTGTGACCGATTTTGGAACTCTGTGAAACCCTAGCAGTCTCGGTGCCACCGAACTATGACTCGGTCTGACCGAGTTCACTAGTTCTGGTGCCAACACTGCTTCGGTGTCACCGAGTTTGAAAATCGGTAGATCCGAGATGATTTCAGTGGGAAACTAAAACTAAGTTTTTGAATTATTCTTTTGCAAAAATCTCTGCATTTTGTGATGCTCATCCACTCTATCTCATCTATAATCCATTCATAGGGTCAGCAGTCAGCTTGCATCATGTCAGACCAGAGTGACAGCCAGAACTTGTCAAAGCAGCAAGTACAATTGAGTGAGGGAACTAGCCCCTCAAGTTCCTCAGATGATGGCAGCAGGAGCACATCTAGCAACCTGCCTAAAGCTGCCACACGTCAAAGGAAGAAGAGGACTTCTGACTCTGAAGATGAGGACTATGTGGCAGAGGAAGAGGCTACGTCAAAGAGAGCTGAGCCAGCAACAGGCACAAAGCCAGGCCTGAAAATCAAAAGGCCAGCAGGCAGGCAGCCCATGTCAAAGGCTAGAGCTTCAACTATGAAGCCTGCTCCCATTGAGCCCGTTGCTGCTGAGGGCAAGAAAAGGAAAGAACGAGTGGAGAAGACTGTGCCAGAGTGCTTGGGAAGGCCTCCATCATGGTAGATGAGGAGGAGGAAGAAGAAGAGGTTGCTGCACCAGCACCCAAGGCAGCCAAACTTATGGGAGATGCCATAAGGTCAGGGACAGCTGCATCCAAGCCCAAGGAAGTACCCAAGGCTGCATCTAAGCCTAAGAGTGCACCCAAGAGAAACACCAGAAGCATCCCAGCCACTGAGAAGAGCAAGGCCCCAGTGCCTGAAGTTGTAGAGGAAGAAGAAGAAGAGCATGTCCTTAGGAAGCTCAAGCCCAAGATCCCAGACCACAACGATGCTCATCCTGTGGCTGAGGATATGAAGCTCAGGAGAGATTCAGGGCTGAGGAAGTGGAGAGAAGCAGATCCGTATGCTTCTAGGAGAAGGACTGCAGTGGACTACAAGTTTCATTCCAAGGAGCAGCAGGATTTCTATGAGACTGTTTTTCTTGACAAGAAGCCAATTGTGTGTGACATGAGATGGGTCGACTGGACCTACATGAAGGAGAATGAGGAACACTACCCTGGAGTATATGACAGCTTTAGTGCGTGTGGAGTGGCAGACTTTGTTGGGCAGAAGCTCACAAAGTGGAACAAGGAGCTAATCATGCAATTCTACTCCACAGCACACTTTTATCCGGATGGCAAGATCACTTGGATGTGAGAGGGTACAAGGTGCCAATCCACTGTTGAGGAATGGGGGAAGCTGATCAATGCCCCAGAGGAGCAAGCAGATGACTTGGACATTTATGCCAAGAAGAAGATGGACCACAACACCATGTCCAACATGCACAAGGAGATTCCGAATGAAGCACTTGACACGTTCAAGTTTGGCTCAGTGCACTATCTTCTGTCAGGATTGCCTACGATCAACTGGATCCTTAGGCACACTCTTCTGCCCAAGTCTGGAGATCACAAGATGATCAGAGGTCACGCGATCAATCTTCTTCATGTTTTTGACGTGCCTCAAAAATTCAAAGTCATGAGTCTCATGGTGGAAACAATCAAGAGGACAGCAGCAGACCAGAAGAGGAGCTGTGGATATGCCCCATAGATTCAGGAGCTCATCAACTCCAAGATGGGCACGGGCATATACCTCTTGGATAAGGAACATCTTCCCATTCATCCAGATTTTGAGGATAACCAAGTGGTCATGACTGAGAATGAGCCATCATCTGTCCATGCACAAGCTCAGAAGGAGAAGGCGAAGAAGGAGAAAGCTGCCAGGATGCCTACTCAAGAGGAGGCATCTGATTACTTCCAGAAAACCAAACAAGAGCAGCTTGGTTACCTGATTGCGTCCACCCTGCGTATTGAGCAAGGACTTGCCACCCTGACTCAGAACCAGGCAAGCCTAGAGAGGATCATGGAACAGAGGTTCTATGACATGGACATCAAGGTGACAGAGATACAGACCGCCATGGAGCAGCTTCAGGAGGACATGAATGAGAGAAGAGGCAGGACCATGACTGATGCTTTTGCGAGGTTGCCACGAGGTCCGAGGTCGTCTGCACTGCCAGTTGCTGACACCAGAGCTACCACGTCTGCGCCAGCCACAGCTTCAGTTCCACCAGCTCCAGCATCCACTTCAGCCTCGACTCCGACCACGTCTACCGAAGGCTTCGTCCTTGGAGTGCTTCGGACTCCACCACCACCGATCAAGCCTGAGCGTCGACTTAGCACTATGCATTTTCTAGGAACTTTTTGGTAACTTGTTGCCAAAGGGGGAGAAAATGTATAGATCATAGGCTTCGAGAGAGAGTGTTGCTTTTATTCTCTCTTGTTTTATTTGGTGTTTTTTTCGAACTTTGTTTGCTTGTGTGTGAGATACTACGTCCTTATGTTTGTGAGACATCGATGATCATGTGTTTGATCATAAGCTACACTTAATGTTTGCTTAATGCTTGCTTAAATATTATCATTCTATCTATCGTTTGTGATCATTCACTATTCTTGGTGGTGAGTGCATGTATTTCAATCTTATCATTTTTAGCGCTCCACCAAGATGTATGTGACATGGAAGAGTAACCTGTAACGCCCCAGATACGACTTTCCCAATTTGTACTCCAACTCTTGCCGTTTCCGGCATTAAGTTATATTTATTCCTCGGGTTCGAGTCTTTGTCTCCGTGTGTTGTTTTCGTTTTCGTGCATCTCATATCATGTCATCACGTGCATTGCATTTGCATACATGTTCATCGCATGCATTCGAGCATTTTCCCCGTTGTCCGTTTTGCATTCCGGCGCTTCGTTCTCCTCCGATGGCCATTTCTAGCTTTCTTTCGTGTGTGGGGATTAAACATTTTCGGATTGGACCGAGACTTGCCATGCGGCCTTGGTTTACTACTGGTAGACCGCCTGTCAAGTTTCGGGTCATTTGGACTTCGATTGATACTCCAACGGTTAACCGAGGGACCGAAAAGGCCTCGTGTGTGTTGCAGCCCAACACCCCTCCAATTTGGCCCAAAACCCACCAAACTCTGCTCCATTGTCTCGGTCGTTCGATCATGATCGCGTGGGCGAAAACCGCACCTCATTTGGACACTCCTAGCTCCCTCTACCTCTATAAATAGCCCCCCATTCCAAATCTCGGATTCCCTCTCCCCGAAACCCTAATTCCATATCCACGCCGGCCGAACACGTCCGTCCCCAGCCGGACACGTCCGCCGCCGCCCCCTCGTCCACTCAGTGCCCGCCACGTGGCACCCGCCGCCTCGCCGCCGCCGCGGGCCGGGGAGCCCGGAGCCGGCCCCCGCGGTCCGATCCGCTCCGCCGCCTCACGCCGCCACTCCGCCGCCCTCACCCTCGCGTCCGGTGGCCGGACCACCGTGCCATCCTCTCCGGCCGCCGCCGGCCAGCTCGTCGAACCGCCGCCGCCGCGGGCCTCCGCCACCACGCCGCCCGAGCCGCCGCCGCCTCCACGCACGTCGCCGGCGCCGCCCCCTCCTCCGCCCGGCAAGTCCGGCCGACTAGTTTTGACCTGTCGAATCATCTTGTTGTACCGAGATACCGAGTCTGATCGGTGTGTCTTGGGTGGAGGTCTATTCCTTCGTTGACCGTGAGAGCTTGTTGTGGGCTAAGTTGGGACCCCCCTGCAGGGATTGATCTTTTGAAAGCCGTGCCCGCGGTTATGGGCAGATGGGAATTTGTTAATGTCCGGTTGTAGATAACTTGAACCTTAATTAATTAAAATGAATCAACTGAGTGTGTCGCCGTGATGGTCTCTTCTCGGTGGAGTCCGGGAAGTGGACACGGTGTTGGAGTTATGCTTGCGCAGGTTGCTCTCTAGTTTCTCGCTCGTGCTTTGCCTCCTCTTCTCGCTCTCTTTTGCGAATAAGTTAGCCACCATATATGCTAGTCGCTTGCTGCAGCTCCACTTATACATTACCCCTTTCCTACCTATTAAGCTTAAATAGTCTTGATCGTGAGGGTGCGAGATTGCTGAGAACCTATGGCTCACAGATTACTATTACACCAGATGCAGGGACAGATGATACAGCTCCAGATGGCGCGCTCGAGCTCAAGTGGGAGTTCGACGAGGACTCTCAGCGTTACTATGTGTCTTTTCCTGATGATCAGTAGTGGTGCCTACTCGGGGTTAGATTCAGGGCCTTGTCGCATGTTGGGGGTCTTTTCTATTTTGGCGCCGTAGTCGGGCCATGAGTGATTGTTTGATGGATGTTATTTATGTACTTTGATGTGACGTGGCGAGTGTAAGCCAACTATGTTATTCCCCTTTATATTATTTATGTACATGGGATGTGTAATGATTTCCCGACTTGCGACATATGCCTTCAATGCGATTATGCCTCTAAGTCGTGCCTCGACACGTGGGAGATATAGTCGCATCGAGAGCGTTACAAGTTGGTAATTAGAACCTTCCCCGACCTTAGGAGCCCCATTGCTTGATCGTTTTTAGCGGCCGAGTTGTGTCTAGAAAAATGTTTTGAGTCCTTAGGAATTATATATCAGAGAGCTTAGGAATTCTTTTTACTTCCCAGTCTCCTCATCGCTCTGGTAAGGCATCCTGACGTAGAGTTTTGACTCTTCTCTTCTCAAATTTGACTAAATTTTTTTTAGGATCACGCGAGTATCTTGGTTTTGTTCCGATGGCTTATGATGAGAATACTGTCTTGGTGCCTCATGTCAGGGGTTTAGTGGAAGTGTCCCGGGGAGTTGAGCTCTGAGGTGTTGTCATCATAATTTTATCGTTGCAATTCTGTTATACTTGAGATATGTGCGCGACATCGAAAATCTCCTTTATGCAGTTCGTTGGTGAGATAACCTTGACGCCACCCAGTACTGGGGCGGGAGTTCGGGAGTATCGCCATAACTTGTATAACGGATGCTTTTCGAAGGTTGAGGTAGATGGTTTCCGAAGGTTTCTTGGTTATGTGTTGAAGGATGGATACAGCTGGATGTAGGATTTGCTAGCTTGGGTGAGATATTATGCTTCCCATGTATCCCCAACACCTGATTGCATAACCGGAAAGTTTCGGGAGTTTCATAGGTGGGAATTCTAGTAGCTCTTAGGATATCTTTCTGACAGATGTATGGTATGAAATTGGGCTTCGACGTCTAGTGGTTCCCCTTTTCACGGTCGATTTTATAGTGGTCTCGTTGTGTCTTAAAGAGTCCTTGGCTATGCTGACTCGGGGACGCTTCGTATGTCATGTGCATTGCCTTGTACATGATGGTGCTGTACGATCGAGCCCGTGTAGGTCCCACCACGAAAACTTCGGGCGAAATTTCTATCATATGTTTGTTCCGGCTTATTCCGCAAGCCAACCCTTGGTTTTATTTTCAGTTGTGGCATTCGAGTTCCTTCTACGTCATCTGTTGATTCCATCCCTCATTGATGTATCTCTTCTACCTGATTCTTCGTGGCTTCGCAATTTAGGAATATGTGACCACTTCAAGAGAAGTGCATTCGTTCATTTCGTTCGGATGTGAAGACTTTTTGTTGCAATTTTCATTCCGTTGGATTCAGCTTCAATATTTGTCTATTTGTGTGCTAATGGTGGTCAACCTCTTCAGGATGGCTCCTCCAACGCGCACGACTCCGAACCCTGATCCGCCACCACCTCCACCGCCTCCGGAGGCTTGGCAAGCTGTGATGGCCGCTACTAATGCAAATACACAGTTGATCATGCAAATCCTCCAAGAGCGGAACCAAGGCAGTCAAGGGAATCAAGGCAACAATCAGAACCATTTTGCTACTCTGAACCAGTTCCTCGCTAATGGTCCAAAGACGTTCAGCAATTGTGTTGAGGCTACCGATGCTGACGATTGGCTAGTGGATCTGGGCAAGCATTTTGAATGCAGCAACGTCAGGCCTGAAGATTTTGTCAAATTCGCTTCTTTCCAGCTCAAAGATCAGGCCGCAGAGTGGTTCCAGCAGTACAAGGATTCCAGACGTGGACGTTTGATCACTTGGGATGATTTTCGTCGTGATTTCCGAGCTCATCACATTCCTCAAAGTGTGACTGAAAGCAAACATGAAGAATTCCGCAATCTGAAGCAAGGCTCTTTGTCTGTCTATGACTACAACAAGTTGTTCCAGAAGCTCGCCCGTTTTGCCAAGCAGGACGTTCCTGATGAGAAGAGCATGATCTATCAGTTCAGGGGTGGTCTCCGTGAAGAAATTCAGCTCGCTCTTGTCCTCTTTGAGCCATTGAGATACGATGAGTTCTACAACATGGCACTGAAGCAAGAGGCTGCTCAGTTGAGGTGTGATGCTTCCAGGAAGCGAGTCAGAGACACTACACCTTCTTCCTCTACTCAAGTGGCCAAGCAGCAGAAGTATTGGCTTCCTCCTCCTCCGTTCCGTTAGCCATATCAGCAGAAGAGCAAAGGTGGCAGTGGTTCATCCCACCCACCCAACCCAGGCTTTCAGAACAAGACTTCGTCTCAAGCTTCAAGATCGAGTGCTCCGTACCACCGTCCGCTTTTTGAGGTCACGTGCAAAAAGTGCCAACAGAAGGGTTACTATGCCAACAAGTGTTTCAACCAGAGGCGTCTTCCTCCTCCTCCTGTCAGATCGGCAAGTACAGCTGTGGTCAAGCATAATCCCAAGCACGCCAAGGTCAATATGGTGAATGCAGCTCAGGCAGAGGATTTGTCAGATGTGATCATGGGTAACCTTCCTATTAATGATATTCCTGCAAAAGTACTTTTTGATACAGGTGCATCACATTGTTTCATCTCGAAGCCTTTTGCATCTAAGCATGAGTTGATTTCCCAAGCTATGCATAGTCCGTTAGCAGTGGTCTCTCCTGGCAAATGTTTGCTCGCCAACCAAGAGATTCTAGATATTTCCATCATGTTGGGTGATTTCAAGTTTCTAGCTTCCCCAATGGTTCTTGGTAATTCTGATATCGATCTTATTCTTGGGATGGACTAGCTCTCTAAGCATAAAGCTCAGCTTGATTGTGCAGCCAGGCAGATTCAACTGACTCATTCGTCTGAGGATGTAATTTTCTTTGCTGCTCGGGATAATACCATCCGGTTGTTTTCTCTCAATGAGAAGGGTGAATTGGATGCTATTTCGCAGATTCCGGTTGTTTGTGAGTATCAAGACGTCTTCCCAGAAGAACTCCCAGGAATGCCTCCGCACCAGCCGGTTGAATTTGTTATTGAACTTGAGCCCGGTACGGAACCTGTGTGCAAACGTCCTTACAAGCTCGGCCCCGAAGAGTTGAAGGAGTTAAAGAAACAACTCGATGTTCAAGAAAGAATGGGTCTCATTCGGCCTAGTACTTCTCCGTGGGGTTGTGGTGTTCTTTTTGTGAAGAAGAAGGATGGAACGGACCGACTTTGTGTTGATTATCGTCCATTGAACAAGAAGACCATCAAGAACAAATATCCACTTCCCAACATTAATGAGCTGTTCGAACAACTCAAGGGTGCCCAAGTATTCTCCAAGCTTGACCTCCGTATGGGTTATCATGAAATTCGCATTCGTGAGCAAGATATTCCCAAGACGGCGTTCAGAACAAGCTATGGGTCATATGAATACACTCTCATGTCTTTTGGCCTTGCTAACGCTCCTCCGACGTTCTCTCGCATGATGAACTTCATCTTCAACCCCTACACCAATGACTTTGTTTTGGTCTATCTCGACGACATTTTGGTTTTCTCGAAGGACAAGGAAGATCATGCCAAACACTTGCGTTTGGTTCTTGACAAGCTCAGGGAACACCAGTTCTACGCCAAGTTCTCCAAGTGTGAATTTTGGCTCGATGAGGTTCTTTATCTTGGCCATATCATCTCTGCCAAGGGCATTTCCGTGGATCCTGAGAAGGTGTCTGCAATTGTTAATTGGGAACCTCCTCAGAATGTGAAGCAACTCCGTAGCTTCCTCGGTCTCGCAAGCTACTGTCGAAGATTCGTTGAAAACTTTTCCAAGATCGCGAAGCCTCTCTCAAATCTTTTTCAGAAGCACGTCAAGTACGTTTGGTCTCCGGAGTGTGATATTGCTTTCAACGCTTTGAAAGAGAAGTTGATCACTGCTCCAGTTCTGACTCCGCCTGATGAAACCAAGCCGTACGAGGTCTTTTGTGATCCCTCTCTCCAAGGTCTAGGTGCTGTACTGATGCAAGAGAAGAAAGTTGTTGCTTATACCTCTCGCCAGTTGCAGCCTAATGAGAAGAACTAGCCCACTCATGATCTCAAGTTGACGGCAGTTGTGCATGCTTTGTTGACTTGGAGACATCTTCTATTGGGAAGGAAAGTGGATATTTTCACTGATCACAAAAGTCTCAAGTACATCTTCACTCAGCCTAATCTCAACCTCAGGCAAACTCGATGGGTCGAAATGATTCAAGAGTACAATCCGAGTATCGAGTATACTCCAGGCAAGGTTAATGTGATTGCTGACGCTTTGAGCAGAAAAGCATATTGCAACAGTCTGATTCTCAAGCCTTATCAACCCGAGCTTTGTGATGCTTTCCGCAAACTTAATCTGCAAATTGTTCCTCAAGGTTTCCTCGCCAACCTTCAAGTCTCTCCTACCTTGGAAGACCAGATTCGCCAAGCCCAGCTTCTTGATGCTATGGTGAAAAAGGTGAAGATTGATATTGCAAAGAGTCAGTCCAAGTACAAGTGCTACCGACTTGATGACAAGGACACTCTCTTCTTCGAGGATCGAATTGTTGTGCCCAAAGGTGAACTTCATAAAGTGATCATGAACGAGGCTCACAACTCTCTCCTCTCCATCCACCCTGGGAACACGAAGATGTATCAAGACCTGAAGCAAACTTATTGGTGGACGCGAATGAAGCGCGAGATCGCTCAATTCGTGAATGAATGTGATGTCTGCAGAAGAGTGAAGGCAGAACACCAAAGGCCAGCAGGTCTCCTCCAACCTCTTGCCATTCCAGAATGGAAGTTTGACCACATTGAAATGGACTTCGTGACTGGGTTTCCAAAGTCCAAGCGTGGCAATGATGCTATATTCGTTGTCATCGACAAGCTCACCAAAGTGGCTCACTTTCTGCCTATCAAAGAGTCAATCACTGCAGCTCAATTGGCGGAACTCTATACCTCTCGAATTGTCTCTCTGCACAGTATTCCTCAAGTGATATCTTCAGACCGTGGCAGCATCTTTACCTCCAAGTTTTGGGATCCTTTTCAGAAGGCCATGGTCACCAACATCCGCTTCAGCACTGCTTTCCATCCTCAAACAAGCGGTCACGTCGAGCGTGTCAACCAGATTCTTGAAGATATGCTCAGGGCTTGTGTTATCTCCTTCGGCATGAAGTGGGAGGATTGTCTTCCTTATGCTGAATTCTCATACAACAACAGTTTCCAAGCAAGCTCGGGCAAGGCCCCATTTGAAATTCTGTATGGTAGGAAATGTCGTACACCTCTCAATTGGTCTGAAACCGGTGAACGTCAGCTGCTGGGTAATGACTTAATCACAGAGGCAGAAGAAATGTGCAAGGTCATTCGTGATAACCTCAAAGCAGCCCAATCCCGCCAGAAGAGCTACTATGATAGTAAGCACTGTGATTTGGCCTTCGAGATCGGAGATCATGTTTACCTCCGCGTCTCTCCTATGAAAGGGACTCGTCGCTTCGGTATCAAAGGGAAGCTTGCCCCCAGATACGTTGGGCCATTCAAGATTGTCAGCAAGAGAGGCGACCTCGCCTATCAACTCAAGCTTCCTTCAAACTTTGCCAATGTTCATGATGTGTTCCATGTCTCCCAACTCCGAAAGTGCTTCAAGACGCCTGAGCGCATCGTCAACTTCGAGGACATTGAGCTCCAAGAAGATCTCTCCTATCGTGAGAACCCAGTTGCAATCCTTGAAGAGACTGAACGCAGGACTCGCAACAATTCAATCAAATTTCTCAAAGTCAAGTGGTCACACCATTCCGACCGTGAAGCTACCTGGGAACGCGAGGATTACCTCCGTTCTGAGTACCCAGAGTTCTTTCAATCCTAGATCTCGGGACGAGATCTTTTCGTAGTGGTGGAGTGTTGTAACGCCCAGATACGACTTTCCCAATTTGTACTCCAACTCTTGCCATTTCCGACATTAAGTTATATTTATTCCTTGGGTTCGGGTCTTTGTCTCCGTGTGTTGTTTTCATTTTCGTGCATCTCATATCATGTCATCATGTGCATTGCATTTGCATACATGTTCATCGCATGCATTCGAGCATTTTCCCCGTTGTCCGTTTTGCATTCCGGCGCTTCGTTCTCCTCCGGTGGCCATTTCTAGCTTTCTTTTGTGTGTGGGGATTAAACATTTCCGGATTGGACCGAGACTTGCCATGCGGCCTTTGTTTACTACCGGTAGACCGCCTGTCAAGTTTTGGGTCATTTGGACTTCGTTTGATACTCCAACGGTTAACCGAGGGACCGAAAAGGCCTCGTGTGTGTTGCAGCCCAACACCCCTCCAATTTGGCCCAAAACCCACAAAACTCTGCTCCATCGTCTCGGTCATTCGATCACGATCGCGTGGGCGAAAACCGCACCTCATTTGGACACTCCTAGCTCCCTCTACCTCTATAAATAGACACCCCATTCCAAATCTCGGATTCCCTCTCCCCGAAACCCTAATTCCAGATCCGCACCGGCCGGACACGTCCGCCGCCGCCCCCTCGTCCACTCAGCGCCCGCCACGTGGCACCCGCCGCCTCGCCGCCGCCGCGGGCTGGGGAGCCCGGAGCCGGCCCCCGCGGCCCGATCCGCTCCGCCGCCTCACCCCGCCACTCCGCCGCCCTCGCCCTCGCGTCCGGTGGCCGGACCACCGTGCCATCCTCTCCGGCTGCCGCGGGCCACCTCGTCGGACCGCCGCCGCCGCGGGCCTCCGCCACCACGCCGCCCGAGCTGCCGCCGCCTCCATGCACGTCGCCGGCGCCGCCCCCTCCTCCGCCCGGCAAGTCCGGCCGGCGAGCCTTCCCCGCGAGCTCCAAGTCCGGCGACCCGATCCCTCCGGTGAACAGGAACTCCGGCGATCTCCTTGTGAAGCGTGTAGATCTCAGATCCAAAGTTCCTCTCGGTTGACTTTTCGCTCCCGAACCCTGGAATTTTATGCCTACTTTGACTGCTCATATCTTCGCATCCGTTGCTCCGTTTTGGCCATATGATATATCAAAATCTTCATCTCGACGATTACATCATTTCATTCCATTGCATCATTTGCATTTGAGTTAATCTTGATGCCGAAAATGCTGTTAGAAGGAGGCATCGTGAGTTAAAGTGCAGATCCGTTAGCTCATCATTGACTTTCGACATTTTTGCCATGATTATTGTGTGCATGATATGCCTGTGACCCTTTGGGATGAATTGTTAAGCATTTTGTCTTCTTTCCAGAGGTGCCACTCATGCATTTTTAGGATGTGTGTGGCGTCTTGTGCAAGCTTGCAAAGAGGGGCACCTGAGATTGCTGATTTCAGGGACTTAGTGATTTTCACCAAGTCTGGGATGTTTTAGTTCATGATGCTATATATCCAGCTTGTTTCCTAGTGATCCGTGCCTCTTTTGAGGATGATTAGTAAGAGTGATTTGTTATGCTTGTTGTGATTTATCTATCCATGTCTTTACTTGTTATGTTGGAGTACCCTAGGCTGAGTCAATCGAGCTCAACTTTTGCATCGTTGTTAATTTGGGCAGATCGTGAACTCTTTTGCGATTTTTCCGGAGCTATTGCTAGTGATCCATGCATGCTATGCCTTTGTTCTTGCCATGTCTAGCTAGAATTTTGTGCCTTCTTTCTGGATATATGCTTGCCTTGCCATGACTTGCACCGTAGTGAGTGCATCGAGCTCGTTTACATGCCTCCGTGAGTTATAATTCCAGCATGTCTCAGTTTTCACTAAGTCTGAAAACTGATTGTGTTTCATCTATGTTCGTGTGCTCGTTAGAGCATTTTGCGAACCCTTTTCACCCCAGGTCATTTTGGGTGTTTTGTTAAGCTTGTTGAGTAGCTCCATGCCATGCTCTTACTTGTCATGTTCAGGTTATGTTTCATGTTGTTTTTCTGCTCCGAAGAGAGCATCGTTGTCTGAAATTTCAGACTAGTGTTAATTTCACTAAGTCTGAGATCTGTTTTGCTTATTCAGTTTTGCCATGCTTGTTTGAACCCCTTAATGGATGAATTTGCATATGGCTCAGTCCTAATGATTTGTTAAGAATCTTGTGTACATCCCTTCCATGTATTTTGTTTTCATGTTTGGTGGCTGTAGCATGTTCATTTCGTTGCATTTAGGAGCCTACTTGCTGTAAATCGCAGATCGGTTCGTTTCGTAAAACGCTTGCCATTTCCAAACCGTAGCTCCGATTCCTATGATCTTTATATCGTTTTCAGGGGATTTCTTCCCCTCTATCCAGTGGCACACTTGGTTATCCAAGTTGAGGCCAGGTTCATGCATTTCCTGTCACGTCTTGCATTTTGCATCCCGCATCGCATCCCGCATAGCATACCATCTTTGCATATTATTGGTTGCCCTTGCACATGGTTGATTGTATCCTTGTTGCTTGTTTGTGTTGTTGGGTAGAGCCGGGAGACGAGTTTGCTAACAAGGAGCCCGTTGAGTTTGCTTTAGAGGATCCAGTCAACTCTGACAACTATGCAGGCAAGATGATCATACCCTTGAAATCACTACTATCTTTGCTATGCTAGTTTGCTCGCTCTTTCACTTTGCCAATGCTACGATGCCTACCACTTGCTTGTCAGCCTCCCAATTGCCATGATTGAGCCTCTAACCCACCTTTGTCCTAGCAAACCATTGATTGGCTATGTTATCGCTTTGCTCAGCCCTTCTTATAGCGTTGTTAGTTGCAGGTGAAGATTGGAGCCGTTCCTTGTTGGAACATTTATTTACTTGTTGGGATATCATTATATTGCCATGTTATCTTAATTCATCTATATACTTGGTAAAGGGTGGAAGGCTCGGCCTCTCGCCTAGTGTTTTGTTCCACTCTTGCCGCCCTAGTTTCCGTCATATCGGTGTTATGTTCCCGGAGTGTTGCTTCCCTTACGCGGTTGGGCTATAATGGGAACCCCTTGATAGTTCGCCTTGATTAAAGCTTTTCCAGCAATGCCCAACATTGGTTTTACCATTTGCCACCTACCCCTTTTTCCCTTGGGTTTCCGGAGCCCGAGCGTCATCTTTATTTTAGCCCCCCCACGGGCCAGTGCTCCTCCGAGTGTTTGTCCGGAACGTCTGCCGCCGGTGGCCACCAGGGGAAACTCTGGGCTGCCTACCAAAAGTTTGGACAATCTGAGTGTGCCCTGAGAAAGAGATATGTGCAGATCCTATCGGGATTTGTCGGCACATTCGGGTGGTGTTGCTGGACTAGTTTTGACCTGTCGAATCATCTTGTTGTACCGAGATACCGAGTCTAATCGGTGTGTCTTGGGTGGAGGTCTATTCGTTCGTTGACCATGAGAGCTTGTTATGGGCTAAGTTGGGACCCCCCTGCAGGGATTGATCTTTCGAAAGCCGTGCCCGCGGTTATGGGCAGATGGGAATTTGTTAATGTCCGGTTGTAGATAACTTGAACCTTAATTAATTAAAATGAATCAACTGAGTGTGTCGCCGTGATGGTCTCTTCTCGGCGGAGTCCGGGAAGTGGACATGGTGCTGGAGTTATGCTTGCGCAGGTTGCTCTCTAGTTTCTCGCTCGTGCTTTGGCTCCTCTTCTCGCTCTCTTTTGCGAATAAGTTAGCCACCATATATGCTAGTCGCTTGCTGCAGCTCCACTTATACATTACCCCTTTCCTACCTATTAAGCTTAAATAGTCTTGATCGCGAGGGTGCGAGATTGCTGAGTCCCTGTGGCTCATAGATTTCTATTACACCAGATGCAGGGACAGATGATACAGCTCCAGATGGCGCGCTCGAGCTCAAGTGGGAGTTCGACGAGGACTCTCAGCGTTACTATGTGTCTTTTCCTGATGATCAGTAGTGGTGCCTACTCGGGGTTAGATTCAGGGCCTTGTCGCATGTTGGGGGTCTTTTCTATTTTGGCACCGTAGTCGGGCCATGAGTGATTGTTTGATGGATGTTATTTATGTACTTTGATGTGACGTGGCGAGTGTAAGCCAACTATGTTATTCCCCTTTATATTATTTATGTTCATGGGATGTGTAATGATTTCCCGACTTGTGACATATGCCTTCAATGCGATTATGCCTCTAAGTCATGCATCGACACATGGGAGATATAGTCGCATCGAGGGTGTTATATAACCCATGATTCTAACTCCTTGTGCATTTGCAGTCCAAAGCAAATTTTAAATATGCACAAATTTAGGGGGAGCTCTTATTTGTCACATACTTCTCAAAGGGACGATATATTTCATGCTTATTATCATTTGTCGAAGCTTCGATCTATATGTTGTCATCAATTACCAAAAAGGGGGAGATTGAAAGTGCAACTATCCCTAGGTGGTTTTGGTAATTCATAACAACATATAGCTCACTGAGCTAATGCTATTTCAAGATGATTATTTCAGGAAAGCTCAATGATTGGCATGGCATGGATGTGAAAGTGGAACCCTCAAAATGCTAAGGACAAAGAATTGGCTCAAGCTCAAAAGTTCAAGACTCTTCATTTTATGTATTAGCGATCCAAGATCACATTGAGTCTTTAGGAAAAGCCAATACTATCAAGGAGGGATGAGGTGTTGCTTAATGAGCCTCTTGCTTTATGTGCTTAATGATATGCTCCAAAATCCTCAGCTACTTTCCCATATCCACAAATGACGTAAACCCTAAGCCAAACTCGGTCATACCGATTCTTTCAATCCGGCGCCACCGAGTTTCACTTGTCACTTGCCACTGCCAAACGCTAGCAATTCGGTCCTACCGATAAGGATCTCGGTCTCACCGAGATGGGCTTGCAAACTCTCTGTTTCCCTTTTGTAACTTTTCGGTCTCACCGAAAGAGCGAATCGGTCCCACCAAGAATGCAAGGTAAACTCTATGTTTCCTTCTTGTAACTTTTCGGTCTCACCGAAAGAGCAAGTCGGTCCCACCGAGTTTGCCTGACCAACTCTCTGGTTAGCTTATTGCCAAACTCGGTCTCACCGAGTTTGTGCAATCGGTCTCACCGAGATTACGTTATGCCCAAACCCTAACCGAATCGGTCCTACCGAGTTGCGTGTCAGTCCCACCGAAATTCCTAACGGTCACTAGGTTTACCATTTCGGTCCAACCGAGTTTTCTGATTCGGTCCCACCGAGATTGGTAAATTACGTGTAACGGTTGGATTTTGTGTGGAGGCTATAAATACCCCTCCACCTCCTCTTCACTCGTGGAGAGAGCCATCAGAACACATACACCATTCCAACTCATATGTTCTGAGAGAGAACCACCTACTCATGTGTTGAGACCAAGATATTCCATTCAAACCATATGAATCTTGATCTCTAGCCTTCCCCAAGTTGCTTTCCACTCAAATCTTCTTTCTACCAGATCCAAATCATATGAGAGAGAGTTGAGTGTTGGGGAGACTATCATTTGAAGCACAAGAGAAAGGAGTTCATCATCAACACACCATTTGTTAATTCTTGGAGAGTGGTGTCTCCTGGATTGGCTAGGTGTCACTTGGGAGCCTCCGACAAGATTGTGGAGTTGAACCAAGGAGTTTGTAAGGGCAAGGAGATCGCCTACTTCGTGAAGATCTACCGCTAGTGAGGCAAGTCCTTCGTGGGTGATGGCCATGGTGGGATAGACAAGGTTGCTTCTTCGTGGACCCTTCGTGGGTGGAGCCCTCCGTGGACTCGCGCAACTGTTACCCTTCGTGGGTTGAAGTCTGCATCAACGTGGATGTAGGATAGCACCACCTATCCGAACCACGGGAAAAACATCCGTGTCTCCAATAGCGTTTGAATTCTCCAAACCCTTCCCTCTATATTCTTGCAAGTTGCATGCTTTACTTTCCGCTGCCAATACACTCTTTGCATGCTTGCTTGAATTGTGTAATGATTGCTTGACTTGTCCTAAGATAGCTAAAAACTGCCAAGAACTAAAATTGGGAAAAGGTTAAGTTTTTATTTGGTCAAGTAGTCTAATCACCCCCCCTCTAGACATACTTTTGATCCTACACGCGCCCTTCGCCAAGAGTTCCTCCAGGGGGCGGCGGATGCGGTGAGCCGGATCGGGGCAGAGCTTGCTTGAGAGGATGCGCGCCTCGAGGCCGAAGGTTTGCGCCTTGCTGAGGAGAGGCGCAAACTGAAGGTAGTCGTCGCCCTCGCGCGTCAGCAACGTGATCTTGACAACACGAAGGCTGAAGCGTCGCTGGTGGCTTCATGGGAGACCTGCTCCCAGGCCGTCGAGGAGGCTCGGGAAGCAGACCGTCGGCGCAGAGATGCGGAGGAGCACGCATGGGAGCTCCAAGCCTGGAGCAACTCCCTGGAGCAGCAAGTGGAACTGCGCCAGGCGGCCCTTGAGTCGCTGAAGGGGGCCTCTGTCGACCTGGCGGAGCTGCTGAAGCGCGAGGAGGCGCTGACGCTGGAGGCCGCCGAGCGCAGCCTTGACCTTGAGCTGTTGGAGACGAGGGAGCATCTGGTGTCCCAGGCAGAGGATGATGTTGCTGCGCGCGAAGTCCGGGCCCAGGAAGAGGTCGACCGCCATGTGGCGGAAGCTCGCTCGGCCTTCGAGCGCGAATACGAAGCGAGGTTGGGGCTAATCAGGGCCGAGGCCGAGGGTAGGACTGTGGCCCTCAGGGCCAAACTGGCTGAAGTGATGCAGCGTGTGGACTCATCTGCAGCCGCCCTTGGCACAGCGCAGGCGGAGCTGGCCTCTTCCCAGGCTAAGCTGCTTCTTCTCCAACAGAGGGTTGATGACGCCAAGGCCGTCGCGTAGTGGAATGAGGACGAGATCCGTCGGCGGTGGGTTCTGGAACACATGCATGCCCCCATGCTTCGAACGCTTAGGGAGAGGGCCAACACAGCTTTGGGCAACATTTGCGAGGCTGCCGCTAAGGAGCCGCATGAGGCTAGCTACGCCGGCAACCTCCAATTTTTCACAGACGTGGTGACATTTCTGGAGAACTGCTCCGAGAGGTCCTGTTGGCTTGTCGAAGGGAGGAGCCGAGCCTTGCTCGGGCATGCCTTCTCCCGTGTCTTCGGCTATCTGCAGGACAGGGACCCCCACTTCGACTTCGACGCCGCCATTGTACCTGTGCCCATAGCCGTCCGAGGCGACCTGGCGCAATGGGTGGAGGACAATGTGGACGCCCTCGTCAGGGCCTTTGCGTCTGATGATGATGGGGTGATCGTGGCCGCCGATGAAGGCGGCGTTGTGGACGAGCCTGGCGCTGTCGGAGGTGTTGGCGGTGGCAGCGACGATGTCAGCAATGCCAGTGATGCCTCCGGGGGTGCCCCAGAAGACACGGCGAGTGATATGTCCGACTGACCGTATGTCGCTGCTGTTTACCCTACACGAAGAAGGTTCGGGCTCGGCCCTGAAGAATGTAAGAGCATTTTGGGAAGGGAGGCCCCTCATGTAAAGGTTTGTGATCAGTATCCTGGTAAACATAATGTTGCGTGTGAGCTTAGCTACTAGCCCGGTGATGGGTCAGCCGACTTGTTTTCCTTTCGACTCCGACGAGTTTCGAGCAGGCCTGCGGGGGCCGCCGTGCCTCGGGTGTCTTCTGATTATCCTATTGATCTTGCGATGAGAACCTCCGGAGAGGGTGCGGTGACAGCGGTCCCGTCTGTAGTCATGCCTGGCCTGGCCCGGCTTGTGAGGGGCTGGTGAGGGGGGAAGCCGACGCTAACTTTGGACGCAAAGCCGAAATCAGAACACGAGAGATTGCTCGAACGAGACTAAACACCCCTTCTCCAAACACACGGAAGTCTCGAGCTCAAATCCAACTTAAATCCAAACCGAAGAAACTTGTCAACAAGGAAGAAGCGAAAAGCAAAATGCCACGTCCGGCACCTAGTCTAGTATTTGACGTCTTCTCACCAGCGCGGAGCTAAGTGCTGCCACTGGGCGTGGGCGGGAGCCCCCGAGGCCCGAGGGCGGCTCTCCAGAGACTCTGAGGCGTGAACAGCCCCACTCATTATTACGTGAGAGTGTCACGGGCGGCGAGCTTCACGGGCACTGGTCCTTCTTCACACGTACCAGCCTTGCTTCATATCGCCTGACGAGGGCCCCTCCTTGCGCCACACTCTACCGCCATTGACGGCGGCCGGAAACCAAGGACGACGCCAACGGGGTAGAGCGTTCGCAAGCGGTTCCCCTGACGACCATGGGTCCTCTGCCGGGGGCAGGCCCTGGGGCACCTCCCCGATAGAGGGCCTACCTCCTGAGAAAGCCTTGCTCCGACCGCCGCGGGGGCGCACCCGGATCTCGGCCCCTCTCCTGCAGCCCCCTGCGCCCTCCTCCTGAGGGATAGGAGGCTGCAGCATTGGGGCAGCCATCTGCTACGGCGACCTGTATCTCCTGCGACCCATGGTTAGCATAAGCTTGCTCCTGAGGAATGAGTGGTACCTGATAGTTGCTGCCGCCGGTGTGTTTGTCGAGGCTCTCTTGGGGTTCCTGAAAGATCTCAGCTTCTAGCGCCTCCTCGCCCCAGCCTGGCCCGAGGAATGAGCCATGATCTTCTTCCAGCGCGCACCCCTGATCCACCATGCGGGGCACATAAGCTTTTGGGTCCACCGCCTCGTGGGCCTCGCCGTAGTGCCTCGCATGCCACGCAGTCCGGCTTGGAGCGTCGTCTTGGGGGTGATGGCGTGGCGGTCCGTCGAATCCGGAGGCCACGGCATGCACCCCTTCGCTGGTTGGAGGTGGGGCCGGCGCGACTTGTCGCCCGGTGCCAACGGAGGCGTTGGCACTAACAGGCCCTGGAGTCCGCTTGAAGTTGCGTGAGCACGTATAATGTCGCCATACGGCCCGCCTTGGACCTGGGGCGGCAGCTGGACACAGAAGGGAGGTGCTCCTGAGGCGGCGGCGTCCAGGAGCTCGGCTAATCACTCCAACAACACGTCGTGGCCGCCCTCCAGGAGCCGGCACCGTAGCAGCTCTCGGGCCACCGCGAGCACGGCCCTGGAGTTCGCCGTTCCCATTGGGTGTGCGGCGTTGTGGCCGTGGCGTGGTTTGAGGCCCTTGCTGCAGCCCGCACATGCCGTGGTGTGAGGGCAGGCGGCGTCTGGCCGCGTCGCCCGCGCCCCGCAGCGCCCTATGGAGCGCGGGCTGCTTGAGGCGCAAGATTGAGGTCGCCTTAAGCCGGCAACACGGCGTGGGCGGGCCACGCTGCCCATTGGTTGGCATTGGCATCCGGGTCGCTCGACATCTGAATGGCGAGGCGATAGAACGCGACACGGAGGAAGAAGGATTCTGGCGCACCCCTACCTGGTGCGCCAAATGTCGTATTTTGGGTTCCGGCAGACACTTAAGGTTCGAACTCTGGGGTGTGCACAGAGATCTTTCCCCTACCGACTCACGCTTCTATGGCTCGCAAGAAATCTAGGCTAGAAAGAAGAACACACAAGGGACACGAGGTTTATACTGGTTCGGGCCACCGATGTGGTGTAATACCCTACTCAAGTGTGTGGTGTAGTGGATTGCCTCAGGGGCTGATGATGAACAATATAGGGGAAGAACGGCCTCGTGAGAGGAGTTCTTGAGCTGGTGCAGTGTTTTCTACTTGGTCCGGACCTTTCTCTCTTTCTTTCTCTTCTCTCTTTCTTTCTCTCTGGACCTCTCTCTTCTTCTTTCTCCTCTCTCCCCTTCGTTCTTTCAGGGGCTAGTCCTATTTATAGAGGCCCTAGTCCTCTTCCCAAAACATGAGCGGGAAGGGCGCCAACAATTGGCCATTTTGAAGGGGAACATCTAGTACAAGTTATCCTGACCAAAGGTGGTCTTCGGCTGCCAAAAGCACTGGTGATGACACCATCTTGGGCTCCACAGTGACCTCCATCCTGCCGCTCAGCTGGTCTTGGTCTTGTTGTACCGGAATGGTAACCTTTGCCTGATGCCTTGGCCTGTGCTTGCTCCCTTTGCACCAAAGGGGAAACAAGGACACTGCGCATGCTGGCGCCCTCCTAATCTCGATCGTCATGGCTCGCGCCACGGGCTCCTCGCGAGGCATCCATGCCTTGATCTCTCCGCCTCCTCGCGAGCCTGCCTGATGAGGCTGCTCCTGAGGAAGCCTCCTGTCATCCGCCCCGCAAGGCTTGGCCCCTTGCGAGGGTCTTGATCTTGAGCTCATGAAGCTGGGCCGCACTGGGCCCCCACTCGAGCCACGCCGCAGGCCGCAAGCAGGCAAGTCTGGGGACCCCAATTCCCAGAACGCTGACACAAACCATAGCATGAAACATATGGATCCAAATCAGCCCCTTATGAAGCAACACATGAACTAGGGTTTAAGCTTCTGTCACTCTAGTAACCCATCATCTAGTCATTACTTCCCAATGCCTCCCTCTAGGCCCAAACAATGGTGAAGTGTCACGTAGTCGACGATCACATAACACCACTAGATGGATGACAACATACATCTCATCAAAATATCGAACGAATACCAAATTCACATGACTACTTATAGCAAGACTTCTCCCATGTCCTCAGGAACAAACATAACTACTCACAAAGCATATTCATGTTCATAATCATAGGGGTATTAATATGCATAATGGATCTGAACATATGATCTTCCACCAAGTAAACCAACTAGCATCAACTACAAGGAGTAATCAACACTACTAGCAACCCACGGGTACGGATCTGTGGTTTGGATACAAAGATTGGGTACAAGAGATGAACTAGGGTTTGAGATGAGATGGTGTTGGTGAAGATGTTGATGGAGACTGACCCCCTCCCGACGAGAGGATCGTTGGTGATGACGATGATGATGATTTCCCCCTCCCGGAGGGAAGTTTCCCCTGCAGAACAGCTCTGCCAGAGCCCTAGATTGGTTTCGCCAAGGTTCCGCCTCGTGGCGGCGGAGTTTCTTCCCGAAATCTTGCTTGTGATTTTTTCTCGGACAAAAGACTTCATATAGCAGAAAATGGGCACCGGAGGCCTGCCAGGGGGCCCACAAGGCAGGGGCATGCCTAGGTGGGTAGGGCGCGCCCCCCACCCTCATGGCCAGGGTGTGGGCCCCTCTGGTGGATTCTTTCGCCAGTATTTTTTATTAATTCCAAAAATAACTTCCGTGAAGTTTCAGGACTTTTGGAGCTGTGCAAAATAGGTCTCTAATATTTGCTCCTTTTCTAGCCCAGAATTCCAGCCGTCGACATTCTCCCTCTTCATGTAAACCTTGTAAAATAAGAGAGAATAAGCATAAGTATTGTGACATAACAGGTAATGACAGCCCATAATGCAATAAATATCGATATAAAAGCATGATGCAAAATGGACATATCAACTCCCCCAAGCTTAGACCTCGCTTGTCCTCAAGCGAAAGCCGATATCGAAAAATATGTCCACAAGTTTAGAGATAGAGGTGTCGATAAAATAAAATACGTACATGACGGCATCATGATCATTCTTAGAACAGCAACATATATTTTTATATTGTCATATGATCTCCCATGCTAAAGTAACAAGTCATTCACATACTCAAGTATGAATCAGAAACTTCATTCAAAACTAACAAACTATAATTTCAGTCATTGAAGATATTGCAATTTATCATAACATAGGAAAGAGTCAATATAAGAGCTTTTCAGCTAGTCCACATACTCAACCATCATTTAGTCTTTCACAATTGCGAACACTCACGTGATATTTATGGTTATGAAGTTTTAGCCGGACACAGAGAAAGATAGGGGCTTATAGTTTTGCCTCCCAACTTTTTACCTCAAGGGTAATGTCAACAATAATAGTTCATGAAAACTCACATCCAATTAGCTATATATATCAGGATCTTTCCAACACATTGTGCTTTCCAAAGGATAAAATGAAAATGGAAAGGTGAAGATCACCATGACTCTTATATGAAGTATAAGACAAGAATAAAAGATAGGCCCATTCTCAGAGGGAAGCGGAGGTTGTCATGTGCCTTATGGTTGGATGCACAAAATCTTAACACAAAAGAACGTCACTTTATATTGCCACTTGTGATATGGACCTTTATTATGCAGTCTGTCGCTTTTATTTCTTCCACATCACAAGATCATATAAAGCTTATTTTCTCCGCTCTAATAAATCATACATATTTAGAGAGCAATTTTTTATTGCTTGCAACGATGACAACTTACTTGATCGATCTTACTCAATACATAGGTAGATATGGTGGACTCTCATGGCAAAACTAGGTTTAGGGATATTTGGAAGCTCAAGTAGTATCTCTACTTGGTGCAAAGAAATTGGCTAGCAAGAGAGGGGAAAGTCAAGCTCAACATGTTGGATGATCCATGACAATATAATTTATCTTAGATGTAAGAAAACATAACCCATTATGTTGTCTTCCTTATCCAACCTCAACTCTTTAGCATATCATACTTTAATGAGTGCTCACAATTATAAAAGATGTCCAAGATAGTATATTTATATGTGAAACCCTCTCTTTCTTTATTACTTCCTATTAATTGCAACGATGACCAAAACTATGTTTGTCAACTCTCAACAACTTTTATTCATCAAACTCTTTATATGTGAGCTCATTACTCTCCATAAGATCCATATGATCTGTTTATTTATTTTTATTTCTTCTCTTTTATTTTATTCCCTCAAGATCGTAGCAAAATAAGCAAGCCCTTGACTCAACACTAATCTTTATTATATATAGCTCACGGACTCAATTACATAGAAGGATCATAAAGAAAAACTCAAAACTAGACCATGCTAAAACTTTATTCTACTAGATCAAGATATTATCAAAAGGATCGAACTAAGAAAAATGGTAAAGACAAAAGTGATGGTGATATGATACCGGGGCACTCCCCCAAGCTTGGTAGTTGCCAAGGGGGGTGCCCATACCCATGTGTTTATGTCTCTTTCTTCGGGCTTGGTGATGATGGAGTTGTTGATGGCGTGTGCTTCTTCCTTAATTTGCGCTTGAGGATAGAATTTTTCTCCCTTAAGTCCTTGATCTCCCGCACAAGGCTTAATACCTTTTTGCATAGTTCTTCTCTGTTCCCCTGCAAGAGACAAAAAGGGATAAACTCGATCTTTGGTTTCTTTGGTCTATTGGGAGGCTTGACTTTTTGAACTCAGGTTGAGGTAATGGGACTTCATCTTCATCTGAGCTCGTCTCTTCTTTCCTTTAGGCTCATAGTCTTCTTCTTCCTCCGTGGTCCAACCACAATGCTCCAAGTCCCCATAGACCTTATGATCTGCAAGGTAATCAGCCACATAGCTTTCTCCCTCCGAAGCTTGGGATGACATATTGCACTAATCTGCAGCAGAAACAGCTCGAAACAAAGACAGAGGATATTTGCGTGATATGGTGGTCAAAATCTTCGGGAGATTATATAGTGAATTTTTACCGACCAAAAGAAGTATCGTGCAAGAAAATAGAGTCCGGAGGGCACACGAGGTGCCCATGAGGCAGGGGGCGCGCCCAGGGGGGTAGGGTGCGCCCTCCACCCTCATGGAAGCCTCGTATCCTTCACGGACTACTTCTTATTTTCCTATTTTCTTAAATATTCCAAAACAGAGAAAAATTGCCATTAGAACTATTTTGGAGACGGTTTACTTACCCTACCACATACCTATTCCTTTTTGGAGTCTGAAACATTCTGGAAAGTATCCCTTATGTATTCCTCCGGGGTTATGGTTTCAATAACATTAGTTTCAACATTTATGGTATTACCTGAGGTATAATATTTGATTCTTTGACCGTTTACCACCTCGGATTTGTGCCTTCGAAGTTGTTGATTTTTGTGGCACCGGAATGGTAGACCTCCTCGATCACGTAAGGACCTTCCCATTTAGAGAGAAGTTTGCCTGCAAAAAATCTTAAACGAGAGTTGTATAACAATACATAATCACCTACATTGAACTCACCTTTTTGTATCCTTTTACCATGCCATCTTTTAACTTTTTCTTTAAACAGCTTTGCATTTTCATAGGCCTGTGTTATCCATTCATCAAGTGAACTAATGTCCCAAAGCCTCCTCTCACCGGCAAGTTTGAAATCATAATTGAGCTCTTTAATAGCCCAATATGCCTTATGTTCTAATTCAAGAGGTAAGTGACATGCTTTTCCATAAACCATTTTATACGGAGACATACCCATAGGATTTTTATATGCAGTTCTATAAGCCCATAATGCATCATCAAGTTTCTTGGACCAATTCTTTCTAGATCTATTAACAGTCTTTTGCAAAATTAATTTGAGCTCTCTGTTACTCAATTCTACTTGACCACTAAACTGCGGGTGATATGGAGACACAATTCTATAATTAACATCATACTTAGCAAGAATTTTACGAAAGGCACCATGAATAAAATGTGAACCACCATCAGTTAGTAAATATCTTGGGACTCCAAACCTCGGAAAAATAACTTCTTTAAGCATCTTAGAGGTGTTATGATCAGCACTACTAGTTGGAATAGCTTCTACCCACTTAGTAACGTAATCAAAAACAACTAAAATATGTGTATACCCATTAGAGGAAGGAAACGGTCCCGTATAATCGAAGCCCCAAACATCAAATGGTTTGATAACGAGTGAATAATTCATAGGAATTTCTTAACGTCTACTAATATTACCAGTTCTTTGACATTCATCACAAGATAAGACAAACATATGGGCATCCTTGAAGAGAGTAGGCCAATAAAAGCCGGATTGCAATACCTTATGTGCAGTTCTATCTCCAGCGTGGTGTCCTCCATAAGCTTTGGAGTGACACTTGCGTAGGATATGTTCCTGTTCATGCTTAGGTATACAACACCTAATAACACCATCTACTCCTTATTTATAAAGGTCTAGGTCATCCCAGAAGTAATGTATTAAATCATAGAAAAACTTTTTCTTTTGTTGGTATGTGAGACTAGGTGGTATAAATTTAGCAACAATGTAATTAGCATAATTAGCATACCATGGAGCAGTATGAGAAGCATTTATGAGGGCTAATTATTCATCAGGAAAGTATCATCAATAGGTAGTGGGTCATCAAGAACATTCTCTAACCTAGACAAGTTGTCTGCAACGGGATTCTCAGCTCCCTTTCTATCAATAATATGCAAATCAAATTCTTGTAGCAGGAGAACCCATCTAATAAGTCTAGGTTTAGCATCTTTCTTTTCCATAAGATATTTAATAGCAGCATGATCAATGTGAATAGTTACTTTAGAATCAACAATATAAAGTCTGACCTTATCATAAGCAAAAACAACTGCTAAGAATTCCTTTTCAGTAGTAGCACAATTTCTCTGGGCATTGTCTATAGTTTTACTAACATATTGAATAACATTTAATTTTTATCAACTCTTTGTCCTAGAACAACACCTACAACAGTCACTAAAATCACACATGATTTCAAAGGGTAAATTCTAATCAGGTGGCTGAACAATAGGTGCAGAAATCAAGGCTTTCTTAAGTATTTCAAATGCTTCTACACAATCATCATCAAAGACAAAAGGAATATCTTTTTGTAATAGGTTAGTCAGAGGCCGGGAATTTTTTGAGAAGTCCTTAATGAACCTCCTATAAAAACTGGCATGACCAAGGAAACTTCTTATACCTTTGATGTCCTTGGGACACGGCATCTTTTCAATAGCATCAACTTTAGCTTTGTCAACTTCAATACCTCTTTCAGAAATTTTATGCCCCAAGACAATACCATCATTAACCGCAAAGTGGCACTTCTCCCAATTCAAGACAAGGTTAGTTTCTTAACATCTCTGCAAAACTCGATCAAGGTTGCTCAAGCAATCATCAAAAGAGCATCCATAAACAGAGAAATCATCCATGAAAACTTCACAAATATTTTCACAAAAGTCAGAGAATATAGCCATCATGCATCTTTGAAAGGTAGCAGGTGCATTAGATAAACCAAAAGGCATACGTCTATAAGCAAAGGTACCGAAAGGGCAAGTAAAAGTAGTCTTTTCATGATCATTAGCTGACACAGGTATTTGAGAGAAACCAGAGTAACCATCTAGAAAGAAAAAAATGTGTATGTTTGGATAACCTTTCTAGCATTTGATCAACCAAAGGCAAAGGGTAATGATCTTTTTTAGTAGCTTTATTTAATTTGCGGAAATCAATCACCATCCTATAACCTGTAATAATTATTTGCGGAATCAATTCATCTTTATCATTAAGAATGACAGTAATACCTCCCTTCTTAGGGACACAATGGACATGACTTACCCACTGACTATTAGCAACGGGATAAATTATACCTGCTTCAAGGAGCTTTAATTTTTCCTTTCTTACCACTTCTTTCATCTTAGGATTTAGCCATCGTTGGTGATCAATAACTAGTTTGGCGACTTTCTCCAAATTTATTTTGTGTTGACATAGAGTGGGACTAATGCCCTTAAGTTAAGATCATCAAGAGTATATCCAATAGCAGCATGGTGCTTCTTCAGAGTTTTCAATAATTTCTCTTCTTCGTGCTCTGAAAGGTTAGCACTAATAATAACAGGATATATCTTATTTTCATCAAGATAAGCATATTTAACAGTATCAGGCAATGGTTTAATCTCAAACATGGGATCACCCTTGGGTGGAGGATGATCCCCTAGGATTTCAACAGGCAAGTTGTGTTTCAGAATAGGTCACTGTTTAAAGAATACTTCATCTATTTCCCTTCTTTCATTCATAAACATATCATTTTCATGGTCTAACAATTATTGTTCTAAAGGATCAGTGGGAGTCACCGCAATAGAAGCAAGACCAATGATTTCATCTTTACTAGGCAATTCCTCATCACAAGGTTGTCTACTAAATTTAGCAAAATTAAACTCATGAGACATATCCCCTAAACCAACAGAAACAATATCCTTATTGCAGTCTATCTTAGCATTAATAGTATTCAAGAAGGGTCTACCAAATATAATGGGACAAAAGCCATCTTGTGGGGAACCAAGAACAAGAAAATCAGCAGGATATTTAACTTTCGAACACAAGACTTCAACATCTCTAACAATCCCAACTGGTGAAATAGTATCTCTATTGGCAAGCTTAATTGTAACATCTATCTCTTCTATCTCAGCAGGTGCAATATCATGCATAATTTATTTGTATAAGGAATGAGGTATTGCACTTGCACTAGCACCCATATCACATAAGTTGTGATAACAATGATCTCCTATTTTAACGGAAATAACTGGCATGCCCACAACAGGTCTATGTTTATGTTTAGCATCAGGTATAACAATTCTAGCAGCTTCATTGCAGAAGTAAATAACATGCCCATCAATATTATCGGCCGAGAGATCTTTAACCATAGCAATTTTAGGTTCAACTTTAACTTGCTCAGGGGTTTTGTGTGTCCTAATATTACATTTGTTGACTATATTTGAAGCTTTAGCATGATCCTTTATTCTAACAGGGAAAGGTGGCTTCTCAATATAAGCACCGGGAACAATAGGATCATCATAAGTGATAGTATTTTATTCAACTTTAATAGGAGCAAATACTTTTACCTCAGTGGGAGGATTATAATTAAACCACTTCTCCTTTGGGAGATCAACATGAGTAGCAAAGGATTCACATAAAGAAGCTACTATCTCAGAGTCAAGTCCATATTTAGTGCTAAATTCATGGAAAACATCGGTATCCATAAAACATTTAACACAATCAAACTTAGGTGTTATACCTGACTCCTTACCTTCGTCGAGGTCCCAATCTTCAGAGTTCCATTTAATTCTTTCCAATAAATCCCATTTGAATTCAATAGTCTTCATCATAAAAGATCCAGTACAAGAAGTATCGAGCATGGAGCGATTACTGAGAGAAAGTCGAGCATAAAAATTTTGAATAGTCATTTCTCTTGAGAGCTCATGATTGGGGCATGAATATAGCATTGACTTAAGCCTCCCCCAAGCTTGAGCAATGCTTCCTCCTTCGCGAGGCCAAAAATTATATATATAATTACAATCACGATGAACAAGATGCATAGGATAAAACTTCTGATGAAATTCCAATTTCAATCGTTTGTAGTTCCATGATCCCATATCATCACATAGCCTATACCATGTCAATGCCTCTCCCTTCAAAGAAAAGGGAAGACCTTCTTCTTGATGACATGATCGGGCATACCTGCAAGCTTAAATAATCTACAAACTTCATCCACATAGATTAAGTTTAAATCGGGATGCAATGTTCCATCTCCTGCAAAAGGATTAGCTAGCAGTTTCTCTATCATACCCAAAGGAATTTCAAAGTAAACATTTTCAGTAGGTTCGGTAGGTTGAGGAGAAACTCCTGGCTCTACTGGTCGGGGTGAAGATACCCCGAACAAGCCCCTCAAAGGATTATGTTCCATAGTAACAAGTGATAGTAAATTTCAGCACACTATATAAATTTTTCCTTACCGAATTCCACCTACCAAAGGGGCTTCACTCCCCGGCAACAGCGCCAGAAAAGAGTCTTGATGACCCACAAGTGTCGGGGATCTATCATAGCCTTTTCGATAAGTAAGAGTGTCGAACCCAATGAGGAGCAGAAGGAAATGATAAGCAGTTTTCAGTAAGGCATTCTCTGCAAGAACTGAAATTATTGGTAACAGATAGTTTGGTGATAAGGTAATTTGTAACGAGTAGCAAGTAATAAAAGTAAATAAGGTGCAGCAAGATGGCCCAATCCTTTTTCGATCAAAGGACAAGCCTAGACAAACTCTTATATGAAGGAAAGCGCTCCCGAGGACACATGGGAATTATCGTCAAGCTAGTTTTCGTCACGTTCAAATGATTCGCGTTCGGTACTTTGATAATTTGATACGTGGGTGGACCGGTGCTTGGGTACTGTCCTTACTTGGACAAGCATCCCACTTATGATTAACCCCCATTGCAAGCATCCACAACTACAACAGAAGTATTAAGGTAAACCTAACCATAGCATGAAACATATGGATCCAAATCAGCCCCTTACGAAGCAATGCATAAACTAGGGTTTAAGCTTCTGTCACTCTAGCAACACATCATCTACTTATTACTTCCCAATGCCTCCCTCTAGGCTCAAACAATGGTGAAGTTTCATGTAGTCGACGTTCACATAACACCACTAGAGGGATGCCAGCATACATCTCATCAAAATATCGAACGAATATCAAATTCACATGACTAGTTATAGCAAGACTTCTCGCATGTCCTCAGGAACAAACGTAACTACTCACAAAGCATATTCATGTTCATAATCAGAGGGGTATTAATATGCATAATGGATCTGAACATATGATCTTCCACCAAGTAAACCAACTAGCATCAACTACAAGGAGTAATCAACACTACTAGCAACCCACAGGTACCAATCTGAGGTTTGGATACAAAGAATGGATACAAGAGATGAACTAGGGTTTGAGATGAGATGGTGCTGGTGAAGATGTTGATGGAGATTGACCCCCTCCCGATGAGAGGATCATTAGTGATGACGATGGTGATGATTTCCCCCTCCCGGAGGGAAGTTTCCCCGATAGAACAGCTCTACGGGAGCCCTAGATTGGTTCCGCCAAGGTTCCGCCTCGTGGGGGAGGAGTTTCTTCCCGAAAGCTTGCTTGTGATTTTTTCTCGGACGAAAGACTTCATATAGCAGAAGATGGGCACCGGAGGCCTGCTAGGGGGCCCACGAGGCAGGGGGCGCACCTAGGGGGTAGGGCGCGCCCCCCACCCTCATGGCGAGGGTGTGGGCCACCTCTGGTGGATTCTTTCGCTAGTATTTTTTATTAATTCCAAAAATAACTTACGTGAAGTTTCGAGACTTTTGGAGCTGTGCAGAATAGGCCTCTAATATTTGCTCCTTTTCCAGCCCAGAATTCCTGCTGCCGGCATTCTCCCTCTTCATGTAAACCTTGTAAAATAAGAGAGAATGGGCATAAGTATTCTGACATCACGTGTAATGACAACCCATAATGCAATAAATATCGATATAAAAGCATGATGCAAAATGGGCGTATCATGCCTGTTGTAGATCCCGCACTCGGCAGCGTGGGGATAAGGGCGAGCCTGCCCCCACCGGACCCAGGAACCCATAGAATCCTGGGTGGACCGCATCAGCGACCTCCCAGACGCCTTCCTTGGGGAGATCATCTCGCTTCTCCCCACCAAGGATTCCTGCCGCACCCAAGTCCTCTCAATTTGGTGGCGCCCTCTATGGCGCGTCGTGCCCCTTAATCTCGACTTCGTCAGCTATCTATCTTCAATGATTTGATCTCCCTAGAGCCATCATCTCCACCCACCAGGGCTCCGTTCAAAGCCTCTGCATCACGTCATGCTACCCAAGCAAGCATACCATGCCCTGCACGGTGGACGCCTGGCCGAAATCCCCTGAATTCACAGAACTACATCTGCTTTTGTTCTGCTATTCCCCAGGAAATCACCTACCAGATACCGAATGCCATGTACTTGTGCCCTCAGCACCAATGTTCATCTCGCAGTTTTCCCCCTCTCTCCACACCGACACCTTTGCGTTGTGCTACCTATCAGACAATCTGGTACTAATCCTTTGACTCCCATTTCTCAAAAAACTTTCACTTGTGCGGGTTCGTATATCAGAGGCCTCATTGCACAACATCATCCACTCCAGTTGCCCTGCCCTGGAGTGCTTGGCCCTTGTTTTCAAAGTTAGAATTGATTGTCTCCAAATAAAGGCGCCTAACTTTGTAAGAATTGGAATTTCTTTTGACGGAAGGCAGCTCATCATCCAAATTGCCCCTTCACTTCAAAGGTTGATCCTTGATTCTAGTTATTCATCATCTCAAATAACCGTCCTCCCTGCGCCTAAACTAGAGACCTTGGGTGTAATACATGATCTATGTGCTCATTTCAAGATGGTGTTTGGCTCCACAGTTCTTCAGGTACTTTATATTATCATTTACACTTGTAACCATAAGTTGCATTTTAAATTTCTGCGCATAAGTTATATATCATCTTGGAGTACACATTTTGTACTAATATTATGTTCTATTCTCAATGAAGAGTTTTTCCATGGATAGCCTATCAATGGTGCTGGATTCCGTCAAGATATTATATATCCAAATGAATAGTTTTGATCTGAACAAGATTATTGGCTTGCTGCAATGCTTTCCATGTCTGGAGAAGTTGTATATAAAGGTGATAATTTCACTCACATTGGAAGCCCGCATATAGTGTACTAGAATTAACCGTTCAGCTGTTGCTCTTTTGACACTCTTTTTTAGACCTTAACTGTTTTCAATCTTCATGTCTATTTGGGCAACAGGACGGGGTAAGAAAGTTATAACCAATCGGTGGATTCGTAAGCACCGGGATTTTCTCACTTCTCATGACATTTGATTGAAGACAATAACTCTAGAATGATATGTAGCCAACCATGCAAACACTAGATTTGTCACATTCTTCCTGCTGAATGTGAGGTTACTATTGTCCATCAGGCTTAAGTTTATCAGCAGCATGGTTTTGACGGATGGGTATGTCGAAGAGCAAAAAAAGGAGTTTCAGGTGGACAAAAGAGCTTCTGAATGTGTTGGGCTTCTATTTACAACATATTGTGGTCATAATCCAGTAAATTTAACGACTCACGTTGTTCATTCTATGGACCTGGCCGATCCATTTGACTGTGACTGCTGAAAACAGTGCTGGAGTTAGATGTTGCCCTTTTCAATCTGGGTATTGTCTAAACCTGATGTTGGGGATATAACTATTAGGTATAACCCGCCTAGGAGGGGCCGGGTCACACCACTGACGACTTAAAGATGAAGACGGCGGGTCATGAAGGAAGCCTATTGAAGGACCAAGACCCAGAGGCGACTTGATCCCCAAGAGGATGAACCGCCAACTTGTATTGTAAGGCAAGTTTAGTTAGTCACCGAGCCGTACACGTTGTGTATGAGCCGGTCGGGACTCTGTAAGCTGACGGGCATCAACATGTGTATATAAAGGGGTCATCTGGCGGCGGGTTAACTCAAGAAACAACAATTCGAGAACTAGGTCGAGCGGATTCGCTCCCTGGTAATCGAAACCCAAGAAATACAACCCCCAAACTGGAATAAGCGTTTACCTCGCTACGAGGGGCCGAACCAGTATAAGCTCTCTGTGTCCTTTGTCCCGATTAACCCCTTTAAGCTAACCTAGTCGCGATGGCTCCACATCTAATCCCTTTCGCTAGGACATCTGCCGTCTTAAGTCCACGACAGTTGGCGCCCACCGTGGGGCCAGCGCACGGTGGTTTCGAGTTCTTAAAGGGTGACTTCACATGGATCAAGGGATATGTTGTGGGCCAGATGACCAAGAGTCGTCGTGGCAAGCTCTACATCGAGGACGCAAGCTGGGGCCCCGAGGCCAGCTCAATCGAGTACGGGTACCGGGTTCCCTTCGGCGGAATCCACATCTTCAAGTTCCGGTTTTCAAGGACAAGGTGGTCAGGGGGGCTTTAACCAGCAATCCAACCAGGGTAATTAGCAGCAACAGTGAGGATATCAGAGCAACCCGAAACAGAGTGGACAGTATCATGTGTTCACCACGAGTTTATGCAAACGAGACCAGAAGATTCATAAAAGGGCAGTGAACATAGTTGAGCCAGCGATTCCTCGTTATATGCGATGGTCTGAACATCGTATTCTTTGGAGCCATGAGGATCACCCGCCCCGGGTTGACAATCCGGGTCAGTTGGCTTTGGTGGTTGCGTCTCAGGTTGGGGGTACAAGTTTACTAAGGTGCTCATGGATGGAGGCAGCAACATCAGTATCCTTTAATATCACACTTTTCGTCGTATGAATTTAACTAATAAAGATCTTAAGCCATCTAATACTATTTTCCATGGTGTGGTGCCTAGTAAGTCGATGTATCCAGTGGGTAAGATAGCTTCGGATGTGGCTTTTGGTGATGATCATGATTACAGAGCTAGGACATTGACTTTCGAGGTGGTCAAGATCCAGAGCCCTTATCATGCTTTATTTGGGTGGCCGGCTTATGCTAAGTTTATGGCAAGACCTTGTTTGTTTATCAGCAGCTTAAGATGCCGGGTTATAAGGGTACCATCACAGTGCATGGGAACAGGAAGATAGCCTTAGAATGTGAAGAAGGTGATGCTACTTATGCTGAGTCTGTGTGTGCAACAGAGGAGTTGATGTTTTACAAAGATAATGCTGACTCGGTAGATATGACACCTCTGAAGAAGCCAACCACGAAGCATGACCCTCTGTTGAAGTTTAAGTCGGCAGATGACACTAAGCTGGTTGATTTTGCTCCTGGCGACTCATCCAAGCAATTCAGTATTAGTGCTAATATGGATCCAAAATAGGAAGGCGCACTCATCAAGTTCATCCATGAGAACCGGGACATCTTTGCATGGAAACCTTCTAACGTGCCAGGTGTACCGAGGGAACTCGCCGAGCACACTCTCAATAATGATCCAAAGTTTAAATTGGTCAAGCAATTCCTTCGTCGTTTCAATGAAGAAAGGCGCAAGGCCATTGGTGAAGAAGTGGCCTGGCTCTTGGCGGCTTGGTTTATTGTGGAAGTTTTTCATCCTGAGTGATTGGCTAACCCGGTGCCGGTACTCAACAATAATGGTACTTGGCGGATGTGTATGGATTACACAGACCTTAACAAGGCATGTCCGGCTGATCCTTTTGCTCTCCCCCGTATTGATAAGATTATTGATGCTACGACGGGTTGTGAGCGTTTGAGTTTTTTATGCTTACTCTGGTTATCATCATATCAAGATGGCAGTTAAGGACTAGGAGAAGACAACTTTCATCACTCCCTTTGGAGCCTTCTGCTATGTGTCTATGCCTTTTGGGCTCAAGAGTGTTTAGGCGACTTATCAACGATGTGTCCAGAATTGCCTCCATGACCAGATTGGGCACAATGTTCATGCTTATGTGGATGATATTGTTGTGAAATCCAGGAAGAAAGAGACTCTGATAGATGATTTGAAAGAGACCTTTGAAAATCTCCGGGTTTACGAGATGATGCTTAACCCGGCCAAGTGTATTTTCGGTGTGCCAGCAGGCAAGCTTTTGGGTTTTTTGGTTTCTAAAAGGGGCATTGAAGCTAACCCGGAGAAAATCAAGGCAATCACTTCTTTGGCTAAGTCGGTGTGTCTAGCGCATGGCGGGTCGCATTGCAGCCTTAAGCCGATTCATAAGCTGGCTGGGTGAGAAGGTTACCAGATGATGAAGAAAACATATCACTTTTTCTAGAGTGATGCTGCTAATCAAGCGTTTGAAGAATTGAAAAAATAGTTAGCTAAGCCACCGATCTTTGCAGTTCCTATTGACAAGGAGCCCTTATTGTTATATGTGGCTGCTAATAGCCGAGCCGTAAGTGTAGCAATTATGGTGGAACGGAAAGAGGCAGGCAAGGAATATCTGATTCTGCGGCCGGTTTATTATATCAGTGAGGTCCTCATTGAATCCAAGCAGAGGTATCCACATTTGCAGAAACTGGTGTATGGAGTATCCATGACTAGTCGTAAGCTGAAGCAGTATTTCTTTGGTCGTCCCGTCACTGTCGTCAGTTCTGCTCCCTTGGGGGATATTATTCAAAACAGAGAAGCCACAGGTCGGGTAGCCAAGTGGGCCATTCAGCTTGGGCCCCATGGTTTGAAGTATATGCCTTGAACAGCTATCAAGTCTCAAGCACTTGTGGATTTTATCAATGACGGGACCGAGCTGCAGATGCGTGAGGAGAAGCCGAATAGCACATATTGGACTATTTACTTTGATGGATCCAGAAAGTTGGAAGGCTCGGGGGCTGCAGTTATTTTGACTTCCCCGCTAGGTGATAAATTTTGTTATGTTTTAAGGTTGATGTTCCCTTGTACTAACAATGCAGCTGAGTATGAGGCCTTGCTCCATGGTCTTCGGATGGTTAAAGAGATGAATCTAAGCTGGGTGAGGTGTTTTGGCAACTCAGATTTGGTGTCTCAGCAAGTTTCAGGCACTTGGGATTCTAAAGATCCATTCATGGCGGCTTACCGCCGAGAGGTTGATGCTATTGCTGGTCATTTCAAAGGTTATCAAGTGGAACATGTTGATCGTAGGAAAAATAAGGCGGCTGATGCCTTAAGCCAGCTAGGGTCTTGACGTAAGCCAGTATCACCTAATGTTTTACTTGATATTCTGCATAATCCTTCAGTAAAATTACCTTCAGAGGAAGATCCTGCTGTTCCTAACCCGGAGGCGTAGTTGGTGGCGGCTCTTCATACTATTCCTGATTGGATAGTTCCATATTTGGCTTATATGACTCGGAGCGAGTTACCTGATGATGAAACTTTGGCCAAGCAGATAACCTGGTGGTCTAAGTCAATGACTATTGTCAATGGAGAGTTGCACCATTGCAGTGTCACAGGGGTGTTTCAACGTTGTGTTTCTCCAGAGGAAGGCTGTGAGATTTTACAAGAGATTCATGAAGGAGATTGTGGTCATCATGTCGGCTCTAAGTCTCTTGAAGCCAAGGCTTTTCGTCATGGGCTTTATTGGCTAACGGCTCATGTTGATGCAGAGGATTTGGTCAGTAAATGTGATGGTTGTCAAAAAATTACAAGAAGAGCTCATGTGCCGGCTCAAGAATTGAGGATGATTCCAATTACTTGACTGTTTGCCATTGTCGGCATTCTGGGAACAGGGGTCCCCGGACTTGCCTGCCTGCGGCCCACTGCGTGGCTAACCCAGTAGGTCGTACGACCCATCTTCATCAACAAGGCATCGAAGACCCTCGCGAGGTGGATGACACAAGGCCTCCTCTGGAGCGGCCTAGTCAGGCAGGCTCACAAGGAGCGGAGATATCAAGGCGAGGCGAACCTCACGAGGCTCTCGTGACGTGAACCATGACGATCGACACCAGGCAGGCGCCAGGCGGACGCCAGCGCGCACAGCGTCCTTGTTTCCTCTTTGGTGCTAAGGAAACTAGTGCAGGCGAGAAGTACTGAGGCATCAGGCAAAGGTTGCCATTTTGGTGGAATCAGACCAGGACCAGAAGGACGGCAAGATGGAGGCCATCATGGAGCCCAAGACGGCGTCACCACCAGAGCTTTTGGTAGGCGAAGACCACTTTTGTCAGGATGGCTTGTACTAGTTGCCCCCCTTCAAATTTGCTCGGCATTGTTGGCTCCCTTCCCGCTCAAGATTTGGGAAGAGGACTAGGGCCTCTATAAGTAGGACTAGCCACAACCATAGGCAGGGGGACGATGAGATCTTAGATCATCCCCAGCCACAGAAGTTGGCCAAGCACAAGAACACCTCAACCTCAGGGGGTGGTTCTTCCCCTTGTATTGTTCATCAGCAGACCAAGAGGCAATCCACCACCACCACACTAGAGTAAGGTATTACACCACAACGGTGGCCCGAACCAGTATAAATCTTGTGTCTTTCTGTTTTGCGAGCTTATCGAGTTAGAGCGTAAATCGGTGGGAGGAAATGACTTCGCGCGCACCCTAGTGTTCGAACCTTAAGGGTTTGCCAGAACCCCACATCCGACATTTGGCGCGCCAGGTAGGGGTGTGCTGTAGCTTCCCCTCCATCGATCTGTGCTCCGTTGCCACCACGCTTTGCTCAAATGGCAGGCGCCTTGCCGCCAACTCCGACGGTCAGCGTTGACAATGGGGCCATGGGCTCCGAGCCCTCGCCCCCGCCCTGCGGCGGGTGCAGTGGCCGCCCAAGTTCAGGCCGGAGATGCCGGTGCCATACGACGGCACGGCGGACCCATTAGCTTTCCTACTGGCGTAGGAGGAGGCCGTCCTCGAAGCCGGGGGTGATGACATGGTCATGGCCAACTGGCTTCCCATGGCCCTCGCCGGCAAGCCACGCGCCTGGCTGCTCAACCTTCCCGGATCCACGATGGCATCTTGGGAGGAGCTGCGTGACCTCTTCACTGCTTGCTACGCGGCGCCGGTGCACCACGTAGTCGAGGCCCTACTGGGCGGCTCTCAAGCACTGCCGTCAGACCACCACGCCAAGCCGTTCTCCGTCAGATCGGGGCCACCTCCAGGCGCCCGGGGGCTCCGCCGGGCTGGGCTGCGCCAGAGGCCGACCTTACCTTCGGCTCTAAAGACCACCCCGACTCCACCGCCGGCTCCGGAATGCTCCCGATGCTCTACACGCCCACCATCTGCAACGTGGCCGTCACCAAGACCCTCATCCACGGTGGTTCTGGCCTCAACTTGCTCTCCGTGGAAGCCTTTAGCCTTCTCCACGTGCCACTCAAGCGGCTCGGCCTCAGTAAGACCTTCTCGGGAGTGGGTGGTGGAGCTACCCACTCCCTGGGACAGATCTGCCTCCCTGTCACCTTCGGCACATGCGACAACTACCACACCGAGCTGGTGGACTTCGACATCGCTCGCATCGGTCTCCCGTACAACGCCATCCTCGGGTACCCGGCTCTCGCTCAGTTCATGGCAGCGACTCACCCAACTTACAACCTCATGAAGATGCCAGGGAGCAAGGGCGTCCTCACCATCAAGGAGGACACTATGGAGGCCGTGATGGCGCTCAGGCTCGCCTTCAAGACCGCGGCAGCAGCACAACCCGGCGAGCCGGTGCCCCCGCGGCCAGGGAGGCCGCGCCCACCAAGAAGAAGCAATTGTTCACCCAGGACAAGGTGGAAACCAAGCAGGTATCGGTCAGCGAGGATGGGTCTTCAGGAGCCACCTTTACCATAGGAGCCGGCCTTGACCCAAAACAAGAAGAAACCCTGGTGAGGTTCTTGCGCGCGAACAAGGAGATATTCGCGTGAGAGCCCAATCAGCTGGTAGGGGTCCCGAGGGAGGTGATCCAGCATAATCTAAGGGTATGCCCCAACATCCACCCCGTGAAGCAGCGAGCAAGGCGGCAGTCCGCTGAGAAGCAGGCCTTCATCATCCAAGAGACACGCAAGCTGGAAGTGGCAGGTGCCATCCAAGAGGTCTGATACACTGAATGGCTGGTGTCGGTGTCAAAACCGGCGGATCTCGGGTAGGGGGTCCCGAACTGTGCGTCTAGGCCGGATGGTAACAGGAGGCAAGAAACACGATGTTTTACCCACGTTCGGGCCCTCTTGATGGAGGTAAAACCCTACGTCCTGCTTGATTAATATTGATGATATGGTTAGTACAAGAGTGGATCTACCACGAGATCGAGGAGGCTAAACCCTAGAAGCTAGCCTATGGTATGATTGTCATCTATGGAGTTGATGAAGTTGTCCTACGGACTAAAACCCTCCGTTTATATAGACACTAGATAGGGTTAGAGTTACATAGAGTCGGTTACAATGGTAGGAGATCTTGAATATCCGCATCGCCAAGCTTTCCTTCCACGCCAAGGAAAGTCCCCTCCGGACACGGGACGAAGTCTTCAATCTTGTATCTTCATAGTCAAGGAGTCCGACTGAAGGCATAGTCCGGCTACCCGAACACCCCCTAATCCAGGACTCCCTCAGTAGCGCCTGAACCAGGCTTCAATGACGATGAGTCCGGCGCGCAAATTGTCTTCGGCATTGCAAGGCGGGTTCCTCCTCCAAGTCCTTCATAGAAGATTGTAAACACCAAGAGTAGTGTCCAGCTCTGTAAAATAAGCTTCCACATATTGCCATAGAGAGAATAATATTAACACAAATCAAATCTGCTGACGTATTCTGCAGTGCGCCATCACACCACAACCAAGCCCTTTACTCGAATCATTTTTACTTTTCCTCCTCAGCATGTTTTGCGAGGTGGTTTCCTTGGCACGTCTTGTCAAAGAAGAGATCGTGTACCCTTTTTACGGGATTCTCATCAATACGGATGTGGGTAACCCAACCACGCCATTTATCACGGCGCTCGGGAGGCAAGCGAGTTTTATTAGGTAGGTGGGGACGCATAACCGCATCCGCCTATATAAGGGGATAAGGATCCACCCTTTTTACCTACGCCTTCTTCCTCCCTTGCCTATCCATCTCTCGCGCACCCGAGCTCCAGCGCCCAAGCCCGCACATCCCACCTCAACCTTCTCCAGCAATGTCCGGAGCGGGAGGCAAATGGATGGTCTCCTCCGTTACGGAGGGTAAAGTAAAAAAAGCGAAGGAAGGCCGGATACCTGTCCAAGGACATCGCGCACCGGCTTCCCGAAGAGGGGCAGCTTATCCCCACCCCAAGGCCCCATGAGAGGGTCGTGTTTCTCCCCCACTTCCTCCATGGACTAGGTTTTCCAATCCACCCATTTGTCCGGGGGCTCATGTTCTACTACGGCCTGGACTTCCACGATCTGGCTCCAAACTTCATCCTCAACATCTCAGCGTTTATCATCGTGTGCGAGGCCTTTCTCCGCGTCCGCCCCCATTTCGGCCTCTGGCTCAAGACCTTCAACGTCAAGCCCAAGGTGGTGCGCGGTAGCCAGGCGGAGTGCGGAGGCGCTATGGCGGGCAAGATGGCCAACGTCCTATGGTTCGAGGGCTCTTTCGTGGAGACCCTAAAGGGATGGTAAGCCGGGTGGTTTTATATCACCGAGCCCCGCGATCCGGAATGGACCGCAGCCCCTGAGTTCCGATCTGGACCCCCCACACGGCTTATGTCCTGGAAAAGGACGGGCCTGTCGTGGGGTGACGAAAAAGAGGTGACCGGATTGCAAACATGCATCCAGTCCCTAGTGAACAAGCCAGTCCGACTTGTTAACATAATCCAGGTTATGCTCATCCGCCGGATCCTCCCGTGCCAACAACGGGATTTTAATCTGTGGGAGTTCGACCCGGCGCAGCACCAAACCCTTAACAAGCTCTTCGACACGATGTATGAAGATGCCTGGAAGGTGCTATTCAAAGGCGCCAAGGCTCCCGCATCCGCTTCCGAGGACCACGGATACAGCTCGCAGCGTCACGCTAGCAAGGTATGCCATCTACACCCTTCACAGGATGTTAAGCCTTTTTTCATAGTTTGACACCATGCGGGATCTGAACTCCCTTTCCTCTGACAGGCTTGGCGAGTGATAGCCGAGCCGATTAACTGTCCGGCTTCGCTGCCCGAAGATCCAGCCCTAGCTTTACTGGTGAAGCTGCTGGCCCCGGCGCCTTATGTGGTGCCGGAGAAGAAGGTCAAGAAGAAGAAGACCACGGGGACTCGAAAGAGTGCCCGCAACGTGGTGGTGTCGGACTCGTCATCTGACGAGTCCGAGGCACCCTCCTCCTGCGAGAACGAGGAGGAGGAGGAAGAAGACTCTCCCTCTCCAGTGGAGGGAGGAGAGAAGAGGAAGGCCGCCCCAACGGGGGAGGCCGAGGGGTCTAGGAAAAGGAAGACCCCTCCGCCGGACTATGCCCCTGACGCCGAAGAGGGCGAAGAGGAGTGGACGGACAGGGCCAAGCATCCGGCAAAATCGTAAGTGTTCAGATACCAGAGTAACTCATGATATTCCTTTTGTTGCACAGCTTCCCCTAATGTCGAATATAATCATGCAGCCCGCCCCGGGCCGCACTCAACGAGTCGTCGAGCGGCTCCCTGGATTCATCGGACGTGAACTCTGTTCCGCCCGCTGTCTCCCCCCCCCCCCCCCCCCCCCCGCACTGCGGATGACGCCGAAGTGGCGTCGCAACGAGCTCCGGGGCAGGAGGAGGTGGTCCTGGAGGAGCCGCAAGGCGACCTCCCGGACCCCAGGAGTGAAGGGGACAAGACCCCCCAGGGCTCCAAGTCCGGCCTTAAGACGGACACCGTGTCGGAATCTTCAACAATTTCGGACCGCGGCAGGCGAACTCCTTCCAAGAGGAGCAAGGCTTCTGAGCCGGCAGCCTCCATCCAACCGGAGGTGCCGGACAATCTGCTGGAGGTGCTTGAAGGTGCCTCCATCGACAAGGAGCACCGTACTATTATGAGTACGGTGATCCGGAAGGTTCGGTCCGCCAAGAGCGGGTTGAATGAAGCTTGCGCTGGCCTCCTAACAGGCTTCGAGGTAAGTAAGAATATGTAAAAATATTACCGCATAGACAGTAGCCCCTGATGCTCTGTTTGGCGTTCGGAAAGAAAGGCCGAATTGAGGATCTATGAAATTTCGCAGGTGTCTAATAATAAAGAATTCAATATGCATATGCAGGCTTCGCTGCTAGCCACCGCCGCACTGACTTCGGAGGTGGATACCCTAAAATAGGGACTCGAGCGGTCCGAGCAAGAGCTCGGCCGTGCCAAGAAGCAGCTCGAGGAGAAAGAAGGTAAGAAATACCTTACAAAAAGGTGCCTATAGAGAGGCGTGATTACAAAAAATAACAGGATTGTACTGCTTATTGTAGGGGCCATGACTAAGGTGGCGACCCTCGAGCAGGCGCTGTCCGAGGCCGAAAAGAAAATGGCCGCAGAGCGCACGAAGCGAGAGAAACTTGGGTCTTAGGTCGGCGAGGTGCAGCAAGAGCTTCAGGCTCTCATGAAGAAACATGAGAGTTTGGAGCTTGAGTCAAAGACCCCAGCATCCGAGCTCGCGACGGCCCTTGAGACTGCCAAGTCTGCCAAGGCCGAAGCCCAAAAGGCTCTCTGAGAGTTGGAGGATATGAAGAAGATAGCAGCGGGTAAGGCATTCTTTATGCAAAGTAGAAACACAAAAGTAAACTACTTGCTACTTACCCGAAACCGGAGTTCTCCAGGGGCCTTCACAGATCTTCCCCGCAGCGTGTCCGATGCCACCACATTCTACCGAGCTAAAGAGGGTAGCTCGACGGAGGAGGTATTCTGGTCTCAGTATGCTAAGGCCGGACACCCTGTGCCCTTGAGCAACCAGCTGAAACAGCTGGTCGAACTCCACAAGGCGGCCGAACAGGCCATGAAGGGCTTCATAGTTCGGTTGTGGCCCTGAGAGGCCTTGCCTCGGAGCTACTTCAGGCTGGTGCGGCGGCTGGTGGAGGCCTGTCCAAGGCTCGAGGTCATCAAGCGCTCTGCCTGCATCGAAGGTGCCCATAGGGCCCTTGCCCGTGTAAAGGTGCACTGGGGTAAGCTGGACGGTGAGAAGCTTGTGACAGACGGGCCGCCGCCGGGGAAGGAGCATCACAAGCCGGAGAACTACTATAAGGATGTTCTTGCAGGTGCCCGCCTTGTGGCAGATGATTGCACCAAGGATGTAATTTTTGAATGAATTCGCTCGTGTTTATCCTGTGCACTGAAAACTTGTTCATATGTGCTAAGCAATGCGTATTGAATTTAAAATATTATTTTCTGTGCGGCCGTTTATCAAAAATTGAGAGATGGCCAGTCGTCGGCTTCTGCCCCCATGCCGCTAGTGCTGGGGTGTTCGGTGATAAACCTGGGCGCTCTTTTTCCCATGGTTGGGTCCTTCGAGGGAGGCGCTCAGCACGACGAACCAGGCAATCGGACTATAATGCTTGAACACTCTCACTTAGCCATAGAACTTTATAATTTTAAATTTCAGCGAAGCCCCTAGTTCGGAAGACCGAGTTCGGGGCGCTATCCATGCCTTGGCTGGGGTTATCCAGCTCCTCGCTCGATGCGGCATAAGCCTTTAGGGACTCAAAAAACCTCCGAACAGCGACCGGTCTCTCGCCTCATCATGACAATCAATTTTAGCTTTCTCCAATGAGGTGCTTAACCCAGCTCAACCGGGGCACAATCGCAGTGGTTCTCCTAGTGCTACCTTAGCCGATATAGCGGAACGTAAGGCACCAGAACATAGGAGCCGGGCAAACCCAACTATTGACCCAAATCATGATTCGGAGCCGATGCATATAGTGCTATAAGTTCGGGGTGCCACACTTGTGAAAGTGTACGGACTTCTCACACCATATTAAAGGGTAGTGAAGCCCCTAGTGTACTTGCCGTACCACAATGTATGGGTGCAACATGTCATGAATGAACATATATATGAAAAGAGTAATGCAAAAAATAGACAAAAAGCTAGGCATTGTTTATGGAGAGGCTATTTATCAAAGCCGAACGATACAGATGGTGCGATAAGCAAAAGATATTGGACTATTCAGTATGTCCTGACCAGGGGCAGGCCGCGGAATTATACATAAAGTAGGTATACCGCTCGTAACAGAGACCACCTGGGAGTTCCATAATGCGGCATGGCTTGTCTGCCTTCCTGGATCTTGCATCGTTTGTGCGGCAATCTAATTACCGAACAGGTCCTCCGAAGTATTGAGTCCTGAACGTAAGAAAAAATTAAAAAAAAAAGAATCCGGTAGCCCTTGGTATGCTTTAAGCCGTATTTTGGGCGTGCCGTTATTTTGCCCCTTTCCCTGTGCCCATGGTATTTCAAGGGCGTAGTTATGTACGCGAGGTACTAGTTTCGCTAGGTCGCTAAAGCTGGGGTTGGGGCCGCATTGCTACGCTTGCTCGGAGTGTGCCAGGTTGTCCTGCTCTAGGTTACTCCGGGCGCGCTTGGCAGTGTCTGGCTTTTTAATGGCCGGACTGGAGAATTGCCGAAGAAGGCTACTTTGTACCTCCGCTACGAGAGCCGCCGTATGCTCCTCCGTACGGAGGGAGCGTTCGGTGTTTCCGTTGACCGTGATTACTCCTCGAGGGCCTGGCATCTTGAGTTTGAGATATGCCTAGTGCGGCACCGCATTGAATTTTGTGAATGCGGTTCGTCCGAGCAGGGCGTGATAGCCACTGCGAAACGGGACTATATCGAAGATTAACTCTTCGCTTTGGAAATTATCCAGGGATCTGAAGACCACGTCTAGTGTTACTGAGCCTGTATAGTTGGCTTCTACACCTGGTATGACGCCTTTAAAGGTCGTTCTTGTGGGTTTGATCCTTGAGGGGTCTATGCCCATTTTCCGCACTTTGTCCTGATAAAGCAGGTTCAGGCTACTCCCGCCGTCCATGAGGTCTCTTGTGAGGTGAAATCCGTCGATGATTGGGTCAAGAACCAATGCGGCGAAGCCGCCATGACGGATGCTAGTGGGATGGTTCCTTCGATCAAAAGTGATCGGGCAGGAGGACCATGGGTATAACTTTGGGGTGACTGGCTCCATCGCGTATACGTCCCGTAGCGCACGCTTCCGCTCCCGCTTGGGAATGTGGGTTGCGTATATCATGTTCACCATACGCACTTGTGGGGGAAAGCCCTTCTGTCCATTGTTGTTCGGCGGCTTGGACTCCTCGTCGTCGCTGTGCAGCCCCTTGTCTTTGTTTTCGGCTCTTAACTTGCCTGCCTGCTTGAACACCCAACAATCCCTGTTAGTGTGATTGGCTGGCTTTTCGGGGGTGCCATGTATCTAGCAAAAGCGATCGAGTATTCGGTCCAAACTGGACGGGCCCTGAGTGTTCTTTTTAAATGGCTTTTTCCGCTGACCGAATTTATAGCCTCTGAATCCGGCATTGACTGCCGTGTCTTCATTGCTGTCGCCATTAACGCGGCCTTTTTGTTTGTTTCGACGTGTCCTGCCACTTTTGTCCTTGATATCCGAATTACCAGGGTTCTTTGATAAGTTGTTACTGCGAGCTAGCCAGCTGTCTTCACCCGTGCAAAAGCGGGTCATGAGTGTCGTGAGGGCTGCCATGGATTTCGGCTTTTCCTGTCCCAGGTGCCGGGCATGCCACTCGTCGCGGATGTTATGCTTGAAGGTTGCTAGGGCCTCTGCGTCCGGACAGTCGACTATCTGGTTTTTTTTTGTTAGGAACCGTGTCCAGAATTGTCTGGCTGATTCTTCTGGCTGCTGAATTATGTGGCTTAAGTCATCGGCATCCGGCGGGCGCACATAAATGCCCTGGAAGTTGTCGAGGAATGCGGCTTCTAGGTCCTCCTAAGAACTGATTGAGTCTGCTGGCAAGCTGTTAAGCCAATGCCGGGCCGGTCCTTTAAGTTTGAGCGGGAGGTACTTGATGGCGTGTAGATCATCGCCGCGTGCCATGTGGATGTGAAGGAGATAATCCTCAATCCATACCGCCGGTTCTGTCGTGCCATTGTATGATTCGATGTTTACGGGTTTGAAACCCTCTGAGATTTTATGCTCCATTACTTCATTCGTGAAGCATAGCGGGTGTGCAGCGCCTCGGTACGGGGCTATATCACGACGTAGCTCGGAAGAGCTATGTCTGTTGTGTTCGGTCCCGGCCGGATTTGTTGTATCCGGAGTGAAGATCATCGTCACGTGCCGTAGGGCGCCTGCGCGATCCATAGATCGATCCTGTTTGTCTTGCCTTGTCCTCTAGTACGTCTCGCAGGTCTGGTGCATTTTCCCGTGCCTTAGTTGAGTGGTGTCAGGGCATGGCTTGGGTGGAGGGTCAAGAGACCTCTCTGTCGCGGCCGCGAGGTGGCGAGTCTGCCATGTCATGCGCTGGTGATGTAGGAGCTTCTTCCTCTGATCGGGGTAGCGGCCTGCGCTTTGGGTAACTCTTGGAGGGGCGTTCGAGTTCGTACTCTTCTGCCGCAAGGACTTCAGTCCATCTGTCAGCTAGCAAATCTTGGGCAGCTCTAAGCTGCTGCTACTTTTTCTTGAGGCTGCTTGCCATGGCTAAAAGCCTGCATCTAAAACGCTCTTGTTCAGCGGGGTCTGATGGTATGACGAATTCATCGTCATCGAGGCTTGCCTCGTCTACGGAGGGAGGCATATAGTTATCTGTCGGCGTTCTGGGAATGGGGGTCCCCAGACTTGCCTGCCTGCAGCCTGCGGCGTGGCTCAAGTGGGGGCCTAGCGCGGCCCATCTTCATCAACACGAGGCTCAAGACCCTCGCGAGGCGGACGACACGGCACAGCCTCGTCAGGCTGGCTCGCGAGGAGGCGGAGAGTTCAAGGCGGGGTACCTCGCGAGGTGCGCATGATGCAAGCCATGACGACACGGGGCACCAGGCGGGTGCCAGCGCGCACAGCGTCCCTCTTTCCTCTTTGGTGCAAAGGGAGCAAGCGTATCAGCAGAGTACCGAGGCGTCAGGCAAAGGTTGCCACTTCGGTGCTACGAGACCAAGGCCAGGAGGACTACGAGACGGAGGTCACCATGGAGCCCAGCGCGGCGTCATCACCAGAGCCTTTCGCAGGCGAAGACTGATTTTGTCAGGATAGATGTACTCGCTGTCCCCCTTCAAATTAGCTCGCCATTGTTGGATCACTTCCCGCTCAATATTTGGGGAGAGGACCAGGGCCTCTATAAATAGGACTAGCCACCCACATAGCAAGGGGTTCGATTCCTGGTCGTTCGGTCCGGACGACGGGAGAGAGAAAAGGCATAGAGAGAGAGAGGGTGACCGAACTCTTCACAACAGTTCATCACCTCAGCCAAGAACAGACCCTCGCGAGGCTGTTCTTCCTTGTATTGTTCATCCTCACCAGCCCCAGGACACAATCCATCCACCACACACTGGAGTAGGGTATTACACCACATCGATGGCCCGAACCAGTATAAATCTTGTGTCTTTCGTGCAATTGTTTTAGTAGTTTAGATCCCATTTAGACGGAGAGGTTGAAGGTGAGATTTCCGCACGCACCCCAGTGTTCGAACCTTAAGGGCCTGCCGGAACCCGAAATCCGACATTTGGCGCACCAGGTAGGGGTGCGCCGGGATCCGTCTTCCACCGCTCCGCCCTCCTTCGGCCGCTGCAACCATGCGCGGCGCCAGCCGGGCTCGCGCCGCCCTGGTGGCCCTCGCCGGTGGGCGCCCTCGTTGTCCGCCGCCACCCGCCGTCATCACCGCCACCAGCTCGGCGGGTAACGAGCTACAAGCACCACCCCAGCATCGGCCTACGCGACAGAGCAACTGCACCGCGGCGCCGGCGCCTCCGGTCGTTGCGGCCCTCCTGGGCGGCTCACAGGCGCCACCCACAAGTCGCCACGTCAAGCCTTTTGCCCGCCGGGTTAGCACCGCTGCCGCGCGGCAGGGGGCTCCCCCGGACCGGGCGACGAGCGAGGTCGATTTGACCTTCAGCTCGGAGGACCACCCCACCAACCCGGTCAGCTCAGGCGCGCTCCCCTTGTTGTGCACCCCCACCATCTGCCAGGTGGCCGTCACCCGGACCCTCGTCGACGGCGGCGCGGGCCTCAGCTTGCTTTCGGTCAAGACTTTCGACCTCTTCCGCATACCCCAGGAGGGGCTGCGGCCCAGCCGATCCTTCTCGGGCGTCGGGGGCGGATCATCCGACTCCCTGGGGCAGATCCGGCTCCCGGTGACCTTCGGCACCTACGACAACTTCCGCACGGAGACGGTCGACTTCGACATCGCCCCCATCGGCCTTCCTTACAACGCCATCCTCGGCTACCCGGCACTAGCCCAATTCATGGCCGCCACGCATCCGGCGTATAACCTCATGAAGATGCCCGGGAGCAATGGTACCCTCACTGTGCGCGGGGACAACGGGGACGCATTGCGAGTGCTCGAGCTCGCCTTCAAGACAGCGGCGTCGGCACGGCCCGCCTACGCAGAGGCCCCAGAGCCCAAGGGGGCTGCGCCCGCCAAGAAGAAGCAGCTGTTCACCTAGGACAAAGCAAAGACCAAGCAGATCCCCGTCGACGAGGACGGGTCCTCCGGCGCCACTTTCACCATAGGCACCAACCTAGAGCCCGAGCAGGAGGAGGCCTTGGTCAAGTTCCTGCGCTCGAATAAGAAGGTATTTGCTTGGGAGCCGTATCAGCTAGCAGGGATCCCCAGATGTGTCATCGAGCACCACCTCAACGTATGCCCAAATGTACGCCCCGTGAAGCAGAAGGCCAGGCGGCAGTCCACGGAGAAGCAAGCTTTCATCACCCAAGAGACCCGCAAGCTAGAGGCTGCAGGGGTCATTCGCGAGGTCCGATACCCAGACTGGTTGGCCAACCCTGTCGTTGTGCCCAAGAAGGGGGGGAAAGAACGCATGTGTGTCGACTTCACCAACCTCAACAAGGCATGCCCGCAAGATCCGTTCCCGCTCCCCCGTATCGACCAGATTGTCGATTCCACTGCGGAGTGTGACCTGCTATGCTTCCTGGATGCCTTCTCCGGGTATCACCAGATCAAGATGGCCGTGGAAGACGTCGAGAAGACTGCTTTCTTGACCCCATGCGGGGTATACTGCTACACGTGCATGCCATTCGGGCTACGTAACGCGGGGGCAACCTTTCAGCGACTGATGCACATCACCCTGGGTCCACAGCTCGGAAGAAATGTCGAGGCCTACGTCGATGACATAGTGGTGAAGTCTCGGGAGGCCGAGACCCTGATACAAGACCTGGAGGAGACCTTTGCGAGCCTCGACGCAGTAAACCTGCGGCTCAACCCGGAGAAATGTGTGTTTGGCGCCCCCTCGGGCAAGCTCTTGGGGTTCCTCATGTCCCATCGTGGCATCGAGGCCAACCCCGAGAAGCTCAAAGCGGTCGAGGACATGACCACGCTAGGGCGCTTCATCTCCAAACTAGGGTAGCGAGCGCTGCCTTTCTTCCAGCTGATGAAGAAGAAACGGGCCTTTGAGTGGACTGAAGAAGCAGATAAGGCGTTTCAAGATCTCAAGAGATACCTGACCAGTCCCCCAGGCATGGTGGCTCCGCGCCCTCAGGAGCCCCTGCTGCTGTACCTCGCCGCCGCACCCTACTTCGCCAGCGCAGCCCTGGTGGCGGTTAGGGAGGAGCGCCAAGTCAAGGCTGCAGCGGCAGCCCGAGGCAGGACAAAACGGGAACAAGGAAAGACTGCAGAAGCCGCAACCGCAGCTGAGGAGGGTCAGCTGCCGAGGAATGCACCGGGGGCAGGAGAGGCCGCCCGACCAGATGGTCCACCTCCCGAGGCCACGACGCCCCGTGAGGTGCCCTTACCTCCCGAGGGCGCAGCAACCCCAGATGCTCTCAGCCTTGTCGAGCACCCAGTTTACTTTGTTAGCATGGTGCTACGGGACGCGAGGGCCTGGTACCCAATGCCTCAGAAGCTCCTCTTCGCGCTACTGGTAGCCTCGCGCAAGCTGCGTCACTACTTCCAGGCTCACCCCATCAAAGTCGTCTTGTCGTACCCCCTGGAGAGGGTGCTCAGGAGCCCTAACTCAGCCGGAAGGGTCACTGAATGGAACATAGAGCTGCAGGCATTTCAGCTCGAGTTCAGCACAACCAGGGTCATCAAAGGAGCAGCATTGGCGGATTTTGTGGCAGAATGGACAGAGGCACCAGGCCTCAAGGCCGACGAGGATCGGTCCCTCTTCCAGGGGAGCGATGCACCAGAAGGCTGGGTCATGCACTTTGACGGGGCGTTCTCCAGACATGGTGCTGGGGCTGGAGCGGTGCTTATATCGCCCACTTAGGACAAGCTCTACTATGCCGTACAGCTCTGCTTCCAAAAAGGTGAAAAGGTCTCCAACAACATAGCAGAATATGAGGGTCTAACAGTAGGCCTGAAGACCGCGGCAGCCCTGGGGGTGAAGCGCCTTACCATTAAGGGTGATTCACAGCTCCTCGTGAACTTCTCCAACAAGGTGTACGAGCCGAAAGACGAGCACATGGAAGCTTACCTTGCGGAGGTCCGCAGGATGGAGAAGCAGTTCTGGGGGTTGGAATTGCAGCATGTGCCCCGTGGCACCAATCAGGAGGCCGACGACATCGCCAAGCGGGCATCTAGGCGGCTACCTCAGGAGTCTGGCGTCTTCGAGGAGAGGCTCTTCAAGCCCTCAGCCTTGCCGTCACTGTCAAACACGGCTCAGCCTCGGGAGGAGCTCCCCCAGCCACCTGCCTCAGGAGCCCCGGTCTGTGGCCCGGCCTCCGGAGCACGCCTGCTCCTGACGATGGAACCTCAAGAGGAGTGCTGGATCACCGAGCTCCGGAGTTACTTGACGCAAGGGACCATGCCTGAGAAAGAGGAGGAAGCGGAGCGAGTGGCGCGGCAGGCCAATGCGTACTGCATCAGAGACGGAGAACTCTACCGAAAGCGGCCAAACGATGTACTCCTGCGTTGCATTTCCAGGGAGCAAGGAAAGGAACTACTGGAGGACATACACGGCGGAGACTACGGGCACCACTCATCATCGCGGACCCTCGTCGGCAAGGCGTTCCGCAGTGGGTTTTATTGGCCTACCGCACTCAATGACAACGTAGAGCTGATGAGAGCTTGTGAGGCCTGCCAGTTCCACGCTAAGCAAATCCATCAGCTGGCCGAAGGCCTGCAGACTATACCCCTTTCATGGTCGTTCACAGTATGGGGGCTGGACATCCTGGGCCCATTTCCTCGGGCGCCAGGGGGCTACCGCTACATCTACGTCGCCGTGGACAAGTTCACCAAGTGGGCTGAAGTGGAGGCCGTCCGCGCCATCCCCGCGGGCTCCGCGGTCAAGTTCATCAGGGGCATCGTGAGCCGGTTCGGGGTGCCAAACCGCATCATCACAGACAACGGTTCGCAGTTCACCAGTAACCTCTTCAAAACATACTGTGCTAACCTTGGAATGCAGATATGCTACGCTTCCATGGCGCACCCACGAAGCAACGGCCAGGCCGAACGAGCCAACGCGGAGGTCCTGAGAGGCCTCAAGACCAGGACGTTCAAGAAGAAGCTGGAGGCCTGCGGCCGAGGTTGGTATGACGAGCTTCAATCCGTGCTGTGGTCCATCCACACCACCGCGACCAAGCCGACTGGGGAGACCCCATTCTTCCTGGTCTATGGAGTGGAGGCCGTCCTCCCTCACGAAGTCAGACGTCGCTCCACGCGGGTCCTGGCATTCGACGGGGCGCAGCAAGATGCCATGCGGGGGACGGACCTCGTGTTGGGGGAGGAACGATGACGGGAAGCCGCGCTGCGAGCGGCGAGGTATCAGCAGGCGCTGCGGCGATATCACTACCGCAACATCCGCCCGCGGACTCTCGAGGTAGGAGACCTCGTGCTCAGGCGGGTTCTCTCCAGGGAGGGGTTGCACAAGCTCTGTCCCATGTGGGAGGGCCCGTTCAAGGTTGTTCATGTTTCCAGGCCCGGCTCCGGGCGCTTGGAGACTCAGGAGGGAGTGCCAATCCAGAATGCGTGGAACATCCAGCACCTCCAGAGGTTCTACCCCTGAAAAGGCCCGGAGCCTGTGAAGCAAGGCGAGTGCCTGTGAAGCTATCGCGTTTTGGAAAGGCCCAGAGCCTGGGAAGCAAGGCGAGTGCCTATGAAGATCATCTCTTTTTGGAAAGGTCCGGAGCCTGTGAAGCAAGGCGAGTGCCTGTGAAGCTATCGCATTTTGGAAAGGCCCGGAGCCTGTGAAGCAAGGCGAGTGCCTGTGAAGCTATCACGTTTTGGAAAGGCCCGGAGCCTGTGAAGCAAGGTGAGTGCGTGTGAAGCTATCGCGTTTTGGAAAGGCCCGGAGCCTGTGAAGCAAGGCGAGTGCCTGTGAAGCTATCGCATTTTGGAAAGGCCCGGAGCCTGTGAAGCAAGGCGAGTGCCTGTGAAGCTATCGCGTTTTGGAAAGGCCCGGAGCCTGTGAAGCAAGGCGAGTGCATGTGAAGCTATCGCGTTTTGGAAAGGCCCAGAGCCTGTGAAGCAAGGCGAGTGCCTGTGAAGATCATCTCTTTTTGGAAAGGCCCAGAGCCTGTGAAGCAAGGCGAGTGCCTGTGAAGATCATCACTTTGGAAAAAGGCCCAGAGCCTGTGAAGCAAGGCCAATGCCTATGAAGCTCGCCGCCCCGTGACACTCTCACGTAATAATGAGTGGGGTTGTACACGCCCCGGAGTCTCAGGAGCGCCGGCCTCAGGCCCTGGGGCTCCCTGCCACGCCTAGTGGCAGCACTTAGCTCCGCGCTGGTGAGAAGACGTCGAAGACTAGATTAGGTGTCGGACGCGGCTTTCCCATTTGCTTTCCGCAGTTGACGTGTTCGTTTGCATTTGGAGTCTTATTGGAGTTATCGCTGTTGCGGATTTATGGTTCGTCGATTTTCACCCCTTGCTTTGGTTTCTCTCGTGAACAACCTCGCGAGGGATGGTGCTCAGGCGCCCTCGCGAGGGTTTCTGCCCTAGCCCCAGGAGGGTTTCACGGCCCTGGCGCATTACAGGAGCACCCCTCCTAGTCAGTGCCCCTCGGGTACCACGACACGCGCACAGGGCCTGGGTCGGTCGCCCCACTCCCCAGCAGGGGTCGAAAGCTATCTACGCACAAGCTGAAATCAGGAAGTACAAAAATGAGATCAAGGTAATAGCTGAAGCGGCAACATTTCCCAACACGCCCCCAGGGGGCTCCATGCAACTGTTCTGTCTTACACAAGGAACAAAAGAGAAAGGAAAAGACGAGCCTGGTGCCGCCCCTCCCGCATCGGCCCACGGCAGCGACACAGGCTGCCCTGGGGCCTCAAGCGGACCCCCTCTCACGCTGCGCCGGAGCACGATGGCGGGCGGACAAACCACCACCTCCTAGGCAGATCCGACGGTGCGGGGAGGACAGCTGCCACCACTGGAGGAGTCGCTTGAGGAAGAGCTGACGAGGCTGGGGGAGTCGCTAACGCCGCCGCCCGCTCGGGCGCTATCTCCCCCATCACCATCGGAGCGGGGCCCGCGGACGCGGTCACCATCCTCAGGGCGGCACCCCGCGCGGCGACCATCTTCCCCAAACACCCTCACGTAGAGGGTGGCGTCGCCATCGAACCTGAAGTGCAGAGTGCACCGACGCTCCAGGTCGCGAGCGCGGGCAAACGCCTGCCAGCCGCGAGTGAAGACCAAGCCCCGCTGGCGGAGACCTCCAGCGCGACCCACGAGGACCTGCTGCAGCAGCCCTCCGCCTGGAGCCAGAGGCCGCCAGGAGCGCCGGCCGGGAGTTCGCCAAGGAGGAAGCGAGGGAGCGGGAGCCGGGTGCGAGCTGGCTCCGCCGACCAAACGACGAATTCCGGCGGCGCCTGCCCGGCGTGAAAGCGCAGCCTGGGGGAGCGCGCAACCCAGGCGCACCCTCCGGCTGCGGCGGCTTGCCCGCCGCCGCGCTGGGAGCCCCCCCCCCCCCCCCCCCCCCCCACGGCCGCTGGGAACTGCCGGGGCGGCCACCGGGTGCTTCCGGGGGTGCCCGCGACCACGCTTGGATGGGGGAGAGGCAGGACCGACTTGGAGGGCCTTCCCCTTCTCTGCGGCCGAGTACCTCCTCGATGGAGCCATCGCACCAAGACGGAGCAAGAACTGAGGCGCAGGAGAGAGCAAGAGAAGATGGACTTGACGGGCACGAGCGGTGCCATACTTATAGCCGGTGAAGGCCAACCGCCGGTCTCCATGATCACAAGTAATCATAACACGTTCTGCATGTAGGGACTTGTCCAACTCGCACGATCACCAAGGCGTCATGGGGAAGCGGAGGCGCCACGTCCAATCAACCGCCACGTGGCGTCCAAGGCTGCAGGCTGTTAGGGCCCGCGGCGCTTCACCCTTGCCCTTTCGCCTCTTGGCACGGCCAAGCCCAAGTGTGCCTTGGGCCCGGGGGCTACTGTCGGCGTTCTGGGAACGGGGGTCCCCAGACTTGCCTGCCTGCGGTCTGCGGCGTGGCTCAAGTGGGGGCCCAGCGCGGCCGATCTTCATCAACACGAGGCTCAAGACCCTCGCAAGGGGCCAAGCCTCGCGAGGCGGACGACACGGCGCATCCTCAGGCACAGCCTCGTCAGGCTGGCTCGCGAGGAGGCGGACAGTTCAAGGCGGGGTACCTCGCGAGGTGCCCATGATGCAAGCCATGACAACACGGGGCACCAGGCGGGTGCTAGCGCGCGCAGCGTCCCTCTTTCCTCCTTGGTGCAAAGGGAGCAAGCGTATCAGCAGAGTACCGAGGCGTCAGGCAAAGGTTGCCACTTCGGTGCAACGAGACCAAGGCCAGGAGGACTACGAGACGGAGGTCACCATGGAGCCCAGCGCGGCGTCATCACCAGAGCCTTTGGCAGGCGAAGACTTCTTTTGTCAGGATAGATGTACTCGCTGTCCCCCTTCAAATTAGCCCGCCATTGTTGGATCCCTTCCCGCTCAATATTTGGGGAGAGGACCAGGGCCTCTATAAATAGGACTAGCCACCCACATAGCAAGGGGTTCAATTCCTGGTCGTTCGGTCCGGGCAACGGGAGAGAGAAAAGGCATAGAGAGAGAGAGAGGGTGACCGAACTCTTCACAACAGTTCATCACCTCAGCCAAGAACAGACCCTCGCGAGGCTGTTCTTCCTTGTATTGTTCATCCTCACCAGCCCCAGGAGGCAATCCATCCACCACACACTGCAGTAGGGTATTACACCACATCGGTGGCCCGAACCAGTATAAATCTTGTGTCTTTCGTGCAGTTCTTTTAGTAGTTTAGATCCCATTGAGACAGAGAGGTTGAAGGTGAGATTTCCGCACGCACCCCAGTGTTCGAACCTTAAGGGTCTGCCGAAACCCGAAATCCGACATTATCATCCTCAACCTCTTGGTCTGCCGCTCTCTCATGAGGGTTGGCTTCTCCATCTTCCTGTGCCGACTCTTGTTGAGGTGGGTGTTCTTCGGCGCTGTCTGGGGTAGTATTATCTCCCGTGCTGGAATCATCGTTTTTGCTTTGGCAGGATTTAGAGCGGCGCTGCTGACGCCGGCGCTTTGGCTGTTTCTTGGGGGTGTCCTCCCCCACTGTTCCATCGCCATCTCCATCTTTTGGAGTATCCACCATATATATGTCATATGACGAGGTGGCCTTCCAGCGCCCTACAGGTGCTGGTTCCTGTTCGTCTCCTACATCGTCATCCATACCGTTGATGTCTTCCAAGCCGAAGTCAAGCATGTCGGTTAAATCGTCGACAGTGGCTACAAAGTGGGTGGTGGGTGGGTTTTGAATTTCTTCATCGTCCGCATCCCATCCTCACTGACCGTAATCCGGCCAGGGCTCTCCTGATAAAGAGAGAGACTTAAGAGAATTCAGGATGACGCCAAAAGGCGAGTGCTGAAAGATGTCTGCGGCGGTGAACTCCATTATCGGCGCCCAATCGGATTCGATTGGCAGGCGCGCGGGGGGGTCGGAGTCCGGATCCTCGGAGTCACGGATCATGCAGAGTGCGGGGCTAGCGGTCGGCTCGATCACCTTTAAGATCGCAGCCCCTGAGGTGGTGTCCAGCCGCTCGTCCTCAATTGGTGCAATAGGTTCCGAGTTAGAGGTCGGAACCGATGTGTGTGCAGCCTCCAGGACACTACCCGGAGGCAGTGCGGCGCGCTTGGCCGTGGCTCGAACCTGTCGAAGATCAAGTCTCCGCAGATGTCAGGCGTGTAGTTTAAGCTTCCAAACCTGACTTGATGGCCAGGGGCGTAGCTTTTGATCTGCTCCAAGTGGCCAAGAGAATTGGCCCACAGAGCGAAGCCGCCAAAGACGAAGATCTGTCCGGGGAGAAAAGTCTCACCCTGGACTGCATCGTTGTTGATGATCAAAGGAGCCATCGGACCTAACGGCGACGACACAGAGGAACTCTCAATGAAAGCACCAATGTTGGTGTCAAAACCGGCGGATCTCGGGTAGGGGGTCCCAAACTGTGCGTCTAGGCCGGATGGTAACAGGAGGCAGGAAAGATGATGTTTTACCCAGGTTCGGGCCCTCTTGATGGAGGTAAAACCCTATGCCCTGCTTGATTAATATTGATGATATGGGTAGTACAAGAGTGGATCTACCACGAGATCAAGGAGGATAAACCCTAGAAGCTAGCCTATGGTATGATTGTCGTCTATGGAGTTGATGAAGTTGTCCTACGGACTAAAACCCTCCGGTTTATATAGACACCAGATAGGGTCAGGGTTACATAGAGTCGGTTACAATGGTAGGAGATCTTGAATATCCGCATCGCCAAGCTTGCCTTCCACGCCATGGAAAGTCCCCTCCGGACACGGGACGAAGTCTTCAATCTTGTATCTTCATAGTCCAGGAGTCCGGCTGAAGGTATAGTCCGGCTACCCGAACACCCCCTAATCCAGGACTCCCTCAGCTGGCGAATCCTGTCGTGGTGCCGAAATAAGGCAGGAATGAACGGATGTGCATCTACTTCACTAATTTTAACAAAGCATGCCCTCAAGACCTGTTCCCACTCCCGCGCATCGACCAGATCGTTGACTCCACCGCCGAGTGTGACCTGCTATGCTTCCTGGATGCGTTCTCAGGATATCATCAAATGAAGATGGCAGTGGAAGATGTGGAGAAGACGGCCTTCCTGACACCATGTGGGGTGTACTGCTACACCTGCATGCCCTTTGGGCTACGCAACGCGGAAGCGACCTTTCAGCGGTTGATGCACATCGCTCTGGGCGGCAGCTCGGGACGAACGCAGAGGTTTATGAGGATGACATAGTGGTCAAGTCTCGCGAGGCAAGGACATTGATTCAAGACTTGGAGGAGACCTTCGAGAGCCTGTGCCAAGTAAACTTAAGGCTCAACCCGGAGAACTGCGTGTTCGATGTCCCCTCCGGCAAGCTGCTGGGGTTCCTCGTATCCCACAGGAGGATCGAGGCGAACCCGGAGAAGGTCAAGGCTATCGAGGACATGAGCCCGCCGCGGACCCTCAAAGAGATGCAGAAGTTGGCAGGGCGGGTGACCGCGTTAGGGCGTTTCATCTCCAAACTGGGAGAGCGCGCCTTACCATTCTTCAAGCTCATGAAGAGGAAGGGCCCATTCGAGTGGAACACGGAGGCCGACCGAGCCTTCCAAGACCTCAAGAAATACCTTACTAGCCCCCCACTGACGGTGGCACCATGGCCCCTCGAGCCTTTGGTACTCTACCTCGCTGCCACCCCATACTTTCCCAGCACGGCGTTGGTGGCGGTTCGGGAGGAGCGCCAAGCCAAGGGCGTGCCCCGCCAGGCCAAGGCTGAAGTAGCGCGGGGTCAGGAAGGCGCAGCAAAGGCATCAGCGGTGGAAGGCCAAGCTTTTAAGGGTGGCATCGCAAAAGCTCCTGAGGACAGTAGAGTCTCAAGGACCCTTCCACCTCAGGATATGCCCTGATCTCCGCAGGACCCGAGCCTCGACAGCGTGCCGACCCTCATCGAACACCCGGTATACTTTGTCAGCACCGTACTACGGGACGCGAGAGCGCGCTACCCCATGTCCCAGAAACTCATGCCCGCGCTCCTGGTGGCCTCACGCAAGCTGCAACACTACCTCCAGGGCCATCCCATCAAGGTCATCTCAGCCTACCTGCTGGAAAGGATACTTAGGAGCCCTAACTCAGCTAGAAGGGTCGCAGAGTGGAACATCGAGTTGCAAGCGTTCCAATTGGAGTTCAGCACTACCAGGGTCATCAAGGGGGCCGCACTTGCTGACTTTCTGGTAGAATGGACGGATGCCCCGGCACTTGAGGAAGGAGAAGACCGGTCCACCTCCCCAGGAAGTGAGGCTCTAGACGGTTGGATCATGTATTTCGACGGCGCCTTCGCAAATCAGGGTGCGGGGGCTGGAGCTGTGCTCATCTCGCCCACCCAAGACAAGCTCTACTAAGCCGTGCAACTCTGCTTTCAGCACGGCGAGAAGGTCTACAACAACATCGCAGAATACGAAGGCCTCATAGCCGGCCTGAAGGTTGTAGCGGCCCTAGGCGTGAAGCGCCTCACCATCAGAGGCGACTCATAACTCCTCATCAACTTCTCCAACAAGGTGTATGAGCCAAAGGACGAGCATATGGAGGACTACCTCGTGGAGGTGCGCAAGATGGAGAAACAGTTCTCGGGCCTGGAACTGCAGCACGTGCCACGGGGCACCAACAAGGAAGCCGACGACATCGCCAGGAGAGCATCCAAGCGGCAACCGCGGGAGCCAGGCATTTTGAGGAGCGGCTCTTCAAGCCATCCGTTGTGCCACCGTTTTCAAGCATGACTCAACCTCGGGAGGAGCTCCCCCAGCCTCCGGCCGCGGGAGCCCCGGCCTATGGACCGACCTCCGGAGCTCGGCTGCTCTTGGCACTCGAGCCCCAGGAGGAATGCTGGACCAAGGAATTTAAGGAGTACTAAATGCACAGGATGTTGCCGGAGAAGGAAGAGGAGGCGGAGCGCGTGGCCCGGCAAGCCACGGCATACTGTATCCAAGATGGCGAGTTATATAGGAAGAGACCGAACAATGTCACACTGCGCTGCATATCTAGCGACCAAGGAAGGGAGTTGCTGATTAACATACACGGCAGGGACTGCGGACACCACTCGTCTTCACGGACCCTCGTCGGCAAGGTATTCCGCAGTGGATTCTACTGGCCTACAACACTCAACGACGCAACCGAGCTGGTGAAGTCTTGCGAAGCTTGCCAATTCCACGCCAAGCAAATCCATCAACCTGGTCAGGGCCTTCAAACTATCCCGCTCACATGGCCATTCGCGGTCTGGGGGCTGGATATCCTAGGCCCGTTCCCTCAGGCGCCAGGGGGCTACCGTTACCTCTACGTCGCCATCAACAAGTTTACCAAGTGGGCGGAAGTGGAAGCCGTCTGTACCATCCCAGCCGGCTCTGCTGTCAAGTTCATCAAAGGCCTCGTGAGCCACTTCAGGGTCCCCAACCGCATCATCACAGATAACGGTTCACAGTTTACTAGCAACCTCTTCAAAACCTACTATGCTAACCTTGGAACGCAGATCTGCTACGCTTCGGTGGCCCACTCCAGGAGCAATGGTCAGGCCGAATGTGCTAACGCGGATGTCCTAAGGGACCTCAAGACCAGGACCTTCAAGAAGAAGTTGGAGGCCTGTGGCAGGGGCTGGCACGACGAGCTCCAGTCCATATTGTGGTCCATCTGGACCACCACCACCAAGCCAACGGGAGAGACTCCATTCTTCCTCGTCTACGGAGCTGAAGCGGTCCTCCCTCACGAGGTCAAGCATCGCTCCGTACGGGTCCTGGCGTTCGATGAAACGCAGAAGGACGCTACGCGGTGGATGGACCTCGTGTTGGGGGAGGAACGTCGCCACGAAGCTGCGCTACGGGCGGCAAGGTACCAGCAAGCACTACGGCGATACCACTACCCCAACATCCGCTCTAGGACACTCGAGACGGGAGACCTAGTCCTGGGGCGGGTCCTCTCTAGGGAAGGGCTGCATGAGCTTTCACCAATGTGGTAGGGCCCGTTCAAGGTGATCCACATCTCCAGGCCTGGCGCCGTGCGCCTGGAGACACAAGACGGAGTACCAGTCCAAAACGCCTGGAACATCCAGCACCTCCGGAAGTTTTGCCCATGAAGCAAGGCCTAGAGCCTATGAAGCAAGGCCCAGAGCCTGTGAAGAAAGTCCATGAGCCTGTGAAGCAAGGCCCAGGGCCTGTGAAGAAAGGCCCAGAGCCTGTGAAGAATCACCGCCCGTGACACTCTCACGTAATAATGAGTTGGGGTTGTAGACGCCCCAGAGTCTCAGGAGTGCCGGCCTCAGGCCCTGGGGCTCCTGCCCACGCCTAGTGGCAGCACTTAGCTCCGCGGTGGTGAGAAGACTTGAAGACTAGAATAGGTGCCAGACGCGGATTTTCATTTGCTTTCCGCATTTGGCTTCCTTTTCCTTAATCAAAATTTGCTTTTGGCATTCCTTCCTTATTTGACCCCCTCGCCTCTCGCTGCATTTTTTCGGCTCAGGTTAGCTCGTGTTCTCTCTCTCTCGCATGCCTCGCGAGGGGGCTGGGAAGGTGCCCTCGCGAGAATTTTCTCCCTTCTCTGCCTTCTCGCGATCCACCCTCGTTCGAGCCCAAAAGCTGGTGTGCCTCTCCGTCCGAGACCAAAAGTTGGCGTGCCTCTCCTAGTCCGTGCCCCTCGGGTACCGCGATATAAGGCGCTAGGTCAGGGCCAGGGCGAACGGCAAATATTTTAACATGCTTCCTAACGAGCTTTTGCAGTTCCCGAGCAAATGCTGGCCACTGAGGCAAGTTGGACGCGAGGAAATGAGCGCCTCGTGAGGAAGAGGGCGTCCGGGATATACCAGGTTAAGTTAGCTTTGCACGAAATAATGACACAACACGCACAGTGCCAGAACCAAGGAACCATAGTTCGATACATGCCTCCCTGGGCCCAAATTGGTTACATTCTTGATGCAGGAAAAAGAGTAAAACAAAAGCAACATTGCGGCAATCTGCGGAGTCAGACCCCTAGCGGCACTCCGAGCCTAGCCGGATCCTTCTTCGCACTTCACGGAGGCACGGTGACGAGATGACCCACTGCCGCCTTCAAAGCAGGCGCGGCGGTGCGGCGGCTGGTCGTGGCCACTACTGCTGGAGCTGTCACCGGGGGAAGAGCCGCCATAGCTGGACAAGACGCAGCCGCCCCCGAGGGCAAGCTCTCCCTCAACCTCGTCACGACCGTCACCGAGACCGAGCACCTCCTCACCATCGTTCGCCTCAGGGCAGCACCCGGCACGGCGACCATCTTCCCCAAACACCCTCACATAGAGGATTGATTCACCGTCATGCTTGAAGTGGAGGGCTGTCAGGACCCCGATCCTAGGTCACACCGATCTAGCATGTAACACATCATATCACTTTGTGGCCTCACGCACGGTATTTCCACGGGTGCCACCTTACCTGGCCCGGGACCGTCTGCGCCTTTTGGCTCACGTATATGATAGTGTCGCTAGCATCCATATGACAAAGAACCCGGGCCGACATGGCTAGTCGTGAACCCAAAGCGGCACTAACCCATGGGGACAGGCATACATGAATCAACCTCGAGCATGTCGGTCAACAGCGTGTGAATCCGGGCTGTAGCACTGGGCTAACAGGACTCCGGTAACCCGGGCTGTAGCAGGCTAGGCAGGACTCCGGATGTCACCGCGTGACATTTCCCCGAAGGGACAAACATAGGAACGAAGTGAAACACATGCCGGCCAGTCAAGTGTCCTGAGTAGTAGTGCTGGGCTAGCAGGACTCCGGTGATCCGGGCTGTAGCGGACTACTATCGCTCAGAAGCACTAGACCACATTTCCCCATATGATAGGCTGCCAAGGATAAACCACTAGATAGTCGGATCCCACACATACCAAGCATTTCAATCATACACACAATATGCTCGATATGTGTGAATACAACATGGCATCACAACATAACTCCACAACTCAAGTATTTATTCATTAGGCTCCGAGGAGCGAGATATTACAGACATGGGTCTCATGACCCAACAATCATAGCATACAATGCAAAGCACATGCGGAAGCTTAACATGTCTGAGTACAGACATCTATAAATGAAAAAGGCTAAGAAGCCTGACTATCTACCAAATCATGTCGAGGGCACAAGATCGTAGCTGAGGTATCAAGCTAAACGTCGAAGTCCACGCGGAACTACTAGCGAGACTAAAGTCTCTCTACAAAACATAAATTAAGCAAACGTGAGTACAAAGGTACTCAGCCAGACTTACATTAGAACTAGCTACATATGCATCGGTATCAACAAAAGGGGGTGGTGGAGTTTAACTGCAGCAAGCCAGCTTTGACTCGGTGGCTATTCTGAACTACGATTGCAAGCAACTCTTTTGAGGTGGCGCACATGAGTCCACACATTCACCATTCAATACACCACTATGGATCCGCTCCCGTCTCCCTACGAGAAGGCCATCCATAGTACTCACACTTATCTTGCGAGTTTTAGGGTATCCACTTTCACTTGTCTATGAACTATGCAAGGGGTCGAAGTTTCCATATCCGAGGAATTCGGCTATTCGAATAGATATTGATAACCCTGCAGGGGTGTACTTCTTCACACACACTCCCACCACTTATAGCCCTGTACACGTCATGTACCTCGGCAACCTTCAAGTGGAAGCCGGGCGAGGGTGTCGGCCACGGCCTACCTAAACACTTAAGTCTCTAGTCCAGGTTCATCGCCTATTCGGGTTCCATCCACGAGGAGATCCGGCTGGAGTTTCGCTCACAGCCCCAAATGATGTGTGCAGGGTTCCCGAGACACCAAACGGGCGCCCGGTACACCCGGCCACGGTGTATCTACCGCAACATAGCCCACCCCTAGGGTCAGCGCTATGCACGGCCACCAACACATATCCTACAAACACCAGAAACTAGTTGCAACTCCTGGACAGAGTACTAGGGTGATTAAGAAGCCGAGAGGGTCCATTGGTTTCGGGCCCAATGCGTGGTAGTAACTGTTTCATGGATCACAAACACAGAACTCAGTTCCTGAGGACGGCTGCAATGAGACAACCCACCATGTACTCCTACATGGCCTCTCACCGCTACCTTTACCAAATCGTGTTCACACACTTAGCTCACACATAGTAGGACATGTTCACACATCTCCGATTCATCCCCGATGAATCGGAACTGACTCAACTCTAGGCAGTAGCAGGCATGACAAACAAGCATGAATGAGTAGGCACATCAGGGCTCAAACAATTCCTACTCATGCTAGTGGGTTTCATCTATTTACTGTGGCAATGACAGGTCATGCAGAGGATAAGGGGTTCAACTACCGCAACAAGTAACAGATGAATCGTTGTTGTCCTAATGCAGTAAAAGAGAGCAGGAGCGAGAGAGTGGGCTTGTATCGGAATGAACAAGGGGGTTGTGCTTGCCTGGCACTTCTGAAGATATCATTGGGTCTTCATCAGTGTCAACGATCACAGCGTCGGTACCACGTCTATCGAAAAGGGACAAATACCGGCAACAGAGAAAGAAATACAATCAATGCGATGCAACAATATGATGCATGATCATGACATGGCAATATGCTGTTGATTGAGCTAATGCAACTAACAACAAGTTAAATGGAGTTGGTTTGAACACTAGGTTCAAATTCAAATTCAAACTATGAATTCAAATAGTGTATTATCATGTTTTGGACTAAACAGTGAGGTTAAGTTGTTCAAACATGCATGAAAATGCCATAAACAGATTCCTTGAATTTTTCTGATAATTTAACATATATAATTTATTTTATTTGGAGTTACGGTTTAATTTCTATGATTTTTAGAAGTGTTGGGTATTTTCTGAAAATAAATAAATCATTTAAGATTTATTTAAATTCTAGAAAAAGGATTACTGCGTCAGCTTGACGCCATTATGACGTCAGCAGGTCAACAGGGCGCGGTCCAGGTCAAACCTGACCAGTGGGACCCACTGGTCAGTGACTAACTAACTAACTTAAGTTAATAAGAGCTTGGGCCCGCATGTCAGTGTCTAATTTACTTAACTAAGTTAATTAGTACTAACTAAATCTAACACTAATTAAAAAGGGGCCTGGCCCACACGTCAGTCAACCAGGGGAGGTCAAACCCCTAGTCAACGGGTTCAAACCCGCCGGACTTGGTCCACGGCTCGACGCCGGCGATGGCAGACGCGGCGGAGGGCGTCGGATTTTTTCGTCCGGTGACCAAACAAGCGGCGGAGAGGCTCTACGTGTAGCTGGCGTTCTTCTGCATCCAATGGGACCAAAGTCAGCGGCTGCGGTGGCCGGAAACGGCGGCGGCGACCTCAACAGCGGTGGCCGGAGCTCGGGCGCCGACCGACTCGACGCTACGGTGCACTAGGGGAGGAACTGATGGGTGCTACGTGCTCCTGGGGAAGTACTGAACACGGGGACACGCTCAGACGCGAGCCATGGCGTCAGTAGCCGCGGTGGCGCCATGGCCGGCGGCAGTGAGGTCTCGGGCTTGACGAAAGCGATAGCCAGAGGAGGCAAACGAGCACGGGGAGAGAGGGGTTCGGTGTGGTGGCTCACGGTGGTTGTAGGGGGCGTCGAAGTGGCCTCGGGGAAGCACGGACGACGTCGGAAGGTCGCCGGCGATCTCGGGGCAGAGGCGGCGAAGATGGCGGTGCAGAGGGTGATGTAGGGCTTCCCGACCCGCGCGGCTCGGCGAGGAGGAGTAGGGCGACGGGCCGGTTCTTCTAGACACGGCGGAGAGGCGGGGCAGTGGCTCTGGCTGCGGCGAACGGCGTCGGCGGCGACGTGCATGCTCGGTGGTCGCGAGGGAGAGAGACAGGGGAGGGGATGAGCACGGGGTCCGGAGTGAGAGGGCCTGGGGGTGCGTGGCCATCTCCGTGGCGCTAGAAGAGAGCCTCAGGGGCACGAGGCAGGCAGGGAGGAGGTGGCGGCCTCAGCGCGCGCCGTGCCCGCCTTCGCCTCTGCCTACTGGCAGAGGTTGAAGACGACTGGCACTGGCCAGCGGGGCTGGGCCGGCTGGAGGAGCTGGGCCACTATAGTAACAGGCCAGGTGGGCTTTGCCAGGTAGGTTCCTCTCTTTCTAATTCTGTTTCTGTTTTCTATTTATGTTATTTTGTTTTGATTTAGTTTGAATACTAAATCATTTTATAAAATCCTGAAGATAAATATGTGACTAGAACTAAAATATCCCAAACCACATAAAATGTTCCAGAATTATTGGACATATGTTAATTATATAAAGAATATATATCCAATGCAAATAGTTATTGAATTAATTCAAAGGCCCAAAATAATTATCTCTGAGATTCCAAAATATTGTTTTAAGTTTTACCTCTTGCCAATATTTTCGGAGACTAAGAGGAACATTTTCTTGGACTTCTTTGAAAGATTTTAATGTTGATTATTTTTTTAAGTGATTTATAAGGGTTTCAACGAACCTCAATTTGACTTTCAGAATTTAGACATGATGCATGATGCTCACTCAGGTAAATAGCTACAAGCAAATTCTAGGGCTGTGACAACTCACCCCCACTAAACAAGAATCTCGTCCCAAGATTCAAGACGTGAGGTAAGAAGACAGAGGGAACACCAATAAAGATTCTTCATGATCCGATTGCCCTTCTCGGAGATGTTGATTCATTGCATCATGTCGAATCTGACATCCTCGCTTTTGAGATCTTCATCCACGCGATGACGACGGAACGAAACTCAACTAGGATTGAGCTTCTCGAAGATCGAGCTAAACAATATCAACTCGCGGAATGAGATGTTGAAACATCTTGAGTTGAGACACAGGACACATCGAGAGGGATGGAAGAACAACGACGAGGTTTGATTTGTGGGCAGCAATTCCACGCTTAGAAAGATGGTGGATGGTATCAAGGTGGCGAGGAAATAGTTGCCATGATACCATAACGAGACATCTTAAGGAAAGTGACTCGCAGAATATTCCCTTAAGTGGCAAAAATAATTACTTTTGATCCATAAATCATTGAAATTCTTTATTCCAGCTTAAGGCAATCACAAATGATCGTGTGAATGTGTTCGAACGAATGGCATACCCATGCCAGAATGGATGATGTGGACTACCTTGTTGAAGACAACGCAATGGATGATTTTTGCTTATCATCGGAAATGGATGGGACCCATGGTAAGTCCACTTTTGAAGATGATCCTGAACAAAACTACTGAGGTGCAAGCTGGGAACAAAATGCAAATGTTGGGAATGATTCTAGTAACTGGGGAGAAGGTTCACCGGCAAAGGTGATTCCACCAATTGGATGGCTATCAACAACTGCGAGGACGGAGGCACATTCCAGTTAATGACAACATCAGAACCTAGTGCCTAAGTGTGCTCTCAAGAACTTGAGCATTTCCATACTCATCAAGGTCTTACCAACATCCATGTCAAGGATCCTGGCAACACAACATACCGCCATGATGAATGGTGATGGATAATGCAGATGCAAAGGAAGATAACACTTTCTCAGATTTCACCTTAGCGAAGCCAAGGAAACAAAATCTGGATGATCGACCGAGAGACATATAGCACTCCGCTCCTAATGTTCTCCTTGATGTGCTAGGATAACCCATTTATTGATACGGTTTGGTATCTAGGACATCAAGTAAAGGTCGGACTTCGGAAGCTCAAGAATCCGTAGGGATTAACTTCTGGAGTAAGTCCTACGAAATCCTCATGGGAAGGTGGCCAACTTTCTTCAATCGAGATACTACAATAATAGGTCTTCCGGCTGGATGTGTTGGCCACGACATCCATTTTACCGGTTATCGAGAGACCAATATTATAGTTCTTGGAAAAATGCTCCAACCATCATATCTGCCTGAGATTCAGATATGGTTGGTGACAGGATATTCCAGACTCATTGAGTCTAGAAAGGAAAATAAAGGTTTGCAACACAAATCGACGAGATGACATTGCGAGATTCTCGGGGGAATGAACTACGGTAGTAAGCTCCAAAACGTGAGCCGGTTCTGCTACAAGCATGTGAACACGTTGTCCTAGACAAGCATGACCACGTAGTAGTCTTATAATAAAACACTACCGAGTTCAGGGGGAACCATCAACGAGGATATCGAAGTCCTTGCGTAGGTCTAACCCTTAAGAAGAAACTTCTTCTCCTTGAACAAATCAATCAGTGGCTTGGTGTGCTAGGGATACGTATAGAATGTAGATGATCAGTCTATCAGACCATAGAATACTTCGCACATGCATGACTGACTTGGGATGATTCCAGAGGAAGAAAAAACAAACTTTCTCGAATTCACGGCGGCAACTTACATCAGATGCACATGAATTAGAGGAAGTCACATCTTTCAACCAGACATATGCTTCATGATCAGGACATGAGGGCAATGCCTATAAAGTTTCCAGCACTAGCTGGATGTTCAACACAATCATGGAGGAGACAAAATGCCGCTGATGGGCTCAACAGCAACTCATCGTAATTTCCATATCACTGGACTTCCACCACTATGTGAACAATGTGATAGTATTGGTCAGACCAAAGATATAATGGTGTATGCTCGTGGGACAACCGTAAGTAAGACAACATTACGAACATCGTTGGTTCTGATTTGATTTGACGATAGCCCACACTCAAATCAAGGTTTGGACAAGTTAATAGATACAACAACTGATCACGAGGACCAATTGGTGAAGATATCATCTTTCTTCAACACACACACACACAAGGATATCCCTTAGGGATGAGCTAAGTCGGACAAGTTTTCATCTTCCAACTCTCCAAGTTGTTGTTAAGCTTAACCAACTAGCTCAGGGGTATCCAACACAGATTCTTGGGGAAAAGTGGTTTATTGAAAAACCATCTTGATCACGAACTCAACATAACGGTCAGGTGACAACCTGGTAACACTTCCGAGAAGATATTCGGAAAATCACGAACCACCGATATGTTATTAAGCCCGAGAACAATCTTGCTTTTCAGGGCAAGACGATATGATCGATAGAGCAAGGGTTTGGCAAAATCCTAACCCATTGACCGAAGTGTGCACCAGAAATATGGACTAGGTAGCACGATCAGTCTTAGAATGATAATTCAATAACCAACACGCTAAGGACGAGAATATTGTCTATTAACTACCAAGCAACGGAGTTGCTAGGAGTATTGATTTCACACACCATGATTCACTTGTCGACATTCCGGTTGCAACAACACTGAAACCGAGAGATGAATAATGATGGAGAGAGTATCACTGCGTCAAGAATTCATAGGAGAAGGTGCAATTCTCATGACGCTCTTGACATAAAGTGGGTAATACTCCGAGGTAGAACAGAACAAGAGCTGGATTGGCATTTTGATCTGTGGAATACAACCACTTTGACCCGATCCCAGAAATGGATGAGGTACTGGAGTTTGTTTCTCCTAGTCATTCCGAATAGAATGGCTTGACGGACCACAGAAGTAAAAGGCACTGATGAACATGAATGCACGACTACTTCTGACTATCAAGTGATAGACGAAGGTCGGAATATAACTGAAGGGGGAACAACTCAAGGAACATATAACTTTCTGAGTGGTGGATGCATAGGTTAGTATGTCGAACGAGTTCAACATATTTCTTCCGGATAACCCATGCAGAAAGGTAGAACTGGCAGAGCCACAATATTGAATGGAGAACTCATCAAGAGCACTCTGGTTGTGATCCTTTGGTTCAAGAACTTCTGCCATAAGTGGTTCATAGTATTTGGAAGAAGGAAATACCACGGACCTCGAGGTCTATCACAAGGTTTACTAATGTCCTAAGGAACTAGCAAACACTATCAACATGAAGCAGGTAGGGTGAGTCTCGGGTTCAAAACCCAGGAATAGAATGCCTACTAACTAAATGGCATCACGGGATGCTTTCAAGAATAACAGCCAGAATCATCACACTGGAAACGCAAAACATGGTTAGGTTACTAGGTGACTCCCTAAAACACGTAGGGTCATAGTAATAGTTCCAACATATATGTCGAGGCAACAAAGTACCTCAACTCACCGATTAGTGTGATTAATCTGGCCCAAATGGACATCTGGAACAGAAGGAAGGGATTTGCAAATGCATCAGACTATTTAGAAACCTGGGATGACTCGGACAGCATAACGGCTGTAAATGCTCGAAAAGATTTGAGACATCCTGCAAAATGGTGGCATAACCACTCAGAAGCACAATATCAAGGTTCGAGACCAACTATGAACACACAGAAGTAGAAGGAACTGAACTGAGGCTTGAACTCAACAATCCTAGGCAACTACGGTTTAGTAACACGTCATCCTGATAGATAGATGAGAAGGCCTAATTCTTAATCCCCGTAGAAAAGAAGAGGTTGACTCAGATCAGAAGGCCATGAGGTATAAGGAGTAAAAAGAACCTTACGTTCCCTTCCCCAATCAATTCCCTTACATAACTAAAGCATTTCTAGACTCAACTTCGACCAGTTTGGCTTGGTAATCCTACAGGCAGTCAGGCTCTGATACCAACGCTGTCAGGACCCCGATCCTAGGTCACACCGATCTAGCATGTAACACATCATATCACTTTGTGGCCTCACGCACGGTATTTCCACGGGTGCCACCTTACCTGGCCCGGGACCGTTTGCGCCTTTTGGCTCACGTATATGATAGTGTCGCTAGCATCCATATGACAAAGAACCCGGGCCGACATGGCTAGTCGTGAACCCAAAGCGGCACTAACCCATGGGGACAGGCATACATGAATCAACCTCGAGCATGTCGGACAACAGCGTGTGAATCCGGGCTGTAGCACTGGGCTAACAGGACTCCGGTAACCCGGGCTGTAGCAGGCTAGGCAGGACTCCGGATGTCACCGCGTGACATTTCCCCAAAGGGACAGACATAGGAATGAAGTGAAACACATGACGGCTAGTCAAGTGTCCTGAGCAGTAGTGCTGGGCTAGCAGGACTCCGGTGATCCGGGCTGTAGCGGACTACTATCGCTCAGAAGCACTAGACCACATTTCCCCATATGATAGGCTGCCAAGGATAAACCACTAGATAGTCGGATCCCACACATACCAAGCATTTCAATCATACACACAATATGCTCGATATGTGTGAATACAACATGGCATCACAACATAACTCCACAACTCAAGTATTTATTCATTAGGCTCCGAGGAGCAAGATATTACAGACATGGGTCTCATGACCCAACAATCATAGCATACAATGCAAAGCACATGCGGAAGCTTAACATGTCTGAGTACAGACATCTATAAATGAAAAAGGCTAAGAAGCCTGACTATCTACCAAATCATGTCGAGGGCACAAGATCGTAGCTGAGGTATCAAGCTAAACGTCGAAGTCCACGCGGAACTACTAGCGAGACTGAAGTCTCTCTGCAAAACATAAATTAAGCAAACGTGAGTACAAAGGTACTCAGCAAGACTTACATCAGAACTAGCTACATATGCATCGGTATCAACAAAAGGGGGTGGTGGAGTTTAACTGCAGCAAGCCAGCTTTGACTCGGTGGCTATTCTGAACTACGATTGCAAGCAACTCTTTTGAGGTGGCGCACACGAGTCCACACATTCACCATTCAATACACCACTATGGATCCGCTCCCGTCTCCCTATGAGAAGGCCATCGATAGTACTCACACTTATCTTGCGAGTTTTAGGGTATCCACTTTCACTTGTCTATGAACTATGCAAGGGGTCCAAGTTTCCATATCCGAGGAATTCGGCTATTCGAATAGATATTGATAACCCTGCAGGGGTGTACTTCTTCACACACGCTCTCACCACTTATAGCCCTGTACACGTCATGTACCTCGGCAACCTTCAAGCGGAAGCCGGGCGAGGGTGTCGGCCACGGCCTACCTAAACACTTAAGTCTCTAGTCCAGGTTTATCGCCTATTCGGGTTCCATCCACGAGGAGATCCGGCCGGAGTTTCGCTCACAGCCCCAAACGATGTGTGCAGGGTTCCCGAGACACCAAACGGGCGCCCGGTACACCCGGCCACGGTGTATCTACCGCAACATAGCCCACCCCTAGGGTCAGCGCTACGCACGGCCGCCAACACATATCCTACAAACACCAGAAACTAGTTGCAACTCCTGGACAGAGTACTAGGGTGATTAAGAAGCCGAGAGGGTCCATTGGTTTCGGGCCCAATGCGTGGTAGTAACTGTTTCATGGATCACAAACACAGAACTCAGTTCCTGAGGACGGCTGCAATGAGACAACCCACCATGTACTCCTACATGGCCTCTCACCGCTACCTTTACCAAATCGTGTTCACACACTTAGCTCACACACAGTAGGACATGTTCACACATCTCCGATTCATCCCCGATGAATCGGAACTGACTCAACTCTAGGGAGTAGCAGGCATGACAAACAAGCATGAATGAGTAGGCACATCAGGGCTCAAACAATTCCTACTCATGCTAGTGGGTTTCATCTATTTACTGTGGCAATGACAGGTCATGCAGAGGATAAGGGGTTCAACTACCGCAACAAGTAACAGATGAATCGTTGTTGTCCTAATGCAGTAAAAGAGAGCAGGAGCGAGAGAGTGGGCTTGTATCGGAATGAACAAGGGGGTTGTGCTTGCCTGGCACTTCTGAAGATATCATTGGGTCTTCATCAGTGTCAACGATCACAGCGTCGGTACCATGTCTATCGAAAAGGGACAAATACCGGCAACAGAGAAAGAAATACAATCAATGCGATGCAACAATATGATGCATCATCATGACATGGCAATATGCTGTTGATTGAGCTAATTCAACTAACAACAAGTTAAATTGAGTTGGTTTGAACACTAGGTTCAAATTCAAATTCAAACTATGAATTCAAATAGTGTATTATCATGTTTTGGACTAAACAGTGAGTTTAAGTTGTTCAAACATGCATGAAAATGCCATAAAGAGATTCCTTGAATTTTTCTGATAATTTTACATATATAATTTATTTTATTTGGAGTTACCGTTTAATTTCTATGATTTTTAGAAGTTTTGGGTATTTTCTGAAAATAAATAAATCATTTAAGATTTATTTAAATTCCAGAAAAAGGATTACTGCGTCAGCTTGACGTCATTATGACGTCAGCAGGTCAACAGGGCGCGGTCCAGGTCAAACCTGACCAGTGGGACCCACTGGTCAGTGACTAACTAACTAACTTAAGTTAATTAGAGCTTGGGCCCGCATGTCAGTGTCTAATTTACTTAACTAAGTTAATTAGTACTAACTAAATCTAACACTAATTAAAAAGGGGCCTGGCCCACACGTCAGTCAACCAGGGGAGGTCAAACCCCTGGTCAACGGGTTCAAACCCGCCGGACTTGGTCCACGGCTCGACGCCGGCGATGGCAGACGCGGCGGAGGGCGTCGTATTTTGTCGTCCGGTGACCAAACAAGCGGTGGAGAGGCTCTACGTGTAGCTGGCGTTCTTCTGCATCCAATGGGACCAAAGTCAGCGGCTGCGGTGGCCGGAAACGGCGGCGGCGACCTCAACAGCGGTGGCCGGAGCTCGGGCGCCGACCGACTCGATGCTACGGTGCACTAGGGGAGGAACTGATGGGTACTACGTGCTCCTGGGGAAGTACTGAACACGGGGACACGCTCAGACGCGAGCCATGGCGTCAGTAGCCGCGGTGGCGCCATGGCCGGCGGCGGTGAGGTCTCGGGCTTGACGAAAGCAATAGCCAGAGGAGGCAAACGAGCACGGGGAGAGAGGGGTTCGGTGTGGTGGCTCACGGCGGTTGTAGGGGCGTCGAAGTGGGCTCGGGGAAGCACAGACGGCGTCGGAAGGTCGTCGGTGATCTCGGGGAAGAGGCGGCGAAGATGGCGGTGCAGAGGGTGATGTAGGGCTTCCCGACTCGCGTGGCTCGGCGAGGAGGAGTAGGGCGACGGGGCGGTTCTTCTAGACACGGCGGAGAGGCGGGGCAGTGGCTCTGGCTGCGGCGAATGGCGTCGGTGGCGACGTGCACGCTCGGTGGTCGCGAGGGAGAGAGACAGGGGAGGGGATGAGCACGGGGGGAGGAGTGAGAGGGCCTGGGGTGCGTGGCCGTCTCCGTGGCGCTAGAAGAGAGCCTCAGGGGCACGAGGCAGGCAGGGAGGAGGTGGTGGCCTCAGCGCGCGCCGTGCCCGCCTTCGCCTCTGCCTACTGGTAGAGGTTGAAGACGACTAGCACTGGCCAGCTGGGCTGGGCCGGCTGGAGGAGCTGGGCCACTATAGTAACAGGCCAGGTGGGCTTTGCCAGGTAGGTTCCTCTCTTTCTAATTCTGTTTCTGTTTTCTATTTATGTTATTTTGTTTTGATTTAGTTTAAATACTAAATCATTTTATAAAATCCTGAAGATAAATATGTGACTAGAACTAAAATATCCCAAACCACATAAAATGTTCCAGAATTATTGGACATATATTAATTATATAAAGAATATATATCCAATGCAAATAGTTATTGAATTAATTCAAAGGCCCAAAATAATTATCTCTGAGATTCCAAAATATTGTTTTAAGTTTTACCTCTTGCCAATATTTTCAGAGACTGAGAGGAACATTTTCTTGGACTTCTTTGAAAGATTTTAACCTCAATTCAACTTTCAGAATTTAGACATGATGCATGATGCTCACTCAGGTAAATAGCTACAAGCAAATTCTAGGGCTGTGACAAGGGTGCACCGCCAGCCCAAGCCGCGCGCGGGCGAACGTCTACCAACCACGGACCAGGGCTATGTTGACCACGGCAGAAGTCGCGACCGCAACCCAAGAGGCCTTGTTGCAGCAACCATCCGCCTGCAGCCACAGTCCGCCTGGACCAGAGGCCGGCAGCTCATTGGCGAAGAAGCGCGGAAGTTGGAGCCAGTTGCCGGCCGGATTCTCCGACCAGACGACAAACTCCGGCGACGCATCCACCATGTGGAAACGCAGACGGGGGGGCCGCGCCACCAAAGCATGCCTCCCCTAGTCAACTGGATCGCCATGGCTGGGACGACCCCCTCCGCGTGTCGTGGCGCCACTCCAACAGTGGGCCGCGACAGGGGACAGGTGTGCTTGCGCAGACGGCCACGTCCGTGCTTGGGAGCCGGCGAGCCGGGCCACTCGTGAGGGGCCTTCCCCTTCTCAGCGGCGGAGAACTTCCTTCGTGGCGCCATTGGTGGCACAGCGAGCAATGGAGCAAGGAAGAAGACGGGGGCAAGGCAGGAAGAGATGGGCAACGGGTGCTCCGCCCCCTCCACATTTATAGCAAGGGAAGGCCAACCGGCACCTCCCACGATCACAGGTAATGATGGTTTTCCTTGCATGTCACAGGGACTCGTCAAGTCGCGCAGTTGCCGAGGCAGCGTGTGGAAGTGGAGACGCCCACGTCCAATTAGCCGACATGCGTCAACGAAGCCCGCGGGCTTTTGGGGCCTACGCTGCTCCGTGCTTGGCCCTTGGCTTCGTCGCGAAGCCAAGCCCGAGCGCACCTTGGGCCCGGGGGCTACTGTCGGCGTTCTGGGAACCGGGGTCCCCAGACTTGCCTGCCTACGGCACGCTGCATGGCTAAGCCAGCAGGCCGTACGGCCCATCTTCATCAACAAAGCATCCAAGACCCTCACGAGGGGCCAAGCCTCGCGAGGCAGATGACACAAGGCCTACTCTAGAGCGGCCTAGTCAGGCAGGCTCACAAGGAGCGGAGATATCAAGGCGGGGCGAACCTCACGAGGCTCTCGTGACATGAGCCATGACGATCGACACCAGGCGGGCGCCAGCGAGCGCAGTGTCCTTGTTTCCTCATTGGTGCTAAGGAAACCAGCGCAGGCGAGGAGTACCGAGGCATCAGGCAAAGGTTGCCGTTTTGGTGCAATCAGACCAGGACCAAAAGGACGGCAAGACGGAGGTCATCGTGGAGCCCAAGACGGCGTCACCACCAGAGCCTTTGGCAGGCGAAGACCACTTTTGTCAGGATGGCTTGTAATAGCTGTCCCCCTTCAAATTTGCCCGCCATTGTTGGCTCCCTTCCCGCTCAAGATTTGGGAAGAGGACCAGGTCCTCTATAAGTAGGACTAGCCACCACCATAGGCAGGGGGACGACGAGATCTTAGATCATCTCCAGCCACACAAGTTGGCCAAGCACAATAACACCTCAACCTCAGGAGGTTGTTCTTCCCCTTGTATTGTTCATCACCAGCCCAAGAGGCAATCCACCACCACCACACTGGAGTAGGGTATTACACCACAACGTTGGCCCGAACCAGTATTAATCTTGTGTCTTTCTATGTTGCGAGTTCATCGAGTTCATCCGCGAGATCTTAGAGAGTTAGGGCGTAGATCGGCGGGAGGAAAAGACTTCGCGCGCACCCCAATGTTCGAACCTTAAGAGTTTGCCGGAACCCCACGTCCGACAGCAGTCTGGGGGCCGGATATGGTTGGACCTTTTAAAAGATCCAAAGATAAAAAGACCCACCTTTTGGTGACGGTTGACAAAATCATAAAGTGGGTTGAGGCAGAGCCAGTCAGTAAGTGTGACGCAGCGGTGATGGTTTAATTCATAAAAAAGGTGATTCTACGTTTTGTCTACCCTCACAGCACTATAACTGATAATGGCACTTTATCTGTCTAAAGGTGCAATGAAAGAATTCTGTCAACGAGAACATATTCGTCTTGATGTGTCATCAGTGGCTCACCCCTAGTCCAATGGCCAAGCTGAAAGAGCCAATCAAGAAATTTTGAGAGGCCTAAAGCCCGGCTTATGGTCCCTTTGCAGAGGACACCGGGTTGTTGGGTGGAGGAGTTGCCTTCAGTGCTATGGAGTATTAGTACTACCCCCAACAGATCTATGGGTCACACGCCTTTCTTCATGGTGTACAGAGTAGAGGCGGTTCTCCCTAGCGACATCCGTCATGACTCACCTCGTGTGTATGCTTATGTTGAAGCTGATAATGAAAAAGCACATCAGGATGCTCTTGACCAGTTGGATGAGGAGCATGACCTTGCGGCGGCTCATTCGGCGATTTACCAGCAAGATCTGCGTCATTATCATAGCCGCCGAGTTAAAACCAGGACCTTTCAAGAAGGAGATTTGGTGCTCTGGCTCATCCAGGATCAAACTGACATGCACAAGTTATACCCACCTTGGGAAGGGCCCTTTGTGATCAGCAAAAACCTAAACAACGGGTCATACTACCTTATCAATGTTCGAGACCACAAGGACTCACGCGCGTCGGAGGAGGAGACCCACCGGCCGTGGAATATTGCTCATCTTCGGCCTTATTACACCTGAGCCACCGGCTCTTGTGATGTACATATTTAGACCGATGTATATATTATGATTCAGTTCAATAAAGCCGGCACCCCTGACAATTCGGGGCCTTTGTCGTTTTAGTTTCCAACAAAATTGAGTCTTTGTTCCCTAATTCGTTGGTCTAATGGGGGCTTCCTGCTCATTGAGCATAGCTGTTCACACCAATGAGATCCAACCTCCGGCCACCTTATTAGACATTTGGGGCTTCCTGTTCATTAAACATAGCTTGCTCACCCATCTTGATCCAGCCTCCGACCACCTTATTGGACATTTGGGGGCTTCTTGTTCATTGAACATAGCTTGCTCACCCATCTTGATCCGGCCTCCGGCCACCTTATTGGACATTTGGGGGCCTCCTGTTCATTGAACATAGATCGTTCACCCATCTTGATCCGGCCTTCGGCCAACTTATTGGACATTTGGGGGCTTCCTATTCATTGAACATAGCTTGCTCACCAATCTTGATCCGACCTCCGGCCACCTTATTGCACATCTGGGGGCTTCCTATTCAATGAACATAGCTCGCCCATCCATATTGATCCGGCCTCCGGCCACCTTATTGGTCATATGGGGGCTTCTTGCTCCCTGAGCATAGCTGTTCACACCCATGTGATCTGGTTTCCAAGCCGAACATTGAGTTAAACCTGCCTGTTTGCTTGATTCTACTCCGCTAGGTGACCCGTTGTACTCTTTACAGATACTCTTTTTAATAAGACCATGAACTTGTCAACGGCGGTCTTTGTCCCGTGAGAGCCGGCTTACAGAGAGCCAGGACAAACTCACCCATTGTCGCAGTCTCTCTGCTATGTGGCCCGTTTGTACTCTTGACAGTTACTCTTTTTAATAAGACCCTAAACTTGTCAATGTTAAAACAACATATTTATGTCACATCAGAGCCGGCTTATGGGATAAAAATGAATTTTTTGAAAAATAGAATTGAGCTGCACTCTTCTGGATTTTTGTCAAGCTTCTGGCTTGCAAACTTGCATATTTACAGCACCGATATGCTATTGGTCTACAGGTATGATATCATATTTGAATAAGTACTTGGTTTTTCAAACCATCCTGGTTAGACTTTAAGTCGCCAGGATATATCATGTTGGATATTATGACCCGCCCTGCCGAAAGTCGTCGGGGCGTTTTTTTCTTCCATGTGTGCACATACATTATGAGATAACATGATCTATTTTCCATAATCTTTCATGACAAAAGAATACGTACCATCAGTTTTCAAGAGGATAAAACGTGCACGAGAGCACGACAGATCATTGCTTCACTAGTCTATTACATGGCTCCGCGAGCCCAAATGATTTACGTGTTTTCCAGGCAACATCTGATGACGCGGATTATGAGCTGTCCAGCAGATCAATTTTCCTGGTCTTGGTGGCTTGAGGCTTCCGGGTCATCCCATGCCAGTTCTTCTTCTTCCTCCGTCGTCTAGAAGTTAGGCGATGACCAATTGATGCCAGTCAAGGCCTGAAATTTAGCTTCGTCATTGATAAGCTCAGACGAATCAATTTCAGGGGCGAAAGTATGCTTATGGATTGGAGGGATGAGATCCATGATTTTGTAAGCTGGCGTTGGCATTTTCTAATTGTTTGCTGTATAAGCCGCCTGATACCTTGACAGATCTGTTTCTTCAGCAATAAGGCTCGCCAATGGATGCATCTCTTTCACACAAGCAGCAAAATCCTTCTTATCAAAGGGAGACCCGTCCTCTTTGAAGCTAGGGCAGCCACTAGCTAGCTCGGCCGGGTCTAATTCTGCATGCCATGCCTTCGCCCGGCTTAAATCCGTAATGGCACTAGCTCTCACAGTTGACCACTTAATTTCTTCAATTCTTGCATGCAGGAGAGAAAGTTTGCTTAGCACATCCTTGAGAAGGGATGGTGCTTGATTGGTTGGTGAGATGGTGGCCATTGTGCACTGAGCACCAGTATAAAATTGTTCCACTAGCGTGTAAACCGCCTTTAGCTTTATCAGCATCTCTTGACCAAGATTGCTACTTCTGGGGCCTGCATAACATAATGTGGTTAAATCACCAGGCGGCTTACAAAGTTGAGTGTGGAAATTCATTACAATATTCAAGTCTTACTTACCAAAAATGGCAGAGGTCATCTGTGTGATATGATGCTTTAAGCCGGTAAGTTCTATGGTGACCTCTTGCAATGAGGCTTCAGCTTTTTTGGCTCTCTGTGTAAGGGCAGCTTTTTCTTCAGCCCAGACGGCTTTCTCAGTGTTAAACCCAGTTTTAAGCTTCTCTGCTTCATCCAAGCTAAATTTGAACTTGGAGTCAGCCTTCCAGGTCTTAGCTTCTTTGAGTTCAAGTCGGTTTTTTACATCAGTCAATTGAAACTAAAATTGACCTAAGGCTTCCTGTAAATAAAAATTTAAATAATTATCAACAGTTATGTCACGGTATAAATTCAGCACAAGTCCCAAGCCCTTTGCAAGCAATAGCACTTGGTACTTGGGGGCTAATGGGTGCATAAAGTTTCTTTTATGAAGAAGCGACAGATAAATCCGGTTCATCTTTCTCAAAGATAACCCGGCTTGTGAGGGTTATAAGGTAATATTTTATTCATAGTAACGACGATAAGTCCCGGCTTATTCATGTTGATTAAACTGACCCTTGGGGGCTACAGGTGCATGGTCCATACTACTTTCTGAAGCCCGGCTTAACTTGATAAGTTTAAGCTGGCCCTTGGAGGCTACTGGTTTCGACTTTGATACATATCTAAGATTATCTAAAAGTATACAGCACATTCAATTCTATGATATTCAGTAGACTAGGGGGCTGAAGGAATGTATCATACAGGCAAAGCAGAAGTTGGTACCTCATATTTCTGATGCATGTGTTTGACCATGTCGATCTCTAGACCACGGCTGGTGTGCACCTGGCTAAGGTAGCCGGAGAATACTTCATTAATGCTCAGATGAGAGTAATTGTCCATGTCAAATTTGACCTTGCACTTCTCGATCGATTCTTCCCTAGTAGTATGTCTTGCCAAGGCTGTTGGATTCCCTGGTTCTTGGAAGCCAGTACCGGTGATCAGAACTTCTTCAGTATTTGGCTCTGAAGGATAGATTGGGCTTGGCGGTTTAGCACCCAAAGGGTCGATAATTGTATGGGCAGTAGAGGCGCCAGGATTCTCTCGTGGAGGGTCATCGGCAAGCTCCTCCCGGTGTTGCACAGAAGTCTCAGATATCGGCGCTTGCTTCTCCGGCTCACGGATTTTTGGGTCTTCGACCTGTTTATTAATTTTTGCATTCTTGATAGGCTTTTCCATCCCACTTTGAAAAACAGACAAGGTCGGTATGTGTGCACAGATGTGAAAAAACAAAGATAAAATCTTTTACTCAGGGGCAGTCTTGAAAGTCGGAAACTAGGTCTGAGATGAATCACTAGAAGAAGAGTGAAAAGTCCCCTGATAATTTGAGTCGGAAGGATAAAGTGGTTGGCGAATAAGTCCCGCCTTGGGATAAAAAGAGTTGGAATTCTGAAGCACCTCGTTCTGGCATTTGCGTGGGGCTAGCGTGTTGGGTAACCTGGAGGAAAGCTCTCCGCCTCCACTGGTCCAAGTTCTACACCGGTTCTCATGCTTTTGTTGCTTCAAAATAAAGTTGGGATCCAAGTAAGCTAAGGGGTGAGAAAACCTTAATTTTCGGGTCACTTGTCGAATTTTGTGTCTTGGCAAAAAGGCTCTGAGTCGGAGGAAATAATAGTTACCTCTTCATCACTCGCCTCGCTGGTTTCCGCGTCATCTTGATAGCAATCAGTGGTAATAAGGTGTACCTCCGACTCAAGGTCTACCTCCGACTCATCATCCTCATCCAAGTTCAGCATATCAAAGACGGCTGATTTCTTCTTATTCTTCTTCAGGGCTTTAGTCTTAGTCCTGGCTTTCTTGGCTGCCTTCTCGTCATACTTCTTTTTCCAAAAGGTGGATCCAGCCTGCACAAATTATAAGAAGGTTGAAGATTTGTAGAGCATAAGAACAAGAAAGCGAAATAAATGAACCGGATAGACTTAAGTCCAGTGGCGGGTTGAGTGTGCAGAAGGGATTCAACCCCACTTTGCTGCACCTCTCCAAGCTTTCATTGAGAAGGGTTTTTGTCATCTCGTTGATCGCGATGTCAGTTAAATGTGCCAGGCAGTGGTGCAGCAGAACATTGACATCGCCCATGTAGGTACACATTAAGCCGGGTCGGCGGCTCAAAGGTATAATCCTCCAGGCTACCCAGCAGCGGACCAAGTCAACACTAGTCAACCCGTTTCCCGGCAGTCCTCTTACCTTTGAAAAGGTAGGCATAAGTTTGGCTCGTTCAACCATGGTAAGCCGTTCGGGGAGAGGGTGCCTCGGGCTGAGCCAGTGTTTACGAAAACCCGGCAGGGAGTTCTCGTCAGTGGGAGAAGTGTCTTGACAGTAGAATCGGGTCAGATTCCAATCCTTGGGATGACGTGGAAGCTGAGCATAAGGACAAATGGCATCTCTTCACCGATGAATTGACACTCCACCAAGCTCTAAGTTGGGTCCATCGGTGAACTCGTTCTGGTGGTTCAGATAAAAATATTCTCTGAAGAGTTCAAAGCTGGGCTCCTCTTGAAGATATACTTCACAGAAGACTTGGAAATTGCAGATATTTGAGAAGGAATTGGGTCTGATATCTTGAGGATGAAGTTGAAAGAAATGCAGGACATCACGAAAGAATTTTGACACGGGCGGTGAGAAACCCCGGTTCATGTGATCAGTAAAAACAACAATCTCATTATTCTGTGGCTCAGGTCCAACTTCATCTAGGTTTGGAACATGCTAGTGAATGACATTTTTCGCTGGTAAGAAGACAATTTTGACATATTCCTGAAGCATTTCTTCTGTGACAATAGATGGGACCCAGTCACATGACGTAACTTTCTTAGTCATGATTGGGGTGCACGGCCTAAGAAAGACAATTTAAGATGTGATTAAACTGGTAAAGTATAGCTGGATTATATCAACTTTAAGTTGGTGACTTAAAAAGTGGTGCGAAGTTAAACCAGCAGGCACCTGGCGGGTTACAAATAATTGTTAGGCTAATGTCTATGGATCTAGAGTAGTTCAGAAAATGAAGTCAATCCTAAACCGGAGGTGACGGATTTCGCTTTTGACATTGTGAACTACAGGAGAAAATCTTGCAAGTTATATAGGTTATGAAGCAGCTGGCGGCTTAATGGGGCCTAATGTTATAAGCCGAGTCACGGTTTATGGTTTAAGCCACCATGACAATTATGATACTTCTGATCTATTAGTAAATATTTGGGTAAGTGCTGGACAACAAGATCCTGTAGATTGATTCTATTATTTTGGATCTGCTGCAGTTTAGAAAATGAAAATAAATTAGAAACCTAAAGGTTGTGACAGCGGATGAACTTGTTTGTTTGAGGATTCTCTCTATAGGAAGGATGATTCCTATGATTGAGAGGGGGTGTCAAACAGCTTTCGCGCGCCTTCAACACTATTTTCAGATTAAAATGAGCGCGCTACGAAGGGACGGCAAAAACCACCGAAGAACTCAACAAACCCTAGTGCAGATCTAGGGCATAGGGAGACGAGCACTTATCAATGCTGATGGACAGCGGTGGCGTGCCGGCGTTCTCTGGTCAAATCAGGTTGAGGCAGCGGCCTGAGTTGGTGAAGTGGACAGAGGTCGGCGGCGACGGAGTTCGGGTCTACAGAGGAGACGCGAGAGGAAGACGAAGAGGAGGAGCAAGGGGGGAAAATGAAAAGAACTCACGTCCCTATTTGTAAGAGGATGGATAAAAGGCATGCGCGGGAATCGAGGAGGCCGAAACCATCACGTGGCTATGCGGACGCCTCGATTTTTGGGATGTTCATTAAAAGATAAGGATCTGCTAAGATATTCTGGGCCTCATGTGAAATTAATGCGAAATGATGTCATGGCAGGTTAATCTGATTCTGTGAGCTGATGTCATGGCGGGTTATAGCAAGCTTGTAAAATGGACGATGCAAGATTTTGACAAGTCAAGCGCTGAAGATTGATGTGAACTAGTTCAAATAAACCTTGGGCCTAATGTTGGGGATATAACTAATAGGTATAACCCACCCAGGAGGGGCCGGTTCACACCACCGATGACTTAAAGATGAAGACTGCAGGTCATGAAGGAAGCCTATTGAAGGCCCAAGACCCAGAGGCGACTTGAGGCCCAAGAGGATAAACCTCCATATGTGTAACTTGTATTGTAAGGCAAGTATAGTTAGTCACCAAGATGAACACATTGTGTATGAGCTGGCCGGGACTCTGTAAGCCGTCGGGCATCAACCTGTGTATATAAAGGGGTCACCCGACGGCGGGTTAACTCAAGAAACAACAAGTCAAGAACTAGGTCAAGTGGATTCGCTCCCTGGCAATTGAAACTCAAGCAATACAAACCCCAAACTGGAGTAAGCCTTTACCTCGCTACGAGGAGCCGAACCAGTATAAACTCTTTGTGTCTGTTGTCCCGATTAACCCCTTTAAGCTAACCTAGTCGCGATGGCTCCACATCTAAGTCCTTTCGCTAGGACATCTGTCGTGTTAAGTCAATGACACCTGATGAACAATTAACCCTCGTGCTTTTGTACAGTTTGTAAGTTGGAGTTAGATGTTCTTTCCCTTTTCAACTCGGTTGTGACTGTCATATTTTCTTTGAAACAAGGAAAATGGCTTGCCATTCATTTAATTTAGAGTGAAATATTGTAACAAATCCCAACCAAGGGAAATAACAACACTCTTGCCAGCTGCTTGAGCTCACTGTGCATTACAGAAGCCAAGTCATTAGCCCCCACCATCACTGTCGGGACCCCGATCCTAGGTCACACCGATCTAGCATGTAACACATCATGTCACTTTGTGGCCTCACGCACGGTATTTCCATGGGTGCCACCTTACCTGGCCTGGGACCGTTTGCGCCTTTTGGCTCACGTATATGATAGTGTCGCTAGCATCCATATGACAAAGAACCCGGGCCGACATGGCTAGTCGTGAACCCAAAGCGGCATAGACCTATGGAGACAGGCATACATGAATCACATCGAACATGTCGGTCATCAACGAGTGATTCCGGGCTGTAGCACTGGGCTAACAGGACTCCGGGGATCCCGGGCTGTAGCAGGCTAGGCGGGACTCCGGAAATCACCGCGTGACATTTCCCCGAAGGGACAGACATAGGGACGAAGTGAAACACATGCCGGCCAGCCAAGTGTCCTGAACAGTAGTGCTGGGCTAGCAGTACTCCGGTGATCCGGGCTGTAGCGGACTACTATCGCTCAGAAGCACTAGACTACATTTCCCCATATGATAGGCTGCCAAGGATAAACAACTAGATAGTCGGATCCCACACATACCAAGCATTTCAATCATACACACAATATGCTCGATATGTGTGAATACAACATGGCATCACAACATAACTCTACAACTCAAGTATTTATTCATTAGGCTCCGAGGAGCGAGATATTACAAACATGGGTCTCATGACCCAACATACAGAGCATACAAGCAACAAGCACATGCGGAAGCTTAACTTGTCTGAGTACAGACAACTACAAATGAAGAAGGCTGAGAAGCCTGACTATCTACCAGATCCTGCCGAGGGCACAAGATCGTAGCTGAGGTATCAAGCTAAACATCGAAGTCCACGTGGAACTACTAGCAAGACTAAAGTCTCTCTGCAAAACATAAATTAAGCAAACGTGAGTACAAAGGTACTCAGCAAGACTTACATCAGAACTAGCTACATATGCATCGGTATCAACAAGGGGGTGGTGGAGTTTAACTGCAGCAAGCTAGCTTTGACTCAGTGGCTAACCTGAACTACGATTACAAGCAACTCTTTTGAGGTGGCGCACACAAGTCCACATATTCACCAATCAATACACCACAATGGATCCGCTCTCGTCTCCCTACGAGAAGGCCATCCATAGCACTCACGCTTATCTTGCGAGTTTTAGGGTATCCACTTTCACTTGTCTATGAACTGTTATAGGCAACCCAGAAGTCCTTTACCGCGGACACGGCTATTCGAATAGATCATTTATAACCCTGCAGGGGTGTACTTCGTCACACATGTTTCCACCACTTAGCGTCTGCACACGACATGTGCTCGGCAGACTTCAAGCGAAAGCCGACGTGGGTGTAGACCACGACCTGACTAACCACACAAGTCTCTAGTCCAGGTTTATCGCCTATTCGGGTTCCATCCGCGAGGAGATCCGGCCGGAGTTTCGCTCACAGCCCCAAACGATGTGTGCAGGGTTCCCGAGACACCAAACGGGCGCCCAGTACACCGTGCCACAGTGTATCTACCGCATCATAGCCCACCCCTAGGGTCAGCGCTATGCACGGCCGCCAACACATATCCTATAAACACCAGAAACTAATTGCAACTCCTGGACAGAGGACGAGAGGGGTCAGTAAGTCGAGCGGGGTCATATTTCAGGGCCCAACATGTGGTAGTAGTTGTTTCATGGATCACAAACACAGAACTCAGTTCCTGAGGACGGCTGCAATGAGACAACCCACCATGTACTCCTACATGGCCTCTCACCGCTACCTTTACCAAATCGTGTTCACACACTTAGCTCACACACAGTAGGACATGTTCACACATCTCCGATCCATCCCCGATGAATCGGAACTGACTCAACTCTAAGCAGTAGCAGGCATGACAAACAAGCATGAATGAGTAGGCACATCAGGGCTCAAACAACTCCTACTCATGCTAGTGGGTTTCATCTATTTACTGTGGCAATGACAGGTCAAGCAAAGGATAAGGGGTTCAACTACCGCGGCAAGTAATAGAGGAAACGTGTTGTCCTAATGCAGTAAAAGAGAGCAGGAGCGAGGGAGGAGGATTGTATCGGAATGAACAAGGGGGTTTTGCTTGCCTGGCACTTCTGAAGATATCATTGGGTCTTCATCAGTGTCAACGATCACATCATCGGTACAACGTCTATCGAGAGGGGACAAATACCGGCAACAGGAGAAAGAAACACAATCAATGCAATGCACAATATGATGCATGATCATGACATGTCAATATGCTGTGGTTTGAGCTAATGTAACTAGCTATGATTTAAATGAAGTTGGTTTGAGTACAAGATTCAAATATCAAACCCATATATGATTATTTAAATGCCCTTTATTTGTTTTGTCCAAAACAGAGGACAAACATTGTTCAAACATGCATGAAAATGGTACAGATGGATTCCTTGAATTTTTCTGATAATTTTTCATATATAAATTATTTCATTTGGAGTTACGGTTGAATTTCTATGATTTTTAGAAGTTTTGGGCATTTTCTGGAATTTCCTGATTTAAATTAAACCAAGAAAATAGTTTATTGCGTCAGCACTGCATCACTATGACGTCAGCGGTCAACGGGGCGCCTCCAGGTCAAACCTGACCCGTGGGGCCCGCACGTCAGTGTAACAGGGCAGGGAGAGAGGCTGACTAGTGGGTCCGGGTCAATGATGACGTGGCATGGTCAAACTGACATGTGGGGCCCATGGCGGTTAGTTTAATCTAAACAAAAACAAAACCAGATTTAATTAGGCAGTGGGGCCCATGTGCCAGTGACACAGGGGGTTGGTTAGGGGGGTGATTAGTCGCTAACTAATCTCCTGAGCGGCGGGGGCCACCGATTAGCAGCTCAGGCGACGGCTCGTCGCCGGTGACCACTGGCCGCGGCGGTGCCCGCTTCGGGTTTGCTCTACGGGCCATGGTTCGACGCGTGGAAGGGCGCGTTTGAAAGAGGGGAGAGAGACGCAACCGTGGGTGGCCGTGGTTCGAGCGGGGATGGACGGAGTCAGCGACGACGACCAAAACGGCGGCGGCCGGAGCACGGGCTCGACGGACTCGTCGCTACGGTGCATCAGGGAGCAAATGGAGAGGCTGGGCAGCATCGGCTAGACATGGGGAGCACTAAGAGCAGCACGGTGAGGCCAGGGGAGCACGGAGGCTACGCGTGCAGCAGCAATGGCAGACGGCGGCTCCGGTGCTCGTGGGGAATGGCGCTACGGCGTGAAAATGGAACAACGGAGAGGGGGGTTCGAGGGAGAGGCTTACGGCGGTTGCAGCGGTGCGGACAGCCAGCTCGGAGGAGGCCAGGAGCAGTCGGGGTGGCGAGATGGATCTTCGGTGACCGAGGAGGAAGAAGGGGTCGGGGACGGTGAAGCGAGGCACGTCCGCTCGCGCGGCTTGGCGGAGACGATGTAGCGGTCGACGGAGGAGCTCCTTGGTGCGTCGGGGAGGCGAGGCGGTGGCTGTGGCCGCGGCGAACGGCGTCGGTGGCGACGGGCGCGTTCGAGCGGACGCGCGCGAGAGAGACAGAGGAGGGAGGGCGCTCGAGGGAGAGAGAGGGAGAGGTGCAGGTGTCGCGTGGCGTCGAGGAGGGCCTCGCGTGTCTCCAGACGCGGACTAGGACGAAGGAGCGGCCTCCAGCGCGAAGCAGGAGGTGGAGAGCTCCTCGGGTGCGCGCGCGTGCTCGCTCCTGCCTACTGGCAGGAGGAAGACGACGAGCGAGGGGGTAAGTGGGCTGGGCCAGCTTCTCTCCTGGGCCAGGTGGGTTGCGCAGGTAACCTCAGGTGGGCTTTCTCTCTCTCTCTCTTTTTCTAATTTTATTCTGTTTTCTAATTTGCAGGTTTGTGTTGAATTTGGTTTTGAAGCCAAATCAATTTTGTTGCTTCTGGAAATATTTTTAGAAGCTAAAGAAATTAAACCAAAGCTCCACAAAAATATTTCAGAATTATTGGACCTATATTTATTTAATAGTAAATATAAATCCAATTCAAATAGCTATTGATTTAATTCAAATGCCCAGAATAAATATTTCTGTGAATCCAAAAATATTGGTTTGAATTTTACCTCTTGCCAATAATTTTATAGCTTAACAGGAACATTTTCTTGGACTTATTTGAAGCAGTTTTATCTTGATCATTTTTAAAGGGATTCTGAGGCTTGAAAAATTCCTCAATTCAAATTTCATTTGAATTTAAACATGATGCAACCACCAAGCTAGACCAAGGCCAAAGTAGGGCTAGGGATGTGACAATCACCCACAAACTTATTTTGAACTAGCACACCAAATGGGTTGTAAATTTTCATAAGAAAGGTTGCATGACCGTGACAGATTTGGATTCTGACATTTGGGACCTAGGAGGAAATAGCCTATCCAGGGTGGTGTCAACTTACTAGCTAGTCAATAAACGATTCTGCCTACCAGCCATTGGATTGACATCCAACATCTATCGTGTATCTTCTATCTCTTATCTTCTTCCTCCAGCCGCCCAAACCAAACCACCTCGTCGACTCCACCTGCTCCCGCCTCCCATGGCTGGCTGCGCCTCCGCCGCCCTACTGTACCCTCCAATCTTGGTTAGTCCCTCCCTCTATTCCCCCACACGTCCTGTTATTCTCCTGTGACGTCAGCCCCAACACGCACCCGCACCCGAACCAGTGAACCCTCGTACTCCCCTCCGGCTGCGAATGGACCGACGCATCTTCCACGGCTCTTGTTCGTTCCGTCCGATACCTCACCGTCGTCCTCCACCTTGGTTCGCTCGTCGTGCACGGTGTGTCACCCTCTTGTGTTGTCAACGTCGTCAACAACCGAGAGGAACAAGGAGATGACTATATGTGGAGAGGATGACAGTAGGGACCTACTAGCGTCATGGTAGTATGCAAGCAAGTGCCTCGTTATTACAAGCCCAAAATATGACTCCTCCTAATGGTTGGACATCTGGGGCTCACGCCATTGTCAACGTAGTCAATAAATGAGAGAATTACAGAACGAGCGACTGACACCAGGGACCCAGCAGGTCGTGCAGTCGTTATTTACTTTTTTGAGGAATAAGCAGTTGTTATTTATACTAGTTTTAGCAACGGATCAGGGTAACAACGGGGCTGTGCGGGGTCTATGGCCCGTCTAGCCAGGGTTTTATTTATGTTTGCCACCTCATGAGCCTAGTTGTGTTTTTTCTTGCTGGAAATAGCTAGCCTAGTTCACTTTTTTTAAAGAAATGCCCAAATGAGGCCTACTTGCTTTGTCTGCCCTACTGGGCTGCAAATCTTTCAAGACGAGGAGAGTTTCATTCAGTTTGCCCAGAAAATGGGCTATCAGTAATGCGAAATGGGTTGTACATTTTTAAAACACATCAAACCAGGAATTAGTTTCAATTTTTTTCATCACAAGATTTGAAATTCCATTGATTTTTATGCGTGGACAATTATTTCGATTTTATATTTATGTAAATTATTTTTCAAAATATTTTGAATGTGACTTGAAATTTCAGGATTAAAAATAGTTCACCGCACCAAAATATGCAAAATTTCATAGAATTTTTAACCGTGGCCACAATATGGGCTGTAATGCTAACAAAAAGAAGATGGGAACCAAAAAAATCCTTAAGAATTAGCAAATGGGCTGTAAATTATTAGAAATAATGGCAGATGGGTTGTATGTTGTTTTCCACAGATTTGAGGCTAACTTGCATGCCTACAATAGGTTGACGCGTATGCTTTCCTAAAAAAAGGTTGACGCACATGCAACGCCGTGTCAACTTAGTCAACACACAAGAGCAGTGACAGTTGCATGTCCATCCAATGGTCGTCATGCTTCTTCAATCTATGTTCTTCCTGCTCCATCTGCTCAAACAAGTGCCGGTGGGACTGCCTGCTACCTCCTCCCGTGGCCAGTTGTGCTTCCGTGTAGGCCTCACCGCCCCACTATACTTCCATCGCTGGCCTAGCCATACCTCTACTCACCCACACCTGCTGTTATTCTCCGGCGAGGGCAGACAAAGCAGAAAACCCTTGTACTCCCCTCCGCATGGGAAACAACTGCCAAGTCTTCCCTAGCTCCGTGTCGTTCCCTTCCTAGGCCTTGTCGTCGTCCACTGCCCTCATGCTTGATGGCGGCTTGAAGCTACGTCCGTATTTCCCCAAAGAGGAAGGGATGATGCAGCACAGCGGCGGTAGGTATTTCCCTCAATGATGAAACCAAGGTTATCAAACCAGTAGGAGAACCAACCAACATAACATAAACAGCACCTGCACAGAAATAACAAATACTCGCAACCCGACGTGTAAAAGGGGTTGTCAATCCCTTTTGGGTAGCGGTGTGATACGTCTCCAACATATCTATATATTTTGATTGTTCCATGCTATTATATTATCTGTTTTGGATGTTAATGGGCTTTATTTTACACTTTTATATTATTTTTGGGACTAACCTATTAACCCAAAGCCCAGTGCAAATTGCTGTTTTTTTGCCTATTTCAGTGTTTCACAGAAAGGAATATCAAACGGATTCTAAACGGAATGAAACCTTTGGGAGCATGATTTTTGGAACAAACGTGATCCAGAGGACTTGGAGTGGACGTCAAGAAACGAACGAGGAGTCCACGAGGCAGGGGGCCCGCCCACCCCCTGGGCGCGCCCTCCCCCCTCGTGGCTCAACCGACCTACTTCTTCCTCCTATTTATGTTCACATACCCCGAAAACATCCAGGAGCACCACGAAACCCTATTTCCACCGCCGCAACCTTCTATACCCAATAGATCCCATCTTGGGGCCTTTTCGTAGCTCTGTTGGAGGGGGCATCGATGAAGGTGGGCCTCTACATCAACTCCATGGCCCCTCCAATGATGTATGAGTAGTTTACTTCAGACCTTCAGGTCCATAGTTATTAGCTAGATGGCTTCTTCTCTCTCTTTGGATCTCAATACAAAGTTCTCCTCGATCTTCTTGGAGATCTATTCGATGTAACTCTTTTTGCGTTGTGTTTGTCGAGATCCGATGAATTGTGGGTTTATGATCAAGTCTATCTATGAACAATATTTGATTCTTCTCTGAAATATTTAATGCATGATTGGTTATCTTTGCAAGTCTCTTTGAATTATCAATTTGTTTTGGCCTACTAGATTGATCTTTCTTGAAATGGGAGAAGTGCTTAGCTTTGGGTTCAATCTTACGGTGCTCGATCCTAGTGAGAGAAAGGGAAACGACACGTATTGTATTGTTGCCATCGAGGATAAAAAGATGTGGTTTATGATACATCCATTTTGCATCATGCTTTTATATCGATATTTATCGCATTATGGACTGTTATTTCACTTTATGTCACAATACTTATGGCTATTCTCTCTTATTTTACAAGGTCTACATAAGGAGGGAGAATGCCGGCAGCTGGAATTCTGGGCTAGAAAAGGAGCAAATATTAGAGACCTATTCTGCGTAACTCCAAAAGTCCTGAAACTCCACAGAACATCTTAAAACAAATAAAGAAAAATCATCGCCAAAGATGAAGGCCAGGGGGCCCACACCCTGCTCACGAGGGTGGGGGGGTGCGCCCCCTACCTCGTGGGCCCCCTGGTGGCTCTCCGATGTCCATCTTCTCATATATGAAGTCTTTCGATGAGAAAAAAATAGGAAGGAACTTTTCGGGACGAGACTCCGCCGCCACGAGGCGGAACCATGGCGAATCCAATCTAGAGCTCCGGCACAGCTGTTCTACGGGGGATACTACCCTCCGGGAGGGGGAAATCATCACCATCGTCATCACCAATTCTCCTCTCATCGGGAGAGGGCTATCTCCATCAACATCTTCACCAGCACCATCTCATCTCCAAACCCTAGTTCATCTCTTGTACCCAATTCTTGTCTCAAAGTCCGGGATTGGTGCTAGTAGGTTGCTAGTAGTGTTGATTACTCCTTGTAGTTGATGCTAGTTGGTTTATTTGGTGGAAGATCATATGTTCAGATCCTATATGCATGTTATTACCCCTCTGATTATGAACATGAATATGCTTTGTGAGTAATTACGTTTGTTCCTGAGGACAAGGGAGAAGTCTTGCTATGAGTAGTCATGTGAATTTGGTATTTGTTTGATATTTTGATAAGATGTATGTTGTCTAGCCTCTAGTGGTGTTATGTGAACGTCGACTACATAACACTTCACCATTATTTGGGCCTAGAGGAAGGCATTGGGAAGTAATAAGTAGATGATGGGTTGCTAGAGTGACAGAAGCTTAAACCCTAGTTTATGCGTTGCTTCGTAAGGGGCTGATTTGGATCCACATGTTTCATGCTATGGTTAGGTTTACCTTAATACTTTTGTTGTAGTTGCGGATGCTTGCAATATAGGTTAATCATAAGTTGGATGCTTGTTCAAGTAAGAACAGCACGCAAGCACCGGTCCACCCACATATCAAATTATCAAAGTATCGAGCGCGAATCATATGAACGTGATGAAAACTAGCCTGACGATATTCCCATGTGTCCTCAGGAGTGCTTTTCCTATTATAAGAGTTTGTTCCGGCTTGTCCTTTGCTACAAAAAGGATTGGGCCACCTTTCTGCACTTTATTTACTTTTGTTACTTGTTGCTTGTTACAACCTATCTTATCACAAAACTATCTGTTACCACTTATTTCAGTACTTGCAGAGAATACCTTGCTGAAAACCGCTTATCGTTTCCTTCTGCTCCTTGTTGGGTTCGACACTCTTACTTATTGAAAGGACTACGATAGATCCCCTATACTTGTGGGTCATCAAGACTCTTTTCTGGCGCCGTTGCCGGGGAGTCTACGCCTTTGGTAGGTGGAATTTGGTAAGGAAAAATTTATATAGTGTGCTGAAATTTACTGTCACTTGTTACTATGGAAAGTAATTCTCTGAGGGGCTTGTTCGGGGTATCTTCACCCCGTCCAATAGAGCAAAGAGTTGCTCCTCAACCTATATATAATTTCTGGCCTCGCGAAGGAGAAAGCATCGCTCAAGCTTGGGGGAGGCTTAAATCAATGTTATATTCATGCCCCAATCATGAGCTCTCAAGAGAAATGATTATTCAAGATTTATATGCTCAGCTTTCTGATAACAATCGCACCATGCTCGATACTTCTTCTGCTGGCTCTTTTATGATGAAGACTATTGAATTCAGATGGAATTTATTGGATAGAATTAAATGCAACTCTGAAGATTGGGACCTCGACGAAGGTAAGGAGTTAGGTATGACACCTAAGTTTGATTGTGTTAAATCTTTTATGGATACCGATATTTTCCGTAAGTTTAGCACTAAATATGGACTTGACTCTGAGATAGTAGCTTCTTTCTGTGATTCTTTTGCTACTTATGTTGATCTCCCTGAGGAGAAGTGGTTTAAATATCATCCTCCCATAGAAGTAAAAGTAGTTGCATCTATTAAAGTTGAAGAAAATACTGTCACTTATAATGATCCTATTGTTTCTACTTCTTATATTGAGAAACCACCATTCCCTGTTAGAATAAAGGATCATGCTAAAGCTTCAACTGTTGTTCGTAAAAGCAATACTAGACTTATACACCTCCTGAGAAAGTTAAAGTAGAACCTAATATTGCTATTGTTAAAGATCTCTTGTCTGATAATATTGATGGGCATGTTATTCAGCTCGAAGGTGAAACTTCTAGAATTGCTAAACCTTGTGATAAAGATAAACATAGACCTGTGGTAGGCGTCCTGTTATTTCTGTTAAAATAGGAGATCATTGTTATCATGGCTTATGTGATATGGGTGCTAGTGCTAGTACAATACCTATTGACTTATACAAAGAAATTATGCATGACATTGCACCTATTGAGTTAGAAGATATTGATGTTACTATTAAACTTGCTAATAGAGATACTATTGCACCAATTGGAATTGTTAGAGATGTTGAAGTCTTGTGTGGGAAAACTAAATATCCTGCTGATTTTCTTGTTCTTGGTTCCCCACAAGATAGTTTTTGTCCCATTATATTTGGTAGATCCTTCTTAAATACTGTTAATGCTACCATAGATTGCACAAAGAATGTTGTAACTATTGGCTTGGATGATATGGTTCATGAGTTTAATTTCTCTAAATTTAGTAAACAACATCGTGAGTAAGAATTACCTAGTAAGGATGAAATTATTGGTCTTGCCTCTATTGCCGTACCTCCTAGTGATGCTTTAGAACATTATTTGCTAGACCATGAAAATGATATGTTCATGAATGAAAGAAGGGAAATACATGAAGTATTCTTTAAACAGGAACCTATTCTGCAACATAATTTGCCTGTTGAAATTTTAGGGGATCCTCCTCCACCCAAGGGTGATCCCATGTTTGAGCTTAAACCTTTGCCTGATAATCTTAAATATGCTTATCTTGATGAAAAGAAGATATATCCTGTTATTATTAGTGCTAACCTTTCAGAGCATGAAGAAGAAAGATTATTGAAAACTCTGAAGAAGCATCGTGCTTCTATTGGATATACTCTTGATGATCTTAAGGGCATTAGTCCCACTCTATGTCAACATAAAATAAATTTGGAAGCAGATGCCAAACCAGTTCGTGATCCTCAACGACGTCTGAATCCTAAAATGAAAGAAGTGGTAAGAAAAGAAATACTAAAGCTTCTGGAGGCAGGTATAATCTATCCCGTTGCTGATAGTGAGTGGGTAAGTCATGTCCATTGTGTCCCTAAGAAGGGAGGTATTACTGTTGTTCCCAATGATAAAGATGAATTGATTCCACAAAGAATTATCACAGGTTATAGGATGGTAATTGATTTCTGCAAATTAAATAAAGCTACTAAGAAAGATCATTACCCCTTACCTTTTATTGATGAAATGCTAGAAAGATTATGCAAACATACACACTATTGCTTTCTAGATGGTTATTCTGGTTTCTCTCAAATACCTGTGTCGGCTAGAGATCAATCAAAGACTACTTTTACATGCCCTTTTGGTACTTTTTCTTATAGACGTATGCCTTTTGGTTTATGTAATGCACCTTCTACCTTTCAAAGATGCATGATGGCTATATTCTCTGACTTTTGTGAAAAGATTTGTGAGGTTTTCATGGACGACTTTTCTGTCTATGGTTCCTCTTTTGATGATTGCTTGAGCAATCTTGATCGAGTTTTGCAGAGATGTGATGAAACTAATCTTGTCTTGAATTGGGAAAAGTGCCACTTTATGGTTAATGAAGGTATTGTCTTGGGGCACAAAGTTTCTGAAAGAGGTATTGAAGTTGACAAAGCCAAGGTTGATGCTATTGAAAAGATGCCATGTCCCAAGGACATCAAAGGTATAAGAAGTTTCCTTGGTCACGCTGGATTTTATAGGAGGTTCATTAAGGACTTCTCAAAAATTTATCGGCCTCTGACTAATTTATTGCAAAAAGATATACCATTTGTCTTTGATGATGATTGTGTAGAAGCATTTGAAATACTTAAGAAAGCATTAGTCTCTGCACCTGTTGTTCAGCCACCTGATTGGAATTTACCCTTTGAAATTATGTGTGATGCTAGTGATTATTCTATAGGTGATGTTCTAGGGCAAAGAGTTGATAAGAAATTAAATGTTATTCATTATGCTAGTAAGACTCTAGACAATGCTCAAAGAAATTATGCTACTACTGAAAAAGAGCTTTTAGCAGTTGTATTTGCTTGTGATAAGTTCAGATCTTATATTGTTGATTATAAAGTAACTATTCAAATTGATCATGCTGCTATTAAATATCTTATGGAAAAGAAAGATGCTAAACCTAGACTTATTAGATGGGTTCTCTTGCTACAAGAATTTGATTTGCATATTGTTGATAGAAAGGGAGCTGAGAACCCCGTTGCAGACAACTTGTCTAGGCTAGAGAATATTCTTGATGACCCACTACCTATTAATGATAGCTTTCCTGACGAACAATTAAATGTTATAAGTACTTCTCGTAGTACTCCATGGTATGCTGATTATGCTAATTACATTGTTGCTAAATTTATACCACCTAGTTTCACATACCAGCAAAAGAAAAAGTTTTTCTATGATTTAAGACATTACTTTTGGGATGACCCACATCTTTATAAAGAAGGAGTAGATGGTGTTATTAGACGTTGTGTACCTGAGCATGAACAGGAACATATCCTACGCAAGTGTCATTCCGAGGCTTATGGAGGACACCATGCTGGAGATAGAACTACACATAAGGTATTGCAATCTGGTTTTTATTGGCCTACTCTCTTCAAGGATGCCCGTAAGTTTGTCTTGTCTTGTGATGAATGTCAAATAATTGGTAATATTAGTAGACGTCAAGAAATGCCTATGAATTATTCACTTGTTACTGAACTGTTTGATGTTTGGGGCTTTGATTATATGGGACCTTTTCCTGCCTCTAATGGATACACACATATTTTAGTTGCTGTAGATTACGTTACTAAGTGGGTAGAAGCTATTCCAACTAGTGCTGATCATAGCACTTCTATTAAAATGCTTAAAGAAGTTATTTTTCCGAGGTTTGGAGTCCCTAGATATTTAATGACTGATGGTGGTTCACACTTTATTCATGGTACTTTCTGTAAAATGCTTGCTAAATATGATGTTAATCATAGAATTGCATCTCCTTATCACCCACAGTCTAGTGGTCAAGTAGAGTTGAGCAATAGAGAGCTCAAATTAATTTTGCAAAAGACTGTTAATAGGTCTAGAAAGAATTGGTCCAAAAAACTTGATGATGCATTGTGGGCATATAAAAATCCTATGGGTATGTCTCCGTATAAAATGGTCTATAGAAAAGCATGTCACTTACCTCTTGAACTAGAACATAAGGCATATTGGGCTATTCAAGAGCTTAATTATGATTTTAAACTTGCCGGTGAGAAGAGGTTATTTGATATTAGCTCACTAGATGAATGGAGAACCCAAGCTTATGGAAATGCCAAGTTGTTTAAAGAAAAAGTTAAAAGATGGCATGATAAAAGGATACAAAAGCATGAGTTTAATGTAGGTGATTATGTATTGTTATACAACTCTCATTTAAGATTTTTTGCAGGAAAACTTCTCTCTAAATGGGAAGGCCTCTATGTTATCGAAGAGGTCTATCGTTCCGGTGCCATAAAGATCAACAACCTCGAGGGCACAAATCCGACAGTGGTAAATGGTCAAAGAATCAAACATTATATCTCAGGTAATCCCATAAATGTTGAAACCAATATTATTGAAACCGTAACCTCGGAGGAATACATAAGAGACACTTTCCGGAACGTTTCAGACTCCGGAAAGGAATAGGTATGTGGTAAGGTAAGTAAACCGACTCCAAAACAATTTTTAAGGCAATATTTCTCCGTTTTGGAATATTTAGAAAAATAGAAAAATAAGTAGCAGTCCGTGAAGGACACGAAGGCCCCACGAGGGTGGTGGGCGCGCCCTACCCCCTGGGCGCGCCCCCTACCTCGTGAGCACCTCGTGTGCCTTCCTGACTCCGTTTTCTTGCACGATACGTATTTTGGTCGGTAAAAATTCATTATATATTCTCCTGAAGGTTTTGACTCCCGCATCATCAACAACACCTCCACCTTCTTCACCAACCAAGGAGATATAATCACATGGGTATGGGCACTCCCCTTGGCAACTGCCAAGCTTGGGGGAGGTGCCCCGGTATCATATCGCAATCACAACTCCTATCTTTACCTTTTTTCTTAGCTCGATCCTATTAGTAGTATCTTGATCTAGTAGAATAAAGTTTATGGCACGATCTAGTTTTGAGTTTGCTTTATGATCTATCTATGTAATCGAGTCTGTGAGCTATATATAATAAAGATTAGTGTTGAGTCAAGGGCTTGATTATTTTGCCATGATCTTGGGTGGATAAAAGAAAAGAGAAAAAGAATAAAAAGAAACAAAAAGTTCATATTGATCTTATTGAGAGTAATGACTTCACATAGAAAGAGTATGATGATTAAAAGTTGTTGGGAGTTGGCAAGCATAGCTTTGGTCATTGTTGCAATTAATAGGAAGTAATAAGGAAAGAGAGGTTTTCACATATAGATATATTATCATTGACATATTTTATGCTTGGGGGCACTCATTAAAATATGACATGCTAAAGAGTTGATGTTGGACAAGGAAGACAACGTAATGAGTTATGTGTTTCTTATATCTGAGATAAAGTATGTTGTCATGGATCCTCTAACTTGTTGAGCTTGCCTTTCCACCTCATGCTAGCCAAATTCTCAGCACCAAGTAGAAATACTACTTGTGCTTCCAAATACCCTTAAACCAGTTTTACCATGAGAGTCCACCATATCTACCTATGGACTGAGTAAAATCCTTCAAGTAAGTTGTCATCGATGCAAAGCAATAAAAATTGCTCTAAATATGTATGGTTGATTGGGGTGGGAGAAATAAGCTTTATACGATCTTGTGATGTGGAAGTAATAAAAGCGACGGACTGCATAATAAAGGTTCATATCACAAGGGGCAATATAAAGTGACGTTCTTTCGCATTGAGATTTTATGCATCGAACCATAAAAGAGCATGGCAACCTCTGCTTCCCTCTGCGAAGGGCCTATCCTTTATTATTATCTTCTACCTTATGCAAGAGTCATGGTGATCTTCACCTTTTCTTTTTCATTTTATCCTTTGGCAAGCTCAGCATGTTGGAAAGAACATGATATATATATATATATATATATATATATATATCTAATTGGATGTAGGGGAGCATGAACCATTATTGTTGACATTACCCTTGAGGTAAAAGGTTGTGGGGCAAAACTATAAGCCCCTATCTTTCTCTGTGTCCGATTAGAACACCATAACCACAAGTATCGCGTGAGTGTTAGCAATTATGGAGGACTAAATGATAGCTGAGTATGTGGACTTGCTTTTTAGCTCTGACATAGACTCTTTCCGATGTTATGATAAATTGCAATTGCTTCAATGACTAAGATTATAGTTTGTCGGAGCCCAGTAAGGTTTATGATTTATACTTTTGCATTGTGAATAGATCATCACTTGAACATAAGTAATCATATGACAAAATCTATATATGTTTTTGTTATGAGAATAATCATGATGCCTTCATGTCCGTATTTTATTTTTATCGACGCCTCTACCTCTAAACATGAGGACATATTTATTGTTATCGGCTTTTCGCTTGAGGACAAGCGAGGTCTAAGCTTGGGGGAGTTGATACGTCCATTTAGCATCATGCTTTTATATCGATATTTATCGCATTATGGACTTTTATTTCACTTTATGTCACAATACTTATGGCTATTCTCTCTTATTTTACAAGGTTTACATAAGGAGGGAGAATGCCGGCAGCTGGAATTCTGGGCTGGAAAAGGAGCAAATATTAGAGACCTATTCTGCAAAACTCCAAAAGTCCTGAAACTCCACGGAACATCTTAAAACAAATAAAGAAAAATCCTCGCCAAATATGAAGGCCAGGGGGCCCACACCCTGCTCACGAGGGTGGGGGGCGCGCCCCGTACCTCGTGGGCCCCCTGGTGGCTCTCCGACGTCCATCTTCTCATATATGAAGTCTTTCGATGAGAAAAAAATGGGAAGGAACTTTTCGGGACGAGACTCCGCCGCCACGAGGCGGAACCTTGGCGGATCCAATCTAGAGCTCCGGCAGAGCTGTTCTACCGGGGATACTTCCCTCCGGGAGGGGCAAATCATCACCATCGTCATCACCAGCGCTCCTCTCATCGGGAGAGGGCAATCTCCATCAACATCCTCACTAGCACCATCTCATCTCCAAACCCTAGTTCATCTCTTGTACCCAATTCTTGTCTCAAAGTCCGGGATTGGTGCTAGTAGGTTGCTAGTAGTGTTGATTACTCCTTGTAGTTGATGCTAGTTGGTTTATTTGGTGGAAGATCAAATGTTCAGATCCTATATGCATATTATTACCCCTCTGATTATGAACATGAATATGCTTTGTGAGTAATTACGTTTGTTCCTGAGGACAAGGGAGAAGTCTTGCTATGAGTAGTCATGTGAATTTGGTATTCGTTTGATATTTTGATAAGATGTATGTTGTCTAGCCTCAAGTGGTGTTATGTGAACGTCAACTACATAACACTTCACCATTATTTGGTCCTAGAGTAAGGCATTGGGAAGTAATAAGTAGATGATGGGTTGCTAGAGTGATAGAAGCTTAAACCCTAGTTTATGTGTTGCTTCGTAAGGGGCTGATTTGGATCCACATGTTTCATGCTATGGTTAGGTTTACCTTAATACTTTTGTTGTAGTTGCGGATGCTTGCAATAGAGGTTAATCATAAGTGGGATGCTTGTTCAAGTAAGAACAGCACCCAAGCACCGGTCCACCCACATATCAAATTATCAAAGTATCGAACGCGAATCATATGAACGTGATGAAAACTAGCTTGACGATATTCCCATGTGTCCTCGGGAGTGCTTTTCCTATTATAAGAGTTTGTTCCGTCTTGTCCTTTGCTACAAAAAGGATTGGGCCACCTTGCTACACTTTATTTACTTTTGTTACTTGTTGCTCGTTACAGCCTATCTTATCACAAAACTATCTGTTACCACTTATTTCAGTACTTGCAGAGAATACCTTGTTGAAAACCGCTTATCATTTCCTTCTGCTCCTTGTTGGGTTCGACACTCTTACTTATCGAAAGGACTACGATAGATCCCCTATACTTGTGGGTCATCAGTTTATATCATATTGCTTGAGTTTATCCCTCTACATCATGTCATCTTACCTAATGCGTTACTCTGTTCTTATGAACTTAATACTCTAGATGCATGCTGGATAGCGGTCGATGTGTGGAGTAATAGTAGTAGATGCAGGAAGGAGTCGGTCTACTTGTTGCAGACGTGATGCCTATATACATGATCATGCCTAGATATTCTCATAATTATTCGCTTTTCTATCAATTGCTCGACAGTAATTTGTTCACCCACCGTAATACTTATGCTATCTTGAGAGAAGCCACTAGTGAAACATATGGCCCCTGGGTCTATTTTCCATCATATAAGTTTCCAATCTATTTTACTTTGCAATCTTTACTTTCAATCTATATCATAAAAATACCAAAAATATTTATCTTTTCATTATTATCTCTATCAGATCTCACTCTCGTAAGTGACCTTGAAGGGATTGACAACCCCTTTATTGCATTGGTTGCGAGGTTCTTATTTATCTGTGTAGGTACGAGGGACTTGTGTGTGGCCTCCTACTGGTTTGATACCTTGGTTCTCAAAAACTGAGAGAAATACTTATGCTACTTTACTGCATCACCCTTTCCTCTTCAAGGGCAAACCAACGCAGTGCTCAAGAGGTAGCAAGAAGGATTTTTGGCACCATTGCCGGCGAGTCTACGCACAAGTCAAGACATACCAAGTACCATCACAAACTCTTATCCCTCGCATTACATTATTTGCCATTTGCCTCTCGTTTTCCTCTCCCCCACTTCACCCTTGCCGTTTCATTCGCCCTCTTTCTCTGTTCCTCTTCTCTTTTCTAGTTCGTCTCTTTTTGCTTGTTTCTTGTTTTCTCGTGTGTTGGATTGCTTGCCCGTCAAGATGTCTCAAGATAATACTAAATTGTGTGACTTCTCCAATACCAACAATCATGATTTGATTAGCACTCCGATTGCTCCTCTTAGTGATGCTGAATCTTGTGAAATTAATGTTGTCTTACTAAATCTTGTCATGAAAGATCAGTTTTCCGGCCTTCCTAGTGAAGATGCCACTACCCATCTAAACAACTTTGTTGATTTGTGATATGTAAAAGAAGAAAGATGTGGATAATGATATTGTTAAACTGAAGCTATTCCCGTTTTCTCTTAGAGATCGTGCTAAAACTTGGTTTTCATCTTTGCCTAAAAATAGTATCGATTCATGGAATAAGTGCAAAGATGCTTTTATCTCTAAGTATTTTCCTCCCGCTAAGATCATCACTCTTAGAAACAATATTATGAATTTTAAGCAACTTCATCATGAATATGTTGCACAAGCTTGGGAGAGGATGAAATTAATGATACGTAATTGCCCTACACATGGTTTGAATCTTTGGATGATTATACAAAAAATTTATGCCGGATTGAACTTTACTTCTAGAAATCTTTTAGATTCGGCCGCGGGAGGCACTTTTATGGAAATCACTTTAGGAGAAGCTACTAAACTCCTAGATAATATTATGGTTAATTATTCTCAATGGCATACTGAAAGATCTACAAATAAAAAGGTGCATGCTATAGAAGAAATCAATGTTTTGAGTGGAAAGATGGATGAACTTATGAAAATGTTTGCTAATAAAAGTGTTTATTCTGATCCTAATGATATGCCTTTGTCTACTTTGATTGAGAATAATAATGAATCTATGGATGTGAATTTTGTTGGTAGGAACAATTTTGATAATAACATGTATAGAGGTAATTTTAATCCTAGGCCGTTTCCTAGTAATTCCTCTAATAATTATGGTAATTCCTACAACAATTCTTATGGAAATTATAATAAGATGCCCTCTGACTTTGAATCTAATATTAAAGAGTTTATTAGTTCGCAAAAGAGTTTCAATGCTTTGATTGAAGAAAAATTTCTAAGATTGATGAGTTGGCTAGAAACGTGGATATAATTTCTCTTGATGTTGATTCTTTGAAACTTAGATCTATTTCACCTAAGCATGATATCAATGAGTCTCTCAAAGCTATGAGAATTTCCATTGATGAGTGCAAAGAAAGAACCGCTAGGATGCGTGCTAAAAAGATTGCTTTGTGAAAGCGTGTTCTTCTAGTTTCCATGATAATAATGATGAAGATCTAAAAGTTATTGATGTGTTCCCTATTAAATCTTTGTTTTGCAATATGAATCTTGATAATGATGGGACTGGAGATGAGTCAACTTTAGTTAGAAGGCGTCCCAATGATTCGGAGTTTTTAGATCTTGATGCAAAAATTGATAAAAGTGGGATTGGAGAGGTTAGAACTTTACATAGCAATGAACCCACTATCTTGGATTTCAAGGAATTTAATTATTATAATTTCTCTTTGATAGATTGTATTTCCTTGTTGCAATCTGTGCTAAATTCTCTGCATGCTTATAGTCAAAATAAAGCTTTTACTAAACATATCATTGATGCTTTAATGCAATCTTATGAATAAAAACTTGCATTGGAAGTTTCTATCCCTAGAAAACTTCATGATTAGTGGGAACCTACTATTAAAATTAAGATTAAATATCATGAATGCTTTGCTTTATGTGATTTGGGTGTTAGTGTTTCCACGATTCCTAAAACTTTGTGTGATTTGCTAGGTTTCCGTGAATTTGATGATTGTTCTTTAAACTTGCATCTTGTGGATTCCACCATTAAGAAACTTATGGGAAGAATTAATGATGTTCTTATTGTTGCAAATAGAAATTATGTGCATGTAGATTTGATTGTCCTTGATATAGATTGCAATCCTACATGTCCTATTATTCTTGGTAGTCCTTTCCTTAGAACGATTGGTGCAATTATTGATATGAAGGAAGGGAATATTAGATTCCAATTTCCGTTAAGGAAGGGCATGGAACACTTTCCTGGAAAGAAATTTAAATTACCTTATGAATCTATTATGAGAGCCACTTATGGATTGCATACCAAAGATGATAATACCTAGATCTATCATTGCTTTTATGCCTAGCTCGGGGCGTTAAACGATAGCGCTTGTTGGGAGGCAACCCAATTTTATTTTTGTTCCTTGCTTTTTGATTATGTTGAGTAATAAATAATTCATCTAGCCTCTATTTAGATGTGGTTTTATGCTTTTAATTAGTGTTTGGGCCAAGTAGAATCTTTGGGAAGACTTGGGAAAAGTCTTTGCAATCTTGCTGTAAAAAACAGAAACTTTAGCGCTCACGAGATTTGCTGCCATTTTTTACTAAAGATTTCTATTTAGTTAATTATTTTTTAAGATTATTAATAGATAAATTCCTCACGTCCATCAATTTATTTTAGAATTTTTGGGGTTCCAGAAGTATTCGAAACCTACGCATTACTACAGACTGTTCTGTTTTTGACAGATTCTGTTTTTCGTGTGTTGTTTGCTTATTTTGATGAATCTATGGCTAGTAATAGAGTTTATGAACCATAGAAATTTTTTAATATAGTAGGTTTAACACCAATATAAATAAAGAATGAGTTCATTACAGTACCTTGAAGTTATGGTTTGTTTTCTTTTACTAACGGAGCTCGCGAGATTTTCTTTTAAGTTTTGTGTTGTGAAGTTTTCAAGTTTTGGGTAAAGATTTGATAGATTACGGAACAAAGAGTGGCAAGAGCCTAAGATTGGGGATGACCAAGGCACCCCAATGTAAAATTCAAGGACAACCAAAAGCCTAAGCTTGGGGATGCCCCGGAAGACATCCCCTCTTTCGTCTTCGCCCATCGGTAATTTTACTTGGAGCTATATTTTTATTCGCCACATGATATGTGTTTTGCTTGGAGCGTCTTGTATGATTTGATTATTTGCTTTTTAGTTTACCACAATCATTCTTCATGTACACATCTTTTGGGAGAGACACCCATGAATTGGAATTTATTAGAATACTCTATGTGCTTGACTTATATCTTTTGAGTTGGATAATTTTTGCTCTAGTGCTTTGTTTATATCTTTTAGAGCACAACGGTGGTTTTATTTTATAGAAATAATTGATCTCTCATGCTTCACTTCATTTTGAGAGTCTTTTAGAACAGCATTGTAATTTACTTTGGTTATCTCTACTCCTAATGTCTGAGTTGGTTGAATAGTATGGTTTATTTTCGTCCCACCACTTTCAACCGTTTTATTTCGCTAATTTTTTTTCGTCCCTCCCGCCACCCCACCGGTTTAGTTTCGCGTCACCCTCTCACACAACGAAAAAAATCTGAACGGATCAGAACTTTCCATGCTGGTGCAAGTTATCTTTAGTAATGTCTTTATGTGAAATAATCAATCACAATTAATCTTTAAAGATCAAATCTAAACTAGTTAATCTTAATTTAAATCGCTCAATCACATTAAATAGGAAACACATATTTAAACCGATTTTATTTGTCAATAAGATCAATTTTCGATAGTATTCGGTAAGTTTTATATATGGAAATGAATATTTCATGATGAATCTTTAATTAATTTGTGTAGACCAAATCTTCTCTACCCCCGGCTCATGATCGATACTGCACTCCCTCACACGATTCCTTCGTTAAAAAAAGACATGACCCACGCCCCATCTTATCCCGATCCTGCGAGGCTACGACGCACGAACCCACGTTCGATGCCCGACCGTCCCCAACTCTCTCAGCTCACTCTCGATCCCGTATATCTCATTTGCTGCCGCCGCCTGTGCTCACCTTCCATCACCCACACTGATCTGCACAAAAGATGTACGATGGCGGTGTCGGAGCCCCCATCACCGTCGAGGCAAGACTGGCAGGACGTGCTCCAATACGACGGTGGCGGCATGGCAATGGCGTCAACCAAGCTCCTTCCTCCGTTGGATCATAGATGATGGGTTCGCCGACGGCGACGGGGACATCCTCGGCTTCAAAGTCCCATGAAGGCCAAGAAGAGCGACGATAGCTACAGCGCGGCATTGCCTTCAGTTGCTGGCCTTCTCCACGGACCTGCTGCAGCGTGGTGAGTCGGCGGCGCAGCGGGCGATGCTCCCGCCGTCCAGCGCCGTGGTGCGGCTGCAGGGGCCGGACATCGTGCGGCCATGAAGTGTTCACCCTGATCGATGTCGCGGGATGCGTCCAAGGCCCTGCTGGCCCCTGTTTGCGCATCTCACGCGAGAGATCGCAGATCGCTACGGCTACCCTTGGGCTACCTCCGTCGTCGTCATCCGGATCCGTGACCTTGACGATCGACCCCTCCCCTTCCTCCTCCGCCCATGTGGCTACTCCGCCGGCGCCGGAGATGGTAGTTCTGCTTATGCAGCTAAAGCGGCGGCGACGAAGAAGGTGTCCTCGACTCCGTCATTTGGGAAAACCACCCCCCCCCCCCCCCCCCCATCGCCTCCCTGATCGCGTGCTAGATAGAAGATAAACTAAAGGATGCGTTTTTTTGTTGAACTATTCAGGCCCGAGAGGAGACAGTTAGTTGTCGCGACCTGAAGGCATCATCAAGAAGCTTCATCTTATATGTGTCTTAATTTTGGGCCTTGACTTGCTTCTGTTCCTTGAAAGCTTATTTGAAGTGAGCAAATCCCGAGTTTTTTGCTTTGGTTTGCATTATCTAGGTCAATTTTTTAAGTTATTTTAGTGTTCCTTTCTCCTTGTTGGTTCAAAATCAATATTTGTTTAGCAATATATAATGTAGAAGTTTTAGAGTCATGCCTTTGGTTTTCTTCATTAGTGTCTTACTCTGCGCCGTTCAGCATTACCAGAAACAGGAGGAGGCGTAGGAGGCTCAGAGGGCGGATGGGGAGCATGAGAGGGTGTCATGCCGATAGTCATAGTGGCGTTGGCCGAGCCCGCCGCATCAGCCATCACGCTTGTCCAGTGCTCCAGGCTATGGCATGAGGGTCGTACTTGCTGCTTGTGCGACCTCTGACTCTGTAGAGCTTTTGGTAAGTGCATTATGCTCAATTTTGCGCTGTAGCAATTTTCGTGTTCTACAATTCAGTGGTACAAGGTTGTGTGCACAATACTGATTTGATGAATCTTGGCCGTGCTCTCATTTTAGTCCAAACACACTTTATTCTCAAATGCTTCAAGGTGGTTTTACTATGACCATGCTTGTAAATGTAATGCCAGCTTGTCTTCCCAAGTGGGCTAATTCAGTCGGCTTATTCAATGGCAAATAGGTTCATGTATTAAGTGGATCAACAAGACTTGGCTGGCAGTTGCTATGTATATGTTATGGATCAGAGGTAGTCAATCTGTCATTTTATTAATTCCAGCCCTTAAGATTATGCTCTTAAATGCATATACACGACTTACTTCCAAATTTAATAAGAGTGCATTTTACAATGAGCTTTGTAGCTGGTGTTATTCATCATAATCAGTAAGTGACAGAGCAGTTTTAGTATTTCTGTTTTCTGCATATGTAATACCAGTTGTTCATTATGCACATTTGAAGCATATTGCTGACTTGCAGTGAAGTAGTACCATGCTAAGTGTACCTTGTTTCTAGATAAGGTTTTCTTAAAATGTAAAATACTCAAATGCACATGGTGCTAATTTATTGGTATTCTATGACTTCCTTCGCCGGATTCTGATTAGTTATATTATTTCTTATAGGTTAGAAGGTGAACATCGTGTGAGGTGTTCAGGGAAGGGACATAGTCTAGGGAAGTGACCATGATTGTGGGTTCGTCAACCATGTCCTATAGTTACATCTGTAGCATAATGAAATAGGAGAAGCTTAAGGAAGAGGGCAGTAATCATGTCTTTGTTTTTCTTTGATTTTCTCATATATACATTGTAGTATACTTATTTATGTTTCTTGCTGTCTCAAAAACATTATCTTTGTTGTGGCCAAATAATAAGGAGAGACAAACATTGTCACTACATCTCGTCGCTTGTTGTTTAATGGTATCCACTTTTTTTGTGACAAATGCTATCCACTTTGAGTAGTGGCGCTGCGGCTATGAGGATTTGGCGGTGAATTGCCAACTTTGATGTGTCTGGGTTGGTGATGAAATGAGATTGTTTGTAGGTGTAGGTGTGAAGCGTCTGTTTGAGTATAGGTGGACCGGTGACGTGTGGTGAGGTGAGGCTTAAGGGTGCGCACAGTCAACCAACATCTGGCCCCATGACGACAGTGATGGAGCCAGGTAGACAGCCAACCATTCACTTTCCTCTGAATTTGGATTGATGCTTTCAATGATGAGGATGGCTCGTGTGTTCGTACTCAGCTATTGATGAATCATATTCATAGAATGTTGTTTATCATTTCAAAATGCTCGCAAACAATTGTGTTGTAAATAGTAGGTATCGTACACATCTCATCATCCTACTTTTAATGATTGCACTTTTTATAAATCGGTCTTCTGTATTCAAACCATGTGAACTTATCTCCTGAGTGATCTTATTTAGTAAATAGATATTTTTTGTGGTGTTTCCAGTCAGCATTGATGAAAATCTGGTAGTACTGTGATTATTTTGTACTGTTCCAAAGATCGATAGCGGAGCCAACACACTTAATTGTCCGATAGACATATCTTTACATATGGCCATTTGCGTACAAATTACGGCCATTTGCGTACAAATTACTCGATTACTATTGGCATGAAAGATAGCTTATGTGTTGTCATGGTTTTTAAAGCAACTGTGTATTCTGGTCTCATAGGAATAAAAAATTATGTGTGGTCAACAATACTAACTTACTTTCTGGAGAGATATCACCATTAATGATGGATTTTATTACTATTCAAAATTTTGTTGGTTTTGCACCTGCTCCCCATAATGAAAATTGCACCCATCATTGTGGAAAAGAAGAGTTCAAGTAAATTGCACCTATTTGTTAGATAATGGGTAACTTGTAGAAGAGCAAGCATGTTAATTTGCATGGTAAATTGTATGGTTTTAAGCACCTAAATTCGTATGTAATAGTTTGCTAGCCAATTGCATATTGCAATGAACTTACTGGTTGTAACATCTTGAAACATTTGTTTTGGAACATTATAAAGGCAAAAAAAATTCCTCCATGTGTTGTTTTTAATTAATGGATAATATAAATGCACATGCTTTCGCGAGAAAATCGATCTTAAGCATAAAAAAGGAATGAAAGTGTTATTATCATTTGTAATGCAGTGTGACATAAAGCATTCAATGTTTGTGTACCACCTTCTTTATTTTGTGCATCAGATATTATAACATGTTTGTGTATAGGGTCGAATTACTCACACACAACCAGTAAAAATTTCAAAAAGCCCGTGGCAACGCACAAGAAGTCTACTAGTAAATTTTAAATGCTAAGAGAAGTTGGATGCTTGATAGTTGTTTTGAGATATAAAGGTGGTAATATTAGAGGTGTCCTAGTTGAGTAATTGTGAAATTGATGAATACTTGTGTTGAAGTTGGCAAGTCCCGTAGCATGCACGTATGGTAAACATTGTGTGACAAATTTGAAGCATGGAGTATTATTTGATTGCTTTCTTTATGAGTGGCGGTCGGGGACGAGCGATGGTTTTTTCCTACCAATGTATCCCCCTAGGAGCATGCGTGTAGTGCTTGGTTCTGATGACTTGTAGATTTTTACAATAAGTATGTGAGTTCTTTATGACTGATGTTGAGTCCATGGATTATACGCACTCTCACCCTTCCATCATTGCCAGCCTCTTCGGTACCGTGCATTGCCCTTTCTTACCTTGAGAGTAGGTGCAAACTTCGCCGGTGCATCCAGACCACGTGATATGATACGCTCTATCACACATAAGCCTCCTTATATCTTCCTCAAAACAGCCACCATACCTACCTATTATGACATTTCCATAGCCATTCTGAGATATATTGCCATGCAACTTTCCACTGTTCCATTTATTATGACACGCATCATCATTGTCATATTGCTTTGCATGATCATGTAGTTGACATCGTATTTGTGGAAAAGCCACCATGCTTAATTTTTCATACATGTCACTCTTGATTCATCGCAATCCCGGTACACCGCCGGAGGCATTCACATAGAGTCATATTTTGTTCTAAATATCGAGTTGTAATCCTTGAGTTGTAAGTAAATAAAAGTGTGATGATCATCATTAGAGCATTGTCCCATGTGAGAAAAGGATGATGGAGACTATGATTCCCCCACAAGTCGGGATGAGACTCCGAGCGAAAAATAAAAAAAATTAAAAAAAGAGGCCATAAAAAAGGCCCAAACAAAAAAATAAAAAAGGGAGAAAAAGAGAGAAGGGACAATGTTACTATCCTTTTTCCACACTTGTGCTTCAAAGTAGCATCATGATCTTCATGATAGTGAGTCTCTTATTTTGTCACTTTCATATACTAGTGGGAATTTTTCATTACAAGAACTTGGCTTGTATATTCCAATGATGGGCTTCCTCAAATGCCCTAGGTCTTCGTGAGCAAGCAAGTTGGATGCACACCCACTTAGTTTTTTTATGAGCTTTCATATATTTATAGCTCTAGTGCATCTGTTGCATGGCAATCACTACTCCTTGCATTGACATCAATCGGTGGGCATCTCCATTGCCCATTGATTAGCCGCGTCAATGTCAGACTTTCTCCCTTTTTTTCTTCTCACACAACCTCAATCATCATATTCTATTCCACCCATAGTGTTATGTCCATGGCTCGCGCTCATATATTGCGTAAAAGTTGAAAGAGTTTGAAAAGGCTAAGTATGAAACAATTGATTGGCTTCTCATCAGGGTTGTGCATGATGAGAGCATTTTGTGTGACAAAAATGAAGCATGGCCAAACTATATGATTTTGTAGGGATAAGTTCTTTAGCTATGTTATTTTGATAAGACATAATTGCTTGATTAGCAAACTTGGAGTATTACTATTTTTATTTCAACAATAAACTTTGATCTTGAATCTTTCGGATCTGAACATTCATGCCACAATAGAGAGAAATACATTGAAGAACATGCTAGAAAGCATTACACATAAAAAAATTATGTTTTTTATCATTTACCTACTCGAGGACGAAGGGGAATTAAGCTTGGGGATGCTTGATACGTCTCCAATGTATCTATAATTTTTAATTGTTCCATGCTATTATATTATCGGTTTTGGATGTTAATGGGCTTTATTTTACACTTTTATATTATTTTTGGGACTAACCTATTAACCCAAGGCCCAGTGTAAACTGTTGTTTTTCCCCTATTTCAGTGTTTCGCAGAAAAGGAATATTAAACGGAGTCCAAACGGAATGAAACCTTCGGGAGTGTGATTTTTGGAACAAACGTGATCTAGAGGACTTGGAGTGGGCGTCAAGAAATGAACAAGGAGTCCACGAGGCAGGGGGCGCGCCTACCCCCCCCCCCCTAGGCGCGCCCTCCCCCCTCGTGCGCCCCTCGTGGCTCAACTGACCTACTTCCTCCTCCTATATATGTTCACATACCCTGAAAACATCCAGGAGCACCACGAAACCCTATTTCCACCGCCGCAACCTTCTGTACCAAAGAGATCCCATCTTGGGGCCTTTTCCGGAGCTCCGCTGGAGGGGGGATCGATCACAGAGGGCCTCTACATCAACTCCATGGCCCCTCCTGTGACGCTCGGATAGTTACGCTACAGTAACCCTCCGCTAATGATGCCACGTCACCATGATTACTGTTGTTAATCTTGCGATGATTCAAATCCCGTTCAAATTTCAAATTTAAAATCAAGTCAGAGGAATTAAAGTTATCAAAAGTCAAAACTAAAATGTTCAACGTGTGGCAAATAGTCCCTAGGTATTTGTCATGTTGGAACCAACCTCTTTTGGATTCCGAAAATGCTCCTGGAAATTATTTAGTGGTCCAACAGCTTTTAAAATTGGCCTTTTGAAAATCCTAAAAATGATTAGACAACTCCTCTTGACCCCAAACTTTTTATTCCATCTCAAGGTTTTGTGTTAGATTTAGGTGCCAAGTTTTGTTCAAAACAAAACTCATTTGGTACTAAAAGAAAATGCAAAACTGAGACTAAAAATGATAAACAGAAAGATAAAAATTTAAATAAAAAAAAGAAACACCCCCCCACGCTGGGCCGAGCGGCCCAGCTGGCCTCCGCACCGGCCGGCCCACCAGGCCCAGCCGGCCCTCCTCTCTGGCCTACAAGGCCACCTCCCCGAACCCTAACCCCCACCCGATCCCCACTCTCCCCCACTCGTCCCACCCCCTCGCGTCTCCCTCGCCCTTCCCCGATCTTGATCGAACCCCCCCTCCTCCTCCTCCTGACGCGCCAGCGCCCGAAGGCTGCTGCCAGCCGCCGCGACCTCCACACTCGCGCCGCCGCTGACCGGCGCCTACTCTTCCCCGTCCCCCTGGCCAAGCTGTGGCCATGCCCCGGCGAGCGCGCCCTCGCTCGAGGACTGCTGCCACGACCCCGACGCCAGCGCCACCCGGATTGCCACCTCGCCGGACACCATCACCGGACTGCCTCCCCGTCGTCCTCTCTGTCGCCTACTCGTCCCCATCCTCCTCCTCGCCGGACCACGTCATGCCTCGTCGCTCCCTCTCCCCATCAACGCTGGTGAGGCCCCAGGCCTCCCTCTCTCCGTCTCCCCGTGCCGTTCGACACACACTCTGCCGCGCCCGCATCACTGCGCTCGTCTGCCAGCGACCATGGCCGCGCGCGTGTCCAGGCGCCCGCTCGCTGCCAACCCCGCGGTCGCCGTCCCAACTCGCGCCGACCGTCGTCGCCCCCGCGGCCAACTCCGGTGCCCCTCCGCGCCACGGCGGCCATCGACCGCGCCCCTCACCACCAGCCTCTGCTGCCCCGCTCCGATTCGTCGCCGTGGCCGACGCCCTACTGGGCGGCCACGGGCGCACGCCCACGCCCACTGCCCGAACGCCCAGCCGCGTCGGGCCATGGCCTCTGCCTGCGGTCGGGTGCCCGTAGCGCCCGTTCGGGCCACCCCGCACCCAACGCCCGTTAAGGCCCCCTGTGCCTATGACGCGTCGGGCCCCACCCCACAGAACGTTTAAAAAAAGAAAGAGAATTGAAAATAAAAATAATTAAAATAATAATTATTATTAAATTAAATTAATTATTTAATTAAGGAATTAATTAAGTTAATTAATCATAATTAGATTAACCTAATTAACTAATTAGTTTAATTAAACAGTAGTTAGATTAGTTAAACACTGATTAGGCTAAACAGCCAATGACCAGTGGGTCCCACACGTCAGCGACCCAGTCAACATCTCTGTTGACTGCTGATGTCATGCTGACATCATGATGACATCAGCAAATACTGTTTTGGATAATGTTGACTGAAAATATTTAAATTAATCTTAAAAATGATTTAAATCTTTTAAAATTAATATAAAATAAACCGTACCTCGGATGAAAATATTTTTAACATGAAAGTTGCTCAGAATGACGAGGCGAATCCGGATACGCAGCCCGTTCATCCGCTACACATCCCTAGCATAGCAAACACGCAACTTTCCCCCTCCGGTTCATCTGTCCGAAAACGCAAAACACCGGGAATACTTTCCCGGATGTTTCCCCCCTTCGCCGGTATCACCTATCCCTGCGTTAGATCACCTCTAGCACCACGTTTGTCATGTTATGTTTTGATTGCTCTGTTATTTATTGTGTTCCCCCTCCGTTACTTCTTTCCGGTAGACTACGAGACCGACGCCGCTGATGCCCCGGTCGACTACGGTGTTGACGACCCCTCTCTCTTGCCAGAGCAACCAGGCAGGCCCCCCTTTGATCACCAGATATCGCCTACTCTTCTCTATACTGCTTGCATTAGAGTAGTGTAGCATGTTACTACTTTCCGTTATTCCTATCCTGATGCATAGCCTGTCCTTGCTACTACTGTTGTTACCATTACCTGCTATCCTACTGCTTAGTATAGGATGCTAGTGTTCCATCAGTGGCCCTACACTCTTGTCCGTCCGCCATGCTAAACTTCTGGGCCGTGATCACTTCGGGGGGTGATCACGGGCATATACTATATACATTACACTGCTACATTACCTGTGATACTGTTCGGAGATGGGGGCTGAAGGGGCAGGTGGCTCCATCCCGGTAGAGGTGGGCCTGGGTTCCCGACGGCCCCCGACTGTTACTTTGTGGCGGAGCGACAGGGCAGGTTGAGACCACCTAGGAGAGAGGTGGGCCTGGCCCTGGTCGGCGTTCGCGGATACATAACACGCTTAACGAGATCTTGGTATTTGATCTGAGTCTGGCTACTGGCCTATACGCACTAACCATCTACGCGGGGACAGTTATGGGCACTCGACGTCGTGGTATTAGCCGAAGCCTTCGTGACGTTAGCGACTGACTGGCGCGCGCCGGGTTGGACCGCGTAACGCAACTTCCTTTGTAATGGAGGTTGCTAGGTTTGCTCTCCGGCCGCGTTCGCAACGTGCAGGTGTGCAAAGGGCGATGGGCCCAGACCCCTGTGCCATAGGATTTAGACCGGCGTGCTGACCTCTCTGTTGTGCCTAGGTAGGGCTGCTACGTGTTGATCTTCCGAGGCCGGGCATGACCCAGGAAAGTGTGTCCGGCCAAATGGGATCGAGCGTGTTGGGTTATGTGGTGCACCCCTGCAGGGAAGTTTATCTATTCGAATAGCCGTGTCCCTCGGTAAAAGGACGACCCGGAGTTGTACCTTGACCTTATGACAACTAGAACCGGATACTTAATAAAACACACCCTTCCAAGTGCCAGATACAACCGGTGATCGCTCTCTCACAGGGCGACGAGGGGAGGATCATCGGTTAGGTTTATGCTATGCGATGCTACTTGGAGGACTTCCGTCTACTCTCTTCTATATGCTGCAAGACGGAGGCTGCCAGAAGCGTAGTCTTCGACAGGATTAGCTATCCCCCTCTTGTTCTGGCATTTTGCAGTTCAGTCCACTGATATGGCCCTTTACACATATACCCATGCATATGTAGTGTAGCTCCTTGCTTGCGAGTACTTTGGATGAGTACTCACGGTTGCTTTCTCCTTCTTTTCCCTCTATCCCTTCTACCTGGTTGTCGCAACTAGATGTTGGAGCCCAGGATCCAGACGCCACCTTCGACGACGACTCCTACTACATCGGAGGTGCCTACTACTACGTGCTGCCCGCTGACGACGACCAGGAGTAGTTAGGAGGATCCTAGGTAGGAGGCCTGCGCCACTTTCGATCTGTTTCCCAGTTTGTGCTAGCCATCTTATGGCAACTTGTTTAACTTATGTCTGTACTCAGATATTGTTGCTTCCATTGACTCGTCTATGATCGAGCTCTTGTATTCGAGCCCTCGAGGCCCCTGGCTTGTAATATGATGCTTGTATGACTTATTTTATTTGTAGAGTTGTGTTGTGATATCTTCCCGTGAGTCCCTGATCTTGATCGTACACGTTTGCGTGTATAATTAGTGTACGATTAAATCGAGGGCGTCACAAGTTGGTATCAGAGCCGACTGCCTGTAGGAATCCCCCTTCCACACTCCTTGGCCGAAGTCGAGTCTAGTCGATGAAAACTGCTTTACTAACATGGCTGTGCGGCCCATGGGCCCACGTCGCCATTGGGTGGTATTAGGATCTTTTATTCCTCGACCTATACTCTGGGACTCTGAGCTCTCTTCTATTCGGGTTAAATGATTTTGCTAAAATCTAACTCTAGGTTCTCGTTACCACTTCCTGTCGGAGAGCCCCTTCATTACAGATGATCGACTGCTTCACCAGAAGATTCCAAAGATAATCTCCGTTGTTCTCTTGAGACACTTGTGCCCATCGCCTTTGCAAATTCCCTACCACTGTTATATTATTATGGATAACTACATACACTTGTCCTTTCAATCCCATTGATCTTGTTATTACAAGATACCTCGAAAATTCTCTCTATTGCTCCGAGAATACTTTGTGCCTACTGCCTTGCAATTCATTACCCACATGAATACCTCTACGGATAAATCCTCGCACTTATCGAGTATCCACTCATTCCCAGTTGTTCATGTGTTCCGCAAAGGACTTTGAAATACCTTTCGATCTTCCAAAAATCCTGAGGAGCCTATTGCTCTTAAAATTCTTGCTTGCTTACATTTTGGTTAATCCAATAAGTCTAGTAATCCTATTGGCATCCTTTGTCACTATCATTTTAAGTCCGTTGATTCTATATGTGTGTGAATGCATGCAATCATCAGTTGATCCTTATAAATTATCTTCCGGCTCAGACGTCTTTCGAACATGAGCTGGTTCTTGGCCAATCAGATTGCCATCGATCTTACCCCTAAGTCTAGTTGACTTATCCATCCTTGATCAGAGCTTTTGCTCCTGATACCTTGATTTGAAAATCATAATTACTTTGCTATTTAGATGTTGAATTATTCATATGTTCTATAAATCGATGCATTTGCATTCTTTCTTCCTCTGATTGGTTATTGATACTCACATCAGCTCCATTGTGGATTGCCATATCCACTGTTGGATTATTATCCGACAGTGTCCTTCATAATTAATCACCTTGTGAGTTCTTTCTCCGATACATAATGCCTTTGGTAAATTGTATCCTCTCCTTTTGCCAACCATGCTCTGCTTTCGAGCTGGTGATATCTACTCTTGAAGATTGTGGTATATGTTTCCACGATACCCTAACGGGTTGATCCGATGCCTTCCTTTATATGTGTGAACTCGGAAGTTTTCACGAGTCATACTCATCTGGTATTTCACTAGGTAAAACTTTCAACACTAAGGCCTTTATCAAAGCGAAAAGTGAATGGAAGGTTATACATTGAAGAAGTGGGAGTCGACCTTGAACCTTGCGTTCATGCCCAGGGACACGATGTATAAAATATCATGGAAGCTTCTCGTAAAAATAATTACCCCTTGTTATAAGTTCATCTTGTATCCATGGTTCGATCCTTTATGATCATGGATTCCGACCATGTTCTCCTTTAAATACCATTTCTCGTGCAAGTTTAAGCACTTGTCTTCTGCAGAGCAATACCCCAGTCCAACCTCTACTTTGGTCCGTCATCGAGTATTACCCCCCCTGGTATCTCGAGATTATCGCGGAACTGCATAACTTCTTATGAGTTATTCTTCAAGTATTATTTCTCACTGATTCCAAAATTTTCCCCGGGTTCTGAGTTGTTAGACACTCAAGGACACCGACAGTGAATCGAGTCTGTACTCCGATTCAATAACTATAAGTAATTTTTATTGCTTATGAGTTTAATAATCCTTCAAGTCATTCCTAGCCCGGTTGGCTATATCATTATCGTGCTAAATTTTAACTCTGCTACCTGGTCCTTCTTCCCGGAACACAACTTTCGGCGATGAGCTAAGCTTACGTCGATCTTTCTCGTCATATCTTTCACCTTGAACAACAAGCTTGATTTTGAGTTTGTGTCGTACCCATGGTTCCGATAACCTTTTGCTTCATAATTCCTTTGACTTGATGTCATCGCCGATAGATTACATCTTCATGAAATCTCTCGACAAATGTGTCGTGATCAGCACCAACATCTTGAGCTCTTCCAGGATATCAATCGAATTCATAATGAGAAGTACCATCCTTGCCCTTGATGATTTGTGTTATCATCAACCACTTTCTTGCCTTCCCCCAACACAAACTTGTCCATGTTATGGATGCAACTTGCTATCTAGCTTTTATGATGTTCTACCTTGAAGTATCAATGTCCTTGATGACAAGTATGTTGTGAGGATTGCTCCACCTCTTGAGAATTCTTGGTATAGCGATACTCCTCACCATCATCATTCTCTCTTGGTTCCCGTGTTGATTCTAACCGGGATACCAACAGGTGAACGCTGTTGCTTGGATTCTGTACTTCTAGCAACCATATTGCTTTGAAGTTAATGGTCGACCTTTCATTCTTAGAATATTGGTTATCGAATCACCGTTCCAACATTGATCAGGCTACCTAAGCCCATATTTTGGTTGCAGCTTTCCACCAATGTTTAATTGAGTATGTTTTCCTCGAGCATACCTCATTATATTGTTTGATCTGACAAATGTTAACTCTTTGTTCACATGATTCTGGAAATCCATCTTTCGGAAATCTTGATGAATTGTCGTTTAGTTCATAAGCCACCCCTCATCCTCTCCTTGGTTTAATGATGAACTCTTGCTTCGGAAATCGCTTCCATAGATCATTTCCGAGATTCTCACAGTGTCATCTCGTCAAATTGTGTTGCACCTTCTCTTCTCAGGCATCCTGATGTCTGATGTATCTTGACACCAATCGGATCTGAATCTCGGTCAGATATGATGGGTGGGACATATTTCCAAGAGTTATAACATTGGTATCAATATAACCCAGTAAGGTGATATCATGCCTAGCCCACCTGGTCGGAGGACCTAATGTTATAGTTTTCCTTTTTAGCAAGGTTATCTATTCTTCCATGAAAAATGGTAAGACCTATTCTACAAGTTGTTCTTGATGGATACTTTTTGTTTCCAAAGTCTGATTTTCACCTGTTGACCATGTCAATGCTATCTCGAAGCACGTCTATGGTACTCCGTTCTTCAAAGGAACATTTGAATCCCAATGCTAATTGTTTCTTGCTCAACTATCCAAACACCGTTGTATGGATAATATCATGAAATTTTTCTCCCCTTACCTAAAGGGTTTTCTACATTATATCCTGTCATGGATGTCATGCTCTGCTTGTCCTTGGGAAGGTTATACCCCTGAAATATGTGCTCCTCTCCATTGTTGTTTAATATGATGATCACATTTTCCTTTCCATTGGGCTGTTTAACCTTTCTTGTGATCTATATGATCTAAGCAGTAATATTCTCCTACTTATGTAAACCCCTCGGTGTACAGTTCTGTCAGCAAGACCCTATTACTATTGTTGATGACATTCCGGTAACCGCCGATGGACGAGAACTTTGCCTATTGGTCCACCTCGTTCAATGAGCAGGAAAATGGTTCTCTTCGTCCCTCGCCCTTGGTACTGTTGTTGTTCCCGACATAACTGACAGGCTATCCTCTGACATGTCTGCTTACATGATCATGCGAGACATTACTCCCTTCCTACTTTCGACCACATGGTGGGCCCATAACCCACAGTTCCACAGGATCGAAACCTGACTCCCATGTACACCCCCTGTTCCCAAGGTTGTTCCTCGCACGTGGCCTCGCATGTAATTCACGAGCCACCTTCAGTTCTGATATCGGACAGAATACTTATTCCCGTTGTTTTGACCCATTCACGCCCTATAAGATACATCGAACGATTGCCTGCCCACTCGAGACTTCCAGGTTACCTCCTTACTTTGCTCTCGATAATTTCTTAAGATTCGATTCGAGAGTTACTTTCCGCCACCTTCCTCGATGTTGTCGACCTGATAGTAAACCTTGCCGACGGCCGTTCTCCCAGAATGCCTACCCTTTATTCTTTCGTAAGTACGATGGAGTTCCTGGAGAAAGGGCGCCGACTTCATCATGATGACCTGAAACAGAGAAATGAAGACTTCAACGTAATGGATCGACCTCTTCGAGAAAAGCAACCAAGATCGAGAAGACCCGATAGAATTTCGTAACCAGAATTTTCCCCTTAGTCCCCCTCTTAAATCTCGGGACGAGATTTCTTGTAGTGGAGGAGAATTGTGACGCCCGGATAGTTACGCTACAGTAACCCTCCGCTAATGATGCCACGTCACCATGATTACTGTTGTTAATCTTGCGATGATTCAAATCCCGTTCAAATTTCAAATTTAAAATCAAGTCAGAGGAATTAAAGTTATCAAAAGTCAAAACTAAAATGTTCAAAGTGTGGCAAATAGTCCCTAGGTATTTGTCATGTTGGAACCAACCTCTTTTGGATTCCGAAAATGCTCCTGGAAATTATTTAGTGGTCCAACAGCTTTTAAAATTGGCCTTTTGAAATTTCTAAAAATGATTAGACAACTCCTCTTGACCCCAAACTTTTTATTCCATCTCAAGGTTTTGTGTTAGATTTAGGTGCCAAGTTTTGTTCAAAACAAAACTCATTTGGTACTAAAAGAAAATGCAAAACTTAGACTAAAAATGATAAACAGAAAGATAAAAATTTAAATAAAAAAAAGAAACACCCCCCACGCTGGGCCGAGCGGCCCAGCTGGCCTCCGCACTGGCCGGCCCAGCAGGCCCAGCCGGCCCTCCTCTCTGGCCTACAAGGCCACCTCCCCGAACCCTAACCCCCACCTGATCCCCACTCTCCCCCACTCGTCCCACCCCCTCGCGTCTCCCTCGCCCTTCCCCGATCTAGATCGAACCCCCCTCCTCCTCCTGACGCGCCAGCGCCCGAAGGCCGCCGCCAGCCGCCGCGACCTCCACCCTCGCGCCGCCACTGACCGGCGCCTGCTCTTCCCCGTCCCCCTGGCCAAGCTGTGGCCATGCCCCGGCGAGCGCGCCCTCGCTCGAGGACCGCCGCCACGACCCCGACGCCAGCGCCACCCGGATTGCCACCTCGCCGGACACCATCACCGGACTACCTCCCCGTCGTCCTCTCCGTCGCCTACTCGTCCCCATCCTACTCCTCGCCGGACCACGTCATGCCTCGTCGCTCCCTCTCCCCATCAACGCTGGTGAGGCCCCGGGCCTCCCTCTCTCCGTCTCCCCGTGCCGTTCGACACATACTCTGCCGTGCCCGCATCACTGCGCTCGTCTGCCGGCGACCATGGCCGCGCGCGTGTCCAGGCGCCCGCTCGCTGCCAACCCCGCGGTCGCCCTCCCAACTCGCGCCGACCGTCGTCGCCCCTGCGGCCAACTCCGGTGCCCCTCCGCGCCACGGCGGCCATCGACCGCGCCCCTCACCCCCAGCCTCTGCTACCCCGCTCCGATCCGTTGCCGTGGCCGACGCCCCACTAGGCGGCCACGGGCGCACGCCCACGCCCACTGCCCGAACACCCAGCCGCATCGGGCCATGGCCTCTGCCTGCGGTCGGGTGCCCGTAGCGCCCATTCGGGCCACCCCGCACCCAGCGCCCGTTAAGGCCCCCTGTGCCTATGACGCGTGGGGGCCCACCCCACAGAACGTTTAAAAAAAAGAAAGAGAATTGAAAATAAAAATAATTATAATAATAATAATAATAATTAAATTAATTATTTAATTAAGGAATTAATTAAGTTAATTAATCATAATTAGATTAACCTAATTAACTAATTATTTAATTAAACAGTAGTTAGATTAGTTAAACACTGATTAGGCTAAACAGCCAATGACCAGTGGGTCCCACACGTCAGCGACCCAGTCAACATCTCTGTTGACTGCTGATGTCATGCTGACATCATGATGACGTCAGCAAATATTGTTTTGGATAATGTTGACTGAAAATATTTAAATTAATCTTAAAAATGATTTAAATCTTTTAAAATTATTATAAAATAAACCGTACCTCGAATGAAAATATTTTTAACATGAAAGTTGCTCAGAACGACGAGGCGAATCCGGATACGCAGCTCGTTCGTCCGCTACACATCCCTAGCATAGCAAACACGCAACTTTCCCCCTCCGGTTCATCTGTCCGAAAACGCGAAACACCGGGAATACTTTCCCGGATGTTTCCCCCCTTCGCAGGTATCACCTATCCCTGCGTTAGATCACCTCTAGCACCACGTTTGTCATGTTATGTTTTGATTGCTCTGTTATTTATTGTGTTCCCCCTCCGTTACTTCTTTCCGGTAGACTACGAGACCGACGGCGCTGATGCCTCGGTCGACTACGGTGTTGACGACCCCTCTCTCTTGCCAGAGCAACCAGGCAAGCCCCACCTTTGATCACCAGATATCGCCTACTCTTCTCTATACTGCTTGCATAAGAGTAGTGTAGCATGTTACTGCTTTCCGTTATTCCTATCCTGATGCATAGCCTGTCCTTGCTACTACTGTTGTTACCATTACCTGCTATCCTACTGCTTAGTATAGGATGCTAGTGTTCCATCAGTGGCCCTACACTCTTGTCCGTCCGCCATGCTATACTACTGGGCCGTGATCACTTCGGGAGGTGATCACGGGCATATACTATATACATTACACTGCTACATTACCTGTGATACTGTTCGGAGATGGGGGCTGAAGGGGCAGGTGGCTCCATCCCGGTAGAGGTGGGCCTGGGTTCCCGACGGCCCCCGACTGTTACTTTGTGGCGGAGCGACAGGGCAGGTTGAGACCACCTAGGAGAGAGGTGGGCCTGGCCCTGGTCGGCGTTCGCGGATACATAACACGCTTAACGAGATCTTGGTATTTGATCTGAGTCTGGCTACTGGCCTATACGCACTAACCATCTACACGGGGATAGTTATGGGCACTCGACGTCGTGGTATCAGCCGAAGCCTTCGTGACATTAGCGACTGACTGGCGCGCGCCGGGTTGGACCGCGTAACGCAACTTCCTTTGTAATGGAGGTTGCTAGGTCTGCTCTCCGGCCGCGTTCGCAACGTGCAGGTGTGCAAAGGGCGATGGGCCCAGACCCCTGCGCCATAGGATTTAGACCGGCGTGCTGACCTCTCTGTTGTGCCTAGGTAGGTCTGCTACGTGTTGATCTTCCGAGGCCGGGCATGACCCAGGAAAGTGTGTCCGGCCAAATGGGATCGAGCGTGTTGGGTTATGTGGTGCACCCCTGCAGGGAAGTTTATCTATTCGAATAGCCGTGTCCCTCGGTAAAAGGACGACCCGGAGTTGTACCTTGACCTTATGACAACTAGAACCGGATACTTAATAAAACACACCCTTCCAAGTGCCAGATACAACCGGTGATCGCTCTCTCACAGGGCGACGAGGGGAGGATCATCGGTTAGGTTTATGCTATGGGATGCTACTTGGAGGACTTCCGTCTACTCTCTTCTATATGCTGCAAGACGGAGGCTGCCAGAAGTGTAGTCTTCGACAGGATTAGCTATCCCCCTCTTGTTCTGGCATTTTGCAGTTCAGTCCACTGATATGGCCCTTTACACATATACCCATGCATATGTAGTGTAGCTCCTTGCTTGCGAGTACTTTGGATGAGTACTCACGGTTTCTTTCTCCTTCTTTTCCCTCTATCCCTTCTACCTGGTTGTCGCAACCAGATGTTGGAGCCCAGGATCCAGATGCCACCTTCGACGATGACTCCTACTACATCGGAGGTGCCTACTACTATGTGCTGCCCGCTAACGACGACCAGGAGTAGTTAGGAGGATCCCAGGAAGGAGGCCTGCGCCTCTTTCGATCTGTATCCCAGTTTGTGCTAGCCATCTTATGGCAACTTGTTTAACTTATGTCTGTACTCAGATATTGTTGCTTCCGTTGACTCGTCTATGATCAAGCTCTTGTATTCGAGCCCTCGAGGCCCCTGGCTTGTAATATGATGCTTGTATGACTTATTTTATTTGTAGAGTTGTGTTGTGATATCTTCCCGTGAGTCCCTGATCTTGATCGTGCACGTTTGCGTGTATAATTTGTGTACGATTAAATCGGGGGCGTCACACCTCCGATGATGTGTGAGTAGTTTACTTTAGACCTTCGGGTCCATAGTTATTAGCTAGATGGCTTCTTATCTCTCTTTGGCTCTCAATACAAAGTTCTCCTCGATATTCTTGGAGAACTATTTGATGAAAATCTTTCTGCGGTGTGTTTGTCGAGATCCGATGAATTGTGAGTTTATGATCAAGTCTATCTATGAACAATATTTGATTCTTCTCTGAAATATTTTATGCATGATTGGTTATCTTTGCAAGTCTCTTTGAATTATCAGTTTGGTTTGGCCTACTAGATTGATCTTTCTTGCAATGGGAGAAGTGCTTAGCTTCGGGTTCAATCTTGCGGTGCTCGATCCCAGTGACGAAAAGGGAAACGACACGTATTGTATTGTTGCCATCAAGGATAAAAAGATGGGGTTTATATCATATTGCTTGAGTTTATCCGTCTACATCATGTCATCTTACCTAATGCGTTACTCTGTTCTTATGAACTTAATACTCTAGATGCATGATGGATAGCGGTCGATGTGTGGAGTAATAGTAGTAGATGCAGGCAGGAGTCAGTCTACTTGTCGCGGACGTGATGCCTATATACATGATCATGCCTAGATATTCTCATAATTATTCGTTTTTCTATTAATTGCTTGACAGTAATTTGTTCACCCACCGTAATACTTATGCTATCTTGCGAGAAGCCACTAGTGAAACCTATGGCCCCGGGTCTATTTTCCATCATAAAAGTTTCCAATCTATTTTACTTTGCAATCTTTACTTTCAATCTATATCATAAAAATACCAAAAATAGTTATCTTATCATTATTATCTCTATCAGATCTCACTCTCGGAAGTGACTGTGAAGGGATTGACAACCCCTTTATCGCATTGGTTGCGAGGTTCTTATTTGTTTGTGTAGGTACGAGGGACTTGCGTGTGGCCTCCTACTGGATTGATACCTTGGTTCTCAAAAACTGAGGGAAATACTTACGCTACTTTGTTGCATCAACCTTTCCTCTTCAAAGGAAAACCAATGCAGTGCTCAAGAGGTAGCACGGCGCCCCAAGATAGGTGAACGGACGTGAATAAAATTGTAGTAGATTGATAGATCCAATGCCAAGTAAAATAAATAAGAATAAAATGCAGCAAGGTATTTTTGTATTTTTGTTTTAATAGATCTGAAAAATAAAAGCAAAGGAAAAGTATATCGCAAGGGCAAATAATATGAGAAAGAGACCCGGGGAGCGTATGTTTCACTAGTGGCTTTTCTCGAGAAAAATAGCAAACGTGGGTAAACAAATTACTGTTGGGAAATTGATAGAACTTCAAATAATCATGACGATATCTAGGCAATGATCATTACATAGGCATCACATCCAAGATTAGGAGACCGACTCCTGCCTACATCTACTACTATTACTCCATGCATGGACCGCTATCCAGCATGCATCTAGTGTATAAAGTTCATGGAGAAACAGAGTAATGCAATAAGAACGATGGCATGATGTAGACAAGATCTATCTATGTAGAGAGAGACCCCCATCGTTTTATCCTTAGTAGCAACGATACATACGTGTCGGTTCCCCTTCTGTCACTGGGATGAAGCACCGTAAGATTGAACCCACTACAAAGCACCTCTTCCCATTGCAAGATAAATATATCAAGTTGGCCAAACAAAACCCAAATATCAGAGAAGAAATACGAGGCTATAAGCAATCATGCATATAAGAGATCAAAGAAACTCAAATAACTTTCATGGATATAAAAAGATAGATTTGATCATAAACTCAAAGTTCATCCAATCCCAACAAACACACCGCAAAAAGAGTTACATCATATGGATCTCCAAGAGACCATTCTATTGAGAATCAGACGAGAGAGAGGAAGCCATCTAGCTACTAACTATGGACCCAAATGTCTACAAAGAACTACTCATGCATCATCGGAGAGGCACCAATGGAAGTGGTGAACCCCTTCGTGATGGTGTCTAGATTGGATCTGGTGGTTCTGGACTCTGCGGTGGCTGAAATTGATTTTCATCAACTCCCCTAGGGTTTCTAGAATATTCGGGTATTTATAGAGCAAAGATGTGGTTCAGGGGGCACCCGAGGTGGGCACAACCCACCAGGGCGCGCCTGGGCCTCCGGGCGCGCCCTAGTGGGTTGTGCTCCCCTCGGAGTACCCCCCCCAGGCGCTGCCTTGGCCCATTGGGTGTCTCCTGGTCCATAAAAAATCTCTGTAAAGTTTCGTTGCATTTGGACTCCGTTTGGTATTGATTTCCTGCGATGTAAAAAACATGCAGAAAACAACAACTGGCACTTGGCACTATATCAATAGGTTAGTAACAAAAATTGATATAAAGTGACTATAAAATTATTATAAAACATCCAAGATTGATAATATAACAGCATGGAACAATCAAAAATTATAGATATGTTGGAGACGTATCAGTGCCCTCGGCGCGACGTGGTCAACAAACGGCATCCATCAGAAGTGGATTGTACGTGGAGAGGCTGACAGCTGGGTCCATGGCCACACATAAGGAAATGCCTCCTTATTACGCGCAAAATAATGATTTCTCCACCTGACATCTGGGACCCACCGGAAAGGCCTCTGTATTTTGCGAAAAAACATTACTCCCCCTGACAAGTCAGCCCCACCAGCTATATCTTCCCACCCAAGGAAGTGCCTCCTTATTATGCACAAAAAATGAATAATCCCCCTGCTAGCTGGGGCCCACCATATTTGGAGGCTGACTTGTGGGCCTACTGACACAGATGGAGGGCTTTGTCAACTTAGTCAATATGAACGATTCTAGCTCTAGTGACCGTACGTTGTCCATCCAACGGTCATAGTGCTTCTTCAACCTCTGGTCTTCATGCTCCAGCCGCCCAAACTAGCGTCGGTCATGCTGCCTGCTCCTGCCTCTCGTGGCTGGTTGTGCTGCCATAGAGGCCTCACGGCCCCCTACTACTCCTGCCGCTGGCCAGGCCATCCCTCTACTCTACTCACCCACACCCCTTGTTATTCTACGGTGACGGCAGCCTCACACCATAGCCGAACCAGTGAACCCTCGTACTCCTCTCCGCGTGGGCATCCACTGCCGCGTCTTCCCCGGCTCCGCTCGTCTCCATTCTAGGCCTCGCCGTCGTCCACCGCCTTGGTGCTCTCGTCACGGCATGGTCATGGTCAAGGAATGACTTCCATCGGAAGAATACTGTACATGGAGAGGCTGACAGCTCGGTCCATGGCCGAAGTAAGGAAGTGCCTCCTTATTACGAGCAAAATAATGATTCCTCCACCTGACAGTAGGGACCCACTGGACGGGCCACCGTATTTCATGAAAAAAATGTTTCCCCCTGACTGCTAGGACCCACTGATATGTCCATTTTGTATCATGCTTTTATATCGATATTTATTGCATTATGGGATGTTATTACACATTATGTCACAATACTTATGCCTATTCTCTCTTATTTTACAAGGTTTACATGAAGAGGGGGAATGCCGACAGCTGGAATTCTGGGCTGGAAAAGGAGCAAATATTAGAGACCTATTCTGCACATCTCCAGAAGTCCTGAAACTCCACGGGAGCACTTTTCAGAATATATAAAAAAATTAGTGGAAAAAGCACCAGAGGGGGGCCACCCTTGGCCACGAGGGTGGGGGCGCGCCCTACCCCCCTGGGCATGCCCCCCTGCCTCGTGGGCCCCCTGGTGGCCCTCCAATGACCATCTACTGCTATATCAAGTCTTTCGTCGAGAAAAAAATCATAAGCAAGCTTTCGTGAAGAAACTCCGCCGCCACGAGGCGGAACCTTGGCGGAACCAATCTAGGGCTCCGACAGAGCTGTTCTGCCGGGGAAACTTCCCTCCGGGAGGGGGAAATCATCACCATCGTCATCACCAACGATCCTCTCATCGGGAGGCGGTCAATCTCCATCAACAAATTCACCAGCACCATCTCATCTCAAACCCTAGTTCATATGTTGTATCCAATCTTTGTATCCAAACCTCGATTGGTACCTCTGGGTTGCTAGTAGTGTTGATTACTCCTTGTAGTTGATGCTAGTTGGTTTACTTGGTGGAAGATCATATGTTCAGATCCATTATGCATATTAATACCCCTCTTATTATGAACATGAATATGCTTTGCGAGTAGTTATGTTTGTTCCCGAGGACATGGGAGAAGTCTTGCTATTAGTAGTCATGTGAATTGGGTATTCGTTCGATATTTTGATGAGATGTATGTTGTCATCCCTCTAGTGGTGTCATGTGAACATCGGCTACATGACACATCACCATTGTTTGGGCCTAGAGGGAGGCATTGGGAAGTAATAAGTAGATGATGGGTTGCTAGAGTGACAGAAGCTTAAACCCTAGTTTATGCGTTGCTTCGTAAGGGGCTGATTTGGATCCATATGTTTCATGCTATGGTTAGGTTTACCTTAATACTTCTGTTGTAGTTGCGGATGCTTGCAATAGGGGTTAATCATAAGTGGGATGCTTGTCCAAGTAAGGACAGTACCCAAGCACAGGTCCACCCACATATCAGATTATCAAAGTACCGAACGCGAGTCATATGAACGTGATGAAAACTAGCTTGATGATAATTCCCATGTGTCCTCCGGAGTGCTTTCCTTCATATAAGAGTTTGTCCACGCTTGTACTTTGCTACAAGATTGGTACATCTTGCTGCCCCTTATTTACTTTTATTACTTGTTGCTCGTTAGAATTTATCTTATCACAAAACTATCTGTTACTGATAATTTCAGTGCTTGCAGAGAATACCTTGCTGAAAACCGTTTATCATTTCCTTCTACGCCCCGTTGGGTTCGACACTCTTACTTATCGAAAATGCTACGATAGATCCCCTACACTTGTGGGTCATCAAGACTCTTTTCTGGCACCATTCCCGGGGAGTGAAGTGCCTTTGGTAGGTGGAATTTGGTAAGTAAAAATTTATATAGTGTGCTGAAATTTACTGTCACTTGTTACTATGGAACATAATCCTTTGTGGGGTTTGTTCGGGGTATCTCCACCTCGTCCGGAACCACAATTAGTTACCCCTCAACCTAATGAACCTACTGAAAATGTTTACTTCAAAATTCCTTCAGGTATGATAGAGAAACTGCTAGCTAATCCTTTTGTAGGAAATGGAACAGTGCATCCCGATATACACTTAACCTATGTGGATGAAGTTTGTGGATTATTTAAGCTTGCAGGTATGCCTGAGGATGTCATCAAGAAGAAGTTCTTCCCTTTATCTTTGAAGGGAGAGGCATTGACATGGTATAGGCTATGTGATGATATGGGATCATGGGACTACAAGCGATTGAAATTGGAATTTCATCAGAAGTTTTATCCTATGCATCTTGTTCATCATGATCGTAATTATATATATAATTTTTGGCCTCATGAAGGAGAATGCATCGCTCAAGCTTGGGGGAGGCTTAAGTCAATTTTATATTCATGCCCCAATCATGGTCTCTTAAGAGAAATGATTATTCAAAAATTTTATGCTCGGCTTTCTCTCAGTAATCGCTCCATGCTCGATACTTCTTGTACTGGATCTTTTATGATGAAGACTATTGAATTCAAACAGGATTTATTGGAAAGAACTAAACGCAACTCTGAAGATTGGGACCTCGACGAAGGTAAGGAGTCAGATATAACACCTAAGTTTGATTGTGTTAAATATTTTATGGATACCGATGCATTTCGTGAATTTAGCACTAAATATGGACTTGACTCTGAGATAGTAGCTTCCTTTTGTGAATCCTTTGCTACTCATGTTGATCTCCCTAAGGAGAAGTGGTTTAAATATAATCCTCCCATTGATGTAAAAGTAGTTGCACCTATTAAAGTTGAAGAAAAGACTATCACTTATAATGATCATGTTGTTCCTACTGCTTATGTTGAGAAACCACCTTTCCTTGTTAGAATAAAGGATCATGCTAAAGTTTCAACTGTAGTCAACAAAAGTAATATTAGGACACACAAACCCCCTGAGCAAGTTAAATATGAACCTAATATTTCTATGGTTAAAGATCTCTTGGCCGATAATATTGATGGGCATGTTATTTACTTTTGTGATGAGACTGCTAGAATTGCTAGACTTGATACTAAAAATAAACATAGACCTGTTGTAGGCATGCCTGTTATTTCTGTTAAAATAGGAGATCATTGCTATCATGGCTTATGTGATATGGGTTCTAGTGCAAGTGTAATACCTCATTCCTTATACAAAGAAATTATGCATGATATTGCACCTGCTGAGATAGAAGATATCGATGTTACCATTAAGCTTGCCAATAGAGATACTATTTCACCAATTGGGATTGTTAGAGATGTTGAAGTCTTGTGTGGGAAGGTTAAATATCCTGCTGATTTTCTTGTTCTTGGTTCCCCACAAGATAGATTTTGTCCCATTATATCTGGTAGACCCTTCTTGAATACTTTTAATGCGAAGATAGACTGCAATAAGGATATTGTTTCTATTGGTTTAGGGGATATGTCTCATGAGTTTAATTTTGCTAAGTTTCGTAGACAACCCCATGATGAGGAATTGCCTAGTAAAGATGAAATTATTGATCTTGCTTCTATTGCCGTGCCTCCTACTGATCCTTTAGAACAATATTTGCTAGACCATGAAAAAATATGTTTATGAATGAAAGAAGGGAAATAGATGAAGTATTCTTTAAACAGGGACCTGTTATGAAACACAACTTACCAGTTGAAATCCTAGGGGATCCTCCTCCACCCAAGGGTGATCCCGTGTTTGAGCTTAAACCATTGCCTGATACTCTTAAATACGCTTATCTTGATGAAAAAAAAGATATATCCTATTATTATTAGTGCTAACGTTTCAGAGCATGAAGAAGAGAGATTATTGAAAACTCTGAAGAAGCACCGGGATGCTATTGGATATACTCTTTATGATCTTAAAGGCATTAGTCCCACTCTATGTCAACACAAAATAAATTTGGAGAAAGACGCCAAGCCAGTTATTGATCACCAACGACGGTTGAATCCTAAGATGAAAGAAGTGGTAAGAAAGGAAATATTAAAGCTCCTTGAGGCAGGTATAATTTATCCTGTTGCTAATAGTCAGTGAGTAAGTCTTGTCCATTGTGTCCCTAGGAAGGGAGGTATTACTATAGTTCCTAATGATATAGATGAATTGATTCCGCAAAGAATTATTACAGGCTATAGGATGATAATTGATTTCCGCAAACTAAATAAAGCTACTAAAAAGAATCATTACCCTTTGCCTTTTATTGATCAAATGCTAGAAAGATTATCCAAACATACACATTTTTGCTTTCTAGATGGTTACTCTAGCTCCTCTCAAATACATGTGTCAGCTGAGGATCAAGAAAAGACCACTTTTACTTGCCCTTTCGGTACTTTTGCTTATAGAAATATGCATTTTGGTTTATGTAATGCACCTGCTACCTTTCAAAGATGCATGATGGCTATATTCTCTGACTTTTGTGAAAAGATTTGTGAGGTATTCATGGATGATTTCTCTGTTTATGGTTCCTCTTTTGATGATTGCTTGAGCAACCTTGATCGAGTTTTGCAGAGATGTGAATAAACTAATCTCGTTTTGAATTGGGAGAAGTGCCACTTTATGGTTAATGAAGGCATTGTCTTGGGGCATAAAATTTCTGAAAGAGGCATTGAAGTTGACAAAGCTAAAGTTGATGCTATTGAAAAGATGTCATGTCCTAATGACATCAAAGGTATAAGAAGTTTTCTGGGTCATGCCGTTTTTTATAGGAGGTTCTTTAAAGACTTTTCGAAAATTTCCCGACCTCTGACTAATCTATTACAAAAAGATATTCCTTTTTTCTTTGGTGATGATTGTGTAGAAGCATTCGAAGTACTTAAGAAAGCTTTGATTTCTGCACCTATTGTTCAGCCACCTGATTGGAATTTACCCTTTGAAATTATGTGTGATGCTAGTGATTATGTTGTAGGTGTTGTTCTAGGACAAAGAGTTGATAAGAAATTAAATGTTATTCAATATGCTAGCAAAACTCTAGACAATGCCCAGAGAAATTATGCTACCACTGAAAAAGAATTTTTAGTAGTTGTATTTAAATGTGATAAGTTCAGACCTTATATTGTTGATTCTAAAGTAACTATCCACACTGGTCATGCTGCTATTAAATATCTTATGGAAAAAGAAAGATGCTAAACCTAGAATTATTAGATGGGTTCTCCTACTACAAGAATTTGATTTGCATATCATTGATATAAGGGAGTTGAGAACCCCGTTGCAGACAACTTGTCTAGGTTAGAGAATGTTCTTGATGACCCACTACCTATTGATGATAGCTTTCCTAATGAAAAATTAGCTGTCATAAATGCTTCTCGTACTGCTCCATGGTATGTTGATTATGCTAATTATATTGTTGCTAAATTTATACCACCTAGTTTCACATACCAGCAAAAGAAAAAGTTCTTCTATGATTTAAGACATTACTTTTTGGACGGCCCACATCTTTATAAACAAGGTGTAGATGGTGTTATTAGACGTTGTGTACCTGAGCATGAATAGGAACAGATCCTACGCAAGTGTCACTCCGAAGACTATGGAGGGCACCATGCTGGAGATAGAACTGCACACAAGGTATTGCAATCCAGTTTTTATTGGCCTACTCTCTTCAAGGATGCCCGTAAGTTTGTTTTGTCTTGTCTTGTGATGAATGTCAAAGAATTGGTAATATTAGTAGACATCAAGAAATGCCTATGAATTATTCACTTGTTATTGAACCATTTGTTGTTTGGGGCTTTGATTATATGGGACCTTTTCCTTCCTCTAATGGGTATACACATATTTTAGTTGCTGTTGATTACGTTACTAAGTGGGTAGAAGTTATTCCAACTAGTAGTGCTAATCATAACACCTTTATTAAGATGCTTAAAGAAGTTATTTTTCTAAGGTTTGGAGTCCCTAGATATTTAATGACTGATGGTGGTTCACATTTTATTCATGGTGCCTTTCGTAAAATGCTTGCTAAGTATGATGTTAATCATAGAATTGCATCTCCTTATCACCCGCAGTCTAGTGGTCAAGTAGAATTGAGTAATAGAGAGCTCAAATTAATTTTGCAAAAGACCATTAATAGATCTAGGAAGAATTGGTCCAAGAAACTTGATGATGCATTATGGGCTTATAGAACTGCATATAAAAATCCTATGGGTATGTCTCCTTATAAAATGGTTTATGGTAAAGCTTGTCACTTAACTCTCGAACTAGAACATAAGGCATATTGGGCTATCAAGGTGCTCAACTATGATTTCAAACTTGCCGGCGAGAAGAGGTTACTTGACATTAGCTCACTTGATGAATGGAGAACCCAAGCCTATGAAAATGCCAAGCTGTTTAAAGAAAAAGTTAAAAGATGGCATGATAAAAGGATACAAAAGCGTGAGTTTAATGTAGGTGATTATGTATTGCTATACAACTCTCATTTAAGAGTTTTTTGCAGGAAAACTTCTCTCTAAATGGGAAGGCCCTTACGTCATTGAGGAGTTCTATCGTTCCGGTGCCATAAAAATCAACAACTTCGAAGGCACAAATTCGAAGGTGGTGAACGGTCAAAGAATCAAACATTATATCTCAGGTAATTCCATAAATGTTGAAACTAATATTATTGAAACCGTAACCCCAGAGGAATACATAAGAGACACTTTTCGGAACATTTCATACTTCGAAAAGGAATAGGTAGGTGGTACGGTAAGTAAACCGACTCCAAAACAGTTCTAATGGTAATTTTTCTCCGTTTTGGAATATTTAAGAAAATAGGAAAATAAGAAGCGGACCGGAAAGGACACGAGGCTTCCACGAGGGTGGAGGGCGCGCCCCCTGCATCGTGGGCACCTCGTGCGCTCTCCGGACTCCATTTTCTTGCACGATACTTCTTTTGGTCGGTAAAAATTCATTATATAATCTCCCGAAGGTTTTGACCACTATATCACGCAAATATCTCATGTCTTTGTTTCGAGCTGTTTTTCTGACAGATCTAGATCGCCATGGCTTCTTCAAGTGCCCCCAAGGACAAGTTCTTCGAGAAGGTCATCAACCCCTACCTTGCGGAGGTGCTGCAACACCCTCAAACCATTGAGATGCATGAGGGCTTGCTGCACATCTGTGATGTGGAGGGACCAAGGAGGACCGGAAGCATGGAGACAAGGCTCGAGGCAATGGAGCAACGAGTTTTCAAGTGTCAGGACATTGTGGAGCGCGGGCTCGACCCCAATGACATAATGATCACGGAGTTCAACAACAACCACACGCTGGACGCCAAGGACATTGGGGAGGCCATCTTCAAGCTTCACGAGAAAATCAAGCGCCTCCAAGCCCAGATCTACGACCTGCAAAACCAAAACTGTGAGTATGAATATAGATTCAAGAGGATGAGTTTGGCTGCAGATTTGTGGATCCCGGAGACTCGATCATCCTTCTATGATGGTGAGCCTATGCCTTGGAAGATGGACGACAAGCCTACATCATCAACAACTCCTTCATCACCACCTCAGAGGAAGGAAACATAAACACATGGGTATGGGCACTCCCCTTGGCAACTGCCAAGCTTGGGGGAGTGCCCCGGTATCGTATCACCATCACTTTTATCTTTACCATTTTTCTCAGTTCGATCCTTTTGGTAATATCTTGATCCAGTAGAATAAAGTTTTAGTATGATCTAGTTGTGAGTTTTGCTTTATGATCTTCCTATGTAATCGAGTCCATGAGCTATATATAATAAAGATTAGTGTTGAGTCAAGGGCTTTATTATTTTGCTATGATCTTGAGGGAACAAAATAAAAGAGAAGAAATAAAGAGAAATAAAGAGATCATATGGATCTTATGGAGAGTAATGAGCTCACATATAACACTACAGGAATCAGCTATTTTGCCGTCAGCCATGGTGGACGGCAAAGGCATGAACGGCGAATGGCAAAGGCCTTTGCCGTCAGTCGCGGACAGCAAAAGGCTCCGGCAAAGTAGGCTATGGTAAACAGCTACTTTGCCGTCTGCCTCCTAGTGGCTGACGGCAAAGGGCCTTTGCCGTCTGCGGCGGACGGCAATAATTGCGCTGTCAGTCTGTTAAGTGGCTAATGGCAGGCCTTTGCCATCCACCGCTGACGGCAAAATTTCTAGTGTCTTTGCCATCCGCCATATGATGTCATCTACACGTCACTACATGGCAGGTTCTTTGCCGTCTGCCACTGATGGCAAAGTCTTTGCCGTCTTCCACTGTAGGCAAACTGATCAAATGGGTCAGTTCCCAGGAAGCACAGCTGGATGCCACGTGTCTTCTTTGCCGTCCGCGGTAGACGGCAAAGAGCCCGTTGCCGTCGGTGGCAGACGGCAAAGAGCCTGCATATTGGCTCTTTTATCTGTTTTTTATTAAATCCAACAATTTTCATCACAAATATATATGACATATATAGATATATTTCAAAAGGCCATTACAGAGCAAACATATAAGATATCCAACACATAACTTCATCATCCAACCATATATATTACATGCATAGTTCCATCATACATAACAAGTTCAACATAGAGGCATCCAACCATATATATTACAATAGTTTCATCCAACGATACATGCATAGTTCAACGATACAAAAGAAACAGAGAAAGGGATAAGGAGCACTCCATCTATGCAAGCTTTCGTCAAGTGAATGAAATCTACAAAATGAAAAATAAGAAAGTTAGAACAAGAAGAGTAGAACAAGAAGAAGACTAGAACAAGAAGAGTAGAACAAGAAGAGTATGTCATTTATGAGCTAACTTACGTGAAATGGATCATATATGAGCTAACTAAGTTGAAATGGGTCGTTTATGAGCTAGCTAAGGTGAAATGGATCATTTATGAGCTAACTTAGTTGAAATGGGTCGTTTATGAGCTAACTAAGGTCAAATGGATCGTTTTTGAGGTAACTAAGGTGAAATGGATCGTTTTTAGCTAACTTAGGTGAAATGGATCATTTATGAGCTAACTTAGTTGAAATGGATCGTTTTTGAGCTAACTTAGGTGAAATGGATCATTTATGAGCTAATTTAGTTGAAATGGATCTTTTTTGAGCTAACTTAGGTGAAATGGATCATTTAAGAGCTAATTTAGGTGAAATGGATTGTTTTTTAGCTAACTTGGTGAAATGGATCGTTTATGAGCTAAATTAGTTGAAATGGATCGTTTATGAGATAACCTAGGTAAGATGGGTCATTTTGGAGTTAACCTAGGTGAAATGGGTCATTTTAAAGCTAACGTAGGTAAAATGGATCATTTAGGAGCTAATCTAGGTAAAATGGGTCATTTTTGAGCTAACTTGGATGAACTGGATCATTTATAAGCTAACCTAGGTAAAATGGGTCATTTTAGAGCTAACTTAGGTAAAATGGATCGTCTACGAGCTAACTAAGCTAATTATGTAATTTTTGACATAAGTAAGCTAAGTACAGATCGTTTAGAGCTAACTTAGGTAAAATGGATGGTTTTGGAGGTCAGTAAGCTTATTAAGTCATTTTGGAGGAGATGAAGCTAAGCCTAGGTCATTATGGTAAGCATTGGAGGAAATAAAGCTAAGTCTAGGTCTTTATGCATGTGTTAAGCAAAACACTAGATAAACTTACCAAGATTTAGGAGGTGTAGGAGCGGGGTGGCTCGTGTCGGTAGCTGGAGAAGGATCGTGCGATGCTTGTCTGGAGTTACGCTGCACCAAAGATCATTTCCAATGTCTTGTTAGCATGATGACACTCAAATGTTAAGACTAGCAAGTAATGTCCATTCAAATAAAACTCACCGTGGTCCCAGGAGCAATCACTGGCATCGGGGGAGCGGTCTGACCTGTCTTCTCGCACACAGACTACACATTTGGTTTTGACGACTCAGTCATACTAGTTAGTAATGAGACAAACACTACATGAATGTTTTGGCTAATCTGCAGAAGAAACTTACCACAAGGAGCTCGTACATGGCCCTTGCCTGCATGTCATTCCGTGCCCTCTCCTCCTCCATCATCTTTGTCGTCCTCTCCTCCAACTCCCGCTGCCTCTCCGCTGCCTCCGCCAGAAGTTTCTCCGTTCTATCTCTCTCACTCTGTATAGCAGCCTGCAACTCCACTCACATGTGTCGGGGTCATGGTCAGGGTGTCGGGGTCGGGGTGTCGGGGTCGGGGTCGGGGTCTCGGGGTCGGGGTGTCGTGTCGGGGTGCCGGGTCGGGGTCTTTTTTCCTTTTCTTCTTCTTCCTCTTCTTCCTTTTCTTCCTTTTCTTCCTTTTTTTCCTTCTTCTTCTTCTTCTTCTTCTTCTTCTTCTTCTTCTTCTTCTTCTTCTTCTTCTTCTTCTTCTTCTTCTTCTTCTTCTTCTTCTTCTTCTTCTTCTTCTTCTTCTTCTTCTTCCTCCTCCTTTCCTTTTTCCTCTTCTTCTTCTCCTCCTCTCCTGTTTTTTCTTCTTCTTCTTCCTCTTCTTCTTTTTTCTTCTCCTCCTCCTCCTCTTCTTCTTCCTTTCCTTTTTCCTCTTCTTCTTCTCCTCCTCTCCTGTTTTTTTCTTCTTCTTCTTCTTCCTCTTCTTCTTTTTTCTTCTCCTCCTCCTCTTCTTCTTCTTCCTTTCCTTTTTCCTCTTCTTCTTCTCCTCCTCTCCTGTTTTTTTTCTTCTTCTTCTTTTTCTTTCCTAAAACTGAACTAAACCTAAAACTAAACCTAAATCTAATCTAAACATAAACCTAGAACTAAAAACAGAAAAAAAGGAAAAAACTAATAAACCTAAAACTAAACTAAACCTAAACCTAAACCTAAACCTAAAACTAAACCTAAAACTAAAACTAAATCTAAACTAAACATGAACCTAAAACTAAAAAAACAGAAGAAAAAAAAGGAGAGGTAGAGCTCACCTGGGCCGGTGGAGGAGGTGGCCGGTGGAGGAGGGGGCGGGGCGGCCTGGGGCGGCGGCGCCGGTCCCAGGGCGGTGGGGCGCGGGGGGGGGGGGGGGGCGACGGGGCGGGCGGCCGGTGGAGCGACGACGCCCGGGGCGGTGGGGCGCGGGGGGGCCGGGTCGCCGGGGGGCCTGGGCGCGGCGGTGCTGAGATGGGGCGGGGGGCCGGGGCGACGGGGCGGGGGGACGGTGGGGCGGCGGGGCGGTGGTGTGGGAGGGAAACAGAGAGAGAGGGGGGTGTGGGGCGCGCCGGCCGTTAGATACGGCCAGCAACTTTTCCGTCCGCCACCTTTGCCGTCCACTAAAGTGCGCTTTGCCGTCCGCTAGCGGACGGCAAAGAGGGGGGCCGTTAAGTATTTTTTACCCAGCTCCTCAGTGGGGCCCCCCTCCCTCTTTGCCGTCAGCTAGCGGACGGCAAAGAACAGGCTGATGGCAAAGGCTTTCTTTGCCATCAGCCTGTTCTTTTCCGTCTGCTTTCAGGTAGCTGATGGCAAAGAGCTTCTTTGCCGTCCGCTAGCTGACGGCAAAGAGCTTCTTTGCCGTCCGCTAGCTGATGGCAAAGAGCTGGCAGATGGCAAAGTAGCTGATTCCAGTAGTGTAAAGAGTATGATGAATAAAAGTTGTTGAGAGTTGACAAACATAGTTTTGGTCATCGTTGCAATTAATAGGAAGTAATAAAGAAAGAGAGGTTTTCACATATAAATATACTATCTTGGACATCTTTTATAATTGTGAGCACTCATTAAAATATGGCATGCTAAAGAGTTGTTGTTGGACAAGGAAGACAACGTAATGGGTTATGTTTTCTTACATCTGAGTAAATTATATTGTCATGGATAATCCAACATGTTCAGCTTGCCTTTCCCTCTCTTGCTAGCCAATTTCTTTACACTAAGTAGAGATACTACTTGTGCTTCCAAATATCCCTAAACCCAGTTTTGTCATGAGAGTCCACCATATCTACCTATGGATTGAGTAAGATCCATCAAGTAAGTTGTCATCGGTGCAAGCAATAAAAATTGCTCTCTAAATATGTATGACTTATTAATGTGGAGAAAATAAGCTTTATATGATCTTGTGATATGGAAGAAATAAAAGCGACAGAATGCATAATAAAGGTCCATATCACAAGTGGCAATATAAAGTGACGTTCTTTTGCATTAAGATTTCGTGCGTCCAACTATAAAAGCGCATGACAACCTCTGCTTCCCTCTGCGAAGGGCCTATCTTTTATTCTTGTCTTATACTTCATGCAAAGAGTCATGGTGATATTCACCTTTCCTTTTTACATTTTATCCTTTGGCAAGCACAATGTGTTGGAAAGATCCTGATAAATATAGGTAATTGGATGTGAGTTTTCATGAACTATTATTGTTGACATTACCTTTGAGGTACAACGTTGGGAGGCAAAACTATAAGCCCCTATCTTTCTCTGTGTCCGATTAAAACTTCATAATCATAAATATTGTGTGAGTGTTAGGAATTGTGAAAGAATAAAAGATGATTGAGTATGAGGACTTGCTGAAAAGCTCTTATATTGACTCTTTTCTATGTTATGATAAATTGCAATTGCCTCAATGACTGAGATTAGAGTTTGTTAGTTTTCATTGAAGTTTATGATTCATACTTGAAATTGTGATTGAATTGTTACTTTAGCATAAGAGATCATATGACAATATATATATATATATATATATATATATATATATATGTTGCTGTTCTAAGAATGTTCATCATCCTCATGTCCGTATTTTATTTTTATCGACACCTCTATCTCCAAACATGTGGACATATTTTTCGATTTCGGCTTTCGCTTGAGGACAAGCGTGGTCTCAGCTTGGGGGAGTTCATATGTCCATTTAGCATCATGCTTTTATATCGATATTTATTGTATTATGGGCTGTTATTACACATTATGTCACAATACTTATGCCTATTCTCTCTTCTTTTAAAAGGTTTACATGAAGAGGGGGAATGCCGGCTGCTGGAATTCTAGGCTGGAAAAGGAGCAAATATTAGGGACATATTCTGCACATCTCCAAAAGTCCTGAAACTCCACGGGAGCACTTTTCAGAATATATAAAAAATACTGAGCGGAAAAAGCACCAGAGGGGGGCCACACCCTGGCCAGGAGGGTGGGGGCGCGCCCCTTGCCTCGTGGGCCCCTGGTGGCCCTCCGATGACCATCTTGTGCTATATCAAGTCTTTCGTTGAGAAAAAAATCATAAGCAAGCTTTCGGGAAGAAACTCCGCCGCCACGAGGCGGAACCTTGGTGCAACCAATCTAGTGCTCCGGCAGAGCTGTTCTGCCGGGGAAACTTCCCTCCGGGGGGGGGGGGGGAATCATCACCATCGTCATCACCAACGATCCTCTCATCGGGAGGGGGTCAATATCCATCAACATCTTCACCAGCACCATCTCATCTCAAACCCTAGTTCATCTCTCATATCCAATCTTTGTATCCAAATCTCAGATTGGTACTTGTGGGTTGCTAGTAGTGTTAATTACTCCTTGTAGTTGATGCTAGTTGGTTTGCTTGGTGGAAAATCATATGTTCAGATCCATTATGCATATTAATACCCCTCTGATTATGAACATGAATATGCTTTGTGAGTAGTTACGTTTGTTCCTGAGGACATGGGAGAAGTCTTGCTATTAGTAGTCATGTGAATTTGGTATTCGTTTGATATTTTGATGAGATGTATGTTGTCATCCCTCTAGTGTTGTCATCCCTCTATTTGGTTTACCTTAATACTTCTGTTGTAGTTGCGGATGCTTGCAATAGGGGTTAATCATAAGTGGGATGCTTGTCCAAGTAAGGACAGTACCCAAGCATAGGTCCACCCACATATCAGATTATCAAAGTACCGAATGCGAATCATATGAACGTGATGAATGTTGGGGAACGTAGTAATTTCAAAAAATTTCCTACGCACACGCAAGATCATGGTGATGCATAGCAACGAGAGGGGAGAGTGTTGTCTACGTACCAACGCAGACCGACTGCGGAAGCGATCACACAACGTAGAGGAAGTAGTCGTACGTCTTCCCGATCCGACCGATCCAAGCACCGTTACTCCGGCACGTCCGAGTTCTTAGCACACGTTCAGCTCGATGACGATCCTCGGGCTCTGATCCAGCAAAGCGTCGAGGAAGAGTTCCGTCAGCACGACGGCGTGGTGACAATCTTGATGTACTACCGACGCAGGGCTTCACCTAAGCACTACAACAATATGATCGAGGTGGAATTTGGTGGCAGGGGGCACCGCACACAGCTAAGGAACGATCTCAAGGATCAACTTGTGTGTCTAGAGGTGCCCCCTACCCCCGTATATAAAGGTTGCCAGGGGGATGGCTGGCCGGCCAAGGAGAGGAGGGCGCAGGAGGAGTCCTACTCCTACCGGGAGTAGGACTCCCCTCCCCAATCCAATTCCTAATAGGACTCCTCGAGAGAGAGAGAGAGGGAGAAGGGGGGCGGCCACCTCTCCTAGTCCTAATAGGACTAGGGGAGGGGGGAGGTGCGCAGCCCACCTTGGGCTGCCCCTTTCACCTTTCCACTAAGGCCCAATAAGGCCCATTTGGTTCCCGGGGGGTTCCGGTAACCTCCCGGTACTCCGGTAAAATTCCCGATTTCACCCGGAACACTTCCGATGTCCAAACATAGGCTTCCAATATATCAATCTTTATGTCTCGACCATTTCGAGACTCCTCGTCATGTCCGTGATCACATCCGGGACTCCAAACAACCTTCGGTACATCAAAATGCATAAACTCATAATAACTGTCATCGTAACGTTAAGCGTGCGGACCCTACGGTTCGAGAACAATGTAGACATGACCGAGACACGTCTCAGGTCAATAACCAATAGCGGGACCTGGATGCCCATATTGGCTCCTACATATTCTACGAAGATCTTTATCGGTCAGACCGCATAACAACATACGTTGTTCCCTTTGTCATCGGTATGTTACTTGCCCGAGATTCGATCGTCGGTATCCAATACCTAGTTCAATCTCGTTACAGGAAAGTCTCTTTACTCGTTCCGTAATACATCATCTCACAACTAACATCTTAGTTATAATGCTTGCAAGGCTTATGTGATGTGTATTACCGAGAGGGCCCAGAGATACCTCTCCGACAATCGGAGTGACAAACCCTAATCTCGAAATACGCCAACCCAACATCTACCATTGGAGACACCTGTAGTACTCCTTTATAGTCACCCAGTTATGTTGTGACGTTTGGTAGTACCCAAAGTGTTCCTCCGGCAAACGGGAGTTGCATAATCTCATAGTCATAGGAACATGTATAAGTCATGAAGAAAGCAATAGCAACATACTAAACGATCGGGTGCTAAGCTAATGAAATGGGTCATGTCAATCAGATCATTCAACTAATGATGTGACCTCGTTAATCAAATAACAACTCTTTGTTCATGGTTAGGAAACATAACCATCTTTGATTAACGAGCTAGTCAAGTAGAGGCATACTAGTGACACTCTGTTTGTCTATGTATCCACACATGTATTATCTTTCCGGCTAATACAATTCTAGCATGAATAATAAACATTTATCATGATATAAGGAAATAAATAATAACTTTATTATTGCCTCTAGGGCATATTTCCTTCAATGAAAACTAGCTTGACAATAATTCCCATGTGTCCTCGGGAGCGCTTTCCTTCATATAAGAGTTTGTCCAGACTTGTCCTTTGCTACAAAAAGGATTGGGCCATCTTGCTGCACCTTATTTACTTTTATTACTTGTTGCTTGTTACAATTTATCTTATCACAAAACTATCTGTTACTGATAATTTCAGTGCTTGCAGAGAATACCTTGCTGAAAACCGTTTATCATTTCCTTCTGCTCCTCGTTGGGTTCGAAACTCTTACTTATCGAAAAGGCTACGATAGATCCCCTACACTTGTGGATCATCACCCACCAGCTACATCTTTGCACGCAAGGAAGTGCCTCCTTATCCTCCCTGACAGTCAGGTCCCACCTGGTTGAAGCGTACGTAGCGTTGTCATTCTGGTCACGAACATGTATGTACATACTGGTCGATCGGTCTGTCTGCAGGCTACAGCGATGAACCATGGCCGAGTAAGGAAGGGCACATGTCATAGTAGAGGCACGCACGTAGCATGTACACGTACGTATAGCCATGGTGCAAGAAAGTAAATACGGCCATGTACGTACAACCATGGTGCAAGAAAGTAAATACGGCCACATACGTACATACGGGCGGGGTCTCGAATGCCTACTCGTGCATATGTATGCCCAGGGCTCGTGTACATGGCTGGGTCGGAACGGAGAAACTGCGTCGCCATGTTCATCGGGAGGCAACGAAATGTGTCGTGTTCATTGGGAGCCAACAGGCTTGGATGGAACAGCCAATTTAAACGAGGCCTAGCGTACTGTAGAACGGAGGAAACGGCCTTGTGTTCGACCGCCTATGATCGAAACGAGCTCCTGTTCTCTGGGAGGGGTGTCATGTACCACAAAATGGAGGAAACAGACTTTTCTTCGACCTCCTACGGTCAAAACTGGATCTTGTTGATCGGGAGGGGTGTGGCGTACCGCAAATACTGCTATTGTGTATCCCGCATCAGTCACTCATGATTGGACGCTTTTAACATGGCAGTTTGATAATGGTTGCATGTTGCATTGATTTCTAGGTTGTACTGCTTCTAATTTTTTGAAATGCCACTTATGACAAGACACTTTTAACTTGGCAGAATGATATTGGTTGCACCTTTCATATGGTGTCTATCTTGCATTGCTTCTATTTTCTTGAAAATCATTTTGCTTAGTTTACACATCGTAACCGTGAATATGTCATGTCGTCCTGTTTTTCATACATATTCCATCCTCATATGGTTGTCTTACATCAAAGTATTGCTTGTCTGCATCATGCATCAACGAGTTCTGAAGAGAAATTTTATTCTTTTGTGTTGTGGGTATGGCTTGACATGGCAAAGTCAAAAAAGAGAAAGGAAAAGAATATAGTAGGCAATGGTGTTACTCGTCGGGTCCAACGGAAAAGGATCTGCCCTCGAGATTCTACTAGTACTTATAGTGCAGTACAAGGTCCAACTCCACCGGCTAAATCTACAAACACAATATCACCTGCTCCACCAGCTGCAGCATCCGCTTCAACTGTACCGGCATCTCAATGAGTTACTCGTTCGTTTGCTCCGCAATTGGCCAGTTCCCGAGCTGCCTTCACACCTAACACTACTTCTGAAGCCCTACTGACACAACAGGACTTTGTAAGATCAAATGAACCTCATGAGCATCAACACCAAGACGGTACCTGGCCGAGTCTAGTTGTAGTTGCGTGCTCCTTTATATGTACTCTCACAGTTTTATGTGCACTAACACTTTCCATATTCGTTGTTGAACTAACACCATAGTACAAGTGGAAACAGACATTTGGGATAATGCTTGACAGATTAACAAAACCTAAAGGATGAAGAATGGAGATCCATTTTGAGGCACGTTTCAAAAGGCTACATGATGCTACAGAGTCAGCCAAGTTAGTATCAGAGGCAGTTGTTGCCGTTAGGTGTCATGCACATATCCTCCCAACATGGACCCAGCACAGGAATGAGAAAGGTGATAGCTAGTTTAACACCTTCCTTGACCATTTATCTGTAAGTAATGTTATTCATCACAATTTGCAACATTGTCTTGCTCTGTCCCATACTTTCTAGCTTCCTCCTAATAAGACTCACATTCTTTTTTCAACAGATGAGGTTCAAGTTGGATCCGAAAAATGATACAACTAAACAAGCATGTGTCGGTGTCAAAACCGGTGGATCTCGGATAGGGGGTCCCGAACTATGCGTCTAAGGCGGATGGTAACAGGAGGCAGGGGACACAATTTTTACCCAAGTTTGGGCCCTCTTGTTGGAGGTAATACCTTACTTCCTGCTTGATTGATCTTGACGATATGAGTATTACAAGAGTTGATCCACCACGAGATCATAGAGGCTAAACCCTAGAAGCTAGCCTATGATTATGATTGTTCTTGTCCTACGGACTAAACCCTCTGGTTTATATAGAAATCGGAGGGGGCTAGGGTTACACAGAGTCAGTTACAAGGGAGGATATCTACATATCCAAATTGCCAAGCTTGCCTTCCACGCAAAGGAGAGTCCCACCCGGACACGGGACGAAGTCTTCAATCTTGTATCTTCATAGTCCAACAGTCCGACCAAAGTATATAGTCCGGCTGTCCGAGGACCCCCTAATCCAGGACTTCCTCAGTAGCCCCTGAACCAGGCTTCAATGACGATGAGTCCAGCAAGCAGATTGTCTTCGGCATTGCAAAGCGGGTTCCTTCTCCGAATACTCCATAGAAGATTTTGAACACAAGGATCGTGTCCGGCTCTGCAAAACAAATTCCACATACCACCATAGAGAGTATATTATTCCACAAATCTAATCTGCTGACAACTTTTTATAACGTCACATCACGCTATGGCCCGGTCATTATTCGAACCATTTTTCTCAACCAGCTACTGCACATATTGCGAGGCGGTTTTCTTGGCACATCTAGCCGAAGCAGAGATCGTGTTCCCCTTATCATGGAGTCTCATCAATACGGGCTTGGGTAACGCAATTGTGCTTGTTAATATGACTCCTCGATTTTAGGCAAGTTCCAAACGGGCACGCGGAGGATGCTTGATATTCACCCTCTTTATAAAGGGGCCAAAGCCTGTCCTTTTCTTCTCGCGCTCAATCCTTCCCCTCCCCCCACCTCGAGTTCCAACACCCAAGGTTCAGGCTAAGCGCCTCGGACCTTCAACCATGTCCGGACCCAACCTTCAAGGCCGGTGGATCGCCTCCCCGGTCACAGAGGGGGACATCAAGAAGCTAAGGGAAGCCAAGTATCTGACCACCGAAATCTCGCACAGGCTGCCTGCTCAAGGGCAGGTCATCCCCACTCCCGAACCCAACGAGAGTGTCGTATTTGTTTCCTACTTCCTCCGAGGGCTAGGTTTTAGTCTTGATCCCTTTGTCAAAGGGCTTATGTTCTATTACGGGCTCGATTTCCACGATCCAGCCCCAGATTCCATCCTTCACATGTCGTCGTTTATTGTCGTGTGTGAGGCCTTCCTCCGCATCACCCCACACTTTGGCTTATGGCTCAGGACCTTCAATGTGAAGCCGAGCATGATCGATGGGCGACACGCAGAATGCGGAGGTGCCATAATAAGCAAAGGCGCCGATGCTCCATGGCCAAAGGGTTCCTTCCCGGAGGTGTCCAACTTATGGCAGCGGTAGTGGTTTTACATCATAGCTCCCCGAAGTACTAAGTGGGTAGCTGCCCCCGCCTTCCATTCGGGCCCCCCGCCACAACTGGCATCATGGGTCAACAAGGAGCTGGACTGGGGGCCAGTTAATGACGTGCCGACATTGCAAAGTCGCATCCGAGATCTCCTCAAGAGGGATGTCAGTCTCGTCAAGGTAATGCAGGTTATGCTAGTTTCTCGGGTCCTTCCATGCCAATGCCGATCTCTCCATATGTGGGAGTTCAACCCGAAAGGACCGCGAACTATTCAGCAATTCTACATGACGCTCGAAGGGATGTATGGATTGTTCTTTGGATTACGAATAAAGTGTCCGGACACCACCGAGGATGCGGGTCTAAACTGCAATCGTCCAGATACCCATGTAAGTAATTCTGCGGCCGAACATGCTATCCTTTTATTTATCACAACATCATTCTAAAAAAATCAATCTTGGCCAGGATTGGATAAGAAAGGCGAAGATGATCAGGTGTTCGGCCCCCCTTCCCGAAGGCTCACCGGATCCTGTACTAGCCAGGATGCTTGAGCTCACGCCTTACGAAGTGCCATTAGGGGAAGATAAAGGGAGGAATAAGGAAGCCGAAAGCGGGCCTCACGCATTACTCATCCAAACCGGGGAATTAGTGTCTCCGCTAAGGAGGATAGTTGGGGAGAAGAATCTAGAATCCCCTCTCCCCAAGGAAGGAAAAGGGCCGCCTCTGAAGACTTGGACACAAAGGTTTCCAAACGAGAGAAGAAAACTTCGCTAGGGGGCCCTGCCCCGGAGGGCGTCCTTACCGCACAGTGCCCGCAAGGGGGCCAGCCCTCCACCGAGCTGTAAGTGAATCAAGAGTACTTTTGGTAAATATATCCTGCTTTATCTCCGAGGACAATAACCGAGACATATATCTTTCAGTCCGACTCGTAGCCCTTCTCAACAGAGTTCGTCTTCGGGGGATCTTCTTCTGGAGATGATGGAGAGCGAAACGCCTCCCCCTGTCTCCCCGCCTCCTGGGGCGGACGACCCTAAGGTGTCATCACGGAGGATTTCTCCTGATCCGCCGAGGCCAGAAGGTAACCCTTTGGCCACCTGAAGTCCGGAGCATTCGGCTTCTAAGGAGAGCAACAGAAAGAGTCTGGGATTGTCCGGTGCACAACCGGACTTGCTGATGGGTCTTTTGGAGCAAGCGGCTATCTCAGAGGAGCATCATACTTTAATGGGTATGGTGGTTGAGAGGATCTCATTCGCCAAAAGTGGGTTGCATGAAGCTTTTACGAGCCTGCTAAGAGGCTTTGAGGTACGCAAAGTAACATATATAAAAAATTGACGGTACCGCACATGCTAGGTGTGCTCTATACAGATAGTAGCCCCTGAGACTCTGGTTGCTGTCCAGAGGTAGCAAATAGTGGATCGTAGTCCCAGGTAATGATTGTGCTGCTTTCATGTGCAGGTGGCTGACGGTCCGGTGGCTGGCCGGACTGCTGAGTTTGCCGGACTTAGCCAGCAACTTGACATGGCAGATGCTGACATCGCGCTTGTGAACAAGCGGCTTGACGAGGCACAGGGTATGTATTTTCTGGTGGTCAACAAATATTAAGAGGAGCCTGATGCTAGTATCTATAATATGTTGTGACTGTAGATGGAGCTACTGCCGTGGAGACCCTTCGGGTGAAACTTGCCCGAGCCAAGGAACAAGCCAGGAGGAGTGATGCGGCCGCCCTAAAGGCGGCCGAACGGGCTGCTCATCCTCAGAGCAAAGATAAAATAGCCAAGATGGCCGTTGAGCTGAAGGATGCCATCAACCGGTATGAGCTTCTTGAAAAGGAAAGCCAACCGAAAACGGCGGACCTGGAGAAAACCATGGTAGCAGTGAAGGAGACCCGCTCTAAAATCAGAGTGGCAAAAGAGGAGCTTTGTCAAGCCGGAGATATCACGGTTGGCAAGCCCTTTTTGTTGCGGACGAAGTTCGGAGATCCGAAGTATGCCCCTCTGGATCAATTATGGAGTGTTGCAGACGCGTATTCGGACCTGGCAATGAGTGTTGTTGATGCGACTGACTTTTTCAAAGATCAAAAAGATCACGAAGAGGAAAAGTTGTTCTGGTCGCAGTTCAGTGCTCCAACGCGTCCGTTGCTGTTAAATGAGCAAATGGCCGAGTGGGCTGAGCTCCATAGGTTTTTCGGGCTTGCCATGAGGTCTATTGTGCATCATCTTTGGCCAGAAGGACCGAGGCCGAATAGTTATTTTGGTTTAGTGCAACGATTCCTTGGTGATGTGCCGCATATCGTCGCTGTAAAGAGGTCGACGCGCATAGAGGGTGCGTGGATGGCTCTTGCCCGAGTTAAGACATACTGGGCTGAGATGGATGCCACCGCTATTGCAACCCGGGGTTCGGCCGTAGAGCAGGGCTCGGCCGAGCACTATTTTGTAGAAGTCCTAGAAGGCGCTTGTTTGATAGAGGCTCAGTGCTCGAAGAGTATCATGTTCGAGTGACATGTATCCCAATTGTAAAAACAATGCTATTTGTATTATAAAGGCTGTGTCTATACTTTTGCCTGAAATTATTATGATGCCTCCTGTGCGGCCGTTTTATGTATGTATATAACCTGAAAGTTTGCAGTCGTCGACTTCAGCCCCCACGCATATAATGCGGGGGTGTTCGGAAAAGCGCTTATTCACACTTGATCCAACATCTTGGTCCATTAAGGAGGTGATAGCGCGGCTAACAAGGCAATTGGACTATATTGCTTTAACACTTTCACTTAGCCATAGGAGTTTGACAATGGGGCTACTATATAGCCCCTGGTACTTCCGAGCTTATCCGAATACAGTGCACGTACATACATGACCGGGAAACCAGTCCTTCGTTAATGTGGAGGAATTGCGAAGATTCTGCTGAGTCCTTGAGTGGTTGACCAGTCTCACGCTTTATCATGGCAGTCAGTTTTTGGCTTTCTCTACTGAGGTGCTCATCCATATGAACAAGGGCACAATTGCAGTAGTTCTCCCGGTGCCACCTTAGCCGATAGAGAGGAACGTAAGGTAGCAAAACATGGGAGCCGGGCAAACCCAACTATTGACCAAAGACATGATTCAGAGCTGATGCATATAAGGCCAAACTCGTGATGCCGAACACTCCCTAAGGTATTCGGCCTTTACAACGTATACTAGGCTAAGTAACGCCCTCGATAATAAGCCCTGAATTTCCAGGTACGTGCATTAATCTGACATGAAAAAAATGTCAATAACGTCAGTATCCCTCTTGGTTATGTTCAGTATCCTGAGGGTGTTAAGCAACAAGAGACAGTAAAAAAGGGTTACACAGGGTCTTAATCTAAAAAGAAACCTTTGAACTGGGCCCTGCTGCACGGCTGCGCCTGTGTCTCCGTTGTGCTGTGTCCTGGAAGGGCATAGCACGATGATCATCTATAAGAGAGAAAAGCCCAGGTGCAAGTTTTCCTGCAAAAAATTGGTTATTCTCAATAAACCATGAAAATTCAATCTAAATAAGATCAAGCCGAACTGTAGTCCTTTTTACATGTGGGAAGCCCCTAGCACCACCTATGGCGGTATATCCACCGACCCAGTCTTAGGTTTATTTGAGCTGTTACAGCTAGTGGTGCGCCGGACTCGTCTAGCCATGTCCGCGGTCTTGACAACCGATCATTTATTCTGGTTGGAGAGGGCGTTCAGTGTTCGGCAGATAAAGCCGCCACACGTTCTTCCGCACGTAAGGAACGTTCTATGTTTCCGCTAACTATGATGATGCCAGATGGACCAGGCATTTTGATCTTAAGATAAGCGTAATGCAGTATTGCATTAAAACGAGCGAAGGCCGTTCTTCCGAGTAGTGCTTGATAGCCGCTTCGGACTGGAGCGATGTCAAAGGTTAACTTTTCACTTCGGAAGTTGTCGGGAGAACCGAATACAACCTCTAGTACTAGAGAGCCCATGCTGCGGGCCTCTGGGCCTGGTATTACTCCTTTAAAGGTAGTATTGCTTTGGCCGATTCTTGTCGAGTCTATCCCCATTTTGCGGTATGTGTCCTGATATATTAGATTAAGACTACTGCCGCCGTCCATAAGGACTCGGGTGAGATGGTATCCGTCAATTATTGGCTCTAGTACCAAGGCAGCCAATCCTTTGTGCCAGATACTAGTCGGGTAATCCCCGTGATCAAAAGTGATCGGGCAGGCCGACCAAGGGTTGAACTTGGGAGTAGAGGGATCCACGACGCATATGTCTCGGAGTGCGCGTTTGCTCCTCCTCTTCGTTATGTGAATCATGTTCACTGTTTTGACCTCTAGTGGGAATTTTTTCTGTCCCCCAGTGTTCGGCTGGCAAGGCTCATCCTATTCTTCGCTTGGTGTCTCCCTCCCCTTGTGTTCGGCGTTTAGCTTGCCGGCCTGCTTGAAGACCCAGCATTCTCTGTTGGTATGATTTGCGGTTTTGTCGGAGGTGCCACGAATCTGACATAATCTTTCTAGAATCTTGTTTAGGCTGGACGGTCCATCTCTGCTGCCTTTGAATGGCTTTTTCCGTTGATCGGGTCGAGAGCCCCTGAATTTGGCGTTTACCGCTGTGTTGTCTGGGTTGTCTTCCTTTTTTCGACGCCTGCTTTTATTGCGCCGTGGTTTTCCATTGCCATTCCTGACTTTGGATGTACCTGGGTTGCTGGTGCCGCTACGGGGCAGCCAATTATCTTCGCCCACGCAAAAGCAGGTCATAAGGCTTGTTAGGGCTGCCATTGTCCTCGGTTTTTCCTGGATGAGGTGTCTGGCGAGCCATTCGTCCCAGACACTGTGTTTGAAAGCCGCTAAGGCTTCGGCATCCAGGAAATCGACAATTTGATTCTTCTTAGTGAGGAATCTGTTCCAAAGCTTTCGGGCTGACTCTCCGGGCTGTTGAATTATGTGACTTAAATCGTCTACATCTAGAGGTCGGACATAGGTCCCTTGAAAATTAGCACGAAAAGCATCTTCAAGTTCTTCCCAACTTCCAATTAAGTTTTCGGGGAGGCTCTTCAGCCAATGCCGAGCTGGTCCTTTCAACTTGAGGGGTAAGTATTTGATGGCGTGGAGATCATCTCTGCGAGCCCTGTGGATATGAAGGATAAAGTCCTCAATCCAGACCCCGGGGTCTGTCGTTCCGTCGTATGCCTCTATGTTCACGGGTTTGAATCCTTCTAGAAATTCGTGATCCAGAACCTCATCGGTGAAGCATAGGGGGTGCGTGGCACCCCTGTATTTGGATGTGTCATGGCATTCTGATGGTTGTAGTGTTCAGTTTTGATTCTATGTCGGAGTGCGCTTCCTAGATCCGTAGATGGACCTGGTCATACTGGCTTTTTGGTGCAAGTCCTCACGTAAATCGTGTGCTGACTTATGTGCGACATCGTTAGCCACCCTATCGCGGCCACGGGGTGGTCGATCCGGCTGATCGGCCGTTTTATTCTTCGGCTGTGTAGGCTCTGAAGCCTCGTCATTGAATTCAGGCAGCAGCTTGCGCTTTGGATAGCTCTTTGTGTGGCGGCTGCCACCGTACTTTTCTTCAATGTCGAGCACTTTGTTCCATCTACTGTTGAGTGTATTTTGCGCGGCCTTAAGCCTTTGCTTCTGCCTCTTCAGACTCCTCGCGGTGGCAATAAGCCTTCTATGGAGGTCCTCTTGCTCCAAGTGCCTTTCCGGGATGATGTGTGCATCGTCGTCCGGACTATTCTCCTCTCCGGAGACAGGTTGATGAGCTTTACCCTCAGCGTCGCTGTGATCGGACAGCGGCTCGGTACTAAGTTCGCCATCCACTGGTTCATCCTACCCTGTCGCTGGGTCCATGTGGTCGTCGTTTGCTTTGGAGTCGACCGGGGTATTATTCTTTCTTGCGCTATTATCGCTGTTTTTGCCGAGGTGGGATTTGGAGCGGCGCCTACGTCGTCGCTTTGGTTGCTTCTCGGGGGAATTGTCCTCCGCTGCATCCTTCCGTTCCTCGTCATTGTTTTCTTTTGGTGTATCCACCATGTATATATCATGCGATGAAGTGGTTGTCCAGCGCCCTGTGGGTGGTAGTTCCTGTTCCTCTCCTGCATCGTCGTCTATACCGTTGATGTCTTCAGAGTCGAAGTCAAGCATGTCGGTTGAGTCGTCGACAGTGGCTATGAAGTGGGTGGTGGGTGGGGAATGAATTTCTTCGTCGTCCGCTTCCCACTCAAGCCGGACATAGTTCGGCCAAGGGTCTCCTAACAAGGAGAGAGACCTCAATGAATTTAGCACGTCGCCCAAGGGCGAGTGCTGAAAGATATCCATGGAGGTAAACTCCATGATTGGTGCCCAATCAGATTCAATAGGCACGGACGCAAGTGGTTCGGAGCCTGTGGCCGGGGACGAATCCAAGGGTCCGGCAACACAGGTATCATAGGAGGTGAAGTCAGTATTCGGCTCTATCGCCGCTGGGTGTGCGGCATCTATGGTAGGGTCCATCCACCCGTCCTCGGACGGCACGGTCAGCTCCGGATTAAGGGCCGGGGTAGCCATAGGTGTGATCTCCCGAACACTGTCTGGCGGCAGAGCTAAGTCATGCTCGTCGTGACAGTGCGACGCACCTGACACGGGCTCGAATCCGTCGAAGATCAAGTCTCCGCGAATGTCTACAGTATAGTTTAAGTTTCCAAACCTGACCTGACGGCCAGGGGCGTAGCTCTCGATCTGCTCCAGATGGCCAAGCGAGTTGGCCCGCAGTTCAAAGCCGCCGAATATGAAGATCTGTCCGGGGAGAAAAACCTCACCCTGGATCGCATCGTTGCCGATGATCGAAGGAGCCATCAAACCTTGCGGTGACGTCACAGTGGAACTCTCAATGAAGGCACCAATGTTAGTGTCAAAAACGACAGATCTCGGGTAGGGGGTCCCGAACTATGCGTCTAAGGCAGATGGTAACAGGAGGCAGGGGACACAATGTTTACCCAGGTTCGGGCCCTCTTGATGGAGGTTATACCCTACTTCCTGCTTGATTGATCTTGATGATATGAGTATTACAAGTGTTGATCTACCACGAGATCGTAGAGGCTAAACCCTAGGAGCTAGCCTATGATTATGATTGTTCTTCTCCTACGGACTAAACCCTCAGGTTTATATAGACATCGGAGGGGGCTAGGGTTACATAGAGTCGGTTACAAGGGAGGATATCTACATATCCGAATTGCCAAGCTTGCCTTCCAATCAAAGGAGAGTCCCACCCGGACACGGGACGAAGTCTTCAATCTTGTATCTTCATAGTCCAATAGTCCGGCCAAAGTATATAGTCCGGCTGTCCGAGGACCCCCTAATCCAGGACTCCCTCAGCATGCACTCATGATTTTCAGTCTACTCTATAGCAGTATTGATATCACCTTAGAAAAACTCACTTTGAAGGCAAGGCTAACAATGAAATTGCCCTAACATCTCCAGTGGAATATATTACAGATGAAGATTGGACAGCCCTTGTTAAACACTGGTTTGATCCAAAGTATCAGGTAGGGTATATGTATTTGATCAGATCATATTTTGAACTTGTACTTAAGTATGTGCCTTACAAGTGTATCTTATTCTAGGCTAACTGTTTGAAGAACAACACCAACTGTTCTAAAGTGAAATTCCAACAGACAACATGATCTCGTAGCTATATTGCACACTGCGAGGCTCTTGTAAATAGTTGCTACTTCCTTCTTTTTTCTGTGCCATATTATCATATCTATATTGACTTGTTCCAAATACAGAGGAAAGCCCGTGCGGACCGAAAAGAACCTTAATCGAATATAGTGAAAATCTTCAAAGATTGCCACACCAGTAAGATGAAGGGCATGAGCACACCAGTTTGAACCGTTGTTGTAAGTCCTTACTCCTCCTGCCTTTGAACTGCTTGTTACTTTGACGTGTTTGCATTTAACTGCTTGGTTTGCAGCCAATATCAGTTACTCTGTTCACTTTTATACACAGCTATCTTAACGTATCATTTCACCTTACACGGTTTAAAAGAGATGAAGGATATTATTTTGGTCTTGATCTATAATCTAGTTTTGATGTTCATGTTCCCACACAATGATACAATAGCCTGTTTGTTTTACATTGGTTTGCCCATGACATGAATGATGTCATACTATGTTCATCCTACTTTAAACCATGTCTCTTTATCCTTACATGTCAACGAATGTGAGGAAATTGACAATACAGTAGGCATGGTACATGGACATATGTTCCAAAAGTGATTTTGTTATGTAGTTGGCACTACAATACATGCTAATGTATTACAGTAGTTCACCAAAATAAGTTATATATAAACGTGAAACCTACTTCGTTTGTTTTTGTCTCATTAGTAACTTAACTGGTACACTAATCTACAAGTTCAAACTTCCAGCAAGCTATGGGACAAATGATTGAACAACCACAACCAGCTGAAGGTGACGAGGCTACCACACGCACAGTGTCACCTCTTGCCGCAGTGCGTCGGTATCTCTCCACTAACAGTGCAAAAACCACCTTCCTGTGTAATTCTGGGTTGGTTGTCAAGGTAACCTCAACCAAATAGCCTACTGAACATAATCTTCCAACTAGATAGAGTTATATATATATATATATGTGCTCCAGACACTAGTCCAATCCCTAATGGACGTCGTTTCAGAAACAAGAATAGTGGTTGACAAATGTCGTCAAGATATGAATGGTTTCGAAACCAGACTAACAAGCATTTGCTTCGTTGTTCAAGAGCAATGGTGGAAAAAAGGGGATGATCATGATGTTCCATCAGATTCTACAACCTGAAAAATTAGCAAGCAGGTCAAACGATTTGTGCTTCTATACATCTGATGGTGCGTTTATCCGGAAGGACTATAAACTTTATGACAACATGCCTTTTGTTGTATGGGTGGAATTTATTTTGTTGTGATACAACATTTATCATGCTGCGTAGAAATTACGATGCTATTTTTGTCTAGTGTAGGTTTATCTTAGTAATGTATTCGGCCAAAAGCTTCGTAGATGCCCAATGTGCCGACATTCGGTAGGCCCATTCCAATTGGGCTAAAAACGATTATGGGCCGTAATTTGCATGTAGCCCACTAAGAATATATGGGCCTAAATCAGCATAAGCTTCATATTTTTGGTAGGCCTGTGCCCCTAGTGGGCCTTTAACAGGCCTAAACATAATTTGGTCCCTTAGTAACAATAGGCCGTTAACATGTGTAAATATCTCAAGCCCATAAATAACATGGGCCTTTAATAGGCCGAAAGTGAGATTGGGCCCTGATTGTGCTAAATAACCCACTGGTCATTAGCAGGCCAAAATGTATCTCAGCTTGTGGTGGCCCATTTACAATGTGGATCGTTCATGGACCAAAATTCAGACGGGCCATAAATGCGCCGACCTACTACACGGGCCTTTAACAGGCCGGAAGTTCGGCCGGGCTTGATTAGTATCAGTTTTATATGGGTCGTAGGCCCGATGTGACATTGGGCCACATATGGCCCATGGATTCCGTCTGATGTTAATAGGCCGAAAATCACAACATGCTGGAAGTGGCCCAAATGTACAATGGGCATCTAACAGGCCGAATGTCGGACATGGCCGAATATGACCAAATCCATCATGGTCGTTTATGGGCTGAAGTTTTAATGGCCAACAAATGGGCCCAAATTAAGGAGGACCTTTAACAAGCCAGAAACACACCGGGCCGTATTTTGGCCCAAATACTTAGCGGACAGTTAACGGGCCAGAAGTGACCATGGGCCGCGATGATGAAAAGTTTAGAATGGGTCGTTGATGGGCTGATTTGACAATAGTCGTATGGGCCTTAACTGCGAATGGGCCATCTGCAAGCTGGCCGTTAGTGGGCCAACCCGCTAATTTTGACTGGGCCAGCCTTTTTAACCTAAATGGGCCGTTGTTGGGCCTTGCCACATGTCGACGTATCATAGGCGCCTCATGTCCATTGGGCGGTTGACATCTGTCCTTTTCGGGTGCTGACACGTGGTTGCTATAGCCAATGATAATTTTACACGTGGAAAATCCTCATTGGTCCCAACTGCTAATGGGTTATCGGATCCAAACCGAAACCCGATAGCTTAATGGCGACCCATTATGGTGGATGCCACATGTCGGTTACCCTTGACGAAAGCACTTCTATGACGCGCGATTTATCATCATGGAAGTGGACACTTCCGTGATGATAATTATGGTAATGTCATGGAACACTTCTACGACAGCACAGGTATGACTATCTTGATTCTGTCATAAAATCATCATGGATGTACATGCATGACAAAAAACGTGACCTACTGTCTGTGTCGAAACCGGCCGATCTTGGGTAGGGGGTCCCGAACTGTGCGTCTGAGGATCAATTATAATAGGAGATGAAGGGGACATGATGTTTACCCAGGTTCGGGCTGTCTGGATGGAGGAAAAACCCTACTTCCTGCTTGATTGACTTTGATGAGTATAGGGGTTACCAGGGTTGATCTACCTCAAGATCGTAATGGCTCAACCCTAGATGTCTAGCCTATATGAATTTTGGATGTCTTTACAGACTAAACCCTTCGGTTTATATTGACACCGGAGGGGCCTAGGGTTGTACAGACTCGGTTTACAAAAGTAGGAACCTATACATCCGGACGCCAGTCTTGCCATCCATGCAAAGGAGAGTCCCATCCAGACACAGGGGAAGGCCTTCTACTTTGTATCTTCACGGACCATCAGTCCGTCCCATAATACACAGGTCGGATACTTGAGGACCCCTTAATCTAGGACTCCCTCAGTAGCCCCCGAACTAGCCTTCAATGACGAAGTAGTATCTGGATTCAGTCTTCGATTTTGCAAGGCGGGTTCTTCATTATACTTCAGACCAATGATAGTCTGGTCGTGACCTTAACGCTTCTGCCTCTTATGCTTCCTCCCTGTTATCGCTTCGATTTCCGTGCATCATGCGAATATGAACGGTCCATGCTTTTTTTGCAAACATGCCCCTCACCACGCTCGTATGGCATCTATATAAGGGGATGTAGATCCTCTTTATGCCATTCCACATAGCGCAAAAAGGGAAACCGCCAAGTTTTAGCCACGAACAAATCCTTCCATCATGGGTAGCGCCCCAGGCTCCTCTTCGCCCCCACATGGTGTCGGTGTTCTGGGAACGGGGGCCCCAAGACTTGCCTACCTGCGGCCCGCGGTGTGGCCAAGCAGCAGGCCATATGCCCATCTTCCCCAACAAAGCATCCAAGACCCTCACGAGGGCCCAAGCCTCGCGAGGCGGACGACGCAAGACCTCCTCCCGAGCAGCCTAGTCAGGTAGGCTTGCGAGGGACTGAGTTATCAAGGCAAGGTGAACCTCACGAGGCTCTCGTGACGTGAGCCATGATGGTCGACACCAGGCGGGCGCCAGCGCACGCAGGGTCCTTGTTTCCTCTTTGGTGCAAAGGGGGCAAGCACAGCCATGGAGTACGGAGGCATCAGGCAAAAGGTTGCCATTTCGGTGCACCAAGACCAAGACCATGGACTGCAAGACAGAGGTCATCGTGGAGCCCAAGACGGCATCACCGCCAGAGCCTTTCACAGGCGAAGACCGCTTTTGTCAGAAAAGCTTGTACTTGCTGTCCCCCTTCGAATTATCCCGCCATTGTTGGCTCCCTTCCCGCTCAATATTTGGGAAGAGGACCAGGGCCTCTATAAATAGGACTAGCCACCATAGTAGAGGCATCTCATCTTAGCTTGAGGGAATGTACACACCACAAGTTCATACGCAAAACAACACCTCAACCTCAGGAGGCTATTCTTCCCCTTGTATTGTTCATCATCAGCCCAAGAGGCAATCCACCACCACCACACTGGAGTAGGGTATTATACCACAACGGTGGCCCAAACCAGTATAAACCCCGTGTCTTTCTATGTTGTGAGTTCGTCGAGTTCGTCCGCAAGATCTTAGCGAGCTAGAGCGTAGATCGATAGGAGGGAAAGACTTCGCGTGCACCCCAGTGTTCGAACCATAAGGGTTTGCCGGAACCCCACATCCGACATTTGGCGTGTCAGGTAGGGGTGCGTCGGAGCTCCTCTCCACCAACATGCGCCCACGCCACCGCACTTCGCTCCGAGGGCAGGTGCCCCGCCACCCACCTCTGCGGCCGACACCAACAATAGGGAGTCTGGGTACCGAGCCCTGGCCCTCGCCCTGCGGCGAGTGCAGTGGCCAACCAAGTTCAAGCCAGAGATGCCGCCGCGTTACGACGGTGCGGCAGACCCGGCACCGTACCTGCTGGCATATGAGGAGGCCATCATCGAAGCCAGGGGCGACGACAAGATCATGGCAAACTGGTTCTCCATGGCCCTCACCGGCGAGCTGCGCGTCTGGCTGCTCAACCTCCCGGGATCCACGGTGGCAACCTGGGGGGAACTCTGCGACCTCTTCACCGCGCGCTATGCGGTGCCAGCACACCACGCAGTCGCGGCACTATTGGGTGGCTCTCAAGCACCACCTTCAGATTGCCACGTCAAACCTTTCTTCCGTCAGATTGGGGCAGCCACCAGGGGCCCGGGGGCTCCGCCGGGTTGGGCCGCGCCAGAGGCCGACCTCACCTTTGGCTCAGAAGACCACACCGACTCCACCGCCAGCTCCGGGGTGCTCCCGATGCTCTGCACGCCCACCATCTGCAACATGGCCGTTACCAAGACCCTCGTCGACAGCGGCACCGGCCTCAACTTGCTCTCCATAGAAGCCTTCAACCTTCTTCATGTGCCGCTAGAGCGGCTCGGCCTTAGCAAGCCCTTCAGGGGCGTGGGTGGTGGAGCTGCCCACTCGCTAGGGAAGATCCACCTCCCTGTCACCTTTGGCATGCAAGACAACTATCGCACCGAGCTGGTGGACTTTGACATCACCCACATCTGTCTCCCATACAACGCCATCCTCGGGTACCCAGCTCTCGCTCAGTTCATGGCGGCGACTCACCCGGCCTACAACCTCATGAATATGCCAGGGAGAAAGGGCGTCCTCACCATCAAGGGGGACACTAAGGAGGCCGTGACGGCGCTCAGGCTCACCTTCAAGACCGCGGTAGCGACACAGCTAGCCGGCACCGATGCGCCTGAGGCCAAGGAGACCGTGCCCACCAAGAAGAAGCAGCTGTTCACCCAAGACAAGGCGGAGACCAAGAAGGTGATGGTCAACGAGGACGGGTCTTTAGGAGCCACCTTCACCATAGGAACCGGCCTTGACCAAAGACAAGAAGAAGCTTTGGTGAGGTTTTCGCGCGCGAACAAGGAGATATTCGTGTGGGAGCCCAATCAACTGGTAGGGGTCCCGAGAGAGGTAATCCAACATCATCTAAGGGTGTGCCCCAACGTACGCCCCGTGAAGCAGCGAGCAAGACTGGAGTCCACTGAGAAGCAGGCCTTCATCGTCCAAGAGACACGCAAGCTGGAGGCGGCAGGTACCATCCGAGAAGTTCGATACCCTGAATGGTTGGCGAACCCCGTTGTAGTACCGAAGAAAGGTGAGAAGGAACGGATGTGCGTTGACTTCACCAACCTCAACAAAGCCTGCCCCCAAGATCCGTCCCCCCTTCCGCGCATCGATCAAATCGTTGACTCCACCGCCGAGTGCAATTTGTTGTGTTTCCTGGGTGCGTTCTCTGGATAACATCATATCAAGATGGCGGCAGAGGATGTGGAGAAGACGGTATTCTTGACACCATGTGGGGTGTATTGCTACACATGCATGCCTTTTGGCCTTCGCAACGCGGGCGCAACCTTTCAGCGGCTGATGCACATCGCCTTGGGGCGGTAGCTCGGCAGGAACACAGAGGCCTACTACCGGTGTCAAAATCGGTGGATCTCGGGTAGGGGGTCCCGAACTGTGTGTCTAAGGCGGATGGTAACAGGAGGCAGGGGACATGATGTTTTACCCAGGTTCGGGCCCTCTTGACAGAGGTAAAACCCTACGTCCTGCTTGATTTATTCTTGATAATATGAGTAGTACAAGAGTTGATCTACCACGAGATCGGAGAGGCTAAACCCTAGAAGCTAGCCTATGGAATGATTGTATGTTGTCCTACGAACTAAAACCCTCTAGTTTATATAGATACCGGAAGGGGCTAGGGTTACACAAGGTCGGTTACAAAGGAGGAGATATACATATCCGTATTGCCTAGCTTTCCTTCCACGCTAAGTAGAGTCCCATCCGGACATGGGACGAAGTCTTCAATCTCGTATCTCCATAGTCCAACAGTCCGGCCAAAGGATATAGTCCGGCTGTCCGGAGACCCCCTAATCCAGGACTCCCTCAGTAGCCCCTGAACCAGGCTTCAGCGACGATGAGTCCGGCGCGCAGTGTTGTCTTCGGCATTGCAAGGCGGGTTCCTCCTCCGAATACACCACGGAAGAATTTGAATACAAGGATAGTGTCCGACCCTGCAAAATAAGTTCCACATACCACCATAGAGAGAATAATATTACCACAAATCTAATCTACTGACACGTTTTGGCAGCATGACATCATGCCACGACCCAGTAATTATTTGAACCATTTTTCTTTAACCATCCCCTGCACATAACGCGAGGCGGTTTCTTGACACGTCTTGTCAAAGCAGAGATCGTGTTCCCCTTATTATGGGATTCTCATCAATACGGACGTGGGTAACCCAACCGTGCCTAGGACTCCTAGATTTTAGGCAAGTCCCAAACCGCCACGAGGAGGACGCTTGATATTCACCATCTTTATAAAGGGACAAGGCGGTTACTTTTTTCCCTCCCGTGCTCAATCGAATCCCTCCCCCGCCTTGAGTTCTAACATCCAAAGCCAAGGTTAGGTGCTTCAGACATTCAAGTCCGGTGGATGTCTTCCTCCGTCGCAGAGAAGGACATCAAGAAGTTGAGGGAGGCCAGATATCTGACCGCCGAAATTTCACATAGGTTGCCCACCCGAGGGCAGGTCGTCCCTACTCCCGAACCCAATGAGAGCGTTGTGTTCGTCTCGCACTTCCTTAGAGGACTAGGCCTCGCTCTAGATCCCTTTGTCAGGGGTCTTATGTTCTATTACGGGCTAGATTTTCATGATCTGGCCCCGGACTCCCTTCTTCCCATCTTGTCATTTATTGTCGTTTGTGAGGCCTTCCTCCGCATTACCCCTCACTTCGGCTTGTGGCTCAAGTCCTTCGATCTGAAGCCGAAGATGGTCGAGGGACAATACGCAGCATGCAGAGGTGCTTTAAAAGCAAAATTGCTGAAGCTCCATGGCCAAAGGGTTCCTTTCCAGGGGTGTCCGGATTGTGGCAATGGGAGTGGTTTTACGTCAGAGCTCCCTGAAGTGCCAAGTGGGTAGCTGCCCCCACCTTTCCCTCGGGCCCTCCACCACAACTGATGTCATGGATCAGCAGGGGACTGAGCTGGGGTCCAGCCAAGGACGTGCCAATACTGCAGAGCCGTATCCGAGATCTCTTCGAGGGAGATTTCAGTCTGGTTATGGTAATGCAAGTCATGCTGGTTCGTCGAGTCCAGCCTTGCAAACACCGGCCCCTCCGTATGTGGGAATTCAACCCAGAAGGACCGCACACCATTCAGAATTTCCTCGGCATGACGCACGAGGAGATGTACAAATCGTTCTTCGGACCCCAAATAGAGTATCCGGACACTACCGAGGACGTGGTCCTGAGCAGCAACCGCACCGCTGCCCAAGTAGGTAATCCCATGGCCAAACACACTTTCCTTTTATTTATCATGACATCACTTTGAAGAGTCGCTCTTTGACCAGGACTGGATAACAAAGGCGAAGATGATCCGGTGTTCGGCCTCCCTTCCTGAAGGCTTGGACAATCTGGTGTTGGAAAAGATGCTCGAGCCAGCACCTTGCCTGGTGCCCTCAAAGGAAGATGAAGGGGGGAATAAAGAGGGAGAAAGCGGGCCTCCATCGCTACCTATTCCATCCAATGGAATGAGCACCTCCGCGAGGGAGGATAACCAAGGGGAAGAATCTGACATTTTCTCTCTCCGGGGAAGGAAGAGGACTACCTGTGAAGATCCGGAAACCAAGGTTTCCAAACAGGAGAAGAAATCTCCGCCAGAGGGTCCTGCCTCGGAGGGTGTTCTTGCTGCACAACGTCCGTGCAGGGATCAGCCCTCTAACGAGCTGTAAGTAATTCTAAGGTATTTAATAGTGAAGATATCCTACCTTACTTCTGAGGAAAATAACCAAAGTATTTATCTTGTAGTTCGGATCTTAGCCCTTCTTAGCTGAGCTTGTCTTCGAGGGATCTTCTTCCAGAGATGATGGAGAGCGAAACGCCTCCCCCTGCCACACCGCCTTATGAAGCGGGCGACCCTGAGGTGTCGTCGCGGAGGGCTTCTCCTGATCCGGCAAGGCCAGAAGGTAATCCTATGGCCACCCGAAGTCCTCAGTATCCAGGTCTCGAAGAGAGCAATCAAAAGAGTCCGGCACCGTCTGGTGCGCGGTCGGATGTACGGAGGGATCTGCTAGATAAGGCGGTTATCTCAGGGGAGCACCGCACATTGATGGGTACGGTGATTGAAAGGATTTCGTCCACCGAAAGCGGGCTGCATGAAGCCTTTATGAGTCTACTGACGGGTTTTGAGGTACGTGAAATGATGTATATTTTTGAAAGTACCACACATTTTTAGATGTGCCCTGTGTAGATAGTATCCCCTGAGACTCTGGTTGTCGTCAAAAACGGCGGCAAACAGAGGATCATAGTCCCAGGCAATAACCAGACAGCCTTTATGTGCAGGTGGTGGAAGCTCCAGTGGCTAGCCGAACTGATGGGTATGCCGAACTAAAGCAGCAGCTGCATGCGGCAGATGCCGACATCGTGCTTGTCAACGAGCGGCTTGACGAGGCACAGGGTGAGTGGCCTTTCTGGTGATCGTCACATAATAAGAGTAGCATGATGCCAGTATCTTTAATATGTTGTGACTGCAGATGGAGCGGCCACCGTGGAGACCCTTCGGGCAGAGCTTTCCCGAGCCAAGGAGCAAGCCAGGAGTAGCAATGTGGCTGCTTTGCAAGCGGCCGAAGAATTAAGGGCTGAATAGGCCGCACATTGCGAGAGCAAAGAGAAAATGGTCAAGATGGCTGTAAAGTTAAAAGATACTGCCGGTTGTTGCCAGCTTCTTGAAGAAGAAAACCGGGCAAAGGCGACCGACCTGGAAAAGGCCACGATGGCGACCAAAGACACCCGCTCTGCGATGAGAGCGAAAAGGAGGGGCTGCGTCAAGCCGGGGATATTGCGGCTGGGAAACCCTTTATGCTACGGGGGAAGTTTGGAGATCCTCGGTATGCCCCTCTGGACCGGCTGTGGAGTTCGGCGGACGCATATCTGGACTTGGCGGCGAGTGCTGTCGATGCGGCCGAATACTTCTGAGATCAAACAGATCGTGAAGTGGACAAGCTATTCTGGTCACAATTTAACTTTCCAGAGCGTCTGCCTCCATGGACTGATCAGCTTGCTGAATGAGCCGAGCTGAATAGATTGTCCGGACTCGCCATGAGGTCTGTTGTGGATCATCTGTGGCCGAAAAGGCCAAAGCCGAACAGCTATTTTAGTTTGGTGCAACAGTTCCTTGGTGCAGTGTCGCGCATTAATGCAATGAAGAGGTCTACGTGCATAGAAGGTTCGCGGATGGCCCTTGCCCGTGTCAAAACATACTGGGCGGAGATGGATGCCACCACTGTTGCAGCGCAGGGTTCGGCCATAGGCCGAGTGGCTGCCGAGCACTATTTTGAAGAAGTTCTTGAAGGCGCTCGTTCGATAGAGGCCCAGTGCTCGAAGAATATTATGTTTGGGTGACATGTATTCCCATTGTAAAAACAATGTTTTATTAAGTTTATCAAGGCTGTATTTATACTTTTGCCCGAAAGTATTATGATGCTTCCTGTGCGGCCGTTTATGTATATATGTATATAACCTGAAAGATTGCGGTCGTCGGCTTCAGCCCCCACACATATAATGCGGGGGTGTTCGCAGAAGACACATGTTCACACTTGATCCAATGTCTTGGTCCATTAAGGAGGTGATAGTGCAGCGAACTAGGCAACCGGACTATAATGCTTTAACACTTTCACTTAGCCAGAGGAGTTTGACAGTGGGGCTACTATATAGCCCCTGGTGGCTCCGCACTCATCCGAATTCGGTGTGCGTACATGCCTGGCCGGGAAACGGCCCTTCTCTAAGGTGGAGGAATCCCGAAGATTCCGATAGGTCATCGAGTGGTTGACCAGTCTCACGCTATATCATGATAGTCAGTTTTCGGCTTTCTCTACTGAGGTGCTCGTCCGGATGAACCAGGGCACAATCGCAGTAGTTCTCCTGGTGCCGCCTTAGCCGATAGAGCGGAACATAAGGTAGCAAAACACAGGAGCCGGGCAAACCCAACATTTGACCAAAGACATGATTCGGAGCTGATGCATATAAGGCCAAACTCTTGACGCCGAACACTCCCTAAGGTATTCGGTCTTTATGGTGTAAACCGGGCCTAAACAGTGCCCTTTATAATAAGCCCCTGGTGTCCAGGTACATGCAATATTCTGACGTGGCCACATGCCAATACGTCAACATCCTTCTCAATTGTACTGAGAATCCGAGGGATGTGTATGAACAAGAGATAGTGAAAAAGGTTTATGCAGGGTCTTAATCTAAAGAGAATCCTTGGAACGGGTCCCTGCTGCACGTCTACGCATGTGTCTCCATTGTGTCGTATTCTGGACGGGTGTAGCATGATGGTCATCTGAAAAAGAGAGGAACTTAATTGAAAAGTTGCCGTGAAAAAGGTAAGTTATACTAAATAAACAATATATAGTTCAAAATGAGTGAAGTCGAGCCTGATAGCCATTTGTGCGTGCGCGTTGAGCCCCTTGTATTGTAATAGGGGTATAGCCATCAAACCTGTATCAATTACATATAGTTGTGCCGGACTCGTCCAACCGTGTCCGTGGTCTTAACGACCTGTCAGATGCTTTAGTTGGTGAGGCCGTTTAGTGTGCGGCCGCCAAGGCAGCCGCACAGTCTTTCACGCGCAAGGAGCGCTCAATATTTCCATTTACTGTAATGATGCCACGTGGACCGGGCATCTTAAGCATGAGGGAAGCGTAATGTGGTATTGCATTAAAGCGAGCGAAAGCTTCACGTCCGAGTAGTGCTTGATAGCCACTTTGGAACGGAGCGATGTGGAAGGTTAAATTTTCGTTGCGGAAGTTATCGGGGAAGCCGAATATAACCTCTAGTAGCAGGGAGCCCGTGCAATGGGCCTCTGGGCCTGGCGTTACTCCTTTAAAGGTAGTATTGTTGCGGCTAATTTTTGTTGGGTCTATCCCCATTTTGCGGACTGTGTCCTGATATATCAGGTTTAAACTACTATCGTCGTCCATCAGGACTCGTGTGAAGTGGTATCCGTCAATTATCGGGTCTAACACCAAGGTAGCCCATCCTGCACGCCGGATACTTGCCGAGTAATCCCGATGGTCGAAGGTGATCGGTTGGGACGACCAGTGGCAGAACTCCATTGTGATAGGCCCTGGGACATGTGTCTCGAGGACTGCCGCTTTGTTTCTCCCCTTTGTCACGTGCAACATGTTTACTGTTTAACTTCTGGTGGGAACTTCTTTTGTTCCCCAGTGCTTTGCTTGCGAGGCTCGTCCTCATCTTCGCTTGGTGTATCCTGCCCCTTGTGATCGGCGTTGAGCTTGCCGGACTCTTGAAGACCCAACATTCTCTATGAGTATGATTTGCAGGTTTATCGGGGGAGCTATGGATCTGACATATTTGGTCCAGAATCTTGTTTAGGCTGGATAGTTTGTCTCTGTTGCTTTTGGGGGGGGGGGGCAGCTTTTGCTGACCTGGCCGAGAGCTTTTGAATCCGGCGTTTACCGTTGTGCTCTTCGGTTGTCTTCTTTATTCCGGCACTTATTTTTGCTGTGTCGTGATTTCCCATTTCCGTCCCTGACTTCTGATGTACTTGGGTCACTGGTGCTGCATCGGGCTAACCAGCTATCCTCGCCCACGCAAAAGCGGGTCATGAGGTTTGTTAATGTTGCCATTGTTCTCGGCTTTTCTTGGCCGAGGTGTCTGGCAAGCCATTCATCTCGAACGCTGTGCTTGAAAGATGCTAAGGCTTCGGCGTCCGGACAGTCGACTATTTGGTTCTTTTTAGTGAGGAACCTGTTCCAAAGCTTCGGGCTGACTCTCCGGGCTGTTGAGTTATATGACTTAAATCGTCTACATCCGGTGGTCGGACATAGGTCCCTTGAAAATTCGCCCGAAAGGCGTCTTCGAGCTCTTCCCAGCTTCCAATGGAGTTTTTGGGGAGGCTTTTAAGCCAGTGCCGAGCTGGCCCTTTGAGCTTGAGGGGTAAGTACTTGATGGCGTGGAGATCGTCTCCTCAAGCCATATGGATATGGAGGATGTAGTCCTCAATCTAGACCCCAGGGTCTGTCGTTCCATCGTACGCCTCTATGTTTACGGGTTTGAATCCCTCTGGAAATCATGGTCCAGCACCTCATCGGTGAAACATAGGGGGTGTGCGGCACCCCTATATTTGGGTGTACCGTGGCATTGGGATGTTTGCTGTGTTGCATTGCGTGCTGGAGCGTGCTTGCATGGCCCGTAGATGGATCTGGTTGCGCCGTACTTTTGATGCGAGTCCTCACGTGGATCGCGTACCAGCTTATGTGCAGCGTCGTTTGCCGTTCTATGTTGGCCGCGATGTCGTCTATCCGACTAGATGGCCGTTTTGTTTTTTGATTGCTGGGGATCTAAGGCCTCCTCATCGAATTCAGGTAGCAGTTTTTGCTTCGGGTAGCTCTTGGTGTGGCAATTACCGCCGCAGTTCGCTGCAGTGTTGAGTACTTCACTCCATCTGGTTCTGAGTGTGTCTTCTGCAGCCCCGAGCCTTTGCTTCTGCTTTTCAGACTCCTCGCAGTGGCAACCAGCCTTTGATGGGCATTCTGTTGCTCCGGGTGCCTATCCGGTGTGATGTCGTCCGGACTGTTATCTTCGACGGGGTCGGGTTGTTCGGTTTGATTCTCCGTGTTGCCCTGGTCGGGCGTGGTTCACCCTGCTCTATTGCTGGGTCTATATGACCGTTGTTTCTGCCGAGGCGAGATTTGGAGCGGCGCTTACGCCACCGCTTTGACTACTTCTCGAGGGAACAACCCTTCGCTGCGTCCTTCCGTTCCTCGTCGTCGTTTTCTTTGGGTGTGTCCACCATGTATACATCATATGATGAATTGGGCGTCCAGTGCCCTGTGGGCACTGGTTCCTGTTCGTCTCCTGCATCGTCGTCCATACCATCGATGTCTTCGGAGTCGAAGTCGAGCATGTCGGTCAAATCGTCGACAGTGGCTACTAAGTGGGTGGTGGGTGGACGGCGAATTTCTTTGTCATCCGCATCCCAATCCTGCCGAACATAGTTCGGCCCGGACTCTCCTGACAAGGAGAGAGACCTTAATGAGTTTAGTATGTCGCCGAAGGGCGAGTGCTGAAAAATATCCGTGGAGGTAAACTCCATGATCGGTGCCCAGTCGGATTCGATAGGCACGGGCGCAGGCGGTTCGAAGTCCGTGGCCGGGGAAGAATCCGATAGTTCGGCGTCACGGCTCCCGTGAAGGGTAAGGTCGATACTCGGCTCGATCGCCGATGAGAGTGCGGCCTCCATGGCGGGGTCTATCCACCCGTCCATGGACGGCGCATCTGGCTCCGAATTGAGGGTTGGAGTGGTTGCCGACGCGATCTCCTGAACATAGTCCGATGGCAGAGCTAAATCATGCTCATCATGACCGTGTGGCACGCTAGGTAGGGGCTCGAATCCGTCGAAGATCAAGTCTCCACGGATATCGGCCGTGTAGTTTAAGCTTCCAAACCTGACCTGGTGGCCAGGGGCGTAACTCTCGACATGCTCCAGATGGCCAAGCGAGTTGGCCCGCAGTGCGAAGCTGCCGAACACAAAGATCTGTCCAGGGAGAAAAGTCTCACCCTGAGCTGCATCGCTATCGATGATCGAAGGATCCATCCAGCCTAATGACGACGACACAAAGGAACTCTCAATGAAAGCACCAATGTCGGTGTCAAAACTGGTGGATCTCGGGTAGGGGGTCCCGAACTGTGCATCTAAGGCGGATGGTAACAGGAGGCAGGGGACACAATGTTTTACCCAGGTTCGGGCCCTCTTGATGGAGGTAAAACCCTACGTCCTGCTTGATTTATTCTTGATAATATGAGTAGTACAAGAGTTGATCTACCACAAGATCGGAGAGGCTAAACCCTAGAAGCTAGCCTATGGTATGATTGTATGTTGTCCTACGGACTAAAACCCTCCGGTTTATATAGACACCGGAAGGGGCTAGGGTTACACAAGGTCGGTTACAAAGGAGGAGATATACTAGCTTGCCTTCCACGCCAAGTAGAGTCCCATCCGGACACGGGACGAAGTCTTCATTCTCGTATCTCCATAGTCCAACAGTCCGGCCAAAGGATATAGTCCAGCTGTCCCGAGACCCCCTAATCCAGGACTCCCTCAGCTACGTTGATGACATAGTGGTCAAATCTCGTGAGGCGAGGAAGTTGATTCAAGACTTGGAGGAGACCTTTGAGAATTTTCGTCGGGTGAACTTGAGGCTTAACCCGGAGAAGTGCGTGTTTGGCGTCCCATCTGGCAAGCTGCTAGGGTTTCTCGTATCCCACAGAGGGATCGAGGCGAACCCGGAGAAGATCAAGGCCATCGAAGACATGAGCTCACCATAGACCCTCAAGGAGATGCAAAAGTTGGCAGGACGGGTGGCCACGTTAGGACGTTTCATCTCTAAGCTAGGTGAGTGCGCCTTACCCTTCTTTGAGCTCATGAAGAAGAAAGGCCCCTTAGAGTGGACCCCGGAGGCCGACCGGGCCTTCCAAGACCTCAAGAAATACCTCACCAGCCCCCGGTGATGGTGGCACCACGGCCTCTTGAGCATGTGGTACTCTACCTCGCCGCCACCCCGTACTCCGGCAGCGCGGCACTGGTGGAAGTTCGGGAGGAGCGCAAAGACAAGGGTGTGCCGTGCCAAACCAGAGCTGATGCAGCGATGGGTCAGGAAGGCACACCGGAGCCATCAGTGGCGGAAGATCAAGCTTGGCAGGGCAACGGTGCGGAAACTCCTGAGGATGGCCATGTCTTAGGAAACCCTCCACCTTAGGATACGCCACAATCTCCGCAAGACCCGAGCCTCAATAGTGTGCCAGCCCTCACCGAGCACCCGGTGTACTTCGTCAGCACCGTACTGCGGGACGTAAGGGAACGCTACCCCATGCCGCAAAAGCTCCTGCTCGCACTCTTGGTGGCCTCGCGCAAGCCGTGGCACTACTTTCTAGGGGCACCCCATCAAGGTCATCTCATCTTACCCATTGGAGAGGGTACTCAGGAGCCCAAATTCAGCCGGAAGGGTCGCTGAATGGAACATCGAGCTGCAAGCATTCTAGCTGGAGTTTACCACCACCAGGGTCATCAAGGGAGCCGCGCTTGCCGATTTTGTGGCAGAATTGACAGATGCCCCGGCTCTGGAGGAAGGAGAAGACCGGTCCACCTCCCCAGGAAGTTAGGCACGAGACGGCTGGGTCTTGTATTTTGATGGCGCCTTTGCGCACTAGGGCGCGGGGGATGGAGCAGTGCTCATCTGGCCCACTCAGGACAAGCTTTACTATGCCGTGCAACTCTGCTTTCAGCACGGCGAGAAGGTCTCCAACAATATCACAAAATACGAATGCCTCATAGCCGGCCTAAAGGCTGAGGCGGCTCTGGGGATGAGGCGCCTTACCGTCAAGGGCAACTCGCAGCTCCTCGTCAACTTCTCCAACAAAGTGTACGAGCCAAAGGACAAGCACATGGAGGCTTACCTTGTGGAGGTGTGCAAAATGGAAAAGCAATTCTCAGCCTTGGAGCTGCAGCACGTACCCCAGGGCACCAACAAGGAAGCCGATGACATCACCAAGAGATCATCCAAGCGGCAACCGCAAGAGCCCGGCGTCTTCGAAGAGCGGCTCTTCAAGCCGTCAGCTACGCCACCTCTTTCAAGCACGACTCAGCCTCAGGAGGAGCCCCCACAGCCCTCAGCCACGGGAGCCCCAGCTTGCGGCCCAACCACAGGAGCTCGGCAACTCATGGCGCTTGAGCCCCAGGAGGAGTGCTGGACCAAGGATTTCAAGGAGTACCTGATGCATTGGACACTGCCGGAGAAGGAAGAAGACGCAGAGCGCGTGGCCCGACAGGCCACGACATACTGCATTCAAGATGGCGAGTTGTACAGGAAACAACCAAACGATGTCACGCTACGCTGCATCTCCAGCGATCAAGGGAGGGAGCTGCTGATTGACATACACGGCAGGGACTGTGGACATCACTCATCATCACGGACCCTCGTCGGCAAGGCCTTCCACAGCGTATTCTATTGGCCCACAGCACTCAATGATGCAGCCGAGCTGGTGAAGTCCTACGAAGCTTGCCAATTCCACGCCAAGCAAATCCATCAGCCTGCTCAGGGCCTCCAAACCATCCCGCTCACGTGGCCGTTCGCGGTCTGGGGGCTAGACATCCTAGGCCCGTTCCCACAAGCACCAGGGGGCTACCGTTATCTCTACGTCGCCATCGACAAGTTCACCAAGTGGGCAGAAGTGGAAGCCGTCCGAACCATTCCAGCCGGCTCTGCTGTCAAGTTCACGCCCCGGAGTCTCAGGAGTGCCGGCCTCAGGCCCTGGGGCTCCCTCCCACGCCTAGTGGACAGCACTTAGCTCCGCACTGGTGAGAAGACTTGAAGACTAGATTAGGTGCCGGACGCGGCTTTTCATTTGCTTTCCGTAGTTGGCTCGCTTCTCCTTAATCAAGTTTGCCTTTGACATTCCTTGCTGATTTGGTTCCTTCACCTTTTACCGTGTTTTTTCGGCTCTGGTTTGCTCATGATCTCTCTCTCGCATACCTCGCGAGGGGGCTAGGCAGGTGCCCTCGCAAGCATTTTTCTTCTCTCTGCCTTCTCGCGAGTCACCCTCGTTTGAGCCTGAAAGCTGGCACATCTCTCCTAATCTGTGCCCCTCAGGTACCGCGATACAAAGCGCCAAGTCAAGGTTTGGGTGAATAGCAAATCCTCTAGCGCACCCCCTAACAATTTTTTTGCAGTTTCTGAGCAAACGCAGACATCTTGTGAAGGAAAGGGTGTCCCAAACGCGCCAGGTTAGGTTATCTTTGCGCAAAATAACAACACGGCATGGGAATAACATGCACGTTGCATTAACCAAGAACCACAGTTCGATACATGCCCCTCTGGGCCCATACTGGTTTCACTTTCTGATGTAGGAAAAAAGGAAAAGGCTAAACAAAGCGGCGTTTCAGCAATATGCGGAGGCAGGCCCTTAGCGACGCCCTGAGCCTAGCCAGATCCCTCCTCACGCTTCACGGAGGCGCGACGACGAGATGACCCGCTGCCTCCTTCAAAGCGGGCGTGGCGGCGCGGTGGCTGGTCGTAGCCACCGCTACTGGAGCTGTCACTAGAGGAAGAGCCGCCGTAGCTGGAAGAGACACGGTCGCCGCCGAGGGCAGGCTCGCCCTCATCCTCGTCGCGACCGTCACCAAGGCCGAGCACCTCCTCACCGTTGTTTGTCTCTAGGCAGCACCCGGCGCGGCGACCATCTTCGCCGAACACCCTCACATAGAGGGGAGACCCACCGTCATACTTGAAGTGGAGTGTGCACCGCCTGCCCAGGCCGTGCGTGCGGCCGAACATCTGCCAGCCGCGGGCCAGGGCTATGTTGCCCGCGGTGGAAGTCACGACTGTGACCCAGGAGGCCTTACTATAGCAACCATCCGCCTGCAACTAGAGTCCGCCTGGACCAGGGGCCGGCAGTTCATCGACAAGGATGCGCGGGAGCTGGAGCCAGTTGCCGGCCGGGTTCTCCGACCAGACAACGAACTCCGGCGACACCTCCGCTGAATGGAAGCACGGGCGGGGAGGCCGCGCGACCATCGCACGCCTCCCCTCGTCAGCTGGACCTCCATGGTTGGGATGGTACCCTCCGCGTGCCGCGGCGCCGCCTCGACGGTGGGCCACGGCAGGGGCCGCAGCGTGCTTGCGCGAACGGCCGCGACCGCACTTGGGCGCCGGGGAACCGGGGCCCTTGCGAGGGGCCTTCCCCTTCTCGGCGGCAGAGAACTTCCTTCGTGGCACCATCGGAGGCACTGCAAGCAATGAAGCAAAGAAGAAGCAAGCCAGCGAGGAAGAGATGGGCAACGGGGGCTCTGCCCCCTCCCCACTTATAGCAAGAGAAGCCCAACCGGCATCTCCCACGATCGCAGGTAATGATGGTTTCCCTTGCATGTCGCAGGGACTTGTCAAGGCATGCAGTCGTCGAGGCAGCGTGGGGAAGCGGAGACGCCCACGACCTATGGACCGCCATGTGTCAACTGAGGCCGCGGGCTTTTGGGGCCCGCGGTACTCCGAACTTGACCCTTGGCTTCGCCATGAAGCCAAGCCCAAGCGCACCTTGGGCCCGGGGGCCACTGTCGGCGTTCTGGGAACGGGGGTCCCCAGACTTGCCTGCCTGCGGCCCGCGGCGTGGCCAAGCAGCAGGCCGTACGACCCATCTTCACCAACAAAGCATCCAAGACCCTCGCGAGGCGGACAACGCAAGACCTCCTCCCGAGCGGCCTAGTCAGGCAGGCTCGTGAGGGACGGAGATATCAAGGCGAGGTGAACCTCACGAGGCTCTCGTGATGTGAGTCGTGATGATCGCCACCAGGCGGGCGCCAGCGCACGTAGCGTCCTTGTTCCTCTTTGGTACAAAGGGGGCAAGCAGCCGCGGAGTACCGAGGCATTAGGCAAAGTTTGCCATTTCGGTGCAACAAGACCAAGACCATGGACTGCAAGACGGCGTCACCACCAGAGCCTTTCACAGGCGAAGACCGCTTTTGTCAGGATAGCTTGTACTACCTGTCCCCCTTCGAATTAGCCGCCATTGTTGGCTCCCTTCCCGCTCAATATTTGGGAAGAGGACGAGGGCCTCTATAAATAGGACTAGCCACCATAGTAGAGGCATCCCATCTTAGCTTGAGGGAATCTACACACTACAAGTTCATACACACAAGAACACCTCAACCTCAGGAGGTTGTTCTTCCCTTGTATTGTTCATCATCGGCCCAAGAGACAATCCACCACCACCACACTGGAGTTGTGTATTACACCACAACGGTGGCCCAAACCAGTATAAACCCTGTGTCTTTCTGTGTTTTGAGTTCGTCGAGTTTGTTTGTAAGATCTTAGCGAGCTAGAGCGTAGATCGATAGGAGGGAAAGACTTCGCGCGCACGCCAGTGTTTGAACCTTAAGGGTTAGCCGGAACCCCACATCTGACACATGGACCTCAAGAGGGTGAGTGGCAGAGTTGCTCTGTGCCTCATCTTCAGCTAAGCCAACTCTAGACGCAGGTTACCTCCCCTCGCGGATCTAGTCTCCATTCGATCGGGATTGTACTCAACCTGCAATGACACGATGGGTGAGAACTTCCCCAACCCCAATAAGGAGGAGAGGGTGTGCTTCGTCCCATTCCTTTTGCGGGGCCTAGGATTTCCGATCCATCCCTTCCTTAGGGGGTTATTGGAATTTTATGGCATCCAACTACATAACCTCACCCTGTCGGTGTACAAAAGTTGGGGCTCTCCTTTTGACCCCTTTACTTGTGCGCGGGTGGTCAGAGTGTAACACCCTCGATGCGACTATATCTCCCACATGTCGAGGCACGACTTAGAGGCATAATCGCATTGAAGGCATATGTCGCAAGTCGGGTAATCATCACAAACATCCCATGTAATATAGATAATGAAAAGGGATAACATAGTTGGCTTACACTCGCCACATCAATCAAGTACATAAATAGCATACATCATCCAAACACTCATGGCCCAACTACGACGCCAAAATAAAAGATAACCCAACAAGCGACATGGTCCCGATCACCCCAACTGGGCACCACTACTGATCATCAGGAAAAGAAACATAGTAATGCTGAGAGTCCTCGTCGTACTCCCACTTGAGCTCAAGCGCGCCATCTGGAGCTATATCATCTGGCCCTGCATCTGGTCTAATAGTAATCTGTGAGCCACAGGGACTCAGCAATCTCGCATCCTCGCGATCAAGACTATTTAAGCTTAATAGGTAGGGTAAGGTAAATATATGTGGAGCTGCAGCAAGCTACTAGCATATATGGTGGCTATCTTATTCTCTAAAGAGAGCGAGAAGAGGAGGCAAAGCGCGAGCGAGAAACTAGAGGACAACCTGCGCAAGCATTACTCCAACACCGTGTCCACTTCCCGGACTCCGCCGAGAAGAGGCCATCAGGGTAACACACTTGGTTGATTCATTTTAATTAAGTTTATGTTTGAGTTATCCACAACCGGACATTAACAAATTCCCATCTGCCCATAACCGCGGGCACGGCTTTCGAAAGTTCAATCCCTGCAGGGGAGTCCCAACTTAGCCCATGACAAGCTCTCACGGTCAACGAAGGAATAGACCTCCACCCGAGACATTCCGATCAGACTTGGTATCCCGGTACAACAAGACATTTCGACAGGTTAAAACAAGACCAGCAACACCGCCCGAATGTGCCAACAAATCCCTATAGGAGCTGCACATATCTCTTTCTCGGGGCACACTCAGATGAACACCATGTACAACTAAAACCAACCCTCGAGTTGCCCCGAGGTGGCGCTGCAAGTGGCTTTGTTTGGACCAACACTCAGAGGAGCACTGGCCCGGGGGGGTTTAAAATAAGATGACCCTCGGGCTCCGGAAACCCAAGGGAAAAAGAGGCTAGGAGGCAAATGGTAAAACCAATGTTGGGCGTTGCTGGAAAAGCTTTAATCAAGACGAACTATCAAGGGGTTCCCATTATAACCCAACCGCGTAAGGAACGCAAAATCCGGGAACATAACACCGATATGACGGAAACTAGGGCGGCAAGAGTGGAACAAAACACTAGGTGAGAGGCCGAGCCTTCCACCCTTTACCAAGTGTATAGATGCATTAAGATAACATGGCAATATAATGATATCCCAACAATTAAATAAATGTTCCAACAAGGAACGGTCTCCAATCTTCACCTGCAACTAGGAACGCTATAAGAGGGGCTGAGCCAAGCGGTAACATAGCCAATCAATGGTTTGCTAGGACAATGGTGGGTTAGAGGCTGAACATGGAAATTTGGGAGGCTTGAAAGCAAGTGGTAGGCATCGTAGCATTGGCATAGCAAAAGAGCGAGCAAACTAGCATAGCAAAGATAGTAGTGATTTCGAGGGTATGATCATCTTGCCTGCAAAGTTGTCAGAGTTGACTGGATCCTCGAAAGCAAACTCAATGGGCTCCTCGTTAGCGAACTCGTCTCCCGGCTCTACCCAAACAAGACAAACAAGCAACAAGAACACAATCAACCACGTGCAAGGATCAAACAAGATGATGCAAACATGGTATGCTATGCGGGATGCAATGCAGGATGCATATGCAAGATGTGACAGGAAATGCATGAACCTCACCTCAACTTGGAAACCAAGTGTGCCACTGGAAAGATGGGATGAAATCGCTTGAAAACGATATAAAGATCACCGGAATCGGAGTTACGGTTTGGAAATGGCAAGCGATTCAAATATGACACCGGTCTGCCATTTACAGCAAGTAGGCATCTAAATGCAATGAGATGAACATGCTACAACACTCAAACATGGAAACAAAATACATGGCAGGGAAGCATTCAAGATGCTTAACAAAAGTCTAGCGCTGAGCTACGGCCAATTCATCCATTAGGAGGTTCAAACAAGCATGGCAAAAACGCAAATGGTAAACAGATCTTAGACTTAGTGAAATTAGCACTTGTCTGGAATTTCAGATCACATAGGCCTCTTCGGAGCAACAAAACAACATGCTACAGGACCTGAACATGACAAAGAAAGACATGGCATGGAGCTACTCAACAAGCTTAACAAAAGTCCCTTAGTGACCTTGAGCCAAAAGGGATCACAAAATATACTAACAAGCACACGAACATAGCAAAAACATAATCAGTTTTCACACTTGGTGAACAACTGGGACATGCTGAAACATAACTCACGAAGGCATGTTTACGAGCTCGATGCACTCACCACGGTGCAAGTAATGGCAAGACAAGCATACATCCATTAAGAAGGCACAAAATTCAAGCTAGACATGGCAAGAACAATGGCATAGCATGCACGGATCAACTATAATAACATCGGCAAAATCGCAAACAAGTTGACGATCTGCCCAGATTCACAACGAAGCAAAAGTAGAGCTCGATTAACTCAAGCTAGGGTGCTCCATATATGCAAACAAAGACATGGATGGATAGAGCACTACAATATTAACAAAACTCCTTTACTGATCATCCTCAAAAGAGGCATGGATCACTAGGAAATAACATGAACATATGGCATCGTGAACTAAACAATCCCAGGACTTAGTGAAACTACTAAGTCCCTGAAAACAGATTTACCGGGTGCCTCACTTTGCAAGCTTGCACTAGGTACCACACACATTACAAAAATACATGGGTTGCACCTCTCGGAAGATGACAAAACCCTTAACAAAACATATGTAGAACTCATGGGCATATCATGCACACAATAATCATGGAAAAAATGACAAATGTCTAAGATGAACTAGTAGATCTGACAATTAACTCAAGTAGCCCTCTTCTAACAGCATTTCGGGCATCAAGATGAACTCTAATGAAAATGATGCAATGGAATGAAATGATGTACTCTCTGAGTCGAACATTTTGATATGCTATATGCATGAATCGGAGCTATGGATGCGGAGTTATAGCAGGTCAAAGATAGCAAAATAATTAGGGTTCGGAGGAAAAATTCAACCAAGGAGATATTTTCCAGATCTAGATCCGGCGCAGATTTTGAGGATCGCCAGGGTACTGTAGCTCGCCGGAGTTCATAGATAGCCAATGAGGAGGAGGCCGACCAGGGCGGGTCGACGACGTGGAGGAGGCGGCGAGGCCGAGGCGGTGGCGGACGGCGCCGGCGATGGCCGTGGCGGTGAGGTGCGGCACCGGCCGGAGGGAGTGCGGCGGCCGGCGAGCTGCGGGGCGGCGAGCTCGCGCCGGCAAGGAGCAGCGGCGGCGCAGCTCGGGGAGCTCGGCCACCGGCCGCAGGGAGGATGAAGGCGCGGGGCGGCGCCCGGATCTGGGCCGCGGGGGCCCCTCCTGGGCCCGGGGCGGCCGGCCGGCGGCGATGTGGGCGCGAGGCGGCGGCGAATGGGGGCGCGACACGTGGCGGTGGGGGACGGAGCGGACGCGTCCGACGCCGGCGGCCGTGTCCGGCGGCGGCGGATCTGAGATTTTTAGGGTTTCGGGGGAGGAGATCCGAGATTTGGAATGGGGGGTCTATTTATAGGCATATAGGGAGCTAGGAGAGTCCAAATGTGGTGCGGTTTTCGGCCACGCGATCATGATCGAACGCGCTAGATGATGGAGCAGAGTTAGGTGGGTTTTGGGCCAACTTGGAGGGGTGTTGGGCTGCAACACACACGAGGCCTTTTCGGTCCCTCGGTTAACCATTGGAGCATCAAACGAAGTCCAAATGGCACGAAACTTGACAGGCGGTCTACCGATAGTAAACCAAGGCCGCATGGCAAGTCTCGGTCCAATCCGGAAATGTTTAATCCCCACACACGAAGGAAAGCTAGAAATGACCACCGGAGGAGAACGAAGCGCCGGAATGCAAAACGGACAACGGGGAAAATGCTCGAATGCATGAGACGAACACGTATGCAAATGCAATGCACATGATGACATGATATGAGATGCATGACAATGATAACAACACACGGAGACAAAGAACCGAACCCGAGAAAATAAATTAACTTAAAGCCGGAAACGGCAAGAGTTGGATTACAAATTGGGAAAGTCATATCCGGGGTGTTACACAGAGCCACGCGCCGCGGCCACACTTAGCGGGGCAAAGGAGGGAAGCCGGAGAGAATCCGAAGCACCAAGTCAAACAAGACAATGCCAAGGCCGAGAGCACAAAGAGCAGCGGGACGAAGAAGGTTCCCCCGGCAAGACCCTTGCCGGGGCAGCCTCAGCGGCCCCGACAAGACCCTTGCCGGGGTAGCTCGCCCAACGCCAGTGGAGCGCACCACCCTTGAGCCCACGGTTTCTAACACCATCAACCACATTGGGCCAGGGCTCGAGAGGCACCTCCATGGTGGCATGCAGATCTTTGTGAAGACAGAGAATACTCAAGATCAGATGAAGACCAGAAGACGGCGACCCTCGGCGGGATCCTAGCCGAGGAAGTTCACAAGGCCCCCGGCAAGGCCCTTGCCGAGGATGACAACAAGGCCCCCGGTAAGACCCTTGCCGGGGATGACGGCAACGCCCCGGCAAGACCCTTGCCGAGGGCATCAGCAGGGCCACTGCCAGACCCGTACCAGCCAAGACTACCGCCGCCGTTCACATGCAGCTGCTAGCCCAACCAGCTGGGCAGGCACCTACGTGGCAACATGCGACTTCCAGGCCAAATAAGCAGGCACCTACATGGCGTCATGCGGACCTTCATGAAATTCCCTAGCACCGTGCCACCTCAGTTGCCTACCTGTCTACATGGCACTGCATGCATCGCTAGCATGGGCACGTGTTGAAGCGAGGAGGAGCGGTGATGAACGGGATGAGCCTCGTTCTCGTCCCCGATAAAGCTAAGGGACACCTAAGCGATGCATAAATGCGTCTTGTCCTGTAAAACTGGCGATAAGCTCGTAGTACTATAGGCCTTTTCACCTCCTATGTGCCACTGTGCCAGCCCCTTTCCACTATAAAAGGAGGCCCATGGCATACTGGAGGGGGGGATTCGGCTCTTTTGAACTGCACAGCCATCGTAGCTAGTTCGAGAGCCCACGAACAGTCAATACATCCACTAAAGCAGGACTAGGGTTTTACGCATCCTCGCGGCCCGGTGGGAAACAACACCTATGGGATCACAAGAATCCCTACTACGGTTGCCGGGGCACGGGGTCGTGAGAAGAGCAGGATTAACAGTAAGCACAAAGATCGTTTACCCAGGTTCGGGCCGGGAGGATGCGTAAAACCCTAGTCCTGCTTTAGTGGATGTATTGAGTGTTCTTGGGCTCTCGAACTAGCTACGGTGGATGTGCAGTTCAAAAGAGCCGAATCCCCCTCCTGTACACCAAGGGCCTCCTTCTATAGTCGAAAGGGGCTACCATAGTGCCACAAAGGAGGTGGAAAGGCCTACAGTACTGCGAGCTTATCGCCATTATTATAGGACAAGACGCATTTAATGCATCGCTTAGGTGTCCCTTAGCTTTATCGGGGACGGTAACGAGGCCCGTCCCGTCCGACGTCGCTCCTCCTCGCTTCGACACGTGCCCAGGCTAGGGATGCATGCAGTGCCATGTAGACAGGCAGGCGGCTGAGGTGGCGCGGTGGTAGGGCCTTCATGAAGGTCCACACGACGCCACACAAGTGTCTACTTATTTGTCCTGGAAGTCGTATGTTGCCACGCAGGTGCCTGCCCAGCTGGTTAGGCTGGCAGCCGCATGCGAATGGCGGTGGTAGTCTTGGCTGGTACGGGTCTGGTAGTGGCCCTGCTGATGCCCTCGGCAAGGGTCTTGCCGGGGCGTTTCCGTCATCCCCGACAAGGGTCTTACCGGGGGCCTTGCTGTCATCCCCGGCAAGGGTCTTGCCGGGGGCCTTGTGAACTTCCTCGGCTAGGATCCCACCAAGGGTCACCGTCTTCTGGTCCTCATCTGGTCTTGAGTATTCTCTGTCTTCACAAAGATTTGCATGCCACCATGGAGGTGCCTCTCGAGCCCTGGCCCAACGTGGTTGATGGTGTTGGAAACCGTGGGTTCAAGGGTGGTGCGCTCCGCTGGCATTGGGCGAGCTGCCCCGGCAAGGGTCTTGCCGGGGGAACCTGCTTCGTCCCTCTGCTCTTTGTGCTCTCGGCCTTGGTGTTGTCTTGTTTGCCTTGGTGCTTCGGCTTCTCTCCGGCTTCCCTCCTCTGCCCTGCTAAGTGTGGCCGCGGTGCGTGGCTCTGACCGCCCGCGCATAAGTAAAGAGGTCAAAAGGAGAGCCCCTACTTTTGTACATCGACAGGAGCGCCCGGGCCTGGACCATACATAAGCACGACGCATTGTTGGGCTTGGCCGAGAACGGTGCGCGGGTAGGTTGGGCGGATTCTACCGCGGTAGCTTCTCGTCCGCTGCGCTTCCCCATGACCCGCATTCAACGCGCGACGTGGAGGGTCATGCGTGACGTGGGGGCCATGCGTGGGACGGTTTCCGCATGCATATGACACATCATGGTTAATGGGAGAGGAGGCGGCTCATGCCTTCCCCATAAAAGGAGGGAGGCATAGAGGCACGTCCCATTTACTTGGATGGACTCGGGTCATGGTCTTCAAGGCGCCCACGCCTCCCGACCACGGGGTGGCGAGCGGCCTCTTCGCCTGTCCCTTTGATGATGCTCGCTCGCCATGTGTTCCTCATGCAGGTGGGAGGAGGTGGAGGCAGGAAACCGGGCCGTTGCTGATTGGGGCAGCGGGTCGGTCCCGATTCCCTGCGCCCCCGATGACCGGATTGGTCGAGTGGGGCGGCCGAGCCCCAGCTCCGCCCCTCTACAAGGAGGGGAGGGGGCGGCATTCCACACTCTTCCAGCCTCTGTCTCCTTCCACCTCCGCTTCTTTCTTCCACCCGCCATGGCGAGAGGAGGTGTTGGCCCTTCGACGGTGGCGGCAAGGGTTGCTGCTCGTCAGCGCATTCCTCCTCCACAAGAGCTTGTGGCGGCAGAGCCGGCCACGAGAGGAAGGGGGAGGGGGCGAGGTCGATGTTGTCATGGCGCTTGGGGGGAGAGGAGGACGGGGCGGCGCATCGGCCTCGCCTCCGCCAGCGATAACTCCCCCGATGTATCGCCACGTCGGGGACCACCCTCGCGAGTTCTTCATCAGGCTGCATCGGCCATCGCGTCGCCGCCTCCGTCTCCCTGCTGCATTCGCTCGGGAGATGGAGCTCGATCCACCCCAGACCCTCTGGTTGCACATGAAGGGCTGTGGGAGCGGCGGAACGTGGGTCGACATCAACTTCCCTGCTCCTCACGTCATGTACCTCTGCTGCGAATCGAAGATGTTCACTCGCATCCACAGCCTGCTCTCCATCAAGGTCTTTGAAGATTTCGGAACTTGCCTAAAGTACTGCATGGAGAGCTCCTCTGATGATAAAGTTTCCTCTTCAAGCGGGAGTGATGATGAGGCAGCGACAGTGACGACGAGAGCGTCGAGCAGGGTCACGTCCACCTCGTCTCCGACTGACCGCGTTGCCCCATGCTACCTCTTGAGCACTGCGTTGGTTTTCCCTTGAAGAGGAAAGGGTGATGCAGTAAAGTACCGTAAGTATTTCCCTCAGTTTTTGAGAACCAAGGTATCAATCCAGTAGGAGATCACGCTCGAGTCCCATGGACCTACACAAACAAATAAGAACCTCGCAACCAATGTGATAAAGGGGTTGTCCATCCCTTCACGGTCACTTACGAGAGTGAGATCTGATAGATATGATAAGATAATATTTTTGGTATTTTTATGATAAAGAGAAATAAAGATGCAGAGTAAAATAAACAGAAATAGAAATAGCTAAGTGTCGGAAGATTAATATGATGGAAGATAGACCCGGGGGCCATAGGTTTCACTAGTGGCTTCTCTTAAGAGCATAAGTATTACGGTGGGTAAACGAATTACTGTCGAGCAATTGATAGAATTGAGCATAGTTATGAGAATATCTAGGTATGATCATGTATATAGGCATCACGTCCGTGACAAGTAGACCGAAACGATTCTACATCTACTACTATTACTCCACACATCGACAGCTATCCAGCATGCATCTAGAGTATTAAGTTCATAAGAACAAAGTAATGCTTTAAGTAAGATGACATGATGTAGAGGGATAAACTCATGCAATATGATATATACCCCATCTTTCTATCCTCGATGGCAACAATACAATACGTGCCTTGCTACCCCTGCTGTCACTGGGAAAGGACACAGCAAGATTGAACCCAAAGCTAAGCACTTCTCCCATTGCAAGAAAGATCAATCTAGTAGGCCAAACCAAACTGATAATTCGAAGAGACTTGCAAAGGTAAACCAATCATACATAAAATAATTCAGAGGAGATTCAAATATTGTTCATAGATAAACTTGATCATAAACCCATAATTCATCGGATCTCGACAAACACACCGCAAAAGAAGATTACATTGAATAGATCTCCAAGAAGATCGAGGAGAACTTTGTATTGAGATCCAAGGAGAGAGAAGAAGCCATCTAGCTAATAACGATGGACCCAAAGGTCTGAAGTAAACTACTCACACATCATCGGAGAGGCCGTGGAGTTGATGTAGAGGCCCTCCGTGATCAATGCCCCCTCCGGCGGAGCTCCGGAAAATGCCCCAAGATGGGATCTCTCGTGTACAGAAGGTTGCGGCGGTGGAATTAGGTTATCATGGTGCTCCTGGATGTTTGGGGGTACGTTTATATATATAGGAGGAAGAAGTACGTCGGTGGAGCAACGAGGGGCCCACGAGGGTGGAGGGAGCGCCCAGGGGAGTAGGCGCGCCCCCCTGCCTCGTGGCCTCCTCGATTGTTTCTTGACGCCCACTCCAAGTCTCCTGGATCACGTTTGTTGAGAAAATCACGTTCCCGAAGGTCTCATTCCGTTTGGACTCGTTTGATATTCCTTTTCGGCGAAACTCTAAAATAGGCAAAAACAACAAATTGGTCTGGGCCTCCGATTAGTACGTTAGTCCCAAAAATGATATAAAAGTGTAAAATAAAGCCCATTAACATCCAAAATAGATAATATAATAGCATGGAGCAATCAAAAATTGTAGATATATTGGAGACGTATCACCCCGCCCCGCGTCGTACAGCCTGCCGAGGGCCTTCCTTGTCAAGCTCTCCATCGGGGCGCTCCCCGTCGTCTCCTTGGGCAGCTGGCATAGGAGAGCCGGAGGAGGCGAAGAAGGCGGGTGGAGGCCGTCAAGTCAGAGTACGCGGGGACCGACGCCTTCTTCGCGTATTGCCGGGCCGCTGCCTCATCTTCCGGCTCCTTCCCCGGCACCAAGACGTTCTCTTGGTGCCTTCTGCTCCTCGCACCTCGCCTAGGCGTTCTTTTTGCCCTCATGTGGTCTTGCTCCACCTTCTGAGGAGAGGGACAATAAAGGGATTACGGGCACCTTATCTCTTTTTTTGTAAGCCTGCAGGCACTTGTTAATTTTAAGACTTGTAATCCCCTTGCTCATGTTTTTTATTCTGTATGAACTATACCTGTATGGCATGTTTTTAATGAAAAGGGTGTTTGCCGGGTTCTTTGCGCGTGAGCGAGGCCCATGCCAAGGATGAATCCTTGTTATTTTAAAGGTAAAAATTGTCGCCCGGCAACAGGCCTTGCCATTTCCCTACTCTAGTCGACCATGATTGTCTTCCTTATGAGTGGCGATCGAGGACGAGCGATGGTCTTTTCCTACCAATCTATCCCCCTAGGAGCATGCACGTAGTACTTTGTTTCAATAAATAATAGATTTTTGAAATAAGTATGCGAGTTCTTTATGACTAATGTTGAGTCCATGGATTATATGCACTCTCACCCTTCCACCATTGCTGGCCTCTCTAGTACCGCGCAACTTTCGTCGGTACCCTAAACCCACCATTTACTTTCCTCAAAACAGCAACCATACCTACCTATTATGGCATTTCCATAGTCATTCCGAGATATATTGCCATGCAACTTTCCACCGTTCCGTTATTATGACACGCTCCATCATTGTCATATTGCTATGCATGATTATGTAGTTGACATTGTATTTGTGGCAAAACCAGCGTTCATAATTCTTTCATACATGTCACTCATGAGTCATTGCAGATCCCGGTACACCGCCGGAGGCATTCATAGAGTCATACTTTGTTCTAGTATCGAGTTGTAATCATTGAGTTGTAAATAAATAGAAGTGTGATGATCATCATGCATAGAGTATTGTCCCAAAAAAAGAGAAAGGCCAAAAAAAGGAAGGCCCCAAAAAAAGGGACAATACTACTATCCTTTTACCACACTTGTGCTTCAAAGTAGCACCATGATCTTCATGATAGAGAGTCTCTTATGATATTACTTTCATATACTAGTGGGAATTTTTCATTATAGAACTTGGCTTCTATATTCCAATGATGGGCTTCCTCAAAATGCCCTAGGTCTTCGTGAGCAAGCAAGTTGGATACACACCCACTAGTTTCTTTTGTTGAGTTTTCATACACTTATAGCTCTAGTGCATCCGTTGCATGGCAATCCCTACTCACTCACATTGATATCTATTAATGGGCATCTCCATAGCCCGTTGATACGCCTAGTTGATGTGAGACTATCTTCTCCTTTTTGTCTCCTCCACAACCACCATTCTATTCCACCATGGTGCTACATCCATGGCTCACGCTCATATATTGCGTGAAGATTGAAAAAGTTTGAGAACACCAAGAGTATGAAACAATTGATTGGCTTGTCATCGGGGTTGTGCATGATTTAAATACTTTGTGTGGTGAATATGGAGCATAGCCAGACTATATGATTTTGTTTGTAGGGATAGCTTTCTTTGGCCATGTTATATTAAGAAGACATGATTGCTTGGTTAGTATGCTTGAAGTATTATTATTTTTATGTCAATATTAAACTTTTGTCTTGAATCTTATGGATCTGAATATTCTTGCCATAATAAAGAATTACATAGAGAAATATGTTAGGTAGCATTCCACATCAAAAATTCTGTTTTTATCATTTACCTACTCAAGGACGAGCAGGAATTAAGCTTGGGGATGCTGATACGTCTCCAACGCATCTATAATTTTTTACTGTTCCATGCTAATATATTATCTGTTTTGGATGTTTACGGGCTTTATTATACACTTTTATATTATTTTTGGGACTAACCTATTAACCCAGAGCCCAGTGCGAGTTTCTGTTTTTTCTTTGTTTTTGAGTATTGCAGAAAAGGAAAATCAAACGGAGTCCAATTGACATGAAACTTCACGGAACTTTTTTTTGGACCAGAAGAAGCCCACGGAATATCGGAGATGGACCAGGAGAGTCTCGAGCTGCCCACAAGGGTGGGGGCGCACCCACCCCCCTGGGCACGCCCCCTGCCTCGTGGAAAGCCCGGAGATCCACCGACGTACTTCTTCCTCCTATATATACCCATATACCCTAAAAACATCGGGGAGCAGAATAGATTGGGAGTTCCGGCGCCAGAAGCCTCTGTAGCCACCGAAAACCAATCTAGACCTGTTCCGGCACCCTGTTGGAGGGGGGAATCCCTCACCGGTGGCCATCTTCATCATCACGGCGCTCTCCATGACGAGGAGGGAGTAGTTCTCCCTCGGGGCTGAGGGTATGTACCAGTAGCTAAGTGTTTGATCTCTCTGTAGTGCCCCGAGACCGATGTGCCAGGTGTCTTCCAGTTATTCGCTATTGTTGCCTTGTCATTGCTTGCGTGTCATGCATCTCATATCATGTCATCATGTGCACTGCATCATCATGTTTTCAAAACTTGCATCCGTCCCGGTCTCCTCGTTCCGTCCGTTGTCCGTTCTGAGCCCAGACACACTTGCACGCGCCCGTGGCATGTCCGAAATATTATTTTATAAGTGGCCAAAAATGTTCTCGGAATGGGTTGAAAGTTGGCATGTGGTGTTTTTATGTTGTAGGTAGGCCGCCTGCCAAGTTTCATCGCATTCGGAGTTCGTTTGATAGCCCAACGGATAACTATAGCGACATTATAGTCGGTCAAACATCGGACGTTTTCGTTCTCCGAAAACAGTTGCCGGGTCTCTCTCTCTTCTCTTCTCTCAGCCCAAAGCTTTCTGCATAGTCCGCTGTCAACCGTCAGACCTTGAAACCCTCTCTACACAGTGCATCGAACCCCTCACGTGAGCATCCGAAATTGTCCCGAACCCGACCCGCTCTATCGTTAACAACGGGTCCGGATCATCTCCAAACGTCTACAAAACATCACCGTTTTCTTGTTTGGACTCCCGGGCCTATTTATTCTCGTCCGTCGGATTTCGGTCGGATGATCCAACTTCCCTCTTTTCCTGTATATATAGTCTACCCCTAGTCTATTTTCGGACCAATCCCTAATCCCTAGGGATCCTCCTAGCCGCCGCCACCGCACTGTCTCTTCTCTGTTTTCCGTGTCCGACCAACCGTCGCGCTCCGTTCCTCGATCTCCTTGCCCGACAAACTGCAAGCCGCGGCAGCAGCAGTCCGTGTCCACCTCGCCTTCGCGCTCCCGGAGACATTCAACGCTCGCAGCTCCTCGCGTCTGCGCGCCACAGAGCATCAGCAGCAATCGTGAGCGCCCCGCCCCCTCGTTTTGTACCTCGATCGAGGATGGATCGGGAGCAAAGTTGCTCTTCACTCGTTGCCGGCAGCCTCAACATTTGGATTCGCCGCCGCCTACCCCAAGTGACGCCGCCCAAGCAGTGCAACGCGCCTCCCCTTCTCTTCCTTTCTCCGGTACCCTCCCTCTGCTCTAAGTGCCGCTGCCATTTTTCTTGCAGGAGCCAAAGCCAAGCTCGTCGCCGGCCTCCTCGGCCTCATCCTTTGCCGGATCTGGGTTCCCCACGCGCAGATACCTCGTTCATGTCCTTCCCCGCCTTGCCCTGTCGTCGTCCCCGTTGAATCACCTTCGCCGGCGCGGCCGTTCCGTCGCGAGCCGCCACCATCCTCACAGCGGCCTCGCTCGACCTCCTGTGCGGGGGACAGGACCGAGCCGCTGCCTCCCTGGGCCGGCCCCGCGCTCATGGGCCGCGCCAAGGCCCAGCCTCCCGCTGCTAGCTTCCCCTGCAGGCCTCCCTCTCCATCCAGCGGGCCGTGGCCCATGTGAGCAGCAGCCCCTTCTCTCTATCGGGCTAGCCAGTTTCGTCCTGACTCATGTTTTTTTTCCGAGGAGTGATTTATCTATTTATCCAGTTAAAACAGAATTGCAGAAAAGCCGTCAAACTTCATGCATTTAATAACTTCACAACCGTGCATCGGATCTAAATAAATTATATATGAAAGTTGCTTAGAATTTTGTCTAGTTTAATAATATTCAATTTTCATCCATGTTTAAAATGTTTAAAATGCTGTTTGGTTAAATTTGCTCCTATGTCATGTTAAAATGCTTTAATTCATAACTAAATAACCGTAGCTCGGTTTTAAATAAACTTTATATGTAAATGGGGTAGAAAAATGCCTAGTTTAACATGGTGGATTTACTTTGCATGTTTAACTACTATAAAATTGTGTTTAGGGAAGAACAGTTCCAAACCTTAAAATATGCACATGAGTATTTTCCAGACTTGTTGTTTGTTGTTCCGGCCTCATTTAAACTTGCCTAGATAGGTAGTTTTCTTTTGCTTCACCTCTTGCCATGTTAATCAACACTTAATATTGTTGGGTACCTAAACAAGAGAGAACTAAATAAGTCACATGGTGTTCCGTCAATATGCAACGGACATATTGAGCTCCACTTAATTTGTAGGATTGCTTGTGCACTTTGCCATGCCATGCATAATTAAACCGTACATGCATCATACTTGGTTGTGCATCATGCCATGATTATGTGGTGGTTGTTTACTATGTGGTTTGCTTCTTTCCAGTGTTGCTTCTTCGGGTTGGTTCCGATAACGTCGCGTTTGTGAGGATCCGTTCGACTACGTCCATTTGTCTTCTTCATGGACTCGTTCTTCTTCCTTGCGGGATCTCAGGCAAGATGACCATACCCTCGAAATCACTTCTATCTTTGCTTGCTAGATGCTCGCTCTTTTGCTATGCCTATGCTGCGATACCTACCACTTGCTTATCATGCCTCCCATATTGCTATGCCAAGCCTCTAACCCACCTTGTCCTAGCAAACCGTTTTTTGGCTATGTCACCGCTTTGCTCAGCCCCTCTTATAGCGTTGTTAGTAGCTGGTGAAGATTGGAGCTTGTTCCATGTTTGGAACATGGTTATTTTGTTGGGATATAACAACATCTCTTATTTAATTAATGCATCTATATACTGGGTAAAGGGTGGAAAGCTCGGCCTTATGCCTAGTGTTTTGTTCCACTCTTGCAGCCCTAGTTTCTGTCATATCAGTGTTATGTTCTCGGATTTTGCATTCCTTACACGGTTGGCTTATAATGGGAACCCCTTGACAGTTCGCTTTGAATAAAACTCCTCCAGCAAGGCCCAACCTTGGTTTTACCATTTGCCTCACCACCACCTACTTTTCCCTTGGGAGTCGCGCTCTTAAGGGTCATCTTTATTTTAACCCCCCCCCCCCCACTCCCCCCCCCCCCCGGCCAGTGCTCCTCTGAGTGTTGGTCCGAACTGAGCTGCCTGTGGGGCCACCTCGGGGAAACTTGGGGGCTGGTTTTACTCGTAGCTAGTCTCATCCGATGTTGCCCTGAGAACGGGGTACGTGTGACTCCTATCGGGATTTGTCGGCACATCGGGTGGCTTTGCTGGTTTAGTTTTACCATTGTCAAGATTTCTTGTAATCGGGATTCCGAGTCTGATCGGATTGTCTTGGGAGAAGGAATATCCGTCATTGACCGTGAGAGCTTGTGATGGGCTAAGTTGGGACACCCCTGCAGGGATTTGAACTTTCGAAAGCCGTGCCTATGGTTATGGGCAGATGGGAATTTGTTAATGTCCGGTTGTAGAAAACCTGAAGCTTAACTTAATTAAAATGCATCATCCGCGTGTGTTATCGTGATGGTCTCTTCTAGGCAGAGTCCGGGAAGTGAACATAGTGTTGGAGTTATGCTTGACGTAGGTTGCTCTAGGATCACTTCTTGATCATAGATTCTCGACCATGCTTTTGCCTTCTTTTCTCGCGCTCATTTGCGTATGTTAGCCACCAAATATGCTAGTCGCTTGCTGCTGCTCCACCTCATACCTTTTACCCTTCCTATAAGCTTAAATAGTCTTGATCGCGAGGGTGTGAGATTGCTCAGTCCCTGTGACTCACAGATACTTCCAAAAGTAGTTTGCAGGTGTCGATGAAACCGTGCAGGGGATGCAACAGAGCTCAAGGAGGAGCTCGATGGAGTTCGTGTTCATTTTGTTGTTCCGTTTCCAGTTGATCAGTAGTGGAGCCCAGTTGGGACGATCGGGGATCTGTGTAGCATTTGGGGTAGTCTTCTTTTATTTTGGTTCCGTAGTTGGACCTTGATTGTATCTGGATGATGTAATGTTGTATTCATTTATTGTGTGAAGTGGTGATTGTAAGACAACTATGTATCTCTTTCCCTTATGTATTACATGGGTTGTGTGAACAATACCTCACTTGCAACCTTGCTTACAATGCGGTTATGCCTCTAAGTCGTGCTTCGACACGTGGGAGATATAGCCGCATCGTGGGCGTTACAAGTTGGTAAACAGAGCCTCCCCCGACCTTAGGAGCCCCCTGCTTGATCGAATCGTTGGCATTGTTGAGTCTAGAAACATATTTTGAGTCATTTAGGAATTATATATCAGACAGTAGGACTTCTTTTTACTCCTCGGTCCCTTCGTCGCTCTGGTGAGGCATCCTGACGTAGAGTTTTAACTCTTCTCTTCTCAAATTTCACTAAAAAAATTTAGGATCACGCGGGTATCTTGGAATCGTTCCCATGGTTTTGTGATGAGAAAACTGTTCTCGGTGCCTCCTGACATTTAGGGGTTGTGGCAGTGTCCCGGGGAGTTGAGCTCCAAGGTGTTGTCGTCACAATTTTATCGTTGCAATTCTGGAATACCTGAGTTTCGCCAACATCAAAAATCTCTTTCATGGAGTTGTTGGTGAGATAACCTCGACGCCACCCAGTACTGGGTTGGGAGTTTGGGAGTATTGCCATAACTCGTATAACGGATGCTTTTCGAAGGTTGAGGTAAACGATTTCTGAAGGTTTCTTGGTTATGTGTTGAAGGATGGATACAGCTAGATGTAGGATTTGTTAGTTTTGGCTGAGATATTATGCTTCCCCTGTATCCCCAACACCTGATTGCATAACCGGAAAGTTTCGGGAGTTTATAAGTGGGAATTCAAGTAGCTCTTAGGATATCTTTCCAACAGATGTATGATATGAAATTGGGGTTCGGCGTCTAGTGGTCCGCCTATAAACGGTTGGTTTTATAGTGGTCTCGTTGTGTCTTAAAGAGTCCTTGGCTATGCTGACTCGGGGATGCTTCGTATGTCATGTGCACTACCTTGTACTTGATGGTGCTGTACGATCGAGCCTGTGTAGGCCCCACCACGAAAACTTCGGACGAAATCTCTATCGTACGTTTGTTCCGGCTTATTCTGCAAGCCAATCCTTTGTTTTGTTTTGAGTTGTGGTATTCGAGTTGCTTCGAAGTCAAGTGTTGATTCCATACCTTCTATAAACGATGTTCTCATACTCCGATGTGAATACCAATCCTTCTCGATCATCGAGTTTGTCATTTCAATTTCTTCTCAACCGGTGAGCTACCCTTCTAGTGGATCCGATCACTTCAACATTCGCAAGATCAATTATCAGTTCTTCTCAACGGTGTTTGGTTCATCCGTTCCAAGTTGTCTTTGTTTTCCCGCCCACCCACCCTTGTTTCTTCAAGGACACGGAGTCCTAAATCAAGCATCCTTTTATTCAGGTGAAGTCTCTTCATTCTTTCCTTTCAAGGTTCTTATCCGGTGATTCTTATGAAGATAATAACGGAGCCTCAAGTTCATCATTATTCATTCTTTTCTTCTCCAGTGGATTCAAGTCAAGCTTTGTTGATCATATCCTTTTTCCTCGTTTCAATACCTTCTCTTGCCGGTGCATCTCATATTCAGTCATTTCTCGCTATTCAATTGTTCCGGAGTGCTCATGATATCCCAAAGATTCGTGCTTACACTCTGCTTTCATTCTAGATATTTCGAGGATGTTATCTCATTCAAGCCATTTATTTCAACCGGCGCAATCCCTCTTTTAAATTGTTCGAAGGTGTTTCTTTTGAGTGGGCCCTAACCCACAGGTCTTTTCCCAGGATCTTACCTGACTCTTCGAATTTTCCCAGAGCTATTCTCAAATTATTTTCAAAGTCTGACGTAAGAATGAGTTATCATCAGTCTAATGCCTTTCTCCAAGATCTGTCAAATTCTTATCACCGTTGGCTCAACCTTTAAATTCGTCATTCCGGAGTATCTCAACAATTCTTGGTGGTGTTTCTCGTCGTTATTCTCAACATTTGAAGACCGAAGAAGAGTTTTACCTCCATATCTTATCCGTTCTCTTAGAGAATCGTGGTTCTAGTTCGAGGCCATCCTCTCATAATTTTTTTGATTGTGAGAATTCTTTTCACCTATCCGGAGCAATTCAAGAGTCTTCTCAGTTTGATTATCCGGAGTCCATCAATTCAGGTTTATTCATTCTCACCTTTCAGTTATCATTCTCCGATCTTACCGGTGCATCGTTCAAGTGATCTCTAATCTGTCTGTGATCTATTCGTTTCACTTGTATCTAAATTCTCTCAAACATCTTCGTTCTTTTGCTAATTCTTCCCGGTGCTTCGATATCTTTCCTTTGATCGTTCCCAATTCTTACGGTGGTTTGCTCAAGATTCTCTTCCATGGTGATCATATCAATTCATTCGTTGTTTCATTGAAGACCTTATCAAGTTATCGATATCTCTCTTAATCCTTTTCAACGAGAATAAGTAGTATGCCAAATCCATTTGCTGGTCATCAATTTAAATTGATGAAGGGTAAGCTTAATGTAATTCTTATTCTTGTTTCATCCAAGCGATTAATTCCTTATTCCGGAGGTTCATCAAAATTCTCGGTTTCAATTGTTTCATCTTTTCTTCCCTGAATTCCAAGCTCTCTCAATTATATCATCGCGAAGCTCCATATAAATCATCGCAAGGCTTCAACCTTATTCTTTTCATCCTTCTTTTCGTGTGATCATTCTTCTGTTGCCGGAGTTCTTCAGGGAGGTCCTACATGTTGGTTTATCAAGGATTTAATTCATTCTTGTCACAGCCCTATCTTAGCTTTGCTTCCTCTTGCATGATCATCATGGCATCATGTTTATTTTTTATGAAACTGAAATGGGGGCTGATAAACCCTAGCAGCAAATGAAATTCAACTAGGGTCCAAATAAAATCATTTTCACTAAACCCAAAATGCCCTTCTAAAATGTTCATCATCTTTGCCTTGGTCCAGAACCCCTAACAAAAATGGTGCACATTTTACTAGGACAACAGAGGGTCACTGAATTAAATCATATAATACTTGCATTTGGGCATTTAAAGGCTATAGAATATTTCAAATGCCCAAATATTCATGAACTGAAATGTTTGTTGTAGGATATATCCCCAACAGTGGTCATGAGCAGTTTCATGAATTTTAGGATTGTTTCAATATTTTAAATAAAGCCACAAAGTTGCAGAATAATAGAAAACAGGAATTAATAAAAGGAGAGGAACCTGTCTGGCAAAGCCCACCTGGCCTGGTACTATAGTGGCCCAGCTCCTCCAGCTGGCCCAGCCCACGACCGCTGCCCCCTGTCATCTTCCTCCTTGGACAGAAGGACAGGGGCGCGTGCTCGCCGCCTGCTGGCCACGCGCAGGCCAGCTCCACCCTGCCTGCTTCACTCCCCTGACACCCTGAACACGCCACGCAACCCCCTGACCCCTCTCACTTTTTGCCGTTGCCCTCCTCTCCTCTGCTCTCGCTCTCTCTTCCGCAGCCAAGCGGAGCCGTCGCCGCCGCTCGCCGTTGTTGCGGCCACCGCCTCCCCCTCGACCCCTCGTCGTGCCTGCGAGCTCCGCCTCGACTATCTCGTCCTCGCCACTGACTCACGCATCCTTGGCTGCCCTACATCATCGTCCTCGTCATCGTCTTCACCGACGGGCGCCCGTGATTGCCACCATTGATTCGCCGGCCCCAGCGCTTCCCCGACGTCACCGTCATCTCTGCTAGCCCCATAGTGAGCCCCTCTCCTGTTCCCCCTTGTTCCCCTCCTCTAGCTCGTCCTCTAGCAGCTGTCACCGCCAGAGCCGTGAGCTCAGTTCCACCAGCCATGGCGCCGCCGTGGCCACAGCTCCCACCGCTCGTGTCGGAGCGCATCAACGTGCTCAGGAGGCCCCTAGGAGCCTAACCCACACACTCACTCGCCCTACCGCGCACCCCAACACCAACCCCGCAATCTCCGGAGCTCCGGCCGCCGCTGCTGATGTCGCTGTCGACGCTACCGTCCACCTCAGGCCTCCCTGAGGCCACCTTCGGACGCGCCGTGATGCCAGCTTCTCGTAGAGCCCAGCCACGCATCCATCCATCGCCGGAGCTGGCCGGAAGGGCGACTCCGCCACGTCTGTGTACTCGCCGGCGATTAACCGCCGGTGACAACCACGGTTAGGGGCTAATCACCCCACTAACTAACCACATGGGCCACTGACAGATGGACCCCACGCCTTTAATTAGTCATAGGTTTATCTCCCTGCTTAGTTAAGCTAATGGCCGTGGCCCCACAGGTTAGTTTGACCTGGCCACGTCAGCATTGACCCGGTCCCACATGTCAGCCTCTGTAGGTTGCTCTGTGTCACCGACTAGTGGGTCCCACTGGTCAGGTTTGACCTGGCCAGCCATAGTTGACCTGATGACGTCACTCTTACGTCATGCTGACGCAGTAAAACCTTTTCTGGATTTTAAATAAATCTAAATGATTTATTTATTTTCAGAAAATGCCTAAAATTTCTATAAATCATAGAAAATAATCTATAACTCAGAATGAAATAATTTATATATGAAAAATTATCATAAAAATTCAAGGAATCTGTTTATGGAAATTTCATGCATGTTTGAACAATGTTTGTCCTTTGTTTTGGACAAAACAACTAAATGGCATTTAATAAAGCACATATGGAGTTTGAATTTGAACCTAGTGTTCAAACCAACTCCATTTAACTTATTGCTAGTTGCATTAGACCAATCAACAGCATATTGCCATGTCACATTCATGCATCATATTGTTGCATTGCATTGATTGTGTCCTTCTTTGTTTGCCGGTAACCGTCCCCTCTCAGTTGATGTTTCCGACGACGTGATCGATGACACCAATGAAGAACTATACTATCTTCAGAAGTGCCAGGCAAGAAAAACCCCCTTGTTCATCCCGATACAATCCCACTCTCTCGCTCCGGCTCTCTTTTACTGCATTAGGACAACAATGATTTAACTGTTACATGTTGCGGTAGTTGAACCCCTTTCCTCTGCATGACCTTTCATTGCCACAGTAAATAGATGAAACCCACTAGTATGAGTAGGAGTTGTTTGAGCCCTGATGTGCCTACTCATTCATGCTTATTTGTCATGCCTGCTACTGCTTAGAGTTTAGTCAGGTCTGATTCATCGGGGATGAATTGGAACAGTGATGAACATGTCCTACTTTGTGTGAGCTAAGTGTGTGAACACGATTTGGTAAAGGTAGCGGTGAGAGTCCATGTAGGAGTACATGGTGGGTTGTCTCATTGCAGCTGTCCTCAGGAACTGAGTTCTGTGTCTGTGATCCATGAACATCTACTACCACTCATTGGGATCCTTAATTGACCCTCTCAGCTTCTTAATCACCCTAGTACTCTGTCCAGGAGTTGCAACTAGTTTCTGGTGTTCGTAGGTTATGTGTTGGCGGCCGTGCGTAGCGCTAACCCTAGGGGTGGGCTATGATGCGGTAGATACACCGTGGCACGGTGTACCGGGCGCCCGTTTGGTGTCTCGGGAACCCTGTTCACATCGTTCGGGGCCGTATGTGGAAGCCTCGGCTGGACTCCCTGCGGATGGAACCTGAATAGGCGATAAACCTGGACTAGAGACTTAAGTGTTTAGGTAGGCCGTGGCCGACACCCTTGTTGGGCTTCCGCTTGAAGGTTTCCGAGTACATGTCATGTAAACGACGGTAATTGGTGGGAGCGTGTGTGAAGAAGTACACCCCTGCAGGGTTATCATTATCTATTCGAATAGCCGGATTCCTCGGATATGGAAACTTGGACCCCTTGCATAGTTCATAGACAAGTGAAAGTGGATACTCTAAAACTCGCAAGATAAGTGTGAGTGCTATGGATGGCCTTCTCGTAGGGAGACGGGAGCGGATCCATAGTGGTGTATTGGATGGTGAATATGTGGATGTTATGAAACGCAGTAATTTCGAAAATTTTCCTACGCACATGCAAGATCATGGTGATGCACAGCAACGAGAGGGGAGAGTGTTGTCTACGTACCAGCGCATACCGACTGCGGAAGCGATCACACAACGTAGAGGAAGTAGTCGTACGTCTTCTTCCCGATCCGACCGATCCAAGCACCGTTACTCCGGCACCTCCGAGTTCTTAGCACACGTACAGCTCGATGACGTTCCTCAGGCTCCGATCCAGCAAAGCATCGAGGAAGAGTTCCGTCAGCACGACGGCGTGATGACGATCTTGATGTACTACCGACGCAGGGCTTCGCCTAAGCACTACAACGGTACGATCGAGGTGGAATTTTGTGGCAGGGGGCACCGCACACGGCTAAGGAACGATCTTAAGGATCAAGTTGTGTGTATTGGGGTGTCCCCTGCCCCCGTATATAAAGGTTGGAGGGGAGGGAGCTGGCCGGCCATAGGAGGGAGGCGCAGGAGGAGTCCTACTCCTACCAGGAGTAGGACTCCCCCTCCAATCCTAGTCCAACTAGGAATCCTTAAAGGGGAGAGAGAGAGAGAGGTGGCCGGCCCCTCTCCTAGTCCTAATAGGACTAGGGAGAGGGGGGGAGGCACAGCCCTATGTGGGCTGCCCTCTCACCTTTCCACTAAGGCCCATGTTGGCCCATTTGGCTCCCGGGGGGGTTCCGGTAACCCTCCCGGTAGTCCAGTAAAATCCCGATTTCACCCGGAACACTTCCGATGTCCAAACATAGGCTTCCAATATATCAATCTTTACGTCTCGACCATTTCGAGACTCCTCGTCATGTCCGTGATCACATCCGGGTCTCCGAACAACCTTCGGTACATCAAAATGCATAAACTCATAATAACTGTCATCGTAACGTTAAGCGTGCGGACCCTACGGTTCGAGAACAATGTAGACATGACCGAGACATGTCTCCGGTCAATAACCAATAGCGGGACCTGGATGCCCATATTGGCTCCTACATATTCCACGAAGATCTTTATCGGTCAGACCGCATAACAACATACGTTGTTCCCTTTGTCATCGGTATGTTACTTGCCCGAGATTCGATCGTCGGTATCCAATACCTAGTTCAATCTCGTTACTGGCAAGTCTCTTTACTCGTTCCGTAATACATCATCTCACAACTAACATATTAGTTGCAGTGCTTGCAAGGCTTATGTGATGTGCATTACTGAGAGGGCCCAGAGATACCTCTCCGACAATCGGAGTGACAAACCCTAATCTCGAAATACGCCAACCCAACATCTACCATTGGAGACACCTGTAGTACTCCTTTATAATCACCCAGTTACATTGTGACGTTTGGTAGTACCCAAAGTGTTCCTCCGGTAAACGGGAGTTGCATAATCTCATAGTTATAGGAACATGTATAAGTCATGAAGAAAGCAATAGCAACATACTAAATGATCGGGTGCTAAGCTAATGGAATGGGTCATGTCAATCAGATCATTCTACTAATGATGTGACCTCGTTAATCAAATAACAACTCTTTGTTCATGGTTAGGAAACATAACCATCTTCGATTAACGAGCTAGTCAAGTAGAGGCATACTAGTGACACTCTGTTGGTCTATGTATTCACACATGTATTATGTTTCCGGTTAATACAATTCTAGCATGAATAATAAACATTTGTCATGATATAAGGAAATAAATAATAACTTTATTATTGCCTCTAGGGCATATTTCCTTCAGTCTCCCACTTGCACTAGAGTCAATAATCTAGTTCACATCGCCATGTGATTTAACAGCAATAGTTCACATCACCATGTGATTAACACCCATAGTTCACATCGTCATGTGACCAACACTCAAAGGGTTTACTAGAGTCAGTAATCTAGTTCACATATCTATGTGATTAACACCCAAAGAGTACTAAGGTGTGATCATGTTTTGCTTGTGAGATAATTTTAGTCAACGGGTCTGTCACATTCAGATCCGTAAGTATTTTGCAAGTTCTATGTCTACAATGCTCTACACGGAGCTACTCTAGCTAATTGCTCCCACTTTCAATATGTATCCAAATTGAGACTTAAGATTCATCTGGATCGGTGTCAAAAACTTGCATCGACGTAACCCTTTATGACGAACCTTTTTGTCACGTCCATAATCGAGAAACATATCCTTATTTTACTAGGGATAATTCTGACCGCTGTCTAGTGATCTACTCCTAGATCACTATTGTACTCCCTTGCCAAATCAGTGCAGGGTATATAATAGATCTAGTACACAGCATGGCATACTTTATAGAACCTATGAATGAGGCATAGGGAATGACTTTCATTCTCTTTCTATCTTCTGCCGTGGTCGGGCTTTGAGTCTTTACTCAACTTCACACCTTGTAACACAGGCAAGAAACTTTTTCTTTGACTGTTCCATTTTGAACTACTTCAAAATCTTGTCAAGGTATGTACTTATTGAAAAACTTATCAAGCGTCTTGATCTATCTCTATAGACCTTGAAGCTCAATATGTAAGCAGCTTTACCAAAGTCTTTCTTTGAAAAACTCCTTTCAAACACTCCTTTTATGCTTTACAGAATAATTCTACATTATTTCCGATCAACAATATGTCATTCACACATACTTATCAGAAATGTTGTAGTGCTCCCACTCACTTTCTCGTAAATACAGGCTTCACCGCAAGTCTGTATAAAACTATATGCTTTGATCAACTTATCAAAGCGTATATTCCAACTCCGAGATGCTTGCACTAGTCCACAGATGGATCGCTGGAGCTTGCACATTTTGTTAGCACTTTTCGGATTCACAAAACCTTCTAGTTGCATCGTATACAACTCTTTTTTAGCAAATCCATTAAGGAATGCAGTTTTGTTTATCCATTTGCCAGATTTCATAAAATGCGGCAATTGCTAACATGATTCGGACAGACTTTAAGCATAGATACGAGTGAGAAAATCTCATCGTAGTCAACACCTTGAACTTGTCGAAAACATTTTGCGACAATTCTAGCTTAGTACATAGTAACACTACTATCAGCGTCCGTCTTCCTCTTGAAGATCCATTTATTTTCTATGGCTTGCCGATCATCGGGCAAGTCAACCAAAGTCCATACTTTGTTCTCATACATGGATCATATCTCAGATTTCATGGCTTCAAGCCACTTTGCGGAATCTGGGCTCACCATCGCTTCTTCATAGTTCGTAGGATCATCATGATCTAGTAGCATGACTTCCAGAACAGGATTACCGTACCACTCTGGCGCGGATCTTACTCTGGTTGATCTACGAGGTTCAGTAGTGTCTTGTTCTGAAGTTTCATGATCATCATCATTAGCTTCCTCACTAACTGGTGTAGGTGTCACAGAAACATTTTTCTGTGATGTACTACTTTCCAATAAGGGAGCAGGTACAGTTACCTCGTCAAGTTCTACTTTCCTCCTACTCACTTCTTTCGAGAGAAACTCCTTCTCCAGAAAGTTTCCGAATTTAGCAACAAAAAGTCTTGCCTTCGGATCTGTGGTAGAAGGTGTATCCAATAGTTTCCTTTGGATATCCTATGAAGATGCACTTCTCCGATTTGAGTTTTGAGCTTATCAGGATGAAACTTTTTCATATAAGCATCGCAACCCCAAACTTTAAGAAACGACAACTTTGGTTTCTCGCCAAACCATAGTTCATAAGGCGTCGTCTTGACGGATATAGATGGTGCCCCTTTTTAACGTGAATGCAGTTGTCTCTAATGCATGACCCAAAAACAATAGTGGTAAATCGGTAAGAGACATCATAGATTGCACTATATCCAATAAAGTACGGTTATGACGTTCGGACACACCATTATGATGTGGTGTTCCAGGTGGCGTGAGTAGCGAAACTATTCCACAATTTTCAAATGTACACCAAACTCGTAACTCAAATATTCTCCTCCACGATCAGATCGTAGAAACTTTATTTTCTTGTTACGATGATTTTCAACTTCACTCTGAAATTCTTTGAACTTTTCAAATGTTTCAGACTTATGTTTCATTAAGTAGATATACCCATATCTGCTTAAATCATCTGTGAAGGTGAGAAAATAACGATATCCGCCACGAGCCTCAATATTCATCGGACCACATACATCGGTATGTATGATTTCCAACAAATCTGTTGCTCTCTCCATAGTACCGGAGAACGGTGTTTTAGTCATCTTGCCTATGAGGCACGGTTCGCAAGTACCAAGTGATTCATAATCAAGTGGTTCCAAAAGCCCATCAGTATGGAGTTTCTTCATGCGCTTTACACCGATATGACCTAAACAGCAGTGCCACAAATAAGTTGCACTATCATTATTAACTTTGCATCTTTTGGTTTCAATATTATGAATATGTGTATTATTAAGATCGAGATCCAATGAACTATTTTCATTGGGTGTGTAACCATATTAGGTTTTATTCATGTAAACAGAACAACAATTTATTCTCTTACTTAAATGAATAACCGTATTACAATAAACATGATCAAATCATATTCATGTTCAACGCAAACACCAAATAACACTTATTTAGGTTTAACACTAATCCCAAAATTATAGGGAGTGTGCGATGATGATCATATCAATCTTGGAACCACTTCCAACACGCATCGTCACTTCACCCTTAACTAGTCTCTATTTATTCTGCAACTCCCGTTTCGAGTTACTACTCTTAGCAACTGAACTAGCATCAAATACTAAGGGGTTTCTATAAACACTAGTAAAGTACACATCAATAACATGTATATCAAATATACTTATGTTCACTTTGCCATCCTTCTTATCCGCCAATCACTTGGGGTAGTTCCACTTCCAGTGACCAGTCCCTTTGCAGTAGAAGCACTTAGTCTCAGGCTTAGGATCAGACTTGGGCTTCTTCACTTGAGCAGCAACTTGCTTGCCGTTCTTCTTGAAGTTCCCCTTCTTCCCTTTGCCCTTTTCTTGAAACTAGTGGTCTTGTCAACCATCAACAATTGATGTTTTTCTTGATTTCTACCTTCGTTGATTTCAGCATCACGAAGAGCTTGGGAGTTGTTTCCGTTATCCCTTGCATATTATAGTTCATCACGAAGTTCTACTAACTTAGTGATGATGACTAGAGAATTCTGTCAATCACTGTCTTATCTGGAAGATTAACTCCCACTTGATTCAAGCGATTGTAGTACCCAGACAATCTATGCACATGCTCACTAGTTGAGCGATTCTCCTCCATCTTTTAGCTATAGAACTTGCTGGAGACTTCATGTCTCTCATCTCGGGTATTTGCTTGAAATATTAACTTCAACTCCTGGAACATCTCATATGGTCCATGACGTTCAAAACGTCTTTGAAGTCCCGATTCTAAGCCGTTAAGCATGGTGCACTAAACTATCAAGTAGTCATCACATTGAGCTAGCCAAACGTTCATAACGTCTGCATCTGCTCCTGCAATAGGTCTGTCACCTAGCGGTGCATCAAGGACATAATTCTTCTGTGCAGCAATGAGGATAAACCTCAGATCACGGATCCAATCCGCATCATTGCTACTAACATCTTTCAACACAATTTTCTCTAGGAACATATCAAAATAAACACAGGGAAGCAACAACGCGAGCCATTGATCTACAACATGATTTGCAAAATACTACCAGGACTAAGTTCATGATAAATTTAAGTTCAATTTAATCATATTACTTAAGAACTCCCACTTAGATAGACATCCCTCTAATCCTCTAAGTGATCACGTGATCCAAATCAACTAAACCATAACCGATCATCACGTGAGATGGAGTAGTTTTCAATGGTGAACATCGTTATGTTGATCATATCTACTATATGATTCACGCTCGACCTTTCGGTCTCCGTGTTCCGAGGCCATATCTGTATATGCTTGGCTCGTCAAGTATAACCTGAGTATTCTGCGTGTGCAACTGTTTTGCACCCGTTGTATTTGAACGTAGAGCTTATCACACCCGATCATCACGTGGTGTCTGGGCACGAAGAACTTTGGCAACGGTGCATACTCAGGGAGAACACTTCTTGATAATTTAGTGAGAGATCATCTTATAATGCTACCGTCAATCAAAGCAAGAATAAGATGTATAAAAGATAAACATCATATGCAATCAAAATATGTGACATGATATGGCCATCATCATCTTGCTTCTTTGATCTCCATCTCCAAAGTACTGTCATGATCTTTGTCATCACCGGCATGACACCATGATCTTCATCATCTTGATCTATATCAATGTGTCATCACACGGTCGTCTCACCAACTATTGCTCTTGCAACTATTGCTATCGCATAGCGATAAAGTAAAGCAATTATTTGGCGCTTGCATCTTATGCAATAAAGAGACAACCATAAGGCTTTTGCCAGTTGCCGATAACTTCAACAAAACATGATCATCTCATACAACAACTTATATCTCATCACGTCTTGACCATATCATATCACAACATGCCCTGCAAAAACAAGTTAGACGTCCTCTACTTTGTTGTTGCAAGTTTTACGTGGCTGCTACGGGCTTAAGCAAGAACCAATCTCACCTACGCATCAAAACCACAACGATAGTTTGTCAAATAGACTCCATTTTAACCTTCGCAAGGACCGGGCGTAGCCACACTCGGTTCAACTAAAGTTGGAGAAACAGTCACCCGCAAGTCACCTATGTGCAAAGCACATCGGGGAAACCGGTCTCGCGTAAGCGTACGCGTAATGTCGGTCCGGGCTGCTTCATCCAACAATACCGCCGAACCAAAGTATGACATGCTGGTAGGCAGTATGACTTATATCGCCCACAACTCACTTGTGTTCTACTCGTGCATATAACATCAAACCATAAAACCTAGGCTCTGATACCACTGTTATGAAACGCAGTAATTTCGAAAATTTTCCTACGCACACGCAAGATCATGGTGATGCATAGCAACGAGAGGGGAGAGTGTTGTCTATGTACCAGCGCAGACCGACTGCGGAAGCGATCACACAACGTAGAGGAAGTAGTCGTACGTCTTCTTCCCGATCCGACCGATCCAAGCACCGTTACTCCGGAACCTCCGAGTTCTTAGCACACATACAGCTCGATGACGTTCCTCGGGCTCCGATCCAGCAAAGCGTCGAGGAAGAGTTCCGTCAGCACGACGGCGTGATGACGATCTTGATGTACTACCGACGCAGGGCTTCGCCTAAGCACTACAACGGTACGATCGAGGTGGAATTTGGTGGCAGGGGGCACCGCACACGGCTAAGGAACGATCTCAAGGATCAAGTTGTGTGTCTTGGGGTGTCCCCTGCCCCCGTATATAAAGGTTGGAGGGGAGGGAGCTGGCCGGCCATAGCAGGGAGGCGCAGGAGGAGTCCTACTCCTACCGGGAGTAGGACTCCCCCCTCCAATCCTAGTCCAACTAGGAATCCTTAAAGGGGAGAGAGAGAGAGGTGGCCGGCCCCTCTCCTAGTCCTAATAGGACTAGGGAGAGGGGGGAGGCGCAGCCCTATGTGGGCTGCCCTCTCACCTTTCCACTAAGGCCCATGTTGGCCCATTTGGCTCCCGGGGGGGTTCCGGTAACCCTCCCGGTAGTCCGGTAAAATCTCGATTTCACCCGGAACACTTCCGATGTCCAAACATAGGCTTCCAATATATCAATCTTTACGTCTCGACCATTTCGAGACTCCTCGTCATGTCCGTGATCACATCCGGGACTCCGAACAACCTTCGGTACATCAAAATGCATAAACTCATAATAACTGTCATCGTAACGTTAAGCGTGCGGACCCTACGGTTCGAGAACAATGTAGACATGACCGAGACATGTCTCCGGTCAATAACCAATAGCGGGACCTGGATGCCCATATTGGCTCCTACATATTCTACGAAGATCTTTATCGGTCAGACCGCATAACAACATACGTTGTTCCCTTTGTCATCGGTATGTTACTTGCCCGAGATTCGATCGTCGGTATCCAATACCTAGTTCAATCTCGTTACTGGCAAGTCTCTTTACTCGTTCCGTAATACATCATCTCACAACTAACATATTAGTTGCAGTGCTTGCAAGGCTTATGTGATGTGCATTACCGAGAGGGCCCAGAGATACCTCTCCGACAATCGGAGTGACAAACCCTAATCTCGAAATACGCCAACCCAACATCTACCATTGGAGACACCTGTAGTACTCCTTTATAATCACCCAGTTACGTTGTGACGTTTGGTAGTACCCAAAGTGTTCCTCCGGTAAATGGGAGTTGCATAATCTCATAGTTATAGGAACATGTATAAGTCATGAAGAAAGCAATAGCAACATACTAAACGATCGGGTGCTAAGCTAATGGAATGGGTCATGTCAATCAGATCATTCTACTAATGATGTGACCTCGTTAATCAAATAACAACTCTTTGTTCATGGTTAGGAAACATAACCATCTTCGATTAACGAGCTAGTCAAGTAGAGGCATACTAGTGACACTCTGTTGGTCTATGTATTCACACATGTATTATGTTTCCGGTTAATACAATTCTAGCATGAATAATAAACATTTGTCATGATATAAGGAAATAAATAATAACTTTATTATTGCCTCTAGGGCATATTTCCTTCAGTGGACTCGTGTGCGCCACCTCAGAAGAGTTGCTTGCAGTCGTAGTTCAGGTTAGCCACTGAGTCAAAGCTGGCTTGCTGTAGTTAAACTCCACCACCCCCTTATTGATACCGATGCATATGTAGATAGTTCTGATGTAAGTCTTGCTGGGTACATTTGTACTCATGTTTGCCTATTTTATGTTTTGCAGAGAGACGTCGGTCTCGCTAGTAGTTCCGTGTGGACTTCGACGTTTAGCTTGATACCTCAGTTACGATCTTGTGCCCTCCGCAGGATCTGGTAGATAGTCAGGCTTCTTAGCCTTTTCCATTTGTAGATGTCTATACTCAGACATGTTAAGCTTCCGCATTTGCTTTGCATTGTATGCTATGATTGTTGGGTCATGAGACCCATGTTTGTAATATCTCGCTCCTCGGAGCCTAATGAATAAATACTTGAGTTGTAGAGTTATGTTGTGATACCATGTTGTATTTACACATATCGAGCATATTGTGTGTATGATTGAAATGCTTGGTATGTGTGGGATCCGACAATCTAGTTGTTTATCCTTGGCAGCCTCTCTTATGGGGAAATGTAGTCTAGTGCTTCCATGAGCCATAGTAGTCCGCTATAGCCCGGTTCACCGGACTCCTGCTAGCCCAGCACTACTGCTCAGGACACTTGACTGGCCGGCATGTGTTTCACTTTGTTCCTGTGTCTGTCCCTTCAGGGAAATGTCACGCGGTGACATTCAGAGTCCTGCCTAGCCTGCTACAGCCCGGGTTCCCTGAGTCCTGTTAGGCCAGTGCTACAGCCCGGATTCACACGCTGCTGACCGACATGCTCGATGTGATTCATGTATGCCTGTCCCCATAGGTTAGTGCCGCTTTGGATGACTAGCCATGTCGGCCTGGGTTCTTTGTCATATGGATGCTAGCGACACTATCATATACGTGAGCCAAAAGGCGCAAACGGTCCCGGGCCATGGTAAGGCGACACCCGTGGGAATACCGTGCGTGAGGCCACAAAGTGATATGAGGTGTTACCGGCTAGATCGATGTGACTTGGAATCGGGGTCCTGACAGCTTTGGTATCAGAGCCTGACTGCCTGTAGGATTACCAAGCCATACTGGTTGAAGTTGTGTCTAGAAATGCTTTAGTTATGTAGGGGAATTGATTGTGGAAGGGAACATAAAGCTCTTTTTACTTCTTATACCCTATGCCTTCTGATCTGAGTCACCCTCTTCTTTTCTATGGGGGTTAAGAACTAGGCTTCTCTTCTATCTCTCAGGATGATGTGTGCTAAACCGTAGTTGCCTAGGATTGTTGAGTTCAAGCCCCAGTTCAGTTCCTACTATCTTCTGTGTGTTGACAGTTGATCTCGGAACCTTGATATTGTGTTGTTGAGTGGTTATGCCACCATTTTGCATGATGTCTCAAATCATTTCGAGCATCTACAGCCGTTATGCTGTCCGAGTCATCCCAGGTCTCTAACTAGTCTGATGCATTTGCAAATCCTTTCTTCCCGTTTACGTTGTCCTTTTGGGCCAGATTAAGCACACTAACGGTCTGTTGAGGTACTCTATTACCTCGACATATATGTTGGAGCTATTATTATGACCCTAGGTGTTTTAGGGAGTCACCTAGTAATCTAGCCATGTTTTGTGTTCCCGGTGTGATGATTCTGGCCACCATTCTCGGAAGCATCTCGTGATGTTATTAGTTAGTAGGTATTCTTTCCTCGGTTCTTGAACCCAAGATTCACTCTACTTAATTTGTGTAGATAGTGTTGCTCATTCTAGTCCTCGAGGTCCGTGGAATTTCTTTCTTCCAAATACCATGAACCATTAAGGCAGAAGTTATTTGAACCAAAGGATCATAATCAGAGTACTCTTGAGGAGTTCTCCATTCATAATTGTGACTCTGCCAGTCCTACCTCTCTGCATGAGTTATCCGGAAGAAACATGTTGAACTTGGTTCGACATACTAACCTATGCATCCACAACTTAGAAAGTTATATGTTCCTTGAGTTGACCCTCCTCAGCTGTATTCCGGCCCTAGCCTATCAATTGATAGTCAGGAATAGTTGTGCATTCGTGTTCATCGATGCCTATTATCCTTGTGGTCCGTCAAGCCATTCTATTCCGGAATGACTAGGAGAAACAAACTCCAGTACCTCATCCATTTCTAGGATTGGGTCAAAGTAGTTGTATTCCGCAGATCAAATGCCAATCCAGCTTTTGTTCTGTTCTACCTCAGAGTATTACCCCCTTTATGTCAGAATTCTCATGAGAATTGCACCTTCCCTTATAATATCTTTACATAGTGATACTCCTTGCCATCATTATTCATTCCTCGGTGGCGTGTTGTCGCAACCGGAATGCCGACCGGTGAATTGTGATGTGTGAAATCAATACTCCTAGCAACCGTGTTGCTTGGTAGTTAATGGACATTAATATCATTCTTAGTGTGTTGGTTATCGAATCACTATTCTAGGATTGATTGTGCTATCTTGTCCTTATTTCTGGTGCACTCTTTGATCTTTGAGTTAGAATTGAATCCCTTACTCTTCAGATCATGTCATCTTGCCTTGAAAAGCAAGATTGTTCTCGAGCTTAGTAACATATCGGTGGTTCGTGATTTTCCGGATATCTTCTTGTAAGTGTTACCAGGTTGTCACCTGACCACTATGTTGAGTTTGTGATCAAGTTGGTTTCTTGTAAACCACCCCTTCTCCAAGAATCTGTGTTGGATACCCCTGAGCTAGTTGGTTAAGCTAAACAACAACTTGGAGAGTTGGAAGATAAAAGGCTTTGCCGAATTTGGTTCTTTCTGAAGGGATATCTTTGTGTTTGTGTGTGTACTGAAGAAAGATGATATCTTCACCAATTGGTCCTCGTGATCAGTTGTTGGATCTATTGCCTTGTCAAAACTTTGACTTGAGTATGGGCTATTGTCAAGTCAAATCAGAACCAACGATGTTCGTAATGTTGTCTTACCCGTGGTTGATCCCTCGAGCATACACCATTACATCTTTTGGTCTGACCAATACTATCATCGTGTTCACATGATGGTGGAAGTCTAGTGATATGGAAATTCCGATGAGTTGTTATTGAGGCCATCAACAGCACTTTGTCTCCCCCATGATTCATGTTGAACATCAACCTAGTGTTGAAAACTTGTAAGCAATGCCTTCGTGTCCCGTTCATGAAGCATATGTTGGATGGAAGAAGTGACTTCCTCGAATTCATGTGCACTTGGTGCAAGTTGCCGCCGTGAGTTTGAGAAAGATTGTTTTGTTTTCCCTTGGAATCATCTCAAATCAGTCATGCATACGTGCGAAGTATTCTATGGTTTGGTAGATTTATTACCTCCACTCCATATGTGTTCCTAGCACATCAAGCCACTGATTGACTTGTTCAAGGAAAAGGAGTCTATGCTTGGGATCTATTCCATGGACTTGCGTAAGACTTCAAGATCCTTGATGATGGTTCCCCACCTGAACTCGATAGTGTTTTATTATAAGACTACTATGTGGTCATGCTCGTCTTGGATAGCGTGTTCACAGGGTTGTAGCAGAACCAGCTCATTTTTGGAGCTTGCGATCTTAGTTAATTCCTCGAGAATCTCGCAACGCCATCTCATCGACTTGTGTTGAAACTCTTCTTTTCAGACATGTGAGTCTGAAGCGTCCTGTTTCTAACCAGATCTGAATCTCAGGCAGATATGATGGTTGGAACATTCCTAACATTTGCATTTTGTTCCCAGCTTGCACTGCCTTCTGTAAATCTCCCGTGGACTGCCCTTCTCAGGAATTGTTGTCCAGGATCATCCTCAAAGTGGTCCTGTCATGGGTCTCATCCATTTCCGGTGATAAGCAAAAATCATCCATTGTGTTGTCTTCAACAAGGTAGTCCACATCATCCATTCTAGTATGAGTATGCCATTTCTTCAAGCTCCTTCACGCGATCGTTTGTAATTGCCTCAGGCTGGTGAGAAGAGTTTCAATGATCTCTGAATCAAAAGTAATTCTTTTTGCCACTTAAGGGAATATTTCTGCGAGTCACCTTCCTTAAGATGTCTCATTATGGTATCATGGCAATTATCTCCTCGCTAATTTGAAACCATGCACCATCCTACTTAAGCGTGGAATTGTTGCCTACCAAATTTGAACCTTTATCATCCGCTTCTTTCCATCACCCCTGATCTGTGTTTCGTGTCTCAGCTCAAGAGATGTTTTATATCTCACTCCATGAGTTGATCTTGAGTGCTCGCTCTCCAAGGAGATCGATTCCTGTAGAATTTCTTTCTGCCGTCATCATGCTGGATGAAGATCCCGAAAGCAAAGACGTCAAGATCAAGATGACGCAATGAATCAACATCCTTGGGAAGGGCAGTTGGATCGAGAAGACTGCAATAGTTTTGTGACCCCCCCCCTTCCTTCTTACCTCACGTCTTGAATCTCGGGCTGAGATTCTTGTTTAGTGGGGGTGAGTTGTCACAGCCCTAGCTTAGTTTTGCTTACTCTTGCATGATCATCATGGCATCATGTTTATTTTTTTATGAAACTGAAATGGGGGCTGATAAACCCTAGCAGCAAATGAAATTCAACTAGGGTCCAAATAAAATCATTTTCACTGAACCCAAAATGCCCTTCTAAAATGTTCATCATCTTTGCCTTGGTCCAGAACACCTGACAAAAATGGTGCACATTTTACTAGGACAACAGAGGGTCACTGAATTAAATCATATAATACTTGCATTTGGGCATTTAAATGCTATAGAATATTTCAAATGCCCAAGTATTCTTGAACTGAAATGCTTGCTGTAGGATATATCCCCAACACTGGTCATGAGAAGTTTCATGAATTTTAGGATTGTTTCAATATTTTAAATAAAGCCACAAACTTGCAGAATAATAGAAAATAGGAAATAATACAAAGAGAGGAACCTACCTGGCAAAGCCCGCCTGGCCTGGTACTGTAGTGGCCCAGCTCTCCAGCCGGCCCAACCCACCACCGCCGCCCCCTGTCGTCTTCCTCCTTGGACAAAAGGACACGGGCGCGTGCTCACCGCCTGCTGGCCACGCGCAGGCCACCTCCACCCTGCCTGCTTCACTCCCCTGACGCCCTGAACATGCCACGCAACCCCCTGACCCCTCTCACTCTTCCCCGTGGCCCTCCTCTCCTCTACTCTCGCTCTCTCTTCCGAAGCCGAGCGAAGCCGTCGCCGCTGCTCGCCGTTGCTGTGGCCACCGCCTCCCCCTCGACCCCTCGCCGTGCCTGCGAGCTCCGCCTCGACTCTCTCGTCCTCGCCACCGACTCACGCGTCCTCGGCTGCCCAACATCGTCGTCCTCGTCATCGTCTTCACCGAGGGGCACCCAAGATTGCCACAGTTGATTTGCCGGCCCCAGCGCTTCCCCGGCGTTGCCATCATCAATGCTAGCCCCGCAGCGAGCCCCTCTCCAGTTCCCCCTTGTTCCCCTCCTCTAGCTCGTCCTCTAGCAGCTGTCACCGCCAAAGCTGTGAGCTCAGTTCCGCCGGCCATGGCGCCACCGCGGCCACAGCTCCTGCAGCTCGTGTCGGAGCGCATCAACATGCTCATGAGGCCCCCAGGAGCCAAACCCACACACTCACTCGCCCTACCGCGCACCCCAACACCAACCCCGCAATCACCCGAGCTCTGGCCGCCACTCCTGATGTCGCCGTCGACGCTACCATCCACCTCAGGCCTCCCTGAGGCCACCTTCGGACGTGCCGTGATGCCAGCTTGTCGTAGAGCCCAGCCACGCATCCATCCATCACCGGAGTTGGCCAGAAGGGCGACTTCGCCGTGTCTGTGTACTCGCCAGTGATTAACCGCCGATGACAACCATGGTTAGGGGCTAATCACCCCACTAACTAACCACATTGGCCACTGACAGATGGACCCCACGCCCTTAATTAGTCATAGGTTTATCTCCCTGCTTAGTTAAGCTAATGGTCGTGGCCCCATAGGTCAGTTTGACCTGGCCACGTCAGCATTGACCCGGTCCCACGTGTCAGCCTCTATAGGTTGCTCTGTGTCACCGACTAGTGGGTCCCACTGGTCAGGTTCGACCTGGCCAGCCACAGTTGACCTGATGACATCACTCTTACATCATGCTGACGCAGTAAAACCTTTTCTAGATTTTAAATAAATCTAAATGATTTATTTATTTTCAGAAAATGCCTAAAACTTCTATAAATCATAGAAAATAATCTATAACTCAGAATGAAATAATTTATATATGAAAAATTATTAGAAAAAATCAAGGAATCTGTTTATGGCATTTTCATGCATGTTTGAACAATGTTTGTCCTCTGGTTTGGACAAAACAAATAAATGGCATTTAATAAAGCACATATGGAGTTTGAATTTGAACCTAGTGTTCAAACCAACTCCATTTAACTTATTGCTAGTTGCATTAGGCCAATCAACAGCATATTGCCATGTCAGATTCATGCATCATATTGTTGCATTGCATTGATTGTGTCCTCCTCTGTTTGCCGGTAACCGTCCCTCTCAGTCAACGATGTTTCCGACGATGTGATCGATGACACCGACGAAGAACTATACTATCTTCAAAAGCGCCAGGCAAGCAAAACCCCCTTGTTCATCCCGATACAATCCCACTCTCTCGCTCCTGCTCTCTTTTACTGTATTAGGACAACAACGATTTAACTCTTACATGTTGTGGTGGTTGAACCCCTTTCCTCTGCATGACCTGTCATTGCCACAGTAAATAGATGAAACCCACTAGTATGAGTAGGAGTTGTTTGAGCCCTGATGTGCCTACTCATTCATGCTTATTTGTCATGCCTGCTACTACTTAGAGTTGAGTCAGGTCTGATTCATCGGGGATGAATTGGAACAGTGATGAACATGTCCTACTGTGTGTAAGCTAAGTGTGTGAACACGATTTGGTAAAGGTAGCGGTGAGAGGCCATGTAGGAGTACATGGTGGGTTGTCTCATTGCAGCCGTCCTCAGGAACTGAGTTCTGTGTCTATGATCCATGAACAGCTACTACCACTCATTGGGATCCTTAATTGACCCTCTCGGCTTCTTAATCACCCTAGTACTCTGTCCAGGAGTTGCAACTAGTTTCGGGTGTTTGTAGGTTATGTGTTGGCGGTCGTGCGTAGCGCTGACCCTAGGGGTGGGCTATGATGCGGTAGATACACCATGGCATGGTGTACCGGGCGCCCGTTTGGTGTCTCGGGAAACCTGTTCACATCGTTCGGGGCCGTATGTGGAAACCTCGGCCGGACTCCCTGCGGATGGAACCTGAATAGGCGATAAACCTGGACTAGAGACTTAAGTGTTTAGGTAGGCCGTGGCCGACACCCTCGTTGGGCTTTCGCTTGAAGGTTGCCGAGTTCATGTCGTGTAAACGACGGTAAGTGGTGGGAGCGTGTGTGAATAAGTACACCCCTGCAGGATTATCATTATCTATTTGAATTGCCGGATTCGTCGGATATGGAAACTTGGACCCCTTGCATAGTTCATAGACAAGTGAAAGTGGATACTCTAAAACTCGCAAGATAAGTGTGAGTGCTATGGATGGCCTTCTCGTAGGGAGACGGGAGCGGATCCATAGTGGTGTATTGCATGGTGAATATGTGGACTCGTGTGCGCCACATCAAAAGAGTTGCTTGCAGTCGTAGTTCAGGTTAGCCACTGAGTCAAAGCTGGCTTGCTGCAGTTAAACTCCACCACCCCCTTATTGATACCGATGCATATGTAGATAGTTCTGATGTAAGTCTTGCCAGGTACATTTGTACTCACGTTTGCCTATTTTATGTTTTGCAGAGAGACGTCAGTCTCGCTAGTAGTTCCGTGTGGACTTCCACGTTTAGCTTGATACCTCAGCTACGATCTTGTGCCCTCAGCAGGATCTGGTAGATAGTCAGGCTTCTTAGCCTTTTCCATTTGTAGATGTATGTACTCAGACATGTTAAGCTTCCGCATGTGCTTTGCATTGTATGCTATGATTGTTGCGTCATGAGACCCATGTTTGTAATATCTCGCTCCTCGGAGCCTAATGAATAAATACTTGAGTTGTAGAGTTTTGTTGTGATGCCATGTTGTATTTACACATATCGAGCATATTGTGTGTATGATTGAAATGCTTGGTATGTGTGGGATCCGACAATCTAGTTGTTTATCCTTGGCAGCCTCTCTTATGGGGAAATGTAGTCTGGTGCTTCCATGAGCCATAGTAGTCCACTACAGCCCGGTTCACCGGAGTCCTGCTAGCCCAGCACTACTGCTCAGGACACTTGACTGGCCGGCATGTGTTTCACTTCGTTCCTGTGTCTGTCCCTTTGGGGAAATGTCACGCGGTGATATCCGGAGTCCTGCCTAGCCTGCTACAACCTAGGTTCCCGGAGTCCTGTTAGGCCAGTGCTACAGCCCGGATTCACACGCTGCTGACCGACATTTTCGATGTGATTCATGTATGCCTGTCCCCATAGGTTAGTGCCGCTTTGGGTTAACGACTAGCCATGTCGGCCCGGGTTCTCTGTCATATGGATGCTAGCGACACTGTCATATAGGTGAGCCAAAAGGCGCAAACGGTCCCGGGCCATGGTAAGGCGACACCCGTGGGAATACCGTGCGTGAGGCCACAAAGTGATATGAGGTGTTACCGGCTAGATCGATGTGACTTGGAATCGGGGTCCTAACAATTCTCGAAGTGGTCATTGAGATTCTTTTCAATGGAGCTCAAGTATGCTCCATCTTGCAATCCGGAGTGCAATTCTCCCTTCCATATCATTGGGGGTGGTATTATGTCATTCTTGATAATTTGAGTTCATGTTTCTTGATTCACATGTTGTTAAGAATGAGATATATTAAATCCATCTATCTCGTCATTGGAGTTATCTTGGGTTAAAATTTCACCTAAAGCCTTCCCTTAGGAGTGTTGCTATTTATGGTGCTCTTAAAGGACCCAAGTTCTTCTTTATCCTCCCGGTGAAATAGTTTCTCATCTCTGTCTTCATATCAAACCAAATCTTTTAGTTCGATAGTGGTGGAATTTCTCCTCATAGTTTTGGGGATGTCTTTCATAAGTCCACATCAAGCTTACTCTTTTCGTTGTTGGTTTTCCAACAACTCCATTCGAACCTTCTCCTGAAGATGCTTTTGCAAGCTCATTTAAGGTAGAAGATGTTGATTTCTCCTCCGTTCATTCCATTCCTTTTCTCTCTTTTCTTCCGGAGACATTGTGTTGTTGCTCTCTTCAACCCTTCTTCTTGTTCTTGTCAGGACCTTGTTCTTTTCATGCCTATCCATTTAACTGGAGTGTTGTGCCCTTCTTGCTCAAGTCCTTTTCATCCTATCAAGCCTTGCATCTCTTTTCAACCGAAGTGCTGCCCGAAGTTGTTCTTCCTTGTTCATCTTTTCTAACAGAGTGTTTTCAACTTCATTCATCTCCGTAGTATTCTTTTCTCGAAATGGCTTAACCTTTTCAAGGTTCTTTGGTTTCACTCATTGGTCAAAGAAGCAACTTAGTGTCACCTCTCGTCTTCCTCTTCTATTTTCCCCTCCGGTGCCATTCTAGATTTCGAGACGAGATCCTCTCATAGTGGTGGAGTGTTGTAGCGCCCCGAGACCGATGTGCCAGGTGTCTTCCAGTTATTCGTTGTTCTTGCCTTGTAATTGCTTGCATGTCATGCATCTCATATCATGTCATCATGTGCATTGCATCATCATGTTTTCAAAACTTGCATCCGTCCCGGTCTCCTAGTTCCGTCCGTTGTCTGTTCTGAGCCCAGACACACTTGCACGCGCCCGCGGCATGTCCGAAATATTATTTTATAAGTGGCCAAAAATGTTCTCGGAATGGGTTGAAAGTTGGCATGTGGTGTTGTTATGTTGTAGGTAGGCTGCCTGCCAGGTTCCATCGCATTCGGAGTTCGTTTGATAGCCCAACAGATAACTATAGCGACATTATAGTCGGTCAAACGTCGGACGTTTTCGGTCTCCGGAAACAGTTGCCGGGTCACTCTCTCTCTCTTCTCTTCTCTCAGCCCAAAGCTTTCTGCATAGTCCGATGTCAACCGTCAGACCTCGAAACCCTCTCTGCACAGTGCATCGAACCCCTCACGTGAGCGTCCGAAACTGTCCCAAACCCGACCCGCTCTCTCGTTACCAACGGGTCCGGATCATCCCCAAATGTCTACAAAACATCACGGTTTTCTTGTTTGGACTCCCGAGCCTATTTATTCTCGTCCGTCGGATTTTGATCGGACGATCCAACTTCCCTCTTTTCCTGTATATATAGTCTACCCCTAGTCTATTTTCGGACCAATCCCTAATCCCTAGGGATCCTACTAGCCACCGCCACCGCACTGTCTCTTCTCTGTTTTCCGTGTCCGACTAACCGTCGCGCTCCGTTCCTCGATCTCCTCGCCCAATGTAACGCCCCAAGACCGATGTGCCAGTTGTCCTCTAGTTATTCGCTATTGTTGCCTTATCTTTTGCTTGCGTGTCGCATCTTGTCATGTCATCATGTGCATTGTATCATCATGTTTTCAAAACTTGCATCCACCCCAATCTCCTCGTCCTCTCTGTTGTCCGTTCTGAGCCCAACCACACTTGCACGCGCCCGTGGCACGTTCGAAATATTATTTTATAAGTGGCCGGGAAATGTTCTCGAAATGGGATGAAAGTTGGCGTGTCGTCTTATTATAGTGTAGATAGACCGCGTGTCAAGTTTCATCGCAATCGGAGTTCGTTTGACGCCCCAACGGATAACTATAGCGGCAGTATAGCCGGTCTATCGTCGGACGTTTTCGGTCTCCGGAAACAGTCGTCGGGCCTCTCTTCTCTTGTCTCAGCCTGAGGCCTTCTGCACAGTCCACTACCTACCGCCAGGCTTAGCCGAAGCTCTCTCGTCAGCCCGCGGACCTCCTCGTGCGCGTCCAAAAGCTGTCCCGGACCCAACCTGGACAGTCGTCACCGTTGGATCCGGATCATCCCCAAACATCTACAAAATATCACCGTTTTATTATTTGGAATCCCTAGCTATATTATTCGCGATCGTCCGATTATGATCGGAGGGTCCTACCAGAATCCTATTTCCATATATATAGTCCAACTCCTCCCAAATCAAGCCAACCCTAATTTCTAGGGTGTTTGTCCCATCGTCGCCGCCACTCCACCAAATCCCTCTCGGGATCCATCCCCTCCTCGATTGCACACACCAGCCAACCAAAACCAATCCCTCCCGATACACCCATTCCACCAACGACTAGAGGAGCCCGAGCCTTCCTGCAGCTGCCTCCTCCAATCATGGCGCCGCCAGCCATGGAAGTCCACCACCGAGCCGCCCCGTGCCGTCCCAGAGCCTCCTTCCCTCTTGACTGCGCCCATCACCGCAAAGTCGCGGTCCCGTTCCCGCCGTCCGCTGCCCTGTTCGAGTGCCCGCGTGGACCTGCGCCGCCAAGCTCCTCCCATGGCCGCCTCGCCTCCAAGTCCGACCACCGCCAGGCGCAAACCGTTGCTGGCGTGCAGCAGTAGCCACCAGGACCCCTCGTCGTCTGTCTCTCCCTCCCTTCCTTTGTTTTGCTTTTCTCCTCCTCTCACATCTCGATCTCGTTCTCATTCTTTTCTTCTCTATCAGGGAATGAACAACACCATCGTCTGCTACAACGGTCATCTCGATCCAAGCGGGGTCGAGCTCGACGTCGACGACTAGCGCCTCGTCCAGTTCCTCGCGTTGACCAGTGTGCCTCCAAGTTCTAGCGCCAAGTCCCGCGCCCTTTCTTTGGCGAGCAGTCATAGCCACAGCCGCGCCCTGCTTCGACTGAAGCTGATGCCCTCCTCGTCCCCGTGCCTCTGCTTCACCAGGGACTGACCTCGTCGCCGCCCAGATCCGCCAGATCTCGCCGCCTCCGCCATGGATTCCTCATCCCCGACCTCTTTTGCTGCTTCTGACGTCCCACCGCCCTATTCCCGGAGCCCCAAGTTCCCTCGCCATCTTCTGCATCACGCTGTTCCCTGCTTCTGCGTTCAAGAATGCGAGGACAACGACAAGCGCCGAGTCCTCCTTCTCCCGTTGACCGCTGCGCGAGGCCCAGCTGCCCGGCTTCCTCCTCCAGTTGGGCCTAGGCCCAATGTGAGCACACCCCTGGCGCCCCACCCTTCTTTTTTTCCTGTTGTTGGGCCAGCAGATCCGGCCCAGTATTTTTTTTAGGCTCTGCAAATTTAGCTAATTTCCAGAAAACTGTTGTTTTACAGAAAACCCCTTGTAGATCATGCATATAATAACTTAATAACCATGCATCGGTTTAAAACAAACTTAATATGAAAGTTGCTTAGAATTTTGTCTAGTTTAATAATATGCAACTTTCATCTATGTTTAAAATGTCTAAAATGTTGTTTGTTTAAATTTGCTCCTATGCCACGCTAAAATGCTTTAATTCATAACTAAATAACCATAACTCCGAATTTAATAAACTTTATATGTAAATGGGGTAGAATTTTGCCTAGTTTAACATGGTGGCTTCACTTTGCATGCTTAACAACTCTAAAATTGTGTTTAGGGCAGAACAGTACCAAACCTTAAAATATGCACATGTGTTTCCGGACTTGTTGTTTGTTGTTCCGGCCTCATTTAAACTTGCCTAGATAGGTAGTTTTGTTTTGCTTCACCTCTTGCCATGCTAACAACATTTAATATTGTTGGGTACATAAACGAGATCGAACTAAATAACTTGAATGTGGTGTTTCGTCAATATGCAACGGAGTTGCATATTGAGCTCCACTTAATTTGTAGGGTTGTTTGTGCATTTTGCCATGCCATGCCTCATTAAACCGGACTTGCACCATACTTGTTTGCGCATCGTGCAAAGCTTATGTGATGTTTGTTTACTATGTTGTTTGCTCCTTTCCGGTGTTGCTTCTTCGGGTTGGTTCCGAGAACGTCGCGTTTGTGACGACCCGTTCGACTACGTCTGTTTGCCTTCTTCATGGACTCGTTCTTCTTCCTTGCGGGATCTCAGGCAAGATGACCATACCCTCGAAATCACTTCTATCTTTGCTTGCTAGATGCTCGCTCTTTTGCTATGCCTATGCTGCGATACCTACCACTTGATTATCGTGCCTCCCATATTGTTGAACCAAGCCTCTAACCCACCTTGTCCTAGCAAACCGTTGTTTGGCTATGTTACCGTTTTGCTCAGCCCCTCTTATAGCATTGTTACTTGCAGGTGAAGATTGAAGTTTGTTCCTTGTTGGAACATGGAGATGTTGTTACTTGTTGGAACATGTTTACTTGTTGGGATATCACAATATATCTTTTTTAATTAATGCATCTATATACTTGGTAAAGGGTGGAAGGCTCGGCCTTATGCCTGGTGTTTTGTTACACTCTTGCCGCCCTAGTTTTCGTAATATCGGTGTTATGTTCCCAGATTTTACGTTCCTTATGCGGTTGGGCTATTATGGGAACCCCTTGACAGTTCTCCTTGAGTAAAACTCCTCCAGCAATGCCCAACATTGGTTTTACCATTCGCCACCTAGCCTTTTTCTTTCCCTTGGGTAGGCCTTCCCAAGGGTCATCTTTATTAAACCCCCGGGCCAGTGCTCCTTTGAGTGTTGGTCCAAACTGAGGGATGTCCGGAGCTACCAGGGGCAACTCTGGGCTGGCCCACCCGACGTCTGGCTCATCCGGTGTGCCCTGAGAACGAGATATGTGCAGCTCCTATCGGGATTTGTCGGCACATCTTGGTGGCTTTGCTGGTCTTGTTTTACCATTGTCGAAATTTCTTGTAACCGGGATTTCGAGTCTGATCGGGTCTTCCTGCTAGAAGGAATATCCTTCATTGACCATGAGAGCTTGTGATGGGCTAAGTTGGGACACCCCTACAGGGATTTGAACTTTCGAAAGCCGTGCCCGCGGTTATGGGTAGATGGGAATTTGTTAATGTTCGGTTGTAGAAAACCTGAAGTTGACCTTAACTAAAATACATCAACCGCGTGTGTAACCGTGATGGTCTCTTCTCGGCGGGGTCCAGGAAGTGAACACGGTGTTGGAGTTATGTTTGACATAGGTTGTTCTAGGATCACTTCTTGATCATAGTTTTATGGACCGTGCCTTGCCTTCTCTTCTCGCTCTCATTTGTGTATGTTAGCCACCAAACATGCTAGTCGCTTGCTGCAGCTCCACCTCATACCTTTTACCATACCCATAAGCTTAAATAGTCTTGATCGCGAGGGTGTAAGATTGCTGAGTCCACGTGACTCACAGTTACTTCCAAAACTAGTTTGCAGGTGCCGATGTTACCGAGCAGGTGACGCAACCAAGCTCAAGGAGGAGCTCGATGAAGATCTTGTCCTTTGTGTTGTTTCGTTCTAGTTGATCAGTGGTGGAGCCAAGTTGGGGTCGATCGGGGACCTTGTCGCATTTGGGGTTCTTCTTTTATTTTGGTTCCGTAGTCGGACCTTGATTGTATTTGGATGTTGTAATGCTCTATTCATGTATTTGTGTGAAGTGGCGATTGTAAGCCAACTATGTATCTTTTCCCCTATTGTATTACATGGGTTGTTTGCGAAGATTACCTCACTTGTGACATTGCTTTCAATGCGGTTATGCCTCTAAGTCGTGATTCGACACATGGGAGATATAGCCACATCGAGGGCGTTACACCCAACAAACTGCAAGCTGCGGCAGCAGCAGTCCGTGTCCACCTCTCCTTTGCGCTCCCGGAGACATTCAACGCTCGCAGAGCATCAGCAGCAATCCTGAGCGCCCCGTCCCCTCGTCTTGTACCTCGATCCAGGATGGATAGGGAACAGAGTTGCTCTTCACTCATCGCCGGCGGCCTCAACATCTGGATCCGCCGCCGCCTACCCCAGGTCACGCTGCCCAAGCAGTGCAATGTGCCTCCCCTTCTCTTCCTTTCTCCGGTGCCCTCTCTCTGCTCTAAGTGCCGCTGCCATTTTTCTTGCAGGAGCCAAAGTCGAGCTCGTCGCTGGCCTCCTCGGCCGCGTCCTTTGCCGGATCTGGGTTCTCCATGCGCAGATACCTCGTTCTTGTCCTTCCCCGCCTTGCCCCGTCGTCATCCCCGCTGAATCACCTTCGCCGGCGCGGCCGTTCCGTCGCGAGCCGCCACCGTCCTCACACCAGCCTTGCTCGACCTCCTGTGCGGGGGAGAGGACCGAGCCGCTACCTCCCTGGGCCGGCCCCGTGCTCATGGGCTGCGCCAAGGCCCAGCTTCCCGCTGCTAGCTTCCCCTGCAGGCCTCCCTCTCCGTCCAGTGGGTCGTGGCCCATGTGAGCAGCAGCCCCTTCTCTCTATCGGGCTAGCCAGTTTCTTCCTGACTCATGTTTTTTTTCTGAGGAGTGATTTATCTATTTATCCAGTTAAAACAGAATTGCAGAAAAGCCGTCAAACTTCATGCATTTAATAACTTCACAACCGTGCATCGGATCTAAATAAATTATATATGAAAGTTGCTTAGAATTTTGTCTAGTTTAATAATATTCAATTTTCATCCATGTTTAAAATGTTTAAAATGCTGTTTGGTTAAATTTGCTCCTATGTCATGTTAAAATGCTTTAATTCATAACTAAATAACCATAGCTCGGTTTTAAATAAACTTTATATGTAAATGGGGTAGAAAAATGCCTAGTTTAACATGGTGGCTTTACTTTGCATGTTTAACTACTATAAAATTGTGTTTAGGGAAGAACAGTTCCAAACCTTAAAATATGCACATGAGTATTTTCCGGACTTGTTGTTTGTTGTTCCGGCCTCATTTAAACTTGCCTAGATAGGTAGTTTTCTTTTGCTTCACCTCTTGCCATGTTAATCAACACTTAATATGGTTGGGTACCTAAACGAGAGAGAACTAAATAAGTCACGTGGTGTTCCGTCAATATGCAACGGAGTTGCATATTGAGCTCCACTTAATTTGTAGGATTGCTTGTGCACTTTGCCATGCCATGCATAATTAAACCGGACATGCATCATACTTGGTTGTGCATCATGCCATGATTATGTGGTGGTTGTTTACTATGTGGTTTGCTTCTTTTCAGTGTTGCTTCTTCGGGTTGGTTCCGATAACGTCGCGTTTGTGAGGATCCGTTCGACTACGTCTGTTTGTCTTCTTCATGGACTCGTTCTTCTTCCTTGCAGGATCTCAAGCAAGATGACCATACCCTCGAAATCACTTCTATCTTTGCTTGCTAGATGCTCACTCTTTTGCTATGCCTATGTTGCGATACCTACCACTTGCTTATCATGCCTCCCATATTGCCATGCCAAGCCTCTAACCCACCTTGTCCTAGCAAACCGTTGTTTGGCTATGTTACCGCTTTGCTCAGCCCCTCTTATAGTGTTGTTAGTTGCAGGTGAAGATTGGAGCTTGTTCCATGTTTGGAACATGGTTATTTTGTTGGGATATCACAATATCTCTTATTTAATTAATGCATCTATATACAGGGTAAAGGGTGGAAGGCTCGGCCTTATGCCTGGTGTTTTGTTCCACTCTTGCCGCCCTAGTTTCCGTCATATCGGTGTTATGTTCCCGGATTTTGCGTTCCTTACACGGTTGGGTTATAATGGGAACCCCTTGACAGTTCGCTTTGAATAAAACTCCTCCAGCAAGACCCAACCTTGGTTTTACCATTTGCCTCACCCCCACCTACTTTTCCCTTGGGATTCATGCTCCCGAGGGTCATCTTTATTTTAACGCCCCCCCCCCCCCCCCCGGGGCCAGTGCTCCTCTGAGTGTTGGTCCGAACTGAGCTGCCTGCGGGGCCACCTCGGGGAAACTTGGGGGCTGGTTTTACTCATAGTTAGTCTCATACGGTGTTGCCCTGAGAACGAGGTACGTGCGAGTCCTATCGGGATTTGCGGCACATCGGGTGGCTTTGTTGGTTTAGTTTTACCATTGTCAAGATGTCTTGTAACCAGGATTCCGAGTCTGATCGGATTGTCTTGGGAGAAGGAATATCCTTCGTTGACCGTGAGAGCTTGTGATGGTCTTAGTTGGGACACCCCTGCAGGGATTTGAACTTTCGAAAGCCGTGCCTACGGTTATGGGCAGATGGGAATTTGTTAATGTCTGGTTGTAGAAAACCTAAAGCTTAACTTAATTAAAATGCATCAACCGCGTGTGTTACCGTGATGGTCTCTTCTCAGCGGAGTCCGGGAAGTGAACACGGTGTTGGAGTTATGCTTGACGTAGGTTGCTCTAGGATCACTTCTTGTTCATAGATTCTCGACCGTGCTTTTGCCTTCTATTCTCGCTCTCAGTTGCGTATGTTAGCCACCAAATATGCTAGTCACTTGCTGCAGCTCCACCTCATACCTTTTACCCTTCCTATAGCTTAAATAATCTTGATCGCGAGGGTGTGAGATTGCTGAGTCCCCGTGACTCAGAGATACTTCCAAAACCAGTTTGCTGGTGTCGATGAAACCATGCAGGGGATGCAACCGAGCTCAAGGAGGAGCTCGATGGAGTTTGTGTTCGTTTTGTTGTTCCGTTTCCAGTTGATCAGTAGTGGAGCCTAGTTGGGATGATCGGGGATATGTGTAGCAGTTTGGGTAGTCTAATTTTATTTTCGTTCCGTAGTCGGACCTTGATTGTATCTGGATGATGTAATGTTGTATTCATTTATTGTGTGAAGTGGTGATTGTCAGCCAACTATGTATCTCTTTCCCTTATGCATTACATGGGTTGTGTGAAGATTACCTCACTTGCAACATTGCTTACAATGCGGTTATGCCTCTAAGTCGTGCTTCGACACGTGGGAGATATAGCTGCATCATGGGCGTTACACTCTCTCTCTCTCTCTTTTGTTCTTGAGGTGGTACGATCTTGATGTATCATGAGCTTTGTTATTATAGTTGGATCTTATGATGTCCCCCCCCCCCTCTACTCTCTTGTAATGGATTGAGTTTTCCCATTGATGTTATCTTATCAGATTGAGTCTTTAAGGATTTGAGAACACTTGATGTATGTCTTGCATGGGATACCCGTGGTGACAATGGGGTATTCTATTGATCCACTTGATGTATGTTTTGGTGATCAACTTGCGGGTTCCGCTCATGAACCTATGCATAGGGGTTGGCACACTTTTTTGTCTTGACTCTCCCGTAGAATCTTTGGGGCACTCTTTGAAGTACTTTGTGTTGATTGAATAGATGGATCTAAGATTGTGTGATGCATATGGTATAATCATACCCATGGACACTTGAGGTGACATTGGAGTATCTAGGTGACATTAGGGTTTTGGTTGATTTGTGTCTTAAGGTGTTATTCTAGTACAAACTCTTGAATAGATCGACCAAAAAGAATAACTTTGAGGTGGTTTCGTACCCTAACATAATCTCTTCGTTTGTTCTCTGCTATTAGTGACTTTGGAGTGACTCTTTGTTGCATGGTGAGGGATAGTTATATGATCCAATTATGTTATTATTGTTTAGAGAACTTACACTAGTGAAAGTATGAACCCTAGGCCTTGTTTCGATGCATTGCAATACCATTTGTGCTCACTTTTATCATTAGTTACCTTGCTGTTTTTATATTTTCAGATTTCAAAAACCTTTATCTAACATCGATATACCACTTGTATCACCATCTCTTCGCCGAAATAGTGCACCTATATAATTTACCATTGTATTGGGTGTGTCGGGGACACAAGAGACTCTTTGTTATTTGGTTGCAGGGTTGCTTGACAGAGACCATCTTCATCCTACGCCTCCTACGGATTGATAAACCTTAGGTCATCCACTTGAGGGAAATTTGCTACTGTCCTACAAACCTCTGCACTTGGAGGGCCAACAATGTCTATGATAAGAAGGTTGTGTAGTAGACATCACTCCACTTGACGTTGCGGGCTCTATCCTGATGGCATCAGACTCTGCCGGGAGCCTTGCCTTGCCGGCACCAGGCCCTGCCAGGGGATTCTCCGACTTGCCGTCTACTGGTCCTGCCGCAGCCACCGCCTCTTCATCAACCTCCCTCTACGCCACCAGCGCGGCACTGACCACTTGATTCGTCGCCGCCAGATACAGCAATGGCGGCTCTTGTTGTCCAGGTGCAACTTGTATCGGTGTAGAGTAAAGGTATCTCTTCAGGTCTTGCAACGCCGCCTCGGCTTCCGGGGTCCATTCCATTGGGCCCGCCTTCTTCAAAATCTTGAAAAAGGGAAGGGCGCTCTCGGCAGACTTGGATATGAATTAGCTCATGGCGGCAATGCAGCCAGTGAGTCGACACACATCCTTGATCCGCTTGGGCACCTCAATACGCTCGATAGCCTTGATCTTGTCTGGGTTTGCCTCGATCCCACGCTGCGATACAACGAACCCGAGAAGTTTGCCGGACGGAACACCGAAGACACACTTCTCAGGGTTCAGCTTGAGGTTGATCTTCCGTAGGTTGGCAAACGTCTCTTCTAAGTCTTGTACAAGAGTCGCCCTATCTTTGGTTTTGACTACTATGTCATCCATATAGGCTTCCATATTTCTATGTAGCTGGGGTTCAAAACCAATTTGGACAGCTCTTGCAAATGTTGAACCAGCACTCTTCAACCCGAAAGGCATCCGTAAAAAGCAATGCATACCACATGCGGTGATAAATGTTGTCTTCTCTTCATCTTCTCTTGTCATGAAGATCCGGTGGTAGCCCGAGTAGGCGTCGAGGAATGACAAAAGATCACACCTGGCCGTGGAGTCAACAATCTGGTCAATGCGCGATAACGGGAAGGGGTCTTTAGGACAAGCCTGATTGATATATGTGTAGTCAATACACAGCCTCCACTTCCTGTTTGTTGCCTTGCGCACCACCACCGGGTTGGCCAACCACATCGGATGGAGCACTCCTCTCACCAAACCCGCTGCTTCCAATTTCCTGATCCCCTCTGTGATGAACTCATGCCATTCCAAAGCTTGCTTTCTGACCTTCTGCTTGACGGGTCGCTCATGGGGACAGACAGCAAGGTGGTGCTCAATCACTTCTCTGGGAACACGGGGGATGTCGGATGCTTGCCACGCAAACACATCGACATTCGCCCGCAGGAAAGCGACGAGCACCCTTTCTATTTGCCATCGAGGGTGGAGCTTATGGTGAAAGCCCCTCCAGTGCCATCTTCCTTGACGGACACCCTCTTGGTCTCTGGTGGCGCAGCCCTAGATTTCTTGCTCTTGCCGGTAGAGCTCTCGGGCACGTCCTCGATGGTAGCACAGCACTCCGAAGAGGCGCGCTTGTCGGAGTGGGTGCGAGAGGTCTTGCCGGTCTTCTTCTTCCCTCCCGAGGCCTCAACGGTAGGAGCAGGTGCCTTGGCGGCAGCTGCTACAACTGCTTCTCGATAGAGTTGGTTAGTGCAGATCAGCGCATCCTTCTTGTCGGAAGGGGCGGTGATGATGGTCATCGGCCCAGGCATCTTTAGCATATTGTAGGCGTAGTGCGACGCCGCCATGAACTTGGCTAGTGCCGGGCGGCCAAGGATCCGGTTGTAGGGCAAGGGGATCTCAACCACATCGAAGACGATCCTCTCCGTCCTGTAGTTCAACTCACCTCAAACGTCACGGGCAATGTGACCTTCCCCTTCGGCTGGCTCCTCCTCGGGCTAACCCCTTGAAACGTACCTGTTTCCTCAAGGTCTCCATCAGGAATTTGCAGCCTTTTGATCACGACGGGCGAGATCAAGTTCAATCCGGCCCCGCCATCAACCAGCATCTTATTCACCTTGAGGTTTCGTATCGTTGGTGAGACCAACAACGACAAACACCCGATCGCAATAGTGCGGTCAGGGTGGTCCTCGGCGTCAAAGATGAGGGGCGTGCTGGACCACTTCAGTGGCTTCTGAGCGTCGAACGATGGCTCTACGGCTGTAATCTCACACGCCCACTGCTTGAGCCGGCGGTGAGAAGTGTGCAGCGAGGCACCACCATCGATGCACATGGCCTCCATAGCCTTCTGGAACTCATGCTCACCAGACTCGTCATCCTCGTCATGATCATCGTCTTCCTGCTTCTTGTCGCAGCCTCGGGTGGGCCTCTCTTGCTGGTTATCCTTGCCGCGGCGACCTCCTTGGCCGCCATGCTTCTTGCCGGATCCTTCGGCACCATCCCGACCCTTCTCCTTGTCCTGCCTCTCATATTCAGATTTTTTTCTTTTCAGCAAGCAACTCAACTTGTCAGCAGTTCTGGAGGTTGTGGCCCTTGGTGCGGTGGATCTTGCAGCACTGCTTGTCGGAGCCTCCTGGCTTGTCGACAGACGCCAAGGCCCGACAAGCGGTGCACCCAGCAATCTCCTTGTCGGGGTCGTCTACCTTGGCCTTCTTGGCGGCACTGGTGTCGCTGGATCCCTCGACGGCAAGCACGGTCTTGTCCTTGCGTTTCCTGCTGCGACACCGGCCCTTCTTCGTCGGGGCGGCGGTGTCTTTGTTGGTAGAGTCGGTTTCCGCACAAGTGTCTTCGCCAGGGTACTTCCTTTCCTCTTCAGCCCGAGCGCATCTATCGGCCAAAACGTAAAGTTTGGCCACGTCTTTGACCTTGTTCGTCGCCAGCCCTTCACGCATCTTGCGGTTATGCACATTCTGACGGAATGTGCTGATCACGGCGGTAGGATGAACATCCGGGATGTTGTATTGCACTCGGTTGAACCTCTATATGTACTTGCATAGGTTTTCACCTTCCTTCTGGGGAATGATATGCAAATCACTCGCCTGGCCATGAGCTTGGTGGCCTCCAGTGAAGGCACCAACAAACTCGTGGCACAGATCTGACCAAGAAGAAATGGAATCTGCCGGCAAGTGCATCAACCAAGACATGACATTGGGTTTCAGAGCCGACGGGAAGTAATTGGCAAGCACCTTGTCGTCACGAGCTCCAGCGGCTTGCATCATGATGGTGTAGATGCTGAGGAACTCTGACGGGTGGGTCTTGCCGTCATACTTCTCGCCGACATCGGGCTTGAACGTGCGGTGGGACGGCCACTGGAACTACCGCAGCTCACGGGTAAAGGCTAGGCAACCCACCTCATAAGGTAGGCCGCCGGAGCCTCCCGGTGCTGGGTGGTCCATAGAGGGCCCCGCCCGCCTGTCTGACTGGTGGCACGTATCGCGCCGGCGCTTGATGGTGGTTCGAGCATCTTTATGGGCTCGTCCCTGTAGAACCTAGCGTTGATCATGGCGGGTCCATGGGTCGGACGATGCTATGGAAATGTCATCACAAGCATCATCACGATGGACCGACATCCGTGGTGGCTAGCATGGAGGAGAGTGTACCATGGCCGCGGCGCCTTCGGCCCCTCCACCGCCAGCATGCAGTGGCTCGATGGAGCGCCGGCCTGAGGGCCCCGCCGGTCGTGGCTCGTCTTTGTTGGCGACGCCGACGAGGCTCCGGATAGTGGCTCTCCACTCGTTGAGCTTCTCTGTGGCGGGGGGGTCGAGGAGCAGCTGCACGCGTGCCAAGGCATCTGCTAGTGTGGGCGGCGGTGAAAGCTGTGTGGACCGTGGCGCGCTTTGACTTCTAACCACATTAGAAGGAGCTCTGTCATGGCCCAGCGGCTGTGCACCGTCCTCGCCAGCACTTCGGCAGGCATGCTGGCCTCCTTTGTCCCGCGGATGACGCACAGGACTCTTCCCACGGCGGCATCCAGGGTCACCGGCGTGGTGAGGTTGCTCGTCGCGCACAACCTGGGAAGAGCGCGCTGTGGGCGCCGGAGTGGCCGTCTTGGAGGTCGCTGCGCCACCCGCGGGTGGTACGGCGGCGCCCCCGGAGGGTCCCGCGTCGTCTGCGGGGGGGGGGGCAGCTCCGTCTCTGGATTTCGTAGCGTGTGGCCCGTCGCCTTGCGCATGAACGACGCCGCTTGCCAGGCTCTGACTGCCAGAGCGATGTTGGTGCTCATGGGTCATGCCTCGGGTTTTGTCCGCGACCGGCCCGCTGCTCGCCCGCACCGGTACGGGCCATCCGGCTCCCGATGAACCGACAGTCGTGGCTGCCTTCTTCTTGGGAGCCATGGCGACGAAGAACTGCTAGGCTAACTGCTAGACCAGATTCTCACAACTGCGAACCCTACCTGGCGCGCCAAAGATGTCGGTGGGAAATGACACCTATGGGATCACAAGAATCCCTACTACGGTTGCTGGGGCGCAGGGTCGTGAGAAGAGCAGGATTAACACTTAGAACAAAGATCGTTTATCCAGGTTCGGGCCGCGAGGATGCGTAAAACCCTAGTCCTGCTTTAGTGGATGTATTGAGTGTTCTTGGGCTCTCGAACTAGCTATAGTGGTTGTGCAGTTCAATAGAGTTGAATCCCCCTCCAGTACGCCATGGGCCTCCTTTTATAGTCTAAAGGGGCTGCCACAATGGCACACAGGAGGTGGAAAGGCCTACAGTACTGCGAGCTTATCGCCAGTATTACAGGACAAGCCGCATTTAATGCATCGCTTAGGTGTCCCTTAGCTTTATCGGGGACGGGAATGAGGCCCGTCCCGTTCGTCGCCGCTCCTCCTCGCTTCGACATCCGCCCAGGCTAGCGATGCATGCAGTGCCATGTAGACAGGCAGGCAGCTGAGGTGGCGCAGTGGTAGGGCCTTCATGAAGGTCCGCACGCTGCCACGCAGGTGCCTGCTTATTTGGCCTGCAAGTCGCATGTTGCCACGCAGGTGCCTGCCCAGCTGGTTGGGCTGGCAGCTGCATGCGAACAGCGGCAGTAGTCTTGCCTGGTACGGGTTTGGTAGTGGCCCTGCTGATGCCCTCGGTAAGGGTCTTGCCGGGGCGTTGCAATCATCCCCCGCAAGGGTCTTGCCGGGGGGCCTTGCTGTCATCCCCGACAAGGGTCTTGTCGGGGGCCTTGTGGACTTCCTCGGCTAGGATCCCGCCGAGGGTCGCCATCTTCTGGTCCTCATCTGATCTTGAGTATTCTCTGTCTTCACAATGATCTGCATGCCACCATGGAGGTGCCTCCCGAGCCCTGGCCCAAAGTGGTTGATGGTGTTGGAAACCGTGGGCTCAAGGGTGGTGCGCTCCGCTGGCATTGGGCGAGCTGCCCCAGCAAGGGTCTTGTCGGGGCCGCTGAGCCTGCCCCGGCAAGGGTCTTGTCGGGGGAACCTTCTTCGTCCCTCTACTCTTTGTGCTCTTGGCCTTAGCGTTGTCTTGTTTGCCTTGGTGCTTCGGCTTCTCTCCGGCTTCCCTCCTCTGCCCTGCTAAGTATGGCCGCGGCGCGTGGCTTTGACCGCCCGCGCACAAGTAAAGGGGTCAAAAGGAGAGCCCCTACTTTTGTACACCGACACACCCCAGGTTTGATTCTGCACATCTCAGTTTTCGTTGCCCTCTGTGAGCTATTCTTAGGCATCGATGCTCATTTTGAATTATGGAGGAAATTATTTTGCCTTGTTCCCCGCCATCGAGGAGGTTCCATATTTGAAGTGGGGGTGACAAGGTATGGCGTATAGCTAGATCCAGATACCTCATGGGAACTCCCAAAGAGGTATACTCACAATGGTCTTCGGAATGGTTCTACATAGACAATGTTCTGTTGCCGGATCCAGTTCTCCATGGTGATAACCCACAAGTATAGGGGATCGCAACAGTTTTCGAGGGTAGAGTATTCAACCCAAATTTATTGATTCGACATAAGGGGATCCAAAGAATATTCTCAAGTATTAGCAGATGAGTCGTCAATTCAACCACACTTGGAAACTTAATATCTGCAGCAAAGTATTTAGTAGCAAAGTAATATGATAGTAGTGGTAACGGTGGCAAAAGTAACGGTAGCAGTTTTGGTTTTATAGTGATTGTAATAGTAGCAACGGAAAAGTAAATAAGGGAAGATCAATATATGAAAAGCTCGTAGGCGATGCATCAGTGATGGGTAATTATGTCGGATGCGATTCCTCATGTAATAGTTATAACATAGGGTGACACCGAACTAGCTCCAGTTCATCAATGTAATGTAGGCATGTATTCTGAATATAGTCATACGTGCTTATGGAAAAGAACTTGCATGACATCTTTTGTCCTACCCTCCCGTGGCAGCGGGGTCCTATTGGAAACTAAGGTATATTAAGCCCTCCTTTTAATAGAGTATCGGACCAAAGCATTAACACATAGTGAATACATGAACTCCTCAAACCACGGTGATCACCGGTAAGTATCCCGATTATTGTCACTTCGGGGTTAACTACTCATAACACATAATAGGTGACTATAGACTTGCAAGATAGGATCAAGAACTCACATATATTCACGAAAACATAATAGTTTCACATCTGAAATCATGGCACTCGGGCCCTAGTGACAAGCATTAACCATAGTAAAGTCATAACAACATCAATCTCAGAACATAATGGATACTAGGGATCAAACCCTAACAAAACTAACTCGGTTACATGATAAATCTCATCCAACCCATCACCATCCAGCAAGCCTATGATGGAATTACTCATGCACGGCGGTGAGCATCATGAAATTGGTGATGGAGGAATGTTGATGATGATGATGATGGCAACGGATTCCCCTCTCCGGAGCCCCGAACAGACTCCAGATCAGCCCTCCCGAGAGGGTTTAGGGCTTGGCGGCGTCTCTGTATCGTAAAACGCAATGAATCCTTCTCTCATATTTTTTCTCCCCGAACATGAATATATGGAGTCAGGATGGATGCCGGTGGAGCATCAGGGGGCCCACGAGGTAGTGGGGCACGCCCAGGGGGTAGGCGTGCCCCCCACCCTCGTGGACAGGGTGTGGGACCCTAACGTTAATTCTTTCACCAGTATTTTTTATATATTCCAAAATAATCTCCATTGATTTTCAGGTCATTCCGAGAACTTTTATTTCTGCACAAAAATAATACCATGGCAATTCTGCTAAAAACAGCGTCAGTCCAGGTTAGTTCCATTCAAATCATGCAAGTTAGAGTCCGAAACAAGGGCAAAAGTGTTTGTAAAAGTAGATACGGCGGAGACGTATCAACTCCCCCAAGCTTAAATATTTGCTTGTCCTCAAGCAATTCAGTTGAAAAACTAAAAGTGATAAAGAATAACTTTTACAAACTCTGTTTGCTCTTGTTGTTGTAAATATGTAAAGCAAATTCATTTAGGTCTCATGTTTACTCATATCAATGGCACAATCAACTAGCGAGCAATAATAATAAATATTGGATGACAACACTTTCTCAAAACAATCATAATATGATATAACAAGATGGTATCTCGCTAGCCCTTTCTGAGACCGCAAAACATAAATGCAGAGCACCTTTAAAGATCAAGGATTGACTGGAAATTGTAATTCATGGTAAAAGAGATCCAGTCAAGTCATACTCAATGTAAACTAACAGTAATACATGCAAATGACAGCGGTGCTCTCCAACTGGTGCTTTTTAATAAGAGGGTGATGACTCAACATAAAGGTAAACTAGATCATTACTGGCGCGCGTTGCAGTACCCGTCCTTTTTAACTATAGTATGAAGTGCTAAGAATTTATGTAAAAATGTTGAGTTGTTTATCAGCAACCTTTTTGTTTTCTTTTCATACTTGAGTCCATAATGAAAGTTTAATCATTTTCAATGGGTTGGTTATGCGCCTTATTTGTAGATACTTGGAAGACATGCTAATATTTGTAATAAAATGTGAACAATAGAAAACTGATAGACACAGTGCATATTTCTCAATCCAACGCTTGATGTATCCATATGGTCGGTGTGCTAGACGGTATCAGGCAAAACTGGATCTTAAAAACAACTATATCTAAAGGAAATTGATTACAGACCCCACTATCATTGTTTGATTCAAGCTATAATAAAACAAAATCACAAAATACAAATCAAACTGACAGCCAATTAGCATAGGTACTTCGCCAAGCCATAGCACTAAACTTTAAGAAGCAATCTGTCATCCTCTGTCGGCTACACGTACAGCTACATGCACCATCAGCACCTCAATCGTGCATTAGCGCTAATTCAGTCAGAAACAAGAACACAATACTTCAATCTCTGTTCGGTGCTCAATTGGTAGCTCGCATGGTAGCTTGCACACAAGTTGGGACCTACCAAGTTATAAAATAGCAAGTCTTATGTCTTTAATACTCACAACATTCAGATTATAGGTGTGAGATTTTAGATGTGCTAAATAAAACATCAATGCTGGTAATAAAAGTCTTTGATACATGAACATGAAATATCCCAGGCCATGCTAAACAAAACAACAGCACTAGTAATGAAAGTGAAATCCTCTAGTGGAAATGAAAACTATAACGCATGAAGTAAGATCAGATTTCAACTTTATCAATCTAAATAGCAAAGTTTATTTTAATGACCTCAACAGTCAAGATCCCCTCTTCTAGTATCCCAGAAACAAAAACATAAAACTACTTTTATGTTTGTATTGCATGAAAATGGGATCATAAAGGCAGAGGAGCAAATGATATAAGACTCATTAACTCACTCTGGCAGGAACATTTGGGTTAGCACCAGTGTCGGTGTCAAAATCGGCGGATCTCGGGTAGGGGTCCCGAACTGTGCGTCTAAGGCGGATGGTAACAGGAGGCGGGGGACACGATGTTTAGCCAGGTTCGGGCCCTCTCGATGGAGGTAATACCCTACTTCCTGCTTGATTGATCTAGATGATATGAGTATTACAAGAGTTGATCTACCACGAGATCGTAGAGGCTAAACCCTAGAAGCTAGCCTATGATTATGATTGTTCTCGTCCTACGGACTAAACCCTCTGGTTTATATAGACACCGAAGGGGGCTAGGGTTACACAGAGTCGGTTACAAGGAAGGAGATCTACATATCCGTATTGCCAAGCTTGCCTTCCATGCCAAGGAGAGTCCCATCAGGACACTGGACGAAGTCTTCAATCTTGTATCTTCATAGTCCAACAGTCCGGCCAAAGGATATAGTCCGACTGTCCGGAGACCCCCTAATCTAGGACTCCCTCAGTAGCCCCTGAACCAGGCTTCAATGACGATGAGTTTGGCACGTAGATTTGTCTTCGGCATTGCAAGGCGGGTTCTTCCTCCGAATACTCCATAGAAGATTTTAAACACAAGGATAGTGTCCGGCTCTGCAAAACAAGTTCCACATACCACCGTAGAGAGAATAGTATTTCCACAAATGTAATCTGCTGACACGTTTGACAGCATGACATCATACCACGGCCCGGTCATTATTTGAACCGTTTTTCTCAACCATCTATTGCACATATCGCGAGGTGGTCTCCTTGGCACATCTTGTCGAAGCAGAAAATCGTGTCCCCTTATCATGGGATTCTCATCAATACAGATGTGGGTAACCCAACCGCACCATCAATTACGGTGCTTGGGGAATGAGAGGTTTTATCAGGTGAGTGGGGAGGCGCATCGCCTCTTCCGCCCTTATAAAGGGACAAGGATTCACTCTTTTCACCCACGCCTTCTTCCCGATTCATTCCCTTCTGCTCAGGCTCCAGCGCCCAAGCGTTCACCTTCTCTGCCCACAAAAGGTCTTCCAAAGATGTCCGGATCTGGAGCAGGAGGCAAATGGATGGCCTCTACCGTCCGAGAGAAGGATATCAAAAAGCTTCGGGACACCGGGTATCTGGCCAAGAAAATCAGCCACCGTCTCCCGACCGCGGGATAGATCGTCCCCACTCCGGAACCCCACGAGAGGGTTGTATTCCTCCCTCACTTTGTCCGCGGGCTAGGGTTTCCCCTCCACCTGTTCGTTCGTGGCATCATGTATTATTATGGGATCGATCTTCACAATCTGTCCCCTAATTCCTTCCTCAACATCTCGACATTTATTGTCGTGTGTGAGGCTTTTCTCCGCATTTCTCCGCACTTCGGTTTATGGCTGAAGGTTTTTAATGTGAAGCCCAAGGTGGTGGGCAGCGAGCACGCCGAGTGCGGGGGCGCTATGGTCAGCAAGATGCCCAATGTCATATGGCCAATGGGAACCTTTAATGATTCTGTCAAGGAGTGGGAACAGCAGTGTTCTTACATCACTGAGCTGTGCGGCAAGGAATGGGCCGCCTCTCCCGAGTTTCGATCCAGCGCCCCTCTACGGCTTACATCCTGGGTTAAGAAAGGCCTGGACTGGTCCTCGTCTGATGAACTATCGGTGCTTCGGACGTGCGTTAAAGATATGGGAGATAAGAACATTGAACTTGTCAACGTAGTCCAGGTGATGTTATTCCGCCGGGTAATGCCTTGTCAACACCGGACTTGCAATCTATGGGAATTCGATCCGGCCAGGCACCAAACCTTGCGAGGGTTCTTCGGCTCCTTGCACAAGGACATTTGGAAGGTTCTGTTCAAGTCCAGCAAATCATGGTCAGACTCCGCCGAGGACCGCGGGTACCAACTGTCCCGCCCTGCAAGTTCGGTGAGTTTATCCAACTTTTCTATCCGCATGAGCCAAAGGAAGCACTTAACGCGTGTTATTCAACTCTCCTAGGGCTGGACGAAGAAGGTGGAGCGGATCCATTGTCCGGTCCCGCTGCCCGAAGACCCGGCCATCCCACTTCTGATGAAGATGCTGGTCTCAGCGCCTTACAAGGTGTCGAAGAAGATGAGCGAGAAGGAGGCCAAAAAGACCCAGGGCGGCCTTCGTCTCCGTGGCACTTTGGACACAATATCCGAAGGTTCTGATGCCCATTCCGCCTCCGAGGAGGACGAAGAGGAGGAGGAAGATGAATCCCCTACGGGGGGAAGAAGGAAGAGGACGGCCTCCGCACCCTTGGAGGCCGAACTGCCCAAAAGGGGAAAGGCTCCTCTTCCAGAGGAGTCCACTGCCGCCGCCGACAGTGTCCCGGCATGGGATCCCAGGGCCCAGCCCCTGGTGAACTCGTAAGTATATAAAATCCGAGTACGTTTAAGCGTCCGGACTCATCGTGGCTTAGTATTTTAACCTGAGCATATATTTTTTGTAGTCCGTCGAGGTCCCATACCAAACAATCCTCATCAGAGGACCTGCTGAGCTCAAATGCTATGGAGAGCGGGACACCCCCAAAGGCCCCTTCCTCCAAACAGGTGCATAACACCAAGGCTTCGTCCTAGAAGGACCTTGGCCAAGGAGGAAAGGAAGAAACCATGAAGGCGGCGCCTGGAGGTCAAACCGCAGGGGCCGGACATGTGGGGGAAAAGATTCTCATGGGGTCTAACGACGGGGGCGATCCTGAGTTCGGCTCCCCACCGGATGCGATTCCAGAGACCTATACGGCTCCAGAATCAAGAACGCAGCCTCCTTCGGCTGGACGGGGCGTGCATGTTCCACCGGCGACCTCTGTCCATCCAGAAGTGTCGGATGCTTTGTTGGTGGCATTGGAAGACGCCTCCATCGTTGATGAACACCGTGCCCTTATGGGTGCGGTGATTGAGAAGATTCAGTCAACTGAGAGTGGACTGAACAAAGCCTGTATCAGCCTTATAAGAGGCATTGAGGTATGTTTTATGAGTTGTCGAAGAGTGTCATAGTATAGATAGTAGCCCCTGATACACTGTTCGGTGAAAGAAAGAACCGGACAGGGGATCGAATTGATGATCGCAGGAAGACTCATTGATTGACATTGATTTCTCTTCTGTTTCAAGTAGGTACCTGTAGCGGCTGCTGCCTCTCGTACTGCGGAGATCTCTGGACTGAATCAAAGTCTGGAGCGGGCCATAGAAGAACTTGGCCAATTGAAAATGCAGTTGAGGGATAAACAAAGTATGCACAAGCGTTGCGTGCATTTATTGTGAAATAAATGTTCAGTATGAAATAAGCCGCATAATTTGTGCTAGGGGTTATGACCGAAGTCGAGGCCCTCAAAAGGGTCGTTGCCTAGGCCGAGAAAAAGGCGGCCACAGAGCGGACTCTTCGTGAGAAACACGAGGCTAGAGTTATTAAAGCTGAGTAGGAGCTGCAAGAGGCCGTAAGTAAATGCGAGACCTTGGAGCAGAGTTTAACGGAGAAAGTGTCCGAACTCACCGAGGCGCGTCAAGCCACGAGCGATGCCCGAGGGGAAACCAAAAGCTTCTTGCAGGGGATCCGAGAGGCGATGAAGATCGCGGCGGGTAAGGCTTTTCCCATGTAAAGCAAGTATTTGAAGGGAAAACTATGTTTCTGATTTTGAATTCGGATTTCTCAGGTGTATTTGCCGAGCTACCTTGCAGCATATCAGATGCCGCCCAATTCTATCGAGCCGAAGAAAGGAACACCGCAGATAAGCTCTTCTGGTCACAGTATTTGGCACCGAATTATCCGGTGCCTTTTGCCGATCAACTGAAACAGCTGATCGAACTGCATAAGGTGGCGGAACTAGCCATGAAAGATATGGTTATCTGGCCATGGCCTGCCGAGCCGATTCCAGGCAACTACTTCGGGCTCGTGAGGCGGCTTGTAAGGGCTTTCCCTTGACTTGACGTCATCAAGTGGTCGGTCTGTATAGAAGGAGCGCGAATGGCCTTCGCCCGCGCAAAGGTGCACTGGGGGAAGATGGATGCCGAAAAGCTGATGACCGGAGGACCGCCAGAGGGGAAGGAGCACCGCAAGCCCGAATTATATTATGAGAGTGTACTAAAATGATCCTACCTTGCAGCGGAGCTATGCACCAAGGACATTATATTTCCATGAATGCCAATCATGTTGCCCTTTGTAATGTTTGAACAAGGTCGTTTATTTGTCGCCTGTTATATAAAAGTTTACCCTCCTGTGCGGCAGTTTTTATATTAAACCTGAGAGTTGGCCAGTCGTCGGCTTCTGCCCCCATGTAAGAAGTACGGGGGTGTTCGGGATAAACCTGAGCACTCTTTATCCCAGTTTTGTGTCCTTCGAAGGAGGTGCTCAGCACAACGAACCAGGCAATCGGACTATAGGGCTTTATCACTCTCACTTAGCCATAGGAGCTTTAGATGGTCGGCGCAGCCCGTTGTGTTCGGAAGACCGTACTAGGGGCTCTATAAGCGCCTGATCAGAGAAAAACCGATCCATCGCACGCTGCATTGGTTATGGCATTATACGGGAGAAATCCTTAAAGATTTTGTAACCGCTCGAATAGCTGACCAGCTCTCGCCGTATCATGATAGTCAGTTTTCGGCTTTCTCTACTGAGGTGCTCATCCGGAAGAACTAGGACACAATCGTAGTAGTTCTCCTAGTGCTACCTTAGCCGATATAGCGGAACGTAAAGTACCAAAACATGGGAGCCAGGCAAACCCAACTATTGACCCAAGACATGATTCGGAGCTGATGCATATAATGGTATAGGTTCGGGGTGCCGAACTTCCATGAAGGTGTTTGGACTTTTATTGCTGTGTTACGGGAAAAACGAAGCCCTGGCATATTTAAGGAATATCGCTGTGTACGGATGCCACTTGACAAAATGATTTCGATAAGAAATAATCAGCAGGTAAACGTCATATAAATCCACATGTTGTATTTGAATAATATGTCTATGTGTATGGGTACAAGTAATGTGATAAAAAGGGGTTGTGATAGCCGAACCTGCTGTGACCAGGGGGAAGAGGTTGAGTGCGGATCCGCAATATAGCCAGACGGTCACTACGGGGAATGTCTAAGGATTCCCTAATGCGTTCAAGCTACCTCCGTGTAGTCTGTCCTGGTCGGTGCAAAGGTGAACCTGCAAAGGAAATATAAGAAATGTTTACGTGCCAGAGGGCGGTTGAACCACTGACTTCGGCCTGTCATGGCCTTCGCCGGAGTGTTTAGTTGAGCTCTAGACGAGCCGGGGTATGCTTCCGCGAAGTAGTTCGGAGCCCCTTGACGGTGTCCGGGAGCCTGGACGTCGACTCAAGGTTCGGCTGCAAGGTGCTACTCGTTGTTTCTGCTGCTAAGGCAGTGGTGTATTTGTTGGTGCCGAAGGAAGGTTCAGCCTTGCCATGAACCATGATGACGCCGCGTGGACCGGGCATCTTGAGCTTACGGTAGGCATAATGTGGCACCGCGTTGAATCGAGTGAACGTGGTTCGTCCGATCAGTGCTTGATAATCACTGCGTAAAGGGGTGATTTCGAAGATTAACTCTTCAATACGGTAATTTTCCGGTGATCCGAAGATTACCTCAAGGGCAATGGAGCATGTACAGCTAACCTCCATAGCTGGTATGATGCCACTAGAAGTGTCTTTAGTGGGTTTGGTCGCCGAATGATTGATGTCCATCTTGCGCACTGTGTCCTGGTAAAGCAGATTTAAACTGCTACCTCCGTCCATAAGGACTCGAATGAGGTGGAACCCGTCTACTATTGGGTCGAGGATTAGTGTGGCTGGATTGCCCTGATTGGCGTTAACTATATGATCCGTGCGGTTGAAGGTGACCGGCCCTAGTTTATATTGTGGGGCGGCTAGTTCCGTTGAGTCGCCATCCCTAAGGGTGCATATCTGGTCCGAGTTTGCAATTTGGGTGGTATTTACCACATTCACCGATTGAATATGGGGGGATTTCTTTTCCCTCCTGTGTACGGTGATCTGGGCCCTTCATCGCTATCGTCGCTTTGAGACCCCTCTTCGTCTATGGCGCCTGCCTTGCCGGCTTGTTTGAAGACCCAGCATTCTCTGTTGGTATGGGTGGCTGGCGTTTCTGGGGTGCCATGAATTTGGCATTGGCGATCGAGTATGCGGTCCAGAATGGATGGACCCGGATTTTTATTTTTGGGTGTCCCTTTTCGCTGACCGGACTTTGAGCCCCTGAACCCGGCATTAACTGCCATATTTTCGGCGTTTTCACCATATTTGTGGCGCTTGTGTTTGTCGCGTTGTGGCTTGCCGTTCCTATCCCTGGCTTCTAATATGCCAGGTTTGCTTATTGTATTGGTACTACGAGCCAACTAGCTATCTTCGCCAACACAAAAGCCGGTCATAAGTGTCGTGAGGGCTGCCATGGATTTTGGCTTCTCTTGGCCGAGGTGCCGGGCGAGCCGTTCATCACAGATATTATGCTTAAATGCCGCTAAGGCCTCTGCATCCGGACAGCCGACAATTTGGTTTTTCTTGGTTAGGAACCGGGTCTAGAATTTCCTGGCAGATTCCCCTGGCTGCTGAGATATATGACTTAAATCGTCAGCATCTGGCGGTCGTACATAAGTGCCCTGGAAATTTTCCAGGAATGCCTCTGTCAGGTTCTCCCAACATCCGATGGAGTTTGCTAGCAAGCTATTGAGCCAATGCCGAGCCGGCCCTTTGAGTTTTAGCGGGAGATACTTGATGGCATGTAGGTCATCCCCGCGGGCCATGTGAATGTGGAGGAAGAAGTCTTCTATCCATACCGCGGGGTCTGTAGTACCATCGTATGATTCAATGTTTACGGGTTCAAACCCTTCTGGGAATTCGTGATCCATTACTTCATCAGTGAAGCATAAGGGGTGTGCGGCGCCTCTGTGCCGGGCTATATCACGACGCGGTTCATACGAGTCTTGTCTGCCATGTTCGGCTCGGCCGGATTTGCTTTTAGTGTATCCGGCGTGACGATCATCGTCGCGTGTTGGTGCGCGCCCCCGTGATCCGTAGATCGATCTTGCATGTTTTGCCTTGTTTTCCAATACGTCTCGCAAGTCCCGCGTGTTGCCTCGGGCCTTGGCATTTTTGTTTGATTTTCGTCGGGGTGCGGGCTGGACTCCGGGTTGAAATGCCTCTCTGTCTCGGCAATGAGGTGGCCCGTCAGCCGCATCATACGCTGGTGATGTAGGTTTCAATGCTTCCTCCTCGAGGTGAGGTAGCAACTTGCGCTTTGGGTAACTCTTGGAGGGGCGCTCGAGTTCGTATTCCTCGGTCGCAAGGACTTCGGTCCATCTGTCTGCTAGCAAATCTTGATCGGCTTGAAGCTGTTGTTTCTTTTTCTTCAAGCTATTTGCTATGGCCATAAGGCGGCTCTTGAAGCGCTCCTGCTCGACGGGATCCTCAGGCACGATAAATTCTTCGTCACCGAGGCTCACCTCGTCTTCGGAGAGAGGCATGTAATTGTCCTCCTCCGATTCTCCATCTGCTGCCCGCTCTCGAGGGCTAGCTTGTTCACCCTCCTGCTCTAAATCGTGTTGGAGGGGATTGTTGTCATCTTTGGCACTATCCGGAGTGTTATTGTCTCTTGTGCCGGTATCACTACTTTTGCTATGGCAGGACTTAGAGCGGCGCCGCTGACGTCGGTGCTTGGGTTGCTTCTTGGAGGGGTCATCCTCTACTGTCTCGTCGCCATTGCCTTCTCTGGGGGTGTCCACCATGTGTATATCATATGATGAGGTGGCGGTCCAGCGCCCTATGGGCGGTGGTTCCTGTTCATCTCCTGCATCGTCGTCCATACCGTCGATGTCTTCAAAGTCGAAGTCGAGCATGTCGGTTAAATCGTCGATAGTGGCTACTAAGTGGGTGGTGGGTGGGGAGCGAATTTCTTCATCGTCCGCATCCCATTCTAGCCGGACATAGTTCGGCCAAGGTTCTCCTGACAAGGAGAGAGACCTTAATGAATTTAGCACGTCGCCAAAAGGTGAGTGCTGAAAGATATCCGCGGAGGTGAACTCCATGATCGGCGCCCAATCGGATTCGATAGGCATGGACGTAGGCGGCTCGGAGTCCATGGCCGGAGATGAATCCAGTGGTTCGGCAACACGGCTCCCGTAAGGGGTGAAGTCAGTATCCGGCTCTATCACCACTGCGAGTGCGGCCTCCATGGCAGGGTCTATCCACCCGTCCTCCGATGGCGCAATTTGCTCTGGATTGAAGGCTGGAGTAGTTGCAGAGCTAAATCATGCTTGTCGTGATCTTGCGGTGCACTTGGTATAGGCTCGAATCCGTCGAAGATCAATTCTCCGTGGATGTCGGCAATGTAGTTCGAGTTTCCGAACCTGACCTGATGGCCAGGGGCGTAGCTCTCGATCTGCTCCAGATGGCCAAGCGAGTTGGCCCGTAGTGCGAAGCCGCCGAATACGAAGATCTATCCGGGGAGGAAAACCTCACCCTGGACTGCATCGTTACCGATGATTGAAGGAGCCATCAAGCCTTACGGTGACGGCACAGTGGAACTCTCAATGAAAGCACCAATGTCGGTGTCAAAACTGGCGGATCTCGGGTAGGGGGGATCCCGAACTGTGCGTCTAAGGCGGATGGTAACAGGAGGCCGGGGACACAACGTTTACCCAGGTTCGGGCCCTCTCAATGGAGGTAATAACCTACTTCCTGCTTGATCGATCTTGATGATATGAGTATTACAAGAGTTGATCTACCACGAGATCGTAGGGGCTAAACCCTAGAAGCTAGCCTATATGATTGTTCTCGTCCTACGGACTAAACCCTCCGGTTTATATAGAGACCGGAGGGGGGTAGGGTTACACAGAGTCGGTTACAAGGAAGGAGATCTACATATCCATATTGCCAAGCTTGCGTTCCACACCAAGGAGAGTCCCATCCAGACATGGGACGATGTCTTCAATCTTGTATCTTCATAGTCCAATAGTCCGGCCAAAGGATATAGTCCGGCTGTCCGGAGACCCCCTAATCCAGGACTCCCTCACCCAGCATCTAGTAAGCACTTCGTCATACCAGGTAGGACACTATTCGTTGCTGCCACCAAGTAATGCTCATATGGTCAATTTTATTCACATCAGCACCAGCCTGTATAAATAAATTATAATTTATTTGAGCAAGTGCTTGAGATGTCATCTATATAAAATTATGGACCAATGAATAAAGTTGCATCTATAGACTACATACTGAAGGAAGCCCCATAAATGCAGATTGTGAAGTGATGCCTCATAAAAATAGCAAGAGGGATTCAAATAGGATACTCACGTATTAAACAAAACCCATGTTTTTCATTCATTTCTTCAATCTATGGAAATAAAATTGGTAAGTATAGATCCTCCTTTATGACGGGCTTGTTTTTAATTACAATTTACTTATTTCATGGAAAGATATCTATGTAAACCTTGGAATGGACATCAACATTTGAGAATTGCCGAAATTGCCGCTCTATGATGTATGATTCTAAGAGCCGTACAGGTTCTGTGGTGTTTCCCGGGTTAGCGGATAACTGCAAACAAATGGACCTAGCATCCATACACACATCTGGTGGAGACCACAGGAACCCATTTCCAATAAGGAGGTTTGGTGTTACTACTAAAAACATGCATTCTTCTAATTAGATTTTACCTTTGCTTCTTGGAGAAGATATATATTCCCTGGACAGCTTTGTGTATGCTCACAGGACATAACAGAAAAAAGGAACTGGAGCATGAAGTAATTCTTAGAGGAAGTCTACATAATTGCTACTCTAGCATTGGTAATTATCTGCCTTGACCAATCATTTACTTTAGAGAAAATTTGCACAAATCCATTTAACTTGGAGCGAAAACCAAATCAACAAATAGGGAATTTCAAAACAAAAATAACAGCCGCTATCCATCGGGGGTGGAAACTTAAGAATTCCCCAAATACGCTAGTAATAACCTGTCCAATGGCCATATGAGATTGAAGACTAAAAGATTCCCCAATTCAAAATGCCAGAACCAGTCTCCAAGATTTACCCGAAAAAATTGACTCCAACCAGTATGGACACCACCTGCACAAAATAAGGATTGTTGAGATATTAGAACACTGTAATCATTGCGTGGAATAGGGGTTGTACAGGAAAGAAACAAATGTAGATAGACAGTAACCAAGCCAAGAACCATGCTGCTAGAGGTTCTGTTGCCGGAGTAGTAAGGGTGACCGGAGAGTGACAGGTGAGGTAAGCTTATATGCACAGATGCTTGTACTAAAGAAAATAGAAACTCACACCTACTACATTGAGCATCACAAACCAGTGGCACACATCATCCATCTTGAGTCAACCAGAAACTGAAGATTGATTACTTCCTTCAAACCACAGCAGATCGTTTTTGCCTGTCGAACAGATAAACAGTCGAGCACCGGTTCATACCAACCTGATCGGCATGAGGTCCGTGATGCCCGAAGCAGGGACGTGTCGCCCTTCTAGCGTCTCTGCATGTAACCTGGTCTTGTTGTGACTCCCCATTTTAACAGTGCACATGAACTCAATATAACATGCAGTATTCTTATGTGGAGCAACAAAATTCAGGTACTCAAGTTTGACAACTTCCGATTCAAATTTCTTGAAGTCTCTAATATACTAATCACCTTCTATTGACATCTAGTACAAAGGATCTATAAAAAAAGAAGTCAGATGTAGAATAAATTGGAAGTTGCACTTGAAGGAACCTATCTAACAACCATTCCAGACCCTCGAAGTGATGCACGCCCTGAGCCCCTCCCAACCAAGAGGCCTCCCCAAGTGAAATTGGTTAGATGTTTGTACGTACCTCCGGCTGGTTGCTCGACGTGGTGGATCTGCCGACGGCGCGCCCGAGAACTCCAGATATGGCTTGAAAAATTTGACACATGCTTTAGGGATGTATTGTGCCACTGATTTGGGGATGGAGGTCATCGCAGGCTCAAGAAAAAGATGTGCCCTATTGCGCCTTTAGGGAATACATGAGAAAGAGGACAGCAGCGAGTAGGTGTAGACAAAGACGGTTGAGGGGATGCGAGATGAAGACCATGGCGGCGGCACACCTAAGGTTGGCGAGGGTAGGTCGTGCGCGAGAGTCCGAGAGACGAAAGGAGCGTCGTAGGTTTCTCTTTTTTTTGAGCAACAGGAGCATTGTGGGGTGTAGCTGGACAGTCCAGACTCGTACAAGCCCATGAGGCCCAACTTCACACCAGATAGTCAACGGAGCAGCGGCCCAGCACGAAAACGGTCGGTCTTAGCGAACACAATGATTCGTGGCGGGATTAAGAGTAATCTGACGGCCAGAAACGTTCCAAGGTGATGATCCAAAGGCTGAAAGTGCTAATAGCCTGAGAGGGCTGGAAAGATGCTCAGTTTTAATGTATCTAAATAGATAGGCCCTTCGTAGAGGGAAGCAGGGATTTGTAGAGGTGCCAGAGCTCGGTTTTGAAATAGAGATGAATAATATTTTGAGTGGTATACTTTCATTGTCAACATAACAACCGAGAGATCTCGATATCTTCCATGCTACACACATTATAGGCGGTTCCCAAGCAGAATGGTAAAGTTTATACTCCCCCACCACCAACAAGCATCAATTCCATGGCTTGCCCGAAACAACGGGTGCCTCCAACTAAACAATCCTGGGGAAGTTTTGTTTGCAATTATTTTGATTTGATTTGAGCATGGGACTGGGCATCCCGGTGACCAGCCATTTTCTCGTGAGTGAGGAGCGGAGTCCACTCCTCTTGAGAATAACCCGCCTAGCATGGAAGATACATAAAGCCCTAGTTGATACATGTGCTATTCGAGCATACAAAACAGAATGTTTATTTGAAGGTTTAGAGTTTGGCACATGCAAATTTACTTGGAACAGCAGGTAGATACCGTATATAGGAAGGTATTGTGGACTCATATGGAATAACTTTTGGGGTTTATGGAGTTGGATGCACAAGCAGTATTTCCGCTTAGTACAAGTGAAGGCTAGAAAGAGACTGGGAAGCGAGCTACTAGAGAGCGACAACAGTCATGAACATTCATTAAAATTAATCAACACTGAATGCAAGCATGAGTAGGATATAATTCACCATGAACATAAATATCATGGAGGTTATGTTGATTTTGTTTCAACTACATGCGTGAACATGTGCCAAGTCAAGCCACTCGAATCGTTCAAAGGAGGATACCACCCTATCATACCACATCACAACCATTTTAACAGCATGTTGGCACGCAAGATAAACCATTATAAACTCCTAGCAAATTAAGCATGGCATAAGCAACTATAATCTCTAATTGTCATTGCACACATGTTTCATTCATAATGGGCTGAATCGGGAACGATGAACTAATCATATTTACAAAAAAAGAGGTCGAGTTCGTACCAGCTTTTCTCATCTTAGTCAGTTCATCATATATCGTCATTATTGCCTTTCACTTGCACGACCGAATGGTGTGGATAATAATAATAGTGCACGTGCATTGGACTAAGCTGTAATCTGCAAGCATTCAACTCAAGGGAGAAGACATGGTAATGTGGGCTCTTTGTTAGATCAACAATAATTCATATGAGAGCCACTCAACATTTTCATCGTGGTCTTCTCCTCTCGACCCCCAAGGAACAAGAAAAGAAATAAAACTATTTACACGGGAAAGCTCCCAACAAGCAAAAGAAGAACGAGAAATCTTTTTGGGTTTTCTTTTTAATTACTAATACTACAAGCATGGAAAGTAAACTAGCTAAAATCTACAACTAATTTTTTTGGTTTTTATTAAGGTTTTTCAAACACACAAGAAGAAAGCTTAAAAACAAAATAAACTAGCATGGATGATACAATAAAAAAGTATGAGCACCGACAACTGGCATGAGTGTGTGAACATGAATGTAATGTCGGTGAGAAATACGTACTCCCCCAAGCTTAGGCTTTTGGCCTAAGTTGGTCTATGCCCAAAGATCAAAGTTGTAGCTGGGGTCGTACTGAGGAGGGTCTTCGGGGTGCCACTGATTGGCGATCTCCTCTTAAACAGGAAAATGTATGCTAGTGATTCTTGCATAGGAAACTTTCCTCGTTTCCCCTACAGCAATTGTATCAATAAATCCCTCCACATCATTACGATGTGGTCCCTCTATGCTGCCCTCAAGTGGTATCCTACAAATCCGACAAAAATCATAAAGTGACATCTCCTTATGCTCATCATATAAATAAAATTCCACCGAAGGTGGTGATCTCCTAGCATGGAAATGGAAATTTTGCACAAAAATATTGGTGAGTAAGAGATACTGTTCGCGCAGGTCTTGGAGGAAGTCGGTGAAGCCTGCGTTCTCAGCCAAATAATAAAAATCTTCATAAATCCCGGCTTCTCTCAAGAACTCATCACAAGGAGATTCACACGGCCGAACCTCCGCAGTACGAGGGAGATTATACTTGGGCCTCTTAATCTCCTCACCTTGCTTATCCTTAGAGCTTCGGCTGGATGAGCCCCTCAAGAATCTCTTCATCTTTTTCTGAAAATTTCTGAAATTTTTAGTAACTTAAAATAAAAATGAACCAAACTCAACAAAATTGATAGCAACTACTTCTACAAGTGCCTAGAGACTATATCATGCATTAAAACTACTATTGACCACATAAATTTGACATGCAAGCTCAAGAACAGGGTCACCTAAGCAGCAAAAATTTGCAATGAATAAAGCACTAGAACAAAAACTAATTGGACCATTGGAGGAGTCACATACCGAAGAACAATCCCCCAAAGCAGTTTTGTGAATGGAGCTTTTAGCAAGGCGATCGAAAATGGCAGCAAGATGAGCAAGAACTTGGGTTTGAGCTGGTGGATGATTTTTTCTGGAGCAAGACGAAGTGTGTGGGTGCAAGAATAAGTGGAGGGGACCCACATGGGGTCCACGAGGCAGGGGCGCGCCCTCCACCCCCGTGGGCACACGATGGGTCCCCCTGATGTGTTCTCAGTGCCAAAAATTCTTAAATATTCTAGAAAAAATCATATTTCATTTTCAGGGCATTTGGAGAACTTTTATTTTCAAGGTATTTTTCATTGCAAGGATAATTCAGAAAACAGACAGAAAATACATTTTTGCTTTATTTAATATAAATAATAGAAAGTAAAAAGAGGGTACAGAAGTTGTGCTTTCTAACTTCATCCATCTCATGCTCATCAAAAGGAATCCACTAACAAGGTTGATCAAGTCTTGTTAACAAACTCATTCTGAACCGCATGAAACCAGAGAAATTTTGAATAACACTAGGTTACCTCAACGGGGATATGCATGTCCCCAACAATAAGAATATCATATTTCTTCTTGATAGTAGGAAGAGGAAATTCAAAACCTCCAATAGTAATTGTTGAAATTTTTCCAATAGAATTGATACTGTGGACTTGAGGTTGTTTCCTCGGAAAGTGTACCGTATGCTCATTACCATTAACATGAAAAGTGACATTGCCTTTGTTGCAATAAATAACAGCCCCTGGAGTATTCAAAAAGGTTCTACCAAGGATAATGGACATACTATCGTCCTCAGGAATATCAAGAATAACAAAGTCCGTTAAAATAGTAATGTTTGCAACCACAACAGGCACATCCTCACAAATACCGACGGGTATAGCAGTTGATTTATCATCCATTTGCAAAGATATTTCAGTAGGTGTCAACTTATTCAAATCAAGTCTATGATATAAAGAGAGAGGCATAACACTAACACCGGCTCCAAGATCACATAAAGAAGTTTTAACATAGTTTCTTTTAATGGAGCATGGTATAGTTGGTACTCCTGGATCTCCTAGTTTCTTTGGTATTCCACCCCTGAAAGTATAATTAGCAAGCATGGTGGAAATTTCAGCTTACGGTATCTTTCTTTTATTAGTAACAATATCATTCATGTATTTAGCATAAGGATTCATTTTAAGCATATCAGTCAAACGCATACACAAAAAGATAGGTCTAATCATTTCAGCAAAGCACTCAAAATCCTCATCATCTTTTTTCTTGGATGGTTTAGGAGGAAAAGGCATGGGTTTCTGAACCCATGGTTCTCTTTCTTTACCGTGCTTCCTAGCAACAAAGTCTCTCTTATCATAACATTGATTCTTTGATTGTGGGTTATCAAGATCAACAGCAGGTTCAATATCTACATCATTATCATTGCTAGGCTGAGCATCATGTTCATTACCAGATTGTGTTTCAGCATCAGAAATAGAAATATCATTGGGATTGTCAGGTGTGTCAACAACAGGTTCACTAGAAGCATGCAAAGTCCTATCATTTTTCTTTTTCTTCCTATTAGAAGAACTAGGTGCATTAACATTAGTTCTCTGAGAATCTTGCTCAATTCTCTTAGGGTGGCCCTCAGGATACAAAGGTTCCTGAGTCATTTTACCCCCTCTAGTCATAATTCTAACAGCATTATCATTTTTCTTATTATTTAATTCATTGAGCAAATCATTCTAAGCCGTAAGTACTTGTTCTACTTGAGTGGTAACCATAGAAGCATGTTTACTAATAAGTTTAAGTTCACCTTTAACTCTAGACCTATAATCACTCAAGTGTTCAAGCATATCAGCATTGTGTTTCAATTGTCTACCAACATAAGCATTGAAATTTTCTTGTTTAACAATAAAATTATCAAACTCACCTAAGCATTGGCTAGCATACTTATAACGAGGAATATCACCTTCATCAAATCTATAGAGAGAATTTACCTTTACAACCTGTGTCGGGTTATCAAGAACATGTATTTCTTCAATAGGTGGTAAATTCTTAACATCTTCAGCTTTAATACCTTTTTCTTTCATAGATTTCTTTGCCTCTTGCATATCTTCAGGACTGAGAAATAGAATACCCCTTTTCTTCGGAGTTGGCTTAGGAGTTGGTTCAGGAAGTGTACAATCATTTTCATTACTCAACATATTATTCAATAGCAGTTCAGCTTGATCAACAGGTCTTTCCCTGAAAACAGAACCAGCACAACTATCCATGTGGTCTCTGGAAGCATCGGTTAGTCCATTATAAAAGATATCAAGTATTTAATTTTTATTGAGAGGATGATCAGGCAAAGCATTATGTAATTGGAGAAGCCTCCCCAAAGCTTGTGGGAGACTCTCTTCTTCAATTTGCACAAAATTATATATTTCCCTTAAGGCAGCTTGTTTCTTATGAGCGAGGAAATATTTAGCAGAGAAATAATAAATCATATCCTGGGGACTACACACACAACCAGGATCAAGAGAATTAAACCATGTTTTAGCATCAACCTTTAATGAGAATGGAAACAACTTAAGGATAAAGTAATAGCGAGTTTTCTCATCATGAGTAAATAGGGTGGCTATCTCATTTAATTTAGTAAGATGTGTCGCAACAGTTTCAGATTCATAGCCATAAAAAGGATCAGATTCAACCAAAGTAATAAACTCAAGATCGACAGAGAAATCATAATCCTTATCAGTAATAAAGATAGGTGAAGTAGCAAAAGTAGGGTCATGTTAGAGTCATAATCCCTTTGCATTCAAGGATTTTTCTTTAAGCTTAGCTAATAATTTCTTCAGATCAGATCTATCATTGCAAGCTAAGAAGTCTCTAGCAGTTTCTTCATCCATAACATAACCCTTAGGCACAAAAGGCAATTCATATCTAGGGGGAGAATCTTCATCATCACTTTCATCAATATTATCAGTTTTAATAATTTCATTCTCTCTAGCCCTAGCAAGTTGTTCATCAAGAAATTCACCTAGTGGCACTGCATTATCAAGCATAAAAGTAGTTTCATCATAAGTATCATGCAAAGCAGAAGTGCCATCATCAATAACATGCGACATATCAGAATGACTAGCAGGTGTAGGTGTCGCAAGTTTACTCAAAATAGAAGGTGAATCAAGTGCAGAACTATATGGCAGTTCCTTACCTCCAATCGTAGTTGAGGGGAAAATCTTGGTTCTTTGATCTTGCAAGTTCTTCATAGTGATCACCAAACTGAATCCAAATCATATGGCCCGAGTGGGACCACAAGGAGCAGACACGAAAGAAATTCCCATGAATTTGGTGTATAACCAAGTAATGGTAGCTGTGAAGTATTCGCAGGAAGACTGTAAATTAGACAGTCTTATAGATGGAATAGATAAGGAATAGGTTTATGTATCAATCAACCTGTACCTTTATCCGAACATGTAAAGAGTTTGTCATCGCAGGCTTTTGGCTTTAACCTCCGAACCCAAAAAATGGTGGAGTGTTTCCGGATACCTTTCGAAAAGAAGCATGTATTATGTTTGGAAACTAGGCAACCCAGTCATTGTGCTCAAACATACAAAAGGTTTTAGTTCGAGCTGTGTGTTATATTACATATGTAAGAAACATCTTCCAAGGAAAATAGTTCCATTAAGGGTTCCTTTCCTTGGGCTGGCATACTGCAATTATGTGTGTCGCGGTGTTGTAGTGGTTACAATAATGTAGCAATCTGTCGTTTGATTTCCGACCCCTTATTCTCTTAAGAATGCTAGCTTTTGACTTCACCCATCTGAGGTACATGTCCGGTGACCCAGTTGTAAAAATCGCAGAGGTGCTCCCTTTACGCCCTAGCCGAACAATCGGGAACATAGGGCATAAACACAGGAGCTAGGCAACCCAGCTTGGCAAAAACTTAAGTCATAGGGGTGCATATAATGGCAAAGAGGATATATATCAGCAAACAACACTTCTATTGTGAGCTCTAGGCTCAGAATAATAATAAGCTTCGGTTAAAGAAGCCCCCAATCATGGTGGGATATATACATTTAAGGATGTGTTTCCCTCGGGTGTTCGGCTTATCCGGACACATCATGGAAATCGTACGAAAATGAGAAAACAAAAAATACAAAAGGAGAGAAAAAGGAACGAAAAGGATGTATGGCCGAACTTATGCGTAGAATCTTCGGAGCCGAGCAGCGCTCCATGGATTTGGCTCGAGGCGATTATCCGATGCATTACGAAGGCGGTAGGCTCCTCCTGTGAGAACTTCATCGATAATGAAGGGACCCTCCCATTTTGGTTTGAGTTTGTCCTTTTTCTTCTCCGGAGGCGTAAAACGAGCTCGTCGACATTATAGGTCTTGGCCCGCACTTCTCTGCTTTGGTATCTCCGAGCCTGTTGTTGATAGAATGCGGAACAGGCTTTTGCAACATCGCGCTCCTCCTCCAGGCCATCTACGTCGTCTTGTCGATCAAGCTCAGCTTCTCTCTCTTCATACATGCGCACTCGAGGTGATTCATGAATAACGTCATAGGGCAAGACGGCCTATGCGCCGTACACCATGAAGAAGGGTGTGTATCCCGTCGTACAATTGGGTGTTGTCCGTAGTCCCTAGAGTACGGAATCAAGTTCCTTGACCCAGTGTTTATCCAACTCCCATAGGGATGGCACTAGTCTGGGTTTAATGCTGCTCATTATCAGGCCATTAGCCCGTTCGACCTGACTGTTTGTTTGAGGGTGATATACGGAGGTGTAGTCGAGCTTAATGCCCAGGTTAGCACACCAATTTTTCACCACATCGGCTGTAAAGTTAGAGCCATTGTCAGTAATGATGTTGTGCAGGACACCATAATGGTGTACAACGCCGGATATGAAGTTGATCACCGGCCCAGCTTCAGCCGTTTTTACTGGTTTGGCCTCTATCCACTTAGTGAATTTATCCACCATAACCAGCAAATATTTCTTTTTGTGGCTTCCCCCTTTAAGGGGTCCGACCATATCTAGCCCCCAGACCACAAAAGGCCAAGTAATGGGGATTGTTTTTAGGGTGGTGGCGGCATGTGACTTTGATTGGCGAATAGCTGGCATCCGACACAGCGCTGTACAAGGGCATGTGCATCTGCTCGGGTCGTGGGCCAAAAGAAACCTGTACGGAAGGCCTTACTTACGAGGGTCCGGGTTGCGGCGTGACCGAGACCAGCATGTATTTCGCCCAAGAGTTGCCACCCCTCCTCTTCAGAGATACATCTTTGAAGAACTCTAGTAGTACTTTTCTTGTAGATTTCTCCTTCATGAACTTTGTAGGCTTTCGAGCGTCGGACTATGTGACGGACCTCATTCTGGTCATCAAGGAGCTCCCGCCTATTAAGGTAGGCTAGGAAGGGTTCGGTCCATGGAGCGATGTCAGCCATGATTAAATGGGCGGAAGGTGTCATTTCGGTGTCCGAGCCCCCGATGATATCAGACTTGTGTTCGGCAACCGGGGGTGTGATCGGCTCTGGACTAGTATTGCTGCTCTCGTCCTACCATACCACAGATGGCTTGAATAGCTTTTCCACAAAGGTGTTAGGTGGGACGGGGTCGTGTTTGGCGCCCATTCGAGCAAGGATGTCTACTGCCTGATTATTTTCTCGAGCAACGTGATGAAACTCGAGCCCCTCAAACCGAGTTGATATTTTGAGTACGGCGTTGCGGTATGCCGCCATTTTGGATCTTTTGCATCGAAATCTCCATTTATATTGGACATCACGAGGTTTGAATCCCCACGCACCTCAAGGTGTTGTATGCCCATAGAAACAACCTGTAATGCCCACGATGCGGTTATATCTCCCACGTGTGGGAGCACGACTTAGAGGCATAACCGCATTGTAAGCATGTCGCAAGAGGGGCAATCATTACACATCCCATGTACTGAATAAGGAAAGAGATACATAGTTGCCTTACAATCGCCACTTCATGCAATACATGAATAAAGCATTACATCAACCAGATACATACAAGGTCCGACTATGGAACCAAAGTAAAAGAAGACCACCCCTAATGCTACAGATCCCCGATCGTCCCAACTAGGCTCCACTACTGATCAATTGGAAACGAGACAACATAAAGAACAAGATCTTCATCGAGCTCCTCCTTGAGCTTGGTTGCGTCACCTGCACGACATCATCGACCCTGCAAGCTGGTTTTGTAAGTATCTGTGAGTCACGGGGACTCAGCAATCTCACACCCTCGCGACCAAGACTATTTAAGCTTATAGGTAAGGTAAAAGGGTATGTGAGGTGGAGCTGCAGCAAGCACTAGCATATATGGTGGCTATCATACGCAAATGAGAGCGAGAAGAGAAGGCAAGGCACGGTCGAGAAGCTATGATCAAGAAGTGATCCTAGAACAACCTACGTCAAGCATAACTCCAACATTGTGTTCACTTCCCGGTCTCTGCCGAAAAGAGACCATCACGGCTACACACGCGGTTGATGCATTTTAATTAAGTTAAGGTTTCAGGTTTTCTACAACCGGACATTAACAAATTCCCATCTGCCCATAACCGCGGGCACGGCTTTCGAAAGTTCAAATCCCTGCAGGGGTGTCCCAACTTAGCCCATCACAAGCTCTCACGATCAACGAAGGATATTCCTTCTCCCAGGAAGACCCGATCAGGCTTGGAATCCCGGTTACAAGACATTTCGACAATGGTAAAACAAGACCAGCAAAGCCACCCAGATGTCCCGACAAATCCCGATAGGAGCTGCACATATCTCGTTCTCAGGGCACACCGGATGAGCAAGACGTCGGGTAGGCCATCCTAGAGTTGCCCCTCGTAGCCCCGGACATCACTCAGTTGGACCAACACTTAGAGAAGCACTGCCTGGGGGGGTTAAATAAAGATGACCCTTGAGCCGGCCGACACAAGGGAAAGAAAAGGCTAGGTGGCAAATGGTAAAACCAATGTTGGGCCTTCCTGGAGGAGTTTTATTCAAGGCGAACTATCAACGGGTTCCCATTATAACCCAACCGTGTAAGGAACGCGAAATCAAGGAACATAACACCGGTATGACGGAAACTAGGGTGGCAAGAGTGCAACAAAACACCAGGCATAAGGCCGAGCCTTCCACCCTTTACCAAGTATATAGATGCATTAATTAAATAAGAGATATTGTGATATCCCAACCAATGTCCATGTTCCAACAAGGTACAAACTCCAATCTTCACCTGCAACTAAACAACGCTATAAGAGGGGCTGAGCAAAGCGGTAACATAGCCAAACAACGGTTTGCTAGGACAAGGTGGGTTAGAGGCTTGGCTTAACAATATGGGAGGCATGATATAGCAAGTGGTAGGTATCGCAGCATAGGCATAGCAAAAGAGCGAGCAACTAGCAAGCAAAGATAGAAGTGATTTCGAGGGTATGGTCATCTTGCCTGAGATCCCGAAAGGAAGAAGAACGAGTCCATGGAGAAGACAAAGGGACGTAGTCAAATGGATCCCTCACAAACGCGACGTTAACGGAACTAACCCGAAGAAGCAACACCGGAAAGAAGCAAACAACATAGTAAACAACCACCACAAAAACATGGCAAGATGCACAACCAAGTATGATGCATGTCCGGTTTAAATAGGCATGGCAATATGCAACAAACAATTCTACAAATTAAGTGGAACTCAATATGCAACGAGTTGCATATTGATGAAGCACCTCATCAATTATTTAGTTCTCTCTCGTTTAGGTACTCAACAATATTAAATGTTGTTAAGCTTGTCAAGAGATGATACATAACAAAACTATACCATCTAAACAATTTAAATGGGGCCGGGTATAATAAACAACAAACCTGGTAAATCCCCATATGCAATAGTAATTTAATGTGAACAACAATTTTAAACATTTTAATTGTTGTTATCATGATGCGGATGACATGAACAAGTTTATGCAATGTTTATTAAAAGTTGAGAAGAGCATTATGAAGCATTTTGTCATCGTGGCGGAAACGAAAAGGGGTGCCACAGCAACGATAACGGTAACAGTGCCACGGCAACGTTCTGGGTTCGGGTACTTGATTGAGATACCGATGCAAAGGGGAAATGTGCGGATGCGTGCAAAAGATGGTGGGGCACTCCTGGATACCGGGTTCCCACGGGTTAGTGGCATGGAAATGAGTGACAATATGGACATGGTGCAGACAAAGGGGGCATCTCATCCAACATGCATTCATTCGTTCACGGGCGTCGTCCCGGGGTTATACCTTCGAGGCTGGACTTTTCGGAACGGATCATGTTCATAGCGGGAAGTAGGCGTTCTCGCGACGGCGGTAGTGAAAGTAGTCGATCTCGCTTCGTACATGTTCACACTCTGTAGGTGTTCGGGGTCAACAAGGAACTTGCCGTCCACGGTTCTTCGAGGGTTGACGGTACATGTTCTGAAGACGTTCGGGCGGGGGTAGCGGTACACGTTTTCGTAGATGTTCGGGGTCATGGGTAGTTGAGCATAGTCGTTGTTGGACTTGCCGGATCCGATGCCTCCAGGCGTAGTGGTACACGTTCACGGAGTAGGTCGTACACATCGTCGGTAGATGTTCACCTGACGGCCTTCAATGGCGGTATTTGTTCTCGTTTCGTCGTGGAAGTAGTTGCGCATCTCATTTCAACGGCAGAAGACGAACTTGGCGGTCCTCGTCATCCTGGTACTTGCCGTCCTCTCGGCTTGACGGTCTCGGTTCTTGCGACGGTAGTGGTGCACGACAACCGTAGTCGAACTTGAAGGGTCATAGACGTCGTGGCACTGATGGTGAAGGAGTAGGGGCTTCACGCGAATAGGTCCACGGTGGAGGTCGTCGTAGGGCGTGCAAGCACGCTGGGCAGGGCATCCTCGGGTCGAGGTGGTGCAGCATGGGTACATGAGACCGGGGCTGTGTCATGGGGTCTTCATGACACGGTCCATGCAGAAGCCGAGGAGGAGCGACGCGGGTGTAGGCTAGGCAGGAGGCGGTGGACAGATGGCCGAGGCGAGGCCGGCAACGACCGGGACGGAGGGAAGCGTGCGGCGGACGGAGCAGTTCCTGCAGTGGCGCTCAAGCTGCAAGAGACGGGCGCTGATCATGGTCTCCGGCGATGGAGGCGAAGCAAGGGACAGGCAAAGCACAGGAGGCGGTGGCGAACGCGGGCGGCAGTGCAATCCGGCAGCGGAGCTCGCCGGATCAAGGACGCGGCAGGGAGCTCCTGGAGGCTGGCGACGCTGGGGAATCGGGCGCAGGGCTCCTCCCCTGGCTTGAGGTGTGTGTGAGGCTGATAGGAGGCCGGGGTTCGAGGAGAGGGCGAGGGGATCGAGAAAGAGGAGTGGCAGCGCTGGAGCGAGAAGAGAACCGAGGGAGAGATGCGCTCGCGGGAGGGAGAAGGGATCGATCTCCTGGCGGCGCTGGAGGGATAGAGTAGAGGAGCACAAGGGGTTACGGCGAGCTAGGGTGAGGATGGGCTGGAGCGGCGGGATGGCCTTGGGCCAAATGGGCCTAGGCACAGATGGGCCTTGCTGCGGATGGCCTATAGGCCGGCTGGGCTGGATCCTCGCTCCTCTCTTGTAAAAAGAAGAAATCCCAGGCTCAGAGAAGGAAAAAGCCCAGCAAAATTGAAAAGGAAAAAGAGGGTTATAAACATACTCTTGTGCTCCTGGATTTAACTAGTATTTGAATAAAATGCCTTGGAAATTATATAGGCTGCAATTTTTATGCAAGTTTGAAAATAACTCAAACTCGAATAAATCCGTAGCCCAACCAAAACACTTCCAGAAGACCTGAAAATTGGAGGAGGTGGTCTTGGTACGGTCTAGTATATGTAGGGAAAAGTTGAACATTTAAAGAAAGAGGAGAACGCCACTTGCAATAAATGGGTGAAAATTTGAAAGAAGGAAGAAGTGAAATGGTTTGCACTTGGATAAGGGCCTTGGAGGAAAGAACATGGATGCAAAAATAGCTTAGAAATGAGAGGGATTTATAATGCAAGTTTGTTGCGGTTAATTCCAAACTAATGGAATATTTTATATAGCTCCCTAATAATATTGGGAGGATAGGTTATAAAGAGAACTCACCATGTGAATTCCCTTGATTTAAATGGACCGAAGATCCATGCAATTTATTTAGTTGAGTTGCAAAAGATTTATGAGATGATGGCATGATGACATGATGCAATGCAAAAATAAAAGGGCAGGCACAAATGAAACACACGGCGAAACCCGGAACATATGGAAGTCTTCTCAAGCATCGGTCTCGGGGCGTCACACAACCATTCGGAGACCATGCAATAGTGCAATCCGGCTAACATTTTAGAGTCGTCTAAGTACATCACCCAGTCGGAGTATGTGTTGTATTCTTTGGGGAGCTCGGCTTCTGTACATTCGGCGACAAAGTAGGCCAACACCTGAGATTTAATAGCTCGGCATGGCTTGTATGTTATTTCAAATGGTAAGAGCTCAATGGCCCATTTGGCAATGTGGCCAGTGGCATCCCGACTATTTATGATGTCATTGAGTGGTACTTCGGAAGCCACCGTGATCGAACACTTTTGAAAGTAGTGCCGCAACTTCCGGGATGCCATGAAGACCGCATAGGCTATCTTTTGATAATGTGGGTATTGAGATTTGCACGGTGTTAAAACTGCCGATACATAGTACACTGGTTTTTGGAGTGGGAATTTATGTCCCTACTCCTGTCGTTCGACGACGAGCACCGCACTCACTACCTGATGAGTCGCAGATATGTAGAGCAACATAGGCTCGCCAACACTCGGCAAGGATTGGATTGCTTGCTAACAAAGTTTTTATTTCTTACAATCCGGCTGTAGCTGCGTCCGTCCACTCGAAGTGGTCGGTGTGTCGGAGGAGTCGATAAAGTGGTAGCGCCTTTTCTCCTAATCTGGAGAAAAAGTGGCTCAAGGTTGCCACGCACCCAGCTAGTTTTTGGACTTGCTTTAAGTCTGTTGGCGTTGCCCATTGTGACAAGGCTCGGATTTTTGTCGGCACTCCATTCCTCTATTGGAAACGATGAACCCGAGTAGTTTTCCGGCTGAAACGCCGAAGACACATTTGTATGGATTGACTCGTATGTCATATATTCGGAGGTTGTCGAATGTGAGTCACAGATCATCCACCAATGATTCGACGTGTTTAGTCTTGATGACAACATCATCTACGTATGCCTCCATTCTCTTGCCAATTTGCTTTTCCAAACATGTTTGAATCATGCGTTGGTAAGTGGCACCAGCGTTTTTGAGCCCGAAAGGCATAGTGTTGAAGCAGGAAGGTCCATAGGGGGTAATGAACGTTGTTGCAGCTTGGTCGGACTCCTTCATCTTAATTTGATGGTATCTGGAGTATGCGTCAAGGAAACACAGTGAGTCGTGTCATGTGGTCGCGTCAATGATTTGGTCAATGTGGGGTAGTGGGAAGGGGTCCTTAGGGCAAGCCTTATTGAGGTCCTTAAAATCAACACAAAGGCGCCAGGATTTATCCTTCTTTGGCACCATGACTAGATTTGCCAGCTAGCCTGGGTGTTTGATCTCTCTGATGAACCCGGCTTCAAGTAGCTCGGCTAGCTCCTCCCCCATAGCTTGTCGTTTAGGTTCGAAAAATCATCGCAGTGTTTGCTTGACTGGTTTGAACCCCTTTATTATGTTGAGGTTGTGTTCGGCCAATCTGTGGGATTCCCAGCATATCCGAAGGGTGCCAGGCGAAGATGTCCCAATTTTCGCGCAGGAACGCTCGCAAGGTGACGTCGACCGTCAGATCCAACTGTGCTCCGATGGAGGCTGTCTTGTTGGGATCCGTCGGGTGTACTTGAAATTTAACTATTTCATCTGCTGGTTTGAAAGAAGTGGACTTCCGCCTCTTATCGAGGATTACATCATATTTGTCCACTGTAGAAGCAGAGTGGTTAACTCTTTGGCCGCGAGGGCCTTGGATAGTGCCTCGAGGGCCAAGGATGCAGTTTTGTTTTCTGCGCGGAGTGCTATATCCGGATCACTGGTGATTGTGATAACTCCATTGGGCCCTGGCATTTTGAGCTTCATGTACCCATAATGGGGTATGGCTTGAAAGTGTGTGAAGGCATCTCGCCCCAACAGGGCGTGATATCCACTATTGAAAGGTGCCACGTGGAAGAGCAACTCTTCGGACCTGTAGTTCTCCGACGTGCCGAACACTACATCAAGTTTAATTTTCCCCGAGCATTGTGCTTCTCGACTAGGGATGATTCCTCGAAAGGTGGTGCCGCTTTGCTTGATGCGACTCTTGTCCATTTGCATTTTATTGAGTGTGTCCTCGTAGATGAGGTTCAGTCTGCTGCCGCCGTCCATGAGCACCTTGGTGAGTCGAAAGCCATCCACAATCGGGTTTAAGACCAAGGCGGTCGGTGCTCGGACTGATCTGGCCCTTGGTTCATCATTGGCAGTAAAAGTTATTGTCGTATCGTTCCAAGGATTTATTGCGGCTACTTGTTTGACTTCGGCAAGGTCGTGGAGCGCCCTCTTGCGCCGATTGTTTGAAGAAAAAGTCTCGAAGACCGTAAAGACATTTAGATCGTCGTCTTTCGAAGAGTATGTCTTCGGGGTGATGTTGGTGAGGATGGCCTCGCTGCTCTTAGCAACTTGCTGGAGCACCCAACATGCCCGAAGGTCATGTGTTGGCTCGATATTCGGCATAGTGTGTATCTGACAGGGCTTGTTGAGCAGTTCATCAAGGATAGTTCTATGTCCTATGAAGGATTTGACTCTCTTGTCAATGAGGTGATGATTGGGTGGCCTGTAAGGGTGCATCCTTTTAGCCCATTCGGTGGGCTGCTTAAAGGCAGGAGGATCCATCGGGCTGCCTGGGCTTTCCAAGCGCTTTCCATTGTGCAGTACTTCTGTACTATGTGTGCCAAATCTGCAAAGTGCAGTATGCGGCGGTGGTTGAGGGCCTTGAGGATTCCCTCGTCTGTGCAATTGCGGCGAAAAACTGAAACCGCATCGTCGTCGCAACAATCTTTAATCTTGTTTTTAACAACGAGGAACCTGGCCCAGAAGTGATGGACCGTTTCCTAAGGTTGCTGTCGTACGTACATTAGGTCACATACGTCTGGAGGACCTGAATTTCTTGGGGAATATTTCTTGTGGTGGGTGGGTGGGTTCAAATCCTAACCCTGGCCCATCATTGGATCTGGAGCTTGAAGAATATCCGAGTTCACTAATTTAGGATCCGGAGGGTCCTGGAGACTTTCGGGCTTGACGCCTAATTCCATGTTCGGACGACATACAGTCTCTTCTCGAAGACGGGTATCTGGCACACAGGGCCCGGAAATTCGAACATAGCTTGTTCTTAATTTAGGGGAGAACTATCCTTGGCTTGCTCCTCCACAACCGCTACCATATGGGTGATCGGCGGGGACTTGATTTCCCTAGGATCGTGTTTAAACCCAATCCGATCATAGTCTGTTGCGACCCCCAGGGCGGCGGTGCGATCTAGCAGTTCGTTCAAGGACGAGACATCTGCCGGATCCATCTTTTCGGAGTGTTCGAGGCTGATGCGGAGATGATGTTTAGCGATTGCTAAAAGCACAAGTGCTCCCTGGGTGATTTTGGTAATTAATGTCAACATATCTCTTGTTGGACTAATGTTCTCATCTAGTATGTTTCAGATAAGTTCAACAATGGAGAGGCGTGGACTAGAGGGTGTGGAACCCCTTCAAGATGATGAAGACAAATGATTGGCACAAACTCAAGCTTGGGACTCTACGTCTTCAATTTTAGTGATCCAAGATCACATTGAGTCCATAGGAAAGCCAATACTATTAAAAGGGGATGAGCTGTTGCTTAATGGCTTGCTTGCTCAAAGAGCTTAGTGATATGCTCCAAAGCCCTTAACCACTTTCTCACATCCACATATGTCCCAAACCAAAAGTCAAACTCGGCCCCACTGAAATGTCCTATCCGGCGCCACCGAGTTCACTTGACATAGCCACTGCCAGAAACCCTAGTCAATTCGGTCACACCGATGGGATCTCGGTCTCACCGAGATGGGCTTGCCAACTCTCTGTTGCCTATTGCAGTAATTTCGGTCTCACCAAAATATGCGATCGGTCTCACCGAGTTTGCTTGGCCAACTCTCTGTTTTTCTTATTACCCAAATCGGTCCCACCAAGTTTGTGTAATCGGTCCAACCGAGATAAGGCTTTGCCCTAACCCTAGCACATCGGTCCTACCGAGTTGATAATATCGGTCCCACCGAAAAGCCTAACGGTCACATTATGAACTAAATCGGTCTGACCGAGTTTTCTGATTCGGTCCCACTGAATTCGGTGATTTGTGTGTAATGGTTAGATATTGTGTGGAGGCTAAATATACCCCTCCGCCCACTCTTCATTCATGGAGAGAGCCATCAGAACATGCCTACACTTCCAACATACATTTTCTGAGAGAGAACCACCTACACTTGTGTTGAGGTCAAGATATTCCATTCCAACCACATAAATCTTGATCTCCAGCTTTCCCCAAGTTTCTTTCCACTCGAACCCTCTTTCCACCAAATCCAATCCTATGAGAGAGAGCTGAGTGTTGGGGAGACTATCATTTGAAGCACAAGAGCAAGGAGTTCATCATCAACATGCCGTCTATTACCTTTTGGAGAGTGGTGTCTCCTAGATTGGTTAGGTGTCACTTGGAAGCCTCCGTCAAGATTGTGGAGTTGAACCAAGGAGTTTGTACGGGCAAGGAGATCGCCTTCTTCGTGAAGATCTACCCTAGTGAGGCAAGTCCTTCGTGGGCGATGGCCATGGTGGGATAGACAAGGTTACTTCTTCGTGGACCCTTCATGGGTGGAGCCCTCCGTGGACTCATGCAACCATTACCCTTCGTGGGTTGAAGTCTCCATCAACGTGGATGTACGATAGCACCAACTATCGGAACCACGCCAAAAATCTTCGTGTCTCCAATTGCGTTTGCACACTCAAATCCTATCCCTTTACATTCTTGCAACTTGCATGATTTACTTTCCACTGCCCATATACTCTTATCATGCTTGCTTGATATGTATTGTGATTGTTTAAACTTGTGCCAAAACTCCAATCCAACTTAAAGAAATTAAAAACTGCACCTTTTCTTACTAAGAGTCTATTCACCACCCTCTAGACACCTCTTCTCGATCCTTTCAATTGGTATCAGAGCTTTGGTCTCCATTGCTTTGGTTTAAACACCTTTGGAGGAAGATGGATGAGTCTATGTTTGGGAGTCTTAGACATAGAGTGCATATACTTGATGGAGAGTACTTTCATGAGTGGAAAAATGAGATGCTTGAGATTTTCAATAAATATCATTTGAACAAGTACATTACTAGCCCTTGTGCACCTCATGTTGATCCTTTGCATCCTACCCTTGATGAGTCTATTGACATGATTCGTAATCTTAGAACTGTCAATTTAATCACTAGAGGTTTGCCTAGAAACTTGCTTGCTAGCTTGCCTGCTCTTGATTATGCCTACACCATATGGAGATTCCTTGAGGAATGATTTCCAAACTATTCCTTGAAAAACTTAGATGAGATTATTCATAAGTCTATTACCTTGAGTAAGATGAGTTCCAATGATCCCAAATTTGGTGATTGTTTATTTGAGCTTACTAATCTTATGAGTGCCAAAGGAGATGTTGGAATCGTTAGCAATATCATTTCCGAAGTCATTAGAATTCATAGAGATGAACATTGTTACGGTCATACTTCTAATGAATCACTCTAGGAATTTATCCACCACATGACGATGTTGAACATGGATACTATGATGAGGATGATGATAGTGACTATGATCTTCATGATGCAATGAGACACTTTGGTCTTATGGCTAATCTTCACGGCTACATGGCTGGAGGAAAGGGATGGGTTCTTGATAGTGGGTGTACTGATCATATGACTAGAGACAAAGATAAGTTTCGTGAGCTTGCTGAAAACGATGGCCCTTGAAAGTATGTCACTTTTGGTGATAACTCAAAGGGTAAGGTGCTTGGCCTTGGTAAGGTGGCCATCTCACATGATAGCTCCATACAAAATGTTATGCTCGTTGAATCTCTTGGCTACAATTTACTTTTCGTATCTAGACTTGCTGACTTTGGTTTCAATGTCCTATTTACTGAAGTAGATTGCCAAGTGTTTCATAGAGATAATCATAAAATGGTTTGATACGTCTCCATCATATCTATAATTTTTTATTGTTCCATGCCAATATTCTACAACTTTCATATACTTTTGGCAACATTTTATACTATTTTTGGGGAATAACATATTGATCCAGTGCCCAGTGCCAGTTCCTGTTTGTTGCATGTTTTTTGTTTCGCAGAAAATCCATATCAAACGGGGTCCAGACAGAATAAAAACGGATGGAGAATATTTTTGGAATATTTGTGAAATATGGGAAAAGAATCAACGCGAGACGGTGCCCCAGGGGGCCACGGGGCAGGGGGGCGCCTGCCCCCTGGGCGCGCCCCTGACCCTCATGGGCCCCCCATAAGGCGGTTGCTGCTCTTCTTTGGCCGCAAGAAAGCTAATTTTCAGGGGGGGTCGGGGTGAAGGTTTCAATCCAATCGGAGTTACGGATCTCCGGATATATAAGAAACGGTGAAAGGGCAGAATCCCAGAACGCAGAAACAGAGAGAGACAGATCCAATCTCGGAGGGGATCTCGCCCCTCCCATGTCATGGAGGCCATGGACCAGAGGGGAAACCCTTCTCCCATCTAGGGAGAAGGTCAAGGAAGAAGAAGAAGGACGGGGGCTCTCTCCCCCTCTCTCTCCAGGTGGCGCCGGAACGCCGCCGGGGCCATCATCATCACCGCAATCTACACCAACACCTCCGCCATCTTCACCAACATCTCCATCACCTTCCCCCCTCTATCTACAGCGGTCCACTCTCCGCAACCCGCTGTACCCTCTACTTGAACATGGTGCCTTATGCTTCATATTATTATCCAATGATGTGTTGCCATCCTATGATGTCTGAGTAGATTTTCGTTGTCCTATCAGTAGTTGATGAATTGCTATGATTGATTTAATTTGCTTTTGGTTATGTTGTTGTCCCTTGGTGCCCATCATATGAGCGCGCGCGTGGATCACATCATAGGGTTAGTTGTATGTTGATAGGACTATGTATTGGAGGGCAAGAGTGACAGAAGCTTCAACCTAGCATAGAAATTGATGCATACGGGATTGAAGGGGGACCAATATATCTTAATGCTATGTTTGGGTTTTGCCTTAATGAACGTTAGTAGTTGCGGACGCTTGCTAATAGTTCCAATCATAAGTGCATAGAATTCCAAGTCAGGGATGACATGCTAGCAGTGGCCTCTCCCACATAAAACTTGCTATCAGTCTAGTAAAGTAGTCATTTGCTTAGGGACAATTTCACAACTCCTACCACCACTTTTCCACACTCTCTATACTAACTTTATTGCTTCTTTATCTAAACAGCCCCTAGTTTTTATTTACGTGTTCTTTATATTCTTGCAAACCTATCCAAAAACACCTACAAAGTACTTCTAGTTCATACTTGTTCTAGGTAAAGCGAACGTTAAGCGCGCGTAGAGTTGTATCGATGGTCGATAGAACTTGAGGGGGTATTTGTTCTACCTTTAGCTCCTCGTTGGGTTTGACACTCTTACTTATCAAAAGAGGCTACAATTGATCCCCTATACTTGTGGGTTATCAAGACCTTTTTCTAGCGCCGTTGCTGGGGAGTTATAGCGTGGGGTGAATATTCTCGTGTGTGGTTGTTTGCTTTATCACTAAGTAATTTTTTTCTAAGTTGTTCTCCATATTTAGTTATGGATATGGAACACGAAATATCAAAAAAAAATAGGTGTACTTGCTTCTCATGGAGATGGGGAACCTCCTAAAACCCTCGATGTTGGTTATGTGAAAAATATTATGTACTACTTTGATAATCCTGAGAAAGCCCCATTCAATTATGTAATGGGAGACACGTTGGATCAACATGAATACTTTAGGATTATATCTTGACTCAAAAAGGGAAACTATTATGGGATCAAATTCATATGTTGCATTGGTATGCTCGGGAACTATGCTTGAGATATGACTATACTTGTTGCTCTAGGATGAAGGCTCCACACCTTCCCTTTTCATGCAAATTTAATGATGATAAAACCTTGGATTCTTCTGCTAGTGGTATATATGATTACTATGATGTCGAACAAATAGAAGAATTTGTTGCTTTATGGGTGCTTATGAAATTGAATCTTTGTTTAAAGAGTGTGAAAATTTTGATGATTTAGTTTATAGACCTGAAAATTTAGCTATCCTTAAATATTGCTATGAGAATTAAGAATTCTCTGATATTGATGATTTTATTGAGAGAGTCTCTGCTGTCCAAGAAGAGATTAATATTTTGCAGGAGTCTATGGAAGAAGAAATTGATGAAACTGTGAGCTCATTGGATGAAAAAGATGATGAGGAGAGCGAAGAACAAAAGGAGGAAGAGAGGATTGATCACCCGTTCCCACCTTCTAATGAGAGTAACTCTTCAACTCGTACATTGTTTAATTTCCCTTCATGCTTACCGAAGGATGATTGCTATGATGATTGTTATGATCCCGTTGATTCTCTTGAAATATCCCTTTTTGATGATGCTTGCTATGCTTGTGGCCAAGATGCCAATATGAATTATGCTTATGGAGATGAACTTGCTATAGTTCCTTATATTAAACATGAAATTGTTGCTATTGCACCCACGCATGATAGTCCTATTATCTTTTTGAATTCTCCCAATTACACTATATCGGAGAAGTTTACCCTTATTAAGGATTATATTGATGGGTTGCGTTTTACTATTACACATGATGATTTTGATAGATATAATATGCATGTTCTTGCTGCTCCTATTTGCAATTATTATTAGAGAGGAACTACATCTCTGCCTCTTTATGTTTCCAACACGAAAAAATTGCAAGAAACTGTTTATACTATGCATTGGCCTTTACTTTGTGTGCATGAATTGTTCTTTTATGACATGCCGATGCATAGGAAGAGAGTTAGACTTCGTCATTACATGACATATGTTGCTTTGTGCTCACTACTAAATTACAAATCATTCTTAATTAAAATTGGCTTTGATATACCTTGGGACCCGGGTGGATCCATTACTTGAGCACTATATGCCTAGCTTAATGGCTTTAAAGAAAGCACTGCCAGGGAGACAACCCGGAAGTTTTAGAGAGTCATTTATTTATGTTGTGTGCTTTTATAAAGTTTAAAAATAAAAATAATGTGCCAAGGTTTTCCTTTAGGATGTTTTAGATTGCTTGTTGGTTTGTGCGGTGTAGGACAGAAACTTTGGCTGTAGTGCGCGATTTTACGTTTTTTTACTGGAATGTCAAATGGTTTTGAAACTTTTTGCACTATATTTCTATACAAATTTTTTGTTATTACTAATTTTGGAAGAATTTTTGGAGTACCAGAAGTATGGTGAATGTTCATATTACTACAGACTGTCCTGTTTAAGACAGATTCTGTTTTTGATGCATAGTTTGCTTGTTTTGATGAAACTATCGATTTATATCAGTAGATTAAGCCATGGAAAAGTTATATTACAGTAGATACAATGCAAAAACAAAATATGAATTGGTTTGCAACAGTACTTAGAGTAGGGATTTGCGTTATTATACTAATGGATCTTACCGAGCTTTCTGTTGAGTTTTGTGTGGATGAAGTGTTCGAAGATCGAGGAGGTCTTGATGTGAGGAGAAGGAGGAGAGGCAAGAGCTCAAGCTTGGGGATGCCCAAGGCACACCAAATAAATATTCAAGGAGACTCAAGCGTCTAAGCTTGGGGATGCCACGGAAGGCATCCCATCTTTCTTCAACAAGTATCGGTATGTTTTCGGATTCGTTTCGTTCATGCGATATGTGCAAATCTTGGAGCGTCTTTTGCATTTAGTTTTCACTTTTCTTTTATGCAACATGCTGGTATGAGATAGTCCTTGGTTGATTTATAGAATGCTCTTTGCACTTCACTTATATCTTTGAGTATGGCTTTATAGAATGCTTCATGTGCTTCACTTATATCATTTGAAGTTTGGATTGCCTGTTTCTCTTCACATAGAAAACCGCCATTTGTAGAATGCTCTTCTGCTTCACTTATATTTGTTAGAGCGTAGGCATATATTTTGTATAAAGAATTAAACTCGCTTGCTTCACTTATATCTATTTAGAGAGATGACAGGAATTGGTCATTCAAATGGTTAGTCATAAAATCCTACATAAAACTTCTAGATCACTGAATATGATATGTTTGATTCCTTGCAATAGTTTTGCGATATAAAGGTGGTGATATTAGAGTCGTGCTAGTTGAGTAATTGTGAAATTGAGAAATACGTGTGTTGAGGTTTGCAAGTCCCGTAGCATGCACGTATGGTGAACCGTTATGTAACGAAGTTGGAGCATGAGGTATTTATTGATTGTCTTCCTTATGAGTGGCGGACGGGGACGAGCGATGGTCTTTTCCTACCAATCTATCCCCCTAGGGGCATGCGTAGTAGTACTTTGCTTCGAGGGCTAATAAACTTTTGCAATAAGTATATGAGTTCTTTATGACTAATGTGAGTCCACGGATTATGCGCACTCTCACCCTTCCATCATTGCTAGCCTCTTTGGTACCGTGCATTGTCCTTTCTCACCTCGAGAGTTGGTGCAAACTTCGTCGGTGCATCCAAACCCCGTGATACGATACGCTCTATCACACATAAGCCTCCTTATATATTCCTTAAAACAGCCACCATACCTACCTATCATGGCATTTCCATAGCCATTCTGAGATATATTGCCATGCAACATCCATCATCATCATATACATGACTTGAGCATTTATTGTCATATTGCTTTGCATGATCGTAAGATAGCTAGCATGATGTTTTCATGGCTTGTCCGTTTTTTGATGTCATTGCTACACTAGATCATTGCACATCCCGGTACACCGCCGGAGGCATTCATATAGAGTCATATCTTTGTTCTAGATATCGAGTTGTAATATTGAGTTGTAAGTAAATAAAAGTGTGATGATCATCATTATTAGAGCATTGTCCCAGTGAGGAAAGGATGATGGAGACTATGATTCCCCCACAAGTCGGGATGAGACTCCAGACAAAAAAAAGAGAAAGGCCAAAAAAGGAGAAGGCCCAAAAAAATGAGAGAAAAAGAGAGAAGGGGCAATGCTACTATCCTTTTACCACACTTGTGCTTCAGAGTAGCACCATGTTCTTCATATAGAGAGTCTCTTGAGTTGTCACTTTCATATACTAGTGGGAATTTTCATTATAGAACTTGGCTTGTATATTCCGATGATGGGCTTCCTCAAATGCCCAAGGTCTTCATGAGCAAGCAAGTTGGATGCACACCCACTTAGTTTCAGTTTGAGCTTTCATACACTTATAGCTCTTAGTGCATCTATAACATGGCAATCCCTACTCCTCACATTGACATCAATTGATGGGCATCTCCATAGCCCGTTGATTAGCCGTGTCGATCTGAGACTTTCTCATTTTTTTGTCTTCTTCACACAAACCTCCATCATCATATTCTATTCCACCCATAGTGCTATGTCCATGGCTTGCGCTCATGTATTGCGTGAGGGTTGAAAAGGCTGAAGCGCGTTAAGAAGTATGAACCAATTGCTCGGCTTGTCATCGGGGTTGTGCATGATTTGAATGCTTTGTGTGGTGAAGATGGAGCATAGCCAGACTATATGATTTTGTAGGGATGAGCTTTCTTTGGCTATGTTATTTTGATAAGACATAATTTCTTGGTTAGTATGCTTGAAGTATTATTGTCTTAATGTCCAATGATAGACTATTGCTTTGAATCACTCGTGTCTTAATATTCATGCCATGATTAGATTATGTGATCAAGATTATGCTAGGTAGCATTCCACATCAAAAATTATTATTTTTATCATTTACCTACTCGAGGACGAGCAGGAATTAAGCTTGGGGATGTTGATACGTCTCCGTCGTATCTATAATTTTGATTGTTCCATGCCAATATTCTACAACTTTTATATACTTTTGGCAAATTTTTATGCTATTTTTGGGGACTAACATATTGATCCAGTGCCCAGTGCCAGTTCATGTTTGTTACATGTTTTTTGTTTCGCAAAAAACCCATATCAAACGGAGTCCAAACGGAATAAAAACGGACAGAGAATATTTTTGGAATATTTGTGAAATATGGGAAAAGAATCAATGTGAGACGGTGCCCGAGGGGGCCACGAGGCAGGGGGCGCGCCTACCCCCCTAGGCGCGCCCCTGACCCTTGTGGGCCCCCCGTAAGGTAGTTGCTGCTCTTCTTTGGCCGCAAGAAAGCTAATTTTCAGAAGAAAAAAATCGGGGCGAAGGTTTCAATCCAATCGGAGTTACGGATCTCCGGATATATAAGAAACGGTGAAAGGGTAGAATCTCAGAACGCAGAAACAGAGAGAGACGGATCCAATCTCGGAGGGGCTCTCGTCCCTCCCATGCCATGGAGGCCATGGACCAGAGGGGAAACCCTTCTCCCATCTAGAGAGAAGGTCAAGTAAGAAGAAGAAGGAGGGGGGCTCTCTCCCCCTCTCTCCCGGTGGCGCCGGAGCACCGCCGGGACCATCATCATCACCGCAATCTACACCAACACCTCTGCCATCTTCACCAACATCTCCATCACCTTCCCCCCTCTATCTACAGCGGTCCACTCTCCCACAACCTATTGTACCCTCTACTTGAAAATGGTGCTTTATGCTTCATATTATTACCCAATGATGTGTTGCCATCCTATGATGTCTAAGTAGATTTTCGTTGTCCTATCGGTAGTTGATGAATTGTTGTGATTGATTTAATTTGCTTGTGGTTATGTTGATGTCCCTTGGTGCCCATCATATGAAAGCGCGCATGGATCACACCATAGGGTTAGTTGTATGTTGGTAGGACTATGTATTGGAGGGCAAGAGTGACAGAAGCTTCAACCTAGCATAGAAATTGATGCATACGGGATTGAAGGGGGACCAACATGTCTTAATGCTATGGTTGTGTTTTACCTTAATGAACGTTAGTACTTGCGGACGCTTGCTAATAGTTCCAATCATAAGTGCATAGAATTCCAAGTCAGGGATGACATGCTAGCAGTGGCCTCTCCCACATAAAACTTGCTATCAGTCTAGTAAAGTAGTCATTTGCTTAGGAACAATTTCACAACTCCTACCACCACTTTTCCACACTCGCTATACTAACTTTATTGCTTCTTTATCTAAACAGCCCCTAGTTTTTATTTATGTGCTCTTTATATTCTTGCAAACCTATCCAAAAACACCTACAAAGTACTTCTAGTTCATACTTGTTCTAGGTAAAGCGAACGTTAAGCACGCGTAGAGTTGTATCGGTGGTGGATAGAACTTGAGGGAGTATTTGTTCTACCTTTTAGCTCCTCGTTGGGTTCGACACTCTTACTTATCGAAAGAGGCTACAATTGATCCCCTATACTTCTGGGTTATCATGGTCTTTACCGGTACACGTAGAGGTGATCTTTACATTGTTGATTTCACTAAAAAGGCTCAACCTAGAACTTTCCTAATTGCTAAATCCTCAAAAGGTTGGTTGTGGCATAGAAGGTTAGGTCATGTGGGCATGCGAAATCTTGATAAGCTTATTAAAGGTGATCATATCCTTGGAGTAAAAGATGTTATATTTGACAAGGATAGACTTTGTAGTGCTTGTCAAGCAGGAAAACAAGTTGGAGGAAGTCACCCCGTGAAGAACATTATGACCACAAGAAGACCGCTCGAGCTACTTCATATGGATCTCTTTGGTCCCAATGCCTACAAGAGTCTTAGTGGTAACTCATTTGGTCTAGTTATAGTTGATGATTTTTCAAGATTTACGTGGGTGTTCTTTCTTGATGATAAATCGCGGGTCCAAAAGATCTTCAAGAACTTCGCTAGGAAGGCCCAAAATCAATTTGAAGTGAAGATCAAGAAGGTTCACAGCGACAACGGAATGAAGTTCAAGAACGCAAATGTGGATACCTTTCTTGACGAAGAAGGGATTTCACATGAGTTCTCGGCTACGTACACGCCTCAATAAAACGGAGTTGTTGAGAGGAAGAACCGAAATCTTATTGAGATGGCGAGAACGATGCTTGATGAGTACAAGACTCCAAAACACTTTTGGGTGGAAGCGGTTGAGACAAATTGTCATGCAACAAATCGCCTGTATCTTCACAAGCTACTCGGCAAGACAACATACGAGCTTCTCACCGGTAACAAACCCTAAGTTGGATACTTTCGAGTATTCGGCTCAAAGTGCTACATTCGTGATAAGCATCATCGTTATAAATTTGCTCCTAAATCTCATGAAGGTTTCCTACTTGGTTATGGCTCAAACTCTCACACTTACCATGTCTACAACAATTTCACCCGAAAGGTTGAAGAGACGGTAGATGTGAAGTTTGATGAATCTAACGGCTCGCAAGTAAAGCAATTGCCAATTGATGTAGGAGATAAGGATCCTTCGGAAGAAATCCAAGACTTGTCTATTGGCAAGATTCGTCCAACGGAGGTAAAGGAGAGTACCTCGTCCGTCCAAGTGGAAGCTTCTACCTCACGACAAGGTGAACCAAGAGTTGATACGGATGCATCCACAAGTGGGACACATCAAGATGAAGAAAACGAGGAAGTACACCAAGATGAACCTCATCAACCTCCTTCTCCACAAAGACAAGAGAATAACAATGCCAATAATAAAGAAGACGAAGAAGGACAAGATGATGAAGAAGATGTTCCACCCCGACCCAAGCAAAAGCTTTCACGAGTTCGAGCAAGAGTCTCAAGAGATCATCCCATCGAAAAAATCTTCAATGATATTCAAAGCGGGAGAATCACTCGCTCTAAAACTCGTTTGGCTAATTTTTGTGAACACTATTCATTCATCTCGAGCATTGAACCAATGAAGGTTGAAGAAGCATTGGAAGATCTGGATTGGATAAACGCCATGCATGAAGAACTACACAACTTTGAGAGAAGTCAAGTGTGGACATTGGTCGAGAAGCCCGACGACAACCACAACATCATTGGCACCAAATGGGTGTTTCGCAACAAGCAAGATGAAGATGGTCAAGTCGTTCTCAACAAAGCTCGTCTCGTTGCCCAAGGCTACACTCTAGTCGAAGGTATGGACTACGGTGAGACATATGCCCCCGTTGCTAGACTTGAGTCCATCCGCATCTTACTTGCCTATGCTAATCACATGATATCACTTTATACCAAATGGACATTAAAAGTGCTTTTCTAAATGGTGAAATTGAGGAGGAAGTTTATGTTAAACAACCTCTCAGCTTTGTCAATCCTAAGAAACCCGATCATGTTTACAAACTTCACAAAGCTCTTTATGGTCTTAAACAAGCTCCTAGAGCGTGGTATAAATGCTTGACCAAGTTCCTTATTGAGAAAAGCTTTGAGATTGGAAAAATAGATTCTACTCTTTTTACTAAAAGGGTTAATGGTGAATTATTTGTATGCCAAATTTATGTTGATGATATCATATTTGGTTCGACTAACCCTCATTTTAGTGAAAAGTTTGGGAAGCTAATGTCGAAGAAGTTTGAGATGTCTATGATGAGTGAACTCAAGTTGTTTCTTGGTTTGCAAATCAAGCAAACTAAGGAAGGCACCTTTGTTTCTCAAACAAAGTACACCAAGGACTTATTCAAGAAGTTCAACATGCAAGAAAGCAAAGGTATGAAAACTCCCATGCCAACTAGTGGACATCTTGATTTGACCAAGGACGGCAAATCGGTTGACCAAAAGGTTTATCGCTCTATGATTGGTTCATTGTTATATCTATGTGCCTCCCATCCCGATATTATGCTAAGTGTGTGCATGTGTGCATGATATCAAGCGGGCCCCAAAGAATGTCATCTTAAGGCTGTGAAAACTGGAAAGGATAGCGAGATACTTAATACATACACCAAATTTTGGCATTTGGTATCCTAAGAGGTCCTCTTTTGATCTTATTGGCTATTCCGATTCGGACTATGCCGGAGACAAGGTTGATAGAAAGTCCACTTCGGGTACTTGTCAATTTCTTGGTAGATCTCTTGTGTCTTGGTCCTCCAAGAAACAAAACTCGGATCCTTATCCACCGTCAAAGCGGAATACATTGCCGCCGGTTCATGTTGTGCCCAATTACTTTGGATGACCCAAACTCTTAAAGATTATGGGATCAATGTGAAACATGTTACATTGCTTTGTGACAATGAGAGTGCTATTAAGATTGCTCACAATCCCGTGCAACATTCTCGAACTAAGCACATTGAAGTTCTTCATCATTTCATTCGAGATCATGTTGCTAAAGGGGACATTGATCTTAAACATGTCCGTACCGATAAGAAATTGGCGGATATATTCACCAAACCACTTGATGGGAAAGTCTTTTGCCATTTGAGAGGTGAATTGAACATCATTGGTGCTTCAAACTTGGAGTAGGAACTCCATTTGGATAAATGCAAGTCATGACCCTATGACTAATCTTGATACTTCTCTTATGATGATGATCATATGTCTTGGATATTATTGCACCCTTGCATGCTATCTAACCCTTGTAGGTACTTGGATGAATCTAAATCCATGAGATTGAAACTCACTCACATCTTGAGAAATCTCTACATCACCAAGTCTCTACAAAATGGTGGTTGAAGACAAGGAAGCATGAAACCCCTCAACATATCCTTTGACAAATTCTATATATAAATTTCATTTGGTATCAAATTTCATGATTGTCATTTTGGATACAAAAGTGCTCTTCCTTGCAAGACTAACCCATGTAGGTAGATGAACTCAACTCCAAGTGGTGCTCCCAACCATTCATGCGCTACATCAACCTTGAGCACCCCATGCAAGTTCAACTACATGATCAAGATCAACACCACCACCCAAGGTATGTCATTCCATCTTAGAGAAGCTTTACCTCAAGTCATAAGTCAAAGCAACTCAACAAGATGTGAATACATCAAATGCTTAAATGAAAAATGGTAACCCCATTTTGAGCTTAAACGATGAGTATAACTTATGATCAAGTATTCTCACTTGACTCCTTAGTCAATATACTCTAACATAGGTGACTTTGTCACCGCCCAATTCTAGATGAAGTTATCTAGTGTTTCCTTGAGTTTTTGCATTTGTCCTTTGCATATTTATTCCCTTTCCTTTTTCAAAAAAAACTTCATCTAGATTTTCTTTTATCTGTTTAGTTCTGCATTTTCTGCATCCAATTCATTGCAAATCTTTCAGTCAATTCCTTGCAAATCCTTGAGAGGTCTTATTTGCCTAGTGAGCTGAGGTGACAAGTGTTCTCTCTGTGTTGAACTCGGTCATACCGATCTGTTGCTTTCGGTCACACCGAACCAATTCGGTACCACCGAAGACTACAACTCGGTATCACCGATTTCACTACAGAGAAAACAATTTGCCACTTGTTCCTGCACTTTTGTTCCAGCTCCACTAGAAGACTCTTGTCCTCTACCAGCATCACAATCTATATGCTGCTTTGCTCTGTGACTCATGGATCGAACCTTTTGACTCACACTCCAGAAGATCCCTTCTTGGAAATTGATGTCAAAGGGGGAGAGAGATCACATCAAAGCTTATTCTCTTCAAAGGGGGAGAGAGAAAAAGGGAGAGAGAGGTAATCACATCAAAGGCCCCAGATGCTTGGTGTTCAAGAGGAGAGAAGTCACATGTCTTTAAAAGGGGAAAGACATGTCTATGTTATGTTTATATTTATGATCTGTTTTGCTCTGATTTTGTTTCCCTATGTTCTCCCATTATCTAATACAAGATTTAGGGGGAGAAAGACTGCTAGGGAAGGAAATCTTTGAATTCATTGCATATCCTTTAACTTTGGGGACATGTCTACATCCAATAGAGTACTCAGTACTCACTCTCTACATGTCATCCCAGTCTTGGTACTCTTGTGGTTTCTTTTGGTTGCTATGGCTTGTAGATGTATCTGTGTTATCTAACCTTGTTTACTCAGGTTCATTCCTTCCTAAGCCAACTCAAGACCACAAGGTAAGTTGATGACCCACAAGTATAGGGGATCTATCGTAGTCCTTTCGATAAGTAAGAGTGTCGAACCCAACGAGGAGCAAAAGGAAATGATAAGCGGTTTCCAGCAAGGTATTCTCTGCAAGTACTGAAATAAGTGGTAACAGATAGTTTTGTGATAGGATAATTTGTAACGAGCAACAAGTAACAAAAGTAAATAAGGTGCAGCAAGGTGGCCCAATCCTTTTTATAGCAAAGGACAAGCCTGGACAAACTCTTATATGATGTAAAGCGCTCCCGAGGACACATGGGAATATCGTCAAGCTAGTTTTCATCACGTTCATATGATTCACGTTTGGTACTTTGATAATTTGGTATGTGGGTGGACCGGTGCTGGGTGCTGACCTTACTTGGACAAACATCCCACTTATGATTAACCTCTATTGCAAGCATCTGCAACTACAACAAAAGTTTTAAGGTAAACCTAACCATAGCATGAAACATATGGATCCAAATCAGCCCCTTATGAAGCAACGCATAAACTAGGGTTTAAGCTTCTGTCACTCTAGCAACCTAGCATCTACTTATTACTTCCCAATGCCTTCCTCCAGGCCCAAACAATGGTGAAGTGTCATATAGTCGACATTCACATAACACCACTAGAGGAGAGACAACATACATCTCATCAAAATATCAAACGAAACCAAATTCACATGACTACTAATAGCAAGACTTCTCCCATGTCCTTAGGAACAAACGTAACTACTCACAAAGCATAAACATGTTCATAATCAGAGTGGTATTGATATGCATATAGGATCTGAACATATGATCTTCCACCAATTAAACCAACTAGCATCAACTACAAGGAATAATTAACACTACTAGCAACCTACTAGCACCAATCTCGGACTTAGAGACAAGAATTGGATACAAGAGATGAACTAGGGTTTTGAGAGGAGATGGTTCTGATGAAGATGTTGATGGAGATTGCCCTCTCCCGATGAGAGGAGCGTTGGTGATGACGATGGCGATGATTTCCCCCTCCGGGAGGGAAGTTTCCCCGGCAGAACAGCTCTGCCGGAGCCCTAGATTGGATCCGCCAAGGTTCCGCCTCGTGGCGGCGGAGTTTCGTCCGAGAAGATGGCTTATGATTTTTTTTCCCATCGAAAGACTCCATATAGCAAAAGATGGCCACCGGAGGGCCACCAGGGGGCCCATGAGGTAGGGGGGCGCGCCTAGGGGGTAGGGCGCGCCCCCCACCCTCGTGGGCAGGGTGTGGCCCCCTGGTGAATTTCTTCCACTGAGTATTTTTTATATATTCTGAAAACGTCTTCCGTGAAGTTTCAGGACTTTTGGAATTGTGCAGAATAGGTCTCTAATATTTGCTCCTTTTCCAGCCCAGAATCCCAGCTGTCGGCATTCTCCCTCTTTATGTAAACCTTGTAAAATAAGAGAGAATAGGCATAAGTATTGTGACATAATGTGTAATAACATCCCATAATGCAATAAATATTGATATAAAAGCATGATGCAAAATGGATGTATCAACTCCCCCAAGCTTAGACCTCGCTTGTCCTCAAGCGAAAGCCAAAATCGAAAAATATGTCCACATGTTTAGAGATAGAGGTGTCGATAAAAATGAAATACGGACATGAGGGCATCATGATCATTCTTAGAATAGCAACTTATATAATTCTTGTCGTATAATCTGTGATGCTAGAGTAATAAGTCAATCACAATATCAAAATTGTAAACTTCATTGAAAACTAACAAACTATAATCTCAGTCATTGAAGCAATTGCAATTTATCATAACATAGGAAAGAGTCATTGTATAAGAGCTTTTCAGCAAGTCCACATACTCAACTATCATATAATCTTTCACAATTGCTGACACTCACACAATACTTATGGGTATGGTGTTTCAATAGGACACAGAGAAAGATAGGGGCTTATTGTTTTGCCTCCCAACGTTTTACCTCAAGGGTAAAGTCAACAATAATAGTTCATGAAAACTCACATCCAATTAGCCATATATACCAGGATCTTTCCAACATACCGTGCTTGCCAAAGGATAAAATACAAAAAGGAGGGGTGAAGATCACCATGACTCTTATGCAAGGTAGGAGATAAAAGTAAAAGATAAGCCCTTCACAGAGGGAAGCAGAGGTTGTTATGCGCTTTTATGGTTTGATGCACAAAATCTTAATGCGAAAGAACGTCACTTTATATTTCCACTTGTGATATGGACCTTTATTATGTAGTCTGTCGCTTTTATTTCTTCCATATCACACGATCGTATAAAGCTTATTTTCTCCCACACTAATAACTCATACATATTTAGAGGGCAATTTTTATTGCTTGCACCGATGACAACTTACTTGGAGGATCTTACTCAATCCATAGGTAGGTATGGTGGACTCTTATGGCAAAACTGGTTTAAGGGTATTTGGAAGCACAAGTAGTATCTCTACTTGGTGCAATGAATTTGGCTAGCATGAGGGAGAAAGGCAAGCTCAACATGCTGGAGGATCCAAGACAATATAATTTATCTCTGATGTAAGAAAACATAACCCATTGCATTGCCTTCCTTGTCCCACGTCAACTCTTTAGCATGTCATATTTTAATGAGTGCTCACAATCATAAAAGATGTCCAAGATAGTATATTTATATGTGAAGACCTCTCTTTCTTTATTACTTCCTATTAATTGCAACGATGACCAAAACTATGTTTGTCAACCCTCAACAACTTTTATTCATCATACTTTTTCTATGTGAGCTCATTACTCTCCATAAGATTCACATGATCTCTTTGTTTCTTTTTTATTCTTTCTCTTTTCTTTTATTCACTTAGGATCATGGCAAAATAATCAAGCCCTTGACTCAACACTAATCTTTATTATATAGCTCACGGACTCAATTACATAGAAGGATAATAAAGCAAAACTCACGACTAGATCAAACTAAGAACTTTTATTCTACTAGATCAAGATATTATCAAAAGGATCGAACTAAGAAAAACGGTAAAGATAAAAGTGATGGTGATACGATACCGGGGCACTCCCCCAAGCTTGGCAGTTGCCAAGGGAAGTGCCCATACCATGTGATTATGTCTCTCTTTTCGGGGATGGTGATGTGATGTTCTTGGTGATGATGCCCCTCAAGATACGATTCTCCTCCTCAAGCTTGTTGACTTGCTGCTTGAGGTCCATTATTTCCTTTTGGAGTTTTCCTGTAACAGCCAAAGCTCCTTGCACCCAAGGGTGCTGCATAGTTGTGGGAGAACCAGTGACACCCTTTTTCATATTCTCATAAGAAACAAATCTAACATTGGAAGGGATAACCGAGTTTGGAATAGCCGAGCTCTGCAGTTCTCCCATTGTGAATCCAGCTTGGAGGCGGGAAGTGACTTCTTGATCCTCTTCCATGGCATCTATCCTCTTCAAATCAGCCTCCATCTCTTCCTCTGTTGCTGGCCCAAAGGGGTCAACATGGTTGTTGGTCGTTGATCTCGGTGCCGGATGAGACACCCGGCTCTCCCCGACTGACTCTTGCAAAGACATCCTGCTCTAATCTGCAACAGCAACAGCTCGAAACACAAACAGGGGATAATTGCATGATACGGGAGTCAAAACCCCCGGGAGATTATATAATGAATTTTTACCGACCAAAATATGTATCGTGTAAGAAAATGGAGTCCGGAGAGCACACGAGGTGCCCACGAGGTAGGGGGCGCGCCCAGTAGGGTAGGGCGCGCCCTCCACCCTCGTGGGGGCCTCGTGTCCTTCCCGGACTGCTTCTTATTTTTCTATTTTTCTAAATATTCCAAAACGGAGAAATATTGCCTTAAAAATTGTTTTGGAGTCGGTTTACTTACCGTACCACATACCTATTCCTTTTCGGAGTCTGAAATGCTCCGGAAAGTGTCCCTTATGTATTCCTCCGGGGTTACGGTTTCAATAACATTGGTTTCAACATTTATGGGATTACCTGAGATATAATGTTTGATTCTTTGACCGTTCACCACCTTCGGATTTGTGCCTTCAAAGTTGTTGATTTTTATGGCACCGGAACGGTAGACCTCCTCGATAACGTAAGGACCTTCCCATTTAGAGAGAAGTTTTCCTGTAAAAAATCTTAAACGAGAGTTGTATAGCAATACATAATCACCTACATTAAACTCTTTTGTATTCTTTTATCATGCCATCTTTTAACTTTTTATTTAAACAACTTGGCATTTTCATAGTGTCGTGGAGTTGACACGGCAGATGTCCTAGAGCAAGGACTTAGTCGTAGGGCCATCGCACTAGGAAGCTTAAAGGGGTTAATCGGGACAAAAGACACGAGAGAGTTTTATACTAGTTCGGCCCCTTACGATGAAGGTAAAAGCCTACATCTAGTTGGGATTGGTATTGCTGAGGTTTTGACTTCCAAGAGGCTCAATTCGCCGGCTTGGTTATCGACTTGGTTGTCTCTCCTCCTGAGCCGCCACTGGGTCGTCCCCTTATATACACGGGTCGATGCCTGGTGGCTTACAGAGTCCCGGCCGGCTCATAATCGTGTCCGGCTCGGTGACTTCCTTTACATGCCTCTCCTTACAACTCTTTCCGCACATATGGCGGTTTACAATAATGGGCCTTGATTCGGCCCGAGGCCTTTGGGCTTTCTATATATACTAATAAACTATCATCTTGACCGTATATTGGGCTTCTTATGTAACCCGCCATTAAGGCTGACCGGCCCCTCCTGGGCGGGTCTTAGCTGATACTAATATCCCCAACATTAGGCCCCAGGTTGACTTTGAAATTTGTTCTTTGTCAATCTTCAATACTTAGGCAGAATCCATCCTCTGTCTGGAAATTTCCTTAACCCGCCGTGACGTCATCTTTTTGAAACACAAAAATCTTTCATGATGTCACCTTTCAACGGATCTTTCATTTTTAATGTCTTCCGGGAATCGAGGCGTCTGTTCAGTTGGATAATCATTATTGGGTCTCCTTGATTTTCGCGCCCGCCTATTCGCACACTCCCTTATAAATAGGCACGACCTAGGTCTTTTCCATTCTCCCCCTTTGGTCGTCTTCTTCCTCTTGCTGCTTCTCTGCCGCTCGAGCTCCGCCGCCGCCGCAGATCTTGTCTTCATCGACTCAGGCCGCTGCATCGACCTTATTAGATCCTAAGAAACCGCAACAAACCTCCGCTGCAACTCGGCATCTGTAAGTCCCTTTCTTCCTCGACATCAGATCCGTATTAGGATCTTCGAGTTCCTTGGTGTTCTTTACTGTTCGTCATGAACTCTTTGTAGATTTCATCACCATCGCCCTTTCTTGATCTTGGGATAGTATAAAACTGACGCGGCAGCTATTTTGCCCCTGTTTCAAATGCAAACAAATTCTTTTCCCTGTTCAGAGGCTTTGTTTAGCACTGACGAACTCATATGTGCTAGTTTTAGGTCTAGATTTATTTTCCTTTTTTGAACCATCTTGATCCAAAATAATAACAACAACTTGTGAAACTTGTTTATACCAATACTTAACTGAATTCTGCCTTCTGAGAAAATCTGTAGTCATGGCGGCTTACCACTCCGGCTTTCTTTTCCTTATATACCATTAGCCCTTAGTTAAACCGCCATTACTTGTTTTATAACTGACCGTAGGCTAAGCCGGCATGTTGTTATCTATTTTTCAGTTCTCTACACATCATGCCGTCAAAGACACCCACCGTGCGTAACTGGGTCCCTTCGTCCATAACTGAGGAACGGTTAAAAGAGTTCTTCATCATTGGGTTTCTTCCTTCGAAGAATGTCATGTCTTATCGTGCTCCTGGCCCGGAGGAACAACGCCCCAATCCAAAAGACGGAGAAGTGATTGTCTTCACTGATCACATGAACCGTGGCTTCTCACCGCCCGGTTCAAAATTCTTCAGAGATGTCCTTCATTTTTTCAAACTCCACCCTCAAGACCTTGGACCCAATTCCATTTCCAACATTTGCAACTTCCAAGTACTCTGTGAGGTGTATCTTCAGCAAGATCCCACCGTAGAGCTGTTTAGGGAGTACTTTTACCTAAACCGGCAGAACGAATGCACCAATGGTCCTAGCTTAGAACTTGGAGGCATTTCAATTCAGCGCCGCCAGGGTGCTGTTTTCCCTCTTATCGTCTTACCAAGTCACCCAAAAGACTCGAACCAAACTTGGTTTTATTGTCAGGATATTTCTCCAGCAAACAAGAAGCCTCTGCCGGGTTACCGCCCCGGTCGTCTTGACTCCAAGTTCACCCTTCCGGATAAGCTCACCGTTGCTGAATGCAAGAGGCTACTTCCCTCCATCAAAAGAATCAATGCTTTGTTGGGCAATGGCTTAACCAGAGTAGATCTAACCCGCTACTGGATCTCATGGCAGGTTATTCCATTAGGCCGTCGATCCAAACTGATGTATGAATATGACGGAAGCCCGGACAACTCGCTTCGTCACAGCTCAGTTGATCTCACCGAAGAAGATATTGTTTCGATGTCAACCCTTTTGGTAAATGGGAAGTACGAGGATTGCAGTATTGTTGGGTTGAGTCCCTTCTGCAAGATTAATCCGGCGCCAGAAGTAAGTACATTCTGATCTCTATTTCTTCGTGTTTTTCCTAGCTATTAGTACTTAATGCTGATCTTTCTTCTTGTCTTTACAGGCCAATTATGACTTCTGGAAGGCGAAATATGACCATGAAGCTGCCAAGAAGGCGAAAGCCACCGCTATGAACACCAAGAAGACAACCCGGAAATCAAAGAAGAAGAAGAAAACTACTGCTGAGGATTTAATGAAGCTTGATGACTCGTCTGACTCGGAGGTAGCCCTTGATTCCCTTGGCCAACTTTTTAACAATCTTATTGATACTGATCCTTACCAGGATGACACTGGGGCTAGCCAAGTCGGGGAAGCAGAGGTAACTATCATTTCCTCCGACTCAGAGCCCTTACCAAGACACAAAGTTCGACGAGTGATCCGTAAAGTAAGGTTTTCTAACCCCTTAGCTTACTTGGATCCCAACTTTCATTTGAAAAAGCAGCAGCATGAACGCCGTCGTGAAGTTGAGATTGAAGATGAGACGGTTGTCGTCCCTGAACAGACCCCTCAGAAACGTCCGAACGAGGTTTACTTATTACTACCCTTAACTGGTTTTGATGAATCTTGCTCATTGTATTCCTTTTAACTCCTTTCTTTTACTTTCTCAGGAGGTGTCTCGCTCTTCGGGCGATTCATCACAAACACAATTTCCAGCTTTCAAGACTTCTCCTGGGTAATCAGAGATCCTTTTTTCTTCCGGGTTGATCAATTGTACCTTTGATGCTGGTTGTCTGTAATATATATATATATATATATATATATATTCCTTAGCGGTCAGGCTAAGTCCAAGAAAGCGAGGGTAACAAAACCAGCGGAAGACCCGCCAGTACTAGAATCTGACCCGGCTAGGCCACCTTCTCCATTAACTGATGCCCCAGAAGACCCGCCAATTATCAGTGAAGCAAATCCTCCGGAGCCGTCTCTTGATAACACCACTATCAATCCTTCTACAACCGGACCGTCAAACGCAACCGACCCGCCATCTCCAAATGCTCCAGATGTTCAAATTACTGGGAGCCGCTTTGTTGAGCCAGGGAATCCAACAGTGTTGGCTCGGTGCACAGCAAAGCAAGAACCATTGGAACGGCAGAAGGTTCGCTTTGATATCGCCAACTATGACCGTCTCAATGCTAGTGATATCTTATCCGGTATCTCAGGCATGTCCACTCCAGTAGTGAGTCTATGATCGAGATGGTCAAGCAACTTCAGTTGAAGTATGAGGTATGTTACTTCCGGTTTACCAATATTCCTTCAGCCCCCAAGTCTTCAGCTTTATGAGAGAAACGGAATAACCTATAGATTTAAAATATAGGCCGAGACATTTACCTATGAATCATTGCCTGAGAGAAACAAAACTTGACCCATAGTCCCCAAGGACCGGTTTATTTTGAGCATTAATGAATCAGTACTTTTAGAATGAAAACCACCTTCAAAATACTTAACACTCCGGTTTAAACTTGAAAAACTTGCTGAACTGCGTGCATTAGCCCCCAAGTGCCAAGTGTTGTTACTTTGTAAAGGACTTGGGACTTCAAATATGTTGGTAGAGTCATAAAAATTTGATTTGACATACATTAGCCCCCAAGTGTCAAGTGGTTTATTCATAAAGTACTTGAGACTTGAGTCTTGAAATTGGATACTGGAATTTGAAACCAAGTCTTGATTTATCTGAATGTTTTCACAGAATGCATTGTCTGAACTGAACTCCCAATTGATTAATACAAAGACCCGGCTAGCGAACCAGGAATCAGAAATTAAGTCTTCCACCTCCCAACTGCAAATAAGCCTTTCTGAAACGGAGAAGTTGAAGACCGACTTTGCTGTCAAAGAGAAAACATGGGCAGATGAGAAGATACTTCTGACCCGGCGAGCTGAGACAGCCGAAACAGCTCTAAACGAAATTTCAACCGAACTAAACGGTTTAAAAGGCCGGGTGTCTCAGATGGTCGCTGCTATCTTTGGTAAGCTTCCTGATTTGATCTTTCATATGTGTTTCTTGTCAAACCGGAATATGATCCATCAACTGACTGTGAAAAATGCATGTAGGTCCGCGAAGTAAGAATCTAAACCAAGACCCGTTGATTAAGATGAAAGCCGTGTACACTTTAACTACACAATTGTATATCGGTGCACAACGAGCTCTGGCTGTCATCTCTCCTACTAATCAAGGGTCTAACCGGATCAGTGACTTCTTGAAGAAGCTGTCCATTCTCCCTGCCAGATTCCAAGAGGTGAAACGCTCCTGTGCGCGAGCCAGAGCATTGACTGCCCTAAGCCGCTCCAAGGCTTGGGTACCAGATCTAGACCCGGCAGACGTGGCAAGGGGTTATCCTACCGTGAAGGAGGACGGGTCTCCTTTTGATCAGGATGACTTTATAGCCTGCGTCCGTGAAGTCCGGCCTCAGGCGACTAGCCTTGGAGATGATACCAATGTGGACAAGTATCAACCGGGTTTTGATAATAAGAATAAGAAGATGGCCCCTCCTTCCTATAAAGTAACCGACTTGATCCCATCGGTGAGAGAAGACACATTTGCCCCGGAGGTTGATCCGGTTGGCCTGATTGATGACGAAGCTGAATTTGTCACCATGAACGGCTATGACTGGTCGAAACCCAACTTCCAGCAGATTCAAGATGTTGAGCCGGTGAGGGAAGGACAATGATCATCTTCATGGGCTTTAGAAAGCCTTGTAATAGCTTAGCTGCTAAAAAACACCGTATGTTTGCTTATGCCATCGCGCATAAAACACTTCTATGTGACTCTGTGCTTCCGGGTGTCAATGTTTTAATGCTTTTCTTATGCCTTGTTTAATGCTTGTCTCTGCAATGTTTAAACTCTGTTCCTGTGAACACAAGGAAAAAAGAAAGACCTGGCAAGGCGGTTTAGAAACAACTGGGATTAAACACCTCTTTTACAACTCGTATATCCACCTCATAGAACAGAGACAAATAAAAATAAAGGATGAGGTTTAATACTAACTCTTAAATTAACGGACCCGGTAAGCGCGTGTAAATAAGAATTATACCTTGTCCTTGTTGATTCTTAGGCCGCTGGCTCAAATAACCCGGGTGACGAACTTGATAATTCAATATGTATGAAAGTTAATAATCCTTGAATATTCAATAATCATATCGCAGTTGCTCGTACCTCTAGATCCTTAGACCATCGGTTTGAACAACCCGGGCGGCTGTGCTGTCTAATAATTGAGCCGGCGAACAAAACCAGGCTAACTCATTTGTAATATTGAAACAGCAAAAACTCAAAGGCAAGCAACAAACATAATTTTAACTCTGCATTCAAAAGATTGGGGGTTTCTGATTCGAATACGATCAGTAAACCGGACCAAAAGGGTTAAGCTAAGGTTCGAATACGACCATATAGCCCCCAGTGGCTTTGGCGTTGCGCCAATCAAGAGGGTACCGACAGCTATGTTCTCTTTGGTTCGAATACGACCTATGTTTGAACAGGAAGCCCCCAAATGACCTTGAGAGGTTTTTAACGACCCTGATTCAAATACGATCCATATCGGCTCAAAAGGGATTAGGCTATGATTCGGATACGATCAAGAAGCCCCCAAGTGAGTTTGGCCTTGAGCTGATCCAGAGGGTTACAATAGCTATGTTCTCTTTGGTTCGCATATGACCTATGTTTGAATAGGAAGCCCCCAAGTGACCTTGAGATTTACAGCTAGATTCGGATACGATCATAAGCCGGACTAGAAAAGGTTAAGCTTGATTCAAATATATCCGCTCCTTAATAGTCATTTGTGAAAGAAAAAATGCATAATCTTTGAAAAGAAAAGAGACTGATGGGCTTAATTTATTGCTTATCATTGTATATACAACGTGAACGTATGTACATGATGAGAGCCGGTGGCTCAGGTATAATATGGCCGAAGTTGAGCAATGTTCGACGGCCGGCGGGTCTCCTCTTCTGACTTACGTGAGTCTGCGTGCTCTCGAACATCAATGAGGTAGTAAGACCGTTGTTTAAATTTTTGCTGACCACAAAGGGTCCTTCCCAAGGTGGGGATAACTTGTGTGCATCTGAAAGATCTTGGATGAGCCGGAGCACCAAGTCGCCTTCCTGAAAAGTCCTAGTCTTAACCCGGCGGCTATGATGACGACACAGGTCCTGTTGATAGATTGCCGATCGTGCCGCTGCTAAGTCTCTTTCTTCATCCAATAGGTCAAGTGCATCCTGTCTGGCTTTTTCATTGCTAGCTTCAAAGTAAGCCGCCACACGGGGCGAGTCATGACGGATGTCACTGGGCAATACTGCTTCTGCCCCATAAACCATGAAGAAGGGTGTGTAACCCGTAGACCTGTTGGGTGTAGTATTGATGCTCCATAACACTGAAGGCAACTCCTTTACCCAACAACCCAGCGTTCGCTGTAAAGGAACCATAAGGCGGGGTTTTAGCCCTTTTAGAATTTCCTGATTGGCTCTCTCAGCTTGACCATTGGATTGAGGATGAGCTACAGAAGAAACATCAAGCCGGATGTGCTCTCGCTGACAAAACTCTTCCATAGCCCCTTGGGACAGATTAGTGCCATTGTCTGTGATAATACTGTGTGGAAAACTAAAATGGAAAATTATTTTCTTCATGAACTGAACCGCCGTGGCTGCATCACACTTACTCACAGGCTCCGCCTCAACCCATTTAGTGAACTTATCAACAGCCACCAGGAGATGTGTCTTCTTGTCCTTAGACCTTTTGAAAGGTCCCACCATGTCAAGCCCCCAGACTGCAAACGGCCAAGTGATTGGAATCATCCGGAGCTGTTGAGCCGGCACATGCGCTCGTCGTGCAAATTTCTGACACCCATCACATCTACTGACCAAATCTTCTGCATCAGCGTGAGCCGTCAACCAGTAAAAACCGTCACGAAACGCCTTGGCCACTAAAGATTTTGACCCGGCGTGATGGCCACAATCGCCTTCATGGATCTCACGAAGGATTTCTTGACCTTCTTCGGGGGAAACACACCATTGAAACACTCCGGAAACACTGCGATGAAATAACTCTCCATCCGAAATTGTCATGGACTTAGACTGACGGGTTATCTGTCGAGCCAGAGTCTCATCTGCTGGCAATTCTCCCCGGGTCATGTAAGCCAAGAACGGCACCGTCCAATCTGGGATGACATGAAGAGCCGCCACCAACTGCGCCTCCGGGTCAGGAATAGCTAAATCTTCTTTTGTGGGCAACTTGACAGAGGGGTTATGCAAAACATCTAAAAAGGTATTGGGTGGTACCGGCTTATGTTGAGACCCCAGCCGGCTCAAAGCATCAGCTGCTTCGTTCTTTCAACGGTCAATGTGTTCCACCTGATAACCTTTAAAATACCCTGCAATAGCATCAACCTCTCGGCGATAAGCTGCCATGAGAGGGTCTTTGGAATCCCACTTGCCAGACACCTGCTGAGCCACTAGATCTGAATCACCAAGACATCTGACCCTGCTCAAGCTCATCTCCTTTGCCACTCAAAGACCATGGAGCAATGCTTCATATTCTGTTGCATTGTTAGTGCATGGAAACATCAATCGTAACACATAACAAAATTTATCACCTCGTGGGGAAGTTAATACAACTCCAGCCCCCGGGCCCTCCAATTGCCTGGACCCATCAAAATGAATAGTCCAATATGTGTTGTCCGGCTTTTCTTCTGGCATCTGCATCTCTGTCCAGTCATTGATGAAGTCAACCAGGGCTTGAGACTTAATCACAGTGCATGGAACATACTTCAGCCCATGAGACCCAAGCTCAATTGCCCACTTGGCCACTCGCCCTGTAGCTTCTCTGTTTTGAATAATGTCTCCCAAAGGAGCAGAGCTAACCACAATGATTGGATGTCCCTGAAAGTAATGCTTAAGCTTCCGGCTTGCCATGAACACCCCATAAACAAGCTTCTGCCAATGTAGATATCGTTGCTTAGACTCAATTAGCACTTCACTGATATGATAAACCGGCCGTTGAACCGGATGCTCTTTGCCAGCCTCCTTGCGCTCTACCACCATAGCCACACTAACAGCCCGTGAGTTGGCAGCTACGTATAACAATAGCAGCTCTTTCTCAATTGGAGCAGCTAGGACTGGCGGCTCAGCCAATTGTGCCTTCAGATCCTCAAAAGCGGCATTCGCAGCATCGCTCCAAACAAACACATCTGTTTTCTTCATCAATTGATACAGAGGCATAGCCTTTTCCCCTAATCGTCTTATGAACCGGCTCAAAGCAGCCACACGACCCGCCAGTTGTTGAACATCATTGACGCAGGATGGTTTGGCCAGGGATGTAATTGCCTTGATCTTCTCCGGGTTAGCTTCAATACCTTGGTTAGACACCAGAAAACCCAAAAGCTTGTCGGCTGGCACTCCAAAAACACACTTGGCCAAGTTAAGCATCATCTTGTAAATCCGAAGATTATCAAAAGTCTCTTTCAAGTCTGTGACCAAGGTTTCCTCTTCCCTGGACTTCACTACTATATCATCCACATAGGCATGAACATTGCGCCCAATTTGACCATGAAGACAATTCTGCACACACCGTTGGTAAGTCGCCTGAGCACTCTTGAGCCCAAAAGGCATAGACACATAGCAGAAAACCCCAAAAGGAGTTATAAACGTTGTCTTCTCTTGATCCTTGACTGCCATCTTAATCTGATGATACCCGGAGTAAGCATCTAAGAAACTCAACCATGCACAACCCACCGTAGCATCAATGATTTGATCAATACGGGGAAGAGCAAAAGGATCAGCCGGACAGGCTTTGTTTAAATCTGTGTAATCCACACACATACGCCAGGTGCCATTTTTTTTAGCACGAGCACCGGGTTAGCTAACCATTCTGGGTGGAAGACCTCCACAATGAACCCGGCCGCCAAGAGCTGGGCCACCTCTTCTCCAATGGCCTTGCGCCTTTCTTCATTGAACCGGCAAAGAAACTGTCTGACAGGTTTGAACTTTGGATCGATATTAAGAGTGTGCTTAGCGAGTTCCCTCGGGACACCCGGCATGTCTGAAGGTTTCCATGCAAAGATGTCCCGGTTCTCACGGGTGAACTCGATGAGCGCACTTTCCTATTTCGGATCCAAGTTTGCGCTGATGATGAACTATTTGGATGAATCGCCAGGCACAAAGTCAACCATCTTAGTGTCATCAGCCGATTTGAACTTTAACTCCAGATCATGCTCTGTTGTTGGTTTCTTTAATGACGTCATGTCCGCCGGGTCAACATGATCCTTGCAGAATTTCAACTCCTCTGTTGCACAAACGGATTCAGCATAAGCAGCATCCCCCTCTTCACATTCCAAGGCTATCTTCCGGCTCCCATGGACTATAATGGTGCCCTTGTGACCCGGCATCTTGAGCTGCAAATATACGTAACACGGCCGAGCCATGAACTTGGCATAAGCCGGCCGCCCAAACAGAGCATGATATGGGCTCTTGATTTTAACCACCTCAAAGGTTATTTTTTCTGCTTTGGAGTCATACTCATCTCCAAAAGCTACTTCCAGCTCGATCTTACCAACTGGGTATGCCGACTTACCAGGCACCACACCATGAAAAACAGTGTTGGATTGTTTAAGATTTTTATCCGTCAATCCCATCCGGTGAAACGTCTCATAGTAAAGGATGTTGATGCTACTTCCTCCATCCATGAGTACCTTAGTAAATTTGTATCCACCAACCTGAGGTGCCACTACTAACGCCAAGTGACCCGGATTATCAACCCGGGGCGGGTGGTCCTCTCTACTCCATACAATGGGTTGCTCCGACCAATGTAAGTAACATGGAACTGCCGGCTCAACAGCATTAACGGCCCTCTTGTGGAGCTTCTGGTCTCTCTTACATAAACTAGTAGTAAAGACATGATACTGTCCGCTACTCAACTGCTTCGGGTTGCTCTGATAGCTGGATTGCTGCTGCTGTTGATTCCCTTGGCCGTGTTGCTGATTATATCCCCCTGGTGACCAAGATGACCATGAAAACCTCCTATGCTTCAACCGGTGCCCGGGCCCTGAAAGCTGCCTGAGCCACCACCCGGACCATGACCCCCATCAAACGCGTTTGAATTTTTAAATGCCTTCATGATCGTACAATCCTTCCACAAGTGGGTAGCTGGCTTCTCCCTGGTGCCGTGTCTGGGACAAGGTTCATTCAACAGCTGTTCAAGGGTGGGGCCTGACCCGCCTGATCGAGGGGGCTGTCTACCCTTGCACCGTTGATTACCACCCTGTGCATTAGTATTAGCAACAAACTCATCAGCCTTACGCTTATTAACTCCTTGATTTGTCGGGTTATGCTGGTGACCCTTGCCATTGCCGTTCTTCTTTCCCTTTGTTGCCTTTTCTTCATCAAACGCCGGGTCTTTGGTGGTATCAGAATCGGCATACTTGACAAGAGCCGCCATTAATGTTCCCATGTCATTACAGTCTCGTTTAAGCCGCCCCAACTTCTGCTTGAGCGGTTCAAAACGGCAATTCTTCTCCAACATCAAAACTGCTGAGCCGGCATCCATCTTATCAGATGAATGTATTATTTCCTTGACCCGGTGCACCCAATGGGTTGTAGATTCTCCATCCTCTTGCTTGCAATTAGTCAGATCCACAATCGACATTGGCTGCTTACACGTGTCTTTAAAGTTCTGGATGAACCGTGCCTTCAACTCTGCCCATGAGCCGATGGAATTGGGTGGTAATCCTTTCAACCAGGTCCGAGCCGTTCCATCCAACATCATGGTAAAATATTTAGCCATTGCAGCATCACTAACCTCCAACAGCTCCATAGCCATCTCATAACTCTCAATCCAAGCCCCTGGCTGTAAGTCAGCCATGTAGTTAGGCACCTTACGAGGTCCCTTGAAATCCTTGGGCAACCGTTCATTGCGTATGGCTGGGACCAGGCAAGGTACGCCTCTGGTTCTTGTAGCCACTCCTGCCTCAACCGAGGTTGCTGGATAAGCTGGAAAGGCTTGGTGAGCCGCCTGTTCCGCCTCTTGACGAATCCTCTCCTGATCCGCCAAGTTAAGAGCTCCAGCCCGCACCGGCTCCTACCTATATGGCCGGTTGTGACGTTGAGCATTACTTGACATTTCTGCAGATTCCATGTGCCTACTGTAACTCGGGCTCCGGCTTGGGCGAGGAGTTGAATGAATCCTGTCTCGACTGTAGGAGTATGCATCCTGCTGGGCCAAAGCTGTCTGAAGCAGTTCTCTTACCCTCCGAGTCTCAATTGCTGCTGGCGAGTTGCCTTCCATCGGGAGAGCCGCCAAATGGGCCGATGCTACAATGAGGTTCTCCATGGGGTTGGAAAAGTGACTCGGGGGTGTTGCTATATAACGAGGAGCTATATTTATGCGCAGCGGTTCCATGGTGCGTGGCTGAACTGGTGCACCGGGTGTCACGACCCGGTTTGCCTCTGGCGGGCTGCTCCCTCCAGCTCCGGGTGTATGGAATAGATTCCTTGGATCCAGTGTTAGAGGCAGACGTGACTGAGTTTTCTGACGCCTCCTCCTCATGACTTCGTTTGATGCATTAAGGTCCATGAAGAGCCGGAAGGTTTCTGCTTGAAGCTGCTGAGCACGAGCACCCAAAGCTGCTCGTTCTGGTGCCATCCGGGTTTCCTCCACGGCCAAAATTTCCTTAGCTTGCACCATCTCCTCCCGCACGCGTGCCACTTCTGCGTCATGCTGGGCTTTATCCGCCGGCTCTACCGCAGTGGTTAACAGAGTCGTTAGTTTATCCATGAGGTCCATGAGAACCTGAGCTGGGGGGAGCGCGAGGTCTCCTGACCCGGCAGCTGCCGACCCGGTGGCTGTTGCTGTCGCTGCGGTGGAGTTCTGCCCGGGCTGCGTCCCTGCCATGAAGACTCCGGCCCAATTCGGCGGCTCAAGGGGGTCCGAAATACTGCTGCCATCGGAACAACCCCCGAGCAAGTCGTCTTGCAGTTAGTACAACGAGTCCTTCTCCCTTGTTGATGATGCCGTATCAGAGTAGATGGTCGTCTCCCCGCCTTCCATCGATCCTTCGGAGTATTCACCGCCATGGATGCAGCCTACGAAGGTACGCTTCACGACAGATTGAACACAGGCGGACCCGATGCGCTGAGCCGTTTCGATGAGGTCGGTGTGGACATCCGGCTCAGGGCCTGACCCGCCGATCCGGCCGATGAAAACGTGGATTCCGCCGAAGGGGACTCGGTACACGTACTCGATTGAGCCGGCCTCGGGGCCCCAGCCTTCGTCGTCAATGTAGATCTTGCCGCGACGACTCTTGGTCATCTGGCCCACAGCGTATCCCTTGAGCCCTTCGAAGTTGCCCTTCAAGAACTCAAATCCACCGTGTGCTGGCCCCATGGTGGGCGCCAACTGTCGTGGAGTTGACACGGCAGATGTCCTAGAGCAAGGACTTAGTCATAGGGCCATCGCACTAGGAAGCTTAAAGGGGTTAATCGGGACAAAGGACACGAGAGAGTTTTATACTAGTTCGGCCCCTTACGATGAAGGTAAAAGCCTACGTCTAGTTGGGATTGGTATTGCTGAGGTTTCGACTTCCAAGAGGCTCAATTCGACGGCTTGGTTATCGACTCGGTTGTCTCTCCTCCTGAGCCGCCACCGGGTCGTCCCCTTATATACGTGGGTCGACGCCTGGTGGCTTACAGAGTCCCGGTCGGCTCATAATCGCGTCCGGCTCGGTGACTTCCTTTACATGCCTTTCCTTACAAGTCTTTCCGCACATATGGCGGTTTACAATAATGGGCCTTGAGCCGGCCCAAGGCCTTTGGGCTTTCTATATATACTAATAAACTATCATCTTGACTGTATATTGGGCTTCTTATGTAACCCGCCATTAAGGCTGACCCGGCCCCTCCTGGGCGGGTCTTAGCTGATAGTAATATCCCCAACACATAGGCTTGGATTCTCCATTCATCAAGTGAACTAATATCAAATAACCTCTTCTCACCGACAAGTTTAAAATCATAGTTGAGTTCTTTAATAGCCCAATATGCCTTGTGTTCTAGTTCGAGAGGTAAGTGACATGCTTTTCCATAGACCATTTTATACGGAGACATACCCATCAGATTTTTATATGCAGTTCTATAGGCCCATAATGCATCATCAAGTTTCTTGGACCAATTCTTTCTAGATCTATTAACAGTCTTTTGCAAAATTAATTTGAGTTCTCTATTGCTTAGTTCTACTTGACCACTAGACTGTGGGTGATAAGGGGATGCAATTATATGATTAACATCATATTTAGCAAGCATTTTACGGAAAGCACCGTGAATGAAATGTCATCCACCATCAGTCATTAAATATCTAGGGACTCCAAACCTTGGAAAATAACTTCTTTAAGCATTTTAATAGAAGTGTTATGATCAGCACTACTAGTTGGAATAGCTTCTACCCACTTAGTAACGTAATCAACAGCAACTAAAATATGTGTATATCCATTAGAGGAAGGGAAAGGTCCCATATAGTCAAAGCCCCAAACATCAAATGGTTCAATAACGAGTGAATAGTTCATGGGCATTTCTTGACGTCTACTAATATTACCAATTCTTTGGCATTCATCACAAGATAAAACAAACTTACGGGCATACTTGAAGAGAGTAGGCCAATAAAAACCAGATTGCAATACCTTATGTGCAGTTCTATCTCCAGCATGGTGTCCTCCATAAGCTTCGGAGTGACACTTGCGTAGGATCTGTTCCTGTTCATGCTCAGGTACACAACGTCTAATAACACCATCTACTCCTTCTTTATAAAGATGTGGGTCATCCCAAAAGTAATGCCTCAAATCATAGAAGAACTTTTCTTTTGATGGTATGTGAAACTAGGTGGTATAAACTTAGCAACAATGTAATTAGCATAATCAGCATACCATTGAGCAGTATGAGAAGCATTTATAACATTTAATTGCTCATCACGAAAGCTGTCATCAATAGGTAGTGGGTCATCAAGCACATTTTCTAACCTAGACAAGTTGTCTGCAACGGGGTTCTCAGCTCCCTTTCTATCAACAATATGTAAGTCAAATTCTTGTAGCAAGAGAACCCATCTAATAAGTCTAGGTTTAGCATCTTTCTTTTCCATAAGATATTTAATAGCGGCATGATCAGTGTGAATAGTTACTTTAGAATCAACAATATACGGTCTGAACTTATCATAAGCAAATACAACTGCTAAGAATTCCTTTTCAGTAGTAGCATAATTTCTTTGAGCATTGTCTAGGGTTTTACTAGCATATTGAATAACATTTAATTTCTTATCAACTCTTTGCCCTAGAATAGCACCTACAGCATAATCACTAGCATCACACATAATTTCAAAGGATAAATTCCAATCAGGTGGTTGAACTATAGGTGCAGAGATCAATGCTTTCTTAAGTATTTCAAATGCTTCTACACAATCATCATCAAAGACAAATGGTATATCTTTTTGTAATAAATTAGTCAGAGGCCGAGAGATTTTTGAGAAGTCCTTAATGAACCTCCTATAAAAACCGGCATGACCAAGGAAGCTTCTTATACCTTTGAGGTCCTTGGGACATGGCATCTTTTCAATAGCATCAACCTTGGCTTTATCAACTTCAATACCTCTTTCAGAAACTTTATGCCCCAAGACAATACCTTCATTAACCATAAAGTGGCACTTTTCCCAATTCAAGACAAGATTAGTTTCTTCACATCTCTGCAAAACTCGATCAAGGTTGCTTAAGCAATCATCAAAAGAAGATCCATAGACAAAGAAATCGTCCATGAAAACCTCACAAATCTTTTCACAAAAGTCAGAGAATATAGCCAACATGCATCTTTGAAAGGTAGCAGGTGCATTACATAAACCAAAAGGCATATGTCTATAAGCAAAAGTACCAAAAGGGCAAGTAAAAGTAGTCTTTGATTGATCCTTAGCTCACACAGGTATTTGAGAGAAACCAGAATAACCATCTAGAAACGAAAAATGTGTATGTTTAGATAATCTTTCTAGCATTTGATTGATAAAAGGTAAGGGGTAATGATCCTTTTTAGTAGCTTTATTTAATTCGCGGAAATCAATTACCATCCTATAACCAATAATAATTCTTTGAGGAATCAATTCATTTGTATCATTAGGAACAACAGTAATACCTCCCTTCTTAGGGACACAATGGACAGGACTTACCCACTGACTATCAGCAACAGGATAGATTATACCTGCCTCAAGGAGCTTTAGTATCTCCTTTCTTACCACTTCTTTCATTTTAGGATTCAGCCATCGTTGATGATCACAAACTGGTTTAGCATCTTCTTCCAAATTAATTTTATGTTGACATAGAGTGGGACTAATGCCCTTAAGATCATCAAGAGTATACCCAATAGCAGCACGGTGCTTCTTCAGAGTTTTTAATAATCTCTCTTCTTCATGTTCTGAAAGGTTAGCACTAATAATAATAGGATATATCTTTTTCTCATCAAGATAAGCATATTTAAGAGTATCAGACAACGGTTTAAGCTCAAACACAGGATCACCCTTGGGTGGAGGAGGATCCCCTAGGATTTCAATAGGCAAATTGTGTTTCAGAATAGGTTCTTGTTTAAAGAATACTTCATCTATTTCCCTTCTTTCATTCATAAACATATCATTTTCATGGTCTAGCAAATATTGTTCTAAAGGATCACTAGGAGGTACGGCAATAGAAGCAAGACCAATAATTTCATCCTTACTAGGTAATTCTTCTTCACGGTGTTGTCTACTAAATTTAGAGAAATTAAATTCATGAGTCATATCATCTAAACCGATAGTAACAACATCCCTTTTGCAATCTATGGTAGCATTAACAGTATTTAAGAAGGGTCTACCAAAAATAATGGGACAAAAGCTATCTTGTGGGGAACCAAGAACAAGAAAATCAGCAGGATATTTAGTTTTCCCACACAAGACTTCAACATCTCTAACAATTCCCATTGGTGAAATAGTATCTCTATTGGCAAGTTTAATTATGACATCAATATCTTCTAACTCAATAGGTGCAATATCATGCATAATTTCTTTATAAAGGCTAATAGGTATTGCACTAGAACTAGCACCCATATCACATAAGCCATGATAACAATGATCTCCTATTTTAACAGAAATAACAGGCATGCCTACCACAGGTCTTGGTTTATCTTTAGCATAGGGTTTAGCAATTCTAGCAGTTTCATCACAGAAAATAAATAACATGCCCATCAATATTATCAGCCAAGAGATCTTTAACAATAGCAGTATTAGGTTCAACTTTAATTTGCTCAGAAGGTGTATAAGTTTTAATATTGCTTTTACGAACCATAGTTGAAGCTTTAGCATGATCCTTTATCCTAACAGGAAAAGGTGGTTTCTCAACATAAGCAGTAGGAACAACAGGATCATTATAAGTGACAATCTTTTCTTCAACTTTAATAGGTGTGGCTACTTTTACTTCTATGGGAGGATGATATTTAAACCACTTCTCCTTGCGGAGATCAACATAAGTAGCAACAGATTCACAGAAAGAAGCTACTATTTCAAAGTCAAGTCCATATTTAGTGCTAAATTTATGGAAAACATCGGTATCCATAAAAGATTTAACACAATCAAACCTAGGTGTCATACCTGACTCCTTACCTTTGTCGAGGTCCCAATCTTCAGAGTTGTGTTTAATTCTTTCTAATAAATCCCATTTGAATTCAATAGTCTTCATCATAAAAGAGCCAGCACATGAAGTATCAAGCATGGTGCGATTGTTATCAAAAAGCCGAGCATAAAATTTTTGAATAATCATTTCTCTTGAGAGCTCATGATTGGGGCATGAATATAACATTGACTTAAGCCTCCCCCAAGCTTGAGCGATGCTTTCTCCTTCGCGAGGCCAAAAATTATATATATATATAATTGCGATCACGATGAACAAGATGCATAGGATAAAACTTCTGATGAAATTCCAATTTCAATCGTTTGTAATTCCAAGACCCCATATCATCACATAGCCTATACCATGTCGATGCATCTCCCTTCAAAGATAAAGGGAAGACCTTCTTCTTAACAACATCTCCGGGTACACCTGCAAGCTTAAATAATCCACAAACTTCATCCACATATATCAGATGCTCATCAGGATGTATTGTTCCATCTCCTAAAAAAGGATTAGCTAGCAGTTTTTCTATCATACCCGAAGGAATTTCAAAGCAGACATTTTCATTTTCATATTCATTTCCAGTAGGTTGAGGAGCAACTCTTTGCTCTACTGGTCGGGGTGAAGATACCCCAAACAAGCCCCTTAGAGGATTACTTTCCATAGTAACAAGTGACGGTAAATTTCAGCACATTATATAAATTTTCCTTACCAAATTCCACCTACCAAAGGCGCTTCACTCCCCGGCAACGGCGCCAGAAAAGAGTCTTGATGACCCACAAGTATAGGTGATCTATCGTAGTCCTTTCAATAAGTAAGAGTGTCAAACCCAACGAGGAGCAAAAGGAAATGATAAGCGGTTTCCAGCAAGGTATTCTCTGCAAGTACTGAAATAAGTGGTAACAGATAGTTTTGTGATAGGATAATTTGTAACAAGCAACAAGTAACAAAAGTAAATAAGGTGCAGCAAGGTGGCCCAATCCTTTTTGTAGCAAAGGACAAGCCTGGACAAACTCTTATATGATGTAAAGTGCTCCCGAGGACACATGGGAATATCGTCAAGCTAGTTTTCATCATGTTCATATGATTCGCGTTCGGTACTTTGATAATTTGGTATGTGGGTGGGCCGGTGCTTGGGGTGCTGCCCTTACTTGGACAAACATCCCACTTATGATTAACCTCTATTGCAAGCATCCGCAACTACAACAAAATTATTAAGGTAAACCTAACCATAGCATGAAACATATGGATCCAAATCAGCCCCTTACGAAGCAACGCATAAACTAGGGTTTAAGCTTCTGTCACTCTAGCAACCCATCATCTACTCATTACTTCCCAATGCCTTCCTCTAGGCCCAAACAATGGTGAAGTGTCATGTAGTCGACGTTCACATAACACCACTAGAGGAGAGACAGCATACATCTCATCAAAATATCGAACGAATACCAAATTCACATGACTACTAATAGCAAGACTTCTCCCATGTCCTTAGGAACAAACGTAACTACTCACAAAGCATAAACATGTTCATAATCAGAGGGGTATTGATATGCATATAGGATCTGAACATATGATCTTCCACCAATTAAACCAACTAGCATCAACTACAAGGAGTAATTAACACTACTAGCAACCTACTAGCACCAATCTCGGACTTAGAGACAAGAATTGGATACAAGAGATGAACTAGGGTTTTGAGAGGAGATGGTGCTGAAGAAGATGTTGATGGAGATTGCCCTCTCCCGATGAGAGGAGCGTTGGTGATGACGATGGCGATGATTTCCCCCTCCGGGAGGGAAGTTTCCCCGGCAGAACAGCTCTGTCGGAGCCCTAGATTGGATCCGCCAAGGTTCCGCCTCGTGGCGGCGGAGTTTCGTCTGAGAAGATGGCTTATGATTTTTTTTCCCATCGAAAGACTCCATATAGCAGAAGATGGCCACCGGAGGGCCACCAGGGGGCCCATGAGGTAGGGGTAGGGCGCGCCCCCCACCCTCGTGGGCAGGGTGTGGCCCCCTGGTGAATTTCTTCCACTGAGTATTTTTTTATATATTCTGAAAATGTCTTCCGTGAAGTTTCAGGACTTTTGGAGTTGTGCAGAATAGGTCTCTAATATTTGCTCCTTTTCCAGCCCAGAATCCCAGCTGCCGACATTCTCCCTCTTTATGTAAACCTTGTAAAATAAGAGAGAATAGGCATAAGTACTATGACATAATGTGTAATAACAGCCCATAATGCAATAAATATTGATATAAAAGCATGATGCAAAATGGACGTATCATAAGTATATGCATCACACTCATGTGCATGAGGATTTCTTGCTGATGTACAACTACTTGCAAGGACTCATGAGCATGTAGGTACATTTCCTATATTACATATTTGCAAGACTGCATACATATAGGGGGCGCCTATGCATGTTACATGTCTTTCCAAACCTTTACTGGTTATTCTCTATATCTTTATCTAAAGCTTTGATGTATGTTGACATCAATTACCAAAAAGGGGGAGATTGAAAGCACAAGTGCTCCCTGGGTGATTTTGGTAATTAATGTCAACATATCTCTTGTTGGACTAATGTTCTCATCTAGTATATTTCAGATAAGTTCAACAATGGAGTGGCGTGGACTAGAGGATGTGGAACCCCTTCAAGATGATGAAGACAAATGATTGGCTCAAGCTCCAGCTCAGGACTCTACATCTTCTATTTTAGTGATCCAAGATCACATTGAGTCCATAGGAAAGTGTGACGTCCGGATAATTAAGCTACAGTAATTCTCTGTTAATGATGCCATGTCACTTCGATTACTATCGCTAATCTCGTGTTAGTTCAAAACCGATTCAAATTCAAATTTAAAGTATAGGCAAACAACAAAAGTTTTTAAACAATAAAACTAAAATGTTCTAGAGGTACCAGATGATGCATAAATAATTACGGTGGAGAAACCAAACTTTGATATAAAGTTTAAAGGCTCTAAATTAATTTAAAAAATGGCTAAAAACAAATATTTAAATGCCTTCTAAATTTATAGAAGTGCAAAATATTTCATTTAGGTACCAAACTTTTTGTGACCGTGTCTCATTTTGCCACTCTAAATATGGAGCCAGTTTAATATTTTGTAAAACTATTTTACTAACAAGAATAAAAGAAAACAGTACAGGAAAAATAAATAAAAAGAAGAGGTATAAACAAAAACAAAACAACAAAAAAAGGAAGAAAGACCCCCCCCCCACGCTGGGCCTCAGCCCAGCTGGCCATCCAACCGGGCCGGCCCACCTAACCCCTCCATAACCCCCCCCCCCCCACCGACGGAAACCCTAACCCGGTCCACCCCCACTGCTCCCGCACGATCCCCACTCCTCCCCCACGTCTCTCTCCCCCTCGTCTCGATCTAGATCGGGGCCGCGCCCAATCCCGACGCAGACGCCCATCCCCGACTGCGCCCTCGCCGCCCGGAGCACGCGCCGCCGCCTGGACCTCGTCGGCCTCCCCGCCGGACCGCACGCCTTCCTCGTCCTCCTCCCCGACGCGCATCACCAAGCCTCGCCACCCCGTTCCCCTGCACCGCAAGTGAGCCCAGCTTCTCCTCCTCTCTTCCCCTGCTCCGTGCCCGCCCCCGGCCTCCTCTCCCTTGCTTCTGCTCCCGCATCGCCGAACGCGCCGCACCGCGCACGCGCCCCACCCACGCCGCAGCTCGACGTGCTCCGCCTCCCCCCCCCCCCCGTTGTGGACTCGCCTCCTATCGCTCTCGCCCGTGTCCGTGCCTTTGGCCCGTGCTCACCCTACCCTCGCGCGCTCGTCAGCTCGCACCTGCCGCGGCCCGCATCGCTGCAGCCTCCCCTGCTGCCTCCGCCGCCCGCCGGCGCCCGCGGACAGCCGCTCCCGGCCAACCCCGCGGTGCCCCGCCCGCTCGCGCTCGTCCTCTTGCAGCCTGCCGCTGCCTGTGCCCCGCCTCTGCCTCTGCCCCCGCGGGCCATCGACGCACCGGCGGCCAACTCCGGCGCCCACCCCGGGCTCTCCCCTTCCCGCTCATCGCTGGCGCTGTCGCGTCGTGCCCACCGCGCCTTGGTGGCCTCGCCTCGCCTCCCCGGTCGGGTTCGGCCCCGCATGGGTGCGCCCGTAACCGCGCCACTGGCGCCCGCACACCCGCAATGGCCCTGGGCCACTGACCGAATGGGCCCAGCCCCAAAACGATTTTTTAGAAGGATTAAAAAGATTAATTAAATAATTAACGAATTAATTAAATTAACTTAATTAATTTAACTTAATCAACCAGTGTTAGAATAATCTAATTAGCTAACTAATCTAACTAATCTTTTAGTTAGATAGGCAGTCAATGACGAACGGGTCCCACCTGCCAAGTTTGACCCAGTCAACCTTTAGTCCTACTGACATCATGCTGATGTCACGCTGACATCATGCTGATGTCACGCTGACATCATAATTGCAATTTCTAAATTAATTTAATTATGCTAATTTCTAGAAAATGATTTAAAATCTTTAAAAATTAATATAAAATAATCCGTAGCTCGGATGAAAATACTTTCTACATGAAAGTTGCTCAGAACGACGAGACGAACCCGGATACGCAGCCTGTTCGTCCGCCACGCATCCCTAGCATAGCGAACACGCAACTTTCCCCTCCAGTTCACCGGTCCGAAAACGCGAAACACTGGGGATTCTTCCCCGGATGTTTCCCCCCTTTGCCGGTATCGCCTATCCCTGCGTTAGAATCACCTCTAGCACCGCGTTGTCATGTTATGTTTTGATTGCTCTGTTATTTATTGTGTTCCCCCTCTGTTACTTTTCTGGTAGACCCCGAGACCGCTGCCGTACCCCTGCGATCGACTACGATGTTGATGACCCCTTCTTGCCAAAGCAACCAGGCAAGCCCCCCCCCTTGATCACCAGATATCGCCTACTCTTCTCTATACTGCTTGCATTAGAGTAGTGTAGCATGTTACTGCTTTTCCGTTAATCCTATCCTGATGCATGGCCTGTCCTTGCTACTACTGTTATTACCTTAACCTGCAATCCTAAATGCTTAGTATAGGATGCTAGTGTTCCATTAGTGGCCCTACACTCTTGTCCGTCTGCCATGCTATACTACTGGGTCGTGATCACCTCGGGAGGTGATCACGGGCATATGATATATACTTATACTGTTACGTTACTTATGATAATGTTCGGAGATGGGGGCTGAAGGGGCAGGTGGCTCCATCCAGGTAGTGGTGGGCCTAAGTTCCCGACAGCCCCCGACTGTTACTTTGAGGCGGAGCGACAGGGCAGGTTGAGACCACCTAGGAGAGAGGTGGGCCTGGCCCTGGTAGGCATTCACGGATACTTAACACGCTTAACGAGATCTTGGTATTTGATCTGAGTCTGGCTACTGGCCTATACGCACTAACCATCTACGCGAGGACAGTTATGGGCACTCGACGTCGTGGTATCAGCCGAAGCCTTCGTGACGTTAGCGACCGAGCGGCGCGTGCCGGGTTGGACCGCATAACGCAACTTCCTTTGTAATGGAGGTTGCTAGGTCTGCTCACCGGCCGCGTACGCAACATGCAGGTGTGCAATGGGCGATGGGCCCAGACCCCTGCGCCATAGGATTTAGACCGGCGTGCTGACCTCTCTGTTGTGCCTAGGTAGGGCTGCGACGTGTTGATCTTTCGAGGCTGGGCATGACCCAGGAAAGTGTGTCCGACCAAATGGGATCGAGCGTGTTGGGATAAGTGGTGCACCCCTGCAGGGAAGTTAATCTATTCGAATAGCCGTGATCTTCGGTAACAGGACGACTTGGAGTTGTACCTTGACCTTATGACAACTAGAACCAGATACTTAATAAAACACGCCCTTCCAAGTGCCAGATACAACCGGTGATCGCTCTCACACAGGGCGACGAGGGGAGGATCATCGGTTAGGATTATGCTATGCGATGATACTTGGAGAACTTCAGTCTACTCTCTTCTACATGCTGCAAGACGGGGGCTGCCAGAAGCGTAGTCTTCGAAAGGACTAGCTATCCCTCTCTTATTCCGGCTTTCTGCAGTTCAGTCCACATATATTAGCCTTATTCCAGTTGATACCAATGCATACATATGTAGTGTAGCTCCTTGCTTGCGAGTACTTTGGATGAGTACTCACGGTTGCGTTTCTCCCCCTTTTCCCCTTTGCTATACCCGATTGCTGCGACCAGACGTTGGAGCCCAGGAGCCAGACGCCATCATCAACGACGACTACTACTAGTCGGGAAGTGCCTACTACTACGTGCAGCCCGCTGACGATGACCAGGAGTAGTTTAGGAGGATCCCAGGCAGGAGGCCTGCGCCTTTTTCGATCTGTATCTCAGTTTGTGCTAGCCTTCTTAAGGAAAACTTGTTTAACTTATGTCTGTACTCAGATATTGTTGCTTCCGCTGACTCGTCTATGATCGAGCTCTTGTATTCAAGCCCTCGAGGCCCCTGGCTTGTAATATGATGCTTGTATGACTTATTTTATTTGTAGAGTTGTGTTGTGATATCTTCCCGTGAGTCCCTGATCTTGATCGTACACGTTTGCGTGTATGATTAGTGTATGATTAAATCGGGGGCGTCACAAGTTGGTATCAGAGCCGACTGCCTGTAGGAATCCCCCTTCCACACTCCTTGGCCTAAGTCGAGTCTAGACTTTACAAAACTTTTACTAACATGGCTGTGTGGCCCACAGACCCACGTCGCCATTGGGTGGTAATAGGATCTTTTATTTCTCGTTTGTACTCTGGGACTCTAATCTCTCTTCTACTCGGGTTAAATGGTTTTGCTAACTCCAACTCTAGGTTCTCGTAAATACTTTCTCCCGGAGAGCCCCTTCATTGCAGATGATGGCCTACTTCACCAGAAGATTCCGAAGATACTCTTCGATATTCTCTCAAGACTTTGTGCCCACCACTCTTGCTATTCCCGACCACCGATAAATCCTTATGGATAACTACTTACACTGGCCACTCATACAATCATTCCCAGTCGATCTTGTTATTACAAGGTACTCCGAGAATCCTTTGAGCTTACTGCCTTGCTGTTCTTTGTCACCTGAATACCCCTACGGATAATTCTCGCACTTATCGAGTATCCGCTCATTCCCCGTTGTTCATGTGTTTCGCCAAAGACTTCAAAATATCATTCGATCTTCCGAAAATCCCGAGCAGCCTATTGCTCTTGAAATTCTTGCTTGCTTGCATTATGGTTAATCCCATAAGTATAGTAATCTTATTGGCAGCCTTTGTCACTATCATTTTGGGTACATTGATTCAATATCTTGCGAATGCTCGCAATCCTCCATCGGATCCTAGAGTTCATCCTTTCGACTCATACATTGTCTTAAACATGAGCTGGATCTCGACCAATCAAATTTTTGTCGATTTTGCCCCTAAGTATATTGAACTTATCCATTCTTGATCGGAGCGTCTGCTTCTGATCCTTCGTTTTGAAAATCATAATTCCTTTGCAATTGAGCTCTAAGTTACTCAGTTGTTGTCGGATTTCGGGTTCTGGCAGACCCTTAAGGTTCGAACACTGGGGTGCGCACGGAAATCTCACCTTCAACCTCTCCGTCTCGAGGGGGTCTAAACTACTAAAAGAACTGCACGAAAGACAAAAGATTTATACTGGTTCGGGCCACCGATGTGGTGTAATACCCTACTCCAGTGTGTGGTGGATGGATTGCCTCCTGGGGCTGGTGTGGATGAACAATACAAGGAAGAACAGCCTCGCGAGGGTCTGTTCTTGGCTGTGGTGATGAACTGTTGTGAAGAGCTCAGTCACCCTCTCTCGATCTCTCTCTCTCTCTACTTGCGGACCGAATGAACCAACAAACCGAACCTAACCGAACCAAACCGGAATCAAACCCCTTGTTATGTGGGTGGCTAGTCCTATTTATAGGGGCCCTGGTCCTCTCCCCAAATATTGAGCGGGAAGGGATACAACATTGGCGAGCTAATTTGAAGGGGGACAGCGAGTACATCTATCCTGACAAAATCAGTCTTCGCCTGCCAAAGGCTCTGGTGATGACGCCGCGCTGGGCTCCATGGTGACCTCCATCTCGTAGTCCTCCTGGTCCTCTCGTTGCACCGAAGTGGCAACCTTTGCCTGATGCCTCGGTACTCCGCTGATACGCTTGCTCCCTTTGCACCAAAGAGGAAAGAGGGACGCTGCGCGCGCTGGCACCCGCCTGGTGCTCCATGTCGTCATGGCTTGCGTCATGGGCACCTCGCGAGGTACCCCGCCTTGAACTCTCCGCGTCCTCGCGAGCCAGCCTGACGAGGCTGTGCCTGAGGATGCGCCATGTCGTCCGCCTCGCGAGGCTTGGCCCCTCGCGAGGGTCTTGAGCCTCGTGTTGATGAAGATGTGTCGCGCTGGGCCCCCACTTGAGCCATGCCGCAGGCCGCAGGCAGGCAAGTCTGGGGACCCCCGTTCCCAGAACGCCGACAGTAGCCCCCGGGCCCAAGGTGCGCATGGACTTGGCCGTGCCGAGAGGCGAAAGGGCAAGGGCGAAGCGCTGCGGGCCCCATCAGCCTGCGGCCTTGGACGCCGCGTGGCGGTTGATTGGACGTGGGCGCCTTAGCAACCACGCGGGTTGACAAGGGAGAGGCATCTTCCCAGACTTCGCCCTTGCTTTCTCTGGTTGCTGCTTAGATCCCCTTTCTTGCGCCTCCCCTTTCTTCCTCCAAACTTCCAGATCTACTCCGGTTGCGCGACCTAGGAAACCATGGCGCCTCGCAAGCCTCCGGCCGAAGCTTGGTATTCCCCCGCTCTGGACCCGCCGACTGTGTCCAAGGCCACCTTTGCCCGGCTGTGCCGGATGGCGGCGGCGCAGGGCGTCGTCAGGACGGAGGTGTTCAAGGTCGGCTCCACCTCCCCTAAAGGTCGAGGGAGCACCTATTACCCTTTCTTTGTGGGCGCCATCGCAGCGGGCTTGGTGCCTCCCTTCTCCGAGTTCTTCTTCTCTATCCTCCGCCACTACAACTTGCTGGCTTTGCATCTCCACCCCAACTCTGTCCTTCTCCTGACGATCTTCGCTTACTACTGCGAGGCCCACATAGGGGTGCAGCCCTCGGTGGCCTTGCTGCACCACTACTTCTACCTCCGGACTACTAGCAGTTCTCCTTCCGCGTGCGCGAGCTTCGTCGCGCATGGCAGCACCATTACCATCTCGAGTCCTGGGAAGAGGGCTGATGGCTTCCGGAGCAAGTGGGTCTTGGTTGACGTCGGGCGCGTCCACCCCCGGCTGATCCCGCCCACGGAGCAGGCCGTGAGCGCCAGTGACTGGTGCCGGGCGGAGCCCACGGATCCCCGCGCGAAGCCGGTGTTGGAGAAGATGGATGCGGACTTGAGGCCAGCCAACATGGCTATGGCGAAGTTGACCGGTGCGTCACTGTTGAGGGAGTTCTTGGAGCTGCAGCTGGCTCCACTCCGGTAGTACTCTTCTTCGATGTGGAGGCCTCATCTGTGCCCCGTGCCTGTGGACGAAGAGGACGTGAACACGGTTCTTCAATCTCTGGTCGGGGCACGGTGGCAAGGTTGGAGGGCGCTCCCGAGCCCTTGTTTCTTCGCAGCGACTGGGAGCAGGTGGTGAAGTCCATGCCCGTTTTCAACGGGGTCGGGCTCGTGCCCGTGGCGCCTTCTGAAGGACTGGTGGACGTGCCCTCCAGCGAGGAAGAGGACGGAGAGGAGCGGGGAGAGGGACCCGACTCCGGGGCGACTGACGGAGAGTCGAGGGCTCCCCTCCCTCGGTGCTCGCCCCGCACTCTCCGCCTATCACCGAGCGATGATGATGATGATGATGACGATGATGTGCTGGGTAGCGGGAGCTCGCCCCCGATCCCGAAGAAGGACAGGACCGGGCTGGTCCCCCACGGGCCTGCTCCTACCCTGGGGCAGTCCGCTGCCGCGCCTTCTGCTCCCAAGGTCGACCCTTCCAGTCGGCTGTTTGGCTTGAAATTAGGCCGAAAGCTGCCCGAGCTCACCGGCGATGACCCGTAAGCGCTTGATCCTTGTTCTCTTGTTTCTCATTCTGCCGACAAGGCTTGATGATTGCTTCTCTTGAGTAGGCGGGCGCCTACAGCGAAGAAACCGAAGCGGGCTCCTGAGGCTCCATCCGCGGCAGCGCCCCCGCCTATGAAAGGGGGCGATCGCAGTGCGCGGGCTTCTCCTGGTCGGTCGCCCTCAGGAGGTCTGGCCATGCTGGCGGGGGCGAGCTCAGCCCCCATGGCCCAGGTGACTCCTGAAGTGTCCTCTTCTGGCGCCACTGCCACGGCTGGGGAGGCGCAGCGAACGCTGGCTCGGGATTCGGCGGCCTTGCCGCCGCCACCTTCTCCTCCCGTTTTGCTGGCCGCTGCTCCCTCGGCTTCTCCTGTCGTCCTGGGGCGCGCCGAGGCTCCTCCATCTTCTTCCTCCGTCTTGGAGCATGCTGCTGCCGAACTGGACCGGCTGCATCAGGACCTTCTCGGCGCCGACCCTCGCCTGGTGGCCGGGCGTCTGGAACTGGCTTCGGGGTGGATTCGCTTTGATGCTTCGATCCGGGCAGCGCTGGTTCAGGCCTCGACGGCCTGTGACGAGGAGAAGCGGGCCGTCCTTGAGGTGAAGATTGCTCGTGACGCGGCCCTGGGGGAAGCAGTCAAGGCCCACGACCGCTGCAAGGCGCTGGAGGACGAGCTGCAAGGCCTGCGGGGCCAACTTGCGGAGGAGGTTCGCCTTCGCCAAGAGCAGGAGAAGGGGGCGAAGGCGCGTGAGGCGGCGCTCGAGGACGCGGAGGCCAAGCTCAAGAAGCGCCGCGAGCGTCTAGGCGTGTGGAAGCAGGAGCTGGAGGTGACGAAGGCCGAGCTGGACGCCAAGGCTCAGGTCCTCGCCGAAGATCGCGTGGCCTTCGCGGACATGGAGAAGGACGCCCGCGCTTCACTGAAGATGCTTTACGAGAGCGGCTTGGACAGCCCGCTTGTTGGTGACGAGGATGGCCCCGCCAAGCTGCTTCCCTTCCTGGTCAAGGCTCTTGAGGACGTCGTCCTCGGCATTGGCCCCGCGGCCGAGGCCGAGGCGCACGTCCTGTCTTCTGCCGCGCTGACACGGGTCTTCGCCCATGTCTACCTCCGTGATCCCAACACCGACCTCGACGCCCTGCTGGAACCGGTGAGCAGCGAGGGTGCTGCTGCCGCTGTCGAAGCCGTGAGGGGGCGCGCGAAGGCGCTGCTGGAGAAGTTCCGGGCCTTCAGCACCAGGCCGAAGCAAGGCGCTGCCGACCCTGCTGTTCCATAAGGCGGAACCAGCGCCGACGAGTGACTCCGTCCCATCCCTGCTCTTCTTTAGGTTCCTGCACATGCATCACTCCTCGGGGAGGCATTTAAACTTGCGTTTGGTATTGAGATTGACAGTATGGACTATAATATTTGCTTTTAAGTTCCTTGGATTTTATGCTTTTCTTCCCTACTTGCTTATGTTCTACACCGGCAGGGCCCGGCCCCGCGCATGCCTCACCCAGCATCAGCCCCGACCGGAAACCAGGACGGGACCAAAGGAGTGAGGGGCCACGTGACAAGTTAGGCTCCTGAGTCGCGATGCTCAGGAGTCCCCTTTGGCGCTCGAACAACAAGTAGGGAAGCGTGATGTAGGCGTGTTTTCCGTTCTACGTCTGCAGAGCCCGACCCCACGCGTACCTCACCCAGCATAGCCTTTCGGAACTAAGGAGTGAGGGGCTACGGAGCCAGTTAGGCTCCTGAGTCGCGATGCTCAGGAGTCCCCCTTGACGCGCGAACAGCGGGTGATGAGGCGAGACGTAAGCGTGGCTACCGTTCTACGTCTGCGGAGCCCGACCCCGCGCGTACCTCACCCAGCATAGCCTTTCGGAACTAAGGAGTGAGGGGCTACGGGACCAGTTAGGCCCCTGGGTCGTGATGCCCAGGGGTCCCCCTTGACGCGCAAACGGCCTTCATACCTTGGCTCCGCTCGGGGAGAGACGCGCGGCGCACCAGGCCTGAGGGGCCTGGCTGGGCGGCGTACGTCTGGGCGTGACCCAGCCATAGCCCCCGTGCCCAACCCCCTCGCGTGGCGCTCCCAAGGGGAGGCGTTGCGATGAGGCCAGCCACTGAGCTCTGGGCTCCCTGAGGTTAACACGGCCCGAAGGCCACCCTCAGTTGTTTATCACCAGCGCGGAGCATAGCGCTTCCGTATGTGTACGGGCATAGCCGCTCCTCGGCAGTGTCGTTAGCCAGCGCGGAGAATGGTGCTTCCACTGGTATGTGGGAGGGGGCTCCCCTCCGGGAGGAGCCCCCGGGGCATATACAGCCCCGCCCTGACACGTGACCGGCACGGTAGAGCTGGGTGAGGTGTATCTGGGCACCCGTGAGCCAGCGCGGGACTCACGAGGCCCTACCTCTGGGCGGGTTGTGCCTGGCACTGGGCCATATCTTGAGATGTGTCCCTGCAAAATTTGGTTAGATGCCGGTACTATACGTCCTCGGGTCCCGGCCCTCGAGCTTGTCTCAGCCGTCGCTGGTATGCCAGGTCGCGATGCCATGGACAAGGCCAGAGGGTGAGGGCTAGAGAGCCAGTAAGAGCCCTGAGTCACGATGCTCAGGCACCCCCCCTTTAACGTGCAAGTGGCCGACATGGGAAGATAAGATGCCGCGGACGGGCACATGCAGCTAAGCGTGATAGGCAATGCATAGTTGGAAATGAACGCTAGCGGGATACACGCCGCTGGGTCTGGCCCGAACGGCTTGGGGATGATGCAGCCCGAGGGGCGCCCCCAACAAGGCAAACTAACGACAGAAAGGTAAATGCAGATACATGCCGTGGGGACGGACACACGCGGCCTGGGAGTGATGCAACCCTGGGAGGGTGCTCCCAGCTGGGAACGGAACTAGAAAGATGTCACCTGAGGATGTCGTTGGCGTAGTGGCGTTGGTGCAGCAGACTTGACGGGCTGCAGAAGCCGATCCTCACGAGCCCCCAGGCCCCGGGGCCTCGGGAGGCTCCGGAGGCGCTGGTGACTCCTCGCGAGCTGCCTCCATCTCCTCCAAGGCCGCGGAACGCCTATCTTCCTGAGCCTCCACGATGCCCCTCATGAGGCGCTGGTACGCCGCAGCCATGCTCGGCAGGCCGTAAGGCATGCGAATATAGCTGTGGGGTGGACCTCCGCAGCGCCCCACTTGTGAGGGCCAGAGGCGCTCCGTTGTGGCGATCTGACTGAGCCCTGGTACGTCGACGCAGACGCGCAGCCCACCATCCTCGCCTGGATGCGGGGCCACGGCTGGCAAGCGGCGGCAACCTCTCATGATCCTTGTCTCCTGTAGCTCTTGAATGGCCTCGTCAACGAACTCTTGCTGGTCTGATCTTCCTCGCCTGGCTCCCTCCTGAGGGATACGTGCTGCGAAGCACGCCTCCACATGGTGCCCAAGCACCTCCCTCGCGACCCTGGCTAGGTCGGTGGCCCTCCAGGTGAGAGCCCCCGAGCCCTGCCTGAGGAGGGCGCCGGGCGCGCTTTCCTATGCAATGGATGGAGGGCCCTCCTGAGGGGGCACGGGCCCTGAGGGGCCTGCCTCCTGAGGGGCTAAGCCTGATGACGTCTTCTTCTTCTTGGGGGTGGCCTCAGGAAGCCTCCTGCTTCCGCGATCTGGGTCTTCTAGTGACGCAGCCTGAAAGGCTCGCTCCAGGGAACACACTGCATCTCTCTCTTCACAGGGCACCGTGATCACGCCGCCACTTCCTGGCATCTTGAGGACGTTGTAGCCGTGGTGGGTCACGACCATGAACTTGGCCAGCGCTGGGTACCCGAGGATGGCGTTGTACGGCAGGCGGATGTGGGCGACGTTGAAGTCGATGAGCTCGGTGCGGTAGTTGCTGCGGGCTCCAAAGGTGACAGGGAGGCAGACCTGCCCGATCGGGACTGTGGAACCGTCGGTGATCCCGGAGAAAGGCTTGGTTGGCTGAAGCTGGTTATAGGGCACTTGGAGGTTGTTGAATGTTTCCACGGACAGGACACTGAGCCCTGCCCCCCCCCATCAATGAGGGTCTTGGTGACCTGCACGTTGCTGATGACTGGGGAGCAGAGCATCGGGAGGACCCCTGCAGTGGCCGCCCACTTGAGCTGGTCTGCCGAGCTGAATGTGATGGGGCACGCCGACCACCTGAGGGGGCGCGTTGCTTCGAGCTTGGGGAGAACTGCATTCACTTCGCGTGCAAACTGCTTGAAGATACATTGGGAGGCTGGGGCTTGAGCTCCGCCCAGGATGCAGGCGATCGCGCGCGGCTCCTGGAAGCCCCCAGCCCCCTCGTCTTGATGGCGGTCTTCGTTCCTTCTTGGTGGAGGCGGCAGCGGAGGTAGGCCTGCGTTGCCATGAGGGCGGTCCTCACGAGGCTGATCCCTCCAGTCTCCCTCGCGAGGCAGGTCCCGCCAGCGGTCCTCGCGAGGCTGGTCACGCCACCCCTGGCGCGGGCCGCGGTCTTCCCAGTGCCCTGGGTTTCTTCCTCCTCCCCGGTCGTAGCCCCGGTCAGCACGGTCAGGGCGACGGCCGATCCTTCCTTCTCGCACGGCGCAGAGCTCTTGACATTCATTGGTGTTGTGGGTGTGGAGGTCATGGTACACACAGTACCGGCTGCCTCTGGAGGGTTCGGGCAGATCCTTGCCCCGCTTGGTGTCTGGTTCTGCCGCGAGTACGGCAGCCCCCTTGCGCTTCACGTCCTTGGCCTTGGGCTTCTTATCTTCTGGGTCCGCGGCAGGCAGCTCGAGGAGGGAGAGACGTCCCTCCTCAGCCTTGGCACACTTGTTCGCCAAGTTGAACAGCTTTAGGGAGGGGCAGAGGTCTTCGTGCATCGCCAGCTCCTCCTTCATCTTGACGTCACGCACGCCGTCAGAGAAGGCAGAGATGATGGCCTCCTCTGACACCCTGGGGATCTTGAGGCACGCGCTGTTGAAGCGCTGGATGTACTTTTGCAGGGTCTCTCCGGGTTGTTGCTGATGCGGCGCATGTCACTCACGGCAGGCGGCCGGTCGCGAGTACCTTGGAAGTTGGCGATGAAGCGGGCGCGCATCTGGTCTCAGGAGGAGATCGTGCCTGGAGCCAGATTCAGGAGCCAGGTTCGAGCTCCTTCCTTGAGCGCCATGGGGAACCAGTTCGCCATGACCTTTTCATCCCCGTCGGCAGCCTCGATACTAGCTCATAGAGCTGGAGGAATTCTGCGGGGTCAGTTGTGCCGTCGTAGCGAGGAGGCAGGTCGGGCTTGAACTTGCCGGGCCACGCGACGCTGCGCAGCTCAGTGGTGTAGGCGTGGCAGCCCACGGTGGCCACGAAAGGCCTCGGTTGGTGGAGAGCTTGGTCTTGAGGGTCCCCTCGCGCTGCAGCTAGGAGCAGGGCGGGGTCTTGGCGTGCCGGAGCTGGAGCAGGGTCGTGGCGTGCCGGAGCAGGGAGCGGCCGGGCAACCCCCTGCGGGCAAGGGATTTCTTGGCAGCTTCGCTCTTGTTGCGATGGCGCCTGGCGGAGCGGGTTCCACCCAGGGGCCAAGCGCCTTGGAGCCACGGCATCTTCTTGGAGAGGAGGCGGCTGGTGCGCCTCCGGAGCTTCGTTGCCTGCGCGGGGCGGAGTGCGGCGCAGAGGGGCGGACGGCGCGGAAGAGCCCCCTCCGGCCCGGACCAGCTCGGCGACGCGGTCGAGCCATTCTTCGTAGACGTCGTCGACGGGACGGTAGCGCAGGAGCTCGTTTGCCCGAGGAGCGCAGCTCAAGCCTCCAAGGGTGCGCGGAGCGCGCGGGACGAAGAACCAGCTGGTGCGAGCGACGGGGTGGCGGTGCGGCCGTCTTGCCGCACGGACGGGTGCTGAGACGATGCCTGCTGCTCGCCCCCCGCCGGGCCGGTGGCGGCGTTGATGGTGGGCGACGGGGAACGACGAGGACGCCCACCGACGGGGGGCGTCTGGGCGACGCGAGAAGCGATGGCGGCCCGGCGCTCGGCGCGGGCTCGACGAGCGTCTATCATGGATGCGACGGTCGGAGGAGAGCGGAGCGGTGGAAGATGAATTCCGACGCACCCCTAACTGGCGCGCCAAATGTCGGATTTCGGGTTCCGGCAGACCCTTAAGGTTCGAACACTGGGATGCGCGCGGAAATCTCACCTTCAACCTCTCCGTCTCGAGGGGATCTAAACTACTAAAAGAACTGCACGAAAGACACAAGATTTATACTGGTTCGGGCCACCGATGTGGTGTAATACCCTACTCCAGTGTGTGGTGGATGGATTGCCTCCTGGGGCTGGTGTGGATGAACAATACAAGGAAGAATAGCCTCGCGAGGGTCTGTTCTTGGCTGTGGTGATGAACTGTTGTGAAGAGCTCAGTCACCCTCTCTCTATCTCTCTCTATCTCTACTTGCGGACCGAACGAACCAACGAACCGAACCTAACCGAACCGAACCGGAATCGAACCCCTTGCTATGTGGGTGGCTAGTCCTATTTATAGGGGCCCTGGTCCTCTCCCCAAATATTGAGCGGGAAGGGATCCAACATTGGCGGGCTAATTTGAAGGGGGACAGCGAGTACATCTATCCTGACAAAAGCAGTCTTCGCCTGCCAAAGGCTCTGGTGATGACGCTGCGCTGGGCTCCATGGTGATCTCCGTCTCGTAGTCCTCCTGGTCCTGGTCTCGTTGCACTGAAGTGGCAACCTTTGCCTGATGCCTTGGTACTCCGCTTATACGCTTGCTCCCTTTGCACCAAATAGGAAAGAGGGACGCTGCGCGCGCTGGCACCCGCCTGGTGCTCCGTGTCGTCATGGCTTGCGTCATGGGCACCTCGCGAGGTACCCTGCCTTGAATTCTCCGCCTCCTCGCGAGCCAGCCTGACGAGGCTGTTCCTGAGGATGCACCGTGTCGTCCGCCTCGCGAGGCTTGGCCCCTCGCGAGGGTCTTGAGCCTCGTGTTGATGAAGATGTGCCGCGCTGGGCCCCCACTTGAGCCATGCCGCAGGCTGCAGGCAGGCAAGTCTGGGGACCCCCGTTCCCAGAACGCCGATAGTTGTTTCTATAATCCAATGTCTTTGCATTGATTCTTCCTCTGGTTGTGAGCTGATACTCACATCAGATCCTTTATGGACCATCAGCACCTTGTTGGATTTTATTCGACAACGTCCTTCATATTCAATCACTTTGGAAGTTCTTCCCCTGATACGTAATGCCTTTGGTAAATTGTATCCTCTGCTTTGTGAACCATGCTCTACTTTCGAGCTTGTGTTAATTACTTCTAAAAAATTTTGGTATGTGTTCCTAAGATGCCTCGATGGGTTGAACCAATGCCTTAACTAATCTATGTGAGCCCGAAAGATTTCACGAGCCATACTCATCTGGTATTTCACCAGGTAAAACTTTCAACACTAATACCATTATCAAAACGAGAAGTGAATGTTAGGTTCTGCTTTGGAGAAGTGGGAGTCGACCTTGAATCTTGTGTTCATGCCCATGGACCCGATGTGGAATCTATCATGAAAGCTTCTTGTATTAATAATGGTCCCCTTGTTATAAGTTCATCTTGTATCTATGTTGGTCCTTTGCGACCGTGGTTCCGACCATGATGGATCATCTTTGATCCTTTTCTCGGACAAGTTGGACCACTTGTCCTCTGCAGATCAATGCACCCGTCCAACCTCTATTATGATCTACCTTCGAGTATTACCCCGTGGTATCTCGATAATAGCACAGAACCATATTACTTCTTATGAGTTCTTCAAGTATTATTTCTCACCGATTCCAATTTTCCCCGGGTTATGAGTTGTTAGGCACTCAAGGACAATAATAAGTGAATCAATTTCGCACTCCGATTCAATAGCTCTAAGTAATCTCCGTTGCTTATGAATTTATTAACCCTTCAAGTCATTCCTAGCCTGATCGGCTATATCATTAATGTGCTAAATTTTAACTGTGCTACCTGGTCCTTATTCCCAGAGCACAACTTTCGATGATGAGCTAAGCTTATGTTGATCTTCCTTGTCTTTTTGTTCCATCTTGAACGACAAGCTTGAATTCGAGTTTGTGTCCTACTCATGGTCCCAAGATCATTTCGCTTCATCATTCCTTTGACTTGATGTCATCACCGATCGATTACATCTCCAGGAAACCTCTCGACATAATTTGTCATGATCATCATCAACATTCTGAGCTCTTCCAGGATATCAATTGAATTCATGATGAGAAATACCATCCTTTCCCTCGATGTATGGTATTATCATCGACCACTTTATTGCCTTCCGTTCAACACAAACTTGTCCGTGTTTTGTGTTATACCTTGACTTCCTTGCTATCCAACATTTGTTCTTCTTTAGCTTGGAGTGTTACCATCTTTTATCTCAAGAATGTTGTTAGAATTACACCACCTCTTAAGGATTCTTGTTATAGTATTACTTCTCGCCATCTCTGTTCATTCTTGGTCCCCGTGTTGATTCTAATCGGAATACCAGCAATTGAACCTTGAGGTGTGAATTCAAAACTTCTAGCAACCCTATTGCTTGTAGTGAATGATCGATAGTTTCATTCTAATTCTTTTGTTCATTAAGTCACCATTCTAACATTGTTCGTGCAACCCAGCCCATATTTCGGGTTTCGGGTGCACCTTTCAACCAATGTTTAAATGGGTATGTTTCCTTGAGCATACCTCATTGTATCATTTTATCTGACAGTTGTCATCCCCTTGTTCACCTAATTGTGGAGATCCATCTTTTGGAAATCTCAATGAATTGTCACTGAGTTCATCAGCCACCCCTTCTTCCTCTCCTTGGTTAAATGGTGAACTCATGATTCGGGACTTGCCTTCATAGTTCATTTCCCGAGAATCTTGCAATGCCATCCCGTCAATGTGTTGCACCTCTTCTTCTCATCCCGAGTCTGAGGTATCCTCACACCAACCAGATCTGAAACTCGGTCAGATATGATGGTTGGAACATTTTCCAAGAGTCATAGCATTGGTCTTTCTATAACCCAATAAGGTGATGTCATGTCTAGCACACTTGGTTGGAGGACCTATTGCAAGACTTATTCTATGAGTTGTTCCTGATGGATCTTTTGTGTATCCAAAGTTTAACCTTTGCTTGAAGAACATGTCAGTGCTATCTCGAAGCATTTCTGTGGTACTCCGATCATCAATAATAACATCTGAAACACAATGATAAATTTTCTTTATCAAACTTATCCAAACACCGCTATATGGGTAATGACATGAAATTTCTCTCCCCTTACCTAAAGAGATTTCTACTTTAAATCCTGTCATGGATATCATGCCCTACTTGTCCGTGGGAAGGATATACCCCGGGAATATGTGTTTTAACACATTTTCCTTTCCATTGTTCTGTCAATGTGGTAATCATATTTTCCTTTCCATTGTTTGGTTTAACCTTCTTGTGATCTATATGATCTAAGCAGTAACATTCTCCTGCTTGTGTAAACAGCTCGTTGTACAATTCCGACAGCAAGACCCTGTTACTATTGTTGATGACATTCCGGTAGCCACCGATGGACGAGAACTTTGCCTATTGGTCCGCCTTGTTTCAACAAGCAGGAAAATGGTTCTCTTCGTTCCTCGCCCTTGGTACCGATGTTGTTGCCGACATAACTGACAGGATATCCTTTGACATGCCTGGCCACCCTGACCGTGCGAGATGTCAGCACCCTTCCTACTTTTAACCCACATGGTGGGCCCATAACCCACAGTTCCACGGGATCGAAACCTGACTCTCCTGTAGAACCCTGTTTCTAATGGTTATTCTCCATGCTTGGCTTCGTATTTAATTCATGGGCCACCTTCCTAGTGCTCTATTCTGGTATCAGACGCAATACTTACTCTCGCTACTCTGAACCCCTTTCTCACTCTGGTTCAGACTTCGAGGAACTCTGTATCCGCTTGGAACCTCTTATTGTACCTTCGTACCTTACTCTCGATGTATTTCATATGTTCAACTCGAGAGATAATCTTATACTCATTCATGGGTTAACCCCAGATTGTTTCCCTCAAAAGCATTCTGTCGTAGCTGAGCTGCCCCTTATCCTTTCGTAAGTACGATGGAGTTCCCGAAGAAATGATGACAAGTTTATCATGATGCATTGGAATAAAGAATTGAAGACATCAACGAAAGGGATTAACTTCTTCGAGAAGATCCGTTAGAATATCGTAACCAAAACTTTCCCCCTTACTCCCCTCTTAAATCTCGGGACGAGATTTCTTGTAGTGGAGTTGAATTGTGACGTCCAGATAATTAAGCTACAGTAATTCTCTGTTAATGATGCCACGTCACTTCGATTACTATCGCTAATCTCGTGTTAGTTCGAAACCGATTCAAATTCAAATTTAAAGTATAGGCAAACAACAAAAGTTTTTAAACAATAAAACTAAAATGTTCTAGAGGTACCAGATGATGCATAAATAATTATGGTGGAGAAACCAAACTTTGATATAAAGTTTATTGGCTCTAAATTAATTTTAAAAATGGCTAAAAACAAATATTTAAATGCCTTCTAAATTTATAGAAGTGCAAAATATTTCATTTAGGTACCAAACTTTTTGTGACCGTGTCTCATTTTGCCACTCTAAATATGGAGCCAGTTTAATATTTTGTAAAACTATTTTACTAACAAAAATAAAAGAAAACAGTATAGGAAAAATAAATAAAAAGAAGAGGTATAAACAAAAACAAAACAACAACAAAAAGGAAGAAAGACTCCCCCCCCCCACGCTGGGCCTCAGCCCAGCTGGCCATCCAACCGGGCCGGCCCACCTAACCCCTCCATAACCCCCCCCCATCGACGGAAACCCTAGCCCGGTCCACCCCCACTGCTCCCACACGATCCCCACTCCTCCCCCACGTCTCTCTCCCCCTTGTCTCGATCTAGATCGGGGCCGCGCCCGATCCCGACGCAGGCGCCCATCCCCGACTGCGCCCTCGCCGCTCGGAGCACGCGCCGCCGCCTGGACCTCGCCGGCCTCCCCGCTGGACCGCACGCCTTCCTCGTCCTCCTCCCCGACGCGCATCACCAAGCCTCGCCGCCCCGTTCCCCTGCACCGCAAGTGTGGCCCAGCCTCTCCTCCTCTCTTCCCCTGGTCCGTGCCCGCCCCCAGCCTCCTCTCCCCTGCTTCTGCTCCCGCATTGCCGAACGCGCCGCACCGTGCACGCGCCCCACCCACGCCTCGGGGCCGCGCTCTGGCTGTGCCCACGCCGTAGCTCGACGTGCTCCACCTCCCCCACTGTGGCCTCGCCTCCTATCGCTCTCGCCTGCATCCGTGCCTCTGGCCCGTGCTCACCCTACCCTCGCGCGCTCGTCAGCTCGCACCTGCCGCGGCCCGCACCGCTTCAGCCTCCCCTGCTGCCTCCGCCGCCCGCCGGCGCCCGCGGACAGTCGCACCCGGCCAACCCCGCGGTGCCCCGCCCATGCGCGCTCATCCTCTTGCAGCCTGCCGCTGCCTGTGCCCCGCCTCTGCCTCTGGCCCCGCGGGCCATCGACGCGCCGGCGGCCAACTCCGGCGCCCACCCCGGGCTCTCCCCTTCCCGCTCACCACTGGCGCTGTCGCGCTACGCCCACCGCGCCTTGGTGGCCTCGCCTCCTCGGTCGGGTTCGGCCCCGCATGGGTGCACCCGTAACCGCGCCACTGGCGCCCGCACACCCGCAATGGCCCTGGGCCACTGACCGAATGGGCCCAGCCCCAAAATGATTTTTTAAAGGATTAAAAATATTAATTAAATAATTAACGAATTAATTAAATTAACTTAATTAATTTAACTTAATCAACCAGTGTTAGAATAATCTAATTAGCTAAATAATCTAACTAATCTGTTAGTTAAATAGGCAGTCAATGACGAACGGGTCCCACCTCCAAGTTTGACCCAGTCAACCTTTGGTCCTGCTAACATCATGCTGACATCACGCTGACATCATGCTGACGTCATGCTGACATCATAATTGCAATTTCTAAATTAATTTAATTATGCTAATTTCTAGAAAATGATTTAAAATCTTTAAAAATTAATATAAAATAATCCGTAGCTCGGATGAAAATACTTTCTACATGAAAGTTGCTCAGAACGACGAGACGAACCCGGTTACGCAGCCCGTTCGTCTGCCGCACATCCCTAGCATAGCGAACACGCAACTTTCCCCTCCGGTTCACCGGTCCGAAAACGCGAAACACCGGGGATACTTCCCCGGATGTTTTCCCCCTTCGCCGGTATCACCTATCCCTGCGTTAGAATCACCTCTAGCACCGCGTTGTCATGTTATGTTTTGATTGCTCTATTATTTATTGTGTTCCCCCTCCGTTACTTTTCCGGTAGACCCCGAGACCGCTGCCGGTACCCCTGTGATCGACTACGGTGTAGACGACCCCTTCTTGCCAGAGCAACCAGGCAAGCCCCCCCCCCCTTTGATCACCAGATATCGCCTACTCTTCTCTATACTGCTTGCATTAGAGTAGTGTAGCATGTTACTGCTTTTTCGCTAATCCTATCCTGATGCATAGCCTGTCCTTGCTACTACTGTTGTTACCTTTACCTGCAATCCTAAATGCTTAGTATAGGATGCTAGTGTTCCAACAGTGGCCCTACACTCTTGTCCGTCTGCCATGCTATACTACTGGGCCGTGATTACCTCGGGAGGTGATCACGGGGATATGATATATACTTATATTGTTACATTACTTATGATAATGTTCGGAGATGGGGGCTGAAGGGGCAGGTGGCTCCATCCAGGTAGTGGTGGGCCTGAGTTCCCGACAGCCCCCGACTGTTACTTTGAGGTGGAGCGACAGGGCAGGTTGAGACCACCTAGGAGAGAGGTGGGCCTGGCCTTGGTCGGCATTTGCGGATACTTAACACGCTTAACGAGATCTTGGTATTTGATCTGAGTCTGGCTACTTTCCTATACGCACTAACCATCTACGCGTGGACAGTTATGGGCACTCGACGTCGTGGTATCAGCCGAAGCCTTCGTGACGTCAGCGACCGAGTGGCGCGCGCCGGGTTGGACCGCGTAACGCAACTTCCTTTGTAATGGAGGTTGCTAGGTCTGCTCACCGGCCGCGTACGCAACATGCAGGTGTGCAATGGCCGATGGGCCCAGACCCCTGCGCCATAGGATTTAGACCGGCGTGCTGACCTCTCTGTTGTGCCTAGGTAGGGCTACAACGTGTTGATCTTCCGAGGCCGGGCATGACCCAGGAAAGTGTGTTCAGCCAAATGGGATCGATCGTGTTGGGATATTTGGTGCACCCCTGCAGGGAAGTTAATCTATTCGAATAGTCATGATCTTCGATAACAGGACGACTTGGAGTTGTACCTTGACCTTATGACAACTAGAACCGGATACTTAATAAAACACACCCTTCCAAGCGCCAGATACAACCGGTGATCGCTCTCTCACAGGGCGACGAGGGGAGGATCATTGGTTAGGATTATGCTATGCGATGATACTTGGAGAACTTCAGTCTACTCTCTTTTACATGCTGCAAGATGGAGGCTGCCAGAAGCGTAGTCTTCGAAAGGACTAGCTATCCCTCTCTTATTCCGGCTTTCTGCAGTTTAGTCCACATATATTAGCCTTATTCCAGTTGATACCAATGCATACATATGTAGTGTAGCTCCTTGCTTGCGAGTACTTTGGATGAGTACTCACGGTTGCGTTTCTCCCCCTTTTCCCCTTTCCTATACCCGATTGCTGCGACCAGACGTTGGAGCCCAGGAGCCAGACGCCACCGTCAACGACGACTACTACTACTCGGGAAGTGCCTACTACTACGTGCAGCCCGCTGACGATGACCAGGAGTAGTTTAGGAGGATCCCAGGCAGGAGGCCTGCGCCTTTTTCGATCTGTATCTCAGTTTGTGCTAGCCTTCTTAAGGCAAACTTGTTTAACTTATGTCTGTACTCAGATATTGTTGCTTCCGTTGACTCGTCTATGATCGAGCTCTTGTATTCGAGCCCTCGAGGCCCCTGGCTTGTAATATGATGCTTGTATGACTTATTTTATTTGTAGAGTTGTGTTGTGATATCTTCCCATGAGTCCCTGATCTTGATCGTACACGTTTGCGTCTATGATTAGTGTACGATTAAATCGGGGGCGTCACAGAAAGCCAATACTATTAAAAGGGGATGAGGTGTTGCTTAATGGCTTGCTTTCTCAAAGTGCTTAGTGATATGCTCCAAAGCCCTCAACCACTTTCTCACATCCACATATGTCCCAAACCAAAAGTCAAACTCGGCCCCACCGAAATTTCCTATCCGGCGCCACCGAGTTCACTTGACATAGCCACTGCCAGAAACCCTAGTCAATTCGGTCACACCGATGGGATCTCGGTCTCACCGAGATGGGCTTGCCAACTCTCTGTTGCATATTGCAGTAATTTCGGTCCCACCGAAATATGCGATCGGTCTCACCGAGTTTGCTTGCCCAACTCTCTGTTTTGCTTATTACCCAAATCGGTCCCACCGAGTTTGTGTAATCGTTCCAACCGAGATGAGGCTTTACCCTAATCCTAGCACATCGGTCCTACCGAGTTGATAATATCGGTCCCACCGAAAAGCCTAACGGTCACATTATGAACTAAATCGGTCTGACCGAGTTTTCTGATTCGGTCCCACCGAATTCTGTGATTTGTGTGTAAAGGCTAGATTTTATGTGGAATATATATATACCCCTCCACCCACTCTTCATTTATGAAGAGAGCCATCAGAACATGCCTACACTTCCAACATACATTTTCTGAGAGAGAACCGCCTACACTTGTGTTGAGATCAAGATATTCCATTCCAACCACATAAATCTTGATCTCTAGCCTTCCCCAAGTTGCTTTCCACTCAAACCCTCTTTCCACCAAATCCAATCCTATGAGAGAGAGCTGAGTGTTGGGGAGACTATCATTTGAAGCACAAGAGCAAGGAGTTCATCATCAACACACCGTCTATTACCTTTTGGAGAGTGGTGTCTCCTAGATTGGTTAGGTGTCACTTGGGAGCCTCTGTAAAGATTGTGGAGTTGAACCAAGGAGTTTGTACGGGCAAGGAGATCACCTACTTCGTGAAGATCTACCCTAGTGAGGCAAGTCCTTCGTGGGCGATAGCCATGGTGGGATATACAAGGTTGCTTCTTTGTGTACCCTTCATGGGTGGAGCCCTCCGTGGACTCGCACAACCGTTACCCTTTGTGGATTGAAGTCTCCATCAACGTGGATGTATGATAGCACCACCTATCAGAACCACGCCAAAAATCTCTGTGTCTCCAATTGTGTTTGCACACTCAAATCCTATCCCTTTACATTCTTGCAACTTGCATGATTTACTTTCCGCTACCCATATACTCTTATCATGCTTGCTTGATATGTATTGCAAATGTTTAAACTTGTCCCAAAACTCCACTTCAACTTAAAGAAATTAAAAAGTGCACCTTTTCTTACTAAGAGTCTATTCAACCCCCCTCCAGACACCTCTTATCGATCCTTTCAATTGCGGGGGCCGCCTTTGGCTTAATGGCCAAGCGGGCGCCCATTGTGAAACCGCCAAGCTGGAGGACCTATCCTAGAGCTAGGGCCGTTCCAGAGATGATGCTGTCATTGATGAAGAGGCGAACCATCGATCCTTCCATCGACGACACAAAGGAACTCTCAATGAAAGCACCAATGCCGGTGTCAAAATCGGCCGTTCTCGGGTAATGGGTCCCGAACTGTGCGTGTGAGGATCGAGGATAACATGAGATGAAGGGGACACGATGTTTACCCAGGTTCGGGCCCTCTCAATGGAGGTAAAACCCTACTTCCTGCTTGATTGACTTTGATGAGTATAGGGGTTACAAGAGTTGATCTACCTCGAGATCATAATAGCTAAACCCTAGATGTCTTGCCTATATGAATTTTGATTGTCTCTACGGACTAAACCCTCCGGTTTATATTGACACCGGAGGGGCCTACGGTTGTAAAGAGTCGGTTTACAGAAGCAGGAATCTATACATCCGGAGGCCAATATTGCCATCTATGCAAAGGAGAGTCCCATCCAGACACGGGGGAATGCCTTCTACTTTGTATCTTCACGGCCCATCAGTCCGGTCCATAATACACATGTCGGATACTTGAGGACCCCTTAATCTAGGACTCCCTCACCTACTGTGACAAACACGTATCATCACGGAAGTGTATTTTTTGTAGTGATTGTTGCTGCAGATTATTTCATTATCTGTGTTGTGATACCTGTTGTTCCACCACATGTCATGCACGTGTACGTTGTGTGAAGGTGGCGTCTTAGGATCAATATTATGCGGAGGCTAGCAAAGGTTGCCAGATCTGCATAGAAAAAGCCTGTCCTGTGGTGCTACATCTTTGAACAATGTTCCTTAGTTGTAAAACATCTATAATGTAAATCCAATTCTTTTGATCTATGGGCCATTGTGTGGTGTATTTTATTCAAAGAACATTTGCTTGGAAATTTACAACATAAAAAGAATGAGCATGGATGACTTTAACATTGGGGAAAGTCAGACCAGGGAAACTTAATCAAAATATGTATACTGATTTTATTCTTATTTTTATACAATATATACGAAAAAAGGTAAAGGACATCGACTTTGTCCGCGTAGACCCAACTGACCCTGAATTAAGCCCTCTTACTTATCAAGGGATCGACAATGACTTAAGGCTTAAAATTTGGCTTCAAGTACTCTGAAAGCAAGTTAGCATACATGTCATACCGAGCAGTCATGCAGAAGGCCCACTTGTCTTTGATCTGGCGGCATAAGTTAAGGTCCATGTCAGATATCATCAAGCCATATCGATAGCGCGATAGTGGCGGGGTGTAGGAAGCATCAAGCGCTGAGAAATGGCTGGATCCATAGAAATGCCCAAAGTCGGCATGCTGAGGTTCCCATCACCAGAAGTGAATGGGTTTGGGAATACTTATGTGCCTACCCGGTTCATTGATCTGACAAAGTAGCTATTTTCTATTGCAGCATTCCTTCCCTAAAATGGACCAACTTAGCATCATCAGGGTTGCTCCAGCATGAATAACAAGATAAATAATAACAAATGCCACGTGAATAGTTTTATCTAACCTCAACAGGCCACATTGGTTCACTGAGTTCACCGACGGTTGCAGATGGGTTGAAAACTATTTCAACTGCATTGAGGCCAAATGCAAGCCAATTGAGAGGATGATGCATGTCGTAGCAGATGTTTACAACAACTAGTGGACCCGTTGCGCCAAATGGCGTAGAGACCTACTGATTCCATGTTAGCGATGAAAAGAAATCCATGGTTTAGTTGATTTTGTTATGGGCAATCACATATAACAACAAATTTTATCTCTCTTAGTTGGGGAGAGCGGGGACATGTTGTCTATAATAGATGTATATACACATTTAAATTTAGTAGCATAGAACAAATCTAATCCCATTTAGTATGAAACTAAGGTATTTTGTTGTCTATAATGAGATGTATATAGACATTCTAATTTGGTAGCACGCGGTCCCATTCAAAGTTATGCCGCTGGAAATACGTGCATCTTTTTTAATCCATGTGTGCATGTAGAAAAAACATGTATTAGTTGTTTTACTTGTGAGCATGCACATACAGTAACAAATTTAACCCCCTTTGATAAAATAAAAATTATAGGTTTGTTGTCTACAATACGATGTACATGCACATTTTACTTTGGTAGCGGAGAGTCTTATTAAAATCCACATCGCATTCAAAATATATGTATTTTCAATAATCTTTTATTTGAGCAAGCACCCGCGGTAAAAATTTAGACCCTTTTATATAAAAATTAGTGGATATCTTTTTGCCTAAGAACATATGCATACTTAACACCATGTACGAAATCAGTTAATGAGACCTTATACTATTTTAAAAAGAGTAGTGTTTCTATCAATTTGTTTTCGTATGTTTGAAAAAAAAAGTATTTATGTACCACTTAACCGCATGTATATTTCAAAGCAGCCGTATGGCAGCTAGTTCGGCCCATGAATGGAGCAACTTATTTATCCCTTCTTCCTCGACACTTATTTATCCCTTCTTCCACAGCAGCTTCGTTCAGTCAGAGAGAAAACTCCTTAGTAGTACTCCCATCATCTCAATAATTGGGATGGATATCATCCACTACAATGAAGAACAACAACATTTATGTATATCTTGAATAATAATAATGTCATTTACAGTACATTTGGTCAAGCAACCAATTAGTAGAAGAATAATAACATTTCTCTATATCTCGAATTCCACATATGGGATTATTAATATCTTAACTTGTATCGATGGCTTCACTCGTAATAATACATATGCCTTCTGTTTATTTGCTTGACAAAATGTCCATCGGGCGAATCAATCAAATAGGAGGAAGTGGGGAGTATTTCAAACTGAGACCAAGAATTGATCCTAAGTACATGAAGCACAATAGCTTTAAAGCCTCTGAATTATTTTGCTGCTACTCCACCAGGAAAGTGCAGGGCTTCAAGAACTAAAAGACACCACTCGAGCTCTCTTCGGACTCATAAGCCATGTTGTTGTTTATATCCCCAAAAGGTTGCCTCTTAGCATCTCTGTTATTCTCATTAGCATCTCTATTTACCATAATGGTGTTGTTTGGAAAATTCACAATACAATGCACAATGGAATTAGTGTCACATGTTGATGCCACTAATTAAAAAAACACCCTTAAGAAAAACAATCAACTGAACCTTGAATGCAAGTAGGCCTAGAGCTAGAAAACAGTACATAATATTACTAAGCAAAAGCAAGTAGAAATATCAAATTGAAAACCAAAATTTAGGCCAAGTAAAACATAAACATCAGGGATTTTCTTGACGTCACGCGGGAGACGGTAGTAGGAAACATATAATTGCCCTCTGGGTAAACCCAAGACACTTCAAGTAGAGCAAACAAAAGATAAGTTTGAACATTTCTTTATTTAGTCACAACATAGCACAAGCTTACTTAATATTCTGGGCATAAGCATGACTACCAGCAACATATGAGGATTTGACAAATGTGAGATACCGCAACCAATTTTAAACTTTGCACAACTTCATGAATATACTTAATCTCCTAGCAGCACTAAACCCGTTGCGTAGAGGCCTACTAATTCCGTGCATGCTTTGAAAAGAAAACCATGTATTAATTGTTTTAGTCGTGGGCAAGTACAGTAGGTGACAAATGGAATAACCTTTTAATCAAAAAAAGTTTTTTGTTGAATTTATACCTCTCTATATCTATTTATTTTTCATTTGGAAAATAGGATCTACGAAAATGTCCAGAAAACAAAATTTACTTACTGCATTTTCCAGAAGACGGACATAGCAGAACTGTCTCAACAATGAACTGGCATCTAAACACCAGAAAGTGAAGAACACTACAGCAGCACAAATCTTCTTCATAGTAGGAAAAGCAATCTTAAATTAGACAAGGATACTGATATGGGATATCACCATAAAGTACTACATAACCAAGATAAGCAGGTAAAGGGTTCATTAACAAGTATGGCCGCAGCTCACAGGCAGATTCTCATAGAAGATTCAAAGACAACTTATTTTATTATTACTTCTAATCTGAAATGAAGACAACTTTAACATATAATACCAAATTGCAAGAAGAAGAAAGGTCCTCGGATGAATAGCCACTATAGAACTATCTAAAAGTTGTTGTTCTACTGAGCATCTTACCGAGTTATTAGTGTATGTAATGTCACGCATATAGTTGGCTCTCTGTAGCGACCATACCCCAAACAGTCCAATCTCTATGCATCAGTGTCATCCCTGGATCGGTAATGCTGACACACAGTACTTGAGGATTTATAATAGAGTAGCAATCACACACCTATTACATCGAATGTCTCAAAAGGGAACATTAAACAATAAATATGGCTTAAGGCCATCTAAATCGATAACAACGGAAGGCTTGGAAGATAACGTGAGTCCATCAACTCCAACGGCATCACTGAGTGAAAGACAATGACCTATGGCTCCTTACTCATCGTCTGAAAAGTTTGCAACATGAACGTTGCAGCCCGCAACGGGTCAGCACACGGAATATGCTGGCAAAGTAACACAAGAGAACAATGAACAGAATAATTGCTATCACTACATGCATATTTGGCTGGTGGAGGCTATATGGTAATATGTTTTTGCGAAAAGCCAATTTTTCCCTACAACAAAGGAATAAATTTATTTAACTATCATGGTAGTTGTTAGACATTGAGAAGGTTCCTCCAACTTAATCCCAATTAAACATCATCATTAAACCCAATCAATTTATCTTAAGAGTGATGAGATCAATCATGATAATCCAAGAACCAGATACTCAAGATGTCCATAACCGGGGACACGGCTAACCATGATTAGTTTATACACTCTGCAGAGGTTTGCTCACTTTTCCCCACAAGACTCGAATACATCCATGGTCGGAGATTCGAGACACAGTGTTTCTGAAGCATTAACTCTCTACTCTGGGTAGACTATACCACCTACAACCCACTACATCTACTAGTCTACCTCTTCAAGAGCTTCACGCAACTTACTCAACTATGCTAGAGCCCATAATAGCTTGTGGCTGCACGCGGAAGTTTCTAGCATGAATAATCTTATGATCCCTTTGAGCCTGGGTGGCAGGCCGTAGGATGATCACACGGGTCCTCCGGGATATCCTAGGACAACACTGGGTACTCCACGTGTCCACAAGCAATCCACCCAGATGTGTATTTAAGTTGCCACCTTAAGTTGAACCATTAGTTAACAAACTCACATCTGTCATGAATACTCTCAAACCCGATCCACGTCTATGAGCATAGCATAGCGAAAGAAGCAACATAGAGGTAACTCCCAAGGTTTCAAAATAGATAGGTGCATAGGTACTACCTCAGCTACTTCCCAAAAACCGACAATTTAATCAGATCCCTCAGCTACCACCAATAGACAAGCATACAATAATCACTCAACTAGAAGCACGGGTAAAACTCAAATAAGAATATCTAACTAGAAAGTTCAACTTAAGAACTCCGGTTTGCAAAAAGAATCAAATCAAACGACGCAACGAAACTCAAACTGCGAAAGAAACAAGATTCATTTACTAATCTGGATTAAAGTCAAAATTTACAGTAGCAAAATCTTGTTTAAGTTGGTTAAACAGAAAGAGGGCTTTGAGACGAAGATCTAGGCACTTGAATCGCCTGATTCCGACTAACGAGCGAATAGATAAACTAAAATGAAAATCGGATCAAAAATCGCGATCGAAAATAATCGTGAAAAACCTGAGAAAAAGAAAAACTAACGAACAGGCTAACGAACGAACGTTCGCTGTCTGTGACTAACGGGTGAATGGAGTTCGTTTAAACGAACAGACGAACGAACGTCCGTGAAATTAATAAACGACGGAAAAACTGATCTAACAAATTAAACCGGAAAAATAAAAAATGGGATTTTAACCGAAGAAAACCGACTGGTCAACGGGGATGAGATCCGGCGGGCGGCGGCGTCGGCTCCGGCGACGGCGGGCGGTGGCACGGCAGCGGGAGGCGGTGGCGGCGGCTGGCGGCGTGCTAGGGTTTGGGCACGGGGTGGGCTGGCGGCGGCAGTGGGCTGCGGGGGCAGGGCCTGGCTTATAAGGAGGGGTCTGGGGAGGAGTCCAGGCCGGATACGACCCGTAGGTCGGTTCCCCCTTTTTTTTTAATAATTCTGCTTAGAAAAATGAATAAAAGAAATACTAAACGGACTCCAAAAATCCTAAAATAAATTTTCCCCGTCCTTTAAAAATCTACCGGACAAGGTGAACATTTATTTGGGCCTCTAATGCAATTTTAAAAAACACATATTTTTCCTAATTCAAATAAAATAGCGATAAAAACTCTGAATAAAATCTTATTTGATTTTAATATTAAATCTCCAATATTTCTTTATTTTGGGGAAGTCATTTTATCCCCTCTCTTTTTATTTTCATAAAAGAAATATTCGAAGAGAAAATAATTAAAATCAAACGATCCTGTTTTCAAAATTTGAGAAAACTCAAATATGAAAATAACGAAATCCCCAACTCTCTCCGTGGGTCCTTGAGTTGCGTAGAATTTCTAGGATCAAACCAAAATGCAATGAAATATGATATGCAATGATGATCTAATGCATAACATTCCAAATTGGAAATTTAGGATGTTACAAACCTACCCCCTTAAGATGAACCACGCCCTCGAGATTCGGGTTGGCTAGAAAATAGGTGAGGGTGATCCTTCCGTAGGTCTTCCTCTTGTTCGCAGGTGGCTTCGTCCTCAGTATGGTGGCTTCACTGAACCTTACAGAACTTGATAACCTTGCTGCATGTGACTCGGCTGGCAAAATCAAGAATCTTAACTGGTTTCTCCTCGTAGGTCAGGTCGCTATCCAATTGAATCGCTTCCAGTGGCATTGTATCTCTCAGAGGAATATCAGCCATCTCTGCGTGGCACTTCTTTAACTGGGAAACGTGGAACACATTGTGAACTCCTGACAATCATTCGGGCAATTCCAACTTGTAAGCAACTTCTCCCATACGTTCCAAAACACGGTATGGTCCCCCAAAACGTGGTGCTAACTTTCCCTTAACTCCAAAGCGCTTCACTCCTCGGAGTGGTGATACACGAAGATACACTCTGTCTCCAACTTCGTGAACTGTCTCCTTGTGTTTAGAATCCGCATAACTCTTCTGCCTGGACTGGGCTACCTTGAGTCTATCATGAATCAGCTTAACCTTCTCTTCAGACTCTTTAATCAAATCTGGTCCAAATAACTGACGGTCTCCAACTTCATCCCACAACAATGGTGTCTTGCACCTCCTTCCGTACAATGTTTCGAAAGGGGCCATCTTCAGACTGGCTTGATAGTGAACTCTATGTAAGGCAAATTGTCGTCCCAACTAGATCCATAGTCTAGCGCACAAGCTCTCAACATGTCTTCCAAAATTTGATTGACTCTCTCAGTCTGTCCGTCTATCTGCGGGTGAAAGGTTGTACTAAACTCTAGCCTGGTTCCCAGAGTCTCATGCAACTGATTCCAAAACTTTGAGGTAAACTGGGTTCCTCTATCTGATACAATGGTCCTCGGAACTCCATGCAGACATACGATCCTAGTCATGTATATCTTTGCCAACTTAGAATTGGTGTACATGGTCTTGACTGGAATGAAATGAGCTACCTTCGTCAAACGATCGACTACAACCCATATCGAGTCATTGCCTGAATGGGTCCTGGGCAATCCCGTGATAAAGTCCATGTCTAGTTTATCCCACTTCCATTTGGGTATCGGCAATGGATGTATCAATCCAGCTGGCTCCTGATGTTCTGCCTTCACTCTCTGACATACATCGCAAACTGCTACATACTCCACAATATCCTTCTTCATTCCGGTCCACCAGAAACTATCCTTCAAATCCAGATACATCTTGGTATTTCCTGGGTGAATCGAGTACAGCGAATCATGGGCCTCTTGCAGAATCAACTTCCTGATCTCCAAATCATTAGGCACATAAACACGATCCTCAAACCATAGGGTATCGTGCTCATCCTCATGAAATCCCTTAGCTTTTCCTTTGCTCATCCTCTCTTTTATCTTAGCAATCTCCTTGTCCGTCTTCTGAGCTTCTCTGATCTTATCCATCAAAGTAGTCTGAATCTCCAATGTTGTTACATAACCTCTCGGAACTATTTCCAAACATAGCTCACGAAGATCCTCTGCTAACTCCTTGGGTAACTCTTCAGTCATGAGTGTATTGACATGGCTCTTGCGGCTCAATGCATCGGCTACTACGTTAGCCTTTCCGGGATGATAATGCAACTTCATATCATAATCCTTAATGAGCTCCAACCATCTCCTCTATCTGAGATTCAACTCCTTCTGCGTGAAGATATACTTCAAACTCTTGTGATCCGTGTACACCTCACAATGGTTTCCGATGAGAAAATATATCCATGTCTTCAACGCATGCACTACGGCTGCTAACTCCAAATCATGGGTAGCATAATTCAACTCATGGGGTTTGAGCTGTCGTGAGGCATATGAAACAACTCTTCCTTCCTGCATAAGCACTGCTCCAAGTCCTCGACGAGAAGCGTCACAATACACCTGGTAATCCTTGCGTTGATCTGGAAGAATCAACACTAGAGTTGTAACCAAGCGTTTCTTCAACTCCTGGAAACTGGCCTCACATTCCTCAGTCCATTTGAACTTGGTGTCCTTCTTCAACAACTCAGTCATGGGCTTTGAAATCTTCGAGAAATTCTCGATGAACCTCCGGTAGTATCCTGCGAGTCCAAGAAAACTCCAGATCTCTCCAACTGATGTGGGTGCTTCCCAATTTGTCACAGTGACAACCTTGGTAGGGTCTACGGCTATTCCTTCTCCGGATATAACATGTCCGAGGAATCCAACTTCCTTCAACTAAAACTCACACTTGCTGAACTTGGCATATAGTTGGTGTTCTCTGAGCTTTCCAAGTACCAAACGCAAATGCTCCTTATGCTCTTCTTCATTCTTCGAGTAGACCAGAATATCATCAATGAACACCACGACGAACTTATCCAAAAACTCCATAAACACCTTGTTTGTCATGTTCATGAAATAGGCAGGTGTGTTAGTCAGACCAAATGACATAACAGTATACTCATATAGCTCGTACCTTGTGGTAAAAGTTGTCTTGGGTATATCCTGCTCTCGAATCTTCAGCTGGTGGTACCCTAATCGCAGATCAATCTTGGAAAACACCTTAGCTCCTTGCAGCTGGTCAAACAAATCATCGGTAGTGGGTACTTGTTCTTGATCATCACCTCATTCAATCCACGATAGTCAACAACCATCCTCAGTGATCCATCGTTCTTCTCCACTTGAAGCACTGGTGATCCCCAAGGTGACGAGCTTGGGCGAATATATCCTTTATCCAGTAACTCCTTAATCTGCTTCTTAATTTCCTCTAAATCCTTTGCGGGCATCCTGTACGGTCTCTTAGATATTGGCCCTGTGCCTGGCAAAAGTTCGATCAAAAACTCAATGTCTCTATCCGGTGGCATGCCTGGCAACTCCTCTGGAAATACATCCGAGAAATCCTTCGCCACTGGTACTTCCTCCTGTACAACTCCTGATAAGGAATTTACTTCAGTCCTGTTCGGCACATGCCGGGATACATACTTGATCCTTCTTCCTTCTGGGTGGTAAGCAAAATCGACTTAATGGCGCAGTTAATGTTCCCTTCATACTTCGATAACCAATCCATGCCTAATATCACATCCAGTCCTTGTGACTCCAATACTATTAGGTCAGAGGGAAATAGGTAGTTACCAATCCTTAATGGTAACCGATCACACCAAAGGCTAGCCATATACTCTGCTCCTGGCGAGGTTACTAACATGGGTGTCCTAAGGGTTTGGGTTGGCAGTTTAAACTTATCCACAAATCCCCTTGATATGTATGAATGCGATGCACTAGTATCAAAAAGAACGGTTGCAGTAAATGACTTAATCATAAACTTACCTATTACTGCATCGGGCTGCGCTTCAATCTCCTCCACGCTAACATGGTTCACTTGTCCCCTGTTGAAAGGGTTGAGCTTCTTCCCAGAGCTTCCATTGCCATTTCCATTGTTTGCTTCAAAACATTCTGTGGCATAATGTCTGTTCTTCCCGCACTTGAAACAAGTAATGTGACTTAGATCCTTCTTGGCGGGCGTTGCAGGGTTGGTACGGGTTTGGTTGTTGCTTCCTCCATTACCATTTCCATTCCCGGGGCCACTATGGTTGTGTGAAATCCCTCAATTGTGGTTGTGAACTCCATGGTTATGTTGAAGGGGTCCTCCCCAGTTTGGGGTAAAACAGGGTCTTTGCTAAGCTCCAGAGTTATACTTCCCGTGTCCATACTTCCTCTTACGGTTGTCAATCTGTTGCTGCTTCCCTTCAATCATGAGAGCTCTGTCTACCAATTGTTGGTAGTTATTAAAGGTTGCTACCATCAATTGCATGCTCAGCTCATCATTCAGTCCTTCCAGAAACTTCTCCTGTTTAGCTGCATCTGTAGCAACTTCATCTAGGGCATAACGTGCTAGCTTGCTAAAGTCATCCACATACTGGCCAACGGTGCGTCCTCCTTGGCGTAAGTTGCGAAACTCACGCTTCTTCATGGCCATAGCTCCTGCTGATACATGGGCAGTGCGAAAGGCCTGCTAAAACTGGTCCCATGTAACAGTGTGGATGGGATAGGTGACAGTGTAATTCTCCCACCATGCTACTGCGGGTCCATCAAGCTGATGTGAGGCAAAATGCACTCTTTCAGCATATGTGCATCCTGCAGTGGTCAACTCCCTTCCAATCTTGCGGAGCCAATCATCTGCAACTATCGGCTCGGTGCTACTGGAGAACACCGGCGGATTCAGCCTTAGAAATCGGGCTAAGTGATCAACAGGTGGTGGTGGTGGTGGTGGTGGTGGATTGTTGTTATTGTTGTTGTTCCCCTGATTCTGGTTCTGGACTAGAATCTACATCAAAGCATTCTGCTGCTGGATCAACTAGGTGAGCTCCGGTGGGAAAGCAAATCCATTATCGCGTCTCGGAGGCATCTGATGGGTTTAGAAAGGATGAGAAAACGGAGTAGAATGGGGTCTAGGGGAAAAACACTACCCATATGCATATGAGACAAACACAATCATATCACTTCAATCAATTTAAACAAGGGCATACAATCGGTCTAACTATCGTGACAAAAGTGCTCGGACTATACTATATACATGGGGAAATACTACTACTGTTATGGTGGTCGACTAGAAAAAATTGCTCGGTAGAAGACTCCATAATATCTGCTCCAGCTTCATCAACAAAGTCATCATCGCTATCGTCGGGGTTCGAGTCGGTGTCGTCGATGAGGATATAGTTCTCCGGGCAGGTGGAATCGTCATCTTCTCCTCCTGGCGCGGAGTCTCCCATGAATACTCCCAGCTTTCTTGTCAGGTCGTCATTTTTCTCCACTAGTACGACAATTTCATCCTCATAATCTTCGCGAGTAGTCTTGAGTTCCTCTTCAAGCTCGGTGATCCTTGTCATTGCCTTCTTCAGATCTATCATGCCTGCGCACATCTGGTTCTCCTGGCGACGAATGTGCTGCTTTAACTCCTGGATGAAAGCTACAATAGATCTATCCTTCCTGGTGCTGATCATCTCCCATTGGTCATTTCGGTGCCCACAAATCTGGTAAATAGTATCCTTGAGATCCATGTGGTAAACTTCTCCAATGTGTCCCATGGTCATGTGGGCGGCCATGCTCTTGCCTAGACTCCAGGTGGGTGTGTTAAAGGAAAACTCTATGGGCTCAGTGACTGGCATGAACGTCCTTCCTGGAACTTGAACTTGGATCATCCAGCGCTCCTCTTTTGGTAAAGTGGCGTTGTAGGTCCCGGTGAAGCTTGGTATTCCGATGTTCATGTACCTAGTGACTTCCTTCAAGTGTCGTCCAAAGGGTGTGTCTTCATTCGATTGTGCAAACTTGTTCCTCGCATCCGCCATCCTAAAGAGTAGAAAATGGAGAGAGGTCAGAGATGAGAAGAGAGTAGTGATCTAGGGTTTTAGCTTAGTGGTCGTGTCCTACAGTCAGCGTGTGCTCTGATACCATCTTCTAGCGACCAGACATCAAACAGTTCGATCCCTGTGCATCAGTGTCATCCCTAGATCGGTAATGCTGACACGCATAGTACTTGACGATTTATAACAGAGTAGCAATCACACACTTATTACATCAAATGTCTCAAAAAAGAACATAAAACAATAAATATGGCTTAAGGCCATCTAAATCGATAACAGCGGAAGGCTTGGAAGATAACTTGAGTCCATCAACTCCAACGGCATCACTGAGTGAAAGACAATGACCTATGGCTCCTTACTCGTCGTCTGAAAAGTCTGCAACATGAACGTTGCAGCCCGAAATGGGTTAGCACATGGAATATGCTGGCAAAGTAACACAAGAGAATAATGAACAGAATAATTGCTATCACTATCTGCATATTTGGCTGGTGGAGGCTGTATTGTAATATGTTTTTGCCAAAAGCCAATTTTTCCCTACAACAAAGGAATAAATTTATTTAACTATCATGGTAGTTGTTAAACATTGAGAAGGTTCCTCCAACTCAATCCCAATTAAACATCATCATTAAACCCAATCAATTTATATTAAGAGTGATGAGATCGATCATGATAATTCAAGAACCAGATACTCAAGATGTCCATAATCGGGGACACGGCTAACCATGATTAGTTTATACACTCTGTAGAGGTTTGCGCACTTTTCCCCACAAGACTCGAATACATCCATGGTCGAAGATTCGAGACACAGTCTTTCTGAAGCATTAACTCTCTACTCTGGGTAGACTATACCACCTACAACCCACTACATCTGCTAGTCTACCTCTTCAAGAGCTTCACGCAACTTACTCAACTATGCTAGAGCACATAATAGCTTCTGGATGCACATGGAAGTTTCTAGCATGAATAATCTTATGATCCCTTTGAGCCTTGGTGGCGGGCCGTAGGATGATCACACGGGTCCTCCGGGATATCCTAGGACAACACTGGGTACTCTAGGTGTCCACAAGCAATCCACCCATATGTGTATTTAAGTTGCCACCTTAAGTTGAACCATTAATTAACAAACTCACATCTGTCATGAATACTCTCAAACCCAATCCACGTCTATGAGCATAGCATATCGAAATAAGCAACGTCGAGGTAACTCCCAAGGTTTGAAAATAAACAGGTGCATAGGTACTACCTCAGCTACTTCCCAAAACCCATAATTTAATTAGATCCTAATCATGCAAGTGCTTGAGGATTGATCTAGTGCAATAAAACTGGTTAGTAAAGAGTTATGATCAAAGTGTTACTTGCGTTGAGGCTACATAGGTCCCTCCATGAATCGGCCTTGGTTGTCTAGCCTATGACTGGTGGGCTCGTTTGTCGCGGGTATTGGCTGGGTAGGCCGCGCGCATGTGAACGAGGATTTGGCCAATCCCCTCCATGCAAGCGCACCCAATCCCATCCTCGTCTCGCCTCAGCCACCCCTGCACAAACCCTACCCCTTTTCTCCTCGATCCCCACAGCCGCTGCAACCCTCCCTCCCCACCTCCCTTGTCACCGCCGCTGCCACTCCCCCTCCCTCTTCTATCGCCGGCGGCCAGCTCATCCCACTGCCTCGTCACCATTTGTGGAAAGAAGCACTTGGGAAGGGCAATGGCGAGCAAGGCCGTGGCGGTAGTGGCGACGCAGGACAAAGGCGCAGGGAGAGGAGAGGCCAGCACCGCTGCATTCCCTTCTTGGTCCCTGCGTGGTCCTCCACTCTGCTCTGGCAGCGGCGGGATCTGGCGCTGTGCGGTTGTGCTCATCCAGCGACCCCCATCTCCTGGCTTTGCACCCCCCTCGTCCACTTCTCTCCTCTACGCCCAGGCTCCTCCCATCGCTGTTGTTGTCTCTCCATTGGCAAGTAGGTAGAAGAGGAAGGCGAGGTTGAGGCACCCTGTCTAGATCTTGGCCCTTAAGATTAAACACGAATAAAAAAAGTAAATCAACGAAAAGGAAATGGGAGGAGCAGATCCATGGAAGGAGGTCGGGCGGCTTGCGGGGCACCATCTAGGGTCGTCTCCGCCACCGCCTCTACACAGGCTCCCCGTCGGCCGACGACCAGGGCGTCGCGCCACCCCGCTTTTCCTAGGCTAGCTCATGCGTTTAGGTGCGGTCATCGATGGTGATGAGGTGGGTGCGACAAGGAGACGAGGAGGGGCTTGGGGGCAGACCAGGAAGGGGGAGGAGGACAGATGCAGGAGGGTGCGGCTAGGGTTCGTGGGGGTGGCGGCTGAGACGAGGGAGGGCCGAATCACCGGAGGAGGGAGAGGTGCGGGCGGGCGGCTGTAGGGATTGGGGGGCAATGGGCTTTCCAGAAGGCTCAACCAATTAGACGCTCACACCAACGAACCCAGCCAATACATGACGACCCCATCGACGAAGCGGCCCATCGGTCATGCATATGGGAAAGAAATAACATGGTGAAACGTGCAGTGAATATCCAACGGTGGATGAGAGGCATGGTGGGAATTTTACCTCGATCTGACGGCCAACGAAGGAACCGGTTGAGGGAGCCTTTTCCATGCGAGTTGGCTAGCCTCATTATTGTTTTAAATTTTGCCACAAGTTGTTTCAAAGACTGGATGCCCAGTCTCACCTTCCATATAGTACGTGCTCTCATTGAAGTCGCCAACTCTTGGGATGTGATTCTGCAGTAGTGTTCAATTAGAGACTACAACTACATTCAGGTATAAGGAAATAAAAGGGCAATGCAACCAAAGGAAAGAAAAATGTACTGATATGCGTACATTTCAATGAATGCCAATTATGTTACCATTATTTCCAATTACAACAACGGTATTCCATATAATCTCTCCATGGTTTATATCCCTTTCGAGGATCGGGCTAATAATTACCATGTTATATTTCCGTGCAAGCTCTTGAAGAAACCGAGTAGATTCTCCATCAACAGCCTCAGCAAACTCGCACCAACGTTTTTCACACGTGCAAAAGGCAAATGGCATTGTCCAGGCTTCCTGAAATTTGAGGGTATGGATCACAACAAATGATTTGCTTCTGTGGGAATATAAGCAAATAGAAGGTGGCAAAGCTATTTCGTAAGAAGTATCAGCTTATAAGGTTTGTTTGGATAAAGGAATTTTTTTGAGTAATCGCAAATGGAAGGACTTTTATTCCTTTTGTGGTGCTTGGAATGGAGATCGAAGAGATTTCGAAGGGACAGAACCGGCTACTCAATAGCTTCTGACTTATTTTAAATAGGTGGGCTTCAGTTTCTCAAGATGATGGGTAGAGAAAGCGACTGTTTAATTAAGGCTTGAGCTTTTCTTAGCTGGCAGAAGTTGAAGCTCAGGATATGTGAAGCAGAGTCTCATACACTTTGACTAATAGGACACCAGGCTTGAAAACAAAGATGTAGAAAAGAGTTATAAGAGAACACCACAAGTAAATCATCAATGTTAGAAGTACCTGTAAGCACAAAATATTGACACCAGAAGCACCAGTTGCATCTATGATGCGTTTTAATTTCTCCATGATAGACTTCTTTTGATCAGCAAAATGACAAGTCGTTGAAACAACAATTGAGTTCTGAATTAGGCCAACTCGAACAATTCGCGGTTGCCTCATATGCTCTTTGTCAGCGTTGAAACTGAATGCCTATCATACAAGTAGCTAAGAGTTCAAATCTTTTAAAAAAGAGAAAACAAACAAATAGTTTCAAGTTGTTAGGTACTGCTGATCTTCGAAATAGGATGTCCGGAAATGACATATTTAAAATGAAGGCAATCTATTCATAGATAACTTGCACATCAAAATTATGCGCTTGGGCAAGACCAGTGGTGGCCCTAGGCAGGGAAATAGCCTCGAGAGGGCGTGCACAATTCAGCCCCAAAAGCAACCGGGCTGCCTCCTATCACCAGATGGAGAATATATAAGTTAAAGAAAGCCCAATGTAAGAAAGAAAATTGAGCCTAAATAGATTCCTAAAACAAAATGAAGCCAAATACCATGAGTATATCGGAAGTAAAGTAAAGGGGTGAAAGAAAAATACAGGTACTTAAATACCATCAAATCACATACACAAATTCACATGGTGGCACAATTTGGAAAGTTTCAGAGATAAACGTCCTATATTGGATCAGGCATAGTTAAACTACATGGTCTCCCATCCATATTTCTAATAAATCATCGATAATTAATATGGATCGGAGGAATAGTGGAGTAAAACATCCTATAATAATGAAGGGAGGGAGTAACAAATAGGGGTATGTTTTACTAGGAACTCTGGAAATACATACAAATTCCCTGAATATTTTTATAGGAAACAAATTTGATTTTGATGTAAAATGTGAGGAGCCTTCAGTTGAATCATTTACAGCTGCTACATAGAGTATGGGTTTTCTCGCACTGAATGAGTCAATTGTTTCCAAATTCAGCTAAGCAGGCGGAGCTAGTGGTAGGGAGGGAGCGAGGGTCAGGGTACCTTGAAGAGGTCGGGGAGAGGTTGGACTGGAGGAGTCTGTGCAATGATTCGTAGCCTCCGATCGACCCCGCCGCCTTCTTCCCTTTCCCCTGCTCCTGTCCCTACGGCGGCTTGCTGTTGGACCTCTTCATCCATATGCTATGCAAGAGGAGAGAGAAGCGTGATTCATGATTTCTCCTTGCTCGTCTCGTCTTATACTACTACTACTACTACCACATGAGCACATGTGATTTGATTCCGTACGTTGGCGTTGTTTGATTGGATAAAACTACCTATAATGGAAATAACATAGATAGTAACATCACATATATCTAGATAAAATATATGATGTGGCAAGCAATAAATAAAAAAAGTGACGAAAGTGGTAACATAGCTAGTTAGTAGTGGTATGAGTAACATCACACGTATCAGGGTAAGATGAGTCTATAATCTAATAAATAAAGTATTGCATATTATCACATATATATTACTTCACATTGTAGAGATAGTAATAGAGACTATTAACATATGCATCTTACTAGTCCGGCTAGTTTATGATTAGCACTGCTGAACAGAACAGACAAAGGCAGCCAGAGAGAACCACCGAGGAATGCGCAAACTAGGAAGGAAAGCATGGAATCACAAAACGGACGGCTCAAAAACCAGCAGATAGGCCGCGCGATAGCGTAACACCCCCCCCCCCTCCGATCGACCCCGCCGCCTTCTTCCCTTTCCCCTGCTCCTGTCCCTACGGCGGCTTGCTGTTGGACCTCTTCATCCATACGCTATGCAAGAGGAGAGAGAAGCGTGATTCATGATTTCTCTTTGCTTGTCTCGTTTTATACTACTATTACTACTACCACATGAGCATATGTGATTTGATTCCGTACGTTGGCGCTGTTTGATTGGATAAAACTACCTATAGTAGAAATAACATAGGTAGTAACATCACATATATCTAGATAAAATATATGATGTGGCAAGCAATAAATAAGAAAAGTGACGAAATTGGTAACATAGCTAGTTAGTAGTGGTATGAGTAACTTCACACGTATTAGGGTAAGATGAGTCTATAGTCTAATAAATAAAGTATTGCATATTATCACATATATATTACTTCACATTGTAGAGATAGTAATAGAGACTATTAACATATGCATCTTACTAGTCTGGCTAATTTATGATTAGCACTGCCGAACAAAACAGACAAAGGCACCCAGAGAGAACCACTGAAGAATGCGCAAACCAGGAAGGAAAGCATAGAATCACAAAACGGACGGCTCAAAAACCCAGCAGATAGGCCGCGCTATGGCGACCGCCGCCGCCGCCTGCCGCCTTCTCCGGCTGGCACCGCGCCGTCTCCGGAACCCAAGGCATTCCCTCTTTCCTACGCCACTCGCTCTCTCCTCGGCCTGGCGCCGCTACTGCGCCGCCGCGCCCCCCGTCGCGGCCGCGGCGACGCCGACGGGGGACGCCGTGGGGGAGTTCCGCCGGAGGATCAGGGTGGCGGAAGTGAAGGGCGGGGAGGACCAAGGCGCCGCCTGGGTCGGGAAGGAGCTTACCGTGCGCGGGTGGGTGCGCACCTGCCGCGCCCAGAGGACCGTCACATTCGTCGAGGTATTCTGGCTGGGCGACACTCCTGCTGCTCCTATTGTTGCCAATGTCCATGGTCCATTTTTCTATAGTTTCCAATTGCCATGGACTGCCTTAACTCGCCAGGTGTATAGTTAGCAAATTTGTTTCTGCGCAAATGTTGATGCTATTACCGAAAAAGGCTTTCGCCCCGCTTTATATATAAAGCAATGACCATCAGACAACCGGACCAAGCGATACGAACGCACGCCAACACCACACTCCTCGCACACACCCAAGGCAAGATACAAAGGTGCCGAGCACCACAACACCACCCCAATGACCCCAAACACACTACAGATACACAAGGGGCGTGTTTGGTTCCCTGGTTAGCTTTAGGCTGCATCGTATGGGGGGTCCTGGCTGAGTGTGGCCTGGCTGAATTGATGCAAGCATGAATGGAGATGGATGTTTGGTGAACTTGCATGAGATGACTGCACGAGGAGCAGATTCGTCCAAATATGGCTGAAATCAGTGAGGAACAGGGATATTGTGGCACCGCGGGGCGATGGGATCCGGGGATTGATGGATTCAGAGAAATGGGATCCTTGCTTGCGGCCGCGCGAGGCGCCAGATCCGGCGTGCGGCGGCTCTAGTACGTACCTGCAGGATCCTTGGCGGATGCCAGCGGCAGCGCTTGGCGAAGGGCAAACGGGAATGGCAGCGGCTAGTCTTGGTCGGCGGCGACGGCACGAGCACTTGGTCGAGCACGGCGGCGGCGGCGGCACCGGCGCTTGGTCAAGGGCGGTGGCGCGTGGTGAAAGGCAAACAGCGATGTCGGCGGTTGGTCGAGGGCGGCGAGACCGGCGGCTGGTCGATGGATGCCCTGCCGGCGGCGCTTGGTCAATGGATGCGAAGAGACGTGAGGGAGAGGAGATAAACCGAAGGAAGGAGCCTGCACGTGAGATACGCCCGAAACTTGCGTTTCCCTCAGCCTGGCTGAGAGGGCTCTTTTTGCATCCACTGGGCCAGGCTGAAGAGTCCGTACGACCTACCAAACGTCCCAATTTTGCATGGTGGGTGCGAGCCACATGCAGCGCAGGGAACCAAACACCCCCAAGATGAACCGCTTGGAGTCGATGGAGACCAACACCAGGAGCTAGCCACCGTGGAGAGGTGAGCCGGACACGAACGAAACATGGGTTCCAAGACGGTGCCTCCAAGAAGGGGACGGCACCGGAGTGTCGCCACCATCCGATCATGAAGATCAAGTTTTCACCTGGAGTCCGAGAGAAGTGGGAGCACCGCGACGGGGCCTTCAAGAAGGGGAACGGCATCCACGATGCCGCCACCGACAGCCGGTAAAACCAGACAAGTTATGTACCCCGATGCTCACACCCTTCCGGCATACCCATGCTTTGCCGAACACCAACATCCATAGTTGAGGAAAGGTCTATCTAGTTTATATGTCCTTAACTTTGGAGGATAGCTTGGTTTCACCTGTTGTCATGGTATGCCTGTATTTCCAGGAAAAATGGACCCTGAGCTTAGAAATATATATTTTCAGAGACTGGGTGACAATTGTTTCTCCAAATAAGATTAGGGACCCTTATATGGCCACTAGAAAGTAAGAGTAACTCTAGCAGATTCCCTACAATTTGGGTCTTTAAAACCTTCTTGCTGCTCCCTTTATAAATTTTGAAAGACTCTGGAGGTTCTGTGCAAAGAGTCTGTAAAACCAAGACTTTATAAATTTGAGCTCGCATGTGGGTGGGAGGGGAAAAATAATCCCCTTCTTCGACCTCTCCAGGCCCCTTCTCCCCACTCCAACGGCAGCGGTCGAATATGCGGCTACAGGCAGGAGGTAATTCAGGTGAAATTTCCTTGCCGCCAACCGCAGGAAGATATAAAGTATACTCTAAAAACTCCTCCCCAGTCTCTAAATATAAAGGCTGGTGGGCTGTTTTAGAGTGCCTTTAAAAAAAATTAAGGACAGAGTGAGGTATAGGGAATCTACTAGAGTGGAAAATTGCCCTCTCTTCTTTATAATAGCCATTATTTTAAAGATCGTGGGAATTTAGGGAATCTGCTAGAGTTGCTCTAACAGTGTATTCTCTTTCCACCACATATTGGATAGCTAGCTTGAGTCCCGACTGCTACTTATACGGTTTCTTAGGTGAGTTAGGAGTTTAGAAAATCTTTCCTTGGCCAGCCTTGTGTTAGTCACGAAAGAGACCCTCATTCTCATGCATATTGTCTTTTCACCACACATTTGATAACTAGCCTGACTGCAACTTATTGGGTTTCTTAGGAGAGTTTGGAGTTTGGAAAATCTTTGTAAGGCTAGCCGTGCTATGACGAAAGATATCTTCGTCCTCACGCAAATTCTCTTCCCACTCTATTTGATAAGTCTTGTGTGAGTTAGGAGTTTTGATTTTTTGTTGTTGACAGTCTTGTGTTAGTCATGAGAGAGGCCCTCATCCTCATGAACTAGTAGAATGATTATACTGGTCTTTGTATACATGATATAACGAATCCAAAGTTCCTCTTACCGTATCACATAAATACATTAGTATGGAGGCTGGACATTTCTTTGGCAAGAGCCCCCTCTCGCACCGTAGGTGAATCTTTGTGGGATTCACATGGTTAACCTTTTGAAACCAAATACGTGGAGAAGCGATCAGCTGAAGTAGACAAAGAGGAGACTCTACTCCCCTCCTCCCCTCGCGTCGCTCCCACGAGCGACCGAGCAGGAACCCTAGCCGCCAGCGCAGAGCTCCCCTGCCTACCTCTCCTCCCCTCGCCGCCGCCGGGTCGCGTCCCTGGGCAAACTTCGGTTGGTGCTGGTGGCGGCGGGGCTCTATCTCTCCTTCGCGTGTGGCCTGGGGGCTTGGCGCGAGTTGACGAACCAGGGCGGCGGTGCGACGTTGGACAAGGGCGCTGCAGCGCACGGGCGGACTAGGCGGTGTTTCCAGGTGCCGGTCGCGTGCGTGGAGGGCTGGTCGCAGCGGCGGGCGCGCTTGGGCCGGCGGTGGCCGATCCAGATCTGGGGCCGGGCCCTGGCGGCGCGGGCCGAGGGTGGTGCGAGCTGCGGGCGTCCGCCACTGCCATGGCTGCGGCTGGTGGGGGTGGAAGTAGTGGCGGATGGACGTGGTGGGGGTGCAAGCTCAGGGTCGGGGACGGCGGCAGCGGCCCGACCAGATATGACCTCGCGGCGGCGCAGATTGCGGTCAGCTGCCTCGACCGGGCCCGTTTTGGCTGGTTGCGGTGGCGGCGCAGTGACGGAGGGTCGACCCTCTCCTCCTGCTTCATGGGGTGCTCGGATCTGCGGTTAGCGGCGCGTCCGGCGGGTGTTGTACGTTGGCTCGACGCGCTCGTCTTTGGCTGGCCACGGGGCCAGGGGCACTTCGGGGAGATGGCAGGGGTGCCTATACGGGTCTTGCTGTCGCCAGGGGTGGTGACGGCAGCCCGGGCCCGGTTCGAGAAATGGTGAGGTGGATGCGGCTTGGCTGGCAGCCGCCGGTGGCCTTCCCCTCGCCCGCTCCGGCCGGCTGGGCCTCGTTCTTGCCCAAAGGTGGCACTTTGCTGGCAGCAGGGTCGGTGAACCATGGTGTAGGTGGTGGGATGGTCTCGGATGCCGGTGGTGTAGGTGGCGGGATGGCAGCACGGGCTCGTGGGCGGAGCCCATGGCTCAGGTGCTGCCCGGTGGCCATGGCCATGTTGGCGGCGTGGTGGCCGGGGTGTGACGTTCGGTGGCGGTGGTGCGGCGTTCGTCCCATCTGCCGGTGGCGGCGAACTATGGCAGGGGTGAAAACCTGTTTTGTCTTCGGGCAGTCCGGCAGTGGCAATTGTCGTCCCCTTCTTGAAGACGTCGTCGCGGCTCTCGTCGCCCACCGTGTAGCTCTAGGGGAAACCTTGATCCTTGGATCGGGTGGCGGCGGCACTATGGTGTCGTGACCTACCTGAAGGCGCCGCCTTGGAGCTCACGGTTTGTCATATGCGGCTTCGTCTCCTCACGGTGGCGTGTTCATGATGGAGGACCTTGGTAGCTTGTAGTCTTAGGGGGTGGTGTTGCTGCGCTCAGCTCCTATGTATCCGGCCTTGGGTGTGTGCATGTGTTGGGGTGGCGTGTGTTTGTATCGGGTTGTCGATGATCGTTGCTTTATATATAAAGCGGGGCGAAAGCCTTTTTCGGTAAACATTGACTACTAATATATTTAGAACTATATAGTTCAACTATGTAAAATAATGTAGCTGGACTTGCAAAGTACTTTGAGAATATTTATTTTTATTCATTTGCTAGCATGATTATAAACTTGGCCAATGTGTTGCATTAGTGACTGAAAAATTAATGCAACTTATTTTTGTCAACGATGGAGTATTACTATTTTTCTTCAAGGGTCTAATAAATCCTGAAACTATATTACTTAGGTTAATGATGGATCTTGCTTGTCCAATATGCAATGTGTGTTAACTCCTGAAACAGAAGGCTATGACCAGGTACACACTTATCTACTTGCTCGATCTAGAAGATAGAATGTGTTCTATTACTAAACTGTAACTGTTTGGAGGTGCATAGTGTAAATGCTGTTTACGCTATGCACCTTCCATTATTCTTATTGCCAGGAAAAATATGTTGATCAATGCAATGGTTACATTGTGAAAACAGCTGGGCTTACTCTGATATTTGCTCTATGCCACCAACAAATCTTAATCAGATTGGCAATACTTCTGTTATATATTTTAATATCCACTTGGACAAGGACACAGTAACTTAAAGAATAAAGAGTTACTGACATGCCTCCAGCATGCACGTCAACTCTGGGCTTGTTGTGCATAGTAAACTTTATTTGAATGGGATAAAGTAGTGAAGAACTACCCATAATTTTGGATGTTGTGATCTGTCAATTTTGTCTATGCTTCTTATTATACATAGAAGTAGTTGCTGTTAATGCTTAAATGATTGTAATACATTTCACTGGTTAATCTTTTCGTTGATGGATGTCAGATAGACTCTATCAATACAGGGGCCTCAGTGTTAGTGGATGGAATTGTAGCAAGCAGCCAAGGCGGTAAGCAGAAAGTGGAGCTAAAGGTCTCAAAGATCATTGTGGTAAGTGTTTCATTCTGCTTATTTTTCTTTACTTTTCCTTTTTGCAGTGCATGCCTCAAAAATTTCGGCCTAAGTTCTGCATTTCTGCTTGAACGTCAATACTTCCTATTTTGCACGGGAAATAGTTGCTAAATACTACCTCTGTTCGGGTTTATTAATCCCCATCGTATTTTGGGCCAAAGTTTGATCACATATTTGATTAGCAAAACATTAATGCATGTCATAAAAAAATATTGTTGATTCGTATTTGAATGTAGTTTCCATTGATATTATTTTTGCTACGCATAACTTATATTTTATTAGTTAAAGTTATGGTCAAAATATGACCCAAAATACGAGGGGGACTAGTAAGTTATGATGTCTCTTTCGAATGGTAATGTCGCTAATAAGGATTGTTACAGCCAAGTTGTTACGTGCACAAATATAGGATTAGGTAATATTCTAGTAATAAATATGTATTATTTAAAATTGGGAGGAGAGTTATTTAGATAGGAAATAGAGAGGATTAGAATTAGAGATCAAAACTGTATCCTTTGATTGTTACTTAGGTTTCTAGTTGTATGAGGGACATCTGGCAGACTCTACTAGTCTATCGATGAACTACTCGTGGGATTTAACAAGAAATAGCCTAAACAGAGGATGATCATGAAAGATTTCCGTCAACTTTAAATAAACGCTTCATGTCAGCCAGAACATGGCGGCTAGGGTTTATACCTGGATACAGGAAGGTGAGCTCTACCTGCCCAGATCCGCGGCTTAAATAGCCTAACAAGCGGTAAAAGAAGAGAAATGCACTGAAAAGTAAAAGTGGAGCTACAGTGCTCCTTGACGGATTTTAAACAGGGACGGGTGAAGCCTTGTGAGCCGTTGGATGCTTGATGAAGGGTGAAGGAGCATAGTAACTCGTTGAACCGGTACGCTGTCATTGGATGCTAATTGGACGGCATAGGTGAGTCGAAGATGGCGTGCTCCAGCAGGTGTCCAGAATGTTCAGTTAGAAACAGTAAAACTGTCGAATTTTCAGTCAAGACCACAGGGGCCTGGCAATTCCGCCTTCTCGAGCTCAGACTTGTCCACTAGGCTGAAATCCTGGAAAGGCCTTATGAATGAAAGTTGAGTCTTCCCAAGTAGCTTGTTCTTGAGGCAAGTTCTTCCACTTAATCAACCATTGCAGCACTGGTATGCTGATTTCTCCCTGCACCCTTGGTATGCTCTCTCTCTCCAGCAAAGCTTCAGGCTCAATGAGAATTGTGCCATCTGGGTTGAGCAGGGGCAGTTATGGGTTTGGTACGACTGCCGCACCAAGGTGCTTCTTTAATTGGTTCACATGGAAGGTGTCATGTAATTTGCAATTATCTGGAAGGAGTAACCTATAGGAGACAACACCCACTTTTGTCAGTACTCTAAATGGCCCATAGTACTTGGGAGTGTAACTTCAAGTGTTTGTGAATGCTGGGAGATGTGTGACTGTAAGGTTGGAGTTTTATAGACCATGTCTCTCACTGACAGCACTCGTTCCACTCTTTTCTTGTCTGCGAAGTATTTCATTCTTTCATTAGCTTTCAGAAGATTTTGCTTGTTGGCAATTTCTTCCCGAGTGAGAGTAAAATTTGGTGTTTGCTCAGGAGGATATAAGGCTGCTTCAGCAATCATGTTTGGAGGTCTACCATACACAGCTCGGAATGGTGTCATTTTGAGGGATGTGTGGTAGCTTGTGTTGTACCACCACTCAGCAAGAGATAGCCAATTGTTCCACTTAGTTGGTTGTGCAAAGGCCATACACCTTAAGTAATTTTCCAAGCGTTGGTTTACTCTTTCTGTTTGGCCATCAGTTTGTGGATGGTATGATGTATTGAAGTGGAGTTTGACATCCATTGCTTTAAACATTTTCTGCCACAGAGCACTAGTAAAAATCCTGTCTCTGTCTGTCACAATCACACAAGGAAGCCCATGTAATTTAAAGATGTTGTCAATGAAAGCTCTTGCCACAGATAGGGGAGTAATTGGGCGAGTTATTGCTACAGATAGGAAATGATTTACCCAGGTTTGGGCCCTCCGGGAGGAGTTAAGACATTACTCCTTCCATTGATGGTTGTATTGCTCGAGTACTCAACGACAATCGGGAGGATCGCCGAGAGATCATTTTCCTGGGTTAAAAGCTCTCAACCTTGGCGATCGACAAGAAGAGGATGGTGGTAGCTGTGAACCCTAGCTCTAGGATGATCTGGAATGTGTTGGATTACCCGAGAAGGACCCCAGCTTGCCTTATATACCTGGCCGAGCTAGGGTTACATGGCGGGGGTCGGATGGCCGGTGGGCGCGCGCCACTTGGTCCCGCCAGACTATGCCGTGCGCCGGTGACTTCCTGCTTCGGTGTCTCCCAAGTTGATGCGGCCCGGGTTGATGCTTGGGCCCAAATGGCTGACTTGGCACCTTGATAGAAGGCATGGCCGTGGTACCCGGCTGGCGTCCCTGCTGGCATGCCCGTGTGGCATCCCCTCGTCACTAGCTATTAGTATATTATCTCCCTCCTTTGTCCTCACTAACCAATGTTCTACTACCCAATCTACTAGGCCGCACTGTCTGCCCATCTTTAGTGGTGGTTACCCAGTTTGTTTCATAAGTGAAGCCTCCTATGATGAGTAATTTTTTTGATGAATTTTAAGTTGTAAAGACTTTGTCCTCTTCGCTATGTTTAGGAAACTCTGATGAACTGATGATGTTGATTGTTCATCCGCAGTTGCCTTGTTGTTTTGTCAGGTTGTAGACAAAAATCACAGATAAACTTCTATTTTTCTTTTGTATTCTGATATATTTTTACCTTTTCATCTTGTAGATTGGGGAGAGTGATCCCACATCTTTTCCTATACAGAAGAAACGAGCATCAAGAGAATTTCTGAGGACTGTGGCACATCTCCGTCCTCGGACAAACACTTTTGGTGCAGTATGGTCTTACTCATTGCTCGCTCTTCCATTTTTCTGGTTCTTTTCCTTATTCTTGAGGAATTACCAAATTTGATAATGTTTTGACTTTTGTGTTCAGTTTAGAGATGCACAAGCCATGAGTCGTAGATATTATTTATGCCCTTTTGTTCCATTACTTGACCACAGACTTGCCTGCTGTTTCTATTAAATCAGCTTATAAGCTAGTATGCAAGTATAGCATGGTTAGTTATGCAAAGAATTCAGAATAGGCGACTATATGTAGTCCTGCTGAGCAGTTTAACAAATTTAGCAATGCAAACCATTTGTAGGACTGCAACAGATACGACAAGGCAATGTGTGTGATTCTCTTGTTTTTATTGATAGTTTTATGTGTTAACACAAAATGAATTCTGGTTTGGAGCATGTCTTTCTTACGATGCAGTTACAGATAGAAGATGCTAGCTAGGGCTTCTATGCTTCTTCCCTATATAAATTTCTAAGGTGGATTTCTTACCGACGTTTGGTGCTCATTTAGGTGGCAAGAGTAAGAAATGCTCTGGCATATGCAACTCATAAATTTTTTCAAGACAGTGGATTTATTTGGGTATCAAGCCCTATTATTACTGCCTCAGATTGTGAAGGAGCGGGGGAGCAGTTCTATGTCACTACTTTGGTTAGTATTTCTTCAATAAGCTTCTATAGATAGATTAGGTGTGTTTTAAAACTTACTTCTTGTGTGGAATGTTGCTCACCAAGTGTTTCTGAGTGCTGATTTGTTGTGTTCATATCTAGTATCTAGTGTCTAATATACCTAAGAAGTTCATCCCCGATCCCCACTATCTTATTTTTCTTAAAACATGCAGCCTATCCACCTTATCACACATGCCCCACACATGCCACCTCCCATTTAAATGCACATGCAAGTCATCCACATCATCAAGTGCATGCAACCAATCAATGTTTCACTTTCCAATTTCCACCACACGCACGCCCTCCACATCATCAAGCGTCATGCAACCATTCAACTTTCCACTTTCTACCACATGCAAGCCCTCAACATCATCAAGCACATGAAAACCCTCCACATCATTATTTTTTATTTTTATGTTTCAACAATAAATAATCGAACCTGAATGTCACAAGACAATATAACATGCATCCACCCTCCATTTACTTCTAAGTTGAATGTGGTGCAGTACTATTCTCATATATTATAATTTTATTTTTGATAATGTCATTGCTAAAAAATTCCGCAGCAACGTGCATGGGGTTATCTAGTTGTAATAATATTTACCGCCAAACTGAATGAGTTTTTTTAGTATTAAGCGCAAGCAATAAACTATTTAGGTTTGTCAGTTGGCTTATCCTCATGTACAGAATATACATGTTGTTTTCGATATTTTCGTACCTTTGTAGCTGATTAGAAAACTTCACATTGTGTTAGCAGTGATGGAAGTAGATGATCTTTGCAACTGGAATTAGCGCCCAAATGATAACGTCTGTTGCACCAGAGGGGATTATCCCCGTGCTAACGTTTGGTGTTTTCTGAACAAGTCTTATTGCTTGACTAAAAAAAGGCTGTGACTTATTCCGTATGCAACTAGGATAAGACTAGGACCAGCTAACTGAGTACCACTAGGGAACACCCTAACCAATATGGAGGACTTTGCTGATTCTGACTTTGACTAGGGCTATTACTATGACTTGGAAGCTTGTTCCACTGCTTCTGGTGCTAACTCTCGCTGAGGTTGACACTGGTAGATCTTTCCCAAGAGCATTCACAATAGAAGTGCAAGATAATCACTGAATGAGTGTCATGTGGGGCCAGCCCTATAGGCGCAAGGGACCTGCACGGGCCGGCCCTGCACCTGCCTAAAAATATGTCCTAGTTTAATTATAGTTTTTTTAGATTAGGAGTATTGGTATTAGTTGGAAAGGTTTAGCCCCGTAGAAGGTTACCCTGCCAACACCCAATTGTAATAGGAGTCTATAATCTGGTCTTGTAATTAGGCTATATATAACCAGCCCTTGGATAAACGCAAGCAGAAAATAACCTACAACCTCACCTCCTTGCTCCTGCGCCACGGCGCCCCTCCTCAACCCCCTTCTCCAACCATAGGCCGGCGAGGGCCTCGCCCTCGCCCTCGTCCTCCTACAACCCACAACCAAGCCGTGACAACTTGGTATCAACTTCCTCGTCGATCCCAGTGGCCATGTCTCCGCCACCGCCACCGGCGCCCCTGCCGCAAACCCTAGAAAGATGGATTTCTTTGGACGCCTGCAGCGACTATCGCCTTTGAAGCCCTCAAGAAAGCTCTTACCACCGCCCCTGTGCTTCAGCTGCCGGATTTTGCAGTTTCATTCATTGTGGAGTGTGATGCATCTGGATCTAGTTTCGGGGCAGTCCTGCATCAAGGTGGCGGCCCCATTGCCTATTTCAGCAAAACCATTGCTCTGCGTCATGCTTCTCTCGCCGCTTATGAGCGGGAGCTCATTGGTCTGGTGCACGCCGTGCGCCACCGGCGGCCCTATCTTTGGGGACGTGCATTTGTCGTCAAAACTGACCACTACAGCCTGAAGTTTTTGCTGGACCAACGCCTCGCTACCATTCCACAGCATCATTGGGTGGGCAAGCTGTTGGGGTTCGACTTCACGGTGGAATATAAACCGGGTTGCCAAAACATCGTCGCCAATGCTCTTTCTCGCCGTGATGCTCCTGCCGGCCAGGCACTCGCCATCTCCGGGCCTTCTTTTGATCTGTTTGAAGCTCTCCGTCAGGCAGCACACACGGACCCGACGCTTGTCACTTTCCGGGAACAACTAGAATCTGGTGAGTTAGGACAGCCTTGGGCTCTCGTTGATGGTGTTGTTACCTTCCAACAACGGGCTTATGTGCCACCCGCGTCGCCGCTGCTCAGGGAGGTCCTGGCTGCAGCCCATGATGCGGGCCATGAAGGTATCCAGAAGTCACTTCATCGTCTTTGCCGAGATTTCCATCTGCCGCAAGCAAGGTGTGTCGCCCCCGATTTGACCGTACACTAATCATACACGCAAATATGTACGATCAAGAGCAAGGACTCACGGGAAGATATCACAACACAACTCTAGACACAATTTAAAATAATACAAGCTTTATATTACAAGCGAGGGGCCTCTAGGGCTCGAATACATAAGCTTGAATACAAACAAGTCAGCGGAAGCAACATTATCTAAGTACAAACATGAGTTAAACAAGTTTGCCTTAAGAAGGCTAGCACAAAAGTAGCAACGATCGAAAAGGCAAGGCCTCCTGCCTGGGACCTCCTAACTACTCGTAGTCCAACTCCATGTAGAATCATCCTCGGGATCCTCTGGCTCCTGGACTCCATCATATGATCGCAATAACCGGGAAAGGGGGGAAAAGAAATAGCAAAGCAACTGTGAGTACTCGTCCAAAGTACTCGCAAACAAGGATCTACACTACATATGCATTGGTATCAATGAAATGGGTAGTATCTGTGGACTGAACTGCAGAATGCCAGAATAAGAGGGGGATAGCTAGTCCTATCGAAGACTACGCTTCTGGCAGCCTCCATCTTGAAGCAGTAGATGAGAGTAGATGGTAAGTTAACCAAGTATCATCGTATAGCATAATCCTACCCGCCGATCCTCTCCTCGTCGCCCTGTGAGAGAACGATCACCGGGTTGTATCTGGCACTTGAAAGGGTGTGTTTTATTAAGTATCCGGTTCTAGTTGTCATAAGGTTGAGATACAACTCCGGGTCGTCCTTTTACCGAGGGGCACGACTATTCGAATAGATAAACTTCCCTGCAGGGGTGCACCACATTGCCCAACACGCTTGATCCCTTTGGCCGGACACACTTTCCTGGGTCATGCCCGACCTCGGAAGATCAACACGTCGCAGCCCCACCTACGCACAATAGAGAAGTCAGCACGCCGGTCTAAATCCTATGCGCGCAGGGGTCTGGGCCCATCGCCCATTGCACACCTGCACGTTGCGTACGCGGCCGGAAGCAGACCTAGCCCCCTTAATACAAGCGCAGGCTTACGGTCCAATCCGGCGTGCGCCGCTCAGTTGCTGACGTCAAGAAGGCTTCGGCTGATACCACGACGTCGAGTGCCCATAACTGTTCCGGCGTTGTTGGTTAGTGCGTATAGGCCAGTGGCCAGACTCAGATCAAATACCAAGATCTTGTTAAGCATGTTATTTTGAAGTAACTGCGAACGCCGACCAGGGCCAGGCCCACCTCTCACCTAGGTGGTCTCAACCTGCCTTGTCGCTCCGCCACAAAGAAACAATCGGGGGCCGTCGGGAACCCAGGCCCATCACTACCGGGATGGAACCACCTGTCCCTTCAGCCCCCACATTGGAATCACTTGCGGGTACTCTACGAGCCGACCCGACTTTAGTCACCACATGTATCATATATTATGTATATAAGTATATACCCGTGATCACCTCCCGAGTGATCACGGCCCGGTAGTATAGCATGGCAGACGGACAAGAATGTAGGGCCACTGATGGAAAACTAGCATCCTATACTAAGCATTTAGGATTGCAGGTGAAGATAACAACAGTAGTAGCAAAGACAGGCTATGCATCAGAATAGGATTAACAGAAAGCAGTAACATGCTACACTACTCTAATGCAAGCAGTAGAGAGAAGGAATAGGCGATATCGGGTTGATCAAGGGGGGGGGGGGGGGGCTTGCCTGGTTGCTCTGGCAAGGAGGGGTCGTCAACGACGTAGTCGATCGGGGCACCAGCAGCGGCGTCAGTCTCGTAGTCTATCGGGGAGAAGAGGGGGAAGAAACAATGAATACAATGCAAACAGATGCATATCGATGCACGACAAGACAAGTAACGGTGCCAGGTGTGCCCTAACACAGTAGGAGGAGATACCGGCGAAGGGGGGAAGCATTCGGGAAAGTATCCCCGGTGTTTCGCGTTTTCGGACAGATGAACCGAAGGGGGAAAGTTGCGTGTTCGCTATGCTAGGGATGTGTGGCGGACGAACGGGCTATGTATCCGGATTCGTCTTGTTGTTCTGAGCAACTTTCATGTACAAAGTTTTTCCATCCGAATTAAAAAAAGGATTTAATCATTTTCTAGAATTAACGGCATATATGATGTCATCATGATGTCAGTGGTCAACTCTGACCGTTGACTGGTCAAACTGACACGTGGGTCCCCCTGGTTATTGACTGTTTATCTAATCAGACAATTAAGGTTAGTTAACAGGGTTAATTAGATTAATTAATCACAATTAATTTAGTTAATTAAATTTTATTTTTAACTATTTTTTGTTTTTGTTTTTCCTTTTAATAAAGGGGCGTGGGGCCTATATGTCATAGGCCCAGAGGGCCATATCGGGCGAGGGCGACGGGTTACGGGCGCGACCCGATCGGGCGCACGCCCAGGGGCATGCGGGCGCGGGCGCTGGCGGCCAGGAGCCAACGCACGCTCGCGAGGGGTGGTCGGGCGGCGCACGGGCGCCAGTGGTGAGCGGGACGGCAGGGCCATTGGCCATGACGAGCTAGTCAGGGAGCGGGGTCCTCGAGCGGCGCAGCGAGGCAGTGGCTGAAGCGGGAGCAAGACGGGCACCGCGGACAAGGGTGGAGGGCGCGACGGGCTTGGCTCGCACGGCGAGCGGTAGCGGCAACTGCAGCAGAGGGCGGTGGTGTTGGCGGACATGCATGGCGCGGTCAGGCCGGCGAGCGGGCGAGCCCGTGTGGCGCGGCCGCAAGCACGACGCGGGGCGGACAGCGAAGACGGGGCTGGGCAAGGTCTGGACGCGGTGCGCGCGGCCGGAGTGCGTGCGGGGCGGTGGTGGCCGCGAGCGGGCGCCGGAGCGCGTGCGCGACAGAGAGGGGAAGGCGGGGAGGTGTTCCTCACCCCCGATGTAGAGGTGCGAGCGGCGTGGCTCGAGGAGGCTGGCGGGGTAGGGGCGACGGGACGGAGGAGCACGGTGTTGGAGCGGCGGGGCAGCACCTGGCGGCATCAGGCTCGGCGAGGCGGCGCCGGGCGTCGGCGATGACGTGGGGCCGGGGGCGACGCGTCCAGATCGGGGAGAGGGGGCGCCAAGGAGAGTGGAGGGATCGGGGAAGGATGTGGGGTGGGTCGTGGGGGTAGTTAGGGTTTGGGTGTGGGGGTTTAGGCCAGTGGGTAGCGGGTGGGCCGGCTGGAGTAGCCAGGTTGGGCCACGACCCTGTGTGTGTGTGTGTGTGGGGGGGGGGGGGGGGTTCTGTTAACCTTTTATTTTTATTTTATTTTGTTTCTCTCTTTTTAGTTTTTAATTTATTTTAGTTCTGTAAATATATTGTTAGTACCTAAATTAGTTTTATTAAATACACCACTGCCACAAAAAGTTTAACCCCAAATAAAATAGTTTAACATTTTATTAACTACCAAAGTTATTTAAATAATTTCTTATGCTGCAGTTTATTTATTTTTAGAGTATTTAAACATTTTATAAAAATGGGGTTTCTCCACCATTACTACTTATGATTTATCTGGCACAACCCGAACATTTTAGTTATTAAACTTGAAAACTTTTATTGTTTGCTTGATTTTGAATTTGAATTTGAATCAGTTTCGAACTAACACGTGATTAGCAACAGTAATCGAAGTGACGTGGCATCATTAGCAGGGGGTTGCTGTAGCTTAATTATCCGGGCGTCACACAAGGGCAGAACTTCAGCAGTATATTCGTGCTTGTCAGGTTTGTCAACGCAACAAGACGGAGCAGCTTCATCCAGCCGGCTTATTGCAGCCCTTGACAGTGCCATCTCGTGTTTGGGAAGACATCTCCATGGATTTCATTGAGGCACTTCCGAAGGTGGGCGGCAAAAGTGTGATACTGACCGTCGTGGACCGTTTCTCCAAGTATGCGCATTTCATCCCCTTGGCGCATCCGTACACTGCGGAGTCCGTTGCTAAGGCCTTCTTCTCCAACATTGTCCGACTCCACGGGTTTCCCACATCCATCGTTTCGGACAGGGATGTGGTTTTCACTTTGGGCTTTTGGAAGGCTCTGTTTGCCGCCGCGGGGACGTGCTTGCACATGAGTTCGGCCTTCCATCCGTAGTCTGATGGACAATCTAAGGCCGTCAATCGCGTCATCACCATGTACCTTTGTTGCATAACTTGGGATCGCCCCCGGCAGTGGCTCCAATGGTTGCCTTGGGCGGAGTACTGCTACAACACTTCATACCACTCGGCGTTGAAGGACACTCCTTTCCAGGTGGTTTATGGACGGGATCCCCCATCATTGCGGGACTATATGCCGGGCGAGATTCGCAATCAGGCGGTGGAACGGCAGATCGTCGACCGCGATCAATTCTTACTCGACATCCGTGAGCGTCTCCTTCAGGCAGCACAACAGTACAAGCATTACTATGATGATAAGCATCGGGCCCTTTCTTTTGATGTTGGAGAGTGGGTTTGGCTCTGTCTTCCGCACCGGCCGACGGCATTCCTTGGAGTAGGCGCCAAAGGGGTATTGGCTCCCAAATATTATGGGCCTTTCAAAGTCCTCGCTAAAATCGATATGGTTGCTTACCGTTTGGAGCTGCCCCCACGCGCCCGCATTCACAATGTCTTCCATGTCGGGTCCTGAAGAAGTACCATGGTCCACCGCCGGAAGTTCCACCGATGCTTTCCACCTCTGTTTCAGGGTCGAGTACATCCAACCCCTGTCCAAGCATTGCGTGCTCGTATTGCTCGTGGTGTCCAGCAGGTGCTCATTCACTGGGACGGCCAGCCGGCGTCTGCTGCTTCATGGGAGGATGTTACAACCTTCCGCGAACGTTATCCAAGCTTCCAGCTCGAGGACGAGCTGTTTCAGAATGGAGGGGGAGATGTCATGTGGGGCCAGCCCTATAGGCGCAAGGGACCTGCACGAGCTGGCCCTGCACCTGCCTAAAAATATGTCCTAGTTTAATTATAGTTTTTTTTTAGATTAGGAGTCTTGGTATTAGTTGGAAAGGTTTAGTCCTGTAGAAGGTTACTCTACCAACACCCAATTGTAATAGGAGTCTATAATCTGGTCTTGTAATTAGGCTATATATAGCCAGCCCTTGGATCAATAAACGCAAGCAGAAAATAACCTACAACCTCACCTCCTTGCTCCTGCGCCACGGCGCCCCTCCTCAACCCCCTTCTCCAACCATAGGCCGGCGAGGGCCTCGCCCTCGTCCTCCTACAACCCGCGCGGCAATCAGCCAGGCCGTGACAGAGTGCACTACTAGATCGGTGGGTATTTGTCATTTGTTCATTTTCGAACGAAATCCAAGTTCTCAGTTATGATGATGTCAGGTTATTGCACTATTGTCGGTCTACACATATTTTGTTATCCATATCTGAAAAGATGGTTTTCCATTGAATGATGAGACGCTCTATACTTTGGCATTTTACTACTTGTTTTTCCTTATATAATCGTGTTTAAATTGTTTGATTTTATTTCCTTCTGCATTGCAGCTTTCAAATAGTGCTGAAGGAGGCTGCCTGGTCAACAGCATTCCTTCGAAGGATGGAAGGGTCGATTGGTCACAGGTAGTGGTCAAATGTCAAGCACCCTTTACTCCCTATAAGAAATTTTTTTTCCGAGAAAACGCATGAGAGCGTGCGTTTCATTTCATTGTAAAGAGAGAGTTGTAGTTACATTCCTCCTAGGAGGCTGTTACAAAAACTGAATTAATGGACGTCCCAAGTCTGGGGGGTAATGGCTTTGAGCCCTAGCGCGCCCGCGTTTGCCCAAAGGGCGGCCTGTTCCTTGATCTTCGCTAGGAGGGTGTTCACGGATGGGCACGCTCCATTGAAGATGCAGTCGTTGCGGTGCTTCCATATCATCCAGGGGACGAGGAGGGTCACGGTACCTAGGCCCTTGCGCATGGGCGTTGGGGTGGAGTGTCGCGCCGATTGCCACCAGTCCAGAAGCGAAGGCTCGTTGTCTGGCGGGGTACACGCCTATAAGCAATTTTTTTATCTGTATCATTCTGGTGATGTATGCTATTGCACATGCTGTTTGATTTAACTGCTGTTCATGTAATCTTAATGCTTTCAATGTTTTGTCTTTTCCTTTAACAATGGTTATTTGCATCCACATATGCTAGGATTTCTTCTGCAAACCAGCATTTCTGACGGTGTCTGGACAACTGAATGGCGAAACATATGCTTCAGCTCTATCTGATGTAACTTCTGTCTGCCTGATTTGTTTGAAACAGCTAACACTGTAGTTCTTGCCAGCTGTAACCAATCTTCTCATCTCCTTGTGGTCACCCCTTTCTACAGATTTACACATTTGGTCCCACATTTAGGGCTGAAAATTCAAACACTTCAAGGCATTTGGCTGAATTTTGGGTATTTAAACATTCTTCTACATTTGTATTTTGAGAATCTTACATTTGTGAACATTGAATTTACAGCTTTTTTTGTGTCATGTGTTCTGGGGAAGATGATTGAGCCTGAACTTGCCTTTGCTGATCTAAATGATGACATGGCGTGTGCAAGTGCATATCTCCAGTATGTAGTAGGTGCCCTTGTCTATAGCATGTTGCTTGATACTTTGTGCTTCAGATATGGATGCTCCATGTTTATTTTCAAGCAGATGTCTACACTTACATCATTTACCTAATTACTGTTCTGTTTGATGCAGGTAAAGTATATTCTTGAGAACTGCAAAGAAGATATGGTTTTTTTTGATACGTGGGTTGAGAAAGGGATCATAGATAGACTACATGTATACATCTTATTTATAGCTTCCTTCTGTTGTTGCATATATGGAAGTGGTGTGTATGTCTTTGCTTACAACTGCTGAAATATTGATATGTTTCTTGCTCCCAGAATGTAGCTGAGAAAAACTTTGTTCAGATGTCATATTCTGATGCTATCAAGCTACTTATTGGGTCCAACAATAAATTCGAGTTCCCGGTAATTCATGACTTACATCAATAATGTTCTCATTGTTACCTACAGTACAATTTTGGAACTTAGATTCATTGATAGTCTATGGAAGTTCAAGCAAATGCTTTTGTATAATTAAAAATTGGTTGCATACTTAGCTTGTTTATTGCCAACTCATGGGATTGTAGTTGGGGTACGCTGTCTTTCTGGCTTCAGTGTTGGATGAAATTGCCATGTTAATGTTGAATGGATAAATTTTGTTTGCTTGTTATTGAGGATGATGTGTTCCATTCGTATTAGTATGTGCAAAATTATCTGTCTTTCTGCTTGTACAGACTTAAGCTCCACATACTGCAAAGTCTTGTTGTATCTTTATTTATATTTTAATGCCCTTTTCTTGAGCAAGCAAGGGTGAAAAGCAGAAATGCTAGTGATTATTATTACATATAACTGAAAAGGATCTTTCTGATTCTTCTGAAATACCTTCCACAGGTAAAGTGGGGGTTGGATCTGCAAAGTGAGCATGAAAGATATATCACAGAAGTCGCATTTGGTGGCAGTCCTGTAATAATTAGAGATTATCCAAAGGTTTGTAATGCACACTTTGCAGTATTTAACTGGTTCAGCAAGAATTTAATAATATCTTAAATTAACTGGCATCGTCTTTAGGAAATCAAAGCTTTCTATATGCGACAAAATGATGACGGGAAAACAGTTGCGGCAATGGATCTATTGGTTCCTCGGGTAAGCCCATAAGCAAAACCTGAAACATCGCATCCTAGTAAACTTGTTAGTATATGAACGAATCAAGTTCAAGAGAAGCTTTTATGAATTTGAAGGAATAACTTTGTCATCATATTTTATGTTGTGTTCAATTTCAGGTAGGTGAACTTATTGGAGGAAGCCAAAGAGAAGAACGACTTGATTACCTTGAAGGTCGGCTGGATGAATCAAATCTTAACAAAGATAGCTACTGGTGGTATTTGGATCTGCGACGATATGGATCAGGTTAAGTATCGCAACCATGCAGAAGTTGATAACATCTGACAGTGCAATTATCTTGCTTTTTGTTTGTTTGTTTGTAGCAGATGATTCCAAAATTCTTAGGTAGCTATATCCTTAGTGTAGCCTGCTTTTTGTTCTTGTGATGGGAGCTAACGAACTTGAACCTTTCCTGTTACAGTTCCTCATGCTGGTTTTGGCCTTGGATTTGAACGGCTTGTACAGTTTGCAACCGGAATAGACAACATCAGAGATGCCATTCCATTTCCCAGGGTTCCTGGTTCTGCAGAGTTTTAGCACTTGAAGAGTGTGTGTATAATCTCTAAAAGCATTCTTGCCTCGGACTTGGAGAAAACCTTACGTTGATTTGTTCATTGTAAAGAGTTTACCTGACTGATTTATAATCTGCAGGAGTGTACTGTATCAGCAAATTCCCTTTGCAAATTCGTTGAATGCTGGGATTTTAGTCGATGAATTCTTTGTGTACGTTCCCATTCAGTAAACAGACAATTTTGCCTTGGGGACTGATACCAGACTCGTTATGATAGCCACTTTTAACCTGTTGTCTGGTTCTGCCATAACACTCAAAAGATTCACCTTGAAGGAAGCATTTGTTTAGACTCTAGCTTTTCAGCAAGCTATTTATCTGTTTCTGGTATGACCAACAAGGTTCAAGCTTGAAATTACTGGAGCTAGGCGCAAGGCAACTTGCATGTGCTTGGTATTCTTCATTTCATCTTACCTCTATCCTACAATCTGATGCTACTGATCTAAGTATCTTGTCAGTATGAACATAGCACAGTACAGTACTTGTTTAAAAAATCAAACAAAGAGAAGTATACAATCTTTGATTTTTGCTGTATGAACCCTGCCTGTCTAGATATTAAAACAAAAGCTAGCGTGGAAGCAAGAGTGGTTTCTCTATATCGTCTGCCACGACCCTGTCTGCAGGAGGAAGAACATGGCCTTCTTTCTTCTTTGCCCACAGAACTGCATAAAGGCCGGAGAAAAGAAATAGCATCCCTAGTATGCTGCAGCAAAACAAAGCCCCCCCCCCCCCCCCCCCCCCCCCCCCCCCCAAAAAAATATCAGCCTATTCCTTGCCATGGACAACATGAAAACCCAAGAAAATTGTCTCAGGGTTACATTTGTGTGTGTAGACTCTAGCTTTCCCAATAAGACACACACACACACACACACACACACACACACACACACACACACACACACACACAAGTAGTTTTTTCTCTCATCATGCATGCATGAACTCTTATCTCAGGCAGGGTATGCATGCATGTATGTACGAACCTTGCTGGTTGCACCACCCGTCCCAAGAAGAGGGCGGAGAAGATTGCGGAACCCATGGTCTGCGTGGGGCTAAACAGTGAGACGAGCACAGGCCCCTTCTTCTCCAGCACCCACGTCTGGTACATGATGGACACGGAGCTCACCAGACTACCCTGTTATGTTGTTATAAATGTAGTACTAGGTCAAGCTCAGCCTCAGTAGCCGCATGGTGGCTCATTTGACGCAAGTTTTGGCAAGCACGCACCACAAACACAAGGGAGAGGATTATTCCGGTGCTGATCTGGAGCGTCCCAGGGCCGAGCCTCCCTGTGGTAAACACCTGGAACATCCCTGTCAGCAAGGCGCCGATGAGTGAGGTCATGGCGCAGAGGGTAAAAGGGGCCGGGAAACGGATCAGGGTTGCTGCCTGCAATTGCATGCATCAGGGCCAAGACACGCAAGACGATAAGTTAATCAAGATACTATTTGTGAGCATGGAAGTGAACCTGCAGGATTATTGTGCCCGACAGCACGAGCACCGCACCCAGGAGGCACAGGCAGCCGACGACCCAGGCTGCTAGGTCTGGCGATCTTCGGCCCTGTGGAGTGGCAGGGCTCTGCAGGATGCTCATGGTGATGGCTCCCCCCAGGCATAGAAGGGTCCCCACTATCTTGGCTCTTGTGTACCGGCACTTGAGATCAACCCTCTCAAACCTACAATTTATTAGCATTTATTTACAGATCACGGACACTCGCTGCCCTCTAAAATTTAGAAGACGGCAACAAATATACCGGAGGCAGCCCGCGACAACGAAGATGAATCCCGGGGCCAGGTTCAGCATCGCGGAGGCGATGGCGGGGGATGTCTTCTTCATGCCATCCAGCATGAGGGCTTGGAACACAGTCACCCTGTAAACAATTCATTAATAAAAAATAAAGCATACATACATACATATGCTTAGTTTCTTACCCTCCCAGAGACAGCACCACCAACTCAAGGATCAACCTATTACTCAGCTCCGACGGCCATTTGTTCCTGCATGCCACACGTGATGAAAGTGTTGGTTTTGATCTGACGGCTTAAACAGGTCAATTAGATTTATTAGTCTAACAGAAAAAAAATAAAAAAAATAAAGGGATAATGATAAGTGAAAGGGTCCACGTACCAACGTACGTGAGCCTCGATCAGAACTAACGCGTCCTGATCGGGGGCGCCCAAAAACCAACTCAGGTTTTGGGTCCCCTGTCGCCAGCGCCATATTAAAAGGGTACGGGAGAGAGCTGGCCCCTTGCGAGATCACAATTCACGTAAGGCTTACTTTCCTCCCGATATTCTCTCACCCCATCCGATTAGGGGGAGTGCTGCAGCGACGGGAAGACCTAAGCCAGCCGCCGCCGCTGTCCCTGGGCAGTGCCGGTGGCGCCCTGAAGGAATCAGGACGTCGAGGAGAACCTCTACTTCAACTACATCAACCCTGCATCAAGCCTGCACCAAGCAGGCGATCATGTCCACTGCCGTGACATGTAATGATTCCCTGAACCCTTCTCTGTTCATACTTTTAGGTGATCTAGATGCAATCAGTTACTGCTAATGGCATCCCAAAGATGCATAATTAATACAACAATGGTATCAGTCGCCAATTTTGATTGCAATAGGTCCCTATATTATTGATCTGTAGATCAACATCAAGTTTTAGATCATGTCAGGTTTAGGGTTCATGATCAAGATTGAAAGTTATAGCCCCATGATCTTGCTACTGTTTTTGATGATTGATGTCAATTGCCCACTGTTGATGATGTTTTAATTCCAATTTGCTACGGATCAGTACTGCCATCATGGTTTCATCAATTTTAATTAATCCAAGTTAAGATCTAATGCTCACTTTTATGCTAAGTTGATTAAAATTGACCATGTGACATTCATGTTTCCGTATGCATCATATAATTAGTAGACAGGGGATAAAAGAACGTAAACAGTGGCAAAGCCCATGTTTGAAGAACCCTAGTTTTTTTCCCCCAATTCGGTAGAACCCTAGTTTTTATCCCCAATTCGAAAAAACACTCATTTTGCAATTAGGGCTGTTTTTTACTCCAAAATAAGCACCGATGAACACGAATTGGAGAAGAATGAGGCATAGGCTCACCTAATGCGCCGCGTAGCCGCTTTTCCCTTCGGGGCCCGCACTGCGCCCACCGTAGTGCGAGGGCGGAGACGCCGCGACGCCGTCGCCTCCCACCGGAGCGACGCGCGGACCGTCTACTCGCCGCCACCGCCGCTACTCGAATGGACGAGCTCGTCACCGTCGCCCCTCATGTCGCGGTGGCCGGCGTCCCTCCTCCCTTGATGCGCCATGAAGCACGGACGCTGGGGCCACGTTCGACGGGGGAGCGCGCGGGATTCATCCTGCTGCACGCTCCTCCGGCGAGCGCAGCCGCCGCGCCGCCATGGCCGGCACGCCTCGAGCCGCCGTTGAATGTCGCCGCCACTCTCTGTAGCGCTAAATGCGGGGGGTCAGGGGAGAAAGTGAGACTAGGGTAAGGCTGGTCGGCACTTTTGTTCAGGCCACAAGCCGCGCCGGCCGTCCGATTCGATCGAACGGCTCACAGCGTCGCGGAGTACCGACTCGGGCCGGCGGGCGCTAATGGGCCGATTCCGGCTGTGGGCTGCGGCCCAGGTTATGTCAGTCCAGCGAAAAAAAAGAACTTCTTCTGGGCTGGGCCGTTTTACGTATAGTTGTGGGGTCTTTCGGGCTAAAATCACTGTCGTGATTTTTTTTACAGTGCGTTTAAGTTAATAGTTATTATGTTTTTGCACTGTTAAAAAAAATAGAAAATGCCTAAAACTAAAATGAACACATTATTATTCTGGGTAAAATTGAACCAATGAGATATTTTATTCAGGATTTATTATGTGTTTTGCATGATGAATTTTTTTAGACATAAAAAATAATGATATTTTCTTTTATGTTGATGTTTAAATTCATAATGAAATGACTCTAATTTTAATTCGGACCAACGTTGTTTTATTATTATGAGTCATCCCCTATGATATTTTAATTCCATGTTTTTTCTGTCCAACGGTGTTTTGACATGGAGTTGAAATTAAATACCTGGCATGTTTGTTTATTTACCAACGTAAATTTATAATCATGCAAGTTTACTTATGAATTTTTATGATGATTTCAGCTTCCGCTCCATTTCGGTCCGACACGATCGAACCACTTACGGGGAGTAACTTCCCTCGTTGGAAGTCCCAAGTCGAATTATGTTTGGGTTGTAATGAATTTGACTATGCCTTGAGGGAAGACAAACCTGTGGCACCTATGACAGGTGCTACAGGGTATGCAGAACTCAAGAAGGACTATGATGGTAAGATGGAAAAGTGGAACAAGTCCAACCATATTGCGCTTCTCATCATGAAAGCGACAATATCGCCGGACATTTCTGAAGCACTCCCTAAGAAAGACACGGCCAAAGAATTCCTCACTGAAATGGAGGAGCAATTTAAAGGATCCGACAAAGTGTATGCTCATGAGCTTTTTGCTAAGCTTCTTCAGAAATACACTATTGACGGAAACGTTACGCAACACATATTGAGGGTGGTAAATGCTTTCACCAAACTTAAGGCTTTGGAGTGTTCTTTAAGTGAAGCCCTTCTTGTCATAATTATTCTTGAGTCTCTTCCAGAAGAGTTTGAACAATTTAAGGTCAACTATAACTCTCTAAAGGAAAAATGGCCACTCTCTGAGATGACCGCAAGGATCGTCCAGGAGGAAGAGAGGATCATGAGGCAGAAGAAAGACCATGTTTTTCATGTTGGCTCTAACAAGAGAAAGCATGACGGGCAAGGTTTCCCCAAGCCTCAGAAAAGGCAAGTCAAGAAAGAAGGCACTAAGCCATTCAACCCTAAGGCATTCAAGGGTAAAGAAGCCGGTAGTTCTTCTTCTGCTCCTAGCAGCTCCACTGCTGGAGAAAATGCTTGTAACTTCTGCAAAGAGGAGGGACACTATCAAAGGGACTGCCCAGGTTTTCTAAAATGGATGAACAAAATAGGTATTGATGAAATTACTTTTGTAGATGAATCTCTTTATGTCAATTTTTCTATAAAGTCATGGTGGATTGATTCAGGGGCAACCACTCACGTTCCTAACTCTATGCAGGGATTCGATACGATCCAAACTATAAGAGGAGGAACAAGAAAGCTTAAGGTTGCGAACGGAGTTGAGGCCGATGTTGAAGCTGTGGGATCTCTCACGTTGGAGCTACACACTGGCCACACTCTTAGATTGAATAATGTTATTTATGTGCCTACCTTAAGTAGGAATTTGATTTTAGTTTCTCGTTTAGATGATGATATGTATGAGTGCCATTTTGGCAAGAAACAATTTGCTTTGATCAAATGTAATAAGAATGTAGGCATCGGTGTTAGACGAGGCCAACTATACATGTTATCTCTTAATAATGATTCAGTTATGCATGTGAGTGATGAAATTAATGTTGAGAAGAAATGGAAAGGAGTTAGTAATTCTTCAAAATTGTTGCATTGTCGTTTGGGCCACATTTCGAGGGGGAGAATGGAATGCTTAGTTAAAAATGAAATACTCCTCCCATTAGACTTCTCAGATGCAGACAAATGTGTCAACTGAATTAAAGGAAAATTCGCAAAAAACAATTAAGAAAGGAGCAGTAAGAGCCACAGGGGTTTTAGAATTAATTCACACCGACATATGTGGACCCCTTAATGTTAAGTCTGTAGATGGTTTTGATTCATTCATTACATTCACATACGACTTTTCCCGCTATGGATATATTTATCCCATACATGACCGATCGGAAGCTTTGGAGAAATTCAAAGTCTATAAAGTGGAGGTTGAAAATCAACTGAACGCGAAAATCAAAGTTGTACGGTCCGATCGCAGGGGAGAGTATTATGGTAGGCATGCTCCTTATGGGCAGATTCCTGGACCTTTTGCCAAGTTCCTATCTGAAAATGGAATCATTGCTCAATACTCAATGCCTGATGAACCACAACAAAATGGTGTGGCCGAGCGTCGCAACCGCACCCTTATGGATATGGTGCGAAGCATGCTTAGTCACTCGAGTTTACCAGTAAGCCTTTGGATAGAGGCATTAAAGACAGCTGCACACATACTAAATCTTGCTCCAACTAAGTCAGCACCGAACACACCTTACGAGATGTGGGTGGGAAAGAAACCGAGCTTGAATTACTTACGGGTGTGGGGTTGCCCTTGAATAAATCGTGGATGTCGCCTAGAGGGGGGGTGAATAGGCGTTTTAAAATAATTACGGTTTAGGCTTGAACAAATGCGGAATAAACCTAGCGGTTAATTTGTCAAGCACAAAACCTAAAACAACTAGGCTCACCTATGTGCACCAACAACTTATGCTAAGCAAGATAAGCAACTATGTGATAGCAAGATATATGACAAGAAACAATATGGCTATCACAAAGTAAAGTGCATAAGTAAAGGGCTCGGGTAAGAGATAACCGAGGCACGAGGAGACGACGATGTATCCCGAAGTTCACACCCTTGCGGATGCTAATCTCCGTTTGGAGCGGTGTGGAGGCACAATGCTCCCCAAGAAGCCACTAGGGCCACCGTAATCTCCTCACGCTCTCGCACAATGCAAGATGCCGTGATTCCACTAAGGGACCCTTGAGGGCGGTCACCGAACCCGTACAAATGGCAACCCTTGGGGGCGGTCACCGAACCCGTACACTTTGGCAACCCTTGGGGGCGGTCACCGGTACCCGTCAAATTGCTCGGGGCGATCTCCACAACCTAATTGGAGACCCCGACGCTTGCTCGGAGCTTTGCACCACAATGATTGAGCTCCGAACACCAACAACCGTCTAGGGCGCCCAAGCACCCAAGAGGAACAAGCTCAAGGGTACCAAGCACCCAAGAGTAATAAGCTTCTCAACTTGTAACTTCCACGTATCACGTGGAGAACTCAAACCGATGCACCAAATGCAATGGCAAGGGCACACGGAGTGCCCAAGTCCTTCTCTCTCAAATCCCACCGAAGCAACTAATGCTAGGGAGGAAAATGAGAGGAAGAACAAGAAAGAGAACACCAAGAACTCCAAGATCTAGATCCAAGGGGTTCCCCTCACATAGAGGAGAAAGTGATTGGTGAAGATGTGGATCTAGATCTCCTCTCTCTTTTCCCTCAAAAACTAGCAAGAATCCATGGAGGGATTGAGAGTTAGCAAGCTCGAAGAAGGTCAACAATGGGGGAAGAACACGAGCTCAAAAAGGTTGAAGTTCAACGGGGAAGAAGACCCCCTTTTATAGGAGGGGGAAATCCAACCATTAACCCCCACTCAGCCCCGCAGAGAGCGGTACTACCGCGGAGGCAGGGCGGTACTACCGCTCGTAAGCGGTACTACCGCTCCCCCTCAGCGGTACTGCCGCGCCAGAAGAAAAGGGCTGGGGCTGGGACCCAAAGCGGTACTACCGCGGAGGTAGAGCGGTACTACCGCTCTCAAGCAGTACTGCCGCCACTACAGCCGCAGCTAGTACCGCAAAACCCGACACGAGAAAATGCGCGCAAGAATCGAAGCGGAAGGAGCACCATGCCACCACGGTACTGCGGCTGAGCCCAGCAAGCGGTAGTACCGCTCCTCGGAGCGGTACTACCGCTACAGACGCAGTGACAGGACGGTAGTAGCACGGAACCGCAGAGGTACTGCCGCTGAGGCCACCCAGCGGTACTACCGCTCCAGGGAGCGGTACTACCGCTCCGGGAGCGGTACTACCGCTCCGGGAGCGGTACTACCGCTTAGGGAGTCTCAGCCGCACTACCGCTGTGGACCGCGGTACTACCGCTGGGTCCAGGAGAAAAACCATACTCCAGAAAACCAGAACTGCCATAACTTCTGCATATGAGCTCCGAATTAAGCAAACTCAAGCTTCTTGAAAACAAGACGACGAGTAGCATCAAAACAGCGACTGGTTATAGTAAGAAGAGGCAGGGGAGGTATGCCAACAAATAGAGGAGTGAAACCTCCAACTGAGAAGAACCGGCAAAACCTCCAACATCGAAAACATCATAGAAGATGCATGCGAACTCCGTTTTCGATGAACTCAAGCTTGTCAACAAGATGACCATAAGCTCTAAGACTCACAAAGAGAACCAAACAAGAACCAAGAAAGATGATGCAAGGATGCAATGGTTTGAGCTCTCAGCGAACGATACGATCAAGCTACTCATCGAGAGCCCCCCTTGATAGTACGGCAATCGATCCTATAACCCGGTCTCCCAACTACCATCATGAGACCGGTAAAATAGAAAACCTACCAAGGGCAAACCTTTGCCTCCCTCAAGTTGGACCACCTTTCTTGATTGTGTTGGCTCGATGAAGACTAGTTGATTGCTCCCCCATACTCTACTATGGGTGAGCTACTTTTCCGCACATCTTCACAAGTCCATTGACACCACAAAGGACAGCAAGCTTCAAGCATTTGATCTCTTCGTGATACTCCACTTGAACTTGCACACCGCAACCTAACCCCACAAAGAACTCTCACAAAGACCATGGGTTAGTACATCAAGCGTAATTGACAATGCTTACCATACCATGGGATCACTTGATCCCCCTCGGTACATCTTCTACGCTTTGTGGGTTGATCAACTTGATTCACTCTTTAACTTAGTCTTGATCAACCTCTCACAAGACCAATCTTTAGGTAATTCCTTGAATAGCACCTTGGTCGACACAAACTCTCCTTGAAACCAACACATGTACTCCAAGAAAAGCCTATGGACAAAACCTTCAAATATAACTCAAGGCAACCATTAGTCCATAGAGATTGTCATCAATTACCAAAACCAAACATGGGGGCACCGCATGTTCTTTCAGCCCTGCTGAAGCTAAAGTTTTCAATCCACAACTTAAGAAATTGGATCCAAAAACAGTCAGTTGTTTTTTCGTTGGATACCCTCATAGGGGAAAGGGATATCGTTTTTATTGTCCAAGTCACACCACCAAATTTGTGGAGACTAGACAAGCGGTATTTTTTGAGGATAATGAGGTCACAAATTTAAGGGAGGTCGATCTTGAGGAGAAGCGGGTTTGTGTGCCATCCCCAACTATCCAAGAGATTGTTTTTCCAATACGAAGAAATGTGACACCTGATGATCCTGAATCTCACGGTTCAGTCTCTCGGTCGAATAATGATCCAGAAACTAATAATGAGAATCCAAACACAAATGAGGATCTCCAAGAAAATAATGAAAATGATGATGTTCCACCACCACCTCCGCCCATGGGTAGACCACGACGTGAGAGGAAAAAAGCCATATCAGATGATTATATCACCTTTCTAATGGAGGACATGAACGATATGGGAAAGGTGGAGGATCCAACCTCTTATAAGGAAGCCATTAAAAGCGAAAATTCGTCCAAATGGTTGGTTGCCATGGAAGACGAGTTGAAATCTATGGGCTCAAACGACGTATGGGACTTAGTAGAAGTTCCCGATGGAGCTAAGAAAGTAGGCTGCAAGTGGGTCTACAAAACCAAGTATGATTCCAAAGGGAATGTCGAACGGTTCAAGGCAAGGCTAGTGGCAAAAGGGTATACACAGAGAGAAGGCATTGATTATAAGCAAACCTTCTCTTCTGTGTCAACCAAGGATTCTTTCAGAATCATAATGGCATTAGTAGCTCATTACGACCTAGAATTACACCAAATGGATGTTAAAACGACATTTCTAAATGGTGACTTAAAAGAAAACGTTTACATGGCTCAGCCAGAAGGCTTTGCTGTGGAAGGAAAGGAACATTTGGCATGTCGTCTAAAGAAATCGATTTATGGCTTGAAGCAAGCTTCAAGAGAGTGGTACCTCAAGTTTGATACAATTATCAAAACTTTTGGTTTCATAGAAAATATTGTGGACAACTGCATATACGTTAAGTTTAAAGGCAGTAGGTTCACATTTTTAGTCCTATACGTTGATGACATATTGTTGGCATGTAGCGATAAGGATATGCTGCATGAGACCAAGAATTTTCTGTCATCCAGTTTTGATATGAAAGATCTTGGTGAAGCCTCGTATGTTCTCGGCATCGAGATTCATCGAGATAGGTCCAGAGGAACGTTAGGACTATCTCAAGAGGCATACTTTGAGAGAGTACTGAAAAAATTCAATATGCATAAGTCCTCACCCTCACCTGCTCCTATAGTTAAGGGCGATAAGTTTGGGACATTTCAATGTCCGAGGAACCAATGTGAAGCTGATCAGATGAAGTCGGTTCCTTATGCTTCAGCTGTCGGAAGCATCATGTATGCTCAAGTGTGTACACGCCCAGATTTATATTTTATAACCGGGATGCTTGGCAGATACCAATCAAATCCAGGACCGGACCACTGGAAGGCCGTAAAGAAAGTCTTGCGTTATATGCAAGGAACTAAGGATTTCATGCTTACATATAAAAGAACTGATAACCTAGAAGTTGTTGGTTATTCAGACTCTGATTTTGCCGGGTGTGTGGATAGTAAGAGATCCACGTCAGGTTATATATTCACACTCGCAGGAGGAGCTATATCGTGGAGAAGCTCCAAACAAACATTAACTGCTGGATCTACGATGCAAGCAGAATTTGTAGCATGTTATGAGGCCACTGGGCAGGCTGTATGGCTGAAGAATTTTATTCCCGGACTTAAAGTGGTTGACAGCATATCTAAACCAATTTTATTGTACTGCGATAATGAACCAGCAGTTTTCTATACGAGTAACAACAGGTCAAGTAATGCTGCCAGACACATTGACATAAAGTATCGTGTTGTGAAAGATAGAATTCAGGATCAAACAGTTGATGTTAAACACATAAGAACGAAGCATATGCTTGCGGATCCGCTAACAAAAGGCTTACCACCCAGTATTTTTTGTGAGCATGTTGCCGGCATGGGACTACTGGAAGCCTTATGATTCTGGAATAAGAGGACCATTAAAATAAACCACTCCCCAATTAGCAAAATGTTTTCCATTTCGAAATAGGCGGGTGTGCTATAAGTGTTGAGGTTATATAGCGTTTCAAGCTGTAGTAACACCTCACTTTGGTACATCATTCCTATGTAGAATGGGCGAATGAAGTTAAGCCTAACGATCAAGGGGGAGAATGTTGGTTTTGATCTGACGGCTTAAACAGGCCAGTTAGATCTATTAGTCTAACAGAAAAAAATAAAATAAAATAAAGGGATAATGATAAGTGAAAGGGTCCACGTACCAACGTACGTGAGCCTCGATCAGAACTAACGCGCCCTGATCGGGGGCGCCCAAAAACCAACTCAGGTTTTGGGGTCCCTGTCGCCAGCGCCATATTAAAAGGGTACGGGAGAGAGCTGGCCCCTTGCGAGATCACAATTCACGTAAGGCTTACTTTCCTCCCGATATTCTCTCACCCCATCCAATCAGGGGGAGTGCTGCAGCGACGGGAAGACCTAAGCCAGCCGCCGCCGCTGTCCCTGGGCAGTGCCGGTGGCGCCCTGAAGGAATCAGGACGTCGAGGAGAACCTCTACTTCGACTACATCAACCCTGCATCAAGCCTGCACCAAGCAGGCGATCATGTCCACTGCCGTGACATGTAATGATTCCCTCAACCCTTTTCTGTTCATGCTTTTAGATGATCTAGATGCAATCAGTTACTGCTAATGGCATCCCAAAGATGCATAATTAATACAATAGAAAGCATCTAACGAATTGTTCAATGCGCATGCATGCATGCACGCGAGAGCGAGATACCTCCTACCTGTCGAGGTTGAGGGCGAAAGGGAGGGTGAGGATCCCCGTGGAGAGGCTGCCGAACGTCACCAGGAAGAGCGGGTCCAGGCCCAGCGCCAGGATCGGCGTCAGCACCACCATGTATGCCGCGCCGGCAAGCTGCACGGCAACCATCCCCACCGAGATCGCCGCGTCCTCCCACCACCGCGCGGCCACGGTGGCGGCCATGTATGGCTGCCGGCCGGCCGGGGTGCCAGTGCTATACCTAGGCTAGCTAACTACTCGCTCGGTCGGTCGTCCAAGCCTGGTTGCCGGCCGCCGGTTGTTTTTCTCGGCGTTCATGGTGCATGCAAGCGGCGGGTGCCCACTCCCTGCTGCGCACATCTCGCACTGTCTCTCGCCGTCAGTTCCAGTTTGCTATTTTGAGGCCAGAGCCTCCCTCCCTGTCAGGCCCGAGGCACCTGTTGCTTAAGGAGAATCCTTTTTTTTTTTCAAAATAACTTAACACATCCTTTTTTTTTCTCGCACTGTCTCCATGGCGTCGATCCGCGCGACGTCGGCCGTTTCCTAGCGCAAGGCGTCCAGCGTAGGTGGCGCGGTGGCGGCTTCTCTGTCGCGTGGTGGGTGGTGGCCGGTGGATCCTGGTTGGTGGGCTCCAAATCTGGCGCGGCAACGGCGCTGGTTGCGGGCGGCGGTGCGATGGCCTCACAGATGCTTGTGGCTGGGCCTACCGGCGGAGGTGCGGGCTGGTGCTCCGGTGCCCACGGTCACGGCCACCGGCGTCTACCTCCTTTGCCGGCAGCAGGTGACGGCTCTCCTCCTCGCAGCACGTCCCAAGCCGGCGGCTTTGCTTCCTCCCCTCCGATGGCGCTGCTCCGGCGGTCTCCTAGGGGTTCAGACTGGTCGAGAGAAATCCGTGCGCGGCAGCAGCCCGTTGCAGACGACGACGACGCCTGCGGGTGCGTCTCCTCCTTGGAGGCGTCGTCTTGGTCATGTCCGTGCCCTTCCCGGGCACCAGGGGAATCCTTAGGCTGGCTCACTAGCTAGGCAGCAGCGGCGCAGTGGCGTCGCGTCTTACTTGGAGGTGCTGCCGGGGTGCCATGGAGGCCACCAGAATTGTTGCTGGAGGTGGTGGCTTCGTCGATGCTTCGTCGAGGATTGGGGCATTGTGCCGTTGGTGATGGTGGCTGCTATGAGCACGGGTTCTTGGGGCGCAATGTACGCCAGCACCAGCTTTGACACCTTCTTCGGAACCAGCTGGTTCCCGCTGTTCACTCACCGACTCCTAGGCGTGAAGGGTGGAGAGTGCGTTGACCTAGCCTGTGATGTAGTTGGTGTCGTGCTTCTAGGTTTCTGGTGTTGGTCGAGATGCGGCCCTTGATCTGTGAGTCTTTCCTCCTTGCCATTGTGGCTAGAGGTTCGACTAGGCGAGTTGTGACCGCTTGGCTCTTCTTCTATGCTATTGATGCACCTCTCCATGATGTATCCTTGAAAAGAAAATCTGAGGTCACATAAAATCTAGCTAATCTACCGAACTCACGAGCTACTTTATTTGTTCCTCTATTACAATGTCCGAATCTAATAATAATGAAATCACAGGCATAATGAAAACAATCAACAAAGATTGCCGCCGTCGCGCCCATCGACCGTCCCCCGTTTTGCATGGTTTCAATCACCTTCAGATTGTTTGAGTTAATAATAAGGCGATTACATCCCGTCCTCCGTGCCAGTGATAGACCAAATTTGAGAGTTGAAGCTTCCGACATCAAAACATCCGCGCAATAGTCAATTTTCTCATTGCCTCCTGCAATGAACCTACCTTTGTCATCTCTCAATATTGCCCCCATCGTGCCCTTAAGGAGGTCGTAGTCAAAAGAAACGTCAACATTAAGTTTCACAAATCCCTTGAGAGGACAATACCAACCCCTCTTTTTCATAGAAGTCGCGGGTATGATGCATTAACATAATTTGATGTAAGGGCAAGAATTCCCATAGAAATTTGAAGTGCATTATGCGTTGTCTTCTTATGCACAATATTTCGTCTTTCCCACCATAGATACCATGCTGAGACAACAATCATTTCATGCACATTGTGATGGCCAAAAATCAACAATTCTTGGTCTTGTAGAAGTAGTAAATACTCCAACACCGCTTCTCCAACACGATCTACCTCACAGGCTTTATCAATAATATCATCCAACCCAAGCCTTTTCCAAACCTCCTTGGCTTTTCTACAAAGGAACAACATGTGTTTTGTATCTTCTAGGCCCTCCGAGCATGTAGGATAAATGGGCGAGATCTTCATATGTCTATTTGCAAGCGTAACTCGGCATGGAAGTGTACCATGTAGTGTATGCAATATAAATTTTTTGACTTTTGCCGGGCAAGATAACTTCCATATCTTGTTCCAAATTGGGTTTACTGTGATTCGTCCCATCCCATTAGAATGTCTTAATTTATTTCCATACCGATGTTTCCACTCCCTAGAGTAGGCAAACCGGACCGAGAACATACCATTTTTCGTATAGCTCCAAGCAATAAAATCTGGCATATCATATTGTGATATTGTGAGATTGGAATTGAAAGAATTCGTTGTACATCAATGTGCCACATAATTTGTCTAATGAGATCTTCATCCGAACTATTCGTAGAAGGATCAATTAGGTGCCCCACCTTCGTTAACAAATGTCCCCCCTTGGGCGTCACAATTTTCCTTGTGGCATAGTTTGGGATCCAGGCATCTTCCCAAATGTTAATATTTTGACCATTCCCCATTCGCAAAATGTAGCCGCGTTTTAGGGAATTCGTCCCGGCCATGATACTTTGGCACGTAAATGAAGAACCTTTCATTAATTTGGTGTTCAACAAATCGCTGTTAGGATAGTACTTAGCCCTTAGGATAGTAGCACACAAGGAGTCGGGTCTATCAATAAGACGCCACGCCTGCTTGGCAAGCAAAGCCAAGTTAAAACAGTGAATATCACGAAATCCCACCCCCCCTTGGTTTTTAGGTACGCACATTTTCCACCAGGCCATCCAATGCATCCTCCTCTGGTTTTCCTTGTCTCCCCACCAGAAATGCGCTATTGCGTCAATGATTCCTTTACAAATGCTTTTAGGAATTTTAAAGACCGACATTGCATAGAAAGGTATGGCTTGGATAACAACCTTGAGCAGGGTCTCCTTCCCTTCGGTTGACAACAATTTTTCCTCCCAACCACTAATTTTCTTAACAATTCGTTCAATCAGAAAGTGGAACAGTCTTTTTATCTAACCCCACATTTGCTGGCAAAACCAGATATTTATCACTGAGAGCCTCAGTCATAATATTCAGCATTGTACACAATTGTTCTCTAATCTCCACCTTTGTGTTGGGGCTAAAGAAAATGCTGGTCTTTTCCACACTTACCAACTGTCCCGATGCCGCACAGTATAAATCTAGCACCGATTTCAGTGATTCGACACTATATTGGTTAGCTTTCATGAAAATCAAAGAGTCATACACAAAGGGGAGATTTGTGATAGGCGGGGCATATCTACATACTTTTACTCCTAAGATATTTCCATTTTTCTCTACATGTGTAAGTAAGGCATTCAACCCCTCTGTGCACAACAGGAATAGATAAGGTGATAATGGGTCTCCCTGTCTCAACCCCCTTATAGGCTTAAAACTTTCGCTTTCCTCTGTATTAATCCTTACACTGCATTCAACAGTTGAGATGCATTGCATGATAAAGTTCACCCAATCTTGATGGAAACCCAGTCTTAACATAATGTCCTTCAGAAAAGGCTACTCAACCCTGTCGTAAGCTTTGTGCATCTCGAGTTTTATAGCACATAATCCCTCTTTACCTTCTCTTTTGGTCTTGATTGTGTGAAAACACTCACAAGCCACTAGAATATTATCCGCAGTCAATCTACCAAGCACGAAGGCACTCTTTGTTGGACTAATGATTTGTGGTAGGAACACCTTCAAATGGGAGGCCACCGTTTTGCAATTATTTTATATACCACATTGCATAAACTTATCGGTCTAAATTAGGTTACCTTTTTTGGTGTATTCACCTTTGGAATCATCACAATTGCAGTATGGTTTCAACCCGCTGGAATAGTACATGTATGTATTGCCTTCAAAACCTCCTCAATTAGATCATCCCCTAGCATGGGCTAAAACCTCCTATAGAAGATAGCATGGAGTCCATCTCGCCCTGGAGCTTTTAAGTCCTTGATATCAAATATTTCCTTGCGAACATCTTCAGTAGTATAAGGGGCACAAAGAGCATTATTCATTTCAGTCGTCACTCTCCTATGAACTAGGGACAACACTTCTTGATTCAGATACTGTACTTCCGATGTGAAGAGTTTTAAAAAATAATCAGCGATGTGATCCTTCAACTCCTTATCTTCCCTCCAGACCAACGACTCATCTAGGAGTTTCTTTATATTGTTTCTTTTTTTCCTGGCTATGGCTGCATTATGGAAGAATGAGGTATTACGATCCCCGTGCATCAACCAGTTAGCCCGACCTCTTTGTAACCAGAATATTTCCTCTTGACCCAACAGGTTCTCAATGAGCGTAATAATTTCTTTCTGATAACCATGAGATTCTGTATTTAAAGGGCCACGCCTCAGTCTCTCTAACTCCTTTTTTTAATTTATTTATTCTTCGCTTCGGGCCCCTGAGAGTTTCCCGGTCCCAAGAATGCTAATCGGCATGCACAACTCACCTTCGATCAACAACAGAAGGGCCAATACCTGCTAGCTTTGCTTTTTTCCCACGGTGTCCAAACAATCTCAGTGAACGTCTCCTCCTTTAAGCACCTAGCTTCGAATTGTTTCCCACGACCCTCCAGTCTTCCGAAGATTTTGTCATCCAAATAATCCACATGCAGGATCAACGGGCGATGGTCAGAGTGAATGTGCTCTTCGTTGATCACCTCCACTCGGGGAAATTTATGGGCCCAACCAATATTGCAAACTACCTGATCCAGGCGCTCGCGTACATCACCTCTTCTCCAAGTGAAGGGGCCGCCGATATAACCCAAATCCTCCAACCCACAATCCATGAGGCATTCATGAAAGTCTCTCATCATTCCATTTGGTCTCACATTGCCCTTATTGTGAAAATTGTGAATGTCATCCCAAGATAACCTGCGTTCATTCCAGTTCAGATAACCATAAAAACCAGTGAACCGCTAGTGCACACCATCCTCATACATAAAAAAATATCAATAAAATGAGGCGATACGCAATTCAACTCGATTTTATTCAACTTATGATAATACAAAACAAGGCCACTGGCCCAACCATCACTTTCCACTACAAACATAGAATCAAAATTTAAAACACGAGCAACTCATTGGCTTTACATTTATTCAAATGAGACTCCGAGAAAATATTAAATCTTCCCTTGTGCGCTCCTAAAGGTCCAAGAGCTCGCGAATTGCTGTGTGGGAGAGCATACCATGGCAGTTCAACCCTAAAATTTTCATTGGGCCCGACGGACCTCTTCCTCGGAGGCCGCCGATGCACCATTTTCACCTTTCTCTTCTCCCAATGATTCCACCCCTTGCTGTCTGTACACTTCTTATTTCTCATCCATCTCCTTTGCCACATGCTTTACCACACCCTCTACGTCCTACACTGCTTCAACTCTACCCGTACACACCCACTTGGAAGATACAATCACATCTCCATATAGAAGGTGCTCATAGCTATCCAGGGATTTCTCAAAATGAAACTCTACATCACTCCCTCGGACGAGCAACAGAAGAACATCCCCCTTTTTTTACCTAGGACTTGCCTACGTGCACCCTCAGATCTCTCTGCTTCCCCTCTCTTTCTATCTCCCCCCTTTCTTTCTTGGATGGCCCTACATGGGGTTCCTTTCAGCAGTAAACTGAAAACCTGTTACATCATTCTTTGTGTCATCACCTATAGCAGCAAGTATCACTGGAACGGCACCGGACAGGGCCTCCAACACTCCAGGTTGGAATAGTAGCTGGCCAATACCAGCAGCTGCCATGGGCACCTGATCATTCACAGCCAGTGGCCTCTCACCCAGGATCTCCTATCCAGCCAGGGCACCCTGGTACATAGAATCAGCAGTAGTACTAAACCCAGCCATCAACTGCATGCCCAGGCTAGTCTTTCCAGCCGGTGCAACATGACACAGAGAAAAAAGCAGTAGCATCTTGCATTGTGGGAAGGGAAGTAGCAGTAGTAGCATCTGGCGCTATGGGAAGACCCCGCCCCAGCTGAAGATGGCCTCCCTGGTCTTGCATATGTTGGGGAACGCAGTAATTTCAAAAAATTTCCTACGCACAGGCAAGATCATGGAGATGCATAACAACGAGAGGGGAGAGTATCATCCACGTACCCTCGTAGACCATAAGCGGAAGCGTTATGAGAATACGGTTGATGTAGTCGAACGTCTTCACAATCCGACCGATCCAAGTACCGAACGTACGACACCTCTGAGTTCAGCATACGTTCAGCTCGGTGACATCCCACGAACTCCGATCCAGCAGAGCTTCGAGGGAGAGTTCCATCAGCACGACGGCGTGATGACGGTGATAATGATGCTACCGACGCAGGGCTTCGCCTAAGCACTGCTATGATATGATCGAGGTGGATTATGGTGGAGGGGCGCACCGCATATGGCTAAAAGATCAACTGATCAACTTATGTGTCCATGGGGTGCCCCCTTCCCCCATATATAAAGGAGTGAAGGAGGGGGAGGGCTGGCCCTCTGCTATGGCGCGCCCTTGGGAGTCCTACTCCCACCAGGAGTAGGATTCCCCCCTTCCATGTAGTAGGAGTAGGAGAGAAGAAAAGGGAAAATAGAAGAGAAGGAAGGAGGGGGCACCACCGCTCCCCCTAGTCCTATTCAGACTAGGCCTTGGGGGGGGGGGAGCCTCCCCTCTCTATTTCCCCTAAAGCCCAATAAGGCCCATATACTCCCCGGCGAATTCCCGTAGCTCTCCGGTACTCCGATAAATACCCGAACCACTCAGAACCTTTCTGATGTCTGAATATAGCCTTACAATATATCGATCTTGACGCCCCGAACATTTAGAGACTCCTCGTCATGTCCCTGACCTTCGGTACATCAAAACACATAAACTCATAATACCGATCGTCACCGAACGTTAAGCGTGCGGACCCTACGGGTTCGAGAACTATGTGGACACGACCGAGACTCATCTCCGGTCAATAACCAATAGCGGAACCTGGATGCTCATATTGGCTCCTACATATTCTACGAAGATCTTTATCGGTCAAACCGCATAACGGTATAAGTTGTTCCCTTTGTCATCGGTATGTTACTTGCCCGTACGACGATCGTCGGTATCTCAATACCTAGTTCAATCTCGTTACCGACAAGTCTCTTTACTCATTCCGTAATGCATCATCCCGCAACTAACTCATTAGTCACATTGCTTGCAAGGCTTATAGTGATGTGCATTACCGAGAGGGCCCAGAGATACTCTCCGACAATCGGAATGACAAATCCTAATCTCGATCTATGCCAACTCAACAAGTACCATCAGAGACACCTATAGAGCAACTTTATAATCACCCAGTTACGTTGTGATGTTTGGTAGCACACAAAGTGTTCCTCCGGTATTCGGGAGTTGCATAATCTCATAGTCAGAGGAACATGTATAAGTCATGAAGAAAGCAGTAGCAACAAACTAAACGATCATCGTGCTAAGCTAACGGAATGGATCAAGTCAATCACATCATTCTCTAATGATGTGATATCATTAATCAAATGATAACTCATGTCTATGGCTAGGAAACTTAACCATCTTTGATTCAACGAGCTAGTCAAGTAGAGGCATACTAGTGACACTCTGTTTGTCTATGTATTCACACATGTACTAAGTTTCCGGTTAATACAATTCTAGCATGAATAAGAAACATTTATCATGATATAAGGAAATAAATAATAACTTTATTATTGCCTCTAGGGTATATTTCCTTTAGCATAGTACCGCGATTGGGATCCTCCATAGGTGGCAGGACCTGGCCCTCCTGGCCAGGACAAGCAGCAACAACTGGTGTGGTTGTCTGGTCTGGCTGACCAGACTGGGCTCCAGCCCGCACCAGTGAAGGGGGCCCCTAGGCCCGGCCCTGCTGGCCAAGCGGGGGGAAAGCCTAGACAGTCTCCCTCGTCGCCTCGATGGCCACCATGGAGGGATCAGCAGCTTCCTTTTTGGAAACCGTGAGATCACCCAGCGCCTTTGTTGTTGTTGTTCAAATTTACATATCTTTGGACTACCTAAAGGAGTAAATTCTACTGTGCTCTTTAGAGGCTCATCAAATAAAACTTCCACACGCACTCGAAGGAATTTTTCGACAATGACATGGTTGCGATGTGGCACCTCAAGCACCTCCCCCAGCTATCCCCGAGGGTCCAACCCATGCTCTCCGTCTTGATCTCAAAAGGGAGGTCGTGTACCTGGGCCCAAATGGTCATTATGTCGAGGTCGACCTCAGCCGGGTCACCCTTGCCATCAAACTCGGTGAAGATAATGTCGTCCCGCTTGTAGTGCCACAACTGTGCCTTAAGCACAAGCCGAGTATCCCCTTGAGTGGAGAAGTTGAGGACAAACCTCCCATGGTCGCCAGCCCCCTCTTGGACGGTAACCATGCCCTTGTGCTTCCACACCGTGGCTCGAAGTTCATCGACGATGACCCAAGGATTGACTTGGAAGGGGAACAGGAGTCGACCGACCACCAAGTAGCCACTAACGGCTTTGCGAGCATCCTCCAAATCAATAAAGGGAGGAGGGTCCTCGCCTCTAGGGCGCCTTAACGCCGTCTTCCCCAATTGGACAGGTGTAGCTGCAGACAGGGTGACTCCAGCCCCGCCCTTGACCGGCGGCGATCGGAGCCCCACTGCCAAGGCAAGTCCCCCTTTCAAGCACACCACACTCCCCTGATCCGCCTCCACTAGCATCTCCTTTTCCTCACCTCCACTCACCATGATTCTCGCCCCCAAACTCTGACTCACAGGAGAAAACACCGGGTGCAGAGAGTAGAGTTCCGATGAACTACATGAAGAACTGCGACACCCCCAATTGGCATAAATATAACACTCCAAACCCCTTACCCTCATAGACTTTGATCCTGTAATAACAGACTTAACAAAGAAAGAATGTCAATAACTCCGTCGTTTCCTAAATTTTCTAGTGAAAAACACTCTGTTGTCCACCCTTGAAATTAAATCAGCAGATTTCAGGAAATAATCCATAAAACAACAACTCTCTCCTGATTCCACTATGTGGATTCTATTCCTATTGAAGGTCCTACCAAATTAATCAACGGCTCATCCAAATACATTTGTCGGTGCAACAAACCCTGGGACCATTGCCCAGACGGTGCATAGGCCTAAGGACAAGATTGCAGCACCCAAGATCAGACCAAGCACAAGGGATCAGTTCTTTGAAGGATCAAAGTGCAGACCAAGAAGACCAAAATGAGCCAGAGAAGCAGGATATCACTAAGGGAAAAACCTCCCTTGCCGGGCAGGCGAGCCTGGCAGGGTTGGGATTACCCCGGAAGCAAGCCTCCAGATCGTGCCGGCAGGCCTGCCGGGGCTTGCGGAGGCAAACCACTCCACCGCACCACAACAATGCAAGTCATCGATCAGTGTGGTGTAAAGCCCCTAAGTGACTAAGTGGCTGCTTCCTGCCACATGGCGGCCACTTCCCACAGAAAACACCTCCATACGACACCCGTCCTGAGACGTGTCAAGCAAGCAGGCGCGAAGCTGGCAAAACAGCCCGGCAAGGCCTACCGGGTACACTGTGATGTGACACTGAGCGACGCATTTAATGTGCTCTGTCAGCCTGCAGAGATAGGTATGATAGCATTATTAGCTATCATATCAGTGTGTAAATGACTAATTTGCCATTGTGGTGACCCCTTCATCTATAAAAGGATGCCTATGGCAACCGTAGAAAGGATTCGGACCCTCACACATTCATACGCACGTAGCCACTCTCGCCCCGAGGCAACCCTGCCAGGCTAGAGCGCCGCGTTTTCCACCATTATCCACCATCGATCCACCAAAGAAGGAGTAGAGTTTTACGCCTCGCGGCGGCTTGAACCTGGGTAAAACTGCCCGTGCGATCTCTCCCATGCTGTGTTACGCTTCTCCGCTCTTTGTGCAACGTGCCCATCCCCCCGCCGAACCAAAAGGGGCTCATGGCCCCATAGGTGGTCATGGTTTCCCACGACATCTTTGGCGTGCCAGGTAGGGGAGGAATGGGAAGAGCGGAAAGACGAGGCGACAGGTCACCAGTAGGAGACGAAGGCGTCGGTGCCATCGTACTCTGACCTGACGCCCTGCCACCCGCCTTCTCCGTCTTCGCTCGTTTTCTCTCCATCACCACCACTCCAAGGAGACGCCGGACCCCCGGCCCGTCATCTTCCCCGGAGAAGCGGCCGAGAGCCAAGATGGCCAGGGCACTTGAGGTGCGCCGCTCCCCACCTTGGCGGGCAGGAAGGCGCCCCTTTCTTCAGCATCGGCCCCAGTTCCGCTGGAAGGAGCAGTGCTGGGATTACTAACGATACCGGGCCCTACATCCCGGACGGGTGTCAGAGGCTCCAAGAATCTGGTCACCAGGCCGACGAGCTGCAATGGCTCGCGGCAAGATCCAACACACCCCACCATACGGCTGGCCGAGGCAGAGGAGATAAGCATTTCACCACAATGGGAAATCTGGATATCTCCTGCACCGTAGACGGCTCGACCTCCGCACCTCCTCTAGACTTGGACCAGGCACACTCCCCAAGCATCAGCACGAGCATTTGGCATCACCAACCCCAAGCTAGGGCCTGGGGCCTGGCCCCGAGCTCTCCCGTTCAGCATACCCAAGAGAAAGCAGAGGATGGAGGAAGAGAGGTATATGGCTGAGTACTCCCACTCCTCCCTTACCCTTCCTTTTATAGGCGGGCTGGGGCTGGGGGCTGATCCCTCGACGGGTAATCACCATCCTCCTCCGCCAATCCAAAAAGACCGGCACCCTGCCTTGATGCTCTCCCGCACCACGCGCCTCCATTACCTACCCCCCTTGATGCATGTAGCATACATGCCTAAGGATAAGGGCGCGGTGGGAGGAGTGAATTAACGGTTACTCGCCTGTGCGTTAAAGTCATTCATGGGCCATTACAAGAGTGACTCCACTACAACTGACGTTACGCGACGCACGGAAGAACCGGAAAGTGACCTGGGCTCAGGTTAATGAAGAAGCAAAGAAACATCTCAAAAGGGCAAGCCACCACTACGCTCCTGCCTATGCACTGGTTAGGGCCTATCCCGATGACGCCCCACAACGCGTTCGGGCCAGGCCCCGGGGCTCCTGTCGGCGCAACAAACCCTGGGTTCGTTGCCTAGACAGTGCACAGGCCTAAGGACAAGATTGGAGCACCCAAGATCAGACCAAGCACAAGGGATCAGTTCTTTGAAGGATCAAAGTGTAGATCAAGAAGACAAAGACGAGACTGAGAAGCAAGATATCACTAAGGGAAAAACCTCCCTTGCTGGGCAGGCGAGCATGGAAGGTTTGGGATTACCCTGGAAGCAAGCCTCCAGATCATCCCGGCAGGCCTGCCGGGGCTTGCGGAGGCAAACCACTCCACCGCACCACCTCACAGCAACGCAAGTCATCGATCAGTGCAGTGTCAAACCCCTAAGTGACTAAGTGGCTGCTTCCTGCCATATGGCAGCCACTTCCTACAGAAAACACCTCCATACGACACCCGTCCTGAGATGTGTCAAGCAAGCAGGCGTGAAGCTGGCAAAACAGCCTAGCAAGGCCTGTCGGGCACGCTGTGATGTGACACTGAGCGGTGCATTTAATGAGCTCTGTTAGCTTGTAGAGTTAGGTATGATAGCACTGTTTGCTATCATATCAGTGTGTAAATGACTGATTTGCCACTGTGGTGACCCCTTCATCTATAAAAGGAGGCCCGTGGCAACCATAGAAATATTCAGACCCTCACCCATTCATATGCGCGTAGCCACTCTCGCCCCGAGGCAACCCTGCCGGACTAGAGTGCCGCATTTTCCACCATTATCCACCATCAATCAAGCAAATCAGGAGTAGGGTTTTACGCCCCACGGCGGCCCGAACCTGGGAAAATTGCCCGTGCGATCTCCGCCGTGCTGTGTTACGCTTCTCCGCTCTTTGTGCAACGTGCCCATCCCCCCACCGAACCAAAAGGGGCTCATGGACCCATAGGTGGTTGTGCTTTCCAACAATATCTTTGGACTTGCGCTGGTTGCCACGGTGGGGATTGCACCGTGGGGGTGGCCCCTTCCGCATGGCCAGCAGCGTGGGCCGCGTCCAAGAGCTTGATGACGTCTCGATGGCTTCATTCAATCCTCGAGCATGTTAAGGCCGACAGTGGGCCCCCGAGGATAGGCAGATGGAGGGCGCGCGCGTCACCCTCGAGCGACGCCGTGACAACCACCACTAGTCCAATGGGCGCGATGGACCCAACGTCAACGAGCCTACGCTCGGCGGAGGCGGGTACTTGCCTTTTGAGGCTGGGTGCCCTGCCTTCACCCGTGAGCTGCGGCAAGTCCGTCGGCCATCTGCTCGCATGTTCAAGCCAGAGATACCAGAGAAGTATGATGGGATACTAAACCCGATAGAGTTCCTAATCATCTACACCATCGCTGTTCAAGCTGTCAGGGGAAGAGATGAGAAGGTTTTTGCCAACTACTTCCCTTTTGCACTCAAGCCAAACGTGAGGTCTTGGCTGATGCATCTGTCGGAGAACTCCATCTCGACCTGGGCTGACCTGTGCCATGAGTTTGTTGGCACCTTCACAGGCGGCCATCAGGAACCAGGGCGGCCCAGTGATTTGTAGCTTCTCCCGTAGAGGAAGGAGAGACTACGCGGAAGTACATGCAGAGGTTTAGCCGAGTCCACATAAATATTCCAGATATCCACCCGACAGCTGTGATAGCTGCATTCTAGTCCAATGTGCACAACCATCGGATACGTTCCAAGATGAACGTTCGGTTGCCCAAGACTATGAAGGAGCTTTACACCTTGGTGGACAAGTGTGCTCGGGTGGAGGAGGGGAGGAAACTCCCTGGAGAATAAGATGACGTCAACATCGACTAAGAGGATGACGACGAGGCCACTAGTCAGAAGAAGAAGAACAAGAAGCACAACAAGAAGCGCAAGGATAAGGAAGTACTGGCCGTTGAGGGATCGAGCATGCCTAGTACTGGCAAGAAGGCTAAGGCCAAAGCTCTCGGCAAGGAAGCTACCGCGTGCACTGATTGCCGGGAGGCTGCGGCTGCCGAGAAGGCTGGGAACGGTGATGGGCCGTACTGCAAGATTCATCAGACCAAGGGCCATGATCTCCAGGAATGCCATCAGGTCGAACAACTCGTCAAGAAGCAGAGGGCTGAGTATGAGAAGCATGATAAGGAAAAAGGTCAGAATGACACTAGCGGGAAGGGCCGAGTCGGTGAAGCAAATCGCCCCGGCAAGGCTCCTCGGAACCAAGGAAAATCCTCCAGGGGCTGAGAGAAGGAGGATTGCAATGATGAAAGTGATGGAGGGGATGAAGAGGAAACCAGCGAGCAGGAATTCCAGAAGGCCATTGACACCCTGTGCATCGATGGGGGTGCATCTCTGCACTGCTCTCACCGCCAACTTAAATAGTGGGCACGTGAGGTCAATGCCATGGAGCCAGCGGCAGATTCTCGGAAGCTGCTCAAGTGGCCACGCACGCCCATCATCCTCGACGAAGAGGACCACCCTGACCACACCACCGCGGTTGGGTGCTTGTCGTTGTTGGTCTCACCAACAATCTGCAACCTTAAGGTCACAAAGATGTTGGTTGATGGCGAGGCCAGGTTGAATCTGATTTCCCCAAAGGTCATCAGCAAACTTCAGATAGCAGAGGAAGAGCTCAAGGTCACGGGCACGTTTCAAGGAATCAACCCTGGCAGGAGTCGTCCTAAGGGAAAGGTCATGTTGCCAATAACATTTTGGGGAGAGTTGAATTACTGGACTGAGAAGGTTGTGTTCGATGTGGTCGACCTCCCCCTGCCGTACAATGGAATCCTTGGATGCCCATCTCTGGCCAAATTGATGGCGGCATCCCACTATGCCTACAACACCTTGAAGATACCAGGGCCGGTGGGCGTCATTTCCATTCTGTCAGATGAGAAGGATGCAATTATTTGCGTGGATAAGATGTATCGGGACACGGTCACGACAGAGGCCGCTGAAGCCGCAGTTCCCGCCAAGGAAAGAAAAGGAAAGAAGAAGGCCAGCAGGGACGCCGACAAGGAATCTGGGAAGCGTACCTCTTCAGAGTGTGTTGCGCCTGTTGTTGACTTGCTGGAGAGTTCCAATAGCAAGAGATCCAAGGCTTCTGCACCCCATGTGAAAAAGGTCCCGGCAGGGCTGGCTGGCGCTGATGGTACTTTCATGATGAGTGCCACCCTTGATGACAAACAGGAAAGCGCGCTCATTGCCTTCCTACGGGCGAATATCGATGTGTTTGCCTGGCAACCATCTAATATCCCAGGTGTTCCTAGGGAGGTAATCGAGCACCACCTTGCTGTTTGCCCACATGCCCGACCCGTCAAGCAGAAGGTCCGAAAGCAAGCCTTGGAGCGACAATAGTTCATTGCCGAGGAAATCAAGAACTTGAGACATCTGGTTTGCTTAGAGGAGTACTACATCCAACGTGGTTAGCAAACCCAGTGGTCATGCGCAACACTAATGGGAAATGGAGGCTTTGCATAGATTTCACGAATCTGAACAAGGCATGCCCGAAGGACCCATTTCCCTTGCCGTGCATTGATCATATTGTGAATTCCACTTCCAGGTGTGATTTGCTCTCCTTTCTGGATGCATACTCTGGATATCATCAAATATTTATGTCCAAGGAAGACGAAGAGAAGACCTCATTCATCACCCCATGTGGCACATACTGCTTCATGCGAATGCCTTTCAGGTTGAAGAGTGACAGATCCACTTTTGCAAGAGTAGTCAAGATTGGTTTTGAATCACAGTTGCACAGTAACATTGAAGCTTACATTGATGATATTGTGGTCAAGACCAAGGACAAATCGACCCTCATCAGGACTTGGAAGAGACGTTTGCTAATGTGCGCAAGATCAACTTGAAGCTGAACTCGGAGAAGTGTGTGTTTGGCGTTCCCTCCGGCAAGCTACTTGGTTTCTTTGTGTCCCACCACAGGATAGAGGTCAACCCCGATAAGATCAAGGCCATCGAGCAGATTCAGGCACCCAAGACAGTCATGGATGTGAGGCGTTTGACAGGGTGCGTTGCTGCACTTAGCAGGTTCATCTCCAAGTCTCCTGATCATGCCTTGCCATTCTGCAAAGTTTTGAAGAAGGCAGGACCCATGGAGTGGATCCCGGAAGCAGATGCAGCACTACAAGATTTGAAGACCTACTTATCCTCTGTGCCCACTTTGGTTGCTCCCAGACAATAAGAGCTGTTGCTGCTATACCTGGCGGCAACTAATCAAGTGGTTAGTGCAGCACTAGTGGCACAACGAGAAGTGGAAGAGGCAGTAGCCTCAGCCACTGTCCCTTCCAGAGGAGAGAGTGAGCACAGCCCGACAAGGCCATATATGGATCAAGGCAAAGAAGAGCACGACAGCGGAGGCAACCCCAAGGACGCGGCAAGGAAGAAAGTGGTGCAGCGCCCAGTGTACTTCATCAGCTCCCTATTGCAGGGGCTAGGTCCAGGTACTCTGGTGTGCAAAAGTTGATTTTTGGCATTGTCATGGCCTCAAGGAAACTACGCCACTACTTCCAAGCCCATGAGATCACGGTTGTCAGCTACTTCCCTTTGCAAAGGATACTCCGAAACCCTGAGGCTACCGTGTCACATCCCTAGTTCTGGTATGATCTAGGCTTGCTTTGTGCATCATGTTTAACTTTCAAATGAAATTGAAATGGGGAATGTTTCAAACCCTAGCACCAAAGCAAATTCAAATAGATTCAAATTTAAAATGGAATTTCAATGAACCCAAAATGCTCTTCAAAAATGTTCGTGCTCTTTGGAAAATGTTGGAAACAACAACCAGAGGTGATGCACATTTTTTCTAAACATTTTGGATTTTTGAATGAACCCATATGTATTTGAATTGGAGCTGTTTAAAATAATATAAATATTTTGAAGGCTCCAAAAATGTTGGAAATTGGTGAGGGCCTCTGGTATATTATAACTAGTGGTCACAAGGAATCCCAACATTTTTAGATTTGTGCTAGTATTTATTTTAAGTCAAAAACAAATGTCAGAAATAGAAAAGAAAACAAAAAAGGGAAAACTTACCTGAGGCCTGGCACTGTGCGGCCCAGCTGGCCGGCCCAGCTAGCTGGTCGTGCCAGTCATCTCCCTCCTCTCGCCAGGACGACGAGAGGCGCGTGCCTAGCGCCTGCGGCCACACACCGTGGCCACCTCCTCTCTCCCCGCCTACTTGTCCCCTTCCCGACGCCACTGTGGACGCCACAGAGAAACCCCGCACCTCTCTCTCTCCCTCGCCCTCTTCGTCTCCTGTGTCACCCACTCCCGCGACGACCGAAGCGCTGTCGTCGCTGCCGACAAGCACCACCGTGGCCACTGCCTCCCCCTCGCCCCTGGACATGCCCATTAGCTCCGCGACGTCGTCTTCATCATCTCCACCGAGCCAAGTGAGCCGGGGCGCATCATAGCGTCGTCATCACCATCGTCTTCAACCTTAGACGATGCCAACTGCCGACTCGGATTCGCCGTCTTCAGCGCCTCCCCGAGCCCACTGGCCTGCTCAGCGAGTCCTCTGTGAGCTCCGCCGCCATTTCCCCTCCTCCCCGAGCTCGTTCCTCTCCTCTAGCCTCCTCTGCCACCGGAGCGGAGAGCTCCGTGCCACCGGACATGGTGCCACCATGGCCAGAGCCCGAACCAGCCGCTCCCGCATGCGTCATCGTTCTCCTCACCTCCCCAGGAGCATGTAGCCTCCATCAGCTCCTCCCCACGTGCCCCCTAGCTCCAACCCGAGCACGCCCGAACTCCGACCGCCGCACTCGTCGTCGCCGGTGCCACTCCGGCCACTCCCCGGCCGCGCCACCACCACGGTTGGATGCGGATGAGCGTCCGCACCCCGTAGCCGCGCTCCGTGCGCCAAACGGTGCCCTGTAGGAAAAACCCGCAGCGCACCACCGCGTCTGGACTCGCTGGTGGCTAAACGCCGGCGACTACTGACCGTTGACCGGCGTGGGTTGACCCCACCGCCCAGTTTGACCTCCCCCCTCTCTCTCTCACTGACTTGCGGGCCCCGCCCGACTAATTACTCTAGTTAGCACTAATTAACTAGCTAGGTTAGTTAATACAGTCACTGACTAGTGGGCCCTGCCTAGTTAGTTAGGACTAACTAACTTAGTTAGTTGACTGGGTCACTGACCAGTGGGACCCACTGGCCAGGTTTCACTTGGTCAGCCCCGTTGACTCACTCACGTCATGCTGACGTAGTGCTGACGCAGTTATTCATTTTTGGTATTAAAATAAATTAGGAAAATCCAGAAAATGATATAAACTTCTAAAATTCATAGAAATTCAACCGTAGCTCAGAATGAAATAATTTATATATGAAAAATTATCAGAAAAATGCAAGGAATCCATTTATGCCAGTTCCATGCATGAAAAACCAACTTATACATGCTGTATAAGTGAAAACATAATATGTGCATTTTAAATGCTTCATTTTGAATTGCATTTGATTCAAATGGGCTTCAACCAACTTGGTAGCATCTTGCATTAGCCCAAACACTAGCATTTGCACATGTCATGTTCATGCGTCATATTGTTGCATTTGTTTGTGTATTGATTGCCGGCACCATTTCTTCTCGATAGGTTCCACTCCGGAAGGTGTTCCTGAGTACCTGTCAGAGGAGCAGTACCCCTTCGTTGATCTATCAGGCAAGCAACCCCCCTTGAGCATTTCGATAAATCCCACTGTCTCGCTCCTGCTCCTTATACTGCATTAGGACAACAACGATTCAACTCCTACTTTCTGCTGCGGTAGTTGAACCCATTCCTCTGCATGACCTGTCATTGCCACAGTAAATAGTTGAAATCCACTAGCATGAGTAGGAGTTTCTTGAGCCTTGATGTGCCTACTCATCCATGCTTGTTTTCTTTATGCCAGCTATGCTTAGAGTTGTGTTAGGTCTAATTCATCGGGAATGAATCAGAGTGGTGAACATGTCCTACCGATAAAGGCTAAGTGTGTGAACACGTTTTGGTAAAGGTAGCGATGAGAGGCCATGTAGGAGTACATGGTGGGTTGTCTCATTGGAACCGTCCCTAAGCACTGAGTTTTGTGTATGTTATCCAAGTCCAGTTACAACCACACATTGGGTTCCGGTTATCCGGCCCCTCTCGGCTTATTAATCTAGTTGATCTCTGTCTAGGAGTTGAAACTAGTTTCTGGCGTTTGTAGGTACTGCTAGTTGTCTACCAGGTGGTGTCCGACGGGACGGGCTTGGGACAGACTAGGCACCGTGGCATGATGTACCAAGTGGCACCCGGATGGTGGGCTTGGGAACCCTGCACACATCGTTTGGGGCCGTACTGGAGACTTCGGCCAGAACTCCTTGCAGATGGAGCTCGAATAGGCGATAAACCTGGACGAGAGACTTGTGTGGTTAGTCAGGTCATGGCCGACACCCTCGCACGGCTTCTGCTTGAAGGTTGTCGAGGTACATGATGTGTACAGGGCGATAAGTGGTGAGAGCATGTGTGAAGAAGTACACCCCTGCAGGGTTAACATTATTTATTCGAATAGCCGTTTTCCTCGGATATGGAAACTTGGAGGACTTATGTAGTACATAGAAAAATTGAAGTGGATACTCTAAAATCCGCAAGATAAGCGTGAGTGCTATGGATGGCCTTCTCGTAGGGAGACGGGTGTCGGGTGGTAGGAGCGACATATGCCAACAGGTGGCTTATCATTGCGGGGGCCAATAGAACATCGCCGGTGCCTGGAAACGGGATGAGGCAAAGACATGCACGCCGGCGAATCTTACCCAGCTTCAGGGCTCTCCGGGGAGATAATACCCCTACTGCTGCTCTGCGGGGTCTCCGCATGGTTACTAAGTGAACAAGTAGCTACAATGCTCCTTGAGCTGTTTCGGGTGGAAGGAGGAAGAAGGGCTCGACTCAGCCTGCTTCCTCTCCTTGTATGGTGTCTAGGTCTAGAAAGAGAGTCCAACCTTTGCATGGGTGCACCGGGGGGTTTATATAGGCCTACCCCCCGGGGGTACAATGGTAATCCGACTGGGCTCTGGGCCCAGCTGTGTGTGACTATGCTCGCCGGCTTCTCCGCCGGCTTCTGGGGCCCGCCGGCTGCCGACCCCTAGGTCGACAGGCCGGCCCCACCGGCCAGGGCCTGGTCGGCAGCTGGTTACTGTTGCTCCGTGTTGTTGACGCAGGCTTGGTCGGGGTAAGCGTGGCTACAGTAACGCCGCCTTGGCGGGCGATTAGTGTAGCCCCGCCGCATCTTGTCTCCTTAATGGGCGTCTCCTTCGAGGAGGGCGGCAGGCCGGCTACGTGAAGCCGGCCCTCTGTCTTGCCGGCTTGAGAGGAGGTGCGGCCGCCTTCGGCATCTCTCTGCCCGAAGGGGCCCACTGCCTCGGGGGCCACGCTGGTGGCCCGTCGTGGACGGCGTCAGAGCCGCCGTGGCTACAGTGCCGCGCCGGGCGGGCCGCAGCTGCCCGCACGACGCGCTGTACCAGGCGTGCTCCGGGTTTTGGGGGTGGCATGCTCCACTATAGCCACGCCCCGCTTCATCATCGCAGAGTGGACGCGTACATTGCGGGTACGGCGTTGACTGCTTTATGGGAGCCGGCCTGGCTGTAGCCGGCCTTGTCATAGCCGGCCCTGCCGTAGCCGGCCCTCCACAGCTTTCTTCATGAGGGTAAAAGGGCGGGCCGCCCCCGAAGCCGGCTAGGAAGGTAGCCGGCTAGGGGGGAGGCGGCCCAGGTCTTGAGTCTTCTTGTGAGCCGGATGGGCTCATAATTTTTTCTGAGGGGCCAGGGGAAGCCGGCTGGGCTACCCATGGCTATTTACCCCGACAGTAGTCCCCGAAGCCGGGCGAGCTTCACGGCGGACGGAAGGACGGGAAGCTTGGCCGGCTTCATACCCTGAGGGGCCGACCTCGTCGTTGCAGCCGACTCCGGAGCACTTTTTTGTTTATTATTAAGGTGACCGTGGTTGACCCGCGGGCTGGCCGCGGGCCCCACGACGGGCGACGTGGCGGAGAAGTCCTGCCGTCACACACGCGCGACGGGACGCCGCCGCAGGCCCGGGCCCGCCACTCCCTGGCCTCGGCCCGGGCGCAGATCTTCTGCGGCCCGAGGGGACTGCTCGCCTCCCCGCGGCCGTTTCTTCGCGTCATCAAGGCGCGCAATTAACGCGGGCGTGGGGGAGATGGGCACGATCGATCCCCACGATCCCCCACGCCGTGCCTCCTCGGCTCTGGCGCACGCGCCTACAAGTAGGGGGGGAGGGGGAGAGGCAAAGGCCCGTTCGCTCCCCGTCCCTCCTGCTCCTCTTCTTCTCCTTCTTCTTCCTCGCGCCCGACGCAGTCTCGCGCCGCAGCCCACCCACGCCGCCATGTCTCTGGCGCTGTCAAGCTCGTGGGACGGGTCCAATGTCCACGAGGACCACATTGAATTCCTCCGCCAGACCCGGCGCCTGCCCGCCGCCAACCTTGTGCAGGTGCGTCTGGCGCCCGCGACGGAGGTCTCGCCGGCGCCGGAGGAAGGCGAGCGCGTCGTCTTCCGCACGCACTTCTTGCGTGGCTTCGGCTTCCCGGCGAGTAGCTTCATGTGATCTTTCCTTGAATTCTACAACCTCCAGCCGCACCACGTCACGCCCAACGCGGTGATGCAGCTCTCGGCCTTCGTCTCCCTCTGCGAAGGTTTCTTGGGGGTGCTGCCGACGCTGGAGCTCTGGGCGGAGCTGTTCCAGAACAAGCTCGGCACCGTCTCCGCCGGCGTGCCGGCTCCCTGCGGCGCCTTCATTGCGATGAAGAGGGCAAGCGACGACAACCCCTTCCCTCACATTCCTCTGATCCAGTCTGTCAAGCTCTGGCAGAAATCCTACTTCTATGTCAAGAATGTCGCCCCGCACGGCGACTACGTCAATCTGCCGGCTTACGTAGCCGGCCCGCCGGCTGGGAGGCGGCCGTCTTGGGGCTACAGGTCCAAGTCCTTGTCTCCGGCTGGGAATGCCTCCATCGCCCGGCTTCGGGTGATGATCCAGTCGGAAGGCCTGCGCGCATCCGACCTGGTAGCCGCCTTCGTCGAGCGCCGGATTCTGCCCCTCCAAAGCCGGCCGCACATGATGTGCCAGATGAGCGGCCGGTTCGACCCTTGCCGGCTGAGCACATGGGAGATGCCCCATGCCGAGGTGGCTCTGATGGTGAACTACATCGCCAACCTGAAGCTCACCGACGAGTGGCAATTCGGCAAGGCACCATACTCCCGTGCCCATCCTCCGCCTGTGGTAAGTCCTTCTTCTTGTCGTTTGCCGGCTTGAACCAGCCGGCTTCTGACCAGGCGGCTCTTCTCTTTTTTCTTTCTATCAGAATCCTCTCCTCCCGCCGCCAGCCGGGGCGGCTGGAGTCGAACGCGAGTATGCCCCGGACCGCATGGTGGACGACCTCGATGACCCGGACCTTGCTGCAGTCGCCATGGAGGACGCCGCCATGGGGGACGTCGCCGAGCCCGGCGGCACGGGGCTCTCGGCCAGTTTCGACGACTGGCCGGATGATTTTGAGGCCGAAGAAATCCCGCGCCACCAGCCGGCAACCGACCGCCGCAGCGCGGGCTCGTCCGCCGCGCCGACTGCCGGTGGTGGAAAGGGAAAATGTCGGGCCGCGCTCCCACTCTTCGGAAGCCGGCCGAAGAAGCCGAAGGCCTCCGCCGCGGCCACGAAGCATGACGAGGCGGCGGCGAAGGCGGCCCGCTTTCGGAAGGCGGTGAAGAAGCCTCCATCAGTTTTCGCGTAAGCCTTCTAGCTGCCTATGTGCTTGTTATTCTGAAGTCTTCCTTTACTTGAATTCTTCTCTGATTTCTTGAGCAGGGCGCCGCTCTCCCTCGAGCGAGGCCCAGGCGGCTCCGTGGTCGGGCCGGGTGCCGGATCCTCAGGGTCCCGCCGAGTGGACCCCCACGCCGATCTTGCAGCAGCCACAGAGCGCAACGCTCGCGAGGCGCGTCGAGAGAGGGAGGCGGCAGAGCGGGAGGCGGCGGAGCGGGAGGCCGCCCAGACGGCGACGGGGCGAGCAAGCGCGGCGGCCGAGACTCCGTCGGAGCGGGCGGCCGCGGAGACGGAGGCGGAGGGCGCGCGTAGCCGGCCTCCGCTGCTCGCCATCCCCCTCCAAACTTTGGATCCGGACATCCCTCTGCCCACGGCGGAGGAGATTATCCCCGAGCAGCCGCCGGTGCAGAGGGACGAAGTCTTCGAGATTTCCGCGGAGAGGATGCCGCCGGCAGCGCCAGCCGGAGCGGGCGAAGGCGGCCAATCGTCGGCGGTGCCGGAGGAGCCGGCCCGGGCCGCGCCCGAGGCCGGAGCCGGTCTTGAGATCGAGCTGGCGACGGGCCGGCATGCCGGAATGGGCACGGCCCCGCCAGACACGCACCGAGCCGCGGGTGCCGAGCAGACGGCGGACGCCTTGGAGGCGGCCAGCTCCGCCACGTCTGGGTGGACTCCTAGCGGAGGGAGCGGCGAGCTGAACGTCGCGGCCCAAGGGGTTCGGAGTCGGCTGCAGGCACAGGCCAGCCTCCTGAGGCAATTTACTCAGGAGTTTCTGTCGACGCGGTCTGCAATTCGGCTAAGTATTCACTCGCTGACCGTTCTGGTCCTTTGAATTTTTTCCGTGGGGGCGCGCTAGCGCACCCACTGGGTGTAGTCCCCGAGATCCGGGCCGACTGCAGCGCAGTCGGGTCGGATCTTACTCGATGACTATCTTGACTGTTTTTTCTGATCTCTTAGGATTATCATAATTCTCGTGCCGCCGCCTTCAACTCCCAGGCTCGGGAGCTGAGCCGGAGGACCGAAGACCTCGCCAGCAGCCGGCGTAAGTGTTTTGTCTTTATTTGTTTCTCGTGGGGGCGCGACAGCGCACCCACTGGGTGTAGTCCCCGAGATTCGGGCCGACTGCAACGCAGTCGGGTCGGATCTTCCTTGACGAATTTTCCTTTGCTGACTTTTTCTCTTTGTCTTTTGCTCGTGCAGAGGCCAACGCCGACCTGCGGAGGGAACTCGGCGAAGTGCAGGCCGCTCTTCGCACCAAGGACGCCGAGTACGCTGACTTGGTTCAGGAGCGCGACCGCCTGGCGAAGAAACTGGCCGACCAAGAGGAGAGCCACAAGGCGGCCCTGCAAAAGGCGCAGGACGGCGAGGCTGCCCTGAAGGCGGAGTTCGAGGCCAGGGAGGCGAGCTGGGCCGAGACGTGCCAGGCGCTGGAAGAAGGCTTCGGCCGGATCGAGGATCTCATCGATGGTAGGCCGTCTTTCTTGCCCTTCTTCCATCTGCCGGCCGCCTGCGGTTTGGTTTTGACTTGTGTTTGCTGTCTTGCGCAGAGTACTTTCCCGGCCAATCCGTCCTCGCCGCCCAAGCCATCGTAGCTTACCGCGAGGAGCGCCGTCAGGCCGGAGTTGTGATTCCGCCGGACGCGAATCGGACGCTGTCGGAGCAACTCATCGCCATCCAGGCGCGGCTGCAGCCGGCCCACCGGCTGCTCCGCCGGCTCCAACGCACCGGGGCGATGGTGCTGGCCGCGCTCTGGCCCGGCCAGACAATTCCTCGCACTCCAAGCCAGACGGCCGACTGGCTCGAAGTCGCAGTCGGCCGCCTCGAGGCTTGGAAGGTGTCCGCAGCCTGTCTTGGAGCCAGGCGTGCGCTGGAGTTCGTCCGCGCGTGGTACCCAGGGCTAAGCCTGGACCAGCTGCGGACGTGGCGGTCGGAAGCCGACGCGGAGCTGGAGGAGGTGCGGCCGGCGATCGCGCAACGCGCCTCGATGATCGCCGAGTGCACCGACACCAATGTCTTCGTGCCGGAGCTCAACGACGATGGCGCCGCCCAGCCGGAGGAATGGTTCAGGCTGAACCCGGCGGACAGCGAGGACTCGGCCGAGGAGATCGGCTCCAGCGACGAGGGCGAGGACGACGAGGAGGAGGACGGCGAAGACGCCGAGCCGACTGGTGAGACGGCCGACCGTCCTCCAGCCGACCGTGCCTCCAGCAACGAGCCACGCGGGAGCGCGCCCTCTGCCGGAGGCGATGATCAAGCCGAGGTTGGCCAGCCGGCCGCTCCTCCAGCCGGCACGACTGCTTCCACCGCCCAGCCCGGCTCGTCCACGGCCCCGCCGGCTTGATCTGCCGTTCCTTTTGTCCCTGTTTTACTTTTTCGAACAATTTTAAGTTTCTGCAATTCCACCCACTGGGGGTGTATCGAATAATGTTGGATGTCAACCTCTCTGGAGACCTTTTGTGTAAATATTAATATATGCATGTGTTGGCGTTCATTCAAGTGTACTTTTTTGTCCTTAGGCTCTTTCCTTTGCCGCCTTCCCTCTTTGGGAAGGCATGTACTTGAGCTTTCTTGGATTTGAAGCAGACTGAATGTAAGCCGGCCGGCCGGCTACTCTGGTAGTCGGTCGGCGGGAGGCAGCAAGCCGGCTTTTGTTATATATGTGAGCCTGTTTGGTCCCTAGCCGTTTTTCATGTGCGCACCCTTTCCGGCTTGTGACTCTTGCCAGCCGGGCAGTCGGTTCTTCGAGCTGCGATTTCGGCAAGAGCCAAGCTTGGGTGTCGGCACATTACTTGTCTGACTGCGGGTAGGGCTCCTAATATAACTCTAGTCGGCTAGTCCCCGGGCCGACTCGTCGGACCCGGTACCGGACAAAATAAATGAATAGGTGATATCATACGCATGATAACTTTCATTCATAAAATAAAGGGTGGCAGTCCCCGAGTCTTTCTTGGGGAGCCTACTGTTTCGTACTTAATACAAAAGTGGGCATAATACATACTACATTTTAACTGTAAAACTTCCGAAGGAGATTTGCGTTCCATGGTCGCTCCGACTCCTTGCCGGAGTCGTCTCTCTTGCGTGCCTTCGGCTTCTGCGCGTCGATGAGGTAGTAGGCGTCGTTGCCCAAGGCTCTGCTGATGATGAAGGGGCCTTCCCAGGGGGCTGCGAGCTTGTGCTGGCCGGCTGTTCGCTGGATCAGCCGAAGCACAAGATCGCCCTCCTGGAAGGATCTTGGTCGGACCCTCCGGCTGTGGTAGCGGCGCAAACCCTGCTGGTAGATGGCAGACCGGCTGAGGGCTAACAGCCGGGCCTCTTCCAGCAGGTCGACACCGTCTTCTCGTGCTTCTTTGGCTTCCGCTTCCGTGTACATGGTTACCCGAGGCGAGTCAAACTCGATATCTGTTGGGATGACTGCCTCGGCACCATATACAAGGAAGAAGGGAGTGAAGCCGGTTGATCTGTTGGGCGTAGTATGCAGACTCCATAGGACAGCCGGCAGCTCATCGAGCCAGCAGCCGGCTAAATGCTCCAGAGGTACGACCAGTCGGGGCTTGATGCCGGACAAAATGAGGCCATTTGCTTGCTCCACTTCGCCGTTTGACTGCGGGTGGGCGACTGACGCAAGGTCCAGCCGGATACCTTGCGCGGCGCAGAACCGTGCCAAGGCACCTTTGGCAAAGTTCGTGCCATTGTCGGTGATGATGCTGTGCGGTACGCCGTACCGGGTTGTTATATCTGCAATGAAAGTCACTGCAGTCGGCCCATTCAGCTTCTTGATCGGCTTCGCCTCGATCCACTTGGTGAATTTGTCGACGGCGACGAGCAAATGTGTCATGCCGCCGCGCGCCGTCTTGAATGGGCCCACCATATCCAATCCCCAGACGGCAAAGGGCCAGGTGATGGGAATGGTCTTCAGTGCCGAAGCCCGGCGCTGGACTTGTCTTGCTTCATTTTTGTCGGCCGACAGATCTTGGTTCACCAAAAAGTTGCGGATGGTTTGGGCCCATGATGGAGCGACGACTTCCTCTGCTACCAATGTAGCCACAGCCACCAGGGTGGGCGGGCTAGGTAATGCAGTGCTGGAGTCGGCCGCCGCTTGCTGCGCTGAAGAAGTCCCCGGGCCGGCTACCGCAGTCTCCGGGCCGGCTACCGCAGTCCCCGAGCTGGGTGCGGCAGTCCCCGAGCCGGGTACTACAGCCCCCGAGCCGAATATTGAAGTCCCCGGGCCGGCTGCTTGATTCTTCGAGCCGGACCCGGCCTCCTCGGGGTTAGGCGGCACGAAGATGGAGTCGGATTCCGGAGACAGCTTGATTGATGGCTTGAGGAGGCGCTGTAGAGAGACGCCGGTTGGTATTGCTTGCCGCGTGGAGCCTATTCGGGCCAGAGCATCTGCTGGCTCGTTGTCGGCTCACGGCACATGAAGGAATTCACACCCGTCAAAGTATCCGCTGATTTGCTGCATTAGGAAGCGGTAGCTCGCCATGTTTGCGTCCTTGGCGTCCCAGTCGCCAGAAGATTGCTGCACCACTAAATCCGAGTCGCCATAGCACAGGATCCGGCGGATGCCAAGTTCCTTGGCAAGCCGGAGCCCGTGTATGAGCGCTTCGTACTCGGCTACGTTGTTGGAGGCGGCGAAGTGGATCTGCAGCGTGTATCTGAGCTTGTCGCCCTTTGGAGAGGTAAGGACGACGCCGGCTCCCAAGCCGGTGCGCATCTTTGATCCGTCAAAGTGCATGCGCCAATGGGTGGAGTCGGGCGCTGGTGGTAAGTACTGGGTCTCGGCCCAGTCGACGAGGAAGTCGGCCAGCGCTTGCGTCTTGATGGCGGTGCAGGGTTGGTAGAAGATCGTGTAGGGGGCCAGCTCGATGGCCCATTTAGCCACCCGGCCGGATGCATCCCGGCTGCCTATGATCTCAGCCAGTGGGGCAGTGCATACGACCGTGATGGGATGCTCTTGAAAGTACGGCTTCAGCTTCTTGGCGGCGAAGTACACACCATAGCACATCTTCTGATAGTGCGGGTAATTTTGCTTCGAGGCGGACAGCACCTCGCTCAGGTAATAAACCGGCCTCTGGACCATCTGGGCTCGGCCTTCTTCAGGGCTTTCGACCACAATGACGGTGCTGACCACCCGGCTAGTGGCGGCAATATATAGGAGCATGGGCTCCTTCTCAGTCGGTGCCGCCAAGACAGGCGGCGTGGACAACATTTTCTTCAGCTCGTGGAAGGCTTGGTCGGCCTGGTCATTCCACTCAAAGTGAGTGCTCTTCTTCATGAGGCGGTAGAGGGGGAGAGCTTTTTCTCCAAGCCGGCCGATGAAGCAGTTCAGAGAGGCCAGGCACCCGGTGAACTTCTGAATCTCTCTGAGCTTGGTTGGGACCGCCATCCTCGCGATGGCCTTGATCTTCATAGGGTTGCACTCTATGCCGCGTCCGGAGACCAGAAAGCCTAAGAGCTGGCCGGCTGGCACTCCGAACACGCATTTCTCCGGGTTGAGCTTGATCCGGAACCGGCGCAGGTTCTCGAATGTCTCCTTCAAGTCTTCCAGCAGAGTGCCATGCTTCTCCGTCTTCACCACAACATCATCCACGTAAACGTGGGCGTTCTTGCCGAGCTGCGTGAGGAGGCACTTCTGCATGCAACGCTGAAAAGTGGCGCTGGCATTCCTCAAGCCGAACGTCATAGTCAGGTAGCAGAAGGCTCCAAACGGCGTGATGAAGGCGGTCTTCAGTTGGTCATCCGGGTTCAGCTTTATTTGGTGGTATCCCGAGTAGGCATCCAAAAAGCTCAACAGCTCGCATCCGGCTGTGGAGTCTATCACTTGATCAATCCTAGGCAGAGCGAAGGGATCTTTTGGGCAAGCTTTGTTGAGGCTTGTGTAATCTATACACATGCGCCACTTGTTATTCTTTTTCAGCACGAGAACCGGGTTCGCGAGCCACTCGGGGAAGAAAACTTCCATGATGAAGCTGGCTGTGAGAAGCCGGGCTATCTCCTCCCCTACGATCCTTGTCTTCTCTTCTGACAGTCGGTGGAGGGGCTGCTTGACGGGTTTAGCATCCTCCCGCACGTGCAATTTGTGCTCGGCGAAATCCTTCGGAACACCCGGCATGTCCTTGGGGGACTATGCAAAGATATCCCGATTCTCACGGAGGAAATCGACGAGCTTGCCTTCCTATTTGCTATCCAGGCTCGCCCCAATGACGGCAAACCTCTCGGGGTGCTCGGGGTCGAGCTGTATCTTCTTGGTCTCCTTGGCCGGCTAGAAAGATCCTTGGGCATCATACTCCTTGGAGTCGGCGGGTTGGTTTAGCTGCTTGCTGGCCAGGGCCACGACCCTGTCCAGCGTCTTCTTCTCTGCAGCGATCACGAGGGATTCGGCCAGCCGGCTGCTGGCCGTGGCGCAGTCGGCGGACTTCTTGTAGTCGCCGGCGATGGTGATGACACCCTTGGAGCTCGGTATCTTCATCTTGAGGTAAGCGTAGTGGGGGACCGCCATAAACTTGGCCAAGGCGGGTCGGCCAAGAAAGGCATGGTAAGGGCTCTCCAGGTCCACCACCTCGAACCAGATTGCTTCCCGGCGGAAATGATCCTTGCCCCCAAAGAGTACATCGATCTTGATCTTGCTGATGGGGGCACAGGATAAACCGGGTACGATGCCGTGGAACACCGTTCGAGTCGGCGCAAGCTGCTTTGCCTTGACACCCAGCTTCTCCATGGTGTCGCGGTACAGGATGTTGATGCTGCTTCCGCCGTCGATCAGCACGCGGGAGAAGCGTGCGGCGCGCGTATCCGTTGCGAGGGTGGCCTCCAGGACCAACGCGTAGGAGCCAGGGGACGGCATCACCTCTGGGTGGTCGGCCCGGCTCCAACTGATGGGTTTCTCTGACCAGTGCATGTGGCCGGCTGGGCTGGCGGCGGCCATATTGACTTCTTGTTGCTCTCGGCGCTTGCTGCGCCGGTCTTCGGGCTAGCTCGTGAAGACAACATAAGATGCTTGCTCATCGGGGAACTCGTCCTGCACGGCGTCGACCGCGGGCCGGGCGGCCTTGGGCGGCGGAGCCGGCGGTGGCGGGCCGGCAGGCGGAGTCGGCGTGAGCCCTTCGCCCTTGGAGATTCGGGCGAGCCAGTTGCATTTGCGGGTCGTGTGGTTGGACGGCTTCGCGCTGCTGTGGAACTTGCACGGGGCATCAAGGGTTTGCTCGTAGGAGAAGGCCGGCTGCCAAGCCGGCCGGCCGCCCTTGGGCTTCTTGGGCGCGGGCCGCCCTTCAGGCGGCGCATCTTCGACCATGGCCACCTGCCGGCTAGCGGGAGGCGGCGCAGGGCCCTTGCGCTTTTGATCGCTCTGGTGTTGGTGTCGGCCGCCGTCTCCAGCCGACGCTTGGGGCGCCGGATTGAGCACTTTTCCGGATGCGTCCACCCGGAGCTCGGTCTTCATTGAGGAGTCGGCGGTGGCGTACTTGTCGGCGATGTTCAGGAGCTCGTCGAGGGTAGTCGGCTCATCACAGAGAAGCTTGTGCTTGAGGAGGGTGCCCTCTTGGCACCCGGCAGTGAAGTATTCGATGGCTTGCACCTCGTGCACCCCTTCGCAGGAATTGCGGAGCTCGGCCCAACGCGTGAGGTAGTCGCGAGTGGACTCGGCTGGGCCCTGTACGCACAGGGAGAGCTGTCTGGGCTTGGGAGCCCGCTTGTAGGTGCTGGTGGAGTTGCAAACGAAGGCTTCAGTGAAATCCACCCAGCTGTTGATGCTGAGGGGCTTGAGGTTGTTAAGCCAAGTCCGTGCCGTGCCTTGCAGCATGAGGGGCACGTACTTTACGGCAACGCGCCGGTTGCCATTGGCGATGCTGACGGCTGTGGAGTAGTCGGTCAGCCAATCTTCCGGCTTCACCGAGTCGTTGTACTTGGGTGTGTCTCTTGGGAGCGAGAACCCTTTGGGGAAGGGCTCGTCGCGGATGCGGGGGCCAAAGCAAGGCGGGCCGACATCGTCTTCTTCTTCTAGCGCCAGGGATCGGGCCAGGCGGTCGATCCGGTGGCGGTCGTCGTTTTCGCCGACTCCCTCGCGGCGACCAAGCCGGCCGCTGAGAGTCGGGTGAGCCACTGGAGGCGGGGTAGGATATCTCTCTCCACGAGCTCGAGGCGGAGGCGGGGTGCCCCGCCATTCCATGGCACGGGGGCGGCCGTCCGCGTCTCGCTCGATGGAGACTTGGGTCCGGCTTCGGCTGGAAGCCGGCTCTTTCTCGCGCCGCGCGCGGGTGTTGCTCGTAGTCGGCGACCGGGAAGTCGCGCTGTGTTCGCGGCGCGGGGGAGGGCTCCCCGCGCAGGGGTCGGCTTCATGCCGTCGTGCGGCCGCATCGATTAGTTGCTGGATGCGCCGCGTCATGTGGGGGAGGTTTTCGGCTTCCAAGCTGTCCAGCTCGTCTATGGCCGCCTGGGCGACGCGCAGGTTCTCGAGCGGGGTGGCGTAGACCGGGCGATCTACTCCAAGTGTGTCGGCGATGACGGCGCCGTGTTGCCTGACAACGCCAGCCCGGCTTGGGCTAGCCGGAGCCGGCGTGCCGAAGGCGGTGCGGTCAGCTTCGCGCTGGTAGGCCTCGGTGAGGCGTCTTATGGAGGCTAGCCGCTGGCCCTCCACGAGGAGGGCGAGGCGGCGTGCCTCCAGAACTTCGTCGCTGGCGTCAGCCGGAAGGGGGGCGGACAAGTCTTGGGCAGCCGCGCGTGGGGCGTCGCGGGCGCCCTCGTCAGTCGGGCCGTCGAGGCCGATAACCATCACCTCGGGGGCGTCAGAATCGCGATCACCAGCCGGAGGGAGCGGGTCATTGTAGACCGTGACATTGGTGGGGAAGGTATCGTAGGATGCCGTGTCGGAGTCGACAGGCATCGGGTCGGTGGAGCCAACCGACTCCAAATCCACAGCGGGCTCGCTGGAGACGTGGAGCTGGCCGAGGAGGTTGGCGAGGTGATCTGTGCCCGCATCGGAGGCAAGCTCGTCGGAGATGCGGGCCTTGTTGAAGAGGTCGGCGAGGCCGCTAGCCGCGCAGATGTTGGTGACGCCATGCAACGCGTCGCGGCAAGCGCCATCGGGCGAGCCAGGCTGGCTACGCTCGCGGGGAAGGAAAAGGGTTCCCATCCAGAACAGGTCTCCGGACGACGGTGCACCTGGCCCCATGGTGGGCGCCAAATGTCGGGTGGTAGGAGCGACATATGCCAACGGGTGGCTTATCATCGCGGGGGCCAATAGAACATCGCCGGTGCCTGGAAACGGGATGAGGCGAAGACATGCACGCCGGCGAATCTTACCCAGCTTCAGGGCTCTCCGGGGAGATAATACCCCTACTGCTGCTCTACGGGGTCTCCGCATGGTTACTAAGTGAACAAGTAGCTACAATGCTCCTTGAGCTGTTTCGGGTGGAAGGAGGAAGAAGGGCTCGACTCATCCTGCTTCCTCTCCTTGTATGGTGTCTAGGTCTAGAAAGAGAGTCCAACGCTTTGCATGGGTGCACCGGGGGGTTTATATAGGCCTACCCCCCGGGGGTACAATGGTAATCCGACTGGGCTCTGGGCCCAGCTGTCTGTGACTATGCTCGCCGGCTTCTGGGGCCCGCTGGCTGGTGGGTCCCGCCGGCTGCCGACCCCTAGGTCGACAGGCCGGCCCCACCGGCCAGGGCCTGGTCGGCAGCTGGTTACTGTTGCTCCGTGTTGTTGACGCAGGCTTGGTCGGGGTAAGCGTGGCTATAGTAACGCCGCCTTGGCGGGCTATTACTGTAGCCCCGCCGCATCTTGTCTCCTTAATGGGCGTCTCCTTCGAGGAGGGCGGCAGGCCGGCTACGTGAAGCCGGCCCTCTGTCTTGCCGGCTTGAGAGGAGGTGCGGCCGCCTTCGGCATCTCTCTGCCCGAAGGGGCCCACCGCCTCAGGGGCCACGCTGGCGGCCCGTCGTGGACGGTGTCAGAGCCGCCGTGGCTACAGTGCCGCGCCGGGCGGGCCGCAGCTGCCCGCACGACGCGCTGTACCAGGCGTGCTCCGGGTTTTGGGGGTGGCAGGCTCCACTGTAGCCACGCCCCGCTTCATCATCGCAGAGTGGACGCGTACATTGCGGGTACGGCGTTGACTGCTTTATGGGAGCCGGCCTGGCTGTAGCCGGCCCTGCCGTAGCCGGCCCTCCACAGCTTTCTTCATGAGGGTAAAAGGGCGGGCCGCCCCCGAAGCTGGCTAGGAAGGTAGCCGGCTAGGGGGGAGGCGGCCCAGGTCTTGAGTCTTCTTGTGAGCCGGATGGGCTCATAATTTTTTCTGAGGGGCCAGGGGAAGCCGGCTGGGCTACCCATGGCTATTTACCCCGACAACGGGAATGGATCCATAGTGGAGTATTGATATGGTGAATATGTGGACTCGTGTGCGTCTTCTCACCTCAAAGAAGTTTCTGATACTCGTAGTATAGGTTAACCACTGAGTCAAAGCTGGCTTGCTGCTGTTAAAACACCACCACCCCCTTGTTGATAATGTTCCATATGTAGGTAGTTCTGATGTAAGACTTGCTGAGTACCTTCGTACTCACGTTTGCTTATTTATGTTTTGCAGTTGGTTACACTAGTGACTTTGATGAGTAGCTTGTATCCCAGCCACGATCTTGTACACTTGGGAGGGTCTTGTAGATAGTCGGGCTTCTCAGCCTTTTTCATTTGTAGTTGTCTGTACTCAGACATGTAATGCTTCCATTGCCTGTATGCTCTAAATGATGGGTCATGAGACCCCTGTTTGTATTGAATGCTATGTGGCTCTTCTAGGCCTTTATCTATATGAGTTTGAGTTATGTGGTGATGCCATGTTGTACATCACATACTTGCATGTTATGCATACGTGTAATGTGTATTGCTATGTATGGGATCCGACAATCTAGTTGTTTATCCTTGGTAGCCTATCTTATGGGGAAATGTAGCCTAGTGCTTCCACTGAGCCTTGGTAGTCCGCTATAGCCCGGTTTACCGGAGTCCTGTTAGCCCATCACTACTGCTCCAGAACACTTAGACTGGCCGGCATGTGATTCACTTTGTTCCTGTGTCTGTCCCTTCGGGGAAATGTCATGCGGAGACATCCGGAGTCCTGTTAGCCTGCTACAGCCCGGGTTCCAGGAGTCCTGTTAGCCCAGTTGCTACAGCCCGGATTCATACGCTGTTGACCGACATGCTCGAGGTTGATTCATGTATGCCTGTCCCTGTAAGTTAGTGCCACTTTGGGTTCACGACTAGTCATGTCGGCCCGGGTTCTCTGTCATATGGATGCTAGCAACACTATCATATATGCTAGCCAAAAGGCGCAAACGGTCCCGGGCCATGGTAAGGCGACACCCGTGGAGATACCGTGCGTGAGGCCGCAAAGTGATATGATGTGTTACATGCTAGATCGGTGTGACTTAGGATCGGGGTCCCGACAGCGTTGGTATTAGAGCCTGATTGACTGTAGGATTACCAAGACAAACTGGTCGAAGTTGAGTCTAGAAATGCTTTAGTTATATAAGGGAATTGATTTTGGAAGGGAATGTAAGGCTCTTTTACTCCTTTACCTGATGTCATTCTTTCTGAGTCAGCCTCTTCTTTTCTACGAGGGTTAAGGACTAGGCTTCTCCTCTATCTATCAGGATGACGTGTTACTAAACCATAAAGTCTTAGGATTGTTGAGTTTGTGTCTCCGTACAGTTCTACTACTTCCGTGTGTCATCAGTTTGACCCAGAACCTTGATATTATGATGCTGAGTGATTATGCTATTCCTTTGATGAATGTCTGAAAATCGTTTTTGAGCATTCACAGCCGTTATGCTGCCGAAATTGTCCTAGGATTTCAAGAGTTTCCATTGCTTTTGCATTACATTCCGCATCCTTATGTCGAGACTAATTCCATCCTTGTTTCCTTGGTTTCTATGCCAGGATGTTGTCTGCTAACCGAGGTTCAGTTGCTCATAGCAAGAACCACGGAGATGGTAGGGATGAGGATCCTCCTGACCAGCCTTTGATGGCAGAGTTCTTGTTAGCATCCAAGAGGAACAAGCGTGAGACTAACCGCTTGCTGGCACAGATTGAGCAGAACACCACACATCAGCGTAAGAAGTTGGTTTCCATCACCGATTTCATTGGTCTGAAACCACCCACCTTCCATCATTCCATTGAGCCACTCGATGCAGATGACTGGCTCCATAGCATCACTCTTAAACTGTATTCTGTGAACGTGGCTGAAGGTGACAAGGTCACCTATGCTACCTATCACCTGGAAGGTCCTGCTAGTATTTGGTGGCAGAGCTATGAGGCTATGCTTCCAGCTGGCCAGATTCCTACCTGGAGGGATTTCATCGAGGCTTTTCATGAGCACCACATTCCTCAGGCTCTCATTGACCGCAAGAGGGAAGAGTTCTGTAGTTTTACCTAGGGTAAGCTACCTGTTGATGCTTACAGTAGAGAGTTTGGAAACCTCTTCCACTATGCTACAGAAGAAGTGTCCATGAACGCCAAGAAGCAGGCTAGGTTCCGGAAGGGTCTCAACCCTAAGTTGCGTCGTGATCTCCACCTGCATCATTGTGATACTTTCCAGGCTCTTGTGAACAAGGCCATTAATGCAGAGACAGCTCAGCTCACTTAAGAGGAGTCTCGTAAGCACAACCGTGATCTCGGTTCTTCCTCCCGCTCTGGCTCTCAGAAGCAACGGATTTGGATTCCGAACTCAGCTCTTCCACCTGGATATGCACCGAGGCCATCCAATGTGGCGCCTCACCTAGCTCAGCAACGTGCTCCACCCAGGCCTATTAGTGGACCACTTGCGGATGTAGGTCCACGTCCTACCTCAGGAACTTGCTTCACCCGTGGAGAACCAGGACACTATGCACGTGACTGCCCTCAGTCCAGTTATACTCCACCCTAGCCTGAGAGGTCTGTTGGCCGTGAAAAGCCTTCAGGCAAGATGATCAGTACCAAGCCAGCCACCACTAAACGGGCATGTGTGCACCACGTCTCAGCTACAGAAGCTCAAGATGATCCCGATGTCATATTGGGAACACTTCTTGTCAATTATCACCCAGCTTCAGTTCTGTTCGATACTGGAGCATCTCACTCCTTCATATCCGAAGGTTATGCTCGGTTGCATGACATGTCATTCTGTGATATGCCAACTCCACTAATAATCCAGACTCCTGGTTCCAAATGGCAAACCTCCAAGGTAAGCCATGGTAATGAAATCCTTGTTGACAGACTGGTATTCCTTGCTTCTTTGATATCTCTCAAGTCTTCAGATATTAACATCATCTTGGGCATGGACTGGATGACAGCTCATCATGCCAAGATCGATTGTTACACTAGATCTGTTCAACTTACACATCCATCTGGTAAAATAGTCACTGTCTCCACTAGAGTTGCAAGGCGTCAACTCTATTCTCTTAATGCCAGCCCTCTTCCAGACCTTGAAGATATTCCGGTAGTCCATGACTTCCCGGATGTCTTTCCAGAAGAACTGCCAGGTGTCCCACCTGACAGAGATGTAGAGTTTGTCATAGAAATTATCCCAGGAACTGTTCCAATCTCTAGGAGACCATACAAGATGGCACCTTTGGAGTTAGCCGAGCTTAAGAAACAGCTTGATGAGTCCTTGCAAAAGGGTTTCATCCATCCCAGTTCTTCTCCTTGGGCTTGTCCTATCCTCTTCGTCAAGAAGAAGGATGGTACAGATCGGATGGTTGTAGATTATCGCCCCGTTAATGTGGTCACGATAAAGAACAAGTATCCGCTCCCCAGGATCAACGACCTGTATGATCAGCTCATTGGATCCTCAGTCTTTTCCAAGATGGATTTGAGGTTAGGCTACCACCAAATCAAAATCAGAAATGGGGACATCCCCAAAATGGCCTTTGTCACTCGTTATGGCCAATACGAGTACACCGTGATGTCTTTCGGCCTAACCAATGCTCCAGCTACTTTCTCTCGCTTGATGAACTCGATATTTATGGAGTACTTAGATAAGTTCGTCATGGTTTACCTTGATGATATTCTTATTTACTCGAAGAACGAGGAAGAGCATGCCGAACATCTTAGACTTGTATTAGAAAAACTCAGAGAGCACCGCCTTCATGCCAAGTTCTCCAAGCGTGAATTTTGGTTGCCAGAAGTGACCTATCTAGGCCACGTGATCTCTGGTAAGGGCATTGCTGTCAATCCCGAGAGAGTTAAAGCCATTCTCGATTGGACTCCACCCAAAACGGTCAAACAAGTTAGGAGTTTCCTTGGTCTAGCCAGTTATTGTCGCCGCTTCATTGAAAACTTCTCCAAAGTGGCCAAACCCCTCACAGAACTTCTCAAGAAAGATAAAAGGTTTGAGTGGACCCCATAGTGTGAGCACAGTTTTCAGGAACTAAAAAGACGCCTAACTTCTGCGCCCATACTCGTGCCACCGGATTTCACTAACGACTTTGTTATCTATTGCGACGCTTCACGTCAAGGACTAGGTTGCATTCTTATCCAGGATCGTCATGTGATTGCCTATGCATCTCGACAGTTGCATCCGCATGAGGAAAATTATCCTACACATGATCTAGAGCTTGCAGCCGTAGTCTATGCACTTAAGACCTGGCGACATTACCTTCTTGGTAACCATTGCGAAATCTACACTGACCATCAGAGTCTCAAGTATATCTTCACCCAACCGGATCTGAATCTCAGACAGAGACGTTGGTTGGAGTTGATCTCGGATTACGACTTAGGAATCACCTACACCCCAGGCAAAGCCAATGTCATGGCTGATGCTTTAAGTCGTAAATCCTATTGCAACAACCTCATGTTGCAACAATGTCAACCACCCCTCAATGAGGAATTCTGTAAGCTTAACCTTCACATAGCTCCTCATGGTTCCCTTTCTACCTTGGTGGCAAAACCTACCCTTACGGATCAGATCATAGAGGTTCAGAAGCATGATACGGGAATCTCCCGAATCAAGAAAAATATCTCCAAGGGAGTTGCTGGTTGCTTCTCTATGGGTGAACGAGGTGTTGTTTAGTTTGGAAACCGTTCGGTGGTTCCCAAATGTCAACAGATGCAACAACTAATCCTTAAGGAGGCCCATGAATCTCCTCTCACGATTCATCCCAGTAGTACAAAGATGTATCAGGACCTACGCCAGAGGTTCTGGTGGACTAGGATGAAGAGAGAAATTGCTCAGTATATTGCCAACTGTGACGTTTGTCGTCGCTTTAAGGCAGAGCATCAAAGACCTGCTGGCACCCTTCAACCTTTAGCTATTCTCGAGTGGAAATGGGACAAAGTTGGTATGGACTTCATCACCGGCTTTCCTAGGACCAAGAAAGGAAATAATGCTATCTTCGTAGTCATTGATCGTCTTTCCAAAGTATCTCACTTCCTACTTGTTCGAGAGAGTATCACTGCTAGTTAGCTCGCTGACTTATATATCTCCTGAATAGTGTCACTCCATGGTGTTCCACTAGAGATCAATTCAGACCGTGGCAGTCTTTTCACCTCTCATTTCTGGGAAAGTTTCCAGAATGCCATGGGAACCCATCTTTCCTTCAGTACCGCTTTCCACCCTCAGTCAAGTGGTCAGGTGGAAAGGGTCAACCAAATTCTCGAAGACATGCTTAGAGATTGTGTTATCTCATTCAGTATGGATTGGGAGAAGTGTCTTCCTTTCGCCGAGTTTGCTTATAACAATAGCTATCAATCCAGTCTTAAGAAAGCTACTTTTGAGATTCTCTATGGACGAAGATGTCAAACACCTTTGAACTGGTCAGAAACCGGTGAAAGACAATTCTTTGGGCCGGATATGATTCAGGAAGCAGAAGATCAAGTTCGCATTATTCGTGAGAATTTGAAAACAGCCCAATCTCGTCAAAAGAGCCAGTATGACCGTCATCATAAGGAAGTGGCTTATGAAGTTGATGACAAGGCTTACCTTCGGGTTACTCCTTTGAAGGCTACCCATCGTTTCGGTATCAAGGGCAAGTTGGCTCCTTGTTACATTGGTCCTTTTCGCATTCTCGCTAAACGAGGAGAGGTTGCCTACCAGTTGGAACTACCCCCACATCTTTCTCGAGTTCATGATGTCTTCCACGTCTCTCAACTCAGGCGTTGCTTCTCGGATCCCATCCGCGGAGTGGACCATGAAACGCTTGATCTCGAAGATAAACTCACTTATCGAGAGTACCCCGTTCGCATTCTGGATCAAGCATAGCATGTCACTCGACGTCATAACATCAAGTTTCTCAAGGTTCAGTGGTCTCATCATTCCGAGAGAGAAGCTAACTAGGAGCGAGAAGATCGTCTTCGACTTGAGTACCCCGCTTTCTTTCCGCCGACTCCTGAATCTCGGGACGAGATTTTTTCGAGTGGGGGCGAGTTGTCACATCCCTAGCTCTGGTATGATCTAGGCTTGCTTTGTGTATCATGTTTAATTTTCAAATGAAATTGAAATGGGGAATGTTTCAAACCCTAGCACCAAAGAAAATTCAAATAGATTCAAATTTAAAATGGAATTTCAATGAACCCAAAATGCTCTTCAAAAATGTTCATGCTCTTTGGAAAATGTTGGAAACAACAACCAGAGGTGATGCACATTTTTGCTAAACATTTTGGATTTTTGAATGAACCCATATGTATTTGAATTGGAGCTGTTTAAAATAATATAAATATTTTAAAGGCTCCAAAAATGTTGGAAATTGGTGAGGGCCTCTGGTATATTATAACTAGTGGTCACAAGGAATCCCAACATTTTAAATTTGTGCTAGTATTTATTTTAAGTCAAAAACAAATGTCAGAAATAGAAAAGAAAACAAATAAAGGGAAAACTTACCTGAGGCCTGGCACTATGCGGCCCAGCTGGCCGGCCTAGCCAGCTAGTCATGCCAGTCATCTCCCTCCTCTCGCGAGGAGGACGAGAGGCGCGTGCCCAGCGCCTGCGGCCACACGCCGTGGCCACCTCCTCTCTCCCTGCCTGCCTGTCCCCTTCTCGATGCCACTATGGACGCCACGGAGATGCCCCGCACCTCTCTCACTCTCCCTCGCCCTCTTCCTCTCCTCTGTCACCCTCTCCGCGATGTCCGAAGCGCTGCCGTCGCCGCCGACAAGCACCACCGCGGCCACTGCCTCCCCCTCGCCCCCTGGACATGCCCATGAGCTCCGCGACGTCGTCTTCGTCATCTCCACCGAGCCAAGCGAGCCGGGGCGCGTCATAGCGTCGTCATCACCATCGTCTTCAACCTCGGACGCCGCCGACTGCCGACTCCGATTCACCGTCTTCAGCGCCTCCCCGAGCCCACTGGCCTGCTCAGCGACTCCTCTGTGAGCTCCGCCGCCTTTTCCCCTCCTCCCCGAGCTCGTTCCTCTCCTCTAGCCGCCTTTTCCACCGGAGCCGAGAGCTCCGCGCCGCCGGCCATGGCGCCACTGTGGCCCGATCCCGAACCAGCCGCTCCCGCATGCATCATCGTTCTCCTCACCTCCCTAGGAGCATGTATCCACCATCAGCTCCTCCCCACGTGCCCCCTAGCTCCAACCCGAGCACGCCCGAACTCCGGCCGCCACACTCGCCGTCGCCGGCACCACTCTGGCCACTCCCTGGCCGCGCCACCACCACGGTTGGATGCGGACGAGCGTCTGCATCCCGCAGCTGCGCTCCGCGCGCCAAACGGCGCTCTGTAGGCAAAACCCGTAGCGCACCGCCGCGTCTGGACTCGCGGCAGCTAAACGCCGGCGACCACTAACCGTTGACTGGCGTGGGTTAACCCCACTGCCCAGTTTGACCTCCCCCCCCTCTCTCACTGACTTGGGGGCCCCGCCAACTAATTACTCTAGTTAGCACTAATTAACTAGCTAGGTTAGTTATTACAGTCACTGACTAGTGGGCCCTGCCCAGTTAGTTAGGACTAACTAACTTAGTTAGTTGACTGGGTCACTGACCAGTGGGACCCACTGTTCAGGTTTGAGCTGGTCAGCCCCGTTGACTCGCTCACGTCATGCTGACGTAGTGCTGATGCAGTTATTCATTTCCTGGTATTAAAATAAATTAGGAAAATCTAGAAAATGATATAAACTTCTAAAATTTATAGAAATTCAACCGTAGCTCCGAATGAAATAATTTATATATGAAAAATTATCAAAAAAATGCAAGGAATCCATTTATGCCAGTTCCATGCATGAAAAACCAACTTATACATGCTGTATAAGTGAAAAATATAATATGGGCATTTTAAATGCTTCATTTTGAATTGCATTTGAATCTTTGATTCAAATGGGCTTCAACCAACTTGGTAGCATCTTGCATTAGCCCAAAACACTAGCATTTGCACATGTCATGTTCATGCATCATATTGTTGCATTTGTTTGTGTATTGATTACCGGCACCGTTTCTTCTCGATAGGTTCCACTCCGGAAGGTGTTCCGGAGTACCTGTCAGAGGACCAGTACCCCTTCGTTGATCTATCAGGCAAGCAACTCCCCCTTGAGCATTTTGATAAATCCCACTCTCTCGCTCCTCCTCCTTATACTGCATTAGGACAACAACGATTCAACTCCTACTTTCTGCTGTGGTAGTTGAACCCATTCCTCTGCATGACCTGTCATTGCCACAGTAAATAGTTGAAACCCACTAGCATGAGTAGGAGTTGCTTGAGCCTTGATGTGCCTACTCATCCATGCTTGTTTTCTTTATGCCAGCTATGCTTAGAGTTGTGTCAGGTCTGATTCATCGGGAATGAATCAGAGTGGTGAACATGTTCTACCGATAAAATCTAAGTGTGTGAACACGTTTTGGTAAAGGTAGCGATGAGAGGTCATGTAGGAGTACATGGTGGGTTGTCTCATTGGAACCGTCCCTAAGCACTGAGTTCTGTGTATGTTATCCAAGTGCAGTTACTACCACACATTGGGTTCCGGTTATTCGTCCCCTGTCGGCTTATTAATCTACTTGATCTCTGTCTAGGAGTTGCAACTAGTTTCTGGCATTTGTAGGTAGTGCTAGTTGTCTACCAGGTGGTGTCCAACGGGACGGGCTTGGGACAGACTAGGCACCATGGCATGATGTACCAAGTGGCACCCGGATGGTGGGCTTGGGAACCCTGCACACATCGTTTGGGGCCGTACTGGAGACTTCGGCCGGAACTTCTTGCGGATGGAACTTGAATAGGCGATAAACCTGGACGATAGACTTGTGTGGTTAGTCAGGTCGTGGCCGACACCCTTGCCCGGCTTCCACTTGAAGGTTGCCGAGGTACATGACGTGTACAGGGCGATATGTGGCGAGAGCGTGTGTGAAGAAGTACACCCCTGCAGGGTTAACACTATCTATTCGAATAGCCGTTTTCCTCGGATATGGAAACTTGGAGGACTTATGTTGTACATAGAAAACTTGAAGTGGATACTCTAAAATCCGCAAGATAAGCGTGAGTGCTATGGATGGCCTTCTCATAGGGAGACGGGAACGGATCCATAGTGGAGTATTGATATGGTGAATATGTGGACTCGTGTGCGTCTTCTCACCTCAAAGAAGTTTCTGATACTCATAGTATAGGTTAGCCACTAAGTCAAAGCTGGCTTGCTGCTGTTAAAACACCACCACCCCCTTGTTGATAATGTTGCATATGTAGATAGTTCTGATGTAAGACTTGCTGAGTACCTTCGTACTCACGTTTGCTTATTTATGTTTTGCAGTTGGTTACACTAGTGACTTTGATGAGTAGCTTGTATCCCAGCTAAGATCTTGTACCCTTGGGAGGGTCTTGTAGATAGTCGGGCTTCTCAGCCTTTTTCTTTTGTAGTTGTCTGTACTCAGACATGTAATGCTTCCGTTGCCTGTATGCTCTGAATGATGGGTCATGAGACCCCTGTTTGTATTGAATGCTACGTGGCTCTTCTGGGCCTTTATCTATATGAGTTTGAGTTATGTTGTGATGCCATGTTGTACATCACATACTTGCATGTTATGCGTACGTGTAACGTGTATTGCTATGTGTGGGATCCGACAATCTAGTTGTTTATCCTTGGTAGCCTATCTTATGGGGAAATGGAGTCTAGTGCTTCCACTGAGCCTTGGTAGTCCGCTACAGCCCGGTTTACCGGAGTCCTGTTAGCCCAGCACTACTGCTCCGGAACACTTAGACTGGCCAGCATGTGATTCACTTTGTTCTTGTGTCTGTCCCTTTGGGGAAATGTCACGCGGAGACATCCGGAGTCCTGTTAGCCTGCTACATCCCGGGTTCCCGGAGTCCTGTTAGCCCAGTTGCCACAGCCTGGATTCATACGCTGTTAACCGACATGCTCGAGGTTGATTCATGTATGCCTGTCCCTGTAAGTTAGTGCCACTTTGGGTTCACGACTAGTCATGTCGGCCCAGGTTCTCTGTCATATGGATGCTAGCGACACTATCATATACGTGAGCCAAAAGGCGCAAACGGTCCCGGGCCATGGTAAGGCGACACCCGTGGGGATACCGTGCGTGAGGCCGCAAAGTGATATGATGTGTTACATGCTAGATCGGTGTGACTTAGAATCGGGGTCCCGACATACCGGAAAATAGTGGAGTGGGCATTGGAGTTATCCAGCTTTGGCCTGAAGTTTGAGAGCGCATCAACAATTCAGAGCAGGGCATTGGCAGAGTTTATTGCAGAATGGACACCAACCCCTCATGAAGAGGAACTGAGATAGTTATGCTTGGCAAGGAAGCACCCCAAGAATGGATCATGTAAATCGATGGTGCCTTCTCTCTACAAGGTGCATGGTCTGGTGTGCTTCTCTTTGCTCCCACTGGAGAGCACCTAAAGTACGTCGTCCAAATGCATTTTCCCTGAGAGTAGGCGACCAACAATACTGCAGAGTATGAGGGGATCCTTGCTGGGCTCAGGATTGCAATAGAATTGAGGATCAAGAAGCTGATCATTCGAGGAGATTTACAACTTGTGGTGAGACAAGTCAACAAGGATTACCAAAGTCCATTGATGGAGGCATACGTTGAGGAAGTGAGAAGTCTACAGGAGCGCTTTGACGGATTGCAGACAGAGCACATACCGTGTGCGTAAAATAGCATTGTTGATCATCTGTCAAAGTGCACTACACGGAAGTTTCCTATGGAACCAGGTACTTTTGTTCTCCATATTACTCAGCCCTCCATATCCACGGCAACAATGGCCTGGAATAGGAGGAAATTGGACTCCGGCAAGCCTCTCCCGGTAGAGCCTCGCGGGGTTCCTAGCAGAGAGCTTGGCGGGAACAACTCCCCTTCAGCTGCTGAGCTACCCTGTCCCACCAAGCCACCGGTCCTCGTGGTCGAGCTGAGTTGGTACCTCCAAACAGTCGAAGGCTCAAACTTTGGCTGGATTGGCTTCAATTCCTAGGCTAGATACAATGAAACCAAGGAGTTTGCCAGTTGGGTCTCCGAAGATGCATTTCTCCGGGTTGAGTTTAATTTGGTATTCTCGTAGACTGGCTAATGTGTCGCGGAGGTTGTCTATCAACTGTTTGACGTGTTTGGTTCTAACAATAAGATCGTCCACGTATGCCTCGACGGTCTTTCCGATGTGTTTCTCCAGGCATGTTTGAATCATGCATTGGCATCGGCGTTCTTTAGTCTGAAGGGCATCATGTTAAAATAGAACAACCCTCAAGGTGTGATGAATTGTGTTGTTGCCTGGTCGGATTCCTTCATATTTATTTGATGGTATCCCGAGGAAGCGTCCAGGAAGCACATTGAGTCATGGCCCGCTGTGGCATCTACAATTTGGTCAATTCGGGGTAGTGGGAAGGGGTCTTTGGGGTAGGATTTATTGAGGTCTTTTAAAATCGACACACAAACTCCATGACCTAACCTTCTTTGGTACCATGACTAAATTGGCCAGCCAGTCAGGGTGCTTTATGTCTTGGATGAACCTAGCCTCCAGTAGTTTAGCTAGTTCCTCGCCCATCGCTTGACTCTTGGGTTCATAAAAACTTTGAAGTGTTTGTTTGACAATCTTATAATCCTTTAATATGTTCAGGCTGTGTTTTGCGAGCCTGCAGGGTATTCCTGGCATGTCAGAAGGGTGCCAGGCGAATATATCCTAGTTTTACTTGAGGAAATTGCGTAAAGCCTCGGCAATCTCTGGGTCGAGGTTTGCCCCTATGGATGTTGTCTTAGATGGGTCCGTAGGTTGTACTTGAAACTTGACTATTTCGTTAGCTGGCTTGAATGAAGTAGACTTTGGCCGTTTGTCGAGGATGACATCATCTCGGTTGACTTTGGCGCGTAGCGCGGTTAGCTCCTCGGCCGTGAGGGCTTCGGATAAAGACTCAAGGGCGAGTGACGCCATTTTATTCTTAGCTTTAACTGCCCTATCGAGGTCGCTTGAGATGGTAATGACCCCATTTGGGCCCGACATCTTGAGCTTCATGTAGCCGTAATGTGGTACTACTTGGACTTTGGATAAAGCGTCTTGTCCTAGAAGGGCGTGATATCCACTACTGAAAGGGGCGATATGAAACATGACCTCTTATGAGAGATAATTGTCCGGTGTTCCGAAGACTACATCTAGGACTATTTTTCCAATGCAGCGTGCCTCTCGCCCGGGCACTATACCTTTAAAGGTGGTGTTACTCTGTTCTACGCACAATTTATTGATGTGCATCTTATCCAGAGTATCTGCATATATAGGCCCTGTTTGGTTCAACTTTTATCGACGGATTCCGCTGCTGCGCAGTAGAATCTGAACCAAAGGGCGAACCCAGCAGAATCCGATTCTAGAAATACGCTGCCAAAATCTGAACCAAAAGCGGAAGCAGCCCAGGACGTGCTTTCCAAAATCTGATTCCGTTGCGGACCAAAATCTGAAAAAGTTGTATCAGCTACTTTGCCAAATGACCTACAGCCTTTTCACATCAGATTTTCCATAGCTGTTTTTCCACAACAGATTTTTCACAGCTGCTTTTGGAAATCCATAGCCGAACCAAAGAGGGACATAAAATTCAAGTTGTTGTCTCCGTCCATAACAACCCGCCAAAGTCGGCAACTATGTACGATTGGGTTGAGGACCAGCTCGGCGGGGCACCTGCCCTAGGTTGACCTCGACTGGTCACAGTGATCAAAAGTGATATGCGTGTCTATCCATGCGCCCTGAATTGGCACCTGCTGGATAGCATTGATTTCTCGCAGAGCTCGTTTGCGCTGATTGTTGGACGCAAAGGTCTCATAGATCATCATCACCTCGTCTTCATCTCATGTTTGTTGTATGTAGATTGGGGTGCCCGCCAGAAGGGCGGGTCCTCGTTTAGCTATCTGCCTGACCACCCAACAATTGCGAGGACGTTGAGTTGGGCAGGAATTAATTAGAATAGTGTGTATTGGGCATGGCTTATCCAAAAAACTGTCAAGGGTGATCCCAGGGTGGCAGGAGGTTTTCTTGTTCTTTTGAGGTTGCTAGCCAAGTTCCGCTTACGGGGTTTGCCCCGAGGTACCAATCTATCATGTTTTGGATGGTCTTCACACTCTGTGTTTTCTCCGGCTAGCCAAGCATCTTCAATGGTGCAGAATCAGGACACTAGATTGGATAATTCTGGAAGTGTTTGAACACAGCGACGAGCAAGGGCGTTTGAAACACCTTTATCCTTGCATCCACGTTGAAAGGCCATGATTATGTCAGAGTCTAGGTAATCTAATATCTTGTTTTTGACACACAAGAATCCGGCCAAGAACTGTCTGATTGATTCGCCAGGGAGTTGTTGTACGTAGGCCAGATCCCAAACATCCGGTGGACCTGAGTTATTAGGGCGATACTCTATGTTGAAGGTGAGTGGACGATTTCCGATCTCTAAGGATCGTGGGTATGAAACCCTACTTTCCTCATCCCGTGTCAGATCTACGGCCGTCAGACAGGCCAGACTGATTTGAAGATGAACTTTGTTAGTTGCCTCTAGTCGGCCGATGTCTGAGTCGCTTTCCAAAAAGTACCCCAGCCCTTCGTCCTTGCAGGGATTCCTTGTAGGGGCCAGTGAAGGGTCATGGTTTGCCTCCACCCTATGTGAGATGTTTCAGGACTGGCTATCAGCCCTAGGAGTTTGGGGCCATTGATCGGCGATTCCATCGATCATTCTATCGATCTCAAAGTGGAACTCTCAATGAAAGAACCAGTGTTGGCGTCAAATCCGGCAGACCTCGGGGTAGGGGGTCTCGAGCTGTGGATCTCGGGCAGATGGTAACAGGAACGGAGATCCGATGTCTTACCCAGGTTCGGGCCCTCTTGATGGAGATAAAACCCTATGTCTTGCTCTTGTTTATATTAATGGAGATGTATCAAGTACAGAGTTGATTTACCTCGAGATAATAAGATGTGGTCTAACTCTTTGTCTAGGTGAATGTCATTATGTTGATGTCCCCACTACAAGCTAAACCCCATGGCTTATATATGAAAAGTCTTCAACAGATGTAGTCGACCATGCCCCCTGGCGTACAACTTCTAGAATCCATATTGAGTATGAATGAAGGCCCACTGGCCCAATCCGAAGAACATGGGCTGACCTGGTTAGCACCCTTTAATCCAGGACACCATCACTAGGGCACAAGGGTCAGCTTTATGAAGCTCGGGAAGGGTCGTGCAGTAGCGTGTTCTTCGTTCATGAGGTTCGATTCATTTTTGATCTGTTCTTTTGTTGTCATCTTCCATCATTTGAGTGTATTCTCCATTTCTGTTTCCGGTGTTAGTTTACGCATGCGTGCCCACTATGATGTTCATGTTTTTACTTTCCTCCTATCAGCTCCAACTCCTCTTATTGCTTGTTTCCTTTGTGCTTGTTCTTAGCCTTGCCTGCTATTGTTGGGTATGCAAAGCTTATTTTCTAATGGCTCTGGCTTCTTGTAGAATTTATTCGATATGATTAAGGTGGATGGCAGCAATGAGCCTAGAGAAAACCGCGGTCGGCACCGAGCACACAATTGAAGTTGCCTACATCGAGCAGAGCGGGTTGCCTCGCGTTCATGTTAGAGGTTTGTTGAGGGAGTGATGGTATACTTTCTAAGGCTATGTGAGATGAATATTCTAGTTTGATATTGCCTTTTTGTGTATTTTTACCATTCCAGTGTGCTTGGTACGCCCCTGCATCCGTGTACACAATGTGTATTTGTCCATCTTTGTCGCCAGGGTGTATTCAGGTGTTTTTGTGGGCTACGAATCTATTTGGGTTATCGTTTAAGCGAAGCTTAGCGTACAGTGGTGTGAGTGCCAATTTATTTATGTCACATCGACAAGCAAGTTGAACGCGGTATGACAATGGAGTGCTCCCTTGGGCTTGTGAGGCATTATGTTTTTGCCCCACATCTTGTCCAAAGATGCGGGTGTTGGGCGTGTTGGACAAGGCGGGTGTGTCCCGGATTTAAGCCGGGATATTGGAATTTGTCAAGAGATGGCAATAAAGCTGGTTCTACTGCCTGTATATTCTCGTGTATAACATGGCCAAGGGCCTTCCACCATATGCATCTGCCTGAACTCAATGGCGGTGTTCCTAGGGCATGAAACCATCCATTTTTGAGATGTAGGACATTGAGTGGTCTCGCTAGATGGGCCCACATGTGTGCCTTTCTCGATTTTGTGCGTGACACGTGGTTCGAGAGGGCCATCCGGACAGTGCTTGTGATGGCTGTCCTGAAGGCCGTCAGGTCTATCTGGGTAGGATTGCAATGCCAAGAGGCCAGGTACTCGCTCGCCCCCAACCGGGTTGATATATAGGTGCTGCTAACAAGGGGTTGGTCAATGTCATGGTCAAGGGGCTGGTCCACGGGCTTGGGAAGGCTAAGGAGCGGGCAGATGGATCAAGGTCTATCTGGGCAGAAAGGCCCCTCAAGCACTGCACGACATTGCATCCGTGTGGAACTATCTAGCCCAAGCCGGCCTCGCATGGTCTTGAGCGGATTTAGTTGTTCTGAGTAGGAGTCCCCAGTTTGGATGGTTCAGGTCATGTACCGTCTTGGGATGTGGTGGATGTTCTATTGAAGAGACCAACTGCACCATTGAGCAAAAATACCAATTGTAGCCAAGAAATGAAGCAACTATTACAAGCAAAAATTTGGGTGAACTAACAAGCCGGCATAGGGCAAACTACCTTGATTGATTATCGTGTGCACAAGCTAGCACTATGCGGGTAGATCTATGCTGACAAGCCAGACCCACGTGCGAGGCAACACAAACTAGCATCGACCCCACTGCCCATCTCAACCTGGAGGCACAATAGCGACGGAAATGCAGATACAATGAAGGGCCACCCATAGTACGGGCAGGCATTTGGAGGCATAGAATCTATCTAAGTATGACATCTGGAGTGACGGTGTCCTGGACTTGGGGGTACTAATCTAGTCGGCCTATAGTCATTGGGCTGGGCCATTGGGCATGCATTCTTATTAAGGAAGACTCTGGAAGTTGTACGCCTAGGGGAGATCAAGACCAAAGAATTGACATGGACTCCAAGATATTCCCTGCCGCCTCCATGTGATGCTCAGATACCGACTATGTAACCCTAGATGCCCTACCTGATGTGTATATAAACCAAAGGGTTTAGCCCGTAGTGGGGACCGAATCAGAATTACATTCTCCTAGCCCTAGAGGTAGAACACACCTTACGATCTCGAGGTAGATCAACTCTATACTTGATACATCTCCGTTAATATAAACAAGAGCAGGACGTAGGGTTTTACCTCCATCAAGAGGGCCTGAACCTGGGTAAACATTGTCTCCCTTCTTCATGTTACCATCGATATGAGATACACAACTCAGGACCCCCTACCCCGAGGTCTACCGGTTTTGACACCGACACTGGTGCTTTCATTGAGAGTTCCGCTGTGTGATCACTGGAAAGATCGATGGCTCATCTGCAGATCAACTGCGGCACCGACCGCGGAGACGTTTATGTCCCTCGCCAACTCTTTGTGTTCGGATGCATGATCTTCTACGCCAACTAGCACTACAAAAAACACACTTCCATGATGATACATGTTTGTCACAGTAGGTCACATTTTCTGTCATGCATACATCCATGACGATTTTATGACAGAATCAAGATAGTCGTACCTGTGCTATCGTAGAAGTGTTCCATGACATTACCAAAATTATCATTACGGAAGTGTCCACTTCCATGACGATAAATGGCGCGTCATGGAAGTGCTTTCATCAAGGGTAACCGACAAGTGGTATCCACCGTAATGGGTCGACGTTAAGCCATCGGGTCTAGTTTTGGATCCGATAACCCGTTAACAGCCCGGACCAATGGGGATTTTCCACGTGTAAAATTCTCAATGGCTAGAGGAACTACGTGTCGGCTCACCGTTCGGACAGATGTCATCCACTCATTGGATGGGATGCGCCCATGATACGTCGACACGTGGCATGGCCCAATAGAGGCCCATTCCAGTGAGAAGGCCTACCCGTTTGACTTGGTAAAAACATAGCGGGTCGGCCCACAAAAAGCCTGTTAATGTCTTGTTCGCATATAGCCCATTTACAGCCCGCTAACTCACGGCCCGTTACGGCCTATCCGAGTTATGCCTAGTAGCATCATCTGGGCCATCCAATATGATTCCAGCCCATTGTAACATCCGTCCCATGTATGGCCCATGATGTCTTTCGGCCCATATGAGGCCCTTTGCAACTCTTGGCCCATTGACGACCCGTGGTGAAACTAGCCAGTAATGAACGGTGTATCGGTTTATACCCATTAATGGCCCATTATTCCATTGGGCCATTTCTAGCCCGTGTTATCTTTCGGCCTTCTCAAGGCCCATTTATTCTTGGGTTCATTTCTAGCATTCAGTTACTTGCAGCCTGTTACTGGCCTTTTCTGCTTGTGGGCCAAATTCAACCCGTGGTTACAGTCGGCCCGTTAATTCATTGGGCCATTTTCTTAGCGTCATCAAATACGGCCGATTAACAATGGCCCGTTATGGTCAGCCCATGAACGGACGATTCCAACTCTAGCCCTTTTATGGACCATAACGCGGTCTGTTATTGGCCCATGTTTGGCCAATCGATCATACGACCCATAGAAGGCCCATTGATGCTACGGCCCGTAGAAGGCCCATTGTTTATATGGCCCATAAAAGGCCCATTGTTTCTACGGCCCATAGAAGGCCCATTGTTTCTATGGCCTATAAAAGGCCCATTGTTTCTATGGCCCGTAGAAGGCCCATTGTTTCTACGACCCATAGGAGACCCATGGTCACTACAATAAATATGTAGCCCATGGTTATTGTGGCCTACTTTTAAAAAATAGGTTATTGCGGCCACTAGCAAACCGCGGAAAAAGAACTGCACTGACTACAAGCAAACAGATAAACAAGACAACAAGGAAATAAATAAGCAAGCAACTTACGCTAGGCTACCACGACTATTACACATATTACATCCACTGGGCATCAAAGTTCACCACCAGTGCAAATATAGGGAACAAAGTAGCATATCACATACACTGGTTGTCAAAGTTGGTGACCAGTGCAAATAAACACCACAGGAAAACAAGTCCAGAACTGAACCACTTCAGAAGAGCTCAAGTAACAATATCCTGGGTACCCATAATGCTGGCAAGATGCTTAGCAAGCTTATTAACTTTCTCTTGTTTGGCGCTTAAATCCTCCAACACTTGCCGTTGCACCAGAAAGTATGCATCTGAATTCTGCAGGGATTTCCTCAGTCCTTCAGCTTCCTGTCACATGACATCTGATCAATGTCTTTCAACTTGAAGTTGAGACTCAAGAAGCCGAACCGATTCAGGTAGTGAGTTCAAAGAGCTGGTGGCAGCAGTAGTGGCCAGTAACTCGAACACTACATCAAGCCAGGACTTTGGGGTTGTCTCAGTGTCTTCAATATAGTTTTATCAGCTTTCTTGGAGACCATCAGGGATGTCTCACTATCTTGCCTTATCTACATTACTTCCTTTACCATTGCATAACAGGGTACTCTTCTCCATATTTTGTCCACATTCTAAAAGAGAAACAAATAGACACATCACAGGTTTACCATGTTGTATATGAAACTCATTTTGGTAAACCAGTTTAGTAGTAAGGTGGATAGGATAACAACATGAAAAAAACTTATATCTATGTAGTATGGTCACTGTATGGTATATCATTCTAGTTTATGTTGCCAAATCAAGATAGAGACAGTGCAAATCATATCTATTTAAGACAAATCAGCATAGACAAAATATAAGTGTGGGAAACTACACAGCAATAACAACACTTGTAATGTGCATGGCATGAGAACATAACTGTTTATTCAATTGAAACTGAAATTAATATAGAGCAAGTTACAACAGCAAACATGTTAAAGAAACAGGTTTAAAACATACCTATTGCGCCATTGGAGTTTCAATTGCATCCTTCAAATTTGAAATTAGTTGGTATGAGTAAATACAGTGATGCAAGAGCAAAGGAGTATGAACCATAGCTATGGAACCTGACCCAAGACCAATTCTTATTCTGCTTTAAGCGTTGACTTGGGGTCCGGAGTGTTGGTCCTCGTGCTTTAGGCACTGTAGTTGCCTTACTAACTGCTCGTGTTTGGGGTGCACTATGGTGGAGATGGTGATGTGTCAACTGGAACTGGGTTACTATCTGCTGGGGTTGGGGTTAGAAGGGGTGTAGCTAGTTCTCTGTCCAACTGGGTAGGCGTACAATCTGCGTGAGTCTGGGTTATGTGTGGTGGGGCTGGTTCTTGGGCAAGTACAACCGTGGTTCAATCTGCATCGACAGGTAGCACGGTCTTTTCTGAAGAATCTGTTTTTACTCCCATAGATATTGCCATCACCCCCTCCAATTCAAATGGCTGATAAAAAAGAAAAGTAATTAAATGTACATACATTGTAAGATAGACAGGTGCAATGGATAGTAGGGAAGAAAACATGGCATGAAATAATTCACATTTATGTTGTCTAACCAAACAGAATAGCGTGACATAATTTCACATATATGATGGCTAATTAAACATCATAGCATGACACAATTTCACATGCATGATGGCTAACTAAACAAGATAGAATGACATGCTTCAAAAAATGATGATTATGTAAACAGGATGACATGATATAACTACACGATGTGTCTATTAAAGTGGTTGGCATGCCATGATTCACAAACATGCTGTCGATGAAAACATGATGGCATTATATAATTCATGGATAGAATGACATAATTCAAAATATGATGACTATGTAAACAAGATGAGATGATATAACTATATTATGTCTTTAGAAAATGGGGTGGCATGCCATAATTCAATACATGCTATCTATGTAAACATCATGGCATGAAATACTTCAAATATATGATTTATATACTAAGCAAGTGAGCAGAGGGCAATCACATATATGATGTGTAAACTAAGGAGATAGCATTCAATATTGTGTATATGATGTAAAAACTAAGCATTACAAGACAACATATGCATGATATGAGTAATATAACCCTACCAAGTTTGAGCATACACATCAGGGGGAAAATAGGACTGGTCATCTGCCTCTGAATCCTCCTCCGAGGAGCTATCTGTAACCAGCAAGATATCTGCTTCAGCAGGTAGCATTGTCTGCTTTGAAGACCTTGTTTTCATTCCAGATTTCTCCATCACCAATTCAAATGGCTGATTCACAGGAAGAGTAGTTGAATATACACACATTGTCGACAAATGCAATGAGTAATACAAAAAAGGGATGTCATGATATAATTCACATATATGACGCATGTCTAAACATCATTGCATTACATAATTCACATACATAATGCCTTGAAACAAGATAGCATTGCATAATTCACATATATAATCTCTTGCAACAAGATGGCATTGCAAAATTCACATACACGGTAATTAGACACTAAACAGGTGGCATTCACACAAAGCATGTCTAAACTAAGCAAATGACATGCCAATGTAAGACACCATATGGACGATATGAGCAATATAACCCTGCCAAGTTAGAGCATGCACCTCGGGGGGGGGGGGGGGATAGGATTGGTCATCTGTCTCTGAATCCCCCTTTGAAGAGCTATCTGTAACCAGCAGGACATGTGCTTCGTCAAATAGCATTGTATGCTCTGAAGACCTTGTTTCCACTCCAGATTTTTCCATGACCGTGTCGAATGGCTGATGCACAGGAAGAGTAATTGAATGTACTAAAATTGCTAACAAATTTAATATGTAATAAAAAAGGATGGCATGATAAAATTCACATATAAGATGACTGGCTAACTAGGGTGGCATTGCAAAATTCATAGATATGATGCCTGGCTAAACAAGATGGCATTGCATGATTCACATATATGATATAGAAACTAAACAGATGGCATTCACACAGTGCATGTCTAAACTAAGCAGATGACATATTTTATGTATAAAGTAAGCAATGCAAGGCACCATATGCATGATATGACCAACATCAGCATGGCAAGTTAGAGAAAAAGACCTCAAGGGGTAAATGCGAGTGGTCTACTCCCTCTGAATCCTCCTCTAAACTGTTATCTTCCTCTTGATTACAGTCTGGAATGGGGGAGGGGGGGTTGCTTTTGCGCCGACCATGGAGCGACGTCTACATGAAATTTTATTGCCACGCAAGGCTCGCCTCTTTTGCTCTACATGTTCAGTAACATTGTGTACATAGGAATAAAACATAGTGAGATTATGTAATGAGTGCATGCACAAATCCAGAGTGATGGTAGCAAATTGTGGATAGACCCAAAACCAATGATAGCATGCAGATAATTGCTTCAGTTAAAAAATACAGATAATGGCTCCTTTAATGTTTGTTTCCACCCAAACATGAAACTCATAGTAGACACCCGAGATTAACCAGATAGTAGACAAATAGTATTGATTGCTGCCCCAATATGTACCCCACAACCATTTAAAAACTCAAGTTTGAGCATTAGTTTGGACCTGACTCAGAGTCTAATCGGTGAACAGGACGATAAAGTAGCATGTCATCATATTAAGTGATGCATAATGTAAGATGGCACGAAAGAGTGCGACCTATCTTGTGGACCCATATAGTCCTCAAGGTCATCTGCTCAGTTGATGATGGTAATGCAGTTGTCATGGCTGCTGGCGGCGGGGAAGAAGATCTAAGGCGGCGGAAGACAGTCTAGAGGGCGGATCCCTGCTATGGTGAACCCTTTCATCGTTGGAGCAGCTAAGCTGGGGTGGAACACAACACGGCAGGAGCGGGGCAAACCACACAAGGTTTTCTTTGACACATATCTGTAACAGAAGTAATTGTGTAAGGGCTTGTTTGAATTGGAGGATTCTAACAATGTAAGGATAGAAAATACACAGGAATAGGATAGGAATACACGTGCTAAATAGAGAATTTAAAAACACAGGATTTCTGCCAATCTGGGTGTTTGGTTCACAAGAATTGGAAGATCACAGGATGCAAAGAAGCATGGTGAGATTAAGTCAAACCACAAGAAAATGTACGATTATAATGCTATTATGCTACTATCTCTTAGTCTCGTGCTTCATGAATAGGAATTTGAAAAGGAGGACAAGCGGATATTAAAATTCCCACGGTTTTTCTTCCAAGGCGACACTAAAGGAGCAAATCCTATAGTTTTCCTTTGCTCCATTCCTTTGAACCAAATGCATGAATAGTATATCATAGGGAACTTTCCAATTCCTACGTTTTCCTTCACTTTTCCTATCAAGCACTGGCAATTCTAGTAGGCAGGCTTGAACAGGGAAAAGCCTACAGTCAAAAAATGTTTTTGTGCTACTTCTACTACTTTGGACCCAGGCCACTACCCTACTAGCTCAACTCCCAGGCCCATCTACAAATGCACATGTCAAACACACAGAAATAAATAATGATCGCGCTCAAGAGAGTCCATCACAGATAGCTAAGTTGCCTGGTACCTCACTACTTGTCATATAGTAGGAGAAAGTAATCGTATTTCACGTTACTACGTGTGCTCAATGGACAATATATAACATGTAGAGTAAAAAAGCGATGCAACAAGTGTACAACCTCTTTGGCGAAGCCAGGTCGATCTCAGCGTGATTGGGTTGGTCGGTGAGGATGCTCCGGCTGATTTGGCTGTCGGAGGAGGGGACGAAGATCTTAGGCGTCTGGAGATGGAGCCGGGGGTATTGCTCCACTGTGATGGAGGGTTTTGTCGTTGGAGTAGCTCTGCTAAGTTGTATGACGACGATGCTGAAGTGGGACAAGAGTGGCAATGTTAACCTGAGTGGAATTCTAATAGCATCTCCAATAGATGATGTAAAATACATAACCACAAAGTGCTATATGTAAAACACATCAACCACTCATCTATGAACTTAACTGTCGAAACTGAATTCAACTGTGGAAACTGAATTTAACTGTCGAAACTGAATTTTGCTATCGAAACTAAATGCAATAGTAGTAGAAAAGCAGTAGCAGTGCCTGGAGCAGTAGCGCGTGAGAGAGTCGGGGCAGCTGGTGGTGTAGCAGCATCTCGGGTAGCAGCTGCAAGGGCTCGAGCGAGAGTAGGATCTGCTGCTCGTGTAGCAGCAGCGCATGCAAGAGTATAGCAGCAACGCAAGCAAGAGCAAGAGCGAGAGCAGTAGCACGAGCAAGAGAAAGAGCAAGAGCAAGAGCAGACCAGGTAGGGGACCGAGAGCAAGAGCAGAGCAATAGAGTGAGTGAGAGCCAAAGCAGCAGTAGCTCCTACTGATGTGGACGTCGCCGCCAAGGTAGCGACGCCGTGGAGGAAGTGGCCGGTGACGCTGCCGTGGATGGAGCCGTGCCATGTTGGCTTGGGAACAAGCACCGGCAGCACCATGAGAATCGAGAAGAAAATGTGGCGATTAGTATAGAACCTCTTTGGTGGCCCCGATTAGGCCTCAGCTTCATCTGAGGAATCGGTGATGATGCTGCTCTTCCGGTGGTGCAGGTGAAGATGACAGTGTGGGAATGGAGGTGGCGCAAAAGACGAGGGGAACATCGGGGAAGCTCCTTGGAGGTGGAGGACGGGGTGGCTAAACCGGCGAGACGAAGAGATCGATGACAGATCCTCATTTGGTGCGGTGGATGAGGGACATCAAGGTGTTGCAATGGACGACATCGTCGGGGAAGAGGTTCCGGTTGGCTAGGGACAGAGGAGGGTGTGGGGCTTCGTGGGTTTTCGCGGCCTCGGTGTACGAATGGGTTGGTGGATGGGATGAGAGGGGGGAACCATGGCTTAGGGACATGCTTGTCCGAAATGTGGGGTCAGTTACGATAGTACCCCCACTGATTTGAGCTAGGTGGTTCTTTCGGTTCATGGGTATCACGGGCATTTCGTGTGTCGGGATTTCATAGGAGGGGGGAGTTTTCTCGCGCGTTGTAATTTTGGGATAGTAAGGCACGGGTTGAAATGGAGGGAGTTTTAGGAGCACAATGAGACAAAGATATATCTTAAAATTTCGGGGTAACAAGCCGCGGGTTGAAGAGGCGGGAGTTTCGCAGCACGATAGACAGAGATGCTAGCTTGAATTTCGGCATAACAAGGCGCGGCTTGAAATTTCGGGAGAACAAGCTTAACTTGTACAAAAAAGACAATTCACACCTCACTAGAGAGAGCCATGTCCCGTTTTACTATATTACTAGAAATGCATTCAAATAGAACAACAAAACTGAAAAATTCGGGACAACAAACATGACGTGTATAGTACCAAATCAATTTGCACTTCCCTTAACAATAAAAAAACAATTCGTGTTGTCTAGCATATGGACTAAATTTGAGTACATTTTCCCTGTTTGAATGGGATTTTACTCGGCTTAGTTATACAACCATCTAAATATCATCTTCACAACACATGACCTGAATATAGGAGTAGTAAATTCCTATATAAATATGAACTACACGTACATACGATCTCAAATTCAAATATATGTATCCATTTTATTTGAATTCAAATCATAGTACATGTATGCTCTAGCTAGATGTTCGAAATCTGAACCATGTATGATACTATGTACAACATGTTTAACACGCACAACACACACACAAACACCATTTAGACTAGTAAGGCACACGTGCATTGCACACATGATATTTGGCAACCAAATTATGAATAAATATCACATTATAGAATGTAAGCTTTGGGTCATATATGCATGATGTAGATGTTCGTTTAATTCTTATAGTTCATCTCATTCAAAGGTATTTTAATATTCATGGAATTGTGAGTTGTAAAGCATAAAGTAAAAATAAACAATGGCAATTCATGTAGAAAAAAATTGGGCAATTATGATACAGAAGATTCTAGAACAAAGGAGAAGTGCTTGTGTTTTGAGGTTTGTGCATTATGCTTAAGTTCAACCATGGAGTCTTCTAGATTGTACATGTGGAAAAATCTGGTGGAATGTAGATGATATCCAATGGTCAGTAGTGCTCGGATTTGCCATCTCTGCACCGTCGGATTGGCTTCATCCAACGACCATCTTTCAAAGTTATTCACACACTATATAGGGGTATAGATATAGATATATGATGCGCAAGCCACCCATCATCTCCAATTTGAACAGTGTGTCCATGCACGGATGCAATGTGTACAAACGATGCCAACCATTGGTATCTCAAATTCAAATCAGTCTGACCTTGTTCAATGTGTATATAGTATAGCATGCTCGTTTCCAAACCACACCGGGCATATCTCAATTATATTCATGCATGCATGGGTTTCAAACATCATGATCTCTTATTCAAATATTTGAATTCAACTTTACATTGATTATGACCTCACCCAGTCTTCTCTTTATAATTGTACAACTAACTTTCTCTCGTGCATGCATGCACACACACTACCACTCGGCATTATCCATCGCACACATGCAATCTTTTTCTTCAGGTCGGTCTCCCATGCATGCATGCACACACACACACACCTCCCCCTCTTCATCACTTTGGGCATTCTTTATCTCTCACATGCATGCACAACGATCGATGTTCCTCTATGTGTGTGTATATATAGCTAGGTCTTTCCCAGTTTTCCACACAAACCGATCGATCTATATATCTAGTCAGGTCTCACCCTCTTTCCCACACACACATCAATCAATCTATACCTCTCTATATAGGATTACATAGCTAATACACCCACATTATATATCCATCGTCCCCCTCTCATCATCCATGCATTCTGCTTCATCTCTCAGAAGCACGCACAGTGGCGAAGACAGGAGGCAGTAAGGGCCCTGGCCCTCCTAACATCACCAGATATTGAGGCTAATATGAATGTGATCAGTAGATCAATTGCTGGTAAAATGGTTTAAGTTGATGAATTGTCCCTCCCCGTAAAGGATTAGCAATGATTGGCCCCCTACCTCATTTATTCTTCATGGCTCCGCCACTACACGCAACCGCACATTCACCCCCTCTCTTTAAATATTGATCTCGCACTTGTGCACTCCTTCATAGTCCCCCTCCACATGGCCCATCGCACCATCTTCCAGCCCCCACCCCCGTATCCCAGTGCTTGTACGCTCGTAAAGCTCTTCCCTCTATCTGTCTCTATCAATATCTTGCGTGGTCGACCCCTCCCCTCTCTTCTCGTATATCACCCTGGCCCCATGCACATACATGTATGTATATAGGCCGCTCCTTCACACAAATTGCATTGACACGTATTCCCTCACCATATCTTAGTATCTCTCACACACGGACTACGTGTGCGAAAGAGAAGAGGTGCACACACGCAGTTGTTCCCACATACAAATGGGCGGGTGCATGGTGGAGCACATTTGTACAAAAAATGAGTGTGTAGAAAGCCTTTAGATGATGTGCCAAACTAGTCTATATCTATACCTCTATATCTATATCTATACACCTATATTGAGTGCGAATAAATTTGAAAGATGGTCGTTGGATGAAGCTAATCAGACGGTGTACAGATGGCAAATCCGAGCACTACTGGCCATTGGACATCATCTACATTCCACCAGATTCTGCCACATGTACAATCTAGAAGACTGCATGGTTGAACTTAAGCATAACACACAAACCTCAAAACACAAGTACTTCTCCTTTGTTCTAGAATCTTCCGTATCATAGTTGCCCAAACTTTTTTTCTAGTTGAATTGCCATTATTTGTTTTTACTTTATGCTTTACAACGCACAATTCCATGAATCATAAAATAGATTAACTTCTTTATAAAAACTAATAGATCTTGAATGAGATGAACTATAAGAATTAAACGAACGTCTACATCATGCATATATGACTCAAAGCTTACATGCTATAGTGTGGTATTTATTCATAATTTGGTTGCCAAAGCTCATGCGTGCAATGCACGTGTACCTTACTAGTACTTCCAGTATGAGCAAAACACATAAATTAGAATTCCAATGGCATGCTACATAGTGTCTCTCCCTTTTTTAGTTAATATATTATGATTAAAATGATGTGGGGGAATCCATGAAGCCACATGGCACATGTGGAGGCGTTGTCGCGACCTCCATGTGTGGATTGTTCACAGTGACGTGCTACTGGTTCCAGAAGAATGTACTCGTCATCTCTCATGCACATTGACAGTACATGCACGAAGCGATGATGTGCACGCACGCACTCATTCCCTCGCACACACATGCAGGTACACAGTGGGACGCATTTTTGTACGAAGATCCACCCCATGCGATAATTTGACGCCTATAAAGTCGTTCACTTCATTGATGGCCAATTAATACAATGCATGCAAATTGGAGTGGACATGAGGGAGGAAGTAGTTGAGAAAGACATCACTACTGCACTGCGTGCATGCGAGTAGTTAAATCATGGGTTGCTACTTCCATTGGTCTCCTTCGTATTTTGTGCCAATTTTGACCATAATTTTAAGTAACACAATATTTATGCATGTCATGAAAATTAATGTCATCGAAAACTACTTTCAAATGTGATTCCAATGACATAATTTTTGGTGACATGCATTAACATTTTGTTAGTTAAATTTTTGGTAAAAAATTGGCACAAAATAAAAAGGGGGCCTATAAACCAGGACGCGAACAAGATGATCATTTTTTCCTAGGTTACTGTTGGTGGCCTTTGTATTTAAATATGGGCGGAGTGGAGTAGTACTATCTTTATCTTAGCCTCGTAGGGCTCTCCCAGCGCCTACGCTCGCCTCCCCGTCTCGCCCACTGGATCCCTCCATGGAGGATCCCGCCATGGATAATCCCTTAGATCCCAGGATCCCGCGGGCTACCCTCTCTCTGCGGCCCACAGCACCGCCGCCTTTGAGAAAAACCCACATGTGTTTCAGAGGGGATCCATTTCTCTGGAATCACAGATCAGTGGTACCGGAGGACATGACAAGGCTGCATTTCAGGTGGTGGGCAGCAAGGGAAAATCGGATCGAGGAAGCGTCATATCGGTTGGAGACAAGTTCGATGGAGCTGCGCCTAGTGAAGCACAAGGCAGAGGCACAAGTCAATCTTAGGGGAGAGATGCTGAGGGATGTCAGCATCTGGCAGTGTTACGTTGATTTCGAGCTGGGGCTAATGGCAGAGATCACATTCACGGAGTCAACTGCAGAGGAAAGAACACGCATGCCTACGGAATGGCATGAGCGGCCGGTGCAACTGTTCAAATGGGCGATAGGAGAAGCCAAATCCCGGGACCAGCTACGGTGGCACCGCTGGGCATCCATCGTAGGCGAGGTGAGCTGCCCTCCTTCCTTGCCAGCGATGCAGTGACCTACTCGGTTGCTGCTGCAATGAACTTGCAGCGCCATGCCAGTTTATATCCGTGATAATCACTCCATCTAGATGTATTGTATTCCTGTGAAAAATACTTGGTCGTTTGGAAAAAGATGGTAATTGATTTATCACAGTATCACTAGTTTTTGAATGCTTGGTCGTGACAATCACCCGAAGCCACAACCAGAAGTCTCCATCGCGTAATACTTACGGTCGATCGCACCAACAGACGGTCGGTCGGACCCGTGTCTCACTGAAAGGACACGCATCGGCTTAGTCTGACATATACGACCAATTACATCACTAACTTCTGCGACCGGATTTGAGCAGTAGTACTTGACATTTATGTTCCACTAAACTCATCGGGAGCCGTTTCGGGCCTCGAAACCAAAACCATCAATAAATCTTTAGCTTGTTCCCATCACATTCCAAAGCGGTACTACTATGCTAAAATTAAGTGCAAACCTGCTTGCACTTAGTACGTATCAAACCTAAACATGTTTCCACTATGCAGGTTTTAGTACTAGTGCTAGTACTAGGTTATAAAAAGGGGAACTACCTAGCCGAAAATCACTCTACCTTCCTCCTCATAAGTCTTTCTTGTCCGTCCATCCTTGCCATGGTCGGTGTGTAGAGCTCTAGGTCAAGTACTACTCGTAAGAAGGCAGCGGCGACCAAGGCTGCGTAAAAAAAGAGAGGGCTCACCGCCTTGCAGAGACCTTGAAAGATCTCTCAAGGGCAGGCGAGGGCTCCCAGGAGCGCCCTAGCCGCGGAGGCGAACATGTCGAGCTATTGGCGCTGGAGTCGTTATCCCTCGATGACATGCCCTATGAGCTCAATAAGCAGAAGGAGTTCATCAATGGCTTGGTGGAGCTGCTGAAGGAGAGCCTCGACGACATGCCCGCTGAGCTCAATGAGAAGGGGGAGTTGACCACCGGCTTGGTGATGCTGCTGAAGAAGAGCATTGCCTTGGATAAGAAGGTGACCGGCGAAATCCTGCAACTTCAAGAGGACAAGGAGAAGCTCTACCACGAGCTCGACTTGCTGAAGGAGGAGAACGCCGGCTGGAAGAAGCTGCATGAGAAGAGTAGTTCCTCAGTGAAGATGCTGCACGTCCTAGTCATGGAACAAAAGGAGGAGTTGGCGAAGCTCCGCATCAAGCACCCAGCTGCTGTCAAGGTACGCAATGTGGCAGTGGAAGAGATGATGAAGGCTCATGTCGAGAAATCCCGTGTCATGGACAGAATGAAGAAGATGGTGGAGGAGATGCGTGAGCAGATGGAGGTCGTGGAGGCGATGAAGAAGGAATTACGACTCCGCGGCTAGCAACCCTTCATGTAGTAGAGAGTAGCGCCCCAGACTCATGTGTGCGTCTTCCTTCTTTTTTTTGGGGGGGGGGGGGGGGGGTAATCTTCCTTCTTATTTTGCTCCCGTGTTTCTTCTTTTGCTACGGGTGTTTCGCCGCACGTGTCACGTTCTCTGCGAGGCATGAATAGAACAATGCTAATGATGAGCCGCGCCATGGGATCGATGACTAGCAAATTAGATCATTTATTATCGCCATATCGCATTGGGCTGCCGTGTTTCGTGCTCCTCCATCATACTAGTACTCCAGTGGAAAACTTGAGTATACCACACGGTTCTTTGCTCCTCCTCAGGTCGTTGGCAACATTTATACGAGCAGTCAAATCACAAGGCCCCGCCTTCCAGCAGTAATGAGCCGCCAGATCACAAAGGCCCTCGCCTCTCGTGAAACTAACCAAGCGAGACTGCCTCTCCCTCTAGGCTTTTAAATGTATACTTTTGTACAGTAGTAGTCTTGATGGATTGCGCCATGGAGCAAAACTAACAAGATGAAGTTAAAGAAAAAAGGTGGTACATATAGAGAGTGCTCATCGCCAAATTATGCATATAGTACTATTAAAAAAGCTAGTATGTGCTTAGATGGGGTGCTAAAGTCTATTAAAGAAATTAGCATACCTATTTAATTCTTTGACAACTAAACTGCTGGGTATATGATGTTGGCCATATATATTGTACGTATATAATGTGAAGAAATGAGTGGTAGTACTATCAACTACAAGAAGAACTATAAGAAATACTAGTATGTACGTACTGAAGAGTTAAAGTAACGAGAAGGAACACAACATAGTTCTGCTGGGGGCTCAGCACAACACACCCATCAAGTAAAACTAAGCACCCTGAAATTAAACTAAGCAACTAATCTGGTAGACACTGCATTACAGCCACCATGAGCAACAACACTTCCACCTTACTAGGACTCCTCGTCCACATGCTCGACTTCGTCCTTGTCCCTCTTCCTCTTGGCCAATACTTCTTTGCTTGAACCGCACACTTGGCTCTCGCTCTTCATCCAACCCTTGTAGATATTGAAACAAAGGTAGGCATCCAGTGCAACATAATGGATGTGGTCTCTATCTAGTACATTCGACTGCCATGCAAGATGAAACTTGGGTGGAGGTTTCGTCAGTTTACCGTATGAAGGATGAATCATGGCTGCTGCCAGGGTCAGCATTGAAGGCTGACAGGAGGACACCAGCTCATTCTGGAGGTCAAAGGGCTGGCCTACAACGAGGCCTATCCGATCCAGGACTTCTATGTCATTCGTAAAGTATGCAGAAACAAATTTGAGTTTGCCACCCGTGAGGAAGTTCTTAAAATCCTCGCACTCAACGTCAACATGACATATGTGGTAGACCAAGCACAAGTTATGCACGCAAACCTGGATCACGGCGGGCTTCTTCTTCTCTTCCTCCCTTAGATTCTTCTCTTTTCTCAGGACTGTGGTGTACTCAACATCTAGCCCAGCGACCCACTCATCACCCTTTGACTTTTCGAACATGCGTCTGAAACGAGCAAGGCATCCTTTCACCATCGCGGAGGTACGGGTGTAGATGACGTAGAACTCATCGCATGTGATGGTTCTAACCTTGTACTCACTGCTGGTCATGGAAATTTGGGACACCATGGATTTGGGAGGAGGGTTAGGATTAGTTGAACTGCTGTAATGTGAAAGGACATGACGACTAGGAGCGAACTGCCGTAATGTTAAAGGACGACGGGGGACGAGTAGGAGCGAACTGCTAGCGGTTTTTCGATTGTAAAAATATCGAGTGAGGCGTGCGAATGGCAGGGTAGTGGCTTGCCCGGTGGATAAATTGATTCATGCATAGTACTATGGGGGCCCAATTGGATGTCATGTCTACTAGACGCCCAATTAAATGGCTTCATGCATCTGCGTGTTCGCACGTCAAGTGTCGGGAAAATTATAGGTGATACAAAGCTTTCCATGCTCCCATGATACGGGCTTCCGAGAACCCTTGGACCCGAGATCGAACGATTGCATGGCGTGATTCTAGACCTATTGGTGAATATCCTATCCTGGAGAGTTATTCTGCAAATTTTCAGCAACTTAGGATGCAATCGTTCGATCTCAGATCCAAGGGCTGTCAGTAGCCCATATCATGGTCGCGCCTACCATGACCGTCGCCTCACTCGTGCTGTCACGCCCTTGGATATTTCAGACGGCTATAAATGAGCATTTTTTTGCCTACTTCGCATGCATGAAACTACTTCCTCCGTCCAAGTGCGTTAGGCTATCTAATGTTGGCATGTCATTCATAGTCAGCACTTAGTCACTCCTACAACAAGGTTAGCTATAAGGTTGTCTATAAGATTATTTTTTACTTCTCTTTATCTCTTTCTTCGTAGTATTTATTGCATTTGCCAAGGAGTAAGGAGTACAGTACTTGGCACATGTATACCATGGAGGTGGTTAGGAACTGGGAGACTCACACCGGTCGTAGTGCCACAGTTAAAATGATAATGGCAAGTCAAATCATAGGGCCCCACCTATCCAGCAGTAACTCGCTGTCAAATCACACAACCCTATGTTTGTAGTAGCCTACTCCCTCATCTTCTCGCCTCTCTATCGAACCGACTAGGCGGAACTTCCTCGCCTACCGCGCGGGAAAAGCCCCGCCCTCGACTTTTACATATAATTTTGTATCCATGCATTGTGCCATGTAGCAAATCCTTAACAAAGCGGCGGTACACATGTATACAACACACCCATCGATATCGCGTTCGCGTCGCATCCCAGATAGTCGGTGGTCTGGCACGCCGCTCTCCAAATGGAACACGTGTCATATTGCATTTGCACACACATGTGGGACCACAATTGAGAACCGACCATAGGCACACTCTCCGGCCCCGCAAGTCAGCTATGTTAATAGAAGAGAGAGACGAGTGATAGTACTAGAGCAGTGTTGTACAGATGTCGGTGCCTGGACGATCCCTGCATGACACGGGAGATCAGTTTGTCCATGCATGTGACCAGACTCCAGCAGACGGAAGGATTGGCTGTCGTCTGCATATCATGCAGAATGTGTTGTACATGGCTTTAGTTCTGATGAGAAATCTAAAAAAAGGTTTCTTGTCATGTCGCAATATTAGGTGTCATGTTGTAACACCCATGATGCGGCTATATCCCCATGTGTCGGAGTACGACTTAGAGGCATAACCGCATAGTAGGCATGTCGCAAGAGGGGTAATATTCACACAATCCCATGTACTGAATAAGAAAGGGATAAAGAGTTGGTTTACAATCGCCACTTCACACAAATACAAGTTAAACATACATCATCCAGAATACAATCAAGGTCCGACTACGGAACCAAAATAAAAGAAGACAACCCCAAATGCTAGATCCCCGATCGCCCCAACTGGGCACCACTATTGAACAACTAGAAACGAAACAACACAACGAACAAGATCTTCCTCGAGCTCCCATCTCAACTGGGTTGCGACACCTGCAATGGTATCATCAGCACCTGCAACTGTTTGGAAGTATCTGTGAGTCACGAGGACTCAACAATCTCACACCCGTGAGATCAAGACTATTTAAGCTTATGGGTAGGAAAGGGTAGTGAGGTGGAGCTGCAGCAAGCACTAGCATATATGGTGGCTAACATACACAAATAAGAGCGAGAAGAGAAGCAAAGCACGGTCGTGAACTAGAAGTGATCCTGAAACTACTTACGACCAAGCATAACACGAGACCGTGTTCTCTTCCCGGACTCCGCCGAAAAGAGACCATCACGGCTACACATGAGGTTGATTCATTTTAATTAAGTTAAGTGTCAAGTTCTCTACAACCGGACATTAACAAATTCCCATCTGCCCATAACCGCGGGCATGCCTTTCGAAAGTTCAAAACCCTGCAGGGGTGTCCCAACTTAGCCCATCACAAGCTCTCACGGTCAACGAAGGTTATTCCTTCTCCCGGGAAGACCCAATCAGTCTCGGAATCCTGGTTACAAGACATTTTGACAATGGTAAAACAAGACCAGCGAGACCGCCCGATGCGTCGACATCCTGATAGGAGCTGCACATATCTCGTTCTCAGGGCAACACCGGATGAACACTACGTACAACTAAAACCAGCCCTCAAGTTTCCCCAAGGTGGCACCGCAAGTGGCTCTGGTTCGGACCAACACTTAGACAAGCAGTGGCCCGGGGGGTAAAAATAAAGATGACCCTTGAATCTGCAGAACCCAAGGGAAGGTGATAGGTTGTTAGGCAAATGTAAAACCAAGGTTGGGCCTTGCTGGAGGAGTTTTATTCAAAGCGAACTGTCAAAGAGTTCCCATAACACCCAACCATGTAAGGAACGCAAAATCAAGGAACATAAACCGGTATGACGGAAACTAGGGCGACAAGAGTGGAACAAAACACCAGGCTTAAGGCCGAGCCTTCCACCCATTAGCAAGTATATAGGTGCATTAAAGTAAATAAGATATAATAATGATATCCCAACAATTTCCATGTTCCAAACATGGAACAAACTTCATCTTCACCTACAACTAGCAACGCTATAAGAGGGGCTGAGCAAAGCGGTAACATAGCCAAACAACGGTTTGCTAGGAAAGGTGGGTTAGAGGTTTGACATGGCAATGTGGGAGGCATGATATAGCAAGTGGTAGGTATCGCAGCATAGCAATAGAGCGAGCAACTAGCAAGCAAAGATATAAGTGATTTCGAGGGTATGGTCATCTTGCCTGCGATCCCGCAAGGAAGAAGAACGAGTCCATGAAGAAGACAAACAGACGTGAATGAATCGTCACAAATGTGACGTTACCGGAACTAACAAGAAGAAGCAACACCGGAAAGGAGCAAACAACAAAGTGAACAACCATCACATAAACATGGCATGATGCGCAAACAAGTATGATGCATGTCCGGTTTAAATATGCATGGCATGGCAAAGTGCACAAACAAAACTACAAATTAAGTGGAGCTCAATATGCAACGAGTTGCATATAGACGGAGCACCACATGGCTTATTTAGTTCACTCTTGTTTATGTACCCAACAATATTAAATGTTGTTAAGCATGGCAAGAGGTGAAGCATAAGTAAAATACACAGTTAGGCATTTTAAATGAGGCCGGAAAACATCAAACAACAATTTCGGTAAATCCGCATCTGCTTTAGCAATTTAATGCAAGAACAATGTTAACCATTTTAAATGTTATTATCATGATGCGGATGGCATGTTCAAGTTTTATGCAAGTTTTAAGAAAATGTTGACATGAGCATATTATGAAGCATTTGTCATCGGGGCAGAAACGAAAGGGGTGCCACGACAACGACAACGGAAATGGTGCCACGTCAACATTCCGGTTTCGGTAACTCGATTGAGATGTCAGTGCAAAAGGAAGTGTGACGGGAGCATGCCATGCAAGATGATGGGGTGATCCCGGTTGCTGGGTTCCCAGACAGCATGGCAACGAGGAGGACCATGCAAGTGACAATTTCAGACAAGGTGCAAATGCGGGGTTCATCTCATTCAACACACCTGCATTCGGTCCACGGACGGTCATCTCGATGGTTATACCTTTTGAAGCGTGCATTATCGGAACAGATCAAGTTCGTAGAGGGAAGTAGGTGTTCTCACGATGGCGGTAGTGGAAGTAGTCATTCTCGCTTCGTAGATGTTCACACTCCGTAGGTGTTCGGGGTCAAAACAAGGAACTTGATGTCCACGGGTGTTCGAGGGTCGATGGTACATGTTCTGTAGACATTCGGGCGGCGGTAGTGGTACACGTTTGAAGGGGAAGTAGAGGTTCTCGCGGTCTCGGCGATGGTAGTGGTATATGTCATCAGCAGTCAAACATTTCGATCCGGAGAGGGTACTTGGCAATATGCACGTCATTGGTAGTTGTACACAATCATTGTCGGACTTGACGGGTTGGAGGTCTTCGGGTGTAGTGGTACTTGGCGTCTTATCGTGTAGTCGTTTGTCGTAGTCGGACTTAACAAAAATGCACACCGGCTGTAGTCGTACACGTTCGGAGAAGAACTTGTCATCGAGGGAGTTGGTGCATCCAAGATCTTCGGACTCACGGTACTTGGTGCTTGGTTCTGAAACACATATTGGGTGTGTCCACGACAACACATCACAGGCGCACCAGGTAACAACTTGGCGCTGTTGTGGTCATCGCGTGAGGGTGCTCCTGACGCTTAACAGGTTGACGTTGGTCAGAGTAGAGGATCCCAGCGAATAGAGCTGGGGAGGAGGGCGGAGATGGAAGGAAGGAGAGTGACCAGGGGCGTCTGAGGTGCAGTCCCGGACTTGGCGGGCGTGCAGAAGAACATTGGAAGGGCTGGCCAGGTTGTAGGGTCAGTGGCCTCAATGGCATGGTAGCGAGGAGGTGAAAGGGGAGCAACGCGCGACAAACAAACGGGCAGCGGCCAGCTGCAAGGTCGGGGACGCGAGCGTCCATGGCCTCGGCAAGGGGTTCAGGCGCGAGGCTCCTGTGGTGGCCATGCTGCACGAGCTCGCGGGCGGAGCTGCAGGCAGTCGAAGGAGGGTGTTGGTGTGGGAGGAGAAGCAGGGCGCGGAGGAGAATCTGTGGAAGAGAAGGAAGGGCCACGGCGGTGTTGGTCGCCGGTAGGGCGGCTGGAGTCGAGCAGCTTGGAGCGGCCACAGCGAGCGAGCAAGCAACATGGGGAAGCGGGAGGTGAGGTAGAGCTGAGGCTCGCCAGTGGGACAGAGGAGAACGGGCGCGGGGCGATGCTCCTCTCCGCCTCTCCTCCTGACGGCGCAAGGAGGGAGGAGACGAACGAGGGGAGAGTGAGGTGGATCGAGACAAGGGGTTCGAGGGGAGATCATGCACGGGGCTTCTCCCTGGCGGCGTGAGGAACGAGCAGGGGAGCGAGAGGGAGAGGTGGGTCGAGCGGTTCCTGGGATCTGCGTGCATGCGGGTGTTGGCGGCGGTGTGGGAGGAAGCGAGGGAGAGGGTGAGAGTTAGGTTTAGGGGGGTGGTTGGGCCGGCCCAGGGTTATGTAGGGGCTGCTGGACTCATGGCCTGCTGGGCTGGGCTTATCTCTTCCCCCTCTTAAGTCTTTTATAAAAACTTTTTAGAAAACAGAAAACCGCAAAGAAAGAAAGGAGAGAAAAGAAAGGATTAGAGGAAGGATTTGGGCACGCGGATTATTTTCTCGGACTCGCAAAAATGTGTACGATCCAAGAAAAATGGAGTGGGCATTTTTCAAAGTTTAAATTCAAACTCATTTGATTTAAATTCAAATGGTCCGAATAGGAAGTGAGGGTTAGGAAGGTCCAAAAATGCTCGGGTTTTTGGTGGAGCTCCAGAAAATGATGAAAGAATATATGGCAAGGTTTGAGGAGAAACTCGAAGCAGAAAAGACTTGAGAGTTTAAATTGCAAGTGTGTTTGCGGTTAATTCCAAACTAATGGAATATTATTTTATAGCTCCCTAATAATATTGGGAGGATATATGTTATAAAGAGAAAATCACCATGTGCATTTCCCTCGATTTAAATGGATCGAAGATCCATACAATTTATTTATAAAAGTTATAAGATTAATGAAATGATGGCATGATACGATGCAAGAGGTGACATGATCAAATGCCACACGCAAGCAAAAGACATGGCAACGTCAGCGAATAACTGGAAGACACCTGGCGCATCGGTGTCGGGGCGTCACAACACTCCACCATTACAAGAGGATCTCGTCCCGAGATCTAGGATGGCACCGGAGAGAAGCGGAAGAGGAAGAGAAGAGGTAAACTAAGTTGCTTGTTGGACAAACAAGTGAAACCAAAGAACCTTGATAGGTTGAACAAATTGAGAGAAAGAATACAACGAAGATGAACAAAGTTGAAAACAATCCGTTAGAAAAGAGGAACAAGGGACATTACTAGAGCCTTGTAGGTTGAATGAGATAAGAAAAGGGTTGCAATGGACAAGAAGTAAATGCAAGCACTCCGGTTGAAACAAGATGTACAAAGAATGATAAGGATCAATTATGACAACACTCCGATTGGAAATGGAAGGCATAGAATCTGAACTTGGCAAAACAAGATGATGGGTCGAAGAGAGCAACCTCACAATGCCCCCGGAACAAATGTAAGAATGGAATCAAAAGAACGAAGGAGAAAACAACATATTCTACCTCAAATGAGCTTGAAAAAGCCTCTTTAGGAGAAGGGTCGAATGGAGTTGTTGGAAAACCAACAATGAAAAGAACAAGGTTGTAGTGGGCTTATGGAGAACATCTCAAAACTATGAGGTGAAATTCTGCCACTAACGGAAACAATAGATTGGATTGATATCAACAAGGAGACAAGAAACGTATTTCACCGGGAGGATAAATTACGAACTTGGGTCATCTATGAGCACCATAAATAGCAACAATCCCTAGGGAAAGCTTTAGGTGAAATATAACCCAATATAACTCTAATGAAGAGACTGATGGATTGAGAAGAGCTCATGCTCGAAGAAATTGATGGGTTTAACTATCTCATTCTTGACAATTGTTGAATCATGACACATGAAGGGAAATTGTCAAGAATGACATAACACCACCTCAAAAGATAAGATAGAAGGGATTGAACTTTGAAATGCAAGATGAAGAATACTTGAGCTCCTCTGAAAGGAATCTTGATGAACACTTCAACAAGGAATTAAATCCTTGATGAACCACCATGTTGAGCCTCCATGAAGAACTCCGGTAACAAAAGAATGATCAAACAAAAGGAAAGAGAAGTTGAAAACACAAGGTGAAGCCTTGTAATGATTCAGATGGATCTTCATGGTGATATAGTTGAGATCTTGGAACTCCGGGAAAAGAAAGATGAAACAATAATAAGAATTGCATTATGCTTATACTTCACCAATTTAAATTGATGACAAGCAATGGATTTGACATACTACTTATTCTCGTAGAAAGGATTAAGATAGATATAGCGCCAACTTGGGCAGATCTTCTGCGAACCACCGGTAGGATTGGGAAGAACGAATGAATTGATACAATAGCAATGGAAGAGAATTCTTGAACGAGCCGCCGTAAGAATTGAAAAATGAAAGTAGCAAAGGCACAAATCACCAGAAAGAATTGGAAAAACGAATGAAGATACTTGAGGGGATTTTGATACAAGTGAACGAAAAGATCACGAACTGGCTAGAGAATACTTGAGCGATGCACCGGTAAGATTTGGAGATCGAGAGCTGACAGTTGTAATGAATAATTCTGAGATGATGGCCTCAGAGAATCAAACTAAAAAGACTCCAGAAATGCTCTAGATGGTTGAAAAGAATTCTCACAATCGAAAACAATTATGAGAGGATGGCATCAAGCTAGAACCATGAATTTTGAAGAGAATGGAGCAAGATTGAGAGAAAAAAAAATCTTCTTCGGTCTTCAAATGTTGATAATGACGATGAGAAACACCACCACGAATTGTTGAGGTACTCCGGGAGAATGAAAAGCGAATAGGTTGAGCCAACAATGAAAAGAGTTATAAGATCTTGGAGAAACCAACTGAGTGATGATAATTCATTCTTACGTCAAACTTTGAAAGATTTGAGAATAGCTCCGGTAAAATTAGAAGAGTCAGGTAAGATCCTGGAAAAAGACCTGTGGGTTAGGGCCCACTCAAAAGATACACCGTTGAACAATTTCAAAGAGAGATTGCGCCGATTGAATTAAATGGATTGAATGAGATAACAACCTCGAAAGAACTTTAGCGAATTGAGAATGGAAACTTGGATCTTCTGAGATATCTTCAGCACTCCAGAACAATTGAATAATGAGATGTGGATGATTAAGAGGTGCACCAACATGATAAAACATTTGAAACAAGGAAAAGGATATGATTGACAAAACTTGAATTGAATTCACCGGAGAAGAAAAGGAATGAAGAATGATAAACTAGTAGAACATCTTCATGCGAACCACCGGGTAAAAACATTGACGGAAAAGGATGGAAAAATGTTGCATCAATAAAATGATACTTTATTAAGAAATCTGAATCCTTGAAGAAAAAAGGGTGGGTGGGCAGGAAAACAAAGGCAGCTTGGGACAGACGAAATGAACAACGTTGAGAAAACTGAGATTGGATCTTGCGGATGTCTAAAATGATCAGATCCACTTGAAGAGAAACACACCAGATGAAAAGGATTGACATGACAATCTTGATGATCAAGAAGGATTAGTGTTCACATAGGAATATGAGAACACCGCTTAGGAAAGGTAAGGAATCAACACTTGACATTGAAGCAACTCGAATACCACAACTCAAAACAAAACAAAGGATTGGCTTGCATAATAAGCCGGAAACAAACATATGATAGACCCCATATCGTATCATGTGTCTGCTGGAAAGATATCCTACAATATACTTGGATTCCCACTTATAAACTCCCGAAACTTTCTGGTTATGCAATCAGGTGTTGGGGATACAGGGGAAGCATAATATCTCACCCAAAACTAACAAATCCTACATCCAGCTGTATCCATCCTTCAACACATAACCAAGAAACCTTCGGAAACCATTGACCTCAACCTTCGAAAAGAATCCGTTATAGGAGTTATGGCAATACTCCCGAACTCCCGCCCCAGTACTGGGTGGCGTCGAGGTTATCTCACCAACAACTGCATAAAAGTGATTTTCGATGTCGACGAACTCAGGTATTCCAGAACTGCAACGATAAAATAGTGACGACAACACCTCGGAGCTCAACTCTTCGGTACACTGCCACAACCCCTAAATGTCAGGAGGCACCAAGAACAATGTTCTCGTCACAAAATGATCGGAACGATTCCAAGATACCCGCGTGATCCTAAAAAAACAATTCATGAAATTTGAGGAGAGAAGAGTCAAAACTCCACGTCAGGAGGCCTCACCAGAGCGACGAAGGGACTGAGGAGTAAAAAGAATCCTACTCTCCGATACATATAATCCTATAAGACTCAAAACATTTTTTAGACTCAACAACGCCAGCGATTCGATCAAGCAGGGGGCTCCTAAGTCGGGGATTGCTCTGATTACCAACTTGTAACACCCACGATGAGGCTATATCTCCCACGTGTCGGAGCACGACTTAGAGGCATAACCGCATAGTAGGCATGTCGCAAGAGGGGTAATCTTCACACAATCCCATGTACTGAATAAGAAAGGGATAAAGAGTTGGCTTACAATCGCCACTTCACACAAATACAAGTTAAACATACATCATCCAGAATACAATCAAGGTCCGACTACGGAACCAAAATAAAAGAAGACAACCCCAAATGCTAGATCCCCGATCGCGCCAACTGGGCTCCACTACTGAACAACTAGAAATGAAACAACACAACGAACAAGATTTTCCTCGAGCTCCCATCAGAACTAGGTTGCAACACCTGCACTGGTATCATCGGCACCTGCAACTGTTTGGAAGTATCTGTGAGTCACGAGGACTCAGCAATCTTACACCCGCGAGATCAAGACTATTTAAGCTTATGGGTAGGAAAGGGTAGTGAGGTGGAGCTGCAGCAAGCACTAGCATATATGGTGGCTAACATACACAAATAAGAGCAAGAAGAGAAGCAAAGCACGATCGTGAACTAGAAGTGATCCTGAAACTACTTACGACCAAGCATAACACGAAACCGTGTTCTCTTCCCGGACTCCGCCGAAAAGAGACCATCACGGCTACACATGCGGTTGATTCATTTTAATTAAGTTAAGTGTCAAGTTCTCTACAACCGGACATTAACAAATTCCCATCTGCCCATAACCGTGGGCATGACTTTCGAAAGTTCAAAACCCTGCAAGGGTGTCCCAACTTAGCCCATCACAAGCTCTCACAGTCAATGATGTATATTCCTTCTCCCGGGAAGACCCAACCAGTCTCGGAATCCCGGTTACAAGACATTTTGACAATGGTAAAACAAGACCAGCAAGACCGCCCGATGCGCCGACATCCTGATAGGAGCTGCACATATCTCGTTTCAGGGCAACACCGGATGAACACTACGTACAGCTAAAACCAGCCCTCAAGTTTCCCCGAGGTGGCGTCGCAAGTGGCTCTGGTTCGGACCAACACTTTGACAAGCACTGGCCCGGGGGTTAAAATAAAGATGACCCTTGAGTCTGCAGAACCCAAGGGAGGGTGGTAGGTTGTTAGGCAAATGTAAAACCAAGGTTGGGCCTTGCTGGAGGAGTTTTATTCAAAGCGAATTGTCAAGGGGTTCCCATAACACCCAACCATGTAAGGAACACAAAATCAAGGAACATAACACCGGTATGACGGAAACTAGGGCGGCAAGAGTGGAACAAAACACCAGGCATAAGGCCGAGCCTTCCACCCTTCACCAAGTATATAGGTGCATTAAAGTAAATAAGATGTAATAATGATATCCCAACAATTTCCATGGTCCAAACATGGAACAAACTTCATCTTCACCTGCAACTAGCAACACTTTAAGAGGGGCTGAGCAAAGCGGTAACATAGCCAAACAACGGTTTGCTAGGAAAGGTGGGTTAGAGGTTTGACATGACACTGTGGGAGGCATGATATAGCAAGTGGTAGGTATCGCGGCATAGCAATAGAGCGAGCAACTAGCAAGCAAAGATAGAAGTGATTTCGAGGGTATGGTCATCTTGCCTGAGGTCCCGCAAGGAAGAAGAACGAGTCCATGAAGAAGACAAACGGACGTGAACGAATCCTCACAAATGCGACGTTACTGGAACTAACAAGAAGAAGCAACACCGGAAAGGAGCAAACAACAAGGTGAACAACCATCACATAAACATGGCATGATGCGCAAACAAGTATGATGCATGTCCGGTTTAAATATGCATGGCATGGCAAAGTGCACAAACAAAACTACAAATTAAGTGGAGCTCAATATGCAATGAGTTGCATATTGACGGAACGCCACATGGCTTATTTAGTTCACTCTCGTTTATGTACCCAACAATATTAAATGTTGTTAAGCATGGCAAGAGGTGAAGCATAAGTAAAATACACAGTTAGGCATTTTAAATGAGGCCAGAAAACATCAAATAACAATTCCGGTAAATCCTCATGTGCTTTAGCAATTTAAACCAACAACAATGTTAACCATTTTAAATGTTATAATCATGATGCGGATGACATGATCAAGTTTTATGCAAGTTTTAAGAAAATGTTGACATGAGCATATTATGAAGCATTTGTCATTATGGCAGAAACGAAAGGGGTGCCACGGCAACGACAACGGAAATGGTGCCACGACAACATTCCAGTTCTGGTAACTCGATTGAGATGTCAGTGCAAAAGGAAGTGTGACGGGGGCGTGTCATGCAAGATGATGGGGTGATCCCGGTTGCCGGGTTCCCAGACGGCATGGCAATGAGGAGGACCGTGCAAGTGACAATTTTAGACACGGTGCAAACGCGGGGTTCATCTCATTCAACACACATGCATTCGGTCCACGGACGGTCGTCTCGATGGTTATACCTTTCGAAGCATGCATTATCGGAACGGATCAAGTTCGTAGAGGGAAGTAGGCGTTCTCGCGACGGCGGTAGTGAAAGTAGTCGTTCTCGCTTCGTAGATGTTCACACTCCGTAGGTGTTTGGGGTCAAAACACGGAACTTGACGTCCACGAGTCTTCGAGGGTCGACGGTACATGTTCTGTAGACGTTCGGGCAGCGGTAGTGGTAGACGTTTGAAGGGGAAGTAGAGGTTCTCGTGGTCTCGGCGATTGTAGTGGTATATGTCATCGGTAGTCCAACATGGCGATCCAGAGAGGGTACTTGGCAACATGCACGTCGTTGGTAGTTGTACACAATCGTTGTCGGACTTGACATGTTCGAGGTCTCCGGGTGTAGTGGTACTTGGTGTCTCATCGTGTAGTCGTTTGTCGTAGTCGGACTTGACAAAAATGCACACCGGCTGTAGTCATACACGTTTGGAGAAGAACTTGTCATCGAGGGACTTGGTGCATCCAAGATCTTCGGACTCACGGTACTTGGCGCTTGGTTCTGAAACACATATTGGGTGTGTCCACGACAACACATCGCAGGTGCACCAGGTAACAATTGGCGCGGTTCTGGTCATCGTGTGAGGGTGCTCCTGACACTTAATAGGTCGACCTTGGTCAGAGAAGAGGATCCCAATGAACAAAGCTGGGGAGGAGGGCGGAGATGGAAGGAAGGAGAGTGACCAGGGGCGTCTTAGGTGCAGTCCCGAACATGGTGGGCATGCAGAAGAACACTGGAAGGGTTGGCCAGGTTGCAGGGACAGTGGCCTCAAGGGCATGGCAGCGAGGAGGCGTAAGGGGAGCAACGCACGACAAACAAACGGGCAGCGGCCAGCTGCAAGGTCGGGGACACGAGCATCCATGGCCTCGGCAAGGGGTTCGGGCGTGAGGCTCCTATGGCGGCCATGCTGCACGAGCTCACGGGCGGAGCTGCAGGCAGCCGAAGGAGGGCGTTGGCGCGTGAGGAGAAGCAGGGCGCGGAGGAGAATCTATGGAAGAGAAGGAAGGGCCACGGCGGTGCTGGTCGCCGATAGGGCGGCTGGAGTCGAGGAGCTTGGAGCGGCCACGGCGAGCGAGCAAGCAACATGGGGAAGCTGGAGGCGAGGCAGAGCAGAGGCTCGCCGTTGGGACAGAGGAGAATGAGCGCGGGGCAACGCTCCTCTCCACATCTCCTCCTAACGGCGCAGGGAGGGAGGAGACGAACGAGGGGAGAGTGAGGTGGATCGAGAGAAGGGGTTCGAGGGGAGATCATGCGTGGGGCTTCTCCTGGCGGCGTGAGGAACGAGCAAGGGGCGAGAGCGAGAGGTGGGTCGTGTGGTTCCTGGGATCTGCATGCGTGCAGGTGTTGGCGGCGGTGTGGGAGGAAGTGAGGGAGAGGGTGAGAGTTAGGTTTAGGGGGTGGTTGGGCCGGCCCAGGGTTAGGTAGGGGCTGCTGTACTTGTGGCATGCTGGGCTAGGCTTCTCTCTTCCCCCTCTTAAGTCTTAAAAAAACCTTTTAGAAAACAGAAAACTGCAAAGAAAGAAAGGAGAGAAAAGAAAGGATTAGAGGAAGGATTTGGGCACGCAGATTATTTTCTCGGACTCGCAAAAATGTGTACGATCCAAGAAAAATGGAGTGGGCATTTTGAAAGTTTAAATTCAAACTCATTTGATTTAAATTCAAATGGTCCGAATAGTAAGTGAGGGTTAGGAAGGTCTAAAAATGCTCGGATTTTTGGTGGAGTTCTGGAAAATTATGAAAGAATATATGGCAAGGTTTGAGGAGCAACTCGAAGCAAAAAAGACTTGAGAGTTTAAATTGCAAGTGTGTTTGCGGTTAATTCCAAACTAATGGAATATTATTTTATAGCTCCCTAATAATACTGGGAGGATATATGTTATAAATAGAAAATCACCATGTGCATTTCCCTTGATTTAAATGGATCGAAGATCCATACAATTTATTTATAAAAGTTATAAGATTAATGAAATGATGGCATGATGACATGATGCGATGCAAGAGGTGACATGATGAAATGCAACACGCAAGCAAAAGCCATGGCAACGTCAGCGAATAATTGGAAGACACCTAGCGCATCGGTCTCGGGGCGTCACACATGTGCTTTGGATCACTGCAAGGGTCAAACTGCACGAAGTTCCTCCAAGGCGCTGGTCATTGGGCACGTGCACGAAGACTACTTGGCTGCCATCTAGGTCAAGACGGCTATGTTAATTAGGACATCTATCGATGGAACCCTTTTCTACGAGTTTGTCTTTAATTTGAGCTTTGATCCTCGTCTAGTTTGTCCGTCGGGATTCATGTTGACTCCTTGGGACAGTGAGGTTATGGTTTCTTATCATGTGGCATTTTTTCGTGTTATATGTTAATCCGGTGCTTCAGATCAAAATGATGACAACTGCGCCTCCGGGGCACGTGTAGGAAGACTTCTCGACAGTCATTGACGAGGTGCCGGCTCCGGTAGATAAAAGAAAACTACTCCACTATATAGGCAGGAGCCTCCGCGCTTGCTTGCTAGTGTTGCTCTCTTCACACTCTCTCGTCCTCTCCAGATCTAAACACGACAGCGGTGGCTGATAACCCACAAGTATAGGGGATCGCAACAGTTTTCGAGGGTAGAGTATTCAAACCAAATTTATTGATTCCGCACAAGGGGAGCCAAAGAATATTCTCAATTATTTGCAGCTGATTTGTCAATTTCACCACACCTGGAAACTTAATATCTGCAACAAAGTATTTAGTAGCAAAGTAATATGATAGTAGTGGTAACGGTAGCAAAAGTAATATTTTTGGTTTTATACTGATTGTAACAGTAGAAATGGAAAAGTAAATAAGCCAAGAACAATATATGAAAAGCTCATAGGCATTGGATCGGTGATGGAGAATTATGTCGGATGCGATCAATCATGCAACAATTATATCATAGGGTGACAGAGAACTAGCTCCAGTTCATCAAGGTAATGTAGGCATGTATTCCGAATATAGTCATACGTGCTTATGGAAAAGAACTTGCATGACATCTTTTGTCCTACCCTCCCGTGGCAGCGGGGTCCTATTGGAAACTAAGGGATATTAAGGCCTCCTTTTAATATAGTACCGGACCAAAGCATTAACACATAGTGAATACATGAACTCCTCAAACTACGGTCATCACCGGTAAGTATCCCGATTATTGTCACTTCGGGGTTAACGGATCATAACACATAATAGGTGACTATAGACTTGCAAGATAGGATCAAGAACTCACATATATCCATGAAAACATAATAGGTTCAGATCTGAAATCATGGCACTCGGGCCCTAGTGACAAGCATTAAGCATAGCAAAGTTATAGCAACATCAATCTCAGAACATAGTGGATACTAGGGATCAAACCCTAACAAAAATAACTCGATTACATGATAAATCTCATCCAACCCATCACCATCCAGCAAGCCTACGATGGAAATACTCACGCACGGCGGTGAGCATCATGAAATTGGTGATGCAGGAAGGTTGATGATGAAGATGGCGACGGATTCCCCTCTCCGGAGCCCCGAACGGACTCCAGATCAGCCCTCCCAAGAGAGTTTATGGCTTGGCGGCGTCTCCGTATCGTAAAACGTGATGAATCCTTATCTCTAATTTTTTTCTCCCCGAAAGTGAATATATGGAGTCAAGGTGGACGTCGGTGGAGCATCAGGGGGCCCACGAGGCAGGGGGCACGCCCAGGGGGTAGGCGCGCCCCCACCCTTGTGGAAAGGGTGTGGGCCCCCTGACATGGATTCTACTTCCAGTATTTTTTATCTATTCCAAAAATAATCTCCGTTGATTTTTAGGTCATTCTGAGAACTTTTATTTCTGCACAAAAATAACACCATGGCAATTCTGCTGAAAACAACGTTAGTCTGGGTTATTTCCATTCAAATTATGCAAGTTAGAGTCCAAAACAAGGGCAAAAGTGTTTGGAAAAGTAGATATGACGGAGACGTATCAACTCCCCCAAGCTTAAACCTTTGCTTGTCCTAAAGCAATTCAGTTGATAAACTGAAAGTGATTAAGAAAAACTTTTACAAACTCTGTCTGCCCTTGTTGTTGTAAATATGTAAAGCCAGCATTCAAGTTTTCAGCAAAGATTATGAACTAACCATATTCACAATAACATTTAGGTCTCATGTTTACTCATATCAATGGCATAATCAACTAGCGAGCCATAATAATAAATCTCGGATGACAACACTTTCTCAAAACAATCATAATATGATATAACAAGATGGTATCTCACTAGCCCTTTCTGAGACTGCAAAACATAAATGCAGAGCACCATTAAAGATCAAGGAATGACTAGACATTCTAATTCATGGTAAAAGAGATCCAGTCAAGTCATACTCAATGTAAACTAACCATAATACATGCAAATGACAGCGGTGCTGTCCAACCGGTGCTTTTTAATAAGAGGACGATGACTCAACATAAAAGTAAATAGATAGGCCCTTCGTAGAGGGAAGCAGGGATTTGTAGAGGTGCCAGAGCTCGATTTTGAAATAGAGATGAATAATATTTTGAGTGGTATACTTTCATTGTCAACATAACAATTGAGAGATCTCGATATCTTCCATGCTACACACATTATAGGCGGTTCCCAAGCAGAATGGTAAAGTTTATACTCCCCCACCACCAACAAGCATCAATCCATGGCTTGCCCGAAACAACGGGTGCCTCCAACTAACAACAATCCTGGGGGAGTTTTGTTTGCAATTATTTTGATTTGATTTGAGCATGGGACTGGGCATCCCGGTGACCACCCATTTTCTTGTGAGTGAGGAGCGGAGTCCACTCCTCTTGAGAATAACCCGTCTAGCATGGAGGATATAGACAACCCTAGTTGATACATGAGCTATCTGAGCATACAAAACTGAATGTTTTTTTGATGGTTTAGAGTTTGGCACATAAAAATTTACTTGGAACGACAGGTAGATACCATATATAGGAAGGTATGGTGGACTCATATGGAATAACTTTGGGGTTTATGGAATTGGATGCACAAGCAATATTCCCTCTTAGTACAACTGAAGGCTAGAAAGAGACTGGGAAGCGACCAGCTAGAGAGAGACTAACTCCTCAAGGATGGCGCTCCCACCCCCTACCACGGTGCTGTCCCCATCTCCGGCGATCTCCCTCCTCCTCCACTAATTTGTGGACCCTCTTCGATCATCTACTCCGGCGTCTTCTCTGGAGCAAGGCAATACCCATCTTCTATGGGTTCTTCTAGTGGATCTACCCTTGGCTTGGATTTCTCCAAGGGTAGGTTTTCTTTAGATGAGGTTTTCAAATCTACTGGGCAAACGATTCATCCTTTGGGACACAAAAGGCCGTTTATCTTAATTGTTTCATTCAGCCGCCATGCCTTCCGTCTCTCGGAGGATTCTGTGGCAGCGGCTTTGGAAGCGGCAATTGGAGGCTCGGCAATTGATCTCCATATATATCACATCAAAGACAAGGTTTACTCTTTGCAAGTTTCTTGCAAGCAAGTTGGCTTTATTATTATGGACCTCCGTTCTTTTACTTGTGATCTGTTCAAGTGCTACTTTCATTTGTGGGGTAATGGGGGCCCTAATTGGATTAGAGAGCTCAGGATCTGGAGGAAGGAATGTGATGCTGAATGGATTTTAGTTAGTCTAACTAAGCGTAGATAATCTCTAGGTCTTTTGGCCATGCATAAACCTCCTATTAGATCGGCCATCAAGTCTGCTGCATCTACTAAGAAGAAGCTTTCTTTTGCCACTTTTGAGCGATATTCTGCTTGAAAGGGATATAGATATCCGGCTATGCAAAAGTGTATTGATACTATTAGGGATGATGGGTATGATCTTCCTGTTCATGAACGTGTAGTCATACATCGGTCCCCTCCCACAGATTTTCTTTGGACGGTGGCCCGTCCACCCATTATTTTTGGTACAGTCACCCCGTTCCCGGAGTTGAGCCGGCCGACAACATCCGCGCCGGTGAGTGATCCGATTTCTGAGGAACTGTCACCCGTGCATGCTGGGATTACGCCTGCACGTTTCACGGAGGCGGGATTGCCTCCTATTCAAAACAATTGTCAGGCTTTAGGCCCAGTTACTTTGAAAGCTCACCAGGCATCTAGCCCACCTATGCTGCTTAGCCCAATTGCTTTTGGGCCTTCCACGCCTACGGGTCCGAGCCCTCTGGACCGCGGTCAAGATATCGCCTCCTCACAAGAGGCCGCGAGGCAGTTTGAAGCTATGGTCGATGACATGGTGGACCGTGTGGTTACATGCACTCTTTGTTCGCACAGGGGCCACTTGTCAGCGGCATGTGGAATGCGAGTGGTATGCTCGGCTTGCTCTCGCCCAGGTCACTCTAGCCGCGACTGTAATGATTTCGCGCGCTCCAATGGATTGGTTTGGAAGCCAATTTCGGTGCAACAAAAAACGATTTTATTAGAATCTGCTGCTTCTCATGGGAATAGAGCCGAAGTTATTGGGATAGATTGTCCAGTCCCATCATCGCCGCCCCCATTGCATCTTCCCTCTCCCCAAGCCAAAGAAAACCCCCGACAAGCTTCTGGTTCTTCCATGGTGAACTATGAGCTCGATCCTCAACGCTTTGTGCCTGCTGGCCACCACATCATCGATGGCGGCGATCGTCGGTTTCCTCGCACCTTCTTCACGCCCGCTGCTTGTCTGCCCCGTCGTCATGAGGACTTCATGGTTGCGGAGGTGATGCCTGCGCCTGAGGGACCGCTTGGTCCGGTGCGGGAAGAGGTGGTCCAGTTTCTGCAAGATAGAGGTATTCTGGTCTGATCTGCTCAGCCGTGGTTTCATGGGGGTGGGTTTGTTCCAAGTCAGGGATCCGTCAGTTAGATACACTTTGATTCAACATGCACCTTTTCCGTTCAGCAAAGATCATTTTGTTAGATTTATGAAGCATGATGAGGGGGAAAATTTCAAGGGAGCACATGGTTTTCGCAAGGGCTGGTTAATGTTCATTGGGATCCCTCCTGATTACCGTACTACAGAATACATCTCGCAGGCTGTAGGCACTTTCGGAAAGTTTATTTCTTGGGACAATGAGGATCCTTACCTTGTCCGGACTTTGGTTGAGGCTAACTTTCCGGATACGCCTTTGGTTCCCAGAGATGTGGTTTTTGGTGATTATGCCGAATGGGGAGGTGCTCAAGTGTCTTGGACTGCTGCATGCTATGTTCTTGGTGTGGATTTTGCAGATCAGATGCCAAATGACGAAGACCCAATGCCTCTGGATGGAAATCCCCATCCGTTGCCTGGTAATCTGATACAAGATAATTTGATGTTTGTGCTGCAACCATACCCAATGTTGGGATGGAATGATGCACCTGTCGCTCCTCCCCCTCCTCCTGAAAATAATGAAGCACCTGGTTGGGGAAATGCCATGTGAGGAAATGAAGCAGAGGATGAACAGGCCCTATAGCCGGCTGCTCCTAAACAAGATCAAGTTTCTATTGTGATTGACTAGCCGGAGGGCTCAGTTTCTGTGGACCAACAGGAGCAGGGCATTGAGATCCAACAACAACATGATTTGCCCCCCAGATCAACAACTACAGCATTTGCATCCCCCGGTCTTCTAGGATAATCATCTGCAATTATGCCTTATCAACCACGTGTGATTCAGCAACATGAGATCTTTATTGGCATGGCACGCATTGTGGCTGGACCTTCTCTCCCTCCAGAGATGATTTGGAAGAGGTCTTTCCAGAACCTCATGTTTGATTTTTCAGTTAAGGAGGTGCCACGGTCTCTCTTCTTCAAACCTATGAGCACAATCATTTATTCTAAGAGGTCTTGGTACATTGCTTTTGATGAATCCACAAAGATGTCTTGTTTGACTGCCTCGTTGCCTATGTTTGCTACTATCAGACAACCTGTCATGATAAAGCGCCCAGTGGCCAGAGCTCTATTTGAGGAGCTGCCAGCTGATTTAGTTTCAGTTTCTGAAGAAGTTGCACCTGGTAATTCTGCTATCTCTATCTTTGCTGAGTCATCATGGTTTTCTCTGTGGAACAAACTGCTGGGAGAAAGCGGAGAGAGAAGAAGAAGACTCCTGTTGTTGATACATCACTGCGACGTTGCACTCGGAGCGCGGCAAAGTTGGATGGCTTCAAAAATGTGGTTTTTGAGCAGCTCTCGCTACAGTCATCAAAGAAGCGCCCCGTGCCAAGCCCATGTAAGACAAGGCCCAGCCCACTCCTGCGGATGTCCCTGAAGATGCACAGCCTGCTGCACCACCGCATACCCCAATCGATGTTCTTCAGGTTGTGGGCGCGGAGCTGGAAATTGACCCTTCCCTTCTGTCGGTGGACAAGCTTATGGCTAATCCACAGGAGGATTCTTCTGCATCTTCAGCTTAATGATTATGTTTGCTACTATGTGAAGGCCTAGAGGGCCTGTTATGTTTGCTTTCATTATTGTTGAACTGCGTCCGGTCCCGGAAGTGGCACGTTGTGGTACTGAACTATGTTATCTTTTGGATGGTATGACATTGTGTGTCATGCTATATTTGTTCTTCCATTCCTCGGTGATTAATGAATCGTGTGTCAACGTGTGGCTGGAAAGTTTTATATTGGAATGTTCGCGGTCTGAATTTTGACACTAGGAAGCGTTCTATCAAGGAGAAAGTAACTGAAAGTCAGTGTTCTATGGTTTGTCTTCAAGAAACTAAACTCTCCTGATGCACGCGTACAACTATGAAAAGCATCTGTCCCTATGGCTTTGATCAATTTGTTGAGTCCCCCTCTAGAGGTGCCTCTAGGGGTCTGTTAACCGCGTGGCGATCAAACGTGTTACATGGCACTCTGCTAGAAGTTAAACCCTACGCTATTGTTATGCAGTTTACCTCAGTTCCTAATAATGAACAGTGGTTTCTGGTTAATGTTTATTGCCCATGTCAGGGTGAGTTGCGTGATGAGTTTGTGTCTTGGATCTATAATTTGGACATTGATCCGGATCAGAAGTGGATGTTGATGGGGGATTTCAACTTTATTCGTTCATTTGAAAATAGGAACCTCCCTGGTGGCGATATCAATGATATGTTTATTTTTAATGAAATTATTGGCCATTTGGGACTGTTGGAACTTCCTCTAAAAGGAAGAAAGTTTACTTGGTCTAACATGCCGGACACGCCACTTTTGGAACAACTAGACTAGGTTTTTACATCTGCCAGTTGGATTAATCTATACCCCATGACGCAAGTGACTCCTTTGGCTAAGACTGCATCTGATCATGTGCCTTGTCTGGTTACCATTAGTACATCAATTCCTAAGGCGCATATTTTTAGGTTTGAATTTTTTTGGGTCCATCAGGCTAGTTTTATGGATTGTGTGCAGGAGGTTTGGACTCGTACTTCTCATAAGACACATATCTCAGCAATCATTGTTGATAAATTAAAGGCTTTGCGGTTTGCATTGAAAAAATGGCAAAAAGGTTTATCACATATTAAAAGGTTAATTAAGAAGTGCAACTGGGTAATTATTTGGTTGGATAATCTTGAGGACATGAGGTCTCTTTCCAGACCTGAGAGCAATTTCAGAAAAGTAACTAAACTACACCATGAGCATCTACTGCACATGCAATATCTATACTGGAGGAAGAGATGTACCATCAGGTATATCAAAGTGGGAAAGGAAAACTCCAAGTTCTTTCAGGCAATGGCAACTGAGAGATACAGAAAGAATTCCATTGCTTGCCTGTGATTGTCTGATGGCTCTGTCACGTCAGATCATGAGGAAATGGCCAAAGAGTTCTTATCTTCCTTCAAAAACAGAATGGGGCTATTCGGCTAATAACTTTAGATGAGAACATCTTGTCTTTAATACCTATGGTTCAGGGCTTGGAGGTGCTCACAAAACCCTTTGATCTAAAGGAAATTGAACATGTTATTAAATAAATGCCCACTGATAAGGCACCCAGACCTGATGGCTTCAATGGACTTTTCTAAAAAAGTCTTGGCACATCATATCTGCTGATTTTATTTGGCTGGTTCTTGAGTTTCATTATGGCATAGTTCAGCTAGAAAATCTTAATGATGCATACATCACTCTGATCCCAAAGAAATAGACACCTAAGAGTGTGGGAGACTTCAGGCCTATTTCACTCACTAGTGTTGGTCTGAAATTTCTTACAAAGCTTGCCACTAACAGATTTCAACAGGAGATCATCAAATATGTGCATAAAAATCAGTATGGTTTCATAAAATCAAGAACAATCCAGGATCGCCTTGCTTGGACCTTTGAATATATCCATTAGTGTAATCAATCTAAACGGCCCATCCTTTTGCTTAAGTTAGACTTTGAAAAGGTTTTTGATTCTATCTAGAATGAGGCTATCATAAGGATTCTTGTTGCAAAAGGTTTTGAAAAAAGATGGATTACATGGATTAAGCAGTTGTTGTCATCGGGCACTTTTTCTGTGTTGCCTAATGGAGTTCCGGGTAACCATTTCATATGCAAATGTGGAGTTAAGCAAGGAGACCCAATCTCTCCTTTGCTCTTTGTCATTGCTGCTGACCTCTTGCAGACTTTGATCAACAGTCTTCTTCAGCAGGGTTTAATAAGCAGGCCGCTGCCAACCCATGACCCAGATTTCCCTATTGTTCAATATGCTGGTGACACACTGATTTTCTTAAATGCTGACAAGGGTCAATTGGAGGCACTGAAATCAGTGTTATATTCTATCTCAAAGGCAACTGGTCTGCAGATCAACTTCCATAAATCCTCCATGTATCCTATTAATGTGAATGACTATGTTGCTACTGATCTTGTTGCCTTTTTTGGATGTAAGTTAGGCAAAATGCCTTTCACATATCTAGGTCTGCCATTGGGGACAACCGGGCCTAAGATTGTGGATCTACTTCCCCTAGTGGATTGTATGGAGAGAAGATTGACAGCAAGTTCTTGGTTTTTGCCTCAAGGGAGCAGATTGCAACTAGTAAACTCTGTTATTTCCTCTTTGCCTATCTTCTTCCTTTGCACCTTTTCAATTCCTCAGGGTATTCTGAAGCAGTTGGAAAGGATTCAGAGGCAGTTTTTATGGAGTAAATATGGTAAGGAGAGGGGCCATTCTCTGGCTGCCGGCCACTTGTTTGCATGCCTAAATCGAAGGGGGGACTTGGAATCTTAAACCTTGGTTTGCAAAATGAAGCACTCCTTATGAAACATCTGAATAAATTTTATAATAAAATGGATGTGCCTTGGGTTCAGTTAGTTTGGGATTCTTACTATTTCCAAAGGATCCCACATGATACTATTCTTTGTGGCTCTTTTTGGTGGGTAGATGTATGCAAGTTGATGGATAATTTCAGAGCAGTTACCTCGGTTGATGTTCATAGTGGAGATACTATGCTGTTCTGGTCTGATCATTGGCAAATTGGAAACAGTGATGTCCCTCTTCAAGATCGATTTCCTAGGCTCTATTCCTTTTGTCTCCACAAAAACCTCTAAGTGAGGGAAGTCTTTCAGACCAGTAGTTTCCAAGACCTATTTTACTTGCCTCTTTCTGAGCAAGCCTTTCAGGATCTACATCAGCTCTCGTCCTTAATGGGGTCTTTCCATATAGACAGTGGCTGCCATGACTCTTGGTGGTGGAGGCATGGCAATCTGAATATACTGCCAAAAAGTTTTATGACTATGTCTATCAGCCAATGGTAGCAAACCCCATCCTGGGGTGGATCTGGAAAAGTTGTTGTACCATGTCATTCGAGATGTTTTCTTGGCTTGTTATAATGGACAGGGTTAACACTAAGGACATGATCCAGAGGAGACACTGGAAGATTAATGATGGGCCTGAATGTGTACTTTGTCCAACTGGGACACTGGAGGATAGAAACCACCTCCTTTTCTAGTGCAATTTCAGTGTTCGGGTGTGGATTTATCTGCAAATTATATGGAAAGACAGTGATGACATGGTGGAGATTGCATGCCATGCTAGAAAGGATTTCAACAAACCTTTCTTTGGGGAGGTGGTATTCACTACCTGGTGGAATATTTGGAAGGTCAGGAATGACAGAGCTTTCAGGAACATCAAACCCTCCTTCAGGGCGTGGAGAAATGGCTTCATTCATGACCTCACACTGCTCTCTCATAGAACCAAAAGGAAGTATAGGGAGGCCTTACTTAAGTGGATTGATTTCCTACCTCTTTGAGGAGAGTTGGTTATGTAACATTGTAATTAGTAGGTAGAGTACTCCCCTCTTGTATAGCCTTCTTTAGGTTCCTGTTATTCTTTTTTCATTCCTCATCTTGAGGAAGCATTGTTTTGTTCCTGCTTTTTATTTAATAAAATGCTGTGGGGTGTAAGCCCTGTAGTCTTCAAGGTAAAAAAACAGCCATGAACATGCACTAAAATTAATCAACACCGAATGCAAGCATGAGTAGGATATAATTCACCATGAACATAAATATTGTAGAGGCTATGTTGATTTTGTTTCAACTAAATGCGTGAACATGTGCCAAGTCAAGCCACTCAAATCGTTCAAAGGAGGATACCACCCTATCATACCACATCACGACCATTTCAATAGCATGTTGGCATGCAAGTTAAACCATTATAAACTCCTAGCAAATTAAGCATGACATAAGCAACTATAATCTCTAATTATTATTGCAAACATGTTTCATTCATCATAGGCTAAATCAGGAACGATGGACTAATCATATTTACAAAAACAAGAGAGGTCGAGTTCATACCAGCTTTTCTCATCTCAATCAGTTCATCATATATCGTCATTATTGTCTTTCACTTGCACGACCGAATAGTGTGGATAATAATAATAATGCACGTGCATTGGACTAAGTTGAAATCTGCAAGCATTCAATTCAAGGGAGAAGACAAGGTAATATGGGCTCTTTGTTAGATCAACAATAATGCATATAAGAACCACTCAACAATTTCATCATGGACTTCTCCGCTCGACCCCCAAAGAAAAGGAAAGGAACAAAACTATTGATATGGGAAAGCTCCCAACAAGCAAAAGAAGAATGAGAAATATTTTTGGGTTTTCTTTTTAGTTACTACTACTACATGCATGAAAGTAAACTAGCTAAAAGCTACAACTAATTTTTTTGTTTTTTCTTAAGGTTTTTCAAACACACAAGAAGAAAGCTTAAAAAGAAATTAAACTAGCATGGATGATACAATGAAAAAGTATGAGCACCGACAAATGGCATGAGTGTGTGCACATGAATGTAATGTCGATGAGAAATATGTACTCCCACAAGCTTAGGCTTTTGGCCTAAGTTGGTCTATGCCCATGGATGGCCTGGTGGATATCCGAAGTTGAAGCTGGGGTCGTACTAAGATGCATCAGCTACTGCCTGAAGGGCTGCAGCTTGGAGGCGGGCTGCCTCCGTCCTCCTCTCATAATTTTTTGCCTCCTCCCTGGTTACAACATATCTCCCTTTTGCCTGAAAGTCAAAGAAAGTAGGAGCAGGGAGAGTGACATGATAGGTACGTCGTCTGTCAAAGATTAGTCAGTACTAGAGGGACTGATCGTTCCTCTCAACAAAATGATGATGAACCGTAGAATTATAATCTAAATAAGCAGGAGGCAACTCAATATCATCTCCACGTATGAGTATCTTAAGAAAATCAGCTAAACGGGTTGCATAAATTCCACCAAAGAAATCTCCATTAATACTATTATTATGCAACCTACATGCAACAATGGCCCCCAAGTTATATTGTCTATCTCCTAATACATCACTCTTGAGAACACTAAGATTGGGAACGCACATGTGACATGCCTCGTCCTTACCGTTAATGCATCTACCTATAAAGAGAGAAAAATAATGTATGGCAGGTGAGGGAGTCCTGGATTAGGGGGTGTTCGGATAGCCGGACTATACCTTCAGCCAGACTCCTGGACTATGAAGATACAAGATTGAAGACTCCTTCCCATGTCCGGAAGGGACTTTCCTTGGAGTGGAAGGCAAGCTTGGCGATACGGACATGAAGATCTCCTACCATTGTAACCGACTTTGTGTAACCCTAACCCTCTCTGGTGTCTATATAAACCGAAGCGTTTTAGTCCGTAGGACAATGTACACATCAATAATCATACCATAGGCTAGCTTCTAGGGTTTAGCCTCCTCGATCTCGTGGTAGATCTACTCTTGTACTACCCATATCATCAATATTAATCAAGCAGGACGTAGGGTTTTACCTCCATCGAGAGGGCCCGAACCTGGGTAAAACTTCGTGTCCCTTGTCACCTGTTACCATCCGGCCTAGACGCACAGTTCGGGACCCCCTACCCGAGATCCACCGGTTTTGACACCGACAACAGGGAAATGAATGCTCCCTATGGTAGCTTGCGTGATCTCCCTAGATTCCCCCATAGTTATACTAGCAAGAAATTCTTTATATTCAGATTTGCAAGGCTCACTAGCACTACCCCACTGAGGGAGTTTACAAGCAGTATTAAAATCTTCTAAGTCTATGGTATAAGATTTATCATAAAGATCAAACAGGACAGTTTGAGAATTGCATGATGATGTAAATTTAAACCTTCTCACAAATGAATCAGTTAAATAGAGGTACTGATGGCACTTATCTGACTCGAAGCTCTCAAGATCAGTGTTAAGCACATGTGCTTCGAATTCCTCCTTAATTCCTGCCTGGACCATGAAATTTTCTGACGGCCATTCACAAGGCCGCACTTGAGCTTCTCTTGGTAGTTCATGGTCCGGCTCGCGTATCGTGGGCCTGGGTCCTTGCTTCCTTGAGGAACCACCTTGGTACATTTTCTTAAACATATTTCTTCCTCTGAATTTTTCTTGAAATTTTTAGTAACTAAAAAATAAAGTGAACCAAACTCAACAAAATTGATAGCTACTACTCCCACAAGTGCCTAGAGGCTATATCATGCGTTAAAACTACTTTTGACCACATAAATTTGAGATGCAAGCTCAAGAACAGGGTCACCTAAGCAGCAAAAATTTGCAATAAATAAAGCACTAGAACAAAAACTAATTGGACCATTGGAGGAGTCACATACCAAAGAACAATCCCCCAAAGCAATTTTGTGAGATGAGCTTTAAGCAAGGAGATCGAAAATGGCAGCAAGATGAGCAAGAACTCGGGTTTGAGCTGGCTAGTGATTTTTTCTGGAGCAAGACGAAGTGTGTGGGTGAAAGGATAAGTGGAGGGGACCCACGTGGGCTCCACGAGGCAGGGGGGCGCGCCCAGGGGGGTGGGCGCACCCTCCGCCCTTGTGGGCACGTGGCTGCTCCCTTGCTGTGTTCTCTGTGCCTAAAATCCTCAAACATTCTAGAAAAACTTATATTTCATTTTCAGGGCATTTGGAGAACTTTTATTTTCGGGGTATTTTTTATTGCATGGATAATTCAGAAAACAGACAGAAAATACTATTTTTGCTTTTATTTAATATAAATAACAAAAAGTAAGAAAGAGGGTACAGAGAGTTGTGTTTTCTAAGTTCATCCATCTCATGCTCATCAAAAGGAATCCACTAACAAGGTTGATCATGTCTTGTTAACAAACTCATTTTGAATAACATGAAACCGGAGAAATTTCGAATAACACTAGGTTACCTATATGGGGATATGCACATCCCCAACAATAAGAATATCATATTTCTTCTTGACAGTAGGAACAAGAAATTCAGAACCTCCAATAGTGATTGTTGAAAATTTTCCAATAGAATTGATACTGTGGACTTGAGGTTGTTTCCTCGGAAAGTGTACTGTATGCTCATTACCATTAACATGAAAAGTGACATTGCCTTTGTTACAATCAATAACATCCCCTGCAGTATTCAAAAAGGGTCTTCCAAGAATAATAGACATACTATCGTCCTCGGGAATATCAAGAATAACAAAGTCCGTTAAAATAGTAACATTTGCAACCACACCAGGCACATCCTCACAAATACCAACATGTATAGCAGTTGATTTATCAGCCATTTGCAGAGATATTTCAGTAGGTGCCAACTTATTCAAATCAAGTCTATGATATAAAGAGAGAGGCATAACACTAACACCGGCTCCAAGATCACATAAAACAGTTTTAACATAGTTTCTTTTAATGGAGCATGGTATAGTTGGTACTCTTGGATCTCCAAGTTACTTTGGTATTCCACCCTTAAAAGTGTAATTAGCAAGCATGGTGGAAATTTTAGCCTCTGGTCTCTTCCGTATATTTATAACAATATCTTTCATGTACTTAGCATAAGGATTCATTTTAAGCATATCAGTCAAACGCATACGCAAAAAGATAGGTCTAATCATTTCAGCAAAGTGCTCAAAATACTCATCATCCCTTTTCTTGGATGGTTTAGGAGGAAAAGGCATGGGTTTCTGAACCCATGGTTCTCTTTCTTTACCGTGCTTCCTAGCAACGAAGTCTCTCTGATCATAACTTTGATTCTTTGATTGTGGATTATCAAGATCAACAACATGTTCAATCTCTACATCATTAGCATTGCTAGGTTGAGCATCAACATGAACATCATCATTAACATTATCACTAGGTTCATGTTCATTACCAGATTGTGTTTCAGCATCAGAAATAGAAATATCATTGGGATTTTCAGGTGTGTCAACAACAGGTTCACTAGAAGCATGCAAAGTCCTATCATTTTTCTTTTTCTTCCTCTTAGGAGGACTAGGTGTATCATCATTAGTTCTCTGAGAATCTTGCTCAATTCTCTTAGGATGGCCTTCAAGATACAAAGGTTCCTGAGTCATTTTACCCACTCTGGTCATAACTCTAACATCATTATCATTTTTCTTATTATTTAATTCATTGAGCAAATCATTCTAAGCCTTAAGTACCTGTTCTACTTGAGTGGTAACCATAGAAGCATGTTTACTAATAAGTTTAAGTTCACCTTTAACTCTAGACATATAATCACTCAAGTTTTCAAGCATATCAGCATTGTGTTTCAATTGTCTACCAACATAAGCATTGAAGTTTTCTTGTTTAATAATAAAATTATCAAACTCATCTAAGCATTGGCTAGCAGACTTATAACGAGGAATATCACCTTCATCAAATCTATAGAGAGAATTTACCTTTACTACCTGTGTCGGGTTATCAAGACCATGTATTTATTCAATAGGTGGTGAATTCTTAACATCTCTCTCTTTAATACCTTTTTGTTTCATATATTTCTTTGCCTCTTGCATATCTTCAGGATTGAGAAACAGAATACCCCTTTTCTTTGGAGTTGGCTTAGGAGTTGGTTCAAGAAGTGTCCAATTATTTTCATTAGTCAACATATTATTCAATAGCAATTCAGCTTTATCAACAATTCTTTCCCTGAAAACACAACCAACACAACTATCCAGGTAGTCTCTGGAAGCATCAGTTAGTCCATTATAAAAGATATCAAGCATTTCATTTTTCTTGAGAGGATGATCAGGCAAAGCATTAAGTAATGAGAGAAGCCTCCCCAAGCTTGTGGGAGACTCTCTTCTTAAATTTGCAAAAATTATATATTTCCCTTAAAGCAACTTGTTTCATATGAGCGGGGAAATATTTAGCAGAGAAGTAATAAATCATATCCTGGGGACTACGCACACAACCAGGATCAAGAGAATTAAACCATGTTTTAGCATCACCCTTTAATGAGAACTGAAACAACTTAAGGATGAATTAATAGCGAGTTTTCTCATCATGAGTAAACAAGGTGGCTATATCATTTAATTTAGTAAGATGTGCCACAACAGTTTCAGATTCATAGCCATAAAAAGGATCAGATTCAACCAAAGTAATTAACTCAGGATCGACAGAGAAATCATAATCCTTATCACTAATAAAGATAGGTGAAGTAGCAAAAGCAAGGTCATATTTCATTCTAGCATTCAAAAGACTTTTCTTTAAGCTTAGCTAATAGTTTCTTAAGATCAGATCTATCATTGCAAGCTAAGAAGAATCTAGTAGTTTCTTCATCCATAACATAACTGTCTAACCACCCCTTCGATTGATTTTTCTTTCATTCGAGCCACAGCCGAGCGCACCGCACTGTCACGATGCGCATGATTTAGCTCTGCCACCGAACAGTGCCCTGGTGGCCGCACCTGTGTCCGCTCCGACCCCTAGGTCGGAGCCGATCAGACCAATCGAGGATGGGTGGTTAGACACCGCCTCGGGGGCTACAATCTCTACGGCGATTGAGCCGAACACCAGCCTATTCTCTGCGAAGCCCGTGACTCCAAGGAGCCGGACTCCTCTCCAGACTCCGAGCCCTCCGCGCCCTGACCGATTGAACCAGATTGGGCGCCGATCATGGAGTTCGCCGCCGCGGACATCTTTTAGCACTCGCCCTTCGGCGATATTCTGAATTCACTAAAGTCTCTCTCTTTGTCAGGAGAGCCCTGGCCGGACTATGGTCAGCAAGGTTGGGATATGGATGATGAAGAAATTCAAAGCCCACCCACCACCCACTTCGTAGCCACTGTCGATGATTTAACCGACATGCTCGACTTCGACTCTGAAGACATCGACGGTATGGACAACGATGTAGGAGACGATCAAGACCCAGCGCCTATAGGGCACTAGAAAGCCACCTCGTCGTATGATACATACATGGTGGACATCCCAAAAGAAGGAAATTGTCGGATTTCGGGTTCCGGCAGACCCGTAAGGTTCAAACACCGGGGTGCGCGCGGAAATCTCATCTTCAACCTCTCCGTCTTGATGGATCTAAACTACTAAAAGAACTGCATGAAAGACACAAGATTTATACTGGTTCAGGCCACCGATGTGGTGTAATACCCTACTCTAGTGTGTGGTGGATGGATTGCCTCCTGGGGCTGGTCTCGATGAACAATACAAGGAAGAACAGCCTCGCGAGGGTCTGTTATTGGCTGTGGTGATGAACTGCTATGAAGAGTTCAGTCACCCTCTCTTTCTCTCCCTCTACTTGCGAACCGAACGAACCAACCCCCACGCGAACCGACCTGATGAACCGACCCCTTGCTATGTGGGTGGCTAGTCCTATTTATAGAGGCCCTGGTCCTCTCCCCAAATATTGAGCGGGAAGGGATCCAACAATGGCGGGCTAATTTGAAGGGGGACAGTGAGTACATCTATCCTCACAAAAGCAGTCTTCGCCTGCCAAAGGCTCTGGTGATGACGCCGCGCTAGGCTCCATGGTGACCTCCGTCTCGTAGTCCTCCTGGTCTTGGTCTTGTTGCACCAAAGTGGCAACCTTTGCCTGATGCCTCGGTACTCCGCGGATACGCTTGCCCCCTTTGCACCAAAGAGGAAAGAGGGACGCTGCGCGCGCTGGCACCCGCCTGGTGCCCCGTGTCGTCATGGCTTGCGTCATGGGCACCTCGCGAGGTACCCCGCCTTGAACTCTCCGCCTCCTCGCGAGCCAGCCTGATGAGGCTGTGCCTGAGGATGCGCCGTGTCGTCCGCCTCGCGAGGCTTGGCCCCTCGCGAGGGTCTTGAGCTTCGTGTTGATGAAGATGGGCCGCGCTGGGCCCCTACTTGAGCCACGCTGCAGGCCGCAGGCAGGCAAGTCTGGGGACCCCCGTTCCCAGAACGCCGACAGTAGCCCCCGGGCCCAAGGCGCGCATGGACTTGGCCGTGCCGAGAGGCGAAACGGCAAGGGCGAAGCGCCGCGGGCCCCAACAGCCTGCGGCCTTGGACGCCGCGTGGCGGTTGATTGGATGTGGCGCCTCCGCTTCCCCACGTTGCCTTGGCGATCGTGCGAGTTGGACAAGTCCCTGCATGCAGAACATGTTATGATTACCTGTGATCGTGGAGACCGGCGGTTGGCCTACGCCGGCTATAAGTACGGCACCGCTCGTGCCCGTCCAGTCCATCTCCTCTTGCTCTCTCCTTCGCCTCAGTTCTTGCTCCGTCTTGGTGTGATGGCTCCGATTCACCGATTCTCTGCAGTGGAGAAGGGGAAGGCTCCTCGAGAAGGGCCAGACCCTCTCCCGCCGAAGAAGCGACTCACCCATTGCAGCCGGGACGATGAGGACCATCCGGTGGTGGCGAGGCCCCGGGGCGAGCGGGCTCCACCGGGGTTCCCGCTGCCTTTGTACGCCCACGTCGAGGGCCCCGGAGGTGTTGATGCTGATCCCCGCGGTCAACGACGTCGTCGGTGCCGTCGGGTTATGAAGGCGTGGGTGGTTCCTCCTGGAGTCCATGCCAAGGGCTCCTCCCATGAGTTCGTGCTCCATGTCGTCACTCCTCTTCAGTCCGGGATCCGCCTTCCTCCCTTCTTCGCCTCCATGGTTCTTCCAGGGGGGCCTATGGAGCTCCAGCTGCAGCACGCCCACTGCGGCACCCCCGCGACCGAGGCCGAGGTCGTCGTCACTGCCTCGGGCGCGGTCTACATGTCCCGCGGCTGGAGGGAGATCGCCCGGGTCTGCAGGGAAAGAGGCGTCTTCACGGTCCACCTGGAGTATGACGGTGCGGCGGTGATGTTCTTCAAGGTCTTCGACGTGATCGGGTGCCGGCTGGAGTGCTGCCGCAGGAGAGGCGGCCAGGATCTCGCCCTGGTGAGGGTTAGGCCCGTCGACCGCCCCCTAGGCAGTGGCGCCCGAGGGTCCAGCGGCTCCAGCGAAGGCTTCGCGACTCCGAAGACGAGCGATGACCACTACGAGCCCCCGAGCCGTCGCCGCTCCAGGAGCAGGGCGGACGCGTCAGGCCGTTGCCAACCCTGATCTGGATGGAGTCGGCGCCGGTGCCTGACGGCCTACTGTTGATGATGGCGTCTCCCGCAGTAGCTCATGTAGTTAGCGTCCCTTAGGATCCGCTCCCTGCGAGGAATCAGAATGCGCCCCGTGGGGGCTTGTAAGGTGTCTGTAGTCCTGTTTGTTAATATGTATGACCTTTTGACGTGGATCCGAGCGAGCTGCTAACACCGTTATAGTTCAGCCTTCCCTTTTGCACCTCACGAGGGCTTGGTGCTATACACCGATAGGTCCCAGTCCCAAGGCGGCGTCAGCCGTCGCTGGTATGCCAGGTCACGATGCCGTGGTCAAGGCCAGGAGGTGAGCGACCCGAGGTCCGGTAAGAGCCCCTGAGTCGCGATGCTCAGGAGGTCCCCTTTGGCGCCCAAGCAGCCATCACTTAGTTAGAAAGGGAAGCAATGTCGCTAGTACGGAGTTGCTTTAGGTGCGGCGGTAGTGCTGCAGCAGCCAGTGCCGTGGGTGGTAACTTATCTTGAGGATCAAGGGCTGTTCCAGGTGTGCCGTTGGGTCCGTGTGTGGATAGGAGCGGAAACACTCGGCAAGGTCCTCGTGAGGCCCCTTCTTCCCTGCCTCTGCTCCCCTTTCTGCTCTACGTCCTCGGGTCCCGGCCCTCGAGCTTGTCTCAGTCGTCGCTGGTATGACAGGTCGCGATGCGGTGGATAAGGCCAGAGGGTGAGGGCTGGAGAGCCAGTAAGAGCCCTGAGTCGCGATGCTCAGGCACCCCCCTTTAACGTGCAAGTGGTTCGCACGGGCGAGGGCGAAGGAAACCTCGTGAGGGCCTCGGCTTGCGCGGTTCCCTCCAGGGATCCTGCAGGGTCATCACAGAAAGAAGATGGTGTTGCCACGGCGGCCATTAGTCGATCGTTAGTCACTCAAGAGCTTGCTAGTTGAGGTAGGCGAGGCGTATCTAGGCACCCGTGAGCCAGCGCGGGACTCCCGAGGCCGTACCTCTGGGCGGGTTGCGCCCGGCACTGGGCCGTATCTTGGAATGTGTCCCTGCAAAATTCGGTTAGATGCTGGTACTCTACGTCCTCGGGTCCCGGCCTTCGAGCTTGTCTCAGCCGTTGCTGGTATGCCAGGTCGCGATGCCATGGACAAGGCCAGAGGGTGAGGGCTGGAGAGCCAGTAAGAGCCCTGAGTCGTGATGCTCAGGCACCCCCCCTTTAACGTGCAAGTGGCCGACATGGGAAGAGAAGATGCTGCGGACGGGCACCATGCAGCTAAGCGTGATAGGCAATGCATAGTTGGAAACAAACGCTAGGGGGATACACGCCGTTGGGTCTGGCCCGAACGGCTTGGGGATGATGCAGCCCGAGGGGCACCCCCAACAAGGCAAACTAACGACGGAAAGGTAAATGCAGATACATGCCGCGGGGACGGACCCACGCGGCCTGGGAGTGATGCAACCCTGGGAGGGTGCTCCCAGCTAAGAGCGGAACTTGAAAGATGTCACCTACGGTTGTCATCGGCGTAGTGGCGTTGGTGCAGCAGACTTGACGGGCTGCAGAAGCCGATCCTCATGAGCCCCCAGGCCCCGGGGCCTCAGGAGGCTCCGGAGGCGCTGGTGACTCCTCGCGAGCTGCCTCCATTTCCGCCAAGGCCGCGGAACGCCTGTCTTCCTGAGCCTCCACGATGCCCCTCATGAGGCGCTGGCATGCCACAACCACGCTTGGCAGGCCATAAGGCATGCGAACACGGCTGTGGGGTGGACCTCCGCAGCGCCCCACTCGCAAGGGCAAGAGGCGCTCTGTTGTGGCGATCTGATTGAGCCCTGGTACGTCGACGCAGATGCGCAGCCTACCATCCTCGCCTAGATGTGGGGCCACGGCTAGCAAGCGGCGGCAACCTCTCATGATCCTTGTCTCCTGTAGCTCTTGAATGGCCTCGTCAATGAACTCTTGCTGGTCTGATCTTCCTCGCCTGGCTCCCTCTCGAGGGAAACGGGCTGCAAAGCACGCCTCCACATGGTGCCCAAGCGCCTCCCTCGTGACCCTGGCTAGGTCGGTGGCCCTCCAGGTGAGAGCCCCTGAGCCTTGCCTGAGGAGGGCGCCAGGCGCGCTTTCCTATGTGATGGAAGGAGGGCCCTCCTGAGGAGGCTCGGGCCCTGAGGGGCCTGCCTCCTGAGGGGCTGAGCCTGACGACGTCTTCTTCTTCTTGGGGGTGGTCTCAGGAAGCCTCCTGCTTCCGCGATCTGGGTCTTCTAGCGACGCGGCCTGAAAGGCTCGCTCCAGGGAACACACTGCATCTCTCTCTTCACAGGGCACCTTGATGACGCCGCCACTTCCTGGCATCTTGAGGACGTTGTAGCCGTGGTGGGTCACGGCCATGAACTTGGCCAGCGCTGTGTACCCGAGGATGGCGTTGTACGGCAGGCAGATGTGGGCGACGTCGAAGTCGATGAGCTCGGTGCGGTAGTTGCTGCTGGCCCCGAAGGTGACAGGGAGGCGGACTTGCCTGATTGGGACTGTGGAACCGTCGGTGATCCCAGAGAAAGGCCTGGTTGGCTGAAGCTGGTCATAGGGCACTTGGAGGTTGTTGAATGTTTCCACGGACAGGACGTTGAGCCCTGCCCCACCATCGATGAGGGTCTTGGTGACCTGCACGTTGCTGATGGGGAGCAGAGCATCAGGAGGACTCCTGCAGTGGCTGCACACTTGAGCTGGTTTGCCGAGCGGAATGTGATGGGGCACGCCGACCACCTGAGGGGGCGCGTTGCTTCGAGCTTGGGGAGAACTGCATTCACTTTGCGGGCAAACTGCTTGAAGATATGTTGGGAGGCTAGGGCTTGAGCTCCGCCCAGGATGCAGGCGATCGCGCGCGGCTCCTGGAAGCCCCCAGCCCCCTCGTCTTGATGGCGGTCTTCGTTCCTTCTTGGTGGAGGCGGTAGAGGAGGTAGGCCTACATTGCCATGAGGGCGGTCCTCACGAGGCTGGTCTCTCCAGTCCCCCTCATGAGGCAGGTCCCGCCAGCGGTCCTCGCGAGGCTGGTCACACCACCCCTGGCGCGGGCCGCGGTCTTCCCAGCGTCCTGGGTTTCTTCCTCCTCCCCAGCTGTAGCCCCGGTCAGCACGGTCAGGGCGACGGCCGATCCTTCCTTCTCGCACGGCACGGAGCTCTTGACATTCGTTGGTGTTGTGGGTGTGGTGGTCATGGTACACACAGTACCGGCTGCCTCTGGAGGGTTCGGGCAGATCCTTGCCCCGCTTGGTGTCTTGTTCTGCCGTGAGTACGGCAGCCCCCTTGCGCTTCGCGTCCTTGGCTTTGGGCTTCTTCTCTTCTGGGTCTGCGGCAGGCAGCTCGAGGAGGGAGAGACGTCCCTCCTCAGCCCTGGCGCACTTTTTCGCCAAGTTAAACAGCTCCAGGGAGGTGCAGAGGTCTTCGTGCATCGCCAGCTCCTCCTTCATCTTGATGTCACGCACGCCGTCAGAGAAGGCGGAGATGATGGCCTCCTCAGACACCTTGTGTCAGGACCCCGATTCCAAGTCACACCGATCTAGCATGTAACACATCATATCACTTTGCGGCCTCACGCACGGTATTCCCACGGGTGCCACCTTACCTGGCCCGGAACCATTTGCGCCTTTTGGCTCACGTATATGATAGTGTCGCTAGTATCCATATGACAGAGAACCCGGGCCGACATGGCTAGTCGTGAAGCCAAAGTGGCACTAACCCATGAGGACAGGCATACATGAATCATATCGAGCATGTCGGTCATCAACGTGTGAATCCGGGCTGTAGCACTGGGCTAACAGGACTCCGATAACCCGGGCTGTAGCAGGCTAGGCAGGACTCCAGAAGTCACCACGTGACATTTCCCCGAAGGGACAGACATAGGAACGAAGTGAATCACATGCTGGCCAGTCAAGTGTCCTGAGCAGTAGTGCTGGGCTAGCAGGACTCCGGTGATCCGGGCTGTAGCGGACTACTATCGCTCAGAAGCACTAGACTACATTTCCCCATATGATAGGCTGCCAAGGATAAACAACTAGATAGTCGGATCCCACACATACCAAGCATTTCAATCATACACACAATATGCTCGATATGTGTAAATACAACATGGCATCACAACATAACTCTACAACCCAAGTATTTATTCATTAGGCTCTGAGGAGCGAGATATTACAAACATGGGTCTCATGACCCAACAATCATAGCATACAGGTCAAAGCACATGCGGAAGCTTAACATGTCTGAGAACAGACATCTACAAATGAAAAAGGCTAAGAAGCCTGACTATCTACCAGATCCTGTCGGGGGCACAAGATCGTAGCTGAGGTATCAAGCTAAACGTCGAAGTCCACGCGGAACTACTAGCGAGACTGAAATCTCTCTGCAAAACATAAATTAAGCAAATGTGAGTACAAAGGTACTCAGCAAGACTTACATCAGATCTAAACTACATATGCATCGGTATCATCAAGGGGGGGGGGGGGGTGGAGTTTAACTGCAGCAAGCCAGCTTTGACTCGGTGGCTATCTGAACTATGACTGCAAGCAACTCTTTTGAGGTGGCGCACACGAGTCCACATATTCACCATTCAATACACCACTATGGAACCACTCTCGTCTCCCTACGAGAAGGCCATCCATAGCACTCACGCTTATCTTGCGCATTTTAGAGTATCCACCTTCTCTTGTCTATGAACTGTTATAGGTAACCCAAAAGTCCATTACCGCGGACGCGGCTATTCGAATAGATGATGTTAACCCTGCAGGGGAGTACTTCTTCACACACGCTCTCACCACTTACCGCCATTTACACAACATGTACTCGGCAACCTTCAAGCGGAAGCCCAACAAGGGTGTCAGCCACGGCCTACCTAAACACCTAAGTCTCTAGTCCAGGTTTATCGCCTATCCAGGTTCCATCTGCAGGGAGTCCGGCCGAGGTTTCCACATACGGCCCCGAACGATGTGAACAGGGTTCCCGAGACACCAAACGGGCGCCCGGTACACCGTGCCATGGTGTATCTACCGCAACATAGCCCACCCCTAGGGTCAGCGCTACGCACGGCCGCCAACACATATCCTATAAACACCAGAAACTAGTTGCAACTCCTGGACAGAGGACAAGGGTGATCAATAAGCCGAGAGGGTCCATTGGTTTCGGGCCCAATGCGTGGTAGTAACTGTTTCATGGATCACAAACACAGAACTCAGTTCCTAAGAACGGTTTCAATGAGACAACCCACCATGTACTCCTACATGGCCTCTCACCGCTACCTTTACCAAATCATGTTCACACACTTAGCTCACACACAGTAGGACATGTTCACACATCTCCGATTCATCCCCGATGAATCAGAACTGACTCAACTCTAAGCAGTAGCAGGCATGACAAACAAGCATGAATGAGTAGGCACATCAGGTCTCAAACAACTCCTACTCATGCTAGTGGGTTTCATCTATTTACTTTGGCAATGACAGGTCATGCAGAGGATAAGGGGTTCAACTACCGCGGCAAGTAACAGTTGAAACGTGTTGTCGTAATGCAGTAAAAGAGAGCAGGAGAGAGAGAGGGGGAATTGTATCGGGATGAACAAGGGGGTTTTGCTTGCCTGGCACTTCTAAAGATAATATAACTCTTCATCGGTGTCACCGATCACAGCGTCGGTACATCGTCTATCGAGAGGGGACATTTACCGGCAAACAAGGAAGAACACAATCAATGCAATGCAACAATATGATGCATGATCATGACATGGCGATATGCTGTTGATTGAGCTAATGCAACTAACGACAAGTTAAATGGAGTTGGTTTGAACACTAGGTTCAAATTCAAATTTAAACTATGAATTCAAATAGTGCATTATCATGTTTTGGACTAAACAGTGAGGTTAAGTTGTTCAAACATGCATGAAAATGCCATAAACAGATTCCTTGAATTTTTCTGATAATTTTTCATATATAATTTATTTCATTTGGAGTTACGGTTGAATTACTATGAATTTTTGATGTTTGGGGTATTTTCTGGAATTTTCTATATAAAATTAAATCTAGAAAAAGAGTTACTGCGTCAGTCTTGCGTCAGCGTGACGTCAGCAAGTCAAGGCACGGTCCAGGTCAAACCTGACCAGTGGGGTCCACTAGTCAGTGTCACGGGGCTAGCTAGAGTCACTGACATGTGGGGCCGGTCAAAGGCCACGTCAGCAAGGTCAAAGCTGACGCGTGGTTCCCGCGGGGTTAGATTAGTTCTAACTAATTTCATTAGCTGACTAATTAAACCGGTGGGGCCCGTGTGTAAGTGGGTCAGGGGGGTTAATTAGTGGAGATGTTAGCGGCTAATGACGTTGACCGTCAGTACGCCGGAGTTTTGGCCGGCGGCGACCTCAAACCGCGGCGGCGTCTACCGGAGTTGCGCCAGAGGCGACGGAACGACGCGTCAAGGACAACAGGAGGTAGCCCATGCCCGCGCACATCTAGGGGAACCAACGGAAGGGCGCGGGGTGGCCGGAGTTCGCCGGAATGGAGCTCGCGGCGGTGGTCGGAGTTCGGACGCCGATGAAAACGACGACACCATGCACGGAAGGATCAACGGGCAGCACCTACGTGTTCTGCAGGCTCTCACAAAGCCAACGGGCATATGTACGGGGCCGATTGGCCACCGGAGCCTCGTCGGCGACGAGTTCGTGCGGCGGTGTGCTTCGGGCGTCATGGAAAGCGGTGCTACAGCGAGCGCTAGGCCGCGGGGTTAGGGGGAACCGATGGAGGAGCTCACTGGGAGGTCGAAGCGCAGCTCAGTGGGCTTGGGGACGACCTGGAGACGGAGAATCGGGGTCGGCGATCTTTGGTGCCCGTCGGTGAAGACGACGGCGATGGCGTCACTGCAGGGCTCCCGACGTTGCTTGGAGCGGTGAGGAGGAAAAGTAGGTCGAGGCGGAGCTTTAGGAGGCGTCGGGGAGGCGAGGCGGTGGCTGTGGCCGCGGTGAACGTCGTTGGTGGCGACGGGCGCGTTCGGACGAACGCGAGCAAGAGAGACAGAGGAGGGAGGGCGCTCGAGGGAGAGAGGAGAGGAGTGCAGGGGGGTCCAGGGGGTGTCGTGGCGCTCGGGGTAGCCTCCAGCAGCGGCGAGCAAGCAGGAGGTGGCCGGACGCGTGCTCACGCGCCGGCCACGCGCTCGTCCTCCTGGCAAGGGGGAAGACGACAGGGAGGAGCCCCTGGTGGGCTGGGCCATCTCATGGGCCGCACAGGTAAGTGGCCAGGTTGGTTTTTCTCTCTCTGTTGTTTTATTTCTATTTTTCTTTTGTTCTATAAGTTTGTGGCATTACTAAAAATATCTAAGCACTTTCAAAAATCACCAAACTGTGCATGCCCAATGTTTAGAAAATCTCAAACATGGAACATTTTGGTTTGGGATTATTTGGGCATTTCAATTATTTTATAGGATTTAAATGCTCAAATGCAAATACTGTAAGATTTAATTCAGTGACCCCCAATTGACCTAGAAAAATGTGCAATATTTTTGGCAGAGGTTCAAGACCAATCCAAAGATGATGAACATTTTAGAGGGGCATTTTGGGTTCAGTGAAATGATTTTTTTATTTGGACCCTAGTTGAGTTTCATTTTTTGCTAGGGTTTATCAGCCCCCATTTCAAAATTAAAAGAAATTGAAATTGATGCATGATGCAATGCCACTAATTACAAGAAGATTTCTAGGGCTGTGACACCTTGGGGATCTTGAGGCGCGCGCTGTTGAAGCGCTGGATGTACTTTTGCAGGGTCTCTCCGGGTTGTTGCTTGATGCGGCGCATGTCGCTCACGGTAGGCGGCCTGTCGCGAGTACCTTGGAAGTTGGCGATGAAGCGGGCGCGCATCTGGTCCCAGGAGGAGATCGTGCCTGGAGCCAGATTCAGGAGCCAGGTTCGAGCTCCTTCCTTGAGCGCCATGGGGAACCAGTTCGCCATGACCTTTTCATCCCCGCCGGCAGCCTCGATACCCAGTTCATAGAGCTGGAGGAATTCCGCGGGGTCAGTTGTGCCGTCGTAGCGAGGAGGCAGGTCGGGCTTGAACTTGCCGGGCCACGCGACGCTGCGCAGCTCAGCGGTGTAGGCGTGGCAGCCCGCGGTGGCCACGAAAGGCCTCGGTTGATGTAGAGCTTGGTCTTGAGGGTCCCCACGCGCTGCAGCTAGGAGCAGGGCGGGGTCTTGGCGTGCCGGAGCTGGAGCAGGGTCGCGGCGTGCCGGAGCAGGGAGCGCCCTGGCAGCCCCTTGCGGGCGAGGAACTTCTTGGCAGCTTCGCTCTTGCTGCGCTGGCGCCTGACGGAGCGGGTTCCGCCCAGGGACCAAGCGCCACGGAGCCATGGCATCTTCTTGGAGGGGAGGCAGCTGGTGCGCCTCTGGAGCTTCGTTGCCCGCGCGGGGCGGAGTTCGGCGCAGAGGGACGGACGGCGCGGAAGAGCCCCCTGCGGCGCGGACAAGCTCGGCGACGCGGTCGAGCCATTCTTCGTAGATGTCCTCGATGGGACGGTAGCGCAGGAGCTCGTTTGCCGCGAGGAGCGCAGCCCGAGCCTCCAAGGGTGCGTGGAGCGCGCGGGACGAAGAACTGGCTGGAGCGAGTGATGGAGTGGCGGTGCGGCCGTCTTGCCGCACGGACGGGTGCTGAGACGAAGCCTGCTGCTCGCCCCCCGCCGGGCTGGTGGTGGCGTTGACGGTGGGCGACGGGGAACGACGAGGACGCCCATCGACGGGGGCCGTCTGGGCGATGCGGGAAGCGATGGCGGCCCGGCGCTCGGCGCGGGCCCGACGAGCATCAGACATGGATGCGACGGTCGGAGGAGAGCGGAGCGGTGGAAGACGAATTCCGGCGCACCCCTACCTAGCGCGCCAAATGTCGGATTTCGGGTTCCGGCAGACCCTTAAGGTTCGAACACTGGGGTGCGCGTGGAAATCTCGCCTTCAACCTCTCCGTCTCGATGGATCTAAACTACTAATAGAACTGCACGAAAGACAGAAGATTTATACTGGTTCGGGCCACCGATGTGGTGTAATACCCTACTCCAGTGTGTGGTGGATGGATTGCCTCCTGGGGCTGGTGTGGATGAACAATACAAGGAAGAACAGCCTCGCGAGGGTCTGTTCTTGGCTGTGGTGATGAACTGCTATGAAGAGTTCAGTCACCCTCTCTCTCTCTCCCTCTACTTGCGAACCGAACGAACCAACCCCCACGCGAACCGACCCGATGAACCGACCCCTTGCTATGTGGGTGGCTAGTCCTATTTATAGAGGCCCTGGTCCTCTCCGCAAATATTGAGCGGGAAGGGATCCAACAATGGCGGGCTAATTTGAAGGGGGACAACGAGTACATCTATCCTGACAAAAGCAGTCTTCGCCTGCCAAAGGCTCTGGTGATGATGCCGCGCTGGGCTCCATGGTGACCTCTGTCTCGTAGTCCTCCTGGTCTTGGTCTTGTTGCACCAAAGTGGCAACCTTTGCCTGATGCCTCGGTACTCCGTGGATACGCTTGCCCCCTTTGCACCAAAGAGGAAAGAGGGACGCTGCGCGCGCTAGCACCCGCCTGGTGCCCCGTGTCGTCATGGCTTGCATCATGGGCACCTCGCGAGGTACCCCGCCTTGAACTCTCCGCCTCCTCGCAAGCCAGCCTGACGAGGCTGTGCCTGAGGATGCGCCGTGTCGTTTGCCTCGCGAGGCTTGGCCCCTCGCGAGGGTCTTGAGCTTCGTGTTGATGAATATGGGCCGCGCTGGGCCCCTACTTGAGCCACGCCGCAGGCCATAGGCAGGCAAGTCTGGGGACCCCCGTTCCCAGAACGGCGACAGCAATGGTGATGGAACAGCGGAGGATGACCCCTCCAAGAAGCAGCCTAAGCGCCGGCGTCAGCGGCGCCGCTCTAAATCCCGACAAAACAAAAACGGTGATTCCAGCATGGGAGATAATAACACCCCGAACAGTGCTGAAGACAACCACCTCCAGCAAGATTCACCACAGGAGGATAGAGAAGCCAGCTCTCATGAGAGAGCGGCAGACAGAGAGGTCGAGGACGATAATTACATGCCTCCCTCCGAAGACGAGGCAAGCCTCGACGACGACGAATTTGTCGTGCCGGAGGATCCCGTCGAACAAGAGCGTTTCAAACGTAGGCTTATGTCCACGGCGAGTAGCCTCAAGAAAAAATAGCAACAGTGTAGGATCGAAAGTATGTCTAGAGGGGGGGGGGGTGATTAGACTACTTGATCAAATAAAAACTTAACCTTTTCCCAATTTTAGTTCTTGTCAGATTTTAGCTATTTTAGGACAAGTCAAGCAATCATCACACAATTCAAGCAAGCATGCAAAGAGTATATAGGCAGCAGAAAGTAAAGCATGCAACTTGCAAGAATGTAAAGGGAAGGGTTTGGAGAATTCAAACGCAATTGGAGACACGGATGTTTTTCCCGTGGTTTGGATAGGTGGTGCTATCCTACATCCACGTTGACGGAGACTTCAACCCACGAAGGGTAACGGTTGCGCGAGTCCACGGAGCGCTCCACCCACGAAGGGTCCACGAAGAAGCAACCTTGTCTATCCCACCATGGCCATCGCCCATGAAGGACTTGCCTCACTAGCGGTAGATCTTCACGAAGTAGGCGATCTCCTTACCCTTACAAACTCCTTGGTTCAACTCCACAATCTTGTCGGAGGCTCCCAAGTGACACCTAGCCAATCTAGGAGACACCACTCTCCAAGAAGTAACAAATGGTGTGTTGATGATGAACTCCTTGCTCTTGTGCTTCAAATGATAGTCTCCCCAACACTCAACTCTCTCTCACAGGATTTGGATTTGGTGGAAAGAAGATTTGAGTGGAAAGCAACTTGGGGAAGGCTAGAGATCAAGATTCATATGGTAGGAATGGAATATCTTGGCCTCAACACATGACCAGGTGGTTCTCTCTCAGAACATATGAGTTGGAAGTGTAGATGTGTTCTGATGGCTCTCTCCACGAGTGAAGAGGAGGTGGAGGGGTATATATAGCCTCCACACAAAATCCAACCGTTACACACAATTTACCAATCTCGGTGGGACCGAATCAACAAACTCGGTCGGACCGAAATAGTAAACCTAGTGACCGTTAGAGATTTTCGGTGGGACTGACATGCAACTCGGTAGGACCGATATGGTTAGGGTTAGGGCATACCGTAATCTCGGTGAGACCGATTACACAAACTCGGTGAGACCGATTTTGGTAATAAGCTTACCAGAGAGTTGGTCAGGTGAACTCGGTGGGACCGATTCGCTCTTCTCGGTGAAACCGAAATGTTACGAAAAAGAAACAGTGAGTTTACATTGCAATCTCGGTGGGACCGATCCGCTCTTTCGGTGAGACCGAAAAGTTACAAAAGGAAATAGAGAGATTGCAATCCCATCTCGGTGAGACCGAGATCCCTATCAGTAGAACCGATTTGCTTAGGGTTTGGCAATGGCTTATGATAAGTGAAACTCGGTGGCGCCGGGTTGAAAGAATTGGTAGGGCCGAGTTTGGCTTTGGGTTTAGGTCAAATGTGGATAAGTGAAAGTAGCTGAGGATTTTGGAGCATATCATTAAGCACTTGAAGCAAGAGGCTCATTAAGAAACACCTCATCCCTCCTTGATAGTATTGGCTTTTCCTAAAGACTCAATGTGATCTTGGATCACTAAAATATAAAATGAAGAGTCTTGAGCATATGAGCTAGAACCAATCCTTTGTCCTTAGCATTTTGAGGGTTCCACTTTCACCATCCATGCCATGCCAATCATTGAGCTTTCCTGAAATGATCATCTTGGAATAGCATTAGCTCAATGAGCTATATGTTGTTATGAATTACCAAAACCACCTAGGGATAGTTGCACTTTCAATCTCCCCCTTTTTGGTAACTGATGACAACATATAGATCAAAGCTTCGACAAATAATAATAAGAATGAAATATATCATTGCTTTGAGAAGTATGTGATAAGTAAGAGCTCCCCCTAAATTTGTGCATATTTAAAAATTTGCTTTGGACTGCAAATGAACAAAGAGTTAGAGTCATGGGTTACTCTTCCATGTCACATACATCTTGGTGGAGCGCTCAAAAAGATAAGAATGAAATACATGCACTCATCACCAAAGAAAGTGAATGATCACATAAGATAGATAGGATATATCAAGCATGCATAAGTGTAGCTTATGATCAAACACACGATCATCAATGTCTCACAAGCATATCAAAGTACCTCAACCAAAAGCAAACAAAGTTGAAAAACCTTCAAATAAAGCAAGAGAGAAAAGCAACACACACTCTCTCTCTCGAAGCCTATGATCTATACATTTTTCTCCCCCTTTGGCAACAACTTACCAAAAAGTTCCTAGAAAATGCATAGTGCTAGATCGACTCTCAGGCTTGATCTTCTGGTGGTGGTGGAGTCTAGATCACTCCAAGGATGAAGCCTTCTATAGACGTGGTTGGAGTGGGAGCTGAAGTAGATGCTGGAGCTGGTTGGGCTGGTGCTGTGGCTGGAGCTGAGGTGGTGGCTCTGGTGTCAGGAACTGGCACTGCAATCGACCTCTGAGCTTGTGGCACTCTGGCAAATGCATCAGTTGTAGTCTTCCCTCTCCTCTCCTGCATGTCATCTTGAAGTTGCTCCACTGCAGACTGAATCTCTGTTACTTTGACATCCATGTCATAGAACTTTTGTTCTATGATTCTCTCTAAGCTCTGCTGATTCTGAGTGAGGGTGGCCAGTCCTTTCTCAATCCTCAGTGTGGATGCAATCAAGTAACCAAGCTGCTCTTGTTTGGTTTTCAAGAAATACTCAGATGCCTCCTCTTGAGTTGGCATCTTGGCAGCTTTCTCCTTCCTTTCCTTCTCCTTCTTTGCTTGTGCTTGAACTAATGATGGTTCATTCTCATTCATCACAACTTGATTGTCTTCAAAATCTGGATAAATAGGCAAATGTTCCTTGTCCAACAAGTATGTGCTTGTGCCCATCTTTGAGTTGATTAACTCCTGAATTTATGGGGCATATCCACAGCTCCTCTTCTGATCAGCTGCTGTCCTCTTAATGGTCTCTACCATGAGGCTCATCACCTTGAACTTCTGTGGCACATCAAATATATGAAGCAAATTTATTGCATGGCCTCTGATCATCTTGTGATCACCTGACTTGGGCAACAGAGTGTGCCTTAGGATCCAATTGATAGTTGGCAGCCCTGATAGAAGATAATGCACTGAGCCAAACTTGAACGTATCAAGTGCCTTGTTTGGAATTTCCTTGTACATGTTGGACATAGAGTTGTGGTCCATCTTCTTCTTGGCATATATGTCTAAGTCATCTTCATTTTCCTCTGGGGCATTGATGAGCTGTGCCCACTCAGCAACAGTTGATTGGTACCTTGTACCTTCAGACATCCACACAATTCTGCCATCTGGATAAAAATATGCTGTGGAGTAGAATTGCATGATCAGCTCTTCATTCCACTTTGTGAGCTTCTGCCCAACAAAGTCTACTACTCCACAAGCATTGAAGCTCCCATACACTCCATGACAGTGCTCTTCATTTTCCTTGATATATTTCCAATCAACCCATCTCATGTCACACACTATGGGCTTCTTATCTAGCAGCACTGTCTCATAAAAATCTTGCTGTTCCTTGGTGTGAAACCTGTAATCAACAGCAGTTCTTCTCCTTGAAGCATACGGATCTGCTTCTCTCCACTTCCTCAGCCCTGAATCTCTTCTGATTTTCATGTCCTCAGCCACAGGATGAGCATCATTGTGGTCTGGGATCTTGGGCTTAAGCTTCCTGAGCATTGACCTTCTTCTTCTTCAGCAATGTCAGGCACTGGGGCCTTGTTCTTTTCAGCAGCTGGTATGCTCCTTGTATTCCTCTTTGGAGCTGACTTGGCCTTTGATGCAGCCTTGGGTGCTTCCTTGGGCTTGGATGTAGTAGCCCCTGATCTTATAGCATCACCCATCATCTTTTGTGCCTTAGGTGCTGGAGCAGCAACCTCTTCTTCCTCTTCCTCTTCAGAATCTCTCATGATTGAGGATCTCCCAAGCACTCTAGCAGTGGTCTTTTTGATCCTCTCCTTCCTCTTCTTCCCTTCTACAGCAGGCTCTTTGGGTTCAGGCTTTTCAGGAATCTGAGTTGAAGCTCTGGCCTTTGGCATAGGCTGCCTTCCCGCTGGCCTTTTGACTTTCATCCCTGGCTTTGTGCTCTGTGCTGGGCCATATTACTTCTTGAGCACAACTCTCTTGGAGGTTGCTTCCTCTTCTGCCACATAGTCTTCATCCTCTGAGTCTGAGGTTCTCTTCTTCCTTTGTCTGGTGGCAGCTTTTGGCAGGTTGCTAGGGGTGCTCCTGCTGCCTTCATCTAAAGAACTGGAGGGACTAGTGCCCTCACTCATGTGCACTTGCTCTTCTGACACATTCTGGCTGTCACTCTGAGCTGACGTGATGAACAAGCTGACTGCTGACCCTGTGAAGAGTTTATAGATGAGGTAGAATAGATGAGCATCACAAAATGCAGAGATTTTTGCAAAAGAATGATTCAAAATCTTAGTTTTAGTTTCCCACAGAAATCATTTCGGATCTACCAATTTTTAAACTCGGTGATACCGAAGCAGTTTTGGAACCTAAACTAGTGAACTCGGTCAGACCGAGTCACAGTTCGGTGGCACCGAGACTGCTAGGGTTTCACAAAGTTCCAAAATCATTCACACCGATTAGTAATTCTCGGTCAGACCGAGTCTCACTTGTGCAATGGCATGAGCCAAATCGGTGGGACCGAGTTTTTCAACTCGGTGGGTCCGAGATGGTTTCGGCGGAAACCTAACCCTAAAATTTTCGAATCAATCCTATTCTACGAACGCATTGACTGGATAGGAGTGTTTCAATCGTGGCTAGAAACAATAAGATCATAATGTGCTAGGAATCAGATTGGGGATCGCACAAAGATCGAGTCCATACCCTAGTTCGGCGGAGACTCGCTACGGCGGCAACGGCGGGGTTGAATTCCGTTGTGGGCGATGGAGACCAGCGACTGGAGGCGGCTGGCGGCGAGGAGACGATCCGGAGACCACGTTGGAAGAGTGAGCTATCGGGCGGGCGAAGGGGTTCAGAGAAATTTCCAAATTTTTGCCCGTGACTATATATAGCCTGACCCTGTCGGTGTGACCGAGTGGAACAACTCGGTGGCACCGAGATGCAAAACTGTATACAGTTATTGCAACTCGGTGTGACCGAATGGTTCAAACCGGTTGCACCGAGATCGAAAATTTAGATCAACTTAATGAGCTCGGTAGGACCGAAAGTAGGATATTGGTCAGACCGAAAATCATAAAGAGGTTTTGGAAATTTAAGTCTATGACGAATCGAGGACTCCGAGTGCTCCTCACACAGAGTGGTTCGAATCTGACTTGATCAAAATTTGTGATGTAGCATGAATAGAGTTTGAGACGAGAAAAGCATAGATAGCTAGAGGAGGTTCTTAGGCATTCTTGTCCATCCACTTGGCAAAAGGAAATAAAACCATACAATCAAAACAACAAGTGGATGTCCTCGAATGAGTAAAATATGCAACCAACATGCTCACACAATAAAATGGCAATTGAAATATGTGACAAAGCATGCACAACCAATTCTAGCATCTATCAAGCAATTGGTGATGACTAGGTCATCTATATATGAGTATATTGACTTAGGAGTCAAGTGAGAACACTTGATCATAGGTCATACTCATCGTTTAAGCTCAAGTGGGGTTACCACTTTTAGATAAAGCATTGTTGTGTTCACATCTTTAGAGTTGCTTTAGCACAAGTCTTAGAGTAAAGCTCCCCCTAGATGTGATATCCGCCCTAAGAGGGATGAACTAACCTTGGGTTTTGTCGATGATGACTTCATGTAGATGTTGAAGATGTGGATGCTCAATTTTGATGTAGATCACTTGGAGCTATCCATTTGAGTGAATTGCACTTTCAATACCTACATGGGTTAGTCCCACAAGGAACAAACAAGGATATCCATAGACATAGAGTGATGCACACACAAGATGATGTCCATGAAAACTTTTAGGTTACCTTGTCCCTTGTCTTACCAACAAGAGGGTTTGTGACTCCTTGAAATAGTGCAAGATGTGGAAGTTGATTGCACTTGTTCTTGCCAAAATGATAAGAGTGAAGTATGTTGGCGGAGTCACCCTCAAGAACTCTCTAGTTCTTCTTCTTTTGGATCCACACCATCTTGATGGGAATCCTTGGAGTTGTAGTCGTACTTGATGAAGTGGAACTTGAAGTGGTCTTGGGAATCCACTTGACTAAGGTCTTAGGAGCTTCTTCAAATGCATCAATTTCCTCTTGAAGCTTGTCCTTGCCTTTTTGCTTGTAGTCTTGTGGTGGAAGATCATCTTGAGCTTGTGTCCCCTTGAAGGAAGTAGGATCATACTTCTCTTGTTGAGGAACAAACTTTGTCTTTGGGTATTGATCTTCTTCCCACTCAACTCCATTGGCATTGAACTTTCGTTCAAAACCAACACCTTGATTCTTCCGGTGCCTTCCTTTCTTGCGCACAATTTCCTCGAATTTCTTACTCCCGGCAAGGCTTTTGTACACTCCTTTCTCTATAATTACCTTCAATAAGATATTTTCTTGCTCAAGTGTAACTTGGCTAAGAGAATCATTAGTGGAATCAAGAGAACTACTAGAAGCAACAATATTGGATTTAGCATGATCATTGTTACTACTAGAGGAAGAATCTTTCTTGTTCTTGTTACTAGACTTGACTTGAGGCATGTAAGTGGATAAGAGTAAACGCTTGGCAATGTAAGAAGAACTTTTCTTGCGGAGATCATCATTGATTGCCTTTAGAAACTCATGCTCTTGCTCAAGATTGAGCTTTTCAAAGCGTAACTTCTCATGAGCTCTTAAAAGTTCTCGATGATCTTCGAAGATAGTTTCATGAGCTAACTTAAGAGTGTTTAGTTCTTTAGTTAGAGCCTCAATCTTCTCCTTATCATTGTCAGTTGTTTTATCTTGATTAGCATGATTAATTGACGTTTCATCATAGTATTCATCACTAGAGTTGTCAACAAGTAAATCATCATCACCTAACAAGTCATCTTCATCACTATTAAAATCAACATACTCGGGGTGTGTCACCTTAGGACCTTTGGCCATGAAGCAACTTCCAATTCCTTCATTTGGTGAGTCAAATATGTCATAGGAGTTGGTTGACACAAGTGCTAGACCGGCAACACCTTCATCTTGAGTATATTCGGAATCGGAGTGATAACTTCTCTCGGAGTGGTTGTCGGAGTCGGAGCCGGATACCCATTCACCAACATGAGCTTGATGTCTTCATTTTGTGTAGCTCCTTGATGATTTTTCCTTCCTTTCCGAATCCTTGCTTCTCCGTGAGTATCTTTGTTCATAACGATCATCTCTACTCCTTCTCTCTCTTGGTGGTGATTCTTCTCTTTTGCTTCTTCTTTTTGGAGAGTCTTCTCTTCTCTTGTAGGGAGCCGTACACTCATTGGAATAGTGTCCGGGTCTTCCACAATTGCAGCAGTTTCGCTCTCGACTAGAAGATCTTTTGTCATTGTAGGACCTTGACTTGGAGCTTCTATCTTTGCTTCTACTCTTGTAGAACTTGTTGAAGTTTTTCACCATTAAGCTCAATTCTTCATTGAAGTTTTGTTTCTCACTTGATGATGTAGGGGCTTCACATGAGGCTTTGTAGGCACCACTTGATTTGTTGTGAAGTTCCTCTTTATCCTTAAGTGACATCTCATGAGCAACAATTCTTCCAATTACCTTCGTTGCCTTGAGATCTTTGTAATTGGGCATCATTTGGATCAATGTGCACACGGTATCATATTTTCCATCCAAGGCTCTTAGAATCTTCTTGATGATGAATCTATTGGTCATCTCTTCACTTCCTAAACCGGCAATCTCATTTGTGATGAGAGCAAGCCTAGAGTACATTTCAGCGACACCTTCACCATCCTTCACTTTGAACTTGTCAAGTTGACTTTGAAGCACATCCAATTTGGATTCGTTGACGGAGTCGGTACCTTCGTGCATATCAATCAAAGTGTCCCAAATTTCCTTTGCGTTCTCAAGACGGCTGATTTTGTTGAATTCTTCGGGGCACAATCCGTTGAAGAGAATATCACAAGCTTGAGCATTGTATTGCAACATCTTCAACTCATCTGCGGTAGCTTCACGCTTTGGTTCTCTCCCATCAAAGAAGTCACCTTGCAAACCAACACACACAATAGCCCAAACGGCGGGGTTATGTCCAAGAATATGCATTTTCATTTTATGCTTCCAACTAGCAAAATTAGTACCATCAAAGTAAGGACCTCTACGGTGATAATTTCCCTCGCTAGACACCATACTCTCCTAGGTTGTGAAACCAAGGCTATGACCATCGAAAGCTATGGAAATCAAAGAAAATGGAGACCAAGGCTCTGATACCACTTGTAGGATCGAAAGTATGTCTAGAGGGGGGGGGTGATTAGACTACTTGAACAAATAAAAACTTAACCTTTTCCCAATTTTAGTTCTTGTCAGATTTTAGCTATTTTAGGACAAGTCAAGCAATCATCACACAATTCAAGCAAGCATGCAAAGAGTATATAGGCAGAGGAAAGTAAAGCATGCAACTTGCAAGAATGTAAAGGGAAGGGTTTGGAGAATTCAAACGCAATTGGAGACACGGATGTTTTTCCCGTGGTTCGGATAGGTGGTGCTATCCTACATGCACGTTGATGGACACTTCAACCCACGAAGGGTAACGGTTGCGCGAGTCCATGGAGGGCTCCACCCACGAAGGGTCCACGAAGAAGCAACCTTGTCTATCCCACCATGGCCATCGCCGACGAAGGACTTGCCTCACTAGCGGTAGATCTTCACGAAGTAGGCGATGTCCTTGCCCTTACAAACTCCTTGGTTCAACTCCACAATCTTGTCGGAGGCTCCCAAGTGACACCTAGCTAATATAAGAGACACCACTCTCCAAGAAGTAACAAATGGTGTGTTGATGATGAACTCCTTGCTCTTGTGCTTCAAATGATAGTCTCCCAACACTCAACTCTCTCTCACAGGATTTGGATTTGGTGGAAAGAAGATTTGAGTGGAAGGCAACTTGGGGAAGGCTAGAGATCAAGATTCATATGGTAGGAATGGAATATCTTGGCCTCAACACATGAGCAGGTGGTTCTCTCTCAGAACATATGAGTTGGAAGTGTAGATGTGTTCTGATGGCTCTCTCCACGAGTGAAGAGGAGGTGGAGGGGTATATATAGCCTCCACACAAAATCCAACCGTTACACACAATTTACCAATCTCGGTGGGACCGAATCAACAAACTCGGTCGGACCGAAATAGTAAACCTAGTGACCGTTAGAGATTTTCGGTGGGACTGACATGCAAGTCGGTAGGACCGATATGGTTAGGGTTAGGGCATACCGTAATCTCGGTGAGACCGATTACACAAACTTGGTGAGACCGATTTTGGTAATAAGCTTACCAGAGAGTTGGCCAGGTGAACTCGGTGGGACCGATTCGCTCTTCTCGGTGAAACCGAAATGTTACGAAAAAAATAGTGAGTTTACATTGCAATCTCGGTGGGACCGATCCGCTCTTTCGGTGAGACCGAAAAGTTACAAAAAGGAAACAGAGAGATTGCAATCCCATCTCGGTGAGACCGAGATCCCTATCGGTAGAACCGATTTGCTTAGGGTTTGGCAATGGCTTATGATAAGTGAAACTCGGTGGCGCTGGGTTGAAAGAATTGGTAGGGCCGAGTTTGGCTTTGGGTTTAGGTCAAATGTGGATAAGTGAAAGTAGCTGAGGATTTTGGAGCATATCATTAAGCACTTGAAGCAAGAGGCTCATTAAGCAACACCTCATCCCTCCTTGATAGTATTGGCTTTTCCTAAAGACTCAATGTGATCTTGGATCACTAAAATGTAAAATGAAGAGTCTTGAGCATATGAGCTAGAGCCAATCCTTTGTCCTTAGCATTTTGAGGGTTCGACTTTCACCATCCATGCCATGCCAATCATTGAGCTTTCCTGAAATGATCATCTTGGAATAGCATTAGCTCAATGAGCTATATGTTGTTATGAATGACCAAAACCACCTAGGGATAGTTGCACTTTCAAACAGCTTAGAGCTGATCAAGATTTGCTAGCCAATAGATGGACTGAAGTCCTTGCGGCTGAAGAGTATGAACTCGAACGCCCCTCCAAGAGCTACCCAAAATGCAGGTTGCTACCCCAATTAGAGGAGGAAGCACCTCAACCTACATCACCAGCACATGATGCGGCCTTCCGGCCACCCCGTGGCCGCGACAGAGAGGCCTCTCGGCCCTCCACTCAAGCCGCACCCCGATGCCGCTCAAAAATACCAAGGCATGGGAAAATGCGCCAGACCTGCGAGACATATTGGAGGACAAGGCAAGGCAAACAAGATCGATCTACGGATCACGTGGGCGCCCCACGGCATGAGACGGTACTCGTCACGCCAGATACAGTAAATCCGGCCGGGCCGAACACAGTAGACAAAGCTCGCTTGAGCTGCGTCGTGATATAGCCCAATACAGAGACGCCGTACACCCACTATGCTTCACATATGAAGTAATGGATCATCAAATCCTCGAGGGTTTCAAACCGGTGAACATCGAATCATACGATGGCACAACAGATCCCGCGGTATGGATCGAGGACTACCTCCTTCATATCCACATGGCCCGTGGTGATGACCTACACACCATCAAATACCTCCCACTCAAGCTTAAAGTACCAGCTCGGCATTGGCTTAACAGCTTGCCAACAGAATCAATTGGTTGTTGGGAGGACCTAGAAGCCGCATTCCTCGACAATTTCCAGGGCACTTATGTGCGACCACCAGACGCCGATGACCTAAGCCACATAATTCAGCAACCAGAGGAATCGGCCAGACAATTCTGGACACGGTTCCTAACCAAGAAAAATCAAATCGTCGACTGTCCGGACGCAGAGGCCCTAGCAGCCTTCAAGCATAACATCCATGACGAGTGGCTTGCACGACACCTAGGATAGGAAAAGCTGAAATCCATGGCAGCCCTCACGACACTTACGACCCGCTTTTGCGCAGGAGAAGACAGCTGGCTAGCTCGCAGCAATAACATGACCAAGAGCCCTGGTTATTCGGATACCAAGGACAGCAGTGGCAGGTCGCGTCGCAACAAGCAAAAGCGCCACATTAATGGCGACAATGCTGAGGATACGACAGTTAATGCCGGACTCAAAGGCTCTAAACCCGGTCAGCGGAAAAAGCCATTCAAAAGAAATACTCCGGGCCCGTCCAGTTTGGACCGAATACTCGACCGCTCATGCCAGATACATGGCACCCCCGAAAAACTAGCCAATCACACCAACAGGGATTGTTGGGTGTTCAAGCAGGCATGCAAGTTAAATGTCGAAAGCAGAGACAAGGGGCTGCATAGCGATGACGAGGAGGAGCCCCGGCCGTCGAACAACAGTGGACATAAAGGTTTTCCCCCACAAGTGCAGACGGTGAACATGATATACGCAACCCACGTCCCCAAGAGGGAGCGGAAGCGTGTGCTAAGGGACGTATACGCAATGGAGCTAGTCGCCACAAAGTTTAACCCATGGTCTTCCTGCCCGATCACTTTTGATCGAAGGGACCACCCCACTAGCATCCGTCATGGCGGATTCGCCGCACTGGTTCTAGACCCAATTATTGACGGATTTCACCTCACTAGAGTCCTTATGGACGGTGGCAGCAGCCTAAACCTGCTTTATCAGGATACAGTGCGAAAAATGGGCACCGATCCCTCGAGGATTAAACCCACCAGAACGACCTTTAAAGGCATCATACCAGGTGTAGAAGCCAATTGTACAGGCTTAGTTACACTTGAAGTGGTCTTCGGATCTCCAGATAATTTTCGAAGCGAGGAGTTAATCTTCGATATAGTCCCATTTCGTAGTGGCTATCACGCACTACTCGGGCGAACCGCATTTGCCAAGTTCAATGCGGTGCCGCACTATGCATACCTCAAGCTCAAGATGCCAGGCCCTCAAGGCGTCATCACGGTTAATGGAAACACCGAACGCTCTCTCCGAACGGAGGAGCATACGACGGCTATCGCAGCGGAAGTACAAAGCAGCCTCTCAAGGCAATTCTCTAGTCCGGCCATTAAACGTCTGGACACCGTCAAGCGCACCCGGAGTAACCTACAACAAGACCGCCCGGCACGTTCAGATCAAGCGTAACAATGCGGCCCCAACCCCAGCCCTTGCGAACTTGCGAAACCAGTGCTGCACGTACATAACTACGCTCTGGAAATACCATGGGCACAGGGGGAGGGGCACCATCACGGCACGCCTGGAACACGGCTTAAACCGCATTAAGGGCTACCGATTTCTTAATTTTCTCTTATTTTCAGGACTCCATTCTTCGGAAGGCTTGTCCGGCAGTACAATTGCCGCACAAACGATACATCCAGGGAAGCAGAAAGCTATGCTGCACTACGGAACTCTAAGGTGGTCTCTATAACGAGCAATATACCTGTTTCGCATAACATTCCGCAGCTCGCCCCTGGAAAGGACATATTTGATAGTCCCATCTTTTTCTTATCGCACTATTTGTAACGTCCTGCTTTGATCGCAACCTTTTTTAAATAAACAATGCATAGCTTTCGTCTATTATTGAATTCCTCTTTTTTACGAATATATGTTCATTAATGACATGTTGCACCCGTACACTTTGGTACGACCAATACGCTAGGGGCTTAAGTACCCCACAACCTGGTGTGAGAAGTCCGAACACTTTCACAATTGCGGCACCCCGAACTTATAGCATTATATGCATCGACTCCGAATCATGTATTGGGTCAATAGTTGGGTTTGCCCAGCTCCTATGTTTTGGTACCTTACGTTCTGTTATATCGGCTAAGGTAGCACTAGGAGAACTAATGCGATTGTGCCCCAGTTGAGCTGGGCTAAGCACCTCAGTAGAGAAAGCTAAAACTGACTGTCATGATGAGGCGAGAGCTGGTCGCTGTTCGAGAGGTTTTCGAGTCCCTAAAGACTTATGCCGCTTAGAGCGAGGAGTCGGCTTTGTCCGGCCTAGGTGTGGATAGTGCCCCGAACTCGGTCTTCCGAACACTAGGGGCTTCATCGAAATTTAAAATTATAGAATTCGATGGCTAAGTGAGAGTGTTCAAGCATTATAGTCCGATTGCCTTGTTCGTTGTGTTGAGCGCCTCCCTCGAAGGACCCAAGAATGGGAAAAAGCGCGCTCATGTTTATCCCGAACACCCCAGCACTCGTGCCATGGGGGCAGAAGCCGATGACTCGCCATCTCTCAAATTTGATAAACGGCCGCTAGCCCATCATGCTCAAACATTAATCCATTCATGAAACACAATCACATATTAGCTACATCCAATGCTCAAGTATGATCATAGTGCCCCTTAGTTGGTGCTTTATGAGAGAAATTGGAGACTCAAATAAAAATAAAAATTGCATAAAGTAAATAGAAAGGCCCTTCGTATAGGGAGGTAGGGATTTGTAGAGGTGCCAGAGCTCAAAGCGAAAAATGAGAGCTGAAACATTTTCGGTGGCATGCTTTTCGTAGCAACGAAAACGATCGAGTAGTTCCCAATACTTTCCATGCTAGATATATCATAGGTGGTTCCCAAAGAGAAAATAAAGTTTATTCCTTTTCCACCGTTCTTTCACATTCCACAGCTAGTCGTATCCACATGTATCGTCCATACCAACACTTTCCAAGGAATTTATTATTTGACAACATAAAGTAAATTTATTTTGATTTCGGGACTGGGCATCCCTAATACCTTTTCGTACTTTTGTGAAATGACAAGCGAATGAACACTCATCTTGAGAATAACACATGTAGCATGGAAAAATATCAACTACCCCCTACCGTTTCATGAGCGGTACGAGCACACAAAAAGGAAATTTATATTGAAGATTAGAGATGGCAGATACAAATTTCCTAAGAACGGAACTGAAATACCGCATATAGGTAGGTATAGTGGACTCATGTGGAAAAAATGGGTTTAAGGATTTTGGATGCACAAGTAGTAATCATACTTAGTACAAGTGAAGGCTAGCAAATAGATTGAGAAGCAACCAACCAAGAAACAAAAATTCACATAAACGGGCATTGGGCATAACTAACACTGAATAAGGCACCACAAGTAGGATGTAATTTTTTGCATAATTATTGACATTCGTGCTTCCATAGGGAATCACAAACGTTAACACCAATATTCTTACTAAAGCATCATTACTCACCAACATGACTCACATATCACTATCATCATATCTCAAAACTATTACAAAGAATCAAGTTTATTTTGTCCAATGATCTTAATGAAAGTTTTTATTATATCCCTCTTGAATATCTATCACTTTGGGATAATTTCATAAGTTGCTTTTTATAAGCTCAAACAAATTTAAGTAAAAAACATGAGCATATGACAAACTGCTACAAAAATATATATATAAGTGAAGATCAAGCGAGTAGTTAAGTGAATTGGTAGCTAATTGAGTACTCTCTCTTATTTAAAAAATTCATATCTAAGTATTTTATTAAAACATCAAGCAAAACGAAACAAAAATGACGTTCCAAGAATAGCACAACTCATGTGAAGAAGCAAAAACTTAGGCTCAACAGATACTAACCGATAGTTGTGGATGAAGAAAGGTGGGATGCCTACCGGGGCATCCCCAAGCATAGATGCATGAGAGTTCTTCAAATATTATCTTGGGATGCCTTGGGAATACCTAAGCTTGAGCTTTTGTGTCTCCTTAATTCCATTTATATCACGGTTTCCCTGAATCTTAAAAACTTCATCCACAGAAAACTCAAGAAGAACTCGTGAGATAAGTTAGTATAAATCCATGCAAAACCTTATCATTCTGTACTGTAGAAAATCATTAAAACTATATCTTTACATTGTATACTAAATGCCTCTGCATATTTAATACTCCTATCCTCAAATAGAATCATTAAACAAGCAAACATATGCAAACTATGCAAACATAACAGCAATCTGCCAAAAAAGTATAGTCTGTAAGGAATGCAAGAGTATCAATACTTCTGTAACTCAAAACATTCTGAAAACTTGCCACACTGTATAAAATTTATCATATCTTATTGTGAAAAACAATTCATTATTTTATCACATTCTGAATTTTCTCGAGAATTTTTGCAACAGTGATACGTAGTCTGTTTTGAAACAGCAACATGTAGACTTGCAAGATAAGCATGGTAAAGGCTATCCTTAACATTTTTATTGAAATAAAAGATGCAAAACATTATTCTCAAAAACGAGAAGCAAATTCTATAACAAAAGAAAATGACGCTCCAAGCAAAACACATATCATGTGACGAATGAAAATATAGCTCCAAGTGAGGTTACCGATAATTTTGGAGACGAAAGAGGGGATGCCTTCTGGGGCATCCCCAAGCTTAGTTGCTTGGATCTTCCTTGAATATTACCTTGGGGTGCCTTGGGAATCCCAAAGCTTAGGGTCATATCACTCCATATTACCCTCATATCGATATCTCACCGAAAACTTGAAAACTTCAATCACACAAAACTTAACGGAACTTCGTGAGCTCGGTGAGGATGATAAAGAGCAAAGCATTCACTTTTGGTACAGTCAAAGACAAGATTCATAATTGTTCTCGCACAATGCCTACTATAACATATCATTTACACAATTTATATTGAGAAATATAAGCCATAGAAACTAGAAAAGAAGCAAACTATGCATTGAAAACAGAATCTGTCAAAAACAGAACAGTCTGTAATGATCTGGACAGCTACCATACTTCTACTACTCCAAAACTTCTGTAAAATTAGGAAAAGGTAGAAAATTTGTGTATCAATTTTCTGTAAAGAATTCAGAATTTTATCACATTCCAGTGAATTTAAATAATTCTGTCACTGGAAGGAAAAGTTTCTGTTTTTGCACAGAATCAAGTCAACTATCATCTACACTATCCCAAAGGCTTTACTTGGCACTTTATTGAAACATAAGCTATAAAACATGATTACTACAGTAGCCTAATCATGTGAACACACAAAAATAGTTGGTAAAAGTTTTGGGTTCTCTCCCAGCAAGCACTTTTCTTTAATGCCTTTGAAGGTAGGCATAATGATTTCAATGTTGCTCGCATAAAAGATAAGAATTGAAACATAAAGAGAGAATCATGAAGCACATGGAAAACAAATTTAAATCTAACCCACTTCCTATGCATATGGATTTTGTGAGAAAATAATTTATGGGAGCAAGAATCAACTAGCACAGGAAGGAAAAACAAGCATAACTTCAAAATTTCTGTCACATAAAAGGAAACTTGATATTATTGCAATATATACAAGCATAAGTCCCCCCCCCCCCCCATAATAATTTTCAGTAGCATCATGAATGAATTCAACAATATAACTATCACATAAAGCATTCTTTTCATGATACATAAGCATAGAAATTTTGTTAGTCTCCACATAAGCAAATTTATTCTCATCAATAGTGGTGGGAGCAAATTTAACAAAATAACTATCATGAGACTGAAAATGAAAACCACGATGACAAGTTTCATGGTTATCATCATTCAATATAACATACACGTCATCACCATAATCATCATAGATAGAAACTTTGTTCTCATAATAATCAATTGAAACCTCTTCTGAAATAGTGAATTCATCATTAAATAAAGTCATGACCTCTCCAAATCCACTTTCATCGATATAATCATCATAGGCATGAAATCATTATAACAAATTTGCACATCAAATCTTGGGGCCTAAAAATACCATCTTCATCAAATATAGCATCCCCAAGCTTATGGCTTTGCATATCGTTAGCATCATGGATATTCAAAGAATTCAGACTAACAACATTGCAATCATGCTCATCATTTGTGCGAAACATTTTATAGAATTCTTCTTCTATCAATTGAGCATAATTTTCTTTTCAATCATTTTTACGGAAGACATTATAAAGATGAATAATATGATGCAACCTCAATTACATTTTTTTGTATTTTTCTTTTTATAAACAAAACTAGTGATAAAACAAGAAGCTAAAAGATTTGATTGCAAGATCTAAAAATATACCTTCAAGCACTCACCTCCCCGGGAACGGCGCCAGAAAAGAGCTTGATGTCTACTACGCAACTTGTTCTTGTTGACTCGTGTTGGGCCTCCAAGCGCAGAGTTTTGTAGGACAGTAGCAAATTTCCCTCAAGTGGATGACCTAAGGTTTATAAATTCGTGGGAGGCGTAGGATGAAGATGACATCTCTCCAACAACCCTCGAACCAAATAACATAGAGTCTCTTGTGTCCCCAACACACCAAATACAATGATAATTTTTGTAGGTGCACTAGTCCGGCGTAGTGATGGTGATACAAGTGTAGTAAGGATAGTAGATATTGATTTTTGTAATAGGAACAATGAAAAATAGCAAGGTAGCAATTGATAAAATGGAGCACAAACGGTATTGCAATGCTTGAAAACAAGGCCTAGTGTAACACCCACAATGCGGCTATAGCTCCCACATGTCGGGGCACGACTTAGAGTCACAGCCGCATGGTAGGTTTGTCGCAAGAGGGGTAATCTACACACAAATACAAGTTAAACATACATCATCTAGAATACAAACAAGGTCTGACTACGAAACCAAAATAAAAGAAGACAACCCCAAATGCTAGATCCCCGATCGTCCCAACTGGGCTCCACTACCGATCAACAAGAAACGAAACAAAACAACGATCAAGAACTTCATCGAGCTCCCACTTGAGCTGGGTTGCCTCATCTGCACTGGTATCGTCGGCACCTGTAACTGTTTGGAAGTATCTGTGAGTCACGAGGACTCAGTAATCTCACACCCGTGAGATCAAGACTATTTAAGCTTATGGGTAGGAAAAGGTAGTGAGGTGGAGCTGCAACAAGCACTAGCATATATGGTGGCTAACTTACGCAAATAAGAGCGAGAACAGAAGCAATGCAATGGTCGTGAACTAGAAGTGATCAAGAAGTGATCCTGAAACTACTTACGTTCAAGCATAACACAAGAACCGTGTTCACTTCCCGGACTGCGCTGGAAAGAGACCATCACAGCTAGACATGCGCTTGATGCAATTTAATTATGTTAAGTGTCAAGTTCTCTACAACCAGACATTAACAAATTCCCATCTGCCACATAACCACGGGCACAGCTTTCGAAAGATCAAACCCTGCAGAGGTGTCCCAACTTAGCCCATCACAAGCTCTCACGGTCAACGAAGGATATTCCTTCTCCCAGGAAGACCTGATCAGACTCGGAATCCCGGTTACAAGACATTTCGACAATGGTAAAACAAGACCAGCAAAGCCGCCCGGATGTGCCGACAAATCCCGATAGGAGCTACACATATCTCGTTCTTAGGGCACACCTGATGAGCCAGACGTCGGGTTGGCATGGACCCAGTTGCCCAGGGGGCGCCGAACATCGCTCAGGTTGGACCAACACTTAGAGAAGCACTGGCCCGGGGGGGGGGGGGTTAAAATAAAGATGACCCTTGGGCTCCGAAAACCCATGGGAAAAAGGCTTAGGTTGCTAGGCAAATGTAAAACCAAGGTTGGGCCTTGCTGGAGGAGTTTTATTCAAAGCGAACTGTCAAGGGGTTCCCATACACCCAACCGTGTAAGGTACGCAAAATCAAGGAACATAACTATCGGATCACGGGTTCCGGCAGACCCTTAAGGTTCGAACACTAGGGTGCGTGCGGAGATCATGCCTTCTACCTCCCCGCCTCGCAAGGATCTAAACTACTAAAAGAACTGCACAAGAGACACAAGGTTTATACTGGTTCGGGCCACCATTGTGGTGTAATACCCTACTCCAATGTGTGGTTGGTGGATTGCCTCTTGGGGCTAATGATGATGAACGATACAAGGAAGAACAGCCTCGCGAGGGTCTGTTCTTGGCTGGGGCGATGAACTGTTAGGAGGAGCTCGGTCAGCCTTCTCTCTTTCTCTCTCTCTCTCTCTCTCTCTCTCTCTCTCTCTCTCTCTCTTTTCCTTACCCCCTTTTCGGATGCCTCTACCCTAGGGGTGGCTAGTCCTATTTATAGGCAAAGGCCCTGGGCCTCTTCCCAAATATTGAGCGGGAAGGGCGCCAACAATGGCGGGCTAATTTGAAGGGGGACAACAAGTACACTTATCCTGACTAAAGTTGGTCTTCGCCTGCGAAAGACTCTACGGTGACACCGTGCTGGGCTCCATGGTGACCTCCGTCTCGTAGTCCTCCTGGTCTTGGTCTCGTTGCACCAAAATGGCAACCTTTGCCTGATGCCTCGGTACTCCGCGGCTGCGCTTGCCCCCTTTGCACCAAAGAGGAAAGAAGGACGCTGCGCGCGCTGGCGCCCGCCTGGCGCCCTGAGTCGTCATGGCTTGCGTCATGGGCACCTCGCGAGGTACCCTGCCTTGATTTCTCCGCCTCCTCGTGAGCTAGCCTAAGGAGCCTGTGCGTGAGGATGCGCCGTGTCGTCCGCCCCACGAGGCTTGGCCCCTCGCGAGGGTCTTGAGTCTTGCGTTGATGAAGATGGGCCATGCTGGGCCTCCTTTGAGCCACGCCGCAGGCCGCAGGCAAGCAAGTCTGGGGACCCCCGTTCCTAGAACGCCGACAGTAGCCCCCGGGCCCAAGGCGCACATGGACTTGGCCGTGCCGAGAGGCGAAAGGGCAAGGGCGAAGCACCGCGGGCCCTAATAGCCTGCGGCCTTAGGCGCCGCGTGGCGGTTGATGGGACGTGGGCGTCTCCACTTCCCCACGACGCCTCGGTGATCGTGCGAGTTGGACAAGTCCCTGCATGCAGATCGTGTCATGATTACCTGTGATCGTGGAGGCCGGCGGTTGGCCTTCGCCGGCTATAAGTACGGCGCGACGCGTGCCCTTCGAGTCCATCTCTTCTTGTTTTCTCCTTTGCCTCAATTCTTGCTCCGCCTTGGTGTGATGGCTCCATCAAGGAGGTACTCGGCTGCGGAGAAGGGGAAGGCCCTCCAGGTCGATCCTGCCTCTCCCCCGCCCAAGCGCGGTCGTGGGCGCCCTCGGAAGCATCCGGTGGCCGCCCGGGTAGCGTTTGGTGGTCATGGTGGCGGCTCCCAGCGCAGCGGCGGGCGAGCCGCTATGGCCGAGGGACGCGCCTGGGTTGCGCGCTCCCCCAGGCCGCGCCTTCGCACTGCTCAGGTGCTGCCGGAGTTCGTCGTCTGGTCGGCGGAGCCGACTAGCGCCCGGCTCCAACTCCCTCGCTTCCTCCTTGGTGAACTCCCAGCCGGTGCTCCTAGTGGCCTTTGGCTCCAGGCGGAGGGCTGCTGCAGCAGGTCCTCGTGGGCTGCGCTGGAGGTCTCCGCCAACGGGGGCTTGGCCTTAACTCGTGGCTGGGAGGCGTTCGCCCGCGCTCGCGGCCTGGGGCGCCGGTGCACCCTGCACTTCAGGTTTGACAGCGACGCCACCCTCTATGTGAGGGTGTTTGGGGAAGATGGTCGCCGCGTGGGGTGTTGCCCTGAGGACGACGACCGCGGTCGGGGGCCCCGCTCCGACGGTGATGGAGGAGATAGCGCCCGCGCGGATGGCGGCACCCGAGACTCCCCAAGCTTCGTCAACTCTTCCTCAAGCGACTCCTCCAGCGGTGGCCGCAGTCAACCCCCGCGCCGTTGAGCTTGCTTGGCAGGTGATGGCTTGTCCGCTCGCCGTCGTGCCCCGGTGAAGCGCGAGAGGGAGTCTTCCTGAGGCCCGGAGGTTGCCTGGGTCGCCTCCGCGGGCTGATGTGAGGAGGGCTGCGTCGGGCTCGTCCTTTCCTTTTCCTTTTGTTTCCTGTGTAAGACAAAACAGCTGCATGGAGCCCCGCTGGGGCGTGTTGGGAATTATTCCCGTTTTAGCCATTACCTTGATCTTATTTTTGCGCCTCTTAACTACACGCCTGTGCGTAGATAGTCTTTGACCCCTGCCGGGGGGGGGGGGGGGGGCGACCGACCCAGGCCCTGTAACGTGCCCGGGCCATGAAACCTTGCAGCGGCTAGAGCAGAAACGCTCGCGAGGATGTTTGAGTACCATCCCTCGCGAGGTCGTTTATGAGAGAAACCAAAGCGAGGAGCGAAAATCGACGAACCACAAATCAGCAACAGCGACAACTTCAATAAGACTTCAAATGCAAGTAAACGCATCAACTGCGGAAAGCAAATGAAAAAGCCGCGTCCGGCACCTAATCTAGTCTTCGACATCTTCTCACCAGCGCGGAGTTAGTGCTGCCATTGGGCGTGGGAGGGAGCCCCAGGGCCTGAGGCCGGTGCTCCTGAGACTCTGGGGCGTGTACAGCCCCACTCATTATTACGTGAGAGTGTCACGGGGCGGCGAGCTTCACAGGCATTGGCCTTGCTTCACAGGCTCCGGGCCTTTTCCAAAACGCGATAGCTTCACAGGCACTCGCCTTGCTTCACAGGCTCTGGGCCTTTTCCAAAACGCGATAGCTTCACAGGCAGTCGCCTTGCTTCACAGGCTCTGGGCCTTTTCCAAAACGCGATAGCTTCACAGGCACTCGCCTTGCTTCACAGGCTCAGGGCCTTTTCCAAAACGCGATAGCTTCACAGGCACTCGCCTTGCTTCACAAGCTCTGGGCCTTTTCCAAAACGCGATAGCTTCACAGGCACTCGCCTTGCTTCACAGGCTCAGGGCCTTTTCCAAAATGCGATAGCTTCACAGGCACTCGCCTTGCTTCACAGGCTCTGGGCCTTTTCCAAAACGCGATAGCTTCATAGGCACTCGCCTTGCTTCACAGGCTCTGGGCCTTTTAGGGGTAGAACCTCCGGAGGTGCTGGATGTTCCATGCGTTCTTGATCGGCTCCCCCTCTTGAGTCTCCAAGCACACGGAGCCTGGCCTGGAAACATGAACAACCTTGAACGGGCCCTCCCACATGGGAGAGAGCTTGTGCAGCCCCTCCCTGGCGAGAACCCGCCTGAGTACAAGGTCTCCTACCTTGAGGGTCCTGGGGCGGATGTTGCGGCAGTGATATCATCGTAGCTCCTGTTGGTACCTTGCCCCTCGCAGCGCGGCTTCCCGGTGGCGTCCCTCCCCTAGTACGAGGTCCATCCCCCGCATGGCGTCCTGCTGCGCCTCGTCGAACGCTAGGACCCGTGCGGAGCAATGCCTGACCTCGTGAGGAAGGACTGCTTCGGCTCCATAGACCAGGAAGAATGGGGTTTCCCCAGTTGGTTTGGTTGCGGTTGTGCGGATGGACCACAACACGGACTGGAGCTCGTCGTACCAGCCTCTGCCGTAGGCCTACAGCTTCTTCTTGAATGTCTTGGTCTTGAGGCCTCTCAAGACCTCCGCGTTGGCTCGTTCGGCCTGCCCATTGCTTCGCGGGTGTGCCACCGAAGCGTAGCATATCTGCGTCCCAAGGTTAGCACAGTATGTTTTGAAGAGATTACTGGTGAACTGCGAACCGTTGTCTGTCATGATGTGATTCGGCACCCCGAACCGGCTCACGATACCCCTGATGAACTTGACCGCGGAGCCAGCGGGGATGGTATGGACAGCCTCCACTTCTGCCCACTTGGTGAAGTTGTCAATGGCGACGTAGAGGTAACGGTAGCCCCCTGGCGCCCAAGGGAACGGGCCCAGAATATCCAACCCCCAAACTGCGAATGGCCACGAGATGGGTATTGTCTGCAGGCCCCCCGCCGGTTGATGGATCTGCTTGGAATGAAACTGGCAGGCCTCACAAGCCTTTACCAATTCGATTGCGTCGTTGAGCACGGTGGGCCAATAGAACCCGCTACGGAATGCCTTGCCGACGAGGGTCCGTGATGATGAGTGGTGTCCGCAGTCTCCACCGTGTATGTCCTCCAGTAGTTCCTTTCCTTGCTCCCTGGAGATGCGGCGCAGAGATACACCATTTGGTTGCTTCCGGTAAAGTTCTCCATCTCTGATGCAGTATGCCGTGGCCTGCTGCGCCACACGCTCCGCTTCCTCTTCCTTCTCCGGTAGGGCCCCTTGCGTTACATAACTCCGGAGTTCTGCGATCCAGCACTCCTCCTGAGGTTCCATCATCAGGAGCAGGCGTGCTCCTAAGGTTGGCCCACAGACCGGGGCTCCCGAGGCTGGCGGCTGGGGGAGCTCCTCTCGAGACTGAGCTGTGTTCGATAACGTCGGCTGTGTTGAGGGTTTGAAGAGCCGCTCTTCGAAGACGCCGGGTTCCTGCGGCAACCGCCTGGATGCCCGTCTGGCTATGTCATCAGCTTCCTGATTGGTGCCACGGGGCACGTGCTTCAGCTCCAGCCCCCAGAATTGCTTTTCCATCCTGCGGACCTCCTCTAGGTAGGCCTCCATATGCTCGTCCTTCGACTCGTACACCTTGTTGGAGAAGTTGACTAGGAGCTGCGAGTCGCCCTTGACGGTGAGGCGTTTCACTCCCAGGGCTACTGCGGCCTTCAACCCGGCTATCAGTCCCTCATATTCTGCAATGTTGTTGGAGACCTTTTCACCTTGCTAGAAATAGAGCTGTACGGCATAGTAGAGCTTATCCTGAGTGGGTGATATCAGCACCGCACCAGCCCCCGCGCCGTGTCTGGAGAACGCCCCATCGAAGTACATGACCCAGCCTTCTGGTGCCTCTCTCCCTGGAGAGAGGGACCGATCCTCGTTGTCCCTGAGGCCTAGTGCCTCCGCCCATTCCGCTATGAAATCCGCCAACGCTGCTCCTTTAATGACCCTGGTTGTGCTGAACTTGTGCTGAAACGCCTGCAGCTCCATGTTCCACTCTGCGACCCTTCCGGCTGAGTTAGGGCTCCTGAGCACTCTCTCCAGGGGGTACGATGAGACGACTTTGATGGGATGAGCCTGGAAGTAGTGACGCAGCTTGCGTGAGGCTACCACTAGCATGAGGAGGAGCTTTTGAGGCATTGGGTACCGTGCCCTGGCGTCCCGTAACACCGTGTTAACAAAGTAGACGGGATGCTCAACAAGGCTGAGAGTATCTGGGGTCGCGGCGCCCTCGGGAGGTAAGGCGCCTCACGAGATGACGTGGCCTCGGGAGGTGGACCATCAGGGCATGCGGTCCTGCCTCCGGTGCATTCTTCGGCAGCTGACCCTCCTCAACTGCGATTGCGGCCTCTGCAAGCTTTCCTTGTTCCCGTTTTGTCTTGCCTCGGGCTGCCGCTGCGGTCTTGACTTGGCGCTCCTCCCTAACCGCCACCAGGGCTGCGCTGGCGGAGTAGGGAGTGGCAGCGAGGTAAAGCAGCAGGGCCTCTTGAGGGCGCGGAGCCACCATGACTGGGGGACTGGTCAGGTACCTCTTGAGATCTTGAAACGCCTTATCTGCCTCTTCAGTCCATTCAAAGGGCCCCTTTTTCTTCATCAGCCGAAAGAAAGGCAGCGCTCGCTCCCCTAATTTGGAGATGAAGCGCCCTAGTGCGGTCACGCACCCAGTGAGCTTCTACATTTCTCTGAGGGTCTTTGGCGGACTCATGTCCTCGACCGCCTTGACCTTCTCGGGGTTGGCCTCGATGCCACGATGGGACACGAGGAATCCCAAAAGCTTGCCCGAGGGGACGCCAAACACACATTTCTCTGGGTTGAGCCGCAGGTCTACTGCGTCGAGGCTCGCGAAGGTCTCCTCCAGGTCTTGTATCAGGGTCTTGGCCTCCCGAGATTTTACTACAATGTCATCAACGTAGGCTTCGACATTCTTTCCGAGTTGCGGGCCCAAGGTGATGTGCATCAGCCGCTGAAAGGTTGCCCCTGCGTTACGCAGTCCGAACGACATGCATGTATAGCAGTATACCCCGCACGGGGTTAAGAAGGCTGTCTTCTCAACGTCTTCTACCACCATCTTGATCTGGTGATACCCGGAGAACGCATCCAAGAAGCATGGCAGGTCGCACTCCGCAGTGGAATCGACGATCTGGTCGATGCGGGGGAGCGGAAACAGATCTTGTGGGCATGCTTTGTTGAGGTTGGCGAAGTCGACACACATGCGTTCCTTCCCCCCTTTCTTGGGCACAACGACAGGGTTGGCCAACCAATCCGGGTATCGGACCTCGCGAATGACCCCAGCGGCTTCTAGCTTGCGGGTCTCTTGGACGATGAAGCCCTGCTTCTCCACGGACTACCGCCTGGCCTTCTACTTCACGGGGCACACATTTGGGCACACGTTGAGGTGATGCTCGATGACGCTCCTGGGGATCCCCGCTAGCTGATCGGGCTCCCAAGCAAATACCTTCTTATTCGCACGCAGGAACTTGACCAAGGCCTCCTCCTACTCACGCTCAAGGTTGGCGCCTATGGTGAAAGTGGCACTGGAGGGCCCGTCCTCGTCGACGGGTATCTGCTTGGTTTCTGCCTTGTCCTGGGTGAACAACTGCTTCTTCTTGGCGGGCGCAGCCCCCTTGGGCTCAGGGGTCTCCGCGTTGACGGGCCGTGCCGATGCCGCCATCTTGAAGGCGACCTTGAGTACTCGCAGGGCGTCCCCGGTGTCCCCGTGCACGGCGAGGGTACCGCTGCTCCCGGGCATCTTCATGAGGTTGTACGCCGGGTGCGTGGCGGCCATGAACTGAGCCAGCGCCGGGTAGCCGAGGATGGTGTTGTAAGGGAGGCCGATGGGGGTGATGTCGAAGTCGACCATCTCCGTTCCGAAGTTGTCGTAGGTGCCGAAGGTTACCGGGAGCCGGATCTGTCCCGGGGAGTCGGATGATCCGCCCCCGACGCCCGAGAAAGATCGGCTGGGTCGCAGCCACTCCCGGGGTATGCAGAGGAGGTTGAAGGTCTCGACCAAGAGCACGTTGAGGCCCGCGCCGCCGTCAACGAGGGTTCTGGTGACGGCCACCTGGCAGATGGTGGGGGTGCACAACAGGGGGAGCGTGCCCGAGCCGACCATGTTGGTGGGGTGGTCCTCCGAGCTGAAGATCAGACCGGCCTCGCGAGCCGCCCGGGCTGGGGGAGCCTCCTGCCGCGCGGAAACGGTGCTAACCCGGCGGGCAAAAGGCTTGACGTGGCGACTCATGGGCGGCGCCTGCGAGCCGCCCAAGAGGGCCGCAACGACTGGAGGCGTCGATGTCGTGGTGCAGCTACTCCGCCGCGTAGGCAGATGCTGGGGGGGTGCTTGCCGCTCGTTCCCCGCCGGGCCAGTGGCGGTGTTGATGGCGGGCGACAGGGGACGAGAACACCCACCGGTGAGGGCCGCCAGGGCGACGCGAGCTCGACTAGCGCCGTACATGGATGCGGCGGACGGAGGAGAGCGGAGTGGTGGAAGACAGATTCTGGCGCACCCCTACCTGGCGCGCCAAATGTCGGATCACGGGTTCCGGCAGACCCTTAAGGTTCGAACACTGGGGTGCGCGCGGAGATCACGCCTTCTACCTCCCCGCCTCGCAAGGATCTAAACTACTAAAAGAACTGCACAAGAGACACAAGGTTTATACTGGTTCGGGCCACCATTGTGGTGTAATACCCTACTCCAGTGTGTGGTTGGTGGATTGCCTCTTGGGGCTAATGATGATGAACGATACAAGGAAGAACAACCTCGTGAGGGTCTGTTCTGTGCGCGCTGGCGCCCGCCTGGCGCCCTGAGTCAACATGGCTTGCGTCATGGGCACCTCGCGAGGTACCCCGCCTTGATTTCTCCACCTCCCCGCGAGCCAGCCTGAGGAGGCTGCGCCTGAGGATGCGCCATGTCATTCGCCCCGCGATGCTTGGCCCCTCACGAGGGTCTTGAGTCTTGTGTTGATGAAGATGGGCCATGCTGGGCCTCCTTTTAGCCACGCCGCAGGCTGCAGGCAGGCAAGTCTGGGGACCCCCGTTCCCAGAACGCCGACAATAACACCGGTATGACAGAAACTAGGGCTGCAAGAGTGGAACTAAATACCAGGCATAAGGCCGAGCCTTCCACCCTTTACCAAGTATATAGATGCATTAATTAAAATAATAGATATTGTGATATCCCAACATATCCATGTTCCAACATGGAACAAACTTCATCTTCACCTGCAAGTAGCAATGCTATAAGAGGGGCTGAGCAAAGCGGTAACATAGCCAAACAATGGTTTGCTAGGAAAGGTGGGTTAGAGGCTTGACATGGCAATAGGGGAGGCATGATATAGCGAGTGGTAGGTAGCGCGGCATAGCAATAGAGCGAACAACTAGCAAGCAAAGATAGAAGAGATTTCGAGGGTATGGTCATCTTGCCTGAGATCCCGCAAGGAAGAAGAATGAGTCCATGAAGAAGACAAATGGACTTAGACGAACGGATCTTCAAAACTCTGGAACGAAACCAAGCTAACGCGAGAGGTAACCCGGAAAGAAGCAAACAACATAGTAAACAACCATCACATCATCATGGCATGATGGACAACCAAGTATGATGCATGTCCGGTTTAATGAAGCATGGCATGGAAATATGCACAAACAATACTACAAATTAAGTGGAGCTCAATATGCAACGAGTTGCATATTGATGAAACACCACGTCACTTATTTAGTTCTCTCCCGTTTAAGTACTCAACAATATTAAATGTTGATTAACATGGCAAGAGGTGAAGCATAAGAAAACTACCTATCTAGGCAAGTTTAAATGAGGCCAGAACAACAAACAACAAGTCCAGAGAAATCCTCATGAGCATATATTAGATTTTGTATGGCTCTTCCCTAAACCATATTTTAGAGTTGTTAAACATGCAAAGCAAGAACACCATGTTAAACTAGGCATTTTTCCACCCCATTTATATATAAAGTTTTATAAGTTTGGAGCTCGGTTATTTAGTTAGGAAATAAATCATTTTAGCATGGCAATATGCAAATTAAATGCAAACATCATTTTAAACATGTCAAACATGCATGAAAGTTGGATATTAAGAAACTAGATGCTATATAAATCATTTTAATCCGATGCACCATTTATGAGTTATTAAATGCATGAACTAGGGGGATTTGTCTGCAAAACTTGCAAACTCTGCGAAAATAGCTAAATCACAGAGCCTAAAGAAACTACATGGGCCGGAACTGCTGGCCCAACAACGAGGAAAAGAAAAAAAACATGAGGCGCTGGGGGCTGCTCACCCATGGGCTTTGGCCTAAGGCGGTGGAAGCAGTAGGCCAGCAGATGGGCCTTGGCGTTGGAGGCCCATGGAGAAGACGAGGCAGGGGAGCGCTGGCGCGGTCGTCGTCCTCCCCACAATGCACGACGAGCCGACGGCGTGGTTCTCCGACGAGGGCAGCACGGGATGAAGCAGAGGCCGGAGATCGGAGATGGAGGCGGATCCGTGGCGGGGGACGCCAGATCCGGCGAATCCGGGCGACGCCGGAAGCTGGGCGGCAGCAAGGAGCTCCGGGCAGCGACGCTGTAAGATGAGAGAGACAGAGAGATTAGAGAGGAGAGAGCCCTGGGAGGTAGGAAGGAGAGCGGGGCGGAGCGACCTGGGGTTGGCGGCGGCGGATCCGGAGGCCTAGTCGCCGGAGGCAGCGGTAGTGGGAGCGACCGGCTCCCGGTCGAGCGGGAGCTCGGGACGACCGTCCTCAGGCACGAGGCGGCGGAATTTGGGCCCCGATGGGCTTCCCAGGGCTCGATCTGGGTCCTGGCGGGCCCGCGAGGCTAGGGCGACATGGCGAAGCCACATGGCAGTGCGAGGCTCGCTGGCAGGTGCGCGAAGGCGACGTGGAAGGCGGTGATTGGGCAGGGCGGTGGTTTCCGGTGACGGCGCGGCCTGTGGCTCGCTGCCAAGTGGCGGAGGAGGGTTGGGGATCGCCGAAAAATGAGGAGAAGGTGGGAGGAGGTGGCGGATGATGATTAGGGGCACAAAAAATGAGGAGGAGGGGTAGGTAGGAGGCCAAAATGGCAGGGGAGGCGTCTATATGTAGAAAGGGGGCTAGGGTTAGGGGTTTTGCTCAGTTTTTGCACCCTCCGATCGCAAACGAACAGTTCCGGTCAGAGGAGGGGTTAGGTGGGCTGCAGGTGGGCTATCCTATAGAGAGATGGGGTGAGAAGAGAGGAGAGATAGCAGCCCGGCAATGGTTTTCAGGGACGGAAAACGTCCGACGATAGACCGGCTATATTGCCGCTATAGGTTTAACGGTTGGGCTATCAAACGAGCTCCGAATGCGATGAAACTTGGCAGGCGGCCTACCTACAACATAACAAGACCACACGCCAACTCTCATCCCATTCCGAGAACATTTTCCGGCCACTTATAAAATAATATTTCGGATGTGCCGTGGCGCGTGCAAGTGTGGTTGTGCTTAGAACGGACAACGGAGAGGACGGGGAGACCTGGACGGATGCAAGTTTTGAAAACATGATTATGCAATGCACATGATGACATGGCAAGATGGGACATGCAAGCAAATGACAAGGCAACAACAACGAATAACTGGAAGACACCTGGCGCAACGGTCTCGGGGCGTCACACCTAGGGTCCGTACTTTTGCTACTGCAATCTCTCAACAATGCTAATCTAATTGGATCATATAACCATCCCTCAATGTGCGATGAAGGATCACCCCAAAGTTCTTATCTAGTTGAGAACATAAGAAGAAATTTTTTGTAGGGAACGAAACCACCTCAAAGTTATTCTTTATGTTCGATCTATTCAAGAGTTCATACTAAAATAACACAAAGTTATTCTTCTCGTTTGATCTATCCAAGAGTTTGTACTAAAATAACACCATATGATACACATCAACCAACTCTAATGTCACCTAGATACTCCAATGTCACCACAAGTATCCATGAGTTAATTATACGATACGCATCAAATAATTTCAGATTCATAATACTCAATCGAATACAAAGAACCTCAAAGAGTTTCCCAAGATTTCTCCAGAGAAACAAAGGCGAGAACGTGTATCAACCCATATGCATAGATTACCCCAATGTCACCTCGGGAATCCGTGATTGAGTGCCAAAACACATATCAAGTGAATCAATATGATACCATCAATTTGGTTGTTCCCCCAAAGACGGAGTAGTGGAAAATGGCTCTCCCACCTCCCCTCCCACCCACGCCCTAGGCTCTCTGGCAATCTCCTCCTCCAACCAGTGAATCTTGGCTCCTCTCAACTCATTTTCCCCGGTGTTCTCAGATATACCTCCTTATACCCATCTCACATGGGTTCTCGTGGTGGATCAACTGTGGATCTGGATTTTTCCAAAGGACTAGATTTTGCAGACGAAGTTTTCAGATCTTCTGGAAATGCATCCACCCCATGGATGACACGGGCTGATTCATTATGGTCGTGTCTTTCAGCAGGCATGATTTCCACCTTAATGAAGATTCGGTGGAGGCGGCTTTGGAATCAGCTATTGGTTGACCAACAATTGATTTGTCTGTGCATCTCATTAAAGACAAGGTATTCTCATTCATTGTTTCCTGCAAATGAGTTTCTCTTTTCATTGTACAATTGTGATTTTTTGCTTTCCCGCATTTCAAATGCTATTTCTATCTGTGGGGAAATGGTGGCCCTAGTTGGATATGTGGGTTTATCATTTGGAAGAAAAAATGTGATGCAGAGTGGATTTTAATAAGTCCTTCCAAAAGGCTTACCGCCCTTGGTATTATTGCTATGCATAAGCCTCCTAGCAAATCTTCTTTGTATTCTGGTTCATCCGCAAAGAAGAAACTTTCTTTTGCCACCTTCCAACAATATGATGTTTGCAAGGGCTATAGATTCCTAGCTACGCAGCTCTGTGTGATACAATTGTTGATGCTGGTTATTCCATTAATGCTCATGAGCGAGTCATCCTCCCCTCGCCACCGGCGACCGATTTCCAATGGACGGTGGCGTCGCCACCCATCATTTTTGGAACTGTCAACGTCCATGCTAAATCTTCGGCCATGATTTTAGTGGTCGCTCCAACTAGCTTGGACGTGAATCTCCATGTGAATGGGGCCAACGTCAGCATTGGTCACTCGGATCGGCATGCACCCCTGACCCTGTGTGAATCTCCAGCCCAGGTCATAGCTACGGCCCATGCAACAAAAACCGAAGCCCAATCTACACCCTTATTGCGCTATCGAGATATTATTTTGTCTCCAATTGCCTCACGTAACGAGATGCTAAAAGATAATCTAGTAACAGACTCCTTTGCTGATTCTGATCGGTTAAATGATCTTATTGATGATATGATCTTATTGATCTATGGCGCATTTAACCAACTCGTGTACTAGTAGAGTTAGGTGCCACAGATGATTTCGGCTGGGTCACCGGGCCAAGGGCTATTCAGATTCTACCCCCTCTCCAACTTACAAGTGGGTCCCGCGGGTCAGTACCGGCTCTCCAGGTCGGTCAGCAGGAATATCTCCACCCAACGCCTCGGTTTCTACCTTAGCCTACCTTGCTGGGTCATTGCCCGGTCCCGTCAAGTCTGCCACCCCATCCCCTCCACCATTGCCCGCAGAGCCACCGCCCAAAACGCCTCCTCCACCGCCCACTACGCCACTGTTGACCACCCCTCCCCACTGCCACACCATAGATTTGAACTCCACATCCAATCCTGCTATGGACTCATGGCCATCAATGGCCAACTTCCCACTTGATCCTATGGAGTTTGCTCCACCAGGCTTCGACGTGATCGATGGAATACCGCTGCGTCTTGCCCACACTTTCTTGTCACCGATGGTGGCTCCAGATCATCAGCATGAGGATTACGCTATCGCCATTGTCGAGCCGGCTCCTTTGCCCGAAGAGATTCTCATCTGCCGCAACATGGTCAGTGATTTCATCATTAACACTCTTGGGAGAGAGGTTCTGGATGATCAGCCATGGATACAAGGGGTTGGGATTTTACGCTTTCATAGTGCTACTGCTAGACAAGCTTTAGTCGATCACCCCCCTATGATCTGGGCAATGATAGATTCGTTTGTTTTGTACCGCATGATGAGCGTATAAACTACAAAGCTACCCAGGGTTTTCTTCATGGATGGGTCATGATCTTGGGTGTGCCTTTGGATTACAGACGCACACAGTATATTGTTGATGACGTTAGCACTTTTGGCCGCTTTCATCACTGGCACCAAGATGACACAATGTTGGTCCGGTCCCTACTCTGGTTTATGTGTCGTTCCTAGCTCCATCACTTGTGCCAAGAGATGTGGATTACTGTGAATACGCTGATTTTGGTGGGGCTAGGATTTCTTGGACTGCCCCTGTTTACATCATGTCAGCTAATTTTGCTGATGTGCTGCCTGCCAACGAGGATCCCATGCTTTTCAATGGCAATCCTCATCCCCCACCTGGAAATAGGCAGTTTGAAAATCATAACTGGGTTATGCCGGAATTCCCAGAGATTGGGAGGAATGATGTGCCACCACATGTTAATGAGCAGCCACAGGAAGATATCCCACCAGTGCATGAGGTTGTTCAGCAAGAACAAGTTGAAGTGGTTCAGTCCCAGGAATGAATCATTCTATAGGTTTCTGATGACTCAGTTAACAATGTGCCTGATGCAGCTGATGTGGTAGTTTACCAGCCCCCAATTGGACCATTCTTTCGAGAAGATGATGCCGTTTTTGTGCACTGCTAAGATTCTACAGTTTGTGTTTAAGTCTGAAATTGGGACCCTCTTGTTGCCAAGCGTTCCTGGGACTTCTCCTACAATGATACTAAATTCAGATTTTCTCTACAGCCTATGTCTGACGACTATCGCAGCATAGTTCGGCGTACATCACCAGTTAAACGGCCAGTTGCACGGGCTCTCTGCTTTAACGATCTCTCTGAACTAGTCACGGAATCATTTGAGTTCACTGCTGCCCCAAAAGTGTCCATGAAGCGTGATCGGAAGTCCAGGACTACTAAAACTGTGGTTGACACCGAGGTTCGCCGCAGCGCATGTCTTAGTGCTTTACATGATGGCTATCGTAAAGCAACAAGCAGTGGCCATAGCCCTCACAGGGTTAACCCCTCTTTGAAGAAGCACAGGACCAGGTGATCGCAGACTGATGAGAGCCCGTTAGTGCCCCCTCCAACTGCTATAGCTGGTCTTCAGCGTATTGGAGCTCGCCTGCGCATCGCTCCTGAGAAGATCACCATGGGTAAGCTTGTTGCTGATCCAGCTAAATCCACCAACAGCAACAGTTCAAATGATTAGTTGCATCATGCAGCGCTTTGGTCCATGGGGTACCGTTCTAAACGCCATCTATCTTTATTTATGTTTTCATGTATGGAACTATGTCATATTTCTCTGTTTAACTGGTCTGTGTATGTCATTGTGTGATCTACTTTTGCTGCACTCTGTTTTGGTTTGTAATGAATTAGTTCGGATTTAAATACTGGAAGGTTTTATGCTGGAATGTTCATGGCCTTAATTTTGAAGCGTGACAACTTGCTGTTAGGCAAAAGATTGATGGAAGTGGTTGTTCTGTGGTCTATTTACAAGAAACAAAGTGTATGCATGTTGATCACAGGTGCATTAGGAGGTTTTGTCCACGTCGTTTCGATAATTTTGGTTATATGACTTCGGTGGGTGCTTCGGCTGGTATGGTCATTATTTGGAACTCTTCTTTCTTTGAAGGCAGGTTAATTGAGGCAAAACCTTATGGTATTATGGTGGAATTCCGCTCTAAACATACCTTTGAAGTTTGGACTTTAGTTTCCGTTTATGGCCCATGTCAGGGACCAGCCCGTGATGAGTTTGTGAAGTTGTTATACAATCTTGACATTAATTGTGATGATAACAGGCTTCTTTTGGGCGATTTCAACTTTATGCGGTCACTTGAAAATCGTAATCTACCTGGTGGTAATGTCAATGACATTTTTATGTTTAATGAGATCATCGACATTTGGGACTTGTTGAGCTGCCAATCAAAGGGCGACAATTTAGATGCTCAAACATGCAAACTGAACCACTACTTGAACAAATTGACTCGTTTTTCACTTCAGTTGCATGGACCTCAAATCACCCCAACACCTTAGTTCTGCCTCTTGCACATACTTCCTCCGATCATGTGCCTTGCGTGGTCACGATTGCCACTGCAATACCTAATGCTAAGGTTTTTCGCTTTGAAAATTATTGGATTGAATTACCTGGCTTTAATGAATGTGTTTCTGAGGTTTGGAACAGGTCGGTGGATAGATCCTCTATTGCTTTAACTATATCTGCTAAGTTTAAAGCTCTTCGGCATGCCCTCAAGAAATGGCATTTAAATCTATCCATAGTTAGGGCACTCATTTCTGATTGCAACAAAGTCATTCTCTTCTTAGATGGGCTGGAGGAGATTAGGCCTTTGAGTTGGCCCGAATCAAATTTTAGGCGAATTGTAAAATTCTATCTTGAGGATATTCTGCACTGGCAGTTCATGTATTGGAAGCAACATTGTACAATTAGAAATATTAAAGTTGGTGAGGAAAATTCAAAAAAATTCCACGCCGTGGCCACTAAAAGGTTTCAGAGGAATACTATTTCTTCAATCAAGAATTCGGTAGGTGAGGTTGTCTCTGATCACCAGCAGTTGGCTGGAATGCTTTGGTATGATTTCAACCATTGTATGGGCCAATCTAAAGGAATTCAAATGGGTTTTGATTTGGACACATTAATTGAGAGATTTGATGGTCTAGAAGATTCATCTCAGCCGTTCATGGACTCTGAGGTCAAGTCTGTAATTAAGAACTTGCCAACTGATCGTGCACCCGGTCCCGATGGCTTTACTGGGCTGTTCTTTAAAAAGTGTTGGCTATTCTCAAGGAGGATTTTCTGAAGCTTGTCAAGCAGTTTTATGAGGGTAGGTGCAATTTGGAATGTCTTAATACATCATTAATTACCCTCATTCCCAAGAAGTTAAGCCGTGAATTTTTTGGTGATTTTCGGCCCATATCATTGACTAACACTTGTTTGAAGTTCTTAACTAAACTTCTGGCTAATCGCCTTCAGAGAGTGATCCTGCGATGCATAATCAATATGGTTTTCTTCGTTGTCGATCCATTCAAGATTGTCTGGCTTGGTGCTTCGAATACATTCACCAATGTAAAGCCTCAAAGCGTCCCATCATTCTCCTCAAGCTAGACTTTACGAAGGCTTTCGATACTATTGAGCATGAAGTTATTCTCAGAATCCCGCAATGCAAGGGTTTTGATAGGCGTTAATCTGGTTGGATTAATAGCATCTTGTCTACGAGATCTTCTTCAGTAATTTTAAATGGCGTGTCGGGCAACCACTTTGTCTGTAGAACGGGTATTCATCAAGGGGATCCTTTATCTCTGTTATTGTTTGTGATTGAAGTGGATTTACTCCAGTCAATGGTCAACGAGATGTGCTCCAGGAATATTCTCACACTACCAATCCCATCCAGCTCCAATGATTACCTGATTGTCCAATATGCGGACGATACCCTCATTGTCCTACCTGTGATCTATGACCAACTCATTGCCATCAAGGAGATGCTTGACAACTTTGCGGCTTCAACCGGATTGAGAGTCAACTTCAGTTAATCTTCACTTACTCCAATCAATATGAGTGATGAGGAGGGCACTAGAGTCGCTAGTTTGCTCGGATGTGATGTCGGCTCAATACCGTTCACATATCTAGGGTTGCCCATGGTAACTTCTAGAACTATGATCTATGACCTAATGCCTCTGGTTGATCGCATCGAATGCCATTTATCTGTGTCCGATGTCTAGTACACAACCTTCTTCTTGTAGATGTTGTTGGGCCTCCAAGTGCAGAGGTTTGTAGGACAGTAGCAAATTTCCCTCAAGTGGATGGCCTAAGGTTTATCAATCCGTAGGAGGCGTAGGATGAAGATGGTCTCTCTCAAGCAACATTGCAACCAAATAACAAAGAGTCTCTTGTGTCACCAACACACCCAATAAAATGGTAAATTGTATAGGTGCACTAGTTCGGCGAAGAGATGGTGATACAGGTGGTATATGGATGGTAGATAAAGGTTTTTGTAATCTGAAAATATAAAAACAGCAAGGTAACTAATGATAAAAGTGAGCACAAACGGTATTGCAATGTGTTGAAACAAGGCCTAGGGTTCATACTTTCACTAGTGCAAGTCCTATCAACAATAATAACATAATTGGATCATATAACTTTCCCTCGACATGCAACAAAGAGTCACTCCAAAGTCACTAATAGCGGAGAACAAATGAAGAGATTATGGTAGGGTACGAAACCACCTCAAAGTTATCCTTTCTGATCGATCTATTCAAGAGTCTGTAGTAAAATAACATGAAGGTATTCTTTCTGTTTAATCTATCATAGAGTTCGTACTAGAATAACACCTTAAGACAAAAATCAAATAAAACCCTAATGTCACCTAGATACTCCAATGTCACCTCAAGTATCCGTGGGTATGATTATACGATATGCATCACAAAATCTCAGATTCATCTATTCAAACCAACACAAAGTACTTCAAAGAGTGCCCCAAAGATTCTACCGGAGAGTCAAGGCGAAAACGTGTGCCAACCCCTATGCATAGGTTGATGGGCGGAACCCTCAAGTTGATCACCAAAACATACATCAAGTGGATCAATAGAATACCCCATTGTCACCACGGGTATCCCACGCAAGACATAAATCAAGTGTTCTCGAATCCTTAAAGACTGAGTCCGATAAGATAACTTCAAAGGGAAAACTCAATCCATTACAAGAGAGTAGAGGGGGAGAAACATCATAAGATCCAACTATAATAGCAAAGCTCGCGATACATCAAGATCGTACCACCTCAAGAACACGAGAGAGAGAGAGATAGAGAGATCAAACACATAGCTACTGGTACATACCCTCAGCCCTGAGGGAGAACTATTCCCTCCTCATCATGGAGAGCGCCGGGATGATGAATATGGCCACCGGAGAGGGATTCCCCCTCAGGCAGGGTGCTGGAATGGGTCTAGATTGGTTTTCGGTGGCTACGGAGGCTTCTGGCGGCGGAACTCTCGATCTATTCTGCTCCCGATGGTTTTAGGGTATATTGGTATATATAGGAGGAAGAAATAAGTCAGGGTAGCCACGAGGGGCCAACGAGGGTGGAGGGCGCGCCCCCCTGCCTCGTTCCTTCCTTGTTGCTTCCCTTACATACACCCCAAGTATTCTGGATTACTTCCGTTCCAAGGTTTCTTTCCGTTTGGACACCATTTGATATTCCTTTTCTGCGAAACACTGAAACATGGGAAAACAGAAATTGGCACTAGGCTCTGGGTTAATAGGTTAGTCCCAAAAATAACATAAAAGTGTTTAGTAAAGCCCATAAACACCCAAAACATATAATATAATAGCACGAATACTTCATAAATTATAGATACGTTGGAGACGTATCAGTATCCCCAAGCTTAATTCCTGCTCGTCCTCGAGTAGGTAAATGATAAAAGAAATACTTTATGAAGTGTGAATGCTAGCAGGTGCACAAGTTTGATCAATGATAATTTCAATCACCTTTTCTAGCATCACTATATATCATCACAGTAGCTCATCTCATAAAGATTCTCATGATCAAGTAACAAGCTATTCACATGTTAAAGTATAGATCATAAACTTTCTTGAAAACTAACAAACCGTGTTATGAGTCATCAAACAATTACAATTCATCTTATTTTCAGGAAGAGTCCATGTCAGAGCTTTGATTTAGCAAACTCCACATACTCAACTATCATTTAGTCTTTCACAATTGCTAACACTCACGCGATATTTATGGGTTCAAAGTTTTAATCAGACACAGAGAAAGATAGGGGCTTATAGATTCACCTCCCAACCTTTTACCTCAAGGGTAATGTCAAAAATAATAGTTCATGATTCCTTACATCCAATTGGAAGCAGAGGTGCTTGCCAAAGGATAAAATGAAAAAAAGGAAAGGTGAAGATCACCATGACTCTTGCATAAGGTAAAAGACAATAATAAAAGATAGGCCCTTCGCAGAGGGAAGCAGAGGTTGCCATGCACTTTTATAGTTGGATGCACAAAATCTTATTGTGAGGGAACCTCACTTGATATTGCCACTTGTGATAGGGACCTTTATTATGCAGTCCATCGTCTTTATTGGTTCCATATCACAAGATCATATAAAGCTTATTTTCTCCACACTAAAAGATCACACATATTTAGAGAGCAATTTTTATTGCATGCACAGATGACAACTTACTTGAAGGATCTTACTCAATCCATAGGTAGGTATGGTGGACACTCATGGCAATTCTGGTTTAAGGGATTTTTGGAAGCACAAGTAGTATTTCTACTTGGTGCAAAGAATTTGGCTAGCATGAGGGGGAAAGGCAAGCTCAATGTGTTGGGAGATCCATGACAATATACTTTATTTCAAATATAAGAAAACATAACCCATTACGTTGTCTTCCTTGTCCAACATCCACCTTTTAGCATCTTATATTTTAATGAGTGCTCACAATTACAAAAGATGTCCAAGATAGTATATTTATATGTGAAATATCTCTTCCTTCAATATTCTTTCATGAATTGTTTAAGTGACCAATACAATGTTTGCTAACCTTCAATAAATTTACCACCTCTACTTCTTTTATGTAAAGTCATTACTCCCCATGTGATAAACATATGAAACATATATAATTTCTGATTTATGACATTCAAATCATTCAACCATTTACTCATAGGATATAAGTGAGGCACACGACTAAGTGACAAACTACTGCAAAAAGATATAAGTGAAGATCAATGAGTAGTTAAATAATTATGTAGCTATGTGAAGACTCTCTCTCATTTAAGAATTTCAGATCTTGATATTTTATTCAAACAGCAATCAAAACAAAGTAAAAAGACATTCTAAGAATGGCAAACATCATGTGAAGAAGCAAAAACTTAGGATCAACCAAAACTAACCAATAGTTGTTGAAGAAGAAAGGTGGGATGCCAACCGGGGCATCCCCAAGCTTAGATGCTTGAGACTTCTTGAAATATTATCTTGGGATGCCTTGGGAATCCCCAAGCCTGAGCTTTTGTGTCTCCTTAATTCCTCTCATATCACGGTCTTACTAAATCTCAAAAGCTTCATCCACACAAAACTCAACAAGGACTCGTGAGATAAGTTAGTATAAACCAATGCAAAAACCTTATCATACTCTACTGTAGCAAATCACTAAAATTATTATTCAACATTGCATACTAAATGCCTCTGCATATTTAATAGTCCTATCCTCAAATAGAATCATTAAATAAGCAAACATATGCAAAGAATGCATACATAACAGCAATCTGCCTAAACAGGACAGTTCGTAAAGAGTGCAGCAAGATCCTTACTTCCCTACCTCCAAAAATTATGAAAGAAAATTCCCACTGTAGTAAATTTATGAGAGCTTATTATTCAAAAGGTTTCAACATTTTATCACATTCTTACTTTTCTAGGGAATTTTTTCAACAGCGGTAAACTTTCTGTTTTCAAACAGCAACATGTGGACTTGTAAAATAGGCATAGTAAAGGGTATCACTGCCATTTTATTTGAAATAAAAGATGCAAAACATTGTTCTAAATAACAGCAAGCAAATCCTCACAAAATAATTTGACGCTCCAAGCAAAACACATATGATGTGGTGAATAAAAATATAGCTCCAAGTAAAGTTACCGATGAACGAAGACGAAAGAGGGGATGCCTTCCGGGGCATCCCCAAGCTTAGGATCTTGGTTGTCCTTGAATATTCCTTGGGGTGTCTTGGGCATCCCCAATCATTGGCTCTTGCCACTCCTTATTCCATAATCCATCAAATCTTTACCCAAAACTTGAAAACTTCACAACACAAAGCATAACAGAAAACTCGTAAGCTCCGTTAGCGAAACAAAACAAAACACCACTTCAAGGTACTGTAATGAACTCATTATTTATTTATATTTGTGTTAAACCTACTGTATTCCAACTTATATATGGTTTATAAACTCTTTTACTAGACATAGATTCATTAAAATAAGCAAACAACACACGAAAAACAGAATCCCAAAAATTATGTAGTAATCTGTAACTAATGCAAACTTCTGGAACCCCAGAAACTCTAAAATACATTGCTGGACATGAGAAATTTATCTGCTAATCATCTGCAAAAAGAATTAACTAAATAGCACTCTCCAATAAAAAATGGCAGCAATTCTCTTAAGCGCTATAGTTTCTGTTTTTTACAGCAAGATCAACAAGACTTTCCCCAAGTCTTCCCAAAGGTTCTACTTGACACAAAGACTAACTAAACATAAAAACTCAATCATAACAGAGGCTAGATAAATTATTTATTACTAAACAGGAGCAAAAAGCAAGGAACAAAAATAAAATGGGGTTGCCTCCCAACAAGCGCTATCGTTTAACGCCCCTAGCTAGGCATGACGATTTCAATGATGCTCACATAAAAGATAAGAATTGAAATATAAAGAGAGCATCATGAAGAATATGACTAGCACATTTAAGTCTAACCCACTTCCTATGCATAGGGATTTTGTGAGCAAACAACTGGTGGGAACAAGAATCAACTTGTATAGGAAAGCAAAACAAGCATAACTTCAAGATCTTAAGCACATAGAGAGGAAACTTGATATTATTGCAATTCCTACAAGCATATATTCCTCCCTCATAATAATTTTCAGTAGCATCATGAATGAATTCAACAATATAACCAGCACCTAAAGCATTCTTTTCATGATCTACAAGCATAGAAATTTTATTACTCTCCACACAAGCAAAATTCTTCTCATTAATAATAGTGGGAGCAAACTCAACAAAATAATTATCATGTGAGGCATAATCCAATTGAAAACTAAAATCATGATGACAAGTTTCATGGATATCGTTATTCTTTATAGCATACAAGTCACCACAATAATCATCATAGATAGCAACTTTGTTCTCATAATCAATTGGAATCTCTTCCGAAATATTGGATTCATCACAAAATAAAGTCATGACCTCTCCAAATCCACTTTCATCAATATAATCATTATAAATAGGAGGCATTCTTTCATCATAATAAATTTGCTCATCAAAACTCGGGGGACAAAAAATATCATCTTCATCAAACATAGCTTCCCCAAGCTTGTGGCTTTACATATCATTAGCATCATGGATATTCAAGGAATTCATACTAACAACATTGCAATCATGCTCATCATTCAAATATTTAGTGCCAAACATTCTAATGAATTCTTCTTCTAGCACTTGAGCAAAATTATCGGAATCCTTATGTTCGCGAAAGAATATTGTTGAGGAAATCGTTAACTGGTAGCTGCTCGGTCAGCTGGTGAGTAGGGGATTAATAGGCTAATCGGTAAGTTAATCGGCCATTTAATCAATTAATCGGATGATTTATCGGGTAATCGGCTACTCGGGGACCCTATGAGTAGGGATTAATCGGCAAGTTAACTGGTTAATCGGATGAATTCTTGAACAGGGGAAAGATATTAAAAAGATGAAGCATATGAGGTACCCTCAGTTCCATTTTTTTATAATTTTCTTTTATAGACTAAACTAGTGATAAAACAAGAAACAAAAAGATTCAATTGCAAGATCTAAAGATATACCTTCAAGCGCTCACTTCCCTGGCAACGGCGCCAGAAAAGAACTTGATGTCTACTACACAACCTTTTTCTTGTAGACGTTGTTGGGCATCCAAGTGCAGAGGTTTGTAGGACAGTAGAAAATTTCCCTCAAGTGGATGACCTAAGGTTTATCAATCCATAGGAGGCGTAGGATGAAGATGGTCTCTGTCAAGCAACCCTGCAACCAAATAACAAAGAGTCTCTTGTGTCCCCGACACACCCAATACAATGGTAAATTTTATAGGTGCACTAGTTCGGAAAGAGATGGTGATACAAGCGGTATATGGATGGTAGATAAAGGTTTTTGTAATCTAAAAATATAAAAACAGCATGGTAACTAATGATAAAAGTGAGCACAAACGGTATTGCAATGCGTTGAAACAAGGCCTAGGGTTCATATTTTCACTAGTGCAAGTCCTACCAACAATAATAACATAATTGGATCATATAACTTTCCCTCAACATGCAACAAAGAGTCAGTCCAAAGTCACTAATACCGGAGAACAAACGAAGAGTTTATGGTAGGGTACGAAACCACCTCAAAGTTATCCTTTCTGATCGATCTATTCAAGAGTCTGTAGTAAAATAACATGAAGCTATTCTTTCCGTTCAATCTATCATAGAGTTCGTACTAGAATATCACCTTAAGAGACAAATCAACCAAAACCCTAATGTCACCTAGATACTCCAATGTCACATCAAGTATCCGTGGGTATGATTATACGATATGCATCACACAATCTCAGATTCATCTATTCAAACCAACACAAAGTACTTCAAAGAATGCCCCAAAGATTCTACTGGAGTGTCAAGAAGAAAACGTGTGCGAACCCCTATACATAGGGTCATGGGCAGAACCCACAAGTTGATCACCAAAACATACATCAAGTGGATCAATAGAATACCCCATTGTCACCACGGGTATCCCAAGCAAGACATACATCAAGTGTTCTCAAATCCTTAAAGACTCAATCTGATAAGATAACTTCACAGGGAAAACTCAATCCATTACAAGAGAGTAGAGGGGATAAACATCATAATATCCAACTATAATAGCAAAGCTCGTGATACATCAAGATCGTACCACCTCAAGAACACCAGAGAGAGAGACCAAACACATACCAACTCATACATACCCTCAGCCCCGAGGGACAACTACTCCCTCCTCGTCATGGAGAGCGCCAGGATGATAAAGGATGCCACCGGGGAGGGATTCCGCCTCTAGCAGGGTGCCGGAACGGGTCTAGATTGGTTTTCGGTGGCTACGGAGGCTTATGGCGGCGGAACTCCCGATCTATTCTGCTCCCCGACGGTTTTAGGGTATATTGGTATATATAGGAGGAAGGAATACGTCACATGAGCCACGAGGGGCCCACGAGGGTGGAGGGGCGCCCCCTGCCTCGTGCCTTCCACGTTGCTTCCCTTACATACACCCCATGTCTTCTGGATTGCTTCCGTTCCAAAAATAACTCTCCCGAAGATTTCATTCCATTTGGACTCCATTTGATATTCCTTTTCTGCGAAACACTAAAACAAGGGAAAAACAGAAACTGGCACTGGGCTCTGGGTTAATAGGTTTGTCCCAAAAATAATATAAAAGTGTTTAGTAAAGCCCATAAACATCCAAAACAGATAATATAATAGCATGAATACTTCATAAATTATAGATATGTTGGAGACGTATCAGCGTCCTCATGTCTCCTAAATTAAGGGAGCCGCCTACAACTGCTTCAATCGGTGTTGTGTTCTATGCCAATTTATTTCTTGTGTACACTCTTTCTTCCCAAGGGCATATTGCAGTAGATTGAGAGAATCATGTGACAATGTGTGTGGAGAGGGAACACAGAGAACCCACGCCAATCATTGGCTTCTTGAGTTCTGGTCTATCGGCCTAAGAAGTTCGGTGGTCTGGGTGTTCTTAATTTGGGTATTGAAAATGATGCCTTGTTGCTCAAGCACCTCTTCAAGTTTTTTAACAAGGAAGATGTGCCTTGGGTCACGTTAATATGGGACACTTATTATGCCTCCGCTTCACCACAAGTCACTCAGAGTTGTGGCTCTTTTCGGTGGCGTGATGGCATGCGTTTACATGACAACTTCTGTAAGCTATCTATTACACAAGTGCATGCATGCAACATGGTGGTCTTCTGGCTAGATCGATGGCAGCTGGGTACTAATGTGGTTCTAATGCATGAGCGGTTCCCACGGCTTCATTCATTTGTGATTGATGATATGATCATAGTTAAGGATTTTATAGAACCGTCTGATGCTTCTCATCACTAGCTTCCATCTGCCTCTGTCGTCAGAGCCTTATCTCGAGTTCACCCAGCTCCAATCTCTACTGCACCGAGGTTATCTTCGGGGTTTTGGAAAGATATTTGGAATCCCTACTGCATCTCTGTCGTCTCTAGCAGGATGCTTCTGATCAGGGTTTTAGACGACCACTGATCAACCTTTATGAGGGAAGGAAAGATATTTGGAAATGGCGATCTAAATCTAGTGACTTTAAGTCTAGAATCTTCTATGAGTCTTGCTTTTCCCATCTTGTGGTTGATCCTATTTTTAAATGGATCTAGAAATGTTCATGCATGCTCAATTTCAAGGTTTTTGGTTGGTTCCTATTGATGGACCGTTTGAATACTAGAGATATGATGCAGCGCCAACACTGGATCATACAGGATGATACCTGTGTTATGTGTCACTATGCTTCTCATGAGGACCGTGTCCTTCTCTTCTTTGCTTGTAATTTCAGTCAAAGGGTTTGGAATTACCTTGCGATTTTGTCGGGTGGTAGGTGCGACATATGCCAACGGGTGGCTTATCATTGTAGGAGACAGTAAGACATCACCGGTGCCTGGAAACGGGATGAGGCGAAGACATGCACGCCGGCGAATCTTACCCAGCTTCGGGGCTCTCCGTGGAGATAACACCCCTACTGCTGCTCTGCGGGGTCTCCGCATGATCACTAGATGAATAAGTAGCTACACGATGCTCCTTGAGCTGTTTGGTGAGAGGTGGGAGAAGGGCACGGCTCGCTCTCTTCTCCTCTCTATATGGTGTCTAAAACTAGCAGGGATCAACCCTTTGCATGGGTGTCCTGGGGGGTTTATATAGGCCTACCCCCCGGGGTACAATGGTAATCCGGCTGGGCGTGGGGCCCAGCCGTCTGTGTATATGGTCGCCGGCTTCTGCACCGGCTGCTGGGGCCCGCCGGCTGGTGGGTCCCGCCGGCTGCTAACTCCTTGGTCGACAGCCAGGCCCCACTGTCCAGGGCCTGGTCGGGGGCTGATTACTATTGCTCAATCCTGGTGACGAGGGCTTCGTCAAGGTGGGCGTGGCTACAGTGCCGCCGTCTGGTGGGTGATCGCTGTAGCCTCACCGCATCTTGTCTCCTTAATGGGGCGTCCCCTTCGAGGGAGGTGGCAAGCCGGCTGTGGAGAGTCGGCCTTTGTCTTGGGCCGACTAGACGAGGCATGGCCGCCTTCGGGTGTCTCTCTGCCCGTAGGGCCCCACTGCCCGTTGGCCGCGCTGGCGGCCCCTCATGGATGACATCAGGGTCAACGTGGCAACAGTGCCGTGCCGGACGGGCCACGTCCACCCATACAGCGCACTGTGCCAGTCGTGCTCCGGGATTCAGGGGTGGCAGGCTTCACTGTAGCCACGCCCCGTCACATCGCTCTTATGTGGATGCAGACTTCTAGGGTACGGTCTTGATCGCTTTGTGGGAGCCGGCTTCTTGGAGTCGGCCTTCACGCAGACGGCTTCTCGGAGCCGGCTCTCCCGCGGCTTTCTTCATGAGGATTGAAGTCAGGCCGCCTTCCGATAGCCGGCCTGGGAGACAACCGGCAAGGGGAAGGCGGCCCCACGTCTTGGGTTCTTGAGGGCCGGATCGGCTCGTAATTTTTTCAGAAGGGCCAGGGGGAGCCGGCCTGGCTACCCGTGGTCATCTACTCCGACAATAGTCCCCGAAGCTGATCGAGCTTCGAGGCTGACAAAGGGATGAGAAGCTTGGTCAGCTTCCTACCCTGAGGGACCAGCTTTGCTTGTGCGCGCCGTCTTCGGAAAGCTCCATTTCTCGTAGGCGGGGACGCGGGTCGGCCTGCGAGCTAACCGCGCGCCATCCCTCGGGCCACGTGTCAAGGAGATCCTGCCAACGCATGCGCACGACGGGACGCCGCCGCAGGCCCGGGCCCGCCACTCCTAGGCCTCGGTCTGAGCGCGGATCTTCTGCGGCCCACATGGACCGCTCGCCATCCCGCGGCGGTTTCATCACGCCATCAAGGCGCAATAATCGTGGGTCGTGGGGGAGTGGGCACAGTTGATCCCCACATTCCCCCACGCCGCGCCTCCTCGGCTCCGCCGCGCGGGTTTATAAGTAGGGGGAGGAGGGGGAGCGGCAGAGTGTCACACCCTAGCTAGTCCATGCATTTGAGTGTGCATCATGTCTACTTTCATCAGAAACTTGAAATGGGGAAGGCAGAACCCCCGACACCCCCCCCGAAATCAACTAGGGTTTACTAAAAATAATTTCAATGAACCTGAAATGCCCTTCTAAAATGTTCACCCTCTTTGCCTTGGGTTGGAACCCCTGGGAAAATAGGTGCACATTTTTCTAGGTCAACAGAAGGTCACTGATTTAAATCATAAATAATTGAATTTGGGCATTCAAATGCTATTAAATAATTTAAGTGCTCAAATAATTCTGGAGATAATTGTTTGCTGTTAGGAATAATCCCAATAGAGCCCACGATTATTTCCAGGATTTTAGAAAGTGCCTAGGTATTTTAAATAAAGCCCTAAAGCTACAGAATAATAGAAAAGAAAACAAAAATCAAAAAGGGGGAAGGAAGCCACTTGGGCCTTACCTGGCTCGGCCCAGCCGACTGGCCAGCGCCAGTCACCCCCTACCTCGCGCTAGGAGGCAGGGGCGCGTGCTCGCCGCGCGCCGGCCACGCGCTGGCCACCTCCTGCTTCTGCCGACGCTGGGAGGCGCCTAGAGACGCCATGAGACCCCCTCGATCCTCTCCCGTCCCCTCTCACTCTCCCCCTCGTCTCCCTCATCCTCTCCCGTGATGGCCGAGCGCGCCCCTCACCGCCGATCGCCGTAGCCGCCGCCAGAGACCTCCTCTCGCCCCTCCGACGAGTCCATAAGCTTCGCCTCGGCTCCCTCGTCCTCCCCACCGAGCCACGCTTCGCCGGAAGCCCTACAACACCGCCTTCGCCCTCGTCTTCAACCTCGGGCATCCGAGATCACCGGCGACCTCACCTCTTCTCCAGCCCATCCCCGAGCCCGCTGAGACCACCGCTGGACTCCCCGTGAGCCTCTCTCTCGATCCCCACCTACCCCTTGCTCATTTGCGCCCTGTAGCTCCGATTTCCACCGCGGCCGAAGCTCGCCGGCGCCGTGCCTCATCGCCGTCGTGGCCAGGGCCACCGTGGCTTGAAGCCAGGCACACCACCATGATCAGCGAAGTCCCAGGAAGCTAACGCACCACTCCCCGCGCCTTGCCGTGCCCCGTAGCGTCGGATTCGACCACGCCCGAACTCCGGCGACCGCCAAGGTCGTCGCTGGTGTCTTTTCCAACCACCCCGAGCCCAGCTACCACCACCAAACGATGCGGCTTGCTCCCCGCATCGCGTAGCACGTCTCCGCCAATGTTTTGGTCGCCTGAGGGCGTTTTCCGAAGCCCTCCGCCGTCTCGGGCCTCGCCGGCGGCTCAACGCCGGCGAGTTGACCCAGTTTGACCCCTGGGTGGGCCCAGGTAGACCCCCCCCTGAGTCTATGACATGTGGGGCCGGTCTGTTAACTAAATTAGGATTAGTTTTAATTAAATCTTACTTAATCAGTCACTGACAAGTGGGCCCTGCCCAGTAATTAGGCTAATTAAACGTAGTTAGTGCACTGAGAGGCTGACAGAAGGGCCCCACCAGTCAGGTTTGACCTGGGCTGGCGCCTTTGACCTGCTGACATCACCCTGACGCATTGCTGACGCAGTAATTGATTTTGTGGCTTTATTCTTATTCAGGAAATTCTAGAAAATAGTTCAAACTTCAAAAATTCATAGAAATTCAACCATAACTCCAAATGAGATAAATTATATATGAAAAATTATCAGAAAAATTCAATCTATCCATCTGTAATGGTTTCATGCATGACAAAACAAGTTTACCTTGCTGTTTAAGCAGAATAAGGAAATACACTATACATGCCATATTTAATGAGCTAATAGTTGAATCTTGGATTCAAATGAGTTCACCCTTTCTGTTTTAGATTGCATTAGGCCAAAACACATTCATATTGCCATTTCATAGCATGCATCATATTGTTGCATATCGTCATGTGTTGATTGTGCTCGGTTGTGTTCTTCATGGTAGGTCGTGCCTCCGAGGATATTCACGAGTATCCAACTGAAGGGCAGTATCCCGTTACCACCCCATTAGGCAAGCAACCATTGATCATTCCGATACAACCCATGTTCTCGCTCCTACTCTTGTTTACTGCATTAAGACAACGCGATTCAAACTGCTGTGTGCTACGGTAGTTGAACCCTTATCCTCTGCATGACCTGTCATTGCCACAGTAACTAGATGAAACCCACTAGCATGTGTAGGAGTTGATTCAACCATGTTTTGTGATTCCTACATTGCAATGCCTGCTATGCTTAGAGTTGTGTCAGGTCTGGTTCATCTGGGTGATGGGCTAGAGTGAAATGCTTATGTTGGTAATATGAGGGGTGTGTTGAACATGTTTTGGTAAAGGTATCGATGAGAGGCCATGTAGGAGTACATGGTGGGTTGTTTCATTGAGGCCGTCCATAAGAACTGAGATCTGTATGTGTGATTTAAGATGCAGTTACTACCGTACATTGGGCCCGAAACAAATGGACCCTCTCGGCTTCTTAGTCACCCTCGTACTCTGTCCAGGAGTTGCACTTAGTTTCTGGTGTTTGTAGGTTATGTGTTGGCGGCTGTGCATAGCGCTGACCCTAGGGGTGGGCTATGTTGCGGTAGATACACCATGGCCGGGTGTACCGAGTCACCCGTTTGGTGTCTCGGGAACCCTGTTCACATCGTTCGGGGCCGTATGTGGAAACCTCGGCCGGACTCCCTGTGGATGGAACCTGGATAGGCGATAAACCTGGACTAGGGGCTTAGATGTTTAGGTAGGCCGTGGCCGACACCCTCGCTGGGCTTTCGCTTGAAGGTTGCCGAGTACATGTCGTGTAGACGGTGGTAAGCGGTGAAAGCGTGTATGACGAAGTACACCCCTGCAGGGTATAAAACTATTCGAATAGCCGCGTCCGCGATAAAGGACTACTTGGTTGCCTATACAGTTCATAGACAAGTTAATGGATACTACTAAAAGACTCAAGATAAGTGTGAGTACCGAGGATGGCCCTCTTGCAGGATGTCGAGGGAGGATCCACGATGGAGTATTGTGTTGGTGAGTAGTGGACTCGTGTGCGAAAACTATTTTACCAAAGAGGTTCCGTAGGATAGCTTAGCCAAGAGTCAAATCTGGCTTGCTGCATAACACCCACCACCTTTTTGAGAATGAGCATGTATAGTAGGTGCTGATGTAAGACTTGCTGAGTACCTTTGTACTCATGTTTGCTTATTTATTGTTTTCATACGAGAACACTGCCCCCTCCGATGGGTTTTATGTAGACCTTGACGTCGACGAGTGACTAGCCACCCAGGTGGTGATCCCGGCCATGGAGGGCCCTATGTAGATAGACAGGCTTCGAAAAGCCTTCTTTCTTTCTAGAGTCTGTACTCAGACTAGTTGCTTCCGCATGTGCTTGTATGATGGTATGACTTGAGTGTCGGGTCATGTGACCCCTATCTGTATGAACATGTTATGTATGGCTCCCTGGAGCCTTTAAATAAAGTTCTTGAGTTGTAGAGTTTTGTTGTGATGCCATGTTGTATGTACTCATATCGGGCATATTGTGTGTATGACTGAAATGCTTGGTATGAGTGGGATCCGACAATCTAGTTGTTTGTCCTTTGCAGCCTTTCTTATGGGGAAATGTAGTCTAGTGTTCCTCGAGCCATAGTAGTCCGCTACAGCCCGGTTCACCGGAGTCCTGCTAGCCCAGCACTACTGTTCAGGACACTTGACTGGCCGGCATGGGTTTCACTTCGTCCCTATGTCTGTCCCTTCGGGGAAATGTCACGCGGTGATCTCCGGAGTCCTGCCTAGCCTGCTACAGCCCGGGATCCCCGGAGTCCTGTTAGCCCAGTGCTACAGCCCGGAATCACTCGTTGATGACCGACATGTTTGAGTGATTCATGTATGCCTGTCTCCATAGGTCTGTGCCGCTTTGGGTTCACGACTAGCCATGTCGGCCCGGGTTCTCGATCATATGGATGCTAGCGACATTGTCATATACGTGAGCCAAAAGGCGCAAACGGTCCCGGGCCATGGTAAGGCGACACCCGTGGGATACCGTGCATGAGGCCGCAAAGTGATATGAGGTGTTACCGGCTAGATCGATGTGGCTTGGAATCGGGGTCCTGACATAGAGGCTCGCACGCTCTCCCTCGCTCCGTCCCTTCTTGCATTCCTTCTTCTTCCTTCCGCTGCCGCAGCGCCCATCGCCACGCCGTTTCACCGTCGAACCTCTCGGTTCCCTCGGTCCCTCCGTAGCGGGGTCGTGCGCGTCTCCGCCGTCACTTCGTCTTGCTCCCCACCGCATCGTACCCATGGCGATGTCGAGCTCATGGGACGGCTCCAACGTCCACGAGGATCACGTCGAGTACCTCCGCCAGACGCGGCGCTTGCCGGGCGAGAACTTCATGCGGGTTCGTCGGGCGCCGGAGAAGGAGATCTCGCCGGTGCCGGAGGAGGGCGAGTGGGTGATCTTCTGCTCGCACTGCCTGCACGGCTTCGGCCTCCCGGCGAGCGGATTCCTTCGAGCCTTCCTTGAATTCTACCACCTCCAGCCGAATCACCTCACGCCCAACGCGGTGATGCTGCTATCAGCTTTCGTCACCCTGTGCGAGGGCTTTCTTGGGGTTCTCCCCACTCTCGAGCTCTGGGGGAATTCTTCCAGAGCAAGCTCGGCATCGTCGTCGCGGGTGTGCCCGCCCCCTGCGGAGCTTTCATTGCCATGAGGCGGACGGGGGAGAACAATCCGTTCCCGCCCATCCCGCTGATCCAGTCGGTGAAGCTTTGGCAGAAGTCCTACTTCTACATGAAGAACGTTGCCCAGCAAGGCGACTACGTCAACCTGCCGGCTTACGTAGCCGGCCCGCCGGCTGGGAGGCAACCCTCGTGGAGCTACCGGGCCAGGTCGTTGTCTCACGCCGGGAACGCAGCCGTCTCCCGGCTCCGGCTGATGATCCAGTCGGAAGGCCTGACCGGAGCCGACTTGTTGGCCACCTTCGTGGAGCGCCGGGTACTTCCGCTCCAAGGCCGGCCTCACATGATTTGCCAGATGAGCGGCCGCTTCGTCCATGTGGCCTCCGTGGAAGGGACGCCGCAGACGGCACCGACTGGAGCGGGCCAAAGCGGCCAATTCGCTACAGCGCCAGAGCAGCCGGCCGGGGGTGAGCCGGAGGCAGGAGCCGGCCTCGAGATGCAGCCGGCAATGCACCAATGCGCAGGGGGAGGCGCCACCGCACCGGAGCCGCACCGAGCTACTGGTGCCAGCTAGATGGCGGAGGCCCTGGAGGCAGCCAGCACCAGCACGTCCGAGTGGACTCCCAGCAGGGGGACGGGCGAGCTAAACATGGCGGCCCAGGAGGTTTGGAACCGGCTTCAAGCCCAAGCCGCCTCGCTGCAGCAATACACCCAAGAGTTCCTTGCGACGCGGGCCGTCATCCAGGTAAGTCTTCTGGCCTTGGTTGTTTTGCTCTTCTAATTTCTTTCATGGGGGCGCGTCAGCGCACCCACTGGGTGTAGTCCCCGAGTTCCGAGTTGGCTGCTGCGCAGGCGGCTCGGAACTTACTAGGTCCTGACAATCATCTCATACTCGCCTCCTGTCTGTTCTTCCAGGAGTATCATAACCTCCGCGCTGCTGCCTTCAACTCCCAGGCTCAGGAGCTGGGCCGGAGAACCGAAGACCTGATCAGCAGCCGGAGTGCGTACTTGGCTTCGTTCATCTCCTGTGGGGGCGCGTCAGCGCACCCACTGGGTGTAGTCCCCAAGATTCGGGCCGACTGCGGAGCAGTCAGGTCGGATCTTCCCTGAAGACTTCACCTTATTGGTTTTTCCTTTGTCTTTATGCTTGCAGGAGCCAACGCCGACTTGAGGGGCAGCTCAGCGGGGCGCAGGCCGCCCTTCGCACCAAGGAAGCCAAGTACGATGCCTTGGTCCTGGAGCATGACCGCCTGGCCAAGAAGTTGGCTGACCAGGAGGAGAGCCACAAGGCGGCCCTGAAGAAGGCGTAGGACAATGAAGACGCCCTGAAGGCCGAGTTCGAGACTGAAGCGGCGGGCTGGGCTAAGACCAAGCAAGCACTAAGCGAAGGCTTCGGCCGCATTGAGGATTTGATCGACGGTAAGCCGCCTTCCTCGCTCCTTGCTTGCCCCCTTGCCACCTGATTTGTGTTCTGACTTGTGCTGCTTTTTGTTCTCTATGCAGACTACTTTCCCGGGTACTCTGTCTTCGCCACCCAAACCATCGAGGCCCATCGCGAAGTGCGCCGTCAGGCGGGGGCCGACATCGCACCGGACGCGAGCCGGACGCTTGAGGAGCAACTCTTGGTGGTCCAAGCATGGCTGCAGCCGGCTCACCGTATGCTCCGCCGCCTCTAGCGCACTGGAGCGCAGGTGTTGGCCGCCCTCTGGCCAGGTGAGACGATTCCCCGTACCCCGAGCCGGACTACCGACTGGCTGGAGGTTGCGGTTGGCTGCTTTGAGGCCTGGAAAGCATGGGCAGCCCGACTTGGAGCTGGGCGGGCATTGGAGTTCGTCCAAGCTTGGTATCCGGGACTGAGCCTGGACCAGCTACGCACCTGGCGGCTGGAAGCCAACGAGGAGATAGAGGAGGTGCGACCGGCCATCGCTTAGCGCGTATCGATGATCGCCGAGTGCACTGACATCAGCGTCTTTGCACCTGAAATAAATGACGACGGCGTTGCCCAGCCGGAGGAGTGGTTCGGGCTGGACCCGGCAGTGGGTGAGGACTTGGCAGAGGAGATCGCCTCCAGCGATGAAGGCGAAGATGACGAAGGAGAGGAAGGCGAAGACGTTGAGCCGGCCGGTGAAGCAGCCAGCCAGCCTCAGCCTGACCGTGCCTCCAGCAACGAGGCGTGAGCAAGCGCGCCTTCAGCGGGAGGAGGTGATCATGCTGAGGTTCGCTAGCCGGCTACTCCTCCAGCCGGCACTGCCGTCTCCACCGACCTGCCCGACACGCCAGTCGCTCCCCTGGCTTAATCTGCCGTGCTCGCTTTTCCTGCTTGTTACCCTTTGAACAATTTTTATTAAATTTGCACAGTTCCACCCACTGGGGGTGTATTCAAACTATGTTGAATGCTGGCCTTACGAAGGTCTTTTGTGTAAATATGATTGTGTGCATGTTTGGTTTCCATTCACATATGCTTTTTATCCTTAGGCTGTTTCCTTTGCCGCTTTCCCCTTTTGGGGAGGCAAGTACTCGAGCTTTCTTAGATTGAAGTGAAGTGAATGGAAGCCGGCCGGCCAGCTACTCTGGTAGTCGGTCGGCAGTAGGAGACAAACCGGCTTTTGTTATATTAGTCCATTAGTCCCTAGCCATTTTTCGTGTGGGCATCCTTTCCTGCCTTTAACTCTTGCCAGCCGGACAGCCGGTTCTTCGAACTGCAACTTTTGGCAAGAGAAAGCTTGGGTGCCGGCACACTACTTGTCTGACCGCGGGTCGGACTTCTAATATAACTCCAGGCGGCCAGTCCCCGGGCCGACTAGTCGAACCCGGTGCCGGACAAGAAAAGTGAATGAAATGACAAGGTCATAAGCATAATATTTTCCATTTATAGATAAAGGATGGCAGTCCCCGAGCTCTCCTCGGGGGGCCTATTGTCTCGTACTTAGTACAAAAGTTAGCGTGATACATACTGCATTTCAACTGTAAAATCTTCGGAGGAGGTTGGCGTTCCATGGTTGTTCCGACTCCTTACCGGAATCATCTCTCTTGCGTGCCTTCGGCTTCTGTGTGTCGATTAGGTAATAGGAGTCATTGCCTAAAGCTCTACTGATGATGAAGGGGCCTTCCCAAGGGGCCGAGAGCTTGTGCTGGCCGGCTGTTCGCTGGATCAGTCGGAGCACAAGATCGCCCTCTTGGAAGGATCTTGGCCTGACCTTTCGGCTGTGGTAGCGGCGCAAGCCCTGCTGGTAGATGGCAGACCGGCTGAGGGCTAATAGCCGGCCTTCTTCCAGCAGGTCGACGTCATCTTCTCGTGCTTCCTTGGCCTCCACCTCCGTGTACATGGTTACCCGAGGCGAGTCGAACTCGATGTTAGTTGGGATGACCGCCTCGGCACCATATACGAGGAAAAAGGAGTGAAACCTGTTGACTTGTTTGGGGTAGTGCGCAGACTCCAGAGGACGGCCGGTAGCTCATTGAGCCAACAGCCAGCCGAACGCTCGAGTGGTACGACCAGTCGGGGCTTGATGCCGGAAAGGATGAGGCCGTTGGCTTGTTCGACCTAGCCGTTTGACTGTGGGTGGGCAACGGATGCTAGGTCCAACCGGATGCCCTGCGTCGCACAGAAACATGCCAAGGCTCCCTTGGCAAAATTTGTGCCATTATCGGTGATGATGCTGTGTGGCACGCCGTACCGAGTTGTTATGTCTGCGATGAATGTGACGGCAGTCAGCCCATTCAGCTTCTTGATCGGCTTTGCCTCAATCCACTTGGTGAATTTGTCCACAGCGACTAGCAGATGTGTCATGCCACTGCGCGCCGTCTTGAATGGGCCCACCATGTCCAGTCCCCAAACGGCGAAGGGCCAAGTGAGGGGAATGGTCTTGAGTGCCAAAGCCGGCATGTGTTGCTTGGAGCTGAAGAATTGGCACCCCTTGCAGTGTTTAACTAACTCCTTGGCGTTATCCAAAGCAGTCAGCCAAAAGAAACCATGGCGGAAGGCTTTGGCGACGAGTGATCTTGAGGCCGCATGGTGGCCGCATTCTCCTTGGTGGATGTCTCTGAGGATTGCAATGCCCTTCTCTTGCTCGACACATTGCTGGAGGACTCTGGTGACACTGCGCTTGACGAGCTCTCTGTTGACGATTGTGTATGCTCCGGCTCGACGTTGGACTTGCCTTGCCTCTGTTTCATCAGCCGGCAGATCTTGGTTTACTAGGAAGTTGAGGATGGGCTGTGCCCATGATGGGGCTGCGACTTCTTCTATTGCCAACACTGCTACTGCAACCACGGTGGGCGGGCTGGGTGGTGAAATGCTGGAGTCAGCCACCGCCTGTTGTGTTGGTGTTGTCCCCAGGCTGACTACCGCAGTCCCCGAGCTGGGTGTAGCAGTCCCCAGGTCGGGCGTAACTACGGAAGTCCCCGAGCCGCCTGCCGACATCCCCGGGCCAACTATCGAAGTCCCCGGATCACCCGCTTGGTTCTTCAAGCCGGACCCGGCTGCATCGGGGTCAGGCGGCACAAAGATGGAATCGGACTCTGGAGACGGCTTGATAGATGGCTTGAGGAGGCGTTGTAGAGAGACGCTGGTTGGTATTGCTTGCCGAGTGGAGCCTATTCGAGCCAGGGCGTCAGCTGGCTTGTTGTCAGCTCGCGGTACATGGAGGAACTCGCATCCTACAAAATACCCACTGATTTGCTGAACAAGGAAGCGGTAGCTTGCCATATTTGCGTCCTTGGCATCAAGGTCGCCGGATGATTGCTGGACCACCAAGTCCGAGTCGCCATAACATAGGATCCGGCGAATGCCGAGTTCTTTGGCAAGCCGGAGCCCGTGTATGAGCGCCTCGTACTCGGCCACGTTGTTGGAGGCGGCAAAGTGGATTTGCAGCGCGTATCTGAGCTTGTCGCCTTTGGGAGAGGTGAGGATGATGCCGGCTCCCAAGCCGGTGCGCATCTTGGACCCATCGAAGTGCGTGCGCCAATGAGTGGAGTCGGGAGCCGGCGGTAGGTACTGGGTCTCGGCCCAGTCAATGAGGAAGTCGGCCAATGCTTGCGACTTGATGGCGGTGCGGGGTTGGTAGAAGATCGTGTAGGGGGCCAGCTCGATGGCCCATTTCGCAACCCGGCCGGATGCATCCCGGCTGCCTATGATCTCGGCCAGAGGGGCGGTGCATACGACCGTGATGGGATGCTCTTGGAAATAGGGCTTCAACTTCTTGGCAGCGAAGTACACGCCATAGCACATCTTCTAGTAGTGCTGGTAATTCTGCTTCGAGGTAGACAGCACCTCGCTCAAATAGTACACCGACCTCTGGACCGGCTGGGCTTGGCCCTCTTCTGGGTGCTGGACTATGATGACGGTGCTGACCACCCGACTGGTTGCAGCAATGTAGAGGAACATGGGCTCTTTCTCAGTCGGCGCCGCCAGGATAGGCGGCGTGGCCAGCATCTTCTTTAGCTCGTGAAAAGCTTGGTCGGCTTGGTCATTCCACTCGAAGTGAGTGGTCTTCTTCATGAGGCGGTAGAGGGGGAGAGCTTTCTCTCCGAGCCGGCTGATGAAGCGGTTCAGGGAGGCCAAGCATCCGGTGAACTTCTGGACGTCTCGAAGTTTCGTGGGAATCGCCATTCTCTCAATGGCCTTGATCTTTACCGGGTTGCATTCGATGCCACATTCGGAGACCAGGAAGCCTAGGAGTTGGCCGGCTGGCACTCCGAACACGCATTTCTCGGGGTTGAGCTTGATTTGGAATCAGCGTAGGTTCTCAAATGTTTCCTTAAGGTCTTCCAGCAGGGTGCCGTGCTTCTCCGTCTTCACCACAATGTCGTCTACGTAGACGTGGGCATTTCTGCCGAGCTGCTTGAGGAGGCACTTCTGCATGCAACGCTGAAAAGTGGCACCGGCATTTTTTAAACCGAATGTCATAGTCAGGTAGCAGAAGGCTCCGAATGGCGTGATGAAGGCGGTCTTCAGGCGGTCTGCCGGATCTAACTTTATTTGGTGGTATCCTGAGTAAGCATCCAAGAAACTCAACAGCTCACATCCGGCCGTGGAGTCTATCACTTGATCAATCCTCGGCAGGGCGAAGGGATCTTTGGGGCAGGCCTTATTGAGGCTTGTGTAGTCTATGCACATGCGCCACTTGTTGTTCTTATTTAGTACGAGGACCGGGTTGGCGAGCCACTCTGGAAAGAAAACTTCCATAATGAAGCCGGCTGCCAGAAGCCGGGCTATTTCTTCTCCTACAATCCTTCTTTTTTCCTCCGACGGCCGGTGGAGGGGTTGTTTGACTGGTTTTGCGTCTTCTCGGACATGTAGCTTGTGCTCGGTGAATTCCTTCGGAACACCCGGCATGTCCTTGGGGGACCATGCGAAGATGTCCCGATCCTCACGGACGAAATTGGCGAGCTCACCGTCCTATTTGCTGTTTAGGTTTGCCCCGATGATGGCAAACCTCTCTGGGTGCTCGGGGTCAAGAGGTATCTTCTTCGTCTCCTTGGCCGGCTGGAAAGACCATTGGGCATCATACTCCTTGGGGTCGCGGGACAAGGCCGACTGCTTGCCGGCCATGGCCACGACTCGGTCCAATATCTTCTTTTCTTCGGCAATCACAAGGGACTCGGCCAGCCGGCTGCTGGCAGCTGCGCACTCGGAGGACTTCTTGTAATCGCCGGCTATGGTGATGATGCACTTGGTGCTTGGCATTTTCATCTTGAGGTAAGCATAGTGGGGAACTGCCATGAACTTGGCCAAGGCAGGCCGGCCAAGCAATGCATGGTAGGGGCTCTCCAGGTCCACCACTTCAAACCAGATTGCTTCCCGGCGGAAATGATCCTTGTCCCCAAAGAGTACGTCAATCTTGATCTTGCCAATGGGGGCGCAGGATAGGCCAGGTACAATGCCATGGAACACAGTCTGAGTAGGCATGAGTTGCTTCATCTTGACGTTCAGCTTCTCCAGGGTGTCACGGTACAGGATGTTGATGCTGCTCCCACCGTCTATCAGCATGCGGGAGAAACGGGCGGCGCGTCTGTCCGTTGCAAGGGTGTCATCCAAAACCAACACATAAGAGCCGGGAGACGGCATCACCTCTGGGTGGTCGGCCCGGCTCCAGCTGATAGGTTTTTCTGACCAGTGCATGTGCTCGGCGGGGTTGGTAGCGACCGCGTTGACTTCCTGGTGCTCTCGGCGTTTGCTGCGCCGTTCTTCAGGCTGGCTTGTAAAGACGACATAGGCGGCATGCTCGTCGGGGAACTCATCGTGCACAGCTCCGACTGCTGGCCGAGCCGCCGGCTGCTGTGGAGCCGGAGGTGGCGGACCAGCAGGCGGAGGCGGCGCGAGCCCTTCGCCTTTGGAGATTCCGGTGAGCCAGTGGCACTTCCGAGTTGTGTGGTTGGACGGCTTCGCGCCGCTATGGAACTTGCATGGGGCGTCGAGAGTTTGCTCGTAGCAGAAGGCCGACTGCCAAGCCGGCTTGCCGCCCCTCTGCTTCTTGGGCGCGGACCGCCCTTCGGGCTGCTCATGTTCGACTGTGGCCACCTACCGACTGGTGGAGGGCAGCACGGGGCCCTTGCGCTTGCGGTCGTTCTGGTGTGGGCGTCGGCCGGAGTCCCCAGCCGACATCTTGGGCGCCGGGTTGAGTACTTTCCCGGACGCATCTACCCGGAGCTCAGTCTTCATCGAGGAGTCGGCGGTGGCGTACTTGTCCGCTATGACCAGAAGCTTGTCGAGGGTAGTCGGCTCGTCATAGAGGAGCTTGTGCTTGAGGAGGGTGCCTTCTCGGCACCCGGCAGTGAAGTATTCTATGGCTTGCACCTCGTGTACCCCTTCGCAAGAGTTGCAGAGCTCGGCCCAACGCGTGAGGTAGTCACGGGTGGACTCGGCGGGGCCTTGTACACACAAGGAGAGTTGTCGGGGCTTGGGATCCCGCTTGTAGGTGCTGGTGAAGTTGCAGATGAAGGCTTCTGTGAAGTCTAGCCAGCTGTTGATGTTGTATGGCTTGAGGCTGTTGAGCCAAGTCCGCGTCGTGCCTTTGCAGCATGAGGGGCACGTACTTCACGGCAACGCGCCTGTTGCCGGTTGCTATGCTAACCGCCGTAGAGTAGTCGATCAACCAATCTTCTGGCTTCACGGAGCCGTTGTACTTGGGCGTGTCTCTCGGGAGCGAAAACCCTTTGGGAAAGGCTCGTCGCGGATGCGGGGACCGAAACAAGGCGGGCCGACATCGTCTTCTTCTTCCAACGCCAAGGATCGTGCTAGGCGGTCGATCCGATGGCGGGCGTCGTTCTCGCCGACTCCCTCGCGGCGACCTATCCGGCCGCTGAGAGTCGGATGCGCCACAGGCGGTGGGGTGGGATATCTCTCCCCATAGGGCCGAGGCGGAGGCGGGTTGCCCCGCCACTCCACGGCACGGGGATGGCCTTCTGCGTCTCGCTCGATGGAGATTCGGGTTCGGCTTCGGCTGGCAGCCGGCTCTTTCTCGCGCCGCACGCGGGTTTTGCCCGCGGTTGGCGTCCGGGACGTCGCGCCGTGATCTCAGCGCGGGGGGAGGCTTTCCGCGCGGGCCTCGGCTTCGTGCCGCTCCGCGGCCGCATCGATTAGCTGCTGGATGCGTCTGGTCATGTGGGGGAGATCTTCGGCCCCCAATCCGTCTAGCTCGTCTACGGCCGCCTGGGTGACACACAGGTTCTCGAGTGGAGTGGCATAAACTGGGCGGTCGACTGCCAGCGTGTTGGTGATGACAGCACCGTGCTGCCTGACAACGCCGGCCCAGCTTGGACCGCCTGGGGGCGGCATGCCAAAGGCGGCGCGGTCGGCTTCGCGCTGGTGGGCCTCAGTGAGGCGTCTCGTGGAGGCCAGCCTCCGGCCCTCCGCGAGGAGGGCGAGGCGGCGAGCCTCCAGTGCTTCGTCGTCGGCAACAGCCGGGAGGGGGATGGACAAGTCGTGGACCGCCGCATGCGGGGCGTCATGGGTGCTTTCGTCGGGAGCGTCGCCGTGGCCGATGACCATCACCTCAGTGGTGACAGCGTCGCAGTCATCGGCCCGGGGAAGCGGGTCGTTGTAGATCATGACGTCGGTGGGGAAAGTGTCGAGTGAGGCCGTGTCGGAGTCGACAGGCATCGGATCGGTGGAACCAACCGACTCCAAGTCCACGGCAGGCTCGCCGGTGACGTGGAGTTGGCCGAGGAGGTTGACGAGGTGGTCGGTGCCTGCATCGGAGGCGAGCCCGTCGGAGATGAAGGTCCTGTCGAGGAGATCGGCGAGGCTGCTCGCCGCGCAGACGTTGGCGACGCCTTGCAGTGCGTCATGGCAAGCGCCATCGGGCGTGCCGGGCTGGCTACGCTCGCTGGGGAGGAAGAGGGTTCCCGTCCAGAACAGGTCTCCGGACGACGGTGCACCTGGCCCTATAGTGGGCGCCAAATGTCGGGTGGTAGGTGCGACATATGCCAACGGGTGGCTTATCATTGTGGGAGCCAGTAAGACATCGCCGGTGCCTGGAAACGGGATGAGGCGAAGACATGCATGCCGACGAATCTTACCCAGCTTCGGGGCTCTCCGTGGAGATAACACCCCTACTGCTGCTCTGCGGGGTCTCCGCATGATCACTAGATGAATAAGTAGCTACACGATGCTCCTTGAGCTGTTTGGTGAGAGGTGGGAGAAGGGCACGACTCGCTCTCTTCTCCTCTCTATATGGCGTTTAAAACTACCAGGGATCAACCCTTTGCATGGGTGTCCCGGGGGGTTTATATAGGCCTACCCCCCGGTGGTACAATGGTAATCTGGCTGGGCGTGGGGCCCAGCAGTCTGTGTCTACGCTCGTTGGCTTCTGCGCCGGCTGGTGGGGCCCGCCGGCTGCCAGCTCCTTGGTCGACAGCCAGGCCCCACTGTCTAGGGTCTGGTCGGGGGCTGATTACTGTTGCTCAATCCTGGTGACGAGGGCTTCGTCGAGGTGGGCGTGGCTACAGTGCCGCCGTCCGGCGGGTGATCGCTGTAGCCTCACCGCATCTTCTCTCCTTAATGGGGCGTCCCCTTCGAGGGAGGTGGCAAGCCGGCCGTGGAGAGCCGGCCTTTGTCTTGGGCCTACTAGAGGAGGCATGGCCGCCTTCGGGTATCTCTCTACCCGAAGGGGCCCACCGCCCGTGGGCCGTGTTGGCGGCCCTTCGTGGATGACATCAGGGTCAACGTGGCAACAGTGCCACACCGGGCGGGCCACGTCCACCCGTATAGCGCACTGTGCCAGTCATGCTCCGGGATTCGGGGGTGGCAGGCTTCACTGTAGCCACGCCCCATCACATCGCCGTTATGTGGATGCAGACTTCTAGGGTACGGTCTTGACCGCTTTGTGGGAGCCGGCTTCTTGGAGTCGGCCTTCACGCAGCCGGCTTCTCGGAGTCGGCTCTCCCGCGGCTTTCTTCATGAGGGTTGAAGTCGGGCCGCCTTCCGATAGCCGGCCTGGGAGACAGCTGGCAAGGGGAAGGCGGCCCCACGTCTTGGGTTCTTGAGGGCCGGATTGACTCCTAATTTTTTCAGAAGGGCCAGGGGGAGCCGGTCTGGCTACCCGTGGTCATCTACTCCGGCAGATTTGTTGGATTGCTCAACCAAACCAGACTACATATGAAATGGCTTTATCAGCTAGGAGGGATTTTGGTCTTCCTTTTTTCACAGTAGTTGTCTTCACTGCTACATATGAAATTGCTTTACCATCTCTAAAGGAAGGCAACTCACTTCTGAAGATGGCCGTCGGTGATGATTTCCTCCTCTGGTGGAGTGCCAGAACGGGTTCTAGATTGGTTTTTCCTAGCTATAGAGGCTTGCGGCGACGGAACTTCTAATCTAGGGTTATCTTCGGGGTTTTGGAATATTTGGGAATTTATAGGGTGAAGAGGCAGGGCAGGGGCCATCGAGGTGGGCACAACCTACCAGGGCATGGCTGGGCCTCTAGGCGCTGCCCAGTACAAGCAAAAAAAGCAGCTGGCACTGGGCACTATGTCGATAGGTTAGTCCCAAAAAATGATATAAAGTTGCTATAAAATGATTGAAAAACATCTAAGAATGACAATATAACAACATGGAACAATAAAAAAAATTATAGATATGTTGGAGATGTATCAGCGCCCATAACCTTCACTAGTTGGAGGCAGCAGCGAGAGGCATGAAAATAAACCCAATTAGCCCCCCCCGCCGCCATAAAGGCAAGTGTGGATGCACTAGTTAGCTCGATTCGATGGCACTATGACTCAGCCAACAGATGTTCAAGTTTGATTAATGTCCAGTTAAGCTTGAAAAGTAAATAGCTGAGCCATAATAATATGAGTAAATAATAATGCACATGAGCATGATATCAACATAAGCATGGATGGGAAGCATAACCATTTAACATGTCGACAATAATAAATCTTTACTCTACCAGCTGCAGATGAGCATGGCATACCGAGCACAAGTATAAAACTACACATGACCACTAGTATCAACAATAAGTACTAGAATAGAGCATGATAATATTAGCAAGTACTCGTTTAACCCAATAGATTAAAATGATCATGGCATAAACATAAGCATGGATTAACAAGCATATATACAGCACTCACAAAATATTAGCATACACAAAATATTTTATTGTTCAAGTATAAAACCAGTACCACTGCAAGGCTCTCATGCAAGTGGCTGTCATGGCTTGCCTAGGGTGACGGAGACACTCGGGAGAAGGGCCGAAGAATCGCAAAAGATTCGACGGAAACATTTCTCTCCTAGAGGGGCTGTTGACGGGCAAGCGAAAATGGTCATTTAACTATGCGAAACATTATGAAAGTGGCACCAACAGAACGGGCTCGATGAGACGAAATTGTGGGCTTTGAAATCACCTAAGCTACAAGTGTTTGAAGAACATGGACCAATTTGTAAAAAATATATTCATAGACATGCTCTTGGAGGTTAAAATAGAAAGCGCCTTTGGCCGAATAAGTTTACTACAAAAGAAAGTGTATTTTAAGCCACAGTTGATTCAAAGTATGCTTTCTTCAAATGAAAACGCATTTCGAGCCGAAGGGAACAGAAAACACGCGTCTAGTAGTGGAAAACATATTCTGATAATACGCCTGCACTAAATGACGTGGTCGGGGCTGGGTCAATGCTCGTGTCTCTTATAGGTGGGGTTCGTGGGGCAGATGGGGCCCGCCTGGCCTTCGTCTTCTTCTTCTCTGTTGATCCTACGCGGGACAGAGGCAGCGCCGACCATGACGAGGTTTGCCGGCGACTGCGGCCACAACTAGGGCTGTGCCACCTACCGGCGTGATTAGAGGCCTGAGCAACACCATCCTGGACCATGCATGCTTCCTAGTAAGGTCTGAAGCGATGACGACTCCAATGCCGACAAACGGGATCTATGGGCGGCAGCGGTCTCTGTACTTTGCTGCTACATAGCCGAGGGAAAGGGGTTGGGAAGGCTTGTCGGGCTCGAGGGGTTTCACTGGTGGTGATGAGAAAGAGAGAGGGCCTCTGCCTCGAGCTGATTTAGCCAGGCATGGCCGGGGGCCATGGCAGCAATGGCGAGCGAGGAGGGGCTCCAGGGACGAATGGAGAGGTCGGGGTGGCTTTTGGGAGGATAGATAAGGGGTTGGTGTGGTCTGGAGGCCTCGGGGTTGGCTTATATAGCCGAGGTGCAGGTGTCGTGGCCAAGAGCCGCCGCTCAGGTCCGACCAGAGTTTTTAGCAAGCACAGGGTCACGGGAGGGGCTCGAAGACGACGGGCGAGCCCAGGGGAGGTTAACGGAGTAGAGCAACACCAAGGGGAGGGGAGGAAGAGGTCGAGGCGTGCAACAGAGCAAGTCGGCCACTATGCACCCGTGGGCGTGCAGCGGCTAGCGTCGACGAGCAAGCTGCCCGAGGGTGGAGGAGTCCATGGCGAAGGGCGACGATGAGAGGAACCTCCTAGACATAGCTAGGTGTCGAGGTCGTGAGGGAACTGGCCTGGTAGGAGGGGCCCGAAGCAAAGTGACGCCCAACTCGCGTCCATGGCATGCGAGGCTCCACGGTCACCGCGTGAACTAGACGATTACCCATGCTAAGATCGGCCAAATCATGTCGGGGAGACGATGTGAGCAGAGGAGAATGCCAAGGAGGAGAGAGCCAAGCATAGTGCCCATAGATGTGCTCACAAGGAGCAAGAAAACCAAATGAACAACAAGGTGTTTGTTGTTTGCTGTGGTTCACATGCTTGGAGATCAAGTTGCGCTTTGACTGAGGTTGATCACTTACTAAGGTAAGCAATATTGAAAGGTTTCAACTTAAGAGAAGGGGTTCAGCTAGTACTTGCATTACAACATGCCATACTGTCCAGAAATGCAAACATTAATGGGGAACTCACATACTAGCTTGGATTGAGCTGAAAATGGTCACAGCCTGATGATTTGTTCATATGATGGGCCATAAAAGTTTCATACAATTTGGACAAGGCAAAATGTTACATGCCTCATGCTAACCCACAAGTATAGGGAATCGTTTGTAGCCTTTTTTATAAATAAGAGTGTCGAACCCAACGAGGAGCTAAAGGTAGAACAAATATTCCCTCAAGTTCTATCGACCACCGATACAACTCTACGCACACTTGACGTCTGCTTTATCGAAAACAATTATGAAACTAGTTTGTAGGAGTGATGCTAGAACTACTTTGCAAGAATGAAACTAGAATTATTTTGCAAGATAATAAAAGTAAGGTGTTTAGTAAAAGGGTTTGTGTCAACAATAACGTTATCTGTCCCTAGGCAACCGATAACAAGTACCGGTAATCATTCTTGCAATTTTATATGAGGGAGAGGCATGAGCTAACATAGTTTCTCTACTTGGATCATATGCACTTATGATTGGAACTCTAGCAAGCATCCGCAACTACTAAAGATCATTAAGGTTTTGTCAGGACCCCGATCCTAAGCCACACCGATCTACCATGTAACACATCATATAACTTTGCAGCCTCATGCACGGTATTCCCACGGGTGCCACCTTGCCTGTGTCGGCGTTATGGGAATGGGGGTCCCCAGACTTGCCTGCCTGCGGCGTGGCTCGGGTGGGGGCCCAGTGCGGCCCAGCCTCATCAGCTCAAGCTCAAGACCCTCGCAAGGGGCCAAGCCTTGCTGGGCGGACGATAGGAGGCTTCCTCAGGAACAGCCTCATCAGGCAGGTTCACGAGGAGGCGGAGAGATCAAGGGAGGGGTGCCTCGCGAGGAGCCCGTGACGCAAGCCATGACGATCGAGATTAGGCGGGCTCCAGGCGGGCGTCGGCCTGCATAGTGTCCTTGTTTCCCCTTCGGTGCACAGGGAGCAAGCACAGGCCAAGGCATCGGGCAAAGGTTACCATTCCGGTGCAACGAGACCAAGACCAGCAGAGCGGCAGGATGGAGGTCACCGTGGAGCCCAAGACGACGTCATCACCAGTGCTTTTGGCAGCCAAAGACCAACTTTGGTCAGGATAACTTGTACTAGATGATCCCCTTCAAAATGGCCAATTGTTGGCGCCCTTCCCGTTCATTTTTTGGGAAGAGGACCAGGGCCTCTATAAATAGGACTAGCCCCCAAAAAGGAGGGGGAGGTCCAAGGAAAAAGAAGAAGAGAGAGGTCCAGAGAGAAAGAAAGAGAGAAACGTCCGGACCAAGTAGAACACACTGTACCAGCTTAAGAACACCTCTAGCGAGGCCGTCCTTCCCCTGTATTGTTCATCATCAGCCCCCGAGGCAATCCACTACACCACACACTGGAGTAGGGTATTACACCACATCGGTGGCCCGAACCAGTATAAACCTCGTGTCCCTTGTGTGTTCTTCTTTCTAGCCGAGATTTCTTGCGAGCCATAGAAGCGCAAGTCGGTAGGGGAATGATCTCCGTGCGCACCCCCGAGTTCGAACCCAAAGGGTCTGCCGGAACCCGAAATCCGACATTTGGCGCGCCAGGTAGGGGTACACCGGAATCTTTCTTCCGCTGTTCGCGTGTGATCTTCCGTCGTGTCCATGGCTGACGCTCGTCGGGCTAGCGCCAAGCGCCGGGCTGCTCTCGCCACCCGCGTCGCCCAGACGGCGCCCGTCGGCGGACGCCCTCGTCGTTCCCCGTCGCTTGCCGCCAATGCCGCGACCGGCCTGACGGGGAATGAGCAGCAGGCCTCGTCCCAGCATCCTTCGGTGCGGTGGGAGGGCCACACCGCAAGCCCGTCACTGACTCCAGCCGGTTAGTCGTCCCACGCCCGTCGCGCCCCCACGGACGCGCATGCCGCACTGCTCCTGGCAAGAGAGCTCCTGCACTACCGCCCCGTCGATGACCTCTACGAGGACTGGCTCCCCTGCATCACCAAGCTTGTCAGCGCTGCAGGGGGCTCACCTTTGCCGTCCCTCTCGCTGCCTCGCCCTCCATTCCACGCAGGGGGCGAGGATCAGGAGGCGCCTCTGCCACCACCTCCCCAGGAAGGCGCCCTGGCTCCAAGGCGCGCAGCCCCAGGGCGAGACCCTCCACGTCCGGCGCCTGTGCGGCAAGAAGGGAGCTGCCAAGAGATCCCTCGTCCGCAAGAAGGTGCTCGCGCACTCCTACCACCGGCACGCCAAGGTCGCGTCCCTGCGCCTCCACGCCGAGACCCCGCGCTGCTCCAAGCGGCGACGCGTGGTAATCACCAGGAGCAGGCCCAGCACCAGCAAAGGGTGCCAGTGGCCACAGCAGGCTGCCGCGCCTTCACCCCCGAGCTACGTGGCGTCACATGGCCAGGCAAGTTCAAGCCTGATCTGCCCCCTTGCTATGATGGCACGGCGGACCCCACGGAATTCCTGCAGCTCTACGAGCTGGGCATCGAAGCCGCCAACAAAGACGAAAAGGTCATGGTGAACTGGTTTCCCATTGTGCTCAAGGACGGCGCCCGCACCTGGCTCCTGAACCTGGCCCCCAACACGATCTCCTCCTGGGACGAGATGCGCACTCGCTTCATCGCAACTTCCGGGCACTCACGACCAGCCCCCGGCCATAAGCGACCTGCGACGCATCAAGCAACAGCCAGGGGAAACCCTGTAGAAATACATCCAGCGCTTCAACAACGCTCGCCTCAGGATCCCCAAGGTGACTGATGAAGCCATTATCTCAGCCTTCTCCGATGGCGTGCGCGACATCAAGATGAAGGAGGAGCTAGAAATCCATGAAGATCTGTGCACATCCCTGGAGCTGTTCAACTTGGCGACCAAGTGCGCTAGGGCTGAGGAAGGACGCATCTCCCTTCTCGAGCTCCCGACTGCCGACCCAAAAGAGAAAAAGCCCAAGGCCAAGGACGTGAAGTGTTAGGGAGCTGCCGTGCTCGCAACGGAGCCAGACACCAAGCGAGGTAGGGATCAGCCTGAGTCATCCAAGGGCACCCGATAATGCGTGTACCACGACCTCCATACCCACAACACTAGCGAATGCCCAGAGCTCAGGGCCGTGCGAGATGGGCGTATTGGCCGATGCCCCGAGCGCAATGACAGGGGCTATGGCCGAGGAGGAGGAAGAGGTGGAGGACGATGGGAAGACCATGGCCCTCGCCAAGGGTGGCGTGACCGACCTCGTGAGGATCGCTGGCAGGACCAACCTCGCTAGGGAGGCTGGAGGGATCAGCCTCGTGAGGATCGCCCGCACGGCGACCCAGGCCTCCCTCCTCTACCGCCACCACCAAGATGGAACGAAGACCAACATCAAGACGAGGGGGCTGGGGGCTTCCAGGAGCCGCGCGCAATCGCTAGCATCTTGGGTGGTGCCCAGGCCCCAGCATCACAGCGCATCTTCAAGCAGTTTTCTCGCGAGGTGAATGCAGTCCTCCCCAAGCTTGAGGCCACGCGCCCTCTCAGGTGGTCTGCATGCGCCATCACGTTCAGCTCAGCGGATCAGCTCAAGTGTGCGGCAACGGCCGGAGTTCTCCCGATGCTTTGCTCCGCAGTCATCAGCAATGTGCACGTCACCAGGACCCTCGTGGATGGCGGAGAAGCACTGAACGTCATGTCCGTCGAGGCGTTCGACAATCTCCAAGTGCCGTATGATCAGCTCCAGCCGACCAGGCCTTTCTCAGGAGTCACTGATGGTTCCACAGTTCCGATAGGGCAAGTTCGCCTGCCAGTCACCCTCGGGCAGCGCAACAACTACCGCACCGAGCTCATTGATTTCGACGTCGCCCACATTCGCCTGCCATAAAACGCCATCCTCGGGTACCCAGCCCTAGCCAAGTTCATGGCAGTGACTCACCATGGCTACAATGTCCTCAAGATGTAAGGAAGCGGTGGAGTCATCACCGTACCCCTGTGAGGAAAGGGACGCAGTGTGTTCACTTGAGCATGCGTTCCAAGCCGCAGCAATCGAAGACCCAGATCACAGGAGTGGAAGACTTCCTGAGGCGACCCTTAAGAAGAAGAAGAAGGCTTCGCCTGGCCCAAGCCATAAGGAGGCAGGCGCCTCCGGAGGCGTTGCATCAGGATTCACGCCCGTTTAGGGAGCGCCACCCTCTATCGTATAGGAAACCGCGCCTGACACTCTCCTTAGGCAAGGCTCGAGGGAGGCGCTCGGGCACCACTTGGAGGGGTGCTTCCAGGCACGTTTCCCTCTGGAAGGTACGAGGCAAGGAAGACCAAACCCTCAGGAGTTCATTGTAGGAAACACCCAAGAGCTATAGGTGTCAAGAGTCATGCGCAGCAGCCACTGCTTGCCCACCGTGACCCCACATCCAGGCATGGATGGTGGGCTGCGCGTCTGCATCGACGTGCCAGGGCTCAACCGAGATGCGTCTCAGGAGCGCCTCTGGCCTTCGCGCGTGGGGCGTTGTGAGGGTCCACCTCACAGCTACGTTTGCATGCCTTTCGGCATGCCGAACGCGGTCGCCGCTCATCAGCGCCTGCTGAGGAGCATTCTGGAGGCTCAGGAGGTCAGGCATTGTGCGGTCCTGGCGGAGGTGGAGATGGCCCTCGAAGACCTACCCATGCCCCCGGAGCCTCCCGAGGCTCCTGGGCCTGGGGGCTCATGAGGGTCGACGTCTTCACCGCATGTCGCCCACTTCTGCGGCATCGCTTCATCTTCAACGACATCAGGTGACATATTGCAAGTTCCATTTTTAGCTGGGAGAGCCCACAGGGTTGCGTCGTTCCCATGTCACGTGGGTCCGTCCCCACGGCATGTATCCGTTTTACTTACGCACTTTACTTACCTTGTTGGGGGCGCCCCTCGGGCTGCATCGTCCCCAAACTGCTCGGGCCTGGCCCAACGGCGTTTGCTTTTCCTGCATCTACTTCAAATGAATTTGCTCCTCCGCGCTTAATCTGGTTCCCATGATCGTCATCTACTGATTATCGCGGACTTCTCCGCTCTCATGCAAAGCGCTTGTACGTTAAAAGGGGGCACCTGAGCATCGTGACTCATGGGCTCCTACTGGCTCTCCAGCCCTCACCCCTGGCCTTGACCCACATCATCGCGACCTGCCATACCAGCAGCGGCTGAGCTCGCTAGAGGGTCGGGACCTGAGGACATAGAGCATTTGCATTCTAACCACCCTGCAGGAACACACCATTGATAAAGGCCTAGAGCCAGGCACAACCCGCCTCGAGGTAGGGCCTCATGAGTCCTGTGCTGGCTCACGAGTGACCAGATACACCTCTCCTAGCCCTACCGTGTTGCCCACGTGTCAGGGTGGGGTTGTACATGCCCCGAGGGCTCCTCCAGGAAGGGAGCCCCCTCCCACGTACTAGTGGAAGCACCATGCTCCGCGTTGGCTGACCACACTGTCGAGGAGCGGCTATGCCCGTACACATACGGAAGCGCTATGCTCCGCGCTTGTGATAAACAACCAAGGGCGGCCCATGGCCGTACCTACCTCAGGGAGCCCGGAGCTTAGTGTCTGGCACCATCGCAACGCCTCCCATCGGGAGTGCCGCGTGAGGGGGTTAGACACGGGGGCTGCGCCCGGGCCATGCCCGAGCGCACGGCACCCAGCCAGGTCCCTCGGACCTGGTCGTCGCACGCCCCTCCCCGAGCTGAGCCAAGGTATGAAAACCCGTTTGAACGTCAAGGGGGACTCCTGAGCATCGCGACTCAGGAGGCTAACTTGCTACTTAGCCCCTCACTCCTTAGTCCCGTCCTTGTTTCCGGTCGGGGCTAACGGCGGTTGACGTATGCGCGGGGCCGGGCCGTGACGACGCAGAATGACCAATCCACTCCTTTGCTCCCCCTTCCCTACTTGTTGCTCGTGCGTCAAGGGGGACTCCTGAGCATCGCGACTCAGGAGCCTAACTTGCCATGTGGCCCCTCACTCCTTAGTCCCGTCCTGGTTCTTGGTCGGGGCTAACGGCGGTTGAGGTATGCGCGGGGTCGGGCCCTACCGACATAGAGCGCAAACAAATAGGTGGGAAAAATGCAAATTCCAGGGAATTTAAAGAAAATATTACAAGCCATAGATTTTTTCACGATGCCAAACACAAGTTTAAATGCCTCCGCGAGGCATGGTGCATGTTGCAGGGGTAAAAACAGGACAGAAGCCGCGAAGGGATCACTCTCCAGTGGCGCCGCCGCCTATGGTGGAGTCATGCTGGGTGACTCCGCCTCCTGAGGCCGCGAAGCTGGCGGCACCGCACCCGGGCAAGGTACTGAAGGCGCAGAACCTCCCCAGAAAAGCCTCGGCTCGGCCTTTCACGACCTCAGCGGTAGTGGTGGCAATGTCGCCGCTCACGGGTTCTAGCAGGCTGTCGAAGTCGACGTTGGGGTCGCGCAGGTAGACGTGGCTGAGGACATGCGTCAGTGCTGCAGAAGACAGGGCACGCGCCTCAGCCTCGGCCGTGGGGCCAAGGCCGTCTGCGACATCTTCAAGCGCACGGACCAGGAAGGGAAGCAGCTCGTCGGGGCCGTCCTCCGCACCAGCCAACGTCTCCTCCAAGCCGCCCTTGTAAAGCGTCTTCAGCGCGGCGCGAGCTTTCTTCTCCAGCTGCGCGAAGGCCACCCGATCCTCGGCCAGCACCTTCGCCTTTGCGTCTAGCTTGGTCCTCTCTGCCTTCAGCGACTGCTCCAATGTCTCCAACCGGTCGCAGCAGTCATCAAGCTTGGTGCCCTGGTCCTTGATGGCAGCCTCTCGAGCCTTCATCTCCTTCTCCTTCTCCGGGCAGCCGTGGACCTCCTTGGCGAGCTCGTCGCACAGGCCTTGTAGCTCGACCTCTAGTGCCTTACAGCGGCCCTGGGCAGCTGCGGCATCACCCACGGCAGCATCGCGAGCGGCCTTGGCTTGGCTGGCGGCATGCTTCTCCCCATCGGAGGCCGACATGGCCTGGCTCAGGGCTGCTCGGACGGATGCGGCAGAACGGGCCCAGCTAGAAGCTAGCTCCAGGCGCCCGACCATTAGGCGAGGGTCCGCACTCAGAAGATCCTCCCGCAGCTAGCTCAGTTCCTTGGCGACCCGGTCCAGGATAGCAACAGAGGGATCAATAGAGACGGGAACCAGTGGAGCGGGCGGAGAGGACGGCAACGTGATCACAGCTTGACAGGAAGGAAGCCCCTGGGCCTTGGCTACCTCGGCTGCAGCATCGAGCGCAGCCGCCTCCAGGGTCAGCGGGGCCACGGGGGCTGACTCCTCGCCGAAGCATCCCAGTTGGCCTCACGAAGACGATCGGGCAGGGGAGGCGCGAGCCTCGCCGTCTCCTTCCCAAGAAGATGAAGGCGCCACCCCGGCAGATGGACTCGCCCCAAGCAAGGCCGCAGAAGCCCCTCTCAACCTCTTCGCTGTAGGCGCCGGCCTGGCAAAAGAATGCAGACGTCAAGCCTCGGCGGCAGAAACCAAGCGAATCATGGATCGAGCACTTACTAGTCGTCGCTCGCGGACTCGAGCAGCTTTCGGCCAAACTTGAAGCCCGAGAGCCTGCAACTGGGGTCAGCCTTGGGAGGCCCGGAAGCAGAAGGCACGTCAGGAGGGTTCGAATTGGCCTCAGACCGCCCGGGGACCAGAGGAGACCCTAGGAGAACCGGCACTGACCTGCCCTTCCATGTGACCAAGGGAGAGTCCTCCCCTCCTCACCTGACGCCGGCCTCGTCGTCATCCGGCATGGAGCGGAGGGCCCAAGACCTCAACCGAGGGAAGGACTCCCCCGACTCCTCGCCAGTCGCCTCAGAGTCAGACTCTTCCTCCTCCGCATCTTCTTCCCTCTCACTCCCGCTGGAGCTGCCGGACGACACGTCCACCATCGCCAGCGCCGCCAGATCCTCGGGAGCTTCTGCAGGCACCAACCCCTCACCATTGAAGGTGGGCATGGAGTTCACCACCTGCTCCCAGTCGTCACGAAGGAACAGGGAGACGGGGGCGCCCACTGGGCTCGCCACGTCTCCCCCAACCAAGGTGTGGAGGGCCGCGACCAGATCCTTGTTGTCTAGAGCCTCGGAGCTTAGGCGCAGGGCGGCGTCTGCTTCCCCAAGCCTCCACAATGGGAGCAAGTGCTCCTGGAGTGGAGCCACCCGGTGCTCCAAGAACTCCCTCAGGAGTGTAGCCCTGGTCAGCTTCGCCGCCCCCCAAGTTGCCTGGTCCCAGGTCCGCATTCATCCTCTTCAGCATCAACTTCGCACGGGGGTCGACGAGCTCCGTGCGGGACCATGCGTCAATAGCCTTGGGCTGCCCTGTAGGCAACACCAGTCGGGGGTGGAGGCGCCCAACGTGCACCATGACCCACTTGCTCCGGAAGCCTTCGATTCTCTTCCCAGGCGTCGAGATAGCATTGGAGTTGGAGTATGCGATAAAGCTAGCGCATGCAGAGACATGGACACGAGAAACCCGGAGGAAAAAATAGTGGCGCAACAAGGCCACCGAGGGCTTCACCCCAATGTGAGCCTCGCAATAGTAAGCGAAAATCGCCAGGAGAAGAACAGAGTTGGGGTGGAGATGCAGAGCTTGCAAGTTGTATTGGCGGAGAACAACAAAGAAGAACTTGGAGAAAGGAGGCACCAGACCGGCGATGATGGCGCTCACAAAGAACGGATAGAAGGTGCTCCCCTTGCCCTCAGGCTGGTCGGAGCCGGTCTTGAGCACAGTCACCCCCTTGCTGCCCTGCGCGACCGTCATCAGGCGTGTGAGGGCAAGGTTCTTCTCCGACATGTTCGGGGGATCCAGAGCTGGAGAGTACCAGGCCTCAGTTGGGGACTTGCGAGGCGCCATGGCGTGCCGGATGGGAAGGATTGATACAGATCTGGAGGATTTCGGTAGCAGGAAGGAGAAGAGCGAGAAAGGGGATTTGGGGCAAGCCGAATGAGAACAAAGCAAGTAAGCCTGGCCCGGGCACCTCTTTGTCAGATGGGCGGTTGCCGAGGCGTCGTGGGGACGCGCAGACGCCCACGTCCAATCAATCGCCACGCGGCGCCCAAGGCCGCAGGCTATTGGGGCCCGCGGCACTTCGCGCTTGCCCCTTAGCTTCTCTACTAAGCCAAGCCCAGGCGCACCTTGGGCCTGGGGGCTACTGTCGGCGATGTGGGAACGGGGGTCCCCAGACTTGCCTTCCTGCGGCCTGCGGCGTGGCTGGAGTGGGGGCCCAGTGCGGCCCAACCTCATCAGCTCAAGCTCAAGACCCTCGCAAGGGGCCAAGCCTTGTGGGGTGGACGCCAGGAGGCTTCCTCAGGAGCAGCCACATCAGGTAGGCTCGTGAGGAGGCGGAGAGATCAAGGCAGGGGTGCCTCGCGAGGAGCCCGTGACGCAAGCCATGACGATCGAGATTAGGCAGGCGTCGGCCTGTGCAGTGTCCTTGTTTCCCCTTCCGGTGCAAAGGGAGCAAGCACAGGCCAAGGCATCGGGCAAAGGTTACCATTCCGATGCAACGAGACCAAGACCAGCAGAGCGGCAGGACGGAGGTCACCTTGGAGCCCAAGACGGCGTCATCACTAGTGCTTTTGGCAGCCGAAGACTACCTTTGGCCAGGATAACTTGTACTAGATGTTCCCCTTCAAAATGGCCAATTGTTGGCGCCCTTCCCGCTCATTTTTTGGGAAGAGTACCAGGGCCTCTATAAATAGGACTAGCCCCAAAAAGGAGGGAGAGGTCCAAGGAAATAGAAGAAGAGAGAGGTCTAGAGAGAAAGAAAGAGAGAAGAGAAAGAAAGAGAGAAAGGTCCAGAGCAAGTAGAACACACTGCACCAGGTCAAGAACACCTCTCGCAGGGCCGTTCTTCCCCTGTATTGTTCATCATCAGCCCCTGAGGCAATCCACTGCACCACACACTTGAGTAGGGTATTACACCACATCGGTGGCCTGAAATAGTATAAACCTCGTGTCCCTTGTGTGTTCTTCTTTCTAGCCTAGATTTCTTGCGAGCCATAGAAGCGCGAGTCGGTAGGGGAAAGATCTGTGTGCGCACCACAGAGTACAAACCTTAAGGGTCTGTCGGAACCCGAAATCCGACAACCTGGCCCGGGACCGTCTGCGCCTTTTGGCTCACGTATATGATTGGGTCGCTAGCATCCATATGACAAAAGAACCCGGGCCGACATGACTTGTCGTGAATCCAAAGTGGCACTAACTTAGAGGGGCATGCATACATGACCCAGCAACGAACGTGTCGGTCATCAATGTATGAACCCAAGTCATAGCAAGCTACAAGGACTTAAAGGAACAACACGTGACATTTCCCCGAAGGGATAGACACATGAACAAATGACGACCATGGCTCAGTGGAAGCACTAGGAGACATTTCTTGGTAAGAGAGGCTACCAAGAATAAACAACTAGGTTGTCAGATCCCACACATACCAAGCATTTCAATAACATACATACAATATGCTCGATATGTGCAAATACAACATGGCATCACAACAAAACTCAATGACTCAAAATATTTATTCATTAGGCTCCGGGGATCCAGATATTACAAACATGGGTCTGATGACCCAGCATTCAAGTCATACAAGCAATTACCACATGTGGAAGCTTAACTTGTCTGAGTACAGACAACTACAAATGAAAAAGCCTGAGAAGCTTGACTATCTACAAGACCCTGCCGATGGCACAAGATCGTAGCTGAGGTAACAAGCTAAACGTCGAAGTCCATGCGGAATTACTAGTGTGACTAAAGTCACTATGCAAAAATATAAATTAAGGAAACGCGAGTACAAATGTACCCAACAAGACTTACATCAGAACTAGCTACATATGCATCAGTATCAACAAAGGGATGGTGGGGTTTAACTGCAGCAAGCCAGCTTTGACTCAGTGGCTATCCTGAACTACGTCTGCAAGTAACTCTTTTGAGGTGGCGCACACGAGTCCACTTATTCACTAATCAATACACCATTATGGATCCGCTCCCATCTCCCTACGAGAATCACATCCATAGCACTCACGCTTATCTTGTGCATTTTTAGAGTATCCACTTTCACTTGTCTATGAACTTTATAGGCAAACCAGAAGTCCTTTACCACAGACGCGGCTATTCGAATAGATAATTTATAACCCTGCAAGGGTGTACTTCTTCACAGACGCTCTCGCCACTTACCACCATGTACATGTCGTGTATCTCGACAACCTTCAAGCGGAAGCCTGTCGAGGGAGTCGGCCACAACCTGACTAACCACAGAAGTCTCTAGTCTAGGTTTATCGCCTATTCAGGTTCCATCCGCAAGGAGATCCGGTCGGGGTTTCGCTCACGACCCCAAATGATGAGAGCAGGGTTCACGAGGCACCAAACGGGTGTCTCGATACACCGTGCCCCGTGTCTCTACCACATCATAGCCCACCCCTAGGGTCAGCGCTACGCATGGCCCCCAACACATATCCTACGAACACCAAAACTAGTTGCAAGTCCTGGACAGAGATCGAGGCAATTAATAAGCCGAGACGGGTCAAGTTACCGGAACCCAATGTGTGCTACTAACTGTTCATGGATCACAAACACAGAACTCAGTTCCTGAGGACGGTTTCAATGAGACAACCCACCATTCACTCCTACATGGCCTCTCATCGCTACCTTTACCAAATCGTGTTCACACACTTAGCTCTCAATAGTAGGACATGTTCACCACAATCCAATTCATCCCCGATGAATTAGACCTGACTCAACTCTAAGAAGTAGCAGGCATGACAACAAACATGAATGAGTAGGCACATCAGGGCTCAAACAACTCCAACTCATGCTATTCATCTATTTACTGTGGCAATGACAGGTCATATAGAGGAAAGGGGTTCAACTACCGAAGCATGTAACAGTTGAATCATTGTTGTCCTAATGCAGTAAAAGAGAGCACAAGCGAGAGAGTGTGATTGTATCGGAATGAACAAGGGGGTTTGCTTTCCTAGCACTTCTGAATATAGTATAACTCTTCATCGGTGTCATCGAACTCATCGCCGGAAAAACGTGTACTAATGGGGTACAATTAACGGCAACAGAGAGGAAACACAATCAATGCAATGCAATAATATGATGCATGAATGTGACATGGAAAAATGTTGTGATTTGAGGTAATTCAGCTAGCAATGATTTAAATGGAGTTGGTTTGAACACAAGGTTCAAATTCAAACTCCATATGTGATTATTCAAATGCCATTCATTTGATTTGTCCTAAACATAAGCCATAAGTTGTTCTAACATGCATGGAAATGGTAGTGATGGATAGATTGGATTTTTTTGATAATTTTTCACATATAAATTATTTCATTTGGAGTTACGGTTTATTTTCTATTAATTTTAGAAGTTTTAACTATTTTCTGAAATTTCCTAGATTATTTTTTAATCTAGAAAATTGTTAACTAAGTCAGCATGACATCATCACTACGTCAATAGGTCGACATGGTCATCCTAGGTCAAACCTGACCATTGGGCCCCGCAAGTCTGTGGGACATGGGGTTAACTACGGTTTAACTAAACGTAACTAATTACTTAGCCGGTTAATTAACCAGCGGGGCCACCAGTCAGTGACAGACCTAATTAACAGAGTTAAGTAGCATTAATAATAATCTGAACCTAAAATAACTAGGGCCTGGGCCCACATGTGAGTGACTGTGCTGTTTAATTGGATCCTAATCTAATTGTTGCCACGTCAGCTAAACAGGGTTTAGCCGCCGGCGACCTCAACCGACGACGGAGGCACGCCAGAATCGAGCTATAGGCCATGGTTTCGAGCGTGGTTTGGTCCTACGTGCTCCTGCAGGTGCACCGCGTCGACTGGCCCGAGGCATGGGTCGTGGGGTGGCCGGAGCTCGTCGGAGTTGAGGCCGTGGCGGTGGCCGGTGCTCGGCACAGTGGGACGACGTCTAGAGGATAGGAAGAGGGGGCGAGCAAAGGGGGATGATCAGAATCTCACTGTGGGCTCGGGGATGTCCTTGATAGTGCAATTCGACGACGACCTCCGACGGCCAGATGCGGCAGTGACGAGCTCGATGGCAACGTTTCGGGGCGCCCGCGATCGCGTGCTTCGGCGTAGAGGTCAAGGGGGACGCAGGGAACCTCCTGGCCATGGGGGTTAAGTGAGGCGATGGCAGTGGCTGCGAGAACTGCGGTGGCACGCACGTGATGGATTGACGCGGACTACAGCGGCGAAGTCGTCCGCGCCGTTAACGTGTCTCGGGAGGCAGCCCAGCAACTTCTGTGTGGCGCGTGGTGAGCACGCGTGCATCAGGAACACCCTCCCTGTCTATTGGCACGGTGGAGAAGACGATTGGCAGGTGGGCTGCACAGTAGCAGGCCAGCAAAGTGGGTATATATGATATACTGAGAGCCACTCGCCATTTTGCAGAATTATTGGATTCATATAGTAGTTATTATGAATATAGATCCAATTCAAATATTATAGGATTTAACTCAAAGGCCCAAGATAAATACCTTTGAACCTCCAAAAATATTGGTTTGAATTTTATTCTTGCCAATATTTTTCAAAGCTAAAAGTGAACATTTCCTTGGGAACATTTGAAGAGATTTTTAACTTGATCAATTTAGAGAATGATTTCTGAGGGTTTCAGCTAACCTCATTTCAACTTTCATGAATTAAAAAGATGATGACATGATGAAATGCAATGGAAAGAAAGGCTAATGCTAGTGCTGTGACAACTCACCCCCACTAAACAAGAATCTCATCCAGAGATTCAAGGCGTGAGGTAAGAAGAGAGCGGGGACGCAAAACAAGCATGATCTTCATGATCCAATTGCCTTTCTTGAAGAGGTTGATTCATTGCTTCCAATTGATCTTGACGTCTTTGCTTTTGAGATCTTCATCCAACTCGACGACAAAAGGAAGGAAAACTCTACAAGAATCGATCTTCACGGAGATCGAGCAACTCTAGATCAACTCATGGAATAAGACGTATGAACATCTCTTGAGCTGAAACACAAAACACCTAGGAGGAGCGATGGAAAGAAGCAAATGGCGAAGTTTCAGATTGGTAGGCAACATTTCACTCTTAGATAAGATGGTGAAGGGGTGTCAACATAGCGAGGAGTTGATTGCCCTTCGTACCAAACGGGGCACCTTGAAGAAGGTGAATCTTAGAATATTCATATTCTCTTATGTAGAAAAAGGAATTACTTTTGATACAGAGATCATTGAAACTCTCTACACCAGCCCAAGGCAAATCACAATCGATCGTTTGAAGGAGTTCAAAAGAATATCATACTCCGACTATAATGGATGATGTAGGCTATGTTTTTGGACCCGTGGTAATAAGCCCACTTTTGAAGATGACCTTGAACAACAATTACTGAGAAGGGCAGCCCATGGTAAAATGGAACAATGGCGGGTGCAAGCTGGGAACGAAATGCAAATATTGGGAATGTTCCAACCATCATATCTTCCTGAGATTCAGATCTGGTTGGTAACAGGATATTTGAGACATCATGTCTGGAAAAGAATGGTAGCAACACAAATCAATGAGATGACGTTGTGAGATTCTTAGGAAATGGACTATGGTACTAAGCTCCAAAACATGAGCGGGTTTTGCTACACACATATGAACATGTGTCCCAGGCAAGCATGGCCATGTAGTAGTCTTATAATAAAACACCACCAATTCCTGGTCGGGAACCATCATTGCAGAGAGCGAAGTCCTTGCATAACTCATATGATTAGCTCTTAAGAAGGAACTTCTTCTCCTTGAAGAAATCAGTCAATGGCTTTGTGTACTAGGAGATACATATGGAATGGAGGAAGCGACCCTGTCAAACCCTAACATACTTCGCACATGCATGCCTGACTTGGGATGGTACCAGAGGAAACAAAAAAAATATTTCTCAATCTCACAGCGGCAACTTGCATCAAATGCACGTGAATCAGAGAAAGTCACTTCTTTCATCCAACACATGCTTCATGAACCACACATGAAGATAATGCTTTTAGAAGTTTCTAACACTAGCTAGATGTTCAACATGAATCATGGAGAAGATAAAAATGTTGTTGAATGGCTCAACAACAAGTCATCAAGATTCCCATGAAGATGGAATTCCACAACTATGTGAGCAAGGCGATAGCATTGGTCAGAAAGATATAATGGAGTATGCTCGAGGAAAAACCACGAGTAAGACAACATTACGAACATTGTTGGTTCTGATTTTACTTGAGGATAGCTCACACTCGAATCAAAGTTTTGATAAGACAATAGGTCCAACAACAGATCACAGGGACCAATCGATGAAGATATCATCTTCCTTCAACACACATAAATATATCCTTGGAAATGAACTAAGCTAGGCCAGCTTTTATCTTCCAACTCTCCAAGTTGTTGTTTGGCTTAACCAATAAGCTCAGGGGTATCCAACACAGATTATTGGAGAAGGGGTGGTTTACAAGAAACCAACTTGATCACGAACACAACATAGCGGTAAGGTGACAACCTCGTAACACTTCCGAGAAGATATTCGGAATATCACGAGCCACCTATATGTTACTAAGCTCGAGAACCATCTTGCTTTTCAGGGCAAGACGATCTGATCAAGGGAGCGAGGAATTGAAACAATCCTAACTCGTTGATCGAAGAGTGCACCAGTGCAACACCCCGGATATGATTTACCCAATATGTAATCCAACTCTTGCCGTTTCCGGCCTTAAGTTATTTTATTTTCTCGGGTTCGGGTCTTTGTCTCCGTGTGTTGTTATTGTTGTCATGCATCTCATATCATGTCATCATGTGCATTGCATTTGCATACGTGTTCATCTCATGCATTCGAGCATTTTCCCCGTTGTCCGTTTTGCATTCCGGCGCTTCGTTCTCCTCCGGTGGTCATTCTACCTTTCTTTCGTGTGTGGGGATTAAACATTTCCGGATTGGACCGAGACTTGCCAAGCGGTGTTGGTTTACTACCGGTAGACCGCCTGCCAAGTTTCGTACCATTTGGACTTCGTTTGATGCTCCAACGGTTAACCGAGGGACCAAAAAGGCCTCGTGTGTGTTGCAGCCCAACACCCCTCCAATTTTGCCCAAAACCCTCTCCATCATCTAGAGCATTCGACGATGATCGCGTGGCCAAAAACCGCACCTCATTTGGACTCTCCTAGCTCCCTCTATGCCTATATATAGACCCCTCATTCCAAATCTCGGATCCCCTCCTCGAAACCCTAAAAAAATCCCAGATCCGCCGCACCGGACGTGTCCGGCCCGCGCCAGACAATGTCTGCCGGCGACCGCAGCCAACCGCCTGCCTCCACGTGGCCCGGCCACCTCCCACCGCCGCCAGCCCGCTCGGGCCCGAGGCCGGCCCCCGCGGCCCGCCTCTCCGCCGCCGCCGCCCGCGGGAGACCGCCCTCGCCGCGCCGCCGTTCTCCCTCCTCGCCGGCCGCCGTGCCTCGCCCCGCCACCTCGCGTCTTCCTCCCTCCGCCGCCCGAGTCACCGGTGCCGGCCGCCGCCTCCATTGCGCCGCCCCGCCCCACGCCTGCCTCCATCCGGCGCTGGCCGCCGCCGCCGCGGCCTGACCACGCGCCGCCCGGCCTCGCCAACGCCGGCGAGCTCGAGCTCCCTCCGGCCGCCCTCTGCTTTTGAACTCTAGCAAGTTCAAGAGCTCCGGCGAGAGCTCCAACGTACCTCGGGAACCGTGTCCCTAGATCCAGATCCAAAATTCTAGGGTTGACCCCATTTTCTTCCCAAGTCCCTAACATTTTTGCTCATGTTCATAGCATCGTAACTCCTCATCCGTAGCTCCGTTTTGGGCATATAGCATATCAAAATGTTCGTCTTAGAGAGTACATCATTTCATTCCATTGCATCATTTTCATTTGAGTTCATCTTGATGCCCGAAATGCTGTTAGAAGAATGCTATTTGAGATAATTGTCAGATCTGCTACTCCAATTAGATATTTGTCATTTTTGCCATGATTATTGTGTGTATGATATGCCCATGAGCTCTTCATGTGTTTTGTTAAGGGTTTTGCCATCTTTCCAGAGGTGCAACCCATGTATTTTTGTGATGTGTATGGTGACTAGCACAAGCATGCAAAGTGAGGCACTTGGTAAGGCTGATTTCAGGGACTTAGCATTTCCACCAAGTCCTTGAGCTATTTATCTCATATGGTCATATGTTCATGTTGTTTCCTAGTGATCCGTGCCTCTTTTGAGGATAATCAGTAAGGATGTTTTGTTAATCTTGTAGTTCTCTTTCCATCCATGTCTTTGTTTGCAATTATGGAGCAACCTAGCTTGAGTCCTTGAGCTATTTCGTGAATCTGGGCAGATTGTCTACTTGTTAGCGATTTTGCCGAGGATGTTGTAGTTGATCCGTGCATGCTATGTTATTATTCTTGCCATGTCTAGCCTGCATTTTGTGTATTCTTGATGGGTGTATGCTTAGATTGTCATGACTTGCTCTGTAGTGAGTGCATCGAGCTCGTAAACATGCCTACTTGATATCTGTTTTCAGCATGCTCCAGTTTTCACTAAGTCTGAGAACTGATTATGTTTTTGCCATGTTCACATGCTTGCAAATGTATTTTCTGATCCCTTTTGGCTCAAGGTCACTAAGGGACTTTTTTTAAGCTCTTTGAGTATCTCCATGCCGTGCTTTACTTTGCCATGTTTAGGTCCTGTAGCATGTAGTTTTGTTGCTCCGAAGAGTGCTATCCGATCTGAAATTCCAGGCAAGTGTTAATTTCACTAAGTCTGAAATCTGTTTGCCAAATGCATTTTTGCCATGCTTGTTTGAACCTGTTAATGGATGAATTGGCCGTAGCTCAGTGCTAGATTTTTGTTAAGCATCTTGAATGGATCCCTACCATGTATTTTGATGCCATGTTTGGGTGCTGTAGCATGCTCATCTTGTTGCATTTATATGGCTACTTGCTGTAAATTGCAGACCGGTGTCATATTTGAATCGCTTGCCATTTCCAAACTGTAACTCCGATTCTGGTGATCTTTATATCGTTTTCAAGCGATTTCATCTCATCTTTCCAGTGGCACACTTGGTTTTCCAAGATGAGGCCAGGGTCATGAATTCCTTGTCAAATCTTGCATATGCATCACATATTGCATCCCGCATAGCATACCATCTTTGCATCATGTTGTTTGATCCTTGCACGTGGTTGATTGTGTCCTTGTTGCTTGTTTGTCTTGTTTGGGTAGAGCCGGGAGACGAGTTCGTTAACGAGGAGCCCGTTGAGTTTGCTTTCGAGGATCCAGTCAACTCTGACAACTTTGCAGGCAAGATGATCATACCCTCGAAATCACTACTATCTTTGCTTTGCTAGATGCTCGCTCTTTTGCTATGCCATGCTACGATGCCTACCACTTTCTTTCAAGCCTCCCAAATTGCCATGTCAAACCTCTAACCCACCATGTCCTAGCAAACCATTGATTGGCTATGTTACCGCTTTGCTCAGCCCCTCTTATAGCGTTGCTAGTTGCAGGTGAAGATTGGAGACCGTTCCTTGTTGGAACATTATTTACTTGTTGGGATATCATTATATTGCCATGTTTTCTTCATGCATCTATATACTTGGTAAAGGGTGGAAGGCTCGGCCTCTCGCCTAGTGTTTTGTTCCACTCTTGCCGCCCTAGTTTCTGTCATATCGGTGTTATGTTCCCGGATTTTGCGTTCCTGATGCGGTTGGGTTATAATGGGAACCCCTTGATAGTTCGCCTTGAGTAAAGCTTTTCCAGCAATGCCCAACTTTGGTTTTACCATTTGCCACCTAGCCTCTTTTTCCCTTGGGTTTCCGGAGCCCGAGGGTCATCTTATTTTAAACCCCCTTGGGCCAGTGCTCCTCTGAGTGTTGGTCCGACTGAGCTGCCTACGGGGCCACCTCGAGGAAACTTGAGGGTTGGTTTTACTCGTAGCTAGTCTCATCTGAGTGTGCCCTGAGAACGAGATATGTGCAGCTCCTATCGGGATTTGTCAGCACATTCGGGCGGTGTTGCTGGATTTGTTTTAACCTGTTGAAGTGTCTTGAAGAACCGAGGTACCGAGTCTGATCGGAAAGTCTCGGGAGGAGGTCTATTCCTTCGTTGACCATGAGAGCTTGTCATGGGCTAAGTTGGGACTCCCCTACAGGGATTTGAACTTTCGAAAGCCATGCCCGCAGTTATGGGCAGATGGGAATTTGTTAATGTCCGGTTGTAGATAACTTGAACCTTAACTTAATTAAAATGAATCAACTGTGTGAGTTACCGTGATGGCCTCTTTCCGGCGGAGTCCGGGAAGTGGACACGGTGTTGGAGTAATGCTTGCGCAGGTTGTTCTCTAGATTTCTTGCTCACGCTTTGCCTCCTCTTCTCACTCTCTTTTGCGAATAGGTTAGCCACCATATATGCTAGTCGCTTGCTGCAGCTCCACATATATTTACCTTGCCTTACCTATTAAGCTTAAATAGTCTTGATAGCGAGGGTGCGAGATTGCTGAGTCCCTGTGGCTCACAGATTACTATTACACCAGATGCAGGGCCTGATGATTCCGCTCCAGATGGCGCGCTTGAGCTCAAGTGGGAGTTCGACAAGGACTCTCAATGATACTATGTTTCTTTTCCTGATGATCACTAGTGGTGCCCAGTTGGGGTAATCGGGACCGTGTCGCATGTTGGGTTATCTTTTATTTTGGCACCGTAGTCGGGCCATGAGTGTTTGAATGTTGTAATGCTATTTATGTACTTGATTGACGTGGCGAGTGTGAGCCAACTATGTTATCTCCCCTTTTATTATCTAAATAGTCTTGATCGCGAGGGTGCGAGATTGCTGAGTCCCTGTGGCTCACAGATTACTATTACACCAGATGCAGAGCCTGATGATTCCGCTCCAGAGAGCGCGCTTGAGCTCAAGTGGGAGTTTGACAAGGACTCTCAAGGATACTATGTTTCTTTTCCTGATGATCACTAGTGGTGCCCAGTTGGGGTAATCGGGACCGTGTCGCATGTTGGGTTATCTTTTATTTTGGCGCCGTAGTCGGGCCATGAGTGTTTGAATGTTGTAATGCTATTTATGTACTTGATTGACGTGGCGAGTGTAAGCCAACTATGTTATCTCCCCTTTTATTATCTATATTACATGGGATGTTGTGAAGATTGCCTAACTTGCGACATTGCTTTCAATGCGGTTATGCCTCTAAGTCGCGCCTCGACACGTGGGGGATATAGCCGCATCGAGGGTGTTACAAGTTGGTAATCAGAGCCTTCCCCGACCTTAGGAGCCCCCACTGATTGATCGTTTTTAGCAGCCGAGTTGTGTCTAGAAAAATGTTTTGAGTCATTTAGGAATTATATATCGGAGAGTTTAGGAATTCTTTTTACTTCCCAGTCTCCTCATCGCTCTATTAAGGTATCCTGACGTAGAATTTTGAGTCTTCTCTTCTCAAATTTCACTAAATTTTGTTTTTAGGATCACGTGGGTATCTTGGAATCATTTCGATGGTTTTGTGACGGGAACATTGTCTTGGTGCCTGCTGTCAGGGGTTTTGTGGAAGTGTCCTGGGGAGTTGAGCTCCGAGGTGTTGTCGTCACAATTTTATCGTTGCAGTTCTAGAATACCTGAGTTTAGTATGCCGACATTGAAAATCTCTTTTATGCAGTTCGTTGGTGAGATAACCTCGACGCCACCCAGTACTGGGGCGGGAGTTCGGGAGTATCGCCATAACTTGTATAACGGATGCTTTTCGAAGGTTGAGGTAGATGGTTTCCGAATTTTTTCTCCGTTATGTGTTGAAGGATGGATACAGCTGGATGTAGGATTTGCTAGATTTGGGTGAGATATTATGCTTCCCCTGTATCCCCAACACCTGATTGCATAACCGGAAAGGTTCGGGAGTTTCATAGGTGGGAATTCTTGTAGCTCTAGTTCTTCTTCCACGGATATTTGGTTTGAGATTGGGATTTCTTACCGAGTATTCGCTCTTGATCTGTACCTTGTTGATTTATTTCTCTACCTAAATTCTAAGTGGCTTCTCAATTTATGGATATGTGACCATTTTAAGAGGAATGCATTCATTCATTTTGTTTGGATGCGAAGACTATATGTTGCAATTTTCATTCCATTGGATTCAACTTCAATATTTGTCTATCAATGTGCTAATGGATGTCAACCTCTTCAGGATGGCTCCTCCAACGCGCACGACTCCGAATCCTGATCCGCCACCACCTCCACCTCCTCGGGAGGCATGGCAAGCTGTGATGGCTGCAACCAATGCAAACACGCAGTTGATCATGCAAATTCTTCAAGAGCACAATCAAGCGAATCATGGCAACCAAGGGAACCAAGGCAACAATCAGAATCACTTTGCTACACTCAACCAGTTCCTTGCTAACGGGCCAAAGACTTTCAGCAATTGTGTTGAGGCAACTGATGCTGACGATTGGCTAGTGCATCTATGCAAGCATTTCGAGTGCAGTAACGTCAGGCCTGAGGACTTTGTCAAGTTTGCTTACTTCCAACTCAAAGACCAAGCTGCAGAGTGGTTCCAGCAGTACAAGGATTCCAGAGGTGGATGTGTGATTACCTGGGATGAATTCCGTCAAGATTTCAGAGCTCATCATATCCCTCAGAGCGTGGTTGAAAGCAAGCGTGAGGAATTCCGCAACCTGAAGCAAGGCTCTTTGTTTGTCTATGACTACAACAAGTTATTCCAGAAGCTCGCCCGCTTTGCCAAGCAGGACGTCCCTGATGAGAAGAGCATGATATACCAGTTGAGGGGTGGTCTCAGAGAAGAAATCCAGCTAGCTCTTGTTCTCTTTGAGCCCTTGAGGTACGATGAGTTCTACAACATGGCACTGAAGCAAGAGGCCGCTCAACTGAGATGTGATGCTTCCAAGAAGCAAGTTAGAGATGCTACTCCTTCCTCTACTCAAGTGGCCAAGTAGCAGAAGTATTGGCTTCCTCCTCCTCCGTTCCGTCAGCCGTATCAGAAGAGCAAAGGTGGCAGTGGATCTTCCCACCCGCCCAACCCTGGCTTTCAGAACAAGACTTCGTCTAAAGCTCCAGGATCAGGTGCTCTGTATCACCGTCCGCTTTCAGAGGTCACGTGCAACAAGTGCCAACAGAAGGGTCACTATGCCAACAAGTGTTTCAACCAGAGGCGTCTTCCTCCTCCTCCTCCTATGAGATCGGCAAGTAGAGCTGTGGTCAAGCATAACCCCAAGCACGCCAAGGTCAACTTGCTGAATGCAGCTCAAGCAGAGGACTCGTCAGATGTCATCATGGGTAACCTTCCTGTTAACGATATTCCTGCAAGAGTTCTTTTTGACTCTGGTGCATCGCATTCCTTCATGTCATTCCCTTTTGCATCGGAGAACAATTTTAGTACTAAGGCATTACCTAGAGCTATGCAAGTCGTCTCTCCGGCTAAGTGTGTGAGTTCTAGTATGATGATTCCGGATATTTCTATCATGATGGGTGATTTCAAGTTTCTGGCTTCTCCAATGGTTCTTGGTAACTCGGATATTGATCTTATTGTCGGGATGGATTGGCTTTCTAAGCACAAGCTCAGCTTGATTGTGCAGCCAGGCAGATTCAATTGACTCATTCGTCTGAGGATGTAATTGTCTTTGCCACTCGGGATAATACTATCCGTCTGTTTTCTCTCAATGAGAAGGGTGAACTGGATGCTATCTCGCAGATTCCAGTCATTTGCGAATATCAAGACGTCTTTCCAAAAGAGCTTCCAGGAATGCCTCCGCACCGGCCAGCTGAATTCGTCATTGATCTTGAACCTGGCACGGAACCAGTGTGCAAGCGTCCTTACAAGTTCGGACCTGAAAAGTTGAAGGAGCTGAAGAAGCAACTCGATATTAAAGAGAGAATGGGTCTCATCCGGCCTAGTTCTTCTCCATGGGGTTGTGGTGTTCTTTTTGTGAAAAAGAAGGATGGAACGGACCGACTTTGTGTTGATTACCGTCCATTGAACAAGAAGACTATCAAGAACAAATACCCACTTCCCAACATCAACGAGCTGTTCGAACAACTCAAAGGTGCCCAAGTATTCTCAAGACGGCCTTTAGGACAGGCTATGGTTCATATGAATACACTGTCATGTCTTTTGGCCTCGTCAACGCTCCTCCGACGTTCTCTCGCATGATGAACTTCATCTTCAACGCCTACACCAATGACTTCGTTTTGGTCTATCTCGACGACATTCTGGTTTTCTCGAAGAACAAGGAAGATCATGCGAAGCACTTGCGTTTGGTACTCAATAAGCTGAGGGAACACCAGTTCTACGCCAAGTTCTCCAAGTGCGAATTTTTGCTCGATGAGGTTCTTTATCTTGGTCATATCATCTCTGCCAAGGGCATCGCGGTCAATCCTGAGAAGGTGTGTGCAATTGTGAATTGGGAACCTCCTCAGAACGTGAAGCAACTCCGTAGCTTCCTCGGTCTCGCAAGCTACTGCCGAAAATTCGTTGAAAACTTTTCTATGATCGCGAAGCCTCTCTCAAATCTTCTCCAGAAGCACGTCAAGTACGTTTGGTCTCCGGAGTGTGACATTGCTTTCAACACTTTGAAAAAGAAATTGATCACTGCTCCAGTTCTGACTCCGCCTAATGAATCCAAACTGTACGAGGTCTTTTCTGATGCCTCTCTCCAAGGTCTTGGCGCAGTGTTGATGCAAGAGAAGAAAGTTGTGGCTTATACCTCTTGCCAGTTGAAGCCCAATGAGAAGAACTACCCCACTCATGATCTCGAGTTGGCGGCAGTTGTGCATGCTCTTTTGACTTGGAGACATCTATTATTGGGAAGAAAAGTGGACATTTTCACTTACCATAAGAGTCTCAAGTACATCTTCACTCAGCCTAATCTCAACCTTAGGCAGACTCGATGGGTCGAAATGATTCAAGAGTATAATCCGAGTATCGAGTATACTCCAGGCAAGGCCAATGTGATTGCTGACGCATTGAGCAGGAAGGCTTATTGCAACAGTCTGATTCTCAAGCCTTATCAACCCGAGCTTTGTGAAGCTTTCCGCAAACTTAATCTGCAAGTTGTTCCTCAAGGTTTCCTCGCGAACCTTCAAGTCTCTCCTACCTTGGAAGACCAGATTCGCCAAGCCCAGCTTCTTGATGCTATGGTGAAAAAGGTGAAGATTGGAATTGCCAAGAGTCAACCCAAGTACAAGTGCTACCGCCTTGATGACAAGGATACTCTTTTCTTCGAGGATCGTATTGTTGTGCCCAAAGGTTACCTTCGTAAAGTGATCATGAACGAGGCTCACAATTCTCTCCTCTCCATCCACCCTGGAAGCACGAAGATGTATCAGGACCTCAAGCAGGCTTATTGGTGGACTCGAATGAAGCGCGAGATTGCTCAGTTCGTGAATGAATGTGATGTCTGCAGAAGAGTGAAGGCAGAACACCAAAGACCAGCTGGTCTCCTCCAACCTCTTGCCATTCCAGAATGGAAGTTTGACCACATTGAGATGGACTTCGTGACTGGGTTTCCAAAGTCCAAATGTGGTAATGATGCTATATTCGTTGTCATCGACAAGCTCACCAAAGTGGCTCACTTTCTGCCTATCAAAGAGTCAATCACTGCAGCTCAATTGGCGGAGCTCTACACCTCTCGGATTGTCTCTCTACATGGTATTCCACAAGTGATCTCTTCAGACCGTGGCAGCATCTTTACCTCCAAGTTTTGGGATTCTTTTCAGAAGGCCATGGGCACCAACATCCGCTTCAGCACAGCTTTCCATCTTTAAACTAGCGGTCAAGCCGAGCATGTCAACCAGATTCTTGAAGATATGCTCAGGGCTTGTGTGATCTCCTTCGGCATGAAGTGGGAGGATTGTCTTCCTTATGCTGAATTCTCCTACAACAACAGTTTTCAAGCAAGTTCGGGCAAGGCCCCATTTGAAATTCTGTATGGCAGGAAGTGCCGTACCCCTCTCAACTGGTCTGAAACCGGCGAACGTCAGCTTTTGGGTAATGACTTAATCACAGAGGCAGAGGAAATGTGCAAAGTCATTCGAGATAACCTCAAAGCAGCCCAATCGCGCCAGAAGAGCTAGTATGACAGTAATCACCGTGATCTGGCTTTCGAGATCGGAGATCATGTTTACCTCCGCGTCTCTCCTATGAAAGGTACTCATCGCTTCGGTATCAAAGGGAAGCTTGCCCCTAGATACGTGGGACCTTTCAAGATTTTCAGCAAGAGAGGCGATCTCGCCTATCAACTCGAGCTTCCTTCAAACTTTGCAAATGTTCATGACGTGTTCCATGTCTCTCAGCTCCGAAAGTGCTTCAAGACTCCTGACCGGACCGTCAACTTCGAGGACATTGAGCTCCAAGAAGATCTCTCTTATCATGAGCACCCCGTTGCTATTCTTGAAGAGACTGAACGCAAGACTCACAACAAGTCAATCAAATTCCTCAAAGTCAAGTGGTCACACCATTCCGACCGTGAAGCTACCTGGGAATGCGAGGATCACCTCCGTTCTGAGGACCCGGCGTTCTTTCAGTCCTAGATCTCGGGACGAGATCCTTTCATAGTGGTGGAGTGTTGTAACACCCCGGATATGATTTACCCAATATGTAATCCAACTCTTGCCGTTTCCGGCCTTAAGTTATTTTATTTTCTCGGGTTTGGGTCTTTGTCTCCGTGTGTTGTTATCATTGTCATGCATCTCATATCATGTCATTATGTGCATTGCATTTGCATACATGTTCATCTCATGCATTCGAGCATTTTCCCCGTTGTCCGTTTTGCATTCCGGCGCTTCGTTCTCCTCCGGTGGTCATTTCTACCTTTCTTTCGTGTGTGGGGATTAAACATTTCCGGATTAGACCGAGACTTGCCAAGCAGCCTTGGTTTACCACCGGTAGACCGCTTGTCAAGTTTCATACCATTTGGACTACGTTTGATGCTCCAACGGTTAACCGAGGGACCGAAAAGGCCTCGTGTGTGTTGCAGCCCAACACCCCTCCAATTGGGCCCAAAACCCACCAAAAACCCCTCCATCATCTAGAGCGTTCGATCACGATCGCGTGGCTGAAAACCGCACCTCATTTGGACTCTCCTAGCTCCCTCTATGCCTATATATAGACCCCTCATTCCAAATCTCGGATCCCCTCCTCGAAACCCTAAAAAAAATCCGAGATCCGTCGCACCGGACGTGTCCGGCCCGCGCCGGACAACGTCCGCCGGCGACCGCAGCCAACCACCTGCCGCCACGTGGCCCGGCCACCTCCCACCGCCGCCGGCCCGCTCGGGCCCGAGGCCGGCCCCCGCGGCCCGCCTCTCCGCCGCCACCGCCCGCGGGAGACCGCCCTCGCCGCGCCGCCGCTCTCCCTCCTCGCGGGCCGCCGTGCCTCACCCCACCGCCTCGCATCTTCCTCCCTCCGCCGCCCGAGTCACCGGTGCCAGCCGCCGCCTCCATCGCGCCGCCCCGCGCCTGCCTCCATCCGGCGCTGGGCGCCGCGGCCTGACCACGTGCCGCCCGACCTCGCCAACGCCAGCGAGCTCGAGGTCCCGCCGGCCGCCCTCTGCTTTCGAACTCCGGCAAGTTCAAGAGCTCCGTCGAGAGCTCCGACATACCTCGGGAACCGTGTCCCCAAATCCAGATCCAAAATTCTAGGGTTGACCACCTTTTCTTCCCAAGTCCCTAACATTTTTGCTCATGTTCATAGCATCATAACTCCTCATCCGTAGCTCCGTTTTGGGCATATAACATATCGAAATGTTTGTCTCAGAGAGTACATCATTTCATTCCATTGCATCATTTTTATTTGAGTTCATCTTGATGCCCGAAATACTGTTAGAAGAATGCTATTTGAGATAATTGTCAGATCTGCTACTCCAATTAGATATTTGTCATTTTTGCCATGATTATTGTGTGTATGATATGCCCATGAGGTCTTCATGTGTTTTGTTAAGGGTTTTGCCATCTTTCAAGAGGTGGAACCCATGTATTTTTTTGATGTGTGTGGTGACTATGACAAGCATGCAAAGTGAGGCTGTTTATCCACTAAGTCCTTGAGCTGTTTATCTCATATGGCCATATGTTCATGTTGTTTCCTAGTGATCCATGCCTCTTTTGAGGATAATCAGTAAGGATGTTTTGTTAATCTTGTAGTGCTCTTTCCATCCATGTATTTGTTTGCAATTATGGAGCACCCTAGCTTGGGTCAATCGAGCTCTACTTTTGCTATTTCGTGAATCTGGGCAGATTGTCTACTTGTTTGCGATTTTGCCGAGGATGTTGTAGTTGATCCGTGCATGCTATGTTATTGTTCTTGCCATGTCTAGCTTGAATTTTGTGTATTCTTGATGGGTGTATGCTTAGATTGTCATGAATTTCTCTGTAGTGAGTGCATCGAGCTCATAAGCATGCCTACTTGATATCTATTTTCAGCATGCTCCAGTTTTCACTAAGTCTGAGAACTGATTATGTTTTTGCCATGTTCACATGCTTGCAAATGTATTTTCTGATCCCTTTTGGCTCAAAGTCACTAAGGGACTTTTGTTAAGGTCTTTGAGTAGCTCCATGAAGTGCTTTACTTTGCCATGTTCAGGTCCTGTAGCATGTATTTTTGTTGCTCCGAAGAGTGCTATCTGATCTGAAATTCCAGACAAGTGTTAATTTCACTAAGTCTGAAATCTGTTTGCCAAATGCATTTTTGCCATGCTTGTTTGAACCTGTTAATATATGAATTGGCCGTAGCTCAGTGCTAGACTTTTGTTAAGCATCTTGAATGGATCCCTGCCATTTATTTTGATGCCATGTTTGGGTGATGTAGCATGTTCATCTTGTTGCATATAGATGGCTACTTGCTGTAAATTGCAGACCAGTGTCATATTTGAATCGCTTGCCATTTCCAAACCGTAACTCCGATTCCGGTGATCTTTATATCGTTTTGAAGCGATTTCATCTCATCTTTCCAGTGGCACACTTGGTTTTCCAAGTTGAGGCCAGGTTCATGCATTCCTTGTCAAATCTTGCATATGCATCACATATTGCATCCCGCATAGCATACCATGTTTGCATCATGTTGTTTGATCCTTGCATGTGGTTGATTGTGTCCTTGTTGCTTGTTTGTCTTGTTTGGGTAGAGCCGGGAGATGAGTTCACTAACGAGGAGCCCGTTGAGTTTTCTTTCGAGAATCCAGTCAACTCTGACAACTTTGCAGGCAAGATGATCATACCCTCGAAATCACTACTATCTTTGCTTTGCTAGATGCTCGCTCTTTTGCTATGCCATGCTACGATGCCTACCACTTGCTTTCAAGCCTCCCAATTTGCCATGTCAAACCTCTAACCCACCATGCCCTAGCAAACCGTTGATTGGCTATGTTACCGCTTTGCTCAGCCCCTCTTATACCGTTGCTAGTTGCAGGTGAAGATTGGAGACCGTTCCTTGTTGGAACATTATTTACTTGTTGGGATATCATTATATTGCCATGTTATCTTCATGCATCTATATACTTGGTAAAGGGTGGAAGGCTCGGACTCTCGCCTAGTGTTTTGTTCCACTCTTGCCGCCCTAGTTTCCGTCATATCGGTGTTATGTTCCCGGATTTTTTGTTCCTTACGCGGTTGGGTTATAATGGGAACCCCTTGATAGTTCGCCTTGAGTAAAGCTTTTCTAGCAATGCCCAACCTTGGTTTTACCATCTGCCACCTAGCCTCTTTCTCCCTTGGGTTTCCGGAGCCCGAGGGTCATCTTATTTTATCCCCCCTGGGCCAGTGCTCCTCTGAGTGTTGGTCCGACTGAGCTGCCTGCGGGGCCACCTCGGGGAAACTTGAGGGTTGGTTTTACTCGTAGCTAGTCTCATCTGAGTGTGCCCTGAGAACGAGATATGTGTAGCTCCTATCGGGATTTGTCGGCTCATTCGAGCGGTGTTGCTGGATTTACTTTAACCTGTCGAAGTGTCTTGAAGAACCGAGGTACCAAGTCTAATCGGAACGTCTCAGGAGGAGGTCTATTCCTTCGTTGACCGTGAGAGCTTGTCATGGGCTAAGTTGGGACTCCCCTGCAGGGATTTGAACTTTCGAAAGCCGTGCCCGCGGTTATGGGCAGATAGGAATTTGTTAATGTCTGGTTGTAGATAACTTGAACCTTAACTTAATTAAAATGAATCAATTGTGTGAGTTACCATGATGGCCTCTTTCCGGCGGAGTCCGGGAAGTGGACACGGTGTTGGAGTAATGCTTGCGGCGGTTGTTCTCTAGATTGCTCGGTCGCGCTTTGCCTCCTCTTCTCGCTCTCTTTTGCGAATAGGTTAGACACCATATATGCTAGTGACTTCCTGCAGCTCCACATATATTTACCTTGCCTTACCTATTAAGCTTAAATAGTCTTGATCGCGAGGGTGCGAGATTGCTGAGTCCCTGTGGCTCATAGATTACTATTACACCAGATGCAGGGCCTCATGATTCCGCTCCGGATGACGCGCTTGAGCTCAAGTGGGAGTTTGACGAGGACTCTCAACGATACCATGTTTCTTTTCCTGATGATCAGTAGTGGTGCCCAGTTGGGGTGATCGGGACCGTGTCGCATGTTGGGTTATCTTATATTTTGGCGCCGTAGTCGGGCCATGAGTGTTTGAATGTTGTAATGCTATTTATGTACTTGATTGACGTGGTGAGTGTAAGACAACTATGTTATCTCCCCTTTTATTATGTATATTACATGGGATGTTGTGAAGATTGCCTAACTTGCGACAATGCTTTCAATGCGGTTATGCCTCTAAGTCGTGCCTCGACACGTGGGAGATATAGCCGCATCGAGGGTGTTACAACCAGGAAAGATGGGCTAGTTAGCACAATCTATCTTAGAATGATAATTCAATAACCATCATGCTAGGAATGGAGTTATCGTCCCTAAACTACCAAGCAACACGGTTGCTAGGAGTATTGATTTCACACATCACGGTTCACTTGTTGGCATTCTGGCTTCAATAACACAGGACCGAGCAATGAACGATGATGGTAAGAAGTATCACTACTTCAAGAATTCATAAGAGGTTGTGCAATTCCCATGACATTCTCGACATAAAGATGGTAATACTCCAGGTAGAACAGAATAGAAGCTGGATTGGCATTTTGATCCACGGAATACAACTACTTTGACGCAATCCTCGAAAGGGACAAGGTACTGGAGTTTGTTTCTCCTAGCCATTCCAAAATAGAATGGCTTGACAGACCACAAGAATAATAGGCATCAATGAGCGAATGCACGCATACTCTTGACTATCAATTGATAGACGATAGTCAGGAAACAACTAAAGAGGGACAACTCAAAGGAGCATACGATTTTCTGAGTTGTGGGTGCATAGATTAGCATGTCGAACGAGTTCAACATATTTTTTCTGGATAACCCTTGCAGAAAGGTAGAACTGGTAGAGTCACAAATGTAACGGAGAACTCATTAAGAGCACTCTAGTTGTGATCTTTTGGTTCAAAGAACTTCTGCCTTAATGGTTCATAGTATTGGAAGAAAGATATACCACAGAACTCAAAGACTAACACAAAGGTTACTAACATACTAAAGGAACTAGCAAACACTATGAACATGAAGTAAGTAGGGTGAATTTTGGGTTCAAGAACCCAGGAATATAATGCCTACTAACTAAGTGGCATCACGGGATGCTTTCGAGAATGATGGCCAGAATCATCACACCGGGAACACATAACATGGCTAGATTACTAGGTTATCCGCTAAAACACCTAGGGTCATAATAATAGCTCCAACATATATGTCGAGGCAACAGAGTACCTCAACTCACCGATTAGTGTGGTTAAACTGGCCCAAAGGAACATTGGGAACAGAAAGAAGGGATTTGCAAATGCATCCGACTATTTAAAAATCTGGGATGACTCGGACAGCATAACGACTGTAAATGCTCAAAAAGATTTGAGGCATCCTGCAAAATAGGGGCATAACCACTCGACATCACAATATCAAGGTTCTAAGATCAACTTTCATCACACTAGGGTAGTAGAAACTGAACTGAGACTTGAATACATCAATCTTATAAGTCTACGGATTAGTAACACGTGACCCTAATAGAAAGAAGAGAAAGCCTAGTTCCTTAACCCCGTAGGAAAGATATGATAACTCGGATCAGAAGGGCATAAGGTAAAGGAGTAAAAAGAGCCTTACGTTCCCTTCCACAATCAATTCCCTTATATAACTAAAGAATTTCTAGGCTCGGCTTCGACTAGTTTGGCTTGGTAATCCTACGGGCAGTCAGGCTGTGATACCAACGCTGTTAAGACCCCGATCCTAAGTCACACCGATATAGCATGTAAAACATCATATCACTTTGCGGCCTCACGCACAGTATTCCCACAGGTGCCACCTTACTTCGCCCGGGACCATCTGTGCCTTTTGGCTCACATATATGATAGTGTCGCTAACATCCATATGACAAAGAACCCGTGTAGACATAACTAGTTGTGAATCAAAAGTGGCACTAACTTACAGGGACAGTCATACATGACCCAGCAATAAACGTGGCGGTCATCAACATATGAACCCAAGTCGTAGCAAGCTACAATGACTTAAAGGAACAACGCATGACCTTTCCTGGAAGGGACAGACATAGGAACGAAGAAGGGCACATGCCGGCCAGCCTAAGTGTTCCTGAGTAGTAGCAAGCTACCATGCCTCAGTGGAAGCACTAGGAGACATTTCCTAGTAAGAGAGGCTTCAAATAATAAACAACTAGGTTGTCGGATCCCACACATACCAAGCATTTCAATAACATACACACAATATGCTCGATATGTGCAAATACAACATGGCATCATAACAAAACTCAACGACTCAAAGTATTTATTCATTAGGCTCCGAGGAGCTAGATATTAGAAACATGGTCTGATGACCCAGCATTCAAGTCATACAAGCAATAAGCAAATGCGGAAGCTTAACTTGTCTGAGTACAGACAACTATGGATGAAAAAGGCTGAGCAGGTTGACTATCTACAAGACCCTGCCGAGGGCACAAGATCGTAGCTGAAGTAACGAGCTAAACGTCGAAGCCCAGGCGGAACTACTAGTGAGATTGAAGTCTCTCTGCAAAAACATAGATTTAGAAAACGTGAGTACAAATGTACCCAGCAAGACATACGTCAGAACTAGCTACATATGCATCAGTATCAACAAAGGGATGGTGGGGTTTAACTGCAGCAAGCCAGCTTTGACGCAGTGGCTATCCTAAACTACGTCTGCAAGTAGCTCTTTTGAGGTGGCGCACACGAGTCCACATATTCACCAATCAATACACCACTATGGATCCGCTCCAGTCTACGTACGAGAACGCCATCCATAGCACACACGCTTATGTTGCGCATTTTTAGAGTATCCACTTCCACTTGTTTATGAACTGTACGTATAGGCAACCCAGAAGTCCTTTACCGCAGACGCGGCTCTTCGAATAGCTCATTTATAACCTTGCAGGGGTGTACTTCTTCACACATGTTCTCGCAACTTACCACCATGTACACGTCGCATATCTCGGCGACCTTCAAGCGGAAGCCTGGCGAGGGAGTCGGCCACGACCTGACTAACCACACAAGTCTCTAGTCCAGGTTTATCGCCTATTCGGGTTCCATCTGCATGGAGATCCAGCCGGGGTTTCGCTCACGGCCCCAAACGATGAGAGCAGGGTTCCCGAGGCACCAAACGGGCGTCTCGGTACAATGTGCCTCATGTCTCTACCGCGTCGTAGCCCACCCCTAGGGGCAGCACTATGCACGGCTCCCTACAAACAACAGAAACTAGTTGCAACTCCTAGACAGAGATCGAGGCGATTAATAAGCCAAGAGGGGTCGAGTTACCGAAACCTAATGTGTGGTAGTAACTATTCATGGATCACAAACACAGAACTCAGTTCCTGAGGACGGTTTCGATGAGACAACCCACCCTGTACTCCCACATGGCCTCTCATCGCTACCTTTACCAAATTGTGTTCACACACTTAGCTCTCAATAATAGGACATGTTCACCGCATTCCAATTCATCCCCGATGAATCAGACCTGACTCAACTCTAAGCAGTGCAGGCATGACAACAAGCATGGATGACTAGGCACATCAGGACTCAAACAACTCCTACTCATGCTAGTGGGTTTTATCTATTTACTGTGGCAAAGACAGGTCACGCAGAGGAAAGGGGTTCAACTACCGCAGCATGTAATAGTTGAATCGTTGTTCTCCTAATGTAGTAAAAGAGAGAAGAAGAGAGAGAGTGGGATTGTATCATAATGAACAAGGGGTTTGCTTTCCTGGCACTTCTAAAGATAGTATAGCTCTTCCACTACAAAAAAAAGACACATCTGTGACATTTTGGGCCGAACGAATTTTTTCTCTCTCATACTTATGACACTTCTATGACGATAATTGTGACAAAACCCGGTATCATCATAGATGTGGTGGGGTCCTACTTCTATGACAAAAAAACATGATAGAAAATGGGCTTTTAGTCCTGGGCGGGCCGAAGACGCAGCTGCATGACATTCTTTGGGCTGTCCATGATGGAAAAAACTGCGGTAGTAGACTAAGGCATAGCCTAATGGTGGGAAGGGGTTGATGCCTTCCCACCCACCCAGGTTCAAGGCATGGTACTTGCAATTTGGGTTTGTTGCACCAATTATACTGTAGGGGGTTCCCTTACAGTCTTTCTGTCAAAATAAACTGTGGTAGAAGCGAGGGCGAGGAAAATATCAGGGTGTACCCGGTTACGATGGGTGGTCGGGGCCGAGCGATGCGTGTTTCCCTCGTACACACACGCGCGTGGGTGCGAGGCGTTGGGGTCTAACTGAACCGAGCGAGGCATTGGGCTCTGACTGAACTCGAGCGATTGCACTGCAGGCTACGCGTTACTGAACCCGAGCGATCGGTCGATGGCTGTTAACTGAACCCGATTGAGCGATTCCTTCGCTACTACTACTAACTGAAGCCGATTGATGTTGCCTCCAGATGAACAGTGAGCGTTGCTGGGGGGGTTTAGATGAATAGTTCCCGGTGGGGGTGGATGAACAAGACCCCGTGGTGTTGCCTCTGGATGAACAGGACCCCGATCGATCAAGCCGGTTGGGGCTGGATGAACAGGACCCCCTGGAGGGTGGGATGAACAGGACCACCCCGTGGCAGGCAGGATGAACAGTAGACGATGGAGGGTTGGATAAACAGTATCCCGTGGAGGGGTGGTTGAACAAGAGCCCGTGGAGAGGGCTGGTTGAACAGTACTGGTGGAGTAGCGTGCGGTGGAGGCTGGATGAACAGGAGCCCGTGGATGAACAGTCGCAGGTGGAGGCTGGAGGAGGTCGACGGTGGATGAACAGTAGCCCATGGAGGCTGGAGGGGGTCGACGGTGGAGATGAACAGTATCCCGTGGAGTCCCATTTTGTGGTACGCCACACCCCTCCCGATGAACAGGATTCCCGTTTCGACCGTAGCACTCCAACACAAGTCCGTTTCCTCTATTTTGTTGTACGCCACACCCATCCCGATCAACAGGACCCCCGTTTCGACCGTAGGAGCTCTGTTTCCTCCGTTTTGCGGTACGCCAGGCCCCTCCTGATGAACAGGATCCCGTTTCGAACATGGCCGGTCGAACACAAGGCCGTTTCCTCCGTTCTGTGGTACGCCAGGCCTCATTTCCATCGGCTGTTTCGTCCAAGACCTCCCTAAGAACAGGCCGACGCATTCCGTTCCAACCCAGCCGGTTGGCCCCCATGAACTCGACGATGACATAGTTTCTCCATTCGGACCCAGGCATGTACACGAGCCCTGGCCATACGTATGCGCGAGTAGGAGTTCGAGACCTTGCCCGTATGTACGTGCGTGGCCGTATTTTCTTTCTTGCACACTGGTCATTGTACGTATGTGTACATGCTACGTGTGCGCCTCTACTACGACACGTGCACGCCTCTACATTGACTAGTATGTACGTACACGTTCGCGACTAGAATGACAACGCTACATATGCTTCCACCAGGCGGGTCCCGACTGTCAGGCACTTCCTTGCATGCGAAGATGTAGCTGCTGGGTCCAGCAGTCAGGAGGGCGAATCATTATTTTGCCTGGACGCACTTCCTTGCATGCAAAGATGTAGCTGGTGGGTCCCAGCAGTCAAGGGGAAACATTTTTTCGCGAAATACGGTGGCCCATCTGGTGGCTCCCTGCTGTCAGGTGGAGGAATAATTATTTTGCGCGTAATAAGGAGGCACTTCCTTGTGGCGGCCGTGGACCCAGCTGTCATGCTCTCCACGTACAGTCCACATCCGATGGAAGCCATTCCTTGACCACGTTGACCACGGCGCGCCGATCGCACCAGGGTGGTGGACGACGGCGAGGCCTAAGAAGGGGACGACGCGGAGCCGGGGAAGACGCGGTAGTGGAAGACCGCACGGAGAGGAGTACGAGGGTTCACTGGCTCGACGGCAGCCTGAGGCTGCCGTCGCCGCACAATAACAGGGGGTGTGGGTGAGTAGAGGATGGCCGAGTGCTACCTCTTGAGCACTTGCGTTGGTATTCCCTTGAAGAGGAAAGGGTGATGCAACAAAGTACCGTAAGTATTTCCCCCAGTTTTTAGCACCAAAGTATCAATCCAGTAGGAGGCCACGCACGAGTCCCTCACACCTACACAAACAAATAAATCCTTGCAACCAACGTGATAAGGGGTTGTCAATCCCTACACGGTCACTTACAGGAGTGAGATCTGATAGAAATGATAAGATAATTTTTTGGTATTTTTATGAGAAAGATGCAAAGTAAAATAAAAGGAAATAAAAATAACTAAGTGTTTGAAGATTAATATATTGGAAGATAGACCCGGGGGCCATAGGTTTCTCTAGTGGCTTCTCTCGAGAGCATAAGTATTCACGGTGGGTAAACAAATTACTGTTAAGAAATTGAGAGAATTGAGCATAGTTATGAGAATATGTAGGTATGATCATGTATATAGGCATCACGTCCGAGACAACTAGACCGACTCCTGCTTGCATCTACTACTATTACTCCACACATCGACTGCTATACAACATGCATCTAGAGTATTCAGTTCATAAGAACAGAGTAACGCTTTAAGCAAGATGACATGATGTAGAGGGATAAACTCATGCAATATGATGAAAACCCCATCTTGTTATCCTCGATGGCAATAATACAATACGTGCCTTGCTGCCCCTATTTTCACTGGGAAAGGACACCGCAAGATTGAACCCAAAGCTAAGCACTTCTCCCATTGCAAGAAAGATTAATCTAGTAGGCCAAACCAAACTGATAATTCGAAGAGAATTGCAAAGATAACTAATCATACATAAAAGAATTCAGAGAAGATTCAAATATTTTTCATAGATAAACTTGATCATAAACCCACAATTCATCGGTCTCAACAAACACACCTCAAAACAAGACTACATCGAATAGATCTCCACAAGAGAGGGGGAGAACTTTGTATTGAGATCCAAAAAGAGAGAAGAAGCCATCTAGCTAATAACTACGGACTCGTAGGTCTGAGGTAAACAATTCACACTTCATTGGAGGGGCTATGGTGTTGATGTAGAATCCCTCCGTGATCGATGCCCCCTCCGGCGGAGCTCCGCAATAGGCCGCAACATGGGATCTCGTGGATACAGAAAGTTACGGCGGTGGAATTAGGGTTTTTGGCTCCGTATCTAGTAGTTTGGTTGTACGTAGGTATATATAGGAGGAAGGAGTACATCGGTGGAGCAACAGGAGGCCCACAAGGATGGAGGGTGCGCCTAGGGGGGGGGGGGGTAGGCGCGTCCCCTACCTCATGGCCTCCTAGTTGATGTCTTGATGTAGGGTCCAAGTCCTCTGGATCATGTTCGTTCCGAAAATCACGTTCCCGAAGGTTTCATTCCGTTTGGACTGCGTTTGATATTCTTTTTCTGCGAAACCCTAAAATAGGCAAAAAACAGCAATTCTGGGCTAGGCCTTCGGTTAATAGGTTACCCCCAAAAATAATATAAAAGTGTATAATAAAGCCCAATAATGTCCAAAACAGAATATAATATAGCTTGGAACAATAAAAAATTATAGATACGTTGCAGACATATCAACTATTCCCAGGCATAATTCCTGCTCGTCCTCGAGTAGGTAAATGATAAAAATAGAATTTTTGATGTGGAATGCTACTTGGCATAATTTCAATGTAATTCTCTTAATTGTGGTATGAATATTCAGATCCGAAAGATTCAAGACAAAAGTTTAATATTGACATAGAAATAATAATACTTCAAGCATACTAACTAAGGAATTATGTCTCTTCAAAATAACATGGCCAAAGAAAGTTATCCCTACAAAATCATATAATCTGGCTATGCTCCATCTTCACCACACAAAGTATTCAAATCATGCACAACCCCGATGACAAGCCAAGCAATTGTTTCATACTTTTAATATTCTCAAACTTTTTCAATCTTCACGCAGTACATGAGCGTGAACCATGGACATAGCACTATAGGTGGAATAGAATGGTGGTTGTGGAGAAGACAAAAAGGGAGAACATAGTCTCACATCAACTAGGCGTATCAACAGGCTATGGAGATGCCCATCAATAGATATCAATATGAGTGAGTAGGGATTGCCATGCAACAGATGCACTAGAGCTATAAGTATATGAAAGCTCAACAAAAAGAAAATAAGTGGGTGTGCATCCAACTTGCTTGCTCACAAAGACCTAGGGCATTTCGAGGAAGCCCATCGTTTGAATATACAAGCCAAGTTCTATAATGAAAAATTCCCACTAGTATATGAAAGTGATAGCATAGGAGACTTATTATGAAGATCATGGTGCTACTTCAAAGAACAAGTGTGGAAAAAGGATAGTAGTATTTCCCCTTTTTATATAAATTTTTTTGGGGACAATACTCTATGAATGATGATCATCACACTTTTATTTATTTACAACTCAATGATTACAACTCGATACTAGAACAAAGTATGACTCTATATGAATGCCTCCGGCGGTGTACCGGGATAACAATGATGCCTGAGTGACTTATATGAAAGAATTATGAATGGTGGCTTTGCCAGACCTAAAATGTCAACTACATGATCATGCAAAGCAATATGACAATGATGGAGCGTGTCATAGTAAACGGAATGGTGGAAAGTTGCATGGCAATATATCTTGGAATGGCTATGGAAATTCCATGATAGGTAGGTATGGTGGCTGTTTTGAGGAAGGTATATGGTGGGTGTATGATACCGGTGAAAGGTGTGTGGTATTAGAGAGGCTGTCAATGGTGGAAGGGTGAGAATGCGTATAATCCATGGACTCAACATTAGTCATAAAGAAGTCACATACTTATTGCAAAAATATATTAGTTATCGAAGCAAAGTAGTACAAGCATGCTCCTAGGGGGGTTGATTGGTAGGAAAAGACCATCGCTCGTCCCCGACCTCCACTCATAAGGAGGACAATCAATAAATACATCATGCTCCGACTTCATAACATAACGGTTCACCATACGTTCATGCTACGAGAATCACAAACTTTAACACAAGCATTTCTCAAATTCACAACTACTCCACTAGCACGACTCTAATATCACCATCTCCATATCTCAAAACAATTATCAAGTTTCAAACTTCTCGTAGTATTCAACACACTCATAAGAAAATTTTATTATTAATCTTGAATGCATACAATAATTAAAGCAAATTACCATGCTGTTTTCTAGGACTCTCAAAATAATTTAAGTGAAGCATGAGAGAACAATGGTTTCTATGAAACAAATCTACCACCGTGCTCTAAATGATATAAGTGAAGTACTAGAGCAAAAACTACATAACTCAAAAGATATAAGTGAAGCACATAGAGTATTCTAATAATTTCCGAATCATGTGTGTCTCTCTCAAAATGTTGTGTGGAGCAAGGATGATTGTGGTAAACTAAAAAGAAAAGACTCAAATCATACAAGAGGCTCCAAGCAAAACACATATCATGTGGTAAATAAAAATATAGCTCCAAGTAAAGTTACCGGTAGAAGTAGACGAAAGAGGGGATGCCTTTCGGGGCATCCCCAAGCTTTGGCTTTTAGGTGTCCATAGATTATATCGGGGGTACCATGGGAATCCCCAAGCTTAGGCTCTTGCCACTCCTTGTTCCATAATCCATCAAATCTTAACACAAAACTTGAAAACTTCACAACACAAAACTTAAAGTAGAAAATCTCGTGAGCTCCGTTAGCGAAAGAAAACAAAACACCACTTCAAGGTACTGTAATGAACTCATTCTTTATTTATATTGGTGTTAAACCTAATGTATTCCAACTTCTCTACGGTTTATAAACTATTTTACTAGCCATAGATTCATCAAAATAAGCAAACAACACACGAAAAACAGAATCTGTCAAAAACAGAACAGTCTGTAGTAATCTGTAGCTAACGCAAGATCTGGAACCCCAAAAATTCTAAAATAAATTTCTGGACGTGAGGAATTTATCTGTTAATCATTTTCAAAAACAATTAACTAAATATCACTTTCCAAATAAAAATGGCAGCAATTCTCGTGAGCGCTAAATTTTCTGTTTTTTACAGCAAGATTAAAAAGACTTTCCCCAAGTCTTCCCAACGGTTCTACTTGGCACAAACACTAATTAAACACAAAAAATACAACCAAAACAGAGGCTATATAAATTATTTATTACTAAACAGGAGATAAAAATCAAGGAATAAACATAAAATTGGGTTGCCTCCCAACAAGCGCTATCGTTTAACGCCCCTAGCTAGGCATAAAAGCAAGGATAGATCTAGGTATTGCCATCTTTGGAAGGAAATCCATAAGTGGCTCTCATAATAGATTCATAAGGTAATTTAATTTTCTTTCTAGGGAAGTGTTCCATTCCTTTCCTTAACGGAAATTGGAATCTAATATTCCCTTCCTTCATATAAATAATTGCACCAATCTTTCTAAGGAAAGGTCTACCAAGAATAATAAGACATGAAGGATTGCAATCGATATCAAGAACAATAAAATCTATAGGAACATAGTTCCTATTTGCAACAATAATAACATCATTAATTCTTCCCATAGGTTTCTTAATGGTGGAATCCGCAAGGTGCAAGTTTAAAGAGCAATCATCAAAATCACGGAAACCTAACAAATCACACAAAGTCTTTGGAATCGTGGAAACCCTAGGACTCAAATCACACAAAGCATAGCATTCATGTTCTTTAATTTTAATTTTAACAGTAGGTTCCCACTCATCATAAAGTTTTCTAGGGATAGAAACTTCCAACTCAAGTTTTTCTTCATAAGATTGCATCAAAGCATCAACGATATGTTTAGTAACAGCTTTATTTTGACTATAAGCATGAGGAGAATTTAGCACGTATTGCATTAAGGAAATACAATATGTTAAAGAGCAATTATCGTAATTAAATTCATTGAAATCCAAAATAGTAGGTTCATTAATATTTAAAGTTTTGACTTCTTCAATCCCACTTTTAACAATTTTAGCATCAAGATCTAAAGACTCCGAATTTTTGGAATGCCGTCTAGGTAAAGGTGGATCATATTCAGTCCCATCGTTATCAAGATTCATATTGCAAAACAAAGATTTAATAGGGGAGACATCAATAAATTTTAGATCTTCATCTTTATTATCATGGAAACTATAAGAACACGCTTTTATAAAGCAATCTTTCTTAGAACACATCCTAACGGTTCTTTCTTTGCACTCATCAATGGAAATTCTCATGGCTTTGAGAGACTCATTGATATCATGCTTAGGTGGAATAGATCTAAGTTTCAAAGAATAAACATCAAGAGAAATTCTATCAACGTTCCTAGCCAACTCATCAATTTTAAGCAATTTTTCTTCAATCAAAGTATTGAAATTCATTTGCAAAGTAATAAATTCTTTAATATTAGTTTCAAAATCAGAGGGAATCTTATTATAATTTCCATAAGAATTGTTGTAGGAATTACCAAAATTATTAGAGGAATTACTAGGATACGGCCTAGGATTAATATTTCCTCTATACGCGTTGTTACCAAAATTATTCCTACCAACAAAATTCACATTCATAGATTCATTATTATTCTCAATCAAAGTAGACAAAGTAATATTATTAGGATCATAAGAAACACTTTTATTAGGAAATAATTTCATAAGTTCATCCATCTTTCCACTCAAAACATTAATTTCTTGTATCGCATGCACTTTTTTATTAGTAGATCTTTCAGTGTTCCATTGAGAATAATTAACCATAATATTATCTGGGAGTTTAGTAGCTTCTCCTAAAGTGATTTCCGTAAAAGTGCCTCCCGCGGCCGACTCTAAAAGATTTCTAGAAGCAAAATTAAATCCAGCATAAATTTTTTTGTATAATGATCCACAAATTCAAACCATGCGTGGGACAATTACGTATCATTAATTTCATCCTCTCCCAAGCTTGTGCAACATGTTCATGATCAAGTTGCTTAAAATTCATAATATCGTTCCTAAGAGAGATGACTTAGCAGGAGGAAAATACTTAGAGATAAAAGCAACTTTGCACTTATTCCATGAATCAATACTATTTTTAGGCAAAGACGAAAACCAAGCTTTAGCATGATTTCTAAGCGAAAAAGGAAATAGCTTCAATTTACCAATATCATTGTCCACATCCTTCTTCTTTTGCATATCACACAAATCAAACGAAGCTATTTAGATGGGTAGCGACATCTTCACTAGGAAGGCTGGCGAATTGATCTTTCATGACAAGATTCAACAAAGCAGCATTAATTTCACAAGATTCAGCATCGGTAAGAGGAGCAATCAGAGTGCTAAGAAAATCATTGTTGTTGGTATTGGTAAATTCACACAATTTAGTGTTATCTTGAGCCATTGTGACAAGCACGCAAACCAACACACGAGCAAACAAGAAACAGGTAAAAAAACGAATAGAGAAAGGGAGGGAGGACGGAGAGAGAGAGAGAGAGAGGGAGAATAAAACAGCAAGGGTGAAGTGGGGGAGAGGAAAACGAGAGGCAAATGGCAAATAATGTAATGCGGGAGATAAGGTTTTGTGATGGGTACTTGGTATGTTGACTTTTGCGTAGAACTCCCCGGCAACAGCGCCAGAAATCCATCTTGCTACCTCTTGAGCACTTGCGTTGGTTTTCCCTTGAAGAGGAAGGGGTTATGCAGCAAAGTAGCATAAGTATTTCCCTCAGTTTTTGAGAACCAAGGTATCAATCCAGTAGGTGGCCACACACGAGTCCCTCGCACCTACACAAACAAATAAATCCTTGCAACCAACACGATAAGGGGTTGTCAATCCCTACATGGTCAATTACGAGAGTGAGATCTGATAGATATGACAAGATAATATTATTGGTATTTTTATGATAAAGATGCAAAGTAAAATAAAAGGCAATAAAAATAACTAAGTGTTGGAAGATTAATATGATGGAAGATAGACCCGGGGGCCATACGTTTCACTAGTGGCTTCTCTCGAGACCATAAGTATTCACGGTGGGTAAACAAATTATTGTTGAGCAATTGACAGAATATAGCATAGTTATGAGAATATCTAGGTATGATCATGTATATAGGCATCACGTCCGAGACAAGTAGACCGACTCCTGCCTTCATCTACTACTATTACTACACACATCGACTGCTATCCAGCATGCATCTAGAGTATTAAGTTCATAAGAACAGAGTAACGCTTCAAGCAAGATGACATGAAGTAGAGGGATAAACTCATGCAATATGATGAAAACCCCATCTTGTTATCCTCGATGGCAACAATACAATACGTGCCTTGCTGGCCCTACCGTCATTAGGAAAGGACACCGCAAGATTGAACCAATCATACAAGAAAGATCAATCTAGTAGGCCAAACCAAACTGATAATTCAAAGATAACCAATCATTCATAAAAGAATTCAGAGAAGATTCAAATATTGTTCATAGATAAACTTAATCATAAACCCGTAGTTCATCGGTCTTAACAAACACACCGCAAAAGAAGATTACATCAAATAGATCTCCACAAGAGAGGGGGAGAACTTTGTATTGATATCCAAAAAGAGAGAAAAAGCCATCTAGCTAATAACTATGGACCCGTAGGTCTGAGGTAAACTACTGACACTTCATCAGAGGGCCTATGGTGTTGATGTAGAAGCCCTTCATGATCGATGCCCCCTCCGGCGGAGCTCCGGAACAGGCCCCAAGATGGGATCTTGTGGATATATAAAGTTACGCCAGTGGAATTAGAGTTTTGGCTCTGTATCTGATAGTTTGGGGGTACGTAGGTATATATAGGAGGAAGGAGTACGTCGGTGGAGCAACATGGGGCCCACGAGGGTGGAGGGCGCGCTTGGGGGGTAGGCTCGCCCCCCTACTTCGTGGCCTCCTGGTTGATGTCTTGACGTAGGGTCCAAGTCCTCTGGATCATGTTCGTTCAGAAAATCACGTTCCCGAAGGTTTCATTCCGTTTGGACTCCGTTTGATATTCTTTTTCTGCAAAACCCTAAAATAGGCAAAAAAACAGCAATTCTGGGCCGCGCCTTCGGTTAATAGGTTAGTCCCAAAAAATAATACAAAAGTGTATAACAAAGCCCAATAATGTCCAAAACAGAATATAATATAGCAAGGAACAATCAAAAATTATAGATACGTTGGAGACGTATCACCGATCCAGCGGTGGGAGTTGTAGGGGGTGGTGAGGCCTCTGCGGCATCGCAGCTGGCCACGGGAGGCAGGAGCACGAGGCACTACGGCCATTGGATGGACATTGTACGGTCAATGGAGCTAGAATCGTGCATATTGACTAAGTTGACAAAGCCCTCCGTGCGCGTCAACTTAGCAGGCCCACAAGTCAGCCTGCCACTTACTGGGTCCCAGCTAGCAGGGGGAGTATTCATTTTTTGTGCGTAACAAGGAGGCACTTCCTTGCATGCGAAGATATAGCTGGTGGGCTCGAGCTGTCAGCGCCGGTAATGTTTTTTCGCGAAATATAGAGGACCTTTCGGTTGGCCCCAGATGTCAGGTGGAGGACTCATTATTTTGTGCGTAATGAGGAGTTATTTCCTTGCGTGAGGCCATGGACCGAGCTGTCAGCCTCTCCACGCATAGTCCACTTCAAATGTATGTAGGTCGTTGACCACGTTGACTAGGCCGCACCGAGAGCACCAGGGCGGTGGATGACGGCTAGGCCTAGGAAGGGAACTGCGCGGAGCCAGGGAAGACTCGGTAGTTGTTTCCCACGCGGAGGGGAGTATGACTGTACGAGGGTTTACTGGTTTTTCTTCCGCCGTCGGAGAATAACAATAGGTGTGGGTGAGTAGAGGGATGGCTAGGCCAGCGATGGGAGTACGGCGGGGCAGTGAGGCCTCCACGGCAGCACAGCCGGCCGCGGGGAGGAGGCAGCAGGCAGTCCCGCCGGCGCTTGTTTGAGCGGCTGGAGCAGGAAGAGGACAAATTGAAGAAGCACGACGGCCGTTGGATGGACATCCAACAGTCACTGCTTGTGCGTCAACCTTTTTTTAGGAAAGCCCCAAATCTGTGGAAAACAGCATACAACCCATCTGCCATTATTTCTAATAATTTACAGCCCATTTTCTAATTCTTAAGGTTTTTTTGGAGCCCATATTCTTTTTGTTAGCATTACAGCCGATGTTGTGGCCAAAGTTAAAAAATTATACCAAATTTTACATATTTCGGTGCGGTCCGAACTGTTTTTAATCCTAAAATTTCGAGTCACGTTCAAACTTATTTAAAAAATAAATATATATCAATATAAATTACAAAAAATTGTCCATGCATAAAAATCAATGCAATTTGAAATCTTGAAATGAAAAAAATAAATTTGAAACTAATTGCCGGTTTGATGTGTTTTAAAAATGTTTATCCCATTTCTCATTACTGATAGGCCATTTTCTCGGCCAGCCAAATGAAGCTCTCCTCGTCTTGAAAGATTTGCAGCCCAACAGGCCTGACAAAGTGACTTACTTGGCAAATCACAAAAAAACTGGGCTGTGTCCGTCGACCCAGCTGTCAGCCTGTCCACGTACAGTACTCTTCCGATGGAAGTCGGTCGTTGACCACATTGACCATGCCACGCCGAGAGCACCAAGGCGGTGGATGACGGCGAGGCCTAGGAAGGGGACAACGCAGAGTCGGGGAAGGTGCAGCAGTGGATGCCCACGCGCAAAGGAGTACGAGGGTTCATTGGTTCGGCTGCGGTGTGAGTCTGCCGTCCCCGCAGGGCCTGGCTAGCGGTGGGAGTATGCTACCTCTTGAGCACTGCATTGGTTTTCCCTTGAAGAGGAAAGGGTGATGCAGCAAAGTAGCATAAGTATTTCCCTCAGTTTTTGAGAACCAAGGTATCAATCCAGTAGGAGATCACGCTCGAGTCCCATGCACCTACACAAACAAATAAGAACCTCGCAACCAACGCGATAAAGGGGTTGTCAATCCCTTTCACAGTCACTTACCTGAGTGAGATCTGATAGATCTGATAAGATAATATTTTTGGTATTTTTATGATAAAGAGAAATAAAGATGCAAAGTAAAATAAACGGCAAAGGAAATAACTAAGCGTTGGAAGATTAATATGATGGAAGATAGACCCGGGGGCCATAGGTTTCACTAGTGGCTTCTCTCAAGAGCATAAGCATTACGGTGCGTAAACGAATTACTGTCGAGCAATTGATAGAATTGAGCATAGTTATGAGAATATCTAGGCATGATCATGTATATAGGCATCACGTCCGCGACAAGCAGACCGAAACGATTCTGCATCTACTACTATTACTCCACACATCGACCGCTATCCAACATGCATCTAGAGTATTAAGTTCATGAGAACAGAGTAATGCTTTAAGTAAGATGACATGATGTAGAGGGATAAACTCATGCAATATGATATAAACCCCATCTTTTTATCATCGATGGCAACAATACAATACATGTTGGTGCCCTTTCTGTCACTTGGATCGAGCACCGCAAGATTGAACCCAAAGCTATGCACTTCTCCCATTGCAAGAAAGATCAATCTAGTAGGACAAACCAAACTGATAATTCGAAGAGACTTGCAAAGATAAAACAATCATACATAAAAGAATTCAGAGGAGATTCAAATATTGTTCAAAGATAAACTGGAGCATAAACCCACAATTCATCGGATCTCGAGAAACACACCACGAAAGAAGATTACATAGAATAGATCTCCAAGAATATCGAGGAGAACTTTGTATTGCGATCAAAAGAGAGAGAAGAAGCCATCTAGCTAATAACTATGGACCCGTAGGTCTGAAGTAAACTACTCACACATCACCGGAGAGGCCATGGAGTTGATGTAGAGGCCCTCCGTGATCAATGCCCCCTCCGGCGCAGCTCCGAAAAAGGCCCCGAGAAGGGATCTCTCGGGTACAGAAGGTTGCGGCGGTGGAATTAGGTTTTCATGGTGCTCCTGGATGTTTGGTGGATACATGGATATATAAAGGAGGAAGAAGTACATCGGTGGAGCATCGAGGGGCCCAAGAGGGTGGAGGGCGCGCCCTGGGGGGGAGGCGCGCCCCTGCCTCATGTCCTCCTCGATCGTTTCTTGACGCCCACTGCAAGTCTCCTGTATCACGTTTGTTGAGAAAATCACGTTCCCGAAGCTTTCATTCCGTTTGGACTCCGTTTGATATTCCTTTTCTTCGAAACACTAAAATAGGAAAAAACATCAATTTGGGCTGGGCCTCCGGTTAGTAGGTTAGTCCCAAAAATGATATAAAAGTGTAAAACAAACCCCATTAACATCCGAAATAGATAATATAATAGCATGGACCAATCAAAAATTATACATACGTTGGAGACATATCAAGCATCCCAAGCTTAATTCCTGCTCGTCCTCGAGTAGGTAAATGATAAAAGAAGAATTTTTGATGTGGAATCCTTTCTAACATATTTCTCAATGTAATTTTTCTTTATTGTGGCATGAATGTTCAGATCTGAATGATTCAAGATAAAAGTTTAATATTGACATAGAAATAATAATACTTCAAGCATACTAACTAAGCAATTATGTCTTCTCAAAATAACATGGCCAAAGAAAGTTATCCCTAAAAATCATATAGTTTGGCTATGCTCTATCTTCACCACACAAAATATTTAAATCATGCACAACCCCGATGACAAGCCAAGCAATTGTTTCATACTTTTGATGTTCTCAAAAATTTTTAGTCTTCACGCAATATATGAGCGTGAGCCATGGATATAGCACTATATGTGGAACAGAATGGTGGTTGTGGAGAAGACAAAAAGGAGAAGATAGTCTCACATCAACTAGGCGTGTCAACGGGCTATGGAGATGCCCATCAATAGATACCAATGTGAGTGAGTAGGGATTGCCATGCAACAGATGCACTAGAGCTATAAGTATATGAAAGCTCAACAAAATAAACTAAGTGGGTGTGCATCCAACTCGTTTGCTCATGAAGACCTAGGGCATTTTGAGGAAACCCATCATTGGAATATACAAGCCAAGTTCTATAATGAAAAATTCCCACAAGTATATGAAAGTGATATCACAGGAGACTCTCTATCATGAAGATCATGGTGCTACTTTGAAGCACAAGTGTGGAAAAAGCATAGTAGCATTGTCCCTTCTCTCTTTTTCTCTCATTTTTTGGGCCTTCTTATTTTTATGGCCTTTCTCTTTTTTTCGTCCGGAGTCTCATCCCAACTTGTGGGGGAATCATAGTCTCCATCATCCTTTCCTCACTGGGATAATGCTCTAATAATGATGATCATAACACTTTATTTACTTACAACTCGATACTTAGAACAAAAATATGACTCATATATTGTGTGATGTCTCAAAACAATTATCAAGTATCAAAATTGGGTTACCTCCCACCAAGCGCAATCGTTTAACGCCCCTAGCTAGGCATAAAAGCGAAGAAAGATCTAGGTATTGACATCTTTGGTAGGCAATACATAAGTGGCTCTCATAATAGATTCATATGGTAATTTAATTTTATTTCTAGGGAAGTGTTCCATCCCTTCCATTAATGGAAATTGGAATTTAATATTCCCTTCCTTCATATCAATAATTGCACCAATCGTTCTAAGGACAGGTCTAATAAGAATAATAGGACATGAAGGATTGCGATCTATATCAAGAACAATGAAATCTACGGGCACATAATTACTATTTTAAACAATAAGAACATCATTAATTCTTCCCATAGGTTTCTTAATAGTGGAATCCGCAAGGTGCAAGTTTAAAGAACAATCATCAAAATCACAGAAACCTAGCAAATCCCATAAAGTTTTCGGAATCGTGGAAACACTAGGACCCAAACCACACAAAGCATAAAACTCATGATATTTAATTTTAATTTTTATTGTAGGTTCCCACTCATCATAAAGTTTTCTTGGGATAGAAACTTCCAACTCAAGTTTTTCTTCATAAGATTGCATCAAAGCATCAACGATACGTTTAGTAAAAGCTTTATTTTGACTATAAGCATGAGGAGAATTTAGCACGGATTGCAACAAGGAAATACAATCTATCAAAGAGAAATTATCATAATTAAATTCCTTGAAATCCAAGATAGTGGATTCATTACTATTTAAATTTTTAACCTCTTTAATCCCGCTTTACCAATTTTTGCATCAAGATCCAAAAACTCCGAATCATTGGAACGCCTTTTAAATAATGTTGACTCATCTCTAGTCCCATCATTATCATGATTCATATTGCAAACACAAAGATTTAATAGGGGAAACATCAATAACTTTTAGATCTTCATCTTTATTATCATGAAAACTAGAAGCACACGCTTTCACAAAGCAATCTTTCTTATCACGCATCCTAGCGGTTCTTTCTTTGCACTCATCAATGGAAATTCTCATGGATTTGAGAGACTCATTGATATCATGCTTAGGTGGAATAGATCCATGTTTCAAAGAATGAACATCAAGAGAAATTCCATCAACATTCCAAGCCAATTCATCAACCTTAAGCAATTTTTCTTCAAGCAAAGCATTCAAATTCTTTTGTGAATTCATAAACTCCTTAACACTAGTCTCAAATTCAGAGGGCATCTTATTAAAATTCCATTAGAATTGTTGTAGGAATTACCATAATTATTAGAGGAATTACTAGGAAACGGCCTAGAATTAAAATTACCTCTATACGCGTTATTACCAAAATTGTTCCTACCAACAAAATTTACATCCATAGATTCATTATTATTCTCAATCAATGTAGACAAAGGCATATCATTAGGATTAGTAGGAGCACTCTTATTAGCAAAAAATTTCATAAGTTCATCCATCTTTCCACTCAAAACATTAATTTCTTCTATCGCACGCACTTTTTTACTAGTAGATCTTTCGGTGTGCCATTGAGAATAATTAACCATAATGTTATCTAGGATTTTGGTAGCTTCTCCTAAAGTGATCTCCATAAAAGTGCCTCCCGCGGACGAATCTAAAAGATTTCTAGAAGCAAAATTCTATCTGGCATAAAGTTTTTGTATAATCATCCAAAGATTCAAACCATGTGTAAGGCAATTACGTATTATTAATTTCATGCTCTCCGAAGATTGTGCAATATGTTCATGATCAAGTTGCTTAAAATTCATAATATCGTTTCTAACAGAGATGATTTTAGAGGGAGGAAAATACTTAGAGATAAAAGCATCTTTGCACTTATTCCATGAATCAATACTATTTTTTGGCAAAGACAAAAACCAAGCTTTAGCACGATCTCTAAGGTAAAAAAGGAAATATCTTCAATTTAACAATATCATTGTCCACATATTTCTTCTTTTGCATATCACACAAATCAACAAAGCTATTTAGACGGATAGCGGCATCTTCACTAGGAAGGCCGACGAATTGATCTTTCATGACAAGATTCAACAAAGCAGCACTAATTTCACAAGATTCAGCATCGGTAAGAGGAGAAATCAGAGCGCTAAGAAAATCATTGTTGTTGGTATTGGTGAAATATCACAATTTAGTATTATCTTGAGCCATAATGACAAGCAAGCAATCCAACACACAAGCAAACAAGAAACATGCAAAAAGGCAAATAGAAAAAAGAGAAGGGGAACAGAAAAATAGGGGCGAATAAAACGGCAAGGGTGAAGTGGGGGAGAGGAAAATGGCAAATAATGTAATGCGAGGAATAAGAGTTTGTGATGGTTACTTGGTATGTCTTGACTTGTGCATAGACTCCGACAACGGTGCTAGAAATGGCTCGTTGTTAGGTGTCAAATCTTGACTTGACTTGGCGTGAATCTCCCCAACAACGACGCTAGAAATCCTTCTTGCTACCTCTTGAGCACTGTGTTGGTTTTCCGTTGAAGAGGAAAGGGCGATGCGGCAAAGTAGCATAAGTATTTCTCTCAGTTTTTAAGAACCAAGGTATCAATCCAGTAGGAGATCACACTCGAGGCCCATGCACCTACACAAACAAATAAGAACCTTGCAACCAACGCGATAAAGGGGTTGTCAATCCCTTCACGGTCAATTACGAGAGTGAGATCTGATAGATATGATAAGATAATATTTTTGGTATTTTTATGATAAAGAGAGATAAATATGCAAATTAAAATAAATGACAAAGGAAATAACTAAGTGTTGGAAGATTAATATGATGGAAGCTAGACCCGGGGGCCATAAGTTTCACTAGTGGCTTCTCTCAAGAGCATAAGTATTACAGTGGGTAAACAAATTGCTTTCGAGCAATTGATAGAATTGAGCATAGTTATGAGAATATCTAGGCATGATCATGTATATAGGCATCACGTCCGCGACAAGTAGAACGAAATGATTCTGCATCTACTACTATTACTCCACACATCGACCGCTATCCAGCAAGCATCTAGAGTATTAAGTTCATAAGAACAGAGTAATGCTTTAAGTAAGATGACCTGATGTAGAGGGATAAACTCATGCAATATGATATAAACCCCATCTTTTTAGACTCGATGGCAACAATAGAATACGTGTCCGTTCTCTTTCTATCACTGGGATCGAGCACCGCAAGATTGAACCCAAAGCTAAGCACTTCTCCCATTGCAAGAAAAATCAATCTAGTAGGCCAAACCAAACTGATAATTCGAAGAGACTTGCAAAGATAAACAAATCATACATAAAAGAATTCAGAGGAGATTCAAATATTGTTCATGGATAAATTGGATCATAAACCCACAATTCACCGGATGTCGACAAACACACCGCAAAAGAAGATTATATCGAATAGATCTCCAAGAAGATCGAGGAGAACTTTGTATTGAGATCCAAGAGAGAGAGAAGAAGCCATCTAGATAATAACTATGGACCCGTAGGTCTGAAGTAAACTACTCACACATCACTGGAGAGGCCATGGAGTTGATCTAGAGGCCCTCCATCATCAATGCCCCCTCCGGCGCAGCACCGGAAAAGGCCCCGAGATGGGATCTCTCGGGTACAGAAGGTTGCGGCGGTGGAATTGTGTTTTCGTGGTGCTCCTGGATGTTGGGGGACATGTGGATATATATTGGAGGAAGAAGTACGTCGATGGAGCATCGAGGGGCCCATGAGGGTGGAGGGTGCGCCCAGTCGGGGTAGGCGCGCGCCCCTTCCTCGTGCCCACCTCAATCATTTCTTGAAGCCCGCTCCAAGTCTCGTGGATCACGTTTGTTGACAAAATCACGTTCCCGAAGGTTTCATTCCGTTTGGACTCCGTGTGATATTCCTTTTCTTCGAAACCCTAAAATAGGGGGAAAACAGCAATTTGGGTTGGGCCTCGGGTTAGTAGATTAGTCCCAAAAATGATATAAAAGTGTAAAATAAAGCCCATTAACATCCAAAATAGATAATATAATAGCATGGAGACGTATCAGAGTAGTAGGGGCGGTGAGTCCTCAACGGCAGCACAGCCGGCCACTGGAGGCAGGAGCAAGCGGTCTCGCCGGCGCTGGTTTGGGCGGCTGGTGCAACAAGAGTAGCAATTGAAGAAGCAGCAGGACCGGTCAAATCAAAACCAACGGTTACTGCTGCTCGAATTGTTTGTTGACTAAGTTGACAAGCCCTGCGTACACGCCAACTTAGTAGGCCCATAGGTCAGCCTCCCAACCGGTGCGCCCCAGATCTCAGTGGGAGGAATCATTTTTCGCGTAATAAGGAGGCAGTTGATTGCGTGCGGCCAGCCCAGCGGAGGTAGTAGGGTGCGCCGGGGAAGCCTGCACGACATCATAGCGGGCCACAAGAGGAGGGAGCAGGCAGCCCCGCCGGCGCTAGTTTAGGCGGCTGGAGCAGGAAGATCAGAGATTGAAGAAGCACGTCGGCCGGTCACTGCTGCTAGAATCGTGTGTTGACTGAGAAAGCCTTGCGTAAACAAGTCAGCCTCGGAATCTATGGCGTGTACAGCCCATTTGCTATTATTTTTATAATTTTTATTCATTTTCTAATTCATATGGAATTTATTGCAGTCCGTTTTCCATTTTTAGAATTGCTGTCCATTTTTTGGTCAGTACCAGGGTTAAAAAAATTAACTAAATATGTGGGAAATTTTGAAAAATCGTAAATTTTTGCTAGGTAAAAAATATTCTTAATCCAAAAATTAGTAGCCATGCTAAAACAAATTTAAAAATAAATTACTACTATGTCATGTTAAATCCAATGAAATACTCCCTCCATCCCAAAATTCTTGTCTTAGATTTGTCTAAATACGGTTGTATCAAGTCACATTTTGGTATTAGATACATACGTATCTAGAATAATCTAAGACAAGAATTTTGGGACGGGGGAGTATAAGATATCAGTGAAGAACAAAAGGAAAAAAAGAAACTAATATCCCATTTGCTATAATTTTTTTGGAATTCTCAACCCCTTTTGATATTACTTTTAACAGACACTGACCATACTCTTTGGCCAGGGCGGAATGCATCCCTCCTCATCTTGAAAGATTTGCAGCCCAGTAAGTCGGAGAAAACAGTTAGGCCTAGCTTGGGTATTCTTCAAAAAGAAACACTGGGCAACCTATTTTCACAAAGAAAAAACTGCTGGGCTGGTCATGTTGTTAAACAGGCCACAAAGACTGCACAACCCAGTTTATAGCCTGCTTCTCCGAATTAATACTAAAAAAATTGTGCAATTCTGTCATTAATTGACTATACGTTGAAAATGATGTGGGTCCCAGATATCAGCAGGGTGGATTAGAGTAAAAAATGACGGGTTCATCTAAGTAGTAAAAGAGGCGCTTGCTTGTGTTCGGGAGTGGACCTGGTGGGTCCATACTATCATATTCACAGCTACAGTCCTCTCCCGATTCACTATGTTGACAGGGACAATTTTGAAAAAAACTATGGTGACAGGGCCGAACGGCGGCGTCGCGGCGAGCGCACCAAGGCGGAGGATAAAGTGCTATCGCCAATGTGCTGGGCTGGGTTGGAGATTCTTATTGAAAAAGAAAAATGGACTGGATCTATTGTTGACATTGACTACGATTTGCATGGGTCCGTTGGTTGCAGGAAGCAAATGCTGGGAGGAAGAAAACTGGTCGCTATCTTTGCCGAAGAATAATATCGACTGAATGTAATGACACTATCATAGGAAATAATATCCTCCTGTCAATTCGTTAATTTAAAGAACTGGTGCATGAGCATTTAGCTTTATTTATTTATTTATTTATTTATTTACTTATTTATGTTTAGGGGACCATGAGCATGTACCTAGGCTGGATTCATGTGAGAGCCTCCCTTCCTGTTAATTATGGGCTTCTCTATTGGGCCTTCATCAGTGGGCTGCATGTTATCAACAAAGTGCAAAATGTGTTCCGTACGAAAAATAGTATTCGCTACATACGGTACGGGGCACTAAAGGATCGAACCATGCAACGACTTTCAAAACATTGTGTTTGTCGTTCTAACAACACATTTATTCAACCAACAGACGAAATATACTACTGATTGTACATTGAAAACAACAGCAGCAGCAACCAGGGCTGGGGGTGCAACAGAAGCAGTAAGCAGGCCAGAAGAGTGAAGATGCAGCTCTCTCTTCCAAACCAAACATCAGCCATCATTACAAAAGGGCTACCAAAAAAGAAAAAGTGTCTGCATCAAACTAAATATTGATCCTACTACACCAAGTGTATGCGTGTAACTAACTGGCTCAGTTAGACGTTACTATTTATTAAGCTGTGGAGATTGGCTGACGGCTTGAACCAGATGGGTGCCTGACGGGGGAAACTCTAGCCAGCAGGTCAAAGTCTGATACTTGCGACCCTTTCTCCTACTTTGGGCTGTAGAGCGTGGTGGCACATATCAGGGTATGGTGCATGCAGAGACGCATGGTACGTCGTGTACACACAGTTTTGCCAGATGAACAAAACCGGGCTGCCATCATGATCCTTACCGTCAGTTATCTCCTGGTTAATCGGATAATTCAGTCCGACAAACAGAGAGCGTGTACCAAGGCTACTTACAAACCTCCAGTGAAAAATTCCTGAAGGCCTAGAGAAGTTGGGATCCTGCTCAAAGACCTTGCAGTGACTGTGATTGTATTCCGCGAAACAACACGTCCGGTACATGCGAACGATCATCAATCATTCGCCGTCGTCTGACCGAGCCAGGAACCACCTGCAACTGCCATGCCGCTCTTCTTTGAAAGGTTCTGGGATTAGGAAGGGTAGGGACACCAGGTGGCCTACAACATCATATCAACTTGGAGTCAAATAACCCTAAAAAAAGTTGGAGTCAAATAAAAAAGGGCTCTTGATGTAGTCAATCTTAAGAACAACATGTTATGAGCATGACTATTTTTTTAGTAAATGTCGACAGTAATATAAGCAAGCCATCATGATATCATAGGAGTAACATACTATTGTAACAGCCATTTGTAGCGATGACTGGAGTAGGCCAGTAATACGTCCATCCATAGAAGGAGTCGATAGCGTAAATGAAGCCCTTGTGTTCAATGGCATCAGAGAACCATGGAGGATGTATGATCCTGCGATGGACGTGCAGATTTATCCACTTACCGCAGTGACCTGTCAGATAGGAGAGACCGCGGTTGAAGAACGCAATTAGCCTAAAGTCTTTATAATTCGCAGATCTTGTGGGAACTTGGCATATTACAACCTTCAGCAAATCAAACTTGGTACCATGTTGGCTACTGTAAGATTCCAAGTATTCTGGGCCACGGTGCCAAAGCAGTGCAGTGTTAATCAAAGGAAGGGGGATCAATCGCCGGGTGTAGACCTCCACGAGCATCCAGCTGCAGCGACCGTCGACGAGCACCATCCAAGACGTGTTCATGCCGACCCAGTACATACTGTTAATGTAGTGGAGGGTGATGGGGATCTGATCGCAGTCAAGGGGGTTGATGCTTGCCACCCTACGATCGTTATGATGCGTGACATGCCGTTTCTGAAGATCAAACGTCATCAGCAAGCAAGGAGCTGGCTTAAAAAGCTCCGGCCTGAGGGCTTTGAGTAAACAGTACAGCCCTGACGAGCACACGGCGAGAGGCATGGTACTGAGATTGTCCACACGCGAAACAATGAGCTTGATTACCTCTGTGGGGAGTGAATTCCACCCACTCTTTTGGCAGACGCTGCTCCATTCTGCCATTGTTAGTGCTTGGGTTTCGGACGAGGGCGGGAGGCTCCTTAGCGGGGATGGAAGATTGGATGAGGGGGGGAGGCGCCTTAGCGGGGATGGAAGAGCGGACAAAGATGGAGAAGCGAATATTTGCTACGGGAAGTGGACAGGTGATGATGACTACAGCATGCCACTTGACTTACGAGACACATACCAGCAGCGTAGGGTCATATCGAAGTCAGACAACTTGCTTGAGTGATCACAGTACTGGTCCAATCATTGTTATATCAAAAGTAAACTATTTGGAGTGAAACATAAGATATTTTTAGTCATATGTATATTAAAAGTAAACTGTTTTATTTCAAATTTGTGAATATGTATTATTCTACTTTAGATTCGTTGCAACGGACGGGCTCATTGTTATAAAGGTTTATCTCTTGCATTCTCCGCAACCAACACCTAGTGTACTGGTCCGGGCCGGATGCTCGCAGCGCGATGACCTAAGTTCGAATTCTGTCCTAAACTTTAGCTTTTTATAATTTTTTAATATGTACTATACTTCTTTCGCTACTATACTAGCAGTGGAACCCACAGACTACTTAGAATACATGACTAAGGATGGATTTGTTTCTTTTTAACATTATGTACGAATCTGTAGTCAACCTGCAAGTCATGTACACTGTATAGACAGTGGAACCCACAGAGTACTTAGAATACAAGATTAAGGATGCAACAAACTTTTTATAGAGGGAGAATCATACACGCAATTAACTCAAATGGATTGGACGTGACTCTATTATTCTCCAGCGGCAACCGGCAAATTTCCTCACGCGGGCCGAAGTAGGTTTCTCGGTTTGCATGTGGGTTTAACGGAGGGGTTTAATGGAGGTGAGGATTCGTGTTCAGCCGGGCATGCAGTGGATGGTGCAGTACTATTCGATTTGACAACTACAACTAGTATATTATTACTAGTACGCGGGTATGTGCATAGCACGTGCGAAGTTCAATTCGTGAAAACAGATCTACCACGCTGATTTTTTTCTTCAAAAAAGAAGTCCTTGAAAAGTCTAACAAATCAACAATTCTGTTCTTTTTTATGTAAAGTTATCATGATAGCTATCCTAATTTCACTAATCAAAATGTCCTAGTCACATTTTTTTCTTTGAAGAAAAATATTTTCATGGTTGCAAAACTTGGTAATATAAATTTTTGTCCATCTCATGTATATTTGCAGTGCGATAGATGACTTAACCATTGTACTATCATATATGTGTCGTATTCCCTAAAAATGCTATTTCTTGGACGGACATGATGCAAAGTTAGGTTATATAAAATTATGTGATGCCTTGGGACACATGATAAGCTACCAATACTTTGATACGCTCTAGGAGTAGGATGGAGACGGGAGTACATGACCGAAAGTCTGGCATGACTGCGGTTTGTTGCGCTGACAACGTCCTTCTATCTACGTGGCCCAACCTTGTAGTGCACAAATGTGACGTCCTGCAATAAACAATTCGGGTGGGCCTAGATTTCTCTAGAATGAACAACCAGCTGCATGGTGGATACTGTAGACGTGAATCCATGCATTCTCAACCATATGATTGATCCTACCGATGGCTGAAATTACTTCTTAGGCCCATGTTTCAAATTTTCAAAATTGGTACACTATATAGTAATATAGATAAAAAACAAAGAAGAGTAGTAGAGATAGAGATAACTATAGAGACTTGGGAGGAGCACCATCTACTGCGAATTATATCATTGAAAACTATGTTCAAATATGAATCCAATGATATTGTTTCTGTTGACATGCACTAACATTTTGTCAATTAAATCTTTAGTCAAATTCAATGGGGGATAAACCACAACCGATGTAGTAAACCACGACCGAGTACTAGTGTAGAGTGCGGCGCTGCACGGGAGTCTCATCCCGCTCGTGGTGCGGTAGTACAGTCGTCATATCACAAAACCCAACCACTCCCAGTAATAAGTGGCTTGGTAAAATAAACGGACAAGCAACCATCATATCCCTCTGTCTTTTTTGCATCTCATCTCTCTGCATTTACTTCCTCCGGTTCATCTCGCACACTCGATCCCTAGCTACTACTCCTACTATCCCTAGCTACTACTCCTAGGGCCAGTTCTTTTGGCGGCTTCCCCAGCTTTTCCCATAAGACTAGTCAAAGTGGAGAGTAACATTAAGGCGCCTCACTCATTTATTTGGGCTTCTAAACTACTACTTGTAGTACCTCCGTTCTGGTTTATTCCTCACCATTGTAATTTGTGCTAAATTTTGTCCAAAGATAACATTCCATTAGTTGAATTTATGATCAAAATTTGACACAGATTACAATGGGGACCAATAAACCTGGACGGAGGTAGTAGTTATGGGATTACTAATCTAGAAGCCTAAAAGAACTGGCCCCTGGTACTCCTACTAGTTGTAGTACTCAAGTTGGAATTCCAATTGCACGACACAACTTGTTAGGCAAAAAATTCGATACAGGGTGTAGGAAGCGGTTTGGGAATTTGCATGCCTTTCCGACCAGTGAGATACTCCGTACAAAGTACGACAGAGAAATAACCACAGAGAAGGAAGCTAATAGTAAACAATCAAACGAGCATTTTTGCATTTGTTTTGCATTGAATCGTTTCACAAGCTTGACTAGTGTTGTTTTTTCTACTTTTATAAAAACCGCATCGTAATGTTAAAACGTGCATTTGTACGTACATAAGTAATAGTAGTACTCCCTCCGTCTAGGTGTATAAGTCTTCCCTCCTTCTTGGTCATGGTGTACAACCAAAGATAACTTATTGACCTGGACGGAGGGAGTAACACAGTGTGCAAGCATATATAGAGAGAGACGTGTAGTGCGATAGTATATAGTCAAATTTGTGCTATATGCACGTACTTACAAAATGCGTACGAATACACAAGGTTTCCAAACTTTACCTTTTACATACTGAATTAAGGATGCTAATAATTTCTGAACGTTCGGGATTTATCATTTGCGTCCTAAAACTAATGAGATCGCCTTACGAAACAAAAATTATACTCCTATAAAAAGCCACGACGCTCGCAGGAGCGCTTGTGGCGTTCCACGAGTGCCCTGGTGCGCAGACGTTTCCTATCGCGCCGACATAATGCCTCTTCCTCAACCTCGCAACTTGCGAGGTGTTGATTGGCGGCTTGTCGGCAGGCTAGCGTGATCTCACCGGTGTGGTGATCCGGCGCCAACAGGTGCTCCTCGTCGCTAGAAGCGTGCACCCAGTCAACATACCGCCAAGCGTAGATGAGGCGCTTGGGCCTGACTGCACTCACGACTTTGTCACGGGCGTCCTCCACCACCCTCACGGCCCTCGCACGAGCCTTCAGCCAAAGAGCCAATTGCCTGACTCTCTCGGACGCGACATAGGCCTGCCAGGCAGCTTGTTCCGCGGTGTGCTTCTCTTCCTCGGCCTTCTTCTCTACCTCTATTTTGGCGCGCTCTGCTGGAGGCAAAGCCTCCCACAAGGAGACATCCATTTCTTTCCAAAGCTCCTCAACGCTGGGGGGCTCGGCGGGCGGCGTGGCGTTCACCTCATCGCCGGGAGCCGACGCGTCCTCCGACGCGCGTGCTGGCGAGATTCGGAACGCCGATGCTTCCACCTCGACACGTTGTGGAGAGGAATGGAACACCGGCGCATCCTCCTCGACTAGTGGTGGCGAGGAATGGAACAGTGATGCATCCACCTCGACGCGTCGCGGCGAGGAGTGGAACACCGACGCGTCCTCCTCGACTAGTGGCGGCGAGGAAAGGCACGGCGATGCGTGACCATCCGCGTGGTGTAGCGAGGGGCGCCTAGGGCTTGGGAGGGGCGATGCCATGGTGGTCGACGTGAGAGGGAGGGGGAGGAGATAGCGATGAACGTGAACATGAGGGGAGGAGATAGCTGTTGGTGTAAAAACCGGCGGATCTCGGGTTGGGGGTCCCGAACTGTGCGTCTAGCATTGATGGTAACAGGAGATGGGGGACACGATGTTTACCCAGGTTCGGGCCCTCTCTATGGAGGTAATACCCTACTTCCTGCTTGATTGATCTTGATGAATATGAGTATTACAAGAATTGATCTACCATGAGATTGTAATGGCTAAACCCTAGAAGTCTAGCCTATGTGGGTATGGTAATGAGTATATGTGGTGTCCTTTCCGGACTATCCCCCTCGGTTTATATAGACACCGTGGGAATCTAGGGTTCATATGGAGTCGGTTACATAAGAAGGAATCTTCGATCGCCAAGATTGCCTTCCACGCCAAGTAGAGCCCAATTCGGACACGGTGCAATCTTCGGCCTTCATGTCTTCACATCCCATCAGTCCGGCCCATGGATAACAGGCCGAACGCCCGAGGACCCCTTAGTCCAGGACTCCCTCAGTAGCCCCCAAACCAGTCTTCAATAGCGAGGTGCTCGGCACATATATTGTCTTCAGCATTGCAAGGTGGGTTCGCCCTTCAATGATCTCCAAGTAATGTATTTGGCCATTGATCCAATCTCGCCTCCTTGGCTTCTGCGCGTTGAATAATCTTTGTCCTCCACGTGTCGAGTGAATGTGGAAAGTTAGGGTATTTTTGCGAATAACACCCCATACATGCGAGGAAGAGCACCTACTGAAAGAGATTGGATCCTAGATCCATTCAGCGCTACGCAGAAGAAATCCCCGGAGACTGCTTAGGAGAAACCATTCCAGCATGGCTAGTGCTCCCAGCTCCTCCGCTCGTCTCGGCCTAGAGAAAGGCGAGTGGGAGAGGTGTTCCTTGTCTCATAGCCGACTGACGAAGTTGCAAACGCAGGGATTCCTTCCCCATGCAGATCTAGTCCCTGTTCGAATGGGGCTAGCTTTCTTCAATGAGGGGACTCAGGCAGCGAACTTCCCCAATCCATCCGGGGGAGAGCGAGTGTGTTTTGTCCCCTACCTGCTAAGAGGCATTGGATTTCCAATTCATCTGTTCCTCCGAGGGCTTCTAGAATATCACAGCCTCCAGCTGCACAACTTCACTCTGGCCTCTATTGCACATTGCGGGTTACATCGCTTTATGCAAACTTTTCCTGGGCGTCGAGGCTCATTTCAAATTGTGGAGGAAGCTGTTCTGTCTCATCTCGCGCAATCATGAAGGGTCAATATTTTAAGTGGGCGGAGCCGAAGTATGGCGCGTCGCCGATACCGGATATCCATCCGGCACACCAAGGAAGGCACCTGATGAATGGCCCTCCGAATGGTTTTATATAGAGGATGTTGCGCTTCCCGACCCGATTCGAAAGGGTCTTCCTGAATTTGTATGCGTCCCGCTACAGAAACGCCACAGTTGGCGTCCCCGAAGTCTTGAAGAGGAAGATGGTGTGGAGGTTCGTCAGCTGATGAGTAGGATAAAAGAGCACACTCAGTCCGGACTCACAGTAATCGAGCTTATGGCGATTTCCATGGCGCGAGGGGTTCAGCCACTCCAATACATAGGGCTTCCGATGTGGCATTACAATGGAGAGGACGACGCCTCTCCCTGCTACCGGAAAGGTCCGGATACCCCTGCCGCTTTGGCTAAGATATTAGCCGAACTGTTCAAAGGGGAGGAAAAGGAATTTCTTCGTATTAAATTTAGGGACGGGTATTCTATGTATAACCCTCCCAGCTGGGTAAGGCCTGACCCCTCTGCTTTTACACCTTCCATCTACGAATTTCCTTTGATAAACTTCTAGCTTGTTTGCTTATGCCAATACTGGCGAAAGGTCACCGAGGGATTTTATAGTCCCGCCCCATAGCCGGACGACCACAACTGGGAGCTCGATCTTGGGTTCGAAGAGGATCCGGATATATTTGTGGTGCTTGCGGAGGGGTTGTTTTACCAGACGAGCAACAATGGCATAGAAGTGGCCATCACCGCCGACTACCCCGGACTTCTTCCAGCTTCACACGTAAGTGATCCGAACAGACCTTATTCAAAAGAGATCTCTCCGTCCTTCTTACCCACCGCACTATCTTGTGCTCAAAAGTGGAAGGGTTTGACGCGCCGTACTACTCCAAGGGTACCTCTGAAGAGAGCGTCCCCCAGTCCAGGCGAGCCTTCCTAGAGGAAAGCAAACGAAGATACGGTCGTGCCTTCATCGAAGAGGTATGAATTCGCCAACCTGCACCTAAGCACTCACATCGAACCGTGACCTTCTTGTTATCCATGTGTCAGGAAAAAGACGCGTCGGACCGTATCTGGAGGTTCGAGTGGCCGTACTTCCTTCAGGCAGGATTCAAATCCTGTCATAAAGACGGGGGTTGATGCGGAGGTGAAGCCGCACTGTCCTCCAGTCGAGGACTCGGATGATCTATCCGTCACCAACTCGTAAGTGGAGAGTGCGATGAATCATTGGCACGGCTGGCCATGTTACAATACCTTGGATTTTCAGACGAATCGTTTAACGCCTTCAACTCGGCCGATGCATACATTCAAGCTGCTCGAGATGGGATTAACAGGGCCACAAAGCAACATTTGAAAGATGTGCAGGTAAATTTGTTTTGTCTCACTATGATGACCATATGCCAGTAGCCCCCGAGACTTAATGGATTTGGAACAACTGATTTAAGGATCAATGTATGACCAGGTGCTTCCAGAGAAGAACGCCCAGCTAGCTCAAGAGCTGGAAAAGTGTCAGCGCCAGCTGCTTGCTGCCAATGTCGAACTGGAGAAATATAAGGCATCTCCCGGTAATGTTTCCTTCTATCGAAAATTCATAATGATACACCTAGAGTGCAAATCTGGGTGCTAATCTGTGTGTTCGGCCATTAGACCAAGTACGAGAGCAGCTGGACACCGCTTGAAACAAAGAACACGGAGCAAAAAAGCTACTAGCAACGGGCGAGCATGTATTGACAAAAGTCGTTCAAGAGAAAAAGAAACTCTAGGACTCGAACTCCAAACTGGGCGAAGAACTGAAAGATGTGCGAGCTCAGCTAGCTGACTCTGTGAAGGAGAACAAGAAGCTGTGAGGCGGCATATTCAGTATGTGGCCACTTTTGTTTTATAACAGTTTTGGAGGTGACGGTAGATGATATAGCTGTGATTGCAGGTGTTTTGACAAACCACCCCGAAGAGGAGGTGTCCGGATCATCGAGTGATCTTCTGCAAGGGCGGTCGCAGTTGCACGAGCAAGCTCCGCAGGCGATGCGGAGTGTAGCCAAGGCTTTATTGCCACCCGACCCCCCTCCAGGAATCATGGAGAAGCTGGTAGAGCTGTTCAAGGGAGCGCGGCCGCGTATCCGGCTGTGGAAGATATCGGCATGCCGAGAGGGTGCACGAGAGGCCTGGGCCATGGTGAACACGCGATACACCAAGATGGATCCTAATCACATGACTCGTGTCGGACCGCTAGGTTAAAATTGGGAACAAATTCCCGTTAGTTTAGTATATGACCAAGTAGAGGTGGCCGCCAAATATTCCCAATAGGATTGTAAGTTAGACTACCTGTTGGAATGTGTGGAGGAGGAGGTTTTCGAGTCCAAGTGACTGTGCACTTTCCTCATCTAGCTGAATTGTATATCATTTGTCATGGTAGACCTTTTCGCTTCACCCTCCGGTCCCAAAGGTGCCGAGTGTTTCCGAATACCATCGCAGCCGAATAGGCCGGGGTTTGCCTGGAAAACTAGGCGCAGGGGTCATAGTTGCTTGAACAGACAAGTTGTATCCGGCTAGCTATGTAATATTACATTGATATCGTAAGAAACATCTTCCAGATAGAATAGTTCCGTTAAGGGGTCCTTTCCCTAGGTGTGCATGCATTTAATGCGCATGTCCGAATTGTGGTGTGAGCACCATGGTTTGTATAACTTCCTGGGGTGCACAATGGCACTACAGGAATCAGCCAATTTGCCGTCTGTGGGTGTCTTTGCCGTCAGCTTTTCATCAAGACTGACGGCAAAGACTCATTTTGCCGTCAACCGTTGACGGCAAAGAATGGATGACTGCAAAATAGACTTTGCCGTCTGTTTTTATTTGGCAGACGGCAAAGAGCTCATTTAGCCGTCTGTTTTCACTTGGCAGACGATAAAGAGCTCACTTTGCCGTCTGTTTTTATTTGACAGACGGCAAAGTGCTCACTTTGCCGTCTGTTTTCATTGGGCAGACGGCAAAGACTTTGCCATCTGGGTTTTTTTTCTGTGGGCAAAATGATAGTATTGACTTTTCAAATTATTTGAAAACGTAAACAAGCTCGAAAGTATATGAAAATTGGTGTGGTATTGGTTTATAGTTTCTAGAATGCATATAATATTTTTTGAGAAAATTTACTACACATTAACATGTTTATTTTGCCAAAAGTAATAGGGTAAAGAAGCACAAATTATTTGAAGGTTTCCTATTGGCTGGAACCAAACACCCCTGGATCGATGACGTGGCGGGGTTGCCCCACGCCCCACACCCACCAGTACACCATGCGCACGTTCCCACCCCATGCGCACACCCCATCGCCCTCGATCTCTTCTCTCCTCCACAGAAACGCAGCAGCAGCGTCCCTCACCTGCGCGCCCTAGCAGCTGCCTCACCGGACTCCGCCATAGCAGCTGCCTCGCCGGACTCCGCCCCTCGCCTGACCCCGCCGTGGCCGCCCCTCGCCCAACCCCGCCGCGGCTGCCCATCACCGGACCCCTCCGCGGCCACCCATCGCCGGACGCCGCGGCAGCCGAGCTACCCCCGACTCCTCCTCTCCTCTCCTTGCCGGACTCTGCCGCGGCCGCGCCCTCACCGGACTCCGTCCCGGCCGCCCCCTCATGGGACCCCGCCACGCCTGAGCCTCCTCCTCTCTGCCCCGAGCGCCAAGGCCCCAGCCACCTCCTCTTCGCCCCTCGCCGGACCCCGCCGCCCCTCGCCGGACCCCGCTGCCGCCACACCTCGCCGGACCCTGCCGCGGCCGAGCCTCACCAGCCTCCTCTCTGGCAGAACGAACCCAGGCCGCCGGACGTGCTCACCACGGGACTGACGGCCGCCATCTTGTCGCTAGATGCGCTCACGCCGGAACGCCGGCGGCCATCTATCTCCTCTGCCGCCTGAACGACAAAGGACAGCCATGGACGTCGCTGCAGCGAGAACGACCAAGGACGTCGCAGCCATATTTTATTTAATCAACTGAAATTTCTTTGCCGTCTGTAGATTATTGAGGCAGACGGCAAATCAATGTGGGGCCCACCTATTAATAGAAAACCCTAGACCTTACTTTGCTGCGTGGGGCGCGAAAAAACCTGACGGCAAAGCCTTTGCCGTCATCCCGATGAAAATCTGATGGCAAAGTAGCTGTTTGCCGACTTACTCTTTGCCGGCAGACTTTGCCGTCAGCCAATAGACGGCAAAATCTTCGCCGTCATGTTTTCAGGCTTTGCCGTCTGTAAATCACAGACGGCAAATTACCAGATTCCTGTAGTGTGGAGTGAGTTTTAAAAAACATCTTTAATTCACCGACCGAATATTCCCTTAAGAACGCTAGCTTTCGGCATCACCTAGTCTGAGGTACACATGTGGATGACCCGACGGTAACAATCACAGAGGTGCTCCCTTTATGCTCTAGCCGAACTAACGGAAACGTAGGGCATAAGCACAGGAGCAAGGCAACCCAGCTTGGCCAAAACTTAAGTCATATCGATGCATATAATGGCAAAGAAAAGGTACATATGGAAAAACTCATATGTGAGGAGCTTGATGCTCAAGGAATGACAAGAACTTCTGTCCGAGGAGCCCCCAGGTACAAGTGGCATACATGTTTAAAGATGTATGTGCCGATGGTGTGCGTTCTAGCCGCACCAAAGCTTTAAAGCGAAAAAGAAGAAAGTAATCAGAAAAGAGAGAAAAAATAATGGAAACTATAGGGGAGGAGGAGACGAACAAGGGGTTTAGCGCTAGGCATAGAATCTCCGGAGTATGGCTGCGTTCCAGGGGTTCGGCTCGAGGCGATTTTCTGATGCATCACGAAGACGGTACACTCCTTCAGTGAGAACTTCATCAATTATGAAGGGACCCTCCAATTTGGGCTTGAGTTTGTCATTTTTCTTCTCCGGGAGGCGTAGAACGAGTTCGCCAATGTTGTAAGTCTTGGCCCATACTTCTCTGCTTTGATATCTTCGAGCCTGCTATTGGTAAACTGCTGAACGGGTTTTTGCGACATCGCGTTCCTCCTCCAAGGCATGTAGGCTGTCCTGCCGATCGAGCTCGCCTTCTCTCTCTTCGTACATACGCACTCTAGGTGAGTCGTGAATAATATCGCAGGGCAATACGGCCTCTGCACCATACACCATGAAGAAAGGTGTGTACCCGGTAGTACGGTTGGGCATGGTCCGCAGCCCCCCAGAGTACAGAGTCAAGCTCCTCAACACAGTGCTTGTCTGATTCTTTCAAACAGCGCACTAGTCTGGGCTAGGTGCCGCTCATAATAAGACCGTTGGCGCGTTCGACTTGACAGTTGGTTTGTGGGTGGTAGACGGAGGCGTAATCTAGTTTAATGCCCAGATTAGTACACCAGGTTTTTACCTCATTGGCTGTGAAATTGGAGCCATTGTCGGTGATGATGCCGTGTGGGACACCATAATGGTGCACAACATCGGATATGAAGTCTATTACCGGGCCGGAGTCAGCTGTTTTGACCGTTTTAGCCTCTATCCACTTAGTGAATTTGTCCACCATAACCAGCAGAAAATTTTCCTTGTGGCTTCCCCCTTTAAGGGGTCCAACCATGTCGAGTCCCTAGACCGTGAAAGGCCAAGTGATGGGGATTGTTTGTACGGCGATGGGGGGCATATGTCTTTGATTGGCAAAGAGTTGGCATCCAACGCAACGTTGGACAAGGTCCTGTGCATCCGCTCGGGCCGTCAGCCAATAAAACCCTGTACTGAAGGTCTTGCTAACAAGGGCCCGAGCTGCATCGTGGTGGTCACTGAGTCCGGCATGAATTTCAGCCAAGAGTTGCCGCCCCTCTTCCTTAGATATACATCGTTGAAGGACTCCGGTGGTGCTTTTCTTGTAGAGCTCTCCATCATGAACCTTGTAGGCCTTTGAGCGCCGAACAATGTAGCGGGCCTCATTCTGGTCCTCTGGAAGCTCCTTCCTATTAAGGTAGGCCAGGAAGGGTTCGGTCCATGGGGCAATGACTGCCATGATGAGATGCGCCAACGGTGTTATGTCGGTGTTTCCGGGATCCGGGGTTATGTTTCGGTCTAGACTAGTATTGCCATTTTCCCCCTGCCACACCACAGATGGCATAAAGAGCCTTTCCAGGAAGATATTAGGTGGGATGGGGTCGCGCTTAGCACCAATACGAGCAAGAACATCCGCCGCTTGATTACTTTCTCGAGCCATGTGATGGAAATCGACGCCCTCGAACTGGGCCGACATTTTTATGACTGCGGTATGATATGCTGCCATCTTCGGATCTTTAGCATCGAAATCTCCATTTATTTGAGATATTGCAAGGTTTGATTCCCCATGCACTTCTAGGTGTTGTATGCCATGGAGATAGCCATCCGGAGACCATGCAATAAGGCCTCATATTCAGGTGCATTATTGGAGTCTGTGTATAGTATTTGGAGAACATACTGGATGATGTCTCCGGTAGGGGACGTTAAAACGACACCCGCTCCTAACCCTGCCAGCATTTTGGAGCCGTCGAAGTGCATGACCCAATTGGAGTATGTGTCGTATTCTTTAGGGAGTTCAGCCTCTGTCCATTCAGTGATGAAGTCGGCAATTACTTGGGATTTGATAGCTCGACGTGGTTTATATATAATGTCAAATGGCAGGAGCTCAATGGCCCATTTGGCAATCCGACTCGTAGCATCGCGGGCGTTTATAATGTCGTTGAGTGGTACTTCGGAGGCCACCGTGATCGAACACTCCTGGAAGTAGTGATGGAGCTTTCGGGATACCATGAAGACCACGTTTGCTATTTTGATAATGAAGGCATCGGGATTTGCATGGTGTAAGTACAGTAGATACGTAGTATACTGGCTTCTGAAGCGGAAATTGTGTCCGTCCTGTTCTCGTTCAACGACGCGTACGGTGCTCACCACCTGATGTGCTGCCGATATGTATAATAACACCGGTTCACCGGCGTTTGGTGCGGCTAGGATTGGATTGCTCGCAATAAGAGTTTTTATTTCTTCTAGTCCGGCTATTGCCGCATCCGTCCACTCGAAGTGGTCGGTTCACTGTAGGAGGCGATAGAGTGGCAGTGCCTTTTCTCCTAATCTGGAGATAAAGCGGCTTAGAGCTGCCACACAACCTGCAAGTTTTTGAACTTGTTTAAGGTCTGTTGGATTAGCCAATTGTGACAAAGCTCGCATTTTGGCTGGGTTTGCTTCGATTTCCCTATTGGAGACAATGAAGCCCAGCAGTTTTCCAGTGGGGACGCCGAAGACACACTTTTCCAGGTTGAGCTTGATGTCATACGACCTGAGGTTGTCGAATGTAAGACGTAAGTCATCTATTAGTGTTTCCACATGCCTGGTTTTGATGAAGATGTCATCAACGTAAGCTTCTACTGTTTTGCGAATCTGTTTCTCCAGGAATGTTTGGATCATGCATTGATATGTGGCGCCGGTGTTCTTGAGCCCAAAGGGCATGGTATTGAAGCAGAATGGCCTGTATGGGGTAATAAATGTTGTTGCCGCCTGATTAGGTTCCTTCATTTTGATTTGATGGTATCCGGTGTATGCATCGAGGAAACACAATGGGTCGTGTCGTGCGGTGGCGTCCATGATTTGATCAATGCGGGGAAGGGGAAAAGGGTCCTTAGGGAAAGCCTTGTTGAGATCCTTGAAATCGACACATAGGTGCCATGATTTATCTTTCTTTGGTACCATTACCAGGTTTGCCAGCCAGTCCGGATGCTTGATTTCTCTGATGAATCCGGCCTTGATGAGCTTGGCCAGCTCCTCCCCCATGGCTTGTCTCTTAGGTTCGGAAAAGCGCCGGAGTGTTTTCTTGACTAGTTTAAATCCCTTTAATATGTTGAGGCTATGTTCGGGCAACTTGTGTGGGATCCCTGGCATATCCGAAGGGTTCCGTGCAAATATGTCCCAGTTTTCGCGCAGGAATTCTTATTGTGCGGCGTCAACTATTGGGTTCAGCTCAGCTCTGATGGATGTTGTCTTCTTGGGGTCCGTTGGGTGGACCTGGAATTTGGTTATTTCTTCTGCCGGTTTGAACGAGGTGGATTTGGTGCGTTTGTCGAGGATCACATCGTCCCTGTCCACTGTGGAGAGTAGTGCGGTTAATTCTTTGGTCACGAGGGCTTCGGATAGCGCCTCCAGGGCCAGGAATGCGGTTTTGTTTTTAGGGCGGAGTGCTATGTCCAAATCACTAACGAGAGTGATTATACCATTTGGTCCGGGCATTTTGAGCTTCATATATCCGTAGTGAAGTATAGCTTGGAAGCGTGTAAAAGCATCCCGCCCCAACAGGGCGTGATATCCGCTGCTGAAAGGGGCCACTTGGAAGGTTATTTCTTCGGACTGATAGTTCTCCGGTGATCCGAATACCATTTCAAGTGTGATTTTCCCCACGCACCGCGCCTCCCGACTAGGAATAATTCCCCGGAAGCTTGTGTTACTTTGTTAGATGCGGCTCCTATCTATTTCCATTTTATGGAGTGTGTCCTCATAAATGAGATTTAATTTGTTGCCGCCATCCATGAGGACCTTGGTGAGTCGAAACCCATCCATGATGAGGCTGAGGACTAATGCGGCTGGTGCTCGTACTGTTCTGTACATTGGTTCGTCACAGGCATTGAATGTTGTAGCCGTGTTGTTCCATGGGTTTATTACAACGATTTGGCAGACTTCGTTGAGCTCGCGAAGTGCCCTTTTGTGCTTGTTATTTGAAGCGAATGTCTCGAAGACTGACAATACTCTTGGTTCATCGTCTTCTGGGGGTGTTGTTCTGGGGCATCCTTGATAAGGATGTCCTCGCTGCTCATGGCTAATTTTCATAGTATCCAACATGCTCTAAGGCTGTGGGTTGCCACGGTATCTGTTGTTGTATGTATTTTGCATGGGCCATCAAGCCACCCTTCCAGAACAGTGTCGTGCCGTATAGTGGCTTTGTGTTTTCTAACTGTTGGATTGGGCGTGCCACGAGGGTACGCCCTTTTCGCCTGAAGGGGATGTTGGGTTTGGGCTGGTGGTTCCCAATAAGCTGCCTGAGTTTCCCAGGCGCTTTCCATCGCACAGTATTTTTGTACGATCGTTGCTAAGTCAGCAAATTTTAGTATGCGGCGGCGACTGATGGCGTTGAGGATTCCTTCGTCCGCACAGGTTTTGCTGAACGCTGATATTGTGTCCTCATCACGGCAATCTTTTACCTTGTCCTTGATAAGGAGGAATCTGGCCCAAAAGTGGTGGACCTTCTCCTGAGATTGTTGTTTTATGATCATGAGAGCCTCTATGTTCGCGTGGGTGGGTGGAATTAAATCTGAACCCCGACCTAACCGGTTGTCCGGAGTCCGACGACCTTCCGCAATAGACAGTCCAGGTTCCGGAATATCTTCTGATTGTTTGGAACTGCCGTCCGATGCTATGTTCGGAGGGCTGGTTGCGTCCTTTTGCGGGTGAGTATCCGGCTCTTCATGAACGGCGACCCAAACAAAGTATGTCTTCAATATAGAAGAAGACTCGCCGTCCTGCTCTAGGACTGCCGCGATCTGGTGGGTGACCGGTGGAGTTTCGGTTTCTCCATAATCGGTTTTAGGCCCGATCTGATCGTATTCTGTGATGATTCTCAAAGCGGCGATGCGATCTAGGAGCTCGTTTAAGGATGAAAACTCAACCGGATCCATCTGCTTCCAGTGCTCAGAGTTGATGCCAAGGGCATTTTTGATGGCCCGAGAGGTCATCGCCGGCTCCGCGGCCGAACGGGCGATCATAGTAAAGTCGCCTAGCCGGAGGGTTTGGCCCGAGGCCAAAAGTACTCCTGCGGTAATGTTGTCCTTAATGACAAGGCGAGCCTTTGAGCCTTTCATCAACGGCACAATGGAATTCTCAATGAAAGCACCAATGTCAGTGTCAAAACTGGCGGATCTCGTGTAGGGGGTCCCGAACTGTGCATCTAGGATCGCTGGTTACATGAGACGGGTGACACGATGTTTACCCAGGTTCGGGCCCTCTCTATGGAGGTAATACCCTACTTCCTGCTTGATTGATCTTGATGAATATGAGTATTACAAGAATTGATCTACCACGAGATCGTAATGGCTAAACCCTAGAAGTCTACCCTATGTGGGTATGGTAATGAGTATATGTGGTGTCCTTTCCAAACTATCCCCCTCGGTTTATATAGACATCGAGGGAATCTAGGGTTTACATGGAGTCGGTTACATAAGAAGGAATCTTCAGTCGCCCAGCTTTCCTTCCATGCCAAGTAGAGCCCAATCCGGACACGGTGCAGTCTTCGGCCTTCATGTCTTCACAGCCCATCAGTCCGGCCCGTGGATAATAGGCCGGACGCCCGAGGACTGCTTAGTCCAGGACTCACACAATAGTGATGTCGTGGGAGGTGCAGTATTTATAGCGAGCAATGGCACACCTACGTAAGATATGGACTGAGCTGCACTGACTTAACTGTAGGTCCAGTTGTGTCACTGACATGTGGGCCAGACCCCTGTTGGGCCCATATTTGTTGGAGTAAATTACGGGGGAGGGAAGGGGTGGAAATATTTCTGGTCACAACGGATTGGAGGAGAGTCATGCATGCAAATTTTTGCCACACGGGGTGGAGTGGTGGGACCGCCGGAGGGAGAAGGAGAGTCTGGCAGGCATATTGTTTCCACACATGGAGAGGATAAGATTTGGAGACGAATGGGCTTCCTGTAGGTATGGGGAATAGTGCATAATAAGTCTCATCTTGCATGCCGGGCTAGGTATAGTCTCAAGTCATTAAAAACATACACGCTCCACACATGTTCATATTTCAAGGTGCACTAAATTATTGCATGCGATGATTAAGGCTGGCCATAATGGTGGTATCTTAGCTGGTATCATGCACACGAGAATAGCAAACATGCTGATGTGGCAAAGAATTAAAGAAGAGAGGGGGGTTAGAGTAACTAGTGTTCATGCATGCATTGGTAAACACATTTTTTGTGAAGAACTACAAAAACTATTCCACTTCCTCTATCTTGCTAAGAGTAGGTGAAAATTTTTAATCGAGCCCTTTAAACTACAAGGGAGGTAGTAGTGTAATAGCTAACTTTGGCCCTGTTTGGATCCATGTGTTAGAGTTAGTTTAGGTTAATTTGAACTCAAATAACCCAAAAAAATCTAACCCACCCAAGAGGTGTTTATTTGGGTTAGTTCTTCCGAGGACACTAAAAAACACATTTTTCTCTCGCTCTCCATGCAGCAGATCCCTCCCCACTTCCTCGAAGCTTCTCGTCCTCTCCCTCCCTCCCTCCCTCCCTCTCACAATGCCCATGAAGGCACCTCGCCGTATCCGCGCTCCATCTAACCCTATCATCCAAACACCTCTTTCGCTAGAGTTACTTCAGGGTTACTTTAGGATTAGAATCTTTAACTCATCTAATAGTAGTTCTTGTACTCATTATAATCAATATTCTAGATATTGATATTTTTAGTATAAATTTGGTCAAACACTTTGTAAACGGTTGATGGAAGTAAAAAGGACCGGAGGGAGTATCATGCATGCAGAGTAGGCAAAAAAATTGCTCATTTATAGCCGGTCGAAGTCTCAAAGGGCGCGACCGCACGAGGGAGGCGAAGGTCGTGGGAGGCGCGGCAGTTGACGGAATTAAGTGAAGTTACCCACGCGCTGGCATGGCATGCGAACAAGCAGAAGCTATATCGTCAGGCCTACGATATGGGTCTAGTAGACATGACATCTAGTGGGTCCTGCATAGCTCTTGAGAACTCTTTGGGGGCTTGCAGCTGTTTATCCACCGGGCAAGGCAGCAACCCCACGCTGCATGCCTAGACGCGGCTCCACCAACTGCTTGCGTGCTTGGCATCGCGAGGAGGGACTGCAGACGATGTGAGCAGGCGAGCCTTCGGCTTGGCGGTGACACGGCGGTGATGGGCGAGAAATTGTTGGCCGGAGCAGGCGGGCGCCGACATGCGCAACGGCGGTGGCGGCATATTGATGAGTGCACGTATAGGAGCTTAGTTTAGTTTTATATCGGGCTGGTCAAACTTAAAAGAAAACCATACTAGTACACGTAAACATTAGACTTAGGTAGTGCTTTTATTAGTTACCACAGCCGTGATACGGAATCCTGTGCAAGCGTGTGAACCGCGGCCGCGCGGTCGATCGAACGGTGCGTCACCGTGTCGCACTCGAAGGAGATCCACCGAACCTTTTTGTGTATGTGAAAACAATCCCCAAATATTACTCAACTTTTTTTTCTGGGAAAAGCTCTTGACGCTACAATATTTCCTTATATTTGAATTTAGCTCCTGTTCGTGTTTATTTGGATTTGGACATTTTAGGTGCTCCCTGTTTTTTTTAATACTGATTTTGTGTGTGTGACTGGGAGATAACGTGTGTATGTGTCCATATGTGTGTTGTGGCGGAAGTGCAATGTGGAGACGGTGTCCGTGTGATAGAGACATACAGAGGTGTGAATGTGCAAATGATCATGCATGAGTGAGACATAGATAGATGCCGATACATTGTGTACTTGTGCATACATGAGAGAACGGTCTTCTATTTTACTTGTATGTGTGTGTGTGTGAGAGAGAGAGAGAGGAGCATCCATAACACAACAACCATCTCTCTCGATTCATCCGTCCCTCGCACGATCGCATGTAACACATGCATTGATGGACCACAAGTATAGGGGATCTATCGTAATCCTTTCGATAAGTAAGAGTGTCGAACCCAACGAGGAGCAGAAGGAAATGATAAGCGGTTTCCAGCAAGGTAATCTCTGCAAGTACTGAAATAAGTGGTAACAGATAGTTTTTGTGATAGGATAATTTGTAACGAGAAACAAGTAACAAAAGTAAATAAAGTGCAGCAAGGTGGCCCAATCCTTGTTGTAGCAAAGGACAAGCCTGGACAAACTCTTATATAGAGAAAAATGCTCCGAAGGACACATGGGAATATCGTCAAGCTAGTTTTCATCACGTTCATATGATTCACGTTCGGTACTTTGATAATTTGGTATGTGGGTGGACCCGTGCTTGGGTACTGTCCTTACTTGGACAAGCATCCCACTTATGATTAACCTCTATTGCAAGCATCTGCAACTACAACAAAAGTATTAAGGTAAACCTAACCATAGCATGAAACATATGGATCCAAATCAACCCCTTACGAAGCAACGCATAAACTAGGGTTTAAGTTTCTGTCACTCTAGCAACCCATCATCTACTTATTACTTCCCAATGCCTTCCTCTAGGCCCAAATAATGGTGAAGTGTTATGTAGTCGACGTTCACATAACACCACTAGATGAGAGACAACATACATCTCATCAAAATATCTAACGAATACCAAATTCACATGACTACTAATAGCAAGACTTCTCCCATGTCCTCGGGAACAAACGTAACTACTCACAAAGCATATTCATGTTCATAATCAGAGGGTTATTAATATGCATATAGGATCTGAACATATGATCTTCCACCAAATAAAGCAACTAGCATCAACTACAAGGAGTAATTAACACTACTAGCAACCTACTAGTACCAATCCCGGACTTGGAGACAAGAATTGGATACAAGAGATGAACTAGGGTTTTGAGAGGAGATGGTGCTGGTGAGGATGTTGATGGAGATTTCCCTCTCCCGATGAGAGGAGCGTTGGTGATGACGATGGAGATGATTTCCCCCTCCCCGAGGGAAGTTTCCCCGGCAGAACAGCTCCACCAGAGCCCTAGATTCATTCCGCCAAGGTTCCGCCTCGTGGCAGCGAAGTTTCGTCCGAGGAGATGGCTTATGATTTCGTCCTCATCGAAAGACTCCATATAGCAGAAGATGGCCATCAGAGGGCCACTAGGGGGCCCACGAGGTAGGGGGAGCGCCCAGGGGGGTAGGGCGCGCCCCCACCCTCGTGGGCAGGGTGTGGCCCCCCTGGTGAACTTCTTGCGCTCAGTATTTTTTATATATTCTGAAAACGTCTTCCATGAAGTTTCAGGACTTTTGGAGCTCTGCAGGATACGTCTCTAATATTTTCTCCTTTTCCAGCCCAGAATCCCAGCTGCTGGCATTCTCCCTCTTTATGTCAACCTTGTAAAATAAGAGAAAATAGGCATAGGTTTTGTGACATAATGTGTAATAACAGCCCATAATGCAATAAATATCGATATAAAAGCATGACGCAAAATGGACGTATCAACTCCCCCAATCTTAGACCTCACTTGTCCTCTAGCGAAAGCCGAAATCAAAAAATATGTCCACATGTTTGGAGATAGAGGTGTCGATAAAAGTAAAATACAGACATGAGGGCATCATGATCATTCTTAGAACAACAACTTACGTAATTCTTGTCATATGATTTCTTATGCTAGAGTAATAATTCAATCACAATTTCAAGTATGAATCGTAAACTTCATTGAAAACTAACAAACTATAATCTCAGTCATTGGAGCAATTGCAATTTATCATAACATAGGAAAGAGTCAATATATAAAATCTTTTCAGCAAGTCCACATACTCAACTATCATATAGTCTTTCACAATTGCTGACACTCACGCAATACTTATGGGTATGGAGTTTTAACCGGACACAGGGAAAGATACGGGCTTATAGTTTTGCCTCCCAACTTTTTACCTCAAGGATAATGTCAACAATAATAGTTCATGAAAACTCACATCCAATTAGCCATATATACCAGGATCTTTCCAACATACTATGCTTGCTAAAGGATAAAATGTAAAAAGGAAGGGTGAAGATCACCATGAATCTTATGCAAGGTAGGAGGTAAATGTAAAAGATAGGCCCTTTGCAGAGGGAAGGAGAGGTTGTCATGCACTTTTATGGTTGGATACACAAAATCTTAATGCGAAAGAATGTCACTTTATATTGCCACTTGTGATATGGACCTTTATTATGCATTCTGTTGCTTTTATTTCTTCCATATCACACGATCATATAAAGGTTATTTTCTCCCACACTAATAAGTCATACATATTTAGAGAGCAATTTTTATTGCTTTCACCGATGACAACTTATTTGGAGGATCTTACTCAATCCATAGGTATGTATGGTGGACTCTCATGGCAAAACTGGTTTAAGGGTATTTGGAAGCACAAGTAGTATCTCTACTTTGTGCGATGAATTTGGCTAGCATGAGGGGGAAAGGCAAGCTCAACCATGTTGGATGATCCATGACAATATAAATTATCTCAGATGTAAGAAAACATAACCCATTACATTGTCTTCCTTGTACAACGTCAACTCTTTAGCATGTCATATTTTAACGGGTTCTCACAATCATAAAAGATGTCCAAGATAGTATATTTATATGTGAAGACCTCTCTTTCTTTATTACTTCCTATTAATTGCAACGATGACCAAAACTATGTTTTTCAACTCTCAACAACTTTTATTCATCATACTTTTTCTATGTGAGCTCATTACTCTCCATAAGATCCATATGATGTCTTGTTTCTTTTTTATTCTTTATCTTCTCTTTTATTCCACTTAGGATCATGGCAAAATAATTAAGACCTCAACTCAACACTAATCTTTATTATATATAGCTCACGGACTCGATTACATAGATGGATCATAAAGCAAAACTCAGAACTAGATCATGCCATAAACTTGATTCTACTTGATCAAGATATTACCAAAAGGATAGAACTAAGAAAAATGGTAAAGATAAAAGTGATGGTGATACGATACCGGGGCACTCCCCCAAGATTGGCAGTTGCCAAGGGGAGTGCCCATAACCATGTGATTATGTCTCTCTTTTCGGGGATGGTGATGTGACATTCTTGGTGTTGATGCCTATCAGGATACGATTCTCCTCCTCGAGCTTATTGACTTGCTGCTTGAGGTCCATTATTTCCTTTCGGAGTTTTCCTATAACAGCCAAAGCTCCCTGCACCCAAGTGTGATGCATAGCTGCGGGATAACCAGTGACACTCTTTTTCATATTCTCATAAGAAAGAAATCTAACATTGGAAGGGATAACCGAGTTTGGAATAGCCCAGCTCTACAGTTCTCCCATTGTGAATCCAGCTCGGAAGCGGGAATTGACTTCTTGATCCTATTCCATGGCATCAATCCTCTTCAAATCGGCCTCCATCTCTTCCTCCGTTGCTGGCCCAGAGTGGTCAACATTGTTGCTTGTCATTGATCTCGGTGCCGGGTGAGACACCCGGCTCTCCCCGACTGACTCTTGCAAAGACATGTTGCTCTAATCTGCAGCAGCAACTGCTCGAAACACACATAGAGGGTAATTGCGTGATACAGGAGTCAAAACCCCCGAGAGATTATATAATGAATTTTTACCAACCAAAATACATATTGTGTACGAAAACGGAGTCTGGAAAGCGAACGAGGTGCCCACGAGGTAGGGGGCTCGCCCTCCACCCTCGTGGAGCCCTCGTGTCCTTCCCGGACTGCTTCTTATTTTTCTATTTTTCTAAATATTCCAAAACGGAGAAATATTGCCTTAAAAGCTGTTTTGGAGTCGGTTTACTTACCGTACCACATACCTATTCCTTTTCGGAGTCTGAAACATTCCGGAAAGTGTCCCTTATGTATTGCTCCGGGGTTACGGTTTCAATAACATTGGTTTCAACATTTATGGGATTACCTAAGATATAATTTCTTATTCTTTGACTGTTCACCACCTTCAGATTTGTGCCTTCGAAGTTGTTGATTTTTATGGCACCGGAACGATAGAACTCCTCGATAACGTAAGGACCTTCCCATTTAGAGAGAAGTTTTCCTGCAAAAAATCTTAAACAAGAGTTGTATAGCAGTACATAATCACCTACATTAACCTCACGCTTTTGTATCCTTTTATCATGCCATCTTTTAACTTTTTATTTAAACAACTTGTCATTTTCGTAGGCTTGGGTTCTCCATTCATTGAGTGAGCTAATATCAAATAACCACTTCTCACCAGCAAGTTTAAAATCATAATTGAGCTCTTTAATAGCCCAATATGCCTTGTGTTCTACTTCGAGAGGTAAGTGACATGCTTTTCCATAAACCATTTTATACAGAGACATACCCATAGGATTTTCATATGCAGTTCTATAGGCCCATAATGCATCATCAAGTTTCTTGGACCAATTCTTTCTAGACCTATTGACAGTCTTTTGCAAAATTAATTTGAGCTCTCTATTACTCAATTCTACTTGACCACTAGACTGAGGGTGATAAGGGGATGCAATTCTATGATTAACATCATACTTAGCAAGCATTTTACGGAAATCACCATGAATAAAATGTGAACCACCATCAATCATTAAATATCTAGGGACTCCAAATCTTGGAAAAATAACTTCTTTAAGCATTTTAATAGAAGTCTTATGATCAGCACTACTAGTTGGAATAGCTTCTACCCACTTAGTAATGTAATCAACAGCAACTAAAATATGTGTATATCCATTAGAGGCAGGAGAAGGTCCCATATAGTCAAAGACCCAAACATCAAATGGTTCAATAACGAGTGAATAGTTCATAGGCATTTCTTGATGTCTACTAATATTACCAATTCTTTGACATTCATCACAAAATAACACAAACTTACGGGCAACCTTGAAGAGAGTAGGCCAATAAAAACCAAATTGCAATACCTTATGTGCAGTTCTATCTCCAGCATGGTGTCCTCCATAAGCTTCGGAGTGACACTTGCGTAGGATCTGTTCCTGTTCATGCTCAGGTACACAATGTCTAATAGCACCATCTACTCCTTTATAAAGATGTGGGTCATCCCAAAAGTAATGCCTCAAATCATAGAAGAACTTTTTCTTTTGCTGGTATGTGAAACTAGGTGGTATGAATTTGGCAACAATGTAATTAGCATAATCAGCATACCTTGCAGCAGTATGAGAAGCATTTATGACATTTAATTGCCCATCGGGAAAGCTATCATCAATAGGTAGTGGGTCATCAAGAACATTTTCTAACCTAGACAAGTTGTCTGCAACGGGGTTCTCAGCTCCCTTTCTATCAACAATATGTAAATCAAATTCTTGTAGCAAGATAACCCATCTAATAAGTCTAGGTTTAGCATCTTTCTTTTCCATAAGATATTTAATAGCAGCATGATCAGTGTGAATAGTTACTTTAGAATCAACAATATAAGGTCTAAACATATCACAAGCAAATACAACTGCTAAGAATTCTTTTTCAGTAGTAGCATAATTTCTTTGAGCATTGTCTAGGGTTTTACTAGCATATTGAATAACATTTAATTTGTTATCAACTCTTTACCCTAGAACAGCACCTACAGCATAATCACTAGCATCACACATAATTTCAAAGGGTAAATTCCAATCAGGTGGCTGAACAATAGGTGCAGAGATCAATGCTTTCTTAAGTATTTCAAATGCTTCTACACAATCATCATCAAAGACAAAATGGTATATATATTTGTAATAAATTAGTTAGAGGCCGAGAAATTTTTGCGAAGTCCTTAATGAACGTCCTATAAAATCCAGTGTGACCAAGGAAACTTCTTATACCTTTGATGTCCTTGGGGCATGGCATCTGTTCAACAGCATCAACCTTGGATTTATCAACTTCAATACCTCTTTCAGAAACTTTATGCCCCAAGACAATACCTTCATTTACCATAAAGTGGCACCTTTCCCAATTCAAGACAAGATTAGTTTCTTCACATCTCTGCAAAACTCGACCAAGGTTGCTCAAGAAATCATCAAAAGAAGATCCATAGACGGAGAAATCGAACATGAAAACCTCACAAATCTTTTCACAAAAGTCAGAGAATATAGCCATCATGCATCTTTGAAAGGTAGCAGTTGCATTACGTAAAGCAAAAGGCATACATCTATAAGAAAAAGTGCCAAAAGGGCAAGTAAAAGTAGTCTTTGATTTATCCTTGGCTCACACAGGTATTTGAGAGAAACCAGAATAACCATCTAGATAGCAAAAATGTGTATGTCTGGATAATCTTTCTAGCATTTGATCAATAAAAGGTAAGGGGTAATGATCCTTTTTAGTGGCCTCATTTAATTTGTGGAAATCAATTACCATCCTATAACCTGTAATAATTCTTTGAGGAATCAATTCATCGTTATCATTAGGAACGACAGTAATACCTCCCTTCTTAGGGACACAATGGACAAGACTTACCCACTGACTATCAACAACGAGATAGATTATACCTGCCTCAAGGAGCTTTAGTATTTCCTTTCTTACCACTTCTTTCATTTTAGGATTCAGCCGTCGTTGATGATCACAAACTGGTTTAGCATCTTCTTCCAAATTTACTTTATGTTGACATAGAGTGGGACTAATGCCCTTAAGTTCATCAAGAGTATACCCAATAGCAGCACGGTGCTTCTTCAGCGTTTTCGATAATCTCTCTTCCTCATGCTCTGAAAGGTTAGCACTAATAATAACATGATATATCTTTTTCTCATCAAGATAAGCATTTAAGAGTATCAGGCAACGGTTTAAGCTCAAACACGGGATCACCCTTGGGTGGAGGAGGATCCTCTAGGATTTCAACAGGCAAATTGTGTTTCAGAATAGGTTCGTATTTAAAGAATACTTCATCTATTTCCCTTCTTTCATTCATAAACATATCATTTTCATGGTCTAGCAAATATTTGTCTAAAGGATCACTAGGAGGTACGACAATAGAAGCAAGACCAATAATTTCATCCTTACTAGGTAATTGTTCTTCATGGTGTTGTCTACTAAATTTAGAGAAATTAAATTCATGAGACATATCATCTAAACCGATAGTAAAAACATCCTTTTTGCAATCTATCTCAGCATTAACAGTGTTCAAGAAGGGCCTACCAAATATAATGGGTCAAAAGCTATCTTGTGGGGAACCAAGAACAAGAAAATAAGCAGGATATTTAGTTTTCCCACACAAGACTTCAACATCTCTAACAATTCCCATTGGTGAAATAGTATCTCTATTGGCAAGTTTAATTGTGACATCAATATCTTCTATCTTAGCAGGTGTAATATCATGCATAATTTCTATGTATAAGTCGTAAGGTATTGCACTAGCACTAGCACCCATATCACATAAGCCATGATAACAATGATCCCCTATTTTAACAGAAATAACAGGCATGCCTACCAAAGATTTAGGTTTATCTTTAGCACAAGGTTTAGCAATTCTAGGAGTCTCATCATGGAAATGAATAACATGCCCATCAATATTATCAGATAAGAGATATTTAACAATAGCAATATTAGGTTCAACTTACTTTGCTCAGGAGGTGTATAAGTTCTAATAGTACTTTTACGAACCACAGTTGAAGCTTTAGCATGATCCTTTATCCTAACAGGGAAAGGTGGTTTCTCAACATAAGAAGTAGGAACAATATGATCATGATAAGTGATAGTCTTTTCTTCAACTTTAATAGGTGCAGCTACTTTTACTTCTATGGGAGGATTATATTCAAACCATTTCTCCTTGGGGAGATCAACATAAGTAGCAAAAGATTCACAGAAAGAAGCTACTATCTTAGAGTCAAGTCCATATTTAGTGCTTAATTTACGAAAAACATCGGTATCCATAAAAGATTTAACACAATCAAACTTAGGTGTCATACCTGACTCCTTACCTTCGCCGAGGTCCATGTCTTCAAAGTTGCGTTTAATTCTTTCCAATAAATCCCATTTGAATTCAATAGTCTTCGTCATAAAAGAGCCAGCACAGGAAGTATCAAGCATGGTGCGATTGTTATCAGAAAGCTGAGCATATAAATTTTGAATAATCATCTCTCTTGAGACCTCATGATTGGGGCATGAATATAACATTGATTTATGCCTCCCCCAAGCTTAAGCGATGCTTTCTCCTTCTCGAGGCCAAAAATTATATATATGATTGCGATCACGATAAACAAGATGCATAGGATAAAGCTTCTGATTAAATTCCAATTTCAATCGTTTGTAGTTCCATGACCCCGTATCATCACATAGCCTGTACCATGTCAATGCATCTTCCTTCAAAGATAAAGGGACGACCTTATTTTTAATAACATCTCCGGGAACACCTACAAGCTTAAATAATCCACAAACTTTATCCACATATATTAGGTGCTCATCAGGATGCGTTGTTCCGTCTCCTGCAAAAGGATTAGCTAGCAGTTTTTCTATCATACCCGAAGGAATTTCAAAGCAGACATTTTCATTTTCAGTAGGTTGAGGAGCAACTCTTTTCTCTACTGGTCGGGGTGAAGATACCCCGAACAAGCCCCTTAGAGGATTACTTTCCATAGTAACAAGTGACAGTAAATTTCAGCACACTATATAAATTTTTCCATACCAAATTCCACATACCAAAGGCGCTTCACTCCCCAGCAATGGGGCCAGAAAAGAGTCTTGATGACCCACAAGTATAGGGGATCTATCATAGTCCTTTCGATAAGTAAGAGTGTCGAACCCAACGAGGAGCAGAAGGAAATGATAAGCGGTTTCCAGCAAGGTATTCTCTGCAAGTACTGAAATAAGTGGTAACAGATAGTTTTTGTGATAGGATAATTTGTAATGAGAAACAAGTAACAAAAGTAAATAAAGTGCAGCAAGGTGTCCCAATCCTTTTTGTATCAAAGGACAAGCCTGGACAAACTCTTATATAGAGAAAAGCGCTCCCGAGGACACATGGGAATATCGTCAAGCTAGTTTTCATCACATTCATATGATTCGCGTTCGGTACTTTGATAATTTGGTATGTGGGTGGACCCGTGCTTTGGTACTGTCCTTACTTGGACAAGCATCCCACTTATGATTAACCTCTATTGCAAGCATCCGCAACTACAACAAAAGTATTAAGGTAAACCTAACCATAGCATGAAACATATGGATCCAAATCAGGCCATTACGAAGCAACGCATAAACTAGGGTTTAAGCTTCTGTCACTCTAGCAACCCATCATCTACTTATTACTTCCCAATGCCTTTCTCTAGGCTCAAATAATGGTGAAGGGTTATGTAATTGACGTTCACATAACACCACTAGAGGAGAGACAACATACATCTCATCAAAATATCGAACAAATACCAAATTCACATGACTACTAATAGTAAGACTTCTCCCATGTCCTCAGGAACAAACGTAATTACTCACAAAGCATATTCATGTTCATAATCAGAGGGGTATTAATAAGCATATAGGATATGAACATATGATCTTCCACCAAATAAACCAACTTGCATCAACTACAAGGAGTAATTAACACTACTAGCAACCTACTAGCACCAATCCCGGACTTGGAGACAAGAATTGGATACAAGAGATGAACTAGGTTTTTGAGAGGAGATGGTGCTGGTGAAGATGTTGATGGAGATTGCCCTCTCCCGATGAGAGGAGAGTTGGTGATGATTATGGCGATGATTTCCGCCAGATCCCTAGATTGGTTCCGCCAAGGTTCCGCCCTATGGCTGCGGAGTTTCATCCGAGGAGATGGCTTATGATTTTTTTCGTCATTGAAAGACTCCATATAGCAGAAGATGGCCATCAGAGAGCCACCAGGGGGCCCACGAGGTAGGGGCGCACGCCCAGTGGGGTAGGGCGCGCCCCCACCCTCGTGGGCAGGGTGTGGCTCCGTGGTTAACTGCTTGCGCTCAGTACTTTTTATATATTATGAAAACGTCTTCCGTGAAGTTTCAGGACTTTTGGAGCTGTGCAGAGTAGGTCTCTAATATTTTCTCCTTTTCTAGCCCAGAATCCCATCTGCCGGCATTCTCCCTCTTTATGTAAACATTGTAAAATAAGAGAAAATAGGCATAAGTATTGTGACATAATGTGTAATAGCAGCCCATAATGAAATAAATATCGATATAAAAGCATGGTGCAAAATGGACGTATCATGCATCAATGCGCACATTTTGACACCCTCACTGGCCCCTGCCCACCTCAAGGCCCGCACATCGCTCTCTATCTCGCACGCATAATCTCTTCGTGAATACCCTGTTTAGCATGTAGCTTTCCGTCACATACACACACATTTCTCTCCTTAGGTTTGTTTTCTCCCAATATCTGACACACACACAACACACACACCCCCCTCCCCCGAGCACACGATTCATCCCCATCCAAGGTTATATGGCGACCACTCTCGCTTGTGCTTCCCTGCACCCCAGCATGCACAACACCTCAATCTTCAAAGACGGCATCGAGTAGATCGAAGATGGCGACCAGACTGCGCTAGAGAATGTGCGGCCATTTGGAAGCAGGATGATGTGACGACGGCTGACTGACTCATCCCCCGCCCTCTCTCTCTCTCGCACAAAATTACCAATCCCTCTCTCCCCCCGCACAAATTTATCAATCCCTCAACCCACGAGATCCTTCCCCTCTCGTCCATGTTTTTCCAGCTCTCTCATCAAACCTGTTGTCTCTTCTCCTTCCACGTGTACAAAATCCGGATGCACACGCATCTCACGTATATTACATGTCTCCATATTTCTCACAGACCTAACTTCTTCCTCTCTCTTTCTCTCTCTTTATCTCCCTCTCTCTATTTCGTTAGGTTTGTCTCCTACTCTCTCGTCCACATACATACAGTCTTTCCCGCCTTATCTGCTCCATCTTCGCAAGCTCTCTCTGCACGTTTCATTCACACATTGGGATATGTTCAAAATGTTGCTTTTATAATGGCTGATGTAGAGTTATTATTGGTTTTGTTGCATCCTACAAAGTAATAATTATTATATGCATTTTGATTGTCATTTGACTGGGATTATGCGAGTTTGAGCATGTTGTGAAGTACTATATACCTCGTATACATCTTGGAATTCGACAATGATTGTAACTATTGAATTGTATAGACCATTACATTTGAAGTCAGTAGCCTAATATATTTATTTCACAATTTCAACAAATGATTAATTCACTACATACTAAGAAAACAAATGTGCACCCTCCGTTTTTATTTAAGTCCGCGTATTAGCATTGGTGAAAGTCAAGTTTTGTAAACTCTCAGAAAGTTTATAAAAAAAATATTAACATATACAATAAAAAATAAATATCATTAGATTCATTATTGAATGTACTTTCACATCAGACATATCTGTTATGGTAAATGTTTATATTTTTCTATAAAGTTGGTCAGACTTCAGGAAGTTTGACTTCTGTCAAACCTAAAATGGAGAGTTTACTAGTACTACTCGCTAATTGCTTAGCCGAATCACCCAACACGCCACACGGGGAGTTCAGTGTCACAAAATTTTGTGGTCGGCAAGGAAAATCTCCCACGACCTTGATTCGAGCAGTGGGAAGTTACCATCATAGCCTTCGGAACAGGCCTACGGATGGCGGTTGGTAGGGGGCTGTTTTCGTAACTTCAGGTTCACCCTACCCAGCCAACCCCACCCCGGCACCAAGAGTAGTACACCTGAATACTCCCAATTTTCTATCCCCACCGCAAAATAGACTTCTCCACGACACCGCAGCCTTCGTGCTCCTCCCCTTCTACATCGACGCACTCGTCCACCGCAGCGCATCTGCCTCATCGACGACCTCATATGCCGCACTGGAGCCGGTCCACCATCGTCATCGTACACGGAGCCTCTTCCCTTACACCGTCTTCCACGGTCTCGGATCTTCTTCTCGGAATCCGACACCAAGCGTAGAAGCACCACTGTAGTGGACAATGAACTGACTCCCGTTGCCGACCATGACTCATAGAGGCCGCCACGACCATCGTTCTCCTCCTCGATTGATAATGTGTGTATTGAATCACTTAGCAGTACATGTGCAGTTCCAATTTGGTTCATACCTACCCTTCAATTTTCTTGCCATGTTGAGATTGTAAAACCATGAGTGCCAACATGCAGAGGAGCAATGAAGACCAAACACGGGATATTGGGGACATCTTCAAGGAGCGTGGCAAGTTAAAGAAGAGCTGCACCGAACCTGTAAAACAAGCTTTGGTAAGTAACACCCTTTCAATTACTTCCGTTTATCCTCGTGTTCTAGGATGTGTATATGTTGTAGTTTCTGTTTCTCTTAAGCCTCATGTTCTTCGGTGTGTCATAAGAAGAGTCTTAATCGTCCTAATGCTTTCATTTTTAGCTTGATGTAGGAAGTGGGTCTTCTCACCTTGTAGTCTGTTTTTATATTTTTTTCCTTCTGAATTCACTTCTCCTAGTTTTGTTTATCTGGCTTCTACGAAATGGATCTGGGTTTCTCTGAGTATTGATCTAAAAAATAAGTAACTTCATGTCAGGATCCAGTTCCTACAAGGAGGGAAGTATGGTCAACCTCGAGATCATGTTTCCAGAAAGAGGCTGGATTACACACAATGTGCCAGTTCCCTAATGATGTTGGATGAGACACAAGGTGCAAATTCCTAGATGATGCTGGATTACACACAAGCCAGGTGGAGTCGTCAGCTGTTCGTGTCCTCGTTGCTCTAGTAAAGGCTAAAAGAAAGCGTGCAACAGCCCTTGAGAATGTAGCCGAGTTCCTGAAGAAGAGAAAAGAGCAATCAGATGCTCTCTTCACCCATGCCAAAGAAGATATGGAAGAAGCCAGAAATAAGCTAGCAGAGGCAGAGCAGGCTAGGCATCTCCTGCTATCTAAAACTGTTGTCAATACAAAATTTCCTTCATAGTAGCTAGGTTCAAATGTTTATGCAGTCAGCATGCCTGTTGTGATGTCCGTGCATCTACTGATGTGGCACAATTTTTTTTCTGGTCATGTAATAACAACAATTACTTTCCAAACAATAACAGACGAAGCATTGGACATGGTATAGTTCACGTGCAAGCCAGACATTCCAAGTTCCACTTCCACATCAAACTCATGTTCATAGATATCTCTAGACTGATACATAATGTCCACAGCCATGATTCACTTCAAAGCCAAAAAAATTGAGGAGAGTTATGAATAAAGAAAAACCTCTAGTTCCTGCTACCAGTGCGAGCGCAACAAGTGAAGACCATGTGTAATTAATTATATTTTGGTCATTTTTTGTGTTCTAAAATGTCGGCCGGCTCGCGGAAGGACGTGTTGCTGGCACATGCGCGGATTCAATGAAGGCAGGCGGGGCAGTCTGAAGCCGGTTGCATGTGGCGAGGAGGCGTGTTCATCCGGGCCTATAGCGAGTGGGGCCCTCTTGGCCGGTGCGCCGGTTCAATGCCTGCGCTATGAGAGGTCGTGTCTGTGTCAGGGCAATCACTCCCTCCAGTCCTTTTTTGTTTTCCTATTACAAAATCTCGTTTTCCATTCACATTTTACCGGTGAAATTCGTCGACAAGCTTTGACCCAAAATACGATGGGGACTAGTAATCTAGAACGGAGGTAGTAGTTTTTTTAATCAAAGAAGGGTTTCCCCCTTCCGATTTTCATTACTGAAAACCAACATCTAAATCTAAACCATAGTCTTTTCCCTAGAACTACCAGGTTCAACATCTCGCAACATAAACCCACACAACCATACGCCAAGGAGGTACGCAGTACTATGAATTCCATTTTTGCTCCATACCAATCGTTCTAAAAATTACTTAGTACTTATAACGCGCCATTGGAAATCGGAACTCTTAACCCCGCTAAAAATGATATTTTAAACATGGCTACTCGATCTGTGGCAACTAGGGAGCCACCGCCTCCAAGTCGTTCACCTGTGGTCCTGACCATCAACTCCTACGGATCAAATTATCACGCGAGCTGACTATTCCTACAAAGGTGCGCGCCACCACGTACCCGATATTTGCGAATGCAGCAATTGTGCACCTAGGGATTTAGGGTTTATTTGTTAATGTTGCCTTTACGTAACACTCGTGTGTGCGAGACAGCGAGAGACCGACTGCGTGCGTGCGCCTCTTTTCTTCGTATATCTACTTCTCCATTTGTCTAGTGTCCAAAAAATTATAATAACTGCTAGCAATGTGCCAATGCGTTTCCACATGATCAGAGTAGATTAATACAAATTCACCGATTTGATAGAAAAAATTTCTAGTTTTGAAATACGTATATCACTAAAAAAATGTTATGTTTCACTCAAAATATATTCCTCTGGTGGTTTTGATGAGATAAGGGAGGAATGTTGTTGGTTTCAAGATTCGAGAAGTGGTATATGTCTAATTTCTACTCTTACTAGCAAGATGCTCGTGCGTTGCACGGAACATCAAGATCTTGTGGGAGAAAAGGATGAACGAGGGAAGGCCTTATCTGCAAATGTGGAGAGGAGTGCGGGTAAATTGCCATAGTTTCGTTCCTATCCGTCAGATATATATTGGACGTCCTATATTGCAGGATGGCAGTCCCACCATCATCACCAACTCTGTTTTTTATCCCTACTCTTATAAAAATCATAGTCGGTGATGATCGTGTGCCTGCCATCCTGCAATACAGGCCGTCCGATCCATATCTGACGGATAGGAAGGAAACTATGGCAATTTTGCAAAAAGATGCCCACAGCCCTCTCCACACTTGCAAATAAATCCTTCCCTTGTTCATCCTTTTTCCCCACAAGATAAACTACTCATACAAATGCATCTTCATTGTCACACCCTGATTTTCATGCCACAACACTTAAGCTAATAAATCATAGTAAAATGTGGTTTGACAAAAAACTTTTGTGTGCTTTGGACTTTGCTTAATTTGATTTTTGTGTGTTGGTTGCAAGTGCTCTAAAAATCAAATAAATCCTCCAACTCTTATACCCCTTCTCCTTGATCCAAAACCTTGCCCAATGATCATGCCATGTGTATAGGACATAAAAATAATTAAAAAAAATAATTTGGCCAAATAGTATTTTCAAAAATTAGTTTTCCATAAACCACTGAATTGAGGTTTGCAGTACAAGTACTTGATTTGGGGTATGAAAAATATTTAAAAGAGTATATTTGAAACCTATTAGATATAAGACTCCCATAAACCATAAAAATATAATTTTAAAAGTAGTTTTCCTATTTTATTTAAAGGCCTTTTCTTGAGGACAGAAATGGTCTTTAATAGGTTAAAATTATTTTAAAGCTTCAAAAATATTTTGAGAAAAATTAGGGAAACTCAGTGGACATATATGTTCCATATAAAAGAGTTTCAACACATGGTCATGTTCAAAATATTAGGCAAAACCTTCCAAAACCATTTCTGTCCATTTCAAGTATTTGAAATATTTCTACAAGAAATATTTTCAAATAAATCCAATAAAAGTGCACCAAATAAATCCAATAAATATGCATAATTTGATGTTCTTGCAAAGTTTTAAATCAATCATAGTAGTTTTGGTTCACAAAATTGCACCAAAACCCTCTCTATCCAGATCCAAGTTTGAACAATTTTACATTGCCAAGTGTCTCCTTTTGATATGATTTTTTGTCGACATGTTCACATCCTCAAATGATGACACCAAAACAAGTGGTGCACCAAGGAGAAGAGTTTAGCTTAGCTAGATCTAAGGAAGTCCATTCCTGCTGATTTCTAGGGTTTCCCAAAATTACATTGGCAACTTTCTTCCAATGAGCTCAAACTTGCTGATCAACCTCAATTATATATTCCACTTGATCCTGTTAATTCTAATGTCCAGTGGAATTTATTTGCTTGCCCAAATTTGCATCAAACACCTTCTGGTCATTGCAAAAAGTCATTGGTTTCACCCCTCCCTACACTAATCTCCTTGACTCCATATTTTTACCATAGCTACTCCTAGACCCCTTATACCTCCAGTAACAATGGCAACCTCACAGCTCCATTATTGGGGGGGGGGGTAAAAACCTCTCTCTCCCTCTCTGGACAACCATTTTCTCTCTTTTCCTCAACCTCCCTCCTCTCCTACTGGCTCTCTAGTGCATCCAATGCCACTCCTACATTGTTTAATCACCCCGAAAACATCCAGACACAAAAGGACAGGCTCATGGCACATAAACAATGCCAGTGCATGCAGAGCTCGCGCTCTGGAGCATGCTACAGTGCTCTCCCGCACTATAGCTCACCCATGTCAAGGGATACGACAGCCTTGAGCGTCGGGGTGATTTCTCCTGAGGTGGCCTCGGCACCTGGGACACGGCACGCTGCCGGCCCCCTCCAGAACCTCTCTCCTCTTCCCCTATAGGCTCACCTGAGCGCGTCCGTGGACACTGCCCACGGTGCACCACAGCCACGCCCATATAAGCTACTCCCGACCTCTACTCTGGCCTCTCCTCATTATCCCTCTCCCCAACGAACCTCCCAGACAACATCCCTCTCCCTCCCATGCTCTCTTTCCCTCTCCATGGCCGCCATGGTCGCCGCCTGCCTCCGCCCGACTCCGGCGAACCAGAGCCTCCCCTCCTCTCCTTTGACCACTAGGAGAAGCGTAGCAGGCCAGCCGAGCACTCCCGCTCCTTCTCCCCCTGCCCTTGTGCCCATGGCGTCGCGCGCATCCACTCCAGACGCCACCCGGCGTTGCTAGGGTCGCCGTCACCCCAGATCCTCCCAGACCGCGTGAAGCCCCTGGATGGAAGCGGCTCACCCAAATTTGATGATTCAAATTTCTAGAGGTTTCTAAATTTTGTGATCATGACCTGTGGGGACCCCGACTCATAAGTCGTGATCACCGAATGCACGTGTACAGTGATCCCAGAGATCAATGCTCACTGAACACACAGAAGCTGAATAACATGAGTCTTACATCCATACATACCGTCTTACATAAATTATGACCATTATGGTCAAGTCTTGAGTATAAATTCACAGCGGAAATCTTCGTCGATAACTTGGACCCATGCCATCTGCCTTAACCCTACAGGCATTCTGACTGGGAAGCGTCCTAGCTCGCATGTTCGTCACCTAGGTACTCTTCATTATATCCTGTTCTTTCATGCCTGGCTAATAAAATAACCAATGGCAAGCCAATGAGTAATTTGAATGTACTGGCAAGCAACCCATGTTTTGGTTCAAGATACAACAATGCATGATGTAGGTAAATTTTTGCGGAAATCTAGTTTTGAGTGCAATGACATGTTCAACAACTCATAAGACACGCATTAGGAGAATTCAAGTAACCAAGAGGACGGTTACAGATATCAACATAAAGGGAGTGGGCTCCAACCCAACTCAATCATGTCAAGTCCTTTGACTTGACCCAAGTAGTTCTCCCCACTTATGCAAACACACACTGGTTTGTAAAAATGTGGACGTAGCCCAAGAACGGTTACCCAACTGTCCTTGACCATGGACACGGCTATTCGAATAGTTTTACACTCTATAGAGGTTGCACACTTTACCCACAAGATCGGGGGAACTTCCGTGTCATCCATGGCACGCGGTACCTCAAGTACCCGGGGTAAGCACCCGATCACTATCTTTCCCTAGACGACACTAACATGGAGTCCACTCGTTGTTCCGTATCCTCACGATGTACATCATACGAGACTCACTCGAGATCGTAACACCCGAGAGGGGACACAATGGTGTATCCGGTGCCCTGTGAAAACAATCATGGCCGCCCTACTTGGCACGACCCCGTCCCGAGAGAGCCCACCAACAATTCTGCTTTCACTAGTAATGCGGGCTCCAAGCTAGTATCGGCCTAGGTAAACAATAATGCCCTTTTCCATATAAGGGTAGAGTGGTTGCGCATGTAAGGTTGGAATAACGGTCGCAACTTAAACCAATCCATTTTTGAAAGCAACACACACACTTGCCTTGGTACACCACTTCGTCATCAAGCGGTTACCCATCTCATTATCTCCCTCGGGCATAAGTGGCACCCGATGGGGTTTTCGAAAAGTCGTTCGAAAATCTTTTGTCTCCATCACCATGCATATTCCTCTCCCTTTTTGCGTAGCAACTACTTTAGCATCCTATCTACTCCCACCGGTATAACCCTCATAAGGAGGTAGGGTCATGCACAATGCAAGTATCAACGAGGAAGTAACAGAGGCAACCCATCAAAGTGGTTACCGCCTCATCATGATTCCGTTGCAACAACAATATGGTGCTATATGACATGCATAAAAAGGGTTTCATAGACATGGTCAAAGGGCTGCTTGTCTGGTTCATTAGAGTCTTGAGATCTTCAAATATCTCTGGTCCAACTCTGAGCATTTCGTCTACTTCGTCAACTATTGTCGAAAGCAACCATAATAAGCAACATAACAAGGCAGGAAAAAAGTGCTCTAAAAATATTAACTTGACTTTTCTAGGACATCTCTGGTTATATGAAAAATAACGAGAGTGGTTTCATTGGAATTGGGTCAGTGGATATTTCTAAACATTTTGATATGATGGAATCAAGGGGTTTATGGGTTTGCAAGAAGTGTATAGAAATATATTTTTGAAAAATGAGCAAAGGCACCCATTTAACAAACCATGATTTTAGAAGCATCTAGGAGTTGGTTTCACTGGATTTGGAGTTCAAATGAATATTCTATGGATTTGCAAAGTTGACAAACATGAAGAAATGGCTCATTATTTTGTGGGGTACAGAAAGTATTAAGAAAAATGTTCATGACCTAAGTTATAAACTCAGGAGCATCTAGAAATTTGAGTCATGGCATTTGGATCAAATTTGAGCCCTCTGTGATTTTCTAAAGTTTATCACAGAAATGGAAAATGGGATTTTATTTAATTTGTGTGAGGAAAATTGTTCTAGAAAAATGTGCATCAAATTTGGAGCTCTATTGGATTATTTATGGATTTTTGAATTTGATTGAAAAAAAGAAAAAGGAAAAAAAGGTTTTGGGTTTACCCAAAGCATGCACAGGGCGCAGGATAGCCACTGGGCTGGCCCAGTGGCTCAGCCGCGCGGCGCTCGGGCGATGTCAAAAGCGGCTTCCCGCAAGTACGCCTTCATGAGGGGGAAACGGGTTTACTCCCGGCCCGTATCCACTTAAACGGGTAGGGCCCGCCCATCGGGTCGCTGACGAGCGAGGCCCAGTGCTCAGGCCGTCTCCTACCTCCCGCTCGAACAGAGCAGAGGCAGGGGAGGCGAGGCCAAGTGGTGCCGGCGCTCTCCTGGGCGGCACGGGCCACCTCTGGCCGCGCCCGGCACACCGGAGGACTCAGCGTGCCGTGGCGCACCCGTCCATGTGCTGCATGCCCACAGGGGAGCCCAGAAAGAGGAAGGCTTCAGGTGCGGCAGACCGGGGCTGACGGTGGGTTCGGCAAGGCGAGGAAGGCACGAGGAGGAGGGGATGGAGCACAGGAGGAGTTGGCAGTGGTGATGAGAGGGTGCGGGTGTGTTCATGGGGATGAGAGAGGGGTCGAGGCCCATGAATTCAAGCTACGGCCGGCGGGTCGGCTCCGGCCATGGACGGGGTTGGAAGGCGCGAGGAGGGGAGTGGGTTGGTCCAGGGGATGCACGGGAGGGTGAGAGGGCCAAAGGAGTAGAGAGGGGGCTTGGGGTGGCCTTAAGTAGCTGACCAGCGGCTCCCCATGGACGCGGCGCACGGGTGGCCACGGCAACGGCTCGGGAGGCCAAGAGAGAGGGCGAGGGGCTGTCTACGGTGTCCGTGGGAGTTGAGTGGGGCGCCAGGAAGAGAGAGGAGGAGCGGGCCAAGGCTCTGGTGCTCGCGCGTTTGAGGCCATGCATTGGCCGAGCCGAGCGGCTCTGGGCACGCGCCGCAGGAGGTGAGAGAGAGGAAGAGACGAGGGGGCCGGCACGGTGGCGTGTTGCGGACGTCGAGGCACCTCAACTGGCGCGAGAGGGAGGCCTAAGGCGGTCGGGGGACGCAGCGTCAACGGTCGAACGCCCTGCCAGGCGCTCCAGAGCATGCAAATGGCCGGTGTCCGCGGCTTTTCGCGCGCACCCGCGCGTCCACTTGTGTCTGGCGTCTGCAGGAAGAGTAAACAAGAGGGAGGGAGGCTTTGGATGCTCTGTAACTTGCCAGGAGTGAGAGAGAGATGAGAAAGGGAGGGAAAAGTGGCTGTCCAGAGAAGAAAAATGGGGTTCTACCCCCCCCCCCCTTAATCATGGCTCCTCGGGCAGGGAAAGATGCAGGGGGTTAGAGGAGGACCAGATGAGGCTGTGGGAAAAAGTTGAGATCATGGAGATTTGTGGAAATGTACAAAACATGCATTTTAAGTTTCTTCCAGAAGGTGTTTGATGTAGGTTTGGCAAGCAAATGGACTTCCCTTGTCATTAGGCTTGACAGCGTCAAATGGCACGAGAAAATAAGAGGTTCCACCAAGATTGAGTTCATTTGGGCAAAGATGCCAATGCAACTTTTGTAAACCCTAGAAATCAACAGAAATGGACTTTCCAATATTTACTTATGAAAATCAATTCTCCTTGATGCACCACTTGGTGTAGTGTCATCATTTGAGGATTTGAACATGTCCACAAAAATTCAGATCAAAAGGACACACTTGGCAATGTAGAGTTGTTCAAACTTGGATCTGGACAAAGAGGGTTTTGGGGCACTTTCGTGAACCAAAGTTATTTTGATTGATATGAAACTTTGCAAGATCATCATATTATGAATATGTGACTTGCTAGAATTTTCTTGGATTTATTTGAAAATATTTCTTATAGAAATATTTCAAATATTTGAAATGAGCTGAAATAGTTCTAGAGGGTTTTGTCCAATATTTTGATCATGAACATGTGTTGAAAGTCATATATATGGACAATATATGTCCACTGAGCTTCGCTGATTTTTCTCAAATATTTTTGAAGCTTTTAAAATAATTTTAACCTATTAAAGACTATTTCTGGCCTACAGAAAAAGCCTTTAAATAAAATAGGAAAATAACTTTTAAAATTATATTTTTGTGGTTTCTGGGTGTCCTATATATAATAGGAGCCAAATATATTTTTTGGAAAGATTTTTACTGCCCTGAATTAAGTACTTGCGGTACAAACCTCAATTCAGGGGTTTTTGGAAAAGTAATTTTTGAAAGTACTATTTGGCCAAATTATTTTTGTAAGAAATTATTTTTATGTCCTATACACATGGCATGATCATTGGTTCAAGGGTTTGGAACAAGGAGTTGAAGTATAGGAGTTGGAGGATTTATTTGATTTTTAGAGCACTTGCAAACAACAGACAAAATCCAATCAAGGCAAGGTCCAAAATACGCAAAAGTTTTTGTCAAACCACATTTTATCATGATTTATTAGCTTAAGTGTTGTGGCATGAAAATCAGGGTGTGACAAGACCACTCGGAAGCAGAAGCAATATGAGGACGTGAAGACTACCCCAAACCTAAGTTTCCATATTTCCTTCCGCGCCTAGTTTGGGAATCTCGGGGATGAGATTCTTGTAAGGGGGATAGGTCTGTCACCCTGTTTTCATGCCACAACACTTAAGCTAATAAATCATGGTAAAATGTGGTTTAAAAAAAAACTTTTGAGTGCTTTGGACATTGCTTGATTTGATTTTTGTTTGTTGGTTGCAAGTGCTCTAAAAATCAAATAAATCCTCCAACTCTTATACCCCTTCTCCTTGATCCAAAACCTTGCCCAATGATCATGCCATGTGTATAGGACATAAAAATAATTTATTAAAAACAATAATTTGGCCAAATAGTATTTTCAAAAATTAGTTTTCCAAAACCCCCTGAATTGAGGTTTACACTACAAGTACTTGATTTGCGGTATGAAAAATATTTAAAAGAGTATATTTGAAACCTATTAGATATAAGACTCCCGTAAACCACAAAAATATAATTTGAAAAGTAATTTTCCTATTTTATTTAAAGGCCTTTTCTTAAGGACAGCGATGGTCTTTAATAGGTTAAAATTATTTTAAAGCTTCAAAAAATGATGGAGAAAAATCAGGGAAACTCAGTGGACATATATGTTCCATATATAAGAGTTTCAACACATGGTCATGTTCAAAATATTGGGCAAAACCCTCCAAATCAAGGTTAGTCCAATAAATCATATTAAAAGTTGCCAAAAACATGTTAAACTTGTATAATATTGGCTTGAAACAATACAAAATTATAGATACGATAGAGATGTATCACCTAACAATGCAACTCTCTAGATAGAATTTAAGAAAAATAGCTAAGGGAAAATGGATAGATGAAATGAGCCAAAACTTTGTGGAGGGTGTTTATATGGGTTGGAGCATGTCCTCGTAAATTTTCAACAATAATGAAGCAGTATAAAATATAGTTGCTTCACAACCTAAAAATCTGACCAGACACCAAGATTGAATGGTGTGCTCTCATAGATTGTTCGACAGAGATGAAAATTGGTGGAGAGTCGTGATATGATCACAAGAAGGATCTTGCCAAATTTCAACTCATTAGGATATCCCTAGCTGGTACTTCCTTCAACAAGGCTTCCTTCTAACAGAAACTTTGGAAATTTTCCGAGGAAGGTTCACCAGGTAAATTAAGTTGAATTCTGGTATGGGGCTATGATATGGACATGAAAAGGTGTCCAACGAGTTTGGGGTCAATCAAGCAAAGATAAATGACACTTCCTTCTCAAAAAGACATTTAAGGTAGAATGAGAAAAAGAATATTTGTGAATAATCTTTGATGATGCCAAGGAGGGTTTTTGACATAACTGTAGAAGATATGGCCCAAAACATTTATGAGAATTATTTTGGAATTTTGGGATTGACATAAATATAGTTTGTTTCACAACATAGTGCAAAAAGGATTATTCCTTGAATAGTAAAAGGAATATTCTCAATAAAAAGAATATTGGTATTGGTTTAAGATGAAAAATGACAAGGTCTTGAGATGGTTTTGAGGATGACAAGCCACTTGGGAGCCTGAGAAGAGATGCTCTTCCCTAGTTTCAAGACCACAGAGTCACAGAAAAGCAATTCAAAGCAAAATTTTAAATAAATCCAAAAGAAAAAAGAAAGGGCCAAAAATCAGGGTGTCACATATACACACATCAATATAATCAAGCAGGAAGTCAGGTTTTACCTCTTTGAGAGAGCCCAAACCTAGATAAATACCGTCTCTGCATTCCCAGTTACCCATTGATCCAAGATCCACAGCTCGGGACCCCCTACCCGAGATACGCCGGTTTTGACACCAACGTTGGTGCTTTCATTGAGAGTTCCACTATGGGATCATCGAAGGATCAATAGCTCGCTTAGTCATTAGTGAATGCATCCTCACCGGGGACATCTTCATCCCGGCCAGCTCTTCGCGTTCGATATGGTCGTTCTACACACCAATTCGACCGACCATGTTGACCAGATCGACAGCTTCGTCCCTAAGCGGGAAATCAGGTTCGGCAACCTAGAGTACATCGCTGATGCCCGGGGCAATCTGGTCATTACTGGGTTGTCAGCCTCACATGAGGAACCCGCAAATCTCAAAGCTTCAACTTTGGACTTTCTTCTCCACTCCACCTCTGGGTCGATCTTTACCTTAGATCCAGTTTTGAGCTCGGATCCGACCTCAGAGTCCAAGAACCAGGAGTCAGCCCTGGCCGAGTGCGCCCTCTATGCGGCCGCACCGAAGGTTAACACCGAATGATGCCGGAAGACGAATCGTGTCGACCTCTTGCTGTTAAACGAGACATTAGATCGGATCCAATCAATAAGAATCTCAGATGGGCCGTACTCGGTCTATGATCGATCGGACTGGAGGCAGGCCACAGGGAATTTTACATGCCACCCACCACCCACTTAGTAGCCACTATCGGAGACTCAACTGATATGCTAGACTATGCCTCTGAGGAGGATGAGGACATGGACGAGGATGTTGACGCCATGTACAATACGAAAAACTCCACAACCACCCCTAGCATGGGAAAGTGGACTGCCACTTCTACCTATGACGTCTACATGGTCGACAACCCAAAGGAGGGCGGTGAGGATCCCGCAAGGGAGTCATCCAAACACCGACGCGAGTGAAAGCGATCCAGGGGACGCGGAACAGGTAGGGAAAACAACTTGAACACATACACAAATGAAACTGGGGACGACGCTGCTCCAGATAATATGGAGGAGCTTGGCGATAATGCCACCCCCGAGAAGCACCTAGCAGCCCCCGAAGGCAACGAAGACCCCGAGGAGCATGGTGATCCCGAGGACCCTAGTGACTCCGAAGATAGCAAGTACCTTCCTCTTTTCAAAGATGATGAGAGCCTCGGAGCTGAGGATTTCATCGTCCCTGAAGACCCACTAAACCAAGAACGGTTCAAGAGGCAACTCATAGCCACTGCCTAAAGCCTTAAGAGGAAGCAAAAGCAATTGAAAGCTGAATATGATACCCTCTACGACAGATGGACGGAAGTCCTAGTAGCCAAAGAGGGCTACGACAATGAGCGACACCAAAACAAAAGCTACCCACGATGACGTTTGCTCCCGCAATTCGATAACGAGGGCCTTGAGCCCACACCCCCAGATGCAATCTGGCCAACCAGCTAGACCGTCACCCTCGAGGACGGGACAAGATGGATGAAGATGCCAAAAATACTCCCTCGCAAGAGGGGTAAGGAGCCAATCTAGCCAGAAGATCTATATGATCTGCGACACGACCTAATAGCCAGAGTAGGCCACACCAGATCCATTTACGGATCTATAGGGCACACTCCTGCTGAATGGAACAGATACAAAGCTTGGTGCGACAGAAATGAGAGAGCCCGGGATCAATGCCGCGCTTGGATGATAACCGATCTGTGGCACGACATGGCCCGGGTCAGGGGCGCCGCACACCTAATGTGTTTCACAAACGAGGTAATGCAACACCAGTTCCCTGAAGTGTTTAAACCCGTAAATATCAAACGGTGCGATGGGACAACAGATCCTGCCATGTGGATTGAAGACTTCTCCACATTCATATGGCCTGAGGGGACGACCTCCACACCAACAAATATTTACCACTGAAGCTCAAAAGGACCAGGAAGGCACTGGTTGTAGCCTCCCCAAAAACTCCATTGGGAGTTGGGAAGAGCTCCAGGATGCCTTCCGAGCTACATTTCAAGGCACTTATGTTCGGCCACTCGATGCCGATGAATTGAGCCACATTGTTCAAAAGCCCGGAGAGTCAGCCTGACAGTTTTGGAACTGGTTCTTGACCAAGAAAAACCAGATCGTCAACTGTCCATATGCTGAGGTAATAGCCACTTTCTGGCATAGCATCCAGGACGAATGGCTCGCTCGCCGGCTCGGCCAAGATAAACCAAAAATAATGCCGTCCCTCACCTCACTAATGACCATCTTTTGCGCAGGTGAAGATAGTTGGTTAGCTCTAGGAACAACCACCCGCTCGAACCCGGCACCTCAGAAGTCGGGGACGAGAATGGGAAACCATGGCGCAACAAGAACAAGCGCCGGCACAATGGCAGTGAAGCCAACCATACTACAATGAATGCCGGATTTGGCAACTCCAAATCAGGATCATGGAAGATGCCCTCTAAAGGGAACTGGGATGGCCCTACCTTGTTGGGAAACTCCTGGATATACCTTGCCAGATCCACGACACCGTAGACAAGCCCGCTAACCACACCAACCATAATTGTTGGGTGAATGAACAGGCCGACAAGCTCATAGCCATGGAGCTACGCAAGAGACCCCGCAATGAGGACAATGACGAACCTCGCAGTCCGAACAATGGAGGCAAGAAGCAATTCCCTGCTGAGGTAAAAACTGTGAACATGATCTATGTCGCGCATATACCTAAAAAAGAGCGGAAGCGTTGCTACTTCTTGAGCTTGCATTGCTTTTTCCCTCGAAGAGGAAAGGGTGATGTAGCAAAGATGACCTGATGTAGAGGGATAAACTCAAGCAATATGATGAAAACCCCATCTTTTTACACTTGATGGCAACAATACAAATACGTGCCTCGCTACCCCTACTTTTTCACTTGGTGAGGACACCGCAAGATTGAATCCAAAACTAAGAACCTCTCCCATTGCAAAGAAACCTATCTAGTTGGCCAAACCAAACTGATAATTCGAAGAGAAATACAAAGATTTCAAATTATGCATATAATAATTCAGAGAAGATGCAAATAATATTCATAGATAAGTTGATTATAAATCCACAATTCATCGATCTCGACAAACACACCACAAAAGAAGATTACATCAGATAGATCTCCAAGAACATCGACGAGAACATGGTATTGAGAATCAAAGAGAGTGAAGAAGCCATCTAACTACTAGCTATGGACCTGTAGATCTATGGTAAACTTCTCACGCTTCATCGGAGGGGCAATAGGGTTGATGTAGATGCCCTCCATGATCGAATCCCCCTCCGACAGGATGCCGAAAATGGCCCCAAGATGGGATCTCACGGGAATAGAAGGTTACAGTAGCAGAAAAGTATTTTGGTGGATGCCTCTGGTCGTTTGGGAATATTTGGGAATTTATAGGCCAAGAATTAGGGTTAGAAGAGCTCCTAGGGGCCCATGAGCCAGGGGGCGCCCACTAGGGTGTGCTCTAGAGGCTTGTGACCTCCTTGGGACTCCTCTAACTTCATCTCCAAGTCCTACTTGTGTCTTCTGGTCCAAGAAAAATCATCGAGAAAGTTTTATTCCGTTTGGACTTCGTTTGATATTCCTTTTCAGTAAAACTCAAAAACAAGGAAAAACATAAACTGGCACTGGGCTCTGGGTTAATAGGTTAGTCGCAAAAATAATATAAAATAGCATAATAATGCATATAAAACATCCAAAATATATAACATAATAGCATGGAACAACAAAAAATTATAGATATGTTGGAGATGTATCAAGCATCCCCAAGCTTAATTCCTACTCGTCCTCGAGTAGGTAAAATATAAAAACAGAATTTTTGATGTGGAATGCAACCTAACATATTTATCCATGTAATTTTGTTTATTGTGGTATGAATGTTAAGATCCATAAGATTCAAAACAAAAGTTTAATATTGACATAAAAACAATAATACTTCAAGCATACTAATAAAGCAATCATGTCTTCTCAAAATAACATGGCCAAAGAAAGTTATCCCTACAAAATCATATAGTTTGGCTATGCTCCATCTTCATGACACAAAGTATTCAATCATGCACAACCCCAATGACAAGCCAAGCAGTTGTTTCATAGTTTTGATGTTCTCAAACTTTTTCAACTTTCACGCAATACATGAGCATGAGCCATGGATATAGCACTATAGGTGGAATAGAATATGGTGGTTGTGGAGAAGACAAAAAGAAGGAGATAGTGTCATATCAACTAGGCATATCAAGGGGCTATGGAGATGCCCATCAACAGATATCAATGTGAGTGAGTAGCGATTGCCATGCAACTGATGCACTAGAGCTATAAGTTTATGAAAGCTCAAAAAGAAACTAAGTGGGTGTGCATCCAACTCGCTTGCTCACGAAGACCTAGGGTAATTTGAGGAAGCCCATCACTGGAATATACGAGCCAAGTTATATAAAAAAAATTCCCAGTAGTATATGAAAGTGACAACATAGGAGACTCTCTATCAAGAAGATCATGGTGCTACTTTGAAGCACAAGTGTGGAAAAAGGATAGTAACATTGTCATTTCTCTCTTTTCTCTCATTTTTTGTGGGCTTCTTTGGCCACTTTTAATTTTTTTGTGGGCTTCTTTGGCCTCTTTTATTTTTTTTATAAAGTTCGGAGACTCATCCCAACTTGTGATGGAATCATAGCTTCCGTCATCCTTTCCTCACATGGGACAATGCTCTAATAATGATGACCATCACAATTTTATTTACTTAAAACTCAAGAATTACAACTCGATACTTAGAAAGAAATATGACTCTATATGAATGCCTCCGGCGGTGTACCGGAATGTGGAATGATCTAGCATAGCAAATGACGTCAAAAAACGGACAAGCCATGAAAACATCATGCTCGCTATCTTACGGTCATGCAAAGCAATATGACAATGATGGTGCCAGTCATAATAAAACGAAACGGTGGAAGTTGCATGGCAATATATCTTGGAATAGCTATGGAAATTCCATAATAGGTAGGTATGGTGGCTGTTTTGAGGAAGGGTATATGGTGGGTTTAATGCACCGGTGAGAGTTGCGCGTGACTAGAGAGGATAGCAATGTTGGAAGGGTGAGAGTGCGTATAATCCATGGACTCAACATTAGTCATAAAGAACTCACATACTTATTGCAAAAATCTATTTGTCATCAAAACAAAGTACTACACGTATGCTCCTAGGGGGATAGATTGGTAGGAAAAGACCGCCGCTCGTCCCCGACCGCCACTCATAAGGAAGACAATGAATAAATAAATCATGCCCCGACTTCATCATATAACGGTTCACCATACGTGCATGCTACGGGAATCACAAACTTTAGCGCAATTATTTCTACCAATCCATAATTACTCACTAGCATGACTCTAATATCACCACCTTTATATCTCAAAACAATCATAAAGAATCAACCTTCACATAGTATTCAACACACTTCATATGAAAGTGTTTATTATATCCCTCTTGGATGCCTATCATATTAGGACTAAATTCATCACCAAAGAAAATTACCATGCTGTTTAAAGAGACTCTCAAAATAAGAAATGAAGCGTCAGAGTTAAACAATTTGTATAAAATAAAGCCATCGCCATGCTCTAAAATGATATAAGTGAAGCACTAGAGCAAAATTGCCTAGCTCAAAAGATATAAGTGAAGCACATAAAGTATTCTAACAAATTCATGATTCATGTGTGTCCCTCTCAAAAGGTGTGTACAACAAGGATGATTTTGTCAAACTAAAAAGGAAAGTCTCATATCATACAAGACGCTCCAAGCAAAACACATATCATGTGGTGAATAAAAATATAGCCTTAAGTAAATTTACCAATAGACGAAGACGAAAGAGGGGATGCCATCTAGGGCATCCCCAAGCTTAGATGCTTGGTTATCCTTGAATATTAGCTTGGGGGCCTTGGGCATACCCAAGCTTAAGCTCTTGCCACTCCTTATTCCATAGTCCATCAAATCTTTACCCAGAACATGAAAACTTCACAACACAAAACTCAACAACAAAACTCATGAGATCTGTTAGTATAAGAAAATACATCACCACTTTTTGTTACTGTTGCGAACTCATTATTTATTTATATTGGTGTAATACTTACTTTATTTTAAATTCTCCATGGTTCATACCCCCAATACTACCCATAGATTCATCAAAATAAGCAAACAACACAAAAAAAACATAATCGGTCAGAAACAGAACAGTGTTTAGCAATATAAAAACTTTGTATACTTCTGTAACTCCAAAATTCTGAAAAATTAGGACAATAGAGGCAATTTGTATATCAATCTTGTGTTAAAAATTCAGAGTTTTCTACGCTTCTGTGATTTTTAAAAATTATGTGACTGGGCGCAAATGTTTCTGTCTTTCAGCAAGATCAAATCAACCATCACTGTAAGCCATCCCAAAGGTCTTGATTGGTGCAAACACTAAATTAAAACACCAAAACACATCTAACCAAAGGCTAGATGACAAAATTATTCAAAAACAGGAAAAAAAAGCCAGAAGAAAAATAAAATTGGGTTGCCTCCTAACAAGCGCTATTGTTTAACGCCCCTAGCTAGCATAAAACATATATCTAGGTATTGTTATCTTTGGTATGCAATCCATAAGTAGATCTCATAATAGATTCATATGGTAACCTAATTTTCTTTTAGGAAAGTGTTCCATGCCCTTCCTATGCGGAAATTGAAATCTAATGTTTCCTTCTTTCATATCAATAATTGCACCAATCGTTCTAAGGAAAGGTCTACCAAGAGTAATAGGACATGTAGCATTACAATCTGTATCAAGAACAATGAAATCTATAGGAACATAATTCCTATTTGCAACAATAAGAACATCATTAATCCTTCCTGTAGGTTTCTTTATAGTGGAATCCGCTAGATGCAAATTTAAAGGACAATAATCAAATTCACGGAAACCTAACACATCACATAAAGTTTTTGGAATCGTGGAAACACTCGCGCCCAAATCACACAGAGCATGGCACTCATAATCTTTAATCTTAATCTTAATAGTAGGTTCCCACACATCATAAAGTTTTCTAGGAATAGAAACTTCCAATTCAAGCTTCTCCTCAAAATATTTCATCATAGCATCAACAATATATTTAGTAAAAGCTTTATTTTGATTATAAGCATGAGGAGAATTTAACATGGATTGCAACAAGGAAATACAATCTATCAAAGAACAATTAGCATAATTAAAATCCTTGAAATCCAAAAGAGTGGGTTCATCGCTAGTTAAAGTTTGACCTCTACAATCCCACTTTTATCAATTTGTGCATCAAGATCTATAAACTCCAAACCATTGGGACGGCTTTTAACTAAAGTTGACTCATCTCCAGTCCCATCTTTATCAAGCTTTATATCAGAAAACAAAGATTCAATAGGATTCACATCAATCACTTTAAGATCTTCATCATTATTTTCACAAAAACTAGAAGAACACGGTTTTACAAACCAATCTCACTTAGTACGCATCTTAGTGGTTCTTTATTTGCACTCATAAACTCATAGATTTCAGGGATTAATTAATATCATGCTTGGGAGGAATAGATCTAATTTTCAAAGAACGAATCTCAAGAGAAATTCTATCCACGTTCCTAGCCAAATCATCAATCTTAAGCAATTTTTCTTCAACCAAAGCATTGAAATTCTTTTCGGAACTAATAAATTATTTAATATTGATCTCAATATCAGAGGGTATCTTATTGTAATTTCCATAAGTATTTTTGTAGGAATTACCATAATTATTAGAGGAATTACTAGGAAACGGCCTAGGATTGAAATTACCTCTATACGCGTTATTACCAAAATTGTTCCTACCAAAAAAATTCATATCCATAGATTCTTTATTATTCTCAATCAAAGTAGATAAAGGCATATCATTAGGATCAATAGGAGCACTCTTACTAGCAAAAAAATTCATAAGTTCATCCATCTTGCCACTCAAAACATTATTCTCTTCAATCGCATGCACTTTTTTTAATAGTAGAAGATCTTCTGGTAGGCCATTGAGAATAATTAACCATAATATTATCTAGGAGTTTAGTAGCTTATACTAATTTAATTTCTATAAAAGTACCTCCCGCGGCCGAATCTAAAATATTTCTAGAAGCAAAATTCAATCCGGCATAAAAAATTTGTTTCATCAACCACAAATTTAAACCATGAGTAGGGCAATTTTGTATCATCAATTTCATCGTGTCCCAAGATTGTGCAACATGTTCATGATCAAGCTGCTTAAAATTCATAATTTCGTTCCTAAGGGAGATGATCTTAGCGGGAGGAAAATACTTGGAAATAAAAGCATCTTTACACTTATTCCATGAACCAATACTATTTTTAGGCAAAGAAGAAAACCATGTTTTAGCACGATCTTGTGGTGAGTACGGAAATAGCTTCAACTTAATAATATCATTATTCACATCTTTCTTCTTTTTCATATCACACAACTCAATGAAATTATTCAGATGGGATGCCTCATCTTCACTAGGAAGGCCGGAAAATTGATCTTTCATAACAAGATTCAACAAAGCGACATTAATTTCATAAGATTCCGCACTAGTGGCGGGAGCAATCGGAGTACTAATAAAATCATTATTATTAGTATTGAGAAAATCACACAATTTGGTATTCTCTTGAGACATCATGACAAAGCAAGTAATCTAACACACGAGCAAACAAAAGGCAAACGAAAAGACGAACGGAAGAAGGCCGAATAAAAAGGCAAATCTTTTTGTATTTGCTGAAAATATTTTAGAAGTGGAGGAGAGGGAAACAAGAGGTAAATGGCAAATAATTTCATGGAAGAGTTGAGAACTTATGGTGGGTACTTGGTAGGCTTTATGTAGATCTCCCCGGCAACGGCGCCAGAAATTCTTCCTGCTACTTCTTGAGTTTGTATTGGTTTTTCCCTGGAAGGGGAAAGGGTGATGCACCAAAGGAGAGATAAGTATTTCCCTCAGTTATGAACCAAGGTATCAATCCAGTAGGAGAAACACGCAGGTCCCCAATATATGCACCTACATAAACAATCACACACTTGCACCCAACGCGATAAAGGGGTTGTCAATCCCTACACGGTCACTTGAAAATGTGAGATCTGATAGAGATAGATATAAAAGATTACTAACATTTAAAACAAAATAAAAGTAAATAAATTGCAACAAGGTATTTTTGGTATATAGATCTGAAAATATATGAAGGAAAATAGACCCGGGGGGCAGAGGTTTCACTGGAGGCTTCTCTCTTGAAGGCAAACACTAGTGGAAATAGTGCTAGCCACAACTTACGTTGGTGGCGCACCATTTACAACCCATGCCACCACTATTTTTTTTAAATATTGGTGGCGTTGGCTTATTTGGTACAACATTAGTATGGGCATAGTGGTGGCGTGGGAAAACAGGGTAGCGTCAGAAGTATATTGGATCAACAATTTGTACCAGGCGTAATATAGTGCTGTCGTGGAATAGCAAGGAACGCTAGCACTATTATATTTACTTGTGGCATGTTGTTGGTTCCGATGCCAGTATTTTTATTTTGTTAAGGCCACCATTCTTATAATTTTTGTAGTATATTATAGTTTACTTTTATTAAATTTATATTATTTTTAATTGGAAATAATGACATCTTTTTAAAATATGTAGTTTGAGACTTCAAATTTATTTTTTTCTTTTTATTTTCATTATGACTTGAAATATATAGTTTTGAGCCTTCAAATATGTGGTTTGACACTTCCAAATTTTTTTCTTTTTAGTTTTTTATGTAATGATTTTTTAGATTATATTATAGTTTATTTTTATTAAATTTCTATTATTTTTAAATTAAAATAATGACATTTTTTAAATATGTATTTTGAGACTTTAAATTTACTTTTTTATTTTCAGTTTTAGACTTGAAATATATAGTTTTGAGCCTTCAAATATGTGGTTTGACACTTCCAATTTTTTTTCTTTTTAGTTTCTTATGTAGTGATCTTTTTAAGTATATTATATTTTACTTTTATTAAATTTCTATTATTTTAAATGGAAATAATGACATTTTTTTAAATATGTAGTTTGAGAATTTAAATTTACTTTTTCATTTTAGTTTAAGACTTGAAATATATAGTTTTGAGCCTTCAAATATGTGGTTTGACACTTCCAAATTTTTTCATTTCAGTTTTTTATGTGGTGATATATTTTATAGTATATTATAGTTTACTTTCATTAAATTTCTATTATTTTTAAATGGAAATATTGACATTTTTTAAAATATGTACTTTGAGAATTTAAATTTACTTTTCTTCTTTTTAGTTTAAGACTTGAAATATATAGTTTTTTATGCCTTGAAATACGTGGTTTGACACTTCCAATTTTTTTCCTTTTAGTTCTTCATGTGGTGATCTTTTTTATAACATTGGGCCAAGCCCAAGTATTAGGAGGCCATGGGGGTCAAAACCCGGGCAATGACACCCTCACCCCACTCCCTCTCTCTTGTTCCCCTTCCACTCCTACTCTATCCGCTCGTCGTTGCTGGCCGGGTCGTGTATCTAAGACTGACAGTAGAATGGGGGTAGGTATGAGTAGGCAAGATCCTAGCTATGGAGTAGTTTTACACACGAGTTTTACGAGTTCTGGCCCTTCTCGGAAGAAGTAACAACCCTACGTCTCGGTGCCCTTAGGCGGTCGACTGGATTATATGTGTGTGTGAGTTTACAAAAGATGCGAACCCTTGTGCCAGTGGAGGGGGGTGTCTTATATAGAGTGCGCCAGGACCCCAGCCAGCCCACGTTACAAGGGGTTTAAGTTACATTAAGAGGGGGGGCGTTACTGGTAACGCTAGTAGTTAAATGACATAAATGCCTATTAAGTCTATGAAGTAAACGTCTGACCGTTGTCGTGCAGAGTGACTTTAGGTCTTCTGTCTGTCGAGTGATAATTGTTGCGGTCGAGTGACCTTGTATCTTCCGAGTGGAACAAGTTGTAGTTGAGTGGATGATGACTCTTCTTCGAATGCTTCTAGTTTGACGGTGACGTCCTAGGGGAGGGTGCCTAGGTCAGGCCTATGACCCTACCCTAGGTACATATCTTCATCCTTAGCCCCCGAATGGTTCAGGGTTCGAGTGGAGAAGGAGTTGATAACCCCTCTGATTCAAGTTTTGCGCGTCGGAAATGTTTTGTCCAGAGGTCGAATGAACATTCATGATGACTTCAACTGCTTGTTCAACCGCCTTGATCCATTCTTGGTTTTGTCGAGTGAACTTTCATTGTTAAGCTTCGAGTGTTGATATGGGAAAATTCTTCCATCTGACGGGTTGTTCTACTGTCTGTGGATTGGACGGGATTCGAATTTTGGGAAGCACGCCGGGCGGGGGAGGCCACAGTAATTGGGATGGATTAGGCAGGCCACCTCGATCTCTGCGCCACCTTTTTCGCCACGTATCGTGCGTGCGACTGTTGCTGGATTTGATCGGATCGCCTGGGCCCATGAGCCATCCACTTGAAGATGCCCTCATATAAGGCATTGGACCGAGGTTTTCGCACAGTGCATTCTCATTCTTCCCCTTCCTCCTATGTTTTCTGCACGGCATCTGCCTCTGCTCTTGGCGTCGTCGCCCCGTTTGAGCTCGATCCGCTGCCATGGGGAAGGAGAAGACAGTGGCGTTGGAGCGTCCGAAGAAGGCGACGGGGAAGGCGAAATGGAAGAGGACCAGCCGGGGCGGGTCTTCATCGAGGTCCGGCCTGCCGCCTGGCTGGATCCAGCGCAACTGGATTCGCTCGACAATCAGCCAAGACGATATCGACGACCTGGTCGAGGGGGGACTCATCCCCCATGAACCGGCGCAGCTCCCAGGGAATGAGACCGAGCCGCGGCCGCAGGAGGGTGAGTGCGTTCTCCTCGCCACTCACGTCGACCGTGGGTTTTCTTTGCCTCCCCATCCTTTCTTTCACGGTTTCTTGAACTTCTTTGGGGATCAACTCCACCACTTTTCTCCAAACACCATCATGTACCTTGCCGCTTTCGTGTCCATGTGCGAGAACTTCTTGGGTTGTCGACCACACTGGGGTCTCTTCAAGCACATATTCACGTGTCATTCTTAGACGGTTAAGAAGGCCAACCCGAGTGACGAGAGGATGCACGTGATACAAATGTGCAGGAGTCTTGGAATTCAAATGAGGAACAAAAGCACTTTCCCAACCATGATCCTTCTCGAGTCGGTCCGGGGTTGCCAGTCGACCTGGTTCTACTACAAGGACCAGCCGACTCCGGGTCAGTCGACTAGACTTCCCCCCTTTTCCATGGCCCGAGTGGAGAAGCTCTCCACCTTGAGAGTGATCCCAGAGGAGAAGGCGCAGGTGAAGGTGTTGGTCGAGTGTGTGGTCCAACTCGTCCGCGACAGAGTGACCGGTATGGACCTGCTGGAGGTCTTCCTCAGTCGATTTATCCAACCACTCCAAGCTCGTGACCATCCGATGTGGATGTACTCGAGGATCGAGGATTCCACTCGGAGGATGTCAGTGAGGACACGGTGGAGCAGTGGCTGAGAGGCATTACTGGCAACAAGGATAACACCGGTGGTCCAGGAGGGTGGTTCCATTCGACCGTTTGCACCAGCCGGAACAGGTACGATTCTGCATTGTCGAGTGTTTTCTTGATTTAGCATGCAACATCTTGTTGATAGCCGACTGTCTTTCTTTTGTTCGTTGTCTTTTAGGCTCCTGTTGATATGTATTCAATGCCCAATGGAGTGCAGGAGCAAGATCTCGAGGGATAGGCGAGTGGCACTCGGACGCAGAGGAGGACGAGGAGAGCGACGACCCGAGTGATGAAGAAGAGGTCGACTTGCCTCCTTGCAGAGAAAGAAGGTCCAAGCATGCTCACGACCCGACAAGCACCCCCGACCTGGTGGCCGCACCAACTGGGCAGTCTTCAAAGCACCCTCGGACGTCTTCTCCTGTGCCTACCGAGAAGGCAACAAAGCAGCCCAAGACTGCGCCGCCTCCAGTGCTAAAACCACCGAAGGCCGCATCTACAAAACCACAAAAGGCTTTGCCCAAAATAAAAGTGGTCATTCCCACTATCTCTGGGTAACAATCTGACCTGATCCTTTGGTTGACTTGGGTAACAGAATGTAACCGACTGAATGTTGATATTTGTAGTGCTGCCACCTCTGGAACTTCCACCCACAAGTACCGAGACAAGGAGATGGAAGATGTGGTCGATTAAATTCTGGTGATTCACTTGGGGTCGACTGATTGCTTTGCAACCCCGCTCAATGTTATCGAGCTTCCGGATGACGATGAAGACGTGATACCGAGGCCCAGAAGGAGCAAGAAAGCAGCAGCTGGCAAGATATTTCAGTCGGTACTAGCGACAGAACCAACAGTCCAACAACCCGAAGATGCAGGTACAGCCTCTGTAACTTTTGTTGTCCTAGTGTCGAGTGAACGCCCCGCACCGTCGACTGTACCAGTCTTTTCTTCAGTCATCCAACCTCATGCCTCGGAGCTCGAAGCTGCTGCATCTGGACCATTTGTCCCCTTCTTCACCATGTATCATGTTCCGGAAAGCCAGTCGGACACCGCTACGGAGGCTATCCATCAGGCTGGAGTAATGATGGAGCGGATGAAGGCGGTGCACGACAATAGCCAGGCTGCTTACGACGCCAGCGCGGCTCTTCAAGCCAATGTCCAGGTAAGTTGACGTCCGACTGAACTTGTTCTATTAGGATGTGCTACCTGAATATTATCCTTCGTACAATCTCTTATTATCTGCTTCGAATCTGTACACCCAGTGGGTGTTTTGTTGTCTTTAGTATTTGCACTCTTCCACTCAGTCTGGTCGAATGGGATCTGAGCCAGTGGGGGCATGCTAAGTGCACCCACTGGGTGTAGTCCCGAGACCGCAGTCGACTGCAGGCAGTCGGCTGGGGTCTGGGCACTTCTTTCGCTTTCCTTTCCTCCACTCGGTCTGGGCGGAACATGCCGAGTGGGATCTGAACCAGTGGGCGCACGCCAAGTGCACCCACTCGGTGTAGTCCCCGAGACCGCGGTTGGCTGCTGGCAGTCGGCCGGGGTATGAGCACTTCTTCTCTTTTTACTTGACCTGGGCGGACCGGCCGAGTGGAATCTGAACCAGTGGGGGCACGCCAAGTGCACCCAGTAGGTGTGGTCCCCAAGACCACAGTCAACTGCTGGCAGTTGGTTGGGGTCTGAGTAAACTTTGAAGTTTTATTCACTTGGAAGTAAATAATCTTTGACCTTGTTGATTGATATGTCTTTTACTCTCGGCAGAAATCTTGTACTCTCATTTCCAAGTTCGGCGAATTTGACGAGAAGCAGAAGCAACTCAACCTTGACCTGGAGCTGGCCCAACAAAACTTGAAGAAGGCTCAAGATGAAGTTGCCGGTATGGAAGGTAACTGCCTGTCGATCGTCCTTTAAATTATCCCTTCGATCTTTTGTTTGATCCAAATGCTTATTTTGTAGAGAAAATGATGTTGGCTCTGGAGAAGAAGGACTTGGGCCTTGCAGCTGGGCAGAAAGAGGCTCAAGAGTAGACTACCCTTGCTGACAAGAAGCTGGCTTCAGTTGGAGCGCTAGAACAGGAAGTAAGCAAGCTGAAGTCCTCTCTCGCTGAATCCAACCGAGAGGCAACTCATCTGAAGAAGGATAAGGTGGCACCGAACGAGAAGCTGGAAGCCATAGCTCGTAAGAGAAATGACTTGGAAGCTTATCTGGAAACCCTCGCCAAGAAGCTCTTTCTTATGCTCGAAGGTACCCCTTTTAATCCGACTGCTTTACTGTTTGCAAGTTAATCCTGTCCAGTCGACCCACTAACTCCTTGACTGCACAATTCTGCCAAAACTTTGAAGAGGAGACTAGACGGATCGAGACGGGTTTGGACCCTATCCTTTCTCCAGTCGGTGACGAGGCTGCCATGAATGTGCTTCGACTAGAATCCCGCGTCGCCAGTGTTACAAGTTATCTTGCTCGCCTGAAGGTGGAAGTTTCCCGCATCGACTCATCGCTCTGGCCAAGGGCAATGCTTCAAAATGATCTCGAGTCTCTGATGGCTCGTCTCAACGAGGTCCCCGGTCGAGTGCAGGAATGGAAGAAGTCCTCTGCCCGATGCGGTGCTGACGTGGCTCTGTCGGTGGTAAGAGTCCACTGCAAGGAAGCCCGCGAAGATAAGCTGGTGGCGATCAAGGTCGCCAACACCAAAAGGCATGACTTCAGTCCTTCATGGAGACTTTCATCGCTGCTGCCACTTGGATTGCTGATGGAATTGACTCGGATGAATTCGTTGAGCCTGCAAGCCTTCCTCTTGCCGACTGAACAAACTTGAGATTTAAAGTTGCCTTAAATTTTCTTCAGAATGCCGAGTGGTTTCTGTAACCGATAAACTCCTTCGGGCCTGATGCCTGAGTACTTTTATCTTCATTTTATCTTGCTTTATCTTCTGCATATGCTTGCGTTCGTCTTCAAGTAGAACCTGTTCTTCACTTGGAATATCTTTCGAGATGCAACTCTAAAGGAGATATTCCAGTCGACCTGCACCTCGCCATCTTTGCGGATAAGGACGGAGTGCACATTGTATTTGTGGCGCAGCTCCGAGGAGAGGGTTGCAGTCGACCTGCACCTCGTCATCCTTGCGGATAGGGATGGAGCGTACATTGTACTTGTAGCGCGGCTCCGTGAGAGGATTGCAGTCGACCTGCACCTCGTCATCCTTGTGGATAGGGATGGAGCGAACATTGTACTTGTAGCGCGGCTCCGTGAGAGGATTGCAGTCGATTTGCACCTCGTCTTCCTTGTGGATAGGGATAGAGCAGACATTGTACTTGTAGCGCAGCGTCGTGAGAGGATTGCAGTCGACCTGCGCCTCATCATCCTTGTGGATAGGGATGGAGCGGACGTTGTACTTGTAGCGCGGCTCCGTGAGAGGATTGCAGTCGATCTACACCTCGTCATCCTTGCAGATAGGGATGGAGAGGACATTGTACTTGTGGCGCAGCTTCGTGAGAGGATTGCAGTCGACCTGCACCTCATCATCCTTGCAGATAAGGGTGGTTTTTCGACTTAGGCGAGCACGGGGCTGCAACTAAGCTCCTGAGTGCGAGGTTTGCTCATCACTCGGTAGGATTTTTGGGACATAGGCGAGCACGGGGCTGCAGCTAAGCTTCCAAGTGAGAGGCTTGCTCATCACTCGGTAGGAGTTTTGAAACTTAGGCGAGCACGGGGCTGCAGCTAAGCCTCCTAGTATCAGGTTTGCTCATCACTCGGTAGGATTTTTGAAACTTAGGTGAGTACTAGACTGCAACTAAGCCCCCGAGTGTGAGGTTTACTCATCACTCGGTAGGATTTTTGAAAGTTAGGCGAATACTAGACTGCAGCTAAGCCCCCGAGTGTGAGGGTTGCTCATCACTCGGTAGGATTTTTGAAACTTAGGCGAATACTGGAATGCAGCTAAGCCCTCGAGTGTGAGGTTTGCTCATCACTTGGTAGGATTTTTGAAACTTAGGCGAGTACTGGACTGCAGCTAAGCCTCCGAGTGAGAGGTTTGCTCGTCACTCGGTAGGATTTTTTCAACTTAGGCGAGTACTGGACTGCAGCTAAGCCTCCGAGTGAGATGCTTGCTCACCACTCGGTAGGAATTTTCAACTTAGGAGAGTACTGGACTGCAGCTAAGCCTCTGAGTGAGAGGCTTGCTCACCACTCGGTAGGATTTTTTCAACTTAGGTGAGTACTGGACTACAGCTAGGCCTCTGAGTGAGAGGCTTGCTCGTCACTCGGTAGGCTTTTTTTACAACTTAGGCGAGTACTGGACTGCAGCTAAGCCCCCAAGTGAGAGGCTTGCTCATCACTCGGTAGGATTTTTTCAACTTAGGCGAGTACTCGACTGCAGCTAAGCCCCCAAGTGAGAGGCTTGGTCATCACTCGGTAGGATTTTTTTTCATCTCAGGCGAAACGGATTCACAGCTAAGCCTCCGAGTGAGAGGCTTGCTCATCACTCGGTAGGATTTTTTCAACTTAGGCGAAACGGATTTGCAACTGAGCCACCCACTGGGGGATTTCAGAAGAAGACGTAAACAATCGACAATCTTTTTAGAAGACTCTAAAACTCTTGTCTTTGATAAACAAAATACAAAGGTGTTTTTTATTACATCTCAGCAGACTGAGTGTTTAAGTATAAAAGGGGCGGAGTGTTGGAACACCCCGGATATGACTTTCCCAATTTGTAATCCAACTCTTGCCTTTTCCGGCTTTAAGTTAATTTATTTTCTCGGGTTCGGGTCTTTGTCTCCGTGTGTTGTTGTCATTGTCATGCATCTCATATCATGTCATCATGTGCATTGCATTTGCATACGTGTTCGTCTCATGCATCCGAGCATTTTCCCCGTTGTCCGTTTTGCATTCCGATGCTTCGTTCTCCTCCGATGGTCTTTTCTAGCTTTCTTTCGTGTGTGGGGATTAAACATTTCCTGATTGGACCGAGACTTGCCAAGCGGCCTTGGTTTACTACCGGTAGACTGCCTGTCAAGTTTTGTATCATTTGGACTTCGTTTGATACTCCAATGGTTAACCGAGGGACTGAAAAGGCCTCGTGTGTGTTGCAGCCCAACACCCCTCCAATTTGGCCCAAAACCCACCAAACTCTGCTTCATGATCTAGAGCGTTCGATCACGATCGCGTGGCCGAAAATCGCACCTCATTTGGACTCTCGTAGCTCCCTCTATGCCTATATATACACCCCCTCCCGAAATTTCGCGGATCCCCTCTCTTCAAAACCCTAGATCCAACCCGCCGCGCCGCGTCGGACAAAAACCTGCTGACGGACACGTCCGCAGATCCCGTCCGCCGCCACGTGTCACCACAGGATTCGCCGCCGCCACCGCGCCCACATTACCGCCGCCTCGCCCGCGCCGGCCTGCCTGGCCCGCGCGCGGCCCTCCCGCCGCCGAGCCGGGCCAGAGGCAGCGCCCCGCCGCCCGCGCCTTCTCCTCCCGGCCACCGCTCACCGCGCCGCCCCTTGCCTAGCCGCCCCACGCCGCCGTGGCGCCATAGCCGCCCGAAGCTCCTCGCCGGCCCCGCCGCCCCGCGCCGCCAAGCTCGCCGCCACCTTGACCGCCGCCCCGCGCCGCCTCCTCTTCACCTCACCAAGCTCCGGCCGCCACACCGGCCATCGATGCCAGTGAGCTCAGATCTAGCCTCGGGCCGCGTGCCACCGGAACCTTAGATCTCGGGGTTGTTTTTTTTCTCTAAGTCCCTAATATTTTCATTCCATATGCTCTTGTTCGAGGCCTCGTAACTTTGCATCCGTAGCTCAGATTCGTGCATATAGCATATCGAAATGTTCATCTCAGAGAGTACATCATTTCATTCCATTGCATCATTTTCATTTGAGTTCATCTTGATGCCCGAAATGCTGTTAGAAGAGGGCTACTTGAGTTAATTGTCAGATCTGCTACTCCATCTTAGACATTTGTCATTTTTGCCATGATTATTGTGTGCATGATATGACCATGAGCTCTACATATGTTTTGTTAAGGGTTTTTTTATCTTTCCAGAGGTGCAACCCATGTATTTTTGTGATGTGTGTGTTGACTAGTGCAAACTTGCGAAGTGAGGCACTCGGTAATTCTGTTTTCAGGGACTTAGTAATTTCACTAAGTCTTGGGATTGTTTATCTCATGATGCAATATGTTCATGTTGTTTCCTAGTGATCCGTGCTTCTTTTGAGGATGATCAGTAAAGGAGTTTTGTTAATATTGTAGTTCTCTATCCATCAATGTCTTTGTTTGCATATATGGAGCAACCTAGCTTGAGTCAATAGAGCTCTACTTTTGCTACTTTGTGAATCTGGGTAGATCGTCAACTTGTTTGCGATTTTGCCGATGTTGTTGTAGTTGATCCGTGAATGCTATGCCATTGTTCTTGCCATGTCTAGCTTGCATTTTGTGCCTTCTGAATAGATGTATGCTTGTCTTGTCATGACTTGCACCGTAGTGAGTGCATCGAGCTCGTAAACAAGCGTACTTGAGTTATGATTTCAGCATGTCCCAGTTTTTCACTGTCTGAAACTGATTATGTTTTTGCCATGTTCACATGCTTGCAAATGTATTTTGTGATCCCTTTTGGCTCAAGGTCACTAAGGGACTTTTGTTAAGCTATTTGAGTAGCTCCATGCCATGTTTTACTTTGCCATGTTCAGGTCCTGTAACATGTTGTTTTGTTGCTCCGAAGAGTGCTACTTGGTCTGAAATTACAGACAAGTGTTAATTTCGCTAAGTCTGAGTTCTGTTTACCATTTGTGTTTTTGCCATGCTTGTTTGAACCTGTTAATGGATGAATTGGCCGTGGCTCAGTGGTAGACTTTTGTTAAGTATCTTGAATGCATCCCTGCCATGTATTTTGTTGCCATGTTTGAGTGTTGTAGCATGTTTATCTCATTGCATTTAGATGACTACTTGCTGTAAATCGCAGACGGGTGTCATATTTGAATCGCTTGCCATTTCCAAACGGTAACTCCGATTCCGGTGATCTTTATATCGTTTTCAAGCGATTTCATCTCATCTTTCCAGTGGCACACTTGGTTTTCCATGTTGAGGCCAGGTTCATGCATTTCCTGTCATATCTTGCATATGCATCCCGCATCGCATCCCGCATAGCATACCATCATTGCACCTTATTGTTTGAGCTTGCACGTGGTTGATTGTATCCTTGTTGCTTGTTTGTCTTGTTTGGGTGGAGCCGGGAGACGAGTTCGCTAACGAGGAGCCCGTTGAGTTTGCTTTCGAGGATCCAGTCAAATCTGACAGCTTTGCAGGCAAGATGATCATACCCTCGAAATCACTACTATCTTTGCTATGCTAGTTTGCTCGCTCTTTTGCTATGCCAATGCTACGATGCCTACCACTTGCTTTCAAGCCTCCCAAATTGCTATGTTCAGCCTCTAACCCACCATTGTCCTAGCAAATCGTTGATTGGCTATGTTACCGCTTTGCTCAGCCCCTCTTGTAGCGTTGCTAGTTGCAGGTGAAGATTGGAGACCGTTCCTTGTTGGAACATTATTTACTTGTTGGGATATCATTATATTGCCATGTTATCTTAATGCATCTATATACTTCGTAAAGGGTGGAAGGCTCGACCTCTCGCCTAGTGTTTTGTTCCACTCATGCCGCCCTAGTTTCCATCATATCGGTGTTATGTTCCCGGATTTTGCGTTCCTTACGCGGTTGGGTTATTATGGGAACCCCTTGATAGTTCATCTTGATTAAAGCTTTTGCAGCAATGCCCAACCTTGGTTTTACCATTTTCCACCTAGCCTCTTTTTCCCTTGGGTTTCCGGAGCCTGAGGGTCATCTTATATTAAACCCCCCTGGGCCAGTGCTCCTCTGAGTGTTGGTCCGACCGAGTAGACTGCGGGGCCACCTCGGGGCAACTTGAGGGTTGGTTTTACTCGTAGGATGTCTCATCTGAGTGTGCCATGAGAACGAGATATGTGCAGCTCCTATCGGGATTTTTCGGCACATTCGGGCGGTGTTGTTGGTCTTGTTTTAACCTGTCAAAATGTCTTGTTGTACCGGTATACCGAGTCTGATCGGAATGTCTCGGGTGGAGGTCTATTCCTTCGTTCACCATGAGAGCTTGTCATGGGCTAAGTTGGGACTCCCCTGCAGGGATTTGAACTTTCGAAAGCCGTGGCCGTGGTTATGGGCAGATGGGAATTTGTTAATGTCCGGTTGTAGATAACTTAAACATAAAATTAATTACAATGATTCAACCGTGTGTGTTACCATGATGGCCTCTTCTCGGCGGAGTCCGGGAAGTGGACACGGTGCTGGAGTAATGCTTGCGCAGGTTGTTCTTTAGTTTCTCGCTCGCACTTTGCCTCCTCTTCTCGCTCTCTTTTGCGAATAAGTTAGCCACCATATATGCTAGCCGCTTGCTGCAGCTCCACATATATTTACCTTACCCTACCTATTAAGCTTAAATAGTCTTGATCGCGAGGGTGCGAGATTGCTGAGTCCCTGTGGCTCACAGATTACTATTACACTAGAGCTCCAGATGGCGCGCTTGAGCTCAAGTGGGAGTACGACGAGGACTCTCAGCGTTACTATGTTTCTTTTCCTGATGATCAGTAGTGGTGCCCAGTTGGGGTGATCGGGACCATGTCGCTTGTTGGCTTATCTTTTATGTACTTGATTGACGTGGCGAGTGTAAGCCAACTATGTTATCCCTTTTATTCATCTATATTACATGGGATGTTTGTGATGATTGGCTGACTTGCGACATATGCCTTCAATGCGATTATGCCTGTAAGTCGTGCCTCGACACGTGGGAGATATAGTCGCATCGAGGGTGTTACAAGTTGGTAATCAGAGCCTTCCCCGACCTTAGGAGCCCCCACTGATTGATCGTTTTTAGCGGCCGAGTTGTGTCTAGAAAAATGTTTTGCGTCAATTAGGAATTATATATCGGAGAGTTTAGGAATTCTTTTTACATCCCAGTCTGCTCATCGCTCTGGTAAGGCATCCTAACGTAGAGTTTTGACTCTTCTCTTCTCAAATTTCACTAAAAAAAATTTAGGATCACGCGGGTATCTTGGAATCATTCCAATGGTTTTATGATGAGAACATTGTCTTGGTGCCTCCTGTTAGGGGTTTAGTGGAAGTGTCCCGGGGAGTTGAGCTCTGAGGTGTTGTCATCATAATTTTATCGTTGCTGTTCTAGAATACCTGAGTTTAGTACGCCGACATCGAAAATCTCTTTTATGCAGTTCGTTGTTGAGATAACCTCGACGCCACCTAGTACTGGGGCGGGAGTTCGGGTGTATCGCCATAACTTGTATAACGGATGCTTTTCGAAGGTTGAGGTAGATGGTTTCCGAAGTTTTTCTCGGTTATGTGTTCAAGGATGGATACATCTGGATGTAGGATTTGCTAGTTTGGGTGAGATATTATGCTTCCCTTGTATCCCCAACACCTGATTGCATAAACCGGAATGGTTCGGGAGTTTCATAGGTGGGAATTTTTGTAGCTCTAGCTCTTCTTCCACGGATATTGGTTTGAGATTGGGATTTCTTACCGATTATTCGTTCTTGATCCGTACCTTGTTGATTTACTTCTTCTACCTAATTCTACGTAGCTTCGCAATTTATGGATATGTGACCATTTCAAGAGGAATGCATTCGTTCTTTTTGTTCGGATGTGAAGACTTTATGTTGCCATTTTCATTCCGTTGAATTCAGCTTCAATATTTGTCTATCAATGTGCTAATGGATGTCAACGTCTTCGGGATGGCTCCTCCAACGTGCGCGACTCCGAATCCTGACCCGCCACCACCTCCACCTCCTCCGGAGGCATGGCAAGCTGTGATGGCGGCAACCAATGCAAACACACAGTTGATCATGCAAATCCTCCAAGAGCGCAATCAAGGCAATCAAGGGAATCAAGGCAACAATCAGAACCACTTTGCTACACTTAACCAGTTCCTTGCTAATGGGCCAAAGACGTTCAGCAATTGTGTTGAGGCAACCGATGCTGACGATTGGCTTGTGGATCTGTCCAAGCATTTTGAGTGCAGTAACGTCAGGCCTGAAGATTTCGTCAAGTTCGCTTCCTTCCAGCTGAAAGATCAAGCTACAGAATGGTTCCAGCAGTACAAGGATTCCAGAGGTGGACGTCTGATCACTTGGGATGAATTTCGTCAAGATTTCCGAGCTCATCACATCCCTCAGAGTGTGACTGAAAGTAAGCATGAGGAATTCCGCAACCTGAAGCAAGGCTCTTTGTCTGTCTATGACTACAACAAGTTGTTCCAGAAGCTCGCCCGCTTTGCCAAGCAGGACGTACCTGATGAGAAGAGCATGATATACCAGTTCAGGGGTGGTCTCAGAGAGGAAATTCAGCTCGCTCTTGTTCTCTTTGAGCCCTTGAGGTACGATGAGTTCTACAACATGGCACTGAAGCAAGAGGCTGCTCAGTTGAGGTGCGATGCTTCGAAGAAGCGATTCAGAGACACTACTACTTCTTCCTCTACTCAAGTGACCAAGCAGCAGAAGTATTGGCTTCCTCCTCCTCCATTCCGTCAGCCGTATCAGCAGAAGAGCAAAGGTGGCAGTGGTTCTTCCCACCCACCCAACCCTGGCTTTCAGAACAAGACTTCGTCTCAAGCTCCAAGATCGAGTGCTCCGTACCACCGTCCTCTTTTAGAGGTCACGTGCAACAAGTGCCAATAGAAGGGTCACTATGCCAACAAGTGTTTCAACCAGAGGCGTCTTCCTCCTCCTCCTCCTGTCAGATCGGCAAGTACAGCTGTGGTCAAGCATAACCCCAAGCACGCCAAGGTCAATTTGATGAATGCAGCTCAGGCAGAGGACTCGTCAGACGTCATCATGGGTAACCTTCCTGTTAACGATGTTCCCGCAAAAGTACTTTTTGATACTGGTGCATCGCATTCTTTCTTGTCATGCCCGTTTGCGTCGAAGCACAATGTTGAGACTGAGATCATGCCTAAAGTCATGCAAGTTGTTTCTCCCGGCAAGCTTTTGACTTCGAGCTTGGTTGCTCCCGATATCTCTATCACGTTGGGCGACTACAAGTTTCTCTCTTCTCCGATGGTCCTTGGTAACTCGGATATTGATCTTATTCTCGGAATGGATTGGCTTTCTAAGCACAAGGCTCAGCTGGATTGTGCAGCCAGGCAGATTCAATTGACTCATTCGTCTGAGGATGTAATTGTCTTTGCCGCTCGTGATGATACCATCCGTCTGTTTTCTCTCAATGAGAAGGGTGAACTGGATTCTATCTCGCAAATTCCAGTCGTTTGCGAATATCAAGACGTCTTTCCAGAAGAGCTTCCAGGAATGCCTCCGCACCGGCTAGTTGAATTCGTCATTGATCTTGAGCCCGGTACGGAACCTGTGTGCAAGCGTCCTTACAAGCTCGGACCTGCAGAGTTGAAGGAGCTGAAGAAGCAACTCGATGTTCAAGAAAGAATGGGTCTCATCCGGCCTAGTTCTTCTCCGTGGGGTTGTGGTGTTCTTTTTGTGAAGAAGAAGGATGGAACGGACCAACTTTGTGTTGATTACCGTCCATTGAACAAGAAGACCATCAAGAACGAATACCCACTTCCCAACATCAATGAGATGTTTGAACAACTCAAGGGTGCCCAAGTATTCTCCAAGCTTGATCTCCGTATGGGTTATCATCAGATTCGAATTCGTGAGCAAGATATTCCCAAGACGGCCTTCAGGACAAGCTATGGGTCATATGAATACACTGTCATGTCTTTTGGCCTCGTCAACGCTCCTCCGACGTTCTCTCGCATGATGCTTCAAAGCCTACACCAATGACTTTGTTTTGGTCTATCTCGACGACATTCTGGTTTTCTCGAAGAACAAGGAAGAGCATGCCAAGCACTTGCGTTTGGTTCTCGACAAGCTGAGGGAACACCAGTTCTACGCCAAGTTCTCCAAGTGTGAATTTTGGCTCGATGAGGTTCTTTATCTTGGTCATATCATCTCTGCCAAGGCCATTGCCATGAATCCTGAGAAGGTGTCTGCAATTGTGAATTGGGAACCCCCTCAGAACGTGAAGCAACTCCGTAGCTTCCTCGGTCTCGCAAGCTACTGTCGAAGATTCATTGAAAACTTTTCTAAGATCGTGAAGCCTCTCTCAAATCTTCTCCAGAAGCACGTCAAGTACGTTTGGTCTCGGAGTGTGACATTGCTTTCAACACTTTGAAAGCGAAATTGATCACTGCTCCAGTTCTGACTCCACTTGATGAATCCAAGCCGTACGAGGTCTTTTGCCATGCCTCTCTAAAAGGTCTTGGCGCAGTGTTGATGCAAGAGAAGAAAGTTGTTGCTTATACCTCTCGCCAGTTGAAGCCTAATGAGAAGAACTACCCCACTCATGATCTCGAGTTGGCGGCAGTTGTTCATCCTCTTTTGACTCGGAGACATCTCCTATTGGGAAGAAAAGTGGACATTTTCACTGATCACAAGAGTCTCAAGTACATCTTCACTCAGCCTAATCTCAACCTCAGGCAAACTCGATGGGTCAAAATGATTCAAGAGTATAATCCGAGTATCGAGTATACTCCAGGCAAGGCCAATGTGATTGCGGACGCATTGAGCAGGAAGGCTTATTGCAACAGTCTGATTCTCAAGCCTTATCAACCCGAGCTTTGTGAAGCTTTCCGCAAACTTAATCTGCAAGTTGTTCCTAAAGGTTTCCTCGCCAACCTTCAAGTCTCTCCTACCTTGGAAGACCAGATTCAAAAAGCCCAGCTTCTTGATGCGATGGTGAAAATGGTGAAGATTGGGATTGCCAAGAGTCAACCCAAGTACAAGTGCTACCGCCTTGATGACAAGGACACTCTCTTCTTCGAGGATCGAATTGTACCCAAAGGTGATCATGAATGAGGCTCACAATTCACTCCTCTCCATCCACCCTAGGAGCACGAAGATGTATCAGGACCTTAAGCAGGCTTATTGGTGGACTCGAATGAAGCGAGAGATTGCTCAGTTCGTGAATGAGTGTGATGTCTGCAGAAGAGTGAAGGCAGAACACCAAAGGCCAGCTGGACTCCTCCAACCTCTTGCCATTCTAGAATGGAAGTTTGACCACATTGATATGGACTTCTTGACTGTGTTTCGAAAGTCCAAATGTGGCAATGATGCTATATTCGTTGTCATCGACAAACTCACTAAAGTGGCTCATTTTCTGCCTATCAAAGAGTCAATCACTGCAGCTCAATTGGCGGAACTCTATACCTCTCGGATTGTCTCTCTGCACGGTATTCCTCAAGTGATCTCTTCAGACCGTGGCAGCATCTTTACCTCCAAGTTTTGGGATTCTTTTCAAAAGGCCATGGGCACCAACATCCGCTTCAGCACAGCTTTCCATCCTCAAACTAGCGGCCAAGTCAAGCGTGTCAACCAGATTCTTGAAGATATGCTCAGGGCTTGTGTGATCTCCTTCAGCATGAAGTGGGAGGATTGTCCTCCTTATGCTGAATTCTCCTACAACAACAGTTTTCAAGCAAGTTCGGGCAAGGCCCCATTTGAAATTCCGTATGGGAGGAAGTGCCGTACCCCTCTCAACTGGTCTGAAACCGGTGAACGTCAGCTTTTGGGGAATGACTTAATCACAAAGGCAGAAGAAATGTGCAAAGTCATTCGAGATAACCTTAAAGCAACCCAATCCCGCCAGAAGAGCTACTATGATAGTAAGCACCGCGATTTGGCTTTCGAGATCGGAGATCATGTTTACCTCCGCGTCTCTCCTATGAAAGGGACTCGTCGCTTAGGCATCAAAGGGAAGCTTGCCCCCAGATACGTGGGACCTTTCAAGATTGTTAGCAAGAGAGGCGACCTCGCCTATGAACTCGAGCTTCCTTCAAACTTTGCAAATGTTCATGATGTGTTCCATGTCTCTCAGCTTCGAAAGTGCCTCAAGACACCTGACCGCACCGTCAACTTCGAGGACATTGAGCTCCAAGAAGATCTCTCCTATCGTGAGCACCCCGTTGCTATCCTTGAAGAGACTGAACGCAAGACTCGCAACAAGTCGATCAAGTTCCTCAAAGTCAAGTGGTCACACCATTCCGACCATGAAGCTACCTGGGAACGCGAGGATCACCTCCATTCTGAGTACTCGGCGTTCTTCCAGTCCTAGATCTCGGGACGAGATCTTTTCGTAGTGGTGGAGTGTTGTAACACCTCGGATATGACTTTCCAAATTTGTAATCCAACTCTTGCCGTTTCCGGCTTTAAGTTAATTTATTTTCTTGGGTTCGGGTCTTTGTCTCCGTGTGTTGTTATCATTGTCATGCATCTAATATCATTTCATCATGTGCATTGCATTTTTATACGTGTTCGTTTCATGCATCCGAGCATTTTCCCCGTTGTCCGTTTTGCATTCCGGCGCTTCGTTCTCCTCCGGTGGTCTTTTCTAGCTTTCTTTCATGTGTGGGGATTAAACATTTCCGGATTGGACCGAGACTTGCCAAGAGGCCTTGGTTTACATCCGGTAGACCGCCTGTCATGTTTTGTATCATTTGGACTTCGTTTGATACTCCAACGGTTAACCGAGGGACCGAAAAGGCCTCGTGTGTGTTGCAGCCAAACACCCCTCCAATTTGGCCCAAAACCCACCAAACTCTTCTTCATGATCTAGAGCGTTCGATCACGATCGCGTGGCCGAAAACCGCACCTCATTTGGACTCTCCTAGCTCCCTCTATGCCTATATATACACCCCCTCCCGAAATTTCGCGGATCCCCTCTCTTCAAAACCCTAGATCCAACCCGCCGCGCCACGCCGGACAAAAACCTGCCGACGGACACGTCCGCCGAGCCCGTCCGCCGCCACGTGTCACCACGGGATTCGCCGCCGCCACCGCGCCCACATCACCGCCGCCTCGCCCGCGCCGGCCCGCCTGGCCCGCGCGCGGCCCTTCCACCGCCGAGCCGGGCCAGAGGCAGCGCCCCGCCGCCCGCGCCTTCTCCTCCCGGACGCCGCTCGCCGCGCCGCCCCTTGCCTCGCCGCCCTGTGCCACCGTGGCGCCATAGCCGCTCGAAGCTCCTCGCCGGCCCCGCCGCCCCGCGCCGCCAAGCTCCCCGCCACCACGACCGCCGCCCCACGCCGCCTTCTCCTCCACCGGATCCGGCCGCCTCCTCCTCCCCTCACCAAGCTCCGGCCGCCACACCGGCCATCGATGCCGGCGAGCTCGGATCCAGCCTCGGGCCACGTGCCACCGGAACCCTAGATCTCGGGGTTGTTTTTTTCTCTAAGTCCCTGATATTTTCATTCCATATGCTCCTGTTCGAGGCCTCATAACTTTGCATCCGTAGCTCTGATTCATGCATATAGCATATCAAAATGTTCATCTCAGAGAGTACATCATTTCATTCCATTGCATCATTTTCATTTGAGTTCATCTTGATGCCCGAAATGCTGTTAGAAGAGGGCTACTTGAGTTAATTGTCAGATCTGCTACTCCATCTTAGACATTTGTCATTTTTGCCATGATTATTGTGTGCATGATATGACCATGAGCTCTGCATATGTTTTGTTAAGGGTTTTGTTATCTTTACAGAGGTGCAACCCATGTATTTTTGTGATGTGTGTGGTGACTAGTGCAAACTTGCAAAGTGAGGCACTCGGTAATTTTGTTTTCAGGGACTTAGTAATTTCACTAAGTCCTGGGATTGTTTATCTCGTGATGCCATATGTTCATGTTGTTTCCTAGTGATCCGTGCCTCTTTTGAGGATGATCAGTAAAGGTGTTTTGTTAATATTGTAGTTCTCTATCGATCCATGTCTTTGTTTGCATATATGGAGCACCCTAGCCTGAGTCAATCGAGCTCTACTTTTGCTACTTTGTGAATCTGGGCGGATCGTCAACTTGTTTGCGATTTTGCCGATGTTGTTGTAGTTGATCCGTGCATGCTATGCCATTGTTCTTGCCATGTCTAGCTTTCATTTTGTGCCTTCTTAATAGATGTATGCTTGTCTTGTCATGACTTTCACCGTAGTGAGTGCATCGAGCTCGTAAACACGCCTACTTGAGTTATGATTTCAGCATGTCCCAGTTTTTCACTATCTGAAACTGATTATGTTTTTGCCATGTTCACATGCTTGCAAATGTATTTTGTGATCCCTTTTGGCTCAAGGTCACTAAGGAATTTTGTTAAGCTATTTGAGTAGCTCCATGCCATGTTTTACTTTGCCATGTTCAGGTCCTGTAACATGTTGTTTTGTCGCTCCGAAGAGTGCTACTTGGTCTGAAATTCCAGACAAGTGTTAATTTCATTAAGTCTGAGACCTGTTCATGGATGAATTGGCCGTGGCCCAGTGCCAGACTTTTGTTAAGCATCTTGAATGCATCCCTTCCATGTATTTTGTTGCCATGTTTGAGTGCTTTAGCATGTTCATCTCATTGCATTTAGATGACTACTTGCTGTAAATCGCAGACTGGTGTCATATTTGAATCGCTTGCCATTTCCAAACCGTAACTCCGATTCCGGTGATCTTTATATCGTTTTCAAGCGATTTCATCTCATCTTTCCAATGGAATGCTTGGTTTTCCAAGTTGAGGCCAGGTTCATGCATTTCCTGTCATATGTTGCATATGCATCCCGCATCGCATCCTGCATAGCATACCATCATTGCACCTTATTGTTTAAGCTTGCACGTGGTTGATTGTATCCTTGTTGCTTGTTTGTCTTGTTTGGGTAGAGACGGGAGACGAGTTCGCTAACGAGGAGCCCGTTGAGTTTGCTTTCGAGGATCCAGTCAACTCTGACAGCTTTGCAGGCAAGATGATCATACCCTCGAAATCACTACTATCTTTGCTATGCTATTTTGCTCGCTCTTTTGCTATGCCAATGCTACGATGCCTACCACTTGCTTTCAAGCCTCCCAAATTGCCATGTTCAGCCTCTAACCCACCATTGTCCTAGCAAACCGTTGATTGACTATGTTACCGCTTTGCTCAGCCCCTCTTATAGCGTTGCTAGTTGCAGGTGAAGATTGGAGACCGTTCCTTGTTGGAACATTATTTACTTGTTGGGATATCATTATATTGCCATGTTATCTTAATGCATATTTATACTTGGTAAAGGGTGGAAGGCTCGGCCTCTCGCCTAGTGTTTTGTTCCACTCTTGCCGCCTAAGTTTCCGTCATATCGGTGTTATGTTCCCGGATTTTGCGTTCCTTACGCGGTTGGGTTATAATGGGAACCCCTTGATAGTTCGTCTTGATTAAAGCTTTTCCAGCAATGCCCAACCTTGATTTTACCATTTGCCACCTAGCCTCTTTTTCCCTTGGGTTTCCGGAGCCCGAGGGTCATCTTATTTTAAACCCGCCTGGACCAGTGCTCCTCTGAGTGTTGGTCCGACCGAGTAGACTGCGGGGCCACCTCGGGGCAACTTGAGGGTTGGTTTCACTCGTAGGATGTCTCATCTGAGTGTGCCCTGAGAACGAGATATGTGCAGCTCCTATCGGGATTTGTCGGCACATTCGGGCGGTGTTGCTGGTCTTGTTTTAACCTGTCGAAATGTCTTGTTGTACCGGGATACCGAGTCTGATCGGAATGTCTCGGGTGGAGGTCTATTCCTTCGTTGACCGTGAGAGCTTGTCATGGGCTAAGTTGGTACTCCCCTGCAGGGATTTGAACTTTTGAAAGTCGTGCCCGCGGTTATGGGCAGATGGGAATTTGTTAATGTCCGGTTGTAGATAACTTAAACATAAACTTAATTAAAATGATTCAACCATGTGTGTTACCGTGATGGCCTCTTCTCGGCGGAGTTCGGGAAGTGGACATGGTGTTGGAGTAATGCTTGCACAGGTTGTCCTTTAGTTTCTCGCTCGCGCTTTGCCTCCTCTTCTCGCTCTCTTTTGCGAATAAGTTAGCCACCATATATGCTAGTCTCTTGCTGCAGCTCCACATATATTTACGTTATCCTACCTATTAAGCTTAAATACTCTTGATCGCGAGGGTGCGAGATTGCTGAGTCCCTGTGGCTCACAGATTACTATTACACCAGATGCAGGACCTGATGATATAGCTCCAGATGGTGTGCTTGAGCTCAGGTGGGAGTACGACGAGGACTCTCAGCGTTACTATGTTTCTTTTCCTGATGATCAGTAGTGGTGCCCAGTTGGGGTGATCGGGACCATGTCGCTTGTTGGGTTATCTTTTATTTTTGGCACCGTAGTCGGGCCATGAGTGTTTGGATGATGTATGTTATTTATGTACTTGATTGACGTGGCGAGTGTAAGCCAACTATGTTATCCGTTTTATTCATCTATATTACATGGGATGTTTGTGATGATCGCCTTACTTGCGACATATGCCTTCAATGCGATTATGCCTCTAAGTCGTGCCTCGACACGTGGGAGATATAGTCGCATCGAGGGTGTTACACGGAGCAGCTCCGCATTCCAGGCGCGCGGCTCGTCTTTCTTATGCTCGACATCGTAAAGGTGGTACACTCAATTATTGAGCACTCTGGTGACCACGAAGGGACCTTCCCAAGAGGTAGCAAGCTTATGTTGTTTCTGCTGATCCACTCGGAGAACTAAGTCTCCCTCTTGAAATGCTCGACCCCTCACGTTTCTGGCATGGAATCGACGTAGGTCTTGCTGATAGATGGTTGATCGGATCAAGGCCATCTCTCTTTCTTCTTCAAGGAGGTCAACTGCATCCTGTCGAGCTTGTTCTGCTTCTTCCTCTGTGAAAAGCTCGACTCAGGGTGCATTGTGGAGCAAGTCACTCAGAAGTACAGCTTTGGCTCCATAAACCAAGAAAAACGGGGTTCTACCAGTCGATCAATTGGGAGTTATCCTCAATCCCCATAATACTGATGGAAGTTCATCGACCCAGTCTACTACTGCGTGTTTGAGGTCACGCATCAGTCGGGGTTTCAGTCCTTTGAGAATGAATCCATTTGCTCTTTCAGCCTATCCATTCGACTGGGGGTGGGCGACCAATGCTTAGTCGACTCGAGTACCTTGTGAATCACAAAAAGTCCTGAACTCATCAGAATCAAAGTTTGATCTGTTGTCAGTTATGATGCTGTGTGGAACACCATATCTAAATGTTATCTCCCAGATGAAGCTGACAGCAGAACTGGCATCAAGGTTCTTGATAGGCTTGGCTTCAATCCACTTGGTGAACTTGTCGACTGCTACAAGAACATCAGTGAATCCACTCCTGCCAGTCTTCAAAGGTCCAACCATATCCAATCCCCAAACAGAAAAAGGCCAGACGAGTGGAATGGTCTTTATGCCTGATGCAGGCTTGTGAGACATGTTGGCATAAAACTGACAACCTTCACATTTGTTGACTATTTCTTGTTCCATCTCATTTGCCGAGGCCAGTAAAATCCCGCTCGGTATGCTTTGACCACAATGGTCCGAGAGGACGCAAGGTGACCACAGGTCCCCGAGTGGATATCATTGAGGATCACTCGACCTTCTTCAGGTGTTATGCATTTCTGGCAAACTCCAGTCACACTTTCTCTGAACAACTGTCCTCTTATCACAGTGAAGGCCTGAGATCGACGGACGATCTGTCGAGCCTCTTCTTCATCTTCTGGGAGTTCCCTTCTAAGAATGTATGCAATATATGGTACTGTCCAATAGGGGGTTGAGGGAGTCCTGGATTAGGGGGTGTTCGGGTAGCCGGACTATACATTCAGCCGGACTCCTCGACTATGAAGATACAAGATTGAAGACTTCGTCCCGTGTCCGGATGGGACTTTCCTTGGCGTGGAAGGCAAGCTTGGCGATGCGGATATTCAAAGATCTCCTACCATTGTAACCGACTCTATGTAACCCTAACCCTATCCGGTGTCTATATAAACCGGAGGGTTTTAGTCCGTAGGACAACTTCATCAACTCCATAGAAAGCAATCATACCATAGGCTAGCTTCTAGGGTTTAGCCTCCTTGATCTCGTGCTAGATCTACTCTTGTACTACCCATATCATCAATATTAATCAAGCAGGACGTAGGGTTTTACCTCCATCAAGAGGGCCCGAACCTGGGTAAAACATCGTGTTTCCTGCCTCCTGTTACCATCCGGCCTAGACGCACAGTTCGGGACCCCCTACCCGAGATCCACCGGTTTTGACACCGACATTGGTGCTTTCATTGAGAGTTCCTCTGTGTCGTCGCCGTTAGGTCCGATGGCTCCTTTGATCATCAACAATGATATGGTCCAGGGTGAGACTTTTCTCCCCAGACAGATCTTCATCTTCGGCGGCTTCGCTCTGCGGGCCAATTCTCTTGGCCACTTGGAGCAGATCGAAAGCTATGCCCCTAGCCATCAAGTCAGTTTGGAAGCTTAAACTACACGGCTGACATCCGTGGAGACTTGATCTTCGACGGGTTCGAGCCACGGCCAAGCGCGCCGCACTATCTCGAGGGGCATCATCTAGCTCTGCCTCCGGGTAGTGTCCTGGAGGCCGCATACGCATCGGTTCCGACCTCCAACTCGGAACCTATTGCGCCAATTGAGGATGAGCAGTTGGACACCACCTTGGGGGCTACGATCTTAAAGGCGATCGAGCCGAATGCTAGCCCCGCACTCTGCATGATCCGTGATTCCGAGGATTCGGACTCCTCCCCGGACTCCGAACCCCCCGCGCCCCTGCCAATCGAATCCGATTGGGCGCTAATAATGGAGTTCACCGCCGCAGACATCTTTCAGCACTCGCCTTTTGGCGTCATCCTGAATTCTCTTAAGTCTCTCTCTTTATCAGGAGAGCCCTGACCGGATTACGACCAGCAAGGATGGGATGCGGACGATGAAGAAATTCAAAACCCACCCACCACCCACTTTGTAGCCACTGTCGACGATTTAACCGACATGCTTGACTTCGGCTCCGAAGACATCGACGGTATGGATGACGATGTAGGAGACGAACAGGAACCAGCACCTGTAGGGCGCTAGAAGGCCACCTCGTCATATGACATATATATGGTGGATACTCCAAAAGATGGAGATGGCTATTGAACAGTGGGGGAGGACACCCCCAAGAAACAGCCAAAGCGCCGGCGTCAGCGGCGCCGCTCTAAATCCCGCCAAAGCAAAAACGGTGATTCCAGCACGGGAGATAATACTACCCCGGACAGCGCCGAAGAACACCCACCTCAGAAAGATTTGGCACAGGAAGATGGAGAAGCCAGCCCTCATGAGAGAGCGGCAGACAAAGAGGTTGAGGATGATAACTATATGCCTCCCTCCGAAGACGAGGCAAGCCTCGATGATGACGAATTCATCATACCATCAGACCCCGACGAACAAGAGCGTTTTAGACAAAGGCTTTTAGCCATGGCAAGTAGCCTCAAGAAAAAGCAGCAGCAGCTTAGAGCTGCCCAAGATTTGCTAGCTGACAGATGGACTGAAGTCCTTGCGGCCGACGAGTATGAACTCGAACGCCCCTCCAAGAGTTACCCAAAGCGCAGGCCGCTACCCCGATCAGAGGAGGATGCACCTACATCACCAGCGCATGAAATGGCAGACCGGCCACCTCGTGGCCGCGACAGAGAGGTCTCTCGACCCTCCACCCAAGCCATGCCCCGACGCCACTCAACTAAGGCACGGGAAAATGCGTCAGACCGGCAAGACGTAGTGGAGGACAAGGCAAGACAAACAAGAGCGATCTACAGATCGTGCAGGCGCCCTACGGCACGTGACGATGATCTTCACACCGGATACAACAAATCCGGCCGGGCCGAACACAACAGACATAGCTCTTCCGAGCTACATCGTGATATAGCCTAGTACAGAGGCACCGCACACCCGCTATGCTTCACGAATGAAGTAATGGAGCATAAAATCCCAGAGGGTTTCAAACCCGTAAACATCGAATCATACGATGGCACCACAGACCCGGCGGTATGGATTGAGGATTATCTCCTTCACATCCACATGGTGCGCGGCGATGATCTACACGCCATCAAGTACCTCCCGCTCAAACTTAAAGGACCGGCCCGGCATTGGCTTAACAGCTTGCCAGCAGACTCAATCAGTTCTTGGGAGGACCTGGAAGCCGCAGTCCTCGACAACTTCGAGGGTACTTATGTGCGACCGCCGGATGCCGACGACTTAAGCCACATAATTCAGCAGCTAGAAGAATCAGCTAGACAATTCTGGACATGGTTCCTAACAAAGAAAAACTAGATAGTCGACTGTGCGGACGCAGAGGACCTAGCAGCCTTCAAGCATAACATCCGCGACGAGTGGCTTGCCCGGCACCTGGGACAGGAAAAGCCGAAATCCATGTAAGCCCTCACGACACTCATGACCCGCTTTTGCACGGGTGAAGACAGCTGGCTAGCTCGCAGTAACAACTTATCAAAGAACCCTGGTAATTCGGATACCAAGGACAAAAGTGGCAGGACACGTCGGAACAAACAAAAACGCCGCGTTAACAGCGACAGCAATGAAGACACGACAGTCAATGCCGGATTCAGAGGCTATAAATCCGGTCAGCGGAAAAAGCCATTTAAAAAGAATATTCAGGGCCCGTCCAGTTTGGACTGAATACTCGATCGCTTGTGCCAGATACATGGCAACCCCGAAAAGCCAGCCAATCACACTAACAGGGATTGTTGGGTGTTCAAGCAGGCAGGCAAGTTAAGAGCCAAAAACAAAGACAAGGGGCTGCGCAACGACGACGAGGAGCCCAAGCCGCCGAACAACAATGGACAGAAGGGCTTTCCCCCACAAGTGCGGACGGTGAACATGATATACGCAACCCACATTCCCAAGCGGGAGCGGAAGCGTGCGCTACAGGACGTATACGTGATGGAACCAGTCGCCCCAAAGTTCAACCCATGGTCCTCCTGCCCGATCACTTTTGATTGGAGGGACCATCCCACTAGCATCTGTCATGGCGGCTTCGCCGCATTGGTTCTTGACCCAATCATCGACAGATTTCACCTCACAAGAGTCCTCATGGACGGCGGCAGTAGCCTGAACCTGCTTTATCAGGACACAGTGCGGAAAATGGGCATAGACCCCTCAAGGATCAAACCCACAAGAACGACCTTTAAAGGCGTCATACCAGGTGTAGAAGCCAACTGTACAGGCTCAGTAACATTTGACGTGGTCTTCGGATCCCCGGATAATTGCCGAAGCGAAGAGTTAATCTTTGATATAGTCCTGTTTTGCAGTGGCTATCATGCCCTGCTCGGATGAACCGCATTCGCAAAATTCAATGTGGGGCCACACTACGCATATCTCAAACTCAAGATGCCAGGCCCTCGAGGAGTAATCACGGTCAACGGAAACACCGAACGCTCCCTTCATATGGAGGAGCATACGGTGGCTCTCGCAGTGGAGGTACAAAGTAGCCTTCTTCGGCAATTCTCCAGTCCGGCCATTAAAAAGCCAGACACTGCCAAGCGCGCCCGGAGTAACCTACAGCAGGACCGCCTGGCACACTCCGAGCAAGCGTAGCAATGCAGCCCCAACCCCAGCTTTCGCGACCTAGCAAAACTAGTACCTCACGTACATAACTACGCCCTTGAAATACCATGGGCACAGGGGAAGGGCCAAAATAACGGCACTCCCAAAATACGGCTTAAAACGTACCAAGGGCTGCCGGATTCTTTTTTTAATTTTTTCTTACTTTCAGGACTCCATACTTCGGACGACCTGTTCGGCAATTAGATTGCCGCACAAACGATGCAAGATCCAGGAAGGTAGACAAGCCATGCCGCATTATGGAACTCCCAGGTGGTCCCTGTTACGAGCGATATACCTACTTTATATATAATTCCGCGGCCTGCCCCTGGTCAGGACAGACTGAATAGTCCAATATCTTTTGCTTACCGCACCATCTGTATCATTCGGCTTTGATAAATAGCCTCTCCATAAACAATGCCTAGCTTTCTGTCTATTTTTTGCATTACTCTTTTCATATATATGTTCATTAATGACATTTTGCACCCGTACATTGTGGTACGACAAGTACACCAGGGGCTTCAGTACCCTTGGTGTGAGAAGTCCGTACACTTTCACAAGTGCGGCACCCCGAACTTATAGCACTATATGCATCGGCTCCGAATCATGATTTGGGTCAGTAGTTGGGTTTGCCCGGCTCCTATGTTTTGGTGCCTTACGTTCCGCTATATTGGCTAAGGTAGCACTAGGAGAACCACTGCGATTGTGCCCCGGTTGAGCTGGGTTAAGCACCTCAGTGGAGAAAGCTAAAACTAACTATCATGATGAGGCGAGAGACCGGTCGCTGTTTGAGAGGTTTTTCGAGTCCCTAAAGGCTTATGCCGCTTCGAGCGAGGAGCTGGATAACCCCAGCCAAGGCGTGGATAGCGCCCCGAACTTGGTCTTCCGAACTAGGGGCTTTGCCGAAATTTAAAATTATAAAGTTCTATGGCTAAGTGAGAGTGTTCAAGCATTATAGTCCGATTGCCTGGTTCGTCGTGCTGAGCGCCTGCCTCGAAGGACCCAACCATGGGAAAAAGAGCGCCCAGGTTTATCACCGAACACCCCAGCACTAGTGGCATGGGGGTAGAAGCCGAGGACTGGCCATCTCTCAATTTTTGATAAACGGCCGCACAGAAAATAATATTTTAAATTCAATAAGCATTGCTTAGCGCATATGAACAAGTTTTCAGTGCACAGGACAAACACGAGCGAATTCATTCAAACAATACATCCTTGGTGCACTCATCTGCCACAAGGCGGGCACCTGCAAGAACATCCTTATAGTAGTTCTCCGGCTTGCGATGCTCCTTCCCCGGCGGTGGCCTCTCCGTCACAAGCTTCTCACTGTCCAGCTTATCCCAGTGCACCTTTACACGGGCAAGGGACCTACGGGAACCTTCGATACAGGCGGAGCGCTTGATGACCTCGAGCCTTGGACAGGCCTCCACCAGCCGCCGCACCAGCCCGAAGTAGCTCCCAGGAAAGGCGTCTCCGGGCCACATCCGAACTATGAAGCCCTTCATGGCCTGTTCAGCCGCCTTGTGGAGTTCGACCAGCTGTTTTAGCTGGTCGCTCAAGGGCACAAGGTGTCCGGCCTCAGCATACTGAGACCAGAATACCTTCTCCGTTGAGATGCCCTCTTCAGCTCGATAGAATGCGGCGGCATCGGACACGCTGCAGGGAAGATCTGCGAAGGCCCTTGGAGAACTCCGGATTCGGGTAAGTAACAAGAACTTTACTTTTATGTTTCTGCTTTGCATAAAGAATGCCTTACCCGTTGCTATCTTCTTCATATCCTCCAACTCTCGGAGAGCCTTTTGGGCTTCGGCCTTGGCAGACTTGGCAGTCTCAAGGGCCGTCGCGAGCTCGGACGCTTGGGTCTTTGACTCAAGCTCCAAACTCTCATGTTTCTTCATGAGAGCCTGAAGCTCTTGCTGCACCTCGCCGACCTGAGACCCAAGTTCCTCTCGCTCGGTGCGCTCTGCGGCCGTTTTCTTTTCAGCCTCAGACAGCGCCTGCTCGAGGGTCGCCACCTCAGTCGTGGCCCCTACAATAAGTAGTACAATCCTGTTATTTTTTGCAATCACGCCTCTCTATAGTCACCTTTTTATAAGGTATTTCTTACCTTCTTTCTCCTCGAGCTGCTACTTGGCACGGCCGAGCTCTTGCTCGGACCGCTCGAGTCCCTGTTTTAGGGTATCCACCTCAGTAGTCAGTGCGGCGGTGGCTAGCAGCGAAGCCTGCATACGCATATTGACTTCTTTATTATTAGACTCCTGTGAAATTTCATAGATCCTCTATTCGGCTTTTCTTTCCGAACGCCAAACAGAGTATCAGGGGCTACTGTCTATGCGGTAATATTTTTACATATTTTTACTTACCTCGAAGCCTGTTAGGAGGCCAGCCCAAGCTTCATTCAGCCCGCTCTTGGCGGACTGAACCTTCCGGATCACCGTACTCATAATAGTACGGTGCTCCTCGTCGATGGAGGCACCTTCAAGCACCTCCAGCAGATTGTCCGGCGCCTCCGGTTGGACGGAGGTTGCCGGCTCAGAAGGCTTGCTCCTCTTGGAAGGAGTTCGCCTGCCGCGGTCCAGAATTGTTGAAGATTCCAGCACGGTGTCCGGCTTAAGGCCAGACTTGGAGCCCTAGGGGGTCTTGTCCCCTTCACTCCTGGGGTCCGGGAGGTCGCCTTGCGGCTCCAACAGGACCACCTCCTCCTGCCCCGGAGCTCGTTGCGATGCCACTTCGGTGTCATCCGCAGTGCGGGGGGAGACAGTGGGCAGAACAGAGTTCACGTCCGATGAATCCAGGGAGCCGCCCGATGACTCGTTGAGTGCGGCCCGGGGCGGGCTGCATGATTATATTCGACATTAGGGGAAGCTGTGCAACAAAAGGAATATCATGAGTTACTCTGGTATCTGAACACTTACGATTTTGCCGGACGCTTGGCCCTATCCGGCCACTCCTCTTCGCCCTCTTCGGCGTCAGGGGTGTAGTCCGGCGGAGGGGTCTTCCTTTTATTAGACCCCTCGGCCTCACCCGTTGGGGCGGCCTTCCTCTTCTCTCCTCCCTCCATTGGAGAGGGACAGTCTTCTTCTTCCTCCTCCTCGTTCTCGTGGGAGGAGGGCACCTCGGACTCCTCAGATGACGAGTCCGACACCACCACGTTGCGGGCACTCTTTCGAGTCCCCGTGGTCTTGTTCTTCTTGACCTTCTTCTCCGGCACCACAAAAGACGCCGGGGCCAGCAGCTTCACCAGTAAAGCTGGGGCTGGATCTTCGGGCAGTGGAGCCAAACAGTTAATCGGCTCGGCTATCACCCGCCAAGCCTGTCAGAGGAAAGGGAGTTCAGATCCCGCATAGTGTCAAACTATGAAAAAGCGCTTAACATCCTGTGGAGGGTGTAGATGGCATACCTTGCTAGCGTGACGCTGCTAGTTGTATCCACGGTCCTCGGAAGCGGATGCGGGAGCCTCAGCGCCCTTGAATAGCACCTTCCAGGCGTCTTCATACGTCGTGTCGAAGAGCCTGTTGAGGGTTTGGTGCTGCGCTAGGTCGAACTGCCATAGATTAAAATCCCGTTGTTGGCACGGGAGGATCTGGCGGAATAGCATAACCTGGATTATATTAACAAGCCGGACTGGCTTGTTCATCAGGGACTGGATGCATGTTTGCAATCCGGTCACCTCTTTTTCGTCACCCCATGACAGGCCCGTCTCTTTCCAGGACATAAGCCGCGTGGGGGGTCCGGATCGGAACTCAGGGGCTGCGGTCCATTCCGGATCGCGTGGCTTGGTGATATAAAACCACCCGGCTTGCCATCCCTTTAGGGTCTCCACGAAAGAACCCTCGAACCATAGGACGTTGGCCATCTTGCCCGCCATAGCGCCTCCGCACTCCGCCTGGCTGCCGCGCACCACCTTGGGGTTGACATTGAAGGTCTTGAGCCAGAGGCCGAAATGGGGGCGGACGCGGAGAAAGGCCTCGCACATGACGATAAACACCGAGATGTTGAGGATGAAGTTTTGAACCAGATCGTGGAAGTCCAGACCGTAGTAGAACATGAGCCCCCGAACAAATGGGTGGAGTGGAAAACCTAGTCCGCGGAGGAAGTGGGGGAGAAACACGACCCTCTCATGGGGCCTTGGGGTGGGGATAAGCTGCCCCTCTTCGGGAAGCCGGTGCGCGATGTCCTTGGACATGTATCCGGCCTTCCTTAGCTTTTTTACTTTACCCCCCGTAATGGAGGAGACCATCCATTTGCCTCCCGCTCGGGACATTGCTGGAGAAGTTTGAGGTGGGATGTGCGGGCTTGGGCACTGGAGCTCGGGTGCGCGAGAGATGGATGGGCAAGGGAGGAAGAAGGCGTAGGTAAAAAGGGTGGATCGTTATCCCCTTATATAGGCGGATGTGGTTATGCGTCCCCACCTACCTAATAAAACTCGCTTGCCTCCCGAGCGCGGTGATAAATGGCGCGGTTGGGTTAACCACGTCCATATTGATGAGAATCCCGTAAAAAGGGTACACGATCTCTGCTTTGACAAGACGTGCCAAGGAAACCGCCTCGCAAAACGTGCTGAGGAGGAAAAGTAGAAACGATTCGAGTAAAGGGCTTGGTTGTGGTGTGATGGCGCACTGCAGAATACGTCAGCAGATTTGATTTGTGTTAATATTATTATCTCTATGGCAATATGTGGAAGCTTATTTTACAGAGCCGGACACTACTCTTGGTGTTTACAATCTTCTATGAAGGACTTGGAGGAGGAACCCGCCTTGCAATGCCGAAGACAATTTGCGCGCCGGACTCATCGTCATTGAAGCCTGGTTCAGGGGATACTGAGGGTTTCCTGGATTAGGGGGTGTTCGGGTAGCCGGACTATACCTTCAGCCGGACTCCTGGACTATGAAGATACAAGATTGAAGACTTCGTGCCGTGTCCGGATGGGACTTTCCTTGGCTTGGAAGGCAAGCTTGGCGATGCGGATATTCAAAGATCTCCTACCATTGTAACCGACTCTACGTAACCCTAACCCTATCCGGTGTATATATAAACCGGAGGGTTTTAGTCCATAGGACAACTTCATCAACTCCATAGACAACAATCATACCATAGGCTAGCTTCTAAGGTTTAGCCTCCTTGATCTCGTGGTAGATCTACTCTTGTACTACCCATATCATCAATATTAATCAAGGAGGACGTAGGGTTTTACCTCCATCAAGAGGGCCCGAACCTGGGTAAAACATCGTGTTTCCTGCCTCCTGTTACCATCCGGGCTAGACGCACAGTTCGGGACCCCCTATCCGAGATCCGCCGGTTTTGACACCGACAGGGGTGATGACCAAAACTTCCATGATCAAGTCGACCACGGCTGGGATCTCGATTTCAGTCGGATCGGTGGCATTCTTCGGCTATAGGGGCTCTTCGGTGAAGGGATCTTCTTGAACTGAAGATGTATGAATATGCTCCAGGAACACATTACTGGGAATGGCTTCTCTCTTGGAGCCTATCTTTGCTAGATCATCGGTTGCTTGATTTTTTAGTCGAGGGATGTGATGGAGCTCTAACCCCTCCAACCTCTTTTCCAACTTTCTTACAGCATTGCAATAACCAGTCATGGCTGGGCCTCTGATGTCCCACTCCTTCTTCACATGATTGACCACTAAATCTGAGTTGCCATAAACCATGAGGCGACGGACACCGAGTGAAATGGCCATACACAACCCATACAGAAGTGCCTCGTATTCGCCCTCATTGTTGGAGGAGTCAAAGTGAATCTGGGGAACATAACTGAGTTTGTCACCACGGGGGGAGACCAACACCACTCCAGCACCGGAACCATTCAGCATCTTGGACCCATCGAAGAACATGGTCCGATGCTCCAAGTGAATTTGGGCTGGAAGTTGCTGTTCGATCCACTCGGCGAGGAAATCAGCTATTGCTTGGGACTTAATAGCCTTCTTTAGTTCAAACATGATATCCACGGGAAGGAGTTTAATCGTCACTTTGGCACTCGACCAGTTGCATCTTTGTTGTTCAAAATCTCCGATAGTGGAGCGTCACTGACGAATGTAACGGAATGATCAGAGAACTGCAACCTTGTTTATGGTCATGTAAATTCCATAAACAAGCTTCTGATAATGGGGACATCTTTGCTTTGATGGAGCCAGAACTTTAGAAACGTAATACACCGGGCGCTGAACTTTATAAGTTTTTCCTTCTTCTTCCCGCTGGACCGTGAGTACTCTACTGACAACGTGTCCAGTGGCTGCAATGTAAAGCAGTAAATGCTCTTTGCTGATTGGTGCAGCAAGCACTGGTTGATGAGGACACGATCCTGGGGTAGGGTAATAGGCCTGACCTATACGTCCTACCTAAGGTCCTTGTCCTAAGAACAAAAGAAGTTCAAGAATCAGAAGAAGGGATCCAGCAAAGGTGTCGAGTGAAGTCCACTCGACCTACCATTCACTCGGAGATCTCTCTTTATCTAGGTCACTTGACCATGAAACCACTCGACATATAACAAGACCTAAAGCCACTGTACGCAGCAATGGTAGGGTATTTACTCATATATTTAATGATTATTTGTAGCACTTCAATACAGGCGTTACCTGTAACGCCACCCCTTTATGTACATTGAATCCTATGTAATGGAGGGGAACTGGGGACCTGGCGCACTCAATATAAGCCACCCCCCTCCTCTGGGACAAGCATTCGCATGCCCTGTAACACACACGCTCATAATCCAGTCGAGCGCCTCCGGGCTCCGAGACGTAGTGCTATTACTTCCTCTGAGAAGGGCTGAACTCGTTAAACCTGCGTGTACAACTCCTCCATAGCTAGGATCTTGCCTCTACATTCCTACCCCCCATTCTACTGTCAGACTTAGAACCACGACATTTGGCGCCCATCGTGGGGCAGGTGTCTTAGCGATTTGTTGGAGAAGTTGCAATTTTTCCGATCCCCTTCATCATGGTTTCAGGTGGAGGTTTGGCTGAGGGCCACGAGATCTGTCTTGGCGCGCTCGTGTTTGTCGCCGACGACTCCGCTTGGCTTCAGGAGGCTCCACTCGGCGTCGACGCACTCCCCGTCCGCGGGGCAACACACTTTCGCGCGTGCGCCCGCGACATCCTCCTGTGGCAGCCGTCGACCCAGTATCGGTCGGCTCCTGTAGCTTCCCCCCTCACTGCAGCCCGCCGGAGCAAACGTTCTGGTCGGTCGAGCCTTCAGCGGTGGGTGAGGCATGCGGTGGCTTGCCAATCGGCCACCCCTAGGTCGCGGTGATCGAGCCCGACGAAACTCTCTATGGCCTGTTTGACCTGTCGACTAGCTCCTTAGAGACTGCATCCGAGTGCGACAGCAGCGACCCCGCGGCGGAAGTTTTGATGGTCAATGGACCACATAGTCCTCCTGGCTTCACCCGTGAAGACGGAGGTGATGGTGGCGGCGATCCGTCGCATGTCCACGAAGAGTACCGACCTGAACCCCTCTCTTCACAGAGGAGGGAGGAACTTCGCCGTCGGAACATGGATGCACTTCACACTCCAATCGTTGGAGAACCCCCTGAGGCCCAAGCTTTGGAGGAGGCACGCCTGTCCAACTTGGCTGAGCGCACTCGACTAGAGAACCTCTAGCGCGCACTCGACGAGCGTGCTCGACAGCGTGCTCCTGAATCGAGTCGATGTCAACTTTTTCCACCTCCGACTCAGGTATACAAAACTCCAATCTAGAATCTTGCAGCTGCGGCCCGAATAGCGGAGTCAATTCAACCTTCCCAGTCAGAAGCTGGTCGAGGTTTGGTGTAGATCCGGGCTTTGCTCCGAGCCGCGAGAGAGCAGAATACAATAGTATCTCATTGGCGGAATAGGATTCACAACAGATCTGTAGTTGCAGACATAGTCCAGTCGGCTCACAACCCGAGGTCGCCCCCGAGGCATGAGGGATGTGGACCGACGAGATCAGTATAGAAACCGTGAGCAGTATGATCACCGACTCGATCACGACGATCATCGTCGAGGGCCCACGCCTCCCCCAAGGAGTGGATCATACATGCCTCGGTAGCAGGATGACACACGCCCTCAAAGTGGTGGGCGAAGGATTCCAATCGACCCTAGGGCACCAGGCTTTGATGCGAGATCTATTCTTGTTCAGGGTCTGCTCGATAGAAACAGAGCTCACAGAGAAGGCCCTGACAGAGATTTTTCAACCAACAGTAGAATGCATGTCTCAGGCCCAGAGTGCTTCAGCAGAGCCATTAGGTCTGCGGTGATTCCTCCCAACTTTAGATTGGGGACTGGAGTCAGTAAGTTCACTGGTGAGTCCAAGCCAGACACATGGCTCGAGGATTACCGACTGGCTGTATAGATTGGTGGCGGCAACGATGAAGTGGCCATGAAGCATATGCCTTTGATGCTAGAGGGCTCGGCCAGGGCGTGGCTGAATCAGTTAGCTCCTGGTAGTATTTATACTTGGGAAGATCTTGCTCGAGTATTTGTCAGAACATTTGAAGATACTTGCAAGCGGCTGGCAGGGTTAACAGAATTACAGTGTTGCGTTTAGAAATCGAATGAAACTTTGAGGGATTATATCCAGAGATGGATCATGGTGCACCACACAGTGGAGAATGTGTCAGATCACCAAGCAATTTGTGCCTTCAAAGAAGGTGTTAAGTATCGGGAGTTGAGTCTGAAATTCGGTCGGACAGGAGATATGACTCTGACTCGGACGATGGAGATTGCCACCAAGTACGCCAATGGTGAAGAAGAAGACTGACTCCGGAGTGGTAAGCATAAAGCAGTCGCCCATGAAACCGGAGGAGGAAACTCCAGTCGAAAGCAGAAGCGCAAAGCCGAGCCAGTCGCTCCTGGTGAAGCCTTAGTCGTGACTCAGGGGAAGTTCAAGGGGAAACCTAAAGGACCGTGGAACCCCAAGAAGGTAAAAGATCAAGATAGAAATGATGTGCTGGATTTACCATGCCACATTGACACCAAGAACGATGAGGAGGGTAATTTCATTTACCCAAAGCATACCACTTGACAGTGTCGACTCCTAATCTAGCAATTCCAGATGAAACAACACAAGGAAAAGGAGAAGGAAGCAGATAAAGTTGAGGATGAGGAGGAGGACGATGATGGTTACCCACACGTCAATTCCACTCTGATGATTTTTGCTGATGTTGAGAGTAAGAGTCGACTGAAAGTCATCAACAGAGAAGTAAACATGGTCGCCCCGGTGACACCTAGTTATTTGAAGTGGTCTTAGACAGCCATTACATTCGACCTATTCGATCAGCGAGCGCACATAGCCACCCCTGGGAGGTAAGCGTTGGTGGTCGACCCAGTGATCGAAGGCACCCGATTTACTAAGGTTCTGATGGATGGTGGCAGTGGCCCGAATATACTGTATGTGGAGACGTTGAAAGGAATGGGCATTCCGATGTCCAGACTCGGTGCAAGCAATATGAGTTTCCATGGAGTCTTTCCAGGCAAGAAGGCTGCATCACTCGGCCAGATTGCTGTCGACGTGGTTTTCGGTGATTCCAAGAATTACCGCAAAGAAAAGTTGACATTTGAAGTTGTGGATTTCTAGAGTGCTTATCACGCTATTCTGGGCAGGCCAGCTTATGCAGGTTTAATGGCTCGACCATGCTATGTGTACCTCAAACTGAAGATGCCTGGTCCTAAGGGCGTGATCACTATCACTGGCAATAGAAAGAAGGCAGAAGAATGCTTCCAAAAGGGCTCGAAGATCGCCGATGCGCAGATGGCAGTAGTGGGATTGCAGGAATATCAGAAAAATGCAGATCCGAGTGATTTGCTGTGAGCTAAGAAGCCTGCCACGGATTCAGCATTTCAGTCGTCCGGTGAAACGAAACCGATTCATGTTCACCCAACTGATCCCAATGCTGCTCCGACCCACATTTCAACAACACTCGACTCCAAATAGGAAGAAGCGCTCATCCAGTTCCTCCGTGAGAACTGGGACATCTTTGCATGGAAACCTTCTGACATGCCAGGTGTTCCCAGGGGACTGGCTAAGCATCATTTGCGAGTTGACCCAGAAGTGAAACCAGTCAAAGAACATCTTCGACGATCTGCCGTACAGAAGAGGAAGGCAATCGGTGAAGAAGTGACTCGGCTTTTGGCAGCTGAGTTTATCCGAGAGATTTACCACTCCAAGGGGTTAGCTAATGTTGTCATGGTCACAAAGAAGGACGATTCACTTCGCATGTGCATTGTCTTCAAACATATCAATCGGGCCTGACCGAAAGATCACTTTCCTCTCCCTCGCATCGACCAAATAGTCGACTCGATTGCGGGGTGCGAGCGTGTGTCCTTTTTGGACGCTTATTCCGGGTACCATCAGATCCGTCTGTACGGACCCGATGAGATAAAATAAGCTTTCATCACCCCATTTGGATGCTTCTGTTATGTCACTATGCCATGGTTTGAAGAACACTGGAGCCACACTCATGCGGATGATTCAGAAGTGCCTGCTCACTCAGATCAGTCAGAATGTGGACGCATACATGGATGACATTGTGGTCAAGTCACGTAAAGGTTCCGACCTACTGGCTGACCTTGCTGAAACCTTTGCCAACCTCAGAAGGTATGATATCAAGCTTAATCCATCAAAGTGCACGTTTGGAGTTCCAGGCGGAAAATTACTCGGTTTTATCGTTTCGGAACGAGGGATCGACGCTAACCCAGAGAAAGTGGGTGTCATAATCCGGATGAAACGCCCTGTGTGTGCGCATGATGTCCACAAGCTTACTGGTTGTTTGGCTGCCCTAAGTCGATTCATTTCTCGCCTCGGTGAAAAGGCACTGGCTCTTTACCGATTGATGAAGAAGTCAGATGAGTTCGAGTGGACTCCTGAAGCTAATGCAGCATTTGTAGAGCTTAAAGCCCTGCTTTCCACCCAACCGGTGCTTGCTGCCCCAATCAGCAAAGAGCCTTTACTGCTTTACATTGCAGCCACTGGACAAGTCATCAGTACAGTACTTACGGTCGAGCGGGAAGAAGAATGAAAAGCTTACAAAATTCAGCGCCCAGTATACTATGTTTCTGAAGTTTTGACTCCATCAAAACAAAGACATCCACATTATCAGAAGGTTTTTTATGGGATCTATATGACCACGAAGAAGGTTGCACATTACTTCTCTAATCACTCCATTACAGTCGTCAGCGATGCTCCATTATCAGAGATTGTGAACAATAGAGGTGCAACTGGTCGAGTGGCAAAGTGGGCGATTGAACTCCTTCCCTTAGATATAAAGTTTGAGGCAAAGAAAGCTATCAAGTCCCAAGCAATAGCAGATTTCCTCGTCGAGTGGATAGAACAACAACTGCCAACTCAAGTACACTCACAGCACTGGACCATGTTCTTTGCTGGTTCCAAGATGCTGAATGTTTCTGGTGCTGGGGTAGTACTCGTATCCTCCCGAGGAGACAAGCTCAGATATGTGCTCCAGATTCACTTTGATTCTTCCAATAATGAAGCAGAATATGAAGCACTCTTGTATGGGTTGTGTATGGCCATTTCACTAGGCGTCCGCCGCCTCATGGTCTATGGCGACTCAGATTCGGTAGTCAATCAAGTGATGAAGGACTGGGACGTCAAAAGCCCACCCATGACTGGTTACTGCAATGCAGTGAGAAAGTTGGAAAATAAGTTTGAGGGGTTAGACCTACATCATATCCCCCGACTGAAAAACCAAGCAGCGGATGATTGAGCAAAGATAGGCTCCAAGAGAGAAGCCATTCCCAGTAATGTGTTCCTGGAGCATATTAATGCACCTTCAGTTCAAGAAGATCCCTTTAATGAAGAACCCCCGCAGCCTAAGAGTACCATAGATTCGACTGAAGTCGAGGTCTGAGCCGTGGTTGACATGATCATGGAGGTGTTGGTCATCACCCCCGACTGGACAGTACCATACATTGCATATATCCTTAGGAAAGAGCTCCCAGAAGACGAAGAAGAGGCTCGACAGATCATCCGTTGATCCAAGGCCTTTACTGTAATAAGAGGACAACTATTCAGAGAAAGTACAACTGGGTTAGCCAGAAATGCATAACACCAGAAGAAGGCCGAGTGATCCTCCACGACATCCATTCGGGGACCTGTGGTCACCATGCGTCCTCTCGGACCATTGTGGCTAAAGCATACCGAGCTGGATCTTATTGGCCACGAGCAAATGAAATGGCGAAAGACATAGTCGACAGATGTGAAGGCTGCCAGTTGTACTCCAATATGTCGCACAAACCTGCCTCAGCCTTGAAGACCATCCCACTCATTTGGCCCTTTGTTGTTTGGGGATTGGACATGGTTGGTCCACTGAGGACTGGCAGGAGCGGCTTCACTCATGTAATTGTAGCAGTCGACAAGTTTACCAAATGGATCGAAGCCAAGCCTATTATGAATCTTGAAGATATTACTGCTGTCAGCTTCATAAGAGAGTTGATTTTCAGATATGCGGTTCCGCACAGCATCATCACTGACAACGGATCAAACTTCGATTCTAATGAATTCAGAACCTTCTGCGCCTCACAAGGCACACAAGTGGACTACGCTTCAGTCGCCCATCCCTAGTCGAATGGACAAGAAGAAAGAGCCAATGGCCTAATTCTCAAAGGACTGAAACACCGACTGATGCGAGATCTCAAGCACGTGGCGGGCGCCTGGGTTGATGAAATTCCATTAGTTCTCTGGGGATTGAGGACAACTCCTAATTGGTCGATTGGTCGAACTGCATTCTTCTTGGTCTATGGAGGTGAAGCTGTTCTACCGAGTGACTTGCTTCATAATGCTCCACGAGTTGAGCTCTTCTCTGAAGATGAAGCATAACAAGCTCGGCAAGACGCAGTCGACCTCCTAGAGGAGGAAAGAGAGATGGCCTTGATCCGATCGACCATTTATCAACAAGACTTGCGTCGATTCCACGCTGGACACGTGAATGGTCGAGCCTTTCAAGAGGGAGACTTGGTTCTTCGAGTGGACCAGCAGAAACCACACAAGCTCGCCCCAGCTTGGGAAGGCCCCTTCATTGTCACCAGGGTGCTCCACAATGGAGCATACCACCTTTACAGTGTCGAGCACAAGAAGGACGAGCCACGGGCTTGGAACGTGGAGCTACTCTGCCCCTTTTATACTTAAGTATTCGTTCGAATAAAATGTAATAAGAAATACCATTGTAATTTACTTACCAAAGACAAGAGCTTTACAGTCCTATGGCACGATTGTTGTTGCTTTTGTTTATGTCTGAAAACCCCCAGTGGGTGGCTTAGCCGCGAATCCGTTTCGCCTAAGTTTGAAACAAAATCATACCGAGTGGTGAGCCAACCTCCCAATCGCGGGCTTAGATACGAACCCGTTTCACCTAAATTTTCAAAATCCTGCCGAGTGATGAGCCAGTCTCCCACTCGGAGGCTTAGCTGCAGTCCAGTACTCGCCTAAGTTTGTAAAAATCCTATAGAGTGGAGATTAACTCTCCCACGCGGAGGCTTAGCTGCAGTCCAGTACTCGCCTAAGTTTGAAAAAATCGTACCGAGTGGAGAGCAATCCTCCCACTCGGGGTCTTAGCTGCAGTCTAGTACTCCCCTAAGTTTGAAAAATCCTACTGAATTGAGAGCAACCCTCCCACTCGGGGCTTAGCCGCAGTCTAGTACTCGCCTAAGTTTGAAAACTCCTACCGAGTGTAGAGCAACCCTCCCACTCGGGGGCTTAGCTGCAGTCTAGTACTTGCCTAAGTTTGAAAAATCCTACCGAGGGGAGAGCAACCCTTCCACTCGGGGGCTTAGCTATAGTCTAGTACTCGCCTAAGTTTGAAATCCATCCCTATCCATCCCTATCTGCAAGGAAGACGAGGTGCAGGTTGACTGCAACCTTCTCCTTCGGAGCTGCGCGACAAGTACAATGTGCATTCCTTCCCTATCTGCAAGGACGACGAGGTGCAGGTCGACTACAACCTTCTCCTTCGGAGCTACGTCACAAGTACAATGTGCGCTCCATCCCTATCTGCAAGGACGACGAGGTGCTGGTCGACTGCAATGCGTGCTCTGTCCCTATATGCAAGGACGATGAGTGCAGGTCGACTGGAGTCACCACCTCAGAACTGCATCTCAAGCACAAAGATTATTCTGAGCGAAAAACACAGTCCACTTAAAGGAAAATGCAAGCATATTTGGAAATAGACCAAGTCGGATAAATCCTAAAGTACCGGACGACGGATCAAATGTATTCGAGCATCAAGCCTGAAGGAGTTTAACGGTTACATAATCACTCAGCATTCCGAGGCAAATAAAAGTGAGGCATAATGTTTTTTCGGTCACGCTTCAGGAGAAGGACTGGCTGGGTTGCAGAAATTGTCAAGGTCAATGATGTCTGCAATGCGATTCGCGGCCTCGAGGAAGGTATCCATGAAAGACTGGAAAGTGTGCCTCTTCGTGTTAGCAACCTTGAGTTCTGCCAGCTTGTCTTCTCTGACATCCTTGCAGTGCACTCGCACCAAAGACAACGCGATATCAGCACCACAGCAAGCAGATGACTTCTTCCATTCTTTCACACGCTCGGGATTTGATGCAATTGAGTCATCAAGGACTCCAGGTCTTGCGACAGTTCCGCCTGAGGCCAGAGTTCAGCATCAACCAGAGTCATCGCAGCTTTCAGGCGGGCAAGATAGGCAACCGCACTGCCCATACGAGATTCCAACCGCAGCACGTTCATCACAACATCATCCTTGACTGGACGGTTTATGGGATCAAGACCCGTCTTGACCCGCCCAGTTTCAGCTTCAAAGTCTTGGCAAAATTCTTCACAGTCGAGTGAATGGTGAGTCGACGGTATAATTAGACTTGGCAGTCAACATAAATAAGACACATTAATCAGTACCTTCAAGTTTCAAAACCAGCTTTCCAGCAAGCTGGCCCAGATAAGACTCCAGTTCGCCATTCTTAGCCTTGAGACCCCCAAGCTCGTCGGTCATTTTTTCCTTGTCCTTCTTCAGTTGCTCGACCTCCCGATTGGCATCGGAAACATAAGTCTTCAGCTTGGAGTTTTCTTCTTCTAACTTGCCGACTGAAGAAAGCTTCTTGTTAGCAAGTGTTGTGTTATCGCACCCCTCCTTCTGTGCCGAAGCAAGATCCAGATCCTTCTTCTCCAAAGCCTGCTTCATTTTCTCTAAAGAAACAACACACTTCAGATGGGCTTGGAGTTGGTGGTTTTCACTATGTACATCTGCTCGAGTGGAGTCACTCGGTTCAAAAAAATGGAAAGGAAAAGTGCCAGCAGTCGGATACACAGTTAGCGATTGGTTACCTCCCATGGCAGCTACTTCATCACGAGCGGTCTTGAGATTCTTCTTGGCCAATTCCAGATCAAGGTTGAGGCTGATTTGCTGTTTCTTCATTGCAGAAAGCTGAGCCCCAAGATCACAAGATTTCGGCAGTTAAAGCCATATCAGTCGACAGAGATAAAAGGCATCACAATGATAACTACTCTAAGACTACCACCGAATCAAACATTCAATGGCAGTCTCGGGGACTACACCCAGTTGGTGCACTTAGCGTGCCCCCACTGATTTTGTAAAAAAACGAGAGAGAGGTTCAGATTCTCAGACCATAGTCGACTGCTCACAGTCAACTATGGTCTCGGGGACTACACCCAGTGGGTGCACTCAGCGTGGCCCCACTAATTTTGGTTCCACTCGGCCTGGCCTGCCCAGTTCGAGTTAGCAAAAAAAGGTCCTATTCCCAGACCACAGTCGACTGCCCGCAGTCAACTCTGGTCTCGGAGACTACACCTAGTGGGTGCACTCAGCGTGCCCCCACTAGTGCAAAGATTCAGCTTGAATCGACACAAAGAGACATACAATTTCAAAACAGTCACACCCAGTAGGTGATCAGAGAAGAAATATGGTCGATCGGAAAATCAACTAACCTGTACATTGGCCTGCAGAGCAGCTCCGGCGTTGAAGGCTATCTGACTAGCCTCATGCAGCACTTTCATTTGCCCCATCAGAAGATTGAACTGAAGAAGAGCTTCCTTGGCAGCAGCCGGTGGATCGTCCGGAGTATGATATGCAGTAAAAAGTGATGAAGGCAGCACAATCGAAGCAGCCACCGGATCTAAGGCAGAAAGTTGTATCGGCGCAGTAGAAGTCTGAGCAGCTGATCCTAAGGGGGAATCAGTCGACAGAGGAACGACGAAGGTGACGTTGGTTCGAGCCAGATTTGTCGATCGCTCGGTCGTTGTCCCAGACGTCATAGTCGACCGAAGAACCTGGACTTCAGGCGCCTTCCCGCCTAGTTCCTTGTCCATCCTCCTCCTCCCTCTCGGCGGTACTTCTTCTTCATTGTGTGGGAGCACAACAACGTCTCGTGGAACTGCAATAAACAGACCTAATGAATTCGAATCAGGCAGACTTACTAGCTTTGGAGGTGACGACATCGTCAGCTTCCTCATCGGCTGGAGTCTTGTCAATATCCATATCAGTCGCAGCAGAGGTAGGGCTATACAGGTTCATCATCCACTCGGTCAAAACAAGAAAAACCGGTCAGAGGATGTAAATACGAGAAGAACGTTTACCCAGAGGCAACAGGGACGTCCATCTGGATTCTAGGCAAGGTCTTCTGAGCCTTCGAAGGATTAATTTTTGGGCTGCTTGGTGACCTTCCCAGTCAATTCTGGAGTCGAGGACCGGGCGCGCTTGTGAGATGGATCATTCGATGCCACAGCTTTGTCGCGCTTGCTCGGGGAATCATGGCGCAGCTTCAATCGACGATCAGAACGAGGCGGTGAGTCGGCCATTTCCTCATCGTCCGACTTGTCTCTCTCGTCTTCATCAACGTCAGCAGGGAACTCCCACTCGCCGCTCTCCTCGGCACTGTCCTCGCCCTCGTGGTCTTGCTCCAATGCTTGTTCACCATTGGGCATTCAATACATCTCCGTGTAGATCTGGGAAACAAGGGACCAATCCTAAGTCAGTCGGATCAATAGTCAGTCGGAAAATACGTTCAAAAACTCAGTTATGACGACCAGACCTTAGGTGGCTGGTTGTTGTTGCTGAAGGGTTTGACTCTCCTAGCAGCTATGGGGTTGACCTTGTTTCCGGTGATACCCATCAACCACTCGGCCACTGTTTTGGCCTCCACGTCCTCCGGATGAACCCGAGCAGTGTCGCGAGCCCCGGAGTACATCCACATGGAGTGGTCGCGAGCTTGGAGAGGTTGGATCCGCCGACTGAGGAACACCTCGAGCAGATCCATACCGGTTACACCTTGGTTGATCAGTCGGACTACTCTCTAGACTAGCATGCTTGTCTCTGCCTTCTCCACAGTGGTCACTTTCAATGAAGATGGAGTTTGAACACAGTCAAAAGAGAAAGGGGGGAGCCCGATCGACTGGCATGGGGTCACGATATCCTGGCAGTAGAACCAGGTCGATTGCCAGCCCCTGACCGACTCCGGAAGTGTCATCGGGGGAAAAGAACTCATTTTCCTCTTCTGAATGCCCAGACCCCCACACATCTGAATAACGTGGGGGCTTCTCATTGTTCGAGTTCGCTTTCTTCACAGTTTGTGATTGGATGGTAAAAATGTGCTTGAAAAGACCCCAGTGCAGTCGGCACCCCAGGAAATTCTCACACATGGAGACAAATGCAGCAAGATATGTGATGGTATTGGGAGTAAAATGGTGGAGTTGGGCACCAAAGAAATTCAGGAAACCTCAAAAGAAGGGGTGTGGTGGAAGCGAGAAGTCGTGGTCGGCATGGGTGGCGAGCAGAACACACTCACCCGGTCGCGGCTGCGGCTCCGCTTCCCCCCTCGGCAGACGCAAGGATTTATGGACGATCAGCCCTAACTCTACCATATCATCCAAGTCCTCCTGCCGAAGCAAAGATCGGATCCAATCTCCTTGGATCCAACCCGACGGCAGCCCCAAGTGCGATGAAGACCCCCAATTCATCTTCTTGTTCTTCGCCACCCCGTCACCTTCTTCGCACACTCTAGCACCGCCGTTTTGACCTTCCCCATAGCGGCGGAGCTACGGCGTTGAGAGCGGTTGGGCTAGACGGAGTGGAGATGCGAGGGGAAGAAGAAGGGAAATGGACGCGCATAGTGCAAATGCCTCGCCCTCGCCGCTTTTCAAGGCCTACTTCCGAGCGGCCGACGCGTGGGCCCGAGCGATCCTGTCAAATGCCCCCAATAGTCGCACACGGGATACGTGGCGAAAAAGGTGGCGCGAAAATGGAAATGTCCTATTTATCTACTCCACTTACCATAGAGCGCTCCACCTAGCGCGCTTCCACCAAAATTTCGAATCCCGTGAAATCCGGGATCCTCTACACCCGTTCACACCAAAGATTTCACGTCAAAGATGTCACTAGACAGATATCATTTTATAAGCCAGTCAGGAATTTCTGAATCGATCAAGGCGACTGAAATGAAGCCGAAGTTCTAACAACTGGCCTCCAACGTGAGATGAAGACAAGGCAAAGCCAGAGCGGAAGCAAGGTCAACTCCATCCTTCTTTTTTCAGTCAAACATCGATCCATTCAGGGGCTAATGAAGAGAACACGAACCTGGGGTAGGGTAATAGGCCTGACCTATACGTCCTACCTAAGGTCCTTGTCCTAAGAACAAAAGAAGTTCATGAATCAGAAGAAGGGATCCAGCAAAGGTGTCGAGTGAAGTCCACTCGACCTACCATTCACTTGGAGATCTCTCTTTATCCAGGTCACTCGACCATGAAACCACTCGACATATAAGAAGACCTAAAGCCGCTCTATGCAGCAACGGTCGGGTATTTACTCATATATTTAATGATCATTTGTAGCATGTCAATACAGGCGTACTTATAACGCCACCCCTTTATGTACATTGACTCCTATGTAACGGAGGGTTGCTGGGGTCCTGGCGCACTCTATATAAGCCACCCCCTCCTCTGGGACAAGGGTTCGCATCTTTTGTAAACTCACACACACATATAATCCAGTCGATGCGCCATATTTTGGCTCCGCCCACTTGGTATATGGACCCCTTTTGAGAACGGGGTACCAGGCAGAATAACCTCTTCCACAGCGTGAAATGAGCCTCAACGCCTAAAAATAGCTCGCAAAGGGCAACGAAACCCGCAATATGCAGTACGGAGGCGGGCGTGAGATTGTGCGGATGGAGGCCGTAGAACTCCAGAAGCCCGCGGAGGAATGGATGAATTAGAAATCACAATCCCCGTAATAGATAGGGGACGAGGCACACCCGCTCTCCTTTAGAGGGATTGGGGGTGCTCTCTACTTGCTCTCCACTGTTATAGGTGGCGAGTCCGGCTAGGACCGGGGCCATATAGGCCTGAGGGAGAAATCCCTTGGCCTGAAGCGACACTAGCTCGCTGTGCGGGATGGAGCACCTCTCCCAGACTCCAGGTTTAGGGCTGGAAGGGCGAGAGGAGGAGCTGGGACGGCTGGCCATGTTGGAATGGACCTTTGCTGAAAGCGCTCTGATGATAACTCACGGAAAGGAGAGGATGTGGTTTGGGCCTAAATCCCCATCCCGTTAAATAGGCGGCTCGTTTATACGGCTAGGGGTGTGGGTGTAAAAAACGCCCTGGCTTTTTGCATTCGTTTGACATGTGGAAGACGACCATTATTGGGCGTGGAAGCCGAGGAGCACTACATTACAAAAATCGGACATTATCCCTACAGGTACACAAGATTTGGAGAAGAACCCGCCTTGCAATGCCGAACAATCTGCGCGCTCGACTCGTCGTCATTGAAGCCTGGTTCAAGGGCTACTGAGGGAATCCTGGATTAGGGGGTGTTCGCATAGCCGGACTGTAACTTCAGCCCGACTCCTGGACTATGAAGATACAAGATTGAAGACTTCGTCCCGTGTCCGGATGGGACTTTCCTTGGCGTGGAAGGCAAGCTTGGCGATGCGGATATTCAAGATCTCCTACCATTGTAACCGACTCTATGTAACCCTAACCCTATCCGGTGTCTATATAAACCGGAGGGTTGTAGTCCGTAGGATAGAATAAACTACATACACAACAATCATACCATAGGCTAGCTTCTAGGGTTTAGCCTCCTCGATCTCGTGGTAGATCCACTCTTGTACTACCCATATCATCAATATTAATCCAGCAGGACGTAGGGTTTTACCTCCAAAAAGAGGGCCTGAACCTGGGTAAAACATCGTGTTTCCTGCCTCCTGTTACCATACGGCCTAGACGCACAGTTCGGGACCCCCTACCCGAGATCCGCCGGTTTTTACACCGACAGTAGCACTGTTGCTTCTACGAGCGAGCCAGCTATCTTCTCCCGTGCAAAAGTGGGTCATTAGAGTGGTAAGGGCTGTCATGGATCTAGGTCCTTCTTGACCGAGGTGGTGTGCAAGCCATTCATCACGGACGCTATGTTTAAAGGCCGCAAGGGCCTCCGCATCCGGACAGTCGATGAATTGGTTCTTTTTAACTAGGAACCTGGTGCAGAGCTTCCTGGCTGACTCTCCGGGCTGCTGGACAATGTTACTTAAGTCATCAGTGTCTGGTGGCCGGGCATATATTCCTTGGAAGTTGTTGCGAAAAGCGTCCTCCAAATCCTCCCAACTGCCGATAGAATTTTTCGGCAGACTGTTTAACCAGTACCGAGCTGGTCCTTTGAGTTTTAGTGGTAGATATTTTATGGCATGAAGGTCGTCTCCACGGGCCATGTGGATATGGAGGAGGAAGTCCTTTATCCATACCGCGGGATCCGTTGTTCCATCGTATGAGTCGATATTCATGGGTTTGAACCCGTATGGGAATTCATGCTCCATTACTTCATTTGTGAAGCAAAGAGGGTGTGCGGCGCCTCTATGTTGGGCCACACTGCGGTATATTTCCGACGAAGTCCATTTGTGGTTTTCAGCCCTAGTGTGGCTAGGTTTGTCAAGTCCGAATAGGTGGCCATCGTCATGCGTCGAGGTATGTCCTTGTGATCTGTAGATCGCTCTTGAGTGTCCTTCTTTGCTACCCAGGTCTTGTTGACACTCATATGTGTAATCCCGAGCTATTTTGTTCTTGCTTTTACTGCGAGGTGGGGCGGTCTGGTGTTCGGCTCGAGTTTCCGCTTTACCTGGGCCCAGTTGTGGTTGAACTGCCGCATTGTGCGATGATGGTACGGGCTCCAACGCCTCATTGTTGCCCTGGGGTAGCAATCTATGCTTCGGGTAGCTTTTGGCTGGTCCACTAAGGCCATATTCTTGGGCGCCTAGGACTTTGGTACATTTATCATTAAGCAGATCTTGGTCAGCTTGAAGCTGGTGCTGCTTCTTTTTCACGCTCCTTGCCGTGGCTATTAGTTGGCTCTTGAAGCACTCATGCTCACGAGGTTCCTCAGGCACGATGAAATCCTCAGTGCGGAGGCCCACCTAGAGAGAGGAAGGTAATTGTCATCCTCCGAATCTTTGTGTGTGTCCTGTTTAGCAGGGCTAACCTGCCTATCTTCCCGTACATCTTGTTCATTAGTTGTATCCACGGGGTCTTCATTATCATCGGCATCATTGTCCATGCCGTCGATATTCTCAGAGTCGTAATCAAGTGTATCGGTTAATGTAACACCCACAATACGGCTATATCTCCCACGTGTCGGGGCACGACTTAGAGGCATAGCCGCATGGTAGGCTTGTCGCAAGAGGGGTAATTTTCACACATCCCATGTACTGAATAAGAAAGGGATAAAGAGTTGGCTTACAATCGCCACTTCACACAAATACAAGTTAAACATACATCATCCAGAGTACAATCAAGGTCCGACTACGAAACCAAAATAAAAGAAGAAAACCCCAAATGCTAGATCCCCGATCGTCCCAATTGGGCTCCACAACTGATCAACAGGAAACGAAACTACACAACGAGCACGATTTTCATCGAGCTCCCACTTGAACTGGGTTGCGCCATCTGCACTGGTATCATCGGCACCTGCAACTGTTCGGAAGTATCTGTGAGCCACGAGGACTATTTAAGCTTATGGGTAGGAAAGGGGTAGTAAGGTGGAGCTGCAGCAAGCACTACCATATATGGTGGCTAACATATGCAAATAAGAGCGAGAACAGAAGCAACGCAACGGTCATGAACTATAAGTGATCAAGAAGTGATCCTGGAACTACTTACGTTCAAGCATAACACAAGACCGTGTTCACCTCCCGGACTCCGCCGGAAAGAGACCATCACGGCTACACACGCGGTTGATTCATTTTTAATTAAGTTAAGTGTCAAGTTCTCTACAACCGGACGTTAACAAATTCCCATCTGCCACATAACCGCGGGCACGGATTTCGAAAGTTCAAACCCTGCAGGGGTGTCCCAACATAGCCCATCACAAGCTCTCATGGTCAACGAAGGATATTCCTTCTCCTGAGAAGACCCGGTCAGTCTCGGAATCCCGATTACAAGGCATTTCGAAAATGGTAAAACAAGACGAGCGAGACCGCCTGATGCGCCGACATCCCGATAGGAGATGCACATATCTCGTTCTTAGGGAAACAACGGATGAACACTACGTACAACTAAAACCAACCCTCAAGTTTCCCCGAGGTGGCGCTGCAAGTCGCTCTGTTTCGGACCAACACTTAGAGAAGCACTGGCCGGGGGGGGGTGTTAAAATAAAGATGATCCTCGGGAGCGCGACTCCCAAGGGAAAAGTATAGGTGGTGGTGAGGCAAATGGTAAAACCAAGGTTGGGCCTTGCTGGAGGAGTTTTATTCAAAGCGAACTGTCAAGGGGTTCCCAAAACACCAAATCGCATAAGGGACGCAAAATCAAGGAACATAACACCGGTATGACGGAAACTAGGGCAGCAAGAGTGGAACAAGACACCAGGCATAAGGCCGAGCCTTCCACCCTTTACCAAGTATATAGATGCATTAATTAAATAAGATAATATAATGATATCCCAACAATATCCATGTTCCAACATGGAACAAGCTTCAACTTTACCTGCAACTAGCAACGCTATAAGAGGGGCCGAGCAAAAGCGGTAACGTAGCCAAACAACGGTTTGCTAGGAAAGGTGGGCTAGAGGCTTGATATGGCAATATGGGAGGCATGATATAGCAAGTGGTGGGTAGGACAACATAGCAATAGAGCGAACAACTAGCAAGCAAAGATAGAAGTGATTTCGAGGGCATGGTCATCTTTCCTGACATCCCGCAAGGAAGAAGAACGAGTCCATGAAGAAGACAAATGGACGAAGTCGGACGAATCCTCACAAACGCGACGTTATCGGAACTAACCCAAAGAAGCAACACCAGAAACAAGCAAACAACATAGTAAACAATCACCAGATAAACATGGCATGATGCACAACCAAGTATGATGCATGTCCGGTTTAAAGAGGCATGGCATGGCAAAGTGCACAAACAATACTACAAATTAAGTGGAGCTCAATATGCAATGAGTTGCATATTGACGGAACACCACATGACTTATTTAGTTCTGTCCCGTTTATGTACTCAACAATGTTAAATGTTTGTTAGCATGGCAAGAGGTGAAGCATATGAAAACTACCTATCCAGGCAAGTTTAAATGAGGCCGGAACAACAAGCAACAAGTCCGGAAAATCCTTATGTGCAAATTATGGATTTGGTACTGTTCTGCACTAAACCATATTTCAGAGTTGTTAAACATGCAAGATGAGTGCACCAAGTTAAACTAGGCATTTTCTACCGCATTTACATATAAAGTATATTAAAAAACAAGCTACGGTTATTAAGTTATGAATTATAGCATTTTAGGATGGCATATGAGAAAAATTAATCAGACAACATTTTAAACATGTTAAACATGGATGAAAGTGGCATATTATTAAACTAGATGAAATTCTAAGCATTTTTCATATATAATGTTTTTACATATGATGCACAGTTATTGAGTTTTAATATGCATGGAGTTTAGGGACTTTTCTGCAAAATGGAAAACCTCTGGATAAATAGACAAATTGTCTGTTAAAAAAAAGAAGTTGGGCCAAAAGTGGCTGGCCCAACTATGCATAGTCAAAAGGGCTAGGCGGAGCTCACATTGGGCCTGGCCCGGTGAGTGGAGAGGTAGGCCGGAAGGGGCGATAGGCCAGGAGGCTGCTGGCCCAAGCACTGAGCGCCTCCTAGCTAGAGGCAGAGGATGAGGCGACGCTATACTTGGCCGCCGGCGACATTGGGGCGAGGCGGCACAAGGCTTCCGGCGACCGAAACGGCATGGATGCATGGAAAACGGGCGAACTCGGGGCGGGACAACTCGGATCCATTGGCGGCGCAGTAAACGGAGGCTGGAACCGACGGCGTCCATGATTCCGGCGAGCTCCGGCAACTGCGACGGCGACCCCAAGAGGCGTCGGAGATCTGCAGCGGGGAGAGAGGGTTTGGGTGAGAGCGAGAGATGGGGAAGGGAAGACAGGCGGTGACGGCGGGGACCTGGTGGTTCGACGATTCGTCGGATGTGGAGGCGGCGTCGCTCGCCGGCGGTGAAGGAGGCAAGGCACGAAGTGGTGGGGTCGAGCGGCACGAGGCTCGAGTGGGAGCGAGCATGCTCAGCGGGGTCAGGCCCAGATCCGACCCGGGGCGGGCCTCCCATGGGCTCTGAGGGCCGCGGCGAAGTGGGGCGCATGGGAGGACACGCGGCGATGCGGGAGTGGGCGCAGGGGCGGCGCGGCTGACGTGGCAGCGTTGACGGGTGGCTCTGGCGGCAACAAGTGGTGGCGGGGTGCTGGCTGGGCGCTGAAAGCGAGGTACGAGAGGACAACGACTGCGGGGGAAGGAGGTTTAGGCCATTTTTTGGCAGGGGTAGGGGCTATATATAGACAGATGCTAGGTTCAGGGGGTTAGGAGGTGTTTTTAGACCATACGATCGCGATCGTGCGGCTCTGGGCAGAAGGGGGACTAGGTGGGCTGCAGGTGGGTTGTGAAGAAGGGCTTGGACTGAGAGGAGAGAGGAGAAAGCGGCTCGGCATGGGTTTTCGGAGACCGAAAACATCCAACGATTTGACCGACTATATTGTCACTATAGTTATCCGTTGGGGCGTCAAACGGACTCCGAATGCGATGAAATTTGACAGGCGGCCTATCAACACTATAATAACACCGCATGCCACCTTTCAACACATTCCGAGAATATTTTCCGGCCACTTATAAAATTATATTTGCCGCGGGCGCGTGCGAGTGTGTCTGGGCTCAGAACGGACAACTGAAAGAATTGGGAGACCCAGATGGATGCAAGTTTCAAAAACATGTAGATGGAATGCGGATGATGACATGGCAAGATGCAACATGCAATCGAAATGAGAAGGCAACAATAGCGAATAACTGGAAGACACCTGGCGCATCGGCCTCGGGGCGTCACATTGAATCCTCGATTGTGGCCATGAAGTGGGTGGTGGGTGGGGAGCACAATTCTGCACCGTCAGCCCCTTGTTCGAGCCGGATATAGTTCGGCTGAGAGTCCTCCGTCAAGGATAGGTTTTTTAATGAGTTTAGCACATCGCCCAAAGGCGAGTGCTAGAAGATGTTTGCTGCGTGGAATTTGAAGATCGATAAACAATCAACCTCGGCGTCCGCGGGCTCGCGCGATTCGGAACCTATGGCCGGAGACGAGGCCGGTGTTCCGGTGGCATAGGCATCGTGTGAGACCAGGTCCATGTGAGGCTCCAACACCATGGAATTTACGGCCTCTGAGGTGGGGTTCATCCTCCCATTTTTGGAAGGCGCGGCCTGCTCCGGCTCTAGGGATAGAGCGGTTACAGGAGTGATCTCCTGGATGCGGCCCGATGACAGATTTAGGTCATGATCATCGGGGTGACCGGGAGCGGCCGCCGCGGTATCGAATCCGGCGAAGATCAAGTCTCCACGGATGTCCGCGAGGTAGTTCAAGCTCCCAAATCTGACCTGATGGTCAAGGGCGTAGCTTTCGATCTGCTCCAGATGGCCAAACGAGTTGGCCCACCGTGCGAAGCCGCCAAATACGAAGATCTGCACGGGGAGGAAAGTTTCTCCGCAGACAGCGTCATTGTTGATGATTGAAGGGGCCACCAAACCTTTTAGCGACAGCACAGAGGAACTCTCAATGAAAGCACCAATGGCGGTGTCAAAACCGGCGGATCTCGGGTAGGGGGTCCCGAACTGTGCATCTAAGGTTGATGGTAACAGGCAACAGGGGACACGATGTTTACCCAGGTTCGGGCCCTCTCTATGGAGGTAATTCCCTACTTCCTACTTGATTGATATTGATGATTATGAGTATTACAAGAGTTGATCTACCACGAGATCATAATGTCTAAACCCTACAAGTCTAACCTGTATGACTAAGGTATTGAGTATCTTCTTTCGGGACTACACCCTCCAGTTTATATAGACACCGGGGGGATCTAGGGTTACATAGAGTCGGTTACATAAGATGGAATCTTCATAGTTGTTCGCCAAGCTTGCCTTCCACGCCAAGGAGATTCTTATCCGGACATGGGTGTAGTCTTCGGTCTTCGTATCTTCACAGCCCATCAGTCTGGCCCATAGATAACAGGTCGGACGGCTGAGGACCCCTTAGTCCAGGAGTCCTTCAGCTGCCCCATTTTCTTTGTTTGGTGGATGCTAACCTGTTGTACTTAACATGCTTGTCCACGTACTTACCTAGGGTCATAATGGCCGATGTTATTGTTTGTCGTCAAGGTTAGCTGCATCCCATCTCTTACAATATTTCACATCATTTGTGCAATTGCAGTTTAACTTCTACCATTTACTAGTTGCGTGTAGGTACACATGTAAGTGGCACCGATCCACGCTTTGACCAGGAGGAACAGCTCGCCTCCGCCGCCCTTGACTTTGGGCGGGCTCTGGCCAAGATGAAGTGCCCCAGCAACTACCTCTCAGGACTTACCAAGTATGTACCCACCAGTTGCAATTAATGGCTATGTTTTGTACTGTCGATGTATTAAGCATGTTGTAATAAACATGCCTAACACGCTTCAGCTATTTGCCCTACCTTTTTATAGACAACTTGGCCCTTATCTGCTCGGGCAGCACCTGCCCTGTGATGTTTAACTCTGCCAATTGCATTTCTATCAGTACCAGTTTCAATGGCCATTAAGCATGTTGCAATTAACAGTTGTATCCATTTTTAAAGATTTGTATTTCAATGGCTAAAACTTACAAAACATGAATTAGGATGTTGTTAAGCATGTTGCAATTAACAGTTGTATCCATTTTTTAATTCGCCCCATTGCTACCGTGCTACTCTTTCGAAATGAAGATATCACTACAAATGTTGCCGTTTTATTACCATTTGCTATTTTATGTGGATGTTAACCCTGTTGTAGTTAACATTGGATTTACATGTACTTACATAGGGCTACAATGGGCGATGTTGTTGTTTGCCGTCGAGGTTAGCTGTATCACATGTCTTATACACCATCTATTCCTAAATATAAGTATTTTTAGAGATTCCAATATAGACTACATAAGGAGCAAAATGAGTGAATCTAGATTCTAATCTAAACTATATCTATAATTCTATATACATCTGTATGTAGTTCATATTGAAATCTCAAAAAAATACTTGTACTTAGGAACATAGGTAGTTGTATTTTGCATCATGTGTGCAATCTCAGTTTAGCCTCTAACATTGACTGGTTGCTTGTAGGTACATATATGACGGGTACTGATCCACGCTTCGATTCCTTTTGCGTATGGGCAATGAGATATTCACGAATAAGCGTAAAGTGAGGAAACTAAGAAAGATTGTTAGGCGAACGGAATGGGTGATTGGAATTAAGATCTTTATTTACACTTTGTCGAAGACAATAGTGAACTTTAGGATGGTAAGTGATGTGTTGCCTTTTCCCCCTGCCCACAACAAGTTACTCTATTAGACCTCAGTATCAGATATTTTTCTCTTTTCATTGGTTTCCGAAGCTATTTACTGATGATTACCTTGCAAACTACATGACCGGAGTGGAGGCAACTAAGGTTAAAGAATATAATTCATGCTACCATGCTAATGCTCTAGAAGTCTTCCTGAAGGCGGTGACGGATGGGCGGGCGATCATCGCAAGGGGTTGGACAAAAGTGGTTCGTGTCTATGACATGCAGGAAGGCACATTATGGGCATTCCACTTCTTCAACACCACCGGCAGTCAAAATGATTTACACTTGTCTCTTCACCTTACCGCCTTTAAATACTGCAATTCATCATAGTTAATTGGTGCCTAGTCTTGTAATTACTGAACATATTGTACTGGAAATTTTATTTATGGATTTCTTGTTGAACCATTATGCTGAGAATTTGAATTGCACGTTTCGTATTTCAAAATTTCCAATTAGAATAATAAATTACAGGCAAAAATAAAAATAGAACAGACGGTCATGCACCTTTGCAAACGGTTCTAGCAGTGAAACCGCTTGGGATAGACAGCCCAATGCCACACAGTTTTCTACATCAAATCGTGTGTGATGTAGTTAATGAAAGCAAACAGTTAACCAACGCAGAGCATGTGTGATAGTTAGACCTTTCACACACGAGCGTATACATAAAACCATGTGGGATGTACATCCAAACAGAAACGTTTTCCCTGGATTGACTGTGTGGGATGTTCATAAGAATAGAAACATATTCCTTAGATTGATTGTGTGTGATATACATATGAACGGAAATGTTTTTCTGGGATTCACCGTGTGGGATGTACATACCTATGGAAATGATTTTCTCGGATTACCGTGTGGGATGTACATACCTACAGAAATGATTGGGTTTCGATGCCTCGCCTGATTGCACACGGCCCCAGCCTGGGTCCCAGAACGGCCTATCCCCGACGATTTCTGGGTCGTGTGGGAAGGACACCCTATCGCACACACACACTTGGTGACACTTTCAAATGGTATCACGGAAAGGGGTAAAAACGTTTGTTTAGGACCGACGCACACTAGTGAGAACTGCAGCCGTACATTGAGTAAGATCTCGGTACATTGTTTCGCAACATATAATTCCTTTGAACTGCTCTTATTCCTGGATATTTGATGCAATCGATACGTCACCATATTCTCGTATGGAGCGGTGGTCCAAAAGGATTCCGTCGAAGAATATGAGCCTCTGGCAAAGCAAGGAGGCAAATATCCAGGTTTCATCTCTTGGTTCAAAAAACGGTAATTCCCATTAGAGAATTTCATTTCTTTGGCTAATTGGCGACTAATGCACAATCCTTTCGTATTAATCTTGTAGGCTAATTCCGAGATTATGGATGCCGAATTGAGACAAGTAGCTAATGGTTTTGACTATAAGGTCTGTTCATTTGACAAATACGACATCAACGGGTATCGAATTTGTACCTATGGCAAAGAGCTATCTATGGACGACCGAAAGTCTACAAATTGTTGTGTCTCTACTATCGGCGATGGAGATATCAAGTATTATGGAAGAGTTGAAGAAATTTATGAACTTCAATTCTATGGTGAAAAGCCACCAAACGTCGTAGTCTTGAAATGTTATTGGTTCCAGCCGAGGGAGACTAGAAGGACTCATAAACATATAGGGCTAGTGGAAATCAAACAAAGCACCCATGTGGATGTTCCCGATGTCTATATTACATCTCAACATGCAACCCAAGTTTTCTATCTACCGTGGGCCTGTGTGATCCAAATCTCAGTGGTTGGGATGTCATTTATGAAGTGCCGCCACTCGTTAGACGACCTCCCCCCAATGAAGAGGATTGTGAACCTCACATTAACCAAGACACATATGACGAAGGAGAATTCTTCCAAGAAATACGTCTTTCGAAAAAATGTTTCAAGAACCGCTCTACTCCACCCCAGAACATTGAAGTAGACAATGATAGTGAATCCGACTTCACCCCTGAGCCGGAACAAGAAGGAGTTACTGCTGCAGATGACCTGTCAATGCTTGGATGATTACGTAAAGGAGGCCTTCCACATGTTGATGCATTTTTTGATGATGATGAGCAAGTCACTGATAGTAATGATGATGATGCATTTAATGATCTCGGAGCATATATAGATGACTCAGAGTAGTATTAGTAATGTGAGGTATTCAGTTTTTTATCACGTTCATGATGATGATACACTTAAATTATATACATATTATTCATGTCAGGTATTCAAATTTTTTATGTTGTACTAATTTCAATTACTTTTTGTCATTGCGGGTGTTGATGGGATGGTGGGCAAGGGTCCAGAGCGCCCCAAGCCCCCTGCGAGCGCTACTGGGAGGGGTGGTTCCATTATTCCACCTCGGCCCGTACGAAGAGCGCTGCTAGACAGTATGCAGATAGCAGCGGAGGGCGCTTCTTCTTCGGCTGGGAGAGATCGGGGGAGGACAAAGAAGCCTGCTAGAGGTGGACGTGCCAGCAGGAGAGGTAGGACAGCTGCTATGCCTTCCTCGCTGCCACCCCCAGCTGATTCACCCGACCATTGGACTGCTCCGTCTGACATGGACGCATCCCGGACTCTGGTCCATGAGCCTTTAGTAGCCGATCCTTCGCCCCACCAGACTCTGTTCGCCGATCCTTCGCCCCACCAGACTCATGTCGCCGATCCTTCGCCCCACGTGAGTCCGGTCCCAGAGTCTTCGTCCGAGAAGACTCCGGACCTAGAGTCTTCTTCCCACGAGACTCCGGAGAATAGAGGCCCTACTGATGGTAGCGAGGACACCTTTTCTGATGATAGCTACAGCGACGGACGAGCTGGTTGAGAAGGTCAAGAAGGTGTACCAGCATGGTGGTACAAAGCTCCCGCCCGTGCCGACGACCCCCGACCAGAGGTGGTTGATTGCGCCTAATGGGTTCAAGTAAGTGTGTTTACTCTTTTTTAACATTTTACCTTCACATTTCGTCAAATTAATATCTAATGCGTTGGCCTTGTCATACTGCAGGGGCTGGGTACACCCCCATGGTGTCCGCAGGCCCAACTAGGTCCTTGGTGTGCTTTGCCGGCAGCACTTCCTTGGGTGGGTCACGTTGCCCGGTGAGGGTCAGGTTCCACAGCTAGCACTGAGCTGGGATCTGTACTTGGTTGCCCCGGCCCCGTCGGAGGAAATGGTCGCCGGTGTCTTGTGCGAGACGGTGGCTGACATTGTGTTCTGTCAGTTTTGGGTAATTTCTCCTTTACATAATTGAAAATTAACACTACCTAGTGATTGTATTAATCAGTGTTGTCTTATTTGATTGTAGACCTTCTACAGGGTTTCATAGGGAGAGCAGGAGGACGCGTTTATGGTTGTCGAAGCTGAGTGCAAGCGCCCAGTTCAGAACTTACCGCACGAGGCTCGGGTGCAGGCCGTTCGAGACTACTACGCCTCAAAGGGTATTAGGAGGGCCAAGAAGAAGTGTCGCGGCAAGTTTTCAAGTAAGGAGAAGTACATGTAGGTAATTACCTATTCTTAAAGCCTTGAACTTAGTTTTCTTGATTTGATTCATAGGCATCACGCTGAAGTTTCTCTTGACTAACTTAGGTGCCCCGAGATGGTGTGAGGATAAAATGGATTGTTGGGAGGTGTTGGTGGATGTGTGGTGCTCTCCCCAATGGCTAGTCGAACACCGTAGGGCCAAGGATAAGCGTGACCAAATGGAAGGTGTGCCACACCATCAAGGGAGCTCCAACTTGTTTGAGTACGGGGATCACTGGGTATGTGGTTTGCTACATGATTCATGCAATTTCATTCTTCATGCTAGCATTTTCCCTTCCAAAATGACTTAATGTGCTTAGTTAGTTAAAAATGGCATAACTGCCTAGGATAGCTAAATAATGACCTAAACTAATCTTAGCTAGTTCATTTATGACATATTTAGCTCTAAAATGACATAATAACCTTAGATAGCTCTATAAAATCACTAAATATGCTTTAGTTAGTTAAAAAATGGCATAACTACCTTTGTTAGCTCAATAACGACCTAAACTAATCTTAGCTAGTTGATTCATGACATATTTAGCTCTAAAATGACATAATAACCTTAGATAGCTCTATAAAATGCCTAGATATGGTTTAGTTAGCTAAAAATGGCCTAACTACCTTGGATAGCTCAATAATGACATAATTAGCATACTTTGGTAGAAAATGGCATAATAATCTTGGTAACCTCCAAAATGACCTAAACTTAGCTTATTTTCCTCGAAAATGAGATCATAAGCTTACTTAGCTCCAAAATGACCTATTTACATAGCAATATCATTCTTCATGCTAGCTTGAGCCGTTAACTAATATTTTGTTCCTCTCTCTCAGGCGCACCACAACAAGAAGCATGTGCCAAATCTGTTCGACCTCTATGGCATGGCCCATACTGCCCGTACAAGAAGGCCAAGCCATTCCTGGAGTCTGACCTAGATCATCCAGAGCTTCACCAACATCTCCTCCCACCACAAGCTCATGAGGTACAGAGACGAGGGGAAGGCGAGGAAAGGGGAGGACTTTAACCCGAGCCAGGATCCTTTTGATACAGAGTTGGTGATGATATCTGGTGGCGGGAGGTCCCATGGCTCCATAGCCATTGGTGATGGACTGATACGTGGTCCTAGGACTCTCTCGCGATCAAGAAGCGTCAGAGTAGCTCTGATCCAGAGATAACACCTCGTGCACGGCCCACGAAGCTCGCCATGTAGGTTAGTTATACGGACTCTCTCACCTTCCCTCCATTACATTGTGTGCGCGTGCGTCAATGATTAAAATGCTAACGAGGAGTGGTGTGTTGCAGACATTGGTTGAGAAAGAGATATTGAACACCCAAGCGCTTTTCGAGGAGGCAAAAATGGATGCGGCAGAGAGGGAGAGGGAGATGGAGGAGGCTAAGTTGTTGGAGGAGGAGAGGAACTGGAACGAGGCATCTCACCGGGCCCTATATGAGCTGTTCGTGGTACGTTTCTCGTGAATATTAGCCAAATCATGCATGTAATGTTCGCATTACTAACTAATATGACTGACTCATGAGAACCAAATGTGCAGACCATGTGTGAGAAAAATGGTTAGACCCCTCTGCCGATGCCCCAGATTGCTCCAGCAACCACGATGAGTTTGATTTGAATGGTTGTTAGTTACTAGTATTCACATTTCAGTTGCATCATGCTAAAGAGACATTATTGGAAATGATCTTTGGTGTAGCATGCCTCCTGACAAGCATCGACCAATCCTTCTGCGTCTGGCAATGGAGGAACCCCGACCGGTCCTTCACCTCCGTCTGCCACTGGCGCAGCACCGACCGTTCCTTCACCTCCGTGATAACCGTATTTTTCTTCTTATTTCACCTATTTAGTACATTTATGACACAATTTAGCCTATTTAGTCCACGAATGACATAATAAGATGAAGAAAAGAAGGAATAGGAAGAAAAGAAGAAGAAGCAGAAAAGAAGAAGTTTCTGCTTCTTCTTCTTCTTTCTGCTTCTTCTTCTTCTTCTTCTTTTCCTCCTCTTACTTGTTTTTATTTGAAAATGGCATAATATCCTTGTTGACCCCATAAGTGTCATATACTTAGCTTGTTGTCCTCTAAGATGATACAATATGCTTAGTTAGTTCAAAAATGGCATAATTAGGTAGGTTAGCTCAAGAATGACAAAGTTTACTAGGCTAGCTAGAATATGATCCATTTAACCTACGTTAGCTCCAAAATGGCATATTTACCTAGCTTAGCTCTAAGTTGACCTACACACTTAGCATTTTTACCTAACTTAGCCCAAAAATAGCATTTTTACCTACATTAGTTAGAAAAGAAGAAGATAAAGAATAGGAGAGGAGAGAAAGAAAGAGAAGATAAATTCTTCTTCTTTTCCTCCTCTTCCTTTTTTCTAGCTAGTCTTCTTATTCATCTTCTTCTAACTTTCATCTTTCCCAATTTGCAGATTTGATTTACATGAGGAAGCTTGCATTGACAGAGTGTACTATTCTTTTGGTCCTTCCTTGTTGTTTATGAAAACTTGTTTGGATATGTCTATCTATATGGATACGTTGTTGAAAACTTGTTTCTGGATATGTATCTATATATGGATATGTTGGATAGGATGGACTTTGTTGAACTATGTTGTTGGATATGTTAGATTTGATGAAATATGCTGTTGGACATGCTATTATATGTTGTTGGATATGCATGTATATCTGTGTGTGAAATCCTGTCAAATTAAATGGATTCAAATAAAAACAGGGGATATGTAGCCTCTTTGCCGTCTGCTAGCGGACGGAAAATAGCTTTGCCGACTGCTAGCAGACGAAAAAGAGGCCATGTGGTAGCTACCTATAGAAACTGGGAACACAGGGCTGCCTATTTGGGCACTTTGCCGTCTCCCGGTAGACGGCAAAGACCTTCGAATCTCTGTTGTCTGTTGGCAGACGACAAATTTCCCAAATAGGACTCGCAAACAGGGCCAGCTATGCAGTCCGCCAGCAGACGACAAAGATTCAGAGCTCTTTGCCATTCGTTGGCAGACAACATAGTAGCCCACGTGGCAGCTTCCCAGTGCTGGCTGAGCTGAGCTCTTTGCCGTCCGTCAGCAGACGGCAAAGACCTTTGCCTCTTTGTCGTCCGCTGGCAGACGACAAAGCACGCCATTAACCCCTAATGGCTCTCACCCCACCCCACTGCCATCCATGATCTTTGTCGTCTGCTGGCCTCCAACGGTGGAGTGCACAACCCTTTGCCGTCCGCTTCTATGAAGCAGACGACAGGGAAGGCCTTTGTCGGCACTCGTTCAGACGGACAGTTTGTCGTCCGCTGGCTGACGGCAAAGGACTATGTCGTTCGGCATGTATGCCTTTGCCATCTGCCATGGCAGACGACAAAGAAGCTGATTCTAGTAGTGAGTATGGCATCTAGCGAGGGAAATTACCACCGTAGAGGTCCTTACTTTGATCCTACTAATTTTCCTAGTTGGAAGCATAAGATGAAAATGCATATTCTTGGACATAACCCCGTCGTTTGGGCTATTGTTTGTATTGTCTTGCAAGGTGAATTCTTTCATGGAAAGAACCAAATCATGAGGCTAGCGCGGAAGAATTGAAGATGCTGCAATACAATGCTCAAGCTTGCGATATCCTCTTCAATGGATTGTGCCTCGAAGAATTCAAAAAAATGACCCGTCTTGAGAATGCAAAGGAAATTTGGGATACTTTGATTGATATGCATGAAGGTACTGACTCCATCAAGGAATCCAAATTGGATGCGCTTCAAAGTCAACTTGACAATTTCAAAATTAAGGATGGTGAATGTGTCGCCGAAGTACACTCTAGGCTTGCTCTAATCACAAATGAGATTGCCAGCTTAGGAAGTGAAGAGATGACCGATAGATTCATCATCAAGAAGATCCTAAGAGCCTTAGATGGAAAATATGATACCGTGTGCACATTGATCCAAATGATGACCAACTACAAAGATCTCAAGCCAACGAAAGTCATTGGTAGAACTGTTGCTCATGACATGTCACTCAAGGATAAATAAGAGCTTCACAACAAGTCTAGTGGTGCTTACAAAGCCTCATGTGATGCTCCTACATCATCAAGTGAGAAAAAAGCTTTCAATGAAGAATTGAGCTTAATGGTAAAGAACTACAACAAGTTCAACAAGAGTAGAAGCAAAGAAAGAAGTTCCAAGTTAAGGTCCTATAATGACAAAAGATCTTCTATCGTGAGCATAATTGCTACAATTGTGGAAGACCCGGATACTACTCCAATGAGTCTATGGCTCCCTACAAAAGAAGAGAAGACTCACCTAAAAGAAGAAGCAAAAGAGAAGAATCAGCTCCAAGAGAAAGAAGGAGTAGAGATGATAGTTATGAACGAAGAACCTCTCGCAGAAGCAAGGATTCAAAAAGGAAGGACAAGTCAACAAGGGGCTACACAAAACAAAGGCATCAAGCTCATATTGGTGAATGGGTATCCGGCTTCGATTCCGAAAATCACTCCGAGAGAAGTTATCACTCTGACTCTGAATATACTCAAGATGAACTTGTGCCGGTCTAGCACTTGTATCAACCAACTCCTATGATATATTTGACTCACCAAATGAAGGAATTGGAAGATGCTTCATGGCTAAGGTCCCAAAGGTATCACACCCCGACTATGTTGATTTCAATAGTGATGAAGATGACTTGCTAGGTGATGAGGATTTACTTGTTGACAACTCTAGTGATGAAACTTATGATGAACTTGCTATTAATCATGCTAACCAAGATAAAGCGAATGACAGTGATAAGATGGAGATTGGGCATCTAAATAAAGAACTAAACACACTTATGTTAGCTAATGAAACTAGCTTAGAAGATCATTGAGAGCTTTTAAAGACTCATGAGAAGCTACGGTTTGAAAATCTCAACCTAGAGCAAGAGCATGTGTTCTTAAAAGCAATCAATGATGATCTTCATAAGAAAAGTTCTTCTTACATTGCCAAGCATTTACTCTCGTCTACTTACACGCAACAAGTAAAATGTAGCAATAAGAGTAAGAAAGATTCTTCTTCTAGTAGTAACAATAATCATGCTAAATCCAATGCTGTTACTTCTAGTAGCTCTCTTGATTCCACTAATGATTCTCTTAGCCAAGTTTCACTTGAGCACAGAAATATCTTATTGAAGGGAATTAGAGAGAAAAGTGTTTACAAGAGCCCTGTCGTAAGTAAGCAATTTGAGGAAATTGTAGTCAAGCAAGGAAGGTACCAGAAGAATCGAGGTGTTGGTTTTGAACGAAAGTTCAATGCCAATGGAGTTGAGTTGGAAGAAGATCAATACCTGAAGACGAAGTTTGTTCCTCAACAAGAGAAGTATGATCCCACTTCTTTTAAGGGGACACAAGGTCAAGATGATCTTCCACCACAAGACCACAACCTAAAAGGAAAGGACAAGCTTCAAGAGGAGATTGATGCATTTGAAGAAGTTCCTATGGCCTTGGTCAAGTGGGTACCCAAAACCACATCAAGTTCTACTTAATCAAGTACGACTACAACTCCAAGGAATCCCATAAAGTTGATGTGGATCCCGAAGAAGAAGAACTAGAGAGTTCTTGAGGGTGACTCCGCCAAGATACTTCACTCATATTCATTGTGGCAAGGACAAGCGCAAACGACTTCTACATCTTGCACTAGTTCAAGGAGTCAGAAACCCTCTTGTTGGTAAGACAAGGGACAAGGTAACCTGATGCTTTAATGGACATCATCTTGTGTGTACTTCACTCTATGTCTATGGATATCCTTGTTTGTTCCTTGTGGGACTAACCCATGTAGATATTGAAAGTGCAACTCACTCCAATGGATTGCTCCAAATGATCTACATCAACCTTGAGCATCCACATCTTCAACATCTACATGAAGTCATCATCAACAAAACCCAAGGTTAGGTCATCCCTCTTAGGGGGGATATCACATCTAGGGGGAGCTTTGCTCTAAAAGAATTGAGCTAAAGCAACTCTAATGGTGTGAACACAACAATGCATTATGTAAAAGTGGTAACCCCACTTGTGCTTAAACGATGAGTATGACCTACGATCAAATGTTCTCATTTGACTCCTCAGTCAATATACTCATATATAGATGACCTAGTCATCGCCAATTAGTTGATAGATGCTAGAGTGTTTGTGCATGCTTTTCCACATAATTCATTTGCCACCTTATTGTGTGAGCATGTTGATTGCATATTTTTATCATTCAAGGATATCCATTTGTTGCTTTGATTGTTTGATCTTTTCTTTTGCCAAATGGAAGGACAAGAATGCCTAAGAACTCCCTCTAGCTATCTATTATTTTCTCGTCTCAAACTCTGTTCATGCTACATCACAAAGTTTGATCAAGTCAGATTCGAACCCTTTGGGTGAGGAGCACTCAGAGCCACCGATTTGTCATAGACTTAAACTTCCAAAACCTCTCTGTGTATTTTGGTCTGACTGATTCATCCCTTTCGTTTATACCGAGTTCATTGAGTTAATCTACATTTCAATCTCGGTGCAACAGATTTGAACAATTCGGTCACACCGAGTTGTAGTAACCGCTTGTGATTCTGCATCTCGGTGCCACCGGGTAGTTCCACTCAGTCACACCGATAGGGTCTGGATATATACTCACGGGTCAAATTTTTTCAAATACCTTTGAAACCTTTCGCCCATGCGTATCTAGCTCTGCCGACTCAGGTCTGTGGATCGCCTCCTCATCGCCAACAACCTCCTGCCGCTAGTCTCCGCCGATGTCAACGAGAATCTTCACCGCCGTTGCCGCCATAGCGAGTTCACCGCCAAGTTAGAGTGTGAACTCGACCCTATGTGCAATCTTAACCTCTGATTCCTGCACTTAGGACAATGCCATGATTCTTACAACGTACTCTATCCAGCAAAAACTTCCTTTAGATCAGTTTTGATTCGAAAATTTAGGGTTAGGTTTCCGCCGAATTCATCTTGAACCGACCGAGTTGTAGAAATTGGTCTCACCAATTGGGCTTGGTCCATTGTATTTTTGATTTTTGTTCTGACCAAAACTTGCAAATTAGCATGACCGAGTTTGATTCTCAGCGAAACCCTACAATCTCGGAGTCACCGAACTTTGTCTCGGTCTGACCGATACCATTAGTTTACACTCTAATGTTGCTTTGGCGTCACCGAGTTTAACAAATCGGTAGATCTGAAATGCTTTCTGTAGAAAACTAAAACTAAGTTTTGACTCAATTGTTTTGCAAAATATCTACACTTTGTGATGCTCATCCACTCTATCTCAACTACATCTATTCAGAGGGTCAGCTTTCAGTTTATAATGTCAGCTATGTCAGATCAAAGTGATAGCCAGAACAAGTCTAAGGAGCAAGTTAACTTTAGCGAGGGCACTAGTCCCTCTGACAGCTATGATGAGGGTAGCAAAAGCACCCCAAGCAACCTGCCCAAGGCAGCAACCAGGACAAGGTGAAAGAGAAACTCAGATTCTGAGGATGAATATTATGTTGTTGTTGAGGAGGAGGTTAGCTCCAAGAAGACAGTTGTCAAGAAAGAGTTTGGCACTTCAGCTTCAACCAAACCTGGTTTGCACAAGAAATCTCCTGCCAAGAGAGTGCCCATGTCTAAGGCGAGAACCTCAACTCTTGAAGCCTCCAAATCAGCTAAAGAAGAGGCTACTAGTGGGGGAAAGAAAGGGAAAGAAAGGGTCAAAAATACTATGGCTAGAGTTATTGGAAAGCCATCAATGATGATCCAATCAGATGAGGAGGAAGAAGAAGAGGATGATGCACCAGCATCCAAAGCACAGAAGCTGATGGGGTATGCCATCAAGTCTGGGGTTGCTCCATCAAAGCCCAAGACTACCCCTGAAGCTACTACTCAAGCTTCAATGTCTGCACCAAAGAGGTCCACTAGGAATATACCAGCTGCTGAGAAAAAGAAGGCCCCAATGCATGAAGTAGAAGAAGAAAATGAAGCCCAAGTGCTCAGAGAACTTAAGCCAAACATTCTTGATCATGATGACAATCATCCAGTGGCAGAAAACATGAAAGAGAGAAAGGATGTAGGTCTCAGATTGTGGAGACAATCAGGCCCTTATGCTCCAAGGAGAAGAACAGCTGTGGACTACAGATTTCACACCAAGGAACAACATGACTTTTATGAGACTGTTCTATTGGATAAGATGCCCATCGTGTGTGACATGAAGTGGGTGGACTGGAAATACATTACCAACAATGAATACCATTTCCCTGGAGTACATGAGAGCTTCAGACTCAATGGAGTTGACACTTCTGTGGGTCAAAAATTGACCAAGTCGAATGATGAGCTTATCATGCAGTTCTATTCAACAGTTCATTTCTACCCAGATGGAAGAATTGTATGTATGACTGAAGGTACAAGGTACCAGTCTACTGTTGCTGAGTGGGCCAAGCTTTATCAACGCCGCTGAAGAGCATGAGGATGACATTGAGGTCTATGTCAAGTGCAATAAATATCACAACTCCATGGCCAACATGTACAAGGAGATTCCTGACAAGGCCTTGGATACACACAAGCTAGGCTCAGTGTACTATCTATTGTCTGGACTAGCCACCATGAACACCATATGGAGGGACACCTTTTTGCCGAAATAAGGAGATCACATGATGATCGGAGGCCACTCCATCAACTTTCTTCAACTATTTGATGTGCCACAGAAATTCAAGTTGATGAGCTTGATAGTTGAAACCATCAAGAGAACAGCAGCTGACCAAAAGAGATCATGTGGGTATGCTACACACATTCAGATGCTCATCAACTCCAAGGTGGGAAAAGGCATGTATCTGTTGGATAAAGAGAACCTTCCCTTGAGACCAGATCGTGAGGACAACACAATTATTATTGATGGTTCAGATCTTACATTAGCAGAGGCTCAAGAGAAGAGAGAAAAGGCAAAAGCAGAGAAGGCAGCCAAGATGCCAAGTGTTGAAGAGGCCTCCCAAAATTTTCTCAAGTCTAAACAAGGTCAACTTAGCTATCTCATTCAGGCTACTTTGAAGATCGAGAAAGGCTTGGCCAACCCGACTCAAAATCAGGAGAGTCTTGAGAAATTTTTTGAGACAAAACTTCATGACTTGGATGTCAAGGTGACAGAAATTCAGACTTCTGTGGAGAAGATCCAAGAAGAGCTTGAGGATAGGAATGAAAAAACGACTATTGATGCTTATCAAGGGGTGCCCAAAAGGCAGAGGTATGCATCAGTGCCAGTGACAGACACTAGAGCAACAACTTCAGCTCCTGCAGCCACAGCTTTAGTTGGCCCTCTAGTTGCAACTCCACCAGCGCCTACAACCTCTTCAGATGCATTTGTTGCAGGACTCCTCTCCATGCCACCTTCGCACTTTGGAGCTCCCGAAGATCAAGCTTAGTGAGCCGCATAACACTATGCATTTTCAAACTTTTTGGTATCTTATTCCCAAAGGGGTATAAAGTGTATAGATCATAGGCTTCAAGAGAGAGAGAGAGCTTTGCTTCTTTTTGCTATTTCTTGCGACTTATTTGCTTGCTTATTTGGTTGATACTCTATATTTGTGTGTGAGATACTTGTATGGTCATGTGTTTGATCATATCATACTTTAATGTTTTTGCTTGAATCTCTAGCTCTCATGTTTGATCATTCACACTTTTTCTTGGTGATGAGTGCATGTTTCATATTCTATCATTTTGAGCGCTCCACCAAGATGTATGTGACATGGAAGAGTAACCCATGATCCTAATCGATTGTGCATTTGCATTCAAAAGAAAATTTTCATTAAATGCGCAAATTTAGGGGGAGCTCTTTCTTATCACATACTTCTCAAAGCGACGATGTATTTCATTCCTATTATCATTTATTGAAGCTTTGATCAATATGTTTTTATCAATTACCAAAAAGGGGGAGATTGAAAGTGCAACTAATCCCTAGGTTGTTTTGGAAATCCTTAACAACATATAGCTCATTGAACTAATATTCTTTCAAGATAATTCATATTAGGAAGTTCAATGATTGGCATGGCATGGACTAGAGATGTGGACCCCTCAGAATGCTAAGGACACATATTGGCACAAGCTCAAGACTCTACATCTTCATTTTAGTGATCTAAGATCACATTCAGTCCATAGGAAAAACCAATACTTTTAAAAGGGAATGAGTTGTTGCTTAATGGCTTGCTTGCTCAAAATGCTTAGTGATATGCTCGAAAAGCCCTCAACCACTTTCCCATTTCCACATATGTACTAAACCGAAAATTCAAACTCGGCCCTACCGATTTGATCTATCCGGCGCCGCAGAGTTCATTTGACATAGCCATAGCCAAAAACCCTAATCAGTTCGGTCTCACTGATAGGGATCCCGGTCTCACTGAGATGGGATTACAAATTCTCTGTTTCCCTTCATAATGTTTCGGTCTAACCGAGATGAGCGATCGGTCCCACCTAGTTCGCAATGCAAACTCTCTGTTTCCTTCTCGTAATGTTTCGGTCTCACTGAAATGAGTGGTCGGTCCCGCCGAGTTTGCCTGACCAACTCTCTGTTTGCCTATTACTGAAATAGGTCTCACCGAGATCAAGTTGTGCCCTAAACCTAACACAATCGGTCCCACCGAGTTGATCATGTTGGTCCCACCGAAAAGCCTAACATTCACATCTTGAACTGAATCGGTCTGACCGAGTTTCACTATTTGGTCCCACTGAGTTTAGTAAATTGTGTCTAACGGTTAGCTTTTCTGTGGAGGCTATATATACCCCTCCACCCTTTCTCCATCCGGGGAGAGAGCAATCGGAACTTCCCTACACGTCCAGCATTCATTTTTGAGAGAGAACCACCTACTCATGTGTTTAGACTAGGACATTCCAATCCAACCACAAGAATCTTGATCTCTAGCCTTCACCAAGTGGCTTTCCACTCAAATCATCTTTCCACCACATCCAAACCTATGAGAGAGAGTTGAGTGTTGGGGAAACTATCATTTGAAGCACAAGAGCAAGGAGTTCATCATCAACACACCATCTATTACCTTTTGGAGAGTGGTGTCTCCTATATTGGTTAGGTGTCACATGGGAACCTCCGTCAAGATTGTGGAGTTCAACCAAGGAGTTTTTAAGGGCAAGGAGATCGCCTACTTCGTGAAGATCTACCCAAGTTAGGCAAGTCCTTCTTGGGCCATGGCCATGGTGGGATAGACAAGGTTGCTTCTTCATGGAGCCTTCGTGGGTGGAGCCCTCCCTGTACTCGCGCAACCATTACCCTTCATGGGTTGAAGTCTCCATCAACGTGGATGTATGATAGCACCATCTATTGGAACCACGCCAAAAATCTCCATGTCTAAATTTTGTTTGCTCCCTCCAAATGCCTCCCCTTTACCTTCATATGCAATGATTTACATTCCGCTGCTATGCTCTTAGAATTGCATGTGTAGTTTGATTGCTTGACTTGTGCTAAGTTGCTTAAATCTGCCATGACTTAAAATTGGGAAAAGGCTAGATTTTTATTTGGTTAAGTAGTCTAATCACCCCCTCTAGACATAGTTTCGATCCTACACCCGTGTTGAATCTAGCCTGCTTACAGCCCATCTGTTAATGGCTCGTGACACTGTTGGGCCTACGACCCACATTGATACCGGCTTGCTTAAAGCCCGAGATATATTTTGGTCTGTTAATGGCTCGTTCTATTTGGGCTAATCCTGGGCCTAAGGAAGTGTTAGAAAACTACTATACATTTAGACCCGCTAATGGCCCAAGATGATTTTAGGCCCATGTTTTGGCCCATATATAGCGAGTTACGGGTCGGCCTAAAGACCGACAACATTGAGATCCGTTGAAGCTTCTGGCCTAAATTACAGTATACCGACCAAGAATAAACCTAGACTATACAATAAAGAAATTACGGCATATTACATCCACTGGGCATCAAAGTTTTCCATCGGTGATAATAAAGCGCAACGTGACCGTGGATTACATACACAGGGCATCAAAGGTCGCCACCAGTGCGTACAAACGCGCTGACAAAAGAATACACAAAACTGAGAGCACTTTAGAAGGCATTAGGCCTGGCCTGGACGTGCATCGCAAGCAGCCGAACAAGCTGATGGGACCTCAATTGTGTCGACAATAGATGCTCTATCCCTAGCTGTATAACACTAAAGCCCGCAAGGTAGTCCTCTGAGACCTTCTTTGCATCATTGACATCAAGTCGGAGCTGAGCTGAAGCAATCCTTTCCGCTTTAAGTTGAGACTGAAGAAGTCAAACTGATTGAGGCAGCAATTGCACAAAGGTTGTCTCACAGCTACTTGTGAGTAGCTTGAACTCGCTGTCTTCATCAAGACATGAGATTGGGGTCATCTCGCTCTCTTCAAGATGGTTTGGCTCTGTCAGGACCCCAATTCCAAGTCACATCGATCTAGCCGGTAACACCTCATATCACTTTGCGGCCTCACGCACGGTATCCCACGGGTGTCGCCTTACCATGGCCCGGGACCGGTTGCGCCTTTTGTCTCATGTATATTATAGTGTCGCTAGCATCCATATGACAGAGAACCCGGGCCGACATGGCTAGTCGTGAACCCAAAGCGGCACTAACCTATGGGGAAAGGCATACATGATTCACATCGAGCGTGTCGGTCAGCAGCATGTGAATCCGGGCTGTAGCACTGGGCTAACAGGACTCCGGGAACCCGGGCTGTAGCAGGCTAAGCAGGACTTCGGATGTCACTGCATGACATTTCCCCGAAGGGACAGACACAGGAACAAAGTGAAACACATGCCGGCCAGTCAAGTGTCCTGAGCAGTAGTGCTGGGCTAACAGGACTCCGGTGAACCGGGCTGTAGCGGACTACTATGGCTCGAGGAACACTAGACTAAATTTCCCCATAAGAAAGGCTGCCAAGGATAAACAACTAGATTGTCGGATCCCACTCATACCAAGCATTTCAATCATACACACAATATGCCCGATATGAGTACATACAACATCGCATCACAGCAAAACTCTACAACTCAAGTACTTTATTTAAAGGCTCCAGAGAGCCATACATAACATGTTCATACAGATAGGGGTCACATGACCCGACACTCAAGTCATACAATCATACAAGCACATGCGGAAGCAACCGGTCTGAGTACAGACACTAGAAATAAAGAAGGCTCCTCGAGGCCTGTCTATCTACATAGGGCCCTCCATGGCTAGGATCACCACCTGGGTGGCTAGTCACTCGTCGACGTCAAGGTCTACATAGAAGCCATCGGAGGGGGCGGTGTTGTCGTCTGAAAATAGTAGTTAAGCAAACATGAGTACAAAGGTACTCAGCAAGTCTTACAACAGAACCTACTATACATGCTTATTCTCAAGAAGGTGGTGGGGATATTGCAGCAAGCCAGCTTTGACTCTTGGCTAAACTATCCTACGGAACTTCTCTAGTAAAATAGTTTTCGCACACGAGTCCACTACTCACCAACACAATACTCCATCGGGGATCCTCCCTCGTCATCCTACGAGAGGGCCATCCTCGGTACTCACACTTATCTTGAATCTTTTAGTAGTATCCATTTACTTGTCTAAGAACTGTATAGGCAACCAAGTAGTCCTTTACCATGGACGCGGCTATTCGAATAGTTTTATACCCTGCAGGGGTGTACTTCGTCATACAAGCTTTCACCACTTACCGCCGTTTACACGACATGTACTCGGCAACCTTCAAGCGGAAGCCCAGCGAGGGTGTCGGCCACGGCCTACCTAAACACTTAAGTCTCTAGTCCAGGTTTATCGCCTATCCAGGTTCCATCCGCAGGGAGTCCGGCCGAGGTTTCCACATACGGCCCCGAACGATGTGAACAGGGTCCCGAGACGCCAAACGGGCACCCGGCATACCCGGCCACGGTGTATCTACCGCAACATAGCCCACCCCTAGGGTCAGCGCTGCGCACGGCCGCCAACACATAACCTACAAACAGCAGAAACTATTTGCAACTCCTGGACAGAGTACTAGGGTGATTAAGAAGCTGAGAGGGTCAATTAAGGATCCCAATGCATGGTAGTAGCTGAATCTTAAATCACACATACAGATCTCAGTTCTTAGGGACGGTCTCAATGAAACAACCCACCATGTACTCCTACATGGCCTCTCATCGATACCTTTAACAAAACATGTTCAACACATTCCTCATATTAGCGACATAATCATATCACTCTAGCCCATCACCCAGATGATCCAGACCTGACACAACTCTAAGCATAGCAGGCATAGCAAGGTAGGAATCATATACATGGCTCAATCAACTCCTACACATGCTAGTGGGTTTCATCTAGTTACTGTGGCAATGACAGGTCATGCAGAGGATAATGGTTCAACTACCGTAGCACACAGCAGTTTGAATCGCGATGTCTTAATGCAGTAAACAAGAGCAGAGGCGAGAACATGGGTTGTATCGGAATGATCAATGGTTTGCTTGCCTGGCACTTCTGAAGATAATATAGTTCTTCGTCGGTGTCATCGAACTCATCATCGGAACCACGTCTATCGAGAGGGGACAAACACCGGCAAACAAGAGGGAACATAATCAATGCAATGCAACAATATGATGCATGCTATGACATGGCAACATGAATGTGTTTTGGTCTAATGCAAGCTAGAACAGGATTGGAATGAGTCCATTTGAACCAGGGATTCAAATGCAAACCCATTTCATGAAATGATATTAGTGCATTAACTTGTTTCACCTAAACAGCAAGGTTAAAGTGTTCTAACATGCATGAAACCAGTACAAATGGATAGATTGAATTTTTCTGATAATTTTTCATATATAATTTGTTTGATTTGGAGTTATGGTTGAATTACTATGAATTTTTGAAGTTTGCACTATTTTCTGGAATTTTCCTATATAAGAAAAATCCAGAAAAAGAGTTATTGCGTCAGCATTGCGTCACTATGACGTCAGCGGGTCAACTGCGGCTGAACAGGTCAAACCTGACCAGTGGGGTCCACTGGTTAGTGTCACGATGCTAGCTAGAGTCGCTGACGTGTGGGCCCGGTCAACGGCCACGTCAGCTTTGTCAAAGCTGACTCGTGGGCCCATTGGGATTAGTTAAACTTTAACAGAAAAATAAACTGTGTTTAGTTAGGAAGTGGGACCCAGCTGTCAGTGTGAGAGAGGGTTAATTAGCTAAGTTATTAGCCCCTAATGACGGCGCAACGTCGACTTCACCGGAGTTCGGCCGGTGACGACCAAACCAACGGCGGTGGCTCGCCGGGGTTGAGCTACAGGCAGCGGTTTGATCTGCGGTTTCTCTCTATGGCTAGCTGGAGCTCGCATGCATCTAATGGATCAAGCAGTGTGTGCGGGGGTGGCCGGAGATGACGCCGGCGAGCAGCGCGGCGGCGGCTGCCGGAGCTCGGGGGTGCACGGAAACGCGACTGCAGCATGCAAACACACGAACTAATGCGGTCAAGAGCCTCTACGCGATGTGACAAGCACAACGAATGCACACACGGGGCCGTTGGTCACCGGGGCCATGCCGGCGACGAGCTCGTGCGGCGGAGCGTCTCGGCTCCGGTGGAGGAGGCGGCTAGAGGGAGGGGTTGACCGCGGGGAGAGGGGGAAAATGCTCGGGGGCTCACTGCGGTGCCGTAGGGATGGCCAGTGTGTTCGGGGAAGCTTGGACGACGGCGGAATCACGACGGCGATCGTCGGGACCCGAGGATGAAGATGACATCGATGGCGGCACTCCGAGGGCCTTCCAGTCGCGTGGATCGGCGGGGATGGCGTAGCGGATGATGGCGGAGCTCGTGGACTGCACGGGGAGGCGAGAGGAGCATGGTGGGCATGGTGGCAGCGAACGGCGGTGGCTCTCTGTTCGGCGGCACCGCGGAAAGATGCAGAGGAGGGGAAGGAGATCCAGCAAGAGAGGGGAGAGGTGCAGAGGGTCCGGGGGGGTTGCGTGGCGTCTGCAGCCGCACCAGGGCAGCAGCGGGAAGCAGGAGGTGGCCCGCGTGTGTGCGCGCACGGCGCCACACGCCCTGCCTACTGGCTCGGGGAGGAAGACGACAGAAGGCGCCAGGTGGGCTGGGCCAGCGAGCTGGGCCGGCTCAGCGCCAGGCCAGGTGGCTGCGCAGGTGAGGTAAGCCCGGGTAAGGTTTCTCTCCTCTCTGCTTTCTGTTTTCTATTTCTGACATTTGTTTTGATTTAATAAAAATACTAAATCATTTTATAAAATCCCGAAAATAAATATGTGACTAGAACTAAAATATCCCAAACCACATAAAATGTTCCAGAATTATTGGACATATATTAATCATATAAAGAATATATATCCACTGCAAATAGTTATTGAATTAATTCAAAGGGCCAAAATAAATATCTCTAAGATTCCAAAAATATTGTTTGAAGTTTTACCTCTTGCCAATATTTTCAGAGACTAAGAGGAACATTTTCTTGGACTTCTTTGAAAAGATTTTAATGTTGATTATTTTTGAAGTGATTTATGAGCGTTTCAACTAACCTCAATTCAACTTTCAGAATTTAGACATGATGCATGATGCTCACTCAGGTAAATAGCTACAAGCCAATTCTAGGGCTGTGACAGGCTCACTATCTTCCCTAAAGTTCTGCCTGGCATAAGTGGTACAACTCTGAAATAGAAATAAGGACACACGTAATAGGTTCACAATTATATAAGAAAATAAATGGATCTCTTCTACATAAGGAACATGTTTTTACAACTAAAATTTAAAACGGGTAGTTGTTGCAAACATCCAATCAGATGAAAACACCAAAGTAAGGGAAAAACAGTGGAGCAAATAATGCATATCCAAATCTATACTAGAACAAAGTTTGAAGGCTTGATAAGGATAAACTTACATTACATGTTAACATGGGCTAGACGAAGCCCTTCTCCATGTCGATGGAAGGATAATTCAATAAATTCCCCAAAGAAACTTCTTTATAAGTGTTGCCATTATTCTACATTTTATAAAGAGTAAATATAGATCAGATAATATTGGAAGAAATAGAGGATAATGAAGCTCAGGTGTAGAGTGATGATACATAATCAAATAGAAATTAATTAAGTATAGCATTACAAGGCAAAAGCTACTGACAAGTGGAATGCAGACATCAACTTGTGTAGTGGCATTGGCTTTTTATTCAACATTTTGGTAACAGTAAATGTAGATCTGATAATTTGGAGAAAGTGGAGGGCAGGGCAGATAATATGCAGAGTAATGCTAGACAATCAACTATCTCGCAATGCAAGTACAGTAATGCTACCACTGTCCATTATTACTTCTTACTCAAATGGATGTATCTAGCAATATTAAGTTCTAAATAAAATCGAATTGAGCAATAGTTAATTCGATATATAGGGAGTACATGACAACATGTACTTATAGAGCACTCCAAAACTTCATAACCATTGTGTTAATTCTACATTTATCTAAGAGTAAATATAGATCTTATCATTTCGAGCTAAGGGAGGATAAAGAAGCGAACATTTATAGTGATGCTACATAATCAAACAACAATGAATGTAAGTATGCTGACAGAGGGCAAGAGGTACTAAAAAGAGCAATGTAGTACCCAGCATTGTTGTGAGATCCTATGATCCTTTGAGAAAGGAGATTCATCTGAAATTAGTTTTCATACAAGAGAGAAGTTAAGGCACATGCAGAAATTTAGGAGTTCAAATTTTGAATTGATATCATAGACAGTACCTGACGCTAGGCTCTCTGCAATTCTAATAGGGGTTTGGCCAGTGGAGTAGGGGTAAAGTGTGGTACAGTTGGGCCTGTGTTTTCTGTGGCTATCGATATATCTGATTTAACAGGTATCACTTCCTTTTCCAAATACCTAGTTTGTACTCCTTGAGGATCTGCACTCACCCTCTTCCTTTTGGACATCTATTATGAAAGAACAACATTTGATTGGAAAAACATAGTATGATGACACATGGAATAGGTACAGAAAATGGATAGGTATGGCATATACTCATATATGATGCTTAAACTAAGCAGAGGTGGTGTAAAAAGTAGAAGTAATGCAAGAGGTCATATGCAAAATATGTGCGACCAATACAACCTTGCCATGTTAGAGCAAGCACCTTGATGGGTGAATAAGATAGGCCATCCTCCAGCATGCCAAGTTTGTTAGCTAGTGGATTGTTCCGCAATATTGCTCTCGTGCGGCCATTCTCATATTAATTTTGATCATGTTCAATACCTGACATGCTTGAAAAAATAAAGACAAGTGAGATTATCTTTGTAATGCAGATCTGAAGCTACAAACTGTGTAAAGGGTAGTTAGCAACCGATGTTTGCTTTGAAATGACAACTAAGATCTGGTATGGACAAGAAATTACAGTCAACAAGTGACAAAGAAATGCAATTCTGCTATTTCTCTATATGTGCGACATGCATTTGGAAACTCAAGTGGGACCTTTAACTAACCAATTAAATGTGTCTATTACCTAATATCAGTATCATATCACAAACATATTTGAACAACTCAGCTTTAGAATTATGAGTGTTGTGTTGTTTAGATTGAAGGGTGGAGTACTGCTAGTATGACAGGAAGCACCTACATAGATCATAGTAGGGTAGATAAAAGGGCAAAACCCTAAGCATCAAGAGTAAAATCAAGAAAGTGGTACTAGCTGGACCATATGGGCTTGTATTGCCGGTATGGCAAGAAAGGGTTCGGAAAGGCTTCGGCCCCAAAAGGGGCAGCGCTATTCAACTGAAGACACAATATTGTTACTATTAGTCTAGACTATCAAAGACGATATAGCTCCCAACATTTCTCGGATATTATGGCAGACCATCTAGAATCGCTGAAAGTATCCATCTGAAGCGACCCAATAGACCTCTTGACTGCCAATGTCCCTAATCCACTTCCCGACAAGGAACATAATGTTCTACTCCCTCCGTTCTTCAATATAAATCTCTCAGAGATTCGAATTTGGATTACATATGGAGCAAAATGAGTGAATGTGCACTCTAAAATGTGTCTATACATCCGTATGTATTTCTTATTGGAGTATCTAAAAAGATTTATGTTTTACTGGAAAAAGGCTTTGGCCCCACTTTATAAACAAAGCAACAATGAACAACACCAAGTACAAATGCATGCCACCACAACACACGCACGCAGCCAAGGTGGTTTAGTAACGTAGGAAGTAATAATATTATTAAGAAGAACAGAAGAGGAACATGGTAACAAAGAGCAAGCAGATTTCTCTACTTTTTTCTCTACTCTTATACTCTTTTCTCTACTATTATAAAAAAAGAGTTGGTGAGGATGGTGTGCTCGCCATCCTGCAATACAGGCCGTCCGATTTATATCTAACGGATAGGAAGGAAACTATGGCAATTTTGCAAAAAATATTCCCACACACCTCTCCACATTTGCAAATAAGGCCTTCCCTTGTTCATCCTTTTCTCCCACAAGATAAACTACTGATACAAATTCATCTTGATGTTCTGTGCAATGCATGGGAATCTTGCTAGTTAGATAATACAATGTGTGTTGCCCGCCCATGATGAACCAGAGGACACAGAGAAATGCAAATCCCTGATGTCTCTCTATATGTGGCGCACATGCTTTTCGAAACAAATATAGGAACATTAGCGGACCAACTAAGTGTTCGCTATTTTTGTAATATGAGCATCATATCAGATTCATATTTCAACAACTAAGCGTTGGAATTACGTGTGGTATGTTGTTTTGCTTGATGGGTTGAGGTCTTGAGGAGTAGTGCTAGCACGACATGAAGCGCCTACGATGACGGTAGTGAATAGAAGGGGGGAAGCCATAAGCTTTACGAGTATAGTGACCGTGCCATGGAAGATCTGAAGGTGCAAACTAGACAAAGGCTACTTCGCAACCAATGTTTGCTTTCAACTAGCCCCTACGATTTGGTAGGGACAAGAAAAGTACAGTAAACAAGTTACCATCTATTTTCCGGGGTGAGATCAATAACTTAAGCAGATATGAAAGAATACCACCTCTCTTGTGACACCATGTAGGCCCCTGCAGATACGTTGAGGGTGTTGCGTGTGCGATGGATGTCGGCGACGTGGAAGAAGACTTTAGACGGTAGACGGCCGGGTCGGGGGATAAGTGATGTTGCCGTGGACGAGGCGGCCGTAGGAGCGACAACAACAAGGTGGACGACGGCGCCGATGAAGCGAGAGGATGTAATGAAAGTATCCTAGTCCGACATCGTGGATGAGAGACGCCCATCTCTTGTAGTGGACGATGGGGTAGGGTAGCGGCTCTGGCAAGGTGGGGGATGGGGTGGCGGACGGAGGAGGTTGGCCGGAGTGGGGAGGTTGTTGTGGTGTCGAAGGTGTATGAATGGGGAAATGGAGGGGGAGGGGGGATCTCAAACTTTTGGGACGCGCTTGTCTGAAATGCGGGAAAGTTACAAACTTAGCCCATGTTTAAAATTTCGGACATCTCATCGGTTTGGTATATGACGAGAATCTCGCATCTCCCTAATATTTGCCAGTAGAGATTTCAGGCAAGGAGAGGGTGTTTTGCCGCCCACGGTTGGCACACATGGTGTATGAACGGGGCTGATAGGTACGGCGGTTGTGTCATGTCTAAGGGAAGTTACACATATGCCCCTATTTAAAATATTTGCCTACATTAATTTTGGACAACGAGAGTTTGTTTTGCCGCCCATCGTGTAGGGAAATGGAGGGCGAGACATAGGTCTTTCGGATGAGCTTGAATCAAATGTTTTTGCTGCCCATGTTTGGCACCTACCATGTCTGAATGGGCTCAGAGGCGGTCGTATCACGTCTAATTGAAGTTACTAGTCTACCCCTATCGACATCAGTGTAAATCGGGTCGATTAAGATGTGAAGTGTCAGGGGTAGACAGTAATTTCCATATTGCAAATAGTTGCTTCACGCAGCCAACAAATGATAGTTGTTGTTTTGCCACTTCATTCAAAATTTGGGAGAAATTGCATTCACGTTTACCCTAGGCCCTGGCAACTAAATTCAAATCCAATTTGTATTCGATTACGAATATCCATACATCATTCTACATTTTTTATTTATATCTTCAAAACCATGACAAATATTTATTCCACCTCTATATATGAATATGATTTCGAAATACCGTGATCTTCGAATTTAGTAGGTTGGATACACTTTGAGTCAAACAGTTATTTCATCTAATACAATATGCTCACACAAAAAATAGTTCACCTTATGTCAATCATACAAGTACTGAGGATTACCTCAGCTAAAAAATTCAGACCGTTACAACGGATGGAGAACATAGGGGGTCTTACAACATAATCCATTCAGAGACATGACACAACATGCAAGTATACTAAACTAGTGACAATTGCAACTACTATCTAAATAAGAACTAGGATTGCCCTGGGCTTTAGATAGCAGAAGCAGCACGACCTCCTCCGTCTTCAAATGCAACATTCTTACTTCCTCCAATTCTTGGGTTGCTTGCATAATGCTTGCAACTAATTGCATAATTTCCAGCCCCAAGATCAAGATTACCTCATTCATTGCAGCCACACCATCTCTTTCTGCCTCTAGTGGACCCTCAAGAACTACAATATATGTGCTCAGACTGCTCTCCAGCAGTGTTGCCTCATAACTGCTACCATCTCGTAACATGGATGGAGCACTGCTTCGACAAATAGAGTATGTGGTTGTGCATTCTGTCCTAGTTTAAACTGCATCCTAAAAGGTTTCTGCTGGACATAAGTAAGAGATAGTTATCGCATGATCCATGCAGTAAGCTTACATGGTAAACGACATACAAATTAATGCCGAGCATGGCAAGCTATATTTAAATGGTTCGAAGCAGCATCAACCGAAAACAAATTAAAATGGTACGATGAAACTAGCGATGTAAGTGGCAAATAAACGGCATCCGCCAGTCCCATCTAGTTAGGTTTTGCAAGCTCTCTAGGTCATTTTCCTCAAAAATCAAAAATTCTTTTGAACTATCATACCTAGTGGACTTCAATCGGGATTAAACGGGACCTAGTTGACATCCCTAGTTGAAAGGCAATGTACCACCGCTATATTTAAGTTGCCAAGGCATATAAGCAGTTGAAATAATCTGAGGAAGCACTTAATAGTGTGGCCTCATATAAACTATGAATAAAGTCTTACGATGCAGTTCATAGGAAAAGTTAAGGAGTCAAATGAACTAGGCATGCATTTCTTTACAATAGGACAACATGCACTTCTGACATATTGGCCAACTCAGGTATAGCCTAACAAGTAAAGAACAAGCATTCTAATCAAGCAATACTTCAAAGCAGACAACTAAACTATTTGTAATTATGTAGGATTACAGGTTGAGAGCACAAGCCAAGAAAGTAGCACACACACATTACATTTCACATTTACTAAGACATACTGGCTTACCATATGTTTCTGTGAAGCCTCGCTGCTGTTGCAATGTTCTTTGAAGATATCGTCAGCATCCCGTGGTTGCAAATCTAGTTGTTGTAGTTTATTCTGCACCCTCTATTTAGGTTAAATAAATTTTAATCACATGCACTGGTTCGAATTGGTCATCAATGGTTTATCTAAACTAATGAAAGAAGGGTGTGTGCCTACACGACAATATCTGTGCTTCACTCTTTTTTTATGCTTGTTCGAGGTGCCAGCTCCAAAAGAACAAATATTTTGCTTGATGGGGTTGGCAGCTCCATAATTAATAGAAGCATCAAATTAGTCATGCAACATGGGAAGATCAAGAATGCACAAAAAAGTAATGAGAAGAGGCTCAGAGTAGTGATGTAATAGCTAGCACCAAAAAATGGAGGGTAAAACAAACAAAAAGTAGAGGAACCACATGCTAGTTTGCTGATGTGTAATTAGGCATAGAGAACATGAAGCAGTCTGATGTAACCAACAGGTGGCTTCAGAAAAATAGCATTATCTAAATATAGCATGCAAGTAGTAAAATACTAGGCAGTGATATTTAGGAAGTACAGTAATACTTAGGACAAAACAAAAGCATTGTAACTATATGTGCACTGGTTTGTAATTTAGCACCTGTAACATGTTCACTACCAGAAGTATGGCCCTACAGGTGCAAGTAGAATAACGCCTCTCATGAAAAATGGAATGATGCCCTGAAGAAATTCAAAGGTGCGGTGCTTATGCTAAGAAAGTGAACGTAGGTGCCGGCCATTGGATAATAGTACCTGATTCTCGGTGGCATATGGGTATCATTGTCATACTTGATAGCTAAGGATCGTCGATGGTGCTCGTGTTGCGGTTGAGTTTCGGTCGGCTGTCGCCGTTGCTGAAGCGGATCCGGTGCTCTGGTTGCGGCGCCTGTCGACATACAAGAAAGCTCATCTATGGTAAGTGAACAGTTCCACGATGAAGAAGAGAAAAACCAAAGGAGTACAAATCAAAATAACCTGATGAGGCTGCGGCGTCAGTAAAGCAGGGCCGGTGGAGTTGAATATAGCGTCTGTGGAGGGGGCCAGTGTAGTGGATGAAGGCGTCAACGAAGCACATCCGGTGCGGAGTATAGTGATTTTAGTGAGGCGGATTTGTTGCAGTGGATGAGGGCTTGTATGAAGGGCCAGCGATGGGGCAGACGAGGGAGTTAGTGAAGGGCTTATATTGTGGTGGACGAGGGCACCGGTGAAGCAGATCCGGTGCAGTGGACCATGATGGCAGTTAAGGAGATCTGGAGCGGTGGACAAGCCAGTCGTTGAAGTGGCTCCGGTGAAGTGGTGAGTTGGCAGTTGGGGGTTCCAAGGTGTAGAAGGTAGATCCGTCGGAGTGTGAGGTCCACAGCTGTAGCGGAGGACTAGATTCGGTTGCTTGGCGTGATTGGGGGGCAGCGAGCGGAAGGGGAGGGGCTCTGGGTTAGAATTTTGGGGGCAAAGAGGGGGAAACAATGGAGTTACAAAAACAACCCTTTTTCATTTATATGGTAGGGGTAAAACAGGAATATTGCATGGCTAAATTTTCGGGCGCGAGATATTTCAATGTGAGCGGGAAGTTTGAAAGCTTTTGGTGCCTGAAATTAAGTTTTCTGCTCTTGTACGGCCGACTATGATATCATGGCCGAGAATTAATTTTTTTGCACGCAAAAAAGTGCATGTTTCGAAAATCAATGTTTCCAACTCAAAACTTAGATTCTCCATTCAATTCAAATATCGATCATTGAGCTAGTGGAAGCAAATACCATCGTATGGTACAATTCAAATGAAATTCCAAACGTGTTTATCTTAAATATGATGACAGAAACAAAAATGTGTATGTGTATGAATAAAGTGGATGATTATAAGGTTTGAACATGCGCTATGTGTATATCTCTAGGTTTGATATATTAATTTGAAATCACGAAATCCCGGCTTAAAAATTGTAACTCCGTTTAAATGAATTACAAAAGCTAATGATGGAGACAAATTCCAAAATTCCAATCTTAGGTTTGTAATTCTGGTACTTCAAAGTATATCACGCATGTTCAAAAGTATTGTTATCTCATAGTCCAACCCGTGAAACAAATTGATCACCCATGATTGCACACATTATTGACCATATATACATATATATATATATATATATATCAATTATGCTAAAGTCTCTCAAATATAGTCACCTCACTCTTTATCTGAAGCCACCCCCACCCCCCACACACACAAGTCGTTCTCTCCCCGGACACGAATAGAAAAGCACATTAACATGCCTCTCTCTTCTAAAGTATGGACCCCAGTATAGGTTTCTATCACTTTTTTCTCTCGGGCATGCACACATCTCTTCCCCCACTCTCTAGGTCTCCCGGCATCTCTCTTTCGCAAGCACACGCGCTATATAGAGTGTATCTTTCCCATACACACAAAACTTCGCCCCCAAACGTCTATCTCCCTAGTTACGTTGTTCTCGCACACTCACCTCACTCACCACCCCCACTGCAAACTAGCACCCTTTGTCTCCTTGTGCACCACTCTCCTCTTTGTATCTCTCCCACATGCGGACCCTCCCCAGCTCCTTCCCTATATACAGATATGTCGTGACTCTTTCCATAGCTCCCTAACGTATCATCGTTTTCAATCTCGCACATTGTTCTCTACACCATCTATTTAGATCTCCCATGAAATCTCTATCACACAAAAGATGTCTCGCTTCCCTTGCGTCTTCGTACATAGGGGCTTCTACACACAAACGACCCCTCTCTTGCTCTCTCTCTCCCTCGCTAGCTCTCTCTCTCTCTCTCTCTCACTCTCACACCCCTCTCCCACACACACTCGATGTCTCTTCCAAATAGGCTACTCCCCGCCAGCACCCATGCTATCCCGCTACTAATCATGCCTTTCTCTCTCTTTAACACACATGTCACACCATTCCCCTTCCCTACTATTTTTACATCATTAGTGGTCTCTCTTCTCCACATACACACACTCCATCACAGACACGCGCGCGTGCACAAAGACACACATACACACACAAAGACCCATCTATATGGATCCTTCTTTTAAGACACACACCCTTGCATATTCTCTCCATCTCTAGCTATGTATATAACCCCCCTCTCTAGCTCACATGCACACAAAAATTCTCCATCTCTCTAACTCACACATCTCTCCCCATGTCCGCATGTGTATCTCACACACTCAATCTCTGATTATAACTATGTATCTCCATGTTACACAACACAAAGACCCATGCATATGTCTCCCTCTATCCTCCACACACAGATACACAAAGAATCTCTTATCACTGCCGCAGTCTCTACACATATCACACATGCACGCGCTGTCTCTCTCTCTCTCTCGCACCCATGCTCAACCAAGGTATTCTGATGAATAACTTACTATTTATTCATCAACAGTCGTGGCAGTACAACGAACACGAGACGTGAAAAAGAATAAATCTACACATGTGTAGACCACCTAAGATGACTACTAGGACTAGATGAAGCCGAAAGCGAACCGCCGTCACCCCCTCCTTATCGGCGACGCGGAAACCATTGTCTTACACAATTGAGAAGTCATCGTGCTAAGGCCCCACATGCTCATTCATTGAATAGAATGTAGATCCAAGTTTATGGAAATAGGTATCGATAATAAGTTTGTATCTCCATACTTATATATCTTCTCTTATAAAAAAACCGAGTTTGTGATGATGGTATGCCTGCCATCTTGCAACATAGACTGTTCGATCTATATCTGACGGATAGAAATTATACTAAAGATACCCGCACCTCTCTCCATATTTGTAGACAAGGCCTTCCCTCGTTAATCCTTATCTCCCACAACCTCATTGTTGAGCAATTAAAAAAGGAAGCCTATGGAACAAACTGGCAAAGTGGTCACTGCCGGCGTCGTCCATCCCCATGCCTCCGCTATGGCCGACCACCAATCATCACCATGCCCCACTCCTCCTCACCTTATCTCTACTCTTTCTCGAGATATCATTAGTTTTTAGACATGGGATTACTCCCATATGGGTCAACCACAACAGGTGTTTTGTAAAAAAATGCATCTTGATGTTCTATGCAATGCACGGGCATCTTTCTAGTACTCCTACAGAAGACTTAGTTGGTGATGATGGTATGTCTGCCATCCGTCATTTCAGACTATTAGATCTACATATAATGACTGTGAGGTAAGTTGTTGCCTTTTCTCAACAACATCCCACTTCTCTACCAATTTGTAGAAAAACCCATAACTAGTATCGTAAAACCAACCACATCCCCCCACCTCACTGAAACATCCAAAGGAATATATTCTGATTGAAACATAATGTATTTCTAGTGATATATGTATATCAAAATTGGAGTGTTCTCTATTAAGTTTGTGAATAAGTATTATTCTAATTATGATCCGTTGCAATGCACGTGAACATTGCTAGTATTTCCATCCATGTAAAAAATTGCTAGTATTTCCATAATTTCGAGTTTTCCATCAAGATATTAGTCACTAATGGTCCACATTTAGTTTGAATTTCGTACAAATTGTCACTATGTAACTAGCCGTCCTTACTGGCTTCCAAAGCTTAACTTTCACTCCTACTTACAGTATGTAGTGTATTTAACAAAAAACTACCACTTTCAACCAGCCCTAGGAAGAAAATATGGTACAAAAAATAGAAAAAAACATACCAAAAATTTCATAATCCACGCCAAAAAACTACTACCTACTGCTGATTAGGCTGGTTTAAACCCGTTTATGACAAGGTTGGCCCACATGTCCATGCTAACGAGGCAACTTAAAACAACACATTTTCTATGACCGTTAACACTAGGGACCCATATCTGACCTCCTATCATGTTCTTCCTCCTCCAATCATTATTTTTCCTGAACATTACTTAAAATAGTTCTTATGCTTGTTCGTCGGTGGCGCTAGTGATGAGCAAGCTGGCCGCCGCCCCGCCGGACGACGGGCTGGCCTTCGCACGGGTTGGTTGGCTGGCCCGAGCGTGGCTCAAGCGTGAGCAAGCCGCTGTGCTGGCCTTCACTCGAGCTAGATGGTTGGCCTTAGCGCGGCGCGTGCGAGCAAGTCGCCGCACCGCCGTGCCAACCTTGCAGACAAGAAAGTTGATGCATCCATTAGGGTATGTGCTATCTTGGCTAGCTAGCACTACTACAAGATGCTACGATGCGACACTACGATCAGAGACCCTTTGACGAAACTATGTGCGATGCATTAATCGCAAACGATGATGTAAAAAACCATCAGAAAAGATGCAAAACTTTTGTGATGGCGCAGCCATCAAACTAGCTTCTGATTTTAGTTGAGTGTGTGATGCAGGTCATACGGTTCAGTTCAATTAACTGTTTGCGATGAGGAAGAAGAATAGAAATGGGCAGCCATATGAAGGCGTGTGCGATATACGTCATACAGTTCACTCGGATGAACTATTTGTGATGAGGCGGAACATCATAAACGGGCAGCCACATGAAGGTGTGTTTCATATACAACATATAGTTCACTCGGATGAACTATTTGTGATTAGGCAACACAGCTGAAACGTTCAACCAGATCAAGGTGTGTGCGATATACGGCATATGGTTCATTGCGATAAACAATTTGTGTTGAGCCAAGAGAACAAAAACGTTTCACATAAACAAGATGTGTGTAATACGCGGCAAACGTGCAATTACATAGGTGGCTAGTACACACACGGCATTTGCACACACCAATGTAAACTATTACATGCATAATTAACTAGGATAAATGATCATATGATCATCATCTACTTCTTGTGCTAGCTCGATGTTCCTTCTATGCGATGTTTCCATTAATTGATGGCGTTTTATGAACACGCCACCGTTTTCGGCTATTTCCTCACCTGTTTCCTGCCACCCATCTATATTGCACATAAACCTAGGTGGCACATGATGCACGGAGGCAACAAGCATAGCCTGTAGAACATCCACCTTTTCCAAGCATGCCAACCCACCAAAGCGCCGCCTCTGGTATTAACCTCATTGACGAGGAAAATGAGAGGGCGCCACGGCCCGTCAAGGCCGAGGCGCTCACCGGCAATGCGTTGGACACCGCCGTGATGCGCGTCATCACCAGAGTTGACCAGAACCTTGGCGGATGATGCTTCAGGGCCGCGGATCAAGATAGGCATGTCAGTGCCAAGAGGCTACAGCTCGTCGCACAACATGATCGATGGTGCACCATAGAGCCAGCTAGTCACGCCCGCACCAATAGGCTACGACTCACCGCATGGTGAGACCGTTGGAGCGTCGCAGAGCGAGAGGCACAGCACGCCGCACAGCAGGAGCGGATCCGTCGACGCTTGCCTGCTGTCGACTGGGCGCCACAACTAGGTACACGTCCCGTCAGTACCCCCATTCCTTACCAGGAGTGGGCAGAGGCCCTCTTCCGTAGTTGCACCAGAGGCTGGCCGCGCAGTACTTGCACCGGATGCCTGCTGCACCATTTGCCTTGTCTGTGGCCCGCTCGATGCCAACATGCTAGTTGGTAGGATCGACCGCCTCCTTGGCCCAGGTGTCCACCTGGGCGCAGTAGAGGAACATGGCCGTCGCATCCTTGAGCTAGTCATCTCCGATGAAATAGCCAACTTGGAGCTTGAGATCATGCTCCAGATGTACCACGAGCGTGTCGACCGCTTGGACGAATGCCTGTACGAGTTTCGGCACAGCCAAGAGCTACCGTAGGCAAGGACTGCTGGTCATGGTCTCATGGACGCGTTTTATTTTGTTGAGTCGTTTCGATGTGGATCGCTATGTTTTCACAGCAATCATAATATTACTGTTTTTCAATGTGTTTACTCTTTTTTCTGTTCTTATATGTTCTGTTTTTATGTGTGTGTATATACGCTTTCCATTCTGTATATGTCGATGATAACATCTAGATACAAATTAGTATAGAAAAACAGAAAGAAAATGGAATTCATAATATATATTAATTGTCCATTAGTTCATCATAGAATATATATAATATCATCACATATACATGATCATACTTAACTACTAGGTACAGTGCATAAAATTGAAAACGAAGAATACTAAAACTAATAATCCCTCCTAGGGCAGTATTCTGGTAGCCCCTCGCGAGAAGCTCCTTGGTGCGCAGCGTCTTCCCAGCACGGAGGTAGTACTCCGCCTTCTCTGCCTCGTAGCGCTTGATGTACCAATCTGTCTCTTGCTGGTGGATGAGCGCGAACGATCTCGCCATTTCATTGGGCGCCCACCAGAGCTCCTCGTCGGTGGCATGCTAGAGCTTATCGGCCCACCTCCATGTAGCGATGAGGCGCCTAGTGCCTTTGACCTTCCTCGCGAAGTACCCATCTTCATACACCTCCTCCGCATGGCGACGCCCAGCCCCCAAAGCTCCACCACCTCCTTTTCTAGGTGCCATCACGGGCTTCACAGGCCGCCTGGTACCTGGCTTCCTCCTCCACTATCTCCTTCTTGAATGCCACTTTCCTGGCTTCCTTAGCCGGTGGAAGCAACTTCCATAGACAAAGATTGTACTGGCCCCAAAACCAATCCAAAGTTGGAGGGTTCTGCGCAACCTCGTCCGGCGGCGCGTAGGGGTCCTTCTCGTCCGGCGGCGCAACCTCGGGGAGCAGTGACTCCTCGTCGGCGCGTGGCCAGATCGGTGGCGCCAAGGTAGAGATTTGAGAGAGAGAGAGAGGGCTAGCAAGGGGAGGATATAAATGAGAATGTAGGCGGGATGACATGGGAAAGGTAGTATTTATTGGTGACCGGAATCTAGATCGACAGGAACAGTACACATGCCGGTTGCCAGAATTTACAACTGTTGTAGTTTGAATTACACACGATTCCCGCAACAAAATCCATGAGTGAACTTAATAGCCGACCGTTTCCAATACAGAACCATGTCTGATTAATAACCCCCACCACTCACCTTCTAAACCTCGAGGCACGAAATAGAGTGCCAGGCGTGTGGGGCCGGTTGTCTTGCCAGATCTTTACATTTCCTTTTTGGAACACTAGATATTTACATCGTCTGATGATTTTTTAACTCGCACACAAATACACAAAAATTGATTTTTCAAACCATTATGGTTAGTCTTTGCATCTAGATGTAGTTGAAATTTGAATTATGGTCATTAAATGGCAAGAAAAACACTTAAATATCTTTAAAAGGTCAAATGCCCCTAGAATTTTCCAAATTTTCACATGACAGTTGTATTAGTGCACATTAAATGTAGAAATAATTTGTAGGCCGTAAGAGGAAGCTATCTCAGCTTCGTCCTCAAACATACATTGTTCCCTCTTGGAAGCACGAGCCTTCTAGTGAGTTGCTCCAGTTTGTGAGGGGTGTGTGTCCAAACTTTCGTCAAATAGGCCAATTTTTTACAATATTATCTTGGTGGCATGACATTACATCAAGCAAGGTCTCCTGTTTTCAGTTCATTTTTAAATTTTTTGGAATTAAAATTCCATGGCACTCCATGCATGTGTCCAGGTCATCACACTAATATGTTTGAAAATACCTTCTAATTTACTGCAGATGGAATTAACTCGCACACAAGTACACAAATATGATTTTTCCAACCGTTATGGTTAGCCCTTGCAGATGTAGTTCAAAATTCAATTATTGTCATTAAATGGCTACAAAATCACTTAAATGTCTTTGAAAGGTCAAATGACCCCTAGAATTTTCTAAATTTTCACATGATAGTTGTATTAGTGCCCGTTAAACGTAGAAAATTTTTGAAGGCCATAAGAGGAAGCTATCTCCCGTTCGTGATCAAATATGCATTGTTCCCTCTCAGAACCACGAGATTTCTATTGAGTTCCTCCGGTTTGCGAGGGGTGTGTGTCCAAACTTTCGTCAAAAAGGCCAAATTTTTTATCACATCATCTCGGTGGCATGAAATTACATCAAGCAAGGTTTCACGTTTTCTGATCATTTTTTAATTTTTTGGAATTAAAATGCCATGACACTCCATGCATGTGTCCATGTCATGAGACCAATATGTTTGAAAATTCCTTCTAATATACTGTACATGGAATTAACTCGCACACAAGTACACAAATATGACTTTTCAAACCGTTATGGTTAGCCGTTGCATGTAGATGTAGTTCAAATTTGAATTATGATCATTAAATGGGTAGAAAATCACTTAATATTCTTTAAAACGTCAAATGACCCCTGGAATTTTCGAAGTTTTCACATGATAGTTGTATTAGTGCACGTTATACGTAGAAAACATTTGCAGGCCGTAAGCGGAAGCTATCTCCCGTTTGTCATCAAACATGCATTGTTCCATCTCGGGACCACAAGCCTTCTAGTGAGTTTGCTCTGGTTTGTGAGGGGTATGTGTCCAAATTTTCGTCAAACACGCCAATTTTTTACCACATCATCTTGGTGGCATGACATTACATCAAGAAAGGTTTCATGTGTTTCTGATCTTTTTTTAATTTTTTGTTATTTAAATGCCATGGCATTCCATGCTTAATTGTGTCATAGCTGGTAGACCAATATGTTTGAAAATTCCTTCCAATTTACTGCACATGGAATTAAATTGCACACAAGTACACGAAATATGACTTTTCCAACCATTAGGGTAAGCTGTTGCATGTACATGTAGTTCAAATTTGAATTAGGGTCATTAAATGGCCAGAAAATCACTTAAATGTCTTAAAAAGGTCAAATGGCCCTTGAAATTTTCCAAAATTTGACATGACAGTTGTATTAGTACTACAAATCTTCTCGTACATTTAAAGCACCATCCGTTGCCACTTTACTCCAAATTCGTCTTTCACAGCTAATTAAAAATATCAACAACGTCACACACAATTTTTTGTAGGAACCGTTTGCGATGAAAATTCCAGGGTCTATTTAAGTCTTCCTCCTTAAGCTTCACCGGCTCATCTAATCTAGCGTCAGCAACCCCCGAATCCTCGAATACCTATCCCTATTGCCGCAACCCGTTCTTGCAAAGATGATGCTGTGGAAATGCTTCGTGAAGGCCCATACGATGGCCGCGTCCTCCCCGAGCGCCGCCGCCTACAACCAGAGCGTGGACGCCTACACCAAGAGTGCTGCCGCTTTCACATTTAGCATGCTCGCATCGGCTGGGAGGGCATCTGCGGCAGTTGATAAGGCAGCTACAGCAGCCGAGACGACTGCAGCTGCTGCTGCGACGGTGGCTGCAAACACCGAGAGTGCTCGAGCTGTCGTCCGTGCCGCCGATGTCGCCCTGGCCTGGGTCGAGGCCATCCATGGCAATATCAAGGACGCACACGCCAAGATATTCTTGGCCACCTCGGAATCCAACATGGAACCCACGTCTGAAAAGGCGGCGGCGGCCATGGAGCACCTGCTTCCCCATGAGATCGCCAAGCGGGAGCTGGAGATGCAGGAGGCAGCGGTGATCGAGGAGCGCCGGGAGGAGGAGTTGCGCCTAACAGAGGTCTTGGTAGAGGAGAGTCTATCCATCAAGGAATCGGCGGTGGAGTATCAACGCGAGCTCTGGCGCAGCCACTAAGACGAGTACTACAACCTTAAGGGCAACACCGAGGACGAGGACGAGGACGCGGTCGACTTCAGCAGGGGGAAAGTCTTCCCTTAGTGGTGTCTTGTACTTTTAACTTAACTTGGTCTTCCCTTAGTGGTGTCTTGTACTTTTAACTTAACTTGGTCTTCCCTTAGTGGTGTCTTGTACTTTTAACTTAACTTGGTCTTCTTGATCTACACTCTGATTCTTCAAAGAGATGATCCCTTGTGCTTGGTCTGGTCTTGGATGTACTAATCTTGCCGGGCTGGTGGCTTCTTATCCGTACATAAGTCAGGGGAAAACATACGCCCCTGTTTGTGCACCCCGACAGAAGCCCCGGGGCCTGAGCCATACATGCCGCTGGGCACGGTGGTTAGGCTCCAGACAGTGCACACACACATGAAGAGAAACTGTTGCGCGTGCAGCGATTTGTCATGATAATCAGTCAATCCAATATCCACTTCGCATATTTACCGTGGGTCGTGGGGTAATGGGACTCTAGCTGTAAATGGGAAACGGTAACTTCTGAAGCGCCGCGCCCTCCCCACGTTCTTCCCTTAAGAAAGGAAAATGTTGAAGGGCACTTCTCATTCATTGCCCGCTCTGCTCCTCCACCATCTTCTTCCGCAAGACAAACAACCACTCTTCCTCCTCGCCCATACTCGTTGTCGGCCTCCCACCCGACGCCTTTTCCCCATCCCGTTCACAGTCTTGAGGGAATGGGGAAGAAAGCCACCTCCAAGGGAAAGTGGATGACCGCCGCGAAAGTGGCGGTCGCCGAGGGCAGCAAGAGTGCGACGGAGCTGGATAGGAGGCGGAGGAGAGATCTCGTCTTCTTCCTATTGAACTTGGATGGCGAAGTGTTGCAAGGAAGGTATAGGTACCTATGGGGGATGGAAGTCCCGAATGGGCATGGCGCACCCAGGGTTCTACGGAGGGGAACGAGGACCCGCCAGATTCATACTGATTCTTCTGCGCGTATTTCATCTGTGCCCTCTACCCCCCTTCTTGGATTTCTTCGAGGCAATGATGATGATCTATGGATTCAATCTTCTAACTCCGTTGGAGTTGCCTCCAATGTTGATTTTTTTAGGCATTATTTTGTCCTGCGGATGGAGAACAAAAACCATCACTCCGGGGACATAAGTTGGATGCCACGGGTGGCGTGGGGAAGCTGGGATTACCACCCAGGTCTATAGCATGGCAGGTGGGCGGAATGGAGAGAAAATTGGTGCTAGATCCTGGATGAGAAGGCCCAGATTTTTGCCATGTGCGGACAGAGTGCATTAAGCATGGTAATGATTGGAGGGAATTCGGCCTCTCCGACGACAGGCTCCTCCCGGCAATAAATAGGATCAACCTCCTAAGGGCAGCCGAGCTAACTATCAAGCATGTGGAAGCAGACTTCCTCCTCCATCACATCTCACCACTACATAAGAGGGACAGGTTCGCCTGGGAGTATGGGGATGTAACGGATAGGATGAGACTACTCCCTGGCATGCCGAACAACCTGTCAGTCAATGGCCATGCTTGGTTGTGTGATCAACTGTTTGGCCGTTCCGGGTTGTTCAGGCTACCGGCAAACGTCATCCCAATGAGCGTCAACTCTGCCAGGGACCAAATCTTGAAATGGATGATTGATTGCAACGCACATGGAGTTGCAGGTGATTGGAAGTTACCCACGCTCAATGAAGAGCTCGCATGGTCTTCCACACTGGTGGAAAGGGCTACCAGGGTGGAGCAGAATGTACAATCGCACAACCAAGGTGGAGGAGGCGTACATCAGGAAGCGGCTGGAGGAGCACAGGGTGCTTCGTGCTGCCATGACAGTGAAGGTCGGGAAGGCAGCAAAGGGAAAAGAGAAGTCTGCGAATGAAGGAACCTCCCACGGCGGAAACGACATGCAAGCCACGAAAGAGGTTGCCAGGGAGGATCCTACCGGGGCAAAGCACGCCGGGGATGAGCCTTCTGGGATGGAAGCTTTGTACACTACAGTGGTTGAGGCCCAGGAGGATGAGTGGGTAGAGCAGACCAATGAGGATTGGCTCGCGGCAGGCCCTCAAGCCCCCAAAGCAGATTTAGAATAGCGCCCTCACAGGCAGGCTATCAACAGTGGAGCGGTGGTTCCCGATCCTACGCCTGCTGTGAAGAAGGTCAAGAAGACTTACTCCCAGAGTAACAAGCAGGATGTGGTGCGTCGGCAGTCCTTCCTCCTTCCCGAGGACAAGTCCTCTCCCACTAAGAAATTTGCGGATGCCGCAGTTTTCTCCAGCTCCCAGGCCGTCTCGAGTTCCTCGTGGAACTCGTCTTTATCAGAATCCCCTGCAGCTGGGCGGAGTTCAAAGCTGCAGGGGAGTCCCGTTCTACCACCCCAGAAGAGATGTCGGGCGCCCCCACTGCCCATCGAGTTTGAGCTGAACTCCGTGCTCATCGACGAGGATAAAGAGAAAATGATCCCTTTCTCTTGCAGTTGTTTCAGTACGCCTGCTTACTCTTGTTGACTGATCTTGCTTGCCGTTGTTGATAGGGAGGAGGAGGAGATGGAGACTCTCATCCATTGGTCCATACGGCTCAAGAAGGTGGAGCCTCCAAAGACTATGGGGGGCATGGGCCTAGTGGGGAGCTGCACAAACGACCAGCCACCAAGCCCCCATCTCAGCCCCCTGCAAGGAAGTACGAGATTGGCCCCTCTCATGGGGAGTGATGTAGGAGTTCTCCCAACCTCCTCAGCTGGAAGAGGAAGAGAGGAGATCCAGGTTGAGCCCCTCCAGAAAGGACCAACTCGGCCTTCTGACTGAGTTAAGGAGCCCCCAACGGCAACTTTGATAGGAGAGCTTGCCGAGGACGACGTCGTGGGTGATGCGGGATGGGACGGAAACCATGGCCCGGGATCTGACGTTGCCGGGGAAATAGAGGCCTCCACCCGGAAGACCCCTCCGGGTAATTCTTCCCCCTCCCACCCCCTTTTATTACCAACTTGCTTCATGCTTCAGGCTTTCCTGATATCTCTGCTTCTTAAATTTCTGGTTGATGTTCTGTGCTTGCAGCCCCTCAGGCCAAAGAACCTGAACTGCTGGAAGAAGTGGCCAGCATAGGGAGAGATGACGCAAACAAAGCCGCCAAGATCGCTGCTGCGAAGGAGGAGGGACATGCTGTCGGGGGTGCCCATGAGCCCCCGACAGAGACAGAGCAAATCCACGGCAACGTGCTAGGGGCGGGGGCCCGGGTCGAGGAGAAAGTTCCCCTCCAAACCATGGATCCCCTCACCTAATTTGTACCGTGGTGGGAGCCTCGCAGCCACCCTTGAGCCATTTGACGTTGGTGCTCCACAGCCTAGGCTTGGAGCCCCCGGCTCGTTAGTGGCGATGTGCGCAGAGCTAGACAAGGAGCTTCAGTGCATTCTGGCATCGCTATACCAAGGATCCGATGAGATCGATGATTCTGTTGTTGTCGTGATGGACTTGAATTTCATGGAGTCCATGGCGGCAGGCATTAAGGAGATGCAGGGTTGGCATAGCCATAAGTGGCAGGTGCTCAAGGAGGAGCGCAAGTCCGCCAAGAAGGTGGACCGGCAGTTGAGGGACAAAGGTAACGAGTTGCATGACTGGCAAGGCAAGCAGTTCCAGGTCCTGATGAACAAATAGGAGACCATCTCCATGGCGAGGGAGGATGTCATGGCCCGGGAGGCCGCAGGGCGGACGCCAAGGAGCAGGATATCTCTTCCCGGGAGTAGAAACATAAGCCACCCTCTGCACCAAGGACGATGACCTGGAAGCGCTCATGCAGCAGCGCACCAAGGAGCTAGAGGACAAACACAAGGCCGCCCTAGATGCCCTCGCTGCTGATTCTGCCACCCAGCTGAAGAAGCTTGCTAATGACCTTGCCGCTGCACATCTTCTGCCAAGGTTAACCTCGACCAACACATGGCCAAGCTGAAGGAAGAGCTTGCCGGTAGCACCAAGGAGGTCTCGGCCCTCAAGGAGGAGGTGCAGAAAGCAGATATCCTTCTGAAGGATATACAATCACAGCTCCCCTCCAAGAGCCAAGGCCTCGGGAATCCTAATGGCACCATAGAAGACCTGAAAGCCTGGATCGACACCTTGGAAAGCTTGGTAGAATCCAGCAGGGCTCATGAGCAGCAACTGACGAAAGACCTGGACACCGCAAGGCACCTTCAAAATGATGCAAAGGACAAGTTGGAGAATCATTCTGGGCAGGTTGACCTCTGGATAAGGAGCTTGATCAATATTGCCGGGCGTCTCTCTGCTCAGACTACAGCGATGGACATGCAAGGGCCAGTGTTTTAGGCTAGTAGACAGGAGGTCCCCAGCATCAAGCTAGGGGTCTTCTTCAAAGAGCTGATCGACAAGCTGAAGGCGCATGAAGAGGGAAGGGCTGGTCGCTTCGCGACTGAGTCCCGGAAGCTTGCCCGAGACGCCCTCTTCATGGTCTTGAGCAACATCGCTTGCCGTCATCCAGACATTGATCTCGCCGATGGCTTCAAGAAGCCGCCGGAAGGCGCAGATGTTCCCACCGCCGAGGTATAACGCCCTCGATGCGGCTATATCTCCTACGTGTCGAAGCACAACTTAGAGGCATAACCGCATTGAAAGCAATGTCACAAGTAACGCAATCTTCACAACATCCCTTGTAAATAGATAATAAAAGGGGAAGGTACATAGTTGGCTTACACTCGCCACGTCAAACAAAGTACATAAATAGCATTACATCATCCAATCACTCATGGCCCGACTACGGTGCCAAAATAAAAGAGCAACCCAACATGCGACACGGTCCCGATCACCCCAACTGGGCACCACTACTGATCATCAGGGAAAGACACATAGTAACGATGGGAAGCTTCATCGAACTCCCACTTGAGCTCAAGTGCATCATCTAGAACGGAGTCATCAGGCCCTGCATCTGGTTTGGAAGTAATCTGTGAGCCATAGGGACTCAGCAATCTCGCACCCTCACGATCAAGACTATTTAAGCTTATAGGTAAGGCAAGGTAATATGTGGAGCTGCAGCAAGCGACTAGCATATATGGTGGCTACCCTGTTCGCAAAAGAGAGCGAGAAGAGAAGGCGAAGCATGAACGAAGAACTAGAGAACACCCTACGACTAGCATTACTCCAACACCGTGTTCACTTCCCGGACCCCGCCAAGAAGAGACCATCACGGTTACTCACACCGTTGATTTATTTTAATTAAGTTAAGGTTCAAGTTATCTACAACCGGACATTAACAAATTCCCATCTGCCCATAACCGCGGGCACGACTTTTGAAAGTTCAAATCCCTACAGGGGAGTCCCAACTTAGCGCATGACAAGCGCTCACGGTCAACGAAGGATATACCTTCTCCCGAGACATTCCGATCAGACTCGGTATCCCGGTTCTACAAGACAACTTCGACAAGTTAAAACAAATCTAACAACACTACCCAGATGTGCCGACAAATCCCGATAGGAGCTGCACATATCTCGTTCTCAGGGCACACCGGATGAGGAAGACGCCGGGTAGGCCAGCCCAGAGTTGCCCCTGGTAGCCCCGGACATCGCTCGGTTGGACCAACACTTAGAGAAGCACTGGCCCGGGGGGGTTTAAAATAAGATGACCCTTGAGCCCGTGAAACCCAAGTGAAAAGGGCTAGGTGGCAAGTGGTAAAACCAAAGTTGGACATTGCTGGAAAAGTTTTATTCAGGGCGAACTGTCAAGGGGTTCCCATTATTACCCAACCGCGTAAGGAACGCAAAATCCGGGAACATAACACCGATATGACGGAAAACTAGGGCGGCAAGAGTGAAACAAAACACTAGGCAAAAGGACGAGCCTTCCACCCTTTACCAAGTATATAGATGCATTAATATAACAAGATAATATAATGACATCCCAACAAATAAACAATGTTCCCACAAGGAACGATCTCCAATCTTCACCTGCAACTAGCAAAGCGGTAGGACATAGCCAATCAACGGTTTGCTAGGACATGGTGGGTTAGAGGTTTGACATGGCAATTTGGGAGGCATGATAAGCAAGTGGTAGGCATCATAGCATACGCATAGCAAAATAGCGAGCATCTAGCAAAGCAAAGATAGAAGTGATTTCGAGGGTATGATCATCTTGCCTGCAAAGTTGTCAAAGTTGACTGGATCCTCGAAAGAAAACTCAACGGGCTCCTCATTAGCGAACTCGTCTCCCGGCTCTACCCAAACAAGACAAACAAGCACAAGGAACACAATCAACCACGTGCAAAGCTCAAACAACATGATGCAAACATGGTATGCTATGTGGGATGCGATATGTGATACATATGCAAGATTTGGCAAGGAATGAATGAACCTGGCCTCAAAATGGAAATCCAAGAGTGCCACTTGAAAGATGAGGTGATTTCGGTTGAAATCGATATAAAGATCACCGGAATCGGATGCACGGTTTGGAAATGGCAAGCAAAACAAATATGGCACCGGTCTGCGATAAACAGCAAGTAGCCATCTAAATGCAACAAGTTAAATATGCTACAGCACTCAAATATGGCAACAAAATACATGGCAGGGATCCACTCATAAAGCTTGACAAAAGATGAACACTGAGCTACGGCCAATTCATCCATTAACAGGTTCAAACAAGCATGGCAAACGTGTAATTGATAAACAGGTTTCAGACTTAGGGAAATTAACACAAGCCTGGAATTTCAGATCAGGTAGCCAACTTTGGAGCATGAAAACTATATGCTACAGGAAATTAACATGGCAAAGCAAGGCATGAAATGGAGCTACTCAAAGAGCTTAACAAATGTCCTTTAGTGACCTTGAGCCAAAAGGGATCAGAAAATACAATTGCAAGCATGTGAACATGGCAAAAACATAATCAGTTCTCACACTTTGAGAAAAAACTGGAACATGTAAATATGTTAACGAGTAGGCATGTTTACGAGCTCGATGCACTCACCACAGAGCAAGGCATGACAATTTAAGCATACACCCATTAAGAATACACATTATATAAGCTAGACATGGCAAGAACAACAACATAGCATGCATGGATCAACAACAACATCCTCGGCAAAATCACTAACAAGTAGACAATCTGTCAGGAATTACGAAATAGCAAAAGTAGAGCTCGATTGACTCAAGCTAGGGTGCTCCATCATTGCAAACAAAGACATTGATGGATAGAGCACCACAATATTAACAAATCATTCTTACTGATCATCCTCAAAAGAAGCACGGATCACTAGAAAACAACATGACCATATGGCATATTGATAAAAACAGATCAAGGGCTTAGTGAAATTTCTAAGTCCCTGAAATCAGCATTAACGAATGCACTACTTTGCAAGCTTGTGCTAGTCACCACACATACCACAAAAATACATGGATAGCACCTCTATAAAGATGGCAAAGCATATAACAAAACACATGTAGAGCTCAGGAGCATATCATGCACACATTAATCATGGCAAAAATGACAAATAGCTATTTGGTGCAGCAGATCTGATAATTAACTCAAATAGCTCTCTTCCAACAGCATTTCGGGCATCAAGATCAGCTCAAATGAAAATAATGCAATGAGATGAAATGATCTACACTCTGAGACGAACATTTTGATATGCTACACGTCCAAAACGGAGCTACGGATGCGGAGTTACAGCATGAGCAAGAAGGCAAAATAATTAGGGTTTCTAAGAAGAAGTCAACCGAGATTTTCAGATCTGGATCGTCATGGTTCCCGATGCACTCGCTGGAGCTGCTGTAGCTCGAGGTCGCCGGAGATGGAACTTTCCGCGGAGGAGGCCAGAGAGGGACTCGAGGGGAGGAGAGGCCGGGCGGTGAGGGAGTGGCCGGAGCGGCGGAGGTGTTCGGCGGCGCGGGGCGACGAGGAGGCAAGGCCCGGCGAGGTGCGGCCGGGCCGGAGTTCACCGGCGATGGCGCCTGCGGCAGCCGGACGCAAGGCGACGAGGAGGGCGGCTCGCCACGCGGGATTACGAAGGCGGCGGGGCGCTCGGGCACGGGCGCGAGGTGGCTCGGGCCGCGGGGGCCTGCCCCGGGCCACGCGGGCCGACGCGGTGGGAGACGGTGGTGGCGAATAGCGGCGTGCCACGTGGCGGCGGTGGCGCGGGTCGGACGTGTCCGGCCATGCGATTTTTGTCCGGCGGCGGAGAGGGAGCGGGGCTAGGGTTAGGGATCCGGAATTTTCGGGGGAGTGCACCTATTTATAGATAGAGGGATCTAGGAGAGTCCAAATGAGGTGCGGTTTTCGGCCACGCGATCGTGATCGAACGCTCTACATGATGGAGAGTGTTTTGGTGGGTTTTGGGCCAAATTGGAAGGTTGTTGGGCTGCAACACACACGAGGCTTTCTCGGTCCCTCGGTTAACCGTTGGAGCATGAAACGAAGTCCAAATTGGGAAGTCTCGGTCCAATCCGGAAATGTTTAACCCCCACACAGGAAAAGAAGGTAGAAAGGACCACCGGAGGAGATAGAAGCGTCAGAATGGAAAACAGACAACAGGGAAAATGCTCGGATGCATGAGACGAACACGTATGCAAATGCAATGCACATGATGACATGATATGAGATGCATGACAACGACAACAACACATGGAGACAAAAACCCGAACCCGAGGAAATATAATAACTTAGCACCGGAAACGGCAAGAGTTGGAGTACATATAAGGTAAATTACATCCGTGGTGTTACAACACTCCACCACTATGAAAGGATCTCGTCCCGAGATCTAGGACTAGAAGAACACCGGGTACTCAGAACGGAGGTGATCCTCGCGTTCCCAGGTGGCTTCACGGTCGGAATGGTGTGACCACTTGACTTTGAGAAATTTGATTGACTTATTGCGAGTCTTGCGTTCAGTCTCTTCAAGAATAGCAACGGGGTGCTCACGATAAGAGAGATCTTCTTGGAGATCAATGTCTTCGAAGTTGACGGTGCAGTCAGGAGTCTTGAATCACTTGTGGAGCTGAGAGACATGGAACATGTCGTGCACATTTGCAAAGTTTGAAGGAAGCTCGATTTGATAGGCAAGATCGCCTCTCTTGCTGACGATCTTGAAAGGTCCCACGTATCTAGGGGCAAGCTTCCCTTTGATACCAAAGCGATGAGTACCTTTCATTGGAGAGACGCGGAGGTAAACATGATCTCCGATCTCGAAAGCCAAATCACGGTGCTTACTATCATAGTAGCTCTTCTGGTGCGATTGCGCTGCTTTGAGGTTATCTCGAATGACTTTGCACATTTCCTCTGCCTCTGTGATTAAGTCATTTCCAAGAAGTTGATGCTCACCGGTTTCAGACTAGTTGAGTGGAGTACGACACTTCCTGCCATACAGAATTTCGAAAGGGGCCTTGCCCGAACTAGCTTGAAAACTGTTGTTGTAGGAGAATTCAGCATATGGAAGACAATCTTCCCACTTCATGCCGAAAGAGATCACACAAGCCCTGAGCATATCTTCAAGAATCTGATTAACACGCTCGACTTGACCGCTAGTTTGAGGATGGAAAGCTGTGCTGAAGCGGATGTTGGTGCCCATGGCCTTCTGAAAAGACTCCCAAAACTTGGAGGTAAAGATGCTGCCACGGTCTGAAGAGATCACCTGTGGAGTACCATGCAGCGAGACAATCCGAGAGGTATACAACTCCGCCAATTGAGCTGCAGTGATTGACTCTTTGATAGGCAGAAAGTGAGGCACTTTAGTGAGTTTCTGATGACAACGAATATAGCATCATTGCCACGCTTGGACTTTGGAAACCCAGTCATGAAGTCCATCTCAATGTGGTCAAACTTCCATTCTGGAATGGCAAGAGGTTGGAGGAGACCAGCTGGCCTTTGGTGTTTTGCCTTCACTCTTCTGCAGAAATCACATTCATTCACGAACTGAGCAATCTCGCGCTTCATTCGAGTCCACCAATAAGCCTGCTTGAGGTCCTGATACATCTTTGTGCTCCCAAGGTGGATGGAGAGGAGTGAATTGTGAGCCTGATTCATGATCACTTTACGAAGGTCAGCTTTGGGCACAACAATACAATCCTCGAAGAAGAGAGTATCCTTGTCATCAAGGCGGTAGCACTTGTACTTGGGTTGGCTCTTGGCAATCCCAATCTTCACCTTCTTCACCATAGCATCAAGAAGTTGCGCCTCGCGAATCTGGTCTTCCAAGGTAGGAGAGACTTGAAGGTTGGCGAGGAAACCTTGAGGAAAAACTTGCAGATTGAGTTTGCGGAAAGCTTCACAAAGCTCGGGTTGGTAAGGCTTGAGAATTAGACTGTTGCAATAAGCCTTCCTGCTCAATGCGTGTGGTAGTTCTTCTCGTTGGGCTTCAACTGGCGCGAGGTATAAGCCACAACTTTCTTCTCTTGCATCAACACTGCACCAAGACCTTGGAGAGAGGCATCGCAGAAGACCTCGAACGGTTTGGATTCATCAGGAGGAGTCAGAACTGGAGTAGTGACCAATTTCTCTTTCAAAGTGTTGAAAGCGATGTCACATTCCGAAGACCAAACGTACTTGACGTGCTTCTGGAGAAGGTTTGAAAGAGGCTTCATGATTTTTGAAAAGTTCTCCACGAACCTTCAACGGTAGCTTGCGAGACCGAGGAAGCTACGGAGTTGCTTCCCGTTCTGAGGTGGTTCCCAATTCACAATTGGAGACACCTTCTCAGGATTCACCGCAATGCCCTTGGCATAGATGATATGCCCAAGATAAAGAACCTCATCGAGCCAAAACTCGCACTTTGAGAACTTGGCGTAGAATTGAAGTTCCCTGAGCTTATCGAGCACCAAACGCAAGTGCTTGGCATGATCTTCCTTGTTCTTTGAAAAGACCAGAATGTCATCGAGATAGACCAAAACAAATTAATTTGTGTAGGCGTTGAAGATGAAGTTCATCATGCGAGAGAAAGTCGGAGGAGCGTTGACGAGGCCAAAAGACATGACAGTGTATTCATATGAACCATAGCTTGTTCTGAAAGCCGTCTTGGGAATATCTTGCTCACAGATTCGAATCTGGTGATAACCCATATGGAGATCAAGCTTGGAGAATACTTGGGCACCTTTGAGTTGTTCGAACAGCTCGTTGATTTTGGGAAGTGGGTATTTGTTCTTGATAGTCTTCTTGCTCAATGGACGGTAGTCAACACAAAGTCGGTCCGTTCCATCCTTCTTCTTCACAAAGAGTACACCACAACCCCGCGGAGAGGAACTAGGTCGAATGAGACCCATTCGCTCTTGAATATCGAGTTGCTTCTTCAGCTCCTTCAACTCTTCAGGTCCGAGCTTGTAAGGACACTTGCAAACCGGTTCCGTGCCAGGCTCAAGATCGATGACGAATTCAGCTGGCCGGTGCGGAGGCATTCCTGGAAGCTCTTCTGGAAAGATGTCTTGATATTCGCAACCAACTAGAATTTGCGAGATGGCATCCAGTTCAACCTTCTCATTGAGAGAAAATAGACGGATTGTATCATCACGAGCGACAAAAACAATTACATCCTCAGACGAATGAGTCAATTGAATCTGCCTGGCAGCACAATCAAGATGCGCCTTGTGCTTAGAGAGCCAATCCATTCCGACAATAAGATCAATATCCGAGTTACCAAGGACCATTGGAGAAGAAAGAAACTTGTAATCGCCCAATGTGATAGTAACATTCGGAGCCAACATTTTGGTGTTCATGAACAAACCCGGAGAAGAAACCGCTATCGGCTTAGGCAAATCAATAGTATGCACATCATGCGTGGATGCAAAAGGCTTCGACAAAAATGATAAAGATGCACCAGTATCAAAAAGAACTCTTGCGGGAATGTCATTAACAGGAAGGTTACCCATAATCACATCTGGCGAGTCCTCTGCCTGAGCTGCGTTTAGCAAGTTGACCTTAGCATACTTGAGGTTATGCTTGACCATAGATGTACTTGCCGATCTCACAGGAGGAGCGGGGAGATGCCTCTGATTGAAGCATTTGTTGGCATAGTGACCCTTCTGTTGGGACTTGTTGCACATGACCTCTAAAAGCGGATGGTGATATGGAGCACTCGATCTTGGAGCTTGAGACGAAGTCTTGTTCTGAAAGCCAGGGTTGGGTGGGTGGGAAGATCCACTGCCACCTTTGCTCTTCTGTTGATACGGCTAATGGAACGGAGGAGGGGGAAGCCAATACTTCTACTGCTTGGCCACTTGAGTAGAGGAAGGAGTAGCATCTCTGACTCGCTTCTTGGAAGTATCACACTTCAGTTGAGCAGCCTCTTGCTTCAATGCCATGTTGTAGAACTCATCGTACCTCAAGGGCTCAAAGAGAACAAGAGCTAGCTGGATTTCCTCTCTGAGACCACCCCTGAACTGGTATATCATGCTCTTCTCGTCAGGGACGTCCTGCTTAGCAAAGCGGGCGAGCTTCTGAAACAACTTGTTGTAATCATAGACAGACAAAGAGCCTTGCTTTAGGTTGCGGAATTCCTCACGCTTGCTTTCAACCACGTTCTGAGGAATATGATGAGCTTTGAAGTCTTGACGAAATTCATCCCAGGTAATCACACGGCCTCCTCTGGAATCTTTGTACTGCTGGAACCATTCTGCAGCTTGGTCTTTGATTTGGAAGGAAGCGAACTTGACAAAGTCCTCAGGCCTGACGTTACTGCACTCGAAATGCTTGCACAAGTCCACGAGCCAATCATCAGCATCAGTTGCCTCAACGCAATTGCTGAAGGTCTTTGGCTGGTTAGCAAGGAACTGGTTGGGTGTAGCAAAGTGGTTCTGATTGTTGCCCTGGCTGCCTTGGTTGCCTTGGTTCGCTTGGTTGCACTCTTGAAGAATTTGCATGATCAACTGCGTGTTTGCATTGGTGGCAGCCATCACAGCTTGCCATGCCTCCGGAGGAGGGGGTGGTGGAGGCGGATCAGGATTCGGAGTCGTGCGCATTGGAGGAGCCATCCTGAAGAAGTTGACATCCATTAGCACATTGAGAGATAAAATTGAAGCTGAATCCAACGAGTAGAAATTGCAACATTTAGTCTTCACATCCGAACAAAATGAACGAATGCATTCCAATTGAAATGGTCACATATCCATAAATTGAGAGGCCACTTAGAATTTAGGTAGAGGAATAAAATCAACAAGATACGGAGCAAGAAAGAATACTCGGTAAAGATCACCCAATCTCAAACCAAATATCCATGGAAGAAGAACTAGAGCTACAAGAATTCCCACCTATGAAACTCCCAAACCTTTCCGGTTATGCAATCAGGTGTTGGGGATACAGGGGAAGCATAATATCTCACCCAAATCTAGCAAATCCTACATCCAGCTGTATCCATCCTTCAACACATAACCGAGAAAAACCTCGGAAATCGTCTACCTCAACCTTCGAAAAGCATCCGTTATACAAGTTATGGCAATACTCCCGAACTCCCGCCCCAGTACTGGGTGGCGTCGAGGTTATCTCACCAACAACTGCATAAAAGAGATTTTCGATGTCGGCGAACTAAACTCAGGTATTCCAGAACTACAACGATAAAATTGTGACGGCAACACCTCGGAGCTCAACTCCCCGGGACACTGCCACAACCCCTAAATGATAGGAGGCACCAAGAACAATGTTCTCGTCACAAATCGATCAGAACAATTCCAAGATACCAGCATGAGCCTAAGAAAAATTTAGTGAAATTTGAGAAGAGAAGAGTCAAAACTCTACGCCAGGATGCCTTACCAGAGCGATGAAGGGACTGGGGAGTAAAAAGAATTCCTAAACTCTCTGATATATAATTCCTAAATGACTCAAATCATTTTTCTAGACTCAACTCGTCAGCTAATTCGATCAAGCAGTGGGGGCTCCTAAGGTCGGGGAAGGCTCTGATTACCAACTTATAATGCCCTCGATGCGGCTATATCTCCTACGTGTCGAAGCACGACTTAGAGGCATAACCGCATTGAAAGCAATGTCGCAAGTAAGGCAATCTTCACAATATCTCATGTAAATATCTCAACTTGAAAGTACATAGTTGGCTTACACTCGCCACGTCAAACAAAGTACATAAATAGCATTACATCATCCAATCACTCATGGCCCGACTACGGTGCCAAAATAAAAGATCAACCCAACATGCAACACGGTCCCGATCGCCCCAACTGGGCACCACTACTGATCATCAGGGAAAGACACATAGTAACGACGGGAAGCTTCATCGAACTGCCACTTGAGCTCAAGCGCATCATCTGGAACGGAGTCCTCAGGCCCTGCATCTGGTTTGGAAGTAATCTGTGAGCCACAGTGACTCAGCAATCTCGCACCCTCGCGATCAAGACTATTTAAGCTTATAGGTAAGGCAAGGTAATATGTGGAGCTATAGCAAGCGACTAGCATATATGGTGGCTACCCTTTTCGCAAAAGAGAGCGAGAAGAGAAGGCAAAGCACGAATGAAGAATGAGAGAACACCCTACGGCAAGCATTACTCCAACACCGTGTTCACTTCCCGGACCCCGCCGAGAAGAGGCCATCACGGTTAATCACACCGTTGATTCCTTTGAATTAAGTTAAGGTTCAAGTTATCTACAACCGGACATTAACAAATTCCCATCTTCCCATAACCACGGGCACGGCTTTCGAAAGTTCAAATCCCTGCAGGGGAGTCCCAACTTAGCCCATGACAAGCTCTCACGGTCAACGAAGGATATACCTTCTCCCGAGACATTCCGATCAGACTCGGTATCCCGGTTCTACAAGACAACTTTGACAAGTTAAAACAAATCCAGCAACACCACCCAGATGTGCCGACAAATCCCGATAGGAGCTGCACATATCTCGTTCTCAGGGCACACCGGATGAGCACGACGTCGGGTAGGCTAGCCCAGAGTTGCCCCTGGTAGCCCCGGACATCGCTCGGTTGGACCAACACTTAGAGAAGCACTGGCCCCAGGGGGGTGTTTAAAATAAGATGACCCTTGAGTCTGCGAAACCCAAGGGAAAGAGGCTAGGTGGCAAGTGGTAAAACCAAAGTTGGGCATTGCTGGAAGAGTTTTATTCAGGGCGAACTATCAAGGGGTTCCCATTATTACGCAACCGCGTAAGGAACGCAAAATCCGGGAACATAACACCGATATGACGGAAAACTAGGGCGGCAAGAGTGGAACAAAACACTAGGCAAAAGGCCGAGCCTTCTACCGTTTACCAAGTGTATAGATGCATTAAGATAACAAGATAATATAATGATATCCCAACAAATAAACAATGTTCCAACAAGGAACGATCTCCAATCTTCACCTGCAACTAGCAACGCTATAAGAGGGGCTGAGCAAAGTGGTAACATAGCCAATCAACGGTTTTCTAGGACATGGTGGGTTAGAGGTTTGACATGGCAATTTGGGAGGCACGATAAGCAAGTGGTAGGCATCGTAGCATAGGCATAGCAAAAGAGCAAGCATCTAGCAAAGCAAAGATAGAAGTGATTTCGAGGGTATGATCATCTTGCCTGCAAAGTTGTCAGAATTGATTGGATCCTCGAAAGCAAACTTAACGGGCTCCTCGTTAGCGAACTCGTCCCCCGGCTCTATCCAACAAGACAAACAAGCACAAGGAACACAATCAACCACGTGCAAAGCTCAAACACCATGCTGCAAACATGGTATGCTATGCGGGATGCGATATGTGATGCATATGCAAGATTTGGCAAGGAATGAATGAACCTGGCCTCCACTTAGAAATCCAAGAGTGCCACTAGAAAGATGAGGTGATTTCGGTTGAAATCGATATAAAGATCACCGGAATCGGATGCACGGTTTGGAAATGGGAAGCAAAACAAATATGGCACCGGTCTGCGATAAACAGCAAGTAGCCATCTAAATGCGACATGTTAAATATGCTACAGCACTCAAATATGGCAACAAAATACATGGCAGGGATCCACTCATAAAGCTTGACAAAAGATGAACACTGAGCTACGGCCAATTCATCCATTAACAGGTTCAAACAAGCATGGAAAAAGTGCAATTGATAAACAGGTTTCAGACTTAGTGAAATTAACACAAGCCTGGAATTTCAGATCAGGTAGCCAACTTTGGAGCATGAAAACTATATGCTACAGGAAATTAACATGGCAAAGCAAGGCATGAAATGGAGCTACTCAAAGAGCTTAACAAAATTCCTTTAGTGACCTTGAGCCAAAAGGGATCAGAAAATACAATTGCAAGCATGTGAACATGGAAAAAACATAATTAGTTCTCAGACTTCGAGAAAAACTGGAACATGTAAATATGTTAACGAGTAGTCATGTTTACGAGCTCGATGCACTCACTACAGAGAAAGGCATGACAATCTAACCATACACCCATCAAAAATACACATTATATAAGCTAGACATGGCAAGAACAACAACATAACATGCACTGATCAACAACAACATCCTCGGCAAAATCGCTAACAAGTGGACAATCTGCCAGGAATTACGAAATAGCAAAAGTAGAGCTCGATTGACTCAAGCTAGGGTGCTCCATGATTGCAAACAAAGACATGGATGGATAGAGCACCACAATATTAACAAATCATCCTTACTGATCATCCTCAAAAGAGGCACGGATCACTAGAAAACAATATGAACATATGGCATATTGATAAAAACAGATCAGCATTAATGAATGCACTACTTTGCAAGCTTGTGCTAGTCACCACACATATCACAAAAATACATGGATAGCACCTCTGTAAGATGGCAAAGCATATAACAAAACACATGTAGAGCCCAGGAGCATATCATGCACACATTAATCATGGCAAAAATGACAAATAGCTATTTGGTGCAGCAGATCTGACAATTAGCTCAAATAGCTCTTTTCCAACAGTATTTCGGGTATCAAGATGAGCTCAAATGAAAAAGATGCAATGAGATGAAATGATGTACTCTCTGAGGCGAACATTTTGATATGCTACACGTCCGAAATAGAGCTACGGAGGCGTAGTTACGGCACAAGAAAGAAGGCAAAATAATTAGGGTTTCTGAGAAGAAGTCAACCGAGATTTTCAGATCTGGATCGGCATGGTTCCCAATGCACCCGCCGGAGTTGCTGTAGCTCGAGCTCGCCGGAGATGGAACTTGCTGCGGAGGAGGCCGGATAGGGACTCGAGGGGAGGAGAGGCCGGGCGGTGAGGGAGTGGCCGGAGCGGCGGAGGTCTTCGGCGGCGCGGGGCGTCGAGGAGGCAAGGCCCGGCGAGGTGCGGCTGGGCCGGAGTTCGCCGGCGATGGCGCCTGCGGCCGCCGGACGCGAGGCGACGAGGAGGGAGGCTCGCCGCGTGGGAGGACGAAGGCGGTGGGGTGCTCGGGCGCGGGCGCGGGTCGGCTCGGGCCGCGGGGGCCTGCCCCGGGCCGCGCAGGCCGGCGCGGTGGGAGACGGCAGCGGCGAATGGCGGCGTTGCACGTGGCGGCGGCGGCGCGGGTCGGACGTGTCCAGCCCGGCGATTTTTGTCCGACGGCGGATAGGGAGTGGGGCTACGGTTAGGGATCCGGAATTGTCGGGGGAGTCCAAATGAGGTGCATTTTTCGGCCACGCGATCATGATCGAACGCTCTAGATGATGGAGAGGGCTTTGGTGGGTTTTGGGCCAAATTGGAAGGGTGTTTGGCTGCAACACACATGAGGCTTTCCCGGTCCCTCGGTTAACCGTTGGAGCATCAAACGATGTAGAAATGGTACGAAACTTGACAGGCGGTCTACCGGCAGTAAACCAAGGCCGCTTGGCAAGTCTCGGTCCAATCAAAAAATGTTTAACCCCCACACACGAAAAGAAGTTAGACAGGACCACCGGAGGAGATAGAGGTGCTGGAATGCAAAACGGACAACGGGGAAAATGCTCGGATGCTTGAGACGAACACGTATGGAAATGCAATGCACATGATGACATGATATGAGATGCATGACAACAACAACAACAACACACGGAGAAAAAAACCCGAACCCGAGAAAATAAAATAACTTAGCGCCGGAAATGGCAAGAGTTGGAGTACATATAAGGTAAATTACATCCGGGGTGTTACACGAGGAGAAGGCTTCCCCCCCTCGCTGCCAAGGTCCTTTCTGTCCCAATAGCTCCACGCGGTCGCTAGGCCCGGCGTTGAACTATTCTTGTCATCGTGCTATCCTGTAACAAAACATGATGCATGTCCTGTGTTTAGGCATCATTTTATTTATGCTCACATGAAACTGATGTTTTCGCTTAATCTTAATTGCGTGTTTATCCCTCTAGAGCGCGCACGTCATTGTTCGTATGATTAGTCCCTATGTATGTTTTGGTTGCCTGCCGATATAATATTTGCCATGATTGTTGTAAGGCGTAGGCCCTTAACACTCATCTTGGCGTGGATGCGTCCCGAAAGGTTTTCCTTGGTAGTTCTCGATCCAGCCGCTTATTCCGCGAGCAGGCTAGAAACAGAATTAGGGTGCAGACAGAGAAACTAGGAAGGTGCCATCAGACGAAGGATTTCCTCATACGAACACTCCAATGCTCTGGGGATAAATGAATGCAAAATATTAAACTGATAACAGAGCAATGACAGCATGGACTCAACTTTCGTCCTTGCTTCCTCCCATCTCCTTTAGTTGCAAGTGCTTTGCCGCGTTTTCATGCTTCGGGAAGGATGGATGTCGTGTGCGTAGTTATCAGGCTCCCGGCAGTGGACGATAAGAAAAATCATGTGTATCTTGCGGTGGCAGGATGCGGTGCAAGGTATGACCAGTTTCTCCCTCCTCCAATCCATACTTTTAAAGCAATCTGGTGGCGGCGGGCATAGAAGTCACGCTAATGTGGACGGCCTTGCCGGAGCACGCTTGTCGGGGCATCGATAAACGGATTCGCAACAGTGTTCCACCCAGGATTTCCCTAAGAAGGGTAATTATTGAACCGAGTTTCGTGCAATACTCATCAACGCTGATGATGCTAAAATTCAGAGTGGCTCGATTGTCGATAAGTGAGACTGGTGGAAAGAGAGAAACCTTGTACCAATGCCGCTCGAACTACAGGGGTTGGTTTGCCGCTGCCTTTATTGATCCTTACGACCACATGAGGTGTGGAGGCGGGAAGCGACGGAGATTGAACGGGTTGTGGGGGAAGCGACATCGCTTCCCCTCTCCGTTCCCATCGCCTCTCGCCTTTTCTCGGGCATCAGGAATGATGGATCTGTTCATGAAGAAAATGATGATGAAGATGACGCGCTACGTATGATTCTCGGGTTCGCATAAGCCCTGCCCCCTACCTGGTACGCCAAAGTTGTCGAGGGAAACCACGGCCACCTATGGGGCCGTGAGCCCCTTGTGATTCGGCAGGGGTATAAGCATATTGCACAAAGAGCGGAGAGTGTTGCGCAGCACGACAGAGATCACACAGGCAATTTTTACCTAGGTTCAGGCCGCCGCGAAGCATAAAAATCCACTCCTGCTTTGGTGTATTGATGGTGCATTGTGGTGTAACTGCAGCGCTCTAGCCTGGTAGGGTTGCCTCATGGCGAGAGCAGCTACACGTGTATGAGTGTACAAAGGTCCGAATCCTTTCTATGGTTGCCATGGACCTCCTTTTATAGATCAAGGGTTAACACAATGGCTAATCAGTCATTGTGTACTGATTAGATAGCAAACAATGATATTATACCTAACTCTGCAGACAGGGCAGAGCGCATTTACTGCGCCACTTAGTGTCCCATCATGGCCTGACCGACAAGCCTTGTCGGGCTGCTCGGCCACCTTCTCTCCTATCTGCATGACACGTCACTGGAAAGGTGTCATTTGGAGATGATTTACATAGGAAGTGGCTGCCATGTGGAAAGAAACAGCCACTTAGTCACTTAGGGGCTTGGCACCGCACCGATTGGTGACTTGCGTCGCTGTGAGGTGGTGTAGTGGAGCCTTTGTGGGGTAGCTCACCTTTGTAGGTCCCAACATGCCTGCCAGGACGTTCTTGACGTTTGCTTCCGAGGCAACCTTGATCTTGCTAGGCTCGCGTACCCAGCAAGATTAGTCTTCCCTTAGTGGTATCTTGTACTTCAAGCTTAACTTGGTCTTCTTGATCTACACTCTGATTCTTCAAAGAGATGATCCCTTGTGCTTGGTCTGGTCTTGGATGTAGTAATATTGCCGGGTCCTTGGCTTGTTGTTCGTGCACAAGTTAGGGGAAAACATACGCCCTGGTTTGTGTACCCCGACACACGTGAACAGGTTTTCCTTCCCATCATCTCGTGGCTCGCGTTCTAGAGTAGTACTCCTATATATCAATTCACACCATGCAAAGTTTTTCGCCTGCATGCTCGCCCTAGCGGCACCTCACTTGAAACATCCTCATCAGGTACAATATTTAAACTAGTGCCTCCCAAATAAGGCCGAGGAGTCGAAAAAGCCTGGTGCAACATTGGGAAGTATGCAATATGGCTTTGTACGTAAAGTGCTACTCTACTACTCTGTAGCTTGAGGTGTTGCATGCATGGACTCCGCTTAATTATCACCTGTATAAAGAAGGAACTAACAAAGTTCGATAAGTTCCATTACACCTCCACAAATGGATGCGAAAAGCCTAGTCTCACTGTTTCAAAGAACTCAAATGTTATGCCCCCATAGTAACTGTCGGAGATAAACAGGCTCCTAGTGTGTGCGTGATAGGAGCGGCTAAGTAGGCCAGCTACACACATGAATAGAGCATGGAGAGTACGCACTATGCAGGTGTACTTTCCCTACATTGAGAGTACAAGGACGATTGTAGAGAACAGTAGTACCCTCCACTTGCAATTGTAGCTCCTTGGCCTTGAGATTCAAGAGTTCAAGACTGGTGCACTATAGAAGTAAAATACATAGCACTACTAGTTGAGAAAGTAGTACTACTACTGCTACAATACTATGTAGTAAATAATAGCCTCAGCATCGTTGGCCATTAGGCACTACCACTATGGGTTCCTGCATAACTTCTTTAGCAATGGGACGAGGCCCTGTGGTTATTCTCTTATCTCCTCCTCGCTAGTTCCCCTCTCCCCGAAGATACCAAGGCAGTTCATTGCTGCTCCCATGGATTTGCCAGGCAATTCTCCTCCTCATCGGGGCTAGGAGACCTTGGATGATGATCCTCTGGGAGAAATTGCATGCCGCTCTATTTTAAGATGGTGCTTAAACAGGCTTGGGAAAAGGCCATGCATGTTGGTCTTCCATGTGTCCTCGAGGAGAAGGTTATTCTATGGGAAAATTCATCGAACAGTCCACCGCTCCCTGGCCATGGTTGCACGTTGACTCTGCTAGAATTGCCGACGTTGAGAGGTAGTCGGATTTTGTCCGATGAGCAGGTCAGCCATGGAGTTTGATCATGTAGTGTATTTTCTAAATATAGTACTTAGTTATTCCATCCCATAATTTCTCCGCTACCCACCGTCTTATATATAGATCTGGGTTGGTGCCAACGAAGATTGGCTTGCATACCTCCGGACGGATACCACCATCATTTTGCACAACATCCATAGCTGTGCAGCCATTCCCGTAGACCCCTTCTCCACCGTTGGGATCGACCTTCTAGACTAGCTGGGCTTGAATACGTATGATGATGCCTACATGAGATTGGAGGAGATAGCAATTGCAGACCCGCCGATAAAGTGATGTGACTATGACGATTACTATCTCATCACAGTGTTCGACATAAGGATTGCCATCAATACAAAAGGCACAAACGGCAGAGGCTGGCACATGTTCGCCATCGTAGATTTGTACCACTACATGTTCGAAGTCGCTGTGTGCCATGTGGGCTGCATCTTCGCAGTGACAAGCCAGGGGAGTTGTTTCATCTAATTGCTGTCCTACGGTATGGGAGATTACAAACGGAATGCATAAACCATGCATCATTTACATCCCTAATGGTAATTTATTGTTTTGCAAGGACCAGTCATCCCCTGTTCAAAATAAGATCGCCGATTCTGGATGTGCATTTGCATCCGTGATTCGCTCTAACCTGAAACCTTAGCAGCCATTACCCATCACTACAAAAAAAGACACATCCGTGACATTTTGGGTGGAACGAATTTTTTTCCTGACATGCTTATGACACTTCTATGATGATAATTGTGACCAAAACACGTACCATCATAGATGTGGTGGGCTCCTACTTCTATGACAAAAAATCATGACAGAAAATGGACTTTTGGTCCTAGGCGGGCCGGAGATACAACTGCATAAAATTCTTTGGGTCGTCCAGGATGGAAAAACATCATGGTAGAAGCAAGGGCGAGGAAAATATCGGGGATTTCCCGGTTATGATCGGTGGTTGGGGCCAAGCGATGCACAAACATTTGCGCGTTTCTCTCGTGTACGCGCGTGTGTGCGAGGCATTGGCTAAATGAACCCGAGCGATCACACGTTGCCGAACCTGAGCAATCGATCCTTGGTTGTTAACTGAACCCGAGCGACGCATTCGCTGCCGACTAAACCTAAGCGATTCCTTCGCTGCTGCAGCTAACTGAACCGAGCGATTGATCATTGCTGCTGCTTACACTGAAGCCGCTCGAGGCCCCGTGCAAGACGTAGCTAGCCAGTCGGTGTTGGTTGCCTCTCGATGAACAATGATCGTTGCTACCGTGCGCGCGGTATGTAGAACGAGTCGAGACATGGTGAGTCAAGACAGTTGGTTGGTTGTGGATGAACAGTTCCTGTTGGGGATTGGATGAATAGGACCCTATGGTAGTAGGCCGTGGCCGCTGGATGAACAGGACCCCAAGGAGGCCGCCACATACCAGCCGGTTGGGGGTAGATGAATAGGACCCTGTGAAGGCTCTATGAATAGCTGCCGGTGGAGGCGGAATGAACAATAACCGTGGATGAATAGTAGCCCGTGGAGGCTGGTGGAGGTCGAGGTGGATGAATAGTAGCATGTGGAGGCTGGAGCGAGGCAGTAGATGGTGGATGAACAGGACCCTGTTTCGACCGTAGGCGCTCCAACACAAGTCTGTTCCTTTGTTTTGCAGTACGCCACACCCCTCTCGACCAACAGGACGCCGTTTCGACCGTAGGCACTCCAACACACGTATGTTTCCTCCGTTTTGCGATACGCTAGACCCTTCTCGGTGAACAGGACCCTGTTTCGACCATACGCAGTCAAACAAAGGGCCCGTTTCCTCTGTTCTGCGGTATGCCAGACCTTGTTTCGGCTATTCCGTCAAACCCGGTTGGCTCCCGATGAACACGACGTATTTTGTTGCCTCCCGATGAACATGATGCATGTCGTTGCCTCCCAATGAACAAGACGCGGTTTCTCCGTTCCGACCTAGCCGGTAGGCTTCCGATGAATAGGACGTTGTTGCTGTTGTCTGTTGCCTCTCCATGTAAATGAGCCCTGGTCATATCTATGCCTGACTACATGTTCGAAACCCCGCTCTTATGTATGCACATTGCCATATTTTTGGCATCTGGTTGTATGTACATGTACACGATTTTGATTGGATTTCCTGAACTGCTACCACTCCTTACTCCGCCATGGTTCATCATGGCAGATAGACTGATCGGCTGGTATGCACATAGACAACGGTATGTACGCGTCCACCGGGTAGGTCCCAGCTGTCAGGGAGGATAAGGACGCACTTCCTTGTGTGCGAAGATATAGCTGGTGGGTCCCAGCTGTTAGGGGGAAGAATCATTTTTTTGCCCGTAATAAGGTTGCACTCCCTCGCATGCGAAGATGTAGCTGGTGGGTCCCAGCTCTCAGGGGAAGAAAACAATATTTTCGGGGTAAAAAGGATGCAGTTGCATGCATGCGTCCATGGGCATGGTGTGTCCCCACTGTTAGCCTCTCCACGTACAGTCATCTTCCGATGACTCTTGTTTGTTGACCACATTGACCACACTGTGCAGAGCGCACCAAGGTCGGTGGATGAAGGCGAGTCCCTAGGTGGAATGCCCAAGAGATGGGGAAGATGCGGGAGTGGAGTCGCAAATGATGAGGAGTGGGAAACTTGATTGGTTCGGGTGCAGGGTGGGCCTACACTCGGGACAGAATAACAGGAGGTGGGAAGGAGTGGAGGGATGGCCTGGGCATCGGTGGGGTAGCATTTCGCTGCAAGGCACACAAAATAGCACCGCTGTACGCCGGAGGCTGGAGCAGGCGGTCCCGACAGCGCTGGGGAAGAAGACGAGAGATTGAAGAAGAATGTCGGCCTTTGGATGTAAACCCAATGCCTTGCTTAGGCTTCGACCTTTGTATTTTTTTTGCGGAAGTGCTTAGGATTTGTCGTGGGAAACCATGGCCACCTATGGGGACATTAGCCCCTTTGTAGTTCGGTAGGGGGGATGAGGACATTGCACAAAGAGTGGAGAATGTAGCATAGTACGACAGAGATTGCACGGGCAATTTTACCCAGGTTCGGGTCGCCACGAAGCGTAAAACCCTACTCTCGCTTTGGTGGATCGATGGTGGATTGTGGTGGAAACACAGTGCTCTAGCCCAGTAGTGTTGACATGGGGCGAGGGTAGCTACGCGCGTATGAGTGTACAAGGGTCTGAATCCTTTCTATGGTTGCTGCGAGCCTCCTTTTATAGATCAAGGGGTCATGACAGTGAATAATTAGTCATTGTGCACTGATTAGATAGCAAACAGTGCTATCATACCTAACTCTACAGACAAGGCAGAGCACATTAAATGCATAGTTTAGTGTCACATCATGGCCTGGCCGGCAAGCCTTGCCGCGCTGTTCAGCCACCTACTCTACTGCATGCGTGACACGTCTCTAGACAAATGTCATTTGGAGGTGATTCCCATAGGAAGTGGCTGCCATGTTGCAAGAAACAACCACTTATTCACTTGGGGGCTTGACACCGCACCGACCGATGACTTGCGTCACTATGAGGTGGAGCGGTGAAGCCTTGGCGGGGTAGTTTGCCATGGTAGGTCCCAGCAGGCCTCGCGGGACGGTCCGGAGGTTTGTTTTCAGGGTAACCTTGACCTCGCCAGGCTCGCCTGCCCGACAAGGGAGGTTTTCCCTTAATTAGTGGTATCTTGCTCCTTTGGCTTCACTTGGTCTTGATCCGCACTCTGATTCATCAAAGAGCTGATCTCTTCTGCTTGGTCTAGTCTTGGATGTTGCAACCTTGCTCTTAGGGCTATGCACGGTCTGGGCAACAAACCCAGGGTTTGTTGCACCGACAGGGGCACCCGGACCTGGCCCGAACGTGCTACAAGGTGTCGTTGGGGTAGGCCCTATCAAGTTCATGGGCAACTGGGTAGTAGTTGCATGTCCTTTCAGATCTTCTTTGCTTCTTCATTAACCTGAGCCCAGGTCAGTTTCCGGTTATCCGCACGTTGCATAATGCCAATTGTAGTGGGGCCGCCCTTGTGATGGCCAGTGAATGACTTTAACGCACGGGTGACTAACTGCCAATTCAGTCTTCCCACCACGTTCTTATCCTTGGCCATGTATGCTGCATGCATTGAGTGGGGTAGGTACCAGAGGCGTGTGATGTGGGAGGGCGTCAGGGCGGGGGGCCGTCTTCATGGATTGGCGGAGGAGGGCGGTGGTTACCCTTCAAGGGATTAGCTCCCAGCCCCAGTCCGTCTACAAAAGAGGGGGTGGGGAAGGAGTGGGAGTGTTCATCCACACACCTCTCCTCCTCCGTTCCTCTCCTTCTCCTGGTTATGCTGAAGGGAGAGACTCGGGCTCCAGCTTGGGGTTGATGACGTTGAATGTTCATGTTGATGCTCGGGGAGAAGACGGGCGTGGTCATGCCTTTGCTAGGATAGGATCCCTCTCCCGTCTTCGCACAGGCCCCAGGGGGCGCACGAGCGGCACAGCGGTAGTACCAGAGGTAGCGACTCCGGTGCGCTCATCACTAGACCGCACCGGGCTTTAGTTTTAGTGAGGGGCTACATGAGCGACACCACGCCTGAGCCCACAATGGGCACAAAGGATGGTAGTCAACCGTGGCCAATCCCTGCTTTTCCTGTGAAGATCAAGGGAGACTTCGGGGGTACTGCCTGTCTTGCGGATGGGCGAGTTCCTTGTGCTAGTGCATGCTTCTTTAGGGGACGGCCATGCTCTATATGCAGCCATCAGGGGTGCCTGGTGCCCGCCCTGGCTGCCACGGTGGGGGCTTAAGCGACAGCGGCGAGGAAGGCGGCAGCAACCCACGACTCGTCAAGAGCGAGGACGACCGCTCCGATGAGGCATGACTGCCTGCAGCACCATCATCACCGGCTGGACCTCCGGCAGTGTCACCATCTGCACCTACCTTTCGATTTCTTCCTCCCAGCCCGAGAATGGTGCCATCCTGATCCTGGGGAGGCGCTGAGTCCCAGCCGGGCCTTCTGTCCACCTACTTTGTCTCCTCCTGTAGCTTCAAACAGGAGAAGGACAGAGCAAAGGCATCACGGGGCATTTATCTTTTTCCAATCTAAAATGTGTAGGCTTTTGCCAAAATTTACTTTAAATCATGTAATCTCTTTTATCCATGTTTGTGTTCTGTCAGATCTGTACTTGTTGATCAACATATTTGATGAATAAGATAAACCTTGCCGGGCACTTGTTCATGTAACATGTCCATGCATAGGTGAAATGCCTCTATACATTCAAGTAAACAAGTCTTCCCTAGTAGGCTATCCTATCGGTACCCTCAGTTTGTTGCCACGGAGCAAGGCCTGCCAGCACAATTCATAAAGAGGGACCAACCCCCCGCCAAAGGCCACTACAACCATCTTGACTGAAGCAACGTTCAAGTCAAGGGATGGGAGCACCTAAGTTTCAAAAGTGGCGAGGTTTTCTCATGCACAAGTGTCTACTTACAGAACACCTATGGATAAGTGAGAGAAATTATGTTTTTGTCTTGCCAAGGATTGCAATGTAGGCTTGTCTTCTCTTCTCCACTCTGGGACCAAGTCCACGGCAGGAGCCTGCAGTTTAGTGCAGATGAAAATGATGCCACATGCGATCTTAACTACATGAACATGCTACGTGGGGTATTATTATTTTTTAGGCTAGACGTGGGACCGTTGAGTTGGTTCTAGGGAAAGTACTGGGAGAAAACTCAGATTACATCGAAAAAAGTGGGAGAAAATTCAAATATAGGAGTAATGAAAACAAATAATAAAGGAAGTGGGAAGGTCTATACAATGGTTGGAAAAATGATAGATTTAACGGGACCTTATGTTGTTTCTATTATATATATATATATATGTAATAAAATAAGATATAAATATATATGTACTATTATAGAAGGGAGGTTCATTTTTCCATTCTTATAAAAAATAGAACTGAGTTGTGCATCATCTTGAAAAAACAAACATAACTTGGGTTGCTGTTGCTATCGACAAGCTAGGCAAGGAGGCCCACAGGCCACTTGATACCTGTTGGACCCAAAAAAAGTTGAAACATTTCATGGGATGCGCATGTTAAACAACAAAATCTAAGCCATGGACCTGGTGGACCCGGGACTATAAGCCTCTCGACGAACAGACGTCTCCCAATTGTGAAGCAACCTATATTTCTATCATTCCCAAAATTCCCAAAAAAATCTCATAAATTCTGTGGGTCATATCTTCATAAAATATGTAAAAAAAACCTTCCTTGCCTAGTTATAAAATAATTCAACAATATTCATTTTCCTATTCTGTTCAAAACAACACTTTGTGCAGGAAGTACCACTTTGGCATGTCCAAATAATATCCATTTTCTACAGTGCTTTCCTATGCCCAAATAACCATCCTCCACCAAATGCCAGCTCAATCCATTCATTATTTTGAGCCCAATTGCAACATTCGTATTTATGTCCAGTGTGGTACTTTGCAAAGCAAGTACCACCTAGGGTCCTCCTTTTGAGCTGAAAATTTGTGAAGACGGTCTTCTTAGTAACTGATCATCATCAGCCAAAACTCACGCCCATTAGCCATGTACAATCCCCGTACCGCTAATCAAACTCTTGGCAGCTAATTCATGTTTGAGCATCGATCGGTCTCCTCGTGAGAATCCTATGTTGTAATTTTCTTCCTAGCACCTACCTGGGGAGTGCCCAACCCACTAGACATGCCTAGGCCGCCCAGAACACATGGCAACACCACGGTCACGCGGTGACCACGTGGCGGGCATGCAAGTTTACGCTCTCTAGAGTTGGGACCCTCGGCCACTTCCGAAACCTCGACGTATCGCCACCAAACCATGTATTTATGATAAATAGGTACTTATGTAATAAGAAATGATTTTTGTAAAAAAATAAATAGCAAACTATGAGGTAGCTGCAGTTCAAATTTGACCCGCTTCCAACTAAATCGGCGGAAATTTGTCTTTTTCACGAGAGGTGCATCAAAACTTTTTACACCCAACCATTTTGTCAATGGTGCATTAAATATGTCCTAGTATTTTAGAAAATTGATTTGGTCATATTTTGCAACAATTATTTGGGAGGTCCTTCACAAAAAAACCTCCTTTTGGGCACTCGAAAAATGGAAAATGGCTTTTTTGTCCAAAGAAAATGAAAACTTCCTTAGGAAAAATTGTTTGTCATTCCAATATGCACCCTTGTGCACAATATGAGATCATTTGAACAAACTATGCCATGAATGTGGCCATAAGATTGATCATTTTGCTTGAAAGCCATTGATCTCCACACGTGACAGCTTGTTTCTGAGAACATTTTTTTAAAATAATTGCTGTATTACAAGTTTTTTATTTTTCCTGGGAACTTGGCCACATATAATGACACAATGCGAAGGTTTCCCAATTTCTTGAATTTTTTTTATTTTTTATGCCCGTTTCAAAATGGGGTCAAAACGGCGGGAATGATCGTTCCTAGCTAGTGCTTGAATCTTGGAATTTTTTTCATGTTTCTCTGATTAAATAGATACTTATGTGCCTAGAAATGATTTTTGGAAAAAATAAAGAGCAAACTACAAGGCAGCTACAGTTCAAATTTGACCCACTTCCACCTGAATCGGCGGAAATTTGTCTTTTTCACGAGAGGTGGATCAAAACTTTTTACACCCAACCATTTGGTCAATTGTTCATTAAATATGGCCTAGTATTTTAGAAAAATGATAAGCCCCAATTTTGCAACAATTATTTGGGAGGTCCTTCACAAAAAACCCCTCCTTTTGTACACTCAAAAAATGGAAAATGGTTTTTTCGTCCAAAGAAAATGAAAACTTCCTTAGGCAACATTGTTTTCTATTCCAATATTCACTCTTGTGCACAATATGAGATCATTTGAACAAACTATGCCATTAATGTGGCCATAAGATTGATCATTTGGCTTGAAAGCCATTGATCTCCACACGTGATAACTCGTTTCTGAGAACACCTTTTTAAAATAATTGCCATATTACAAGTTTGTTATTTTTTATGGGAACTTGGCCACATATAATGACACAATGCGGAGGTTTCCGAATTTTTTCATTTTTTTGAATTTTTTATTCCCCTTTCAAAATGCAGTCAAAACAGCGGGAATGACCGTTCCTAGCTAGTGGTTGAATCTTGGAATTTTTTTGGTGTTTCTCTGATTAAATAGATACTTATGTACCTAAAAATGATTTTTGGAAAAAATAAAGAGTAAACTACAAGGCAGCTACAGTTCAAATTTGACCCACTTCCATCTAAATTGGCGGAAATTTGTCTTTTTCACGAGAGGTGGATCAAAACTTTTTACAGCCAACCATTTGGTCAATTGTGCACTAAATATGGCCTAGTATTTTAGAAAAATGATTTGGTCCAATTTTGCAACAATTATTTGGGAGGTCCTTCACAAAAAAACCTCCTTTTAGGCACTCAAAAAATGGAAAATGGTTTTTTCGTCAAAAGAAAATGAAAAGTTCCTTAGGCAATATTGTTTGCCATTCCAATATGCACCCTTGTGCACAATATGAGATCATTTGAACAAACTATGCCATGAATGTGGACATAAGATTGATCATTTGGCTTGAAAGCCATTGATCTCCACATGTGATAGGTTGTTTCTGAGAACACTTTTTTAAAATAATTGCCTTATTACAAGTTTATTATTTTTCCTGGGAACTTGGCCACATATAATGACACAATGCGAAGGTTTCCCAATTTTTTGATTTTTTTTTGAAATTTTTATCCCCATTTCAAAATGCGGTCAAAACGGCGGGAATGACCGTTCCTAGCTAGTGGTTGAATCTTCGAATTTTTTTATGTTTCTCTGATTAAATAGATACTTATGTACCTAGAAATGATTTTTGGAAAAAATAAAAAGCAAACTACAAGGCAGCTACTGTTCAAATTTGACCCGCTTCCAGTTGAATCGACGGAAATTTGTCTTTTTCACGAGAGGTGGATCAAAACTTTTTACACCCAACCATTTGGTCAATTGTGAATTAAATATGGCCTAGTATTTTAGAAAAATGAGTTGGTCCAATTTTTCAACAAATATATTATAGGACCTTCACAAAAAAACTTATTTTGGGCACTCGAAAAATGGAAAATTGATTTTTCGTGCGATGGAAATAAAAACTCCCTTTGTCGATATTGTTTGCATATCCATGATGCAAACTTGTGCAAAATATGATATCATTTGAACAAATATTTGATAGGACTTTCACAAAAATACTCATTTTGAGCACTGAAAAATGGAATGCAATTTTTTATCTTGAATCGATCACGACCAATTTATATGGTCATAAGGCCATCAAATGGTTTGCTGCGTTCTGATTGGACCATGAGCATATCACGTGGATCACACATCAACCACCGTTTCCAGATCCAACGGCCCAAACCCACCCGAGCCGAAACCCTAGGTCTATCCTCATGGCCATTTTCCACCCACCCCCCGCCTCCATTCTTTCTTTCTTTCTCTCCCTCCCCCCTCAGATCCTCACCCCTCTCCCTCGATGCAGATCAGTCTCGTCCCCCTCGTCACCGCCACCCACCCCTCTTAACCTCGCCGCCACCCACCTCCTCCACCGCCCTCACTCTCCCCTCATCTCCCTCGTCCTCGACCAACCTCGCCACCGTGCAGGGGCTGGGTTGTCGCCGCGTGCTGTTCCTCTGGGTTCTCGCTGCGGGGGCCGGCTCCCATGATTCGATCCAATCCTCTCTCCCTATCCCACCTGCCAGCGGCGACCTCCTCTCAACCAGCCCCGCCGCCGGCCTCCAGATCCAACCCAGCAGCTACCAGCTCGGGGAGGTTCAGCAGCTCACTGGGAAGCCGCAGGGAGGATCAGTGCGCTCGGGGAAGCTCGGGTGCGGCGGATCGACGACGACGATTGACGGCGGCCGAAGGTTTAAGACGACGGTGGCGGGGACGATGCAGGGGCTCCGGCATCGTGCAGCTCGGCTGGTTGATGTAGTCGATGATGGCGAACCGTCCGGACATGGTGAGAGGGCGCGGGGACGGCGTTGCACGCGGCTGCGGCAAGCGACGGCGATGGTGATGTCCTGGGCGACATCGGGGAGGGCGAGAGAGGGAACCCGAGAGAGAGTGAGTCTGTCTGGGAGCTCGGGGAGAGAGAGAGGGTTCGTCCCAGGGCGACAGGTCGATGAGGGGAGTGGCTGGGCGGCGCGCAGCTGCGTGGCAAGCATGCTATGCTCGCCGTCGAGCACCTGCCTGCCTGTGCTGGCGAGAGCAAGCAGCTCGCTGGCACAACAGGTGGGCTGGGCTGCTAGGTGGGCCAGCCAGGTGGGTTCAGGTAAGTGCTCTACACTGTTTTCTGTTTCTCTTTTATTTATTTTCTGTACTGTGTTTTCAAATAGAATAAATACTATTTCATTTCCAAAAACTCTGGAAATATTCAGAGGCACATTTGAGAATATTCTCAACTGCCTAAAAATGCTTCCAAGATTATTTGAGCACTTTAAAATATTTATAAGATTTAAAATGCCCAAATTCAAATACTTATGACTTGGTTCAAAAATCCAGAATGGCCCCATAAATTGTACAACCATTTTTGGCAAAGGTTTGAACCAGAACCAAAAATGGTGGGCTTTTATGAAGGGCATTTTGGGTTCATTGAAATTCCAATTGTTGGAATTTAGCATTTTCAGGGTGGTGTTGGGGTTGGTTAGCCCCCATTTCAAGTTTAAAAGAAATTTAACCATGATGCACAAGTTTAACCAACCCTAATGCATAACAGGAAAGCAGGGATGTGACAAGAACACACTGCAAGGATTGGCAGTGCGGCACCCGGACATGCTCGAGAGCCTGTAGCCCAAAGAGATCCTGGTCTGCTGCTTGCATTATTATTGGATCTGTTAGATCGGTTTAATTCAGAGATGCAATGTGATCTGTGCTCTGCTCCTTTGATGTTTTCGAATTCTTATGTGAAAGCATGTCCACATCTTTAGAACATTGCTCTATGCATGACTAGTGATCGATGGTGACTGTTCCTGTAGTTGATACATCTGTAGAACTCATGCATATTGACTGGATATATACGTGTTGACTATTCCTGTAGATTTCTGATGTGCATGTTCATTAGAATCCACTGGGCCTTTGCACGCCTAAACTTTCAAGTGTGGATATATATTGTCAGTCTCGAGTCTGCACTTCTGCATGTTTCTGATGTGGAACACCTACGCATGACTAGCATGGAAATACGGATTAAGTTTCCTGAAATTTGAGCTTTTCCTAACTAATCAAGAACTCCCCTCCAGGTGAAGTCGCCCACCACAGCGCCAAGGGATTCGTCTCCGAGGACGAGTTCCTCTCCATCCCGGAGTTCTCCACCAACCCGCTCTCCCAGGTCTGCCTCCCATCCTCCTCTCGTAGCCAAGGGATGACTAACTGACTGTAGTACTCGCACGTGCCGGCAAAGCAAATCCTTCTTGTTTTTATGCGCTGTCCGTGGATTAAACACACTACTTGCATGTACTACTATTTTCCTAGTAGTATTGTATACAACTCTGTCACCACTCAATTTGGATAACAGTTGGGATTCCTCAGGAAAGAAGTATAATGGGGAAAAAACTAATCGGGGTTCCCCACTCAATCAAGGAGCTGGGTGCATCTGAAAATGTTATTCCAATTGCCTCATAGAACCTGTATGCAATCGATTGGCATAGGGAGTTTTACCACGGTTGAACACATGTGGAACACATCAATCCACCCACTGATTTTTTTTCACTTGATACCTGTGCTGCTCTTTTTCTATCTATGTATGTATCTATCTATTCCTACCAAGAAAATGGAAACAAACAGTGGAACACCACCTAATCTAGTCTTGTATAGTTTCATGTGTATAAATTATAGACAGACATGTATAGTTTCAGGTGTCCCCTCTTCATTCATTTCCTAATCTAGTGTATACAGACTTGTGTAGCTTGTATACTCTATTCTTTGCCAATACTCTATTTTTTCAGTGGAACATTATCTCTTGCTTGCTTGCTTGCACACCCTCTGATTTTTACTACTTGTATAGTTTGATTGATATATGCTTTCTATGTCTTTATGGAACCTAAAAAAACATGCCATACAAGGAAATGGAAGGCTTGTGTAGTTTCAACTGTTTGTTGCCAATGATTAATCATCTTGTTAGTTTTTTGGCTGCATCTGACATACATTCTTATGCTTGTTCACTCCAGGTCAGGCTCACATTTCCCCTCCTACCCGCCGATGCACTGCTTGCACACAAAAATGAAGCTTCAATGATATGAATCGCAACAACAATTGACAAAGCGTCATGGACCCTAGAAGGGACGCGGCTGCTGGCTCTGCACCCCGGAGAGCCATGCATACGCCATTGGTTTTGTCGTCCACCGCTCCTACCCGTGTTCCAGAGTACCTTGCTCGTTGCTTCGTTGAATTGCTTGGTTGGTGCTCGCAATTGCGTGGTTTGGTTTCGTTTGACTTAGCATTGAATCCATCAATTTACCATTCAGTCAACAATCCTCTCATGGTATTTGTCTACACTAGATTACTCCTACTATGATGATGATGTGTGATGATGATGTGTTTGATGATAGACACCTTGCAACTAGCCACACATGTACTGATAGTTTATTGTGATTATTACTGTACCATGAGTCATTCAACACTTGAAAGCACTGAACTACTATTCTATATTTTATAATATGTTCCTGTTATGCAGTATAATAGAGAACACCTATTCTCTATTTTATTACTGTACCATGAGACATAGGGTTGATGGAATCTTACACTTTTAATCACAATAGCATGGCAGTAACATGTTATCATGCTGGATGAAGAAAAGCATCTGTCATGAGTTCTTTAATGTTTAATTACCTCAATTGTCAAGCAGTGTTTGTTTTTGTATACATTTACTGCTATCAATCGACTACAGTAGTCATCTGGATACTTGGGACTTGCATATATTCTGCTGCACTTGAGACAACAAGAAGTATTTTTCCTTGTTTTTCTGAAAAATTGGTGAACTTCACATTCCTGAATATATGCATTAGTATTCGGTATAGGTCTAGGCGGCTCTTCGTATTTTACAACTCCTTATCATGCCCCTCTAATATTTCTGTAGGTGGCCATTGTTGGGGAACGTAGTAATTTCAAAATTTTCCTACGCACACGCAAGATCATGGTGATGCATAGCAATGAGAGGTGAGAGTGTTTTCCACGTACCCTCGTAGACCGAAAGCGGAAGCGTTAGCACAACGCGGTTGATGTAGTCGTACGCTTTCACGGCCCGACCGATCAAGCATCGAAACTACGGAACCTCCAAGTTTTAACACACGTTTAGCTCAATGACAATCCCCGGACTCCGATCCAGCAGAATGTCGGGGAAGAGTTCCGTCAGCACAACGGCGTGGTGACGATCTTGATGTTCTAATGTCGCAAGGCTTCGCCTAAGCACCACTACAATATTATCGAGGACTATGGTGGAGGGGGCACCGCACACGGTTAAGAGATCAATGATCAACTGTTGTGTCTGGGGTGTCCCCTACCCCTGTATATAAAGGAGCAAGGGGGAGGAGGTGCGGCCTAATGAAACTATCATCGTAACGTTAAGCGTGCGGACCATATGGGTTCGAGAACAATGTAGACATGACCGAGACATGTCCCTGGTCAGTAACCAATAGAGGAACCTGGATGCTCATATTGGCTCCTACATTTTCTATGAAGATCTTTATCGGTCAGACCGCATAACCACATACGTTGTTCCCTTTGTCATCGGTATGTTACTTGCTTGAGATGCGATCGTCGGTATCTCAATACCTAGTTCAATCTCATTACCGGCAAGTCTCTTTATTCGTTTCATAATACATCATCCTGCAACTAACTCATTAGTTGCAATGCTTGCAAGGCTTAAGTGATGTGCATTACCGAGAGGGCCCACAGATACCTCTCCGACTGTCGGAGTGATAAATCCTAATCTCAAAATACACCAACCCAACAAGTACCTTTGGAGACACCTGTAGAGCACCTTTATAATCCCCCAGTTATGTTGTGACGTTTTCTAGCACACAAAGTGTTCTTCCGGTAAACGGGAGTTGCATAATCTCATAGTCATAGGAACATGTATAAGTTATGAAGAAAGCAATAGCAACAAACTAAAGGATCAAGTGCTAAGCTTATGGAATGGGTCAAGTCAATCACATCATTCTCCTAATGATGTGATCCCATTAATCAAATGACAACTCATGTCTATGGCTAGGAAACATAACCATCTTCGATCAACGAGCTAGTCAAGTAGAGGCATACTAGTGACACTCTGTTTGTCTATGTATTCACACACGTATTATGTTTCCGGTTAATACAATTCTAGCATTAATAATAAACATTTATCATGATATAAGGAAATAAATAATAACTTTATTATTGCCTCTACGGCATATTTCCTTCAGTCTCCCACTTGCACTAGAGTCAATAATCTAGATTACACAGTAATGATTCTAACACCCATGGAGTCTTGGTGCAGATCATGTTTTCCTCATGGAAGATGCTTAGTCAGCGGGTTTGCAACATTCAGATCCATATGTATCTTGCAAATTTCTATGTCTCCTGCTTGGACTAAATCCCGAATGGAATTGTAGCGTCTTTTGATGTTCTTGGTTCTCTTGTGTAATATGGATTCCTTCGCCAAGGCAATTGCACCAGTATTGTCACAAAAGATTTTCATTGGACCCGATGCACTAGGTATGACACCGAGATTGGATATGAACTCCTTCATCTAGACTCCTTCATTTGCTGCTTTCGAAGCAGCTATGTACTCCGCTTCACATGTATATCCCGCCACGATGCTTTGTTTAGAACTGCACCAACTGAGAGCTCCACCGTTCAATATAAACACGTATCCGGTTTGCGATTTAGAATTGTCCAGATCAGTGTCAAAGCTTGCATCAACGTAACCATTTACAATGAGCTCTTTTTCACCTCCATATACGAGAAACATATCCTTAGTCCTTTTTAGGTACTTTAGGATGTTCTTGACCGATGTCCAGTGATCCACTCCAGGATTACTTTGGTACCTCCCTGCTAGACTTATAGCATGGCACACATCAGGTCTGGTACACGGCATTGCATACATGATAGAGCCTATGGCTAAAGCATAGGGAACATCTTTCATTTTCTCTCTATCTTCTGCGGTGGTCGGACATTGAGTCTTACTCAACTTCACACCTTGTAACACAGGCAAGAACCTTTCTTTGCCTGATCCATTTTGAACTTCTTCAAAACTTTGTCAAGGTATGTGCTTTGTGAAAGTCCAATTAAGCGTCTTGATCTATCTCTATAGATCTTAATGCCGAATATGTAAGCAGCTTCACCGACATCTTTCATTAAAAAACTCTTATTCAAATATCCCTTTATGCTATCCAGAAATTCTATATCATTTCCAATCAATAATATGTCATCTACATATAATATCAGAAATGCTACAGAGCTCCCACTCACTTTCTTGTAAATACAGGCTTCTCCAAAAGTCTTTACAAAACCAAATGCTTTGATCACACTATCAAAGCGTTTATTCCATCTCCGAGAGGGTTGCACCAGTCCATAAATGGATCGCTGGAGCTTGCACACTTTGTTAGCTCCCTTTGGATCGACAAAACCTTCTGGCTGCATCATATACAACTCTTCTTCCAGAAATCCATTCAGGAATGCAGTTTTAACATCCATTTGCCAAATTTCATAGTCATAAAATGCGGCAATTGCTAACATGATTCGGACAGACTTAAGCATCACTACGGGTGAGAAGGTCTCATCGTAGTCAATCCCTTGAACTTGTCAAAAACATTTTGCAACAAGGCGAGATTTGTAGACAGTAACATTACCGTCAGCTTCAGTCTTCTTATTGAAGATCCATTTATTCTCAATTGCTTGCCGATCAACGCGCAAGTCAACCAAAGTCCATACTTTGTTCTCATACATGGATCCCATCTCAGGTTTCATGGCTTCTAGCCATTTTGCGGAATCTGGGCTCACCATCGCTTCTTCATAGTTCATAGGTTCATCATGATCTAGTAGCATGACTTCCAGAACAGGATTACCGTACCACTCTCGTGTGGATCTTATTCTGGTTGATCTACAGGGTTTGGTAGTAACTTGATCTAAAGTTTCATGATCATTATCATTAGCTTACTCACTAATTGGTGTAGGTGTCACAGAAACTGGTTTCTGTGTTGTACTACATTCCAACAAGGGAGCAGTTACAGTTACCTCATCAAGTTCTACTTTCCTCCCACTCACTTCTTTCAGGAGAAACTCCTTCTCTAGAAAGGATCCATTCTTAGCAACGAAAGTCTTGCCTTCGGATCTGTGATAGAAGGTGTACCCAACAGTTTCCTTTGGGTATCCTATTGTAACGCCCTCGATGCGGCTATATCTGATACGTGTCAAAGCACGACTTAGAGGCATAACCGCATTGAAAGCAATGTCGAAAGTTAGGTAATCTTCACAACAACCCATGTAAATAAATAATAAGGGGAAAGGTACATAGTTGGCTTACACTCGCCACGTCACACAAAGTACATAAATAGCATTACAATCATCCAATACACTCATGGTCCGACTACGGTAGAAAAATAAAAGATCAACCCCAACAAGCGACATGGTCCCGATCGCCCCAACTGGGCACCACCACTGATCATCAGGGAAAGACACATAGTAACGGCGTCAGTCTTTGTCGAACTCCCACTTGAACTCAAGCGCATCATCTGGAACGGAGTCATCGGGCCCAGCATCTGGTTTGGAAGTAATCTGTGAGCCACGGGGACTCAGCAATCTCGCACCCTCGCGATCAAGACTATTTAAGCTTATAGGTAAGGCAAGGTAATAAGTGGAGCTGCAGCAAGCGACTAGCATATATGGTGGCTAACATGTTCGCAAAAGAGAGCGAGAAAATAAGGCAAAGCACGAGCAAAGAACTATAGAGCAACCTAGGGCAAACATTACTCCAACACCATGTTCACTTCCCGTACTCCTCCGAGAAGAGACCATCACGGTAACACACGCAGTTGATTCATTTTAATTAAGTTAAGGTTCATGTTATCTACAATCGGACATTAACAAATTCCCATCTGCCCATAACCGCGGGCACAACTTTTGAAAGTTCAATCCCTGCAGGGGAGTCCCAACTTCGCCCATCACAAGCTCTCACGGTCAACGAAGGATAAACCATCTCCCAAGACATTCCGATCAGACTCGGCATCCCGGTTCTACAAGACAATTTCGACAATGGTAAAACAAATCCAGCAACACCGCCCGAATATGTCGATAAATCCTGATAGGATCTGCACATATCTCGTTCTCAGGGCACACTCAGATTGTCCAAGGTACGGGTAGGCCAGCCCAGAGTTGCCCCTGGTGGCCACCGGCAGCTAACAGGTTGGACCAACACTCAGAGGAGCACTGGCCCGGGGGTTTAAATAAAGATGACCCTTGAGTCCGCGGAACCCAAGGGAAAAGAGGCTAGGTGGCGAATGGTAAAACCAAAGTTGGGCATTGCTGGAAGAGTTTTATTCAAGGCGAACTGTCAAGGGGTTCCCATTATGACCCAACCGCGTAAGGAATGCAAAATCGGGGAACATAACACCGATATGACGGAAACTCGGGCGGCAAGAGTGGAACAAAACACTAGGAAAAAGGCCGAGCCTTCCACCCTTTACCAAGTTGATCATCTTGCCTGCAAAGTTGTCAGACTTGACTGGATCCTCGAAAGCAAACTCAACGGGCTACTCGTTAGCGAACTCGTCTCCCGGCTCTACCCAAACATGGTATGCTATGCGGGAGGCGATATGTGATGCATATGCAAGATTTGACAAGGAATGATTGAACCTGGCCTCAACATGGAAATCCAAGAGTGCCATTGTAAAGGTGAGGTGATTTCTGTTGAAATATATATAAAGATCACCGGAATCGGATGCATGGTTTGGAAATAGCAAGCAAATCTAATATGGCACCGGTCTGCGATAAACAACAAATAGCCTTCTAAATGCAACAAGTAAATTATTCTACAGCACTCAAACATGGCAACAAAATACATGGCAGGGATCCAATCATGATGCTTGACAAAAGATGAACACTGAGCTATGGACAATTCATCCATTAACAGGTTCAAACAAGAATGGCAAAAGTGCAATTGATAAACAGGTTTCAGACTTAGTGAAATTAACACTAGTCTGCATTTTCAGATCAGGTAGCGCACTTTGGGGCATGAAAACTATATACTACAGGAACTTAACATGGCAAAGCAAGGCATGGCCTAGAGCTACTAAAAGATCTTAACAAAAGTCCCTTAGTGACCTTGAGCCAAAAGGGATCAGAAAATACAATTGCAACCATGTGAACATGGCAAGAACATAATCAAATCTCAGACTTGGCGAAAAACTGGAGCATGCAAATATGTTAACGAGTAGGCATGATTACGAGCTCGATGCACTCACTACAGAGCAAGGCATGACAATCTAAGCATACACACATCAAGAATACACATTATATAAGCTAGACATGGCAAGAACAACAACATAGCATGGACGGATCAACAACAACATCCTCGGCAAAATCGCTAACAAGTAGACAATCTGCCAAGATTCACGAAATAGCAAAAGTAGAGCTCGATTGACTCAAGCTAGGCTGCTCCATAACTGCAAACAAAGTCATGGATGGATAGAGCACCACAATATTAACAAATCATCCTTACTGGTCATCCTCAAAAGAGGCACGAATCACTAGGAAACAACATGAACATATGGCATATTGACAAAAACAGATCAAGGACTTAAAGAAATTCTAAGTCCCGGAAATCAGCATTAACGAATGCACTACTTTGCAAGCTTGTGCTAGTCACCACGCATATCACAAAAAACACATGGATAGCACCTCTGTAAAGATGGCAAAGCATATAACAAAACTCATGTAGAGCTCAGTAGCATATCATGCACACATTAAACATGGCAAAAAATGACAAATAGCTATTTGGTGCAGCAGATCTGACAATTAACTCAAATAGCTCTCTGAGACGAACATTTTTATATGCTACACACCCAAAACAGAGCTACGGTTGCAGAGTTACGACGCGATGAACATGGCATAAAAATACTGAACAAAAATGACTTAGAAATATCTCGGGGCCAACCTAGGGTTGCACCCGATCCAGATCTGGCACGCACGGAAGCCGAGGATGGCCAGAGAAGGAGGTTCGCCGGAGTTCCCACGCGGTGGGCGGAGCTAGGGCTCGCCGGAGAGCTCGGGGAGGAGGCCGGGTCACCGGATCCGGGGATCGGCGAGGTCCGGGCGGCGCGGGCGCGGCGGGCGATGCGGTGGCCGGACCGGCGAGCTGCGGGGGCGGCGAGCTCACGCGGCGGCGGAGGCGCAGGCGGTGATGCGGAGCTCGTCGGTGGTGGGGCGCACGGCCGGGCGCGGGAGGCGGCGTGGCGGAGCAGGCGACAGGCGACGGCAGGTGCGCGGGCCGGGGAGGTCCCCGCGCTGGCCTGGCGGGCCGGCGGCGGAGGGGGCGGCGATGTGGGCGTGCCCGGGACATGTGGCGTCGTCTGGTTGGTCGGCGGCCGCGGGCGGACAATGTCCGTTCTGAATCTAGGGTTAGGGGGAGAAGACCCGTGAATTTAGGAGGGGGGGTCTTTATATAGGCATAGAGGGAGCTAGGAGAGTCCAAATGAGGTGCGGTTTTCGGCCACGCGATCGTGATCGAACGCTCTAGATGATGGAGAGGATTTTGGGACAAATTGGAAGGGTGTTGGGCTGCAACAGACACGAGGCCTTCTCGGTCCCTCGGTTAACCATTGAGCATCAAACAAAGTCCAAATGGTACGAAACTTGACAGGCGGTCTACCGGTAGTAAACCAAGGCCAATTGGCAAGTCTCGGTCCAATCCGGAAATGTTTAACCCCCACACATGAAAATAAGGTAGAAAGGACCACCGGAGGAGATAGGAGCTCCGGAATGCAAAACGGACAACGGGGAAAATGCTCGAATGCATGAGACGAACATGTATGCAAATGCAATCCACATGATGACATGATATGAGATGCATGACAACGACAACAACACACGGAGACAAAAACCCGAACCCGAGGAAATAAAATAACTTAGCGCCGGAAACGGCAAGAGTTGGAGTACATATAAGGTAAATTACATCCGGGGTGTTACACCTATGAAGACACATTTCTCCGATTTGGGTTCGAGCTTATCAGGTTGAAGCTTTTTCACATAAGCATCGCATCCCCAAACTTTTAGAAACGACAACTTTGGTTTCTTGCCAAACCACAGTTGTAAGGCGTCGTCTCAACGGATTTTGATGGTGCCCTATTTAACGTGAATGCAGCCGTCTCTAAAGCATAACCCCAAAATGATAGTGGTAAATTTGTAAGAGACATCATAGATCGCACCATATCTAGTAAAGTACGATTACGACGTTTGGACACACCATTACGCTGTGGTGTTCCGGGTGGCATGAGTTGCGAAACTATTCCGCATTGTTTCAAATGTAGATCAAACTCGTAACTCAAATATTCTCCTCCAGGATCAGATCGTAGAAACTTTATTTTCTTGTTACGATGATTTTCAACTTCACTTTGAAATTCTTTGAACTTTTCAAATGTTTTAGACTTATGTTTCATTAAGTAGATATACCCATATCTACTTAGATCATCTATGAAGGTGAGAAAATAACGATATCCGCCACGAGCCTCAATATTCATCGGACCACATACATCTGTATGTATGATTTCCAACAAATCCATTGCTCTCTCCATAGTACCGGAGAACAGCGTTTTGGTCATCTTGCCCATGAGGCATGGTTCGCAAGTACCAAGTGATTCATAATCAAGGGATTCCAAAAGTCCATCAGTATGGAGTTTCTTCATGCGCTTTACACCGATATGACTTAAACGGCAGTGCCAAAAATAAGTTGCACTATCATTATCAACTCTGCATCTTTTGGCTTCAACATTATGAATCTGTGTATCACTACTATCGAGATTCATCAACAATAGACCACTCTTCAAGGGTGCATGACCATAAAAGATATTACTCATATAAATAGAACAATCATTATTCTCTGATTTAAATGAATAACCGTCTCGCATCAAACAAGATCCAGATATAATGTTCATGCTCAATGCTGGCACCAAATAACAATTAGTTAGGTCTAAAACTAATCCCGAAGGTAGATGTAGAGGTAGCATGCCGACCGTGATCACATCGACTTTGGAACCATTTCCCACGCGCATCGTCACCTCGTCCTTTGCCAGTGTTCGCTTAATCCGTAGTCCCTGTTTCGAGTTGCAAATGTTAGCAACAGAACCAATATCAAATACCCAGGTGCTACTTCGAGCTCTAGTAAGGGACACATCAATAACATGTATATCACATATACCTTTGTTCACCTTGCCATCCTTCTTATCCGCCAAATACTTGGGGCAGTTCCGCTTCCAGTGTCCAGTCTGCTTGCAGTACAAGCACTCAGTTTCAGGCTTAGATCCAGATTTGGGTTTCCTCTCCTGAGTAGTAACTTGCTTACTGTTTCTTCTCGAAGTTCCCCTTCTTCTTCCCTTTTCCTTTTTTCTTGAAACTGGTGGTCTTGTTGACCACCAACACTAGATGCTGGATTTCTACCTCCGCAGCCTTTAGCATTGCGAAGAGCTCGGGAATTGTCTTATCCATCCCTTGCATGTTATAGTTCAACAGGAAGATTAACTCCCAGTTGAGTCAAGTGATTATGATACCCAGACATTTTGAGTATATGTTCACTGACAGAACTATTCTCCTCCATCTTGTAGCTATAGAATTTATTGGAGACTTCATATCTCTCAGTCCGGGCATTTGCTTGAAATATTAACTTCAACTCCTAGAACATCTCATATGCTCCATGACGTTCAAAACGTCATTGAAGTCCCGATTCTAAGCCGTAAAGCATGGCACACTAAACTATCGAGTAGTCATCAGCTTTGCTCTGCCAGACGTTCATAACATCTGGTGTTGCTCCAGCAGTAGGCTTGGCACCTAGCGGGGATTCCAGGGCGTAATTCTTCTATGCAACAATGAGGATAATCCTCAAGTTACGGACCCAGTCCGTGTAATTGCTACCATCATCTTTCAACTTTGCTTTCTCAAGGAATGCATTAAAATTCAACGGAATAACAGCACGGGCCATCTATCTACACTCAAACATAGACAAGCAAGATACTATAAGGTACTAAGTTCATGATAAATTTAAGTTCAATTAATCATATTACTTAAGAACTCCCACTTAGAAAGACATCCCTCTAATCTTCTAAGTGATCACGTGATCCAAATCAAGTAAGCCATAACCGATTATCACGATCTTGATGTTCTACTGTCGCAGGGCTTCGCCTAAGCACCACTACAATATTATCGAGGACTATGGTGGAGGGGGGCACCGCACACGATTAAGAGATCAATGATCAACTATTGTGTCTGGGGTGCCCCCTGCCCTTGTATATAAAGGAGCAAGGGGGAGGAGGTGCGGCCAGGCAAGGGGCGCGCCAGGAGGAGTCCTACTCCTCCTCGGAGTAGGACTCCCCCTTTCCATGCTGGACTAGGACTTGGGGGGGAGGAGAGAGAGGGAAAAGGAAAGGGGGGCGCCGACCCCCTCCTTGTCCAATTCGGACTGGGGGGAAGAGGCGCGTGGCTGCCCCTTGGCCTCCTCTCCACTTCCTCCACTAGGCACATTAAGGCCCATTAGGTTACCGGGGGGTTCCGGTAACCTCCCGGTACTTCGGTAAAATGCCAATTCCACCCGGAACACTTCTAATGTCCAAACATAGGCTTCCAATATATCAATCTTTATGTCTCGACCATTTCAAGACTCCTCGTCATGTACGTGATCATATCCGGGACTCCGAACAACCTTCGGTACATCAAAATATATAAACTCATAATGAAACTGTCATCATAACGTTAAGCATGCGGACCCTACGGGTTCCAGAACAATGTAGACATGACCGAGACATGTCTCTGATCAATAACCAATAGCAGAACCTGGATGCTCATATTGGCTCCTACATTTTCTATGAAGATCTTTATCGGTCAGACCGCATAACAACATACGTTGTTCCCTTTGTCATCGGTATGTTACTTGCCTGAGATGCGATCGTCGGTATCTCAATACCTAGTTCAATCTCGTTACTGGCAAGTCTCTTTACTCATTCCGTAATACATCATCCCGCAACTAACTCATTAGTTGCAATGCTTGCAAGGCTTAAGTGATGTGCATTACCGAGAAAGCCCAGAGGTACCTCTCCGACAGTCGGAGAGACAAATCCTAATCTCGAAATACGCCAACCCAACAAGTACCATCGGAGACACCTGTAGAGCACCTTTATAATCACCTAGTTACGTTGTGACATTTGGTAGCACACAAAGTGTTCTTCCGGTAAACGGGAGTTGCATAATCTCATAGTCATAGGAACATGTATAAGTTATGAAGAAAGCAATAGCAACAAACTAAACGATCAAGTGCCAAGCTTAGGGAATGGGTCAAGTTAATCACATCATTCTCCTAATGATGTGATCCCGTTAATCAAATGACAACTCATGTCTATGGCTAGGAAACATAACCATCTTCGATCAACGAGCTAGTCAAGTAGAGGCATACTAGTGACACTCTCTTTGTCTATGTATTCACACATGTATTATGTTTCCGGTTAATACAATTCTAGCATGAATAATAAGCATTTATCATGATATAAGGAAATAAATAATAACTCTATTATTGCCTCTAGGGCATATTTCCCTCAGCCATGAACTCAGTAAATCATTAGGAAATGCCTTTGCTGCAGCTCACCTATGGCCTTGTTTGTCATGCAGGTTAGTGAGCAGCATTTGGAGGAGGAGCTCAAGCAGGCCACCACGACGCACCACTGCAACAGCAGGTAGCACATCCATCTCCCTCTCCCTATGTTGCCAATCCTTTATGTTTCTTTAAAACTAGGTTCAATCAGCACACAAATTGACTGTCTATTCTATCAAAAATCAGTTTACAACTCTACAGAATTGTGATGATGGTCATTAGTAGAGAGACGGAGAGAAAAACAAGATTCCATGGTTGATGTTTGTCACCTAGTTAAACGGCTTGCTTTCTGCTAATGGCCCATTAGGTAGAGTAGTTATGCACCTGGTGGTGGTCATGGCCTTGCTGCTTCATTAGTTTTTTCCTTTGGGTCATAGCTAGCTATGCTATGCATGTGCTGGTTAATTTGCAAGAAAGAATTTCTGTCCTTGTTTTTCATTTCCTTGCACTAGCCAAATTCATCATTTTTTAATACTAGGACTAGCACATCATCAGCGTACTAATACTTGTTAGATTTTGAGTATGCCACTCCTGCTAAAACGACAACACCAACAACCAAGTTGTTGGACTCAATTAAATTAGCCTACTGCCTAATCTATTAATTGTTGCTCTTCCACTGTTTCGGTATCTCTTGGTTTGCAATGGTACAACTATATGATGAATACACATCATGATATATACTTGATGAATCTGCCTGCTACATCTCAACTTGTGTATCTGTTTCAGTATCTCTTCCACTTGGTATCTATTTTCTTGTATCTCATTTTAACTCGTTGGAGAACAAAAAGCATGGTACTAGCAAGCTCAATTTGCGTTATCATTCATCTATTGTAACACCAAGTTTGGTCTATTAACATGGCGTTGATTTTGTGCTGCAGATTTGGAAGCTGGGAATCTGGGGAATGCGAAGTTGAAGAGACCTGGAGTATCTAGACTATGATTGCCATTGTATATGTGTTATATGATGATGTAACACCATGATTCTGCTACTGCATCTTTGTTGTATGATGTATCAAACTGATTATGGCTGTTATGTGAAGTACTATGTGTGTTCTCTATCTGTTCCCATTTGAATGTTGGTGATTTATTTACTAGCAAATTGAAATTTAAAGAAAAGGACCATGACAATTGGGACCCACTTACTAGAAGAACCTAACAATTGGGACCCATCTGAATAGTGGACCCATATTTAAAAAAAATACTTGAACTGCTCAACCAAAATGGCCATGGCCCAAAAATAAAAAGGCTGCGATGTTGGGCTTGGCCCACGAAGCTAAACAAAAATTGACATAAAAAATACACTAAATTGGCTGAATTAATAGGCTTGGCCCATATAAACACCCAATTTTGCCACCCAATTTGCCACCCAATTTTGACATAAAAACCCACGATTCTAATTTTTAACCTTTTCAATTGGTCGCAATTTTGCCACGTCAGATTGCCATGTCATATCCGACGTGGCCTGGGCAGACAGCCAGTGACCAAAAGAAAAGGTCATGGGTTCAACGACCTTCTGTTTTGGTCGTAAATGTCTAGGACCTTCTCACAGAGAAGGTCGTTAATTTTAGTTTACGACCGCCTGCTTTTGACCATCTATTTTTGGTCAAAAAAAGGTCGCAAATGAAAATCAATGACCTTTCAGGGACCAATAGTGAGGGTCACAAGTTGACATATTTCTTGTAGTGCGCATTCAAGCGCGTCAATTAAGAAACCTATCCCGGCCACACATCGGTTCATGAGGGGGTCTATATTGGTACTGTAATAACAAGTGTTAGGGCTCACTTTACTTATATTTAATTAGCTTTAATTAAAATTTATTCTTAAAACAAGCAATGCAATGGCTCGTTCTATCTGTGCCACATGTTCAACATGCACAACAATTAGAATTGTTATTCTCAGGACGCACATGATCAGCACATTTGCCGCGCTTTCACACAGACAATACTACCAAGTTTGAACAATTTGTTATGGCTGTTGTCCTCTGCATCATCATGTCATGTTTCCCAGCTTTCAAGATTCAGAACCAACAAATAAGATACAAATAATAAGTACAACAAAGGTGCCTACACATCACATTGATTCCCTGCTTGCAAGATTCAAAACCAACAAATTAGATTCAAATAATAAGTACAACAAAGATGCCTACACGTCTCATTGATTCCTAGCTTGCAAGATTCAGAACCAACCCATTAGAGCCTTTTGATAAAGTGAATATCAAGATTAAATCCATCTTGTCTAGTTGTGTCATACAGCCCAAGAACTTGGCGAATGCTCTTGACCATCACAACATCTACAGTTGAGTATTCATGTTTGCATAGATAAGAAAGAGCATGATTACTATAATAGTGGCACTAGTTGAAGCAAACTTTATTTACAAAACAAGAAAAGATTGCGATAGAATAGCTCTGTTTAAAAAATACAATGTTAGCATGGTATGAAAAAGCACAGTCGTGTTGATAGAGGACACTACTGACCGAGTGAGATGACTTTGGGAGATCAACTTATTCTTCATGTCCCCATATCTTGCCATGAAAGTGATTCATTGACATTCATTAACAGCTAAGTGTGGCAGTAGAAGAAGGAGCGTCGACTCATTTCAATCACATTTTTATGTAGTTCAACTAAAATTATGGCGCCCGCCAGTTAGACAGGAGGAGCATCTACTCATTTCAATCACTTTTTTGTGCAAATTATCTACATTGGAAATGAAATGTTAGCTAAGACAGCAACTATATTTTAAATGTCTTATTACTTCATATTAGCAGTGCCAAAACAGTAACACAAGATCACTAGCTGGATGCAGAGTCAAAATCAACCAAAAAGGAACATACCCGGTCATGGGAACCATAACTGAGAGAGGGGCCCATATGCCACCACGACTCAATGAGGTCAACCTGCAGACCAATGATTCAATTCATTCGACTTTTTCTGCAGTTCACCTGAAATGAAGCAAATATTGCATCATTCAGCTAGCAAGAAGTAGTTGCTCTCATGAGCTGGCAGGTTTTTCTTTAGTAGTTGCACTAAAATTGAGCAACAATAAGGTTGGCTATCCTGCTCATGTAAGGTGCAACTATAATTTGCTTATCCTTTTGTCCAGTTCCACTAAAATAAAGTGCCATTATGGTTATAGTGATAGCTCATCTTGCAAAGGCTAATAAAATGTTGCATGAGATTACTAGCAGAGTTTGACGGAGATTTTGGAAACTCCAATCACAATTTTTGTGCAGTTCCATCAAAATTGAGAGATGTTGCCCACGTGACATTTTAGTTGAGCTGCACACGACACTCATTCCAAAAAAAGTGTTTTGTGCAGTTCACCAAAAGGTCACAATAACAATGAGGTGAAATGGATATCCCTATCTGCACAAAAAGATAGAAAGAAAATTGTTGTTGGTCAATAACAAGATATGAAACATACACGAAATGAAAAGAAGCATCTTGATAATGTTCATGGCAATCACAAACCGACAATAGAAATTTTAAAACTACATCATTGCTTCGTGTTACTGGAAGCATTACGATAAACAATGACATTCGTCAAATATGGGATTACTTTAATGGTGGCATTGCTTGTTGGTTTAAGTATGGGATCAACAATGACATTCCCAGCTTGCAAGATTCAGATAGAGTAGATCAACAACAACTAAAGAGTTGGTTTAAGTGCATGGGGTAGTGGGGACACCAGGACACTCATCAGCGTAAAGAAGCAACTTACATATCATACTGGGCAAAACATCAGGAGTACCATTTGTAACACAGTTTAATTGCATCATATTACTAGAGGCATTAGATTAACAATAACACTAGTTAGACATGTCCTTATGGTAATAGTTTGATCGCTTGATTTTACATGCGCCCTTACATTAACAACAGCAAAAAGTTGGTATAAGGACATGCGACAGTGGACGCATCTGCACAATGTACCTACAAGGAGGCATAAAGTGGTTATGCCGAGTTTGTTCATACTTTGTGAGGGCATCAAATCTAATCCTGGAGACCTTTTACTATGTGAGGGCAACAAATCTAATCCTGGACATACTCTGTTCACTTGTCCACCAGCCACCACTTTCTATCCTTTTTCAACCAATAATAGATTTGTTCCTTATCCGGTTTGTATTGTCTTTTCCCTTTATTTCCCTTTTCAACCAAGAGACTAGTTGGGTATCCAGTCTCTACTACTTTCCCCCTATTATTTCCTCTTTGAATCAAGTCCTAGATTCATGTTACGACTTTCCCCCCTTTATTCGTTGTTTAAACGAAGTCCTAGATTTGACTCCATGAAGTAGCTTTACCTCCAATAATACTAAAAATTTAGGTGGCTTTGGAAGAGCTGGTAGAAGTAGAAAAAGATCTACATGTGGACACGTGGGGAGCTAGGGTAGTAGAGTAAGGCCGCTTTTGAAGGAACTTATACCTGACAGTCGTCGGGATGTCGGCGGCGGCAGGTCAGGTCAACGCACAATACGGCAGGGAGGAAGAAGGGTCGGAGGACCTCCCGAGCCGGTCCTGTGTTGGAGAGAATGACAAGGGAAGAGGATCGGTGTCCGCTGGCAGCTATGGGTTTCCTCCCTCGCCGCTGATGACCGCGTGAATGATGCACCTAGTCCTCTTCACACACCGGCCGAAGGGATCCAGCCGGATCTCTGACCGGCGGTGAGCAGAGAGAAAATGTCGCTACCGCTGTCTTTTTTAGATCTAGAGAGGATGAGAGAATGAAGAGAGCAACCCTAGTAAAGCAAGCGCTCAGGCCCCTGCCTACATATACTGGAGAGATTATCTTTTTTTCTCCACAATAAGCATTTCAATTTGTGTGCATGGCATTAAAGAAAAGGAACTCTCTATTTAACGTGACTAACTATACGACTCCTACATAGTAGTAGTATATTGTTCACTTCTGCTCGCCGGCCCTCCATTCATTGAACAACTCCACGGGTGAATAAACATATAGTACTAGTATTTATATAGAACGAACAAGCTCGAACTATTTTGGCTTTGAGATATTGATGGTATAGTTTGACCACATTGCATCAATGGACTCGCTACTTTCAAGTAACCTATACGTATAAACACTTGCACGGTTTACATTCCGAATCGCTAGCTGGAGCTTGAACATTATTTGTTTACATGTACCACATTTTTATTTTGGTTTTCTGCTTCATGGCGCAATTCATCGATACAAAATTATACTATGAATAGTTAAAAGTTGAGGGCTGGGCTTTTCACGGGGAATACTCGTGGCAGTTTTCGCATAGTCGGTTTGATAGAGAGGCGAGGAGGGTGAGGGAGTAGCGGATTCAACTTCCTGCTAGAAAGGTAGGTCTGTGCGATTTGATGGCATGTTACTGCTAGAAAGACGGGGTCTAGTGATTTGACTACAAACTATACTCATTAATTACTGGCGCTACGGCCGGGGTGATGCCCCCAGTTCGTTCCCCACTCTAATCTGGTGCATGAAATGTCGCCCCGGATGCTGGCTCTCCCACATGTTGGTGAAGTACGTAAGATGGAGCAAATAATCATGTGGTATATATAGTGTATATACTAGTACTACTACTCACGTCGGAGGAGTGCGATCCAAGGTAGACCAATGAACTAGCAGGCGATTGACCGTACAAAACAATGTGGTTATATGGCCATAAAAAACAATGTGCTACAGTCCAGTCTCTAACATGTACAATACTCCTCCTCTTCCTCCTCCTCTGGGTTCATCGCCATCAAACTTTACCCATTCTTGTGTTTTTAGTATCCTGTGAATCAAAGAGGCCCTTACATTGGTGCACGTCGGTCCTAAACAAACGGTTTTTACCCCTTTCCTCGACGGCCTTCGGAGCCGTCGCCAAGTGAGTGTGTGCGATTGGGGGTCCTTCCCACACGACCCAGAAACCATCAGGGATATGGAATAGTGATCCAGAGGCCTTCCAAAATGTAATCGTGTGTGATGCAGCAAACACTAAATTCTTTCGCACATGTGGTATCGGTAATTAGGCGTTTCTAATGACGCAATGAAACCATAGGGTCTGGCGTAACAAACCATTTGGGAAATAGTATGTAAGGCACACGGGCCAACATATGAAATGTGTGCGATTTGTCCCCTATCGCACACGAGTTTTCTACTTAACCCATCTGCCATGCTAGACTCCATCACACACATTTTCCAACAATTACCGTCTGCGATAATGTCGTATCACAAACGTTTCAGGAGCCCCTTCGCACATATACTAGTGCTGCAGACCGTTTGTGATTTGTTAGGTATCACCGACGGTTGCCGCAAGAGTGACGTGTGCTTTTCATTTGGGATCCCACACGTTTCCTGAAAAAATACGACTGGGATTGTATTTTGCATTGGGCACGGTATACTCCCAGTTTTCGTGTGCGATAACACGAGATCACAAACGGTTCCGGAGAACCTACGCACACGTAGTAGCGCTGCGAATCGTTTGCGATCTGCTATGTATCACTGACAGTTCCAATACGATTGACGTATGCTTTCCGATGTGGATCGCACACACTCATTTAGTCAAACCGTGTGCGAAGCAATTGCCAGGTTAAAACAAAAATATCACATTTTGAATCGGCACGCAAAAAGCAAATTCGCCACAATATTCAATTGAACAAATAAACATAAATACCCCATTTTGAATTGGCTCGCAAAAAGCAAATTCGCCACAATATTCAATTGAACAAATAGTGTCCACAGGAAGAACATTCATTAGATTTCGCAACAATTGCAATTGAACATATGGTAGCTAAATTCCTATGATTTGTCCACACATATATGCATTACATAATTAACCATAGTGTATGAAATACGAAAACCTCATCAGATGGTAAACAATGGATCCATGCGTTATATGTTTAGTGGCAAACTCTTACTCAATGTTTCAGGAGAAGGCATGCTGAAATCTTCATTATCACTAGTGGAATTGGTGTAGTGATCTAGGAAGAAGTCACTGATAAATCTCCGAACCATCAACAATTCACCAGCTGGGAGCGGTTCAGGGGTCATCGGTTTTATGATGAGCTACAATATTTTTAAGATCAGAATGTGCCATATGAGTGGAGTAGAAGATATTAATTAAGATAGACTTACTGGTACTAATTCGCGAGGATCGTCACAACTATCAGTAGATTTGCAGATGGAGATCATGTGCCTGCAAACATAGTATCCACAAAGGTTGTTCCCTGCTTCTTGCTGAGGGCACTGAATTTTTTTGTACAGAATTAGTCATGTATTTGTCCTATTAGGACACTGATTGGGATCATGTATTTTTTTTCTTTGGACAAAATAGAAAGAGGTTTATTTAGAAGCTTAAACATTTGACTAGCGTAAGGAAAGGTATTTGCAGACTGTTGGATAATATTCCCGAAAATAGTGGATTTCGGTGTGTTACCGGAGAAACGATCTCGTGTTGTAGAGGTAGTTTCCTCTTGAACAGGTTCCATGTTTTAGTTTCCTACAATGCGAGCACACTGCAAATGATGATGAATTTTGACAACATCAATTATTTAACTAGATATGAATGCAAATTAATTTCAACATCATAGACTTCAATACGTATCCAAGAATTGCTGAAGATACGTCAGATCCTGAGTGTTTGTTGACTCTCTGAGAGAATCAATGTAGTAAACTGTGTTCTTCTTTGGAACAATGAATACCAATATCTAGTGATTGCTACATATTAAGAAAGCCATGAACTTACGAATGATGTCGAAATCTGAAAGACAATCACTGTATGCGTGGTTGTTTACTTGACATACCCTTCATGATATGGCCAGAGAAATGATTCTACATGGGACGTGTTTTCGAAGATACGGACGACTTTGTTGACGGCCCAGTCCTATCGGTCATTTTCATGTAATGATGTGCCATTTGCTAATGTAGGATCTATGAAATACACAATCTCACTTTGTCTTCTCTGTGCGTTCAATCCCTTGAGAGGAATAAAATGCATTTAGCTATTTATCATTTACAGCCTTGTATGTAGAAGTTGATCAGAGTTTGTTAAGTACTTATAAAATCACGCATCTAACAAGAGTGGCATCGAGCACGTTGAAGTTGAAGAAGAGATGTAAGTCCTCGAAACTCACAATGATGGAACCAGCATCGTGTCAGAAATGATCTCTGTTGTAGTGGACTAGAAAATGGTGATGACCTTCTAACATTTGATCCATGCAATATTCATCTAACTCGTGGCAACTTGAGCTACACTCATCAAAGTATTCGCCAACAAGAAATGGCTGGCCATGGACGTAATTGTGTGCTTCAAGTACGTTTGCTTTTCTTTTAGCAAGCAACAATTCTACTTCGTGATCCATGGCGTTAGAAATAATATTACTCCCCGATTCGAACAAGCTGGTGTTAAATTGGTTATGGGTGATGACTGCTTTAAATAAGAGGCCATCGTTCTCTTTCCTCGTCACTTTCTCGCTGCGCTTCCTTGTGGTCATGGGTGTAGCCTTTTTGGCCACTTCATTCTTGGTACTTGAAGCATTTCTGGCAGAACGACCAGTTGCCTGCTGATGACCCACAAGTGTAGGGGATCTATCATAGCCTTTTCAATAAATAAGAGTGTCGAACCCAACGAGGACCAGAAGGAAATGATAAGCAGTGTTCAGTAAGGTATTCTCTGCAAGCACTGAAATTATCGGTAACAGATAGTTTTGTGATAAGGTAATTTGTAATGAGTAACAAGTAATGCAAGTAAATAAGGTGCAGCAAGATGGCCCAATCCTTTTTGTAGAAAAGGACAAGCCTGGACAAACTCTTATATAATGTAAAGAGCTCCCGAGGACACATGGTAATTATTGTCCAGCTAGTTTTCATCACGCTCATATGATTCGCGTTCGGTACTTTGTTAATTTGATATGTGGCTGGACTGGTGCTTGGGTACCGCCCTTACTTGGACAAGCATCCCACTTATGATTAACACCTATTGCAAGCATCCACAACTGCAACAGAAGTATTAAGGTAAACCTAACCATAGCATGGAACATACCCCTTTCGAAGCAACGCGTAAACTAGGGTCTAGGCTTATGTCACTCTAGGAACCCATCATCTACTTATTGCTTCCCAATGCCTCCCTATAGGCCCAAAAAATGGTGATGTGTCATGTAGTCAATGTTCACATGACTCCACTAGACGGTTGACAACATACATCTCATCAAAATATCAAACGAATACCAAATTCACATGACTACTACTAGCAAGACTTCTCCCATCTCCTCAGGAACAAATGTAACTAGTAACAAATCATATTCATTTTCATAATCAGAGGGGTATTAATATGCATAATGTATCTGAACATATGATCTTCCACCAACTAAACCAACTAGCATCAACTACAAGGAGTAACCAACACTACTAGCAACCCGCAGGTACCAATCTGAGGTTTGGAGACAAAGATTGGATACAAGAGATGAACTAGGGTTTGAGATGAGATGGTGCTGGTGAAGATGTTGATGGAGATTGACCCCCTATCGATGGGAAGATCATTGGTGATGATGATGGTGATGATTCCCCCCCTCCCGGAGGGAAGTTTCCCCGGCAGAACAGCTCCGCCAGAGCCCTAGATTGGTTCCGCCAAGGTTCCGCCTCGTGGCGGCGGAGTTTCGTTCCGTGAGCTAGCTTATGATTTTTTCCTCGATGAAAGACTCCATATAGCCAAAGATGGGCATCAGAGGGCCACCAGGGGGCCCACGAGGCAGGGGGGCGCGCCAGGGGGGTAGGGTGCGCCCCCACCCTCGTTGATGGTGGGTGGCCCCACTCTGGTACTTCTTTCGCCCAATATTTTTTATATATTCTGAAAATAATTCCCGTGCAGTTTCAGGACTTTTGCAGATGTGCATTAATAGGTCTCTAATATTTGCTCCTTTTCCAGCCTAGAATTCCATTGCCGGCATTCCCCCTCTTCATGTAATCCTTGTAAAATAAGAGAGAATAGGCATAATTATTGTGACATAATGTGTAATAACAGCCCATAATGCAATAAATATCAATATAAAAGCATGATGCAAAATGGACGTATCACCTGCACGGTAGACTGCCGAGCAGACGGTGAAGCTTGGACAGACTTCTTAGCAGACTGTTTATCTATGCCCGACCGCTGAGCTAGAGGTGCTGTCGTGACTGACTGTTGGGCTGTAGGAGTAGAGGCATCGGACTGCTGACCATGCGGTGAAGCTATGTCGGGTTTCTGCGTAGGTCATGCCGACTTGTCGGTGTGCTGAGGAGGCCGTGCCAACGCGTTGGTTTGCTGAGCCGGATGTGCTGACAGATTGGTATGCTGAGCACACGCTTGTGGACCAATGGACTGATGAGCAGTCGGTTCTGGACCTACTTACTGCTTAGCAGGCGGTTCCGAAGCATCAAACTGCTTAGCACTCTGTTCCACCAGGTTGGTCTGCTGAGCATGTGCTGCAGCTGGGTCTCCCCCCGCTGCATCAGCGGCCGACATCTGAACCGGGAGTGCGTCATCAGCAATTGTAGGCCTTGCCAGTTGCTGCTTTGGGGCGGAGGATGATATGGCATGTACGCCACAAAGTCGGTCCGGCTGATCACAGGTTGATGCATCAGCCCGTGAGAGCTGCTCTGGCAAGGAGAGCATCACCGGGTGAGGGGCGATAGTGGTTACTCTTGGAGGGCCTTCAGGAATCTCATCGACGAACTCTATTTCCTTTCGTGGCCACTGAATGTGATGTAACAGTGTTTCTTCCAAGGTCGTTTGCTCATCGAAGTCTCCTAGGACATACTTCAGGGCAAATTCATTAAATCTAGGCTTTACTTTAGTCACATAGCACTTCACACAACCCGGCTTCAATGGCACATTGTCCAAGAAGAGGCCATCTTTCTAGAAAGGTGGGCAAACACAGGCTGTTGCACATTTTAATGTACCTTCATAATGTGTAAGCATGCCTTCAGTCTGTCTTTCATTCCAGATAGATCAGATATAACATCATCACGAGTAGCTGCAGTCTCAGTGTCGCTAGGGTCAGATGATGCACAACTACTCTTGTGCAGTGTTGTCGCACAATAAGCTACATCATCCATGCCCGCATCCCCTCCCATATGTTGGCTATCTGTCAGTGTTAGAGTCTTCTGCATCAGCATCATTGACTCCTCAACATCCTTTCGAACAGCCGGATCAATCTCCTTCTTCAACTTTTCAAACAATGCATTCTGCTTCATTTCACTCCTTGCTTTTTTCATGTTGAGCCTCTCTTCTTTGCTGAGTGTGAAAGCCCTCTTGCGCGGGACATTAACACCTATACCCCTTGCACGGACAGGGGGCTCTTTTGTGTCCAGAGCAATGGATAGAATGTCACATGGCCCTGAGTACCTGTAGAACCTTCCAGGGATCTTGGAAGCCTCTACCATCACTTCATACAGTTTGGCGTCAGGTGCGCTTTCAAAGTAATAAGTTCCTTCATCATGCCTCTTTGCACGTGCCCGCAAGTAGTCTCTGGCACCTTCTCCCTTGATTTCACTAAAGGCCGGACTCCCACCCGCGGCTACTGCTTCTTTGTCATCCTGTTCCCATATCGGTTTCATGCTGTACTATCCTGGCACACCCATACGGTGGGGGTGTATGTTCTTCTTCTGAAGTTATGATTGCTTGAAAATCTTCTCAGCAAACTCTGGAGTTGCCCTGACCCGTTTGAATTCTGTCCAATCTGCCTTTGTAATTTGGGGGTATGCGGGGATTGTGTCCTTGACTTCACTGAGTTACTTCTTGTACAGCACGGGCTTCCAGTTTCTCCAATCATCCCTAGCCTTCTTTAGTGTAGCGTGTTCCACCTGCATTCTCCACTGCTCTGGAACATTGAAGTGATCCATGATCTCCTGGACTATCCTTCGTCGTGTTTCTGTGTCAGCTCTCCGAAACCCCGGCAGATTAATGTTGAGCCTTGCCATGCCAGCAAATAGACACACACTCCTGAACCTCATGCATGCTTTATCTAGTTTAGTTGGAGCCCACGACTTTAAATCAATCTCGGTTACTTCATATACACCTTTAGGCTGGTGTGTGGGCTTCCTTGGAGTGTTCCTCCATGTCCTCACCGGAAGGGTAATTGCTGCAGCTCTATCCCGTTCAAGACTACTTGATCCCTCACAATCCGCTGAAGACCTAGGGTTGTCCGAATCAGATGAAGATACATGACCTGAATGAGTTCTGTCGCTGCTACTCGGCATCTACAGACACCACATGCAAAACTCAGGAAAGGAGGATAAGCATAAAACTAACAACTTGGTATCAAGCATTCTAAACATGCCAAGCAATAATTTAGAAATGTACGGCTAATTTGTTAAGTTTGTTTGACTCGGGCGCCCGTGATATGTAAATAGGCAGTAACTTATTGGAACAAATATAGCTTATATGTTGTAAGGAAGGTAGATAATGAACATATATACGCTCTCCGTAATTTTATAGCCAATTTGGGAACATACGAATGAAATTGGAAGAGGGATTGCAAGGAAATATGCCTCACCGCAATGGAGAGCAGTAACTAACAGGCTTCTTAATGCAAACCCGGTCGGACCACAGGAGAGGCGAGGGTTCCTCCATTGATATGCTCGAGGGTGGCTGGCGAGCAAACGAAGATGGTGAGGTGTGGGCCACCTTGTGTTGTGAACGTCAGTGGAGGTAGGCTTGATGCCGAAGAGCGGGCATACGGCCGGGGTGAGCACGACGACATCGGAGAGGGTTCTACTGTGGATTTGGGGGAGGGGGAGCTGGCGAAGGAGATTGGGTGGACTAATTGAGTGAAACGCGGGCGGACGGTGGGGGATCTTGGCGGCCTAGGTGAAAAGGGTGAAAGGCCTATGCAAACCCCATTCAGCGTCGGAGGCCACAACTGGGTCTATGCAAACAGTTGCCTCCAAGCGCTCGTGTGCCCAAACAGAATAATTTTGTTTGAAATGAAGACATACTAATTTTGAAATGAAGACGTGAGTTCATCGTTTCTCATCTAAATTTTTCGCACGTACACCAATCACAATTTTACCACGGGTTTGATTTGCTGGCGCATTTCAGGTCTCGTGTGCTATATGTAAGACATTTTTTTGGCTACCATGCATGTTTGCATATAAATCAATTCCTAGCCTGACTGCATTTCCTGTCGAAAGGGGTGAGGATTGCCATTCGATCTAGGAGCATCCAACAGAGTAGACCTACGATCCGTGGGTCTTGGGTTCTGGCCAATCAGAACGCACGACTCAGATCACACGCGAAGCAAGGGGGCATCGGCCACGGTTTGGTAGGCACACGGCTTTCCTGTGTGAACCGTGTGCTATTTGAAAACATTTTTTGGGAGGGGCTATTTGAAAACATGTACATGTGTTGTCGAAAGGTATGAGGATCGCCGTTCGATCAAGGAGAATCCAAAGGTGCATACGTACGATCCGTGGGGTTTGGGTTCTAGCCAATCAGAACATACGACTCAGATCGCGCGTGTGGCAGAGGGGTGGGCGGGTGCATCGGCCACGGTTTAGTGGACAGACGGCTTTCGTGAGTGAACCGTGTGCTCTTTGAAAACATTTACATTACCTAACATCATATTTTTGTTCGAATGAAAACACGAGTTCATCGTTTCGCCTCCAATTTTTTTTCACGGTAAAAAATCATTAGTATAGTGGAGAGTGGTATATACTAGTATCATGAATATACAGTACTCCCTCTGGTCCTTTTTTGTCCACATATAAGTTTTTTCTGATGTCAAAGCATTTCTAGTTTGACCAAATTTATAGAAAATCGTATCAACATTTACAATGCCAAATGAATATTGTTAGATTCATTATGAAATGTAGTTTCATGAAATATATATTCGATATGGTAAATGTTGACATGTTTTAGTATATATTTGGTCAAACTTTGCAAACTTTGACTTGACCCAAATCTAAAACGCGAAGTAAAAAGGACCGGAGTGAGTACATATGATACAACCTTTAATTAATGGGACAATTGCATTTTTACCCCTAGTTGGTTCCTACCCACGGGTTTTGCCCTTACTTTTCAAGCTTGCTCAGTTTTGCCCTTACTTTTTCCATCGAGGTCCCTCGAATGCCCTTTGACCGTTTGACCAAAACTTTGAAAATTCATAACTAATTCATATGAACTCAGAAAAATGTAAATAAAATATCAAAATGTTCAGATAAACATTACCTTTATGTGCATATCATTTACATTCAGGAAGAAAGCATCGTTTAAACTACCTATGGTAATTAATGTAATTAACATTTTTTAAATAAAAAGGTATAAACAATATTTTTTTCATGAACAAAATTACATGCAAATGTAGGTGATGTTTTTTGAATATCCTGATATCTTATTTGCATTTTTCTGTGTTCGTATCAACTTGTTATGAAGTTTTGAAATAATGGTCAAAGTCATTAGAACATTCATAACAAGATGATACGAACTCAGAAAAATGCAAATAAGATATCTGGGTGTTCAGAAAACATCACCTACATTTGCATGTAATTTTTATTCATGAAAAAATATTGTTTATACCTTTTTATTTTTAATAATGTTAATAACATTAATTACCTCAGGTAGTTTAAAGGGTCCTTTTGTCCTGGGTGCAAATGATATTGTAACATCCCAAATTTTCAATTTGGAATGTTATACATAGATCATCATGCATATCATATTTTCTTGCATTTTGCCGATCCTAGAAATTCACGCAACTCAAGGACCCTCGGAGAGAGTTGGAGATTTCGTCTTTTTCATGTTTGAGTCTTCTCAAATTTTGAAGAAAGGATCATTGGTTTTTGTCGGAGTTTCATTTGCCTTTTATTTGGATAGGGAAAAATGCGCATTTTAAAAGTTTGCATTTTAGGCCCAAAGAAAAGTTCATTTTGTTTGGCTCATTTTTAGGAGTCGGGGAAAATTTACCTTTAGAATTTTGGAGTTCGTTTAGTTTAGTTTTCTTTTGTTTTCTGCGTGCGAGAACCGTTAAAAAAACAACTAGACCAAGGCCAGCCGGGCAAGGCCCAGGCCAGGCCGCTGCGCCCCAGCCTCGCGCGCGCCAGGAGCCAGCGAAGGGAGCCGGCCGCCGCCTCTTGCTCCTGTACCGAATCCTAAAAGGATTCTAGGGCGCCCTTGCCCCTTTTTCCTTATTTCGTTATTCCTATTCCTAGTCTAATTCTTGTCCCCTACACCAAGTTTTCTCCCCCTCCCCGATATAAATACTCACACACCCCCCTCTAAACCCATCAAACCAAAGCCCCAAGCACACCGCGCCCTGCGTCAAGCGCCGTGCCGCCCTAGTGCCGCACCACCCGCGCCGCACCACCCCACCACCCGCGCCGCACCCCCACACCCGCGCTGCCGCCGCACCTTGTCACCGCCGCCCTACGCCCACGCCACTAGAGTTCCTCGCCGGAGACTTCTCCGGAGGTAGCTCGCGCTACATCTATTCTTTTCATCGGATCATTTTCTTCTAATCGTTCCGATTCTTCTTTTCCAATTCGTTTTTCTCTCCGGTTCTTTGCGAAACCGTTCCGGTTTACTAGGTCGGTTTTTCGTTCAGTTTTCTTCTTCGAAACCTAAATCGGATTCGTTTTCTTTTCCGATTTAGTTGCCCGAGACCATTCGTCGAACCGTTCGTCCTAACGAACATGATCACCGTATTTCTTCTAGGTTAACGAACGTCCGTTCGTTTAACCGTTCTTCTTTTTCTTTTCTTTTCATCGGATTTATTCCGCGATCGCGATCTCAGATCCGATTTTCGTTCTATTTTTCTTCCCGCTTGTTTATCGGAATCTGGTGATTCAAGCGCCTGGAGTTTCGTCTCGAAACCGCTGTTCCATCTAATCAACTTAAACAAGTTTTTGCTACGATAAAATTTGACCTAGTTTCAACTTGCTAGAACCGAGTTGTTTCTTCCGCTGTTTGTTTTCAGTTTCATTGTTCGGTTCTTTTCTTTCTTTGCAACCGGAGTTCTTAAGTTGAAGTTTCTAGTTCGTTCTCTTGTTCGAGTTTTTCCTGTGCATTAGATGAGTACTTATTGTATGCTTGTTGTTTGTCTGCGATAGATTACCCGGATTGCGCCCCTTGTTACTTCGAATCCCTAGGACTCGCGGATCATCAGCAAGGTAAGTAACACTTTGATCATACCTTTTCTACAACCCAGTTTTATTGCATTAGATCCATCCTCACACATTGCATGATTAGGATCTAATTAAATTGTGGGATGGGAAGTAGATGAGGTAGTACCTAGTACCTGATTATTATGAAACCTTTGGGAGTTACTTCTACGTTTGCTTCTTATGCCATGCTATGCTAGTAGACGTGGATTGGGTGAGTGATATCCATGACAGATTTGAGATTGATAATTTTAATGGTTTATCGAAGGTGGCAACTTAAACACACATCTGGTTGGATTAAGGCACCTGATGTCTATCAGGACTTGCCTGTTTTTTTTTGGACCGCCACCCAGGCTCAAAGGGATCATAAGATCTTTCATGCTAAATACTTACTTGTGCAGCCACAAGCCATTATGGGCTCTGGCATAGTTGACTAAGTTGTGCGAACTCTTACAGGGTAGACTAGCAGATGTAGGGGAAAGTAGGTGTACTGGTCTATCCAAACGTAAGGTGCTAGCACTTCTAAAAGACTGTGTCTCAGTCATCCGTCTTCTCAAACACCATGTAGTGTGAGAAAACAAATGGAGGCGATCGAGTCTTGTGGGGAAAAGTGCGCAAACCTCTGCAGAGTGTAACAAACTAATCATGTTTAGCCGTGTCCCCGGTTATGGACAATCTTGAGTATCTAGTACTTGAATATCATGTGAATCTCATCATGTTACTTCTAATTAATATTGTTGGGTTTTAATTATAATTTTAATTGGGATTGAGAATGCTGTCAACCATTCTCAATGTTTAACAACCACCATGATAGTTAAATAAATTTATTCCTTTGCAGTAGGGAAAAATTGGCTTTACGCAAAACAGTAACCATAGAGCTTTCCACTAGCCAAATATGCATATAGTATAGCTGTTTCATTCCATTACTCTCTATGTGTTACTTTGCCAGCATATTCCATGTGCTGACCCGTTTCGGGCTGCAACGTTAATGTTGCAGACTTTTCACACGACGATTGAGGTGTTTTTAGGTCGTGGTTCTATACTCAGTGATGCCGTTGGAGTTGATGGACCCATTTATCTTCCAAGACTTTCGCTGTTATCGACACTAGATGGCCTTAAGCCATATTTATGTATTAAGTTCTCTTTTGAGACATCAATGTAATAAGTGTGTGATTGCCACTCTGCTATAAATCCTTCGAAGTACTGTGTGGTGTCAGCATTACTGATCCAGGGATGACACCGGAGCACAGAGATGAGACCGGTTGAGGTCTGGTCGCTACAGAGATGGTATCAGAGCACACACTGACTGTAGGACACGACCACTAAGTTAAAGCCATAGATCACTATTCTTTCCTCATTTTCTAACTCCTCATCTTTTCTACTCTTTAGGATGAAGGACGCGAAGATTAAGTACGCTCAACCGGATGAAGGCACACCTTTTGGATTTCACTTGAAGGAAGTCACCAAGTACCTAAACATTGGATTACCAAGTTTCACGGGAACCTTCAACGCCACTTTGCCTGAAGAGGAGCGCTGGAAGATTCAAGCTCATGTTCCGGGAAGGACATTCGCGCCAATCACGAAGCCCATAGATAGTGTTTTCAATGCACCAACTTGGAGTCTAGGAAGGAGCATGGCAGCCCATATCACCATAGGACGCATTGCAGAAGTTTATCAAGAATACCTCAAGGACACTATGTACCAGATTTGCGGATGCCGAGATGAACAATGGGAGTTGATCATCACCAAGACGGATAGATCCATTGCAGCGTTCATCCAGGAGTTAAACCAGCACATTCGACGCCACGAGAACCAGATGTGCAATGATATGATGGAGTTGAAGAATGCGAAGACAAGGATCATCGAGCTAGAAGGAGAACCGAAGGCTACACGCAAGGACTACATGGACGAGATCGTAGCTCTAGCAAGACACAACGTCGATCTTAAGCAAGAGATTGAAGAACTCAAGAGGGAGTTAGCATCCAAGGAGGAAGACGAGTACATCGCATGCCCGGATAACTACATCATCATCGATGACACCGATTCGGATCCAAGTGAACCCGACTTTGACGACGAAGCTGGAGTGGACATCATGGAGTCTTCCGTCGGTTCAAATTTCTAGATGACCACCAAATATTAGTAGCATTCCCCCCCCATGTAAACACTATAGTTCGAGCACTTTTGCGATAGCTAGATCGATTGTATGCCCTTGTTTGATTGAATGAAGTGATTTTGTGTGAATTTGCTCATGTGCATTGGGGTAGTGTTTTCTCTTTAGACCTCACTCTATTCTTATTTCTCATCTTTTCTAAACCCTTAAATGCCTCCGAGACGTGACCCCGGGTTACCATTAAGGATTGGTAACTATGTTTTTCCCTCAGACCTAATAGTATTGGAATCTCAAGGATTGGATGTGATTTTAGGCATGGATTGGTTATCAAAGTATGAAGGGAATATTGAGTGTGCTAGTAAGTCAATTTTGCTTACCACACCATAAGGAAGAAGGATCAAGTATGTATCTCGGCATGTGCCAAATAGGACACAAGTAAATTGCCTGACAGGAGTCGTGCAGGAAGAAGTACCAGTGGTAAAGGATTTTCCTGATGTATTTCCTGAAGAGTTGCCAGGCATGCCACCGGATAGAGACATTGAGAGTTTGATTGAGTTGTTGCCAGGCACAGGCCCTATATCAAAGAGACCATACCGGATGCCGGCAAAGGATTTGGTAGAAATTAAGAATCAGATTAAGGAGTTGTTGGAAAAAGGTTACATACGCCCAAGTTCTTCACCTTGGGGATCACCCGTACTTCTAGTGGAGAAGAAGGATGGATCATTAAGGATGGTTGTTGATTATCGTGGATTGAATGAAGTAACCATCAAGAACAAGTACCCACTGCCAATGATAAATGATCTGTTTGATTGTTTGCAAGGAGCTAAAGTGTTTTCCAAGATCGATTTGCGATCAGGGTACCACCAGTTGAAGATTCGAGAACAGGATATACCTAAGACAGCATTCACCACAAGATATGCATTGTATGAGTATACCGTTATGTCATTTGGATTGACTAACGCACCTGCCTATTTTATGAACATGATGAACAAGGTGTTTATGGAGTTTTTGGATAAGTTCATCGTAGTGTTCATTGATGATATCCTGGTTTATTCGAAGAATGAAGAAGGATATTGCAGCATATGTAGCAGTTTGTGACGTATGTCATAGAGTAAAGGCAGAACATCAGAAGCCAGCCGGATTGTTGCAACCATTGCCGATACCCGAATGGAGGTGGGATAAGATAGGCATGGATTTTATCACAGGACTGCCCAGGACGAAAGCAGGATATGACTCGATATGGGTAGTAGTTGATCGTTTGACGAAGGTAGCACATTTCATTCCAGTTAAGACCACTTACACCAGTTCTAAGTTGGCAAAGATATACATGACTAGGATCATTTGTTTGCATGGAGTTCCGAGGAGTATTGTATCAGACAGAGGAATCCAATTTACCTCAAAGTTTTGGAATCAGTTGCATGAAACTTTAGGAACCAGGCTAGAGTTCAGCACCGCTTTTCATCAGCAGACAGATGGACAGACCGAGAGAGTCAATCAAATTTTGGAAGATATGCTGAGAGCTTGTGCACTAGATTATGGATCTAGTTGGGACGATAACTTGCCGTATGCGGAGTTTTCGTACAACAACAGCTACCAAACCAGTTTGAAGATGGCACCTTACACTTTATACGGAAGGAGGTGGAGGACACCGTTGTCATGGGACGAAGTTGGAGACCGTCAATTCTTTGGACCAGATTTAATTAAGGAGTCTAAACGGAAGGTTAAGTTGATTCATGATAGGCTCAAGGTAGCCCAGTGTAGGCAGAAGAGCTACGCAGATTCTAAACGCAAGGAGACAGTTTACGAAACCATAGACAGGGTGTATCTCCGAGTATCCCCACTTCGAGGAGTTAAGCGTTTTGGAGTTAAGGGAAAATTAGCACCACGTTTCGTTGTACCGTATAAGATCTTGCAGCGTATGGGAGAAGTCGCGTATAAGTTGGAATTACCAGAGGGACTGTCAGGAGTTCATGACATATTCCATGTTTCTTAGCTGAAGAAGTGTCACACCGAGATGGCGGAGGTACCGTTAAGAGATACAGTGCCGCTTGAAGCGATTCAGTTGAAGGACGACCTAACGTATGAAGAGAAACCAGTCAAGATTCTCGAGTATGCCAGCAGAGTTACCCGCAGCAAGGTTATCAAGTTTTGCAAAGTTCAGTGGAACCACCACTCAAAGGATGAAGCCACCTGGGAGAGAGAAGAAGATTTGCTCAAGGACCACCCTCACCTATTTTCAAGCCAACCCGAATCTCGAGGGCGAGATTCATCTTAAGGGGGGTAGGTTTGTAACATCCCAAATTTTCAATTTGGAATGTTATACATAGATCATCATGCATATCATATTTTCTTGCGTTTTGCCGATCCTAGAAATTTCACGCAACTCAAGGACCCTCGAAGAGAGTTGGAGATTTCGTCTTTTTCATGTTTGAGTCTTCCCAAATTTTGAAGAAAGTATCATTGGTTTTTGTCGGAATTTCATTTGCCTTTTATTTGGATAGGGAAAAATGCGCGTTTTAAAAGTTTGCATTTTAGGCCCGGAGAAAAGTTCATTTTGTTCGGCTCATTTTTAGGAGTCGGGGAAAATTTACTTTTAGAATTTTGGAGTTCGTTTAGTTTCGTTTTCTTTTGTTTTCTGCACGCGAGAACCGTTAAAAAAAACAACTGGACCAAGGCCAGCCGGGCCAAGGCCCAGGCCAGGCCGCTGCGCCCCAGCCTCGCGCGCGCCAGGAGCCAGCGAAGGGAGACGGCCGCCGCCTCTTGCTCCTGTACCGAATCCTAAAAGGATTCTAGGGCGCCCTTGCCCCCTTTTCCTTATTTCCTTATTCCTATTCCTAGTCTAATTCTTGTCCCCTACACCAAGTTTTCTCCCCCTCCCCAATATAAATACTCCCACACCCCCCTCTAAACCCATCAAACCAAAGCCCCAAGCACACCGCGCCCTGCGTCACGCGCCGCGCCGCCCTAGTGCCGCACCACCCGCGCCGCACCACCCCACCACCCGCGCCGCACACCCACACCCGCGCGGCCGCCACACCTTGTCACTGCCGCCCTACGCCCATGCCGCCGGAGACTTCACCGGAGGTAGCTCGAGCTACATCTATTCTTTTCATCGGATCGTTTTCTTCTAATCGTTCCGATTCTTCTTTTCCGATTCGTTTTTCTCTCTGGTTCTTCGTGAAACCGTTCCGGTTTACTAGATCGGTTTTTCCTTTGGTTTTCTTCTCCGAAACCCTAGATCGGATTCATTTTCTTTTCCGATTTAGTTGCCCGAGACCGTTCACCAGACCGTTCGTCCTAACGAACGTGATCACCGGATATCTTCTAGGTTAACGAACGTCCGTTCGTTTAACCGTTCTTCTTTTTCTTTTCTTTTCGTTGGATTTATTCCGCGATCGCGATCTCAGATCCGATCTTCGTTCTAGTTTTCTTCCCGCTCGTTTATCGGAATCAGGTGATTCAAGCGCCTGGAGTTTCGTCTCGAAACCGCCGTTCCGTCTAATCAACTTAAACAAGTTTTTGCTATGGTAAAATTTGACCTAGTTTCAACTTGCTAGAACCGAGTTGTTTCTTCCGCCGTTTGTTTTCGGTTTCATTGTTCGGTTCTTTTCTTTCTTTGCAACCGGAGTTCTTAAGTTGAACTTTCTGGTTCGTTCTCTTGTTCGAGTTTTTCCTGTGCATTAGATGAGTACTTATTGTATGCTTGTTGTTTGTCTGCGATAGATTACCCGGATTGCGCCGCTTGTTACTTCGAATCCCTAGGACTCACGGATCATCAGCAAGGCAAGTAACACTTTGATCATACCTTTCCTACAACCCAGTTTTATTGCATTAGATCCATCCTCACACATTGCATGATTAGGATCTAATTAAATTGTGGGATGGGAAGTAGATGAGGTAGTACCTATTACCTGATTATTATGAAACCTTTGGGAGTTACTTCTACGTTTGCTTCTTATGCCATGCTATGCTAGTAGACGTGGATTGGGTGAGTGATATCAATGACAGATGTGAGATTGATAATTTTACTGGTTTATCTAAGGTGGCAACTTAAACACACATCTGGGTGGATTGAGGCACCTGATGTCTATCAGGACTTGCCTGTTTTTTTTGGACCACCACCCAGGCTCAAAGGGATCATAAGATCTTTCATGCTAAATACTTACATGTGCAGCCACAATCCATTATGGGCTCTAGCATAGTTGACTAAGTCGTGCGAACTCTTACAGGGTAGACTAGCAGATGTAGGGGAAAGTAGGTGTACTGGTCTATCCAAACGTAAGGTGCTAGCGCTTCTGAAAGACTGTGTCTCGGTCATCCGTCTTCTCAAACACCATGTAGTGCGAGAAAACAGACGGAGGCGATCGAGTCTTGTGGGGAAAAGTGCGCAAACCTCTGCAGAGTGTAACAAACTAATCATGATTAGCCGTGTCCCCGATTATGGACAATCTTGAGTATCTAGTACTTGAATATCATGTGAATCTCATCATGTTACTTCTAATTAATATTGTTGGGTTTTAATTATACTTTTAATTGGGATTGAGAATGCTGTCAACCATTCTCAATGTTTAACAACCACCATGATAGTTAAATAAATTTATTCCTTTGCAGAAGGCAAAAATTGGCTTTACGCAAAACAGTAACCATAGAGCTTTCCACCAGCCAAATATGCATATAGTATAGCTGTTTCATTCCATTACTCTCTATGTGTTACTTTGCCAGCATATTCCATGTGCTGACCCGTTTCGGGATGCAACGTTAATGTTACAGACTTTCCAGACGACGATTGAGGTGTTTTTAGGTCGTGGTTCTATACTCAGTGATGCCGTTGGAGTTGATGGACCCATTTATCTTCCAAGTCTTCCGCTGTTATCGACACTAGATGGCCTTAAGCCATATTTATGTATTAAGTTCTCTTTTGAGACATCGATGTAATAACTGTGTGATTGCCACTCTGCTATAAATCCTTCGAAGTACTATGTGGTGTCAGCATTACTGATCCAGGGATGACACCGGAGCACAGAGATCAGACCAGTTGAGGGCTGGTCGCTACAGATATGCACATAAAGTTAATGTTTATCTGAACATTTTGATATTTTATTTGCATTTTTCTGAGTTCATATGAATTAGTTATGAATTTTCAAAGTTTTGGTCAAACGGTCAAAGGGCATTCGAGGGACCACGATGGAAAAAGTAAGGGCAAAACTGAGCAAGCTCGAAAAGTAAGGGCAAAACCCATGGGTAGGAACCAACTAGGGGTAAAAATGCAATTGTCCCTTAATTAATTATATCGTATAGTATAATACATATAGTATAGTACATCATATATATAGATCATATTTATTGCCATGCATGACACAAATTAGCATCGCATTTAACATGATACGATATCTACCTACTATATGATACTCTAACCCTCTTTATATATTTAATTCTTTGCCACATCAGCATATATACTGTAACGCCCCAAGACCGATGTGCCAGGTGTCCTCCAGTTATTTGCTGTTGTTGCCTTGTCTTGGCTTGCATGTCATGCATCTCATATCATGTCATCATGTGCATTTCATTTGCATACGTGTTCGTCTCATGCATCCGAGCATTTTCCCCGTTGTGCGTTTTGCAATCCGGAGCTCCTATGTCATCCGGTATCCCTTTCTACCTCTTTTCGTGTGCGGGGGTTAAACGTTTTTGGATTGGACCGAGACTTGCCATGCGGTCTTGGTTTACTACCGGTAGACCGCATGTCAAGTTTCGTGCCATTTGGGACTTCGTTTGATACTCCAATGGTTAACCGAGGGACCGAAAAGGCCTCGTGTGTGTTGCAGCCCAACACCTCTCCAAAGTGGCCAAAAACCCACATAAACCTCCTCCATAATCTAGGCCGTTCGATCACGATCGCGTGGCCGCAAACTCACCTCATTTGGACTCTCCTAGCTCCCTCTACCTATAAATATGTGATCCCCTCCGAAATTTGCGGTCTAACCCTATCCTTCATCTACCTTGTGCCACCGGACAAAAATCCCGCCGCTGGACATGTCCGCCCTCCACCTCGCTCGGGCCAATGGAGTCGTGCCATGTCACCCCGCCGCCGCCGCCACCTCACCGTCCTCTCCCTCCCCACACCGTCACGGCCCCGCGGGCCCGAGGATGGCCCGCCCGGCCTGAGCTGCCCGTGCCCAGCGCCGCTCCTCCCGCGCGGCCGCCCGAGGCGCCCGCGTCGCGCCGCCTCCCCACCGGCGCCCTCCAGCGACGTCCGCGCTCGCCGTCGCCGGCCCGACTCCCCTTGCCGGCGCAGCAGCCCCGCTGTCGTCTCGCCGCTGCTCCGCCGCAGGCGCCATGGCCCTAAGCTCCGGCCACCGTGGCTCTGCGCCGCCTCGTCGTCCGACCTCGACGGCCCCGCCTTGCTCCGGCCACCGCACGCCGGCACCGTCCCGGAGCTCTGGCGAGCTCCGCCATCTCCAGCCGCCTCGTCCTTCTCCGATGAACAGTGTTTCTAGCGAGATCCTGATCTGGATCTAGATCTGGGGTTGACTTTCTTCCCAAAACCCAAATTATTTTGTTATCTTCATCGCGTCATAACTTTAGCACTGTTGCCCCGATTCGTGCGTGTAGCATATCAAAATGTTCATCTCGACGAGTACTTCATTTCATCTCATTGCATTATTTTCATTTGAGATCATATTGATGCCCTAAATGCTGTTGGAAGAGGGCTATGTGATGATAGTCTCAGATCTGTTTCAGCAAATGCACTTTTGTCATTTTTTCCATGATTAATGTGTGCATGCTATGATCCTGAGCTCTACATGAGTTTTGAAATATGCCATGTTATGTTTACAGGGGTGTATGCCATGTATTTTTGTGATCTATGTGGTGACTAGCACAAGCATGCAAAGTAGCCTACTCTATGTTGCTGTTTTCAGGGACTTAGAATTTCACTAAGTCCTTGCCCTGTCCATATTTTTATGCCATATGTTCATGTTGTTTCCAAGTCATCCGTGCCTCTTTTGAGAATGTTGTTGATAATGTTGTGCTCTTTCCATCCATGTATTTTTTTTGTAATTATGGAGCACCTTAGCTTGACTCAATCGAGCTCTACTTTTGCTATAAAATGTTCCTGGCATATTGTTAACAAGTTTTGCAATTTTTCCAAGCTTGTTGTTGTTGATCCGCCCATGCTATGTTGTTGTTCTTGCCATGTCTAGCTTATATGCCATGTCTATTTGCTGGGTGTGTGCTTAGTTTGTCATGCCATGCTTTGTAGTGAGTGCATCGAGCTCGTAAACATGCCTAATTGATGTCTGTTTTGCATGCTCCAGTTTTCACCAAGTCTGAATCTGTTTCCGTTAATTTCTATGTTCACATGCTTGCAATTGTATTTTCTGATCCCTTTTGGCTCATGGTCACTAAGGGACTTTTGTTATATCCTTTGAGTAGCTTCATGCCATGCCTTGCTTTGCCATGTTATATTCTTGTAGCATGTAGTTATCGTGCCCTAAACATTGCTTCCTGATGATAAATTCCTGACTTGCTGTTAATTTCACAAAGTCTGAAACCTGTTATCTTTTGCACTTTTGCCATGCTTGCTTGAACCTTCTATTGAGTGAATTAGCCGTAGCTCAGTGTTCATCTTTTGTCAAGCATCTTGAGTGGATCCCTGCCATATATTTTGTGGCCATGTTTGTGTGCAGTAGCTTATTTATCTTGATGCATTTAGATGGCTTCATGTTGTTAATCGCAGATCGGTGCCATATTTGTTTTGCCTGCCATTTGCAAACCGTGCATCCGAAACCGGTGATATTTATATCGATTTCAACCGAAATCATCTCCTATTTCCAGTGGCACCCTTGGATTTCCAAGTGGAGGCCAGGTTCAATTATTCCTTTCCAAATCATGCATATGCATCACATATCGCATCCCGCATATCATGCCATGTTCATGTTTGGTTTGTTTACTATGTTGTTTGCTTCTATCCGGTGATGCTTCTTCGGGTTAGTTTTGATAACGTCGTGTTTGTGAGGATCCATTCGTCTACGTCCGTTTGTCTTCTTCATGGACTTGTTCTTCTTCGTTGCGGAATCTCAGGCAAGATGACCAAACCCTCGAAATCACTTCTATCTTTGCTTGCTAGATGATCGCTCTTTTGCTATGCCTATGCTACGATACCTACTACTTGATTTATCATGCCTCCCACATTGCTAAGCCAAGCCTCTAACCCACCTTGTCCTAGCAAGCCGTTGTTTGGCCATGTTACCGCTTTGCTCAGACCCTCTTATAGCGTTGCTAGTTGCAGGTGAAGATTGGAGTTTGTTCCTTGTTGGAACATGGATATTTTGTTGGGATATCACAATATCTCTGATTTAATTAATGCATCTATACACTTGGTAAAGGGTGGAAGGCTCGGCCTTATGCCTGGTGTTTTGTTCCACTCTTGCCGCCCTAGTTTCCGTCATATTGGTGTTATGTTCCCGGATTTTGCGTTCCTTACACAGTTGGGTTATAATGGGAACCCCTTGACAATTCGCTTTGAATAAAACTCCTCCAGCAAGGCCCAACCTTTTTCCCTTGGGTTAGGCCAGCCCAAGGGTTATCTTTATTTTAACCCCCCCTCCCCCCGCGGCCAGTGCTTGTCTAAGTGTTGGTCTAAACTAGAGTCCTTTGCAGCGCCACCTCGGGGAAACTTGAGGGCTGGTTTTAGTTCTATGGAGCGCTCATCCGGTGTTGCCCTGAGAACGAGATATGTGCAACTCCTATCAGGATGTCAGCGCATTGGGCGGTCTGCTGGACTTGTTTTACCATTGTCGAGGATGTCTTATAACCGGGATGCCGAGTCTGATCAGATTGTCATGGGAGAAGGAATATCCTTCGTTGACTGTGAGAGCTTATGATGGGCTAAGTTCGGACACCCCTGCAGGGATTTGAACTTTCGAAAGCCGTGCCCGCGCTTATGGGCAGATGGGAATTTGTTAATGTCCGGTTGTAGAAAACCCGAAGTTTAACTTAATTAAAATGCATAAACAGCGTGTGTATCCTTGATGGTCTCTTTCCGGCGGAGTCCGGGAAGTGAACACGGTGTTGGAGTTATGCTTGACATAGGTTGTTCTAGGATCACTTCTTGATCATAGTTTCTCGACGGTACTTTGCCTCCTCTTCTCGCTCTCATTTGCGTATGTTAGCCACCATATATGCTAGTGCTTGTTGCAGCTCCATTTCATACATTTTACCCTACCTATAAGCTTAAATAGTCTTGATCGCGAGGGTGTGAGATTGCTGAGTCCCCGTGACTCACAGATTACTTCCAAAACCAGTTTGCAGGTGCTGATGATACCATGCAGGTGACGTAACCGAGCACAAGGAGGAGCTCCATGATATTCGCGTTCGTTATGTTGTTCCGTTTCGAATTGATCAGTAGTGGAGCCCAGTTGGGACGATCGGGGATCTGTGTAGCATTTGGGGTAGTCTTCTTTTATTTTGTTTCCGTAGTTGGACCTTGATTGTATCTGGATGATGTAATGCTTTATTCATCTATTGTGTGAAGTGGCGATTGTAAGCCAACTATGTATCTCTTTCCCTTATGTATTACATGGGTTGTGTGAAGATTACCTCACTTGCGACATTGCTTTCAATGCGGTTATGCCTCTAAGTCGTGCTTCGACACGTGGGAGATATAGCCGCATCGAGAGCATTACATATACTTTCTATTTCTGAGTGCATGACATCGTCGGCTATGATACCACCACTATGGCTAGCCTTATATAGGGAGTACCATATAGTACTATATATAGTATCATGCATATGATACTAGTGTATGATACTATGTACGTACCTTCATAGTGCATATATAGTATCATAGAGTAGTACTAGCTCCCTCTATAAACTAATATAAGAGCATTTAGATTACTAAATAGTGACCTAGACGCTCTTATCTTAGTTTATGGAGGGAGTATATATATCATAGATGACCGTATTTATGGCCATGCATGACACAAAGTAGTATAGCATTTATTATATATATATATATGTTACGGTATCTACCTATGTTATTACTTCTTTGCCACATCATCATATTTACTATTCCTGGGTGCATGATACCTGCTATGATACCCCCACTACGGCCACCCTAATAAGGTTGGTCGTAATATGGGAGTATCAAGCGGTATGATGCATGCCAACTAGACTTTTTGGATGATGTGGCACATATCTAAATGATGAAAGAGAGGGTGTGTGGTATCATATCATGATACCGTATCATATTAAATGTTGTACTACTTTGTATCATGCCTGGTAATTAATAAGGAACCTAAGATACTAACTCATGATACTATGCATGCGCGCATTACGGAGGTATTGCCGATCATATACTAGTATCATGCATATATACTCCCTCCTTTCCGGTTTATAGGCTTATCTCAAAATCTTAGTTTTTCCATTTTATAAGGCTCAATTTGGTTGTTCCCCATCACATGTCCAGATTCCAAGGTGCATTAAATCATTGCATCCAAGTATTAAGAGAAAGTTGTCCAATGCATGTACTTTACGTATGCATGCATGTATTGCAATTAATACATTGGAAAACATAATTTTTTTAGGAAAACAAAAGCATTAATTGGGTGTTCTTGCAAACTACAAAAGGTATTCCACCACTCACCATCTACCTTGCTTGTTGAGATTTTTGAATTGAGCCCTATAAGGCTGGTTGTAGTGGGGAGTATCATATATATATATATATATATACATATATACTAACAGTATCATGCATATATATGATAGTCTTGCTAGGATACTAGCTACTTCCGTAATGCATAATATCATAAGTTAACATCTTAGGTTGCCTTACTAATCACACGAAGTACTAGTACAACATTTAATATGACACGGTATCATGATATGATACTGTCGACGTTCTGGGAACGGGGGTCCCCAGACTTGCCTACCTGCGGCCTGCGGCGTGGCTTAAGCGGGGGCCCAGCGCGGCCCATCTTCATCAGCTGAAGCTCAAGACCCTCGCGAGGGGCCAAGCCTCGCGGGGCGGACGACATGAAGCTTCCTCAGAGGTGGCCTCATCAGGCAGGCTCATGAGGAGGCGGAGAGATCAAGGCACGGGTACCTCGCGAGGAACCCGTGACGCAAGCCATGACGATCGAGACCAGGCGGGCGCCAGGCGAGCGCCAGCCTGCGCAGTGTCCTTGTTTCCCCTTTGGTGCAAAGGGGGAAAGCACAGGCCAAGGCATCAGGCAAGGGTTACCATTCCGGTGCAACGAGACAAGGACCAGCCGGACCGCAGGACGGAGGTCACCGTGGAGCCCAAGACGGCGTCATCACTAGTGCTTTTGGTAGCCGAAGACCACTTTGGTTCAGGATAACTTGTACTAGATGTTCCCCTTTAAAATGGCCAATTGTTGGCGCCCTTCCCGCTCATTATTTGGGGAGAGGCCCAGTGCCTCTATAAATAGAGCTAGCCACCACAGAAGGAGGGGACGGCTGGAAATCTGGTAGAACCGTAGCAGAGAGAGAGGAAACGACTGAACTCACCCTAGCAGTTCATCGCACCAGCCCAAGAACACCTCTCGCGAGGTTGTTCTTCCCTTGTACTGTCCATCATCAGCCCCAGAGGCAATCCACCACACCACACATTGGAGTAGGGTATTACACCACAACGGTGGCCCGAACCAGTATAAACCTCGTGTCTCTTGTGTTGTTCATCATTTTCATCTTAGTTCACACAAGAGGATCGGACGTAGATCGGTAGGGGAGTGATCTCCGCTCGCACCCCAGTGTTTGAACCTCAAGGGTCCGCCAGAACCCGAAACCCGACAGATACCACATCCTCTCTTGTGTGCCACATCATCAAGAAAGTCTAGTTCCGCCTCCTTCCTCCACGTCGCGTTCGGCCGCTTCTCCACCTAGATGTCAAGCAACCCATCTACCAATGCCAACCGCTGGGCAGCGTGGCCCTCCCATGCTGTGTTGCCGTCTTAGGGCGACCACAACCTTGCGCCTCAGGCAACTCGTGCTCTGCAGGGCGCTGCGGGGCGCGGGCGACGCGGCTAGACACCGCCAGCTCTCACACCACAGCAGGTGCGGGCCGCAGCAAGGGCCTCCAACCACGCCGCTGCCACGGCGCCATACACCCGACGGGAGCAGGCGAACTCCAGGGCCGCACTCACGGTGGCCCGAGAGCTACTACGGTGCCGCTTGCTGGAAGGCGGCCGCGACGTGTTGTTGGAGCGAGTGGCCGAGCTCCTCGACGCCGCCGCCTAAGGAGCGCCCCCTTTCTGCATCCAGCTGCCGCCCCAGATCCAGGATAGGTCGCATGATGGCATTATGCGCGCCCACGCGATTTCAGGCGGACCCCAGGGCTTGTCCGGCAACAACACCTCCGCCGGCACCGGGCGGCAGATCACGCTGGCCCTTCCCCAGGCCAATGAAGGGATGTGCGCCGCGGCCTTTGGCCTCGGCGGACCACCACGTCATCACATACAAGGCGACGCCCCAAGCTAGATTGCGTGGCATGCGGGACGCTGCAGCGAGGTCCACGAGGTGGTCGCCCCGGAGGCCTATGTACCCCGCATGGTGGATCAAGGGCGCGAGCTGGAAGAAGGTCATGGCTCGTTCCCCGGGCCCGGCTAGGACGAGGAGGCGCCGGAAGCCGAGCTCTTTCAGGAACCCCAAGAGAGCATCGACAATCGCACCGACAGCAGCAACTATCGGGTACCACTCATCCCTCAGGAGCAAGCTTACGCTAACCATGGGTCGCAGGAGGTACAGGTCGCCGCAGCGGATGGCTGCCCCAATGCTGCAGCCTCTTATCCCTTGGGAGGAGGGTGGAGAGGGCTGCAGGAAAGGGGCCGAGATCCGGGCTCACCCTCGCGGCGGTCGGGTCAAGATGTTCTCAGCAGGTAGGCCCTCTGCCGGGGAGGTGCCCCATGGCCTACCCCCGGCGGAGGACCCGTGGTCGTCGGGGGAACCGCTGGCGACCGCTCTACCCAATTGGCGTCGTCCTTGGTTTCCGGTCGCCGTCAATGGCGGCAGAGTGAGGAGCAAGGCGGGGCCCTTGTCTGGCGATATGAAGCAAGGCCAGTACCTGTGAAGAAGGCCCAGTGCCTGTGAAGCTCGCCGCCCCGTGATACTCTGACGTAATAATGAGTGGGGCTGTACACGCCCAGAGTCTTAGGAGCGCCGGCCTCAGGCCCTGGGGCTCCCGCCCATGCCCATTGGCAGCACTTAGCTCCACGCTGGTGAGAAGACGTCGAAGACTAGACAAGGTGTCGGACATGGCTTTTTTGCTTTTCTTCTGCCTTTTTGCTTTTTTACTTCTTCCTTGTCGACAACTTTCTTTGGTTTGGATTTAAGTTGGATTTGAGTGTGAAGCTTGCGTGCGTTCAGGGAGGGGGTCTTTAGTCTCGTTCGAGCAATCTCTCGTGTTCTGGTTTCGGATTTACGCCCCAAGCTAGCGTCAGGTGCCCCCCCCCCCTCACAAGCCCCTCGTGAGCCGGGTCAGGCCAGGCATGCCTACAGCTAGGACCACTGTGCCCGCACCCTCTCCAGAGGTCCTCATCACAGGATCAGCAGGTTAATCAAGGGACGCCGGAGGCGTAGCATCCCCCCGCAGGCCCACTCAGGGCACGCCAGGGCAGGAAGGTAAACGAATCAATCGAACCATCACCGGGCTAGTGACTAAACTCGCGCTTAACATTGTGCTCACTAGAGTACGGATTACAAATCTTTACATGAGGGGCACAACAATACTTCATCTATTTCCATTCTTTCATTCATAAACATATCATTTTCATGGTCTAGGAAATATTGTTCTAAAGGATCACTAGGAGGCACAACAATAGAAGCAAAACCAATAATTTCATCTTTACTAGGCAATTCTTTATCATGCGGTTGTCTACGAAATTTAGCAGAATTAAACTCATGAGACATATCCACTAAACCAACAGAAACAATATCCTTATTGCAGTCTATCTTAGCATTAATAGTATTCAAGAAGGGTCTACCAAATGTAATGGGACAAAAGTCATCTTGTGGGGAACCAAGAACAAGAAAATCAACAGGATATTTAACTTTCCCACACAAGACTTCAACATCTCGAACAATCCCAACTGGTTAAATAGTATCTCTATTGGCAAGCTTAATTGTAACATCTATCTCTTCTATCTCTGCAGGTGCAATATCATGCATAATTTCTTTGTATGAGGAATGAGGTATTGCACTTGCACTAGCACCCATATCACATAAGCCATGATAGCAATGATCTCCTATTTTAACAGAAATAACAGGCATTCCTACAACAAGTCTTTGTTTATTTTTAGTATCTGGTCTAGCAATTCTAGCAGATTCAATGCAGAAGTAAATAACATCCCATCAATATTATCGGCCAAGATATCTTTAACCATAGCAACACTAGGTTCAACTTTAATTTGCTCGGGGGGGTTAGTTGTCTTAATATTACTTTTGTTAACCACAGTTGAAGCTTTAGCATGATCCTTTATTCTAACAGGGAAAGGTGCTTTCTCTATATAAGCAGTAGGAACAACAGGATCATTCTAAGTGATAGTCTTTTCTTCAAATTTAATAGGTGCAACTACTTTTACTTCAATGGGAGGATTATATTTAAACCACTTCTCCTTAGGGAGATCAACATGAGTAGCAAAGGATTCACATAAAGAAGCTACTATCTGAGAGTCAAGTCCATATTTAGTGCTAAATTCACGGAAAGCGTCGGTATCCATAAAAGATTTAACACAATCAAACTTAGGTGTTATTCCTGACTCCTTACCTTCGTTGAGGTCCCAATCTCCAGAGTTGCGTTTAATTATTTCCAATAAATCCGATTTGAATTCAATAGCCTTCATCATAAAAGATCCAGTACAAGAAGTATCAAGCATGGAGCGATTACTGAGAGAAAGCCGAGCATAAATTTTTTGAATAACCATTTCTTTTGAGAGCTCATGATTGGGGCATGAATATAACATTGAATTTATCCTCCCCTAGCTTGAGCGATGCTCTCTCCTTCGCGAGGCCAAAAATTATATATATAATTACGATCTCGATGAACCAGATGCATAGGATAAAACTTCTGATGAAATTCCAATTTCAATCATTGGTAGTTCCATGTTCCAATATTATCACATAGCCTAAACCATGTCAATGCATCTCCCTTCAAATATAAAGGGAAGACCTTCTTCTTGATAACATCCCCGGGCATACCTGCAAGCTTAAATAATCCACAAACTTCATCCACATACATTAGGTGCAAATCGGGATGTAATGTTCCAACACCTGTGAAAGAATTAGCTAGCAGTTTCTCTATAATACCCGAAGGAATTTAAAAGTAAACATTTTAAGTAGGTCAGTAGGTTGAGGAGCAACTCTTTACTCTACTGGTCGGGACGAAGATACCCCGAACAAGCCCCTCAAAAAATTATGTTCCATAGTAACAAGTGGCAGTAAATTTCAGCACACTATATAAATTTTTCCTTACATAATTCCTCCTACCAATGGCGCTTCACTCCCCGGCAACGGCGCCAAAAAAGAGTCTTGATGACCCATAGGTGTAGGGGATCTATCATAGCCTTTTCGATAAATAAGTGTCAAACCCAACGAGGAGCAGAAGGAAATGATAAGCAGCTTTCAGTAAGATATTCTCTGCAAGTACTGAAATTATCTGTAACAAATAGTTTTGTGATAAGGTAATATGTAACGAGTAACAAGTAATGAAAGTAAATAAGGTGAAGAAAGATGGCCCAATCCTTTTTGTACCAAAGGACAAGCCTGGACAAACTCTTATATAAAGTAAAGCACTCCCGAGGACACATGGGAATTATCGTCAAGCTAGTTTTCATCATGCTCATATGATTCGCGTTCGGTACTTTTATAATTTGATATGTGGGTGGACCGGTGCTTGGGTACTGCCCTTACTTGGACAAGCATCCCACTTATGATTAACCCCTATTGCAAGCATCAGCAATTACAACAGAAGTATTAAGGTAAACTGTCACGACCGGTTTTCCAATAAAAATATTTATTGAGAAACCAATCTTTTGAGTCCAGTATGAGAGAAATCCTCCTCACTGGTAGACAAATTGTTGATACAATAAGCCAGTAGCATAAAATATATTACAGGGTTGAGCTAGGACTGCTCAACAAGTTATTACAAGCGCGCCAATAATTATACATAATGGCGGATATAACACAATGGTGTGGTGGCATACTACTGACTCGAGGATAAAGCGATGGTGGAATAACACAGTGGGGAATGTGGTAACACGGCTCTCAAACTAGCATCTCATCGAGCGTCGAGGTGAGGCTCGATAAATTTATTCGGGTTGCGGAAGCGGATATAATACAGTGACCAAGTCCAGGGTCGCACGAGACTGACTGGGATTCCTCTAGGCGTCGGACTCGCTATCGAGCTCTTCATCCATGAGATCACCTTCATCAGCATCTGGCCAAATCAACAAGCCAGTGAGTACTTTGAAAGTACTCGCAAGACAGTTCGGACGTAACATATAACAAATGCATGCATGAAATGCGTCATGATTAAACTTTCCAATGCACATTCAAAAATTTGCATAATGAAGTAAGTACAAGGGAAACGGTGGTATTCCGCCTGAAATCCCAACAAAATATAAATGAAAACCGATCGGGTGTCTGAAGCGACGCCTCAAAAGGTGAACAAATAATAACAGAAAATCATGCCACAGTCGGGCGTCTTAGCGACACCACCTAAAGGGCTTTAAAAGAAATGCCACAGTCGGATGTCTGAGCGACATCACAGAAAGGGCTTTAAAAGAAATGCCACAGTCGGACGTCTGAGCGACATCGCAGAAAGGGCTTTAAAAGAAATGCCACAGTCGGACGTCTGAGCGACATCGCAGAAAGGGCTTTAAAAGAAATGCCACAGTCGGACGTCTGAGCGACATCGTAGAAAGGGCTTTAAAAGAAATGCCACAGTCGGACGTCTGAGCGACATTGCAGAAAGGGCTTTAAAAGAAATGCCACAATCGGACGTCTGAGCGACATTGCAGAAAGGGCTTTAAAAGAAATGCCACAGTCGGACGTCTCAGCGACATAGCAGAAAGGGCTTTAAAAGAAATTCCACAGTCGGACATCTGAGCGACATCGCAGAAAGGGCTTTAAAAGAAATGCCACAGTCGGACGTCTGAGCGACATCGCAGAAAGGGCTTTAAAAGAAATACCACAGTCGGACGTCTGAGCGACATCACAGAAAGGGCTTTAAACACAAGTAAATAATACTCATAATAAATATTCAATTCATGATAATAAACGGGTTAGTCCATCCATAGGAATAAACATTTAACTGGACTTAGCACTCATGTGATTCACCGGAGTATCTGTCACCAAAACTGGCACTTGTCCGAATAAGTCAGCGCAAAATTTGGATATGGATAAGATGAATTGGAGATTTATGACTCTGCAGAGTTTGTACAAAAATTTCCCACAGCTAACGGATTTCCGTAGTCACGAAGGACTAGTTCCGTTTACGGTATTTCGGAAGAAAACACAGCTAACCAGTACACACCCATCCTACCTCTCGATGCCAGGACTCACCCTAGACATCGTCTAAGGAAAACTTTTGAGACGGGGAGATCACAATCTCGAGTAGCATGGGATCAAATTTATATACGCGCGCTCTAAGGGGTGCCCCCCTCTCGGTCCCAACCGGAAACACGCATGCCCCCTGACCGGATGACTGGCTTTAATCCAGGGCCATGGAACCATCATCCCGGCCTCTCCTCTTGGTGTGTACCAGGAAAGCGGTTTGCAACTTACTAATCCATATTCCTTGCGGAAAACATGTGGCAGTACAAGGAAGGAAATGGGAGGAACTGGACCGATACGGTTTGACACTGTAGTCATATAGTCTGGCATAAGACTGGCATGCTACAACACTGCCATCTTACCAATCCTCATGCCAACACATGGCCATTCATACTCACATCCATACACCTATGGATCATCGAGCTCACTTACCTCAACAATGCATGAAAATAACGTTCATCGGTATGCTCATCAACATGCCATGAAACTAACTAAATGCAAAACATGCCAAGACACTCATCATATCAAAAGTTCAAACATGCTTGCCTGGTTCAGAGTAGTCGGAGCCTAGCTCGGTGAAGTTGGCGGCTCCGTCACCTCCTTCGGTATCTACGGTATAAAGAAAATATAGGCGCTATCGTAAATACCAAGATGTGCACAAAAAGTATTCCAAATATTTTTCAAATAAATCTGATAAAAAACTAGACAAAATTTCAAAGAGAACAGACAAAGAATCAATCAAAAATACTTTCCTGTTTAAAAGTTATAAAGGTTTTTGTCCAGGGACTCATCTGTAATGAAACAGAAAGTTTCCAGGGGCTAGCTCATAAAAACAGAAAACGATTCGATAGAGAATACGCCAGCCCAGAGTGGGAGACGTATTTTGCCCGAAGGCGTTTTCAAAAAACGAATCATGCAAAAAGAACTGAGAGGCTGACTGGCGTGTCCCACCCGTCAGGTTTAAAAATTCAAAACGGGCGGCGGAGAACGACGGTGCCCGGGAGCCGCGGTGGTCGCCGGCGGCGATCCACGGTGAGGCAGGGGATCGGAGAGTACCTCCGTGTTTAGGGCGCCCTTCCGCGTCGGTTGGTGGTGGCGGTGGTCGCCGGCGAGTACCACGTCGACGGCCAGCCTTGCTCCGGCGGACGGCGGCTCGGGTGGTGGTGGATCTCGTCGGGAAGAGCTACGAAGGTCAAATTGACGCTTGGGTTAGCTTACTAGGTGCTCGAGGATGCTACTGACGAGGTTTGGACGCCGGAGATGGCCTCACCGGAGCGAATCGAGGTGGAGGCCGAGGCGAAACAAGGAGGCCGGAATCAAGGAAGAAGGGCCCCTCGAGGCTCTTCTAGTTGCTGGTCGGGGTCCAATGAGGTGGTGGAGGTGTGTGGGGGCGAGAGGGAGCTTGGGGCGTTATATATAGCCGGCCCGAGGCGGTTGCCGCGAACGGGATAAGTCCGGCGAGTGATTACGGCGGCGCTGTGGTTGGGCAGTGGGATTAGGGGCTTGGGCATCGCCTAGGTGTAGTAGTGGTGCCATTCCAGGGTCCAACTTAGCACGGGAGGGGGATTTATGGCCTGTCCCAACAGAACGACCGTGCGGCACGTCGGCGGCAGGGAGCGCGCCCTGTGCGTGCCAGGCCACGACGACTGTGGTGCGGGGTTGCGCTGGCGTGCATGAGGCCACGTGGAGAGCCAGGGGGCATTGGGCGGCGCCGAACGGCGTTGAGCCGCCATTTTGCTCCATGTCGGCTGCTACGGTGGTTTGGCCGCCGCAAGACACGCCGGCGCAGGCGGGCCAGGGCGCCACCGACGCCAGGAAGGCGCCAAGCGCGCGTGCGGCGCTCCAAACAGGAGGAAGAGGTGGCGAGGAACGTGCCAAGGGCACTGTGAGCATGTGACTGAACTCCTGACGAAGATCGACACTGAACTCTGAATTTTTACTGAATTACTGAAAGTGAAAGGAACAGTGCATGCAAGGTGTTCGACAGAATGATACTGGCCTCTAGGGATTTTTCCTAGAGCTGATTTTTGGTGGAGTGGCTACTCATTGCTCCAGTAGGCTGCCTGAATTTTGGTAGAATTTTTGGGGAAGTGTAGATATGAATTTCACCAAATTTGGCAGATCTGGTCCAAACTTGCAGAGGCTGAAATTTGAAAATTTTGAAAAGAAGGGGAGTGGATCAAGATGGTTCTGAGTTGTGGATGCTAAGGACAATCCAGAGGAGTTGGTTTGAGATCAAAACTCAAAGGAAATAAGGTACTTGCTTTGTAAATGACTCAGGCTCCAAATAATTGACAGAAATGATTTGAGAGGGAAAATGATTGAAATAAAATACAAAACTTGTTTGGATTAGTTGGGACAGAGAACTTAGGTTGTTCCAAGGAGGAGGGGAGGTTCTGGAGGGGTTTTACCACCTGTGACATGGTAAAATCATGGGTGGTTTCAAAAAGAAAGAAGTCCCAAAACTCCTAGGGTTTCTTTTAAATGAAAATAAATAAGTTTGACAGGGATACAACCAGAAGAAAAGTTTCCAAAAATTCAACATCAAATTTGAAAAGAAAAAGGAAATCCTTGCCAAAGGTGAAATGAAGTTTTTTAAGAGGAAGGATTTCTGGAAAAGAAATTTTAAATGCCCTCTTTTAAAAATCCAACAAAGTTTTTGACAAAAACCAAATCAAAAATTTTGGAGTGTCACAACACCTACCCCCTTAGGAAAAATCTCGCACCCGAGATTTCAGCTGTCCCTCAAATAAGTGTGGATGCTCTGTCCGAAGAAAATCCTCTCTTTCCCAAGTTGCTTCACTGTCGGTGTGATTGCTCCACTGGACTCTGAAGAATTTATGGCCTTCTGTCGGGTCCTCCTTTCAGACTCCTCTAATATTCTTACTAGACGTTCCCGATAAGTGAGGTCTGGTTGCACGTCAATGCTCTCATGGGATACTTGTTTCTCTGGGTTGCTTACGCACTTCCTCAATTGCGAGACGTGGAACACGTCGTGGACATCGGACAATCCCTCGGGTAAGTCTAGCTGGTAGGCTACCGTGCCTCTTCGCGCCATTATACAGAATGGTCCAATGAATCTTGGTGCTAGCTTCCCTTTAATCTTGAATCGTTGCAATCCTCTCATAGGAGATACTTTCAGGTATACGAACTCACCGGGCTTGAAGCTGACCCTACGATGTTTCTGATCATAATAACTCTTCTGTCGACTTTGAGCGGTCTTAAGTCGGTCTCTGCTTAGCTTGACTTTTTCCTCGGCTTCTCTGAGCATGTCTGGTCCGAAGATGCGGCTGTCTCCGGTCTCTGACCAATTTAACGGGGTACGACATCTCCGTCCGTGTAAAGCCTCAAATGGTGCCATTTGCAGGCTGGCCTGGTAGCTATTGTTGTACGCAAACTCGGTGTATGGCAGGCTTTCTTCCCAACTGGTTCCATATGTGAGGACACATGCCCTCAGCATGTCTTCTAAAACCTGGTTTACGCATTCCATTTGTCCATCAGTCTGTGGGTGGTATGCTGTATTGAAGGCTAGTTGAGTTCCCAGAGCCTGTTGTAAATGCTCCCAAAATCTCGAGACGAATTGAGTGCCTCTGTCGGATATTATAGTCTTCGGGACTCCATGCAGACAAACTATACGGGAGAGATAAATCCTGGCAAGCCTTTGAGCGTTGTAGGTTGTCTTCACTGGAATGAAATGTGCCACTTTGGTTAACCTGTCAGTGATGACCCATATGGCATCATTCCCATGTTGTGACCGAGGTAGTCCGACAATGAAATCCATCCCTATTTCATCCCATTTCCACTCAGGTATTTTGTTTGGTTGCAGTAGTCCGGCTGGCCTCTGATGCTCAGCTTTATGCATTGACAAGAGTCGCAACATGGAATGAAGGTGGCTATGTCCCTCTTCATACCGTGCCACCAAAATCTTTCCTGAATATCTTTATACATCTTGGTTCCTCCAGGGTGGATCGAGTACGGGGCGGTGTGGGCTTCAGCTAGGATTTGCTGTTTGAGGTCCTTTATATCTGGTACGCAGAGTCTGTCTCCATACCACAATATTCCTCCATCGTCTATGACGAATGCCGAGGCCTTGCCCATACTTACCTTTCTTTTGATGCCTCCGATGCTGGGGTGACCGGGCTGAGCTCCTTTAATTTCCTCCACAAGGTCGGGTTGTATTTCCATGTTTGATATGGTGCCTTCTGCTACCATTATCAAATTGAGCTTGGCAAATTCTTGTTGGAATTCGGGCCTCAAGCTTTGCAGATTGCTTTCGTCGGAGCTGGGGTTCCGACTAAGAGCATCGGCCACTACATTTGCTTTTCCTGGATGGTAATGGATACCAACATCATAATCCTTTACCAATTCCAACTAGCGTCTTTGTCGTAAATTTAGTTCTGGCTACGTGAAAATATATTCGAGACTTTTGTGATCCGTATATATTTCACATCGGTTCCCAAGTAAGAAATGCCCCCATTCCTTGAGTGCATGAATGACTGCTGCCATTTCTAAGTCATGAGTGGGATAATTTTCCTCGTGCTTGCAAAGTTGCCTTGAAGCATAGGCGACAACCTTGCCTTCTTGCATCAACACGCATCCGAGACCCTTTCTAGACGCGTCACAAAACACTTCAAAATTTTTGTGTATGTCTGGCACAATTAGTACTGGCGCTGTCATTAATTTCCGTTTTAGCTCTTGGAAACTTTTCTCGCAGGTTTCTGTCCATTCAAACTTCTTGTCTTTCTTGAGTAACTGCGTCATAGGCTTGGCTATGGTGGAGAATCCTTTAATAAATCTGCGGTAATATCCTGCCATTCCCAAGAAACTACGTATGTCTATTACGCTCGTTTGCGACTTCCATCCAAGTATGGCCTTGACTTTCTCTGGGTCCACTGCGATACCGTCTTGGGTTAGTACGTGGCCTAGAAAGCCTACTTGTCTTAGCCAAAATTCGCACTTGCTGAACTTGGCATACAATTGGTGTTTCCTGAGTTCTCCTAGCACAATCCTGAGATGTTCTGCATGCTCTTCTGGTGTCTTGGAGTATACCAGAATGTCGTCGATGAATACCACGACGAACTTGTCCATAAACTTCATAAATACTTTGTTCATGAGGTGAACAAAATATGCAGGTCATTTGTTAATCCAAATGGCATTACTGTGAACTCATACAGTCCATATCTGGAGGTGAAGGCTGTTTTGGGGATATCTTCCGTTCGCACCTTTAATTGATGGTATCCAGACCTTAAGTCAATTTTTGAGAATACCTTGGCCTGAGCGAGTTGATCAAACAAATCATTTATCCTTGGCATAGGGTATTTGTTCTTGACTGTGACCATGTTAAGTGCTCGATAGTCAATACACAATCTCAGTGTTCCATCCTTCTTTTTGGCAAATAGAATTGGTGATCCCCAAGGTGAGGAGCTGGCTCGAATATATCCTTTGTCTAGCAATTCTTTTATTTGTTTCTTCAACTCAACCAACTCAGATGGTGCCATTTGGTATGGTTTCTTGTATATGGGGGTGGTTCCTGGTGCGAGCTCAATGCAGAACTCTATCTCTCGGTCTGGTGGCATGCCTGGTAGTTCTTCAGGGAATACATCTGGAAATTCACATACTACTGGAACCTTGTTTAGCTCAAAAACGTCCACCTTATTCAATCTCGGTTGCCGGGGTATTTTTCCTTCCTTGGCTGACACTCTTATTGTCTTCCCGTGGTGGTGTGTGAGGATTACGGTCCGGTTGAAACAGTCAATAAAACCCTTGTTGGTGGTTAGCCAGTCCATCCCTAGGATGACATCCAGTCCTTTATTTTCCAACACAATAAGATTTGCGTGAAACTCCAATCCTTCGAACTCAATGACCACATTCTGACAGTAATTCTGAGTAACTTGCTGAATCCCAGGGGACTTGATGATCATGGATTTCACCAAAGGAAGCATCGAAAAATTATTTTGCAAAGCAAAACTTATCGAAATGAAAGAGTGAGAAGCTCTAGAATCAAACAAAACCATTCCAGGTATTGTGTTGACAGGAAACGTACCGAGTACGATATCCGGAGCATTTTGTGCCTCCTCTTTGGTTACGTGGTTCAGATGACCCTTCCTGTGGTTGTTGTTGGGATTGAAATTGTTTCGCTTGGGTGCTGAATTGTTGCCGCCGTTGTTTGGCTTTGGGGTTGAGTTTCTAGGCTTGGGACACTGCTTGGCATAGTGTCCTTCCTCTCCACAGGCGTAACAAGTAACGCCGGGGCGACATGTGAACTCCTTCTCCCTTGCATGAAAATTCTTGATTTGGCGTGAGACATTGGATGGGAATTTGTGTGTCCCACCCTTTTGAAACTCTGTCTTGCTTCGGTGATTGCGAGCATGGTTAGTCCGGTCCCTTTTTCGCTTGCGGATATCTTCCAGACTGTGTCTCTCATTTTCCAGAGTAATGGCTTTGTCCACCAGTGTTTTAAAATCAGGAAAAGTGTGCACGACCAGTTGGCATTTAAGCACGGGCGCCAGACCGTCAAGGAATTTCTCCATCTTCTTGCTTTCAGTCATATGCTCTTCATTGGCGTAGCGAGACAATAGAGTAAATTGACTGTTGTAATCTGACACTATCATGTTCCTTTGTTTGAGGTCATCAAACTCTCTCTTCTTGATTTTCATAATACTCTTAGGAATGTGTGCACCACGGAAACCTTCCTTGAAATCATCCCAGGTTATGTCACCTTCGTTGGGATGCATGTGCAGAAAATTCTCCCACCATGATGCGGCTGCACCTGTGAGATAGTGCAGAGCATACAATACCTTCTCGGGGTCTGAACATTTTGCAATAATTAATTTCCTCTCCATATCTCGAAGCCAGTCCTCGGCTTCAAGAGGCTTGTCAGTATGAGAAAATGTTTGGGGACGCATCTTTTGTAGCTCAGATAACTTGGAATGCTGCTGATACTGTCCATGTTGATTTCCCATGTTGATGACTTGGTTCATCATTTCACGATGTTGTTGCTGACTCTGTTCATAAAGGCGGCACATTTGGGAAAGTGCCGTTTCACTGCCCTGTTGACTCGACTGCCCTTGTGTGAAATTGTTGCCTAGTTGAGTGTCATAATTTTCCTCTGGCGGAGTAGGCATGGAGCGAGTCCAAGGACGAGACATTTTTCACTCTAGGGATATATTTTGTAAAACTCATAAGAAAAGTGAATATGGTCGCCAAAAACAACTCCAAAAAAATGCACAAGGATGGCAAATAATTTAAATGACCAAGATCACTTAAGAAAACAAATTGATTTGCGCACGGAGAAGGACTGCTCATTACATATCTTACACGCGGGCGATAATTATACAGTACATCACTCAGGATATGCGTACATAATCCTGACATGTTATTTAGGCTAGTACACTTCTCCAGTTCTACATGATGCGCAAACAAGCTACTTCTCACAACCTATGTACATATCTTACAAAGCGGTACATCGCATGACGGGCAAACGCACTCAGCCGGAAATGTTGACGATCTCCTTGGCCCTGCCAAGGGTGAGGCGCAGTGAGGCTGGGGACTCAACCTCCTCCTCACTGATAGGCTCCAGACATGAAGAGCCGCGTCGGATAGATGGAGCGGGTGCTAGGGGCGGAGCAACACGAGTAGGAGTGGGCACAACGGGTGGCGCAGTGCGCGCTGGAGTGGGCGCAAAGGCCTGATTGAACCCTTCGGTGGTAGGTAGGTGACGAGTAGGTGCATGAGATGCTGAGGACGAGACAAAAGTCAGTGGCGGTGCGGTGAGCAGGAGCTCCCTCCTGTTGGCGGCACAGCCATGGACTGAGTCCATGCGGGCAGCCACGAAGTCGTCCACCAGGTTGTTGAAGGCTGCCTCCAGAGCCCGGAGATACTCAATAACCATCTCAAAAGCCTCGTCTCGTTCTCCTCTGGGGCAGGAGAATGCATAGTGACAGGTGTAGGGCACATGGCATGGAAGATAGCGGTAGCGACGAGTCTTCATCGCGGGAAGGACATCCCTGAGGCGAGCTATCGCCTCGCAGGCTGCCATCTGCATAGCATGCCTCTCCGTAGGCATGGCTCTTCCCAGGAACAGGAAGTGGCGTAACTCACCACGCCCTCCCTTGAACTGCACCGTGGCCTGGTGCATGGTCAGACTGTCGTTGACTCTGTGCTGGCGGAGTGTGAAGACTGGGCGCACGGATGGCCCCATCGCGACCTGAACGATGAAGGAGAGAAGCTTGACGAACCCATCGGGTATGTTGGTGAAGGTCTGAGACTCGCAGTTGTTGTCGGCCATCTACAAAAGTAGGCAAAAATCCTGAATGGTCAGATCATAAATTTATGCTGACTGTCAGAAAATGACTACAATTGCAAAAAAAATCGGCTCTATCATGCTAATAACCGATTAGCGATCACACCTAGTGGCTTCCTACAGTCAGCCTGGCTCTGGTACCAAGCTTGTCACGACTGGTTTTCCAATAAAAATATTTATTGAGAAACCAATCTTTTGAGTCCAGTGTGAGAGAAATCCTCCTCATTGGTAGACAAATTCTTGATACAATAAGCCAGTAGCATAAAATATATTACAGGGTTGAGCTAGGACTGCTCAACAAATTATTACAAGCGTGCCAATAATTATACATAATGGCGGATATAACACAATGGTGTGGTGGCATACTACTGACTCGAGGATAAAGCGATGGTGGAATAACACAGTGGGGAATGTGGTAACACGGCTCTCAAACTGGCATCTCATCGAGCGTCGAGGTGAGGCTCGATAAATTTATTCAGGTTGCGGAAGCGGATATAATACAGTGACCAAGTCCAGGGTCGCACGAGACTGACTGGGATTCCTCTAGGCGTCGGACTCTCTATCGAACTCTTCATCCATGAGATCACCTTCGTTAGCATCTGTCCAAATCAACAAGCCAGTGAGTACTTTGAAAGTACTCGCAAGACAGTTCGGACGTAATATATAACAAATGCATGCATGAAATGCGTCATGATTAAACTTTCCAATGCACATTCAAAAATTTGCATAACGAAGTAACTACAAGGGAAACGGCGGTAGTCCGCCTGAAATCCCAACAAAATATAAATGAAAACCGATCGGGTGTCTGAAGCGATGCCTCGAAAGGTGAACAAATAATAACAGAAAATCATGCCACAGTCGGGCGTCTTAGCGACACCACCTAATGGGCTTTAAAAGAAATGCCACAGTCGGACGTCTGAGCGACATCACAGAAAGGGCTTTCAAAGAAATGCCACAGTCGGACGTCTGAGCAACATCGCAGAAAGGGCTTTAAAAGAAATGCCACAGTCGGACGTCTGAGCGACATCGCAGAAAGGGCTTTAAAAGAAATGCCACAGTCGGACGTATGAGCGACATCGCAGAAAGGGCTTTAAAAGAAATGCCACAGTCGGACGTCTGAGCGACATCGCAGAAAGGGCTTTAAAAGAAATGCCATAGTCGGACGTCTGAGCGACATCGCAGAAAGGGCTTTAAAAGAAATGCCACAGTCGGACGTCTGAGCGACATCGCAGAAAGGGCTTTAAAAGAAATGCCACAGTCAGACGTCTGAGCGACATCGCAGAAAGGGCTTTAAAAGAAATGCCACAGTCGGACGTCTGAGCGACGTCGCAGAAAGGGCTTTAAAAGAAATACCACAGTGGGACGTCTGAACGACATCACAGAAAGGGCTTTAAACACAAGTAAATAATACTCATAATAAATATTCAATTCATGATAATAAACGGGTTAGTCCATCCACAGGAATAAACATTTAACCGGACTTAGCACTCATGTGATTCACCGGAGTATCTGTCACCAAAACTGGCACTTGTCAGAATAAGTCAGCGCAAAATTTGGATATGGATAAGATGAATTGGAGATTTATGACTCTGCAGAGTTTGTACAAAAATTTCCCACAGCTAACGGATTTCCGTAGTCACGAAGGACTAGTTCCATTTACGGTATTTCGGAAGAAAACACAGCTAACTAGTACACACCCATCCTACCTCTCGATGCCAGGACTCACCCTAGACATCGTCCAAGGAAAACTTTTGAGACGGGGAGATCACAATCTCGAATAGCATGGGATCAAATTTATATACGCGCGCTCTAAGGGGTGCCCCCCTCTCGGTCCCAACCGGAAACACCCATGCCCCCTGACCGGATGACTGGCTTTAATCCAGGGCCATGGAACCATCATCCCGGCCTCTCCTTTTGGTGTGTACCAGGAAAGCGGTTTGCAACTTACTTATCCATATTCCTTGCGGAAAACATGTGGTAGTACAAGGAAGGAAATGGGAGGAACTGGACCGATACGGTTTGACACTGTAGTCATATAGTCTGGCATAAGACTGGCATGCTACAACAATGCCATCTTACCCATCATCATGCCAACACATGGCCAGTCATACTCACATCCATACACCTATGGATCATCGAGCTCACTTACCTCAACAATGCATGAAAATAACGTTCATCGGTATGCTCATCAACATGCCATGAAACTAACTAAATGCAAAACATGCCAAGACACTCATCATATCAAAAGTTCAAACATGCTTGCCTGGTTCAGAGTAGTCGGAGCCTAGCTCGGTGAAGTTCGCGGCTCCGTCACCTCCTTCGGTATCTACGGTATAATGAAAATATAGGCGCTATCGTAAATACCAAGATGTGCACAAAAAGTATTCCAAATATTTTTCAAATAAATCTGATAAAAAACTAGACAAAATTTCAAAGAGAACAGAAAAAGAATCAATCAAAAATACTTTTCTGTTTAAAAGTTATAAAGGTTTTTGTCCAGGGACTCATTTGTAATGAAACAGAAAGTTTCCAGGGGCTAGCTCATAAAAACAGAAAACGATTCGATAGAGAATACGCCAGCCCAGAGAGGGAGACGTATTTTGCCCGAAGGCGTTTTCAAAAAACGAATCGTGCAAAAAGAACTGAGAGGCTGACTGGCGTGTCCCACCCGTCAGGTTTAAAAATTCAAAACGGGCGGCGGAGAGCGACGGTGCCCGAGAGCCGCGATGGTCGCCGGCGGCGATCCACGGTGAGGCAGGGGGATCGGAGAGTACCTCCGTGTTCAGGGCGCCCTTCCGCATCGGTTGGTGGTGGCGGTGGTCGCCGGCGAGTACCACGTCGACGGCGAGCCTTGCTCCGGCGGACGGCGGCTCGGGTGGTGGTGGATCTCGTCGGGAAGAGCTGCGAAGGTCAAATTGACGCTTGGGTTAGCTTACTGGGTGCTCGAGGATCCTACTGACGAGGTTTGGACACCGGAGATGGCCTCACCGGAGCGAATCGAGGTGGAGGCCGAGGCGGAACGAGGAGGCCGGAGTCGAGGAAGAAGGGCCCCTCGAGGCTCTTCTAGTTGCTGATCGGGGTCCAGTGAGGTGGTGGAGGTGTGCGGGGGCGAGAGGGAGCTTGGGGCGCTATATATAGCCGGCCCGAGGCGGTTGCCGCGAACGGGATAAGTCTGGCGAGTGATTACGGCGGCACTGTGGTTGGGCAGTGGGATTAGGGGCTTGGGCATCGCCTAGGTGGAGTAGTGGTGCCATTCCAGGGTCCAACTCAGCACGGGAGGAGGATTTACGGCCTGTCCCAACAGAATGGCCGTGCGGCACGTCGGCGGCAGGGAGCGCGCCCTGCGCGTGCCAGGCCACGGTGACTGTGCTGCGGGGTTGCGCTGGCGTGCATGAGGTCACGTGGATAGCCAGGGGGCGTTGGGCGGCACCGAACGGTGTTGAGCCGCTCTTTTGCTCCCTGTCGGCTGCTACAGTGGTTCGGCCGCCGCAAGACACACCGACGCAGGCGGGCCAGGGCGCCACCGACGCCAGGAAGGTGCCAAGCGCGCGTGTGGCCCTCCAGACAGGAGGAAGAGGTGGCGAGGAACATGCCAAGGGCACTATGAGCATGTGACTGAACTCCTGATGAAGATCGACACTGAACTCTGAATTTTTACTAAATTACTGAAAGTGAAAGGAACAGTGCATGCAAGGTGTTCGACAGAATGATATTGGCCTCTAGGGATTTTTCCTAGAGCTGATTTTTGGTGGAGTGGCTACTCATTGCTCTAGTAGGCTGCCTGAATTTTGGTAGAATTTTTGGGGAAGTGTAGATATGAATTTCACCAAATTTGGCAAATCTGGTCCAAACTTGCAGAGGCTGAAATTTGAAAAGAAGGGGAGTGGATCAAGATGGTTCTGAGTTGTGGATGCTAAGGACAATCCAGAGGAGTTGGTTTGAGATCAAAACTCAAAGGAAATAAGGTACTTGCTTTGTAAATGACTCAGGCTCCAAATAAGTGACAGAAATGATTTGAGAGGGAAAATGATTGAAATAAAATACAAAACTTGTTTGGATTACTTGGGACAGAGAACTTAGGTTGTTCCAAGGAGGAGGGGAGGTTCTGGAGGGGTTTTACCACCTGTGACATGGTAAAATCATGGGTGGTTTCAAAAAGAAAGAAGTCCCAAAACTCCTAGGGTTTCTTTTTAAATGAAAATAAATAAGTTTGAGAGGGATACAACCAGAAGAAAAGTTTCCAAAAATTCAACATCAAATTTGAAAAGAAAAAGGAAATCCTTGCCAAAGGTGAAAGTAAGTTTTTTAAGAGGAAGGATTTCTGGAAAAGAAATTTTAAATGCCCTCTTTTAAAAATCCAACAAAGTTTTTGATGAAAACCAAATCAAAATTTTTGGAGTGTCACATAAACCTAACCATAGCATGGAACATACCCCTTACGAAGCAACGCGTAAACTAGGGTTTAAGCTTCTGTCACTCTAGGAACCCATCATCTACTTATTACTTCCCAATGCCTCCCTCTAGGCCCAAACAATGGTGAAGTGTCATGTAGTCAACATTCACATGACACCACTAGAGGGATGACAACATACATCTCATCAAAATATCAAACGAATACCAAATTCACATGACTACTTATAGCAAGACTTCTTCCATCTCCTCAGGAACAAACGTAACTACTCACAAATCATATTCATTTTCATAATCAGAGGGGTATTAATATGCATAATGGATCTGAACATATGATCTTCCACCAACTAAACCAACTAGCATCAACTACAAGGAGTAACCAACACTACTAGCAACCCGCGGGTACCAATCTGAGGTTTGGATACAAAGATTGGATACAAGAGATGAACTAGGGTTTGAGATGAGATGGTGCTGTTGAAGATGTTGATGGAGATTGACCCCCTCTCGATGGGAGGATCATTGGTGATGATGTTGGTGATGATTCCCCCCTCCCGGAGGGAAGTTTCCCAGGCAGAACAGCTCCGCCAGAGCCCTAGATTGGTTCCGCCAAGGTTCTGCCTCGTGGCGGCGGAGTTTCGTCCCGTGAGCTAGCTCATGATTTTTTTTCCTCGACGAAAGACTCCATATAGCCAAAGATGGGCATCAGAGGCCCACGAGGGGGCCCACGAGGCAGGGGGCGCGCCAGGGGGGTAGGGTGCGCCCCCCACCCTCGTGGATGGTGGGTGGCCCCACTCTGGTACTTCTTTCGCCCAATATTTTTTTATATATTCTAAAAATGATTCCTGTGGACTTTTAGGACTTTTGCAGATGTGCAGAATAGGACTCTAATATTTGCTCCTTTTCCAGCCCAGAATTCTAGTTGCCGGCATTCCCCCTCTTCATGTAATCCTTGTAAAATAAGAGAGAATAGGCATAATTATTGTGACATAATGTGTAATAACAGCCCATAATGCAATAAATATCGATATAAAAGCATGATGCAAAATGGAAGTATCACCTGCATGGTAGACTGCCGAGCAGATGGTGAAGCTTGGACAGACTTCTTAGCAGACTGTTTATCTATGCTCGACCGCTGAGCTAGCGGTGGTGTAGTGACGGACTATTGGGCTGTAGGAGCAGAGGCATCGGACTGCTGACCATGCGGTGAAGCTATGTCGGGTTTCTGCGCAGGTCGTGCCGACTTGTCGGTGTGCTGAGGAGGCTGTGCCAACGTGTTGGTTTGCTGAGCAGGATGTGCTGACGGATTGGTATGCTGATCACACGCTTGCGGACCAATGGACTGATGAGCAGTCGGTTCTGGACCTACAGACTGGTTAGCAGGTGGTTCCGAAGAATCAAACTGCTTAGCACTCTATTCCACCAGGTTGGTTTGTTGAGCATGTGCTACAGCTGGGTCTCCCCCCATTGCATTAGCGGCCAGCATCTGAACCGGGAGTGCGTCATCAGCAATTGTAGGCCTAGCCAGTTGCTGCTTTGGGGCGGAGGATGATATGGCATGTACGCCACAAAGTCGGTATGGCTAATCACAGGTTGATGCATCAGCCCGTGAGAGCTGCTCTGGCAAGGAGAGCATCACCGGTTGAGCGGCGAAAGTGGTTGCTCTTGGCGGGCCTTCAGGAATCTCATCGACGAACTCTATTTCCTTTCGTGGCCACTGGATGTGATGTAACAGTGTTTCTTCCAAGGTCCTTTGCTCATCGAAGTCTCCTAGGACATACTTTAGGGCAAATTCATTAAATCCAGGCTTTACTTTAGTCACGTAGCACTTCACACAACCCGGCTTCAATGGCACATTGTCCAAGAAGAGGCCATCTTTCTAGAAAGGTGGGCAAACACAGGCTGTTGCACATTTTAATGTACCTTCATCATGTGTAAGCACGCCTTCAGTCTGTCTTTCATTCCAGATAGATCAGATATAGCATCATAACGAGTAGCTGCAGTCTTAGTGTCGCTGGGGTCAGCTGATGCACAACTACTCTTGTGCAGTGTTGTCGCACAATAAGCTGCATCATCCATTGCCGCATCCCCTCCCATATGTTGGCTATCTGTCAGCGTTAGAGTCTTCTCCATCACCATCATTGACTCCTCAACATCCTTTCGAACAGCCGGATAAATCTCCTTCTCTAACTTTTCAAACAATGCATTCTGCTTCATTTCACTCCTCGCTTTTTTCACGCTGAGCCTCTCTTCTTTGCTGAGTGTGAAAGCCCTCTTGCGCGGGACATTAACACCTATACCCCTTGCATGGACAGGGGGCTCTTTTGTGTCCAGAGCAATGGACAGAATGTCACATGGCCCTGAGTACCTATAGAACCTTCCAGGGATCTTGGAAGCCTCTACCATCACTTCATACAGTTTGGCATCAAGTGTGTTTTTGTAGGATCGAAAGTATGTCTAGAGGGGGGGTGATTAGACTACTTGACCAAATAAAAACTTAACCTTTTCCCAATTTTAGTTCTTGATAGATTTTAGCTATTTTAGGACAAGTCAAGCAATCATCACACAATTCAAGCAAGCATGCAAAGAGTATATTGGCAGCGGAAAGTAAAGCATGCAACTTGCAAGAATGTAAAGGGAAGGGTTTGGAGAATTCAAACGCAATTGGAGACACGGATGTTTTTCCCGTGGTTCGGATAGGTGGTGCTATCCTACATCCACGTTGATGGAGACTTCAACCCACGAAGGGTAACGGTTGCGCGAGTCCATGGAGGGCTCCACCCACAAAGGGTCCACGAAGAAGCAACCTTGTCTATCCCACCATGCCCGTCGCCCACGAAGGGCTTGCCTCACTAGCGGTAGATCTTCACGAAGTAGGCGATCTCCTTGCCCTTACATACTCCTTGGTTCAACTCCACAATCTTGTCGGAGGCTCCCAAGTGACACCTAGCCAATCTAGGAGACACCACTCTCCAAGAAGTAACAAATGGTGTGTTGATGATGAACTCCTTGCTCTTATGCTTCAAATGATAGTCTCCCCAACACTCAACTCTCTCTCATAGGATTTGGATCTAGTGGAAAGAAGATTTGAGTGGAAAGCAACTTGGGGAAGGCTAGAGATCAAGATTCATATGGTAGGAATGGAATATCTTGGTCTCAACACATGAGTAGGTGGCTCTCTCTTAGAACATATGAGTTGGAAGTGTAGATGTATTCTGATGGCTCTCTTCACGAATGAAGAGGAGGTGGAGGGGTATATATAGCCTCCACACAAAATCCAATTTTGGTGGGACCGAATCACCAAACTCGGTCAGACCGAAATAGTAAACCTAGTGACTGTTAGAGATTTTCGGTGGGACTGACATGCAACTCGGTAGGACCGATTTTATTAGGGTTAGGGCATAACGTAATCTCGGTGAGACCGATTACACAAACTCGGTGAGACCGATTTTGGTAATTAGGTACCAGAGAGTTGGTCAGGCAAACTCGGTGGGACCGATTTGCTCTTTCGGTGAGACCGAAAAGTTACAAAAAGGAAACACTGAATTTACATTGCAATCTCGGTGGGACCGATCCGCTCTTTCGGTGAGACTGAAAAGTTACGAAAGGGAAATAGAGAGTTTGCAATCCCATCTCGGTGAGACCGAGATCCCTATTGGTAGAACCGATTTGCTAGGGTTTGGCAATGGCTATGACAAGTGAAACTCGGTGACGCCGGGTTGAAAGAATCGGTAGGGCCGAGTTTGGCTTAGGGTTTAGGTCAAATGTGGATATGGGAAAGTAGTTGAGGGTTTTGGAGCATATCACTAAGCACATGAAGCAAGAAGCTCATTAAGCAACACCTCATCCCTCCTTGATAGTATTGGCTTTTCCTAAAGACTCAATGTGATCTTGGATCACTAAAATATAAAATGAAGAGTCTTGAGCTTTTGATCTTGAGCCAATCCTTTGTCCTTAGCATTTTGAGGGTTCCACTTTCACCATCCATGCCATGCCAATCACTAAGCTTTCCTGAAATAATCATCTTGGAATAGCATTAGCTCAATGAGCTATATGTTGTTATGAATTACCAAAACCACCTAGGGATAGTTGCACTTTCAATCTCCCCCTTTTTGGTAATTGATGACAACATATAGATCAAAGCTTCGACAAATGATAATAAGCATGAAAAATATCGTCGCTTTGAGAAGTATGTGATAAGTAAGAGCTCCCCCTAAAGTTGTGCATATTTAAGATTTGCTTTGGACTGCAAATGCACAAAGAGTTAGAGTGATGGGTTACTCTTCCATGTCACATACATCTTGTTGGAGCGCTTAAAATGATAAGAATGAAATACATGCACTCATCACCAAGAAAAGTGAATGATCACATAAGATAGATAAGATAATAGCATTCACCAAGCATTAAGTGTAGCTTATGATCAAACACATGATCATCAATGTCTCACAGATAACGGCATAGTATCTCAAGCACTCAAAAGCAAACAAAGTTCGAAAAACCACCAAGTAAAGAAAGAGAGAAAAAACAATACTCTCTCTCTCGAAGCCTATGATCTATACATTTTTCTCCCCCTTTGGCAACAAGTTACCAAAAAGTTCCTAGAAAATGCATAGTGCTAGATCGACTCTCAGGCTTGATCTTCTGGTGGTGGTGGAGTGCGGAGCACTCCAAGGACGAAGCCTTCTGTAGACGTGGTTGGAGTCGAGGCTGAAGTAGATGCTGGAGCTGGTGGAACTGAAGATGTAGCTGGTGCAGAAGTGGTGGATCTGGTGTCAGCAACTGGCACTGCATGTGATCTCTGAGCTCTTGGCACTCTGGCAAATGCATCAGTTGTATTCTTGCCTCTCCTCTCCTGCTTGTCATCCTGAAGTTGTTCCACTGCAGACTGAATCTCTATTACTTTGACATCCAAGTCATAGAACTTTTGTTCCATGATCCTCTCTAAGCTCTGCTGATTTTGAGTGAGGGTGGCCAGTCCTTGCTCAATCCTCAGTGTGGATGCAATCAAGTAACCAAGCTGCTCTTGTTTGGTTTTCAAGAAATACTCAGATGCCTCCTCTTGAGTTGGCATCTTGGCAGCTTTCTCCTTCCTTGCCTGCTCCTTCTTTGCTTGTGCTTGAACTGATGATGGTTCATTCTCATTCATCACAACTTGGTTGTCCTCAAAGTCTGGATGAATAGGCAAGTGTTCCTTGTCCAACAAGTATATGCTTGTGCCCATCTTCGATTTGATTAACTCCTAAATCTGAGGGGCATAACCACAGCTCCTCTTCTGATCTGCTGCAGTCCTCTTGATAGTTTCTACTATGAGGCTCATGACCTTGAATTTCTAAGGCACATCAAATACATGAAGCAAATTGATTGCATGGCCTCTGATCATCTTGTGATCACCTGACTTGGGCAACAGAGTGTGCCTAAGGATCCAGTTAATGGTTGGCAGCCCTGACAGAAGATAATGCACAGACCCAAACTTGAAAGTATCAAGTGCCTCATTTGGAATTTCCTTGTACATATTGGACATAGAGTTGTGGTCCATCTTCTTCTTAGCATAGATATCCAAGTTATCCTCATGCTCCTCTGGGGCATTGATGAGTTGTGCCCACTCAGCAACAGTAGATTGGTACCTCGTACCTTCAGACATCCATGTGATCTTTCCATCTGGGTAGAAATGTGTTGTGGAGTAGAATTGCATAATGAGTTCCTCGTTCCACTTTGTGAGCTTCTGCCCAACAAAGTCTACTACTCCACAAGCATTGAAGCTGTCATACACTCCAGGGTAGTGTTCTTTATTTTCCTTGATGTACTCCCAATTGACCCATCTCATGTCACAAACTATGGGCTTCTTGTCAAGTAGCACTGTCTCATAGAAATCTTGCTGTTCGTTGGCGTGAAACCTGTAATCAACAGCAGTTCTTCTCCTTGAAGCATATGGATCTGCTTCTCTCCACTTCCTTAGCCCTGAGTCTCTTCTGAGCTTCATGTCCTCAGCCACAGGATGAGCATCATTGTGGTCTGGGATCTTGGGCTTGAGCTTTCTCAGAACATGCTCTTCATCATCTTCTTCAGCAGCTTCAGGCACTGGGGCCTTGTTCTTCTCAGTTGCAGGTATGCTCCTCGTATTTCTCTTTGGGGTAGACTTGGGCTTGGAGGCAGCTTTGGGTGCTTCTTTGGGCTTGGATGCAGCAGCCCCTGTCCTGATAGCATCACCCATAAGCTTAGGTGCCTTAGGTTCTGGTGCAGCAACCTCTTCTTCTTCCTCTTCTTCCATGATGGAAGCCTTTCCAAGCACTCTGGCTACGGTCTTCTTGACCCTTTCCTTCCTTTTCTTTCCTTCAGTAGCAACTGGCTCTATGGTTGCAGGCTTTTCAGGAATCTGAGTTGAAGCACTAGCCTTTGGCATAGGCTTCCTACCTGCTGGCCTTTTGATTTTTAAGCCTGGCTTTGTGCCTGGAGCTGAGCCATATTCCTTCTTGAGCACAACTCTCTTTGATGTGGCTTCCTCTTCCTCTGCCACATAATCTTCATCCTCAGAATCTGAAGTTCTCTTCTTCCTCTATCTGGTGGCAGCTTTTGGCAAATTGCTTGGGGTACTTCTGTTGCCATCATTTGAGGAGCTGGAGGGACTAGTGCCCTCACTCATGAGCACCTGCTCTTCTGTTCTGTTCTGGCTGTCACTCTGATCAGACATGATGTAGAAGCTGATTGCTGACCCTGTGAAGAGTTTATCGATGAGGTAGAGTGGATGAGCATCACAAAATGCAGAGATTTTTGCAAAAGAATGATTCAAAATCTTAGTTTTAGTTTCCCACTGAAATCATCTCGGATCTACCGATTTTTAAACTCGGTGATACCAAAGCAGTTTTGAAACCTAAACTAGTGAACTCGGTCAAACCGAGTCACAGTTCGGTGGCACCGAGACTGCTAGGGTTTCACAAAGTTCCAAAATCGGTCACACCGATAATTAATTGTCGGTCAGACCAAGTCTCACTTGTGCAATGGCATGAGCCAAATCGGTGGAACCGAGTTTTTCAACTCGGTGGGTCCGAGATGGTTTCGGCGGAAACCTAACCCTAAAATTTTCGAATCAATCCTATTCTACGAACGCATTGACAGGATAAGAGTGTTTCAGTCGTGGCAAGAATCATTAAGAACACAATGTGCTAGGAATCAAATTGGGGATAGCACAAAGATCGAGTCCATACCCTAGTTCGGCGGGGACTCGCTACGGCGGCAACGGCGGGGTTGAATTCCATTGACGGCGATGGAGACCAGCGACTGGAGGCGGCTGGCGGCGAGGAGAGGATCCGGAGACCACATTGGTAGAGCGAGCTATCGCGCGGGCGAAGGGGTTCGGTGAAATTTCGAAATTTTTGCCCGTGACTATATATAGCCCGACCCTGTCGGTGTGACCGAGTGGAACAACTCGGTGGCACCGAGATGCAACAACTCAAAACTGTATACAGTTGTTGCAACTCGGTGTGACCGAATGGTTCAAATCGGTTGCACCGAGATCGAAAATTCAGATCAACTTAATGATCTCGGTTGGACCGAAAGTAGGATATCGGTCAGACCGAGAATCACAAAGAGATTTTGGAAGTTTAAGTCTATGACGAATCGGGGACTCGGAGTGCTCCTCACACAGAGTGGTTCGAATCTGACTTGATCAAATTTTGTGATGTAGCATGAATAGAGTTTGAGACGAGGAAAGCATAGATAGCTAGAGAAGGTTCTTAGGCATTCTTGTCCATCCACTTGGCAAAAGGAAATAAAACCAAACAATCAAAACAACAAGTGGATGTCCTCGAATGAGTAAAATATGCAACCAACATGCTCACACAATAAGATGGCAATTGAAATAGTGACAAAGCATGCACAGCCAATTCTAGCATCTATCAAGCAATTTGCGATGACTAGGTCATCTATATATGAGTATATTGACTTAGGAGTCAAGTGAGAACACTTGATCATAGGTCATACTCATCGTTTAAGCTCAAGTGGGGTTACCACTTTTACATAAAGCATTGGTGTGTCCACTTCTTTAGAGTTGCTTTAGCTCAAGTCTTAGAGTAAAGCTCCCCCTAGATGTGATATCCCCCCTAAGAGGGATGAACTAACCTTGCGTTTTGTCGATGATGACTTCATGTAGATGTTGAAGATGTGGATGCTCAATGTTGATGTAGATCACTTGGAGCTATCCATTTGAGTGAATTGCACTTTCAATACCTACATGGGTTAGTCCCACAAGGAACAAACAAGGATATCTGTAGACATAGAGTGATGCACACACAAGATGATGTCCATGAAAACTTTTATATTACCTTGTCCCTTGTCTTACCAATAAGAGGGTTTGTGACTCCTTGAACTAGTGCAAAATGTGGAAGTTGATTGCACTTGTTCTTGCCAAAATGATAAGAGTGAAGTATGTTGGCGTAGTCACCCTCAAGAACTCTCTAGTTCTTCTTCTTTTGGATCCACACCATCTTGATTGGAATCCTTGGAGTTGTAGTCGTTCTTGATGAAGTGGAACTTGAAGTGGTCTTGGGAATCCACTTGACTAAGGTCTTAGGAGCTTCTTCAAATGCATCAATTTCCTCTTGAAGCTTGTCCTTGCCTTTTTGCTTGTAGTCTTGTGGTGGAAGATCATCTTGAGCTTGTGTCCCCTTGAAGGAAGTATCATACTTCTCTTGTTGAGGAACAAACTTTGTCTTGGGGTATTGATCTTCTTGCCACTCAACTCCATTGGCATTGAACTTTCGTTCAAAACCAACACCTTGATTCTTCCGGTGCCTTCCTTGCTTGCGCACAATTTCCTCGAATTGCTTACTCCCGGCAAGGCTTTTGTACAGTCCTTTCTCTATAATTCCCTTCAATAAGCTATTTTCTTCCTCAAGTTTAACTTGGCTAAGAGAATCATTAGTGGAATCAAGAGAACTACTAGAAGCAACAATATTGGATTTAGCATGATCATTGTTACTACTAGAGGAAGAATCTTTCTTGTTCTTGTTACTAGACTTGACTTGAGGCATGTAAGTGGATAAGAGTAAATGCTTGGCAATGTAAGAAGAACTTTTCTTGCGGAGATCATCATTGATTGCCTTTAAAAACTCATGCTCTTGCTCAAGATTGAGCTTTTCAAAGCGTAACTTCTCATGAGCTCTTAAAAGTTCTCGATGATCTTCGAAGATAGTTTCATGAGCTAACTTAAGAGTGTTTAGTTCTTTAGTTAGAGCCTCAATCTTCTCCTTATCATTGTCATTCGTTTTATCTTGATTACCATGATTAATTGACGTTTCATCATAGTATTCATCACTAGAGTTGTCAACAAGTAAATCATCATCACCTAACAAGTCATCTTCATCACTATTAAAATCAACATACTCGGGTTGTGTTACCTTAGGACCTTTGGCCATGAAGCATCTTCCAATTCCTTCATTTGGTGAGTCAAATATGTCGTAGGAGTTGGTTGACACAAGTGCTAGACCTGCAACACCTTCATCTTGAGTATATTCGGAATCAGAGTGATAACTTCTCTCGGAGTGGTTGTTGGAGTCGGAGCCGGATACCAATTCACCAACATGAGCTTGATTTCTTTGTTTTGTGTAGCTCCTTGATGATTTTTCCTTCCTTTCCGAATCCTTGCTTCTCCGTGAGTATCTTCGTTCATAACAATCATCTCTACTCCTTCTCTCTCTTGGTGGTGATTCTTATCTTTTGCTTCTTCTTTTTGGAGAGTCTTCTCTTCTCTTGTAGGGAGCCGTAAACTCATTGGAATAGTGTCTGGGTCTTCCACAATTGTAGCAGTTTCGCTCTCGACTAGAAGATCTTTTGTCATTGTAGGACCTTGACTTGGAGCTTCTATCTTTGCTTCTACTCTTGTAGAACTTGTTGAAGTTCTTCACCATTAAGCTCAATTCTTCATTGAAGTTTTGTTTCTCACTTGATGATGTAGGGGCTTCACATGAGACTTTGTAGGCACCACTTGATTTGTTCTGAAGTTCCTCTTTATCCTTAAGTGACATCTCATGAGCAACAATTCTTCCAATTACCTCCATTGGCTTGAGATCTTTGTAATTGGGCATCATTTGGATCAATGTGCACACGGTATCATATTTTCCATCCAAGGCTCTTAGAATCTTCTTGATGATGAATTTATCGGTCATCTCTTCACTTCCTAAGCCGGCAATCTCATTTGTGATGAGAGCAAGCCTAGAGTACATTTCAGCGACACCTTCACCATCCTTCATTTTGAACTTGTCAAGTTGACTTTGAAGCACATCCAATTTGGATTCCTTGACGGAGTCGGTACCTTCGTGCATATCAATCAAAGTGTCCCAAATTTCCTTTGCATTCTCAAGACGGCTGATTTTGTTGAATTCTTCGGGGCACAATCCGTTTAAGAGAATATCACAAGCTTGAGCATTGTATTGCAACATCTTCAACTCGTCCACGGTAGCTTCACAGTTTGATTCTCTCCCATCAAAGAAGTCACCTTGCAAACCAACACACACAATAGCCCAAACGGCGGGGTTATGTCCAAGAATATGCATTTTCATTTTATGCTTCCAACTAGCAAAATTAGTACCATCAAAGTAAGGACCTCTACGGTGATAATTTCCCTCGCTAGACGCCATACTCTCCTAGGTTGTGAAACCAATGCTATGACCACCAAAAGCTATGGAAATCAAAGCAAATGGAGACCAAGGCTCTGATACCACTTGTAGGATCGAAAGTATGTCTAGAGGGGGGTGATTAGACTACTTGACCAAATAAAACTTAACCTTTTCCCAATTTTAGTTCTTGGCAGATTTTAGCTATTTTAGGACAAGTCAAGCAATCATCACACAATTCAAGCAAGCATGCAAAGAGTATATTGGCAGCGGAAAATAAAGCATGCAACTTGCAAGAATGTAAAGGGAAGGGTTTGGAGAATTCAAACGCAATTGGAGACACGGATGTTTTTCCCGTGGTTCGGATAGGTGGTGCTATCCTACATCCACGTTGATGCAGACTTCAACCCACGAAGGGTAACGGTTGCGAGAGTCCACGGAGGGCTCCACCCACGAAGGGTCCACGAAAAAGCAACCTTGTCTATCCCACCATGGCCATCGCCCACGAAGGACTTGCCTCACTAGCTGTAGATCTTCATGAAGTAGGCGATCTCCTTGCCGTTACGTACTCCTTGGTTCAACTCCACAATCTTGTCGGAGGCTCCCAAGTGACACCTAGCCAATCTAGGAGACACCACTCTCCAAGAAGTAACAAATGGTGTGTTCATGATGAACTCCTTGCTCTTGTGCTTCAAATGATAGTCTCCCCAACACTCAACTCTCTCTCATAGGATTTCGATCTAGAGGAAAGAAGATTTGAGTGGAAAGCAACTTGGGGAAGGCTAGAGATCAAGATTCATATGGTAGGAATGGAATATCTTGGTCTCAACACATGAGTAGGTTGTTCTCTCTCAGAACATATGAGTTGGAAGTGTAGATGTGTTCCGATGGCTCTCTTCACGAAGGAAGAGGCGGTGGAGGGGTATATATAGCCTCCACACAAAATCCAACCGTTACACCCAATTTACCAATCTCGGTGGGACCGAACCAACAAACTCGGTCAGACCGAAATAGTAAACCTAGTGACCGTTAGAGATTTTCGGTGGGACTGACATGCAACTCGGTAGGACCGATTTTGTTAGCGTTAGGGCATAACGTAATCTCAGTGAGACCGATTACACAAACTCGGTGAGACCGATTTTGGTAATTAGGTAACCAGAGAGTTGGTCAGGCAAACTCGGTGGGACCGATTTGCTCTTTCGGTGAGACCGAAAAGTTACAAAAAGGAAACACTGAATTTACATTGCAATCTTGGTGGGACCGATCCGCTCTTTCGGTGAGACCGAAAAGTTACGAAAGGGAAACAGAGAGTTTACAATCCCATCTCGGTGAGACCGAGATCCCTATCGGTAGAACCGATTTGCTAGGGTTTGGCAATGGCTATGACAAGTGAAACTCGGTGACGCTGGGTTGAAAGAATCGGTAGGGTCGAGTTTGGCTTAGGGTTTAGGTCAAATGTGGATATGGGAAAGTAGTTGAGGGTTTTGGAGCATATCACTAAGCACATGAAGCAAGAGGCTCATTAAGCAACACCTCATCCCTCCTTGAGAGTATTGGCTTTTCCTAAAGACTCAATGTGATCTTGGATCACTAAAATATAAAATGAAGAGTCTTGAGCTTTTGAGCTTAAGCCAATCCTTTGTCCTTAGCATTTTGAGGGTTCCACTTTCACCATCCATGCCATGCCAATCATTGAGATTTCCTGAAATAATCATCTTGGAATAGCATTAGCCCAATGAGCAATATGTTGTTATGAATTACCAAAACCACCTAGGGATAATTGCACTTTCAGTTTTCAAAGTAATAAGTTCCTTCATCATGCCTCTTTGCACGTGCCCACAAGTAGTCTCTGGCACCTTCGCCCTTATTTCACTAAAGGCCGAACTCCCACCCGACGCTACTACTTCTTTGTCATCCTGTTCCCATATCGGTTTCATGCTGTACTATCCTGGCACACCCATATGGTGGGGGTGCATGTTCTTCTTCTGAAGTTATGATTGCTTGAAACTCTTCTCAGCAAACTCTGAAGTTGCCCTGACCCTTTTGAATTCTGTCCAGTCTGCCTTTGTAATTTGGGGGTATGCAGGGATTGTGTCCTTGACTTCACTCAGTTACTTCTTGTACAACACGTGCTTCCAGTTTCTCCAAGCATCCCGAGCCTTCTTTAGTGTAGCGTGTTCCAACTGCATTCTCCAATGCTCTGGAACGCTGAAGTGATCCATGATCTCCTGGACTATCCTTCGTCGTGTTTCTGTGTCAGCTTTCCGAAACCCCGAGAGATTAATGTTGAGCCTTGCCATGCCAACAAATCCACACACACTTCTGAACCTCATGCATGCTTTATCTAGTTTAGTTGGAGCCCACGACTTTAAATCAATCTCGGTTACTTCATATACACCTTTAGGCTGGTGTGTGGGCTTCATTGGAGTGTTCCTCCGTGTCCTGACCGGAAGGGTAATTGCTGCAGCTCTATCCCGTTCAAGACTACTTGATCCCTCACGATCCGCTAAAGACCTAGGGTTGTCCGAATCAGATGAAGATACATGGCCTGATTGTGTTCTGTCGCTGCTACTCGGTATCTACAGAGACCACATGCGAAACTCAGGAGAGGAGGATAAGCATAAAACTAACAACTTGGTATCAAGCTTTCTAAACATGCCATGCAATAATTTAGAAATGTGCGGCTAATTTGTTAAGTTTGTGTGACTCGGGCGCCCGTGATATGTAAATAGGCAGTTACTTATTGGAAGAAATACAGCTTATATGTTGTAAGGAAATTAGATAATGAACATATATACGCTCTCCGTAATTTTATAGCCAATTTGGGAACATACGAACGAAATTGGAAGAGGGATTGCAAGGAAATATGCCTCACCGCGATGGAGAGCAGTAACTAACAGGCTTCTTAATGCAAACCCGGTCGGACCACAGGAGAGGCGAGGGTTCCTGCATTGATATGCTCGAGGGTGGCTGGCGAGCAAACGAAGACGGTGAGGTGCGGGCCACCTCGTGTTGGGAACGTCAGTGGAGGTAGGCTTGACGCCGAAGAGCGGGCATACGGCCGGGGTGAGCACGACGGCGTCAGAGAGGGTTCTACTATGGATCTGTGGGAGGGGGAGCTGGCGAAGGAGATTGGGTGGACTAGTTGAGTGAAACGCGGGCGGATGGTGGGGGATCTTGGCGGCCTAGGTGAAAAGGGTGAAAGGCCTATGCAAACCCCATTCAGCGTCGGAGGCCACAACTGGGTCTATGCAAACAGTTGCCTCCAAGCGCTCGTGTGCACAAACAGAATAATTTTGTTTGAAATGAAGACATACTAATTTTGAAATGAAGATGTGAGTTCATCGTTTCTCATCTAAATTTTTTGCACGTACACCAATCACAATTTTACCACGGGTTTGATTTGCTGGCGCATTTCAGGTCTCGTGTGCTATATGTAAGACATTTTTTTGGCTACCATGCATGTTTGCATATAAATCAATTCCTCGCTGGACTGCATTTCCTGTCGAAAGGGGTGAGGATTGCCGTTCGATCTGGGAGCATCCAACAGAGTAGACGTACGATCCGTGGGTTTTGGGTTCTGGCCAATCAGAACGCACGACTCAGATCGCACGCGCAGCAAGGGGGCATCGGCCACGGTTAGGTAGGCACATGGCTTTCCTGTGTGAAACGTGTGCAATTTGAAAACATTTTTTAGGAGGGGCTATTTGAAAACATGTACATGTGTTGTCGAAAGGGATGAGCATCGCTGTTCGATCAAGGAGAATCCAAAGGTGCAGACGTACGATCCATGGGGTTTGGGTTCTGGCCAATCAGAACATACGACTCAGATCGCGCGTGTGGCAGAGGGGTGGGCGGGTGCATCGGCCACGGTTTAGTGGACAGACGACTTTCGTGAGTGAACTGTGTGCTCTTTGAAAACATTTACATTACCTGACATCATATTTTTGTTCGAATGAAAACACGAGTTCATCGTTTCGCCTGCAATTTTTTTTCACGGTAAAAAATCATTAGTATAGTGGAGAGTGGTATATACTAGTATCATGAATATACAGTACTCCCTCTGGTCCTTTTTTGTCCACATATAAGTTTTGTCTGAAGTCAAAGAATTTCTAGTTTGACCAAATTTATAGAAAAACGTATCAACATTTACAATGCAAAATCAATATTGTTAGATTCATTATGAAATGTAGTTTCATGAAATATATATTCGGTATGGTAAATGTTGACATGTTTTAGTATATATTTGGTCAAACTTTGCAAACTTTGACTTGACCCAAATCTAAAACGTGAAGTAAAAAGGACTGGAGGGAGTACATATGATACTACCTTTAATTAATTATATCGTATTGTATAATACATATATTATAGTATATCATATATATAGATCATATTTATTGCCATGCATGACACAAATTAGGATCGCATTTAACATGATACGGTATCTACCTACTATATGATACTCTAACCCTCTATATATACTGTAACGCCCCGAGACCGATGTGCCAGGTGTCCTCCAGTTATTCGCTGTTGTGGCCTTGTCTTTGCTTACATGTCATGCATCTCATATCATGTCATCATGTGCATTTCATTTGCATACGTGTTAGTCTCATGCATCCGAGCATTTTCCCCGTTGTCCGTTTTGCAATCCGGCGCTCCTATGTCATCCGGTATCCCTTTCTACCTCTTTTCGTGTGCGGGTGTTAAACGTTTTCGGATTGGACCGAGACTTGTCATGCGGCCTTGGTTTACTACCGGTAGACCGCATGTCAAGTTTCGTGCCATTTGGACTTCGTTTGATACTCCAACGGTTAACCGAGGGACCGAAAAGGCCTCATGTGTGTTGCAGCCTAACACCTCTCCAAAGTGGCCAAAAACCCACATAAACCTCCTCCATAATCTAGGCCGTTCGATCATGATCACGTGGCCGCAAACCACACCTCCTTTGGACTCTCCTAGCTCCCTCTACCTATAAATATGTGATCCCCTCCAAAATTTGCGGTCTAACCCTAGCCTTCCTCTACCTCGCGCCACGGGACAAAAATCCCGCCGTCGGACATGTCCGCCCTCCATCTCGCCCCTGTCAATGGCGTCGCGCCACGTCACCCCGCCGCCGCCACCAGCCTATCGCGCACCGCCACCTCACCGTCCTCTCTCTCCCCACACCGTCGCGGCCCTGCGGGCCCGAGGACGGCCCGCCCGGCCCTAGCTGCCCGCGCCAAGCGCCGCTCCTCCCGCGCGGCCGCCGGAGGTGCCCGCGTCGCGTCGCCTATCCACCGGCGCCCTCCGCCGACGTCCGCGCTCGCCGGCGCCGGCCCGCCTCCCCTCGCCGATGCAGCAGCCCCACCGTCGTCTCGCCGCTGCTCCGCCGCAGGCGCCATGGCCCTGAGCTCCGGCCACCGCGGCTCTGCGCCGCCTCGTCGTCTGACCTCGACGGCCCCGCCTTGCTCGGGCCCCCGCATGTCGGCGCCGTCCCGGAGCTCCGGCGAGCTCCGCCATCTCCGGCCGCCTCGTCCTTCTCCGATGAACAGTGGTTCTAGCGAGATCCCGATCTGGATCTAGATCTGGGGTTGACTTTCTTCCCGAAACCCTAATTATTTTGTTATCTTCATCGCATCATAACTTTAGCACCGTTTCCTCGATTCGTGCGTGTAGCATATCAAAATGTCCATCTCGACGAGTACTTCATTTCATCTCATTGCATCATTTTCATTTGAGCTCATCTTGATGCCCTAAATGCCGTTGGAAGAGGGCTTTGTGATGATAGTCTCAAATCTGTTTCAGCAAAGGCACTTTTGTCATTTTTTCCATGATTAATGTGTGCATGCTATGATCCTGAGCTCTACATGAGTTTTGAAATATGCCATGTTATCTTTACAGGGGTGTATGCCATGTATTTTTGTGATCTATGTGGTGACTAGCACAAGCATGCAAAGTAGCCTACTCAATGTTGCTGATTTCATGGACTTAGAATTTCACTAAGTCCTTACCCTGTCCTTATTTTTATGCCATATGTTCATGTTGTTTCCTAGTCATCCGTGCCTCTTTTGATAATGTTGTTGATAATGTTGTGCTCTTTCCATCCATGTCTTTTTTTGTAATTATGGAGCACCTTAGCTTGACTCAATCGAGCTCTACTTTTGCTATAAAATGTTCCTGGCATATTGTTAACAAGTTTTGCAATTTTTCCAAGCTTGTTATTGTTGATCCGTGCATGCTATGTTGTTGTTCTTGCCATGTCTAGCTTATATGCCATGTCTATTTGCTGGGTGTATGCTTAGTTTGTCATGCCATGCTTTGTAGTGAGTGCATCGAGCTCGTAAACATGCCTACTTGATGTCTGTTTTACAAGCTCCAGTTTTCACCAAGTCTGAATCTGTTTTAGTTAATTGCTATGTTCACATGCTTGCAATTGTATTTTCTGATCCCTTTTGGCTCACGGTCACTAAGGGACTTTTGTTATATCCTTTGAGTAGCTTCATGCCGTGCCTTGCTTTGCCATGATATATTCCTGTAGCATGTAGTTATCGTGCCCTAAAAATTGCTTCCTAATGATAAATTCCTAACTTGCTGTTAATTTCACAAAGTCTGAAACCTGTTATCTTTTGCACTTTTGCCATGCTTGTTTGAACCTTCTATTGAGTGAATTAGCCGTAGCTCAGTGTTCATCTTTTGTCAAGCATCTTGAGTGGATCCCTGCCATATATTTTGTGGCCATGTTTGAGTGCAGTAGCTTATTTATCTTGATGTATTTAGATGGCTTCTTGTTGTTAATCGCAGATCGGCGCCGTATTTGTTTTGCCTGCCATTTGCAAACCGTGCATCCGAAACCGGTGATATTTATATCGATTTCAACCGAAATCATCTCCTATTTCCAGTGGCACTCTTGGATTTCCAAGTGGAGGCCAAGTTCAAATATTCCTTTCCAAATCATGCATATGCATCACATATCGCATCCCGCATATCATGCCATGTTCATGTTTGGTTTGTTTACTATGTTGTTTGCTTCTATCTGGTGATTCTTCTTCGGGTTAGTTCCGATAACGTCATGTTTGTGAGGATTCATTCATCTACGTCCGTTTGACTTCTTCATGGACTTGTTCTTCTTCCTAGCGGAATCTCAGGCAAGATGACCAAACCCTCGAAATCACTTCTATCTTTGCTTGCTAGATGATTGCTCTTTTGCTATGCCTATGCTACGATACCTACCACTTGCTTTATCATTCCTCCCACATTGCTAAGCCAAGCCTCTAACCCACCTTGTCCTAGCAAGCCATTGTTTGGCTATGTTACCGCTTTGCTCATCCCCTCTTATAGCATTGTCAGTTGCTGGTGAAGATTGGAGTTTGTTCCTTGTTGGAACATGGATATTTTGTTGGGATATCACAATATCTCTTATTTAATTAATGCATATATACACTTGGTAAAGGGTGGAAGGCTCGGCCTTATGCCTGGTGTTTTGTTCCACTCTTGCCGCCCTACTTTCCGTCATATCGGTGTTATGTTCCCGGATTTTGCGTTCCTTACACGGTTGGGTTGTAATGGGAACCCCTTGACAGTTCGCTTTGAATAAAACTCCTCCAGCAAGGCCCAACCTTTTTCCCTTGGGTTAGGCCAGCCCAAAGGTTATCTTTATTTTAACCCCCCCCCCCCGGCCAGTGCTTGTCTAAGTGTTGGTCTGAACTAGAGTCCTTTGCAGCGCCACCTCGGGGAAACTTGAGGGCTGGTTTTAGTTCTACGGAGCGCTCATCCGGTGTTGCCCTGAGAACGAGATATGTGCAGCTCCTATCAGGATGTCGGCGCATTGGGCAGTCTTGCTGGACTTGTTTTACGATTGTCGTGGATGTCTTGTAACCGGGATGCCGAGTCTGATCGGATTGTCTTGGGAGAAGGAATATCCTTCGTTGACCGTGAGAGCTTATGATGGGCTAAGTTGGGACACCCCTGCAGGGATTTGAACTTTTGAAAGCCGTGCCCGCGCTTATGGCAGATGGGAATTTGTTAATGTCCGGTTGTAGAACCCGAAGTTTAACTTAATTAATATGCATCAACAGCGTGTGTGTCCGTGATGGTCTCTTTCCGGCGGAGTCCGGGAAGTGAACACGGTGTTGGAGTTATGCTGGACATAGGTTGTTCTAGGATCACTTCTTGATCATAGTTTCTCGACCATGCTTTGCCTCCTCTTCTCGCTCTCATTTGCGTATGTTAGCCACCATATATGCTAGTGCTTTTTGCAGCTCCATCTCATACATTTTACCCTACCTATAAGCTTAAATAGTCTTGATCGCGAGGGTGTGAGATTGCTGAGTCCCCGTGACTCACAGATTACTTCCAAAACCAGTTTGCAGGTGCCGATGATACCGTGCAGGTGACGCAACCGAGCTCAAGGAGGAGCTCGATGAGATTCGCGTTTGTTATGTTGTTCCGTTTCCAATTGATCAGTAGTGGAGCCCAGTTGGGACGATCGGGGATCTGTGTAGCATTTGGGGTAGTCTTCTTTTATTTTGGTTCCGTAGTCGGACCTTGATTGTAACTGGACGATGTAATGCTTTATTCATGTATTGTGTGAAGTGGCGATTGTAAGCCAACTATGTATCTCTTTCCCTTATGTATTACATGGGTTGTGTGAAGATTACCTCACTTGCGACATTGCTTTCAATGCGGTTATGCCTCTAAGTCGTGCTTCGACACGTGGGAGATATAGCCGCATCGAGGGCATTACATATACTTTCTATTTTCTGAGTGCATGACATCGTCGGCTATGATAGCACCACTATGGCTAGCCTTATATAGGGAGTACCATATAGTACTATATATATAGTATCATGCATATGATACTAGTGTATGATACTATGTACGTACCTTCATAGTGCATATATAGTATCATAGAGTAGTACTACCTCCCTCTATAAACTAATATAAGAGCATTTAGATTACTAAATACTGACCTAGACGCTCTTATCTTAGTTTACGGAGGGAGTATATATATCATAGATGACCGTATTTATGGCCATGCATGACACAAAGTAGTATAGCTTTTATTATATATATATATATATATATGTTACGGTATCTACCTATGTTATTGCTTCTTTGCCGCGTCATCATATTTACTATTCCTGGGTGCATGATACCTGCTATGATACCCCTACTATGGCCACCCTAATAAGGTTGGTCGTAATATGGGAGTATCAAGCGGTATGATGCATGCCAACTAGACTTTTTGGATTATGTGGCGCATAGTTAAATGATGAAAGAGAGGGTGTGTGGTATCATATCATGATATCATATCATATTAAATGTTGTACTACTTTGTATCATGCCTGGTAATTAATAAGGAACCTAAGATACTAACTCATGATACTATGCATGCGCGCATTACGGAGGTATTGCCGATCATATACTAGTATCATGCATATATACTCCCTCCTTTCCGGTTTATAGGCTTATCTCAAAATTTTAGTTTTTCCATTTTATAAAGCTCAATTTGGTTGTTCCCCATCACATGTCCAGATTCCAAGGTGCATTAAATCATTACATCCAAGTATTAAGAGAAAGTTTACCAATGCATGTACTTTATATATGCATGCATGTATTGCAATTAATACATTGGAAAACATAAATTTTTGAGGAAAACAAAAGCATTAATTGGGTGTTCTTGCAAACTACAAAAGGTATTCCACCACTCACCATCTACCTTGGTTGGTGAGATTTTTGAATTGAGCCCTATAAGGCTGGTTGTAGTGGGGAGTATCCTATATATATATATACTAATAGTATCATGCATACATATGATAGTGTAGCTAGGATACTAGCTACTTCCGTAATGCATAGTATCATAAGTTAACATCTTAGGTTGCCTTACTAATCACACAAAGTAGTAGTACAACATTTAATTTGACACGGTATCTTGATATGATACTGTCGGCGTTCTGGGAACGGGGGTCCCCAGACTAGCCTGCCTGCGGCCTGCGACGTGGCTTAAGCGGGGGCCCAGCGTGGCCCATCTTCATCAGCTCAAGCTCAAGACCCTCGCGAGGGTCCAAGACTCGCGGGGCGGACGACAAGAATCTTCCTTAGAGGCGGCCTCATCAGGCAGGCTCACGAGGAGGTGGAGAGATCAAGGCAGGGGTACCTTGCAAGGAACCCGTGATGCAAGCCATGACGATCGAGACCAGGAGGACGCCAGGCGGGCGCCGGCCTGCGCAGTGTCCTTGTTTCCCCTTTGGTGCAAAGGGGGAAAGCACAGGCCAAGGCATCAGGCAATGGTTACCATTCCGGTGCAACGAGACCAGGACCAGCCGGACTGCAGGACGGAGGTCACCGTGGAGCCCAAGACGGCGTCATCACCAGTGCTCTTGGTAGCCGAAGACCACCTTTGGTCAGGATAACTTGTACTAGATGTTCCCCTTTAAAATGGCCAATTGTTGGCACCCTTCCCGATCATTATTTGGGGAGAGGCCCAGGGCCTCTATAAATAGAGCTAGCCACCAAAGAAGGAGGGGACGGCTTGAAATCTGGTAGAACCATAGCAGAGAGAGAGGAAGAGGCGACTGAACTCACCTTAGCAGTTCATCGCACCAGCCTAAGAACACCTCTCGCGAGGCTCTTCTTCCCTTGTACTGTCCATCATCAGCCCTAGAGGAAATCCACCACACCACACACTGGAGTAGGGTATTACACCACAACGATGGCCTGAACCAGTATAAACCTCGTGTCTCTTGTGTTGTTCATCATTTTCATCTTAGTTCGCACGAGAGGATCAGACGTAGATCGGTAGGGGAGAGATATCCGCGCGCACCCTAGTGTTCGAACCTCAAGGGTCTGCCGAAACCCAAAACCCGACATTTGGCGCGCCATGTAGGGGTGCGCCGGAGTCCTCCTTCCTCCGTGTCGCGTTCCGCCGCTTCTCCACCCAGATGTCTGGGCGACCTCAACCTTGCGCCTCAGGCAGCTTGCGCTCCGCTGGGCGATGCGGGGCGTAGGCGACGCGGCCAGACACCGCCTGCTCTCACGCCACGGCAGGTGCGGGCCGCAGCAAGGGCCTCGAACCATGCCGCTGCCACGGCGCCATACACCCGACGGGAGCAGGCGAACTCCAGGGCCGCGCTCACGGTGGCCCGAGAGCTACTACGGTGCCGCCTGCTGGATGGCTGCCGTGACGTGTTATTGGAGCGAGTGGCCGAGCTCCTGGACGCCGCCGCCTCAAGAGCGCCCCCTTTCTGCATTCAGCTGCCGCCCCAGATCCAGGATAGATCGCATGATGGCATTATGCGTGCCCACGCGATTTCAGGCGGGCCCCAGGGCCGGTCCGGTGCCAACACCTCCGCCGGCACCGGGCGGCAGATCGCGCTGGCCCTTCCCCAGGCCAACGAAGGGATGCACGCCGCGGCCTTTGGCCTCGGCGGACCACCACGTCATCACATACAAGGCGACGCCCCAAGCCAGATTGCATGGCAAGCGGGGCGCTGCAGCGAGGTCCACGAGGTGGTCGCCCCGGAGGCCTATGTACCCCGCATGGTGGATCAAGGGCGCGAGCTGGAAGAAGGTCACGGCTCGTTCCCCGGGCCCGGCTAGGACGAGCAGGCGCCAGAAGCTGAGCTCTTTCAGGAACCCCAAGAGAGCATCGACAATCGCGCCGACAACAGCAACTATCGGGTACCACTCATCCCTCAGGAGCAAGCTTACGCTAACCATGGGTCGTAGGAGGTACAGGTCGCCGCAGCGGATGGCTGCCCCAATGCTGCAGCCTCTTATCCCTCGGGAGGAGGGTGCAGGGGGCTGCAGGAAAGGAGCCGAGATCCGGGCTCACCCTCGCGGCGGTCGGGTCAAGATGTTCTCAGGAGGTAGGCCCTCTGCCGGGGAGGTGCCCCATGGCCTACCCCCGGCGGAGGACCCGTGGTCGTCGGGGGAACCGCTAGCGACCGCTCTACCCCATTGGCGTCGTCCTTGGTTTCCGGTCGCCATCAATGGCGGCAGAGTGAGGCGCAAGGCGGGGCCCTCGTATGGCGATATGAAGCAAGGCTAGTACCTATGAAGATGGCCCAGTGCCTGTGAAGCTCGTCGCCCCGTGACACTCTCACGTAATAATGAGTGGGGCTGTACGCGCCCCGGAGTCTTAGGAGCGCCGGTCTCAGGCCCTGGGGCTCCCGCCCATGCCCAGTGGCAGCACTTAGCTCCGCCCTGGTGAGAAGACGTCGAAGACTAGACTAGGTGCCGGACGTGGCTTTTTTGCTTTTCTTCTGCCTTTTTGCTTTTTTATTTCTTCCTTGTCGGCAAGTTTCTTTGGTTTGGATTTAAGTTGGATTTGAGTTCGAAGCTTGCGTGCGTTCGGGGAGGGGGTGTTTAGTCTCGTTCGAGCAATCTCTCGCATTCTGGTTTCGGATTTACGCCCCAAGCTAGCGTGAGCTGCCCCCCTCACAAGCCCCTCGTGAGACGGGTCGGGCCAGGCACGCCTACAGCCAGGACCACTGTCTCCGCACCCTCTCCGGAGGTCCTCATCACAGGATCAGCAGGTTAATCAAGGGACGCCGGAGGCGTAGCATCCCCCCGCACACCCACTCAGGGCATGCCAGGGCCGGAAAGGTAAACGAATCAACCGAACCATCAATGGGCTAGTGACTAAACTCACGCTTAACGTTGTGCTCACCAGAGTATGGATTACAAATCTTTACAAGAGGGGCCTCACCTCCCAAAATGCTCTCATATTCTTCAGGGCCATGCCCGAGCCTTCTTCATGCAGGATAAACTGCGGAGACATGTGGTCAGTCAGACATATCACTCACCACGTCTTCTGGGGCGCCCTCAGAAGCGTCACTAGCGTCGTCGACATTGTCACCACCGCCGCCAACATCCCCATCATCGCCAGGATCGTCCACAACGTCGCCTTCATTGGCGCCCACGACCACGCCGTTGTCATCAGACGCAAAGGCCTTGACGAGACGTTGTCCTCCACCCACCGTGCCAGGTCACCTCGGACGGCAATGGGCATGGGTGCGATGGCAGCGTCGAAGTCGAAGTGGGGGTCCCTGTCCTGCAGATAGCTGAAGACACGAGAGAAGGCACGCCCGAGCAAGGCTCGGCTCCTGTCTTCGACAAGCCAGTGGGACCTCTCAGGCCGGTTCTCCAGAAGCGTCACCACATCAATGAAATATTGGAGGTTGCCGGCGTAGTTGACCTCATGCGGCTCCCTAGCAGCAGCCTCGCAGACATAGCCCAAAGCTGTGTTGGCCCCCTCTCGGAGCGTTTCAAGCATGGGGGCATGCACATGCTCCAGAACTCGCCGCCGACGTAACTCGTCCTCACTTCGCTGCGCGACGGCCTCGGCGTCATCGACCCTCTGTTGAAGAAGAATCTCCTCGGCCCGGGAAGAGGACAGCTCCGCCTGCGCCGCGCCGAGGTCGGCTACGGAGGAGTCCGCACGCCGCGTTGCTTCGGTCAGTTTGGCCCTGAAGGCTGCGGTCCTGCCCTTGGCCTCAGCCTTGATCAACACCAACCTCGTCCCGTGTTCGCGCTCGAATGCCGAGCGAGCTTCCGCCGTGCGGCGATCGACTTCTTCCTGGGCTCGGGCTTCACGCGCGGTAACATCATCCTCCGCCTGGGCCACCAGGCGCTCCCTCGTCTCCAACCACTCAAGGTCAAGGTTGCACTCAGCTGCCTCCAGCGTCAGCACCTCCTCGCGCTTCAGAAGCTCCACCCGGTCGACATAGGCCGCCCCCATCGACTCAAGAGCCGCGTGGCGCAATTCCACTTGCTGCTCCGGGGAGTTGCTCCGGGCTTGGAGCTCCCGTGCGCGCTCCTCCGCATCCTTGTGCCGCCGGTCTGCCTCCTGAGCCTCCTCGCGCTTCAGAAGCTCCACCCGGTCGACAGAGGCCGCCCCCATCGACTCAAGAGCCTCCTGGCGCAATTCCACTTGCTGCTCCAGGGAGTTGCTCCAGGCTTGGAGCTCCCGTGCGCACTCCTTCGCATCCTTGCGTCGCCGGTCTGCCTCCTGAGCCTCCTCAATGGCCAGGGAGCAGGCCTCCCGCAAAGCTGCCGGTGACGCCTCAGCCTCCGCGTTGTCAAGATCATGTTGATGATGCATGAGGGCTACGGCAACCTTTAGTTTGCACTTCTCCTCAACAAGGCGCAACCTTCGGCCTCGAGGCGCGCATCCTCGTCAGGAAGCTCTGCCCCGATCCGGCTCACCGCATCCGCCGTCCCTTGGAGGAACTCTTCATGAAGGGCAGGACGCTCCCGAGCACGCCTGAGCACCTCTTCCACATCACCCTCTTCCGCTAGAGCATGCAGAGGCCCCAGCCGTCGCCGGATGGACCGCCCTGAGAGTCCAGCCCGGCGTCGATCCAACCACGGAGGAGGAGCCAAGGACAGACCTCAGCCATTCGCCTTCTATGACCAGAGAAGGGGCACGGGGCAAGCCGGAGACGCCCCAAGAAGACTCGCGAAGAAAGGGCATCGGGCGAGCAAGCTCGAGGCACCCTATGGAGCAGATCACTCCACCAACCGGTACAGCGGCGAGGGCGCCACCTGTGCTTGGCGGACCCGGAGCCAGCAAAGGGGGCGAAGCTGCGGGGGCTGGCTCCTGGGTCGACTCGACGGACTCAGCAAGGCGGGACCTGAAGGGCCAGGATCAGCCAGAAGGATAACAGAGCAAGTGAGCAGGGAAAGAAGAAGGCTTACTCGTCCATGGCAAAGTACTTCCTGCGCTTCAACAAGCGGCAAGGGCGGTCGCTGCCGCCTAAGGCCTCCTTCCTCTTGCGAAGGGCCTCGAAGTCTACAGAAACTGACCCAAGCGCCTGTGGCGGGGGTCGGCCTGGGGCGCAGAAGAAGCCTCAGGATTGTCAGCGCCGGAGGAGTCAGCTTTGGGGGCACCGTCGGGCGTCTCTTCGCGAAGAATGGTTGGGGGCTCGGGAGCCCCGGCCTCAAGAGCCGAAGGCCAAAACCCTGCATCAACCACCGCCCCAGGGCGGGCCTCAGGAGACGCCGCCTTCGAGGCCTCACGCGGCGCCACCACCTCGACATCAGCCACCTCAGCTCCCACCGGCTCTCTTCCCGCTCTGTCGCCTGGGGAGGGACCACTGTGGGCGGCGGGGGAAGCAACCACGACAACTGGGTTCTCGCGTGGCCCCGTGAGGCCAGCCGGGCGCAGCCCCCACTCATCGAAGCTGGGCATCTGCTTCACGAAATCGGCCCTACCGGAACAAAGGTATAGAAGGACGCCACCGCTCCGTAGGCTCCCTGGGGAAGGATCACCATTCAAGACCCGAAGCACCGTCCACAGCACTTCGGGCGCCAAATCCTCCTCCTGAAGCCGCATGCGGTCTCTGCGCCCCACAAAGTCCCACATCCGGCTAGAGTGGCGCTGGAGAGGAGCAATGCAACACAGAAGGAACTCCCTCACCACCTTAGGCGTTGTCACATTGTGCGCCCTCAAACTTTCGAAGCGGCACCAGACAAAAGCGAGCCGGGGGCTCGCGAGCGTTTCATGACCCCAGCCTGGGTTGGGAATAGCAGGCAAGGTCGGGTGCGAGAGCAAGGGGCTGGGCACCCCGACGTCCATGTACAGCCACCGCTCTCTAAACCTGGCCTGAGAAGGCGGAAGGCCGAAGTCAATCCCTGAAGCAGTCGTCTCAGGAACGACGAAGAAGCTTACACACCCCGAGCACTGAGTGGGATCGCTCAGGCGCAAAGAGAAGAAGTGGCGCAGCAGGGCAACAGAAGGAGGGATGCCTATCATCGCCTCGCACACGAAAGCAAAGACGGCCAAGAGGGTAATGGACTCCGGCCCGAGGTGCATCATGTGGATCTGATAATGGGAGGGCACATCATTGAAGAAAGCCGAAAAGGGGGGAACCAGACCCGCCCATAGGGCATCGGCAAAGAACCAGACCTCTGTGACGGTCCTAGCAAGAAAGGCGTGGGATGCGGGCCAAACTGTGGTCCGGCCGCACTCGTGGAAGATGGAAGCGAGGGCGGAGTGGACCTTGTCCAAGGCTTCGGGTTGAGTATGATTAACCGATCGACAGCGGGAGACGTCGCTGGAAGTGCGCGGGACGAAGGCGCGGGCTTCTTCCCCCTTCCCTTCTTTGTCGGTGCCATGGCGTTGGGGAAAGGGAAGAGGTCAAGCCGGAGTGGCGGCGGAGGATGGAGCTCGGAGAAGAGGAACGGTAGGAGGCGAGCTGGCAGCCAAAGGTGGAACAACTGTGTGCAACTACGGGTCCGCTTAGCTGGGCGCGTAGCAAGGCGTCGTGGGAAGTGCAGACGCCCACGCCCAATCAACCGCCACGCGGCGCCCAAGGCCGCAGGTTGTTAGGGCCCTCAGCACTTCGCGCTTGCCCCTTCGGTTCTCTGCTAAGCCAAGCCCGCGCGCACGCCTTGGGCCCGGGGGCTATTGTCGGCGTTCTGGCAACGGGGGTCCCTAGACTTGCCTGCCTGCGGCCTACGGCGTTCCTCAAGCGGGGGCCCAGCGCGGCCCATCTTCATCAGCTCAAGCTCAAGACCCTCGCGAGGGGCCAAGCCTCGTGGGGCGGATGACAGGAAGCTTCCTTAGAGGCGGCCTCATCAGGGAGGCTCGCGAGGAGGCGGAGAGATCCAGGCAGGGGTACCTCGCGAGGAACCCGTGACGCAAGCCATGACGATCGAGACCAGGCGGGCGCCGGCCTCCATAGTGTCCTTGTTTCCCCTTTGGTGCAAAGGGGGCAAGCACAGGCCAAGGCATCAGGCAAGGGTTACCATTCCGGTGCAACGAGACCAGGGCTAGCCGGACGGCAGGACGGAGGTCACCGTGGAGCCTAAGACGGCGTCATCAGTAGTGCTTTTGGCAGCCGAAGACCACCTTTGGTTACGATAACTTGTGCTAGATGTTCCCCTTCAAAATGGCCAATTGTTGGCGCCCTTCCCGCTCATTATTTGGGGACAGGCCCAGGGCCTCTATAAATAGAGCTAGCCACCACAGAAGGAGGGGACGGCTGGAAATCTGGTAGAACCATAGCAGAGAGAGAGAGGAAGAGGCGACTGAACTCACCCTAGCAGTTCATTGCACCAGCCCAAGAACACCTCTCGCGAGGCTGTTCTTCCCTTATACTGTCCATCATCAGCCCAGAGGCAATCCACCACACCACACACTGGAGTAGGGTATTACACCACAACGGTGGTCCAAACTTGTATAAACCTCGTGTCTCTTGTGTTGTTCATCATTTTCATCTTAGTTCGCATGAGAGGATCGGACGTAGATCGGTAGGGGAGAGATCTCCGCGCGCACCCCATTGTTCGAACCTCAAGGGTCTGCCAGAACCCGAAACCCGACAGATACCACATCCTCTCTTGTGTGCCACATCATCTAGAAAGTCTAGTTGGCATGAATGATACCGCTTATGATATTACCATTACAACCAGCCTAGCTAAACCGGAAAGGAGGGAGGATGAGACTAGCTAGACAAAATGGAGACTATTACACTTGTAACATACACATATCCCTAGACTATATATGTTACTACCTTCATAGTGGGTAGTAACATAGGTGTAGTGTGATGCAAACCTTCATTTCTTAGGTTACAGACTCATATTGCATTGGGACATGCCACAATAACTATCTAAGTTACTGAAACTATCTCTTTCCTCATTCACTTATTGCCACATAAGCAAGTTTGCTGAGTTGGAGTCGGCGTTACTGCTGAAGTAACTCCCACTGTGGCTAGTCTCATACTAGCTACCTCACTAAGAGCATGGTTAATAATATAGGCGGGGGTCGGCTATAAGAAGCTGACATGCCATATATATCCAACCTCTTAGAGGGTATGTACAATAATAAGTTTTATATATGTACTAGTTTATCAATAGTTGGCCCACCTTACATCCTCACAAAGTGGCTTGGGTCTCCTGTTGCAGCTGGCTCTACTAACCAAGAGCCCGCTTCTCTTCTCTTTCCTCGAACTAATAAGCACATATATATTATTCTATTCCTTATATCCAGACTACCCACAGTGGGAGTAACATTGGTAGTAACATCACACATACCTAGATAAAATAGATATGTGGCAAGCAATAAATGAAGAAATGGAGGAAAGTGGATGTGTGTGATGTTACTACCTATGTTACTCCCATTGTGGGTATAGTCTTATACTATAGTATGAGACTACCCACAATGGGAGTAACATAGGTAGTAACATCACACGTATCTAGATAAAGTGGATGATGTGGCAAGGAATAAATGAAGAAAGAGAGGAAAGTAGTAACATAGCGAGTTACTAGTAGTATGAGTAACATCACACATACATATCAAGGCAAGATGTGTCTATAGCCTAATAACATAGACTAGTGTACCACATGGGCATGTTACTACTCTATGTTACTACCCATTGTGGCTAGTCTGAGTAACATCACACATCTCAAGGCAAGATCAGTCTATAGCCTAATAAAAGAAGTGTTGCATGTTACTACACATATGTTACTCCCCACAATACAGGTAGTAACATAGACTAGTAACATTCTATGTTACTACCCATTGTGGCTAGTCTTATGTCACTCTATTGTGTACTTACTTGCTCAAATAATGCATAGTGTCATAGAGGAGCTAGTATCATATGTAGTACTTTATTTATATTGTCATGCATGACACATAGTAGCATAACATTTATTATGATACGGTTTCATGATATGATACTTAACCCTCTCTTTCTTCATTTAATTAATTCTGTGATAGCTCATCAAAATTGCCTAGTTGGCATGCATGATACTAGGTATGATACCCCCTTACTATCATCCTAGCAAAGGTGTACAGATCATTTGTGCTTCACTTTGTGAGTTTTCATCCATTTGTTCAAGAAGCGGGGAGAAGTTTCAAACATTTCGGCCGCGAGGTGCGGGCACTAGCGTAGGCCTAGTTGGTATTTTAATTACAAAAAATTCAGATGGAGTTCGGACATCATCAAGATCGATGTGTGCTTCTGGCGTGCTCTCACGACCCCGTGGAAAAAATTGGTAAAGTTTGCCACAACTTATGATGACCGCTCCTTCCAAACTAGAGCATCTCACATGAAGGATCAAGGTTTTCCAAAAGGAGACGTGTCAATTCAAACTCCTGTGGCCAGTGAATTCATCGTTTGTCCTCATAAAAATTTCCACGGTACGGAATCACCATTATACCATGGATTTGATTTTCTGGCGCATTTCAGGTATCGTTAGCTATATTTAAGATATTTTTTCATATTAACGTGCATTTTGTGCATAAAAATAAAATTACAACCGGAACTGCATGCATTGTCGAAAGGGATGAGGATCGTCGCTCGATCTGGGAGCATCCAGCTGTGCAGACGTATGATCCGTGGGGTTTGGGTGCTGGCCGATCAGAAAGCACGACTCAGATCGTGGGTTGGGTGGTGTCCGGCCTTGGTCGGCACACGGTTTTCATCAACGAACTGTGTGCTATTCGCAAACCAGATTGCATATTTTTGTTCACACATATTGAGATCGATTGAGTGTGTTAGCTCTATGATATAATAATAGTAATAGTAATATTAATAATAATAATAGTAAAATATAGTTCATATTCATTGCCTGAGGAGACATCATATCAAGGCCAACATATAAACGGTTCTTACATCAACAGAAAACTTGGCATAACTTACAAATTCAGTACACGCGACAGTTATAAATTGAACGAATTAAGTTGCAGGGTAGGTATAAAGACTAGTCTTACAGCTTAATTCCCATGTACATGGGGGAACTAGGATCATTAAGTTGAACACGAATGAACTTGGGTTTTTGATGATTTTAAACTTCTTCTCTGTTGCACTGGTGCGTGATCCCTTGGCTGGCAACTCATCAAATTCATCGTACTCATCCTGATCGACAACATCGTGGACACCCAGTACACTTCTCTTCCCATGCATCGCTAAATGGCCGTTCTTATGCAAGAGGTCTTCCACAAAGAAAATCTGGGTAGCATCACTGGCAAGAATGAATGGGTCCGCATGATATGCCATTGTTGTCCTGTTAACACAGGTCTTCCTGTACTCAACAATCCTTACCTGACCAAGAGGAATCCATGCGCACCTGAATAATGTCACCTTAACTTTCACATAGTCAAGCTCCCAAATCTCTTTGATGGTTCCATAGTATACCCTTTTATCAGCTTCATTTATATTCATTCATTCTATTCGAACAAAGGTGTTCTGATACGAGGTCTTCTTATCATGTTCCTCAGTGTAGAACGTGTATCCATTTATGTCATATGCTTGGTACGTCAGCATCGTAGGTGATGGCTTTTATGCCAACCACGTAGCATTGTCATTGATGGATCCTTGTGCCAAACGATTCTTCAGACATTCAGCGTCATTCTTAGTGTGCTCCTTCATATCCACCTCTGGTGAAGGAACCATTGGTAAGAATCTTTGGCGTATCTCCGCCAAGTATTCTTCGGCATAAGCAATGAGAACTGGGCCGTTAAGCAGTACCATCAAATGGGCTTTCTCTGCCAATTCTCCAGGTGCAACCATTTGCATGCCCTCAAGGACTAGCTTAACTTTCAGCCTTCCCTCATGGTGAGAGAGGGGAAAACCTATAGGTCTTTGTTTCATGTATTCAGTTTAAAACTGAACCACCTCCTCCGCGGTATAAACTTGTAGGATGCTTGCCTCTGGATGGTTTTGGTTACGACAAAAGTTCTTCAGGGTTCCCATGAACCGCTCGAAGGGATACATGTTGCGAAGAAACACAGGACCACAATACTTTATCTCTTCGACAAGGTGCAGAGTGAGATGGACCATGATATCAAAGAATGACGGTGGGAAAAACATCTCTAGGTTGGACAATATTCTTGCAATATCATCTTGCATATGATCCAACTCTTCAGGATCTACAACTTTCTGCCATAGTTGGTTGAAGAAATCACAGAGGTTAATGAGTGTGTTTCTTATGGCCACTGGGAGGATTTGTGTCAACATTACCTTGCAATCATGTGACTTCATGTGTCCCAACTTCATTTTACCTGAGCTCACATCCACGAGACTTCTGATGTTTGCGGAGTAGGAAGAGGGTGTCTTAACTGGCAACAAATAGTTGAAGATCTATGTTGCTTCTTTTGAACTGAAATTGTAACTCTGGCAAGCTTTGATGAATTTGTCATCATCTTCTGCTTCACTCTTGCGTTGTGATGGATCAGCAAGCATATCGAGCCGTAAACCGTCACCATCCTTTCTTTTACCTTTAATCTTGAGCAGAGTACCAAGGATGCTTTCATATACATTCTTCTCTATGTGCATGACATCGATGCATTGACATACACGTAGAATCTCCCAGTAAGGTAATTTATAGAACACCGATTTCTTCTTAAATGCGTGATCCTTGGGTGTTAGTTTCACCGTCAAAGGGTGGTTCTTGCCAAGCACAACATTAATTTTTTTTAGCCATGTTGTGGACCACCACCCCTTCATAGGGTCTTGGGGCTACATCTGCCTCTGCCGTACCATCAAATTCATCTTTCATCTTTCGGTATGGGTGATTTTTCTGTAAGAACCTACGATGATGCAAATACACTATTTTGTGCGAGATGGGAAGTCTTTTGCTAGTTGTCCTATCCATGCATATGATACACCCTACTTCTCCCCTTGTTTTCTGCCCCGATGTGTTGCCTAATGCCGGCATATCTTGAATGGTATGCACCAGCATGGCATGTAGATCAAAAATATCCTTTTTGTAAGCATCATAACATTTTACAGCGAGCACATCTATCCACACTGTCAGCAGTTCTACTACCAGTAGCTAAAAATAAATGTCCATGTCATTTCTAGGTTGCTTCGGCCTTGGATAATAATTGACATCATAATGTATTTTTTCTTCATACACAACCAAGGAGCTAGGTTATATATGCATAGAAGCACCGGCCATATGCTGTGATTGGTGCTCATATCGCCAAAAGGATTCATCCCGTCAGTACACTCCCCGAGCCTTATACTTCTAGGATCCTTGGAAAAAATTTCAAACTTTTTGTCAATTCATTCCCACTGAGCCCCATCTTTCGGGTGCCTCATATACCTATCCGCAATTCGCTCATCATGATGCCACCGCAACCTCTTTGCCTCTCTAGGGTTTGCAAACAAACGCCTCAACCTAGGAATTAAAGGCAAGTACCAAACAACCTTGAACGGGACTCCTGTCTTGATCTGTTCGTCCAATTTGTACTTGTCCTTTGCTCTCCTGCGCTTGTATCGTGCATGCTTGCATGTGGGACATGCACGAAAATCTTTGTACTCAACACGGTACAATATACAATCATTCACACAAGCGTGTATCTTCTATATTTCAAGTTCCAATGGGCAAACAATTTTCTTCGCTTCATTCGTGCTTCTGGGGAGCACATTATCTTCTGGAAGAATTTCTTTCAAAAGACCTAACATCTCGGTGAAGCCCTTGTTTGATAGACCATTTGCTTCTCTAAATCTAAGAAGCACCAGGGTGGCACGCAACCTGGAATATTTCTTTTTGCAACCTGGATACAATTCTTTCTTGTAGTCCGCATCAATGGTTGGCAGTTCTTTCAGAAGACCTAACATCTCGGTGAAGCCCTTGTTTGATAGACCGTTTGCTGCTTTAAATCTGAGAAGCACCAGGGTGGCACTCAACCTGGAATATTTCTTTTTGCAACCTGGATACAATTGTTTCTTGGAGTCCGCATCAATGGTTGGCAGATCCTTGTACCCAATCATATGCATATCTGGGCCATCGAAATCTGTAATAATAGCAGCAAAATCTGGCATATCAAGATCTTCATCATCTGCGTCGTCGTCTTCGTTTTCGAGTGGGTGTTTTGGCTTTCCGGTGTTCCATTGGTAGCTTGACGCCTCTGCCCTGATGTTAGATTCAACATCCATGTGACACTGATCGCGGTTTGGCATCTCGCTGCCCTGGGTATCTTCATCCATGACCTCCTCTTCACTGTGTCTAGTCCAACGTGTATATCCATCCATGAATCCCCTAGATACTAAGTGCATCTGGACATCTGCAACTTCATGTGACTCTGTATTGGCACAATCAGTACATGGACACAGGATGTAATCAGCATCACCAATTCTCCTCTTTATACTTTCAGCCAAATTGATGAACTCTGTCATGCCACTGATAAAAGCTACGGTTTTCCGATTCTACATCCAGTGAGATCGTTCCATATGCAACACACAAATGGTAATTAAAAACAAAACAACAATATTAATACACGGATTAACTGTTGTCCAAAGATGCATGCATAAATCACAAGGTTTTATTTTAATAATTACTAAGGGCGCTCCATGTTGTTATCCAGACGTGCTATGACAAAAATTAATGGCCAGTCAATTTACACGCGTAGTACTAGTACAACACTACACTTAGGAATTGAATACCTAAATTTAGCCACTCACGAAAAGAATACCTTAATTAATTAGCCGCATGGCGACTGTCACACCCTAGCTAGTCCATGCATTAGAGTGTGCATCATTTTTACTTTCATCAGAAACTTGAAATGGGGAAGGCAGAACCCCAGCAATCCCCCCCTGAAATCAACTAGGGTTTACTAAAAATAATTTCAATGAACCTGAAATGCCCTTCTAAAATGTTCCCCCTCTTTGCCTTGGGTTAGAACCTCTGGGAAAATAGGTGCACATTTTTCTAGGTCAACAGAAGGTCATTGATTTAAATCATAAATATTTGAATTTAGGCATTTAAATGCTATAAAATAATTCAAATTCTCAAATAATTCTAGAAATAAATGTTTGCTGTTAGGAATAATTCCAACAGAGCCCACAATTATTTTCAGGATTTTAGAAAGTGCCTAGGTATTTTAAATAAAGCCCTAAAGCTACAGAAAAATAGAAAAGGAAAACAAAAATCAAAAAAGGGAGAAAGAAGCCAGTTGCACCTTACCTGGCTCGGCCCAGCCGACTGGCCAGCGCCAGTCACCCCCTACCTCACGCCAGGAGGCAGGGGCGCGTGCTCGCCGCGTGCCAGCCACGCGCCGGCCACCTCCTGCTTCTGCCGACGCTGTGAGGCGCCCAGAGACGCCACGAGACCCCCTCGACCCTCTCTCGTCCTCTCTCACTCTCCCCCTCGTCTCCCTCATCCTCTCCCGCGATGGCCGAGCGCGCCCCTCGCTGCCGATCGCCGTAGTCGCCGCTAGAGACCTCCCCTCGCCCCTCCGACGAGTCCATCAGCTTCGCCTCGACTCCCTCGTCCTCCCACCGAGCCTCGCTTCGCCGGAAGCCCTGCAACGCCGCCTTCGCCCTCATCTTCAACCTCGGGCATCCGAGAACGCCGGTGACCTCACTTCTTCTCCAGCCCGTCCCCGAGCCCGCTGAGACCACCGCTGCACTCCCCGTGAGCCTCTCCTTCGATCCCCACCTTCCCCTTGCTCGTTTGTGCCCTATAGCTCCGATTTCCACCGCGGCCGAAGCTCGTCGGTGCCGTGCCTCATCGCTGTCGTGGCCAGGGCCACCGTGGCTTGAAGCTGGGCACACCACCATGCTCAGCGCAGTCCCAGGAGCCTAACGCACCACTCCCCGCGCCTCGCCGTGCCCCGTAGCGTTGTATGCAACCACGCCCGAACTCTGGCGACCGCCAAGGTCGTCGCCGGTGTCGTTTCCGGCCACCCCGAGCCCAACCACCACCACCAAACACCGCGGATCGTCCCCAGCTACCCGTAGCTGCTCTCCGCGCATCATTTGGTGCCTTGTGGGCGTTTTCCACAGCGCGCCACCGCGTCTAGCCTCGCCGGCGGCTAAACGTCGGCAGGCTTTGACCCGCTGACCAGCGAGGTTGATCTGCTGACGTGGGTTGACCTCCCCCCCTCTCTCTCACCGACATGCGGGCCCTGCCCGACTAATTACCCTGTTAGTGCTAACTAAATAGGTTAGTTTAATTAGTATAGCCACTGACTAGTGGGCCCTGCCAGTTAATTAGGCTAACTAAATGTAGTTAGTGCACAGAGACACTGACTAGTGGGCCCCACCAGTCAGATTTGACTTGGCTGGCGTCTTTAACCTGCTGACGTCACCCTGACGCATTGCTGACGCAGTAATTGTTTTTGTGGAATTATATTTAGTCAGGAAATTCCAGAAAATAGTTCAAACTTCAAAAATTCATAGAAATTCAACCATAGCTCCAAATGAGATAAATTATATATGAAAAATTATCAGAAAAATTCAATCTATCCATCTGTAATGGTTTCATGCATGAAAAAACAATTTTACCTTGCTGTTTAAGCAGAATAAGGTAATGCACTATAAATGCCATGTTTAATGAGCTAATATTTGAATCTTTGATTCAAATGAGTTCATCCCTTCCTTTTTTGGCTTGCATTAGGCCAAGACACAATCATATTGCCATGTCATAGCATGCATCATACTGTTGCATATCGTCATGTGTTGATTGTGTTCCGATGTGTTCTCGTGGTAGGTTCTGCGTCCGAGGTTATTCACGAGTATCCAACTGAAGGGCAGTATCCCGCTACCACTCCATCAGGCAAGCAACCATTGATCATTCCGATACAAACCCATGTTCTCGCTTCTGCTCTAGTTTACTGCATTAAGACAACGCGTTTCAAACTGCTGTGTGCTACGGTAGTTGAACCCTTATCCTCTGCATGACCTGTCATTGCGACAGTAACTAGATCAAACCCACTAGCATGTGTAGGAGTTGATTGAGCCATGTATGTGTTTCCTACCTTGCTATGCCTGCTATGCTTAGAGTTGTGTTAGGTCTGGTTCATCGGGGTGATGGGCTAGAGTGAAATGCTTATGTCGGTAATATGAGGGATGTGTTCAACATGTTTTGGTAAAGGTATCGATGAAAGGCCATGTAGGAGTACATGGTGGGTTGTTTTGTTGAGACCGTCCCTAAGAACCGAGATCTGTATGTGTGACTTAAGATTCAGCTACTACCATGCATTGGGATCCTTAATTGACCCTCTCGGCTTCTTAATCACCCTAGTACTCTGTCCAGGAGTTGCAAATAGTTTCTGGTGCTTGTAGGTTATGTGTTGGCGGCCGTGCATAGCGCTGACCCTAGGGGTGGGCTATGCTGCGGTAGATACACCGTGGCACGGTGTACCGAGTCACCCGTTTGGTGTCTCGGGAACCCTGTTCACATCGTTCGGGGCCGTAAGTGGAAACCTCGGCCGGACTCCCTGCGGATGGAACCTGGATAGGCGATAAACCTGGACTAGAGACTTAGGTGTTTAGGTAGGCCGTGGCCGACACCCTCGCCGGGCTTCCGCTTGAAGGTTGCCGAGTACATGTCGTGTAGATGGCGGTAAGTGGTGAAAGCGTGTATGACGAAGTACACCCCTGCAGGGTATAAAAACTATTCAAATAGCCGCGTCCGTGGTAAAGGACTACTTGGTTGCCTATACAGTTCATAGACAAGTTAATGGATACTACTAAAAGACTCAAGATAAGTGTGAGTACCGAGGATGGCCCTCTTGTAGGATGACGAGGGAGGATCCCCGGTGGAGTATTGTGTTGGTGAGTAGTGGACTTGTGTGCGCAAACTATTTTACTAGTGCAGTTCCATAGGGTAGTTTAGCCAAGAGTCAAAGCTGGCTTGCTGCATTAACCCCACCACCTTCTTGAGAATAAGCATGTATAGTAGGTTCTGTTGTAAGACTTGCTAAGTACGTTTGTACTCATGTTTGCCTATTTATTGTTTTTAGACGACAACACTGCCCCCTCCGATGGGTTTTATGTAGACCTTGACGTCGACGAGTGACTAGCCACCCAGGTGGTGATCCCGACCATGGAGGGCCCTATGTAGATAGACAGGCTTCGAGAAACCTTCTTTCTTTTTAGAGTCTGTACTCAGACTAGTTGCTTCCGCACGTGCTTGTATGATTGTATGACTTGAGTGTCGGGCCATGTGACCCGTATCTGTATGACATGTTATGTATGGCTCTCTGGAGCCTTCAAATAAAGTATTTGAGTTGTAGACTTTTGTTGTGATGCCATGTTGTATGTACTCATATCGGGCATATTGTGTGTATGAATGAAATGCTTGGTATGAGTGGGATCCGACAATCTAGTTGATTATCCTTGGCAGCCTTTCTTATGGGGAAATGTAGTCTAGTGTTCCTCGAGCCATAGTAGTCCGCTGCAGCCCGGTTCACCGGAGTCCTGCTAGCCCACCACTACTGTTCAGGACACTTGACTGGCCGGCATGTGTTTCACTTCGTCCCTATGTCTGTCCCTTCGGGGAAATGTCACGCGGTGACTTCCGGAGTCCTGCCTAGCCTGCTACAGCCCGGGATCCCCGGAGTCCTGTTAGCCCAGTGCTACAGCCCGGAATCACTCGTTGATGACTGACATGTTCGATGTGATTCATGTATGCCTGTCTCCATAGGTCTGTGCCGCTTTGGGTTCACGACTGGCCATGTCGGCCCGGGTTCTCTGTCATATGGATGCTAGCGACTCTATCATATACGTGAGCCAAAAGGCGCAAATGGTCCCGGGCCATGGTAAGGCGACACCCGTGCGATACCGTGCGTGAGGCCGCAAAGTGATATGAGGTGTTACCGGCTAGATCGATGTGGCATGGAATCGGGGTCCTGACAGCGTTGGCATCAGAGCCGGACTGCCTGTAGGTTCGTTGAGCCAAACTGTTCGATGTCGAGTCTAGAAATGCTTTAGTTATATGTAGGGGAATTGATTGTGGGAGGGAACGTAAGGTTCTTTTACTCCTTTACCTATGCCTCTGATCTGAGTCATTCTCTCCTCATTCAACGTGGGTTAAGGAGTAGGCTCTCTTTTCCTATCAGGTTCACGTGTTACTAATCCATAGTAGCTTATAGGATTGTTGTTCCGAGTCCAGTTCAGTTTCTACTATTCTTAGTATGTTGCTAATTGAATCAGAACCTTGATATGATGTTGTTGAGTGGTATTGTGAACTATTGTGGATGTCTAAAATCTTTTCTGAGCATTTACAGCTGTTATGTTGTCCAATTTTCCCTAGAAATTCTAATGTCTTTGCATTGTGGTGGTGCTTTCAGATGGCCAACCGCCCTCAAAACCAAGTGGTTCGCCTGACCAGGTGCCTCGACGTGCCCGGTCATACTGCTATGTTAGTCCGGGTCATGATCGAGACGGGTTACCGCTGGTATCCCGAATACACTGTCGAAGAGCAGTTCCGCGACTTTAATCAAAGCCAGTATTTCTGCACCGTCAGGATATTTCCTTCTTATCCTCGATCTACCGAGCCCCTTCACTGTTCCTATGGACTCGGGGTTACCGTTGAGATGGCTGTGCAGGATGCTGCCTATTCCATGATGACCATCATGCGAGTCCGGATTGGCCTGCTTCGGAACACTGATTTCTGTTACATGCCAGCTTCACTTCCGGGAGCACAAGGGTATCTTCAGGCTATCTATGCTGACTCCACTCAGGAGGACTCATTAACTCGTACCACTGCCGAGAGGCTCGAATATAAGGACCGAGAGAATCGGGCCTTGAGGTTGGAGCTTTTCAATACTCGTGCTGATCATTGGGCCACATTGACTCAGTTTGCACCTGCGGTGCAAGCTGGATGTATGGATACAAGGGATCTGTATCCTGTGAGATCAGCTCTGCCAAACATGGTGGATTGGCGTGATGTGGGAGGCATCACCCCACCCCGTGGTCCCCGCAGGCCATCGTTTGTTGGTCCAAGACCTCATCCTAGCCCCTATGGTCCACGGGCTCCTCGGGACCGTCTGTTTCCGGATGACCACGTTGAACTTCCAGGCTATGGAGGTGACTTCTATGAGGACTACTACGGAGCTGTCTGAGTTAGTAGTAGTACCACTAGTATTGTAGTACTTGTATCTCCACTGTCCTGCGTGACTTGTGGAATATGACTTTGCGTGTAATCGATTCCAGAGGTGTAGACAAATAATGTATAGGAGCTTGGAATGCCTCCGATGAGATGTAACGTCTTTCATCATAGTTGTACTGTAGCCTGGGCTTGTACTAAACTATGTATGGTGTGTATGACCGTTGGTATATATATGGCAGTTTATATTACCATGACATACGGATGAACATCTCTGCATTCCGTGTTATCCATTACATTCTGCACTTCCTTGCTAAGTTTGAGCCATCCTTGTCTAAACCGTTGTCTTGTTTTCTCCTAGGATGATCAACACCCGCGGCAACCCTGCTGTCCCGGAGCAGGGGGAAGACAGTGCAGCTAGAGGTGAAAATCTGCCTCACCCGCCTTCTCTGGCCAAAGTGATGCTGGAGGCGGAAAGAAACAAGCATGAGACCAACCACCTGCTGGAGCAGATTGAGCAGAACACTGCATGCCAGCCACGAAATGACTTGGTGTCAATCAATGACTTTATCAAGCTGTACCCACCAAAGTTCAACCATTCCGTCGAGCCCCTCGACGCGGATGATTGGCTTCGCAGCATCACCCACAAGCTACGTTCTGCCAACGTAGCCAAAGCCGACAAGGTTACTTATGCTGCCTATCATCTCGAAGGCCCCGCTAGCCATTGGTGGGAAAACTTCGAAGCTATGCGCCCGGTCGGTCAAATCACTACTTGGGCTGAATTCAGTGAGGCTTTTCGTGAGCATCACATTCCGGAAGGTCTCATGGATCACAAGAGGGAGGAGTTTTGCAACTTCACCCAAGGAAGACTGACTGTAGATGCTTACAGTCGTGAATTTGGGAATCTGGCACGCTATGCTCCTGAAGAGGTTTCTATTGACGCCAAGAAGCAGGCAAGGTTCCGCAAGGGGCTTAGCCCTGAGCTTCGTCGTGATCTTCGTCTGCACGAGTGCACATCTTTTCAGAAGTTGGTCAATAAAGCCATCAGTGCTGAGACAGGCCAGACTGATTATGACGCTTCACGCAAGCACTCCCGTGATTTTGGCTCTTCATCCAGCTCTGGAGCTCAGAAGCACCGGGTGTGGATTCCAAGCACGGCACTGCCACCCAGATTCATCCTGAGGCCATCCGTTGAGGCGCCTCGTCCCAACCAGCAATTCGCACCGCCCAAGCCCTATGGTGGCCCCGTTGCTAACGCTGCTCCATGCCCCAATGTGGTAACATGCTTCAAGTGTGGAGAGCCGGGTCACTATAGCCGAGAGTGTCCCCAGAACAACAACCCCAATCAAGCTGGAAAGTCCGTTGGCCGTGGTAAGCCCGCATGAAAGACTTTCTACGCCAAGCCGGCCACCACTGCACATGGCCATGTCAATTATGTTTCAGCCGAGGAGGCTCATGAGGATCCCAACGTCGTCCTTGGTATGCTCCTTGTTAACTGCCATCCGGCATTTGTTCTTTTTGATACTGGAGCATCTCATTCAGTCATATCGAGAACTATGCTCGGTTGCATAACACGACATTCTATGACATGCCCACTTCCATGGTAATTCAAACTCCGGGTTCCAAATGGCAAACTTCTAGGGTAAGCCATGGGAACGAAATTCGTGTCGATAGGCTTGTCTTCCTTGCATCCTTAATAGCTCTCAAGTCCTCGGACATAAACATCATCTTAGGTATGGACTGGATGACAGCTCATTATGCTAAGATTGACTGTGCCACTAGAACCGTTCAACTTACTCACCCCTCGGGCAAGACAGTTAATGTCTTAACTCGAGTGGCCAACCGCCAGCTTTACTCCCTAAATGCCAACCCTCTTCCAGACCTTGAGGATGTTCCGGTAGTCCGAGACTTCCCGGATGTCTTTCCAGAAGAACTGCCAGGTGTTCCACCTGACAGGGATGTCAAGTTTGTGATAGACCTTGTTCCAGGAACCGTTCCAATTTCCAGAAGACCCTATAAGGTGGCACCCCTAGAACTAGCCGAGCTTAAGAACCAACTCGATGAGTCCTTGAACAAGGTTTTCATTGACCCTAGTTCCTCTCGTTGGGCTTGTCCCGTCCTCTTCGTCAGGAAGAAGGATGGAACAGATCGAATGGTTGTGGATTACCGACCCGTCAACTTGGTCACCATCAAGAACAAATACCCGCTTCCCAGGATCAACGATCTGTATGATCAGCTCGCCGGATCCTCAGTCTTCTCCAAGACGGATTTGAGGTTGGGTTACCATCAAATCAAAATCAGAAACGGGGACATTCCCAAAACGGCCTTTGTTACTCGTTATGGCCAATACGAGTACACCGTTATGTCCTTCGGTTTAACCAATGCCCCGGCCACCTTCTCCCGGTTAATGAACTCGGTTTTCATGGAGTACTTGGATAAATTCGTCGTAGTATACCTCGATGACATACTCATCTACTCCAAGAATGAAGAGGAACATGCCGAACATTTAAGGATGGTATTGATGAAACTTCGAGAGCATCGCCTTTATGCCAAATTCTCCAAGTGTGAATTTTGGTTGCCAGAAGTGACCTATCTAGGCCATGTAATCTCTGGCAAGGGTATTGCTATCAATCCCGAGCGAGTTCAAGCCGTCCTTGATTGGACTCCACCTGAAACGGTCAAGCAAGTTCGGAGTTTCCTTGGCCTAGCGAGCTATTGTCGCCGCTTCGTCGAATATTTCTCCGAGGTTGCTAAACCTCTAACTGAACTCCTCAAGAAAGATAAAAGGTTCGAGTGGACTCCGCAGTGCGAGTTTAGCTTTCAGGAACTGAAAAGACGCCTGACATCTGCCCCCGTACTGGTACCACCAGACTTCTCCAAGGACTTTATTATCTATTGCGATGCCTCGCGTCAAGGACTAGGTTGCATACTCATGCAAGATCGTCAGGTAATTGCCCATGCTTCACGGCAATTACACCCACATGAGGAAAATTATCCTACACATGATCTAGAGCTTGCAACTGTAGTCCATGCACTTAAAACCTGGCGACATTACCTTCTCGGTAATCGTTGCGAGATCTTCACCGATCACCAAACTTTGAAATATATCTTCACCCAACCAGATTTGAATCTTGGGCAAAGACGTTGGGTCGAGTTGATCTCGGATTACGACTTAGGAATAACTTACACCTAGGGGAAAGCCAATGTCATGGCTGATGCACTAAGTTGTAAGTCCTATTGTAACAACCTGATGTTACAACAAAGTCAACCACTTCTCCATGAGGAATTTCGTAACCTTAATCTTCACATTGTTCCTCGAGGATTCCTATCCACCCTCGTGGCGAAACCCAACCTTATGGATCAGATCATAACCGCCCAGCGGTCTGATAAGGGCATATCCCAGATTAAGGAAAACATCGTTAGCGGAGTTGCTAAATGTTTCTCCATGGATGAGCAAGGTGTTGTCTTCTTCAAGAACCGTTTGGTGGTTCCCAAGAAACAACCTCTACGCCAGTTGATCCTTAAGGAAGCTCATGAATCCCCTCTCACCATTCATCCCAGTAGTACCAAAATGTATCAAGACCTACGCCAGAGGTTTTGGTGGACTAGGATGAAGAGAGAAATCGCTCAATACATTGCTAATTGCGACGTTTGTCGTCGTGTTAAAGCGGAGCACCAACGGCCTGCTGGCACCCTTCAACCTTTGGCTATTCCTGAATGGAAATGGGATAAAATCAGTATGGATTTCATCACTAGGTTTCCCAGGACCAAGATAGGGAATAATGCCATCTTCATTGTGATCGACCGACTTTCCAAAGTAGCTCACTTCCTACCTGTTCGTGAGAGTATCACCGCTAGCCAGCTAGCTGATTTCTACATCTCCCGAGTAGTGTCTCTTCATGGTGTTCCATTGGAAATTAACTCAGACCGTGGGAGTCTCTTCACCTCTCGATTTTGGGAAAGTTTCCAAAATGCTATGGGAACCCATCTCTCCTTTAGCACCGCCTTCCATCCTCAATCAAGTGGTCAAGTAGAGCGAGTCAATCAAATTCTGGAAGATATGCTCCGAGATTCTGTTATCTCATTCGGAATGAGTTGGGAGAAATGCCTTCCATTCGCGGAGTTTGCTTATAACAATAGTTATCAAACCAGCTTGGGCAAAGCTCCTTTCGAAGTTCTCTATGGACGAAAATGTCGAACGCCTCTTAACTGGTCAGAAACCAGGGAAAGACAACTCTTTGGCCCGGATATGATTCAGGAAGCAGAAGAGCAGGTTCGCGCTATTTGTGAGAATTTAAAAACAGCCCAATCTCATCAAAAGAGTCAATATGATCGCAAACATAAGCCTATGACTTATGAAGTTGACGAGAAGGCTTACCTTCGGGTTACCCCGTTAAAGGGAACCCATCATTTCGGTAGCAAAGGAAAATTGGCTCCTCGTTAAAGGGACCCTTTCACATTTTTTCTAAACGAGGAGAAGTTGCCTACCAATTGGAACTACCTCCGCTTCTTTCCAGAGTTCACGATGTCTTCCACGTCTCGCAACTCAGGCGATGCTTCGCGGATCCTATCCGTGGAGTGGACCACGAAACGCTTGATCTACAAGATAACCTCTCTTATCGGGAATATCCCGTTCGCATCCTTGATCAAGCCGAGCGTACCACTCGACGTCATAATATCATGTTTCTCAAGGTTCAATGGTCACACCATTCTGAGGAAGAAGCCACTTGGGAAAGGGAGGATCGTCTTCGACTCGAGTACCCCACCTTCTTTCCAGAGGATCCTAAATGTCGGGACGTGATTCTTTTGAGTGGGGGTGAGTTGTCACACCCTAGCTAGTCCATGCATTAGAGTGTGCATCATGTTTACTTTCATCAGAAACTTGAAATGGGGAAGGCAGAACCCCCAGCACCCCCCCTGAAATCAACTAGGGTTTACTAAAAATAATTTCAATGGACCTGAAATGCCCTTCTAAAATGTTCACCCTCTTTGACTTGGGTTAGAACCTCTGGGAAAATAGGTGCACATTGTTCTAGGTCAACAGAAGGTCATTGATTTAAATCATAAATATTTGAATTTGGGCATTTAAATGCTATAAAATAATTCAAATGCTCAAATAATTCTGGAAATAAATGTTTGATGTTAGGAATAATTCCAACAGATCCCACAATTATTTTCAGGATTTTAGAAAGTGCCTAGTTATTTTAAATAAAACCCTAAAGCTACAGAGAAATAGAAAAGGAAAACAAAAATCAAAAAAAGGGAGAAAGAAGCCACTTGGGCCTTACCTGGCTCGGCCCAGCCGACTCGCCACCGCCAGTCACCCCCTACCTCGCGCCAGGAGGCAGGGGCGCGTGCTCGCCGCGCGCCGGCCACCTCCTGCTTCTGCTGACGCTGGGAGGCGCCCAGAGACGCCACGAGACCCCCTCGACCCTCTCTCGTCCTCTCTCACTCTCCCCCTCGTCTCCCTCATCCTCTCCCGCGATGGCCGAGCGCGCCCCTCGCCGCTGATCGCCGTAGTCGCCGCTAGAGACCTCCCCTCGCCCCTCCGACGAGTCCATCAGCTTCGCCTCGACTCCCTCGTCCTCCCCACCGAGCCACGCTTCGCCGGAAGCCCTGCAACGCCACCTTCGCCCTCGCCTTCAACCTCGGGAATCCGAGATCGCTGGTGACCTCGCTTCTCCAGCCCGTCCCCGAGCTCGCTGAGACCACCGCTGCACTCCCCGTGAGCCTCTCCTTCGATCCCCACCTTCCCCTTGCTCGTTTGCGCCCTATAGCTCCGATTTCCACCGCGGCCGAAGCTCGCCGGCGCCGTGCCTCGTCGCCGTCGTGGCCAGGGCCACCGTGGCTTGACGCTGGGCACACCACCGTGCTCAGCGCAGTCCCAGGAGCCTAACGCACCACTCCCCGCGCCTCGCCGTGCCCCGTAGCGTCGGATTCAACCATGCCCGAACTCCGGCGACCGCCAAGGTCGTCGCCGACGTCGTTTCCGGCCATCCCGAGCCCAACCACCACCACCAAGCGCCGCGGATCGTCCCCAACTACCCGTAGCTGCTCTCCGCGCATCATTTGGTGCCCTATGGGCGTTTTCCGCAGCGCGCCACCACGTCTGGCCTCGCCGGCGGCTAAACGCCGGCAGGCTTTGACCCGCTGACCGGCGAGGTTGATCTGCTCATGTGGGTTGACCTCCCCCCCTCTCTCTCACCGACATGCGGGCCCCGCCTGACTAATTACCCTGTTAGTGCTAACTAAATAGGTTAGTTTAATTAGTATAGTCACTGAATAGTGGGCCCTGCCAGTTAATTAGGCTAACTAAATGTAGTTAGTGCACAGAGACAATGACTAGTGGGCCCCACCAGCCAGGTTTGACCTAGCTGGCGTCTTTGACCTGCTGACGTCACCCTGACGCATTGCTGATGCAGTAATTGTTTTTCTAGAATTATATTTAGTCAGGAAATTCCAGAAAATAGTTCAAACTTCTAAAATTCATATAAATTCAACCATAGCTCCAAATGAGATAAATTATATATGAAAAATTATCAAAAAAATTCAATCTATCCATCTGTAATGGTTTCATGCATGACAAAACAAGTTTACCTTGCTGTTTAAGCAGAATAAGGTAATGCACTATAAATGCCATGTTTAATGAGCTAATATTTGAATCTTTGATTCAAATGAGTTCATCCCTTCCTATTTTGGCTTGCATTAGGCCAAGACACAATCATATTGCCATGTCATAGCATGCATCATACTGTTGCATATCGTCATGTGTTGATTGTGTTCCGATGTGTTCTCGTGGTAGGTTCTGCCTCCGAGGATATTCATGAGTATCCAACTGAAGGGCAGTATCCCGCTACCACTCCATGAGGCAAGCAACCATTGATCATTCCGATACAGACCCATGTTCTTGCTTCTGCTCTTGTTTACTGCATTAAGACAACTCGTTTCAAACTACTGTGTTCTATGGTAGTTGAACCCTTATCCTCTGCATGACCTGTCATTGCCACAGTAACTAGATGAAACCCACTAGCATGTGTAGGAGTTGATTGAGCCATGTATGTGTTTCCTACCTTGCTATGCCTGCTATGCTTAGAGTTGTGTCAGGTCTGGTTCATCGGGGTGATGGGCTAGAGTGAAATGCTTATGTCGGTAATATGAGGGATGTGTTGAACATGTTTTGGTAAAGGTATCGATGAAAGGCCATGTAGGAGTACATGGTGGGTTGTTTCATTGAGACCGTCCCTAAGAACCGAGATCTGTATGTGTGACTTAAGATTCAGCTACTACCATGCATTGGGATCCTTAATTGACCCTCTCGACTTCTTAATCACCCTAGTACTCTGTCCAGGAGTTGCAAATAGTTTCTGGTGCTTGTAGGTTATGTGTTGGCGGTCGTGCGTAGCGCTGACCCTAGGGGTGGGCTATGTTGCGGTAGATACACCAAGGCACGGTGTACCGAGTCACCCATTTGTTGTCTCGGGAACCCTGTTCACATCGTTCGAGGCCGTAAGTGGAAACCTCGGCCGGACTCCCTGCGGATGGAACCTGGATAAGCGATAAACCTGGACTAGAGACTTAGGTGTTTAGGTAGGCCGTGGCCGACACCCTCGCCGGGCTTCCGCTTGAAGGTTGCCGAGTACATGTCGTGTAGATGGCGGTAAGTGGTGAAAGCGTGTATGACGAAGTACACCCCTGCAGGGTATAAAAACTATTCGAATAGCCGCGTCCGCGGTAAAGGACTACTTGGTTGCCTATACAGTTCATAGACAAGTTAATGGATACTACTAAAAGACTCAAGATAAGTGTGAGTACCGAGGATGGCCCTCTCGTAGGATGACGAGGGAGGATCCCCGGTGGAGTATTGTGTTGGTGAGTAGTGGACTCGTGTGCGCAAACTATTTTACTAGTGAAGTTCCGTAGGGTAGTTTAGCCAAGAGTCAAAGCTGGCTTGCTGCATTAACCCCACCACCTTCTTGAGAATAAGCATGTATAGTAGGTTCTGTTGTAAGACTTGCTGAGTCCCTTTGTACTCATGTTTTCCTATTTATTGTTTTCAGACAACAACACTGCCCCCTCCGATGGGTTTTATGTAGACCTTGACGTTGACGAGTGACTAGCCACCCAGGTGGTGATCCCGACCATGGAGGGCCCTATGTAGATAGACAGGCTTCGAGAAGCCTTCTTTCTTTTTAGAGTCTGTACTCAGACTAGTTGCTTCCGCACGTGCTTGTATGATTGGATGACTTGAGTGTCGGGTCATGTGACCCCTATCTGTATGATATGTTATGTATGGCTCTCTGGAGCCTTTAAATAAAGGATTTGAGTTGTAGAGTTTTGTTGTGATGCCATGTTGTATGTACTCATGTCGGGCATATTGTGTGTATGATTGAAATGCTTGGTATGAGTGGGGTCCGACAATCTAGTTGATTATCCTTGGTAGCCTTTCTTATGGGGAAATGTAGTCTAGTGTTCCTCGAGCCATAGTAGTCCGCTACAGCCCGGTTCACCGGAGTCCTGCTAGCCCAGCACTACTATTCCGGACACTTGACTGGCCGGCATGTGTTTCACTTCGTCCCTATGTCTGTCCCTTCGGGGAAATGTCACGCAGTGACTTCCGGAGTCCTGCCTAGCCTGCTACAGCCCTGTATCCCCGGAGTCCTGTTAGCCTAGTGCTACAGCCCGGAATCACTCGTTGAGGACCGACATGTTCGATGTGACTCATGTATGCCTGTCTCCATAGGTCTGTGCCGCTTTGGGTTCACGACTAGCCATGTCGGCCCGGGTTCTCTGTCATATGGATGCTAGTTACACTATCATATACGTGAGCCAAAAGGCGCAAACGGTCCCGGGCCATGGTAAGGCGACACCCATGGGATACCGTGCGTGAGGCCGCAAAGTGATATGAGGTGTTACCGGCTAGATCGATGTGGCTTGGAATCGGGGTCCTGACGGCGACCTCCACCCAGCAGACAGACAAGCGCGATGCGGCGGCACACTGAGATAGCAGGGTCGAGGAGCAAATCTTAGTGCGGCGGCCGCCTGAAGTTCGACCTCCACCATCCTGCGTGCCATCGACCACGATGGATCTACTCGAATCACACCGCCGCTGACATCGATGGTTGAGCTCCTCCTATCCCCCGTCGGAGAACGAGGATTGACTGCCGGTGACGCCGCCACCGCCCATCGGCCGAGGATTGACCACTTCCTAGGCCACCGCCGCCATCTCTATATGCAGAGCGGCTATGTTTTTACGGATATCCGCGGAGTGGTTGTTTAGACGGTATCTCACCGTAACTCAATTATATGGACAGGGTAGTACATCACGTACGGTTATGTAACGGCAACCGTGTCTAACCTACGTTGTCTTCTCACACGGTTCGGTGCGGAAATCGTGTGTGACATTGTAATACCTAACACAAACGACATGTGCAAACAGTGTGCGGTATACAACATATATATATATATTTCCATTAGTAGTTCCCGACCGTTAGCTTATCTCCACAGTTTCCCCATTTGCACCAAATCCCTACATAGCCTCCAAATTCCCTCGCATGGCGCTACCATTGAGGGAATGCAGACGAGTGGTGCTGATGGTTTCGGTGCGGCTGCTCCTGCTCGTATCGCCGCCACGACGGCGGTCGCCGCCGAGCACTTGCCTAAGGTCATCATAAGGCAGGTGTACTACGGATCCGAATCGTCCTATCAGGTTCCAATCTATCCCGATCTTTTTTACCATGTCCAAAGTATGGCTCCTTGCTGAATCCTTCTTGAATGACCCCCCCCCCTCAAGGAAAGCGATCTGCCACCGGATCCGGAGCTTGACACCAAACTCCCGCAACACGAGTTCGACTCCTAGTTTTGCACCACCAAGAAGTACCAAAAGCTGAGTTGTGTGCACGGGCACACTCCCGCTCGACATGTATGTATGGAGGGATTCGAAATTGGCAGGAGGTTTCTCAGTTGCCCCTTGGAGGTTAGTGCTAATTAAGTTCATCATTTTACATTAGTTAATTCCATCGCTGATCCAGAATACTATTTAACATTGGCAGGGATATGAGGCTTGTGCCTTTGTTAACTGGCTGGACGAAGAATGGCATGGCAGGGCTCGCAGTGTTATCACCAAGCTCGCAGAAGATAACGTAAAGCTGAAGAAGAAACTTGTTGATCTAGAATGTACAATCAGTATGATGAAGCAAGAAAGAATGAATCATGGGCAACAGATGAAAGCAAGAGACAAGAAGGAACTAGCATGTGTAGTTGTGGTTGTCGCATTAGCCATGTTCTATGCGTTGTTTGCAATGATGATTAGGGGTTTTGTTTGACAGTATTGCTAAAGCACATCTAGATGTGCTCTAAGTAATGCACATCTAGGTCCTATATATGGCATTGATGTTACGCGAAGATTCGTGCAGATATTTTTCATTGTCTTTTTTCTTTTCCTTTCTAGTTTGATTATTACTGGCTTTATCAATAAGAAGAGCTCAATGTATTGCTTGCCAACTGTCCTACTCCGTTCGTACCGGTACCGGTACATAATCCCAAAACTTGTTCCTTATTTTTGTCACGAAAAAGGAAACCAGCCAAATAGCCAATAGGAGTCCTGCGCAACCACGGGAATTTTGAGCAACTGGGTAAAAATAGTTATGGTTGATTACATCAGCGGTTCAATAATACGTCAACCCCCGCTTCAATCCCTGCTTCAATTGGCAGTTCCTCTTCTATGAATACCCCGCTTAAGTGTCCACCATCTTCATCATCCTCGACAGGCCGCGCTACACACTGGCACACACTCTGCAGCCATGTTGAGCGATAGCAAGGACGACAGTTCAGCCAGCAGTCTGGCGCCCGATGATAGGCCAACATCGGAATCATCTCGCTCGTCTTCCATGAGTCCGGCGTCGAGCCTAGACCTGGATTGTATCCAGTTCATTGAAGGGACGCCGCCTCCGGAGTCGTCAGATAGATGGACGAGGAGCCGTCAGACGACGAAGAAGAGGACGATGATGATGAGGAGGAGGTATGGTCCAACGAGGAGGAGGAGGACGACGACAGCAGCGACGATGATGACGGCGGCGGCGTTGAAAAGCCAAAGGTCAGCGGCAAGAAGCGTCCTCGCCAAGACGATATCGCAGGGCCATCAACAAGAACAACTAGAAGAAGAAGGACTAAATTAAGTAGACTGTATATATCTCTTTTTATCCTGACAATCTCGTCACAGATGGTTAGTAATATGTATTCGACAAATATCTTCTACATTATCGCCAACAGGATGGTTTGTTGAACTCTGTGCCCTGACGAGCACACAATTCACAAAAAATACCATACGGGCTGTCTATAATGTTCGCACACAATTCTGATTACAGACCTGTTCGCCGGGTATCACACACATCTTGTTACGCCGAATCGCTTGTGTTCACGTCACTCATCGCAACCGGTTCATCGGAGTGAACTGTATGTCATATATCACACACACCATGATCTGGCTGCCCGTTTCTGTTGTTCTGTCTCATCGCAAACAGTTCATATAGATCAAGCGTATGCCCCTCATCGCACACGCAACTATAATCTGAACCATGTTTGATGTATCATTCATCGCAAATGTTTTCTATCATTTCTGATGGTTTTCATACACCACCGTTTGTGATTATTGCCTCGCACACAGTTTCTCAAAGGGTCTCTGATCATAGTGTCGCGTTAGCAGCATCCTCCAGTAGTGTTAGACTGGTTTAGGTCCGATCATTGTTTGTAGATGTGTTATGTCAAAAAATTTAATGAACGTGCTCCGGTTTCTATGAAAATAATTTGGTCTTCATGTAGTGATTCATTCATTTATTTATTCTTCTGTGGGGGGTTTACATGTAATTCGTGAGGTCTGAAATGTAAAGTACGCTAGCATGGTTGCATATGCTCTGAGTCGTGCATGCACTATGCCCCATATGCTCTATGTCCCACATGTCGACGAAAGGGAGCATGTGGAAATAGCTAGCCTAGGAGTACATATAGGAGCATAAATGCGTGAAAAAATATGTACTATGAAGCGTAGCTACGGTTCGAAAAGGAGACCTAAAGTGTTGACAGGTATAGGTCGCATGCACCCAACTAGTGGTACTAGAGGTACAACTACTTTTTCCCTCAAAAAACGAGGTGCGAGTACTCCGTACTCCTATTTTATCAACACGAGTCCCATCTGACAATAGGATCTGTGCTACAGCTAGCTCTTCTCCCTCGTTTCTCTCTTCTAATTCTAACTCAGCCGACACACGGTGGGTGGGGTGGGGATTTGCTGATAGTCTTTTTTCTCAACTGCGGCCCCACCTAACAGTGAAAATGCTAAGACAACAAGTGTTCCCTAGCTTGAGCGGTGCGCCGGACAGACCGTGTGGGGGTGCGACGCAAACGACACAGGCATGTTGTACTTGTTCCACTTTCTTGTTTTGAACTCGTGACATGTAGTAACGGTCAGTTTTGAATATATAAGTTTGGTTGTCACGCCAATATATACAGTACTCCCTCCATTTAGGTTGGTTCGCTGAATTCAAAATTAGACACAAAACGCGATGCTGACGGACCAGTCTACCTCTGTCCTGGTTTATTGCTCCCCATCGTAATATGTGCCAAATTTTGACCATAAATTTGACTAACAAAAGGCTCATGCATTTCACTAAAACTATATCATTGAAAACTATGTTCAAATACAAATCAAACGATATAATTTTTGTTGGCATGCACTAACATTTTGTCAATTAAATCTTTGGTCAAAATTTAGCACAAATTACAAAAGGGACTAATAAACCAGGACCTAGGTAGTACACCAGGACAAAGTCAGTGATACTACATATAATTAATGCCAAATAAGAGCAAAGGATCACATATGTCATTTATGACTGGAATAAAATGACATACAGTAATAATACATTAAGGCCATGAGGTGATTCAGTGCAGGTTATAGGAGCCAAGAATAAAAATGCATCCATCGACGATGTCCTCCTCCTTGACTCAGGGCGCCGGCCCATCGAACGACGGCTAAGTAGAAGTGGCTTTCATGGCCAGGTCGACGTGCTTCTGGACAATGGCATTCAAAGATTCCAGCTGCTGGAAGAAGGCCAATGTCTTACTATTCTTGTTGGCCTTGTAGTGGCCCAAGTAGACGGGATGTGTAGGTCGACGATTTCTTGCATGGCGAGGCACTGCGCGGCGAGTGCGGCCTCGAGGTGCACATTCTTCCTCGCAACCTCCTACAGCTGCAGGGCCACCAGTGCTTCAGAGAGTTCGTCACCTTGGAGGCCGATGAGGGTGGCAGGAAAAGAGGAGCCTAGGCGCGCGGGCTGTAGCACTACGTCAAGGTCGTCCGCACGCTTCATGACGGTGGTGAACTTGCAGATGGACTCGACCATCATCTCATACATGCGAGAGTCGAAGCCGGTGCCAACCAGGTCTATGACGCTGGTGGTCACCAACACTGTCTGGAAATGCTGCATGGTGCGGGGCCGCAGGCCGGTGTCTTGGACGATCCAGCAGAACCGACCGCCGCTCGTGTCCATCGACACCATGGGTGCTTGTGGCCTCTGGTCACTTGGTGTTGGTCTCTGATTGGAGTGGGCAGTGTTGCGCAGAGTCTAGGAGTAGATGGATTGGAGTGGTGGGGCACCTTTATATGGGAGTCCAAACTGCGATGCATACACATCGTGATGGCTCCATTCTGCTTCTCCAATTAGTTACCTATGCATGCTAATTGAGTGTGGAGGCATCATTGACCATTCAACATTTCAAGAACCGCTACCCTCTGCCTCATTGGCATTCAAGCTATATCAACGTAAATGCATGTCAAAAGAGACTAGTCGGTAGTAGTATACTCAATATTGTGCACCCCGGCCAAGGCGGAGAGGAAAATGAGAGAACTGCATATTTATTTACGGTGTAGATTCACTCATTTTGCTCCTTATGCACTCATTTACTATTTAGTCACTTGTTGAAATCTCTAAAAAGACAAATATTTAGGAACGGACGGAGTAGTCCCTCCTTTCCGGTTTATAGGGCTATACTATTAAGAGGAAGTACAATAGTGGGCTTATAGCCTGCTTACATGGCAATTTTGTCTATGTGGAGGAAAGAGACATAAAAAAGTAAGACTAGCCACAGTGGGAGTAACTTCAGCAGTAACATCGAGTCCAACACAGCAAAATTGCTTATGTGGCCATGAGTTAACGAGGAGAGAGGTAGTTTGAGTAACTTAGCTAGTTACTGTAACATCACATGTCCAAATGCAATATGAGTCTATCTCTACTCTTATAAAAACAGAGTTGGTGATGGTGTGCTTGCCATCCTGCAATATAGGCCGTCCGATTTATATCTGATGTATAGGAAGGAAACTATGGCAATTTTGCAAAAAGATACCCACACCCCTCTCCACATTTGCAAATAAGGCCTTCCCTCTATCATCCTTTTCTCCCATGAGATAAACTAATCATAAAATTGCATCTTGATGTTCTGTGCAACGCATGGGCATCTTGCTAGTAACCTAATAAATGAAGCTTTGCATGACACCACACTTATGTTACTACCCAGTATGAAGATAGTAACATAATATATGGATATGTGTATGTTACTCTCCATTGTGGCTAGTCTAAGCGGAGTGGGCTCTCATGCAAGAGCCTATCTATATGCGTGCTCCAAGGCAGATGCAATAAATGTGAGGAAAGAGATAGAGATAAGATGAGAGTTAGATACAATAAATTTGAGGAAAGAGATGGAGTACTAATCTTGTAGCCAACCTTAGAGCTAAGCTTGTTGTATATGTGTTGGCTATAAATGATATGGCAACATCTTATAGTCGGCAGTTGGGTGTATTATTAACTTCTTATGTCTCTCTCCTCCACATAGGCAAAATTGTACTTGCTCTAAAATTACCGTTGCATGCTGTGCTAGATACTACATCCTAGGTCTCTCATTGGTTGATTCCTATTCATGTCAAGAAACAAGAAATATGGTCGGTTTTGTTTTGGGATTACTTGATTTTCATAGGATGACAATCGCCACAATAACCGTAAAATCTGCATCCGACGGTGGCACCTATTGGACGCAAACAGCGGTAGAAAAGAATTGCCACAAAACTGTCGCACCACACCCCACCCCTAAACAAAGACTGCCACGCGGGCGTTCGCGATTGCCCCGTTCGGGTTGCTCTTGTCTCTTCGCTTCTTCATGAAGACGAACAATGATGTTACTACTTCTATAGTATCGAATCAATTGCTGCATGTTCGTCCACCGCGTGCGGGAGGGATAGCTTGTTCTAGTAAGCAAAAGCCTCTCCTAGTCTGCGAGCCACCACGCGCATGGGTGAGGGAGAGGGCTTACTAGTAGTAAAATCAATCTTCTCCTCATTGTACGAGTTGGAGAGACACATCATCGCATTGGCCCCACATGCTTGCCTCTAGACTTGGCTAAAAGACCCGTAGTGTACAATATATTTGCTGCAACCTCTAACATTTACCCCACCACAAATTAAAATATATATTCCTGTCTTGACCATATTAGCATGCAAACTACAATCACCAGGATGACAAGTAGGGCCAGAAGATTATTTTAATAAAAAAAGCTTCGAGAAGGCCTCATAGCATGCAGCTGACTCCAACGATTTTACACTACTAGGAAAAGGCCTACTAGTGGCGCACCTGTTTTGCCTACTAATGGCGCACTACAGGTGAGCCACTAGTATCACGGCATTAGTATTTTTTACTAATGGCGCACCTGTGGTGCGCCATTGGTATCTGGTATACTAATGGCGCACCATGAAGTGCGCCATTAGTATATCCCACGGTGCGCCATTAGTATGCCTCCCAAGGGGCCATATTTACCCATGTGCTCTGGCTTACTAATGGCGCACTAGTTGATGATGCGCCACTAGTAATGTATTTGGAAAACAAAAAAAATCCAAATTTACAGAAAACAACCTATAAGGAAAATAATTTAAAAACAAAAAATGAAATAGAATAATATTTTTATTATAGTAAGAATATTACAATGTCTTTACTAGTATCCAATAAAAGGAAAATTGCAAGGAAATAAAAGAAAATCCTAAAACTAATCTTCTAGTAATCTTTTCTTCTTTTTCTTCACTTTATCCCTGCAAAATGTAACAAAATAAACAGAAATACAAACAAACTATTTATAACATGTCCATAACCAGGACCAATGTGGGCATTGGTCCCGGTTCGTGAGCCCAGGGGGCCGGCTGGGCCAGATGGGCCATTGGTCCCGGTTCATCGGGACCTTTTGGTCCCGGTTGGTGGGATGAACCGGGACCAATAGGCCTCGCTCCTGGCCCACCACCATTGGTCCCCGTTGGTGGCTTGAACAGGGACCAAAGGCTCCCCTTTAGTCCCGGCTTATGTCACCAACTGGGACCAATGAGGTGCCTATATATACCCCTCGCTCGCGAGCAGAGCACCCTAGTGCTCTGTTTTTCTCTAGCCAAGGGGGAGAGGGCTTGGTGGTGCTCTAGCTCACCTCCTATGCACACAAGGTGTTCGATGGAATCCCCGAGCCACACTACTTAAGCTTTCTCCTCTCCAAGCTCGACCTCCAAGCTCCCTTTTCCATAATATTTTTCTAGGTTTAGCGGTCCGTCAAGCCCCATCCCCGTCTTCACCGCCGTCGATCACCCGCGCCGAGCTCATCGCCGGCACCACCGTGGTGATCCTGTTGTTCTTATCTTCTTTCTGAAAGGAAAAATATTCTTACTTGTATGTTTACATAGATACTTGTATTATTTTCTTACTTTTATTATTGCATCTTATATAGTGCGATGGTTTTGGTATCCGCCCCCGTCGGCCCTCGTCCTGTCTATGATTCGGATGTGGTACATATATTATCTTTATAACTATTGGTTCATTTATTGTTTATGAAAATTATGTCAACCAACGTGACATAGATTTTATTTATGTAGGATGTATGTGAATCGGAAATGCCAACCGATCCTATTGTCGAGAGGTTAAATTTAGTTGAAGAAGAAAACAATTTGTTGAAGGAAAAAATAAAAAAAATGAGGAGGAGAAGATGATATTGGAGTTGCATGTTGCGGATGTCGTCGATGATCACAAGATCAAGATGGATGCAATGCGCTTGAAGATTAGAAAGATTAGAAAATATGCCATTCATACCTAGGCTTGGTATCATTATGCCGTTGGATCAATTGTTACCTTGGTTGCGATTATGATCGCATTTGTTTTCGCATTAAAATGTTTTACATAGTTTCAATGTATGGTTTAATTAATTAGATGCTCTGGAGAGCTATATGTTGTTAGATGAGAACTATGTATGCACTTTGGTTTTAATGTGATGATGAACTTCTATTAATTTGGAAACTTAATTATATATAATGCACGCAGATGAACCGACAATGGATGTACGGTGACAGACACACCCGCGAGTACATTAAGGGCGTGCATGAGTTTCTCGATGCGGCTAAGGCAAACAAGCAGAATGGTTTTATGTGTTGTCCATGCACTGAATGTGGGAATACGAGGTCTTACTCTAACCGGAAAATCCTTCACTCCCACCTGCTTTACAAGGGTTTCATGCCACACTATAATGTTTGGATGAGGCACGGAGAAACAGGGGTTATCATGGAAGACGGTGAAGAAGAAGAGTATGATGACAACTATGTGCCCCCTGAATACGGTGATGCTGCAACGGGGGGAGCTGGTGAAGATCAAGAGGAACCAAACGATGTGCCCAATGATGCTGCAATGGGTGAAGCTTCTGAAGATCAAGAGGAACCAGACGATGTGCCCGATGATGATGATCTCCGCCGGGTCATTGTCGATGCAAGGACGCAATGCGAAAGTCAAAAGGAGAAGCTGAAGTTCGATCGCATGTTAGAGCATCACAAAAAAGGGTTATACCCAATTGCGAAGATGGCAACACAAAGCTCGGTACCGTACTGGAATTGCTGAAGTGGAAGGCAGAGAATGTTGTGGCTGACAAAGGATTTGAGAAGCTACTGAAAATATTGAAGAAGAAGCTTCCAAAGGATAATGAATTGCCCGAAAGTACATGCATGCCCTAATGACTGCATCCTCTACCGCGGTGCATACAAGGATCTGAACGCATGCCTGGTATGCGGTGCATTGCGGTATAAGATCAGACGAGATGACCCTAGTGATGTTGACGGCGAGCCCCCAGGAAGAGGGTTCCTGCGAAGGTGATGTGGTATGCTCCTATAATACCATGGTTGAAACGTCTGTTCAGAAACGAAGAGCATGCCAAGTTGATGTGATGGCACAATGAGAACCGAAAGAAAGATGTGAAGTAGAGAGCGCCCGCTGACGGGTCACAGTGGAGAAAAATCGAGAGAAAGTATGGTTTGCTTTAAGTGTGAGATGGCATTAATCCTTTCGGGGAGCAGAGTAGCAATCACAGCACCTGGCCCGTGACTCTTTGTATGTATAACCTTCCTCCTTGGATGTGCATGAAGCGGAAGTTCATTATGATGCCAGTTCTCATCCAAGGCCCTAATGCCATTAGTTGAAGAACTTTTACAGCTGTGGAATGGAAACGGTGTACGTACGTGGGATGAGCACAGACAGGAGGAATTTAACCTTAAGGTGTTGCTGTTCGTGACCATCAACGATTGGCCCGCTCTCAGTAACCTTTCAGGACAGACAAACAAAGGATACCACGCATGCACGCACTGTTTAGATGACACTGAAAGTATATACCTGGACAAATGCAGGAAAAATGTGTACCTGGGCCATCGTCGATTTCTTCCGACCAACCATCAATGTTGAAAGAAAGGCAAGCGTTTCAAAGGCGAGGCAGATCACCGGAAGAAGCCCGCCATGCGCACCGGTGATCACGTGCTTGCTATGGTCAATGATTTACACTACGTAATCTTTGGAAAGCGTACCGGTGTACTAGCTATTCCGAATGACGCTGAGGGACACGCACCCATGTGGAAGAAGAAATCTATATTTTGGGACCTACCCTACTGGAAAGACCTAGAGGTCCGCTCCTCAATCGACGTGATGCACGTGACGAAGAACCTTTGCGTGAACCTGCTAGGCTTCTTGGGCGTGTATGGGAAGACAAAAGATACACCTAAGGCACGAGAGGACCTACAACGTTTGAACGAAAAAGACGGCATGCCTCCGAAGCAGTATAAAGGTCCTGCCAGCTACGCTCTTACGAAAGAAGAGAAAGAAATCTTCTTTGAATGCCTGCTCAGTATGAAGGTCACGACTGGCTTCTCGTCGAATATAAAGGGAATAATAAATATGCCAGAGAAAAAGTTTCAGAACCTAAAGTTTCATCACTGCCACGTGATTATGACGCAACTACTTCCGGTTGCATTGAGGGGGCTTCTACCGAAAAACGTCCGATTAGTCATTGTGAAGCTATGTGCAGTCCTCAATGCAATCTCTCATAAGGTGATCGATCAAGAAATCGTACCAAGGCTAAGGAGTGATGTGGCACAATGTCTTGTCAGTTTCGAGCTGATGTTCCCACCATCCTTCTTCAATATCATGACACATGTCCTAGTTCATCTAGTCAACCAGATTGTCATACTGGGGCCCGTATTTCTACACAATATGTTCCCCTTTGAGAGGTTCATGGGAGTCCTAAAGAAATATGTCCGTAACCGCGCTAGGCCAGAAGGAAGCATCTCCATCGGCCATCAAATAGAGGATGTTATCGGGTTTTGTGTTGACTTCATTCCTGGCCTTAAGAAGATAGGTCTCCCTAAATCGCGGTATGAGGGGAGGCTGACTGGAAAAGGCACTCTTGGAAGAGACTCAATAATATGCAGGGACGGATATTCTTGGTCTCAAGCACACTACACAGTTCTACAGAACTCTACCTTGGTGACCCCGTATGTTGATGAACACAAGAACAGTCTGCGCTCCAAACACCCGGAGCAGTGCGACGACTCGATTACATGTGAACACATCAGGACTTTCAGCAGTTGGTTGGAAACACGTCTCAGAGGTGACAACACTATTTGTGATGAGTTATACTTGTTGTCCAGGGGACCATCTTTGACTGTATTGACTTACAAAGGATACGAGATAAATGGGAATACATTTTACACGATCGCCCAAGATCAAAAGAGCACCAACCAAAACAGCGGTGTCCGCTTTGATGTAGGAACCGAGAGCGGAAAGGACACATATTATGGTTACATAGTGGACATATGGGAACTTGACTACGGACCTGATTTTAAGGTCCCTTTGTTTAAGTGCAAATGGGTCAATCTGTTAGGCGGCGGGGTACAGGTAGACCCACAGTACGGAATGACAACAGTGGATCTGAAAAATCTTGGGTACACTGACGAACCGTTTGTCCTAGCCAATGATGTGGCACAGGTTATCTATGTGAAGGACATGTCTACCAAACCGAGAAAAAGAAAAGATAAGGAAGCGAATACATCATACGATGAGCCAAAGGGCCACATAGTTCTTTCAGGAAAAAGGGACATCCTGGGAGTGGACGGTAAGAAAGACATGTCTGAAGATTATGAAAAGTTTCATGAAATTCCTACCTTCAATGTCAAGGCTGACCCAAGCATCCTGATAAACAATGAAGATTATCCATGGTTACGGAGCAATAAGCAAATGACACAAGCGAAGAAAAAGTGAAGACTTTCTACCGCAACTTTGTAACACACGAACATGCTACCATTGTCCGTTTTGTACATGCACATGCTATGTGGGTGAAATTATGATACCATCCCAACTTTCAACCTTTTCAGAGTTCATTTGAAATGCTTTCATGTCTTATGGTTCAGCCCTCGTAATACCATGACCATTAGTCCCTGGCCCATGCCAACTTTCAACTTTCAACTTTCTAAAACTAATAGCACTAACAGAAATTTTATAATTTTGCTCCTCGCCCCTGGCCCATGACCATTAGTCCCGGTTTGTGCCACAAACCGGGACTAAAGGGTTGGTCCTCGTTGCAGGCAGAGTTTAGTCCCACCTCACCAACCGAAGGGGGTTCACACCGGTTTATAAGCCCTTCCCTCTCTGCCTTGTTGAGCTCCTCTCAAAGTGAAAATAGATTCCCTAATAGAGAAAAGTTTAACCTAAATTCATAGTGAATTTCTCTGAAATTCATAGAAATTTACTAGGAATTTAGGTTAAATTTTCTCTATAGGCGCATCTATTCTCATTTTTTTAGTAAGTTAATCACAAACTTGTGATTCAAACAATTTTCAAAGAATTCAAATTTTAACTATTCAAATTTGAAAACTAATGGCACTAATAGAAAGTTTATAATTTTTCTAAAACTAATGGCACTAACAGAAAGTTTATAATTTTGCTAACCTAAAAGCAAACAGAATTAAAAATTAAAGCAAAAAACAAAAGAAAATAAATAATGCAAAAAACAAACCAAAAAAACAGGAAAAAACTATTTTTATAGTAAAGTTAATCACAAAATAAAATAAATAAAGCAACAAAGAAAATAGAAAAACTAAAAAAGTGTTTTCAAATTTGAAAACTAATGGCACTAACAGAAAGTTTATAATTTTTCTAAAACTAAAAGCAAAAAGAATAAAAAAATAAAGCAAAAAACAAAAGAAAATAAATAATGCAGAAAACAAAACAAAAAAACTAGAAAAAATAGCAACAATAAGTATTTTGTTGTAAGTAGAAACAAAATAAAATAAATAAAGCAACAGAAAGTTTATAATTTTGCTAACCTAAAAGCAAAAAGAATTAAAAAATAAAGCAAAAAACAAAAGAAAATAAATAATACAGAAAACAAAACAAAAAAACTGGAAAAAAACAAAAATAGCAACAATAAGTATTTTGTTGTATGTAGAAACAAAATAAAATAAATAAAGCAACAAAGAAAACAAAAAAACAAAAAAGTGCCACCTACTGGGCATCCACAGCCTGAATATGACTAGAAACCCTACCATGGGCCAGGATTCAGGCCCGTGGGAGGTCCAGTAGGCCCACAGGCACACATTGCACGGTTAGGCCCGAAAGCCTACTTTAGAGTGGAGCTCGAGAGGGAGGGCGCACCGCACCTTATAAACAGGTGCGGCTCCCTCTCAACTAGCAAGGTGGGACTAAATATTTGGGCGCGGGGCAGCACAAGGCCTTTGGGCTGCTGAAAAGAGGCCTTTGGTCCCCGTTGGTAGCACCAACCGGGACTAAAGGGGGGCATTGGTCACGGTTTGTGCCACGAACCGTGACCAATGCTCTCAGTATATAAGAAAACACTTGTGAAATTTTCATTAAGTTCCTCCTTCTCCCGTTGCCCCGCTGCCCTCTGCCCCGTCGCCCGTGCCCGTCACCGCCGCCGCCGTCGCCGCCCCCGTAGCCACGCGCCACCCCGCACTGTCGCCGTCCGCCTCACCGATATCGTCGCCGCCCCCGTCGCCGCGCGCCACCCCGCGTCATCGCCGTCCGCCTCACCGTGCCGCCCCGCTCCACCGCTGCCCCGACCTCGCCGCCTCGACGCCACTGCTGCCCCGCGTTGCCCCGACGCCGTCCCTGCCCCATGCGCCACCACCTTTGCCTCAGGCCGGCCCCGACCCCTCCCCGCGCCTGTCGTCGCTATCGTCCGCCGCCACACCGATTCTGGCTGGCGACCTCGACCCCTCCACGCGTTGTGTGCCCCTGCCTCCTCCCCTTTCCTTCTCATTGCCGTCCCCGCATGCCATCTGTAAGCGCCACCGCCAACCATCGTCGTCGTCACCGACCACCGCGGCCTATTTTTCATTTTTTCTGTTAAGATGTATGTATGTATGTTCAATGTATATATAATGCTCTGTATATGCTGTATAATGCTCTTTATATGTTCATATGTAACATTTAAGAAAAAAACTGTTGTGTTGTTGAAGAAAAGAGGAAGGAGGAAGAAGGAAAAGAAGGAAGAAGAAGGAAAAGAAGGAGCGTGTATATGCCCTTTTTTCGATTTTTTGTTTTTTGCATTTTTATAAAAATGTATATATGTATGTATGTTCTCTGTGTATATATATGTTCATGTATGCAAAAGATAGATTTTTAGAAAAGTTAGGATTTTTTTTCTGTTAATAGATTGTTTTGGTGATATTAATTATTGTAGAATATGAAAATGTTTGTATATTCATATGAAAAATGCATTAAGCAAAACCTTTACTTTTTTCTAAATTTTCTATTTGAACATTTTTTTAAAAAAACAAGCAATACTACTTCATGTATTTTGTCAGAAAGTTGCTAAGTGATATTAAGAAGGAAGAAGAAGAAAAAGAATGAGAGGAAAAAGGAAAATAAGAAGAGGAAGAAAGGAGAAGAAGAGGAGAGGAAGAAGAGGAGAAATAAATAAGAAGAAGAAAAAAATAAAAAGAAGAGGAAAAGAAGAAAGGAATAGAGGAGAAGAAGAGAAAATAGAAGAGAAAATAGAATATTCTATTTTCTCTTCTTCTCCACTATTCCTTTCTTCTTCTCCTCTTTTTTTCTTCAATCTTCTCCTCTAGTTATTCCTTTCTTCTTCTCCTCTTTTTTCTTCTTCTTCTTCTTCTTAATTTTTATTGGGAACGAGGGTGTCGAGGATCGCCGAGGGGTCGAGGGTCGGGAACTAGGGTCGAGGGTCGGGAACTAGGGTAGAGGGTCGAGGGTCGTTAAGGGGTCAAGGGTCGAGGATTTCAGGGTCGAGGGTTCGAGGGTTCTATAGGGTCGAGGGATCGTGGGTCGAGGGTTCCAGGGTCGTCTAGGGGTCGAGGGTTCCAGGGTCGTTGAGGATAGGAAAGAAGAAAATAAGAAGAGGAAAGAAAGAAGCAGAGGAGAGGAAAAGAAGAGGAGAAATAAATAAGAAGAAGAAAAAAGAAGGGGAGAAGAAGAAAGGAACAGTGGAGAAGAAGAGAAAATAGAATATTTTTCTTCTTTTTTTCTTCGATCTTCTCCTCTAGCTATTCCTTTCTTCGAGGGTTCTATAGGGTCGAGGGATCGAGGGTCGAGGGTTCTAGGGTCGTCTAGGGGTCGAGGGTTCCAGGGTCGTCGAGGGTTCGAGGGGTCGAGGATCGCCGAGGGGTCGAGAGAGGTTTCCTAGTGTCAAAGTATTGAAGAAATCCATGGCTTCATCATTAGCCGAAAGTAACCAGGGCATGACGAAGTCCTCCAAAGTTATTTTGGAATGGTGTCCCGGATAGGATAATTTGCCTTTTTGTATGAATTTCAGCAAAGGCCTTCCAAATAACGATATTTGGAAGGTTCTTGCTGAACTTTGTACCAAAAAGCGAATTATCTTATCTGGGACTCCGTTCCAAAATAACTTTGGAGAGCTTCGTACCATCATGCACCTGTTACTTTTGCCTAATGATGAAGACATGGTTTTGTTGAATCCTTTGACACTAGGCAACCTCCCGACCCCTCGGCGATCCTCTCGAAAATGGGAGGAAGAAGAGGATAAAAAAAGAAGAGGAAGAAGAAAAAAAAAAGAGGAGAAGAAAGAATAGAGGAGAACTCCTCTATTCTTTCTTCTCCTCTTTTTTTTCTTCTTCTTCCTCTTTTTTTTATCGGGAACGAGGGTCGTCGAGGGTCGCCGAGCGGTAGAGGAGAAACCCTAAATAGAAAGTATCCTCGGTATGAGATACATGTACCGTCGGTGTCGGACACTACATCCACGTCCCACAAGTGGCGCGGGCTTCGACGCCCACGTCAATTGTGGGACGTGGATGTAGTGTCCGACACCGACAGCCACATGTATCACACCCACGATACTTGCTATTTAGGGTTTTCTCTACCGTTCGGTGACCCTCGACGACCCTCGTTACCGATAAAAAAAAGAGGAAGAAGAAGAAAAAAAGAGGTGAAGAAAGAATAGAGGAGTTCTTACTCCTCTATTCTATTCTTTCTTATCCTCTTTTTTTTCTTCTTCCTCTTCTTTTTTTATCCTTGAAGCATTGTCGAGGCCACCCCAAACCCTAGAGAAGCAGCGTCGAGGCCACCCCAAACCCTAGAGAAGCAGCGTCGAGGCCACTAATTAATATTAGTTCTACGTTTTTTGCCACTAATATATCCATCTATCATGTTTGAATAATAATTGCCATGTTGTCAATATTTGTAGAAACTATGGACACCGCACGAGACGAAGTACAAGAAGAGTTGTTGGGGGAAATAACCGCACGAGGAAGTGATGCCATCTGCTTGTTGTTTCCCAACGAGGCCGATGGTCTGGAAGCAGCTGATTATGATGGCTCCGGTGACTTAATGCCGGTGCAAGAAGGAGACCGTGAGGACGTCTCCGATGACCGAACCGAGTCCGGCCAGGTATATATATTAGTTAAGCTTCTGCTAACTAGCTAATTGATGCATTCATTGTTTTGGTATGTACACATATTAATTAAGTCTTTGTTCTTTTTTCTAGCCCTCCGGATCGAGCACAACTTCGGTAAAGAAACGAGGCCCGAAGAAAAAGTTGAGCTCGGATGAAAAGTTTGAGATCATAGCAATCGCACCCGACGGCCAACCGATTGAACCCCTCTGGACAAAGAGCACATTTGTTGCTCGGTGCGGGGTTTTGGTTAGGGACAAGATCCCGATCAGCATCCAGAAATGGTTTAAGCCGGCTAGAGAAGACCCTGAGGTGTCTTATGTCAATGATATGCAGAAAAATGATCTTTGGACTGAGCTGAAGTCAAATTTCACCCTACCGCCAGAGGATAATCCAGAGAAGCCAGTTAAAGAGCAATTAATCAAGTCTTTTGCTCTTAAGAGGATGGCAGAACTATTCAGGAGGTGGAAGAAAGAGCTGAATAAGTTTGTCAAAAATAATGAGACACCAGAATTCAAGGGAAGATATGAGAAGATCAGAGATCACTGCCCCGCATTTGTGGCCCACAAGACATCGGAAAAGAGTAAGAAGATGTCGGCGACAAACAAGCAAAATGCTGCGAAGAAGAAGCATCACCATCGCACAGGGTCAGGTGGCTACCTCGTAGCCCGGCCTAAGTGGGCCAAGACTGAGAATGATCTGGTTGATAAAGGGATCGAACCAGAGACAATTAACTGGCGAGACCATTGCCGGACATGGTTCTTCGGGGCTGGCGGAACCTTGGACCCTGTAATAGGGAATTGCATTTGGACGAATGATCAAATGGACATACCAGTCAGGAAGCTTCAGCACTATATCGAAGCAACGCAGCAAGGGACGTTCCTTCCAGGCAGAGAGAACGACGAGCTCACAATGGCCCTCGGGAATCCTGAGCACCCGGGACGGACACGAGGCACGCCAGGCTCCATTCCGTGGAAGGTTGGGTTTCCGGACGCAGGCGGTTACAAATCCCATGAGAGGAGGAAAAAAGTGCAGCAGACCCAAATGCAGGCGCTGCAAGCAAGGGTACAAGCAATAAAGGAATGAGAAGCAAATCGCAGCAAACATACTGCCGAAGCTTCCCCCGAAGCTACCCCGCCATCTCAGCGGAGAAGCAGCGTGGCTTCCACCGAGCTGCTTCAGCCGGTGCATGCCTTGACGGCTCCTGCCAGCTATCTCGTGGATGCTATCATGGAGTCTCAAAATTGCCACCTGATGACGCAATGGATGAATTTGAAGGTCAAGGCTGCTGTTGGCTCTGTTTATCCTACTGAACCCGGCGCAACTTTTCACTGCCGGCCAATTCCAGAAGGATATGCTAGGGTGATGGTGGATGAAATAACGGAGGGATTTGAGGACCTCCAGCTTGACCACCCTACCGGTGAAGGGGAGACTCGGTTGGGTTCTGCTCTGAAGACTCCATGCCTATGGCGGAAGGAGCTCATCAACCTTCCGAACTGGATGCCTCCGCCTCCTCCTCCTCCTCCGGCGAGTCAGGACACTCCGCCTCCTCCACTGCCTCCTCCTCTGGCGAGTGATGATCAGGGCCCTCGGCCGGCTCCTTCTCCGACGCGTGGCGGCACTCCGCCTCCTTCTCCGCCTACGCCGGCGCGCCTGAGCAGCCAGCCTCCTCCTTCTCCGCCTCGTCAGCAAGGGCGGAAGAGACCCGCCGCCGCTCCGGCAGCTGCTCCGGCGCGTTGTAGTCCTTCTCCTCCGCCTTGTAAGCAAGTAAAGAAGACAGCCACTCCGTCTGTTCGGCCGATGTCTAGCAGTACAGCTAGAGGCGGGAGGACATACAGATTCGGTCCTTAACTGAAGAGTCCACAGAAGTTACCATAGGAGAGGACCCAGGCGGAGAACGCGAAGATCGCGCAAACCGAAGTGGATGACTGGTTTCAAGGGTTGAAAGCAAAGAGACATCCACCTCCGGAGGAGAAGGTAGATCCGGTGAAAGTGAAGCGCACTCTGGTTGCCCTGGCAAAGCCACCCAAGTCTCCGCCGAAAGGCAACTATGAGCGCATTATTGCAAAGACATGGGCCGAAGCGGAGCGGTCGGGAAGTACAGTCACTGATCAAAGGCTGAAAGAACGACGAGCAGCTGGGAAACAAATTGCCCAGCACGGCGAACAAGCGAAGCAATCGTGCCCCCCGCTCAAGGTGCCTAGCGACATCATCGATCCGAGGATGGTGCCCGGTTATTGCAATGTTGATGATTACCTGCCCGACGATGTACATTATGATCCCATGGAGGTGCAGATGCACAGATACGAGTACGGGAAGCCTCTCGTCAAAGATGAAAAATCTTTAACAATGATGATGCGAAGATTGCATGATTGGTACTTGAAAATCTGTAGAGAGTCTGGCGGGAGGAGTACTTTGTATGCGAGAGTTAAACCGGACCATGACCTCATTGGAATTGAACTGTTGCCTATTCCATTTGAGGAGTTCTATCAGTTTTTCGATCAATTGGCCCTCGATAAAACAGCGGTCACCTGCTACTATCTGTAAGTACTACTACTTCTGTCATTAAGTCTCTCTATATAGCTCATCTCTTTCATTGCATGTATTTATAATTATCCTCACTATATTATGCAAATTGAAGATCGCCGAATTGAAGAAAAGACAAATCGGTGATATTGGGTTCATTAACACATATCTCATAGATGCAACTGAGGTTGAACATCGTCCCGAAGATACCGAGGCCAACTTGCTACGATCATTCAAAAAAACGAAAACAAAGATATAATACTCTTGCCTTACAACTTCAAGTGAGTTTTACTGTCTTGTGCATATTCGGTTTCCCTTATATATTAGTCCAGGTTATAGTAATGTAATTGATGAGTTATGCATGCGTGCGCATGTACCACTATATTGCCCTAGAGATTAGGCTTGAGCAGGGAGTAGTAATTGTCTTGGACTCTAAACGAAAAGAACCCCAGGAGTATGCGGGCATGACTGAAATCCTCAAGAAGTAAGTTAAATCGATCATTATCCACCTTATCAGCAACTTTGTTCATTTCCTGATATCAAGTAATTGTTTTCTTTGTCCGACAGGGTTTGGAGAAAATTCACCAGAAAAGTTCCGGGACTGCCGAAGGAGGTGGAATTTAGACACCCGAAAGTAAGTACTATAGTAGCATGTTCCGCGCATCTCCTAGTGATTCAAGCGCTAGTTTCATCAATAACATTTAGCATTCTTGCTTATCAGTTTGATTGACCTCTATTTCTTGTAAAGTGGTTGTGGCAGGAACAAGGGAATGATTTCTGTGGATACTACGTCTGCGAGTCCATCCGCCACATGACCTGTGAGCGGGGCGGGTACTCTGACAAATAATATGAAGTACGTAAATAACAACATTCACAATTTTATTTTATTACCATCATTTGTGTTGAGTTTCATTCATTCATATATATATATATATATATATATATGTATGTATGTATGTATGTATGTATTGACCCCTTCTTCAAATTAGATGGTTCGGAAGCGGCATGAACTCCTAGCACCAGCTCGCATGCGAGCAATTCAAGAGGAATTGACGGCATTCTTTCTTGACCACGTGATTGCTGAAGACGGAGAATACTATGTGGACCATGAGTCCGTATGATTATATTTGTAAGACATAATTATTGTATATATGTAGCCGGTAGTGTCGGATAGATATACGAGAAATTGTTGTTCGAGCAATCTCTTAGAGAAGGAGAGGTGGTCGATATCACTTCTCTTTGTATGCATATATGTTCATGACGATCTTCTGTTTCCTTCGTTTGCTTACTAGCTAGCTAGCATGTCTAGTCCTCTCTATACGTATGTATAGTACGTAGCGTCGACTAAGCACGGACATAAGAGAGGATACTTCTCTCTATTAATTATAGCTAGCTAACACAATATATGAAACACCTAAATTAACCCCCCAAAACCCCCAAAACCCCCAACCCCCCCCCCCCTTTAAAAAAAACAAAAACCCCAGCCACAGAAATGCTGGCGCGTGGATGCCTATTGGTCCCGGTTGGTGCCACCAATCGGGACCAAAGGGTCTCCTGCCTGGGCTCCACGCACAAGCCACATGGAGGCCCATCAGTCCCGGTTCTGGATTGAACTGGGACTAAAGGCCCTTACGAAGCGGGACAACAGGCCTTTTTTCTACGAGTGACCAGGGACGACGGGGGAAGGCGCTGACCGACGGCGATGCCGCCGATCCCGTGAAGAAGAGGAAGCAGAGAAGCATACAATGAGGAAGAAGCCTTCGGGGTCCTCGTGGTCGCGTGCGAGGGCGAGGAAGATGACGACGAGGTTCAGGGTTCTCTCCCCGTGGCAGCAACGCAGACGACAGAGGTGTTCGGGCCGAGGACGTCCATGGCGACGGCTATGGAGGGCGACCTACCTGGTGGCGGCGGCCGGGAGAGGGGGAAAATGGAGAGAGGAGAGGCTAGGGTAGGGTTTGGAGAAGTTTTATAGGAGCCTAGGGAAGCTACCAGCCGTCAAATCAGTGAGTTCGTCTACGTGGAGCTCCTGGATGGACGCCATATAGAGAGAAGAAGAACAGGGGAGGCCATGCGCTGTGGGCTGGACCAGAGAGATGTCGAGTGGGCTGGCTTCGGCTGAGAGGTAAGTGGGCTGTGGTGCTGGGCATCTCACTTCCTTTTAGTTTTCTTCAGACATAAAAATAAAGACCGAAAAGCACAGGAACATAGGAGAGGGTTGAGACATATATCAGAATATCTCTGTAATTCTGACTTTGTGCGGGATTTGAATAAATTGACTTGGCATTTTTTTAGAGGTAGAAAAATAATCCTAGTTTGAATTACATTCAAGCTTGAGCCATTTTTGAGCCCGACCAAAAAATCTTCAAGGGAGCTGAAATTCGGCAGAGAGGTTGAAGGCATGGTTAAGAATTTATAGGAAAATAATGAACATTATACATAACAGAAATAATGTCACTTGAATAAATGGGTGAGAATTGAAAGCAATAAGCTAGAGATGGGGTGTTGCACTTGATGATGGTTTAGATGGAAAGGTCAAGATGAAACAACAAATAAGATGAGGAGAAGGAGTTCACGAAGATAACAAGCTCACAACAAATATGCACGCTACAAATACGCACACTACAATGACGATCATGATGCAAATGCAACAACAACAAAAAAAGACAAAGGCACAATGCAACATAACAAGTGAGATGAGCATGGTGCAAGAAGCGAAGACATGATAAACCACGCAACATGTTCATGGCAACAAACAATTGAAACACACGACGATATCGAAAAATAAATGGAAGGCATCTGGAGCATCGGTCTCGGGTCATCACAACACTTCACCACTACGAGAGGATCTCGTCCCGAGATCTAGGATGGCACCGGGGAGAAACAGAAGAGGAAGAGGTAAAACAAAGTTGCTTCTTGGACAAATGAGTGACACCACGAACCTTGAGAGGTTGAACAAATTGAAAGAAGGAATACAACGAAGATGAACAAAGTTGAAAACACTCCATTAGAAAACAGGAACAAGGAACATTACGGGAACCTTGTAGGTTGAAAGGCATAAGAGAAGGGTTACAATGGTTTAGAAGTACATCCAAGCACTCCGGTTGAAACGCGATGTACAAGGAACGATAAAGATCAATTACGACAGCACTCCGGTTGGAAATGGATGGTAGAGAGTATGAACTTGACAAGATAAGAGTATACTTGATGAAATAAACAACATAGTGCCTCCGGAACTATTAAAAGAATAGCACAACGGGTAAGAAAGATTTCGGACAGCACTTCGGTTGAGAAGGGAGGCAAAACTTGATAAGATGATAGAACTTGAATGAAGGACACGGCACTCCGGTTAAATGGATAGACAAAGGAAAGAGCATGATCTTGGCAAAATGAGATGATAGGACGGAGAGAGCAACATCACCATGCCTCCGAAAGGAAGAATAGAAGATATGTCATTGGAATAAAAAATGGATAAGAAAATGACAAGGTCTGCAACAATTGAGCTTGGAAAACACCCTTCCAAGAAGGTTATAACGGAGTTCTTGGAAAACCCACAACGAAACGAAAAAGCTTGTAGTGGGCTTATGGAAAGCATCTCAAAATTGAGGTGAAATTCTGCCACTAACAGAATCAATTGCTCGCATGAGAGCAATGAAGAGATGAAAACTTCTTTCGTCGCGAGAATAGGAGGAAACTTGGATTATTGATAAGCACCACAATAGCAACATTCCTTAGGGAAGGCTTTAGGTGAAATACAACCCAAGATAACTCCAATGAAGATATTGATGGATTTAAAATAACTCATTCTTGACAACACATGAATCGCCAAACAAGAACGGAAATTGTCAAAAAAAGATATAGAACCACTTCAAAAGATAAGGTAGAAAGAATCACACTTTGGAATGCATGATGAAGAATGCTTGAACTCCTCAAAACAAAACACGTGTTGAGCACCATGTTTAATTTTTAGTATAGCTTGGCGGATCAAAACTTCGAGATAAAACTTGAAGAACAACTCGAGAATGAAAGGAATCCTTGACGAACCATCATGTAGCCTCCATGAAGAACTCCGGTAATAAAAGAATGATCCAAAAGGAAGTGAAGGATGAAAGAATAAGATTGAAGCCTTGCAATGGTTAGATGGAGCTTTGTGATGATATAACTGAGAAAAAACTTGGAAATCCGGAAAGAAAGGTGAACAAGAATAAGAATTACATAGTAATTATTCTCATAGAAAGGATTAAGATAGATATAGCACAAACTTGAGAAGGTCTTCGACGAACTACCAGAAGGATTGAAACACCGAATAACTTGGTATGATAAACGATGGAAGAAGAATCTTGGAAGAACCACCATAAGAATTGAAAATGAACGAAGAAAAGATAAAGAAACACCAGGAAGAATTAGCAAATGAACGAAGATGCTTGAGAGAATTTAGATACAAGTGAACGAAGAGATCATGAACTGATTAGAGGATGTTTGAGCGATGCACCAGTAAGATTTAGAGAAAGAGAGCTGAAAGCTGAGAATGAATAAATATTCCGAAATGATGGCCTCCGGAGAATCAAACTGAAAAGACTCCTGAAATGCTCCACATGGGTGAAAAGAATTCTCACAATCGAAAAACAATTATGAGAGGATGGCATCAAGCTAGAACCATGAATCTTGAAGAGAATGGAGCAAGATTTAAGAGAAACTCTTCTTCGGTCTTCACAAGCCCGAGAATGACGACGAGAAACACCACCATGCATTTTTGAGATAATCCGGGATGAAAATTAGAAAGGTTGAACCGACAATGACAATAATTTGACAGATCTTCAAGAAAGACATCTAACTGATGACAAATCATTCTTACGACAAACTTTGAAATGAATTTGAGGATAGCTCCAGAAAAACTAGAAGAGTCATGTAAGATCCTGGGAAAAGACCTGTGGGTTAGGGCCCACTCAAAAGATACACCGTTGAACGATTTAAAAGAGAGATTGCGCCGGTTGAATTAAATGGCTTGAATGAGATAACATCCTCAAAAGAACTTGAGCGAATTGAGAATGGAAACTTGAATCTTTTGGGATATCTTCAGCACTCCAGAACAAATGAATGGAGAGAAGTGGATGATTAAGAGGTGCACCGGCATGAGAAAACATTTGAAACGAGAAAAGGATATGATGAACACCAAAAGATTACATAGAAAACACCAGGGAAGATAAGGGAACAAGGAATGATAACCTAGAAGCTTCGTTAGAATTGTCCTAAGAATCACCAGATAAGAACATAGAAGAAAAGAAGGAAGAGACTTCACATCAATAAGATGGATACTTGATTAAGAAATCAGAGTCCTTGAAGAAAAATGGGTGGGTGGGCGGGAAAACAAAGGCAACTTGGGGACGGATGAAACAAACACCAGTTGGAAAGAATTGAAAAGACAACCTTGATGATCAAGAAGGATTGGTATTCACGACTTTATCTCCCACGTGTCGGGGCACGACTTAGAGACATAACCGCATGGTAGGCATGTCGCAAGAGGGGTAATCTTAACATATCCCATGTACTAAATAAGAAAGGGATAAACAGTTGGCTTACAATCGCCACTTCACACAATACATAAATATAGCATATATCAACCAGAATACAAACAAGGTCCGACTACGGAACCAACATAAATAAAGACAACCCCAAATGCTAGATCCCCGATCGTCCCGACTGGGCTCCAGTACTGATAAACTGGAAATGAAACAACACAACGAACATGTCCTTCATTGGGCTCCCACTTGAGCTCGGTTGTGTGACCTGCACTGGTATCATCGGCACCTGCAACTGTTTGGAAGTATCTGTGAGCCACGAGGACTCAGAAATCTCACACCCGCGAGATCAAGACTCTTTAAGCTTATGGGTAGGAAAGGGGTAGTGAGGTGGAGCTGCAGCAAGCACAAGCATATATGGTGGCTAACTTACACAAATAAGAGCGAGGAGAGAATCAGAGCACGGTCGTGAACTAGAAGTGATAAAGAAGTGATCCTGAATCTACTTACATTGAAGCATAACACAAGAACCGTGTTCAATTCCCGGACTCCGCCAGAAAGAGACCATCACGGCTACACACACAGTTGATGCATTTTAATTAAGTTAACTTTCAAGTTATCTACAACCGGACATTTACAAATTCCCATCTGCCCATAACCGTGGGCACGGCTTTCAAAAGTTCAAAACCCTGCAGGGGTGTCCCAACTTAGCCCATCACAAGCTCTCACGGTCAAGGAAGGATACTCCTTCAAACCAGGAAGACCCGATCAGACTCGGAATCCCGGTTACAAGATATTTCGACAATGGTAAAACAAGACCAGCAAAGCTGCCCGGATGTGCCGACAAATCACGACAGCAGCTGCACATATCTCATTCTCAGGGCACACCGGATGGGCAAGACGTCGGGTTGGCATAGACCCTGGTTGCCCAGGGGGTGCCGGACGTCGCCCAAGTTAGACCAACACTTAGAGAAGCACATGCCCCGGGGGGGTTAAAATAAAGGTGACCCTCGGGAGTGTGACTCCCACGGGAAAAGTAGGTGGTGGTGAGGCAGATGTAAAACCAAGGTTGGGCCTTGCTGGATGAGTTTTATTCAAAGCGAACTGTCAAGGGGTTCCCATAACACCCAACCGCGTAAGGAACATAAAATCAAGGAACATAACAGCGGTATGACGGAAACTAGGGCGACAAGAGTGGAACAAAACACCAGGCATAAGGCCGAGCCTTCCACCCTGTACCAAGTATATAGATGCATTAATTAAATAACACATATTGTAATATCCCAACATAACCATGTTCCAACATGGAACAAACTTCATCTTCACCTGTAACTAACAACACTATAAGAGGGGCTGAGCAAAAGCGGTAACAGAGCCAAGCAACGGTTTGCTACGAAGGTGGGTTACAGGCTTGACATGGCAATATGGGAGGCATGATATAGCAAGTGGTAGGTAGCATGACAAAGCGATAGAGAGAACAACTAGCAAGCAAAGATATAATTGATTTTGAGGGTATGGTCATCTTGCCTGAGATCCCGCAAGGAAGAAGAACCAGTCCATGAAGAAGAAAAACAGACGTAGTTGAACGGATCCTCACAGCTCCGGAACGAAACCGAAGCTAACGAGACAAGCAGCCCGGAAAGAAGCAAGCAACATAGTAAAGAACCATCACATAAACATGGCATGATGCACAATCAAGTATGATGCATGTCCGGTTTAATGAAGCATGGCATGGCAAAGTGCACAAACAATACTACAAATTAAGTTGCATATTGCCGAAACACCACGTCAGTTATTTAGTTCTCTCCCGTTTATGTACTCAACAATATTAAATGTTTTTAAAACATGGCAATGGGTGAAGCATATGAAAACTACCTATCTAGGCAAGTTTAAATGAGGCCGGAACAACAAACAACAAGTCTGGAAAAACCTCATATGCATAATTCGAATTAGCTATTGTTCTGCCCTAAACATAATTTTAGAGTTGTTAAACATGCATGATGAGTGCACCAAGTTAAACTAGGCATTTTTCTACCCCATTTACATATAAAGTTTATTTAAAATGGAGCTACGGTTATTTAGTTATGAACTAAATCATTTTAGCATGGCATTTATGCAAAATTAAACAAACAACCAGTTTACCATTTCAAACATGGTTGAAAGTGGCATATTATGAAACTAGATGAAACTCTAAGCATATTACACATAAAGTTTAATTAATTCCGATGCATGGTTATTTAATTATGAGCAATGCAAGAAAATGGCATTTTTTTGTAATTATGCAATTCACACAAAGGATGTTAAATCACAGAGAACAGAGAAAAAAACATAAACATGCTAGAAACAACTCACTGTCTGAGGCCCATGATGGATATGTCCCGAAACGAAAGAGTGTGTGTGTACTCGATTTAAAATAGAGAAGCAAGGAAAAAAAGGCGTATATGAAGCAACGAGGGATCGAACGAAGAACCTCCTGATTTGGAGTGGATGCGCTTGCCAATTGGGTGGATCAGTTCCAGCGTTCTGCTAGGGGATCAGGCGTATATGAAACAGGATAAAGGTTGCTACTCTGGATAACCGTGGCTGCGCTTGCCAATTGGATGGATCAGTTCTAGTGTTCTGCTAGGGGATCGGGCGTATATGAAACAGGATAAAGGCTGCTACTCTGGATAAGCAAAAAAATACAGAAAAAAGATGCAACCGTGGGGTTTTGATCCCATGACCTCCAGGATGGAGGAAAGAGGCGCTAACTAGTGCACTAAGGATGTGAGTGTGTTTGAAACTGGGGCGCTACACTATATGAACGAAATCGAGGACCAGGCCTTGATTTCCAAGAACGCGCGCTGCTCACCGGCGTCGATGGTGACAAGCAAGGCAGCGACCTTGGTAGATGCAGAGATGCAGCAGGGGTGCAGAATAGGGCACGGTGAGGCTACAATGGCGCGGGAACGAACAGCTGCTGCTAGCCGGGGTCGTGTGTGTGCGCGAGCGACAGCGCAAGGGCTTCGAGAACGAGCTCGAGCAGGAGCTCGTCTCGGCCGCGGCAGCGAGGCGTTGGCTGCTTGGATGAGCATGTGTGTCGCGCATCGCGCAGGAGCACGGAGGCGGACACTTGCGAGGAGAGCTAGGCATGCGCGCATATGTGGGATGCGGGAATTGCAGAAGCTTGCAACCATGGTCACGAAGCACGGCCAGGCATGGGGCTGCAGTGCTAGGCAAAGCGGCGGCAAGGGCGTGCAGCACAAGCGTGGGATGCGAGCTGCTCGTGTCGTGGATGTGTGGGTACTGAGCAGAAGAGGCAAGGTCGGCCATGGCGGACGGCCTCGGGGTTGCGCGGATCGACGGGCATGCGGACAACGAGTCCGGAGAAAGAGATGGGCGGAGCAGAGCTTCACCATGGGGGGCGTTGCTGGAGTCGTACAAGGTCGAGGCTGACCGGGGACGGCGGGGGAAGGCGCTGACCGATGGCGATGCCGCCGATCACGTGAAGAAGAGGAAGCAGAGAAGCATACGATGAGGAAGAAGCCTTCGGGGTCCTCGTAGTTGCGTGCGAGAGCGAGGAAGACGACGACGAGGTTCAGGGTTCTCTTCCCGTGGCAGCAACGCAGACGACGGAGGTGTTCAGGCCGAGGACGAGCTTAAGCTCTCCTCGTCCATGGCGACGGCTATGGAGGGCGACCTACCTGGTGGCGGCGGTAGGGAGAGGGGGAAAATGGAGAGAGGAGAGGCTAGGGTAGGGTTTGGAGAAGTTTTATAGGAGCCTAGGGAAGCTACCGGCCGTCAAATCAGCGAGTTCATCTATGTGGAGCTGCTGGATGGATGACGTATAGAGAGAAGAAGAACAGGGGAGGCCATGCGCTGTGGGCTGGACCTGAGAGATGTCGGGTGGGCTGGCTTCGGCTGAGAGGTAAGTGGGCTGCGGTGCTGGGCTTCTCTCTTCCTTTTAGTTTTCTTCAGACATAAAAATAAGACCGAAAAGCACATGAATATAGGAGAGGGTTGAGAGAGATGTCAGAATATCTCTGTAATCCTGACTTTGTGCAGGATTTGAATAATTTGACTTGGCATTTTTTTAGAGGTAGAAAAATAATCCAAATTTGAATTACATTCAAAATTGAGCCATTTTATAACCCATCAAAAAATCTTCAAAGGAGCTGAAATTCGACAGAGAGGTTGAAGGCATGGTTGAGAATTTATAGGAAAATAATGAACATTATACATAATAGAAATAATGTCACTTGAATAAATGGGTGAGAATTGAAAGAAAGTAGCTAGAGATGGGGTGTTGCACTTGATGATGGTTTAGATGGAAAGGTCAAGATGAAACAACAAATAAGATGAGGAGAAGGAGTTCATGAAGATAACAAGCTCACAACAAATATGCATGCTACAAATACGCACACTACAATGATGATCATGATGCAATTGCAACAACAACAACAACAACAAAAAGACAAAGGCACAATGCAACATAACAAGTAAGATGAGCATGGTGCAAGAAGCGAAGACATGACAAACCACTCAGCATGTTGCTGGCAACAAACAATTGAAACACACGACGATATTGAAAAATATATGGAAGGCATCTGGAGCATCGGTCTCGGGTCATCACAGATATGTATCCGACGGTGCCAGTTATTGCATGTACACAACAATAAAAAGAAGTACCACACCACGACTGAGAACGCGTGCCCATGTTAAGCCATTCGGGAATAGTGCCGCACTTCGAAACTAGAACCATCAATAAATTTTGAGCTCGTGTCCCGTCACATTACAAATTACTGCAATACTATATTAAATTGAAAACTTGTTCACACAGATCACAACCTAAACAGTTTCCCACTTAGGAGCGTATTAGTACTTGGTTATAAATACTCTAATCCAAGATGACTATGCATTCCTCCTCATCTCCTCATCCACAAAAACAAACAAGTCTTTCATCTTCGTTCCCTTGCATCTGCCATGGCCCGCATGAGTTCTGGGTCGAGAGATTACTAATAGGGGGAGACCAGCAGGGAAACGAAAGCACGAGAGATGTCCCGCCTTGCCGCCGTAGCAGCCGACATGTCCCACCGCGCCGTCGTAGCAGAACAGAGGTACTGTCGCGCCGCCGAAGCAGCATAGAGGTCCCGCCACGTTGTCGATGTAGTAGACTGGTCCGACCGTGCCGCAGAAGCAGCAGAGATGTCCCGTCGTGCCGTGAACGGAGTGGGGAGGTCCTCCCATGCCGCGGCGGCCTGGGAAAGTGTCTAGCGGGTAGGCAAGGACTATCACATGCGCATGCGTGATATGCTCGATGGCCTGATGGGATGGATCTCCGGCTGGATGAAGTTGCAGGATGAGATGAATGCCTCGTTTGAAAATTCTACCGCCATCATACGGGGACTGGGGGACGACAAGGTGAACCTCTGCACCAAGCGTGATCTGCTGAGGGCGAAGATCGCCGGAAGGGCGAAGCAGGTGGAGAAAACATCTGCCTTGTTCATGAGGATGGGCGTCATCGTCAAGAAACTTATGGACAAGAATGCCATGCTCCGCATCGAGTGTGAAAGGCTGGTGGAAGAATCCGTGGATGCCGCCAAGCAGGAAATTTAGGACATGAAACAGATGAAAGAGATCATCGGCGCTCACCGTGAGAACTAGCCTCCGTGATATGTAGCGCATCAAGAAAGTAGAGATCAGCGAGCCAGATCGTTGTATGCGTCTTCCTTCTTCTTTTTCCCTTGTGCATTTCGGTTGTAGCCTCATGTGGCTTTTATAATTATCTTCCTAAATATGTAAGACAATTATTATCCACTGTCGTCATCCTTATATATTCATCAGTCTTGCTATAAGTCGCTGTAGATGCTATATAGGTCCGTCGGATCTTACATCAAGATCCGTGCAATTTTTTTCTTCAGATTTTCCTTTTTCTCTCTTAAATCTAAGTCATGTCAGAGATAGCCATGCCATTAAATAGGGGCTCGGGCGCCACTAATGGAGACCTTGGGAGAGAGGTGGGCGGCAGATGGAGGTCAAAGGGCTCTCCTCCCGATAATCACGCATGGGGTCTGATCGCACGCCTCCCGTCCTCAGATAGCTACCCCGCACGACACCTCCTAGCCAATAGAAAAGGGGACCCGTGGCGGCATGTAAATGGTAAGTATAACGCCGACAGTTCAAACAATACTAGTGTTTCGGATTGTAATGTGACAGCACTTGTTCCAAAATGACTTTGTTGATTGTTAATATGTGCGCCTTGGCAAATCGGACAGCAAAGTTGTTGGGGAACGTTGTAATTTCAAAAAAAATCCTACGCACACACAAGATCATGGTGATGCATAGCAATGAGAGGGGAGAGTGTTGTCCACATACCCTCGTAGACTGAAAGCGGAAGCGTTATCACACCGCGGTTGATGTAGTGGTACGTCTTCACAATCCGACCGATCAAGTACCGAACGCATGACACCTCCGAGTTCAGCACACGTTCAGTCCAATGACGTCCCTCGAACTCTGATCCAGCCGAGTGTTCAGGGAGAGTTTCTTCAGCACGATGGCGTGGTGACGATGATGATGTTCTACCGACACAGCGCTTTGTCTAAGCACCACTATAGTAATATTGAGGCGGACTAGGGTGGAGGGGGCACCGCACACGTCTAAAAGATCAAACGATCAATTGTTGAGTCTCTGGGGTGCCCCCTTGCCCCCGTATATAAAGGAGCAAGGGGGGGTGCGGCCGGCCTTGAGAGGGGCGCGCAGGAGGAATCCTACTCCTACCAGGAGTAGGACTAACCCCTTTTCCTTGTTGGACTAGGAGAGAGAGGGGAAAGAGGTGGAGGAGAAAAAGGAAGGGGGGCGCCGCCCCCCTCTCCTTATCCTATTCAGACTAGGGGGAGGGGGCGCGGCCCTTGCCCTGGCCGCCTCTCCTCTCATCCACCAAGGCCCACTAAGGCCCATTAAGTCCCCGGGGGGGGGGGGGGGTTCCGGTAACCTCTCGGTACTCCGGTAAAATCCCGATTTCACACTTCCGACATCCAAACATAGGCTTCCAATATATCAATCATCATATCTCGACCATTTCGAGACTCCTCGTCATGTCCGTGATCACATCCGGGACTCCAAACAACCTTCGGTACATCAAAACATATAAACTCATAATATAACTGTCATCGAAACGTTAAGCGTGCGGACCCTACAGGTTCGAGAACTATGTAGACATGACCGAGACACGTCTCTGGTCAATAACCAATAGCGGAACCTGGATACTCATATTGGCTCCCACATATTCTACGAAGATCTTTATCGGTCAGACCGCATAACAACATACATTGTTCCCTTTGTCATCGGTATGTTACTTGCCCGAGATTCGATCGTCGGTATCTCAATACCTAGTTCAATCTCGTTACCGGCAAGTCTCTTTACTCATTCCGTAATACATCATCCCGCAACTAACTCATTAGTTGCAATGCTTGCAAGGCTTAAGTGATGTGCATTACCGAGAGCGCCCAGAGATACCTCTCCGACAATCGGAGTGAGAAATCCTAATCTTGAAATACACCAACACAACAAGTACCTTCGGAGACACCTGTACAGCAGCTTTATAATCACCCAGTTACGTTGTGACGTTTGGTAGCACACAAAGTGTTCCTCCGGTAAACGGGAGTTGCATAATCTCATAGTTATAGGAACATGTATAAGTCATGAAGAAAGCAATAGCAACAAACTAAACGATCAAGTGATAAGCTAACGGAATGGGTCAAGTCAATCACATCATTCTCCTAATGAGGTGATCCCGTTAATCAAATGACAACTCATGTCTTTGGTTAGGAAACATAACCATCTTTGATCAACGAGCTAGTGAAGTAGAGGCATACTAGTGACACTCTATTTGTCTATGTATTCACACATGTATTATGTTTCCGGTTAATACAATTGTAGCATGAATAATAAACATTTATCATGAAATAAGGAAATAAATAATAACTTTATTATTGCCTATAGGGCATATTTCCTTCAGTCTACCACTTGCAATAGAGTCAATAATCTAGTTCACATCGCCATGTGATTTAACATCAGTAGTTCACATCTTTATGTGGTTAACACCCATAGTTCACATCGATATGTGATCAACACCCAAAGGGTTTACTAGAGTCAATAATCTAGTTCACATCGCTATGTGATTAACACCCAAAGAGTACTAAGGTGTGATCATGTTTTGCTTGTGAGATAATTTTAGTCAACGGGTCTGTCACATTCAGATCCGTAAGTATTTTGCAAATTTCTAAGTCTACAATGCTCGGCATGGAGCTACTCTAGCTAATATCTCCCAGTTTCAATATGTATCTAGATCGAGACTTAGAGTCATCTAGATCGGTGTCAAAGCTTGCATCGACGTAACTCTTTATGACAAACCTTTTGTCACCTCCATAATCGAGAAACATATCCTTATTCCACTAAGGATAATTTTGACCACTATCTAGTGATCTACTCCTAGATCACTATTGTACTTCCTTGCCAAAAATAGTGTAGTGTATACAATAGATCTGGTACACAGGATGACATATTTTATAGAACCTATGGCCATGGCATAGGGAATGATTTCATTCTCTTTCTATCTTCTGCCATGGTCGGGCTTTGAGTCTTACTCAGTTTTACACCTTGTAACACAGGCAAGAACTCTTTCTTTGACTGCCATTTTGAACTACTTCAAAATCTTGTCAAGGTATGTACTCATTGAAAAACTTATCAACCGTCTTGATCTATATCTATAGATTTTGATGCTCCATATGTAAGCAGCTTCATTGAGGTCTTTCTTTGAAAAACTCCTTTCAAACACACCTTGATGCTTTGTAGAATAATTCTACATTATCTCCGATCAACAATATGTCATTCACATATACTTATAAGAAATGTTGTAGTGCTCCCACTCACTTTCTTGTAAATACATGCTTCACCGCAAGTCTGTATAAAATTATATGCTTTGATCAACTTATCAAAGCGTATATTCCAACTCTGAGATGCTTCCACCAGTCCATAGATGGATCGCTGGAGCTTGCATATTTTGTAAGCACCTTTAGGATTGACAAAATTTTCTTGTTGCATCATATACAACTCTTCTTTAATAAATACATTAAGGAATGTAGTTTTATTTATCCATTTGCCAGATTTCATAAAATGTGGCAATTGCTAACATTATTCGGATAGACTTAAGCATCGCTACGGGTGAGAAGGTCTCATCATAGTCAATCCCTGGAACTTGTCAAAAACCTTTCGCAACAAGTCGAGCTTTATAGACAGTAACATTACCGTCGGTGTCAGTCTTCTTCTTGAAGATCCATTTATTCTCAATTGCTTGCCGATAATCGGGCAAGTCAACCAAAGTCCACACTTTGTTCTCATACATGGATCCCATCTCAGATTTTATGGCTTCAAGCCATTTTGCGGAATCTAGGCTCACCATCGCTTCTTCATAATTCGTTGGTTCGTCATGGTCTAGTAACATAACTTCCAGGACAGGATTACCGTACCACTCTGGTGCGGATCTTGCTCTGGTTGACCTATGAGGTTCAGTAACAACTTGATCTAAAGTTTCATGATCATCATCATTAACATCCTCAATAATTGGTGTAGGTGTCGTAGAAACCGGTTTTTGCGATGAACTACTTTCCAATAAGGGAGCAGGTACAATTACCTCATCAAGTTCTACTTTCCTCCCACTCACTTCTTTCGAGAGAAACTCCTTCTCTAGAAAAACTCCAAATTTAGCAACAAAAGTCTTGTCTTCGGATCTGTGATAGAAGGTGTACCCAACATTTTCTTTTTGGGTATGCTATGAAGACGCACTTCTCCGATTTGGGTTTGAGCTTATCAGGTTGAAACTTTTTCACATAAGCATTGCAACCTCAAACTTTTAGAAACGACAGCTTAGGTTTCTTGCCAAACCATAATTCATACGGTGCCGTCTCAACGAATTTAGATGGTGCCCTATTTAATGTAAATGTAGCTATCTCTAATGCATAACCCCAAAACGATAGTGGTAAATTGGTAAGATACATCATAGATCGCACCATATCTAATAAAGTACGGTTACGATGTTCGGACACACCATTACACTGTGGTGTTCCAGGTGGCGTTTGTAGTGAAACTATTTCACATTGTTTTAATTGAAGGACAAACTCGTAACTCAAATATTTTACTTCTGCAATCATATCGTAGAAACTTTTATTTTTGTTACGATGATTCTCCACTTCACACTGAAATTCTTTGTACTTTTCAAATGTTTCAGACTTGTGTTTCGTCAAGTAGATATACTCATATCTGCTCAAATCATCTGTGAAGATCAGGAAATAATGATACCTGCCGCGAGCCTCAATATTCATCGGACCACATACGTCAATATATATGATTCCAAACAAATCTGTTGCTCGCTCCATTGTTCCGGAGAACGGAGTCTTAGTCATCTTGCCCATGAGGCATGGTTCGCAAGCATCAACTGATTCATAATCAAGTGATTCCAAAAGCCCATTAGCATGGATTTTCTTCATGTGCTTTACACCAATATAACCTAAACGGCAGTGCCACAAATAAGTTGCACTATCATTATTAACTTTGCATCTTTTGGCTTCAATATTATGAAAATGTGTATCACCACGATCGAGATCCAACAAACCATTTTCATTGGGTGTATGACCATAGAAGGTTTTATTCATGTAAATAGAACAACAATTATTCTCTCACTTACATGAATAACCGTATTGCTACAAATATTCATGCTCAACTCAAACACTAAATAACATTTATTTTAGCTTTAACACTAATCCAGAAAGTATAGGGAGGGTGCGATGATGATCATATCAATCTTGGAACCATTTCCAATACACATCGTCACTTCACCCTTAACTAGTCTCTGTTCATTCTGCAACTCCTGTTCCGAGTTACTATTCTTAGCAACTGAACTAGTATCAAATACTGAGGGGTTGCTATAAACACTAGTAAAGTACACATAAATAGCATGTATATCAAATATACCTATGTTCACTTTGCCATCCTTCTTATCCGCCAATTACTTGGGGTAGTTCCGCTTCCAGTGACCAGTCCCTTTGCAGTAGAAGCACTCAGTTTCAGGCTTAGGTCCAGACTTGGGTTTTTTCACTTGAGCAGCAAGTTGCTTGCCGTTCTTCTTGAAGTTCCCATTTCTTCCATTTGTCCCTTTACTTGAAACTAGTGGTTTTGTTTACCATCAACACTTGATGCTTTTCTTGATTTCTACCTTCGTCGATTTCAGCATCACGAAGAGCTTGGGAATCGTTTCTGTTATCCCTTGCATATTATAGTTCATCACGAAGTTCTACTAACTTGGTGATGGTGACTAGAGAATTCTGTTAATCACTATTTTATCTGGAAGATTAACTCCCACTTGATTCAAGCGATTGTAGTACACAGACAATCTGAGCGCATGCTCACTGCTTGAGCTACTCTCCTACATCTTTTAGCTATAGAACTTGTTGGAGACTTCATATCTCTCAACTCGGGTATTTGCTTGAAATATTAACTTCAACTCCTAGAACATCTCATATGGTCCATGACATTAAAAACGTCTTTGATGTCCCGATTCTGAGCCGTTTAAGCATGGTGCACTAAACTATCAAGTAGTCATCATATTGAGCTAGCGAAACATTCATAACATCTGAATCTGCTCGTGCAATAGATTTATCACCTAGCGGTGCATCAGGGACATAATTCTTCTGTGCAGCAATGAGGATAAACCTGAGACCACGGATCCAATCCGCATCATTGCAACTAACATCTTTCAACTTACTTTTCTCTAGGAAGATATCAAAAATAAAACAAGGGAGCTAAACACGAGCTATTGATCTACAACATAGATATGCTAATACTACCAGGACTAAGTTCATGATAAATTTAAGTTCAATTAATCATATTACTTAAGAACTCCCACTTAGATAGACATCCCTCTAATCCTCTAAGTGATCACGTGATCCATATCAACTAAACCATGTCCGATCAACACGTGAGATGGAGTAGTTTCAATGGTGAACATCACTATGTTGATCATATCTACTATATGATTCATGCTCGACCTTTTGGTCTTAGTGTTCCGAGGCCATATCTTTTATATGCTAGGCTCGTCAAGTTTAACCTGAGTATTCCGCGTGTGCAACTGTTTTGCACCCGTTGTATTTGAACTTAGAGCCTATCACACCCGATCATCATGTGGTGTCTCAGCATGAAGAAATTTCGCAATGGTGCATACTCAGGGAGAACACTTGTACCTTGATAATTACTGAGAGATCATCTTATAAAGCTACCGTCGAACTAAGCAAAATAAGATGTATAAAAGATAAACATCACATGCAATTAAAATATGTGACATGATATGGCCATCATCATCTTGTGCCTTTGATCTCCATCTCCAAAGCATCATCATGATTTCCATCGTCATCGGCATGAAACCATGATCTCCATCATCTTGATCTATATCAATGTGTCGGCACATGGTCGTCTCGCCAACTATTGCTCTTGCAACTATTTGGCGCTTGCATCTTATGCAATAAAGAGACAACCATAAGGCTTCTGCCAGTTGCTGGTAACTTCGACAAAACATGATCATCTTATACAACAACTTATATCTCATCATGTCTTGACCATATCACATCACAACATGCCCTGCAAAAACAAGTTAGACGTCCTCTACTTTGTTGTTGCAAGTTTTACGTGGCTGCTACGGGCTGAGCAAGAACCGTTCTTACCTACGCATCAAAACCACAACGATAGTTTGTCAAGTTAGTGCTGTTTTAACCTTCTCAAGGACCAGGCGTAGCCACACTCGGTCCAACCACCTGTGTGCAAAGCACATCGGTAGAACCAGTCTCTCGTAAGCGTATGCGTAATGTCGGTCTGGGCCGCTTCATCCAACAATACCGCCGAACCAAATATGACATGCTGGTAAGCAGTATGACTTATATCGCCCACAACTCACTTGTGTTCTACTCGTGCATATGACATCTACGCATAAAACCTGGCTCAGATGCCACTGTTGGGGAACGTAGTAACTTCAAAAAATTTCCTACGCACACACATGATCATGGTGATGCATAGCAACGAGAAAGGAGAGTTTTGTCCATGTACCCTCGTAGACCGAAAGTGGAAGCGTTATCACATCGTGGTTGATGTAGTCATACATATTCACGATCTGACCGATCAAGTACCGAATGCATGGCACCTCTGAGTTCAGCACACGTTCAACCCGATGACGTCCCTCGAACTCCGATCCAGCCGGGTGTTGAGGGACAGTTTCGTGAGCATGAAAACGTGGTGGTGATGATGATTTTCTACCGACGCAAGGCTTCGTCTAAGCACCGCTACAATAAAATCGAGGTGGACTATGGTGGAGGGGGGCACTGCACACGGCTAAAAGATCAAACGATAAATTGTTGTGTCTCTGGGGTGCCCCCTTGCCCCCGTATATAGAGGAGCAAGGAGGGGGTGCGGCCGGCCTAGAGAGGGGCATGCCAGGAGGAGTCCTACTCCTATCGGGAGTAGGACTCCCCCCTTTTCCTTGTTGGACTAGGAGAGAGAGGGGAAAGAGATGGAGGAGAAGGAAGGGGGGCGCTGCCCCCCTCTCTTTGTCCTATTCGGACTAGGGGGGAGGGGGCGCTGCCATTGCCCTGGCCACCTCTCCTCTCTTCCACCAAGGCCCACTAAGGCCCATTAAGTCCTTGGGGGGGTTCCGGTGACCTCTCGGTACTCCGGTAAAATCGTGATTTCACCCGAAACACTTCCGATATCCAAACTTAGGCTTCCAATATATCAATCTTCATGTCTCGACCATTTCGAGACTCCTCGTCATGTCCGTGATCACATCCGGGACTCCGAAAAACCTTCGGTGTTGTGGTTCTAAGTCTGACAGTAGAATGGGGGTAGGAATGTAGAGGCAAGATCCTAGCTATGGAGGAGTTGTACACGCAGGTTTAACGAGTTCAGGCCCTTCTCGGAGGAAGTAATAGCCCTACGTCTCGGAGCCCGAAGGCGGTCGACTGGATTATGAGCGTGTGTGTTATAGGGGGTGCGAACCCTTGTCCCAGAGGAGGGGGTGGCTTATATAGAGTGCTCGAGGACCCCAGCTCCCCTGCGTTACATAGGATTCAATGTACATAAAGGGGTGGCGTTACCCGACCGTTGCTCCGTAGAGAGGCTTTAGGTCTTCTTATATGTCGAGAGGTTTCATGGTCGAGTGACCTGGATAGAGAGAGATCTCCGAGTGAATGGTAGGTCGAGTGGACTTCACTCGATACCTTTGCTGGATCCCTTCTTCTGATTCTTGAACTTATTTTGTTCTTAAGACTAGGACCTTAGGTAGGACGTCTAGGTCAGGCCTATTCCCTACCCCAGGTTCGTGTCCTCATCATTATGCCCCGAATGGATCGAGGTTTGAGTGTAAAAAGAAGGATGGAGTTGACCTTGCTTCTGCTCTGGCTTTGCCTTGTCTTCATCTCACGGTCGAGGCCAGTTGTTAGAACTTCAGCTTCGTTTTAGTCGCCTTGATCGATTCAGAAATTGCCGACTGGCTTATACAATGACATCTATCGAGTGACATCTTGTAGGATCGAAAGTATGTCTAGAGGGGGGTGATTAGACTACTTGACCAATTAAAAACTTAGCCTTTTCCAAATTTTAGTTCTTGGCAGATTTTGACTATCTTAGAGCAAGTCAAGCAATCATCACACAATTCAAGCAAGCATGCAAAGAGTTTATTGGCAGCGGAAAGTAAAGCATGCAACTTGCAAGAATGTAAAGGTAAGGGTTTGGAGGATTCAAACACAATTGGAGACACGGATGTTTTCCCGTGGTTCGGATAGGTGGTGCTATCCTACATCCATGTTGATGGAGACTTCAACCCACGGAGGGTAACGGTTGCGCGAGTCCACGGAGGGCTCTACCCACGAAGGGTCCACGAAGAAGCAACCTTGTCTATTCCACCATGGCCATCGCCCACGAAGGACTTGCCTCACTAGCGGTAGATCTTCACGAAGTAGGCGATCTCCTTGCCCTTACAAACTCCTTGGTTCAACTCCACAATCTTGTCGGAGGCTCCCAAGTGACACCTAGCCAATCTAGGAGACACCACTCTCCAAGAAGTAACAAATGGTGTGTTGATGATGAACTCCTTGCTCTTGTGCTTCAAATGATAGTCTCCCCAACACTCAACTCTCTCTCATAGTATTTGGATCTGGTGGAAAGAAGATTTGAGTGGAAAGCAACTTGGGGAAGGCTAGAGATCAAGATTCATAAGGTAGGAATGGAATATCTTGGTCTGAACACATGAGTAGGTGGTTCTTTCTCAAAACATATGAGTAGGAATGATGTATGTGTTCTGATGGCTCTCTCTTCAAATGAAGAGGTGGTGGAGGGGTATATATAGCCTTCACACAAAATCCAACCGTTACATACAATCTACCAATCTCGGTGGGACCGAATCAGAAAACTCGGTCTGACCGAAATAGTAAACCTAGTGACCGTTAGGAATTTCGGTGGGACTGAGATGCAACTCGGTAGGACCGATTCGGTTAGGGTTTGGGCATAACGTAATCTTTGTGAGACCGATAGCAGAAACTCGGTGAGACCGAGTTCGGCAATTAGCTAACCAGAGAGTTGGTCAGGCAAACTCGGTGGGACCGACTTGCTCTTTCGGTGAGACCAAAACGTTACAAGAAGGAAACATAGAGTTTACCTTGCATTCTCGGTGGGACCGATTCGCTCTTTCGGTGAGACCGAAAGATACGAAAGGGAAACAGAGAGTTTGCAAGCCCATCTCGGTGGGACCGAGAACCTTATCGGTAGGACCGAATTGCTAGGGTTTGGAAGTGGCAAATGACAAGTGAAACTCGGTGGCGCCGGATTGACAGAATCGGTATGACCGAGTTTGGCTTAGGGTTTAGGTCATTTGTGGATATGGAAAGGTGGTTGAGGATTTTGGAGCATATCACTAAGCACATAAAGCAAGAGGCTCATTAAGCAACACCTCATCCCTCCTCGATAGTATTGGCTTTTCCTAAAGACTCAATGTGATCTTGGATCACTAAAATATAAAATGAGGAGTCTTGAACTTTTGAGATTGAGCCAATTCTTTGTCCTTAGCATTTTGAGGGTTCCACTTTCACATCCATGCCATGCCAATCATTGAGCTTTCCTGAAATAATCATCTTGGAATAGCATTAGCTCAATGAGCTATATGTTGTTATGAATTACCAAAACCACCTAGGGATAGTTGCACTTTCAATCTCCCCCTTTTTGGTAATTGATGACAACATATAGATCAAAGCTTCGACAAATGATAATAAGCATGAAATATATCGTCGCTTTGAGAAGTATGTGACAAATAAGAGCTCCCCCTAAATTTGTGCATATTTAAAATTTGCTTTGGACTGCAAATGCACATGGAGTTAGAATCATGGGTTACTCTTCCATGTCACATACATCTTGGTGGAGCGCTCAAAAATGATAAGATTGAAATACATGCACTCATCACCAAGAATAGTGAATGATCACAAACGATAGATAGAATGATAATATTTAAGCAAGCAGTAAGCAAACATTAAGTGTAGCTTATGATCAAACACATGATCCTCGATGTCTCACGAACATAAGGACGTAGTATCTCACACACAAGCAAACAAAGTTCGAAAAACCACCAAATAAAGCAAGAGAGAAAAAGCAACACTCTCTCTCTCTCGAAGCCTGTGATCTATACATTTTCTCCCCCTTTGGCAACAAGTTACCAAAAAGTTCCTAGAAAATGCATAGTGCTAAGTCGACGCTCAGGCTTGATCTTCAGGTGGTGGTGGAGTCCGGAGCACGCCAAGGACGAAGCCTTCTGTAGAAGTGGTCGGAGTCGAGGCTGAAGTGGATGCTGGAGCTGGTGGAACGGAGGCTGTAGCTGGTGCAGACGTTGTGGCTCTGGTGTCAGCAACTGGCAGTGCAGACGACCTCGGACCTCGTGGCACCCTGGCAAAAGCATCAGTTGTGGTCCTGCCTCTCCTCTCATTCATGTCCTCCTGAAGCTGCTCCACGAAGGTCTGTATTTTTGTCACCTTGATGTCCATGTCATAGAATCTCTGTTCCATGATCCTCTCTAGGCTCGTCTGGTTCTGAGTCAGGGTGGCAAGTCCTTGCTCAATACGCAGGGTGGACGCTATCAGGTAACCGAGCTGCTCTTGTTTGGTCTTCAAGAAGTAATCAGATGCCTCTGCTTGAGTAGGCATCCTGGCAGCTTTTTCCTTCCTCGCCTTCTCCTTCTGAGCTTGTGCATGTGCAGATGAGGGTTCATTTTCAGTCATAACCACTTGGTTATCCTCAAAATCTGGATGGATGGGCAGGTGTTCCTTATCCAATAAATACACGCCCATGCCCATCTTGGAGTTGATGAGCTCCTGAATCTATGGGGCATACCCACAACTCCTCTTCTGGTCTGCAGCTGTCCTCTTGATCATTTCCACAATGAGACTCATGACCTTGAATTTCTGAGGCACGTCAAATACATGAAGCAAGTTGATCGCGTGACCTCTGATCATCTTGTGATCTCCTGATTTGGGTAGAAGGGTGTGCCTAAGGATCCAGTTGATCGTAGGCAAACCTGAGAGCAGATAGTGCACGGAGCCAAACATGAACGTGTCAAGCGCTTCATTCGGGATCTCCTTGTACATGTTGGACATGGAGTTGTGATCCATCTTTTTCTTGGCATAAATGTCCAAGTCATCAGCTTGCTCCTCTGGGGCATTGATCAACTTCGCCCATTCTTCCACAGTGGATTGGTACCTTGTACCCTCAGACATCCATGTGATCCTGCCATCCGGATAAAAGTGTGCTGTGGAGTAGAATTTCATGATCAGCTCCTTGTTCCACTTTGTGAGCTTCTGCCCAACAAAGTCTGCAACTCCACACGCACTAAAGCTGTCAAATACACCGGGGTAGTGCTCTTCGTTGTCCTTGATGTCGGTCCAGTCGACCCATCTCATGTCACAAACGATTGGCTTCTTGTCAAGCAAAACAGTCTCATAGAAATCTTGTTGCTCCTTGGTATGAAATCTGTAATCCACGGCAGTCCATCTCCTAGAAGCATACGGGTCAGCTTCTCTCCATTTCCTCAACCCTGAATCTCTCCTGAGCTTCATATCCTCAGCCACAGGATGAGCATTGTTGTGGTCTGGGATCTTGGGCTTGAGCTTCCTAAGGACACTCTCTTCCTCTTCTTCGATAGCTTCAGGCATTGGGGCCTTGTTCTTTTCTGCAGCTGGGCTGCTTCGTGTATTTCTCTTTGGTGCACTCTTAGGCTTAGATGCAGCCTTAGGTGCATCCTTGGGCTTGGATGCAGCTGTTCCTGACCTTATAGCATCTCCCATGAGTTTGGCTGCCTTGGGTGCTGGTGCAGCGACCTCTTCTTCTTCCTCCTCCTCATCGACCATGATGGAGGCCTTCCCAAGCACTCTGGCTACAGTCTTTTTCACCCTCTCTTTCCTTTTCTTGCCCTCAGCAGCAACGGGCTCAGTGGGAGCAGGCTTCAGAGTTGAAGCCCTAGCCTTTGACATGGGCTGCCTGCCTGTTGGCCGTTTGATCTTCAGCCCTGGCTTGGTTCCTTGAGCTAGTTCAGCTCTCTTTGATGTGGCCTCTTCCTCTGCCACATAGTCTTCATCCTCAGAATCAGACGTTCTCTTCTTCCTTTGACGTGTGGCAGCCTTAGGCAGGTTGCTGGGGGTGCTCCTTCTGCCATCATTAGAAGAGCTTGAGGGGCTAGTGCCCTCACTCATCACAACTTGCTGCTCAGACACATTCTGGCTGTCACTTTGATCAGACATGTTGCACACTGACTGCTGACCCTGTGAATAGATTATGGATAAGATAGAGTCGATGAGCATCACAAAAAGAAGAGATTTTTGCAAAAGATTAATTCAAAAACTTAGTTTTAGTTTTCCACAGAAAGCATCTCGGATCTACCGATTTTCAAACTCGGTGACACCGAAGCAGTTTTGGCACCAGAACTGGTGAACTCGGTCAGACCGAGTCACAGCTCGGTGGCACCGAGACTGCTAGGGTTACACAAAATTCCAAAATCGGTCGCACCGATAAGTTATTCTCGGTCAGACCGAGTTTCACTTGTGCAATGGCAAAAGCCAGATCGGTGGGACCGAGTTTTTCAACTCGGTGGGTCCGAGATGGTTTCGGCGGAAACCTAACCCTAAAATTTTCGAATTAAGCCTATTCTACAAGATCATTGACTGGATAGGAGTGTTTCAATCGTGGCAAGAATCATAATGATCACAATGTGCTAGGAATCGGAGTGGGGAATAGCACAAAGATCGAGTCCATACCCTAGTTCGGCGGAGACTCGCTACGGCGGCAACGGCAGGGCAGAAATCCGTTGACAGCGGCGGAGACCAGCGACTAGAGGCTGCCGGCGACGAGAAGACGATCCGGAGACCACGAAGGTAGAGCAGGCTATCGCGCGGGTGAAGTGGTTTCGGAGAAATTTCCAAAATTTTGCCCGTCACTATATATAGCCCGACCCTGTCGGTGTGACCGAGTGGAACAACTCGGTGGCACCGAGATGCAAAACTGTGTGCAGTTATTGCAACTCGGTGTGACCGAAAAGTTCAAATCGGTTGCACCGAGATCGAAAACCTACATCAACTTAACGAACTCGGTAGGACCGAAAATGGAGTATCGGTCAGACCGAGATTCATAAAGAGGTTTTGGAAGTTTAAGTCTATGACGAATCGGGGACTCCAAGCGCTCCTCACACAGAGTGGTTCGAATCTGACTTGATCAAGTTTTGTGATGCAGCATGAATAGAGTTTGAGACGAGAAAAGCATAGATAGCTAGAGGAGGTTCTTAGGCATTCTTGTCCATCCACTTGGCAAAAGAAGAAAGCCAAACAATCAAAACAACAAGTGGATGTCCTCGAATGAGTAAAATATGCAACCAACATGCTCACACAATAAGATGGCAAACGAAATATGTGGCAAAGCATGCACAACCAATTCTAGCATCTATCAAGCAATTTGCGATGACTAGGTCATCTATATATGAGTATATTGACTTAGGAGTCAAGTGAGAACACTTGATCATAGGTCATACTCATCGTTTAATCTCAAGTGGGGTTACCACTTTTACATAAAGCATTGTTGTATTCACATCTTTAGAGTTGCTTTAGCTCAAGTCTTAGAGTAAAGCGCCCCCTAGATGTGATATCCCCCCTAAGAGGGATGAACTAACCTTGGGTTTTGTCGATGATGACTTCATGTAGATGTTGAAGATGTGGATGCTCAATGTTGATGTAGATCACTTGGAGCTATCCATTTGAGTGAATTGCACTTTCAATACCTACATGGGTTAGTCCCACAAGGAACAAACAAGGATATCCATAGACATAGAGTGATGCACACACAAGATGATGTCCATGAAAACTTTAGGTTACCTTGTCCCTTGTCTTACCAACAAGAGGGTTTGTGACTCCTTGAACTAGTGCAAGATGTGGAAGTTGATTGCACTCGTTCTTGCCAAAATGATAAGAGTCAAGTATGTTCGCGGAGTCACCCTCAAGAACTCTCTAGTTCTTCTTATTTTGGATCCACACCATCTTGATGGGAATCCTTGGAGTTGTAGTCGTACTTGATGTAGTGGAACTTGAAGTAGTCTTGGGAATCCACTTGACTAAGGTCTTGGGAGCTTCTTCAAATGCAACAATCTCCTCTTGAAGCTTGTCCTTGCCTTTTTGCTTGTAGTCTTGTGGTGGAAGATCATCTTGAGCTTGTGTCCCCTTGAAAGAAGTGTCATACTTCTCTTGTTGAGGAACAAACTTTGTCTTGGGGTATTGATCTTCTTCCCATTCAACTCCATTGGCATTGAACTTTCGTTCAAAACCAACACCTTGATTCTTCCGGTGCATTCCTTGCTTGCGCACAATTTCCTCGAATTGCTTACTTCCGGCAAGGCTCTTTTAAACACCTTTCTCTATAATTCCCTTCAATAAGCTATTTTCTTGCTCAAGTGTAACTTGGCTAAGAGAATCATTAGTGGAATCAAGAGAACTACTAGAAGCAACAATATTGGATTTAGCATGATCATTGTTACTACTAGAGGAAGAATCTCTCTTATTCTTGTTATTAGTCTTGACTTGAGGCATGTAAGTGGATAATAGTAAACGCTTGGCAATGTGAGAAGAACTTTTCTTGCGGAGATCATCATTGATTTCCTTTAAGAACTCATGCTCTTGCTCAAGATTGAGCTTTTCAAAGCATAATTTCTCATGAGCTCTTACAAGTTCTCGATGATCTTCGAAGATAGTTTCATGAGCTAACTTAAGAGTGTTTAGTTCTTCAGTTAGAGCCTCAATCTTCTCCTTATCATTGTCATTCGTTTTAGCATGATTAATTAATGTTTCACCATAATATTCTTCACTAGAGTTGTCAACAAGCAAATCATCATCACCTAACAAGTCATCTTCATCACTATTAAAATCAACGTACTCGGGGTGTGTTACCTTAGGACCTTTGGCCATGAAGCATCTTCCAATTCCTTCATTTGGTGAGTCAAATATGTCGTAGGAGTTGGTTGACACAAGTGCTAGACCGGCAACACCTTCATCTTGAGTATCTTCGGAGTCGGAGTGATTAGTTCTCTTGGAGTGGCTGTCGGAGTCGGAGCCGGATACCCATTCACCAACATGAGCTTGATGTCTTCGTTTTGTATAGCTCCTTGATGATTTTTCCTTCCTTTCTGAGTCCTTGCTTCTCCGTGAGTATCTTTGTTCATAACGATCATCTCTACTCCTTCTCTCTCTTGGTGGAGATTCTTTGCTTCTTCTGTTTGGAGAATCTTCTCTTCTCTTGTAGGGAGCCGTACACTCACTGGAATAGTGTCCGGGTCTTCCACAATTATAGCAGTTTCGCTCTCGACTAGAAGATCTTTTGTCATTGTAGGACCTTGACTTGAAGCTTCTATCTTTGCTTCTACTCTTGTAGAACTTGTTGAAGTTCTTCACCATTAAGCTCAATTCTTCATTGAAGTTTTGTTTCTCACTTGATGATGTGGGGGCTTCACATGATGCTTTGTAGGCACCACTTGATTTATTGTGAAGTTCCTCTTTATCCTTAAGTGACATCTCATGAGCAACAATCCTTCCAATTACTTCCGTTGGGTTGAGATCTTTGTAGTTGGGCATCATTTGGATTAATGTGCACACGGTATCATATTTCCCATCCAAGGCTCTTAGGATCTTCTTGATGATGAATCTATCGGTCATCTCTTCACTTCCTAAGCCGGCAATCTCATTTGTGATGAGAGCAAGCCTAGAGTACATTTCAGCGACACCTTCACCATCCTTCATCTTGAACTTGTGAAGTTGACTTTCGAGCACATCCAACTTGGATTCCTTGACGGAGTCGGTACCTTCGTGCATATCAATCAAAGTATCCCAAATTTCCTTTGCATTCTCAAGGCGGCTGATTTTGTTGAATTCTTCGGGGCACAATCCGTTGAAGAGAATATCAAAAGCTTGAGCATTGTATTGCAACATCTTCAACTAATCCGCGGTAGCTTCACGGTTTGGTTCCCTCCCATCAAAGAACTCACCTTGCAAGCCAACACAAACAATAGCCCATACGGCGGGGTTATGTCCAAGAATATGCATTTTCATTTTATGCTTCCAACTAGCAAAATTAGTTCCATCAAAGTAAGGACCTCTACGGTGATAATTTCCCTCGCTAGACGCCATACTCTCCTAGGTTGTGAAACCAAGGCTATCACCAGCAAAAGCTATGAAGATCAAGCCAAATGGAGACCAAAGCTCTGATACCACTTGTAGGATCGAAAGTATGTCTAGAGGGGGGGGGGTGATTAGACTACTTGACCAATTAAAAACTTAGCCTTTTCCCAATTTTAGTTCTTGGAAGATTTTAGCTATCTTACAGCAAGTCAAGCAATCATCACACAATTCAAGCAAGCATGCAAAGAGTTTATTGGCAGCGGAAAGTAAAGCATGCAACTTGCAAGAATGTAAAGGTAAGGGTTTGGAGGATTCAAACGCAATTGGAGACACGGATGTTTTCCCGTGGTTTGGATAGGTGGTGCTATCCTACATCCACGTTGATGGATACTTCAACCCACGGAGGGTAACGGTTGCGCGATTCCACGGAGGGCTCCACCCACGAAGGGTCCACGAAGAAGCAACCTTGTCTATTCCACCATGGCCATCGCCCACGAAGGACTTGCCTCACTAGCGGTAGATCTTCACGAAGTAGGCGATCTCCTTGCCCTTACAAACTCCTTGGGCAACTCCACAATCTTGTCGGAGGCTCCCAAGTGACACCTAGCCAATCTAGGAGACACCACTCTCCAAGAAGTAACAAATGGTGTGTTGATGATGAACTCCTTGCTCTTGTGCTTCAAATGATAGTCTCCCCAACACTCAACTCTCTCTCATAGGATTTGGATCTGGTGGAAAGAAGATTTGAGTGGAAAGCAACTTGGGGAAGGCTAGAGATCAAGATTCATATGATAGGAATGGAATATCTTGGTCTCAACACATGAGTAGGTGGTTCTTTCTCAGAACATATGAGTAGGAATGATGTATGTGTTCTGATGGCTCTCTCTTCGAATGAAGAGGTGGTGGAGGGGTATATATAGCCTTCACACAAAATCCAACCGTTACACACAGTCTACCAATCTTGGTGGGACCGAATCAGAAAACTCGGTCTGACCGAAATAGTAAACCTAGTGACCGTTAGGAATTTCGGTGGGACTGAGATGCAACTCGGTAGGACCGATTCGGTTAGGGTTTGGGCATAATGTAATCTCGGTGAGACCGATCGCACAAACTCGGTGAGACCGAGTTCGGCAATTAGCTAACCAGAGAGTTGGTCAGGCAAACTCGGTGGGACCGACTTGCTCTTTCGGTGAGACCGAAACGTTACAAGAAGGAAACATAGAGTTTACCTTGCATTCTCGGTGGGACCGATTCGCTCTTTCGGTGAGACCGAAAAGTTACGAAAGGGAAACAGAGAGTTTGCAAGCCCATCTCGGTGGGACCGAGAACCTTATCGGTAGGACCGAATTGCTAGGGTTTGGCAGTGGCAGATGACAAGTGAAACTCGGTGGCGCCGGATTGACAGAATCGGTATGACCGAGTTTGGCTTAGGGTTTAGGTCATTTGTGGATATGGAAAGGTGGTTGAGGATTTTGGAGCATATCACTAAGCACATAAAGCAAGAGGCTAATTAAGCAACACCTCATCCCTCCTTGATAGTATTGGCTTTTCCTATAGACTCAATGTGATCTTGGATCACTAAAATATAAAATGAGGAGTCTTGAACTTTTGAGCTTGAGCCAATTCTTTGTCCTTTGCATTTTGAGGGTTCCACTTTCACATCCATGCCATGCCAATCATTGAGCTTTCCTGAAATAATGATCTTGGAATAGCATTAGCTCAATGAGCTATATGTTGTTATGAATTACCAAAACCACCTAGGGATAGTTGCACTTTCACATCTTTGACATGAAATCTTTGGCGTGATTGGTTGTAGAGGATCCTAGATTTCACGGGATTTGAAATTTTGGTGGAAGCGCGCCAGGCGGAGTGCACCATGGTAAGTGGAGTAGATAAATAGTACGTTTCAATTTCCGCGCCACCTTTTTTGCCACGTATCCCGTGTGCGACTGTTGGGGGGATTTGAAGGGATCGCTCTTGCCCACGCGTCAGACACTCGGAAGCAGGGCTTTAAAAGCGGCGAGGCCGAGGCATTTGCACTGTGTGCATCCATTTCCCTTCTTCTTCCCCTTGCATTTCCACTCCGTCTAGCCCAACCGCTCGCGACGCCGTAGCTCCGCCGCTATGGGGAAGGAAAAAACGGTGGTGCTAGAGTGTGCGAAGAAGGCGACGGGGGCGGCGAAGAACATGAAGATGAATCGGGGGTCTTCATCATGCTCAGGGCTGCCGTCGGGTTGGATCCAAGGAGATTGGATCCGATCTTTGCTTCGGCAGGAGGACCTGGATGATATGGCAGAGTTTGGGTTGATCGTCCATAAATCTGCGCGTCTGCTGAGGGGGAAGCAGAGCCGCAACCGCGACCGGGTGAGTGTGCTCTGCTCGCCACCCATGTCGACCGCGACTTCTCGCTTCCACCACACCCCTTCTTTCGAGGTTTCCTGAATTTCTTTTGTGCCCAACTCCACCATTTTACTCCCAATACCATTACATATCTTGCTGCATTTGTCTCCATGTGTGAGAATTTCCTTGGGTGCCGACCGCACTGGGGTCTTTTCAAGCACATTTTTACCATCTGATCCCAAACTGTGCAGAAAGCAAACTCGGACGATGAGAAGACCCAAGTTATTCAGATCTATGGGGGTCTGGGCATTCAGAAGAGGAAAAGCAGTTCTTTTCCCCCGATGACACTTCCGAAGTCGGCCAAGGGCTGGCAGTCGACCTGGTTCTACTGCCAGGATATCGTGACCCCAGGCCAGTTTACCGGGCTCCCCCCTTTCTCTTTTGATCATGTTCAAACTCCATCTTCATTGAAAGTGACCGTTGTGGAGAAGGCAGAGACAGGCATGCTAGTCGAGAGAGTAGTCCAACTGACCAACCAAGGTGTCACTGGTATGGATCTGCTCGAGGTGTTCCTTAGTCGGCGGATCCAACCTCTCCAAGCTCGCGACCACTCCATGTGGATGTACTCCGGGGCTAGCGACACTGCTCGGGTTCATCCGGAGGAGGTGGAGGCCAAAACAGTGGCCGAGTGGTTGATGGGTATCACCGGAAACAAGGACAACCGCAGAGGTGCTAGGAGAGTCGACCCCTTCAGCAACAACAACCTGCCAGATAAGGTCCGGTCATCATAACTGAGTTTTTGAACGTATTTTCAGATTGACTTATGATCGGTCCCTTGTTTCACGGATCTACACGGAGATGTATTCAATGCCCAATGTTGAACAAGCTCTGCAGCAAGACCACGAGGGCGAGGATAGTGCCGAGGGGAGCAGCGAGTGGTAATTCCTTGCTGACGATGATATAGATGAGAGCGACGAGTCGGACGATGAGGAAGTGGCTGACTTACCGCCTCGTTTTGAACGTCGATCGAAGTTGCGCCATGATCCCGCGAGCAAGCGCGACAAAGCTGTGGCGTCGAATGATCCATCTCACAAGTGCGCCTGATCCTCGACTCTAGAATTGACTAAGAAGGTCACGAAGCAGCCCAACATTAATCCTTCGAAGGCTCGGAAGACCTTGCCTAGAATCAAGATGGACGTCCTTGTTGCCTCTGGGTAAACATTCTTCTTGTATTTACTTGTTCAGACCGATTTCCTGTTCCGACCAGTTTTTCTTGTTCTAATCGAGTGGATGATGAACCTGTATAGCCCGACCTCTGCTACGACTAATATGGATATTGACAAGACTCTAGCCGACGAAGAAGCTGACGACACCATCACCTCCAAAGCCAGTATGTCTGCCTGATTCGAATTCATTAGGTCGACTGGCCGGTTTGTCAATTATCCTTATGGCTTTCTTCGTTTATTGCAGTTCCACGAGATGTTGTTGTGCTCTCGGACGATGAAGAAGAAGTACCGCTGAGAGGGAGGAGGAGGAATGTCAAGGAACTGGGCGGGAAGGCGGCTGAAGTCCAGGTTCTTCGGTCGACTGTGACGCCTCGTACCAACGTCACCTGCGCCGTTCCTCTGTCGACTCATTGCCCCTCAGGATCAGCTGCTCAGACTTCTGTTGCGCTGGTACAACTCTCTGCCTCAGATCCGGTGGCTGCTTCGATTGTTCTGCCTTCATCACTTTTTACTGCATATCAAACTCCGGACGATCCACCGGCTGCTGCCAAGGAAGCTCTTCTTCAGTTGAATCTTGTGATGGGGCAAATGAAAGTGCTGCATGAGGCTAGTCAGATAGCCTTCAACGCCGGAGCTGCTCTGCAGGCCAATGTCCAGGTTAGTTGATTTTCCGATCGACCATATTTCTTGTCTGATCACCTACTGGGGTGTGACTGTTTTGAAATTGTATGTCTCCTTGTGCCGATTCAAGCTGAATCTTTGCACTAGTGGGAGCACGCTGAGTGCACCCACTGGGTGTAGTCTCCGAGACCAGAGTTGACTGCGGGTAGTCGACTGTGGTCTGAGAATAGGACCTTTTTTCCAACTCGAACTGGGCAGGCCACGCCGAGTGGAACCAAAACTAGTGGGGGCACGCTGAGTGCACCCACTGGGTGTAGTCCCCGAGACCATAGTTGACTACGGGCAGTCGACTGTGGTCTGAGAATATGAACCTCTCTCTCTCTCTCTATCTCTCTCTCTCTCTTTCTTTTTACAAAATCAGTGGGGGCACACTAAGTTCACCCACTTGGTGTAGTCCCCGAGACTGCCATTGAATGTTTGATTCGGGGGTAGTCTTAGAGTAGTTATCATTATGATGCCTTTTATCTCTGTCGACTGATATGGCTTTAACTACAGAAATCTTGTGATCTTGGGGCTCAGCTTTCTGCAATGAACAAATAGCAAATCAGCCTCAACCTTGATCTGGAATTGGCCAAGAAGAATCTCAAGATCGCTCGTGACGAAGTAGCTGCCATGGGAGGTAACCAATCACTAATTGTGTATCCCACTGCTGGCACTTTTCCTTTCCATTTTTTTGAACCGAGTGACTCCACTCAAGCAGATGTATGTAGTGAAAACCGCCAACTCCAAGCCCGTCTGAAGAGTGTTGTTTCTTTAGAGAAAATGAAGCAGGCTTTGGAGAAGAAGGATCTGGATCTTGCTTCAGCATAGAAGGAGGCGCGCAATAAAACAACACTTGCTGACAAGAAGCTTGCTTCAGTCGGCAAGTTAGAAGAAGAAAAGTCCAAGCTGAAGACTGCTGTTTCCAACGCCAATCGGGAGGTCGAGCAACTGAAGAAGGACAAGGAAAAACTGACCGACAAGCTTGGGGGTCTCAAGGCCAAGAATGGCGAACTGGAGTCTTATCTGGGTCAGCTTGCTGCAAAGCTGGTTTTGAAACTTGAAGGTACTGATTAATCTGTCTTATTACTGTCGACTGCCAAGTCTAATTATACCGTTGACTCACCATTCACTCGACTGTGCGGAATTTTGCCAAGACTTTGAAGCAAAAACTGGGCGGGTCGAGACGGGTCTTGATCCGATAAACTGTGCAGTCAAGGATGATGTTGCGATGAACGTGTTGCGCTTTGAATCTCGTATGGATAGTGCAGTTGCTTATCTTGCCTGCCTAAAAGTTGCGATGACTCGGGTTGATGCTGAACTCTGGCCTCAGGCGGAACTGTCTCAAGACCTGGAGTCCTTGATGACTCGAATGAATCAAATCCCCAAGCGTGTGCAAGAATGGAAGAAGTCATCTGCTCGCTATGGTGCTGATGTCGTGTTGTCTTTGGTGCGAGTGCACAGCAAGGACGTCAGAGAATACAAGCTGGCGGAACTCAAGGTTGCTAACACGAAGAGGCACACTTTCCAGTCTTTCATGGATACCTTCCTTGAGGCCGCCACTCGCATTGCAGACATCATTGACCTTGACAGTTTCTGCGACCTAGCCTATCCTTCTCCTGATGCGTGACCGAAAAGACATTATGCCTCACTTTTATTTTCCTCGAAATGCCGAGTGATTATGTAACCGTTAAACTACTTCGGGCTTGATGCTGGAATACTTTTGATCCGTCGTCCGGTACTTTAGGATTTATCCGAACTTGGTTTATTTCCGAATATGCTTGAATTTGCCTTCAAGTGGACTTTGTTCTTCGCTCAGAATAATCTTTGTGCTTGAGATGCAGCTCTGAGGTGATGAATCCAGTCGACCTGCACTTCATCGTCCTTGCGGATAGGGACGGAGCACACATTCCAGTCAACCAACACCTCATCGTCCTTGATGATAGGGATGGAGCGCACATTGTACTTCTGGCGTAGCTCCGAAGGAGAAGGTTGTAGTCGACCTGCACCTCGTCGTCCTTGCGGATAGTGATGGATAGGGATGGATTTTGAACTTAGGCGAGTATTGGACTACAGCTAAGCCCCCGAGTGGGAGGGTTGCTCTCCACTCGGTTGGATTTTTCAAACTTAGGCGAGTACTAGACTGCAGCTAAGCCCCCGAGTGGGGCGGTTGCTCTCCACTCGGTAGGATTTTTCAAACTTAGGCGAGTACTAGACTGCAGCTAAGCCCCCGAGTGGGAGGGTTGCTCTCCACTCGGTAGGATTTTTTCAAACTTAGGCGAGTACTGGACTGCAGCTAAGCCTCCGAGTGGGAGGGTTGCTCTCCACTCGGTAGGATTTTTTCAAACTTAGGCGAGTACTGGAAAACAGCTAAGCCCCCGAGTGGGAGGATTGCTCACCACTCGGTAGGATTTTTTCAAACTTAGGCGAGTACTGGACTGCAGCTAAGCCTCCAAGTGGGAGGGTTGCTCTCCACTCGGTAGGATTTTTTCAAACTTAGGCGAGTACTGGACTGCAGCTAAGCCCCCGAGTGGGAGGATTGCTCACCACCCGGTAGGATTTTTTCAAACTTAGGCGAGTACTGGACGGCAGCTAAGCCTTCGAGTGGGATGGTTGCTCTCCACTCCATAGGATTTTTTCAAACTTAGGCGAGTACTGGACTGCAGCTAAGCCTCCGAGTGGGAGACTGCCTCACCACTCGGTAAGATTTTTGCAAACTTAGGCGAGTACTGGACAACAGCTAAGCCTCCGAGTGGGAGGTTTTCTCTCCACTCGGTATGATTCTTTCAAACTTAGGCGAGTACTGGACTGCAGCTAAGCCCTTGAGTGGGAGGATTGCTCAACACTCGGTAGGATTTTTTCAAACTTAGGCGAGTACTAGACTGCAGCTAAGCCTCCGAGTGGGAGGGTTGCTCTCCACTCGGTAGGATTTTGTCAAACTTAGGTGAGTACTGGACTGCAGGTAAGCCTCCGAGTGGGAGACTGGCCCACCAATTGGTAGGATTTTTTCAAACTTAGGCGAGTACTCGACTGCAGCTAATCCTCCGAGTGGGAGAGATGCTCTCCACTTGGTAGGATTTTTTCAAACTCAGGGGAGTACTGGACTGCAGCTAAGCCTCCGAGTGGGAGACTGGCTCATCACTCGGTAGGATTTTGAAAACTTAGGCGAAACGGGTTCGCAGCTAAGCCCCCGAGTGGGAGGCTGGCTCACCACTCGGTAGGATTTTCTCTCGAACTTAGGAGAAACGGATTCACGGCTAAGCCACCCACTGGGGGTTTTCAGACATAAACAAAAGCAACAACAATCGTGCCAGAGGACTATAAAGCTCTTGTCTTTGGTAAACAAATTACAATGGTATTTCTTATTACATTTTATTAGAATGAATACTTAAGTATAAAAGGGGCGGAGCAGCTCCGCGTTCCGAGCCCGTGGCACGTCCTTCTTGTGCTCGACACTGTAAAGGTGGTATGCTCCATTGTGGAGCACCCTGGTGACAATGAAGGGGCCTTCCCAAGCTGGGGCGAGCTAGTGTGGTTTCTGCTGATCCACTCAAAGAACCAAGTCTCCCTCTTGAAAGGCTCGACCCTTCACATGTCTACCGTTGAATGGACGCAAGTCTTGTTGATAAATGGCCGACCAGATCAAGGCCATCTCTCTTTCCTCCTCTAGGAGGCCGACTGCGTCTTGCCGAGCTTGTTCTGCTTCATCTTCAGGGAAGAGCTCAACTCCTGGAGCATTATGAAGCAAGTCACTCGGTAGAACAACTTCAGCTCCATAGACCAAGAAGGATGGAGTTCGACCAGTCGACTGATTAGGAGTTGTCCTAAATCCCGAGAGAACTGATGGAAGTTCATCAACCCAGGTGCCCGCTGCGTGCTTGAGATCTCGCATCAGTCGGGGTTTCAGTCCTTTGAGAATCAGGCCATTTTCTCTTTATGCTTGTCCATTCGACAGGGGATGGGCGACTAAAGCGTAGTCGACTCGTGTGCCTTGTGAGGCGCAGAAGTTTCTGAACTTATAAGAATCAAAGTTTGATCTGTTGTTAGTGATGATGCTATGCAGAACCCCATATCTAAAAATCAACTCTCTGATGAAGCTGACAGTAGTACTAGCTTCAAGATTCTTAATAGGCTTGGCTTCGATCCATTTGGTAAACTTGTCGACTGCTACAAGCACATGAGTGAAGCCGCTCCTCCCAGTCCTCAGTGGACCAAGAATGTCCAATCCCCAAACAGCAAAGGGCAAGATGAGTGGGATGGTCTTCAAGGCTGATCCAGGTTTGTGCGATGTGTTGGAGTAGAACTGGCAGCCTTCACATCTGTCGACTATGTCTTTCGCCATTTCATTTGCTCGTGGCCAATAAAATCCAGCTCAGTATGCTTTAGCCACAGTGGTCCGAGAGGACGCATGGTGACCACAGGTCCCCGAATGGATGTCGTGGAGGATCACTCAGCCTTCTTCTGGTGTTATGCTTTTCTGGCTAACCCCAGTTGTACTTTCTCTAAATAGTTGTCCTCTTATTACAGTAAAGGCCCTGGATCGACAAACGATCTGTCGAGCCTCTTCTTCGTATTCTGGGAGCTCTTTCCTAAGGATATATGCAATGTATGGTATTGTCCAGTCGGGTGTGATGACCAACACCTCCATAATCAAGTCGACCACGGCTGGGACCTCGACTTCAGTCGAATCTGTGGCACACTTAGGTTGTGGGGGTTCTTCATTAAAGGGATCTTCTTGAACTGAAGGTGCATGAATATGCTCCAGGAACACATTACTGGGAATGGTTCTCCCTTGGAGCCTATCTTTGCTAAATCATCTGCTGCTTGGTTTTTCAGTCAGGGGATATGATGGAGCTCTAACCCCTCAAACTTCTTTTCCAACTTTCTCACTGTGTTGTAGTAACCAGTCATGGCTGGGCTTCTGACGTCCCACTCCTTCATCACTTGATTGACTACCAAATCTGAGTTGCCATAGACCATGAGGCGGTGGACGCCGAGTGAAATGGCCATCCGCAACCCATACAAGAGTGATTCATATTCTGCTTCGTTATTGAGAGAATCAAAGTGAATCTGGAGGACATATCTGATCTTGTCTCCTCGGGGGGATACCAGTACTACCCCAGCACCGGAACCATTCAGCATCTTGGAACCATCAAAGAACATGGTCCAGTGCTCCGAGTGTACTTGAGTCGGCAGTTGTTGTTCTATACACTCGGCAAGGAAATATGCTATTGCTTGGGACTTGATAGCTTTCTTTGCCTTGAACTTGATATCTCAGGGAAGGAGTTCAGTCGCCCACTTTGCCACTCAACCAGTTGCATCTCTATTGTTCAGAATCTCTGATAACGGAGCATCACTGACGTCTGTAATGGAGTGATCAAAGAAGTAATGTGCAACCTTCTTCGTGGTCATATAGATCCCATTAAGAAGCTTCTGATAATGTGGATATCTTTGCTTTGATGGAGTCAAAACTTCAGGAACATAGTATACTGGCACTGAATTTTGTAAGATTTTCCTTATTCTTCCCGCTCGACCGTAAGTACTGTACTGACGACTTGTCCAGTGGCTGAAATGTAAAGCACTAAAGGCTCTTTGCTGATTAGGGCAGCAAGCACCGGCTAGGTGGAAAGTAGGGCTTTAAGCTCTACAAATGCTGCATCAGCTTCAGGAGTCCACTCGAACTTATCTGACTTCTTCATCAGTCGGTAAAGAGGCAGTGCCTTTTCACCATGGCGAGAAATGAATCGACTTAGGGCAGCCAAACAACCAGTAAGCTTCTGGACATCATGCACACGCACAGGGCGTTTCATCCGGAGTATGGCACCCACTTTCTCTGGGTTAGCATTGATCTCTCATTCGGAAGCGAGAAAACCGAGTAATTTTCCGCCTGGAACTCCAAACATGCACTTTGATGGATTAAACTTGATATCATATCTTCTGAGGTTGGCAAAGGTTTCAGCAAGGTCAGCCAGTAGGTCGGAACCTTTACGTGACTTGACCACAATGTCATCCATGTATGCTTCCACATTCCGACTGATCTGAGTGAGCAGTCACTTCTGAATCATCCGCATGAATGTGGCTCAGCTTTCTTCAAACCGAATGGCATAGTGACATAACAGAAGCATACAAATGGGGTGATGAAAGCTGTTTTTATCTCATCGGGTCCGTACATACAGATTTGATGGTAGCCGGAATAAGCGTCCAAAAAGGACAAACGCTCGCACCCCGTAGTCGAGTCGACTATTTGGTCGATGTGAGGGAGAGGAAAGTGATCTTTCGGGCAGGCCTGATTGATATGTTTGACGTCGATGCACATGCAAAGTGAATCGTCCTTCTTTGGGACCGTGACAACATTAGCTAAGCACTCAGAGTGGTAAATCTGTCAAATAAACTCAGCTGCCAGAAGCCGAGCCATTTCTCACCGATTGCCTTCCTCTTCTATACGGCGGACCGTCGAAGATGTTCTTTGACTGGTTTCACTTTTGGGTCGACTCGAAAACGATGCTCAGCCAGTCCCCTGGGAACACCTGGCATGTCAGAAGATTTCCATGCAAAGATGTCCTAGTTCTCACGGAGGAACTGGATGAGCGCTTCTTCCTATTTGGAGTCGAGTGTTGTTGAAATGTGGGTCGGAGCAGCATTGGGATCAGTTGGGTGAACATGAATTGATTTTGTTTCACCGGACCACTGAAATGCTGAATCCGTGGCAGGCTTCTTAGCTCGCAGCAAATCACTCGGATCTGCATTTTTTTATATTCCTGCAATTCCACTACTGCCATCTGCGCATCAGCGATCTTCGAGCCCTTCTGGAAGCATTCTTCTGCCTTCTTTCTATTGCCAGTGATAGTGATCACGCCCTTAGGACCAGGCATCTTCAGTTTGAGGTACACATAGCATGGTCGAGCCATAAAACGTGCATAAGCTGGCCTGCCTAGAATAGCATGATAAGCACTCTGGAAATCCACAACTTCAAATGTCAACTTTTCTTTGCGGTAATTCTTGGAATCACCGAAAACCATGTCGAGAGAAATCTGGCCAAGTGATGCAGCCTTCTTGCCTGGAATGACTCCATGGAAACTCATATTTCTTTCACTGAGTCTGGACATCGAAATGCCAATTCCTTTCAATGTCTCCGCATACAGTATATTCAGGCCACTGCCACCATCCATCAGAACCTTAGTCAATCGGGTGCCTACGACCATTGGGTTGACCACCAACGCTTGCCTCCCAGGGCTGGCTATGTGTGTTGGGTGATCGGACTGGTCGAATGTAATGGCAGTCTGAGACCACTTCAAATAACTGGGTGTCATCGGGAAGACCATGTTTACTTCTCTATTGATGACTTTCAGTCGACTCTTACTCTCAACATCAGCGAAAATCATCAGAGTGGAATTGACATGGGGGTAACCATCATCGTCCTCCTCCTCATCCTGAACTTTGTCTGCTTCCTTCTCCTTTTCCTTGGGATGTTTCTCCCGGAATTGCTGGATTAGGAGTCGACACTGTCGAGTGGTATGTTTTGTGAAATTACCCTCCTCATCTTTCTTGGTGTGAATGTGGCATGGTAAATCCAGCACATCATTTCCATCTTGATCTTTGACCTTCTTGGGGTTCCACGGTCCTTTAGGTTTCCCCTTGAACTTCCCCTGAGTCACGGCTAAGGCTTCACCAGGCGCGACTGGCTCGGCTTTGCGCTTCTGCTTTCGACTGGAGTTTCCTCCTCCGGTTTCGTGGGCGACTGCTTTGTGCTTACCACTCTGGAGTCGGTCTTCTTTTTCACCATTAGCGTACTTGGTGGCAATCTCCATCATCCGAGTCAGAGTCATATCTCCTGTCCGACTGAATTTCAGATTCAACTCCCGATACTTAACGCCTTCTTTGAAGGCACAAATTGCTTGGTGAACTGACACATTCTCCACTGTGTGGTACAACGTGATCCATCTCTGGATATAATCCCTCAAAGTTTAATTCGGTTTTTGAACACAACACTGTAATTCTGTTAACCCTGCTGGTCGCTTGCAAGTACCTTAAAATGTTCTGACAAATACTCGAGCAAGATCTTCCTAAGTATAAAAACTACCAGGAGCTAACTGATTCAGCCATGCCCTGGCCGAGCCCTCTAGCATTAAAGGAAGATGCTTCATGGCCACTCCATCGTTGTCGCCACCAATCTGTACAGCCACTCGGTAATCCTCGAGCCAAGTGTCTGGCTTGGACTCACTAGTGAACTTACTGACTCCAGTCGCCAATGTGAAGTTGGGAGGAATCACCGCAGACCTGATGGCTCTGCTGAAGCACTCTGGGCTTGAGACATGCATTCTACTGCTGGTTGGAAAATCTCTGTCAGGGTCTTCTCTGTGAGCTCTCTTTCTGTCGACCAGACCCTGAACGAGAATAGTTCTTGCATCAAAGCCTGGTTCCCTGGGGTCGACTGGAATCCTTTGCCCACCACTGTGAGGGCGTCTGTCATCCTACTGCTGAGGCACGTATGATCCACTCCCTGGGTGAGGCATGGGCCCTCGATGATGATCATCGTGATCGAGTCGGGGATCATACTGCTCACGGTTTCTGTACTGGTCTCGTCGGTCTCCACGTCCCTCACGCCTCGGGGGTGATCTCGGGCTGTGAGCCGTCTGGACTGTGCCCGCAACTATGGATCTACTGTGAATCCTATTCCATGACTGAGATACTACTGTATTCTACTCCCCCGCGGCTCGGAGCAAAGCCCGGATCTGCACCAAACCTCGACCAGCTTCTGATTGGGAAGGTTGAATTGACTCCTCTATTCGGGCCGCAGCTGCAAGATTGTGGATTGGAGTTCGGTATACCTGAGTCGGAGGTGGAAAAAGTTGACGTCAACTCGATTCGGGAGCACACTCGTCGAGTGTGCGCTCGAGGTTCTCTAGTCAAGTGTGCTCAGCCAAGTTGGCCAGGCGCGCCTCCTCCAAGGCCTGTGTTGGGTAACATAGTAATTTCAAAAAAATTCCTACGCACACACAAGATCATGGTGATGCATAGCAACGAGAGAGGAGAGTGTTGTCCATGTACCCTCGTAGACCAAAAGAGGAAGCGTTAGCGCAACTCGGTTGATGTAGTCGTACGTCCTCACGGCCCGACCGATCAAGCACCGAAACTACGGCACCTCCGTGTTGTAGCACATGTTCAGCTTGATGATGATCCCCAGACTCCGATCCAGCAGAATGTCGGGGAAGAGTTCCATCAGCACGACGGCATGGTGACGATCTTGATGTTCTACTGTCGCAGGGCTTCGCCTAAGCACCACTACAATATTATCAAGGACTATGGTGGAGGGGGGCACCGCACACGGCTAAGAGATGAATGATCAACTGTTGTGTCTGGGTGCCCCCCTGCCCCTGTATATAAAGGAGCAAGGGGGAGGAGGTGCGGCCAGGCAAGGGGCCCGCCAGGAGGAGTCATACTCCTCCTAGGAGTAGGACTCCCCCCTTTCCATGTTGAACTAGGACTTGGGGGGAAGGAGAGAGAGGGAAAAGGAAAGGGGGGGGGACGCCGACCCACCTCCTTGTCCAATTCGGACTGGGGGGAGGGGGGGAAGGGGCGCGCAGCTGCCCCTTGGCCTCCTCTCCACTTCCTCCACTAGGCCTATTAAGGCCCATTTGGTTACCGGGGGGTTCCGGTAACCTCCCGGTACTCCGGTAAAATGCCGATTTCACCCGGAACACTTCCGTTGTCCAAACATAGGCTTCCAATATATCAATTTTAATGTCTCGACCATTTCGAGACTCCTCGTCATGTCCGTGATCATATCCGGGACTCTGAACAACCTTCGGTACATCAAAATATATAAACTCATAATGAAAGTGTCATCGTAACATTAAGCGTGCGGACCCTACGGGCTCGTGAACAATGTAGACATGACCGAGACATGTCTCTGGTCAATAACCAATAGCGGAACCTGGATGCTCATATTGGCTCCTACATTTTCTACGAAGATCTTTATCGGTCAGACCGCTTGACAACATATGTTGTTCCCTTTGTCATCGGTATGTTACTTGCCCGAGATACGGTCGTCGGTATCTCAATACCTAGTTCAATCTCGTTACCGGCAAGTCTCTTTACTCATTCCATAATACATCATCCCGCAACTAACTCATTAGTTGCAATGCTTGCAAGGCTTAAGTGATGTGCATTACCGAGAGGGCCCAGAGATACCTCTCCGACAATCGGAGTGACAAATCCTAATCTCAAAATACGCCAACCCAACAAGTACCTTTGGAGACACCTGTAGAGCACATTTATAATCACCCAGTTATGTTGTCACATTTGGTAGCACACAAAGTGTTCCTCCGGTAAACGGGAGTTGCATAATCTCATAGTCATAGGAACATCTATAAGTTATGAAGAAAGCAATAGCAACAAACTAAACGATCAAGTGCTAAGCTTATGGAATGGGTCAAGTCAATCACATCATTCTCCTAATGATGTGATCCCATTAATAAAATGACAACTCATGTCTATGGCTAGGAAACATAACCATCTTCGATCAACGAGCTAGTCAAGTAGAGGCATACTAGTGACACTCTGTTTGTTTATGTATTCACACATGTATTATGTTTCCGGTTAATACAATTCTAGCATGAATAATAAACATTTATCATGATATAAGGAAATAAATAATAACTTTATTATTGCCTCTAGGGCATATTTCCTTCAGTCTCCCACTTGCACAAGAGTCAATAATCTAGATTACACAGTAATGATTCTAACACCCATGGAGTCTTGGTGCTGATCATGTTTTGCTCGTGGAAGAGGCTTAGTTAGCGGGTCTGCAACATTCGGATCCGTATGTATCTTGCAAATTTCTATGTCTCCCACTTGGACTAAATCCCGAATGGAATTGAAGCGTCTCTTGATGTGCTTGGTTCTCTTGTGAAATCTGGATTCCTTCGCCAAAGCAATTGCACCAGTATTGTCACAAAAGATTTTAATTGGACCCGGTGCACTAGGTATGACACCTAGATCGAATATGAACTCCTTCATCCAGACTCCTTCATTTGCTGCTTCCGAAGCAGCTATGTACTCCGCTTCACATGTAGATCCCGCCAGGCGCTTTGTTTAGAACTGCACCAACTGACAGCTCCACCGTTCAATATAAACACGTATCCGGTTTGCGATTTAGAATCGCCCGGATCAGTGTCAAAGCTTGCATCAACGTAACCATTTACGATGAGCTCTTTGTCACCTCCATATACGAGAAACATATCCTTAGTCCTTTTCAGGTACTTTAGGATGTTCTTGACCACTGTCCAGTCATCCATTCGAGGATTACTTTGGTACCTCCCTGCTAGACTTATAGCAAGGCACACATCTGGTCTGGTACACAACATTGCATACATGATAGAGCCTATGGCTGAAGCTTAGCGAACATCTTTCATTTTCTCTCTATCTTCTGCGGTGGTCGGACATTGAGTCTTACTCAACTTCACACCTTGTAACACAGGCAAGAACCCTTTCTTTGCCTGATCCATTTTGAACTTCTTCAAAACTTTGTCAAGGTATGTGCTTTGTGAAAGTCCAATTAAGCGTCTTGATCTATCTCTATAGATCTTAATGCCCCATATGTAAGCGGCTTCACCTAGGTCTTTCATTGAAATACTCTTATTCAAATATCCCTTTATGCTAACCAGAAATTCTATGTCATTTCCAATCAATAATATGTCATCCACATATAATATCAAAAATGCTATAGAGCTCCCACTCGCTTTCTTGTAAATAGAGGCTTCTCCAAAAGTCTGTACAAAACCAAATGCTTTGATCACACTATCAAAGCGTTTATTCCAACTCCGAGAGGCTTGCACCAGTCCATAAATGGATCGCTGGAGTTTGTAGACTTTGTTAGCTCCCATTGGATCGACAAAACCTTCTGGCTGCATCATATACAACTCTTCTTCCAGAAATCCATTCAGGAATGCAGTTTTAACATCCATTTGCCAAATTTCATAGTCATAAAATGCGGCAATTGCTAACATGATTCGGACAGACTTAAGCATCGCTACGGGTGAGAAGGTCTCATCGTAGTCAATCCCTTGAACTTGTCGAAAACCTTTTGTAACAAGTCAAGCTTTGTAGACAGTAACATTACCGTCAGCGTCAGTATTCTTCTAGAAGATCCATTTATTCTCAATTTCTTGCCAATCAATGGGTAATTCAACCAAAGTCCATACCTTGTTCTCATACATGGATCCCATCTCAGATTTCATGGCTTCTAGCCATTTTGCGGAATCTGGGCTCACCATCGCTTCTTCATAGTTCTTAGGTTCATCATGATCTAGTAGCATGACTTCCAGAACAGGATTACCGTACCACTCTGGTGCGGATCTTATTCTGGTTGATCTACGAGGTTCGGTAGTAACTTGATCTGAAGTTTCATGATCATTATCATTAGCTTCCTCACTAATTGGTGTAGGTGTCACAGAAACCGGTTTCTATGATGTACTACTTTCCAACAAGGGAGCAGGTACAGTTACCTCATCAAGTTCTACTTTCCTCCCACTCACTTCTTTCGAGAGAAACTCGTTCTCTAGAAAGGATGCATTCTTAGCAACGAAAGTCTTGCCTTCGGATCTGTGATAGAAGGTGTACCCAACAGTTTCCTTTGGGTATCCTATGAAGACACATTTCTCCGATTTGGGTTCGAGCTTATCAGGTTGAAGCTTTTTCACATAAGCATCGCAGCCCCAAACTTTCAGAAACGACAACTTTGGTTTCTTGCCAAACCACAGTTCATAAGGCGTCGTCTCAACGGATTTCGATGGTGCCCTATTTAACGTGAATGCAGCCATCTCTAAAGCATAACCCCAAAATGATAGCGGCAAATCTGTAAGAGACATCACAAATCGCACCATATCTAGTAAATTTCGATTACGACGTTCGGACACACCATTACGCTGTGGTGTTCCAGGTGGCTTGAGTTGCGAAACTATTCCGCATTGTTTCAAATGTAGACCAAACTCGTAATTCAAATATTCTCCTCCATGATCAGATCTTAGAAACTTTATTTTCTTGTTACGATGATTTTCAACTTCACTCTGAAATTCTTTGAACTTTTCAAATGTTTCAGACTTATGTTTCCTTAAGTAGATATACCCATATCTGCTTAAATCATCTGTGATGGTGAGAAAATAATGATATCCACCACGAGCCTCAATATTCATCGGACCACATACATCTGTATGTATGATTTCCAACAAATCCGTTGCTCTCTCCATAGTACCGGAGAACGGCGTTTTGGTCATCCTGCCCATGAGGGATGGTTCGCAAGTACCAAGTGATTCATAATCAAGTGATTCCAAAAGTCCATCAGTATGGAGTTTCTTCATGCGCTTTACACTGATATGACCTAAACGGCAGTGCCACAAATAAGTTGCACTATCATTATCAACTTTGCATCTTTTGGCTTCAACATTATGAATATGTGTATCACTACTATCGAGATTCATCAAAAATAGACTAGTCTTCAAGGGTGCATGACCATAAAAGATATTACTCATATAAATACAACAACCATTATTCTCTGATTTAAATGAATAACCGTCTCACATTAAATGAGATCCGAATATAATGTTCATTCTCAACGCTGGCACCAAATAACAATTATTTAGGTTTGAAACTAATCCCGAAGGTAGATGTAGAGGTAGCGTGCCGACCGCGATCACATCGACTTTGGAACCATTTCCCATGCGCATCGTCACCTCGTCCTTTGCCAGTGTTCGCTTAATCCGTAGTCCCTGTTTCGAGTTGCAAATGTTAGCAACAGAACCAGTATCAAATACCCAGGTGCTACCGCGAGCTCTAGTAAGGTACACATCAATAACATGTATATCACATATACCTCTGTTCACCTTGCCATCCTTCTTATCCGCCAAATACTTGGGGAAGTTCCGCTTCCAGTGTCCAGTCGGCTTGCAGTAGAAGCACTCAGTTTCAGGCTTAGGTCCAGATTGGGGTTTCTTCTCCTACGCAGTAACTTGCTTACTGTTCTACTTGAAGTTCCCCTTCTTCTTCCCTTTGCCCTTTTTCTTGAAACTGGCGGTCTTGTTGACCATCAACACTTGATGCTCCTTCTTGATTTCTACCTCCGCAGCCTTTAGCATTGCGAAGAGCTCGGGAATTATCTTATCCATCCCTTGCATGTTATAGTTCATCACGAAGCTCTTGTAGCTTGGTGGTGGTGATTGAAGAACTCTGTCAATGACACTATCAACAGGAAGATTAACTCCCAGTTGAGTCAAGTGATTATGATACCCAGACATTTTGAGTATATGTTCACTGACAGAACTATTCTCCTCCATCTTGCAGCTATACAATTTATTGGGGACTTCATATCTCTCAATCTGGGCATTTGCTTGAAATATTACCTTCAACTCCTGGAACATCTCATATGCTTCATGACGTTCAAAACGTCGTTGAAGTCCCGATTCTAAGCCGTAAAGCATGGCACACTGAACTATCGAGTAGTCATCAACTTTGCTCTGCCAGACGTTCATAACATGTGGTGTTGCTCTAGCAGCAGGCCTGGCACCTAGCGATGCTTCCAGGACGTAATTCTTCTATGCAGCAATGAGGATAATCCTCAAGTTACGGACCCAGTCCATGTAATTGCTACCATCATCTTTCAACTTTGCTTTCTCAAGGAACACATTAAAATTCAACGGAATAGCAGCACGGGCCATCTACCTACAATCAAACATAGACAAGCAAGATACTATCAGGTACTAAGTTCATGATAAATTTAAGTTCAATTAATCATATTACTTAAGAACTCCCACTTAGAAAGACATCCCTCTAATCTTCTAAGTGATCACGTGATCCAAATCAACTAAACCATAACCGATCATCACGCGAAATGGAGTAGCTTTCAATGGTGAACATCAATATGTTGATCATATCTACTATATGATTCATGCTCGACCTTTCGGTCTCAGTGTTCCGAGGCCATATCTGCATATGCTAGGCTCGTCAAGTTTAACCTGAGTATTCTGCGTGTGCAAAACTGGCTTGCACCCGTTGTAGATGGACGTAGAGCTTATCACACCCGATCAGCACGTGGTGTCTGGGCACGACGAACTTTGGCAACAGTGAATACTCAGGGAGAACACTTTTATCTTGAAATTTAGTGAGAGATCATCTTATAATGCCACCATCAATCAAAGCAAGATAAGATGCATAAAAGATAAACATCACATGCAATCAATATAAGTGATATGATATGGCCATCATCATCTTGTGCTTGTGATCTCCATCTCGGAAGCACCGTCATGATCACCATCGTCACCGGCGGGACACCTTGATCACCATCGTAGCATCGTTGTCGTCTCGCCAATCTTATGCTTCCACGACTATCGCTACCTCTTAGTGATAAAGTAAAGCATTGCAGCGCAATTGCATTGCATACAATAAAGCGACAACCATATGGCTCCTACCAGTTGCTGATTACTCATTACAAAAACATGATCATCTCATACAATAAAATTTAGCATCATGTCTTGACTATATCACATCACAACATGCCCTGCAAAAACAAGTTAGACATCCTCTACTTTGTTGTTTCAAGTTTTACGTGGCTGCTACGGGCTTAAGCAAGAACCGTTCTTACCTACGCATCAAAACCACAACGATAGTTTGTCAAGTTGGTGATGTTTTAACCTTCGCAAGGACCTGGTGTAGCCACACTTGGTTCAACTAAAGTTGGAGAAACTGACACCCGCCAGCCACCTGTGTGCAAAGCACGTCGGTAGACCCAGTCTCGCGTAAGCATACGCATAATGTCGGTCCGGGCCGCTTCATGCAACAATAACGCCGAACCAAATTATGACATGCTAATAAGCAGTATGACTTATATCGCCCACAACTCACTTGTGTTTTACTCGAGCACAACATCAACGCATAAAACCTAGGCTCTGATTCCACTGTTGGGGAACGTAGTAATTTCAAAAAAAATCCTACGCACACGCAAGATCATGGTGATGCATAGCAACGAGAGAGGAGAGTGTTGTCCATGTACCCTCGTAGACCCAAAGCGGAAGCGTTAGCACAACGCGGTTCATGTAGTCTTATGTCTTCATGGCCCAACCGATCAAGCACCGAAACTACGACACCTCCGACTTCTAGTACACGTTCAGCTCGATGACGATCCCCGGACTCCGATCCAGCAGAATGTCGGGGAAGAGTTCCATCAGCACAACCGCGTGGTGACGATCTTGATGTTCTACTATCGCAGGGCTTAACCTAAGCACCACTATAATATTATCGAGGACTATGGTGGACGGGGCACCGCACACGGCTAAGAGATCAATGATCAACTATGGTGCCTCCTCTCCACTTCCTCCACTAGGCCCATTAAGGCCCATTAGGTTACCAGGGGGTTCCGGTAACCTCCCGGTACTCCAGTAAAATGCCGATTTCACCTGGAACACTTCCGATGTACAAACATATGCTTCCAATATATCAATCTTTATGTCTCTACCATTTCGAGACTCCTCGTCATGTCGGTGGTCATATCCGGGACTCCGAACAACCTTCGGTACATCAAAACATATAAACTCATAATATAACTGTCATCGTAACGTTAAGCGTGCGGACCCTACGGGTTCGAGAACTATGTAGACATGACCGAGACACGTCTCCGGTCAATAACCAATAGCGGAACCTGGATGCTCATATTGGCTCCCACGTATTCTACAAAGATCTTTATCGGTCAGACCGCATAACAACTTATGTTGTTCCCTTTGTCATTGGTATGTTACTTGCCCGAGATTTGATCGTTGGTATCTCAATACCTAGTTCAATCTCGTTATCGGCAAGTCTCTTTAGTCGTTCCGCAGTATATCATCCCGCAACTAGCTCATTAGTTGCAATGCTTGCAAGGCTTAAGTGATGTGCATTACCGAGAGGGCCCACATATATCTCTCCGACAATTGGAGTGACAAATCCTAATCTCGAAATACGCCAACCCAACAAGTACCTTCGGAGACACCTGTAGAGCACCTTTATAATCACCCAGTTACATTGTGACGTTTCGTAGCACACAAAGTGTTCCTCCGGTAAACGGGAGTTGCATAATCTCATAGTCATAGAAACATGTATAAGTCATGAAGAAACCAATAGCAACAAACTAAATGATCAAGTGCTAAGCTAACGGAATGGGTCAAGTCAATCACATCATTCTCCTAATGATGTGATCCCGTTAATCAAATGACAACTCATGTCTATGTTTAGGAAACATAACCATCTTTGATCAACGAGCTAGTCAAGTAGAGGCATACTAGTGACACTCTATTTGTGTATGTATTCACACTTGTATTATGTTTCCGGTTAATACAATTCTAGCATGAATAATAAACATTTACTATGAAATAAGGAAATAAATAATAACTTTATTATTGCCTCTGGGGCATATTTCCATAAAAATTACCACATCATGTTGGTGCAATGTCATGACACCAAGCCAAGTTTCATGATTTTCAGGCGTGTTTTGGATTTACAAGAATTTTAAAACCAAGTTTCTCAATGTACTCGGCCGAGCCACGATGCCTATATGTTTTAATTTCATTCCCATTTCTTTCATGGGATGTACAAATTCACCCGAGGACACACATGTTATTATTCAACCAACTTTGGTGCACTGGAGCATGTGCTTGTAGTTCAAATTTGATTTATCCACATTAACTGACCAGATACTTAATGTATAAAAAGGCCAAACGAACCCGGAATAATTCCAAAATTTAACAAGACACTCATATAGTTCTATGTTTCCTCTGTAAAGAAATAACGGGGCAGCGTATATCGCTTCACAAACAAAGGTGACACGTTCCCTCTCACAACCACGAGCCTTCTTGAGAGAAGCTCCAGTTTGCAAGAAGCTTATACCAAAACTTATTCCAACTTGGCCAAATTTTTTTACCACAGCATGTTAGTGCCATGACATGATACCATGCCAAGTTTCATGATTTCCAAGCGAGTTTTGGATTTACCGGAATTTAAAAACAAAGTTTCTCAATGTTCTCGATTGAGTCACTATGCCTAGATATTTGAATTCATTCCCATTTCTAGCATGGGACCTAGCAATTCACCCAAGGACACACATGTGATTTTTCAGCCAACTTTGGTGCACCGAAGCATGTGCTTGCAGTTCAAATTTGAATTTTGCACATTAAATGTCTAGAAACTCAATTAATGTATAAAAAGGCCAATCGAATCCGGAATAATTCAAAAATTTAACAGGGCACTCATATAGTTCTATGTTGCCTTTGTAAAGAAAATATCAAGGGGGAGGCAGCGTATATGGTTTCGCACACAAAGGTGACACATCCCCTCTCGAAACCACGAGGCTTGATGAGAGAATCTCCGGTTTGCAAGAAGCTTACACCAAAACTTGTCCCAATTCGGCCAAAAATAATACATATGAAAACAGGGTTTAGATTATCCCTTACATCTCGCTACCTAGACTAATGTACTGTGGTTTGAATTCAACATAAAATGGATACAAATATTTGAATTGGAGATCATATGGTACATGTAGTTCATAGTGAAATATGATTTGTACTATATGCATGTTTTCTATTATCAAGGTAATATTTTGATGATGGTATAGTTTGACAACAATTGTATTCAAATAAGGAAAATTGATTCATATTTAGTCTATATGGTAGACGATAATATATATGTTCATAGGGTGGAGGAAAATGTCCATATAAGATGGAAGATCAAAATGTAGGACTACATCCATTATAAACAACAAGATCACCTAACGATATATTCGAATTCAACATAACATGGATTAAAAAATTGAAATTCGATATCCTGGCATTTGTAATCATGTAAAAAGGGACATGACTCTTTCTTGTGGTGGGAATTGATTTGTTTTTTGTTGTTATTGAGGGAATTGCGAATTGATTTGGTACTGTACAGGCTAATCTTGTTATCTTGATTTTTTATACATTTTCTTCTAGTTTTTTCAATGGAATTTATAGCAATATAGTAAAAGGGGATGTGCGTATCTTGTGTCTTGTATGAATTGTTGTTTTTTTGTACACGTTTAGTTTGTTCTATCGAACATGGAATCCGTGCCTTGTTATCCCGAAATTTTCAAGCTCGAGTATCTTTTGTCTCTTCAGCTGTGAAACTCCTGCCTCTTCAACCAGCACTGCACCTTGTTATCCTAAAATTTCGACGCGTGCGAAAACTCCCTCCTCATCTGAAATCGGTCCCGCAGCCCAGACACGCGAAATCGCCCTTCTACCCTGCATCCATAAACCGGTGGGGGTACGTTCATAACTTACCCTACATTTCGGACAAGCATGTCCCTAAGCCATGGCTCCCCCTACCTTCCCCTTCACCCCCATTCATACACCGAGGCTTCCAAAACCCGCAAAACTCCACGCTCCTCCGTCGGCCTTCCGACCGCCGCCCAGCCGGAGACTCTTCCCCGGCTTCATCGTCCACAGCAACAGCTCGCCATCCCTCCTCCACCGCACTAGACGAGGATCCATCATCGATCTCGTCGTCCCACCGGATCAGGCGCCCTGCCCTCCACCTCCAAGGAGCTGCCCCAATGATCGCCTCGTCTATTGTGCCACCTGCATCCCCATAGCGCCGTCTTGACCTGACCCACTGAGACCGCAGCACCCTCACCAATTCCTCTGATGAAGCGACGCGTACTCAGTGCTACCAAGGAGGTTCTGCAGTCACCGCTACATTTTATCTTTTATTCGATCTCATGGGGCTGTCAGTGCTCGATACCGAGCAGCCATGGCGGGTCACCATCGACAGCGCCGTCGCCGGCCATTTCCTCCATGGTGTCTCTCCCCCATCTTATTGCTTCCTCGGCGGTGACTTCCACACAAGTACTAGCTACTGCTGCTACTCTGGCTCTCACTCGCGCTGCTGCTGCTGCTCCAGTTGTCGCTCGCACTGCGGCTCTGTTCTTGCTGTAGGTCGCGCTACTGCACTGCTCTTGCTTTCGTTCATGTTGCTGCTCTGCTCTGCTATTGTTGTCGGTCACGCTACTGCTCCACTCTTGCTCTCGTTGCCGCTCTGCTCTGCTCTTGCTCTCGCTCGCGCCGCTGCTGTTGCACGACCTGCGGCAGCTACAAGAGATGCTGCTTTGGCACTCACTCATGGTGCTGTTGCATGAGTTTCTCTCTGCTAGTGTGTTCCCTGCTCGAGCGGCTGCTGATTTAGATCACTGCTTCTCTGCTACTAGTGCTTCAACTCTCTAAACTTCTATTGCAATGCTCTACTACTAGTTCAATCAGTTTCGACAGTAAAATTCAGTTTCGATTGTAAAGTTCAGTTTCTTCAGTTAAGTTCAGAGTGAACAGTATTTACAACATCTGTCAGAGCGGCCGTGGCATGGCTAGTGAATTTTACATCTAGCACTTTCGGGTGATGTATTTTACATCATCTATTGTAGATGCTATTAGAGTCCCACTTCAGATTAACGTTGTCTATCTTGTCCTGCTTCAGCCTCGTCGTCGTGCACCTCACCAAAGCTGCTCCAACGACGGAACCGTCCATCACAACAGAGCAGTACCCTTGCCGCCGTCTCCAGAGGCCTCAGATCTTGTTCCCTGCCTCCGATAGTCACACCAGCATCACCATCCTCCACATCCAACCCAATAATGTTGAGGTTGACAAGGCTATGCCAAAGAGGATGTACACTTGTCGCATCACTTTGTTACTCTGCATTCATGTCGATCCCTCAGGGATCCTTTGGTTCAGAGCATTTGCAAATATTGAAACAAATGAATCGTGGTCGCAAAGTTAACAAGGAGAAAACTAAATTCACCTTTGAACCACGATTTGAATTGGTTTAGCAAGATAGCTATTATATGATACTCAAGTGGACCAAATCTATGCTCAAAAAATAGTCCGAGGGAAGGCTTCATCCTGTTGAAGACTCCCTACTAGAATCGCCACTGGTACAAAGAAAAAGTGAAGGAAAACGTAGGAATTGGAAACTTTACTATGGTACTACTATTCGTGCATTTGGTTAGAAGGAATGGAGCAAAGCAAAACTGGAGGATTTTTTTCCTTTGGTGTCTCTTTCAAAGAAAAAAACGTAGGAATTTTAATATCCACTTGGACATCCTTTTCAAATTAATATGCTTGAAGAATAGGACTAATTGCATTACTGTCATAATAAGATTCTTATTTTTTCATTTTCATGTGGTTTGACTTTAGTTTGACCATGTTTCTCCATCCCTGTGTTCTTCCAATTCATGTGAACCAAACACCCGGTTGACAGAAATCCTATGTTTGCCAATGTTTGTTTTGCACGTGTATTCCTATCCTATTCCTGTGTTTTTCATGTCCATGCGTTTATAGAATCGTCCAAGTCCTTGCAAATTTGCTTCATTTTCAGATAGGTCTCAAAGAAAACTTTGTGTGTTATGTCCTGCTCCTACCTTGCTGTCATCCACCCCACCTGAGGTGCACCATCTATGGAAGCGTTCACTACAGCAGAGATTCCCCCTATAGACTTCCTTTCGCCGCCTTAGATCATCTTCCCCGTTGTCGGCGGCCACGCCAACAGCATTACCATCATCGACTGAGCAGATGAACCTGAGGACTACACAGTTCTGGAAGGGAGGTCGCACTCTTTCGTGTCTGCTTATGTTATACATCAGTTATTATTACCAGCTACTTTATCGTCTTGTTCACCTCTTAGACAACGAGTCAAGTCCAAACTAATGTTCAAACTTCAGGTTTAAAATGCATGTGGGGCATATATCGAGGAAATAACGAATAGTATATGTCTACTATATTGTTCATCTAGAGTCTTGTATGTGGTTCATGTTGGGTGGGCAACAAACAGTAGATGATCCATCGTCTATCTTTTCAAACTGAAGCTATAGTGTACCTGTTATCATTAGTTTTTGATCTATCCACTCGTTTTCTACCATCAGTCTTGATTTCTGTATGCACGCCTTAGGCCTTACATAATCTAACTATGTTTCTTAATTATGCATGTCAGTTATTGTACACAATCGTACTGAACATGTACAGGAAAAGAGAAGACCGTCGCGTGGGAATATAATGTCATGAAGACGCCGCTCCATGGTCCATGAAGTGGGCCCCCCTCCCGCCATTCCATATTGTATTCCAGAGGAAGATAACTATTCAGAGGGAGCCGAACACTCCTATTTACCCCCTGAGGTGTTTGCTTTAACCTGGCATGCTGATGTTGGTCATATCATGCATAAGGTGCCACGCATTGCTTACATTATACATCTTATATGTCATCAGCTTAGTTTAGATTTGCTTTGTGTGAATGACACATGATTGGCTTCTATATCATACTACCACTGTTCCTAAATATTTGTCTTTTTAAAGATTTCAACAAGTGACTACATACGGAGCAAAATGAGTGAATCTACACTCTCAAACATGTCTATATACACCTGTATGTGGTAGTCCATTTGAAATCTCTAAAAAGAAAAATACTTAGGAATGGAGGGAGTATATGTGAATTATGCAATGCCATCTTCTTTAGCCAGGCATCATATACGTGAACCATGCAATGACATCCCGTTTAGCCAGTCATCGTATATGTCAGTTGTATCATGCCATATTTTTTTCATAATGTATTCCATTTGTCAACAATGTTTATACATTCATCTTCTCTTCCTGTGCATCAGCCATTTGAGTTGGTCATTGGAAAATCTGGAGGGAAAACAAGGTCTTATGAGCAGTCAGTGCTACCTGTCAATGCAGATTTATTGCTAGTTACAGATAGCTCCTCAAAGGAGGATTCAGAGATAGTTGACTAGTCGTACCCCCCAGGTGTATGCTCTAACTTGGCAAGGTTATATTGCTCATCTCATGCATATGGTGTCTTGCATTGCCATGACATCTGCTTAGATTAGACATGCTTTGTGTGAATGCCTCCTATTTGCTTTCTATATCAGATATGTGAATTATGCAATGCCATGTTTTTCAGCCAGTTATCATATATGTGAATTATGCACCGCCATGTAGCCAAGCATCATATATGTGAATTATCTCATGCCATCCTTTTTTCATTATGTATTACATTTTTCGACAATCCGTTTATATTGAACTACTCTTCATGTGTATCTGCTATTTAAGCCGGTTATGGAAAAATCAAGAGGGAAAACAAGATCTTCAGAGCAGGCAATGGGAACCTGTTGAAGCATATATCTCAATGGTTACAGGTAGCTCCTTAGAGTAGTATTCGGAGATAGATGACCAGTCCTATATCCCATGTGAGGTGTATGCTCTAACTAGCAATGTTTATATTTCTCATATCATGCATATGGTGTCTTGCATTGCTTAGTTTAGACATCACATGCTCAATATTCAATTCCATCTGCTTAGTTTAGAGATCATACATGCGAGTGTCAGCTGCTTAGTATATGAATCAATTATGCCAATTATATCATGCCATCCTGTATACTTAGACAACATGTATGTGAATTATTTCGTCCCAACCTATTTTAGAAAGACATCATATAGTTTTGTCATGTCATCATGTTTAGATACTCATCATATGTTGAATTATGCCATTATATCATGTTAAGTTATCCCTCATATACCTAAAACTATGTCATGCTATCCTGTTTGGTTAGCCATCATATATGTGAAATTGTGTTATGATGTCCTATTTGGTTAGACAACATATGTGCGAATCACCACATCTGTCAATCATACAATGTCTTTACGTTCAATTTCTTTTATTATTTATTAGCCACTTGAATTGGAGGGGGTGATGGCAGTATCTAAGGGAGTAAGAAAAAGACGGTGCCACCTGTCGATGCAGATAGAACCATGGTTTTACTGGCCCACGAACTAGCCACACCACACATAATCGAGACTCTTCCAGATTGTACTTTTACACCTGTGGACAGAGAACCAACTACACCCCATCTAACCCCAACCACAGAGGATAGTAACCCACTTCTAGTTGACACCACACCATGTCCACCACAGAGTACCCCACACGAGCAGTTTGTCAAGCAACTATAGTGCCCAAAGCATGAAGACCACCACAGCGAACCCAAACTCCACATTTAAAGCAGAAGAGCAACTGTTCTCATGTCAGATTCCGTAGCTATGGTCCATACTCCTTTGCTCTTGCAGCACTGTATTTACTCATACCTAATTTTGAATTTGAAGGAGCCAATTGAAACTCTAATGGCTCACCTGGTATGTTTTAAATCTATTTATTTAACTGGATTGTTGTTCTAAGTTCTTGCCCTGTGTTGATTTCAGTGCCAGTTGTATAAAAAGATATGTTCTCATGTCATACACATTACAAGTGTTGCCAGTGCTGTGTAGTTTCTCACACTTATATTCTGTCTATGCTGTTGTGTCTTAAAAATATATGATTTGAATTATGTGTCTTATCTTGATTTGGCAACATAAACTAGAATGATATGGACAATACAGTAACCATAGTACATAGATATATGTTTGATTTATGTTGTTATCCTGTCCACCTTACTACTGAACCGGTTTACCAAAATGAGTTTCATATACTACATGCTAAACCTGTGATCTGTCTGCTTGTTTCTCTTGTAGAATGCCAACAGAGTATTGGAGAAGAGCACCCCATTATGCAATGGTAGAGAAAGTAATGCAGATAAGGTTTAAGATAGTGAGACAACCCTGTTGGTCTCCAAGAAAGGTGATAAAAACGGTCTAGTAGACAGTGAGACAACCCCAAAGTCCTGCATTGATGTAGTGTTCCAGTTACTGGCCACTACCGCTGGCACAAGCTCTTCGAACTAGCTGCCTGAGTCACTTCGGCTTCATCAGTCTCAGCTACAAGCCGAAAGGCATCAGTCGGTTGTGATGCTGCAAGAAATCGAAGGACTGGGGAAGTCCCTGCATAATTCAGATGTGTAGTTTCTGGTGCAACAGCAGGCGCTAGACAATCTTAGTGCCAAACAAGAGAAAACTAATAAGCTTGCTAGGCTTCTTACCAACATGGTGGGTATCTAGGATATCGTTTCTTGAGCTCTTCTGAAGTGGTTTTAGTTCTGGACTTGTTTTGCTGCCATGTTTATTTCCATTGGTGGCCAATTTAGATGCCGAGTGGACGTAATATGCTGCTTTGTTCACTATATTTGCACTAGTGGCGAACTTTGATGCCCAGTGGATGTAATATTTGTAATAGCCGTAATAGCCTAGCGTAAGTTGCTTGCTTATTTATTTCCTTATTGTCTTGTTTATTTTTTTGCTGGCAGTCGCTGTAGTTCTTTTTCCGCAGTAAAGTTTTTATTTAGAAGTAGTCCTGCTAGCTACTGTAGTGGGACTCCTAAGGTCCGTATGATCAATGGTCCTTCTATGGGTCATATGATCGATTGGCAAAACAGGGCCCATACTTTCGTGGACAATTAACGGACCGCAATATGGGTTGTCTATGGGCTATAATGGGAATCATCTATTTTGAGGGAAATATGCCCTAGAGGCAATAATAAAGTTATTATTTATTTCCTTATATCATGATAAATGTTTATTATTCATGCTAGAATTGTATTAACCGGAAACATAATACAAGTGTGAATACATAGACAAACAGAGTGTCACTAGTATGCCTCTACTTGACTAGCTCGTTGATCAAAGATGGTTAAGTTTCCTGACCTCTGACATGGTTGTCATTTGATTAACGGGGTCACATCATTAGGAGAATGATGTGATTGACTTGACCCATTCCGTTAGCTTAGCACTTGATCGTTTAGTTTGTTGCTATTGCTTTCTTCATGACTTATACATGTTCCTATGACTATGAGATTATGCAACTCCCGTTTACCGGAGCAACACTTTGTGTGCTACCAAACGTCACAACGTAACTAGGTGATTATAAAGGTGCTCTACATGTGTCTCCAAAGGTACTTGTTGGGTTGGCATCTTTCGAGATTAGGATTTGTCACTCCGATTGTCGGAGAGGTATCTTTGGGCCCTCTCGGTAATGCACATCACTTAAGCCTTGCAAGCATTGCAACTAATGAGTTAGTTGTGGGATGATTTATTACAGAACGAGTAAAGAGACTTGTCGGTAACGAGATTGAACTAGGTATTGAGATACCGACGATCGAATCTCAGGCAAGTAACATACCGATGACAAAGGGAACAGCGTGCGTTGTTATGCAGTTTGATCCATAAGGATCTTCGTACAATATGTTGGAGCCAATATGAGCATCCAGGTTCCACTATTGGTTATTCACCGGAGACGTGTCTCGGTCATGTCTACATAGTTATTGAACCCGTAGGGTCCGCACGCTTAACATTTCGATGACGGTTATATTATGAGTTTATGAGTTTTGATGTACCGGAGGTTGTTCGGAGTCCCGGATGAGATCACAGACATGACGAGGAGTCTCGAAATGGCCGAGACATAAAGATTGATATATTGGACGACTATATTCGGACACCGGAATTGTTCCGGGGGTTATGGGATATATACCGGAGTACCGGGGGGTTACCAGAACCCCCCCGGGGGTTATTGGGCCTCATGGGCCCAAAGTGGTGGAAGATCAGAGGCAGCAGGAGGTGGTGCGCGGCCCCCCTTGCCCCAATCCGAATTGGGAAAGGGGAGGGGGCGCGGCCCCCCTTGTCCTTCCTTCTCTCCACCTCCTCCTTCCCCCTTCTCCTAGTTAGAATAGGAAAGGGGGGCAAAACCTACTTGGAGTAGGATTGCCCCCCTTGGGCGCGCCTCCTCCTCTTAGCCGGCTCCCTCCTCCTTCCCCGCTTTATATACGGAGGAGGGGGGCACCCCATAGACACAACAATTGTTCCCTTGGATCTCTTAGCCGTGTGCGGTGCCCCCTCCACCATAATCCACCTCGATAATATCGTAGCGGTGCTTAGGTGAAGCCCTGCGTCGGTAGAACATCATCAAAGTCACCACGCCGTCGTGCTGACGAAACTCTTCCTCAACACTCGGCTGGATCGGAGTTCGAGGGACGTCATCGGGCTGAACGTGTGCAGAACTCAGAGGTGCCATACGTTCGGTACTTGGATCGGTCAGATCGTGAAGACATACGACTACATCAACCGCATTGTCATAACGCTTCTGCTTTCGGTCTACAAGGGTACATGGACAACACTCTCCCCTCTCGTTGCTGTGCATCACCATGATCTTGCGTGTGCGTAGGAAATTTTTTGAAATTACTATGTTCCCCAACAGTTGCATCCGAGCCAGGTTTTATGCGTAGATATCATATGCTCGAGTAGAACACAAGTGAGTTGTGGGCGATATAAGTCATACTGCTTACCAGCATGCCATACTTTGGTTCAGCGGTATTGTTGGATCAAGCGGCCCGGACCGACATTACGCGTACGCTTATGCGAGACTGGTTCTACCGACGTGCTTTGCACACAGGTGGCTGGCGGGTGTCAGTTTCTCCAACTTTAGTTGGACCGAGTGTGGCTACGCCTGGTCCTTGCAAAAGTTAAAATAGCACCAACTTGAGAAACTATCGTTGTGGTTTTGATGCATAGGTAAGAACGGTTCTTGCTAAGCCCGTAGCAGCCACGTAAAATTTGCAACAACAAAGTAGAGGACGTCTAACTTGTTTTTGCAGGGCATGTTGTGATGTGATATGGTGAAGACATGATGCTAAATTTTATTGTATGAGATGATCATGTTTTGTAACCGAGTTATCAACAACTGGCAGGAGCCATATGGTTGTCGCTTTATTGTATGCAATGCAATTGCCCTGTAATGCTTTACTTTATCACTAAGCGGTAGTGATAGTTGTGGAAGCATAAGATTGGCGAGATGACAACAATGCTACGATGGAGATCAAGGTGTCGCGCCGGTGACGATGTTGATCATGAAAGTGCTTCGGAGATGCAGATCACAAGCACAAGATGCTGATGGCCATATCATATCACTTATATTGATTGCATCTGATGTTTATCTTTTATGCATCTTATCTTCCTTTCATTGACGGCAGAATTATAAGATGATCCCTCACTAAATTATCAAAGTATAAGTGTTCTCCCTGAGTATGCACCATTGCGAAAGTTCTTCATGCTGAGACACCACGTGATGATCGGGTGTGATAGGCTCTACATTCAAATACAACGGGTGCAAAATAGTTGCACATGCGGAATACTCAGGTTAAACTTGACGAGCCTAGCATATAACAGATATGGCTTCGGAACACGGAGACCGAAAGGTCGAGCATGAATCATATAGTAGATATGATCAACATAGTGATGTTCACCGTCGATACTACTCCATCTCACATGATGATCGGACATGGTTTAGTTGATATGGATCGCGTGATCACTTAGAGGATTAGAGGTATGTCTATCTAAGTGGGAGTTCTTAAATAATATGATTAATTGAACTTAAATTTATCATGAACTTAGTACCTGATAGTATCTTGCTTGTCTATGTTGATTGTAGATAGATGGCTCGTGCTGTTGTTCCGTTGAATTTTAATGCATTCCTTGAGAAAGCAAAGTTGAAAGATGATGGTAGCAATTACACGGACTGGGTCCGTTACTTGAGGATTATCCTCATTGCTGCACAGAAGAATTACGTCCTGAAAGCACCGCTAAGTGCCAAGCCTGCTGCAGGTGCAACACCAGATGTTATGAACATCTGGCAGAGCAAAGCTGATAACTACTCGATAGTTTAGTGTGCCATGCTTTAGGACTTAGAACTGGGTCTTCAACGGCGTTTTGAACGTCATGGAGCATATGAGATGTTCCAGGAGTTGAAGTTAATATTTCAAGCAAATGCCCGGATTGAGAGATATGAAGTCTCCAATAAGTTCTATAGCCGCAAGATGGACGAGAATTGTTTTGTCAGTGAACATATACTCAAAATGTCTGGGTATCATAATCACTTGACTCAACTGGGAGTTAATATTCCTGTTGATAGTGTCATTGACAGAGTTCTTCAATCACTGCCACCAAGCTAAAAAAGCTTTGTGATGAACTATAATATGCAAGGGATGAATAAGACTATTCCTAAGCTCTTCGCGATGCTAAAGGCCGCGGAGGTAGAAATCAAGAAGGAGCATCAAGTGTTGATGGTCAATAAGACCACCAGTTTCAAGAAACAGGGCAAAGGGAAGAAGAAGGGGAACTTCAAGAAGAACAACAAACAAGTTGTTGCTCAGGAGAAGAAACCCAAGTCTAGACCTAAGCCTGAGACTGAGAGCTTCTACTGCAAGCAGTCTGGTCACTGGAAGCGGAACTGCCCCAAGTATTTAGCGGATAAGAAGGATGGCAAAGGGAACAAAGGTATATGTGATATACATGTTATTGATGTGTACCTTACTAATGCTCGCAGTAGCACCTGTGTATTTGATACTGGTTCTGTTGCTAACATTTGCAACTCGAAACAGGGGCTACGGATTAGGCGAAGATTGGCTAAGGACGAGGTGATGATGCGCGTGGGAAATGGTTCCAAAGTTGATCTGATCGCGGTCGGCACGCTATCTCTACATCTACCTTCAGGATTAGTATTAGACCTAAATAATTGTTATTTGGTGCGAGCGTTGAGCATGAACGTTATATCTGGATCTTGTTTGATGCGAGACGGTTATTCATTTAAATCAGAGAATAATGGTTGTTTTATTTATAAGAGTAATACCTTTTATGGTCATGCACCCTTGAAGAGTGGTCTATTTTTACTAAATCTCGATAGTGGTGATGCACATATTCATAATATTGAAGCCAAAAGATGCAGAGTTGATAATGATAGTGCAACTTATTTGTGGCACTGCTGTTTAGGTCATATCGGAGTAAAGCGCATGAAGAACCTCCATACTAATGGACTTTTGGAACCACTTGATTATGAATCACTTGGTACTTGTGAACCGTGCCTCATGGGCAAGATGACTAAAACTCCGTTCTCCGGAACTATGGAGAGAGCAATGGATTTGTTGGAGATCATACATATAGATGTATGTGGTCCAATGAATGTTGAGGCTCGTGGCGGATATCGTTACTTTCTCACCTTCACAAATGATTCAAGCAGATATGGGTATATCTACTTAATGAAACATAAGTTTGAAACATTTGAAAAGCTCAAAGAATTTCAGAGTGAAGTTGAAAATCATCATAACAAGAAAATAAAGTATCTACGATCTGATCGTGGAGGAGAATATTTGAGTTATGAGTTTGGTCTTCATTTGAAACAATGTGGAATAGTTTCGCAACTCAGGCCACCCGGAACAACACAGCATAATGGTGTGTCCGAACATCGTAATCGTACTTTACTAGATATGGTGCGATCTATCATGTCTCTTACTGATTTAGCGCTATCGTTTTGGGGTTATGCTTTAGAGACGGCCGCATTCACCTTAAATAGGGCACAATCGAAATCTGTTGGGACAACGCCTTATGAACTATGGTTTGGTAAGAAACCAAAGTTGTCGTTTCTGAAAGTTTGGGGTTGCGATGCTTATGTGAAAAAGCTTCAACCTGATAAGCTCGAACCCAAATCGGAGAAATGTGTCTTCATAGGATACCCAAACGAGACTGTTGGGTACACCTTCTATCACAGATCCGAAGGCAGGACTTTTGTTGCTAAATTTAGAGTTTTTCTAGAGAAGGAGTTTCTCTCGAAAGAAGTGAGTGGGAGGAAAGTAGAACTTGATGAGGTAACTATACCTGCTCCCTTATTGGAATGTAGTTCATCATAAAAAACGGTTTCTGCGAGACCTACACCAATTAGTGAGGAAGTTAATGATGATGATCATGAAACTTTAGATCAAGTTGTTACTGAACCTCGTAGGTCAACCAGAGTAATATCCGCACCAGAGTGGTACGGTAATCCTATTTTGGAAGTTATGTTACTAGACCATGACGAACCTACGAACTATGAAGAAGCGATGGTGAGCCCAGATTCCGCAAAATGGCTTGAGGCCATGAAATCTAAGATGGCATCCATGTATGAGAACAAAGTGTGGACTTTGGTTGACTTTCCCGTTGATCGGCAAGCAATTGAGAATAAATGGATCTTCAAGAAGAAGACTGACGCTGACGGTAATGCTACTGTCTATAAAGCTCGACTTGTTGCAAAAGGTTTTCGACAAGTTCAAGGGATTTATTACGATGAGACCTTCTCACCCATAGTGATGCTTAAGTCTGTCCGAATGATGTTAGCAATTGCCGCATTTTATGATTACGAAATTTGGCAAATGGATGTCAAAACTGCATTCCTGAATGGATTTATGGAAGAAGAGTTGTATATGATGCAACCAGAAGGTTTGGTCGATCCAAAGGGAGCTAACAAAGTGTGCAAGCTCCAACGATCCATTTATGGAATGGTGCAAGCCTCTCAGAGTTGGAATAAGCGCTTTGATAGTGTGATCAAAGCATTTGCTTTTATATAGACTTTTGGAGAAGCCTGTATTTACAAAAAATGAGTGGGAGCTCTGTAGCATTTCTGATATATTATATGTGGCTAACATATTGCTGATTGGAAATGATATAGAATTTCTGGATAGCATAAAGGGATACTTGAATAAGAGTTTTTCTATGAAAGACCTTGATGAAGCTGCTCACATATTGGGCATCGAGATCTATAGAGATAGATCAAGACGCTTAATTGGACTTTCACAAAGCACATACCTGGACAAAGTTTTGAAAAAGTTCAAAATGGATCAAGCAAAGAAAGGGTTCTTGCCTGTGTTACAAGGTGTGAAGTTGAGTAAGACTCAATGCCCGACCACTTCAGAAGATAGAGAGAAGATGAAAGATGTTCCCTATGCTTCAGCCATAGGCTCTATCATGTATGCAATGTTGTGTACCAGACCTGATGTGTGCCTTGCTATAAGTCTACCAGGGAGGTACCAATGTAATCCAGGAGTGGATCACTGGACAGCGGTCAAGAACATCTTGAAATACCTGAAAAGGACTAAGGATATGTTTCTAATTTATGGAGGTGAAAAAGAGCCCATCGTAAATGGTTACATTGACGCAAGCTTTGACACTGATCCGGACAATTCTAAATCGCAAACCGGATATGTGTTTATATTAAATGGTGGAGCTGTCAGTTGGTGCAGGTCTAAACAAAGTGTCGTGGCGGGATCTACGTATGAAGCAGAGTACATAGCTGCTTCGGAAGCAGCAAATGAAGGAGTCTGGATGAAGGAGTTCATATCTGATCTAGGTGTCATACCTAGTGCATCGGGTACAATGAAAATCTTTTGTGACAATACTGGTGCAATTGCCTTGGCGAAGGAATCCGGATTTCACAAGAGAACCAAGCACATCAAGAGACGCTTCAATTCCATCTAGGATTTAGTCCAGGTGGGAGACATAGATAGTTGCAAGAAACATACGGATCTGAATGTTGCAGACCCATTGACTATGCCTCTTCCACAAGCAAAACATGATCAACACCACAAGGCTCCATCGGTATTAGAATCATTACTATGTAATCTAGATTATTGACTCTAGTGCAAGTGGGAGACTGAAGGAAATATGCCCTAGAGGCAATAATAAAGTTATTATTTATTTCCTTATATCATGATCAATTTTTATTATTCATGCTAGAATTGTATTAACTGGAAACATAATACATGTGTGAATAGATAGACAAACAGAGTGTCACTAGCATGCCTCTACTTGACTAGCTCGTTTATCGAAGATGGTTAATTTTCCCGACCATTGACATGGGTTGTCATTTGATTAACGGGATCACATCATTAGGAGAATGATGTGATTGACTTGACCCATTCCGTTAGCTTAGCACTTGATCGTCTAGTTTGTTTCTATTGCTTTCTTCATGACTTATACATGTTCCTATGACTATGAGATTATGCAACTCCCGTTTACCGGAGGAACACTTTGTTTGCTACCAAACGTCACAACATAACTGGGTGATTATAAAGGTGCTCTACAGGTGTCTCCAAAGGTACTTGTTGGGTCGGTGTATTTCGAGATTAGGATTTGTCACTTCGATTGTCGGAGAGGTATCTCTGGGCCCTCTCGGTAATGCACATCACTTAAGCCTTGCAAGCATTGCAACTAATGAGTTAGTTGCGGGATGATGTATTACGGAATGAGTAAAGAGACTTACCGGTAACGAGATTGAACTAGGTATTGAGATACCGACGATCGAATCTCGGGCAAGTAACATACCGATGACAAAGGGAACAGTGTATGTTGTTATGCGGTTTGACCGATAAAGATCTTCATAGAATATGTAGGAGCCAATATGAGCATCCAGGTTCCGCTATTGGTTATTCACCGGAGACGTGTCTCGGTCATGTCTACATAGTTCTCCAACCCGTAGGGTCTGCACGCTTAACGTTTCGATGATGGTTATATTATGAGTTTATGAGTTTTCATGTACCGAAGGTTGTTTGGGGTCCCGGATGAGATCACGGACATGACGAGGAGTCTCGAAATGGTCGAGACATGAAGATTGATATATTGGACGACTATATTCGGACATCAAAATGGTTCCGGGGGTTATCGGATATATACCGGAGTACTGGGGGGTTACCGGAACCCCCGCGGGGGTTATTGGGCCTCATGGGCCCAAAGTGGTGGAAGAGGAGAGGGAGGAGGAGGTGGCGCGCATCCCCCCTTGCCCCAATCCGAATTGGGAAAGGGGAGGGGGCGCGGCCCCCCTTCTCCTTCCTTCTCTCCACCTCCTCCTTCCCCCTTCTCCTAGTTGGAATAGGAAAGAGGGGCAAAACCTACTAGAATGATGGTTGATCTGTCCTTGGTCTTGACCACAATATCATCCACGTAAGATTTAATGTTTCTGTGCAACTATGACTCAAAACCAATCTAGACTGCCGTTGTGATAGTGGATCCAGTGCTCTTCAACCCGAAGGGCATCCGCACAAAGCAGTACGTGCCACATGGGGTTACAAACACGGTCTTCTCTTCGTCTTCCTTTTACATGAAGATCTGGTGGTATCCAGAGTAGGCATCCAGGAAAGAAAGCAGGTCACATCCATAGGTGGAATCCACAATCTGGTTGATGCGCGGCAAGGGAAATGGGTCCTTCGGGCACGCCTTGTTCAGATCAGTAAAATCTATGCAAAGCCTCCATTTCCCATTAGCCTTGCTACCACCATAGGATTTGTCAACCACGTTGGATGCAGTACTCCTCTGACCAGACCAGTTGCCTCAAGTTTCTTGATCTCCTCGGCAATGAACTACTACCACTCCAAAGCTTGCTTGCCGGCCCGGGCATGTGGGAACACCAGTGATATCATATGGTTGCCAGGAAAACACATCAATATTCACTCGCAGGAAGGCAACCAGCGCACTTTCCTATTTGTCATCGAGGGTGGCACTGATAGTGAAGGTACCATCAGTGCCAGCCAGCCCTGTCGGGACCTTTTTCATAGTGGGTGCAGCAACTTTGGGTCTCTTGCTATTGGAACTCTCCGGCAACTCATCAACAGACACAACATACTCCGAAGAGGTACGCTTCCTGGATTCCTTCCTGGCATCATTATTAGCTTTATTCTTTCCTTTAGTTTCCTTGGCGGGAACAATGGCTTCAGCAGCCTCTGCCGCGACTGCTTCCCAGTACATCTTGTCCACGCAAATGATTGTGTCCTTCTCGTCTGATGGAATGGAAATGATGCCTATCGGCCCTAGCATCATCAAGGTGTTGTAAGCATAATGGGATGCCGCCATTAATTTGGCCAGTGCTAGGCGACCAAGGAGTCCATTGTACGGCAGGGGGAGATCGACCACATCAAACACAATCTTCTCAGTCCGGTAATTCAACTCTCCCCTGAACGTTGCTGGTAGTGTGATCTTCCCCTTAGGACGACTCCTGCCGGGGTTGATCCCTTGAAAAGTGCCAATAACCTTGAGCTCTTCGTCTCCTATCTGAAGTTTGCTGATGACCTTTGGATAAATCAGATTAAACTCGGCCCCACTATCAACTAACATCTTTGTGACTTCGAGGTTGCAAATTGTTGGTGTCATCAACAATGGCAAATACCCTACCGCAATGGTGCGGTCAGGGTGATACTCTTCGTCAAAGATGATGGGTGTGCGGGACCACTTGAGCGGCTTCCGAGAATCTACTGCTGGTTCCACGTCATTGACTTCACGCACCCACTTTTTAAGTTGTCAGTGAGATGAGTGCAAAGATGCACCCCCGTCAACGCACAGGGCGTCAGTGTCTTTCTGGAACTCCTGCACACTAGTTTCCTCTTCCTCTCCTCCATCACTCTCATCATTGCAATGCTCCTTCTCACCGCCTCTGGCGGGTTTTCCTTGATTCTGGGGAGCCTTGCTGGGGCATCTTGCTCCATCGCCTCGGCCCTTCCCACCAACGCCACTCTGACCTTTCTCCTTATCATGCTTCTCATACTCACCTCTCTGCTTCTTCCGAGATGCTCAACCTGATGAAACTCCTGGAGATCATCGCCCTGGGTTCAATGGATCTTGTAGTATGGCCCATCACCTTTCCTCGCCTTCTCAACAGCCGCAGCTTCCCCGCAATCAGTGCACGCGGCAACTTCCTTGCCAGGAACCTTGGTCTTGGCCTTCTTGTCTGTACTAGGTGTGCTCAACCCCTCAACGGACATCACTCCCTTATCCTTGCACCTTTTCCCGTGCTTCTTGTTCTTCCTCTTCTGATTGGTGGCCTCCTCATCATCCTCTGAGTCGATGCTGACGCCATCCTCTTCACCGGGGAGCCTCCTCCCCTCCTCTACCAGAGCACACTTATCCACTAGAGTGTACAGCTCCTTCACAGTCTTGGGGAACCGAATGTTCATTTTTTAATGTATCCGACGATTGCGCAAGTTGGATTGGAATGCAGCCATCTCAGCTATCAGGTGGATGTCTGGAATGTTCGTGTGTACTCGGCTGAACCTCTACATGAACTTCTGCAGAGTCTCTGCTTCCTTCTGCGGGAGGAGATGCAAGTCGTTGGGCCGTCTTGGTTCTTGATGGCCGCCCGTGAAGGCGCCAACAAACTCATGGCACAAGTCAGTCCAGGTCGAAATGGAGTTCTCCGACAGATGTATTAGCCAATACCTCACATTTGGCTTGAGGGCCAAAGGGAAGTAGTTGGCGAACACCTTCTCGTCTCTTCCCCTGGCAGTTTGAACGGCGATGGTGTAGATGCTCAAGAACTCTACCTGGTTTAGTATCCCATCATACTTATCAGGTATTTTGGCTTGAACGTGTGAGTGGATGGCCAATGAACTTGCCGTAGCTCACGGGTGAAGGCCAGGCACCTAGCCTCGAAAGGCAGCTACCCACCTTCGCCGAGTGCGGGCTCATCGACGTCAGGGCCATTGTGCCTATCGGGCCAGCGGTGGGCGTCGCGGCATTGCTCCATGGTTACACGTGAGCCTTCCCTTTGCATGTCCTCCAGGACTTTTCATTGGCCTTGACGCGCTCGAGGGTCAGACGAAGCCATCGAGACATCATCAGGTTCTTAGTCACGTGGCTCCCATGCTGGCTGCCATTGTTGGATTCTGGGTTCCGGCGAACCCTTGAGGTTCGAACACTGGTGTGTGCACGAAGATCTCTCTCCCCCGCGAGCCCACTCTCGCAATGATCCCTATGCCTAGCTTGTCGAACCCGAAGAACAAGGGACAGAAGGGTTTATACTAGTCCGGGCCACAGTTGTGATGTAATACCCTACTCCAGTGTAGTATGGTGGATTGCCTTGTAGGCTGAGGATGAACAGTACAAGGGAAGAACAGCCTCCCGAGGAGAGGTGTTCTTGAGCTTGGTGAGATTGTATGCGCGAGGGTGGTCTGAACGATCCTCTCCCTGCTAAGGTGGTGGCTAGTCTTATTTACAGAGGACCTGGTCCTCTTGCCAAATATTAGGCGGGAAGGGATCGCACATCGGCCAATTTGAAGGGGGACCACTAGTACAAGTTGTCCTGACAAAAGGTGGTCTGTGCCTGCCAAAGTTTCTGGTGGTAACGCTGTCGTGGGCTCCGCAGTGACCTTTGTCCTGCCGTCCTGCTGGTGTTGGTCTCATTGCACTAATATGGAAACCTTTGCCTGATGCCTCGGGACTCCTCGCATGCGCTTTCCCCTTTAGCACCAAAGTGGCAACGACTACTATGCGCCCGCTGGCACCCTCCTGCCTTGGTCGTCATGGCTCACGTCACGCACTCCTCGCGAGGTGCACCTTGCATATATACCTCCGCCCCTCGGGAGCCAGCCTAGGGAGGATGCCCCTAAGGAGGTCTTGGTGTCGTCTGCCTCGCGAGCCTTGGCCCCTCGCGAGGGTCTTGAGTGGTTGCTGGTGAAGATGGGCCATACCAGGCCGCTGGATGAGCCACGCCCTGGGCCACAGGTAGGCAAGTCTGGGTACCCCCGTTCCAAGGATGACGACAACCATGGTGGGGACTGCACCATGGGGGTGGCCCCTTCCAGACGGCTAGCAGCATGGGCCGTTGTCGTCACTTGGGGAGGCCGTGGCGGGCCATCTCACTGTGATCCTCCCGCCTCGGCGAAACCAATCAGACTCTAAATGGTGGCTCTCCACTCATCCATCTGATCACCAGCGGAAGTCTCAATAGCAGCTAGGCCCGCGCCATGGCCTCTGAAGCGGTGCTTGGCATGGATGACGTAGATCGCAATGTCGCCTGGCTTTTGATGGTGCCAGTAGTGGCTGCGTCGTGTTCTCGTTGTTGTGAGCCAGTCGCCAGGATGGCATGCCGACGAGGTGGAGGTGCTTGAGGACCAGTGGATCTATTTGGCGCATTGGCTCGGTCACCTCGCTCCTAGGGTGGCGCATGCCCTATTGCTGTCCCCACAGCCGGAGCGACCGAACAGCTACGGTTCGCCCCAGAATGAGTGCCGCCGGTGTGGTTGTGCCCTTCAGCCGGGCGGAGACGTGTAGATAGAACAATCTCTCCAGCCATACCTCGTAGAGCGTGGCCGCTGGGATGATGTGGTGCTGTCCTTCTGTGGTGCCTCTTGCTCCTGTCCTGACCGCAGGGGAGGTGGTGATGACGCCGCCTGCGCCGACCATGTCCCCCACAGCGTCCACATCCCTGTGCACCCCCATAGCCCCCGTGGCATCGCTGGCAGTGTGTGATGAGGCCATCAAGGTGGACAGCTGGACGGCGGTACCGGGCTTCTTCTTGGGCGCCATGGACGATGGAGCCGTCGATGAAGAGAATGACGATGAAGATGATGCACTGCGTACGCTTATCTGGTTCACGCAAGTGCTTACCCCTACTTGGCCTGCCAAAGATGTCGTGGGAAACCACGGCCACCTATGGGACCCTGAGCCCCTTGTGGTTCGGCAGGGGGGACGAGCACATTGCACAAAGAGCGGAGAATGTCGCACAACACGGTAGAGATCACATGGGCAAGACTTTCTATCTGCATTCAGAATAACCACACAATCAGGTTGTTGGTTCAACCCAAAATTGATCTTCTTCTTTCTTGAACGGAATTTTTTTTATTTGCAAAAGATTTGGTCAAAAATGCCCCGATCTTCCATTGAGAATCATCAAAAGAATGAGAATTCACATTTCTTAAATAGCTTGCCATTTCTTCCGTTATCTCATAAATAAATAAATGATTGGTCCTTAAAAAGAAGGAACGACCTTTTTGACGACTGGGAGATCCTATAAAATGAAGAGCGTTTCGTAAACAAATCAGTGTCGTGTCTCAATCGAGAATAGCAATTCCATTTCTTGAACCATGTTTCGGGCGGTCGCGAGGCGTAAACCCCTACCCCTGCTTTGGGGGATTAATGGTGGATTGTGCTGGAAACGCAACGCTCTAGCCCCGCAGGGTTACCTCAGGGAGAGAAAGGCTACGCGCATATCAGTGTACAAGAGTCTGAATCCTTTCTATGGTTGCCACGGTCCTCACTTTATATATAAGGGGTCACCACAAAGGCAAATTAGTCATTGTGTATTGATTAGATAGCAAACAGTACCATCATACCTAACTCTGCAGACAGGGCAGAGCGCATTAATTGTGCCTCTTAGTGTCACATCATGGCATGCCCGGCAAGCCATGTCGGGCTGTTCTGCGACCTTCTCTCCTGCCTGCATGACACATCTCTCGACATGTGTCATATGGAGGTGATTTCCATAGGAAGTGGCTGCCATGTGGCAAGAAACAGCCACTTATTCACTTGGTGGCTTGACACTGCACCGATCGATGACTTGCGTCGCTGTGAGGTGGAGCGGTGGAGCCTTGGCGGGGTAGTTTGTCTTCGTAGTGCTCGTCAGGCCTACCGGGATGGTTTGAGGTTTGTCTTCAGGGTAACCTCATCCTCGCCAGGCTTTCCTATCCAGCAAGGGAGGTTTTCCCTTAGTGGTGTCTTGCTCCTTTGGCTTGACTTGGTCTTCTTGATCTGCACTCTGATTCCTCAAAGAACTTATCTCCTTAGCTTGGTCTTGTCTTCGATGTTGCAACCTTGTTCTTAGGCTTGTGCACAATATGGGCAACAGACCCAGGGTTTGTTGCACTGACACACATCGTACCATGGGTTTCATGAATCACCATATCTAGAGATTCATCGACACGACTTGTTGCGAGAAAATCTACAGTGTGTGAAAGGCATCAAGCTTCCAAGCGATGAATGGCTTTTGCAAACCCGACATACGGCGATATGTTTCATGCCAACAGCAAATATGCACAACTTCATCATAGTGATATCTAGACTGAGCCATGTATCATGCTGCTGTAGCATGACCCTCTTTTGTTGGATATTATGTACTGTGGTTAGTTTGAAGGATAGATACCTTTCTACAATCAAGTGCATCCTAACACACCTGCATAGGATGTACTGATAATGATGATGGATATGCTGTGTAGAAGCCATGTATATATCAATTAGGCTTCAGGTGCATACTTCTTGATGAAAGTGTTATCCAATGGGAATTATATTTTGTATTACTCATGTAGCCTACAAAGTCTATCACATAGCCTCGTAACTTCCTACTCCATTTGTAAATATGAACTAGTCCTATATACCGGATATTGAGCTGCTCATACTATTACCTCCCTCCTGGTGTATTGGTCCCCTTAGTAATTTGTGTAAAATTTTGACCATTAATTTAACTAACTAAATGTTAATGCATGTCAAAAAAAATTATATCATTGGATTCGTATTTCAACATAGTTTCCAATGGTATAATTTTTGATGACATGCATCGATATTTTGTTAGTTAAACCTATGGTTAAAATGTGACACTAAATATGACTAGTAAGTAGTACAGTAGTGCTATTATATGTCGGTTAATTATTCATCATGTCCTCACATTGAGTTGATGTGACAACACGTTGCACGTGAGGTGACACAAGCTAGAGTCCCGAGGGCGTGTTCTGTTCACCAAAGTGAGCCTCACCCCTCTCGTACTTCAACATCACGCTCGCATTCTCTACAAAATCACTCTCCCATTCTCTCTTGGTCTCCCCGTGTCACATCCCTAGCTTTACCTTGGCCTTGGACTAGCTTGGTTGTTGCATCATGTTTAAATTCAAATTTAATTTGAATTGGGGAATTTTCAAAGCCTCAGAATCCTTTTAAAAATGATCAAGATAAAATTGCTTCAAATAAATCCAAGAAAATGTTCTTGTTATCCTCTGGAAATATTGGCAAGAGGTAAAATCCAAACCAATATTTTTGGTGTCTCAGAAACATTTATTTTGGGCATTTGAATTAAATCAATAATTATTTGAATTGGATTTATATCTACTATTAAATAAATATAGGTCCAATAATTCTGAAATATTTTATGGAGCTTTGGATTAATTCTTTTAGCTTCTAAAAATATTTCCAGAAGCAACAAAATTGAATTGGTTTCAAAACCAAATTCAAAACAAACCTGCAAAATAGAAGACAGAACATAATTAGAAAAAAACAGAGAGAGAGGAAAAACCCACCCGGCCTTACCTGCCAGCCCACCTGCGGCCCACCTGGCGGCCCAAGTTGTCGGCCCAGCCCCCCAGCGCCCTTGTCATCTTCCTCCTCTGCCAGGAGGACAACCAGGTGCATGGCGAGCGCCGACGCTGCTCCGGCCACCTCCTGCTTCCTTCCCGGACCTTCTAGCGATGCCACGGAGACGCCCCGTGGCCCCTCGCTCCTCTCCCTCACTATCTGCTCTCTCCTTCACCCTCTAGTCCCTTCCACGAGCGCGACCAAATGCAGCCGTCGTCGTCGACGAGCTCCCCCACGGCCACAGCCATCTCTGAGCCTCTCCGACGCGCCCCCGAGCTCCGCCGTGATGCCCCAGTCCTCTCCGCCGAGCCATATGATGCCGGACGCCCTGGAGCGCCATCGTCGACGCCATCTTCGCCTCTGCACCGACGGTCGTCGTTGACCGATTCGTCGTCACCAGGCCATCCCCAAGCATGCTAAGATCACCGACGACCCCGCCGTGAGCTCCTCTACCGAACCCCTCTCTCCCCGCCGTCGTTCTCCTACTCTAGCCCCGCTGTCCACCAGAGCCGAAAGCTCACCACCGCCATGGTTCTTCACCGCCATGGCCAGGGTCACCGAAGCCCGCGCCTAAGCGCGTCACCGTGCTCGGTGAACCACCAGGAGCGCGTAGCACCTGCCAGTTTATCCCCTAGTGCCCCGTAGCAACCAACCCGTCGTTGGCCGAACGCCAGCCGCCGCACAAGTCGTCGTCGCCGTCATCCTAGGCCATCCCAGCTGCTACCGCTGCCACCACTAGATGCGCGAGAGTGCCAGCAAGCCGTAGCAACAAACCACGCTCAAAACGGTGCCCTGTAGAGCATTCCCGAGCCCCTCTGTCGTCTCTGTCGTCGCCGGCGACGAGCCGTGGACCATGTCCGGCGAGATTGACCCCGTTTGACCAAGGGTGGGCCCAGTTTGACCCCCCTGGGTCAATGACTGGTGGGGCCTAGCCGGCTAATTAATCTAGGGTTAGTACTAATTATAATTAGTTAAAACTAATGACACTGACATGCGGGACCCACTGTCAGGTTTAACCCCGGTCAGCCGCAGTTGACTTGCTGACGTCATGCTTACTCAATGCTGACACAGTATTTGTTTTCTGAAATTAAAATAAATCAGAAATGATTTATAAATTCTAGAAAAGGCCCAAAACTTCTAAAATTCATAGAAATTCAACCGTAACTCCAAATGAAATAAATTATATATGAAAAATTATCAGAAAAATTCAAGGAATCCATCTGTACCATTTTCATGCATGTTAGAACAACTTCAGGCCACTGTTTAAGACAAATAAAATGAATGGTATTTAAATAACCACATGTGGAGTTTGAATTTGAACTTTGGGTTCAAACCAACTTCATTTAATTGTTTTGCTAGTTGCATTAGCTCAATCAACAACATATTGCCATATCATTATCATGCATCATGTTGTGCATTGCATTGATTGTGTTCCTTCTCTGTTGCCGGTGGTTGTCCCCTCTCGATAGACGTTGTACCGATGCTGTGATCATTGACACTGATGAAGACCCAATGATATCTTCAGAAGTTCCAGGCAAGCAACACCCCCTTGTTCATTCCGATACAACCCCACACTCTCGCTCCTGCTCTCTGTTACTGCATTAGGACAACAATGATTCATCTGTTACTTGTTGCGGTAGTTGAACCCCTTATCCTATGCATGACCTGTCATTGCCACAGTAAATAGATGAAACCCACCAGCATGAGTAGGAGTTGTTTGAGCCCTGATGTGCCTACTCATTCATGCTTATTTGTTATGCCTGTTATTGCATAGAGTTGCGTCGGGTCTGATTCATCGGGAATGAATCGGAGGTGTGTTAACATGTCCTACTGTGTGTGAACACGTTTTTGGTAAAGGTAGCGGTGAGAGGCCATGTAGGAGTACATGGTGGGTTGTCTCATTGCAGCCGTCCTCAGGAACTGAGTTCTGTGTCTGTGATCCATGAACAGCTACTACCACTCATTCGGATCCTTAGTTGACCCGCTCAGCTTCTTAATCACCCTAGTACTCTGTCCAGGAGTTGCAACTTGTTTCCGGTGTTTGTGGGTTATGTGTTGGCGGCCGTGCGTAGCGCTGACCCTAGGACCGGGCGCCCGTTTGGTGTCTCGGGAACCTTGTTCACATCGTTCGGGCCCGTATGTGGAAACCTCAGCCGGACTCCCTGCGGATGGAACCTGGATAGGCGATAAACCTGGACTACAAACATAAGTGTTTAGGTAGGCCGTGGCCGACACCCTCGCCAGGCTTCCGCTTGAAAGTGGTGGGAGCGTGTGTGAAGAAGTACACCCCTGCAGGGTTATCATTATCTATTCGAATAGTCGGATTCCTCGGATATGGAAACTTGGACCCCTTGCATAGTTCATAGACAAGTGAAAGTGGATACTCTAAAATACGCAAGATAAGCGTGAGTGCTATGGATGGCGTTCTCGTAGGTAGACGGGAGCGGATCCATAGTGGTGTATTGATATGGTGAATATGTGGACTCGTGTGCGCCACCTCAAAAGAGTTACTTGCAGTCGTAGTTCAGGATAGCCACCGAGTCAAAGCTGGCTTGCTGCAGTCAAACTCCACCACTCCTCTATTGATACCGATGCATATGTAGATAGTTCTGATGTAAGTCTTGCTGGGTACATTTGTACTCACGTTTGCCTAATTTATGTTTTTGCAGAGAGACGTCAGTCTCGCTAGTAGTTCCGTGTGGACTCCGACGTTAGCTTGATACCTCAGCTACGATCTTGTGCCCTCGGCAGGATCTGGTAGATAGTCAGGCTTCTGAGCCTTTTTCATTTGTAGTTGTCTGTACTCAAACAAGTTAAGCTTCCGCATGTGCTTGTTGCTTGTATGCTCTGTATGTTGGGTCATGAGACCCATGTTTGTAATATCTCGCTCCTCGGAGCCTAATGAATAAATACTTTGAGTCGTAGAGTTATGTTGTGATGCCATGTTGTATTTACACATATCGAGCATATTGTGTGTATGATTGAAATGCTTGGTATGTGTGGGATCCGACAATCTAGTTGTTTATCCTTGGCAGCCTATCATATGGGGAAATGTAGTCTAGTGCTTTCTGAGCGATAGTAGTCCGCTACAGCCCGGTTCACCGGAGTCCTGCTAGCCCAGCACTACTGCTCGGAACACTTGACTGGCCGGCATGTGTTTCACTTCGTTCCTGTGTCTGTCCCTTCGGGGAAATGTCACGCGGTGACATCCAGAGTCCTGCCTAGCCTGCTACAGCCCGGGTTACCGGAGTCCTGTTAGCCCTGTGCTATAGCCCGGATTCACACGTTGATGACCGACATGCTCGATGTGATTCATGTATGCCTGTCCTCATGGGTTAGTGCCTCTTTGGGTTCACGACTAGCCATGTCGGCCCGGGTTCTCTGTCATATGGATGCTAGCGACACTATCATATACGTGAGCCAAAAGGTGCAAACGGTCCCGAGCCATGGTAAGGCGACACCCGTGGGAATACCGTGCGTGAGGCCGCAAAGTGATATGAGGTGTTACCGGCTAGATCGATGTGACTTGGAACCGGGGTCCTAACACCCCGCCTCCTAGCCGCCGCCTTGTTCCGATTCATTTGGTACGATGAGCGGTGAGCTAATGGAGTTTCTATACTTCATTGCAAGTGTCGAATTTCGGGTTCCGGCAAAACCCTTAAGGTTCGAACACTGGGGTGTGCGCGAAGATCTCCCCCTACCAACTCACGCCCTCAACCTCGCCACGATCTCAAAGGGAAGATTGACGAACTTGCAACACAAGGGACACAAGATTTATACTTGTTCGGTCCACCGTTGTGGTATAATACCCTACTCTAGTGTTGTGGTGGTGGATTGCCTCTTGGGCTGAGGATGAACAGTACAAGGGGAAGAACAGCCTCCTGAGGAGAGGTGTTCTTGTGCTAGGTGAACTTGTGGTTGTCCGGATGGCTCTCTCTCTCTAATGTGATGGCTAGTCCTATTTATAGAGGCCCTGGTCCTCTCCCCAAGTATTGAGGAGGAAGGGAGCCAACAACGGTCAATTTGAAAGGGGACAACTAGTACAGCTTATCCTGACAAAAGTAGTCTTCGCCTGCCAAAGGCTCTGGTGGTGACGCCTTCTTGGGCTCCATGGTGACCTCCGTCTTGCCGTCCTGCTGGTCTTGGTCTCGGTGCACCGGTATGGAAACCTTTGTGTGATGCCTCGGTACTCTGCGTCTATGCTTGCCTCCTTAGTACCAAAAAGGAAACAAGGACATTGTGCACGCTGGCGCCTGCCTAGTCTTGATCGTCATGGCTCAAGTCATTGGAACATCGCGAGGTTTGCCTGGCCTCGATCTCTCCGCCCCTCGCGAGCTAGCCCGGTGAGGCCGCTCCCGAGGAGGTCTTGTGTCGTCCGCCTCGCGAGGCTTGGCCCCTCGCGAGGGTCTTGCATGCTTGTTGGTGAAGATGGGCCGTACGGGCCCGCTTGCAGAGCCACACCGTGGGCCGCAGGCAGGCAAGTCTGGGGACCGCCATTCCCAGAACGCCGACAGTAGCCCCCGGGCCCAAGGCGCGCTCAGGCATGGCTTCGAGGCGAAGCCAAAGGGCATGTGCAGAGCACCGCGAGCCCGAATAGCCTGCGGCCTTGGTCGACGCGTGGTGGTTGATTGGACGTGGGCGTCTCCGCTTCCCCACGCAGCCTCGGCAACTACCCGATTTGACGAGTCCCTACTGCATGCAAGGAAAAACCATCATTACCTGTGATCATGGGGGGTGCTGGTTGGCCTTCCCTTGGTTATAAATGGGAGGTGGGGGTGGAGCCCCCATCACCCTTCTCTCCTCTGCCTCTCCCGATTTTTATCCTTCCCTGCTCCACTCTTTGCTGGTGCAATAATGGCGCCGATTCAGGGGTTCTCGGCTGCGGAGAAGGGCAAGGCTCCCCTCAATGAGCCCGAGCTGCTCCCGCCGAAGAAGAGGAGGCCCCATCGTTGCGACATGGTCGTGACGACAGTGGTGTCGCGACCGTGGTATGAAAGGCCGCCTCCTGGGTACCCATTTCCCTTGTATGCTCACGCAAATGATTCCGAAGGGAGGGGCGATGAGCGCCGCCGCCCGCGCCATGGCCGTGGCCGCCGTGCCGCGGAGGCGCACGCCGTCACCCTAGGGGTCCACGTCGCAGACTCCTCGCGTGAGTTCGTGTTGTCGGAGGCGCTGCCCCTGAGCACTTGGATTCGTCTTTCGTAGTTCTTCACCACCGAGATGCCGCCAAGAGGCCCTCTCGAGCTTTGGCAGCAGCACGCCGACTGCGACGCCCCGGCGACCGGAGCGGAAGTTGAGGCCGTCGACTCTGGAAGGATCTTCATGACCCGAGGCTGGGGTGAGATTGCCCGACTGTGCCGTGCGGAGGGCGCCCTCACCATCCACTTCGAGTACGATGGCGCCTCCCCGCTGCTCTTCAAGCTCTTCGATGAGGAAGGCCTCCGCTTGGAGTGCGGCCTTGGAGGAGGTCGCCAGGACGGCGCAGCGGCGGGCGCTGGGCCTACCGCAGGCCTCACCTGCAGCTCCTCCAGCGAAAGCGGTGACTCTTGGTGCTCCAGCGATTCTCCCGAGCTCGTGGAGTCTCCAGAGACGAGCGAAAATAGCTACATGCCCCCAAGCTCTCGTCGGGCCCGTAGCAACATTGCCGCGTCTGGCCTCCATCGTCGTTAATCTGGATGGGGTTGGGGGCATGTAAAGGGTCTGTAATGTCCTTTCTTCATATCGTGTAACACCCACAATGCAACTATATCTCCCACGTGTTGGGGCACGACTTAGAGGCATAGCCGCATAGTAGGCTTGTCGCAAGAGGGGTAACCTTTACACATCCCATGTACTGAATAAGAAAGGGATAAAGAGTTGGCTTACAATCGCCACTTCACGCAATACATAAATAATCCATACATCATCCAAAATACAATCAAAGGTCCGACTACGGAACCAAAATAAAAGAAGACAACCCCAAATGCTAGATCTCCGATCGTCCCAACTGGGCTCCACTACTGATCATCCAGAAAAGAAACATAGTAACGGCCCGACTCCTCGTCAAACTCCCACTTGAGTTCGGTAACGTCCCCTGCACTGGCATCATTGGCACCTGCATCTGTTTGGAAGTATCTGCGAGTCGCGGGGACTCAACAATCTCACACCCTCGCAATCAATACTATTTAAGCTTATGGGTAGGAAAAGTTAGTGAGGTGGAGCTGCAGCAAGCACTAGCATATAAGGTGGCTAACATACGCAAAAGAGAGCGAGAAGAGAAGCAACGCAATGGTCGAGAAGCTAGAAGTGATCAAGAAGTGATCCTGAAGCTACTTATGTCCAAGCATAACACGAGACCATGCCCTCTTCCTGGACTTCGCCGAAAAGAGACCATCACGGCTACACACGCGGTTGATTCATTTTAATTAAGTTATGTGTCAAGTTGTCTACAACCAGATATTAACAAATTCCCATCTGCCACATAACCGCGGGGATGGCTCTCGAAAGTTTATACCCTACTGGAGTGTCCCAACTTAGCCCATCACAAGCTCTCACGGTCAACGAAGGATATTCCTTCTCCCAGGAATACCTGATCAGTGTCGGAATGCCAGTTACAAGACATCTCGACAATGGTAAAACAAGACCAGCAAAGCCGCCTGATGTGCCGACAAATCCCAATCGAACTCACATGTATCTCGTTCTCAGGGCACACCGGATGAGACATCCTACGGGTAAAACCAACCCTCAAGTTGCCCCGAGGTGGCCCCGCAGTCTACTCGGTTCGGACAGACACTCAGAGGAGCACTGGCCCGGGGGGGGTTAAAATAAAGATGACCCTTGAGTCTGCAGAACCCAAGGGAAAGGTATATGGTGGTAGGTAGGAAAATGGTAAAACAAAGGTTGAGACTTGCTGGAGGAGTTTTATTCAAAGCGAACTGTCAAGGGGTTCCCATAACACCCAACCGCGTAAGGAATGCAAAATCAAGGAACATAACACCTGTATGACAAAAAGTAAGGCGGCAAGTGTGGAACAAAACACCAGGCAAAAGGCCAAGCCTTCCACCCTTTACCAAGTATATAGATGCATTGAAGTAAATAAGAGATAATAATGATATCCCAAAAAAATGCATGTTCCAACATGGAACCAGCTTCATCTTCACCGGCAACTAGCACGCTATAAGTGGGGCCGAGCAAAAGCGGTAACATAGCCAAACAACGGTTTGCTAGGAAAGGTGGGTTAGAGGATTGACATGCCAACATGGGAGGCATGATATAGCAAGTGGTAGGTAGCGCAGCATAGCAATAGAGCGATCAACTAGCAAGCAAAGATAGATATGATTTCGAGGGTATGGTCATCTTGCCTGCAAAGTTCTCAGTGTTGTCGAAAGCTTGATCCTCGTTAGCGTACTCAACAGGTTCCTCGATCACGTACTCGTCTCCTTGATCAACCCAAAGTAACAACACATGCAAAGGACCAAAAATCAATCACGAGGCAATGCACAAGCAACATGATGCAAAACATGGCATGATATGCAAGACATCATATGCAAGGCATATGTGTGCTTCGGAAGGGAAAGAATGATCAAGGCATCAACTTGGCCAAACAAGTACGCCGCTGGAAAGATGAGATGATTTCGGTCGAAATCGATATTAAGATCACCGGAAACGGAGGCACGGTTTGCAAATGGCAAGCAAAGCAAGGATGGTGCTATTCTGTGATTAACAACACGATGCCATCTAGAATGCAACAAGAAACTAAGCTACCGCACCCCAATATAAAAACAAAGTATATGGTAGTGATGTAAACAAGATGCTTGACACAACATGAACACTGAGCTATGGCTAAATCACACCATAGCAGGTTCAAACAAGCATGGCAAAAGTGCAAAAGATATCAGCTTCAGAGATTTGGTGAAAATACTAACATGCCAGAAATAACATCAGGAAGCTATGTTTAGAGCAAGCAAACAACATGCTACAGAACATAACATAGAAAACCAAGGCATGGAATGATTCTACTAAAAGCATAGATCAAAAGTCCCTTACTGAACATGAGCCAAAAAGGCACACAAGATATGATGGCACCCAAGTAAACATAGCAAGTGTTATTAACAGTTTTAGAATTAGCAGAAAAACAGAGCATGGCATAAACAAAATTATGAAGGCGACTTTGCGAGCTCATGCCACTCATCACAAAGCCTTGCATGACAAAACAAGCATACTAATAGCAAGATGACATGTTCATGAAGCTAACCATGGCAAGATCAGGTTCATAGGATGCATGGATCACTAACAACAACCATGGCAAAATTGATTAACATGTTAACATTCTGCTAGGAAGATTTTATAGCAAAAGTAGAGCAAGAATAAGACATTATAGGGCACTCCATAATTGCAAAAAGGGGGCTTGGATGGATATAGAATAACCATATGTTCAAAACATCCTTGCTGAGGAATCTCAAAACAAGCATGCATATCACTGTAGCATCAAGCTTACATGGCATCAAAATAATAGCAGGAAAAGTACTTGAAAACAGCAATATCATGAAGGCTTATTTGCATGATTGTGATAGTCACCACATTGATCACAAAAATACAAGGCAAGCACCTCTGTAAAGATGGCATGACACAGTTCAAAACACATGTAGAGCTCATGCCCATATGATGCACACATCAAATGCAACAAAAATGAGAAAAGCTCATGATCTAATAAGTAGTAGCACCTAACATTTTTAGCGCTCTTGCATCAATGATTAGGGCTTCAAGATGTACTCAAACAAGCATACCGCAATGGAATGAAATGAAGAGCATCTCACAATGAACATTATGATATCTCATATGCATGAAACGGAGCTACGGACACCGAGATACAACACGATGAACAGGGCCTCAAAATATCACAGGGGAAAGACTTGGTGGAATTTCACCTTGCCCAGATCTAGGGTTTCGGTGGCACGTTCTTCGAGGTTCGTCTGGGTTTGCCGGAGAAGGAGGTCGCGATAGCCGGAGAGGTTGGGGAAGAAGCAGATCCGGTGAAATCCTGACTAGATCCAAGCGGGGCGAGGCCGGATTGGTCGGCAATAGGCGGCTGTGTAGGGCGGATCTTGGCGGCGCCCTCCGGTGAAGGGCGGCGGGCAGCAACCGGCAAGGACACGGGACGGCAAAGCGGTGGCGTCGGGCGGAGCTTGCGGCGGCGGGACGCGTTGACCCGGCGCGGGGGAGGCGCGGGCAGCGGTCGGGCTCGGGGGCCCGACCCGGGCTCGGGCGGGCCGGCCGCGGTGGGCAGTGGCGCTTGCCACATGGCGGCGTCTGAGTGTACAGGCACGGCGGCGGACGCGTCCGGCACTGAGGGAGAAGGTGGATCTAGGGTTTCGGCCGAAATTTCGGAGGAGGAGGCCTTTTTTAGGTAGGAGGAGGTAGGATTGTCCAAATGAGGTGTAGTTTTCACCCACGCAATCGTGATACGATGACGGAGGACATGGACGAGGTTTGGATGGGTTATTTAGCTGTTTTGGAGGGGTGTTGGGCTGCAACACACAGGAGGCCTTTGCGGTTACCCGGTTAACCGTTGGAGCATCAAACGAACTCCAAATGGAACGAAATCTGACAGGCGGTCTAACGGTGGTGTACCAAGGCCACTTGGCAAATCTCGGTCCATTCCGAGAATGTTTAACACCCGCTCACGAAAAGAGACAAAAGGGGTGCGCCGGTGCATGTGGGAGTGTCGGATTGCGAAACGGACAATGGGGAAAATGCTCGGATGCACGAGACGAACACGAATGGAAATGCAATGCACATGATGACATGATATGAAATGCATGACATGAACAAAATGCAAAACGAAGACAAAACCCAACCACGAAGGGAAATCTCATAACATAAAGCCAAAAATAACAAGAGTCGGAGTTACAAATATGGCAAGTTACATCCGGGGTGTCACAACACTCCACCACTACGAAAGGATCTCGTCCCGAGATCTAGGACTGAAAGAAATCCGGATATTCGGAATGGAGGTGATCCACGCGTTCCCAGGTGGCTTCTCAGTCGGAATGGTGTGACCACTTCACTTTCAGGAATTTGATAGACTTGTTGCGAGCCTTGCGCTCGGTTTCTTCAGGAATAGCAACGGGATGCTCATGATAAGACAAATCTTCTTGGAGATCAATCACTTCGAAGTTGATGGTGCATTCAAGAGTCTTGAAGAACTTGTGAAACTGTGACACTTAAAACACATCATGCACGTTTGCGAAGTTGGACGAAAGCTCAAGTTGATAGGCGAGATCGCCTCTTTTACCAATGATCTTGAAAGGACCCACATATCTAGGGGCAAGCTTCCCTTTGATAGCGAAGCAACGAGTGCCTTTCACTGGAGAGACGCAGAGGTAGATATGGTCTCCCATCTCGAAAGCCAAGTCACGGTGCTTTCTATCATAGTAACTCTTCTGGCGCGATTGCGCGGCTTTGAGATTTTCATGGATGACTTTGCACATTTCTTCAGCCTTTGTGATCAAGTCATTGCCAAGAAGTTGGCGTTCACCAGTCTCTGACCAATTGAGAGGAGTACGACACTTTCTGCCATAGATAATTTTGAATGGGGCCTTTCCCGAACTCACTTGGAAACTATTGTTGTAGGAGAACTCGGCATATGGAAGACAATCTTCCCATTTCATACCGACAGAAATGACACAAGCCCTTAGCATATCTTCAAGGATTTGATTGACTCGCTCGACTTGGCCACTTGTTTGAGGATGGAAGGCTGTGCTGAAGTGAATGTTGGTGCCCATGGCCTTCTGGAAGGAGTCCCAAAACTTAGAAGTGAAGATGCTTCCACGATCTGAAGATATCAATTGCGGAATGCCGTGCAAAGAGACAATCCTGGAGGTGTATAGATCTGCCAGCTGAGGTGTTGTGATAGATTCTTTGATTGGAAAAAGTGAGCCACTTTACTAAGATTGTCGATAACAACGAAGATAGCATCATTTCCACTCTTGGACTTGGGAAATCAAGTCATGAAGTCCATCTCAATATGGTTAAACTTCCATTCTGGAATAGCAAGAGGTTGGAGGAGTCCAGCCGGTCGTTGGTGTTCTGCTTTCACCCTTCTACATACATCACATTCATTCATGAATTGAGCGATCTCTCGCTTCATTCGAGTCCACCAATATGTCTTCTTGATGTCATGGTACATATTCGTACTTCTAGGATGAATGGATAGAACAGAATTATGCGCCTCGTTCATAATGACTTTCCTTAGATCACCTTTAGGAACCACAATTCGATCCTCGAAGAATAGAGTGTCTTTGTCATCAATGCGATAGCACTTGTACTTGGGTTGGCTCTTGGCAATCCCATTTTTCACCTTCTTCACCATGGAATCAAGAAGTTGTGCCTCACGAATTTGATCTTGCAAAGTAGGAGAGACTTGGAAGTTGGCAAGAAAGCCTTGAGGAACAACTTGGAGATTCAGTTTGCGGAAAGCTTCACAAAGGTCTGGTTGGAAGGGCTTGAGAATTAAGCTGTTAGAGTAAGCCTTCCTGCTCAAAGCATCTGCAATGACATTGGCCTTGCCTGGAGTATATTCGATACTCAGATTGTATTCTTGGATCATTTTGACCCAATGAGTCTGCCTAAGGTTGAGGTTGGGTTGAGTGAAGATGTACTTGAGGCTCTTATGATCAGTGAAGATGTCCACTTTCCTTCCCAACAAGAGATGTCTCCACTTTAATAATGCAAGGAAAACTTCCGCGAACTCAAGGTTGTGAGTGGGGTAGTTCCTTTCGTTGGGCTTCAACGGACGAGAGGTATAAGCCACAAATTTCTTCTCTTGCATTAACACATCACCGAGACCTTGCAGGGAAGCATCACAGAAAACTTCAAATGTCTTGGATTCATCAGGAGGAGTTAAGAGAGGAGCTATGACCAGCTTCTGTTTGAGGGTGTTGAAAGCAATGTCACATTCAGGCGTCCAGACATACTTGACATGCTTCTGGAGGTGGTTGGAAAGAGGCTTTGCAATCTTAGAGAAATTCTCAACGAATCTTCGACAATAGCTTGCAAGCCCAAGAAAACTGCGGAGCTTCTTGACATTCTGAGGAGGTTCCCAATTCAAAATTGCAGACACCCTCTTGGGATTAACAGCGATGCCCTTGGCGAAGATGATATCACCAAGGAAAAGAACTTCGTCAAGCCAAAACTCACACTTGGAAAACTTCGCATAGAATTGATGCTCTCTGAGTTTGTCGAGTACCAATCTCAAATGCTTGGCATGATCCTCCTTATTCTTGGAAAAGAACAAAATATCATCGAGATACACCAAGGCGAAATCATTTGTGTAAGGGTTGAATATGAAGTTCATCATGCGAGAGAACGTTGGAGGAGCATTGACAAGGCTGGAAGACATGACATTGTATTCATAAGAACCATAGCTTGTTCTAAATGTTATCTTGGGGATATCTTGTTCACGAATGTGAATCTGATGATAATCCATACAGAGGTCAAGCTTGGAGAAAACTTGAGCACCTTTAAGTTGCTCGAAAAGCTTATTGATGTTGGGAAGTGGATACTTGTTCTTTATTGTTTTCTTGTTCAATGGACGGTAGTCGACACAGAGTCGTTCTGTTCCATCCTTCTTCTTGACAAAAAGAAAACCACAACCCCATGGAGATGAACTTGGTCTGATCAGACCCATACGCTCTTGTTCATCGCGTTGTTTCTTCAACTCCTTGAACTCTTCTGGTCCAAGCTTGTAAGGACGCTTGCGAACAGGTTCCATGCCAGGCTCAAGATCGATGACGAATTCAACTGGCCGGTGAGGAGGCATTCCCGGAATCTCTTCTGGAAACACGTCTTGATATTCACAAACGACTGGAATCTAACAGATGGAATTCAACTCGCCCTTCTCATTGAGAGAAAACAACCGAATGGTTTCATCCCGAGCGGCATAGATGATCACATCCTCAGAAGAGTGTGTCAATTGAATCTACCTGGTAGCACAATCAAGCCGAGCCTTGTGCTTAGAAGGCCAGTACATCCCGAGAATAAGATCAATATCTGAGTCACCAAGAACAATTGGAGAGCACATAAATTTGTAGTCTCCCAACTGGACAGAGACATTGGGAGCAAGCAAACTAGAAGTCATAAGCTTTCCAGAGAAACAACTTGCATAACTTTGGACAAAACCTCTGTGTCAACATTGTTTTCCGATGCAAATGGGAATGACATGAAAGAATGCGATGCACCATTATCAAAAAGAACTTTAGTAGGAATGGAGTTAACTGGAAGGTTACCCATGATCACATCTGAAGAAACCTCTTCCTGAGCTGCGTGCATCATGTTGACCTTATCATGCTTGGGATTATGCTTGACCATTGCATTGCTGGCAGATCTCACAAGAGGAGGAAGCAGAAGGAGCCTTTGGTTGAAGCATTTGTTTGCATAACGCCCTTTGTACTGACACTTGTTGCAATTAACCTCTGAGAGCGGGTGGTGATAAGGAGCACTTGACCTTGGAGTTTGAGACTGGGCTTTGTTCTGATAGCTTGGGTTGGGTGGGTGGGAAGATCCATTGCCACCTTTGCTCTTCTGCTGGTAGGGCTGACGAAACGGAGGAGGAGGAGGCAACCAGAACTTCTGTTGTTTAGCTGCCACTTGTGATGAAGAAGAAGATTGAACTGCATCCCTGACTCTCTTCTTAGATGCCTCACACTTGAGCTGAGCATCTTCTTCCTTTAGTGCCATGTTGTAGAATTGATTGAACTCGGTCGGCTCAAGAAGCACGAGAGCTAACTGCAGATCTTCTCTGAGGCCACCTCTGAATTTATAAATCATACTTTTTCATTAGGGACATCTTGTTTACCAAAGCGAGCAAGTTTCTGAAACTGGATATTGTATTGATACAGGGACATGCTACCTTGCTTGAGATTGCGGAACTCCTCACGCTTGCTCTCAGCAACACTTGGTGGAATGTGATGAGCTTTGAAGTCTCGGCGGAAATTATTCCAGGTAATCACATGACCTCCTCTGGAATCTCTGTATTGTTGATAGTACTCAGCGGCTTGGTCCTTGAGTTGAAACGAAGCAAACTTGACAAAGTGTTCATGCCTGACATTGCAACCTTCAAAACGTTTGCAGATATCCATGAGCCAATCATCGGTGTGTGTGGCCTCAACACAGTTGGTGAAGGACTTCGGCTGGTTTGCGAGGAACTAGTTGAGGGTAGCAAACTCAGGCTGATTGTTGCCTTCGCCTTGATTTCCTTGGTTGCCTTGTCCTTGGTTGTGCTCTTGCAAGAGTTGCAAAAGCATCTGAGTGTTGGCGTTGGTGGCTTCCATGACAGCTTGCCATGCCTCCGTAGGTGGAGGTGGTGGCGGAGTCTGACGCGTTGGAGGAGCCATCCTGAAGAGGTTGACATCCGTTAGCATCTTGAAAGACAGATATTCAAGCTGAATTAATGGATCAAAATTGCAACATAAAGTATTAACATTCGAACAAGGATGAACGAATGAATTCCAAAGTAAATCATCACACATCCATAAAGTTGAGAAGCTACTTAGATAAAGGTATATGAATAAGCAACAAGATACAGATATGAACAAATAAGTGGTTAGTATTACCCAATCAAAAACCAGATATCTGCGGGAAGAAATACATGAGCTACATGAATTCCCACCTATAAAACTCCCGAAACTTTCTGGTTAGGCAATCAGGTGTTGGAGATACAGGGGAAGCATAATATCTCACCCAAAGTAAAAATTCCTACATCCAGCTGTATCCATCCTTCAACACATAACCAAGAAACCTTCAGAAATCATGTACCTCAACCTTCGAAAAGCATCCGTTATACGAGTTATGGCAATAGTCCCGAACTCCCGCCCTAGTACTGGGTGGCGTCGAGGTTATCTCACCAACAACTGTATAAAACAGATTTTCGATGTCGGTGAACTCAGGTATTCCAGAACTGCAACGATATGTCACGACAACACCTCGGAGATCACCTCCCGGGGACACTGCCACAACCCCTAAATGTCAGGAGGCGCTAAGAACAATGTTCTCGTCACAAAACCATTAGAACGATTCCAAGATACCCGCGTGATCCTAAAAAAATCATGAAATTTGAGGAAAGAAGAGTCAAAACTTCCACGTCAGGAGGCCTCACCAGAGCGACGAAGGGACCGAGGAGTAAAAAGAATCCTACTCTCGGATATATATAATCCTAGGAATCAAAACATTTTGTTCGAGACTCAACAACGTCAGTGATTCAATCAAGCAGGGGGCTCCTAAGTCGGGGAAGGCTCTGATTACCAACTTGTAACACCCACAATGCGGCTATATCTTCCACATGTCGGGGCATGACTTAGAGGCATAACCGCATGGTAGGCATGTTGCAAGAGGGGTAACCTTTACACATCCCATGTACTGAATAAGAATGGGATAAAGAGTTGGCTCACAATTGCCACTTCACACAATACATAAATAATCCATACATCATCCAAAATACAATCAAAGGTCCAACTACGGAACCAAAATAAAAGAAGAAAATCCCAAATGCTAGATCCCCGATCGTCCCAACTAGGCTCCTCTACTGATCATCCGGAAAAGAAACATAGTAACGGCCCGACTCCTCGTCAAACTCCCACTTGATTTCGGTAGCGTCCCCTGCACTGGCATCATCGGCACCTACATCTATTTGAAAGTATCTGTAAGTCACGGGGACTCAGCAATCTCACACCCTCGCGATTAAAACTATTTAAGATTATGGGTAGGAAAAGGTAGTGAGGTGGAGCTGCAGCAAGCACTAGCATATAAGGTGGCGAACATATGCAACAGAGAGCGAGAAGAGAAGCAACGCAACGGTCGAGAAGCTAGAAGTGATCAAGAAGTGATCGTAAAGCCACTTACGCTCAAGCATAACACGAGACCGTGTTCTCTTCCCGGACTCCGCCGAAAAGAGACCATCATGGCTACACACGCGATTGATTCATTTTAATTAAGTTATGTGTCAAGTTCTCTACAACCGGATATTAACAAATTCCCATCTGCCACATAACCACGGGCACAACTCTCGAAAGTTTATACCCTGCAGGGGTGTCCCAACTTAGCCCATCACAAGCTCTCAAGGTCAACGAAGGACATTCCTTCTCTTTGGAAGACCCGCTCAGCATCCCGGTTACAAGATATCTCGACAATGGGAAAAAAAGACCAACAAAGCCGCCCGATGTGCCGACAAATCCCGATAGGAGTCGCACGTATCTCGTTCTCAGGGCACACCGGATGAGACATCCTATGAGTAAAACCAACCCTCAAGTTCGGTTCGGACGAACACTCAGAGGAGCACTGGCCCGGGGGGGGGGGGGGGTTAAAATTGAGATGATCCTTGAGTCTGCAGAACCCAAGGGAAAGGTATATGGTGGTAGGTAGGCAAATGGTAAAACCAAGGTTGGTCCTTGATGGAGGAGTTTTATTCAAAGCGAACTGTGAAGGGGTTCCCATAACACACAACCGTGTAAGGAACACAAAATCAAGGAACATAACACCAGTATGACGGAAACTAAGGTGACAAGAGTGGAATAAAACACCAGGCAAAAGGCCGAGCCTTCCGCCCTTTACCAAGTATATAGATGCACTAAAGTAAATAAGAGATAATAATGATATCCCAACAAAATCCATGTTCCAACATGGAACAAGCTTCATCATCACTTGCAACTAGCAACGCTATAAGAGGGGTGAGCAAAAGCGATAACATAGCCAAACAATGGTTTGCTAGGAAAGGTGGGTTAGAGGCTTGACATGGCAACATGGGAGGCATGATATAGCAAGTGGTAGGTAGCGGCATAACAATAGAGTGAGCAACTAGCTAGCAAAGATAGAACTGATTTCGAGGGTATGGTCATCTTGCCTGCAAAGTTCTCAGAGTTGTCAAAAGCTTGATCCTTGTTAGCATACTCAACAGGTTCCTCGATCACGTACTCATCTCCCGGCTCAACCCAAAGTAAGAACACAAGCAAAGGACCAACAATCAATCACGGGGCAATGCACAAGCAACATGATGCAAAACATGGCATGATATGCAAGACATGATATGCAGTGCATATGCGTGCTTCGGAAGGGAAAGAATGATCAAGGCATCAGCTTGGCAAACCAAGTATGCCGCTAGAAAGGAGAGATGATTTTGGTCGAAATCAATATAAAGATCACCGGAAACGGAGGCACGGTTTGCAAATGGCAAGCAAAACAAGGATGATGCTATTCTGCGATTAATAGCACGATGCCATCTAGAATGCAACAAGAAAATAAGCTATTGTACCCCAACATAACAACAAAGTATATGGCAGTGATGTACACAAGATGCTTGACAAAACATGAACACTGAGCTATGGCTAAATCGCACCATAGCAGGTTCAAACAAGCATGGCAGAAGTGCAAAAGATATCAGCTTCACAGACTTAGTGAAAATACTAACATACCAGAAATAACATCAGGAAGCCATGTTTAGAGCAAGCAAACAACATGCGATGGGAACATAACATAGAAAACCAAGGCATGGCATGATTCTACTAAAAGCATAGATCACAAGTCCCTTACTGAACATGAACCAAAAAGGCGCAGAAGATATGATGACACCCATGTAAACGTAGCAAGTTTTACTAACAGTTTCAGACAGTAGAAAAACAGAGCATGGCATAAACAGAATTATGAATGCGACTTTGCAAGCTCATGCCACTCATCACAAAGCCTTGCATGACAAAACAAGCATAATAACAGCAAGACGTCATGTTCATGAAGCTAACCATGGCCAGAGCAAGTTCATAGCAAACGTAGAGCAACAATAAGACATGCTAGGGCACTCCATAATTGCAAACCGGGGCATGGATGGATAGAGCATAACCATATGTTCAAAACATCCTTACTGAGGAATCTCAAAAAATGCATGGATATCACTGTAGCATCAAGCATACATGGCATCAAAATAACAGCAGGAAAAGGACTTAGCAAAAACCGAAGTCACTGAAAACAACAATATCACGAAGGCTACTTTGCATGCTTGTGGTAGTCACCACATTGATCACAAAAATACAAGGAAAGCACCTCTGTATAGATGGCATGACACAGTTCAAAACACATGTAGAGCCCATTCCCATATGGTGCACACATCAAATGCAAAAAAAATGACAAAACCTCATGATCTGATAAGTAGCAGCACCTAACATTCTTAGCACTCTTGCATCAATTATTAGGGCATCAAAATTAACACAAACAAGCATGCCACACTGGAATGAAATGAAAAGCATCTCACAATGAACATGTTGATATCTCATATACATGAAACGGAGCTACAGACACCGAGATACGACATGATGAACAGGGCCTCAAAATATCACAGGGGAAAGACTTAGTGGAATTTCACCTCGCCCAGATCTAGGGTTTCGGTGGCACGCTCTTCGAGGTTCGTCGGGGTTCATCGGAGAAGGAGGTCGCGGTGGCCGGTGAGATTGGGGAAGAAGAGGATCTTGCGAAATCCTGACCAGATCCGAGCGGGGCTCGGTCGGACCGGTCGGCGGCAGGCGGCGACAGCGGGCGGATCTTGGCGGCATGTGGGAGCGGGCGGCGGCGCGTTTCGGCGAAGGGCGGCAGGCGGCGACCGGCGAGGACGCGGAGCGGTGGCGTCGGGCAGAGCATGCGGCGGCGGGGCGTGTTTACCCGGCGCGGGGGAGGCGCGGGCGGCGCTCTGGCTCGGGGGCCCAACCCGGGCTCCGGCGGGCCGGCGGCGGTGGGCGGTGGAGCTTGCCATGTGGCGGCGTCTGAGTGGACGGGGTGCGGCGGCGGACGCGTCCGGCGCCGTCCGGACGTGTCCGGTGCGGAGGCACAGGGTGGATCTACGGTTTTGCCCAAAATTTCAAAGGACGAGGCCTTTTTATAGGTAGGAGGAGGTAGGAGTGTCCAAAAGAGGTGTAGTTTTCGCCCACATGATCGTGATCCGACGACGGAGGACATGGAAGAGGTTTGGATGGCTTATTGGGCCATTTTGGAGGGGTGTTGGGCTGCAACACACAGGTGGCCTTTGCGGTTACCCGGTTAACCGTTGGAGCATCAAACGAACTCCAAATGGAACGAAATCTGACAGGCGGTCTAACGGTGGTGTACCAAGGCCACTTGGAAAATCTCGGTCCATTCCGAGAATGTTTAACACCCGCTCACGAAAAGAGACAAAAGGGGTGCGCTGGTGCATGTGGGAGTGTCGGATTGCGAAACGGACAATGTGGAAAATGCTCGGATGCATGATACGAACACGAATGGAAATGCGATGCACATGATGACATGATATGAAATGCATGACATGAACAAAATGCAAAATGAAGACAAAACCCAACCACAAATGGCAAGAGTGGGAGTTACAAATATGGCAAGTTACATCCGGGGTGTTACATATCGCCTTTATTATGAAAATTTGTGAATGTGCATCCTCCTAAGGCTAGGTCTCCCCTTTCCAACCCCGCGGCAGCTTGGTGCTCTACGTCAACAGGTCCTGGTCCCTAGGCAGGCTTCAGTCGTCGTGGTATGCCAGGTTGCGATGCCGTGGTCAAGGCCAGGAGGTGAGTGGCCCGAGGTTGAGTAAGAGCTCCTGAGGCGCGATGCTCAAGAGGTCCCCTTTAGCATGCAAGAAACTGCCTGAGCATGGGAAAGGGAGGCGATGTTGCCGCAGCAGGGCAGAGAAAAGGCGAAGATCTTCTGCCGTAGCACTGGGTTGGTCCAGGTACAAGACTTATCTTGGCCTTCCGGAACCGGTTGCTCATGTTGCGCCAGACTTGGGCGTCAGCCGCTGTTGGGTATCTTGGTTAGGCCCGTGCGGGCCTCCCCTCTTCTCCATGTTCTTCCAGGTGCTCTATGTCCTCAGGTCCCGGCTCTCGAGCAAGCTCAGCCGCTGCTGGTATGCCAGGTCGCGATGCCATGGTCAAGGGCAGGGCATGAGGGCTAGAGAGCCAGTAAGAGCTCCTGAGTCACGATGCTCAGGAGCCCCCCTTTTAACGCGCAAGAGAATCGCATGGGAGAAGAGATAGAGAGTCCGTAGTACCACCTGTTGTAGTCCTTAGGGAGTTCTTGCAGGTTAGCGCGAGGAGGGGAACTAGTCGCCGTGGTGATCGCCCATCTGTTGCCGGCTTGTGGGAGGGGACTCCCTACTGCGGAGAGCCGCCTGGGCGTGTACAACCCCGCTGTGACACGTGGCTTGCATGGCAGGGCCGGAGGAGGTGTATCTTGGCACTTGTGAGCCAGCGCGGGACTCACGAGGCCCTACCTCAAGGCGGGTTGCGCCTGGTCTCGATTCTTGATGGCTGTGGTGGTCCTGCAAGGCGGTTAGACAACCTGCGCCGAACGAATCTCCTAAGGTTATCGCGTGAGAAAGCCAAGCACCAATGGCCCCTGGAGGTGACTTGAACGGGGCCGCCCCGCCAGACAGAGCTCAGCTGTTGGATTTATCAACGCTGCAGGGACGGGCTCGAGCACATACGTCGTGCCTATCCCTCTCACGCGAACGGTCCTAAAGAAAGACGACCGGCGCGCGGCTCCCGTGGTGGGCGACAATCAAGCAGGTGATAGTCATAGATAGGTTAAGCATGGAAGGCAGACTAGCTCAGGTAAATGCATGAATGATACGTGCCACTGGGTCAGGCCCGAGCAGCTTGGGGATGATGCAGCTCGAGGGGCGCCCCCAGCGAGGTAAGCTAAATACATAACAAAGAAGGGATACATGCCACAGGGATGGACACACGCGGCCTGGGAATGATGCAGCCCTGGGGGCGCACCCAACTAAATAAACTTGGAAAGTGTCACCTGGTTCCGTTGATGAAGGGGTGTTGAGGCAGTTGAAGGTACGCGGCGAAGGTGTTGCTCCTCACGAGCCACCGGGGCCCTGAGCCTCGGGAGGCTCTGGGGGTCCAGGCGGATCCTTAAGGACCGTCGCCATCTCCGCCAGTACTGCGTGGTGCCTGGCCTCTTGACCCGCCATGACGCTCCGCAGGTTGTGCTGGAAGGCAGCAACCGCGCTCGGGAGGCCGAACGACATGCGACCGTAGCTGTGAGGTGGGCCTCCGCAACGCCCATCACGCGAAGGCGAGAAGTGCTCCTGAGATGCGGATCAGTTGAGTCCTGGGATGTCAATGCAGATGCGCAGCTCACCACTCCACTTAGGTCTGGAGCGACGCTAGGTGGGCGACAGTCGCCGTGTATTGCTCTTTCTTCCTAAAGCTCCCGAGATACCTTGGTGATGAACTCCTGAGCGCCGGGTGCACCTTGCACAGTGTCCTCCTGTGGGAGATGTACCATGAAGCACGCCTCCATGTGGTGCCCGAGCGCCTCCCTCACGACGTTGGCAAGGTCTGAGGCCCTCTAGAAGAGAGCCCCCGAGCCCTGCCAGAGGAGGGCGCCAGGTGCGCCTTCCTATGCAACAGAAGGAGGCACCCCAGGCACGGGCACTGATCCTGATGCGGTTCAACTTGCGACGCTGCCCTACCGAGGTCCAGCACGGAGTAGCTGCTTCTTCTTCTTGGGGACGACCTCAGGAGGGTACCGAGCTGCATTGTTGTCGGGGTCTTCGATTGACGCTGCTTGGAAGGCGCGCTCGAGGGAGCACACCGCATCTCTTTCTTCGCAGGGGACTGTGATGATCCCGCCGCTCCCTGGCATCTTGAGGATATTGTAGCCATGGTGCGTCACTGCCATGAACTTGGCCAAGGTTGGGTACCCGAGGATGGCATTGTACGGCAGACGGATATGGGCGACGTCAAACTCGATGAGCTCGGTGTGGTAGTTGTTGCGTTCTCCAAAGGTGACTCGGAGGCGGACCTGACCGATCGGCGTGGCAGAGCCGTCGGTCACTCCTGAGAAGGCTTAGTGGGATGAAGCTAATCGTAGGGCACTTGTAGGTTGTCGAACGTCTCGACGGACAGGGTGACTTGCACGTTGCCGATGACGGGTGAACAAAGCATTGGGAGAGCGCCAGCGGTAGCCGCGCACTTGAGCTGATCTGCCGAACTGAAAGTGATGGCACACTTGGACCACCTGAGCGGACGAGTGACCTCGGTCTTGGGGAGGACCGCATTCACCCCGCGAGCAAACTTCTTGAAGATACGCTGTGACGCTTGGGCTTGAGCTCCGCCCAAGATGCAGGCGATAGCACGGGGCTCCTGGACGGTGGTCTTCGTTCCTTCTTGGTGGTGGCGACAATGGAGGAAGCCCAGCATTGCCCTGAGGACGGTCCTCGCGAGGCTGATCACTCCAAGCACCTTCACCAGGCTGGTCCTACCAGTGGTCCTCACGAGGCTGGTCGCGCCACTCCTGGCATGGGCCCCGGTCGTCCCAGCGTCCTCCTCCTCGACCGTAGCCTCGATAGTTGTGCTCGGGGCATCCACCAAAGCGTCCGTCGCGAATGGCCCTGATATCTTGACAATCGTAGGTGTTGTGGTTGTGCATGTTGTGGAAAATGCAGAACGGTTGGCTGCCCTTGGATGACTCAGGCTGGTTCCTGCCGCACTTCGTGTCTGGCTCCTCCGCGAGCACGGCGACCCCCTTGCGCTGCACATCCTTGGCCTTGGGTTTCTTCTCCTCTGGGTCGACAGCTGGGAGGTCGAGGAAGGAAAGGTGCCCTTCCTCAGCCTTGCGCACTTGGTCGCCAGGTTGAACAGCTCCAGGGATGTGCAAGCTCCTCGTGGTTGGCGAGCTCCTCCTTCATCTTGATGTCGCGGACACCATCGGAGAACGCAGACATGATGGCCTCGTTCGTCACCTTGGGGATCTTGAGACGAAAGTTGTTGAAGCGCTGGATGTACTTCTGGAGGGTCTCTCCCTGTTGTTGCTTGACGCGGCACAGGTCACCTATCGCCGGGGGGTGGTCGCGAGTACCCTGGAAGTTGGCGACGAAGCGGTGGAGCATCTCGTTCTAGGAAGAGATGGAGCCTGGAGGCAGGTTCAGGAGCCATGAGCGTGGGCCATCCTTGAGAGCCATAGGAACTAGTTTGCCATGACTTTCTCGTTGCCGTAGGCCGCCTCAATGCTCAGCTTGTAGAGCTGCAGGAACTCAGCGGGGTCAGGGGTGCCGTCGTAGCACAAAGGCAGATCTAGCTTGAACTTCCCTAACCAAGCAACACTACACAGCTCGGGGGTGAAGGCGCGGCAGCCAGCCGTAGTCACCGGGGCCCGCCGTGGAGGTGGAGCCTGGTCTTGAAGCCCATGCGCCACCACGGCAAGTGGCGCATGGCCCTGCAGCGCCAAGCGATCCTGGTGCGACACTGTAGGGAGTGGTGGAGCGTTCTCTTTCGGTCGAGGAACTTCTTGACAACTTCTTTCTTCACACGTGGGCGCTTGTCGCGGCGGGCCAAGCCACGGAGCCGTGCACCTCAACGCTACGGCGCTGTCTTGGTGCAGGGGTGGTGGAGGTGCTGCGTGAGCTACATCGCCCGTAGCTGGCGGTGGACGAGGCAGCGAGAGGGACAGTGCAGGGGAGCCCCCTGCAGTGCTGACGAGCTCGGCGATGCGGTCGAGCCAGTCCTCGTAGAGGTCGTCGACTGGGCGGTAACGCAGGAGCTCATGCACCATGAGTAGCATGGCCCGGTCGTCCGTGGGTGCGTGACAAGCGAGAGACGAGGAACTGGCGAGGGTCAGTGATGGAGTGGCGGTGGGGCCGTCCCGCTGCACCGAGGGGTGCAACGAGGATGCTTGCTGCTCGTTCCCCGCAGGCCGGTGGCGGCGTTGGCGGCTGGTGACGGAGAACGACGGGGAGGCCCGCCGACAGGAGCCATCTGGGCGACTCAGGCAGCGAGGGCAGCCAGGCGCTCAGCTCGGGCGCAACGAGCGTCTGGCATTGTTTCAACAAAGCGGTGCAACACGGAGCGCTGGAGGGAAAGCTTGGGCGCACCCCTAGCTGGCGCGCCAAATGTCAGATTTTGGGTTTCGGCAAAACCCTTGAGGTTCGAACACTGGGGTTAGCGCGAAGATCTCCCCCAACCAACTCAGGCCCTCAACCTTGCCACGATCTCAAAGGCAAGGTCGATGAACTCGCAACACAAGGGACACAAGATTTATACTGGTTCGGTTCACCATTGTGGTGTAATACCCTACTCCAGTGTGGTGGTGGTGGATTGCCTCTTGTGCTGAGGATGAACAGCCTCCTGAGGAGAGGTGTTGTTGTGCTTGGTGAACTTGTGGTTGTCCGGATGGCTCTCTCTCTCAAATGTGGTGGCTAGTCCTATTTATAGAGGCCCTGATCCTCTCCCCAAATATTGAGCGGGACGGGGGCCAACAACGGCCAATTTGAAATGGGACAGCTAGTACAACTTATCCTGACAAAAGTAGTCTTCACCTGCCAAAGGCTCTGGTGGTGAGGCCTTCTTGGGATCCATGGTGACCTCCATCTTGCCGTCCCACTGGTCTTGGTCTCGTTGCACCGATATGGAAACCTTTGCGTGACTCCTAGGTACTCTGCGTCTGCGCTTGCCTCCTAAGCAGGAAAGAGGAAACAAGGACATTGTCCACGCTGGCGCCCGCCTAGTCTCAATTGTCATGGCTCACGTCATTGGAACCTCATGAGGTTTGCCTGGCCTCGAGCTCTCTGCCCCTCGCGAGCCAGCCCGGTGTGGCCGCTCCCGAGGAGGTCTTGTGTCGTCCGGCTCGTGAGGCTTGGCCCCTCGCGAGGGTCTTGCATCCTTGTTGGTGAAGATGGGTCGTACGGGCCCGCTTGCAGGGCCACGCCTTGGGCCGGAGGCAAGCAAGTCTGAGGACCCCCGTTCCCAGAATGCCGACAGCAAGTAGTCACAAGGAAGATGCTGAAATAATCGATCTCAACAAGGATGCTCTTCAAGCTAGACGGATGAAGGAAGGAACCAATGAGGCCGCTCCTGTTAGTATTCATCATGTCGCCCTATATTATGATTTCGATCTTTATGGGGGTTTTCAAGTCTTTAGAGTCTACGTGTAGTAATGAAGCCGAGACCCTAGTTTGTTCAGGTATTGTGGACTTCAAATTTGGAGTACCACTTATCTGTCGAAATCTTTCATCATTTACTTAAAACAGTTGATTGATCATACATTGAGTACCATTTAACTGGAATTAACCGATGCAAGTCCAAGAAGGATTTGTCGGTGCTGCCGGCTGGTGTCAAGTTCAATCCCACGGATCAGGAGCTGATCGAGCACCTTGAAGCCAAAGTGAGTGCTGATAGCGTGAGATCTCACCCTCTCATTGATTTGTTCATACCAACCATCGATAGCGAGCACGACGTATGCTACACCCATCCCAAGAAACTTCCAGGTGAGACACCGATCGGCCGTCTACTTGCACAAACATATCCCTTTGTTTATAGCTCTATTTTTCTTTTTAGATGCAGACCTCGTGAAGCAATTACAATTTGACAGTTAATAAGAAGTGAAACAAGTGACTCCAACATGCCAAAGATGTTATGAAAATGCCAACTACATACACTAAAACTTGGATTTGCCAATACTGCAGGTATCATGCTGAGTGGCCTAAGCAAGCATTTCTTCCAGCACAACTCCAAGGCGTTCAAAAGGGGCACGCGGACGCGTCACAAGATACAGTAGGAGTGCGGCATGCACGCAATGTGGCACAAGACTGGCAATACCTTGCCGGTGGTGGTCAACGGCCGATAGATGGGTAGCAAAAAGGTTCTGGTGCTGCACACCAATAAGAACTTCGACCAACAGAGGACCAACTGCGTGATGCACCAGTAACACCTCAGGGACCTGGAGCAATACAAGGAGCGGGAACTAGTCCTCTGCAAGATTTTCTACCAGACGAACACTAGAGCCAGTCGGAGATAGTTTGGTATTGGTACTTGTACTACCTGATCGTCTGCAAGTTGGTATTGTTGTTAAGGATCTTTTGGTATGAACTTGGCATTTGCTTCCAACCATCATGTCAAGGGTCGACGTGGATATAAAGCTGAATCATTTGTTTCGAAATGAATTTTTAGGGACCTGATTTTTATTTGATGGGTAGCATAAGCACCTGCCACTCGAATTCCCAGTTCTCCAATATCTTTACCTCTTCGATGTGTGTAGGGGATCCATCCAGTTTCATAGGATGATAGTTGCACGCAGCACGTTGGAACTAGGTGGTGGCATACCAAGCCCAGCTACAAATTGTTAAAAGAGAGGAGCGATGGATTTGGGCCTTCCAGAACAGTTAAGTGTCGCCTCCCATGGATTAAAAAAGGCCTAGTCGGTTATTATTAGTTGATATATGTAAAATATTCCATAATGAAAAGAAATATGTAAAATGTAATGAATTTAGTTCACTTCCACTGAAAACCATTTAATTTGCATGAAATTCGTCCGTGGAACCACAAGACGACTGTCCGTACAGAGCCTAACTGTACCGAACCAGCAGGTCCATGGCCGTACGCAAGCAAGTGCATGCACTTATTATCACGATGGAAAAATAATGATGATGTCTGAGATGAGGAAACCCAGTAGGACTGATAACTGGGATCCAGTAGGTATATTGTTTTTCAGGTCGAGCAAGTATCAACTGGGCTGTAGACTGCCTAGTCTTGGTTTTGTTTTTAACAGGCCCAGCCCATGAGGACAATGGGGCACAAAGATCCAGTAGGTATCAACTGGCCTCTGGCCCACCAGCCTTAGTTATAGTTTCTCTTAGAACATCCGCAGGCAATTTTTTTACTGAATCAAACACACAACCTAGTTATATATTCCTCTTGAAATGCCATGTCCAACTTCCATTTTCTAATCTCTACCTATAGTTTTACTAGTTCATATACACGTATTATTATATTGAAAATACATAAAGTTCCCTTTTCAAGTTTACATCCTTTTTCCCCTCTCAGCGCTGATTTTTTTACCACTGGGTTTCCCTAAAACCAACTCAATTGTCCCACATCTTATTAGCTTACAAAAATAAAAAATATTTTATTTGGCAAATCAATAATTTCTTCAAAAATAAATTTTTATCATTTCTGGATTAAAACAGTTGGGACTCCACCGAAATATGCAAAATTAGGTTGAGCTTTTTGACCGTGGTCCTAGAAAGAATATGGGTTATAATAAATTCCATAAGAATTAGCAAATGGGCTCTATGTTGTCTGCCACAAATTTGGAGGCTGACTTGTGGGCCTAATAAGTTCATGCATACACAAGGTTTCTCAAAAAAAAAGAAACTAAGTCGACTATACCAGAGTCAAACCGTTAGATGTCAATCTAACGGCAACCGTGCTTCCTCAGTCTCTGATCTTCCTGCTCCAGCCGCCCAAACAAGCACCGGCGGAACCGACTGCTCCCGCCTCCCATGGCCGGCTGTGCTGCCGGGCAGGCCTCACGACCCAACCATACTCACATCCCTGGCCTGGCTATCCCTCTACTCACCCACACCTCCTATTATTCTTCAGCGATGGCAGCCTCACACTGCGGCCGAACAACTAAACCCTCGTACCCACTCCGCGTGGGAAACAATTGCCGAGTCTTCCTCGATGATGGGTCGTTCCCTTACTTGGCATCGCCATCGTCCACCGCCTTGGTGCTCTCGGCACGGCATGGTCAACGAATGACGTCCATCGAAAGAGGATTGTACGTGGAGAGGCTGACAGCTAGGTCCACGGCCTCACGCAAGGAAGTGCCTCCTTTTTTGTGAGTAGGAAGTGCCTCCTTATTACGCGCAAAATAACGATTCCCCCTCCTGACAGCTGGGACCGACCGGAAGGGCCTCTGTATTTCGCGAAAAAACATCCCCCCCCCCGCTGACAGCTCGGATCCACCAGCTATTATGCACAAAAATAATGACGACCCCCACTGCTAGGTCGGTCCCACCATATTTGGAGGCTGACTTGTGGGCCTACTAAGTTTACGCGAACACAGGGCTTTGTCAACTTAGTCAATATGAATGATTAGAGCTGCGGTGACCGTACGATGTCCATCCAACGGTCGTCGTGCTTCTTCAACCTTTGGTCTTCTTGCTCCAGCCACCCAAACCAGCGTCGGATGTGCCGCCTGCTGCTGCCTCCCATGGCCAGCTGTGCTGCCATGCAGGCCTCACCGCACCACCCTACTCCCACCGTTGGTCTGGCCTTCCCTCTACTCACCCATACCCCTTGTTATTCTCCGGTGATGGTAGCTTCAAACCGCAGCCGAATCAGTCAACCCTCGTACTCCCCTCCATGTGGGCATCCACTGCTGCGTATTCCACGGCTCCAAGACATTCCCTTCCTAGGTTGCGCCGTCTTCCACCATCTTGGAGCTCTCAGGCGGTACAACATCGTCAACACGGTCAACAAACAATAGCCATCAAAAGTGGACTGTAAGTGGAGAAGCTGACAACTAGGTCCATTGCCGCATGCAAGGAAGTGCCTCCTTATTACGTGCAAAATGATGATTCCTCCACCCAGCTTTATCTTCGCATGGAAGGAACTGCCTTCTTACCCCCTGACAGCTGGGACCCACCAGGTTGAAACGAAGGTTGCGTTATCTGTCTAGCCACGAATGTGTACATACATAGCGGTCGATCGGTCTCTTTGCAGCGACGTATCGTGGCAGATTAAGGAGCGACATGTGTTGAAGTAGAGGAGCCGACGTAGCATGTCACGCAGTCCCGTCTATATCATGTACACGTATGTACAGCCGCGCTGCAAGATAGTAAATACGGCTACGTACATACATACGGGCAGGGTGTCTAACACGTACAGCATCATCGTCCTGTTCATTGGACGGAACAGCCGGAATGGGGTCTGGCGTACCGCAAAATGGAGGAAAATGGCCTTCTATTTGAGCGTGTACGGTCGAAACGGGGTCCTATTCAACGGGAAGGATCTGGCATACCGCAGAATGGAGGAAACAAACTTGTGTTCGAGCACCTATGGTCAAAATGGGGCGCTATTGATCTAGTGAGGTGTGGCGTACCGCAAAATGGAGGAAACGGACTTGTGTTGCAGCGCCTACGGTTGAAATGGGGTCCTGTTCATCAGGAGGGGTCTGGCATGCCGCAAAATGGGACTCCACGGGCTACTGTTCATCCACCGTCAACTTCCTCCAGCCTCCACCTGCTACTGTTCATCTACTGTCGACTTCCTCCTGCCTCTACTAGCTATTATCCATCCATGGGGTACGGTTCATCTAGCCTCCACCAGCTACTATTCATCCAGCCTCCACCAACTCCTGTTCATCAAGCGCCCACCGTCTCCTGTTCAACCATACCTCCATAGGGTCTTGTTCAACCAGCCCTCCATGGGGTCCCACCACCGGCTACTGTTCATCCACCCCCACCTCCTCGATCGAGGCCCTGTTCATCCAGCGGCAATGGCCTCTACTACCACGGGATCCTGTTTATCCAACCCCCACCGGGAACTGTTCATCCAACCCCCACTGGGGACTGTTCATCAAGAGGCGGCTTCGATCAACTTCACTTAGCAGCAGTAGCGAAGGATTCACTCGGATTCAGTTAACAGCTAAGGGATCGATCGGGATTCAGTAATGTAGCTAGTGCAATCACTCGGGTAGTCAGAGCCCAATGCCTCACTTGGGTTCATTTAGAGCCCAATGCCTCGCACACATGCGCGTACATGTACAAGAGAAATGCGCAAACCTCCGTGCATCACTTGGCCCCGACCACCCACCGTAACCGGGAACTCCCCGAAATTTTCCTCGCCCTCGCTTCTATGATGATTTTTTCCGTCATGGACGGCCCAAAGAATGTCATGCAGGTGTGGCCCCGGCCCGCCTAGGATGAAAATCCCATTTTCTATCATGATATTTTGCATAGACGTAGGAGCCCACCACATCTTTGATGATACATGCTTTTGTCACAATTATCATCATAGAAGTGTCATAAGCGTGGCAGAAAAAATTTCGTTCGGGCGGAAATGTCACGGATGTGTCTTTTTTTTGGAGTGGTTGGGCAAGCGGTCCAGTAGCCCTGCCAGGATACCTCCCCCTCACGACACCTAGAAGTGCATTTAATGCCTTTTGTCCTAGCTAGCAGAGTTAGGTATGATAACCTTGTTGCTAGCTAATCATTTTGTAGACCCTTTTTCCACTCTGGTAACCCCTTGAACTATAATAGGAGGGCCAAGGCAACCTTTACACGGATTTGAAACCCATTCCTACCCCAAGCATACGTACCTGTGTAGCATACCTCTCCTTGCGTCTTGCCGGGGGAGAGCGCTCCGTGTACTTATGCTCACATTCATCCAAAACACTAAAGTAGGAGTAGGGTTTTACGCTTCTCAGCGGCCCGAACCTAGGTACAAATCACAGCGCCTTTTGTTGTTCTTGCTCTTTGCATTTAGTGCACCCCCCTCGCCAAACCACAAAGGGGTCGAGCCACCCCATAGATCGTCGTTCAACACCGACATCTTTGTCACGCCAGGTAGGGGGGCACCACTAGCATGAAACTGGAATTAGCAAACAACGCGTTGATCTCATCATCATCATTACCACCCATGGCGCCTAAGAAGAAGGGCTCCATGGCCACAAAACCCTCCACATCCAAGCTTCCATCACGCACGCTTGCGGGCACCGCAAGTGTCGCCGCTGTTGCAGATGGTATGAACACTTCAAGGGGCATGACCAGCGTAGGCGACGCAGTTGTTCCGCCCGCGCAGTGGGAGCGGAAGGTAGAAGTGCTGGGGAGGGCTTTTTCCACGAGCCTCCAGCAAAAACAGCAACAATGGAGCAGGCGGTGTAGGCACACAACTCCCGCCTCCTTGCACACTAGCAAGCGCATCCGTTAGAGCAACCCCGTCCGGTCGGGCGCGAGCCACGACCCTCCTACCACGGCGGCTCCAGTGATGGCGGCGAGGGAGATAGCCCTGAGGCAGACACCACATCCATCGCGAGATGGGCACGATGTGATGTCGCGCGGCATTATTGTGCCTCCGCAATAGTGCCCTCGTGGTAAAACGCCTGTTGATTAGGTTCAAGATCATCAGGCGCCACTCCCTCCATGCCAACTTGCCATCACACTTGTGGTTCAGTGACAAGATCGCAACGGCGCTCCTGCTGGCTCTGTCAGGAGTCAAGCGACGTCGCATTCTTCGCGCTCCAATATGCCTTCGACGGCAAGAGAGGCAATGTCACGGGCCCAGATGCTATTGGACTTCCCTCCGACATCAGAGAAGATGTATGAGTGGAGAGCCACCGTCCGTAGTTTGATTGAGTTTGTAGATGCAAATAGGTCCTAGTTGGTGAATCCTTACGACACCCGCCAACCATACTAGTAGCTTAGAATGATGGCTGTGTGGCAGGCAGTGCACCCACAGTGCAATCACCTCCGTGGGAGCAACCCCAGTAGCAGCGCTAGCAGTCGCAACGAAGCCAACAGAATGTCAAGCCCGACGACATGTCGATGGCCTCCTCATAACCGCAAACGTGGCAAGATCGGTGATGGGTGCTGCTGGATAGGCGAGCAGAGGATGCTTGATCCACCATCCAATTACGTTGGGAGCCACACCATCAATCAGACAAGCACAACGATCTAGTCGTCGATGGGCCAGTGCCCGTTGTTGGTGGGTACTTGCCTTATGAGGTTCGGTGCCCTGCTTTCACACGTGAGCTGCGGCAAGTCCGTTGTCCGTCCCTCCGCATGTTCAAGCCTGAAATGCCAGAAAAGTATGACGGCAAGGTAAACCCTGCAGAGTTCCTGGGCATTTACACAATCGTCGTGCAGGCTGCTGAGGGAAGGGATGAGAAAATTCTATCCAACTATTTCCATTGGTACTCAATCCCACTGTGAGACCTTGGTTGATGAACTTGCCAGATGTAGGATCAAAAGTATGTCGAGAGGGGTTGGGGTGATTAGACTACTTGACCAAATAAAAAATTATTTTCCCTATTTTAGTTATTGGCAGATTTTAGCAATTATGACAAGTTAAGCAATCAACCTACGCATGCAATTCTAAGAGTATAGTAGGAGAATGTAAAACATTGCATAGGAAGGTAGAGGGAAGGGTTCGGAGAAGGCAAACACAATAGATACTTGAAGATTTTTGGCGTGGTTCCGATAGGTGGTGCTATCGTACGTCCACATTGACGGGGACTGATACGTCTCCAACGTATCTATAATATTATCATTCTTAGATGTTTTACAATCATTTTATAGAAACTTTATATTATTTTTTGGGCCTAACCTATTGACATAGTGCCCAGTGCCAGTTGCTGCTTTTTGCTTGTTATTTACTTCACAGAATATCCCTATCAAATAGAGTCCAAACGCAACGAAACTTTTTGGAGATTTTTTTGGACCAGAACACAACTTGGGATCCAAGGAAGCACCTGGGGGCTGACCCATGGGGCCCACAAGACACCAGGGCATGCCCTGATGAGTTGTGGGGCCCACGGGGTCTCCTCCACCGCATCTCGGCTCTACAGATACCCAAATATTCCAGAAACCCTAGGGAAGTCGACGAAACACAATTCTAGCCCCCATAGGTTCTAGAAACACGTGATCCTAATTTCAGTACATCGCCGGAGGGGAACACAATCACGGAGGGGTTCATCATCCTCATTAGTGCTCCTCCGATGATGCGTTAGTAGTTCAGCATAGACCTACGGGTCCATAGGCAGTAGGTAGATGTGTCGGATTTAGGGCTCTGTAGACCCAAGAAAGGTTCGAACTCTGGGGTGTGTGCAAAGAACTCAACCTATCTAGCCAACCAATTCATCGCCCCACAGCCTAGCCCGATTCGCATGAGCAAGGAAGAAGATGGCATGGTAGTTTACCCAGGTTCAGGCCACCTTGCGGTGTAATACCCTACTCCTACTTTGTGGTGGACTGGCCTCACGAGGGGCTGAGGATGAACTAGTACAAGGGATGAACAACCTCGCGAGGTTTAGGGGTGAGGAAATGAGTTGACCCCTTCTACGGTGGTGGCTAACCTATATTTGTAGTGGCCTCGGTCCTCTTTCCCCAAAATGTAGGCAGGAAGGGTTCCCAGAGTGGCCAAATTTGAAAGGGGACAAGTAGTACATCTTATCCTGACAAAAGGTAGTCTTCGCCTGCAAAGCTTCTAGTCGTGACGCAACGCTGGGCTCGGCGATGACATCCGTCCTGCCATGCTGGTGGTCTTGGTCTCCTTGCACCAGAATGGAAACCTTTGCCAGACTCCTCGGGAACCCATGCATGTCCTTGCCTCCTTAGCACCAAAGAGGAAACTGCCTCCTCTGCGCCCGCTGGTGCCTGCCTGCCTTGGTCGTCATGGCTTGCGTCATCGTAGCCTCATGAGGCTGGGTACCTGCATAGAAATCTCCACTCATCGGGGGCCGCCTGGGGAGGCCGCTCCTTCGGGAGATCTTGGTTTCGCCCGCCTCGCGAGGCTTGGCCCCTCACTAGGGTCTTGCCTTTGTGGTCTTGTAGATGGGTCGTACCAGGCCGCCGAGTGAGCAACGGAGTGGGCCGCAGGCAGGCAAGTCTGGGTACCCTGGTTCCCAGAATGCCGATACTAGCCCCTGGGCCCAAGGCGCGCTCGGACTTGGCTTCAAGGTTAAGCCAAGGGGCAATGGCGAATCGCCGCGGGTCCTAATCGCCTGTGGGTCAGGTTGGCATGTGGCGCTGATATGTCTCCAACGTATCTATAATTCTTGATTGCTCCATGCTATATTATCTTCTGTTTTGGACATTATTGGGATTTATTATCCACTTTTATATTATTTTTGGGACTAACCTATTAACCAGAGGCCCAACCCAGAATTGTTGTTTTTTTGCGTATTTTAGGGTTTCAAAGAAAAGGAATATCAAATGGAGTCCAAACGGAATGAAACCTTTGGGAACGTGATTTTCTCACCGAACATGATCCAGGAGACTTGGAACCTACGTCAAGAAATAAAGGAGGAGGCCACGAGGAAGGGGGCACCTACCCCCTAGGCTAGCCCTCCCCCCTCGTGGGCCCCCTGTTGCTCCACCGACGTACTCCTTCCTCCTATATATACCTATGTACCCCAAAACGATTAGAGACGGAGCCAAAACCCGAATTCCACCACTATAAATTTCTGCATCCACGAGATCCCATCTTGGGGCCTGTTCCGGAGCTCCGCCGGAGGGGGCATCCATCACGGAGTGCTTCTACGTAAACACCATAGCCCATCCGATGAAGTGTGAGTAGTTTACCTCAGACCTTCGAGTCCATAGTTATTAGCTAGATGGCTTATTCTCTCTTTTTGGATCTCAATACAATGTTCTCCCCCTCTCTTATGGAGATCTGTTCGATGTAATCTTCTTTTTGGGTGTGTTTGTTGAGATCGATGAATTCTGGGTTTACGATCAAGATTATCTATGAACAATATTTGAATCTTCTCTGAATTATTTTATTTATGATTGGTTATCTTTGCAAGTCTCTTTGAATTATCATTTTGGTTTGGCCTACTAGATTGATCTTTCTTGCAATGGGAGAAATGCTTAGCTTTGGGTTCAATCTTGCGGTGTCCTTTCCAAGTGACAGTAGGCGCAGCAAGGCACGTATTGTATTGTTTCCATCGAGGATAACAAGATGGGGTTTTTATCGTATTGGATGAATTTATCCCTCTACATCATGTCATCTTGCTTAAGGTGTTACTCTGTTTTCATGAACTCAATACTCTAGATGCATGCTGGATAGCGGTCGATGAGAGGAGTAATAGTACTAGATGCAGGCAGGAGTCGGTCTACTTGTCTCAGACGTGATGCCTATATACATGATCATACCTAGATATTCTCATAACTATGCTCAATTCTGTCAATTCCTCAACAGTAATTCCTTCACCCACCGTAAAATACTTATGCTCTTGAGAGAAGCCACTAGTGAAACCTATGGCCCCCGGGTCTATCTTCATCATATTAATCTTCCAATACTTATATATTTGCTTTGCTTTTATTTTACTTTGCATCTTTATCACAAAAATACCAAAAATATTATCTTGTCATATCTATCAGATCTCACTGTTGTAAGTGACCGTGAAGGGATTGACATCCCCTTATTGCGTTGGTTGCGAGGAGTTATTTGTTTTCTGCAGGTACGAGGGACTCGCGCGTAGCCTCCTACTGCATTGATAGCTTGGTTCTCAAAAACTGAGGGAAATACTTATGTTACTTTGCTGCATCATCCTTTCCTCTTCAAGGAAATCCAACACAATGCTCAAGAGTTAGCAAGAAGGATTTCTGGTGTCATTGCCGTTGAGGTTCGCGCAAGTCAAGATTTGACTCCCGACAACGAGCCATTTCTGGCGCCGTTGCCGGGGAGTCTACGCAAAAGTCAACATACCAAGTACCCATCACAACCCTTATCTCCCGCATTACATTATTTGCCATTTGCCTCTCATTTACCTCTCCCCCACTTCACCCTTGCCGTTTTATTCGCCCTCTCTCTCTCCATCTGTCCTCCCTTTTTCTCGCTTGCTTTTCCTCCGCCATGTCTGAATCAAAAAGGGTTGGGTGCTCTCTCCCGAGTTTTAGTACTTTTGACAACCCTTCTATTCTCTCTAAGCTCATAAATAAGGATACTATGGAAAAACCTATCGGAGTTATCAATGAGAATCTTAGTAATTTTGATGAAGATGATTCCGTAATTTTTCATTATTTACTTGATGAATCTTGGAAAGATGCTTGGTATAGACTATTAAGGATCGGGGCTAGCGATGTGCCTCAATAGCAAATTGAAATTTACTTAAAAAGATTTTATATTTCCCTTCCTTCTTCTTTTAAGCCTGTCTTAGATTCTTTATTTGAAGAAGGCTTTCTTGAAGGGGATGCCGTAGACACTTATGAGAAGATGAAAACCATATTTGGGCACCCCATGAATGAGAAAGTTGAATCTACATCTCTTTTGCTCTCTTACCAAAACGAATCTATCAAAGAGATGAAGGCTAGCTTAGATACAAATTTCCGTAACATACTTAATCTTTCATCTACCATTAATAGTCATGTGATTTTATCAAAATAGAAAGATTAATTCCATAGATAGCAAGTTTGCTCTTTTCTTCCCTGAAACCAAAGATGGCAATACCTAGATCTATCCTTGCTTTTTATGCCTAGCTAGGGGCGTTAAACGATATCGCTTCTTGGGAGGCAACCCAATTTTATTTTTATTCCTTGCTTTTTGCTCCTGTTTAGTAATAAATAATTTACTTAGCCTCTGTTTTGGTTGTGTTTTTTGTGTTTAATTAGTGTTTGTGCCAAGTAGAACCGCTGGGAAGACTTGGGGAAAGTCTTGATATCTTGATGTAAAAAATAGAAACTTTAGCGCTCACGAGAACTGCTGCCATTGTTATTTGGAAATTGATATTTAGTTAATTATTTTTGCAGATGATTAATAGATAAATTCCTCACGTCCAGAAATTTATTTTAGAATTTTTGGGGTTACATATTACTACGGACTGTTCTGTTTTTGACAGATTCTATTTTTCGTGTGTTGTTTGCTTATTTTGATGAATCTATGGCTAGTAAAATAGTTTATAAACCATATAGAAGTTGGAATACAGTAGGTTTAACACCAATATGAATAAATAATGAGTTCATTACAGTACCTTGAAGTGGTCTTTTGTTTTATTTCACTAATGGAGCTCACGAGATTTTCTACTTTAAGTTTTGTGTTGTGAAGTTTTCAAGTTTTGGGTAAAGATTTGATGGATTATGGAAGAAGGAGTGGCAAGAGCCTAAGCTTGGGGATGCCCATGGCACCCCCAAGATAATTTAAGGACACCTAAAAGCCAAAGCTTGGATATGCCCCTGATGGCATCCCCTCTTTCGTCTTTCGTCTACTTCTATCGGTAACTTTACTTGGAGCTATATTTTTATTCACCACATGATATTTGTTTTGCTTGGAGTGTCTTGTATGATTTGAGTCTTTGCTTTTTAGTTTACCACAATCATCCTTGCTGTACACACTGCCGGTGTCAAAACCGTCGGATCTCGGGTAGGGAGTCCCGAACTGTGCGTCTAAGGCGGATGGTAACAGGAGGCAGGGGACATGATGTTTTACCCAGGTTCGGGCCCTCTTGATGGAGGTAAAACCCTACGTCCTGCTTGATTTATTCTTGATGATATGAGTATTACAAGAGTTGACCTACCACAAGATCGGAGAGGCTAAACCCTAGAAGCGAGCCTATGGTATGATTGTATCTTGTCCTACAGACTAAAACCCTCCGGTTTATATAGACACCGGAGCGGGTTAGGGTTACACAAGGTCGGTTACAAAGGAGGAGATATCCATATCCGTACTCCCTAGCTTGCGTTCCACGCCAAGTAGAGTCCTATCCGGACACGAGACGAAGTCTTGAACCTTGTATCTTCATAGTCCAACAGTCCGACCAAAGGATATAGTCCGGCTGTCCGGAGACTCCTAATCCAGGACTCCCTCAGTAGCCCCTGAACCAGGCTTCAATGACGATGAGTCTGGCGTGCAGTATTGTCTTCGGCATTGCAAGGCGGGTTCCTCCTCTGAATATACCACGGAAGAATTTGAATACAAGGATAGTGTCCGACCCTGCAAAAATAAGTTCCACATACCATCGTAGAAAGAATAATATTTCCACAAATCTAATCTGCTGACACGTCTTGGCAACATGACATCATGCCATGGCCCGGTAATTATTCAAACCGTCTTTCCTTAACCAGCCCCACACATATCGCGAGGCGGTTTTTTGACACGTCTTGTCAAAGCAGAGATCATGTTCCCCTTATTACGGGATTCTCATCAATACGAACATGGGTAACCCAACCGCGCCTAGGACTTCTAGATTTTAGGCAAGTCCCAAACGACCACGAGGAGGACGCTTGATATTCACCCTCTTTATAAAGGGACAAGGGTTTTACTTTTATTCCTCCCGTGCTCAATCAAATCCTTCCCCCGCCTTGAGTTCTAACACCCAAAGACTAGGTCAGGTGCTTCTGACCTTCAATCATGTCCGGATCCAGCCTCCAGGGCCGGTGGATGCCCTCCTCCGTCATGGAAGAGGATATCAAGAAGTTGAGGGAGGCAAGATACCTAACCGCCGAAGTTTCGCATCGGCTGCCTGCCCGAGGGCATGTCGTCCCTACTCCTAAACCCAATAAAGATGTCGTGTTCATCTCCCACTTCCTCCAAGGACTAGGCCTAACTTTGAATCCCTTTGTTAGGGGATTGATGTTCTATTATGGGCTTGATTTCCACGATCTAGCCCTAGATTCCTTTCTCCACATCTCGGCATTTATTGTCGTATGTGAGGCCTTCCTCCGCATTACCGCTCACTTCGGCCTGTGGCTCAAGACCTTTGATGTGATGCCGAAGACGGTCGAGGGGTAGCCTCCAGCATGCGGAGGTGCATTAATAAGCAAGATCGCTGGAGCTCCATGACCAAAGGGTTCCTTTCCAGAGGTGTCCGAATTATGGCAACGGGAGTGGTTCTATGTCACTGCTCCCAGAAGTGCCAAGTGGGTAGCATCCCGCGCCTTTCGCTCGGGCCCTCCACCACAATTGATGTCATGGATCAGCAGGGGGCTGAGCTAGGGTCCAGCCAAGGATGTGCACATACTGCAGAGCCGCATCCGAGATCTCTTCGAGGGAGATTTTATTTTGGTTATGGTAGGGCAAGTCATGCTGGTTCGTCGAGTCCAGCCTTGCAAATGCTGGCCCCTCCGTATGTGGGAATTCAATCCAGAAGGACCGCACACTATCCAGAACTTCCTCGGCCTAACACACGAGGAGTTGTACAAATCGTTCTTCGGACCCCAAGCAGAGTGTCAGGACACTACTGAGAACTTGGGCCTAAGCAGCAACCGCACCGCGGCCCAAGTAAGTAATCCCACGGCCGAACATAACGTCCTTTTATTTATCATGACATCATTCTGAAGAGTCGCTATTTGACCAGGACTGGATAGCAAAGGCGAAGATGATCCGGTGTTCGGCCCCCCTTCCTGAAGGCTTGGACAATCCGGTGCTGGAAAAGATGCTCGAGCCAGGACCCTACCTGGTGCCCTCAAAGGAAGATGAAGGGGGGAATAAAGAGGGCGAAAGCGGGCCTCCACCGCTACCTATTCCAACCGAGGGAATGAGTGCCTCCATGAGGGAGGATAGCCAAGGGGAAGAATCTGACATTCCCTCGCCCTGCGGGAGGAAGAGGACTACCTGTGAAGATCCGGAAACCAAAGTTTCCAAACGGGAGAAGAGAACTTCAGCAGAGGGTCCTCCCTCGAAGGGTGCTCTTGCCGCACAAAGTCCACGCGGGGATCAGCCCTCTAACGAGCTATAAGTAAACAAAAAGTACTTAGTAGTGAAGATATACTACCTTACCTTTGAGGAAAATGACCGAAGCATTTATGTTGCAGTTCGGATCTTAGCCCTTCTCAGCAGAGCTCGTCTTCGGGGGATCTTCTTCCGGAAATGATGGAGAGCAAAACGCCTCCCCCGAATTCCCCGGCTCAAGAAGAGGGCAACCTGGAAGTGTCGTCGCGGAGGGTCACTCCGGATCAAGTGAGGCCAGAAGATAATCCTATGGTCGCCCGAAGTCCCCAGTATCTGGCTCTTGAAGAGAGCAACCAAACGAATCCGGCACCATCTAGCATGCGGTCGGACACACCGAGGGATCTGCTAGAGCGAGCCACTATCTCAGAAGAACACCGTACATTGATGTGTACGGTGATTGAAAGGATTTCTTCCACCAAAAGCGGGTTGCATGAAGCCTTTATGAGTCTACTGAAGGGCTTTGAGGTACGAGAAATGATATACATTTGTGATAGTACCGCACATTTTTAGGTGTGCCGTGTGTAGATAGTAGCCCCTGATACTCTGGTTGTCGTCGAGAACAGCGGCGATTAGAGGATTATAGTCCCAGGTAATAACCAGACCGCCTTTATGTTCAGGTGTCTGAAGCTCCGGTGGCTAGCCGGACTGATGGGGTTGCCGAACTAAAGCGGCAACTGGATGCGGCGGATGCCGACATCGAGCTTGTTAACAAGCGGCTTGAAGAGGCACAGGGTAGGTGATGTTTATAGTGAATGTAACATAGTAAGAGCAGCGTGATGCTAGTGTCTTTAATATGTTGTGACTGCAGATGGAGCTGCCACCGTGGAGACCCTGCGGGCGGAGCTTGCCTGAGCCAAGGACCAAGCAAGGAGTAGTAATGCAGCCGCTTTGAAGGCGACCGAAGAGTTGAGATCCGAGAAGGCCGCGCATAGCGAGAGCAAAGAGAAAATGGCCAAAATGGCTGTGAAGTTAAAAGACACTGCCGACCAATGCCAGTTTCTTGAAGAAGAAAACCGGGCGAAGGCTACGGACCTCGAAAGGGCCACAATGGTGACCAAAGACACCCGCTCTGCAATGAGAGCAAAGAAGGAGTGTCGGTATCAAAACCGGAGGATCTCGGGTAGGTGGTCCCGAACTGTGCGTCTAAGGCGGATGGTAACAGGAGGCAGGGAACACAATGTTTTACGCAGGTTTGGGCCCTCTTAATGGAGGTAAAACCCTACATCCTGCTTGATTTATTCTTAATGATATGAGTATTACAAGAGTTGATCTACCACGAGATCGGAGAGGCTAAACCCTAGAAGCTAGCCTATGGTATGATTGTATGTTGTCCTACGGACTAAAACCCCTCCGGTTTATATAGACACCAGAGGGGGCTATGGTTACACAAGGTCGGTTACAAAGGAGGAGATATACATATCCGTATTTCCTAGCTTGCCTTCCACGCCAGGTAGAGTCCTATCCGGACACGAGACGAAGTCTTCAATCTTGTTTCTTCATAGTCCAACAGTCCAGCCAAAGAATATAGTCCGGCTGTCCGGAGACCCCTTAATCCAGGACTCCCTTAGTAGCCCCTGAACCAGGCTTCAATGATGATGAGTCCGGCGCATAGTGTTGTCTTCGGCATTGCAAGGCGGGTTCCTCCTACGAATACACCACGGAAGAATTTGAATACAAGGATAGTGTCCGACCCTGCAAAATAAGTTCCACATACCACCGTAGAGAGAATAATATTTCCACAAATCTAATCTGCTGACATGTTTCAGCAACATGACATCATGCCGTGGCCTAGTGATTATTCGAACCGTTTCTTCTAACCAGCACCGCACATAACGCGAGGCAGTTTTTTTGACACGTCTTGTCAAAGCAGAGATCGTGTCCCCCTTATTACGGGATTCTCATCAATACGAGCATGGTTAACCCAACCGCGCCATAAATTATGGCGTTTGGGGGATAAGCGAGTTTTACCAGGCTAGTGGGGGTGCATAGCTTCGGCCTCCCTTATAACGGGATAACGTTTAACCTTTCTCTACCAACGCCTTATTCCTCCTTGCTCATCCATTCTTGCGCACTCGAGCTCCAACGCCCAAGTCCACCTCCTTCCCGTCAACCTTCTCCAAACATGTCTGGAGCGGGAGGCAAATGGATGGCTTTCTCCGTTACGGAGGGGCACATCAAGAAACTGCGCGGAGCCGGATACTTAGCTGCGAATATCGCGCATCGGCTGCCTACTGTGGGGCAAATTGTTCATACCCCGGAACCTCACGAGAGGGTAGTTTTCCTCCACCACTTCCTCTGCGGACTGGGGTTTCCCCTCCATCCATTCGTCCGTGGTCTTATGTTCTACTACGGGCTGGACTTTCATGATCTAGCCCCAAACTTCATCCTCAACATTTCGGCGTTCATCGTCGTGTGTGAGGCTTTCCTCCGCATCTGGCCCCACTTCGGCCTGTGGCTGAAGACCTTCAATATCAAGCAAAAGGTGGTGGGAGGCCAACAAGAAGAATGCGGCGGAGCCATGGTGGGCAAGATGCCCAATGTTATATGGCTTGAAGGCTCCTTCGTGGAGACCATAAAGGGGTGGCAATCGGCATGGTTCTACATCACTGAGCCGCGTGACACCAGCTGGGTGGCGGCCCCCGAGTTTCGATCCGGAATCCCCACGCGGCTCACCTCCTGGAAAGAGAAGGGCCTATCCTGGGGTTCATCGGTGGAGCTGGACGGACTCTAGAAATGTATCCGAAATATGGCAAGCAAGAAGCTCAAGCTTGTCAAGATAGTCCAGGCCATGCTCATCCTCCGGATCCTCCCGTGTCAACAACGGGATTTCAACTTGTGGGAGTTCGACCCGGCCCAGCACCAGACTCTGAGCGAGTTCTTCGACACGACGCACAAGGACGTCTGGAGGGTGCTGTTCAAGGGCGCCGAGGTCCCTCCCTCTCTCACCGAGGACCGCTGGCTAAGCGCGAAGCGCCTAGAGCATTCGGGGAGTTCTATACATCCGGTAGGATATTTCTTTCCCCTAGCTTAACCATGTGCGGGGTCCGAGCTCCATGCCTTTGACAGGACTGGTTGGAGACGTCGGGGCAAATTAACTGTCCGCCGCCTCTGCCTGAAGACACTGCAGACGCTCTCTTGACGGAGATGCTGTCTCCGGCTCCTTACAAGGTGCCGGAGAAGACCAAGAAGGCCAAGGGAACCTGAAAGAGTTCCCGACGCCAGGTGTTATCGGACTCATCGTCCGATAACTCCGCGACGCACTCCTCCCCCGAAGACGAGGAGGAAGATGAAGATGGTCCCCCTCCAGTCGGGGGAGACAAGAAAAGGAAGGCCGCCCCGACCGTGGGGGCGAAGGGTCCAAGAAGGGGAGGACCCTCCTTCCGGACTACTCCACCACCGCCGCCGAAGGCGAAGACAAGTGGCTGCTTAGGGCGAAGCCCCTGGCGAAGTCGTAAGTATTCAAATACCAGAGTAACTCATAGCATACCTTTGCTGCGCTGCTTCTCCTAACACCGAATATGATTATGCAGACCACCCCAAGCCTGTATCGACGTATCTTCGTCGGGCGGCTCCTTGGACTCGTCGGATATGGATAGTGATCCACTTCCGACCGCCATGTCCCCTTGCCCTACGGACAATGCCGAGGTATTGTCTCAAGAGGCACCGGGTCAAGGGAGACAATCCCGGAAGCGCCTCAAGGCAACCTTCCGGACTCCAGGAGCAGAGGGAGTAAGGCTCCCGAGGGCTCCGAGTTCGGCCATCAGCCAAACACCACGCCGGAACCTCCAGTGGTTCTGGACTCGGGCAGGTGGCCCCCTTCCAAAAGGGGCAAGACGCATGTGCCGGTAACCTCTGCCCATCCAGGGGCACCGGACAATCTGCTGGGAGCGATTCGCAGTGCTTCCATCGACGAAGAGCACCGCACTATTATGAGTGTGGTGATCCAGAAGGTTCAGTCCGCCAAGAGCGGACTGACTGAAGCCTATGCCAGCCTTCTAACAGGCTTGGAGGTAAGTATTTGAAATATAGGAAAAATATTACCGCATAGACAGTAGCCCCTGATGCTCTATTCGGTGTTCACAAAGAAAAGCCGAACTGAGGATCAGACAATGTCGCAGGAGTCTAATATAAGCATGTCTATATGCGTATGCAGGCTTTGCTGCTGGCCTCTACTGCACTGACCGTGGAGGTCGCGGCACTGAAGCAGGACCTCGAAGGGTCCAAGGAAGAGCTCGGCCTAGCCAAGAGGCAGCTCGAGGAGAACAAAGGTAACTAGTACCTAGTCTATGGATATATATAAAAAGAATGCGATTGCAAAATGATAGGATCATCGTAAATTTGCCAGGGGCCACAACCGAGGTGGCGACTAATACGTCTCCAACGTATCTATAATTTTTGATTTCTCCATGCTATATTATCTACTGTTTTGGACTATATTGGGCTTTAATTTCCACTTTTATATTATTTTTGGTGCTAACCTATTAACCGAAGGCCCAGCCCAGAATTGCTGTATTTTTGCCTATTTCAGTGTTTCGGATAAACGGAATATCAAACGGAGTCCAAACGGAATAAAATCTTCGGGAACGTGATTTTCTCATCGAACGTGGTCCCGGAGACTTGGACCCTGCTCCAATGAACAAAAGAGGCGGTCACGAGTGTGGGCCCCCCCTAGGGCGCGCCCCCCTGCCTCGTGGGCCCCTCGTTGCTCCTCCGGCGTACTTCTCCCTCCTATATATACACACGTACCCCCAACCATTCAGAACAGGAGCCAAAAACCTAATTCCGCCGCCGCAACTATCTGTATCCACGAGATCCCATCTTGGGACCAGTTCCGGAGCGCCACCGGAAGAGGGCCGTCATCACGGAGGGCTTCTACATCATCCTAGCCCCTCCGATGAAGTGTGAGTAGTTTACCTCAGACCTTCGGGTCCATAGTTAGTAGCTAGATGGCTTCTTCTCTCTCTTTGAATCTGAATACAAAGTTCTCCCCCTCTCTTGTGGAGATCTTTTCGGTGTAATCTTCTTTTTGTGGTGTGTTTGTTGAGATCGATGAATTGTGGGTTTATGATCAAGTATATCTATGAATAATATTTGAATCTTCTCTGAATTTTTTTATGTATGATTGGTTATCTTTGCAAGTCTCTTCAAATTATCTGTTTGGTTTGGCAAACTAGATTGGTAGTTCTTGCCATGGGAGAAGTGCTTAGCTTTGGGTTCGATCTTGCGGTGTCCTTACCCAGTGACAGAAGGGGTAGCAAGGCATGTATTGTATCGTTGCCATCTAGGATAACAAGATGGGGTTTATTTCATATTGCATGAATTTATCTCTCTACATCATATGATCTGGCTTAAGGCGTTACTCTGTTTTTAACTTAATACTCTAGATGCATGCTGGATAGCGGTCGATGAGTGGAGTAATAGTAGTAGATCCAGAATTGTTTCGATCTAATTGTCACGTACGTGATGCCTATATACATGATCATGCCTAGATATTCTCGTAACTATGCTCAATTCTGTCAATTGCTCAACAGTATTTTGTTCACCCACCGTAGAATACTTATGCTCTTGAGAGAAGCCACTAGTGAAACCTAGGGCCCCCGGGTCTATTCTCATCATATCAATGTCCATCACATTAATCTTGCTTTGCTTTTTTACTTTTCTTTTACTTTTTACTTTGCATCTTTATACCAAAAATACCAACAATATTATATCTATCAGACCTCACTCCGTAAGTGACCGTGAAGGGATTGACAACCCCTAATCGCGTTGGTTGCGAGTAGCTATCGCTTTGTGCAGGTACGAGGGACTTGAGCGTGGGCTCCTACTGGATTGTTACCTTGGTTGTCAAAAACTGAGGGAAATACTTACGCTACTCTGCTGCATCATCCCTTCTTCTTCGGGGAAAACCAATGCAAGCTCAAGACGTAGCAAGAAGGATTTCTCGCGCCATTGCTGGGGAGTCTACGCAAAAAGTCAACATACCTAGTACCCATCACAATCCCTATCTCTCGCATTACATTATTTGCCATTTGCCTCTCGTTTTCCTCTCCCCCCAATTCACCTTGTCATTTTATTCGCCCTCTCTCTCTCTATCCTCCCTCTCTATTTGCCTCTTTTTGCCTGTTTGCTTCTTGTTTGCTCGTGTGTTAGATTTATTGTTTGTCGCGATGGCTCAAGACGCTACTAAATTGTGTGACTTCACCAATACCAATAATAATGATTTCCTTAGCACTGCGATTGCTACTCTTACCGATGCTGAATCTTGTGAAATTAATACTGCTTTGTTGAATCTTGTTATGAAAGATCAATTCGCCGGCCTTCCCAGTGAAGATGCCGCTACTCATATGAATAGCTTTGTTGATTTATGTGATATGCAAAAGAAAAAAGATGTCAATAATGATGTCGTTAAATTGAAGCTATATCCTTTTTCGCTTAGAGATCGTGCTAAAGCTTGGTTTTCATCTTGGCCTAAGAATAGTACTGATTCATGGAACAAGTGCAAAGATGCTTTTATCTCTAAGTATTTTCCTCCCGCTAAGATCATCTCTCTTAGAAACGATATTATGAACTTTAAACAACTTGATCATGAACATGTTGCACAAGCTTGGGAGAGAATGAAATTAATGATACGTAATTGCCCTACTCATGGTTTGAATTTGTGGATGATTATACAAAATTTTTATGCAGGATTGAATTTTGCTTCTAGAAATCTTTTAGATTCGGCCGCGGGAGGCACTTTTATGGAAATCACTTTAGGAGATGCTACTAAACTCCTAGATAATATTATGGTTAATTATTCTCAATGGCATACTGAAAGATCTTCTAATAAAAAAGTGCATGCGATAGAAAAAATTAATGTGTTGAGTGGAAAGATGGATGAACTTATGAAATTATTTGCTACTAAGAGTGTTTCTTCTGATCCTAATGATATGCCTTTGTCTACTTTGATTGAGAATAACAATGAATCTATGGATGTGAATTTAGTTGGTAGGAATGATTTTGGTAACAACGCTTATAGAGGGAATTTTAATCCTAGGCCATATCCTAGTAATCCTTCTAATAATTACGGGAATTCCTACAACAACTCTTATGGAAATTATAAAAAGATGCCCTCTGAATTTGAGAATAGTGTTAAAGAGTTTATGAATTCACAAAAGAATTTTAATGCTTTGCTTGAGGAGAAATTGCTTAAAGTTGATGATTTGTCTAGAAACGTTGATAGAATTTCTCTTGAGGTTGATTCTTTAAAGCTTAGATCTATTCCTCCTAAGCATGATATCAATGAGTCTCTGAAATCCATGAGAATTTCCATTGATGAGTGCAAGGAAAGAACCGCTAGGATGCGTGCCTCCAAAGATGCCTTTATTAAAGCGTGTTCTTCCAATACCTATGAAAATCAAGATGAAGATCTAAAAGTTATTGATGTGTCTCCTATTAAATCTTTATTTTGCAATATGAATCTTGATGAAACTGAATATGATCTTCCTTTACCTAGAAGGCGTTCTAAAAATTCAGAGTATTTAGATCTTAATGATGAAATTGATGAAAGAAATAAAAATTTAGATGTTGCTAAACCCACCATATTGGATTTCAAGGAATTTAATTATGAAAGTTGATCTTTAATTTATTGTATTTCCTTGTTGCAATCCGTGCTAAATTCTCCACATGCTTATAGTCAAAATAAAGCCTTCAGCGAACATATTGTTGATGCCTTGATGCAATCTTATGAAGAAAAACTTGAGTTGAAAGTTTATATCCCTAGAAATATCTATGATGAGTGGGAACCAACTATTTAAATTAAAATTAAAGATCATGAGTTTTATGCCTTGTGTGATTTGGGTGCTAGTGTCTCTACTATTCCCAAGACTTTGTGTGATTTGCTAGATTTCCGTAACTTTGATGATTGCTCTTTAAACTAGCATCTTGCGGATTCCACTATTAAGAAACCTATGGGAAGGATTAATGATGTTCGTATTGTTGCAAATAGGAATTATGTGCCCATAGATTTCATTGTTCTTGATATAGATTGCAATCCTTCATGCCCTATTATTCTTGGTAGACCTTTCCTTAGAACGGTTGATGCGATTATTGATATGAAGGAAGGGAATATTAGATTTAAATTTCCATTAAAAAAGGGCATGGAACAATTTCCAAGAAAGAAAATAAAATTACCATATGAAACTATCATGAGAGCCACTTATGGATTGCCTACCAAAGATGGCAATACCTAGATCTATCCTCGCTTTTATGCCTAGCTAGGGGTGTTAAACGATAGCGCTTGTTGGGAGGCAACCCAATTTTATTTTTATTCCTTGCTTCTTGATCCTGTTTAGTAATAAATAAATTATTTAGCCTCTGTTTTGGTTGTGTTTTTCATGTCTTATTAGTGTTTGTGCCATGTAGAACCGTTGGGAAGACTTGGGGAATGTCTTGTTGAACTTGCTGTAAAAAACAGAAACTTTAGCGCTGACGAGAACTGCTGTCATTTCTATTTGAAGAGCGATATTTAGTTTATTATTTTTGCAGATGATTAATAGATAAATTCCTCACGTCCAGAAATTTATTTTAGAATTTTTGGGGTTCCAGATCTTGCGCTAGCTACAGATTACTACAGACTGTTCTGTTTTTGACAGATTCTGTTTTTGGTGTGTTGTTTGCTTATTTTGATGAATCTATGGCTAGTAAATTAGTTTATAATCCATACAGAAGTTGGAATACAGTAGGTTTAACACCAATATAAATACAGAATGAGTTCATTACAGGACCTTGAAGTGGTCTTTTGTTTTCTTTCGCTAACGGAGCTCACGAGTTTTCTATTTTGAGTTTTGTGTTGTGAAGTTTTCAAGTTTTGGGTGAATTCTTTTGATGGATCATGGAACAAGGAGTGGCAAGAGCCTAAGCTTGGGGATGCCCAAGGCACCCCCAAGATAATCCAAGGTCACCAAAAAGTCAAAGATTGGGGATGCCCCGGAAGGCATCCCCTCTTTCGTCCACTTCGATCGGTAATTTACTTGGAGCTATATTTTTATTCACCAACATGATATGTGTTTTGCTTGGAGCGTATTGTATTATTTGTGTCTTTCTATCTTAGTATGCCACAATCATCCTTGCTGTACACACCTTTTGAGAGAGCCATACATGAATTAAAATTTGATAGAATACTCTATGTGCTTCACTTATATCTTTTGAGCTAAGTAGTTTTGCTCTATGTGCTTCACTTATATCTTTTGAGCTAGATAATTTTGCCCTATGTGCTTCACTTAGATTTTTTAGAGAACGGTGGTGGATTTGTTTTAAAGAAACTATTGATCTCTCATGCTTCACTGAAATTATTTTGAGAGTCTGTTAATAGCATGGTAATTTGCTTAATAATAATATGCTTGGTATTCAAGATTTGTGAAACTTTCTTTTGAGTGTGTTGAATACTAAGAAAAGATTGAAGCATGATAATTGTTTTGAGATATGGAGGGGATAATATTATAGTCATGCTAGTTGAGTAGTTGTGAATTTAAACAATACTTGTGTTAAGGTTTGTGATTCCCGTAGCATGCACGTATGGTGAACCGTTATGTAACAAAGTCGGATCATGATTTATTTATTGATTGTCTTCCTTATGAGTGGCGGTCGGGGACGAGCGATGGTCTTTTCCTACCAATATATTCCCCTAGGAGCATGCGCGTAATACTTTGCTTTGATAACTTCTAGGTTTTTGCAATAAGTATATGAGTTCTTTATGACTAATGTTGAGTCCATGGATTATACGCACTCTCACCCTTTCACCTTTGCTAGCCTCTCTAATACCGCGCACCGTTCGCCGGTATCATACACCTACCATATACCTTCCTCAGAACAGCCACCATAACTACCTATTATGGCATTTCCATAGCCATTCTGAGCTATATTGCCATGCAACTTTCCACCATCTAGTTCATCATGACACATTCATCATTGTCATATTGCTTAGCATGATCATGTAGTTGAGATAAGTATTTGTGGCAAAGCTACCGTTCATAATTTATTCATACTTGTCACTCTTGATTCATTGCATATCCCGGTACACCGCCAGAGGCATCCATATAGAGTCATACTTTGTTTTAGAATCGAGCTGTAATCATTTAGTTGTAAATAAATAAAAGTGTGATCATCATCATTCAGTAGAGCATTGTCCCAATAAAAAAAGAAGAGAAAGGCCAAAGAAAAAAAGAAGGCCAAAAAAAAGAAAATAAATAAAAAGGGGCAATGCTACTATCCTTTTACCACACTTGTGCTTCAAAGTAGCACCATGATATAGCGAGTCTCATATATTGTGCTTCAAAGTAGCACCATGTCCTGCATATAGAGAGTCTCATATGTTGTCACTTTCATATACTAGTGGGAATTTTACATTATGGAACTTGGCTTGTATATTTCAATAATGGGCTTCCTCAAATTGCCCTAGGTCTTCGTGAGCAAGCAAGTTGGATGCACACCCACTAGTTTCTTTTGTTGAGCTTTCATACATTTATAGCTCTAGTGCATCCGTTGCATGGCAATCCCTACTCACTCACATTGATATCTATTGATGGGCATCTCCATAGCCCGTTGATACGCCTAGTTGATGTGAGACTATCTTCCCCTCCTTTTTGTCTTCTCCACAACCACCATTCTATTCCACCTATAGTGCTATATCCATGGCTCACGCTCATGTATTGCGTGAAGATTGAAAAGTTTTTGAAAAAGTTAGAGTATGAAACAATTGCTTGGCTTGTCATTGGGGTTGTGCATGATTTAAATACTTTGTGTGGTGAAGATGGAGCATGGCCAGACTATATGATTTTGTAGGGATAACTTTCTTTGGCCATGTTATTTTGAGAAGACATAATTGCTTTGTTAGTATGCTTGAAGTATTATTATTTTTATGTCAATATAAACTTTTGTCTTGAATCTTTCTAATCTGAATATTCATACCACAAGTAAGAAGATTTACATTGAAATTATGCCAAGTAGCACTCCGCATCAAAAATTCTCTTTTTATCATTTACCTACTCGAGGACGAGCAGGAATTAAGCTTGGGGATTCCTGATATGTCTCCAACGTATCTATAATTTTTGATTGCTCCATGCTATATAATCTGCTGTTTTGGACTATATTGGGCTTTATTTTGCACTTTTATATTATTTTTGGGACTAACCTATTAATTGGAGGCCTAGCCGTTTGATATTCCGTTTATCCGAACGTGATCCAGGAGACTTGGACCCTGCTCCAAGGAACAAAAGAGGCGGTCACGAGGGTGGGGGGCACCCCCCTAGGGCGCGCCCTTGCCTCGTGGGCCCCTCGTTGCTCCTCCGGCATACTTCTTCCTCCTATATATACACACGTACCCCCAAATGATCAGAACTGGAGCCAAAAACCTAATTCCACCGCCGCAACTTTCTGTATTCACGAGATCCCATCTTGGGGCCTGTTTCGGAGCTCCACCGGAAGAGGGCCGTCATCACGGAGGGCTTCTACATCATCCTAGCCCTCCGATGAAGTATGAGTAGTTTACCTCAGACCTTCGGGTCCATAGTTAGTAGCTAGATGGCTTCTTCTCTCTCTTTGAATCTCAATACAAAGTTCTCCCCCTCTCTTGTGGAGATCTATTTGATGAAATCTTCTTTCTGCGGTGTGTTTGTTGAGACCGATGAATTGTGGGTTTATGATCAAGTCTATCTATGAATAATATTCGAATCTTCTCTGAATTCTTTTATGTATGATTGGTTATCTTTGCAAGTCTCTTCGAATTATCTGTTTGGTTTGGCCAACTAGATTGGTAGTTCTTGCCATGGGAGAAGTGCTTAGCTTTGGGTTCGATCTTGCGGTGTCCTTACCGAGTGACAGAACGGGCAGCAAGGCACATATTGTATCGTTGCCATCAAGGATAACAAGATGGGGTTTATTTCATATTGCATGAATTTATCTCTCTACATCATGTCATCTTGCTTAAGGCGTTACTCCGTTTTTAACTTAATACTCTAGATGCATGCTGGATAGCGGTCGATGAGTGGAGTAATAGTAGTAGATGCAGAATCGTTTCGATCTACTTGTCATGCACGTGATGCCTATATACACATGCCTAGATATTCTCGTAACTATGCTCAATTCTGTCAATTGCTCAATAGTAATTTGTTCACCCACCGTAGAATACTTATGCTCTTGAAAGAGTCCACTAGTGAAACCTATGGCCCCCGGGTCTATTCTCATCATATCAATCTCCATCACTTTAATCTTGCTTTGCTTTTTTACTTTGCTTTTACTTTTTACTTTGCAACTTTATACCAAAAATACCAAAAATATTATATCTATCAGATCTCACTCTCGTAAGTGACCATGAAGGGATTGACAACCCCTAATCGCGTTGGTTGCGAGTAGCTATCTCTTTGTGCAGGTACGAGGGACTTGAGCGCGGGCTCCTACTGGATTGATACCTTGGTTCTCAAAAACTGAGGGAAATACTTACGCTACTCTGCTGCATCATCCCTTCCTCTTCAGGGAAAACCAACGCAAGCTCAAGACGTAGCGGCGACCCTGAAGCAAGCGCAATCCGAGGCCAAAAACAAAGCGGCCCAGGAGCGCACCGAGCGGGGAAACCAAGAGGCACGGGTGGGCGAGGTGGAGCAAGAGATCCATGCTCTCATGACGAAGCATGAGGCGTTGGAGCTTGACTTGAAGACGCGAGAGTCCGAGCTTGACGCGGCCCTTGAGAGTGCAAAGAGTGCTAAGGCTGAAGCCCAAAAGGCTCTCCAGGAGATTGATGCGATGAAGAAGATAGCGGCGGTTAAGGCATTCTATATGCAAAGCAAGCATGTGAAAGTGAATTACTTGTTACTTACTCGAATCCGGAGCTCTCCAGGAGCATTCACAGATTTGCCCCGTAGCGTGTCGGATGCCGCACAGTTTTACCAGGCCGAGGAGGGAAGCTCAATGGAGAAGTTGTTCTGGTCTCAATATACTGAGACCGAACACCCAATGCCTCTGAGCGACCAGCTGAAGCAACTGGTCGAGCTGCACAAGGTGGCCGAACAGGCCATGAAGGGCTTTATTTTCCGGATGTGGCCTGGTGACGCCCTTCCCAACAGCTACTTCGGCCTGGCGAGGCGGCTTGTGGATGCTTGCCCATGGCTAGAAGTCATCAAGTGGTCCGTCTGCATCGAAGGTGCACGCCGGGCTTTTGCCCGTGCAAAGGTGCACTGGGCCAAGATGGATGCCGTGAAGCTGGTGAAGGAAGGGCCGCCGCAGGGCAAGGAGCATCGCCACCCCGAGATGTATTAGGAGGGTGTCCTGATGGGTGCCCGTCTTGTAGGCGATGAGTGTGCGAAAGATGTTATATTTGAGTAAACTTGCTCGTGTAATCCTGTATTATGAAAACTTGTTCATATGCGCTATGCAACGCTTGTTTGAATTTAAAATATTGCCTTCTGTTTGGCTCTTTATCAAATCTTAGAGATGGCTAGTCGTCGGCTTCTGCCCCCACGCCACGAGTGCTGGGGTGTTCGGGATAAACCTGAGAACACTTGTTCCCATTGTTGGGTCCTTCGAGGAAGGTGCTCAGCACAACGAACAAGGCAATCGGACTATAATGCGTTATCACTCTCACTTAGCCATAGAATTCTATAATTCTAAATTTTGGCGGAGCCCCTAGTATTCAGAGGGCCGAATTTGGGGCGCGATACGCCTTAAGCCGGATAGGGCCCACTCCTCGCTCTAAGCGGCATAAGTCTTTAGGGACATGAAACCTCTCGAATAGCGACCGGTCTCTCGCCTTATCACGACAGCCAGTTTTAGCTTTCTCTACTGAGGTGCTTAGCCCAACAGAACCGGGGCAGAATCGCTGTAGTTCTCCCCGTGCTACCTTAGCCGATATAGCGGAACGTAAGGTACCAAAACATGGGAGCCGGGCAAACCCAACTATTGACCCAAGACATGATTCGGAGCTGATGCATATAATGCTATAAGTTCGGGGTGCCGCACTGTCGAAAGTGTTCAGACTTCTCACGCCGTATTATGGGGTAGGCTTAAGCCCCTAGCGTATTCGCCGTACCAGAGTGTACGGGTGCTAGATGTCATGAATGAACATATATATATATATATATATATAGAATGGAAGAATGCAATAATAGTCTTAATGCTATGCATTGTTTATTCAAAAAGGCGCGTTAAAGCAGAATGATACAAGTAGTGTGATAAGAAAAAAGTAGGACTGTTTGACATGCCCCTTCCAAGGGCAAGCTGAGGAATGGTACTAAAGCAAATATTTCACTTGTCATCGTAATCCACCTGGGAGTTCTGTGGTGTGTTGTAGCTTTCTGCCTCCTTGGTTGCTGCATCATGTGTTCAGCAATCATGCTGCCGGACAGGGTTTCCAGAGAATAAAGTCTTGAAAGAGAAAAATAACAAAGCAGGAAGCCCCTAGTGCGGTTTAAGCCGCAACTTGAAGCGTGCCGCAGTCGTGCCCCCCTCCCCACCTGTGCCCATAGTATTTTTAATGAGTAATTATGTACGCGTGGCACGGATTTCGCCGTTTGGCTAGGACCGGGGTGGGGGCCGCATTGCTATGCGAGCTCAGAATGTGCCAGGCGGTCCAGTTGCCGATTACTCCAGGCGCGCTTGAAGGTGTCCGGATCCTTAATCACCGAACTAGTGGATTGCCTTAAGAGGCTGCTTTGCGCTTCTGCTGCGAGGGCTGTAGTGTGCTCCTCCATGCGGAGAGAGCGCTCTATGTTTCCATTGACTGTTATGACCCCCCGAGGTCCTGGCATCTTGAGCTTCAGATATGCATAATGCGGTACCGAATTGAATCTCACGAATGCGGTTCACCCGAGCAGTGCATGGTAGCCACTGCGGAATGGGACTATGTCGAAGATTAACTCTTCGCTTCGGAAGTTATCTGGGGATCCGAAGACCACTTCCAGTGTGACTGAGCCTGTGCAATGGGCCTCTACACCTGGTATGACACCTTTAAAGGTCGTTTTTGTGGGTTTGATCCTTGAGGGGTCTATACCCATTTTGCGCGTTGTGTCCTGATAGAGCAGGTTCAGGCTGCTGCTGCTGTCCATTAGGACTCGAGTGAGGTGAAATCCGTCAATGATTGGGTCTAGGACCAGTGCGGCGAATCCGCCATGACGGATACTAGTGGGGTGGTCCCTGCGATCGAAGGTGATCAGACAGGAGGACCATGGGTTGAACTTTGGGGCGACTAGCTCCAACGCATATACGTCCCTGAGTGCACGCTTCCGCTCCCTCTTGGGCATGTGGGTTGCGTATATCATGTTCACCGTCCGCACTTGTGGGGGAACCTCTTCTGTCCTGCGATGTTCGGCTGCCGGGGATCCTCCTCGTCATTGCTATGTGCCCCCTTATCTTTGCTTTTGGCATTTAACTTGCCGGCCTGGTTGAACACCCAACAATCCCTGTTGTTGTGGTTGGCTGGCTTGTCGAGGGTGCCGTGTATTTGGCACGAGCGATCGAGTATACGGTCCAAACTGGACGGGCCAGAAGTGCTTCTTTTGAATGGCTTTTTCCACTGACCGGGTTTAGAGCCTTTGAATCCGGCATTGACTGTCGTATCCTCGGTATTGTCGCTGCTAATGCGGCGCATATGTTTGTTGCGACGTGACCTGCCATTGCCATCCTTGGTATTCGAAGTGCCATGGTTCTTTGTTATGTTATTGCTGCGAGCCTGCCAGCTGTCTTCTCCCGCACAAAAGCGGGTCATGAGTGTAGTGAGGGCTGCCATAGATTTCGGCTTTTCCTGGCCAAGGTGCCAAGCGAGCCACTCGTCGCAGATGTTGTGCTTAAAAATGCTAGGGCCTCTGCATCCGGACAGTCGACGATTTGATTTTTCTTTGTTAGGAACCATGTCCAGAATTGCCTGGCCGTTTCCTCTCGCTGCTGAATTATGTGGCTCAAGTCACCAGCATCTGGGGGTCGCACGTAAGTGCCCTGGAAGTTGTCGAGGAATGCGGCTTCCAGATCCTCCCAACAGCCAATGGACTCTGCTAGCAAGCTATTGAGCCAATGCCGAGCTGGTCCTTTGAGCTTGAGTGGGAGGTATTTAACGGCGTGTAGATCATCACCGCGGGCCATGTGGATATGCAGGAGGAAATCCTCGATCCATACCGCAGGATCTGTTGTGCCGTCGCATGATTCTATATTTACGGGTTTGAAACCATCTGGGATTTGACGATCCATTACTTCGTCTGTGAAGCATAAGGGGTGTGCGGCGCCTCTGTACTGGGCTATGTCGCGACGCAGCTCGAATGAGTCTTGCCCGCTGTGTTCGGCCTGGCAGGACTTACTTTTACTGTATCCGATGTGACGATTATCGTCTAGCATAGTGGCGCGACCACGTGATCCATAGATCGATCTTGCATGTTTTGCTTTGTCCTCCAATACATCTAGCGGGTCTAGCGTATTTCCCCATTCCTTTTTATTTGAATGGCGCCGGGGTGCAGGCTGAGCTTTTGGCTGGAATGCCTCTCTGTCGCGGCCATGAGGTGGCCGATCAGCCGCGTCATACGTCGAGGATGTAGGTTTTGGTGTTTCCTCATCTAGTCGGGGTAGCAACCTACACTTTGGGTAACTCTTGGAGGGGCGTTCAAGTTTATATTCCTCGGCCGCCAGGACTTCAGTCCATTTTGTCACACCCTAGCTAGTCCATGCATTAGAGTGTGCATCATGTTTACTTTGATCGGAAACTTGAAATGGGGAAGGCAGAACCCCCAGCACCCCCCCCCTTAAATCAACTAGGGTTTACTGAAAATAATTTCAATGAACCTGAAATGCCCTTCTAAAATGTTCACCCTCTTTGCCTTGGGTTGGAACCTCTGGGAAAATAGGTGCACATTTTTCTAGGTCAACAGACCTCCCCAACCTCTCTGTTCCTCTTCTCGTGCACCACAACGAGCACACGAAGCTCACCCGCACCCGCCACCGTGGAGCTCATCGCCGACGTGTCTACAGCCCAACACCGGCCACGCCACCTAGTCTAACCACTCCACCGCATCCCTAGGGGCACAACGCACCTCACCACACGCCCTGCCGGGCCCCGTAGCCTCAGGCCCGTTTTTACCCGACTCCAGCGACCGCAAGGCTCATCGCCGGTGACGTTTCCGGCCACCCCGAGCCCAACCACCACCACCAAACGCCGCGGTTCGTCCCCAGCTACCCGTAGCTGCTCTCCGCGCACCAAATGGTACCCTGTGGGCATTTTCCGCAGCGCGCCACCGCGTTTGGCCTCGCCGGCGGCTAAACTGCAGGCTTTGACCCACCGACCGGCGAGGTTGACCTGCTGACGTGGGTTGACTCCCCCCCTCTCTCACCGACATGCGGGCCCCGCCCGGCTAATTACCATATTAGTGCTAACTAAATAGGTTAGTTTAATTAGTACAGTCACTGACTATTGGGCCCCGCCTGTTAACTAGGCTAACTAAGCGTGGTTAGTGCAAAGAGACACTGACCAGAAGGCCCCACCAGTCAGGTTTGACCTGGATGGCGCCTTTGACTTCCTGACATCACCCTGACGCATTGCTGACGCAGTAATTGTTTTTCTGGAATTATTTTTATTTAGGAAATTCCAGAAAATAGTTCAAACTTCAAATATTCATAGAAATCCAACCATAACTCCAAATGAGATAAATTATATACGAAAAATTATCAGAAAAATTCAAGCTATCCATCTGTAATGGTTTAATGCATGACAAAACAAGTTTACCTTGCTGTTTAAGCAGAATAAGGAAATGCCCTATAAATTCCATATTTAATGAGCTAATATTTGAATCTTGGATTCAAATGAGTTCATCCCTTTCTGTTTTAGCTTGCATTAGGCCAAAACACATTCATATTGCCATGTCATAGCATGCATCACATTGTTGCATATCGTCATGTGTTGATTGTGCTCGGTTCTGTTCTTCGTGGTAGGTTCTGCCTCCGAGGATATTCACAAGTATCCAACTGAAGGGCAGTATCCCGTTACCACTCCATCAGGCAAGAAACCATTGATCATTCCAATACAACCCATGTTCTCGCTCCTGCTCTTGTTTACTGCATTAAGACAACACGATTCAAACTGTTGTGTGCTACGGTAGTTGAACCCTTATCCTCTGCATGACCTGTCATTGCCACAGTAACTAGATGAAACCCACTAGCATGTGTAGGAGTTGATTGAGCCATGTTTTGTGATTCCTACCTTGCTATGCCTGCTATGCTTAGAGTTGTGTCAGGTCTGGTTCATCTGGGTGATGGGCTAGAGTGAAATGCTTATGTCAGTAATATGTGGGATGTGTTGAACATGTTTGTTAAAGGTATCGATGAGAGGCCATGTAGGAGTACATGGTGGGTTGTTTCATTGAGGCCGTCCATAAGAACTGAGATCTGTATGTGTGATTTAAGATGCAGCTACTACCTTACATTGGGCCCGAAACAAATGGACCCTCTCGGCTTCTTAGCCACCCTAGTACTATGTCCAGGAGTTGCAATTAGTTTCTGGTGTTTGTAGGATATGTGTTGGCGGCCGTGCGTAGCGCTGACCCCAGGGGTGGGCTATGTTGCGGTAGATACACCGTGGCACGGTGTACCGAGTCACCCTTTTGGTGTCTCGTGAACCCTGTTCACATCGTTCGGGGCCGTAAGTGGAAACCTCGATCGGACTCCCTGCGGATGGAACCTGGATAGGCGATAAACCTGGACTAGAGACTTAGATGTTTAGGTAGGCCGTGGCCGACACCCTCGCTGGGCTTTCGCTTGAAGGTTGCCGAGTACATGTCGTGTAGACGGCGGTAAGCGGTGAAAGCGTGTATGACGAAGTACACCCCTGCAGGGTATAAAACTATTCGAATAGCCGCGTCCGCGGTAAAGGACTACTTGGTTGCCTATACAGTTCATAGACAAGTTAATGGATACTACTAAAAGACTCAAGATAAGTGTGAGTACCGAGGATGGCCCTCTCGCAGGATGACGAGGGAGGATCCCCGGTGGAGTATTGTGTTGGTGAGTAGTGGACTCGTGTGCGAAAACTATTTTTACTAAAGAGGTTCCGTAGGATAGCTTAGCCACGAGTCAAAGATGGCTTGCTGCATAACCCCACCACCTTCTTGAGAATGAGCATGTATGGTAGGTTCTGATGTAAGACTTGCTGAGTACCTTTGTACTCATGTTTGTTTATTATTGTTTTCAGACGACAACAGTGCCCCCTCCGATGGGTTTTATGTAGATCTTGACGTCGACGAGTGATTAGCCACCCAGGTGGTGATCCCGGCCATGGAGGGCCCTATGTAGATAGACAGGCTTTGAGAAGCCTTCTTTCTTTTTAGAGTCTGTACTTAGGCTAGTTGCTTCCGCACGTGCTTGTATGCTTAAATGACTTGAGTGTCGGGTCATGTGACCCTATCTGTATGAACATGTTATGTATGGCTCTCTGGAGCCTTTAAATAAAGTACTTGAACTATAGAGTTTTGTTGTGATGCCATGTTGTATGTACTCATATCGGTCATATTGTGTGTATGATTGAAATGCTTGGTATGAGTGGGATCCGACAATCTAGTTGTTTATCCTTTGCAGCCTTTCTTATGGGGAAATGTAGTCTAGTGTTCCTCGAGCCATAGTAGTCCGCTATAGCCCGGTTTACCGGAGTCCTGCTAGCCCAGCACTACTATTCAGGACACTTGACTGGCCGGCATGTGTTTCACTTCGTCCCTATGTCTGTCCCTTCGGGGAAATGTCACACGGTGACTTCCGGAGTCCTGCCTAGCTTGCTACAGCCCGGGATCCCTGGAGTCCTGTTAGCCCAGTGCTACAGCCTGGAATCACTCGTTGATGACCGACATGTTCGATGTGATTCATGTATGCCTGTCTCCATAGGTCTGTGCCGCTTTGGGTTCACGACTAGCCATGTCGGCCCGGGTTCTCGATCATATGGATGCTAGCGACACTGTCATATACGTGAGCCAAAAGGCGCAAACGATCCCGGGCCATGGTAAGGCGACACCCATGGGATACCGTGCGTGAGGCCGCAAAGTGATATGAGGTGTTATCGGCTAGATCGATGTGGCTTGGAATCGGGGTCCTGACAGCGTTGGCATCAGAGCCGGACTGCCTGTAGGTTCGTTGAGCCAAACTGGTCGATGTCGAGTCTAGAAATGCTTTAGTTATATGTAAGGGAATTGATTGTGGAAGGGAACGTAAGGTTCTTTTACTCCTTTACCCTATGCCTCTGATCTGAGTCTTTCTCTTCTCATTCAATGTGGGTTAAGGACTAGGCTCTCTTCTTCTATCAGGTTCACGTGTTACTAATCTGTAGTAGCTTATAGGATTATTGCTACGAGTCCCAGTCCAATTTCTACTATTTTAGTATGTTGCTATTTGAATCAGAACCTTGATATGATGCTGTTGAGCGGTATTGTGAACTGTTGTGGATGTCTCAAATCTTTTTTTGAGCATTTACAGCCGTTATGCTGTCCAATTTTCCCTAGGAATTCTGATGTCTTTTTCTTGTGGTTGTGCTTTCAGATGGCCAACCTTCCTCAAAACCAAGTGGTGCGCCTGACCAGGTGCCTCGACGTGCCCGGTCATACTGCTATGTTAGTCCGGGTCATAATCGAGACAGGATACCGTTGGTATCCCGAATACACTGTCGAAGAGCAGTTCCGCGACTTTAATCAAAGCCAGTATTTCTGCACCGTCAGGATATTTCCTTCCTATCCTGGATCTACCGAGCCCCTTCACTGTTCCTATGGACTCGGGGTTACCGTTGAGATGGCTGTGCAGGATGCTGCCTACTCCATGATGACCATCTTGCGAGTCTGGCTGGCCTGCTTCGGAACACTGACTTCCATTACATGCCAGCTTCACTTCTGGGAGTGCAAGGGTATCTTCAGGCTATCTATGCTGACTCCACTCAGGCGGATTCATTAACTCGTACCACTGCTGAGATGCTCAAAGATAAGGACCGAGAGAATCGGGCCTTGAGGCTGGAGCTTTTTAATACTCGTGCTGATCATTGGGCCACGTTGACTCGGTTTGCACCTGCGGTGCAAGCTAGATGTATGGATACAAGGGATCTGTATCCTGTGAGATCAGCTCTGCCAGACATGGTGGATTGGAGCGATGTGGGAGGCATCACCCCACCCCTTGGTCCCCGCAGGCCACCGTTTGTTGGTCCAAGACCTCATCATAGCCCCTATGGTCAACAGGCTCCTCAGGACCGTCTGTTTCCGGATGATCACGTTGAACTACCAGGCTATGGAGGTGACTTCTATGAAGACTACTACGGAGCTATCTAAGTTAGTAGTAGTACCACTAGTATTGTAGTAGTTGTATCTCCATTGTCCTGCGTGACTTGTGGAATATGACTTTGCGTTTAGTCGATTCCGGAGGTGTAGACAAATAATGTATAGGAGCTTGGACTGCCTCCGATGAGATGTAACGTCTTTCTTCATAGTTGTACTGTAGCCTGGGCTTGTACTAAACTATGTATGATGTGTATGACCGTTGGTATGTATATGGCAGTTTTATATTACCATGGCATACGGATGAGCATCTCTGCATTGCGTGTTATCCATTACATTCTGCACTTCCTTGTTAAGTTTGAGCCATCCTTGTCTAAACCGTTGTCTTGTTTTCTCCTAGGATGGTCAACACCCGCGGCAACCCTGCTGTTCCGGAGCAGGGGGAAGCCAGTGCAGCTAGAGGTGAAAATCTGCCTCACCCGCCTTCTCTGGCCGAAGTGATGCTGGAGGCGGAAAGAAACAAGCGTGAGACCAACCGCCTGCTGGAGCGGATTGAGCAGAACACTGCACGCTACCCACGAAATGACTTGGTGTCAATCAATGACTTTATCAAGCTGTACCCACCAAAGTTTAACCATTCCGTCGAGCCCCTCGACGCGGATGATTGGCTTCGCAGCATCACCCACAAGCTGCGTTCTGCCAACGTAGCCGAAGCCGACAAGGTTACCTATGCTGCCTATCATCTCGAAGGCCCCGCTAGCCATTAGTGGGAAAACTACGAAGCTATGCGCCCGGTCGGTTAAATCCCTACCTGGGCTGAATTCAGTGAGGCTTTCCGCGAGCATCACATTCCGGAAGGTCTCATGGATCGTAAGAGGGAGGAGTTCTGCAAGTTCACCCAAGGAAGGCTGACTGTGGATGCATATAGTCGTGAATTTGGGAACCTGGCATGCTATGCTCCTGAAGTGGTTTCTACTGATGCCAAGAAGAAGGCAAGGTTCCGCAAGGGACTTAGCCTTGAGCTTCACCGCGATCTCCGTCTGCACGACTGCACATCTTTTCAGAAGTTGGTCAATAAAGCTATCAGTGCTGAGACTGGCCAGACTGATTATGACGCTTCACGCAAGCACTCCCGTGATTTTGGCTCTTCATCCGGCTCTGGAGCTCAGAAGCGCCGGGTGTGGATCCCAAGCACCGCACTGCCACCCAGATTCATTCCGAGGCCATCCTTTGAGGCGCCTCGTCCCAACCAGCAACTCGCACCGCCCAAGCCCTATGGTGGCCCCGCTGCTAATGCTGCTCCACGCCCCAATGTGGTAACATGCTTCAAGTGTGGAGAGCCGGGTCACTATAGTCGAGAGTGTCCCCAGAACAACCCCAATCAAGCTGGAAAGTCCGTTGGCCGTGGTAAGCCCGCAGGAAAGACTTTCTACGCCAAGCCGGCCACCACTGCCCGTGGCCATGTTAACTATGTCTCAGCCGAGGAGGCTCATGAGGATCCCAACATCGTCCTTGATACGCTCCTTGTTAACTACCATCCGCCATCTGTTCTTTTCGATACTGGAGCATCTCATTCATTCATATCCGAGAATTATGCTCGGTTGCATAACACGACATTCTGTGACATGCCCACTTCCATGGTAATTCAAACTCCGGGTTCCAAATGGCAAACTTCTAGAGTAAGCCATGGGAACAAAATTCTTATCGATAGACTTGTCTTCCTTGCATCTTTAATAGCTCTCAAGTCCTCTGACATAAACATCATCTTGGGTATGGACTGGATGTCATCTCATTATGCCAAGATCGATTGTTCCACTAAAACCGTTCAACTTACTCACCCCTCGGGCAAGACGGTTAATGTCTTAACTCGAGTGGCCAAGCGCCAACTTTATTCCCTAAATGCCAACCCTCTTCCAGACCTTGAGGATGTTCCGGTAGTCCGAGACTTTCCGGATGTGTTTCCAGAAGAACTGCCAGGTGTTCCACCTGACAGGGATGTCGAGTTTGTGATAGACCTTGTTCCAGGAACCGTTCTAATTTCTAGAAGACCCTACAAGATGGCACCCTTAGAACTAGCCGAGCTTAAGAACCAACTCGATGAGTCCTTGAACAAGGGGTTCATCCGTCCTAGTTCCTCTCCTTGGGCTTGCCCCGTCCTCTTCGTCAAGAAGAAGGATGGAATAGATCGAATGGTCGTGGATTACCGACCCGTCAACCTGGTCACCATCAAGAACAAATACCCGCTTCCTAGGATCAACGATCTGTATGATCAGCTCGCTGGATCATCAGTCTTCTCCAAGATGGATTTGAGGTTGGGTTACCATCAAATCAAAATCAGAAACGGGGACATTCCCAAAATGGCCTTTGTTACTTGTTACGGCCAATACGAGTACACCGTCATGTCCTTCGGTTTAACCAATGCCCCGGCTACTTTTTCTATGTTAATGAACTCAGTCTTCATGGAGTACCTGGATAAATTCGTCGTTGTATACTTCGATGACATACTCATCTACTCCAAGAATGAAGAGGATCATGCCGAACATCTAAGGCTGGTATTGATGAAACTTCTAGAGCATCGCCTTTATGCCAAATTCTCCAAGTGTGAATTTTGGTTGCCAGAAGTGACCTACCTAGGCCATGTAATCTCTGGTAAGGGTATTCTTGTCAATCCCGAGTGAGTTCAAGCCGTCCTTGATTGGACTCCACCTGAAACGGTCAAGCAAGTTCGGAGTTTCCTTGGCCTAGCGAGCTATTGCCGCCGCTTCGTCGAGAACTTCTCCAAGGTTGTGAAACCTCTAACTGAACTCCTCAAGAAAGATAAAAAGTTTGAGTGGACTCCACAGTGCGATTTCAGTTTTCAGGAACTGAAAAGACGCCTGACATCTGCTCCCGTACTGGTACCACCAGATTTCTCCAAGGACTTTATTATCTATTGTGACGCCTCGCGACAAGGACTAGGTTGCATACTCATGCAAGATCGTCAGGTAATTGCCTACGCCTCACGGCAATTACACCCACATGAGGAGAATTATCCTACACATGATCTAGAGCTTGCAGCTATAATCCATGCACTTAAAACCTCGCGACATTACCTTCTCGGTAATCGTTGCGAGATCTTCACCGATCACCAAAGTTTGAAATATATCTTCACCCAACCAGATTTGAATCTTAGGCAAAGACGTTGGGTCGAGTTGATCTCGGATTACGACTTAGGAATAACTTACACCCCGGGCAAAGCCAATGTCATGGCTGATGCACTAAGCCGTAAGTCCTATTGTAACAACCTGATGTTACAACAAAGTCAACCACTTCTCCATGAGGAATTTCGTAAGCTAAACCTTCACATTGTTCCTCGAGGATTCCTATCCACCCTGGTGGCGGAACCTACCCTTACGGATCAGGTCATCAAGGCACAGAAGGTAGATCCGGGAATGTCCCGTATCAAGAGAGACGTTAAGAAAGGAGTCGTGAATTGTTTCTCCATTGATGATCAAGGTGTCGTATACTTTGGGAATCGCCTAGTGGTTCCAAAGGCGCGAAACCTGAGGCGACTGATCCTTAAGGAAGCGCATGAATCCCCTCTCACCATTCATCCCGGTAGTACTAAAATGTATCAAGACCAACGCCAGAGGTTTTGGTGGACTAGGATGAAGAGAGAAATCGCTCAATACATTTCTAATTGCGACGTTTGTCGTCGTGTTAAAGCAGAGCATTAACGGCCTGCTGGCACCCTTCAACCTTTGGCTATTCCTGAATGGAAATGGGATAAAATCAGTATGGATTTCATCACTGGGTTTCCCAGGATCAAGAGAGGGAATAATGCCATCTTCGTTGTGATCGACCGACTTTCCAAAGTAGCCCATTTTTCTACCTGTTCGTGAGAGTATCACCGCTAGCCAGCTAGCTGACTTATACATCTCCTGAATAGTGTCTCTTCATGGTGTCCCATTGGAAATTAACTGAGACCGTGGGAGTCTCTTCACCTCTCGATTTTGGGAAAGTTTCCAAAATGCTATGGGAACTCGTCTCTCCTTTAGTACCGCCTTCCATCCTCAATCAAGTGGTCAAGTGGGGCGAGTCAATCAAATTCTGGAAGATATGCTCCGAGCTTCTGTTATCTCGTTCGGAATGAGTTGGGAGAAATGCCTTCCATTCGCGGAGTTTTCTTATAACAATAGTTATCAAGCTAGTTTGGGCAAAGCTCCTTTCGAAGTTCTTTATGGACGAAAATGTCGAACGCCTCTTAACTGGTCAGAAACCGGGGAAAGACAACTCTTTGGCCCAGATATGATTCAGGAAGCAGAAGAGCAGGTTCGCGTTATTCGTGAGAAATTTAAAACAGCCCAATCTTGCCAAAAGTGTCAATATGATCGTAAACATAAGCCTATGACCTTTGAAGTTGACGAGAAGGCTTACCTCCGGGTTACTCCGTTAAAGGGAACCCATCGTTTCGGTATCAAAGGCAAATTGGCTCCTCGTTACATTGGACCCTTTCGCATTCTTGCCAAACGAGGAGAAGTTGCCTACCAATTGGAACTACCCCCGCATCTTTCCAGAGTTCACGATGTCTTCCACGTTTCGCAACTCAAGCGTTGCTTCGCGGATCCTATCCGTGGAGTGGACCATGCAACGCTTGATTTACAAGATAACCTCTCTTATCGGGAATATCCCGTTCGTATCCTTGATCAAGCCGAGCGTACCACTCGACGTCATAATATCAAGTTTCTCAAGGTTCAATGGTCACACCATTCCGAGGAAGAAGCCACTTCGGAAAGGGAGCATCGTCTTCGACTCGAGTATCCCACCTTCTTTCCAGAGGATCCTAAATCTCGGGATGAGATTCTATTGAGTGGGGGTGAGTTGTCACACCCTAGCTAGTCCATGCATTAGAGTGTGCATCATGTTTACTTTCATCCGAAACTTGAAATGGGGAAGGCAGAACCCCCAGCACCCCCCTTAAATCAACTAGGGTTTACTGAAAATAATTTCAATGAACCTGAAATGCCCTTCTAAAATGTTCACCCTCTTTGCCTTGGGTTGGAACCTCTAGGAAAATAGGTGCACATTTTTCTAGGTCAACAGAAGGTCACTGATTTAAATCATAAATAATTGATTTTGGGCATTTAAATGCTATTAAATAATTTAAGTGCTCAAATAATGCTGGAAATAATTGTTTGCTGTTAGGAATAATCCCAACAGGGCCCACAAATATTTTCAGGATTTTAGAAAGTGCCTAGGTATTTTAAATAAAGCCCTAAAGCTACAGGAAAATAGAAAAGGAAACAAAAATCAAAAAAAAGGAGAAGAAGCTCACTTGGCACCACCCACCAGGCCCACCTGCCGGCCCAGCCCAGCCACCGCGCCAGCGAGCAGTTTGGCTTGGCCAGGCAGGCAGGCAGGTGCTCGACGGCGGCACCAGCACGCGCCACGCAGCTGGCTGCCGTCCTGCTTCCTCCCCTCGCCGCCCTGCTGGCCTGGACAGGCTCCACGTCGCCGCCTCGACCCCCTGGACACGTTCACTCGCCCCCTGCCTCTCTCTTTCTCTCCCCTCCGCCATGGCCGACGCTGCTGAGCTCGCGCCACCGTGAAACCCCCGTCCACCGACGTCCCCGTGATGCACCACCGTGTATATCCTCTCCGCCGTCGTCAACTCCTTCGAGCATCCAAGCCCCGAGCACTCACACGCTCTGCAACGTCTTCTTCGACCTCGTCTTCACCGAGCCTCGCCGGAGATCCCCTTCGACGTTGCCGCCGCATCGACTCATCCCCGACCGCGCCGTCTACCTCTTTGTGATCGCCGTGAGCTGCTGCACCTCCCCAACCTCTCCGCTCCTCTTCTCGTGCACCACAATGAGCACACGAAGCTCACCCGCACCCGCAACCGTGGAGCTCATCGCCGACATGTCTCCGGCCCAACACCGGCCACGCCACCTAGTCTAACCACTCCACCGCATCCCTAGGGGCACAACGCACCTCACCACACGCCCTGTCGTGCCCCGTAGCCTCGGGCCCGTTTTTACCCGACTCCGGCGACCGCAAGGCTCATCGCCGGCGACGTTTCTGGCCACCCCGAGCCCAACCACCACCACCAAACACCGCGGTTCGTCCCCAGCTACCCGTAGCTGCTCTCTGCGCACCAAATGGTACCCTGTGGGCGTTTTCCGCAGCGCGCCACCGCGTCTGGCCTCGCCGGCGGCTAAACGCCGGCAGGCTTTGACCCACCGACTGGCGAGGTTGACCTGCTGACGTGGGTTGACTTCCCCCCCTCTCTCACCGACATGCGGGCCCCGCCCGGCTAATTACCCTGTTAGTGCTAACTAAATAGGTTAGTTTAATTAGTATAGTCACTGACTAGTGGGCCCCGCCTGTTAACTAGGCTAACTAAGCGTGGTTAGTGCACAGAGACACTGACGAGGGGGCCCCACCAGTCAGGTTTGACCTGGCTGGCACCTTTGACTTGCTGACGTCACCCTGACGCATTGCTGACGTAGTAATTGTTTTTCTGGAATTATTTTTATTCAGGAAATTCCAGAAAATAGTTCAAACTTCAAATATTCATAGAAATTCAACCATAACTCCAAATGAGATAAATTATATATGAAAAATTATCAGAAAAATTCAATCTATCTATCTGTAATGGTTTCATGCATGAAAAAACAAGTTTACCTTGCTGTTTAAGGAGAATAAGGAAATGCCCTATAAATGACATTTTTAATGAGCTAATATTTGAATCTTGGATTCAAATGAGTTCATCCCTTTCTGTTTTAGCTTGCATTAGGCCAAAACACATTCATATTGCCATGTCATAGCATGCATCATATTGTTGCATATCGTCATGTGTTGATTGTGCTCGGTTGTGTTCTTCGTGGTAGGTTCTGCCTCCGAGGATATTCACGAGTATCCAACTGAAGGGCAGTATCCCGTTACCACTCCATCAGGCAAGCAACCATTGATCGATCCGATACAACCCATGTTCTCGCTCCTGCTCATGTTTACTGCATTAAGACAACACGATTCAAACTGCTGTGTGCTACGGTAGTTGAACCCTTATCCTCTGCATGACCTGTCATTGCCACAGTAACTAGATGAAACCCACTAGCATGTGTAGGAGTTGATTGAGCCATGTTTTGTGATTCCTACCTTGCTATGCCTGCTATGCTTAGAGTTGTGTCAGGTCTGGTTCATCTAGGTGATGGGCTAGAGTGAAATGCTTATGTCAGTAATATGTGGGATGTGTTGAACATGTTTGGTAAAGGTATCGATGAGAGGCCATGTAGGAGTACATGGTGGGTTATTTCATTGAGGCCGTCCGTAAGAACTGAGATCTGTATGTCTGATTTAAGATGCAGCTACTACCGTACATTGGGGCCGAAACAAATGGACCCTCTCGTCTTCTTAGCCACCCTAGTACTCTGTCTAGGAGTTGCAATTAGTTTTTGGTGTCGATAGGATATGTGTTGGCGGCCGTGCGTAGCGCTGACCCCTGGGGTGGGCTATGTTGCGGTAGATACATCATGGCACAGTGTACCGAGTCACCCGTTTGGTGTCTCGGGAACCCTGTTCACATCGTTCGGGGCCGTAAGTGGAAACCTCGGCCGGACTCCCTGCGGATGGAACCTGGATAGGTGATACACCTGGACTAGAGACTTAGATGTTTAGGTAGGCCGTGGCCGACACCCTCGCTGGGCTTCCGCTTGAAGGTCGCCGAGTAAATGTCGTGCAGACGGCGGTAAGCGGTGAAAGCGTGTATGACGAAGTACACCCCTGTAGGGTATAAAACTATTAGAATAGCCGCGTCTGTGGTAAAGGACTACTTTGTTGACTATACAGTTCATAGACAAGTTAATGGATACTACTAAAAGACTCAAAATAAGTGTGAGTACCGAGGATGGCCCTCTCGCAGGATGACGAGGGAGGATCCCCGGTGGAGTATTGTGTTGGTGACTAGTGGACTCGTGTGCGAAAACTATTTTTACTAAAGAGGTTCCGTAGGATAGCTTAGCCACGGGTCAAAGCTGGCTTGCTGCATAACCCCACCACCTTCTTGAGAATGAGCATGTATAGTAGGTTCTGATGTAAGACTTGCTGAGTACCTTTGTACTCATGTTTGTTTATTATTGTTTTCAGACGACAACACTGCCCCCTCCGATGGGTTTTATGTAGATCTTGATGTCCACAAGTGACTAGCCACCCAGGTGGTGATCCCGGCCATGGAGGGCATTATGTAGATAGAGAGGCTTTGAGAAGCCTTCTTTCTTTTTAGAGTCTGTACTTAGACTAGTTGCTTCCGCACGTGCTTGTATGCTTGAATGACTTGAGTGTCGGGTCATGTGACCCCTATCTGTATGAACATGTTATGTATGGCTCTCTGGAGACTTTAAATAAAGTACTTGAACTATAGAGTTTTGTTGTGATGCCATGTTGTATGTACTCATATCGGGCATACTGTGTGTATGATTGAAATGCTTGGTATGAGTGGGATCTGACAATCTAGTTGTTTATCCTTCGCAGCCTTTCTTATGGGGAAATGTAGTCTAGTGTTCCTCGAGCCATAGTAGTCAGCTACAGCCCGATTCACCGGAGTCCTGCTAGCCCAGCACTACTGTTCAGGACACTTGACTGGCCGGCATGTGTTTCACTTCGTCCCTATGTCTGTCCCTTCGGGGAAATGTCACACGGTGACTTCCGGAGTCCTACCTAGCCTGCTATAGCCCGGGATCCCCGGAGTCCTGTTAGCCCAGTGCTACAGCCTGGAATCACTCGTTGATGACCGACATGTTCGATGTGATTCATGTATGCCTGTCTCCATAGGTCTGTGCCACTTTGGGTTCACAACTAGCCATTTCGGCCCGGGTTCTCGGTCATATGGATGCTAGCGACCCTGTCATATACGTGAGCCAAAAGGCGCAAACGGTCCCGGGCCATGGTAAGGCGACACACGTGGGATACCATGCGTGAGGCCGCAAAGTGATATGAGGTGTTACCGGCTAGATCGATGTGGCTTGGAATCGTGGTCCTGACATATTTGCTGTGGCTATAAGCCGGCGCTTGAAGCGCTCTTGTTCGACGGGATCCTCTGGCATGACGAATTCGTCATTGTCGAGGCTTGCCTCGTCTTCGGAGGGAGGCATGTAATTATCATCCTCCGCCTCTCCATCTGCCGCTCTCTCATGAGGGCTGGCTTCTCCATCCTCCTACCCTAAATCTTGCTGGAGGGGATTATTGCCGTCTTCGGCACTGTCCGTAGTGCTATTATCTCCTGTGCCAGTATCACTGCTTTTTCCTTGGCGGGACTTAGAGCGGCGCCGCTGACCATGGCGCTTGGGTTGCTTCTTGGAGGGGTCATCCTCCGTTGTCTCATCGCCATTGCCTTCTTTGGGTGTCTCCACCACGTATATATCGTATGATGAGGTGGCTGTCCAGTGCCCTATGGGCAGTGGTTCCTCTTCGTCTCCCGCATCGTCGTCCATACCGTCGATGTCTTCGGAGTCGAAGTCGAGCATGTCGGTTAAGTCGTCGACAGTGGCTACTAAGTGGGTGGTGGGTGGGTGGTGAATTTCTTCGTCATCCGCATCCCAATCCTGTCGGACATAGTTCGGCCAGGATCCTCCTGACAAGGAGAGAGACCTTAATGAGTTCAGTATGTCGCCGAAGGGCGAGTGCTGAAAAATATCCGTGGAGGTAAACTCCATGATCGGCGCCCAATCGGATTCGACAGGAACGGGCGCAGGCGGTTCAGAGTCCGTGGCCGGAGAAGGATCCGGCAGTCTGGCAACACGGCTCTCGTGAAGGGTAAGGTCGATATTCGGCTCGATCGCTGCCGAGGATACGGCCTCCGTGACAGGGTCTATCCACACGTCCATGGATGGCGCAACTAGCTCCGAATTGAGGCTCGGAGCGGGTGCCGGCGCGATCTCCTGAATACGGTCCGATGGTAGAGCTAAATCGTACTCAACTTGACCGCGTGGCGCACAAAGCAGGGGCTCGAATCCGTCGAAGATCAAGTCTCGGCGGATATCGGCCGTGTAATTTAAGCTTCCAAACCTGACCTAGCGGCCCGGGGCGTAACTTTCGATCTGCTCCAGATGGCCAAGTCAGTTGGCCCACAGTGCGAAGCCGCCGAACACAAAGATCTGTCCAGGGAGAAAAGTCTCACCCTGGATTGCATCGCTATTAATGATAGTACGAGCCATTAAGCCTAACGGCGACAACATAGAGGAACTCTCAATGAAAGCACCAATGTCGGTGTCAAAACCGGCGGATCTCGAGTAGGGTGTCCCAAATTGTGCGTCTAAGGCGAATGGTAACAGGAGGCAGGGAACACGATGTTTTACCCAGGTTCGGGCCCTCTTAATATAGGTAAAACCCTACGTCCTGCTTGATTTATTCTTGATGATATGAGTATTACAAGAGTTGATCTACCACGAGATCGCAGAGGCTAAACCCTAGAAGCTAGCCTATGGTATGATTGTATGTTGTCCTACGGACTAAAACCCCTCCGGTTTATATAGACACCGGAGGGGGCTAGGGTTACACAAGGTCGGTTACAAAGGAGGAGATATACATATCCGTATTGCCTAGCTTGCCTTCCACGCCAAGTAGAGTCCTATCCGGACACGAGACGAAGTCTTCAATCTTGTATCTTTATAGTCCAAAAGTCTGGCCAAAGAATATAGTCCGGCTGTCCGGAGACCCCCTAATCCAGGACTCCCTCAAGGAGGAACAGCGTGAAGCCAGGGACATTGTGGTTGGGAAGCCCTTTATGCTGCGGAGCAAGTTCGGAGATCCACGGTATGCCCCTCTAGATCGGCTGTGGAGTTCGCCTGACGCATATCTGGACTTGGAGGCGAGCGCTGTCGATGTGGCCGAATACTTCCGAGATCAAACAGATCGTGAAGTAGACAAGCTATTTTGGTCGCAATTTAATGTTCCAGAGCGTCCGCTTCCATAGACTGATCAGCTTGCCGAATGGGCCAAACTCAATAGATTCTCCGGACTCGCCATGAGGTCTGTCGTGGATCATCTATGGCTGGAAAGGCCAAAGCCGATCAACTATTTTAGCTTGGTGCAGCAGTTCCTTGGTGCGGTGCCACACATTAATGCGATGAAGAGGTCGGCGTGCATAGAAGGCTCGCGGATGGCCCTTGCCCGTGTCAGAACATACTGGGTGGAGATGGATGCCACCTCTGCCGCGGCGCAGGGTTCGGCCATAGGCCGAGTAGCTGCCGAGCACTATTTTGAAGAAGTTCTTGAGGGCACTCCTTTGATAGAGGCCCAGTGCTCGAAGAATGTCATGTTTCCGTGACATGTATTCCCATTGTAAAAACAACGTTTTATTGAATTTATCAAGGCTGTATTTATACTTTTGCCCGAAAGTATTGTGATGCCTCCTGTGCGGCCGTTCATGTATACATGTATATAATGTGAAAGATTGCAGTCGTCGGCTTTAGCCCCCACGCATATAATGCAGGGGTGTTCGTAGAAGACGCATACTCACACTTAATCCAACGTCTTGGTCCTATTAAGGAGGTGATAGCGCCGCGAACTAGGCAACCAGACTATAATGCTTTAACACTTTCACTTAGCCAGAGGTGTTTGACAGTGGGGCTACCATATAGCCCCTGGTGGCTCCGCACTCATCCGGATTCGGGGTGCTTACATGCCTGTTCGGGAAACGGCCCTTCGTTAATGCGGAGGAATCCCGAAGATTCCAATAGGTCATCGAGTGGTTGACCAGTCTCACGCTATATCATGACAGTCAGTTTTCGGCTTTCTCTACTAAGGTGCTCTTCCGGATGAACCAGGGCACAATTGCAGTAGTTAACCTGGTGCCGCCTTAGCCGATAGAGCGGAACGTAAGGCAGCAAAACACAGGAGCTGGGCAAACCTAACATTTGACCAAAGACATGATTCAGAGCTGATGCATATAAGGCGAAACTCGCGATGCCGAACACTCCCTAAGGTATTCGGTCTTTTATGGTGTAAACCGGGCCTAAACAATGCCCTTTGTAATAAGCCCCTGGTGTCCAAGACGTCAGCATCCTTCTCAATTGTACTGAGAATTCAAGGGATGTGTAGCAACAAGAGACAATAAAAAAGGTTTACGCGGGGGCTTAATCTAAAAAGAATCCTTGGAACATGTCCCTGCTGCACGTCTGCGCCTGTGTCTCCATTGTGCTGTATCCTGGACGGGTGTAGCACGATGGTCATCTGTAAAAGAGAGGAACTTAGTTGAAAACTTGTCGCTCAAAAAGCTAGGTTATAATAATGAAACCATGTACAATGCAAGATGAGTAAGATTGAGCCTAATTGCCACTTGTTTGCGCACGTTGAGCCCCTTGTATTGTACTAGGGGTATGGCCATCAAACCTGTATTAATTACATATAGCTGCACCGGACTCGTCAAACCACGCCCGTGGTCTTAATGACTTGTCGAATGCTTGAGTTGGTGAGGCCGTTTAGTGTGCGGCTCCCAAGGCGGTCGCACTGTCTTCGGCGCTCAAGGAACGCTCAATATTTCCATTTACTGTAATGATGCCGCATGGACTGATCATCTTAAGCATGAGGGAAGCATAATGCGGTATTGCATTAAAGCGAGCGAAAGCTTCACGTCCGAGTAGTGCTTGATAGCCACTTTGGAACAGAGCGATGTGGAAGGTTAAATTTTCACTGCGGAAGTTATCGAGGAAGCCGAATATAAACTCTAGTAGCAGGGAGCCCTTGGAATGAGCCTCTGGACCTGGCGTTACTCCTTTAAAGGTAGCATTGCTACGGCAAATATTTGTTGGGTCTATCCCCATTTTGGGGGCTGTATCCTGATATATCAGATTGAAACTGCTGTTGCCATCCATCAGGACTCGTGTGAAGTGGTATCCGCCAATTATTGGATCTAATACCAAGGCAGCCAATCCTGCATACCGGATACTTGCCGAGTTGTCCCGATGATCGAAGGTGATCGATTGAGATGACCAGTGGCGAAGCTCCGCGGTGATAGGCCCTGGGGCATGTTTCACTAAAGGTGCAGCTTTGTTTCTCCCTTTTATCACGTGTAACATGTTGACTATTTTGACTTCTGGTGGGAATTTCTTCTGTTCCCCTGTGCTTTGCTTGCGAGGCTCGTCCTCATCTTCACTTGGTGTATCCTGCCCCTTGTGTTCGGCGTCGAGCTTGCAGGACTGTTTGAAGACCCAACATTCTCTGTCGGTATGATTTGCAGGTTTATTAGGGATGCTATGGATCTGACATATTTGGTCCAGAGTTTTGTTTCGGCTGGACAGTTCGTCTCTGTTGCCTTTGGAGGGCAGCTTTTGCTGACCTGGCTGAGAGCTTCTGAATCTGGCATTTACCGCCGTGCTCTTTGGGCTTTCTTCTTTATTCCGGCGCTTATTATTGTCGTGTCGTGATTTCCTGTTTGCATCCCTGACTTCGGATGTACTTGGGTCGCTGGTGCTGCATCGGGCTAACCAGCTGTCCTCGCCCGCGCAAAAGCGGGTCATGAGGCTTGTTAATGCTGCCATTATTCTCGGCTTTTCTTGACCGAGGTGTTTGGCAAGCCATATGTCTCGAACACTATGCTTTAAAGTTGCTAAGGCTTCGGCGTCCGGACAGTCGACTATTTGGTTCTTTTTAGTGAGGAACCTGTTCCAAAGTTTTCGGGCTGACTCACCGGGCTGTTGAGTTATATGACTTAAATCGTCTGCATCCAGTGGTTGGACATATGTCCCTTGAAAATTTGCCCGAAAGGCGTCTTTGAGCTCTTCCCAGCTTCCGATGGAGTTTTCGGGGAGGCTTTTAAGCCAATGCCGAGCTGGCCCCTTGAGCTTGAGGGGTAAGTACTTGATGGCGTGGAGATGTTCTCCTCGAGCCAGATGGATATGGAGGATGTAGTCCTCAATCCAGACCACAGGGTTTGTTGTTCCGTCATACGCCTCTATGTTTATGGGTTTGAATCCCTCTAGAAATTCATGGTCCAGCACCTCATCGATGAAACATAGGGGGTGTGTGGCACCCCTGTATTTGGGTGTACCGTGGTGTTCGGATGTTTGTTGTGTTCATTGTATGTTGGAGCGCGCTTGCGTGGTCCATAGATGGATCTGGTTTCGCCATCCTTTTGATGCGAGCCCTTACGCGGATCACATACTGGTTTATGTGCGGCATCATTTGTCGCTTTATGTTGGCTATGAGGTCGTCTATCCGACCGGATGGCCGTTTTATTTTTTAATTGTGGAGGATCTAAGGCCTCCTCATCGAATTCAGGTAGCAACTTTCGCTTCGGATAGCTCTTGGTGTGGTGATTACTGTCGTACTTCGCTACTGTGTTGAGTACTTCACCCCATCTGATTTTGAGTGTGTCTTGTGCAGCCCTGAGCCTTTGCTTCTGCTTTTTCAGACTCCTCGCAGTGGCAACCAGCCTTTGATGGGCATTCTTTTGCTTCGGGTGCCTGTCCGGTGTGATGTCGTCCAGACTGTTATCTTCGATGGAGTCGGGTTGTTCGGTTTGATTCTCCGTGTTGCCCTGGTCGGGCGATGGTTCGCCCTGCTCTATCGCTGGGCGTATATGACCGCTATTTCTGCAGAGGCGGGGTTTGGAGCGGCGCTTGCGCCGCCGTTTTGACTGCTTCCCGAGGGGACAATCCTTCATTGCGTCCTTCCGTTCCTCGTCGTCATTTTCTTTGGGTGTGTCCACCATGTATACATCATATGATGTAGTGGGCGTCCAGTGCCCTGTGGGCGGTGGTTCCTGTTCGTCTCCTGCATCGTCGTCCGTACCATCGATGTCTTTGGAGTCGAAGTCCACCATGTCGGTTAGGTCATCGACAGTGGCTATTAAGTGGGTGGTGGGTGGGCGGCGAATTTCTTCATCATCCGCATCCCAATCCTGCCGAACATAGTTCGGCCAGGATTCTCCTAACAGGGAGAGAGACCTTAATGAGTTCAGTACGTTGCCGAAGGGCGAGTGCTAAAGAACATCCGCGGAGGTAAACTTCATGATCGGCTCCCAGACCGATTCGACAGGCATGGGCGCAGGCGGTTCGGAGTCCGTGGTCAGAGAAGGATCCGGTTGTTCGGCAACACTGCTCTTGTGAAAGGTAAGGTCGTTCCTTGGCTCGATCGCCGCTGATATTACGACCTCCATGGCGGGGTCTATCCACCCGTCCATGGATGGCGCTATTGGCTAGGAACTGATGGTCGGAGCAGTCGCCGATGCGATATCCTGAACACTGTCCGACGGCAGAGCTAAATCATGCTCATCGAGACCGTGCAGCGCACTTGGCAGGGGTTCGAATCCGTCAAAGATGAAGTCGCCGCGGATATCGGCCGTGTAGTTAATGCTTCCAAACCTGACCTGGTGGCCACGGGCGTAACTTTCGATCGGCTCTAGATGGCCAAGCGAGTTAGCCCGCAGTGCGAAGCCGCCGACTAAGAAGATCTGTCCGGGGAGAAAAGTCTCACCCGGGACTGCATCGCTATCGATGATTGAAGGAGCCATCAAGCCTAATGGCGATGACATAGAGGAACTCTCAATGAAAGCACCAATGTCGGTGTCAAAACCGGTAGATCTCGGGTTGGGGGTCCCGAACTGTGCGTCTAAGGCGGATGGTAACAGGAGGCAGGGGACACGATGTTTTACCCAGGTTCGGGCCCTCTTGATGGAGATAAAACCCTATGTCCTGCTTGATTTATTCTTGATGAGATGGGTATTACAAGAGTTGATCTACCACGAGATCGGAGAGGCTAAACCCTAGAAGCTAGCCTATGGTATGATTGTATCTTGTCCTACGAACTAAAACCCTCTGGTTTATATAGACACCGGAGGGGGTTAGGGTTACACAAGGTCGGTTACAAAGGAGGAGATATCCATATCCGTACTGCCTAGCTTGCCTTCCCCGCCAAGTAGAGTCCCATCCGGACACGAGACGAAGTCTTCAATCTTGTATCTTCATAGTACAACACTCCGGCCAAAGGATATAGTCCGGCTGTCCAGAGACCCCCTAATCCGGGACTCCCTCACACACCTTTTGAGAGAGCCATACATGATTTGCAATTTGTTAGAATACTCTATGTGCTTCACTTATATCTTATGAGTTATATGGTTTTGCTCTAGTACTTCACTTATATCTTTTAGAGCACGGTGGTTGATTTGTTTTATAGAAACTATTGATCTCTCATGCTTCACTTAGATTATTTCGAGAGTCTTAAATAGCATGGTAATTTGCTTAAATAATCCTAATATGCTAGGTATTCAAGATTAGTAAAAAAATTCTGATGAGTGTTTTGAATACTAAGAGAAGTTTGATGCTTGATGATTGTTTTGAGATATGGAGGTAATAATATCAATGTCGTGCTAGTTGAGTAGTTGTGAATTTGAGAAATGCTTGTGTTAAAGTTTGCAAGTACCGTAGCATGCACGTATGGTAAAACATTATGTAACAAATTTGAAACATCAGGTGTTCTTCGATTGTCCTCCTTATGAGTGGCGGTCGGGGACGAGCGATGGTCTTTTCCTACCAATCTACCCCCCTAGGAGGATGCACGTAGTGCTTGGTTTTTCATGACTTGTAGATTTTGGCAATAAGTATGTGAGTTCTTTATGACTAATGTTGAGTCCATGGATTATACGCACTCTCACCCTTCCATCATTGCTAGCCTCTTCGGTATTGTGCATTGCCCTTTCTCACATTGAGAGTTGGTGCAAACTTCGCCGGTGCATCCAAACCCCGTGATATGATACGCTCTTTCACACATAAACCTCCTTATATCTTCCTCAAAACAGCCACCATACCTACCTATTATGGCATTTCCATAGCCATTCCGAGATATATTGCCATGCAACTTTCCACCATTCCGTTTATCATGACACATTCATCATTGTCATATTGCTTAGCATGATCATGTAGTTGACATAGTATTTGTGGCAAAACCACCATTCATAATTCTTTCATACATGTCATTCTTGGTTCATTGCATATCCCGGTACACCGCCGGAGGAATTCATATAGAGTCATCTTTTGTTCTAGCATCGAGTTATAATCATTGAGTTGTAAATAAATAGAAGTGTGATGATCATAACTTTCTAGAGCATTGTCCCAAGTGTGGAAATAAAAAAAGAGAAAAAGAGAGAAGGGACAATGCTACTATCTTTTTCCACACTTGTGGTCGAAAGTAGCACCGTAATCTTCATGATAGAGAGTCTTTTGTTTTGTCACTTTCATACACTACTGGGAATATTTTATTATAGAACTTGGGTTGTATATTCCAACAATGGGCCTCCTCAAGTGCCCTAGGTCTTTGTGAGCAAGCAAGTTGGAGGCACACCCACTTAGTTTCTTTTGTTGAGCTTTCATACATTTATAGCTCTAGTGCATTCCTTGCATGGCAATCCCTACTCCTTGCATTAACATCAATCGATGGGCATCTCCATAGACCATTGATTAGCCTTGTTGATGTGACACTTTTTCCTTTTTGTCTTCTCCACATAACCCCCATCGTCATATTCTATTCCACCCATAGTGTTATGTCCATGGCTCGCGCTCATATGTTGCGTGAAAGTTTATAGGTTTGAGATTACTAAAGTATGAAACAATTGCTTGGCTTGTCATCGGGGTTGTGCATGATGAGAGCATTCTCGTGTGATGAAAATGGAGCATGACTAAACTATATGATTTTGTAGGGATGAATTTCTTTGGCCATGTTATTTTGAGAAGACATAATTGCTTAGTTAGTATGCTTGAAGTATTATTATTTTCATGTCAATATGAACTTTTATCTTGAATCTTTCGGATCTGAATATTCATACCACAATTAAGAAGAATTACATTAAAATTATGGCAAGTAGCACTCCGCATCAAAAATTCTGTTTTTATCATTTACCTACTCGAGGACGAGCAGGAATTAAGCTTGGGGATGCTTGATACGTCTCCATCGTATCTATAATTTTTTATTGCTCCATGCTATATTATCTACTGTTTTGGACATTATTGGGCTTTATTATCCACTTTTATATTATTTTTGGGACTAACCTATTAAACGGAGTCCCAGCCCAGAATTGCTGTTTTTTTCAAATGGAGTCCAAATGGAATGAAACCTTTGGGAATGTGATTTTCTCACCGAACATGATCCAGGAGACTTGGACCCTACGTCAAGAAATAAAGGAGGAGGCCACGAGGTAGGGGGGCGCCTACCCCCCCCCCCCCAGGCGCGCCCTCCACCCTCGTGGGCCCCCTGTTGCTCCACCGACGTACTCCTTCGTCCTATATATACCTACGTTCCCCCAAACGATTAGAGACGGAGACAAAACCCTAATTCCACCGTCGTAACTTCCTGTATCTACGAGATCCCATCTTGGGGCCTGTTCCGGAGCTCCGCCGGAGGGGGCATCCATCACGAAGGGCTTCTACATCAAAACCATAGCCCCTCCGATGAAGTGTGAGTAGTTTACCTCAGACCTTCGGGTCCATAGTTACTAGCTAGATGGCTTCTTCTCTCTTTTTGGATCTCAATATAATGTTCACCCCCTCTATTGTGGAGATCTATTCGATGTAATCTTCTTTTTGCGGTGTGTTTGTTGAGACTGATGAATTGTGGGTTTATGATCAAGATTATCTATGAACAATATTTGAATCTTCTCTGAATTGTTTTATGTATGATTGGTTATCTTTGCAAGTTTCTTCGAATTATCAGTTTGGTTTGGCCTACTAGATTGATCTTTCTTGCAATTGGAGAATTGCTTAGCTTTGGGTTCAATCTTGCGGTGTCCTTTCCCGGTGACAGTAGGGGCAGCAAGGCACGTATTTTATTGTTTCCATCGAGGATAACAAGATGGGGTTTTTATCATACTACATGAATTTATCCGTCTACATCATGTCATCTTGCTTAAGGCGTTACTCTGTTTTCATGAACCTAATACTCTAGATGCATGCTGGATAGCGGTCGATGAGTGGAGTAATACTAGTAGATGCAGGCAGGAGTCGGTCCACTTGTCTCAGACATGATGCCTATATACATGATCATACCTAGATATTCTCATAACTATGCTCAATTCTGTCAATTGCTCAATAGTAATTCATTCACCCACCGTAAAATACTTATGCTCTTGAGAGAAGCCACTAGTGAAACCTATGGCCCCCGGGTCTATCTTCATCATATTAGTCTTCCAATACTTAGTTATTTCCTTTGCTTTTTATTTTGCTTTGGTTGCGATGAGTTATTTGTTTTGTGCGGGTATGAGGGACTCGCGTGTAGCCTCCTACAAGATTGATACCTTGCTTCTCAAAAACTAAGGGAAATACTTACGTTACTTTGCTGCATCATCCTTTCCTCTCCAAGGAAATCCAACGCAGTGCTCAAGAGGTAGCAGGCGCTCGGCAAGACACTGACGCCTCCGCTTCCCCATGTCGCCGCGGCAACTGCCCGACTTCACACCTACCTGGTGCATGCAGTGGGGACACCATTGCTCGTAACGTAAGAGGATGCCAGTCAGCGTTCCTCCGGCTATAAATGGGATAGGGGGTGGAGCCCCTTCCCATCCTCATCTTCTTGCCGCTCGCTTCTTATTCTTCGTCATCCCGCCATCTTGTCGAAGCATCCATGGCGCCGGTGAGGAGGTTTTTGGCCGAGGAGAAGGGCAAGGCCCCGTGGGTAGAACTGGAGTTTCTCCCGCTGAAGAAAATACACGGTCGTCCTTGCGAGGCCACCGCGGTGCCTTTGACTGCACAACCCTGGCACAAACATGCCCCGCCAGGTTTCCCCATCAGCACGGATGCTCGTGCACAGCGCCCCGCCTGCAGGCGTAGCCACAGAAGTCAAGGAGGACGAAGCCGGGGGGAGAACAAGCGATGGATGTGCGACGACCTTGCCCACAGGCCCATGCCTGTGTCACGGCCCAAGAGTTCATGGTGTAGACGATGATGCCGCCGCGCACGTGGATCCAGCTCCTGCCGTCCCTGGCGGGATAGATACCGTCTAGGGGGGGCGTTGAGTTGTGGCTGCAGTAAGACGGCTCCTGCAGCCAAGCTTCGCAGGCGGAGGTTGAGGTTGTTATCTCCAGCGATGTCTTCATGACTCGAGGATGGGGGCGGTCGCATGCGCCTGCAACTCAGAGGGGAGGCATGCCCTCCACTTTTAGTATGACGGGGTGTCGACGATCTTATTCCATGTCATCGGAGAGGATGGCTGAGGGAGTCCTGGACTAATGGGTCCTTGGGTGTCTGGACAATTTGATATGGGTCAGACTGGTGGGCCATGAAGATACAAGGCAGAAGACCTTTCCCCGTGTCCGGATGGGATGCTCCTTTGCGTGGATAGCAAGCCTAGCATTTGGATGCATTATTTCCATTCTTTGTAAACCAACTCTGTACAACCCTAGACCCCTCCAGTATCTATATAAACAGGAGGGTTTAGTCCATAGAAGGTAAGGAAAATCACATAGGCTAGACATCTAGGGTTTTAGCCATTACGATCTCGAGGTAGATCGACTATTGTAACCCATATACTCATCAAATACAATTAAGCAGGACGTAGGGTTTTACCTCCATTAAGAGGGCCCGAACCTAGGTAAACATCGTGTCACCCTTGTCTCATGTTTCCTTCGATCCTCAGACACAGAGTTCGGGACCCCCTGCCCGAGATCGGCAGGTTTTTACACCAACATTGGTGCTTTCATTGAGTTCCACTGTGCCATCAACGGAAGCATCGATGTCTCATTCAATCGCCAGTAATAATGCCGTTTCCGGGGAGGTTTTCCTCCTCAGCCAGATTTTCATCTTCGGCGGTTTCGCTCTGTGTGCCAACTTGATTGGTCACCTAGAATAGATCAATAGCTATGCCACTGGTCATCTGATCAGTTTCGGGAACCTAAATTATGTCGCTGATATCCGAGGAGACTTGATCTTCGAAGGGTTCACGGCCCCATCCACTGCTCGGGCCTTAGATCTGGAGCAAACTGCCAGGTCCAAAGATGGGAGTTTAGAGCCCACCGGACTCCCTGCTGCAAACCGCGCGATCGAAGAACTAATTCCTTGTGCTTCATTCTGGGCTCGATGCTGTGATCTTGCTCTCGTGCCTGTGCACAGTCTTGGTCTTCTTGTAATGCATGTTGGTCCTTCGAAGAACTGGTTCCTTGTGCTTCAATCTGTGGTCGATGATGTGATCTTGCTCTCGTTCCTGTGCACAGTCTGGGCAACAGACCGAGGGTTTGTTGCACTGACAGCGGCAATCCCCATGCTAGTTGGCGAGGCGGAGAGGCCCCTGGCGGCGAACTTGCCCTTGGCCCTGCCCACGATTCCTCCAGCAGCAGTAGTGCTTCCTCCGGACCAAGGTCGAGCAACAACGACTACTACGAGCCACCGTGTTGCCGCACCTGGGCCTACGAGGGGAAAGGTGCTGGCCAGATGCCATAGCGTCGGGGGCGATGATGCGTGGGTCGCGGTCCTTATGAGGTCTTTTCCCTTTAATTTCATTTCTGCACAAAAAATCATGAATGGCCCTGCGGGAGTGTGTAAAGATCGTGATGCTTGCGCATTAATGTTGGTGTTCCCCACTTATGTCGCGATTGCATTTCTCACTTGGGCATGGGCCCCCCTTTTACTCTCATGGTAGCTTAGTGCTCTACGCTGACAGGACCCGGTCCCCAAGTGAGCTTCGGCTGTCGCTGGTATGCCATTTCGTGATGTTGAGGTTATGGCCAGGAGGTGAGTGGCTCGAGGTCCGGTAAGAGCCCCCGAGGCGCGATGCTCGGGAGGTCCCCTTTAGCGCTCAAGCAGCTCCCGAAGGACTAAGGTGGAAAGCTTCCTTGCCTGAGCGAAATATCATGACACAAAATGCCAACTATGAGGTTCACGTTTATGCGTGTGAGGCGACTTATCTTAGGAAGCTTGCAGACTGCGGTGGTTTTCTCGTTGCGAAGGCGAGCTTCTCCGTATCTGCGGTCGCGAGGGCGACCTTCTTGTTCGGCTTTGGACCACGCCTCTCCCTTTATGGTACCCCTTTGCGGGGCTTCACGACCCCATTTCGCCCACTGATCATGGTGCTCTATGGTCTCGGTACCCGGCTCTCGAGCAAGGCTCGGCCACCGCTAGTATGCTAGGTTGCAATGTCGTGGTCAAGGCCAGTGCAAGGGCACGAGAGCTGGTAAGAGCCCCTGAGGCGCGGTGCTCAAGGGCCCTGTAACGCCCCAGATGTAACTTCAACTCTTGCCATTTCCAGCTATGTGATATGTTTTTTCCTTCGTGGTTGGGTTTTATCCTTGCTTTTTCGCTTCTGTCCATGTCATGCATTTCATATCATGCCATCATGTCCATCTCATTTGCATTCGTGTTCGTCTCATGGATCCAGTCATTTCCCCGTTGTCCGTTTCGGACTCCGACACTCACACTTGCACCCATTCGACCCCTCAGATCTCATTTCGTGAGTGGGATAAAAACGTTCTCGGAATGGGCGGAGATTTGTCGAGCGGCCTTGGTACATCACCGGTATGCCGCCTGTCAAATTTTGTTCCATTTGGAAGTCGTTTGATGCCCCAACGGTTAACCACGTAACCGCAAAAACCCCTCTCTTTGCAGCCCAGCACCCCTCCAAAACAGCCAACTAGCCCACCTAAACCCCCTCCATGCTCTCCGTCATTGGATCACGATCATGTTTGCGAAAATCGCACCTCATTTGGACACACCTAGCTCCCCCTACCTATATATATGCCTCTCCCCCCGAAATTTGCGTCCAAACCCTAGATCCACCTCCACCCTCCGCGCCGGACGCGTCCAGCCGACGCCCCTGGTGAAACAGCGCCCGCCATGTGGCATCCCCCCACTCCACCGCCGCTGGCCTACCGAGGCCCATCACGCCCCCCGGCCCGTTCGCCTCCCACCGCCTCCCGCGCGTGCCGCACGCTCCACCGCCTGCCCTCCACCGCTCGACGCCCGGAGCACCTCGTCGCCGCCTCGCTCCGCCATCGCCGGCCCCACCGCCTGCGCGCTTCCCCGCTCCCTGTGCCTCGTCGCCCCGCACCTTGTCCCCGGCAACCGCCTTGGCCGGATCCGACCCCCACCTCGCCGGCAACCTCCCCCGCAAGCTCCAACCGCCGCATCCTCGACATCTTCGGCAAAACTCGAAGTCCGCGTCGTGTCAATCCCTTGATCTGTGGTATATATTTTCCTCCAAGTCCCTGGTTGTCCTACATTATGTGCACCTCTTTGACATGTCATATCTCCATGCATATAGCTATGATTTGCGCATATGATATATCGAAATGTTCGTCTCATGATACTCTTCATTCTAGTGTCATTTTCATGCATGTTACTGTCAATTTGATGCCCTAATCTTCGTTGCAAAATATTTATATGATGTTGTTTGCCGGAATTCATCATAACTTCTTGATTTGTCATTTTCATTGCATTTTGTGTGTGCATCCTTTGAGCATCATGCCTACATGTTTTTGGAACATATCCATGTCATATTAAAGTGGTGCAACCCTTGTATTTTTATGAGCTTTGTGGTGACTAGCACAAGCATGCAAAGTAGGCTATATGATGTTGCTGATTTTAGAAACTTAGTATTTCTGCTAAGTCTTTTCCTGTTACATTATGTTGCTATGTTGACTTGTTGCCATCAGTAGATCCATGCATATTTTGATGAAGTTTAGTAAGAGTGTTTTGAAGATATGGTTAAGCTCTATCCATTCATGCCTCTGGTTTTAATTAGGGAGTAGTGTAGCTTGTCATTACCATGCCCTACTTTTGCTAAATACTATTGTTGGCAGATTGTTAACATGAAGTTCATTTTTGCCATGTGTTTTGCTAGTGATCCATGCACCCTATGAACTTGCTCTTGCCATGTTAACCTTCATAAATGTATCTTATTATTTTTTGTTACCTTGTTATGCCATTTAATGCTTTGTGGTGAGTGGCATGAGCTTGCAAAGTTTCTATCATGAATCTGTTTCTGTCATGCCCTAAGTCTGAAACTGTTCATATCACTTGCCATGTTTGCATGGGTGTTGCCTCATTTTTTGTGCATCTTTGACTGAAGTTCAGTAACGGAGTTTTCTTCTTTGCCTTTAGTACTAGCATGCCTTGCCTTTGTTTGCCATGATATGTTCCTCTATCATGTTGTTTGCTAGCTCTAAACATTTCTACCTGATGCTGTTTATACCATGTTTAGTATTCTCACGAAGTCTGTGAAGCTGTTATCATTTGCAATTTTTCCATGCTATTTTAGGCTTGTTATATTGAGTTCTAGCAGGAGCTCAGTGTTCATGTCTTGTAGAGCTTCACCTGTACTTCACTTCCGTGTGCTTTGTTGCTATGTTGGAGTGATGTAGCATAGTTTCTTGTTGTATCTTAAGTGCTATGATGTTGTTAAGCGCAGTTTTGCATCGTTCTTGTATTGCTCGTCATTTGCAAATCGTGCATCTGTTTGCAGTGATCCTTATATCAATTTCGACCGAAATCAATCAATCTTTCCAATGGCATGCATGGTTCACGATGTTGATGTCATGATCATCCTTTCCCTTCCAGAGTACCCATATGCATTGCACATCATGTCTTGCATTCCATGCCATGTCTTGCATCATGTTGCTTGTGCATTGGATCATGATTGATTGTTATTCTATTGCTTGTGTTCTTTCTTTGGGTAGAGCTGGGACACGAGTTCGTGAACGAGGAACCTGTTGAGTATGTTTATGAGGAGCAAGGTTTCGAAAACCCTAAGAAATTTATAGGCAAGATGATCATTACCCTCAATATCACTTCTTTCTTCGCTTGCTAGTTGTTCGCTCTATCACTATGCCGCGCTACCTACCACTTTTTTTATCATGCCTCCCATATTTCCATGTCAAGCCTCTAACCCAACTTCCTAGCAAACCATTGTTTGGCTATGTTACCACTTTTGCTCAGCCCCTCTTATAGCGTTGCTTGTTGCAGGTGCCTTGCAGGTTGATCCATGTTGGAGCATGGATGTGTTGGGATATCATAATATCTCTTATTTAATTAATGTATCTATATACTTGGCAAAGGGTGGAAGGCTTGGCGTTTTGCTTGGTGTTTTGTTCCACTCTTGCCACCCTAGTTTCCGTCATACCGGTGTTATGTTCCTTGATTTTGCGTTCATTGGGCGGTTGGGGTTATGGGACCTCCTTGACAGTTCGCTTTGAATAAAACTCCTCCAGCAAGACCCAACCTTGCTTTTAACATTTGCTTAATAACACCTAAAATTTTGCCTAGGGAGTAATTAACTCGAGGATCATCTTAATTCAACCCCCCCTGGGGCCAGTGCTCCACTGAGTGTTGGTCCGAACCGAGTAGACTACGGGGCCACATCGGGGAAACTTGAGGGTTGGTTTTACTCATAGGATGTCTCATCCGGTGTGCCCTGGGATTTGTTGGCACATTCGGGCGGTCTTGTTGGTCTTGTTTTACCATTGCCGAAATGTCTTGTAACTGGGATGCTGAGACTGATCGGGAGAAGGAATATCCTTCGTTGATCGTGAGAGCTTGTGATGGGCTAAGTTGGGACACCCCTGCAGGGTATAAACTTTCGAGAGCCGTGCCCCCGGTTATGTGGCAGATGGGAATGTTTTAATATCCAGTTGTAGAGAACTTGACACTTGACTTAATTAAAATGCATCAACTGCGTGTGTAACCGTGATGGTCTCTTTTCCGTGGAGTCCGGGAAGTGAACACGATTGGGTTATGTTTGAATCTAAGTAGTTCAGGATCACTTCTTGATCACTTCTAGTTTTACGACCATTCCGTAGTTTCTCACTTTCCTCTTATACTCGTATGTTAGCCACCATATTTGCTTAGCGCTTGCTACAACTCCACCTCATAACCACATCCTAACCATAAGCTTAAATAGTCTTGATCTCGTGGGTTTTGAGATTGCTGAGTCCTCGTGACTCACGGATACTACCAAAACAGTTGCAGGTGCTGATGATACCAGTGTAGGTGATGCCACCGAACTCAAGTGGGAGCCTAGTTGGGACGAAGGGGATTTAGCATTTGGGGTTGTCTTCTTTTCATTTGGATTTGTCCGTAGTTGGACTATGTGTGTACTCTAAATGGTGTATGAATTATTTGATCATTGTGTGACGTGGTGATTGTAAGACAACTATTTATCCTTGTTCTTGTACATGGGATTGTGTGAAGATGACCCTTCTTGCGACAAAACCATAATGCATGCATGCCTCTAAGTCTTGCCTCGACACGTGGGAGATATAGCCGCATCTCGGGTGTTACGAGTTGGTAATCAGAGCCATTCCCGACTTAGGAGCCCCTTGCTTGATCGAATAGCTGACGTTGTTGATTCTAGAACAAAAATGTTTTGTGTCTTAGGATTATATATATTGGAGAGTAGGATTCTTTTTACTCCTCAATCCCCTTCGTCGCTCTGGTGATGTCCCCTGACGTAGATGTTTTGATTTTCCTCTCCTCATTTTCACTAAAAATTAGGATCACAAGGGTATCTTGGGATCGTTTCGATATTCTTGGGACGAGAACATTGTTCTTGGTTCCTGTGACGCCCTCGATTCAATCATACACTAATCATACACGCAAATGTGTATGATCAAGATGAAGGACTCACGGGAAGATATCACAATACAACTCTAGACACAAATCAAAATAATACAAGCTTCATATTATAAGCCAGGGGCCTCGGGGGCTCGAATACATAAGCTCGAATACACAAGAGTCAGCGAAAGCAACAATATCTGAGTACATACATGAGTTAGACAAGTTTTCCTTAAGAAGGCTAACTCGAAAACAACATCGATCGAAAAGGCAATCCTCCGGGTAGTAGTAGTCATCATGGCATCGTCTGGCTCCTGGGATCTGTCATCTGGTCGCAACAATCGGGCATGGGGGAAAAGAAGTAGCAAAGCAACCGTGAGTACTCATCCAAAGTACTCGCAAGACTTACATCAGATCTAAACTAAGTATGCATCTTTATCAAAGGAATAGGTTGTATTTGTGGACAAAACTACAAAATGCCAGAAGAGAAGGGGAAAGCCTAGCCTATCGAAGACTAGCATCTTCAGGCATCTTCAAGCATCTTGCAGCATATAGAAGAGTACAGACCAACATAATGTAGAGTAGTAGAGTTATCAACCTTGGCCAGAGATCCTTTCTCGACTCCCTGCGAGAAAGCAATCCCAGAGCCATACTATCCATTTATCATAATCAGGTCTCATAACCATTTCTCATCTCAAGTTTCCAGTTCTAGTTGTATCGACCGGGATACAACTCCAAGTGTCCGTTACCGTAGGATAGGCTATCGATAGGTGTTTTCTTCCCTGCTGGGGTGCACCAACTTACCCACCACGCTCGATTAACTCCGGCCGGACACACTTTCCTGGGACATGCCCGGCCTCAGCCAAACAATACGCCGCAACCCGACCTAGGCTTAATAGAGTGGCCAGCACGCCGGACTAAACTTATGCCCCCAGGGGTTATGGGCCATCGCCCCGGGAACTCCTGCATGTTGCGTGAGCGGCCGGTGAGCGGACCTAGCTACCTCCTTGAACAAGGCAGGAGCTTACGCAGTCCAACCCGGCGCCCGCCGCTCAGTCGCTAACGTCTATTAAGCTTCGGCTGATGTATACGATGCAGAACACCCATACTATGACACGTGATGGTTAGTGCTATCGGGCCAGAGGCCCCTCGGATCAAATTTCCAAATCGTAATGGATTAGGAGCATGCGGTAACGAGAAGAGACTCGCGATCGATGTGACCCCGGTGCCCCGTCTCGAGTTGTCGGTGTACAAAAAGAGGGGTACACTTTTTGTAACCCTATAAATGTGCACGGGCAGTCTGAGCCACGGGCACCACCACACCAAGCAAGGCAAGGGAGGTGAGCCCGGGTAAGACCGAAACTCAAGAGAACTAGAACGATGCCAAGGCCAAGACCACGAAGAGCAAAGGGGACAAAATGGACTCCCCCGGCAAGATCCTTGCCGGGAGACAGTTTTAGCAACCCCGGCATGATCCTTGCTGCGGCAACACGCCGCACACCTACGGAGCAAATCACCCTTGAGTCCACTGCCCCCATGGCGCAAGGATTCGAGAAACATCCCCGTGGTGGCATGAAGATCTTTGTGAAGACATTCAAGATCAGATACACACTATAGAAGATGACGACCCTTGGCAGGATCCCAACTGAGGAAAACCACAAGCCCCCCGGCAAGCACCTTGCCGGGGATGATAGCAGGCGCCTCGGCAAAACCCTTGCCGGGGCCCGGCAAGGCCCTTGCCAAGGACATCCGCAGGACCACCACCAGGACCATGTCGACTAAACCTCCACCGCCGTTCGCATGCAGCTTCTGACCCAACCATCTGGGCAGGCACCTGCGTGGCGGCATGAAGATCTTCATGAAGACCCACCACTGCGCCACCTCAGCTGCCTGCCTACCTACTTGGCATCGCATGCCACTAGTAGAAAACAGGGCTTTGGTCCAGGCCGGGTCAGCCCATTAGTCCCGGTTCAGCCTAGAACCGGGACCAATGGGGGCATTGGTCCCAGTTCGTGAGCCCAGGGGGCCGGCCGGGCCACGTGAGCCATTGGTCCTGGTTCATCTGGACCTTTTGGTCCCGGTTGGTGGCATGAACAGGGACCAATGGGCCTCGCTCCTGGCCCACAACCATTGGTCCCGGTTCGTGCCTCAAACCGGGACTAAAGATTAGACCTTTAGTCCCGGTTTGAGGCATGAACCGGGAAAAATGGGGTTGAGACCTTTAGTCCCGGTTCGTGCCACGAACCGGTACTAAAGGTCCCATTTTCAAACTCTACCCCCCCCCCCCCCCCCCCCCCGTGGATCGCCTTTTCAGTTTTAAAAAAAATAAAAGAAAATGATGGAAATGTCAAAAAAATAAAAGAAAATATGTTTCCCATGTGATATGTGGTCTAGTTGTTGGGAAAATATGCAAATGTGAATTTTGACTTTATTTGTAAAATCTCTCTGAAATTTGTAAAAATGGGCATAACTTTTGCATACTAACTCGGATGAAAAAGTTTTTTATATGACATATCATCTACTCGAAAAGTTACATCCGAATTTAACATTTTCAAAATCCTCAAAAACCTAATAGAAAAAAGTTACGGGGCTTTTAAGATCTAGAGTGAAAAAAATCGAAAAAAATTCAAACAGTGGGCAAACTGTGGTCAAACAATGGTCAAACTAATTATTCTAGAATATTAGTGTTTCTAAATAATTATTTCAGTTACTTCAATTTTGGTCAAATCTGGTCAAACTATGGTCAAACAATGGTCAAACTAATTATTCAAAAAAAATCATAAAATTTCCTTTAGTCCCGGTTGGTGTTACCAACTGGGACTAAAGGTGGAGCTCCACGTGGCCGTGCCCTGTAGTCCCGGTTCTGGATTGAACCGGGACTAAAGGGAGAGGCATTAGTACCGACCCTTTAGTCCCGGTTCAAGAACCGGGACTAAAGGCCCTTATGAACCGGGACTGAAGGCCCTTTTTCTACTAGTGTGCGTCACTGTCCAGGGCGCGTGTCGACACAAGAAGGAGCGGCGACTGACGAGACAGATCTCTCCCGCGTCCCCAATAAAGCAAGGACACTGAAACAAGACGCATTAAATGCGCCTTGTCATGTAATGCGAGGGATTACCTCGCATCACTGTACCCTTTCCACCTCCTGTGTGCCACTTGGCAACCCCTTTTTCTATAAAAGGAGGCCCGAGGCGACCAGGAGAAGGATTCGACTTTTTGGAGCTCCTCACGCCCCATAGCTATCTCAAGAACATAGATATACAATCCACCAAAGCAGGAGAAGGGTTTTACGCATCCTCGCGGCCCGAACCTGGATAAATGAACCATGTGCTATCTGTTTGATCCGCTCATCTCACGACCCCATGCCCCGCTAACCACAGTAGGGATTCTTGTGATCCCATAGGTATCGTTCCCACCGACACGAGTACTTGCGACAAGGGCTAAGAATGCCCAGCCACGCCTCGTAAGTATCTCGCGGGCACATTCCAGGTCAACCCGGCTCCACATCACTCGCTATTAAGCTCATGCGGCTACCCCTCAGGGTTGACCCGTCTTTAGTAACATGGCTCAGTGTAAAGTCATAGTAACCATAGTAATTGTGTGTCTAACACCAAGGGGAAAACCTGAGGAATCACCCCCGGCGAATCCCACTCGATGTTATCATCAAGGTGAATGTAAGAGGATCCACCCTCGAGGTTCACACTTGAGGGGTTGCACGACAGAGCGGTAACGGAAGTGGTTAAGGAGGAAATCACCCTCGATGACCTCGACCATATAGCTACACTACAGAGATCTCATCAGGAGTGATGTAAGAGGTTCCACCCTCGGCGCTCGATGGTAACTCTGCAGAGTTGTACAACTAGGGGGTGATGTGCGGTGTTGGGGCCTGGACGTCGATCATGTTGATCGAGTCAATGAATATAAAGCGAGGCAACTGGGATAAGGTGGGGGTCACTGATGGATCACTAACCAACCTATACTAAGAAGTTTAGGATAGGCAGGTAAGGCATGAAAGCAGGTAATAAAAACAGGCTATGCATCAGAGTAGGATCATACAGAAAGCAGTAGCAGTTCTAATGCAAGCATGAGAGGGAAAGAAATGGGCGTTATCAGAATGACGTAGTCGATCATAGTGTCTACCGGAGAGAAGAGGGGGAAGAAACAGTAAATACAGAGCAATAAATGCATCACAAGACATAACATGATGACGGGCAGAGCTAGGGTTGCCCTAACATAGTACTATACGTTGCAGACGGAGGGGATAAACATCCGAGGATGAATTCCCGGCGTTAGGCGGATTCCGGACCGAGGAAAAGAGGCGGGAAAGTTCCATGTTCAGCTTTCTAGTGGCATGTGACAGATGAACTGACCGAGTATTCGGATTGGTTTGATTTTTCTAAGCAACTTTCATGTAGAAAACATTTTCATCCAAGCTACGGTTTGAAAGTTATGGATTTTCGCAGTTTAAACCAATTTCTGAATTATTTTAAAAGCAGAAAAGGTTTATTGCGTCAGCAGTGATGTCAGCACTGCGTCAGCTGTGCTGACCAGTCAAACTGACAGGTGGGACCCACCGGTCAGACTCTCTGTCAAATAGAGGCTTAACTAAACTAACAGGGTTAGTTAGGGGGCGTGGGAACCAACAGTCAGTGACTAGTTAGTACTAATTAACTAACTAATTTAACTAACATTTTAATTAATCATTTGTTTTTTTAAACATTTTACTCGCGGGACCCACATGTCAGCGAGCCAGTGCTACCACGTGGGCAGTTGACTTGGTCAACTGGGCCCGCGGGGCCTAGCCGTCAGCGGCCCAACGCGTCGGGCCCACGGCCATGCTGGCGCCACGTCGGATGCGTCACCGGAGCTGCTCCGGCGACCCAAAGCATGGCGGTGCATGGCGGAGCAGCATGGAAAGGCACTAGAGGGCAGTATTTGCCACGTGGTTGGCTGCATTCGGACGAGTCCTCGCCCGCGAGTCAAACGGTGGTGTTGGCTTCGCCGGAGTTGGCCGGGAGCGCCGCCGGCGACGAGGGGTGGCGGAGGCGAGGTTCGGGCGGCGACGGAGCCGGTATTGCGGTGCGCGTTTTGGCGAACTAAGGAGCTGGGTGAGGTCTACGCGGCGCATGGAGCTTGTTGGACATGTTGGCGGGACCAAAAGGTCACCGGGTCCGCGCCGGCGACGAGCTAGGCGTTAACGGGTTTGGCCACGCAAACGACAGTGGCTACGGGGCGAGAGAGAGCTAACGGAGAGGGGGTGGAGGTGCAAAGCTCACCAGGAGCCTGTAGGTTTGCAAACGTGGGCTCCAGGGAGGCTCGGCGGAGCGAATCGACGGCGGCGAGCTTAGGCGTCCCAAGGAGGAAGACGGTGTGGATCCGACGCTGCGGAGCCTTCCGGCTCCAACGGTGGGCACCGTTCGACGTGAAGGACGACGGCGGACACCTACGACATGTTGGCGATGCGGGGCGAAGACGGTGGCCACGGGATCGATGCGGCGACGGCGGCAGGCACGCTCGGGTCAGAGAGAGGGGAGTGCTCGAGGGGGATCTGGAGGGGAGTGGGAGAGGCAGAGGTGAGTGGGGCTAGCTGGGGAGGAGGCCGATGCGTCGAGGGGGGGGGGGTCAGAGGCCTTATCCTCTCGCGGAGGCGTCGACGGCGAGGTGATTCGGCGGCGACGGGCGCGCTCTGCCTTGCTCGGTCGGAGGAACAGGAGGGAGGCGCACTTCGGGCAGCTGGGCCGACCAGGCTGGGTGAGGTGGGCCGGCCTGCTAGGATGGGCCGAAGCCCATGGGAGGCCAGGGGCTCTCCCACCCCTTCTTCCTTCCTTTTCCTTTTTTTCCAATAAAGACTTTGCAAAAAGTATGCCATTGGCCAAAATAATTTCAAAGATGTATATTGCACTTCCACAAAAATATTGTGAGACTTTAGAAAAAGAATGCCAATTTTATAAATTAAAAAGGCATTTAATTTATTGCTTCGGTCACTGTTTTAAGTAGTTTAGGCCACTTAAACCCTTTGCAAAAATTTTGGTTCACCGCCAATATTAGTTGTGGAATATTTGGCACAAGATGAACATTTTTGTTTTCATGTCTGAGCATTTTGAATTTCATACAGAATTTGAAATTGAATTCAATTGGAATTTGAAAGAACATGAGACAATAATGATCAGGCACATGTTTAGCAAAAATATTAACTTAACCCAGGGGTTACTGTAGCACCATTACACCGGGGTGTTACAACTCTCCTCCTCTAAAAGAAATTCTCGTCCCGAGAATTAAGAGGTAGAAAGGAACAGTTCGGGGTATTCAGCATGGAGGTTATCCTCGCATTCCCAAGTGGCTTCATCCTTAGAATGATTTGACCATTGCACCTTGAGGAACTTGGTAGCCTTCTGGCGTGTTCGACGTTCAGCTTCTTCAAGAATGCAGATTGGATGCTCCTTGTATGTGAGATCATCTTGCACTTCAATCAGTTCCGGATCCACTTCACGTTCCGGGTCCTTGAAGCAACGACGAAGTTGTGACACGTGGAAGACGTCATGGACATGAGAGAACTGAGGTGGGAACTCCAATTGATAAGCCACTAGTCCAGGACAGGCCAGAATGCGGAAAGACCAATGTAGCGCGGAGCTAGCTTGCCCTTGACTCCGAATAGATGAGTGCCTCTCAAAGGAGTGACACGCAGATAAGCTTGTTCACCAGGTTGATAAGTTGAACCCCAGTGTTCCCAGTCATAGTTGCTCTTCTGGCGGGACTGGGCCGCCTTGAGATTATCCCAGACAATGCTAACCTGCTCTTCAACTTGTTGAATAATGTCTGGAACAATGAGCGCCCGTTCCCCAGTTTCTGACCAATTCAGAGTGGTTCGGCACTTACGTCCATAAAGCACTTCGAAGGGTGCCATCTTCAAGCTGGCTTCATAGCTGTTGTTATAAGAGAACTCCGCATAAGGGAGAGATTCTTCCCACTTCTTGCCGAAAGAAATAACACAAGCCCGAAGCATGTCTTCAATAATTTGATTGACTCGCTCGACTTGGCCTTGGGATTGGGGATGATAAGCAGTGCTCCAGGTAATATGAGTTCCCATTGCCCCTTGGAAACTATCCCAGAAGTTCGAAGTGAATATACTTCCACGGTCTGAACTGATCTCCTTTGGGATGCCGTGGAGTGACACAATTTGGGAGATATACAAGTTTGCTAATTGACTAGCAGTGATAGTCTCCTTGACTGGCAGAAAGTGAGCAACCTTCGAGAATTGGTCAATGCTGACAAAGATAGCATCGTTACCTTTCCGAGACTTGGGAAGGCCAGTGACGAAGTCCATTTGGATCTTATCCCAGTTCCATTGAGGAATCGGTAGCGGTTGTAGAAGTCCAGCCGGTTTCTGATGTTCTGCTTTGAAACGACGACAAACGTCACATTCTTCAATATATCGAGCAATGTCTTGCTTCATATTAGACCACCCGTACTTCTGACAGATGTCTAGATACATCTTGGTACTTCCCAGATGAATAGAGAGAGGGGCATCATGCGCTTCTTTGATCACCTTCTCTGTCGTAAGCTCGAACCGGGGAACGACAATGTGATCTCTGAAGTATAAGGTTCCATCTTCACCAAGTGAGAAATCTCTGGATTTCTCTAAGGCAAGATCCTTTTTCATCAAATCCACGTGAGCATCTTTGGCTTGAGCAGACTTAATTGCTTTCAGCAGAGTTGGTTCCAGGACAAGGTTATTCAGAGAACCTTGTGGAACTAGTCGAAGGTTCAGCTTGCATAGCTCTTCATAAAGGCGGGGTTGAGCTTTGAAGACCATGTGATTGTTGCAATAAGACTTACGGCTCAGGGCATCGGCCATTACATTAGCCTTGCCAGGTGTATAAGATATACCGCAGTTGTAGTAAGCAATAGCTTCCATCCATCGCTACTGACGGAGGTTCAGATCTAGCTGAGTAAACAAATACTTCAGAATCCGATGATCAGTGAAGATCTCGCAACGATTACCAAGAAGGTACTGTCGCCATAGCTTCAGTGCATAGATAACCGCAGCAAGCTCAAGGTCATGAACTGGGTAGTTCTCTTCATGAGAACGCACTTGACGAGAGGCATCAGCAATCACTCTACGCTCTTGCATTAGGACACAACCTAATCCTTGACGTGAAGCGTCGCAATAGATGACAATGTCCTTGCAAGAATCAGGGGGAGCAAGCACTGCGGTAGATGTCAGCTTGTCTTTGAGTGCCTGGAAACTTTCCTGACATTTGTCTGTCCAATCGAACTTAACGCCTTTGTGAAGCAGATTGGTCAATGGCTTGGCAATCTTGGAGAAGTTCTCGACAAAGCGACGACAATAGATGGCAAGACCGAGAAAGCTTCTGAATTGCTTCACAGTCTTCGGAGGGGTCCAGTCAAGAATAGCGCGAACGCATGCTGGGTTGACAGCAATACCATCTTTGGAGATGACATGACCAAGGTAGGTGACTTCAGGAAGACAGAATTCGCACTTGGAATACTTGGCATAAAGTTGATGTTCTCGAAGCTTCTCTAAAACAAGGCGAAGATGTTCAGCATGTTCTTATTTGTTCTTCGAATATACCAGAATATCACCCAGATAGACTACGACGAACTTGTCGAGGTGATCCATGAACATGGATATTTTGTTGGGATATCACAATATCTCTTATTTAATTAATGCATCTATATACTTGGTAAAGGGTGGAAGGCTCGGCCTTATGCCTGGTGTTTTGTTCCACTCTTGCCGCCCTAGTTTCCGTCATATCGGTGTTATGTTCCCGGATTTTGCATTCCTTATGCGGTTGGGTTATAATGGGAACCCCTTGACAGTTCTCCTTGAATAAAACTCCTCCAGCAATGCCCAACCTTGGTTTTACCATTTGCCACCTAGCCTTTTTTTTCCTTGGTAGTCGCGCTCCCGAGGGTCATCATTATTTTAACCCCCCCATCCCTGGGCCAGTGCTCCTCTGAGTGTTGGTCCGACCGAGTAGACTGCGGGGCCACCTCGGGGCAACTTGAGGGTTGGTTTTACTCGTAGGATGTCTGATCTGAGTGTGCCCTGAGAACGAGATATGTGCAGCTCCTATCGAGATTTGTCGGCACATTCGGGCGGTGTTGCTGGACTTGTTTTACCATTGTCGAAATGTCTTGTAACCGGGATTCCGAGCCTGATCGGGTCTTCCCGCTAGAAGGTATATCCTCCGTTGACCGTGAGAGCTTGTGATGGGCTAAGTTGGGACTCCCCTGCAGGGGTTGAACTTTTGAAAGCCGTGCCCGCAATTATGGGCAGATGGGAATATGTTAACGTCCGGTTGTAGAAAACCTGAAGTTGATCTTTATTAAAATACATTAACCGCGTGTGTTACCGTGATGGTCTCTTCTCGGCGGGGTCCGGGAAGTGAACACGGTGTTGGAGTTATGCTTGACATAGGTTATTCTAGGATCACTTCTTGATCATAGTTGTTCGACCGTGCTTTGCCTTCTCTTCTCGCTCTCATTTGCGTATGTTAGCCACCATATATGCTAGTCGCTTGCTGCAGCTCCACCTCATTCATTTTACCTTACCCATATGCTTAAATAGTCTTGATCGCGAGGGTGTGAGATTGCTGAGTCCCCATGACTCACAGATACTTCCAAAACCAGTTTGCAGTTGCCGATGTTACCGAGCAGGTGACGCAACCAAGCTCAAGGAGGAGCTCGTTGAAGATCTTGTCCTTTATGTTGGTTCATTCTAGTTGATCAGTAGCGGAGCCCAGTCGGGACGATCGGGGATCTGTGTAGCACTTGGGGTAGTGTTCTTTTATTTTGGTTCCGTAGTCGGACCTTGATTATATCTGATTGATGTAATGCTTTATTCATGTAATTGTGTGAAGTGGCGATTGTAAGCCAACTATGTATCTCTCTTTCCCTTATGTATTACATGGGTTGTGTGAAGATTACCTCAATTGCGACATTGCTTTCAATGCATATATGCCTCTAAGTAGTGCTTTGACACGTGGGAGATATAGCCGCATTGAGGGCGTTACAAGTTGGTAATCAGAGCCTTCCCCGACCTTAGGAGTCCCCACTGCTTGATCGAATTAGCTGCCGTTGTTGAGTCTAGAAAAAAATGTTTCGAGTCATTTAGGAATTATATATCGGAGATTTTAGAAATTCTTTTACTCCCCAGTCCCTTCATCGGTCTGGTAAGGCATCATGACGTAGAGTTTTGGCTCTTCTCTTCTCAAATTTCACTAAAAAAATTTAGGATCACGCGGGTATTTTGGAATCTTTCTGATCGATTTGTGACGAGAACATTGTTCTTGGTGCCTCCTGTCATTTAGGGGTTGTGGCAGTGTACCGTGGAGTTGAGCTCCGAGGTGTTGTTGTCACAATTTTATCGTTGCAGTTCTGGAATACATGAGTTTGTTCGCCGACATCGAAAATCTCTTTTATGCAGTTGTTGGTGAGATAACCTCGACGCCACCCAGTACTGGGCCGGGAGTTCGGGAGTATTGCCATAACTTGTATAACGGATGCTTTTCGAAGGTTGAGGTAGATGATTTCCGAAGGTTTCTTGGTTATGTGCTGAAGGATGGATACAGCTAGATGTTGGATTTGCTAGATTTGGCTGAGATATTATGCTTCCCCTGTATCCCCAACACCTGATTGCATAACCGGAAAATTTCGGGAGTTGATAAGTGGGAAATCAAGTAGCTCTTAGAATATCTTTCTGACAGATGTATGATATGAAATTGGGGTTCGACGTCTAGTGGTCCGCCTAATCACGGTCGGTTTTACAGTGGTCTCGTTGTGTCTTAAAGAGTCCTTGGCTATGCCGACTCGGGGACGCTTCGTATGTCTTGTGCACTGCCTTGTACATGATGGTGCTGTATGATCGAGCCCGTGTAGGCCCCACTCCGAAAACTTCGGACAAAATCTCTATCATATGTTTGTTCCGGCTTATTCTGCAAGCCAATCCTCTGTTTTTGTTTTGAGTTGTGGTATTCGAGTTGCTTCGAAGTCAAATGTTGATTCCATACCTTTTCCTAAGTGGTGTTCTCATATTCCTATGTCAATACTAATCCTTCTCGGTCATCGAGTTTGTCATGACGATCCTTGTTAACCGGTGCGATTCTCTTTAATATGATCCTATCATTTGTCTCATCCGCAAGATCAACTCCAAGTCTTCTCAACGTGGTTTGTTTCATTCGTCCCAAGTTGCTTTTGTTTTTCCTGCCCTCCCACCCTTGTTTCTTCAAGGTCTCAGATCTCTTAATCAAGTATCATCTTATTGATGTGAAGTCTCTCCATTCTTTTCCGTCAATATTCTAATCTGATGATTCTCATGAAGTTTCTAATGGAGCTTCAAGTTCGTCACTCTTCACTCATTTCCTTCTCTGGTGGATCTAATTCAAGCTTTGTTGATCATATCTTATCCTCTGTTCAAATGCTTTCTCATGTCGGTCCACCTCATAATAATCCACTTCTCGCTATTCAATTGTTCCGGAGTGCTCAAGATATCTCGGAGATTCGTGTTTCCACTCTGCTTTCGTTCCAGCTCTTTCGAGGATGTTATCTCATTCAAGCCATTTAAATCAATCGGCGCAATCTATATTTTAAATCATCAACGGTGTTTCTCTTGAGTGGGCTCTAACCCACAGGTCTTTTCCCAGGATCTTACCTGACTCTTCTTATTCTCCCGGAGTTATTCTCAAATCTTCTAAAGTTTGACGTAAGAATGAGTTATCATCAGTCATATGTATTTCTCCAAGATCGGTCAAATTCTTTTCATCGTTGGCTCAACCTTTCCAATTTTCTTTCCGGAGTGCCTCAAAAATTCTCAGTGGTGGTTCTCTTCATCGTTCTCAACAGTTGAAGACCGAGGAAGAGTTTCTCTTCAATCATATCCGTTCTCATGAAGAATCTCAGTTCTAGCTTGATGCCATCCTCTCATAATTGTTTGTGAGTATTCTTTCACCCATCCGGAGCAATTCAGGAGTCTTTCCAGTTTGATTCCCCAGAGCCCATCACCTCAGAAGTATTCATTCTCAGCTTTCAGCTCTCTTTCTCTAAATCTTACCGGTGCATCATTCAAGTTTTCTCTAATCAGCTCGTGATCTCTTTGTTCTCATGGATCTAAATTCCCTCAAGCACCTTCGTTCATTTGATAATTCTTCCCGGTGTTTCTTTATATTTTTCATTGTTCATTTTCAATCCTTACGGTGGGTCGTTCAAGAGTTCTCTTCATTCGTTGTCATATCAATTCATTCGTTCTTTCCAAGTCTACCGGTGGTTCATTTAAGACCTTCCCAAGTTGGTTCGATATCTATCTTAATCCTTTCTTTGGGAATAAGTAGTATGCCAAATCCGTTGCTTGTCATCAATCTAAATTGGTGGAGGATATGCATAATGTAATTCTTATTCTTCTTTCATCCAAGTGATTAATTCCTTATTCCGGAGGTTCATTAAAATTCTTGATCTCAATTTTTTCATCTTTTCTTTTTCCGGAGGTCCAACCTCTTTCAATTATATCACCACGGAGGTTCTTCTAAATCATTGCAAGGTTTCACCTTGTGTTTTCAACTTCTCTTTCCTTTTGTTTGACCATTCTTTTGTTTACCGGAGTTCTTCATCAAGGTTCTACATGATGGTTCACCAATGATTTAATTCCTTCTCCAAGTGTTCATCAACATTCTTTCCAGAGGAGCTCAAGCATTCTTCATTTTGCAATCCGGAGTGCAATTCTTCCTTCCATATCAATAGAGGTGGTATTATGTCATTCTTGATAATTTGAGTTCATGTTTCATGATTCACATGTTATCAGGAATGGGATATTTTAAATCCATCGATCTCGTCATTGAAGTATCTTGGATTATATTTCACCTAAAACTTTACCTAAGGATTGTTGTTAATTATGGTGCTTATAAATGCTCCAAGTTCTTCATTAATCCTTCCGGTGAGATAAGTTTCTCGTCTCCTTGTTCTTATCAATCCAATTCTTTTTCCGTGAGTGGCAGAATTTCACCTCATAGTTTTGAGAGGCTTTCCATTAGCCCACTATAAGTTATTCTTTTCGTTGTTGAGTTCCCAAAACCTCATGCAATCTTTTCTTGCAAGGATGTTTTCTACGTTCAATTGTGGAAGAAGTTGTCTTTTTCTTCTCTGTTCTTTTGTTCCGACGATCTACCTTTGATTCCTTCTTCCGGATGCATTGTGTTGTTGCTCTCTTCGTTCCATCACCCCATTTTTGCCAAGATCATATTCTTTTCATGCTTGACCATTTAACCGGTGTGTTGTGCCCTCTGATTTAGTTCTTCCCATTTTATCAAGTTTTGACTCCCTTCTCAGTCGAAGTGATGTCCAAATTATATCATTCTTAATCCTTCCCTATCTTGAATTAACCGGAGTTGTTTCAATATATATCTTGCCCTTCAACCTCAAGGTTTTTCACAATGTTGTTTGTCCCTCTTTTCTAACGGAGTGTTTTCGACCTTGTTCACCTTCGTTGTATTCTTTTCTCGAATTTGTTCAACCTCTCAAGGTTCTTTGGTTTCACTCGTTTGTCAAAGAAGCATCGAGCCAGGAGGATTTGCTCGATCCCCTCCTCTTTCTTCGATCTCCCAGCGCCGCCATCCTCCTCTTGCCGATCTCCTTCCTCCTCTCGCTCGACCCCATACGCAGGAGACCCCACGTCAGCCTCTCCTTCCCCTGCGACTAGCACCACGCCTCTGCTGTTGATGCCCTTGCCCGGATCCTCGTCGCCTCCCCGCCATGGCGCCCGCGCCGGCGACCTCGCAGGTCGTTGCCTCGCACCATCTTTGTCTTCCTAGAGCCCCAGAGCCCGTTCCCCACCTCTGCCTTCGTCGCCGTTAGCCGGTGCAGCAGCTCCGCCTCAGCTCTGCCCCGACCTCCGCAGCCAGGGGCCTCTACCTCTCCTCTGCTCCCGGCCAGCAGCACCGAGCCCCTCCGCGTTCTGGCGTCCTCGTCGTCCTCAAACAGCAGCAGCTCCAGCCTCCACTCGGTCCTCCTCGAGCTCCTCGGCTCCCTCCACCGGAGCCGGCCAACTCCGACTACCTCCTTTGCCTCACACCCAGGGACGAGCGCGTGTGGTCATTGACCCTGCTCGGTTCTCCCTCTACCCGTCCAGCGCGCGTGGCCGAGCTACCCTGCCTCGACGTACGACTACGCGATGACGCACCAAGTTGCGTTTCAGAACGTTCAATTACATTCAATGAGGATTTCGACAAGTACCACGACGCTCGGAGTCCTCGGATCCGTCTAGTTCCACTATGAGATGTACAACTACTGTCGACCTCGAAGACCTCGGATTCACCAAGTTCCCACAACGACGAGTGTGACCCTTCGGATGCGCCAAGTTCGTCTAAACAAAATGCCAAGTACCACTCATGTCGGTAAGACCCGCAAGTCGGACCCTAAACAATCGACGTCTCGTGGACTGTGTACAACTGCCGTCGCTCTGAAGATGTTGGAGTCATCAAGTACCTCTCTGAACGAACATGAACGACTACCATCGCAAGAACGGGACCTGGAAGTCCGAAGACCCCAAGTACCACAACACCGATGACATGAACGTCTATAGAAACTCTTGCAACGATAAACATGTACCACTACTGTCGCCGAGATCGCGAGAACTTCTACCGTCGACCCTAGAGCATGCGAGAACGACTACTTCCACTACCGCTGTCATGAGAACTGTCCCGCTTGCACGCTTTGAAGGTATAACCCCGAGATGAAGTCCGTGAACGAATGCTTGCGATGTTTGAGATGCTCATGTTTGCACCGTGTCCAAATTTGTCACTCATTTTCCTTGTCGCCAACTCGTGGGACACCCAGAATCCGGGAGTGCCCCACCATCTTTTGCACGCATCCGCACACTTCTCCTTTGCATCGGTATCTAAATCGAGTACCGGAACCGGGACGTTGCCGTGGCACCGTTTCGTTATCATTGCTGCGGCACCCCTTTTCATTTCCGCCACGATGACAAATGCTTCTTAATATGCTCTTATCAACTTATTCATAAATATTGCATAAAACTTGCATGTCATCCGCATCATGATAACAACTTCAAGAATGTTTAAAATTGTTGTTTGCATTAAATTGCTAAATGCATATGGGGATTTACCGGATTCGTTGTTTGTTATATCCGGCCCCATTTAAATTACTTAGATTGTGTAGTTTACTTTTGCTTCACCTCTTGCCATGTTAACCAACATTTAATATTGTTGAGTACCTAAACAAGAGAGAACTAAATAAGTCATGTGGTGTTTTCGTCAATATGCAACTCGTTGCATATTGAGCTCCACTTAATTTGTAGAATTGCTTGTGCACTTTTCCAGGCGATGCCTCACTAAACCGGACATGCATCATATTTGTTTGCGCACCGTGCCATGCTTATGTGGTGGTTGTTTACTATGTTGTTTGCATCCTTTTCCGGTGTACTTCTTCTCGGTAATCCGGTAACGTCGTGTTGTGAGGATTCGTTTGACTTCATCCGTTTGTCTTCTTCTTGGACTCGTTCTTCTTCCTTGCGGGATTTCAAGCAAGATGATCATACCCTCAAAATCACTTCTATCTTTTCTTGCTAGTTGCCCACTCTATTGCTATGCCTATGCTACGATACCTACCACATGCTTATCATGCCTCCGATATTTCTCAACCAAGCCTCTAACCAACCTTGACCTAGCAAACCGTTGTTTGGCCATGTTACCGCTTTGCTCAGCCCTTGTTATAGCGTTTCTAGTTACAGGTGAAGATTGGAGTTTGTTCCATGTTGGAACATGGATATTTTGTTGGGATATCACAATATCTCTTATTTAATTAATGCATCTATATACTTGGTAAAGGGTGCAAGGCTCAGCCTTATGCCTGGTGTTTTGTTCCACTCTTGCCGCCCTAGTTTCCTTCATATCGGTGTTATGTTCCCGTATTTTGCATTCCTTACGCGGTTGGGTTATAATGGGAACCCCTTGACAGTTCGCCTTGAATAAAACTCCTCTAGCAATGCCCAACCTTGGATTTACCATTTGCCACCTAGCCTTTTTTCCTTGGGAGTCGCGCTCCAGAGGGCCATCATTATTTTAACCCCCCCGCCCCGGCCAGTGCTCCTGTGAGTGTTGGTCGGACCGAGTAGACTGCGGGGCCACCTCGGGGCAACTTGAGGGATGGTTTTACTCGTAGGATGTCTCATCTGAGTGTGCCCTGAGAACGAGATATGTGCAGCTCCTATCGGGATTTGATGGCACATTCGGGCGGTGTTGCTTGACTTGTTTTACCATTGTCGAAATGTTTTGTAACCGGGATTGCGAGCCTGATCGGGTCTTCCCGCTAGAAGGTATATCGTTCGTTGACCGTGAGAGCTTGTGATGGGCTAAGTTGGGATTCCCCTGCAGGGATTGAACTTTTGAAAGCTGTGCCCGCAGTTATGGGCAGATGGGAATTTGTTAACGTTCGGTTGTAGAAAACCTAAAGTTGATCTTAATTAAAATACATCAACCGTGTGTGTTACCGTGATGGTCTCTTCTCGGCGCGGTCCGGGAAGTGAACACGTTGTTGGAGTTATGCTTGACGTAGGTTGTTCTAGGATCACTTCTTGATCATAGTTGTTCGACCGTGCTTTGCCTTCTCTTCTCGCTCTCATTTGCATATGTTAGCCACCATATATGCTAGTCGCTTGCTGCAGCTCCACCTCATACATCTTACCTTACCCATAAGCTTAAATAGTCTTGATCGCGAGGGTGTGAGATTGTTGAGTCCCCGTGACTCATAGATACTTCCAAAACCAGTTTGCAGGTGCCGATGTTACCGAGCAGGTGACGCAACCAAGCTCAAGGAGGAGCTCGTTGAAGACCTTGTCCTTTATGTTGGTTCATTCTAGTTGATCAGTAGCGGAGCCCAGTCGGGACGATCGGGGTTCTGTGTAGCATTTGGGGTACTCTTCTTTTATTTTGGTTCCATAGTCGGACCTTGATTGTATCTTATTGATGTAATGCTTTATTCATGTAATTGTGTGAAGTGGCGATTGTAAGCCAACTATGTATCTCTCTTTCCCTTATGTATTATATGGGTTGTGTGAAGATTACCTCCCTTGCGACATTGCTTTCAATGCGGTTATGCCTCTAAGTCGTGCTTCGACATATGGGAGATATAGCCGCATCGAGGGCGTTACATGTTGAGCCTACTCAGTTCGATCAGTTCTATAACATGGCCCTCAAGCAATAAGGTGCTCAGCTCAAGTGTGAGGCTTCATAGAAGAGAATCAGGGATGTAGTCCAGTCTTCTTCTTCCTCACAAGTGGCAGCTAAGCAACAGAAGTTCTGGCTTCCTCCGCCTCCTCCGTTTCGTCAGCCCTACCAGCAGAAGAACAAAGGTGGCCATGGATCTTCCCACCCACCCAACCTAGGCTATCAGAACAAGTCTCAGACTCAAGCTCCAAGGTCAGGTGCTCCCACTCCTTATCATCATCCGCTCTCAGAGGTTACTTGCAACAAGTATTAGCAGAAAGGTCACTATTCAAACAAGTGCTTCAACCAAAGGCGCCTTTCGCCTCCTCCTCCTGTGAGGTATTCAAGCGGTGCAGTGGTCAAGCATAATCCCAAGCATGCTAAGGTGAACATCATGAATGCAGCTCAAGCAGAGAATTCTTCAGATGTGATCATGGGTAACCTTTCAGTTAACTCCATTCCTGCAAAAGTATTGTTTGATTCTGGTGCATCGCATTCTTTCATGTCATACCCATTTGCATCAGAGCACAATGTTGACACAGAGGTTTTGTCCAAAGTTATGCAAGTTGTTTCCCCGGGAAAGCTTATGACTTCTAGTTTGGTAGCTCTCGATGTCTCTATCAAGATGGGCAACTATAAATTTCTGGCTTCTCCAATTATTCTTGGTGACTCTGATATCGATCTAATTCTCAGCATGGATTGGCTTTCTAAGCACAATGCCTTCCTTGATTGTGGTGCTAGGGAGATTAAATTGACACACTCTTCTGAGGATGTGATCATCTATGCCACTCATGATGAAACCATTTGGTTGTTCTCCCTCAATGAGAAGGTCGAGTTAGATGCTATTTCTCATATTCCAGTTGTTTGTGAGTACCAACATGTCTTTCCAGAAGAGCTTCCAGGTATGCCTCCTCACCGGCCAATCGAGTTCGTTATCGATCTTGAGCCCAGTACTGAAACAGTTTGCAAGCGTCCATACAAGCTTGGACCAAAGGAGCTGAAGGAATTGAAGAAACAGCTCGATGAAGAAGAGCGTATGGGTTTGGTCATACTGAGTTCATCTTCATGGGGTTGTGGTGTTCTTTTTGTCTAGAAGAAGGATGGCACGGACCGACTTTGCATCGATTACCGTCCATTGAGCAAGAAGACAATCTAGAATAAGTACCTACTTCCCAACATCAATGAGTTGTTCGAGAAACTCAAAGGTGCAAAGGTGTTCTCCAAGCTTGACCTCCGTATGGGTTATCATCAGATTCGCATTCGTGAAGAAGATATATCCAAGACAACATTCCGAACAAGCTTTGGTTCTTATGAATACAGTGTCATGTCTTTCGGCCTTGTCAATCCCCCTCAAACATTCTCTCGTATGATGAACTTCATCTTCAACCCCTACAAAAATGAATTCATCCTGGTGTATCTCGATGACATCTTAGTGTTCTCCAAGAATAAGAAGGATCATGCCAAGAATTTTTGAATGGTGTTCGACAATCTCAGAGAGTATCAATTCTACGCGAAGTTCTCTAAAGGTGAGTTTCGGCTTGATGAAGTTCTTTACTGTCGGATTTCGGGTTCCGGCAGACCCTTAAGGTTTGAACACTGGGGTGCGCGCGGAAATCACGCCTTCTACCTTGCCATCTCGCAAAGAGCTAAACTACTAAAGGAATCACACAAGAGACACAAGATTTATACTAGTTCGGGCCACCATTGTGGTGTAATACCCTACTCCAGTGTGTGGTGGATGGATTGCCTCCTGGGGCTGGTGATGATGAACAATACAAGGAAGAACAGCCTCGCGAGGGTTTATTCTTGGCTGGGGCGACGAACTACTGGGAGGAGTTCGGTCACCTTCTCTCTCTCTCTCTACTTGCTAGCCGGACCAACCAACCCCTTGCTACGCGGGTGGCCGGTCCCTATTTATAGAGGACCTGGTCCTCTTCCCAAATATCGAGTGGGAAGGGAGCCAACATTGGCGGGCTAATTTGAAGGGGGACAGCAAGTACTCTTATCCTGACTAAAGGTGGTCTTCGCCTGCGAAAGACTCTGCGGTGACGCCGTGCTGGGCTCCATGGTGACCTCCGTCTCGTAGTCCGCTTGGTCCTGGTCTCGTTGCACCGAAATGGCAACCTTTGCCTGATGCCTCGGTACTCCACGGCTGCGCTTGCCCCCTTTGCGCCAAAGAGGAAAGAAGGATGCTGCGCGCGCTGGCACCCGCCTGGTGCCCTGAGTCGTCATGGCTTGCGTCATGGGCTCCTCGCGAGGTACCCCGCCTTGAACTCTCCGCCTCCTCACGAGTCAGCCTGACGAGGCTATGCCTGAGGATGCGCCATGTCGTCCGCCTCACGAGGCTTGGCCCCTCGCGAGGGTCTTGAGTCTTGTGCTTGATGAAGATGGGCCATGCTGGGCCCCGAGTTGAGCCATGCCGCAGGCCGCAGGCAGGCAAGTCTGGGGACCCCCGTTCCCAGAACGCCGACAGTAGCCCCCGGGCCCAACGCGCGCATGGACTTGGCCGTGCCGAGAGGCGAAAGGGCAAGGGCGAAGCGCCGCGGGCCCTAACAGCCTGCGGCCTTCGGCGCCGCGTGGCGGTTGATTGGACGTGGGCGTCTCCACTTCCCCATGACGCCTTGGTGATCGTGCGAGTTGGACAAGTCCCTGCATGCAGACCATGTTATGATTACCTGCGTTCGTGGGGGTCGGCGATTGGCCTTCGCCGGCTATAAGTACGGCACCGCGCGTGCCCTTCCAATCCATCTCTTCTTGCTCTCTCATTCGCCTTAGTCGAGGAGGTACTCGGCTGCAGAGAAGGGGAAGGCCCTCCAGGTTGGTCCTGCCTCTCCCCCGCCCAAGCGCGGTTGTGGGCGCCCTCGGAAGCATCCGGTGGCCTCCCCGGCCGCGTTCAGTGGACATGGGGGTGGCTCCCATCGCGGAGGCGGGCGAGCCGCCGTAGCCGAAGGACGCGCCTGGGTCGCGCGTTCTCCCAGGCCACGCTTTCGCACTATGCAGGCGCTGCCGGAGTTCGTCGTCTGGTCGGCGGAGCAGACTCGCGTCCGGCTCCCGCTCCCTCGCTTCCTCCTTGGTGAACTCCCGGCCGGAGCTCCTGACGGCCTCTGGCTCCAGGCGTAGGGCTGCTGCAGCAGGTCCTCGTGGGTCGCGCTGGAGGTCTCCGCCAGCGGGGGCTTGGCCTTCACTCGTGGCTGGCAGGCGTTCGCCCACGCTCGTGAGGGTGTTTGGGGAAGATGGTCGCCGCGCGAGGTGCTGCCCTGAGGACGAGGACCGCGTCCGCGGGCCCCGCTCCGATGGCGATAGAGGAGATAGCGCCCGCGCGGATGGCGGCGTCCGTGACTCCCCAAGCTTCGTCAGCTCTTCCTCAAGCGACTCCTCCAGCGGTGGCAGCAGTCCTCCCCCGCGCTGTCGAGCTTGCTTGGGAGGTGGCGGTTCGTCCGCCCACCGTCGTGCCCCGGTGAAGCGCGAGAGGGAGTCCGCCTAAGGCCCTGAGGCAGCCCGTGTCGCCTCCACGGGCCAATGTGAGGGGGGCTGCACCGGGCTCGTCTTTTTCCTTTCTCTTTTGTTCCCTGTGTAAGATAGAACAGTTGCATGGAGCCCCCTTGGGGCGTGTTGGAAAACATTGCTGTTTTGGCTATTACCTTGATCTTATTTTTTGCACCTCTTGATTTCACGCCTGTGCGTAGATAGTTTTCGACCCCCGCCGGGGGGTGGGGCGACCGACCCAGGCCCTGTGTGCGCGTCGCGGTGCGCGAGGGGCACGGACTAGAAGGGGTGCTCCTGTAATGTGCCAGGGTCGTGAAAACCTTCCTGCGGCTAGGGCAGAAACCCTCGCGAGGACGTCTGAGCACCATCCCTCGCGAGGTTGTTTACGAGAGAAACCAAAGCGAGGAGCGAAAATTGACGAACCACAAATCAGCAACAGCGACAACTTCAATAAGACTCCAAATGCAAACAAACACGTCAACTGCGGAAAGCAAATGAAAAAGCCGCGTCCGGCACCTAATCTAGTCTTCGACGTCTTCTCATGAGCGCGGAGCTAAGTGCTACCACTGGGCGTGGGAGGGAGCCCTAGGGCCTGAGGCTGGCGCTCCTGAGACTCCGGGGCGTGTACAGCCCCACTCAATAATATGTGAGAGTGTCATGGGGCGGCGAGCTTCACAGGCATTGGCCTTGCTTCACAGGCTCCGGGCCTTTCCCCAAGCGATGGCTTCACAGGCGCTCGCCTTGCTTCACAGGCTCTGGGCCTTTTCAAAGAGATGATCTTCAGAGGCTCCGGGCCTTTCCAAAAAGAGATGATCTTCACAGGCACTCGCCTTGCTTCACAGGCACCGGGCCTTTTTCCAAAGCGATGATCTTCACAGGCACTCGCCTTGCTTCACAGGCTCCAGGACTTTTTCCAAAGCGATGATCTTCACAGGCACTCGCCTTGCTTCATAGGCTCCGGGCCTTTTTCCAAAGCAATGATCTTCACAGGCACTCGCCTTGCTTCACAGGCTCCGGGCCTTTTTAGGGGTAGAACCTCCGGAGCTGCTGGATGTTCCACGTGTTCTGGACCGGCACTCCCTCCTGAGTCTCCAAGCGCGTGGAGCCGGGCCTGGAAACATGAACAACCTTGAACGGGCCCTCCCACATGGGAGAGAGATTGTACAATCCCTCCCTGGAGAGGACCCGCCTGAGCACGAGGTCTCCTACCTCGAGGGTCCTGGGGCGGATGTTGCGGCAGTGGTACCGCCGCAGCGCTTGCTGATACCTCGCCGCTCGCAGCGCGGCCTCCCGGCGACGTTCCTCCCCCAACACGAGGTCCGTCCCCCGCATGGCGTCCTGTTGCGCCTCGTCGAACGCCAGGACCCACGCGGAGCAACGTCTGACCTCGTGAGGGAGGACTGCCTCCGCTCCATAGACCAGGAAGAATGGGGTTTCCCCAGTCGGTTTGGTCGCGGTGGTGCGGATGGACCACAGCACGGACTGAATCTCGTCGTACCAACCTCGGCCACAGGACTCCAGCTTCTTCTTGAACGTCCTGGTCTTGAGGCCCCTCAGGACCTCTGCGTTGGCTCGCTCGGCCTGGCCGTTGCTTCGGGGGTGCGCCACTGAAGCGTAGCATATCTGCGTTCCAAGGTTAGCACAGTATGTTTTGAAGAGGTTACTGGTGAACTGCGAACCGTTGTCTGTGATGATGCGGTTTGGCACCCCGAACCGTCTCATGATGCCCCTGATGAACTTGACCGCGGAGCCCACGGGGATGGTGCGGACGGCCTCCACTTCAGCCCACTTAGTGAACTTGTCCACGGCGACGTAGAGGTAGCGGTAGCCCCCTGGCGCCCGAGGAAACGGGCCCAGGATGTCCAGCCCCCAGACTGCGAATGGCCACAAAAGGGGGATAGTCTGCAAGCCTCCTGCTGGCTGATGGATCTGCTTGGCGTGGAACTGGCAGGCTTCGCAAGCCTTTACCAATTCGATTGCGTCGTTGAGCGCGGTGGGCCAATAGAAACCGCTACGGAATGCCTTGCCGACGAGGGTCCGCGATGATGAGTGGTGCCCGCAGTCCCTGCCGTGTATGTCCTCCAGTAGTTCCTTTCCTTGTTCCCTGGAGATGCAACGCAGAAGTACATCGTTTAGTCGCTTTCGGTAGAGTTCTCCATCTCTGATGCAGTATGCCGTCGCCTGCCGCGCCACTCGCTCTGCTTCCTCCTCGCTCTCCGGCAAGGTTCCTTGCATCAGGTAGCTCCGGAGCTCTGTGATCCAACAACCCTCCTGAGGTTCCATCGCCAGGAGCAGGCGCGCCCCTGAGGCTGGGCCATAGGTCGGAGCTCCCGAGGTAGGTGGCTGGGGGAGCTCCTCCAAGGGCTGAGCCGTGTTCGACAACGACGGCAGAGCTAAGGGTTTGAAGGGCCGCTCCTCGAAAACGCCAGGCTCCTGGGGTAACCGCCTGGACGCGTGCTTGGCGATATCGCCGGCCTCCTGATTGGTGCCGCGAGGCACATGCTGCAGTTCCAGCCCCCAAAACTGCTTTTCCATCCTGCGGACCTCCGCTAGGTAGGCCTCCATATGCTCGTCCTTCGGCTCGTACACCTTGTTGGAGAAGTTGACTAGGAGCTGTGAGTCGCCCTTGACGGTGAGGCGTTTCACCCCCAGGGCTACTATGGCCTTCAACCCGGCTATTAGTCCCTCATATTCTGCAATATTGTTGGAGACCTTCTCACCTTGCTGGAAACAGAGTTGCACGACATAGTAGAGCTTATCCTGAGTGGGCGATATAAGCACAGCCCCGGCCCCAGCACCATGTCTGGAGAACGCCCGGTCGAAGTGCATGACCCAGCCTTCTGGTGCCTCGCTCCCCGGGGAGAGGGACCGATCCTCGTCGGCCTTGAGGCTTTGTGCCTCCGTCCATTCTGCCACAAAATCCGCCAACGCTGCTCCTTTGATGACCCTGGTTGTGCTAAACTCAAGCTGAAACGCCTGCAGCTCTATGTTCCACTCAGCGACCCTTCCGGCTAAGTTAGGGCTCCTAAGCACTCTCTCCAGGCGGTATGACGAGATGACTTTGATAGGATGAGCCTGGAAGTAGTGACGCAGCTTGCGCGAGGCCACGAGTAGCGCGAGGAGGAGCTTCTGAGGCATGGGGTACCGTGCCCTCGCGTCCCGTAGCACCGTGCCAACAAAGTAAACTGGGTGCTCGACAAGGCTGGGAGCATCTGGGGTTGCTGCGCCCTCGGGAGGTAAGGGCGCCTCACGGGGCGACGTGGCCTCGGGAGGTGGACCATCTGGTTGGGCGGCCTCTCCTGCCCCCGGTGCATTCCTCGGCAACTGACCCTCCTCAGTTGCGGTTGTGGCTTCTGCAGGCTTTCCTTGTTCCCGCTTTGCCCTGCCCCGGGCTGCTGCTGCGGCCTTGACTTGGCGCTCCTCCCTAACCGCCACCGGGGCCGCGCTGGCGGAGTAGGGTGTGGCGGCGAGGTACAGCAGCAGGGGATCCTGAGGGCGCGGAGCCACCAGGACTGGGGGACTAGTCAGGTACCTCTTGAGATATTGAAACGCCTTATCTGCCTCTTCAGTCCATTCAAAGGGTCCTTTTTTCTTCATCAGCTAGAAAAAAGGCAGCGCTCGCTCCCCCAGTTTGGAGATGAAGCGCCCTAGCGCGGTCACGCACCCAGTGAGCTTCTGCATTTCTCTGAGGGTCTTTGGCGGGCTCATGTCCTCGACCGCCTTGACCTTCTCGGGGTTGGCCTCAATGCCATGATGGGACACGAGGAATCCCAAAAGCTTGCCCGAGGGGACGCCGAACACATATTTCTCCGGGTTGAGCCCCAGGTTTACTGCATCGAGGCTTGCGAAGGTCTCCTCCAGGTCTTGTATCAGGGTCTTGGCCTCCCGAGATTTTACTATGATGTCATCAACGTAAGCTTCGACATTCTTCCCGAGTTGCGGGCCCAAGGTGATGTGCATCAGCCGCTGAAAGGTTGCCCCTGCATTACGCAGTCCAAATGGCATGCATGTATAGCAGTACACCCCGCACGGGGTCAAGAAGGCGGTCTTCTCAACGTCTTCCACCACCATCTTGATCCGGTGATACCCGGAGAAGGCGTCCAGGAAGCACAGCAGGTCGCACTCCGCAGGGGAACCGATGATCTGGTCAATGCGGGGGAGCGGAAACGGATCCTGTGGGCATGCCTTGTTGAGGTTGGTGAAGTCGACACACATGCGTTCTTTCCCCCTTTCTTGGGCACAACGACAGGGTTGGCCAACCAATCCGGGTATCGGACCTCGCGAATGACCCCAGCGGCTTCTAGCTTGCGGGTCTCTTGAACAATGAAGGCCTGCTTTTCCATGGACTGCCACTTGGCCTTCTGCTTCACAGGGCGCACATTTGGGCACACGTTGAGGTGATGCTCGATGATGCTCCTGGGGATCCCCGCCAGCTGATTGGGCTCCCAAGCAAATACCTTCTTATTTGCGTGCAAGAACTTGACCAAGGCCTCCTCCTGCTCAGGCTCAAGGTTGGCGCCTATGGTGAAAGTGGCACTGGAGGACCCGTCCTCGTCGATGGGTATCTGCTTGGTCTCTGCCTTGTCCTGGGTGAACAACTGCTTCTTCTTGGCGGGCGCAGCCCCCTTGGGCTCAGGGGTCTTTGCGTTGACAGGCCGTGCCGACGCCGCTGTCTTGAAGGCGAGCTCGAGTACTCACAGGGCGTCCGCGGTGTCACCGCGCACGGTGAGGGTACCGTTGCTCCCGGGCATCTTCATGAGGTTCTACGCCGGGTGCGTGGCGGCCATGAACTGGGCCAGTGCCGGGTAGCCGAGGATGGCGTTGTAAGGGAGGCCGACGGGGGCAATGTCAAAGTCGATCGTCTCCGTGCGGAAGTTGTCGTAGGTACCGAAGGTTACCGGGAGCCGGATCTGTCCCAGGGAGTCGGACGATCCGCCTCCGACGCCCGAGAAAGATCGGCTGGGCCGCAGCCGCTCCCGGGGCATGCAGAAGAGGTTGAAAGTCTCGACCGAAAGCACGCTGAGGCCCGCGCCGCCGTCGATGAGGGTCCTGGTGATGGCCACCTGGCAGATGGTGGGGGTGCACAGCAGGGGAAGCGCGCCCGAGCCGACCAGGTTCGTGGGGTGGTCCTCCAAGCTGAAGGTCAGATCGACCTCGCGCGCCGCTCGGCCCGGGGGAGCACCCTGCCGTGCGGAAGCGGTGCTAACCCGGCGGCCAAAAGGCTTGACATGGCGACTTGTGGGCGGCGCCTGCGAGCCGCCCCGGAGGGCCGCAACGACCGGAGGCGTCGGTGCCGCGGTGTAGTTGCTCTGTCGCGTAGGCGGATGTTGGGGTGGTGTTTGGAGCTCGTTTCCCACCGAGCCGGTGGCGGTGTTGACGGCGGGTGGCGGGGGACGACGAGATCGCCCACCGGCGAGGGCCGCCGGGGCGGCGCGAGCCCGACTGGTGCCGCACATGGATTCGGCGGCCAGAGGAGAGCGGAGCGGTGGAAGACGGATTCCGGCGCACCCCTACCTGGCGCGCCAAATGTCGGATTTCGGGTTCTGGCAGACCCTTAAGGTTCGAACACTGGGGTGCGCGCGGAAATCACGCCTTCTACCTCCCGGTCTCGCAAAGAGCTAAACTACTAAAGGAAACACACAAGAGACACAAGATTTATACTGGTTCGGGCCACCATTGTGGTGTAATACCCTACTCCAGTGTGTGGTGGATGGATTGCCTCCTGGGGCTGGTGATGATGAACAATACATGGAAGAACAGCCTCGCGAGGGTCTATTCTTGGCTGGGGCGACGAACTACTGGGAGGAGTTCGGTCACCGTCTCTGCGGTGACGCCGTGCCTGTGAAAGACTCTGCGGTGACGCCGTGCTGGGCTCCATGGTGACCTCTGTCTCATAGTCCACTTGGTCCTGGTCCCGTTGCACTGAAATGGCAACCTTTGCCTGATGCCTCGGTACTCCGCGGCTGCGCTTGCCCCCTTTGCGCCAAAGAGGAAAGAAGGACGCTGCGCGCGCTGGCACCCGCCTGGTGCCCTGAGTCGTCATGGCTTGCGTCATGGGCTCCTCGCGAGATACCCCGCCTTGAACTCTCCGCCTCCTCGCGAGCCAGCCTGACGAGGCTATGCCTGAGGATGCGCCGTGTCGTCCACCTCGCGAGGCTTGGCTCCTCGCGAGGGTCTTGAGTCTTGTGCTTGATGAAGATGGGCCATGCTGGGCCCCCACTTGAGCCACAGGCAGGCCGCAGGCAGGCAAGTCTGGGGACCCCCGTTACCAGAACGCCGACATTTACCTTGGTCACATAATTTCCGCCAAGGGCATTGCAGTTAATCCGGAGAAGGTTTCTGCAATTGTAACCTAGGAGCCCCCTCAGAACGTAAAGCAGCTCCGCAATTTCCTTGGGCTTGCAAGCTATTGACGAAGATTCTTTTGAGAATTTCTCAAAAGATTGCAAAGCCTCTTTCCAACCTCCTCCAGAAGCATGTCAAGTATTCCTAGACTCCTGAGTGCGATGTTGCTTTCAACACTCTCAAAGAGAAACTCATCACATCTCATGTCCTAACTCCTCCTGATGAATCCAAGCCATTCGAAGTTTTCTGTGATGCCTCATTGCAAGGTCTCGGTGCCGTGTTAATGCAAGAGAAGAAAGTTGTGGCCTATACTTCTTGTTAGTTGAAGCCCAACGAAATGAACTACCCCACTCACGATCTTGAGTTGGCAGCAGTTGTCCATGCATTAATAACATGGAGAAATCTCTTGTTGGGAAGGCAAGTGGACATTTTCACCGATCACAAGAGCCTCAAATATATCTTCACTCAGCCAAACCTCAACCTCCGGCAAACTCGTTGGGTCGAAATGATTCAAGAGTACAATCCGGGTATTGAATATACTCCAGGCAAGGGCAATGTGATTCAAGATGCTTTGAGAATAAAGACTTATTGCAACAGCTTAATTCTCAAGCCATTCCAACTTGATCTTTGTGAAGCTTTCCGCAATCTCAACCTCCAAGTTGTTCCCCGAGGTTTTCTTGCCAACCTTCAAGTCACTCCAACTTTGGAAGACCAAATTCGTGAGGCACAACTCCTTGATACCATGGTGAAGAGGGTGAAACATGGTATTGCCAAGGGTCTCTCCAAATACAAGTGGTATCGCATTGATGACAGAGGCACTTTATTCTTTGAGGACCGGATTGTGGTTCCTAAAGGTGATCTAAGGAAGGTCATAATGAACGAAGTGCACAATTCTCTTCTTTCCATTCATCCAGGCAGTTCGAAGATGTACCATGACCTCAAGCAATCGTATTTGTGAACTCGGATGAAGCGAGAGATTGCTCAATTCGTGAATGAATGTGATGTCTGTCGAAGGGTGAAAGCATAACACCAACGACCAGCTGGTCTCCTCCAACCTCGTGCTATTCCAGAATGGAAGTTTGATCATATCGAAATGGACTTTATCACTGGATTTCCCAAGTCCAAGTGTGGGATTGATGCTATTTTCGTTTGCATTGACAAGCTTACAAAAGTGGCTCATTTTCTTCCAATCAAAGAATCTATCACGGTAGCTCAGTTGGCAGGGCTATACACCTCGAGAATTGTCTTGTTGCACGGAATTCCACAATTAATCTCCTCAGACCACGGAAGCATTTTCACTTCCAAGTTCTGGGACTCCTTCCCGAAGGCCATAGGCACCAACATTCACTTCAGCACGGCTTTCCATCCTCATACAAGCATCCAAGTCGAGCGAGTCAATAAAATCCTCGAAGACATGCTTAGAGCTTGTGCCATCTCTTTCGGTATGAAGTGGGAAGATTGTCTCCCTTATGCCAAGTTCTCCTACAACAACAGCTTCCAAGCAAGTTCGGGCAAGGCCCCATTTCAAATTCTATATGGCAGAAAGTGTCGTACTCCTCTCAATTTGTCCGAGACTGGTGAACGCCAACTTCTTGGCAATGACTTGATCACAGAAGCTGAAGAAATGTGTAAAGTCATCCGTGAAAATCTCAAAGCTGCGCAATCGCGCTAGAAAAGTTATTATGATAGAAAGCATCGTGACTTGGCTTCGACATTGGAGACCATGTCTACCTCCGTGTCTCTCTAATGAAAGGCAGTTGACGCTTAGGTATCAAAGGGAAGCTCGCCCGGAGATACCTGGGTCCTTTCAAGATCATTGGCAATAGAGGCGACCTCGCCTATCAACTCAAGCTTCCATCCAACTTCGCAAATGTGCATGATGTGTTTCACATGTCACAGCTTCGCAAGTGGTTCAAGACGCATGAGCGCACTATCAAGTTCGAAGAGATTGACCTCCAAGAAGACTTGTCTTATCATGAGCATCCCATTGCCATTCTTGAAGGAACCAAGCGCAAGACTCGCAACAAGTCGATCAAATTCTTGAAAGTTAAGTGGTCTCACCATTCTGACCGAGAAGGCACCTGGGAGTGTGAGGATCACCTCCATTCCGAATATCCAGAGTTCTTTCAGTTCTAGATCTCGGGTCGAGATCCTCTTGTCGTGGTTGAGAGTTGTAACGCCCCGGATGTAACATTCCATAATTCTAACTTGAACACTTGCCATTTCCGGCTACGTGATATGTCATTTCCTTCGTGGTTGTGTTTTATCCTCGTTTTTTTCTTTTGTTCATGTCATGCATTTCATATCATGTCATCATGTGGATCTCATTTGCATTCGTGTTCGTCTCATGCATCCGGTCATTTTACCCATTGTCCGTTTCGGAATCCGACACTCACACATGCACCCGTTGCACCCCTTGGATCTCGTTTCATGAGCGGGAGAAAAACATTCTTGGAATGAGCCGAGATTTGTCGAGTGGCCTTGGTACATCACCGGTAGGCCGCCTGTCAAGTTGCGTTCCATTTGGAGGACATCGGATGCCCCAATGGTTAACCGGGTAACTGCAAAAACCCATCTCTTTGCAGCCCAGCACCCCTCCAAAACAGCCCACTAGCCCATCTAAACCCCCTCCATGCTCTCGGTCGTTGGATCACGATCGTGTGGGCGAAAATCGCACCTCATTTGGACGCTCATAGCTCCCCCTACCTATATATATATATGCCTCCCCCCCCCCCCGAAATTTGCGTCCAAACCCTAGATCCACCTCCACCCACCTTGCCAGACACGTCCGCCAGGCGCTCGACGCGTCCAGCTGACGCCCCCGGCGAACCAGCGCCCACCACATGGCATCCCCACCGCTCCACCACCGCCGGCCTGCCGAGGCCCATCGCGGGGCCCCCGGCCCGTTCGCCTCCCGTGTGTAACGCCCTGAGACCGATGCACCAGGTGTCTTCCAGTTATTCGTTGTTGTTGCCTTGTCATTCGCTTGCATTTTGCATCTTGCCATGTCATCATCCGCATTGCATCATCATGTTTTCAAAACTTGCTTCCGTCCAGGTTCCCCCAGTTCCGTCTGTTGTCCGTTCTGAGCCCAGACACACTTGCACACGCCCGCGGCACGTCCGAAATAGTATTTTAGAAGTGGCCAAAAAATGTTCTTGGAATGGGTTGAAAGTTGGCATGCGGTGTTTTTACGTTGTAGGTAGGTCGTCTGCCAAGTTTCGTCGAATTCGGAGTTTGTTTGACGCCCCAACGGTTAACTATAGCGGCAGTATAGTCGGTCTAACGTCAGACGTTTTCGGTCTCCAAAAATGGTTGCCGGGCTGCCTTCTTTCCTCTCCTCTCAGCCCAAGCCCCTCTACACAGTCCTTTCAGCCCACCTAGTTCCCCCTATGTCCGGAGCCATCCGATGTTGATCGAACGGTCCGAAAACAGGTGAAACCCCCTCCTCTAGCCCTCCTTTTCCTATTTAAACACCCCCTCCTTACAAATATGGGCTACCCTAGTCTTTCCCAACCCCCTAGAACCCTCCTCCTCGGATCCGGCGCCTCCAACCATAGCCAACCCCCTCCTCCTCATTTTCTGGCGACCCCCACATCCACCGTGCCACTTGGCGCTCCGCCATTGGCCAAGCCGCCACCTACGCGCCGCTCCAGCCAATCGGAGCCCTCCACCTGTCCCCGCCACGTCTCCCCACTCCTCCCCGCCGCCGCAGGCCCGCCGGGCCCGGAACCGCCCGCCGCCCGTAGCGCAGGAGCGCTCACCCCGCACCTCCAGCCTCCCGCGCCGCCGCTTCGTCGCCCACAACCTTCTGGCTCCACTTCGTCGCTCGCCAAAGACCAGGGTCGCCGGAGGCCGCGACCACTTCTCCGACCAGCAAGTCAACAATGCCGGGCCTCTCCTCGTCCTCACCCCATTTTCCCTGGTTCCTCTCTAATCCCCGTGCCACATTAGGTGCAGGACGCCGCCGCCTTGGCCAACCCTCGCTGGAGCTCCACATCGACGCCGTCGTTGGTCGGATCCAGCCCGGAAACAGGCGCATCCATCCATCCTTATCATCCCCTGGCCTGTGCCCGCTCCGGCCGCCGCTCGTCCAACTCCGGCGAGGTCCTGCTGCGTTGGCCTGGCCTCTGCTCTGAGGCGACGATCGCTGCCACCGCGCGTTGACCCGCGCCTGGGCTGCATCTTGCGCCAAGGCCCAGCGCGCGAGGCGCGCATCGAGATTCGGCGACCGGGCCAGGCCCAATGTGAGCCCCCACAGCGCCCCTCTCGGTTGGGCCAGCAGTGCATTCAGATTCGTCCTATTTAACGTTTTTTGCCCTGGATGAATTTAATCATTTTTCCAGAGAATGCAGTTTTACAGAAAACCCCCTGTGGTTCATGCATATCATATCTCTTAATCTATGCATCATATGCAAAAACATTATATATGAAAAATGCTTAGAATTTTGTGTAGTTTCATAATATGCCACTTACATCCATGTTTGAAATGTTTAAAATGGTGTTTGCTTTAATTTTCTTAAATAACATGCTAAAATGATTTAATTCGTAGCTAACTAACCGTAGCTCCAAACTTAACAAACTTTATACATAAATGGGGTAGAAAAATGCCTAGTTTAACATGGTGACCTTACTTTGCATGTTTAACAACTCCAAAATATGGTTTAGGGAAGAACAGTACCAAACCTAATATATGCATATGGGGATTTACCGAAATTCTTGTTTGTTGTTTTACTTTGCTTCACCTCTTGCCATGTTAATCAACATTTAATGTTGTTGGGTAGATAAACGAGATCGAACTAAATAACTTAAATTTGGTGTTCTGTCAATATGCAACTCATTGCATATTGAGCTCCACTTATTTTTTTAGTGTTGTTTGTTGCACTTTGCCATGCCATGCCATGCATATTTAAATGAGACATGCATCATACTTGTTTGCACATCATGCCATGCTTATGTGGTGGTTGTTTACTATGTTGTCTGCTTCTTTCTGGTGTTGCTTCTTCGGGTTAGTTCCGATAACATCGCGTTTGTGAGGATCCGTTCGACTACGTCCATTTGTCTTCTTCACAGACTCGTTCTTCTTCCTTGCAGGATCTCAGGCAAGATGACCATACTCTCGAAATCACTTCTATCTTTGCTTGCTAGTTGCTTGTTCTATTGCTATGCCGTGATAGCTACCACTTGCTATATCATGCCTCCCATATTGTCATGACAAGCCTCTAACCCACCTTTCCTAGCAAACCGTTGTTTGGCTATGTTACCGCTTTGCTCAGCCCCTCTTCTAGCGTTGCTAGTTGCAGGTGAAGATGAGGTTTATTCCATGTTGGAACATGGATTGTTTGGGATATCACAATATCTCTTATTTAATTAATGCATCTATATACTTGGTAAAGGGTGGAAGGCTTGGCCTTATGCCTGGTGTTTTGTTCCACTCTTGCCGCCCTAGTTTCTGTCATACCGGTGTTATGTTCCTTGATTTTTGCGTTCCTTACATGGTTGGGTGTTATGGGGACCCCTTGACAGTTCGATTTGAATGAAATGCCTCCAGCAAGGCCCAACCTTGGTTTTACCATTTGCCTCACCACCACCTACCTTTTCCCTTGGGAGTCGCGCTCCTGAGGGTCATCTTTATTTTAACCCCCCTGGCCAGTGCTTCTCTAAGTGTTGGACCAAACTGGGTGATGTCCGGTGCCCCCTGGGCAACCAGGGTCTATGCTAACCCAACGTCTTGCCATCTGGTGTGCCCTGAGAATGAGATATGTGCAGCTCCTATCGGGATTTGTCGGCGCATTCGGGCGCCATTGCTGGTCTTTTTTAACCATTGTCAAAATGTCTTGTAACTAGGATTCCGAGTCTGATCGGGTCTTCTTGGGAGATTGAATATCCTTCGTTGACCGTGAGAGCTTGTGATGGGCTAAGTTGGGACACCCCTACAGGGTTTTGAACTTTCGAAAGCCGTGCCCGCGGTTATGGGCAGATGGGAATTTGTTAATGTCCGGTTGTAGAGAACATGGCACTGAACTTAATTAAAATGAATCAACCGCGTGTGTAGCCGTGATGGTCTCTTCTCGGCGGAGTCCGAGAAGTGAACACAGTTCTTGTGTTATGCTTGAATGTAAGTAGTTTCAGGATCACTTCTTGATCATTTTAGCTTCTCAACCGTGCTTTGCTTTCTGTTCTCGCACTCTGGTGCGTATGTTTGCCACCATATATGCTGGTGTTTGCTGCAGCTCCACCTCACTACCCTTTCCTACCCATAAGCTTAAATAGTCTAGATCTAGCGGATGTGAGATTGCTGAGTGCTCGTGGCTGACAGATACTTCCAAACAGTTGCAGGTGCTGATGATACCTGTGTAGATGACGCAACCGAGCTCAAGTTCGAGCTCGATGAAGATCTTATTTTCGTTGTGTTGTTTTGTTTCTTGTTGATTAGTAGTGGAGCCCAGTTGGGATGATCGGGATCTAGCATTTGGGATTTTCTTCTTTTATTTTGGTTTCGTAGTCGGACCTTGATTGTATTCTAGATATGTATGTTTAACTTGTATTTGTGTGAAGTGGCGATTGTAAGCCAACTCTTTATCCCTTTCTTATTTAGTACATGGGATTGTGTGAAGATTACCCCTTTTGCGACAAGCCTACCATGCAGCTATGCCTCTAAGTCGTGCCCCGACACATGGGAGATATAGCCGCATTGTGGGTGTTACAAGTTGGTAATCAGAGCCTTCCCTGACTTAGGAGCCCCCTGCTTGATCGAATCGCTAACGTTGTTGAGTCTAGAACAAAATGTTTTGAGTCTTAGGATTATATATTTCGGAGAGTAGGAATCTTTTTACTCCTCAGTCCCTTCGTCGCTCTGGTGAGGCCTCCTGACGTAGAATTTTGAATCTTCTCTTCTCAAATTTCACTAAGAAAATTTAGGATCATGCGGATATATTGGAATCGTTTCAATGTTTTTGTGATGAGAGCATTGTTCTTGGTGCCTCCTGACATTTAGGGGTTGTGGCAGTGTCCCGGGGAGTTGAGCTCCAAGGTGTTGTCATCACAATTTTATCGTTGCAGTTCTGGAATACCTGAGTTCGCCGACATCGAAAATCTCTTTTATGCAGTTGTTGGTGAGATAGCCCCAACGCCACCCAGTATTGGGGCGGGAGTTCGGGAGTATTGCCATAACTCGTATAACAGATGTTTTTCGAAGGTTGAGGTAAATGATTTCCGAAGGTTTCTTGGTTATGTGTTGAAGGATGGATATAGCTGGATGTAGGATTTGCTAGTTTTGGGTGACATATTATGCTTCCCCTGTATCCCCAACACCTGATTGCATAACCAGAATGTTTTGGGAGTTTATAAGTGGGAATTCAAGTAGCTCTTAGGTTATATTTCCGACAGATGCATGCTATGAGATTGGGGTTTGAAGTCTAGTGGTTCGCCTATCCAGGTTGGTTTTATAGTGGTCTTGTTGTGTCTTAAAGAGTCCATGGCTATGCTGACTCGGGGACGCTTCATATGTCATGTGCACTACATTGTACATGATGGTGTTGTACGATCAAGCAAGTCTGGGCCCCACCATGAAAACTTCGGACGAAATCTCTATCATATGTTTGTTCCGGCTTTTTCTGCAAGCCAATCCTTTGTTTCTGTTTTGGTTTATGGTATTCGAGTTGCTTCAATGTCAAGTGTTGATTCCATACTAATCCTTCTTGATCATCAAGATTGTCATGTCAATTCTTTCCAACCGGTGTGTTTCTCTTCAAGTGGATCTAATCATTTCAACATCCGCAGGATCACCTCTCGGTTTTCCCAACATTGTTTGTCTCATCTGTCCCAAGTTGCCTTTTTTCCCGCCCTCCCACCCTTTTTTCTACAAGGACTCATATAACTTAATCAAGTATCCATTTCATGGATGTGAAGTCTCTCCATTCTTTTTCGTCAACGTCCTTAGCTGGTTATTCTTCTTGAAGATACTAAGGAAGCTTGAAGTTCATCATTCTCCATTCTTTTCTTCCCCGGTGGATCCAATCCAAGATTTCGGTGTTAATCTTATCCTTTTTCCTCTATTCACAGTGCTTTCTCATACCGGTGCACCTCTTAATCTCTCATCCCTCTCTATTCATATCCGAAGTGCAGACGGTATCTCAGGAGATTCGTGTTTTCATTCCTTATCTGTTCAAGATATCTCGAGGCTATTATCTGTTTCAAGCCATTGGTGCAATATATTTCAATTAATCGTTCAACGGTGTTTGTCTTGAGTGGGCCCTAACCCACATGTCTTTTACCAGGTTCTTACCTGACTATTCTTATTTTCTCGGAGTTACTCTCAAATTCTTTTCCAAGTTTGACGTAAGAATGAATTGTCATCAGGCATATGTCTTTCTCCAAGATCCTTCAAAATCTTTTCATCATTGGTTCAACCTTTCTAATTTTCATCCTGGAGTATCTCAACAATTCATGATGGTGGTTCTCATCATCAGTCTCAACATTTGAAGACCGAAGAAGAGTTTTTCCTCCAAATCTTATCCGTTCTCTCAAAGGTTCGTGATTCTATCATGTTGCCATCCTCGCATAATTGTTTTCGATCGTGAGAATCCGTTTCACCCATCCGGAGCAGTTCATGAGTCTTTTCAGTTTGATTCTCTGGAGCCCATCATCTCAGAAGTATTCATTTCAGATTTCAGCTCTCATTCTCCAAATCTTACCGGTGCATCGCTTAAGTATTCTCTAGTCAGTTCATGATCTCTTCATTTCACTTGGATCTAAATCCCCTCAAGTATCTTCATTCGTTCTGTAATTCTTCCCGGTGTTTCTTTATCTTTTCTTCAAACGTTTTCAATTCTTATGGTGGTTCTTCCAAGATTCTTCTTCCTTCGTTTATCATATCAATTTATTCGTTCTTTCAATTCTACCGGTGGTTCGTTGAAGACCTTCCAAAGTTGGCGCTATATCTATCTTAATGTTTTCTACAAGAATAAGTAGTATGTCAAATCTATTCCTTGTCATCAATTTAAATTGGTGAGAGATACGAATAATGTAATTCTTATTCTTCGTTCACCCAAGTGATTAATTCCTTATTCCGGAGGTTCATCAAAATTCTTGATTTCTTTTGTTCATCTTTCTTTCCGGAGTTCCAAGTTTTTTCTTGGTTATATCGTCACGAAGATCTATATATATCATTACAAGACTTCACATTGTGTTTTCAACTTCTCTTTCCTTTTGTTCGATCATCCTTTTGTTACAGGAGTTCTTCGTGGAGGCTCTACATGGCGGTTCGTCAAGGATTCCTTTCATTCTTCAATTGTCCTCAGGTTTTCTCTTGAAGTTAAGATCCACCAAGCTATACTCTCAAATAAACATGGTGTTCAATACAAGTCTTGTTTTGAGGAGTTTAAGCTTTCTTCATCTTGCATTCCGAAGTGCAGTTCTTCCTCTCTTATCTTTTGGGATGGTGATATGCCATTCTTGATAATTTTCTTTCATGTTTCATGATTCAAAAGATGTCAGGAATGAGATACTTAAACCCATCATCTCTTCGCTGGAGATTGTCTTGTGCAATATTTCACCTAAAGCCTTCCCTAAGGAATGTTGCTATTGTGGTGATTATCTATGATCCAAGTTTTCTCCTATCCCGTCAGTGGAAGAAGTTTTTCATCTCCTCGTCGATATGAAGTAAGAAATTGTTTCCGTTAGTGGCAGAATTTCACCTCAAGATTTCGAGATGTTCTCTCTAAGCCCACAACAAGATTACACTACAAGGGAAAAGCCTAGCAGCAGCGCGGGTTTTGGGCCTCTCAGTAATGCGGGGACCGGCGCTACTAATAAGGCGCTACAGCTAACGTATAGCAGTAGCGCCTGTTGTCCCATGCTACTACTATACATGAATAGTTGTAGTGCTCTTTAGAAAAGGGTGCTGCTGATATTATCTGCAGCGCTGTTACTGGGAAGCGCTACTGGTACGGCGGCGCTACTCCTAAATTTTTCCCCCTCGCTACTACTAGTTTTATTAGTTTTTTCCCTACATATTTATTTTGTATTTCAATAGGCTTTATACAATAATATTTAGCATATCATACACATACAAATGTAATCATAGCATATATATACAATTAGTCTCATCAAATCATGTCATCATCATAATCATCATCCAACACAAAGTGGTCTCTCGTCATCATCTCGAAAATAGCGATACAAGTCTCAATTACTTGCAAATACATCGTCATCCATCTAAACAATGATATACGCGAGAAGAGCTATCACTTTGAGTACATGAGTTCATATCCCTCCCTCGCATTAGCGTGACCCTATACTAACTACTACCTGTCGCTCGGAAACCGGAAACCGGTACACCTGGGCCTGACACTCCGGCCATTTATCGTATATATACTCATGGCGTAGCACTTCTTCTCCGTTTATGATCTATGCACCTGCATCGTCACATGAGTCGATGATATGCAACATATATAGTTGAGCAACAGAAAGAGACAAACTTGGCATAAATAGAAACAACATATCATAAGCATAAATAACAAAGTTCATCGTACCCCAAAATGCCCTAACTAGAGTGATTTTCGCTAGTCGAGGAGGAGGACAGTTTAATTACATCACAAATAAAGTTTGACCGTGCATAACTCAAAGTTTTTTCATGCAGAAAGTATGGACTAAACAGACACATTGTGATATATCGACAATCACTCCAACATGTTGTTCCATCCATCCAAGTCAGGGAGATAGTGCTTGAGCTTAGTGAAAGGCTTCATGTTGAGACGCTGAGAGGCTATCCATGTTGGGATGTCTTCCCGCAACATTTGTCCTTCTTATTAGAACATCCCTGTTTTTCCGACGACCTCCTTCTTGATGATTTGGGCAAGTTCGCACTGGATGTTATAGAACTCAGCTCGAAGTCGATGATCCCCGATATCTCCTATGTCCTTTGCCCATTGGAGAATATGGGCATCAGCGGATCTAGGTGATATGCGAAGTTTCTGGTGATCCTGTCTGTACTCCAGCATGTGGTTTAGGACATAGAATCCATCATCAAGAGAATCGTTCGGTTGCTGGATGCAACAAAAGTCGGTCTTATGGCCGAAGGAGACCCTGCCGCCCCTTATCTTCTCGTCCCTGACCTCTCCACCCCTTGCTTGGTAGTAAAACATAGCATTGTCGAGAACATCCTTGGTGTGGGTGTAATCCTTTTTGTGAATGTTCTTCGACGAGTCCAAGTAAAGAGCATGGGAGAATCAGGGGTAGAGGATGATGAGGACGGCGCGCCCGCCGCTGCGCAAAATAAGTACACCTCAAATTAATTAGCCTCCACTGTGCAAATGAATGGTTGAAATCGAAGGAAGGATAGCAGCGCGGATGACTTACATGGGATGATAAGGCACGAGAATCGCCTCCTTGTCCTTATTGGCGAGCATGAAACTGACGATGTAAGCCCTCGCATATACACGGTGCTTTGCGCAGACTCCCAAGAAGCCCTCGTGCATGTAGTACGTGTCAGCGACACAGATATGAGATATCTGCTCAACCCCGATGATATAGTTCATGTGCAAGGCATAAAGGTAGACAAACGTAAAATCCACTTCTTCACGTGAAACATGTCAAATATGTAATCGAATCGGATGAAGAACTTATCCGCGGGGAAGCTATCGACGTACGACATTTGCCGCGGAACATTAACCACATAGAGTGGATATCCTAGATCTTTCGAGGCGATGAGGCCTTTCTCTACCCGCAGCACATCGTCATGAAGTCTCCTTAGATCGCCGAATCTGACCCATAGCGCTGTTGCGGGTAGGATTGGTTGACCGAGGATATGCCATTTATCCGCATCGGGGTTATCTATACGGTCCTGAAGCCGAGGCTGCTGAGGCGGCTGGATCATAGAATCAGCTTTTTTTTCCTTTCCTCGCTCTCTTCCTAGACTTCTTTACTACCGGAAGGTCATCCATAATACGTTGAGACGGCAATTCAGGCACCGACTCATGACGCTCAAACCCTGAGGACGCGCCAGTATAGACATACTGTTCAGCGCCATCATCATCCTCATCCTCATCCATGCCGATGTCATCAGCGACTAATGGAGCCTCCTCCTTACCTGTCCTCTATCACCCAACCCGACACCCGACGCTAATTGGGTAGGTAGGGTGTTGATGTTCATACCTTGCTGAGGCTGCGTGCTCGTGGGTGTGCTCCCGGCCGCCTCCAGACGAAGCAGACTCTTTGGCCACAACAGGACCCACCCATTGCAATAATCACCAAGCCGCCGCGGTGTCTCGTCATCATCCCCCACTAGTATTGGAGGAGACACATTCTCGTGGCCCAGTTTGACACTGGCCATGGAAACCTTGAAGACGTTCGGGGGGATCAGCCGGCTGTGGAACAATGGTTCCTTCGGCTCCATTATCGTTGCCTTCCCCATGTCCACCTTCTGGTCGCCGATGGTGCACGGGGTTTCGTCCGCCTGCAAAGAAAAGTCTACGACGTGAAACATCCAAAATGCAACGAAAACGGGAGATTATACATTTATATTGAAGGGAGCCGGTGTGACAGATACCGTGAGGGCGTCGAGCTCAGCCAAAGACGAAGTACCACCGAGCACGTCCGGTGTGGGAGCCAATGTGGGAGCAGGTGAGGGAGCAGGCGCTGGTGCAACGCTAGTTGAGCTGCTCCCCAAGAAGTCAGCAAGGGGAAAGTCCTCTGCATTTTTTCTGGATTTTGCCTTGTCCAAGTGAAAATGCCTGTCACCAAGGAAGTATACAAATCTGCAACCACCTGTTTGCGGCAGCTACCGCTGTTGCGACTGTCTGAGATGATTTCTTCTCAACCACAATCTCAACCTTCTTGTCGATGTTTTCTTCAGTTAACCTCCGTCTTTCCTTTCTCTCCTCCGTGGTCTCACGGTAGTACTTCTTCCACGTGGCGCTGCCTCCGACACCGTGCACGCGTCCATACGAAGGTTGAGTATCCACCGGTTGTCGTTTCAATATGTTCAACGCCCGGTTGAATGGAGTGTCCCACTTGGGCCTCGCCAATGCCTCAAACGGCGAGTTGCTTTCGGCCGCAATCCAGTGCTGCTCTCTCTGCAAAAGGTACAAGGATCGTTTACAAATATGACTAACGTGTGCAGTCGAATTGATCAGAAACTAAAATTACCAGCAGTCTCATGAACTCCATAATGACCGGTTTTCTCTCGTAAACCTTCTTCACTTGGTCCCAACGGTGCCGGGCCCTGAGGACGTCATGCTCCTGCGGGACGGTGAAATCCGCCAAGGGATTTGGGATGCCCAGACTCGGGGCTTCCATGTCCTCCTTGGTCCATTTGGACCTCTTTCCGCCGTAACCACGGCTTCCGAGGTGGTGGCTCCCAATGTTCCTCTCTTGAAGCCCCTTCATGTACTTAGACTTTTTTTGGCAGCTTCGGCCTCGCAAGCCTCCTTGAATATTTGGAACTGCTCTTCCGTGATTGTCGGATTATCCTTTACAATCTCAGAGTAGGGTTCCTTCTTGTCGATGATCTTTGCTTTCACTCGATTTTTCCAGGCGGCCAACGCGTCGCTAAACTTGGTAATGGCATGTTTGTTTATCTTCTTCATTACCGGGTCCTCATCTGGATCTTCATAATCCTTCTCATTCTGTCCCAGGAACAAGAATATCTGGTGAAACTTCTTTAGGAGGGAGCTCCTCATATTTTCTATCTTCTGTAGTTTCTCAATTTTGATGGTGGCGGTTGTCCATACGATGCAGCCTATTTGATTGCCGTAGCATCGACGCACTTCCTCAGGCGCCTTTGGCTCAAAATTTTTGTCGTCCACCTCTGTGACCACCAGTCTAGTAGTCCTGAGTTTGTTAGGAAGCTGTTGCGTCTTTCCTTTCGGTTCTACACCGGCTCCGCTCCCCGAGGCAGCGCCGATCTCAGTCTCAGCGCCGGTCTCAATGCCGGTCTGAGTCTCAACGTCGGTCTCAGTCTCAGCACCGGTCTGCGTGTCAGTCTCAGTCCCCGATGCCACCAGCGGGCCCAGCAACAACATCGGTTGATCGTCGGCAAGGCTAAAAAAATCATCTGCCTCCCGTAGACGTCATCGCAATCACCAGAACCTTGTCCTTCATCATTGCTAGCCATGTTTCCTATGATTAAATCTAGTCAATTAATTCGAGACCTGATAAAATGTATAATGACATAAAAAGGCCTATATTTTGCAGGAATGTTGACTCCTTCCTGGTGCGGCAAATCCCGGGCACTCGATATGTCCTAGTTTGTAGCACAAGTCATGCCGAAATTCAAGGAAAATTTCGGCATGACCTTTGCTAAAAAGTGGACAAATCGAGAACCTGAAATTTGCCGGAATAGGAATGAATCAACATTCCGGCAAAACATAGGCCACTCAACATCATTCCCTAGAAATAACAAAGCCACTTGGGCACAATCGAACAACTTCAATGAAAAGATATAACATGAGCAAACACTATTGGGGAATTTGCATATAACATGGCCACTTCAATGAAAAGATATAATCAACAATAATGGAATATGCAAATGAACATCAATGACATATATCATATAAAAACAGTCTTGTTTTTTGTTTACATAGCAACAATTAGTTTGACCAAGTTTTTGAAAAGAAAAACAATTCTGTTTTTTGTTTATAGCTAAATGCCATAGCTACAGTTTTTTATTTATAGCTAAATACTTTTGTTTTTGTCTAAAGCTCAAAGTCTAGGAACTCCATTCTCTCTAACCCTTCTGACCTCACCAAAATGTCCACATCAAGACCACAGTACCTACACCCAATTGCTTCAAAAATATTCAGGTGCATAGTCCAAATAAATCAAATTTCATTTCAATGAAATTTGGAACAAATTCGGGTCCCTAGTCCAAATATTTTTTATAGCTAAGTGTTTTTTGTTTATAGCCTCTGTTAATTTAAATCTAAATGCTACTATTATTTATATACCCTCTACTAGTTTAAAGCTAAATGGAATTACTGTTTAGGCATTTTCATAGAAATTGCCGTAGCTAATTTCCTTAAAAAATTGCTAATCATTTTTCCTAAATGCTATAAAATTCCTACTGCCCAAAAAAATATCTAGGTTTCGTATGAACACCTAGGGTTCATATGAACACAGTACCAACATATATATGAATTGCCCTAGTAGAGAGAGAGAGGAGGGTAGGGGACACGAGAGGCAGAGCCTTACGGTCGGCGGCAAGGGCGGGCTCTGGCTCGGGCAGCGGTGGTGAGGTCGAGGGCGGTGGCTGCGAGCACGAGGGACGAGACGGTGAGGTCGACGATGGCCTCGGGCGGCGGCGGTGTGGTCAAAGGTGGCCTCGGGCGGTGGCGGTGTGGTCGAAGGCGGCAGGGCGACAGCGGTGATGGAGCAGTTGGGGGACAGGGGCCGGGAGTAGAGAGGGGGGAAAGGACATAGAAAAATTTTGAGCCCGAGCTGTCGGGATTTGAGTCAAACTAGCAGTAGCGCGTTTTGCCGAAACGCGCTATAGCTAAGATAGCTACAGCATGTTCCAGAGAAACGCGCTACAGCTATTCCTTTCTGTTTTCTTTTTCTTTTTCTTTTCTTTCCTGTACATTTTATTTTTTTATTTCTCCCAGAGGGTCATCTTTATTTTCACCGCCCGGGCCAGTGCTTCTCTAAGTGTTGGGCCAAACTAGGCGATCTCCGGCGCCCCCTGGGCAACCAGGGTCTATGCCAACCCGACGTCTTGCCCATCTGGTGTGCCCAGAGAATGAGATATGTGCAGCTCCTATCGGGATTTGTCGGCACATTCGGGTGGCTTTGCTGGTCTTGTTTTACCATTGTCGAAATGTCTTGTAACCGGGATTTCGAGTCTGATCGGGTCTTCCTGGGAGAAGGAATATCCTTCGTTGACCGTGAGAGCTTGTGATGGGCTAAGTTGGGACACCCCTGCAGGGTTTTGAACTTTCGAAAGTCGTGCCCGTGGTTATGGGCATACGGGAATTTGTTAATGTCCGGTTGTAGAGAACTTGACACTTAACTTAATTAAAACGAATCAACCGCATGTGTAGCAGTGATGGTGGTCTCTTCTCGGCGGAGTCCGGGAAGTGAACACGGTTCTTGTGTTATGCTTGAATGTCAGTAGTTTCAGCATCACTTCTTGATCATTTTAGCTTCCCGACCGTGCTTTGCTTTCTCTTCTCGCTCTCTGGTGCGTATGTTAGCCACCATATATGCTAGTGCTTGCTACCCTTTCCAACCCATAAGCTTAAATAGTCTTGATCTCGCGGGTGTGAGATTGCTGAGTCCTCGTGGCTCACAGATACTTCCAAACAGTTGCAGGTGCCGATGAGACCAGTGCAGATGATGCAACCGAGCTCAAGTTGGAGCTCGATGAAGATCTTGTTCATTGTGTTGTTTCATTTCCTGTTGATCAGTAGTGGAGCCCAGTTGGGACAATCAGGGATCTAGCATTTGGGGTTTTCTTCTTTTATTTTGGTTCCGTAGTCGGACCTTGATTGTATTCCAGATGATGTATGTTTAACTTGTATTTGTGTGAAGTGGCGATTGTAAGCCAACTCTTTATCCCTTTCTTATTCAGTACATGGGATTGTGTGAAGATTACCCCTCTTGCGACAAACCTACCATGTGGCTATGCCTCTAAGTCGTGCCCCGATACGTGGGAGATATAGCCGCAATGTGGGTGTTACACCGTGCGCCATCCGCTCCGCCACGCCGGATCTCCCGTGCCGCTTCCTGCCCTCTGCTACTCGCCGCCCGGAGCACCTCGTCCCCGCCTTGCTCCGCCATCATCGGCCCCGCCGCCCGCGCGCCGCCCCGCTCCCCGTGGCTCGTCGCCCCGCACCTCGTTGCCGGCAACTACCTTTGCCAGATCCGGCCACCAGCTCGCCGGCAACCTCCCCCGCGAGCTCCGGCCGCCAGCTCCTCGACATATCCGGCGAACCTTGAAGTCCGTGCCGGGTCAAACGCTAGATCTGCGGGGTATATTTTCCTCAAAGTCCCTGGTATTCCTACATTATGTGCACCTCTTTGACGTGTCATATCTCCATGCATATAATTCCGATTTGCGCCTATGATATATTAAAATATTCATCTCATGATGCTCTTCATGCTAGTGTCATTTGCATGCATGTCGCTGTCCATTTTGATGCCCTAATCTTCGTTGCAAAAGTGCTATATGATGTTGTCTGCTGGAATTCATCATAACTTGCTGATTTGTCATTTTCATTGCATTTTTGTGTGCATCCTTTGAGCATCATGCCTACATGTTTTTGGAGCATATCCATCCCATATTTACAGTGGCTTAAGCCTTGTATTTTTATGAGCTCTTTGGTGACTAGCACAAGCATGCAAAGTAGGCTATACGATGTTTCTGCTTTTAGACACTTCGTATTTCTGCCAAGTCTTTTCATGTTACATTTTGTTGCTATTTTGAATTGTTGCCACGAGTAGATCCATGCATATTTTGATGATGTTCGGTAAGAGTGTTTTGAAGATATGGTTATGCTCTATCTATTCATGCCTCTGGTTGCAATTATGGAGTAGTGTAGGTTGTCATTACCATGCTCTACTTTTGCTAAATATTGTTGTTGGCAGATTGTTAACATGAAGTTCATTTTTGCCATGTGTTTTGCTAGTGATACATGCACCCTATGAACTTGCTCTTGCCATGTTTAGCTTCATAAATGTGTCTTCTCACTGTTGGTTACCTTGTGATGCCATGTAATGCTTTGTGGTGAGTGGCATGAGCTTGCAAAGTTGCTATCATGAATCTGTTTCTGCCATGCCATATTTTTCCACCAAGTCTTTAACTATTCATATCAGTTGCCATGTTTGCATGGGTGCTACCTCATTTTTTGTGCATCTTTTACTGAAGTTTAGTAAGGGAGTTTTGTTCTTTGCCTTTAGTACTAGCATGCCATGCCTTTTTTGCCATTCTATGTTCCTATCGCATGTTGTTTGCTAGCTCTAAACATTGCTACCTGATGCTGTTTATACAATGTTTATTATTTTCACGAAGTATGTGAAGCTCTTATCATTTGCATTTTTGCCATGCTATTTTAGGCTTATTCTATTGAGTTCTAGCAGGAGATCAATGTTCATGTTTGTAGAGCTTCACTTGTACTTTACTGGCATGGGCTTTGTTGCTATGTTGGAGTGATGTAGCATAGTTTCTTGTTGCATCTTAAGTGCTATGATGCTGTTAAGCGCAGTTTTGCATCGTTCTTGTTTTGCTCATCATTTGCAAACCATGCATCCATTATCGGTGATCCTTAAATCGATTTCGACCAAAATCACTCAACCTTTCCAATGGCATGCTTGGTTTGCCAAATTGATGCCATTATCATCCATTCCCTTCCGGAGTACCCATATGCATTGCACATCATGTCCTGCATTACATGCCATGTCTTGCATCATGTTGCTTGTGCATTGCACCATGATTGATTGTTGTTCCATTGCTTGTGTTCTTTCTTTGGGTAGAGCCGGGAGACGAGTTCGTGAATGAGGAACCTGTTGAGTACATTTACGAGGAGCAAGCTTTTGACAAACCTGAGAACTTTGCAGGCAAGATGATCATTTCCCTCGATATCACTTCCATCTTTGCTTGCTAGTTGTTGGCTCTATCTCTATGTTGCGCTACCTACCACTTGTTTATCACGCCTCCCATATTTCCATGTCAAGCCTCTAACCCACCTTCCTAGCAAACCGTTGTTTGGCTATGTTACCGCTTTTGCTCAGCCCCTCTTATAGCGTTGCTAGTTGCAGGTGCCTTGCAGATTGTTCCATGTTGGAACATGGATATGTTCGGATTTCACAATATCTCTTATTTAATTAATGCATTTATATACTTGGCAAAGGGTGGAAGTCTTGGCCTTTTGCTCGGTGTTTTGTTCCACTCTTGCCGCCCTAGTTTCCGTCATACCGATTTTATGTTCCTTGATTTATCGTTCTTTACGCGGTTGGGGTTATGGGGGCCCCTTGAAAGTTCACTTTGAATAAAACTCCTCCAGCAAGGCCAAACCTTGATTTTAACATTTGCCTAATAACAACTAAATATTTTCCTAGGGAGTAATTAACCCGAGGATCATCTTAATTCAACCCCCCCGGGCCAGTGCTCCTCTGAGTGTTGGTCCGAACCGAGTACACTGCGTGGCCTCCTCGGGGAAACTTGAGGGTTGGTTTTACTCATAGGATGTCACATCTGGTGTTCCCTGAGAACGAGATATGTGCAGCTCCTATCGGGATTTGTCGGCACAATCGGGCGGTCTTGCTGGTCTTGTTTTACCATTGCTGAAACATCTTGTAACCGGGATGCCGAGACTGATCGGTTATTCTGGGAGAAGGAATATCCTTCGTTGATCATGAGAGCTTGTGATGGGCTAAGTTGGGACACCCCTGATGGGTATAAACTTTTGATAGTCGTGCCCGCGGTTATGTGGTAGAAGGGAATTTGTTAATATCCGGTTGTAGAGAACTTGACACTTGACTTAATTAAAATGCATCAACTACGCGTGTAACCATGATGGTCTCTTTTCGGCGGAGTCCCGCAAGTGAGTACGGTTGGGTTATGTTTGAACGTAAGTAGTTCAGGATCATTTCTTGATCACTTCTAGTTTTACGACCTTTGCGTAGTTTCTCACTTTCCTCTTGTACTCGTATGTTAGCCACCATGTTTGCTTAGCACTTGATGCAACTCCACCTCATAACCACATCCTACCCATCATCTTAAATAGTCTTGATCTCGTGGGTTTTGAGATTGCTGAGTCCTCGTGACCCACGGATACTACCAAAATAGTTGTAGCTGCCGATGATAATAGTGCAGGTGATGCCACCGAACTCAAGTGGGAGTTTGATGAGGACCTTAGCTGTTACTATGTGTCTTTTCCGGATGATCAGTAGTGGAGCCCAGTTGGGACGATCAGGATTTAGCATTTGGTGTTATCTTCTTTTCATTTGGACTTGTCCATAGTCGGACTATGTGTGTACTCTGAATGATGTATGAATTATTTGATCATTGTGTGATGTGGCGATTGTAAGCCAACTATTTATCCTTGTCCTTGTACATGGGATTGTGTGAAGATGACCATGCTTGCGACAAAACCAAAATGTGGTTAAGCCTCTAAGTCGTGCCTCGACACGTGGGAGATATAGCCGAATCTTGGGCGTTTCAAGCCCCCCTTTAACGTCCAAGCAACTTGCGCGAGAAAGGAGTGGCTTGCCTTGCGGGCGCGCCTAGGAGGGGTTGCGCCCCATGGCGCACAGCATGGCATCCTTCTGAGGTGGCAAGATGTTGGTGAAGCCACTCGAGGTCCTTCCTCCGGAGGTTCCTACGAGTTAGACATGAAACACAAAGGGCAGTCGTGATTTTTATCCTGCCCGTGATCTTTCCGCAAGAAGACGAAGGCACTAAGGACCTAGTGAGGTGACGTGCGCAGGGCCGTCTGTGAGCCAGAGCTCGGTCCCTTTAGGTTTATCAGCGCTACAGGGACGGACCCGAGCACAGACGCCATACCAGCAGCCGTCGTCCCGGGATGAGCAAGAGGCGAGTCAGCTATGCGCGGGAATCGCAAAGGTAACTCCAGAGATGATGGGTCGTTAGGCGTAATGTTAACAACCATAATAACTTGAGCATGCGTAACTGGTCTAGAGTACATGAATCAAAATGACGCAGCTATGAGGGCGGGCCCCAGTAGCCTGAGGATGATGTAGCTCGGGGGCGCCCTTAGTTGAACAAACCAAATAGTCACCTGGCACCACCGTTGTAGGAGCATTGGGGTAACTAAAGATGCGTGTCGCGGAGTTCATTCATCACGAGCCGACCAACTCCTGAGGCTCGGGAGGCTCTAGAGAGTCCGATATCTCCTCCACTAGCACCGCCTGGCGCCTTGCCTCGTGAGCTGCCAAGGCTTCTTGCATGAAGCACTGATACGAGGCGGCCGCATTCAGTAGGCCGAACTGCATGCAGACGTAGCTACGAGGGTAGCCCCCACTCCAGCTGACGTGGGATGGCTAGAAGAGGTCCTGTGAAGCAGACCTGTTGAGGCCTAGAATGTTGACGCAGACACACAGCTTGCCGCCCATGTCAGCGGCCGCGACTGCACCCGGTGGTGCGGGGCGGCGCACACCAGGCATGGCTTGCGCCTCCTAAAGCTCTTCGATTTCTTTGGTGATGAACTCTTGCGCGCCTAGTGCCTTGCACCTCACTCTTGGAGGCGCGTGTCAAAGCATGCCTCCACGTAGTGCCTGAACGCCTCCCTCGTCAGGCTGGTCAGGTGAGAGGCCCTCCAGATGAGATCCACCAAGCCCTTCCTGAGGGGGGTGCTCTGTGCGCCTTCTATGCGAGAGCGAATGGCGCCCCAGAAGTGGGCGGGGGGCTGAGGCAAGATCGGCAGGTACCCCAGCCTCCTGACGGCCCTTGAGGAGGAGCTGCTTCTTCTTCTTTGGGACGGCCTCAGGAGGCAGGATGGCACCCTCGTTGTCAAAGTTCTCAGCCACTGCAGCCTGGTAGGTGCGCTCGAGGGAGCACACCACATATTTTTCATCGCAAGCGAGCATGATGATGCTGTTGAATCCTGGCATCTTGAGGACATTGTAACCATGGTGAGTTGCTGCCATGAACTTGGCGAGGCCGGATACCTGAGGATGGCATTGTATGGGAGGCTGATGTGGAAGACGTCGAAGTCGATGAACTCGGTGTGGTAGTTGTCGCGCTTGCTGAAGGTGACCGGGAGGCGTATCTGCCCAGGGGAACGGTGGAGCCATCAGTCACTCCTGAGAAGGGCTTGGTGGGCAGGAGCTAGTCATAGGGCACCTGGAGCGTCCCAAACATCTCGACAGAGAGAACGTTGAGCCCCGTGCCACCGTCGATGAGGGTTTTGGTGATGAGGATGTACTGATGGTTGGCGTGCAGAGCATCGGGACCGCGCCAGCGGCGGTAGAGCACTTGAGTTGGTCCATGGAGTCAAAGGTAATGGCATGCTTGGACCAACTGAGGAGACGCAGTGCCTCAAGCTTGGGAAGGGTCGCATTCACCTCATGAGCGAACTGCTTGAAGAAGTGCTTGGGGCGGGAGCCTGAGCAGCACCGAGGATGCAGGCGATCGCGTGAGGCACTTGGAAGCCCCCAGCCCCATCATCTTGCCGGTTGATGTTGTTTCTCCTGGGCGGCAGAGGAGGAGGGAGGCTGGCGTTGCCCTAAGGATGGTCCCGCCGAGGTTGGTCCCACCAGGGGCCGTCACGAGGCTGGCCTTGCCAACGGTCCTCGCGGGGCTTGTCACTCCAGTCCGACGAGGGTCACGGTTGTCCCAGCAGCCTCCACCACGGCCTCCTCCACGGCCGTAGCCATGGTCGCTGCGCTTGGGGCGGCGGCCAAGGTGCCTGTCTCAGATTGCCCTGAGCTCCTGGCAATCATTGGTGTTGTGGCTGTCAACGTTGTCGAAGACGCAGAATGGGTGGTTGCCCCTAGGAGGCTAATCGTTGTCATGACCATGCTTCATCTCGGGCTCCGCAGCCAGCACGACGGGGCCCTTACGCTTAACTTCCTTGGGCTTGGCCTTCTTGTCTTCAGGGTCGGGCTTCGGGAGGTCGAGGAGGGAGAGGCGGCCTTCTTTGGCCCTTACACACTTGGTCGCTAGGTTGAACATCTCCAGGCCGAACATAGGTCCTCATGGATGGCGAGCTTCTCCTTCATCTTGACATCGCGGGCGCCATCAGTGAATGCCGAGATGATGGGTTTTTCTAATGCCTTCAGGATCTTGAGGTGAATGCTCGTAAAGCGCTGGATGCATTTGTGCAAAGTTTCGCCTGGCTAGTGCTTCACGCGCTGCAGGTTGGCCACTGTAGGAGCGCAGTCGCGAGCGCCCTGGAAGTTGGCGATGAAATGCTCGCGAAGCTCGTCCTAGTAAGAGACCGGCCCATCTAGGAGGTTCAGGAACCAGGAGCGCGCGTCATCCTTCAGGGCCATGTGGAACCAGTCGGCCATAACCTTCTCATCACCGCTCGCTGCTTCGATGCTCAACACATAAAGTTGGAGGAACTCCGCGGGGTCAGGGTTGCCATCGTAGCGTGGTGGCAGATCTGGCTTGAACTTGTCAGGCCAGATGACCCAGTGCAGCTCCTGAAGGAAATATGCCCTAGAGGCAATAATAAAGTTATTATTTATTTCCTTATTTCCTGATAAATGTTTATTATTCATGCTAGAATTGTATTAACCGGGAACATAATACATGTGTGAATAGATAGATAAACATAGTGTCACTAGTATGCCTCTACTTGACTAGCTCATTGATCAAAGATGGTTATGTTTCCAAACCATAGACATGAGTTGTTATTTGATCAATGGGATCACATCATTATGAGAATGATGTGATTGACTTGACCCATTCTGTTAGCTTAGCACTTGATCATTTTTGTTTACTTCTATTGCTTTCTTCATGACTTATACATGTTCTTATGACTATGAGATTATGCAACTCACGGATACCGGAGGAACACTTTGTGTGCTACCAAACATCACAATGTAACTGGGTGATTATAAAGGTGCTCTACAGGTGTCTCCGATGGTACTTGTTGAGTTGGCATAGATTAAGATTAGGATTTGTCACTCCGATTGTCGGAGAGGTATCTCTGGGCCCTGTCGGTAATGCACATCACAATAAGCCTTGCTAGCAATGCAACTAATGAGTTAGTTGCAGGATAGTGCATTATGAAACGAGTAAATAGACTTGCCGGTAACGAGATTGAACTAGGTATTGGGATACCGACGATCGAATCTCGGGCAAGTAACATACCGATGACAAAGAGAACAACGTATAGTGTTATGCGGTTTGACCGATAAAGATCTTCATAGAATATGAAGGAACAAATATGAGCATCCAGGTTCCGCTATTGGTTATTGACCGGAGACATGTCTCGGTCATGTCTACATAGTTCTCGAACTCGTAGGGTCCGCACACTTAAAGTTCTGTGACAATCGGTTTTATGAGTTTATATGTTTTGATGTACCGAAGGTAGTTTGGAGTCCCGGATATGATCACGGACATGACGAGGAGTCTCGAAATGGACGAGACATGAAGATTGATATATTGGAAGCCTACATTTGGACATCGGAAGAGTTCCGGGTAAAATCGGGATTTTGCCGGAGTACCGGAGGGGTTACCGGAACCCCCAGGGGCTAATCGGCCTTGTTGGGCCATAAGGGAAAGAGAGAGGGGCTGACCTAGGGTAGTCAGCACGCCCCCTCCCCTCTGGTCCGAATTGGACTAGGAGAGGGGGGCGGCGCCCCCCCCTTTCCTTCTCTTTCTCTCCGTTCCTTTCCCTCTCCCAGTAGGAGTACGAAAGAGGGGAATCCTACTCCTACTAGGAGGAGGATTCCTCCTCCTGGTGCACCAACAAGGGCCGCCTAGCCTCCCCCTTGCTCCTTTATATACAGGGGCAGGGGGCACCTCTAGACACACAAGTTGATCACAAAGATCTCTCCCAGCCGTGTGCGGTACCCCCCTCCACCATTATCCACCTCGGTCATACTGTAGTGGTGCTTAGACGAAGCCCTGCTATAGTAGCTTCATCAACATCGTCACAATGCCGTCGTGCTGACGGAACTCTTCCCCGAGTTGTACTGGATCATGAGTTCGTGAGACGTCAATGAGCTGAACGTGTGCTGAACGCGGAGGTGGCATACGTTCAGTACTAAGGATCGGTCGATCGTGAAGACGTATGACTACATCAACCGCGTTGTCATAACGCTTTCGCTTAGCGGTCTACGAGGGTACGTGGACAACACTCTCCCCTCTCGTTGCTATGCATCACCATGATCCTGTGTGTGCGTAGGAATTTTTTTGAAATTACTACGTTCCCCAACGGTGGCATCCAAGCCTGGTTTTATGCGTAGATATTATATGCACAAGTAGAACACAAGTGAGTTGTGGACGATACAAGTGAAACTGCTTACCAGTATGTCATACTTTGGTTCGGCGGTATTGTTGGATGAAGTGGCCTAGACCGACATTACGCATATGCTTATGCGAGACTGGTTCTACCGACGTGCTTTGCGAGCATTTCATCGCCAACTTTTTGCGGGTGTCAGTTTCTCCAACTTTAGTTGAACCGAGTGTGGCTACGCCCGGTCCTTGAGAAAGTGAAAACATCACTAACTTGACGAACTATCATTGTGGTTTTGATGCATAGATAAGAACGGTTCTTGCTCAGCCCGTAGCAGCCACGTCAAACTTGCAAGAACATAGTAGAGGACGTCTAACTTGTTTTTGCAGGGCTTGTTGTGATATGATATAGTCAAGACGTGATGAGATATAAGTTGTTGTATGAGATGATCATGTTTTGTTGAAGTTATCGGCAACTGGCAGAATCCTTATGGTTGTCTCTTTATTGCATAAGATGCAAGTGCCATGTAATTGCTTTACTTTATCGCTATGCGATAGCAATAGTTGCAAAAGCAATAGCTGGTGAGAAGACAATGTGACGACACGTTGATAAAAGATGGAGATCAAAAGCACAAGATCATGGTGTCATGCCGGTAATAATGGAGATCATGACAGTACTTTGCAGATGGAGATCAAAAGCACAAGATGATGATGGCCATATCATGTCACATATTTGGATTGCATGTGATGTTTATCTTTTATACATCTTATTTTTCCTTAGTTCGGCGGTAGCATTAAAAGATGATCTCTCACTAAATTTCAAGGTACAAGTGTTCTCCCTGAGTGTGCACCACTGCCAAAGTTCGTCGTGCCGAGACATCACATGATGATCGGGTGTGATAAGCTCAACGCTAATCTACAACGGGTGTTAGACAGTTTTGCACATGCAGAATACTCGGGTTAAACTTGTCGAGCCTAGCATATGCAGATATGTCCTCGGAACACTAACACCGAAAGGTCTAGCATGAATCATATAGTTGATATGATCAACACAATGATGTTCACCATTAAAACTACTCCATTTCACGTGATGATCGGTTATGGTTTAGTTGATATGGATCACGTGATCACTTAGTTGATTAGAGGGATCTCTATCTAAGTGGGAGTTCTTAAGTAAGATGATTAATTGAACTTAAATTTATGATGAACTTAGTACCTGATAGTATTTTCCTTATCTATGTTGTTGTAGATAGATGGCCCGTGCTGTTGTTCCGTTGAATTTTAATGCGTTCCTTGAGAAAGCAAAGTTGAAAGATGATGGTAGCCATTACACGGACTGGGTCCTTAACTTGAGGATTATCCTCATTGCTGCATAGAAGTATTACGTCCTGGAAGCACCGCTGGGTGCCAGGCCTGCTGCAGATGCTGCTGATGACGCTAAGAACGTCTGGCAGAGTAAAGCTAATGACTATTCGATAGTTTAGTGTGCCATGCTTTACGGCTTAGAACCGGGACTTCAACGACGTTTTGAATGTCATGGAGCATCTGAGATGTTCCAGGAGTTGAAGTTAATATTTCAAGAAAATGCCCGAATTGAGAGATATGAAGACTCCAATAAGTTCTATAGCTCTAAGATGGAGGAGAATAGTTCTGTCAGTGAGCATATACTCAAAATGTCTGGGTATCATAATCACTTGAATCACCTAGGATTTAATCTTCTAGTTGATAGTGTCATTGACAGAGTTCTTCAATCACTGCCACCAAGCTACAAAAGCTTCGTGATGAACTATAATATGCAAGGGATGAATAAGTCAATTCCCGAGCTCTTCGCGATGCTAAAGGCTACGGAGGTAGAAATCAAAAAGGAGCATCAAGTGTTGATGGTTAACAAAACCACCAAGTTCAAGAAAATGGGTAAAGGGAAGAAGAAGGGGAACTTCAAGAAGAACAACAAACAAGTTGCTGCTCAAGAGAAGAAACCCAAATCTGGACCTAAGCCTGAGACCAAGTGCTTCTACTACAAACAGACTGGTCACTGGAAGCGGAACTACCCCAAGTATTTGGCGGATAAGAAGGATGGCAAGGTGAACAAAGGTATATGCGATATACATGTTATTGATGTGTACCTTACCAGCGCTCGCAGTAGCATCTGGGTATTTGATACTGGTTCTATTGCCAATATTTGCAACTCTAAACAGGGACTACAGATTAAGCGAAGACTGGCTAAGGACGAGGTGACGATGCGGTGGGAAATGGTTCCAAAGTCGATGTAATCGCCGTGAGCACGCTACCTCTACATCTACCTTCAGGATTAGTTTTAGACCTAAATAATTGTTATTTGGTGCCAGCGTTAGGCATGAACATTATATCTGGATCTTGTTTGATGCGAGACGGTTATTCATTTAAATCTGAGAATAATAGTTGTTCTATTTATATGAGTAATATCTTTTATGTTCATGCACCCTTGAAGAGTGGTCTATTTTTGTTGAATCTCGATAGTAGTGATACACATATTCACAATGTTGAAGCCAAAAGATGCAGAGTTGATAATGATAGTGCAACTTATTTGTGGCACTGTCGTTTCGATCATATTGGTGTAAAGCGCATGAAGAGACTCCATACTGATGGACTTTTGGAATCACTTGATTATGAATCACTTGGTACTTGCGAACCATGCCTTATGGGCAAGAGGACTAAACCTCCGTTCTCTGGAACAATGAAGCGAGCAACAGAATTGTTGGGAATCATACATACTGATGTATGTGGTCCGATGAATATTGAAGCTCGCGGCGGGTATCGTTATTTTCTCATCTTCACAGATGATTTGAGCAGATATGGGTATATCTACTTAATGAAACATAAGTCCGAAACATTTGAAAAGTTCAAAGATTTTCAGAGTGAAGTGGAAAATCGTCGTAACAAGAAAATAAAGTTTCCACTCTCTGATCGAGGAGAGTATTTGAGTTATGAGTTTGGTCTACATTTGAAAAAATGCGGAATACTTTCACAACTCACGCCACCTGGAACACCACAGCGTAATGGTGTGTCCGAACGTCGTAATCGTACTTTACTAGAGATGGTGTGATCTATGATGTCTCTTACTGATTTACCGCTGTCATTTTGGGGTCATGCTTTAGAGACAGCTGCATTCACGTTAAATAGGGCACCATCAAAATCTGTTGAGACGACGCCTTATGAACGATGGTTTGGCAACAAATCAAAGTTGTTGTTTCTTAAAGTTTGGGGCTGCGCTGCTTATGTGAAAAAGCTTCCACCTGATAAGCTCGAACCCAAATTGGAGAAATGTGTCTTCAAAGGATACCAAAAGGAAACTGTTGGGTACACCTTCTATCACAGATTCGACGGCAAGACATTTGTTGCTAAGAATGGATCCATTCTAGAGAAGGAGTTTCTCTGGAAAGAAGTGAGTGGGAGGAAAGTAGAACTTCATGAGGTAACTGTACCTGCTCCCTTATTGGAGAGTAGTTCGTCACAAAAACCAGTTCCTGTGACACCTACACCGATTAGTGAGGAAGCTAATGATGATGATCATGAAACTTCAGATCAAGTTACTACCGAACCTCATAGGTCAACCAGAGCAAGATCCGCACCAGAGTGGTACGGTAATCCTGTTCTAGAGGTCATGTTACTTGACTATGACGAACCTACAAACTATGAGGAAGCGATGATGAGCCCAGATTCTGCAAAATGGCTTGAGGCCATGAAATCTGAGATGGGATCCATGTATGAGAACAAATTGTGGACTTTGGTTGACTTGCCCAATGATCATCAAGCCATTAAGAATAAATGGATCTTAAGGAAGAAGATTGACGTTGATGGTAATCCTACTATCTATAAAGCTCGACTTGTTGCGAAAGGTTTTCGACAAGTTCAAGGAGTTGACTATGATGAGACCTTCTCACCTTTAGCGATGCTTAAGTCCGTCTGAATCATGTTAGCAATTGCCGCATTTTATGATTATGAAATTTGGCAAATGGATGTAAAGACTGCATTCCTGAATGGATTTCTGGAAGAAGAGTTGTATATGATGCAACCTGAAGGTTTTATCGATCCAAAGGGTACTAACAAAGTGTGCAAACTCAAGCGATCCATTCATGGACTGGTGCAAGCCTATCGGAGTTGGAATAAATGTTTTGATAGTATGATCAAAGAATATGGTTTTATATAGACTTTTGGAGAAGCCTGTATTTACAAGAAAGTGAGTGGGAGCTCTATACCATTTCTAATATTATATGTGCATGACATATTATTGATTGGAAATGATATAGAATTTCTGGATAGCATAAAAGGATACTTGAATAACAGTTTTTCAATGAAATACCTCGGTGAAGCTACTTATATATTGGGCATCAAGATCTATAGAGATAGATCAAAACGCTTAATTGGACTTTCACAAAGCACATACCTTGATAAAGTTTTCTAGAAGTTCAAAATGGATCAAGCTAAGAAATGGTTCTTGCCTGTGTTACAATGTGTGAAGATTAGTAAGACTCAATGCCCGACCACAGCAGAAGATTGAGAGAAAATGAAAAGTGTTCCCTATGCATCAGCCATAGGCTCCATCATGTATGCAATGTTGTGTGCCAGACCTGATGTGTGCCTTGCTATTAGTCTAGCAGGGAGGTACCAAAGTTATCCAGGGGTGGATCACTGGACAGCGGTCAAGAACATCCTGAAGTACTTGAAAAGGACGAAAGATATGTTTCTCGTTTTTGGAGGTGACAAAGAGCTCATCGTAAATGGTTACGTTGATGCAAGGTTTAACACTGATCCAGACGGTTCTAAATTGCAAACCGGATACGTGTTTATATTCAACGGTGGAGCTGTCAGTTGGAGCAGTTATAAACAGAGCATCATGGCGGGATCTACATGTGATGCGGAGTACATTGCTGCTTCGGAAGCAGCAAATGAAGGAGTCTGGATCAAGGAGTTCATATCCGATCTAGGTGTCATACTGAGTGCATCGGGTCCAATGAAAAACTTTTGTGACAATACTGGTGCAATTGCCATGGCAAAGGAATCCAGATTTCACAAGAGAACCAAGCACATCAAGAGACGCTTCAACTCCATCCGGGATCAAGTCCAGGTGGGAGACATAGAGATTTGCAAGATACATACATATCTGAATGTTGCAGACCTATTGACTAAGCGACTTCCACGATAAAAACATGATCAGCACCAAGGCTCCATGGGTGTTAAAATATCTACTGTGTAATCTAGATTATTGACTCTAGTGCAAGTGGGAGACTTAAGGAAATATGCCCTAGAGGCAATAATCAAGTTATTATTTTTTTCCTTATTTCATGATAAATGTTTATTATTCATGCTATAATTGTATTAACCGGAAACATAATACATGTGTGAATAGATAGACAAACATAGTGTCACTAGTATGCCTCTACTTGACTAGCTCATTGATCAAAGATGGTTAAGTTTCCAAACCATAGACATGAGTTGTTATTTGATTAATGGTATCACATCATTAGGAGAATGATGTGATTGACTTGACCCATTCCATTAGCTTAGCACTTTATCGTTTTTTTACTGCTATTGCTTTTTCATGACTTGTATATGTTCTTATGACTATGAGATTATGCAACTCACTGATACCAAAGGAACACTTTGTGTTCTACCAAATGTCACAACGTAATTGGGTGATTATAAGGGTGCTCTACATGTGTCTCCGATGGTACTTGTTGAGTTGGCATACATTAGGATTAGGATTTGTGACTCCGATTGTCAGAGAGGTATCTCTGGGCCCTCTCGGTAATGCACATCACTATAAGACTTGCAAGAAATGCAACTAATGAGTTAGTTGCAGGATAGTGCATTACGAAACGAGTAAATAGACTTGCCGGTAACGAGATTGAACTAGGTATTGGGATACCGACGATCGAATCTCGGGCAAGTAACATACCGATGACAAAGAGAACAACGTACAGTGTTATGCGGTTTGACCGATAAAGATCTTCGTAGAATATGTAGGAACCAATATGAGCATCCAGGTTCCACTATTGGTTATTGACCGGAGACATGTCTCGGTCATGTCTACATAGTTCTCAAACCCGTATGGTCCAAACGCTTAAAGTTCTGTGACAATCGGTTTTATGAGTTTATATGTTTTGATGTACCGAAGGTAGTTCGGAGTCCCGGATATGATCACGGACATGAAGAGGAGTCTCGAAATGATCAAGACATGAAGATTGATATATTGGAAGCCTACATTTGGACATCGGAAGAGTTCCGTGTAAAATCGGGATTTTACCGGGGGACCGGAGGTGTTGCGGGAACCCCGCGGGGGCTAATGGGCCTTTTTGGGCCAAAAGGGAAAGAGAGAGGGGCCGCCCTAGGGCAGGCAGCGCGCCCCCTCCCCTCTTGTCCGAATTGGAATAGGAGAGGGGGGCGGCGCCCCCCTTTCCTTCTCTTTCCCCTCCTAGTAGGATTAGGAAAGAGAGAAATCCTACTCCTATTAGGAGGAGGATTCCACCTCCTGGCGCACCAACAATGGCCGGCCGGCCTCCCCCTTGCTCCGTTATATACAAGGGCAGGGGGGCACCTCTAGACACACAAGTTGATCACAAAGATCTCTCCCAGCCATGTGCGGTGCCCCCCTCCACCATAATCCACCTTGGTCATACTGTAGCGGTGCTTAGGCGAAGCCCTACCACGGTAGCTTCATCAACATCGTCACCACGCATCATGTTGACGAAACTCTTCCCCAAGCTCTACTGGATCATGAGTTCGTGGGACGTCACCGAGGTGAACGTGTGCTAAACGCGCAGTTGCCGTACGTTCAGTACTGAGGATCAGTCGATCATGAAGACAGACAACTACATCAACCGCGTTGTCATAACGCTTCCGCATAACGGTCTACGAGGGTACGTGGACAACACTCTTCCCTATCGTTGCTATGCATCACCATGATCCTGTGTGTGCATAGTAATTTTTTTGAAATTACTACGTTCCCCAATAGCTCCGGGGTGAAGGCACGGTAGGCCGTTGCGCTCACATGCACGACACACACCGGGGGAGCTCTGTCCTGAAACCCACGCGCCAGAGGCTCTGGTGGCGCGAGGTCTTCGTGCTGGCGCTGGGGCTTTGGGAGCACCCGTGCTTTAGCCTGCGGTCGCTGCACTACCTAGCATCTTGCTCCATCTCATGCCGGCATGTCGCGCCATGGGTCACAAGGGGGCACGTCGCGCCTGGGCTCCGGGTCAGCGTTGCAGCGAGGAGGAGGTGGAGGAGGAGGCGCACTGTGAGCCACATCGCCCGCCTAGGATGGCGAGAGAGGCAGCGAGAGGGACGGCATAGGAACCTCACCAGTGGCATTGATGAGCTCAGCGAAGCGGCCGAGCCAGTCGTCATAGAGGTCATTAGTGGGGCGGTAACGCAGGAGCTTGCGTGCTGTGAGCAGCAGAACTTACGCATTCGCCAGCCCATGGCGAGCAGGGGAGGACGATGCCGTGGCCGGAGTGGGCGATCGTGTCGCGGTACGGCCATCACGCCGCACGGAAGGTGGTAGCGACGAATCCTACTCCTCGCAAGCTGTAGGGTCAGTGGCGGCATTAGCCACGGGGGAGGAAGAGCGGTGAGGAGCGCCATTTCCCGTGAGTGCCGTCTGGGCGACACGAGAGGTCCAGCGCACGGTGCGGACAAGACGAGCGTCGGCCATGGGAGCGACGGAACAGAGGGGAAACGAACGGCGGAAGAAGGACTTTGACGCAGCGAGCATCGGCCTTGGGAGCCACATGTCGGATTCATGGCTCCGCAGACCCTAGAAAGCTTCAAACTCCGAGCGTGTTTGAAGAACTCAACCTCCGTAGCCAACTAGTTCGTCGCCCCATAGCCTAGCCTGATTCGCATGAGCAAGGAAGAAGATGACACGGTAGTTTACCCAAGTCGAGGCCACCTTGCAGTGTAAGACCCAACTCCTGCTTTGTGGTGGATTGGCTTCACGAGGGGCTGAGGATTAACTAGTACAAGGGATGAACAACCTCGCGAGGTTCAGGGGTGAGGAAATGAGTTGACCCTTCTACGGTGGTGGCTAAGCTATATTTATAGTGGCCTCGGTCCTCTTCCCCCAAAACATAGGCGGGAAGGGTTCCCACAGTGGCCAAATTTAAAAGGGGACAAGTAGTACATCTTATCCTGACGAAAGGTGGTCTTCGCCTGCAAAGCTTCTGGTCGTGATGCAGAGGCGGGATCAGCGATGACATCCGTCCTGCCATGCTGGTGGTGATGAAGCTATGTACCTAGGGTAGGGTCATGGACCTGTCTAGCATACCCTCCCCAAGGACATATTTACAAAGAATCAGAAGCAGTCGAAGAGAAATCATCATCCACTCGACCGTGGAGATGCGCTCACTCGACCACCTTGAAGACACTCGACCACAAGAAGATGAGGAACCCTCCACTCTGCAACGGTTAGGACTTAAACCATAGCATTATGAGCATTTATGACACTTTACTGTAGATGTTACCAGTAATGCCTTTCCTTTACGAGCATTGAACCCTGTGTAACAGAGGGGAGTTGGGGTCCTGTCGCACTCTATATAAGCCACCCCCTCCTCTGGGACAAGGGTTCGCACTTTTGCAAACTCACACACACATATAATCTAGTTGACCGCCTCAGGGCACCGAGATGTAGGGCTGTTACTTCCTCCGAGAAGGGCCTGAAGTCGTAAAACTCATGTGTACAACTACATCATAGTTAGGATCTTGCCTCCTCATATCTATCCCCCCATTCTACTGTCAGTCTTAGATCTACAACAGTTGGCGCCCATCGTGGGGCAGGTGTCTTAGCGACTTATTGGAGGAGTTGCAATTTTTCCGATCCCCATCATCATGGTTCTAGGCGGAGGTTTGGCTGAGGTCCACGAGATCCGTGTCAGTGCACTCATGTTTGTCGCCGACGACTCCGCTTGGCTTCAAGAGGCACCACTCGACATCGACGCGCTCCCCGCCCGCGGGGCGACACACTTTCACGCGTGCGTCCGCGGCGTCCTCCTGCGGCAACCGTCGACCCAGTACCAGTCGACTCCAACGGCTTTCCCCCTCCCTGCGACCCGCTGGAGGAAGCGCACCGGCCGGTCGAGGATTCAACGGTGGGTGAAGCATGCGGTGGCTCGCCAGTCAGCCACCCCTCAAGTTGTGGCGATCGAGCCTGGCGAGTCTCTTTATGGCCTGTTCGATCTGTCGACTGGCTCCGTAGCGACTCCATCCAAGTGCGGCAGCAATGACTCGGCAGCGGAAGTCCTGATGGTCAATGGACCACGCGGTCCTCCTGGCTTCAATCGGGAAGACGGAGGTGACGGGAACGGCGATCCGTCGCGCGTTCACGAGGAGTACCGCCCCGAGCCTCTCTCCTCGTGGTAGAGAGAAGAACTTCATCACCGAAACATGAATGCCCTGCATACTCCTATATTTGCAGAAACACCCGAGGCCTAGGCCTTGGAGCAGGCTTGCCTGGCCAATCTGGCTGAGCGCACTCGGCTGGAGAACCTCCAGTGCGCACTCGACGATCACGCTCGTCAACGTGCTCCTGAGTCCAGTCGACGCCAACTTTTTCCACCTCCGACTCAGGTATACCGAACACCAATCCAAAACCTAGTAGCTACTGCCCGAATAGCATAGTCGATTCAACCTTCCCAGTTAGAAACTAGCCGAGGTCTGGCGCAGATCAGGGCCTTTCTCCGGGCAGCAGGAGAGCAGAATACGGCCGTGTCTCAGTCGCGGGATAGGATCCATAGCAGATCTATGGTCGCAGATACAGTCCAGTCGGCCCATAGCCCGAGATCGCCCCCGAGGCGTGAGGGACGTGGAGAGCGGCGTGACCAGTACAGAAACTAGGAGCAGTATGATCGTCGAGCCGATCGCGATGGTCGCTGTCGAGTGCCCACGCCTCCTCCAAGGAATGGGACATACGTGCCGCGGCCACATGAAGACTGGCGCCCTAACAGCGTCGGAAGAGGTATTCCAGTCGACCCCAGGGAGCCAGGCTTTGATGCAAGATCTATTCTCGCGCAGGGCTTGGTCGACAGAAACAGAGCTCACCAAGATGGCCATGACAGAGGCCCGCAAACCAGCGATAGGGTGCATGTCTCTGGCCCAGAGTGCTTCAGCAGAGCTATCAGAGCTGCAGTGATTCCCCCCAACTTCAGGTTGGCGACGGGAGTCAGTAAGTTCACTGGAGAGTCCAAGCTTGACACCTGGCTCGAAGACTACCGAGTGGCTGTCCAGATTGGTGGCGGCAATGATGAGGTGGCCATGAAACACCTTCCTCTGATGTTGGAGGGCTCGGCTAGGGCGTGGCTGAATCAGTTGGCACCTAGCAACATCTATACTTGGGAAGATCACGCCCGAGTGTTTGGCATAACGTTTGAGGGTACTTGCAAGCGGTCAGCAGGTTTGACAGAATTACAGTGTTGCGTCCAGAAATCGAATGAAACTTTGAGAGATTATATCCAGAGGTGGATCACCCTACACCACACGGTGGAAGATGTGTCTGATCATCAGGCAATCTGTGCGTTCGAGGAAGGCCTCAGGTACCGAGAGTTGAATCTGAAATTCGGTCGGACAGGAAATATAACGCTGACTCAGATGATGGAAATCGCCACCAAGTATGCCAATGGCGAAGAGGAAGAGCGACTGCGGAGCGGCAAGCACAAAGCAGTCGCCCACGAAGCCGCAGGAGGAAACTCTAGTCGCAAACAAAAATGCAAGGCCGAACCAGCTGCTTCGGGTGAGGCCTTGGCTGTGGTTCAAGGAAAGTTCAAGGGGAAGCCCAAAGGGCCGTGGAACCCCAAGAAAGTAAAAGATCAAGATGGAAATGATGTGTTGGACCTGCCGTGCCATATCCACACCAAAAAGATGAAGAAGGTAATTTCATTTACCCGAAGCATACCACTCGACAGTGTCGGCTCCTGATCCAGCAGTTCCGAGAGAAACAACCCAAGGAAAAGGAGAAGTAGGCAGACAAGGCTGAGAGTGAAGGAGAAGATGATGATGGTTATCCTCACGTGAATTCCACTCTGATGATTTTTGCTGATGTTGAAAACAAGAGTCGATTGAAAGTCATCAACAGAGAAGTTAACATGGTCGCTGCGGCGATGCCCAGTTACTTGAAATGGTCGCAGACTGCCATTACGTTCGACCAGTCTGATCATCCAGCGCAAATCGCCATGCCTGGGAGGCATGCGCTGGTGGTCGACCCGGTGTTCGAAGGCACTCGACTGACAAAGGTCCTGATGGATGGTGGCAGTGGCCGGAACATTCTGTATGCAGAAATGTTGAAAGGAATGGTCATTCGGATGTCCAGACTCAGTGAAAGCCATATGAGTTTCCATGGGGTCATCCCAGGCAAGAAGGTTGCGTCCCTCGGTCAAATTGCACTCGACGTGGTTTTCGGTGATGCCAAAAACTACCGCAAGGAAAAGTTGACGTTTGAAGTCATGGATTTTCAGAGTGTGTATCATGCAATTCTGGGTAGGCCAGCTTATGCACGATTCATGGCTCGACCTTGTTACGTGTACCTCAAACTGAAGATGCCTGGTACCAGAGGAGTGATCACTATCTCTAGTAATCAGAAAAAGGCGGAAGAGTGTCTCCAGAAGGGCTCAAAGATCGCCGATGCCCAGATGGCCGTGGTAGAATTGCAGGAATACCAGAAAAATGCAGACCCGACTGACTTGTTGCGAGCCAAGAAGCCAGCCATAGATTCAGCATTCCAGTCGTCTGGCGAGACGAAGTCTGTTCAGATTCACCCGACGGACCCGAACGCAGCTCCGACCCACATTTCAACCACACTCGACTCCAAATATGAAGAACCGCTCATCTAGTTCCTCCGTGAGAACTGGGACATCTTTGCATGGAAGCCTTCTGACATGCCAGGTGTTCCCAGGGGACTGGCTGAGCATCGTTTGTGAGTCGACCCGAAAGTGAAACCAGTCAAAGAGCATCTCCGACGGTCCACCGTCCAGAAAAGAAAAGAAATCGGCGAAGTGGTGGCTTGGCTTTTGGCAGCCGAGTTTATCCGAGAGATTTACCACTCCGAGTGGTTAGCCAATGTTGTCATGGTCCCAAAGAAAGATGACTCACTCCACATGTGCATCGATTTCAAGCATATCAATCGGGCCTTCCCGAAAGATCACTTCCCTCTCCCTCGCATCGATCAGATAGTCGATTCGACTGCTGGGTGCGAGCGTTTGTCCTTTTTGGACGCCTACTCGGGGTACCACCAGATCCGTCTGTACGGACCCGACGAAATAAATACAGCTTTTATCACCCCGTTTGGGTGCTTCTGTTATGTCACAATGACATTCGGCTTGAAGAATGTCGGAGCCACATTTATGCGGATGATTCAGAAGTGCCTGCTCACTCAGATCAGTCGGAATGTGGAAGCATACATGGATGACATTGTGGTCAAGTCACGTAAAGGTTCCAACCTGCTGACTGACCTCGCTGAAACCTTTGCCATACTCTGAAGGTATGATATCAAGCTCAATCCATCAAAGTGCAAGTTTGGAGTTCCAGGTGGCAAGTTACTCGGTTTTCTTGTTTCCGAACGAGGAATCGATGCTAACCCAGAGAAAGTGGGCGCTATACTCCGAATGAAACGCCCTGTGCGTGTGCATGATGTCCAGAAGCTTACTAGTTGCTTGGCCGCCCTAAGTCGATTCATTTCTCGCCTCGGTGAAAAGGCGCTGCCTCTTTACCGACTGATGAAGAAATCAGATAAGTTCGACTGGACTCCAGAAGCTGATACAGCATTTGTAGAGCTAAAAGCCCAGCTTTCCACCCAGCCGGTGGTTGCTACTCCAATTAGCAAAGAGCCTCTATTGTTTTATATAGCAGCCACTGGACAGGTCGTCAGTACAGTACTTACGATCGAGCGCGAAGAAGAAGGAAAAGCATACAAAGTTCAACGCCTAGTTTATTATATTTCTGAAGTCCTGACCCCATCAAAGCAGAGATATCCTCACTATCAGAAGCTTGTCTATGGAATTTACATGACCACGAAGAAGGTTGCACACTACTTCTCAGATCACTCTGTTACAGTCGTCAGCGACGCTCCATTGTCAGAGATTCCGCACAACAAGGATGCAACTGGTCGAGTGGCAAAATGGGCGATTGAACTCCTTCACTTGGATATCAAGTTTGAGGCAAAGAAAGCTATCAATTCCCAAGCGATAGCAGATTTCCTCGCCGAGTGGATCGAACAGCAACTGCCGACCCATGTTCACTCTGAGCACTGGACCATGTTCTTTGACGGATTCAAGATGTTGAACGGTTCTGGAGCTGGAGTAGTTCTGGTATCCCCCCGAGGAGAAAAGCTCAAATATGTCCTCCAGATTCACTTTGATTCCTCCAACAAGAAGCAGAATATGAAGCACTCCTGTATGGGTTGCGCATGGCCATCTCACTCGGCGTCCGTCGCCTCATGGTCTATGGCGACTCAGGTTTGGTAGTTAATCAAGTGATGAAGGAGTGGGACGTTAGAAGTCCGGCCATGACTGGTTACTGCAACACGGTGAGAAAGCTTGAGAAGAAGTTCGAGGGGTTAGAACTCCACCACGTCCCCCGATTGAAAAATCAAGCAACCGATGAATTGGCAAAGATAGGTTCCAAGAGAGAAGCCATTCCCAGCAATGTGTTCTTGGAGCATATTCACACGCCAACAGTTCAAGAAGACCCTTTCATTGAAGAGCCCCCGCAACCCAGGAGCGCCATGGATCCGACTGAAGTCGAGGTCCCAGCTATGGTCGACCTGATCAAGGAGGTTCTGGCCATTACTCCCGACTGGACGGCGCCCTACATTGCGTACATCCTTAGGAAAGAGCTCCCAGAGGATGAAGAAGAAGCCCGACAGATCATCCGTTGATCCAAAACTTTTACTGTGATAAGAGGGCAGCTGTTCAAGGAAAGTGTGACTGGAGTCGGTCAGAAGTGCATAACACCATGGATCCTCAATGACATCCACTCGGGGACCTGTGGTCACCATGCGTCCTCTTGGGCCATCGTGGCTAAAGCATACTGAGCTAGATTCTATTGGCCACGAGCAAATGAGATGGCGAAAGATATAGTCGATAGATGTGAAGGCTGTCAATTTTACTCCGATATGTCTCACAAGCCAGCGTCAGCCCTGAAGACCATCCCCCGCGTCTGGCCCTTCGCTGTTTGGGGTCTGGATATGGTTGGACCGCTGAGAACGGGAAGAAGTGGCTTCACTCACGTGCTCATTGCAGTCGACAAGTTTACTAAATGGAACGAAGCCAAAGCTATCAAGAACCTTGATGCTAGCACCGTTGTCAGTTTTATCAGGGAATTGACATTCAGATATGGAGTCCCACATAGTGTCATTACGGATAACGGGTCAAACTTCGATTCCGATGAGTTCAGAGCTTTCTGCGCCTCTCAGGGCAGTCGAGTTGACTATGCTTCTGTCGCTAACCCGCAGTCGAACGGACAAGCAGAAAGAGCCAATGGCCTAATTATCAAATGACTGAAACCCCGACTGATGCGTGATCTCAAACACGCGGCAGGTGCTTGCGTTGATGAACTTTCATCAGTTCTGTGGGGCTTAAGGACAACTCCTAATCGTTCGACTGGAAGAACTCCTTTCTTCTTAGTTTATGGAGCCGAAGCTATTCTGCCAAGTGACTTGCTCCACAATGCACCCCGAGTTGAACTCTTCTCCGAAGCGGAAGCAGTGCAGGCCCGACAAGATTCAGTCGATCTACTAGAGGAGGAAAGAGAGATGGGCTTGATCCGCTCGACCATTTATCAGCATGATTTGTGTCGATTCCATGCCAGGAATGTGAGTGGTCCGGCCTTTCAAGAAGGAGACTTGGTTCTTCGAGTGGATCAGCAGAAACCACACAAGCTCGCTCCAACTTGGGAAGGCCCCTTCATCGTCACCAAAGTTCTCCACAATGGAGCATACCATATTTACAGCATCGAGCATCATAAAGACGAGCTACGGGATTGGAACGTGGAGCTACTCCACCCCTTTTATACTTAAACACTCACTCGAATAAAATGTAATAAGCAACACCTTTTGTAATTCGTTTATCAAAGACAAGAGCTTACAGTTCTGTCATTCGATTGTGTTGTTCTTATTTACTTTTGAAATCCCCCAGTGGGTGGGCTTAGTCACGAATCCGTTCTGCCTAAGTTTGAAAAAATCCCATCGAGTGGAGAGCAATCCTCCCACTCAGGGGCTTAGGTGCAGTCGAGCACTCGCCTAAGTTCTCTTACTAAAGAGACTTAATGGCAGTCAAGCACTCGCCTAAGTTTGAAAAAATCCCACCGAGTGGAGAGTAATCCTCCCACTCGGGGGCTAAGCTGCAGTCGAGCACTCGCCTAAGTTCTCTCACTAAGAGGCTTAACGGCAGTCCGGCACTCGCCTAAGTTTGAAAAATCCTACTGAGTGGAGAGCAATCCTCCCACTCGGGGGCTTAGCTGCAGTCGAGTACTCGCCTAAGTTCTCTCACTAAGAGGCTTAACGGCAGTCCAACACTCGCCTAAGTTTGAAAAAAAAAACCCTATCGAGTGGAGAGCAATCCTCCCACTCGGGAGGCTTAGCTGGAGTCGAGCACTCGCCTAAGTTCTCTCACTAAGAGGTTTAACGGCAGTCTAGCACTCGCCTAAGTTTGGAAAAATCCTATCGAGTGGAGAGCAATCCTCCCACTCGGGGGCTTAGCTTCAGTCCAGTACTCGCCTAAGTTTGAGACCCATTCCTATCCACAAGGACGACGAGGTGCAGGTCGACTGCAGCCTTCTCCTTCGGAGATGCGGCACAAATACAACGTCCGCTCCATCCCTATCCGCAAGGACAAGGAGGTGCAGGTCGACTGCAACCTTCTCCTTCGGAGATGCAGCACAAATACAACGTCCGCTCCATCCTTATCCGTAAGGACGGCGAGGTGCAGGTCGACTGCAACCTTCTCCTTCGGAGCTGCGGCACAAATACAACGTCCGCTCCGTCCCTATCCGCAAGGACGACGAGGTGCAGCAACCAAAGTCCATCCGGAGGCACAAGCACATTCGAAGATAAACCAAATTCAAATAAATACTAAAAGGTTCCAAGCGGTGAATCAAAAGTACTCGGGCACCAAGCTCGAAGGAGTTTAATGGTTACAGAAACCACTCGGCATTCTGAGACAAATTTAAAGCGTATCCAAGTTTCATAAGATTGTTCACTCGGCCGGAGGAGGGCTGGCAGGCTCCACGAATGAGTCCAGATCGATCCCATCAGCGATCCGAGTGGCGGCAGCAATGAAAGTCTCCATGAAGGACTGGAAGTCGTGCTTTTTGGTGTTAGCGACTTTGATCGCAGCCAGCTTGTCTTAAAGAGCCTCCTTGCAATGGACCCGCACCAGGGACGGCGCCACATCAACACCACACCGGGTGGAGGATTTCTTCCATTCTTGCACTCGGTCAGGGATCTCGTTCAGTCGAGTCATCGGAGATTCCAGACATTCTGAAGCGTCTCCCCAGGCCAAAGCATCGAGTCGATTCGTGAGACAACCTCCTTCAGGCGTGCGACGTAGCTTGTGGCACTGGCGATACGGGACTCAAGTCGGAGCATGTTCATCGCAGTTTCATCGCAGACCAGGGAAGAGATAGGGTCCAGACCCGTCTCGACCCTTCCAGTTTCTTCGTCGAAGTCATGACAGAGTTCTGCAGAGAAAAGTCAGTTCATCAACCGAGCAAAATCCGATTGCAAGCATCAACACAGTCGGATTAAAAGAAATACCTCCCAACACGAGATAAAGCTTCTTGGCGAGGGTCCTCAGATAAGCTTCTGTGTCGTTCCTCTTGCGGATCGCAGACTCCAACTTTTCGTTCAAGATGACCTTATCCTTCTTCAGGCTAGTCACTTCGTGGTTAGCTTCATTAAGACAAGATGTCAGTCTAGTCACCTCTCCTTCAAGCGTTCCGACTGAAGCAAGCTTCTTGTCTCCGAGAGCGGTTTTGTCTTGGGCTGCTTCTTGCGTGGCGGCGAGGTCCGAGTCCTTCTTGTCCAGAGCCAACTTCATTTTCTCTGCAAAAGAAATAATCGAAAACAAAAGAGATCAAAGAGATATATTGAAATTCAGTCGGCAATCAGTTACCTTCCATACCAGCGGCCTCGTCTTGAGCTTTTTTCAGATTTAGCTGAGCCAATTCCATCTCTAAGTTGCGTTGCCTCTGCTTCTCTTCGAGTTCGGCAAACTTGGAGATAAGAGTACAAGACTTCTGCAGGAGGCAAGAGACAGATCAATCAATAGGTTTGAAGGCAGTTCATTTCTGAGTGAATAAAACCTAAAGAAGTGGACAACAAGCTGTTCAAACCCCAGTCGACTGCCAGCAGTCGGCCGCGGTCTCAGGGACTACACCTAGTGGGTGCACTTGGCGTGCCCCCACCGGTTCTGATCCGACTCGACCGGCCCGCCGGAGTCGAGTGCAAGGAGTACAGAAAAGAGAAAGAAAGAACAATTGCACCGTCATGAAAGAAGAACTTAGACCACAGTCGACTGCCAGCAGTCGACCGCGGTCTCGGGGACTACACCCAGTGGGTGCACTTAGCGTGCCCCCAGTGGTTCTGATCCCACTCGCCTAGACCGAGTGGAAGAGCGAAACAACTAAAAATGACAGCAACACCCACTGGGTGCTCTAATTCAACACGAACAACAGGAGGTTGTCCAGAAGAAGATTTTTCGAGAACAAAAATAGTTGGAAAGTCTACTCACCTAGACATTGGCCCGAAGGGCGGCAGTAGCGTTCTAGGCAGCCTGACTGCTCTCGTGCACTATCTTCACCCACTCCGTCATCATATCAGCCTGTCGGATGGCTTCCGCAGCCGCTTCCGGCTGGTTGTCTAGGACGGGGTAGCTGGTGAAAAAGTGTGCAGACGACCCAGGTGCGGCTGCTTGAGGCTCCGTGGTGTGGAGTTGGATAGTTGAAGGAACCACAGGCGCGGTCAACCGCGTGGGATGCCCACTCGGCAAGGGTGCAGCGAACATCATAGTGGCCCTGCCCGCGTCTTCAGCTTGACGGACGGGAGGCGTTGCAGTTGGTTCTTGGCGAGCCACCCTGCCAGCTGTTACCTTCTTGCTCTTCCTATGCTTAGGAGCCACATCTTCGTCGTCGTCCGGAAGATCAATGATGTTGGGTGGAGCTGCAAGATAGAACATTCGACCCCAAGTGAACCACTCGACCATAAAAGGATCAAGAATCGAAATCGCAAGAGTTCATACCTGGGTTAGAGGTTACCGCATCCTTCATTTCCTCGTCCCGGTACTGGTATGAAGAGGTCCCTAACGTAGCAGCACTGCAAAGGCCCGCATTCAATGGTTAGACCCAGTTAATTGAATCCACAAAAAGGACAAGTCATATGGTTACCCGGAGATAGTAGGAACGGTCATTTTGATCCGGGGCAAAGCTTTGGGCGGTTTGGAAGAGATGGCTTTTGGCACTTTCGGCGCTGGAAGCGGCGCGACCTTGGATTGCTTTGGAGGCTTCTCAGTCGGCGTCGGGGAAGACGTCCTGGGGCGCTTCGGGGATTGCCCGATCGGCGCAGCCACCAAGTCCGGAGCGCGTGCCGAGTCATGAGTGTGCTTGGACCTCCTCTCCCTGCGAGGAGGCGAGTCGACTTCTTCCTCATCGGTCGGTTCATCGCTCTCCTCATCCTCCTCCGCTTGCGAATGCTCCTTGCCGCTCTCGCCCCTGCTCCCTTCTTCTTCAGCGCCTGGGTCCTGCACTCCGTTGGGCATCGAGTACATTGCAATGAGGGCCTGAAAGGATAACAATCAAAAGACATCTAGTCGACCACAAACGGGACATCATGTGGTGAATCAGAAAGATACTTAATAAAACATAAATATACCTGCTCCGGCTGGTGCGAGTTGTCGAATGGAATCACCCTCCGGGATCCCCGAGGGTTGTCTTTGTTGCCAGTGATTCCCCTCAACCAGTTCTCCAAGATATCCTCGCTAACCTCCTCCGGGTGGATCCGAGTGGTATCCTCGAGCCCAGAGTACATCCACATCGGATGATCGCGCGCCTCAAGAGGTTGGATGCATCGACCGAGAAAGACCTCCAGCAGATCCATCCCGGTCACTCCATCGCGGACAAGCTGGACGACCCGTTCAACCAGCTCCTTGACCTGCGCCTTCTCTTCTGGAACTACCTTCAAGGGAGCAGGCTTCTCCACTAGAGCCAAGTAAAAAGGAGGAAGTCCAGTCGACTAGCCAGGGGTTGGCTGATCCTTGTAGTAACACCAAGTCGACTGCCGGCCCTGGACCGAGTCAGGAAGGATCATGGCTGGGAAAGTACTCTTGCTCCTCATTTGGATCCCCATACCACCGCACATCTGGATCGCCCGCGTCCTCTCGTCACTCGACTTGGCCTTTTTGACCAACTGGGAACGTCATGTGAAGATGTGTTTGAAAAGCCCCCAGTGCAGTCGACAGCCCAAGAAGTTTTCGCACATGGACACGAAAGCGGTCAGATAGACTATGGTGTTCGGAGTGAAATGGTGGAGCTGAGCCCCAAAGAAGTTCAAAAAACCCTGGAAGAAAGGGTGGGGAGGCAGTGAGAATTCGCAATCTATGTGGGTAGCGAGGAGGACACACTCACCCTCTCTAGGCTGTGGCTCGGTTTCGTCCCCCGGGAGCCGAGCCGACTTGTGAGGGATCAATCCTCCCTCCACCAGGTCGTCGAGGTCGTCCTGCGTGATTGCCGAGCGGATCCGCCCCGGCTGGTCCGCTTGCCCTTCGCCTTCACGGTCGCCTTCTTCACGTGTTCCAGCGCCGCCGTCTTCTCCTTCCCCATGGTGGCGGATCGAGCTCGAGCGGAGGTCCGGCGACGAGGCGGAAGCGAGAGTGGCGGAGGGATCGGGAGAAAGAGAAGAGAGAATGGGAGCGTGCAGAGGAGAGGCCTGGCCCGAGACCTTTTATAAGGCCTTCTACCGAGTGGCTGACTGGTGGACCCAAGCGATCTAAACAAATCCCGCAACAGTCGCGCGCGTAGTACGTGGCGAAAAAGGTGGCGCGGGGATCGAGGAGACTAGCCTAATCCGTCCCGATAACCTCGGTTTCTCCCGTCTGGCGCACTTCCCAAAATTCAAATACCATGAGATGTAGAACAACCTGTCAGACTGAAGAAAAACACCCTCTACATCATCATTCGGAATTCTACCATGAAAGTTCACTCAACAACAACTAAGAATAGACCAAGGCGATTGAGAAAGGAGTCGACATCGTCACCTCAACTCATTGTTTCAGGACAAGGCATATTCATGCCACAAGGAGTGGGTCGGAAGTGTTCTCGACCCCTTACTCACTCAAACCCTGATCCATTCAGGGGCTAATGATGAAGCTATGTACCTAGGGTAGGGTCATGGACCTGTCCAGCATACCCTCCCCAAGGACATCTTTACAAAGAATCAGAAGCAGTTGAAGAGAAATCATGATCCACTCGACCGTGGAGATGCGCTCACTCGACCACCTTGAAGACACTGAACCAGCAGAAGATGTGGAACCCTCCACTCTGCAACGGTTATGACTTAAACCATAGCATTATGAGCATTTTTGACACTTTACTATAGACGTTACCAGTAACGCCTTTCCTTTACGAGCATTGAACCTTGTGTAACGGAGGGGAGCTGGGGTCCTGGCGCACTCTATATAAGCCAGCCCCTCCTCTGGGACAAGGGTTCACACTTTTGTAAACTCACACACACACATATAATCCAGTTGACCGCCTCAGGGCACCGAGACGTAGGGTTGTTACTTCCTCCAAGAAGGTCCTGAACTCGTAAAACTCATGTGTACAACTACTCCATAGCTAGGATCTTGCCTCCTCATACCTACCCCCCATTCTAATGTCAGTCTTAGATCCACGACAGTTGGTCTTGGTCTCGTTGCACTGGGATGGAAACCTTTGCCAGATTCCTCGGGAACCGACACCTGTCCTTGCCTCCTTAGAACCAAAGAAGAAATTGCCTCCTCTATGCTCGTTGGCGCCCGCCTACCTTGGTATTCATGGCTTGCATCATCGTAGCCTCGTGAAGCTGGGTACCTGCATAGAAATTTCCACTCCTCGAGAGGCCGCCTAGGGAGGCCGCTGAAAGGATCGAGAAGAGGTGTCTAGAGGGGGGTGATTAGACCCTCAACAAGCAAAAGTAGCCGTTTTTAAGTTCTTCAAGTTAAGGTTGAGTTTTAACACAAGATTAAGCATTCACAATACATTTCAAGCAAGCATGGCAAGAGTATAGGTGGCAGAAAGAGTAAAGCATGCTATTTGCAACAAAGAAAAGGGAAGGGATTGGAGTGTGCAAACATAATGAAGACACAGAGATTTCTGGCGTGGTTCCGATAGGTGGTGCTATTGTACGTCCAAGTTGATGGAGACTTCATCCCATGAAGAGTAACAGTTGCGCAAGTCCACGGAGGGCTCCACCCACAAGGGCCCATGAAGAAGCAACCTTATCTATCCCACCATGGCCATCGCCCATGAAGGAGTTGCCTCACTCGGGTAGATCTTCACAAAGTAGGCGATCTCCTTGCCCTTACAAACTCCTTGGTTCAACTCCACAATCTTGTCGGAGGCTCCCAAGTGACACCTAACCAATCTAGTAGACACCATTCTCCAAAAGGTAATAGATAGTGTGTTGATGATGAAATCCTTGCTCTTGTGCTTCAAATGATAGTCTCCCCAACACTCAACTCTCTCTCACAGATTTGTCTATGGTGGAAAGATGATTTCAGTGGAAAGCAACTGGGGAAAGGCTAGAGATCAAGATTCTTGTGGTTGGATTGGAATGTCTTGGTCTCAACACATGAGTAGGTGGTTCTCTCTCAGAAAATGAGTAGTGGAATTGTAGGCAAGCTCTGATGGCTCTCTCTTGAACAGAGAAGGGGGTGGAGGGGTATACATAGCCTCCACACAAAATCCAACCTTTACACACAATTGACCCAACTCGATCAGACCGAATAGAAGAACTCGGTGAGACTGATTCGGTTCAAAATGTGAACGTTGGGAATCTCGATGGGACCGACATGATCAACTCGGTGGGACCGATGTGCTAGGGCTAGGGCAAAACCTCATCTCAGTGTGACCGATTGCATGAGTTTGGTGAGAACTATTTTAGCAATGAGTTAACAAAGAATTGGTCAGGTAAACTCGGTGGGACCGATTGCACATTTTGGTGAGACCGAAGTAATTGCATCAGGCAACAGAGAGTTTGCAAGGCCATCTCGGTGAGACCAAGATCCGTATCGGTGAGACCGAATTGTCTAGGGTTTCTGGCTGTGGCTATGTCAAAAGAACTCGATGGCACCGGATAGATCAAATCGGTAGGGCTGAGTTTGACTTTGGATTTTGGACATATTTGGAAATGAAAAAGTGGCTAAGGGTTATGGAGCAATATCGCTAAGCACTTTGAGCAAGTAGACCATTAAGCAACACCTTATCCCCTTTTAATAGTATTGGCTTTCCTATGGACTCAATGTGATCTTGGATCACTAAAATGAAAATGAAGAGTCTTGAGACTTTTGCCAATCTTTGTCCTTAGCATTTTGAAGGAGTTCCACATCCTCTTGTCAGTGCCACACCATTGTTGAACTTTCTGAAATATACTAGATAAAGATATTAGTCCAACAAGAGATATGTTTCCATTAATTACCAAAGTCATCTAGGGAGCACTTGTGCTTTCAATCTCCCCCTTTTTGGTAATTAATGACAACATACATCAAAGCTTTAGATAAAGATATGAAGAGTAACAAGTAAAGCTATGGAAAGACATGTAGCATGCATAGACTCCCCCTACATGTATGCAATTATGTAAAGATAGTATGTAAGAGCATGTGAATGCATAAGCATGTCAGAGAAAGCAATGAGTTACATGTATCTTGGCTATATGCATCAAAGCAAATGATATAGATACAGGAAGTGTACCTTCATGTTCATGAGTCCTTCTTGCAAACAGTATGTACATCAACAAGAGATCATCATGCACATGACCGTGATGCATACACTTACCTTGTGGTCTTGGGCTGGCTTTGAAAGATATGAGCTTGAGAAAACAAGGTTAGATAACACAAGAACACACTAAATAAAGCAAGTTTTGGAGACCACAGAGTACCAAGACTAGGATGACATTTAATGAGTAAGTACTTAGTACTCTATTTGGATATGGACATGTACCCAAAGATTAAAGATATGCAATGAATTCCAAAGATTTTCTTCCCCTAGATATGAACTCTTTCTCCCCCTGAATTTGATATTGGATAATGGGAGAAGGTGGGCTAAGAGAAAATCAGAGAAAAAACAGAGCAAGAAATGGTACACACAACCATACATTACATTAACATGTCTTTCCCCTCTTAAAGACATGTGGCTTCTCTCCTCTATTGTCAATAAGCATCTGGAGAAGCTAGCTCTCTCTTCCATGTAATAAGCTTTGATTTGCTCTCTCTCTCTCCCCCTTTGACATCAATTTCCAAGAAGGGTTCTTCTGGAGCATGGGTCAAATAGGCCTGGTCCTCGAGACACACTACAAAGCAGCATGTAGTTTAACATACGAGTAGAGGATAAGAATGATCAAGTGGAGCTGGATAAGAAATGACATTTGTAATGGAAAAAAGTTTTCTCTGCAATGAAATCGGTAACGTTGATCCGTGTTCATTGGTGACACCGAGTTGACAGTATTAGGGATGATGCATATCAGTCAGACCAGGTTAGTCCGCGTCGGTTGTCGATGAACTATATCTACAAGTAATCCATGTAGTTCGATCTAGCCGATAGGCAAGAATTGGTGAGTCCGAGTTCAAGGTAGAGGAAAACAATTGTCAACCCAGCTCACTTGACGATCAAAATCACACAAGGATTTGCAATGAATTAGATGTAGAAAATACAGAGTAAAGCATACAAAAGGGAAATAATTCTAGATGAATTTTTTTATAAGGGGAACAAACAAGCAAGAAACATATGCAAGAGCACGAAGAAGGGGAACGAGGAAACACTAGAGAACTTCATCTAGAGGAGGTCAATGACAAATTCACCTATGTTATAGTATATTGAATGAGGGGTTAAGTGATGACACTTGAGTGTTGGTCATACTGATTGTTTAAGCTCAAATTGGGGTTACCATTTTTCGTTTAAGCATTTTGCTGTTTTCACATCACATTGAATTTCTTTGACTCATGACTGGGGTCAATATGGAACAACATCCCTTGGGTGGTGGTGTTGATCTTGATCATGTAGTCGAACTTGTGTTGGATGCTCAAGGTTGATGTAGTTCATCAAGAGTTGGGAGCACCACTTATAGTTTGAGTTCATCTTCCTATATGGGTTAGTCTTGCAAGGAAGACCACTTGTGTATCCAAAATGATAATCATGAAACTTGATACCAAATGAAATTTGATATATAGAAATTGTTAAAGGATATGTTCAGTGGATTGATGCTTCCTTGTATTCAAGAACCATATAGTAGAAACTTGGTGATGTAAAGATTGCTCAAGATGTGAGTGCCTTGTAATTTCATAGATTTGGGCTCATCCAAGTCCCTACAAGGGTTAGATAACATGCAAGGGTACAAGTATAGATCCAAGACATATGATCATCATTATAAGAGAAGTAACAAGGATTAGTCAAAAGGCTCATGCCTTGCATGTATCCAAATGGAGTTTCTACTCCAAGTTTGAGGCATCAATAATGTTCAATTCGCCTCTCAAATGAAAAAATACTTTCTCATCAAGCGGTTTGGTGAATATATCCGCCACTTGCTTGTTGGTTCAAACATGCTTAAGATTGATGTCTCCTTTAGCAACATGATCTCGAATGAAATGATGACCAACTTCAATATGCTTAGTTCAAGAATGTTGCACGGGATTGTGAGCAATCTTAATAGCAATTTCATTATCGCAAAGCAATCGAACATGTTTCACATATATCCCATAATCCTTAAGGGTTTGGGTCATTCAAAGTAATTGAGCACAACATGATCCGGTGACAATGTATTCTGCTTCACTGGTAGATAAGGATACCAAGTTTGGTTTCTTGGAGGACCAACATACAAGAGATCTACCAATAAATTGACAAGTACCCGAAGTAGACTTTCTATCAACCTTGTCACAGGCATAGTCCGAGTTGGAGTAGCCAACAAGATAAAAAAGAAGACCTCTTAGGATACCAAATGCCAAAGTTTGGTGTGTGAATTAAGTATCTCACTATCTTAAGATGACATTCTTTAGGGGTCGCTTGATATCATGCACACATGCACACACTCAGCATAATATCGGGACAAGAGGCACATAGATATAACAATGATCCAATCATAGAGCAGTAAACCTTTTGGTCAATTGGTTTGTCATCCTTAGTCAAGTCAAGATGTCCACTAGTAGGCATGGGTGTTTTCATACCTTTGCTTTCTTGCATGTTAAACTTCTTGAATAAGTCCTTGGTACTTTGTTTGGGAAACAAAGTTACCCTCCTTAGTTTGCTTGATTTGCAAACCAAGAAAGAATTTGAGTTCACTCATCATAGACATCTCAAACTTCTCCTCAATTTCACCATTTAGAAAATCAGTTTTAATGTCCATTTGGTATAACATGATATCATGATGATTGGCATAAGCAAGTAAGATGCGTATGGACTCAAGTCTAGCAACGGGGGAATATGTCTCACCATAGTCCATACCTTCGGCTTGAGTGTATCCTTGGGCGACGAGACGGGCCTTGTTGCATACAACTTGTCCATCCTAATCTTGCTTTTTCCAAAACACCCACTTGGTTCCAATGACATTTTGGTTGTTGTCCAGCATTTCTACTAAAGTCCACACTTGATTCCTCTCGAAATTCTGTAGCTCTTCATGCATAGCGTTCACCCAATTTGGATCATCAAGAGCTTCTTCAACTTTCATAGGTTCAATACTAGAAATGAATGAGTAATGTCCACAAAAGTTAGCCAAAACGAGTTTTAGAGCGAGTAATTCTCCCGGTTTGAATAGCACCAAAGATTTTTTGGACGGTATGATCTCTTCAGACTCTTGATCTAACTCGTGAGAGCTTTTGTTTGGGTTAGGGTGTGTCACGGGAAACCACGGCCACCTATGGGTCCAGTGTCGGATTTCGGATTCTGGGAGACCCTTAAGGTTCGAACACTGGGGTGCGCGCGGAAATCTCGCCTTCAACCTCTCCGTCTCGATGGGCTCTAAACTACTAAAAGAGCTGCACAAAAGACACATGATTTATACTGGTTCGGGCCACCGATGTGGTGTAATACCCTACTCCAGTGTGTGGTGGATGGATTGCCTCCTGGGCTGGTGTGGATGAACAATACAAGGAAGAACAGCCTCGCGAGGGTCTGTTCTTGGCTGTGGTGATGAACTGCTATGAAGAGTTCAGTCACCCTCTCTCTCTCTCTCTCTCTACTTGCGAACCGAATGAACCAACCCCCTGCTATGTGGGTGGCTCGTTCTATTTATAGAGGCCCTGGTCCTCTCCCCAAATATTGAGCAGGAAGGGATCCAACAATGCCGGGCTAATTTGAAGGGGGACAGCGAGTACATCTATCCTGACAAAAGCAGTCTTCGCCTGCCAAAGGCTCTCGTGATGACGCCGCACTGGGCTCCATGGTGACCTCCGTCTCGTAGTCCTCCTGGTCTTGGTCTCGTTGCACCGAAGTGGAAACCTTTGCCTGATGCCTCGGTACTCCGCGAATACGCTTGCCCCCTTTGCACCAAAGAGGAAAGAGGGACGTTGCACGCGCTCGCACCCGCCTGGTGCCCCGTGTCGTCATGGCTTGCGTCATGGGCACCTCGCGAGGTACCCCGCCTTGAACTCTCCGCCTCCTCGCGAGCCAGCCCGACGAGGCTGTGCCCGAGGATGCGCTGTGTCATCCGCCTCGCGAGGCTTGGCCCCTCGCGAGGGTCTTGAGCCTCGTGTTGATGAAGTTGGGCCGCGCTGGGCCCCCACTTGAGCCATGCCGCAGGCCGTAGGCAGGCAAGTCTAGGGACCCCCGTTCCTAGAACGCCGACAACCAGGAGGCCCCTTACTGGATTGGCAGGGGGAGACGTGTTGCACAAAGAGCAGACTAGCGTGGGATAGCACGACAGAGATCACAGAGGCCATTTTACCCAAGTTCGGGCCGCCACGAGGCATAAAACCCTACCCCTACTTTGGTGGAATGATGGTGGAAAGGTGGTGGCGGAGCGTAGTACATTTTCCCAGCAAGGTTGCCTCGAGGCAGCAACGCCTACGAGCGTACGTGGGTGTGAGTCATCCAATCTTCTAAAGCATTCTACGGTTGCCATGGGCCTCCTTTTATAGATCCAGGTGTTACCACAGTGGCAAAGTAGTCATTACACACTGATAAGATAGCAAATAGTGCTATTATACCTAACTCTGTGGACTGATAGGGTTCATTAAATGCACTGCTCAATGTCACATTGTTGGTTGCCCGGCAAGGCTTGCTGGGCTATCATGCCAGCTTCGCGCCTGCTAGCTTGACATGTTGCAGGACAGGTGTCGTCTGAGGGTTTCTCCTATATAAAATGGCTGCCATGTGGAGAATGGCTGCCACTTAATCACTTTGCGTCTTGACACCGCACTGATCGGTGACGTGGGTCGTGGTAGAGTGGTTGGTGAGGTGGTTTTGCTTCTGTGCGTCCCGGCAAGCCCAGTCGGGGCGCTTTGTTCATTTGTTTCTAGGGGTGGCCTCGCCCCTTGTCAGGCTTGCCTGCCCGGCAAGGGAGGCTTTTCTCTTGACGATATCCTGCTTCTTTGGTTTGATCTTGGTCCCTCTGATCTGCATGTTGGTCCTTCGAATCTCTGGGGTTCTTGCACTCTGATCTGGGCTGGTGCTCCAATCTTGTTCCCATGCCTGTGCAAGGTTTGGGCAACAGACCCAGGATTTTTTGCATCGGCAGAAGCCCCCGGGCCTGCCCGGACGCGCTGCCGAGCGTCGTTGGGGTAGGGCCTAATAAGTGCACATGCAAGGGTTGCTGAAGAGGTTGGTCTGTTGAGGTCTTCTTCGCTTCTTCATTAGCCTTGATCCCTGGCCAGTTTTCGGTTTCTCCGCGTGTCGCGTAAAGCCAATAGTGGTGGGATCGCTCCAATAATGGCCCGTGAATGACTTTAAAGCATGGGGTAGAAATGGCAAATTCACTTTTCCCACCACGCCCTTATACTTGGCAACGTATGCTGCATGCATCGCGCCGGGTAGGTAACGGAGGCGCATGGCGCGGAAGAGCATCAAGGTGAGGGCCCGGTCATCTTTGAATTGACGAAGGAGGACACTGGCCTCCCGTTGATGGAGCAGCTACCTTCCTCGCCTCGCCTATAAATGTCAGAGCGGAGGAGGGCAGAGTCACCAATCTTCGCATTCGTCCTTTTCTTATCTTCAGCTCCCGCTGATTATGGTGAGGGAGAGAGCTTGGGGTCAGCCCCCGCGCTCTTGGTTAGTGTTAATGTCACCACCTGCTAGTGCTGATGCTCGGGGAGTGAGCCTGGTCCTTTGTGTGGCAACCTTCTCAGTTCCTTCAAGGCTCACCTGGGAGGCTGCGCTGGAGATCGTTGGTAATCCCAGCACTACCCCTCCCGGAAATCTTGGGGCAGATGTTGACAAGAGGCACACCTTGCAGCCTGCCAAGGTGGGGAGCGGCGCGCCTCAAGCCCCCTGGCCGTCTTGGCCGCTCGCCGTCTTCCTGAGGAAGGAGCCGGACTAGAGTCTTGGCGCTTCTCGGGTGCAGAGGTGGTGAGGAGAAAGCGAGAGAAGATGGAGAAGGCGGGTGGCAGGGGGTCAGGTCGGAGTACTATGGCGTGGATGCCTTCGCCTCCGGCCGGCTGAAGGAAATATGCCCTAGAGGCAATAATAAAGATGTTATTTATATTTGCTTATATCATGATAAAAATTTATTATTCATGCTAGAATTATATTAACCGGAAACTTAGTACATGTGTGAATACATAGACAAAACAGAGTGTCCCTAGTATGCCGCTACTTGACTAGCTCGTTAATCAAAGATGGTTAAGTTTCCTAATAATAGACATGTGTTGTCATTTGATCAACGAGATCACATCATTGGAGAATGATGTGCTGGACAAGACCCATATGCTAGCTTAGCATAATGATCGTTAAGTTTTATTGCTATTGCTTTCTTCATGCCTTATAGATAATCCTCTGACTATGAGATTATGCAACACCCGAATACCGGAGGAACACCTTGTGTGCTATCAAACGTCACAACATAACTGGGTGATTATAAAGATGCTCTACAGGTGTCTCCGAAGGTTTTTGTTGAGTTGGCATAGATCAAGATTAGGATTTGTCACTCCAAGTACAGGAGAGGTATCTCTAGGCCCTCTTGGTAATACACATCACTATAAGCATTCGAAGCAATGTGACTAATGAGTTAGTTGCGAGATGATATGTTACGGAACGAGTAAAGAGACTTGCCAGTAATGAGATTGAACTAGGTATGATGATACCAACGATGGAATCTCGGGCAAGTAACATACCGATGACAAAGGGAATAATGTATGTTGTTATGTAGTTTGACCGATAAAGATCTCCATAGAATATGTAGGAACCAATATGAGCATCTAGGTTCCACTATTGGTTATGGACTAGAGATGTGTCTCGGTTATGTCTACATAGTTCTCAAACCTATAGGGTCTGCACGCTTAACGTTCATTGACGATTTGTATTATGAGTTATGTGTTTTGGTGACCGAAGCTTGTTCGGAGTCCTGGATGAGATCACGGACATGACGAGGAGTCTCAAAATGGTCGAGAGGTAAAGATTGATATATTGGAAGGTTATATACGAACACTGGAATGGTTCTGAAGAGTTTATTGATTTTTTGGAGTACCGGGAGGCTATCGGAACCCCCCGGGAAAGTTAATGGGCCTAATGGGCCATACTGGAGGAGAGGAAGCCGGCCACGGGAGGTGGCGCCCCCCCCTTTCCCAATCTGAATTGGACAAGGGGAGGGGCGCAACCCCCCTCTTTCCTTCTCCTTCTCCTTCTCCCTCCTTTCCCCTTTTCCCCTCTCCGTTGGAAGGAAAGGGGGCCGAATCCAACTAGGAGTGGAGTCCTAGTAGGACTCCCCCCTGTGGCGCGCCCACCCTTGAGCCGGCCACTTTCTCCTCCCCTCCATTATATACGGGGGCAGGGGGCACCCCTAAGGCACAACAATTGTTTCTTAGCCATGTGCGGTGCGCCCCTCCATAGTTTACTCCTCCGGTCATAGCATCATACTTCTTAGGCAAAGCCCTGTGCGGATCACATCACCGTCACCATGCCGTCGTGCCGACGGAACTCTCGCTCCACCCTCTACTCGATCAAGAATTCAAGGGACGTCATCGAGCTAAATGTGTGTTGAACACCGAGGTGCCGTATGTTCGGTACTTGGATCGGTTAGATCATGAAGACGTTCGACTACATCAACCGCGTTAACCTAACGCTTCCGCATTGGGTCTACGAGGGTACGTGGACACACTTTCCACGCCTTGTTGCTATGCATCTCCTAGATAGATATTGCTTGATCGTAGGAAATTTTGTTGAGATTGCATGCTACGTTCCCCAATAGTGGAATCAAAGCCAGGTCTATGCGTAGATGATATGCACGAGTAGAACACAAAGAGTTGTGGGCGATAATAGTCATATTGTTTACCACCAACTTCTTATTTTGATTCGGCGGTATTGTTGGGTGAAGCGGCCCTATTGGGGATATAACTACCAGGTATGACCCACCCAGGAGGTGTCGGGTCAATCCCAATGGCGGGTTACTTAAAAGAAGCCCGACGTGTATACGAGGTGACGGTTCATTATAAGGCTTGTAGTAGGCACAAGCCCAGAGGTGGCTTAAGGCCCATAATTGTAAACCCCCATGTATGAGTAAGACTTGTAAAGTAAGGCATGTAAAAGAAGTCACCGTGCCGGACACGTTGTATGAGCCGGCCAGGACTCTGTAGGCCGCATGGCATCAACCCGTGTATATAAGGGGACGACCCGACGGTGCCTTAGGGCAAGAAACAACAGATCGAGAGCCAAGCTAGCATATTTCGCTCCTTGGTCATCGAAACCTAGCAATACCACAACAACTGGACTAGGCTTTACTTTCACCGCAAGGGCCCGAACCAGTATAAACCTCTCGTGTACTTTGCCCCAATTAACCCCTTTAAGCTTCCTAGTTGCGATGGCTCCACAACTAAGTAATTTCACTAGGACATCTGCTATGACAATTCCATGACAGTTGGCACCCACCATGGGGCCACTGCACGGTGGATTTGAGTTCTTGAAGGGCAGCTTTGAAGGGCTCAAGGGATACGCTGTGGGCCGGATGACCAAGGGTCGTCGCGGCAAACTCTACATCGACGATGCAGCGTGGGGCCCCGACACCGGCTCAATTGAGTACGGTTACCGGGTCCCCTTCGGCGGAATCCATGTCTTCATCGGCCGGATCGGCGAGCCGGCCCTGAGTCGGACATGTGCACCGACCTCATCGAGGCGGCTCAGCATGCGATACCACTCAGCCCGCTGTGAGGCATGCCTTCGTGGGTTGCATCCCAGGAGGGGAGTTTTCTGAAGGATCTGTGGACGATGGCAAGACGGCTGTCCACTCTGACGACGAGTCATCCACAGGTGAGTCGGATTCATTGTATCAACTACAGGATGGCGGGCTTGGGGGCTGTTCCGATGGCAGCAGTATTCGGATCCGTTTGAGCCGCCAAACAGAGCCGGAATCTTCATGGCTGGTATGCAGCCCATTCAAAACTCTACGGCTGCAGCAGGATAACCACCGGATCAGGAGCAGCCGGGTCAGGAGACCCCACGTGCCCGTCGTCTCAGGTATTGATGGGTCTCATGGATAGGATGACGACCTTATTAACTGCCGTGGTTGAATCGGCGGACAAAGCGCAGCATGATGCAGAGGTGGCACGGTTACGTGGGGATCTAGCTCAAGCCAAGGAAAACTTGGCAGCGGAAGACGTCAGAATGGCAGCAGAGCAGGCGGCTTTGGACGCTCGTGCTCAGCAGCTTCAATCAGAGGCTTTTAAGCTCTCGATGAATCTGAACGCATCAAACGAGGTCATGAGGAGAAGGCACCTGAAGACTCAATCACGTCTGCCCCTGACTTACGATCCTAGGAATCTCTTTCACACACCCGGAGCCGGTCCCAGTAACCCGCCGGAAGCAAACCAGATTACAACACTTGGGGCGGGGTTGGCGGGTCAGCCGTGGCTATGGAGCCCCCTCGTATGAATACTGCTCTGCCTCGTTATACATCGACACCACCGGGTCATTTCCCTAGCCCTCTGGAAAATCGGATCGCTGCATCAGCGCGTTTGGCAGCTCTCCCCATGGAAAGCGACTCTCCGCCGGCGATGGACACTCGAAGGGTTAGATAACTTCTTCATACGGCTCTAGCACAGCAGGAGTCATATTCTTATAGTTGAGACATAATTCATTCAACCCCTCGCCCAAGACGGAGCCCAAGCTATAACAGGCATATGGATTCAGCGGCCGTGTCTAGCAACGCCCGGCGCCATAACCAGCTGCGCAGGTATGACCCGGCGCATGATGGAGCTCTTAATTTGGCTGACCAGGAGAGGATTCGCCGAGAGGAGGTGCGGTCGGTTCAATAGGCCGCGGAGCAGGCAGTTCACCAAGATTTTCCGGTTTATCCAACGACCTCTATTGAAGCAGGTGTGACCACGAGGACTGGAGGTGTCCCTTGCTAGGTGCCGGCTCTGCGTAATGAGCGCTTGCCAAAGGATTTTAAAGGGCCTCCTATTGTTCCTAATTACACATATGACTTACAACCCGGGGCATGGATTGAAAGTTATGAGATGGCCATGGAGTTGTTGGAGGTCCGTGATGTAGCGATGACCAAGTACTTCACCATGATGTTGGATGGAACAGCTCGCACTTGGTTGAAGGGGTTGCCACCCAATTCCATCGGCTCATGGCGCTACAAAAAATACACTTCCATCATGATATGTGTTTGTCACAGTAGGTCGCTTTTTTTGTCATTGCTAGGTGGCAAATGGTAAAACCAATGTTGGGCATTGCTGGAAAGGCTTTAATCAAGGCGAACTATCAAGGGGTTCCCATTATAACCCAACCGCGTAAGGAACGCAAAATCCGGGAACATAACACCGATATGACGGAAACTAGGGCGGCAAGAGTGGAACAAAACACTAGGCGAGAGGCCGAGCCTTCCACCCTTTACCAAGTATATAGATGCATTAAGATAACATGGCAATATAATGATATGACAACAAGTAAATAAATGTTCCAACAACGAACGGTCTCCAAAATCTTCACCTGCAACTAACAACGCTATAAGAGGGGCTAAGCAAAGCGGTAACATAGCCAATCAACGGTTTCCTAGGACAATGGTGGGTTAGAGGCTGAACATGACAATTTGGGAGGCTGACAAGCAAATGGCAGGCATCGTAGCAATGGCATAGCAAAAGAGCGAGCAAACTAGCATAGCAAAGATAGTAATGATTTCGAGGGTATGATCATCTTGCCCACAAAGTTGTCAGAGTTGACTGGATCCTCAAAAGCAAACTCAACGGGCTCCTCGTTAGCGAACTCGTCTCCCGGCTCTACCCAAACAAGACAAACAAGCAACAAGGATACAATCAACCACGTGCATAATCAAACAACACGATGCAAGGATGATATGGTATGCGGGATGCAATGAGGGATACATATGCAAGATATGACAGGAAATGCATGAACCTGGCCTCAAGTTGGAAAACCAAGTGTGCCACTGGAAAGATGGGATGAAATTGCTTGAAAATGATATAAATAACGCCAGAATCGGAGTTACGGTTTGGAAATGGCAAGGGATTCAAATATGACACCTGTTTGCGATTTACAGCAAGTAGGCATCTAAATGCAATGAAATGAACATGCTACAGCAATCAAACATGGCATCAAAATACATGGTAGGGAAGCATTCAAGATGCTTAACAAAAGACTAGCACTGAGCTACGGCCAATTCATCCATTATGAGGTTCAAACAAGCATGGCAAAAACGCAAATGCAAAACAGATTTCAGACTTAGTGAAATTAACACTAGTCTGAAATTTCAGATCATGATGCCCTCTTCGGAGCAGCAAAACAACATGCTACAGGACCTAAACATGACAAACAAAGACATGGCATGGAGCTACTCAACAAGCTTAACAAAAGTCCAAAAGTGACCTGGGGTCAAAAGGGATCACAAAATATACTAACAAGCACACGAACATAGCTAAAACACAATCAGTTTCCAGACCTAGTGAAAACTGAGACATGCTGAAATATAACTCACGAAGGCATGTAAACGAGCTCGATGCACTCACTACGGTGCAAGTCATGGCAAGGCAAGCATACATCCATTAATAAGGCACAAAATTCTAGCTAGGCGTGGCAAGAACAATGGCATAGCATGCATAGATCAACTACAATAACATCGGCAAAATCGCAAACAAGTTGACGATCTGCCCAGATTTACCACGAAGCAAAAGTAGAGCTCGATTGACTCAAGCTAGGGTAGTCCACATATGCAAACAAAGACATGGATGGATAGAGCATAACAATATTAACAAAACTCCTTTACTGATCATCCTCAAAAGAGGCACGGATCACTAGGAAACAACATGAACATATGGCATCATGAACTAAATAATCCCAGACTTAGTGAAAACTACCAAGTCCGTGAAAACAGATTTACCGGGTGCCTCTCTTTGCAAGCTTGCACAAGTCACCACACACATCCTAAAAATGCATGGGTTGCACCTCTGGAAAGATAACAAGATGCTTAACAAAACATATGGAGGACTCACAGGCATATCATGCACACAACCATGGCAAAAATAACAAAAGTCTAAGATGAACTAGCAGATCTGACAATTAACTCACGAAGCCTCCTTCTAGCAGCATTTAGGGCATCAAGATGAACTCAAATGAAAATGATGTAATGGAATGAAATGATGTACTCGTCGAGGCGAACATTTTGATATACTATATGTCCAAATCGGAGCTACGGATGCGGAGATATGGCCGGTCAAAGTATGCACAAAAAAATTAGGGTTAGGAGGGAAAAAGTCAACCGTGAGATAACCCAGATCCAGATCTGGCCCGATCTGCACGTGTTTCGAGGTCTCGCCGGAGCTTCGCCGGAAATGGGATGCGGTGGCCAGAGTTGAGGTCATCGTTCGTCGGGGAGGAAGAAGAGGAGGCCGGGGTTTGGCCGGCGTCGAGGTAGACCGGCGGAGGGCGGTGGCGCCATCCGCGGCGAGGGGCGGCGGGGCCGGCTCGGGCGTCGAGGTAGCAGTGGCGGCCGGACGGCGGGCGGCGGCGGTGGAGGAGTTCGCCGGTGCGGGCGTGGCCGGGTGCGGGGAAGAAGCCGGCGTCGGGGCACGGTGCCTCTAGCCCAGGCGGGAGCGGTGGAGGGCTTGCCTCGGGCCGGGACGGGCCGGCGGCGGCGGCGGGCAGGCTTGCCACGTGTCGCAACGCGAGTGGCTGCGGGCGGCAGCGGCGGACGCGTCCGGCCGGGTCGGTCATGTCCGGCGCGGCACGGAGATCCTTTTTTTGGCTAGGGTTTCGTGGGGAAGAGAGATCGAAAACGAAGGGGGTCTATTTATAGGCATAATTGGAGCTAGGAGAGTCCAAATGAGGTGCGGTTTTCGGCCACGCGGTTGTGATTGAACGGTCTAGGAGATGGAGCAGAGTTTGGTGGGTTTTGGGCCAAATTGGAGGGGTGTTGGGCTGCAACACACATGAGGCCTTTTCGGTCCCTCGGTTAATGGTTGGTGTGTCAAACGAAGTCCAAATGGTACGAAACTTGACAAGCGGTCTACCGGTAGTAAACCAAGGCCGCTTGGCAAGTCTCAGTCCAATCCGGAAATGTTTAATCCCCACACACGGAAGAAAACTAGAAATGACCAACGGAGGAGAACGAAGCGCCGAAATGCAAAACGGACAACGGGGAAAATGCATGAGATGAACACGTATGCAAATGTAATGCACATGATGACATGATATGAGATGCATGACAACGACAACAACACACGAAGACAAAGACCCGCACCCGAGAAATAAATATAACTTAACGCCGGAAACGGCAAGAGTTGGAGTACAAATTGGGAAAGTTATATCCGGGGTGTTACACAGTGGGTCAAGCCAAGTGCACCAGTGGGTTGCCCTCGCTCACCCGCATCCAGGGGTGGCACCTGCTGGTCGCGGGGCGATCGATCTGTAGCAGCAGGGGCGGCAAGTCTGGCGGCGGCCAGAGTTCGGCAAAGGCGGGGCTATGGCCTAGAGGTCAAATGCGACCAGGGAAGAAGGGGGAAACGACTCGGGGGCTGACCACGAGTTCATAGGGAAGGTAAGTGGGCTCGGGGACGTCCTGCCAGTGGTGAATTTGGCGACGGTGTTCGGTGGCCGAGGCGGTGAGGAAGATGATGATGGCAGCGACGCTGCAGGGCATCCGGGGCACGTTCTTCGGCTTGGAGATTCACGGCATCGAGGCGGAGCAAGTGGACGCAGCCACGGTGCATGGGGGTGGCGGTGGACATGCGGACGGCGGCGACGAGCTCTGCACGGGCGCATGTGGAGAGAGAGCAAAAGGAGGGGGAGGAGCGCGGGGAGAGTGAGAGGGTCCGGGGGGTTGCATGGCGTCGCAAAAGGCGTCCACGGGGAGGAGGGGCCAGGGAAGCAGGAGGTGGCCAGGGCAGCGTCGGCGCTCGCCACGCACCTGTTTGTCCTCCTGGCCAGAAGAAGAAGACACGCGAGCCCCTAGTGGGCTGGGCCAGCAGTGCCAGGCCAGGTGGCTGCACGGTTGTTGGGCTGCAGGTAACACAGGTAGTCTCTCTCTCTTTCTTTTATTTCTGTTTTTTCTATTTTTTGTTGTTGTTTTTGATTTAGTAAAAATACTAAACCACTTGGTAAAATCCTGAAAATAATTTTGGGCACCTTTGAAATATTTCCCAACAGCCCTCAAGTACTTTCAGGATTATTTGGACAATTAAAAATATTTATAAGATTTAAATGTCCAAATTCAAATACTTATGGGTTAATTCAAAAATCCAAAGTGTCCTAGAAAAATGTGCAGCATTTTTGGCAGAGGTTCTAGAACAATCCAAAGATCATGAACATTTTTATGAAGGCATTTTGGGTTCATTGAAAATATTTTTATTTGAACCTAGTTGAATTCTTTCTCATGCTAGGGTTTGGTCAATCCCCATTTCAACTTAAATAGAATTTAAACATGATGCAACAAGATGCAAAACACAAGGCAGTACCAGCAGCTAGGGATGTGACAACACACCACAACTAAAACAAGAATCTCGTCCTGAGATTCAAGAAGTGAAGTAAGAAGACAGAGGGGTCACAAAACTATCACAGTCTTCTCGATCCAACTGCCCTCCTTGAAGATACCGATAAATTGCATCACATTGCTCTTGACGTCTTTGTCTTCGAGATCTTCATCCAACACGATGACGACGGAAGGAAACTCTACAGGAAACGATCTTCTCAAAGATCGAGTAACTCAAGATCAACTCATGGAGTGAGACGTTGAAAAATCTCTTGGGCTGAGACACAGAACACACATCGAGAGAGATGGGAGGTAATAGATGACAAGGGTTCAAATTGGTAGGCAACAATTCCACGCTGGAGTAGGATGGTGCATGGTTTCAAAGTAGCGAGGAGGTAATTGCCATGATTCCATAACGGGACACCTTAGGGAAAGGTGACTTGTAGAGCATTTCCCTTAAGTGGCAAAAGAATTACTTTTGATACAAAGATCATTGAAAATCTTTATGCCAGCCTGAGGTAATCACAATAGATTGTTGGAAGGGGTTCGAAAGAATGGCATACTCCGACTAGGATGGATGATGTGGACTACCTTGTTGAAGACAACGCAATGGATGATTTTTAGCTTATCATCGGAAATGGATGGGACCTATGGTAAGTCCACTTTTGAAGATGATCCTGAACAACAACTACTGAGGTGCAAGATGGGAACAAAATGCAAATGTTGGGAATGATTCTGGTAAATGGGGAAGAACTCAACAGTCAAGAGTGTTTCCAACGTTCCAATGGTTATAGAATCATCGAAGAAACAAAGAGCACAAGGATCCCTAAGGAACAACTTCAAGAATAAGTCACACTAAATCCTCATGGAGAAGATGGTCAAATAGCTCAATCAAGATACTACAATGACAGATCTTCTGGCTAGGTGTGTCGACCAGAACATAAACCTTGTCAGGGACCTACATCATAGATCTTGGAAAAGTTCCAACCATAGTATCTGCCTGAGATTCAGATCTGGTTGGTAATAGGATATTCCAGACCCACCAAGTCTAGAAGAAAATGAAAGTTTGCAACACAAATCGACGAGATGGCGTTGCGAGATTCTCTGGAAATCGACTGTGGTAGTAAGCTCCAAAACATGAGTTGGTTCTGCTAACACATGTGAACATGTTCTCCCAGACAAGCATGACCACGTAGTAGTCTTATAATAAAAACACTACCGATTTCAGGTGGGGAACCATCATCAAGGATAACAAAGTCCTTGCATAAGGCATGCTCTTAAGAAGGAACTTCTTCTCCTTGAACAAATCAATCAGTGGCTTGGTGTGCTAGGAAATACATATGGAGTGGAGGTAATTAATATACCAAACCATAGAATACATTTGCACATGCATAACTAACTTGGGATGGTACCAGAGGAAACAAAACAATCTTTCTCGAACTCATGGTGGCAACTTGCTCCAAATGCACATGAATTTCAGGAAGTCACTTCTTCTATCCAAGCATAAGCTTCATGAACGGGACACGAAGGCATTGCTTACAAAGTTTCCAATACTAGGTTGGTGTTCAACATGAATCATGGGGGAGAAAAATGCTGCTGATGGGCTCAATAGCAACTCATCGGAATTTCCATATCACCGGAGTTCCACCATCATGTGAACAAGGTGATAGCATTGGTCAGACCAAAAGATGTAATGGTGTATGCTCGAGGGATCAACCACGAGTAAGGCAACATTACAAACATCGTTGGTTCTGATTTGACTTGACGATAGCCCATACTCAAGTCAAAGTTTTGACAAGATGATAGACCCAGCAACTGATCACAAGGACCAATTGATGAAGATATCATATTTCTTCAACAACTACCAAAACACAAGGATATCCCTTTGGGATGAACTAAGTCGGACAAGCTATCATATTCCAACTCTCCAAGTTGTCATTTAGCTTAGCCAACTATTTTAGGGTATCCAACACAAATTCTTGGAGAAGGGGTGGTTACAAGAAAACAACTTGATCACAAACTCAGCATAGCGGTCAGGTGACAACCTGGTAATACTTCTGAGAAGACATTCGGAAAATCACGAACCACCGAAATGTTATTAAGTTCGGGAGCAATCTTGCTTTCGAGGCAAGATGATATGACCAAATAAGCAAGGGATTGAATAATCCTAACTCATTGATCGAAGAGTGCACCAGAAATAAGGACTAGTAGCACAATCAATCTTAGGATGACGATTTAATAACCAACACGCTAAGAAAGGGAATATTGTCTATTAACTACCAAGCAACGAAGTTGTTAGGAGTATTGATTTCACACATCACAATTCACTTGTCGGCATTCTGGTTACAACAACACGCGACCATGGAATGAATAATGATGGCGAGAAGTATCACTTCGTCAAGAATTCATAAGAGGTGGTGCAATTCTCCTGGCAATCCTGACATAAAGGGGGTAATACTCCGAGGTAGAGCAGAACAAAAGCTGGATTGGCATTTTGATCTGCGGAATACAACTATTTTGACCAATCCAAGAAATGGATGAGGTGCTGGAGTTTGTTTCTCCTAGTCATTGCAAAATAGAATGGCTTGACGGACCACAAGAATAATAGGCATTGATGAACACGAATGCATAACTATTCCTGACTATCAAGTGATAGACTAGGGTTGGAATACAGCTGAGGAGGGTCAGCTCAAGGAACATATGTCTTTCTGAGTTGTGGATGCATAGATTAGTATGTCGGACCAAGTTCAACATGTTTCTTCCGGATAACCCATGCAGAGAGGTAGGACTGGCAGAGTCACAATTATGAATGGAGAACTCCTCAAGAGTACTCTGATTGTGATCTTTTGGTTCAAATAGCTTCTTCCATATTGGCTCATGGTATTGGAAGAACGATATACCACAGACCTCGAGGACTATCACAAGGTTGCTAATATCTTAAGGGAACTAGCAAATACTAACAACATGAAGTAGGGTGAATCTCGGGTTCAAAACCCAGGAGTAGAATACCTACTAACTAAATAACATCATGAGACGCTTTCGAGAATGGTGGCCAGAATCATCACACTGGGAACACAAAACATTGCTAGATTACTGAGTGGTTCTCGAAGACACCTAGGGTCATAATACTAACTCCAACATACATGTCAAGGCACTGGAGTACCTCAACTCACGGATTAGTGTGGTTGAACTGTCCCAAAGGAACATCAGGAACGGAAAGAAGGGATTTGCAAATGCATCAGACTATTTAGAATCCTGGGATGACTCGGACAGCATAACGGTTGTAAATGCTCAAAATGATTTGAGACATCCTGCAAAATGGTGGCATAACCACTCAACATTGCAATATCAATGTTCCGGGATCAACGGTCAACATACGGAAGTAGTAGGAACTGAACTGAGGCTTAAACCCAACAATCCTAGGCAACTACGGCTCAGTAACATGTCATCCTGAGAGATAGAAGAGAAGCCTAGTTCTTAACCCGCGTAGAAAAGAAGAGGTTGACTCAAAGTAGAAGGGCATAAGGTAAAGGAGTACAAAGAGCCTTACGTTCCCATCCACAATCAATTCCCTTATATAACTAAAGCATTTCTAGACACGACTTCGACCAGCTTGGCTTGGTAATCCTATAGGCAGTCAGGCTCTGATACCAAAGCTGTCAGGACCCCGACTCTAAGTCACACCGATCTAGCCTATAACACCTCATATCACTTTGCGGCCTCACACACGGTATTCCAAGGGGCGTCGCCTTACCATGGCCCGGGACCATTTGCGCCTTTCGGCTCATGTATATGATAGTATCGCTAGCATCCATATGACAAAGAACCCGGGCCGACATGACTAGTCGTGAACTCAAAGTGGCACTAACTTACGGGGACAGGCATACATGAATCAACATCGAGCATGTCGGTCAGCAGCGTGTGAATCCGGGCTATAGCACTGGGCTAACAGGACTCTAGGAACCCGGGCTATAGCAGGCTAGGCAGGACTCTGGATGTCACCGCATGACATTTTCCTGAAGGGACAGACAGAGGAACAAAGTGAATCACATGCCAGCCAATCAAGTGCTCTGGAGCAGTAGTGCTGGGCTAGCAGGACTCCGGTGAACCGGGCTGTAGCGGACTACTATGGCTCATGGAAGCACAAGACTACATTTCCCCATAAGAGAGGCTACCAAGGATAAACAACTAGGTTGTCGGAACCCACACATACCAAGCATTTCAATCATACACACAATATGGTCGACATGTGTAAATACAACATGGCATTACAACATAACTCTACGACTCAAGTATTTATTCATTAGGCTCCGAGGAGCGAGATATTAGAAACATTGGTCTCATGACCCAACATTCAGAGCATACAAGTCAAAGCACGTGCGGAAGCTTAACTTGTCTGAGTACAGACAACTAAAAATGAAGAAGGCTGAGGAGCCTGACTATCTACAAGACCCTCCCAAGGGTACAAGATCGTAGCTGAGGTAACAAGCTAAACGTCGAAGTCCAAGTGGAACTACTAGTGAGACTAACGTCTCTCTGCAAAACATAAATTAAGCAAACGTGAGTACAAATGTACCAGTAAGACTTACATCAGAACTAGCTACATATGCATCATTATCAACAAAAGGGATGGTGGGGTTTAACTGCAGCAAGCCAGCTTTTGGCAGTGGCTAACCTGAACTACCACTGCAAGTAACTCTTTTGAGGTGGCGCACATGAGTCCACATATTCACCATATCAATACTCCACTATGGATCCTCTCCCGTCTCCCTATGAGAAGGCCATCCATAGCACTCACGGTTATCTTGCACATTTTAGAGTATCCACTTTCACTTGTCTATGAACTATGCAAGGGGTCCAAGTTTCCATATCCGAGGAATCCGGCTATTCGAATAGATAATGATAACCATGCAGGGGTGTACTTCTTCGCACACGCTCTCGCCACTTATCGCCCTGTACACATCATGTACCTCGGCAACCTTCAAGCTGAAGCCAGCCGAGGGTGTCGGCCACGACCTGACTAACCACGCAAGTCTCTCGTCCAGGTTTATCGCCTATTCGGGTTCATTCCGCAAGGAGATCCGGCCGGGGTGTCGCTCATGGCCCCAAACGATGTGTGCAGGGTTCCCAAGCCAACCATTCGGGTGCCACTTGGTACATCGTGCCACTATGCCTAGTCTATCCCAAGCCCACCTGTACCGGGTGCCACTTGGTAGACTACTAACACTACCTACAAACACCAGAAACTAGTTGCAATTCCTGGACAGAGATCAGGTTGATTAATAAGTCGAGAGAGCTTGAAGCGCCCGGAGCCCAATGTGTGGTAGTAACTGTTCATGGATCACAAACACAGAACTTAGTTCCTGAGAATGGCTGCAATGAGACAACCCACCTTGTACTCCTACATGGCCTCTCACCACTACCTTTACCAAATCATGTTAACACACTTAGCTCTCAACGGTAGGACATGTTCACCATGTTCCAATTCATTCCCGATGAATCGGACCCGACTCAACTCTAAGTAGTAGAAGGCATGACAACAAGCATGAATGAGTAGCCACATCAGGGCTCAAACAATTCTTACTCATGCTAGTGGGTTTCATCTATTTACAGTGGCAATGACGGGTCATGCAGAGGAAAGGGGTTCAACAACGGTAGCATGTAACAGTTTCGTTGTTGTCCTAATGCAGTAAAAGAGAGCAGGAGCGAGAGACTGGGATTGTATCGGAATGAACAAGGGGGTTTTGCTTGCCTGGCACTTCCGAAGATAGTATATCTCTTCATCAGTGTCATCGAACTCATCGCCGGAACAACATCTACTGAAGGGGGACAAATACCGGCAATAGAGAGGAAACACAATCAATGCAAATGCAACAATATGATGCATGATCATGACATGGCAATATGCTGTGATTTGGGCTAATGCAACAGAAAGTCATTTTAACTCAAGCGGAATTCAAAACTACACCAAATTCCAACTCCAAACCTATTTTCAAATTTGCCCTATCATGTTTCATCCTAAACATCGAGGTTAACTTGCTCAAACATGCATGAAAATGCCATAAACAGATTCCTTGAATTTTTCTGATAATTTTTCATGAATAACTTATTTCATTTGGAGTGACGGTTGAATTTCTATGATTTTTAGAAGTTTATACTATTTTCTGGAATTTCGTGGTTTATTTTAATCAAGAAAATGTATTATTGCATCAGCACTACGTCACTGCGACGTCAGCACGTCAGCTAGGTCGGTCCAGGTCATACCTGACCAGTGGGGCCCACTGGTCAGTGACCCGGTGCCAGTTTGTTTCACAGGCAGGTGGGGCCAGTCAACGGTGATGTCAGCGGGTCAACTGACATGAGGGGTCCACTGTGTTTAGGTTAAAATTTAACAGGGTTTTACCCCGTGGTTAAATAGGCGGTGGGGCCTAAATGTCAGTGGCTCTAGAGGGGTGATTAGTGGGCTCATTAGCAACTAATGATGTCGCCACGTCACCTTCGCCGGAAACGGGCCGGCGGCAACCATTCCGCATGGCGGAGGCGTCGGGTTTTGCCATCCAGCGACCATTGGGCTCGCGGTTTGGCCCTACGGGCTGCTGGACGTGCACCGCATCCAACGGAGCAGGCGGCTGGGCGAGGGGAGGCCGAGAAGTACGGCGGCGACCACTTGGGCGGCGGCCGGAGCTCGGGCAACGGCGGAGATGGTGCTACAGGCACCAGTGGGTCAAGCGAAGGGCACCAGTGGGTTGCCCTCGCTCGCCCGCATCCAGGGTGGCACCTGCTGGTCGCGAGGCGATCTGTAGCAGCAGCAGCGGCAAGTTGGGCGGCAACCGGAGTTCGGCCAAGGCTGGGCTATGGCCTAGAGGTCAAACACGACTAGGGAAGAAGGGTAAACGACTCGGGGGCTCACCGCGAGTTCGTAGGGAGGGTAAGTGGACGCAGCAACTGTGCATGGGGGCGGCGGTGGACATGCGGACGACGGACGACGGCGACGAGCTTTGCACGGGCGCGTGTGGAGAGAGAGCAGAGGAGGGGGAGGAGCGCGGGGAGAGTGAGAGGGTCCGGGGGGATTGCGTGGCGTTGCAAAAGTCGTCCAGGGGGAGGACGGGCCAGGGAAGCAAGAGGTTGCCAGGGCAGCGTCGGCGCTTGCCACGCACCTGTTTGTCCTCCTGGCAGAGGAGAAAGAAGACACGCGAGCCCCTGGTGGGCTGGTCCAGCAGTGCCAGGCCAGGTGGCTGCACGGTTGTTGGGCCGCAGGTAACACATGTAGTCTCTCTCTCTCTCTCTCTCTCTCTCTCTCTCTCTCTCTCTTTTATTTCTGTTTTTTCTATTTTCTGCTGTTGTTTTTGATTTAGTAAAAATACTAAACCACTTGGTAAAATCCTGAAAATAATTTTAGGCACCTTTGAAATATTTCCCAACAGCCATCAAGTACTTTCAGGATTATTTGGACAATTAAAATTATTTATAGGATTTAAATGTCCAAATTCAAATACTTATGGATTAGTTCAAAAATCCAAAGTGTCCTAGAAAAATGTGCATCATTTTTGGCAGAGGTTCTAGACCAATCCAAAGATGATGAACATTTTTGGGAAGGCATTTTGGGTTCACTGAAAATATTTGTATTTGAACCTAGTTGAATTCTTTCTGATGCTAGGGCTTGGTCAATCCCCATTTCAACTTAAATAGAATTTAAACATGATGCAACAAGATGCAAAACACCAGGTAGTACCAGCAGCCATGGATGTGACACGTTTGGGGTCGTGCGTTGGAGTTGGCCTTACAAGTGGGACCGTGGTTAAGGAAACCGACTATCGGCAAACCCCCACCTCGCCCACCACGCGATGTCTGAAGTTAGGCTGGTCATAGTGGGAGTAACTTAGCAAGTAACATAGCGCATTTCAAGTCAAGTTTTCTTATGTGGCATATAGTTAATGAGGAGAGAAATGTTTGGAGTAACATAATATGTTACTATAACATAACACAAACCAAAGCAAAATGAGTCTATAATGTAATAAATGCAATCATCTATGATAATACTTGTATGTTACTTTGCACAAGGAAGGTAGTAACAAAGACTAGTGTCATATGCATGACACTAGTCTAATTTACTCCCCACTATAACCAGCCTTAGAGAAACGATGAGGTTGAAGGGATTGCTCTAGCACGGAATCCAAGAAATAATATGGTGTCAGATGGATGTCGTGCTGGGGGCGTGTGCCGTACTCCTGGACGTGAATGCTTGTTCTGGGCCATGCCACCCTAATACTCATGCTACTTACTCCTACCAGTATATAGTATACTAGTATCGAGGATTCGAGGTGCTGGTTACGTACAACGAACACATTAACATATGGCTACAGTAAAAACACCCGCCCGACGTGCGAAGCATGTGAAGCTCGTACAAATTTAGAGAAGCGACTCGAAAGCCATTCTTAAATTTAGTAACTTTATCACAGGCATATCATTTTATTACATACAACAGGTCATCAACCCACATCGACAACAAGGATAGATTATAAATACTAAATTTTCACCACACAACAAATAACAAGCCATGAAATGAACTTCAACTCAACCATTCCGCGGCGTTGGAAACACTTGCTTTGAACCACAACTGATTCTCTGGGACGAGCCATCTGTTGCCGATCTGGAGACCAACGCAGGACTGATCATCCAGGCTGAAGCGGCCTACTATATCAGTATGAGGGTAGGGAACCACCCAAATGTCTAAGGTATAGACACAATTGCTTCTCATAAATGTGTCATCAGCAGTTGGATCGCCTTTCACCATCATCGGATAGTTTTGTGTGATACCCCAAAAATTTTGACCTTGTTTTAAATTAATTAAAATTTTGCCAGGAAATAAAATTTTTATTTTCTGGATTTCCTTTTGATTTCAGAACCATTCTTTTCTTGGTTAGTATGGAGTTTTTACCCCGAGTGAAAATTTTCCAAATGTTTTGTTGGACTTGTATACCCTCTCAAGAAAACTTTTCTTTTTATCAGAGGAATTAATTATATAATTCTTTTCCTGATCTTTATTTCTTTAAAAATGGTCTCCCATGGTTTTAGGGTACCATTTGAACTACAACCCTTTGATAAATTTATTTAAAATTCCAACCAAAATTTGGGAATGTCATGTGATGTTTTTAAATCACTTTTATGCAAAAACATTTTTTATTCATTGGATATTTTGAGCTCTACACTAAATTTTCAAATCTGGTCCAGTTGGCAATTTTGGACTACAAGCTATTTAAATATGGGCCAATTCCAGTTTTGCCCCTAACTCGAACCCACTACTCAGTTTTGCCCCTGATTTTCAGGTATGCTCAGTTTTGCCCCTCCGCCGTTAGTGTCACTTATAGAAATGCCCTTTTGCGCCGTTACCATTCGGTCAAAGTACTTTGACCATCCAGAAAAAAAATAGCAAAAAAAAAATATGAAATTTGGTGGGATCGAAGATAGTCATGTCCGCAAGGCGCGTGCACATTTTTGTTTTGGTTGGACACTCCGGGAGCTCGTGGCAAAGGAAAACAAAAATAATTTATGCCTATGAAAGAGTAAATTCGAAAAAAATTGCAAAAAAGTTCAAAAAAATTCAATTTATTTGGCGTCAAAGAGGCTTGAGTGCACAAGGTGCTTGCAGGTTTTGGTGATCAAATGACGTACGGGGCGCTCTAGAGAAAAAAACAATATAGTGCATTTTTTCATAGTTTTTTGAGCTAAAATTTGTTTTTTTTCTCCACGAGCTCCTACAATGTCCAAACACAACAAAAATGTGCACACATCTTGCGCACCTGAATATCTTCAGTCCCGCGAAATTTCATATTTTTTTGATTTTTTTCTATTTTTTTAATTTACTGCTCGCATGCATACAAAATTTATGTTTTCCTTTGACACGAGCACTCGGAGTGTCCGAACGGCATGAAAATGTGCACGCGCCTTGCGGACATGACTATCTTTGATCCCACCAAATTTCATTTTTTTTATTTTTTTGCTATTTTTTCAGGACGGTCAAAGACCTTTGACCGGACGGTAACGACAGAGAAGGGCATTTCTATAAGTGAAACTAACGGCGGAGGGGCAAAACTGAGCATACCTAAAAATTAGGGGCAAAATGAGTAGTGGGTTCGAGTTAAGGGCATAGATGTAAATGTCCCTGACCCTCTGCCGCTCGTAGCGTAGGGCCAAGCCTCGACCTGTACCCCCTCACGAGCACCACAACCCCTCGCCACGTCTCCGGCAAGCCAGAAGCTAACCTCCATCGCCGCCTGTTGTGGTCGGTGCCGTACGGGCCACCTGGCGCGCCCCCGAGTACCCCCGCCCGCCGCGCTCATCCACAATCCTGACACCACCAGAGCCCCTCCCTCTGCCCTATCACCACCATTAGCTCCATCATCACCGCGAGGACCCTTTCCAGCATCCAATTTTGCCCGGGAGTCGAGGTGTGCAAAGCTCCACTCCCTCCCGAAGCTTCCACTCCACCATGGAGGAAGCTACTCTCACCCTCAAGCTTCCCCGCGCCCCTAACCACTACAGCTGGATGCGGTGCCTCCTCCCGATCACCCCCATATCGCGAGCGCATCGAATGGTGGCTTGTGTCGCCAGGGATCGTCGTTGGAAATGGCCCCTGTCTCTGTCGAGCCGCGCACGGGGGGGGGGGGGGGAGAAGATGAACCCGACAGGTGGGGACCACCTATCGGTGAGCCAAGCGAAGCCACTAGTGGCGCAACCCGTCCGATGTGTTTTCCTCTAGTGGAAGCGTATTTCGGGTAAGTACGCGACCACTCACAGAAGACGTATTCCAGGCGAAGCGTTTTCCTTTTTCTGTTTTATTTAAAAATACAAAACTTTGACAAAACTTTGACTGGGCTTATCTTTTTAAATATAAGTGCAAATGACTTGATTCCTTTTCTGTTGTTCCTCAAATTTGGTCTAGTTTATTTTCATATTTATTTCAAAATTTTCCGAACAACCTTTTTGTACTGTTTTTAAAGTATGTGTTAATTTAAATTTATTTAAAATTGGAATTTGGAGAGGGAGAAGAAAACATTCATAAGTTTTGGAGAGCACCTCACCTCTCCACACCTTGAAGGCAAGCATTTTTGAACCCTGATATAATATTATTGTGTGTTGTTTGACACGATCGCAACACCACCTCGACACGAAGTTTCCGTTATTTCATGTGATGATATGATTATACTCATAAGTGCATATTGGTGAATTCTGGGTTGTTGGCATTCGATATATTGTGATAGTAGACACCCTCGTATACCTTTCTTGCCTACCGGGAGGAAGTCGTGAGAGCCTCTGTCTTGGGTAGACACGGGCTTGTCTCCGGTCTTCGTTGAGACGGTTGTGTCCGGTACGGCAAAGTGAGGCATGACGAGTGGTGACTTTGTCTGTTGGTTGAAACATATTTGTTATGCTAACCATGCAGGAAACAATTAAACCTACTGAGTCGACCATAGATCGAGTCTTGTTCTGGTAACCCCCATACTTGTTTCGTACTACCACTTGTCCCTACCACAGGTAGGGTACGGTTCAGTAAGTTGTCAACCCCTTTCCTAGCACACACTGTACAGAGAGGCAATGGTGGAAGATACCGGAGGCCTCCGGTAGGCATGCCACCTGGTCCGGGGGCATGGGTGTTTTCGGTTGTAGCCGAAGGGGGTAGCTCCCCCAGTTTGCGCGCGGTATAAATTTTCTGATCCCATGCTAAGTCGAGGTTGTAGCCTCCCCACTTAGAGTTTTGCTTAACGGGTGTCAAGGGTGATTCCAAACACCGGTGAGTTTGGCTGGTGTGCGCGGTTAGGTGGGTATTCAATTAAAAGACCGTAGACAGTATTAGTCCCGATGGACTAAAGGAATCCATTACTCGTGGGTAAAGAGTACACCCTCTGCAGATATTATACCTATTCGAATAGCCGTGTCCATGGTTAAGGACTACAGTCTGGGATGGGTCAAGTGTCAGTCTTCGGAGGAGAAACTACTAAACCAGAACATTGATTATGACCTGTGACATATGATGATTATGATTATTATTGTGGACTAATCATTTGTATTATTTGAAATTAATGAGTATCCCTGGGACGGTTCTACCTCCTAGATATTCACTATGATTATTTTTATATATAAGCCCTTTATGCGGTGTCGCTGAGACGCCCGACTGTGGCATGCTTGTTATTTTCATTTACTTATAAAGCCCTTTATGTGGTGTCGCTCAGACACCCGACTGTGGCATGCTTGTTATTTCAATTATTTATAAGCCCTTTATGTGGTTTCGCTCAGACGCCCGACTGTGGCATGCTTGTTATTTCAATTATTTATAAGCCCTTTATGTGGTGTCGCTCAGATGCCCGACTGTGGCATGCTTGTTATTTCAATTATTTATAAGCCCATTATGTGGTGTCGCTCAGACACCCGACTGTGGCATGCTTGTTATTTCAATTATTTATAAGCCCTTTATGTGGTGTCGCTCAGACGCCCGACTGAGGCATGCTTTATATTATTATCCTTTCGAGGCGTTGCTTCAGACACCCGGTCGGTGCACTCTATTTTTACTCCCTGATTGCATATTCATATTTGACATGATTGACCTGCTTGCATGCATCATGAGTTTCATTTATGACTGACGTAGTGATCCTGGCATGTTTCAGAGCATGATTATCTTTTGATTTATTATACCAGTGTTCATGATGTTTGCGAGTACATTCAAAGTACTCACTGGCTTGTCCCTGGCTATTGTCTTGGCCAGATTTCTTGCATGGAAAGGAGCATTGCGATGACAGCCCCGAAACCTATGCAATGGAGATAGCAGCCTCGCGAAGATAAGAGTTATCCTGGTCAGCTGTTCCTGTGGGAAATGTAGTCCCATAGACACTGATGACCCGCAAACCGCTTCCACCATCAACCACTAGAAACCATTCGTTATGCTAACCATGGTCTTCTACTACATATCTTGTATTTTGCTTGGAGTTTTATGTAACAAGTTGGTGCCTCATCAGCTAACAGTAATCTTGGGGCTGGTGGGCACAAGGGCCGCTTTTTGGAAATTAATACCCCGAAAATCCGGTCCTCACATTTTGTACAAGGAAGAGCGAGTTTTCTCCAAGACTACCAATTCTGTGCCAGGGAGAAGGAGTTGGCGGTAGCACACTAGTATCCATCCCGAATACCATGCAACGGGTGTTGGAATAGGTCCGAAGATTGCAACCATGGGAGACACCTGCTTCCTTACAAGTAACATCATCAGTGGGTTGTATACACACAAGAAGAGGTGATCCCTCGGAATTAGTTGCCAGGCGCCACATAGTATATTGGCGCTGCACGTCCTCATGCTCGTGATCATCACCATCATCATCTCCCCCTTGGTTATAAAATCAAGTATAGGTGGTGGGATGTTCATAGGACCATGGAAACACAAGAAGAAGGTTAATTAGTAAAGGGAAGCGTGCTAACCCACATGCATGTGGATGAAACAATTATAATTACGGTGGAAGACAAACGTACCGAAACTACTACGATGCCATGCAAAAACAGTGCCACAAGTGGTGGCAGCAAACACAAGGCCCTCGTATTGAATTGCATCACAGTACTCATTCGTGTACAGAAATTGATTTTTGAGCAATATCCATCGAGTCAAACCATGAAGGATGGCAACAAGCTTGTCGAATATAGCAACAACTTGATAGTTGTTGTAATTCCAAGAGCAGTTGCGAACTTGACAAATTGCTATCTTCCATAGAAGACAGTCACCATGATCGTATTTGAACGTGCGTACATTACCGGTGTGCTCAACCCCTGGGCAGTGTGCTGAGATTTTTGGAAGTGGAACCCGGTGACGAGTGTACACATTCACAAGTTCCCACTCGCAGTTGGTTCCAATGTAAGAAACCCAATCTCCATTTGGGCCCACCCAAGCCTTGCCCTCGAGCGATGGCATCTTAACATCATATGTATCATTATCAAGCGGCATCAACTGGCACAGGGCGAGGCCTCCGTCGTGCCGGCGCCAGTCATCAGGGTCACGGCAAATAAGATAGGGGAGATCAAACCACTCCTTGACTCTTGGGTTCTTTGTAATGATGTTATTAGTTGAGTCGAGAATGGGCTTGAACGAACCTGCCATGCTAGCCGAGGTGATGACGTCGCACCGATCAATGAGTTCCTCCATCACGTCATCTTTTAGATCAGGGCAAAAATAACGGGGTCGCTTCCGGCATGTTCCCTCCATCGAGAAGATGATCGAAAAATGGCAGAAGAAAGGGTGAAGGCCTGAAGGAAAATGGAGGAGGGAGAGGAAGAGCGTGCGACAACAGTTCCAAACCGAGAGGGAAAGGCGAAGAGTCAGTGGACGGTTGCGAGTTTGCCACGGTTCACGAAGAGGCGCCCCGGCCTACACATCCATTCGGAAATACTGGGCTATGCGGGACACTCTGGCCTGTCTAGACAGCCTTTTCTTTTATGTTTACCACAGACCAGCCCAGTAGTTTTTTTTCTTTCTGAAAATGGCTAGCCCAGTTCTTTTGTGATTTTTCAAGTAAGTCGCTTTATCAGGCTTGCTGGGCTGCAAATCTTTCAAGACGGGGAGAGCTTCATTCGGTTGGCCGAAAAAATGGCCTATCAGTAATGGGAAATGGGCTGTATATTTTTAAAACACATCAAATCGGCAATTATTTTCAAATATCTTTTTTTCATTTCGAGATTTTAAATTGCATTGATTTTTATGTGTGGACAATTTATTGGATGTTATATTGATATACATTTATTTTTAAAACCAGTCTGAATGTGACTCGAAATTTTGGGATTAAAAACAGTTCAGACTGCACCGACATATGCAAAATTTCGTATAATTTTTTAACCGTGGCCACAATATGGGCTGTAATGCAAACATGAATAATATGGGCTCCAAAAAACCCGTAAGATTTAGCAAATCGGCTGTAAATTATTTGAAATAATGGCAGATGGGCTGTATGCTGTTTTCCACAGATTTGACGCTTTCCACAGATGGCCTCTATACTGTTGGATGTCCGACCAACGGCCGTCGTGCTTCTTCAATCTCTGCTCTTCCTGCTCCAGCCGCTCAAACAAGCGCCGGCGGGACTGCCTGCTCCCTCCTCCCCGCGGCCGGCTGTCCTGCCGCACAGGCCTCACCGCCCCACCGTACTCCCATCGCTGGCCTAGCCATCCCTCTACTCACCCACACCTACCGTTATTCTCCGGCGATGGCAGACGAACTAGTGAACCCTCGTACAGTCTTACTCCCCTCCGCGTGGGAAACAAAAACAATGGCCGAGTCTTCCCTGCCTCCGTGTCGTTCCCTTCCTAGGCCTCGCCGTCGTCCACTGCCCTAGTGCTCTCGGTGTAGCGCGGTCAGCGTGCTCAACGACCGACATGCATCTGAAGTGTACTGTACGTGGAGAGGCTGACAGATGGGTCCACGGCCGCACAAAAAGAAATGACTCCTTATAACGCGCAAAATAATGATTTCCTCGAGCTGACATCTGGGACCCTCCGAAACGGCCTCTGTATTTTGTGAAAAAAACGTTACCGCCGCTGACAGCTCGGACCCACCAGCTATATCTTCGCACGCAAGGAAGTGCCTCCTTATTACGCACAAAAAATGAATACTCCCCCTTGAAAGTGCATCTATCCCCGGGTGGTTTTGGTAATTCCTAACAACATATAGCTCATTGAGCTAACATTTTTCCAAGATTAATATTTCAGGAAAAGCTCAATGAATGGCATGGCATGGATGAGGAAAGTGTATCCCTCAAAATTCTAAGGACAAAAAGTTTGGCTCGCGCTTCAAGATCAAGACTCTACATTTTATATTTTAGTGATCCAAGATCACATTGAGTCTATAGGAAAAGACAATACTATCAAGGAGGGATGAGGTGTTGCTTAATGGCTTGCTTGCTCAAAGTGCTTAGTGATATGCTCCAAAACCCTCAACTACCTTCCCACATCCACATATGACCTAAACCAAAAGTCAAACTCGGCCCCACCGATTCTTTCTATCCGGCGCCACCGAGTTTCAAATGTCATAGCCACTGCCACAAACCCTAGCAATTCGGTTTCACCGATAGGGATCTCGGTGTCACAAAGATGGGATTGTAATATCTCTGTTTCCCTTCGTAACATTTTGGTCTTACCGAGATGAGCGATCGGTCCCACTGAGATAGCAATGTAAACCTTCTGTTTCCATTTTGTAACATTTCCGTCTCACCGAGATGAGCGAATCGGTCCCACCGAGTTTACCCGACCAACTCTCTGGTTAGCTTATTACCAAAATCGGTCCCGCCGAGTTTGTGTGATCGGTCACACCGAGATTACGTTATGCACTAACCCTAACCATATCGTTCCTACCGAGTTGCATCTCAGTCCCACCGAAAATCCTAACGGTCACTAGGTTTGCTGAATCGGTCCGACCGAGTATAACCATTCGGTCCCACCGAGTTTGGCAAATTGTGTGTAATGGTTAGATTCTATGTGGAGGCTATATATACCCCTCCACCCACTCTTCATTCGTGGAGAGAGCCATCAGAACATACCTACACTTCCAATACACATTTTTTGAGAAGAGAACCACCTACACATGTGTTGAGGTCAAGATATTCCATTCCAACCATATGAATCTTGATCTCTAGCCTTCCCCAAGTTGCTTTCCACTCAAATCTTCTTTCTACCAAATCCAAATCCTGTGAGAGAGAGTTGAGTGTTGGGGAGACTATCATTTGAAGCACAAGAGCAAGGAGTTCATCATCAACACACCATTTGCTGCTTCTTGGAGAGTGGTGTCTCCTATATTGGCTAGGTGTCACTTGGGAGCCTCCGACAAGATTGTGGAGTTGAACGAAGGAGTTTGTAAGGGCAAGGCGATCGCCTACTTCATGAAGATCTACCACTAGTGGGGCAAGTCCTTCGTGGGTAACGATCATGATGGCATATACAAGGTTGCTTCTTCGTGGACCCTTCGTGGGTGGAGCCCTCCGTGGACTCGCGCAACCATTACCCTTCGTGGGTTGAAGTCTCCATCAACGTGGATGTACGATAGCACCACCAATCGGAACCACGACAAAAACATCCATGTCTCCAATTGCATTTGAATCCTCTAAACCCTTCCCTTTACATTCTTGCAAGTGGCATGCTTTACTTTTCGTTGCTCATATACTCTTTTGCATGCTTGCTTCAATTATGTGGAGATTGCTTGACTTGTGCTAAGATAGCTAAAATCTGCCAAGAACTAAAATTGGGAAAAGACTAGATTTTTATTTGGTCAAGTAGTCTAATCACCCCCCTCTAGACATACTTTCGATCCTACAAGTGGTATCAGAGCTTTGGTTTCCATTTGCTTTCATTTCCATAGCTTTTGGTGGTCATAGCCTTGGTTTCACAACCTAGGAGAGTATGGCGTCTAGCGAGGGAAATTATCACCGTAGAGGTCCTTACTTTGATGGTACTAATTTTGCTAGTTGGAAGCATAAGATGAAAATGCATATTCTTGGACATAACCCCGCCGTTTGGGCTATTGTGTGTGTTGGCTTGCAAGGTGAATTCTTTGATGGGAAAGAACCAAATCGTGAAGCTACCGTGGATGAGTTTAAGATGCTACAATACAACGCTCAAGCTTGTGATATCCTCTTCAACGGATTGTGCCCCGAAGAATTCAACAAAATCAGCCATCTTGAGAATGCAAAGGAATTTTGGGATACTTTCATTGACATGCATGAAGGTACTGACTCCGTCAAGGAATCCAAGTTGGATGTGCTTCAAAGTCAACTTGACAAGTTCAAAATGAAGGATGGTGCAGGTGTCGCTGAAATGTACTCTAGGCTTGCTCTTATCACAAATGAGATTGCCGGCTTAGGGAGTGAAGAGATGACCGATAGATTCATCATCAAGAAGATCCTAAGAGCCTTGGATGGAAAATATGATACCGTGTGCACATTGATCCAAATGATGCGCACTTACAAAGATCTCAAGCCAACGGAAGTCATCAGAAGAATTGTTGCTCATGAGATGTCACTCAAGGATAAGGAGGAACTTCACAACAAATCAAGTGGTGCTTACAAAGCCTCATGTGAAGCCCCCATATCATCAAGTGAGAAACAAACCTTGAATGAAGAATTGAGATTAATGGTGAAGAACTTCAACAAGTTCTACAAGAGTAGGAGCAAAGAGAGAAGCTCCAAGTCAAGGTCCTACAATGACAAAAGATCTTCTAGCCGAGAGCGAAACTGCTACAATTGTGGAAGGCCCGAACACTATTCCAATGAGTGTACGGCCCCCTACAAGAGAAGAGAAGATTCTCCCAAGAGAAGAAGTAGAAGAGAAGAATCACCATCTAGAGAAAGAAGGAGTAGAGATGATCGTTATGAACGAAGACCCTCACGATGAAGCAAGGATTCGGAAAGAAAGGACAAGTCATCAAGGAGCTACACAAAACAAAGAAATCAAGCTCATGTTGGTGAATGGGTATCCGGCTCCGACTCCGACAACCACTCCGAGAGAAGCTATCACTCAAGATGAAGGTGTTGCCGGTCTAGCACTTGTGACAACCAACTCCTATGACATATTTGATTCACCAAATGAAGGAGTTGGAACATGCTTCATGGCTAAAGGCCCAAAGGTATCACACCCTGAGTATGTTGATTTCAATAGTTATGAAGATGACTTGTTAGGTGATCATGATTTACTTGTTGACAACTCTAGTGATGAATACTATGATGAAACGTCAATTAATCATGCTAATCAAGATAAAAAGAATGACAATGATAAGGAGAAGATTGAGTCTCTAACTAAAGAACTAAACACTCTTAAGTTAGCTCATGAAATTATCTTAGGAGATCATCGAGAACTTTTAAGGACTCATGAGAAATTATGCTTTGAAAAGCTCAACCTTGAGCAAGCGCATGAGTTGTTAAAAGCAATCAATGATGATCTTCGTAAGAAAAGTTCTTCTTACATTGCCAAGAGTTTACTCTTATCAACTTACATGCCTCAAGTCAAGTCTAGTAACAAGAACAAGAAAGTTTCTTCCTCTAGTAGTAACAATAATCATGCTAAATCCAATATTTTTGCTTCTAGTAGTTCTCTTGATTCCACTAATGATTCTCTTAGCCAAGTTACACTTGAGAAAGAAAATAGCTTATTGAAGGGAATTATAGAGAAAGGTGTTTACAAGAGCCTTGCGGGAAGTAAGCAATTCGAGGAAATTGTACGCAAGCAAGGAAGGCACCGGAAGAATCAAGGCGTTGGTTTTGAACGAAAGTTCAATGCCAATGGAGTTGAGTGGGGAACATGATCAATACCCCAAGACGAAGTTTATTCCTCAACAAGAGGAGTATGATCCTACTTCTCTCAAAGGGACACAAGCTCAAGATGATCTTCCACCACAAGACCGCAAGCAAAAAGGCAAGGACAAGCTTCAAGAGGAAATTGATGCATTTGAAGAAGCTCCTAAGGCCTTGGTCAAGTGGGCTCCCAAGACTACTTCAAGTTCCACTTCATCAAGTACAACTACAACACCAAGGATTCCCATCAAGATGGTGTGGTTCCCGAAGAAGAAGAACTCGAGAGTTCTTGAGGGTGACTCCGCCAACATACGTCACTCTTATCATCTTGGCAAGAACAAGTGCAATCAAGTTCCACATGTTGCACTAGTTCAAGGAGTCACAAACCCTCTTGTTGGTAAGACAAGAGACAAGGTAACCTAAAAGCTTTCATAGACATCATCTTGTGTGTGCATCACACTGTTTCTATGGATATCCTTGTTTGTTCCTTGTGGGACTAACCCGTGTAGGTATTGAAAGTGCAACTCACTCCAATGGATAGCTCCAAATGATCTACATCAACATTGAGCATCCACATCTTCAACATCTACATGAAGTCATCATCGACAAAACCCAAGGTTATTTCATCCCTCTTAGGGGGGATCTCACATCTAGGGGGAGCTTTACTCTAAGAATTGAGCTAAAGCAACTCTAATGGTGTGAACACAACAATGCTTTATGTAAAAGTGGTAGCCCCACTTGTGCTTAAACGATGAGTATGACCTATGATCAAATGTTCTCATTTGACTCCTATGTCAATATACTCATACATAGATGACCTAGTCATCGCAAATTGTTTGATAGATGCTAGAATAGGTTGTGCATGCTTTGTAACATATTTCAATTGCCATTTTTATTGTGTGAGCATGTTGATTGCATATTTTACTCATTCGAGGACATCCACTTGTTGTTTTGATTGATTGGTTTTCTTTTCTTTTGCCAAGTGGATGGACAAGAATGCCTAAGAACCCGTTCTAGCTATCTATGCTTTTCTCGTCTCAAACTCTATTCATGATACATCACAAAATTTGATCAAGTCAGATTCGAACCACTCTATGTGAGGAGCACTCGGAGTCCCTGATTTGTCATAGACTTAAACTTCCAAAACTTCTTTGTGTCTTTCGGTCTGACCGATTCATCAATTTTGGTCATACCGAGATCACTAAGTCGATCTAGGTTTTCAATCTCGGTGCAACCGATTTGAACCTTTCGGTCACACCGAGTTGCTGTAACTGTCAACAGTTATGCATCTCGGTGGCACCGAGTTGTTCCACTCGGTCACATCGACAGGGTCGGGCTATATATACTCACGGGCAAAATTTTGGAAATTTCTCCGAAACCCCTTCGCCCGCGCATAGCTCGCTCTGCCTCCTGGGTCTCCGGATCGTCCTCCTCGTTGCCAGCCGCCTCCTGTCGCTGGTCTCCGCCACCATCAATGGAATTCTTCCCCGCCTTGCCGCCGTAGCGAGTTCATTGCCGAACTAGGGTATGGACTCGATCACAGTGCTATCCTCATCCGATTCCTACCACATTGTGTTCATTATGATTCTTACCACGATTGAAACGCTTCTATCCGGTCAAAACACTCCGTAGATTAGAGCGGAATCGAAAATTTAGGGTTAGGTTTCTGCCGAAGCCATCTCGGACACACCGGGTTGATGAACTCGGTTCCACCCATTCGACCAAGCCCATTGCATATGTGGTTCTCGGTCTGACCGAGAATTGCAAATCGGTGTGACCGAGTTCAGGACTTTGTGAAACCCTAGCAGTCTCGGTGCCACCGAACTGTGACTCGATCTGACCGAGTTCACTAGTTTAGGTTCCAACAGCTGCTTCGGTATCACCGAGTTTGCAAATCGGTTGATCCGAAATGCTTTCTGTGGAAAAATAAACTAAGTTTTTGACTCATTCTTTTGCAAAAATCTCTATATTTTGTGATGCTCATCCACTCTATCTCATCTATAATCTATTCACAGGGTCTGCAGTTAGTGTTTGCAACATGTCTGACCAGAGTGACAGCCTGAACAGGTCAGAGGAGCATGTTCACCTAAGTGAGGGCACTAGTCCCTCTAGTAGTTCAGATGATGGCAGCAGGAGCACCCCAAGCAATTTGGCAAAGGCTGCCACTAGAGCAAGCAAGAAGAAAACTTTAGAGTCTGAGGATGAAGACTATGTGGCCACTAAGGATGAGACCACATCAAAGAAGAAAGTGGTTAAGAAGGAGTATAGCTCAGCTGCAGTTAAGCCAGGGATGAAGATCAAAAGGCCAGTAGGAATACAACCAATGTCTAAGGCCAGAGCATCCTCTCAAGCATCTTTGGAATCTCAACCCAAAGAGCCTGCTTCAGAAAGGAAAGAAAAGGAAGGAAAGTGTCAAGAAGACCATGGCCAGAGTGATTGGAAAGGCTTCCATGATGGAAGAAGAAGAGGTTGTTGCACCAGCACCCAAGGCACAAAAGCTTATGGGTGATGCTATCAGGACAGAGGCTGCATCATCAAAGCCCAAAGAAGCACCCAAAGCTGCCTCCAATCCCAAGACTGCACCAAAGAGAAATACCAGAAACATACCAGCTGCTGTGAAGAACAAGGCCCTAGTGCCTGAGACTATTGCTGAAGAAGAAGATGAAGAGTATGTTCTGAGAAAATTGAAGCCAAAAATTACAGACCACAATGATGCTCATCCTGTGGCTGAGAACATGAAGATCAGGAGAGACTCAGGACTGAGGAAATGGAGAGAGACACATCCATATGCTACCAAGAGAAGGACTAATGTTGATTACATGTTCCACACAAAGGAACAGCAGGATTTCTATGAGATAATTTTGTTGGACAAGAAGCCTATAGTGTGTGATATGAGGTGGGTCAACTGGACCTACATGAAGGAAAATGAGGAGCACTATCCTGGTGTGTTTGACAGCTTCCGTGCTTGTGGAGTTGCAGACTTTGTTGGGCAGAAGCTCACAAAGTGGAATGAGGAGCTCATAATGCAATTCTACTCCACAACACACTTCTATCCAGATGGCAGAATAGTTTGGATGTCTGAAGATATGAGATACCAATCAACTATTGAGGAATGGGCCAATATGATCAATGCCCCATTGGAAAAAGAAGATGACTTGGATGTCTATGCCAAGAAGAGATGGATCACAACTCTATGGAAAATATGTACAAGGAGATTCCTAAAGATGATCTTGAGACTCACCAGTTTGGGTCAGTAAAACACTTGCTGTTAGGGCTGCCTACTATCAATTGGATCCTTAGGCACACTCTCTTGCCCAAGTTTGGTGATCACAGAATGATCAGAGACCATGCAATTAACTTGCTACATATATTTGATGTGCCACAGAAGTTCAAGGTTATGAGCCTTATAGTTGAGACTATCAAGAGGACTGCAGCTGACCAGAAAAGTAGTTGTGGATATGCCCCACAGATCCAGGAGTTGATAAACTCAAAGATGGGCATAGGCACATACTTGTTGGATAAGGAACACTTACCTATCTATGCTGACTTCGAGGATAATCAAGTTGTGATGAATGAGAATGGACCATCATCAGTACAAGCTCAAGCAAAGAAGGAGAAGGCAAAGATGGAGAAGGCTGCCAAGATGCCAACTCAAGAGGAGGCATCTGAGTACTTTTTGAAAAGCAAGCAGGACCAGCTTGGTTACTTGATAGCATTATCTCTGAGGATTGAGAAGGGGTTGGCCACCCTAACTCAAAACCAGGAGAGCCTGGAAAGAATCATGGAACAAAAGTTCTATGATTTAGATGTGAAAGTAACTGAGATTCAGTCTATTGTGGAGCAGCTATAGGATGACATGCAGGAGAGGAAGGCAAGACAACCACTGAGGCATTTGCCAGAGTGCCTCGAGCTCAGAGATCTGCTGCAGTGCCTGTTCCGGACACCAGAGCCACTTCATCTGCACCAGCTATAGCTTCAGTGCCACCAGCTCCAGCACCTACCCCATCCGCTCTGTCTACTTCAACTGAAGCCTTCGTCCTCGGAGTTCTCCGGACACCACCACCTGAAGACCAAGCCTGAGAGACGTTTTAGTGCTATGCATTTTCTATGAACATTTTGGTAACTTGTTGCCAAAGGGGGGATAAAAATGTATAGATCATAGGCTTCGAGAGAGAGCGTTGCTTTTTATTCTCTCTTGCTTTGGTGGTTGAACTTTGTTTATATTTTGATTGCTTGAGATACTACGCTATTATCTGTGAGACATTGATGATCATGTGGTTGATCATAAGCTACACTTATGCTTGTTAGATGATATTATCTTACTTAACCTTATATGATCATTCACTTTGCTTGGTAATGAGTGCATGTATTTAATTCTTATCATTTTGAGCGCTCCACCAAGATGTATGTGACATGGAAGAGTAACCCATGATCCTAACTCATTGTGCATTTGCAGTCCAAAGCAAATCTTAAGATGTGCACAAATTTAGGGGGAGCTCTTGCTTTTCACATACTTCTCAAAAGCGACAATATCTTTCACTCTTATTATCATTTGTCGAAGCTTTGATCTATATGTTGTCATCAATTACCAAAAAGGGGGAGATTCAAAGTGCATCTATCCCCGGGTGGTTTTGGTAATTCCTAACAACATATAGCTCATTGAGCTAACATTATTCCAAGATTAATATTTCAGGAAAAGCTCAATGAATGGCATGGCATGGATGAGGAAAGTGGATCCCTCAAAATTCTAAGGACAAAAAGTTTGGCTCAAGCTTCAACATCAAGACTCTACATTTTATATTTTAGTGATCTAAGATCACATTGAGTCTATAGAAAAAGCCAATACTATCAAGGAGGGATGAGGTGTTGCTTAATGGCTTGCTTGCTCAAAGTGCTTAGTGATATGCTCCAAAACCCTCAACTACCTTCCCACATCCACATATGACCTAAACCAAAAGTCAAAATCGGCCCCACCGATTCTTTCTATCCGGCGCCACCGAGTTTCAAATGTCATAGCCACTGCCACAAACCCTAGCAATTCGGTTTCACCGATAGGGATCTCGGTGTCACAGAGATGGGATTGTAATCTCTCTGTTTCCCTTCGTAACGTTTTGGTCTTACCGAGATGAGCGATCGGTCCCACCGAGATTGCAATGTAAACCTTCTGTTTCCCTTTTGTAACATTTCCGTCTCACCGAGATGAGCGAATCGGTCCCACCGAGTTTACCCGACCAACTCTCTGGTTAGCTTATTACCAAAATCGGTCCCACCGAGTTTGTGTAATCGGTCACATTGAGATTACATTATGCACTAACCCTAACCATATCTATCCTACCGAGTTGCATCTCAGTCCCATCGAAAATCCTAACGGTCACTAGGTTTGCTAAATCGGTCCGACCTAGTTTAACCATTCGGTCCCACCGAGTTTGGCAAATTGTGTGTAACGGTTAGATTCTGTGTGGAGGCTATGTATACCCCTCCACTCACTCTTCATTCGTGGAGAGAGCCATCAGAACATACCTACATTTCCAATACACATTTTCTGAGAGAGAACCACCTACACTTGTGTTGAGGTCAAGATATTCCATTCCAACCATATGAATCTTGATCTCTAGCCTTCCCCATGTTGCTTTCCACTCAAATATTCTTTCTACCAAATCCAAATCCCGTGAGAGAGAGTTAAGTGTTGGGGAGACTATCATTTGAAGCACAAGAGCAAGGAGTTCAACATCAACACACCATTTGTTACTTCTTGGAGAGTGGTGTCTCCTAGATTGGCTAGGTGTCACTTGGGAGCCTCCGAAAAGATTGTGGAGTTGAGCCAAGGAGGTTGTAAGGGCAAGGAGATCGCCTACTTCGTGAAGATCTACCGCTAGTGAGGCAAGTCCTTCGTGGGCGACGGCCATGATGGAATAGACAAGGTTGCTTCTTCGTGGACCCTTCGTGGGTGGAGCCCTCCATGGACTCGCGCAACCATTACGCTTCGTGGGTTGAAGTCTCCATCAACGTGGATGTACGATAGCAACACCTATCGGAACCACGACAAAAACATCCGTGTCTCCAATTGCATTTGAATCCTCCAAACCCTTCCCTTTTCATTCTTGCTAGTTGTATGCTTTACTTTCTGCTGCTCATATACTCTTTTGCATGCTTGCTTGAATTGTGTGGAGATTGGTTGACTTGTGCTAAGATAGCTAAAATCTGCCAAGAACTAAAATTGGGAAAAGGCTAGATTTTTATTTGGTCAAGTAGTCCAATCACCCCCCCTCTAGACATACTTTCGATCCTACACCCCTGCTAGCTGGGATCCAATATAGTGGGCCTACTAAGTTGACGGGAACGAAGGGCTTTGTCAACTTAGTCAATATGCACAAATCTAGCTCGACTGACCGTATGATATCCATCCAACGGCCATTGTGCTTCTTCAACCTCTGGTCTTCTTACTCCAGCCGCCCAAAGCAGCGCCGGTCGTGCCGTCTGCTCCTGCCTCCCGTGGCCGGTTGTGCTGTCGCGGAGGCCTCACCGCCCCCATACTACTCCCACCGCTGGCTAGGCCATCCCTCCACTCCACTCACCCACACACCCTGTTATTCTGCGGTGACGGCAACGCAGCCGAACCAGTGAACCCTCGTACTCCTCTCCGCGTGGGCATCCACTGCCGCGTCTTCCCCTGCTCCGTGTCATCCCCTTCCTAGCCCTCACTGTCGTCCACTGCTGTGGTGCTATCGGCGCGGCGTGGTCAATGTGGTCAACGACCGAATTCCATCGGAAGAATACTGTACGTGGAGAGGCTGACAGCTGGATCCACGACAGCTGCAAGGAAGTGCCTCCTTATTAAGCGGAAAATAATATTCCTCCACCTCACAGCAGGGACCCACCGGACGCCCACCAGTATATCACGAAAAAAACGTTTGCCCCTAACTGTTGGGACCCACCCGACGGGCCACCCTATTTCGCAAAAAAAAACGTTCCCCCTGCTGTCAGCTCAGACCCACCGGAAGTGCCTCCTTATTACGCACAAAAAACGAATACCCCCCAGCTAGCTGGGACCCACCTTAGTGGCAGGCTGACTTGTGGGCCTACTAAGTTGACTGAGACGGAGGGCTTTGTCAACTTAGTCAATATGCACGATTCTAGCTCCAGTGACCGTACGATGTCCATCCAACGACCGTAGTGCTTCTTCAACCTCTGGTCTTCTTGCTCCAGCCGCCCAAACCAGCACCGGTCGTGCCTTGTGCTCCTACCTCCCGTGGCCGGCTGTGATGCGGCGGAGGCCTCAACACCCCCTACTACTCCCATCGTGGCCGGCTCTGTGTCTTCCCCTTCCTGGCCTCGCCGTCGTCTACCGCCCTGGTGCTCTCGGCGCGGCATGGTCAACATGGTCAAGGAACAGCTTCCATCAGACGTGGACTGTACGTGGAGAGGCTGACAGCTGGGCCCACGGCCGCAGCAAGGAAGTGCCTCCTCCACCTGACAGTGGGGACCCACCGGACGGGCCACCAGTATTTTGTGAAAAAAATCTTTTCCCCCTGACTGCTGGGACCCACCAGACGGGCCACCCGTATTTCGCGAAAAAAACGCCCCCCCTCCCCCCGCTGTCTCCTCAGACCCACCGGAAGTGCCTCCTTATTACGCACAAAAAAATGAATACTCCCCCGGCTAGCTGGGACCCACCTTGCTGGGAGGCTGACTTGTGGGCCTACTAAGTTCACGGGGACGAAGGGCTTTGTCAACTTAGTCAATATGAACGATTCTAGCTCCAGTGACCGTACGATGTCCATCCAATGGCCGTAGTGCTTCTTCAACCTCTGGTCTTCTTGTTCCAGCCGCCCAAAGCAGCACCGGTCGTGCCGCATGCTCCTGCCTCCCGTGGCCGGCTGTGCTGCCGCAGAGGCCTCAACGCCCCCTACTATTCCCACCACTGGCCAGGCCCTGCGGCGACGGCAGCCTCACACCGTAGCCGAACCAGTGAACCCTCATAGTCCTCTCCGCGCGGGCTTCCACTGCCGCGTCGTCCCCTTCCTAGGCCTTGCCATCATCCACCGCCGTGGTGCTCTCCGCGCGGCGTGGCAACGTGGTCAAGGAACGGCTTCCATTAGAAAAGTACTGTACGTGGACAGGCCGTCAGCTGGGTCCATGGCCACAGCCTAGTTTTTTTTGTGATTTGCCAAGTAATTCACTTTGTCAGGCCTATTGGGATGCAAATCTTTCAAGACGAGGAGAGCTTTCATTTGGCTGGCCGAGAAAATGACCCATCAGTAATGAGAAATGGGTTGTACATTTTTAAAACAGATCAAACCAGCAATAAGTTTCAAATATTTTTTTCATTTCAAGATTTTAAATTACATCAATTTTTATGCGTGGAGAATTTGTTGGATTTTATATTGATATGCATTTATTTTTAAAATCAGTTTGAATGTGAGTCGAAATTTCGGGATTAAAAACAGTTCGGACCGCACCGAAATATGCAAAATTTCATATAATTTTTTAACTGTTGCCACAATATGGGCTGTAATGCTAACAAAAGGAATATGGTTTCCAAAAAAACCTTAAGAATTAGCAAATGGGTTGTAAATTATTAGAAATAATGGCAGATGGGGTGTATGCTGTTTTCCACAGATTTGAGGCTTTCCTAAAAAAGGTTGACGCAAAAGCACTGATTGTTGGATGTCCATCCAACGGCTGTCGTGCTTCTTCAATCTCTGCTCTTCCTGCTCCAGCCGCTCAAACAAAGTGCCGGCAGGACTGCCTACTCCCTCCTCCTCCCGGCCAGCTGTGCTGCCGCGCAGGCCTCACCGCCCGACCGTACTCCCATCGCTGGCCTAGCCATCCCTCTACTCACCCACACATGCTGTTATTCTCCGGCGACGGCAGACGAACCAGTAAACCCTCGTACAGTCATACTCCCCTCCGCGTGGGAAACAACTGCGGAGTCTTCCCTGCCTCCGTGTTGTTCCCTTCATAGGCCTCGCCGTCTTCCACCGCCCTGGTGCTCTCGGCGCGGCATGGTCAACGTGGTCAAGGAACGACTTCCATCGGACGTGGGCTATACGTGGAGAGGCTGACAGCTGGGTCCACGGCCGCAGCAAGGAAGTGCCTCCTTATTACGAGGAAAATAATGATTCCTCCACCTGATAGCTGGGACCCACCGGACGGGCCACTATATTTCACAAAAAAACGTTTCCCCCTTACTGTTGGGACCCACCAGCTACATCTTCGCACGCAAGGAAGTGCGTCCGGGCACAAAAAACGATTTGCCCCCTGACTGCTGGGCCCCACTAGCTACATCTTCGCAGGCATGGAAGTGCCTGACAGTCGGGACCCACCTGGTCGAAGCATACGTAGCATTGTCATTCTGGTCGTGAACGTGTATGTACATACTGGTCGATGTAGAGGTGCCTACGTGTCGTAGTAGAGGCACGCACGTGTCGTAGTAGAGGCGCGCACGTAGCATGTACACGTACGTACAACAGCCAAGGTGCAAGAAAGAAAATACGGCCACGTATGTGTACATACGGGCGGGGTCTCGAACGCCTACTCGCGCATACGTACGGCGAGGGCTCATGAACATGGCTGGGTTGGAACAGAGAAACAGCGTCGTCGTCGTGTTCATGGGGAGGCAATGGAATGCGTCGTGTTCATCGGGAGGCAATGGAACGCGTGGGAGCCAACCGGCTAGGTCGGAATGGAATGCATGGTCGTGTTCATCGGGAGGGCTTGGACGGAACAGGCGATGGAAACGAGGCCTAGCGTACCGCACAACGGAGGAAATAGACCTCCTACGTTCGGAACGGGGTCCTGTTGATCGGGAGGGGTCTGGCGTACCACAAAATGGAGGAAACGGACCTCCTACGGTCGAAACGGGGGTCCTGTTGATCGGGAGGGGTGTGACGTATCGCAAAACGGATGAAACGGACATGTGTTGGAGCGCTACGGTCGAAACGGGGGTCCTGTTCATGGGGAGGGGTGTGGCGTACCGCAAAACGAGACTCCACGAGATACTGTTCATCTCCACCGTCGACCCCCTCCAGCCTCCACAAGCTACTATTCATCCACCGTCGACCTCCTCCAGCCTCCACCTACGACGGTTCATCCACGGGCTCCTTTTCATCCAGCCTCAACCGCGTGCTACTCCACCGGCTACTGGTCAACCAGCCCTCTCCACGAGCTCCTGTTCAACCACCCCTCCACGGGCTACTGTTCATCCTGCCCTCCACCGTCTACTGTTCATCCTGCCCTCCAAGGGGTGGTCCTGTTCATCCAGCCCTCCACGGGGTCCTGTTCATCCAGCCCCAACCGGCTCAATCGATCGGGGTCCTGTTCATCCACCCCCCCCCCCCCCGCAACGCTCACTGTTCATCCAGAGGCAGCATCGATCGGCTTTAGTTAGCAGCAGTAGCAAAGAAATCGCTCGATCGGGTTCAGTTAACAGCCATTGATCGATCGCTCGGTTTCAGTAACGCATAGCCTGCAGTGCAATCGCTCGGGTTCAGTTAGAGCCCAACGCCTCGCTCGGGTTCAGTTAGAGCCAATGCCTGGCACACACGCGCGTACATATACAAGAGAAACGCTCATCGCTCAGCCCTCGACCTCCCACCGTAACTGGGAACTCCCCAAAATTTACTCCCCCTCGCTTCTAACCCGGTTTTTTCCATCATGGATGGCCCAAAGAATGTCATGCAGCCCAGGATGGAAAGCCCATTTTCTGTCATGATTTTTTGTCATAGAAGTAGGAGCCCACCACATCTATGATGACACCAGGTTTTGTCACAATTATCGTCATAGAAGTGTCATATGTATGACATAATTTTTTTTCGTTCGAGACATGAAATACAAATACAAGCAACCCATGTCGATTGTGTAGTTGACTAATTGCAAGCAAGAGGAAGGTGAATCCACAACCCATTGGGTGTGCCGGGTGAAAGAGATAATACATTCATCTGATAAGATGGATGCCGGCTCGGCGGTCTTAATGTTGGAGAAAAATTGCCGTTTGGAACCTCTAAAAGAGAAGCTGGGGCGGCTCAAGCGTGATTGCAATGACATGGGCCAGCTGATGGCGGCTCTAGTCAAATACGCCGATTCTGATAGTACCAAGGATCACGTGTCTGACAAAGAGAAGACGGGGAAGGGAAAGAAGAACGGCAACAGCAAAGGTCATTAGCATAACCCGGCAAATCAAGGAGGTAATAATAAATATAAGGCGGATGGTAGTCTGGAGTTTGTGGCTAACACCAACACACAGGGCAACAATCAACGGCGTAAGGGGAGACCACCTCCTCGGTCAGGCGGGTCAGGTCCCACCCTCGAGAAGTTGCTGAATGAACCCTGTCCAAGACACGACACTCGGGAGAAGCCGGCCACCCGTCTATGGAAAGACTGTACGATCATGAAGTCCTTCAAGAATTCTAACATGTTCGATGGTAATCATGGACCTGGCAACGGCTCAGGTGGTGGCGGTTATCATGGACCTGGCAACGGCTCAGGCGGTTGCGGTTTTCATGGCCCGGGTGGCAGCTCAGGTGGTGGCAGTTTTCATGGCCAGGGCCCTCAAGGCAATCAAGGCAGCTATAATAAGCAATCTGGCCAAGGTAGTCAGCAGCAGCAGCAATCCGGGTATCGGAGTAACCCAAAGCAGCTGAGAAGTGGGCAATATCACGTATTCACCATCAGTTTATGCAAAAGGGACCAGAAACTTCATAAGAGAGCTGCAAACGCTGTTGAGTCGGTGGGTCGACGTTATTTGAGATGGTCTGAGCAGCCTATTTTGTGGAGTAGGGAAGATTACCCTCCCCGGGTCGATAATCCGGGTCACCTAGCTTTGGTGGTGGCCCCTCAGGTTGGTGGATACAAATTCACTAAAGTACTCATGGACGGAGGTAGTAGTATCAACATTCTCTATTATGAGACGTTCCTTCGCATGGGGTTGACTGACAAAAATCTTAAGACATCCAAAACCGTTTTCCATGGAGTAGTGCCTGGTAAGTCGGCATATCTAGTTGGTAAGATTGAGCTGGAAGTAGCCTTTGGAGATGAGCATGATTATAGGGCGGAGAAGTTAACTTTTGAAGTGGTCAAAATCAAAAGCCCGTATGACACCCTGTTTGGACGGCCGGCTTATGCAAAGTCAATGGCACGACCGTGTTATGTTTATCTGCAGCTCAAGATGCCAGGTTATAAGGGCACCATCATAGTGCATGGAAGTCGGAAGATAGCTTTGGAATGTGAAGAAGGTGATGCTGCTTATGGCGAATCTTTTTGTGTGACAGAGGACTTGAACTTTTACAAGGATAATGTCGACCTGGCGGACATGAGGTCTTTGAAAAAGCCAACCACGGAATAGGAGCCGGCGCTGAAGTTTAAATCCACTGACAATAACAAGATGATTGATTTTGTTCCTGGAGACTCATCCAAACAATTCATTATCAGTGCTAAATTGGATACCAAATAGGAAGGCGCGCTCATCGATTTCATCCGTGAGAACCGGGACATCTTTGCATGGAAGCCTTCTGACATGCCGGGTGTACCAAGAGAACTCGCTGAGCACACTCTCAATATTGACCCCAAGTTTAAGCCGGTCAGGCAATTTCTTCGGTGGTTCAACGAGGAAAGGCGTAAGGCCATTGGAGAAGAGGTGGCCCGGCTCTTGGCGGCCGGGTTTATTGTTGAAGTTTTTCACCCAGAGTGGTTGGCCAACCCAGTGCTTGTGCTAAAAAAATAACGGCACTTGGCGTATGTGTGTGAATTACACAGATTTCAACAAAGCTTGTCCGGCTGATCCTTTTGCTCTCCCTCGTATTGATCAAATCATTGATTCTACGGCGGGTTGTGAGCGTTTGAGCTTTTTGGATTCTTATTCTGGCTATCATTAGATAAAAGTGGTAGTTAAGGACCAGGAGAAGACGGCTTTCATTACTCTGTTTGGAGCCTTCTGCTATGTGTCTATGCCTTTTGGACTTAAGAGTGGCCAGGCGACTTATCAACGGTGTGTGCAGAATTGCCTCCATAATCAGATTGGGCGTAATGTTCATGCTTACGTGGATGATATAGTGGTGAAATCCAGAGAGAAGGAAACCTTGGTAGATGATGTGAAGGAAACCTTTGATAACCTTCGGGTCTACAAGATGATGCTTAACCCGGCCAAGTGAAATTTTTGGAGTCCTAGCTGGCAAGCTTTTGGGCTTTTTCGTGTCTAATAGAGGCATTGAGGCTAACCCGGAAAAAATTAAGGTGATTACATGTTTGTCTAAACCGGCGTGCATCAATGACGTTCAACGGCTGGCGGGTCGAGCTGTAGCTTTGAGCTGGTTCATAAGCCGGTTGGGTGAGAAGGCAATGTTGTTGTATCAAATGATGAATACGGACGATTTTTTCTGGAGTGATGCTGCTAATTCTTCCTTTGAAGATCTGACAAGACAGCTCGCCGAACCGCCGGTTCTTGCTGCTCCGATTGAGAAGGAGCCACTGTTGTTATATGTGGGTGCTAACACACGTGCTGTCACTGTGGCCATTGTTGTTGAGCGCAAGGAGGCTGGCAAGGAACATCCGGTTCAATGGCCGGTTTATTACGTTAGTGAAGTGCTCATTGAGATATCCACATTGGCAGAAGCTTGTTTATGGGGTGTTCATGGCAAGCCGGAAGCTTAAGCATTACTTTCAGGGTCATCCTATCACTGCGGTTAGCTCTGCTCCTTTAGGAGGTATTATTCAAAACAGAAAAGCCACAGGACGAGTCGCCAAGTGGGCCATTGAACTTGGGTCTCATGGTTTAAAGTATGTGCCACACACTGCCATCAAATCTCAAGCACTGGTGGACTTCATTACCGATTGGACGGAGTTGCAGATAACTGAAGAGAAGCCAAACAACACATATTGGACGATTCATTTTGATGGGTCCAGACAATTGGAAGTCTCGGGGGCTGGAGTTGTTTTAACTTCTCCTCGAGGTGACAAATTTTGTTATGTGTTGCCATTGATGTGTAACTCCCCGAGACCGTTGCGCCAGGTGTCTTCTAGTTATTCGCTGTTGTTGCCTTGTCATTTGTTTGCATGTCATGCATTTCATATCATGCCATCATGTGCATCTCATTTCCATACGTGTTCGTCTCATTTATCTGAGCATTTTCCACGTTGTCCGTTTTGCAATCCGGCACTCCTATGTCCTCTGGCGTCCCCTTTTGTCTCTTTTCATGAATGGGTGTTAAACTTTCTTTGATTGGACCAAGATTTGCCAAGCGGCTTTGGTACACTACCCGTATACCGCCTGTCATGTTTCATGCCATTTGGACTCCGTTTGATAGTCCAACGGTTAATCGGGGAACCATAAAAGGCCTCGTGTGTGTTGCAGCCCAACACCCCTCCAAAGGGGCCCAAAAACCCATCCAAACCCCCTCTATCCTCTCGGTCGTTCGATCACGACCGCGTGGCTGAAAACCGCACTCCATTTGGACTCCTACCTCCTCCAACTTATAAAAAGGCCTTCCCCGTCCAAAATCGTAGTCTAAACCCTAACCTCCTCCTCCTCCGCACGTCCGGATGCGCCCGCACCACGCCGGACGTGTCCACCGCCGCCGCCATGTCGCTCTAGCCAATCCCGTCGCGACACGTCAGCTCCACCGCCTCCCGCGCCCAACCGCAGCTTGACACGTGTCCTCCAACCGCGCCCTCGTTCTCCCTCCGCCGTCGCGGCCCTGCGGGCCCACGGCCGGCCCTCTCGGCCCGACCGCGCACTCACGCGCCCGATGCGCCGCTCGCCAGCGTGCACCGCCCATCTCGCCGCCCGCCGGCCATTCCTCGCCGCGCCGCCCGTCCCCGCCGCATGCGCCGCCGCACGCCTCGCCGGACTCCGCCGCGCTGTGCCACCACGCCTCCCGCCGCCTCGCTCGTCGTGTGCCGCTCTTCGCCGCAACTCCAGCCGCCGCCCTCCGTGCCACCCCTCGCAGCCGGCCACCGCCTCCACTGCCGCCACTGCTCCGTGCCTCGCCGGAATCATCGCCGGAGCCCGCCAGCCGGATCCGTTGGATCGGGATGAGATCCACCGGGAGTCCAACCAAACGGCCTCCCCGCATCCTAGATCTCCTCATCCCGGGTCGTCCTCGTCCCTTTGACTTTCTGCGAGGTCTAATTTTCTCCAAGTCCCCAGATCTGTGATGTTTTCAGGCCATGTTCATTGCATCATAAATCATCATCCGTAACTCCATTTTGCAAGCATGATATATCGAAATGTTCATCAGGATGTGCTCCTCACTTTGCTCCATTGTGCCATGTTTGTTTGAGTCCATCTTGATGCCCTAATCGTTGATGCAAGAGTGCTATAAAATGTTAGTTCCTGATTCTTAGCAGTTTATGAGCATTTGTCATTTTTGCCATGATTATTGTGTGCTGCATATGGTCATGAGCTCTACATGTGTTTTGGGCTATGCCATGCCATCTTTACAGGGGTGTATGCCATGTATTTTTGTGATCTATGTGGTGACTATCACAAGCATGCAAAGTAGCTCTTGTAATATTGTTGATTTCAGAGACATAGAATTTCACTGTCTTTTCCCTGCTGTTATTTTAATGCCATGTATTCATGTTGCTACAGAGAGATCCATGCTTCTTTTGAGTATGTTTAGTAAGGATGATTTGGGATAGGGTTGTGCTCTATCCCTCCATGTCCCTGTTTGCATTTATGGAGTTCCCTAGCATGACTCAATCTTGCGCTACTTTTGCTATAAAATGTTCCTGTCAGATTGTTTACGTGTTAATCAATTTTGCCAAGGTTGTTGTAGTTGATGCATGCACGCTATGAGATTGCTCTTGCCATGTTTAGCTTCTTGATCATGTCTTCTTGCTGGTTATATGCCTAGTTTGTCATGCAATGCCTTGTGTTGAGTGAATCGAGCTCGCAAACATGCCTTCATAATTCTGTTTATGCCATGACCAGTTTTCTGCTAAGTCTGAATCTGTTAACGAAACTTGCTAAGTTTACATGGGTGCCATCATATCTTCTGATCCTTTTTGACTTATGGTCAGTAAGGGACTTTTGTTATATATGCTTTGAGTAGATTCATGCCATGCCTTGTATTGCTATGATATGTTCCTTTAGCATGTTGTTATCTTGCTCTAAACATTGCTTCCTGATGTTATTTCCTGACATGTTAGTATTTTCACTAAGTCTGTGATGTTGTTATCTTTTGCACTTTTGCCATGCTTGTTTGAACCTGCTCTTATGTGATTTAGCCGTAGCTCAGTGTTCATATTTTGGCAAGCATCTTGAGTATATCATTTCCATGTGCTTTTTTGCTATGTTGGAGAGCAGTAGCTTAGTTTCTTGTTGCATTCTAGATGGCATCGTGCTGTTAATCGCAGAATTGTGCCATTATTGTTTTGCTTGCCATTTGCAAACCGTACATCTGATTCCGGTGATCTTTATATCGATTTCGACCGAAATGAACTCATCTTTCCAGCGGCAATCTTGGTTTGCCAAGTTGATGTCTGGTTCAATCTTTTCCTTCCGGAGCATGCATTTGCATTGCTTATCACATCCCACATATCATGCCATGTTTTTGCATCATGTTGCTTGCGCATTGCAGCATGGTTGACTGTGGTTTCCTTTGCTTGTGTTCTTGATTTGGGTAGAGCCAGGAGACGAGTTCGTGATCGAGGATCCTGTTGAGTACGCTTACAAGGATTAAGCTTATGTCAACTCAGAGAACTTTGCAGGCAAGATGACCATACCCTCAAAATCACTTCTATATTTGCTTGCTAGTTGCTCACTCTATTGCTATGCCGCGATACCTACCACTTGCTATATCATGCCTCCCATATTGCTATGTCAAGCCTCTAACCCACCTTTCCTAGCAAACTGTTGTTTGGCTATGTTACCGCTTTGCTCAGCCCCTCTTATAGTGTTGCTAGTTGCAGGTGAAGATGGAGTTTGTCCCTTGTTGGAACATGTTTATTGTTGGGATATCACAATAACTCTTATTTAATTAACGCACCTATATACTTGGTAAAGGGTGGAAGGCTCGGCCTTATGCCTGGTGTTTTGTTCCACTCTTTCCACCCTAGTTTCCGTCATACCGGTGTTATGTTCCTTGATTTTGCGTTCCTTATGCGGTTGGGTTATAATGGAACCCCTTGACAGTTCACTTTGAATAAAACTCCTCCAGCAAGGCCCAACCTTGGTTTCACCATTTGCCACCTAAGCCTTTTTCCCTTGGGTTCTGCAGACTCAAGGGTCATCTTTATTTTAAACCCCCGGGCCAGTGCTCCCCTAAGTGTTGGTCCAAAACAGAGCCACTTGCAACGCCACCTCGGGGAAACATGAGGGTTGGTTTTAGTTGTATGTAGTGTTCAGCTGGTGTGCCCTGAGAACGAGATATGTGCAGCTCTTGTCGGGATTTGTCGGCACATTGGGCGGCTTTGCTGGTCTTGTTTTACCATTTTCAAAATGTCTTCTAACCAGGATTCCGAGTCTGATCGCGTCGTCCTGGGAGAAGGAATATCCTTCGTCGACCTTGAGAGCTTGTGATGGGCTTAAGTTGGGACGCCCCTGCAGGGTTTTGAACTTTCGAAATCCATGCCCGTGGTTATGGGCAGATGGGAATTTGTTAATACCCAGTTGTGGAGAACTTGACACTTAACTTAATTAAAATTCATCAACCGTGTGTGTAGCCGTGATGGTCTCTTCTCGGCGGGGTCCGGGAAGTGAACACGGTTCTCGAGTTATGTTTGAATGTAAGTAGTTTCAGGATCACTTTTTGATCACTTCTAGTTCACGACCGTGCTTTGCTTCTCTTCTCGCTCTTATTTGCATAACTTAGCCACCATATATGCTAGTGCTTGCTGCAGATCCACCTCACTACCCCTTTTCCTACCCTTAAGCTTAAATAGTCTTGATCGCGAGGGTGTGAGATTGCTGAGTCCCCATGACTCACCGATTACTTCCAAACAGTTTCAGGTGCCGGTGATACCAATGTAGGTGACACAACCCAGCTCGAGTGGGAGCTTGATGAAGAACGTGTTCGTTGTGTTGTTTCATTTCCTTTCGATCAGTAGTGGAGCCCAGTCAGGAAGATTGGGGATCTATGTATTAGGGGTTGTCTTTCTTTATTTGGTTCCATAGTCGGACCTTGATTGTATCAGGATGATGTAATGCTATATTTATGTATTGTGTGAAGTGGCGATTGTAAGCCAACTTGAAAGTGCGTTATATTGACTAGAGGGGGCGTTAATAGGCATTTTTTACGAAAGTCTTCAATACGTGGAAGTTATGAAGACAAACAGTAGAGATATGCCTATTACTATGCAACGGAAGTTAGACTACACTAGGCAAGCCATGGTCAAGTGTCAACAGAGTAAAAGCACAGTGACGAATAGCTGCAGTGTAATACGGATCAGGTAGGAAGATATTATGAAGCGAAACAGAACACACAGTCACTTAGCGAAGACAAAAGATACAACAAACATGCAATGACTTCACAACGAGTAACAGTATGTAAAGGAAAGTGAAGATGAAACCAGTGACTCGTTGAAGACAATGATTTGTTGGACCAGTTCCAGTTGCTGTGACAACTGTACGTCTGGTTGGAGCGGCTAGGTATTTAAACCTTAGGACACACAGTCCCGGACACCCAGTCCTGAACCGCAGCTCAGGCCACCCAGTCCTCACCGTATTCTCCTTGAGCTAAGGTCACACAGACCTCGCCCAATCACTCTGGTAAGTCTTCAAGGTAGACTCCCAAACCTTCACAGACTTCGTTCACCGGCAATCCACAATGACTCTTGGATGCTTAGAACGCGAAGCCTAACCGGCTGGAGGATGCACAGTCCTCAAGTGTAATAAGTCTTCAGATCACTCAGACAAGAAGACTTAAGTGATGCCCAATTTGCTCTGGCTCTGGGTGGTTAGGGATTTTTCCTCGCTAGGTATTCTCTCTCAAAGGCTTCGAGGTGGGTTGCTCTCAAACGACAAAAGCCGTGCACTGAAATCTGAGCAGCCAACAATTGATGGTTGTAGGGGGTGGGCTATTTATAGCCACTAGGCAACCCGACCTGATTTGTCGGAAATGACCCTGGGTCACTAAGGAACTGACACGTGTTCCAACGGTCATATTTCAAACTCACACGACAACTTTACTTGGGCTACAAGCAAAGCTAACTTGTCCGACTCTGGACAAGATTTGCTCTCATAGTCTTCACTCGAAGACATAGGTTTTTTGTTTAGGCATCAGTTCAGTCGTTCTGACTGGTTCTCTTGGACCCCACTTAGCAGTACGGTGGTTCCTATGACTCAACACAAATAAAAGAGAACTACGAAAGATCTAAGTCTTCGAGCTCCATAGGCTTCATGTGGTGTCTTCTCTTGTCATAGTCTTCAAAGTGAATATCTTCATAGACCACCATTGACTTCAATGTCTTCGTACATTTTTAGGGGTCATCTCTGGTAGTAAAACCGAATCAATGAGGGACTTCTACCTGTGTTATCCTGCAATTCTCACAAACACATTAGTCCCTCAACTAGGTTTGTCGTCAATACTCCAAAACCAACTAGGGGTGGCACCAGATGCACTTACAATCTCCCCCTTTTTGGTGATTGATGACAAACTAGTTGAAGTTTTCAACGGGGAATATAGTCTGTGAAATTTTAAATGATAAGGAATTGTCTTCATAAGTTGCAAGGGCTCCCCCTGAAGATGTGCATATAAGTAATTTGCTTTTGGAATGCAAATGCACATGGCAGGTTGTACTTGTGGAGATCCATTTCAACTTATGATGACAATCCACTATGCATGTAAAAGTATATGAAGATAATGACATGCATAATGGAAAATGGACGACTGCAGAATGACCTAAGGGCAGAATTTATCGTTGCATATGGGGAATTTATCTTTGCAAAACAAGGTGGCAAATAAGTAGCAGACAACCATCGAGTTTAAGTATTACTTCTCAAAGAACCAAATGTAGCAAAACGAGAGTTGTAAGTACGAAGCAAAATATAGCAAAATGTAAAGCACCCGCCCATAATGACCCGCTTGAAGACTATCAACCTCATATGCTTCTCCCCCTTTTGTCAGTGAGGACCAAAAAGGTTCGAAGACATAGAGTTTCTACTCGTTCCCATGAGCGGTAGGGTCGTTGGTGGTGTTTGGCGGTGCTGAAGAGCTTGGTGCAGTGTCGACACGTGCTGAAGGAGGTGGCTGTGATGTAGCATTGTCTTCATCCTCTATAATTATGGCAGTCACTGTGGCATCAGAGGAAGAAAACTCCGAGTCTTCAAGGGATGGCGTTCCTCGCAGCACAGCTCTTCTAGGAGGTGTGGAGACAAACTTGAATCGCTCTGTGAAGCCATCCTCTTGAAGATCAGTTTCAAAACACATCACCATGAGTCCTTTCCATGCGCGGCGACAGGTTTCATGTGCAATGAATGCATTCTTGGTGGCAAGATTCCAAATGCGATTTACATCCACCAAGAGGCTTTTCATCTGACGCTTCAGCCAGTCATGATGCCTATCCTGTTTTTGATGAAGGGCTACAAGAAGCTCTCGGTCATTGAGAACACGAGCGCGCTTCTTGGGTCTTGGAGCAGTGGTGCTGTTAGTGGCTTCAGTGGAAGTAGGGCATGGTGCACGTGTAGTGCCAGCCAATGGATACACCTGAGAGATTGCTTCAATTCCTTCAATGTTCTGAGTGAAACTCTGGTGATCTGCATTCTGAAGACTCGGAGGCTGCTTGGCAGGTTCATGATAGATGGCTTCAACAGAGGTATCTACATCAGGCAAGAAAATCCGATGGTTGCGGGCTGAGGGTTGATACAAGATAGCAGAGTGAAGTTTGATCAGCCTCATTACCCAAGGAGCATAGAATTTCAAACCAAACAGATCTGAGCCTGATGCAGCAAGTTGGCGTATGAGGAAGTCCTGTGCATTGAAGCATTTGCCATGAAGAATACAGAATATCAGAGTCTTCATTGCACCCTCAATCTTGGCATTTGGAGAGTGCCCTTTGATAGGCCAGAGAGTTCGCCTGATGATGTGATAGATGGTTCTGGGCAGGTACTCAAGGTCTTCAACAAAGAACTCTGTGGGATGCGGTAACATAGCCAAACAACGGTTTGCTTCATCATGGAGAGCATTTGACTCATATCAGGTTCTGGTCGCTGAAAGATGCTCTCAATAGCTTCAGCATGCAGCTGACAGCCTTGCTCGAAGAGATCGCCAGGAGTGGGCAAGCCTGTGAGCTCAATGATATCAAATGCATTGGCTTCATGATGAACATTGCCAGTCATCCACTCCAGGACCCAAGTCTTCAGATCTCTGTTGTATCCTTTGATGTGTAGTGTGGCATAGAATTGTAGCAGCAGCTCTTCATTCCAATGCTCTTCATCAGTAACAAACTGCAGCAGACCCACTTGCTTGAAGCAATCCAATGCTTCTTCTAGACAGGGCAGACCAGCAATAGCTTCAACATCAAGGCGCTTGTGCGGGAAGATGCGACCTTGGTTGTACAGGATGCATGAGTAGTAGCTTCGCTGAGGATAGCTCCAGAACTGATCTGATGAAATCCTTTCCCTTGAGTAGGGGTTCTTGGAGCTATTGAAGAAGGTATTGTCTGCCTTGGAGCCATTAACGTTGAAGGAGCCAGGTGCTGATGTAGGACCTGGGAACCTTGGCAGTCTTGGGATCGGCTTCTGTACCTGAGGCCTGTGCTCAACATGGTAATCAAATTGGGGACCGGCAGCAGACTCAGGATCAGAAGTATCAGGACCAGTGGCTTCACTGTCTTCTGATGCTTTTGGTGGGGAGGGCTCCACATTAGCTTCATGGTTGGTAGTGGCAGCCTCACGATTTGCATCCTCCACTTGACGAGCTGGAGAGTCAAACACAGGCACGTTCTCCTGGAGAACTGCTTCTTGGTGGAACAGGGGAGTGGGATCTTGTGGTACTTCTTCTTCTTCTGCGGCTGATGCAGCCAGAATGTCTTCAGAGGCTTGAGGTCTTGGACCTTTGCGAAGCCTGCGTAACGCAGACGACGCCTGTGGAGTCGGAGTGGGCTGGGCCTCAGATTCTTCTTCCTCTTGGGGGCGATCCGCCCATGAAGCATCCTGGGCAATTGGCGTCAATGGACGACCAATGCTGATGAGTTTGCTGTGGTCTTGCTGAGGAAGGACTGCATCATTTTCTACATTGTCATGATGACCAATGTCTTCAGCAGCGATGGGGTCGGCTGCTGGAATGTCTTCAGCTACAGGAGCCTCTATGGAAGCAGGCTCATGAACTGTCAGTTGACGTTCTGTGCCAGGATAGACCACAGAAAGTGGTTCAACCATCAAGGGCTCTGTGGGAGCAGCCCGATCTCTCTTGGTCTTCCGCTTCTTCTTAGAGGGGGCAGTAGGAGATGCTTCAGGATATTTCCTTTTCCTTGCTTCAGCCTTAGCAGTCCTGGTCTTCTTGAGCTCTGAAGCGGTTGACCGGCTCTTTGGCTTCGAGCCAGTCGTTGCAGTTGGGAAGACAATCGAAGCTGATTCCTGCCTTGGTGCATCGATTTCAGCCGTAGTAGGCTTCTTCTTCTTCTTCGCGGCCATCCTGGGGTCGATGCCAGGACACCCAAGTGCCTTGCGCTTCTCAGCCTCATTATAAGCTTGCACACATCTGTCAGCCAGAGTCTGCATGCGCTCACGTGAACCTTGAGCTTCGGCGTGTTTCTTCAGGAAGTTTTCCTTGAGCTCATGCATCATGATCTTGAAGTTCTTCACTTCTTACACGCTGAGCTTAGCCATATGCTTCTTGATTTGAGCCTTTTCATAGTCAATCTTCTGCTTCAGCTCAACAACGCGCTGGGCGATGGCTAGTTCTGAAGCAATGCCTCCTTGGAAGGCAACACTGAGGCCAATGGGTAGCTGCAGATCTTCAAAGCTGATGTTTGGCGTGTCAAACCCTCGTCAATGAAGTCGTGGATGATGGCGACATCAAAGAGAGGCAGATTATTGAAGATTTCTGCTTCTTCTTTGCTCTTCATGAGTTGCTCAAGAGCGTCATCTCCAAGATCTTCATCACTTGACAGATCAATGGCATCGTTGCGCAGAGTAGCAGCAGCTGTGAGCTCTTGGCTGCTGCGTGGCTGAGGCATCTTGCTCTTCTGGGGCTTGGAGATGCGGGATACGTCTTCAGACTGCACACTGACTTCAGGAGGTGCAGTTGTCAATGGCTTCGCCCTTGAGATTTTTGGTGAAGGGGCTGCCGGCTTTGAAGCTTTTGGCTTCTTCATCTGCTTTGGCTTCGGCAATACAGGTGCTTCTTCTAATTCAGAGTCAGCTGGAGGCTCATTTACTGCAGTCCCTTGAACTAAGATGCGGGTGATGAGGCCTTCAAGGTTTGCATAAGGACCGATGACATTGGGTTCTGCCTCGCGTGTGCCATCTGCCCTTGGTGTGGAGGGACCAGGGTTGCAGTCTAACCTAAATTTCTTCTTTTTCTGCTTCGCTAAGTTTTGGGCAAACTGAAAGTTGTGCTTGAATAGATTGTCATCACGACACCGGAGTAGTGACGACGGATGTGCATTAGCAGGCTGTGGTCCATGGACCATGCATGGATAGATTATTTGAGCAATAGCTTCATCTCTGGACCTGGGTACAAGATTCTTGTATAGGATGTCTACCCACGGTCTCTTGATGGCGTTTTTCTCAGCATACTCCTGGGTTACGAAGCGGTATTGGAACCATTGTTCTGCCCAATAGCATCGAATCCATTGGATTCGGGTCTTGCATTGACTGTAATTCTCTTCAGGATCTGTTTTATACATTTCTGCGAATTCATCAGGCAGATCTCTGGATGTTCCGCCACGATGCTGTCTGCCCCCCTTCGTTGCTGCTATCTCTGAAGCCATAAACTTTAACTTGAAGGGCTTCAAGACGTTCAAAGGCTTCAAAGTCTTTCTCTTGCTGGACAACAGGAACTGGCTTCAGGAGAATTTATGTGATGCTGTAAGAACTCTGCAAATGAATGCAGACTATGAGAACCAAAGGATTCTCCCACGGACATGTACCTGTGACAGCATTAGGGTGCGAGGGAAGGGGAAAAGGTCATATGCATTTTCAGAAGATTTTGAAGATAAATCAGTTTAGAAGACATTGACCTCATCGTGCGAAGACATTCACTCATAGATAAGAAGTTGGTTCCAGATTTGTACGAACCTACAGATCGCTACAAGTGAGGAATCTAACTACTTTGTGAAGCACAAGTGAATATACTAGGCATGTTATGAGATGCATATTGAGAGAGATCTAACTTGTGTGAATAGAAACTTCTTATGGTAGAAAGTGACAAAGCCATAGGATCAAAAGGTGCCGTAAAAAGAAGTTTTATTTACCACACTGGGAACTGCTAGACGGAGAGGAAGATGAGGCCGAGCAGATCAATCTTCCGTGCCCTACTTGGCGACGGAGGACACCTATGGCGACGGCGGAGAGGACTATGTCCGCGATCGGCGTGAAGACGGCGTCGGAGAGGTTGCGGCAGCGAAGCGCTTCGTCGCCGGCGTCATCGAGGTCTAGCGGTGGCGCTAGGGTTCGTGCGAGGGTGGAAGAAGGGATAATTACCGCAGCAAGTGTGTATTTATAGTTACAGGGCGACACTACGCTATTACACAGGGGCCCCTGGCGATTCGCATCTGAGTAACGCGTGGCCATCATGCGGAATTTTGGGGGCAGTTCCATGTCCCACGCACGCCAGATTTCATGTGGATAAATGAGCATTGAAAACGGACTTAAAGGTTGTCTCTGTGTCTTCTGCTGTCAAGGACGCAGAGAAGACATTCGACAGATTCAATAGAATGCATATGACTTGGAGAGATAGAATTTGAGATAGAGAGCATAGAGAGGTTAGGGTCCGATCACATTCACTTAGTTCAAAAGATTCAAACAAGAAGACATAGCTATAAGTGAATGATGTAGAGGACAGAACACTAGTGTATATATATATATATATATATATATATATATATATATATATATATATATATATAATCAACATAGTGAAGATAATCATGAGGATATGTTGATATTGAAGACAAACCAAATGTGAAGACATTGCAAGGTAACGCCATGAGTGAAACACTTCAAAATAGAACGTTTGGTGGTGGCGTTACCCGCCGTATAGGAAGTATTAGACCCAGACACGGCACACAATTATCGTTGCACTCCGAAGTCAAATTGCATATTAATGTATTCATACTTAGAATGTATGTCTTCATTGATTGAAGATATACTTACTTCGTGTGTTGCACATCTAAGTCATCAATATGCATAAGTGTTAGGATGTGTGCCTGATCACAGGACATTTGAGGATTCCAGGATATTTTGCTCTCACCGTAACTTGCAAAATCTCTTCTCATCCAAGGGCTTGATGAAGATATCTGCCAATTGCTCTTCAGTGTTGACGTGTATGATATCAATATCTTCCTTCACAACATGATCTCTGAGAAAATGATGACGAATTTCTATGTGCTTTGTCTTCGAGTGCTGAACTGGGTTATTGGCAATCTTGATGGCGCTTTCGTTGTCGCAGTAAAGTGGCACATGCTTCAGATGAACGCCATAGTCCTTGAGAGTTTGCTTCATCCACAGAAGCTGAGCGCAGCAAGATCCAGCAGCAATGTATTCAGATTCAGCAGTGGAGAGGGATACACAGTTCTGCTTCTTTGAAGACCAACATACAAGTGATCGTCCCAGAAAGTGGCATGTGCCTGATGTAGACTTCCGATCAACCTTGTCACCAGCATAATCAGCATCCGAGAATCCAACCAGATCAAACTCTGAGCCCTTTGGATACCATAATCTGAGAGTTGGAGTGTGAGCCAAATATCGAAGAATTCGCTTCACAGCTAAGTGATGCGACTCCTTTGGTACCGCTTGAAATCGAGCACACATGCAAACACTAAGCATAATATCTGGCCTAGATGCACATAAATAAAGCAAAGAACCAATCATGGAGCGGTATACCTTTTGATCGAACTCTTTACCATTGTCGTCGGGACCCAAATGATGTTTGGCTGGCATTGGTGTTGTGAAGCCTTTGCAGTCTTGCATACCAAACTTCTTCAGGCATTCTTTGAGATACTTCTCTCGAGATATGAAGATGCCGTTACATTGTTGTCATATTTGAAGACCGAGGAAGAACTTCAGCTCCCCCATCATAGACATCTGATATTGCTCTTGCATCATATAGCCAAACTCTTCACTGTACTTCTGATTGGTGCAGCCGAAGATAATGTCATCCACATATATTTGGCACACAAACAGTTCACCATCATATGTCTTCATGAAGAGAGTGGGATCTAGGGAACCCGGTATGAAGCCTTTGCTCTTCAGGAAATATTTGAGTGTGTCATACCAGGCCCGAGGGGCTTGTTTGAGGCCATACAGCGCCTTGTTGAGCTTGCATACCATGTCAGGATGTTTTGGATCTTCAAACCCAGGTGGTTGTGCAACATACACTTCTTCTTCAATCTTGCCATTGAGAAAGGCACTGTTCACATCCATTTGATACAGAAGTATGTTATGATGATTTGCATAGGCCAACAGTATATGTATGGCTTCAAGTCTGGCCACAGGAGCAAATGTTCCATCGAAATCAATGCCTTCCACTTGAGTATATCCTTGAGCAACGAGACGAGCTTTGTTTCTGACAATTTGACCATGCTCATCTTGCTTGTTGCGGTATATCCATTTGGTGCCTATTATATTGTGCTTCCATGGATCAGGACGCTTAACCAGTTCCCATACATTATTCAGCTCAAACTGTTGAAGCTCTGTGACACCCCAAAAATTTGGCCTTGTTTTAAATGAATTAAAATTTTGCCAGGAATTAAAACTTTGAATTTCTGAGCTCCATTTTGATTTTTAAATCATTTTCTTCCCTATTGTGATGAGTTTTTCCCAAAGTGAAAATCTTTCAAATATGTTATTGGACTTATTTAATCTCTCAAGAGAAACTTTTCCTTATTTAATATAACTAATCAAATAATTAAGTTGCTTGATCTTTACTTTCTTGAAAATGGGTTTTCAAGGTTAAATGGCCATATTTGAACTACAACCATTTGATAAATTCACTTAAAATTCCCACAAAAATTTGGAGAGGTCATGTGATGTTATTAAATAACTTTTGTGCAAAAACATCTTTATTTAATGAAATATTTTGAGCTCTACAACAAATTTTTTTCTCTGGTCCAGAATGCAATTTTGTACTACAACTCATTTAAATAATTCTTTCTAGCATCCACAAAAATTTTGGGATGTTAGTAGCATCATATGATTCAACTTTATGCAAAAACCCAGTGATGTTATTTGCAAATTTTGAGTGAATCAACCTCTTTTTCATTCTGGTCCAACTTGAGGATTTGTACAGCAACTACATCATAAGTTGCTCCTTTACCCATGATTCCTTTTCCTGCTTGTAGACCACCTTACCAAACCACTATGTCCAGGAGCATGCACCCTTTGGATCATTGTTTGGTCATGGAATGATGCCATTTGTTTCCTGTCCAGAATTGAAGTTTTGTAAAACTTGCACTAACAAGTTGCTGCATTTGACCAACTAACCTCACCACCCTCTTGTCCATCCAAAGAGACATTGATCTGGAGTTTTTGACCACTCCAAGACTTGCCTAATTGCCCTTGGCATTTTGTCAAACACCTTATGGGCATGATCTATTTTGGCATGAATTTTTCGTTTGCACTGTGAACCTGATCCCCTGAGCAAACCAACTTGTCCACTGATCTCCTTGCAAGCCCAAACCTAAACCTGCTAAACCCCAGCTCCAACCGAGCCACTTAGCATGCAATGGCATTCCATCGAGCACGTTCCGTGCGTGCACTGGACGCGCCCAGAGCGCGCGTATTGCACGAGACACGCCCGAGCCGACACGCTGGCCCCCCTGGCTTTGGCCCGCTCTGCAGCGCCACGCCACGCGCTACCCTCCTCGCAGCAACGCGCCAAGCCGCCCTGGCAGCCAACAGCGCCGCCACCAGAGTCCCCTTGGCGGCATGCCACGGCCGCCCGACAACCCCTGCTCATGTCGGCGCCGCCCGAGCCACCCCGGCTCGCCACCTGGCCCCTGGAGCAGTGCGAGCTCATCCGCAAGCGTGTCTGCTAGCCCTCGTCGCCGCCACGTCGCCCTAGCTACAGAGAGGCGGTTCGCCGGAGAGCTTATCCACGGCCGCCGCGGAACCGCCTTGCCTCGCCTATTTAAGGATGCCCCGAGACCATTCGAGCACGCAGGCGACCTCAGTCTACCCCCATGGCACCCCCACAGCCCGCAATCGTCGAGGAGACGCCGTCTTCCCCATCTCCGGCAGCCGCAGCCGCCGCCACTGCTCCGGCCATTTCAGCGCCACCAAGGCCTCCCCCTCTCCTTTCTCTTCACCAGGAACTTCCCCTTCCTTCCACGGACCCACCCCCCTACTCGATTTTGATCGGGAGCCACCGCAGCCCCAAAAGCGCTTTGCCACCGAAACTTCCTCCGCCGCGAAGCTCGCCGCCGGCAGCTCACTCCATCCCCACCGACCCAACGACCACCGGGAGGACCGCCTTGGTGTCGTGGATCCATCCGGACCCTCTGGAACCCGCGGGGAGCCGCCGTTCGCCGGTGACGACCGCCGTTGCCCCGCCTCCGTTCGGGTAAAGGCAGAGGAGGGAGAAATAGACCAGTCAAACCTGACCAGTGGGCCAGGCGGGCGCACTGTCAGTGAGACGCACACCGTCCACGCTGGAGTAAGTGAAGGCGTAATCCGCCCAGTACGTTTTCCCCGCTCGGAAAGCGCATTTCCTCCTGAAACGTTTTCTTTTCTGTTATTTAAAAAAAACAGACTTTGACCACAACTTTGACTGCCTATAACTTTTTAAATACAACTCCAAATGAGTTGATTCTTTTTCCTACCTTCCTCAAATTTGGTCTAGTTTATTTTAAGATTTATTTTAAAATCTTCCAAACAACTTTTTTGTACTGTTTTTGAAATGTGTGTTAATTCAAATATATTTTAAAATAGGATTTTTGGAGAGAGAGAAGAAACTTTCAAAAATATTGGATAGCACCTCACCCCTCCACAACTTAAAGGCAAGCATTCTGAAGCCTGGCATAATGTTTTTGGTGTGTTATTTGACACGTTTATAGCACCACCTAATTTCGGAGGACTTGTTATTTCATGTGACATGATCATTTGCATGGAAGCATATTAGGGATTTCCTTGCTGTTGGAAATGAATATGATTGTGATGGTAATCATCCTCATGTGCCTTGCATGCATGCCGGAAAGGAATCCGGGAAAGCCTCGGCCTTGGGTAGGCGCGAGCCTGTCGCCGGCCCTCGTCGGGACGGTTATGTCCGGTATGGCATGGTAAGGTGCATTGAGTGGTGATTTCGTCGGTTGAAATATATTTGATATATATATGTCATGCAGGGAACTTATAAACCTCCTGAGTCGACCGCAGATTGAGTCTTGTTCCAGTAACCCTCATACTTGCCGCGTACTACCACTTGTCCCCGCCGCAGGTAGGGTACGGTTCAGTAAGCCGTCAACCCCTTTCCAGCACACACCGTACAGAGAGGCCATGGTGGAAGATATCGGTTGTAGCCGGTAGGCAGGCCACCTGGTCCTGAGGCATGGGTGTTTCCGGTTGGGACCGAGAGGGGAGGCCACCCCTTAGAGCGCGCGATATAAATTTGATCCCATGCTACGCGAGGTTATAGCCTCCCCACTTAGAGTTTTGCTTAACAAGTGTCGTGGGTGATTCCATACACCGAAGAGTTAAGCTGGTGTGTGCAAGGTTAGGCGTGTTTTCAACTAAAAGGCCGTAGACGGAATTAGTCCCGATGGACTAAAGGAATCCGTTACTCGTGTGTAAACCTGGTTAAGGATTACACTCTGGGATGGGTCAAGTGTTGGTCTTAGTGTCGGTCTTTGGAGGTGAAATTGTTAAACCAAACTTGGATACCGACTGGTGACTTGTGAGGACCATGATTATTATTTTGTGATGGACTAACCTGTTGCATTATTGTATTATCGAGTATCCCTGGGATGGTTCTACCTCCTGGGTATTCATTGTGATTATTTATTCTCAAGCCCTTTTTTGTGGTGTCGCCCAGACGCCCGACTGTGGCATTTCTTTTTAAGCCCTTTCTGTGGTGTCGCTTAGACGCCCGACTGTGGCATTTCTTTTTAAGCCCTTTCTGTGGTGTCGCTTAGACGCCCGACTGTGGCATTTATTTTTAAGCCCTTTCTGTGGTGTCGCTTAGACGCCCGACTATGGCATTTCTTTTTAAGCCCTTTATGTGGTGTCGCTTAGACGCCCGACTGTGGCATTTCTTTTTAAGCCCTTTATGTGGTGTCGCTTAGATGCCCGACTGTGGCATTTCTTTTTAAGCCCTTTATGTGGTGTCGCTTAGACGCCTGACTGTGGCATTTCTTTTTAAGCCCTTTATGTGGTGTCGCTTAGACGCCCGACTGTGGCATTTCTTTTTAAGCCCTTTATGTGGTGTCGCTTAGACGCCCGACTGTGGCATTTCTTTTTAAGCCCTTTATGTGGTTTCGCTTAGACGCCCGACTGTGGCATTTCTTTTTAAGCCCTTTATGTGGTGTCGCTTAGACGCCCGACTGTGGCATTTCTTTTTAAGCCCTTTATGTGGTGTCGCTTAGACGCCCGACTGTGGCATTTCTTTTTAAGCCCTTTATGTGGTGTCGCACAGTCGCCCGACTGCGGCATTTTATTTCCACCCCATTATTGCTTGTTCATGCTACATATAAATAACATGCTTGCAGGCATAATAGATGTTTTATTTATGACTGACGATGTGATCCTAGAATATTTCATTACATAATTATCAATTATATTATTCCAGTGTTCTTAATGTTTGCGAGTACATTCAAAGTACTCACTGGCTTGTCCCTGGCTATTGTCTTGGCCAGATATTTGCATGGAAAGGAACATTGCGGTGACAGCCCCGGAAACTAAGCAACGGTGATAGCAGCCTCTTGAAGATAGGAGTTAACCTAGTCAGCTATTCCCGTGGGAAATGGAGTCCCATACACCGATGATTCACAAACCGCTTCCGCCATCGACCACTAGAAAACCATTTGATGTACTCATAGGCCACAATGGCCTTGCACTGCATATTTTTTGAACTTTTGCTTGGAATTTCTATAACAAGTTGGTGCCTCATCAGCTAACAGTAATCCTGGGGCTGGTGAGCACAACGGCCATTTTCTGGAAATTTATGTCCGGAAAACCCGGTCGTGACAGACTTGGTATCAGAGCCAGGCTGACCAGTGGCTAATCCTATCTTAGTCAGGTCAATAAACCTAAGTAAACCAACCCACCAGACCTTAACCAAACCCAGTCAAGCTTCCCTTGCAAGATAGCCACACCGTGACCCGACACCTTTTTGGCAGTCGGTGCCCAACCTATCCATCTAACCTGTCAATCATGCACCAATGACCGAATCCTGAATAGTCTTTTTGCAAGCGTGCGAAGGAAGACCCCGTCCCCTTTTTCCTATAAAAAGGGCACGCTAGCCTCAACTCAGCACAGCACAGCCTCTACCCCAAACCAAGCCACAATGCCCGGCCCCGTCGTGCACAATGAGACCACAGCAACCAACCTTGGAGGCTTTGTGACCATACTCACAAACCTCACCCATCGTGCCTATGCGTTGGAAGAGCCCCCAGAATATGTTGTGTACCAAGGACCCATGAGCGGTGAGAGCCGTCAATTCTGGGCCACTGTGCACATCTATGGTAGGGGTCTAGTGCCCGAATGCCCCTACAGGTTCACCGGAAGAACAACTTCCTTTGAGCCACAAGCCATACAACTAGCTGCTCGAGAAGCTATAGTTCATCTCCGGCACTTGTCGCCCAGAGTTAACTGTCGCTCGTTCCACTACTACCCCAGACGTGAAGGGTACGGTAGACCATCCCAAGTTGCCAACGGCGATCATGAGACAGATCCTGCATTGTTGCACCTAGTGCGCTATGTAAGTGCACTAGAGGAACTGTGCGATCAAATCACGATTGATCTAATCGCAGCTCGTGGAGAGCTCGTTCGTGGAGCCCCAGCGAGAGAAGAGAACGAGCCCAACGCCGACAACCCAGTCGTGCTGTTTGGACACCCGATCAAGTCCCTGAGGTCTGCCCCAGCCATCGGCCAAGGTGCTGCGATAACCCCAGAAGTGCTTCGTCGCATATTGGGAGCACACTCCAACGGGGTTGTGGCCAACAATCCCCGAGTTGGTCCTCGTCGCTACCCCGAGCCTGCAGCCCCTCGGCCCACTCCAACTAATTCAGACGACGAGACCCGAAGAGAAGCCTCGACATCCACAAGGCACGCCCGCTTGGATATAAACGAGGTAGACTAAGTCACTCGAGTAGTGTCGAGTCCCAGTGTACCCTTGCTTTGTAATCATGTGGCCTTGTTTTTAAACGTCGCCTGTTGTCGTGCCTCTGTTTTAAATAGTAACCTTGCATGGGTATGTCAGCACACAGTTGCATTTTTTTCCGGACACAACTACCCAAAAACCTTCCCCGACAACCCCCACAGTAACACATCACTATAGTGAAATGTGTGAATCTGTGGCTTGACCCCGACCCTTGGAACAGAGCTGAAAATTTTCCTTACCATTCACCACGATAAAAATGACCCAGCTCCAGTGCTATAAAAGGCCACCGCGTGACCTTGCCAAGCACCCCTCATCTTGTGCACCATCCTCACAACCAATTCTTGCCATGCCGAGCCCCAGCATTTACCTGAGAACCCCAGATGCAACCCCGGGTAGTTTTGTCAAGTTATTGTGGGATTTTACCTGCAGTACCATGGGCGCTACCCAGCCACCCCAGTACGAGCTATTCAAATCGAGGATCACCTCTTCCACCTCAAGATATTGGGCAGCAGTGCACATTTCCTCCCGTAAACTCAAACCAAGATCCAACGGAGGTCTCCTTCGTGGGGAAATCTATGCCAACCCCACAGATGGCCGTAGAAGCTGCTGCATACGAAGCGCTTGCTCGCCTTCGATTCGTGGTACCCTATGCCAGCGAACGGGGGTATTATTACCTTCCAAGCCGTGCAGAACCCGGAGGAGTGACATATTTGTCCGGTGGACGAATTGAGAGAGACCCAGTCCTGGCCAACCTTGTCCAGTACGTCATCGCTCAAGAGCGTTTAGCCCAACGTGTGATGGGTTATCTCCAGAGCCTCGCAGATTTAAATCCTCAGATCGCCATCGGCAGGGCACTAAGGCCCGACCAAGAGAGACACGTGCATCGACTGGTCAATCCACTTTCCCCGATAGAAGAAGAGTGTATCCCAGTACCAGAGACGTTTTTTAGGGACCCCGTCCAGTTACCATTTCCATTTTAGACGTCGCTGCGGTGTTGTGACTTATGCATGATACCCTGACTTTGTACGACAAGTCAATTATTTGGCTTCTACTAATGTGTGTAGTTTTTGTTGTGGTTTATGCTCCTTTAAATTAACTGTTTTCCCTCGCAAAATCCTGGAGTGAGATTTCTTTTCCCTGAGTTGCTACATCTGCACCTTCTCACGATGTGGATTAATTAATTTCACACAGCACCACGCAGCAGACTCACAACCATAACCATTCGAACACATACACTGTTTGCAAAACTTCGCAACAGTGTTACATCCAGCTAATCACCCCCTAACAACAGTTAGCACCCGGCACACCCCATCTACTCCTCGTGATCACCACCACCGCGGAGAGCCAACACCCGAGCAGCAGCGTCGCGACGATCGTCGAGGATCATCGCGCACAGGAGCACGGAGAGCCCCAGCAGTGTCGCCAGCCCTCCGCATATCAGGATCGGAAACCAGTCCGGCATCGCCTCCGCCATTAGAGCCCAACCCGAACTTCTGTAATGCAGTAATGGAGGAAGAAGGAGGAGAAGTGATGCCATGTGTGAGGAAGAAGAGAGGAGAGCACCCCGGCCGTTTTATAGCTCGAGCTCGGTGTACGGTGGGCGAAGTCCACCAACGCCGCTCGTCGCCCGATCGCCGGTGTTCGGAGGCGAATCCGCGAGTAGTGCCAACAGCACGCTGGCCCGCGAGGTGAGTGCACACTGCCCCGGCAGCTAGCACGCCGCGCACTACCGCGGTACGGCCTAGAGGCCCTACGCGCTAAACGTGGCCGGTGGAGAAAGCGCGGGAAAGCACGCGGGAGAGAGGAAGAAGAGAGAGCCAGAGGAAGACGAAGAGGCTGACAGTGGGCCCCGGGTCCACCTGTCGGCCAGAGAGAGCACTGTGCTCTCGGGTACGACCAGCGTATATTTAAATTTAGAAATTATTCTAAATTTATATCCAGCGTAGGAATCCCACGTTTTTGTCCCGAACCGTAGATTTTTCCACGCAGCACCAGTATTCACCATGTGGTTTTACACCACTTATTGCCCTCTCACTGTAGCCACATCTTTGTTGCATAAAATTTTCTTGAAACAGCTTTTGACAAATCTCGAGGACGAGATTTTTCTTAAGGGGGGTAGTGTTTTGACACCCCAAAAATTTGGCCTTGTTTTAAATGAATTAAAATTTTGCCAGGAATTAAAACTTTGAATTTCTGAGCTCCATTTTGATTTTTAAATCATTTTCTTCCCTATTGTGATGAGTTTTTCCCAAAGTGAAAATCTTTCAAATATGTTATTGGACTTATTTAATCTCTCAAGAGAAACTTTTCCTTATTTAATATAACTAATCAAATAATTAAGTTGCTTGATCTTTACTTTCTTGAAAATGGTTTTTCAAGGTTAAATGGCCATATTTGAACTACAACCATTTGATAAATTCACTTAAAATTCCCACAAAAATTTGGAGAGGTCATGTGATGTTATTAAATAACTTTTGTGCAAAAACATCTTTATTTAATGAAATATTTTGAGCTCTACAACAAATTTTCTTGTCTGGTCTAGAATGCAATTTTGTACTACAACTCATTTAAATAATCCTTTCTAGCATCCACCAAAATTTTGGGATGTTAGTAGCATCATATGATTCAACTTTATGCAAAAACCCAGTGACGTTATTTGCAAATTTTGAGTGAATCAACCACTTTTTCATTCTGGTTCAACTTGAGGATTTGTACAGCAACTACATCTTAAGTTGCTCCTTTACCCATGATTCCTTTTCCTGCTTGTAGACCACCTTACCAAACCACTATGTCCAGGAGCATGCACCCTTTGGATCGTTGTTGGTTCATGGAATGGTGCCATTTGTTGCCTATCCAGAATTGAAGTTTTGTAAAACTTGCACTAACAAGTTGCTGCATTTGACCAACTAACCACACCACCCTCTTGTCCATCCAAAGAGACACTGATCTGGAGTTTTTGACCACTCCAAGACTTGCCTAAGTGCCCTTGGCATTTTGTCAAACACCTTATGGGCATGATCTGTTCTGGCATGAATTTTTCGTTTGCACTGTGAACCTGATCCCCTGACCAAACCAACTTGTCCACTGATCTCCTTGCAAGCCCAAACCTAAACCTGCTAAACCCCAGCTCCAACCGAGCCACTTAGCATGCAATGGCATTCCGTCGAGCACGTTCCGTGCGTGCACTGGACGCGCCCAGAGCGCGCGTATTGCACGAGCCACGCCCGAGCCGACACGCTGGCCGCCCTGGCTTTGGCCCGCTCTGCAGCGCCACGCCACGCACTACCCTCCTCGCAGCAACGCGCCAAGCCGCCCTGTCAGCCAAAAGCGCCGCCACCAGAGTCCCCTTGGCGGCACGCCACGGCCACCCGACAACCCCTACTCATGTCGGCGCCGCCCGAGCCACCCCGGCTCGCCACCTGGCCCCTGGAGCAGTGCGAGCTCATCCGCAAGCGTGTCTACTAGCCCTCGTCGCCGCCACGTCGCCCTAGCTACAGAGAGGCGGTTCGTCGGAGAGCTTATCCACGGCCGCCGCGGAACCACCTTGCCTCGCCTATTTAAGGACGCCCCGAGACCATTCGAGCACGCAGGCGACCTCAGTCTACCCCCATGGCACCCCCACAGCCCGCAATCGTCGAGGAGACACCGTCTTCCCCATCTCCGGCAGCCGCAGCCGCCGCCACTGCTCCGGCCATTTCAGCGCCACCAAGGCCTCCCCCTCTCCGTTCTCTTCACCAGGAACTTCCCCCTCCTTCCACGGACCCAACCCCCTACTCGATTTTGATCGGGATCCATCGCAGCCCCAAAAGCGCTTTGCCACCGAAACTTCCTCTGCCGCGAAGCTCGCCGCCGGCAGCTCACTCCGTCCCCACCGTCCCAACGACCACCGGGAGGACCGCCTTGGTCTTGTGGATCCATCCAGACCCTCTGGAACCCGCGGGGAGCCGCCGTTCGCCGGCGACGACCGCCGTTGCCCCGCCTCCGTTCGGGCAAAAGCAGAGGAGGGAGAAATAGACCAGTCAAACTGACCAGTGGGCCAGGCGGGCCCATTGTCAGTGAGACGCACGCCGTCCACGCTGGAGTAAGTGAAGGCGTAATCCGCCCAATACGTTTTCCCCGCTCGGAAAGCGTATTTCCTCCTGAAACGTTTTCTTTTCTGTTATTTAAAAAAAACAGACTTTGACCACAACTTTGACTGCCTATAACTTTTTAAATACAACTCCAAATGAGTTGATTCTTTTTCCTACCTTCCTCAAATTTGGTCTAGTTTATTTTAAGATTTATTTTAAAATCTTCCAAACAACTTTTTTGTACTGTTTTTGAAATGTGTGTTAATTCAAATATATTTTAAAATAGGATTTTTGGAGAGAGAGAAGAAACTTTCAAAAATATTGGATAGCACCTCACCCCTCCACAACTTAAAGGCAAGCATTCTGAAGCCTGGCATAATGTTTTTGGTGTGTTATTTGACACGTTTATAGCACCACCTAATTTCGGAGGACTTGTTATTTCATGTGACATGATCATTTGCATGGAAGCATATTAGGGATTTCCTTGCTGTTGGAAATGAATATGATTGTGATGGTAATAATCCTCATGTGCCTTGCATGCATGCCGGAAAGGAATCCGGGAAAGCCTCGGCCTTGGGTAGGCGCGAGCTTGTCGCCTGTCACATCCCTAGCTTCTGGTAATGCTCTAGGCTAGCTTCATGTGTGCACCATGTCTAAATTCTGAAATTTGAAATGAGGAAATTGAAAGCCTCGGAAATCATTTTAAGAAAGGGGCAAGAAACCCTAAAATTGCAATCAGCAAATCCAAAATGCCCTAGAAATAGCTCTGACAATTTTGGCAAGAGTTATAAATCAAACCAAAATTTTGGAACATTTCTAAGGAATTATTTGGGCTCTGATTTTAAATCAATAATTATTTGAATTGGATTTATATCTACTATTAAATGAATATATGTCCAATAATTCTGATATATTTTATGGAGCTTTGGTTTAATTCTTTTAGCTTCAAAAAATATATTTCCAGTAGCAACAAAATTGATTTGGTTTCAAAACCAAATTCAAAACAAACTTGCAAAATAGAACACAGATAAGATTAGAAAAATAGAAATGAAACAACAGAGTTACCTGGCCTTACCTGAAGCCGGCCCAGCTGGCAGCCCAGCCAACAGGCCCAGCCCACCAGCACCACTGTCCTCAAGCTCCTGCCAGGAGGACGCGCGCGCGTGGTCCCCGCGCGCAGGCACGCGCCGTGCCACCTCCACCTTGCCTGCGTGCCCCCTCGGCGGCCTGGACGGCTCCAGACGACGCCAAGCAGCCCTCTCGACCCCCTGTACTCCTCTCCTCTCTCCCGTGGCGATTTCCCCCTCTCTGTCCCTCTCTCCCGTGACCGTCTGCTAGAGCTCGAGAGCGCCGACGAGCACCACCACGGCCACTGGCCCTCCCTCGCCTCGTTGATGCTTCCAGAAGCACCACCGCATCCTCCTCTTCCTCTCCACCGAGCCGCGCCCCGCCGGACGCCTCGAAGCGCCGTCACCATCGCCGTCTTCCTCCTCGGGTGCCGAAGCTCACCATCGTCGATTCGCCGTCTCCGACGTGTCCGCCAGGCCGCTGACCATCCCTGCGTGTTCCCTGTGAGCGCCCGCTTCGACTCCCCCTCTTCCCCGGCCTCTCCGCATCCTCTAGGGCCTAGCTGCACTTTCGCCGAGCTCCGGCCGCCGCCTGAGCCCCTCGCTGCAGTGGCCACGTCCACCGGAGCTCGAAACCGAGCGCGCCACTGCGCTTAGTGCATCACCACAGAGCCGTAGCCACCACCCGTTGCTCCTGTCGTGCCCTGCGACGTCGATTCGTTCGACGCCCGAACTCCGGCCGCCGCGCTTCTCGCCGTCGGCATCGTTTCCGTGCACCCCAGCCACCGCTACTTGCTGCGTTGGAAGCGCGCGAGCGTGCTCTTCGCGTGGAGCCAAACCCCGCCGCAAACCGCCGCCTGTAGTGCGAGCCCGACCAACTCCGGCGAGATTCTGTCGCTGCTGTGGTCGCCAGTGTCACCTGCTGACGTGGCGCCGGTTATTTAGCGCTAATTACCCCACTAACTACCACCTGAGTCACTGACGGATGGACCCCACACCAAGTTAACCCCAGGTTTAGTTTCCTGTTTAGATTAGTGCTAACCCTATGGACCCCACGTGTCAGCTTTGACTTGGTCAAGTCAACGTTGACTGGTCCCACTTGTCATCCACCCAAACCAGCTAGGGTCACTGACCAGTGGACCCCACTGGTCAGGTTTGACCCGGACCAGCCCTGTTGACTTGGTGACATCATCATGACGTCAAGCTGATGCAATAATCCTTTTTCTGGAATTTAAATAAATCTTAAATGATTTATTTATTTCAGAAAATGTCCAAAACTTCTAAAACTCATAGAAATTAAACCGTAACTCCAAATGAAATAAATTATATATGAAAAATTATCAGAAAAATTCAAGGAATCAATCTGTACCATTTTCGTGCATGTTTGAACAACTTAACCTCACTGTTTAGACCAAAACATGATAATGCACTGTTTGAATTCATAGTTTGAATTTGAATTTGAACCTAGTGTTCAAACCAACTCCATTTAACTTGTTTTTAGTTGCATTAGCTCAATCAACAGAATATTGCCATGTCATGATCATGCATCATATTGTTGCATCGCATTGATTGTGTCCTTCCCTGTTTGCCGGTAACCGTCCCCTCTCAGACGACGATGTTTCCGATGACGTGATCGTTGATACCGATGCATATGTAGCTAGTTCTGATGTAAGTCTTGCTGAGTACCTTTGTACTCACGTTTGCTTAATTTATGTTTTGTAGAGAGACTTCAGTCTCACTAGTAGTTCCACGTGGACTTCAACGTTTAGCTTGGTACCTCAGCTACGATCTTGTGCCCTCGGCAGGATCTGGTAGATAGTCAGGCTTCTCAGCCTTTTTCATTTGTAGTTGTCTGTACTCAGACAAGTTAAGCTTCCGCATGTGCTTGTTGCTTGTACGCTCTGTATGTCGGGTCATGAGACCCATGTTTGTAATATCTCGCTCCTCGGAGCCTAATGAACAAATACTTGAGTTGTAGAGTTATGTTGTGATGCCATGTTGTATTTACACATATCGAGCATATTGTGTGTATGATTAAAATGCTTGGTATGTGTAGGATCCGACAACCTAGTTGTTTATCCTTCGCAGCCTTTCTTATGGGGAAATGTAGTCTAGTGGTCCTCGAGCCATAGTAGTCCGCTACAGCCCGGTTCACCGGAGTCCTGCTAGCCCAGCACTACTGTTCAGGACACTTGACTGGCCGGCATATGTTTCACTTCGTCCCTATGTCTATCCCTTCGGGGAAATGTCACGCGGTGATTTCCGGAGTCCTGCCTAGCCTGCTACAGCCCGGGATCCCCGGAGTCCTGTTAGCCCAGTGCTACAGCCCGGAATCACTCGTGGATGACCGACATGTTCGATGTGATTCATGTATGCCTGTCTCCATAGGTCTGTGCCGCTTTGGGTTCACGACTAGCCATGTCGGCCCGGGTTCTTTGTCATATGGATGCTAGCAACACTATCATATACGTGAGCCAAAAGGCGCAAACGGTCCCGGGCCAGGTAACGTGGCACCCATGGAAATACCGTGCGTGAGGCCACAAAGTGATATGATGTGTTACATGCTAGATCGGTGTGACCTAGGATCGGGGTCCTGACAGCGTTGGTATCAGAGCCTGACTGCCTCTAGGATTACCAAGCCAAACTGGTCGAAGTTGAGTCTAGAAATGCTTTAGTTATGTAAGGGAATTGATTGGGGAAGGGAACGTAAGGTTCTTTTTACTCCTTATACCTCATAACCTTCTGATCTGAGTCATCTTATCTTTTCTACGGGGTTAAGTACTAGGCTTCTCTTCTATCTCTCAGGATGACGTGTTACTAAACCGTAGTTGCCTAGGATTGTTGAGTTCAAGCCTCAGTTCAGTTCCTACTACTTCCATATGTTCATAGCTGGCACCCGAACCTTGATATGATGTTGTTAAGTGATTATGCCACCATCTTTGCAGGTTGTCTCAAATCTTTTTGAGCAATTACAGCCGTTATGCTGTCCGAGTCGTCCCAGGTTTCTAAATAGTCTGATGCATTTGCAAATCCTTCCTCCCTGTTCCCGATGTCCATTTAGGCCAGGTTAATCACACTAATTGTGAGTTGGGGTATTCTTTTGCCTCGACATATATGTTGGAATTATTATTATGACCCTAGATGTCTTAGAGTGCCACCTAGTAATCGAACCATGTTTCGCGTTCCTAGTGTGTGATTCTGGCCATTAGTCTCAAAAGCATCCCGTGATGCCATGTAGTGGTAGGTATTCTATTCATGGGTTCCTGAACCCGAGATTCACCCTACTTACCTCATGTTGATAGTGTTGCTAGTTCCTTTAGGATATTAGTAACCTTTGTGATAGTCCTTGAGGTCTGTGGTATATCCCTCTTCCAAATACTATGAACCACCTATGGCAGAAGTTCTTGAACCAAAGGATCACAACCAGAGTGCTCTTGATGAGTTCTCCATTCTATATTGTGGCTCTGCCAGTTCTACCTTTCTGCATGGGTTATCCGGAAGAAATATGTTGAACTCGTTCGACATACTAGTCTATGCATCCACAACTCAGAAAGTTATATGTTCCTTGAGTTGTCCCCCCCCCCTTCAGTTATATTCCGACCTTCATCTATCAATTGATAGTGAGGAGTATTTGGCAATCGTGTTTATCAATGCCTATTACTCTAGTGGTCTGTCAAGTCATTCTATTTCAGAATGACTAGGAGAAACAAACTCGAGTACCTCATCCATATCTAGGATTGGGTCAAAGTAGTTGTACTTCACAGATCAAAATGCCAATCCAACTTTTGTTCTGTTCTACCTCGGAATAATACCCCCTTCATGTCATGATTGTCATGAGAATTTCACAATCTCTCATGAATTTTTGACGCAGTGATACTTCTTACCATCATTCTTCATTCCTCGGTTTCCGTGTTGTTGCAACCGGAATGCCGGCAAGTGAGTCGTGATGTGTGAAATCAATACTCCTAGCAACCCCGTTGCTTGGTAGTTAATGGACAATACTCTCGTTCTTAGCGTGTTGGTTATTCAATCATCATTCTAAGATTAATCGTGCTACCTAGTCCTTATTTCTGGTGCACTCTTCGATCAATGAGTTAGGATTGTGTCAATCCCTCACTCTGCTGATCATATCATCTTGCCCTGAAAAGCAAGGTTGTTCTCGAGCTTAGTAACGTATCGGTGGTTCGTGATTTCCGGATATCTTCTCGGAAGTGTTACCAGGTTGTCACCTGACCGTTATGTTGAGTTCGTGATCAAGTTGGTTTTCCGATAAACCACTTTTCCCCAAGAACCTGTGTTGGATACCCCTGAACTAATTGGTTAAGCTAAAACAACAACTTTGAGAGTTGGAAGATAAAGGCTATATCCGACTTAGTTCTTTCCAAAGGGATATCTCTTTGTATATTTGTGTTGAAGAAAGATGATATCTTCATCGATTGATCTCCGTGACCAATTGGTGGAGCTATTGTTTTGTCCAAACTTTGACTTAAGTATGGGCCATCATCAAGTCAAATCAGAACCAACGATGTTCGTAATGTTGTCTTACTCGTGGTTGATCCCTCGAGCATACACCATTACATCTTTTGGTCTGACCAATGCTATCACCGTGTTCACATGATGGTGGAAGTCCAGTGATATGGAAATTCCGATGAGTTGTTGTTGAGCCCATCAGCAGCATTTTGTCTCCCCCATGACTCATGTTGAACATCAACCTAGTGTTCGAAACTTTTATAGGCATTATCTTCATGTCCCGTTCATGAAGCATATGTTGGATGGAAGAAATGACTTTCTCTGATTCACGTGCATTTGGTGCAAGTTGCCGCCGTGAGTTCGAGAAAGATTGTTTTTGTTTCCTCTGTTACCATCCCAAGTCAGTCATGCATGTGCGAAGTATGCTATGGTTTGAAAGGCTCGCTACCTCCATTCCATATGTATCTCCTAGTACACAAAGCCACTGATTGATTTGTTCCAGGAGAAGAAGTTTCTTCTTAGGAGCTAGACTTACGCAATGACTTCGTTATCCGCAATGATGGTTCCCCACTTGATCTCGGTAGTGTTTAATTATAAGACTACTACGTGGTCATGCTTGTCTGGGACAGCGTGTTCACATGTTTGTAGCAGAACCAGCTCATGTTTTGGAGCTTGCTAGCATAGTTCATTCCCCGAGAATCTCGCAACATCATCTCGTCAAATTGTGTTGCAAACCTTCATTTTCCTTCCTAGACTCGATGAGTCTGGAATATCCTGTCACCAACCAGATCTGAATCTCAGGCAGATATGATGGTTGGAGTATTTTCCAAGAACTATAATATTGGCCTCTCGATAATCGGTAAAGTGGATGTCGCGGCAAACACATCCAGCCGGAGGACCTATTATTGTAGTATCTCGATTGAAGAAAGTTGGCCACCTCCCCATGAGGATTTCGTAGGATTTACCTTCGTAGTTAATCCTTACGGATTCTTGTGCTCCCGAAGTCCGACCTTTCACTTGATGTCCTAGATACCAAACCGTATCAATAAATGGGTTATCCTAGCACATCAAGGAGAACATTAGAAGCGGAGTGCTAAATGTCTCTCGGTCGATCATCCAGATTTTGTTCCCTTGGTCTCGCTAAGGTGAAACCTGAGAAAGTGTTATCTTCCCTTGCATCTGCATCATCCATCACCATTCATCATGGTGGTATGTTGTGTTGCCAGGATCCTTGACACGGATATTGGTAAAACCTTAATGAATATGGAGATGCTCAAGTTCTTGAGAGCACGCACAAGCACTAGGTTTTACCGTTGGCGTTAAACTGGGATTTGCTTCTAGTTTCCTCGGTTATGTTATAACCTTTTCAAACAGTGGACTCACTCTCGACTGTTGAGTTCTTCCCTAGTTACCAGAATCATTCCCAACATTTGCATTTTGTTCCCAGCTTGCACCTCAGTAGTTTTGTTCAGGATCATCTTCAAAAGTGGACTTACCATGGGTTCCATCCATTTCCTATGATAAGCAAATCATCCATTGCGTTGTCTTCAACAAGGTAGTCCACAACATCCATCCTAGTCAGAGTATGCCATTCTTTCGAACCCCTTCCAACGGTCGATTGTGATTACCTCAGGCTGGTATGAAGAGTTTCAATGATCTTTGTATCAAAAGTAATTCTTTCTGCCACTTAAGGAAATAATTTTACGAGTCACCTCCCCTAAGGTGCCCCGTTGTGGAATCATGGCAATCAATCTCCTCGCTACCTTGAAACCATACACCATCCTACTCCAGCGTGGTTTGTTGCTTACCAAATTGAGCCCTTGTCATCTGCTTCTCTTCATGGATTCTGATATGTGCTTTGTGTCTCAACTCAAGAGGTGTTCTTACGTCTCATTCTGTGAGTTGATCGTCGGTTGCTCGATCTTCAAGAAGATCGATTCTTTGAGAGTTTCTTTTCTTCTCGTCATCATGCTGGATGAAGATCCTGAAAGCAAAGACCTCAAGATCAAGATGACGCAATGAAACAATATCCTCAAGAAAGACGTCTGGATCGTGAAGATGGTGTTGGTCGTGTGTCCCCTCTGTCTTCTTACCTCACGACTTGAATCTCGGGACGAGATTCTTGTTTAGTGGGGGTGAGCTGTCACATCCCTATCTTCTGGTAATGCTCTAGGCTAGCTTCATGTGTGCACCATGTCTAAATTCTGAAATTTGAAATGAGGAAATTGAAAGCCTCGGAAATCATTTTAATAAAGGGGCAAGAAACCCTAAAATTGCAATCGGCAAATCCAAAATGCCCTAGAAATAGCTCTGACAATTTTGGCAAGAGTTATAAATCAAACCAAAATTTTGGAACATTTCTAAGGAATTATTTGGGCTCTGATTTTAAATCAATAATTACTTGAATTGGATTTATATCTACTATTAAATGAATATATGTCCAATAATTCTGAAATATTTTATGGAGCTTTGGTTTAATTCTTTTAGCTTCAAAAAAATTATTTCCAGAAGCAACAAAATTGACATGGTTTCAAAACCAAATTCAAAACAAACCTGCAAAATAGAAAAAAGATAAGATTAGGAAAATAGAAATGAAACAACAGAGTTACCTGGCCTTACCTGAAGCCGGCCCAGCTGGCAGCCCAGCCAACAGGCCCAGCCCATCAGCACCACCGTCCACAAGCTCCTGCCAGGAGGACGCGCGCGCGTGGTCGCCGCGCGGAGGCACGCGCCGTGCCACCTCCACCTTGCCTGCGTGCCCCCTCGACGGCCTGGACGGCTCCAGACGACGCCACGCAGCCCTCTCGACCCCCTGCACTCCTCTCCTCTCTCGCGTGGCAATTTCCCCCTCTCTGTCCCTCTCTCCCGCGACCGTCCACGAGAGCCCGAGAGCGCCGACGAGCACCACCACGGCCACTGGCCCTCCCTCGCCCCGTTGATGCTTCCAGAAGCACCGCCACATCCTCCTCTTCCTCTCCACCGAGCCCGCCGGACGCCTCGAAGCGCCATCACCATCGCGATCTTCCTCCTCGGGTGCCGAAGCTCACCGTCGTCGATTCGCTGTCTCCGACGCGTCCGCGAGGCCGCTGACCATCCCTGCGTGTTCCCTATGAGCGTCCGCTTCGACTCACCCTCATCCCCGGCCTCTCCGCAGCCTCTAGGGCCTAGCTGCACGGACGCCGAGCTCCGGCCGCCGCCTGAGCCCCTCGCTGCCGTGGCCACGTCCACCGGAGCTCAAAACCGAGCGCGCCACTACGCTCAGTGCATCACCACGGAGCCGTAGCCACCACCCATTGCTCCTGTCATGCCCTGCGACATCGATTCGTTCGATGCCCGAACTCCGGCCGCCGCGCTTCTCGCCGTCGGCATCATTTCCGTGCACCCCAGCCACCGCTGCTTGCTGCGTTGGAAGCGCGCGAGCGTGCTGTTCGCGTGGAGCCAAACCCCGCCGCAAACCGCCGCCTGTAGTGCGAGCCCGACCAACTCTGGCGAGATTCCGTCGCTGCTGTGGTCGCCGGCGTCACCTGCTAACGTGGCGCCGGTTATTTAGCGCTAATTACCCCACTAACTACCACCTGAGTCACTGACGGATGGACCCCACACCTAATTAATCCCGGGTTTTGTTTCCTGTTTAGATTAGTGCTAACCCTATGGACCCCACGTGTCAGCTTTGACTTGGTCAAGTCAATGTTGACTGGTCCCACTTGTCATCCACCCAAACCAGCTAGGGTCACTGACCAGTGGACCCTACTGGTCAGATTTGACCCGGACCGGCCCTGTTGACTTGGTGACATCATCATGACGTCAAGCTGACGCAATAATCCTTTTTCTGGAATTTAAATAAATCTTAAATGATTTATTTATTTCAGAAAATGTCCAAAACTTCTAAAGATCATAGAAATTAAACCGTAACTCCAAATGAAATAAATTGTATATGAAAAATTATCAGAAAAATTCAAGGAATCCATCTGTACCATTTTCATGCATGTTTGGATAACTTAACATCACTGTTTAGACCAAAACATGATAATGCACTATTTGAATTCATAGTTTGAATTTGAATTTGAACCTAGTGTTCAAACCAATTCCATTTAACTTGTTTTTAGTTGCATTAGCTCAATCAATAGCATATTGCCATGTCATGATCATGCATCATATTGTTGCATCGCATTGATTGTGTCCTTCCCTGTTTGACGGTAACCGTCCCCTCTCAGACGACGATGTTTCCGATGACGTGATCGTTGACACCGATGAAGAACTATATTGTCTTCAGAAGTGCTAGGCAAGCAAAACCCCCTTGTTCATTCCGATACAATCCCCCTCTCTCGCTCCCGCTCTCTTTTACTGCATTAGGACAACACGTTTCCTCTGATACTTGCCGCGGTAGTTGAACCCCTTATCCTCTGCATGACCTATCATTGCCACAGTAAATAGATGAAACCCACTAGCATGAGTAGGAGTTGTTTGAGCCCTGATGTGCCTACTCATTCATGCTTGTTTGTCATGCCCGCTACTGCTTAGAGTTGAGTCAGGTCCGATTCATCGGGGATGAATCAGAGATGTGTGAACATGTCCTATTGCGTGTGAGCTAAGTGTGTGAACACGATTTGGTAAAGGTAGCGGTGAGAGGCCATGTAGGAGTACATGGTGGGTTGTCTCATTGAAACCGTTCTTAGGAATTGAGTTCTGTGTTTGTGATCCATGAAACAGTTACTACCACGCATTGGGCCCGAAACCAATGGACCCTCTCGGCTTCTTGATCACCCTTGTCCTCTGTCTAGGAGTTGCAACTAGTTTCTGGTGTTTATAGGATATGTGTTGGCGGCCGTGCGTAGCGCTGACCCCAGGGGTGGGCTATGTTGCGGTAGATACAACGTGGCCGGGCATGCCGGGTGCCCGTTTGGTGTCTCGGAACCCTGTACACATCGTTCGGGGCCGTATGTGGAAACCTCGGCTGGACTCCTTGCGGATGGAACCTGGATAGGCGATAAACCTGGACTAGAGACTTAGGTGTTTAGGTAGGTCGTGGCCGACACCCTCGTTGGGCTTCCGCTTGAAGGTTGCCGAGTACATGTCGTGTAAATGGCGGTAAGTGGTGAGAGCGTGTGTGAAGAAGTACACCCCTGCAGGGTTAACATCATCTATTCGAATAGCCGCGTCCGCGGTAATGGACTTCTGGGTTACCTATAACAGTTCATAGACAAGTGAAAGTGGATACTTTAAAACTTGCAAGACAAGTGTGAGTGCTATGGATGGCCTTCTCGTAGGGAGATGAGAGCGGATCCATAGTGGTGTATTGAATGGTGAATATGTGGACTCGTGTGCGCCACCTCAAAAGAGTTGCTTGCAATCGTAGTTCAGGTTAGCCACTGAGTCAAAGCTGGCTTGCTGCAGTTAAACTCCACCCCCCCCCTTTTTGTTGATACCGATGCATATGTAGCTAGTTCTGATGTATGTCTTGCTGAGTACCTTTGTACTCACGTTTGCTTAATTTATGTTTTGCAGAGAGACTTCAGTCTCACTAGTAGTTCCGCGTGGACTTCAACGTTTAGCTTGGTGCCTCAGCTACGATCTTGTGCCCTCGACAGGATCTGGTAGATAGTCAGGCTTCTCAGCCTTTTTCATTTGTAGTTGTCTGTACTCAGACAAGTTAAGCTTCCACATGTGCTTGTTGCTTGTATGCTCTGTATGTCTGGTCATGAGACCCATGTTTGTAATATCTCGCTCCTCGGAGCCTAATGAACAAATACTTGAGTTGTAGAGTTATGTTGTGATGCCATGTGGTATTTACACATATCGAGCATATTGTGTGTATGATTAAAATGCTTGGTATGTGTAGGATCCGACAACCTAGTTGTTTATCCTTCGCAGCCTTTCTTATGGGGGAATGTAGTCTAGTGTTCCTCGAGCCATAGTAGTCCGCTACAGCCCGGTTCACCGGAGTCCTGCTAGCCCAGCACTACTGTTCAGGACACTTGACTGGCTAGCATGTGTTTCACTTCGTCCCTATGTCTGTCCCTTCGGGGAAATGTCACGCGGTGATTTCCGGATTCTTGCCTGGCCTGCTACAGCCCGGGATCCCCGGAGTCCTGTTAGCCCAGTGCTACAGCCCGGAATCACTCGTTGATGACCGACATGTTCGATGTGATTCATGTATGCCTCTCTCCATAGGTCTGTGCCGCTTTGGGTTCACGACTAGCCATGTCGGCCCGGGTTCTTTATCATATGGATGCTAGCGACACTATCATATACGTGAGCCAAAAGGCGCAAACGGTCCCAGGCCAGGTAAGGTGGCACCCGTGGAAATACCGTGCGTGAGGCCACAAAGTGATATGATGTGTTACATGCTAGATCGGTGTGACCTAGGATCGGGGTCCTGACATCGCCGGCCCCCGTCGGGACGGTTATGTCCGGTATGGCATGGTAAGGTGCATTGAGTGGTGATTTCGTCGGTTGAAATATATTTGATATATATATGTCATGCAGGGAACTTATAAACCTCCTGAGTCGACCGCAGATCGAGTCTTGTTCCAGTAACCCCCATACTTGTCGCGTACTACCACTCGTCCCTGCCGCAGGTAGGGTACGGTTCAGTAAGTCGTCAACCCCTTTCCAGCACACACCGTACAGAGAGGCCATGGTGGAAGATATCGGTTGTAGCCGGTAGGCAGGCCACCTGGTCCGGGGGCATGGGTGTTTCCGGTTGGGACCGAGAGGGGAGGCCACCCCTTAGAGCGCGCGATATAAATTTGATCCCATGCTATGCGAGGTTGTAGCCTCCCCACTTAGAGTTTTGATTAACAAGTGTCGTGGGTGATTCCAGACACCGAAGAGTTAAGCTGGTGTGTGCAAGGTTAGGCGTATTTTCAACTAAAAGGCCGTAAACAGAATTAGTCCCGATGGACTAAAGGAATCCGTTACTCGTGGGTAAAGAGTACACTCTCTGCAGAGATAATAAACCTATTCGAATAGTCGTGTCCATGGTTAAGGATTACAATCTGGGATGGGTCAAGTGTTGGTCTTAGTGTCGGTCTTCGGAGGTGAAATTGTTAAACCAAACTTGGATACCGACTGGTGACTTGTGAGGACCATCATTATTATTTTGTGATGGACTAACCTGTTGCATTATTGTATTATCGAGTATCCCTGGCATGGTTCTACCTCCTGGGTATTCATTGTGATTATTTATTCTCAAGCCCTTTTTTGTGGTGTCGCCCAGACGCCCGACTATGGCATTTCTTTTTAAGCCCTTTCTGTGGTGTCGCTTAGACGCCCGTGGCATTTCTTTTTAAGCCCTTTATGTGGTGTCGCTTAGACGCCCGACTGTGGCATTTATTTTTAAGCCCTTTTTGTGGTGTCTCTTAGACGCCCGACTGTGGCATTTCTTTTTAAGCCCTTTATGTGGTGTCGCTTAGACGCCCGACTGTGGCATTTCTTTTTAAGCCCTTTATGTGGTGTCGCTTAGACGCCCGACTGTGGCATTTCTTTTTAAGCCCTTTATGTTGTGTCGCTTAGACGCCCGACTGTGGCATTTCTTTTTAAGCCCTTTATGTGGTGTCGCTTAGACGCCCGACTGTGGCATTTCTTTTTAAGCCCTTTATGTGGTGTCGCTTAGACGCCCGACTGTGGCATTTCTTTTTAAGCCCTTTATGTGGTGTCGCTTAGACGCCCGACTGTGGCATTTCTTTTTAAGCCCTTTATGTGGTGTCGCTTAGACGCCCGACTGTGGCATTTCTTTTTAAGCCCTTTATGTGGTGTCGCTTAGATGCCCGACTGTGGCATTTCTTTTTAAGCCCTTTGTGTGGTGTCGCACAGACGCCCGACTGCGGCATTTTATTTCCACTCCATTATTGCTTGTTCATGCTGCATATAAATAACATGCTTGCAGGCATAATAGATGTTTTATTTATTACTGACGATGTGATCCTAGAATATTTCAGTACATAATTATCAATTATATTATTCCAGTGTTCTTAATGTTTGCGAGTACATTCAAAGTACTCACTGGCTTGTCCCTGGCTATTGTCTTGGCCAGACATTTGCATGGAAAGGAACGTTGCGGTGACAGCCCCAAAAACTAAGCAACGGTGATAGCAGCCTCGCGAAGATAGGAGTTAACCTGGTCAGCTGTTCCCATGGGAAATGGAGTCCCATACACTGATGATTCACAAACCGCTTCCGCCATCGACCACTAGAAAACCATTTGATGTACTCATAGGCCACAATGGCCTTGCACTGCATGTTTTTTGTACTTTTGCTTGGAATTTCTGTAACAAGTTGGTGCCTCATCAGCTAACAGTAATCCTGGGGCTGGTGAGCACAACGGCCATTTTCTGGAAATTTATGTCCGGAAAACCCGGTCGTGACAAGCTCTTCTTGCATAGCTTGAATCCATTTAGGTTCCATGAAGGCTTCTTCAACTTTCTTGGGTTCTGTAATTGAGACAAATGCGGAGTGCCCATAGAAATTTGCTCGCTGAGTTGCCCTTGAACGAGTGAGTGGACTAGGTGCATTGATGCTTTCAATTATTCTGTCAATCTGCACTTCATTGGCAACACGAGGATGTACAGGGCGAAGACTTTGCTCTTGTTGATCTGAGTTGTTGTTGGGAGGAATGTCTTCAGGCTGAGCATTGTCTTCATGTGGATCAGGTGCTGAGATGATAAGTTCTTCTTCAGGATGAGCTTCAGAAGGTATAATCTCTCCAGTTCCCATTAGCTTGATTGATTCACTAGCTGGAACTTCATCTAGCACATCTGGCAGTTGCTCTCTTTGTGAACCATTGGTCTCATCGAACCGCACATCCACTGTTTCAACCACTTTGTAATGAAAGAGATTAAAGACTCTGTAGGAGTGCGAATCCTTTCCATATCCAAGCATAAAGCCCTCATGTGCTTTTGGTGCAAACTTTGAGGTATGGTGTGGGTCCTTGATCCAGCACCTTGCGCCAAATACTCTGAAGTAACTGACATTTGGCTTCTTGCCAGTTAGGAGTTCATAAGATGTCTTGTTCAGAAGCTTGTGAAGATAAACACGATTGATTCTATGACATGCAGTGTCAATGGCTTCAGGCCAGAATTTTCTTGGAGTCTTGTATTCATCTAGCATCGTTCTGGGCATCTCAATGAGTGGTCTATTCTTGCATTCGACGACGCCATTCTGCTGTGGCGTGTACGGGGCTGAGAATTCATGTGTGATGCCGAAGGTATCAAGATATGTATCAAGTCCAGTCTTCTTGAATTCAGTGCCATTGTCACTTCTGATGTTCTTTATCTTGGCGTCGTAATTGTTCATAGCTCGATTGGCGAAGCATCTGAAGACATCCTGCACTTCAGTCTTGTAAAGGATTATGTGCACCCAAGTATATCTAGAGTAATCATCAACAATGAGAAAGCCATAGAGGCAGGCAGTAGTGGTAAAAGTTGAGTACTGAGTGGGACCGAAAAGATCCATGTGAAGGAGTTCGAAGGGTCGAGTAGTGGTCATGATTGTCTTCGAGGGATGTTTTGCCCTCGTCATCTTCCCTGCTTCACAGGCACCGCATAAGTGATCTTTCTTGAACTTGACGCCCTCGATGCCTATGGCATGCTTCTTCTTTGCAAGGGTGTGGAGGTTCCTCATGCCAGCATGCCCAAGCCTCCGATGCCAAAGCCAGCATTCTGAAGCTTTTGCTAGAAGACATACTGCAAGCTGTGGCCCTGCCGAGAAATCTACCACATACAAATCATCTTTCCGATACCCTTCAAACACTAGAGACTTGTCAGATTCCATTAGTACCAGGCAACGATATTTCCCGAATATTACTATCATGTTCAAATCACAAAGCATTGAGACAGACATTAAGTTGAAGCCAAGGGATTCAACAAGCATGACTTTATCCATGTGTTGATCCTTTGAGATTGCAACTCTACCTAGACCCCATACCTTACTTTTACCAGTGTCAGTGAATGTGATGTGGATCTTGTTGGATGGACGTAAGGTTGAGTCCATAAGAAGGCTTCTTTTGCCGGTCATGTGATTTGTACACCCACTGTCAATAATCCATTCTGAAGACGCTGGTGTCGTACCCTACAGTGCAGTTAGGGGGATAGGCTTCACGAAGAGAATTGTCAAGCAAAAACATTTGACGAACCAGTGGGTTATGAAAACTTAGATCTAGATTAGGAATAATAGGGAGAGTAGCATGCGATTCAGGAACGAAGTACATAGTGATGTGATTCGGGCATTTGATCTTGCGCCCTACAAGATTTTTAAGGTCCCCAGCAATAGCGTCAGAAGATTTTGGTTTTCTGCTGGAGACCTTTCCCTGCAAAAGTGAGTTAAGATTTCTTAGCCACCCACATCTTCAAGGGTGGCTTAGAAGCAATAAGTCTAAGTGCAGCATCTGAGAATTTTGGCTTCGGAGCCCTAGCAAACAGTCTAGCAGGCGGACAATAGTACTCATATGAATAGGCAGAATAGTTCTTGGTCATATGAACATGGCGGTTTGATGAACCGCTCTCATATTCATATGCCTGAGTGTGGTTTCCCTGCAAAACATTTGCGTTAGTGAGACTCAGGTGAGTTCTCTGTCTGTATGAAGCCTTTGGACCGTATGAAGCCTTTGGTCTGAGGTTTGTCTTCTTCATGTGAGGAGTCATGAAGACATTCACAGGAAGATTTTCCAGACACTTTTTCGCAACCCAGATCTTCTTCATAGGCGGTCCATTCCTGCAGTTAGTACCAATGTACCTGGCAAACACTTCACCATTCTGATTCTTAAACAGTACATAGTTTGCATCAAAGGATTCATCAATGATAATGGGGTTAGCACAAGTGAATCCAGATAAATTGGATGGATCTGCTGTAGGTTCCTTTGCAGCAACCCACTTGGTTTTGGGGTACTGCTCAGGTTTCCAGTAAGAACCATCTGCATTCATTTTCCTTACGAACCCAACACCCTCTTTCCTAGGGTTTCGGTTCAGAATCTTCTTCTTGAGGACATCACATAATGTCTGATGCCCTTTAAGACTTTTGTACATCCCTGTTTCAAGCAATGTCTTCAACCTAGCATTCTCATCAGCAATAGCAGTGGTATCTTCAGCAGACGGGTTAGTTACCCCATCAGCAGTTGAAGATATTGCAACAGCAGTAGCAGTAGAACATTCAGCAACAGAAGCAGCATTATCACGCTCGATGCATTTAAGACATGGTGGTTCAAATCCTTCCTGAGCGGAACTGATCTATTCGGCGCGAAGTGACTCGTTTTCCTTTTGAAGATCTTCAAGAGCCGCTCACAATTTCTCAAGATCTTGCTTCCTTTGAAGATAATCATAGGAAATCTTTTCATGAGTTGTTGAGAGAGTATCATGAAAATCTTCAAGTTCCTGATACTTAACGTGAAGATTTTTTATGTCTTCAATTAAGGATTCAGATCGAATCATTTCAGCACCCAACAGATCATCGCTTCTGTCTAACAGTTTTTGAATATGTTCCATGGCTTTCTATTGTTTAGTTGCAATTTTAGCAAGTGTTTTGTAGCTGGGTTTTGAATCACAATCAGAGTCATCGTCACTAGATGTTTGATAGTGAGTAGTGCGTGTGTTTACCTTGGCACCACGTGCCATGAAGAAGTAGGTAGGATCGGAGTAGTCCTTGTCATTTGCATTGGTGTCGGTGATGGAGTCATTGTCTTCAGTGTTGAAGATGGACTTGGCAATGTATGCTGTAGCCAGACTTGCAATGCCAGAATCAGACTCCTCCTCAGACTCCACCTCTGCCTCCTCAGAAGCGGACTCCTCCTCTGAATCCATTTCCTTGCCAACAAAAGCACGTGCCTTGCCAGATGAGCTCTTCTTGTGAGATGAAGACTTTGAGGAAGACTTGGAAGAAGACTTTGAGTATTTCTTCTTCTTCTTGTCGTTAGAGTCATATTCCTTTCTCTTCTTCTTCTTTCTGTTCTCATTGTCCCACTGTGGACACTCAGAGATGAAGTGTCCAGTTTTCTTGCACTTGTGGCATGTTTTCTTCTTGTAGTCATGAGCAGAAGCTTCATCATTCCTTGAGCTTGATCGTCAAGACTTTCTGAAGCCTTTCTTCTTGGTGAATTTTTGGAACTTCTTCACAAGCATTGCGAGTTCCCTTCCAATGTCTTCAGGATCATCAGAACTGCTGTCAGATTCTTCTTCAGATGAGGAAATAGCTTTTGCCTTCAAGGCACAAGTTCGCCCATAGTTTGGGCCGTAGATATCTCTTGTCTCAAAAAGCTGAAACTCATGAGTGTTGAGCCTCTCAAGTATGTCAGACGGATCGATTGTCTTGAAATCAGGACGTTCTTGAATCATCAGGGCCAAGATGTCAAATGAACTATCAAGTGATCTCAGCAGTGTCTTGACGATTTCATGTTTGGTGATCTCAGTGGCGCCGAGGGCTTGAAGCTCATTTGTGATGTCAGTAAGTCGGTCAAATATGTTCTGGACATTCTCATTGTCATTTTTCTTGAAGCGGGTGAAGAGGTTGCGAAGAACACTGGTTCTCTGATCTCTCTAGGTTGAGATGCCTTCATTAACCTTGGAGAGCCAGTCCCAGACCAGCTTGGATGTCTTCAAGGCAATCACACGGCCATACTGTCCTTTGGTCAGATGACCATAGATGATATTCTTGGCAGTAGAGTCCAGTTGAGTGAACTTCTTGACATCAGCAGCAGTGACACCTTCTCTAGCCTTGGGAATGCCGTTCTCGACGACATACCATAGGTTGACGTCAATGGCTTCAACATGCATGCGCATCTTATTCTTCCAGTAGGGATATTCAGTTCCATCGAAGTCGGGGCACGCAGCGGAGACTTCGACTATCCCTGAAGTCGACATAGCTAAAACTCCAGGTGGTTAAACCGAATCACACAGAACAAGGGAGCACCTTGCTCTGATACCAATTGAAAGTGCGTTATATCGACTAGAGGGGGGTTAATAGGCGATTTTTACGAAAGTCTTCAATACATGGAAGTTATGAAGACAAACACTAGAGATATGCCTATTACTATGCAGCGGAAGTTAGACTACACTAGGCAAGCCATGGTCAAGTGTCAACAGAGTGAAAGCACAGTGACAAATAGCTGCAGTGTAATACAGATCAGGTAGGAAGATATTATGAAGCCAAACAGAACACACAGTCACTTAGCAAAGACAAAAGATCCAGCAAACATGCAATGACTTCACAACAAGTAACAATATGTAAAGGGAAGTGAAGATGAAACCAGTGACTCGTTGAAGACAATGATTTGTTGGACCAGTTCCAGTTGCTGTGACAACGGTACGTCTGGTTGGAGCGGCTAGGTATTTAAACCTTAGGACACCCAGTCCTGAACCGCAGCTCAGGACACCCAGTCCTCATCGTATTCTCCTTGAGCTAAGGTCACACAGACCTCGCCCAATCACTCTGGTAAGTCTTCAAGGTAGACTCCCAAACCTTCACAGACCTCGTTCACCGGCAATCCACAATGACTCTTGGATGCTCAGAACGCGACGCCTAACCGGCTGGAGGATGCACAGTTCTCAAGTGTAATAAGTCTTCAGATCACTCAGACAAGAAGACTTAAGTGATGCCCAATTTTCTCTGCTCTGGGTGGTTAGGGCTTTTTCCTCGCTAGGTATTCCCTCTCAAAGGCTTCGAGGTGGGTTGCTCTCAAACGACAAAAGCCGTGAACTGAAATCTGAGCAGCCAACCGTTTATGGTTGTAGGGGGTGGGCTATTTATAGCCACTAGGCAACCCGACCTGATTTGTTCGAAATGACCCTGGGTCACTAAGGAACTTACACATGTTCCAACGGTCAGATTTCAAACTCACACGGCAACTTTACTTGGGCTACAAGCAAAGCTGACTTGTCCGACTCTCGACAAGATTTGCTCTCATAGTCTTCACTCGAAGACATAGGTTTTTTGTTTAGGCATCACTTCAGTCGTTCTGACTGGTTCTCTTGGACCCCACTTAGCAGTACGGTGGTTCCTATGACTCAACACAAATAAAAGAGAACTACGAAAGATCTAAGTCTTCGAGCTCCATAGGCTTCATGTGGTGTCTTCTCTTGTCATAGTCTTCAAAGTGAATATCTTCATATACCACCATTGACTTCAATGTCTTCGTACATTTTTAGGGGTCATCTCTGGTAGTAAAACCGAATCAATGAGGGACTTCTACCTGTGTTATCCTGCAATTCTCACAAACACATTAGTCCCTCAACTATGTTTGTCATCAATACTCCAAAACCAACTAGGGGTGGCACTAGATGCACTTACACAACTCTTTACCCCTTTCATATTCAGTACATGGGATGTGTAAAGATTACCCCTCTTGCGACACACCTACTATGCGGTTATGCCTCTAAGTCGTTGTCGGCATTCCGGGAACGGGGGTGCCCAAACTTGCCTGCCTGCGGCCTGCGGCGTGGCTCAAATGGAGGCCCAACATGGCCCATCTTCATCAGCACAAGACTCAAGACCCTCGCGAGGGGCCAAGCCTCGCAAGGCGGATGACACGGCGCATCCTCAGGCGCAGCCTCCTCAGGCTGGCTCGCGAGGAGACGGAGATATCAAGGTGGGGTACCTCGCGAGGTGCCCGTGGCGCAAGCCATGACGATCGAGGGTGCCAGGCAGGAACCAGCGCGCGCAGCGTCCTTCTTTCCTCTTTGGTGCAAAGGGGGCAAGCGCAGCCGTGGAGTACCGAGGCATCAGGCAAAGGTTGCCATTTCGGTGCAACGAGACCAGGACCAAGCGGACTACGAGATGGAGGTCACCATGGAGCCCAGCACGGCATCACCGCGGGGTCTTTTCGCAGGCGAAGACCAACTTTAGTCAGGATAAGAGTACTTGCTGTCCCCCTTCAAATTAGCCCGCCATTGTTGGCTCCCTTCCCGCTCGATATTTGGGAAGAGGACCAGGGCCCCTATAAATAGGGACGGCCACCCACATAGCACGGGGTCGGTTTGGTTCGGTTCAGTTCAGTTTCGGTTGGGTTCGGTTCACAGAGTTGGTTGATCCGACTAGCAAGCAGAGAGAGTAAGAGAGAGAGAGAGAAGGCGGCGGAACTCCTCCCAGTAGTTCATCGCCCCAGCCAAGAACAGACCCTCGCGAGGCTGTTCTTCCTTGTATTGTTCATCATCATCAGCCCCAAGAGGCAATCCATCCACCACACACTTGAGTAGGGTATTACACCACAATGGTGGCCCGAACCAGTATAAATCTTGTGTCTCTCATGCAGTTCCTTTAGTAGTTTAGATCTTTGTGAGGCGGGGAGGTAGAAGGCCTGATTTCCGCGCGCACCCCAGTGTTCGAACCTTAAGGGCCTGCCGGAACCCGAAATCCGACATTTCGCGCGCCAGGTAGGGGTGCGCCGGAATCCGTCTTCCACCGCTCCGCCCTCCTCCGGCCGCCGCATCCATGTGCGGCGCCCGTCGGGCTCGCCCCGCCCCGGCGGCCCTCGCCGGTGGGCGCTCTCGTCATCCCCCGCCGCCCGCCGTCAACACCGCCACCGGCTCGGCGGGAAACGAGCTGCAAGCACCACCTCAGCATCCGCCTACGCGACAGAGTAACTGCACCGCGACACCGACACCCCCGGTCGTTGCGGCCCACCTGGGCGGCTCGCAAGCGCCGCCCACAAGTCGCCACGTCAAGCCTTTTGCCCGCCGGGTTGGCACCGCTTCCGCACGGTAGGGGGCTCCCCTGGACTGGGCGGCGCGCGAGGTCGATCTGACCTTCAGCTCGGAGGACCACCCTGCCAACCCGGTCGGCTCAGGCGCGCTCCCCTTGTTGTGCACCCCCACCATCTGCCAGGTGGCCGTCACCAGAACCCTCAACGACGGTGGCGCGGGCCTCAGCGTGCTTTTGGTCGAGACTTTCAACCTCTTCTGCATACCCCAGGAGCGGCTGCGACCCAGCCGATCTTCCTCGGGCATCGGAGGCGGATCATCCGGCTCCCTGGGACAGATCCGGCTGCCGGTAACCTTCGGCACTTACGACAACTTCCGCACGGAGACGGTCGACTTCGACATCGCCCCCGTCGGCCTCCCTTACAACGCCATCCTCGGCTACCCGGCACTGGCCTAGTTCATGTCCGCCACGCACCCGGCGTACAACCTCATGAAGATGCCCGGGAGCAACGGTACCCTCACCGTGCGTGGGGACACCGGGGACGCCCTGCGAGTACTCGAGCTCGCATTCAAGACAGCGGCGTCAGCACGGCCCGTCAACGCGGAGACCCTTGAGCCCAAGGGGGCTGCGCCCGCCAAGAAGAAGCAGTTGTTCACCCAGGACAAGGCAGAGACCAAGCACATACCCGTCGACGAGGAGGAGGAGGCCTTGGTCAAGTTCTTGCGCGCACATAAGAAGGTATTTGCTTGGGAGCCTGATCAGCTGGCGGGGATCCCCAGGAGTGTCATCGAGCATCACCTCAACGTGTGCCCAAATGTGCGCCTCGTGAAACAGAAGGCCAGGCGGCAGTCCATGGAGAAGCAGGCCTTCATTGTTCAAGAGACCCGCAAGCTAGAAGCCGCTGGGGTCATTCGAGAGGTCCGATACCCGAATTGGTTGGCCAACCCTGTTGTTGTGCCCAAGAAAGGGGGGAAGGAGCGCATGTGTGTCGACTTCACCAACCTTAACAAGGCATGCCCGCAAGATCCGTTTCCGCTCCCCCGCATCGACCAGATCATCGATTCCACTGCGGAGTGTGACCTGCTATGCTTCCTGGACGCCTTCTCCGGGTATCACCAGATCAAGATGGCGGTATAAGACGTCAAGAAGACCCCCTTCTTGACCCCGTGCGGGGTATACTGCTATACATGTATGCCGTTCGGGCTGCGCAACGCGGGAGCAACCTTTCAGCGGCTGATGCACATCGCCTTGGGCCCGCAACTCGGAAAGAATGTCGAGGCCTACGTAGATGACATTGTGGTAAAGTCTCGGGAGGCCAAGACCCTGATACAGGACCTAGAGGAGACCTTCACGAGCCTCGACGCAGTAAACCTGCGGCTCAACCCGGAGAAATGTGTGTTTGGCGTCCCCTCGGGCAAGCTTTTGGGGTTCCTCGTGTCACATCGTGGCATCGAGGCCAACTCCGAGAAGGTCAAGGCGGTCGATGGCATGGGCACACCGAAGACCCTCAGAGAGATGCAGAAGCTTACTGGGCGCGTGACCACGCTAGGGCGCTTCATCTCCAAATTGGGAGAGTGAGCGCTGCCTTTCTTTTAGCTGATGCAGAAGAAGGGGCCCTTTGAATGGACTGAAGAGGCAGATAAGGCGTTTCAAGATCTCAAGAGGTACCTGACAAGTCCCCCAGTCATGGTGGCTCCGCGCCCTCAGGAGCCCCTGCTGCTTTACCTCGCCGCCACTCCTTACTCCGCCAGCGCAACCTTGGTGGCGGTTAGGGAGGAGCGTCAGGTCAAGACCGCAGCGGCAGCCCGAGGCAAGGCAAAATGGGAACAAGGAGAGCCTGCGGAAGCCACGACCGCAGTGGAGGAGGGGCAGCTGCCGAAGAATGTACCGGAGGCGGGAGAGGCCGCACGCCCGGATGGATCGCCTCCCGAGGTCACTTCATCTAATGAGGCGCCCTCACCGCCCGAGGGCGACGCGACCGCAGATGCTCTCAGCCTTGTTGAGCACCCGGTTTACTTTGTTAGCACAGTGTTGCGGGACGCAAGGGCACGGTACCCAATGCCTCAGAAGCTCCTCCTCGCGCTACTGGTAGCCTCGCACAAGCTGCGTCACTACTTCCAGGCTCATGCCATCAAGGTCGTCTCATCGTACCCCCTGGAGAGAGTGCTCAGGAGCCCTAACTCAGACGGCAGGGTCGCCGAGTGGAACATAGAGCTGCAGGCGTTTCAGCTCGAGTTCAGCACAACCAGGGTCATCAAAGGGGCAGCATTGGCGGATTTCGTGGCGGAATGGGCGGAGGCGCCAGGCCTTAGGGACAATGAGGATCGGTCCCTCTCTCCGGGGAGTGAGGCACCGGTAGGCTGGGTCATGTACTTTGATGGGGCGTTCTCCAGGCACAGCGCGGGGGCTGGTGCGGTGCTGGTATCACCCACTCTGGATAAGCTCTACTATGCCGTACAGCTCTGTTTCCAGCAGGGTGAAAAGGTCTCCAACAACATAGCAGAATATGAGGGACTGATAGCCGGGTTGAAGGCCGAAGTAGCCCTGGGAATAAAACGCCTCACCGTCAAGGGCGACTTGCAGCTCCTAGTCAACTTCTCCAACAAGGTGTACGAGCCGAAGGACGAGCATATGGAGGCCTACCTAGCGGAGGTCTGCGGGATGGAAAAGCAGTTCTGGGGGCTGGAACTGCAGCATGTGCTTCGTGGCACCAATCAGGAGGCCGACGATATCGCCAAACGCGCGTCCAGGCGGTTACCCCAGCAGCCTGGCGTTTTCGACAAGCGGCTCTTCAAGCCCTCCGCTCTGCCGTCGCTGTCAAACACGGCTCAGCCCTTGGAGGAGCTCCCCCAGCCACCTTCCTCGGGAGCTCGGACCTGTGGCCCGGCCTCAGGAGCACGCCTGCTCCTAGCGATGGAACCTCAGGAGGGTTGTTGGATCACAGAGCTCTGGAGCTACCTAACGCAAGGGACCTTGCTGGAGAGGGAGGAGGAAGCGGAGCGAGTGGCGCGGCAGGCCACGGCATACTGCATCAGAGATGGAGAACTCTACCGAAAGCGACCAAATGATGTACTTCTACGTTGCATCTCCAGGGAACAAGGAAAGGAACTACTGGAGGACATACACGGCGGAGACTGCGGGCACCACTCATCATCACGGACCCTCATCGGCAAGGCATTCCGTAGCGGTTTCTATTGCCCCACCGCGCTCAACGATGCAATCGAATTGGTAAAGGCTTGCGAAGCCTGCCAGTTCCACGCCGAGCAGACCCATCAGCCAGCAGGTGTCTTGCAGATTATCCCCATTTGGTGGCAATTCGCGGTCTGGGGGCTGGACATTTTGGGCCCGTTTCCTCGGGCGCCAGGGGGCTATCGCTACCTCTACGTTGCCGTGGACAAATTCACCAAGTGGAATGAAGTGGAGGCTGTTCGCGGCATCCCTACGGGCTCTGCGGTCAAGTTCATCAAGGGCATCGTAAGCCGGTTCGGGGTGCCGAATCGCATCATCACGGGCAACGGTTCGCAGTTCACCAGTAATCTCTTCAAAACATACTGTGCTAACCTTGGAACGCAGATATGCTACGCCTCAGGGCGCACCCCCGAAGCAACGGCCAGGCCGAGCTAGCCAATGCGGAGGTCCTGAGGGGCCTCGTGACCAGGACATTCAAGAAGAAGCTGGAGGCCTGTGGCAGAGGATGGCACGACGAGCTGCAGTCTGTGCTGTGGTCGATCCGCACCACCGCGACCAAACCAACGGAGACCCCATTCTTCCTGGTCTACGGAGCGGAAGAAGTCCTCCCTCACGAGGTCAGACGTCGCTCCGCGCGGGTCCTGGCGTTCGACTAGGCGCAGCAGGACGCCATGCGGGGGATGGACCTCGTGCTAGGGGAGGAACGTCGCGGGGAGGCCGCGCTGCGAGCAGCGAGGTATCAGCAGGCGCTGCGGCGATATCACTGCCGCAACATCCGCCCCAGGACTCTCGAGGTAGGAGACCTCATGCTCAGGCGGGTTCTCTCCAGGGAGGGGTTGCACAAGCTCTCTCCCATGTGGGAGGGCCCATTCAAGGTTGTTGATGTTTCTAGGCCCGGTTCCGCACGCTTGGAGACTCAGGAGGGAGTGCCGGTCCAAAATGCATGGAACATCCAGCACCTCCGGAGGTTCTACCCCTGAAAAGGCCCAGACCCCGTGAAGCAAGGCGAGTGCCTGTGAAGCTATCACGTTTTGGAAAGGCCCAGAGCCTGTGAAGGAAGGCGAGTGCCTGTGAAGCTATCGCGTTTTGGAAAGGCCGAGAGCCTGTGAAGCAAGGCGAGTGCCTGTGAAGCTATCGCATTTTGGAAAGGCCCAGAGCCTGTGAAGCAAGGCGAGTGCCTATCAAGCTATCGCATTTTGGAAAGGCCCAGAGCCTGTGAAGCAAGGCGAGTGCCTGTGAAGCTATCGCGTTTTGGAAAGGCCCGGAGCCTGTGAAGCAAGGCCAATGCCTGTGAAGCTTGCCGCCCCGTGACACTCTCACGTAATAATGAGTGGGGCTGTACACGCCCCGGAGTCTCAGGAGCGCCGGCCTCAGGCCCTGGGGCTCCCTCCCACGCCCAGTGGCAGCACTTAGCTCCACGCTGGTGAGAAGACGTCGAAGACTAGATTAGGTGCCGGACGCGGCTTTTTCATTTGCTTTCCACAGTTGACGTGTTTACTTGCATTTGAAGTCTTATTGAAGTTATCACTGTTACTGATTTGTGGTTCGTCAATTTTCGCTCCTTGCTTTGGTTTCTTTGGCAAACGACCTCGCGAGGGGTGGTACTCAAACGCCCTCGCAAGCGTTTCTGCTCTAGCCGCTGGAAGGTTCCATGACCCGGGCACGTTACAGGAGCACCCCTCTAGTCTGTGCCCCTTGGGCACCGCGACGCGCACACAGGGCCTGGGTCGGTTCCCCCCCCCGGCAGGGGCCAAAAACTATCTACGCACAGGCGTGTGGTTAAGAGGCGCAAAAATAAGATCAAGGTAATGGCTAAAACGGCGATAATTCCCAACACGCCCCAGCGGGGCTCCATGCAGCTGTTTTGTCTTCCACAGGAAACAAAAGGAAAAGGAAAGGACGAGCCCGGCGCGTCCCTCCTTACACCGGCCCGCGGAGGCAACACGGGCTGCCTCTGGGCCTCAGGCGGACTCCCACTCGCGCTTCACCAGGGCACGGCGGCGGGTGGACGAACCACCACCTCCCAAGCAAGCTCGACGGCGCGGGGGTGGGCTGCTGCCACCGTAGGAGGAGTCGCTTGAGGAAGAGTTCACAAAGCTTGGGGAGTCGCGGACGCCGCCATCCGCGCGGGCGCTATCTCCTCCATCGCCATCAGAGCGGGGCCCCCGGACGCGGTCGTCGTCCTCAGGGCAGCACCCCATGCGGCGACCATCTTCCCCAAACACCCTCACATAGAGGGTGGCGTCGCCATCGAACCTGAAGTGCAGCGTACACCGGTGCTCCAGGACGCGAGCGCGGGCGAACGCCTGCCAGCCACGAGTTAAGGCCAAGCCCCCGCTGGCGGAGACCACCAGCGCGACCCATGAGGACCTACTACAGCAGCCCTCCGCTTGGAGCCAGAGGCCGCCAGGAGCACCGGCCGGGAGTTCACCAAGGAGGAAGCGAGGGAGTGGGAGCCGGGCGCTGGCCGGCTCCGCCAACCAGACGACGAACTCCGGCAGCGCCTGCACAGCGCGAAACCGCGGCCTGGGGGAGCGCGCAACCCAGGCACATCCCTCGGCCACGGTGGCTCGCCCGCCACCGCGCTGGGAGCCGTCCCCATGACCGCCAAACGCTACCGGGGCGGGCACCGGGTGCTTTCGAGGGCGCCCACGACCGCGCTTGGGCGGGGGAGAGGCAGGACCGCCCTGAAGGGCCTTCCCCTTCTCCGCAGCCGAGTACCTCCTTGATGGAGCCATCACACCAAGACGAAGCAAGAACTGGGGGCAGAGGAGAAAGCAAAGAGAGATGGACTAGAAGGGCACGCGCCGTACCGTACTTATAGCCGGCGAAGGCCAACCGCCGTCCTCCATGATTTGCATGCAGGGACTTGTCCACCTCGCGCGGTCAGCAAGGCGTCATGGGGAAGTGGAGTCGCCCACGTCCAATCAACCACCACGCGGCGCCCAAGGCCGCAGGCTGTTAAGGCCCGCGGCGCTTCGCCCTTGCCCTTTCGCCTCTCGGCACGGCCAAGCCCATGCGCGCCTCGGGCACGGGGGCTACTGTCGGTGTTCTGGGAACAGGGGTCCCTAGACTTGCCTGCCTGCGGCGTGGCTCAAATGGAGGCCCAACATGGCCCATCTTCATCAGCACAAGACTCAAGACCCTCGCGAGGGGCCAAGCCTCGCAAGGCGGACGACACGGTGCATCCTCAGGCGCAACCTCCTCAGGCTGGCTCGCGAGGAGACGGAGATATCAAGGCGGGGTACCTCGCGAGGTGCCCGTGATGCAAGCCATGACGATCGAGGGTGCCAGGCGGGCGCCAGCGCGCACAGCGTCCTTCTTTCCTCTTTGGTGCAAAGGGGGCAAGCGCAGCCGCGGAGTACCGAGGCATCAGGCAAAGGTTGCCGTTTCGGTGCAACGAGACCAGGACCAAGCGGACTACGAGACGGAGGTCACCATGGAGCCCAGCACGGCGTCACCGCGGGGTCTTTTCGCAGGCGAAGACCAACTTTAGTCAGGATAAGAGTACTTGCTGTCCCCCATCAAATTAGCCCGCCATTGTTGGCTCCCTTCCTGCTCGATATTTGGGAAGAGGACCAGGGCCCCTATAAATAGGGACGGCCACCCACGTAGCAAGGGGTCGGTTCGGTTTAGTTTCGGTTCGGTTCAGTTCAGTTTCGGTTGGGTTCGGTTCGCAGAGTTGGTTGATCCGACTAGCAAGCAGAGAGAGTAAGAGAGAGAGATAGAGAGAGAGAGAGAGAGAAGGCGATGGAACTCCTCCGAGTAGTTCGTCACCCCAGCCAAGAACAGACCCTCGGGAGGCTGTTCTTCCTTGTATTGTTCATCATCATCAGCCCCAAGAGGCAATCTATCCACCACACACTGGAGTAGGGTATTACACCACAATGGTGGCCCGAACCAGTATAAATCTTGTGTCTCTCATGCAGTTCCTTTAGTAGTTTAGATCTTTGTGAGACGGGGAGGTAGAAGGCGTGATTTCCGCGCGCACCCTAGTGTTCGAACCTTAAGGGTCTGCCGGAACCCGAAATCCGACAGTCGTGCTCCGACACGTGGGAGATATAGCCGCATCGTGGGTGTTACATGATGTTTCCTTGTACTAACAATGCAGCTGAGTATGAGGCCTTACTCCATGGGCTTCGAATGGCTAGAGAGATGAGTTTAAGCCGTGTACGGTGCCTCGGCGACTCAGATCTTGTGGCTCAGCAAGTATCAGGCAAGTGGGATTCCATGGACCCTCTCATGGCAGCTTATCGCCGTGAGGTTGACGGTGTTGCTGGACACTTCAAGGGTTATCAGGTGGAGCACATTGACCGCAGAAAGAATGAAGCGGCCGATGCTTTAAGCCAGTTGGGATCTCAGCGTAAGCCGGTGCCTCCTAACACCTTTTTAGATGTTCTTCATAACCTTTCTGTCAAGTTGCCTACAGAAGAGGATTTGGCTATTCCAGACGCAGAAGCACAATTGGCGGCGGCACTTCATGTCATTCCAGATTGGACAGTGCCATATTTGGCTTACATGACCCGGGGTGAGTTACCAGAGGATGAGATCTTGGCTCAACAGATAACCCAGCGGTCTAAGTCAATGACAATTTCCAATGGTGAGTTGTATCTTCGCAGTGTCATCGGAGCGTTTCAATGTTGTGTCTCTCCTGAAGAAGGTCAAGAAATTCTTCGTGAGATCCATGAAGGAGATTGTGGCTATCATGCCGGTTCAAAGTCTCTTGTGGCCAAAGCTTTTCGTCATGGTTTTTACTAGCTAACGGCTCCCACTGATGCGGACGATCTGGTCAGTAGGTGCGATGGGTGTCAAAAATTTGCACGACGAGCGCACGTGTCGGCTCAAGAATTGCGGATGATTCCAATCACTTGGCCATTTGCAGTCTAGGGGCTTGACATGGTTGGACCTTTCAAAAGGTCTAAAGATAAGAAGATGCACCTTCTAGTGGCAGTGGACAAGTTCACAAAATGTGTTGAGGCAGAGCCGTTCAGTAAGTGTGATGCGGCCATGGCAGTTCAATTCATGAAGAAGGTGATCTTTTGTTTTGGCTTTCCACATAGCATTATCACTGACAATGGCACCAACTTGTCCCAAGGAGACATGGTAGAGTTCTGTCAATAGGAGCATATCCGGCTTGATGTTTCATTAGTAGCTCACCCCCAATCCAATGGTCAAGCTGAAAGAGCCAATCAGGAAATCCTGGAAGGTCTAAAACCCTGGCTTATGGTCCCTTTACAACGGACGCTGGGTTGTTGGGTGGAAGAATTACCCTCTGTGATATGGAGTATCAATACTACCCCTAACAGGTCTATGGGTTATACGCCTTTCTTCATGGTTTATGGAGCAGAGGCAGTTCTGCATAGGGACATCCGTCATGACTCACCCCACGTGGCGGTTTACGTTGAAGCTGATAACGAGCAAGCCCATCAGGATGCGCTTGACTTACTAGATGAGGAGCGAGACTTGGCAGCAACCCGGTCAGCAATTTACCAGCAGGACCTGGGCCATTATCACAGCCACCGGGTTAACTCCAAAACCTTTCAAGAAGGTGTCCTGGTGCTCTGGCTGATCCAGGATTAGTCTGATGCACACAAGCTATCCCCACCTTGGGAAGGACCCTTTGTGGTCAACAAGAACTTAAAACAACGGATCATATTACCTTATCGATGTTCGAGAGCACCAAGACTCACGTAAGTCAGAGGAGGACACCCGCCAGCCGTGGAATATTGCCCATCTCCGGCCTTACTACACTTGAGCCACCGGCTCTCATAATGTACATACTTTGACGTTGTATATATTATGATAAGTAATAAAGCAGGACCTCTGTCCTTTTTTGATCATATATCTTTATTATTCTAATTATTCAAACAACCAGTTGGGGGCTGATCGTATTCGAATCTAGCTTAACCCTTTTGGTCCGGCTCATGATCGTATTTGAATATAGCCGTTAACCCCCATGGTCACCAGGGGGCTTCCTGTTCAAACATAGGTCGTATTCGAACCAAAGAGAACATAGCTGTCGGTACCCTTTTGATCGGCACACTGCCAAACTGACTAGGGGGCTTCTTGATTGTATTTGAATCAGAGCTCAACCCCTTTTTGGTCCGACGTTGATCGTATTCGAATCAGCATCGTTAAAAAACTCTCAAGGTCATTTGGGGGCTTCTTGTCCAATCATAGGTCGTATTTGAACCAAAGAAAACATAGATGTCGGTACCCTCTTGATCGGCACAACGCCAAAGCCACTTGGGTCTACATGATTGTATTCAAATCCTGGCTTAACCCCTTTGGTCTGTTTTACTGGTCGTATTCGAATCAGAAGCCTCCAAAATACTCTTAATGCTGATTTACATCGTTTGAAACATATTATTTTGTTTTACTGGTTCTTTTGTTGTCACAAATCTAATTGTAAGTATGGTTTCAATTTAAACCGGCTCGGTTATTTGACAATGAGTTGCCAAAGTATAACAATTATCAGGCATATGGAGGTTTTGAATTCTACAAAGATTGGGTTGTCAACCTTACTGTCCGGGTCCTATAAGCTGGCAGTTCAGAATCAAAGAACACAAGTATGACATTGTCGTCCACAAACAGACTTATCTGTGTTTTTCGTTAATCAAAGGCTTTTTATCCTTTTTTATCTTTACATCTGGTCTTGATTATTCCACTATGATAATTTCATAGTTATGTATCGGGTGTTCTGACTCATCTAGCGATGAACCGCTAGGACAGTTTTTTCATCTTTTGCTTACAGGAACAGATTTAAACACTACATATGTGATAAAGGATATAATGCATACATTGAGATGAGGGGTAAAATAGTCATATGCGACATCATTTGCACGACGGCATAGGCAAAACATGCAGTTTTCAAGCTAACCTATTACAAGGCATTGAGAGCCAAAAATGTTTAAACTGTTTTCTCTCCTAAGATGTCAAGCTAAGGCCGGTTCATTAGGTCTCGGCCGGATTATTCGGACGGTTATGACTCCTCCCTCGCCGGTTCACCTCCCTCCACTGGTTGTAGGCTGGGCTTGGACCAATCAAAGCCATCCAGAGCAACGAACTCAGCTTCACTGTCAATTAGACCAGCCGGGTCAATTTCTGGGGCAAAGGTGTGTTGGCGAACCGGCTGGATAAGATCTGTTACTTTATACGAGGGAGTCGCCATCTTCTTATTATCAACATCAAAACCCCGCTGAAATTTATTGATGTTGGTTTCCTCGCCAAGGATGGTAGCATGAGGACGAACTCCCGTCACACAAGCAACAAAGTCATCTTGATCAAACAACGTCCTGTCTTCCTTTAAAGGGGGATACCCTTTAGCTACGTCAGCCGGGTGTAGTTCTGGCACGCAGGCTTTGGAACGGCTTAGAACAGTTAGGGCTCCGGCTCTTGCACAAGACCGCTTGACCTCTTCGAATCTGGCGGGTAAGATAGATAATTTCTTCAAAACATCACTCAAGAGGTTTGGTCCTTGGTTGGCTGGGGAGATAATGGGAAGCGCCCGTTGAGCCCAAGTATACAGCTGCTCCACCAGGGTGTAAACCACCTTGAGTTTTGTCACACTGTTTTGACTCAGATTGTTGCTATGTGGACCTATGAGTATTTTAAAAAGGTTGAGCAGGCGGCTTATATTTCTGGGAAAAATAGAGTGTAAGTAACTAATGCAAATGACTCACCAAAGATTGTGGAGACCATCTGAGACACATGGTTTTTTAAGCCAGTCAGCTCCGTGGTAACCTCCTTGACAGCCGCCTCCGCTGTCTCAGCACACTGTATCTGCAAGGTTTTCTCATCAGCCCAGGATTTCTTCTCCGCATCAAAACTGGTCTTTAGTTTTTTAGCTTCAGAGAGACTCAACTGGAGTTTGGAGTCAGCGTTCTTTATCACCGCCTCTTGAGCCCCCAGCCGGGTCTTTGCATTAGTCAATTGAGAGCCCAATTCAGTTAGGGCGGTCTACAAACAAGCACAGGTGTGTTAAAATTTATTTCAATAAAAGTTATAATGATTAAAGGCCCAAGTGCTTTGCAACACAGCACCACTCGGTACTTGGGGCTAATGGATGATATTAAGAAAAAATTCATGTTGAGTCGGATCACACTATTTGTTTGGACTAATTCAAGATAGTTATGAAGTCAAGTACCGGCTCATTCATGATAAATTGAGCCGGCCCTTGGGGACTAGAGGTGAAATTTATGCTGGACTTCAGGAAAATCTAAGACAGAGCATCAACCTATATCACAAGTCTACAGATCATTTAGGTTCATCATAATCCAGAGACTTGGGGGCTGGCAGAGCATATGTAAGCTAGTGAAAGCTGGAGAACGTACCTCATATTTGAGTTGCAGTTGCTTGACCATCTCAATTTCGGAGTCACGGCTGGAATGCACATGACTGAGATATCCAGATAGCACGTCACTAACATTCAGGTGAGCATAGTGAGAGACGTCAAACCGCACCTTCTGCCTTTCTAAAGCCTCTTGCTTGGAAGAGTGTCCGGCTAGTATAGTTGGGTTGCCGGACTCAACGAATCGACTACCAGTAATTAAGACATAATTATCAGGAGTCGTCGGCGGGTTAGCTGAGCTAGATGGCTCAGCGGTAAACGGATTGAGAATGGTATCATCAACTGACGGCTTAGGAGGGTCTGATTGAATGTGGATAGCAGGGTCTACTGGTGCTTCAGATTTTTTAGGAGGAGTTGGTATTGCCGATTTAGGAGCAGGCTCTTTCGGGTCTTCCGCCGGCTTAGTCACCTTGGCTTTCTTGGACTTTGCTTGACCGCTAAGAAGGATTTCATGCGTTAGTATAAATGATGCAGACTTAATGATGCAGAAGAATGATAATTTTCCTTACCCAGGGGTAGTCTTTAAAGCCGGGAATTGAGTTTGTGAAGAATTGCGAGAAGAGCAAGAAACCTCCTGCAAAAGTAAAAATATAGTTAAGTGAGTAAGGAAATAGATTCATTGATAAAAACAAGAGACAAAGGTGACAGAAACCTCATTCTGGCGTTTTCGAGGAGTTTTTGGTAAGCCGGAGGGCAGTTCATTGTCGTCATTGGTCCGGGCCTAACGGTGGCTTTCATGTTGCTGCTTTTTCAAAAGAAAATGAGGATTCAAATAAGCCAAAGGGTGTGAAAACCTTACTTTCCGGGTTACCAGTCGAGGTTTTGGTCTTGGCAAAGGTTCTGAGTCGAAGGAAATAGTTACCTCTTCTACTGCCCAGCTGGCCCCCGTGTCATCCTGACAATAGTCAGTGTCAATAAGGTTGTTAAAAAATAAGCCAAGGGATTCAAGGACTACCTCCGACTCAGAAACATCATCCAACTTGAACATGTCAGAAGCAGTCTTTTTCTTCTTGGACTTCCGGGTTGTCTTCCTGGCGGCTATGGCAGCGGCTCTAGCCTTCTTGGCAGCTTCATGATCATATTTGGCCTTCCAGAAGTCAGATTTGGCCTGTGGGCAAATAAAAAGTTAAGAGTCATGCAAGTATTTAACTACGGAGGAAAAAAAGGAGGTCAAGGGGGTTCACCTCTGGTGTCGGGTTAAGTTTGTAGAAAGGATTTAATCCAACCTTACTGCAGTCCTTGTATTTGCTGTTTACGAGGGTGGTTTAGATATCCACAATGGCCTCTTCAGTCAGTTGCGGAGGGCTGTGAAGCAGAGGGTCATCTGGTCCTCCGGCATAGGTATACATCAAGGCAGAACGGTAGCTCAGAGGGATGACCCACCATGCGATCCAGCAACGGATCAGATCAACTCCAGTTAGGTTGTTTCCCAATAAGGCTTGAATCCTTTTGATATATGGGATAAGCTTCTTGTGTTCAGCAGAAGTAAGCTTGTCAGGGAGCACAAACTTAGAACCAAGGCACTCCGCGTGATAACCCAGCAGTGGTCTTTCATCAGCTGGCGATGTGTCTTGGCAATAGAACCAAGTTTGGTTCCAATCCTTGGGATGGCTTGGTAAGATTGTTAAGGGAAAGACAACACCTTGTCGATGCTGAATCGAGATTCCACCGAGTTCCAAGCTAAGGCCATTGGTGCATTCATTCTGGCGGTTCAAATAAAAGTACTCTCTGAAGAGTTCCACAGTAGGTTTTTCTTGAAGGTAGACCTCACAGAGAACTTGAAAATTGCAGATGTTGGATATGGTGTTGGGTCTAAGATTTTGTGGATAAATCTTGAAAAAATGCAGAACGTCTCTGAAGAACTTTGAGTCGGGTGGTGAAAAACCCCGATTCATGTGATCGGTAAAGATGATAACTTCGCTATCTTTGGGCTGAGGCCGTTCTTCGACCGGGTCAGGAGCACGATAGGACATAATGGTCTTCTCTGGAAAATATCCGGTGGTGACAAAATCTTTCAAGGTGTCATCAGTAACTGTGGAAGGGACCCAGTTGCAGACCGTTGGCGCTTTTGACGGCATGATGCAAAAAGGACAAGCTGAAAGGAAAGTAATTTGCCGGTTAAAATTATTGGTAGAATTACAGGTTAAATGATGATAGTACAGATGAGTAATGGCGGCTTACGTAAGGGCTAATGAGATATGAAGGAGAAATGAGCCGGTATGATAAGCCGCCACGGCTAAAGATATTTGAAGGTTGTCTGAGACAGAATTGACTAATTACTGAGATAAAAAAGTTTCGCAAGCTATTGCTATTATTTTGGATCAAGATGGTTAAAAAAAAGAAAAAAAAATCTAGACCGAAAAACCCAGTGCAGAGGAGTTCGTCAGTTCTAAATAGGCCTTTGTACAAGAGAAAGGGATTTGCTAGCATCTGAAATGGATGCAAAACAACTACCGCATAGGTTCTATACTTCTTTTATATCAAAAGAGGGTGTGGTGGATAAACTACAAGGAATCTGCGATGAACAGCGAAGAACACAAGAAAGAAACTCGCGAACCATAATGCAGATCTAAGGTGTGAGAAAACAAGAGCTTATGGATGTAGATCTACTTCGGAGGATCGTCGCTGTTCTCTGAATGAGCTCAGGGTGATGTAGCGGCCAAAGTTGAGGACGACGGTGAGTGTTGCGGTGGTGGCGGAGCTTGAGCGGCAGAGAGGTGGCGAGAGAAGGAAGAAAAAGAAAGAGGAAGGACCGACCGTGCCTATTTATAAGGATATAGGTGAACAGGCAGGCGTGAAAATCGAGGAAGGCTAAAAGTAATGGTTATCCAGCTAAATGGACGCCTCGATTTTCGGAAACCATTTAAGATAAGGATCCGTTACAGATGACGTCGTGGCGGGTTTCCAAATTTTCTGAAAATGACGTCATGGCGGGTTCGAGTTTTACAGACAGCAGAAGATGGATTTCTCCTAAGTGTTTGAGATTGACAGGAACAAAGTTCAAATCAACCTGGGGCCTAATGTTGGGGACATAACTACCAGGTATGACCCGCCCAGGAGGGGCTGGGTCAATCCCAATGGCGGGTTACTTAAAAGAAGCCCGACGTGTATACGAGGCGACGGTTCATTATAAGGCTTGTAGTAGGCCCAAGCCAAGAGGCGTCTTAAGGCCCATAATTGTAATGCGCATGTATGAGTAAGACTTGTAAAGTAAGGCACGTAAAAGAAGTCACCGAGCCGGACATGTTGTATGAGCCGACCGGGAGTCTCTAGGCCGCTGGGCGTTAACCCGTGTATATAAGGGGATGACCCGGTGGCGGCTTAGGGCAAGAAACAATGGATCGAGAGCCAAGCTAGCATATTTCTCTCCTTGGTCATCGAAACCTACCAATACTACATCAACTGGACTAGGCTTTACCTTCACCACAAGGGGCCGAACCAGTATAAACCCCTTAAGCTTCCTAGTTGCAATGGCTCCACGACTAAGTCCTTGCACTAGGACATCTGCCGTGACAATTCCATGACATGCGCGGACCAACATACATGATCATGTTCATGAGACCGGTACTACAAACGTGCTTTAGCACACAGGTGGCTGGCGGGTGTATGATTCTCTAACTTTAGTAGAATCGAATTTGACTACGGCCAGTCCTTGTTGCAGGTAAAAACAGCACACTTGACGAAAAATCATTGTGGTTTTGATGCGTAGGTAAGAACGGTTCCTGCTAGAAGCCTGTAGCAGCCACGTAAAACTTGCAACAACAAAGTAGAGGACGTCTAACTTGTTTTTGCAGGGCATGTTGTGATGTGATATGGTCAAGACGTGATGAGATATAAATTGTTGTATGAGATGATCATGATTTTTAAAAGTTATCGGCAACTGGCAGGAGCCTTATGGTTGTCACTTTATTGTATGAAATGCAATCTCCATGTAATTGCTTTACTTTATAACTAAGCGGTAGCTATAGTCTTAGAAGCAATAGTTGGCGAGGCAACAACAACGCTACGATGGAGATCAAGGTGTCAAGCCGGTGATTATGGAGATCATGATGGTGCTTTGGAGATGGAGATCAAAGGAACAAGATGATTATGGCCATATCATGTCACATATTTTGATTACATGTGATGTTTACATTTATGCATCTTATTTTGCTTAGTATGGCGGTAGCATTATAAGATGATCGCTCACTAAATTTCAAGGTATAAGTGTTCTCCCTGAGTATGCACCGTTGCTACAGTTCATCGTGCCTAGACACCGTGTGATGATCGGGTCTGATAAGCTCTACGTTCACATACAATGGGTGCAAGGCATTTTTGCACATGCAGAATACTTGGGTTAAACTTGACGAGCCTGGCATATGCAGATATGGCCTCGAAACACTGAGACCGAAAGGTCGAACGTGAATCATATAGTAGATTTAATCAACATTGTGATGTTCACCATTGAAAGCTACTCCATCTCATGTGATGATCGGACATGGTTTAGCTGATATGGATCATGTCATCATTTAGATGACTCGAGGGATGTCTAAGTGGGAGTTAAGTAATATGATTAATTGAACTAAAATTTATCATCAACTTAGTCTTGATAGTATTTGCATATCTATGTCGTAGATCAATAGCTCGCATATAGCTTCATCATTTTATTTATGATATGTTCCTAGAGAAAACTAAGTTGAAACATGATAGTAGCAATGATGCGGACTAGGTCCATGATCTAAGGATTATCCTCATTGTTGCACAAAAGAATTATGTCCTTTATGCACCGCTAGGTGACAGAACTATTGCAGGAGCAGATGCAGACATTATGAATGTTTGAAAAGCTCGATATGATGACTACCTGATAGTTTAGTGCACCATGCTTTACGGCTTAGAACCGGGACTTCAAAATTTTTTAAACGACATGGAGCATATGAGATGTTCCAAGAATTGAAATTGGTATTTCAGACTCATGCCCATGTTAAGAGGTATGAGACCTCTGACAAAGTACTTTGCCTACAAGATGGAGGAGAATAGCTCAGCTAGTGAGCATATGCTCAGAATGTCTGGGTACTACAATCGTTTGAATCAAGTGGGAGTTAATCTTCCAGATAAGATAATGATTAAGAAAGTTCTCTAGTCACTATCACCAAGTCACTAGAACTTCGTGATGAACTATAATATGCGAGGGATGACGAAAACGATTCCCAAGCTCTTCACAATGCTGAAATCAGTGAAGGTAGAAATCAAAAAAAAGCATCAAGTGTTGATGGTTAACAAGACCACTAGTTTCCAGAAAATGGCAAGGGAAAGAAAGGGAAAACTTCAAAAGAATGGCAAGAAAGTTGTCACTCCCATGAAGAAGCCCAAAGCCAGACCCAAGCCTGAAATTGAGTGCTTCTACTGCAAAAGAAATGGTCACTTGAAGTGAAACTACCCTAGATACTTGGCGGATAAGAAGGATGGCAAAGTGAACAAAGGTATATTTGATATACATATTATTGATGTGTACTTTACTAGTGTTTATAGAAACCCCTCTGTATTTGATACTAGTTCAGTTGCTAAATAGAAGTTGCAAGATAAACAGAGACTAGTTAAGGATGAGGTGACGATGTGTGTTGGTAGTAATTCCAAGGTTGATACGATCACCATCGCACAATCCCTCTACCTTCGGGATTAGAATTGAACCTAAATAAATGTTATTTGTTGTTTGCGTTGAGCATTAATATGTCTAGATTATGTTTATTGCAATATGGTTATTCATTTTAGTCGGAAAATAATTGTTGTTCTGTTTATATGAATAAAACCTTCTATGGTCATACACCCAATGTGAATGGTTTATTGATTCTCGATAGTAGTGATACACATATTCATAACATTCATGCCAAAAGATGCAAAGTTGATAATGATAGTGCAACATATTTGTGGCACTGCGGTTTAGGTCATATTGGTGTAAGGCGCATGAAGAAACTCCATGCTGATGGGCTTTTGGAATCACTTGATTATGAATCACTTGATGCTTGCGAACCATGCCTCATGCGCAAGATTACTAAGACTCCGTCCTCCGGAACAATGGAGTGTGCCACTGACTTATTAGAAATAATACATAGTGATGTATGCGGTTTGATGAGTGTTGAGGCTCACGACAGGTATAATTATTTTCTGACCTTCACAGATGATTTGAGAAGATATGGTTATATATACTTAATGAAACATAAGTCTGAAACATTTGTAAAGTTCAAAGAATTTCAGAGTGAAGTAGAAAATCATCATAACAAGAAAATAAAGTGTCTATGATCTGATCGTAGAGGCGAATATTTGAGTTACAAGTTTGGTCTTCATTTAAAACCATGTGGAATAGTTTCGCAACTCACGCCACCTGGAACACCACAACGTAATGGTGTGTCCGAACGTCATAACCGCACTTTATTAGATATGGTGCGATATATGATGTCTCTTAATGATTTACCACTATTGTTTTGGGGTTATGCATTAGAGACAATTGCATTCACGTTAAACAGGGCACCATCTAAATCCGTTGAGACGACACCATTTGAACTATGGTTTGGCAAGAAACCTAAGCTGTTGTTTCTTAAAGTTTGGGGCTGCGATGCTTATGTGAAAAGGCTTCAACCTGATAAGCTCGAACCCAAATCAGAGAAATGTTTCTTCATAGGATACCCAAAGGAAACTATTGGGGACACCAGCTATCACAGATCCGAAGGCAAGACTTTCATTGCTAAGAATGGATCCTTTCTAGAGAAGGAGTTTCTCTCGAAAGAAGTGAGTGGGAGGAAAGTAGAACTTGATGAGGTAATTGTACCTTCTCCTGAATTGGAATGTAATTCATGATAGAAATCCGTTTAGTGATGCCTACACCAATTAGTGAGGAAGTTAATGATGATGATCGTGAAACTTCAGATCAAGTTACTACCAAACCTTGTAGGTCAACCGGAGTACGTTCCGCACCAGAGTTGTATGGTAACCCTATTCTATAATTCATGTTACTAGACCATGATGAACCTACGAACTATGAGGAAGCGATGATGAGCCCAGATTCCACGAAATGGCTTGAGGCCATGAAATATGAGATGGGAACCATGTATGAAAACAAAGTATGGACTTTGGTTGACTTGCCCGATGATCAGCAAGACATAGGGAATAAATGGATCTTCAAGAGGAAGACAGACGCTGATGGTAGTGTTACTATCTACAAAGCTCGACTTATCGCAAAAGGTTTTCGACAAGTTCTAGGTGTTGACTACTATGAGATTTCTCACTTGTAGTGATGCTTAAGTCTGTCCGAATCATGTTAGAAATTGCCACATTTTATGAAATCTGGTAAATGGATGCCAAAGCTGCATTCCTTAATGGACTTCTTAAAGAAGAGTTGTATATGATGCAACAAGAAGATTTTCCTAAAAGTGCTAACAAAATGCGCAAGCTCCAGCGATCCATCTATGGACTGGTGCAAGCATCTCAGAGTTGGAATATACAATTTGATGAGTTGATCAAAGCATATAATTTTATACAGACTTGAGGTGAAGCCTGTATTTACAAGAAAGTGAGTGGGAGCACTACAACCTTTCTAGTAAGTATATGTGAATGACATATTGTTGATCGGAAATGATGTAGATTTTTCTAGAAAGCATAAAGGAGTGTTTGAAAGGAGTTTTTCAAAGAAATACCTCGGTGAAGCTTCTTACGGATTGAGCATAAAGATCTATATAGATGGATCAAGACGCTAGATAAGTTTTTTCAATAAGTACATACCTTGACAAGATTTTTAAGTAGTTCAAAATGGAACAGTCAAAGAAGGAGTTCTTGCCTGTGTTGCAAGGTGTGAAGTTGAGTAAAGACTCAAACCCGACCATGGTAGAAAATAGAAAGAGAGTGAAAAGTCATTCCCTGTTCCTCAATCATAGGTTCTATTTAGTATGTTATGCTGTGTACCAGACCTATTGTGTACCTCACCATGAGTTTGGCAAGAGGGTACAATAGTGATCCAGGAATGGATCACTTGACAGCGGTCAAAAATTATCCTTAGTGGAATAAAGATATGTTTCTCGGTTATGGAGGTGACAAAAAGTTTGTCGTAAAGGGTTACGTCCATGCAAGCTTTGACACTGATCTGGACGACTCTAAGTCTCAATCTGGATACATATTGAAAGTGGGAGCAACTAGCTAGAGTAGCTCCATGCAGAGCATTATAGACATAGAAATTTGCAAAATACATACGGATCTGAAGGTGGCACACCCGTTTACTAAACTTCTCTCACAAGGAAAACATGATCACACCTTAGTACTCTTTGGGTGTTAATCACATGCCGATGTGAACTCGATTATTGACTCTAGTAAACCCTTTGGGTATTGGTCACATGGCGATGTGAACTATTGGTGTTAAATCACATGGCGATGTGAACTAGATTAATGATTCTAGTGCAAGTGGGAGACTGAAGGAAATATGCCCTAGAGGCAATAATAAATATGTTATATATATTTCCTCATATCATGATAAATGTTTATTACTCATGCTAGAATTGTATTAACCGAAAACTTACTACATGTGTGAATATATAGACAAAACACAGTGTCCCTAGTATGCCTCTACTTGACTAGCTCCTTAATCAAAGATGGTTAAGCTTCCTAACCATAGACATGCGTTGGCCTTTGATGAACGAGATCACATCATTAGAGAATGATGTGATGGACAAGACCCACCCGTTAGCTTACATAATGATCGTTCAGTTTTATTGCTATTCCTTTCTTCATGAATTATACATATTCCTCTGACTATGAGATTATGCAACTCCCGAATACCGGAGGAACACCATGTGCTATCAAATGTCACAACGTAACTAGGTGATTATAAATATGCTCTACAGGTGTCTCCAAAGGTGTTTGTTGAGTTGGCATAGATCAAGATTAGGATTTGTCAGTCCTTTTATCGGAGAGGTATCTCTAGGCACTCTCGATAATGCACATCACTACAAGCCTTGCAAGCAATGTGACTAGTGAGTTAGTTGCAGGATGATGTATTATGGAACGAGTAAAGAGACTTGCTGGTAATGAGATTGAACTAGGTATGACGATACCGACGATCGAATATCGGGCAAGTAACATACCGATGACAAAGGGAATAACGAATGTTGTTATGAGGTTGGACCGACAAAGATCTTCGCGGAATATGTAGGAACCAATATGAGCATCCCGGTTCCGCTATTGGTTATTAACCGGAGATGTGTCTCGGTCATGTCTACATATATAGTTATTGAACCGGTAGGGTCCCCACGCTTAACGTTCGATGACGATTTGTATTATGAGTTATGTGTTTTGGTGACCGAAGCTTGTTCGGAGTCCCGGATGAGATCATGGACATGACGAGGAGTCTTGAAATGGTTAATAGGTAAAGATTGATATATTCGAAGGTTATATACAGACATTGGAATGGTTCTAAAGAGTTCGGGGATTTTTTGGAGTACCGAGAGGCTATCGGAACCCCCCGGGAAAGTTAATGGGCCTAATGGGCCATACTGGAGGAGAGGAGGTAGGCCACAGGAGGTGGCACGCGCCCCCGTTGCCCAATCCGAATTGGAAAAGGGGAGGGGGCGTGGCCCCCCTCTTTCCTTTTCCTTCTCCCTCCTTACTCGCTCTGGAGGTGGCGACCAGAGGGCGTCATGCCGTCACTCGTACTCCTCCTTCGCAGCCTCGCCACTCCCGGTCTTGTCAGGCCGCGCCAAGCGGGTCCTGATGGGACCGGGGTAGGCTCCTTCTTGGGCGCCCCTTTTCTCGACTTTTCCTCCTTCCGTCGTAGTGCTTGTAGGAGGTAAAATGAAAATAGGGGGATATGAGGCACTTGTCTTTTTTCAATCTTAAATCTGTCGGTACTTGCCAAATTTTAATTCAAATAATGTAATCTCTCGAGTCCATGTCTGTGTTTTGTAATGCTTATACTTGTATTAGTATATTAATGAAAAAGATGAACCTTGCCGGGAACCCATGCATGTGTATGTCCATGCAGAGGCAAGATGCCTCTTTAATATAAATAAACAAGTTTTCCCTGCCAGGCTATCTTGTCGGTACACTTTTTGTCTGCCGGAGAGCTACATCTGCTGAGCAACAGATAGAAGGACCAGCCCCCCGCCGACTCCTTTTTACCAAAGGCCACTGCGACCATCCTCACCGAAGCAACGTTGAAATCATGGACGGGAGCACCAATGTCTCAAAAGAGTGGTGAGGCTTTCTTATGCACAAGTTGTAGGTTACATAACACTAACGGACAAGATGTAGAACTTATCTGGCTGGCTTGCCGGAGATCGCTGCGGCAGGCAATATCCTCATCTCCTTGTCGAAGCCAAATCCAGGGCAGGAACCTGCAACTTCGTGCTGATGAGAATGACTGCATGATGTGATCCTATCTATATGAATATGCAGATGCTCATGAAATGCTTATGCAGTGGCCTTGGAATGATCATGCATGCATGTAGGTCTTGGTCAGGGGCCCCCACAGCGCTTCTTTATTTTCTCTTGCACAGGGTCATCGCCCTGGTTTTGTACAAGGGGTTACATGCAGCTGAGGCAAGGCCTATACAAAAGGGTGGCTATCGGCCAGGGCCCGACAGCCGCGCCTTACGGGTAGTACTTGCGGAGATGCTCAATATTCCACGAGTTTTGCAACTCAGTAGCATCTCCGATCTCTAGACTGACTGTGCCCAATCTGGTGACTCGTACTACCCGGTAAGGGCCTTCCCACTTCGGTGACAACTTGTTTGAACCCTTGGAAGACTGACCGCGCCTAAGGACAAGGTCACCTTCCTCAAAACACCGGGCGTGAACCCTGCGGCTATGGTAGAGACGCAGGACTTGTTGATAGCGTGCAGCACGCGTAGTAGCCCGGAGACGGTTCTTCTCGAGTAGCACAACGTCATCACGCTGGTGCTGATCTTGTGCTACTTCATCATAGGCAAGCACCCGAGGTGACCCGTAAATGAGTTCCATGGGGATAACTGCTTCTGCCCCATAGACCAGGGAGAAGGGAGTCTACCTGGTAGCTCGGTTTGGTGACGTTCTGAGCGACCAGAGAACTACCGGCAGCTCCTCGATCCACCGCCTGCCGTGCTTCTGCAGCGTATCAAAAGTTCTTGTCTTGAGTCCGTGCAACATTTCAGTGTTTGCCCTCTCAACTTGTGCATTGCTCCAGGGGTGTGCCACAAAGGCCAATGAGATCTTGCATCCGAGGGCATGCGAATATTGCATGAAGGCACGGCTCATGAACTGGGTGCCGTTGTCAGTGATGATCCTTGCCGGAACTCCAAAACGACACACCAATTCTTTCAAGAACTTGATAGCTGACTGAGCAGTCACCTTTCTCACGGCAGTCACTTCCGGCCACTTTGTAAACTTGTCGATGGCAACAAACAAGAATTCAGAGTCCCCGATTGCTCGGGGGAAGGGGCTGAGGATATCGAGCACCCTGACCGAAAATGGCCAAGATAGAGGGAATTTTTGGAGAGCTTGGGTAGGTAGGTGTGTTTTCTTGGAATGGAACTAGCAGGCTTCACATTTCATGACTAGCTCGACCGCATCTTGGAGGGCTGTGGGCCAATAGAATTCTTGCCGGAATGCTTTCCCAACTAATGCCCTTGATCCAATGGGAGCCGCACATTCCTCTGTGAATCTCAGCCAGCAGTTCCTTTCCTTCTTCCCGACAGACACACTTCAATTTCACAACGGTGGGCCTCTTTCTGTACAGAGTGTCATCAACAAACTGCTACATACTGGCCCTCCAGGCTACTCTTTCTGCTTCATCTTGGTAGCCAGGGAGTTCTCCGGTTTGGAGGAAGTGGACAATGTGCCTTGCCCAAGTTGGTGCCTAGGGCTCGGCAACGAGGACTAGCAGCACCTCCTCTGCTGCAGGAGCACCAGCCTCGTTCGCGGGGTCCATGGGCCCGGCTGGAGGGGGTGGTCCGGCAGGCTGTGAAGAGTTGTTTCCGGCAGGGTCACTGCCGGGAGCGGGTGGCTCTACCGGGAGAGGCTTACCGTAGTCCAACTTTCTCCTCTTTCAGGCTATTCTTGCTGGGGATATGGAGGGTTGAGTGAGATGGAGAACAAAAGTCCCTGGTTCCACAAGAAGCTTCTGCGGAGCACACATTGACAGATGATCGGCTATGCTATTTTCCGCACGGGGTACATTATTTGTTTGCAATCAGTCTAAGCGCTCCTCCAATCTCCTCATTTCCTCGAGGTATGCTTCCATCAATGGAATTTGATAATATTTGTTGACTTGTCTCACCACAAGCTGTGAATCTCCTCGAATGATCAGCTTCTTAATTCCCAATTAACCTACAATCCAGAGCCCGGCAAAGAGTCCTTCATACTCAGTTGTATTGTTGGTGGCTTCTTCCCAGGCAAAATGCATCTGGATGACGTACTTCAAGTGCTCCCCGGAGGGGGCGAGAATAAGCACGCCAGCTCCTGCACCTTGTAGGGAAAAATCACCATCAAAATACATAATCCATTCTTGGGGCGATTCCTTGCCTGGGATAACTGTCTCAGTGACTTCCTCACTAGGGGTTGGCGTCCATTCCGCAATAAACTCTACCAGCGCCCTGCTCTGAATAGTTGATGTGCTCTCAAACTTCAAACCAAAGTTGGATAACTCCAAAGCCCACTCCACTATTCTGCCGGTAGCCTCAGGGTTTCGGAGTAACAACCGTGATATCATGGGCTTGGAAGTAGTGGCAAAGTTTCCTTGAGGCCATAACGTGACCAAAGATCAACTTTTGCATGCGAGAGTACCTCGATCTAGCCCCATGTAACACAGAGCTGACGAAGTACACTAGGCATTGCACCACTTTCTTCCTTGTCGTGTCCTTGGGTTTGTTCTCATTGTCATGCTCATTGATGTCCTAATCCTTCTCTGATTCTACCGGTCTATGCTCACTTTCTGCCTCATCCACTTCTAGCTGCGCTACCAAGGACGCACTGACCACTTGGTTGGTTGCTGCCAAGTATCACAACAACAGCTCCTGGGATTTGGGAGCAACCAAGTAGGAATAGAGGACAAGTAGGCCTTTAACTCTTGCAAAGCTGCATCTGCTTCCGGGGTCCACTTCATAGGACCGGCCTTCTTCAAAAATTTGAAGAGCGGCATGGCGCGCTCGGCAGACTTGGATATGAATCTGCTTAGCGCGCCAACACATCCTGTCAGACGCCTCACATCCTTAGTTGTCCTTGGCGCTTGGATTTTCTCGATGGCCTTGTTCTTGTTGGGGTTGGCTTCGATCCCATGATGGTATACAAAGAACCCAAGCAACATGCCGGAGGGAACACCAGATACACACTTCTCTGGGTTGAGCTTCAGATTGATCTTGCGCGGATTATCAAATGTCTCCTCAAAATCCTGAATAAGGGTGGCACTATCCTTGGTCTTGACCATAATATCACCCATATAGGCTTCCATGTTTCTATGCAACTGTGGTTCAAAACCAATCTGGATTGCCCTTGCAAAAGTGGAGCCGGCACTCTTCAATCTGAATGGCATGCGGACAAAGTAGTACGCACCACATGGAGTAATGAACAACGTCTTCTTTTCATCTTCCTTGGACATGAAGATTTGGTGATACCTAGAATATGCATCCAGAAAAGAGAACAAATCACAACCTGAAGTGGAATCCACAATCTGGTGGATACGCGGCAAGGGAAATGGGTCTTTCGGGCAAGCCTTGTTGAGATGTACGAAATCTATGCAAAGCCTCCACTTCTCGTTAGCCTTCCAAACTACTACTGGATTTGCCAACCACGTGCGATGCAACACTCCTCTGACCAAACCCGTTGTCTCAAGTTTCTTGATCTCTTCTGCAATGAACTGTTGCCTCTCCATGGCCTGCTTTCAGACTTTCTGCTTGACAGGTCGGGCATGTGGGCAGACATCAAGGTGGTGCTCGATTAACTCCCTGGGAACACCGGGAATATCAGATGCTTGCTAGGCAAACACATTGATATTTGCCCATAAGAAGGCAACAAGTGTGCTTTCCTATTTCTCATCGGGGGTGGCGCTAATAGTGAAAGTACCATCAACACCAGCCAGCCCTACCGAGACCTTTTTCACATGGGGTGCAGTAACTTTGGATCTCTTGTTGTTGGATCACTTCGGCACGTCTTCAATGGGTGTCGTGCACTCGGTGGGGGCACGCTTCTTGGACTCTTTTTTCCTTTGTTTTCCTTGGTGGGAACTGCTGCTTCTGCTACATCCGCCGCAACTACGTCCCGGTACATCTTGTCCACCCAAATAATTGCATCCTTCCAATCTGATGGGATGGTGAGGAATCCCAGTGGCCCAGGCAACTTCAAGGTGTTGTAGGCATAGTGGGATGCCACCATGAACTTAACCAGGGCCGGGCGTCCAAGAATCCCATTGTACAACAGGGGAGAACAACCACATCAAACACAATCCTCTCAGACTGGTAGTTTAGTTCTCCCCAAATGTTACCGGCAACGTAATCTTTCCCTTAGGACGGCTCCTACCGGGATTAACTCCTTGAAACGTGTCGGTAAACTCTAGCTCTTCCTCTCCTATCTGAAGTTTGCTAATAACTGCTGGGAAATCAGATTCAACCCGGCCCCTCCATCCACCAACATCTTTGTGACCTTGAGGTTGCGAATTGTTTGGGGAGACCAACAACGGCAAACACCCTACTGCAGTGGTACGACTAGAATGGTCCTCCTCGTCAAAGATGATGGGCGTACAGACCATTTGGGCGGCTTCCGGGCCTCTGGCGCTAGTTCCACGTCATTGACTTCTCATGCCCACGGTTTGAGCTGGTGGTGAGAAGTGTGCAGAGATGCACCTCTGTCAATGCACAGGGCGCCCATGGCCTTCTGAAACTCTTGTTCACTGGTTTCCTCTTCTTCCCCTCCTTCACACTCATCACCACTAGTATCCTTCTCTCGACCTTTGGCGGCCTTTCCTTGGTTCCGAAAGGGTTTGCCGGGGCGATTTACTTCACTGCCTACCGCGAGGAACATTGTGACCTTTTTCCTTATCATACTTCTCATATTCTGCTCTCTGTTTCTTGACAAGCTTCTCAACCTGATAACACTCTTGAAGGTCGTGGCCCTTGGTCCGATGAATCTTGCAGTACGACCCATCACCTTTCCGGTCTTTCTTGGCAGCAGCGGCTTCCCAGCAGTCAGTGCACACAGCAGCTTCCTTGCCGGGGGCCTCAGCTTTGGCTTTCTTGTCGGTACTAGGCGTACCGAATCCTTCAATAGTCATAAATTCCTTATCCCTCTGTTTCTTACTGTGCTTCTTGCTCTTCTTCTAACTAGTTGATTCATCTTCATCCTCTGAATCAACATTGGTGCAATCTTCCTCTCCACGCAACTTCCTTCCTTCCTCCATCCGCGCACACTTATCTACCAGAGTGTAAAGCTCATTCACAATCTTGGGAAACCGTACATTCATCTTGGAACGAATACGACGATTGCGCACATTGGACTGGAAGGCAGCTATTCCAGCTGCTGGATGGATATTTGGGATATCTATGAACTTTTCTGAATCTATGTAAATACTTAGGGAGGGTTTCCCCTTCCTTATGTTGGAGAAGCTGCGAGTCGCTGGGCCTGCCAGGTTCTTGATGGCCGCCTGTGAAGTTGCCAATGAACTCGTGGCACAGGTCAGCCCATGACGAAATGGAGTTCTCCGGTAGGTGTATCAGCCAAGTCCTCACATTGGACTTGAGGGCCAAAGGGAAGTAGTTGGCAAACACCTTCTCATCTCTTCCCCCCAGCAACCTGAATAGTGATGGTCTAGATGCTTAGGAATTCTGCCGGGTTTAACCTCACATCCTACTTCTGGGGTATTTCTGGCTTGAACAAGCGAACAGACTGCCAACAGACTTGCTGCAGCTCTCAAGTAAAGGAAGGGCAGCCAACCTTGAAGGGTAGGCACCTGCGAAGACCGAGCATGGGCTTGTCGACATCAGGGTCTTTGAGGGAGTCCTGGATTAGGGGGTCTCCAGACAGCCGGACTATATCCATTGGTCAGACTGTTAGACTATGAAGATACAAGATTGAAGACTTCGTCCCGTATCCGGATGGGACACTCCATGGCGTGGAAGGCAAGCTTGGCAATACAGATATGTAGATCTTCTTCCTTGTAACCGACTCTGTGTAACCCTAGCCCCCTCCGGTGTCTATATAAACCAGAGGGTTTAGTCCGTAGGGAACAACAATCATATCATAGGCTAGCTTCTAGGGTTTAGCCTCTACGATCTCGTGGTAGATCAACTCTTCACTACTAGGAAAAGGCCTACTAATGGCGCACCTAATTTGGCCATTAATGGCGCATTAGTGGTGCGCCATTAGTAGCACGCCATTAGTATATTTTACTAATGGCGCACCACTGGTGCGCCATTAGTATCTGGTGTAATAATGGCGCACTACGCGGTGCGCCATTAGTATAGCCCATGGTGCGCCATTAGTATGCCTCCCAGGGGGCCATGTATACCCAGGTGCTTTGGCATACTAATGGCGCACAACAACAGGATGCGCCATTAGTAACTTCGGCATACTAATGGCGCACTGTTTAATGATGCGCCATTAGTATCCTTTGGCATACTAATGGCGCACTATGATGTGATGCGCCATTAGTATGAATATTAGGTTTTTTTATTTTTTTATTTTCTGTTTTTTGCACAGGTTACAAAATGTATAAATGGACAAAATATAGACAGCACACATCAACAACAGATTCATCGAATAAAATAGAAGATAAGTCTCTGAATACAATTCATCATTTTAGTCTCCGAATACAATTCATCATATTAGTCTCCGAATTGAAAAGACCGAACAAAGATAGAACATTATATTACAAGTCTCGAGACCGCGAGTTTGTCTTCACATTACAAGTCGATATCGATCATCTAAACAACCATCACATAGAAGAGAGTTGCGGTCATCACGATGAGCATCATCACGATGAAACTCGTCTTCATCCGGTTCCTCCAATGCTCCCTCCCCTCTCCCGCTAGATAGCGGTGAAGGAAATATGCCCTAGAGGCAATAATAAAGTTATTATTTATTTCCTTATATCATGATAAATGTTTATTATTCATGCTAGAATTGTATTAACCGGAAACATAATACATGTGTGAATACATAGACCAACAGAGTGTCACTAGTATGCCTCTACTTGACTAGCTTGTTAATCAAAGATGGTTATGTTTCCTAACCATGAACAAAGAGTTGTTATTTGATTAACGAGGTCACATCATTAGTTGAATGATCTGATTGACATGACCCATTCCATTAGCTTAGCACCCGATCGTTTAGTATGTTGCTATTGCTTTCTTCATGACTTATACATGTTCCTATAACTATGAGATTATGCAACTCCCGTTTACCGGAGGAACACTTTGGGTACTACCAAACGTCACAACATAACTAGGTGATTATAAAGGAGTACTACAGGTGTCTCCAATGGTAGATGTTGGGTTGGCGTATTTCGAGATTAGGGTTTGTCACTCCGATTGTCGGAGAGGTATCTCTGGGCCCTCTCGGTAATATACATCACATAAGCCTTGCAAGCATAATAACTAAGATGTTAGTTATGAGATGATGTATTACGGAACGAGTAAAGAGACTTGCCAGTAACGAGATTGAACTAGGTATTGGATACCGACGATCGAATCTCGGGCAAGTAACATACCGATGACAAAGGGAACAACGTATGTTGTTATGCGGTCTGACCGATAAAGATCTTCGTAGAATATGTAGGAGCCAATATGGGCATCCAGGTCCCGCTATTGGTTATTGACCGGAAACGTGTCTCGGTCATGTCTACATTGTTCTCGAACTGTAGGGTCCGCACGCTTAACGTTACGATGACAGTTATTATGAGTTTATGCATTTTGATGTACCGAAGGTTGTTCGGAGTCCCGGATGAGATCACGGACATGACAAGGAGTCTCGAAATGGTCGAGACGTAAAGATTGATATATTGGAAGCCTATGTTTGGACATCGGAAGTGTTCCGGGTGAAATCGGGATTTTACCGGATTACCGGGAGGGTTACCGGAACCCCCCGGGAGCCAAATGGGCAAACATGGGCCTTAGTGGAAAGGTGAGAGGGCAGCCCACATAGGGCTGCGCCTCCCCCCCTCTCCCTAGTCCTATTAGGACTAGGAGAGGGGCCGGCCACCTCTCTCTCTCTCCCCTTTAAAGGATTCCTAGTTGGACTAGGATTGGAGGGGGGAGTCCTACTCCCGATAGGAGTAGGACTCCTCCTGCGCCTCCTCCTCTTTGGCCGGCCAGCCCCCCTCCCTCCAACCTTTATATACGGGGGCAGGGGACACCCCAAGACACAAGTTGATCCTTGAGATCGTTCCTTAGCCGTGTGCGGTGCCCCCTGCCACCAAATTCCACCTCGATCATACCGTTGTAGTGCTTAGGTGAAGCCCTGCGTCGGTAGTACATCAAGATCGTCACCACGCCGTCGTGCTGACGGAACTCTTCCTCGACGCTTTGCTGGATCGGAGCCCGAGGATCGTCATCGAGCTGAACGTGTGCTAAGAACTCGGAGGTGCCGGAGTAACGGTGCTTGGATCGGTCGGATCGGGAAGAAGACGTACGACTACTTCCTCTACGTTGTGTGATCGCTTCCGCAGTCGGTCTGCGTTGGTACGTAAACAACACTCTCCCCTCTCGTTGCTGTGCATCACCATGATCTTGCGTGTGCGTAGGAAAATTTTCGAAATTACTACGTTCCCCAACAAGCGGGCGTATCTAGATTCGGCCTCGGCCCTAGTGGTGTACCCTTTGTAACTATTACCGCTGAATCGGTGAACCTGTCTCCGACACTCCTCCCAGTCATTGTAGACTCCGGGAACCTTACCCTTGTACACGACATACCACGGCATCGCTATGAAGTAGCCAAACGGAACGTTAGTACCACTTCACAGACAATACATAAGCAACATATAAGTATGCAACAGAACAATCGGAAGAGAAAAGCAAAACATTAATAGCATCGATTACATCTAAGTTGAACGACTCTCGAAACCAAAGAGACATACTACAAGTTCATTAAAGTTTAATTACAACATGAGCCAATCGATGTTTCAGAACTAGACACAGCATCACTGTTTTTGACTCGACTCAAGGGACCGGAGCGTGGATGAAGCCGCCGTCTGTCGTGGGAGTCATGAAACAACGGGCGTTGTCAGCCTACATTTGTAGGATTGTGTCGATGTCACTGTTGGACGGTTGATTTCTGAGGTAGAACTGCCCTGAGGTACGAAGGACATCTTGATGGATGATTTCTGCAAACTCCGACTAGATGCGAAAGAATTCTTGTCTGATGTCTGCGTCCTGAATTGCCGACACGCTCGCGGCCCAATCTTTGAGTCTACTCGGTAGCAGAAGTTGATGATGGTCCCGTACGATCGCCCGCATGTGATGGATGGCATAGTACGCACCCTTCTGACCGCCAGTTGGCTGCTGGATGCAGCAGAACGTCGTATTGTGGGAGAACACGTGCTTGCCGTACTTACGAATAGGCCTGGTGAAGGTGCCTCCAGATTTGACGTAGCCGGGGAGAACATCATCAAGAACGTTCTTGACATTTGTGTAGTCTACGTTCGACTGACGGTCCGGGTCGAAATATGTGGCCATGGAATATTTGGGGCTTAGGAGGATGAGCGTGCAACGTGTGTCACTGCAGAAAACATGGAATGTTAAAAGAAAAACGATCGAAATCTAAGAATTCATATGTTACGGGGCGGTTGAGGGGAGGACTTACTCGGGAAAGTAAGGCACGAGGAAGTTATCCTTATCTTGGTTTGCCAGAATGACACCTTCGAGGTAAGAACTCGCGACTTGCCGGTCCCCAGCGCTGCCCAAGATCTTGGCTCGCATGTAGAAGGGGTCGACTATCATGATGTCCAGGGTCTTGTCGCGAATGATCCGCATCTCCATACTCAGCGAAAATAGCCGAACGAAGGTGTAGTGCAGCGGATGAAGGTTCAACATAGCGTGGATGTCATCAAACCGCAAGACGATCGTACCCCCGATGGAGTTATCCACAAAGACCTTGCCCTCTGGCACCTTGGCCACGAAAACCGGGTATGCCACATCCTTCTCTCCGAGACGCCGCTTCTCCAAAGAAAGAACACTGTCAGGCAGACTCCGCATAGCACCGGTTGCAGCATCGAGCATATTTCTCGGTAGCATCGGCCTACCCGCCACATGCACCCTCCTCGAGATATCCTCAGGTGCAGGTGGCCCGTCCTGAGCACGGATCGTACTCGGTGCCGGCTGGCCCGCACCCTTGTTAGTCTTTCTTTTGCGTGCCTTCTTCTTCTCCTGTAATGGGACCGAGTTCTGCTCACAGACCGCCTTCTTGACTGTGTTGGGGCTGATAATATTAAGCTCCTCGCCTATCTGAGGCTCGGTGAAGTTAGCAGCTGGAGGCGTCTCCTGAGAGCTGAACGCAAGACGACGCCTGTTGCAACTTGGCTTCTCCACGGTACCAGCTAGATCGCGCACGTCTTTTGTTGGGTTGGGTTCTTGAGAAGGAGGCCCCATGAAGTCGCCACCGTACCCATGATCGGCAAAGTACTGATCGACATTGGCAAATGTATCGTCGTCGTCGTCGTTCTGATCCTGTGCCATATGCATGTTTGGATCCAGTGGCATAGGGATGCCCGGCACCGTTGCGGCGGTCTTGCCATGGGGCCGACTTGGCGCCGGCACGACTGGCGGTGTTGTCTTTGGGGTGGTGTCCCCCGCCCCCAAACGAATCTGGCTCTTCGGCCAAAGCAGGGGCCAGCTCAGGCAGGCGCTGACGGTCATCATGTCATCATCGTCGGCCCCGACGGGTCGAATTGGAGGTAACAACTCGTCGCAGCCTGGCAGCACCCGAACCAGTTGAACCCTAAACAAGTTGGGTGGCATCTGGATACCGTGGAACAAGGGGTTGCCTGGTTGAACGATTTTTCCCTTGGCGACATCGACCAACTTGTTGTTCACGAAGTGCAGGAGAGTGCACGGAACGTCGGCGGGGCCCTGTGAAAACATGTAGGGCGTCAGGGATGCCCAGTCAAAGGCAAGGAGATGAAGTCCTCGGACGAGAGAGGCTTAATTAGTTACCGTGATGATGGCGTCGAGCTCGGCTAATGTCGAGGCACCGCCAACGGCGGGCGTGCAGTTGACGGAGGGGCCGCTTGCTGCAGAGGTGCCGGTCGGCGTACCCCCGGGTGCATTAAGCTCCCGTGCCGGTGTCGGAGACACCAATGGCCCCGCCATCGCGTTCTGCGAGTTGTTGGACGTGAAGCTAGGAATCGGGGGCGGCCCCTGTTGGCCGCCCGCAATCCAAGCACTAATCCCCTGGATCAAGGTAGGCACAATGGCGGTGATCGTCCTTCCGAGTTGTTGTTCCACTTGCTCTTGGACCATCTCCAGAATCCGCGCCACCTGTGCCCTGAGTTCTTGAACCTCGCGCGCCTGGCTTTCCGAGCTGGTCTTTTTCTCCTTTCGCCCACCAGTGTTATAGTATGACGACCATTTTGTCGACAAGCCTTTGCCGACCACACAACCAGCTGACGTCGGCTTACTGAGCTTATCCTTGTTCTTCATTACATTCAACGCCCTATTTAGAGTGGTGTCCCAAGGGTTGCTCTTGGTCGACCCCGCGCTACTGCTTTCAGCCGCCTGCGGAAGGAATGTGAACCATTTAGAAATTTGGCTTCATTAATTAGAATGCAACCATGTGAAGCTAATTATGCGGGGGTGTATTCCTTACCAGAAAAAGCTCAAGCTCCCTGGTCTTCGGATCCGTGGTAAGCTCCTTTGTTTTCGGGTCCTTCTTGTACCGGGCCTTGACAAAGTTCCTGGTCTGCTTGTCACCATATTTATCGAAGAGGGGCGGTAGGCCTTGCTCGGCATGGTCTGCATCCTCCTTGTCCCATATAGGCTCTGCCACTCTGTAACCGCCGGGACTGAGTGTGTGTTCCCCTAAGTTCAGCTCCCGCATTTCTTTCCCCCACTTATTTGAATCGGAGCTTGCGGTGCTCGAGCAATTGATCTTGAAGTCGTTGTAGTCCTCTTCGGTGATCGAAGGATTTTTCTCCTTGATCTTCTCATAACTCTCACCTTTCTGGAACATTCTCTTCACATTGCTTTTCCAAGTAGACAGGGCCGTGCTCATCTTCGTGAGGGCAGAATTGTTCACTTTATTCCCTTTGAGGCTTGTGTTTTCAAATTCAGCGGGGAACTTGTATCGTTCGTGCAGCTTCGTGAAGAGGAGGTTGCGCAAATTCCCTCGGTCAGGATGCCTGAGGTTCTCGGTGTTGATCGAGACGGTGCTCCGGAGAATGCACCCGAGCTGAAGCGAGTACCCCTTGACTATTCGTTCGGGCGCCGTTCGATTCCCGTCGGAGTCCACTTCAGTAACTTCCTCCTTGAGGGTGCGGAGCACGGTCGGGCGCCGGTCCTTCCGTTGCCTCTTCGGTTGGCTACCATCTGTGCATGCGCTGCCATCATCAGTGGTGGCATCCTCGGCGGCACCATCAGTGGTGGCATCAGTGGGGTCATCCTCGGCGGTACCATCAGTGGTCTCAGGATCGGTGGGGAAGGCGGCGGCCTCATACAAGTGAGGTTGTTTCTTCATCTCCTGGGACAGCTCCCAGAATGCCTTGACGCCCGAACCCCCGGCCTCATCGTTGTTGGACATGTTTCTCTCTAAATAGGAACAAAGTTTGGTCAAAAAGTTGGTTATTGTCAAGGAACAAGATCATGGTCTCATCATTTAGGGTTTGTCGACACCGAGGAGAATTCTAAGTTGTGCCTAATCACTTGGCTCTATTGCCGCCTATGGTTTAATGCAGCTAGAATAAAGGGGCACTTGATCCTACTTAATTAACTACTAAGATACCCCGGCCCATGCATTAGTCACAAGTACCCCATATGTCCTATTTTTAGCAAAGTCATGCTAAAATTCACGGAAAATTTCAGTATGACCTTTGCTGAAAATAGGACATATGGAGTACCCAAATTTGCCGGAACGGAAGTTAATCGACATTCCAGCAAACTCAAGGGCCTCTCGGGTGGACAAGGCAAAAAAGGCCTTCATCACAACATGGAAAATACATTGGCATGTGAAGAGGTGAAACAATATATGCATCTCCAAGCAGTATCATATGGTCAGCAGCAGTTGACTGACAGATGCACCAAATACAACAATTCCAATTGCAATCTCCAAACAAAAACTACCCCAAAAAAAAGGTGACCTCCAACTAATGTCATAGTAGCAGTCATGTGGCAGTTCGTCTACAGTACAACAGCATTTTTGCAAACAAAGATTCAATCAGAAGGCATGTGGCAGTTCACTTTCAGATTTGTAGGTAGGATGCAATTTCAACTCAGATTGACAAACACACGGTGAAGGATGCAATTTCACTTGAAGAATTTTAGAGGAATGTAGACGAAGGTCAGATAGACAATTCAGGGAACCCATATTCTATTATATAAAAAAGGACAGCAACCTTTAAAAAGAAAACAGCCAAGTGGGTATGAAATCACCACACCACATAGCACCAAGCAGGTCTGAGTTCACCACACCACATAGCAGCAAGGGGAAAAGACAAATTCAGGAGACAATGTAAAATGCCAAATCAACACTAGCACTATCAGAATAAAGTGGTTGCATCAAGAAGCTAGTTTATCCGGACATGTAGATACAGGGATACAAGGATGCACTACTTCTTATTTATAATTAGTTCTCCTTTTATATGTTGCATACTTTAGTTCAGGTGTTTATGTTCATCTGATTATGACACCATATAGCGATCAAGAGCATCTAGTTTTATTGATTACAGCAGGGTACAACCATCAGATGGTTAACATATAATTTCCTTCTGAATGCAAGAGTAGCCATACAAGCACATGGAAGCAAAAGAAATCTCCCAGCTAAGGCCACACATCTCATACCTAACTGAACTTTTCCATAACGGTAGCATATATTTAGGTTCATCCCTTTTGACAATAGCAGGCTATAACAAATGCAAAACCATGGTCACTATTGCGGTTTTGCACACAGACCTATTAATAGGATATCAAGTAAAGTTATCCAACAGGAGGTTCAGGCTTTTTACCATCGCAGGCTGTAGCAAATCCTAATTGCAGAGAAGGGCGGGATGAGTAGTACTAGTATGCACAACCCTAATCCTTGAACCCTAATCCTAATTTCTTCAGCAAGCAGCAAGCAGCATTGAAACAAAAATTAAAAATTTCTTCAGCAAGCAGCAAGCAGCATTAGTGAACTACAAGCAAGCAGTAAGCAGCAAGCAGCAAGCAGCAAGCAATAGAGGGGGAGAGGGGGAGAGGAGGAGGGGGAGCTCACGGGGGCGGTGGTGTGGACGGGGCGACGAGGTGGGGCGACGAGGTCCGGGTGGTGGTGGTGCGACGAGGTCCGGGAGGCGACGAGGTCCGGGTGGTGGCGGTGCTCCGGCGACGGTGGTGTGGACAGGGCGGCGTCCGGGCCACCGGCGACGAGGGCGGCGGGGCGATGGCGTCCAACGCGACGGGGAGAGCGGCGCCGAGGAGACGAGGACGACGGGGCGGCGGGGAGACGAGGAAGACGGGGCGGCGGGGCGGCGGCGTCGGGAGAGGAGAGGGCGGCGTCGGGAGAGGAGAGGGGAAGGGGATCAAGGGCGAGGGTGAGGGAGAGAGAGGGGATAGGGAGGGGCCGGGAGGAAATATGGATGGGGGCGGCACAATACTAATGGCGCACCACCCCTTGGTGCGCCATAAGTACATCCATACTAATGGCGCACCTCACCGTGGTGGGCCATTAGTATTTTTTTTATTTCTGCTCGAGCCAACAGGTTATCTTCCACCTGACCTGATACACACCAAGTTGCCTCTACTAGCTCGACTGGTTAGCAGCCAGTTCTCACACCAGGAGGTCCTAGGTTCGATTCCCAGGCTCCACAAATTATTTTTATGCATTTAAAATGTTGTTTGATCCTTATTTGTGTTTAAATATGTTCAAACTTGTTTAAATCATAACAGTAATTTTTTTTATTAGACAGTAATAATTTTTTAAATAATATCATCAAACAGTAATGCCGGTGGAGCGGGGGAGGGTGCGCGGGGTGCGGGGGGTCGGCGGCGGCGGTTGAGTAGGGGAATCAAGGGTGCGGGGGGTCGTCGGCGGCGGCCGGTGGACCAGGGGGTGCTCGGCAGCGAGGGGGACCGGATCTGGCGAGGTGGGATAGCGATCGAGATGGAGGGGGATCGAGATCGAGTGTCCATGAAATTTAAAAATATTCATGATAGTTCAAAAAGTGCCCATGAAATACAATCGAGAAATGAAGGCTACGATTTAAATACAATTGATCTTAGCTAGCTATCTGTTCACAATCTTCTTGCCCTTCTTTTTCGCAAATGGAGTTCTTCTGTGGAACGGACGTCCTTTAGGTAGGGTGGTCCTGCTTCTTCTTGTGGTGTATGCTACTACTTCATCATCGTCGTCATGTTCGATCCTCGGGTCGCCATACTTGTCGAAGTCTTGCTCATTGGCTACTCCATCCATTCCGATGATCTTCCTTTTGCCTCTCCTCACAACAACACGACTGGGCTTTGACGGGTCGGTAATGAAGAAGCATTGGTCCACTTGGGAAGCCAGTACCCATGGCTCATTTTTCGCGGTGATGTTTGCGCCCGCGGTCTTGGATTTGGCTTCGGGTATAACCATGGTGGTGAAATACCGGTCTTCTTTTAGTACGCTCTTCGCCCATCTGACACGGAACATCGGGACCTTCTCTCCAGCGTAGCTCAGCTCCCAGATCTCCTTGATCCTTCCGTAGTATCTGTCCTTGTCGTTACCGGTGTAGGATTCCATCGTTACCCCGGAGTTCTGATAACCATCGCTCTTCATGTCCTTGGCCTCGGTGTAGAATGTGTAGCCGTTGATATCGTACGTCTCATAGGTCATCAGGTTGTGCTCGGCGCCCTGTGACAAGGCGAATATGAGTTGTTCTTCCGCGGAAGAATCCTCATGTAAAGGGTACGACAGAAGCTTCTGCTTGAACCAACGCGTGAAACATGAGTTGTGCTCTTTGAGTATATCTCTGTCCGTCCTCTGTTGGCCTCGGTCATTGTACGTCTTCTTAATAAAGGTTTTGTGCTGTACCACCCAAGGATCGACCACGTCTATGTGTTGTAGCGCGACTAGGTTTGCTCTTTCAAAGTCGGCGAGACGACCCTCGAAGTCGACATGCATTTCGCGACGACCCTCACGGTGACCCCATCCAGCAAGCCTGCCGAGGTGCCTGTTGACGGGCAGACCAATGGGAGATGCACTCTTCGGTCAGAAAGCCCCTGGCTATGCTTCCCTCTGGGCGTGACATGTTGCGAACGTATCCTTTGAGGACACCATTCATCCTTTCGAACGGCATCATGCTGTGCAGGAACGTCGGCCCAAGTTGGATGATATCGTCCACGGTATGGACCAGCAGATGCACCATAACATCGAAGAATGCGGGCGGGAAGTAGATCTCATGCTCGCATAGTATCACCACGATCTCTTCCTGTAGCCTTCTGAGTTGCCTCATGCCAACAGACTTCCGAGAGATGACGTCGAAAAAGTTGCATAGGCCAAATAGGGTTTCTCGGACGTGCGCGTCCATGATCCCACGGATTGCAACTGGAAGTATCTGCGTCATCAGCACGTGACAGTCGTGAGACTTCATCCCGCTGAACTTCTGCTTCGCTGGGTCTAGGTATCTGCTTATCTTCCCCGCGTAACCGTAAGGAAGTTTTACTCCTACGAGGCAGGTGAAAAACTACTCGATCTCCTCCTGACTTAGAGTGAAGCACGCGAGAGGGTAGTCATTTCAGGTCTTCTTGGCCTTCTTGCCTTTGCGACGACTTTCTGTGTCCTGCTTCGCCTCATCATCATCATCATCATCATCATCATCATGATCATCATATATAGTGTGAAGCTCCTGTCTGGTGCCCATTGATATCAAGTCTGCCCTTGCTTTCGGCCCATCTTTGGTCCTCTCTGGCATGTTGAGCAGGGTACCAAGCAGACTCTCGCACACGTTCTTCGTGATATGCATGACATCAAGGCTGTGAGGCACACGGTGGATCTTCTAGTACGGCAAGTCCCAGAAAACAGACCTCGTTTTCCATACCTTCAGCAGCGGCTCTGGCGCCTTTCGCTTCTTTCCCGGCTCTGTCGCCTTTTGCTTCTTTCCCGGCAGTGGGTAGTCTTTCCAATTTTTCAACAGCTCGTCTATTTCCTCGCCGCTCCTCGTACGCAGGCATCCTCGGGGTTCGGTTTCACCATCAAACAGATCCTTGCGTTTTCTCCACGGGTCATCGTCGCGAAGCCACCTTCGATGTCCCATGAACACGGTTTTCGAAGACCCGGGATCTCTATCTAGCTGGCGATACGTTGTGCCATCCATGCACCTGGCGCATCCAGAAAATCCATGGACCACCTGCCCCGCGACATATCCGTAACCGAGATAGTCGTGCACCGTCGTGAGCAGCGTGGCTCTCATAGGGAAATATTCTTTCTCTGCGGCATCCCACGTATTGGCTGGCGTTTTCCATAGCGTGTCAAGCTCCTCTTTTAGCAGCCCCAGACACAGATTGATGTCGTTCCCTAGTTGTTTTGGTCCTTCAATTAGCATACTCATGTGAATGTACTTCCTCTTCATGCACAACCAGGGGGAAGGTTGTACATCCACACAAACACAGGCCAGGTGCTATGTGTGCTTCTCTGGCTGCCAAACGGATTGACTCCATCGGTGCTCGCTCCCAGCATGATGTTCCTTGGATCGTTCCCAAATTCTGGGTCTTCGGAGTTCAACGCTTGCCACTGGCTCGCATACTTAGGGTGACTCAGCATCTTGTCTTTTTTATCTATCTCCGGATCATTTGCGTCATCTTCTCGCTTCTTCTCCTCCCTATCCGCGTGCCAACGTAGGAGCTTTGCTACCTTAGGGTCCGCAAAATACCGCTGTAGACGAGGAGTGATCGGAAAGTACCACAGCACTTTTCGAGGAGCTTTCTTCCTCTTCTTGTATCGAGTGACGCCGCACACCGGACATATGGTAGACTCCGCGTGCTCGTCCCGATAAATGATGAAATTGTTCATGCACACATGGTATTTCACGTGCGGTAAATCCAGAGGACACACAATTTTCTTCGCTTCCTCCAAACTGGTCAGGCACTTGTTCCCCTTGGGAAGACGTTCGTGCCAGAATGACATGTTCTCGTCGAAGCATGCGTCGGTCATTTTGTGTTTTACCTTCATCTCCAGAGCCATGAGCGTTACTTTTAGGCGGGTATCCTCGGGCCTGCATCCTTCATACAATGGAGTGACCGCGTCTAACTCAAGTTGATCCATCTTGGCTTTCTCTCGGGCGGCATCTCTTGCGTTATCCGTCTGCTTGAGAAGCAGCTCTTGAATATGAGGGTCCTGCACCCAGCCCATCGATGGTCCAGCGTCGTCTGCTCCGGCATCTTCCTCATCATCATGTCCTGCATCTTCTACATGATGACCGTGTACAGCATAACCGTCATGATCATCTCCTGGGGATTCTTCGTCTTCTCGCCCGCCCGAGCCGCGGTGGTTGTCTTGTTGCCCTTTCTCATTTCTTGCACGGCCCCCATGGACGACTTCGTAGTCATCCTCATCACCTTGCCACCGATAGCCATCCATGAAGCCATGCAAGAGCAGGTGGTCCCACACCTGCCCGGATTCCGGGTCCGCAATAAGGCTCTTCAGCTTGCATCTTCGACACGGACATCTTATCTCCGTCTCGTTCTTTTGAAGCATCTCGGCCTTCGCGGACCTCAAAAACCTATTCACAATGCCTTCGGTCATCATGCGGACCATGGTCGCCTGCGGGGTAGAGCAAAACGATATTTTCGAACCAAGAAAAAATTTGGCATGACTTTCCCTAAAAATAGGACCAAAAAGAATGCTTAATGCCAAAATTCTCGCCGAAACGGAAATGAATCAACATTCCGGCAAAATATTGGCAACTATCGCATTTCAAATACCGGTACACCTCCAAACACAAACACATATGCAACACCACAAATATATGCAACACCACGAACATACATAGATCTAGCTAGGCCATAAAAAGTGCATGTGCACATTGTTGTAGGGAGAAATACATAAATATAGCTTCCCCCATTACTTACCTATCAAAACAAGGTAATTTAACCACTTAAATTGAATGAATCTATGGTGGAAATGAGGTGAAAAAGAGGAGGCACCCGAGACAAGGAGGAGGTGGAGAGAATGAAGTGGGGAGAAAGTGAGTGTGGGTAGGAGAGGCTCCCCAAAATATCTTGTTGCTGCCCACTTACTAATGGCGCACCAACTCCAAATGGGCCATTAGTAATCCAGGTTACTAATGGCGCACCAACTCCAAATGGGCCATTAGTAATCCAGGTTACTAATGGCGCACCATCTGGTGGTGCGCCATTAGTAGTTTTGCAAAAACAAATTTACTAATGGTGCACTGTCCCCCAGTGCGCCATTACTAGTTTGAACTAGTAATGGCGCACGGTGCAACAGTGCGCCATTAGTAGTTTTGCAAAAAAGGGAATAAAAAATATAATAAAAAACAACATTAGTGGCGCACTTTCCGATAGGTGCGCCATTACTAGTTACAACTAGTAATGGCGCACTTTTTCTGGATGCGCCATTAGTATGTTTGGACAGGCGCACTAGTTAAAAAAATTGATACTAATGGCGCACCCTGTGCCAGGTGCGGCATTAGTAGTTTCAACTCTAATGGCGTACCAGATGGTGGTGCGCCATTACTATATACTAATGGCGCACCTTTTTCCAGTAGTCCTTGTAATACTCCTATCATCAAGATCAATCAAGCAGGAAGTAGGGTATTACCTCCATCGAGAGGACCCAAACCTGGGTAAACATCGTGTCCCCTGCCTCCTGTTACCGTCCACCTTAGACGCATAGTTCGGGACCCCCTACCCGAGATCTGCCGGTTTTGACAACGACATTGGTGCTTTCATTGAGAGTTCCATTGTGCCTTCACCATAAGGCTTGATGGATTCTTCGATCATCGGTAATGATGCGGTCCAGGGTGAGGGTTTTGTCCCTAGACAGATCTTCGTATTTGGCGGCATCGCACTACAGGCAGACTCGCTTGGCCATCTGGAGCAGATCGAGAGCTACGCCCCTGGCCATCAGGTCAGGTTCAGAAACTTATACTACACTGCCGACATCCGCGGAGACTTGATCTTCGACGGATTCGAGCCCATGTCAGGTGCGCCGCACAATCACGGTGATCATGACGTAACTCTGCTGTCGGACAATGTTCGGGAGGTCACACCTGCAACTACTCCGGCCCTCAATCCGGAGCAAATCACGCCATCCGAGGACGGGGGGATAGACCTCGCCATGGAGGCCGCACTCTTAGTGGTGATGGAGTCGGATACTGACTTCACCCCTCACAAGAGCCGTGTTGCCGAACCACTGGATTCGCCTCCGGCCACGGACTCTGAGCCGCCTCTGCCCGTGCCTATCGAATCTGATTGGGCGCTGATCATAGAGTTCACCTCCGCAGATATCTTTCAGCACTCACCTTTCGGCGACGTGCTAAATTCATTAAGGTCTCTCTCCTTGTCGGGATATCCTTGGTCGAACTATGTCCGGCTAGAATGGGATGCGGACGACGAAGAAATTCGCTGCCCACCCACCACCCACTTAGTAGCCTCTATCGATGATTTATCCGATATGCTCGATTTCGACTCCGAAGACATCAACGGCATGGACGACGATGCAGGAGAGGAACAGGAACTAGTGCCAACAGGGCGCTGGACAACAACTTCACCACATGACATATACATGGTGGAGACACCCAAAGTCAACAATGACGAAGAACGGCAGGATGCAGCGAAGAATAGCTCCCTCAAGAAGCAAGCAAAGCGTCGGCATAGGCGCCGCTCAAAATCCCGCCTCGGCAAAAACATCAATAACAGCGCAAGAGAAAATAAAGCTCTAGTCGACTCCAGAGGAAACGACAACCACATTGACCCAGCGATAGAGCACGATGAAACTGCAAATGGCAAACACAGTACAGATCTGATGTCTGAGCACGGGGACGCCGAGGATAAACCTCATCAACCCCCCTCTGGGGAGGAAAACAGTCCGGACGAAATGCACACATCCTCCCGAAAAGGCACTTGGAACAAGAGAATCTCCGCAGAAGGCTTATTGCCACATCGAGGAGTCTGAAGAAGCAGAAGCAAAGGCTTAAGGACGCACAAAATACGCTCAACAGCAGGTGGAACAAAGTGCTCGACAATGAAGAAAATTATGGTGGAAGTTACCACACAAAGAGCTATCCAAAGCACAAGCTATTACCTGAATTCAACAATGAGGCCGTAGAGCCCACACAGCCGAAAAATAAAACGGACAACCGGGCGGATCAACCACCTTGTGGCCACGATAGAGCGGCTAGCAATGCCGCACGTAAGTCAACACATGATCTATGTGAGGACTTGCGCCAAAAATCCAGTATGACCAGATCCATCTATGGATCTAGGAAGCACGCTCCGACACAAAATCAAAACCGAATACTACAACCGTCCGAACGCCATGATGCATCCAAATACAGGGGTGCTGCACACCCCCTATGTTTCACCGATGAGGTGCTAGACCACGAATTTCCATAAGGATTCAAACCAGTGGACATAGAGGCGTACGACGGGACCACAAACCCTTGGGTCTGGATTGAGGACTTTATCCTCCATATCCATATGGCTCGCGGAGACGATCTCCACCCCATCGTGTACTTGCCCCTGAAGCTTAAAGGACTAGCTCGGCACTGGCTGAAAAGCCTCCCGAAAACTCAATTGGAAGTTGGGAGGAGCTCGAGGATGCTTTTCGGGCTAATTTTCAAGGGACCTATGTCCGACCTCCGGATGCAGACAATTTAAGTCATATAATTCAACAACCCGGAGAGTCAGCTCGAAAGCTTTGGAACAGGTTTCTCACTAAGAAGAACCAAATCGTCGACTGCCCGGACGTCGAATCCTTAGCAGCTTTCAAGCACAGCGTCTGAGACGAATCGCTCGCCAGACACCTCGGCCAAGAAAAACCAAGAACAATGGCAGCCCTAACAAGCCTCATGACCCGCTTTTGTGCGGGCGAAGATAGCTGGTTAGCCGCAGTAGCACCAGCCACCCAAGCACATCCTAAGTCAGGGATGGCAATGGAAAACCACGACGTAGTAAAAGCAAGCGTTGAAATAAAGAAGATAGCCCAGATAATAAGGTGGTAAACGCCGGATTCAGGGGCTCTCGACCAGGTTAGCGGAAAAAGCCTTTCAAAGGCAGCAGAGATGGACCGTCCAGCCTAAACAAGATTCTAGACAAACTATGTCAGATTCATGGCACCCCTGATAAACCTGCAAATCACACCCATAGTGAATGCTGGGTCTTGAAGCAGGCCGGTAAGCTAAACGCCGAACACAAGGGGAGGGAGACACCAAGCGAAGACGAGGACGAACCTCGCTAGCAAAGCACTGGAGGACAGAAAAAATTCCCACCACAGGTTAAAACAGTAAACATGATCCACGTGACGAAGAGGAGAAGCAAACATGCACTCCGAGACATACGCGCCGTAGATCCCGTCACCACTAAGTTCAACCCCTGGTTGGCCTGCCCGATCACTTTTGATCGCAGGGATCACCTGACAAGCATCCGGCATGAAGGATTGGCTGCCTTGGTGTTAGACCCAATAATAAACGGATACCATCTCACACGAGTCCTTATGGACGACGGAAGTGGTCTAAATCTGATATATCAAGACACGGTCCGCAAAACGGGGATAGACCCGACAAAAATCAGCCAAAGTAATAGTACCTTCAAGGGAGTAATACCAGGCCCAGAGGCCCGCTCCACAGGCTCACTAATACTAGAGGTTGTATTCGGTTCATCCGACAACTACCGAAGTGAGAAGTTAGACTTCGACATTGCTCCATTCCGAAGCGGCTATCAAGCATTACTCGGAAGAACAGCTTTCGCTCGTTTTAATGTGGTACCACATTACGCTTCTCTTAAGCTTAACATGTCTGGTCCACATGGTACCATCACAGTTAGTGGAAATATTGAGTGTTCTCTACGCGCGGAAGAACGTGCGGCGGCTTTAACAGCCAAGCACTAGACGGCCTCACCAACCAGAATAAATGACAGGTTGTTAAGACCGCGGACACAGTTAGATGAGTCCAGCGCTTCACTAGTTATACCTGAGATTGGTTTGATGGTCAAACCCTCATAGATGGTACCAGGGGATTCCCGCATGTAATCAGGGCTAGTTCGGCTCCACTTGACTTATCTTGAATTTTAATGGTTAATCGAGAATAATCAATTTTTTTGGCATGACAACTTTCACCTAAGTTCTTCTCTTTTACAGATGACAATCATGCTACACCCGTCAATGACATGGCACAATGGAGACACAGGCGTAGACGTGCAGCAGGGACCCGCTCAAAGGTTTCTTTTCAGATTAAGACCCTACGTAGACCTTTTTTACTGTCTCTTGTTGTTCACATCCTCTGGATACACAATACAACCGAGAAGGATGTCGGCGTTATTGGCATTTTGCCACGTCAGAATATTGCACGTACCTGCACACTCGGGGTTTATTATTAAGGGCATTGTTCAGCCCGGAATATGTTATAAAGACCGAATACCTTAGAGAGAGTTCGGCGTCGCGAGTTTGGCCTTATATGCATCAGCTCCGAATCATGTCTTTGGTCAAATGTTGGGTTTGCCCGGCTCCCGTCTTTTGCTACCTTACGTTCCGCTCTATCGGCTAAGGCGGCACTTGGAGAACTACAGCGATTGTGCCCTGGTTCATCTGGATGAGCACCTTAGTAGAGAAAGCCGAAAACTAACTGTCATGATAAAGCGCGAGACTGGTCAACCACTCGATGACTTAACGGAATCTTCGGGATTCCTCCGCATTAACGAAGGGCCATTTCCCGGTCATGTACGTACGCGCACCGTATTCGGACGAGCACGGAGGTACCAGGGGCTATATAGTAGTCCCACTGTCAAACTCCTATGGCTAAGTGAAAGTGTTAAAGCAATATAGTCCGATTGCCTCGTTCACGGCGCCACCACCTCCTTAATGGACCAAGACGTTGGATCAAGTGTGAATACGTGTTTTTTGCGAACACCCCCGCATTATATGCGTGGGGGCTGAAGCCGACGACTTCAACTTTCAGGTTATATACATATATACATAAACGACCGCGCATGAGGCATTATAATACTTTCAAGCAAAAGTATAAACACAGTCTTTATAATTCAATAAAACATTGTTTTTACAATGGGAATACATGTCACTAGAACATAATATTATTCCAGCTCTGGGCCTCTATTGAACGAGCGCCTTCAAGGACTTCTTCAAAGTAGTGCTCGGCAGATACTCGGCCTACAGCCGAACTCTGGGTTGCATTAGCGGTGACCTCCATCTCTGCCTAGTATGTCTTGACACGGGCAAGTGCCATACACGCAACCTCTATGCACGCCGACCTCTTCATAGCGTCAATGTGCGGCACAGCAGCAAGGAACTGTTGCACTAAATTAAAATAACTATTCGGCCTTGGCCCTTCCGGCCACACATGATCCACAACAGACCTCGTGGCAAGCCCGGACAACCTATGGAGCTCGGCCCACTCGGCCATTCACCCATTCAACAGCAGCGGACGCACTAGAACATGGAACTGTGACCAGAATAGCCTTTCCACTACACATTCTTTTTTATCCTTGAAGTACTCGGCCGCATCAGCAGCACTGGCTGCCAAATCCACATATGCGTCTAAAGAACTCCATAGTTGAACAAGAGGGGCATACTTCGGATCTCCAACCTTCGGCCGCAACAAAAAGGGCTTCCCAGCCGCGATATCTCTAGCTTGACGCAGCTCCTCCTTCGCCGCTCTGATTTTAGAGCGGGCTTCCTTGCTGCTATCATGGCCTTCTCCAGGTCTGGCGTCTTCGCCCGGCTTTCTTTTTCAAGAAGCTGGTAACGGTCGGTGGCGTCTTTCAACTCAACGGCCATCTGGGCTATTTTTTCCATGCTTTGGCAATGCGCAGCCTGTTCGGCCCTCAACTCTTCAACTGCCTTTAGAGCGGTCGCATCACTATTCCTGGCTTGTTCCTTGGCTCAGGCAAGTTCCGCCCTAAGGGTCTCCACGGCGGCAGCTCCATCTGCGGTCACAACATATTAAAGATACTAGCATCATGCTCCTCTTACTATGTGTTGATCACTGGAGAAATCACATACCCTGTGCCTCGTCGAGCCGCTTGTCGACAAGCACGATGTCGGCATCTACCACATCAAGTTGCCGCTTCAGCTCGGCAAACTCACCAGTTCGACTAGCCACCGGACCTTCAGCCACCTACACATGAAGGCAGCCTGATTATTACCTGGGACTATGATCCTCTGTTTGCTGCCATTCTCGACGGCAACCAGAGTCTCAGGAGCTACTATCTACATAGGGCACACCTAATGTGTGCGCTACTGTCAAAAACATATACTATTTCACATACCCCAAAGCCTTCAGCAGGCTCATAAAATCTTCATGCAACCCGCTTTCAGCGGATGAAATCCTCTCAATCACGGTACCCATTAGCATACGATGCGCTTATGAGATGGCCGCTTGCTCTAGAAGATCCTTCAGTGCGTCAGATCGCACACCGGACAGTTCCAGACTCTTTCTGTTGCTCTCTTTAGGAGTCGAATACTGAGGACTTCGGGTGGCCGAAGGATTACCCTCTGGCCTTGCTAGATCAGGAGAAACCCTCCGCGACGACACTTCAGGGTCACGCGCCTCATGAGGCGGGGTGGCATGGGGAGGTGTTTCGCTCTCCATCATCTCTGGAAGAAGATCCCCCGAAGACAAACTCTCTCGAGAAGGGCTACGATCCGAACTACAAGATACATGCTTCGTTATTGTCTTCAGAAGTAATGTAGGATATTTTTGCTATTAAGTACTTTTTGTTTACTTAAAGCTTGGTAGAGGGCTGATCCTCTTGCGGGCACTGTGCAGCAAGAGTACCCTCCGAGGCAGGACCCTCTAGCGAAGATTTCTTCCCTCGTTTGGAAACCTTTGTTTTCGAATCTTCAGAGGTGGTACTCTTCCTTCCTTGGGGAGAGGGAATTTCAGATTCTTCTTGTAAAGCCCTCGATGCGGCTATATCTCCCACGTGTCGAGGCACGACTTAGAGGCATAACCGCATTGAAAGCAATGTCGCAAGTTAGGCAATCTTCACAACATCCCATGTAATATATAGATAATAAAGGGGGAGATAACATAGTTGGCTTACACTCGCCACGTCAATTAATGTACACAAATAGCATTACAACATTCAAACACTCAAGGCCCACTACGGCGCCAAAATAAAAGATAAACCCAACATGCGACACGGTCCCGATCGCCCCAACTGGGCACCACTACTGATCATCAGGGAAAGACACGTAGTATCGGCGTGAGTCCTTGTCGAACTACCACTTGAGCTCAAGCGCATCATCTGGAACGGAATCATCAGGCCCTGCATCTGGTGAGCCACAGGGACTCAGCAATCTCGCACCCTCGCGATCAAGACTATTTAAGCTTAATAGGTAAGGCAAGGAAAAATATGTGGAGCTGCAGCAAGCGACTATCATATATGGTGGCTATCCTGTTCACAAAAGAGAGCGAGAAGAGGAGGCAAAGCGCGAATGAGTAACTAAAAGAGCATCCTGCGGCAAGCATTACTCCAACACCGTGTTCGCTTCCCGGACTCCGCCGAGAAGAGAGCATCACGGTAACTCACACTTTTGATTCATTTTAATTAAGTTAAGGTTCAAGTTATCTATAGCCGGACATTAACAAATTCCCATCTGCCCATAACCGCGGGCACGGCTTTCGAAAGTTCAAATCCCTGCAGGGGAGTCCCAACTTAGCCCATGACAAGCTCTCACGGTCAACGAAGGAATAGACCTCCTCCCAAGACGTTCCGATCAGACTCGGTATCCCAGTACTTCGAGACACTTCGACAAGTTAAAACAAATCCAGCAACACCGCCCGAATGTGCCGACAAATCCCGATAGGAGCTGCACATATCTCTTTCTCAGGCCACACTCAGTTTGTCTTAGGTACGGGTAGGCCAGCCCAGAGTTGCCCCTAGTGGCCACCGGCAGCTGACAGGTGGACCAACACTCAGAGGAGCACTGGCCCGGGGGGGTTTAAAATAAGATGACCCTCGGGCTCCGGAAACCCAAGGGAGAAAGAGGCTAGGTGGCAAATGGTAAAACCAAGGTTGGGCATTGCTGGAAAAGCTTTAATCAAGGCGAACTATCAAGGGGTTCCCATTATAACCCAACTGCGTAAGGAACGCAAAATCCGGGAACATTACACCGATATGACGGACACTAGGGCGGCAAGAGTGGAACAAAACACTAGGCGAGAGGCCGAGCCTTCCACCCTTTTGCCAAGTATATAGATGCATTAAGATAACATGGCAATATAATGATATCCCAACAAGTAAATAATGTTCCAACAAGGAACGGTCTCCAATCTTCACCTGGCCTCAACATGGAAAACCAAGTGTGCCACTGGTAAGATGAGATGAAATCGCTTGAAAACGATATAAAGATCACCGGGATCGGAGTTACGGTTTGGAAATGGCAATCAATTCAAATATGGCCACGTTCTGCGATTTACAGCAAGTAGCCATCTAAATGCAACAAGATGACCATGCTACAACACCCAATCATGGCAACAAAATATATGGCAGGGATCCACTCATGATTCTTAACAAAAGAGTAGCACTGAGCTACGGCCAATTCATCAATTAACAGGTTCAAACAAGCATGGCAAAAATGCATTTGGCAAATAGATCTCAGACTTAGTGAAATAAACACTTGTCTGGAATTTCAGATCAGATAGCACTCTTTGGAGCATGAAAACAATATGCTACAGGACCTGAATATGGCAAAGTAAATCATGGCATGGAGCTACTCAAAGAGCTTAACAAATTCCCTTAGTGACCTTGAGCCAAAAGGGATCATAAAACACATTTGCAAGAATGTGAACATGGCAAAAACATAATGAGTTCTCAGACTTAGTGAAAACTGGAGCATGCTGAAAACAGATATCAAGTAGGCATGTTTACGAGCTCGATGCACTCACTACGGAGCAAGTCATGACAATCTAAGCGTACACCCATCAAGAATTCATAAAATGCAAGCTAGACATGGCAAGAACAATAACATAGCATGCACGGATCAACTACAACATCCTCGGCAAAATCGCTAACAAGTAGACAATCTGCCCAGATTCACAAAATGACAAAAGTAGAGCTCGATGGACTCAAGCTAGGGTGCTCCATAATTGCAAACAAAGACATGGATGGATAGAGCACTGCAAGATTAACAAAACATCCTTACTGATCATCCTCAAAAGAGGCACGGATCACTAGGAAACAACGTGAACATATGGCCTAATGAGATAAACAGATCAAGGACTTAGTGGAAATGCTAAGCCCCTGAAATCAGCATTAACGAATGCTCCACTTTGCAAGCTTGTGCTAGTCACCACACACATCACAAAAATACATGGGTTGCACCTTTGGATAGATGGAAAAACATATAACAAAACACATGTAGAGCTCATGGGCATATCATGCACACAATAATCATGGCAAAAAATGACAAATATCTAATTGGAGCAGCAGATCTGACAATTATAACAAATAGCACTCTTCCAACAACATTTTGGGCATCAAGATGGACTCAAACGAAAATGATGCAATGAGATGAAATGATGTGCTCTCTGAGACGAACATTTTGATATGCTATATGCCCAAAACGGAGCTACGGATGAGGAGTTACGGCATGATGAACATGAGAAAATAATTACGGTTTCGGGCAGAAAAATCAACCCAGACGGGAACCGGATCCAGATCTGGCCGGCGCGATCTACGAGGTTCACCGAAGACGGAGTCGAGGTCGCCGGAGTAGCTCGGGGAGGCGGCGTTGAGGAGGGAGGAGGAAGGTCGGGCCTCGCCAGGCGGTGGTGGCCGGAGCCGTGGCGGCGGGGCGGCGCCGGAGCTCGCTGGAGCTCGGGCGGCGAACGGCGTGCGGCGGCAGGGCGAGGTAGGAGAAGAGGCGGCTGGCGCAGGCGCCTCTGGCCCAGGCGGCGACGCGAGAGGGCCGGCCTTGGGCCCTCGTGGGCCTCGGTGGAAGTGGCGGCGATGTGGGGCTCGCGGGGCTGACGTGGCGGCGGCAGAGCGGGTCGGACAATGTCCGGCCCGGCGGACTTTGTCTGGCAGCGGCGGGTGGGGATGGATCTAGGGTTTCGGGAGGAAGGGGAAGGAGAAATTTGGGGGTGTCTTTAAATAGGCATAGAGGGAGCTAGGAGAGTCCAAATGAGGTGCCGTTTTCGGCCACGCGATCGTGATCGAACGCTCTAGATGATGGAGAGGGTTTTGGTGGGTTTTGGGCCAAAATGGAGGGGTGTTGGTCTGCAACACACACGAGGCCTTTTCGGTCCCTCGGTTAACCGCTGGAGCATCAAACGAAGTCCAAATGGTATGAAACTTGACAGGCAGTCTACCGGTAGTAAACCAAGGCCGCTTGGCAAGTCTCGGTCCAATCCGGAAATGTTTAATCAGCACACACGAAAGAAAGGTAGAAATGACCACCGGAGGAGAACGAAGCGCCGGAATGCAAAACGTACAACGGGGAAAATGCTCGTATGCATGAGATGAACACGTATGCAAATGCAATGCACATGATGACATGATATGAGATGCATTACAACGATAACAACAAACGGAGACAAAACCCCGAACCCAAGAAAATAAAATAACTTAATGCCGGAAACGACAAGAGTTGGATTACATATTGGGGAAAATCATATCCGGGGTGTTACACTTCTCCTTGGTTATCCTCCTTCGCGGAGGCGCTAATTCCCCCGGTTTGGATGAATAATGAGTGAGGCCTGCTTTCAGCCTCTTTATTCCCCCCTTTATCTTCCCCTGAGGGCACCTAATAAGGCGCCGGCCCGAGCATTCTGGCCAGTACTGGATCTGCTGAGCCTTCGGGAAGGGGGCCGAACACCTGATCATCTTTGCCTTTGTTACCTAGTCCTAGTCCAAGAGCGACCTTTCAGAATGATGTTGTGATAAATAAAAAAACAACGCGTTTGGCCACGGGATTACTTACTTGGGTATCTGGACGTTTGCAGCTCAGACCTGCATCCTCGGTTGTGTCCGGACACCTTATTTGTGGTCCGAAGAATAATTTGTACATCTCTTCAAGCGTCATGTCGAGGAAGTGCGGAATAGTTTGTGGTCCTTCCGGGTTGAACTCCCACATACGAAGGGGTCGACGTTTGCAAGGCGGGACTTGACGAACTAGCATGACATCCGTTACCGTGGCCAGGCTGACATCTCTCTCTAGGAGATCTCGGATGCGACTCTGCAATATCGGCACATCATTTACTGGCCCCCGGTCCAGCCCCTTGTTGATCCATGACATCAGTTGTGGTGGGGGGCCCGAGCAAAGGTAGGGGCGGCTACCCACTTGGTACCCCGAGGAGTTGTGATATTAAACCACTCCCATTGCCATAAACTGGACACCTCTGGGAAGGAACCCTCTAGCTATGGAACATCAGCGCTTTTGCTTATTGCAGCACCTTCGCACTCCGCCTGTCGCCCCTCGATCATCTTCGGTTTCACATTGAAAGTCTTGAGCCACAGGACGAAGTGTGGGGTAATGCGGAGCAAGGCCTCACACACGGCGAGGAACGACGAGATGTGAAGGAGGGAATCCGGGGCCAGGTCATGGAAATCCAGCCCATAATAGAACATGAGCCCCCTAACAAAGGGATCCAGAGAGAGGCCTAGCCCTCGGAGGAAGTGAGATATGAATACAACGCTCTCGCTAGGTTCGGGAGTGGGGATGACCTGCCCTCGAGTAGGCAGCCTGTGCGAGATTTCAATCGTCAAATACCTGGCCTCTCTTAGCTTCTTGATGTCTTCCTCTATGACAGAGGAAGGCATCCACCGACCTTGAAGGTTGGATCCGGACATGGTTGAAGGTCCGAAGCGCCTAACCTGAGCCTTGGGTGTTGGAACTCGAGGCGGGGGAAGGATTTGATTGAGTACGAGAGGGAAAAAAGGAGAGGCCTTGGCCTCTTTATAAAGAGGGTGAATATCAAGCGTCCTCCTCGTGGCCATTTGGGACTTGCCTAAAATTGAGGAGTCATACCAACAGGAACGATTGGGCTACCCACGTCCATATTGATGAGAATCCCATAATAAGGGGGACACGATCTCTGCTTCGAAAAGATGTGTCAAGAAAACCGCCTCGCGATATGTGCAGTGCTGGTTGAGAAAAACGGTTCGAACAATGATCGGGCCATGGCATGATGTCATGTTGCTAAACGTGTCAACAGATTAGATTTGTGGAGATATTATTCTCTCTATGGTGGTATGTGGAACTTGTTTTGCAGATCCGGACACTATCCTTGTGTTCAAAATCTTCTATGGAGTATTCGGAGGAAGAACCCGCCTTGCAAAATCGAAGACAAATCTGTGTGCCAGACTCATCGTCATTGAAGCCTGGTTCAGGGGCTACTGAGGGAGACCTGGATTAGGGGATCTCTAGACAGCCGGACTATATCATTTGGCCGGACTGTTGGACTATGAAGATACAATATTGAAGACTTCGTCCCGTGTCCGGATGAGAATCTCCTTGGCGTGGAAGGCAAGCTTGGCAATACAGATATGTAGATCTTCTTCCTTGTAAGCGACTCTGTGTAACCCTATCCCCCTTCGGTGTCTATATAAAACGGAGGGTTTTGTCCGTAGGACAACAACAATCATACCATAGGCTAGCTTCTAGAATTTAGCCTCTACGATCCCGTGGTAGATCAACTCTTGTAATACTCATATCATCAAGATCAATCAAGCAGGAAGTAGGGTATTACCTCCATCGAGAGTGCCCGAACCTGCGTAAACATCGTGTCCCCCGGCTCCTGTTACCATCCGCATTAGATGCACAGTTCGAGACCCCCTACCCGAGATCCGCCGGTTTTGACACCAACAGTCGTCGCCCCCATTGGTCCGGCGGAGGTCGTCACGGCATTGCTCGACGATGACGCGCGTGTCTCCTCTCCGCCTGTCCTCCGGGGCTCGTCGTTGGCCTGGACATGCCCGAGGGTCAGAAGAGACCATTGAGACATCGTCGGGGTCTTGATTCTGCTGCACTCGCGCTGGCTGCCGCGGTGGGAACTGCACCATGGGGATGCCCCCTTCCGTACGGTCAGCAGCATGAGCTATTGATGTCGCTTGGGGAGGTCGTGGCGGGCCAGCTTGTCATGAGCCCCCAGCTTCGGGGAAACTGAGCAGACATTGGATGGTGGCACGCCATTGGTCCATCTGCTCGGCCGCTGGCAGAAACCTCAACAGCAGTTGAGCCCGCGCCATGGCCTTCGAAGCCGTACTTGGCATGGATGATGATGAAGTGGATCATACCATCGCTCAGCTCCTGACAGTGCCAACGGCGGCGGAACTGCGCCTCGCTGCTGTTGCGGGGCGACCACGTGGACGTGGTGCAGTGAAGGCGCTTGTGGGCCAGCAGCTCCATCGGGCACAACGGCTTGGTCGACCGTTCTAGGAGGCGGTGCAGGTTCTGCTTGGTCTGGGCACCGTTGCTGCGGATGTGCCCTTCGGTGGGGGAAAGGGGCACAGATGGAGTAACCCCTTCACCCATATCTTGGGCAGCATGGCCGTCAGGGTGTTGTTGATGCTGCTCTCCTCCGGTGCCTCCTGCTCCTGCATCGGCCGCGGGGGAAGTGGTGACGGTGCCGCCTGCTCCGACCACTCCCCCAGCAGCGTCTGCGTCCTCGTGTGCCTCTGCACCCCCCATAGCGCTGGAGGCCGCAGGCAGCAGAGCCTTCGAGATGGATGGGTGAGCTGAAGGACCGGGTTTCTTCTTGGGTGCCATGGTCGATGGCGTCGTCGAAGATGAAGATGGTGCTGAATTCGACGCATTTCACATGCCTTAAGGTTTGCGCAAGCGAGTCCCCTACCTGTCATGCCAAAGATGCGGCGGGAAACCATGGCCACCTATGGGAACCAAGAAGCCCCTTGCTGGTTCGGCAGGGGGTGACACATTGCACAAAGAGCAGAGAAGCATGGGGTAGCACAACAAAGATCATGCAGGAAATTTTACCCAGGTTTGGGCTGCCCCGAGGCATAAAACCCTACTCCTACTTTGGTGGATTGATGGTGGAAAGGTGGTGGCGGAGCATAGTACACTTGCCCGGCAGGGTTTCCTCGAGGCAGCAACGGCTATGCGCGTACGGGGGTGTGAGTTATCCAATCTTCTAATCCTTTCTACGGTTGCCATGGGCCTCCTTTTATAGATCAAGGGGTTACCACAGTGGCAAAGTAGTCATTACGCACTGATACGATAGCAAACGGTGCTATCATACCTAACTCAGCGAGCTGATAGGGCCCATTAAATGCTACTCTCAATGTCACATCGTTGGATACCCGGGAAGGCTTGACGGGCTATCTTTCTAGCTTCGCGCCTGTTCGCTTGAAATGTCGCTAGACGGGTGTCATCTGAAGGTTTCTCCTGTCGAAAATGGTTGCCATGTAGTGAATGGCTGCCACTTAATCACTTTGCAGCTTGACACCGCACTGATCGACGACGTGGGTCGTGGTAGAGTGGTTGGTGAGGTGGTTTTGCTTTTGTGAGTCCCGGCGGGCCCTACCGGGGCGCTTTATTCGTCTATTTCTTGGGGTGGCCTTGCCCCTTGCCGGGCTTGCCTGCCCAGCAAGAGAGGCTTTTCTCTTGACGATATCCTGCTTCTCTTGTTCGATCTTGGACCCTCTAATCTGCATGTTGGTCCTTCGTATCTCTGGGGTTCTTCCACTCTGATCTGGGATGGCGCTCCAATCTTGTTCCCATGCCTGTGCACATTCTGGGCAACAGACCCAGGGTTTGTTGCACCGACAGGGTGGAACATCCTCTTCATTGTCTTGTTCTTCCTCTTGTCCTTCTTCATTGTTGTTGGTATTGTTGTTCTCTTGTGGAGGTGGAGAAGGAGGTCGATGAGGTTCATCTTTTTGTCCTTCCTCGTTTCCTTCGTCTTGACGTGTTCCACTCGTGGATGCCTCCATGTCAACTTGTGGCTTACCTTGTCATGAAGTTGAGGCTTCCACTTCAACGGACGAGGTACTCTCCTTCACCTCCTTTGGACGAATCTTGCCAATAAACAAGTCTTGAATTGCTTCTGAGGGATTTTTATCTCCCACATCAATTGGCAATTGCTCTACTTGTGAGCCGTTAGATTCATCAAACTTCACATCCACCGTCTCTTCAACCTTTCCGGTGAAATTGTTGTAGACACAGTAAGTGTGAGAGTTGGAGCCATAACCGAGTAGGAAACCTTCATGAGATTTAGGGGGAAATGTCGAACGACGATGCTTATAAACAATGTAGCACTTTGAGACAAATACTCGAAAGTATCCAACTTGGGGTTTGTTACCAGTAAGAAGCTCGTATGTCGTCTTGCCAAGAAGCTTGTGAAGATATAGTCGATTTTTTGCATGACAAGATATCTCTACCGCCTCCGCCCAAAAGTGTTTCGGGGTCTCGTATTCATCAAGAATCATTCTCTCGATCTCAAGAACTCATGTGAAATCCCTTCTTCATCAAGAAAGGTATCCACATTGCGTTCTTGAACTCGGTTCCATTATAGCTACAAACCTTCTTGATCTTCACTTCAAATTGATTTTGGGCCTTCCTAGTGAAGTTCATGAAGATCTTTTGCACTTGTGATTTATCAACAGAAAATAACACCCACGTAAATCTTTAAAAATCATCAACAATGACAAATCCGAATGAGTTACCACCGAGATTCTTGTAGGCGTTGGGACCAAAAAGATCCATATGAAGTAGCTCGAGCGGTCTTATCATGGTCATAATGCTTTTCACGGGATGACTTCCTCCAACTTGTTTTCACTACAAAAAAAGACAAATCCGTGACATTTTGGGCCGAACGAAAAAAATTCATACTTATGACACTTCTATGACGATAATTGTGCTAGAACCCGGTATCATCATAGATGTGGTGGACTCCTACTTCTATGACAAAAAATCATGACAGAAAATGGGCTTTTCATCCTGGGCGGGCCGGAGATGCAGTTGCATGACATTCTTTGGGTCGTCCATGACGGAAAAAACCGTGGTAGAATCGAGGGCAATGAAAATACCGGGGTGTTCCCAGTTACGGTGGGTGGTCGGGGCCGAGCGATGCGCGTTTCTCTCGTACACGCACGCGCGTGGGTGGGAGGCGTTGGGCTCTAACTGAACCCGAGCGAGGCGTTCACCTACTGAACCTGAGCATTTGCACTGCAGGTTACGCGTTACTAAACCTGAGCGATCGATCCATGGCTATTAATTGAACCCGATCGAGCGATTCCTTCGCTACTGCTGTAATGCCCCAAGACAGGAGCTTCAGATACCTTCCATGGGTTCCGAGTTTCGTTGGTGTTTTGTTTGGTTCATTGCATTCATCCTTGCATCATGTGAATTGCATCATGTCATCATGCAACCCGTTTTAAAAACTCAACTAAATTAAATGGCATGGATCTTAGATCCATTTATATCGAGGGAAGGGTGACTTCTCTTTATAACGGGGTTCCCCTGATAAATTTGGATGTAACTTTTCGAGTAGATGATTTTTCATATAGAGAACTTTTTAATCCGAGTTCGTATGCAAAAGTTATGTCCATTTTACAAATTCCAGAGAGATTTTGCAAATAAAGTCGAAATTTATATTTGTAAATTTCCCAACAACTAGACCACATATCACATGGGAAACTTATTTTCTTTTATTTTTTTGACATTTCCATCATTTTCTTTTATTTTTTTTAAACTGAAAAGACGGTCCACGGGGGGGGGGGGGGGGGTGCATTCGGTGGATGTTTTGGGCCAAGTTAGTAATGGCGCATCGTGGGAGTGGTGCGCCATTACTAGTTAAACTAGTTATGGCACACCGTGGGAGTGGTGCGCCATTACTAGTTAAACTAGTAATGGCGCACCACACCCACGGTGCGCCATTACTAGTTTTGAAAAAAATAAAACAAATTCTAAATTTTTTTTTTGAAAAAAACTTAGTTATGGCGCACCAGTTGACAGTGCGCCATTACCAATTTTGAAAAAAAAAGTTGAAAAAAAATTTTGAAAAAAATTTACTAGTGGCGCACCGTGGATGTGGTGCGCCATTACTAGTTTAACTAGTAATGGCGCACTATCCATTGGTGCGCCATTACTAGTTTTGAAAAAAAAAGAAAAAACATGGTTACTAAAGGGGCACCGTGGATGTGGTGCGCCATTAGTATTTGGACACTAATGGCACACCTACACATGGTGCGCCATTAGTATATACTAATGGCGCACCACATGTCTGGTGCGCCATTAGTGGCCATATCATCTATAGCCCTTTTCCTAGTAGTGGCAGCTGCTCTTCCCGGCTCCTCCTGTGGCGCCCGCGTCCTTGTTCACCTCCACTGCCTCTGTGCCAGGGTCCCTCGCAGGCTCCTCCTCGTCGAATTGCCTCGCCACCGCACGTCCCTGCCCCGCCGCTTTCTCCTTGTCGGCGCCCAGGCCCCGCAGAGCTCACTGCTGCACCTCATCGCGTCACTACTGCATCCTCGCCGCCGGCCATCCTCGCCACCGCCCGGGCTCTTCCTTCAACCTCGCCTCTCTGAACCCCCCGCGGATGCCATCTTCCAGCCTCGCCGGATGTCGTCCAGGGAACCCATGGCGCCGTCAAGGCCAGCGTCGCCAGCACCGTCCTCCAAAACCTGCAGCTGCTCGTCATCCTTGGGATCTGCGAGAAGCAGCTCCGAAGTGCTCCAGCAGCCCGAGGTTGTAGCAGCATCAGTCCAGGCGTGTCGGGCTCCCGAGCGCCTCCTCCTGCCGGCCCGGCGTGCAGCAGCAGCGTACTACTTCGCCCTTCGTGCTTCTCCGCTTTCTGTTGATGCTAAGTGCGTGGCTCTAAGACCGTATCCGGTTCTTTAAGTACCACGCCGTCGGTGTCCCTCCAAGTGTGATGTTGGAACGTGCATGACTACACGGATTCGCCAAGTACCACGACGCCCTGCCGAAGAGTTCAGGTTTGACAAGTTCGATGACGCTATTGTACAACCACGCTACCGAGACCGGCAAGACCGATGGTACAAAACCACCAAGTACCTCTATGAACGGATGCGTCAAGGCCGCCTCGCAGATCGCCAAGTACACCACCGACAAGACCACACGGCTGCTCGAATGAGTGCTGAACGAAACGTAAAGTTCCACGACAACCATCGGCATGTACCCCTACACCGCATCAGAACGCCGAGTTCCTCTTCGGAGGTGTGTACGACGACCAGGGCCAAAAGACCCGTACACCACTACCATCGTTGAAGACCCGTGTAACGCATGCGTCAAGTACCTCTACGGAAGACCCGAACGCCTACGAACATGTACCGCTACCGTCGCCGAGATCGCGAGAACCTCTACCGTCGACCCCAGAGCGTAGGAGAACGACTACTTCCACTACTGCCGTCGCGAGAACGTCTACTTCCTCTACTTTGCACCGAACGAGAACTGTCCCTCTTGCACGCTTCGAAGGTATAACCTCGAGACGACGTCCGTGAACGAATGCTTGCGTTGTATGAGTTGGACCGTGTGTTGATCCGTGTCCGAGTTGTTCGTTGCACGAAGCCCCTCTTTTGCCTTGCCACCTTCATGTGGGAACCCGGTATCCGGGAGCACCCCGTCTTCTTGCATGACACACTCGCACCCACTTCCTTTTCCACCGGTATCCCCGTGAGCTACCGGATTATTGGAATGTTGTCGTGGCATCATTTATGTTTCGTCGATGTGGCACCCCTTTCTTTCTACCACGGTGACACAAATGCTTCATAATATGCTCATGTCAACTTTTACAAAAAAATTGCATAAAACTTGAACATGTCATCCGCATCATTATAATAACATCAAGACTGTTTAAATTTTTTCTTTGCTTTAAATTGCTAAATGCATATGGGGATTTTCCGGACTTGTCGTTTTGTTGTTTCGGCCTCATTTAAACTTGCTTAGATAGATAGTTTCGTTATGCTTCACCTCTTGCCATGCTAACAACATTTAATATTGTTGAGTACCTAAACGAGAGAGAACTAAATATGTCATGTGGTGTTTCGTCAATATGCAACTCGTTGCATATTGAGCTCCATTTAATTTGTAGGATTGTTTGTGCATTTTGCCATGCCATGCCTCATTAAACCGGACATGCATCATACTTGGTTGTGCATCATGCCATGCTTATGTGATGGTTGTTTACTTTGTTGTTTGCTTCTTTTTGGGTTGCTTCTTGCGTTAGCTTCGGTTTCGTTCCGGAGTTGTTAGGATTCGTTCGACTACGTCCATTTGTCTTCTTCATGGACTCGTTCTTCATCCTTGCGGGATCTCAGGCAAGATGACCATACCCTCGAAATCACTTCTATCTTTGCTTGCTAGATGCTCGCTCTTTTGCTATGCCTATGTTGCGATACCTACCACTTGCTTATCATGCCTCCCATATTGTTAAACCAAGCCTCTAGCCCACTTTGTCCTAGCAAACCATTGTTTGGCTATGTTACCGCTTTGCTCAGCCCCTCTTATAGCGTTGTTAGTTGGAGGTGAAGATTTTTTTTGATAGAAAGACTATAAGGGAACCCCCTACAGTATAATTGGTGCAACAAACCCAAATTGCAAGTACCATGCCAGAGGTGAAGATTGGAGTTTTGTTCCTTGTTGGAACATGGATATTTTGTTGGGATATCACAATATCTCTTATTTAATTAATGCATCTATATAATTGGTAAAGGGTGGAAGGCTCGGCCTTATGCCTGGTGTTTTGTTCCACTCTTGCTGCCCTAGTTTCCGTCATATCGGTGTTATGTTCCCGGATTTTGCGTTCCTTACACGGTTGTGTTATAATGGGAACCCCTTGATAGTTCACCTTGAATAAAACTCCTCCAGCAAGGCCCAACATTGGTTTTTCCATTTGCCACCTAGCCTTTTTCTTTCCCTTGGGTCGGCCGGCTCAAGGGTCATCTTTATTTTAACCCCCCGGGCCAGTGCTTCTCTAAGTGTAGGTCCAACTAAGCGATGTCCGGAGCTGCCTGAGGCAACTCTGGCTGGCCCACCCGATGTCTTGCTCATCTAGTGTGCCCTGAGAACGAGATATGTGCAGCTCCTATCGGGATTTGTCGGCACATCTGGGTGGCTTTGCTGGTCTTGTTTTACCATTATCGAAATGTCTTGTAACCGGGATTCCGAGCCTGATCGGGTCTTCCTGGGAGAAGGAATATCCTTCGTTGACCGTGAGAGCTTGTGATGGGCTAAGTTGGGACTCCCCTGCAGGGATTTGAACTTTCGATAGCCATACCCGCGGTTATGGGCAAATGGGAATTTGTTAATGTCCGGTTGTAGAAAACCTGAAGTTGAACTTAATTAAAATGCATCAACCGCATGTGTAACCGTGCTGGTCTCTTCTCGGCGGAGCCCGGGAAGTGAACACGGTGTTGGAGTAATGCTTGACGTAGGTTGTTCTAGGATCACTTCTTGATCATACTTTTTCGACCGTGTTGTTGCCTTCTCTTCTCGCTCTCATTTGCGTTTGTTAGCCACCATATATGCTAGTCGCTTGCTGCAGCTCAACCTCATACCTTTTCCCTACCTATAAACTTAAATAGTCTTGATCGCGAGGGTGTGAGATTGCTGAGTCCCCGTGACTCATAGTTACTTGCAAAACCAGTTTGCAGGTGCCGATGAAAAACTGTGCAGGTGACGCAACTGAGCTCAAGGAGGAGCTTGATGAGATTCACGTTCGTTATGTTGTTCCATTTCCAGTTGATCAGTAGTGGAGCCCAGTTGGGACGATCGGGGATCTTTGTAGCATTTGGGGTAGTCTTGTTTTATTTTGGTTTTGTACTCGGACCTTGATTGTATCTGGTGGATGTAATGCTTTATTCATGTAATTGTGTGAAGTGGCGATTTTAAGCCAACTATGTATCTCTTTCCCTTATGTATTACATGGGTTGTGTGAAGATTACCTCACTTGCGACATTGCTTTCAATGCGGTTATGCCTCTAAGTCATGCTTCGACACGTGGGAGATATAGCCGCATCGAGGGCGTTACAAGTTCGTATCAGAGCCTTCCCCAACCTTAGGAGCCCCCTGCTTGATCGAATCGTTGGCGTTGTTTAGTCTAGAAAAATGTTTTGAGACTTTTAGGTTTATATATATCAGAGAGTAGGATTCTTTTTACTCCTCAGTCCCTTTGTCGCTCTGGTGAGGCATCCTGACGTAGAGTTTTGACTCTTCTCTTCTCAAATTTCACCAAAAAAATTTAGGATCACGCGGGTATCTTGGAATCGTTCCGATGGTTTTGGGACGAGAACATTGTTCTTGGTGCCTCCAGACATTTAGGGGTTGTGGCAGTGTCCCGAGGAGTTGAGCTCCAAGGTGTTGTCGTCACAATTTTATCATTGAGATTCTGGAATACCTGAGTTCGCCGACATCGAAAATCTCTTTTATGCAATTGTTGGTGAGATAACCTCGACGCCACCCAGTACTGGGGTAGGAGTTCGGGAGTATTGCCATAACTCATATAACGGATGCTTTTCGAAGGTTGAGGTAAATGATTTCCGAAGGTTTCTTGGTTATGTGTTGAAGGATGGATACAGCTGGATGTCGGATTTGCTAGTTTGGTTGAGATATTATGCTTCCCCTGTATCCCCAACACCTAATTGCATAACCGGAAAATTTCGGGAGTTCATAAGTGGGAATTCAAGTAGCTCTTAGGATATCTTTCCGATAGATGTATGATATGAAATTGGGGTTAGACGTCTAGTGGTCCACCTTTCCACGGTTGGTTTTACAGTGGTCTCGTTGTGTCTTAAAGAGTCCTTGGCTATGCTGACTCGGGGACGCTTCGTATGTCATGTCCACTGCCTTGTACATGATGGTGATGTATGATCGAGCCCGTGGAGGCCCCACCACGAAAACTTCGGATGAAATCTCTATCATATGTTTGTTCTGACTTATTTTGCGAGCTAATCCTTTGTTTTCTTTCGGTTTGTGGTATTCCAGTTGCTTCAAAGTCAAGTGTTGAATCCATACCTTCCCTAAGCGATGTTCTCATATTCCTATGTGAATACAAATCCTTCTTGATCTTCGAATTTGCCATCTCAATTTCTTCTGAACCGGTGTGTCGGATTTCGGGTTCCGGCAGACCCTTGAGGTTCGAACACTGGGGTGCGCGCGGAGATTTCGCCTTCTACCTACCTGCACCCCTCCGCCTCACTAAGATCTAAGCTATGGAAAGAATAGCACAAGAGACACAGGGTTTATACTGGTTCGGGCCACCGTCGTGGTGTAATACCCTACTCTAGTGTGTGGTGTGGTGGATTGCCTCTTGGGCTGATGATGATGAGCAGTACAAGGAAGAACAGCCTCGCGATGGGCTGTTCTTGGCTAAGGGGATGAACTGCTAGGAGGAGTTCAGTCACCCTTCTCTCTCTCTCTCTCTCTCTCTTCGATTCTCTCTCCGATTTCGATTTCCATCCCTCTACCTTGTGGGTGGCTAGTCCTATTTATAGGCAAAGGCCCTGGGCCTGTTCCCAAATATTGAGCGGGAAGGGCGCCAACAATTGGCCATTTTGAAGGGGAACATGTGGTACACTTATCCTGACTAAAGTTGGTCCTCGCCTGCCAAAGGCTCTGGTGGTGACGCTGGCTTGGGCTCCACAATGACTTCCTCCCTGCCGTTGGACTGGTCTTGGTCTCGTTGCACCGAAACGGGTGCCTTTGCTTGATGCTCTCGCCTGCGCTTGCTCCCTTTGCACCAAAGAGGAAAGGAGGACACTGCGCGGGCTGGCGCCCACCTTGCACCCTTGGTCGTCATGGCTTGCGTCACGGGCACCTTGTGAGGTACCCCGCCTTGATCTCTCCGCCTCCTAGCGAGCCAGCCTGATGAGGCCGTGCTTGAGGAAGCTCCGTGTTTTCCGCCCCACGAGGCTTGGCCCCTCGCGAGGGTCTTGGGTCTATGTTGACGAAGATGGGCCGTGTTGGGCCCCCTTTGAGCCACGCCGCAGGCCGCAGGCAGGCAAGTCTGGGGACCCCCGCTCCCAGAACGCCGACAGTAGCCCCCGGGCCCAAGGCGTGTCCGGACTTGGCCGTGCATGGAGGCGAAAGGGCAAGAGCGAAGCGCCGCGGGCCCTAACAGCCTGCGGCCTTGGGCGCTGTGTGGCGGTTGATTGTACGTGGGCGTCTCCACTTCCCCACGGCGCCTCGACAACTGCACGGATTGGACAAGTCCCTGCTTGCAAAGCGGGTCATGATTACCTGCGATCGTGGAGGTCGGCGGTTGGCCTTCGCCGGCCATAAGTACGGAACGGTGCGCGCCCTTCCAGTCCGTCCCTTATTGCTTCTCCTTCTTCCCGGTCCTTGCTCCGTCTTGCTGCGATGGCTCCGATCCGCCGGTTCTTCGTGGCAAAGAAGGGAAAGGCTCCCCGAGAGTAACCAGACCCGCTCTCGCTAAAGAAACGACTCGCCCTCCGCGGCCGGGACGAGGGGGCCCATCAGGTGGTGTCGAGGCCCTGGTGCGAGCGGCCACCGCCAGGGTTCCCGCTTTCGTTGTACGCCCACATCGAGGGCTCTGAAGGAGTCGATGCCGATCGCCACGGGCGGCGCCGCTATCGGCGCCGGCGGGTCACGAAGGTGTGGGTCGTCCCCCCTGGGGTCCACACCGAGGGCTCGTCATGAGAGTTCGTGCTCCACGCCGCCATGCCTCCTCAGTCTTGGATTCGCCTTCCTCCCTTCTTTGCCTCCATCATCCCGCAGGGAGAACTCCTGGAGCTTTGGCCCGGGCGAGGTCTTCATGACTCGAGGCTGGAGCGAAATCGCCCGGGTTTGCAGGACAAGAGGCGCCTTCGCGATCCACATGGAGTACAACGGTGCTTCGGTCATGTTCTTCAAGGTCTTTGATGCGAACGGGCGCCGGCTGGAGTGCTGCCCCGGGAGAGGTGGTCGGGACCCTACTATGGCGAGGACTGGGCCCGCCGACCGCTCCCTTGGCGGCTCCTCAGGCGGCGGAGGTTCCAGCGACTCCGGTGAGCTCTTGGCGACTCTGTAGACGAGCGACGACAGCTACGAGCCCCCGAGCCGGCGCCGCTCCTGGAGCAGGGCGGGCTCGTCAGGCCGTCGCCGACTCTGATCTGGATGGGGTCAGCGCCGGTGCTTGACGGCCCACTGTTGATGATGGCTTCTTTTGTAGGGGCGCGTGTAGTCAGCGTCCTTCTAGGATCTGTTCCCTGCGAGGAATCAAAGACGCGTCCCGTGGGGGCTTGTAAGGTGCCTGTGATCCTGTTTTGTTAATATAACCCTTGTCGTAGAATGGTGCGAGTTGCTCCTTCCGTCTTAGCCTAGTTCTCCCTTTCGAACCTCACGAAGGCTTGGTGCTCTGCACCGACAGGTCCCAGTCCCAAGGCGGCTTCAGCCTTCGCTGGTATGCTAGGTCGCGATGTCGTGGTCAAGGCCAGGAGGTGAGCGACCCGGGTTCCGGTAAGAGCCCCTGAGTCGCGATGCTCAGGAGGTCCCCTTTGGCGCTCAAGCAGCCGTCGTTCGGTGGGAAACGAGAGCGGCGTCGCTAACACGGGATTGCATTAGGTGCGGGGATGGTGCCATGGTAGCTGGTGCTTCCGGGGGGTGACTTATCTCGAGAATCAGGGACCACTCTCTGGTGTGTCGCCGGGTCCGTGCATCGGCAGGCGTGAGGTTGCTCGGCGAGGTCCTCGCGTGTCCCTCCACTCTCGCCTTTGCTCCCCTTTCTGCTCTACGTCCTCGGGTCCCGGCCCTCGAGCGAGTCTCAGCCGTCGCTGGTATGCCAGGTCACGATGCCATAGACAAGGCCAGAGGGTAAGGGCTGGAGAGCCAGTAAGAGCCCTGAGTCGCGATGCTCAGGCACCCCCCCTTTAACGTGCAAGCGGTTTGCGCGGATGAGAGTGAAGGAGACACCGCAAGGGCCTCGCCTGAAGCAGCTCCTTTAGGAGATCCTGTAGACCCATCATAGAAAGAACAAGGGGTTGCCATGACAATTGACATTCAGCCGTTGGTTGCTTCCGAGGGGCGATGAGGCACTGAAGGCTTGACGAGGTGGCGCCATGCGGGGCTGACGCGGCTAGAGCTCAGCCATTCAGGTTTGTCGGTGTTGCAGGGACGGACCCATGCGCAAGCGTCGTGCCGTTTGGGAGCAGCTTTGTCAGTTGGCGTCAGTTGAGCGGGCAACTAGGTCAAACACATTAGCCGCGAAGGAGTGGATTCATTCAAATGGATGCTGGGAAGGCGGACATCACTGGGTCAGGTCCGAGCGACTTGGGGATGATGCAGCCCGTGGGGCGCCCCCAACAAGGTAAGCTAATAACATGAAATAAAAGGGATACATGCCGCAGGGACGGATCCACGCAGCCTTGGAATAATGCAGCCCTGGGCACGCTCCCAGCTGGAAATGAAACTTGAAAGATGTCACCTGATGATGTTGAGGACGAAGGAGTGTTGGTGTAGCAGACTCGGTGGGCTGCGGAAGCCGATCCTCATGAGCCCCCAGGCCCAGGGGCCTCGGGAGGCTCCGGAGGCGCTGGTGGCTCCTCGCGGATCATCTCCATCTCCGCCAGGGCTGCGGAACGCCTTGCCTCTTGAGCCTCCATGATGCCCCTCATGAGGCGCTGGTACGTGGCAGCCACGTTCGGCAAGCCGTAAGGCATGCGAACGTAGTTGTGGGGTGGACCTTTGCAGCGCCCCACTCGCGAGGGCCAGAGGCGCTCCAGAGAGGCGGCTCGATTGAGCCCTGGTATGTCGATGCAGACGCGCAGCCCACCATCCTCGCCTGGATGGGGAGCCACGACTGGTAGGCGGCGGCCGCCTTTCATGACTCTCGACTCCTATAGCTCCTGAATGGCCTTGCTGACGAACTCCTGAGGGTCTGGCTCTCCTTCCCTTACTCCTTGAGGGAAACGTGCTTCGAAACACGCCTCCATGTGGTGCCCAAGCACCTCCCTCGTGACCTTAGCCAGGTCGGTGGCCCTCCAGGGGAGAGCCCCCGAGCCTTGCCTGAGGAGGGCGCCAGGCGCGCTTTCCTATGCGATGGAAGGAGGTTCCCCCTCGGCAGGCGCGGGCCCTGAGGGGCCTGCCTCCTGAGGGGCCGGGCCGGACGACGTCTTCTTCTTCTTGGGGGCTGTCTCGGGAAGCCTCCTGCTTCCGTGATCCGGGTCTTCTAGTGATGCGGCCTGAAAGGCTCGTTCCAGGGAACTCACCGCGTCCTTCTCTTCACAAGGCACCATGATGACTCCGCCACTTCCTGGCATCTTGAGGACGTTGTAGCCGTGGTGAGTTACGTCCATGAACTTGGCCAGCGCTGGGTACCCAAGGATGGCATTGTACGGAAGGCGAATGTGAGCGACGTCGAAGTCGATGAGCTCGGTGCGATAGTTGTCGCGTGCCCTGAAGGTGACAGGGAGGCGGACCTGCCCAATCGGGACCGTGGAGCCGTTGGTGACTTCGGAGAAAGGCTTGGTTGGCTGAAGCTGGTTGTAGGGCACTTGGAGATTGTTGAATGTTTCCACGGACAGGACGTTGAGCCCTGCCCCGCCATCGATGAGGGTCCTGGTGACCACCATGTTGCTGATGATTGGGGAACAAAGCATCAGGAGGACTCCGGCTGTGGCCGCACACTTGAGATGATCTACTGAGCTGAACGTTATGGCGCACGCCGACCACCTGAGAGCGTGCGTGGCTTCGAGCTTGGGGAGGACTGCATTCACTTTGCGGGTGAACTGCTTGAAGATGCGTTGAGAGGCTGGGGCTTGAGCCCCGCCCAGGATGCAGGCTATTGTGCGCGGCTCCTGGAAGCCCCCAGCCCCCTCGTCCTGATGGCGGTCCTCGTTTCTCCTTGGCTGCGGCGGTAGCGAAGGGAGGCCTGTGTTGCCTTGCGGGCGATCCTCGCAAGGCTGATCCCTCCAGTCTCCCTCGCGAGGCGGGTCTTGGCAACGATCCTCGCGAGGTGAATCGCGCCACCCTTTGCGCGGGCAACGGTCTTCCCAGCGTCCTGCGTTCCTTCCTCCTCCTCGACCATAGCCCCGGTCACCGTGGTCGGGGCGACGGCCGATCCTTCCTTCTCGCACGACTCGGAGCTCTTGACATTCATTGGTGTTATGGGTGTGGAGGTCGTGGTACACACAGTACCGACTGCCCTTGGAAGACTCGGGCTGATCTCTGACCCGCTTGGTGTCTAGTTCTGTCGCGAGCACGGCAGCCCCCTTGCGCTTCACATCCTTGGCCTTGGGCTTCTTCTCTTCTGGTTCTACGGCAGGTAGCTCAAGGAGGGAGAGATGCCCTTCCTCTGCCCTGGCGCACTTGGTTGCCAAGTTGAGCAACTCCAAGGAAGTGCATATGTCTTCATGCATCGGCAGCTCCTCCTTCATCTTGACATCGCGCACGCCGTCGGAGAAGGCTAAGATGATGGCTTCCTCGGTCACCTTGGGAATCTTGAGGCGGGCGTTGTTGAAGCGCTGGATGTACTTCTGCAAGGTCTCTCCGGGTTGTTGCTTGATGCGGCGCATGTCGCTCACGGTGGGTGGCCGGTCGCGGATACCTTGGAAGTTGGCGATGAAGCGGGTGCGCATCTCGTCCCAGGAGGAGATCGTGCCTGGAGCCCGGTGCGGGCCCCGTCCTTGAGTGCCATGGGAAACCAGTTCGCCATGACCTTCTCGTCTCCGTTGGTAGCTTTGATACCCAGCTCATAGAGCTGGAGGAACTCCGCAGGGTCGGATGTGCCATCGTAACGAGGAGGCGGGTCTGGCTTGAACTTGCCGGGCCACACGACGCTGCGTAGCTCGGTGGTGAAGGTACGGCAGCTTGTTGTGGCCACGGGAGGCCTTGGGTGACGGAGACTTGCATGTCCCCACGCACTGCAGCTGGGAGCAGCGCGGGGTCTTGACGTGCGGGAGCAGGAGCATGGTCACGACATGCTAGAGCAGGGAGCGCCCGGGCAGCTTCTTGCGGGCGAGGGACTTCTTGGCAGCTCTGCTCTTGCCGCACTAGCACCTGACGGAGCCAGTTCCGCCCAGGGGCCACGCGTCTTGGAGCCATGGCGCCTTCTTGAGGAGGAGGCGGCTGGGGCGGCCCCGGAGCTTCGTCGCCCACGCAAGGCGGGGTGCGGTGCAGCGGAACGGACGGTGCAGGAGAGCCCCCTGCGGCGCAGACGATCTCGGCGACGCGGTCGAGCCATTCTTTGTAGACGTCGTCGACGGGACAGTAGCGCAGGAGCTCGTTTGCTGCGATGAGCGCAGCTCGAGCCTCCATGGGTCTGCGGAGCGCGCGGGACGAAGAACCAGCTAGGTGAGTGAGGGAGTAGCGGTGCGGCCATCTTGCCGCACGGACGGATGCTGAGACGATGCTTGTTGCTCGTTCCCCGTCGGGCCGGTGGCGGCGTTGACGGCAGGTGACGGGGAACGGCGAGGACGCCCGCCAACAGGAGCCGTCTGGGCAACGCGGAAGCGAGAGCGGCCCGGCGCTCGGCGCGGGCCCGACAAGCGTCAAACATGGACGCGATGGTCGGAGGAGAACGGGGTGGTGGAAGACGAATTCCGGTGCACCCCTACCTGGCGCGCCAAATGTCGGATTTCAGGTTCCGGCAGACCCTCGAGGTTCAAACACTGGGGTGCGCACAGAGATTTCGCCTTCTACCTACCTGCACCCCTCCGCCTCGCTAAGATCTAAGCTATGGAAAGAACAGCACAAGAGACACAGGGTTTATACAGGTTCGGGCCACCGTCATGGTGTAATACCCTACACCAGTGTGTGGTGTGGTGGATTGCCTCTTGGGCTGATGATGATGAGCAGTACAAGGAAGAACAGCCTTGCGAGGGTCTGTTATTGGCTGAGGGGATGAACTGCTAGGAGGAGTTCAGTCACCCTTCTCTCTCTCTCTCTCTCTCTCTCTCTCTCTCTCTCTGTTTTCGATTCTCTCTCCGATTTCGATTTCCATCCCTCTACCCTGTGGGTGGCTAGTCCTATTTATAGGCAAAGGCCCTGGGCCTCTTCCCAAATATTGAGCGGGAAGCGTGCCAACAATTGGCCATTTTGAAGGGGAACATCTGGTACACTTATCCTGACTAAAGTTGGTCCTCGCCTGCCAAAGGCTCTGGTGGTGACGCTGGCTTGGGCTCCACAATGACTTCCTCCCTGCCGTTGGACTGGTCTTGGTCTCGTTGCACCGAAACGGGTGCCTTTGCTTGATGCTCTCGCCTGCGCTTGCTCCCTTTGCACCAAAGAGGAAAGGAGGACACTGCACGCGCTGGCGCCCGCCTGGCACCCTTGGTCATCATGACTTGCGTCATAGGCACCTTGTGAGGTACCCCGCCTTGATCTCTCCGCCTCCTTGCGAGCCAGCCTGATGAGGTCGTTCCTGAGGAAGCTCCGTGTCGTCCGCCCCACGAGGGTTGGCCCCTCGCAAGGGTCCTGGGTCTGTGTTGACGAAGATGGGCCGTGTTGGGCCCCCTTTGAGCCACGCTACAGGCCGCAGGCAGGCAAGTCTGGGGACCCCCGTTCCCAGAACGCCGGCACGGTGTGTTTCTCTTCAAGTGGATCCGATCATTTGAACATCCGTAAGATCAACTCTAAGTCTTCTCAACGTTGTTTATTTCATCCGTCCCCAAGTTGCCTTTGTTTTCCCACCCTCCCACACTTTTTCTTCAAGGACTCAGATTTCTTAGTCAAGTATTCATCTTACAGATGTGAAGTCTCTTCTTTCTTTTCATTCAATGTTCTTATCCGATGATTCTCATGAATATACTAACGAAGCTTCAAGTTAATCATTCTTTGTTCTTCTCTTCTCCAATGGATTCAATTCAAGCTTCGGTGTTGAGCATATTCCTTTCTTTTGTCCAATGCTTTCTCATGCCGGTGCAGCTCTTAATCATTCTCATCTTGCTATCCATTTGTTCTGTAGTGCTGAAGATATCTCAGAAGATTTGTGTCTCCACTATCAATCCATTCAAGTTATTTTGAGGTTGTTATCTCATTCAAGCCATTTAACTCAACCGGCGCAATCTATCTTTTAAATCGTTCAACGGTGTATCTTTTGAGTGGGCCCTAACCCATAGGTCTTTTTCCAGGATCTTACCTGACTCCTCTATTTTTTCCAGAGCAATCCTCAAATTCTTCCAAAGTTTGACGTAAGAATGACCTGTCATCAGTCAAATGTCTTTCACCAAGATCTTTCAAATTCTTTTCATTGTTGATTCAACCTTTATTTTCTGGATTATTTCGGAGTGTCTCAACAATTCATGGTGGCGTGTCTCGTCGTCATTCTCAGATTTTGAAGACCGAAGAAGAGTTTACCTCTAAATCTTATCCGTTCTCTCAAAGATTCGTGATTCTAGCTTGTTGCCATCCTCTCATAATTGTTTTCAATTGTGAGAATTCTTTTCACCCATCCGGAGCAATTAAAGAGTCTTTTTAGTTTGATTCTCCGAAGCCCATCATCTCATAATTATTCATTCTTAGCTTTCAGCTATTGTTCTCAAAATCTTACCGGTGCATCATTCAAATATCCTCTAATCAGTTCATGATCTCTCTGTTCCCTTGCATCTTGATTTCTCTTAAGTACCTTCATTCATTTGCTAATCCTTACCCATGATTCGTTCCCCTTGCTTCGTTCTTTTTTGATTCTTACGATGGTTTGCTCAAGATTCTCTTCCATGGTTATCATATTAATTCTTTTGTTCTTTCAAATCCTACCGGTGGATCATCAAGATTCTCTTCCATGATTCAAGTTTGCGCTATATCTCTTTTAATCCTTTCCACGAGAATAAGTAGTATGCCAAATCCATTGTTTGTCATCAATCTAAATTGGTGAAGGATATGCATAACGTAAACGTTATTCTTGTTTCATCCAAGTGATTAATTCCTTATTCCGGAGGTTCATCTAAATTCTTGATTTGTGTTGTTCATCTTTTCTTTTCCGAAGTTCCAGGCTTTTCCGCATTATCTCGTCGCGAAGCTCCTTCCAAATCATCGCAAGGCTTCACCTTGTGTTTTCAATTTCTCCTTCCTTTCGCTTGATCATCCTTTTGTTACCGGAGTTCTTCATTGAGGCTCATCAAGGATTTAATTCCTTCTCGAAGCGTTCATCGAGATTCTTTTCAGAGGAGCTCAAGTATTCCTCATCTTGCATTCCAAAATGCAATTCTTTCTACCTTATCATCTGAGGAGGTGTTATGTCATTGTTGATAATTTCCCGTCGTGTTTCATGATTCACAGGGTTTCAAGACTAACGTATCTAAATCCATCATTTTCTCTTCTCTCAAGACATCTTTTCAACCAATCAACCTCTTCATTGGATTATCTTGGGTTATATTTCACCTAAAGCTTTCCCTAAGGATTTTGCTAATTATGGTGCTTATAAACGACCCTAGTTCTTCATTTATCCTCCCGGTGAAATAAGTTTCTCGTCTTCTTGTTGATATCAATCCAATCTATTGTTTCCGTTAGTGGCATAATTTCACCTGATAGTTTTGAGATGTTTTTCCATAAGCCCACAACAACCTTATTCTTTTGTTGTTTAATTTTCAACAACTCCATTCAATCCTTCTTTCTAAGGACGCTTTCAAATTCATTTGACGTAGAAGATGTTGGTTTCTTCTTTGTTACTTTTAGTTTGTTCTACCTTTTGTTTTGGAGGCATTGTGATGTTGCTCTCTTCAACCCATCATCTTGTTTGTCAAGATCTTGTTCAATTCCTTCCATTTACAGTCGAAGTTCTTTCCAAATTATATCTATCTTATTCTTTCTCTATCTTGTTTTAACTGGAGTGTTGTGTCTATCATTCCTCTTCTAACCGGGGTCTCGTCCAAGTGCTTTCATATTGAAAAGCTCATATTCTCCACCTCCAATTTCCAACCGGAGTGTTGCCGTAATTGATCTTTATCATTCCATGTACATCTCGTGTCAGCCGAGGTGCTTGCATCTAATTCATGTCCATTGTAACCTTTTCCTTATGTCTTTTAACCCATAAGGTTCTCGTAATTTTCCTTGTTCCTCTTTTCTAACGGAGTGATTTCAACTTCGTTCATCTCCGTTGTATTCTTTTCTCTAAATGGCTTAACCTTTAAACGTTCTTTGGTTTCACTCGTTTGTCGAAGAAGCAACTTAGTTTTAACTCTTATCTTCCTCTTACTTTTCCCTCCGGTGCCATCCTAGATCTCGGGACGTGATCCTCTCGTAGTGGTGGAGTGTTGTAACGCCCCATGACCGGAGCTTCAGATACCTTCCATGGGTTCCGAGTTTTGTTGGTGTTTTGTTTGGTTTGTTGCATTCATACTTGCATCATGTGCATTGCATCATGTCATCATGCAACCCGTTTTAAAAACTTAACTAAATTAAATGGCATGGATCTTCGATCCATTTAAATCGAGGGAAGGGTGACTTCTCTTTATAACATATCCCCCCAATATTATAGGGAGCTATAACGAAATATTCCATTAGTTTGGGATCACCTAACACACTTGCAAATAATCACATGCCTTTTTCCGCTTCAAATTTAGTCCCCAAACTCTTCCTGTAATTTCTTTCGTCACTTCCCTGAGCTCCACCTAAATTCTCAACATTTTTGGGCACTTCGAAAAACATGTCCTAGTTCAAACATTTTGAATTAAATTCAAAGAAATTTGAATTTATTCTTTCAATCTTGGTCATTCCTAATTTCTTGGATCAACACATTTTGTGTGAGTCCAAGAAATTTAACCTCTTGCTCAAATTCGTTCACTAACCCTCTCCTTCATTTTTCTTCTCTCTTTATTGTTCCTTCTTTCTTCTAAGGAGTATATGAGAGAGAGAGGGAGGTTGCACCCAGGCCCAGCCGCAGCAGACAGCCCACCTGGGCCTCCCAACCCATAGCCGAGCCGGCCACTAGGCCCAGTAAAGCTCCCCCCGTAACCCTAGCCCGATCCCCATCTCCCCTCTCCCTTGTTCCCTCCAGTGCGCCGCTACCTCATACGCACGCATCGAGCCAGGAGGCGTACTCAATCCCGTCTCTCTCTCCTGCGCCGCCATGTCTCTCCCTTAGCCCAATCCCCTCTCCCTCCCTAAGCTCTTCCTTGCGCCGAACCCCATGTTCCTGCTGCAGCTGCTCTTCCCGGCTCCTCCCGTGGCGCCCGCGTCCCTATTCACCTCCACTACCTCCGTGCCAGGGTCCCTCGCAGGCTCCTCCTCGTCAACTTGCCTCGCCGCCGCGCGTCCCTGCACCGCCGCTTTCTCCTTGTCGGCGCCCAGGCCCCGTTGAGCTCACTGCTGCACCTCATCGCATCACTGCTGCATCCTCGCCGCCGGCCATCCTCGCAGCTGCCCGGGCTCCTCCTTTGTAACGCCCTCGATGCAGCTATATCTCCCACGTGTCGAAGCACGACTTAGAGGCATAACCGCATTGAAAGCAATGTCGCAAGTGAGGTAATCTTCACACAACCCATGTAATACATAAGGGAAAGAGATACATAGTTGGCTTACAATCGCCACTTCACACAAATACATGAATAAAGCATTACAACATACAAATACAATCAAGGTCCGACTACGGAACCAAAATAAAAGAAGAACCCAAAATGCGACAAAGGTCCCCAATCGACCCCAACTGGGCTCCACCACTGATCAACTAGAATGGAACAACACAAAGGACAAGATCTTCCTCGAGCTCCTCCTAAGCTTGGTTGCGTCATCTGCATGGACTAATCGGCACCTGCAAGCTGGTTTTGGAAGTATCTGTGAGCCATGGGGACTCAGCAATCTCACACCCTCGCGATCAAGACTATTTAAGCTTATGGGTAAGGTAAAGGTAAGAGGTGGCGCTGCAGCAAGCGACTAGCATATATGGTGGCTAACATACGCAAATGAGAGCGAGAAGAGAAGGAAAAGCACGGTCAATAAAAGTATGATCAAGAAGTGATCCTTAAACAACCTACGTCAAGCATAACTCCAACAATCGTGTTCACTTCCCAGACTCCGCTGGAAAGAGACCATCACAGTTACACACGCGGTTGATTCACTTTAATTAAGGTCAACTTCAGGTTTTCTACAACCGGACGTTAACAAATTCCCATCTGCCCATAACCGCGGGCACGGCTTTCGAAAGTTCAAATCCCTGCAGGGGTGTCCCAACTTAGCCCACGACAAGCTCTCGTGGTCAATGAAGGAATAGACCTCCTCCCGAGACATTCCGATCAGACTCGGTATCCCGGTACTCCAAGACATCCTGATAGGAGCTACACATATCTCGTTCTCAGGGAAACACCGGATGAACACTACGTACAGCTAAAACCAGCCCTCAAGTTTCCCCGAGGTGGCGCCGCAAGTGGTTCTGTTTCGGACCAACACTTAGACAAGCACTGGCCCGGGGGGGGGGGGGGGTTAAAATAAAGATGACCCTTGGGCTGGCCTAACCCAAGGGAAAAAAAGGCTAGGTGGCGAATGGTAAAACCAAGGTTGGGCCTTGCTGGAGGAGTTTTATTTAAAGTGAACTGTCAAGGGGTTCCCATTATAAGCCAACCGCGTAAGGAACGCAAAATCCGGGAACATAACACCGATATGACAGAAACTAGGGCGGCAAGAGTGGAACAAAACACCAGGCATAAGGCCGAGCCTTCCACCCTTTACCAAGTATATAGATGCATTAATTAAATAAGATATATTGTGATATCCCAACAAGTAAACATGTTCCAACAAGGAACAACATCTCCATGTTCCACCAAGGAACAAACTTCAATCTTCACCTGCAACTAACAACGCTATAAGAGGGGCTGAGCAAAGCTATAACATAGCCAAACAACGGTTTGCTAGGACAAGGTGGTTAGACGCTTGGCTTAACAATACGGGAGGCATGATAAGCAAGTGGTAGGTATCGCAGCATAGGCATAGCAAAAGAGCGAGCATCTAGCAAGCAAAGATAGAAATGATTTCGAGGGTATGGTCATCTTGCCTGAAATCCCGCAAGGAAGAAGAACTAGTCCATGAAGAAGACAAATGGATGTAGACGAACGGGTCCTCACAAACACGACGTTACCGTAACCGACCCGAAGAAGCAACACAAGAAAAGAAGCACACAACATAGTAAACAACCAACACATGAACATGGTATGATATGCGGGATGCGGGATGCGATGCATATGCATGATTGGACAAGGAATGCATGAACCTGGCCTCAACATGGAAATCCAAGTGTGCCACTGGAAAGATGAGGTGCTTACGATTGAAATCGATATAAAGATCACTGGAATCGGAGTTACGGTTTGGAAATGGCAAGCAATTCAAATATGACACCGATATGCGATTTACAGGAAGTAGTCATCTAAATGCAATGAGATGAACATGCTACAGCACTCAAACATGGCAACAAAATACATGGAAGGGATGGATTCAAGATGCTTAACAAAAGTCTAGCACTGAGCTACGGCCAATTCATCCATTAACAGGTTCAAACAAGCATGGCAAAAATGCAAACGGTAAACAGATCTCAGACTTAGTGAAATTAACACTTGTCTGGAATTTCAGATCAGATAGCACTCTCGGAGCAACAGAACTATATGCTACAAGACCTTAACATGACAAAGTAAAGCATGGCATGGAGCTACTCAAAGAGCTTAACAAAAGTCCCTTAGTGACCTTGAGCCAAAAGGGATCACAAAATACATTTGCAAGCATGTGAACATAGCAAAACATAATCAGTTTTCAGACTTAGTGAAAACTGGCACATGCTGAAAACATAACTCAAGTAGGCATGTTTATGAGCTCGATGCACTCACTACGGTGCGAGTCATGATAAGGTAAGCATACACTCAATAAGAATACACAAAATGCAAGCTAGACATGGCAAGAACAATAACATAGCATGCACGGATCAACTATAGCATCATCGGCAAAATTGCAAACAAGTTGACAATCTGCCCAGATTCACAAACTAGCAAAAGTAGAGGTCCATTGACTCAAGCTAGGGTGCTCCATATATGTAAACAAAGACATGAATGGATAGAGCACTACAAGATTAACAAAACATCCTTACTGATCATCCTCAAAAGATTCACGGATCACTAGGAAACAACATGAACATATGGCATCATGAACTAAACAGCTCAAAGACTTAGTGGAAATGCTAAGTCCCTGAAAACAAAATTACCAAGTGCCTCACTTTGCAAGCTTGCACTAGTCACCACACACATCACAAAAATACATGGGTTGCACCTCTGGAAAGATGACAAAACCCTTAACAAAACATATGTAGAGCACATGGGCATATCATGCACACAATAATCATGGCAAAAATGACAAATGTCTAAAACGGAGTAGCAGATGTGACAATTATCTCAAGTAGCCCTCTTCTAACAGAATTTCGGGCATCAAGATGCACTCAAATGAAAATGATGCAATGGAATGAAATGATGTACTCTCTGAGATGAACATTTTGATATGCTATATGCATGAATCGGAGCTACGGATGCAAAGTTACGATGCGACGAACATGGGCACATGAATCTGGGAATATCGGGGACTTAGTGAAAATTAACCTCTCTCGGAAAAGTCAACGGGTGGACGAGGAGATCCAGGACGGGGTGGTTCCGGATCGGGACGAAGCCGTTTGTATCGGGGGAGTGGTGGATCTCATCCCACTCCCCGATCGGATCTGGCCGGACCGTATCTCCGGCGACGAACGACGGCGGAGGGCGGTGGAGCTCCGGCGGAGGTCAACTCCAGCGCGGCCGTGGGCTTCGGGCGGCGCGGGGCGTCGTGGAGGCGGCGGACGGTGACCGGCCCGGCAACGAGTGTGGCGGTGCCGGTGAGGAACCGGAGCGGCGGCGCGGTGAAGGAGCAGGGCGCCGGCGGGGCGGGCGGCGGCCTCGGGGCGCGGGAGCCGGCCGGCTTTGGCACGCTGGCCGGAGAAGCATGGCGCGGCGGCGGATGGCAGTTCCGGCGAGCGGGGGCGCCTGGCGCATGGGCAGCGGCGGCTCTGGGCCTGCGTGGGCCCGATCCAGGTTCCGCGGGCCGCGGCGGGTGCGGGAGGAGACACAGGGGGCGCGGGGACAAGTGGCGGCACGCGAGTGGAGGAGAGGGGCGGCGCGGCTGATGTGGCGGCCGCCGATTGGCCCGGGTGATGTGGAGGGCGTGGCGGGACATGTCCGGCGGCGTGGGATGAAATGTCCGGCGGCGCACGGAGTAGTTTTAGGGTTTGGACTGCGCGAAAAATTCGGAGGGGATCACATATATATAGGTAGAGGGAGCTAGGAGAGTCCAAATGAGGTGCAGTTTTCGGCCACGCGATCGTGATCGAACGCTCTAGATGATGGAGAGGGTTTTGGGCCAAAATGGAGGGGTGTTGGGCTGCAACACACACGAGGCCTTTTCGGTCCCTCAGTTAACCGTTGGAGTATCAAACGAAGTCCAAATGATACAAAACTTGACAGGCGGTCTACCGGTAGTAAACCAAGGCCGCTTGGCAAGTCTCGGTCCAATCCGGAAATGTTTAATCCCCACACATGAGAAGAAGGTAGAAATGACCACGCGAGGAGAACGAAGCGCCGGAATGCAAAATGGACAACGGGAAAAATGCTCGGATGCATGAGACGAACACGTATGCAAATGAAATGCACATGATGACATGATATGCAATGCATGACACGCAAGCAGCGACAAGGCAACAGCAGCGAATAACTGGATGACACCTGGCACATCGGTCTCGGGGCGTTACAACACTCCACCACTACGAGAGGATCTCGTCTCGAGATCTACAATGGCACCAGAGGGACAACGAAAGAGAAAGAGGAGAGGTAAAACTAAGTTGCTTCTTTGACAAACGAGTGAAACCAAAGAACCTTGCGAGGTTGAACAAGTTCGAGAAAAGAATACAACAAAGGTGAACAAGGTCGAAAACACTCAGTTAGAAAAGAGGTACAAAGAACATTGCAAAAAACCTTGAGGTTGAAAGGCAAGATATATATTGAAATCACTCCGGTTAAAACAAGATAGAAAAGGATTAAGAATGATATAATTTGGACAACACTCCGACTGAGAAGGGACGCAAAACTTGATAAGTTGAGAGAACTTGAAAAGAAAACACGACACTCCGGTTGAATGGATAAGCAAAGAAAAGAACACTATCATGACAAAACAAGAAGATGGGTAGAAGAGGGCAACATCACAATGCCTCCGGAACAAAAGAATAGAAGATAGATAACTGAGATATGAGAATGGAGAAGAAAATGCCAACTTCTGCCACAAAAGAGCTTGAAGAGGCATCTTTAGGAGAAGGGTCGAACGGAGTTGTTGTGAAAACCCACAACGAAAATAATAAGCTTGATATGGTCTTATGGAATACAACTCAAATCATGAGGTGACCACCTGCCACTCACGGGAAAAGAATTGTATTGATATGAACAACGAGACGAGAAAATATTTCACTTGGAGGGTAAAAGAAGAACTTGGGTCCTTTATAAGCACCATAAATAGCAACAATCCTTAGGGAAGGCTTTAGGTGAAATATAACCCAAGATAATTCCAAAGAAGAGATTGATGGATTTAAAATATCTCATTCATGACAACATGTGAATCATGAAACATGAATTCAAATTATCGAGAATGACATAATATCACCTCCAATGATACGGAAGAAAGAATTGCACTCCGGATTACAATATGAAGAAAGCTTGAGCTTCTTAAAAAAGAATCTCGATAAAAAACTTCGAGAAGGAATTAAATCATTGGTGAACCATCATGTAGAACCTTCATGAAGAACTCCGGTAGTAAAAGAATGATCAAGCAAGAGAAAAGACAAGTTGAAAACATAAGGTGAATACTTGCAATGATTAGATGGATCTTCAGGATGAAACAAATTGAGATAGCTTGGAACTCCGGAAAAGAAAAGATGAAACAATTGAAACCGAGAATTTGGTGAGCCTCCGGAATAAGGAATTAATCACTTGAATGAACAAGAATAAGAATTATGTTATGCTTATCCTTCACCAATTAAATTGATGGCAATCAACGGATTTGGCATATTACTTATTCTTGTAGAAAAGGATTAAGATAGATATGTCGTAAACTTGAGAAAGTCTTCGACGAACCACCGATGGAATTAGGAAACAACGAATGCATTGATATGATAAGAAAGAAGAAAAAACTTGAACGAACCACCGTAAGCATTGCCAAAGAACAAAGTAAAGGGATAAATTGCCGGAAAGGAATTAGAGAACGAATGAAAATACTTTAGGGAAATTATATCCACGAGAACAAAAGATCATGAGCTGATTAGAAAATATACTTGAATGATGCATCGGTATGATTTGGAGAATGAGAGCTGAAAGCTAAGAATGAATAATATTTTAAAAGATGGCCTTCGGAGGAAAAAAATGGGAACAACTCATGAAATGCTCCGGGTGGGTGAAAGAATTCTCACAATCAAAACAATTATGAGAGGATGACCTCGAATTAGAACCACGAATCTCTGAGAGAACGGATAAGATATGGAGGTAAAACTCTTATTTGGTCTTCAAATGACGACGAAAACACCACCGAGAATTATTGAGACACTCCGGGATGATTAAAAGAGGAGAGGTTGAGCCAACGATGAAAAGAATTCGACAGATCTTGGAGAAAACATGAGACTGATGATAATTCATTCTTACGTCAAACTTTAGAAAAGAATTTGAGGATAGCTCCGAGAAAATAAGAAAAGTCAGGTAAGATCCTGGGAAAGACCTGTGGGTTAGGGCCCACTCAAAGGAAACACCGTTGAAATGATTAAAAGAGATAAAGCACTAGCTGAATTAAATGGTTTGAATAAGATAACATTCTCGAAAGGTTTTGAACGAATGCAGAGTGGAAAACATGAATCTTCGAGATATCTAGAGAACTCCGGAATAAATGAATAACGAGAAGTGAATGAATATGAGGGCACCGGCATGAGAGGGTATTTGAAACGAGGAGAAAGATATGATCAACAAAGCTTGAATTAGTTCCACCGGAGAAGAAAAAAATGAAGAATGGCGAACTAGTAGAACATCTTCTTGAGAACCATCGGGTAAGAATATGGACGAAAAAAGAACGGAGAGACTTCACATCAATAAAAGGATACTTGAAAAGAAATCCGAATCTTTGAAGAAAAAGGGTGGGTGGGCGGGAAAAACAAAGGCAATTTGGGGACGGATGAAACAAACACCGTTGAGAAGAACTGGGATTGAATCTTGCGGATGTTGCAATGATCGGATCCACTTGACGAGAAGCACACCTGTTAAAAGGAATTGGCATGACAACTAGATGATCGAGAAGGATTAGTATTCACATCGGAATATGAGAACACCACTTGGAAAAGGTATGGAATCAACATTTGACTTCGGAGCAACTCGAATACCACAACTCGAAAACAAAAACAAAGGATTGGCTTGCGCAATAAGCCGGAACAAACATATGATAGAGATTTCGTCCGAAGTTTTCGTGGTGGGGCCTACACGGGCTCAATCGTACAACACCATAATGTAGAAGGCAGTGCACATGACATACGAAGCGTCCCCGAGTCGGCATAGCCAAGGACTCTTTAAGACACAATGAGACCACTGTAAAATCGACCGTGAATAGGCGGACCACTAGATGTCGTACCCCAATTTCATATCATACATCTGTCGGAAAGATATCCTAAGAGCTACATGAATTCCCACTTATAAACTCCCGAAATTTTCCGGTTATGCAATCAGGTGTTGGGGATACAGGGGAAGCATAATATCTCACCCAAACTAGCAAATCCTACATCCAGCTGTATCCATCCTTCAACACATAACCAAGAAACCTTTGGAAATCATCTACCTCAACCTTCGAAAAGCATCCGTTATACAAGTTATGGCGATACTCCCGAACTCCCGCCCCAGTACTGGGTGGCATCGAGGTTATCTCACCAACGAACTGCATAAAAGAGATTTTCGATGTCGGCGCACTAAACTCAGGTATTCCAGAACTGCAACGATAAAATTATGATGACAACACCTCAGAGCTCAACTCCCCGGGACACTTCCACTAAACCCCTGATAGGAGGCACCAAGACAATGTTCTCATCATAAAACCATCGGAACAATTCCAAGATATCCGCGTGATCCTAAATTTTTTTAGTGAAATTTGAGAAGAGAAGAGTCAAAGCTCTACGTCAGGATGCCTTACCAGAGCAATGAGGGGACTGGAAAGTAAAAAGAATTCCTAAACTCTCCGATATATAATTCCTAAATGACTCAAAACATTTTTCTAGACACGACTCGGCCGCTTAAAACAATCAAGCAATGGGGCTCCTAAGGTCAGGGAAGGCTCTGATTACCAACTTGTAACGCCCTCGATGCGGCTATATCTCCCACGTGTCGAAGCACAACTTAGAGGCATAACCGCATTAAAAGCAATGTCGCAAGTGAGGTAATCTTCACACAACTCATGTAATACATAAGGGAAAAAGATACATAGTTGGCTTACAATCGCCACTTCGCACAAATACATGAATAAAGCATTACAACATACAAATACAATTAAGGTCCGACTACGGAACCAAAATAAAAGAAGAACCCCAAATGCGACAAAGGTCCCCGATCGACCCCAGCTGGGCACCTGCAAGCTGGTTTTGGAAGTATCTGTGAGCCACGGGGACTCAGCAATCTCACATCCTCGCGATCAAGACTATTTGAGCTTATGGGTAAGGTAAAGGTAAGAGGTGGAGCTGCAGCAAGCGACTAGCATATATGGTGGCTAACATACACAAATGAGAGCGAGAAGAGAAGGCAAAGCACGGTCGATAAAAGTATGATCAAGAAGTGATCCTAAAACAACCTACGTCAACCATAACTCCAACAACCGTGTTCACTTCCCGGACTCCGCCGGAAAGAGACCATCACGGTTACACACGCGGTTGATTCATTTTAATTAAGGTCAACTTCCGGTTTTCTACAACCGGACGTTAACACATTCCCATCTGCCCATAACCGCGAGCACGGCTTTCGAAAGTTCAAATCCCTGCAGGGGTGTCCCAACTTAGCCCACGACAAGCTCTCATGGTGAACAAAGGAATAGACCTCCTCCCGAGACATTCCGATCAGACTCGGTATCCCGGTACTCCAAGACATCCTCGACAATGGTAAAACAAGTTCAGCAAGACCGCCCGATGCGCCGACATCCTGATAGGAGCTGCACATATCTCGTTCTCAGGGCAACACCGGATGAACACTACGTACAGCTAAAACCATCCCTCAAGTTTCCCCGAGGTGGCGCCGCAAGTGGCTCTGTTTTGGACCAACACTTAGACAAGCACTGGCCCGGGGGGCTAAAATAAAGATGACCCTTGGGCTGGCATAACCCAAGGGAAAAAAAGGCTAGGTGGCGAATGGTAAAACCAAGGTTGGGCCTTGCTGGAGCAGTTTTATTCAAAGCGAACTGTCAAGGGGTTCCCATTATAACCCAACCACGTAAGGAACGCAAAATCTGGGAACATAACACCGATATGACGGAAACTAGGGCGGCAAGAGTGGAACAAAACACCAGGCATAAGGCCGAGCCTTCCACCCTTTACCAAGTATATAGATGCATTAATTAAATAAGATATATTGTGATATCCCAACAAGTAAACATGTTCCAACAAGGAACAACATCTCCATGTTCCACCAAGGAACAAACTTCAATCTTCACATGCAACTAACAACGCTATAAGAGGGGCTGAGCAACGCGATAACATAGCCAAACAGCGGTTTGCTAGGACAAGGTGGTTAGACGCTTGGCTAAACAATATGGGAGGCATGATAAGCAAGTGGTAGGTATCGCAGCATAGGCATAGCAAAAGAGCGAGCATCTAACAAGCAAAGATAGAAATGATTTCGAGGGTATGGTCATCTTGCCTGAAATCCCGCAAGGAAGAAGACCTAGTCCATGAAGAAGACAAACGGACGTAGACGAACGGGTCCTCACAAACACAACGTTACCGGAACCGACCCAAAGAAGCAACCCCGGAAAAGAAGCACACAACATAGTAAACAACCAACACATGAACATGGTATGATATGCAGGATGCAGGATGCGATGCATATGCACGATTGGACAAGGAATGCACGAACCTGGCCTCAACATGGAAATCCCAGTGTGCCACTGGAAAGATGAGGTGATTTCGGTTGAAATCGATATAAAGATCACCGGAATCGGAGTTACGGTTTGGAAATGGCAAGCAATTCAAATATGACACCGGTATGCGATTTACAACAAGTAGTCATCTAAATGCAATGAGATGAACATGCTACAACACTCAAACATGGCAGGGATGCATTCAAGATTCTTAACAAAAGTCTAGCACTGAGCTACGGCCAATTCATCCATTAACAGGTTCAAACAAGCATGGCAAAAATGCAAACGTTAAACAGATCTCAGACTTAGTGAAATTAACACTTGTCTGGAATTTCAGAATAGATAGCACTCTCGGAGCAACAAAACTATATGCTACAGGACCTTAACATGACAAAGTAAAGCATGGCATGGAGCTACTGAAAGAGCTTAACAAAAGTCCCTTAGTGACCTTGAGCCAAAAGGGATCACAAAATACATTTGCAAGCATGTGAACATAGCAAAAACATAATCAGTTTTCAGACTTAGTGAAAACTGGCACATGCTGAAAACATAACTCAAGTAGGCATGTTTACGAGCTCGATGCACTCACTACGGTGCAAGTCATGGTAAGCTAAGCATACACCCAATAAGAATACACAAAATGCAAGCTAGAAATGGCAAGAACAATAACATAGCATGCACAGATCAACTATAGCATCATCGGCAAAATTGCAAACAAGTTGACAATCTGCCCAGATTCACAAAGTAGCAAAAGTAGAGCTCGATTGACTCAAGCTAGGGTGCTCCATATATGCAAACAAAGAAATGAATGGATAGAGTACTACAAGATTAACAAAACATCCTTACTGATCATCCACAAAAGAGGCACGGATCACTAGGAAACAACATGAACATATGGCATCATGAACTAAACAGCTCAAAGACTTAGTGGAAATGCTAAGTCCCTAAAAACAGAATTACAAGTGCCTCACTTTGCAAGCTTGCACTAGTCACCACACACATCACAAAAATACATGGGTTGCACCTCTGGAAAGATGACAAAACCCTTAACAAAACATATGTAGAGCACATGGGCATATCATGCACACAATAATCATGGCAAAAACCACAAATGTCTAAAATGGAGTAGCAGATCTGACAATTATCTCAAGTAGCCCTCTTCTAACAGCATTTCGGGCAACAAGATGCACTCAAATGAAAATGATGCAATGGAATGAAATGATGTACTCTCTGAGATGAATATTTTGATATGCTATATGCATGAATCGGAGCTACGGATGCAAAGTTATGATGCGACGAACATGGGCACATGAATCTGGGAATATCGGGGACTTGGTGAAAATTAACCTCTCTCGGAAAAGTCAACGGGCGGACGAGGAGATCCGGGAGGGGGTGGTTCCGGATCGGGACGAAGCCGTTTGGATCGGGGGAGTGGTGGATCTCATCCCACTCCCCGACCGGATCTGGCCGGACCGTATCTCCAGCGACGAACGACGGCGGAGGGCGGTGGAGCTCCGGCGGAGGTCAACTCCAGCGCGGCCGCGGGCTTCGGGCGGCGCGGGGCGTCATGGAGGCGGCGGACGGTGACCGGCCCGGCAACGAGTGTGGCGGTGCCGGCGAGGAACCAGAGCGGCGGCGCGGTGAAGGAGCAGGGCGCCGGCGGGGCAGGCGGCGGCCTCGGGGCGCGGGAGCCGGCCGGCTTTGGCGCGCTGGCCGGAGAAGCTTGGCGTGGCGGCGGATGGCAGTTCCGGCGAGCGGGGGCGCCTGGCGCGTGGGCAGCGGCGACTCTGGGCCCGCGCGGGCCTGATCCGGATTCCGCGGGCCGCGGCGGGTGCGGGAGGAGAGACAGGGGCGCGGTGACAAGTGGCGGCGCGCGAGTGGAGGAGAGGGGTGGTGCGGCTGATGTGGCGGCCGCTGATTGGCCCGGGTGAGGTGGAGGGCGTGGCCGGACATGTCCGGTGGCGCGCGGAGGAGTTTTAGGGTTTGGACTGCGCAAAAGATTCGGAGGGGATCACATATATATAGGTAGAGGGAGCTAGGAGAGTCCAAATGAGGTGTGGTTTTCGGCCACGCAATCGTGATCAAACGCTCTAGATGATGGACAGGGTTTTGGTGGGTTTTGTGCCAAAATGGAGTGGTGTTGGGCTGCAACAAACACGAGGCCTTTTCGGTCCCTCGGTTAACCGTTGGAGTATCAAATGAAGTCGAAATGATACGAAACTTGACAGGCGGTCTACCGGTAGTAAACCAAGGCCGCTTGGCAAGTCTCGGTCCAATCTGGAAATGTTTAATCCCCACACATGAGAAGAAGGTAGAAATGACCACCGGAGGAGAACGAAGCGCCGGAATGCAAAAGGGACAACGGGAAAAATGCTCGGATGCATGAGACGAACACGTATGCAAATGAAATGCACATGATGACATGATATGCCATGCATGACACGCAAGCAATGACAAGGCAACAACAGCGAATAACTGGGCGACACCTGGCACATCGGTCTCGGGGCGTTACATCCTTCCACCTTGCCTCTCTGAAACCCCCGTGGATAACATCTTCCGGCCTCGCCGGATGCCGTCCTGGGAACCCATGGCGCCGTCAAGGCCAGCGTCGCCAGCATCGTCCTCCTCTGCCTGCTCCTGCTTGTCATCCTTGGGATCTGTGAGAAGCAGCTCCGAAGTGCTCTAGTAGCCCGAGGTTGTAGCAGCAACAGTCCAGGCATGTCGGGCTGCCGAGTGCCTCCTCCTGCCGGCCCGGCGTGCAGCAGCAGCATACTACTTCGCCCTTCGTGCGTCTCTGCTTTCTGTTGATGCTAAGACCGTGGCTCTAAGACCGTATCTGGTTCGTCAAGTACCACACCTTCGGTGTCCCTCCAAGTGTGATGTTGGAACGTGCATGACTACACGGATTCGCCAAGTACCACGACGCCCCCCGAAGAGTTCGGGTTCGACAAGTTCGATGACGCTATTGTACAACCACGGTACCGAGACCGGCAAGACCGACGGTACGAAACTACCAAGTACCTCTATGAACGGATGCGTCAAGGCCGCCCTCGAGATCGCCAAGTACACCACCGACAAGACCACACGGATGCTCGAACGAGTGCTGAATGAAACGTCAAGTTCCATGACAACCATCGGCATGTACCCCTACATCACATCGGAACGCCGAGTTCCTCTTTGGAGGTGTGTACGACAACCAGGGCCAAAAGACCCATACACCACTACCGTCGTTGAAGACCCGTGTAATGCATGCGTCAAGTACCTCTACGGAAGACCCGAACGCCTACGAACATGTACCACCACCGTCGCCGAGATCGCGAGAACCTCTACCGTCGACCCTAGAGCGTGCGAGAACGAATACTTCCACTACTGCCGTCACGAGAACGTCTACTTCCTCTACTTCGCACCGAACGAGAACTATCCCGCTTGCACGCTTAGAAGGTATAACCTTGAGACGATGTCCGTGAACAAATGCTTGCGTTGTATGAGTTGCACCGTGTGTTGATCCGTGTCCGAGTTGTTCATTGCACAAAGCCCCTCTTTTTCCTTGCCACCGTCATGTGGGAACCCGGAATCCGGGAGCACCCCATCTTCTTGCATGACACACTCGCACCCACTTCCTTTTGCACTGGTATCCCCGTGAGCTACCGACTCATCAGAATGTTGCCGTGGCATCATTTATGTTTCGTCGCCGTGGCACCCCTTTCTTTCTACCAAGGTGACACAAATGCTACATAATATGCTCATGTCAACTTTTACCAAAAATTGCATAAAACTTGAACATGTCATCCGCATCATGATAATAACATCAAGACTGTTTAAAATTGCTGTTTGCTTTAAATTGCTAAATGCATATGGGGATTTTCCGGACTTGTCATTTTGTTTTTCCAGCCTCATTTAAACTTGCCTAGATAGATAGTTTCGTTATGCTTCACCTCTTGCCATGCTAACAACATTTAATATTGTTGAGTACCTAAACGAGAGAGAACTAAATATGTCATGTGGTGTTTCGTCAATATACAACTCGTTGCATATTGAGCTCCATTTAATTTGTAGGATTGTTTGTGCATTTTGTCATGGCATGCCTCATTAAATCGTACATGCATCATACTTGGTTGTGCATCATGCCATGCTTATGTGATGGTTGTTTACTTTGTTGTTTGCTTCTTTCCGAGTTGCTTCTCGTGTTAGCTTCGGTTTCGTTACGGAGTTGTGAGGATTCGTTTGACTACGTCCGTTTGTCTTCTTCATGGACTCGTTCTTCTTCCTTGCGGGATCTCAGGCAAGATGACCATACCCTCGAAATCACTTCTATCTTTGCTTGCTAGATGCTCCCTCTTTTGCTATGCCTATGGTGCGATATGTACCACTTCCTTATCGTGCCTCCCATATTGTTAAACCAAGCCTCTAACCCACCTTGTCCTAGCAAACCGTTGTTTGGCTATATTACCGCTTTGCACAGCCCCTCTTATAACGTTGTTAGTTGTAGGTGAAGATTGGAGTTTTGTTCCTTGTTGGAACATGGATATTTTGTTGGGATATCACAATATCTCTTATTTAATTAATGCAACTATATAATTGGTAAAGGGTGGAAGGCTCGGCCTTATGCCTGGTGTTTTGTTCCACTCTTGCCGCCCTAGTTTCCGTCATATCGGTGTTATGTTCCCGGATTTTGGGTTCCTTACACGGTTGTGTTATAATGGGAACCCCTTGACAGTTCGCCTTGAATAAAACTCCTCCAGCAAGGCCCAACATTGGTTTTTCCATTTTCCACCTAGCCTTTTTCTTTCCCATGGGTCTCCCGGCTCAAGGATCATCTTTATTTTCACCCCCCGGGCTAGTGCTTCTCAAAGTGTTGGTCCAACTAAGCGATGTCCGGAGCTACCAGGGGCAACTCTGGGCTGGCCCACCCGACGTCTTGCTCATCCGGTGTGCCCTGAGAATGAGATATGTGCAGCTCCTATCGGGATTTGTCGGCACATCTGGGTGGCTTTGCTGGTCTTGTTTTACCATTGTCGAAATGTCTTGTAACCAGGATTCCGAGCCTGATCGGGTCTTCCTGGGAGAAGGAATATCCTTCATTTACCGCGAGAGCTTGTGATGGGCTAAGTTGGGACTCCCCTGCAGGGATTTGAACTTTCGATAGCCGTGCCCGCGGTTATGGGCAGATGGGAATTTGTTAATGTCCGGTTGTAGAAAACCTGAAGTTGATCTTAATTAAAATGCATCAACCGCGTGTGTAACTGTGATGGTCCCTTCTCGGCGGAGTCCGGGAAGTGAACACGGTGTTGGAGTAATGCTTGACGTAGGTTGTTCTAGGATCACTTCTGCCACAATAGTTGTTCGACCGTGCTGTTGCCTTCTCTTCTTGCTCTCAAATTTCACTACAAAAATTTAGGATCACACGGGTATCTTGGAATCGTTTCGATGGTTTTGTGACGAGAACATTGTTCTTGGTGCCTCCTGACATTTAGGGGTTGTGGCAGTGTCCCGGGGAGTTGAGCTTCGAGGTGTTGTCGTCACAATTTTATCGTTGAGATTCTGGAATACGTGAGTTTGCCGACATCGAAAATCTCTTTTATACGTGACTATTGTGGCAGGAGTTCGGGAGTATTGCCATAACTCGTATAACGGATGCTTTTCGAAGGTTGAGGTAAATGATTTCCGAAGGTTTCTTGGTTATGTGTTGAAGGATGGATACAGCTAGATGTAGGATTTGCTAGTTTGGGTGAGATATTATGCTTCCCCTGTATCCCCAACACTGCATAATCGGAAAATTTCGGGAGTTTATAAGTGGGAATTCTAGTAGCTCTTAGGATATCTTTCCAACAGATGTATGATATGAAATTGGGGTTCGACGTCTAGTGGTCCGCCTATCCATGGTTGGTTTTATAGGGGACGCTTCGTATGTCATGTGCACTGCCTTGTACATGATGGTGATGTACGATCGAGCCCGTGTAGGCCCCACCACGAAAACTTCGGATGAAATCTCTATCATATGTTTGTTCTGACTTATTTTGCAAGCCAATCTTTTGTTTTCTTTCGGTTTGTGGTATTCGAGTTGCTTTGAAGTCAAGTGTAGAATCCATACTTCCCTAAGTGGTGTTCTCATATTCCTATGTGAATACAAATCCTTCTTGATCTTCGAATTTGCCATCTCAATTTCTTCTGAACCAGTGGGTTTCTCTTCAAGTGGATCAGATCATTTCAACATCCGTAAGATCAACTCTAAGTCTTCTCAACGTTGTTTATTTCATCCGTCTGTCGACACTCAAAAGTGGCATAGTCATAAAATTAGCTTAGGCTATATAAAGACTAATACAAACTCAGGATGGGAGGTCACTCCGGATGGCTCTCTTTAAGAAGATCGAGATGGATATGAAGATGGTATATAGAGGAGCTCAGATGTAATAGTTATGACAAGTTCGGCGATGCTCATGTTGACACCAGATTAAATAATGGCATTAAACTCAATTAATACGACCTCTGATGGAAAATGTTTCAACATGAAAGTTGTGCGTCTCGTCAAACAGTGGATTTTGATATAAAAATCGTCTTAATCCGAGGTCGTATGCAACCTGTGGAGGCAAAACAAGGTTAGAAACAGAAGCTGCACAGTCATTTCGGACCGACCGAGTTTATTTGATCGGTGAGACCGAGTTGGTCCAAAAATTTACTAGAGAATTGGCAATGTTGACTCGGTAGGACCGAAGCAACCCAATCGGTGAGACCGAGATTGATCCGGAAATTGCCAAAGATTCCTGTCCGAGTTAGGTTAGGGTTTTTGATGTTTTGGACGGAATTTTTAGTCTTTTTCTTGTACGGAAAGTCCAGCCGCCTTATAAATAGATGAGAGGTGACAGCCGATTGAACACACAATCGAACAAATCAATATACTACTTTTTCATCTACGTTTTATCTCTCCACCGTTTTTCTCTCTTGTTCTTCGTTGTTCTTCGTGTTTGAGAGCTGCGAATCCTGAGGCTCTAGGGGCGAGTGAATCGACCTAGGGCAGCCCATAGCCTCCGCACTCCCTGACGGGGTCCCTCCGGGGGGTGTGGGGTTTTCGGGTCTACAAAAGCGCCCGTCGACTGTCTTGCGTATCGTGCTGTCGGTCGGGTCTCCTTCGACATGAGCTGCAGTGCATCACCGCCGGCGTCGAGGGTACATGTGACATGTTCGTGTGTCAACACACTTTTTGGCGACTCCACTAGGGAACGAAGATCAATCATCATCATCCACCATGTCCGATCTTCCCAAGCGATCTGAGGTAGACGCCGATAACATCATTAAGCCCAGTCTTGATGAGATATAGGCCGATCATCACAAAGTCTATGAGGAGTACAAGAAGGCGCGCGAGGAGAAGGACCTGCAGGAGTTCCTTGCAAAATTCAAGAAAGATCGCCAAGGCAACATCACTCTGATTGAAGAAATCAAGTTCCCCTCTGTAAGTACTGCCTTTTCTCCTACGCAGTGGGCTGAGATTGAAAGTCATATTGCTGATGGTAACAATCTAGTCTATCAAACTTTTATAGAAAATACTAATGCTCAGAAGAATATATCTCAATTGTCTAGTGGTAATAATGGTGTGGCTGCTAGTGTGCAAAACCCTAATCTGGCTTTACCTATTGCATCGGCGCCTCCCATGCCGATGACTTATTATCCTACCCAAACAAATCAGATTGTGGCTACACCCATTAATCCTATTATGAGCATGACAGGTTCGGTGGCAACGCCGAACCAAATTCTACATACAGCTACAACCACTCGACCACTACCAAATTATGGGTCGACATACATGCCACAATTCCTGCCTACAGCTAGTAATCATACTCTTCCTATGTCACTGCCACAAGCTTCATCGTCCACTACGGATGATGGTCTAGCTAATCTTAGAGAGGAGATGGCTAAGATGCTTAGAGAGAATTTAGGAGTTGAGTTACCTCGGAATCGGATTTACCAAAAGCCGTACCCCGAGTACTTTGATGCCATCTAGTGCCCTCCGGGATATAAGATTCCAGATTTTGTTAAGTTCAATGGAGAGGGCACAAAAACCACATGGGAGCATGTTAGTCAATACTTAGCACAACTAGGTGAAGCAGCCTCACTAAATGAGTTGAAAGTGCGTTTGTTTCCTTTATCTTTAACTGGTACTACATTTTCATGGTTTTCTTCTTTACCACATGGTTCCATTCGAGTTTAGTCGCAGCTCGAGCAGACATTTCATGATCACTTTTATAGCGGCGACAATGAACTCAAGTGGTCACATGTAACATCGGTTAAACAGAAGCATGATGAATTGGTCTCCGATTATGTCAAGAGATTCAGAGAAACAAAAAACCGGTGTTTTAGTTTGGTGATAACCGAGAGAGACTTGGCAGACCTAGTGCTGAGTGGTTTGAGAACTCCCATTAGAAAAAAGCTAGAAGGTTATGAGTTCTTAAATAATAACCAAGTCTTACAAAGGGCTTTGGCTCAGGAAAGCCGAAGCAAAGATCTCAAAGAAGTGCATAGATACAAAGTCGATCGTCCAAAGATGAATATGGTGGAATATGATAGTGATCACTCGGATGATGAGGGTGATGTTTTTGCTACTGAATTTGTTTGGCCATATAAGGCCAAGCCCTTTACTTGCAATGATCTGAAACCAATTCATAAGAATTGTGATGAAGAGATGAAGTTTACTTTTAACATTGGTAAGTGTGATAGAATATTTGATGCCTTGCTACAAGCTAAGATTATTAGAATATCTCATACTTTACCGCCGTTTGAAGAGCTAAAACGGCATGCTTATTGCAAGTATCATAATTCTTTTTCTCATGCTACTAACGATTGCAATGTTTTTTGACGACAGATACAACCGGCCATTAATGACGGACGATTGAACTTTTCTGAGATGCAAGTTGATAAACAACCTTTTCCAATGAATACCATGGATTTGGAGGGGAAGAAGCTACTCATTTGGCCTGAGGTAGCCGAATCTGCTAATAAAGCTAATATCATTATTGGTGAGCCCAGGAAAGACAAGGAAGGCAGCACGGTCTTGGGGAGACATGTTGTGCTTGATAAACAGCCCGATGGCAAGGAAGTAATCAAAATCACCAACAAGAATCCTACACTCGGGGGGCAACCGCAAGTGCAAGAAAATACTCGAGTTAAATTTGTCAAACCCAAGATCCAGAAGTTGGAAAGTGGAAGAGGAATGAAGCTAAAGTGCAATGCAAGCGGATCAAGCCAACTTTTGATATGTTGCTATCCAAATATGCTAATCAGTCGGCTAGTCCCAGCTCTAACCGGCCATCATACTTGAAGCGACCAAGGTCACCATCAGATGATATGTTCAGTCATTATATGAAACTGAGTGGACCAAAGGCATTGTTTCTAGAAGAGCAAAGGCCAACTGTTTGGGATCGACTTGAATACTCATATAATGGCCGACTGAACATCGGTAACTATCGGTTGGCTGGTCAAAACATGCGACTGGATGGAAATTATCCGAGTGTAAGAATGCACCCAGGTGGAAGCTATCCGAGTGAAAAAATGTGGCCGGGTAGTTCCATCCGACTGAATTCCATCCGAGTGGATTCCATCAGAGTAAAAAGGTGTGCCCGAGTGGAAATTTCATGCATCTGGAAAGTTGAAAAGAATGGCGTGTTAAATGACCAAGTGTTGCAGAAGTTGACCCGGGAAAAGGCAAGGAGAAAATGGATGTCGGCTCACTTATCTTGGGGACCGAAACATTCGCCATCCAGCAGCCGACTGTGCATAGCAATCCGACTGAGCCGATACTTGCTATCGCGCCAAAGCACTCGGCTAATGACCATGAGGCAAGCACCAGCCAGGTAAAAATGAGAGATCCTAAATACACTTAGCCAAAGTGGTGTCCTCCAGGGCTAACAAAGGCAAAAAAGAGGAAACTATAGAGGTTAAGGAGTCAAGAGATGGCAGAACAGGAGGCCGAGAAACAAAGGGATAAGTTGTTCAATGACACTCGACCCATGGTTCCACCAAAACAAGTGTGGAGGCCTAAACAAATACAAGATACAACAATTTCTACATCTATCACAGCAATACCTACATCACCAAAGGAGGACAATGCAACAGATATGACATCGTCTGCGACACTTCTCACTTCTCCTTCACTCGGACAAATTTCAGAATCTATGGATGCACTCGAGGAGGAGGCTGATATGTTGGACTATGAGTCTACGCCGGTTCATGAAGGTATGGATATCAATATGGTGTATTACTTACCTGCTGAGTTTCATGCTGTAGATGAAGAAGGGGAGGTGGCTTAGCTGGATTTTGGCCCTAAAACGCAATATTCGAGAAGCCAAAAGAACAAATAATGCATCTTAAACCATTATATCTCAGAGGTCATGTCAATGGGTCGCCGCTCACTCGGATGCTTGTTGATGGTGGTGCTGTGGTAAATCTTATGCCCTATTCGGTCTTCAAGAAATTGGGTTTGTCTGATGAAGAATTTATCAAGACCAATATGGTGCTCAATGGATTTGAAGGTAAAGAGAAAACTGAAGCCAAAGGTGTGATGTATGTGGAGCTTAAAGTCGGAAGCAAAACTTTGGCTACTGCATTCTTTGTCGCTGAGGTGCAAGGTAACTACAACGTCATACTAGGCCGCGATAGGGTTCATGCAAACCAGTGTGTGCCATCCACTATGCACCAGTTTTTGATTCAGTGGGTTGATGATGAAGTGGAAGTTATTCATGTGGATAACTCGGCCTGTGTTGCTTCGGCCAATGCATCGGTGGATTGGCAACATCCCAATGCTACTTGCTTGACGGGACGTGACTTATCAAAATTTGATTTTCTCAGTGCGACCAAGAATGGTTTTGTGCTCGTCTCTTTAAAGCCGAGTGAATGCAATCAGATCCAAGGTATGATATGTTTAAATGGATCCTAATTCTGACTGGTTACAAAAACGTCTTGTAAAGTATCGGTCCAATGAGAACGATATGTATGAGTCTATAGAGGAGTTGGATAACATGGATAAACTTGGACAAGGTTTTACATCAGCCGATCCGTTAGAAGAGGTAGATATTGGAGATGGTTCAGTCACTCGACCGACATTTATAAAAAAAAATTTGAAAGCTGATTGTAAGGCTAAGTTAATCGAGCTAATGAAAGAATATGTTTGTTGGTTTGCATGGGAATATCATGAGATGCCAGGGTTAAGCCGAGAGCTAGTGGAACATCGGTTGCCTATAAAGGCCGGTTTTAGACCTTATAAACAGTCGGCCAAAAAATTTAATCCGAAAACATATGACCGGATCAAGGAAGAGATCGGTCGACTTCTTGAAGCTAATTTCATTCGACCTTGTAGGTATGCCGAGTGGATTTCTAACATTGTCCCAGTAGAGAAGAAAGGATCTGGCAAGTTGAGGGTGTGCATTGATTTCAGAGATTTGAATAGGGCTACACCCAAAGAAGAGTATCCTATGCCAATAGCCTATATGCTTATTAATGATGCTTCTGGACATAAGGTTATTAGCTTTCTAGATGGTAATGCTGGATACAATCAAATTTTTATGGCCGAAGAGACATGTACAAAACGGCTTTCCGATGTCCTGGTTTCCTTGGTTTATTCGAGTGCACAGTGATGACATTCGGATTAAAAAATGTTGGAGCCATGTATCAAAGGGCTATGAATTTAATTTTTCATGATTTACTTGGCGTCATACTTGAAGTTTATATTGATGATATTGTTGTCAAATCGGATGCTTTTGAATCTCACTTGGCCAATTTGCGTTTAGCTTTCAAAAGAATGAAAAAGTATGGACTGAAGATGAATCCTTTAAAGTGTGCATTCGGTGTATCAGCTGGCAAATTTTTGGGTTTTATTATTCATGAAGATGGCATAGAGATTGATCCCAAAAAGATAGAGGCCATACATAAAGTGGAGGCTACAACATGCAAGAGAGATATGCAAAAGTTTCTTGGCAAGGTCAATTATTTGAGAAGGTTCATAGCTAATCTATCAGGGAAAGTTGATGCATTTACTCCTATCCTTCGGTTAAAGAATGATGCTGATTTCACTTGGGGGGCAAAACATTAAGAAGCATTTGATATGATCAAGAATTATTTGTGCATTCCTCCGGTGATGAAAGCACCCAAGCATAGGGAACTCTTCAGACTTTACATTGCAGCAGAGGAAGGAGTTATTGGTGCTGTTCTAACTCAAGAGACCAAAGGAAAAGAGCATGCCATCACTTATTTGAGCCGCCGCCTATTGGACGCAAAGACAAGGTATACATTTATTGAAAAAATATGTCTATGTTTATATTTTGCTTGCACAAAATTGAGACATTATTTAGTACTGAGTGCTTGCATAGTAGCTTGTCAGACCGATGTCATTAAATACATGTTGCATAGACCAATTCTTAGTGGTAGAATTGGCAAGTGGGCTTATGCTTTGATTGAATATGATTTGGCCTATGAATCTCTAAATTCCATGAAAGGCCAAATCGTTGCTAATTTTATTGTTGAACATCGGATTGATGACAAGCATGATTTTGATATAAACCTTGTCTCAATAGTACCATGGAGATTATATTTTGATGGTTCAGTTTGTACCAATGGCCAAGGTGTTGGTATTGTTTACGTATCTCCTCATGGTGCTGTTTTTGAAGCCTCATGCCGCTTAGAATATTTTTGTACAAACAATCAAGCCGAATATGAAGCATTATTATTCGGCCTAGAGATGTTACTTGCTATAGGTGTTCCACATATTGAGGCTTATGGTGATTCGTTACTAGTGGTGCAGCAAATATCCAAAGTCTTTCAGTGTTTGGACGAATCACTTAATGTTTATCTTGATAAATGTCTAGATATAATTTCTACTTTGAATTATTTTAGCATTTCTCATATATCTAGACATGACAATTGGAAAGCAAATAAATTGGCACAACAAGCATCCGGATATCATGTTGATCATGGCATGTTTCATATCTCTCAAAGACCGATGTCTTGTCTTGCCAATATGGGAGAGGCCGAACCTGAACCCACTGATTCGGCCATTAACAAAAAGTCTAGTGCAGGTGACAATCCCGACTGGAGGAAGCCCGTTGTTGATTACTTGTGTAATCAGAGTGAAAGGGTGGACAGGGTTTTTCGGCGTATGGCTTTCAAGTATACAATGAGAGATGATGGTCTTTATCGCTGAACAGTCGATGGTGTTCTTCTAAAGTGTTTGGATGAGGACTAGGCAAGAGTTGCTATGGGAGAGGTACATGAGGGCATTTGTGGCACTCACCAGTCGATTCCCAAGATGAAATGGTTATTGCGACGTGCTGGGTTTTATTGGCCGACTATGATTAATGATTTCTTCAGATATTATAAAGGGTGTGAAGCTTGTCAAAAATTTGGTGATATTCAATTGGCTCCTGCTGCTATGTTGCATCGTATTATCAAGCCTTGGCCTTTTAGAGGATGGGGTTTAGACTTTATTGGGCAAATTCATCCATCTTCCTCAAAGGGGCATCTGTTCGTATTGGTGGCAACTGATTATTTCACTAAATGGTCTGAAGCAGTACCTCTCAAGAACATGACACATACAGAGGTAATTCAATTCATAACCGAGCACATTATTCATAGATTCGGTATTCCTCAAACGTTAACAACAGATCAAGGTTCATCTTTCATGTCACATGAAGTCAAAGAGTTTGCCGGATCTTATAACATAAAGTTGCTCAATTCCTCTCCATATTATGCCCAAGCTAATGGACAAGCTGAGTCTAGTAATAAAATTTTAATCAAACTCATCAAGAAAAAGATTGAAGATAATCCAAGGAGATGGCATGAGTTGTTGTCTGAAGCTTTGTGGGCACATAGAATTTCAAGGCATGGTGCTACGAAGGTGACCCATATGAGCTAGTATATGGTCAAGAGGTCGTTTTACCAGTGGAAGTAAATTTGAATGCTTTGAGAAAAGCCAAACAAAATGATTTATCGGCAGTAGACCTTTATAACTTGATGATGGACAATATTGATGAGGTTGCCGATAAACGTTTGGTTGCTTTGAAGTCCATAGAGAAAGAAAAGTTGAGGGTTGCATGAGCTTACAATAAGAAAGTTAAGTTGAAGAATTTTAAAGTTGGTGATCTCGTCTGGAAACTGATTCTGCCGATTGGTTCAAGAGATAGAAAATTCAGGAAGTGGTCTCCAAGTTGGGAAGGTCCTTTTATAATTACAAGAGTTGTTCCCAAAAATTCATATTTTGTGGAATCAATACAAGGGGCATTGTTACCTCGAGCTCTCAATTGCAAAAATTTGAAGTACCACCCGAGTGTGTGGCAGGAAGCCTAAGTAGGCAATGGCCGATATACGATTATCGCCCTTAGCACAAACATGGACGATACATAATTATCGCCCTAAGAAATATAAAATGGCCGGTGGAGTGTTGACATCGTCCTTAGAACAAATACATTGCAAATTATTTTTCGGCACGCAAGTTTTGCCGAAAAATAGGGGGGCATGTGTTGACGCTCAAAAGTGGCATAGTCATAAAATTAGCTTAGGCTATATAAAGACTAATTCAAACTCAGGATGGGAGGTCACTCCGGATGGCTCTCTTTAAGAAGATCGAGATGGATATGAAGATGGTATATAGAGGAGCTCGGATGTAATAGTTATGACAAGTTCGGCGATGCTCATGTTGACACCAGATTAAATAATGGCATTAAACTCAATTAGGAGGACCTCTGATGGAAAACGTTTCAACATGAAAGTTGTGCGTCTCGTCGAAACTGTGGATTTTGATATAAAAATCATCTTAATCCGAGGTCGTATGCAACCTGTGGAGGCAAAACAAGGTCAGAAACAGAAGCTGCAGAGTCATTTCGGACTGACCGAGTTTATTTGATCGGTGAGACCGAGTTGGTCCGAAAATTTACCAGAGAGTTGGCAATGTTGACTCGGTAGGACCGAAGCAACCCAATCGGTAAGACCGAGATTGATCTGGAAATTACACAAAGTAACAGAGAGTTGGCACGTTCACTCGGTGGAACCGAAGCAAACCAATCGGTGAGACCGAGATTGATCCGGAAATTGCCAAAGATTCCTGTCCGAGTTAGGTTAGGGGTTTTGATGTTTTGGACGGAATTTTTAGTCTTTTTCTTGTACGGAAAGTCCAGCCGCCTTATAAATAGATGAGAGGTGACGGCCGATTGAACACACAATCGAACAAATCAATATACTACTTTTTCATCTACGTTTTATCTCTCCACCGTTTTTCTCTCTCGTTCTTCACTGTTCTTCGTGTTTGAGAGCTGCAAATCCCGAGGCTCTAGGGGCGAGCGAATAGACCTAGGGCAGCCCATAGCCGCTGCACTCCCTGACGGGGTCCCTCCCGGGTGTGTGGGGTTTTCGGGTCTACAAAAGCGCCCGTCGACTGTCTTGCATATCGCGCTTTCGGTCGGGTCTCCTTCGACATGAGCTGCGGTGCATCACCCCCGGCGTCGAGGTTACACGTGACGTGTTTGTGTGTCAACACCGTCCCCAAGTTGCCTTTGTTTTCCCGCCCTCCCGCACTTTTTCTTCAAGGACTCAAATTTCTTAGTCAAGTATTCATCTTACAGATGTGAAGTCTCTTCTCTCTTTTCATTCAATGTTCTTTTCTGGTGATTCTCACGAATATACTAACGAAGCTTCAAGTTAATCATTTTTGTTTTTCTCTTCTCCGATGGATTCAATTCAAGCTTCGGTGTTCAGCATATTCCTTTCTTTTGTCCAATGCTTTCTCATGCCGGTGCAGCTCTTAATCATTCTCATCTTGCTATCCATTTGTTCTGTAGTGCCGAAGATATCTCAGAAGATTTGTGTCTCCACTATCAATCCATTCAAGTTATTTTGAGGTTGTTATCTCATTCAAGCCATTTAACTCAACCAGCGCAATCTATCTTTTAAATTGTTCAACGGTGTATCTTTTGAGTGGGCCCTAACCCACAGGTCTTTTTCCAGGATCTTACCTGACTCCTCTATTTTTTCCAGAGCTATCCTCAAATTCTTCCAAAGTTTGACGTCAGAATGAACTGTCATCAGTCAAATGTCTTTCACCAAGATCTTTCAAATTCTTTTCATTGTTGATTCAACCTTTATTTTCTGCATTATTTCGGAGTGTCTCAACAATTCATGGTGGTGTTTCTCGTCGTCATTCTCAGATTTTGAAGACCGAAGAAGAGTTTACCTCTAAATCTTATCCGTTCTCTCAAAGATTCGTGATTCTAGGTTCTTGCCATCCTCTCATAATTGTTTTCTATTGGGAGAATTCTTTTCAGCCATCCAGAACAATTAAAGAGTCTTTTCAATATGATTCTCTGGAGCCCATCATCTCATAATTATTCATTCTCAGCTTTCAGCTATTGTTCTCAAAATCTTACCAGTGCATCATTCAAATATCCTCTAATCAGTTCATGATCTCTTTGTTCCCTTGCATCTTGATTTCTCTTAAGTACCTTCGTTCATTTGCTAATCCTTACCAATGATTCGTTCCCCTTTCTTTGTTCGTTTTCAATTCTCTTCGATGGTGGATCATCGAAGACCTCTTCAAGTTTGCGCTATATCTCTTTTAATCCTTTCTACGAGAATAAGTAGTATGCCAAATCCATTGTTTGTCATCAATCTAAATTGGTGAAGGATACGCATAACATAATCGTTATTCTTGTTTCATCCAAGTGATTAATTCCTTATTCCGGAGGTTCATCTAAATTCTTGATTTCTGTTGTTCATCTTTTCTTTTCCAGAGTTCCAAGATTTTCCGCATTATCTCGTCGTGAAGCTCCTTCTAAATCATCGCAAGGCTTCAGCTTGTGTTTCCAATTTCTCCTTCCTTTCGCTTGATCCTCCTTTTGTTACTGGAGTTCTTCATGGAGGCTCTACATGATGGCTCATCAAGGATTTAATTCCTTCTCGAAGCGTTCATCGATATTCTTTTCAGAGGAGCTAAAGTATTCTTCATCTTGCATTCCGAAATGCAATTCTTTCTACCTTATCATCTGAGGTGGTGTTATGTCATTGTTGATAATTTCCCGTCGTGTATCATGATTCACAGGTTTTCAAGAGTGACATATCTAAATCCATCATTTTCTCTTTGCTCAAGACATCTTTTCAACCAATCAACCTCTTCATTGGATTATCTTGGGTTATATTTCACCTAAAACTTTCCCTAAGGATTTTGCTAATTATAGTGCTTATAAACGACCCTAGTTCTTCATTTATCCTCCGGGTGAAATAAGTTTCTCGTATTCTTGTTGATATCAATCCAATCTATTGTTTTCGTTAGTGGCATAATTTCACCTCATAGTTTTGAGATGTTTTTCCATAAGCCCACAACAACCTTATGCTTTTGTTGTTTAATTTTCAACAACTCCATTCAATCCTTCTTTCTAAGGACGCTTTCAAATTCATTCGACGTAGAAGATGTTGTTTTTTTATTTGTTACTTTCAGTCCGTTCTATCTTTTGTTCCGTAGGCATTGTGATATTGCTCTCTTCAACCCATCATCTTGTTTGTCAAGATCTTGTTCAATTCCTTCCATTTATAGTCGAAGTGCTTTCCAAATTATATCAGTCTTATTCTTTCTCTATCTTGTTTTAACCGGAGTGTTGTGTCTATCATTCCTCTTCTAACCGGAGTCTCGTCCAGGTGCTTTCATATTGAAAAGCTCATATTCTCTACCTTCCAATTCCAACCGGAGTGTTGCCGTAATTGATCTTTATCATTCATTGTACATCTCGTGTCAACCGAGGTGCTTGCATCTAATTCTTGTCCATTGTAACCTTTTCCTTATGTCTTTTAACCCATAAGGTTCTCGTAATGTTCCTTCTTCCTCTTTTCTAACGGAGTGTTTTCAACTTCGTTCATCTTTGTTGTATGCTTTTCTCTAAATGGCTTAACCTTTCAAGGTTCTTTGGTTTCACTCGTTTGTCAAAGAAGCAACTTAGTTTTACCTTTTATCTTCCTCTTCCTTTTCCCTCCGGTGCCATCCTAGATCTCGGGACGATATCCTCTCGTAGTGGTGGAGTGTTGTAACGCCCCAAGACTAGAGCGTCAGATACCTTCCATGGGTTCCGAGTTTCATTGGTGTTTTGTTTGGTTCATTGCATTCATCCTTGCATCATCTGCATTGCATCATGTCATCATGCAACCCGTTTTAAAAACTCAACTAAATTAAATGGCATGGATCTTCGATCCATTTAAATCAAGGGAAGGGTGACTTCTCTTTATAACATATCCTCCCAATATTATTGGGAGCTAAAACAAAATATTCCATTACTTAGGGATCACCTAACACACTTGCAAATAATCACATGCCTTTTCCGCTTCAAGTTTGGTCCCCAAACTTTTCCTGTAATTTCTTTCGTCACTTCTCCGAGCTCCACCTAAATTCTCAACATTTTTGTGCACTTCAAAAAACCTGTCCTAGTTCAAACATTTTGAATTAAATTGAAAGAAATTTGAATTTATTCTTTCAATCTTGGTCATTCCTAATTTCTTGGATCAACACATGTTGTGTGAGTCCTAGAAATTTAACCTCTTGCTCAAATTTGTTCACTAACCCTCTCCTTCATTTTTCTTCTCTCTTTATTCTTCCTTCTTTCTTATAAGGAGTATATGAGAGAAAGAGAGAGGGAGGTTGCACCCAGGCCCAGCCCCAGCAAACAGCCCACCTGGGCCTCCCAACCCATAGGAGAGCCGGCCACTAGGACCAGTAAAGCTCCCCCCTTAACCCTAGCCCGATCCCCATCTCCCCTCTCCCTCGTTCCCTCCAATGCGCCGCTACCTCATACGCACACATCGAGCCAGGAGGCGTGCTTGATCCCATCTCTCCCTCCTGCGCCGCCATGTCTCTCCCTTAGCCCGATCCCCTCTCCCTCCTCTCGTTCTTCCTTGCGCCGAAGCCCATGGTCCTACTGCAGCGTCCCTGTTCACCTCCACTACCTCCGTGCCAAGGTCCCAGGCAGGCTCCTCCTCGTCGAATTGCCTTGCTGCCGCACATCCCTGCCCTGTCGCTTTCTCCTTGTCGGCGCCCAGGCCCCGCTGAGCTCACTGCTCCACCTCATCGCGTCACTGCTGCATCCTCGCCGCCGCCCAGGCTCCTCCTTCCACCTCGCCTCTCTAAAACCCCCGCGGATGCCATCTTCCAGCCTCGCCGGATGCCGTCCAAGGAACCCATGGCGCGATCAAGCCCAGCGTCGCCAGCACCGTCCTCCTTTGCCTGCCTCTGCTCGTCATCCTTGGGATCTGTGAGAAGCAGCTCCGAAGTGCTCCAGCAGCCCGAGGTTGTAGCAGCATTGGTCCAGGCCTGTCGGGCTCCCGAGCGCCTCCTCCTGCCGGCCTGGCATCCAGCAGCAACATACTACTTCGCCCTTCGTGCGTCTCCGCTTTCTGTTGATGCTAAGACCGTATCTGGATCATCAAGTACCAAGCCGTCGGTGTCCCTCCAAGTGTGATGTTGGAACGTGCATGACTACACGGATTCGCCAAGTACCACGACGCCCCCCCTCACCCCCCCCCCCCCCCGAAGAGTTCGGGTTCGACAAGTTCGATGACGCTATTGTACAACCACGCTACCGAGACCGGCAAGACCGACGGTACGAAACCACCAGGTACCTCTATGAATGGATGCGTCAAGGCCGCCCCGGAGATCGCCAAGTACACCACCGACAATACCACACGGATGCTCGAACGAGTGCTGAATGAAACGTCAACTTCCACGACAACCATCGGCATGAACCCATACACCGCATCGGAACACCGAGTTCCTCTTCGAAGGTGTGTACGACAACCAGGGCCAAAAGACCCATACACCACTACCGTTGTTGAAGACCCGTGTAACGCATGCATCAAGTACCTCTATGGAAGACCCGAACGCCTACGAACATGTACCACTACCGTCGCCGAGATCGCGAGAACCTCTGCCGTTGACCCTAGAGCATGTGAGAACGACTACTTCCACTACCGCCGTCGCGAGAACGTCTACTTCCTCTACTTTGCACCGAACAAGAACTGTCCGGCATGCACGCTTCCAAGGTATAACCTCCAGACGACGTCCGTGAACGAATGCTTGCGTTGTATGAGTTGGACCGTGTGTTGATTCGTGTACGAGTTGTTCATTGCAGGAAGCCCCTCTTTTGGCTTGCCACAGTCATGTTGGAAACCGGAATCCGGGAGCACCCCATCTTCTTGCATGACACACTCGCACCCACTTCCTTTTGCACCGGTATCCCCGTGAGCTACCATATCATCGGAATGCTGCCGTGGCATCATTTATTTTTTGTCGTCGTGGCACCCCTTTCTTTCTACCATGGTGACACAAATGCTTCATAATATGCTCATGTCAACTTTTACCAAAAATTGCATAAAACTTGAACATGTCATCCGCATCATGATAATAACATCAAGACTGTTTAAAATTGTTGTTTGCTTTAAATTGCTAAATGCATATGGGGATTTTCTGGACTTGTCGTTTTGTTGTTCCGGCCTCATTTAAACTTGCCTAGATAGATAGTTTCATTATGCTTAACCTCTTGCCATGCTAACAACATTTAATATTGTTGAGTACCAAAACGAGAGAGAACTAAATAAGTCATGTGGTGTTTCATCAATATGCAACTCGTTGCATATTGAGCTCCATTTAATTTATAGGAATGTTTGTGCATTTTGCCATGCCATGCCTCATTAAACCGGACATGCATCATACTTGGTTGTGCATCATGCCATGCTTATGTGATGGTTGTTTACTTTGTTGTTTTCTTCTTTCCGGGTTGCTTCTCGCGTTAGCTTCGGTTTCGTTATGGAGTTGTGAGGATTCGTTCGACTACGTCTATTTGTCTTCTTCATGGACTCATTCATCTTCCTTGCTGGATCTCAGGCAAGATGACCATACCCTCGAAATCACTTCTATCTTTGCTTGCTAGATGCTGACTCTTTTGATATGGCTATGGTGTTATACCTACCACCTTCTTATCATGCCTCCCATATTGTTAAACCAAGCCTCTAACCCACCTTGTCCTAGCAAACCGTTGTTTGCCTATGTTACCGCTTTGCTCAGCCCCTCTTATAGCATTGTTAGTTGCAGGTGAAGATTGGAGTTTTGTTCCTCGTTGGAACATGGATATTTTGTTGGGATATCACAATATCTCTTATTTAATTAATGCATCTACATAATTGGTAAAGGTTGGAAGGCTCGCCCTTATGCCTGGTATTTTGTTCCACTATTGCCACCCTAGTTTCCGTCATATCGGTGTTATGTTCCCGGATTTTGCGTTCCTTACACGGTTGTGTTATAATGGGAACCCCTTGATAGTTCGCCTTGAATAAAACACCTCCCGCAAGGCACAACATTGGTTTTTCCATTTGCCACCTACCCCTTTCTTTCCCTTGGGTCGGCCGGCTCAAGGGTCATCTTTATTTTAACCCCCCGGGCTTGTGCTTCTCTAAGTGTTGGTCCAACTGAGCGATGTCCGAAGCTACCAGGGGCAACTCTGGGCTGGCCTACCCGACGTCTTGCTCATCCGGTGTGCCTTGAGAACGAGATATGTGCAGCTCCTATCGGGATTTGTCGGCACATCTAGGTGGCTTTGCTGGTCTTGTTTTACCATTGTTGAAATGTCTTGTAACCGGGATTCCGAGCCTAATCGGGTCTTCCTGGGAGAAGGAATATCCTTTGTTGACCGTGAGAGCTTGTGATGGGCTAAGTTGGGACTCCCCTGCAGGGATTTGAACTTTCGATAGCCGTGCCCGCGGTTATGGGCATATGGGAATTTGTTAATGTCCGGTTGTAGAAAACCTGAAGTTGATCTTAATTAAAATGCATCAACCGCGTGTGTAACCGTGATGGTCTCTTCTCGACGCAGTCCGGGAAGTGAACACGGTGTTGGAGTAATGCTTGACGTAGGTTGTTCTAGGATCACTTCTTGATCATAGTTGTTCGAGCGTGCTATTACCTTCTCTTCTCGCTCTCATTTGTGTATGTTAGCCACCATATATGCTAGTCGCTTGCTGCAGCTCCACCTCATACCTTTTCCCTACCTATAAGCTTAAATAGTCTTGATCGCGAGGGTGTGAGATTGCTGAGTCCCCGTGACTCACAGTTACTTCCAAAACCAGTTTGCAGGTGCCGATGAAACCGTGCAGGTGATGCAACTGAGCTCAAGGAGGATCTCGATGAGATTCGCGTTCGTTATGTTGTTCCGTTTCCAGTTAATCAGTAGTGGAGCCTAGTTGGGACGATCGGGGATCTGTGTAGCATTTGGGGCAGTCTTCTTTTATTTTGGTTCCGTACTCGGACCTTGATTGTATCTGCTTGATGTAATGCTTTATTCATGTAATTGTGTGAAGTGGCGATTGTAAGCGAACTATGTATCTCTTTCCCTTATGTATTACATGGGTTGTGTGAAGATTACCTCACTTGCGACATTGCTTTCAATGCGGTTATGCCTCTAAGTCGTGCTTCGACACGTGGGAGATATAGCCGCATCGAGGGCGTTACAACTACTGCTAACTGAAGCCGATCGATATTGCCTCTGGATGAGCAGTGAGCGTTGCTGGGGGGTTTGGATGAACAGTTCCCGGTGGGGGTGGATGAACCGGACCCCATGGTGTTGCCTCTGGATGAACAGGGCCCCGATCGATCGAGCCGGTTGGGGCTGGATGAATAGGACCCCATGGAGGGCTGTATGAACAGGACCACCCCGAGGAGGGCTGGATGAGCAGTGGACGGTGGAGGGCTGGATGAACAGTAGCCCGTGGAGGGGTGGTTGAACAGGAGCCTGTGGAGAGGGCTAGTTGAACAGTAGTTGGTGGAGTAGCGCGCGGTGGAGGTTGGATGAACAGGAGCCCTTGGATGAACTATCGCAGGTGGAGGCTGGAGGAGGTCGACGGTGGATGAACAGTAGCCCGTGGAGGCTGGAGGGGGTCGACGGTGGCGATGAACAGTATCCTATGGAGTCCTGTTTTGGGGTACGCCACACCCCTCTCGATCAATAGGAAATCTGTTTCGAACGTAGCACTCCAGCACAAGCCCATTGCCTCCGTTTTGCGGTATGCCACACCCCTCCCGATGAACAGGACCCCCGTTTCGACCATAGGAGGTCCATTTCCTCCGTTTTGCGGTATGCCAGACCCCTCTCGATGAACATGATCCCGTTTTGAGCCGTTTCCTCCGTTGTACGGTACGCCAGGCCTCGTTTCCATCGGTTGTTCCGTCCAAGCCGGTTGGCTCCCACGCGTTCCGTTGCCTCCCGATGAACACGACGCATTCCATTGCCTCCTCATGAACACGACGACGACGCAGTTTCTCCATTCCGACCCAGCCATGTAGACGAGCCCTGGACATACGTATGCACGAGTAGGCATTCGAGACCCCGCCCATATGTACATACGTAGCCATATTTTCTTTCTTGCACACTGGCCACTGTACGTACGTGTACATGCTATGTGCGCACCTCTACTACGACACGTGCACGCCTCAACATCGACCAATATGTACATACACGTTCGCGACCAGAATGAGAACGCTACATACGCTTCGACCAGGGGGTCCCAACTGTGAGGCACTTCCTTGCGTGCGAAGATGTAGCTGGTGGGTCCAAGCAGTCAGGGGGCGAATCTCTTTTTTTTGCCCAGATGCACTTCCTTGCGTGCGAAGATGTAGCTGGTAGGTCCCAGCGGTCAGGGGGGAAACATTTTTTCGCGAAATACAGTTGCCCGTACGGTGGGTCCCTGCTGTTAGGTGGAGGAATCATTATTTTCCGTGTAATAATGAGGCACTTCCTTGCTGCGCCCGTGGACCCAGCTGTCAGCCTCTCCATGTACAGTCCAAGTCCGAGGAAGCCATTCCATGACCACATTGACCACGCCGCGCCAAGAGCACCAGGGCGGTGGACGACGGCGAGGCCTAGGAAGGGGACGACGCAGAGCCGAGGAAGACGCGGCAGTGGATGCCCACACGTAGAGGAGTCTGAGGGTTCACTGGTTCGGCTGCGGTGTGAGGCTGCTGTCGCCTCAGAATAACAAGGGGTGTGGGTGAGTAGAGGGATGGCCTGGCCAGTGGTGGGAGTAGCAGGCGGCGGTGAGGCCTGCGCGGCGTCACAGTCGGCCACGGGAGGAAGGAGCACGCGGCACGACCGGCGCTGGTTTGGGCGACTAGAGCAAGAAGACCAGAGGTTGAAGAAGAACTGCGGCCGTTGGATGGACATCGTACAGTCACTGGAGCTAGAATTGTTCATATTGACTAAGTTGACAAAGCCCTCAGTCCCCGTCAACTTAGTAGGCCCACAAGTCATCCTCCCACCGAGGTGGGTGCTAGCTAGCAGGGGGAGTATTCATTTTTTCTGCGTAATAAGGAAGCACTTCCGATGGGTCCGAGCTGATAGCGGGGGGAACGTTTTTTACACGAAATACGGTGGCCCGCCCGATGGGTCCCAGCAGTCAAGGGGGAAACATTTTTTTCGCAAAATACGGTGGCACCTCCGATGGGTCCCTGCTGTCAGGTGGAGGAATCATAATTTTTAGCGTAATAAGGAGGTACTTCCTGGCTGCGACCATGGACCCAGCTGTCAGCCTCTCCATGTACAGTCCACGTCCGATGGAAGCCGTTCCTTGACCATGTTGACCACGTCGCGCCGAGAGCACCAGGGCGGTGGACGACAGTGAGGCCTAGGAAGGGGACGACGAGGAGCTAGGGAAGACGCGGCAGTGGATGCCCACACGTAGAGGAGTATGAGGGTTGACTGGTTTGCTGCGGTGTGAGGCTGCCGTCGCCGCAGAATAACAGGGGGTGTGGGTGAGTAGAGGGATGGCCTGGCCAGCAATGGGAGTAGTAGGGGGCAGTGAGGCCTCCGCCACATCGCAGCCCGCCACGGGAGGCAGGAGCATGAGGCACGACCGGTGCTGGTTTGGCAGGCTAGAGCAAGAAGACCAGAGGTTGAAGAAGCACTACGGCCGTTGGATGGACATCGTACAGTCACTGGAGCTAGAATCTTGCATATTGACTAAGTTGACAAAACCCACCATCCCCGTCAACTTAGTAGGACCACAAGTCAGCCTGCCACTATACTAGGTCCCAGCTAGCAGGGGGGTATTCATTTTTTTGTGCATAATAAGGAGGCACTTCCTTGCGTGCGAAGATATAGCTGGTGGGTCCGAGCTGTCAACGGCGGTAACATTTTTTCATGAAATACAGAGGCCCTTTCGGTGGGTCCCAGATGTCAGATGGAGGAATCATTATTTTGCGTGTAATAAGGAGGCATTTCTTGGCGTGCGACCGTGGACCCAGCTATCAGCCTCTCCACGTACAATCAACTTCAGATGCATGTCGGTCATTGATCACGTTGACCAGGCCGCCCAGAGAGAACCAGGGCGGTGGACGATGGCGAGGCCTAGGAAGGGAACCACACGGAGCCAGGGAAGACTCAGCCGTTGTTTCGCACGCGGAGGAGAACAAGGGTTTACTGGTTCGTCTTCCGCCCCCGGAGAATAACAGCAGGTGTGGGTGAGTAGAGGGATGGCTAGGCCAGCAATAAGGAGTACGGTGCGGCGGCAAGTCCTGCGCGGAAGCATAGCCGGCCGTGGGAGGAGGGAGCAGGCAGTCCCGTCGGCGCTGGTTTGAGCGGCTGGAGCAGGAAGAGCAGAGATTGAAGAAGCACGACAGTCGTTGGATGGACATCCAACAGTCACTGCTCTCTTGTGCATTATTTCTAATAATGTATAGCCCATTTGCTAATTCTTAAGAATTTTTTTGGAGCCCATCTTCTTTTTGTTAGCATTACACACCATATTGTGGCCACTGTTCAAAAGTATACGAAATTTTGCATATTTTGGTGCGGTCAACTGTTTTTAATCCCGAGATATCGATTCACATTCAAACTATTTTGAAAAATAATTTATATAAATATAAAATCCAAATAATTGTCCACGCATAAAAATTAACGAAATTTAAAATCTTGTAATGAAAAAGATTTGAAAGTAATTCCCGGTTTGATGTGTTTTAAAAATGTACATCCCATTTCTGGGCAAGCCGAATGAAACTCTCCTCGTCTTGAAAGATTTACAGCCCAGCAGGGCTGATAAAGCAAGTAGGCCTCGTTTGGGTATTTCTTTAAAAAAATAGAACTGGGCTAGCCATTTTCAGGAATAAAAAAACACAACTGGGCTCCTGATGTGGTAAACATAAAGAAAACCCTGGCTAGACGGGCCACAGCCCTCGCACAGCCCCATTGTTACCTTGATCCGTCCCTAAAACTAGTATAAATAACAACTGCTTATTCCTCAAAAGAAACTGCGCGACCTGCTGGGTCCCTGGTGTCAGCCGCTCATAGTGTAATTCTCTCATTTATTGACTACGTTGACAATGGCGTGAGCCCCAGATGTCCAACCATTAGGAGGAACCATATTTTTGGGCTTGTAATATAGAGGCACTTGCTTGCGTACTGCCATGATGCTGGTGGGTCCCTACTGTCATCCTCTCCACGTACAGTCATCTCCTTGTTCCTCTCGGTTGTTGACGACGTTGACAACGCAAGAGTGTGGCACACTGCACACAGCGACCGAATCAAGGCCGCAAGGCGGAGGATGATGGCGAGGCCTCGGACGGAACGAACAGGAGCTGTGGAAGATGCGTCGATCTAGTCGTTGACGGAGGGGAGTACGAGGGATGACTGGTTTGGGTGCGGGTGCGTGTTGGGGCTAACGTCGCCGGAGAATAACGGGATGTGTGGGGGAATAGAGGAAGGTACTGGCCAACGTTGGAGGGTACGTACGGTAGGGCGGCGGAGGCGCAGCCAGCCATGGGAGGCGGGAGCAGGCGGAGCCGACGGGGTGGTTTGGTTTGGGTGGCTGGAGGAAGAAGAAGACAAGAGATAGAAGATACACGACAGATATTGGATGTCAATCCAACGGCTGGTAGGCAGAATCGTTCATTGACTCGCTAGTAAGTCGACACCGCCTTGGATAGGCTATTTCCTTGCGGGTCCCAAATGTCAGGATCCAAATCTGTCATGGTGATGTAGCCTTTCCTATGAAAAATTACAGCCCATTTGATGTGCTAGTTCGAAATAAGTTTGTGGGTCCTGGTGGGGGCTAATCACTTGCCTTCTATAATGCACAATGAGCTGAAGCAGAAGGCGAGAGTGATGTTATTTCCCTTGGTTGGGATTTGTTAGTTGTTACAATATTTCACCCTAAATTAAACGACTGGCAAGCCATTTGCCTTTCTTCAAAGAAAATATGACAGTCACAGCTGAGTTGAAAAGGGCAAGAACATCTAACTCCATCTTACAAACAATAAAAAAGCATGAGGGTTAGTTGTTCATCAGGTTTACAAAGAACCAGGTTGAAAAGGGCAACAACATCTAACTCCAGCACTGTTTTCGGCAGTCACAGTCAAATGGATCGGTCAGGTCCATAGAATGAACATCCTGGGTCATAAAATTTACTGGATTATGACCAAAATATGTTGTAAATAAAAGCCCGGCACATTCAGAATCTCTTTTAACCACTTGAAACTCCTTTTTTTCTCTTCCACATACCAATCCTTCAAAACCATGCTGCTGATAAACTTAAGCTTGATGGACAATAGTAATCTCGCATTCAGTAGGAAGAATGTGACAAATCTAGTGTTTGCACGGTTGGCTACATATCGTTCTAACGTTATTGTCTTCAATCGAATCTCATGAGAAGTGAGAAAATCTGGATGCTTACGTATCCACCGATTGTTTATAACTTTCTTACCTCGTCCTGTTGCCTAAATAGACATGAAGATTGAAAACAGTTAAGGTCTAGAAAAAGAGTGTCGAAAGAGCAACAGCTGAACGGTTAATTCTAGTACACTATATGCGGGCTTCCAATGTGCATGAAATTATCACCTTTATATACAACTTCTCCAAACATGGAAAGCATTGCAGCAAGGCAATAATCTTGTTCAGATCAATACAATTCATTTGGATATATAAGATGTTGACAAAATCCAGCACCATTGATAGGCCATCCATGGAGAAACTGTTCATTGAGCATAGAACATAATATTAGTACAAAATGGGTACTCCAAGATGACATATAACTTATGCGCAGAAATTTAAAATGCGGCTTATGGTTACAAGTGTAGATGATAATATAAAGTACCTTAAGAACTTTGGAGCCAAACACCATATTGAAATGAGCACAGAGATCATGTATTAAACACAAGGTCTCCAGTTTTGGTGCAGAGAGGACGGTTATTTGCAACGGTGAATAACAAGAATCAAGGATCAATCTTTCTAGTGAAGGGGCATCTTGGATGATGAGCTGCCTTCCGTCAAAAGAAATTCCAATTCTTACAAGGTTAGGTGACTTTATTTGGAGACAACCATTCTATGTGTGAAAACAAGCACCAAGCACTCCATGGCAGGGCAACTGGAGTGGATGATGCTGTGCAACGAGTCCTTTGAGATACGAACCCGCACAAGTGAAAGTTTCTTGAGAAATGGGAGTCGAAGGTTTAGTACCAGATTGTCTGGTAGGTCGCACAGTGCAAAGGTGGCGGTGTGGAGAGAGGAGGAAAACCGCGAGATTGACATAGGTGCTGAAGACACAGGTAGATGGCGTTCGGTATCAGGTAGGTGATTTCCAGGGGAATAGTAGAACTCAAGCAGTTGTAGTTCTATGAATTCAGGGGATTTCAACCAGGCGTCCACCGTGCAGGGCATGGTATGCTTGCTCAGGTAGCATGACGGGATGCAGAGGCTTTGAACGGAGCCCTGGTGGGAGTAGATGATGGCTCTGGGAATTTCAAAATCATTGAAGAGAGATAGCTGATGATAGTCGAGTTTAAGGGGCAGAGCACGCCATAGAGGGCGCCACCGAATTAGGAGGACATGGGTAAGGTAGCAATCCTTGGTGGGGAGAAGCGAGATGATCTCCCCAATGAGAGGGTCCGGGAGATCGTTGATCTGGTCCACCCCAGATTCTACATGTTCCTGGGATCTGGTGGGGGCGGGGTTGCCGCTTCTCCCCGCGCTTCCGGGTGCAGTATCTACAACAGGCGTCAGTGCTGGCGGGAGCCTCATCTTCTTGGCGCTGGGGTCAGCTGTCTCCATTTTCCTCGAGGGTGCCGCGTTCACGGATTTGAGCAATGTAACGAATGACGAGCCTAGTTGTAGTGCGAGTGAAGAAGAAGGGGAGCTAGGGTTTTTCTGTAGTAGTGAGGAAGAAGGGGAGCTGGTTTTTCTGTAAGAGTGAGGTGAGGAATTTGGGGGTACAAGTGGAGCAAGCTGACGTGAGGTGGGTGGGAGTGAGGAGGAAGAAGAACACCCAGGTTTTTTTCGGGGGCAATGTGCTGGGTGTGGGTAGCGCCTCTCATTCAGTAAATATATGGAGTTTTGAATTGATTTTACTATTTACTAGGGTGGATGTGTTGTTTTGTCTTGGGCCCAGAGAAACAATTACTACTACTATAGTGGAGACACTCTACAACTACCCGGAAAAACAATTACTACTAGTATAGTGGATACAATACCGCTTCTGGCTCCTCCTAGGTCATCGAAATGTCTCCTCTACTGAATGTCGTTATACTTTTGTTCACCGACATGCGGGCCATGCAGCACGCGGGCCCAAATGCCATCCAGCAAATTAGAAGGCAGTATGCAGGCGGAGAGTCACCCTGGTCGTAGCGCGGCAGTAACGAGTCGTTGTATCACAAAACCCCACCTCCCCGTAGTCTAAGTTTGATGCACAAAGCAACCATCATTTCACTCTTCGCTGAATCCCCTTCTCCCTCACCGTCTTCAAGAAAGGCAACAATCGCATCTGCCACTGTTCTTCTCTCCCAATGAAGGGAAGGTAAGAGGATCCATGATGTTTGTATATTTTCATTCAGAGAAAAAAAGAACTTTTGCAAAGCAGTAACTGATCCTCACTCTCTTTTTTGTTTCAATGTCATTGAGATTGTGTTTTCCTTTCAGTGGTCTCCTAGTATTCGTAAGTTTCATGATGGACCAAGGAGAACTAGGCAAAGATCTGCTGATATTGGAGCAGACGCGGGAGGGTGATCCCCACGAGACAGAGAGCTCCAAGAAGATGGAGGCAGCCACCGAGCCGACCCCGGATACGCTCACGGCCACTACTGAGATGGTCATCGCCCCATTTGAGGTTACAGCCCCCATGGCACTGCAGGAGCAGTTTTCCCCCTTCGAGGATGTGTCCCCCCCCCCCCCGCTGAGCTGCCAAAGGTGATTTTCTTGTTTGCCGATCTTGATTGTGGTTTTTTATCTATGTATGTGGTGATGAATAATGCAAAATTTTATTAGCTTCGATGCCATGCTATACATAGTGGTTTAAATAACTTGTGTTTCTTATACTAGAAAGTAATTCAGAATTTGTTTCTGTTTCAATTAGAGCCCTGATGCAGACAAGGATTGTGTGGTTGTACATGTCACTCGCTATGAGGCGGATGACCTAAATATACGCATTGGGAAAGCAGAGTTTTTAGGCTGTTGGATCCTAGAAGCCATTTGCGCTTATACCAATGAAGAGTTGTATTCCAGCCTCACTATTGTCGGGCGTGTTGTCCTGGGTGTACTGAAGCACAAGAAGTTCAAAGCTACTCCTTCGTTTGTGAGGCATACTATTCTTGTCAAGCTTGCGTAGGTAGATGACGTGGCATGCCTCCACAAACAAGTTTATGAGTGGCAAGGCCACAAGGTTGTCTTCATGAAGGTTTCACAGGATTGAGCTGCTGCTAGATGTCCTCGATGATGTTCATGGCAAGGTACGTCTTGTATCCATCCCAAATTAGATCGAGGCATGAAATAGTTGCCCCAGCTAGTGTTTAATAGTAGTTTGGATTGTGTCTAATTATCCGAACCTTGTCTGTTATCGAGCGCTCTGGGGCTAGTACTTTGTTTGAATCTGTCTATGGGAACTGCTGCTACTTTTGTGTGCCCGTGAATCATGTGAGAACCATCATAATTGTTGCCGAAACAGATGCGTCCTCACTAGTTTTTTCATGAATATGGCATGGTAAGACATAAGTTGTCACGGTTTATCATACGAGTAGTGTGTGTTTTGATGAAATAGAGTACTCATTCGAGAACTGTGCACCGACGTATACATAAGTACTTGTAAACACTGTTGGTGCTACCCCACTTGTAAGCAGTTGTGCAAAACACGACACGTTGGCTCAGCTCGCTTCAACACTAGGGTATCGACCAGCTTACAATCAACAATCTGATGTCTGACATATAAACAAATATGTATATTGTTACAGTGGTTCATGCAGTTAACTGAGGCCACAATGTAAATTCGAAATGTTCACACGCTAGTCCAGCGTTCAAGTGGAACACTCACATTAAACTCAGCTTCATAGAAAACATGAAAAGCATAAGTTAAGAAATTTTATACATCTCAATGATTCATAGAACATAACAAACTTATACTAGTTCATAGCAAAAGACAAAGTTGTGAGAAGGTTTACAAATCACAAAAAACAAGCAAGGCTTCTCTGAGCACAGGGCTTCCCGGCGGGCTTAAATTTCCTGGTGTTCACTCTGGTTTTTTCTTGTTGCCACCATCTAGGGTTAGATTCCCTCATTCCATAATAACCAATTATAATTGTGTTCTCAACTGGAATGCTGAACTGAACCATGTAGTGTACTGACCAGGTGAAATCCTTGTGCATTCCACTAAATTTAAGAACCGCTATTTGCAGAAATAAGCAGACCACAATGCCTCTTGTCCGCGCACCTGTCCAAAAAAACCCTGTGCAGCCGTGCCAGCTAGTCCTCGGTCCATGGATGAACTGGTAGAAACATTCCAGACTAGGATGCAGTTGTTTTCGCTCGTTCCTACACTGCAATTAGGAAGTAAAATGTACGAATGAACTTCTTTTTATATTGTGTTGGTCATTCTACCTAATAACTACCAATGTAGGAATACCTGGAAGACGGGTGGTTAGGCGACGGCAACGAGGGATAGCCATCTCATTTTGTGCAGTTCTACTAAAACTGATGTGTGTGCTTTTGATTGCGCGGATAGAAACGATACGGAGAAAGACATCCCGAAACGATATGGTGACAGACATCCCTGTTTGCGCAAATACGAAATACGGTTATTTAAACAGTGACAGATATTTGCAGTGGCATATGATTAACAGCAACATCTATTGTGTTATAATTAGCACTAGATTGACAGTATGAAAGTATCCTTAAGTAACTAGCATCACGTCACATCAACACTGCCACTAGGTTAACATGCAGAACAATAGCATTAGTATTACTGTCATGAGAGTAGCACATGGTTAGTAAATGTGCAATCAAATTTGTGCAGTTCCACTGGGATGAAGCAATGTTAGCGGTGTGAGATTTAAGTGTAACTGCAAAAACACGATTCATGGGAAATAAAGCAAGACGGAAGCACTTCATAAAATGGTGGTGGCATTGCCTCAATTTATCGACGGCACTAGACCATTACTTATAGTGACATTTGGTGGCATTGCTTCATGCTTCTTCTGATTTTACATTAACGGTAGCGATATGGGCGTAGGGACAGTAGGGGCATAAAGTCGTGCGGCAGATGTGGTTGCCGAGAGCGGCAAACACTCAGGCAGCATGTCTGCATTTGTCCCATTTTTTTTCTCCTGGGTGACATTTTCCTATGTGAGCACAGGAAATCTAGACCTGCTCATTCTCATTTGCGTTGTCCCCCAACACCCGTCACTTTCTTTCCTTTTTCAACCAAGAGATAGGTCCACTTCCCCCCACCCTTCGCCATACACCATGCTTTCTTCGTCTTCTCAACCAAGAGACCGGTTGGGTAGCCAGTATCTACTACTTTCCCATGTTTCCTCTTAGAACCAAGTCCTAGATTCATGCTAAAGCTTTCCCACTTCCTTCCCTGTTTGAACCAACTCTTAGAGTCGACTGTATGAACTAGCTTTACATCTAATAATAGTAAAAGTCTAGGTGGCTTTGGAATAGCGGACGGAAGCAGAAAAAGATCCACCCGAAGCCAAGTGGCGAGCTAGGGCAGTAGAGCAGGTCAGTTTTCAAAGGAACATATACCTGACGGTCGTCGGCATGTGGCAAAGACGGCGTCGGGAGGCCGCATCTTGGCCACAATAACATAGGGAGGAAGAAGGGGTCGAAGGCCCTCCCGAGCCAGCGCTCTCTCGGAGAGAATGGCACGGCCGCCGATCGGGACGCGCAGGCAGACGTTGGTCTCCTCCCTCGCCGCTGATGTCAGCGTGAACGATGCACCTACACCCCTGCCCCGGTCGAGGTTGTCCGGACGGATTTGTGACCAGCCGTGAGCTGAGACAGAGTGTATCCACCTATGTCTTGCTTGGATCTAGAGAGCATGAGAGAGTGAACGAGAGGAACCCTAGTAAAGCAAGTGCTAAGGCTCCTGCTTATATACATAGTGGAGTGATTTGGTTGTACCAGCTTCAAAAAAATGCGCTCCTACGTGTACCCGTGAGTGGGTGTGAGAGAACTAGTGCGTGCGTGCATCGTTCGTGAGAGTACAATATACTATGCCCAAAGAACGTTTTCCACAAGAGTAATAGTATAAGTGTGTGATGTGTGAGCTAAAATAAAATGTGCGGGACGTCTTTTGTTTTTTAGAAGTTCTGAGGGTAGGGTGTGAAGAGCACATATGTATGTGACGTCTACCTGCAGATAGACGGTGGGTGCGAGAGGACTCGGGAGAGTCGTGACTTGTGAGGGTGCGTGTGCGTGAGAGAGAGGGGGCACGTATCAACGCAATGCATGTGTCCGTAAATCATTATCCGACAAACGTTCGCCACAAGCCTTTTCCTGACGAACGCCGTAAGAACCGTTAGATTGGCATCCGACAGTGTCAGTTTTGCCATATCATTTAACAGAACAGCCACTCCTCCTACACACAAATCTTCCAAAATGCAGTGCATATAGCTTTATTGAAAATTCGAACCTCGCAAACTTCTTACCGAGTTTTCGTGTACCAAATTGCACATGTAGAATACCCTGTATATATCATTTCATTCATCTTCGAGAGGTAACTATAAAGATGGGGGAGGATTCTACAAAGAAAGACCATCGTATCACCTGCAGCAATTTCAACCATCCTTTGGTGTGGAGGAATATCGTAGCAACTCTATATGATATGATTTTTATAGGAATTTTTCCTTTAGAGCCAATTGGTTCATAGGAATAGATTCATATACTCCACATTTCAAAGGAAATAAACATGATATCATTTCTATAGCTTTAGAGCCACTTGGTTCATATGAATGGATTCCTATACTCCCATAATTTCAAAGGAAAATAAACATTAGCGTATATTCAATAGAAAAGTTCCTATGATATGAACCAAATTACATGTCTTTTCTAATCCCTCCTCATAGGAATTGAGATACATGCCATCTCTAGATTCAATAGAGAAGTTCCTATGATGTGAACCAAATGAAATCTCTTTTCCAATTAGTACTCATAGGAATTGAGATACTCCATGTCATCGCTTTCCCTACAACTTCCATGTATACATCTTCTATTCCTAAATAGCTAGTACAACCCACTAGTAGCTTTTTTCCAAGACACGCAACTATGGCACAAGAACTATATAGTGTGTGAATAACTTTGACAGATGGTCGTTGGATGAAGCTAATCCGACAGTGAAAAGATGGCGAATCCGAGCACTACTGGCTGTTGGATATCATCAACATTCCACCAGATCTGCCACATGTACAATTTAGAAGACTCCATGGTTGAACTTAAGCATAATGCACAAACCTCAAAACACAAGCACTTCTCCTTTGTTCTCGAATCTTCCGTATCATAATTGATTTTTTTTCTAAATGAATTGCCATTATTTGTTTTTTACTTTATGCTTTACAATGCACAACTGTCGGGGTAAATGGCCATGGGTAGCCCAGCCGGCTTCCCCTGGCCCCTTAGAAAAAATCATGAGCCCGTCCGGCTCGTAAGAAGACTCAAGACTTGGGCCGCCTCCCCCCTAGCCGACTACCTCCGTGGCCGGCTTCGGGGGTGGCCCGCCCTTTTACCCTCATGAAGAAAGCTGTGGAGGGCCGGCTACGGCAAAGCCTGCTACAGCAAGGCCGGCTACAGCAAGGCCGGATCCCATAAAGCAGTCAAAGCCGTACCCGCAATGTACGCGTCCACTCTGCAATGATGAAGCGGGGCATGGCTACAGTGGAGCCTGCCACCCCCAAAACCCGGAGCATGCCTGGTACAGCGCCGTGCGGGCGGCCACAGCCCGCTCGGCGCGGCACTGTAGCCACGGCGGCTCTGACGCCGTCCACGACGGGCCGCCAGCGTCGCCCCCGAGGCGGTGGGCCCCTTCGGGCAGAGAGATGCCGAAGGCGGCTGCACCTCCTCTCGAGCCAGCAAGGCAGATGGCCGGCTTCCCATAGCCGTCCTGCCACCCTCCTCGAAGGAGACGCCCATTAAGGAGACAAGATGCGGCGGGGCTACAGTAATCGCCCGCCAAGGCGGCGTTACTGTAGCCACGCTTACCCCGACCAAGCCTGCGTCAACAGCACGGAGTAACAGTAACCAGCCACCGACCAGGCCCTGGCCGGTGGGGCTTGCCTGCCGACCCAGGGGCCGGCAGCTGGCGGGACCCACCAGCCGGCGGGCCCGAGAAGCCGGCGCAGAAGTCGGCGAACATAGCCACAGACAGCTGGGCCCCACGCCCAGTCGGATTACCATTGTACCCCCGGGGGGTAGGCCTATATAAACCCCCCGGTGCACCCATGCAAAGGGTTGGACTCTCAATCTAGACCTAGACACCATACAAGGAGAGGAAGCAAGCTAGCTGAGCCCTTCGTCCTCCTTCCACCCAAGACAGCTCAAGGAGCGTTGTAGCTACTTGTTCATTTTAGTAACCATGCGGAGACCCCGCAGAGCAGCAGTAGGGGTGTTATCTCCCCGGAGAGCCTTGAAGCTGGGTAAGATTCGCCGACGTGCATGTCTTCGCCTCATCCCGTTTCTAGGCACCGGCGGTGTTTTATTGGCCCCCGCAATGATAAGCCACCCGTTGGCATATGTCGCTCCTACCACCCGACACTTGGCGCCCACCGTGGGGCCAGGTGCACCGTCGTCCGGAGACCTGTTCTGGACGGGAACCCTTTTCCTTCCTCGTGAGCATAGCCAGCCCGGCTCGCCCGATGGCGCTTGCCGCGACGCGCTGCATGGTGTCACCAACATCTGCGCAGCGAGCGGCCTCGCCGACCTCTTCGACACAGCCCGCATCTCCGACGAGCTAGCCTCCGATGCGGGCACCGATCATCTCGCCAGCCTCCTCGGCCAGCTCCACGTCTCCAGCGAGCCCGCTGCGGATTTGGAGTCGGTTGGCTCCACCGACCCGATGCCTGTCGACTCCGACACGGCATCCTATGATACCTTCCCCACCAACGTCACGATCTACAACGACCCGCTCCCTCCGGCTGGCGATCGCGATTCTGACGCTCCCGAGGTGATGGTTATCGGCCTCGACGGCCCGACTGACAAGGGCGCCTGCGACGCCCCACGCGCAGCGGCCCACGACTTGTCCGCCCCCCTTCTGGCTGACGCCAACGACAAAGTTCTGGAGGCGTGCCGCCTCGCCCTCCTCGCGGAGGGCCGGCGGCTAGCCTCCGTAAGACGCCTCACCGATGCCTACCAGCGCGAAGCTGACCGTGCCGCCTTCGGCACGCCGGCTCCGGCTGGCCCAAGCCGGGCTGGTGCTGTCAGGCAACGCGGCGCCGTCATCGCCGACACGCTTGGAGTGGATCGTCCAGTCTACGCCACCCCGCTCGAGAACCTGCGCACCGCCCAGGCAGCCGTAGACGAGCTGGACGGCTTGGAAGCCGAAGACCTCCCCACATGACGCGGCGCATCCAGCAACTAATCGATGCAGCCGCCCGACGACACGAAGCCGACGCCTGCGCGAGGAGCCCTCCCCCGCGACGCGACCACGGCGCGACTTCCCGATCGCCGACTACAAGCAACACCCGCGCGCGGCGCGAGAAAGAGCCGGCTTCCAGCCGAAGCCGAACCCAAATCTCCATCGAGCGAGATGCGAACGGACGCCCCCGAGCCATGGAATGGCGGGGCACCCCGCCTCCGCCTCGAGCTCGCGGAGAGAGGTACCCTACCCCGCCTCCAGTGGCCCACCCGACTCTCAGCGGCCGGCTTGGTCGCCGCGAGGGAGTCGGCGAAAACGATGCCCAGCACCGGATCGACCGCCTGGCCCGATCCCTGGCGCTGGAAGAAGAAGATGATGTCGGCCCGCCTTGCTTTGGCCCCCGCATCCGCGACGAGCCCTTCCCCAAAGGGTTCTCGCTCCCAAGAGACACGCCCAAGTACAACGGCTCGGTGAAGCCGGAAGGCTGGCTAACCGACTACTCCACCGCCGTCATCATCGCCAATGGCAACCGGCGCATTGCCGTAAAGTACGTGCCCCTCATGCTGCAAGGCACGGCACGGACTTGGCTTAATAGCCTCAAGACCCTCAGCATCAACAGCTGGGTAGACTTCCCTGAAGCCTTCGTTCGCAACTTCACCAGCACCTACAAGCGGGCTCCCAAGCCCAGACAGCTCTCCCTGTGCGTACAAGGCCCAGCCGAGTCCACTCGCGACTACCTCACGCGTTGGGCCGAGCTCCGCAACTCCTGCGAAGGGGTGCACGAGGTGCAAGCCATCGAATACTTCACTTCCGGGTGCCGAGAGGGCACCCTCCTCAAGCACAAGCTTCTCTGCGATGAGCCGACTACCCTCGACGAGCTCCTCAACATCGCCGACAAGTACGCCACCGCCGACTCCTCAATGAAGACCGAGCTCCGGGTGGACGCGTCCAGAAAAGTGCTCAATCCGGCGCCCCAAGCGTCGGCTGGAGACGGCGGCCGACGCCAACACCAGAACGATCAGAAGCGCAAGGGCCCTGCGCCGCCTCCCGCTAGCCGGCAGGTGGCCACGGTCGAAGATACGCCGCCTGAGGGGCGGCCCGCGCCCAAGAAGCCCAAGGGCGGCCGGCCGGCTTGGCAGCCGGCCTTCTCCTACGAGCAAACCCTTGATGCCCCGTGCAAGTTCCACAGCGGCGTGAAGCCGTCTAACCACACGACCCGCAAATGCAACTGGCTCGCCCGAATCTCCAAGGGCGAAGGGCTCACGCCGACTCCGCCTGCCGGCCCGCCGCCGCCGACTTTGCCGCCCAAGGCCGCCTGGCCCGCGGTCGACGCCGTGCAGGACGAGTTCCCCGACGAGCAAGCATCCTATGTTATCTTCATGAGCCAGCCCAAAGACCGGCGCAGCAGGCGCCGAGAGCAACAAGATGTCAATGTGGCCACCGCCAGCCCAGCCGGCCACATGCACTGGTCAGAGAAATCCATCAGTTGGAGCCGGGCCGAACACCCAGAGGTGATGCCGTCCCCCGGCTCCTACGCTTTGGTCCTGGAGGCCACCCTTGCAACGGATACGCGCGCCGCACGCTTCTCCCGCGTGCTGATCGACGGTCGAAGCAGCATCAACATCCTGTACCGCGACACCATGGAGAAGCTGGGTGTCAAGGCAAAGCAGCTTGCGCCGACTCGAACGGTGTTCCACGGCATCGTACCCGGTTTGTCCTGTGCCCCCATCGGCAAGATCAAGATCGACGTACTCTTTGGGGGCAAGGACCATTTCCGCCGGGAAGCAATCTGGTTCGAAGTGGTGGACCTGGAGAGCCCTTACCATGCCTTGCTTGGCCGACCCGCCTTGGCCAAGTTCATGGAGGTCCCCCACTACGCTTACCTCAAGATGAAGATACCAAGCTCCAAGGGTGTCATCACCATCGCCGGCGACTACAAGAAGTCTGCCGACTGCGCCACGGCCAGCAGCCGGCTGGCCGAATCCCTCGTGATTGCTGCAGAGAAGAAGACGCTGGACAGGGTCGTGGCCCTGGCCAGCAAGCAGCTAAACCAGCCCGCCGACTCCAAGGAGTATGATGCCCAAGGATCATTCCAGCCGGCCAAGGAGACCAAGAAGATACAGCTCGACCCCGAGCACCCCGAGAGGTTTGCCGTCATTGGGGCGAGCCTAGACAGCAAATAGGAAGGCGAGCTCGTCGATTTGCTCCGTGAGAATCAGGATATCTTTGCATGGTCCCCCAAGGACATGCCGGGTGTTCCGAAGGATTTCGCCGAGCACAAATTACATGTGCGGGAGGATGCCAAACCAGTCAAGCAGCCTCTCCGCCGACTGTCAGCGGAGAAGAGAAGGATCATAGGGGAGGAGATAGCCCGGCTTCTCGGAGCTAGCTTCATCATGGAAGTTTTCTTCCCTAAGTGGCTCGCGAACCCGGTTCTCGTGCTAAAAAAGAATAACAAGTGGCGCATGTGTATAGATTACACAAGCCTCAACAAAGCCTGCCCAAAAGATCCCTTCGCTCTGCCCAGAATTGATCAAGTGATAGAATCCACAGCCGGATCCGAGCTGTTGAGCTTTTTGGATGCCTATTCGGGATACAATCAGATAAAGCTGAACCCGGATGACCAACTGAAGACCGCCTTCATCCCGCCGTTTGGAGCCTTCTGCTACCTGACTATGACGTTCGGCTTGAGGAATGCCGGTGCCACTTTTCAGCGTTGCATGCAGAAGTGCCTCCTCACGTAGCTCGGCAAGAATGCCCACGTCTACGTGGATGATGTTGTGGTGAAGACGGAGAAGCGTGGCACTCTGCTGGAAGACTTGAAGGAGATATTCGAGAACCTGCGCCGGTTCCGAATCAAGCTCAACCCTGAGAAATGCGTGTTCGGAGTGCCAGCCGGCCAGCTCCTAGGCTTTCTGGTCTCCGAACGCGGCATAGAGTGCAACCCTGTGAAGATCAAGGCCATCGAGAGGATGGCGGTCCCAACTAAGCTTAGAGAGATTCAGAAGTTCACCGGGTGCCTGGCCTCTCTGAACCGCTTCATCAACCGGCTTGGAGAGAAAGCCCTCCCTCTCTACGCCTCATGAAGAAGAGTACCCACTTTGAGTGGAATGACCAGGCCGACCAAGCTTTCCACGAGCTGAAGAAAATGCTGGCCACGCCGCTTGTCTTGGCAGCGCCGACTGAGAAAGAGCCCATGCTCCTTTATATTGCCGCCACTAGCCGGGTGGTCAGCACCGTCATTGTGGTCGAACGCCCCGAAGAAGGCCGAGCCCAGCCGGTCCAGAGGCCGGTTTATTACCTGAGCGAGGTGCTGTCCGCCTCGAAACAAAATTACCCGCACTACCAGAAGATGTGCTACGGCGTGTACTTCGCTGCCAAGAAGCTAAAGCCGTACTTTCAAGAACACCCCATCACGGTCGTATGCACTGCCCCACTGGCCGAGATCATAGGCAGCCGGGATGCATCCGGCCGGGTGGCTAAATGGGCCATTGAGCTGGCCCCCTACACGATCTTCTACCAGCCCCGCGCTGCCATCAAGTCGCAAGCACTGGCCGACTTCCTCGTCGACTGGGCCGAGACCCAGTACTTACCGCCAGCTCCCGACTCCACCCATTGGCGCATGCACTTTGACGGATCAAAGATGCGCACCGGCTTGGGAGTCGGCGTCGTCCTTACCTCTCCTAAGGGCGACAAGCTCAGATACACACTGCAGATCCACTTCGCTGCCTCCAACAACGTAGCCGAGTACGAGGCGCTCATACACGGGCTCCGGCTTGCCAAGGAACTCGGCATCCGCCGGATCCTGTGCTATGGTGACTCGGATTTGGTGGTGCAGCAATCCTCTGGCGACTGGGACGCAAAGGATGCAAACATGGCGAGCTACCGCTTCCTGGTGCAGCAGATTAGTGGATACTTCGATGGATGAGAATTCCTCCATGTACCGCGAGCTGACAACGAGCCAGCAGATGCCCTGGCCCAAATAGGTTCCACGCGGCAAGCAATACCAACCGGCGTCGCCCTGCGGCGCCTCCTCAAGCCATCCATCAAGCAGTCTCCGGAATCCGACTCCATCTTCGTGCCGCCTAACCCCGAGGGGGCCGGGTCCGGCTCGAAGAATCAAGCAGCCGGCCCGGGGACTTCAATACTCGGCCTGGGGACTGCCACACCCGGCTCGGGGACTGCGGTAGCCGGCCCGGGGACTTCGGTAGCCAGCCCGGAGACTTCCTCAGCACAGCAAACAGCGGCCGACCCCAGCACTTCATTACCCAGCCCGCCCACCCTGGTGGTTGTCGCCACATTGGTGGCAGAGGAGGTCGCCGCTCCATCATGGGCCCAAACCATCCGCAACTTTCTGGTGAACCACGATCTGCCGGCTGACGAAACCGAAGCGAGACAAGTCCAGCGCCGAGCCGGAGCGTACACAATCGTCAACAGAGAGCTTGTCAAGCGCAGCGCCACCGGAGTCTTACAGCGATGCGCCGAGCAGGAGAAAGGCATTGCAATCCTCAGGGATATACACCAAGGAGAGTGTGGCCACCACGCCGCATCAAGATCACTTGTCGCCAAAGCCTCCCGCCATGGTTTCTTCTGGCTGACTGCTTTGGACGACGCCAAAGAGCTAGTCAAACACTACAAAGGCTGCCAGCTTTTCAGCTCACAGCAACACATGCTGGCTTCGACACTCAAGACAATTCCCATCACCTGGCGCTTTGCCGTCTGGGGATTGGATATGGTGGGCCCATTCGAGACAGCGCGTGGCGGCATGACACATTTGCTCGTCGCCGTCGACAAATTCACCAAGTGGATTGAGGTGAAGCCTATCAAGAAGCTGAATGGGCCGACTGCGGTAACTTTCATCATAGATATAACAACCCGGTACGGCGTACCGCATAGAATCATCACCGACAACGGCACGAATTTTGCCAAAGGTGCCTTGGCACAGTTCTGCGCTGCACAAGGTATCCGGCTGGACCTTGCGTCAGTCGCCCACCCGCAGTCAAACGGCCAAGTGGAGCGAGCAAATGGCCTCATCCTATCCGGCATCAAGCCCCGACTGGTAGTACCTCTAGAGCGTTCAGCGGCTGTTGGCTCGATGAGCTGCCGGCTGTCCTATGGAGTCTGCGTACTACCCCAAACAGATCAACCGGCTTCACTCCTTTCTTCCTTATATATGGTGCCGAGGCAGTCATCCCAACAGACATCGAGTTCGATGCGCCTCGGGTAACCATGTACACGGAAGCGGAAGCCAAACAAGCAAGAGAAGACGGCGTCGACCTGCTGGAAGAAGGCCGGCTGTTAGCCCTCAGCCGGTCTGCCATCTACCAGCAGGGCTTGCGCCGCTACCACAGCCGGAGGGTCCGACCAAGATCCTTCCAGGAGGGCGACCTTGTGCTCCGGCTGATCCAGCGAACAGCCGGCCAGCACAAGCTCGCAGCCCCCTGGGAGGGCCCCTTCATCGTCAGTAGAGCTCTAGGCAACGATGCCTACTACCTCATCGACGCGCAGAAGCCAAAGGCACGCAAGAGAGATGACTCAGACAAGGAGTCGGAGCGACCATGGAATGCAAATCTTCTTCGGAAGTTTTACAGTTAAAACGCAGTATGTATTATGTCCACTTTTGTATTAAGCACAAAACAGTAGGCTCCCCGAGGAGGACTCGGGGACTGCCATCCTTTATTTTATGAATGAAAGTTATGATGCATATGATATCACCTGTTCATTTATTTTGTCTGGCACTGGGTTCGACGAGTCGGCCTGGGGACTAGCCGACTGGAGTTATATTAGAAGCCCTACCCGCAGTCAGACAAGTAATGTGCCGACACCCAGGCTTGGCTCTTGCCAAAATCGTAGCTCGAAGAACCGACTACCCGGCTGGCAAGAGTCATAAGCCGGAAAGGGTGCGCACACGAAAAACGGCTAGGGACTAACGGGCTTATATATAACAAAAGCCGGCTTGCCGCCTCCCGCCGACTGACTACTAGAGTAGCCGGCCGGCCGGCTTACATTCAGTCTGCTTCAAATCCAAGAAAGCTCGAGTACTTGCCTTCCCAAAGAGGGAAGGCGGCAAAGGAAAAAGCCTAAAGGATAAAAAAGCACACTTGAATGGAAGCCAACACATGCATATATTAATATTTACACAAAGGACCTCCAGAGAGGTCGACATCCAACATTGTTCGATACACCCCCAGTGGGTGGAATTGCGGAAACTTAAAATTGTTCGAAAAAAGCAAAAGCAGGGACAATAGGAACGGCAGATCAAGCCGGCGGGGCTGCTGACGAGCCGGGCTGGGCGGTGGAGGCGGTCGTGCCGGCTGGAGGTGCAGCCGGCTGGCCAACTTCGGCTTGATCATCGCCTCCGGCAGAGGGCGCGCTCCCGCGTGGCTCGTTGCTGGAGGCAAGGTCGGCTTGAGGGCGGTCGGCCGTCTCACCAGTCGGCTCGGTGTCTTCACCGTCTTCCTCCTCGTCGTCCTCGCCCTCGTCGCTGGAGCCGATCTCCTCGACCGAGTCCTCGCCTTCCGCCGGGTTCAGCCTGAACCACTCCTCCGGCTGGGCGACGCCATCATCATTGAGCTCCGGCGCGAAGACGCTGGTGTCGGTGCACTCGGCGATCGTCATGGCGTGCTGCGCGATCGCCGGCTGCACCTCCTCCAGCTCCGCGTCGGCCTCCGACCGCCAAGTCCGCAGCTGGTCCAGGCTTAGCCCTGGGTACCATGCGCGGACGAACTCCAGCGCACGCCCGGCTCCAAGACGGGCTGCGGACGCCTTCCAAGCCTTGAGGCGGCCGACTGCGACTTCTAGCCAGTCAGTAGTCTGGATTGGGTGCGGGGAATCGTCTGGCCGGGCCAGAGCGCGGCCAGCACCGTCGCCCCGGCACGTTGGAGCCGGCGGAGCAGCCGATGGGCCGGCTGTAGTCGCGCTTGGATGGCGATGAGCTGCTCCGACAGCGTTCGATTTGCATCAGGCGGAATCACAACTCCGGCCTAACGGCGCGCCTCGCGATGAGCCTCGATGGCTTGGGCGGCAAGGACAGATTGGCCGGGAAAGTATTCTGTGCAAGGTAGCAAGCACAAGTCAAAACTAAACCTCAAGCGGCTGGCAGATGGAGGAAGGGCAAGAAAAGCGGCTTACCATCGATCAAATCCTCGATTCGGCCGAAGCCTTCTTCCAGCGCCTGGCGCGTCTCGGCCCAGCCCGCCTCCCTGGTCTCGAACTCCGCCTTCAGGGCAGCCTCGCCGTCCTGCGCCTTCTGCAGGGCCGCCTTATGGCTTTCCTCCTGGTCGTCCAGTTTCTTGACCAGGCGGTCGCGCTCTTGAACCAAGTCGGCGTACTCGGCATCCCTGGCACGAAGATCAGCCTGCACTTCGCCGAGTTCCGTCCGCAAGTCGGCGTTGGCCTCTGCGCGAGCAAAAGACAAAGATAAAAAGTCAGCAAACGAAAAGTCGTCAAGGAAGATCCGACCCGACTGCTCTGCAGTCGGCCTGAATCTCGGTGACTACACCCAGTGGGTGCGCTGTCGCGCCCCCACGAGAAACAAATTAAAGCAATACACTTACGTCGGCTGCTGGCCAGGTCTTCGGTCCTCCGGCTCAGCTCCCGAGCCTGGGGGTTGAAGGCGGCGGCACGGGAGTTGTGATAATCCCAAAAATCAGACAGAAAACAGTTAAGATAGTCGTCGAGTAAGATCTGACCCGACTGCACTGTAGTCGGCCCGGATCTCGGGGACTACACCCAGTGGGTGCGCTAGCACGCCCCCACGAAAAAAAATCAAAGGACTAGAGCGGTCGACAAGTGAAAGCTTACCCGGATTGCGGACCGCGTCGACAGAAACTCCTGAGTAAATTGCCTCAGGAGGCCGACCTGTGCCTGCAGCCGGCTCCGAATCCCTTGGGCCGCCACATTCAGCTCGCCGCTTCCTCCGCTTGGAGTCCACCCGGACGTGGCGGAGCTGGCCGCCTCCAAGGCGTCTTTCGTCTGGTCGGCACCCGCGGCTCGGCGCCTGTTCGGCGGGGCCGTGCTCCCTCCGGCGTGCCGGCACGCCGCCAGCTCGATTTCAAGACCGGCTCCGGCCTCAAGTGCGGCCAGGGCCGGCTCCTCCGGTGCCGCCGACGATTGGCCGCCTTTGCCTGCTCCGGCTGGCGCTGCCGGCGGCGACCTCTCCGTGAAGATCTCGAAGAGTTCATCCCTCTGCACCGGCGGCTGATCGGGGGTGATCTCCTCCGCCGTGGGCAGCGGGATGTCCGGGTCCAAGGTGTGGAGGGGGATGGCGAGTAGCGGAGGCCGGCTATGCGTGCGCTCCGCCTCCGTCTCCGCGGCCGCCCGCTCCGATGGAGTCTCGGCCGCCGCTTTCGCTCGCTCCGTCACTGCCCGGGCGGCCTCCCGCTCCGCCGCCTCCCTCCCTCGTCGCGCCTCGCGAGCGTTCCGCTCCGTGTCCTCTGCAAGATCGGCGCGGGGGTTCACGCGGCAGGGCCCTGAAGCTCCGGCACCCGGCCCGACCACAGAGCCGTCTGGGCCTCGCTCGAGGGAGAGCGGCGCCCTGCTCAAGAAATCAGAGATGAGTTAGAACAAAGGAAGACAAGGAAAAACAAGCACGTAAGCGGCCAGAGGGCTTACGCGGAAACTGCTGGAGGTTTCTTCGCCGCCTTCCGGAAGCGGGCCGCCTTCGCCGCCGCCTCGTCTCGCTTCGTGGCCGCGGCGGAGGCCCTCGTCTTCTTCGGCCGGCTTCCGAAGAGAGGAAGCGCGGCCCGGCGTTTCGCCTTTCCACCACCGGCAGCCGGCGCGACGGACGAGCCCGCGCTGTGGCGGTCGGTTGCCGGCTGGTGGCGCGGGATTTCTTCGGCGTCGAAATCGTCCGGCCAGTCATCAAAACTGGCCGAGAGCCCCGTGCCTCCGGGCTCGGCGACGTCCCCCGTGGCGGCGTCCTCCATGGCGACTGTAGCCAGATCCGGGTCGTCGAGGTCATCCACCGTGCGGTCCGGGGCATACTCGCGTTCGACTCCTGCCGCCCCGGCTGGCGGCGGGAGAAGAGGGTTTTGATAAAAGAGAAAAGAGAAGAGCCGCTTGGTCAGAATCCGGCCGACACAAGCTGGCTGACGACAGAAAGAAGGACTTACCACAGGCGGAGGATGGGCGCGGGAGTACGGCGCCTTGCCGAATTGCCAGTCGTCGGTGAGCTTCAGGTTGGCGATGTACTTCACCATAAGTGCCACCTCGGCATGGGGCATCTCCCATGTGCTCAGCCGGCAAGGGTCGAAGCGGCCGCTCATCTGGCACAGCATGTGGGGCTGGCTCTGAAGGGGAAGAATCCGACGCTCGACGAAGGCAGCCACTAGGTCAGCTCCGCGCAGGCCTTCCGACTGGATCATCACCCGAAGCCGGGCGATGGAGGCGTTCCCAGCCGGAGACAAGGACTTCGACCGGAAGCCCCAAGACGGCCGCCTCCCAGCCGGCGGGCCGTCTACGTAAGCCGGTAGATTGACGTAGTCGCCCTCCCGGGCGACGTTCTTGACGTAGAAATAAGATTTCTGCCAGAGTTTGACAGATTGGATTAGAGGAATGTGCGGGAAGGGGTTGTTGTCGCTTGCCCTCTTCATCGCGATTAAGGCCCCGCAGGGAGCCAGCACGCCGGCGGAGACGGTGCCGAGCTTGTTCTGGAAAAGCTCCGCCCAGAGCTCCAGCGTCAGCAGCACCCGCAAGAAACCTTCGCAGAGGGAAACGAAGGCCGACAGCTGCATCACCGTGTTGGGCGTGAGGTGATGCGGCTGGAGGTTGTAGAAGTCGAGAAAGGATCGCATGAAGCCGCTTGCCGGGAAGCCAAAGCCACGCAAGAAGTGCGTGCGGAAGACGACGCGCTCGCCTTCCTCCGGCGCCGGCGAGATCTCCGTCTCCGGCGCCAGGCGAGCCTGCACGAGGTTGGCGGCGGGCAAGCGCCGGGTCTGGCGGAGAAATTCGATGTGGTCCTCGTGGACGTTGGACCCGTCCCACGAGCTTGACAGCGCCAGGGACATGGTGGCGTGGGCGAGCTGCGGCGCGAGACTGCGTCGGGCACGAGGAAGAAGAAAGGGAAGAAGAAGAGCAAGGAGGGACGGGGAGCGGGGGAGCAAACGAGCCTTTGTCTCTCCCCCTCCCCCTCCTACTTGTAGGCTCGTGCGCCGGAGCTGAGGAGGCGCGGCGTGGGGGATCGTGGGGATCAATCGTGCCCAGCTCCCCCACGCCCCGCGTTAATTACGCGCCTTGATGACACAAGGAAATGGCCGCGGGGAGGCGAGCAGTCCCCTCGGGCCGCAGAAGATCTGCGCCCGGGCCGAGGTCAAGGAGTGGCGGGCCCGGGCCTGCGGCAGTGTCCCATCGCGCGCGTGCGACGGCAGGACTTCTCCGCCACGTGGCCCGTCGTGGGGCCCGCGGCCAGCCCGCGGGTTGGCCACGGTCATATTAATCAACAAGAAAGTCCTCCGAAGTCGGCCCACGACAGCAAGGTCGGCTCCTCAGGGTGGGAAGCCGGCCAAGCTTCCCGTCCTTCTGTCCGCCGTGAAGCTCGCCCGGCTTCGGGGACTACTGTTGGGGTAAATGGCCATGGGTAGCCCAGCCGGCTTCCCCTGGCCCCTCAGAAAAAGTCACGAGCCCGTCCGGCTCATAAGAAGACTCAAGACTTGGGCCGCCTCCCCCCTAGCCGACTACCTTCGTGGCAGGCTTCGGGGGCGGCCTGCCCTTTTACCCTCATGAAGAAAGCTGTGGAGGGCCGGCTACGGCAAGGCCGGCTACAGCAAGGCCAGCTACAGCAAGGCCGGATCCCATAAAGCAGTCAAAGCCGTACCCGCAATGTACGCGTCCACTCTGCAATGATGAAGCGGGGCGTGGCTACAGTGGAGCCTGCCACCCCCAAAACCCGGAGCACGCCTGGTACAGCGCGCCGTGCGGGCGGCCACGGCCCGCTCGGCGCGGCACTGTAGCCACGGCGGCTCTGACGCCGTCCACGACGGGCCGCCAGCGTGGCCCCCGAGGCGGTGGGCCCCTTCGGGCAGAGAGATGCCGAAGGCGGCTGCACCTCCTCTCGAGCCGGCAAGGCAGAGGGCCGGCTTCCCATAGCCGGCCTGCCACCCTCCTCGAAGGAGACGCCCATTAAGGAGACAAGATGCGGCGGGGCTACAGTAATCGCCCGCCAAGGCGGCGTTACTGTAGCCACGCTTACCCCGACCAAGCCTGCGTCAACAGCATGGAGTAACAGTAACCAGCCACCGACCAGGCCCTGGCCGGTGGGGCCTGTCTGCCGACCCAGGGGCCGGCAGCCGGCGGGACCCACCAGCCGGCGGGCCCGAGAAGCCGGCGCAGAAGTCGGTGAACATAGCCACAGACAGCTGGGCCCCGCGCCCAGTCGGATTACCATTGTACCCTCGGGGGGTAGGCCTATATAAACCCCCCGGTGCACCCACGCAAAGGGTTGGACTCTCAATCTAGACCTAGACACCATACAAGGAGAGGAAGCAAGCTAGCTGAGCCCTTCGTCCTCCTTCCACCCAAGACAGCTCAAGGAGCATTGTAGCTACTTGTTCATTTTAGTAACCATGCGGAGACCCCGCAGAGCAGCAGTAGGGGTGTTATCTCCCCGGAGAGCCCTGAAGCTGGGGAAGATTCGCCGGCGTGCATGTCTTCGCCTCATCCCGTTTGCAGGCACCGGCAATGTTTTATTGGCCCACGCAATGATAAGCCACCCGTTGGCATATGTCGCTCCTACCACCCGACATTTGGCGCCCACCGTGGGGCCAGGTGCACCGTCGTCCGGAGACCTGTTCTGGACGGGAACCCTTTTCCTTCCTCGTGAGCGTAGCCAGCCCGGCTCGCCCGATGGCGCTTGCCGCGACGCGCTGCATGGTGTCACCAACATCTGCGCAGCGAGCGGCCTCGCCGACCTCTTCGACACAGCCCGCATCTCCGACGAGCTAGCCTCCGATGCGGGCACCGATCATCTCGCCAACCTCCTCGGCCAGCTCCACGTCTCCAGCGAGCCCGCTGCGGATTTGGAGTCGGTTGGCTCCACCGACCCGATGCCTGTCGACTCCGACACGGCATCCTACGATACCTTCCCCACCAACGTCACGATCTACAGCGACCCGCTCCCTCCGGCTGGCGATCGCGATTCTGACGCTCCCGAGGTGATGGTTATCGGCCTCGACGGCCCGACTGACGAGGGCGCCTGCGACGCCCCACGCGCGGCGGCCCACGACTTGTCCGCCCCCCTTCCGGCTGACGCCAACGACAAAGTTCTGGAGGCGTGCCGCCTCGCCCTCCTCGCGGAGGGCCGGCGGCTAGCCTCCGTAAGACGCCTCACCGATGCCTACCACCGCGAAGCTGACCGCGCCGCCTTCGGCACGCCGGCTCCGGCTGGCCCAAGCCGGGCTGGTGCTGTCAGGCAACGCGGCGCCGTCATTGCCGACACGCTTGGACTGGATCGTCCAGTCTACGCCACCCCGCTCGAGAACCTGCGCACCGCCCAGGCAGCTATAGACGAGCTGGACGGCTTGGAAGCCGAAGACCTCCCCACATGACGCGGCGCATCCAGCAACTAATCGATGCAGCCGCCCGACGGCACGAAGCCGACGCCTGCGCGAGGAGCCCTCCCCCGCGCCGCGACCACGGCGCGACTTCCCGATCGCCGACTACAAGCAACACCCGCGCGCGGCGCGAGAAAGAGCCGGCTTCCAGCCGAAGCCGAACCCAAATCTCCATCGAGCGAGATGCGAACGGATGCCCCCGAGCCATGGAATGGCGGGGCACCCCGCCTCCGCCTCGAGCTCGCGGAGAGAGGTACCCTACCCCGCCTCCAGTGGCCCACCCGACTCTCAGCGGCCGGCTTGGTCGCCGCGAGGGAGTCGGCGAAAACGATGCCCAGCACCGGATCGACCGCCTGGCCCGATCCCTGGCGTTGGAAGAAGAAGATGATGTCGGCCCGCCTTGCTTTGGCCCCCGCATCCGCGACGAGCCCTTCCCCAAAGGGTTCTCGCTCCCAAGAGACACGCCCAAGTACAACGGCTCGGTGAAGCCGGAAGACTCGCTAACCGACTACTCCACCGCCGTCATCATCGCCAATGGCAACCGGCGCATTGCCGTAAAGTACGTGCCCCTCATGCTGCAAGGCACGGCACGGACTTGGCTTAACAGCCTCAAGACCCTCAGCATCAACAGCTGGGTAGATTTCCCTAAAGCCTTGGTTCGCAACTTCACCAGCACCTACAAGCGGGCTCCCAAGCCCAGACAGCTCTCCCTGTGCGTACAAGGCCCAGCCGAGTCCACTCGCGACTACCTCACTCGTTGGGCCGAGCTCCGCAACTCCTGCGAAGGGGTGCACGAGGTGCAAGCCATCGAATACTTCACTGCCGGGTGCCGAGAGGGCACCCTCCTCAAGCACAAGCTTCTCTGCGATGAGCCGACTACCCTCGACGAGCTCCTCAACATCGCCGACAAGTACGCCACCGCCGACTCCTCAATGAAGACCGAGCTCCGGGTGGACGCGTCCAGAAAAGTGCTCAATCCGGCGCCCCAAGCGTCGGCTGGAGACGGCGGCCGACGCCAACACCAGAACGATCAGAAGCGCAAGGGCCCTGCGCCGCCTCCCGCTAGCCGGCAGGTGGCCACGGTCGAAGATACGCCGCCTGAGGGGCGGCCCGCGCCCAAGAAGCCCAAGGGCGGCCGGCCGGCTTGGCAGCCGGCCTTCTCCTACGAGCAAACCCTTGATGCCCCATGCAAGTTCCACAGCGGCGCGAAGCCGTCTAACCACACGACCCGCAAATGCAACTGGCTCGCCCGAATCTCCAAGGGCGAAGGGCTCACGCCGACTCCGCCTGCCGGCCCGCCGCCGCCGACTCTGCCGCCCAAGGCCGCCTGGCCCGCGGTCGACGCCGTGTAGGACGAGTTCCCCGACGAGCAAGCATCCTATGTTATCTTCACGAGCCAGCCCGAAGACCGGCGCAGCAAGCGCCGAGAGCAACAAGATGTCAATGTGGCCACCGCCAGCCCAGCCGGCCACATGCACTGGTCAGAGAAATCCATCAGTTGGAGCCGGGCCGAACACCCAGAGGTGATGCCGTCCCCCGGCTCCTACGCTTTGGTCCTGGAGGCCACCCTTGCAACGGATACGCGCGCCGCACGCTTCTCCCGCGTGCTGATCGACGGTCGAAGCAGCATCAACATCCTGTACCGCGACACCATGGAGAAGCTGGGTGTCAAGGCAAAGCAGCTTGCGCCGACTCGAACGGTGTTCCACGGCATCGTACCCGGTTTGTCCTGTGCCCCCATCGGCAAGATCAAGATCGACGTACTCTTTGGGGGCAAGGACCATTTCCGCCGGGAAGCAATCTGGTTCGAAGTGGTGGACCTGGAGAGCCCTTACCACGCCTTGCTTGGCCGACCCGCCTTGGCCAAGTTCATGGCGGTCCCCCACTACGCTTACCTCAAGATGAAGATACCAAGCTCCAAGGGTGTCATCACCATCGCCGGCGACTACAAGAAGTCTGCCGACTGCGCTGCGGCCAGTAGCCGGCTGGCCGAATCCCTCGTGATTGCTGCAGAGAAGAAGACGCTGGACAGGGTCGTGGCCCTGGCCAGCAAGCAGCTAAACCAGCCCGCCGACTCCAAGGAGTATGATGCCCAAGGATCATTCCAGCCGGCCAAGGAGACCAAGTAGATACAGCTCGACCCCGAGCACCCCGAGAGGTTAGCCGTAATTGGGGCGAGCCTAGACAGCAAATAGGAAGGCGAGCTCGTCGATTTGCTCCGTGAGAATCGGGATATCTTTGCATGGTCCCCCAAGGACATGCCGGGTGTTCCGAAGGATTTCGCCGAGCAAAAATTACATGTGCGGGAGGATGCCAAACCAGTCAAGCAGCCTCTCCGCCGACTGTCAGCGGAGAAGAGAAGGATCGTAGGGGAGGAGATAGCCCGGCTTCTCGCAGCTAGCTTCATCATGGAAGTTTTCTTCCCTAAGTGGCTCGCGAACCCGGTTCTCGTGCTGAAAAAGAATAACAAGTGGCGCATGTGTATAGATTACACAAGCCTCAACAAAGCCTGCCCAAAAGATCCCTTCGCTCTGCCCAGAATTGATCAAGTGATAGACTCCACAGCCGGATGCGAGCTGTTGAGATTTTTGGATGCCTATTCAGGATACAATCAGATAAAGCTGAACCCGGATGACCAACTGAAGACCGCCTTCATCACGCCGTTTGGAGCCTTCTGCTACCTGACTATGACGTTCGGCTTGAGGAATGCCGGTGCCACTTTTCAGCGTTGCATGCAGAAGTGCCTCCTCACGTAGCTCGGCAAGAATGCCCACGTCTACGTGGATGATGTTGTGGTGAAGACGGAGAAGCCTGGCACTCTGCTGGAAGACTTGAAGGAGACATTCGAGAACCTGCGCCGGTTCCGAATCAAGCTCAACCCTGAGAAATGCGTGTTCGGAGTGCCAGCCGGCCAGCTCCTAGGCTTTCTGGTCTCCGAACGCGGCATAGAGTGCAACCCTGTGAAGATCAAGGCCATCGAGAGGATGGCGGTCCCAACCAAGCTTAGAGAGATTCAGAAGTTCACCGGGTGCCTGGCCTCTCTGAACCGCTTCATCAGCCGGCTTGGAGAGAAAGCCCTCCCTCTCTACGCCTCATGAAGAAGAGTACCCACTTTGAGTGGAATGACCAGGCCGACCAAGCTTTCCACGAGCTGAAGAAAATGCTGGCCACGCCGCTTGTCTTGGCGGCGCCGACTGAGAAAGAGCCCATGCTCCTTTATATTGCCGCCACTAGCCGGGTGGTCAGCACCGTCATTGTGGTCGAACGCCCCGAAGAAGGCCGAGCCCAGCCGGTCCAGAGGCCGGTTTATTACCTGAGCGAGGTGCTGTCCGCCTCGAAACAAAATTACCCGCACTACCAGAAGATGTGCTACGGCGTGTACTTCCCCGCCAAGAAGCTGAAGCCGTACTTTCAAGAACACCCCATCACGGTCGTATGCACTGCCCCACTGGCCGAGATCATAGGCAGCCGGGATGCATCCGGCCGGGTGGCTAAATGGGCCATTGAGCTGGCCCCCTACACGATCTTCTACCAGCCCCGCGCTGCCATCAAGTCGCAAGCACTGGCCGACTTCCTCGTCGACTGGGCCGAGACCCAGTACTTACCGCCAGCTCCCGACTCCACCCATTGGCGCATGCACTTTGACGGATCAAAGATGCGCACCGGCTTGGGAGTCGGCGTCGTCCTTAACTCTCCTAAGGGCGACAAGCTCAGATACACACTGCAGATCCACTTCGCCGCCTCCAACAACGTAGCCGAGTACGAGGCGCTCATACACGGGCTCCGGCTTGCCAAGGAACTCGGCATCCGCCGGATCCTGTGCTATGGTGACTCGGATTTGGTGGTGCAGCAATCATCTGGCGACTGGGACGCCAAGGACGCAAACATGGCGAGCTACCGCTTCCTGGTGCAGCAGATTAGTGGATACTTCGATGGATGAGAATTCCTCCATGTACCGCGAGCCGACAACGAGCCAGCAGATGCCCTGGCCCGAATAGGTTCCACGCGGCAAGCAATACCAACCGGCGTCGCCCTGCGGCGCCTCCTCAAGCCATCCATCAAGCAGTCTCCGGAATCCGACTCCATCTTCGTGCCGCCTAACCCCGAGGGGGCCGGGTCCGGCTCGAAGAATCAAGCAGCCGGCCCGGGGACTTCAATACTCGGCCTGGGGTCTGCCACACCCGGCTCGGGGACTGCGGTAGCCGGCCCGGGGACTTCGGTAGCCAGCCCGGAGACTTCCTCAGCACAGCAAACAGCGGCCGACCCCAGCACTTCATTACCCAGCCCGCCCACCCTGGTGGCTGTCGCCACATTGGTGGCAGAGGAGGTCGCCGCTCCATCATGGGCCCAAACCATCCGCAACTTTCTGGTGAACCATGATCTGCCGGCTGACGAAACCGAAGCGAGACAAGTCCAGCACCGAGCCAGAGCGTACACAATCGTCAACAGAGAGCTTGTCAAGCGCAGCGCCACCGGAGTCTTACAGCGATGCGTCGAGCAGGAGAAAGGCATTGCAATCCTCAGGGATATACACCAAGGAGAGTGTGGCCACCACGCCGCATCAAGATCACTTGTCGCCAAAGCCTTCCGCCATGGCTTCTTCTGGCCGACTGCTTTGGACGACGCCAAAGAGCTAGTCAAACACTACAAAGGCTGCCAGCTTTTCAGCTCACAGCAACACATGCTGGCCTCGGCACTCAAGACAATTCCCATCACCTGGCCCTTTGCCGTCTGGGGATTGGATATGGTGGGCCCATTCGAGACAGCGCGTGGCAGCATGACACATTTGCTCGTCGCCGTCGACAAATTCACCAAGTGGATTGAGGTGAAGCCTATCAAGAAGCTGAATGGGCCGACTGCGGTAACTTTCATCATAGATATAACAACCCAGTACGGCGTACCGCACAGAATCATCACCGACAACGGCACGAATTTTGCCAAAGGTGCCTTGGCACAGTTCTGCGCTGCACAAGGTATCCGGCTGGACCTTGCGTCAGTCGCCCACCCGCAGTCAAACGGCCAAGTGGAGCGAGCAAATGGCCTCATCCTATCCGGCATCAAGCCCCGACTGGTAGTACCTCTGGAGCGTTCAGCGGCTGTTGGCTCGATGAGCTGCCGGCTGTCCTATGGAGTCTGCGTACTACCCCAAACAGATCAACCGGCTTCACTCCTTTCTTCCTTATATATGGTGACGAGGCAGTCATCCCAACAGACATCGAGTTCGATGCGCCTCGGGTAACCATGTACACAGAAGCGGAAGCCAAAGAAGCAAGAGAAGACGGCATCGACCTGCTGGAAGAAGGCCGGCTGTTAGCCCTCAGCCGGTCTGCCATCTACCAGCAGGGCTTGCACCGCTACCACAGCCGGAGGGTCCGACCAAGATCCTTCCAGGAGGGCGACCTTGTGCTCCGGCTGATCCAGCGAACAGCCGGCCAGCACAAGCTCGCAGCCCCCTAGGAGGGCCCCTTCATCGTCAGTAGAGCTCTAGGCAACGATGCCTACTACCTCATCGACGCGCAGAAGCCGAAGGCACGCAAGAGAGACGACTCAGACAAGGAGTCGGAGCGACCATGGAATGCAAATCTTCTTCGGAAGTTTTACAGTTAAAACGCAGTATGTATTATGTCCACTTTTGTATTAAGCACAAAACAGTAGGCTCCCCGAGGAGGACTCGGGGACTGCCATCCTTTATTTTATGAATGAAAGTTATGATGCATATGATATCACCTGTTCATTTATTTTGTCCGGCACTGGGTTCGACGAGTCGGCCTGGGGACTAGCCGACTGGAGTTATATTAGAAGCCCTACCCGCAGTCAGACAAGTAATGTGCCGACACCCAGGCTTGGCTCTTGCCAAAATCGCAGCTCGAAGAACCGACTGCCCGGCTGGCAAGAGTCATAAGCCGGAAAGGGTGCGCACACGAAAAACGGCTAGGGACTAACGGGCTTATATATAACAAAAGCCGGCTTGCCGCCTCCGGCCGACTGACTACTAGAGTAGCCGGCCGGCCGGCTTACATTCAGTCTGCTTCAAATCCAAGAAAGCTCGAGTACTTGCCTTCCCAAAGAGGGAAGGCGGCAAAGGAAAAAGCCTAAAGGATAAAAAAGCGAACTTGAATGGAAGCCAACACATGCATATATTAATATTTACACAAAGGACCTCCAGAGAGGTCGACATCCAACATTGTTCGATACACCCCCAGTGGGTGGAATTGCGGAAACTTAAAATTGTTCGAAAAAAGCAAAAGCAGGGACAATAGGAACGGCAGATCAAGCCGGCGGGGCTGCTGACGAGCCAGGCTGGGCGGTGGAGGCGGTCGTGCCGGCTGGAGGAGCAGCCGGCTGACCAACTTCGGCTTGATCATGGCCTCCGGCAGAGGGCGCGCTCCCGCGTGGCTCGTTGCTGGAGGCAAGGTCGGCTTGAGGGCGGTCGGCCGTCTCACCAGTCGGCTCGGCGTCTTCGCCGTCTTCCTCCTCGTCGTCCTCGCCCTCGTCGCTGGAGGCGATCTCCTCGACCGAGTCCTCGCCTTCCGCCGGGTTCAGCCCGAACCACTCCTCCGGCTGGGCGACGCCATCATCATTGAGCTCCGGCGCGAAGACGCTGGTGTCGGTGCACTCGGCGATCGTCAAGGCGCGCTGCGCGATCGCCGGCTGCACCTCCTCCAGCTCCACGTCGGCCTCCGACCGCCAAGTCCGCAGCTGGTCCAGGCTTAGCCCTGGGTACCATGCGTGGACGAACTCCAGCGCATGCCCGGCTCCAAGACGGGCTGCGGACGCCTTCCAAGCCTTGAGGCGGCCGACTGCGACTTCTAGCCAGTCAGTAGTCTGGCTTGGGTGCGGGGAATCGTCTGGCCGGGCCAGAGCGCGGCCAGCACCGTCGGCCCGGCACGTTGGAGCCGGCGGAGTAGCCGATGGGCCGGCTGCAGTCGCGCTTGGATGGCGATGAGCTGCTCCGACAGCGTTCGATTCGCATCAGGCGGAATCACAACTCCGGCCTGACGGCGCGCCTCGCGATGAGCCTCGATGGCTTGGGCGGCAAGGACAGATTGGCCGGGAAAGTATTCTGTGCAAGGTAGCAAGCACAAGTCAAAACTAAACCTCAAGCGGCTGGCAGATGGAGGAAGGGCAAGAAAAGCGGCTTACCATCGATCAAATCCTCGATTCGGCCGAAGCCTTCTTCCAGCGCCTGGCGCGTCTCGGCCCAGCCCGCCTCCCTGGTCTCGAACTCCGCCTTCAGGGCAGCCTCGCCGTCCTGCGCCTTCTGCAGGGCCGCCTTATGGCTTTCCTCCTGGTCGTCCAGTTTCTTGACCAGGCGGTCGCGCTCTTGAACCAAGTCGGCGTACTCGGCGTCCCTGGCACGAAGAGCAGCCTGCACTTCGCCGAGTTCCCTCCGCAAGTCGGCGTTGGCCTCTGCGCGAGCAAAAGACAAATATAAAAAGTCAGCAAAGGAAAAGTCGTCAAGGAAGATCCGACCTGACTGCTCTGCAGTCGGCCTGAATCTCGGCGACTACACCCAGTGGGTGCGCTGTCGCGCCCCCACGAGAAACAAATTAAAGCAATACACTTACTTCGGCTGCTGGCCAGGTCTTCGGTCCTCCGGCTCAGCTCCCGAGCCTGGGGGTTGAAGGCGGCGGCACGGGAGTTGTGATAATCCCAAAAATCAGACAGAAAACAGTTAAGATAGTCGTCGAGTAAGATCTGACCCGACTGCACTATAGTCGGCCCGGATCTCGAGGACTACACCCAGTGGGTGCGCTAGCACGCCCCCACGAAAAAAAATCAAAGGACCAGAGCGGTCGACAAGTGAAAGCTTACCCGGATTGCGGACCGCGTCGACAGAAACTCCTGAGTAAATTGCCTCAGGAGGCCGACCTGTGCCTGCAGCCGGCTCCGAATCCCTTGGGCCGCCACATTCAGCTCGCCGCTTCCTCCGCTTGGAGTCCACCCGGACGTGGCGGAGCTGGCCGCCTCCAAGGCGTCTTTCGTCTGGTCGGCACCCGCGGCTCGGCGCCTGTTCGGCGGGGCCGTGCTCCCTCCGGCGTGCCGGCACGCCGCCTGCTCCCAAATATTGAACGAAGTGCCAAATAGGCCTCTGGTCACCCGAAACCGCGCGAGACTAATGTTTGGTGGTAGGAAATTACTTCCTAACTCTGGCCCGTGTAGCCTATCGGCCCGATGTCCAAAGGTCTAAACCGGGGTAGGTTTATAACTTCACCATGAAGACAGTCTCAACTGCCTCCGAGAAGCATTCATACGTCGTGGGCGCCTAAACACCCATGCGCTCGGCCAAAATCTATCCCGCCCACATTTGGGACACCTGACATTATTGTCCTACCCCCAACCCGCAATATGTCCGAAGTTTTAGATGGGGCAAAGTTTGTAACTTTCCCCAAATTTCAAACAAGCGCGTCCCAAACCGAAACATTGTTCCCCCTTAGTTCCCCACCTCACTCCATTTCCCCATTCATACTCCGTGGGCGCCAAAACACCCTCTCCACCAACCGTGAAACCCCAGCCTCCTCTGTCTTCCACCCCATAGCGCCCAATCCACTGCCGCCCTCCTCCATCATGCTAGAGCCAGTACCCCAACGTCGTCGTCCAACTCAACCGCAACTCCCTCAAGGACTTACACTACAAAAAATACACATCCGTGACATTTTGGGCCGAACGAAAAAAATTTATGTCATACATATGACACTTCTATGATGATAATTGTGAAAACACCCGGTATCATCATAGATGTGGTGGGCTCCTACTTCTATGACAAAAAATCATGACAGAAAATGGGCTTTTCTTCCTGGGCAGAACGGAGACGCAGCTGCATGACATTCTTTGGGCTGTCCATGACGGAAAAAACTGTGGTAGAAGCGAGGGCGAGGAAAATTTCGGGGAGTTCCCGGTGACGGTGGGAGGTCGGGGGCCGAGCGATGCACGTTTCTCTCATACATGTACGCGCGTGTGTGCGAGGCGTTGGCTCTAACTGAACCCGAGCGAGGCGTTGGGCTCTAACTGAACCCGAGCGATTGCACTGTAGGCTACGCGTTACTGAACCCGAGCGATCGATCGATGGCTATTAACTAAACCTGATCGAGCAATTCCTTCGCTACTGCTGCTAACTGAAGCCGATCGATGGGATGAACAATGAGCATTGCGGGGGGGGGGGGGGGGGGGTTGCATGAAGAGTGAGCAGTGGCGTTTCCTCTGGATGAACAGGACCCCATGGTGTGGTGGAGGGATGGATAAACAGTAGATGGTGGAGGGGTGCCCGTGGAGGGGTGGATGAACAGGACCCCGTGGTGTGGAGGGCTGGATGAACAGTAGATGGTGGAGGGGTGGTTGAACAGTAGCCGGTGGAGTAGCGCGCGGTGGAGGCTGGCTGAACAGGAGCCCGTGGAGGCTGGAGGAGGTCGACAGTGGAGATGAACAGTATCCCGTGGAGTCCCGTTTTGCGGTACACCACACCCCTCCCGATGAACAGGACCCCCATTTCGACTGTAGCGCTCCAACACAAGTCCGTTTCATCCGTTTTGTGGTACGCCACACCCTCCCTATCAACAGGACCCCCATTTCGACCGTAGGAGGTCCGTTTCCTTCATTTTGCGATATGCCAGGCCCCTCCCGATCAATAGCATCCCGTTTCGAACATGGCCGGTCGAACACAAGGCCGTTTCCTCCGTTCTGTGGTACGCCAGGCCTCGTTTCCATCGCCTGTTCCGTCCAAGCCCTTCCGATGAACATGACACATTCCGTTGCCTCCCCATGAACACGACGCATTCCGTTGCCTCCCCATGAACACGACGACGACGCTGTTTCTCCGGTTCCGACCCAGCCATGTACACGAGCCCTGGCCGTACGTATGCGCGAGTAGGTGTTCGAGACCCCGCCCGTATGTACACATACGTGGCCATATTTCCTTTCTTGCACCCTGGCCACTGTACGTACGTGTAAATGCTACATGCGCGCCTCTACTACGACACGTGCGCGCATCTTCTACGACACGTGCGCGCCTCTACATCGACCAGTATGTATGTACACGTTCGCGACCAGAATGATAATGCTACATACGCTTCGACCAGGTGGGTCCCGACTATCAGGCACTTCCTTGCCTGCGAAGATGTAGCTGGTGGGTCCCAGTAGTCAGGGGGTGAGTCGATTTTTTTTGCCCGGACGCACTTCCTTGCGGGCGAAGATGTAGCTGGTGGGTCCCAGCAGTTAGGGGGAAATGTTTTTTTCGCGAAATACGGTGGCCCGTCCAATGGGTCCCGCTAACAGCTGGAGGAATAATTATTTTGCACGTAATAAGGAGGCACTTCCTTGCTGCGGCTGTGGACCCAGCTGTCAGCCTCTCCACATACATTCCACGTCCGATGGAAGTCGTTCCTTGACCACGTTGACCACGCCACGTCGAGAGCACCAGGGCGGTGGACGACAGCGAGTCCTAGGAAGGGGACGACGCGGAGCTGGGGAAGACGCGGAAGTGGATGCCCACACGTAGAGGAGTATGAGGGTTCACCGGTTCGCTGTGGAGTGAGGCTGTCGTCGCCGTAGAATAACAGGGGGTGTGGGTGAGTAGAGGGATGGCCTGGCCAGCGGTGGGAGTAGTAGGGGGCGGTGAGGCCTCCGCCGCATCGCAGCCGGCCAAGGGAGGCAGGAGCACGAGGCACGACCGGCGCTGGTTTGGGTGGCTAGAGCAAGAAGACCAGAGGTTGAAGAAGAACTACGCCCATTTTATGGACATAGTACGGTCACTTGAGCTAGAATCGTGCATATTGACTAAGTTGACAAAGCCCTCCGTCCCCGTCAACTTAGTAGGCCCACAAGTCAGCATGCCACTATACTAGGTCCCAGCTAACCAGGGGAGTATTCATTTTTTTTGTTTCATATTGAATCATTATCCCGTTTCTTGTATACCTGAGATGTTCCTAAGAATAATTTACTGGACAAACAGTCTATGTATGCTTCGGTCAATATGGACCTGAATGGCAAGGGCTAGCCAACCTACTTAGCTAGATTAACATAACAGGAACAGTACACAACCGACTAGCTCGTGTTTGCATTGGCTGCCACATCGGCTAGCTAGATGCGACTTCTTAAGGGCTAGTAAACAAATTTTACAACATTCTATGTTGTAGCCAAACACTTGCTCTGTATTTTATATTAAAACCATGGTATTGTGTACCTGCCAACTACAAGTAAATTACTGCAGTTTTTAATACTTTGGTTTTTTGATACTTTGCTGTTCGATTTACTTTTATTTTGTCCCTAAACATTTTGTTCTACAATATGCAGATGCTGGCATTTCATTCAGGACAAAGAAGTTGGATGAAGCATAGTTTTACCTCATTGAGCTAGTTCTGGGAGTAACGAACTCCTTGTAGCAGAAATTGTACGTCTGCTAGTTCTGGGAGCTGATCATATTTGTGTGTTATATGATGTAGCAGAACTTGTAGGGCTCCTGTGATAGACTTGGGCTGATACACTTGGGCTATATGTGTGTTATCTAATTGTAAACTTGATGTTGATCACATTTTTATGTATCTTATATGATGTAGCAAAATGCTTCCTGCTGTTATTTGAAATATTGTGTCTATTTTTTGTATTTGCATATTGAAATATGAAAGAACATGACCTTGACAGTAGGGTCCCACAAACTAGAATTTCACATTTGGGACCCACTTACCAGAATTTGACAATTGGCATGCATTAAAAAAAGAGAAACAAAGGCTACGACCCGAAGATAAAAAGGCTATAATGTTGGGCTAGGCCCATGAAATCGACCAAAAATTGACACGAAAAAAATATAAAAAGGCTGAATTAATGGGCTCGGCCCATCTAAAGCACCGAAATGGACCGGGCTCATTCTAAGTAACGACCTTTTCAATTGGTCGTAATTTTTCCACGTCGGATCTGACGTGGCCTGGGCAGACAGCTAGTGACCAAAACAAAATAGTAGGCATATTTTGGTCGTAAATGTCTATGACCTTCTCTATGAGAAGGTCGTTAATTTCAGTTTACGACTGCCAGCTTTTGACCTTCTGTTTTTGGTAAAAAAAAGGTTGCGAATGAAATACAATGACCTTTTAACGGCCAATAGTGAGGGTCACAAGTTGACATATTTCTTGTAGTGCACCTCCACCGTCCTCCCCTCATCCCCGCGAGCCTCTCGGACCCCTCAGCCCTCGCCAAAGGGCCCTGCTCCGACGAGCCCCTCCGCCACCAGCCGCCCCTGCCTACTCTCGGGTCCTCCTCCGCCCCGTGCCCTCCACTCCTCCCTGGCGGTCGTCGTTCCTCTGAACGGGTGCGGCGCAGCCATACGGTCCCGCCGGTGCCCTCGGCCGGGCCGGGGATTGCCGGAGTTGGCCGGCCCCTTGGCCGTTTCCCTCCTCTGCTTCTGTTCTGTTCCGGTCGGGAACGAACAGGAGCGAGGCGAGGAGGAAGACGACGCGTTGCCAGCTGGCCATGCGCCCCCCCTCTCCAACAGACCCCACCCATAAGTGAGCCACCACCTTATCCACTCGGATAAGCGGAAACTTTTTCTTGAAATACGTTTTCTCAGCTCTGAAAATGTATTTCTTTTCTTCTCTGGGCCTCATACGTTTTCTCTTATGAAAAACGTATTCTCCTCTACTGCGGCCAAGAATGCGCTTCCTCTTCTCAGAAAGTCTATTTTCTAATATTCACCTCTGCGTTATCCACTCAGGGACCCATTGGTGATGAAAATATTCATAGATTGGTCCCTGATCTTCTACACCTCATAACCCTGCAACCGTAACTCTGATGGAGGTGAAACCAGCGCTCACTTCTTCATCTCGTCAAACTCTATCTTTTGGTAGCATTTTCATTAGGTGGCCTCACTGTGAATATGACCATTATTCCCTTGCCTCTAATCACCCCCCTCCGAGAAAGAACCGCCCGACGTTTCATTCCGAGGCTTCACTGCACTTCTTCTTGGACTCCCCATCACCCCGAATCAAGCCACAACAACCACTTGCATGATAGTCATGCAGTTGCCATGGTTTTGAACTTGAATATTTAATAAATGTCTGCTTTGTTTTGATACGGTTATCTTTGTTTCGGTGATGCTTATAGATCTGTGTTAACTCTCATGCAATACTCTTGTGCATCTTGTTATCTTGCACTTATTACTGGTATTATTGTTATATGTCATGCTTGATAGTAGTAGCAGTGTGTTCTCTCTAATGCATGTTTCCTATCTGTTATCTGGTGCCGTAGCTTTGTATGTTACTATGTATCCCGTTGATTATATGCTTACTTGGTAGTAATCTGGATAAGTTCCTGCATGGTAATTATTTATTATGCTAGTGGTCATGATATGCTCATGTGTAATGTTATGCTTGTTAACATACCGTGCTCCTTTGTTTAATGTTTCATTATGGCTATCCTCGATGATTGTGATGTACTCCCATGCTTATATTGATTCATGCTCATGCATTGTAGTTGCATCATGTTATTTTAATATGGCTCAGCTTATTGCATTCAAGTTAACCAGACTTAATTGAACTTGAACAACTGTTGGCTAAGTCATGGTGCCACCATATCGAGTTGAACAGTGCAACCACACTTACCTTTATGGGAGGGTCCAAACTGGGTCTATTGTCGTGCCTCTCACTGGTGCCTCCAACGAGGTAAGGTTATGGCCCGCGCTACCCTGATCAGGTAGGCGGACATAAGCCTTGTGTGCCCGTAGTTGTTGTTAGGTGCCTTTTGTCCCCGTTTGGGACTGTTTATGTTTTGTCCACGACGGTGGCCGTTGGTGCCTTTGGTAGGCACGGGGCCGCCCAGGACTGAACCCTGAGGGGGTGTTGGTCAAAGTGGCCGGGAGAGTGCCATGGCAGTAGGACGGTTTTGTAGGAACACCGTTGGTCCACCCAAATGGGAGTGAGAGGCCATGGGTTCCGTGGTGTGGGTAGAGTGTGCTAACCTCTGCAGAGTGTGTATTAAATCTATCAATAGCCGTGCTCGCGGATAAGGGCCCAGTTCGTGCCGGTCACAGTATGGGTCAATAGTAATAATAATAATGAGGTGTTTAATAACAACCCTGGTTCGATGATGAGATAAGTTAGTTCTGTGATTCGTGAATGATCATTGTTTGGTTATGAGGTAACCCGTTGAGCCAAGAATGGTTCCGCTTGTGATCGTGGGATGATCACCGTGGTATCAAGGATACCAAGTTGATAAGTATTCGTGGTGTTGGGCGAGAATCGTGGGTAAAGATCAAGCTCCTTGTGGTCAGTTGATGATTACTACGGCATTGTTTATACCAAGCTTGATTTGATCCTAGGATGATCGTGTAATGTTTGAGGATGGTAGTAATGGATGTGATGGTTACGAGGTAACTCGAGCAAAATAAGTGGTGCATATAGTGTCATCATGTTCATGCTAGTATCGTCAAATTTATATGTTCATGCCACGCTCATATTGTTCTAGTGGTATTATATCCATGTTGTTCATGCCATGTTATCCTAATGATCTCATGATAATTCCTGCTTAACCTGTAATTGGCATGAAGTTGTTTGTCTTGAATGCTTTTGGTTATTCTGAGCTTGCAAGTACATTCAATGTACTGACCTAGCGTGTCATGGCAGTTTGCTAGTCATGCCTGGATTTCTTGCTTGTTTGGTGTTGTTCCTGTGTTCGCGAGCTAGGATAAACATTCCAGCCAGAATCCCTGCGGATTGGAGTCCATCATTGCCGCTGCCAGTAGTTGTTCCGCTGCATCAACTTGTTACGCTGCCTGCATAGAGCAATTGAGGATGGCGTAGTGTGGCCGTGCCGATGTTATTCATTGTAGTATCGGAGAACTTGTATTCATATTCGTGTAATAATAGAAAGCTAGTTTGTTCTATGCTAAGTAGTGTCGTATTCCAGAAGCCTTCACCTCGATCTCTGGGCTGGAATACGGGGCGTTGTGGTTTTCTCTGAGCCGGGGTGCCATATTTAGGACAATCACCAAGTGAGTGTGTGCGATAGGGTGTCCTTCCCACACGACCCAGAAATCGTTGGGGATATGGAGCAGTGATCCAGAGGCCTTACAAAATGTAATTGTGTGTGATGCAGCACACACTAAATTCTTTCGCACGTGTGGTATCGGTACTTAAGCATTTCTAATGACGAAGTGAAACCATATGGTCTATCGTAATGAACCGTTTGGGAAACAATAGGTAAGGCACACAGGCCAAAATATGAACTGTGTGTGATTTGTGCCCCATCGCACACGAGTTTTCCGCGTAACATGTCTGCCATTCTAGACTCCATCACACACGTTTGCCAACAATTACTATCTGCGATAATGTTCTATCACAAACGGTTTAGGAGCCCCTTCGAACACATACAAGTGTTGCATACCGTTTGTGATTTGTTGGGTATCACCAATGGTTGCCGCAAGAGTGACGTGTGCTTTTCGTTTGGGGTCCCACACGATTCCTGAAAAATTTATGACTGGGATTGTATTTTGCATTGGGCACGGTTTACTCCCAGTTCTCGTGTGTGATAACGCAATATCACAAACGGTTCCAGAGACCCTACGCACAGGTAGTTGCAAATCGTTTAGTTGAACCATGTGTATCACTGACGGTTCCGCTACGATTGACGTACGCTTTCCGATGTGGATCCACACACTCATTTAGTTGAACCGTGTGCGGAGCAATTGCCAGGTTAAAACAAAAATATCCCAGTTTGAATCGGCATGCAAAAAGCAAATTTGCTATAATATTCAATTGAACAAATAAAAAATATCACATTTTGAATCGGCACGCAAAAAGCAAAGAACAAATAGTGTCCACAGGAAGAACATTCATCAGATTTCGCAACAATTGCAATTGAACATATGGTAGCTAAATTCCAATGATTTGTCCACACATATATGCATTACATAATTAATCATAGTGTACAAAATACGAAGACCTCATCAGATGGAAAACAATGGATCCATGCGTTATATGTTTAGCGACTAACTCTTACTCAATGTTTCAGAAGAAGGCATGCTTAAATCTTCATTATCACTAGTGGGATTGATGTAGTGATCCAGGAAAAAGTCGCTGATAAATCTCTGAATCATCAGCAATTCACCAGACGGGAGTGGTCCAGGGGTCGTCGGTTTTAAGATGAGCTGCAGTATTTTTAAGATCAGAATGTGCCATACGAGTGGACTAGAAGATATTAATTAAGATAGACTTACTGGTACTAATGCAAGGATCGTCACAACTATCAGCAGATTTGCAGATGGAGATCATGTGTTTGCAAACATAGTATCCACAAAGGTTGGTCCCTGCTTCTTGTTGAGGACACTGAAATTTTTTGTACAAAATTAGTCATGTATTTGCCCTGATAGGAACAACCTAACTGGTGTTAGATGTATTATTTTTTTCTTTGGACAAAATAGAAAGAGGTTTATTTAGAAGCTTGAACATTTGACTAGCGTAATGTAACACCCCAAGACCGGAGCTTCAGATGCCTTCCAGGGTTTCCGAGATTCGTTGTTGATTTGTTTCGTCGGTTGCATTCATCTCTGCATCATGTCATCATGCCATCATATCATTAATTGTTGCAACTCAACTAAATAAATCGTATTGATGTTCGGTCCATTTAAATTGAGGGAATTCACAGGGTGAGTTCTCTTTATAACATATCCTCCCGATATTAGTCGATCTATTATAAAAATTATCCATTCTTTTGGAATCACCTAAAACACACTTGCAAATTTCCCCATGCCTTTGTTATCTTGTTGCTTGACCTCGAACCTTGCCATTTATTCTTTCATCATTTTCCGGAGATCTACCAAAATTCTCAACATTTTTGGAAACTCCTAGAACCTACCCTAGTTCAAACCTTTTGAGTTAAATTCAAATAAATTTGAATTTATTCTTTCAACCTAACATATTTTGTGAGTCCGGGAAATTTAATCACGAGTCCAACTTTGCTCCCTAAACCCCCTCTTCATTTCTTTTTCTTCTCTTGTTTTCTATTAAAGAATAATAGATGAGAGAGGGAGTGGAGAGCCCAGCAGCCTCCCTCTCCTCTGGGCCGGCCAGCCAGGCCACCCTGCTCCCCTCGGCCCACCATAGGCCCAACCGGCACCCTTAGTACCTAACCCTAGCCCGATCTCCCTTTCCCTCGACCCCAACACCAGCGCCGCCACCCCTCGTCCTTCCCGATCCCCCCTCGTCTCTCCTCTTGTCCCACTGCTCGCGTCGCTAGGAAGGAGCACCCGCGCTCGATGCCTCTGCCCGATCCCATCTCACGCTCAACCTCTCCCTCTCGCCTCGCTGCTCTGCGGCCCCGCTGCTCCTGCTTCCTCTCTAGTAGGCCGCCGCCCTACGCCGGCGAGCACGACGCCCTTCGTGCGGTCCCCTTCCTCCATTTCTGCCCTTCCCCACGCCTGTTACTGCCTTCCTCACCTCGCTGCTTGCCCGCGGGCCACCTGGCCTGATGCCGGCGACCAGCATTGCCGTTGCCGCCCCCTCACATGTCCGCCTCAGCGCCTCCTCCCGCCTTCGCCTCCCTCTCCTGCATGGCCGCCCTAAGATCCTCACAAAGCCGCGCCACCCATCTCTGGCCATGGCTCCGGCGAGAACCGGGCAGCCCCACGCCAGAGCCGTTGTTCCTGCTGCTGCCGTGGTTTCCCGTGACAAACGAAACGGGCACGCCGCCTCCCCGCCACGGTGTCGCGCCCCTTATCATCATCGTGGTCACCGAGACCCCTTTGTTCGCCGCCAAGACTGCCATGTTGCTGCCCCATGCGAGACCATCAAGTACCATGACAGACCGCGAGTTCCACGGATCCGCCAAGTACCTCGATGTCCGATGCCGAAAACGGTCACCAAACCGGGAAACATGAAGTACTAGGTCAACGAGGACCGCCAAGTTCGTCTTCCGCCGTCTCTGAAATGGCCAAGCTCCACGATGAAATGAGAACCACTACCGTCGTTGAAGGCCATCAAGCGAACATCTTCCGACGACATGTACGACCTACTTCGTGAACGTGCACCACTACGCCCGGAGGCATCGGATCCGGCAAGTCCAACAACGACTATGTACAACTATCGGCGACCACGAACGTTTACGAAACATGTACCACGACCATCGCGGAAGAACCCCGTGGACATCGAGTTCCGTGTCGTGACCCCGAACTTCTACGGACATGAACCACTAGTTCCCTCGACGACCCGTGAACGCCTACTTCCCTCTACGACCGCCCGTGGATGAATGCTTGCGATGTATGAGTTGAACCGTGTGTTGCTCCGTGTCCGAGTTGCCTGTTGCACGAAGCCCCTCTTTTGTCTTGTCGCCGTCATGTGGGAACCCGGAATCCGGGAGCACCCCATCTTTTTGCATGACACACTCGCACACACTTCCTTCTGCACCGGTATCCCCATGAGCTACCGGACCATCAAATTGTTGCCGCGGCATCATTTCCGTTTCGTTATCGTGGCACCCTTTTTCATTTCCACCACGATGACAAATGCTTCATAATATGCTCTTGTTAACATTTTCTTAAAATTGCATAAACTTGAACATGACATCCGCATCATGATAACAACATTTAATATGTTTAAAAATCGTTGTTGCATTAAATTGCTAAATGCATATGGATTTTTACCGGAATTGTTGTTTGTTATTTCCGGCCTCATTGAAACTTGCCTAAATGTTTAGTTTACTCATGTTTTATCTCTTGCCATGTTTAACAATATTTAATATTGTTGAGTACATAACAGGGATTGAACCATATTTGTTGTGGTGTTTTGTCAATATGCATCCCGATGCATATTGAGCTCCACTTAGCTTGTAGGTTTGTTTGTGCTCTCTGCCATGCCATGCATATTTAAAACGGACATGGATCATACTTGATTGTGCATCATGCCATGTTTTTGTGGTGGATGTTTTACTATGTTGTGTGCTTCTTTCCGGTGTTGCTTCTTCGGGTTGGGTCCGATAACGTTGCGTATGTGAGGATCCGTTCGACTATGTCTATTTGTCTTCTTCATGGACTCGTTCTTCTTCCTTGCGGGATCTCAGGCAAGATGATCATACCCTCGAAATCACTTCTATCTTTGCTTTCTTAGTTGCTCGCTCTTTCGCTATGCCTATGCTGTGATACCGACCACTTGCTTATCATGCCTCCCATATTGTTTAACCAAGCCTCTAACCCACCTTGTCCTAGCAAACCGTTGATTGGCTATGTTACCGCTTTGCTCAGCCCCTCTTATAGCGTTGTTAGTTGCTGGTGAAGATTGAAGTTTTGTTCCTTGTTGGAACAAGGAGATGTTGTTCCTTGTTGGAACATGTTTACTTGTTGGGATATCACAATATATCTTTTTAAATTAATGCATCTATATACTTGGTAAAGGGTGGAAGGCTCGGCCTTATGCCTGGTGTTTTGTTCCACTATTGCCGCCCTAGTTTCCGTCATATCGGTGTTATGTTCCCGGATTTTGCATTCCTTACGCGGTTGGGTTATAATGGGAAACCCTTGATAGTTCGCTTTGAATAAAACTCCTCCAGCAAGGCCCAAACATGGTTTTACCATTTGCCACCTAGCCTTTTTCCTTGGGTTAGGCCAGCGCAAGAGTCATCTTTATTTTAAACACCCCCGGGCCAGTGCTTGTCTAAGTGTTGGTCCGAAACAGAGCCACTTGCGGCGCCACCTTGGGGAAACTTGAGGGCTGGTTTTAGCTGTATGTAGTGTTCATTCGGTGTTGCCCTGAGAACAAGATATGTGCAGCTCCTATCAGGATGTCGGCGCATCGGGCGGTCTTGCTGGACTTGTTTTACCATTGTCGAGGATGCCTTGGAGTACCGGGATACCGAGTCTGATCAGAATGTCTCGGGAGGAGGTCTAATCCTTCGTTGACCATGAGAGCTTGTGATGGGCTAAGTTGGGACACCCCTGCAGGGATTTGAACTTTCGAAAGCCGTGCCCACGGTTATGGGCAGATGGGAATTTGTTAACGTCTGGTTGTAGAAAACCTGAGGTTGACCTTAATTAAAATGAACCAACCGCGTGTGTAACCGTGACGGTCTCTTTCCGGTGGAGTCCGGGAAGTGAACACGGTTGTTGGAGTAATGCTTGACGTAGGTTGCTATAGGATCACTTCTTGATCATAGATTTATCGACCGTGCTTTGCCTTCTCTTCTCGCTCTCATTTGAGTATGTTAGCCACCATATATGCTAGTCGCTTGCTGCAGCTCCACCTCATACCTTTATCTTACCCATAAGCTTAAATAGTCTTGATCGCGAGGGTGCGAGATTGCTGAGTCCCTGTGGCTCACAGATACTTCCAAAACCAGCTTGCAGGTGCTGATGAGTCCGTGCAGATGACGCAACCAAGCTCAGGAGGAGCTCGATGAAGATCTTGTCCTTTGTGTTGTTTCGTTCTAGTTGATCAGTAGTGGAGCCCAGTTGGGGTCGATCGGGGACCTTTGTCGCTTTTGGGGTTCTTCTTTTATTTTGGTTCCGTAGTCGGACCTTGATTGTATTTGTATGATGCAATGCTTTATTCATGTATTTGTGTGAAGTGGCGATTGTGAGCCAACTATGTATCTTTTTCCCTTATGTATTACATGGGTTGTGTGAAGATTACCTCACTTGCGACATTGCTTTCAATGTGGTTATGCCTCTAAGTCGTGCTTCGACACGTGGGAGATATAGCCGCATCGAAGGGCGTTACAAGTTGGTAATCAGAGCCTTCCCCGACCTTAGGAGCCCCATTGCTTGATCGTTTTTAGCAGCCGAGTTGTGTCTAGAAAAAATGTTTTGAGTCATTTAGGAATTATATATCGGAGAGTTTAGGAATTCTTTTTACTTCCCAGGCTCCTCATCGCTCTGGTAAGGCATCCTGACGTAGAGTTTTGACTCTTCTCTTCTCAAATTTCACTAAAAAAATTTAGGATCACGCGGGTATCTTGGAATCGTTCCGATGGTTTTATGATGAGAGCATTGTCTTGGTGCCTCCTATCAGGGGTTTTGTGGAAGTGTCCCGGGGAGTTGAGCTTTGAGGTGTTGTCGTCATAATTTTATTGTTGCAGTTCTGGAATATCTGAGTTTAGTTCACTGACATCGAAAATCTCTTTTATGCAGTTCGTTGGTGAGATAACCTCAACGCCACCCAGTACTGGGGCGGGAGTTCGGGAGTATTTCCATAACTTGTATAACGAATGCTTTTCGAAGGTTGAGGTAGATGATTTCCAAAGGTTTCTTGGTTATTTCTTGATGGAAGGATACAGCTGGATGTAGGTTTGCTAGTTTTTGGGTGAGATATTATGCTTCCCCTGTATCCCCAACACCTGATTGCATAACCAGAAAATTTCGGGAGTTTCATAGGTGGGAATTCAAGTAGCTCTTAGGATAGCTTTCTGACGGATATATGATATGAAATTGGGGTTCGACGTCTAGTGGTCCGCCTATTCACGGTTGGTTTTACAGTGGTCTCGTTGTGTCTTAAAGAGTCCTTGGCTATGCCGACTCGGGGATGCTTCATATGTCATGTGCACTGCCTTGTACATGATGGTGCTGTACGGTCGAGCCCGTGTAGGCCCCACCACGAAAACTTCGGACGAAATCTCTATCATATGTTTGTTCTGGCTTATTTTGCAAGCCAATCCTTTGTTTTTGCTTGGAGTTGTGGTATTCGAGTTGCTTCATTATCAAATGTTTATTCCATACCTATCCTAAACGGTGTTCTCATACTCCGATCTGAATACAAATCCTTCATGATAATCGAGATTGTCATGTCAATCCTTTTCAACCGGTGTGTTTCTCCTCAAGTGGATCCGATCACTTCAACATTCGCAAGGTCAATTATCAGTTCTTCTCAACAGTGTTTGTTTCATCCGTCTCCAAGTTGTCTTTGTTTTTCCCGCCCTCCCACCCTTTTTCTTTAAGGATTCGGATTTCTTAATCAAGTATCCTTTTATTCTTGTGAAGTCTCTCCATTCCTTTTCCGTCAATGTTCTTATCTAGTGATTCTCATGAAGATTCTAATGGAGCTTCAAGTGTTGTATTCTTTGATCTTTTCTTCTCCGGTGGATTCTATTCAAGTTTTTGGTGTTGATCATATCCCTTTTCCCTCGTTTCTAATGCTTTCTCATGCCGGGGCACCTCATTATCATTCTACTTCTCGCTATTTGTTATTCCGGAGTGCTCAAGATATCTCGAAGATTCGTGTTTCCACTCTCCATTCGTTCAAGCTCTTTCGAGATTGGTATCTCATTCAAGTCATTTAATTCAACCGGTGCAATCTCTCTTTTAAATCTTATCAACGGTGTTTCTTTTGAGTGGGCCCTAATCCGCATGTCTTTTCCCAGGATCTTACCTGACTCTTCTTATTTTCCCGGAGGTATTCTCAAATTCCTTTCGAAGTTTGACGTAAGAATGATTTATCATCAGTCAGATGTATTTCTCCAAGATCTCTCAATTTCTTATCATCGTTAGTTCAACCTTTCTAATTTTCATCCCGGAGTATCTCTACAATTTGGTGGTATTTCTCGTCGGCATTCTCAGTTTGGAAGACCGAAGAAGATTCTTCTTTCAACCTTGCTCCATTCTCTTCAAGATTCATCATTCGAGATTGTTGCCATCCTCTCATAATCGTTTTTGGTTGTGAAAATTCTTTCCACCCATCCGGAGCATTTCATAAATTGTTTTCCATTTCTTTCCTCCGAAGGCCATCTTTTCAAATATTATTCATTTCAGCTTTCAGCTCTCACTCTCCAAATCTTACCGGTGCATCATTCATATATTTCTCTAATCAAGCTTCTTCGTTCAGTTGCAAACCCTTCCCGGTGTTCTTTATCTTTTCCTCGATCATTTTAATTCTGACGGTGGTTCATTCAAGATTCCTCTTCCTTCGTTTATCATATCAATTCATTTGTTGTTTCAACCCTACCGGTGGTTCGTTGAAGACCTTCTCAAGTTTGCGCTATATCTATCTAAATCCTTTCCACGAGAATAAGTAGTATGCCAAATCCGCTGCTTGTCATCAATTTAAATTGGTGAAGGATACGCATAATCTAATTCTTATTTTTGGTTTCATCCAAGTGATTTAATTCCTTATTCCGGAGGTTCATAAAAATTCTTGATTTCTTTTGTTCATCTTTCCTTTCCGGAGCTCCAAGCTATTTCAATTATATTATCACGAAGATCCATCTAAATCTTTGCAAGGCTTCACCTTGTGTTTTCAACTTCTCTTTCTTTTCATTCCTTTGTTTACTGGAGTTCTTCATGGAGGCTCTACATGTCGGTTCATCAAAGATTTAATTCCTTCTCGAAGTGTTCTTTGAGATTCTTTTCAGAGGAAGCTCAAGTTTTCTTCATCTTGCTATCCGGAGTGCAATTCTTTCTTCTGTATCATTGGAGGTGGTATTATGTCATTCTTGATAATTTGAGTTCATGTTTCATCATTCACATCTTATTAAGAATGAGGTATTTTAAATCCTTCAATCTCGTCATTGTAGTTACCTTGGGTTATATTTCACCTAAAGCCTTCCCTAATGATTGTTGCTATCTATGGTGCTTATAAATGATCCAAGTTCTTCATTTATTCTCCCGGTGCGATAGTTTCTCGTATCCTTCTTGATATCAAGTCAATTTATTGTTTCGTTGGTGGCAGAATTTCACCTCATAATTTTGAGATGTCTTCCATAAGCCCACTACCAGCTTACTCTTTTTGTTGTTGGATTCCCAATTCGACCCTTCTCCTAAAGATGCCTTGTCAAGCTCTTTTGTGGCAGATGTTGGCATTTTCTTCTCCATTCTTCTATTTCAATGATCTAACTTCTATTTTTTTTCTTCCAGAGACATTGTGATGTTTCATCTTTTCGTTTTGTCAGGATCATGTTCTTTTCTTGGTTTATCCATTTAACCGGAGTGTTGTGTCCCTTTTGCTCAAGCTCTTTCATTTTATCAAGTCTTCATCTCTTTTCAACCGAAGTTCTACCCGAATCGGTTCTTTCTTATTCCTCTTTCTTAACGGAGTGCTTTCAACGTTGTTCCGCCCTGTTGCTTTCTTTCTTTCAATTTGCTCAACCTTTTCAAGGTTCTTTGGATTCACTCAATTGTCAAGAACCAACTTAGTTTTACCTCTTCTCTTCCTCCTCCATTTTCCCTCCGGTGTCATCCTATATCTCGGGATGAGATCCTCTCGTAGTGGTGGAGTGTTGTAACACCCCAAGACCGGAGCTTCAGATGCCTTCCAGGGTTTCCGAGATTCGTTGTTGATTTGTTTCGTCGGTTTCATTCATCTCTGCATCATGTGCATTGCATCATGTCATCATGCCATCATATAATTAATTGTTGCAACTCAACTAAATAAATCGTACGGATGTTCGGTCCATTTAAATTGAGGGAATTCACAGGGTGAGTTCTCTTTATAACATATCCTCCTGATATTAGTGGAGCTATTATAAAAATTATCCATTCTTTTGGAATCACCTAAAACACACTTGCAAATTTCCCCATGCCTTTGTTATCTCGCTGCTTGACCTCGAACCTTGCCATTTATTATTTCATCATTTTCCGGAGCTCTACCAAAATTCTCAACATTTTTGGAAACTCCTAGAACCTACCCTAGTTCAAACCTTTTGAATTAAATTCAAAGAAATTTGAATTTATTCTTTCAATCTTGGTCTTTCCTAATTTTCTCGGACCTAACATATTTTTGTGAGTCCGGGAAATTTATTCGCGAGTCCAACTTTGCTCCCTAAACCCCCTCTTCATTTCTTTTTCTTCTCTTGTTTTCTGTTAAAGAATAATAGATGAGAGAGGGAGTGGAGAGCCCAGCAGCCTCCCTCTCCTCTGGGCCGGCCAGCCAGGCCACCCTGCTCTGCTCGGCCCAGCATAGGCCCAACCGGCACCCTCACTACCTAACCCTAGCCCGATCTCCCTTTCCCTCGACCCCAACACCAGCGCCGCCACCCCTCGTCCTTCCCGATCCCCCCTCGTCTCTCCTCTTGGCCTGCTGCTGGCGCCGCTAGGAAGGAGCGCCCGCGCTCGATGCCTCTGCCCGATCCCATCTCATGCTCGACCTCTCCCTCTCGCCTCGATGCTCTGCCGCCCCTCTGCTCCTGCTTCCTCTCTAGTAGGCCGCCGCCCTACGCCGGCGAGCACGACGCCCTTCGTGCGGCCCTCTTCCTCCGTTTCTGCCCTTCCCTGCGCCTGTTATTGCCTTCCTCGCCTCGCTGCTTGCCCGCCGGCCACGCGGCCTGATGCCGGCGACCGGCGCCGCCGTGGCCGCCCCTCACATGTCCGCCTCAGCGCCTCCTCCCGCCTTCGCCTCCCTCTCCTGCATGGCCGCCCTAGGCTCCTCAGGAAGCCGCGCCACCCATCTCTGTCCATGGCTCCAGCGAGAACCGGGCAGCCCCACGCCAGAGCCGTCGTTCCAGCTACTGCCGTGGTTTCCCGTGACAAACGAAACGGGCACCCCGCCTCCCCGCCATGGTGTCGCGCCCCTGTTCATTATCGTGGTCACCGCGACCCCTTTGTTGGCCGCCAAGACTGCCATGTTGTTGCCCCGTGCGAGACCGTCAAGTACCACGACAGACCGCGAGCTCCACGGATCCGCCAAGTACCTCGACGTCCGATGCCGAAAACGGTCACCGAACCGGGAAACGCCAAGTACTAGGTCAACGAGGACCGCCAAGTTCGTCTTCCGCCATCTCCGAAATCGCCAAGTTCCATGACGAAATGAGAACCACTACCTCCATTGAAGGCCATCAAGCGAACATCTACCGACGACGTGTACGACCTACTTCGTGAACGTGCACCACTACGCTCGGAGGCATCGGATCCGGCAAGTCCAACAACGACTATGTACAACTATCGGCGACCACGAACGTCTACAAAACATGTACCACGACCATCGTAGAAGACCCCCGTGGACATCGAGTTCCGTGTCGTGACCCTGAACATCTATGGACATGAACCACTACTTCCCTCGACGACCCGTGAACGCCTACTTCCCTCTACGAACTTGGTCCGTTCCGACAATGCACACTTCGAAGGTATAACCGCCGAGAACGACCGCCCGTGGATGAATGCTTGCGATGTATGAGTTGAACCGTGTGTTGCTCCATGTCCGAGTTGCCCGTTGCACGAAGCCCCTCTTTTGTCTTGCCGCCGTCATGTGGGAACCCGGAATCCGGGAGCACCCCATCTTTTTGCATGACACACTCGCACCCACTTCCCTTTGCACCGTTATCCCCGTGAGCTACCGGACCATCAAATTGTTGTTGTGGCATCATTTCCGTTTCGTTATCGTGGCACCCATTTTCATTTCCGCCACGATGACAAATGCTTCATAATATGCTCTTGTTAACATTTTCATAAAATTGCATAAACTTGAACATGACATCCGCATCATGATAACAACATTTAATATGTTTAAAAAATTTTGTTGCATTAAATTGCTAAATGCATATGGGGATTTACCAGAATTGTTGTTTGTTATTTCCGGCCTCATTTAAACTTGCCTAAATGTTTAGTTTACTCATGTTTTATCTCTTGCCATGTTTAGCAACAGTTAATATTGTTGAGTACATAACAGGGAGTGAACCATATTTGTTGTGGTGTTTTGTCAATATGCATCCTGATGCATATTGAGCTCCACTTAACTTGTAGGTTTGTTTGTGCGCTTTGCCATGCCATGCATATTTAAACCGGACATGCAACATACATGATTGTGCATCATGCCATGTTTTTGTGGTGGATGTTTTACTATGTTGTGTGCTTCTTTCTGGTGTTGCTTCTTCGGGTTGGGTCCGATAACGTTGCGTATCTGAGGATCCGTTCGACTATGTCCGTTTGTCTTCTTCATGGGCTCGTTCTCCTTCCTTGAGGGATCTCAGGCAAGATGATCATACCCTCGAAATCACTTCCATCTTTGCTTGCTTAGTTGCTCGCTCTTTTGCTATGCCTATGCTGCAATACCGACCACTTGCTTATCATACCTCCCATATTGTTAAACCAAGCCTCTAACCCACCTTGTCCTAGCAAACCGTTGATTGGCTGTGTTACCACTTTGCTCAGCCCCTCTTATAGCGTTGTTAGTTGCAGGTGAAGATTGAAGTTTTGTTCCTTGTTGGAACAGGGAGATGTTGTTCCTTGTTGGAACATGTTTACTCGTTGGGATATCACAATATATCTTTTTAAATTAATGCATCTATATAGTTGGTAAAGGGTGGAAGGCTCGGCATTATGCCTGGTGTTTTGTTCCACTCTTGCCGCCCTAGTTTCCGTCATATCGGTGTTATGTTCCCGGATTTTGCGTTCCTTACGCGGTTGGGTTATAATGGGAACCCCTTGACAGTTGGCTTTGAATAAAACTCCTCCAGCAAGGCCCAACCTTGGTTTTACCATTCGCCACCTAGCCTTTTTCCCTTGGGTTAGGCCAGCCCAAGGGTCATCTTTATTTTAAACCCCCTGGGGCCAGTGCTTGTCTAAGTGTTGGTCTGAAACAGAGACACTTGCGGCGCCACCTCGGGGAAACTTGAGGGCTGGATTTAGTTGTATGTAGTGTTCATCTAGTGTTGCCCTGAGAACGAAATATGTGCAACTCCTATCAGGATGTCGGCGCATCGGGCGGTCTTACTGGACTTGTTTTACCATTGTCGAGGATGTCTTGGAGTACCGGGATACCGAGTCTGATCGGAATGTCTCGGGAGGAGGTCTATTCCTTCGTTGACCGTGAGAGCTTGTGATGGGCTAAGTTGGGACACCCTTGCAGGGATTTGAACTTTCGAAAGCCGTGCCCGTGGTTATGGGCAGATGGGAGTTTGTTAACGTCCGGTTGTAGAAAACCCGAAGTTGACCTTAATTAAAATGAACCAACCGCGTGTGTAACCGTGACAGTCTCTTTCTGGTGGAATCCGGGAAGGGAACACGGTTGTTGGAGTAATGCTTGACGTAGGTTGCTATAGGATCACTTCTTGATCATAGATTTATCGACCGTGCTTTGCCTTCTCTTCTCGCTCTCATTTGCTTATGTTAACCACCATATATGCTAGTCGCTTGCTGCAGCTCCACCTCATACCTTTATCTTACCCATAAGCTAAAATAGTCTTGATCGCGAGGGTGCGAGATTGCTGAGTCCCTGTGGCTCGCCGATACTTCCAAAACCAGCTTGCAGGTGCCGATGAGTCCGTGCAGACGACGCAACCAAGCTCAGGAGGAGCTCAATGAATATCTTGTCCTTTGTGTTGTTTCGTTCTAGTTGATCAGTAATGGAGCCCAGTTGGGGTCGATCGGGGACCTTTGTCGCTTTTGGGGTTCTTCTTTTATTTTGGTTCCGTAGTCGGACCTTGATTGTATTTGTATGATGTAATGCTTTATTCATGTATTTGTGTCAAGTGGCGATTGTAAGCCAACTATGTATCTTTTTCCCTTATGTATTACATGGGTTGTGTGAAGATTACCTCACTTGCGACATTGCTTTCAATGCGGTTATGCCTCTAAGTCGTGCTTCGACACGTGGGAGATATAGCCGCATCGAAGGGCGTTACACGTAAGGAAAGGTATTTGCAGACGGTTGGATAAATTTTCCGAAAATAACGGATTTCGGTGTGTTACTAGAGAAACGATCTCGTGTTGTAGAGGTAGTTCCCTCTTGAACAGGTTCCCTGGTGTAGTTTTCCACAATGCGAGCACACAACAAATGATGATGAATTTTGACAACATCAATTATTGAACCAGATATGAATGCAAATTAATTTCAACATCATAGAATTCAATACCTATCCATGAATTGCTGAAGATGCGTCAGATCCTGAGTGTTTGTTGACCCTCTGAGAGAAATGATGTAGTAAACTGTGTTCTTGTTTGGAACAATGAATACCAATATCCAGTGATTGCTACATATTAAGGAAGCCATGAACTTACGAATTATGTCGAAATCTGAAAGACAATAAGTGTATGCGTGGTTGTTTACATGACTTACCGTTCATGATATGGCTAGAGAATCGATTCTGCATGGGACATGTTTTCGAAGAGACGGACGGCCATGTTAACGGCCCAGTCCCGTAGGTCCTTAGCATGTATCGTTGTGCCATTTGCTAATTCAGGATCTATGAAATATACACCCTCCCTTTTTCTTCTCTTCGCGTTCAATCCCCTGAGAGGAATAAAATGCAGTTAGCTCTTTATCAATTACAGCCTTGTATGGAGAAGTTGATCATAGTTTGTAAAGTACTTACAAAATCAGGCATCTAACAAGAGTGGCATCGAGCACGTTGAAGTTGAAGAAGAGATGTAAGTCCTCGAAACTCACATTGATGGAACTAGCACTACAAGAAATATGTCAACTTGTGACCCTCACTATTGGCCACTAAAAGGTCATTGTTTTTCATTTGCGACCTTTTTTTGACCAAAAACAGAAGGTCAAAAGCTGGCAGTCGTAAACTAAAGTTAACGACCTTCCCACAGAGAAGGTCATAGACGTTTACGACCAAAATATGCCTACTATTTTGTTTTGGTCACTAGCTGTCTGCCCAGGCCACGTCGGATACGACGTGGAAAAATTATGACCAATTGAAAAGGTAGTTACTTAGAATCAGCCCGGTCCATTTCGGTGCTTTAGATGGGCCAAGCCCATTATTCAGGATTTCTATATATTTTTTCGTGTCAATTTTTTGTCGATTTCATGGGCCTAGCCCAACATTATAGCATTTTTATCTTTGGGTCGTAGCCTTTGTTTCTCTTTTTTAATGCATGCCAATTGTCAAATTTTGGTAAGTGGGTCCCAAAAAATCACATTCTAGTTTGTGGGACCCTACTATCAAGGTCATGTTCTTTCATATTCCAATATGCAAATACAAAACACAACCACAATATTTCAAATAACAGCAGGAAGCAATCTGCTACATCATATAACATACATAAAAATGTGATCAGCATCAAGTTTACAACCCAAGTGTATCATCCCAAGTCTATCACAGGAGCCCTACAAGTTTTGCTACATCATATAACACACAAATAGGATCAGCTCCCAGAACTAGCACACGTACAAGTTCTGCTACAAGGAGTTCGTTACTCCCAGAACTAGCTCAATGAGGTAAAACTATGCTTCATGCAACTTCTTTGTCCTGAATGAAATGCCGGCATCTGCACATTGTAGAACAAAATGTTTAGGGACAAAATAAAAGTAAATCGAACAGCAAAGTATCAAAAAAAACCAAAGTATTAAAAATTGCAGTAATTTACTCGTAGTTGGCAGGTACACAATACCATGGTTTTAATATAAAATACAGAGCAAGTGTTTGGCTACAACGTAGAATGCTATAAAATTTGTTGAATAACCCTTAAGCAGTCACATCTAGCTAGCCGATGTGGCAGCCAATGCAAACACGAGCTAGCCGGTTGTGTACTATTCCTGTTATATTAATCTAGCTAAGTAGGTTGGCTAGGCCTTGCCATTCAGGTCCATATTAACCGACGCATACATAGACGGCAGATTTTGGCATGCTAGAATTCTTACGGCAAACAAGATTGTTTGTCCAGTAAATTATTCGTTAGGAACATCTCAGGTATACAAGAAATGGGATAATGATTCATTATGCATATGAGGGTGACCTCTGTGGTGCAGTCTATTGACGGAGGGTCTAGCTTACTGCTGCTACTCCACATATCAAATTTTACTTAATAGAGCAAGATGGAGTAACCCAAAAAATTAACAAGGAAAGCAAATGTACTGCAAATGGCACTTCACTAGAGATTTTCAAGTTAAAAATACTCCCAGGGGTAAACAACAATGGCACGGAGAAGTAAAGGATGGATGTTGTAAATTAATCAAGTAATTCTTTTTTGTTCTCATATTTTTCACCCTCTCAACACTGCCTAGAGCACTTACAAGATGAAAACGTTAATTTTGCATAACACATATGGATTCTTATCTTCTTCAGTAAGGGGGCCACATTTACAGCTAATTAAGCACGATGAAAGGGACCATCCAATTAAATTCCATTCTTATCTTCTTCGGTAAGGACAGGCAGAACATCCCGGCATTTCTCAAGTTGATGAATTATTCTAGCAATAACCAACTTAGAAACATCCCTCGTTGTTCCATTTAATCTTACTACAAGATAGTAGAAGAATCACTCTTGGTGAATCAAATCATAACAAATCGAGCAATAGATACAGGAGGCACATCAGGCATGGCCATTTTCATTTCAGTAATTTAGAAAGAGGGGCGATGGGGAACAGAACCTTGAGGCCCTGTTATGGGGTTGTGTCTGATGAAGGTTTGCCCTTTGGGGCGGCAGCTGCAGCTCCACCAGATGCAGCAGCAGCACCTCCAACTGGCACAGCGGCGGCGGCAGCACCAATGTTCACCTGTGTGACATTTCAGATCATCATTATAGAATTTTATTTATTTATTTAAGACACAAGCAGCAAAGATCGTGTCTACCTTCGCATATATTTATTTAAGACACAAGCAGCAGGTCAATAACAATAGCATGGCACGGTCAACACTAAGCAGTCTACTTGAAATTAGCCCAACAAGTGACTATAACTATACTCGTAGGCAAGCAGAACTGTTTCTATTGAACTTCAATCATAGCTGCGACAAACTGAACTACAATATTTATTTACAAGCGTAAATAATCTAGAACTAGTAGGAGGTTCCTCCACTGGTGCGGGAGGCTGATCGGTGCGGCCAGTGCTAGAGGCTGATCAGCCGACCGGCGAGGGGCTTGTGAACAACAGTTACTCCAGAAGTCCAGCTTAAGTAGTCAATTTTTGGATGTATGAAATATAGATACTTGCAGATATCAATAGTTGGATGCATACTAATGATTATCTGTGACAGACAATTATAAGGATATATGACAACCCGTTTAGATGGGCTTACATATCAACATGAAAATATTAAGAACAAAAAAACAGTTACTAAATCTGACTAATACTACAAAAACAACAAAGCATTTAGTCCTAAACTAAATCAGATTAACAGGTAAAAATAGATCTACATCCAAACGATTCTCAACAAGAATAAGATGCATCTACAGACCAGAATACATTGTCGAGTAGCCAAGCATGATCTAATCTGGAAGGGCGACTCCTCCCAGCTTCTCACTCGAGTACTTCTTGTAGACGACCTTCAGCTTGTTGTCAGGCGCGGTGGAGTACGAGGCCACCAGGATCTCGGCCGCGTCCCTGAAACCAATCATCACACAAAATAAGTCACTGCCCCTGAATGAAATCATCACAGATTCAAGCTACAAGGGATTCAGTAGCGTGCATGCTTACCTCAGTTGTGCTTCAGTCAAGCCAGTGGGGTGCTTCAGAGTGTCGGTCCACAGAGGGGTCTTCTTCAGGGGCAGCCTGGCCACGTAGATAGCAGTCGCGGTGACCATAGAGGGCTTGGACTGCACTAGACCGTACTGCAGCAACGCCAGCTCCGTGAAGAAGAAGACAGTGTTCACGGATGAGTTCACAGATCAAATCTTGCCCATTTGTCCTATGGCAGTGTGTAGCGTAAGGGCGTTGGTTGAGCACGTACCGTATGACGGAGTCGGAGAACATCTTCTCGGTCTGGCGGCATCAGAGGGAGTTGAGGTCGTCGCCGCCGCAGTGGTCGATGGCAAACCCGACGACGGCGTCGGTGGCGAGGACGCCGCGGAGGGCGGGGAGCAGCGGGTGGCGCAGGGCCAGGAGCACGTCTAGCTCGAACGAAATCCTCCGGTGTCCGTCCCCGCCGCCGCTCCCGCCGCTCTTCTTGTGCCGCGCGGCCTCCCACCAGACCGACTTGAGTGCCATGGCGACGTCGCAGGCACCGCCCTCGCCCTCGAGCACGAGGTGGAAGATGACGCCCTTGGCACCGCGGCCGAGAACGGAGACGGCCCTGAGGTCCGCCAGGCTGAGCTGCCGCGGCTCCGACGGCGGCGGCGAGAGCGCCTGCGCCGTCATGGCCACCGCGAGTGCGCACGAGGAAGACGCCGCCTTGGATTGGGCGTTGTGCCCTGCGCCTGCACTTGCGCGAGTGAGAGGGAGGAAGGGTGGGGTGGGGGATTGGTTGCAGTTTGATTGGTTGCGGATCAAGGAGAGGGAGGCCGCCGGAGGGGAGAGAGGGAGGGAGGAGCAGAGCGTGGGGATCTTCCCGGAGGGGAGGGAGGGGAGCACAACACAGCGATCTGGATCAAGGAGAGCGAGGGGAGCTCGACAGATCTGGAAGAGGAGAGGAGGAGAAGAGAGCGAGGGAAAGAAAGGAGGCGGGAGGGTGGATGCAAAATGACCACAGGCCAGAGCTAGGGTTTCGGGGATGGTGTGGAAGGGCTAAGGACCGCCATTGGATCGACGAACATCCGACGGTGTTCAATGCATGATCCGCGTGAGAGTCCACGAACCAATTTACGACGTGATGACCATCTAAATTGGTCAAAAAATTAATTTTCTATTTTTCGAGTGCCTAAATTGAGTTTTTTTGTAAATGACCTACCATATATTTATTGCGAAATGGGACCAAATCATTTTGATAATATATTAGTTCATATTTAATGTAAAATTGACAAAATTTTGGTTGTCAAAAGATTTGATCCACCTCTAGTGAAAAAGACAAACTTCCGCCGTTTCAGCAGGAAGTTGGTCAAATTTGAACTGCAGCTGCCTCATAGTTTGCTCTTTATTTTTTGCAAAGATCATTTCTAGGTACATTAGTATCTATTTAATTATAGAAACACCAAAAAAATCCAAGATTCAACCATTAGCTAGGAACGGTCGTTCCCGCCGTTTTGACCGCATTTTGAAACGGGCATAGAAAATTCAGAAAAAATCAAAAAATGCAAAACCTTCGCATTGTGTCATTATATGTGACCAAGTTTGCAGGAAAAATAATAAACTTGTAATACGATAATTCTTTTAAAAAAGTGTTCTCAGAAACGAGCTATCATGCGTGGAGATCACCGGCATTCAAAGCAAATGATCAATCTTATGGCCACATTCATGGCATAGTTTGTTCAAATGATCTCATATCATGCAGAAGGGTGGATCTTGGAATGGCAAACAATGTTGCCTAAGGAAGTTTTCCTTTTCTTTGAACGAAAAAGTCATTATTCATTTTTCGAGAGCCTGAACTGAGGTTTTTTTGTGAAGGACCTACCACATGTTTGTTGCAAAATGGGACCAAATCAATTTTATTAAATATTAGGCCAAAATTAATGCACAAATGACCAAAAGGTTGGTTGTCAAAAGATTTGATCCACCTCTGGTGAAAAAGACAATGTTCCACCGATTCAGGTGGAAGCGGGTTAAATTTGAACTGCAGCTGCCTCATAGTTTGCTCTTTATTTTTTCCAAAAATCATTTCTAGGTACATAAGTATCTATTTATTTAGAGAAACACCAAAAAAAATCCAAGATTCAACCATTAGCTATGAACGGTCATTCCCGCCATTTTGACCGCATTTTGAAACGGGCATAAAAAATTCAAAAAAATCAAAAAAATGCAAAACCTTCGCGTTGTGTCATTATATGCGACCAAGTTACCAGGAAAAATAATAAAATTGTAATATGATAACTCTTTTAAAAAGGCATTCTCAGAAACGAGCTATCATGCATGGAGATCAATAGCATTCAAGCCAAATGCTCAATCTTATGGCCACATTCATGGCATACTTAGTTCAAATTATCTCATATCATGCACAAGGGTGCATCTTGGAATGGCAAACAATGTTGCCAAAGGAAGTTTTCATTTTCTTTGAACGAAAAATACCATTTTTCATTTTTTGAAAGCCTGAAATGAGGTTTTTTGTGAAGGACCTACCATATATTTGTTGCAAAATGGGACCAGATCAATTTTATAAATTATTAGGCCATATTTAATGCACAAATGACCAAACGGTTGGTTGTCAAAAGATTTAATCCACCTCTAGTGAAAAAGACAAACTTCCGCCGGTTCAGCTGGAAGCGGATCAAATTTCAACTACAGCTACCTCATAATTTGATCTTTATTTTTTCCAAAAAATCATTTCTAGGTACATAAGTATCTATTTAATTAGAGAAACACCAAAAAAATCCAAGATTCAACCATTAGCTAGGAACGGCCATTCCCGCCGTTTTGACCGCATTTTGAAACAGGCATAAAAAATTCAAACAAAATCAAAAAAATGCAAAACCTTCGCATTGTGTCATTATATGTGACCAAGTTACCAGGAAAAATAATAAACTTGTAATACGATAATTCTTTTAAAAAAGTGTTCTCAGAAACGAGCTATCATGCGTGGAGATCAATCTTATGGCCACATTCATGGCATAGTTTGTTCAAATGATCTCATATCGTGCACAAGGGTGCATCTTGGAATGGAAAACAATGTTGCCTTAGGAAGTTTTCATTTTCTTTGAACGAAAAAATCATTTTTCATTTTTCGAGAGCCTGAAATGAGGTTTTTTTGTGAAGGACCTACCATATATTTGTTGCAAAATGGGACCAAATCAATTTTATAAAATAGTGGGCCATATTTAATGCACAAATGACCAAACGGTTGGTTGTCAAAAGATTTGATCCACCTTTGGTGAAAAAGACAAACTTCCGCCGATTCAGCTGGAAGCGGGTCAAATTTGAAATGCAGCTGCCTCATAGTTTGCTCTTTATTTTTTCCAAAAATCATTTCTAGGTACATAAATATATATTTAATTAGAGAAACACTAAAAAATCCAAGATTCAACCATTAGCTAGGAACGGCCATTCCTGCCGTTTTGACCGCATTTTGAAACACGCATAAAAATTTAAAAAAAATATAGGTTGCTTCACAACCTAGGGCAAAAACTGCCACATGGACATGACACATAGGCAAAACTGATGAGGTGGCGCCTAGTCATAGCAACCCACCACAATTAACAAGGCTATGACCATCTATATTGGTCATTAACAACTAGAAATAAGGCAGCGGACTAGCGTTGTTTGCTTTATGACCATTTTGTGTAAGGAAATTACGACCTTTCTCACCAAAATGGTCGCAATGGTTTAGGGTTTGGAGCCCCCCGAACAGCTTTTGACCAATTGGTCTCAAATGGTCATAGATCTATGACCAATTCTTCCAGGGTCACTTACAGAAGGTCCCTAGTTGACATATTTCTTGTAGTGTAGCAGCGTGTCTGAAATGATCTCTATTGTAGTGGACTAGGAAAGCATGATGACCTGCGGACATTTGGTCCATGCAATATTCATGTAACTCGCCGCAACTGGAGCTGGACTCATCAAAGTATTCGCCAACAAGAAATGGCTGGCCATGGACGTAATTGCGTGCTTCAAGTACGTCTGCTTTACTTTTGGCAAGCAACAAACGTACTTCTTCATCATCCATGGCATTAGAAATAATATTACTCCCTGATTCGAACAAGCTGTTGTTAATTTGGTTCGGGGTGATGAGTGCTTTAAGTAAGAGGCAATCGTTCTCTTTCCTCTTCACCTTCCTGATGCGCTTCCTCATGGTCGTGGGTGTAGCCTTTTTCGCCATTTCCTTCTAGGTACTTGAAGCATTTCTCGCAGAATGTCTGGTTGTCTGCAAGGTAGACTGCTGAGTAGACGGTGAAGCTTGGACGGACTGCTTAGCAGACGGTTTATCTATGCTGGACCGCTGAGCTGGCGGTGCTGCTGTGATAGACTGCTGGGCTGTAGGAGCAAAGGCATCGGACTACTGACCATGCGTTGAAGCTATGTCGGGTTTCTGCGCAGGTGGTGCCAACTTGTCGGTGTGCTGAGGAGGCCGTGCCAACGCATTCGTTTGCTGAGCAGGAAGTGCTGGCGCATTGGTATGCTGCTCACGCGACTCCGGACCGACAGACTGATGAGCAGTTGGTTCTGGACCTACAGACTACTTAGCAGGTGGTTCCGAAGCATCAGACTGCTTAGCAGTATGTTCCACTAGGTTGGTCTGCTGAACATGTGCTGTAGCTGGGTCTCCCCCGCTGCTTCAGCAGTCGGCATCTGAACCAGTGGTGCGTCTTCAACAGTTGTAAGCATTGCCACTTGCTGCTTTGGGGCGGAGGATGACATGGCATGTACGCCACAAATAAGGCGATCTGATCACAGGTTGATGCATCATCCCATGAGAGATGCTGTGGCAAGGAGAGCATCACCGGTTGAGGGGCGGCAGTGGTTGCTCTTGGCGGGGCTTCAGGGATCTCATTGATGAACTCTATTTCCTTTCGTGGCCACTCGATGTGATGTAATAGTGTTTCTCCCAAGGTCCTTTGCTCACTGAAGTCTCCTAGGACATTCTTTAGGGCAAATTCATTGAATCCAGGCTTTACTTCAGTCACGTAGTACTTCACACAGCCCGACTTCAATGGCCATTGTCCAAGAAGAGGCCATCTTCCAAGAAGGGTGGGCAAACCCTGGCTGTTGAACATTTTAATGTACCTTCATAATTTGTAAGCATGCCCTTCAGTCTGTCTTTCACTCCAGATAGATCAGATATAGCATCATCACGAGCAGTGCTACGTCTTGATCTTGCGTTGGTTTTCCCCGAAGAGGAAGGGATGATGCAGCAGAGTAGTGTATGTATTTCCCTCAGTTTTGAGAACCAAGGAGGAGGCCACGCTCAAGTCCCTCGTACCTGCACAAAGCGATAGCTACTCGCAACCAACGCGATTAGTGGTTGTCAATCCCTTCACGGTCACTTACGAGAGTGAGATCTGATAGATATAATATTTTTGGTATTTTTGGTATAAAGATGTAAAGTAAAAAGTAAAGGCAAAGTAAAAAAGCAAAGCAAGATTAAAGTGATGGAGATTTATATGATGAGAATAGACCCGGGGGCCATAGGTTTCACTAGTGGCTTCTCTCAAGAGCATAAGTATTCTACAGTGGGTGGACACATTACTATTGAGCAATTGACAGAATTGAGCATAGTTATGAGAATATCTAGGCATGATCATGTATATAGGCATCACGTCTGTGACAAGTAGATCGAAACGATTCTGCATCTACTACTATTACTCCACTCATCGACCGCTATCCAGCATGCATTTAGAGTATTAAGTTAAAAATAGAGTAACGCCTTAAGCAAGATGACATGATGTACAGAGATAAATTCATGCAATATGAAATAAACCCCATCTTGTTATCCTCGATGGCAACGATACAATACGTGCCTTGCTGCCCCTTCTATCACTGGGTAAGGACACCGCAAGATCGAACCCAAAGCTAAGCACTTCTCCCATGGCAAGAACTACCAATCTAGTTGGCCAAACCAAATGGATAATTAGAAGAGACTTGCAAAGATAACCAATCAAACATAAAAGAATTCAGAGAAGATTCAAATATTATTCATACATAGACTTGATCATAAACCCACAATTCATTGGTCTCAACAAACACACCGCAAAAAGAAGATTACATCGAATAGATCTCCACAAGAGAGGGGAAGAACTTTGTATTGAGATTGAAAGAGAGAGAAGAAGCCATCTAGCTACTAATTATGGACCCGAAGGTCTGAGGTAAACTACTCACACTTCATCGGAGAGGCTATGATGATGTAGAAGCCCTCCGTGATGACGGCCCTCTTCCGGCTGAGCTTCGGAACAGGCCCCAAGATGGCATCTCGTGGATACAGAAAGTTGCGGCGGTGGAATTAGGTTTTTGGCTCCTATTTTGATTGTTTGGGGGTACGTAGGTATATATAGGAGGAAGGAGTACATTGGTTGAGCACCGAGGGGCCCACGAGGCAGGGGGCGCGCCCTAGGGAGGCGTCCCCACCCTCGTGACCTCCTCTTTGACCCCCTGGAGTTGGGTCCAAGTCTCCTGGATCACGTTCGGTGAGAAAATCACGTTCCCGAAGATTTTATTCCGTTTGGACTCCGTTTGACATTCCGTTTCTCCGAAACTCTGAAATAGGCAAGAAACAGCAATTCTGGGCTGGGCCTCCGGTTAAAAGTTTAGTCCCAAAAATAATATAAAAGTGGAAATAAAGCCCAATATAGTCCAAAATAGTAGATAATGTAGCATGGAGCAATCAAAAATTATAGATACATTGGAGACGTATCAAGCAGCTGCAGTCTCAGTGTCGCTGGGGTCAGCTGATGCACATCTACTCTTGTGTAGCGTTGTCATGCAATAAGCAACATCCTCCATGCCCGCCTCCCCTCCCATCTGCTGGCTATCTATCAGTGTTAGAGTCTCCCGCATCATCATTGACTCCTCAACATCATTTCGAACAGCCGGATAAATCTCCTTCCTCAACCTTTCATACAATGCATTCTGCTTCATTTCACTCCTCCTTTTTTCATGCTGAGCCTCTCTTCTTTGCTGAGTGTGAAAGCCCTCTTGTGAAGGACATTAACACCTATACCCCTTGCACGGCCAGGGGGGCTCTTTTGTTTCCAGCACAATGCACAGAATGTCACACGGCCTTGAGTTCCTGTAGAACCTTCCAGGGATCCTGGAAGCCTCTAACATCACTTCATATAGTTTGGCGTCACGTGCATTTTCAAAGTAATAAGTTCCGTCATCACGCCTCTTTGCACGTGCCCGCAAGTAGTCTCTGGCGCGTTCACCCCTGATTTCATTAAAGGCTGGATTCCCACCTGCCGCTACTGCTTCTTTGTCCTCCTGTTCCCATATCAGTTTCATGCCGTAGTATCATGCCACACCCATACGGTGGTGGTGTATGTTCTTCTTCTGAAGTTCCGATTGCTTGAAACTCTTCTCAACAAACTCTTTAGTTGCCTCGACCCTTTTGAATTCTGCCCAGTCTTCCTTTGTAATTTGGGGGTATGCGGGGATTGTGTCCTTGCCTTCACTCAAGTACTACTTGTACAACACATGCTTCCAGTTTCTCCAAGCATCCCTAGCCTTCTTCAGTGCAGCGTGTTCCACCTGCATTCTCCACTGCTCTGGAATGTTGAAGTGATCCATGATCTCCTGGACTATCCTTCGCCGTCTTTCTATGTTAGCCTTTTGAACCCCATGCAGATTAATGTTGAGCCTTGCCCTACCAACAAATCCACACACACTCCTGAACCTCATGTGTGCTTTATTTGGTTTAGTTGGAGCCCAAGACTTTAAACCAATCTCATTTACTTCATATACACCTTTAGGCCGGTGTGTGGGCTTCCATGGAGCGTTCCTCCATGTCCTGGCTGGAAGAGTAATTGCTGTAGCTCTATCCCGTTCAAGACTACTTGATCCCTCACAATCAGCTGAAGACCTAGGGTTGTCCAAATCAGATGAAGATACATGGCCGGAAGCATGAGTGTTGTCGCTGCTACTCGGCATCTACAGAGAACACATGTGAAACCAAGGAAAGGAGGATAAGCATAAAACTATCAACTTGGTATCAAGCTTTCTAAACATGGCATGCAATAATTTAGAAAATTTATGGCTAATTTGTTAAGTTTGTGTGACTTGGGCGCCCGCGATATGTAAATAAGTAGTAACTTATTGGAACAAATACAACTTATATGTAGTAAGGAAGGTAAATAATGAACATATATATGCTCTCCATTATTTTATAGCCAATTTGGGAACATACGGAATGAAACTGGAAGAGGGATTGCGAGGAAATATGCCTCACCGTGATGGAGAGTAGTAACTAACAGGCTTCTTAATGCAAACCCGGCCGGACCACAAGAGAGGCGAGGGTTATTGCATCGATATGCTCGAGGATGGCTGGCAAGCAAACGAAGACGGCGAGGTGCGGGACGCCGTGTGTTGGGAACGGCAGTGGAGGTAGGCTTGATGCCGAAGAGCAGATACACGGCCGGGGTGAGCACGGCGACACCAGAGAGGTTTTTGTTTTGGATCTGGGGGAGGGGGGATCTGGCGAAGGAGATTGGGTGGACTAGTTGAGTGAAACGCGGGCGGGCGGTGGGGGTGTTGGGGACTCTGGGTGTTGGTGGCCTAGGTGAAAAGGGTGAAAAATATCCCCGGTCACCGCGCGCGTGGAAAGGCCTATGCAAACGTTTACCTCTAAGCGCTCGTGTGCGCAAATAGAATAATTTCGCTTTAAATGAAGACGTACTAATTTTGAAATGAAGATGTGAGTTCATCGTTTCACCTCTAAATTTTTCCCACATAAACCAATCACAATTTTACCATGGTTTTGATTTGCTGGCGCAGTTCAGGTCTCGTCTGCTATATGTAAGACATTTTCTGGCATTTACCCTGCATATTGGCATATAAATCAATTCCTAGCCAGACTGCATTTCCTGTCGAAAGGAATGAGGATTGTTGTTCGATCTGGGAGCATCCAACGGTGCAGACGTACGATCCATGGGGTCTGGGTTCTAGCTAATCAGAACGCATGACTCAAATCGCGCGCGCAGCAAAGGGGGGGCAACAATAACGGTTTGGGAGGCACACAGCTTTCGTGTGTGAACCGTGTGCTATTTGAAAACATTTTTGGGGAGGGGCTATTTGAAGACAGTTAAATGTGTTGTCGAAAGGGATGAGGATCGTCATTCAATCAAGGAGAATCCAACGGTGCAGATGTACGATCCGTGGGTTTGGGTTCTGGCCAATCAGAATGCATGACTCAGATCACGTGCATGGTAGAGGGGGGTGCATCGACCACAGTTTAATAGACACACAGCTTTTGTGAGTGATCCATGTGCTCTTGGAAAACATTTACATTACCTACCATCATATTTTTGTTTGAATGAAAACATGAGTTCAACGTTTCGCCTCCAATTTTTCCACGGTAAGAAATCACGAGTATAGTGGAGAGTGTCATATACTAGTATCATGAATATACAGTATATATGATACTAGTGTATGATACTACCTTTAATTAAATATAGTGCATAGTATAATACATAGAGTATAGTATCATATATAGATCATATTTATTGCCATGCATGACAAAAATTAGCATCGCATTTAACATGATACGGTATCTACCTATATGTTACTCTAACCTTCTTTATATATATTTAATTCTTATCCACATCAGCATACTTGTTATTTTCGAGTACATGGCATCGTCGGCTATGATACCACCACTATGGCCAGCCTTATATAGTGGGGAGTATCATATACTATATATATAGTATCATGCATGTAACGCCCGAGACCAATGTGCCAGGTGTCCTCCAGTTATTCGTTGTCGTTGCCATGTCATTCGCTTGCGTGTTGCATCTTGTCATGTCATCATGTGCATTGTGTGTTTGTATTCATGCATGTTACGCTGTTGCTTGCCCTATGCATATGTCCCATGTATCATCACCTCTCCTTTCCTTCTTCCTCATGTTTTTGCAAGTGACATTATTCCCTCCTCCTTTAATGTTCATTTATTTCCTGATGATCTTATTCCATGCCTTATACCTCTCTATCAAATATCGTCCATTTTGGAGTTGTTTTGGTAGGGTTCAAAAATGGCTCAAGTTTGAATTAAATTCAAACTTGAATTATTTTTCTATCCTTAAAAATCCCCAAAGCAATTTATTCAAATTCTACACAAATTCAGGACTCCAGGGATATTCTTATATCTCTCAAAACGATCTCCAATTCCTCTATGCTTTTGTTCTTTTATTTCTGTTTGAAAAGGAAGAGCAGCAGCAACTCAGCGCAGCAGGGAGCAGCCCGGCAGTGGCCCATCTTCAGCGCACCCGCAACAGCCCACCTAGCCCTCCAGATCCTTTTTCCACCTGAAACTCACATACCCCTCTCTCTCACTCGTCCCACATGGCATAGCTGGACCCACGCATCAGTGGCTTTTCTGTAGCACTAACCCATCTTTCTCCTACCTCTCCCCTCTCCTTTACACGCACGCCATGGCCACCGTGGACGAGCCAGCCATGCCCGCGCCCCCTATTTAACCCTAGTCGTGCCCTAGGGTTCCTCCTCCTCCATTTTTATCCTCCGCCCGCCGCCACAGGTAAGGAGCTCGCACGCGCCCGCTGCCTGGCCACCCGATCGCCATGTACGAGATCTGCGGGAGCTCGTCTCCGCCGTAGGAGCTCCCACCGACCACCTGCTTCCTTGACGGCGCCGCAGGACGTCAGTACGCCGCGCCGGCATCCTCTTCTTCCCCTACAACACGGACGCCAAGTCGGAGGCCGTTCTCACCTCGCCATCATCTCCGTCTTCTTCCTTGGGTGAACTTGTCGAGGGCCGAGTCCGTTGCTCCTTGCGTCCCCAAGCTACAACGGCTCCTTCAAGCCCCTCAATGTGAGCAGTCACACCTCCTCATCAGTGCTTCTCCTCTGATTATACCTTTTTTCGTCCATCTCTGTCGAGCCCGAGCGCTCCTCCGTCGGACCTCATCTCCGGCGAGTGTTCCGACCTCTCCTCGTTGCCCATGTGCATCCAATAGGGACATAACGTTCTATAGAACCGATTCCCTCCTTCAGCTTGCCGTTTTGTTCCTTGGTGCATTGGGCCCGACCTCCTCTGCCGCTCTCTGTGCACAGTGCCGCCGCCTCCCTTCTTTTGCTCTGCTTTGGCCGCATGCCTCGCGTCGCCGCACCACGACCACACCACGGCATTTGCACACCCGAGCTCGTGCTCGAGCACCGCCTCAGCGCACGTCTTCGACACTCTCCATTTTCGACCCTCCCGCACACATTCGACCCTCTCTGTTTTCGTGCAATACCCGCAAAGCACCACCCATGCGGCTCCGGTCTCCTTCTCCTCCATGTCCGGGACGAGCTGTAGCTCATGCTCGAACGCTTGTGCACACGCCACACCCGCAGCCACCCCGCTTGTAGGCCAGCACCCCCACCTATTTCCGCACCCCTGCCGTCGGCCTGTGATCGAGATGATCGCCATCTTTCTCGCCAGCGTCGTCACCTAGTTCTTCTGCGATCCATGGAGAAGAAGGCTCTTGCATTTGGATTATTCATAAGTTCTGATCTCCCTTTCTAGCCACGAACAAAGCACCAGCGCAGTGGTCAGTGCCCAACGCACACACCAGGAGGTCCTGGGATCAAATGCCGGGTTCTCCCCATTTCTTTTTCTTCTTTTGCCGCACCCCTGTTTTAAATCGTGCACACACCACGCACACTTGGGCTACTTTTGCTGCTGGGCCGCTGCACCGTGATGCTTCTGGCCCAAGTATGTTTTTTTCTTCTGAGGGTTTTATCATTTTCCAGTGCATGCATAATTACATCATTTTGCCACTGTTTTGCATTGTTAATAACTAATTAACCGTGCTCGGTTTAAAACAACTTATATATGAAATATGCTTAGTTTTTCATCTAGTTTCATAATATGTCTTTTTCATCCATGTTTAAAATGCTTAAGATGTTGTTTGTTTAAATTTTCTTAAATAACTTATTAAAATGATTATAATCATAACTAAATAACCGTAACTCGGATTTTAATAAACTTTATATGTAAATGCGGTAGAAAAATGCCTAGTTTAACATGGTGGCTGTACTTTGCATGTTTAACAACTCTAAAATATGGATTAGGGCAGAACAGTACCATAACCAAAATATGCATATGGGGTTTTACCGGAATTGTTGTTTGTTGTTTCCGGCCTCATTTAAACATGCCTAGATAGGTAGTTTTGTTGTGCTTCACCCCTTGCCATGTTAACCAACATTTAATTTTGTTGAGTACATAAACGAGAGAGAACTAAATAAGGCATGTGGTGTTCCGTCAATATGAAACTCGTTGCATATTGAGCTCCACTTAACATGTAGTGTTGTTTGTGCACTTTGCCATGCCATGCTTTATTAAACCGGACATGCATCATAATTGTTTGTGCATCATGCCATGTCTATGTGGTGGTTGTTTACTATGTTGTTTGCTTCTTTCCGGTGTGCTTCTTCGGGTTGTTTTCGGTAACGTCGTGATTGTGAGGATCTGTTCGACATCGTCCGTTTGTCTTCTTCATGGACTCGTTCTTCTTCCTTGCGGGATTTCAGGCAAGATGACCATACCCTCGAAATCACTTCTATCTTTGCTTGCTAGTTCCTCGCTCTTTTGCTATGCCTATGCTATGATACCTACCATTTGCTTATCATACCTCCCATATTGTTAAACCAAGCCTCTAACCCACCTTGTCCTTGCAAACCGTTGTTTGGCTACGTTACCGCTTGCTCAGCCCCTCTTATAGCGTTGTTAGTTGCAGCTGAAGATTGGAGCTTGTTCCATGTTGGAACATGGATATTTGTTGGGATATCACAATATATCTTATTTAATTATTGCATCTATATACTTGGTAAAGGGTGGAAGGCTTGGCCTTATGCCTGGTGTTTTGTTCCACTCTTGCCGCCCTAGTTTTCGTCATATCGGTGTTATGTCCCCAGATTTTGCATTCCTTACGCGGTTGGGTTATAATGGGAACCCCTTGACAGTTCCCCTTGAATAAAACTCCTCCAGCAAGGCCCAACATTGGTTTTACCATTTACCACCTAGCCTTTTCTTTCCCTTGGGTCGGCCGGCTCAAGGGTCATCTTTATTTAACCCCCCCCCCCCCCGGCAGTGCTTCTCTAAGTGTTGGTCCAACTGAGCGATGTCCGAGGCTACCAGGGGCAACTCTGGGCTGGCTTACCCGACGTCTGGCTCATCTGGTGTGCCCTGAGAACGAGATATGTGCAGCTCCTATCGGGATTTGTCGGCACATCTGGGTGGTCTTGCTGGTCTTGTTTTACCATTGTCGAAATGTCTTGTAACCGGGATTCCGAGCCTGATTGGGTCTTCCCGCTAGAAGGAATATCCTTCGTTGACCGTGAGAGCTTGTGATGGGCTAAGTTGGGACACCCCTGGAGGGATTTGAACTTTCGAAAGCCGTGCCCGCGGTTATGGGCAGATGGGAATTTGTTAATGTCCGGTTGTAGAAAACCTGAAGTTGACCTTAATTAAAATACATCAACCGCGTGCGTAACCATGATGGTCTCTTCTCGGCGGGGTCTGGGAAGTGAACACGGTGTTGGAGTTATGCTTGACATAGGTTGTTCTAGGATCACTTCTTGATCATAGTTGTTCGACCGAGCTTTTGCCTTCTCTTCTTGCTCTCTTTTGCGAATAGGTTAGCCACCATATATGCTAGTCGCTTGCTGCAGCTCCAGCTCATACCTTTAGCTTACCCATAAGCTTAAATAGTCTTGATCGCGAGGGTGTGAGATTGCTGAGTCCCCATGACTCACAGATACTTCAAAAACCAGTTTGCACGTGACGATGAAACCGTGCAGATGACGCAACCAAGCTCAAGGAGGAGCTCTTTGAAGATCTTGTCCTTTAAGTTGTTTCGTTCTAGTTGATCAGTAGTGGAGCCCAGTCGGGACGATCAGGGATCTGTGTAGCATTTGGGGTAGTCTTCTTTTATTTTGGTTCCGTAGTCATACCTTGATTGTATCTGGTTGATGTAATGTTTTTATTCATGTAATTGTGTGAAGTGGCGATTGTAAGCCAACTATGTACCTCTTTCCCTTATGTATTACATGGGTTGTGTGAAGATTACCTCACTTGCGACATTGCTTTCAATGCGGTTATGCCTCTAAGTCGTGCTTCGACACGTGGGAGATATAGCCGCATCGAGGGCGTTACAAGTTGGTAATCAGAGCCTTCCCCGACCTTAGGAGCCCCCTACTTGATCGAATCGTTGGCGTTGTTGAGTCTAGAAAAATGTTTTGAGTCATTTAGGAATTATATAGGTAGTAACATCACACGTATCTAGATAAAATAGATGATGTGGCAAGCAATAAATGAAGAAAGAGAGGAAAGTGGTAACATAGCTAGTTACTAGTAGTATGAGTAACATCACACATCTCAAGGCAAGATGAGTCTATAGCCTAATAAATGAAGTGTTGCATGTTACTACACATATGTTACTCCCCACTATAGAGGTAGTAACATAGACTAGTGAAATTCTATGTTACTACCCATTGTGGCTAGTCTTATGTCAGTCTATTGTACTTGCTCTAATGCATAGTATCATAGAGTAGCTAGTATCATATGTAGTACTTTATTTATATTGTCATGCATGACACATAGTAGCATAGCCTTTATTATGATACGGTTTCATGATATGATACTTAACCCTCTCTTTCTTCATTTGATTAATTCTATGACAGCTCATCAAAATTGCCTAGTTGGCATGCATCATACTAGCTATGATACCCCTTACTATCAGCCTAGCAAAGAAGATGTATAGATCATTTGTGCATCGCTTTGTGAGTTTTCATCCGTTTGTTCGAGAAGCTGGGAGAAGTTTTAAACATTTCGGCCGCGAGGTGCGGTCACTGGCGTAGGCCTAGTTGGTATTTTAATTACAGGAAATTCAGATGGATTTCGAACATCATCAAAATCGATGTGTGTGCTCTCACGACCCCTAGAAAAAAATTGGTAAAGTTTGGCACAAGTTTTGATGACCGCTCCTTCCAAACCGGAGCATCTCACATGAAGGATAATGGTTTTCCAAAACGAGACGAGTCAATCACCATCGTTTGGCCTCATAAAAATTTCCATGGTACGCAATCACCATTGTACCATGGGTATGATTTTTGGGTGCATTTCAGGTATTGTTAGCTATATTTAAGACATTTTTTGAGATTAACATGCATTTTGTGCATAAAAATAAGATTACAACCGGAACTGCATGTGCTGTCAAAAGGGATGAGGATCACCATTCGATCTGGGAGCATCCAACGGTGCAGAAGTACGATGCATGGGGTTTGGGTTCTGGCCAATCAGAAAGCACGACTCAGATCATGGGCGGGTGGCGGGGTTTGGTCGGCACACGGCTTTCATCAACGAACCGTGTGCTATTCGCAAATTAGATTGCATATTTTTGTTCACACATACTGTAGTGAGATCAATTGAGTGTGCTACCTCTATTATATAATAATAATAATAGTAATAATAATAATAATAATAATAATAACAAAAAAATAGTTCATATTCATTGCCTGAGCTGACAGCATATCAAGGTCAACATATTAACGGTTCTTACATCAACAGAAAACCGAGCATAACTCACAAATTTAGTACACACGATAGTTCAAATGGAACGAATTAAGTTGCAGGGTAGGCATAAAGACTAGTCTTACGGCTTAATTCCCATGTACATGGGGGAACTGGGATCATTAAGTTGACCCCGAATGAACTTGGGGTTTTTGATGATTTTACGCTGCTCTATTACACGGGTGCGTGATCCCTTGGCTGGCAACTCATCAAATTCATCACACTCATCCTCATTGGCAACATCGTCGACACCCAGTACCCTTCTCTTCCCATGCATCTCTAAATGGCAGTTCTTATGCAAGGGGTCTTTCACAAAGAAAAAGAATGAATGGGTCCGTGTGATATGCCATCGTTGTCCTGTTAACATAGGTCTTCCTGTACTCATCAATCCTTACCTGACCAAGAGGGATCCAAGCGCACCTGAATAATGCCACCTTAACTTTCACATAGTCAAGCTCCCAAATCTCTTTGATGGTTCCATAGTATACCCTTTTATCAGCTTCATTTACAGTCATGCATTCTATTCGAACAGAGATGTTCTGATACGAGGTCTTCTGATCACGTTCCTCGGTGTAGAATGTGTATCCATTTATGTCATATGCTTGGTACGTCAACACCCTAGGTGATGGCTTTTGTGCCAACCACGTAGCAATGTCATCGATGGATCCTTGTGCCAAAAAATTCTTCAGCCATTCAGCGTAGTTCTTAGTGTGCTCCTTCATCTCCACATCTGATGAAGGCAACATTGGTAAGAAGCTTTGGCGTATCTCCGCCAAGTGTTCTTAGGCATAAGCGATGAGAACTAGGCTGTTAAGCAGTACCGTCAAATGGGCTTTCTCTGTGAATTCTCTGGGTGCAGCCATTTGCGTGCCAGCAGGGACCGGCTTACCTTTTAGCCTTCCCTCCTGGCGAGAGAGGGTCAAACCTATAGGTCGCTGTTTCATGTATTCAGTGCAAAACTCAACCACCTCCTTCGCGGTATAACCTTGTAGGATGCTTGCCTCTGGATGGTTTCGGTTTCGACAAAAGCGCTTCAGTATTCCCATGAACCGCTTGAAGGAATACATGTTGCGAAGAAACACAGGACAACGATACTTTATCTCGTCGATAAGGTGCACAGTGAGATGGTCCATGACATCAAAGAATGATGGTGGGAAAAACATCTCTTGGTTGGAAAATATTCTTGCAATATCATCTTGCATATGATCCAACTCTTCAGGATTTACAACTTTCTTCCATAGTTGGTTGAAGAAATCACAGAGGTCAATGAGTGTGTTTCTTATATCTTTGTCCATTAGATCCCTGATGGCCACCGGGAGGATTTGTGTCAACATTACATGGCAATCATGTGACTTCATGTGTCCCAGCTTCATTTTACCTGAGCTCACATCCACGAGACTTTTGATGTTTGCGTAGTAGGAAGAGGGTGTCTTCATTGATAACAAATAGGCAAAGAACTGTGTTGCTTCTTTTGTACTGAAATTGTAAATCTGGCGAGCTTTGATGATTTTTTCATTATCTTCTGCTTCACTCTTGCGTTTTGATTGATCAACAAGCATATCGAGCCGTGAACCGTCACCATCCTTTCTTTTTACCTTTAATCTTGAGTAGAGTACCAAGGATGCTTTCACATACGCTCTTCTCTACGTGCATGACATCAATGCACTGACGTACAGGTAGAATCTCTCAGTAAGGTAATTTCCAGAACACCGATTTCTTCTTAAACACTTGACCCTTGGGTGTTTGTTTCACCGTCAAAGGGTGGTTCTTGCCAAGCACAACATTAATTTTTTAAACCATGTTGTGGACCACCTCCCCGTCATAGGGTGTTGGGCCCGCACCTGCCTCTGCCATACCATCAAATTCAGCTTTCATCTTTCAGTATGGGTGATTTTTTTGTAAGAACCTACGATGATGCATATACACTATTTCACGTGAGTTGGGAAGTCTTCTGCTAGCTGTCCTATCCATGCATGTGACACACCCTACATCTCCCTTTGTTTTCTGCCCTGATGTGTTGCCTAATGCTGACATATCTTGAATGGTGTGCACCAGCATCGCATGTATATCGAAAATCTCCTTTTTGTGAGCATCACAACATTTTACAGCAGGCGCATCTATCCACACTGTTAGTAGTTCTTCTACCAGTAGCTGAAAGTAAATGTCGATGTCATTTCCAGGTTGCTTCAGGCCTTGGATAATCATTGACATCATAATGTATTTTTTATTCATGCACAACCAAGGAACTAGGTTATATATGCATAGAAGCACCAGCCATGTGCTGTGATTGGTGCTCATATCGCCAAAAGGATTCATCCCTTCAGTACACTTCCCGAGCATTATGCTTCTTGGATCCTTGGAAAAAAATTCGAACTTTTTGTCGATTAATTCTCACTGAGCCCCATACTTCGGGTGCCTCATAAACCTATCTGCAATTCGCTCATCATGATGCCACCACAACGTAGGTTAGACACGGTTGCCGTTAGATATCCTCTCTAGGGTTTGCAAACAAACGCCTCAACCTTGGAATTAAAGGGAAGTACCAAACGACCTTGAAAGGGATTCCTGTCTTGATCTCGTCATCCAATTTGTACTTGTCATTTGCTCTCCTATGCTTGTATCGTGCATGCTTGCATGTGGGACATGCACGCAAATATTTGTACTCACCACGGTACAATATACAATCATTCACACCAGCATGTATCTTCTGTACTTCAAGTTCCAATTAGCAAACAATTTTCTTCGCTTCATTCATGCTTCTAGGGAGCACATTATCTTCCGGAAGAATTTCTTTGAAAAGACCTAACATATCTATGAAGCCCTTGTTTGATAGACCATTTGCTGCTTTACATCTGAGAAACACCAGGGAGGCACTCAACCTGGAATATTTCTTTTTGCATCCTGGATACAATTCTTTCTTGGAGTCCGCATCAATGGTTGGCAGATCCTTGTACCCAATCATATCCTTTTTTGGGCCCTCGAAATCTGCAATCATAGCAGAAAAATCTGGCATATCAAGATCATCATCATTTTCGTCGACGTCTTGGCTTTTTAGTGGGTGTTTCGTCTTTCCGGTCTTCCATTGGTAGCTTGACGCCTCTGCCCTGATGTTAGATTCAACATCCATGTGACAATGATGGGGGTTTGGCATCTCTCTGCCCTAGGTATCTTCATCCATGACCTCCTCTTCACCGTGTCTAGTCCAACATGTATATCCATCCATGAATCCCCTAGAGACTAAATGCATCTGGACATCTACAAGTTCATGTGACTCTGCATTGGCACAATCAGTACATGGACACATGATGTAACCCGCATCACCAATTCTCCTATTTGTACTTTCAGCCAAATTCATGAACTCTGTAACACCACTGATAAAATCTGCGGTTTTCCGATTCTTCATCCATCGAGATTGTTCCATGTGCAACACACGAGTGGTAATTAAAAACGAAACAACAACATTAATACACGGATTAATTGCTCCCCAAACATGCATGCATAAATCACATGGTTTGATTTTAACAATTACTGAGGGCGCTCCATGTTGTTATCCAGACGTGCAATGACAAAAATTAATGGCCAGTCAATTTACAAGCCGAGTACTAGTACAACACTACCCTTAGGAATTGAATACCTTAATTAAGCCACTGACAAAAAGAATACCTTAATTAATTAGCCATGCGGTGACCTCCACCCAGCAGATAGACAAGTGCGATGCGGCGGCACGCCGAGACAGCAGGGTCGAGGAGCAAAGCTTAGTGCGGCTACCGCTTGAAGTTCGACCTCCACTATCCTGCCATCGACCGCGATGGACGTGCTCGAATCACGCCGCCGCCGACCTTGATGGTTGAGCTCCTCCTATCTCCCGCTGCGGACTAAGGATTGACCTCCTATGACGCCGCCACCGCCCACCGGCCGAGGATTGACCTCTTCTCCGGTAGCCGTTGCCTAGGCCGCTATTGCCATCTCTATATGTAGAGAGGCTGTTTTTTATGGATATCCGTAGAGTGGTTGTTTACACGGTATCTCACCGTAACTCAATTATATGGACAGTGTAGTACATCACATACGGTTATGTGATGGCAACCGTGTCTAACCTATGTTGTCTTCTCACACGGTTTGGTGCGGAAATCATGTGTGACGTTGTAATACCTAACACAAACAACATGTATAAACAGTCTGTCGTATACAACATATAGTGCCATAAGTAGTTCCCGACTGTTAGCTTATGTCCACAGTTTCCCCATTTCCCCCAAATCCCTACATAGCCTCCAAATTCCCTCACGTGGCGCTGACATTGGGGGAATGCGGACGAGTGGTGCTGATGGTTTCGGTGCGGCTGCTCCTGCTTGTATCGCCGCCACGATGGCGGTCGTTGCCGGGCACTTGCCTAAGGTCATCAGAAGGCAGGTGTACTACAGATCTGAATCATCCTGTCAGGTTCCATTCTATCCTGATCTTTTTTAGCATGTCCAAAGTAGAGCTCCTTGCTGAATCTGTCCTAAAGACCCCACCCCAGGAAAGTGATCTACCGCAGGATCCGGAACTTGACTCCAGACTCCCGCAACACGAGTTTGACTCCGAGTTTTCGGCCACCGAGGAGTACCAAAAGCTGAGTTGTGTGTATGGGCACACTCCCGCTCGACCTATATGCACGGAGGGATTCGACATTGGCAGGCGGTTTCTTAGTTGCCCCTTAGAGGTTAGTGCAAACTAAGTTCATCATTTTACTTCAGTTAATGTCACCGCTCATCCAGAATACTATTTAACATTGGCAGGGATATGAGGGTTGTGCCTTTGTTAACTGGCTAGATGAAGAATGGCATGGTAGGGCTCGGAGTGTTATCACCAAGCTCGCAGAAGATAACATAAAGCTGAAGAAGAAACTGGCCGATCTGGAATGTACAGTCAGTACGATGAAGCAAGAAAGAATCAATCACAGGCAACAGATGAAAGCAAGAGACAAGAAGGAACTAGCATGTGTAGTTGTGGTTGTCGCATTATCCATGTTCTATGCGCTATTTGCAATGATGATTAGGGGTTTTGTTTGAAAGTATTTGCTAAAGCACATCTAGATGTGCTCTAAGTAATGCACATCTACGTCCTATGCCATTGATGTTATACGAAGATTCGTGCAGATATTTTTCTTTGTCTTTTTTCTTTTCCTTTCTAGTTTGATTATTACTGGCTTTATCAATAAGAAGAGCTCAATGTATTGCTTGCCAACAGTCCTACTCCGTTCGTACTTGTACCGGTGCATAATCCCAAAACTCATTCCTTGTTTTTGCCCTGAAAAAGGAAACCGGCCAAATAGCCAATAGGAGTCCAGCGCAACCCCGGGAATTTGGAGCCACTGGGTACAAATAATTCTGGTTGATTATATCAGCGGTTAGATAATACGTCAACCCCCGCTTCAATCCCTGCTTCAATGGGTAGTTCCTCTTCTCTGCATACCCCGCTTAAGTGTCCACCATCTTCATCGTCCCCGATAGGCTGTGCTACACACTGGCACACAATCTGTAGCCATGTCGAGCGACAGCGAGGACGATAGTTCGGCCAGCAGTCTGGCACCCGATGATAGGTCAACATCAGAATCACCCCGCTCATCTTCCTTGAGTCCGGCGTCGATCCAGACCTCCATTATATCTGGTTCATGGAAGGGACGCCGCCTCCGGAGTCGTCAGACAACAACCAGATGGACGAGGACGATAGTTCGGCCAGCAGTCTGGCACCCGATGATAGGTCAACATCAGAATCACCCCGCTCATCTTCCTTGAGTCCGGCGTCGATCCAGACCTCCATTATATCTGGTTCATGGAAGGGACGCCGCCTCCGGAGTCGTCAGACAACAACCAGATGGACGAGAAGCCGTCGAAGGACGAAGAAGAGGACGACGATGATGATGGGGAGGAATGGTCAAACGAGGAGGAGGAGGACGACGACAGCAACGACGATGAAGACGGCAGCGGTGATGAAAAGCCAACGGTCAGTGGCAAGAAGCGTCCTTGCCAAGACGATGTCGCGGGGCCATCCAACAACAACAAGAACTAAATTAAGAAGACTGTATATATATATATATATATATCTGTTTATCCTGACAATCTCATCGCAGACGGTTGGTAATATGTATTCGACAGAGATCTTCTTCATTATCGCCAACAGGTTGGTTTGTTGAACTGTGTGCCCTGACGAGCATACAATTCACAAAAAAGACAATATGGGCTGTCTATAATAATCGCACACAAATCTGATTACCGACATGTTTGTCGAGTATCACACACATCTTGTTACACCGAATCGTTTGTGTTCACCTCAATCATCGCAAATGGTTCATCAGAGTGAACTGTATGCCGTATATCGCACACACCTTGACCTGGCTGCCCGTTTCTGTTGTTGTGTCTCGTCGTAAATAGCTTGTACAGATCAACCATATGCCCCTCATCGCACACGCAGCTAAAATCTAAATTGTGTTTGATGTATCATTCATCGCAGACGTTTTGCATCTTTTTTGATGGGTTTTTTACATCACCGTTTGCGATTAATGCATCACACATAGTTTCGCCAAAGGGTCTCTGATCGTAGTTGTCACAACCCTAGAATTTGTTTGTAATAGTTGCATCAGAGAGCATCCTTTCGTCATGTTTAAATTCAAGAAACTTGAATTGAGGAAATTTGAAAGCCTCAAAATTTTAATTAAAAGAAGGGCAAATAACCATGGAAAATGCATCCCATGTTTCCAAAATGCTCTTCAATGATGTTTGATATTTTTGGCAAGGGTTTTGGTCCAAGCCAAAAATATGGAACATTTTTGAGCAACTATTTTGGTACTTTGGATTTAAATCAATAAGTTGTTTGAGTTGGATTTATTTCTATTATATAAGATATAAACTTCAAATATTTTTGTAAGTTTGCATGTGACGTTGAACTAGTTTCCTGAGCTCACATAAAAATTTACAGAAAGTTTAAAAATGATCCGGTTTGTAAACCAAATCAAAACAGAATGAAATAAATAGAAAAGAGAAACAAAAATAAAACAGAGAGGAGAGAGCAACTTACCTGGCCAACCTGGCAGCCCAGCACTATAGCTGGCCCAGCCCAGCCACCCCGCCATCTTCAACCTCCTTCTAGTCGGCAGGAGGGCGTGTGCTTGCCGCGCGTGCGCCACCTCCACCTTACATGGCTGCCCCCTCGTCGCCCTGGACCTCCCTCACGACGCCACGCACCTCCTTGGTCACTCTCCCACTCTCCTAGAGCACTCTTCCCCTCCTCTAGCACTTCCTCTCACCCACCTAAGCGGAGTTCATCGCTGCCGACGCCATTCACCATGGTCACTGGCCGTCCCTTGCCCATCTAGTGTGTTCGTGAGAACCATCACAGCTATGTCTTCCTCGTCGTAGACGTACACAAGCCGGGACGCACCGCAGTGCTGCCACCGTCGTCATCTTCAACCTCGGGTGCCGGAGATAGTAATCGCCGCCCTGTCGCCAACTGACCCCCTCCGAGCTCGTTGATCGTTCCACTGCAACTGCCGTGAGCTCCTGCCTCTAACCCCCCTCCTCTGTGCCCCGAATGCGCCCCCTAACCTCCACTGAGCCCGAGAGCTCTGCTCCACCAGCGACACCGCCGTCGTGGCCACAGCCACAGGAGCCCTCATACGTCTCCGTCGTATCTATAATTTTTGATTGTTTCATGACAATTTTATATCACTTTCACATATTTTGGCAACTTTTTATATGATTTATTGGACTAACCTATTGATCCAATGCCAGTTCCTGTTTTCTGCATGTTTTTTGTATCGCAGAGTATCCATATCAAATGAAGTCCAAATGCAATAAATTTCACGGTGGATTATTTTGGAATATATGTGATTTTTGGGGGTTGGAATCACCGCAAACTGAGGCCCACACAGGGCACAAGTTGATCCAGCAAGGGGGAAGGAGAGGTTGATGAAGATCCAGCAGCACGACGGCGTGGTGGTGGAAGCAACGGTGATCTCGGCAGGGCTTCACCAAGCTCAGGGAGAGGGAGGAGTGTCACGTCAGGGAGAGGGAGGTGCCAGGGGCTAGGATGCGGCTGCCCTCCCTCCCCCCCCCACTATATATAGGACCCCTAGGGGGCGCCGGCCCTAGGAGATTGAATCTCCAAGGGGGCGGCGGCCAAGGGGGGTGGAGTGCCCCCCAAGCCAAGTGGGGCGCCCCCACCCCTAGGGTTTCCAACCCTAGGCGCATGGGAGGCCCATGGGGGGCGCACTAGACCACTAGGGGCTGGTTCCCCTCCCACTTCAGCCCATGGAGCCGTCCAGGATAGGTTGCCCCACCCGATGGAACCCCGGGACCCTTCCGGTGGTCCCGATACAATACCGATTACCCCCGAAACCTTCCCGATGGCCGAAACTTGACTTCATATATATAAATCTTAACCTCCCGACCATTCCGAAACTCCTCGTGACGTCCGGGATCTCATCTGGGACTCCGAAAAACTTTTGGGTTACCGTATGCTAATATCTCAACAACCCTAGCGTCACCGAACCTTAAGTGTGTAGACCCTACGGATTCGTGAGACACGCAGACATGACCGAGACGACTCTCCGGTCAATAACCAACAGCGGGATCTGGATACCCATGTTGGCTCTCACATGCTCCTCGATGATCTCATCAGATGAACCACGATGTCAAGGATTCAATCGATCCCGTATACAATTCCCTTTGTCAATCGGTACGTTACTTGCCCAAGACTCGATCGTCGGTATCCCAATACCTTGTTCAATCTCGTTACCAGCAAGTCACTTTACTCGTTTCGTAATGCATGATCCCGTGATCAACCACTTGGTCACATTGACCTCATTAGGATGATGCATTACCGAGTGGGCCTAGAGATACCTCTCCGTCATACGGAGTGAAAAATCCCAATCTCGATTCGTGCCAACCCAACAGACACTTTCGGAGATACCTGTAGTGTACCTTTATAGTCACCCAGTTACGTTGTGACGTTTGGCACACCCAAATCACTCCTACGATATCCGGGAGTTGCACAATCTCATGGTGTAAGGTAATGATACTTGACATTCGGAAAAGCTACAGCAAACGAACTACACGATCTTTGAGCTATGCTTAGGATTGGGTCTTGTCCATCACATCATTCTCCTAATGATGTGATCCCGTTATCAATGACATCCAATGTCCATAGTCAGGAAACCATGACTATCATTTGATCAACGAGCTAGTCAACTAGAGGCTCCCTAGGGACGTGTTGTGGTCTATGTATCCACACATGTATTACGATTTCCGGATAACACAATTATAGCATGAACAATAGACAATTATCATGAACAAAGAAATATAATAATAACCATTTTATTATTGCCTCTAGGGCATATTTCCAACATGATTCCCCCACAAGTTGGATGAGACTCCGGACAATGAGAGAAAAAAAATAAAAAAAGAAATAGAAAAAATAAATAAAGAAAAAGGAAAAAAAGAAAAAAGAAAAAGGGAAAAGGGAAAAATAAACAAAGAGAGAAGGGGCATTGTTGGTATCCCTTACCACACTTGTGCTTCAAAGTAGCACCATATTTTTCATATGGAGAGTCTCCTATGTTGTCACTTTCATATACTAGTGGGAATTTTTCATTATAGGATTAGATGCACACCCACTTAGTTTTCATATTGAGCTTTCATACACTTACAGCTCTTAGTGCATTCGTTGCATGGCAATCCCTACTGCTCACATTGATATCAATTGATGGGCATCTCCATAGCTCGTTGGTTAGCCGCTTCGATGTGAGACTTTCTTACCTTTTTGTCTTCTTTATATTTACCCCTATCAACATACTCTATTCCACCCGTAGTGCTATACCATGGCTTGCGCTCATGTATTGCGTGAGGGTTGAGAATGATGAAGTGCGTTAAAAACTATGAACCAATTTCTCAGTTTGTCACCGGGGTTGTGCATGATAAATACTTTGTGTTAAGAAGACATAGCATGACAAGACTGTATGATTTTGTAGGGATAGCTTTCTTTAGCGTTGATATTTTGAAAGACATGATTGTTTGTTGGGATACCTGAGTATTGATGTCTTTATGTCAAATTATAGACTATTGCTTTGAATCAGTTATGTCTTAATATTCATGCCATGATAAGATATATGATCAATTTTATGCTAGGTAGCATTCCACACCAAAAATTATCTTTTTTATCATTTACCTACTCGAGGACGACCAGGAATTATGCTTGGGGATGCAGATACGTCTCCATCGTATCTATAATATTTTATTGTTTCATGCCAATATTATATCACTTTCAAATATTTTTGGCAACTTTTTATATGATTTATTGGACTAACCTATTGATCCAGTGCCCAGTGTCAGTTCCTGTTTTCTGCATGTTTTTCGTATCACAGAGTATCCATATCAAACAAAGTCCAAATGCAATAAAATTTCACATAATTATTTTGGAACATATGTGATTTTTGGGAGTTGGAATCACCACAAACGGAGGCCCACACAGGGCACAAGACACCAGGGCGCGCCAGAGGCCCCTGGCGCCCTGTGGTGGGTTGTGCCCACCTCGTACATCGGTTGGACCTCTAATTCGTGTGCAAGGAATCTTATATCTGGAAAAAATCGTGTCAAAATCTCAGCGCAATCAGAGCTACGGATCTTCGGGAATATAAGAAACGATTTTCAGCCAGATCTGGGGGACGGGAAACAGAAGAGAACAGAGAGGGAGATCCAATCTCGGAGGGGCTCCCGCCCCTCCGCTTCCATTGAGACCAAGGACCAGAGGGGGAACTCTCCTCAAATCTAGGGGGGAGGCCAAGGAAGAAGAAGAAGTAGGGGGGTCTCTCTGCCCCTCGCTTCCGGTGGCGCCGGAGTGCCGCCGGGGGCAACGATCGGGGCGGAGATCTACATCGACAATATTGATACCGTCAACACCGACTTTCTCCCCCTCTATGCAGCACTGTAACACCTCTTCTCCCCGCTGTAATATCCACTAAAACATGGTGCTCAACTCCATATATTATTTCCCAATGATCTATGGTTATCCTATGATGTTTGAGTAGATCTGTTTTGTCCTGTGGGTTAATCGTGATCTTGGTTGGTATGATTGTTTATTTTATTTATGGTGTTGTCCTACTATGCCCTCCGTTCTCGCGCAAACGTGAGGGTCCCCCATTGTAGGGTGTTGCAATATGTTCAAGGTTCGCTTACGGTGGGTTGCGAGAGTGATAGAAACTTAAATCCGAGTAGGTGGGGTATGACATATGGGAATAAAGAGGACTTGATACTAAATGCTATGGTTGGGTTTCACGACCTTAATGATCTTTAGTAGTTGTGGATGCTTGCTAGAGTTCCAATCATAAGTGCAAATGATCCAAGTAGAGAAAGTATGTTAGCTCATGCCTCTCCCTCATATAAAATTGCAAGCATGATTACCGGTACTTGTTATCGATTGCGTAGGGACAAATGACTTTCTTGTTGACACAAGCAATCCACTTTTATTACCTTGCAATTTATCTGTAGTATTATTCTCGCAAAGTAATCGTAGTTTTATCCTTGCAAAATACTTTCATACTTATTTCCGGTAAAGCAAACGTCAAGTGTGCGTAGCGTTGTATCGGTGGTCGATAGAACTTGAGGGAATATTTTTTCTGCCTTTAGCTCCTCCTTGGGTTCGACACTCTTATTTATTGGAAAAGGCTACAAACGACCCCCTATACTTGTGGGTTATCAAGTACGAAACTAAGCACTCCACTGTGCTCAGCGCATCCTCAGGAGATGAACGCGCCAAGCCCTGGCCCCTGCCACGCACCGTAGCTACTTCTCCCTCTCTGCCCGAACTCCGGCCGCCGCTGTCGAGCTCGCCAGCGTCATTTCTGGCGTCCCCGTGTCCAACCACTTGCACCCCTGTATGCGGCAGCTCCTCAGCTACGTGTAGCACGTCTCCGCCGTTGATTTGGTCACCGGAGGACCAAATCCGAGGCCCTCCGCCGCGTCTGGCCTCGCCGGCGTTGAGTTGCTAGCGGGTTTGACCCTGCTGACTAGGGGTTTGACCTCCCCTTGGTGGCTGACAAGTGGGCCAGGCCCCTCATAATTTTGGTTAATTGTTAATTAAACTTAATTAGACCTGCTGATACTGACATGTGGGCCTAGGGCCTTAACTAATAGAGATTAGGATTAGATTAGTGCTAATTAACTTAGGTTAGTTAGTTAGTGATAATCCCTAAGTGTAGGGAATCATGATAGCAATTCCCAAAGGTGTAAGTGATAAGTATGGAATGTCGAACCCACAAGGAGCTAAAGGTAAGATCAATATTTGTAGCAATCCGACCTCAAATGGTCAAATCTCTGTTCATAACTGTCATCCCTGGATCGCTAATGCTGACACACACAGTAGTTGAAGGATTTATAACAGAGTGGCAATCACACACTTATTACATCGAATGTCTCAAAAGAGAACTTACTACAATAAATATGGCTTAAGGCCATCAAAATAAGATAATAGAGGAAGGCTTGGAAGATAAAGTGAGTCCATCAACTCCAACGGCATAGCTGAGTGCACGACAATGACCTAGCACACCTTACTCTTCATCTGAAAAGTATGCAACATGATATGTTGCAGCCCGAAACGGGTCAGCACATAGAATATGCTCGCAATATAACACAGTAGTGCAATGAACTGGTAAATGCTATCACTACATGCATGTATGGCTGGTGGAGGCTCTATGGTTATAATGTTTTTGCGAAAAGCCAATTTTTTCCTACTACAAAGGAATATATTTTATTTAACTATCATGGTAGTTGAAAAACATTGGGAATGGTAAATCCCCATCTCAATCCCAATTCCCAAGTAATTAATAACCCAACAAAATTAATTTAGAGTGATGAGATCAACATGATAATTCAAGAACAATATACTCAAGATGTCCATAACCGGGGACACGGCTAACAATGATTAGTTTATACACTCTACAGAGGTTTGCACACTTTTCCTCACAAGACTCGATCTCCTTCGCTGTATTTCTCGCACTGCATGGTGTTTGAGAAACGGATGACCGAGACACAGCCTTTCAGAAGCACCAACTCTTTACTCTGGGTGGACAGTTACACCTACTTTCTCCTACATCTGCTAGCCCACCAGTGAAAGAGGTCATGCAACATACTCAACTATGCTAGAGCCCATAATAGCTTGTGGGTGCACACGGAAGTTTCTAGCATGAATAATCTTATGATCCTATTGAGCCTGGGTGGCAAACCAAAAAGGACAGCATTGGTATATCCCCAGGTGCCCGCAACCAATCCACCCAGATGTGTATTTAAGTAGCCACCTTAAGTTAACCATTAATTAACATTCTCACATTTGTCATGGATACACTCAAACCCCATCCACGTCTATGATCATAGCATGGCAAATTAAGCATAACGTAGAAGTAACTCCCAAGGGTTTGATAATAAGAGGGTAATAGGTTCTACCACATCATCTAACTCCCAAAACCCACATGTTAAGAGATCCTACTCATGCAATGTTTGAGGATTGTAACTAATGCATAAAAACTGGGTAATAAAGGGGTATGATCAATGTGTTACTTGCCTTGCTGATGATCCGCAAAACCTAGAGACTCGTAGTAGCACGCTGCACACTCCAAGAATTCTATCGCAAACAAACAATAGCATACATAAGAACTCAAGCATAGGCCCAAGGGTAAAACATCAAATACGAAGATCCAATCTGAAAGTTCAACTGAATAGGTTCGATTTGCAAAAAGAATCGATCAAATCAGAGGTATGGAACTCAAACTATGGTCAAAAGAACTTCGAATTCAAATCTGATTGAAACCAAATTTTAAATTGCCAAAATCTTGTTCAAGTCGATTAAACAGAAAGAGGGGTTCGAGATGAATATTTTGGCGTTGGTTTCACTGGATTTGGACAAACGGTTAAGAAATAGCGAGGGTTTGAGATCAGGGGCTAATCTGCAATAAAAATAATCGTGGATAGGTCCCTGGCCAAAATAAAATAAAATAAAAAGAGTAACGAACGAACGTTCGCTGTCTGAACCTAACCAGCGAACAATGTTCGTTAAAACGAACGAACGGACGAACGTCTGCTAAATAAAATAAACCGACGAAAACCGATCTAGGAAATTAAACCGGAAACTAAAACAACCAGCATTTAACCGAGAAAAACCGACCGGTCAAAACACGGTCAACGGCGGCGGCTCCGGCGAGATCCACGACGGCAGCTGTGGGGGTCGACAGCGTCGGCGGCTGCGGGACGGCGACGGGTGGCTATGGGGTGGCGGTGCGGCAGCGGTGAGCCGGCGTGGGGCGACGCAGGGCGACTGCGGCGTCGGCGACGAGCGGCGAGGCGAGTGGCGGCGATGCGGCGGCGCGGGCGAGGGCAGGCGGCGGTGCGGGCGTCTTGGGGCTCCAGGGGGCCCTGGGTGCGATTTTATGGGGGGGGTGGCGGCGGCGTAGCTTGGGGAAGGGGGCGACGGCGGTGGCCGACTCGGCCACAGTGGCGTGTCATGCGACTGCGGGAGTCCCGCTCCAGGTCAGCGGCGAGCGAGCTGGGCCGGCTGGGCTTCGGCTCAGTCGGTCCGAAACTTTTTTTAAACAATTCCATCGAGAAAAAAATCCTAATAAATATAAAAAAATCTAAAAATGCCAAAAACAATTTTCACCGTCTAAATAAAATATTTAGAAAAAAAGTGAACATTTTCTTAGCCTAAAAATGTAATTTTGAAAAATGCATATTTTTCTAATTCAAATAAAATAGCAATAAAATACAAATAAAATAATTTATTTGATTTTAATAATTTTCCTCCAATATTTCATTTATTTTGGAGAAGTCATATTATCTCCTCTCATATATTATTAATATTGGAAATATTATTTGGAGAGAAAAATAATTAAAACCAATGTAATCCCATTTTCAATATTTGAGAAAATTCAAATATGAAAATAATAAAATCCCCAACTCTCCGTGGTTCCTTAAGTTGCTTAGGATTTTTAGGATCACAAAACCGAAATGCAAATAAAATATGATATGCATATGATGTCCTATGTATAATATTCCAAATTGAAAATTTGGGATGTTACAAACCTAACCCCCTTAAGGTGAATATTACCCTCGAGATTCGGTTTGGCTAGAAAATAGGTGTGGGTGGTCTTTCCGTAGGTCATCCTCTCGTTCCCAGGTGGCTTCATCCTTGTTATGGTGGATCCACTGAACTTTGCAAAACTTGATAACCTTACTGCTTGTGACTCGGCTCGCAAACTCGAGAATCTTCACTAGTTTCTCCTCATAAGTCATATCGCTGTCCAACTGAATTGCTTCCAGGGGTACTGTATCTCTCAGAGGGATATCGGCCATTTCTGCGTGGCACTTCTTAAACTGGGAAACGTGAAACACATCATGAACTCCTGACAGTCCTTCGGGTAACTCCAGCTTGTAGTCTACTTCTCCCATGGGTTCCAAAACTCGGTATGGTCCTACAAATCTTGGGGCTAACTTTCCCTTAACTCCAAAACGTTTAACTCCTCGCAAGGGTGACACCCGAAGATATGCTCTTTCTCCGATTTCATAGACTACCTGCTTGCGTTTTGAGTCTGCATAACTTTTCTTCCTGGACAGAGCTACCTTCAGTCTATCTTGAATCAACTTAACCTTATCTTCGGACTCTTTGATCAAATCTGGTCCAAACAACCGGCGGTCTCCAACTTCATTCCACATCAACGGTGTTCTGCACCTTCTTCCATACAAAGCTTCGAAAGGTGCCACCTTCAAACAGGCTTAATAACTATTGTTGTAAGAGAACTCTGCGTAAGGCAAATTGTCATCCCAACTAGATCCATAATCTAGCGCATAAGCTCTCAACATGTCCTCCAGAATCTGATTGACTCTCTCGGTTTGTCCATCTGTGTGTGGATGAAAAGCTGTACTGAACTCTAGCCTGGTGCCCAAAGGCTAGTGTAGCTGGTGCCAAAACTTTGAAGTAAACTGTGTTCCTCTATCTGATATGATAGTCCTCGGAACTCCATGCAGACATACGATCCTGGTCATATATATCTTGGCCAACTTAGCACTTCTATAGGTGGTTTTCACTGGGATAAAATGGGCCACTTTGGTCAAACGATCCACTACTAGCCAGATAGAATCATATCCCGATCAGGTCCTGGGTAATCCGGTGATAAAATCCATGCCAAGCTTGTCCCACTTCCATTCGGGTATTGGCATAGGCTGCAGTAATCCCGCTGGCTTCTGTTGTTCTGCCTTCACTCTCTGACATACATCACATACTGCTACATACTCTGCAATATCCTTCTTCATACCTGTCCACCAGAAACGCTCCTTTAAATCCAAATACATCTTGGTGTTTCCTGGGTGTATTGAATATGGTGAGTCATGAGCTTCCTGATGTATCAACTTCATGATGTCAGCATTATTGGGAACATAAACACGGTCCTCAAACCACAACGTGTCGTGTTCGTCCTCACGAACCTTTGGCTTTTCCTTTGCTCATCTTCTCCTTTACCTCAGCAATTTCCTTATCATCCTTCTGAGCTTCTCGAATATTTCCCAATAATGTCGACTGAATTTCTAATGTTGCAACAAAACCTCTCGGGACTATCTCCAAACCTTGCTCCCTGAGATCTTCAGCTAACTCCTTTGGTAATCCTCCGCTTACAAGGGTATTAGCGTAACTCTTCTGGCTCAAAGCGTCTACTACGACATTGGCCTTGCTGGATGATAGTGCAACTTCATAGCATAATCCTTTATAAGCTCCAACCATCTCGTTTCCCTGAGATTCAACTCCTTCTGTGTGAAAATGTACTTCAAACTCTTATTATCCGTGTACACATCACAATCATTTCCAATAAGAAAATGTCTCCAGGTCTTGAGTGCATGCACTATGGCTGCTAAGTCCAAACATTGCATGGAATAATTCAACTCGTGAGGTCGTAGCTGACGTGAGGCATATGAAACAACTCTTCTATCCTGCATAAGTATACCTCCAAGTCCTAAGCGAGATGCGTCGCAATACACTTGGAAATCCTTGTGTATATCCGGCAGAATCAGCACTGGGGCTGTAACCCAACGTTTCTTCAACTCCTGGAAACTTGCCTCGCATTCATCTGTCCATCTGAACTTGGTGTCCTTCTTCAACAACTCCATCATGGGCTTCGCAATCTTAGAGAAGTTCTCAATGAATCTCCGATAATATCCCGCGAGTCCAAGAAAACTACGGATCTCTCCAACTGAGGTGGGCGCTAGACAATCAGTGACAGACTGTACCTTGGTAGGATCTACTGCTATACCTTCTCCTAATATAACATGTCCAAGAAAACCAACTTCCTTCAACAAAAACTCACATTTGCTGAAGTTGGCACATAACTGATGTTCCCTGAGCTTCTTGAGAACTAAACGCAAATGCTCCTTGTGTTCTTCTTGATTCTTCGAGTACACCAAAATATCATCAATGAATACCACAACAAACTTATCCAAGAACTCCATGAACACCTTATTCATCATACTCATGAAATAGGCAGGGGCATTAGTCAATCCAAATGACATAACCGTGTACTCATATAGCCCGTCCCTTGTGGTGAAAGCTGTCTTAGGTATATCCTGTTCTCGAATCTTCAGCTGGTGGTATCCTGATCAAAGATCGATCTTGGAAAATACCTTAGCTCCTTGCAACTGTCAAACAAATCATTGATCATCGGCAGTGGGTACTTGTTCTTGATTGTCACTTAATTCAATGCACGATAATCAACCACCATTCTCAAAGATTTATCCTTCTTCTCAACCAAGAGCACTGGGGCTCCCCATGGTGATGAACTTCGTCGAATGTAACCTTTCTCCAATAACTCCTTAATTTGTTTCTTAATGTCTCCAGATCATTTGCGGGCATCCGGTATGGTCTCTTCGATATTGGTCCGGTGCCTGGCAACAGCTCTATCAAAAACTCAATGTCTCGATCCAGCGGCATGCCTGGTAGTTCCTCCGGAAATACATCTGGGTAATCCTTCACTACAGGCACTTCCTCCTAAACAACACCCATGAGGGAATTTACGTGAGTCTTCTTTGGTGCATGCCTAGATACATACTTAATCCTTTTTCCCTCCGGTGTGGTGAGCAGGATTGACTTACTGGAGCAATCAATGTTTCCTCCATACCTCGATAGCCAATCCATTCCTAGTATCACATCCAATCCTTATGATTCCAAAATTATCAAGTCTCAGGGGAAAACATGCCTACCTATGGTTAATGGCACCTGAAAACATCCTTGGCTTGCCATATACTCCGCTCCTGGCGAGCTTACTAACATAGGTGTCCTAAGAATTGTGGTGGGCAACTTATACTTATCCACAAATCCCCTTCAAATGTATGAATGTGATGCACCAGTATCAAAAAGAACGATTGCAGTAAATTACTTAACCAGAAACTTACCGATAATTGCATCTGGCTACTCCTCAACCTCCTCCATGTTCACGTGGTTTACTTGTCCCCTGTTGAAAGCATTGGGCTTCTTCCCAGAGCTTCCATTGCCATTTCCATTCTGGAGTTCAGGACACTCATTGGCATAGTGTCCAGTCTTCCCGCACTTGAAACAAATAATGTGACTTTGGTCTTCTTGGCGGGCGTGGCTGGGTTAGAGCGGTTCTGATTGCTGCTTGCTCCATTCCCATTTCCATTCTTGGGGCCACTGTGGTTATGCGAACTTCCTCCATTGTGGTTATGTCCTCCATGGTTAAGGGTATATCCTCCTGGGTTCGGGGTAAAACGAGGCTTTTGCTGAGCTCCTGAATTGTACTTCCCTTGTCCATACTTCCTTTTGCGGCTCTCAATTTGCTGCTGCTTCCCTTCAATCAAAGAGCCTTATCTACCGACTCCTGGTAGTTGTTAAATGTTGCCACCATTAACTACATACTCATCTCATCATTCAGCCCTTCCATAAACTTCTCTTGCTTCACGGCATCTGTGGCCACATCATCCGGGGCATAGCGGGCTAACTTGCTAAACTCATCCATGTACTTCCCCACAATACGATTTCCCTGGTGCAAGTTGCAAAACTCACGCTTCTTCATGCTCATAGATCAAGTTGAGACATGAGCAGTGTGGAATGCTTGTTGGAACTATGAGGCTGCATTGGCTACAGGGAAGGTGGCTGTGTAATTCTCCCACCATGAGGCTGCAGGTCCATCCAATTGGTGGGCGGCAAAACACACCTTCTCAGCATCTGTGCAATCTGCAATGGTCAACTCCCTTCCAATCTTGCGTAGCTAGTCATCAGCAACTATGGGCTCGGTGCTACTAGAAAACACCGGCGGTTGTAACCTCAGAAAACGGGCTAAGTTGTCAACCGGAGGTGGTGGTGGTCGGTTGTTGTTATTGTTGTTGTTGTTGCCTTGGTTCTGGACTAGCAACTACATCAGTGTATTCTGCTGTTGGATCAACTGAGTGAGCTCCGGTGAGAAGGCAAATCCGGGGTCACGTCTCGGAGGCATCTGATGGGTTTAGAGGGGAGAGATTAGAATAGAATGAGGTCTAGTGAGAATACACTACCCATATGCACATGAGACAAACACAATCATATCACAACAAAATCAATTCAAGCAAGGGCGTACAATCGATCTAACTATCGTTACAGTGCTCAGACTACTAATATATACATGGGGGGAATACTACTAATAATGTGGTGGTCTACTAAATTTTTTGATCAGTGGACGACTCCATGATATATGCTCCAGCTTCGTCTTCATAATCATCATCACTACTTTTGGGGTCGGAGTCGGGGTCGTCGATGATGATGTAGTCCTTGGGATGGTCGTCATCTCCTCCTGGCACATGGTCTCCCATGAACACTCCTAACTTCCTTGTCAGGTTGCCATTCATCTCCACTAGTATTGTGATTTCCTCCTCGTATCCATCGCATGTAGACTTGAGTTCCTCTTCTAGTTCCGTGTTCCTGGTCATCACCTTCTTTAGATCTATCATGCTTGCACACATTTGGTTCTCTTAGCGATGAATGTGCTAGTTTAACTCTTGGATGAAGGTTGCAATGGACCTGTAGCTCCTGTTGCTGATCATCTCCCATTGCTCATCTCGGCGCCCACATATCTGGTAAATAGTGTCCTTAAGATCCTTGTGATAAACTTCGCCGATGGGTCCTATGGCGATATGGGCTGCCATGCTCTTTCCTAAACTCCAGGTTGGTGCATTAAAGGAAAACTCTATGGGTTCAGTAACTGGCATGAATGTCCTTCCGGGAACTTGAACTCGAATCATCCAACGCTCCTCTTCTGGTAAAGTGGCGGTGTAGGTCCCGGTGAAGCTTGGTACTCCGATGTTCAGGTACCTAGTGAGTTCCTTCAAGTGTCGTCCAAAAGGTGTGTATTCATCCGGTTGTGCAAACTTGTTCCTTGTGTCCGCCATCCTATGCAGTAGAAGATGGAGAGAAGTCAGAAATGAGTAGAGAAGAGTGACTTATGTCTTATCTTAGTGGTCCTGTCCTACAGTCAGCGTGTGCTCTGATACCATCTTGTAGCAATCTGACCTCAAATGGTCAAATCTCTGTGCATAAGTGTCATCCCTGGATCGGTAATGTTGACATACACAGTACTTGTAGGATTTATAACAGAGTGGCAATCACACACTTATTACATTGAATATTTCAAAAGAGAACTTATTACAATAAGTATGGCTTAAGGCCAGCTAAATATGATAACAGCAGAAGGCTTGGAAGATAAAGTGAGTCCATCAACTCCAATGGCATAGCTGAGTGCACGACAACGACCTAGCGCACCTTACTCTTCATCTAAAAAGTCTGCAACATGATATGTTGCAGCCCGAAATGGGTCAGCACATGGAATCTGCTGGCAATATAACACAGTAGAGTGATACGTCTCCAACGTATCTAGTGCCAGTTTCTGTTTTTCGTTATTTTTGATTATCGTAGAAAAGTAAAACCAAACGGAGTCCAATTGACCTGAAACTTGAAGGAGCTTATTTTTGGACCAGAAGAAGGCCAGGATGTACAAGAACTGGGCCAGAAGAGTCTCGGGCTGCCCACGAGGGTGGGGGGCGCGACCACCCCCTGGGCACATCCCCTGCCTCGTGGACAACCCAGAGACCCCCTGCCTTGTTCCCAACTCCAACACCTCTTATATAACCCAAAACCTCCAGAAAATAACCTAGATCGGGAGTTCTGTCGCCAGAAGCCTCCGTAGCCACCGAAAACCAATCTAGGCCCTCTCCGGCACCCTGCCGGAGGTGGCCATCATCACCGGAGGGCATGGAGGAGGATCCCAGAAGGGCCATCATCACCACGAAGGCCAAGGACCAGAGGGGGAACCTCTCCCCATCCAGGGGGAGGCCATGGAGGAGGAAGCACAAGGGAGAGAACCTCTCCCCTCTCTCTTGGTGGCACCCGAGTGCCATCGAGAGCGGAATCATCGCCACGGTGATCGTCTTCATCAACATCACCATCCTCATCTCTTTTACTCGTCCAGTATCCTGCACCCCGCTGTAATCCCTACTTGAATATGGTGCTTTATGCCACATATTATGGTCCAATGTTGTGTTGCCATCCTATGATGTTTTGAGTAGATATATTTTGTCTTCGGGTGGTTGATTGATGATCTAGATTGGTACGAGTTGTATGTTTTATTGTGGTGCTATCCTAGGGTGCCCTCCGTGTCGCGCAAGCATGAGGGATTCCCGCTGTAGGGTGTTGCAATACGTTTATGATTCACTTATAGTGGGTTGCATGAGTGACTGAAACACAAACCCGAGTAAGGGGGTTGTTGCGTATGGGATAAAGAGGACTTGATTATTTAATGTTATGGTTGGTTTTTACCTTAATGATCTTTAGTAGTTGAGGATGCTTCCTAGAGTTCCAATCATAAGTGCATATGATCCAAGAAGAGAAAGTATGTTAGCTTATGCCTCTCCCTCATATGAAATTGCAATGACGACTATCGGTCTTGTTAACAATTGCCTAGGACAATTCTGCACACCGATCCACCATTATTCCACACTCGCTATTTATAATATTTAGTAATATATTCTAACTTTATGATAACAACACCTACTTTCATATTTTAGCTCTCCGATATCATACAAAGTTATCCACTTCATACCCACAACATAGTTTTATTTCTTGTTTCTAGTTGGAAGCAAACGTTCGGTGTACGTAGAGTCGTATCAGTGGCAGATAGGGCTTGAGAGAATCTTGATCTTACCTTTAGCTCCTTGTGGGTTCGACACTCCATACTTATCACTTCCACCTTTTCAAATTGCTATGATGATTCCCTGCACTTGGGGATTATCATAGAGCAATGAACTGGTAAATGCTATCACTACATGCATGTATGGCTGGTGGAGGCTCTATGGTTATATTGTTTTTCTGAACAACCAATTTTTTTCCTACAACAAAGGAATATATTTTATTTAACTATCATGGTAGTTGAAAAACATTGAGAATGGTAAATCCCCATCTCAATCCCAATTAAACGAGTAATTAATAACCCAAATCAACATGATAATTCAAGAACCAGATACTCAAGATGTCCATAATCGGGGACACGGCTAACCATGATTAGTTAAAGACTCTGCAGAGGTTTGCGCATTTTTTCCCACAGGACTTGATCTCCTCCATTGTATTTCTCGCACTACATGGTGTTTGAGAAACGGATGACCGAGACATAGCCTTTCAGAAGCACCAACTCTTTACTCTGGGTGGACAGTTACACCTACTTTCCCCTACATCTGCTAGCCCACTACAGAAAGAGGTCATGCAACATACTCAACTATGCTAGATCCCATAATAGCTTATGGGTGCACACAGAAGTTTCTAGCATGAATAATCTTATGATCCCTTTGAGCCTGGGTGGCGAACCAAAAAGGACAACACTGGTATATCCCCAGGTGCCCGCAACCAATCAACCCAGATGTGTATTTAAGTAGCCACCTTAAGTTAACCATTAATTAACATTCGCACATATGTCATGGATACACTCAAACCCAATCCACGTCTACGAGCATAGCATGGAAAATTAAGCATAACGTAGAACTAACTCCCAAGGGTTTCATAATAAGAGGGCAATAGGTTCTACCTCATCATCTACTTCCCAAAACCCACAAGTTAAGAGATCCTAATCATGCAATGTTTGAGGATTGTAACTAATGCATAAAAACAGGGTAATAAGGAGTATGATCAACGTGTTACTTGCCTTGCTGATGATTCGCAAAACCTAGAGACTCGTAGTAGCACGCTGCGCACTGCGGGAATTCTATCGCAAACAAACAATAGCATACATAAGCACTCAAGCATATGTGCAAGGGTAAAACATCAAATAAGAAGATCCAATCTGAAAGTTCAACTGAAGAGGTTCGATTTGCAAAAAGAGTCGATGAAATTGGAGGTACGGAACTGAAACTACGGTCAAAAGAACTTCGAATTCAAATCTTATTGAAACCAAATTTTAGATTGTACAAACCTTGTTCAAGTTGATTAAATAGAAAGAGGGGTTCGAGACGAAGATTTTGGTGTTGGTTTCACTGGATTTGGACAAATGGTTCAGAAATGGCGAGGGTTTGAAGATCAGGGATAGGTCCCTGGTCGAAAATAAAATAAAAAGAGAAGACTAACGAACAAACGTTCGCTATCTGAACCTAACCGGAACAACGTTCGTTAAAACAAATGAATGGACGAATGTTCACTAAATAAAATAAATCGACGAAAACCGATGTAAGAAATTAAATCGGAAATTAAAATAACCGGGGTTTAACCGAGAAAAACCGACCGGTCAAACCACGGTCAACGGCGGTGGCTCCGGCGAGATCCACGGCGGTGGCTGCGGCGGTCGACGGCTGTGGGCGGCGGCGGGTGGCTACGGGGTGGCGGCGCGGCAGCGGTGAGACGGCGCGGGGGGGGGGGGGGGCAGGGTGGCTGCGGCGTCTACGGTGAGGCGAGCGGTGGCGATGCGGCGGCGCGGGCGAGGGCAGGCGGCAGTGCGGGCGACTTGGGGCGCCAGGGGGGCCGGGTGCGCTTTTATAGGGGGATGGCGGCGGCGTAGCTTGGTGGAGGGGGCGACGGTGCTGGCGGACACGGCCATGGCAGTGCGTCGTGCGGCTGCCGGGGTCCCGCTCGGGGTCGGCGTCGAGCGAGTTGCGCCGGTTCAGCTTCGGCCCAATCAGTTTGAAACTTTTTTTTAACAATTCTGCCGAGAGATAAAGAATCCTAATAAATATAAAAAAATTCTAAAAATGCCAAAAACAATTTTCACCATCTAAATAAAATATTTAGAACAAAGTGAACATTTTCTTGGCCTAAAATGCAATTTTGAAAAATGCATATTTTTCTAATTCAAATAAAATAGCAATAATATCCAAATAAAATAATTTATTTGATTTTAATAATTTTCCTCCAATATTTCATTTATTTTGGAGAAGTCATATTATCTCCTCGTACATAGTTTTAATATTGGAAATATTATTTGGAGAGAAAAATAATTAAAACCCATGTGATCCCCTTATCAATGTTTGAGAAAATTCAAACATGAAAATAATAAAATCCCCAACTCTCTCCGTGGGTCCTTGAGATGCTTAGGATTTTTAGGATCACAGAACCAAAATGCAAATAAAATATGATATGCATATGATGTCCTGTGTATAACATTCCAAATTGAAAATTTGGGATGTTACAATATTCTCTCAAGTCCTATCTGCCACTGATACGACTCTACGTACACCGAACGTTTGCTTCCAACTAGAAACGAGAAATAAAACTACAATGTGGGTATGAAGAGGATAACTTTGCATGGTGTCGGAGAGCTAAAATATGAATGTAGGTGTTGTTATCATAAAGTTAGAATATATTACTAAATATTATAAATAGCGAGTGTAGCATAATGATGGGTCGGTGTGCGGAATTGTCCTAGGCAATTGTTAACAAGACCGATAGTCGTCATTGCAATTTCATATGAGGGAGAGGCATAACCTAACATACTTTCTCTTCTTGGATCATATGCACTTATGATTGGAACTCTAGCAACCATCCACAACTACTAAGGATCATTAAGGTAAAACCCAACCATAGCATTAAAGCATCAAGTCCCCTTTATCCCATATGCAACAACCCCCTTACTCGGGTTTATCCTTCTGTCACTCAAGCAACCCACTATAAGCGAATCATGAACGTATTGCAACACCCTACAGCGGGAATCCCTCACGCTTGCGCCACATGGAGGGCACAATAGGATAGCACCAAAATAAAACATACAACTCGCAGCAATCTAGATCATCAATCAACCCAAAGACAAAGGATATCTACTCAAAACATCATAGGATGGCAACACATAATTGGATCATAATATGTGGCAGAAAGCACCATGTTCAAGTAGGGATTACAGCGGGGTGCGGGATAGTGGACCGCGTAAAAGAGATGAGGATGGTGATGTTGATGAACACGATCACCGCAACGATGATTCCCCTCCCGATGGCACTTCGGTGCCACCAAGAGAGAGGAGGGGAGGTTCTCCCCATTGTGCTTCCTCCTCCTTGGCCTCCCCCTAGATGGGGAGAGGTTCTCCCTCTGGTCCTTCGCCCTCATGGTGATGATGGCCCCTCCAAGATCCTCCTCCATAGCCTCTGGTGATGATGTCCCCCTCCAGTAGGGTGCCAGAGAGGGCCTAGATTGATTCCTCGTGGCTACAGAGGATTGCAGTGGCGGAACTTTTGATCTAGGTTACTTTCTGGAGGTTTGGGCATTTATAGGAGAGGTTGGCGTTGAGAACAAGTTAGGGAGCCCCATGGGAAGTCCACGAGGCACAGGGGTGCGCCCAGGGGGGTGCGCATGCCCCCCACCCTCGTGGGGCCCACGGGACTCCCCTCCGGTAGATTTCTGTTTTAGTATTTTTTAATTTTTCCAGAAAAATTCTTCATTGATTTTCATCGCATTCTGAGAACTTTTATTTCTGCACAAAAACAACACCACGATAGTTCGGCTGAAAACAGCGTCAGTCCAGGTTAGTTATAATCAAATCTTACCAAAATCATATAAAACTATTGTAAACATGGCATGAATACTTTATAAATTATAGATACGTTGGAGACGTATCAACATCCCCAAGCTTAATTCCTTCTCGTCCTCGAGTAGGTAAATGATAAAAGAAATAATTTATGAAGTCTGAATGCAAGCAAGTGCATAAATTTGATCAATGATAGTTCCAATCACTTTTTCTAGCATGATTATATGTCATAACAATAGCTCAACTCATAAAACTTCTCTTGATCAATTAACAAGCTATTCACATGTTAAAGTATAGATCATAAACTTTCTTGAGAACTAACAAACCGTGCTCTTAGTCATCAAACAATTGCAATTCATCTTATTTTCGGGAAGGGTCTATGTAAGAGATTTGGTTCAGCAAACTCCACATACTCAACTATCCTTTAATCTTTCACAATCGCTAACACTCATGTGATATTTATGGGTTCAAAGTTTTAATCGGACACAGAGAAAGATAGGGGCTTATAGTTTCGCCTCCCAACCTTTTACCTCAAGGGTAATGTCAACAATAATAATTTATGAAAACCTGCATCCAAGTGGATATATATATATATATCCGGATCGCTCCAACACAAAGTGCTTGCCAAAGGAAAAAGTGTAAAAAGCAAAGGTGATGACCACCATGACTCTTGTATAAGGGAAGCAACGCTGTTCATGCGCTTTTATGGTTGGATGCACAAAATCTTAATGCAAAAGAACGTCACTTTATATTGCCGCTTGTGATAACGACCTTTATTATGCAGTCCGTCGCTTTTATTTCTTCCCTATCAGAAGTTCGTATAAAGCTTATTTTGTTCGCACTAATAGATAATACATATTTAGAAAGCAAGTTTTATTGCATGCACCGATGACAACTTACTTGAAGGATCTAACTCAATCCATACGTAGGTATGGTGGACTCTCATGGCAAAACTGGTTAAGGAATGTTTGGAAGCACAAGTAGTATCTCTACTTGGTGCAAAGAATTTGGCTAGCATGAGAGGGAAAGGCAAGCTCAACATGTTGGATGATCCAAGACAATATAACATTTCGGATATAGGAAAACAGAACCCATTAAGTTTTCTTCCTTGTCCAACATCAACCTTTTAGCATGTCATATTTTAATGAGTGCTCACAATTGCAAAAGATGTCCAAGATAGTATATTTATATGTGAAATCTCTCTTCCTTCAATATTCTTTCATGAATTGCTCAAGTGACCAATTCTGCGTTTGCTAACTTTCAATAAGTTTACTACCTATAGTTATTATGTGTGAAGTCATTACTCCCCATGTTATAAGCATATGAAAAGTATATAAATTCAGATTTATGATATTCAATTCATTCAACCGTTTACTCATAGGATATACATGAAGCGCGTGAGTAAATGACAAACTACACCAAAAAGATATAAGTGAAAAACGTTGAGTATTCAAATAATTAGCTAGCCATGGGAGGATTCTTTTTCACTCAAGATTTCAGATCCAATGATTTTATTCCAACAGCAAGTAAAATTTAAAATACGCTCCAAGGAAAACACATATCATGTGACGAATAAAAATATAGGTCCAAGTAAGGTATACCGATAGTTTTGAAGACGAAAGAGGGGATGCCTTCCGGGGCATTGCATCCCCAAGCTTAGGCGCTTGAGTCTTCCTTGAATATTACCTTGGGTTTCCTTGGTCATCCCCAAGCTTAGGGTCTTTCCACTCCTTATTCTCCTCATATCGACATCTCACCCAAAGCTTGAAAACTTCAATCACACAAAACTTAACAGAACTTCGTGAGATAGGTTAGTATGATAAAGAGTAAACCATTCACTTTGGTACTGTCAAAGACAAGATTCATAATTGTTCTCACACAATGCCTACTGTGCCATATCATTTCTACAATTGATATTGAGAAATATAAGCCATAGAAAATAGAAAACAAGCAAGCTATGCAATGAACACAGAATCTGTCAGAAACAGAACAGTCCGTAATGATCTGAACAGCAACCATACTTCTGCTACTCCAAAAATTATGAAACTAATTGGTGGACGTGAGGAATTTGTCTATTAATCTTCTGAAAAAGGAATCAACTCAATCGCACTCTTCTGTACAAATGACAGCTAATCTCGTGAGCGCAAAGTTTCTGTTTTTTATAGCAAGATTACATTAACTTTCACCCAAGTCTTCCCGAGAGCAAACTTCTTCTAAATCAACTTTAGATGATAGTATTATTCATACTCCAAAAGATATAAGTGAAGTTCATGGAGAATTCTACAATTAATATAGACTAGCCAATATCCAAGATCAAAATATATAAGTGAAGCACATGAAGCATTCTGTAAGACCATACTCAAAAGATTTAAGTGAAGCACAAGGAGCAATTCTATAAGATCATACTTAAAAGATATAATTGAAGAACATGAAGTATTCTATAAATCAATAAAGGGATATCTCATACTAGCATGGTTCTTAACGGAAAAACAAAAACACAAAGGAGATAAATTATGTGAACAAAACAAAAACCGAGGTATACTGATAATTGTTGAAGAAGAAGGTTGGGATGCCAACTAGGGCATCCCCAAGCTTAGATGCTTGAGTATCTTGAAATATTTACTTGTGGTGCCTTGGGCCTCCCCAAGCTTGAGCTCTTGCCTCTCTTTATTCTTCTCATATTGATAGCTCCTCAATCTTCGAACACTTCATCCACACAAAACTTTAACAAAAACTTTGTGAGATCCGTTAGTGTAATAAAGAAAATCACTACCATTAAGTACTTTTGCAAACTTATTCCAATTTCATATTAGAACTATATCTATTGTATTCCAACTTCACCATGGTTCATACCCCGCGATACTACCCATAGATTCATCAAAATAAGCAAACAACTCATAGAAAACAGAATCTGTCAAAAACAGGACAATCTATAGTAATATGGAAGTTTAGTAAACTTCTGTAACTCCAATAATTCAAAGAATATATGAAAATTTGAAACATTTATACAAAAGTAATGTGCAAAAAGTTTCACACCCATTTGACTTTCCAGTAAAAAATGTAAATTCACGCGCTACATCCAAAGTTTCTATTTTTGTACTGTACAAAGTAAACAAGCAATCTAATCATCCTAAAACCAAGCTTGGCACATTATTTTTATAATACAATGGGTATACAAAGGGCATAATTATTTTCAGAGAAGCTTCCATGAAAAAAATTTAAATTTTTTCCATGAGCATGAACACAACTGCTTAAGGTCGACCCTCATTTCTTCAATGCATAATCTTCCAATCACTTCTCTTATTGAAAAACTTTTTAGGCAGGAGAGGCAAGTAAAAAAATAGTATTTTCATTCTTTTAAAAAATATTGTATGTTTCACCCACAAATAAACATAAACAAAAAAGGAAAAACAAAATCTACTTAGTGAAGAAAGCAAACAAGCACACACGGGAATATCAACCCCACACTATTGCTCCCCGACAACGGCGCCAGAAAAGAGCTTGATAATCCCCAAGTGCATGGAAACATTTTAGCAATTCCCAAAGGTGGAAGTGATAAGTATGGAGTGTCGAGCCCTCAAGGAGCTAAAGGTAAGATCAATATTCTCTCGAGTCTTATCTGCCACTGATACAACTCTACGTACACCGAACATTTGCTTCCAACTAGAAACGAGAAATAAAACTACGTTGTGGGTATGAAGAGGATAACTTTGGATGGCATCGGAGACCTAAATATGAAAGTAGGTGTTGTTATCATAAAGTTAGAATATGTTACTAAATATTATAAATAGCGAGTGTGGAATAATGATGGGTCGGTGTGCGGAATTGTCCTAAGCAATTGTTAACAATACCGATAGTCGTCATTGCAAATTCATATGAGGGAGAGGCATAAGCTAACATACTTTCTCTTCTTGGATCATATGCACTTATGATTGGAACTTTAGCAAGCATCCGCAACTACTAAAGATCATTAAGGTAAAACCCAACCATAGCATTAAAGCATCAAGTCCCCTTTATCCCATACGCAACAACCCCCTTACTCGGGTTTATGCTTCTGTCACTCAAGCAACCCACTATAAGTGAATCATGAACGTACTGCAACACCCTACAGCGGCAATCCCTCACGCGTGCACGACACGGAGGGCACAATAGGACAGCACCAAATAAAACATACAAATCATACCAATCTAGATCATCAATCAACCCAAAGACAAATGATATCTACTCAAAACATCATAGGATGGCAACACATCATTGGATCATAATATGTGGCATAAAGCACCATGTTCAAGTAGGGATTACAGCGGGGTGCGGGAGAGTGGACCACGTAAAAGAGATGAGGATGGTGATGATGATGGTGATGTTAATGAAGACGATCACCGCGGTGATGATTCCCCTCCCGATGGCACTCCGGTGCCACCAAGAGACAGGAGGAGAGGTTCTCCCCCTTGTGCTTCCTCCTCCATGGCCTCCCCCTGGATGGGGAGAGGTCCTCCCTCTGGTCCTTGGCCTTCATCGTGATGATGGCTCCTCTGGGATCCTCCTCCATAACCTCCGGTGATGATGGGCCCCTCCGGTAGGGTGCCAGAGGGACTAGATTGATTTCTCATGGCTACAGAGGCTTGCGGTGGTGGAACTTCCGATCTAGGTTATCCTTTGGAGGTTTGGGCCTTTATAGGAGAGGTTGGCATCGAGAACAAGTCAAGGAGCCCTACGGGAAGTCCACGAGGCGCAGGGGCGCACCCAGGGGGTGGGTGAGGGAGTCCTGCACTAAGGGGTCCTCGGACGTCCGGCGTGTTATCCATGGGCGGACTGATGAGCTGTGAAGACATGAAGACCGAAGACTGCACCGTGTCTGGATTGGACTCTACTTAGCATGGAAGGCCAGCTTGGCAACCAAAGATTCCTTCTTATGTAATCGACTCCATGTAAACCCCAGATCCCCTCGGTGTCTATATAAACCGAAGGGGGTAGTCCGGAAAGGACAACAAGTATACTCATTACCATAGGCTAGACTTCTAGGGTTTAGTCATTACGATCTCGTGGTAGATCAACTCTTGTAATACTCATATTCATCAAGATCAATCAAGCAGGAAGTAGGGTATTATCTCCATAGAGAGGGCCCGAACCTGGGTAAACATCGTGTCCCCTATCTCCGGTTACCATCGATCCTAGACGCACAGTTCGGGACCCCCTACCCGAGATCCGCCGGTTTTGACACCGACATTGGTGCTTTCATTGAGATTTCCACTGTGCTGTCGACAAGAGGCTCGATGGCCCCTTCAATCGTCAATAATGACGCTGTCCAAAGAGGAACCTTCCTCCCCGGACAGATCTTCGTATTCGCCGGCTTCGTACTACGGGCCAACTCGCTTGCCATCTGGAGCAGATCGACAGCTATGCCCCTGGCCATCAGGTCGGATTCGAAAGCTTGAACTACGTCGCGGATATATGTGGAGACTTGATCTTCAAGGGATTTGAGCCTGCGGCGATCGCTCCCCTTCATCCCGATGAACATGACTTAAATCTGTCATTGGATCACACCCAGGAGATGGTTCCTACGGCTACAACGAACTTAGAGCCAAAGCAGATCGAGCCATCCGAGGCCTCAGAGTCCGCGGACATGGAGCCGCACATGGACTCGATGCCCTACAGAAGTCGCTTTAACGGAACTTCGGACTCGTCTCCGGCTGTAAGTTCCAGACTATGTACGCCCGCGGACACCGAGTTAGATCAGCTATCGATCTTTGAGTTCAGCGCCGCGGACATCTTCCAGCACTCGCCTTTGGGTGACGTTCTAAAATCTTTTAAGAATTTGTCATTGGAGAAGGACTCACAGCCGAACTATGTCCAGTTCGAGCTAGAGACGGATGATGAGGAATTTTTCTTCCCACCCGCCACCCACCTCATAGCCACCGTCGATGATTTAACCGACGTACTTGACTATGGCTCTGAAGACATCAATGGTATGGATGACGATGCTGACAAAGAGCAAGGCCAAGACCCACCATTCACTGGATGTTGGATGGCTACCTCTTCATACGACGTGTACATGGTTGATACACCTAAAGGATCTGGCGATGACAAAGAAGAGCCAGATGCGAATAAAACCTCTGAGACACAGTCCAAGCGCCGGTGGCTCAAAGGCTGCCCCAAGCCCCACCGTTCAAAGGACGGTAACACTGGCACCGGAGAGAATAGTACCCTGGGCGACATCGAAAACAACGAAGACCCTCTCGGGGTTACATCCGAACAGGAACATGATAGCAGGCAAAACAACCCTGACGAACAGGCCATAGAAGATGACTCGGAGGACGATAGTTACCGTCCACCCTCCGAGGAGGAGACAAGCCTTGGCAACGAAGACTTCATCGCGCCTAAGGATCCTCTCGAGCAGGAGCGCTTTAAGCTTCAGCTCATAGCCACTGCAAGGAGCCTAAAAAAGAAACAACAACAACTTCAAGCCGAACATGACATGCTCGTGGACAGATAGACTGATGTCCTGATAGCCAAGGAATACAGCCTCAACCGCCCAGCCAAGAGCTACCCAAAACGCAGACTGCTACCTCAATTCGATGAGGGGGCGTTGGAGCACATATCTCCCTCACGTAATGCGGACCGACCACCACGTGGTCGGGATAGGATGGCCGAACGGCCACCCCGCGGTCGGGATAAAGCGGCAACTCAGGCCGAACATCAGACCGCCCCACCACCCCGCAATAATAAAGACGGAAAAGTCCGGAGTCATATGTATGACCTCCAACAGACACTGGACAATAAAGTAGGACACACAAGATCGATCTATGGATCGCGAGGACGTGCTTTGAGGCATGACGATGGCCACCTATTCGGACGTGACAAACCTAACCACGCTCAGGCCGAATACCACAGACGGACTCCCTCGGAGGTCCGCCATGATGCGACCTGATACAGAGGCGCCGCACACCTGCTCTACTTCACAGATGAATTATTGGATCATGAATTCCCCGAGGGGTTCAAGCCCGTCAATATTGAATCATACGATGGCACAACCAATCCTGCAGTATGGATTGAGGATTTCATCCTCCACATCCACATGGCCCGAGGAAACGACCTCCACGCCATCAAACACCTCCCATTAAAGCTCAGAGGACCAGCTCGGCACTGGTTAAATAGCCTTCCTGAGAACTCCATCGGCGGCTGGGAAGACTTGGAAGAGGCTTTCCTCGACAACTTCCAAGGAACTTATGTCCGGCCACCAGACGCCGATGACCTAAGCCACATAGTTCAACAAACTGGAGAATCAGCCAAAAAATTCTGGACTAGGTTCCTAACCAAGAAGAACCAGAACATTGACTCTCCGGATGTTGAGGCCTTAGCAGCCTTTAAACACAGCATCCGTGACAAAAGGCTAGCACACCACCTCGGACAAGAAAAACCGAAGTCAATGGCAGCCCTTACGGCACTCATGACCCGCTTTTGCGGAGGCGAGGACAGCTGGCTAGCTCGTAGCAAAAACACAGCCAGCGAGGCAGGCCCCACCGAGGCCAAGAACGGCACCGGCAAGCCCCGGCGCAATAGACACAAACACCGAAGCAATGATGACAACACCAAGGACCCCACAGTCAACGCCGGATTCAGTGGCTCCAAGTCCGGCCAACAGAAGAAGCCCTACAAAAGAAATAACGAAGGACCTTCCAACCTGGACTGCATACTCGACCGTCCGTACCAAATTCATGGGACCCCAGATAAACAAGCCAATCATACCAACAGGGATTGTTGGGACTTCAAGCAAGTTGGCAAGTTAAATGCCAAAAACAAAGAAAAGGGATCACAAAGTGAGGACGATGATGCAGAGCCCTGGCAGCAGAACACCGGGGGAGAGAAGAAATCCCCCCCCCCCCTAGTCAAAACGGTGAATATGATATACGCCACACACATCCCCGGAAAGGAGCACAAACGAGCACTCAGGGACGTCTACGCGGTAGAGCCAGTCGCCCCCAAGTTCAATCCATGGTCGTCATTTCCGATCACCTTTGATAGACGCGATCATCCGACCAGTATCCGCCACGACAGTTCGGCAGCACTGGTCCTTGACCCAATCATCGATGGATTCCACCTCACATGAGTCCTGATGGACGGGGGAAGCGGCCTCAATCTGCTGTACCAGGATACATTACGGAAGATGGGCATTAATCCCTCACGAATCAAACCAACAAAGACTACCTTTAAAGGAGTCATACCAGGTGTAGAGGCCCGCTGTACGGGCTCAATCACGCTGGAGGTGGTCCTCGGTTCTCCAGAAAACTTTTGAAGCAAAGAGTTAATCTTTGATATCGTCCCCTTCCGCAGCGGCTACCATGCACTGCTCGAACGAACCGTGTTTGCTAGATTTAACGCAGTGCCACACTATGCTCATCTCAAGCTCAAGATGCCCGGTCCACGCAGCGTCATAACAGTCAATGGCAATACGGAACACTCCCTCCGAACAGAGGAGCAAACCGCCGCCCTGGCAGGAGAAGTACAGAATGGCCTTCTCAAGCGGCATCCAGCTGCCGAGCCCCCGGACATTATCAAGAGAGTCCGGACTACATTGCAACAGGACAACGTGGCTCATCAAGAGCTCGACTAGCAATTCAGCCTCTGTCCCAGCCCCAATGAGGTAGTGCCATTCGTACCACATGTACACAATTACGCACTCAAAATTCCATGGACATCGACGGAGGCACGAGACAACCCGAGGCTACAATTCAGCAAAATAGATCCCGGACACACATACTTTTACTTATTTTTCTCATTGCAGGCATCTTTTTTCGCAGGCCAGATATCAAGTCCTCTAGAAGGACTGGAATGCAACGAAGGCGAGCAACACAGGTGTGTAGGGTAACCTTTACATGTTCTCCTTGACGGTATTCAAACTTATTTCTCAGGACCCGCACGCTGTGCCATACGGATTCCGGCACATTAAATGGCCGGATACTTCCAGCACCATTTGTACAAGATAAGCCTTGACATATCCATCCAATTAAAATAAAAATGGTTTGTGGCCGAGTCCCTGTGTTTTTCGTTTCTTACTTCGTTTTATTTCAATCTGCCTATCTGCTTCATCGACACTATTTTACGTTTCATATTCGCCAGGGGCTACCTATCGCCCCACAATACGGCAGCACAGTCCGAACACTTCTTATATATATATATATATATATATATATATATATATATATAAGTTCGGCACCTCGAATCTAGCATTATATGCATTGGATCCAAATCATGTCTTTGGTCAATAGTTGGGTTGCGTGGCTCCTGTGCTTGCTACCCTACGCTCCGCTCCATAGGCTAGGGTAGCAAAGGGAGAACTGCTGTGATTGTGCCCTGGCTTGGACCGGACGAGCACCTCAGTAGAGAAAGCCGAAAACTGACTGTCGTGATACGGCGAGAGCCGGTCAGCTACTCGAGGGTTACAAATCATTGGAGATTTTATCCGCATTACGCGAAAGATCGACACTTCCCGATCAGATGACGACAAAACTGCAGCTCGAACCAGGGGCTGCACCCATGCTTTACTATAAAACTCCTATGGCTAAGTGAGGGTGTTTAAGCCATATAGTCCGATTGCCTTGTTCGTTGCGCTAAACAACTCCTTCAAGGACCATGTAATTGGATCAAGATTGTTTAGATTTCATCCCGAACACCTCCGTACTATCTATGTGAGGGCCGAAGCCGACGACTGGCCAACCCTCAGATTACATATAACATGGCCGCACAGGAGGAAACAATCAAAGCATAACAAAATTGCATGAACAAAACAGGCTTTGTTTCTCATAATACAAGGAAAAGGCAAACATGAATACATTCATTCAAACACAATGTCCTGTGAACATTGTGCTGCAGCAAGGCGAGACCCCTCCAGGACATCCGCAAAATACCGTTATGTTGTATGGTGCTCCTTGCCCTCTGGTGGCCCCCTGGTCACCTCGACGGCATCCATCTTCGCCCACCACATCTTACAACGGGAGAGGGCCATGCATGCACCTTCAATACAGGACGAGCGCTTCACGACGTCCAGCCGAGGATAGGCGTTCCCCACCCGCCTCATGAGTCCGAAGTAGCTACTGGGCATAGCTTCGGCTGTCCATAGCCGGATTATCAAATCCTTAATGGCTAGTTCGGCCACCCTATGCAGCTCGACCAGCTGTTTTTAGCTGATCGGTGAAGGACACGGGATGCTCCGGCGATGCATACTACGACCAGAATAGCCTCTCCATGGAACCTCCTCCTTTGGCTCGATAGAACTGCGTGGCATCGGATACACTGTGTGGCAAATCTGCGAAGGCCCCTAGGGAACTCCGAACTCGAGTTTGTAAAAGGAACTGCTTCTCCGCATACTTGCTTTGCATCTTAAAATGCCTTACCCGTCGTGATCTTCTTAGCCTCCTGGATCTCCTGGAGGGCGGCCTGGGCCTCATTCTGGGCAGTCTCCACGCTTTGACAAGCCTTGGCGAGTTTGGTCCCTTGAACCGACGCATCATGCTCCAAGGTCTCGCATTTTTTCACCACATCCTGGAGCTCCTGCTAGAGTTCATTGACCCGGGCCTTGAGCTTCTTACGGGCGGCTTGCTGCTGGACAACCTTCTCCTCGACCTCGCCCAGGGCCTTCATCAGGGCCTTGACCTCGGTCGCGGCTTCTGCACATATAACGATACCGCTGTCACTACACATCGCTTATCCTTTCCCGAACATATAGCAAGTCGTTCCTCACCTTGCTTCTCTTTGAGCCGAACCTTAATCTCGCCGAGCTCATTCTTGGTCCGCTCCAGCTTCCGCTTCAGTTCGGAGACCTCGGCAGTATGCGAGGTTGCGGCCAACAGCGACGCCTGCTTATTCATACATATTCTGTTAGTCTCCTACAATAAGAGGTCGATCCTCTCTCTCTCTCTGGTTCATCTTGCCAAACGCCGTACAGTGTCTCAGGGGCTACTGAATACATGGGGTTTTCCTCTTTCTATGTCACTTACCTTGAAACCCGTCAACAGATTGCTGCAGGCTTCGTCTAGTCCACTCCGGGCGGACTGAAACTTCTCGATCACCGCGCCCATAAGGACACAGTGCTCGTCCGCAACGGAGGCACCTCGTAGCGCCTCCATCAGGTTATCCGGCGCCCGTGGGTGGACAGGGGCCACTAGTGGAATTGGCACACACCCCTCCTTCAAAGGAGGGTGCTCGGCTGATTCCGGAGCCATATGGATCTTCGGAATCGTTTCCGGCTGAGGGTCGAACTCAATACGGCCCTCTTCGCCGGTCTCCTTCTGGATCTGCTCCCCCATCTGTCCGGGAGCCGAGGTCCTGCCTTGTGGCACCCCCCGGACAATGTCCTGAGCTCCTCCCTTTAGAGCGGCCCTTCGGGATAACACTTCAGTGTCGTCCCTGGCCCCGGGGGAGCAAGCAGGCGGTGGCCCCAGTGGCTCCGTTGGGTGCACGAATTGGTCGGCCCGTCCCACAGGAGGAGCGTGCGCTGCGACCGCACCTGTGGTGTGGTCAAGCGGAGGGCGGCGGTTCACCCCGGCCCGAGAGCCGTTGCTGCAGCTGTGCCTGTCGATGGGGGAGAGGGGCGCAGATGGAGTGGCTCCCTCACCCGTACCTTGGGGAGCATGGCCGTTGGGGCGATGCTGGTGCTGCTCTCCTCCAGCACATCCTGCTCCTATGTCAGCCGCGGGGGAAGTGGTGATGGAGCCGCCTGCTCTGACCACTTCCCTAGCAGCGTCCGCACCCTCGTGTGCCTCCGCACCCCCCATAGCGTTAGAGGCCACGGGCGGCGGAGCCTTCGAGGTGGATGGGTGAGCTGGAGGACCGGGCTTCTTCTTAGGCACCATGGTCGATGGCATCGTCAAAGATGATGATGGTGATGAAGCCGACACGCCGCACACACCTTCAGGTTCACGCAGGCATGCCCCCTACCTGGTGCGCCAAAGATGTCGTGGAAAACCACGGCCACCTATAGGACCAGGAGGTCCCTTGCTCGTTCGGCAGGGGGCTGATGCGTTGCACAAAGAGCAGACGAGCATGGGGCACCGCAGCAGGGATCACACGGGCAATTTACCTAGGTTCGGGCCACCCCGAGGCGTAAAACCCTACTCCTGTTCCGTGGATTGATGGTGAAAAAGGTGGTGGTGGTGCGTAGTACACTTGCCCGGGAGGAGTTGCCTCGGGTAGCAGCGACTACGCGTCTATGGGGGTGTGAGTTGTCCAGCCTTCTAACCCTCTCTACGGTTGCCATGGGCCTCCTTTTATAGATCAAGGGGTAACCATAGTGGCAATGTAGTCATTACACACTGATAAGATAGTAGACAGCGCTATCATACCTAACTCTGCGGGCTGATAGGGCACATTCCATGCACCGCTTAATGTCACATCGTTGGTTGCCCGGCAAGGCTTGCCGGACTATCTTGCCAGCTCCGTGCCTGTTCTCTTGACATGTCACAAGATGGGTGTCATCTATGGGTTTCTTCTGTAGGAAATGGCTGCCATGCGGCGAATGGCTGCCAATTAATCACTTTGTGGCTCAAGACCGCACTAATTGACGATGTGGGTCATGTTGGAGCGGTTGGTTAGGTAGCTCTGCCTCCGTGAGCCCCGGCAGGCCCTCCCGGGGTGCCCTGGTTGTCTGCTTTAGGGGGTGTCCTTGCTCCTTGCCGGGCTCGCCTACCCGACAAGGGAGGCTTTTCTCTTGCTGACACCCTACTTCCTTGGTCCCTCTGATTTGCATGTTGGTCCTTTGAACTTCTGGGGTCCTTGTACCCTGACTTGGGCTAGCGCTTCAATCTTGTTGTCGTGTCGGTGCACAGTTGCTACGTCTCTAACGTATCTATAATTTTTGATTGTTCCACGCTATTATATTATTTGTTTTGGATGCTAATGGGCTTATTTATACACTTTTATATTATTTTTGGGACTAACCTACTAACCCAAGGCCCACTGCAAATTGTTGTTTTTTTGCCTATTTCAGTGTTTCACAGTAAAGGAATATCAAACGGAATGAAACCTTCGAGAGAGTTATTTTTGGAACAAACATGGTCCAGAGGACTTGGACTGGACATCAAGAAATCAATGAGGAGGCCACGTGGAAGGGAAGCACGCCTTCCCCTAGGCGCGCCCCCACCCTCGTGGGCCCGTCATGGCTCCACCGACCTAATTCTTCCTCCTATATAATTCCATATACCCCGAAACATCCAAGAGCACCACAAAACCCTATTTCCACCGCCGCAACCTTCTGTACCCAAGAGATCCCATCTTGGGGCCGGAGCTCCACCGGAGGGGGAATCAATCACGGAGGGCTTCTACATGAACACCATAGCCTCTTCGATGATGTGTGAGTAGTTTACCTCAGACCTTCGGTTCCATAGTTATTAGCTTGATGGCTTCTTCTCTCTCTTTGGATCTCAATACAAAGTTCTCCTTGATCTTCTTGGACATCTATTCGATGTAACTCTTTTTGCGGTGTGTTTGTCGAGATCCGATGAATTGTGGGTTTATGATGAAGTTTATCTATGAACAATATTTGATTCCTCTCTGAAATCTTTTATGTATGATTGGTTATCTTTGCAAGTCTCTCCGAATTATCAGTTTGGTTTGGCCTACTAGATTGATCTTTCTTGCAATGGGAGAAGTGCTTAGCTTTGGTTTCAATCTTGTGGTGTCCTTTCCCAATGACAGCAGGGGAAGCAAGGCACGTATTGTATTGTTGCCATCGAGGATAAAAAGATGGGGTTTACATCATATTGCTTGAGTTTATCCCTATACATCATGTCATCTTGCTTAATGTGTTACCTTGTTCTTATGAACTTAATACTCTAGATGCATGATGGATAGCAGTCGATGTGTGGAGTAATAGTAGTATATGCAGAATCGTTTCGGTCTACTTGTCGCATACGTGATGCCTATATACATGATCATGCCTAGATATTCTCATAATTATGCACCTTTCTATCAATTGCTCGACAGTAATTTGTGCACCCACCGTAATACTTATGCTATCTTGAGAGAAGCCACTAGTGAAACTTATGGCCCCCATGTCTATCTTTTATCATATAAGTTTCCAATCTATTTTATTTTGCAATATTTACTTTCAATCTATATCATAAAAATACCAAAAATATTTATCTTATTACTATTATCTCTATCATATCTCACTCTCGTAAGTGACTGTGAAGGGGTTGACAACCCCTTTATCGCGTTGGTTGCGAGGTTCTTATTTGTTTGTGTAGGTACGACGGACTTGCGTGTAGTCTCCTACTGGTTTGATAGCTTGGTTGTCAAAAACTGAGGGAAATACTTACACTACTTGATTGTATCACCCTTTCCTCTTCAAGGGAAAACCAACACAGTGCTCAACAGGTAGCAACAGTCTGGTCAACAGACCCAGGGTTTGTTGCACAGACGGCGTCCCCATGCATGATTCAGAGTTTATAGATCTTAATGCAAAAGTTGATAAAAGTGGGATTGGAGAGGTCGGAACTTTAAGTACAGATGAACCCACTCTTTTGGATTTCAAGGATTTTAGTTATGATAATTGTTCTTTGATAGATTTTATTTCCTTGTTGCAATCCATGTTGAATTCTCCTCGTGCTTATAATCAAAATAAAGCTTTTACTAAACATATCGTTGATGCTATGATGAAATCTTTTGAAGAAAAACTTGAGTTGGAAGTTTCTATCCCTAGAAAGCTTTATGTTGAGTGGGAACCTACTATTAAGATTAAAATTAAAGACTAGGAGTGCCATGCTTTGTGTGATTTGGGTGCTAGCATTTCCACGATTCCAAAAACTTTATGTGATGTGCTAGGTTTCCGCGAATTTGATGATTGTTCTTTGAATTTGCATCTAGCAGATTCCACTATTAAGAAAACTATGGGAGGGATTAATGAGGTTCTTATTGTTGCAAATAGGAATTATGTGCGCGTAGATTTCATTGTTCTTGATATAGATTTCAATCCTACATGTCTTTTTATTCTTGGTAGACCTTTCCTTAGAACGATTGGTGCAATTATTGATATGAAAAAATGAAACATTAGATTTCAATTTCCGTTAAGGAAGAGCATGGAACACTTTCCAAGAAAGAAAATTAAGTTGCCATATGAATCTATTATGAGGGCGACTTATGGTTTGCATACCAAAGATGATAATACCTAGATCTATGTTTTATGCCCAGCTAGCGGTGTTATACAATAGTGCTTGTTGGGAGGCAACCCAAATTTTTTTATGTTTTTGGTTTTGGTTCTGTTTTGCAATAAATACACATTCTTACGTCTGTAATAATTGTGTTTTGGTGTTTTAATTAGTGTTTGAGCCAAGCAAAACCTTTGGGATGGTCTATGGTGATAGTTGATTTGATATTGCTGAAAAGCAGAAACTTTTGCGCTCATTGCTAGAATTTCTAAGTATCACAGAAGCATGCCTCTATTGTTCTAATTTTTCAGAATTTTTGGAGTTACATAAGTATACGATGTTTTTAGATTGCTACAGTCTGTTATGTTTTTGATAGATTCTCTTTCTATGTGTTTTTTGCTTATTTTGATGAATCAATGGGTAGTATCGGGGGGTATGAATCATGGAGAAGTTGGAATACAGTAGATATTACACCAATATTAATAAAGAATGAGTTCACAACATTACCAAAAAGTGGTGATTTATTTTCTTATACTAACGGATCTCGCGAGTTTTCTTGTTGAGTTTTGTGTTATGAAGTTTCAAGTTTTGGGTAAAGATTTGGTGGACAAGGGAATAGGGAGTGGCAGAAGTCTAATCTTGGGGATGCCCAAGGCACCCCAAGGTAATATTCAAGCACAACCAAGTATCTAAGATTGGGGATGCACCGGATGGCATCCCCTCTTTCGTCTTCGTCTATCGGTAATTTTACATGAGGCTATATTTTTATTCACCACATGATATGTGTTTTGCTTGGAGCGTCTTGTGTGATTTGAGTATTTGCTTTTCAGTTTGCCACAATCATCCTATACACACCTTTTGAGAGGGACACGCATGAATCATGAATTTATTAGAATACTCTATGTGCTTCACTTATATTTTTTGAGCTAGGCAGTTTGCTCTAGTGCTTCACTTATATATTTTTAGGGCATAGTGGTGGCTTTATTTTATAGAAATTGTTGAACTCTCATGCTTCACTTATATTATTTTGAGAGTCTCTAAACAGCATGGAAATCTGCTTAGGTTATGAATTTAGTCCTAATATGATGGGCATCCAAGAGGGATATAATAAAAACATTCATATAAAGAGCGTTGGATACTATGAGAAGTTCGATTCCTTATGATTGTTTTGAGATATAAAGATGGTGATATTAGAGTCATGCTAGTGAGTAATTGTGGATTGGTAGAAATACTTGTGTTAAAGTTTGTGATTCCTGTAGCATGCATGTATGTTGAAACATTATGTGATGAAGTCGGAGCATGATTTATTTTTTGATTGTCTTCCTTATGAGTGGCGGTCGGGGACGAGTGATGGTCATTTCCTACCAATCTATCTCCCTATGAGCATGCATTTAGTATTTTTTTTGATAGCTAATAAATTTTTGCAATAAGTATATGAGTTCTTTGTGACTAATGTTGAGTCCATGGATTATACGCACTCTCACCCTTCCACCTTTGCTAGCCTCTCTAGTACCGCGCAATTTTTGCCGATGCATTGAACCCACCATATACCTTGCTCAAAACAGCCACCATACCTACCTATTATGGAATTTCCATAGCCATTCTGAGATATATTGCCAATGAACTTCCACTGTTCCGTTTATTATCACACGCACCATCATTGTCAGATTGCTTTGTATCATCATGTAGTTGGCACAGTATTTGTGGCAAGGTCACTATTCATATTTTTTATACATGTCACTCTTGATCATTGCACATCCCAGTACACCATCGGAGGCATTCATATAGAGTCATATCTCGTTCTAGTATCGACTTGTAATTCTTGAGTTGTAAGTAAATAAAAGTGTGATGATCATCATTATTAGAGCATTGTCCCATGTGAGGAAAGGATGATGGAAGCTATGATTCCCTCACAAGTTGGGATGAGTCTTCGGACTTTATTAAAAAATAAAAGAGACCAAAGAAGCTCAGATAAATAATAAAATAGGCCAAAGAAGCCCAAACAAAAAATGAGAGAAAAAGAGAGAAGGGACAATGTTACTATCCTTTTTCCACACTTGTGCTCCAAAGTAGCGCCATGATCTTCATGATAGCGAGTCTCCTATTTTTTCACTTTCATATACTAGTGGGAATTTTTCATTACAGAACTTGGCTTGTATATTCCAATGATGGGCTTCTTCAAATTGCCCTAGGTCTTCGTGAGCAAGCAAGTTGGATGCACACCCACTTAGTTTCTTTTTGAGCCTTCATACACTTATAGCTCTAGTGCATCTGTTGCATGGCAATCCCTACTCACTCACATTGATATCTATTGATGGGCATCTCCATAGCCCATTAATACGCCTAGTTGATGTGAGACTATCTCCTTCTGTTTGTCTTCTCCACAACCACCATATTCTATTCCACCTATAGTGCTATATCCATGGCTCATGCTCATGTATTGCGTGAAAGTTGAAAAAGTTTGAGAACATCGAAAGTATGAAACAATTTCTTAGCTTGTAATCAGGGTTGTGCATGATAGAATACTTTGTGTAATGAAGATGGAGCATAGCCAGACTATATGATTTTGTAGGGATAACTTTCTTTGGCCATGTTTTTTTTCAGAAGACATGATTGCTTTACTACTATGCTTGAAGTATTATTGTCTTTATATCAATATTAAACTTTTGTTTTGAATCTTATGGATCTAACTATATATGCCACAATAAATAAAATTACATGGATAAATATGTTAGGTAGCATTCCACATCAAAAAAATTGTTTTATCATTTACCCACTCAAGGACGAGTAGGAATTAAGCTTGGGGATGCATGATATGTCTCCAATGTATCTATAATTGTCAGGACCCCGATTCGAAGTCACATCGATCTAGCCAGTAACACCTCATATCACTTTGCGGCCTCACGCACGGTATTCCCACGGGTGTCGCCTTACCATGGCCCGGGACCGTTTGCGCCTTTTGGCTCACGTATATGATAGTGTTGCTAGCATCCATATGACAGAGAACCCGGACCGACATGGCTAGTCGTAAACCCAAAGCGGCACAAACCTATGGGGACAGGCATACATGAATCACATCAAGCATGTCAGTCAGCAGCGTGTGAATCCGGGCTGTAGCACTGGGCTAACAGGACTCCGGGAACCCGGGCTGTAGCAGGCTAGGCAGGACTCCGGATGTCACTGCCTGACATTTCCCCGAAGGGACAGACACGGGAACGAAGTGAAACACATGCCGGTCAATCAAGTGTCCTGAGCAGTAGTGCTGGGCTACCAGGACTCCGGTGAACCAGGCTTTAGCGGACTACAATGGCTCATGGAAGCACTAGACTACATTTCCCCATAAGAGAGGCTGCCAAGGATAAACAACTAGATAGTCGGATCCCACACATACCAAGCATTTCAATCATACACACAATATGCTCGATATGTGTAAATACAACATGGCAGCACAACAAAACTCTACAATTCAAAGTACTTTATTTAAAGGCTCTGGAGAGCCATACATAACATGTTCATACAGGTAGGGTCACATGACCCGACACTCAAGTCATACAAGCATACAAGCACATGCGGAAGAAAATTAGTCTGAGTACAGACACTGGAAAGAAAGAAGGCTTGACGAAGCCTGTCTATCTACATAGGCCCCTCCATGGCCAGAATCACCACCTAGGTGGCAAGTCACTCATCGACGTCGAGGTCTACGTAAAACCCGTCGGAGGGGGCGGTGTTGTCGTCTGAAAACAGTAATTAAAGCAACATGAGTACAAAGGTACTCAGCAAGTCTTACAACAGATCCTACTATACATGCTCATTCTCAAGAAGGTGGTGGAGTTATTGCCGCAAGCCAGCTTTGACTCTTGTCTAAGCTATCCTACGAGACACCACCTGTAAAATACTTTTCGCACACGAGTCCACTAATCACCAACATAATACTCCACCGTGGATCCTCCCTCGTCATCCTATGAGAGGGCCATCAACGGTACTCACACTTATCTTGAGTCTTTTATGGGTAACCATTAACTTGTCTATGAACTGTATAGGCAACCAAGCAGTCCTTTACCGCGGACGCGGCTATTCGAATAGTTTTATACCCTACAGGGTGTACTTCGTCACACATGTTTCCACCACTTGGCGTCTGCACATGACATGTGCTCGGCAGACTTCAAGCGAAAGCCGACGTGGGTGTATACCACGACTGACTAACCGCACGAGTCTCTAGTCCAGGTTTATCGCCTATTCGGGTTCCATCCGCAAGGAAATCCGGCCGGGGTGTCCTCAACGGCCCCAAACGATGTGTACATGGTCCCGAGACACCAAATAGGCGCCTGACATACCCGGCCACGGTGTATCTACCGCATCATAGCCCAGCCCTAGGGCCAGCGCTACGCATGGCCGCCAATACATAACCTATAAACACCAGAAACTAGTTGCAACTCCTCGACAGAGGACGAGAGGGGTCAGTAAGTCGAGCGGGGTCATATTTTAGGGCCCAATGTGTGTTAGTAGCTGAATCTTAAATCACGCATACAGATCTCAGTTCTTAGGGACGGCCTCAATGAAACAACCCACCATGTACTCCTAATGGCCTCTCATCGATACCTTTACCAAATCATGTTCAACACATCCCTCACATTACCGACGTAATCATTTCACTCTAGCCCATCACCTAGATGAACCAGAACTGACACAAACCTAAGCATAGCAGGCATAGCAAGGTAGGAAACACATACATGGCTCAATCAACTCCTACACATGCTAGTGGGTTTCATCTAGTTACTGTGGCAATAACAGGTCATGTAGAGGATAAGGGTTCAACTACCGCAGCACACAGCAGTTTGAAACGTTGTTGTCTTAATGCAGTAAATGAGAGCAGGAGCGAGAACATGGGATTGTATCGATATGATCAATGGGGCTGCTTGCCTGATGGAGTAGTAGTAGGGTACTGCCCTTTAGTTGGATACTCGGAGATATCCTCGGAGGCAGAACCTACCATGAAAGACACCACAGAACACAATCATCACATGGCAATATGCAACAATATGATGCATGCTATGACATGGCAATATGAGGTGTCCTGGCTAATGCATTGTCAAACAAGTTGGTTTGAGTCCATTTGAATCAAAGGTTCAAATGGAAGCTTATGTTATTATGTCATATAAGTGCATTTGCTTGTTTCACCTAAACATCAAGGTTAAATTGTTTTGTCATGCATGAAACCTTTACAAATGGAAAGATTGAATTTTTCTGATCAAATTTCATGTATAAATCTTTGCATTTGGAGTTACAGATTAAAAGTTATGAATTTTTGAAGTTTGTAGTATGTTTTTGGAATTTCCTGTATAAGAATAATTCCAGTAATTGAATTATTGCATCAGCATTGTGTCAAGGTGACGTCAGTGGTCAACGGGGCCGGTCCAGGTCAAACCTGACCAGTGGGACCCGCGAGTCAGTAGTTAATTAACTAACTAAATTTAGTTAGTGCTAACCTAAGTTAATTAGCAGAGCGGTCCTAGTTGTCATAGACTCAGGGGGAGTCAACCTGGGCCCACACGGGGTCAACCAGGGTTAACCAAGGTCAAACTCGCTAGCGTTTAGCCGCCGGCGAGGCCGGACGCGGCGGGGCAGTGCGGGTTTCGTGCTCTGGCAACCAAATGGGCGCGGAGAGCATCTACGCATAGCTGGGAGCAAGCCGCGTTGTTTGGTGGCAGTGGTGGAGCTCGGGGTGGCTGGAAACGTCACCGGCGACGAGCTGTGCAGCTGCCGGAGCTCGGGTAAGGTCGAACCCGAGGTTAATGGGGCACGGCGAGGCACGTGGAGTAGAGCTACGGGTTCCTGCGAGTGCGGTGAGTGCGTTGGTCACAGTGGTGTGGCCAGTGGGTGGCCGAAGTCACTCGGCAATGAGCTCGGTGGCGGCGGGTGCGGGTGAACGTGGTGCGGTGCATACGGTGCAGGAGAGAGTTAACGGAGAGGGGGAGGATGGAGCTGAGCTCACGGCGATTGCAGCAAGCGTCGAAGCGGGCTCGGGGAAGACCGAAGCTGAGTGGGGCTACGATAGCGATCTCGATGGCCAGAGTTGGGGAAGACGGGGTCAGGGGCGACTCCAGAGCGTGCGAGTGCTCGGGGCACGGCCCGCTCGACGTAGTCGACGATGGCGGAGCGAATGGACACGGTGACGCGGCACGGGGACGACAGCGGACACGGTTATTACGGTGGCACGGGCGCGGCAGCGTCGGCCATGGTGCGGGAGAGCGAGGGATAGGAGCTGGGGAGGAAGGGGCATGTCTACGAGCCCGGGGGAGGAGTGGGTGACCGACCCAGGGCAGCAGAATAGGGAGGGGAGGAAACAGGGCGGCAGCCAGCTGCGTGGCGCGCGCTGGTGCCGTCGTTGAGCACCTGCCTGCCTGCCTGGTCGAGTCAAGCAGCTCACTGGAGCGGTTGCTGGGCTGGGCCGGCTAGGTGGGACTACTAGGTGGGCGCTAGGTAAGCCTCTGCTCTCTGCTATTTTTCTTTTTTATTTATTCCTGTTATGTGTTTTGAAATAGTAAAAATAATATTCCATTTAGGAAAAACCTGAAAATATTCAGAGGTACATTTCAAAATATTCTCAACGGCCTAAAAATACTTTCAGGATTATTTGGGCATTTTAAAATATTTATAGGATTTAAATTGCCCAAATGCAAATACTAATGATTTAATCCAATGACCTTATGTGTCCTGGAAAAATGTGAACCCATTTTGTGAGGGGTTCTAACCCAAAACAAAAAGGGTGGACTTTTTAGAAGGGCATTTCAAGTTCATTGAAAAAGATTTTAGTAAACCCTAGTTGTTTCCAGGGGGGCTAGGGGTTCTGCCATCCCCATTTCAGTTTTCTGGAAGAGTAGACATGATGCAACACTATAATGCATGAACTAGCTAGGGTGTGACAACTCACCCCCACTCAAAAGAATCTTGTCCCGAGATTTAGGATCCGTTCGGAAGAAGGTGGGGTACTCAAGTCGAAGACGATCCTCCCTTTCCCAAGTGGCATCTTTCTCAGAGTGGTGTGACCATTGAACCTTGAGAAACTTGATGTTATGGTGTCGAGTGGTACCCTCGGCTTGATCAAGGATACGAACGGGATATTCCTGATATGTGAGATTATCTTGGAGATCAAGCGTTTCGTGGTCCACTCCATGGATAGGATCCGCGAAGCAACGCCTGAGTTGAGAAATGTGGAAGACATCGTGAACTCTGGAAATATGCGGAGGTAGTTCCAATTGGTAGGCAACTTCTCCTCGTTGGCAAGAATACGAAAGGGTCCAATGTAACGAGGAGCCAATTTGCCTTTGATACCGAAACGATGGGTTCCCTTTAAAGGAGTAACCCGAAGGTAAGCCTTCTCGCCGACTTCATAAGTCATGAGCTTATGTTTGCGGTCATATTGGCTCTTTTGACGAGATTGGGCTGTTTTCAATTTCTCACGAATAACACGAACCTGCTCTTCTGCTTCCTGAATCATATCTGGGCCGAAGAGTTGTCTTTCCCCGGTTTATGACCAGTTAAGAGGCGTTCGACATTTTTGTCCATAGAGAACTTCGAAAGGATCTTTGCCCAAGCTAGCTTGATAACTATTGTTATAAGCGAACTCCGCAAATGGAAGGCAATTCTCCCAATCCATTCCGAATTAGATGACAGAAGTTCAGAGCATATCCTCCAGAATTTGATTTACTCGCTCCAGTTGACCACTTTATTGGGGGTGGAAGGCGGTGCTAAAAGAGAGATGAGTTCCCATAGCATTTTGGAAACTTTCCCAAAATTGAGACGTGAAGAGACTCCCACGGTCTGAGTTAATTTCCAATGGACCACCATGAAGAGACACTATTCGGGAGATGTATAAGTCAGCTAGCTGGCTAGCAGTAATACTCTCACGAATAGGTAGAAAGTGGGCTACTTTGGAAAGACGATCGATAACGACGAAGATAGCATTATTCCCTCTCTTGGTCCTGTGAAACCCATTAATGAAATCCATACTGATTTTATCCCATTTCCATTCAGGAATAGCCAAAGGTTGAAGGGTGCTAGCAGGCCGTTGATGCTCTGCTTTAACACGACGACAGACATCACAACTAGCAATGTATTGATCAATTTCTCTCTTCATCCTAGTCCACCAAAACCTCTAGCGTAGGTCTTGATACATTTTAGTACTACCGGGATGAATGGTGAGAGGGGATTCATGAGCTTCCTTAAGAATCAACTGTCATAGATGTTGTTTCTTCGGAACCACCAAGCGGTTCTCTAAGAAGACAACACCTCGCACATCCATGGAAAAACATTTAGCAACTCCGCTAGCGATGTTTTCCTTAATCCGGGATATGCTCTTATCACGCTTCTGGGCAGCTATGATTTAATCCGTAAGGTTAGGCTTCGCCACCAGGGTGGATAGGAATCCTTGAGGAACTATGTGAAGGTTAAGCTTACGAAATTCCTCGTGGAGAAGTGGTTGACTTTGTTGTAACATCAGGTTGTTACAATAAGATTTATGACTTAGCGCATCAGCCATGTCATTGGCTTTACCCGGGGTGTAAGTTATTCCTAAGTCGTAATCGGAGATCAACTTGACCCAACGTCTTTGCCTGAGATTCAAATCCGGTTGGGTGAAGATATATTTCAAACTTTGGTGATCGGTGAAGACCTCGCAACGATTACCGAGAAGGTAATGTCACCAAGTTTTAATTGCATGGACTACAGCTGCAAGCACTAGATCATGTGTGGGATAGTTTTCCTCATGTGGGTGTAATTGCCGTGAAGCATAGGCAATTACCTAACGATCTTGCATGAGTATGCAACCTAGTCCTTGTCGCAAGGCATCGCAATAGATAATAAAGTCCTTGGAGAAATCTGGTGGTACCAGTACGGGAGCAGATGTCAGGCATCTTTTCAGTTCCTGAAAGCTGAACTCGCACTGTGGGGTCCACTCGAACTTTTTATCTTTCTTGAGGAGTTCAGTTAGATGTTTAGCAACCTTGGAGAAATTCTCGACGAAGCGGTGACAATAGCTTGCTAAGCCAAGGAAGCTTCGAACTTGCTTGATCGTTTCAGGTGGAGTCCAATCAAGGACAGCTTGAACTCGCTCGGGATTGACAGCAATACCCTTACTAGAGATTACATGGCCTAGATAGGTCACTTATGGCAACCAAAATTCACACTTGGAGAATTTGACATAAAGGCGATGCTCTCGAAGTTTCGTCAATACCAGCCTTAGATGTTCGGCATGTTCTTCCTCGTTCTTGGAGTAGATGTGTATATCATCGAGGTATACCACGACGAATTTATCCAAATACTCCATGAAGATTGAGTTCATTAACCGAGAGAAGGTGGCTGGGGCATTGGTTAAACCGAAGGACATGACGGTGTACTCGTATTGGCCATAACGAGTAACAAAAGCCGTTTTAGGAATGTCCCCATTCTTGATTTTGATTTGATGGTAGCCCAACCTCAAATCCATTTTGGAGAAGACTGAGGATCCAGTGAGCTGATCATACAGATCGTTGATCCTGGGGAGCGGATACTTGTTCTTGATAGTGACCAGGTTGACAGGTCGGTAATCTACAACCATCCGATCCGTTCCATCCTTCTTCTTGACAAAGAGGATGGGGCAAGCCCAAGGAGAAGAACTAGGACGGATGAAACCCTTTTTCAAGGACTCATCGAGTTGTTTCTTAAGTTCGGCTAGTTCTAAGGGTGCCATCTTATAGGGTCTTCTAGAAATTGGGACTGCTCCTGGAACAAGGTCCATCACGAACTCGACATACCTGTCAGGTGGAACACCTGGCAGTTCTTCTGGAAAGACATCCAGAAAGTCTCCGACTACCGGAATATCTTCAAGGTCTGGAAGGGGGTTTGCATTTAGGGAGTAAAGCTGGCGCTTGGCCACTCGAGTTAAGACATTGACTGTCTTGCCCGATGGGTGAGTAAGGTGAATGGTTCTAGTGGCACAATCAATCTTAGCATAATGGGCAGACATCCAGTCCATACCCAAGATGATGTTTTTGTCCGAGGACTTGAGAGCTATTAAAGATGCAAGGAAGACAAGTCTATCAACAAGAATTCCATTCCCATGGCTTACTCTAGAAGTTTGCCATCTAGAGCCAGGGGTTTGAATTTCCATGGAAGTGGGCATGTCATAGAATGTCGTGTTATGCAATCGAGCATAGCTCTCAGATATGAATGAATGAGATGCTCCAGTATCAAAAAGAACAGATGCCGGATGGCAATTAACAAGGAGCGTACCAAGGACGACGTTAGGATCATCATGAGCCACCTTAGCTCAGACATAGTTGACATGGCCATGTGTAGTGGTGGCTGACTTGGCGTAGAATGTCTTTCCCGCTGGCTTACCACAGCCAATGGACTTTCCAGACTGGTTGGGGTTGTTGTTGTGGGGACACTCTCGACTATAGTGACCCGGCTCTCCACACTTGAAACATGTCACAACATTGGGGTGTGGAGCAGCATTAGCAGCGGGGCCACCATAGGTCTTAGGCAGTGTAAACTGCTGGTTGGGGCGAGGCGCCTCAAAGGATGGCCTCGGAGTGAACCTGGGTGGCAGCGGTGTGCTTGGAATCCACGCCCGGCGCTTTTGAGATCCAGAACCGGATGAAGAACCAAAATCACGGGAGTGCTTGCATGAAGCGTCATAGTCAGTCTGACCTGTCTCAGCACTGATGGAATTATTGACCAGCTTCTGGAAGGAGGTGCACTCGTGCAGACGAAGATCGCACCGAAGCTCGGGGCTAAGTCCCTTGGGGAACCTTGCCTGCTTCTTAGCCTTGGTGGATACCTCTTTAGGAGCATAACGTGCTAAATTTCCAAGCTCACGGCTGTATGCATCCACTGTCAGTCTGCCTTGGGTGAAATTGCAGAACTCTTCCCTCTTATGATCCATGAGACTTTCCGGGATGTGATGCTCACGGAAAGACTCACTGAATTCAGCCCAAGTAGTGATTTGGCCGACCGGGCGCATAGCCTCAAAGTTTTCCCACCAAAGGCTAGCAAGGCCTTCGAGGTGATAGGTCGCATAGGTAACCTTATCAGCTTTGGCTACGTTGGCCGAACGTAGCTTATGGGTGATGTTGCGAAGCCAATCATCCGTGTCGAGGGGCTCGACAGAATGATTAAACTTTGGTGGGTACAACTTGATAAAGTCATTGATTGACACCAAGTCGTTTTGCTGATGACGTGCCGTGTTTTGCTCAATCCGCTCCAGCAAGCGGTTAGTCTCACGCTTGTTTCTTTCTGCCTCCAGCATAACTTCGGCCAGAGAAGGCAGGTGAGGCAGATTCTCATCCCTAGCTGCACTGGCTTCCCCCCTGCTCTGGGGCAGCAGGGTTGCTGCCGGTGTTGACCATCCTAGGAAAACAAGACAATGGTTTAGACAAGGATGGCACAAACTTGGCAAAGAAGTGCGGAATGTAATGGATAACATGGAATGCTGAGATGTTCATTGCACAACATGGTAATATAGAAACTGCCATATATATACCATCGGTCATACACACCGTACATAGTTTAGTACAAGCCCAGGCTGGAGTACAACTACAGTGAAAGATGTTACATCTCATCAGAGGCATTCCAAGCTCCTATACATTATTTTTCTACACCTCCAGAACATGATACACACCAAGTCGTATCCCACGGGTCACGCGGGACTATGGAGAATACAACTATTACAGTACTAGTGAAACTACTACTAGCTCAGACAGCTCCGTAGTAATCCTCATAAAAGTCACCACCAAAACCTGGAAGCGGAACATGATCATCTGGGAACAGACGGTCCTGTGGAGCTTGCGGGCCATAGGGACTCGGATGTGGCCTTGGTCCCACAAACGGTGGTAGACAGGGACTACGAGGAGGGGTGATGCCTCCTACATCATGCCAGTCCATACAATCTGGCAATCCAGACCGCACGGGGTACAGGTCCCTCATGTCCATGTATCCCGTGTGCACAATAGGTGCAAACCGAGTCAAAGTGGCCTAGTGGTTAGAACAAGAGTTGAAGAGCTACATTCGCAAGGCCCGATTTTTGTGGTCCTTTTCCTCGAGCATCTCGGCAGTGGTGTAGAGTAGTGAATCCTCATGTGTAGAGTCATAGTACAAAGCCTAATAGTACCCTTGTGCTCCAGGGAGTGAGGCTGGCATGTAGCAAAAATCGGTGTTCTGGAGCAGGGCAGTTCTGGCTCGAATGATAGTCATCATTAAGTAAGTTGTGTCCTGCACGGACATCTCAATAGTAACCCCAAGTCCATAAGATCAGTGGAGGGGTTTAGTGGCTCCAGGATAAGAGGGATATATCCTGACGGTACAAAGGTACTGGCTCTGACTGAAGTCTCGGAACTGATCCTCGACAGTATATTCAGGATACCATCGATAGCCTGTCTCGACCATCACTTAGACCAACATGACCGTGTGACCAGGTACATCGAGGCACCTTGTCAGACGAACCACTTGGTTCTGGAAACGGGTGTCCATCTGAAAGCACAGAATAATGCAAAGGCATTAGTATTTTCTAGGAGAAATCGGACAGCATAACGGCTGTAAATGGTCAGGAAAAGATTTGAGACATTCACAACAGTTTGCAAAACCACTCAACAACATCATATCAAGGTTCTGGTTCAACTGACAACATACTAAAAGTAGTAGAAACTAAACTGAGGCTTGAACCCACAATCCTATAAGTTACTACGGATTAGTAACACGTGAACCTGATAGAGAGAAGAGAGCCTCGTCCTTAACCCACGTAGAATGAGAAGAGAATGACTCCGATCAGAGGGCATAAGGTAAAGGAGTAAAAGAGCCTTACGTTCCCACCCACAATCAATTCCCCTACATATAACTAAAGCATTTCTAGACTCGACATCGACCAGTTTGGCTCAACGAACCTACAGGCAGTCCGGCTCTGATGCCAACGCTGTCAGGACCCCGATTCCAAGTCACATCGATCTAGCCTGTAACACCACATATCACTTTGCTGCCTAACGCACGGTATTCCCACTGGTGTCGCCTTACCATAGCCTAGGACCGTTTGCGCCTTTTGTCTCACGTATATGATAGTGTCTCTAGCATCCATATGATAGAGAACCCGGGCCGACATGGCTAGTCGTGAACCCAAAGCGGCACAAACCTATGGGGACAGGCATACATGAATCACATCGAGCATGTCGGTCAGCAGCGTGTGAATCCGGGCTGTAGCACTGGGCTAACAGGACTCCGGGAACTCGGGCTGTAGCAGGCTAGGCAGGACTCCGGAAGTCACCGCGTGACATTTCCCCAAAGGGACATACACACGAACAAAGTGAAACACATGCCGATCAGTCAAGTGTCCTGAGCAGTAGTGCTGGGCTAGCAGGACTCCGGTGAACTGGGCTGTAGCGGGCTACTATGGCTCATGGAAGCACTAGACTACATTTCCCCATAAGAGAGGCTGGCATGGATAAACAACTAGATTGTCGGATCCCACACATACCAAGCATTTCATTCATACACACAATATGCTCGATATGTGTAAATACAACATGGCATCACAACAAAACTCTACAACTCAAAGTACTTTATTTAAAGGCTCTAGAGAGCCATACATAACATGTTCATAGACGTAGGGTCACATGACCCGACACTCAAGTCATACAAGCATACAAGCACATGCGGAAGCAAACTAGTCTGAGTACAGACACTAGAAAGAAAGAAGGCTTGACGAAGCCTGTCTATCTACATAGGCCCCTCCATGGCCAGAATCACCACCTGGGTGGCAAGTCACTCATCGACATCGAGGTCTACGTAAAACCCGTCGGAGGGGGCGGTGTTGTCGTCTGAAAACCGTAATTAAAGCAACATGAGTACAAAGGTACTCAGCAAGTCTTACAACAGATCCTACTATACATTCTCATTCTCAAGAAGGTGGTGGAGTTATTGCCGCAAGCCAGCTTTGACTCTTGGCTAAGCTATCCTACGAGACACCACTTGTAAAATAGTTTTCGCACACGAGTCCACTAATCACCAACACAATACTCACACGAGGGCCATCCGCGGTACTCACACTTATCTTGAGTCTTTTAGTGGTAACCATTCACTTGTCTATGAACTGTATAGGCAACCAAGCAGTCCTTTACCGCGGACGCGGCTATTCAAATAGTTTTATACCCTGCAGGGTGTACTTCTTCACACATGTTTCCACCACTTAGCGTCTGCACACGACATGTGCTCGGCAGACTTCAAGCGAAAGCCGACGTGGGTGTAGACCACGACCTGACTAACCGCACAAGTCTCTAGTCCAGGTTTATCGCCTATTCGGGTTCCATCCGTAAGGAAATCCGGCCGGGGTGTCCTCAACGGCCCCAAACAATGTGTACAGGGTCCCGAGACGCCGAACAGGCGCCCGGCATACCCGACCATGGTGTATCTACCACATCATAGCCCACCCCTAGGGTCAGCGCTTCGCACGGCCGCCAACACATAACCTATAAACACACCAGAAACTAGTTGCAACTCCTGGACAGAGGACGAGAGGGGTCAGTAAGTCGAGCGGGGTCATATTTTAGGGCCCAATGTGTGGTAGTAGCTGAATCTTTAATCACGCATACAGATCTCAGTTCTTAGGGAGGGCCTCAATGAAACAACCCATCATGTACTCCTACATGGCCTCTCATCGATACCTTTACCAAATCATGTTCAAGACATCCCTCACATTACCGACGTAATCATTTCACTCTAGCCCATCACCCAGATGAACCAGACCTGACACAACTCTAAGCATAGGAGGCATAGCAAGGTAGGAAATACATACATGGCTCAATAAACTCCTACATATGCTAGTGGGTTTCATCTAGTTACTGTGGCAATGACAGGTCATGCAGAGGATAAGGGTTCAACTACCGCAACACACAACAGTTTGAAACGTTGTTGTCTTAATGCAGTAAATGAGAGCAGGAGCGAGAACATGGGATTGTATCGATATGATCAATGGGGCTTCTTGCCTGATGGAGTAGTAGTAGGGTACTGCCCTTCAGTTGGATACTCGGAGATATCCTCGGAGGCAGAACCTACCACGAAAGACACCACAGAACACAATCATCACATGGCAATATGCAACAATATGATGCATACTATGACATGGCAATATGAGGTGTCCTAGCTAATGCATTGTGAAACAAGTTGGTTTGAGTCCATTTGAATCAAAGGTTCAAATGGAAGCTTATGTTATTAAGTCATATAAGTGCATTTGCTTGTTTCACCTGAACAGCAAGGTTAAACTGTTTTGTCATGCATGAAACCATTACAGATGGAAAGATTGAATTTTTCTGGTCAAATTTCATATATAAATCTTTGCATTTGGAGTTACAGATTAAAAGTTATGAATTTTTGAAGTTTGTAGTATTTTCTGGAATTTCCTGTATAAGAATAATTCCAGTAATTGAATTATTGCGTCAGCATTGCGTCAGTGGTCAACGGGGCCGGTCCAGGTCAAACCTGACCAGTGGGACCCGTGTGTCAGTAGTTAATTAACTAACTAAATTTAGTTAGTGCTAATCTAAGTTAATTAGCAGAGCGGTCCCACTTGTCATAGACTCAGGGGGAGTCAACCTAGGCCCACACGGGGTTAACCAGGGTCAAATGAGGTCAAACTCGCTGGCGTTTAGCCATCGGCGAGGCCAGACGCGGCAGGGCAGTGCGGGTTTCATGCTCCGTCGACCAAATGGGCGGCGGAGAGCATCTACGCGTAGCTGGGACCAAGCCGTGTCGTTTGGTGGCAGTGGTGGAGCTCGGGGTGGTCGGAAACGTCGCTGGTGATGAGCTGTGCGGCTACCGGAGCTCGGGTGAGGTCGAACCCGAGGCTACGGGGCACGGCGAGGCGCGTGGAGTAGTGCTACGGGTTCCTGCGAGTGCGGCGAGTGCGTTGGTCATAGTGGTGTGGCCGGTGGGTGGCCGGAGTCACGTCGGCGACGAGCTCGGCAGGGGCGGGTGCGGGTGAACGTGGTGCGGTGCATACGGTGCAGGAGAGAGTTAACGGAGAGGGGGAGGACGGAGCTGAGCTCACGGCGATTGCAGCAAGCGTCGAAGCGGGCTCGGGGAAGACCGGAGCTGAGTGCGGCAACGATGGCGATCTCGGCGGCCGGAGTTGGGGAAGACGGGGTCAGGGGCGACTCCAGAGCGGGTGAGCGCTCGGGGCTCGGTCTGCTCGACGTAGTCGATGACGGCGGAGCGAATGGACACGGTGACGCGGCACGGGGACGATGGCGGACGCGGTTATCACGGTGGCGCAGGAGCGACAGCGTCGGCCATGGTGCGGGAGAGCGAGGGAGAGGAGCTGGGGAGGAAGGGCCGTGTCTGCGAGCTCGGGGGAGGAGTGGGTGACCGACCCAGGTCAATAGAACGGCGAGGGGAGGAAGCAGGGCGGCGGGCAGCTGCGTGGCACGCATTGGTGCCGGCGTCGAGCACCTGCTTGGCTACCTGGCCGAGTCAAGTAGCTCGCTGGAGCGGTTGGTGGGTTGGGCCGGCTAGGTGGGCCTGCTAGATGGGCGCCAGGTAAGCCTCTGCTCTCTGCTTTTGTTTTTCTTTTTAATTTATTCATGTTCTGTGTTTTGAAATAGTAAAAATACTATTCTATTTAGGAAAAACCTGAAAATATTCAGAGGTACATTTGAAAATATTCTCAACAGCATAAAAATACTTTCAGGATTATTTGGGCATTTTAAAATATGTATAGGATTTAAATTGCCCAAATGCAAATAGTAATGATTTAATCCAATGACCATATGTGTCCTGGAAAAATGTGAACCCATTTTGTCAGGGATTCTAACCCAAAACAAAAAGGGTGGACTTTTTAGAAGGGCATTTCATGTTCATTGAAAAAGATTTTAGTAAACCCTAGTTGTTTCCAGGGGGTGCTGGGGGTTCTGCCATCCCCATTTCAGTTTTCTCGAAGAGTAGACATGATGCAACACTCTAATGCATGAACTAGCTAGGGTGTGACAATAATTTTTTATTATTCCATGCTATTATATTATCTATTTTGGATGTTTTGTATGCATTAATATGCTATTTTATATTATTTTCGAGACTAACTTATTAACCTAGAGCCCAGTGCCAGTTTCTATTTTTTCCTTGTTTTCGAGTTTTACTAAAAAGGAATATCAAACGGATTCCAAACGGAATAAAACTTTTGCGATGATTTTTCTTGGACCAGAAGACTCCCAGCAGACTTGGAGAGTGGCCAGAAGAGTCCCGAGGTCTCGACAAGCCCTTAGGGCGCGCCCTAGGGGAGACTTGTCAGTAGCATCATGAATGAATTCAACAATATAACCAGCACCTAAAGCATTATTTTCATGATATACAAGCATAGAAATTTTATTACTCTCCACATAAGCAAATTTCATCTCATGAATAATACTGGGAGCATCATAAGAAACCCGAATACTATAAATTGTTTCCACATTAAAAGAGTAATGTTCAGATAATGGGTAACCATAATCATGACAAGTTTTATAAATATAATCACTACTTTTTATAGCATAAGTATCATCACAATAATCATCATAAGTAGGAGGCATGTTATCATCATTATAAATTTGCATATCAAAACTTGGGAGACTAAAAATATCATCTTCATTAACCATAGCTTCCCCAAGCTTGGGACAAACATTAATTGCAGCAAATATATTCTCAAAAACATCATCTTCATCAAACATAGCATCCCCAAGCTTGGGCCTTTTCATATCATAAGCATAATCACTTCCGTCATCAATAGTATGGATGGCACCAATAGTATAGCAATTATCATATTCTTCTAAGCAATTATCTTCCACAATTATATTTTCATGAGGCACAATAGTAATAGGAGCATCACAATTTGGGAGAGATATCTTTTTACCTCTCTTCCTTTTTCTTTTCTTCTTCTTCACCACATCATGTGTGGGTTCAATCCTCTTTTTGGAGCTCCTTATTAATGAGATTGGTTGAACAGGAGGCTCTTCCTCGTTACCTGATTCATCATAAGAAATAATTGGAGGATATGGGGAAGTATCTTCCCTTTCCTTAGTATTCTCTTCATCTTCTATTTTTTCTATTCTTTATGTATTTGGCAATATAAGGACTTTCAATACAATTCACCGGACAATACATATAAATTTCCTCTAGATCAAATCCAAGAAGTTTATAACGGGCAAATTCTGGAAGATAATAAGTTATACGTTTCATTTCTTCGTAACCCATAAGCAAACTAAGTTCATTATGATGTGCAAGGGAAATCAAGTCATCACAATTTTTGGACACGATACGATCATGAAACAGTTTGCATTGGGTATTGAAATGATCATGTTCATTACAAAGCTCACAAGTATGGCCAATATAATTTAATTTTTTAGCACATTCATCTAGCCTTTCTTGCAACAATTTAGTTTCTAAATGCTTATGCCTCTTGCAATATCTATCTTCCCTATTCGGTGTGTTCGTACAAAACCAATGTACTCCACAAAAATTGACATGTTTATAGGAGACATCATAACTAGTGCAATCATCATTAGTATCATGGATATTCAAAGAATTCGTACTAACAACATTGCAATCATGCTCATCATTCAAATATTTAGTGCCAAACATTTTATAGATTTCTTCTTCTAGCATTTGAGCATAATTTTCCTTTCCATCATACTCATGAAAGATATTAAAAAGATGAAGCGTATGAGGCAAACTTAATTCCATTTTTTATATTTTTCTTTTATAAACTAAACTAGTGATAAAACAAGAAACTAAAAGACTCGATTGCAAGATCTAAACATATACCTTCAAGAGATAACCTCCCCGGCAACGGCGCCACAAAATAGCTTGATGTCTACTACACAACCTTCTTCTTGTAGACGTTGTTGGTCCTCCAAGTGCAGAGGTTTGTAGGACAGTAGCAAATTTCCCTCAAGTGCATGACCAAAGGTTTATCAATCCGTAGGAGGCATAGGATGAAGATGGTGTCTCTCAAGCAACCTTGCAACCAAATAACAAAGAGTCTCTTGTGTCCCCAACACACCCAATACAACGGCAAATTGTATATGTGCACTAGTTCAGCGAAGAGATGGTGATACAAGTGGTATATGGATAGTAGATAAAGGTATTTGTAATCTGAAAATATAAAAACAGCAAGGTAACGAATGATAAAAGTGAGCGTAAACGGTACTGCAATGCATTGAAACAAGGCCTAGGGTTCATACTTTCGCTAGTGCAAGTTCCCTCAACAATGATAACATAATTGGATCACATAACTATCCCTCAACATGCAACAAAGAGTCACTCCAAAATCACTAATAGCGGAGAACGAACGAAGAGATTATGGTAGGGTACGAAACCACCTCAAAGTTATTCTTTCCAATCAATCCGTTGGGCTATTCCTATAAGTGTCACAAACAGCCCTAGAGTTCATACTAGAATAACACCTTAAGACACAAATCAACCAAAACCCTAATGTCACCTAGATACTCCAATGTCACCTCAAGTATCCGTGGGCATGATTATACGGTATGCATCACACAATCTCAGATTCATCAATTCAACCAACCCAGAGGACCTCAAAGAGTGCCCCAAAGTTTCTACCGAAGAATCACGATGAAAACGTGTGCCAACCCCTATGCATAGGTTCATGGGCGGAACCCGCAAGTTGATCACCAAAACATACATCAAGTGAATCACGTGATATCCCATTGTCACCACAGATATCCACGGCAATACATCCATCAAATGCTCTCAAATATTTAAAGACTCAATTCGATAAGATAACTTCACAAGGGAAACTCAATTCATTACAACAGAGTAGAGGGGGAGAAAACATCATAGGATCCAACTATATTAGCAAAGCTCATGATACATCAAGATCATATCACCTCAAGAACACGAGAGAGAGAGAGATTAAACACATAGCTATTGGTACATACCCTCAGCCTGATGGAGAACTACTCCCTCCTCGTGATGGAGAGCACCGGGATGATAAAGATGGCCACCGGAGAGGGATTGCCCCTCCAGCAGGGTGCCGGAACAGGTCTAGATTGGCTTTCGGTGGCTACGGAGGCTTCTGGCAGCGGAACTCCCGATCTAATCTCTATTCTGCAAGTTTTAGGGTACGTGAGTATATATGGGTGCAGGAAGTATGTCGGTGGAGCTCCGGGGGCCCCACGAGGCAGGGGCGCGCCCTAGGGGGGCGCCCCCACCCTCGTGAGCACCTCCCTTGGCTCCTGACGTGGGGTCCAAGTCCATATGGTAGCTTTCCTTCCAAAAATAACTTCTCTAGTTGATTTCGTTCCGTTTCGACTCCGTTTGATATTCCTTTTCTTCGAAACACTGAAATAGGCAAAGAAACAGCAATCCTGGGATGGGCCTCCGGTTAATAGGTTAGTCCCAAAAATAATATAAAAGTGGATAATAAAGCCCAATATTGCCCAAAACAGTAGATAACATAGCATGGAGCAATAAAAAATTATAGATACGTTGGAGACGTATCAGTTAGCGATTCAGTTCAGCCGCAAGCTCAAGTTCTAGCTGAACTCTTGGGCACTTTGACGACTCTGTTAGCCACAGAGGTTACTGCGGGGATATCAAGCACATCATAATGCAGAAGTTGCAAAGGTGTGAGACGAGGTGGCCAAGGCCTAGGAGGATCTTAATGTAGAGAATTCCAGGATGGCAACGGAGCGAGCCTTGATGGATGCCGAGTCACAACGGATAAGGGCAGAGGCTTTTCGCCTGAGCCTTGGATCACAATGCGTGTAATACTGTTCTTCGAAGGAGGCACCAAAGATGCTTGCCTTTGCAATATGAGGAATGGAACCTTTTTAACATACCTGGGGCAGGAACAAGTAACCTGCCTGGTGCAACTCGGGCTGCTGAGGCGTCAGGGACTAGGGCGGCGGCTCAGGCTCAGCCTTGTTTGTCGGACCCACCTCATTGCGATCAGACCCTGCCAATGGGTTCCAACACCCTGTGGCCATTATTATAACCCGCTGGATAATATGATAGCAGTAGCAACACGGCTGGCGGCTATCCCGATCTAGGGTGAGTCTCCAGCTGAAGTGGAGACCCAGAATGTTGTGGAGCTTCTTTAGACGGTTGTGGCACAACAGGCGGCTTATTCATACAGTCGTGAGCGTGTTCATTCAACCCCCCACCCAAGTCGAAGCTACAACCGGCGTATTGAGTCACTGGCGGTTTCCAGTAGCGAACGGCGTCGTAACCTGCCTCGCAATGATGACCTGCCCCGTGGGCATAACCCACCCCATGATGATAATCTGCTGAACAATGCTCAGGAACATATAGATCATGCTAGAGCGTGTCATGAGGCGGAATTGGTGGCTCAATTGGGGGCTCATCAGTAGTTTCCAGTGAACCCTTCGGCATACGTTGAAGCTGGGACGACTTCCCGGATAGTTGGTGTGCCATGTCTGGTATTGGCTCTATGTAACGAACATCTACCCAATGATTTCAAGGGCCTTCATAAGGTGCCTAATTATACAGCTGGTCTCCCCCTGAGGCTTGGATTGAGAGCTATGAATTGGCCATGGAGATGGTGGATGTTAATGATGTTGTGTGTGCCAACTACTTCACCATGATGTTGGATGGGCAGGCTCGAACCTAGTTAAAAGGATTACTTGCTAATTCCATCAATTCATGGGTTGAGTTGAAAGCGTGTTTCATTCCAATATTTAACGGAAAGTGTAATCTGCCTATGACAATTATTGATCTGGATAACTATGTGTAATGAGAGGATGAGTCGGCCTACCATTGGGTCCGCCGGGTCTTAGCTATTATCCACTCATCAGATAGCATCTTGGCGCGGTCAGCGGTTCTGGTCTTGGAGAAGAACTATCATTTTACCCCTCTCAAGCAGAAGCTTGGGCGCCTTAAGTGTCATAGTAATGACATGGGGGAGCTCATGGCGGCTCTAATTAAATATCCTGATTCTGATAACACCAAGGACCCTAGATCTGGTTATGAGAGGTCCAATAAGAGTAAGAAGAGCAGCAATGGTAAAGGTCGGCAGCAGAATATGGTGATGAACAATGGCAACAACCAAAGCAATGGTGGGAAACGCAAACACCCTGATGGGGGGTCAGATCTCGTGACTAACACCAACATTGGGTATAAGGGCCAGGACTGCAATGGTAATGGTAAGCCGTCCTTTGGTGGAAAAACTTTAATCTTGAAGCAATGTTCAATGAGCCTTGCCCAAAGCACAGTTTACCTGACAAGCCGGCGAGTCACGCCTAGAAGGATTGTTTCATCATGACAGATATAGGAATTCCAACTTTAATCAGCATCATGGTAATAATCATGGGTCGCCTAGCGGGTCATGATCCGGTTCACATGAGCCCGACTTTGGTGGAGGCGGCTCTAATTCCGATTATCAAGGCCAGAATAGTCAAGGTGGTTATCACCAACAGTCTGGTAAGGGCAACCAGTAATAGGGTAATCCGTCAGGATACCAGAGTAATCCAAAGCTGCTCAATGGTGGCCAATACCATGCTTTTACAACCAGTCTTTGTAAACGAGATTAGAAGGTTCATAAGCATGTGGTCAACACTGTTGAGCCGGTCATACCTCAGTATTTGCGGTGGTCAGAATTTCCAATCACAGGGAGTCAAGAGGATCACCTGCCCTGGGTTGAAAATCTGGATCATCTTGCTTTGGTGGTGGCCCCTTAGGTTGGGGTTATAAATTTACTAAGGTGCTTATGGAAGGAGGAAGCAGTATCAACATCTTGTATTATGACACCTTTCGCTGGATGAATTTAAACGACAAGGATCTTAAGCCGTCTTCCATAGTTTTCCATGGTGCAGTGCCTGGTATGTCGGCGTATCCTTTTGGAAAGATTGCTTTGGAAGACGCCTTTGGTAATGACTATGACTACAAAGCAGAGACACTGTAGTTCGAGGTGGTCAAAATCAAGGTCCCATATCATGCCTTGTCTGGATGACCGGCTTATGCAATGTTTATGGCCACTTTGTTATGTTTATTTACATCTTAAGATGCCAGGGCGTAAGGGCACAATTACGGTCCATGGTGACCGAAAAATCGCTTTGGAGTGTGAGGAAGGTGATGATACTTATGCTGGGTCGGCCTGCGCCACAGAAGAGCTTAAGTTTTTATAAGGACAATGTTGACCCGGCCGATATGACTCCTTTGAAGAAGCCCACTACTGAGCAGGACCCTCTGTTGAAGTTTCAGGCTGATGACACTAAGCAGGTTGATTTTTTCCCTGTCGATTCATCTTAGTAGTTCACAGTAGGGGCTAATATGGATCCTAAATAGGAAAGAGCGCTCATCGAGTTCATCCATGAGAATCGGGACATCTTTGCATGGAAACCTTCTGACATGCTGGGTGTACCGATTCTGCTGAGCACACTCTTAATGTGGATCCTATGTTCAAGTGGTTAAACGGTTCCTTCATCGTTTCAATGAAGAGCAACGTAAAGCGATTGGAGAAGTGGTGGCCCGGCTCTTAGTGGCCGGGTTTATCATTGAAGTCTTTCACCGTTAGTCATTGGCTAACCCATTGTTGGTACTCAAGAAGAATGGCACCTCATGTATTTGTGTTGATTATAGAGATCTTAACAAAGCTTGTCCAGCCGATCCATTTGCTCTCCCTCATATCGACCAGATTATTGATGCTACGGTGGGTTGTGAGAGCTTATGTTTCCCTGGTGCTTATTTTGGTTATCATCAAATCAAGATGGCAGTTAAAGACCAAGAGAAGACGGTTTTCATCACACCTTTTGGACCTTTGTGCTATGTTGCTATGCCTTCTCGGCTCAAGAGCACCCAGGCGACTTATCAGCGTTGTGTTCAGAGTTGCTTGCACAGTCAGATTGGACACGACATTCATGCTTATGTGGATGATATTGTGGTCAAGTCCCGGAAGAAGGAGACTCTTCTTGATGATTTGAAGGAGACTTTTAAAAATCTCTATGTCTATAAAATGATGCTTAATCCGGCCAAGTTTGTCTTTGGTGTGCCTATAGGTAAACTATTAGGCTTTCCAGTTTCAGAGAGAGGCATTGAAGCTAACCCAAAGAAGATTAAAGCCATCACTTCGCTTGCTAAGCCAACATGTATCGATGACGTCCAGCGTCTGGCGGGTCGTATTGCGGTCTGGTTATTAATTCTTAAAACCTCCAGCATGATTTGACTCTACAGGTATGTTTTCAACTACTGTATGAGACTATGAGTCTTCGGGTTCGGTAACCCACCCTGGCTTTAAGTCGCCAGTATGTTTTGGCTTGAATAGCCTTGGTTATAGTCTTTTCAGTAGTCATATAAGGCTACATATTTTTGGGTTGTCACCCGCCCTGGCTTTTGACTTTAAATCGCCAGTACATATTTTGTTTAATTTTTTGTAGGACATGTAAAACTTCAAACGAGAATAAGAGTCCTGGTATGGCTCATATATATGATCACATCAGGCCTATCATAAAGATTAAACTAGCGGCTCAAAAGTCAAGATCAACATGCACGAAGGCATGACATGGTGGATAATTGTTTTAAACTACCCTATTACAAGGCTTTACACTGAGCCCAAAAAAGTTTTGAATCAAGTGTTTCTAGAGCTGCACTCCCATTACCCGGCCTGAGATTCGCCTTGATCATCATCACTATGATCAGTTCTCTTCCTGTCGCCTTGAAGATTCTGGGTCATCCTACGCCGGCTCTTCCTCGTCGATCATCTAAAGATCAGCCATTGTCCAGTCGATGTTGGTTAAAGCTTCAAATGTGGCCTTGTCATTTAGTATAATGGAATGATCAACATCAGGGGTGAAGATGTGCTTACACCGAGGAGGAATTTGATTGACAACATCATGAATTGGAGGCTTAATCTTCTAGTTGTTGTCGTCATAAGCCAGCGTGTACTTGTTCAAGTTTAGATATTCAATGATTGAAGTCTTTTTCTTCAAAGGCTGACTGGTCATCCTTGAATTCCGGGCACCCGGTGGCTATTTCCTCTGGGGCAAGCTCAGATCGCCATGCTTTGGCCCGGCCAAGACCAACGATGGCTCCGGCTCGGGTGACTAATAATTTAATTTCTTCAATCTGGCCTGGGAACGTTGACATATGATCCAGAACAGTCTTGATTTGAGTCGGCGGTTTTCTGTTCCCTCCTAAAGCCACAAGACTGCGGAGAGTGCCTCTATATAACTTCTTTGTTAGAGAGTAAATCGCCTTCAGCTTCAATAACATGTCTTGACCAAGACTTGCACTCCTAGGGCCTGTTAAGAAGTCATATAAGAGTCGACGGCGAGTTAGAAATGCATATACCGTTGGAAAGTACATACACACTATTCTGATCACGGGATCAGAATAATATTCTGATCACAACATTAACTTCCCGAGTAACGCGCCTGACCTTCCCCGAGTGCTAGGTTGAACTTCAGCTAAGGTGTCCAAATGGGGCTTGTGATATACCATTGGAAAGCTATGGATACCAGTATCTTGACCCAAGTTAAATTTTTGGCAAAATGTAAGCGGTTTAAGAGCAGTTTTGAAAACCGTTTTTTCTTCATACAAAAACCGTTAATCGTATTTTCGATCGCATTTCTAAACCGTTTATCGAAATGAGGATATGGCATTGGAAAGCTGCTGCAAAACCGCTCCTTTCTACATGTTGAAAGTTTTCTCTAATTCTCTATGGATAAAGAGTAATTTGGAAAATCGTAAAATTTTGCAAACAGAACAGTCGAGTTCATATTTTCAATGTAATTTCGAAATGGCTAATCCAATTGAGGCAAATGATATGGCATTGGAAAGCTTGTGAAAATGGGACGATTTTTCGTGTTGAGAGTTTTTCCTAATTTTGAACGGTTTAAAAGTAATTTAGAAAACGGTACAAGTTCCATCGAGTTTGTATTTTCAAGCTAATTTTTTAACCGTACGCCCGAATTCAAGAAACGATGTGGCATTGGAAAGCATGAGGAAATGTGAAACTTTTTTGTATATATTGTTTCTCTCAATTCCTTAATGTTTTAACTCAATTTTGAAAATAGCTAAAAACGCATTTCTACCGTAATTTCTACAAACTTTATCGGAATGGGGTAAATAATATACTGCTGAAAAGCTATGGAAAATGCGAAACTTTTTCATGTTGATGGTTTCCTCTGATAACTGGCCGTTATTAAGTAATTTCAAAAACAGTGAGATCATGCGTTTTGCCTTTATTGTGAAACGAATTCTTCGAAAATGCACAGCGTGAAGAATTTGAACTTCTCAGCATGTCTACCTGAACTTCACTCTGTTTTTCACATGTTTTTTTCTCGTAGATCTCCATCCATTGCTAGTAGCTCACCATCCATTCACCAAAATTTGAGTAGGTGATATACCGATGGAAAGCTGCTGTAAACATGCAACTTTCCCGTGTTGATCATTTTTTCATACTTGCGACGATTTTAAAAAAATTTCATCTAAAATTCATTCACCGTAGTAGTTGAACTTCCTGTTGTTTTCACGTTGAACTTCTGTGACGTATTTTGGATGTCTAAATACGCGGTGATCATCTCTCACAAGAATTTTTTGAACTTCTCCTCGCCGAGCACTTGAACTTGTAGCAACCATTTTTTCGTTTATGAGTTGTTTTTAAAAGTGCAAAAAATGGCATTGTGTTTTTAATTTTTTGAACATGTAAATCCTAGGTTATAATAAACTCCAACTTCTATGCTATTTCAATTTGAACTTCACCTTTTTATATTTTGATTAAAGAATTGTACTCGATTTTTATACAAAAAAATTCGAGCATGGAAATACAAGGTGAACCTCTCTCGCAAGGATTTTTGAACCTCCCCGGACAGAGCACTTGAACTTCTTTCAACAAACATTTTAAGCTTTTATTTTTCTATACTTTTATTCTCACCTGAAATGCATTCCTTGCACTAGTTGAACTTCTCGTTGTTTCACCTTGAACTTCTGTCACATATTTTTGTTCAACCTCTCTCACAAGAATTTTTGAACTTTCTCGGGTCGAGCACTTGAACTTCTAGCAACAAATTTTTTGGACTTTGCCTTTTTATTCTTTTTTCTCTCATACGAAATGCACACCACATAGTAAATGAACTTCTGATAGTTATCAAACCGAACTTCTCTCTATTTCGCTTTCGTAACAGAAAAAAGTTTGAGTTTTTTTATATACATCGAACCTCTCAAACTTTTTATTTGAACTTCTTTGTGTATTTTTTTAGAAATGTGAAAATTGGAGTTCTGTTAGAAACATCGAACTTCCTCGTTATTTTCAATTGAACTTATTTTTTTATTCTTTAGTAATTTTAAACTTTGAACTTCTCTATTATTTCAATTTGAAGATCACCTTTTTATATTTTGACTAAAGAATTGTATACGATTTTTATACGGAAAAAAATCGAACATGGAAATACAAGGTGGAGCTCTCTCGCAAGAATTTTTCAACTTCCCCGGAAAGAGCACTTGAACTTCTTTCATCAAACAATAAAGCTTTTATTTTTCTCTTCTTTTATTCTCACCTGAAATGCATTCCTTGCAGTACTTGAACTTCTCATTGTTTTCACTATGAACTTTTGTCGCATTTTGTGTATACGTCGAATCACACCCAATTGAAGGCCAGACGTGATTTTTTGCCATTTTCAAACATGTAATTGGAGGTAGGATGTCCTGCAATATAAATTCTGAACCGTGCATGGAGGAGCACGTGAACTTCTTCTTCTAGACTCAACTATTTTGTGAAAAATCAGAATTTTTTATGGACATCGAACTTCACCATTTTTAAAATTTGAACTTCTTAGTTTTATTGGTTAGTAACGGGGAAAATGCTTTTTTTATATAAACAATGATACCGCACCGTTATTTTGATTTCAACTTCTAGTTTTTATAGAATGGGGAAAATTAGTTTTTATAAAATCTTTTGAAATGCTCCTCTTTCTAATTTGAACTTCTCCCTTTTTTTACAAACGGGGAAAGTCCGTTATAAAGATTTTTGAACTACTTTTTTTAACTTCTTGCTCAAATTTTTTGACCTTCCAAATTTGTCTTTTTAGATATTAAAACTTCATTTTTTTATGTTGACCTGCTTTGGTTTTTAAATTTGAACTTCTTATAGGCGCGACATTTTTGTGCATTTTTTGCTTTTCGGTGAAATGGCCTAGGGGGTCCCTTTTTTTCATTTCATGATTTTTCTTCTATACGTGGTACACGTGAACTTCAGAATTTCTGAAACTTGAACTTCGCATGCTTTGAATTTTTTTCACGAAACTCCATAGTTTTTATTCTTTGAATTCCATGATTTTTCTGTTTACTTTTTTTTGGTTTGAACTTCGATGTTCGTTACACCTGAACTTTCGAAACCACACCTTTTTATACACATTTTCCCTTGAATCCAACATTTGCAAAAACAATAGGAAAATTTGGGTCAATTCTCACAAGCAATAGGACAAACATTTAGAGGGCACCCATAATATTTTTTTTGTTCTATTCAATGTACTACGCACAAGCACATGCACAGCACATCCACACAAAATTTGTCTCGCCTAAAATGAAAAAGATTTTAGTGTCACAAGACGACCATATTAGCATCACGAACTAGAGAATATGTACTTTTCAGTACATCTTTTTCAGAAATCCACCTTTTTTGTCTATGCGAACTTCAATTTCTTTTAATATATGAAACTCATTGTGAATTTATTTTATTTCTGCACACGATTTTCGTACACGAAATTTTTATCGTATTACATATTTTGAACATCTTCATTTCTTATTTTTGAACTTCCTCCTCTTTCTCCTATATACACAAAAAGAACATAAAACCAGCCATTATTTGACAAAACATACACACAAAAAGCGCGCGCGCACACAGAGTGTTCTTGTAAGTATAACGTGAAATGGGTAGATGCCATCAACTCATACACAAGAACAAAGAAAATCGGAGATCTCTAAAATGGTCACACATAAAGAGAGAGGATGAGATCTGCCGCACACATTTTTTAGGAGATCTGCCGCAAGATTTTTGTTGTTTGCTCATAGCAAATCAGAGCGGGGTCACACACAAAATGAACAAAATAAACAGAACAATTAGGGAGGATTGTACTAATTGTAGAATCTGCACAAAAAAGAATCCTTGAACTTCTCGGGGAGATGGACGAGAACGACGATCATAAGGCCACACAGGCCAAGAACAGAAGAACCAGTGGGAGGGGGAGAGGAGCCGCACCGGTGGCTGGCGCCAGTAGGGGTTGAGGTGCTTTTCGGGAGCAGGGCAGCAGGGAAGAAGCATATGTCATGGGGGCGCGTTACTGGCGGCAGGTGCCTATGGAGGGAAGAAGGTTGATGTGGCAGTTGCTGGAAGGTCGCGGCGGCAGGTGCGGATCAGGGGCGGCCGCAGGATGGGGCATGTGCCGACTGCCATGGGTAGTCGAGCCGGATCTAGGAGGAGGTCGCCGGCGGTGTTGCGGGAGGAGGCGCTCCAGGGATGTGGACCGGCAGGTGGATGTGGCAGCACGATCCAGGGAGAATGGAGACGGCGGCGGCGTGATCTGGGGAGGGCGGCGGCAGCGTGATCTGGGGCGGCGCGAACCGGGGAGGACGGTGGCGGCTGCGCGATCTGGGAGGACGGCAGCGGTTGCGCGATCCGGGGAGGACGGCGGCGGCTGCGCGACCCGGGGAGGACGGCGGTGGCGGCGCGATCTGGGTGGGACGGTGGCGGCTGCGCGATCCGGGGGAGGACGACGGTTGCCCGATCCAGGGAACAGATGCGGGGATCGATGGGGTGGGGGTGGATCGTGTGGTTTGGTTTCTTTTCTCTATAACGTGCACAGTTGCGGGAGTTCAGGAACACCACCGCGACTCCTATATAGGGCGCGTCGTGATCTAAATAACTATTCTAATCCTGGGATTAGAATAGTGCTATATATATATATATATGTATATATATGAGAAGCCAGGTTGGTTACAGAATTTGAATGGCGCATTACACTTACCGAAGATGGCGACTATCATTTGAGAGATGTGTTGTAGCCGAATAACTTTTTAGTTACCGGCTTAAGCGCAGCTTCAGCATCTTCGGGCTTTTTTGTTAGAGTAGCCTTGTAAATCTCCTAGGCGTCTCTCCCAACATCAAAACCTTCTTTAAGTTTCTCAATTTCTTCTAATGAGGCTATCAGCTCTATCTTGGCCTTGCAGGTTTCTGTCTACTGCATGTTTAAACTTTTTCTTAAATCGCCAACTTGTGATTCCTTGATGTTCAATTCTACATGAAATAGATAAGGAAATGGTTAATATGCAAGGAGCAATTTTGATGAGATACGGTTAATCAAGTTCCAAGCACATTGGAAATGATACAGTTGGCACTTGGGGGCTAATGTAGGTCATTTTAATCTAATTATGACCCGGCTCACATTATTATGTTAAGACGCCCCTTGGGGGCTACATGTTTGGATTTCTTAAGTGACTATAAGTCCCGGCTTACTTTATTAAGTTAAGCCGGCCCTTGGGCGTTACACATTTGGATTTCTCAATTGATTTTAAGTCCCGTCTCATTTTCTTAACCTAAGTCCGTCCTTGGGGTTACAAATTGTAAAAGGTTACAAGTCTACAGCATACTCACTATTTTCCTATACTCTAGACTTGGCGACTATATAAATGCATATGGAAAGGGGTTAGCAACATACCTCATTGAGTTCCTTCATCAGGTTCACTAAGCCAGCTTCCAGATCACGGCTAGTATGAAGGTGGTTCAGATAGCCTGCATGGATGTCGCTTGCAGTAAGGCCAACATAGCTTTCTTGGTCCATCTTTGCCTTTCCTTTTTCCAATGAAGGAGATTCTTCCTTGGCACCATGCTTAGCTACCATAGTGGAAGCCCCTGGCACTGTATGAGCTGTCCAAGTGATGGTCACATTATCAGAGTCCTTTTCAAGAGGGATCTCTTCAGCTGGCTTCGGAGAAGTCGGCGACTTAGGGATTGGCGGGTCATGGCTGGCCGCTAGGTTAAATTCAGTATCCATTTGCTCAGGGTCGGTGGCATTGATTGATGGTGGCGGGTCATTAATAGGTTCTTCCGGGTCTTGAGTGAGGGCCTCAGAAATATCTGTAGACTCCTTCTTTGGTTCAGGAGTTTTGGATCCTTCGAAGACCCGCCCAACTTCTGCTTCTTAACAAATTGAAATGCACCATGGGCGATCTTAAAAGTTGGCATCTAAGTCCTAGAAGAGTCACCGAATGATAGAGACGTCTTTTGATAATTTGAGTCTGAAGGATTAAGAGGTTGACGTATGAGGTCGGCTAATGGGTAAAGAGAGTCTGGGTTATGTGGCACCTCATGTCGACGCTTGCAAAGAGCAGGCGTGTTAGGTAATATGGAGACGAGGTCGTGAGAGTCGCCACTCTGGGTCAAGCGCCTTGACTCGTGTTGCTATTTCTTCAAAAGAAAGTTGGGATCTACATGGCTGGTCTCTGCCTCTACCACAGAGGAAATTATAGTTACCTCTACTGCATCTGCATGGCTGGTCTCTGCCTCTTCCTGAGAGGAATCAGCGTCAATAAGTTGCATGAAAAGAAAGCCAAGCGAGTCAGGTTCTACCTCGGACTCATCATCAAGATGGAGCATTTCTTCGGTTGATGGTTTCTTGGGGCGACCTGGACCACGAGTTTTTGTTTTGGTCTTCTTAACTGGGGCGGCGGCTTGAAGTTTCCTTCTCTAGAATGGAGAGTCGGCCTGTATAAAAATGAGCAATAGAAAAATGAAATAAGGAGAAAGTTACAAAAATGGATGAAAATATGATGAAGTTTGATCTAATGACTTAAGGGAGGAGCCAGGTTAAGTGTGTAGAAGGGATTCAATCCCACTTTGCTGCAGCTTTCCAGAGACTCACCGAGGAGCGTATTGACCATCTCATTGATCTCTTTATCAGTTAGACGAGATCGGTTGTAGCATTGTGGGTCTTTTGGGTCACCAGTATAATGACAGATTAAGCCGCTGCGCTAGCCAGACTAGGTCAACTCCAGTTAGGCCATTGGCGAGCAAGGCCCTTATCTTTGAAAAGGTGGCTGCAAAGGGAGCGCGTTCGGCAACAGTTAAATGACCTGGAAGCTGGACGATGGTGGTAAGCCGTGATAACCCACAAGTATAGGGGATCGCAACAGTTTTCGAGGGTAGAGTATTCAACCCAATTTTTTTCATTCGACACAAGGGGAGCCAAAGAATATTTCCAAGTATTAGCAGCTAAGTTGTAAATTCAACCACACCTACAAATTTAATATCTACAGCAAAGTGTTTAGTAGCAAGGTAATATGATAATAGTGGTAACGGTAGCAAAAGATAACAGTAGTAAAAGTAATGGTTTTTGTATTTTGTAGTGATGATAGCAATAGCGACAGAAAAGTAAATAAGCGAAGAACAATATATGGAAAGCTCATAGGCAATGGACCAGTGATAGAGAATTATGTCGGATGAGGTTCATCATGTAACAGTCGTAACCTAGGGTCACACAGAACTAGCTCCAGTTCATCAATGTAATGTAGGCATGTATTCCAAATATATTCATACGTGCTTATGGAAAAGAACTTGCATGACATCTTTTGTCCTACCCTCCTGTGGCAGCGGGTTCCTTACGGAAACTAAGGGATATTAAGGCCTCCTTTTAATAGAGTACCGGAACAAAGTATTAACACATAGTGAATACATGAACTCCTCAAACTAAGGTCATCACCAGTAAGTATCTCGATTATTGTCACTTCGGGGTTAACGGATCATAACACATAATAGGTGACTATAGACTTGCAAGATAGGATCAAGAACTCTCATATATTGATGAAAACATAATAGGTTCAGATCTGAAATCATGGCACTCGGGCCCTAATGACAAGCATTATGCATAGCAAAGTCATAGCAACATCAATCTTAGAAGATAGTGGATACTAGGGATCAAACCCTAACAAAACTAACTCGATTACATGATAAATTTCATACAACTCATCACCGTCCAGCAAGCCTACGATGGAATTACTCACGCACGGCGGTGAGCATCATGAAATTGGTGACGGAGGATGGTTGATGATGACGATGGCGATGGATTCCCCTCTCCGGAGCCCCGAACGGACTCCAGATAAGCCCTCTCGAGAGGTTTTAGGGCTTGGCGGCAGCTCCGTATCGTAAAATGCGATGAATCCTTCTCTCTAATTTTTTTCTCCCCGAAACACAATATATAGAGTTGGAGTTGGAGTCGGAGAGGCACCAGGGGGCGCGCCCCCACCCTCGTGGATAGGTGGTGGGCCCCCTGGCCTTCATCTTTTGCAGGTATTTTTTATATTTTCCAAAAAGTAGCTCCGTGAAGTTTCAGGTCATTCCGAGAACGTTTGTTTCTACACATAAATAACACCAAGGTAATTCTGCTGAAAACAACTTCAGTCCAGGTTAGTTCCATTCAAATCATGCAAGTTAGAGTCCAAAACAAGGGAAAAAGTGTTTGGAAAAGTAGATACGATGGAGACATATCAAGCCGGTAGGGGCGGAAACCTGGCAAGGGGTTCTCTCTAGATGGGGAGTTATCTTTGCAGTAGAACCAGGTGAAATTCCAGTCTTTGGGGTGACTGGGAAGGGCGGTGATGGAAACACCACCGAGCTCAAGACTGGGCCCGTCTGACATTTCAATTTGACAGTTGATATAAAAATTGTGTCTGAATAAATCAACAGAGGGTTCCTCCCCAAGGTACACCTCGCAGAATACTTGAAAGTTGCATACGTTAGAGACGGAGTTGGGACCAATGTCTTGTGGATGAAGATTGTAGAAATACAAAACATCCTGAAATTTTTTGACCCGGGGGTGGGAAACAACGGAGAAGATGATCTGTAAAAACTACAGCCTCCCCTTCTTGGGGTTCAGGGGTACATTCGGAGCCTACAACCCGCCAGTGAATGACCTCTTGAGGAGGCAAAACCCCCATGGTCACAAAATCATTGAGTGTGCTCACCGTGACTTTGGAGGCAATCCAGTCATAGGAGGTGGGAGTCTTAGTCATGATGGCAAGTTAAAAGTTATGGCCTGAGAATAAAAGTATGGTGGATTAATGTATGATGATAAGCCGCCTTGTCGGCGTTCTGGGAACGGGGGTACCCAGACTTGCCTACCTGCGGCCCACGGCGTGGCTCCATCAACGACCTGGTACGGCCTAGCTTCAACGGCAACAATACAAGACCCTCGCGAGTGGCCAAGCCTCGCGAGGCGGACGACATCCAGGGCCTTTCTGGGGGGCAGCCTCACTAGGCTGGCTCCCGAGGAGCAGAGATATCTATGCAAGGAGCACCTAGCAAGGTTCATATGACTTGAGCCATGACGACCAAGGCCAGGCGGGCGCGAGCGGGCGCAATGTACCAATTGTTGGGGAACACGGTATTTCAAAAAAATTCTTACGATCACGCAAGATCTATCTAGGAGATGCATAGAAACGAAAGGGGAGAGTGTGTCCACGTACCCTCGTAGACCGAAAGTGGAAGCGTTTAGTAACGCGGTTGATGTAGTCGAACTTCTTCGCGATCCAACCAATCCAAGCACCGAACTACGGCACCTCCGTGTTCAGCACACGTTCAGCTCAATGACGTCCCTCAAGCTCTTGATACAGTTGAGGACAAGGGAGAGTTTCATCAGCACGAATGCATGGCGACGGTGATAATGAACTTACCGGCGCAGGGTTTTGCCTAAGCACTACGACGATATGACCGAGGTGGTAAACTGTGGAGGGGGCACCGCACATGGCTAAGACAATTGATCTTGTGTGTTCTAGGGTGCCCCCTTCCCCATATATAAAGGAGGGGAGGGGGAGGCCGGCCGTCCCCTGTAGGGTGCGCCAGGAGACAGGAGTCCTACTAGGACTCCAAGTCCAAGTAGGATTCCACCTGGAGGAAGGGGAAGAAGGAAGGGAGAGGGAGAGAGGAAGGAAAGGGGGGCGCCCCCTTCCCCTAGTACAATTCGGACCCAAGGATGGGGAGCGCAGCGAGCCCCTTGTGGCCCTTCTCTCTTCCCACTAAGGACAATGAAGGCCCATTAGTTCCCCCGGGAGGTTCCGATAACCCTCCGGCACTCTCATAATTACCCGGTACCTCTCCGAACTCATCCGGTGACCGGATAACATCGCCCAATATATCAATCTTTATGTCTCAACCATTTCAAGACTCCTCGTCATGTCCGTGATCTCATCCGGGACTCCGAACAAACTTCGGTCATCAAATCACATAACTCAGAATACAAATCATCATTGAATGTTAAGCATGCGGACCCTATGGGTTCGAGAACTATGTAGACATGACCGAGACACATCTCCGGTCAATAACCAATAGTGGAACCTGGATGCTCATATTAGCTACTACACATTCTACGAAGATATTTATCGGTCAAACCGCATAACAACATACATTGGTCCCTTTGCCATCAGTATGTTACTTGCCCGAGACTCGATCATCGGTATCACCATAGAGTGACAAATCCTAATATCGATCTATGCCAACTCACCAAACACCATCGGAGACACCTGTAGAGCATCTTTATAATCACCCAGTTACATTATGACGTTTGATAGCACACAAGGTATTCCTCTGGTATTCGGGAGTTGCATAATCTCATAGTCAGAGGAACATGTATAAGTCATGAAGAAAGCAATAGCAATATAACTAAACGATCATTATGCTAAGCTAACGGATGGGTCTTGTCCATCACATCATTTTGTAAGATGTGATCCCGTTCATCAAATGACAACACATGTCTATGGTCAGGAAACTTAACCATCTTTGATTAACGAGCTAGTCTAGTAGAGGCATACTAGGGACACTCTATTTGTCTATGTATTCACACATGTACTAAGTTTCCGGTTAATACAAGTCTAGCATGAATAATAAACATTTATCATGATATAAGGAAATATAAATAACAATTTTATTATTACCTCTAGGGCATATTTCCTTCAGTATCCCACTTGCACTAGAGTCAATAATCTAGATTACATAGTAATGATTCTAACACCCATGGAGTCTTGGTGTTTATCATGTTTTGCTCGTGAGAGAGGCTTAGTCAACGGGTCTACAACATTCAGATCTGTATGTATCTTGCAAATCTCTATGTCTCCCTCCTTGACTTCATCGCGGATGGAATTGAAGCATCTCATGATGTTTTTGGTTCTCTTGTGAAATCTGGATTCCTTCGCCAAGGCAATTGTTCCAGTATTGTCACAAAAGATTTTCATTGGACCCGATGCACTAGGTATTACACCTAGATCGGATATGAACTCCTTCATTTGCTGCTTCCAAAGCAGCTATGTACTCCGCTTCACACATAGATCCCTCCGCAATGCTCTACTTGGAACTGCGCCAACTGACAGCTCCACCATTCAATATAAATACGTATCCGGTTTGTGACTTGGAGTCATCCGGATAAGTGTCAAAGCTTGCACCGACATAACTATTTGCGACGAGCTCTTTGTCACCTCCATAAATGAGAAACATATCCCTAGTCCTTTTCAGGTATTTCAGGATGTTCTTGACCGCTGTCAAGTGATCCACTCATGGATTACTTTGGTACCTCCCTGCTAAAATAATAGCAAGGCACACATTAGATATGGTACACAGCATTGCATACATGATAGAACCTATGGCTCAGGCATAGGGAATGACTTTCGTTTTATCTCTATCCTCTATAGTGGTCGGGCATTGAGTCTGACTCAACTTCATGATGTCTACTACACAACCTTCTTCTTGTAGACGTTGTTGGGCCTCCAAGTGTAGAGGTTTGTAGGCCAGTAGCAAATTTCCCTCAAGTGGATGACCTAAGGTTTATCAATCCGTGGGAGGCATAGGATGAAGATGGTCTCTCTCAAACAACCCTGCAACCAAATAACAAAGAGTCTCTTGTGTCCCCAACACACCCAATACAATGTTAAATTGTATAGGTGCACTTCAGCGAAGAGATGGTGATACAAGTGCAATATGGATGGTAGATATAGGTTTTTGTAATCTGAAACTATAAAAATAGCAACCTAACTAATGATAAAAGTGAGCGGAAACGGTATTGCAATGCGTTGAAACAAGGCTAGGGTTCATACTTTCACTAGTGCAAGTTCTCTCAACAATAATAACATAATTGGATCATATAACTATCCCTCAACATGCAACGAAGAGTCACTCCAAAGTCACTAATAGCGGAGAACAAACGAAGAGATTATTGTAGGGTACGAAACCACCTCAAAGTTATTCATTCTGATTGATCTATTCAAGAGTTCGTAGTAAAGTAACACGAAGCTATTTTTTCCATTCAATCTATCATAGGGTTTGTACTAGAATAACACCTTAAGACACAAATCAACCAAAACCCTAATTTCACCAAGATACTACAATGTCACCTCAAGTATCCGTGGGTATGATTATACGATATGCATCACACAATCTCAGATTCATCTATTCAGCCAACACAAAGAACTTCAAAGAGTGGCCCAAAGTTTCTACCGGAGAGTCAAGACGAAAACATGTGCCAACCCCTATGCATAAGTTCATGAGGTCATGGAACTCGCAAGTTGATCACCAAAACATACATCAAGTGGATCACGTGATATCCCATTGTCACCACAGGTAAGCACATGCAAGACATACATCAAGTGTTCTCAAATCCTTAAAGACTCAATCCGATAAGATAACTTCAAAGGGAAAACTCAATTCATCAAAAGAGAGTAGAGAGGGAGAAACATCATAAGATCCAACTATAATAGCAAAGCTCACGATACATCAAGATCGTACCAAATCACGATACATAGCTACTAGTGCATACCCTCAGCCCTGAGGGTGAACTACTCCCTCCTCGTCATGGAGAGCGTCGGGATGATGAAGATGGCCACCGGGGAGGGATTCCCCCTCCGACAGGGTGCCGGAACGGGTCTAGATTGGTTTTCGGTGGATATGGAGGCTTGTCGCGGCGGAACTCCTGATCTAGGTTTAGTATATATAAGAGGTTTTGGCGTCGACAACAAGTCAGGGGGTCTCCGTGTTGTCCACGAGGTAGGGAGGCGCGCCCAGGGGGGTGGGCGCGCCCCCACCCTCGTGGGCAGCCCGGGACTCTTCTGGCCCAACTCTTTTACTCCATGGCCTTCTTCTAGTCCAAAAATAAGTTCCGTGAAGTTTAAGGTCAATTCGATTCCGTTTGATTTTCCTTTTCTGCGATACTCAAAAACAACGAAAAAATAGAAACTGGCATTGGGCTCTAGGTTAATAGGTTAGTCCCAAAAATCGCATAAATAGCATATAAATGCATATAAAACATCCAAGGTTGATAATATAATAGCATGGAACAATCAAAAATTATAGAAACGTGGAGACGTATCAAGCATCCCCAAGCTTAATTCCTGCTCGTCCTCGAGTAGGTAAATGATAAAAATAGAGTGTTTGATGTTCAATGCCACCTAACATATTTATCAATGTAATCTTCTTTATTGTGGCAAGAATATTCAGATCGAAAAGATTCAAAACAAAATTCTAATATTGACATAAAAATGATAATACTTCAAGCACACTAAGCAAGCAATTATGTCTTCTCAAAATAACATGGCCAAAGAAAGCTATCCCTACAAAATCATATAGTCTGGCTATGCTCTATCTTCATCACACAAAATATTTAAATGATGGACAACCCCGATGACAAGCCAAGCAATTGTTTCATACTTTTGATGTTCTCAAACTTTTTCAATCTTCACGCAATACATGAGCGTGAGCCATGGACATATCACTATAGGTGGAATGGAATGGTGGTTGTGCAGAAGACAAAAGGCAGAAGATAGTCTCACATCAACTAGGTGCATCAACGGGATATGGAGAAGCCCATCAATAGATATCAATGTGAGTGAGTAGGGATTTCCATGCAATGGATGCACTAGAGCTATAAGTGTATGAAAGCTCAAAAATAAACTAAGTGGGCGTGCATCCAACTTTCTTGCTCACGAAGACCTAGGGCATTTTAAGGAAGCCCATCATTGGAATATACAAGTCAAGTTCTATAATGAAAAATTCCCACTAGTATATGAAAGTGACAACATAGGAGACTCTCTATCATGTAGATCATGGTGCTACTTTGAAGCACAAGTGTAGTAAAAGCATAGTACCATTGTCCCTTCTCTCTTTTTCTCTCATTTTTTCATTTTTTTATTTGGGCCTTCTCTTTTTTTGTCCTTTCTTTTTTTCTCTCTCTTTTTTTCGTTCGGAGTCTCATCCCGACTTGTGGGGGAATCATAGTCTCCATCATCCTTTCCTCACATGGGACAATGCTCTAATAATGATGACCATCACACTTTTATTTATTTACAACTCAACAATTACAACTCAATACTTAGAACAAAATATGACTCTATATGAATGCCTCCGGTTGTGTACCGGGATGTGCAATGACTCATGAGTGACATGTATGAAACAAATACGATGTCAACTACATGATCATGCAAAGCAATATGACAATGATGGAGCATGTCATAATAAACGGAACGGTGGAAAGTTGCATGGCAATATATCTCAGAATGGCTATGGAAATGCCATAATAGGTAGGTATGGTGGCTGCTTTGAGGAAGGTATATGGTGGGTGTATGATACCGGCGAAAGGTGTGCGGTATTAGAGAGGCTAGCAATGGTGGAAGGGTGAGAGTGCGTATAATCCATGGACTCAACATTAGTCATAAAGAACTCACATACTTATTGCAAAAATCTATTATTTATCAAAACGAAGTACTACACGCATGCTCCTAGGGGGATAGATTGGTAGGAAAAGACCATTGCTTGTCCCCGACCGCCACTCATAAGGAATACAATCAAAAAATAAATCATGCTCCGACTTCATCACATAACGGTTCACCATACGTGCATGCTACGGGACTTGCAAACCTCAACACAAGTATTTCTCAAATTCACAATTACTCAACTAGCACAACTCTAATATTACCATCTTCATATCTCAAAACAATTATCAAGTATCAAACTTCTCATAGTATTCAATGCACTCTATATGAAAGTTTTTATTACACCCATCTTGGATGCCTATCACATTAGGACTAGTTTCATAACCAAAGCAAATTACCATGCTGTTTGGGGCTCTCAAAATAATATAAGTGAAGCATGAGAGATTGATAATTTCTTCAAAATAAAACCACCGACGTGCTCTAAAAAGATATAAGTGAAGCACTAGAGCAAATGACAAACTACTCCGAAAGATCTAAGTGAAGATCAATGAGTAGTCGAATAATTATGCAACTATGTGAAGACTCTCTAACATTTAAGAATTTCAGATCTTGGTATCTTATTCAAACAGCAAGCAAAATAAAAAATAATGAAATGACGCTCCAAGCAAAACACGTATCATGTGGTGAATAAAAATATAGCTCCAAGTAAAGTTACCGATGAACGAACACGAAAGAGGGGATGCCATCCGGGGCATCCCCAAGCTTAGGCTATTGGTTGTCCTTGAATATTACCTTGGGGTGCCTTGGTCATCCCCAAGCTTAGGCTCTTGCCACTCCTTATTCCATAGTCCATCGAATCTTTACCCAAAACTTGAAAACTTCACAACACAAAACTTAACAGAAAACTCGTAAGCTCCGTTAGTATAAGAAAATAAATCACCATATAGGTGCTATTATGAACTCATTATAAATTCATATTGGTGTAATATATACTGTATTCCAACTTCTCTATGGTTCATACCCTCCGATACTACTCACAGATTCATCAAAATAAGCAAACAACACAATGAAAACAGAATCGGTTAAGAACAGAACAGTCTGTAGCTATCTGGAGGTTTCGAATACTTCTGTCACCCCAAAAATTCTGAAATAAATTGGTGGACCTGAGGAATTTGTCTATTAATCATCTGCAAAAATAGTCAACCTAAACGCACTCTCCAGTAAAAAATGGCAGCTAATCTCGTGAGCGCAAAAGTTTCTGTTTTTTACAGCAAGATCGCAAAGACTTCACCCAAGTCTTCCCAAAGGTTCTACTTGGCACAAACACTAATTAAAAAATAAAACCACATCTGAAAAGAGGCTAGATGAATTGTTTATTACTAAACAGGAGAAAAATCAAAGAACAAAAATAAAATTGGGTTGCCTCCCAACAAGTGCTATCGTTTAACGCCCCTAGCTAGGCATGATGATTTCAATGATGCTCACAAAAAGAATAAGAATTGAAACATAAAGAGAGCATCATGAAGAATATAACTAGCACATTTAACCCTAACCCACTTCCTATGCATACTGATTTTGTGAGCAAACAACTTATGGGAACAAGAATCTACTTGCGTAGGAAGGTAAAACAAGCATAGCTTCAAGATTTTCAACACATAGAGAGGAAACTTGATATTATTGCAACTCCTACAAGCATATATTCCTCCCTCATAATAATTTTCAATGGCATCATGAATGAATTCAACAATATAACCATCATATAAAGCATTCTTTTCATGATCTACAAGCATAGAATTTTTATTACTCTCCACATAAGCAAATTTCTTCTCATGAATAGTAGTGGGAGCAAACTCAACAAAAAAACTATCATGTGAAGCATAATCCAATTGAAAGTTAAAATCATGATGACAAGTTTCATGGATATCATTATTCTTTATAGCATACATGTCATCACAATAATCATCATAGATAGGAGGGATGCTTTCATCATAATAAATTTGCCCATCAAAACTTGGGGGGCAACAAATATCATCTTCATCAACATAGCATCCCCAAGATTGTGGCTTTGCATAACATTAGCATCATGGATGTTCAAAGAATTCGTACTAACAACATTGCAATCATGCTCATCATTCTAATATTTAGTGCCAAACATTTTAATACATTCTTCTTCTAACATTTTGGCACAATTTTCGGAATCCTTATTTTCATGAAAGATATTAAAAAGATGAAGCATATGAGGCAACCATAATTCCATTTTTTGTAATTTTCTTTTATATACTAAACCAGTGATAAAACAAGAAACTAAAACATTCGATTGCAAGATCTAAAGATATACCTTCAAGTGCTAACCTCCCCAGCAACGACGCCAGAAAGGAGCTTCATGTCTACTACACAACCTTCTTCTTGTAGATGTTGTTGGGCCTGCAAGTGCAGATGTTTGTAGGACAGTAGCAAATTTCCCTCCAGTGGATGAACTAACGTTTATCAATCCGTGGGAGGCATAGGATGAAGATGGTCTCTCTCAAACAACCCTGCAACCAAATAACAAAGAGTCTCTTGTGTCCCCAACGCACCCAATACAATGATAAATTGTATAGGTGCACTAGTTCGGCGCAGAGATGGTGATACAAGTGCAATATGGATGGTAGATATAGGTTTTTGTAATCTGAAAATATAAGAACAGCAAGGTAACTAATGATAAAAGTGAGCGAAAACGATATTGCAATGCGTTGAAACAAGGCCTAGGGTTCATACTTTCACTAGTGCAAGTTCTCTCAACAATAATAACATAATGGGATCATATAACTATCCCACAACATGAAACAAAGAGTCACTCCAAAGTCACTAATAGCGGAGAACAAACGAAGAGATTATTGTAGGGTACGAAACCACCTCAAAGTTATTCATTCTGATCGATCTATTCAAGAGTCCATAGTAAAATAACACAAAGCTATTTTTTCGTTCAATCTATCATAGAGTTCGTACTAGAATAACACATTAAGACACAAATCAACCAAAACCCTAATGTCACCTAGATACTCCAATGTCACCTCAAGTATCCGTGGGTATGATTATACGATATGCATCACACAATCTCGGATTCATCTATTCAACCAACACAAAGAACTTCAAAGAGTTACCCAAAGTTTCTACCGGAGAGTCAAGACGAAAATGTGTGCCAACCCCTATGCATAAGTTAACGGGGTCACGGAATTCGCAAGTTGATCACCAAAACAGACATCAAGTGGATCACGTGATATCCCATTGTCACCACAGATAAGCACATGCAAGACATACATCAAGTGTTCTCAAATCCTTAAAGACTCAATCTGATAAGATAACTTCAAAGGGAAAACCCAATTCATCACAAGAGAGTAGAGGGGAAGAAACATCATAAGATCCAACTATAATAGCAAAGCTTGCGATACATCAAGATCATGCCAAATCAAGAACACGAGAGAGAGAGAGAGAGAGATCAAACACATAGCTACTGCTACATACCCTCAGCCCCGACGGTGAACTACTCTTTCCTCATCATGGAGAGCGCCGGGATGATGAAGATGGCCACCGGAGAGGGATTCCCCCCTCCGGCAGGGTGCCGGAATGGCTCTAGATTGGTTTTCGGTGGCTACGGAGGCTTGCGGCGGCGAAACTCCTGATCTAGGTCTCTTTCTGGAAGTTTCAGTATATATAAGAGGTTTTGGTGTCGAGAATAAGTTAGGGGGGTCTCCGGGCTGCCCACGAGGTAGGGAGGCATGCCCAATGGGTGGGCGCGCCCCCCACCCTCGTGGGCAGCCCGAGACTCTTCTGGCCCAACTCTTTTACTCCATGGCCTTCTTCTGGTCCAAAAATAAGTTCCGTGAAGTTTCAGGTCAATTGAACTCCGTTTGATTTTCCTTTTCTGCGATACTCAAAAACATCAAAAAAATAGAAACTGGCACTGGGCTCTAGGTTAATAGGTTAGTCCCAAAAATCATATATAATAATATATAATTGCATATAAATCATCCAAGGTTGACAATATAATAGCATGGAACAATAAAAAAATTATAGATACGTTGGAGACGTATCACTTCACACCTTGTAACACAGGCAAGAACCCTTTCTTTGACTGATCAATTTTGAACTTCTTCAAAACTTTATCAAGGTATGTGCTTTGTGAAAGTCCAATTAAGCGGCTTGATCTATGTCTATAGATCTTGATGCCCAATATATAAGCAGCTTCACCAAGGTCTTTCATTGAAAAATTCTTATTCAAGTATCCTTTTATGCTATTCAGAAATTCAGTATCATTTCCGATCAATAATATGTCATCCACATATAGTATCAGAAATGCTATAGAGCTCCCACTCACTTTCTTGTAAATACAGGCTTCTCCAAAAGTTTGTATAAAACCATATGCTTTGATCACACTATCAAATCTTATATTCCAACTCCGAGAGGCTTGCACCAGTCCATAAATGGATTGCTGGAGCTTGCACACTTTGTTAGCACCTTTAGGATCGACAAAACCTTCTGGTTGCATCATATACAACTCTTCTTTAGGAATGCAGTTTTGACATCCATTTTCCAGATTTCATAATCATAAAATGTGGCAATTGCTAACATGATTCGGACAGACTTAAGCAATGCTGCAGGTGAGAAGGTCTCATCGTAGTCAACTCCTTGAACTTCTCAAAAACCTTTCGCAACAAGTCAAGCTTTGTAGACAGTAACATTACCGTCAGCGTCAGTCTTCTTCTCTTGAAGATCCATTTATTCTCTGTGGCTTTCCAATCATCGAGCAAGTCAACCAAAGTCCACACTTTGTCCTCATACATGGAACCCATCTCAGATTTCATGGCCTCAAGCCATTTCGCAGAATCTGGGCTCACCATCGCTTCCTCGTAGTTCGTAGGTTCGTCATGGTCAAGTAACATGACCTCCAGAGCAGGATTACTGTACCACTCTGGTGCGGACCTTACTCTGGTTGACCTACGAGGTTCAGTAGTGACTTGATCTAAAGTTGCATGATCATCATCATTAGCTTCCTCACTGATTGGTGTAGGAATCACTAGAACTGATTTTTGTGAAGAACTACTTTACAATTCGAGAGAAGGTACAATTACCTCATCAAGTTCTACTTTCCTCCCACTCACTTCTTTCAAGAGAAACTCCTTCTCTAGAAAGGATCCATTCTTAGCAATGAAAATATTGCCTTCGGATCTGTGATAGAAGGTGTACCCAACAGTCTCCTTTGGGTATCATATGAAGACACATTTCTCCGATTTGGGTTTGAGCTTATCAGGTTGAAGCTTTTTCACATAGGCATCGCAACCCCAAACTTAAAAAAAGACAACTTCTGTTTCTTGCCAAACCACAGTTCATATGATGTCGTCTCAACGAATTTAGATGGTGCCCTATTTAACGTGAATGCAGCCGTCTCTAAAGCATAACCCCAAAACGATAGCGGTAAATCAGTAAGAGACATCATAGATCGCACCATATCTAATAAAGTGCGGTTACGATGATCGGACACACCATTACGTTGTGGTGTTCCAGGTGGCATGAGTTGCGAAACTATTCCACATTATTTCAAATGAAAACCAAACTCATAACTCAAATATTCACCTCCATGATCAGATCGTAGAAACTTTATTTTCTACTTCACTCTGAAATGCTTTAACTTTTCAAATATTTCATACTTATGTTTCATCAAGTAGATATACCCATATCTGCTCAAGTCATCTGTGAAGGTCAGAAAACAACGATACCCGTTGTGAGCCTCAACACTCATCGGACCGCATACATCAGTAAGTATTATTTCCAACAAGTCTGTTGTTCGCTCCATTGTTTTGGAGAACGGATTCTTAGTCATCTTGCCCATGAGGCATGGTTCGCAAGCATCAAGTGATTCCAAAAGTCCATCAGCATGGAGTTTCTTCATGCGCTATACACCAATATGACCTAAATGGCAGTGCCACAAATAAGTTGCACTATCATTATAAACCTTGCATCTTTTGGCTTCAATATTATGAATATGGGTATCACTACAATCGAGATTCAACAAGAATAGACCACTCATCAAGGGTGCATGACCATAAAAGATATTACTCATATAAATAGAACAACCATTATTCTCTGATTTAAATGAATAACCGTCTCGCATCAAACAAGATCCAAATATAATGTTCAAGCTCAATGCTGGCACCAAATAACAATTATTTAGGTCTAAAAATAATCTCAGCGGTAGATGTAGAGGTAGCGTGCTGACGGCGATCACATCGACTTTGGAACCATTTCCCACACGCATCGTCACCTCGTCCTTAGCCAATCTTCGTTTAATCCGTAGCCCCTGTTTCGAGTTGCAAATAAGAGCAATAGAACCAGTATCAAATACCCAGGCGCTACTACGAGCATTAGTAAGGTACACATCAATAACATGTATATCAAATATACCTTTCACTTTGCCATCATTCTTATCCACCAAATACTTGGGGCAGTTCCGCTTCCAGTGACTAGTCCCTTTGCAGTAGAAGCACTCAGTCTCAGGCTTAGGTCCAGACATGGGCTTCTTCACTTGAGCAGCAACTTGCTTGCCATTCTTCTTGAAGTTCCCCTTCTTCCCTTTGCCCTTTTTCTTGAAACTAGTGGTCTTGTTAACATCAACACTTAATGCTCCTTCTTGATTTCTACCTCTGCAGCCTTTAGCATCGCGAAGAGCTCGGGAATTGTCTTATCCATCCCTTGCATATTATAGTTCATCACGAAGCTTTTGTAGATTGGTGGTAGTGACTGAAGAACTTTGTCAATGACACTCTCATCAAGAAGATTAACTCCTAGTTGAGTCAAGTGGTTGTGGTACCCAGACATTCTGAGTATATGTTCACTGACAGAACTATTCTCCTCCATCTTGCAGCTGTAGAACTTATTGGAGACTTCATATCTCTCAATCCGGGCATTTGCTTGAAATATTAACTTCAACTCCTGGAACATCTCATATGCTCCATGACGTTCAAAACGTCGTTGGAGTCCCGGTTCTAAGCCGTAAAGCATGGCACACTGAACTATCGAGTAGTCATCAGCTTTGCTCTGCCAGACATTCATAACGTCCGGAGTTGCTCCTGCAGTGGGTTTTGCACCTAGCGGTGCTTCCATGACGTAATTCTTCTGTGCGGCAATGAGGATAATCCTCAAGTTACGGACCCGGTCTATGTAGTTGCTGCCATCATCTTTCAACTTAGCTTTCTCTATGAACGCTTTAAAATTCAAGGGATGTCACATCCCTAGTTATGGTATGACCTAGGCTAGCCCTTCATGCTTGCATCATGTTTAAACTCCATTTAAATTTGAAATGGGGATTTGTGAAACCCTCAGAATCATTTCGGAAAATAACCCAAATAAAAAGTGTTCCAAAAGGGTCCAAGAAAATGTTCATGTCTCTCTCTGAAAATATTGGTGAGAGGTAAAATTCAAACCAATATTTTTAGGAGCTCATAAATATCTATTTTGGCCATTTGGAATTAATGCATAATTATTTGCATTGGATTTATATTTGTTATATATTCAAATATACTCCAATAATTCTGATTTTTAATGTGGGGCTTTGGAAAAATCCAATTAGTTCCTACAATAATTTTCAGAACAATATAAAAATGATTTGGTATTTTTATCAAATCAAAACAAATGTCAGAAAATAGAAAACAAAAACAAATAGAAAAAATGGGGGAGCAACTTAACTGGGCTTACCTGGCCGGTCCAGTGGACTGCCAGCCCACGAGGCCCAGGCGCCAGTCGCCCCTAACCTCCTGCTAGTAGGCAGGAGGACGTGTGGCCCTGGCGTGCACACACGCGCTCGGCCAGCTCCTGCTTGCCGCTGCCGCTAGAGACCGCTGCGAGCGCCACGCACCACCCCGACTCCTTCACTCTCTCCCCGTGCCCTCCCCTTTTCCTCTGTCTCTCTCCCTCGCCCTCCCCCGCACGCGGCCGAGCGCTGCTACCGCCGCCGTTCGCCATTGCCGCGGCCACCGCCTCCCCCTCGCCCTCTCTTCGAGTCCAGGAGCTCCACCTCCTCCCTCTGAAGCTCTCCACCGAGCCACGCAAGCCGGGACGCCCCATGGAGCCGTCATCGCCGTCTTCTCCAACCCCGGCCGCCCGAGATCGTCGGCGCCCATCCGTCGTCTCCGACGCGTCCCCGAGCCCGCTTACCATCCCTGCAGGTCCGCGGTGAGCCGTTGACCCGGTTCCCCCTTGCCCCATCGTCCCTCGCATCCTCTAGCACTAGCGCCACCGTGACCGAAGCTCGCCGCCGCACAGCCATGTCGCTGCCGTCGTCTCGGCCCGCCTCCGCCCAAACCGAGCACCCCATCGTGCTCCTAGTGCCATGAGGGTGCCGCGGAACCCCCTTGGGTGGCCTCCCCGTGCCCCGCAGCCCGTTTACGCCTAGAGCCGAACTCCGGCCGCCGCCTCGAGCCTGATTCCGATGAGCTCCGGCCGCCCCGCAGCCTCCCGGGTGTCCCACTGGATGCGCGCGAGTCTGGGCATCGCGTAGATGAGCTCCGCCGCCCGAATGGTCGCCGGAGCAGTCATCCCGAGCCCTCCGCCGTGTCTGGCTCGCCGGCGTCAAGCCGCCAGCGGGTGTTGACCCCGCTGACCAGGAGGTTTGACCTCCCATGGGTCGCTGACATGTGGGGCCCGGCCCTATTAATCTCTAGTTTAGGATTAATTTTAAAATTAATTAACCTCTGTTAATTAACCAAGACACTGACGGGTGGACCCCACGTGTCAGAATTGACCTGGACAGCCGCGTTGACCCGCTGATATAGTGATGATGTCATGCTGACGCAGTTATTGATTTCGGGAATTATAATAAATCAGGAAATTCCAGAATATATTCAAAACTTCAAAAATTCATAGAAATTCAACCGTAGCTCAGATTGAAATAATTTATATATGAAAAATTATCAGAAAAATTCAATCTATCCATCTGCACCATTTTCATGCATGACAAACCAACATATACATGCTGTATATGTGAAAACACACTTATGGCATATTTAAGAGCTTATTTTGGAGTTGCATTTGAATCTTTAGTTCAAATGGACTTTAACCAAATGAATGCTAGTTGCATTAGCTCCAATAACATCACATCTTCATGCCAAGTTCATGCATCACAGTGTTGCATATGCTTGTGTTTGATTGTCGACACCGTTCCTTCTCGATAGGTCCTGCTCCGGAGACCGTTCCAGAGTACCTGTCTGAGGAGCAGTGCCTTCCTTGTTGTTCTACCAGGCAAGCAACCCCCCTTGTTCATTCCGATACAATCCCACTCTCTCGCCCCTGCTCTCATTTATTGCATTAGGACAACAATGATTCAACTGCTACTTTATGCTCCGGTAGTTGAACCCATTCCTTTGCATGACCTGTCATTGCCACAGTAAAAAATTAAAACTCACTAGCATGTGTAGGAATTGATTGAGCCATGTTGTGTTCCTACCATGCCATGCCTGCTATTTCTTAGAGTTGTGTCAGGTCTGATTCATCGGGAATGAATTGGAGTGTTATGATATGTTCTGGTGCTGAGAGTTAAGCGTGTGAACACGATTTGGTAAAGGTAGCGATGAGAGGCCATGTAGGAGTACATGGTGGGTTGTCTCATTGGGACCGTCCCTAAGAACTGAGTTCTGTGTAAGTTGTCCAATGACTAGCTACTACCACACATTGGGCTCCGGGCGCTCCGAGCTCTCTCGACTTATTAACCGCCTTGAGCTCTGTCCAGGAGTTGCAAATAGTTTCTGGTGTTTGTAGGTAGTGCTATTTTTCTACTGAGTGGCACCCGGCAGGGTGGGTTCGGGACAGACTAGGCACACGTGGCCCGGTGTACCGAGTGGCACCCGGATGGTGGGCTCGGGAACCCTGTACACATCGTTTGGGGCCGTGAGCGAAACCTTGGCTGGATCTCCTTGCGGATGGAACCCGAATAGGTGATAAACCTGGACTAGAGTCTTGCGTGGTTAGTCAGGTCGTGGTCGACACCCTCGCCAGGCTTCCGCTTGAAGGTTGCCGAGATACATGACGTGTACATGGCGGTAAGTGGCGAGAGCGTGTGTGACGAAGTACACCCCTGCAGGGTTACCATGATCTATTCGAATAGCCGTGTCCTCGGTTATGGACTTCTTGGATGCTTACGTGGTACATAGACAACTTAAAGTGGATACTCTAAAATGCTCAAGATAAGTGTGAGTGCTATGGATGGCCTTCTCGTAGAAGAGACGAGAATGAGTCCATAGTAGTGTATTGATGTGGTGATTAGTGGACTCGTGTGCGCTGCCTCATCTCAAAGAAGTTTCTCGTTGTCGTAGAACAGGATAGCCACTGAGTCAAAGCTGGCTTGCTGCAACTAAACCCCACATTACCTTCTTGATACTAATGCATATATGATTGGATCTGATGTAAGTCTTGCTGAGTACCTTTGTACTCACGTTTGCTTTATTTATGTTTTGCAGATGAGACATCTGTCTTACTAGTAGTTCCGCTTGGACTTCGACGAGTAGCTTGTTACCTCAGCTACGATCTTGCACCCTTGGGAGGGTCTTGTAGATAGTCAGGCTTTCCAGCTCTTTTCTTTGTAGTTGTCTGTACTCAGACATGTAATGCTTCCGTTGCTTGTATGCTCTGAATGATGGGTCATGTGACCCCTGTTTGTATTTATGCTATGTGGCTCTGTTGAGCCTTTATATATATGAGTTTGCGTTATGTTGTGATGCCATGTTGTACAGCACATACTTGCATGTTATGCGTACGTGTGACGTGTATTGCTATGTGTGGGATCTGACAATCTAGTTGTTTATCCTTGGCAGTCTCTCTTATGGGGAAATGTAGTCTAGTGCTTCCTTGAGCCATAGTAGTCCGCTACAGCCCGGTTCACCGGAGTCCTGCTAGCCCAGCACTACTGCTCAGGACACTTGATTGGCCGGCATGTGTTCACTTTGTTCCTGTGTCTGTCCCTTCGGGGAAATGTCACGCGGTGACGACCGGAGTCCTGCCTAGCCTGCTACAGCCCGGGTTCCCCGGAGTCCTGCTAGCCCGGTGCTACAGCCCGGATTCACACGCTGCTGACCGACATGCTTGATGTGAATCATGTATGCCTGTTCCCATAGGTTAGGGCCGCTTTGGGTTCACGACTAGCCATGTCGGCCCGGGTTCTCGGTCATATGGATGCTAGCGACACTATCATATACGTGAGCCAAAAGGCGTAAATGGGCCCGGGCCATGGTAAGGCGACACCCGTGGGGATACCATGCGTGAGGCTGCAAAGTGATATGAGGTGTTACATGCTAGATCGGTGTGACTTAGAATCGGGGTCCCAACAGCCTTGGTATCAGAGCCTGACTGCCTGTAGGATTTCCAAGCCAACCTGGTCGAAGTTGAGTCTAGCAATTCTTTAGCTATATAGGGGAATTGATTGTGGAAGGGAACGTAAGGCTCTTTTTACTCCTTGGCCTCATGCCTTCTAATCTGAGTCATCCTATTTTTCCTACGGGGTTAAGGAACTAGGCTTTCTCCTCCGTCTATCAGGATCACATGTTACTACTCCGTAGCCTCTAAGGTTTTGCTGATCTGATTCATATCCCAGTTGAGTACCTCCGGTGTAGCATGTTTAGTAACATCTCAGAACCTTGAGTGATGATGTTGAGTATGGTGCTACTCCGTATTTTGCAGAATGTCTCATTTCGAGCATTTTGCTGTCGTTATGCTGCCGGATTTGTCCTAGGAGTTCAAGAGATAGTATTTTTTCTCGTACTATAATCTACATCCTTATGATGATGCTGAATCCATCCTTGTTCCCTTGGTTGGTTCTTCAGGATGTTGCCGGTTAACCGAAGTTCTGTTGCTCATATCCGGAACCACGGAGATGGTAGGGATGACGATCCTCCTAACCAGTCTTCGTTGGCAGGGTTCATGTTAGAGGTTGAGAAGAACAAGCGAGAGTCTAACCGCTTGTTAGCACGTATTGAGGAGAACACCTCCCGCCAGCACAAAGAGTTTGTGTCCATCCATGACTTCATTGGCCTGAAACCACCTACCTTCCATCATTCCATTAAACCACTCGATGCAGATGACTGGCTCCGTAGTATTACTCACAAGCTGCGTTCTACGAACGTAGCTGAAAGTGACAAGGTCACCTATGCTGCTTATCACCTGGAAGGTCCTGCTAGTATTTGGTGGCAGAACTATGAGGTTATGCTTCCAGCTGGCCAGATAATCACCTGGAGAGATTTCACTCAGGCTTTCCGCGAGCATCACATTCCTCAGGCTCTCGTTGATCACAAGAGAGAAGAGTTTTGTAGTTTCACCCAGAGTAAGATGGTTGTTGATGCTTACAGTAGAGAGTTTGAGAACCTCGCCCGCTATGCTACAGAAGAAGTGTCCACAGACGCCAAGAAGCAGGTTAGGTTCCGGAAGAGTATCAACCCCAAGTTGCGTCGTGATCTCCACTTGCACCATTGTAATACATTCCAGGCTCTTGTGAACAAGGCCATTAATGCGGAGACATCTCAGCTCACTTACGAGGAGTCTCGTAAGCACACCCGTGATTTGGTTTCTTCCTCCGGTTCTACTTCGCAGAAGCGCCGGTTTTGGGTTCCGAACTCCGCTCTTCCACCTGGTTACTCAACGAGGCCCCCTTATCTGGTGCCCCACCCAGTTCAACCGTATGCTCCACCTAGGCCTATCGGTAGACCGCTTGTCAATGCGGGTCCACGTCCTACCTCAGGGACTTGCTTCACATGCGGAGAGCCAGGACACTATGCACGTGACTGCTCTCAAACCAACTATGCTCCACCCCAGCCTGAGAAGTCTGTTGGCCATGGTAAGCCATCACGCAAGATGATTAGTGTCAAGTCAGCTTCCACTGAACGTGGATGTGTGCATCACGTCTCAGCTAAAGACACTCATGATGATCCGGATGTCGTTCTTGGTACCCTCCTTGTCAATTGCCATCCAGCTTCGGTTCTGTTCGATACCGGAGCATCCCACTCCTTCATCTCTGAAGGCTATGCTCGTTTGCACGACATGTCATTTTGTGATATGCCAACTCCACTTGAAATCCAAACTCCGGGGTCTAGATGGCAAACTACCAGAATAAGCCATGGTAATGAAATCCTTGTTGACAGACTTGTATTCCTTGCATCACTTATAGCCCTCATGTCTACAGATATTAACATCATCTTGGGTATGGACTGGATGAAAGCTCATCATGCCAAGATTGATTGTTACACAAGGTCTGTTCAGCTTACACACCCATCTGGCAAGATAGTCACCGTCTCCACTAGAGTTGCAAAGCGTCAACTCTATTCTCTTAATGCCAACCCTCTTCCAGACATTGAAGATATCCTGGTAGTCTGTGACTTTCCGGATGTCTTTCCAGAGGAACTGCCAGGTATTCCACCTAATAGAGATGTAGAATTTGTCATAGATCTTATCCCAGGAACCGCTCCAATTTCTAGGAGACCTTACAAGATGGCACCCTTAGAACTAGCTGAGCTTAAGAAACAACTCGATGAATCTTTGCAAAAGGGTTTCATTCATCCCAGTTCTTCTCCCTAGGCTTGCCCCGTTCTCTTCATCAAGAAGAAGGATGGTACAGACCGGATGGTTGTAGATTATCATCCCGTTAATTTGGTCACGATAAAGAACAAGTATCCTCTTCCCAAGATCAACGACCTGTATGATCAGCTCGCTGGATCCTCAGTCTTTTCCAAGATGGATTTGAGGTTAGGCTACCACCAAATCAAGATCAGAAATGGGGACATTCCTAAGACAGCTTTTGTCACTCGTTATGGCCAGTATGAGTATACCGTCATGTCCTTTGGTCTAACCAACGCTCCAGCTACATTCTCCCGCTTGATGAACTCGATCTTCATGGAGTACTTAGATAAGTTCGTCGTGATTTACCTCGATGATATTCTTATTTACTCGAAGAACGAGGAAGATCATGCCGAACATCTTAGACTTGTGCTAGGAAAACTCAGAGAGCACTGCCTTTATGCCAAGTTCTCCAAGTGCGGATTTTGGTTGCCAGAAGTGACCTATCTCGGCCACGTAATCTCTGGTAAGGGCATTGCTGTCAATCCCGAAAGAGTTCAGGCCATTCTTAATTGGACTCCGCCTGAAACAGTTAAGCAAGTTAGGAGTTTCCTTGGTCTAGCTAGTTATTGTCGCCGCTTCGTTGAGAACTTCTCCAAAGTGGCCAAACCTCTCACGGAACTTCTCAAGAAAGATAAAAAGTTTGAGTGGTCCCCACAGTGTGAGCACAGTTTTCAGGAACTGAAAAGACGTCTGACTTCTGCTCCCATACTTGTGCCACCGGACTTCACTAAGGACTTTGTTATCTATTGTGATGCCTCATGACAGGGACTAGGATGCATTCTTATGCAAGATCGCCATGTGATTGCCTATGCATCTCGACAGTTGCATCCACATGAGGAGAATTATCCTACACATGATCTAGAGCTTGCAGCCGTAGTCTATGCACTTAAGACCTGGCGACATTACCTTCTTGGTAAACGTTGTGAAATTTACACCGATCACCAGAGTCTCAAGTATATCTTCACCCAACCAGATTTGAACCTTAGGCAAAGACGTTGGTTGGAGTTGATCTCAGATTATGACTTAGGGATTACCTACACCCCAGGCAAGGGGAATGTTATGGCTGATGCGCTAAGTCGTAAGTCCTATTGCAACAATCTCATGTTGCAGCAGGGCCAACCACTTCTCCATGAGGAATTATGTAAGCTTAACCTCCACCTTGCTCCTCACGGATTCCTTTCTACCTTGGTGGCAAAACCTACTCTTGTGGATCAGATCATCTCTGCTCAGAAGCAGGATACGGGAATTTCCCGGATCAAGAGAAACATTAACAAGGGAGTTGGTGGTAGTTTTTCTATAGATGATCGTGGTGTTGTTTTCTTTGAGAGTCGCTTGGTGGTTCCCAAGAATCAACATCTTCGACAATTAATCCTTAAGGAGGCGCATGAATCTCCTCTCATGATTCATCCCGGTAGTACTAAGATGTATCAGGACCTACGCCAGAGGTTCTGGTGGACTAGGATGAAGAGGGAAATTGCTCAGTTTATTGCTAACTGTGACGTTTGTCGTCGCATTAAGGCAGAGCATCAAAGACCTGCTGGCACCCTTCAGCCATTAGCTATTCCTGAGTGGAAATGGGATAAAGTTGGTATGGACTTCATCACCGGCTTTCCCAGGACCAAGAAAGTGAATAACGCTATCTTCGTAGTCATTGATCGTCTTTCCAAAGTGGCTCACTTCCTACCTGTTCGAGAGAATATCACTGCTAGTCAGCTCGCTGACTTATATATTTCTCGAATAGTGTCACTTCATGGTGTTCCACTAGAGATCAATTCAGACCGTGGCAGTCTTTTCACTTCTCATTTCTGGGAGAGTTTCCAAACTGCCGTGGGCACCCATCTTTCCTTCAGTACCGCTTTCCACCCTCAATCAAGTGGTCAGGTGGAAAGGGTCAACCAGATTCTTGAAGACATGCTTAGAGCTTGTGTTATCTCATTCGGTATGGATTGGGAGAAGTGTCTTCCTTTTGCCGAGTTTGCTTATAACAATAGCTATCAATCCAGCCTCAAGAAAGCTCCTTTTGAGGTTCTGTATGGACGAAGATGTCGAACACCTTTGAACTGGTCAGAAACCGGTGAACGACAATTCTTTTGACCGGATATGATCCAGGAGGCAGAAGAGCAAGTTCGCATCATTCGTGAGAACTTGAAAACAGCCCAATCTCATCAAAAGAGCCAGTATGACCGTAGTCATAAGGAAGTGGCTTATGAAGTTGGCGATAAGGCTTATCTTCAGGTTACTCCTCTAAAGGGTACCCATCGATTCGGTATCAAGGGCAAGTTGGCTCCTCGTTACATTGGTCCCTTTCTCATTCTCGCTAAACAAGGAGAGGTTGCCTACCAGTTGGAACTACCCCCACATCTTTCTCGAGTTCATGATGTCTTCCACGTCTCTCAACTCAGGCGTTGCTTCTCGGATCCCATCCGCGAAGTGGACCACGAAACGCTTGATCTCCAAGATAACCTCACATATTGAGAGTACCCTGTTTGCATCCTTGAACAAGCGGATGTCATAACATCAAGTTTCTCAAGGTTCAGTGGTCTCATCATTCTGAGAGAGAAGCTACTTGGGAGCGTGAAGATCGTCTTAGACTTGAGTACCCCGCTTTCTTCCCGCCAACTCCTGAATCTCGGGACGAGATTTCTTCGAGTGGGGGCGAGTTGTCACATCCCTAGTTATGGTATGACCTAGGCTAGCCCATCATGCTTGCATCATGTTTAAACTCCATTTAAATTTGAAATGGGGATTTGTGAAACCCTCAAAATCATTTCTGAAAATAACCCAAATAAAAAGTGCTCCAAAAGGGTCCAAGAAAATGTTCATGTCTCTCTCTGAAAATATTGGTGAGAGGTAAAATTCAAACCAATATTTTTAGGAGCTCATAAATATCTATTTTGGCCATTTGGAATTAATGCATAATTATTTGCATTGGATTTATATTTGTTATATATTCAAATATACTCCAATAATTCTGATTTTTAATGTGGGGCTTTGGAATAATCCAATTAGTTCCTACAATAATTTTCAGAACAATATAAAAATGATTTGGTATTTTTATCAAATCAAAACAAATGTCAGAAAATAGAAAACAAAAACAAATAGGAAAAAAGGGGGAGCAACTTAACTGGGCTTACCTGGCCGGTCCAGTGGACTGCCAGCCCACGAGGCCCAGGCGCCAGTCGCCCCTAACCTCCTGCCAGTAGGCAGGAGGGCGTGTGGCCATGGCGCGCACACACGCGCTTGGCCAGCTCCTGCTTGCCGCTGCCGCTGGAGGCCGCTGCGAGCTCCATGCACCACCCCGACTCCTTCACTCTCTCCCCGTGCCCTCCCCTTTTCCTCTGTCTCTCTCCCTCGCCCTCCCCCTCACGCGGCCGAGCGCTGCTACCGCCGCCGTTCGCCATTGCCGCGGCCACCACCTCCCCCTCACCCTCTCTTCGAGTCCAGGAGCTCCGCCTCCTCCCTCTGAAGCTCTCCGCCGAGCCACGCAAGCCGAGACGCCCTGTGGAGCCGTCATCGCCGTCTTCTCCACCCCCGGCCGCCCGAGATAGCCGGAGCCCGTCCGTCGTCTCCGACGCGTCCCCGAGCCCGCTTACCATCCCTGCAGCTCCGCGGTGAGCCGTTGACCCAGTTCCCCCTTGCCTCGTCGTCCCTCGCGTCCTCTAGCGCTAGCGCCGCCGTGACCGAAGCTCGCCGCCGCACAGCCATGTCACTGCCGTTGTCTCGGCCCGCCTCCACCCAAACCGAGCACCCCATCGTGCTCCTAGTGCCACGAGGGTGCCGCGGAACCCCCTTGGGTGGCCTCCCCGTGCCCCGCAGCCCATTTACGCCTGGAGCCGAACTCCGGCCGCCGCCTCGAGCCTGATTCCGGTGAGCTCCGGCCGCCCCGCAGCCTCCCGGGTGTCCCACTGGATGCGCGCGAGTCTGGGCATCGCGTAGATGAGCTCCGCCGCCCGAATGGTCGCCGGAGCGGCGATCCCGAGCCCCTCCGCCGTGTCTGGCTTGCCGACGTCAAGCCGCCTGCGGGTGTTGACCCCGCTGACCAGGAGGTTTGACCTCCCATGGGTCGCTGACATGTGGGGCCCGGCCCTATTAATCTCTAGTTTAGGATTAATTTTAAAATTAATTAACCTCTGTTAATTAACCAATACACTGACGGGTGGACCCCACGTGTCAGAATTGACCTGGACAGCCGCGTTGACCTGCTGATGTAGTGATGACGTCATGCTGACGCAATTATTGATTTCTGGAATTATAATAAATCAGGAAATTCCAGAATATATTCAAAACTTCAAAAATTCATAGAAATTCAACCGTAGCTCGGATTGAAATAATTTATATATGAAAAATTATCAGAAAAATTCAATCTATCCATCTGCACCATTTTCATGCATGACAAACCAACCTATACATGCTTTATATGTGAAAACACACTTATGGCATATTTAAGAGCTTATTTTGGAGTTGCATTTGAATCTTTAGTTCAAATGGACTTTACCAAATGAATGCTAGTTGCATTAGCTCCAATAACATCACATCTTCATGCCATGTTCATGCATCATAATGTTGCATATGCTTGTGTTTGATTGTCGACACCGTTCCTTCTCGATAGGTCCTGCTCCGGAGACCGTTCCAGAGTACCTGTCTTAGGAGCATTGCCTTCCTTGTTGTTCTACCAGGCAAGCAACCCCCCTTGTTCATTCCGATACAATCCCACTCTCTCGCCCCTGCTCTCATTTATTGCATTAGGACATCAACGATTCAACTGCTACTTTATGCTGCGGTAGTTGAACCCATTCCTCTGCATGACCTGTCATTGCCACAGTAAAAAATTAAAACTCACTAGCATGTGTAGGAATTGATTGAGCCATGTTGTGTTCCTACCATGCCATGCCTGCTATTGCTTAGAGTTGTGTCAGGTCTGATTCATCGGGAATGAATTGGAGTGTTATGATATGTTCTGGTGCTGAGAGTTAAGCGTGTGAACACGATTTGGTAAAGGTAGCGATGAGAGGCCATGTAGGAGTACATGGTGGGTTGTCTCATTGGGACCGTCCCTAAGAACTGAGTTCTGTGTAAGTTGTCCAATGACTAGCTACTACCACACATTGGGCTCCGGGCGCTCCAAGCTCTCTCGACTTATTAACCGCCTTGAGCTCTGTCCAGGAGTTGCAAATAGTTTCTGGTGTTTGTAGGTAGTGCTATTTTTCTACCGAGTGGCACCCGGCAGGGTGGGCTCGGGACAAACTAGGCACACGTGGCCCGGTCTACCGAGTGGCACCCGGATGGTGGGCTCGGGAACCCTGTACACATCGTTTGGGGCCGTGAGCGAAACCTCGGCCGGATCACCTTGCGGATGGAACCCGAATAGGCGATAAACCTGGACTAGAGTCTTGCGTGGTTACTCAGGTCGTGGCCGACACCCTCGCCGGGCTTCCGCTTGAAGGTTGCCGAGATACATGACGTGTACATGGCGGTAAGTGGCGAGAGCGTGTGTGACGAAGTACACCCATGCAGGGTTACCATGATCTATTCGAATAGCCGTGTCCTCGGTTATGGACTTCTTGGATGCTTACGTGGTACATAGACAACTTAAAGTGGATACTCTAAAATGCTCAAGATAAGTGTGAGTGCTATGGATGGCCTTCTCGTAGACGAGACGAGAATGAGTCCATAGTAGTGTATTGATGTGGTGATTAGTGGACTCGTGTGCGCTGCCTCATCTCAAAGAAGTTTCTCGTTGTCGTAGAACAGGATAGCCACTGAGTCAAAGCTGGCTTGCTGCAACTAAACCCCACATTACCTTCTTGATACTAATGCATATATGATAGGATCTGATGTAAGTCTTGCTGAGTACCTTTGTACTCACGTTTGCTTTATTTATGTTTTGCAGATGAGACATCTGTCTTACTAGTATTTCCGCTTGGACTTCGACGAGTAGCTTGTTACCTCAGCTACGATCTTGTACCCTTGGGAGGGTCTTGTAGATAGTCAGGCTTTCCAGCTCTTTTCTTTGTAGTTGTCTGTACTCAGACATGTAATGCTTCCATTGCTTGTATGCTCTGAATGATGGGTCATGTGACCCCTATTTGTATTTATGCTATGTGGCTCTGTTGAGCCTTTATATATATGAGTTTGCGTTATGTTGTGATGACATGTTGTACAGCACATACTTGCATGTTACGCGTACGTGTGACGTGTATTGCTATGTGTGGGATCCGACAATCTAGTTGTTTATCCTTGGCAGTCTCTCTTATGGGGAAATGTAGTCTAGTGCTTCCTTGAGCCATAGTAGTCCGCTACAGCCCGGTTCACCGGAGTCTTGCTAGCCCAGCACTACTGCTCAGGACACTTGACTGGCCGGCATGTGTTCACTTCGTTCCTGTGTCTGTCCCTTCGGGGAAATGTCACACGGTGATGACCGGAGTCCTGCCTAGCCTGCTACAGCCCGGGTTCCCCGGAGTCCTGTTAGCCCGGTGCTACAGCCCGGATTCACACGCTGCTGACCGACACGCTCGATGTGAATCATGTATGTCGGTTCCCATAGGTTAGGGCCGCTTTGGGTTCACGACTAGCCATGTCGGCCCGGGTTCTCGGTCATATGGATGCTAGCGACACTATCAGATACGTGAGCCAAAAAGGCGCAAACGGTCCCGGGCCATGGTAAGGCGACACCCGTGGGGATACCGTGCGTGAGGCCGCAAAGTGATATGAGGTGTTACATGCTAGATCGGTGTGACTTAGAATCGGGGTCCCGACAAGGGAACAGTAGCACGGGCCATTGATCTACAACAACATAGACATGCAAAATACTATCAGGTACTAAGCTCGTGATAAATTAAAGTTCAATTAATTATATTACTTAAGAACTCCCACTTAGAGAGACATCTCTCTAGTCATCTAAATGATCACGAGATCCATATCAACTAAACCATGTCCGATCATCATGTGAGATGGAGTAGTTTTTAATGGTGAACATATCTATGTTGTTCAGATCTACTATATGATTCATGTTCGACCTTTCGGTCTCAGTGTTCCGAGGCCAAATCTGCATATGCTAGGCTCGTCAAGTTTAACCCGAGTATTTTGCATGTGCAAAACTGGCTTGCACCTGTTGTATGTGAACATAGAGCTTATCACACCCGATCATCACGTGGTGTCTTGGCATGATGAACTGTAGCAACGGTGCATACTCAGGGAGAACACTTATACCTTCAAATTTAGTGAGATGTCATCTTATAGTGCTACCACCGTACTAAGCAAAATAAGATGCATAAATGATAAACATCACATGCAATCAAAATAAGTGATATGATATGGCCATCATCATATTGTTCCTTTGACCTCCATCTCCAAAGCACCGTCATGATCACCATCGTCACTGGCTTGACACCTTGATCTCCATTGTAGCATCGTTGTCCTCTTGCCAACTATTGCTTCTACAACTATCGCTACCACTTAGTGATAAAGTAAAGCAATTACATGGCGATTTCATTTCATACAATAAAGCGACAACCATAAGGCTCCTGCCAGTTGCCAATAACTTTTACGAAACATGATCATCTCATACAACAATTTATATCTCATCACGTCTTGATCATATCACATCACAACATGCCCTGCAAAAACAAGTTAGACGACCTCTACTTTGTTGTTGCAAGTTTTAAATGGCTGCAATGGGCTTCTGGCAAGAACCGTTCTTACCTACGCATCAAAACCACAATGATTTTTCGTCAAGTTTATTGTTTTAACCTTCAACAAGGACCGTGCGTAGTCAAACTCGATTCAACTAAAGTTGGACAAACAGAAAACCGCCAGCCACCTGTGTGCAAAGCATGTCGGTAGAACCAGTCTCATGAACATGGTCATGTAATGTTGGTCCGGGCCGCTTCATCCAACAATACCGCCGAATCAAAGTAAGATGTTGCTGGTAAGCAGTATGACTATTATCGCCCACAACTCATTGTGTTCTACTCGTGCATATAAGATCTACGCATAAACCTGGCTCGGATGCCACTGTTGGGGAACGCGATATTTCAAAAAAAATCCTACGATCATGCAAGATCTATCTAGGAGATGCATAGCACCAAGAGGGGAGAGTGTGTCCATGTACCCTCGTAGACCAAAAGCAGAAGCGTTTGGGAACGCGGTTGATGTAGTTGAATGTCTTTGTGATCCAACCGATCCAATCACCGAATGTACGGCACCTCCGTGTTCAGCACATGTTCAGCTCGATGACGTCCCACGAGCTCTTGGTCTACTTCAGGACAAGGGAGAGTTTCTTCAGCACGACGGTGTGGCGATGGTGATGATGAAGTTACCGGTGCAGGGCATCGCCTAAGCACTACAACGATATGACCGAGGTGGTAAACTGTGGAGGGGGCACCGCACATGGCTAAGACAATTGATCTTGTGTGTTCTAGGTTGCCCCCTTTCCCCATATATAAAGGAGGGGAGGGGGAGGCCAGCCGGCCCCTGTAGGGCGTGCTAGGAGAGAGGAGTCCTACTAGGACTCCAAGTCCTAGTAGGATTCCACCTGGAGGAAGGGGGAGAAGGAAGGGAGAGGGAGAGGGGAAGGAAAGGGGGGCGCGTGGCCAGCCCCTTGTGGCCCTTCTCTAGTCCAATTCGGACCCAAGGGGGCGCGCGGCCAGCCCCTTGTGGCCCTTCTCTCTCTCCACTAAGGCCCATTAGTTCCCCCGAGGGGTTCCGATAACCCTCCGGCACTTCGATAATTACCCGGTACCTCTCGGAACTCATCCGGTGTCCGAATGACTTCGTCCAATATATCAATCTTTATGTATCAACCAGTTCGAGACTCCTCGTCATGTCCGTGATCTCATCCGGGACTCCCAACAAACTTCGGTAATCAAATCACATAACTCATAGTACAAATCGTCATTGAATGTTAAGCGTGCGGACCCTACGAGTTCGAGAACTATGTACACATGACCGAGACACATCTCCGATCAATAACCAATAGCGGAACCTGGATGCTCATATTGGCTACTACATATTCTATGAAGATCTTTATCGGTCAAACCGCATAACAACATACGTTGTTCCCTTTGTCATCAGTGTGTTACTTGTGTGAGATTCAATCGTCAGTATCACCATACATATTTCAATCTCATTACCAGCAAGTCTATTTAATCGTTCCATAATGCATCATCATGTGACTAACTCATTAGTCACATTGCTTGCAAGGCTCATAGTGATGTGCATTACCGAGAGGGCCCAGAGATACCTCTTCGATACACAGAGTGACAAATCCTAATCTCGATCTATACCAACTCAACAAACACCATCGGAAACACCTCTAGAGCATCTTTATGATCATCCAGTTACGTTGTGACATTTGATAGCACAAAAGGTACTCCTCCGGTATTCGGGAGTTGCATAATCTCATAGTCAGAGGAACATGTATAACTCATGAAGAAAGCAATAGCAATAAAACTAAACGATCATTATGCTAAGCTATACAGCCTTCCACCAGCCATATATGCATGTAGTGATAGCATTATTATGTTTCTGCTCTACTGTGTTATATTCCCAGCATATTCCATGTGCTGACCCATTTTCGGGCTGCAACGTATTATGTTGCAGACTTTTCAGACGAGGAGTAAGGTTCGTTAGGTCGTTGCCGTGCAGCTCAGCTATGCCGTTGGAGTTGGACTCACTTTATCTTCCAAGCCTTCCGCTATTATCGCATTATATGGCCTTCAGCCATATTATTGTAATAAGTTCTCTTTTAGACTTTTTCGATGTAATAAGTGTGTGATTGCTACTCTGTTATAAATCCTTGAGTACTGTGTGTGTCAGCATTACCGATCCAGGGATGACACTGAAGCACAGAGACTTGACCATCTGAGGTCGGGTCGCTACAAGATGGTATCAGAGCACACGCTGAGTGTAGGACACGACCACTAAGATAAAACCTAGGTCACACTTCTCTACTCATTTCCGACTCCTCTCCATTTTCTACTCTTTAGGATGGCGGAGATAAAGAACAAGTTTGCACAACCGGATGAAGACACACGTTTTGGACGTCACCTGAAGGAAGTCACTAGGTACTTGAACATTGGAATACCAAGCTTCACCGGGACGTACAACATCACTTTACCTAAAGAGGGGCGCTGGATGATTCAAGTACAAGTTCCAGGAAGGACATTCTCGCCAACTTCTAAACACATAGAATTTTCCTTCGACGCACCAACCTGGAGTTTAGGAAAGAGTATGGCAGCTCACATCACCATGGGACGCATTGGAGAAGCTTACAACAGGGAGCTTAAGGGCACTATCTACCAAATATGTGGGCGCCGAGACGAGCAATGGGAAGTAATCAACACTAAGAAGGATAGATCCATTCCAGCTTTCATCCAGGAGTTAAACCAGCACATTTGACGTCAGGAGAACCAGATGTTTGCGGACATGATGGACTTGAAGAATGCGAAGACTAGGATCATCGAGCTGGAGGAAGAACTCAAGTTTACCCGCGATGGATATGAGGAGGAAATCAAGACCCTACTCGAGAAGAATGATGACTTAGTCAAGAAGATCGGAGTATTCATGGGAGGACCAGCACCAATAGAAGAAGAAGAAGAACCCAAGGAAATACGCCCCGAGGACTACATCATCATGGACGACACCGGCTCCGACCCTAGTGACGATGACTTTGAAGACGAAGCTGGAGCAGACATCATGGAGTCTTCCACCGATCAAAATTTCTAGATGACCACCAACTATTAGTAGTATTTTCCCCATGTATATAGTAGTAGTGAGCACTTTTGCAATAGTTCTAGACCGTTTGTATGCCCTTAATTGATTGATTGAGTGAAATGGTTGTGTTTGTCTCATGCGCATATGGGTAGTGTTCTCTCATTAGACCTCTTCTATTCTAAATCTCTCCCATCTAAACCCATCAAATGCCTCCGAGACGTGACACCAGTTTTGCCTTCCCACCGGAGCTCACCCAGTTGATCCAGCAGCAGAATGCCTTGATGCAATTGCTAGTTCAGAACTAGGGAAACAACAACAATAACCCACCGCCAGTGGACAACCTAGCCCATTTTCTAAGGTTACAGCCGTCGGTATTTTCTAGTAGCACCGAGCCTATAGTTGCTGATGATTGGCTACGCCGTATTGGAAGGGAGTTGAACACCGCAGGTTGCACAGATGCTGAGAAGGTGCACTTTGCCGCACATCAATTGGATGGACCAGCAGCCTCATGGTGGGAGAATTACACACACTTTTCCTATAGCCAATGTCACTTGGGACCAGTTTCAGCAAGCTTTCCACACAACCCATGTCTCCACTGGAGCTATGCAAATGAGGAAGCGGGAGTTCCGCAACTTACGCCGGGGGAACCGTACTGTGGCTCAGTACGTGGATGAGTTTAGCAAGTTATCTCGCTACGCCCCTGATGATGTGGCCACAGATGCCGCGAAGCAGGAGAAGTTTATGGAAGGGCTGAATGATGAGATGAGCATGCAGTTGATGGTAGCAACCTTCAACAACTACCAGGAGTTGGTAGATAAGGCTCTTATGATTGAAGGGAAACAGCAGCAGATTGAGAGCCGCAAGAGAAAGTATGGACAAGCGAAGTATAACTCAGGAGCTCAGCAGAAGCCTTGCATAACCCCGAACATGGGAGGACTTGTTCACAACCATGGAGGTCACAACCACACTGGAGGAGGATCACATAACCACAGTGGTGCTAAAAATGTGAATGGGAACGGAGCTAACAACAATCAGAACCGCTCCAACCCGTCCACTCCCGCCAAAAGAGACTGAAGTCAGGTTACCTATTTTAAGTGCGGGAAGATAGTGCACTATGCCAATGATTGCCCCGAAGGAAGGAATGGAAACGGAAATGGAAGCACTGGGAAGAAGCCCAATCCATTCAACAAACGACAAGTGAACCACGTTAACGTGGAGGAGGTTGAAGAGCAGGCGGACGCGGTAATAGGTAAGTTTTTGGTTAAGTCATTTACCGCTGTTGTTCTTTTCAATACTGGTGCATCACATTCATACATATCAAGGGGATTCATGGATAAGTTTAAAGTACCCACCCAAACCCTTAGGACCCCTCTTTTAGTGAGTTCACCCGGAGCAGAATATATGGCTAGCCGATGGTGTGACCAGATACCCTTAACCATTGGCACACATGTGTTTCCGTCTGACCTAATTATCTTGGAGTCGCAAGGATTGGATGTGATATTGGGTATGGACTGGATGTCAAAGTATGGAGGAAGCATTGACTGTGCGAGTAAGTCGATTTATCTCACCACCCCGGAGGAAAAAGGATTAAGTATGTGTCTAGGCATGTGCCTAAAAGGAGCCAAGTGAATGCCCTTACGGGAGTTGTTCAGGAGGAAGTGCCGGTAGTAAAGGATTACCTGAATGTTTTCCCAGAGGAGTTACCAGGCATGCCACCAGACAGAGATATTGAGTTTTTGATAGAGCTGTTACCAGGAATAGGACCAATATCTAAGAGACCCTATCGGACGCCCACGAATGATCTGGAGGAAATTAAGAAACAGATCAAGGAGTTATTGGAGAAAGGATACATCCGAAGGAGTTCATCACCTTGGGGATCCCCAGTACTTTTGGTTGAGAACAAAGATAAATCCCTAAGGATGGTTGTTGATTATCGAGCCTTGAATGATGTGACGATAAAGAACAAGTACCCCCTGCCGATGATCAACGATCTGTTTGATCAGTTGCAAGGAGCTAAAGTGTTCTCAAAGATCGATTTATGCTCAGGGTATCATCAGTTGAAGATACGAGAGAAGGACATACCAAAGACGGCGTTCACAATGCGATATGGATTATATGAGTACACAGTCATGTCGTTTGGACTGACTAACGCCCCTGCCTATTTCATGAGCATGATGAACAAGGTGTTCATGGAGTATTTGGAAAAGTTTGTTGTGGTGTTTGTTGATGATATCATGGTATACTCGAAGAACGAGGAGGAGCACAAAGAGCATTTGCGTTTAGTTCTCTAGAAGCTCAGGGAACACCAGTTGTATGCTAAGTTTAGCAAATGCGAGTTTTGGCTGAAGGAAGCCGGATTCCTTGGACATGTTATATCAGGAGAAGGTATAGCAGTAGACCCCAGCAAGGTTCAGTCAGTCATTGAATGGTTGGCACCCACCTCAGTTAGCGAGATCCGCAGTTTTCTTGGACTCGCAGGATACTACCAGAGATTCATTGAGAATTTTTCCAAGATTGCAAAACCAATGACTGAACTGTTGAAGAAGGATACCAAGTTTAAATGGACAAAAGATTGTGAAGCAAGTTTCCATGAGTTGAAGAAACGTTTGACTACAGCCCCAGTGCTAGTACTGCCGGATATACATAAGGAATTCCAAGTGTATTGCGACGCCTCTCGCTTAGGACTTGGATGTGTGCTTATGCAGGACGGAAGAGTTGTTTCGTATGCCTCACGAAAACTAAAACCTCATGAGTTGAATTATACTATGCATGATTTTGAGCTAGCAGCCGTAGTGCATGTGTTGAAGACTTGGAGACATTACCTTATTGGAAACCGTTGTGATGTGTACTCGGATCACAAGAGTTTTAAGTACATCTTCACCCAGAAGGAGCTGAACCTTAGGTAGAGGAGATGGTTGGAGCTTATAAAGGATTATGACATGAAGCTACACTATCATCCAGGAAAGGCCAATGTCATAGCAGACGCATTGAGTCGGAAGAGTTATGCTAATATCCTCGAAAGTAAAGGATTGCCGAAGGAATTAGCAAAGGACATCATGGAACTTCCACTAGAGATTGTACTAGAAGGTTCATTGCCACAATGGAGGTTCAGTCAACATTGCTGGACAAGATTCGGGAAGCTCAGAAAGATGATAAAGAGATTGCCGAGATGGGCAAAGGAAAGGCCAAAGGTTTTCGTGAGGATGAGCACGATACCCTATGGTTTGAGGACCGACTTTACGTGCCCAATAATCAGGAGATCAGAAAGTTAATACTTCAAGAGGCGCATGACTCACCATACTCGATACACCCCGGAAACACCAAGATGTATTTGGATTTGAAGGAACGTTTCTGGTGGACTGGTATGAAGAAGGATATTGCCGAGTATGTAGCCGTATGTGGTGTATGTCAGAGAGTTAAGGCGGAACATCAGAAGCCAGCAGGACTGTTATAGCCTATGCCGATACCCGAATGGAAGTGGGATAAACTTGGCATGGACTTTATCACCGGATTACCTAGGACTAAAGCAGGATATGATTCCATATGGGTAGTAGTTGATCATTTGACCAAAGTAGCTCACTTCATCCCAGTGAAAACCACCTATACAAGTGCAAAGTTGGCCAAGATCTATATGTACAGAATCGTATGTCTGCATGGAGTTCCGAGGACCATCGTATCGGATCGAGGAACACAGTTTACTTCAAAGTTTTGGCATCAGTTACACCAGACTTTGGGAACGAGATTGGAGTTCAGTACAGCGTTTCACCCGCAGACAGATGGACAGACTGAGAGAGTTAATCAAATTTTGGAGGACATGTTGAGAGCCTGTGCGCTAGATTATGGATCTAGTTGGGATGACAATTTGCCGTATGCAGAGTTCTCATACAACAATAGCTACCAAGCCAGTTTGAAGATGGCACCATTTGAAGCCCTGTATGGACGCAGGTGCAGAACACCGTTGATGTGGGATGCGGTAGGAGAGCGATAGTTGTTTGGACCAGACTTGATTAAAGAATCTTAGGAGAAGGTAAAACTGATCCGAGACCAACTGAAGATTGCTCAGTCCAGGCAGAAGAGTTATGCAGACTCAAAACGCAAGGAGGTAACCTACGAAATTGGAGATAGAGCATATCTGCGAGTATCGCCCTTGCGAGGAGTGAAACATTTTGGAGTTAAGGGAAAGTTAGCCCCGAGATTTGTAAGACTGTACCGCATTTTGGAACGGATGGGAGAAGTTGCCTACAAGTTGGAGTTACCTGAGGGATTGTGAGGAGTCCATGATGTGTTCCATGTTTCACAACTGAAGAAGTGTCATGCTGAGATGGCTGATATACCATTAAGAGATACAGTACCCTTGGAGGCGATTCAGTTGGACAGAGATTTGACTTACGAGGAGAAGCCAGTTAAGATTCTTGAGTTTGCCAGTAGAGTCACCCACAGTAAGGTTATCAAGTTTTGCAAAGTTCAGTGGAGCCACCATACCGAGGATGAAGCCACCTGGGAACGAGAGGATGATCTCCGCAAGGACCACCCATACCTATTTTCTAGCCACCCGAATCTCGTGGGCGAGATTCATCTTAAGAGGGGTAGGTTTGTAACATCCCAAATTTTCGATTTGGAATTTTATATATAGATCATCCATGCATATCATGATTTATTGCATTTCCGTTCCGCAATCCTCGAAATCCTAAGCAACTCAACTCCAAGTCCAAGTAGGATTCCACCTGGAGGAAGGGGAAGAAGGAAGGGAGAGGGAGAGAGGAAGGAAAGGGGGGGCTCCCCCTTCCCCTAGTACAATTAGGACCCAAGGTTGGGGCGCGCAGCGAGCCCCTTGTGGCCCTTCTCTCTTCCCACTAAGGCCAATGAAGGCCCATTAGTTCCCCCGGGAGGTTCCGATAACCCTCCGGTACTCTGGTAATTACCCGGTACCTCTCCGAACTCATCCGGTGACCGGATAACATCGCCCAGTATATCAATCTTTATGTCTCAACCATTTCAAGACTCCTCGTCATGTCCGTGATCTCATCCGGGGCTCCGAACAAACTTTGGTCATCAAATAACATAACTCAGAATACAAATCATCATTGAACGTTAAGCATGCGGACCCTATGGGTTCGAGAACTATGTAGACATGACCGAGACACATCTCCGGTTAATAACCAATAGTGGAACCTGGATGCTCATATTGGCTACTACATATTCTACGAAGATATTTATCGGTCAAACCGCATAACAACATACATTGGTCCCTTTGCCATCGGTATGTTACTTGCCCGAGATTCGATCGTTGGTATCACCATACCTAGTTCAATCTCGTTACCAGCAAGTCTATTTACTCGTTCTGTAATGCATCATCCCGTGACTAACTCATTAGTCACATTGCTTGCAAGGCTCATAGAGATGTGCATTACCGAGAGGGCCCATAGATACCTCTCCGATACACGGAGTGACAAATCCTAATCTCGATCTATGCCAACTCACCAAACACCATCAGAGACACCTGTAGAGCATCTTTATAATCACCCAGTTACGTTGTGACGTTTGATAGCACACAAGGTAATCCTCTGGTATTCGGGAGTTGCATAATCTCATAGTCAGAGGAACATATATAAGTCATGAAGAAAGCAATAGCAATATAACTCAACGATCATTATGCTAAGCTAACGGATGGGTATTATCCATCACATCATTTTGTAAGATGTGATCCCGTTCATCAAATGACAACACATGTCTATGGTCAGGAAATTTAACCATCTTTGATTAACGAGCTAATCTAGTAGAGGCATACAAGGGACACTCTATTTGTCTATGTATTCACACATGTACTAAGTTTCCGGTTAATACAATTCTAGCATGAATAATAAACATTTATCATGATATAAGGAAATATAAATAAAAACTTTATTATTGCCTCTAGGGCATATTTCCTTCAGTATCCCACTTGCACTAGAGTCAATAATCTAGATTACATAGTAATGATTCTAACACCCATGGAGTCTTGGTGTTGATCATGTTTTGCTCGTGAGAGAGGCTTAGTGAACAGGTCTACAACATTCAGATCTGTATGTATCTTGCAAATCTCTATGTCTCCCTCCTTCACTTGATCGCGGATGGAATTGAAGCGTCTCTTGATGTTTTTGGTTCTCTTGTGAAATCTGGATTCCTTCGCCAAGGCAATTGTTCCAGTATTGTCACAAAAGATTTTCATTGGACCCGATGCACTAGGTATTACACCTAGATCGGATATGAACTCCTTCATTTGCTGCTTCCAAAGCAGCTATGTACTCCGCTTCACACATATATCCCTCCTCAATGCTCTACTTGGAACTGCGCCAACTGATAGCTCCACCATTCAATATAAATACGTATCCGGTTTGTGACTTGGAGTCATCCGGATCAGTGTCAAAGCTTGCACCGACATAACTGTTTGCGACGAGCTCTTTGTCACCTCCATAAACGAGAAACATATCCCTAGTCCTTTTCAGGTATTTCAGGATGTTCTTGACCGCTGTCAAGTGATCCACTCATGGATTACTTTGGTACCTCCCTGCTAAACTAATAGCAAGGCACACAACAGGTCTGGTACACAGCATTGCATACATGATAGAACCTATGGCTCAGGCATAGGGAATGACTTTCGTTTTATCTCTATCTTCTACAGTGGTCGGGCATTGAGTCTGACTCAACTTCATGATGTCTACTACACAACCTTCTTCTTGTACACGTTGTTGGGCCTCCAAGTGCAGACGTTTGCAGGACAGTAGCAAATTTCCCTCAAGTGGATGACCTAAGGTTTATCAATCCGTGGGAGGCATAGGATGAAGATGGTCTCTCTCAAACAACCCTGCGACCAAATAACAAATAGTCTCTTGTGTCCCCAACACACCCAATACAATGTTAAATTGTATAGGTGCACTTCGGCGAAGAGATGGTGATACAAGTGCAATATGGATGGTAGATATATGTTTTTGTAATATGAAACTATAAAAATAGCAAGGTAACTAATGATAAAAGTGAGCGAAAACGGTATTGCAATGCGTTGAAACAATGCTAGGGTTCATACTTTCACTAGTGCAAGTTCTCTCAACAATAATAACATAATTGGATCATATAACTATCCCTCAACATGCAACAAAGAGTCACTCCAAAGTCACTAATAGCAGAGAACAAACAAAGAGATTATTGTAGGGTACGAAACCACCTCAAAGTTATTCATTCTGATCGATCTATTCAAGAGTTCGTAGTAAAGTAATACGAAACTATTTTTTCCGTTCAATCTATCATAGGGTTCGCACTAGATTAACACCTTAAGACACAAATCAACCAAAACCCTAATGTCACCTATATACTCCAATGTCACCTCAAGTATCCATGGGTATGATTATACGATATGCATCACACAATCTCAGATTCATCTATTCAGCCAACACAAAGAACTTCAAAGAGTGGCCCAAAGTTTCTACCGGATAGTCAAGAAGAAAACGTGTGCCAACCCCTGTGCATAAGTTCACGAGGTCACGGAACTCGCAAGTTTATCACCAAAACATACATCAAGTGGATCATGTGATATCCCATTGTCACCACAGGTAAGCACATGCAAGACATACATCAAGTGTTCTCAAATCATTAAAGACTCAATCCGATAAGAAAACTTCAAAGGGAAAACTCAATTCATCACAAGAGAGTAGAGGGGGAGAAACATCATAAGATCCAACTATAATAGCAAAGCTTGCAATACATCAAGATCGTGCCAAATCAAGAACACGAGAGAGAGAGAGAGAGAGAGAGAGAGATCAAACACATAGCTACTGGTACATACCCTCAGCCCTGAGGGTGACTACTCCCTCCTCATCATGGAGAGCGCCGGGATGATGAAGATGGCCACCGGAGGGGGATTCCCCCCTCCAGCAAGGTGCCAGAACGGGTCTAGATTGGTTTTCGGTGGCTACGGAGGCTTGTGGCGGCGGAACTCCCGATCTAGGTTTAGTATATATAAGAGGTTTTGGCGTCGACAACAAGTCAGGGGGTCTCCGTGTTGTCCATGAGGTAGGGAGCGCGCCCAGGGGGGTGGGCACGCCCCCCACCCTCGTGGGCAGCCCGGGACTCTTCTGGCCCAACTCTTTTACTCCATGGCCTTCTTCTGGTCCAAAAATAAGTTCCGTGAAGTTTAAGGTCAATTCGATTCCGTTTGATTTTCCTTTTCTGCGATACTCAAAAACAACAAAAAAATAGAAACTGGCACTCGGCTCTAGGTCAATAGGTTAGTCCCAAAAATCACTTAAATAGCATGTAAATGCATATAAAACATCCAAGGTTGATAATATAATAGCATGGAACAATCAAAAATTATAGATACGTGGAGACGTATCAAGCATCCCCAAGCTTAATTCCTGCTTGTCATCGAGTAGGTAAATGATAAAAATAGAGTGTTTGATGTTCAATTCTACCTAACATATTTATCAATGTAATCTTCTTTATTGTGGCAAGAATATTCAGATCCGAAAGATTCAAAACAAAATTCTAATATTGACATAAAAATGATAATACTTCAAGCACACTAACCAAGCAATTATGTATTCTCAAAATAACATGGCCAAAGAAAGCTATCCCTACAAAATCATATAGTCTGGCTATGCTCTATCTTCATCACACAAAATATTTAAATGATGCACAACCCCGATGACAAGCCAAGCAATTGTTTCATACTTTTGATGTTCTCAAACTTTTTCAATCTTCACGCAATACATGAGCGTGAGCCATGGACATAGCACTATAGGTGGAATGGAATGGTGGTTGTGCAGAAGACAAAAGGCAGAAGATAGTCTCACATCAACTAGGTGTATCAACGGGATATGGAGATGCCCATCAATAGATATTAATGTGAGTGAGTAGGGATTGCCATGGAATGGATGCACTAGAGCTATAAGTGTATGAAAGCTCAAAAATAAACTAAGTGGGCGTGCATCCAACTTTCTTGCTCACGAAGACCTAGGGCATTTTGAGGAAGCCCATCATTGGAATATACAAGCCAAGTTCTATAATGAAAAATTCCCACTAGTATATGAAAGTGACAACATATAAGACTCTCTATCATGTAGATCATGGTGCTACTTTGAAGCACAAGTGTGGTAAAAGCATAGTAGCATTGTCCCTTCTCTCTTTTTTCTCTCACTTTTTCATTTTTTTATTTGGGCCTTCTCTTTTTTTGGCCTTTCTTTTTTCTCTCTCTTTTTTTCGTCCGGAGTCTCATCCCGACTTGTGGGGGAATCATAGTCTCCATCATCCTTCCCTCACATGGGACAATGCTCTAATAATGATGACCATCACACTATTATTTATTTACAACTCAAGAATTACAACTCAATACTTAGAACAAAATATGACTCTATATGAATGCCTCCGGCGGTGTACCGAGATGTGTAATGACTCATGAGTGACATGTATGAAAGAATTATGAACGGTGGCTTTGCCACAAATACGATGTCAACTACATGATCATGCAAAGCAATATGACAATGATGGAGCGTGTCATAATAAACGGAACGGTGGAAAGTTGCACGGCAATATATCTCAGAATGGCTATGGAAATGCCATAATAGGTAGGTATGGTGGCTGTTTTGAGGAAGGTATATGGTGGGTGTATGATACCGGCGAAAGGTGTGCGGTATTAGAGAGGCTAGCAATGGTGGAAGGGTGAGAGTGCGTATAATCCATGGACTCAACATTAGTCATAAAGAACTCACATACTTATTGCAAAAATCTATTAGTTATCGAAACGAAGTACTACGCGCATGCTCCTAGGGGGATAGATTGGTAGGAAAAGACCATCGCTTGTCCCCGACCGCCACTCATAAGGAATACAATCAAAAAATAAATCATGCTCAGACTTCACCACATAACGGTTCACCATATGTAACGCCCTCGATGCGGCTATATCTCCTACGTGTCGAAGCACGACTTAGAGGCATAACCGCATTGAAAGCAATGCCACAAGTAAGGCAATCTTCACAACATCTGTCGGATTTCGGGTTCCGGCAGACCCTTAAGGTTCAAACACTGGGGTGCACGTGGAGATTACGCCTTCTACCTCCCCGCCTCGCAAAGATCTGAAACTACTAAAAGAACTACACAAGAGACACAAGATTTATACTGGTTCAGGCCACCGTTGTCGTGTAATACCCTACTCTAGTGTGTGGTTGGTGGATTGTCTCTTGGGGCTGATGATGATGGATAATACAAGGAAGAACAGCCTCGCGAGGGTCTGTTCTTGGCTGGGGTGATGAACTGCTAGGAGGAGTTCAGCCACCCTTCTCTTTCTCTCTCTCTCTCTTACTCTTACTAGCCAACCGAACCAAAAGCTCGAACCCCTTGCTACGTGGGCGGCTGGCCCTATTTATAGAGGCCCTGGTCCTATTCCCAAATATTGAGCGGGAAGGGAGCCAACAATGGCGGGCTAATTTGAAGGGGGACAGCAAGTATCAACTACCCTGACAAAAGCAGTCTTCGCCTGCGCAAAGCTCTGGTGATGACACCGTCTTGGGCTCCATGGTGACCTCCGTCTCGTAGTCCTCCTGGTCTTGGTATCGTTTCACCGAAATGGCAACCTTTGCCTGATGCCTCGGTACTCCGCGGCTGCGCTTGCCCCCTTTGCACCAAAGAGGAAGGAAGGACGCTGCGCGCTAGCACCCGCTTGCCGCCCTGAGTCGTCATGGCTTGCGTCACGGGCACCTCATGAGGTACCCTGCCTTGATCTCTCCGCCTCCTGGCGAGCCAGCCTGATGAGGCCGTGCCTAAGGAAGCTCCGTGTCGTCCGCCTCGCGAGGCTTGGCCCCTCGCGAGGGTCTTGAGTCTTGTGTTGATGAAGATGGGCGATGCTGGGCCTCCTTTGAGCCATGCCGCAGGCCGCAGGCAGGCATGTCTGGGGACCCCCATTCCCAGAACGCCGACAGTAGCCCCGGGCCCAAGGCGCGCCCGAACTTGGCCGTGCCGAGAGGCGAAAGGGCAAGGGCGAAGCGCTGTAGGCCCTAAAAGCATGCAGTCTTGGGCGCCGCGTGGCGGTTGATGGGACGTGGGCGTCTCCACTTACCCACGACGCCTCGGTGATCACGTGAGTTGGACAAGTCCCTACATGCAGATCGTGTCATAATTACCTGTGATCGTGGAGGCCGGCGGTTGGCCTTCGCCGGCTATAAGTACGGAACTGCGCGTGCCCTTCCAGTCCATTCCTCCTTTCTTCTCCTTCTCCCCGATCCTTGCTTCGTCTTGTAGTGATGGCTCCGATTCGCCGGTTCTCTGCAGTGGAGAAGGGGAAGGCCCCTCGAGATGGACCGGACCCGCTCCCGCCGAAGAAGCGGCTCGCCCTTTGTAGCCCAAACGAGGAGGACCGTCAGGCAGCGCCGAGTCCCTGGTGCGAGCGGGCTCCGCCGGGGTTCCCACTTCCCTTGTATGCCGACGTTGAGGGACCCGAAGGTGTCGATGCCGATCGCCGCGGTCAGCACCGTCGTCGGCGCCGTCGGGCCACGAAGGCGTGGGTTGTTCCTCCTGGGGTTCACGCCGAGGGCTCCTCCCAAGAGTTCGTGCTCCACATCGCCATTCCTCTACAGTCTTGGATCTGTCTGCCTCCCTTCTTCACCTCCGTCATCCCGCCGGGGGGCCCTTGGAACTCTGGCTGCAGCACGCCGGCTGCAGTACCCTCGCGACCGAGGCAGAGGTCGTGGTCGCTACCCTGGGCGAGGTTTACATGTCTCGTGGCTGGAGAGAGATCGCCCGGGTTTGCAGGGAAAGGGGCGTCTTCACGGTCCACTTGGAGTACGATGGGGCTTCGGCGATGTTCTTCAAGGTCTTCGACGTGAACGAGCACCGGCTGGAGTGCTGCCCCGGGAGAAGTGGCCAAGACCTTGCCCTGGTGAGGGCTAGGCCCATCGACCGCTCCCTTGGCGGCTCTACAGGCGACGGAGGCGCCAGAGGATCTAGCAACTCCGGCGAGGTCTTCACGACTCTGGAGACGAGCGACGACAGCTACGAGCCCCCGAGCCGGCGCCGCTCCCGGAGCAGGGCGGGCTCGTTTGGCCGTCGCTGACCCTAATCTGGGTGGGGTTGGCGCCGGCGCTTGACGGCCCACTGTTGATGATGGCATCTTTTGCAGGAGCGCCTGTAGTTAGCATCCCTTAGATTCCGTTCCCTACGAGGAATCACAATGCGCCCCATGGGGGCTTGTAAGGTGCCTGTAGTCCCGTTTGTTAATACACAATTTTTGCTCCAGAGCTGTGCGAGTTGCTGATTCCGTCTTAGCTCAGTTCTCCCTTTCAAACCTCGCGAGGGTTTGGTGCACTGCGCCGACAGGTCCCAGTCCCAAGGTGGCGTCAGTCATCGCTGGTATGCCAGGTCGCGATGCCGTGGTCAAGGCCAGGAGGTGTGTGACCCGGGGTTCGGTAAGAGCCCCTGAGTCACGATGCTTAGGAGGTCCCCTTTGGCGCTCAAGCAGCCGTCGTTCGGCGAGAAAGGAGAGCGACATCACTGACATGGAATTGCCTTAGGTGCGGGGGTAGTGCTGCGATAGATGGTGCTTTCAGGCAGTGACTTATCTTGAGAGTCGGGGATTATCCCTTGTGTGACGCCGGGTCCGCGTGTCGGCAGGAGCGGAATCGCTCGGCGAGGTCCTCGCGAGCCCCCTTCTCCCCCGCCTTTGCTCCCCTTTCTGCTCTACATCCTCGGGTCCCAGCCCTCGAGCTGGTCTCAGCCGTCGCTGGTATGCCAGGTCGTGATGCCGTGGTCAAGGCCAGAGGGTGAGGGCTGGAGAGCCAGTAGGAGCCCTGAGTTCTGATGCTCAGGCACCCCCCCCTTTAACGTGCAAGTGGTTCGGGCGGACGAGAGTGAAAGGAACGCCGCGAGGGCCTTGCCTGGTGCAACTTCCTTAGGGGATCCTGTAAACTCATCATGGAAGGAAGAAAAGGTTGCCATGACAACTATCAGTCTGCCGTTAGTTGCTTCCGAGGGGAGGTGAGGCACTGGAGGCTTGATGAGGTGGCGCCATGCGGGGCTGCCGCAGCCAGGGCTCAGCCACCCAGATTTGTCGGCGTTGCAGGGACGGACCCATGCGCAAGCTTCGTGCCGTTGTGGGAGCAATTCCGTCAGTTGGCATCAGTTGTGCAGGCAACTAGATCAAACATGTTAGCTGTGGAGGAGGGGATTCATTCGAACAGATGATGGGAAGGTAAACATCGCTGGGTCGGTCCCGAGCGACTTGGGAATGATGCAGCCCGAGGGGCGCCCCCAACAGAGCAAGCTAACAACATGGAAGTAAAAGGGATGCATGCCGCAGGGACGGACCCACGCGACCTGGGGACGACACAGCCCTGAGAGGGCGCTCCCAGCTGGAAATGAAACTTGTAAGATGTCACCTGAGGGTGTCGAGGGCGAAGGGGTGTCGGTGCAGCAGACTCGGGGGGCTGCGGAAGCCGATCCTCACGAGCCCACAAGCCCAGGGGCCTCGGGAGGCTCTGGAGGCACTGGCAGCTCTTCGTGAATCGCCTCCATCTCCGCCAGGGCCGTGGAACGCCTGTCTTCTTGAGCCTCCATGATGCCCCTCATGAGGCGCTGGTGCATAGCAACCACGCTCGGCAGGCCGTAAGGCATGCGAACGTAGCTATGGGGCAGACCCCGGCAGCGCCCCACTCGTGAGGGCCAGAGGCGCTCCATCGTAGTGGCTTGGTTGAGCCCTGGTACATCGACGCAGATGCGCAGCCCACCATCCTCGCCTGGATGGGGAGCCGCAGCCGGCAGACAGCGGCAACCTCTCATGATCCTTGATTCCTGTAGTTCTTGAATGGCTTTGTCGACGAGCTCCTGCGGGTCCAACCTTCCTTGCCTTGCTCCTTCTTGAGGGAAACGTGCTCCGAAGCACGCCTCCACGTGGTCCCCAAGCGCCTCCCTCGTGACCCTGACCAAGTCGGTGGCCCTCCAGGGGAGAGCCCCCGAGCCCTGCCTGAGGAGGGCGCCGGGCGCGCTTTCCTATGTGATGGAAGGAGGCTCCCCTTGGGCAGACGCGGGCTCTGAGGGGCCTGCCTCCTGTGGGGCTGGTCCGGACGATGTATTCTTCTTTTTGGGGGTGGCCTCGGGAAGCCTCCTGCTTCCGCGATCCGGGTCTTCCAGCGACGCGGCCTGAGAGGCTCGCTCCAGGGAACACACCGCATCCCTCTCTTCACAGGGCACCGTGATGACTCCGCCACTCCCTGGCATCTTGAGGACGTTGTAGCCATGGTGAGTCACGGCCATGAACTTGGCCAACGTTGGGTACCCAAGGATGGCGTTGTACGGCAGGCGGATGTGGGCGACGTCGAAGTCGATGAGCTTAGTGCGGTAGTTGTCGCGTGCCCCGAATGTGACAGGGAGGCGGACCTGCCCAATCGGGACCGTGGAGCCATCGGTGATTCCGGAGAAGGGCTTGGATGGCTGAAGCTGGTCGTAGGGCACTTGTAGATTGTTGAACGTTTCCACGGACAGGACGTTGAGGCCTGCCACACCATCGATGAGGGTCTTGGTGACAAGTACATTGCTGATGACTGGGGAGCAGAGCATCGGGAGGACGCCAGCTGTGGCTGCACACTTGAGTTGATCCGCTGAGCTGAATGTGATGGCGCATGCCGACCACCTGAGAGGGCGCGTTGCTTCAAGCCTGGGGAGGGCTGCGTTCACCTCGCGGGCGAACTGCTTGAAGGTGCGTTGGGAGGCTGGGGCTTGAGCTCCGCCCAGGATGCAGGCGATTGCGCATGGCTCCTAGAAGCCCCCAGCCCCCTCGTCTTGATGGCGGTCCTCGTTCCTCCTCGGTTGAGGCGGCAGTGGAGGGAGGCCTGCGTTGCCTTGTGGGCGATCCTCACGAGGCTGATCCCTCCAGTCCCCCTCGCGAGGCAGGTCTCGCCAGCGGTCCTCGCGAGGCTGATCGCGCCACCCTTGGCGCGGGCCACGGTCTTCCCAGCGTCCTGCGTTTCTTCCTCCTCCTCGGCCGTAGCCCCGATCGGCGCGGTCGGGATGACGGCCGATCCTTCCTTCTCGCACGGCGCGGAGTTCTTGGCATTCGTTGGTGTTGTGGGTGTGGAGGTCGTGGTACACACAGTACCGGCTTCCCCTGGTGGACCCAGGCAGATCTTTGCCCTGCTTGGTGTCTGGTTCTGCTGCGAGCACGGCAGCCCCCTTGCGCTTCACGTCCTTGTCCTTGGGCTTCTTCTCTTCTGGTTCTGCGGCAGGCAGCTCAAAGAGGGAGAAGCATCCCTCCTCAGCCCTGGCGCACTTGGTCGCCAGGTTGAACAGCTCCAGGGAGGTGCACAGGTCTTCATGCATCGCTAGCTCCTCCTTCATCTTGACGTCGCGCACGCCATCGGAGAAGGCCGAGATGATGGCCTCCTTAGACACCTTTGGGATCTTGAGGCGCGCGCTGTTGAAGCGCTGGATGTACTTTTGCAGGGTCTCTCCGGGTTGTTGCTTGATGCGGCGCATGTCGCTCACGGCGGGTGGCCGGTCGCGAGTACCTTGGAAGTTGGCGATGAAGCGGGTGCGCATCTGGCCTCAGGAAGAGATCGTGCTTGGAGCCAGATTCAGGAGCCAGGTGCGAGCTCCTTCCTTGAGCGCCATGGGGAACCAGTTCGCCATGACCTTTTCATCCCTGCTGGCAGCTTCGATGCCCAGCTCATAGAGCTGGAGGAACTCTGCAGGGTCAGTCGTGCCATTGTAACGAGGAGGCAGGTCTGGCTTGAATTTGCCGGGCCACGCGACGCTACGCAGCTCGGTGGTGTAGGCACGGCAGCCTGCGGTGGCCACGACATGCCTTGGCTGGTGGAGAGCTTGGTCTTGAGGGTCCCCACGCGCTGCAACTAGGAGCAGCGCGGGGCCCTGGCATGCCGGAGCTGGGGCAGGGTCGCGGCGTGCCGGAGCAGGGAGCGCCCAGGCAGCTCCTTGCAGGCGAGGGATTTCTTGGCAGCTCCGTTCTTGCTGCGCTGGCGCCTGACGGAGCGGGTTCCGCCCAGGGGCCACGCGCCTTGGAGCCATGGCGTCTTCTTGGAGAGGAGGCGGCTGGTACGCCTCCGGGGCTTCGTTGCCCGCGTGTGGCGGGGTGCGGCGCAGCAGAACAGACGGCGCGGAAGAGCCCCCTGCGGCGCGGACAAGCTCGGCGACGCGGTCGAGCCACTCCTCGTAGACGTCGTCGACGGGACGGTAGCGCAGCAGCTCGTTTGCCGCGAGGAGCACAGCTCGAGCCTTCAATGGTGCGCGGAGCACGCGGGACGAAGAACCAGCTGGTGCGAGCGATGGAGTAGCGGTGTGGCCATCTTGCCGCACGGAGGGATGCTGAGACGATGCTTGCTGCTCGCCCCCCGCCGGGTCGGTGGCGGCGTTGACGGCGGGCGACGGGGAACGACGAGGACGTCCGCCGACGGGCGCCGTGTGGGCGACGCGAGAAGCGATGGCGGCCCGGCGCTCGGCGCGGGCCCAACATGCGTCGGACATGGATGCGACGGTTGGAGGAGAATGGGGCGGTGGACGACGAATTTCGGCGCACCCCTACCTGGCATGCCAAATGTCGGATTTCGGGTTCCGGCAGACCCTTAAGGTTCAAACACTGGGGTGCGCGTGGAGATTACGCCTTCTACCTCCCCGCCTCGCAAAGATCTGAAACTACTAAAAGAAGTACACAGGAGACACAAGATTTATACTGGTTCGGGCCACCGTTGTGGTGTAATACCCTACTCCAGTGTGTGGGTTGTGGATTGTCTCTTGGGGCTGATGATGATGGATAGTACAAGGAAGAACAGCCTCGCGAGGGTCTATTCTTGGCTGGGGTGATGAACTGCTAGGAGGAGTTCAGCCACCCTTCTCTTTCTCTCTCTCCCTTACTCTTACTAGCCAACCGAACCAAAAGCTCGAACCCCTTGCTACGTGGGCGGCTAGTCCTATTTATAGAGGCCCTGGTCCTCTTCCCAAATATTGAGCGGGAAGGGAGCCAACAATGGCAGGGTAATTTGAAGGGGGACAACAAGTATGAACTACCCTGACAAAAGCAGTCTTCGCCTGCGCAAAGCTCTGGTGATGACGCCGTCTTGGGCTCCACGATGACCTCCGTCTCGTAGTCCTCCTGGTCTTGGTCGCGTTGCACCGAAACGGCAACCTTTGCCTGATGCCTCGGTACTCCGCGGCTGCGCTTGCCCCCTTTGCACCAAAGAGGAAGGAAGGACGCTGCGCGCGCTGGCACCCGCCTGGTGCCCTGAGTCGTCATGGCTTGCATCACGGGCACCTCGCGAGGTACCCTGCCTTGATCTCTCCGCCTCCTCGCGAGCCAGCCTGACGAGGTCGTGCCTGAGGAAGCTCCGTGTCGTCCGCCTAACGAGGCTTGGCCCCTCGCGAGGGTCTTGAGTCTTGTGTTGATGAAGATGGGCCATGCTGGGCCTCCTTTGAGCCACGCCGCAGGCCGCGGGCAGGCAAGTCTGGGGACCCCCGTTCCCAGAACGCCGACAACATCCCATGTAAATAGATAATAAAAGGGGAAGGTACATAGTTGGCTTACAATCGCCACTTCACACAAGTACATGAATAAAGCATTACATCATCCAAATACAATCAAGGTCCGACTACGGAACCAAAATAAAAGAAGAACCCCAAATGCGGCATGGTCCCGATCGCCCCAACTGGGCACCACTACTGATCATCAGGGAAAGACACATAGTAACGGCGTGAGTCCTCGTTGAACTCCCACTTGAGCTCAAGCGCGTCATTTGGTATGGAGTCATCAGGCCCTGCATCTGGTTTGGAAGTAAACTATGAGCCACATCACAACATGATCATCTCATACAACAATTTATATCTCATCACGTCTTGATCATATCACATCACAACATGCCCTACAAAAACAAGTTAGACGGCCTCTACTTTGTTGTTGCAAGTTTTACATGGCTGCAATGGGCTTCTAGCAAGAACCGTTCTTACCTACGCATCAAAACCACAATGATTCTTCGTCAAGTGTGTTGTTTTAACCTTCAACAAGGACCGTGCGTAGTCAAACTCGATTCAACTAAAGTTGGACAAACAGAAAACCGCCAGCCACCTGTGTGCAAAGCATGTCGGTAGAACCAGTCTCATGAACATGGTCATGTAATGTTGGTCCGGGCCGCTTCATCCAACAATACCGCCGAATCAAAGTAAGATGTTGCTGGTAAGCAGTATGACTATTATCGGCCACAACTCATTGTGTTCTACTCGTGCATATAACATCTACGCATAGACCTGGCTCGGATTCCACTGTTGGGGAACGCGATATTTCAAAAAAATCCTACGATCATGCAAGATCTATCTAGGAGATGCATAGCAACAAGAGGGGAGAGTGTGTCCATGTACCCTCGTAGACCAAAAGCGGAAGCGTTTAGGAACGCGGTTGATGTAGTTGAACGTCTCTGCGATCCAACCGATCCAAGCACCGAATGTATGTCACCTCCGTGTTCAGCACATGTTCAGCTTGATGACGTCCCACGAGCTCTTGGTCTACTTCAGGACAAGCGAGAGTTTCTTTAGCACGACGGCGTGGCGATGGTGATGATGAAGTTACTGGTGCAGGGCATCGCCTAAGCACTACAACGATATGGCCGAGGTGGTAAACTATGGAGGGGGCACCACACATGGCTAAGACAATTGATCTTGTGTGTTCTAGGGTGCCCCCTGTCCCCGTATATAAAGGAGGGGAGGGGCAGGCCAGCCGGCCCCTGTAGGGCGCGCTAGGAGAGAGGAGTCCTACTAGGACTCCAAGTCCTAGTAGGATTCCATCTGGAGGAACGGGGAGAAGGAAGGGAGAGGGAGAGGGGAAGGAAAGGGGGGCGCCGCCCCCTTCCCCTAGTCCAATTCGGACCCAAGGGGGGCGCGCGGCCAGCCCCTGAAGAGTTAGCGGCGCCCGGTGATCACTGCCTCCAGCGTGGCCAGCGGGCTCGTCCTGAGCGCCTCGAAGGGCCCAGCCTCCATCACCTCGTCCCCCAGCTGGGGCCGAGGAGTGAGCCCTGTCCGTCCTCGTGAGGGTGCCCTTGGTCCATCATGAGGGGCACGTACTCTTCCGTCATCGTCATCTCCTACGCCATGCCGTGGCGCCCCGCATGCCATGCGGCCCCACCTGTCACGCCTGCCACTGGGTGGCAATGCGGCCGCCCTCCGGGGCCGCGGGTCGCGTCGGGTCCTTCTCCTTCGCGGGCCGGGGGCGGGGACAGCGCCACCACCGGTCCGGTGCTAACAGCTTCGCTGGCGCCGGAGTAGCCTTGAAGCCCGCGGGCGCGCGCGGAGCCCCTTTGCGGGTCGCTCTGGGCTTGAGATGGGAGCTGGGTGGAGAAGGGGTGAGCCCCCATGGCGGCGAAGCCCAGGAGCTCCGCCACTCGCTCTAGCAGCACGTCGTGGCCGCCCTCCAGCAACCTGCACCGCAACAGCTCTCGGGCCACCGTGAGCGCGGCCCTCGAATTCGCCTGCTCCCGGCAGGTGTATGGTGTCGTTGTCGTAGCATGATTGGAGGCCCTTGCTGCCGACCGAGCCTGCCGCGGCGTAAGAGTTGCCGAAGTCTGTCCGCGTTGCCCGCGGCCCGCAGCGCCCTGCGGACCGCGAGCTGCCTGGGGCACGGGGTCGCCCGAGGCGAGCGGTTCCGCGCGTTTGGGCCATGCAGCCCACGGGTCGGGGTTGACCTCCTGGTCACCGGGCATGGCGATGAAGATGCGACGGGGCATGGAGTGGTGGAAGACGAATTCCGGCGCACCCCTACCTGGCGCGCCAAATGTCGGATTTCGGGTTCCGGTAGACCCTTAAGGTTCGAACACTGGGGTGCGCGCGGAAATCTCGCCTTCAACCTCTCCGTCTCGATGGGATCTAAACTACTAAAAGAGCTGCACGAAAGACACGAGATTTATACTGGTTCGGGCCACCGATGTGGTGTAATACCCTACTCCAGTGTGTGGTGGATGGATTGCCTCCTGGGGCTGGTGTGGATGAACAATACAAGGAAGAACAGCCTCGCGAGGGTCTGTTCTTGGCTGTGGCGATGAACTGCTATGAAGAGTTCAGTCACCTTTCTCTCTCTTTCTCTCTCAGATCCCGGACCTAACCACCAGGAATCGAACCGACCAACCGTCCGAGCCGAACCGAACCCCTGCTATGTGGGTGGCTAGTCCTATTTATAGAGGCCCTGGTCCTCTCCCCAAATATTGAGCGGGAAGGGATCCAACAATGGCGGGCTAATTTGAAGGGGGACAACGAGTACATCTATCCTAACAAAAGCAGTCTTCGCCTGCCAAAGGCTCTGGTGATGACGCCGCGCTGGGCTCCATGGTGACCTCCATCTTGTAGCCCTCCTGGTCTTGGTCTCGTTGCACCGAAGTGGCAACCTTTGCCTGATGCCTCGGTAATCCGCGGATACGCTTGCCCCCTTTGCACCAAAGAGGAAAGAGGGACGCTGCGCGCGCTGGCACCCGCCTGGTGCCCCGTGTCGTCATGGCTTGCGTCATGGGCACCTCGCGAGGTACCCCGCCTTGAACTCTCCGCCTCCTCGCGAGCCAGCCTGACGAGGCTGTGCCTGAGGATGCGCCGTGTCGTCCGCCTCACGAGGCTTGGCCCCTCGCGAGGGTCTTGAGCCTCGTGTTGATGAAGATGGGCCGCGCTGGGCCCCCACTTGAGCCACGCCGCAGGCCGCAGGCAGGCAAGTCTGGGGACCCCCTTTCCCAGAACGCCGACAGACATGTAACATGCATAGGCTCCCCCTACATGTATGCAAACATGTGAATGTGGAATATAAGATCATTTGAATGCATAAGCATGACAGAGCAAGAAATGAGTTACATGTATCTTGGCTATATGCATCAGAGCAAATGATGTGGATATAGGAACTGTACCTTCATGTTCATGAGTCCTTCTTGCAAACAATATGTACATTAGCAAGAGATCATCATGCACACGAATGTGATGTGTATACTTACCGTGTGGTCTTGAGCTGGCTTAGGAAGATATGAACCTGAGTAAACAAGGTTAGATAACGTAGATACATGTACTAAACATAGCTAACGGCAAACCACAAGAGTACCAAGACTGGGATGACATGTAGAGAATGAGTACTAGGTACTCCCATTGGATATAGACATGCCCCCAGGGACAAAGATATGCAATGAATTCAAGATTTCCTTCCCTTAGATGTCTTTCTCCTCTTGAATCTTATATTTGATAATGGGAGAATATAGGGAATAGAAAATTAGAGCAAAACATATCAGAGCAAAGAAACATAAGACAAACTAACATGTCTTTCCCCTCTTGAAGACATGTGACTTCTCTCCTCTTGAATACCAAGCATCTGGGGTCTCTCTCTCCATTTGATGTGATTAAGCATTCTCCCCCTTTGAAGTACTCTCCCCCTTTTAGCTTTGATGTGATCTCTCTCCCCCTTTTTAGCTTTGATGTGATCTCTCTCCCCCTTTGACATCAATTTCCAAGAAGGGGTCTTCTGGAGTCAAAATAGATTTGGTCCTTGAGTCACCGAGCAAAGGAGCATTTAGAGTGTGATGCTGGTAGAGGACAAGAATCTTTGAGTGGAGCTGGGTCAATTATGCAGGATGCAAGTGGAAAATTGTCTTCTCTCTAGTGAAACCGTAACACCGAGTTGTATTAACCGGTGGCACCGAAATGGTTCAGTTTGACCGAAAGCTACAGACCAGTGTGACCGAGTTCAATACAGAGAGAACATTTGTCACCTTAGCTCACTTGGTGTAACATCCCAAATTTTCAATATGGAATGTTATACACAGATCATCCATGCATATCATGATTTATTGCATTTCCGTTCCACAATCCTCGAAATCCTAAGCAACTCAAGGACCCACGGAGAGAGTTGGGGATTTTCTTGTTTTCATATTTGATTTTTATCAAATAATAAACGAGGATTTTGATTTTAATAATTTTTCTCTCCAAAATATTTCATATTAATCAAATGAGTGGAGATAATATGACTTCTCCGAAATAATTGAAATATTGGAGGAAAAATATTAAAATCATTTATTGGATTTTATTTGGTTTTATTCGGATTTTATTTGCATTAGAAAAATTGCACGTTTTCAAAACTGCATTTTAGGGCCAAGAAAATGTTCAACTCGTCCTAAATATTTTATTTAGACGGTGAAAATTTGTTTTGGCATTTTTAGATTTTTATTTTAGTTTCTAGGATTTTATTTCTTTCGGCAAAACTATTTTAAAAAAAACTCCCCGCGCCGACTGGGCCGAACCCAGCCGGGCAGCCGGCCCAAGTCGCCGCTGCCTCCCCCGCGCGCGAGCGCCGCCGCCGCCACCGACTCAAACAGAGTCCGAGCCAGACTCCGCCTCCGCCGCGGCGCCTTGCCCCCCTCTCCTATATATACGCGCCACCCCAGCCCCCCACCACCACACCACCACGGCCGCCCGCCGCCGCCGCTGCCGCGTGCCGCCGCCGCTGCACCCCGCCGCCCCGCCGCCCAAGCCCTCGACGGAGCCCCTCGCCGGAGGTAGCTGCCGGTTCCAACCGCCGGTTTTTCTAAAAAAAACCGTCCGGTTTTAATTTTTTTTCAAAACCCTAGTTTTCGTTTTTTTTTAAATAGATCAGTTTTTCTCCGGTTTATTTTTTTAGCGAGTCTTCGCTCATTCGTTCGTTTTAAATGAGCGCGTTCTTCGTTTAGATCCCAATAACGAACGTTCGTTCGTTAATCTGTTCATCGTTTTTCTTTTTCTCGGATTTATTCCGCGATTTTTCTGATCGCGATTTCTGATCTGATCTTAAATTCTGTTTATCTTTCCGCTCGTTTATCGAAATCAGGCGATTCAAGCGCCTGGAGTTTCGTCTCGAAACCCTCTTTCCGGTTAATCAACTCAAACAAGTTTTTGTTACTGTAAAATTTGACTTAAGTTCAGAATTAGTAAACGAAGTGGTTTTATTTCGCTGTTTGACTTTCGTTGCTTCGTTTGATTTGATTCTTTTTGCGTACCGGAGTTCTTAAGTTGAACTTTCTGGTCAACCTCTCGTATTTGAGTTTTTCTTGTGCATCGTTGCTTGTTACTTATGTATGTTATTGTTTGCTTGCGATAGAATTCCCGGAGTGCGAAGCGTGTTACTACGAGTCTCTAGGATTTGCGGATCGTCAGCAAGGCAGGTAAGACTTTGATCATATCCCATTATTACCCAGTTTTTATGCATTAGTTCCAATCCCCAAACATTGCATGATTAGGATGTCATTAACTTGTGGGTTGGGAAGTAGTTGTTGAGGTAGAACCTCTTGCCCTGTTATATGCAAACCCTTGGGAGTTACTTCTACGTATTGCTTATATTGCTATGCTATGCTCGTAGACGTGGTTTAGGTTTGAGTGAAATTCGTGACAGATGTGAGATTGTTAATTAATGCTTCAACTTAAGGTGGCAACTTAATCAAACAACTGGGTGGATTGAGGCACCTGGGGAACCCAGTGTTATCTGTATTTTTTTGGAAATCCCGGGGTACCCGTGTGATCTTCCTATGGACCGCCACCCAGACTCAAAGGGAATTGAGATGATTCATGCTAGAAACTTCCGTGTGCAGCCACAAGCTATTATGGGCTCTAGCATAGTTGAGTAAGTTATGTGAAGCTCTTGAAGAGGTAGATCAGCAGGTAGTGGGTTTTGTAGGTTTGGTATGGTCTACCTGGAGTAGAGAGTTAACGTTTCTGAAAGACTGTGTCTCGGTCATTCGTTTCTCAAACACCATGTAGTGCGAGAAATCCAACGGAGGCGATCGAGTCTTGTGGGGAAAAGTGCGCAAACCTCTGCAGAGTGTACAATCTAATCATGGTTAGCCGTGTCCCCGGTTATGGACAATTCTTGAGTATTTAGTACTTGGGTTATCACATGTATCTCACCATGTTTAATTAATACTGTTGGGTTGTTAATCACTTTAATTGGGATTGAGTTGGGGGTACCTTCTCAATGATGTTTCAACCACCATCATAGTTAAATAAAACTGTATTCCTTTGTTGTAGGGAAAAATTGGCTTTTCGCAAAAACTATAGCCATATATGCATGTAGTGATAGCATTATTCTGTTTCTGCTCTACTGTGTTATATTGCCAGCATATTCCTTGTGCTGACCCGTTTTCGGGCTGCAACGTATTATGTTGCAGACTTTTCAGACGAGGAGTAAGGTTCGTTAGGTCGTTGTCGTGCAGCTCAGCTATGCCGTTGGAGTTGATGGACTCACTTTATCTTCCAAGCCTTCCGCTGTTATCGCATTATATGGCCTTAAGCCATATTATTGTAATAAGTTCTCTTTTAGACTTTTTTGATGTAATAAGTGTGTGATTGCTACTCTGTTATAAATCCTCGAGTACTGTGTGTGTCAGCACTACCGATCCAGGGATGACACTGAAGCACAGAGACTTGACCATCTGAGGTCGGGTCGCTACACTGGGGAAATAAGATCTCACAAAGATTTGCAATGAATTAACTGAAGGGTTTTCAATGATTTGGATGGAGGGAATGTAGAACAAAAAATAAAAAGAAAAGAAATCTAATGAAGGTAAACAAATATGAAAGAGACAAATGCAAGAATATAGAGAAACACTAGAGAACTTCATCTAGAATTGGTCGGCGACAAAGTCACCTATGTTAGAGTATATTGACTGAGGAGTCAAGTGAGAACACTTGATCGTAGGTCATACTCATTGTTTAAGCTCAAAATGGGGTTACCATTTTTCGTTGAAGAATTTGATGTATTCGCATCTTGTTGAGTTGCATTGACCCATGACTTGGTGTAAAGCTTCTCTAAGATGGAATAACATACCTTGGGTGGTGGTGTTGAACTTGATCGTGTAGTTGAACTTGTGTGGGATGCTCAAGATTAATGTAGCTCAGCAAATATTGGGAGCACCACTTGTAGTTTGAGTTCATCTACCTACATGGGTTAGTCTTGCAAGGAAGAGCACTTGTGTATCCAAATTGACAATCATGAATTTGATACCAAATGAAATTTGATATATATAGAAATGGTCAAAGGATATTTTGAAAGGTTTCATGCTTCCTTGTATTCAACCACCATATTGTAGAGACTTGGTGATGTAGAGATTGTTCAAGATGTGAGTGATTTGCAATCTCATAGATTTTGATTCATCCAAGTACCTACAAGGGTTAGATAGCATGCAAGGGTGCAAATATATCCAAGACATATGATCATCATCATAAGAGAAACATCAAGAATTAGTCAAAGGCTCATGCCTTGCATGTATCCAAATGGAGTTTCTACTCCAAGTTTCAAGCATCAATGATGTTCAATTCACCTCTCAAATGGCAAAACACTTTCTCATCAAGCGGTTTGGTGAATATATCCGCCAATTGCTTGTCGGTACGAACTTGCTTAAGATCAATGTCCCCTTTGGCAACACGATCTCGAATGAAATGATGACGAACTTCAATGTGCTTGGTTCGAGAATGTTGCACGGGATTATGAGCAATCTTAATAGCACATTCATTGTCACAAAGCAATGGAACATTGTCGGCATTCTGGGAACTGGGGTCCCCAGACTTGCCTGCCTGCGGCCTGCGGCATGGCTCAAAGGGGGGCCCAGCACGGCCCATCTTCATCAACACAGACCCAAGACCCTCGCGAGGGGCCAAGCCATGCGGGGCGGACGACACGGAGCTTCCTCAGGCACGGCCTCATCAGGCTGGCTCGCGAGGAGGTGGAGAGATCAAGGCGGGGTACCTCAAGAGGTGCCCGTGACGCAAGCCATGACGACCAAAGGCGCCAGGCGGGTGCCAGCCCGCGTAGTGTGCTCCTTTCCTCTTTGGTGCAAAGGGAGCAAGCGCAGCCACGAAGTACCGAGGCATCAGGCAAAGGTTGCCATTTCGGTGCAACAAGACCAAGACCAGGAGGACTGCAAGACGGAGGTCATCGTGGAACCCAAGATGGCGTCACCACCAGAGCTTTGTGCAGGCGAAGACTACTTTTTTCAGGATAGCTAGTACTAGATGTCCCCCTTCAAATTAGCACGCCATTGTTGGCTCCCTTCCTGCTCGATATTTGGGAACAGGACCAGGGCCTCTATAAATAGGACCAGCAGCCCATAGGGTAAAAGGGCATGAAGAAGAGAAGATCGAAATCAGAGAGAGAGAGAGAGAGAGAGAGAGAGAGAGAGAAGTGACTGAACTCCTCCTAGCAGTTCGTCCCCCTAGCCAAGAACAGACCCTCGCGAGGCTGTTCGTCCTTGTATTGTTCATCATCATAAGCTCAAGAGGCAATCCACCACACCACACACTAGAGTAGGGTATTACACCACAATGGTGGCCCGAACCAGTATAAACCATGTGTCTCTTGTGTCGTTCTTCCTATAGCTTGGATCTTAGCGAGGCGGAGGGGTGCAGGAAGGTAGGAGGCGAAATCTCCGTGCGCACCCCAGTGTTCGAACCTCAAGGGTCTGCCGGAACCCGAAATACGACATTTGGCGCACCAGGTAGGGGTGCGCCGGAATTTGTCTTCCACCACCCCGTTCTCCTCCGACCATCGCGCCCATGTCTGACGCTCGTCGGGCCCGTGCCGAGCGCCGGGCCGCTCTCCCTTCCCACGTCGCCCAGACGGCTCCTGTCGGTGGGCGTCCTTGCCGTTCCCCATCACCTGCCGTCAACGCCGCCACCGGCCCGGCAGGGGACGAGCAGCAAGCATCGTCTCAGCATCCGTCCGTGCGGCAAGACGGCCACACTACTACTCCCTCGCTCACCGCAGCTGGTTCTTCGTCCCGCATGCTCCGCGCTCCCATGGAGGCTCGAGTTGTGCCCATCATGGCAAACGAGCTCCTGCACTACCGTCCCATCGACGACGTCTACGAAGAATGGCTCGACCGCGTCGCCGAGCTCGTCCGCGCCACAGGGGGCTCTCCCGCGCCGTCCGTTCCGCTGCACTGCACCCCGCCCCGCGCGGGCAACGAGGCCCCGGCGGCGCCCCGGCCGCCTCCTCCTCAAGAAGGCGCCATGGCTCCAAGGCGCGTGGTCCTTGGGCGGAACCCGCTCCGTCAGGTGCCAGCACGGCAAGAGCAGAGCTGCCAAGAAGTCCCTCGCCCGCAAGAAGCTGCCCGGGCGCTCCCTGCTCCAGCACGTCGCGACCATGCTCCTGCTCCCTCACGTCAAGACCCCGCTCTGCTCCAAGCTACAGCGCGTGGGGACATGCAAGACCAAGCTCTCCATCACCCAAGGCCTCCTGTGGCCACAGCAGGCTGTCGTGCCTTCACCACCGAGCTACCCAGCGTCGCGTGGCCCGGCAAGTTCAAGCAAGACTTGCCTCCTCGTTATGACGGCACGGCTGACCCTGCGGAGTTCCTCCAGCTCTACGAGCTGGGCATCGAAGCTGCCAATGGAGACAAGAAGGTCATGGCGAACTGGTTTCCCATGGCGCTCAAGGACGGGGCCCGCACCTGGCTCCTGTACCTAGCTCCAGGCACGATCTCCTCCTCGGGCGAAATGCGCACCTGCTTCATCGCCAACTTCCAAGGTACTCGCGACCAGCCACCCGTCGTGAGCGACATGCGCCGCATCAAGCAACAACCCGGGGAGACCCTGCAGAAGTACATCCAGCGCTTCAACAACGCATGCCTCAAGATTCCCAGGATGACTGAGGAGGCCATCATCTCAGCCTTCTCGGATGAAGTGCGCGATGTCAAGATGAAGGAGGAGCTGGCGATGCATGAAGACCTGTGCACTTCCTTGGAGTTGTTCAACTTGGCAACCAAGTGCGCCAGGGCTGAGCAAGGGCGTCTCTCCCTCCTCGAGATGCCTGCCGCAGACCCAGAAGAGAAGAATCCCAAGGCCAAGGATTTTAAACGCAAGGGGGCTGCCGTGCTCGCGACAGAACCAGACACCAAGCAGGGCAGAGATCAGCCCGAACCTTCCAAGGGCAGTCGGTACTGTGTGTACCACGACCTCCACACCCACAACACCAATGAATGTCAAGAGCTCCGAGCCGTGCGAGAAGGAAGGATCGGCCGTCGCCCCAACCGTGGTGACCGGGGCTACGGTCGAGGAGGAGGAAGGAACGCAGGACGCTGGGAAGACCGTGGCCCGCGCCAAGGGTGGCGCGATCAACCTCGCGAGGATCACTAGCAAGACCCGCCTCGCGAGGGAGACTGGAGGGATCAGCCTCGCGAGGATCGCCCGCAAGGCAATGCAGGCCTCCCTCCGCTGCCACCGCAGCCAAGGAGAAACGAGGACCGCCACCAGGACGAGGGGGTTGGGGGCTTCCAGGAGCCGCGCGCGATCGCCTGCATCCTCGGCGGGGCTCAAGCCCCAGCCTCTCAATGCATCTTCAAGCAGTTCGCCCGCGAAGTGAATGCAGTCCTCCCCAGGCTTGAAGCCACGCGCCCTCTCAAGTGGTCGGTGTGCGCCATCACGTTCAGCTCAGCAGATCAGCTCAAGTGTGTGGCTATAGCCTGAGTCCTCCTGATGCTTTGTTCCCCAATCATCAGCAACGTGGTGGTCACCAGGACCCTCATCGATGGCGGGGCAGGGCTCAACGTCCTGTCCGTGGAAACATTCAACAATCTCCAAGTGCCCTACAGCCAGCTTCAGCCAACCAAGCCTTTCTCCGGAATCACCGACGGCTCCACGGTCCCGATTGGGCAGGTCCGCCTCCCTGTCACCTTCGGGGCACGCGACAACTACCGCACCGAGCTCATCGACTTCGACTTCGCTCATATTCGCCTGCCGTACAACGCCATCCTTGGGTACCCAGTGCTGGCCAAGTTCATGGCCGTAACTCACCACGGCTACAACGTCCTCAAGATGCCAGGAAGTGGCGGAGTCATCATGGTGCCCTGTGAAGAGAAGGACGCGGTGTGTTCCCTGGAACGAGCCTTTTAGGCCGCGTCACTGGAAGACCCGGATCGCGGAAGCATGAGGCTTCCCGAGACCACCCCCAAGAAGAAGAAGACATCGTCCGGCCCGGCCCCTCTGGAGGCAGGCCCCTCTGGGCCCGTGCCAGCCCAGGGGGAACCTCCTTCCATCGCATAGGAAAGCATGCCCGGCACCCTCCTCTGGCAGGGCTCAGGGGCTCTCCCCTGGAGGGCCACTGACCTAGCTAGGGTCACGAGGGAGGCGCTTGGGCATCACATGGAGGCGTGTTTCGAAGCACGTTTCCCTCAAGAAGGAGTAAGGCAAGGAGAGCCAGACCCTCAGGAGTTCGTCAGCAAGGCCATTCAGGAGCTACAGGAGTCAAGAGTCATGAAAGGCGGCCGCTGCCTACCAGCAGTGGCTCCCATTCTAGGCGAGGATGGCGGGCTGCGCGTCTGCATCGACATACCAGGGCTCAATCGAGTCGCCTCTCTGGATTGCCTCTAGCCCTCACGATTGGGGCGCTATGGACGTCCACCCCACAGCTACGTTCGCATGCCTTATGGCTTGCCGAACGCGGCTGCTACGTACCAGCACCTCATGAGCACTACAAGAAATATGTCAACTTATGACCACCACTATTGGTCACTGAATGGTCACAAATTTCCATTTATGACCTTTTTGTGACCAAAAACATAAGGTCAAAAGCTGGGCGTCGTAAACTAACTATAGCGACCTTTAACAAAAGGTCGTTGATCCTATGACCTTCTGTTTTGGTCGCTAGCTCTCTCCCCAGGCCATGTCGGATCCGACGTGGCAATCTGACGTGGCAAAATTGCGACCAATTGAAAAGGTCGTTGATAAGATTCAGCCCAGTCCAATTCGGTGTCTATATGGGCCGAGCCCAACAATTCAGCCCATTTAATGTTATTTTTCTTTTTAATTCTGGTCTGATATATGGGCCTGGCCCAACAATTCAACATTTTTATTTTCTGGGCCATTACTATTAATTTTCTATTTTCAGCCATATTATTTTTGTGCTGGTCCCACTGGTCAGATTGGTCCCACTTGTCATGCTGATATCACAATTGCACCCACACGTCAGAAATTTGAAAATTTGTCAAACAATTCTCATAAATATGCCCCCCTGGTCAGGTTTCCATTTCATAGTATTGAAGTTATATACACAATCAATATTTCAGACAGACTAGAGCGAATGAAATTCATCCAAAACAACACTAAATATTACAATACATTATATGCTACTCTGACTAATATTACACTCTGCCTGATATTACAATACATAATATGCTACTCTTGCTGATAGGCTTCGCGACTTCGCACTTCATACTTCACCTATGAAAAAAAAGAACAATAAGAACCTGTAGGCAACATCAAACATAGCTTATAAGCAAGAATTGACAATAAGCTCAATTTAACAAAAAAAGATTTTAATATATTTATACAGTTCACAAGGCGTCTGAAGTACAGTAATATACAATACATATATTTATATGTATTGCCACACCAAATTCTACAAGACGTCTGAAGTACAGTAATATACAATACATCACAGCAAGCTGACTGGACGAGTTTAGTTTGAACAACCCACTAAACAATTTTGCAATAAGAGCATACAACTACATCAAAACAGAGCATAATTCAGTTCTAATATGCACAACTAAAACAACTCCAATTTTGGTTTTAATATGTATACAGCATGTATCATTGACCACGGAGCATACGGCCACAGCAAAACAAGGGAGCAATTCAGGGAAAGGAATACTACAGTTGCTTGAGACATGTGCTACTCGCTCGAAAGTAATCAGTAACCAATGAGTCAATAAAAGTGTGCAAGTAGGCCACTCTACCCAGTGAGATTAATACACTACAGAATCTATCTAAGACAAGACCAGCACCGACATTAAACTGTACTATATTTCTGGACAGCAAACTAAATAGACGGCTGCTCTCAAACCATACATCCAAACGAAACAAACGAGTACTCTACGGAAACCTTAGAGCATGCTTTACAACTCATATGTAGAGGCCAACTTGAAATTATGAGCATAAAAAACTCGTTCTTCAGTTAGAAGCTCGCTGCCCAAAACTGTCAGGTAGTGCAGTTTTTTAACTGAACCAAATTTAGTTTACGGAACGGCCAGAGAAATCCAATTCTACAGGAGACATGATCATATTCCTAATCATCATACATTTGCCATGCAGATCAACCAATTCTTCTTGAAAAATGAAAATTACAGCAGTGATTCTGAAATGGCATTTACCTTCCATATGAAAGACGAAGCGTTCCCTTCTTTTAACTTCTTCAACCTAGAGCTCCTGTAGAAGAATGAAAATGATCGTTATCATGGCTGCCAATTCAAAATGAAAGCAATACCTTCCAACAGAGAACAACTAGGAAAAGAATAATTAACAGAATAATAAATAGATACACAAGCAGCTAGGAGTCGATCCTGAAGCATGAGGGCATGGATAACAGTAGCAACCATGAAGAGTAAATAGTAGCAAATATTATATTGGTGGAAAAAGGTAAATACCAGCAAGCTCTAAGAACACTCCAAGAGCTAGATGGCTCACAATACAATCATGTTTTCGATAACAAATACTACTAGAATTAAGGCACTGAACATATTGTAAGAAGTATCAACATCATGGCAGTAAAAATTAGTAGTAGCAGCTAGCAGGACATCAATCGAACACAATGTAATTATCATTTGAACAATCGAGACAACAAGTTACAGAACAAGCATGTATTGACAGGATAGTTATCAATAGTATAGAACAGAACTAAATCAAACAGAACTAAATATGCAAACGACAAGTGTACAGAAGCTATATATACTGATACATACATGCTAACTGATTTCTGTTTGGCCTTTAAAGCATTAGTATGCTTGTTACTCTTTTTAGAGAGACAGGTATGTATATGGTCCTTTTTGCGCCCGTGGTTGCAAGCATATGCAGAAGAAGCAACTGCCGGGCCATTTTTGACTTTTGAGTTGAACACAAGGCTAATCCTCCAGAAAAAATGAAGTGCTCAGAGAGAACCTGCTGGCTAGAGAATCTGGCTAACGGTCAGCCAGTAAAAACAAGTGCTCAAACCTAAGAATCTGGCTGGATAACTCATATCGGACCTTCTTATGCACTACTAGGCGCATTGGATTTTTGCAACCCGATAGCGTACTCCTACTCAACAAACCAATAGTCGGAAATGTGGTAAAACAAACAGACAAGATATCTGCCCTCGATTGAATCAGTAGATAGCTCTAGGAGATCACCAAGTATGGTTCCGAACAGCATAATTTATCTTCCTACAAGACCATTATGCTACACTAGACCAACACTTCTCCATCCCAAATCAGTGCTAGCTTCTGTATCACTACAGATACACCAAGCAATAATTCCAAAAGTAGCAGCACATCGGTACATAAATTCCCAGAATCACTACCGATACTGCAAGGCTCATGAGCATCAGTAATTAACACCGATGGTTAACCAGACGAAACCTAACATAAGAGGGTGTGGCCATGGCGGCTTTGAGTGCTTTACCTAAGTCGGGGAGAAGCAGCACCACGGCATAGAGGAAGGAGGCGATGGACATCCTCGGCCTGTCCGAGTTGACCACAGCGCAGTGCCACATGCTCTTATATCTCCCGTTGCTCAGCGCCTGAAACACAGTGGAAATCAGTTTCAGTTAGCACCACTTAAGTCTAAGTCATTGAGTTCAGAAAAGAGTATAGCCTGCATGTTGTATGATGGCAACGGAAATCGGTTTCAGTTAGCCCACTTTGGTCAGAGTCCCCTAGTTCAGTATGGATCTGGGTTGTTCGTGTAATTTTTTCGCACTTCTTTTATGGGCGGTCAAGGGTTTGTCTTGATTATGTACGTGGATGCAGTTCAGTCCAGTAGATCCAGGAATATTTTACTGAACTTGCACACAATTAGCAATGTGTTCTAAACCTAGCTAGGCAAATAGTGTAAGATGTCTTGGCCTAAGCAATTAACCATGTGCTGCTCCTGCTCGCCGAGGACCTTCTTGATGTAGTCTAGTTAGGTGTGCCTAGCGAGCTCAAGCAGAGAGAGTGGAAGATGGCTTTGAGTGCCTTACCTAAGTCGGGGAGAAGCAGCAGAGCCGAGGGATGGGTGTATCTCGAGCCTGGCCGAATCGAGCAGGGATTGTCCGCGTTGAACGTTGGCGTCATCACCACCGTGTTGCCAGCCTCCTGCCTGCGTGAGGAAGAAAATGGCGCGCGTTAGGGAAGAAAATGCTGCACACGACCGTACGCACACACGCCTACATCAGATAAGATGCAGAGAGGAAAAAAACTAGAGATAGAAGAAGAAGAAGAAGACTAGAAGAAGAAGAAGAAGAAGAAGAAGAAGAAGAAGAAGAAGAAGAAGAAGAAGAAGAAGAAGAAGAAGAAGAAGAAGAAGAAGAAGAAGAAGAGAATGAGAGGAGGGGTCTGACCTCCTACAGTCTCACCATGGCCATCTAGGGTTCCTGAAGCCGTCGAGGAGGGAGGGAGGGAGCGAGGCCTGCAGCTTGTCGAGCGACTCCTACGCCGACGGGGACCTTCTGGGCAACGTGGAAGGAGTCAGAGTGCGTACGCAGCATGGACACCGCCGGCGGCTTGACGGGGGAGCAGGGCGCGGACTTGGTCGGCCAGAGCACGCCGCCAATGCCGCCGCCGGCGAGCCACTGGTCCAGCTGGTAGTGGTGCTGCATCATGGCGACGCCCTGGATCGGATTAGATCTGCCCCGCGAGGACGGATTTGAATCGGAAGGCGAGGGCGGAGGGAGGCGGCACAGGGGAGGAGGCCGTCTGCCACAGCGACCCCGCGAGCCCCGCGAGCAGCGCCACCAGCGCGATGACCAGCCGCTCCAGGAACCGCTCGCAGTCGGTGGTGGCGGCCCGGTGGCTCAGCCAGATGTCGCCGCCGAGGAACGACAAGGGAGAGGACGGTGGTGGCGACCATGTCCACGACGACCTCCGTCTTGGGCCAGTTGGATCTGAGAGCGGGGAGGGGAGGGATCTGGATTGGGAGCGCGATGGGAAGGGCCGAGCGGTTACCGTATGGGAGGAACGCCGGAGGAGTGGGGTGGGGGTGGCGGTGCGTCGAGATCTAGAGGGAGGGAGTGAGGTTGGTGGCGGCGGCGGGGGATCCAGAAGGAGGAGTGGTGTGCGGCGGCGGTGGATCCAGAAGGGAGAGAGGGAGAGAAGGTGGAGAAGGTTGCGGTGGGGAAGTGGGGGCGTGGGGGTTGTGTTAGGGCTAGGTGGGTGAGAGGGTGGGGGCGAGGGCTACCGTTGGATCCACAAGCATCCAACGGTGCTGGATGCATGATCCGCGTGATATGGCTATGGCCCAATTAGAACGCAGTATGCATGTATAACGCTATGACCATTTAGTATTGGACGTTATGACCATTCAAAATTGGTCGTGGTCAAATAAAAATAAAGTGTAAAATCATGTCAGCATTTTAATTTTTATGTTTTCCGTGTCCAAAATGAATTTTTTTTTTAAGAAACTATCAAATATTTGCACGAGGTGCATCTTGGAATTCCAAACAATGTTGTCTAAGAGAGTTTTCATTTTGTTTGCACGGAAAATTCATTTTTTATTTTTCGAGTGCCCGAAATTAGGTTTTTTGTGAAGAGCCTACCAAATAATTATTGCAAAATTGGACCAATTTTTTTTCTAAAATACTAGAACATATTTAATGCACAATTGACCAAATGGTTGGGCGTAAAAAGTTTTGATCCACCTCTGGTGAAAAAGACAAATTTTCGCCAATTCAGTTGGAAGCGGGTCAAATTTGAACTGCAGCTACCTCATAGTTTGCTATTTATTTTTTCCAATAATCATTTCTAGGTACAGAAGTATCTATTTAATCAGAGAAACACCAAAAAAAATTCAAGATTCAACCACTAGCTAGGAACGGTCATTCCCTTCGTTTTGACCGCATTTTGAAACGGGCATAAAAAATTTAAAAAAAATCAAAAAATTGGGAAACCTTCGCATAGTGTCATTATATGTGGCCAAGTTCCCAGAAAAAATAACAAACTTGTAATACGGCAATTATTTTAAAAAAGTGTACTTAGAAACGAGCTATCACGTGTGGAGATCAATGGCTTCCAAGCCAAGTGATCAATCTTATGGCCACATTCATGGCATAGTTTGTTCAAATGATCTCATATTGTGCACAAGGGTGCATATTGGAATGGCAAACAATATTGCCTAAGGAAGTTTTCATTTTCTTTGGACGAAAAAACCATTTTCCATTTTTCGAGTGCCCAAAAGGAGGTTTTTTTGTGAAGGACCACCAAAATAATTGTTGCAAAATTGGACCAAATCATTTTTATAAAATACTAGGACATATTTAATGCACAATTGACAAAATGGTTGGGTGTAAAAAGTTTTGATCCACCTCTCGTGAAAAAGACAAATTTCCGCCGATTCAGGTGGAAGCGGGTCAAATTTGAATTGCAGGTGCCTCATAGTTTATTATTTATTTTTTCCAGAAATCATTTATAGGTACATAAGTATCTATTTAATAAGAGAAACACCAAAAAAATTCCAAGATTCAACCACTAGCTAGGAACGGTCATTCCCGCCGTTTTGACCGCATTTTGAAATGGGCATAAAAAATTCAAAAAAATCAAAAAATTGGGAAACCTTCGCATTGTGTCATTATATGTGGCCAAGTTCCCAGAAAAAATAACAAACTTTTAATATGGCGATTATTTTAAAAAAAGTGTTCTCAAAAACAAGCTATCACGTGTGGAGATCAATGGCTTCCAAGCCAAATGATCAATCTTATGGTCACATTCATGGCATAGTTTGTTCAAATGATCTCATATTGTGCACAAGGGTGCATCTTGGAATTCCAAACAATGTTGCCAAAGGGAGTTTTCATTTTCTTTGCACGGAAAATTCATTTTCCATTTTTTGAGTGCCCGAAATGAGGTTTTTTTGTGAAGGACCCACCATATATTTGTTGCAAAATTGTACCAAATCATTTTTATAAGATACTAGACCATATTTAATGCACAATTGACAAAATGGTTGGGTGCCAAAAGTTTTGATCCCCCTCTGGTGAAAAAGACAAATTCCCGCCGATTCAGCTGGAAGCGGGTCAAATTTGAATTGCAGTTGCCTCATAGTTTGCTATTTATTTTTTCCAAAAATCATTTCAAGGTACATAAGTATCTATTTAATCAGAGAAACATCAAAAGTTTTCCAAGATTCAACCACTAGCTAGGAACGGTCAAGCCCGCCGTTTTGACCGCATTTTGAAACGGGCATAAAAAATTCAAAAAAATAAAAAAATTGGAAAACCTTCGCATTGTGTCATTATATGTGACCAAGTTTCCAGGAAAAATAATAAACTTGTAATACGGTAATTATTTTAAAAAGTGTTCTCAGAAATGAGCTATCAAGTGTGAAGATTCATGGCTTTCAAGCCAAATGATCAATCTTATGGCCACATTCATGGCATAGTTTGTTCAAATGATCTCATATTGTGCACAAGGGTGCATATTGGAATGGCAAACAATGTTGCCTAAGGAAGTTTTCATTTTCTTTGGACGAAAAAACCATTTTCCATTTTCTAAGTGCCTGAAATGAGTTTTTTTTGTGAAGGACCTACCATATATTTGTTGCAAAATTGGACCTAATCAATTTTATAAAATACTAGGCCATATTTAATGCACAATTGAAAAACTGGTTGGGTGTCAAAAATTTTGATCCACCTCTGGTGAAAAAGACAAATTCCCGTTGATTCAGCTAGAAGCGGGTCAAATTTGAACTGCAGCTGCCTCATAGTTTGCTCTTTATTTTTTACAAAAATTATTTCTAGGTAAATAAGTATCTATTTAATAAGAAATACATGGTTTGATGGTGAGACATCGAGGTTTGGACGGTGGCCGAGGGCCCCAACTCTAGAGCGCGTAAGCTCGCATGCCCGCCGCGTGGTCACCGCGTGACCGTGGCATTGCCATGTGTTATGTGCGGCCTAGGCATGTCTAGTGGGTTGGGCACTCCCCAGGTAGGTGCTAGGAAGAAAATCACAACATAAGATTCTCACGAGGAGACCGATCGATACTCAAACATGAATAAGCAGCCAAGTGTTTGATTTGCGGTACGGGAAATGCACATGGCCAATGGGCGTGAGTTTTGGCCGAGGATGATCATCTACTAAGGAGAATGTATTCACAAATTTTCACCTCAAAAGGAGGAGCCTAGGTGGTACTTGCTTTGCAAAGTACCACACTGTTCAAAAATATGAATGTTGAAGCTGGGCTCAAAATAATGAATGGATTGAGCTGAAATTTGGTGGAGGATGGTTATTTGGGCATAGGAAAGCATTGTAGAAAATTGATATCATTTTGACATGCCAAAGTAGTACTTCCTTCACAATGCTCTTCTATGGACAAAAACTTGGGAAAACTAGTGAGAGAGATTGGATGAATGAAATAAGCTAAAAATTGGTGTAGGTAAGTTACATAGGTATGGTCATGCGCTGGTAAATTATCAGATCATTTGGGTAAGCCTAGTTAGTACTTACTTCACAAAGCTTCTCTCGAGGTAGAAACTTTGGAAATTTTCTAAGAAAGATTTACTAGGAAAATTGAGCTGAATATTATCATGTGGCAATGATTTGGGTATGGAATAGTGTCCAAAAAGTTTGAGGGTAATAGGAGGGGTCTATATAACACTTGCTTTGCAATGTGCCAATTTGGCCATAAAATATAAATTGAACCTGGGCTCACATAGATGATTTGACTGAGCTACAATTTGGAGGAGGGTGATAGTTTGGGCACATGAAGGAACTGTATAAATTTCATGTCATTTAGAGATATAAAAAAGTTACTTCCTTCACAATGCTTCTAGGTGGACAAAAACTTTGGAAATTTGCCGAGGAAGATTTGCTAGGCAAATGGAGCTGAATTTTGTCATGCGGTAATGATTTGGATAGGAAAGAGTGCCCAAAAATTCCGAGGGAAATCAAGAATATAAAAATAGCACTTCCTTCATAAAGTGTTGTTGTGAACAAAATAGGAAAATGAATATTGTTGAATTAGTTTTGAACTAGGCAAGGAAGGATTTTTACATATTTGATGAAGATATGCCCCAAATAATTTATGAGATTTTTTTGGGAATTTTGGGAATGATAGAAATATAGGTTGCTTCACAACCTAGGGCAAAAACTGCCACATGGACATGACACATAGGCAAAACTGATGAGATGGCGCCTAGTCATCACAACCCACCACAATCTACAAGGCTATGACCATTTATATTGGTCATTAACAACTAGAAATAAGGCAGCGGACTAGCACTGTTTGCTTTGTGACCATTTCGTGTAAGGAAATTACGACCTTTCTGACCAAAATGGTCGCAATGGTTTAGGGTTTGGAGCCCCCTGAACAGCTTTTGACCAATTGGTCTAAAATGGTCATAAATTTATGACCAATTCTTCGAGGGTCACTAACAGAAGGTCATAAGTTGACATATTTCTTGTAGTGGAGGGGCATCACGGAGGCACAAGAGGCCAGGCGTTCCGCAGTCCTAGCGGAGATGGAGATGGTCCGCGAGGAGCCGCCAACGCCTCTGGAGCCTCCCGAGGCCCCTGGGCCTGGGGGCTCGTGAGGATCGGCTTCCACAGCCCACCGAGTCTGCTACACCAACACCCCTTCATCCTCAACGTCATCAGGTGACATCTTTCAAGTTTCACTTCCAGCTGGGAGCGCCCCCAGGGCTGCATTATTCCCAGGCCACATGGGTCCATCCCTACAGCGTGTATCCCTTTTATTTCATGTTGTTAGCTTACCTTGTTGGGAACGCCCCTAGGGCTGCATCATCCCCAAGTCGCTCGGGCCTGAACCAGTGATGTCCGCCTTCCCAGCATCTATTTGGATGAATCCACTCCTTCGCGGCTAATGTGTTTGACCTAGCTGCCCGCTCAACTGACGCCAACTGACGAAACTGCTCCCAAACGGCACGACGCTTGTGCATGGGTCCGTCCCTGCAATGCCGACAAACCTGACTGGCTGAGCTCTGGCCGTGGCAGCCCCGCATGGCACCACCTCGTCAAGCCTTCAGTGCCTCGTTACCCCTCGGAAGCACCCAACGGCTGACTGTCAATTGTCATGGCAACCCCTCGTTCTTTTTTTGATGGGTCTACAGGATCTCTTAAAGGAGCTGCATCAGGCGAGGCCCTTGTGGTGTCTCCTTCACTCTCATCTACGTGAACCGCTTGCACGTTAAAGGGGGGGTGCCTGAGCATCGCGACTCAGGGCTCCTATTGGCCCTCCAGCCCTCACCCTCTGGCCTTGTCCACGGCATCGCGACCTGGCATACCAGCGATGGCTGAGACTCACTCGAGGGCCGGGACCTGAGGACATAGAGCATAAAGGGGAGCAAAGGCGAGAGGGGAGGGACACGCGAGGACCTCGCCGAGCAACCTCACGCCTGCCGATGCACGGACCCGACGACACACCAGAGAGCGGCCCCTGATTCTCGAGATAAGTCATCACCCGGAAGTGCCAGCTATCGTGGCACCATCCCCGCACCTAATGCAATCCCGTGTTAGCGACGCCGCTCTCCTTTCTCACCGAACGACGGCTGCTTGAGCGCCAATAGGACCTCCTGAGCATCGCAACTCAGGGGCTCTTACCGGACTCCGGGTCGCTCACCTCCTGGCCTTGACCACGGCATCGTGACCTGGCATATCAGCGACGGCTGAAGCCGCCTTGGGACGGGGACCTATCGGCCCAGAGCACCAAGCCCTCGTGAGGTTCGAAAGGGAGGACTGAGCTAAGACGGGATGAGCAGCTTGCACAATTCTACGACAAGGGTTATATTAACAAAACAGGATCACAGGCACCTTACAAGCCCCCACGGGACGCGTCTTTGATTCCTCGCAGGGAACAGATCCTAAGGGGACACTACTACGCGCGCCCCTGCAGAAGACGCCATCATCAACAGTGGGCCGTCAAGCACCGGCGCCGCCCGTGGCGATTAGCATCAGCTCCCTCAGGGCCCTCGATGTGGGCGTACAAGGGGAGCGGGAACCATGGCAGTGCCCGCTCGCACCAAGGCCTCGACGCCACCTGATGGGCCCCCTCGTCCGGGCCGCGGAGGATGAGCCGTTTCTTCGGCGGGAGCGGGTCTGGTTCCTCTCGGGGAGCCTTTCCCTTCTCTGCCATCGAGAACCGGCGAATCAGAGCCATCGCAGCAAGACGGAGCAAGGACCGGGAAGAAGGAGAAGCAAGGAGGGATGGACTGGAAGGGCGCGCCCCGTTCCGTACTTATGGCCGGCGAAGACCAACCGCCGACCTCCACGATCGCAGGTAATCATGACCCACTTTGCATGCAGGGACTTGTCCAATCCGTGCACTTGCCGAGGCGCCATGGGGAAGTGGAGACGCCCACGTCCAATCAACCGCCACGCGGCGCCCAAAGCTGCAGGCTATTAGGGCCCACGGCGCTTCGCTCTTGCCCTTCCGCCTCCCTGCACGGCCAAGTCCGGGCGCGCCTTGGGCCCGGGGGCTACTGTCGGCGTTCTGGGAACGGGGGTCCCCAGACTTGCCTGCCTGTGGCCTGCGGCGTGGCTCAAAGGGGGGCCCAGCACGACCCATCTTCATCAACACAGACCCAAGACCCTCGCTAGGGGCCAAGCCTCGCGGGGCGGACGACACGGAGCTTCCTCAGGCACGGCCTCATCAGGCTGGCTCGCGAGGAGGCAGAGAGATCAAGGCGGGGTACCTCACGAGGTGCCCGTGACGCAAGCCATGACGACCAAAGGCGCCAGGAGGGCGCCAGCCCGCGCAGTGTCCTCCTTTCCTCTTTGGTGCAAAGGGAGCAAGCGCAGTCGCGAAGTACCGAGGCATTAGGCAAAGGTTGCCATTTCGGTGCAACAAGACCAAGACCAGGAGGACTGCAAGACGGAGGTCATCATGGAGCCCAAGACGGCGTCACCACCAGAGCTTTGTGCAGGCGAAGACTACTTTTGTCAGGATAGCTAGTACAAGATGTCCCCCTTCAAATTAGCCCGCCATTGTTGGCTCCCTTCCCGCTTGATATTTGGGAAGAGGACCAGGGCCTCTATAAATAGGACCAGCAGCCCACAGGGTAAAAGGGCACGAAGAAGAGAAGATCGAAATCAGAGAGATAGAGAAAGGTGACTGAACTCCTCCTAGCAGTTCGTCCCCCTAGCCAAGACCAGACCCTCACGAGGCTGTTCTTCCTTGTATTGTTCATCATCATCAACCCAAGAGGCAATCCACCACACCACACACTGGAGTAGGGTATTACACCACAATGGTGGCCCGAACAAGTATAAACCATGTGTCTCTTGTGTCGTTCTTCCTATAGTTTGGATCTTAGCGAGGCGGAGGGGTGCAGGAAGGTAGGAGGCGAAATCTCCGCGCGCACCCCAGTGTTCGAACCTCAAGGGTCTGCCAGAACCCGAAATCTGACAAACATGTTTCACATACATCCCATAATCTTTAAGAGTTTGGGTCATCCAAAGTAATTGAGCACAACATGAACCGGCGGCAATGTATTCCGCTTCGGTGGTGGATAAGGATACCGAGCTTTGTTTTTTGGAGGACCAAGATACAAGAGATCTACCAAGAAATTGACAAGTACCCGAAGTGGACTTTCTATCAACCTTGTCACCGGCATAGTCCGAATCGGAGTAGCCAACAAGATCAAAAGAAGACCTCTTAGGATACCAAATGCCAAAATTTGGTGTATGTATTAGGATCTCACTATCCTTTTCATAGCCTTAAGATGACATTCTTTGGGGGCCGCTTGATATCATGCACACATGCACAAACTTAGCATAATATCGGGACGGGAGGCACATAGATATAACAATGAACCAATCATAGAGCGATAAACCATTTGGTCAACCGGTTTGCCATCCTTAGTCAAGTCAAGATGTCCACTGGTAGGCATGGGGGTTTTCATACCTTTGCTTTCTTGCATGTTGAACTTCTTGAATAAGTCCTTGGTGTACTTTGTTTGAGAGACAAAGGTGCCTTCCTTAGTTTGGTTGATTTTCAAACCAAGAAAGAACTTGAGTTCACTCATCATAGACATCTCAAACTTCTCCGACATTAGCTTCCCAAACTTTTCACTAAAATGAGGGTTAGTTGAACCAAATATGATATCAACAACATAAATTTGGCACACAAATAATTCACCATTAAACCTTTTAGTAAAAAGAGTAGAATCAATCTTTCCAATCTCAAACCATTTCTAATAAGGAACTTGGTCAAGCATTTATACCACGCTTTAGGAGATTGTTTAAGAGCATAAGGAGGTTTGTGAAGTTTGTAAACATGCTCGGGTTTCTTAGGATTAACAAAGCCGGGAGGTTGTTTGATATACACTTCCTCCTCAATTTCACCATTTAGGAAAGTGATACGTCTCCAATATCTATAATTTTTAATTGTTCCATGCTATTATATTATCTGTTTTCGATGTTTATGGGCTTTATTATACACTATTATATTATTTTCGGGACTAAACTATTAAACAGAGGCCCAGCCCAAATTGGTGTTTTCTTGCCTATTTTAGTGTTTCGGAGAAAAGGAATATCAAACGGAGTCCAAACGGAATGAAACCTTCGTGAGAGTTATTTTTGGAATGGAAGCAATCCAGGACATCAGGGAAGCTTCTAGGAAGCCATGAGGCAAGGAGGTCCACCTTACCACCTGGGCACGCCCCAACACCCTCATGGGCCCCTCGTGGCTCCCCTGACCGACTTCTTTGGCCTATATATGTCCATATACCCTAAAAATATCGAAGAATAGAATAGATCGGGAGTTTCGCTGCCAGAAGCCTCCGTAGCCACCGAAAACAAATCTAAACCCGTTCTGGCACCCTGCCGGAGGGGGGAATCCCTCTCTGGTGGCCATCTTCATCATCTCGGTGCTCTCCATGACGAGGAGGGAGTAGTACTCCCTCGGGGCTGAGGGTATGTACCAGTAGCTATGTGTTTGATCTCTCTCTCTCTCTCTCGTGTTCTTGAGACGGCACGGTCTTGATGTATCGTGATCTTTGCTATTATATTTGGATCTTATGCTGTTTCTCCCCCTCTACTCTCTTGTGATGAATTGAGTTTTCCCTTTGAAGTTATCTTATCGGATTTAGTCTTTAAGGATTTGAGAACACTTGATGTATGTCTTGCATGTGCTTATCTGTGGTGACAATGGGATATTACATGAACCACTTGATGTATGTTTTGGTGATCAACTTGCGAGTTCCATGACCACGTGAACTTATGCATAGGGGTTGGCACACATTTTCGTCTTGACTCTCCGGTAGAAGCTTTGGGGCACTCCTTGAAGTTCTTTGTGTTGGTTAAATAGATGAATCTGAGATTGTGTGATGCATATCATATAATCATACCCACGGATACTTGAGGTGACATTGGAGTATATAGGTGACATTAGGGTTTTGGTTGATTTGTACCTTAAGGTGTTATTCTAGTACGAACTCTATGATAGATCGAATGGAAAGAATAGCTTCATGTTATTTTACTACGGACTCATGAATAGATCGATCAGAAAGATAACTTTGAGGTGGTTTCGTACCCTACCATAATCTCTTCGTTTGTTCTCCGTTATTAGTAACTTTGGAGTGACTCTTTGTTGCATGTTGAGGGATAGTTATATGATCCAATTATGTTATTATTGTTGAGAGAACTTGCACTAGTGAAAGTATGAACCCTAGGCCTTGTTTCCTAGCATTGCAATACCATTTGTGCTCACTTTTACCACTTTCTACATTGCTGTTTTTATATTTTCAGATTACAAAAACCATTATCTACTATCCATATTGCATTTGTATCACCATGTCTTCGCCGAACTAGTGCACCTATACAATTTATCATTGTATTGGGTGTGTTGGGAACACAAGAGACTCATTGTTATTTGGTTGCAGGGTTGCTTGAGAGAGACCATCTTCATCCTACGCCTCCCACGGATTGATAAACCTTAGGTCATCCACTTGAGGGAAATTTTCTACTGTCCTACAAATCTCTGCACTTGGAGTCCCAACAACGTCTACAAGAAGAAGGTTGTGTAGTATACATCAAGCTCTTTTCTGGCGCCGTTGCCGGCGAAGTTAGCGCTTGAAGGTATAACTTTAGATCTTGCAATCAAATCATTTTGTTTCTTGTTTTATCACTAGTTTAGTTTATAAAAAATTATAAAAAATGGAATTGAGTATACCTCATATGCTTCATCTTTTTAATGTCTTTCATGAAAATAAGGATTTCGATAATTGTGCCAAAGTGTTAGAAGAAGAATGCATTAGAATGTTTGGCACTAAATCTTTGGATGATGAGCATGATTGAAATGTTATTAGTATGAATTATTTGAATATCTATGATGCTAATGATATGCAAAGCCACAAGCTTGGGGAATCTATGTTTAATGAACATGATATTTTTTTGTCTCCCAAGTTTTGATGAGCAAATTTATTATGATAGCATGCCTCCTATTTATGATGATTATATTTATGAAAGTGGGTTTGGAAGAGTGTCAACTTTAGGAAGTGATGATCCCACTATTTTGGAGTATGTTGAATCTAATTGTGATAATTATAAAACTAGATTTGAAGAGGTCATGACTTTATTTAGTAATGATTCCACTATTTCGGAAGAGGTTCCAATTGATTATGAGAACAAAGTTGCTATATATGATGATTATTTGATGACTTGTATGCTAATAAGAATAATGATAACCATAAAACTTGTCATGATTATGATAACCCTTTTTATGAACATTACTCTTTTAATGTGGAAACAATTTATAGTATTCGAGTTTCTTATCATACTCCCACTATTCTGAATGAGAAGAATTTTTCTTATGTGGAGAGTAATAAAATTTCTTTGCTTGTAGATCATGAAAAGAATGCTTTATGTGATGGTTACATTATTGAATCCATTCATGATGCTAATGAAAATTATTATGAGGGAGGAACATATGCTTGTAGGAATTGCAATAATATCAAGTTTTCTCTCTATGTGCTTAAAGTTCTGAAGTTATGCTTGTTTTGCCTTCCTATGCTAGTTGATTATTGTTCCCATAAGTTGTTTGATCACAAAATCCCTATGCATAGGAAGTGGGTTAGACTTAAATGTGCTAGTCATATTCTTCATGATGCTCTCTTTATGTTTCAATTCTTATCTTTTATGTGAGCATCATTGAAATCATCATGCCTAGCTAGGGGCGTTAAACGATAGCGCTTGTTGGGAGGCAACCCAACTTTATTTTTGTTCCTTGCTTTTTGTTCCTGTTTAGTAAAAAATAATTCATCTAGACTCTGTTATGCTTGAATTTTTATGATTTTAATTAGTGTTTGTGCCAAGTAGAACCTTTGGGAAGACTTGGGGAAAGTCTTTGTGATCTTGCTGTAAAAAACAGAAACTTTAGCGCTCACGAGAATTGCTGCCATTTTTTATTGAAGGGTGCTATTTAGTTAATTATTTTTGATGATGATTAATAGATAAATTCCTAACATCTAGCAATTTATTTTAGAATTTTGGGGGTTCCATAAGTAGTCGAAACCTACAGATTACTACAGACTGTTCTGTTTTTCACAGATTCTGTTTTCTATGTGTTGTTTGCTTATTTTGATGAAACTACGAGTAGTATCGGAGGGTATGAACCATAGATAAGTTGGAACACAGTAGATATTCACCAATATGAATATAGAATTAGTTCACAACAGTACCTAAGTGGTGATTTATTTTCTTATACTAACGGAGCTTACGAGTTTTCTGTTAAGTTTTGTGTTGTGAAGTTTTCAAGTTTTGGGTAAAGATTCGATGGACTATGGAATAAGGAGTGGAAAGAGCCTAAGCTTGGGGATGACCAAAGCACCCCAAGGTAATATTTAAGGACAACCAAGAGCCTAAGCTTGGGGATGCCCCGGATGGCATCCCCTCTTTCGTCTTCGTTCATCGGTAACTTTACTTGGAGCTATATTTTTATTCGCCACATGATATGTGTTTTGCTTGGAGCGTCATTTTATTTTATTTTGTTTTGCTTGCTGTTTGAATAAAATACCAAGATCTGAAATTATTAAATGCTAGAGAGTCTTCACATAGTTGCATAATTATTTGACTACTCATTGATCTTCACTTATATCTTTTGGAGTAGTTTGTCATTTGCTCTAGTGCTTCACTTATAAGTTTTTAGAGCACGGCGGTGGTTTTATTTTGAAGAAATTGTTGAACTCTCATGCTTCACTTATATTATTTTGAGAGTCTTTTAGAACAGCATGGTAGTTTTCTTTGGTTATGAATTTAGTCCTAATATGATAGGCATCCAAGAGGGATATAATAAAAACTTTCATATAAAGTGCATTGAATACTATGAAAAGTTTGATATTTGATGATTGTTTTGAGATATGAATATGGTGATATTAGAGTCATGCCATTTGAGTAGTTGTGAATTTGAGAGATACTTGTGTTAAAGTTTGTGATTCCCGTAGCATGCACGTATGGTGAACCGTTATGTGATGAAGTCGGAGCATGATTTATTTATAGATTGTCTTCCTTATGAGTGGCGGTCGGGGACGAGTGATGGTCTTTTCCTACCAATCTATCCCCCTAGGAACATGCGCGTAGTACTTTGTTTCGATAACTAATAGATTTTTGCAATAAGTATGTGAGTTCTTTATGACTAATGTTGAGTCCATGGATTATACGCACTCTCAACCTTCCACCATTGCTATCCTCTCTAGTACCGCGCAACATTCGCCGGTACCATAAACCCACCATACACCTTCCACAAAACAGCCACCATACCTACCTATTATGGCATTTCCATAGCCATTCCGAGATATATTGCCATGCAACTTTCCACCATTCCATTGTTATGACATGCTTCATCATTGACATATTGCTTTGCATGATCATGTAGTTTACATTGTATTTGTGGCAAAGCCACCATTCATAATTTTTTTCATACATGTCACTCTTGATTCATTGCATATCCCGGTACAATGCCGGAGGCATTCACATCGAGTCATATTTTGTTCTAAGTATTGAGTTGTAATTCTTGAGTTGTAAGTAAAAAAGAAGTGTGATGATCATCATTATTAGAGCATTGTCCCAGTGAGGAAAGGATGATGGAGACTATGATTCCCCCACAAGTAGGGATGAGACTCTAGACGAAAAAAGAGAGAAAAGAGGCCAAAATAAAAAAAGGCCCAAATAAAAAAATAAAAAATGAGAGAAAAAGAGAGAAGGGGCAATGCTACTATCCTTTTACCACACTTGTGCTTCAAAGTAGCACCATGATCTTCATGATAGAGAGTCTCCTATGTTGTCTCTTTCATATACTAGTGGGAATCTTTCATTATAGAACTTGACTTGTATATTCCAATGATGGGCTTCCTCAAAATGCCTTAGGTCTTCGTGAGCAAGCGAGTTGGATGCACACCCACCTAGTTTCTTTTGTTGAGCTTTCATACACTTATAGCTCTAGTGCATCCATTGCATGGCAATCCCTACTCACTCACATTGATATCTATTGATGGGCATCTCCATAACCCGTTGATACGCCTAGTTGATGTGAGACTATCTTCTCCTTTTTGTCTTCTCCACAACCACCATTCTATTCCACCTATAGTGCTATGTCCATGGCTCACGCTCATGTATTGCGTGAAGATTGAAGAAGTTTGAGAACATCAAAAGTATGAAACGATTGCTTGGCTTGTCATTGGGGTTGTGAATGATTTAAATATTTTGTGTGATGAAGATAGAGCATAGCCAGACTATATGATTTTGTAGGGATAGCTTTCTTTGGCCATGTTATTTTGATGAGACATGATTACTTTGTTACTATGCGTGAAGTATTATTATTTTTATGTCAATATTAAACTTTTGTCTTCAATCTTATGGATCTGAATATTCTTGCCACAATAAAGAAGATTACATTGATAAATATGTTAGGTAGCATTCCACGTCAAAAATTCTATTTTTATCATTTACCTACTCGAGGATGAGCGGGAATTAAGCTTGGGAATGCTTGATACATATCCAACGTATCTATAATGTTTGATTGTTCCATGCTATTATATTATCTGTTTTGGATGTTTATGGGCTTTATTATACACTCTTATATTAGTTTTGGGACTAACCTATTAACCGGAGGCCCAACCCAAATTGTTGTTTCCATGCCTATTTCAGTATTTCGAAGAAAAGGAATATCAAACGGAGTCCAAATGGAATGAAACCTTTGGGAGAGTTATTTTTGGAACGAAAGCAATCCAGGAGACTTGGAGTAGACATCAGGGAAGCTTCGAGGAATCCACGAGGCAGGGAGGCGCGCCCTACCCCCCTGGGTGCGCCCCCACCATCGTGGGCCCCTCGTGGCTCCCCTGACCGACTTCTTTTGCCTATATATGTCCATATACCCTAAAAACATCAAAGAATAGAATAGATCGGGAGTTCCACCGCCAGAAGCCTCTGTAGCCACCGAAAACCAATCTAGAGCCGTTCCGGCACCTGCTGCAGGGGGGAATCCCTCTCCGGTGGCCATCTTCATCATCACGGTGCTCTCCATGACGAGGAGGGATTAGTTCTCCCTCGGGGCTGAGGGTATGTACCAGTAGCTATGTGTTTGATCTCTCTCTCTCTCTCTCTCTCGTGTTCTTGAGACGGCACGATCTTGATGTATCGCGAGCTTTGCTATTATATTTGGCTCTTATGATGTTTCTCCCCCTCTACTCTCCTATGATGAATTGATTTTTCCCTTTGAAGTTATCTTATGGGATTGAGTCTTTAAGGATTTGAGAACACTTGATGTATGTCTTGCATGTGTTTATCTATGGTGACAATGGGATATCACATGATCCACTTGATGTATGTTTTGGTGATCAACTTGCGAGTTCCATGACCTCATGAACTTATGTATACGGGTTGGCTCCCTTTTCGTCTTGACTCTCCGGTAGAAACTTTGGGGCACTCTTTGAAGTTCTTTGTGTTGGTTGAATAGATGAATCTAAGATTGTGTGATGCATATCGTATAATCATACCCACGGATACTTGAGGTGACATTGGAGTATCTAGGTGACATTAGGGTTTTGGTTGATTTGTATCTGAAGGTGTTATTCTAGTACGAACTCTATGATAGATCGAACAGAAAGAATAGCTTCATGTTATTTTACTATGGACTCTTGAAAAGATCAATCAGAAAGGATAACTTTGAGGTGGTTTCGTACCCTACAATAATCTCTTCGTTTGTTCTCCGCTATTAGTGAATTTGGAGTGACTCTTTGTTGCATTTTTAGGGATAGTTATATGATCCAATTATGTTATTATTGTTGAGAGAACTTGCACTAGTGAAAGTATGAACCCTAGGCCTTGTTTCCTAGCATTGCAATACCATTTGTGCTCACTTTTACCACTTGCTACCTTGCTGTTTTTATATTTTCAGATTACAAAAACCGTTATCTACTATCCATATTGCACTTGTATCACCATCTCTTCGCCGAACTAGTGCACCTATACAATTTATCATTGTATTGGGTGTGTTGGGGACACAAGAGACTCTTTGTTATTTGGTTGCAGGGTTGCTTGAGAGAGACCATCTTCATCCTACGCCTCCCATGGATTGATAAACCTTAGGTTATCCACTTGAGGGAAATTTGCTACTGTCCTACAAACTTCTGCACTTGGAGGCCCAATAACGTCTACAAGAAGAAAGTTGTTTTGTAGACATCAGAAAGCACTTTTAATGTCCATTTGGTACAAGGTGATATCATGGTGATTAGCATAGGCAAGTAAGATGCGGATAGACTCAAGTCTTGCAACGGGGGCATATGTCTCACCATAGTCCATACCTTCGACTTGAGTGTAGCCTTGGGCGACGAGACGTGCTTTGTTGCGAATTACTTGTCCATCTTCGTCTTGCTTGCGAAACACCCATTTGGTACCGATGATGTTGTGGTTGTTGTCAGGCTTCTCGACCAATGTCCACACTTGGTTTCTCTCAAAGTTGTGTAGCTCTTCGTGCATGGCATTTATCCAATCCGGATCTTCCAATGCTTCTTCAACCTTCATAGGTTCAATGCTAGAGATGAATGAATAATGTTCACAAAAATTAGCCAAATGAGTTTTAGAGCGAGTGATTCTCCCGGTTTGAATATCGTTGAAGATTTGTTCAACGGGGTGGTCTCATGAAACTCTTGCTTGAACTCGTGGTAGCTTTTGTTTGGGTCTCGGTGGAACATATTCCTCATCATCTCGTTCTTCTTCTCGGTTTCTCTTGTCTAGGTGGAGAAGGAGGTTGATGAGGTTCATCTTGGTGTACTTCCTCGTTTCCTTCATCTTGGCGTGTCCCACTTGTGGATGCTTCCATGTCAATTCTTGGTTCACCTTGTCGTGAGGTAGAAGCTTCCACTTGGACGGACGAGGTACTCTCCTTCACCTCCGTTGGACGAATCTTGTCAATAGACAAGTCTTGGATTGCTTATGAATGGTCTTTGTCTCCCACATCAATTGGCAAGTGCTCTACTTGCGAGCCATTAGATTCATCAAACTTTACATCTACCGTCTCTTCAACCTTTCGGGTGAAATTGTTGTAGACACGGTAAGTGTGAGAGTTTGAGCCATAACCGAGCAGGAAACCCTCATGAGATTTACGAGCAAATTTAGAACGATGATGCTTATCAAGAATGTAGCACTTTGAGCCGAATACTCAAAAGTATCCAACTTGGGGTTTGTTACTGGTGAGAAGCTCGTATGCCGTCTTGCCGAGTAGCTTGTGAAGATACAAGCGATTTATTGCATGACAAGATGTCTCAACCGCTTCCGCCCAAAAGTGTTTGGGTGTCTTGTACTCATCAAGCATCATTCTCGCCATCTCGATAAGAGTCCGGTTCTTCCTCTCAACAACTCCATTTTGTTGAGGCATATACATAGCCGAGAACTCATGTGAAATCCCTTCTTCATCAAGAAAGGTATTCACATTTGCGTTCTTGAACTCTGTTCCATTGTCACTTCGAACCTTCTTGATCTTCACTTCAAATTGATTTTGGGCCTTCCTAGCGAAGTTCTTGAAGATCTTTTGGACCTGCGATTTATCATCAAGAAAGAACACCGATGTAAATCTTGAAAAATCATCGACTATGACTAGACCAAATGGGTTACCATCGAAACTTTTGTAGGCATTGGGACCAAAGAGATACATATGAAGTAGCTCGAGTGGTCTCCTCGTGGTCATGATGTTCTTCACGGGGTAATTTCCTCCAACTTTTTTTCCTGCTTGACAAACACTGCACAATCTATCCTTGTCAAATATAACATCTTTTACTCTAAGGATGTGATCACCTTTAATAAGCTTATCAAGATTTCGCATGCCCACATGACCTAATCTTCTATGCCACAACCAACCTTTAGAAGATTTAGCAATTAAGCAAGTTCTAGGTTGAGCCTTTTTAGTGAAATCAACAATGTAAAGATCACCTCTACATGAATCGGTAAAGACCATATTGTGGTTATCTCTATGAAACACTTGGCAATCTACTTCGGCAAATAGGACATTGAAACCAAAGTCAGCAAGTCTAGATACAGAAAGCAGATTATATCCAAGAGATTCAATGAGCATAACATTTTGTATGGAGCTATCATGCGAGATGGCCACCTTACCAAGGCCAACCACCTTACCCTTTGAGTTGCCACCAAAAGTGACATACTTTCGAGGGCCGTCATTTTCAGCAAGCTCACGAAACATATCCTTGTCTCCGGTCTTGTGATCGGTACCCACTATCAAGAACTCATTCCTTTCCTCCAGCCATGTAGCCGCGAAGATTTGCCGTAAGACCAAAGTGTCTCATAGACTCATCGAGATCAAAGTCACTATCATCATCCTCATCATAGTATCCATGTTCAACATTGTCTTGTGATGGATTAATTCCTAGAGAGGATAATTCATTAGATAGATGGTCATCACAATAGTCATCTTTATGAATTTTAATGGCTTCGGAGATGATATTGCTAATGATTCCAACATCTCATTTGACACGCGTAAGACTAGTAAGCTCATGTAGACAATCACCGAATTTGGGATCATTGGAACTCATCTTACTCAACGCAATAGACTTATGAAGAATTTCATCCAAATTTTGCATGGAATAGTTTGGAAATCATTCCTCAAGAAATCTCCATATGGTGTAAGCACAATCAAGAGCAGGCAAGCTAGCAAACAAGTTTCTAGGCAATCCTCTAGTGATTAAATTGACAGTTCTAATATTACGGATCATGTCAATAGACTAATCAGGGGTAGGGTGCAAAGGATCAACATGAGGTGCACAAGGGCTAGTAATGTACTGCTACATCTTGAGCACTTGCGTTGGTTTTCCCTTGAAGAGGAAAGGGTGGTGCAGCAAAGTAGCGTAAGTATTTCCCTCGGTTTTGGAGAACCAAGGTATCAATCCAGTAGGAGGCTATGCGCGAGTCCCTCGCACCTACATAAAACAAATAAATCCTCGCAACCAACGCGATAAGGGGTTGTCAATCCCTACACGGTCACTAACGAGAGTGAGATCTGATAGATATGATAAGATAATATTTTTGGTATTTTTATGATAAAGATGCAAAGTAAAATAAAAGCAATGAAAACAACTAAGTATTGGAAGATTAATATGATGAAGATAGACCCGGGGCCATAGGTTTCACTAGTGGCTTCTCTCAAGAGCATAGGTATTTTACGGTGGGTGAAAAAATTACTATTGAGCAATTGACAGAATTGAGCATAGTTATGAAAATATCTAGGTATAATCATGTATATAGGAATCACGTCCAAGAAAAGTAGACCGACTCCTGGCTGCATCTACTACTATTACACCACACATCAACCGCTATCCAGCATGCATCTAGAGTATTAAGTTCATAAGAACAGAGTAACGCCCTAAGCTAGATGAGTAGAGGGATAAACTCATGCAATATGATTAAAAAAACCATCTTGTTATCCTCGATGGCAACAATACAATACGTGCCCTGCTGCCCCTACTGTCACTGGGAAAGGACACCGCAAGATTGAACCCAAAGCTAAGCACTTCTCCCATTGCAAGAAAGATCAATCTAGTAGGCCAAACCAAACTGATAATTCGAAGAGACTTGCAAAGATAACCAACCATACATAATAGAATTCAGAGAAGATTCAAATATTGTTCATAGATAAACTTGATCATAAGCCCACAATTCATCGGTGTCATCAAACACACCGCAAAAGAAGATTACAGAATAGATCTCCACAAGAGAGGGGGAGAACTTTGTATTGAGATCCAAAAAGAGAGAAGAAGCCATCTAACTAATAACTATGGACCCGAAGGTCTGAGGTAAACTACTCACACTTCATCGAAAGGGCTATGGTATTGATGTAGAAGCTCTCTGTGATCGATGCCCCCTCCGGCGGAGCTCCGGAACAGGCCCCAAGATGGGATATCGTGGATACAGAAATTTACGACGGTGGAATTAGGGTTTTGGCTCCGTGTCTGGTCATTTCGGGGTACGTAGGTATATATAGGAGGAACGAGTACGTCGGTGGAGCAACAGGGGGCCCATGAGAGTGGAGGGCGCGCCTGGGGGGTAGGCGCGCCCCCCTACCTCATGGCCTCCTTGTTGGTTGCTTGACGTAGGGTCCAAGTCTCCTGGATCTTGTTCATTCCAAAAATCACGTTCCCGGAGGTTTCATTCCATTTGGACTCCGTTTGATATTCATTTTCTTCGAAACCCTAAAATAGGCAAAAAAAACAGCAATTCTGGGATGGGCCTTCGGTTAATAGGTTAGTCCCAAAATAATATAAAAGTGTATAATAAAGCCCAATAATGTCCAAAACAGTAGATAATATAGCATGGAGCAATCAAAAATATATAGATACATTGGAGACGTATCAAGCATCCCCAAGCTTAATTCCTGCTCGTCCTCGAGTAGGTAAATGATAAAACAGAATTTTTTATGTGGAATGCTACTTGGCATATTTTCAATGTAATTCTTCTTAATTGTGGTATGAATATTCAGATCCGAAAGATTCAAGACAAAAGTTCAATATTGACATAAAAATAATAATACTTCAAGCATACTAACTAAGCAATTATGTCTTCTCAAAATAACATGGCCAAAGAAAGTTATCCCTACAAAATCATATAGTCTGGCTATGCTCTATCTTCACCGCACAAAGTATTTAAATCATGCACAGCCCCAATGACAAGCCAAGCAATTGTTTCATACTTTTGACATTCTCAAACTTTTTCAATCTTCACGCAATACATGAGCGTGAGCCATGGATATAGCACTTTAGGTGGAATAGAATGGTGGTTGTGGAGAAGACAAAAAAAGGGGAAGATAGTCTCAAATCAACTAGGCGTATCAACGGGCTATGGAGATGCCCATCAATAGATATCAATGTGAATGAGTAGGGATTGCCATGCAACGGATGCACTAGAGCTATAAGTATATGAGATCTCAAAAAGAAACTAAGTGGGTGTGCATCCAACTTGCTTGCTCACGAAGACCTGGGGCATTTTGAGGAAGCCCATCATTGGAATATACAAGCCAAGTTCTATAATGAAAAATTCCCACTAGTACATCAAAGTGATAACAAAGGAGACTCTCTATCATGAAGATCATGGTGCTACTTTGAAGCACAAGTGTGGTAAAAGGATAGTAGCATTGTCCCTTCTCTCTTTTTCTTTCATATTTTTTTTATTTGGGCCTTTTTATGGCCTCTTTTTTTATTTGGGCTTCTTTGGCCTCTCTTTTTTCGTCCGGAGTCTCATCTCGCTTGTGGGGGAATCATAGTCTCCATCATCCTTTCCTCACTTGGGACAATGCTCTAATAATGATGATCATCACACTTTTATTTTCTTACAACTCAAGAATTATAACTCGATACTTAGAACAAGATATGACTCTATGTGAATGCCTCCGGCGGTGTACCGGGATATGCAATGACTCATGAGCTACATGTATGAAAGAATTATGAACGGTGGCTTTGCCACAAATACAATGTCAACTACATGATCATGCAAAGAAATATGACAATGATGGAGCGTGTCATAGTAAACGGAATGGTGGAAAGTTGCATGGCAATATATCTCGGAATGGCTATGGAAATGCCATGATAGGTAGGTATGGTGGCTGTTTTGAGGAAGGTATATGGTGGGTGTATGATACCGGCGAAAGGTGTGCGGTATTAGAGAGGCTAGCAATGGTGGAAGGGTGAGAGTGCGTATAATCCATGGACTCAACATTAGTCATAAAGAACTCACATACTTATTGCAAAAATCTATTAGTTATCGAAACGAAGCATTACGCGCATGCTTCTAGGGGGATAGATTGGTAGCAAAATACCATCGCTCGTCCCCGACCGCCACTCAGAAGGAAGACAATGAATAAATAAATCATGCTTCGACTTCATCACATAACGGTTCACCATACGTGCATGCTACGGGAATCACAAACTTTAACACAAGTATTTCTCAAATTCACAACTACTCAACTAGCATGACTCTAATATCACCATCTCCATATCTCAAAACAATTATCAAGTATCAAACTTCTCATAGTATTCAACACATTCATAAGGGAATTTTATTATTAATCTTGTATACCTACCATATTAGGATTATTTAAGCAAATTACCATGCTTTTTAAGACTCTAAAAATAGTCTAAGTGAAGCATGAGAGATCAAAAGTTTCTATAAAACAAATCCACCACCATGCTCTAAAAGATATAAGTGAAATACTAGAGCAAAACTATATAACTCAAAAGATATAAGTGAAGCACATAGAGTATTCTAATAATTTCCGAATCATGTGTGTCTCTCTCAAAAGGTGTGTACAGCAAATATGATTGTGGAAAACTAACAAATAAAGACTCAAATCATACAAGACGCTCCAAGCAAAACAAATATCATGTGGTGAATAAAAATATAGCTCCAAGTAAAGTTACCGATAGAAGTAGACGAAAGAGGGGATGCCTTCCGGGGCATCCCCAAGCTTTGGCTTTTTGGTCCTTAGATTATCCTGGGGGTGCCATGGGCATCCCCAAGCTTAGGCTCTTGCTACTCCTTGTTCCATAATCCATCAAATCCTTACCCAAAACTTGAAAACTTCACAACACAAAACTTAAAGTAGAAAATCTCGTGAGCTCCGTTAGCGAAAGAAAACAAAAGACCACATCAAGGTACTGTAATGAACTCATTCTTTATTTATATTGGTTTTAAACCTACTGTATTCCAATTTATCTATGGTTTATAAACTATTTTACTAGCCATAGATTCATCAAAATAAGCAAACAACACATGAAAAACAGAATCTGTCAAAAACAGAACAGTCTGTAGTAATATGTATCTAGCGCAAGATCTGGAACCCCAAAAATTCTAAAATAAATTTATGTACGTGAGGAATTTATCTATTAATGATCTGCAAAAATAATTAACTAAATATCACTTTCCAAATAAAAATGGCAGCAATTCTCGTGAGCGCTAAAGTTTCTGTTTTTTACAGCAGGATTAACAAGACTTTCCCCAAGTCTTCCCAACGGTTCTACTTGGCTCAAGCACTAATTAAACACAAAAAACACAACCAAAACATAGGCTAGATAAATTATTTATTACTAAACAGGATCAAAAAGCAAGGAATAAAAATAAAATTGGGCTGTCTCCCGACAAGCGCTATCGTTTAACGCCCGTAGCTAGGCATAAAAATCAAGGATAGATCTAGGTATTGCCATCTTTGGTAGGCAATCCATAAGTGGCCCTCATAATAGATTCATAAGGTAATTTAATTTTATTTCTAGGAAAGTGTTCCAAGCCTTTCCTTAATGGAAATTGGAATCTAATATTTCCTTCCTTCATATCAATAATTGCACCAATCGTTCTAAGGAAAGGTCTACCAAGAATAATAGGACATGAAGAATTGCAATCTATATCAAGAACGATAAAATCTACGGGGACATAATTTATATTTGCAACAATAAGAACATCATTAATTCTTCCTATAGGTTTCTTAATAGTGGAATCCGCAAGGTGCAAGTTTAAAGAGCAATCATCAAAATCACGGAAACCTAACAAATCGCACAATGTCTTTGGAATCATGGAAACACTAGCACCCAAATCACACAAAGCATAGCATTCATGATCTTTAATTTTAATTTTAATAGTTGGTTCCCACTCATCATAAAGTTTTCTAGGGATAGAAACTTCCAACTCAAGTTTTTCTTCATAAGATTGCATCAAAGCATCAACGATATGTTTGGTAAAAAGCTTTATTTTGATTCTTAGCATGAGGAGAATTTAGCACAGATTGCAAAAAGGTAGGTTCATTAACAAACACTTGAGTTGGAAGTTTCTAGGAGTCAAAATAAAGAGGAATTATCATAATTAAATTACCAAACATATCGCTCTTTGATCCAAAATAGTCAAAGAGGAATTATCATAATTAAATTACTTGAAATCCAAAATAGTAGGTTCATTAACATCAAGAGTTTTGATCTCTTTGATCCCACTTTTATCAAATTTAGCATCAAGATCTAAGAACTCCGAATTTCTGGAACGCCTTCTAGGTAAAGGTGGATCATATTCAGCCCCATCATTATCAAGATTCATATTGCAAAACAAAGATTTAATAGGGGACACATCAATAACTTTTAGATCTTCATCTTTATTATCATGGAAACTAGAAGAACACGCTCTTATAAAGGAATCATTCTTAGCACGCATCCTAGCGGTTCTTTCTTTGCACTCATCAATGGAAATTCTCATGGCTTTGAGAGACTCATTGATATCATGCTTAGGAGGAATAGATCTAAGTTTCAAAGAATCAACATCAAGAGAAATTCTATCAACGTTCCTAGCCAACTCATCAATCTTAAGCAATTTCCCTTCAATCAAAGCATTGAAATTCTTTTGCGAAGTAATAAATTCTTTAATATTAGATTCAAAATCAGAGGGCATCTTATTATAATTTCCATAAGAATTGTTGTAGGAATTAAAATAATTATTAGAGGAATTACTAGGATAAGTCCTAGGATTAAAGTTTCCTCTATACACATTGTTACCAAAATTATTCCTACCAACAAAATTCACATCCATAGATTCATTATTATTCTCAATCAAAGTAGACAAAGGCATATCATTAGGATCAGAAAAAACACTTTTATTAGCAAATAATTTTATAAGTTCATCCATCTTTCCACTCAAAACATTAATTTCTTCTATCGCATGCACTTTCTCATTAGTAGATCTTTCAGTGTGCCATTGAGAATAATTAACCATAATATTATCTAGGAGTTTAGTAGCTTCTCCTAAAGTGATTTCGATAAAAATGCCTCCCGCGGCTAAATCTAAAAGATTCCTAGAAGCAAAATTCAATCCGGCATAAAAAATTTGTATAATCATCCACAAATTTAAACCATGGGTTGGGCAATTACGTATCATTAATTTCATCCTCTCCCAAGCTTGTGCAACATGCTCACGATCAAGTTGCTTAAAATTCATAATATCGTTTCTAAGAGAGATGATCTTAGCGGGAGGAAAATACTTAGAGATAAAAGCATCTTTGCACTTATTCCAAGAATCAATACTATTTTTAGGCAAAGACGAAAACCAAGCTTTAGCACGATCTCTAAGAGAAAAGGAAATAGCTTCAATTTAACAATATCATTATCCACATCTTTCTTCTTTTGCATATCACACAAATCAACGAAGCTATTTAGATGGGTAGCGGCATCTTCACTAGGAAGGCCGGAAAACGGATCTTTCATAACAAGATTTAGCAAGGCAACATTAATTTCACAAGATTCAGCATCAGTAAGAGGAGCAATCGGAGTGATAATAAAATCATTGTTGTTGGTATTGGTAAAGTCACACAATTTAGTGTTATCTTGAGCCATCATGACAAGCAAACAATCCAACACACAAGCAAACGAGGAACGAGCAAAAAGAGGCAAATAGAGAAAGAGATGGAGGATAGAGAGAGAGGGCGAATAAAACAGCAAGGGTGAACTGGGGGAGAGGAAAACGAGAGGAAAATGGCAAATAATGTAATGCGGGAGATAAAGGTTTGTGATGGGTACTTGGTATGTTGACTTTTGCGTACACCTCCCCGGCAACGGAGCCAGAAATCCTTCTTGCTACCTCTTGAGCACTTGCGTTGGTTTTCCCTTGAAGAGGAAAGGGTGGTGCAGCAAAGTAGCGTAAGTATTTCCCTCAGTTTTTGAGAACCAAGGTATCAATCCAGTAGGAGGCTACGCGTGAGTCCCTCGCACCTACACAAAACAAATAAATCCTCGCAACCAACGCGATAAGGGGTTTTCAATCCCTACACGGTCACTTACGAGAGTGAGATCTGATAGATATGATAAGATAATATTTTTGGTATTTTTATGATAAAGATGCAAAGTAAAATAAAAGCAATGAAAACAACTAAGTATTGGAAGATTAATATGATGAAGATAGACCAGGGGGCCATAGGTTTCACTAGTGGCTTCTCTCAAGAGCATAGGTATTTTACGGTGGGTGAACAAATTATTGTTGAGCAATTGACAGAATTGAGCATAGTTATGAGAATATCTAGGTATGATCATGTATATAGGCATCACGTCCAAGACAAGTAGACCGACTCCTGGCTGCATCTACTACTATTACTCCACACACCGACCGCTATCCAGCATGCATCTAGAGTATTAAGTTCATAAGAACAGAGTAACGCCTTAAGCAAGATGACATGATGTAGAGGGATAAACTCATGAAATATGATAAAAAACCATCTTGTTATCCTCGATGGCAACAATACAATACGTGCCTTGCTGCCCCTAGTGTCACTGGGAAAGGACACCGCAAGATTGAACCCAAAGCTAAGGACTTCTCCCATTGCAAGAAAGATCAATCTAGTAGGCCAAACCAAACTGATAATTCGAAGAGACTTGCAAAGATAATCAATCATACATAAAAGAATTCTGAGAAGATTCAAATATTGTTCATAGATAAACTTGATCATAAACCCACAATTCATCGGTCTCAACAAACACATCGTAAAAGAAGATTACATCGAATAGATCTCCACAAGAGAGGGGGGAACTTTGTGTTGGGATCCAAAAAGAGAAGAAGAAGCCATCTAGCTAATAACTATGGACCCGAAGGTCTGAGGTAAACTACTCACACTTCATCGGAACGGCTATGGTGTTGATGTAGAAGCCCTCCGTGATCGATGCCCCCTCCGGCGGAGCTCCGGAACAGGCCCCAAGATGGGATCTCATGGATACATAACGTTATGGCGGTGGAATTAGGTTTTTGGCTCTGTATCTAATCGTTTGGGGGTACGTATGTATATATAGGAGGAAGGAGTACGTCGGTGGAGCAAGAAGGGGCCCACGTGGGTGGAGGGTGCGCCTGGGGGGGTGGGGGGGTTAGGCGCGCCCCCCTACCTCGTGGCCTCCCTGTTGGTTGCTTGACGTAGGGTCCAAGTCTCCTGGATCTTGTTCGTTCGAAAAATCACGTTCCCGAAGGTTTCATTCCGTTTGGACTTCGTTTGATATTCCTTTCCTTCGAAACCCTAAAATAGGCAAAAAAACAGCAATTCTGGCTGGGCCTTCGGTTAATAGGTTAGTCCCAAAAATAATATAAAAGTGTATAATAAAGCCCAATAATGTCCAATAAAATAGATAATATAGCATGGAGCAATCAAAAATTATAGATACGTTCGAGACGTATCACGTACTTGTTCAAATGATACTAATTGAAAATCTCAAGCATCTCAATTTTCGACTCATGAAAGAACTCTCCATCAAGTATAGGCACTCTACGTATAAGACTCCCCAACGTAGACTCATACATCTTCCTCTAAAGGTGTTTAAACCAAACCAATCGAGACCAATGCTCTAATACGAATTGAAAGGATCGAGAAGAGGTGTCTAGAGGGGGGTCAATAGACTCTTAGTAAAGAAAAGTGGCAGATTTTAATTTCTTTAAGTTAAGGTGGAGTTTTAGCACAAGTTTAATCATTCACAATACATTCAAGCAAGCATGGCAAGAGTATATGAGCAGCGAAAAGTAAAGCATGCAACTTGCAACAAAGTAAAGGGATGGGATTGGAATGTGCAAACGCAATTGGAGACTCGGAGATTTTTGGCATGGTTCCGGTAGGTGGTGCTATCGTATATCCACGTTGATGGAGACTTCAACCCACGAAGGGTAATGGTTGCGTGAGTCCACGGAGGGCTCCACCCACAAAGGATCCACGAAGAAGCAACCTTGTCTATCCCACCATGGCCATCGCCCACGAAGGACTTGCCTCACTAGAGTAGATCTTCATGAAGTAGGCGATCTCCTTGCCCGTACAAACTCCTTGGTTCAACTCCACAATCTTGACGGAGGCTCCCAAGTGACACCTAAACAATCTAGGACACACCACTCTCCAAAAGGTAATAGACGGTGTGTTGATGATGAACTCCTCACTCCTATGCTTCAAATGATAGTCTCCCTAACACTCAACTCTCTTACACATATTTGAATTTGGTGGAAAGATGATTTGAGTGGAAAGCAACTTGGAGAAGGCTCGAGATCAAGATTCAAATGGTTGGAATGGAATATCTTGGTCTCAAGACATGAGTAGGTGGTTCTCTCTCGGAAAATGAATGCTGAAGTGTAGGCACGTTCTGATGGCTCTCCTTCATAATGAAGGCAGGGTGGAGGGGTATATATAGCCTCCACACAAAATCTAACCGTTACACATAATTCACCAAACTCGGTGGGACCGAATCAGAAAACTCAGTGGGACCGATTCAGTTCAAAATGTGAATGTTAGGCTTTTTGGTGGGACCGATATGATCAACTCGGTGGGACCGATGTGCTAGGGTTAGGGTAAACCTCATCTCGGTTTGACCGATTACACAAACTCGGTGAGGCCGATTTTGGTAATAAGCAAAACAGAGAGTTGGTCAGGCAAACTCGGTGGGACCGATTGCTTATCTTGGTGGGACCGATATAATTGCAATAGGCAACAGAGAGTTTGCAAGCCCATCTCGGTGAGACCGAATTGATTAGGGTTTCTGGCAGTGGCTATGTCAAGTGAACTTGGTGGCGCCGGATGGATCAAATCAGTGGGGCCGAGTTTGACTTTTGGTTTGGGACATTTGTGGATATGAGAGAGTGGTCGAGGGCTTTAGAGCATATCACTGAGCATTTTGAGCAAGCAAGCCATTAAGCAACACCTCATCCCCTTTTAATAGTATTGGTTTTCCCTATGGACTCAATGTGATCTTGGATCACTACAAGTAAAATGTAGAGTCTTGAACTTGAGCCAATATGTGTTCTTAGCATTTTGAAGGGGTTCCACATTCTCTTGTCCACGCCACTCCATCTGTTGAATTTATCTGAAATATACTAGATAAAAACATTAGTCCAACAAGAAATATGTTGACATTAATTACCAAAACCACCCAGGGAGCACTTGTGCTTTCACCATCAAGGCAGCCAGCCGAGCCGCGTTCCCTTCTATAAATCCTGCAGCCTCTGCCCTAGGGTTCCTCCTCCTCCCTCCTTTCCCCTTCACGTCACCGCCACAGCTAAGGGGACACACACGCACCTACTTCCACACCTCAAGGAGCCATGGCCGCTGCGGCCACGAGCTCGTCCCGGCCTAGTCCTTCGCCGGCCTCCCTTCTGTGTCCCCGAACACCACCACGCTGCACCGGATCCATTCTGACGTCGAGCCACACCCAAGGATCGCCAAGTCCGGCTACCTCCCCGTCGTTTTCTTCCTCCCCTGCTTCCTGCTAATTCAGGGACAGCGCTGGTCAGCGCCTTCCCTCGTCGCCTCTGTTTGTCCCCGAGCATGATCGACTACCCCATCCAACCCACGGTGAGCCACCGCTTGTCCTAGCCCTTTTCCGTCTCGAATGCTTCCATGCATGTCCGTCGTTTCCCGTCGCATCCTAGGTCATGCTCGCCATAGTTGCAGTATCCTTGATGCATAGCACCTTTGCTGCACACCTCGCTACCCGCAGCTCCTGTCCGCATACATACGCGCCACAGCACCGCAGCTCGCCTGTAGGCCACGCCATGCCCTCCTAGTGCCTCCGTTGCACCTCGCCGTGGATGAGGTGCTCGAGCTCCTCACAGCCATGCGCCTCCTGCACATATGCGTGTCCCACCACCGGTTCCCTCGTCAGTTTCCGCGACCCCACTGGTGCTCTGCATCGCCTGGAGTCGCCGGCATGCTCCAGCATGTCGGCTTCAAGCTCCTCTTCATGGCCATGGTGATCCATGCGCTGCGCTGATGTTACCTTCTTATGGCATATGTTCCCTTCCTCATTCGAAGCCAAGCAACAAGTCCAGTTGCTAGCTTCGCCTCCCTTCACCCTGAGTCTAGGGATCAAATCTCCATAACTGCATTCTTTTCTGCAATTTTTGTTTCTCGAGTGGAACAACTCTTGGTTCTGATTGATCTAGAGACGAGCCCCACTCTGAACACTAGCACAAGCCAGCTCTACTGCTCATCCTAGCGAAACAACATCATGAGGTGCTGGATTCGAGTCCCAGGCTACTTAGTTTTTTTGCCATGTTTCCCATTTCTTTTGCACACTGTCATCGCCGGGCCAAATCTCCTCCTGGGCCGCTGCATTGTGTTGCAATTCAGGCCATGTATGTTTTTTTCCTTCTCTGGTTTTTTGTATTTTTCAAGTGCATTGCATAGTTACATAAATGCCACTCTTTTGTATTGTTAATAACTAAATATCCATGCATCCAAATAAAACATGTCATATATGTAAAGTGCTTAGAATTTCATGTACTTTCACATATGAAACTTTCATCCCTGTTAAAAATATTTAAAATTGTTGTTTGCATTAATTTGCATAAATATCATGTTAAAATGGTTTGTTTCATAACTTTAGAGCCATAGCTCCAAATTTAATAAACTACATATGTAACTTGTGTAGAAAAATGCATAGATTAGCATGATGCACTTACTTTGCATGTTTAACAACACTAAAATATGGTTTAGGGCAGAACGGTACCAAAATTGAAATATGCACATGGGGATTTTCCGGATTTGTTGTTTGTTGTTTCCGGCCCCATTTAAATTGCTTAGATAGTGTAGCTTTATTATGCTTCACCTCTTGCCAGGTTAACCAACATTTAATATTGATGAGTAGCTTAAATGATAGAGAACTAAATAATTGTTGTGGTGTTCCGTCAATATGCAACTCGTTGCACATTGAGTTGCACTTAACTTGTAGTATTGTTTGTTGGACTTTGCCATGCCATGCCTCATTAAACCGGACATGCATCATACTTGGATGAGCATCATGCCATGTTTATGTGTTGTGTGTTTACCGTGTTGTTTTCTTCTTTCCGGTTGTGCTCTTTCTCGACAGTTCATGTTTCTTTGCGATTATGGGGATTCATTCGACTACGTGGGATCGTCTTCTTCACGGACTCGTTCTTCTCCCTAGCGGTATTTCAGGCAAGATGATCGTCACCTTGGATCTCACTACTATCTTTGCTATGCTAGTTGTCTCGATGCTATCTCTATGTCGCGCTACCTACCACTTGTTTATCAAGCCTCCCAAATTGCCATGATAGCCTCTAACCTTTTTACCCTTCCGAGCAGACTGTTGTTTGGCTATGTCATCGATTTGCTCAGGCCCTCTTATAGCGTTGCTAGTGGCAGGTGCAGTTGCAGGTAGTTCCATGTTGGGGCATGGATATCATGAGATATCACAATATCTCTTATTTAATTAATGCATCTATATACTTGGTAAAGGCTGGAAGGCTCGGCCTTATGCCTGGTGTTTTGTTCCACTCTTGCCGCCCTAGTTTCCATCATACCGGTGTTATGTTCCTTGATTTTGCGTCCCTAACACGATGAGGATTTATGGGCCCCTCTTGACAGTTCGCTTTGAGTAAAACTCTTCCAGCAAGGCCCAACATTGGTTTTAACATTTGCCATAATAATACTTGAACCTAATAATTAATTGGCATAGGGCGTCATAAACCTGAGGATTTTGACATACAGGGGGGCCAGTGCTGATGGTGTTGGTTCCAAATAGAGCACCATGCGGGACCGCCCCTAGGAAACTTGGGGTATTTGGATCATGTATGCCTCGCTCATCTGGTGTACGCTGAGAACGAGATCGCGCAACTCCTAACAGGCTAGGTTGGTGCATCAGGAGGTCTTGCTGGACTTGTTTTACCATTGTCGAAATGTCTTTTGCACCGGGATTCCGACTCTGATCGGAGGGTCCCGCGATGGAGGATTGTCTCCGCGGATCGTGAGCTTGTCATGGGCTAAGTTGGGACACCCCTGCAGGGTTTAAACTTTCGAGAGCCATGCCCGCGGTTATGTGGCAGATGGGAATTTGTTAATATCCGGTTGTAGAGGACTTGAAGTAAACTCAATTTAAAATACACCAACAGCGTGCGTAACCGTGACTGTCTCTTTTCGGGGAAGTATGAGAGGAGAAAACGGTTGGGTTATGTTTGAACGTAAGTAGTTCAGGATCACTTATTGATTATTACTAGTTTGTGACCGTTTGCGTAGTTTCTCATCTTACTCTTGTATTCGTAAGTTAGCCACCATACTTTGCTTAGTCGCTGTTGCAACCTCACCACTTTACCACTTACTTACCCATTAAGCTTTGCTAGTCTTGATACCCATGGTAATGGGATTGCTGAGTCTCATAGCTCACGGTTTACTACACCAACAGTTGCAGGTACAGGTAATGCGATAATCATGATGTGAGAGCGACGTTTGCTTGTGTTGTAGTTCTTGTTCTGCTTCTTCTTCGTTCAGGGGATAGGTTCCTAGTCGGCAGCCTGGGCTAGCAAGGTGGATGTCGTTTGAGCTTCTGTTTGTGTTTCATCCATAGTCAGATATTGTTCTATGTATGATGTATTGATGTATTTTTGTGGCATTGTATGCCTTTGGTATGTATCCCAAGTATTATGTAATGGTGTGATGTTATGATATCCACCTTGCAAAAGCGTGTAAATATGCGGTTCTATCCTTGGTGGGACCTTCGAGTCCCTTTAGGATAGTGTCGCATATTGGGCATGACAATTTGGTATCACATCCTCGACCAACCATAGGAGCCCACTTGATTGATCGCTGGTGTTGTTGAGTCTAGAACAAAACTGTTTTGAGTCTTAAGATTATATATATATCGGAGATTAGGATTCTTTTTACTCCACAGCCCCCTTCGTCGCTCTGGTGAGGTCTCCTGGCGTAGATGTTTTGACTTTCCTCTCCTCGTTTTCACTAAAAAATTATGATCACGCGGGTATCTTGGACTCGTTCCAATGATTTTGTGATGAGAACATTGTTCTTGGTGCCTCCTGTCATTTAGGGGTTGTGGCAGTGTACCAGGGAGTTAAGCTCCAAGGTGTTGTCGTCACAATTTTATCGTTGCAGTTCCGGTATACCTGAGTTTTTTGCCGACATCGAAAATTTCTTATATGCAGTTAGTGGCGAGATAACCTCGACACCACCCAGTACTGGGGCGGGAGTTCAGGAGTATTGCCACAGCTCGTTTATCGAATGCTTTTTAAAGGTTGGCGTACACGATTTCTGGAGTTTTCTTGGTTATGTATTGACGGATGGATACAGTTGGAGCGTAGGGCCTGTTAGTTGTGTGTAGGATCGAAAGTATGTCTAGAGGGGGGTGATTAGACTACTTGACCAAATAAAAACTTAACCTTTTCCCAATTTTAGTTCTTGGCAGATTTTAGCTATTCTACGACAAGTCAAGCAATCTTCACACAATTCAAGCAAGCATGCAAAGAGTATATTGGCAGCGGAAAGTAAAGCATGCAACTTGCAAGAATGTAAAGGGAAGGATTTGGAGAATTCAAACGCAATTGGAGAGACGTATGTTTTTCCCGTGGTTCGGATAGGTGGTGCTATCCTACATCCATGTTGATGGAGACTTCAATCCACGAAGGGTAATGGTTGCGCGAGCCCATGGAGGGCTCCACCCACGAAGGGTCCACGAAGAAGCAACCTTGTCTATCCCACCATGGCCATCGCCCACGAAGGACTTTCCTCACTAGCGGTACATCTTCACGAAGTAGGCGATCTCCTTGCCCTTACAAACTCCTTGGTTCAACTCCACAATCTTCTCGGAGGCTCCCAAGTGACACCTAGCCAATCTAGGAGACACCACTCTCCAAGAAGTAACAAATGGTGTGTTGATGATGAACTCCTTGCTCTTGTGCTTCAAATGATAGTCTCCCCAACACTCAACTCTCTCTCATAGGATTTGGATCTGGTGGAAAGAAGATTTGAGTGGAAAGCAACTTGGGGAAGGCTAGAGATCAAGATTCATATGGTAGGAATGGAATATCTTGGTCTCAACACATGAGTAGGTGGTTCTCTCTCAGAACATATGAGTTGGAAGTGTAGATGTGTTCTGATGGCTCTCTCCACGAATGAAGAGGAGGTGGAGGGGTATATATAGCCTCCACACAAAATCCAACCGTTACACACAATTTACCAATCTCAGTGGGACCGAATCAAAAAAACTCGGTCGAACTGAAAAGTAAACCTAGTGACCGTTAGAGATTTTCGGTGGGACTGACATGCAACTCGGTAGGACTGATTTTGTTAGGGTTAGGGCATAACGTAATCTCGGTGAGACCGATTACACAAACTCGGTGAGGCCGATTTTGGTAATAAGCTAACCAGAGAGTTGGTCTGGCAAACTCGGTGGGACCGATTTGCTCTTTCGGTGAGACCGAACAGTTACAAAAAGGAAACAGAGAGTTTACATTGCAATCTCGGTGGGACCGATCCGCTCTTTCGGTGAGACCGAAAAGTTACGACAGGGAAACAGAGTGTTTGCAATCACATCTCGGTGAGACCGAGATCCCTATCGGTAGAACCGAATTGCTAGGGTTTGGCAGTGGCTTATGACAAGTGAAACTCGGTGGCGCCGGATAGGAAGAATCGGTAGGACCGAGTTTGGCTTAGGGTTTAGGTCATATGTGGATATGGGAAAGTAGTTGAGGGTTTTGGAGCATATCTCTAAGCACATGAAGCAAGAGGCTCATTAAGCAACACCTCATCCCTCCTTGATAGTATTGGCTTTTCCTAAAGACTCAATGTGATCTTGGATCACTAAAATATAAAATGAAGAGTCTTGAGCTTTTGAGCTTGAGCCAATCCTTTGTCCTTAGCATTTTGAGGGTTCCACTTTCACCATCCATGCCATGCCAATCATTGAGCTTTCCTGAAATAATCATCTTGGAATAACATTAGCTCAATGAGCTATATGTTGTTATGAATTACCAAAACCACCTAGGGATAGTTGCACTTTCACTCTCCCCCTTTTTGGTAATTGATGACAACATATAGATCAAAGCTTCGACAAATGATAATAAGCATGAAAAATATCGTCGCTTTGAGAAGTATGTGATAAGTAAGAGCTCCCCCTAAATTTGTGCATATTTAAAATTTGCTTTGGACTGCAAATGCACAAGAAGTTAGAATTATGGGTTACTCTTCCATGTCACATACATCTTGGTGGAGCGCTCAAAATGATTAATAATGAAATACATGCACTCATCACCAAGAAAAGTGAATGATCACATAAGATAGATAAGATAATAGCATTCACCAAGCATTAAGTGTAGCTTATGATCAAACACATGATCATCAATGTCTCACAAGCATATCAAAGTATCTCGAGCACTCAAAAGCAAACAAAGTTCGAAAAACCACCAAATAAAGCAAGAGAGAAAAGCAACACTCTGTCTCGAGGCCTATGATCTATACATTTTCTCCCCCTTTGGCAACAAGTTACCAAAAAGTTCCTAGAAAATGCATAGTGCTAAATCGACACTCAGGCTTGATCTTCAGGTGGTGGTGGAGTCCGGATCACTCCAAGGACGAAGGCTTCCATAGACGCGGTTGGAGTTGAAGCTGAAGTTGATCCTGGAGCAGGTGGGGCTGGTGCTGCGGCTGGAGCTGAGGCGGTTGCTCTTGTGTCAGGAACTAGAACTGCAGACGACCTCGGACCTCGTGGCACTCTGGCAAAGGCATCAGTGGTTGTCTTCCCTTTCCTCTCCTGCATGTCATCTTGGAGCTGCTCCACTGCAGTCTGAATCTCTGTCACCTTGATATCCAAGTCATAGAACTTTTGTTGTACGATTCTCTCTAGGCTTGCCTGGTTCTGAGTTAGGGTGGCTATTCCTTTCTCAATCCGCAGGGTGGATGCAATCAAGTAACTGAGCTACTCTTGCTTGTTCTTCAAGAAGTACTCAGATGCCTCCTCTTGAGTTGGCATCTTGGCAGCTTTCTCCTTTATTGCCTTCTCCTTCTTGGCTTGTGCATGGGCTGAAGATGGTTCATCTTTGGTCATCACAACTTGGTTATCCTCGAACTCTGGATAGATAGGAAAATGTTCCTTGTCCAACAAGTATGTGTCTGTGCCCATTCTTGATTTAATCAACATCTAGATCTGAGGGGCATATCCACAGCTCCTGTTCTGATCTGCTGAAGTCCTCTTGATAGTCTCTACCATGAGGCTCATGACCTTGAATTTCTGAGGCACATCAAAGATATGTAGCAAGTTAATGACATGACCTCTGATCATCCTGTGATCTCCATACTTGGGCAAAAGTGTGTGCCTAAGAATCCAGTTGATGGTTGGCAGCCCTGACAGAAGATAATGCACTGAGCCAAACTTGAACGTATCAAGTGCTTCATTTGGGATCTCCTTGTACATGTTTGACATTGAGTTATGATCCATCTTCTTCTTGGAATAGACATCCAAGTCATCCTCATGCTCCTCTGGGGCATTGATAAGCTGTGCCCACTCAGCAACTGTTGATTGGTACCTCGTACCTTCAGACATCCAAATAATCCTCCCATCTAGATAAAAATGAGCTGTGGAGTAGAACTGCATGATAAGCTCCTCATTCCACTTTGTGAGCTTCTGCCCAACAAATTCCTCTACTCCACATGCCTTGAAGTTGTCCTGCACTCCAGGGTAGTGCTCTTCATTCTCTTTGATATATTCCTAGTTGACCCATCTCATATCACATACAATGGGCTTCTTATCTAGCAGCACTGTCTCATAGAAATCTTGCTGTTCCTTGGTGTGAAACCTGTAATCAACAGCAGTCCTCCTCCTGATAGCATAGGGATCTGCTTCTCTCCACTTCCTCAGCCCTGAGTCTCTTCTGAGCTTCATGTCCTCAGCCACAGGATGAGCATCATTGTGGTTTGGCATCTTGGGCTTGAGCTTTCTCAAAACGTGCTCTTCATCATCTTCTTCAACAACAGTCTCAGGCACTGGGGCCTTGTTCTTCTCAGCTGCAGGTATGCTCCTTGTATTCCTCTTTGGTTTTGGCTTTGGAGCTGGCTTGGCCTTGGAAGCAGTTGCTCCTGATCTTATGGCATCACCCATCAGCTTGGGTGCCTTAGGTGCTGGTGCAGCAACCTCTTCTTCCTCTTCCTCTTCTTCCATGATGGAATCCTTTCCAAGAACTTTGGCTACGGTCTTCTTGACCCTCTCCTTCCTTTTCTTTCCTTCTGCAGCAGCTGGCTCTATGGGAGTGGGCTTCTCAGGAATCTTGGTTGAAGCTCTGGCCTTTGGCATAGGCTGCCTGCCTGCTGGCCTTTTGACCTTCATCCCTGGCTTTATGCTCTGTGCTGGGCCATATTCTTTCTTGAGCACAGTTCTCTTTGATGTGGCTTCCTCTTCCTCTGCCACATAATCTTCATCCTCAGAATCTGAAGTTCTCTTCTTCCTCTGTCTGGTGGCAACTTTTGGCAGGTTGCTAGGGGTGCTCCTGCTGCCATCATCTGAAGAACTGGAGGGACTAGTGCCCTCACTCATTTGCACTTGCTGCTCTGACAAATTCTGGCTATCACTTTGGTCTGACATGATGAACAAGATGATTACTGACCCTGTGAACAGTTTATAGATGAGGTAGAGTGGATGAGCATCACAAAATGTAGAGGTTTTTGCAAAAGAACGATTCAAAACTTAGTTTTAGTTTTCCACAGAAAGCATTTCGGATCTACCGATTTTTAAACTCGGTGATACCGAAGCAGTTTTTGGAACCTAAACTAGTGAACTCGGTTAGACCGAGTCACAGTTTGGTGGCACAGAGACGCTAGGGTTTCACAAAGTTCCAAAATCGGTCACACCGATTAGTAATACTCGGTCAGACCGAGTCTCACTTGTGCAATGGCATAAGCCAAATCGGTGGGACCGAGTTTTTCAACTCGGTGGGTCCGAGATGGTTTCGGCGGAAACCTAACCCTAAAATTTTCGAATCAAACCTAATCTACAAGTTCATTGACTGGATAGAAGTTTATCAAACATGGCAAGAATCATTATGATCACAATGTGCTAGGAATCGGATTCGGGAATAGCACAAAGATCGACTCCGTACCCTAGTTCGGCGGAGACTCGCTACGGCGGCAATGGCGGGGTTGATTCCCGTTGACGGCGACGGAGACCAGCGACTGGAGGCGGCTGGCGGCGAGGAGACGATCCGGAGACCACGTTGGCATAGCGAGTTGTCGCGCGGGCGAAGGGGTTCGGAGAAATTTCCAAATTTTTGCCCGTGACTATATATAGCCCGACCCTGTCAGTGTGACCGAGTGGAACAACTCGGTGGCACCGAGATGCAAAACTGTATACAGTTATTGCAACTCGGTGTAACCGAATGGTTCAAATCGGTTGCACCGAGATCGAAAACATAGATCAACTTAATGATCTCGGTAAGACCGAAAGTGGGGTATCAGTCAGACCGAGAGTCACAAAGAGGTTTTGGAAGTTTAAGTCTATGACGAATCGGGGACTCCGAGTGCTCCTCACACAGAGTGGTTCGAATCTGACTTGATCAAATTTTGTGATGTAGCATGAATAGAGTTTGAGACGAGAAAAGCATAGATAGCTAGAGGAGGTTCTTAGGCATTCTTGTCCATCCACTTGGCAAAAGGAAATAAAACCAAACAGTCAAAACAACAAGTGGATGTCCTTGAATGAGTAAAATATGCAACCAACATGCTCACACAATAAGATGGCAATTGAAATATGTGACAAAGCATGCATAACCAATTCTAGCATCTATCAAGCAATTTGCGATGACTAGGTCATCTATATATGAGTATATTGACTTAGGAGTCAAGTGAGAACACTTGATCATAGGTCATACTCATCGTTTAAGCTCAAGTGGGGTTACCACTTTTACATAAAGCATTGTTGTGTTCACATCTTTAGAGTTGCTTTAGCTCAAGTCTTAGAGTAAAGCTCCCCCTAGATGTGATATCCCCCCTAAGAGGGATGAACTAACCTTGGGTTTTGTCGATGATGACTTCATGTAGATGTTGAAGATGTGGATGCTCAATGTTGATGTAGATCACTTGGAGCTATCCATTTGAGTGAATTGCACTTTCAATACCTACATGGGTTAGTCCCACAAGGAACAAACAAGGATATCCATAGACATAGAGTGACGCACACACAAGATGATGTCCATGAAAACTTTTAGGTTACCTTGTCCCTTGTCTTACCAATAAGAGGGTTTGTGACTCCTTGAACTAGTGCAAGATGTGGAAGTTGATTGCACTTGTTCTTGCCAAAATGATAAGAGTGAAGTATGTTGTCGGAGTCACCCTCAAGAACTCTCTAGTTCTTCTTCTTTTGGATCCACACCATCTTGATGGGAATCCTTGGAGTTGTAGTCGTACTTGATGAAGTGGACCTTGAAGTGGTCTTGGGAATCCACTTGACTAAGGTCTTAGGAGCTTCTTCAAATGGATCAATTTCCTCTTGAAGCTTGTCCTTGCCTTTTTGCTTGTAGTCTTGTGGTGGAAGATCATCTTGAGCTTGTGTCCCCTTTAAGGAAGTATCATACTTCTCTTGTTGAGGAACAAACTTTGTCTTGGGGTATTGATCTTCTTCCCACTCAACTCCATTGGCATTGAACTTTCGTTCAAAACCAACACCTTGATTCTTCCGGTGCATTCCTTGCTTGCGCACAATTTCCTCGAATTGCTTACTCCCGACAAGGCTTTTGTACACTCCTTTCTCTATAATTCCCTTCAATAAGCTATTTTCTTGCTCAAGTGTGACTTGGCTAAGAGAATCATTAGTGGAATCAAGAGAGCTACTAGAAGCAACAATATTGGATTTAGCATGATCATTGTTACTACTAGAGGAAGAATCTTTCTTGTTCTTGTTACTAGACTTGACTTGAGGCATGTAAGTGGATAAGAGTAAACGCTTGGCAATGTAAGAAGAACTTTTCTTGCGGAGATCATCATTGATTGCCTTTAAAACTCATGCTCTAGCTCAAGATTGAGCTTTTCAAAGCGTAACTTCTCATGAGCTCTTAAAAGTTCTCGATGATCTTCGAAGATAGTTTCATGAGCTAACTTAAGAGTATTTAGTTCTTTAGTTAGAGCCTCAATCTTCTCCTTATCATTGTCATTCATTTTATCTTGATTAGCATGATTAATTGACGTTTCATCATAGTATTCATCACTAGAGTTGTCAACAAGTAAATCATCATCACCTAACAAGTCATCTTCATCACTATTAAAATCAACATACTCGGGGTGTGTTACCTTAGGTCCTTTGGCCATGAAGCATCTTCCAATTCCTTCATTTGGTGAGTCAAATATGTCGTAGGAGTTGGTTGACACAAGTGCTAGACCGGCAACACCTTCATCTTGAGTATATTCAGAATCGGAGTGATAACTTCTCTCGGAGTGGCTGTCGAAGTCGGAGCCGGATACCCATTCACCAACATGAGCTTGATGTCTTCGTTTTTTGTAGCTCCTTGATGATTTTTCCTTCCTTTCTGAATCCTTGCTTCTCCGTGAGTATCTTCGTCCGTAACGATCATCTCTACTCCTTCTCTCTCTTCGTGGTGATTCTTCTCTTTTGCTTCTTCTTTTTGGAGAGTCTTCTCTTCTCTTGTAGGGAGCCGTACACTCATTGGAATAGTGTCCAGGTCTTCCACAATTGTAGCAGTTTCGCTCTCGACTAGAAGATCTTTTGTCATTGTAGGACCTTGACTTGGAGCTTCTATCTTTGCTTCTGCTCTTGTAGAACTTATTGAAGTTCTTCACCATTAAGCTCAATTCTTCATTGAAGTTTTGTTTCTCACTTGATGATGTAGGGGCTTCACATGAGGCTTTGTAGGCACCACTAGATTTGTTGTGAAGTTCCTCTTTATCCTTAAGTGACATCTCATGAGCAACAATTCTTCCAATTACCTCCGTTGGCTTGAGATCTTTGTAATTGGGCATCATTTGGATCAATGTGCACACGGTATCATATTTTCCATCCAAGGCTCTTAGAATCTTCTTGATGATGAATCTATCGGTCATCTCTTCACTTCCTAAGCCGGCAATCTCATTTGTGATGAGAGCAAGCCTAGAGTACATTTCAGCGACACCTTCACCATCCTTCATTTTGAACTTGTCAAGTTGACTTTGAAGCACATCCAATTTGGATTCCCTGACGGAGTCGGTACCTTCGTGCATATCAATCAAAGTGTCCCAAATTTCCTTTGCATTCTCAAGACGGCTGATTTTGTTGAATTTTCGAGGCACAATCCGTTGAAGAGAATATCACAAGCTTGAGCATTGTATTGCAACATCTTCAACTCATCCGCGGTAGCTTCACGGTTTGGTTCTCTCCCATGAAAGAAGTCACTTTGCAAACCAACACACACAATAGCCCAAACGGCGGGGTTATGTCCAAGAATATGCATTTTCATTTTATGCTTCCAACTAGCAAAATTAGTACCATCAAAGTAAGGACCTCTACGGTGATAATTTCCCTCGCTAGACGCCATACTCTCCTACGTTGTGAAACCAAGGCTATGACCACCAAAAGCTATGGAAATCAAAGCAAATGGAGACCAAAGCTCTGATACCACTTGTAGGATCGAAAGTATGTCTAGAGGGGGGGTGATTAGACTACTTGACCAAATAAAAACTTAACCTTTTCCCAATTTTAGTTCTTGGTAGATTTTAGCTATTCTAGGACAAGTCAAGCAATCTTCACATAATTCAAGCAAGCATGCAAAGAGTATATTGGCAGCGGAAAGTAAAGCATGCAACTTGCAAGAATGTAAAGGGAAGGATTTGGAGAATTCAAACGCAATTGGAGACACGGATGTTTTTCCCGTGGTTCGGATAGGTGGTGCTATCCTACATCCACGTTGATCGAGACTTAAACCCACGAAGGGTAACGGTTGCGCGAGTCCACGGAGGGCTCCACCCACGAAGGGTCCACGAAGAAGCAACCTTGTCTATCCCACCATGGCCATCGCCCACGAAGGACTTGCCTCACTAGCGGTAGATCTTCACGAAGTAGGCGATCTCCTTGCCCTTACAAACTCCTTGGTTCAACTCCATAATCTTGTCGGAGGCTCCCAAGTGACACCTAGCCAATCTAGGAGACACCACTCTCCAAGAAGTAACAAATGGTGTGTTGATGATGAACTCCTTGCTCTTGTGCTTCAAATGATAGTCTCCCCAACACTCAACTCTCTCTCATAGGATTTGGATCTGGTGGAAAGAAGATTTGAGTGGAAAGCAACTTGGGGAAGGCTAGAGATCAAGATTCATATGGTAGGAATGGAATATCTTGGTCTCAACACATGAGTAGGTGGTTCTCTCTCAGAACATATGAGTTGGAAGTGTAGATGCGTTCTGATGGCTCTCTCCACGAATGAAGAGGAGGTGGAGGGGCATATATAGCCTCCACACAAAATCCAACCATTACACACAATTTACCAATCTCAGTGGGACTGAATCAAAAAAACTCGGTCGGACAGAAAAGTAAACCTAGTGACCATTAGAGATCTTCGGTGGGACTGACATGCAACTCGATAGGACCGATTTTGTTAGGGTTATGGCATAACGTAATCTCGGTGAGACCGATTACACAAACTCGGTGAGACCGATTTTGGTAATAAGCTAACCAGAGAGTTGGTCAGGCAAACTTGGTGGGGCCGATTTGCTCTTTCGGTGAGACCTAAAAGTTACAAAAAGGAAACAGAGAGTTTACATTGCAATCTCGGTGGGACCGATCCGCTCTTTCGGTGAGACCGAAAAGTTATGAAAGGGAAACAGAGAGTTTGCCTTCCCATCTCGGTGAGACCGAGATCCCTATCGGTAGAAACGAATTGCTAGGGTTTGGCAGTGGCTTATGACAAGTGAAACTCGGTGGCGCCGGGTAGGAAGAATCGGTAGGACCGAGTTTGGCTTAGGGTTTAGGTCATATGTGGATATGGGAAAGTAGTTGAGGGTTTTGGAGCATATCACTAAGCACATGAAGCAAGAGGCTCATTAAGCAACACCTCATCCCTCCTTGATAGTATTGGCTTTTCCTAAAGACTCAATGTGATCTTGGATCACTAAAATGAAGAGTCTTGAGCTTTTGAGCTTGAGCCAATCATTGAGCTTTCCTGAAATAATCATCTTGGAATAGCATTAGCTCAATGAGCTATATGTTGTTATGAATTACCAAAACCACCTAGGGATAGTTGCACTTCCATTGTGTGATATATTTTGTGCCTCCCTGTATCCCCAACACCAGATTGCATAACCAGAAAGTTCCAGGAGTTAATAGGTGGGAATTACAGTATCACGTAGGATATCTTTCCAACAGACATATGATACGGTATGGGGTCTATCATATGTTTGTTCCAGCTTATTCTGCAAGTCAATCCTTTGTTTTGCTTTGGTTTGTGGTAGTCGAGTTGCTTCAATGTCAAGTTTTGACTCCATACCTTCCATAAGCGGTGTTCTCATATTTCTATGAGGATGCTAATCCTTCTTGCTTATCGAGATTGTCATGTCAATTCTTTTCCAACGGGTTCGCTTCTCGACAAGATGATCCTATCATTTTCCCCATTCGTGAGATCAATTCAAAGTTTTCACAACGGTGTTTGTTTCATCCATCCCAAGTTGTCTTTGTTTTCCCGCCTTCCCACCCCTTTTCTTTAAGGAGTCAGATTTCATAATCATGTATCCTTTTATTTGTGAGAAGTCTCTTCAGTCTTTTCTTTCAATGTTTTACCTGGTGTTTCAAGTTCGTCATTCTTCACTCATTTTCTACTCCGGTGGATTAATTTCAAGCTTCGGTGTTGATCATATATCTTCCTTTTGTTTCACATATTTTGCCATGTGAATTTCTTATCCAAGGCTCTCTTATTTATTCACCTCTACAAGTTCATATCCGGAGTGCTGAAGATATCTCAGAAGATTCGCATTTCCATCCTCAATCCGTTCAAGTTATTTTGAGGTTGTTACCTCATTCAAGCCATTTAATTCAACCGGTGCAATCTCTCTTTAAAAATCACTTCAACGGTTTTTCTTCTAAGTGGGCCCTAACCGACAGGTCTTTTCCCGGGATATTACCTGACTCTTCTAATTTTCCCGGAGCTTTCTCGAATTCCTTTTCGAAGTTTGACGTTAGAATGGATTTCATCAGTCATATGTCTTTTTCAAAGATCTTTCAAATTATTTTCATCGTTGATTCAACCTTTCTACTCCTCATTCCGGAGTGCCTCAATAATTCATGGTGGTGTTTCTCATCGTCATTCTCAGATTTTGAAGACCGGAGAAGAGTTTCTCTTAAATCTTGTCTGTTCTCTCGAAGATTCATGGTTCTAGCTTTATGCCATCCTCTCATAATTGCTTTTGATTGTGAGAATTTATTTCACCCATTCGGAGCAATTCAGGAGTATTTTCAGTTTGATTTTCCGGAGCCCATCATCTCAGAATTATTCATTCTCAGCTTTCACCTCTCGTTCTCCAAATCTAACCGGTGCATCGCTCAAATATTCCTTAGTCAGCTCGTGATATCTTCATTCTCTTGTATCTAAATTTCCCCAAGTATCTTCGTTCGTTTTGTAATTCTTCCCGGTGAATTGTGCCTTTGCTACGTTCATTTTCAATTCTTATGGTGGTTCTTTCAAGATTCCTCTTCTCTTTATCATATCAATTCATTTTTTCTTTTCAAATCCTACCGGTGGTTCATTGAAGACCTTCCCAAGCTTGGCCATATCTCTTCAATCTTTTCAAGAAGAATAAGTAGTATGTCAAATCCGTTGCTTGTTGTCAATTTAAATTGATGAAGGAAATGCATAACATAATTCTTGTTATTGTTTTATCCAAATGATTTAATCCCTTCTTCCGGAGTTTGTTCATGATGAGTAAATTCTCTATTCCAAGTGATCCATCTTTCTTTCCGAAGTTGCAACGCTTCGTGGTAACATCGTCATGGAGCTCCATCTAAATCATTGCAAGGCTTCTACCGGAGTTATTTTCAACTTTCCTTTCATTTGATCATTCTTTTATTACCGGAGTTCTCACGAAGGCTCAAAATGGTGGTTCGTCAAGGATTCCTTTCATTCTTCAATTGTTCATCAAGATTTCTCTCGAAGTTAAGATCCGCTAAGCTATACTCTAAAATAAACATGGTGCTCAACGCACGTTTTGTTTTGAGGAGTTCAAGCATTCTTCAGCTTGCATTCCAAAGTGCCATTCTTTCTATCTTATATTTTGAGGTGGTGTTATGTCATTATTGATAATTTTCCTTTGTGTTTCATGATTCACAAGTTGTCAAGGATGAGATATTTTAAAACCATCATTTTCTCCTCGTTCGGGAGATATTTGCAACCCATCAATATCTTAGTTGGAGTTATCTGGGTATAGATCACACATAAAGCCTTCCATTGGGAATGTTGCTAATTGTGGTGCTTATCTATGATCCAAGTTTTTGCCTTCTCACCTCGGTGGAAGAAGATTTCTCTCTTTTGTGGCTTTCAATAAAATCAATTTTTTTCATTAGTGGCAGAAATTCACCTCAAGTTTTGAGATGTTTTTCATAAGCCCACAACAAGCTTGTTCTCTTCGTTGTTGATTACCCAACAATGATGTTCAATCCTTCTTTTTAAGGAGGCTCTTTCAAATTCATTTGTGGTAGAAGAGGTTGTTGTTCTATTCTCCATTCTCTTAATCCCATTCTTTCATTTCTTTCGGAGGCATTGTGATGTTGCTCTCTTCATCCCATCATCTCGGTTTTCCAAGATCATGTCCTTTCCTTGCAAATCCACTTAATCGAGGTGTTGTGTCCTCTTTTCAAGTTCTTTTTATCTTATCAAGTTTTGCTTCTCCTTTTCAACCGTAGTGCAGTTCGAAGTCTTTCGTTCTTATCCCTTGTCTATTTCATTCTAACCGGAGTGGTTTCAAAGGCTTTCTTCTTCCTTAAGCTCATAGTTCTCGTAATCTTCCTTGTTCCTCTTTTCTACCGGAGTGTTTTCTACATCCCTCATCTCTGTTGTATTCTTTCCTTAGAATGTCTAAACCTCTTAAGGTTCTTTTCTTTCACTCATTTGTCCAAGAAGCAACCTTGTTTTTCTATTCCTCTTCTGTCGCGTTCCTAAGATCTCGAGACGAGATCTCTTGTTAGTGGGGGGGTGTTGTGACGCCCCTAGATCAATGCTCCAGTTGCCTTCCTTTATTTTAGTTTTTGTCGTGTGTTTATTATGTTTGTTGCATTATCATAATTGTCTTGCATATTTCATTCCTATATTTTATGTCATGACCATGTTGATTGTCTTGTCATATTTTGCTTCTTACATCGTGTTCATCTTTTATTATATTGCATTATGCCATCCTTGTTTGTTTTGCCATGCCTACCTCTTGTCATATTGCTTTTGGGCATTCATGTTGTTGCCATGAGCATCATGTGCATTGCACTCATCCTTATGTTACATGTTACTTTCATATGTGTGAGCATCATTCCTTGTCATCTCTCTCTCAGACCATGCACATGCATCATCACCTCTCCCTTCCTTCTCCTTTCTTTTATTTTGCAAGTGACATTTCTCCCATCTCCTTTAATGTTCATTCTTTCCCTATAAATCTTGCCTCTTGCCTACACCCTCTCTGTCAGATTTCATCCCATTTGAAGTTTTTTTGGTCAGGTTCAAAAATGATTGAAGTTTGAGAATAATTCAAACTCTAATTATTTTTCTACCTTCTAAAAATTCTAAAGCACTTTATTCAAATCCTACATAAATCCAGGGTTCCAAATTTATTCTTGCTTATTCTTAATTCATCACCTAAACCCCTGGCCTTTTTCCTTTTCTGAACTTGGAATTCAAATTTTCAGAAACGAAAGAAAAGGGAAGGGGCCTCCCAGCAGCGTACCTGGGCCTCCTCCTCCCGTTCAAGCCCAGCCCACCTGGACCTCTCGCTCTCTCTCCCCTGGTAAATCCCACACATGCACCGGACCGGCCCCGCTTGTAATCTTCTCCCTCCTCTCCTTTTTCTTCCACCTTGGCAGCACCCCCTCTCACAGTAACTCGCACAGCCGAGTGAGGCACATGGCCACCGAGGCAGCCAGCCGAGCCGCGTTCCCTCCTATAAATCCCACAGCCATCACCCTAGGATTCCTCCTCCTCCCTCCTTTCCCCTCTGCGCCGCCGCCACAGGTAAGGGGGCACCCACGCACCTGCTTCCGCGCCTTGAGGAGCCATGGCCGCTGCGGCCACGAGCTCGTCGCCGGCCTAGTCCTTCATCGGCCTCCCTTCTGCGTCCCCGAACACAGCCACGCTGCCCTGGATCCATTCTAACATCGAGCCACGCCCAAGGATCGCCAAGTCCGGCTACCTCCCGTCGTTTTCTTTCTCCCCTGCTTCTTGCTAATTCAGGGACAGCGCTGGTCAGCGCCTTCCCTCCTTGCCTCCGTTCGTCCCCGAGCACGATCGACTACACCATCCAACCCATGGTGAGCCACCGCTTGTCCCAGCCCTTTTCCGTCTCGAATTTTTCCATGCATGCCCGTCGTTTCCCGTCGCATCCTAGGTCATGCTCGCCGTAGTCGCAGTACCCTTGATGCATAGCACCTTTGCTGCACACCTCGCCACCCACAGCTCCTGTCCGCATACACACGCGCCGTAGCACCGCAGCTCGCCTGTAGGCCACGCCATGCCCTCCTAGTACCTACGCCGCACCTCGCTGGATGAGGTGCTCGAGCTCCTCACACCCATGCGCCTCCTACACATACGCGCGTCCCACCACCGCTTCCCTCGCTAGTTTCCGCGACCCCGCTGGTGCTCTGCATCGCCTGGAGTCGCCGGCATGCTCCAGCACGTCGGCTTCAAGCTCCTCTTCGTGGCCATGGTGATCCATGCGCTGCGCTGCTGTTACCTTCTTATGGCATATGTTCCCTTCCTCAGTCGAAGCCAGGCAACTAGCCCAGTGGCTAGCTTTGCCTCCCTTCACCCGGGAGACAAGGGATCAAATACCCGAAACTGCAATCTTTGTCTCTCCAGTGGAACAACTCTTGGCTTTGATTGATCTACAGACGAGCCTCACGCTGAATACTAGCACCCAGACAGCTCTACTGGTCATCCCAGCGAACCAACATCATGAGGTGCTGGGTTCTAGTTGAAGGCGCCCCAGCTTTTTGCCCTGTTTCCCATTTCTTATGCACACTGTCACCGCCGGGCCAAATCTCCTCCTCGGCCGCTGCACTGTGTTGCAATTCGGCCCATGTGTGTTTTTTTCCTTCTCTGGTTTTTAGTATTTTTCAAGTGCATTGCATATTTACATAAATGCCACTCTTTTATATTATTAATAACTAAATATCCATGCATCCAAATAAACATGTCATATATGTAAAATGCTTAGAATTTCATGTACTTTCACAATATGCAACTTTCATCCCTGTTAAAAATATTTAAATTTCTTGTTTGCATTAATTTTCATAAATGCCACGTTAAAATGGTTTATTTCATAACTTAATAGCCGTAGCTCCAAATTTAATAAACTACATATGTAACTTGTCTAGAAAAATGCATAGATTAGCATGATGCACTTACTCCCAGCGAACCAACATCATGAGGTGCTGGGTTCTAGTTGAAGGCGCCCCAGCTTTTTGCCCTGTTTCCCATTTCTTATGCACACTGTCACCGCCGGGCCAAATCTCCTCCTGGGCCGCTGCACTGTGTTGCAATTCGGCCCATGTGTGTTTTTTTCCTTCTCTGGTTTTTAGTATTTTTCAAGTGCATTGCATATTTACATAAATGCCACTCTTTTATATTATTAATAACTAAATATCCATGCATCCAAATAAACATGTCATATATGTAAAATGCTTAGAATTTCATATACTTTCACAATATGCAACTTTCATCCCTGTTAAAAATATTTAAATTTCTTGTTTGCATTAATTTTCATAAATGCCACGTTAAAATGGTTTATTTCATAACTTAATAGCCGTAGCTCCAAATTTAATAAACTACATATGTTACTTGTCTAGAAAAATGCATAGATTAGCATGATGCACTTACTCTGCATGTTTAACAACTCTAAAATATGGCTTAGGGCTTAACAGTACCAAATTCAAAATATGTACATGGGGATTTTTCGGATTTGTTGTTTGTTGTTTTCGGCCCCATTTAAATTGCTTAGATAGTGTAGCTTTATTATGCTTCACCTCTTGCCATGTTAACCAACATAATATGGATGAGTAGCTTAAATGATAGAGAACTAAATAATTGTTGTGGTGTTCCGTCAATATGCAACTCGTTGCATATTGAGTTGCACTTAACTTCTAGTATTGTTTGTTGCACTTTGCCATGCCATGCCTCATTAAACTAGACATGCATCATACTTGGATGAGCATCGTGCTATGTTTATGTGTTGTATGTTTACCGTGTTGTTTGCTTCTTTCCGGTTATGCTTCTTCTCGATAGATCCTGTTTCGTTGCGATTGTGAGGATTCGTTCGACTACGTGGGATCGTCTTCTTCATGGACTCGTTCTTCTCCCTAGCGGGATTTCAGGCAAGATGACCGTCACCTTGGATCTCACTACAATGTTTGCTACGCTAGTTGTCTCGATGCTATCGCTATGTCGCGCTACCTACCACTTGTTTATCAAGCCTCCCAAATTGCCATGATAGCCTCTAACCTTTTTACCCTTCCTAGCAGACCGTTGTTTGTCTATGTTACCGATTTGCTCAGCCCCTCTTATACCGTTGCTAGTTGCAGGTTGTTCCATGTTGGGACATGGATATCATGGGATATCACAATATCTCTTATTTAATTAATGCATCTATATACTTGGTAAAGGCTGGAAGGCTCGGCCTTATGTCAGGTGTTTTGTTCCACTCTTGCCGCCCTAGTTTGTGTCATACCGGTGTTATGTTCCTTGATTTTGCGTCCCTAACACGATGAGGATTTATGGGCCCCTCTTGACAGTTCGCTTTGAGTAAAACTCTTCCAGCAAGGCCCAACATTGGTTTTAACATTTGCCTTAATAATACTTGAACCTAATAATTAATTGGCATAGGGCGTCATGAACCTAAGGATTTCGACATACAGGGGGGCCAGTGCTGATGGTGTTGGTCCCAAATAGAGCACCGTGCGGGACCGCCCCTAGGCAACTTGGGGTATTTGGATCATGTACGCCTCGCTCATCTGGTGTACGCTGAGAACGAGATCGCGCAACTCCTAACAGGCTAGGTTGGTGCATCGGGAGGTCTTGCTGGACTTGTTTTACCATTGTCGAAATGTCTTTTGCACCGGGATTCCGACTCTGATCGGAAGGTCCCGCGATGGAGGATTGTCTCCGCGGATCATGAGCTTGTCATGGGCTAAGTTGGGACACCCTTGCAGGGTTTAAACTTTCGAGAGCCGTGCCCGCGGTTATGTGGCAGATGGGAATTTGTTAATATCCGGTTGTAGAGGACTTGAAGTAAACTCAATTTAAAATACACCAACAGCGTGTGTAACCATGACTGTCTCTTTTCGGGGAAGTATGAGAGGAGAAAACGGTTGGGTTATGTTTTAACGTAAGTAGTTCAGGATCACTTATTGATCATTACTAGTTTGTGACCGTTTGCGTAGTTTCTCATCTTACTCTTGTATTCGTAAGTTAGCCACCATACTTTGCTTAGTCGCTGCTACAACCTCACCACTTTATCCCTTCCTTACCCATTAAGCTTTGCTAGTCTTGATACCCATGGTATGGGGATTGTTGAGTCCTCGTGGCTCATGGTTTACTACACCAACAGTTGCAGGTACAGGTAATGCGATGATCATGATGTGAGAGTGACATTTGCTTGTGTTGGAGTTCTTCTTCTGCTTCTTCTTCATTCAGGGGATAGGTTCCTAGTTGGCAGCTTGGGCTAGCAGGGTGGATGTCGTCTGAGTTTTTGTTTGCGTTTCATCTGTAGTCGAATGTTGTTCTATGTATGATGTATTGATGTATTCTTGTGGCATTGTATGCCTTTGGTATGTATCTCAAATATTATGTAATGGTACGATGTTATGATATCCACCTTGCAAAAGCGTGTCAATATGCGGTTCTATCCTTGGTGGGACCTTCGAGTCCCTTTAGGATAGTGTCGCACATTGTGCGTGACAAGTTGGTATTAGATCCTTGACCGACCATAGGAGCCGTCTTGATTGATCCCTGGCTTTGTTGAGTCTAGAACAAAACTGTTTTGAGTCTTAGGATTATATATATATATATATATCGGAGAGTAGGATTCTTTTTATCCTCAACCCCCTTCGTCGCTCTGGTGAGGTCTCCTGACGTAGGTGTTTTGACCTCCCTCTCCTCATTTTCACTAAAAAAAATAGGATCACGCGGGTATCTTGGAGTCGTTCTGATGATTTTGTGACGAGAACATTGTTCTTGGTGCCTCCTGTCATTTAGGGGTTATGGCAGTGTCCCGGGGAGTTGAGCTCCGAGGTGTTGTCATCATAATTCTATCGTTGCAGTTCCGGTATACCTGAGTTTTTCGCCGACATCGAAAATCTCTTATATGCAGTTAGTGGTGAGATAACCTCGACGCCACCCAGTACTAGGGCAGGAGTTCGAGAGTATTGCCACAAATCATATATCGGATGCTTTTCGAAGGTTGAGGTGCATGATTTCTGGAGTTTTCTTGTTAGTTGTGTGATATATTTTGTGCCTCCCTGTATCCCCAATACCAGATTGCATAACCAGAAAGTTCCGGGAGTTAATAGGTGGGAATTCAAGTATCACGTAGGATATCTTTCCAACAGACACATGATATGATATGGGGTCTATCATATGTTTGTCCCGGCTTATTCTGCAAGCCAATCCTTTGTTTTGTTTTGGTTTGTGGTAGTTGAGTTGATTCAATGTCAAGTGTTGACTCCATACATTCCCTAAGCGGTGTTCTCATATTTCTATGAGGATGCTAATCCTTCTTGCTTATCGAGATTTTCATATCAAATCTTTTACAATAGGTTCGCTTCTCGTCAAGATGATCTTATCATTTTCCCCATTCGCGAGATCAATTCTAAGTTTTCTCAACGGTGTTTGTTTCATCCGTCCCAAGTTGTCTTTGTTTTCTCACCCTCCCACCCAATTTCTTCAAGGATTCAGATTTCATAATCATGTATCCTTTTATTTATGAGTAGTATCTTCAGTCTTTTCTTTCAATGTTTTACCCGGTGTTTCAAGTTCGTCATTCTTCACTCATTTTCTTCTCCGGTGGATTAATTTTAGGCTTCGGTGTTGACCATACCTCTTCCTTTTGTTTCACATATTTTCCCATGCGAGTTTCTTATCCAAGGCTCTCTTATTTATTCACCTCTCCCAGTTCATATCCGGAGTGTTGAAGATATCTCGTAAGATTCGCGTTTCCATTCTCAATCCGTTCAAGTTATTTTGAGGTTGTTACCTCATTCAAGCCATTTAATTCTATCGGTGCAATCTCTCTTTAAAAGTCATTTCAATGGTTTTTCTTCTAAATGGGCCCTAGCCCACAGGTCTTTTCCCAAGATCTTACCTAACTCTTCTAATTTTCCCGGAGCTTTCTCAAATTCCTTTTCGAAGTTTGACGTAAGAATGGATTTCATCAATCATATGTCTTTCTCCAAGATCTTTCAAATTCTTTTCATCGTTGATTCAACCTTTCTACTCCTCATTCCGGAGTGCCTCAATAATTCATGGTGGTGTTTCTCATCGTCATTCTCAGATTTTAAAGACCGAAGAAGAGTTTCTCTTAAATCTTGTCCGTTCTCTCAAAGATTCATGGTTCTAGCTTTATGCCATCCTCTCATAATTGTTTTCGATTGTGAGAATTCATTTCACCCATTCGGAGAAAGTCAGAAGTCTTTTCAGTTTGATTCTCCGGAGCCCATCATCTCAGAATTATTCATTCTCAGCTTTCAGCTCTCGTTCTCCAAATCTAACCGGTGCATCGCTCAAGTATTCCTTAGTCAGCTCATGGTCTCTTCATTCTCTTGTATCTAAATTTCCCCAGGTATCTTCGTTCGTTTTCTAACTCTTCCTGGTGAATTGTGTCGTTGCTACGTTCATTTTCAATTCTTATGGTGGTTCTTTCAAGATTCCTCTTCTCTTTATCACATCAATTCATTTGTTATTTTCAAATCCTACCGGTGGTTCATTGAAGACCTTCCCAAGATTGGCTATATCTCTTCAATATTTTCAAGAAGAATAAGTAGTACGCCAAATCCGTTGCTTGTCGTCAATTTAAACTGATGAAGGAAACACATAACATAATTCTTATTCTTGTTTCATCCAAGTGATTTAATCCCTTCTTCCGTAGTTTTTTCATGATGAGCATCATGCCATCCTTGTTTGTTTTGTCATGCCTCATTTAACTGGACATGCATCATACTTGGATGAGCATCGTGCCATGTTTATGTGTTGTGTGTTTACCGTGTTGTTTGCTTCTTTCCGATTGTGCTCCTTCTGGATAGTTCCTGTTTTGTTGCGATTGTGAGGATTCGTCGACTACGTGGGATCGTCTTCTTCATGGACTCGTTCTTCTCCCTAGAGGGATTTCAGGCAAGATGACCGTCACCTTGGGTCTCACTACTATCTTTGCTTTGCTAGTTGTCTCGATGCTATCGCTATGTCGCGCTACCTACCACTTGTTTATCGAGCCTGCCAAATTGCCATGATAGCCTCTAACCTTTTACACCATCCTAGCAAACCGTTGTTTGTCTATGTTATTGCTTTGCTCAGCCCCTCCATGATATCCATGTCCCAACATGGAACAACCTGCAACTGCACCTGCAACTAGCAACGCTATAAGAGGGGCTGAGCAAAGCAGTAACATAGCCAAAGAACGGTTTGTTAGGATGGTGGAAAAGGTTAGAGGCTATCATGTTAATTTGGGAGGCTTGATAAACAAGTGGTAGGTAGCGCGACATAGCGATAGCATCGAGACAACTAGCAAAGCAAAGATAGTAGTGAGACCCAAGGTGGCGGTCATCTTGCCTGAAATACCGCCAGGGAGAAGAACGAGTCCATGAAGTAGACGATCCCACGTAGTCGAACAAATCCTCACAACCGCAACGAAACAGGAACTATTGAGAAGGAGCACAACTGAAAAGAAGCAAACAACACGGTAAACACACAACACATAAACATGGTATGATGCTCATCCAAGTATGATGCATGTCCGGTTTAATGAGGCATGGCAAACCGTCGCAGCACTCCTGGGTGGTTCACAGGTGCCGCCTTCGGACCGCCATGTCAAGAAGTTCTTTCGCCAAGTGGGTGCCGCATGCGTGCAGTAGGGAGCTCCTCCGGGATGGGCGGCACCCGAGGCCGACCTCACCTACGACTCAACGGACCATCCTGCGACCACCGCGGGTGCAGGCGCGCTCCCGATGCTCTGCACCCCCACCATCTGCAACATAGCGATAACTAAGACCCTCATCGATGGCGGGGCCGGCCTCAATGCGCTCTCCGTAGAAGCTTTCGGCTTGCTTCACATGTCACATGGCCGGCTCCGCCCCACCAAGCCATTCTCCGGGGTTGTCGACGGCTCCACCAGCCCCTGGGGCAGATCCGCCTCCCAGTCACTTTTGGCACCCGCGACAACTACCGCACCGAGCTCATTGACTTCGACATCGCCCGCATCGGTCTCCCGTACAATGCCATCCTCGGGTACCCAGCCTTGGCCAAGTTCATGGCGGCAACTTACCCTACCTACAACCTCATGAAGATGCCAGGAAGCAGCAGTGTCCTTACCGTGGCTGGAGACACCAAGGAGGTGCTGGCGGCTCTCAAACTCGCCTTCAGGGCCGCGGCTACCATGCGGCCAGAAGCGGGAGGGGCTCCTGAGGTCCCAGGGGCTGTGCTGGCAAAAAAGAAGCAATTGTTCTCTCAAGATCGGGCAGAGACGAAGCAGGTGCTGGTTGATGAGAATGGGGCATCAGGAGCCACTTTCACCATAGGTGCCAACCTCGCCCCAGACCAAGAAAAGGCACTCATCGATTTCTTGCGCATGAACAAGGAGGTGTTCGCATGGATCCCAAGGACCTGGTTGGTGTCCCAAGGGGGGTGATCGAGGATCACCTGAGGGTGTGCCCCAATGTGCGCCCAATGAAGCAGAGGGCACGGCGGCAGTCCACAGAGAAGCAGTCATTCATCGTCCAAGAAACCCGCAAGCTGCAAGATGCTGGTGTCATTTGGGAGGCGCGGTACGCAGAATGGTTGGCAAACCCAGTCATCGCCCCCAAGAAAGGCGGGAAGGAACGCATGTGCATCGATTTCACCAACCTCAACAGGCCTTGCCCTCAAGACCCCGTTCCGCTACGACGCATCAACCAGATCGTCGACTCCACCACCGAGTGTGACCTGTTGTGCTTCCTGGATGCATTCTCAGAGTATCATCAAATCAAGATGGCGGTGCAGAATGTCGAGAAGACAGCCTTCCTGACCCCGTGCGTAGTATACTGCTACACCTGCATGCCTTTTGGGCTGCGTAACGCCAGAGCAACCTTCTAGTGGCTGATGCACATCGCTGTGTGCCAACAGCTCGGGAGGAAAGCTGAGGCCTACATCAACGGCATAGTGGTGAAGTCTTGGGAGGCAAGGACCCTCATCGAGGATCTGGAAGAGAAGTTTGCCATCTTGCGCAAGGTGGACCTGCGGCTCAACCCAGAGAAATGTGTGTTTGGTGTCCCCTCCGGCAAGCTGTTGGGCTTTCTGGTGTCACATAGGGGAATTGAGGCAAACCCAGAGAAGGTCAAGGCAATAGAAAGGATGAGTCCGCCACAGACTCTCAAGGAGATGCAAAAGCAGGCGGGCTGTGTGACCTCACTGGGGCATTTCATCTCCAAGCTAGGGGAGTGTGCCCTCCCGTTCTTCAAGCTGATGAAAAAGAAGGGCCCGTTCGAGTGGACTCCGGAGGCTGACGCAGCATTCCAAGACCTCAAGAGATATCTCACCAGCCCACCGGTGATGGTGGCGCCGCGTCCTCTCAAGCCCTTGGTGCTTTACTTGGTTGCCACGCCGCACTCGACCAGCATAGCGCTGGTGGCTGTCCGTGTCGGATTCAGGGCTCCGCAGACCCTTGAGAGGTTCGAACACTGGGGTGTGCATGAAGAACACTCTCTTCCTAGCTCACTCGCTAACGATCCCACGGCCTAGCTCGACGAACTCAAAGAACGAGAGACACAGAGATTTATCCTGGTTCGGGCCACCTTGCGGTGTAATACCCTACTCCAGCTTTGTGGTGGATTGCCTCGAGGGGCTGAGGATGAACTTGTAAAGTTGATGAACAACCTCGGGAGGTGAGGTGTTCTTGAGCTAGATGAGCTGGTGAGCTGGTCAGGGTGGAACGTGGATCCCCCCTCTACGGTGGTGGCTAAGTCCTATTTATAGTGGTCTTGGTCCTCTTCCCAAATGTTAGGCTGGAAGGGATCCCACAACGGCCAAATGCGAAGGGAGACAACTAGTACAAGCTATCCTGACAAAAGTAGTCTTCGCCTGCAAAAGGCTCTGGTGGTGACGTTGCCGTGGGCTCTGCGATGACCTCCGTCTTGTTGTCCTGGTGGTCTTGGTCTAGTTGCACCAATATGGAAACCTTTGCTTGATTCCTCGGGACTCACCGCCTGCGCTTGCCTCCTTAGCACCAAAGAGGAAACTGGTACACTACACCCGCTGGCGCCCGCCTGACCTTGGTTGTCATGGCTCATGTCATGTGAACCTCACGAGGTGCACCTTGCCTTGATATCTCCGCTCCTCGGGAGCCAGCCTAGTGAGGTCGCCCCCCAGGGAGGTCTTGGTGTCACCCGCCTCGCGAGGGTCTTGAGTCGTTGTTGTTGGAACTGGGCCGTACAGGGCCGCTGATGGAGCCACGCCGCGGGCCATAGGCAGACAAGTCTGGGTACCCCCGGTCCTAGAACACCGACAGTCCGGGAGGAGCACCAGGCCAAGGGCCTGCCACACGATGCCGCGCACTCGGTAGAGATGATACAGTCCCAAGACGGTGCCCCTAAAGCCTCGACGGAGCCAACAGATGACCATGTTCCACAAGACGACACTCAGGATGTTGCAGTTGCCCCAATAGGCGACCAAGCTCCTGAGGTCCCCCAGCCTCAGGAGGTTTCAGACTCCACAATCACTTCCGCCCTTGTCAAGCACCCAGTGTACTTCGTCAGCACGGTACTGCAGGACATGTGGGCACGCTACCCCATGCCACAGAAGCTCTTGCTCGCGCTCCTTAGCGCCTCGCGCAAGCTGCACCACTACTTCCAAGGCCACCCCATCAAGGTCGATCATCTAGGCTTACCCACTAGAGAGGGTGCTCCGAAGACCTAATGCTGTAGGTAGGGTCGCCGAGTGAACATCGAATTGCAGGCGTATCAGCTGGAGTTGAGCACCACCAGGGTCATCAAGGGCACTGCACTCGATGACTTCGTGGCGGAATGGACCGTCGCTCCAGGGTCAGTAGCGGGCGAGGACCGATCCCTCTCGCCGGGGAGCGAGGCACTAGACGGCTGGATCATGTACTTCGACGACGCCTTCACATGATGGAGCCGTACTCATTTCGCCCACTTAGGACAAACTCTACTACGCCATGCAGCTTTGCTTACAACGCAGCGAAAAGGTCTCCAACAACACCACGGAGTATGAAGACCTGATTGCAGGCCTCAAGGCGGGGGCCGCGTTGGGCGTGAAGTGCCTCGCCATCAATGGAGACTCTCGGCTCCTCGTCAACTTCTCAAACAAGGTGTACGAGCCAAAGGATGAACACATGGAGGCATACCTGGCAGAGGTACGCAAAATTGAGAAGCAATTCTTCGGCCTGGAGTTGCAGCACGTGCCTCGCGGCACGAACAAGGAAGCCGATGATATCGCCAAGAGAGCATCCAAGTGCCAGCCTCAGGAGCCCGGCATCTTCGAGGAGTGGCTCTTCAAGCCTTCGGCAGCCCCTCCGGCTGCGGAGCCAACACTGCCCCAGGAGGAGCTCCCACCAGCACCGACCTCGGGAGCCCCAACTGCGGCCCGACCCCGGGAGCACGCTTGCTCCTCGCGCTCAAGCCTCAGGAGGGGTGCTGGACCAAAGAATTCAAGGCGTGCCTGCTTCAGGGAACCTTGCTGGAGAAGGAGGAAGACGCGGAGCGTGTGGCCCGGCAGGCCACGGCCTACTGCATTCAGGACGGTGAGCTCTACCGAAAACGACCAAATGATGTTTCCTCATGATGCATCTCCGGGGAATAGGGGTACGAGCTATTAGCCAACATACACGGCGGAGACTGCGGGCATCACCCATCATCACGCACCTTGGTGCACAAGGCGTTCCGCAACGGGTTCTACTGGCCCACGGCGCTCAACGACGCAACCGAGCTGGTGAGATCCTATGAAGCCTGCCAGTTCCATGCCAAGCAAATCCACCAGCCTGCTCAGGGCCTCCAGACCATTCCTCTCACATGGCCATTCGCGGTTTGGGGTCTGGACATCTTGGGACCATTCTCACGAGCGCTCGGGGGCTACCGCTACCTCTATGTTGCCATCGACACGTTCACCAAGTGGACAGAGGTGGAAGTCGTCCACACCATTCCGGCCGGCTCGGCAGTCAAGTTCATCATGGGCCTCGTGAGCCGCTTTGGGGTCCCTAACCGTATCGTCACTGACAACGGCTTGCAGTTCACTAGCAACCTCTTCCAAACATATTATGCTAACCTTGGAACGCAGATACGCTACGCCTTAGTGGCACACCCTAGAAGACGGCCAAGCTGAGCACGCCAAGACGGAGGTCCTGAGAGGCCTCAAGACAAGAACCTTCAAGAAGAAGCTCGAGGCCTATGGCGGGGGCTGGCTCGATGAGCTCTAGTCTGTGATGTGGTCCATCCGCACCACCGCCACCAAGCCAACGGGCGAGACCCTGTTCTTCCTCGTCTACGGAGCCGAAGCGGTTCTCCCTCACGAGGTCAAGAATCGCTCCACACGGGTCTTGGCATTTGATGAGGCATGCCAGGACGCCACACAGGGGATGGACCTCGTGCTGGGGGAGGAACACCACCGTCAAGCATCGCTCTGGGCGGCAAGGTACCAACAGGTGCTGTGGCGGTACCACTGCCGCAGTGTCTGCTCCAAGACGCTCGAGGTGGGTGATCTCGTCCTGAGGCGGGTGCTCTCCAGGGAAGGGTTGCATTAGCTCTCACCCATGTGGGAGGACCCATTTAGGATTGCCCGCGTCTCTAGGCCTGGCGCCGCGCGCCTGGAGACGCATGACAGGATCCCCATACAGAACACCTGGAACATCCAGCACCTCCGGAAGTTCTACCCACGAAGCAAGGCCTAGTGCCTGTGAAGGTCTCCGCTCGTGACACTCTCACGTAATGATGAGTGGGGCTGTACACGCCCCGGAGTCTCCGGAGATCTGAGAAGACTAGTCTAGCTGCCGGACGCGGCTATTCAGTTGCTTGCTTTCTGTAGTTGGTTTGCCCCCCTTTCTTTTAATGGAATTTGGAGTTCTTGCATTTTGGATTGCCAAGTTGGATTTCCCCCTCGTCTTTTCTCTTGGACGTCGGTCTCGGCCCAGGAGGGGCGGTAGTTGCCCGTCGCTCTTCCTTGCGCGTCTCGCGCGCGGGGGCTGGGTAGGTGTGTGCATGCGCGCCGGGCCCGCCCCGCGCCGCGAACACCCTTCGCCACAGCCCTGTCCCCCCAGAGCCATGCCTTTTTCTATCCTTGCGAGACACTCCCGAATGAGCTTCTAATTTGCGCATCTTCTTAAGTCCGTGCCCCCCGGGTACTGGGACGCGATGCAGTAAGCCACGACTAGCTCATGCCTGAGTGCTCGCGCAAGGAAGAACAAGACACCCAGCAAATTTTCTAACAATTCTGCAGCTTCATGATGTCTCCCGAGGCCAGCGACCCCTGAGTCAGCAGCGAGGCGGCCTCACGAGGTGCTGGAGGGCGTGCCTCATGAGGTGCAAGACTACCGCAAGCATATCAAGCTAAGTTATCCTACCGCAGCTACCCAGACATGAACATCACATCATACATCAGAACAATGAACATAGCATAGTGGCATAAGTACCATGGTTCATTACATGGCCCAGCAGGGCCCTCTACTTTTTTCAAAATGTAGGAGAAAGGAAAGGTTAAACAGAAGCGGCCCGCGCGGTCGTAGCAGCTCCCGAGGCCTGGCTCTGTAGGCCCTCTAGGCTCAGCCTAAGCCCTCCTCCCGCTTCACTGAGGCATGGCGACGAGAAGATCTGCCACCTCCTGTAACGACCCGAGACCGTTGCGCCAAGTGTCTTCCAGTTATTCGTTGTTGTTGCCTTGTCATTCGCTTGCGTGTTGCATCTTGCCATGTCATCATGTGCATTGCATCATCATGTTTTCAAAACTTGCATCCGTCTCGGTCTCCCCGTTCTTTCCGTTATCCGTTCTGAGCCCAGACACACTTGCATGCGCCCGTGGCACGTCCGAAATATTATTTATAAGTGGCTAGAAAATGTTCTCAGAATGGGTTGAAAGTTGGCATGCGGTGTTGTTTTGTTGTCATTAGACCGCCTGCGAGGTTTCATCGCATTCGGAGTTCGTTTGATACCCCAACGGATAACTATAGCGACAATATAGTCGGTCAAAACATCAGACGTTTTCGGTCTCCGGAAACAGTCGCAGGGTCTCTCTCTTCTCTTCTCTTCTCTCAGCCCTAGGCTTTCTGCACAGCCCACTACCACTCACTGCCAGGCCCTACCTAACCTCTCTCGTCAGCCCGCGACCCTCCTCGCGTGCGCGTCCGAAAGCTGTCCCGGACCCGACCCGGGCAGTCGTCACCAACGGGTCCGGATCATCCCCAAACATCTACATTACATCACCGTTTTCCTATTTGGACTCCCTACCTACTTTTTTTCTCGACCCTCAGATTTCGATCGAAGGGACTAGGTCACCCCTAATCTCTAACCCACATGTTATATATGTATCAGTCCAACCCTAATTTCTAGGAGAGCTGTCCCATCCGCCAATTCCCTCCGCCGCCGCCGTTGTGTTTTCTCGGGATCCCCTTATTCCTTCCCGAACCAACCCAGCATCCACCGTGCCTCGCCCCGATCCAAATGCACAAAAGCCACCGCGTCCCGCACCCACAGCCTTGTGCGCCCGAGGCCTCGCCTCTTCCCGACCTCGCCTGAGTTCAGGGAGCACACACCCCTCGTCACCGCGCCGCCTGGCGAGCCTGCCAGCCGGCGACCTCGACCTCAGGCCGGCCCCGTCGCGCGACCTCTTCCTTCCCTTCCTCCTCTGGTTCTTCTTCCTCTCACTCACCCCGCTTGTCTCTCTATCTCTCTCTCTCTCGCAGGTGGAGTCCATGGCGCCCCCGTCCGGGCCTCCACCACCGCTGCCGCCTCCGGCCCCCACTCATCGAGCCCCGGCCATCCTCGTTCATCAGTCGCCTCGAGCCACCCCGCCGTTAGCCAAGTTCCCACTTCGCGTCGCGACGCCCCTGGGCCCCTCTGCTTCCCTGCTCCAGATCGAGTGTCAAGCGTTGCTGCCTCACCTGCCGACTGGAACCCCGCCGGATCCGGTGACCCTTGCCGCCGCCGTCGCCAAGAACCTCGCTGGAGAACCATGTCCCGCTCCTGGAACCGCTCGTCTCCGTCGCCTGCCACCGCTCTGAACCTGCGCCTCCGCAGTCTCTGCATCTCGTGTGCGTGCGAGCGCACGCCTGTGCCCGCACGAGGGCCGCATCGCGTTGACCGAGGCCCAGCAGCGTTCTTCGTTCCCCAGGCCGGCCCTTCTTCCTCAATCGGACCAAAGCCCATGGTGAGGCAACGCCCCTAGTGCCTCTTTTTCCCCTCCTTTAGCCCAGCTAGTTTCGGCCCGTGTATGTTTTTTTCCAACGCCTGGGAATTTGCTAATTAATCCAGTAAAATAGATTTGCAAAAAAAAACCTCACCTTCATTCCTTGAATAACTAAATAACCGTGCTTCGGTTTAAAATGATCTAAATATGAAAAATTCTTAGAATTTGGTGTAGATTAATAATTTGCAACTTTCATGAATGTTTGACATGTTTAAAATGTTGTTTGGTTAAATTTGCTCCTATGCCATGTTAAAATGTTTTAATTCATGACTAAATAACCGTAGCTCCAAACCTAACAAACTTTATATGTAAATGGGGTAGAAAAATGCCTAGTTTAACATGGTGCACCCCTCTTGCATGTTTAACAACTCTAAAATATGGTTTAGGGCAGAGCAGTACCAAACCTAAAATATGCATATGAGGAGTTTCCGGACTTGTTGTTTGTTGTTCCGGCCTCATTTAAACTTGCCTAGATAGGTAGTTTTCATTTGCTTGACCTCTTCCCATGTTAATCAACATTTAACATTGTTGGGTACATAAACGAGAGTGAGCTAAGTAATTGATGTGGTGTTCCGTTGTGACGCCCCGAGACCGATGTGCCAGGTGTCTCCCAGTAATTCGCCGTTGTGCCATGTCATTCGCTTGCGTGTTGCATCTTGCCATGTCATCATGTGCATTGCATCATCATGGTTTCAAAACATGCATTCGTCCGGGTCTCCCAGTTCTCTTTGTTGTCCGTTCTGAGCCAAGACACACTTGCACGCGCCCGTGGCATGTCCAAAATATTATTTTATAAGTGGCGGAAAATGTTCTCGGATGGGGTTGAAAGTTGGCCTGCGGTCTTATTTTAGTGTAGGTAGGCCGTTTGTCAAGTTTCATCACTTTCGGAGTCCGTTTGACACCCCATCGGATAACTATAGTGGCAGTATAGCCGGTCTATCGTTGGACGTTTCAGTCTCCGAAGCAGTCGTCGGGCCTCTCTCTCTTCTCTTCTCTCAGCCCACAACTAGCTCTCTAAACCCCCCTTCGATCGAAACCACTAGATCGCGATTAGACGCTCTGAAACACTCTCAAAACCCCTCCAAACCCTAATCCTAACCCCCCTGCCCTATATAAACCACCTCCCCTTCCATTTTGGGCAGCTACCTACCCCTCCTCCTATAATTCCGCGCCCCCGCCTCCACCTCTTTTTCCGGTGCCGCCCTGATACGTCTCCAACGTATCTATAATTTTTGATTGCTCCATGCTATATTATCTACTGTTTTGGACTATGTTTGGCTTTATTTTCCACTTTTATATTATTTTTGGGACTAACCTATTAACTGGAGGCCCAGCCCAGAATTGTTGTTTTTTGCCTATATCATTGTTTTGAAGAAACGGAATATCAAACGGAGTCCAAACGGAATAAAATCTTCGGGAACGTGATTTTCTCACCGAATGTGATCGAAGAGACTTGGACCATACTCCAAGGAGTCAAAGAGGAGGTCACGAGGGTGGGGGGCGCCCCCCCTAGGGCGCGCCCCCTACCTCGTGGGCCCCTCGGTGCTCCACCGACATACTCCTTCCTCCTATATATACATACGTACCCCCAAATGATCAGAACAGGAGCCAAAAACCGAATTCCACCGCCGCAACTTTCTGTATCCATGAGATTCCATCTTGGGGCCTGTTCCAGAGCTCCGCTGGAAGAGGGTCGTCATCACGGAGGGCTTCTACATCATCATAGCCCCTCCGATGAAGTGTGAGTAGTTTACCTCAGACCTTCGGGTCCATAGTTAGTAGCTAGATGGCTTCTTCTCTCTTTTTGGATCTGAATACAAAGTTCTCCCCCTCTCTTGTGGAGATCTATTCGATGTAATCTTCTTCTTTTTGTGGTGTGTTTGTTGAGACCGATGAATTGTGGGTTTATGATCAAGTCTATCTATGAATAATATTTGAATCTTCTCTGAATTCTTTTATGTATGATTGGTTATCTTTGCAAGTCTCTTCGAATTATCCGTTTGGTTTGGCCAACTAGATTGGTAGTTCTTGCCATGGGAGAAGTGCTTAGCTTTGGGTTCGATCTTGCAGTGTCCTTTCCCAGTGATAGAAGGGGCAGCAAGGCACGTATTGCATCGTTGTCATCGAGGATAACAAGATGGGGTTTATTTCATATTGCATGAATTTATCTCTCTACATCATGTCATCTTGCTTAAGGTGTTACTCTGTTTTTAACTTAATACTCTAGATGCATGCTGGATAGCGGTCGATGGGTGGAGTGATAGTAGTAGACGCAGAATCGTTTCGGTCTACTTGTCACGGACGTGATGCCTATATACATGATCATGCCTAGATACTCTCATAACTACGCTCAATTCTGTCAATTGCTCAACAGTAATTTGTTCACCCAGCGTAGAATACTTATGCTCTTGAGAGAAGCCACTAGTGAAACCTATGGCCCCCGGGTCTATTCTCATCATATCAATCTCCATCACTTTAATCTTGCTTTGCTTTTTTACTTTGCCTTTACTTTTTCTTTGCATCTTTATGCCAAAAATACCAAAAATATTATATCTATCAGATCTCACTCTCGTAAGTGACCATGAAGGGATTGACAACCCCTAATCGCGTTGGTTGTCAGTAGCTGTCGCTTTGCGCAGGTACGAGGGACTTGAGCATGGCCTCCTACTGGATTTCTGGCACTACTCTGCTGCATCATCCCTTCCTCTTCGGGGAAAACCAACGCAAGCTCAAGACGTAGCAAGAAGGATTTCTGGCGCCGTTGCCGGGGAGTCTGCGCAAAAGTCAACATACCAAGTACCCATCACAATCCCTATCTCTCACATTACATTATTTGCCATTTGCCTCTCGTTTTCCTCTCCCCCACTTCACCCTTGCCGTTTTATTCGCCCTCTCTCTCTCTATCCTCCCTCTCTATTTGCTTCCTTTTGCCCGTTTGCTCTTGTTTGCTCGTGTGCTAGTTTGCTTGTTTGTTGCGATGGCTCAAGATACTACCAAATTGTGTGACTTCACCAATACCAATAATAATGATTTCCTTAGCACTCCGATTGCTCCTCTTACCGATGCTGAATCTTGTGAAATTAATACTGCTTTGTTGAATCTTGTTATGAAAGATCAATTCGCCGGCCTTCCTAGTGAAGATGCCGCTACTCATCTGAATAGCTTCGTTGATTTATGTGATATGCAAAAGAAAAGAGATGTCGTTAAATTGAAGCTATTTCCTTTTTCGCTTAGAGATCGTACTAAAGCTTGGTTTTCATCTTTGCCTAAGAATAGTATTGATTCTTGGAACAAGTGCAAAGATGCTTTTATCTCTAAGTATTTCCCTCCCTCTAAGATCATCTCTCTTAGAAACGATATTATGAATTTTAAGCAACTTGATCATGAACATGTTGCACAAGCTTGGGAGAGAATGAAATTAATGATACGTAATTGCCCTACTCATGGTTTGAATTTGTGGATGATTATACAAAAATTTTATGCCAGATTGAATTTTGCTTCTAGAAATCTTTTAGATTCGGCCGCGGGAGGCACTTTTATGTAAATCACTTTTAGGAGATGCTACTAAACTCCTAGATAATATTATGGTTAGTTATTCTCAATGGCATACTGAAAGATCTTCTAATAATAAACTGCATGCGATAGAAGAAATCCATGTTTTCAGTGGAAAGATGGATGAACTTATGAAATTATTTGCTACTAAGAGTGTCTCTTCTGATCCTAATGATATGCCTTTTTCTACTTTGATTGAGAATAACAATGAATCTATGGATGTGAATTTTGTCGGTAGGAATAATTTTGGTAACAATGCTTATAGAGGGAATTTTAATCCTAGGCCATATCCTAGTAATCCTTCTAATAATTATGGGAATTCCTACAACAACTCTTATGGAAATTATAATAAGATGCCCTCTGAATTTGAGAATAGTGTTAAAGAGTTTATGAATTCACAAAAGAATTTTAATGCTTTGCTTGAAGAGAAATTGCTTAAAGTTGATGATTTGGCTAGAAACGTTGATAGAATTTCTCTTGAGATTGATTCTTTAAAGCTTAGATCTATTCCTCCTAAGCATGATATTGATGAGTCTCTCAAAGCCATGAGAATTTCCATTAAGGAGTGCAAGGAAAGAACCGCTAGGATGTGTGCTTCCAAAGATGCCTTTATTAAAGCCTGTTCTTCCAATTCCTATGAAAATCAAGATGATGATCTAAAAGTTATTGGTGTGTCTCCTATTAAATCTTTGTTTTGCAATATAAATCTTGATGAGACTAAATATGATCTTCCTTTACCTAGAAGGCGTCCTAAAAATTCGGAGTATTTAGATCTTAATGATGAAATCGATGAAAGTGGGATTGAAAGAAATAAAAATCTAGATGTTGCTAAACCCACTATATTGGATTTCAAGGAATTTAATTATGAAAGTTGCTCTTTAATTGATTGTATTTCCTTGTTGCAATCTGTGCTAAATTCTCCACATGCTTATAGTCAAAATAAAGCCTTCACCGAACATATTGTTGATGCCTTGATGCAATCTTATGAAGAAAAACTTGAGTTGAAAGTTTCTGTCCCTAGAAAACTCTATGATGAGTGGGAACCAAGAATTAAAATTAAAGATCATGAGTTTTATGCTTTGTGTGATTTGGGTGCTAGTGTCTCCACTATTCCCAAAACTTTGTGTGATTTGCTAGATTTCCGCAATTTTGATGATTGCTCTCTAAACTTGCATCTCGCGGATTCTACTATTAAGAAACCTATGGGAAGGATTAATGATGTTATTATTGTTGCAAATAGGAATTATGTTCCCGTAGATTTCATTGTTCTTGATATACATTGCAATCCTTCTTGCCCTATTATTCTTGGTAGACCTTTCCTTAGAATGGTTGGTGCAATTATTGATATGAAGGAAGGGAATATTAGATTTCAATTTCCATTAAAAAAAGGGCATGGATGTAACGCCCCGGATATGATTTACCTAATATGTAATCCAACTCTTGCCGTTTCCGGCGTTAAGTTATTTTATTTTCTCGGGTTCGGGTTTTTGTCTCCGTGTGTTGTTATCGTTCTCATGTGTCTCATATCATGTCATCATGTGCATTGCATTGCATACGTGTTCGTCTCATGCATTCGAGCATTTTTCCCGTTGTCCGTTTTGCATTCCGGCGCTCCGTTCTCCTCCGGTGGTCATTTCTACCTTTCTTTCGTGTGTGGCGATTAAACATTTCCGGATTGGACTGAGACTTGCCAAGCGGCCTTGGTTTACTACCGGTAGACCGCCTGTCAAGTTTCGTACCATTTGGACTTCGTTTGATGCTCCAACGGTTAACCGAGGGACCGAAAAGGCCTAGTGTGTGTTGCAGCCCAACACCCCTCCATTTTGGCCCAAAACCCACCAAAACCCTCTCCATCATCTAGAGCGTTCAATCACGATCGCGTGGCCGAAAACTGCACCTCATTTGGACTCTCCTAGCTTCCTCTACCTCTATATATAGACCCCCTCCTCCAAATTCCGGATCTCCCCTTCCAAACCCTAAAAAACGTCTCCGCCACCACCGGACATGTCCGGATGGCACCGGACGCGTCTGCCGCTTCCGCCGACCAACCCGGTGCAGCCATGTGGCCGGGCGCGCTCACATCGCCTCCTCCCGCGCCGCCGGTCCGCAGGCCCGTACGGGGCCCTCCCGGCCCACGCCGCCCCGCCGCCTCACGCCCGCAAGCCGCCGCCGTCCTCCTCATGTCCGGCCGCCCGAGGCGACCGGAGCCGCCGCCCGCCATAGACGCCGGACGGCCGCAGCTTGCCCGACCGGCCCCGCCGCCTCCCGACTGGCGCCGCGCCACCCGCCGCCGTCCGCCGCCCCTCGGCGTCCGTGCCGCCTCCCAAGACCGGCAAGGCCGGCCCCCGCTTCTCCTCCGTGCTCCGGCGAGCTCCAAGTCCAACTCCGGCCATCCTCGTTTTGCGTGCTCCGGCGAGATCCGATCCAGATCTGAAAAACCATAGGGGTTGACATTTTTTCACTAAGTTCCCAGATTATATTGCTATGTTCATCGCATCGTAACTCTGCATCCGTAGCTCTGTTTTGGGCATATAGAATATCAAAATGTTCACCTCAGAGAGTACATCATTTCATCTCATAGCATCATTTTCATTTGATTTCATCTTGATGCCCGAAATGCTGTTGGAAGAATGCTATTTGAGATAATTGTCAGATCTGCTGCTCCAGTTAGATATTTGTCATTTTTGCCATGATTATTGTGTGCATGATATGCCCCTGAGATCTACATGTGTTTTGTTATATGTTTTGCCATCTATCTAGAGGTGCAACCCATGTATTTTTGTGATGTGTGTGATAACTAGCACAAGCTTGCAAAGTGGTGCATTCGTTAATGCTGATTTCAGGGACTTAGCATTTCCACTAAGTCATTGGACTGTTTATCTCAATATGCCATATGTTCATGTTGTTTCCTAGTGATCCGTGCCTCTTTTGAGGATAATCAGTAAGGATGTTTTGTTAATCTTGTAGTGCTCTATCCATCCATGTCTTTGTTTGCAATTATGGAGCAACCTAGCTTGAGTCAATCGAGCTCTACTTTTGCTATTTCGTGAATCTGGGCAGATTGTCTACTTGTTAGCGATTTTGCCGAGGATGTTGTAGTTGATCCGTGCATGCTATGTTATTGTTCTTGCCATGTCTAGCTTTTATAATGTGTATTCTTGATGGGTGTATGCTTAGAGTGTCATGACATGCTCTGTAGTGAGTGCATCGAGCTCGTAAACATGCCTACTTGATATCTGTTTTCAGCATGTTCCAGTTTTCACTAAGTCTGAGAACTGATTATGTTTTTGCCATGTTCACATGCTTGCAAATGTATTTTCTGATCCCTTTTGGCTCAAGGTCACTAAGGGACTTTTGTTAAGCTCTTTGAGTAGCTCCATGCCATGCTTTATTTTTCCATGTTCAGGTCCTGTAGCATGTAGTTTTGTTGCTCCGAAGAGTGCTATCTGATCTGAAATTCCAGACAAGTGTTAATTTCACTAAGTCTGAGATCTGTTTGCCAAATGCATTTTTGCCATGCTTGTTTGAACCTGTTAATGGATGAATTGGCTGTAGCTCAGTGCTAGACTTTTGTTAAGCATCTTGAGTGGATCCCTGCCATGTATTTTGATGCCATGTTTGGGTGTTGTAGCATGTTCATCTTGTTGCATTTAGAGGGCTACTTGCTGTAAATCGCAGAACGTGGTCATATTTGAATTGATTGCCATTTCCAAACCGTAACTCCGATTCCGGTGATCTTTATATCGTTTTCACGCGATTTCATCTCATCTTTCCAGTGGAACACTTGGTTTTCCAAGTTGAGGCCAGGGTCATGCATTCCTTGTCAAATCCTGCATATGCATCACATATTGCATCCCGCATAGCATACCATCTTTGCATCATGTTGTTTGATCCTTGCACATGGTTGATTGTGTCCTTGTTGCTTGTTTGTCTTGTTTGGGTAGAGCCGGGAGACGAGTTCGCTAACGAGGAGCCCGTTGAGTTTGCTTTCGAGGGTCCAGTCAACTCTGACAACTTTGCAGGTAAGATGATCATACCCTCGAAATCACTACTATCTTCGCTTTGCTAGATGCTCGCTCTTTTACTATGCCTATGCTATGATGCCTACCACTTGCTTATCATGCCTCCCAAATTGCCATGTCAAACCTCTAACCCACCATATCCTAGCAAACCGTTGATTGGCTATGTTGCCGCTTTGCTCAGCCCCTCTTATAGCGTTGCTACTTGCAGGTGAAGATTGGAGACCGTTCCTTGTTGGAACATTATTTACTTGTTGGGATATCATTATATTGCCGTGTTATCTTAATGCATCTATATACCTGCTAAAGGGTGGAAGGCTTGGCCTCTCGCCTAGTGTTTGGTTCCACTCTTGCCGCCCTAGTTTCCGTCATATCGGTGTTATGTTCCCGGATTTTGCGTTCCTTCGCGGTTGGGTTATAATGGGAACCCCTTGATAGTTCTCCTTGATTAAAGCTTTTCCAGCAATGCCCAACCTTGGTTATACCATTTGCCAACTAGCCTCTTTTTCCCTTGGGTTTCCGGAGCCCGAGGGTCATCTTATTTTAAACCCCCCCCCCGGGCCAGTGCTCCTCTCAGTGTTGGTCCACCTCATCAGCCGCCGGTGGCCACCAAGGGCAACTCTGGGCTGGCCTACCAGATGTTTGGACAATCTGAGTGTGCCCTGAGAATGAGATATGTGCAGCTCCTATCGGGATTTGTCGGCACATTCGGGCGGTGTTGCTGGATTTGTTTTAACTTGTCGAAGTGTCTTGTAGAACCAGGATACCGAGTCTGATCGGAATGTCTCGGGACGAGGTCTATTCCTTCGTTGACCGTGAGAGCTTGTCATGGGCTAAGTTGGGACTCCCTTGTAGGGATTTGAACTTTCGAAAGCCGTGCCCGCGGTTATGGGCAGATGGGAATTTGTTAATGTCCGGTTGTAGATAACTTGAACCTTAACTTAATTAAAACGAATCAACTATGTGAGTTACTGTGATGGTCTCTTCTCGGCGGAGTCCGGGAAGTGAACACGGTGTTGGAGTAATGTTTGCCGCAGGTTGCTCTCTAGTTATTCGTTCACGCTTTGCCTTCTCTTCTCGCTCTCTTTTGCGAACAGGTTAGCCACCATATATTCTAGTCGCTTGCTGCAGCTCCACATAATTACCTTGCCTTTCCTATAAGCTTAAATAGTCTTTATCGCGAGGGTGCGAGATTGCTGAGTCCCTGTGGCTCACAGATTACTTCCAAACCAGATGCAGGACCTGATGACTCCGTTCTAGATGACGCGTTAGAGCTCAAGTGGGAGTTCGACGAGGACTCACGCCGTTACTATGTTTCTTTCACTGATGATCAGTAGTGGTGCCCAGTTGGGGTGATCGGGACCGTGTCGCATGTTGGGTTATTCTTTTATTTTGGCGCCATAGTCGGGCCATGAGTGTTTGGATGATGTAATGCTATTTATGTACTTTGATTGACGTGACGAGTGTAAGCCAAATATGTATCTCCCCTTTTATTATATATATATTACATGGGATGTTGTGAAGATTGACTAACTTGCGACATTGCTTTCAATGCGGTTATGCCTCTAAGTCGTGCCTCGACACGTGGGAGATATAGCCGCATCGAGGGCGTTACAAGTTGGTAATCAGAGCCTTCCCCGACCTTAGGAGCCCCATTTTCTTGATCGTTTTTAGCAGCCATTGTTGAGTCTAGAAAAAATGTTTTGAGTCATTTAGGAATTATATATCGGAGAGTTTAGGAATTATTTTTACTTCCCAGTCTCCTCATCGCTCTGGTAAGGCATCCTGACGTAGAGTTTTGACTCTTCTCTTCTCAAATTTCACAAAAAAAAATTAGGATCACGCGGGTATCTTGGAATCGTTCCGATGGTTTTGTGAAGAGAACATTGTTCTTGGTGCCTCCTGTCTTTAGGGGTTGTGGCAGTGTCCCGGGGAGTTGAGCTCCGAGGTGTTGTCGTCACAATTTTATCGTTGCAGTTCTGGAATACCTGAGTTTAGTACGCCGACATTGAATATCTCTTTTATGCAGTTCGTTGGTGAGATAACCTCGACGCCACCTAGTACTGGGGCGGGAGTTCGAGAGTATCGCCATAACTTGTATAACGCATGCTTTTCGAAGGTTGAGGTAGATGGTTTCCGAAGTTTTTTCTCGGTTATGTGTTGAAGGATGGATACAGCTGGATGTAGGATTTGCTAGATTTGGGTGAGATATTATGCTTCCCCTGTATCCCCAACACCTGATTGCATAACCGGAAAGGTTCGGGAGTTTCATAGGTGGGAATTCTTGTAGCTCTAGTTCTTCTTCCACGGATATTTGGTTTGAGATTGGGATTTCTTACCAAGTATTCGTTCTTGATCCGTACCTTGTTGATTTATTCTTCTACCTAAATTCTAAGTGGCTTCTCAATTTATGGATATGTGACCATTTCAAGTGGAATGCATTCGTTCATTTTGTTCGGATGTGAAGACTATATGTTGCAATTTTCATTCCGTTGGATTCAGCTTCAATATTTGTCTATCAATGTGCTAATGGATGTCAACCTCTTCAGGATGGCTCCTCCAACGCGCACGACTCGGAATCCTAATCCGCCACCACCTCCACCTCCTCCGGAGGCATGGCAAGATGTGATGGTCGCAACCAATGCAAACACGCAGTTGATCATGCAAATTCTTCAAGAGCGCAATCAAGCGAACCAAGGCAACCAAGGCAACAATCAGAATCACTTTGCTACACTCAACCAGTTCCTTGCAAATCAGCCAAAGACTTTCAGCAATTGTGTTGAGGCAACTGATGCTGACGATTGGCTTGTGGACTTGTGCAAGCATTTCAAATGCAGTAACGTCAGGCCTGAGGACTTTGTCAAGTTCACTTCCTTCCAACTCAAAGACCAAGCTACAGAGTGGTTCCAGCAGTACAAAGATTCCAGAGGAGGACGTGTGATTGCCTGGGATGAATTCCGTCAAGATTTCAAAGCTCATCATATTCCTCAGAGTGTGGTTGAAAGCAAGCGTGAGGAATCCCGCAACCTGAAGCAAGGCTCTTTGTCTGTCTATGGCTACAACAAGTTGTTCCAGAAGCTCACCCGCTTTGCCAAGCAGGACGTCCCTGATGAGAAGAACATGATATACCAGTTCAGGGGTGGTCTCAGAGAAGAAATCCAGCTAGCTCTTGTTCTCTTTGAGCCCTTGAGGTACGATGAGTTCTACAACATGGCATTGAAGCAAGAGCCTGCTCAACTGAAGTGTGATGCTTCCAAGAAGCGAGTCAGAGATGCTACTCCTTCTTCCTCTACTCAAGTGGCCAAGCAGCAGAAGTATTGGCTTCCTCCTCCTCCGTTCCGTCAGCTGTATTAGAAGAGCAAAGGTGGCAGTGGATCTTCCCACCCACCCAACCCTGGCTTTCAGAACAAGACTTCGTCTCAAGTTCCAAGATCGAGTGCTCAGTATCACCGTCCGCTTTCAGAGGTCACGTGCAACAAGTGCCAACAGAAGGGTCATTATGCCAACAAATGCTTCAATCAGAGGTGTCTTCCTCCTCCTCCTCATGTGAGATCGGCAAGTACAGCTGTGGTCAAGCATAACCCCAAGCACACCAAGGTCAACTTGATGAATGCAGCTCAGGCAGAGGACTTGTCAGATGTCATCATGGGTAACCTTCCTATTAATGATGTTCCTGCAAAAGTTCTTTTTGACACTGGTGCATCGCATTGTTTCATCTCGAAACCTTTTGCATCTAAGCATGAGTTGACTTCCCAAGTTATGCATAAACTGTTAGCAGTTGTCTCTCCGGGTAAATGTTTGCTCGCTAACCACGAGATTCCGGATATTTCTATCATGATGGGTGATTTCAAGTTTCTGGCTTCTCCAATGGTCCTTGGTAACTCGGATATTGATCTTATTCTCGGGGTGGATTGGCTTTCTAAGCACAAGGCTCAGCTCGATTGTGCAGCCAGGCAGATTCAATTGACTCATTCGTCTGAGGATGTAATTGTCTTTGCTGCTCGGGATAACACAATCCGTCTGTTTTCTCTCAATGAGAAGGGTGAACTGGATGCTATCTCGCAGATTCCAGTCATTTGCGAATATCAAGACGTCTTTCCAGAAGAGCTTCTAGGAATGCCTCCGCACCGGCCAGTTGAATTCGTCATTGATCTTGAGCCTGGCACGGAACCAGTGTGCAAGCGTCCTTACAAGCTCGGACCTGAGGAGTTGAAGGAGCTGAAGAAGCAACTCGATATTCAAGAGAGAATGGGCCTCATCCGACCTAGTTCTTCTCCGTGGGGTTGTGGTGTTCTTTTTGTGAAGAAGAGGGATGGAACAGACTGACTTTGTGTTGATTACCGTCCATTGAACAAGAAGACTATCAAGAACAAATACCCACTTCCCAACATCAACGAGCTGTTCGAACAACTCAAAGGTGCCCAAGTATTCTCCAAGCTTGATCTCCGTATGGGTTATCATCAGATTCAAATTCGTGAGCAAGATATTCCCAAGACGGCTTTCAGGACAAGCTATGGTTCATATGAATACATTGTCATGTCTTTTGGTCTTGTCAACGCTCCTCCAACGTTCTCTCGCATGATGAACTTCATCTTCAACGCCTACACCAATGACTTCGTTTTGGTCTATCTCGATGACATTCTGGTCTTTTCGAAGAACAAGGAAGATCATGCCAAGCACTTGCGTTTGGTACTCGATAAGCTTAGGGAATACCAGTTCTACGCCAAGTTCTCCAAGTGCGAATTTTGGCTCGATGAGGTTCTTTATCTTGGTCATATCATCTCTACCAAGGGCATTGCGGTGAATCCTGAGAAGGTGTCTGCAATTGTGAATTGGGAACCACCTCAGAACGTGAAGCAACTCCGTAGCTTCCTCGGTCACGCAAACTATTGCCGAAGATTCGTTGAAAACTTTTCTAAGATCGCGAAGCCTCTCTCAAATCTTCTCCAGAAGCATGTCAAGTATGTTTGGTCTCTGGAATGTCACATTGCTTTCAACACCTTGAAAGAGGAATTGGTCACTGCTCCAGTTCTGACTCCTCCTAATGAATCCAAGCCGTACGAGGTCTTTTGCGATGCCTCTCTTCAAGGTCTTGGTGCAGTGTTGATGCAAGAGAAGAAAGTTGTGGCTTATACCTCTCGCCAGTTGAAGCCCAATGAGAAGAACTACCCCACTCATGACCTCGAGTTGGAGGCAGTTGTGCATGCTCTTTTGACTTGGAGACATCTCTTATTGGGAAGGAAAGTGGACATCTTCACTGACCACAAGAGTCTCAAGTCCATCTTCACTCAGCCTAATCTCAACCTCAGGCAGACTCGATGGGTCAAAATGATTCAAGAGTATAATCCGAGTATCGAGTATACTCCAGGCAAGGCCAATGTGATTGCTAACGCATTGAGCAGGAAGGCTTATTGCAACAGTCTGATTCTCAAGCCTTATCAACCCGAGCTTTGTGAAGCTTTCTGCAAACTTAATCTGCAAGTTGTTCCTCAAGGTTTCCTCGCCAACCTTCAAGTCTCTCCTACCTTGGAAGACCAGATTCGACAAGCCCAGCTTCTTGATGCTATGGTGAAAAAGTTGAAGATTGGGATTGCCAAGAGCCAACCCAAGTACAAGTGCTACCACCTTGATGACAAGGATACTCTCTTCTTAGAGGATCGTATTGTCGTGCCCAAAGGTGATCTTCGTAAAGTAATCATGAACGAGGCTCATAATTCTCTCCTCTCCATCCACCCTGGGAGCACGAAGATGTATCAGGACCTCAAGCAGGCTTATTGGTGGACTCGAATGAAGCGCGAGATTGCTCAGTTCGTAAATGAGTGCGATGTCAGCAGAAGAGTGAAGACAGAACACCAAAGGCCAGCTGGTCTCCTCCAACCTCTTGCCATTCCAGAATGGAAGTTTGACCACATTGAGATTGACTTCTTGACTAGGTTTCCAAAGTCCAAACGTGGCAATGATGCTATATTCGTGGTCATCGACAAACTCACTAAAGTGGCTCACTTTCTGCCTATCAAAGAGTCTATCACTGTAGCTCAATTGGTGGAGCTCTATTCCTCTCGAATTGTCTCTCTGCATGGTATTCCATAGGTGATCTCTTCAGACCGTGGCAGCATCTTTACCTCCAAGTTTTGGGATTCTTTTCAGAAGGCCATGGGCACCAACATCTGCTTCAGCACAGCTTTCCATCCTCAAACTAGCGGTCAAGTCGAGCGTGTCAACCAGATTCTTGAAGATATGCTCAGGGCTTGTGTGATCTCCTTCGGTATGAAGTGGGAGGATTGTCTTCCATATGATGAATTCTCCTACAACAACAGTTTTCAAGCAAGTTCGGGCAAGGCCCCATTTGAAATTCTGTATGGGAGGAAGTGTCGTACCCCTCTCAGCTGGTCTGAAACCGGTGAACGTCAGCTTTTGGGTAATGACTTAATCACAGAGGCAGAGGAAATGTGCAAAGTCATTCGAGATAACCTCAAAGCAGCCCAATCCCGTCAGAAGAGCTACTATGATAGTAAGCACCGTGATTTGGCTTTCGAGATCGGAGATCATGTTTACCTCCGTGTCTCTCCAATGAAAGGTACTTGTCGCTTCGGTATCAAAGGGAAGCTTGCCCCTAGATACGTGGGACCTTTCAAGATTGTCAGCAAGAGAGGCGATCTCGCCTATCAACTCAAGCTTCCTTCAAACTTTGCAAATGTTCATGACGTGTTCCATGTCTCTCAGCTCCGAAAGTGCTTCAAGACTCCTGGCCGCACCGTCAACTTCAAAGACATTGACCTCCAAGCCGATCTATCTTATTGTGAGCACCCCGTTGCAATTCTTGAAGAGACTGAATGCAAGACTCGCAACAATTCAATCAAATTCCTCAAAGTCAAGTGGTCACACCATTCCGACCATGAAGCTACCTGGGAACGCGAGGATCACCTCCGTTCTGAGTACCCGGCGTTCTTTCAGTCCTAGATCTCGGGACGAGATCCTTTCGTAGTGGTGGAGTGTTGTAACACCCCGGATATGATTTACCTAATATGTAATCCAACTCTTGCCGTTTCCGGCATTAAGTTATTTTATTTTCTCGGGTTCGGGTTTTGTCTCCGTGTGTTGCTATTGTTGTCATGCATCTCATATCATGTCATCATGTGCATTGCATTGCATACATGTTCGTCTCATGCATTCGAGCATTTTCCCCGTTGTCCGTTTTGCATTCCGGCGCTCCATTCTCCTCCGGTGGTCATTTCTACCTTTCTTTCGTGTCTGGGGATTAAACATTTCCGGATTGGACCGAGACTTGCCAAGCGGCCTTGGTTTACTACCGGTAGACCGCCTGTCAAGTTTTGTACCATTTGGACTTCGTTTGATGCTCCAACGGTTAACCGAGGGACCGAAAAGGCCTCGTGAGTGTTGCAGCCCAACACCCATCCATTTTGGCCCAAAACCCACCAAAACCCTCTCCATCACCTAAAGTGTTCAATCACGATCGCATGGCCGAAAACCGCACCTCATTTGGACTCTCCTAGCTCCCTCTACCTCTATATATAGACCCCCTCCTCCAAATTCCGAATCTCCCCTTCCAAACCCTAAAAAAACGTCTCCGCCGCCACCGGACACGTCCGGACGGCGCCGGACGCGTCCGCCGCCTCCGCCGACCAACCCGGTGCAGCCACGTGGCCGGGCGCGCCAACATCACCGCCTCCCGCGCCGTTGGCCCGTAGGCCCGTACGGGGCCCTCCCGGCCCACACCGCCCCGCCGCCTCACGCCCGCAAGCCGCCGCCGCCCTCCTCGTGTCCGGCCGCCCAAGGCGACTGGAGCCGCCGCCCGCCATCGACGCCGGCCGGCCGCAGCTCGCCTGACCGGCCCCGCCACCTCCCGACCGGCGCCACCCGCCGCCGTCCGCCGCCCCTCGGCGTCCGTGCCGCCTCCTAAGACCGGCAAGGCCGGCCCCCGCTTCTCCTCTGTGATCCGGCGAGCTCCAAGTCTGACTCCGGCCATCCTCGTTTTGCGTGCTCCGGCGAGATCCGATCCAGATCTAAAAAACCCTAGGGGTTGACCTTTTTTCACTAAGTTCCTAGATTATATTGCTATGTTCATCGCATCTTAACTCTGCATCCGTAGCTCCGTTTTGGGCATATAGCATATCAAAATGTTCACCTCAGAGAGTACATCATTTCATCTCATTGCATCATTTTCATTTGAGTTCATCTTGATGCCCGAAATGCTGTTGGAAGAATGCTATTTGAGATAATTGTCAGATCTGCTGCTCCAATTAGATATTTGTCATTTTTGCCATGATTATTGTGTGCATGATATGCCCCTGAGCTCTACATGTGTTTTGTTATATGTTTTGCCATCTATCCAGAGGTGCAACCCATGTATTTTTGTGATGTGTGTGGTAACTAGCACAAGCTTGCAAAGTGGTGCATTCGTTAATGCTGATTTCAGGGACTTAGCATTTCCACTAAGTCCTTGGACTGTTTATCTCAATATGCCATATGTTCATGTTGTTTCCTAGTGATCCGTGCCTCTTTTGAGGACGATCAGTAAGGATGTTTTGTTAATCTTTTAGTGCTCTATCCATCCATGTCTTTGTTTGCAATTATGGAGCACCCTAGCTTGAGTCAATCGAGCTCTACTTTTGCTATTTCGTGAATCTGGGCAGATTGTCTACTTGTTAGTGATTTTGCCGAGGATGTTGTAGTTGATCCGTGCATGCTATGTTATTGTTCTTGCGATGTCTAGCTTGTATAATGTGTATTATTGATGGGTGTATGCTTAGATTGTCATGACATGCTCTGTAGTGAGTGCATCGAGCTCGTAAACATGCCTACTTGATATCAGATTTGCATGCTCCAGTTTTCACCAAGTCTGTGGTCTGTTTATGTTTTTGCCATGTTCACATGCTTGCAATTGTATTTTCTGATACCTTTTGGCTCAAGGTCACTAAGGGAATTTTGTTAAGCTCTTTGAGTAGCTCCATGCCATGTCTTGATTTGCCATGTTAAGTTCCTGTAGCATCTAGTTTTCATGCTTCAAAGTGTGGTACCTGATCTGAAATTCCAGACAGGTGTTAATTTCACTAAGTCTGAAACCTGTTTACCAATTGCACTTTTGCCATGCTTGTTTGAACCTGTTAATGGATGAATTGGCCGTAGCTCAGTGTTCATCTTTTGTCAAGCATCATGAATGGATCCCTGCCATGTATTTTTTTGCCATATTTGAGTGTTGTAGCATGTTCATCTTGTTGCATTTAGATGACTACTTGCTGTAAATCGCAGACCAGTGTCATATTTGAATAGCTTGCCATTTCCAAACCGTGACTCCGATTCCGGCGATCTTTATATCGTTTTCAAGCGATTTCACCTCATCTTTCCAGTGGCACACTTGGTTTTACAAGTTGAGGCCAGGTTCATTCATTCCTTGTCAAATCTTGCATATGCATCACATTTCGCATCCCGCATAGCATACCATCTTTGCATCATATTGTTCGAGCCTTGCACGTGGTTGATTGTGTCCTTGTTGCTTGTTTGTCTTGTTTGGGTAGAGCCGGGAGACGAGTTCGCTAATGAGGAGCCCGTTGAGTTTGCTTTCAAGGATCCAGTCAACTCTGACAACTTTGCAGGCAAGATGATCATACCCTCGAAATCACTACTATCTTCGCTTTGCCAGATGCTCGCTCTTTTGCTATGCCTATGCTACGATGCCTACCACTTGCTTATCATGCCTCCCAAATTGCCATGTCAAACCTCTAACCCACCATGTCCTAGCAAACCGTTGATTGGTTATGTTACCGCTTTGCTCAGCCCCTCTTATAGTGTTGCTAGTTGTAGGTGAAGATTGGAGACCGTTCCTTGTTGGAACATTATTTACTTGTTGGGATATCATTATATTGCCATGTTATCTTAATGCATCTATATACCTGGTAAAGGGTGGAAGTCCCGGCCTCTCGCCTAGTGTTTTGTTCCACTCTTGCCGCCCTAGTTTCCGTCATATCGGTGTCATGTTCCCAGATTTTGCGTTCCTTACGCGGTTGGGTTATAATGGGAACCCCTTGATAGTTCTCCTTGATTAAAGCTTTTCCAGCAATGCCCAACCTTGGTTTTACCATTTGCCACCTAGCCTCTTTTTCCCTTGGGTTTCCGGAGCCTGAGGGTCATCTTATTTTAAACCCCCCCCGGGCCAGTGCTCCTTTGAGTGTTGGTCCACCTCGTCAGCCGCCGGTGGCCACCAGGGGCAACTCTTGGCTGGCCTACCAGAAGTTTGGACAATCTGAGTGTGCCCTGAGAACGAGATATGTGCAGCTCCTATCGGGATTTGGCGGCACATTCGAGCGGTGTTGCTGGATTTGTTTTAACTTGTCGAAGTGTCTTGTAGAACCGGGATACCGAGTCTGATCGGAATGTCTCGGGAGGAGGTCTATTCCTTCGTTGACTGTGAGAGCTTGTCATGGGCTAAGTTGGGACTCCCCTGCAGGGATTTGAACTTTTGAAAGCCGTGTCCGCGTTTATGGGCAGATGGGAATTTGTTAATGTCCGGTTGTATATAACTTGAACCTTAACTTAATTAAAATGAATCAACTGTGTGAGTTACCGTGATGGTATCTTCTCGGCGGAGTCCGGGAAGTGAACACGGTGTTGGAGTAATGTTTGCCGCAAGTTGCTCTCTAGTTATTCGTTTGCGCTTTGCCTTCTCTTCTCGCTCTCTTTTGCGAACAGGTTAGCCACCATATATGCTAGTCACTTGCTGCAGCACCACATAATTACCTTGCCTTTCCTATAAGCTTAAATAGTCTTGATCACGAGGGTGCGAGATTGCTGAGTCCCTGTGGCTCACAGACTACTTCCAAACCAGATGCAGGACATGATGACTCCGTTCCAGATGACGCGTTAGAGCTCAAGTGGGAGTTCGACGAGGACTCACGCCGATACTATGTTTCTTTCCCTGATGATCAGTAGTGGTGGCCAGTTGGGGTGATCGGGACCGTGTCGCATGCTGGGTTGTTCTTTTATTTTGGCGCCGTAGTCGGGCCATGAGTGTTTGGATGATGTAATGCTATTTATGTACTCTGATTGATGTGGCGAGTGTAAGCCAAATATGTATCTCCCCTTTTATTATATATATATATATATATATTACATGGGATGTTGTGAAGATTGCCTAACTTGCGACATTGCTTTCAATGTGGTTATGCCTCTAAGTCATGCCTCGACACGTGGGAGATATAGCCGCATCGAGGGCGTTACAATGGAACACTTTCCAAGAAAGAAAATAAAATTACCATATGAAACTATCATGAGAGCCACTTATGGATTGCCTACCAAAGATGGCAATACCTAGATCTATCCTTGCTTTTATGCCTAGCTAGGGGCGTTAAACGATAGCGCTTGTTGGGAGGCAACCCAATTTTATTTTTATTCCTTGCTTTTTGCTCCTGCTTAGTAATAAATAAATTATTTAGCCTCTGTTTTGGTTGTGTTTTTTGTGTTTAATTAGTGTTTTTGCCAAGTAGAACCGTTGGGAAGACTTGGGAAAAGTCTTGTTGAACTTGCTGTAAAAAACAGAAACTTTAGCGCTCACGAGAACTTCTGTCATTTTTATTTCAGAGTGTTATTTAGTTAATTCTTTTTGAAGATGATTAATAGATAAACTCCTCATGTCCAGCAATTTATTTTAGAATTTTTGGGGTTCCAGATCTTGCGCTAGCTACAGATTACTACATACTGTTCTTTTTTTGACAGATTCTGTTTTTCGTGTGTTGTTTGCTTATTTTCATGAATCTATGGCTAGTAAAATAGTTTATAATCCATAGAGAAGTTGGAATACAGTAGGTTTAACACCAATATAAATAAAGAATGAGTTCATTACAGTACCTTGAAGTGGTCTTTTGTTTTCTTTCGCTAACGGAGCTCATGAGTTTTCTATTTTGAGTTTTGTGTTGTGAAGTTTTCAAGTTTTGGGTGAATTCTGTTGCTGGATTATGGAACAAGGAGTGGAAAGAGCCTAAGCTTGGGGATTACCATGGCACCCCCAAGATAATCCAAGGACACCAAGAAGTCAAAGCTTGGGGATGCCCCGGAAGGCATCCCCTCTTTCGTCCACTTCCATCGGTAATTTACTTGGAGCTATATTTTTATTCACCAACATGATATGTGTTTTGCTTGGAGCGTCTTGTATTATTTGTGTCGTTGTGTCTTAGTATGCCACAATAATCCTTGCTTTACACACCTTTTGAGAGAGCCATACATGAGTTAAAATTTGATAGAATACTCTATGTGCTTCACTTATATCTTTTGAGCTAAATAGTTTTGCTCTATGTGCTTCACTTATACCTTTTGAGCGTTATAATTTTGCTCTATGTGCTTCACTAAGATCTTTTAGAGAACGGTGGTGGATTTGTTTTAAAGAAACTATTGATCTCTCATGCTTCACTTAAATTATTTTGAGAGTCTCTTAATAGCATGGTAATTTGCTTAATAATAATAATATGCTTGGTATTCAAGATTTGTGAAACTTTCTTTTGAGTGTGTTGAATACTAAGAAAAGATTGAAGCTTGATAATTGTTTTGAGATATGGAGGTGATAATATTAAAGTCGTGCTAGTTGAGTAGTTGTGAATTTAAAGAATACTTGTGTTAAAGTTTGTGATTCCCGTAGCATGCACGTATGGTGAACCGTTATGTGATGAAGTCGGAGCATGATTTATTTATTGATTGTCTTCCTTATGAGTGGCGGTCTTTTCCTACCAATCTATCCCCCTAGGAGCATGCGCGTAATACTTTGCTTTGATAACTTCTAGGTTTTTGCAATAAGTATATGAGTTCTTTATGACTAATGTTGAGTCCATGGATCATACGCACTCTCACCCTTCCACCTTTGCTAGCCTCTCTAATACCGCACACCTTTCGCCGGTATCATACACCTACCATACACCTTCCTCAAAACAGCCACCATACAACTTTCTAGATATACCTATTGTGGCATTTCCACAGCCATTCCGAGATATATTGCCATGCAACTTTCCACCATCTAGTTCATCATGACACATTCATCATTGTCATATTGCTTAGCATGATCATGTATTTGACATAGTATTTGTGGCAAAGCCACCGTTCATAATTTCTTCATACTTGTCACTCTTGATTCATTGCATATTCCGTTACACCGCCGGAGGCATCCATATAGAGTCATACTTTGTCTTAGAATCGAGTTGTAATCATTGAGTTTTAAATAAATAAAAGTGTGATGATCATCATTTAATAGAGCATTATCCCAAAAACAGAGAAAGGCTAAAGAAAAAAAAGGCCCAAAAAAAGAGAAAATAAATAAAAAGGGGCAATGCTACTATCCTTTTACCACACTTGTGCTTCAAAGTAGCACCATGATCTTCATAGTAGAGAGTCTCTCATGTTATCACTTTCATATACTAGTGGGAATTGTACATTATAGAACTTGGCTTGTATATTCCAATGATGGGCTTCCTCAAATTGCCCTAGGTCTTCATGAGCAAGCAAGTTGGATGCACACCCACTAGTTTCTTTTGTTGAGCTTTCATACATTTATAGCTCTAGTGCATCCGTTGCATGGCAATCCCTACTCACTCACATTGATATCTATTGATGGGCATCTTCATAGCCCGTTGATACGCCTAGTTGATGTGAGACTATCTTCCCCTCCTTTTTGTCTTCTCCACAACCACCATTCTATTCCACCTATAGTGCTATATCCATGGCTCACGCTCATGTATTGCGTGAAGATTGAAAAAGTTTTGAAAAAGTTAGAGTATGAAACAATTGCTTGGCTTGTCATCGGGGTTGTGCATGATTTAAATACTCTGTGTGGTGAAGATGGAGCATAGCCAGACTATATGATTTTGTAGGGATAACTTTCTTTGGCCATGTTATTTTGAGAAGACATAATTGCTTTGTTAGTATGCTTGAAGTATTATTATTTTAATGTCAATATAAACTTTTGTCTTGAATCTTTCGAATCTGAATATTCATATCACAATTAAGAAGATTTGCATTGAAATTATGCCAAGTAGCACTCCGCATCAAAAATTCTATTTTTATCAGTTACCTACTCGAGGACGAGCAGGAATTAAGCTTGGGGATGCCTGATACGTCTCCAACGTATCTATAATTTTTGATTGCTCCATGCTATATTATCTACTGTTTTGGACTATATTGGGCTTTATTTTCCACTTTTATATTATTTTTTGGACTAACCTATTAACCGGAGGCCCGGCCTAGAATTGCTATTTTTGCCTATTGTAGTGTTTCGAAGAAACGGAATATCAAACGGAGTCCAAATGGAATAAAATCTTTGGGAACGTGATTTTCTCACCGAACGTGATCCAGGAAACTTGGATACTCCAAGGAGTCAAAGAGGAGGTCGCGAGGGTGGGGGGCTCCCCCCCTAGGGCGCGCCCCCTGCCTCGTGGGCCCCTCGGTGCTCCACCGACGTACTCCTTCCTCCTATATATACATACGTACCCCCAAACGATCAGAATAGGAGCCAAAAACCTAATTCCACCGCCGCAACTTTCTGTATCCACGAGATCCCATCTTGGGGCCTGTTCCGGAGCTCCACCGGAAGAGGGCCGTCATAACGGAGGGCTTCTACATCATCATAGCCCCTCCGATGAAGTGTGAGTAGTTTACCTCAGACCTTCGGGTCCATAGTTAGTAGCTAGATGGCTTCTTCTCTCTTTTTGGATCTCAATACAAAGTTCTCCCCCTCTCTTGTGGAGATCTATTCGATGTAATCTTCTTCTTTTTGCGGTGTGTTTGTTGAGACCGATGAATTGTGGGTTTATGATCAAGTCTATCTATGAACAATATTTGAATCTTCTCTGAATTCTTTTATGTATGATTGGTTATCTTTGCAAGTCCCTTCGAATTATCCGTTTGGTTTGGCCAACTAGATTGGTAGTTCTTGCCATGGGAGAAGTGCTTAGCTTTGGGTTCGATCTTGCGGTGTCCTTTCCCAGTAACAGAAGGGGCAGCAAGGAACGTATTGCATTGTTGCCATCGAGGATAACAATATGTGGTTTATTTCATATTGCATGAATTTATCTCTCTCCATCATGTCATCTTGCTTAAGGCGTTAGTCTATTTTTAACTTAATACTCTAGATGCATGCTAGATAGCGGTCGATGAGTGGAGTAATAGTAGTAGATGCAGAATCGCTTCAGTCTACTTGTCACGGACGTGATGCCTATATACATGATCATGCCTAGATATTCTCATAACTACGCTCAATTCTGTCAATTGCTCAACAGTAATTTGTTCACCCACCGTAGAATACTTATGCTCTTGAGAGAAGCCACTAGGGAAACCTATGGCCCCCGGGTCTATTCTCATCATATCAATCTCCATCACTTTAATCTTGCTTTGCTTTTTTACTTTGCCTTTACTTTTTACTTTTCATATTTATACCAAAAATACCAAAAATATTATATCTATCAGATCTCACTCTCAAAAGTGACCGTGAAGGGATTGACAACCCCTAATCGTGTTGGTTGCGAGTAGCTATCGCTTTGTGCAGGTACGAGGGACTTGAGTGTGGCCTCCTACTGGATTGATACCTTGGTTCTCAAAAACTGAGGGAAATACTTACGCTACTCTGTTGCATCATCCCTTCCTCTTCGGGGAAAACCAATGCAAGCTCAAGACGTAGCACGCCCAGTCGCACCCTGCCACTTGGCATCGCCGCCCCGGACCAATCCGGGCGCGCCATGTCGCCCCTGCACGCCGCTCCAGCCAACCAGGGCCCTCCACCTGTCCCTGCCATGTCTCCCCACACCTCCCTGCCGCGCAGACCCGCGCCAGGCCTGCCCGGGCCCCGATCTGGGCCCGAGGCGCCCGCATCGTGCCGCCGCCTCACCGATCAGGAGGAGCCCCGATCCACGCAGCTCTCCGCAACCTCCCGCCGGCGACCCTGTTCCCCATAGCTGGACTCCGTCGGCGCCGTCCTGGACGTCCCTCGTCACTCCGCCGCCGGCGACCACCAACCCAGCTCATGCCACCCGCCTCCTTCTCCTTTCCCAACTGGATCTCTCCCACCTCACCCAGTATCTCTCTCTCTCCAGGGCATCGTTCGTCGCATTTGGAGCCTCAACGAGCGCCGCCGGCCACCTCCGACATCGGTCCGGCTTCCCCAGTCCTGGATCTGTCCATTCCTGCCGGTACCGCCTCGCCCCGCCGCCTCAGGCCACCACCGGTCCCTGCCGCCGCCACCATGGCTCACCTCGGCCTCGGCAGGAGGTCGGGGATGAGATCCTCCTCGCATGGGCCGCCTCCCCTTCGCCCAATCCAGCCCAGCCGCATGGGCCTCTCCAGTTGCAGCCCAGCAACCGGCCTGCCTGGGCCTCTCCACCAACCGACTGGGCCTGACCCAGCTGGGTGAGCAGCCCCAGCCTCCCATGTGCACCTCTGGGCCTGCCAGTTTCGGCCCATTCCATTTTTTCTGGCCTTTGTGATTTTGCTAATTATCCGGAGAAACCAGTTTTGAAGTGTAGCCCCTAAACTTCATGCATTTAATAACTTCACAACCGTGCATTAGATGTAAATAACTTATATATGAAAATGCTTAGAATCTTGTCTAGTTTCCTAATATCCAACTTTCAACTATGTTTGAAATGTTTAACTTGTTGTTTGCATTAATTTGCTCATATGCCATGTTAAAATGCTTTATTTCATACCTAATTAACCATAGCTCCATTTTAAATAAACTTTATATGTATATGGGGTAGAAAAATGCCTAGTTTAACATGGTGACCTTACTTTGCATGTTCAACAACTCTAAAATTATGTTTAGGGCAGAATAGTACCAAATCTAATATATGCACATGAGGAGTTTCTAGACTTGTTGTTTCGTTGTTCCGGCCTCATTTAAACTTGCCTAGATAGGTAGTTTTCTTTTGCTTCACCTCTTGCCATGTTAATCAACATTTATTATTGTTGGGTACATAAACGAGATCGAACTAAATAACTTGAATGTGGTGTTTCGTCAAAATGCAACGGAGTTGCATGTTGGGCTCCACTTAATTTGTAGGATTGTTTGTACATTTTGCCATGCCATGCCTCATTAAACTGGACATGCATCATACTTGGTTGTGCATCATGCCATGTTTATGTGGTGGTTGTTTACTATGTTGTTTGCTTCTTTTCGGGTTACTTCTCGCGTTAGCTTCGGTTTCGTTCCGGAGTTGTGAGGATCCGTTCATCTGCGTCCGTTTGTCTTCTTCATGGACTTGTTCTTCTTCCTTGCGGGATCTTGGGCAAGATGACCATACCCTTGAAATCACTTCTATCTTTGCTTGCTACTTGCTCGCTCTATTGCTATGTCGCGATACCTACCATTTTCTTTATCATGCCTCCCATATTACCATGTCAAGCCTCTAACCCACCTTTCCTAGCAAACCGTTGTTTGGCTATGTTACCGCTTGCTCTGCCCCTCTTATAGCGTTGCTAGTTGCAGGTGAAGATAAAGTTTGTTCCATGTTTGGAACATGGATATGTTGGGATATCACAATATCTCTTATTTAATTCAATGCATCTATATACTTGGTAAAGGGTGGAAGGCTTGGCCTTATGCCTGGTGTTTTGTTCCACTCTTGCCGCCCTAGTTTCCGTCATACCGGTGTTATGTTCCTTGATTTTGCGTTCCTTACACGGTTGGGTGTTATGGGGACCCCTTGACAGTTCGTTTTGAATAAAACTCCTCCAGCAAGGCCCAACCTTGGTTTTACCATTTGCCTCACGACGACCTACCTTTTCCCTTGGGAGTCGTGCTCCCGAGGGTCATCTTTATTTTAGCCCCCCGGGCCAGTGCTTGTCTAAGTGTTGGTCCGAACTAGAGTCCTTTGCAGCACCACCTTGGGGAAACTTGAGAGCTGGTTTTAGTTGTACGGAGCGCTCATCCGGTGTTGCCCTGAGAACGAGATATGTGCAGCTCCTATCGGGATGTCAGCACATCGGGTGGTCTTGCTGGTCTTGTTTTACCATTGTCGAAAAGTCTTATAGCCCGGATTTCGAGCCTGGTCGGGTCTTCCTGGGAGAAGGAATATCCTTCATTGACCGTGAGAGCTTGTGATGGGCTAACTTGGGACACCCCTACAGGGTTTTGAACTTTCGAAAGCTGTGCCCGCTGTTATGGGCAGATGGGAATTTGTTAATATCCGGTTCTAGAGAACTTGAAACTTAACTTAATTAAAATGCATCAACCACATGTGTAGCCGTGATGGTATCTTCTCGGCGGAGTCCGGGAAGTGAACATGGTTCTTGTGTTATGCTTGAACGTAAGCAGTTTCAGGATCACTTCTTGATCATTTCTAGTTCACGACCGTGCTTTGCTTCTCTTCTCACTCTCATTTTTGCGTAAGTTAGCCACCATATATGCTAGTGCTTGCTGCAGCTCCACCTCATTGCCCCTTTCCTACCCATAAGCTTAAATAGTCTTGATCTCGCGGGTGTGAGATTGCTGAGTCCCCGTTACTCACAAATACTTCCAAACAGTTGCAGGTGTCGATGATAACCGTGCAGGTGATGTAACCGAGCTCAAGGAAGAGCTCGATAAAGATCGTGTTCGTTGTGTTGTTTCGTTTTCCAGTTGATCAGTAGTGGAGCCTAGTCGGGGCGATCGGGGATCTAGCATTAGGGGTTCTCTTCTTTTATTTTGGTTCCGTAGTCGGACCTTGATTGTATTCTGGATGATGTAATGCTATATTTATGTATTGTGTGAAGTGGCGATTGTAAGCTAACTTGAGGGAGTCCTGGATTAGGGGGTGTCCGGATGGCCGGACTATACCTTCAGCTGGACTCCTGGACTATGAAGATACAAGGTTGAAGACTTCGTCCCGTGTCTGGAAGGGACTTTCCTTGGCGTGGAAGGCAAGCTTGGCGATATGGATATGTAGATTTCCTACCATTGTAACCGACTCTATGTAACCCTAACCCTCTCCGGTGTCTATATAAACCGGAGGGTTTTAGTCCGTAGGACAAGATACAGAACAACAATCATACCATAGGCTAGCTTCTAGGGTTTAGCCTCTCCAATCTCGTGGTAGATCTACTCTTGTACTACCCATATCATCAATATTAATCAAGCAGGACGTAGGGTTTTACCTCCACCAAGAGGGCCCGAACCTGGGTAAAACTTCGTGTCCCTTGCCTCATGTTACCATCCGGCCTAGACGCACAGTTCGGGACCCCCTACCCGAGATCCGCCGGTTTTGACACCGACATTGGTGCTTTCATTGAGAGTTCCTCTGTGTCATTGCCATTAGGCTTGATGGCTCCTACGATCATCAATAGCGATGCAGTCCAGGGTGAGACCTTCCTCCCCGGACAGATCTTCATCTTCAGCGGCTTCGCACTGCGGGCCAATTCACTTGGCCATCTGGAGCAGATCGAAAGCTATGCCCCTGGCCGTCAAGTCAGATTTGGAAGTTTAAACTACACGGCTGACATCCGCGGGGACTTGATCCTCGACGGATTCAAGCCACTGCCGAGCGCGCCGCACTGTCACAACGAGTGTGATCTAGCTCCATTGCCGAACAGTGCCCTGGAGGCCGCACCCACATCGGCTTCGACCCTTAATTCGGAGCCAACTGCGCCGATCGATGATGGGTGGTTGGACGCCGCCTCGGGGGCTGCGATCCCAACGAGATCAAGCCGAACACCAGCCCCACACTCCGCGAGACTCGTGACTCCAAGGAGCTAGACTACGAACCCTCCGTGCCCCTGCCGATCGAATCCGATTGGGCGCCGATCATGGAGTTTACTGTCGCGGACATCTTTCAGCACTCGCCTTTCGGCGATATTCTAAAGACACTAAAGTCTCTCTCTTTATCAGGAGAGCCCTGGCCGGACTACGGTCAGCAAGGTTGGAATACGGACGATGAAGAAATTCAAAGCCCACCCACCACCCACTTTGTAGCCACTGTCGACGATTTAACCGACATGCTCGACTTCGACTCCGAAGACATCGATGGTATGGATGCCGATGAAAGAGACAATGAAGAACCGGCGCCTATTGGGCCCGGGAAAGCCACCTCCTCATATGACGTATACATGGTGGACGCACCAAAAGATGACAACGAGGAGCGGAAGGACGCACCGAAGGCTTGTTCCCTCAAGAAGCAGTCAAAGCAGCGACGCAAGCGCCACCCCAAATCCCGCCTCGATAGAAATAACGATCACACAGACCCAACGCTGGAGCAGGGCGAACACTGCCGGACAACGGCAATCCGGATAATCAAACCTAACAAACAAATTCTATCAAGGATAATGGTCCGGACGACATAATGCCGGACAGGCACCCAAAGCAGCAGGATGCCTGTAAAAGGCTTGTTGCCACTACGAGGAGTCTTAAAAAGCAGAAGCAAAGGCTCAAGGCTGCGCAAGACACACTCCAAATCAGATGGAGTAAAATACTCAACACAACAGCGAGGTACGGCGACAATCGCCCCTCCAAGAGCTACCCAAAGCGGAAGGTGCTACCTGAATTCGATGAGGAGGCCTCAGACCCCCCACAACCAAATATCAAAGCAGCCACCTGGCCGGATAGACGACCCCTCTACCAACACAGAGCGGCATACAACGCCACTCACAATACAAGATGCGACCCATGCGAGGGCTCGCACCCAAAGGACGGTGCAACAAGATCCATCTATGGCAGGCGCGCCCCAGCATACAATGCAACACAACAAACATCCGAACAACACGGTACACCCAGCTACAGGGGTGCCGCACACCCCCTATGTTTCACCGATGAGGTGCTAGACCATGAATTTCTAGAGGGATTCAAACCCGTAAACATAGAGACATATGACGAAACAACAGACCCTGGGGTCTGGATTCAGGACTACATCCTTCATATCCGTATGGCTCGAGGAGATGATCTCCACGCCATCAAGTACTTACCCCTCAAGCTCAAAGGGCCAGCTCGTCACTGGCTTAAAGGCCTCCCCGAAAGCTCCATTGGAAGTTGGGAAGAGCTTGAAGACGCCTTTCGGGCAAATTTTCAAGGGACTTATGTCCGACCTCCGGATGCGGACGATTTGAGTCATATAACTCAACAGCCCGGAGAGTTAGCCCAAAAGCTTTGGAACGGGTTTCTTACTAAAAAGAACCAGATTGTCGACTGTCCGGACGCCGAAGCCTTGGCAGCTTTTAAGCATAGCGTCCGTGACGAATGGCTCGCCAGACACCTCAGCCAAAATAAGCCGAGAACGATGGCCGCATTAACAAGCCTCATGACCCGCTTTTGCGCGGGTGAGGACAGCTGGCTAGCCAGATGCAGCACCAGCGACCCCAGTACATCTGAAGTTAGAGATGGAAATGGGAAATCACGGTGCAACAGCAATAACAAACGCCGGAATAAAGAAGACAGCACGAAGGGCACGGCAGTAAACGCCGGATACAAAAGCTCTCGGCCAGGTCAGCAAAAGCCGCCCTCTAAAGGCACGAGGGATGAACTATCCAGCCTCAACAAAATTCTGGACCAAGTATGTCAGATCCATAGTACCCCTGGTAAACCGGCTAATCATACCCACAGAGAATGTTGGGTCTTCAAGCAGTTCGGCAAGCTCAACGCCGTACACAAGGGGGAGGATACACCAAGTGAAGACGAGGATGAGCCTCCCAAGCAAGACACTGGGGAACAAAAGAAATTTCCACCAGGAGTCAAAACAGTAAACGTGTTACACGTGATCAAGGGAAAAAACAACGCGGCACTCCCAGGAAAATATACCCAAATGCCTGTCACCACGAAGTCCTGCCACTGGTCGTCTCAACCGATCACTTTCGACCATCCCGATTACTCAGCAAGTATCCGACACGTAGGATGGGCTGCCCTGGTATTAGACCCAGTAATTGGCGGATATCACTTCACACGAGTCTTGATGGACGGTGGCAGCAGTCTAAACCTAATATATCAAGATACAATCCGCGGGATGGGGTTAGACCCAACAAAAATTCGCCATAGCAATACTACCTTTAAAGGAGTAACGCTAGGCCCAAGGGCTCGTTGTACGGGCTCCCTCCTACTACAAGTTATATTCGGCTCCCCCAATAACTTCCGTCGCGAGCATTTAACCTTCCACATCACTCTGTTCCAAAGTGGCTATCAAGCACTGCTCGAACGCGAAGCTTTCGCTCACTTTAATGCAATACCACACTACGCCTCCCTCACACTCAAGATACCCGGTCCACGTGGCATCATTTCAGTGAACGGAAATATCAAGCGATCTCTGCGCGTCGAAGAGAGTGCGGCTGCCTTGGCAGCCGCACACTAAAGGCGCCCGGACCAGCAAAAGCATCCAATAGGTCGTCAAGACCTCAGACACAACTAATCAAGTCCGGCGCCGCTATCTATACCGAATAAATGGTCACACCCCTATTTGTCAATACAAGGGGCTCAACGCGCGCAGACAAGTGGCAATTTCTTCTCATCTTGAATTATACATGGTTTCTTTAAAAACTATCTCTTTGCACGACAACTTTTTCACCTAAATTCCTCTCTTTTACAGACGATCATCGTGCTACACCCGTCGAGGATACGGCACAACAGAGACACAGGTGCAGACGTGCAGCAGGGACCCGCTCCAAGGATTCTTTTTAGATTAAGACACTACGTAAACCTTTTTTACTGTCTCTTGTTGATACATATCCACCGTTGAGAAGGATGCTGACGTCTTGGCATGTGGCCACGCCAGAACAATGCATGTACCTGGACACAAGGGGCTTCTTACAAAGGCCATTATTTAGGCCCAGTTTATACCACAAAGACCGAATACCTTAGGGAGTGTTCGGCGTCGCGAGTTTGGCCCTATATGCATCATCTCCGAATCATTGTCTTTGGTCAAATGTTGGGTTTGCCCGGCTCCTGTGTTTTGGTGCCTTACGTTCCGCTTTACCGGCTAAGGTGGCACCAGGAGAACTACTGCGATTGTGCCCTGGTTCATCCGGACGAGCACCTCAGTAGAGAAAGCCAAAAACTAACTGTCATGACATAGCGTGAGACTGGTCAACCACTCGATGACTTGTTGGAATGTTAGAATTCCTCCGCCTTAACGAAGGGCCGTTTTCTGGCCAGGCATGTACGCACCCTGGAATCGGGAAAGTGCGGAGCCACCAGGGGCTATCTAGTAGCCCCACTATCAAACTCCTATGGCTAAGTGAAAGTGATAAAGCATTATAGTCCGGTTGCCTCGCTCGCTCCGCTATCACCTCCTTAATATGACCAAGACATTGGGTTAAGATTGAACACGTGTTTTTTGCGAGCACCTTCGCATTATATGCATGGGGGTTGAAGCCGACGGCTGCAATCTTTCAGTTTATACACATGTATACATAAACGGCCGCCCAGGAGGCATCATATTACTTTTAGGCAAAAGTATAAAAATAGCCTTATAAAAATCTATAAAAGCATTTCGCTTACAATGAGATTACATATCACTCAAACATAATATTTTTTGAGCACTGGGTCTCTATCAAACGAGCACCCTCAACAACTTCTTCAAAGTAGTGCTCAGCAGCCATTCGGCCTATGGCTGAATCCCGCGCTGCAACAGTGGTAGCATCCATCTCCGCCCAGTATGCTTTAACACGGGCAAAGGCCATCCGTGAGCCCTCTATGCACGCCGACCTCTTCATCGCATTAATGCGCGGCACCACGTCAAGGAACTGTTGCACCAAGCTGAAATACTTGTTCGATTTTGGCCTTTCCGGCCATAGCTGATCCACAACAGACCTCATGGGGTGTCCGGACAACCTATTCAGTTCGGTCCATTCGGCTAATTGGTCAGTCAACGAAAGCGGACGCTCGGGAGAATGGAATTGTGTCCAAAACAGCTGGTCCACTTCACGGTCCGTCTGAACCTGGAAGTACTTGACCGCATCGGTAGCGCTCGCCGCCAAATCCATATACACATCCTCCAAACTCCACAGCCGATCCAGAGGGGCATACCGTGGATCTCCGAACTTCCTCCGCAACATAAAGGATTTCCCAGCTACAATATTCCTGGCTTCCCGCAGCTCCTCCTTCTTCGCCCTCATAGCAGAGCAGATGTCTTTCCTCGTCGCAGCAGCCTTCTCAAGGTCTGATGCCTTCGCTAGGTTTTCCTTTTTAAGAACCCGGCAACGGTCAGCGACGGCTTTTAATTCTATGGCCATCTTGGCCATCTTATCTCGGCTCTCGCCATGCGCGGCCTTCTCGGCTTTCAACTCTTCGGCCGCCTTCAAAGAAGTCGCATTACCAAACCTCGCTTGTTCCTTGGCTCGGGCAATTCTGCCCGCAAGGCTTCAACAGTGGCAGCTCCATCTGCAGTCACAACATATTAAAGATACTGGCATCATGCTGCTCGTACTATGTGGCGTTTACCAGATAATGACACTTACCCTGTGCCTCATCAAGCCTTTTGTTAACAAGCTCGATGTCGGCGTCTGTCGCATCCAACTGCTGTTTTAAATGGGCAAACTCGCTAGTCCGGCTAGCCACTGGAGCTTCCATCACCTACACATAGAGGCAGTATGGTTATTACCTGGGAATATGATCCTCTGTTAGTCGTCGTCTCCGACGACAACCAGAGTCTCAGGGGCTACTATCTACACAGGGCACACCTAGCATGTGCAGGACTATCATACATTATTTTACGTACCTCAAAGCCTGTCAGTAGACACATAAAAGCTTCATGCAATCCGCTTTCGGCGGACGAGATTCTCTCCATCACCGTATTCATCAGCATACGGTGTTCCTCTGAGATGGCCGCTCGCCCCACCAACCCCCTCAGAACATCCGATCGCACACCAGATGGTGCCGGACCCTTTTGTCTGCTCTCTTCGGGATCCGGGCACTGGGAGCTTCAGGGGTCAATGGGATTATCTTCTGGCCTCACCGGACTCGGAGAGGCCCTCCGCGATGACACTTCGGCGTCACCCGCTTCCGGAGCGGAGGAGTCCGGAGGAGGCGTTTCGCTCTCCATCATCTCTGGAAGAAGATCCCCCGAAGAAGAGCTCATTTGAGAAGCGCTAAGGCCCGAACTGCAAAAATAAATGTGGTGGTTATTTTCTCAGAAGAAAAGGAGGGCATACCTGTACTATTAAAGTATTTCGGGTCACTTACGACTCGCTGGAGAATTGATCCCCCCGCGGACTTTGTGCAGCAAAAGCACCCCCCAAGGTAGGACCCTCTGTGGGAGACTTCTTCTCCCGTTTGGAAGCTTCGGCGTCCTAATCCCCGGGTGCAGTCCTTTTCCTCCTCCGGTCGTCTTCCTTCATGGAGACGCTCGCTCCCTCGGTCAGAATGCGCAGCGTTGGGGGCCGCGTCCGCCCGTATTATCCTTCCCAGTATCTTCCTTCAAGGGCTCCGGGCAAGGTGCGACCTGGAGCATCTTTTCCAATACCGGATTGTCCAAACCCTCAGGGAGGGGGGCCGAATACCGAATCAACTTCGCCTTTGTTAGCCAGTCTGGTTAAAAAGCAAACTCTCATAAATAACTTCGTAACAAATGAGAGATAGTATGTTCGGCCGGAAGATTCCTTACCTGTTCGGCGGCGCGGTTACTGCTCAGGCCCACGTCCCCAGTGATTTCCGGACACTCTACCTGAGGTCCAAAGAATGACTTGTACATCTCCTCATGCGTTAGGCCGAGGAAATTTTGAATGACACACGGTCCCTCGGGATTGAACTCCCACAAGCGAAGGGGCCGGCATTTGCAAGGCTGGACTTGACGAACCAGCATAACTTGTATTACCGCAACCAAACTAAAATCTCCATTGAAGAGATCTCGAATGCGGCTTTGCAGTATAGGCACGTCCTTGGCTGGACCCCAGCTCAGACCTCTGCTGATCCATGACATCAGTTGTGGTGGAGGGCCCGAGCGGAAAACAGGGGCGGCCGCCCACTTGGCACTTCTAGGAGCCGTGATGTAGAACCACTCATGTTGCCACAATTCAGACACCTCTGGAATGGAACCTTTGGGCCATGGAGGTCCCGTCATCTTGCGTATTGAGGCACCTCTGCACGTTGCATGTTGCCCCTCGATCATCTTCGGCTTTACTTCAAAGGTCTTGAGCCACAGGCCAAAGTGAGGGGTAACCCGGAGGAAGGCCTCACACACGACAATAAATGTCGTGATATGAAGAAAGGAGTCCGGAGCTAGATCATGGAAATCTAGCCCGTAATAAAACATCAAACCCCTGACGAAAGGATCCAGAGCAAGGCCTAGACCTCGGAGGAAGTGGGAGAGAAACACGACGTTCTCGTTGGGTTCAGGGGAGGGGACAGCCTGCCCTCGGGCAGGAAGCCGATGCAAAACCTCGGCGGTCAGATATCGGGCCTCCCTCAACTTTTTGATGTCTTCTTCCGTGATGGAGGAAGGCACCCATCGGCCTTGAAGGCTAGATTCGGACATGATTGAAGGTTCAGAGCACCCTACCTAAACTTTGGGTGTTTGAGCTTGAGGTGGGGGGAGGATTCGATTGAGCACGGGAGGGAAAAAAAGTAAAAGCATTGTCCCTTTATAAAGAGGGTGAATATCAAGCGTCCTCTCCGTGGCCGTTTGGACTTGCCTATAGTCTAGGAGTCCTAGAAGCGGTTGGGTTACCCACGCCCGTATTGATGAGAATCCCAGAATAAGGGGACACAATCTCTGCTTTAACAAGACGTGCCAAGGAAACCGCCTCGCATGACACGCTGAGGTGAGACAATAAAACGATTCGAATAAAGGCTTGGCCGTGGTGTGATGTCACACTACGGAATACGTCAGCAGATTAGATTTGTGTAAATATTATTCTCTCTATGGCAATATGTGGAAACTTATTTTGCAGAGCCGGGCACTATCTTTGTGTTCAAAATCTTCTATGAAGTACTTGGAGGAGGAACCCTCCTTGCAATACCGAAGACAATCTGCGCGCCGGACTCGTTGTCATTAAATCCTGGTTCAGGGGCTATTGAGGGAGTCCTGGATTAGGGGGTGTCCGAATGGCCGGACTATACCTTCAGCCAGACTCCTGGACTATGAAGATACAAGATTGAAGACTTCGTCCCGTGTCCGGAAGGGACTTTCCTTGGCGTGGAAGGCAAGCTTAGCGATATGGATATGTAGATCTCCTACCATTGTAACCGACTCTATGTAACCCTAACCCTCTCCGGTGTCTATATAAACTGGAGGGTTTTAGTCCGTAGGACAAGATACAGAACAACAATCATACCATAGGCTAGCTTCTAGGGTTTAGCCTCTCTGATCTCGTGGTAGATCTACTCTTGTACTACCCATATCATCAATATTAATCAAGTAGGACGTAGGGTTTTACCTCCATCAAGAGGGCCCGAACCTGGGTAAAACTTCGTGTCCCTTGCCTCCTGTTACCATCCGGCCTAGACGCACAGTTCGGGACCCCCTACCCGAGATCCGCCAGTTTTGACACCGACACAACTCTTTATCCCTTTCTTATTCAGTACATGGGATGTGTAAACATTACCCCTCTTGCGACATGCCTACTATGCGGTTGTGCCTCTAAGTCGTCCTCCGACACATGGGAGATATAGTCGCATCGTGGGTGTTACAAATTGGTATCAGAGCCTTCCCCGACTTAGGAGCCCCCTGCTTGATCGAATCGCTGGCGTTGTTGAGTCTAGAAAAATGTTTTGAGCCTTTTAGGATTATATATATCGGAGAGTAGGATTCTTTTTACTCCTCGGTCCCTTCGTCGCTCTGGTGAGGCATCCTGACGTAGAGTTTTGACTCTTCTCTTCTCAAATTTCACGAAAAAAAATTTAGGATCACGCGGGTATCTTGGAATCGTTCCGATGGGTTTGTGACGAGAACATTGTTCTTGGTGCCTCCTGACATTTAGGGGTTGTGGCAGTGTCCCGGGGAGTTGAGCTCCGAGGTGTTGTCGTCACAATTTTATCGTTGCAGTTCTGGAATACCTAAGTTCGCCAACATCGAAAATCTCCTTTATGTAGTTGTTGGTGAGATAACCTCGACACCACCCAGTACTGGGGCGCGAGTTCGGGAGTATTGCCATAACTTGTATAACGGATGCTTTTCAAAGGTTGAGGTAAATGATTTCCGAAGGTTTCTTGGTTATGTGTTGAAGGATGGATACAGCTGGATGTAGGATTTGCTAGTTTTGGGTGAGATATTATGCTTCCCTTATATCCCCAACACCTGATTGCATAACCAGAAAGTTTCGGGAGTTTATAAGTGGGAATTCAAGTAGCTCCTAGGATATCTTTCCGACAGATGTATGATATGAAATTGGGGTTCGGCGTCTAGTGGTCCGCCTATCCACGGTTGGTTTTACAGTGGTCTCGTTGTGTCATAAAGAGTCCTTGGCTATGCTGACTCGGGGACAGTTCGTATGTCATGTGCACTGCCTTGTACATGATGGTGTTGTATGATCGAGCCCATGTGGGCCCCACCACGAAAACTTCGAACAAAATCTCGATCATATGTTTGTTCCGGCTTATTTTGCAAGCCAATCCTTTGTTTTGTTTTGAGTTGTGGTATTCGAGTTGCTTCGAAGTCAAGTGTTGATTCCATACCTTTCTGAAACGGTGTTCTCATATTCCTACGTGAATACTAATCATTCTTATTTATCGAGGTTGTCATCCCAATTCTATTTCCAACCAGTGCGCTTCTCTTTGAGATGATCCCATCATTCTCCCCATCAGCAAGACCAACTCTAAGTATTCTCAACGGTGTTTTCTTTCATTCGTCCCAAATTGTCTTTGTTTTCCCGCCCTCCCACCCCTTTTCCTTCAAGGAATCCGATGTCTTAATCGAGTATCCATCTTATGGATGTGAAGACTCTTCATTTGCGTCTTTCAATGTTTTACCCGGCGGTTCTCATGAATATGCTCTACAAGTTCATTATTCTTCGTTCTCTTTTCTTCTCCGATGGATTGAATTCAAGCTTTGTCGATCATATCTTTTCCTCATTCCAAATGTTTTTCTCATGCCGGTGCACCTCTTAATCATCCACTTCTCGCTATTCAATTGTTCCGGAGTGCTGAAGATATCTTAGAAGGCTCGTCTTGTCATTCAAGATCCGTTCAACCTATCTCGAGGTTGTTATCTCATTCAAGCCGTTTATTTCAACCGGTGTTATCTCCTTTTCAAGTAATCATTCAACGGTGTCTTCTCTTGAGTGGGCCCTAACCCACATGTCTTTTCCAGGATATTACCTGACTCTTCTAATTTTCCCAAAGTTACTCTCAAATTATTTTCCAAGTTTGATGTAAGTATGGATTGTCATCAGTCAAATGTCTTTTTTTCAAGATCTTTCAAAGTCTTTTCTTCTTTGGCTCCACCTCTCCTCTTTTAGTCATCCCGGAGTGTTTCAACAATTCATGATGGTGTTTCTCGTCATCATTCTCGGATTTTGAAGACCGAAGAAGAGTTTATTTTAAATCATATCTGTTCTCGTGAAGACTCATGGTTCTAGCTTCATGTCATCCTCTCATAATTGTTTTGATTGCGAGAATTCTTTTCACCTATCCGGAGCAATTCATGAGTCTTTTCAGTTTGATTCTCCAAAGGCCATCATTTCGGGTTTATTCATTCTCAGCTTTCAGCTCTCCTTCTCCAAATCTTACCGATGCATCATTCAAGTATCCTCTAATCAGATCTTGATCTCTTCGTTCACTTGTATCTAAATACCCTCAAGTATCTTCATTCGTTCTTCATATTCTTCCCGGTGATTTGTGCCTTTGCTACTCTCATTTTCAATTCTTACGGTGGTTCATTCAAGAGTTCTCTTTCTTCGTTTATCATAGAAACTCATTTGTTCTTTTCAAATCCTACCGATGGTCCATTAAGTTTGCGCTATCTCTCTCTTAATCCTTTATATGAGAATAAATAGTATTCCAAATCCGTTGTTTGTCATCAATTTGAATTGGTGAAGGATACGCATAATGTAATTCTTATTCTTGTTTTCCTCCAAGTGAATAATCCCTTATTCCGGAGGTTCATCAAATTCTCGGTTTCAAATTGCTTCATCTTTTCTTTTCCGGAGTGCCAAGTTTTCCGCATTATCTCGTTACGAAGCTCCATCTAATCATTGCAAGGCTTCAATCGTGTTCACTTCAAACCTTCAATTCATTTATGTTTTCTTTTCCTATCCGGAGTTCTTCATGGAGGCTCAACATGGTGGTTCGTCAAGGATTCTTTTCATTCTTCTATTATTCTTCAAGTTTATCTCGAAGCTAAGATCCGCCAAGCTATACTCTTAAATAAACATGGTGTTCAACACATGTCTTGTTTTGAGGAGTTCAAGCTTTCTTCATCTTGCATTCCGAAGTGCAATTCGTTCTTCCTATCTTATCTTTTGAGGTGGTGTTATGTCATTCTTGGTACTTTCCTTTCGTATTTTCATGATTCACAAGTTTTCAAGAGTGACATATATAAATCCATCATTTTCTCTCCGCTCAAGACATCTTTTCAACCAATCAATCTCTTCGGAGTTATCTTGGGTTATATTTCACCTAAAGCCTTCCCTAAGGATTGTTGCTATCTATAGTGCTCATAAATGACCCAAGTTCTTCATTTATCCTCCTGGTGAAATAAGTTTCTCGTCTCCTTGTTCATATCAATCCAATCTATTGTTTCAGTTAGTGGCAGTATTTCACCTCATAGTTTTGATATGTTCTCCATAAGCCCACTACAAGCTTATCTTTTTGTTGTTGATAATCCAACAACTCTGTTCTAGCTTTTCTTGTAAGCGTGATCCTTCAAGATCTTGTTTTCCTCCGTTTATTCCATTCCATTCATTTGTTTCTTCCGGAGGCATTGTGATGTTGCCCTCTTCGACCCATCATCTTGTTTTGTCAAGATCATGTTCTTTCCTTTGCTTATCCTTTCAATCGGAGTGTCATGCCCTCTTTTCAAGTTCTTCCCATTTTATCAACTTTTGCCTCCCTTCTCAACCGGAGTGTCGTCTGAAATTGTTCTTACCCATTGTGCCATTCTTTCAATATTTCCGGAGGCAGTGTGTTGTTGATTTCATCAAGTATCATCCAATCTTCCCAAGTTCATATTCAATTATTTCCATTTAGTTGAAGTGTTGTCCAAATTATATCATTCTTTTCCCTTCTCTATCTTGTTTTAACCGGAGTGTTATGTCTGTCATTCCTCTTATAACCGAACTCTCATCCAAGTGCCTTCATTTTGCCAATTTCATATGCTATGCCTTCTTTTTCCAACCGGAGTGTTGTCGTAATTGATTTTTATCGTTCCTTGTACATCTCGTTTCAACCGAAGTGCTTTCTTGTACTTCTTGTCCATCGAAACCCTTTTCTTATGTCTTTCAACCTACAAGGCTCTAGTAATGTTCCGTGTTCCTCTTTTCTAACGGAGTGTTTTCAATTTCGATAATCTCCGTTGTTTTCTTTTCTCAAATGGTTCAACCTCTCAAGGTTCATGGTTTCACTCATTTGTCAAGTAAGCAACTTAGTTTACCTCTTCTCTTCCTCTTCATTTTCCCCCCGGCGCCATCCTAGATCTCGGGACGAGATCCTCTCGTAGTGGTGGAGTGTTGTGACGCCCCGAGACCGATGTGCCAGGTGTCTCCCAGTTATTCGCCATCATGCCATGTCATTCGCTTGCGTGTTGCATCTTGCGATGTCATCATGTGCATTGCATCATCATGTTTTCAAAACTTGCATTCGTCCAGGTCTCCTAGTTCTCTTCGTTGTCCGTTTTGAGCCCAGACACACTTGCACGCGCACGTGGCATGTCCGAAATATTATTTTATAAGTGGCCGGAAAATGTTCTCGTATGGGGTTGAAAGTTGGCGTGCGGTCTTATTTTAGTGTAGGTAGGCCGCCTGCCAAGTTTCATCACTTTCGGAGTCAGTTTGACGCCCCAACGGATAACTATAGCGGCAGTATAGCCGGTCTATCGTCGGACGTTTCGGTCTCCGAAGCAGTCGTCGGGCCTCTCTCTCTTCTCTTCTCTCAGCCCACAACTAGCTCTCTAAGCACCCCTTCGATCGAAACCACCGGATCGCGATCGGACGCTCCGAAACACTCTCAAAACCCCTCCAAACCCTAATCCTAACCCCCCTGCCCTATATAAACCACCTCCCCTTCCATTTTGGGCAGCTACCTACCCCTCCTCCTATAATTCCGCGCCCCTAATCATCAGCCGCCGCCTCCACCTCGTTTTCCGGCGCCGCCTAGCCGCACCCTGCCACTTGGCGCCGCCGCCCCCGCGCCCCGGACCAATCTGGGCGCGACACGTTGCCCCTGCGCGCCGCTCCAGCCAACCAGGGCCCTCCACCTGTCCCTGCCACGTCTCCCCACTCCTCCCCGCCGCGCCGGCCCGCGCCAAGCCCGCCCGGGCCCCGATCTGGGCCCGAGGCGCCCGCACCGCACCGCCACCTCACCGATCGGGAGGAGCCCCGATCCACGCAGCTCTCCGCAATCTCCCGCCGGCGACCCCGTTCCCCACCGTTGGACTCCGCCGGCACCATCCCGGACGTCCCTCGTCACTCCGCCGGCGAGCACCAACCCAGGTCACGCCACCCGCCTCCTTCTCCTTTCCCGACTGATCTCTCCCACCTCACCCAGTCTCTCTCTCTCTCTCTCGAGGGCATCGTTCGTCGCATTTAGAGCCTCCCCGAGCGCCGCCGGCCACCTCCGACACCGGATCCGGCTTCCCCAGTCCCGGATATGTCCATTCCTGCCGGTACCGCCTCTCCCCGCTGCCTCAGGCCACCACCGGTCCCTGCCGCCGCCACCATGGCTCGCCTCAGCCTCCGCGGGAGGTCGGGGACGAGATCCTCCTCGCGTGGGCTGCCTCCCCTTCGCCCGATCCAGCCCAGCCGCGTTGGCCTCACCAGCAACCGGCTTGCCTGGGCCTCTCCACCAACCGACTGGGCCTGGCCTAGCTGGGTGAGCAGCCCCGGCCTCCCCTGTGCAATTCTGGGCCTGCCAGTTTCGGCCCGTTCCATTTTTTTCTGGCCTCTATGATTTTGCTAATTATCCAAAGAAACCAGTTTTGCAGTATAGCCCCTAAACTTCATGCATTTAATAACTTCACAACCATGCGCCGGATGTAAATAACATATATATGAAAAATGCTTAGAATCTTGTCTAGTTTCATAATATCCAACTTTCAACTATGTTTGAAATGTTTAACTTGTTGTTTGCATTAATTTGCTCATATTCCATGTTAAAATGCTTTATTTCATAACTAATTAACCGTAGCTCCATTTTAAATAAACTTTATATGTATATGGGGTAGAAAAATGCCTAGTTCAACATGGTGACCTTACTTTGTGTGTTAAACAACTCTAAAATTATGTTTAGGGCAGAACAGTACCAAATCTAATATATGCACATGAGGAGTTTCCGGACTTGTTGTTTTGTTGTTCCGGCCTCATTTAAACTTGCCTAGATAGGTAGTTTTCTTTTTCTTCACCTCTTGCCATGTTAATCAACATTTAATATTGTTGGGTACATAAACGAGATCGAACTAAATAACTTGAATGTGGTGTTTCGTCAATATGCAACGGAGTTGCATGTTGAGCTCCACTTAATTTGCAGGATTGTTTATGCATTTTGCCATGCCATGCCTCATTAAACCGGACATGCATCATACTTGGTTGTGCATCATGCCATGTTTATGTGGTGGTTATTTACTATGTTGTTTGCTTCTTTCTGGGATACTTCTCGTGTTAGCTTCGGTTTCGTTCCGGAGTTGTGAGGATCCGTTCATCTACGTCCGTTTTTCTTCTTCATGGACTCATTCTTCTTCCTTGCGGGATCTTGGGCAAGATGACCATACCCTCGAAATCACTTATATCTTTGGCTGCTAGTTGCTCGCTTTATTGCTATGCCGCGATACCTACCACTTGCTTTATAATGCCTCCCATATTGCCATGCCAAGCCTCTAACCCACCTTTCCTAGCAAACCGTTGTTTGGCTATGTTATCACTTGCTCAGCCCCTCTTATAGCATTGCTAGTTGCAGGTGAAGATGAAGTTTGTTCCATGTTTGGAACATGGATATGTTGGGATATCACAATATCTCTTATTTAATTCAATGCATCTATATACTTGGTAAAGGGTGGAAGGCTCAGCCTTATGCCTGGTGTTTTGTTCCACTCTTGCCGCCCTAGTTTCCGTCATACCGGTGTTATGTTCCTTGATTTTGCATTCCTTACACGGTTGGGTGTTATGGGGACCCCTTGACAATTCGCTTTGAATAAAACTCCTCCAGCAAGGCCCAACCTTGGTTTTACCATTTGCCTCACCATGACCTACCTTTTCCCTTGGGAGTCGCGCTCCCGAGGGTCATCTTTATTTTAGCCCCCCTGGCCAGTGCTTGTCTAAGTGTTGATCCGAACTAGAGTCCTTTGCAGCGCCACCTCGGGGAAAATTGAGTGCTGGTTTTAGTTGTACGGAGCGCTCATCCGGTATTGCCCTGAGAACGAGATATGTGCAGCTCCTATAGGGATGTCGGCGCATCGGGCGGTCTTGCTGGTCTTGTTTTACCATTGTCGAAAAGTCTTGTAATCGGGATTCCAAGCCTGGTCGGGTCTTCCTTGGAGAAGGAATATCCTTCGTTGACAGTGAGAGCTTGTGATGGGCTAAGTTGGGACACCCATGCATGGCTTTGAACTTTCGAAAGTCGTGCCCGCGGTTATGGGCAGATGGGAATTTGTTAATATCTGGTTGTAGAGAACTTGAAACTTAACTTAATTAAAATGCATCAACCGCGTGTGTAGCCGTGATGGTCTCTTCTAGGCGGAGTCCGGGAAGTGAACACGGTTCTTATGTTATGCTTGAACATAAGCAGTTTCAGGATCACTTCTTGATCATTTCTAGTTCACGACCGTGCTTTGCTTCTCTTCTCGGTCTCATTTTTGCGTAAGTTAGCCACCATATATGCTAGTGCTTGCTGCAGCTCCACCTCATTAGCTCTTTCCTACCCATAAGCTTAAATAGTCTTGATCTCGCGGGTGTGAGATTGCTGAGTCCCCGTGACTCACAGATACTTCCAAACAGTTGCAGGTGTCGATGATAACCGTGCAGGTGATGAAACCGAGCTCAAGGAGGAGCTCGATGAAGATCGTGTTCGTTGTGTTGTTTCATTTTCCAATTGATCAGTAGTGGAGCCCAGTCGGGGCGATCGGGGATCTAGCATTAGGGGTTGTCTTCTTTTATTTTGGTTCCGTAGTCGGACCTTGATTGTATTCTGGATGATGTAATGCTATATTTATGTATTGTGTGAAGTGAAGATTGTAAGCCAACTCTTTATCCCTTTCTTATTCAGTACATGGGATGTGTAAAGCTTACCCTTCTTGTGACATGCCTACTATGTGGTTATGCCTCTAAGTCGTGCTCCGACACGTGGAAGATATAGCCGCATCGTGGGTGTTACATCCGTCAATATGCAACTCGTTGCATATTGAACTCCACTTAATTTGTAGTATTGTTTGTTGCACTTTGCCATGCCAGGCCTCATTAAACCGGACATGCATCATTCTTAGTTGTGCATCATGCCATATTTATGTGATGGTTGTTTACCATGTTGTTTTGCTTCGTTCCGGTGATGCTTCTTCGGGTTAGTTCCGATAACGTCATGTTTGTGAGGATCCGTTCGACTACGTCCGTTTGTCTTCTTCATGGACTCGTTCTTCTTCCTTGCGGGATCTCAGGCAAGATGACCATACCCTCGAAATCACTTCTATCTTTGCTTGCTAGTTGCTCGCTCTTTTGCTATGCCACGATACCTACCACTTGCTATATCATGCCTCCCATATTGCCATGTCAAGCCTCTAACCCACCTTGTCCTAGCAAACCGTTGTTTGGGTATGTTACCGCTTTGCTCAGCTCCTCTTATAGCGTTGCTAGTTGCAGGTGAAGATGGAGTTTGTTCCATGTTGGAACATGGTTATTGTTGGGATATCACAATATCTCTTATTTAATTTAATGCATCTATATACTTCGTAAAGGGTGGAAGGCTCGGCCTTATGCTTGGTGTTTTGTTCCACTCTTGCCACCCTAGTTTCCGTCATACCGGTGTTATGTTCCTTGATTTTGCATTCCTTACGCAGTTGGGTGTTATGGGAACCCCTTGACAGTTCGCTTTGAATAAAACTCCTCCAGCAAGGCCCAACCTTGGTTTTACCATTTGCCACCTAAGCCTTTTTCCCTTGGGTTCTGCAGACTCAAGGGTCATCTTTATTTAACCCCCCCCCCCCCGGCCAGTGCTCCTTTGAGTGTTGGTCCAAACTAGAGTCCTTTGCAGCAGCACCTCGGGGCAACTCGAGGTTTGGTTTTAGTTGTATGGAGCGCTCATCCGGTGTGCCCTGAGAATGAGATACGTGAGACTCCTATCGGGATTTCTCGGCACATCAGGCGGCTTTGCTAGTCTTGTTTTACCATTGTCGAAATATCTTGTAACTGGGATTCCGAGTCTGATCGGGTCTTCCTGGGAGAAGGAATATCCTTCATTGACCATGAGAGCTTGTGATGGGCTAAGTTGGGACACCCCTGCAGGGTTTTGAACTTTCGAAAGCCGTGCCCGCGGTTATGGGCAGATGGGAATTTGTTAATATCCGGTTGTAGAGAACTTGAAACTTATCTTAATTAAAATGCATCAACCGCGTGTGTAGCCGTGATGGTCTATTTTTGGCGGAATCCGGGAAGTGAACATGGTTTTGGTGTTATGTTTGAACGTAAGTAGTTTCAGGATCACTTCTTGATCACTTCTAGTTTCACGACCGTTGCTTTGCTTCTCTTCTCGCTCTCATTTTCGTATTTTAGCCACCATATATGCTAGTGCTTGCTGCAGCTCCACCTCATTACCCCTTTCCTACCCATAAGCTTAAATAGCGTTGATCTCGAGGGTGTGAGATTGCTGAGTCCCCGTGACTCACAGATTACGTCCAAAACAGTTGCAGGTGCCGATGATGTCAGTGCAGCTGACGCAACCCAGCTCAAGTGGGAGCTCGATGAAGATCGTGTTCGTTGTGTTGTTTCGTTTCCAGTTGATCAGTAGTGGAGCCCAGTCGAGGCGATCGGGGATCTAGCATTAGGGGTAGTCTTCTTTTATTTTGGTTCCATAGTCGGACCTTGATTGTATTCTGGATGATGTAATGCTATATTTATGTATTGTGTGAAGTGCGATTGTAAGCCAACTCATTATCCCTTTCTTATTCAGTACATGGGATGTGTAAATATTACCCCTCTTTCGACATGCCTACTATGCGGTTATGCCTCTAAGTCATGCTCCGACACGTGGGAGATATAGCTGCATCGTGGGTGTTACAAGTTGGTAATCAGAGCCTTCCCCGACTTAGGAGCCCCCTGCTTGATCGAATCGCTGACGTTGTTGAGTCTAGAAAAATGTTTTGAGTCTTATAGGATTATATATATCAGAGAGTAGGATTCTTTTTACTCCTCAGTCCCTTCGTTGCTGTGGTGAGGCCTCCTGACGTAGAGTTTTTACTCTTGTCTTCTCAAATTTCACTATAAAAATTTAGGATCACGCGGGTATCTTGGAATCGTTCCGATGGTTTTGTGATGAGAACATTGTTCTTGGTGCCTCCTGACATTTAGGGGTTGTGGCAGTGTCCTGGGGAGTTGAGCTCCGAGGTGTTGTCGTCACAATTTTATCGTTGCAGCTCTGGAATACGTGAGTTCGCCGACATCGAAAATCTCTTTTATGCAGTTGTTGGTGACATAACCTTGACGCCACCCAGTACTGGGGCGGGAGTTCGGGAGTATTGCCATAACTCGTATAACGGATGCTTTTCGAAGGTTGAGGTAAATGATTTCCGAAGGTTTCTTGGTTATGCGTTGAAGGATGGATACAGCTGGATGTAGGATTTGCTAGTTTTGGGTGAGATATTATGCTTCCCCTGTATCCCCAACACCTGATTGCATAACCAGATAGTTTCGGGAGTTTATAAGTGGGAATTCAAGTATATCCTAGAATATCTTTCCAACAGACACATGATACAATATGGGATATATCATATGTTTGTTTCCGGCTTATTCCACAAGCAAATCTTTTGTTTTGTTTTGGTTTGTGGTATTCGAGTTGCTTCAATGCCAAGTGTTGATTCCATACCTTCCCTAAGTGGTCTTCTCATATTTCTATGTGGATGCTAATCCTTCTTGATCATCGAGATTGTCATGTCAATCCTTTTCAACCGGCGTGTTTCTCTTCAAGTAGATCCGATCATTTTCAACATCGGCAAGATCAATTCTAAGTTCTCTCAATGGTGTTTGTTTCATACGTCTCCAAGTTGCCTTTGTTTTCCCGCCCACCCACCCTTTTTCTTCGAGGACTCAAAGTTCTTGTTCAAGTATCCTTTTACTGATGGGAAGTCTCTCCATTCCTTTCCGTCAATGTTCTTATCCGGTGATTCTCAAGAAGATACTAACGGAGCTTCAAGTTCGTCACTGTTCACTCATTTTCTTCTCCGGTGGGTTCAAATCAAGCTTTTGGTGTTGATCATATCCCTTTTCCTTGTTTCAAATGCTTTCTCATGCTGGTGCACCTCTTAATCATCCACTCCTCGCTATTCATTTGTTCTGGAGTGCTAAAGATATCTCGAAGATTCGTGCTTCCACTCTGTATTCGTTCAAGCCTGTTTCGAGATTGTTATCTCATTCAAGCCATTTAATTCAACCGGCGCAATCTCTTTTTCAAATCTTTCAACGGTGTTTCTTTTGAGTGGGCCCTAACCCAAGTCTTTTCCCAGGATCTTACCTGACTCTTCTAATTTTCCCGAAGTTATTCTCAAATTCATTTCTAAGTTTGATGTAAGAATGAATTGTCATCAGTCATATGTCTTCCTCCAAGATCTTTCAAATTCTTTCATCGTTGGCTCAACCACTTCGCTTTTTATTCTCCCGGAGTGTCTAAACAGTTCTTAGTGGTGGTTCTCGTCATCATCCTCAACATTTGAAGACCGAAGAAGATTTTCTCTTAAATCTTGCTTCGTTCTCTTGAAGAAGCGTGGTTCTAGCTTGTTGCCACTCTCTCATAATTATTTTTGATTGTGAGAATTCTTCTCACGCATCTGGAGCAATTCAGGAGTCTTTTCAGATTGATTCTCCGGAGCCCGTCATCTCATAATTATCCATTCCAGCTTTCAGCTCTCGTTCTCCAAATCTTACCGGTGCATCATTCAAGTATTATCTAATCAGCTCGTGATGTAACGCCCTCGATGCGGCTATATCTCCCACGTGTCGAAGCACGACTTAGAGGCATAACCGCATTGAAAGCAATGTCGCAAGTGAGTTAATCTTCACACAACCCATGTAATACATAAGGGAAAAGATACATAGTTGGCTTACAATCGCCACTTCACACAATTACATGAATAAAGCATTACATCATCCAGATACAATCAAGGTGTGACTACGGAACCCAAAATAAAAGAAGACTACCCCAAATGCTACGCAAATCCCCGATCGACCCCAACTTGGCTCCACTACTGATCCACTAGAACGAAACAACACAAACGACAAGATCTTCATCGAGCTCCTCCTTGAGCTTGGTAGCGTCACCTGAACGGTATTGACGAGCACCTGCAAACTGGTTTTGGAAGTATCTGTGAGTCACGGGGACTCAGCAATCTTGCACCCTCGCGGTCAAGACTATTTAGGCTTATGGGTAAGGTAAAGGTATGAGGTGGAGCTGCAGCAAGCGACTAGCATATATGGTGGCTAACATACGCAAATGAGAGCGAGAAGAGAAGGCAAAGCACGGTCGAGAAACTATGATCAAGAAGTGACCCTAGAACAACCTACGACAAACATTACTCCAACACCGTGTTCACTTCCCGGACCCCGCCGAGAAGAAACCATCACGGCAACACACGCGGTTGATGTATTTTAATTAAGGTCAACTTCAGGTTTTCTACAACCGGACATTAACAAATTCCCATCTGCCCATAACCGCGGGCACGGCTTTCGAAAGTTCAAAACCTTGCAGGGGTGTCCCAACATAGCCCATCACAAGCTCTCACGGTCAACGAAGGATATTCCTTTTAGCAGGAAGACCCGATCAGGCTCGGAATCCCGGTTACAAGACATCCTCGATAATGGTAAAACAAGTCCAGCAACACCGCCCGAATGTGCCAACAAATCCCGATAGGAGCTGCACATATCTCGTTCTCAGGGCACACTCAGATGAGACATCCTACGAGTAAAACCAACCCTCAACTTGCCCCAAGGTGGCCCCGCAGTCTACTCGGTCGGACCAACAGTCAGAGGAGCACTGGCCCGGGGGGGTTAAATAAAGATGACCCTTGAGTCTGCAGAACCCAAGGGAAAGAAAAGGCTAGGTGGCGCATGGTAAAACCAATGTTGGGCATTGCTGGAGGAGTTTTATTCAAGGCGAACTGTCAAGGGGTTCCCATTATAACCCAACCGCGTAAGGAACGCAAAATCCGGGAACATAACACCGATATGACGGAAACTAGGGTGGCAAGAGTGGAACAAAACACCAGGCATAAGGCCGAGCCTTCCACCCTTTACCAAGTATATAGATGCATTAATTAAATAAGCGATATTGTGATATCCCAACAAGTAAACATGTTCCAACAAGGAACAACATCTCCATGTTCCAACAAGGAACAAACTTCAATCTTCACCTGCAACTAACAACGCTATAAGAGGGGCTGAGCAAAGCGATAACATAGCCAAACAACGCTTTGCTAGCACAAGGTGGGTTAGAGGCATGGTTCAACAATATGGGAGGCATGATAAGCAAGTGGTAGGTATCGCAGCATAGGCAGAGCAAAAGAGCGAGCATCTAGCAAGCAAAGATAGAAGTGATTTTGAGGGTATGATCATCTTGCCTGAAATCCCGCAAGGAAGAAGAACGAGTCCATGAAGAAGACAAACGGACATAGTCGAACAAATCCTCACAAATGCAACGTTATCGGAACCAACCCGAAGAAGCAACACTGGAAAGAAGCAAACAACATAGTAAACAACCATCACATAACATGGCATGATGCACAACCAAGTATGATGCATGTCCGGTTTAAACATGCATGGCATGGCAAAGTGCACAAGTAATCCTACAAATTAAGTGGAGCTCAATATGCAACGGAGTTGCATATTGAAGAAAACACCACATGACTTATTTAGTTCTCTCTCGTTTATGTACCCAACAAGATTAAATGTTGTTAGCATGGCAAGAGGTGAAGCATGATGAAACTATCTAATCTAGGCAAGTTTAAATGAGGCCGGAACAACAAAACAACAAGTCCGGAAACTCCTCATATGCATATATTAGGTTTGGTACTGTTCTGCCCTAAACACAATTTTAGAGTTGTTAAACATGCAAAGTGAGTACACCATGTTAAACTAGGCATATTTCTACCCCATTTACATATATAATTTATTTAATTCGAAGCTACGGTTAATTAGTTATGAATTAAAGCATTTTAACATGACCTAGGAGCAAATTTAAACAAAAAACATTTTAGACATTTTAAACATGATTGAAAAAGGCATATTATTAATCTACACAAAATTCTAAGCAAGTTTCATATATTAAGTTTTTCCATGTGATGCATAGTTTGTGAGTTATTAAATGTATGAACATGAGGGTCTTTTCTGCAAAAGTGCTCTCTCTGGGATATTTGGAAAATCCTCCTGAACTAAAAAAACATAACAGGCCGAAAGTTGAACTGGCCCAACAGGCACAAAGGGCTGGAGGGGGTGCTGCTCACCCATGGACCTCTTGGGCCGGCGGATCTGGGCTGGGGCGTGGTCAATGCACAGTGAGCGTGGCTGTGCTCGTTCGTTCGAAGAAGGGGCCATGGCCGCCCTGGTTCATTGTTGCCAGCGAGGTCGATGGCCAGCGCGGGCTCGAGGGCATGGGGGAAGGCACGGTTCCGACGAGCAGGGGCCGGAGACGGCACGGCGGAGCGGCTTGCGAAGGTGCTAGGACTTCACTCGAGGCAGGCAGTCGGCACAGCTGCTCCTGTTGTTCAACGCGGGGATACAGGGGAGCGGCCACAGGATGACTTGGCACGGCGGCTCATCGGTGGTCTTCGGCGAGGGCACCGGTGGCCGGGGACGGGGTCCAACCGGCGGGATCTGGCCGGAACGGGCAAGGGCGGCGAAGACACGGATCCGGGCGGTTGAGGTCGGAGGAACTTGACCCCGGTGACGACAGAGCTTCCGCGAGCAGCCATGGCATCTCCCACTGGTTCCCTGTGTAGAGACAGAGAGGGTGAGGCGAGAGAGATGAGAGATATCTTGAGAGAGAGAAGCGTGAGGGAGGGAGAGAGAAACGACAGTGAAGAAGAAGAACGAGAGAAAGGAACGAGGCAGAGCAGCTGTGGCATGGTACAGCGTGTGAAGAAAAGGGAGCGAGCGCTGGGACCTTCGATGGTTGCTGCTGCTTGCGGCGGCACCCAAGGCAAGCCCCTCGAGCACGAGCAGGTGGGAGGAGGAGGAAGCTGCAGGCTTCGGTGGTGGGCTGGTGAGGAGGTCGAGGGAGGGAGATCGGGTGAGGCGTTGGTTGGGGGCGTTTTGGATCGAGGAAGATCCCGAGGTGGGAGATGAGTGCGGCGGCGGCAGGGACAAACTTCCTAGATTTTAGGGTTGGGCTAAAGTTTGGTCCGGTGAATATATAGCAGGTGGACTAGGCTTAGGGGCTACCTCGCCCCTCCGATCGTAAGCAGACGGTCGCGAATAAATAGTCTAGGAAGTCCCAATGAACAAAACGGAGATGTTTTGTAGACGTTAGGGGATGATCCGAATCCAACGGTGACGACTGCCCGGGTCGGGCCCGGGACAGCTTTCGGGCGCGCGTGCGAGGAGGGTCGCGGGCTGACGAGAGAGGTTAGGTAGGGCCTGGCGGTGAGTGGTAGTGGGCTGAGATGAGAGGAGAGGAGTGCAGCCCGGCAACTGTTTCCGGAGACCGAAAACGTCCGACGTGTTGACCGACTATAATGTCGCTATAGTTATCCGTTGGGGCATCAAACAAACTCCGAATGCGATGAAACTTGGCAGGCGTCCTACCTACAACATAACAACAATGCATGCCAACTTTCAACCCATTCCGAGAACATTTTTCGGCCACTTATAAAATAATATTTCGGACGTGCCGCGGGCGCGTGCAAGTGTGTCTGGGCTTAACGGAAAACGGACGGAACTGGGGGAACCCGGACGAATGCAAGTTTTTGAAAACATGATGATGCAATGCAGATGACATGGCAAGATGCGACACGCAAGCATATGACAAGGCAACAACAACGAATCACTGGAAGGCACCTGGCGCATCGGACTCGGGGCGTCACAACACTGCACCACTACGAGAGGATCTCGTCCCGAGATCTAGAATGGCACCGGAGGGAAACGGAAGAGGAGAGAAGAGGTAAAGCTAAGTTGCTTCATTGACGAATGAGTGAAACCACGAACCTTGAGAGGTTAAACAATTTGAAAGGGGAATACAACGGAGATGAGCAAAGTTGAAAACACTCCGTTAGAAAAGAGGAACAAGGAACATTACTAGAACCTTGTACTTTGAAAGACATAAGAGAAGGGGTACCATAGACAAGAATTACAAGCAAGCACTCTGGTAGAAACTAGATGTACAAGGAACGATAAGGATCAGCAACGACAACACTCCGGTTGGAAATGGAAGGCAATAATAAGAACTTGGCAAAATGAAAACGCTTGGATGAGACTCCGGTCAGAAGAGGAATGATAGCCACAACACTCCGGTAGAAACAAGATAGAGAAGGAATAAGGATGATAAAAATTTGAACAGCACTCCGACTGAAAATGGAAGGGATAGAACATGATTTTGCCAAGATGGGAGGATACTTGATGAAAATCAACAACACACTACCTCCGGAACTATAGAATAATGGTACAAGGGGTAAGAAAGATTTCAGATGGCACTCTGGTTGAGAAGGGAGGCAAAACTTGATAAGATGAGAGAACTTGAATGAAATCACGACACTCCGGTTGAATGGATAAGCAAAAGGAAAGAACATGATCCTCACAATTCGAGATGATGAGTGAAGAGAGCATCATCACAATGCCTCCGAAACAAAAGAATAGAAGTTGGATCATTGGAAATGAAGGAGTTGAGAAGAAAATGACATCTTCTACCACAATAGAATTTGAGAAGCATCCTTAGAAAGAAGTATGGGACAGAGTTGTTGGAAAATAAACAACGAAAGGAGTACGCTTGTAATGGTCTTATAGAAGACATCTCAGCATTATGACGTGACAACTTGCCACTTACGGAAAAGATTTGATTGATAAGAACAAGGAGACGAGAAACTTATTTCCACCGGGAGGATAAAGAAGAACTTGGGTCCTATATGAGCACCATACATAGCAATAATCCTTAGGGAAAAGCTTTAGGTGAAATATAACCCAAGATAACTCCAACGAAGAGATTGATGGATTTAAAATACCTCATTCTTAACAACCTGTGAATCATGAAACATGAACTCAAATTATCAAGAATGACATAATACCACTTCCAATGATAAGGTAGAAAGAATTGCACTACGGATTGCAAGATGAAGAATGCTTGAACTCCTCTGAAAAGAATGTTGATGAACACTTTGAGAAGGAATTAAATCCTTGATGACCCATCATGTAGAACCTTCATGAAGAACTCCTGTAAACAAAAGAATGATCAAACGAAAGGAAAGAGAAGTTGAAAATACAAGGTGAATCCTTGCAAAGATTAGATGGATCTTCGCGACGAGATAAAGAGAAAACTTGGAACTCCGGAAAAGAAAGATGAACAAATGGAAACAAGAATTTGATGAGCCCCCGGAATAAGGAATTAATCACTTGAGTGAAACAAGAGTAAGAATTATGCTATGCGTATCCTTCACCAATTAAATTGATGACAAACAATGGATTTGGCATACTACTTACTCTCCTAGAAAGGATTAAGATAGATATTGCGCAAACTTGAAGAGGTCTTCAATGATCCACTGGTAGGATTTAAAAGAACGAAAGAATTGATATGATAACGAAGGAAGAAGAACTCTTGAACGAACCACCGCAAGAATTTAAAATGAACGAAGAGAAGATAAAAAAAACAACGGGAAGAAAAAAATGAATGAAGATGCTTGAGGGAATTTGGTACAAGTGAAACGAATAGATCATGAACTGATTAAAGAATATTTGAATGATGCATCGGTAAGATTTGGGGGATGAGAGCTGAAAGCTGAGAATGAATAAGTCTCCTGAAATGATGGGCTACGGATGATCAAACTGAAAAGGCTCCTGGATTGCTCCGGAAGGATGAAAAGAATTCTCACAATCAAAACAATTATGAGAGTATGGAATCAAAGCTAGAACTATGAATCTTTGAAAGAACGGATATGATTGCAGAGAAACTCTTCTTCTATCTTCAAATGTTGATTATGACGATGAGAAGCGCCACCAAGAATTGTTGAGACACTCCGGAATAAGAAGAATAGAAAAGTTGAACCAATGATGAAAACAATTTGACAGATCTTGAAGAAAAACATAAGACTGATGATAATTCATTCTTACGTCAAACTTTGAAAAGAATTTGAGAAGCTCTGGAAAAGATAAGAAGAGTCAGGTAAGATCCTAGGAAAAGACCTGTGGGTTAGGGGCCACTCAAAAGAAACATCGTTGAAATGATTTAAAAGAGAGGTTGCACCGGTTGAATTAAATGACTTGAATGAGATAACAACCTTGAAAGATCTTGAACGAAAGCAGAGTGTAAGCACGAATCTTCGGGATATCTTGAGCACTCCAGAACAATTGAATAGCGACAAATGAGGAGCACCGGCATGAGAAGGTGTTTGAAACGAGGAAAAAGGGATATGATCAACACCAAAACTTCATTTGAATCCACCGGAGAAGAAAATGAGTGAAGAGTGACGAACTTGAAGCTCCGTTAGAATCTTCATGAGAATCACCGGGTAAGAACATGAAGGAAAAGAATGGGGAGACTTCACATGAATAAAAAGATACTTGATTAAGAAATCTGAGTCCTTGAAGAAACAAGGGTGGGAGGACGGGAAAAACAAGGGCAACTTGGAGACGGATGAAACAAACACCGTTCAGAAGAAACTGATACTTGATCTTGCGGATGTTGAAATGATCGAATCCACTTGAAGAGAAGCACACCGGTGAAAAGGATTGACATGACAAACTCGATGATCGAGAAGGATTACTATTCACATAGGAATATGAGAACACCACTTAGACAAGGGATGGAATCAACATTTGACTTCGAAGCAACTCGAATACCACAACTCAAAGCAAAACAAAAGATTGGCTTGCAGAATAAGCCGGAACAAACATATGATAGAGATTTCGTTCGAAGTTTTCGTGGTGGGGCCTACACGGGCTCGATCGTACAACACCATCATGTACAAGGCAGTGCACATGACATACGAAGCGTCCCCGAGTCGGCATAGCCAAGGACTCTTTAAGACACAATGAGACCATTGTAAAACCAACCGTGAATAGGCGGACCACTAGACGTCGAACCCCAATTTCGTATCATACATCTGTCGGAAAGATATCCTAAGAGCTACTTGAATTCCCACTTATAAACTCCCGAAATTTTCCGGTAATGCAATCAGGTGTTGGGGATACAGGGGAAGCATAATATCTCACCCAAAACTAGCAAATCCTACATCCAGCTGTATCCATCCCTCAACACATAACCAAGAAATCTTCAGAAATCATTTACCTCAACCTTCAAAAAGCATCCGTTATACTAGTTATGGCAATACTCCCGAATCTCCCGCCCCAGTACTGGGTGGCGTCGAGGTTATCTCACCAACAACTGCATAAAAGAGATTTTCGATGTCGGCGAAACTAAACTCAGGTATTCCAGAACTGCAACGATAAAATTGTGATGACAACACCTCGGAGCTCAACTCCCCGGGACACTGCCACAACCCCTAAATGACAGGAGGCACCAAGAACAATGTTCTCGTCACAAAACCATCGGAACGATTCCAAGATACCCGCGTGATCCTAAAAAAAATTTAGTGAAATTTAAGAAGAGAAGAGTCAAAACTCTACGTCAGGATGCCTCACCAGAGCGACAAAGGGACTGAGGAGTAAAAAGAATTCCTAACTCTCCGATATATATAATCCTAAATGACTCAAAACATTTCTACACTCAATAACGCCAGCGATTCGATCAAGCAGGGGGCTCCTAAGGTCGGGGAAGGCTCTGATACCAACTTGTAACACCCTCGATGCGGCTATATCTCCCACGTGTCGAAGCATGACTTATAGGCATAACCGCATTGAAAGCAATGTCGCAAGTGAGGTAATCTTCACACAACCCATGTAATACATAAGGGAATAGATACATAGTTGGCTTACAATCGCCACTTCACACAATTACATGAATAAAGCATTACATCATCCAGATACAATCAAGGTCCGACTATGGAACCCAAAATAAAAGAAGACTACCCCAAATGCTACACAGATCCCTGATCGACCCCAACTGGGCTCCACTACTGATCCACTAGAACGAAACAACACAAACGACAAGATCTTCATCGAGCTCCACCTTGAGCTTGGTAGCGTCACCTGAACGGTATCGACGAGCACCTGCAAACTGGTTTTGGAAGTATCTGTGAGTCACTTGGGACTCAGCAATCTCGCACCCTCGCGATCAAGACTATTTAGGCTTATGGGTAAGGTAAAGGTATGAGGTGGAGCTGCAGCAAGCGACTAGCATATATGGTGGCTAACATACGCAAATGAGAGCGAGAAGAGAAGGCAAAGCACGGTCGAGAAACTATGATCAAGAAGTGATCCTAGAACAACCTACGTCAAACATTACTCCAACACCGTGTTCACTTCCCGGACCCCGCCGAGAAGAGACCATCATGGCAACACACGTGGTTGATGTATTTTAATTAAGGTCAACTTCAGGTTTTCTACAACCGGACATTAACAAATTCCCATCTACCCATAACCGCGGGCACGGCTTTCGAAAGTTCAAAACCCTGCATGGGTGTCCCAACTTAGCCCATCACAAGCTCTCAAGGTCAACGAAGGATATTCCTTCTAGCGGGAAGACCCAATCAGGCTCGGAATCCGGGTTACAAGACATCCTCGACAATGGTAAAACAAGTCCAGCAACACCGCCCGAATGTGCCGACAAATCCTGATAGGAGCTGCACATATCTCGTTCTCACGACACACTCAGATGAGACATCCTACCAGTAAAACCAACCCTCAAGTTGCCCCGAGGTGGCCCGCAGTCTACTCGGTCGGACCAACACTCAAAGGAGCACTGGCCCGAGGGGGTTAAATAAAGATGACCCTTGAGTCTGCAGAACCCAAGGGAAAGAAAAGGCTAGGTGGCGAATGGTAAAACCAATGTTGGGCATTGCTGGAGGAGTTTTATTCAAGGCGAACTGTCAAGGGGTTCCCATTATAACCCAACCGCGTAAGGAACACAAAATCCGCGAACATAACACTGATATGACAGAAACTAGGGCGGCAAGAGTGGAACAAAACACCAGGCATAAGGCCGAGCCTTCCACCCTTTACCAAGTATATAGATGCATTAATTAAATAAGAGATATTGTGATATCCCAATAAGTAAACATGTTCCAACAAGGAGCAACATCTCCATGTGCCAACAAGGAACAAACTTCAATCTTGACCTGCAACTAACAATGCTATAAGAGGGGCTGAGCAAAGCGGTAACATAGCCAAACAACGGTTTGCTAGCACAAGGTGGGTTAGAGGCTTGGTTCAACAATATGGGAGGCATGATAAGCAAGTGGTAGGTATCGCAGCATAGGCATAGCAAAAGAGCGAGCATCTAGCAAGCAAAGATAGAAGTGATTTCGAGGGTATGATCATCTTGCCTGAATCCCGCAAGGAAGAAGAACGAGTCCATGAAGAAGACAAACGGATGTAGTCGAACGAATCCTCACGAACGCAGTGTTATCGGAACCAACCCGAAGAAGCAACACCGGAAAGAAGCAAACAACATAGTAAACAACCATCACATAACATGGCATGATGCACAACCAAGTATGATGCATGTCCGGTTTAAACATGCATGGCATGGCAAAGTGCACAAGTAATCCTACAAATTAAGTGGAGCTTAATATGCAACGGAGTTGCATATTGAAGAAAACACCACATGACTTATTTAGTTCTCTCTCGTTTATGTACCCAACAAGATTGAATGTTGTTAGCATGGCAAGAGGTGAAGCATGATGAAACTATCTAATCTAGGCAAGTTTAAATGAGGCCGGAACAACAAAACAACTAGTCCGAAAACTCCTCATATGCATATATTAGGTTTGGTACTGTTCTTCCCTAAACACAATTTTAGAGTTTTTAAACATGCAAAGTGAGTATGCCATGTTAAACTAGGCATATTTCTACCCCATTTACATATATAATTTATTTAATTCGGAGCTACGGTTAATTAGTTATGAATTAAAGCATTTTAACATGACCTAGGAGCAAATTTAAACAAACAACATTTTAGACATTTTAAACATGATTGAAAACGGCATATTATTAATCTACACAAAATTCTAAGCAAGTTTCATATATTAAGTTTTTCCATGTGATGCATAGTTTGTGAGTTATTAAATGTATGAACATGAGGGTCTTTTCTGCAAAAGTGCTCTCTCTGGGATATTTGGAAAATCCTCCTGAACTAAAAAAACATAACGGGCCGAAAGTTGAACTGGCCCAACAGGCACAAAGGGCTGGAGGGGGTGCTGCTCACCCATGGACCTCTTTGGTTGGCGGATCTGGGCTGGGGCGTGGTCAACGCACAGTGAGCGTGGCTGTGCTCGTTCGTTCGAAGCAGGGGCCATGGACGCTCTGGTTCATTGTTGCCAGCGAGGTCGATCACCGGCGCGGGCTCGAGGGCATGGGGGAAGGCATGGTTCCGGTGAGCAGGGGGCGGAGACGGCACGGCGGAGCGGCTTGCGGAGGTGCTGGGACTTCACTCGAGGCAGGCAGTCGGCGCAGCTGCTCCTGTCGTTCAACGCGGGGATACAGGGGAGCGGCCGCAGGATGACTTGGCACGGCGGCTTGTCGGTGGTCTTCGGCGAGGGCACCGGTGGCCGGGGACAAGGTCCAGCCGGCGAGATCCGGCCGGAATGGGCAAGGGCGGCGAAGACATGGATCCGGGCGGTTGAGGCCAGAGGAACTTGATCCCGGCGATGACAGAGCTTCCGCGAGCAGCCATGGCATCTCCCACTGGTTCCCTGTGCAGAGACAGAGAGGGTGAGGCGAGAGAGATGAGAGATCTCTTGAGAGAGGGAGAGAAGCGTGAGGGAGGGAGAGAGAAACGACAGTGAAGAAGAAGAACGAGAGAAAGGAAGGAGGCAGAGCAGCTGCGGCATGGTACAGCAAGCGAAGAAAAGGGAGCGGGCGCTGGGACCTCTGATGGTTGCTGCTGCTTGCGGCGGCACCCGAGGCAAGCCCCTCGAGCACGAGCAGGTGGGAGGAGGAGGAAGCTGCAGGCTTCGGTGGTGGGCTGGTGAGGAGGTCGAGGGAGATCGGGTGAGGCGCTGGTTGGGGGCGTTTTGGATCGAGGAAGATCCCGAGGTGGGAGTTGAGTGCGGCGGCGGAAGGGACAAACTTCCTAGATTTTAGGGTTGGGCTAAAGTTTGGTCCGGTGAATATATAGCAGGTGGACTAGGCTGAGGGGCTACCTCGCCCCTCTGATCGTAAGCGGACGGTCAGGAATAAATAGGCTAGGAAGTCCCAACAAACAAAACGGAGATGTTTTGTAGACGTTAGGGGATGATCCGGATCCAATGGTGACGACTGCCCGGGTCGGGCCTGGGACAGCTTTTGGGCGCGCGCGTGAGGAGGGTCGCAGGCTGACGAGAGAGGTTAGGTAGGGCCTGGCGGTGAGTGGTAGTGGGCTGAGATGAGAGGAGAGGAGTGCAGCCCGGCAACTATTTCCGGAGACCGAAAACGTCCGACGTTTTGACCGACTATAATGTCGCTATAGTTATCCGTTGGGGCATCAAACAAACTCCGAATGTGATGAAACTTGGCAGGTGGCCTACCTACAACATAACAACACCGCATGCCAACTTTCAACCCATTCCGGGAACATTTTTCGGCCACTTATAAAATAATATTTCGGACGTGCCGCGGGCGCGTGCAAGTGTGTCTGGGCTTAGAACGGAAAACGGACGGAACTGGGGGAACCCGGACAAATGCAAGTTTTTGAAAACATGATGATGCAATGCGGATGACATGGCAAGATGCGACACGCAAGCAAATGACAAGGCAACAACAACGAATCACTGGAAGGCACCTGGCGCATCAGACTCGGGGCGTCACACGTGATCTCTTCATTCTCTTGTATCTAAATTTCCCCAAGTATCTTTGTTCGTTTTCAAATTCTTACCGGTGATTCATCCCTTTACTTCGTTCGTTTTTCAATTCTTATGGTGGTTCGTTCAAGATCTCTCTTCCTTGGTTATCATATCAATTCATTCGTTCTTTCCAATCCTACCGGTGGTTCGTTGAAGACCTTCCCAAGTTGGCGCTATATCTACCTTAATCTTTTCTACGAGAATAAGTAATTTGCCAAATCCGTTGCTTACCATCAATCTAAATTTGTGAAGGATGTGCATAACGTAATTCTTATTATTGTTTCATACAAGTGCTCTAATTTCTTATTTTCGGAGTGGTTCATCATATCACATTCTCGGTTCGAGATGCTTTATCTTTTCTTCCGGAGTTCCAAGTTTCCACTTTATCTTGTCACAAAGCTTCATCCAATCATTGCAAGGCTTCACCTTGTGTTTTCAACCTCTCTTTCCTTCCGTTTGATCATCCTTTTGTTACCGGAGTTCTTCATGGAGGCTCTACATGATGGTTCATCAAGGATTTAATTCCTTCTCGAAGTATTCATCGAGATTCTTTTCAAAGGAGCTCAAGTATTCTTCATCTTGCATTCCAAAGTGAAATTCTTTCTACCTTATCTTTTGGGATGGTGTTATGTCATTCTTCACAATTTCTCTTCGTGTTTCACGATTCACAAGTGTCGGCAATGAGATATTTAAATCCATCATTTTCTCTTTGTTCAAGAGATCTTTTCAACCCATCAATCTCTTCATTGGAATTATCTTGGGTTATATTTCACTGAAAGCTTTCCCTAAGGATTGTTGCAAATTATGGTGCTCATAAATGACCCAAGTTAGTCTTTCATCCTCCCGGTGAAATAAGTTTGTCATCTCCTTGTTAACCTTAATCCAATCTATTGTTTTCGTTAGTGGCAGAATTTCACCTCATAATTTTGAGACGTTTTCCATAAGCCCACTACAAGTTTATTCGTTTCGTTGTTATTTTTCCAACAACTACGTTATAACCTTCTTGGAAGGCTGCTTTCCAAGCCCATTTGTGGCAGAAGTTGGCATTTTCTTCACCATTCTGTCATTCCAATGATCTATCATCTATTATTTCTTCCGGAGGCATAGTGATATTGCTCTCTTCACTCATCATCTTGTATTTGGAGGATCGTGTTCTTTTCTGTGCTTATCCATTTAACCAGAGTGTTGTGTCATCTCCTCAAGTTCTTTTCATCTTATCAAGTCGTGCATCTCTTTTCAATCGGAGCGTTGTCCAAGTTATATCATTCTTATTCCTTCTCTATCTTGTTTTAATTAGAGTGGTTCCAATATCTATCTTGGCATTTAACCTCAAGGTTTTTCACAATGTTCTTTGTTCCTCTTTTCTAACGGAGTGTTTTTGACTTTGTTCACCTTCCTTGTATTCTTTTCTCAAAATTGTTTAACCTCTAAAGGTTCTTTGGTTTCACTCATTTGTCAAAGAAGCAATTAGTTTTACCTCTCCTCTTCCTCTTCCGTTTCCCTCCGGTGCCATCCTAGATCTCGGGACGAGATCCTTTCGTAGTGGTGGAGTGTTGTAACGCCCCGAGACCGTTGCGCCAAGTGTCTTCCAATTATTCGTTGTTGTAGCCTTGTCATTCGCTTGCGTGTTGCATCTTGCCATGTCATCATGTGCATTGCATCATCATGTTTTCAAAACTTGCATCCGTCTCGGTCTCCCCATTCTTTCCGTTGTCTGTTCTGAGCCCAGACACACTTGCACGCGCCCGTGGCATGTCCAAAATATTATTTTATAAGTGGCCGGAAAATGTTCTCGCAATGGGTTGAAAGTTGGCATGCGGTGTTGTTTTGTTGTCAGTAGACCGCCTGCCAGGTTTCATTGCATTCGGAGTTCGTTTGATGCCCCCAACAGATAACTATAGTGACAATATAATCGGTCAAAACGTCGGACGTTTTCGGTCTCCGGAAATAGTCGCCGGGTCTCTCTCTTCTCTTCTGTTCTCTCAGCCCTAGGCTTTCTGCACAGCCCACTACCACTCACCGCCAGGCCCTACCTAACCTCTCTCGTCATCCCGCGACCCTCCTCGCGCGCGCGTCCGAAAGCTGTCCCGGACCCGACCCGGGCAGTCATCACCAACGGGTCCGGATCATTCCCAAACATCTACATTACATCACCATTTTCCTATTTGGACTCCCTACCTATTTTTTTCTCGACCCTCAGATTTCGATCGGAGGGACTAGGTCGCCCCTAATCTCTAACCCACATGCTATATATGTATCAGTCCAACCCTAATTTCTAGGAGAGCTGTCCCATCCGCCGATTCCCTCCGCCGCCGCCGCTGTGTTTCCTCGGGATCCCCTCATTCCTTCCCGAACCAACCCAGCCTCCACCGTGCCTAGCACCGATCCAAATGCACCAAAGCCACCGCGTCCCGCACCCACAGCCTCGTGCGCCCGAGGCCTCGCCTCTTCCCGACCTCTCCTGAGTTCAGGGAGCATGCGCCCCTCGTCACCGCGCCGCCCGGCGAGCCTGCCAGCCGGCGACCTCGACCTCAGGCCGGCCCCGTCACGCGACCTCTTCCTTCCCTTCCTCCTATGGTTCTTCTTCCTCTCACTCACCCCGCCGGTCTCTCTCTCTCGCAGGTGGAGTCCATGGCGCCCCCGTCCGGGCCTCCACCACCGCTGTCGCCTCCGGCCCCCACTCATCGAGCCCCGGCCATCCCCGTTCATCAGCCGCCTCGAGCCACCCCGCTGTCAGCCAAGTTCCCCCTTCGCGTCGCGACGCACCTGGGCCCCTCTGCTTCCCTGCTCCAGATCGAGTGTCAAGCGTCGCTGCCTCTCCTGCCGACTGGAACCCCACCGGATCCGGTGACCCTTGCCGCCGCTGTCGCTAAGAACCTCGCCGGAGAACCATGTACCGCTCCTGGAACCGCTCGTCTCCGTCGCCTGCCACCACTCTGAACCTGCGCCTCCACAGTCTCTGCATCTCGTGTGCATGCGAGCGCACGCCTGTGCCCACACGAGGGTCGCATCGCATTGACCAAGGCCCAGCAACGTTCTTTGTTCGCTAGGCCGGCCCTTCTTCCTCAATCGGGCCAAGGCCCATGGTGAGGCAAACCCCCCAGTGCCTCTTTCTTTTTCCTTCCTTTGGGCCAGCTAGTTTCGGCCCGTGTATGTTTTTCTCAGCACCTGGGAATTTGCTAATTAATCCAGTAAAACAGATTTGCAAAAAAAACCTCAGCTTCATGCATTGAATAACTAAATAACTGTGCATCGGTTTAAAATGATCCAAATATGAAAAATGCTTATAATTTTGTGTGGATTAATAATTTGCAACTTTCATGAATGTTTGACATGTTTAAAATGTTGTTTGGTTAAATTTGCTCCAATGCCATGTTAAAATGTTTTAATTCATAACTAAATAACCGTAGCTCCATACCTAACAAACTTTATATATAAATGGGGCAGAAAAATGCCTAGTTTAACATGGTGCACTCCTATTGCATGTTTAACAAATCTAAAATATGGTTTACGGCAGACCAGTACCAAACCTAAAATATGCACATGAGGAGTTCCCAGACTTGTTGTTTGTTGTTCCGACCTCATTTAAACTTGCCTAGATAGGTGGTTTTCATTTGCTTCACCTCTTGCCATGTTAATCAACATTTAAAATTGTTGGGTACATAAACGAGAGTGAGATAAATAATTGATGTGGTGTTCCGTCAATATGCAACTCGTTGCATATTGAACTCCACTTAATTTGTAGTATTGTTTGTTGCACTTTGCCATGCCATGCCTCATTAAACCAGACATGCATCATTCTTGGTTGTGCATCATGCCATGTTTATGTGATGGTTGTTTACCATGTTGTTTTGCTTCTTTCCGGTGTTGCTTCTTCGGGTTAGTTCCGATAACGTCGCGTTTGTGAGGATCCGTTCGACTATGTCCGTTTGTCTTCTTCATGGACCCGTTCTTCTTCCTTGCGGGATCTCAGGCAAGATGACCATACCCTCGAAATCACTTCTATCTTTGCTTGCTAGTTGCTCGCTCTTTTGCTATACCGCGATACCTACCACTTGCTATATCATGCCTCCCATATTGCCATGTCAAGCCTCTAACCCACCTTGTCCTAGCAAACCGTTGTTTGGCTATGTTACCGCTTTGCTCAGCTCCTCTTATAGCGTTGCTAGTTGCAGGTGAAGATGGAGTTTGTTCCATGTTGGAACATGGTTATTATTGGGATATCACAATATCTCTTATTTAATTTAATGCATCTATATATTTGGTAAAGGGTGGAAGGCTTGGCCTTATGCCTGGTGTTTTGTTCCACTCTTGCCGCCCTATTTTCTGTCATACCGGTGTTATGTTCCTTGATTTTGCGTTCCTTACGCGGTTGGGTGTTGTGGGAACCCCTTGACGGTTCGCTTTGAATAAAACTCCTCCAGCAAGGCCCAACCTTGGTTTTACCATTTGCCACCTACGCCTTTTTCCTTGGGTTCTGTAGACTCAAGGGTCATCTTTATTTTAACCCCCCCGGGCCAGTGCTCCTCTGAGTGTTGGTCCAAACTAGAGTCCTTTGCAGCGCCACCTCAGGGCAACTCGAGGTTTGGTTTTAGTTGTACGGAGCGCTCATCCGGTGTGCCCTGAGAACGAGATACGTGCGACTCCTATCAGGATTTGTCGGCACATCGGGCGGCTTTGCTGGTCTTGTTTTACCATTGTCGAAATGTCTTGTAACCGGGATTCCGAGTCTGATCGGGTCTTCCTGGGAGAAGGAATATCCTTCGTTGACCGTGAGAGATTGTGATGGGCTAAGTTGGGACACCCCTGCAGGGTTTTGAACTTTTGAAAGTCGTGCCCGCAGTTATGGGTAGATGGGAATTTGTTAATATCCGGTTGTAGAGAACTTGAAACTTATCTTAATTAAAATGCATCAACTGCGTGTGTAGCCGTGATGGTCTCTTTTCGGCAGAGTCCGGGAAGTGAACACAGTTTTGGTGTTATGTTTGAACGTAAGTAGTTTCAGGATCACTTCTTGATCATTTCTAGTTTCACGACCGTTGCTTTGCTTCTCTTCTCGCTCTCATTTGCGTATTTTAGCCACCATATATGCTACTTCTTGCTATAGCTCCACCTCATTACCCCTTTCCTACCCATAAGCTTAAATAGTGTTGATCTCGAGGGTGTGAGATGGCTGAGTCCCCATGACTCACGGATTACTTCCAAAACAGTTACAGGTGCCGATGATGCCAGTGCAGGTGACGCAACCCAGCTCAAGTGGGAGCTCGATGAAGATCGTGTTCGTTGTGTTGTTTTGTTTCCAGTTGATCAGTAGTGGAGCCCAGTCGGGGCGATCGGGGATCTAGCATTAGGGGTGGTCTTCTTTTATTTTGGTTCCATAGTCGGACCTTTATTGTATTCTGGATGATGTAATGCTATATTTATGTATTGTGTGAAGTGGCGATTGTAAGCCAACTCTTTATCCCTTTCTTATTCAGTACATGGGATGTGTAAAGATTACCCCTCTTGCGACATGCCTACTATGCGGTTATGCCTCTAAGTCGTGCTCTGACACGTGGGAGATATAGACGCATCGTGGGTGTTACACCTCCCTCGAAGTGAGCCCGGCGGCTGGTCATAACCGCCGCTGCTTGAGCTCCCGCCGGAGGAAGAGCCTCCGCTGCTAGACGAGCCATGGTCGTCGCCAAGAAGCTCAACCTCAGCGTCACCACGGCTTTCGTCAAGGCCAAGCTCATCGTCGCCACCGTCTTCTTCGGGGTAGTACCCCACGCGGCCTCCATCTTCCCCAAACACCCCCACGAAGAGGGTCACGACGCCGTCGTACTTGAAGTGGAGGGTGCACCTCCCGCTCAGACCACACGCACGAGCAAATGTCTGCCAGCCGCGGGTCAGTGTCACATTGCCTGTGGCGGAGACCTCGACCACGGCCCATGAGGCCTTACTGCAGCAGTCGTCGGCCTGCAGCCAGAGGCCGTCAGGCCCCAGGGCCGGTAGCTCGCCGGCAAAGAAGCGCAGAAGATGGAGCCAGGTGCCGGCCGGCCTCTCCGACCACACGACGAACTCCGGGGGCACCTTCGCTGAGTGGAAGCGCGGTCGAGGAGTCCGGGCAAACATGGTGCACCTCCCCTCATCACAGGGGGGTGCCTCGCCCTTGGCGGCTTCCAGCACGAGAAGGAGCACCGCCATAGCCGCCCAGGGTGGCGCCAGCCCCTGAAGGAGTGCGCCCGCGCCCCCGAGGGGCCACCGCAGGGGTTGCGACATGCTTATGGGGGCGGCCTCGCCCTCTCTTGGGCGGCGGCGAGCCAGGTCCCTCCTTGGGGGACCTTCCCCTTCTCAGCGGTGGAGAACTTCCTCACCGGCGCCTTAAGGACTATAGCAAGGTGGCGAGGCAAAGAGGAGGAACAAGAAGCAGGCAGCAAGAAGATGCAGATGAGCAAGGGGGCTCCCCCCCTCTCTTCATTTATAGCCGAGGGAGGCCAACCACCGGCCTCCATGATCCCGCACAATGATGGTTTTCTCTGCATGAAGTGAAGTCTCATCAAGTCGGATGGTTGCCGAGGCAGCATGGGGAAGCGGAGGCGCCCACGTCCCATCAATCGCCACGCGTCGACCAAGGCCACAGGCGATTAGGGCCCGCGGTGCTCCGCATTAGCCCTTTGGCCTCACCTCAAAGCCAAGTACAAGCGTGCCTTGGGCTCGGGGGCTACTGTCGGCATTCTAGGAACGGGAGTACCCAGACTTGCCTACCTGCGGCCCACGGCGTGGCTCCATCGACGGCCTGGTACGGCCCTGCGTCACCGGCAACAATCCAAGACCCTCGTGAGGCGGACGACATCCAGGGCCTCCCTGGGGGGCGGCCTCACCAGGCTGGCTCCCGAGGAACGGAGATATCTATGCAAGGAGCACCTCGCGAGGTTCATATGACGTGAGCCATGACGACCAAGGCCAGGCGGGCGCCAGCGGGCGCAGTTTACAAGTTGAAGGAAATATGCCCTAGAGGCAATAATAAAGTTATTATTTATTTCCTTATATCATGATAAATGTTTATTATTCATGCTAGAATTGTATTAACCGGAAACATAATACTTGTGTGAATACATAGACAAACAGAGTGTCACTAGTATGCCTCTACTTGACTAGCTCGTTGATCAAAGATGGTTATGTTTCCTAGCCATTGACATGAGTTGTCATTTGATTAATGGGATCACATTATTAGGAGAATGATGTGATTGACTTAACCCATTCCGTTAGCTTAGCACTCGATCGTTTAGTATGTTGCTATTGCTTTCTTCATGATTTATACATGTTCCTATGACTATGAGATTATGCAACTCCCATTTACCGGAGGAACGCTTTGTGTGCTACCAAACGTCACAACGTAACTGGGTGATTATAAAGGTGCTCTACAGGTGTCTCCGAAGGTACTTGTTGGGTTGGCGTATTTCGAGATTAGGATTTGTCACTCCGATTGTTGGAGAGGTATCTCTGGGCCCTCTCGGTAATGCACATCACTTAAGCCTTGCAAGCATTGCAACTAATGAGTTGGTTGCGGGATGGTGTATTACAGAACGAGTAAAGAGACTTTCTGGTAACGAGATTGAACTAGGTATTGAGATACCGACGATCGAATCTCGAGCAAGTAACATACTGATGACAAAGGGAACAACGTATGTTGTTATGCTGTCTGACCGATAAAGATCTTCGTAGAATATGTGGGAGCCAATATGAGCATCCAGGTTCAGCTATTGGTTATTGACCGGAGACGTGTCTCGGTCATGTCTACATAGTTCTCGAACCCGTAGGGTCCGCACGCTTAAAGTTTCGATGACGGTTATATTATGAGTTTATGGTTTTTGATGTACCGAAGGTTGTTCGGAGTCCCGGATGTGATCACGGACATGATGAGGAGTCTCGAAATGGTCTATACATGAAGATTGATATATTGGAAACCTATATTTGGATATCAGAAGTGTTCCAGGTGAACTCGGGATTTTACCGGAGTATCGAGGGGTTACCGGAACCCCCCGGGGGCTTAATGGGCCATAGTGGGGCTTTGTGGAGAAGAGGAGAGGCGGCCAGGGCAGGGCCACGCGCCCCTCCCCCCTAGTCCGAATAGGACAAGGAGAGGGGGGCGCCCCCCTTTCCTTCCTCTCTCCCTCCTCTTTCCCCCTCCACTCCTAATCCAACAAGGAAAAGGGAGGGAGTCCTACTCCCGGTGGGAGTAGGACTCCTCCTGGCACGCCCCTCCTGGCCGTCCGCACCTCCCCCCCCCCCCCCCTTGCTCCTTTATATACAGGGGCAGGGGCACCCTAGAGACACAACAATTGATCTTTTGATCTTTTAGCCGTGTGCGGTGCCCCCCTCCACCATAGTCCACCTCGATAATACTGTAGCGGTGCTTAGGCGAAGCCCTGCGTCGGTAGAACATCATCATTGTCACCACGCCATCATGCTGATGAAACTCTCCCTCAACACTCGGCTGGATCGGATTTCGAGGGACATCATCAGGCTGAACGTGTGCTGAACTCGGAGGTGTCGTACGTTCGGTACTTGATCGGTCGGATCGTGAAGACGTACGACTACATCAACCGCATTGTGCTAACGCTTCCGCTTTTGGTCTACGAGGGTACGTGGACAACACTCTCCTCTCTCGTTGCTAAGCATCACCATGATCTTGTGTGTGTGGAGGATTTTTTTTGAAATTACTACGTTCCCCAACAGTGGCATCCGAGCCAGGTTTTATGCATTGATGTTATATGCACGAGTAGAACACAAGTGAGTTGTGGGCGATATAAGTCATACTACTTACTAGCATGTCATACTTTGGTTCGGCAGTATTGTTGGATGAAACGACCCGAACCAACATTACGCGTACGCTTACGCGAGACTGGTTCTCCCGACGTGCTTTGCACACAGGTGGTTGGCGGGTGTCAGTTTCTCCAACTTTAGTTGAACCGAGTGTGGCTACGCCCGGTCCTTGCGAAGGTTAAAACAGGACCAACTTGACAAACTATCATTGTGGTTTTGATGCGTAGGTAAGAACGGTTCTTGCTAAGCCTGTAGCAGCCACGTAAAACTTGCAACAACAAAGTAGAGGACGTCTAACTTGTTTCTGCAGGGCATGTTGTGATGTGATATGGTCAAGACATGATGCTAAATTTTATTGTATGAGATGATCATGTTTTGTAACCGAGTTATCGTCAACTGGCAGGAGCCATATGGTTGTCGCTTTATTGTATGCAATGCAATCGCCCTGTAATGCTTTACTTTATCACTAAGCGGTAGCGATAGTCGTAGAAGCATAAGATTGGCGAGATGACAACGATGCTACGATGGAGATCAAGGTGTCGCGTCGGTGACGATGGTGATCATGACGGTGCTTCGGAGATGGAGATCACAAGCACGAGATGATGATGGCCATATCATATCACTTATATTGATTGCATGTGATGTTTATCTTTTATGCATCTTATCTTGCTTTGATTGACGGTAGCATTATAAGATGATCTCTCACTAAATTTCAAGATAAAAGTGTTCTCCCTGAGTATGCACCGTTGCCAAAGTTCATCGTGCCCAGACACCACGTGATGATCGGGTGTGATAAGCTCTACGTCCATCTACAATGGGTGCAAGCCAGTTTTGCACACGCAGAATACTCGGGTTAAACTTGATGAGCCTAGCATATGCAGATATGGCCTCGGAACACTGAGACCAAAAGGTCGAGCGTGAATCATATAGTAGATATGATCAACATAGTGATGTTCACCATTGAAAGCTACTCCATTTCACGTGATGATCGGTTATGGTTTAGTTGATATGGATCACGTGATCACTTAGAGGATTAGAGGGATGTCTATCTAAGTGGGAGTTCTTAAGTAATATGATTAATTGAACTTAAATTTATCATGAACTTAGTACCTGATAGTATCTTGCTTGTCTATGTTGATTGTAGATAGATGGCCTGTGTTGTTGTTCCATTGAATTTTAATGTGTTCCTTGAGAAAGCGAAGTTGAAAGATGATGGTAGCAATTACACGGAGTGGGTCCGTAACTTGAGGATAATCCTCATTGCTGCACAGAAGAGTTACGTCCTAGAAGCACCGCTAGGTGTACCACCTGCGCCAGCAACTGCAGACATTGTGAATGCCTGGCAGTCACGCGTTGATGACTACTCGATATTTCAGTGTGCCATGCTTTACGTCTTAGAACCGGTACTTCAACGACGTTTTGAACGTCATGGAGCATATGAGATGTTCCAGGAATTGAAGTTAATATTTCAAAAGAATGCCCGGATTGAGAGATATGAAGTCTCCAATAAGGTCTACAGCTGCATGATGGAGGAGAATAGTTCAGTCAGTGAGCATATACTCAAGACGTCTGGGTACTGCAATCACTTGATTCAACTGGGAGTTAATCTTCCGGATGATAGCGTCATTGATAGAATTCTTCAATCACTGCCACCAAGCTACAAGAGCTTTGTGATGAACTATAACATGCAAGGGATGGATAAGACGATTCCCGAGCTCTTCGCAATGCTAAAGGCTGCGGAGGTAGAAATCAAGAAGGAGCATCAAGTGTTGATGGTCAATAAGACCACCAGTTTCAAGAAAAAGGGCAAAGGGAAGAAGAAGAAGGGGAACTTCAAGAAGATCAGCAAGCAAGTTGCTGCTCAAGAGAAGAAACCCAAGTCTAGACCTAAGCCTGAGACTGAGTGCTTCTACTGCAAGCAGACTGGTCAGTGGAAGCGGAACTGCCCCAAGTATTTGGCGGATAAGAAGGATGGCAAGGTGAACAAAGGTATATGTGATATACATGTTATTGATGTGTACTGTAGGATCGAAAGTATGTCTAGAGGGGGGGTGATTAGACTACTTGACCAAATAAAAACTTAACCTTTTCCCAATTTTAGTTCTTGGCACTTTTTAGCTATCTTAGGACAAGTCAAGCAATCAATACACAATTCAAGCAAGCATGCAAAGAGTGTATTGGCAGCGGAAAGTAAAGCATGCAACTTGCAAGAATATAAAGGGAAGGGTTTGGAGAATTCAAACACTATTGGATACACGGATGTTTTTCCCGTGGTTCGGATAGGTGGTGCTATCCTACATCCATGTTTATGGAGACTTCAACCCACGAAGGGTAACGGTTGCGCGAGTCCACGGAGGGCTCCACCCACGAAGGGTCCACGAAGAAGCAACCTTATCTATCCCACCATGGCCATCGCCCACGAAGGACTTGCCTCACTAGTGGTAGATCTTCACGAAGTAGGCGATCTCCTTGCCCTTACAAACTCCTTGGTTCAACTCCACAATCTTGTCGGAGGCTCCCAAGTGACACCTAGCCAATCTAGGAGACACCACTCTCCAAGAAGTAACAAATGGTGTGTTGATGATGAACTCCTTGCTCTTGTGCTTCAAATGATAGTCTCCCCAACACTCAACTCTCTTTCATATGATTTGGATCTGGTGGAAAGAAGATTTGAGTGGAAAGCAACTTGGGCAGGCTAGAGATCAAGATTCATATGGTTTGAATGGAATATCTTGGTCTCAACACATGAGTAGGTGGTTCTCTCTCAGAACATATGAGTTGGAATGATGTATGTGTTCTGATGGCTCTCTCCTTTAGTGAAGAGGAGGTGGAGGGGTATTTATAGCCTCCACACAAAATCCAACCGTTACACACAATTTACCAATCTCGGTGGGACCGAATCAGAAAACTCGGTTGGACCGAAATGGTAAACCTAGTGACCGTTAGGAATTTCGGTGGGACTGACATGCAACTCGGTAGGACCGATTCGGTTAGGGTTTGGGCATAACGTAATCTCGGTGAGACCGATTGCACAAACTCGGTGATACCGAGTTTGGCAATAAGCTAACCAGAGAGTTGGTCAGGCAAACTCGGTGGGACCGACTTGCTTTTTCGGTGAGACCGAAAAGTTACAAGAAGGAAACATAGAGTTACCTTGCATTCTCGGTGGGACCGATTCGCTCTTTCGGTGAGACCGAAAAGTTACGAAAGGGAAACAGAGAGTTTGCAAGCCCATCTCGGTGAGACCGAGATCCTTATCGGTAGGACCGAATTTCTAGGGTTTGGCAGTGGCAAATGACAAGTGAAACTCGGTGGCGCCGGAATGAAAGAATCAGTATGACCGAGTTTGGCTTAGGGTTTAGGTCATTTGTGGATATGGGAAAGTAGCTGAGGATTTTGGAGCATATCATTAAGCACATAAAGCAAGAGGCTCATTAAGCAACACCTCATCCCTCCTTGATAGTATTGGCTTTTCCTAAAGACTCAATGTGATCTTGGATCACTAAAACATAAAATGAAGAGTCTTGAACTTTTGAGCTTGAGCTAATTCTTTGTCCTTAGCATTTTGAGGGTTCCACTTTCACATCCAAGCCATGCCAATCATTGAGCTTTCCTGAAATAATCATCTTGAAATAGCATTAGATCAATGAGCTATATGTTCTTATGAATTACCAAAACCACCTAGGGATAGTTGCACATTCAATCTCCCCCTTTTTGGTAATTGATGACAACATATAGATCAAAGCTTCGACAAATGATAATAAGCATGAAATATATCGTCGCTTTGAGAAGTATGTGACAAATAAGAGCTCCCCCTAAATTTGAGCATATTTAAAATTTGCTTTGGACTGCAAATGCACAAGGAGTTAGAATCATGGGTTACTCTTCCATGTCACATACATCTTGGTGGAGTGCTCAAAAATGATAAGATTGAAATACATGCACTCCTCACCAAGACTAGTGAATGATCACAAATGATAGATAGAATGATAATATTTAAGCAAGCATTAAGCAAACATTGAGTGTAGCTTATGATCAAACACATGATCATCGATGTCTCACAAACATAAGGGCATTGTATCTCACACACAAGCAAACAAAGTTCGAAAAACCACCAAATAAACAAGAGAGAATAAAAGCAACACTCTCTCTCGAAGCCTATGATCTATACATTTTCTCCCCCTTTGGCAACAAGTTACCAAAAAGTTCCTAGAAAATGCATAGTGCTAAGTCGACGCTCAGGCTTGATCTTCAGGTGGTGGTGGAGTCGACGCTGAGGTTGTGGCTGGCGCAAATGTTATGGCTCTGGTGTCAGCAACTGGCAGTGCAGACGACCTCGGACCTCGTGGCACCCTCGCAAAAGCATCAGTTGTGGTCCTGCCTCTCCTCTCATTCATGTCCTCCTGAAGCTGCTCCACGGCGGTCTGTATCTCTGTCACTTTGATGTCCATGTCATAGAACCTCTGTTCCATGATCCTCTCTAGGATTGCCTGGTTCTGAGTCAGGGTGGCAAGTCCTTGCTCAATATGCAGGGTGGACGCAACCAGGTAACCAAGCTGCTCTTGTTTGGTTTTCAGGAAGTAATCAGATGCCTCCGCTTGAGTAGGCATCCTGACAGCTTTCTCCTTCTTCGCCTTCTCCTTCTGAGCTTGTGCATGGACAGATGATGGCTCATTCTCAGTCATGACCACTTGGTTATCCTCGAAATCTGGACAGATGGGCAGATGTTCCTTATCCAAGAGGTATATGCCCGTGCCCATCTTGGAGTTGATGAGCTCCTGAATCTGTGGGGCATATCCACAGCTCCACTTCTGGTCTGCTGCTGTCCTCTTGATTGTTTCCACTATGAGACTCATGACTTTGAATTTTTGAGGCACGTCAAAAACATGAAGCAAATTGATCGCGTGACCTCTGATCATCTTGTGATCTCCAGACTTGGGCAGAAGAGTGTGCCTAAGGATCCAGTTGATCGTAGGCAATCCTGAAAGAAGATAGTGCACTGAGCCAAACTTGAACGTGTCAAGTGCTTCATTCGGAATCTCCTTGTACATGTTGGACATGGTGTTGTGGTCCATCTTCTTCTTGGCATAAATGTTCAAGTCATCTGCTTGCTCCTCTAGGGCATTGATCAACCTTGCCCATTCCTCAACAGTGGATTGGTACCTTGTACCCTCTGACATCCGAGTGATCCTGCCATCCGGATAAAAGTGTGCTGTGGAGTAGAATTGCATGATTAGCTCCTCATTCCACTTTGTGAGCTTCTGCCCAACAAAGTCTGCCACTCCACACGCACTAAAACTGTCATGTACTCCAGGGTAGTGTTCCTCATTCTCCTTTATGTAGGTCCAGTCGACCCATCTCATGTCACACACAATTGGCTTCTTGTCAAGCAAAACAGTCTCATAGAAATCCTGCTGCTCCTTGGTATGAAATCGGTAGTCCACTGCCGTCCTTCTCCTAGAAGCATACGGATCTGCTTCTCTCCACTTCCTCAGCCCTGAATCTCTCCTGAGCTTCATGTCCTCAGCCACAGGATGAGCATCGTTGTGGTCTGGGATCTTGGGCTTGAGCTTCCTAAGGACATGCTCTTCTTCTTCTTCCTCTGCAACTTCAGGCACTGGGGCCTTGTTCTTCTCAGTGGCTGGGATGCTTCTGGTGTTTCTCTTTGGTGCACTCTTAGGCTTAGATGCAGCCTTGGGCTTGGATGCAGCTGTCCCTGACCTTATGGCATCTCCCATAAGTTTGGCTACCTTGGGTGCTGGTGCAGCAACCTCTTCTTCTTCCTCCTCCTCATCTACCATGATGAAGGCCTTCCCAAGCACTCTGGCCACAGTCTTCTTCACTCGTTCTTTCCTCTTTTTGCCCTCAGCAGCAATGGGCTTAATGGGAGCAGGCTTCACAGTTGAAGCCCTAGCCTTTGACATGGGCTGCCTGCCTGCTGGCCTTTTGATTTTCAGGCCTGGCTTTGTGCCTGCTGCTGGCTCAGCTCTCTTTGATGTGGCCTCTTCCTCTGCCACATAGTCCTCATCTTCAGAATCTGAGGTTCTCTTCTTCCTTTGACGTGTGGCAGCTTTAGGCAGGTTGCTGGGTGTGCTCCTGCTGCCATCATCTGAGGAGCTTGAGGGGCTAGTGCCCTCACTCAACTGTACTTGCTGCTCTGACAAGTTCTGGCTGTCACTCTGGTCTGACATGATGCAAACTGACTGCTGACCCTGCGAATAGATTATAGATGAGATAGAGTGGATGAGCATCACAAAATGCAGAGATTTTTGCAAAAGAATAATTCAAAAACTTAGTTTTAGTTTCCCACTGAGATCATCTCGGATCTACTGATTTTCAAACTCGGTGACACCGAAGCAGTGTTGGCACCAGAATTAGTGAACTCGGTCAGACCGAGTCACAGTTCGGTGGCATCGAGACTGCTAGGGTTTCACAGAGTTCCAAAATCGGTCACACCGATAAGTAATTCTCGGTCAGACCGAGTTTTACTTGTGCAATGGCATAAGCCAAATCGGTGGGACCGAGTTTTTCAACTCGGTGGGTCCGAGATGGTTTCGGCGGAAACCTAACCCTAAAATTTTCGAATTAAACCTAATCTACGAGTTCATTGACTGGATAGGAGTTTATCAAACGTGGCAAGAATCATGATGATCACAATGTGCTAGGAATCGGATTGAAGAATAGCACAAAGATCGAGTCCATACCCTAGTTCGGCGGAGACTCGCTACGGCGGCAACGGCGGGGCAGAAATTCCGTTGACGGCGATGGAGACCAGCGACTTGAGGCTGCTGGCAGCAAGGAGGACGATCCGGAGACCCAGGAGGCAGAGCAAGCTATGCGCGGGCGAAGAGGTTTCGGAGAAATTTCCAAAATTCTTCCCGTCACTATATATAGCCCGACCCTGTCGGTGTGACCGAGTGGAACAACTCGGTGGCACCGAGATGCAAAACTGTATACAGTTATTGCAACTCGGTGTGACCGAGTGGTTCAAATCGGTTGCACCGAGATCGAAAACCTAGACCAACTTAAAGATCTCGGTAGGACCGAAAGTATGGTATCGGTCAGACCGAGAATCACAAAGAGGTTTTGGAAGTTTAAGTCTATGACGAATCGGGGACTCCGAGCGCTCCTCACACAGAGTGGTTCGAATCTGACTTGATCAAGTTTTGTGATGCAGCATGAATAGAGTTTAAGACGAGAAAAGCATAGATAGCTAGAGGAGGTTCTTAGGCATTCTTGTCCATCCACTTGGCAAAAGAAGATAAAGCCAAACAATCAAAACAACAAGTGGATGTCCTCGAATGAGTAAAATATGCACCAACATGCTCACACAATAAGATGGCAAATGAAATATGTGGCAAAGCATGCACAAACAATTCTAGCATCTATCAAGCAATTTGCGATGACTGGGTCATCTATATATGAGTATATTGACTTAGGAGTCAAGTGAGAACACTTGATCGTAGGTCATACTCATCGTTTAAGCTCAAGTGGGGTTACCACTTTTACATAAAGCATTGTTGTATTCACATCTTTAGAGTTGCTTTAGCTCAAGTCTTAGAGTAAAGCTCCCCCTAGATGTGATATCCCCCCTAAGAGGGATGAACTAACCTTGGGTTTTGTCGATGATGACTTCATGTAGATGTTGAAGATGTGGATGCTCAATGTTGATGTAGATCACTTGGAGCTATCCATTTGAGTGAATTGCACTTTCAATACCTACATGGGTTAGTCCCACAAGGAACAAACAAGGATATCCATAGACATAGAGTGATGCATACACATGATGTCCATGAAAACTTTAGGTTACCTTGTCCCTTGTCTTACCAACAAGAGGGTTTGTGACTCCTTGAACTAGTGCATGATGTGGAAGTTGATTGCACTTGTTCTTGCCAAAATGATGAGAATGAAATATGTTGGCGGAGTCACCCTCAAGAACTCTCTAGTTCTTCTTCTTTTGGATCCACACCATCTTGATGGGAATCCTTGGAGTTGTAGTCGTACTTGATGAAGTGGAACTTGACGTGGTCTTGGGAATCCACTTGACTAAGGTCTTAGGAGCTTCTTCAAATGCATCAATCTCCTCTTGAAGCTTGTCCTTGCCTTTTTGCTTGTAGTCTTGTGGTGGAAGATCATCTTGAGCTTGTGTCCCCTTGAAAGAAGTGTCATACTTCTCTTGTTGAGGAACAAACTTTGTCTTGGGGTATTGATCTTCTTCCCATTCAACTCCATTGGCATTGAACTTTCGTTCAAAACCAACACCTTGATTCTTCAGGTGCATTCCTTGCTTGCGCACAATTTCCTCGAATTGCTTACTCCCGGCAAGGCTCTTGTACACTCCTTTATCTATGATTCCCTTCAATAAGCTATTTTCTTGCTCAAGTGTAACTTGGCTAAGAGAATCATTAGTGGAATCAAGAGAACTACTAGAAGCAACAATATTGGATTTAGCATGATAATTGTTACTACTAGAGGAAGAATCTTTCTTGTTCTTGTTACTAGACTTGACTTGAGGCATGTAAGTGGATAATAGTAAACGCTTGGCAATGTAAGAAGAACTTTTCTTGCGGAGATCATCATTGATTGCCTTTAAGAACTCATGCTCTTGCTCAAGATTGAGCTTTTCAAAGCGTAATTTCTCATGAGCTCTTAAAAGTTCTCGATGATCTTCGAAGATAGTTTCATGAGCTAACTTAAGAGTGTTTAGTTCTTTAGTTAGAGCCTCAATCTTCTCCTTATCATTGTCATTCGTTTTAGCATGATTAATTGATGTTTCACCATAGTACTCATCACTAGAGTTGTCAACAAGCAAGTCATCATCACCTAACAAGTCATCTTCATCACTATTAAAATCAACATACTCGGGGTGTGTTACCTTAGGTCCTTTGACCACGAAGCATCTTCCAATTCCTTCATTTGGTGAGTCAAATATGTCGTAGGAGTTGGTTGACACAAGTGCTAGACCGGCAACACCTTCATCTTGAGTATCTTCGGAGTCGGAGTGATAACTTCTCTCGGAGTGGCTGTCGGGGTCGGAGCCGGATACCCATTCACCAACATGAGCTGGATGTCTTCGTTTTGTGTAGCTCCTTGATGATTTTTCCTTCCTTTCCGAATCCTTGCTTCTCCGTGAGTATCTCCATTCATAACGATCATCTCTACTCCTTCTCTCTCTTGGTGGTGATTCTTTGCTTCTTCTTTTTGGAGAATCTTCTCTTCTCTTGTAGGGAGCCGTACACTCATTGGAATAGTGTCCGGGTCTTCCACAATTGTAGCAGTTTCGCTCTCGACTAGAAGATCTTTTGTCATTGTAGGACCTTGACTTGAAGCTTCTATCTTTGCTTCTACTCTTGTAGAACTTGTTCAAGTTCTTCACCATTAAGCTCAATTCTTCATTGAAGGTTTGCTTTTCACTTGATGATGTGGGGACTTCACATGAGGCTTCGTAGGCACCACTTGATTTGTTGTGAAGTTCCTCTTTATCCTTGAGTGACATCTCATGAGCAACAATCCTTCCAATCACTTCCGTTGGCTTGAGATCTTTGTAATTGGGCATCATTTGAATCAATGTGCACACGGTGTCATATTTCCCATCCAAGGCTCTTAGGATCTTCTTGATGATAAATCTATCGGTCATCTCTTCACTTCCTAAGCCGGCAATCTCATTTGTGATGAGAGCAAGCCTAGAGTACATTTTGGCGACACCTTCACCATCCTTCATCTTGAACTTGTCAAGTTGACTTTGGAGCACATCCAACTTGGATTCCTTGACGGAGTCGGTACCTTCGTGCATATCAATCAAAGTGTCCCAAATTTCCTTTGCATTCTCAAGGCAGCTGATTTTGTTGAATTCTTCGGGGCACAATCCATTGAAGAGAATATCACAAGGTTGAGCATTGTATTGCAACATCTTCAACTCATCCGCGGTAGCTTCACGGTTTGGTTCCCTCCCATCGAAGAACTCACCTTGCAAGCCAACACAAACAATAGCCCATACGGCGGGGTTATGTCCAAGAATATGCATTTTCATTTTATGCTTCCAACTAGCAAAATTAGTACCATCAAAGTAAGGACCTCTACGGTGATAGTTTCCCTCGCTAGACGCCATACTCTCCTAGGTTGTGAAACCAAGGCTATGACCACCAAAAGCTATGGAGATCAAGGCAAATGGAGACCAAAGCTCTGATACCACTTGTAGGATCGAAAGTATGTCTAGAGGGGGGGGTGATTAGACTACTTGACCAAATAAAAACTTAACCTTTTCCCAATTTTAGTTCTTGGCAGTTTTTAGCTATCTTAGGACAAGTCAAGCAATCAATACACAATTCAAGCAAGCATGCAAAGAGTGTATTGGCAGCGGAAAGTAAAGCATGCAACTTGCAAGAATATAAAGGGAAGGGTTTGGAGAATTCAAACGCTATTGGAGACACGGATGTTTTTCCCGTGGTTCGGATAGGTGGTGCTATCCTACATCCACGTTGATGGAGACTTCAACCCACGAAGGGTGACGGTTGCGCGAGTCCACGGAGGGCTCCACCCATGAAGGGTCCACGAAGAAGCAACCTTGTCTATCCCACCATGGCCATCACCCACGAAGGACTTGCCTCACTAGCGGTAGATCTTCACGAAGTAGGCGATCTCCTTGCCCTTACAAACTCCTTGGTTCAACTCCACAATCTTGTCGGAGGCTCCCAAGTGACACCTAGCCAATCTAGGAGACACCACTCTCCAAGAAGTAACAAATGGTGTGTTGATGATGAACTCCTTGCTCTTGTGCTTCAAATGATAGTCTCCCCAACACTCAACTCTCTTTCATATGATTTGGATCTGGTGGAAAGAAGATTTGAGTGGAAAGCAACTTGGGGAAGGCTAGAGATCAAGATTCATATGGTTTGAATGGAATATCTTGGTCTCAACACATGAGTAGGTGGTTCTCTCTTAGAACATATGAGTTGGAATGATGTATGTGTTCTGATGGCTCTCTCCTTTAGTGAAGAGGAGGTGGAGGTGTATTTATAGCCTCCACACAAAATCCAACCGTTACACACAATTTACCAATCTCGGTGGGACCGAATCAGAAAACTCGGTTGGACCGAAATGGTAAACGTAGTGACCGTTAGGAATTTCGGTGAGACTGACATGCAACTCGGTAGGACCGATTTGGTTAGGGTTTGGGCATAACGTAATCTCGGTGAGACCGATTGCACAAACTCGGTGAGACCGAGTTTGGCAATAAGCTAACTAGAGAGTTGGTCAGGCAAACTCGGTGGGACCGACTTGCTCTTTCGGTGAGACCGAAAAGTTACAAGAAGGAAACATAGAGTTTACCTTGCATTCTTGGTGGGACCGATTCGCTCTTTCGGTGAGACCGAAAAGTTACAAAAGGGAAACAGAGAGTTTGCAAGCCCATCTCGGTGAGACCGAGATCCTTATCGGTAGGACCGAATTGCTAGGGTTTGGCAGTGGCAAATGACAAGTGAAATTCGGTGGCGCCGGAATGAAAGAATCGGTATGACCGAGTTTGGCTTAGGGTTTAGGTCATTTGTGGATATGGGAAAGTAGCTGAGGATTTTGGAGCATATCATTAAGCACATAAAGCAAGAAGCTCATTAAGCAACACCTCATCCCTCCTTGATAGTATTGGCTTTTCCTAAAGACTCAATGTGATCTTGGATCACTAAAACATAAAATGAAGAGTCTTGAACTTTTGAGCTTGAGCCAATTCTTTGTCCTTAGCATTTTGAGGGTTCCACTTTCACATCCAAGCCATGCCAATCATTGAGCTTTCCTGAAATAATCATCTTGAAATAGCATTAGCTCAATGAGCTATATGTTGTTATGAATTACCAAAACCACCTAGGGATAGTTGCACTTTCATGTACCTTACCAGAGCTCGCAGTAGCACCTGGGTATTCGATACTAGTTCTGTTGCTAATATTTGCAACTCCAAACAGGGACTACAGATTAAGCGGACACTGGCTAAGGACGAGGTGACGATGCGCGTTGGAAATGGTTCCAAAGTTGATGTGATCGTCGTCGGCATGCTGCCTCTACATCTACCTTCGGGATTAGTATTAGACCTAAATAATTGTTATTTGTTGCCAGCGTTGAGCATGAACATTATATCTGGATCTTGTTTGATGTGAGACGGTTATTCATTTAAATCAGAGAATAATGGTTGTTCTATTTATATGAGTAATATCTTTTATGGTCATGCACCCTTGAAGAGTGGTCTATTTTTGATGAATCTCGATAGTAGTAATACACATATTCATAATGTTGAAGCCAAAAGATGCAGAGTTGATAATGATAGTGCAACTTATTTGTGGCACTGCCGTTTGGGTCATATTGGTGTAAAGCGCATGAAGAAACTCCATACTGATGGACTTTTGGAATCACTTGATTATGAATCACTTGGTACTTGTGAACCATGCCTCATAGGCAAGATGACTAAAACGACGTTCTCCGGAACTATGGAGCGAGCAACTGATTTGTTGGAGATCATACATACTGATGTATGTGGTCCAATGAATGTTGAGGCTCGCGGCAGGTATCGTTATTTTCTCACCTTCACAGATGATTTAAGCAGATATGGGTATATCTACTTAATGAAACATAAGTCTGAAACATTTGAAAAGTTCAAAGAATTTCAGAGTGAAGTTGAAAATCATCGTAACAAGAAAATAAAGTTTCTACGATCTGATCGTGGAGGAGAATATTTGAGTTACGAGTTTGGTCTACATTTGAAACAATGCGGAATAGTTTCGCAACTCACGCCACCCGGAACACCACAGCGTAATGGTGTGTACGAACATCGTAATCGTACTTTACTAGATATGGTGCGATCTATGATGTCTCTTACTGATTTACCGCTATCGTTTTGGGGTTATGCTTTAGAGACGGCTGCATTCACATTAAATAGGGCACCATCGAAATCCGTTGAGACGACGCCTTATGAACTGTGGTTTGGCAAGAAACCAAAGTTGTCGTTTCTTAAAGTTTGGGGCTGCGATGCTTATGTGAAAAGGCTTCAACCTGATAAGCTCGAACCCAAATCAGAGAAATGTGTCTTCATAGTATACCCAAAGGAGACTGTTGGGTACACCTTCTATCACGGATCCGAAGGCAAGACATTCGTTGCTAAGAATGCATCCTTTCTAGAGAAGGAGTTTCTCTCGAAAGAAGTGAGTGGGAGGAAAGTAGAACTTGATGAGGTAACTGTACCTGCTCCCTTATTGGAAAGTAGTTCATCACATAAACCAGTTCATGTGACGCCTACACCAATTAGTGAGGATGTTAATGATGATGATCATGAAACTTTAGATCAAGTTATTACTGAACCTCGTAGATCAACCAGAGTAAGATCCGCACCAGAGTGGTACGGTAATCCTGTTCTGGAAGTCATGTTACTAGACCATGATGAACCTACGAACTATGAAGAAGCAATGGTGAGCCCAGATTCCGCAAAATGGCTTGAGGCCGTGAAATCTGAGATGGGATCCATGTATGAGAATAAAGTGTGGACTTTGGTTGACTTGCCCATTGATCGGCAAGCCATTGAGAATAAATGGATCTTCAAGAAGAAGACTGACGCTGACGATAATGTTACTGTCTATAAATCTCGAATTGTTGCAAAAGGTTTTCGACAAGTTCAAGGGATTTACTATGATGAGACTTTCTCACCCGTAGCGATGCTTAAGTCTATCTGAATCATGTTAGCAATTGCCGCATTTTATGATTATGAAATTGGACAAATGGATGTCAAAACTGCATTCCTAAATGGATTTCTGGAAGAAGAGTTGTATATGATGCAACCAGAAGGTTTTGTCGATCCAAAGGGAGCTAACAAAGTGTGCAAGCTCCAGTGATCCATTTATGGACTAGTGCAAGCCTCTCGGAGTTGGAATAAATGCTTTGATAGTGTGATCAAAGCATTTGGTTTTATACAGACTTTTGGAGAAGCATGTATTTACAAGAAAGTGAGTGGGAGCTCTGTAGCATTTCTGATATTATATGTGGATGACATATTGTTGATTGGAAATGATATAGAATTTTTGGATAGCATAAAGGGATACTTGAATAAGAGTTTTTCAATGAAAGACCTCAGTGGAGCTGCTTATATATTGGGCATCAAGATCTATAGAGATAGATCAATACGCTTAATTGGACTTTCACAAAGAACATACCTTGACAAAGTTTTGAAGAAGTTCAAAATGGATCAAGCAAAGAAAGGGTTCTTGCCTGTGTTACAAGGTGTGAAGTTGAGTAAGACTCAATGCCCGACCACTTCAGAAGATAGAGAGAAGATGAAAGATGTTCCCTATGCCTTAGCCATAGGCTCTATCATGTATGCAATGCTGTGTACCAGACATGATGTGTGCCTTGCTATAAGTTTAGCAGTGAGGTACCAAAGTAATCCAGGAGTGGATCACTGGACAGCGGTCAAGAACATCCTAAAATACCTAAAAAGGACTAAGGATATGTTTCTCGTTTATGGAGGTGAAAAAGAGCTCATCGTAAATGGTTACGTTGATGCAAGCTTTGACACTGATCCGAATGATTCTAAATCGCAAACCGGATATGTGTTTACATTGAACGGTGGAGCTGTTAGTTGGTGAAGTTCTAAACAAAGCGTTGTGGCGGGATCTACGTGTGAAGCAGAGTACATAGCTGCTTCGGAAGCAGCAAATGAAGGAGTCTGGATGAAGGAGTTCATATCCGATCTAGGTGTCATACCTAGTGCATCGGGTCCAATGAAAATCTTTTCTGACAATACTGGTGCAATTGCCTTGGCAAAGGAATCCAGATTTCACAAGAGAACCAAGCACATCAAGAGACGCTTTAATTCCATCCGGGATCTAGTCCAGGTGGGAGACATAGAAATTTGTAAGATACATACGGATCTGAATGTTGCATACCCGTTGACTAAGCCTCTTCCACGAGCAAAACATGATCAGCACCAAGGCTCCATGGGTGTTAGAATCATTACTGTGTAATCTAGATTATTGACTCTAGTGCAAGTGGGAGACTGAAGGAAATATGCCCTAGAGGCAATAATAAATTTATTATTTACTTCCTTATATCATGATAAATGTTTATTATTCATGCTAGAATTGTATTAACCGGAAACATAATACTTGTGTGAATACATAGACAAACAGAGTGTCACTAGTATGCCTCTACTTGACTAACTCGTTGATCAAAGATGGTTATGTTTCCTAGCCATTGACATGAGTTGTCATTTGATTAACGGGATCACATCATTAGGAGAATGATGTGATTGACTTGACCCATTCCGTTAGCTTAGCACTCGATCGTTTAGTATGTTGCTATTGCTTTCTTCATGACTTATACATGTTCCTATGACTATGAGATTATGCAACTCCCGTTTATCGGAGGAACGCTTTGTGTGCTACCAAACGTCACAACGTAACTGGGTGATTATAAAGGTGCTCTACAGGTATCTCCAAAGGTACTTGTTGGGTTGGCGTATTTCGAGATTAGGATTTGTCACTCCGATTGTCGGAGAGGTATCTCTGGGCCCTCTTGGTAATGCACATCACTTAAGCCTTGCAAGCATTGCAACTAATGAGTTGGTTGCGGGATGATGTATTATAGAACGAGTAAAGAGACTTGCCGGTAACGAGATTGAACTAGGTATTGAGATACCGACGATCGAGTCTCGGGCAAGTAACATACTGATGACAAAGGGAACAACGTATGTTGTTATGCGGTCTGATCGATAAAGATCTTCGTAGAATATGTGGGAGCCAATATGAGCATCCAGGTTCCGCTATTGGTTATTGACCGGAGACGTGTCTCGCTCATGTCTACATAGTTCTCGAACCCGTAGGGTCCGCACGCTTCAAGTTTCGATGATGGTTATATTATGAGTTTATGGTTTTTGATGCACCGAAGGTTGTTCGGAGTCCCGGATGTGATCACGGACATGACGAGGAGTCTCGAAATGGTTGAGACATGAAGATTGATATATTGGAAGCCTATATTTGGATATCGGAAGTGTTCCGGGTGAAATCGGGATTTTACTGGAGTACCGAGGGGTTACCGGAACCCCCCCCCCCTCCCCGGGGGGGGCTTAATGGGCCATAGTGGGCCTTTTTGGAGAATAGGAGAGGCGACCAGGGCAGGGCCGCGCGCCCCTTCCCCCCCTAGTTCGAATAGGACAAGGAGAGGGGGCGCCCCCCCCCCTTTCCTTCCTCTCTCCCTCCTCTTTCCCCCTCCACTCCTAATCCAACAAGGAAAAGGGAGGGAGTCCTACTCCCGGTGGGAGTAGGACTCCTCCTGGCGCGCCCCTCCTGGCCGGCCGCACCTCCCCCCTTGCTCCTTTATATAAGGGGGCAGGGGGCACCCTAGAGACACAACAATTGATCGTTTGATCTTTTAGCCGTGTGCGGTGCCCCCCTCCACCATAGTCCACCTCGATAATACTGTAGCGGTGCTTAGGCGAAGCCCTACGTCGGTAGAATATCATCATCGTCACCATGCCGTCGTGTTGACAAAACTCTCCCTCAACACTCGGTTGGATCGGACTTCGAGGGACGCCATCAGGTTGAACGTGTGCTGATCTCAGAGGTGTCGTACGTTCGATACTTGATCGGTCGAATCATGAAGACGTACGACTACATCAACCGCGTTGTGCTAATGCTTCCGCTTTCAGCCTACGAGGGTACGTGGACAACACTCTCCCCTCTCGTTGCTATGCATCACCATGATCTTGTGTGTGCGTAGGAAATTTTTTGAAATTACTATGTTCCCCAACACCAGTTTCCTCTTTGGTGCTAAGGGAGCAAGCGCAGGCGTGGAGTCCCGAGGAATCAAGCAAAGGTTTCCATTTCGGTGCAATGAGACCAAGACCGCCAGGACGGCGGGACGGAGTTCATCACGGAGCCCACCGCGGTGTCACCACCAGAGGCTTTCGCAGGCGAAGACTAATTTTGTCAGGATAACTTGTACTAGTTGTCTCCCTTCGAATTTGGCCATTGTGGGATCCCTTCCCGCCTACATTTTGGGAAGAGGACCAAGGCCACTATAAATAGGACTTAGCCACCACCATAGAGGGGGATGGATCATCCTCTCATCCACCGGCTCATCAAGCTCAAGACCACCTCACCTCCTGAGGTTGTTATACAACTGTACTAGTTCATCCTCAGCCCCTCGAGGCAATCCACCACAAAGCTGGAGTAGGGTATTACACTGCAAGGTGGCCTGAACCAGGATAAACTGATGTGTCCCTTGTTCGTTGGGTACGTTGAGCTAGGCCTTGGAATCGTTGAGCAGGCAGACTGGGGAGTACGAGTTCTTCGCATGCACCCGAGAGTTTGAACCTCTGAAGGGTTTGTGGAACCCTGAATCTGAAATGCCTGAATGATCATACAACAATTCAGCAATGATGAGTTAGGCACAGTTAAAAGGTTATGCATTATGGGCTGTTGAAGGGATTGTGAGCCGCCCTGGCCATGGAACAGAGCAGTTACCAGATTATAAGCACATGATAGGTTAAGTTTAGAAGGTATAAGCCGGCAAACATTGTTGGCGGGTTATACAAAACTTTGGATTTCTTGGCACATCATAAGTTATGATTAAGCCGTCCAGGTTCTGGTGGGTCACAAAAGTTGTTATTTAAGCCGCCCGAACAAAGAATGGCGGGTCAGTTGTCTATGAAATCAAGATTGTTGAAATTCTGCTAAGTATGGACAAACAAGTTTCACGGAACATGTGTAAATGCATCTAGTGCCCCTTAGTGATTTTGGTTAAGGGACTAATGTGTTTGTGAGTGTACACATGATCTATAAGTCTATGAGGAGTTTGATGTTTACAAAGAAAGTCTACCCCTAAAATGAATGTCTTCATTTCAAGACTTTGGTTTTCTTGAAGACTTTGAAAGTGAGGAAATTGGTGTGACCTTGAAGACTTCGATATTGATGCGAGGATTATGAAGCGTGAATACTTTTGTTTTCGTAGTTTCATTTTCTCTTTCTTGAGTCATAGGAAACACCGTACTGTTAAAGGGGGTCGAGGTAAAACTAAGGAAAAGTTTCCAAGTGATGCTCATCTCAAATCCTACACCTACCCAATCCTTTCGAGTGAAGCCATTGGAAATCGCATACAGTTCAGTCAATTTCTTCAGTGACAGAGACAAAGATCTTCTGTTCTCTGAGGAATTTGTTCTGGCTAAGGAGTTAGGAATTCTCCAGTGCGGATTGCCTACAAGTGAGGAACATGGTAGCCCTGAGGAATTTGAGAGCTTAAATTTCCGACCGTTGCTGTGCTATGCACCAGCTGTCCAAAATATCCTATCCACCTAACAGTCATATCATTGAAGGGCATTTATGCTTTATCATGTCGGGCTGCTCCCCGGCTATAAATAGCCGTCCCCTACAACCACTAGCCGGTTGGCTGCTCTAAGAGAAACTGACACTTGTCATTGGGAGCATCCCATCCTCCGAGGACTTTGAGCGAAAATCATCAGCAAGGAAAAACCAAAACCCAAACACCTACAACCCAAAGTGATTGAGCATCACTAAAGAGATTGTTTCTGTGTGAAACTGACGCTTGTTACCTTTGAGGACTATGCTTCCTCCAGACGGTTAGGCGTCATGGTCTAGAGCATCCAAGAGGAATTGTGGATTGCCGAGTGACCGAGTCTGTGAAGGTTTGGAAGTCACCTGAAGACTTACCACGAGCTATTGGGCGAGGTCTGTGTGACCTTAGCTCAAGGAGAATACGGTGAGGACTGTGTGTCTGGGACTGTGTGTCCTCAAGTTTAAATACCTAGCCGCTCCAACCAGACGTACAACTGTCACAGCAGTTGGAACAGGTCTACCAAATCATTGTCTTCACCAAGCTACTGGTTATATTTTGTCAACCCTTTCATTTCCTCATTCATGTGTTGATGAACTTGATCATTACTGTTTGAATATTTTGACTGAAGACTTTATCAATTTCCTCAATCCTAATTCTTCAGTCATCTTATTTTCAGCCTGCTTATCCTGTTTACACACTACCTGTGCTATGTGCTTGTTTCATATCATCATGATGACTGTGTTACTGCCATGTTATGCTTGCACCCGAGTACTTATTCCGCTGCATGTATTTCGTTTCTTAGCAAATTCCTCAAGTTGAATTTCCTCAGTGAAGAATTTGTAAAAATCGCCTATTCACCCCCCCCCCCTCTAGTCGATATAATGCACTTTCAACATGCTAATGAACTACATGAACTGCGGGTTACACTAGAGACGCCTCGATTCTCAGACGACCAATTAATGTAAAAAGATTCGTTGTGATGTCGTGGGTTTTTCTGGATTTATTTTTGCATGATGTAATGGTGGGTTACAATGACTTGTTCAAAGTTAAACATTGGAAAGAAGACTCGCCAACCATATGCAGTGAAGATTGACATGAACAAGTTCAAATCAATCTGGGGCCTAGTGTTGGGGATATAACCCCGCGGTGTGACCCACCCAAGAGGGGTCGGGTTACACTATTGTCGATTCAAGAATAAAAGGCTTAAGATGGGCCTGAGGGGACATGAAGACTAGAGGCGGTTTAAGAGGTGGTCCTGTTGAAGGCCCAAGACCCAGAGGTGTGAGCCGTCCGATGGTGGCTTGCTTGGTAAGGCAAGGCGACTTAGAAACTGAGTTGGTCATGTTGTGTGATCTGGCTTGGACTCTTGTAAGCCAGGGGGCTCGACCTATGTATATAAAGGCGAGACCCTGTGGCGGGTTAACTCAAGAAACAATTGATCGATAGCTAGGTCAAGCGATTCTGCTCCCTTGTAATCAATATTCAAGCAATAGTCAACAAAAGCAGGAGTAGGCTTTTACCTCATTGTGAGGGTTCGAACATGGGTAAACCCTGTGTCCTTGTCCCGTTCAACCCCTTCAAGCTAACCTACGTTGCGATGGCTCCACACCTAAGTCCTTCTGCCGTGACAAAACCACGACAGATCCCGATCTGGTAGTCTTGACTAGATGGTAACAAGACACAACGGAGCACCTATGTTTACCCAGGTTTGGGCCCTCTCAAAGAGGTAAAACCATATGTCCTGCTTGTTTGTATTGATTATGGAGTATAGGTTTATCTACCTGGAGATCGAGTATGAATGAGTTGGCCTCTACGGTCTACACCCCTCTACTTATATAGAAGCCGGGGGTACCTATGGTTATACATGGTCAGTTACATCTGAAGATAAGCATGCCGAAGATTGCATTCGTGCCTTGGAATATGTGCCAAGTCTTTGGAAGATTCCTCCTGGGGCCTAACGAATGTGGCCCATTGGTTGGTTGTTTTGGGGGTCCTTGGCCCGACCCACATGTTGGGGAGCCGACCTGATTAGCACCCCCTTATCTGGGACACCATCAGCAAGGTTGGTGAAGAAGGCTCCGGCAATGGAATCCCCCTCCTGCAGAGCTCTGGAACAGTCCTCCAGATTGGAACTTCATCAAACAGGAACTTGCGGCGGCGACAAAATTCTTCTAAAAATATGGCGGATGGTTTCGGTATTTATAGGGATTTATGGCGATGGAACGGAGATGTGGCGGTAATTGTGGGCCCCACACGCTTAAGCGGCACGCCCTAGGGCTAGGGCGCGCCACCTGGCCGTGTGGCCCCCTGGTGCAAGTCTCGTCCTCCCCCGAGGCTTCTAGGGTCCTTCGTTGTTCAGAAAAAATCATCAATAATTTGCATCATGTTTTGACCTTCCTAAATATTGATTCCCTGTGAAACCAAATACAAACAGGAAACATAAATTGACACTGGGCACTAAATTAATAGATTAGTCAAGAAAAATAACATAAATTGCTATAAAAAGTACATAAAATTGATAATATAATAGTATGAAACAATCAAAAATTATGGATACGTTTGAGACGTATCAGATGCCATGTTCTGCTCTGGGAATGCCAGGCCCTGTGTGGATGGGCTTGCCCTCGCTGTGGTTGTGACCAAGATTCCTCCTAGTGGTGTAGATGAGTTTCTGAGCAAAGATTCACGTTTCCGGTGCCGGCGGTGCCCATGGGTGCCGCTTGCTTATTGGATACGTTGTCGTGGGTCTTGTCCCAGTTCCAAGGTTCCAAGTGAAAACCTCTGTCTCTTTGCTCGGACTCGGCAGCGGCGATGCTTCGTGACGTCACTCTTGGGGGCGTTGTTATGGAGCTGAGGAGTCTTTGGTCGGGCCTTGGCGAGGTCTTTTGATTTGCTTTGTAAGAGGGCCTCCTCACCATATTGTATTGTTCGCCTATGTACTTTGGTGTGTTTTATTTTATATATAAAGCGAGACGAAAGCCTGTTTCGAGAAAAACTTGAAATATTGCTGAGGAATGCTTGTCAAATAGATTGTTAGTACACATTTGTATCAACCATGCAATTGGTCAAATCTCGCATTTGTGCGGTGATATTGACTTGTAGTGGCTGAAGAAATTGTTTTGCTATTTTAACTCTAGGTTAGTCTACTACTAGCGGCTTATTCAATCACGTTAGCAATTCAGTATGAAAGGTAAGTGATTGATAGAAGGCTCTAGCAGGTACTCCTTCCGTCTCATAATCTAAGACGTTTTTTGACACTACACTAGTGCCAAAAAACATCATACATTATGGGACGGAGGGAGTACATTTGGGGGGGTGGGGGGGGGGGGGGGGGGGGGGTTAGCAAATGTAGGTGTTATTTGGTATAGGCCTGATCTCTTCTATCTGAAAAAGTGAAAATAGTTAGTGCTTTTTCTGGCTTTGCTAGGACTTGCTTTGATTTCTTTAGATCTCATGTTTTCTCACCAAAGAAGCTCGGATATAGTGGTAGTGTATGTGACTTAAGAGGACACAATGACTACGAGAATGTTAGTTAATTAGTGGCTCGTTACATTTTTTTTTTGTTATCCCATGACAAGGCGCAGGTTCTTAGGCCCCGCTTGGAATGTCGTTTCTCAGCCCATTACACCTGTAAAACATCCCCTCCGTAAAAGAAAACAGTTGGGCTTCGACTAGGTGCTTGGAACGTCGTTTTCGGGCTGTAAAAATACAACTTTTACACCCGGAACAGACACGTAAATGATGCAGATCCCTGGGCGTCGTATTTCCCCACCTCCTCGCTCGAGACCAGGTTAAGCGTTGCGCCGCCGTAGCGAGGGACGGGGAGGCGTCGCCGCATCCACGGCGCAATGGGCAAGGCACTGGCTACTTACAGGACGAGAGACCTCGTCCGCTCCGAAGCCGGTGAGGTCCCCGGCAACCGTGATGTGTGTGTGCGTGCGCGGGGGGTCTAAGGGCAGGTGGCCGTTTGAAAGCGACGGTGACGGCGGCGAGCACCGGCCACTCAGTCCCTCCTCTTGCTTCAAGCGGCCAGATCCGCACCATGCTACCAGTCTCCTCTGTCCCCTTCCCATCCTCTGAATGCCTGCTGTATTTCTTCAATCATCGTTCGATGATACAGTGGTGAGACACATCGGGTCTGGGAGCCATGCCTATGGAACGCGGCGGATTACAGGCAGAAATTTATTCAAGTGTAATCATTTACAGTTGTAAAATTTCAGACATTCCAAGCGGGGCGCCTTTATGTAAGAGTAGCAGAGATAGGAGCAAGGTTGTCAGAATCGCGATTTTAAATCGGATCATCGGATCGAAGCTCTGATGGTAGGATCGCAAATCATGGAATCTTCACTATCAGGATCGTAAAAACATAGATTCTATTAACTAAAATCATAGAATCAGAGGGATTAGTTTGGATCGTAAAGTCGTAGAATCGTATAACAGAATCGCGATTCTGACAACCTTGGATAGGAGAGAAGAGAAGAGGCAGTTAGAAAATTGAATATCATTGGTCACCAGCGTTCCTTGTTGCACACCACCATCCCCATCCTGCCGTGCCGTCTTAGGCCTTATACAATGAGAGATGCTTAGAGGGGTGCTTAGGAAAATAAACCGAGATTTTCTGAAGCACCGATGCCTATTTCTACAGGAGACCCTATACAAATAAGCATCGGTGCTTAAAAAAAGTTTGGTTTATTTCTCTAAGCACCTTCCATAGTACAAGGCCTTATACATACACCACCTTGCACCCGGGCACAGCGGGGCGCAGTCCGATATATATACACCTCAGTACCTCACCAATGCTATACCAGGACTAACACACAACAACAGACATGTCTCACCCTGTACTCATGTAACTGTACGGTCTCTACACACAACAGACATTCTTCATCATGCAACCAACGTCCGTATTCACCTTGGCCGGTCATGAGCTGCTCCTCAACCTCTCCAGTCTTTCAAGGTGAGACTTGAGCCATGCAAACTCGTGGCGCATCTTCTCCATGTGCGCCTCCGCCATGTGCATCTCCTCGCTGAGTAAGCTCACTCGCTTCTGCAACCACTCTATGCTCTCCTTGCTATATGAACCCAAGCTGCTCACAGAAGCTTCGGGACTGACCACGAGGACCTTGGGGGGTCTACTGAGCAGAACGATGATTGTTACCTGTGATCAATACAGTGTCACAATAGAGTAAAAACTGAGCATTCCCCATGATAGGATAGACCACCAAAAGCCTTGAATACTTGCCTGCATTAAGATAACGATGGCCACCAGCATCACTCCTAAAACCAGACCAAATTGACTGGACCTCATATATGAGGCGAGTGAGCCCCAGAATTCTTGTGAAGTGGATGCCAAAGTGCCTACGCTTTGTTGACGATGTTCAATGGGAGGAACAAGGCTACTCAAACCAGAATCGTATGGTGCCGAAGCCATGTATGCGACTGTATTTTCCAAAGGACCTTCAATGTTCAGACTAGGCCCTGATTCAACATCAGCGTTCATGGGGATGGAGGCTCCTGCAAGAATCAAGTCATTCAATTGTTTCAGAATTAGACATTTGCTGCGTGCGGCCTAGGATGTGATTTGGATCAAACAAGCCGAATCACGGCGAAAGAGTTGGTAAGTGGTAGAAACTGCAAATACAAACCTTTCCGAGAGATGCTATCCTGCTTCAAAATATCATGGGCCTAAAACACGCACGTGATGAGAAGGATTTTTACAATTTGAAATGTAAATACCACTGAATAGAAATATGTTCCAGGGATTGCAAGAGACGTACAAGCTTGATCCAGAGACCAAAAACCTCACGACATTCATCCTTCGTTGATTGCTCTATTTTCCCTGTAATATGAACATGATAATATAAGAAGAAGCAATGTCTTGAATTCTAATTAATGAAATGCTCTTGGGAGCAGAAATAAGCTAATCACACTACAGACACAAGAAACAATATCTTAGAACTAATTCCATATTTAAAGTGAAGATGTAATTAGGAAATAAATTTGATCCACCCTGAGGCATAGGTGTGTGTTGTTTGGGGTTTTAGTTGGCCTTCTCCTATCTTCTTATGGAAAAGCCCTTCTTCACCGTCCAGAACTCCTGTACATTATCTTGGTTTCCTGCTTAATAAAATGATGTGCAAAGCATTCGGACATCTCTAAAAAGAATCAGTACGCAACTAAAGACATCTGTGCAGAGAAGTCTATTAGACAGCAATGAAGAGGCCTTGGTTTAACTGCCACCAGAAACATGATAATCCACCAACTTGTTAAATAATGTTTATACGTAGCTTCTGTGTATACTCTGTATATTGTATTTGTACACTTTGTGTATCCTTATATATATGAGATAGCCACACCTGTATTGGGTGTCGAGCAGTTTCCCACAATTCATAATTGTTTATCAGATTAGGTTACGAACATGTCTTCCGCCGCCGCTACTTCCCGATCCCATCTGCCGCGGCCGGTGCCGCACCAGCCGCCGCCGCCGCCGCCCTGCCCGCTGCTCCGGTCCACGGCGCTCGGGCCAGCGTGGTCTCTCCGTTCCTGGCGTCACCCCCACTGGCCTCCATCGCGGATGCCGCCGCACCAGCTGCTGCGTGGGTCGCCTCGCAGGCCGCTACCTCCATGCATAGCCAGCCGTGGCTGATTCCCTACGAGGACGCTACCTCCATGCATAGCCAGCCATGGGGCTGATTCCCTACGAGGCCGCTACCTCCATGCATAGCCAGCCGTGGGTGATTCCCTATGAGGCCGCCTCACAAGCCCATGCGGCTCCCTCAGCGCCCACGGTGCCATCCCAAGCGTCGCCAGCTGTCTACGGTACGTGGTCAACGACCTCCTACAGCGCATGGCCTCCGGCTGCATACGGCGCAGCACCCGCGCCTAGGCCGGCTAACCTGGCTCCACACGATGCGTCTTCCACGGCTTCCTACAACGCAGCTGCCACTGCTACGTCGCCCTACAGCACTGCACTGGCGATCTACGGCGGGTACCAGCCAGCTCCTCCGATCAAGCCGTACTATGGTTCTTCCTCGGCACCGTATCCTCCGCCGGCTGCAGCTCCTTCGACGGAGCTCGTTCACATCTCACCGACGTCTGGTGGTGGTCCGCATCAGGGCTACTACGCGCCGCCTCCACCGGATCATGTCGCCGCTGCTGCACCGTTTTATTTCGCGCACCTAATCCCGGTGAAGCTCACGTCGGATAACTACCTGTCGTGGCGGGCACAGGTGCTGCCGCTTCTCCGCAGACGCTACTTGGAGGGCTTTGTTGATGGTACTCTGTCGTGCCCTCCATATCATCCGGGGCATCATGCGTGAGTGGCTCACGGAGGGAGTCTCGTCGCTGGTCATCTTCGCCGCTATGTCTCGAGACACGTGGACGGCTCGTCATACCAGTTTTGCTTCGCAGTCTCAGGCGCGGGCTCATGCTATTCGCACTACGCTTTGGGAAGGTGAAGCTTCATGATCTCACCGTCACCGACTACTTCAACAAGGTGACGGGTATGGCTGACACACTTGCCTCATTGGCAAGGCTCTTGGTTCGGAGGAGTTCACCTCTTACGTGCTCAATGGACTGAGTGACGACTATGATAATTTGGTGGAGAATATCAATCGTCGTGACACTCCCATCCAGCCGCCTGAGTTGTATGCGCGCCTTCTTGCCATGGAACAGCGCGTCCAGGCTCGTCGCTCTACGCCGAGTTTCCCTTCCACCAACGTTGTAACACATGGGAAGGGCAAGCCCTACAAGCCACCAACTGGTGGCAAACCTCCGCCGACCGCGCCTAACTCGCGAAACACCACTACCTCCACGGGAGCTCGAGTCCCTTCTTGCTGCTCTTCATGTGGTGCTCAGGTCCCCTGCCAGCTGTGTGGACTTCACGGTCACCTTGCCTCTCAGTGTCATCGTCGCTTCAAGCAGAATTTCTTGGGGATCAGGAACAATGGCAAGGGTAATGAGAAGCAGGATGCCCTAGCAAGTCATGAGCAGGGGCATACTCCTTCCTATCCGGTTGATGCATCTTGGTACATGGATACGGGAGCTATCAATCACCCGACGAGTGAGATGGGCAAGCTCTCTACATAGGAGGTACCGTGGACACATCAGGTTCGCACCGCTAATGGGGAAGGTATGCACATCTCACATATTGATCAGGCATCACTTCTTACACGTCGATCCACACAATTATGTCGTCTTAATGTCCTTCGTGTTCCCTCTGTTTCACGTAGTTTGCTTTCAGTTCCTAAACTTACTCATGATAATAATGTTCTTACTGAATTTCATCCTTTTCATTCTTTTGTTAAGGGCCGAGACACGAGGGACGTACTCCTTAGAGGTCGACTGCGCCATAATGGTCTCTGTGCACTTGATGTGCCACCAGTTCCTAGTGCTTTCAGTGGTGTTCGTCTGTCTCCACCACATTGGCATGCGCACCTTGGTCATCCTGCCACTCCCATTGTTCGCCATGTACTTCATTGTCATGAGCTTCCAGTCATGTCCAATAAACAGGTTGATGCAGTTTGTGATGCCTGTCAGCAGGGCAAGAGTCATCAGCTTCCTTTTTCTGATTCGAGTCGTGTAGTCAATAAACCGCTTGAACTTGTGTTTTCAGATGTATGAGGCCATGCCCAAACCTCTTGAACTTGTGTTTTCGGATGTATGGGGACATGCCCAAACCTCTGTTAGTGGTCATAATTACTATGTCAGTTTCATTGATGCTTATAGTCCGTTCACTTGGCTTTATCTTCTTAAACGCAAGTCTGATGTGTTTAATGTTTTCTTACAATCCCAAGCGCATGTTGAGCGTCTACTCAGTCATAAAATCATTCATGTGCAGTCCGATTGGGGGGGGGGGGGCGTTGAGTATCACAACCTCAATGCATTCTTTAATAAGCTTGAAATTACACATCGTGTGTCTTGTCCTCATACACATCAGCAAAACGGTGTAGCTAAGCGTAAGCATCGTCATATAGTTGAGACTGGTCTTGCTTTGCTTGCCCATGCCTCCGTTCCCTTTCGGTTTTGGAGTGATGCATTTTCCACTGCATGCTTTCTCATTAATAGACTCCCTACACGACTCCATCAGATGAAAACACCACTTGAGCTTTTGTTGAACGAAGTTCCTGATTATACGTTTCTCAAGGTCTTTGGGTGTGCGTGTTGGCCACATCTTCGTTCATATAACCAACGTAGGTTGGAGTTTCGGTCTAAACAGTGTGTGTTTCTTGGTTATAGTTCTCTTCATAAAGGGTACAAGTGTCTTCATGTTCCCTCTAACCGCGTCTAACATCTCACGTGATGTGGTGTTTGATGAGAATGTTTTTCCTTTTTCCGCACTTCCGGTAACCTATACCACTCCCACTACACCTAAGAAATTTGTTTTACCTTTGCCTGGTTAATTTGTTGATGCTACATATACCCCCTTGTTGCTACCTAACCATGGTGCAGGTACTAGGCGTGAAGCACGCCTCAAGCTTCTGGATGAGTAGCCGCCTGCGTCTCCTCGGACGTTTGCCGAGCCCGCTCGCGACGCTCCTCCGTCACCTGGCTTGCCGACGGGGCTGCTCGAGCCGAGCCCTGCTTCCTCGGTCCAGCATGGGGCTGGACCGACGGGGCTGCTCGAGCCGAGCCCTGCTTCCTCGGTCCAGCATGGGGCTGGCCACGCGCTGGCTAAGCTGGTCAAGCTGGCCGAGCTAGCTTCGCCCGAGCCCACCTCTGCCGCCGGGGCTGAGCCGGCGTCCCCGCCCGTGTTGGCTTCGCCCGAGCCAGCCTCTGCCGAGCCAGCGTTCACGCCTTCCTCGTCAGGCCGGTCGCCTGGCGCGACTAGCTCTGCGTCTGGGGAGCGGTCTGCGTCGTCATCGCCATCTTCACCGACCTATTCCGCGTCCTCGTACGTGCAGTCAGACTGGTATTCTTCGGCCGAAGGAGCGCACTAACGGCACGGCTGCGTGGATTGCAGCGTGCATGGCACAGACAGATGCTAACCCCATAGTTGAGCCTCGGCATTTTCAGGCGGCTCTTTGGATTCCTCATTGGCGCAATGCCATGGAGCAAGAGTTTCAGGCACTACAGAGGAACGATACTTGGCGCTTGGTTCCTCATGTGTCTGGTGTCAACATCATTGACTCCAAGTGGGTGTTTAAGGTAAAGAAGCATGCTGATGGTTCTATTGAGCGATACAAGGCACGGTTGGTGGCTAAAGGGTTTAAACAACAGTATGGTCTTGATTATGAGAATACCTTTAGTCTAGTTGTCAAACCTACCACCATTCATCTGCTTCTGTCCTTGGCTGTTGCCAAAGGGTGGTCTCTGCGTCAGCTTGATGTTCAGAATGCTTTTCTCCATGGGGTCTGGAAGGAAGAGGTTTACATGCGGCAACCCTCCAGGTTTTGTTGATCCTGCTCGTCCACACCATTTGTGTCGTCTTGTTAAGGCGCTTTATGGACTTAAGCAGGCTCCTCGTGCATGGCATGCTCGACTTGGCTCGGTTCTTCGACGTCTTGGATTTGCTTCGTCCACTGCTGACACGTCTCTGTTCATGTTCCATCGTCCTGAGGTTACTATGTACCTGCTGGTTTATGTTGATGACATTATTCTTATCAACTCCTCAGTGACTGCCGCTGATCATCTACTGTCTGCTCTGAGTGGTTATTTTGCTGTCAAGGATCTGGGTGCTCTCCATTACTTCCTTGGTCTGGAGGTTTCACGGTCCCATGCTGGCCTGACTCTCAGTCAGCATAAGTATTTGTCGGCGTTCTGGGAACGGGGGTCCCCAGACTTGCCTGCCTGCGGCCTGCGGCGTGGCTCAAATGGGGGCCCAACATGGCCCATCTTCATCAGCGCAAGACTCAAGACCCTCGCGAGGGGCCAAGCCTCGCGAGGCGGACGACACGGCGCATCCTCGGGCGCAGCCTCCTCAGACTGGCTCGCGAGGAGACGGAGATATCAAGGCGGGGTGCCTCGTGAGGTGCCCGTGACGCAAGCCATGACGATCGAGGGTGCCAGGCGGGCGCCAGCGCGCGCAGCGTCCTTCTTTCCTCTTTGGTGCAAAGGGGGCAAGCGCAGCCGCGGAGTACCGAGGCATCAGGCAAAGGTTGCCATTTCGGTGCAACGAGACCAGGACCAAGCGGACTACGAGACGGAGGTCACCATGGAGCCCAGCACGGCGTCACCGCAGGGTCTTTCGCAGGCGAAGACCACCTTTAGTCAGGATAAGAGTACTTGTTGTCCCCCTTCAAATTAGCCCGCCATTGTTGGCTCCCTTCCCGCTCGATATTTGGGAAGAGGACCAGGGCCCCTATAAATAGGGACAGGTCACCCACGTAGCAGGGGGTTCGGTTCAATCAGTTGGTAGGTTCGAGTTCGGTTCGGTTCGCAGAGTTGGTTGGTCCAGCTAGCAAGTAGAGAGAGAGAGAAGGCGACTGAACTCCTCCCAGTAGTTCGTCGCCCCAGCCAAGAACAGACCCTCGCGAGGCTGTTCTTCCTTGTACTGTTCATCATCACCAGCCCCAGGAGGCAATCCATCCACCACACACTGGAGTAGGGTATTACACCACAACGGTGGCCCGAACCAGTATAAATCTTGTGTCTCTTGTGCGGTTCTTTTGGTAGTTTAGATCTTTGTGAGACGGGGAGGTAGAAGGCGTGATTTCCGCGCGCACCCCAGTGTTCGAACCTTAAGGGTCTGCCGGAACCCGAAATCCGACAGTATTCCTTGGACTTCCTGCGACGTGCTGGTATGTTGCAGTGCAAGCATGCTACCACCCCTATGTCTGTGACTGATCGGTTATCAGCCTTGGATGGTGCCTTGCTTCCTTCAGATGATGCTATAGAATACCGCAGTATTGTTGGTGGCTTGCAGTACATGACTATCATGCTCATGCTCCTCGGACTTCACATATTGCGGTACTCTATAGCATCGTCCAAATACAATATGCGGTAAACCGTGTGTGCCAGTATCTTCATGCTTCTCGGACTTCACATTGGTCGGCTGTGAAGCGTATACTGCGTTATCTCTCTCATACTGTCTCCATGGCTTTGCATCTTCGGCCTTCCTCCTCGAGTGCTCTCTCGGCGTTCTCTAATGCAGATTGGGCTGGGAGCCTGGATGACCAGCGATCAACAGGGGGCTATGATGTCTTCTTTGGTCGCAACTTGATCGCCTGGAGTGCGCGCAAGCAGGCCACAGTATCTCGAAGTAGCACTGAAGCAGAGTACAAGGCGGTTGCCAATGCCACCGCTGAGCTCATCTGGGTACAGTCTCTGTTGAGAGAGTTGGGAGTCTCTAAAGAGCAGCCACCGGTTCTTTGGTGTGATAATATTGATGCAACGTATCTTTCATCTAATCCAGTTTTTCATGCTCGTATCAAGCACATCGAAGTTGACTATCACTTTGTGAGGGAACGTGTTGCACAGAAGCTTCTTCATATCAAGTTCATCTCCTCCAAAGATCAACTTGCTGAGATCTTCACGAGGCCACTTTCATAACCTCGGTTTGAAGGTTGTAGGCACAATCTTAACTTGCTTTGTACTTCAGGCCACAGCTAAGATTGAGGGAGGGTGTTAGATAATGTTTATACGTAGCTTCTTTGTATACTCTGTATATTGTATTTGTACACTTCGTGTACCCTTATATATATGAGATATACACACCCGTATTGGGTGTCGAGCAGTTTCCCACAAATCATAATTGTTTACACAACTCTGGGTCCACAAGGGATTTCATTTCAAGAATATTACCAAAGGGGAGTATCCCTCAAGGTGCTAGGAGCAAGTCTGCGGCAGACCGACACATAACACCTAAGCGTCTATTAGGCGGGACAAGGTGAGTCTAGGCAGAAGGCTAGGCAGACGCATATTAGAACACTGCCAACAGGAGTCACTGCCCACCGCAGCAAATTTATTGGGTATCAAAATTACATTCAGGATTTAGAAACAGAAAAAAGTTTGAACAACCCCAGGAGAGACTAATTTAACATTGTGCTCATGCTTTTTACCACCAAGAGTGGGTTATTACTACCCTGCTTAATTAAGTTGTGCTATTTATTACTCCCCCCGCCCCATAATATAGTGCGCATTGGTTTTCGCGGAAGTCAAGCTACACAAACTTTGACCAAGTTTATAGATAAAATGATACATATCTACAATACCTGATATATACCATATGACAATATATTTCATGATACATATAATGTTAATGATTTGGTATCTTAGATGTTGATTGATTCAATAAATTTGGTCAAAGCTTGCAAGATTTGACTTACAAAATATCTAATACACACCATATTTTAGGACAGTGGGACTACATTGGTTTAACCATTTTATGAAACTGAATACTTTTTGGCACATTTAATCAACTCTAGTGAATTAAAATTACTCAAGGAAAGTCGTCCTGCCTATTTTAGGAGAAGAGAACTAACATCTGTACAACGCTTCTATAACCAAAACTCTCAAAGAGTTTATTTGGCCTGAAGCTTATCAACGTATAAGCTGAAGTTTGAGCAAAGCAATCAGATGGTAGTTGGCCTAATTCTGTCCCCTTCGACTGTAGCATACTGAGTTAAATTTTGAAAGCACTGGAGCACCATTCAGGATACAATGGATACATCTTACCTCTAAAAATGGTCCTCTTCGAGAACGCTACATTAGTATATACCCTGAGGTGGCAACTGTTCTCATCTAGGCTGTCTTGTTCAACATCCCAGATTCCCTGCAAGGTAAATAGGCCAACAACAATTCCAGGAAGTGCTCAAAACAAAAATAAAAACAACAAAATACTTATATAGCTCGCTACAAAATATTGGCTTTCCTGCAATGACAAATATATGTTTCTGTATGTGTAGAGGACATAAGTAAGCATCCATAACACTCGCCATTTCTAAAATTGAAACCCTTATATGCCCCTAGGCACACAATGTCATAGATGCAGGGTGCCCCATGTACCCACATGTGTCATAAACACAGGAGGTTCAACTTTGCAGTGGCATATGAGGATTTAACTATTTATTGTAACAGTAAAAGTTTATAAAAGCAAGGTTCATATTTCAACATTAGTCATTTGTAACAACAATAGGGAGTTTATAGAAGCAAAAAAAGGAAGTTCCAAAATTCAAAGTTCATATTTCATTGCCAAAAGACGAAGCTTGGATCGACGTTTGAGACAATGTTTGTTTTTAACCTGTTTGATTAAGATGCAAGGTATTGCTTTGTTTTTGCTTAACTTGGATTCCACATTCATGTCCATGGCCCTCAATAGGGAGGACTAGTGAGCAGCATGTGCCACTATTTATATGCAACGGTGATAAATAATGTTAAGGTTTAAAAAGAGATCACAAGTTCAATCACATGTTACTTTATCATGAAATATTACAACAGCCTGTGACACTTTATGCCGCTATGAGATACCTCTTCACTAAAAATTAATTAAGGTATATTTCAATTAAATGTGTGGATTAAGATAATCACAAAACTGAAAACGCTAGATCATGTACCCTAACGCATTTATAATTGAACAGATAGAGCTATGTGAACTATATTCGTCATGCTGAGTTTAGTGGGCAGAAGTGATTTCAAGCTACATGAAGCAACATTGTGACTTGTTTCCTGACCTCAACAATGAAATGGTCCCCGTATGGTGCATCACCAATTTCTTGAGATGTCTGAATCACAACATGACTGGTCAAGTAAACAAGAAAAAAGAAACATCAGCAAGTCTTAGCATGAACCATTTATTGCGGTAAAACATAAAAGCTCTTTAGCACATATAGCAAGATCACAGAAAAAGGAAACTGTCCACTGTACTGCTATATAGTACTGTGTTTGTTTACTTAACCCCATCGATCTTTTAGGGGTGATCTTAAATCCCTGGTCATCGAATGCCGGATCACTTTACTCCCGAGGCCAGTTTGAGAAGAGCTTTGCAACTGTGGCATCACACATCGGTGTTCACTCCATCTTCCACATATACTCTTTTGCTCTCTTCCCTATCTATTTATCACTCTCTTTGGGAAGGAGTGATATTTGGAGGGCGTAAGATGTGGGGGCATGATGCCCATTGACAGTATTCATGTGCACTTAGAAGTGGCAAAAAAGGCAATATGTACCATACCATCGTTTATGCTATTAATCCGAGAGTTGATAAAATGGTAATGGAACATTGGGGAGTTAAGTGCACTAAAAACTGGGAATTAAGGAAATAGACGTGGTAGTCAATAACTCAATACCGCCCACTGCTAGGCAAAATCAAACTTGGGTTAAGTGCAATCGCAAAACATATCTAAACTCAACGAGAAAGAAAAGTACAGCCTCCGTTCTATAATTCTTGTCATGGAACGGAGGGAGTAGGTGATAAGCAGCATAATCATCTTCACATACAAACGACATGGATTATCATTAATACAAGAATTGGCACAAGCAAACCCAATTATCAAGTTAGGGCATGTGTATAGACTGCCACAATGGGTTGAGTAACTGAGCTAACATTCTATTCCAAATAATCATTTGGATTAAACAAAAAATATTCTGGTACGGATTAAATTCTAGGCCATGTCACTAGAAACCACCACCAAGAAGTTCATGCAGAAGAACAGAAATTCACATGAAATAATAGGTAATATCACAGCTGAACTTTGACTTAATAACCTTACCGATCGTTTGACTACCTGCAGAAGTATATTAAACTTAAACTAACCTGTTTCTGTACAGACGAAGCTTCTGAACCTCCTGACATGTCCCAAATTTTGCACCTAAACACAATTTAGAGTTATCAACATAAATGCTACGACAACATAAAGTAATTAAGACACACGGTGACATATGAAATGCAAATTATTATATCCAGTAGGCACGAAGTTCTAGACATACCAAGATAAATTTTAATTGGGTGCAAGAATGAGACATCTCTTACAAGTCCTCCTTGCTCATCCAAACGCCAATTGGAACAACGAAATTCTGCAGGTCATCTAGGTATCAATAGAATATATTACTGACAAGATGTGTTAACTGGAAAGGGGGAAGTATTGGGTATTAACCTTTGTCACCACACTTTTTGTGGAGATCATCCAGAAAGCCAAGGGCACCATCAGAGAGTAAGACATTAAAGAAAACTTCCACAGGCACCTAACATCAGAATGTCAGTTGGGCAAAGTTACGTTAATAGTCATGGCAGTACAAAATAAGTGAAATCTGGCAAACCTGAAACTTAGACTCCGTGATCAAAGTATATGATTCAGGTACTGGAAAAGGGAAAGATATGCAGGCAAGAAAAATAGTTAAGTAACAAAAAACTAACGGGGTTAACAATGTCAAGAAAGACAAAGAAAAGAACAATTCAAACAAACCATTAGGAGCATCATCATCAAACGGCTGCAAGTTGAATGGGTTAAGAGATCCAGGGTTGTCCTCGGTTCCATCCACTGGCGCTTTTAAGAATCTTTTAGAAGTACTGGCATCTGGATCACCACAATCAGTACTACCCCCAATGATAGCTGTAGGATTGGCAGACCTACATTCAAAATACCCAACTAAACATTCACAGATAATTCATGAAGGACAAAAGTCCATTTGAGCTAAACTAACGAGAGGGTCAATTTAGTTCAGCCTGTAAAGATAACCTGTTCGATGGCGACGAACCTTCATCTTGTTTAGATTCTTTTCCTTCTTCCAACAAAACGTAACCATTTTCATCACTGCTACTTGCTGACTTTGCATCCTACGGTGCAGCAAAAGAGAAGTACAGACAGCCTATTAGAAATGAACTTCTTTATAACTTGTTAGAACAAAAGAGTTCAATAGAAACTAGTTTACCAACCTGACGTTCAATGAGCAACCTAGCATCGCTAACATGCTGCTCCCAACCATCTACTATAATACGATACGCTTCATCGCGCACCAAGAAAGATCCAAAAAAATGCTGCAAGTAATCATACATGAGTGAGTGACATCTTATATATACTAGAAATTTAGGCAGTGATATCTTCCTCACCCTCTTCGCACCAGCAACAATTTCTATGGCGTTAGGAAAAATAGCAGCTGTTTTTGCTTTACGAACATCAGTGACATCCTGTAAAGGTATAGTTTTCTGCATAGAGAACAATATCAGAGTAACATAGTCAATAATAAGTTTTTAATAGTACGAGCAGTACATATATTGGTAAAAAATTATTATATGCAATGACAAGATACTTAATGAGCAATACTATAAGCATATAAGTATTTAACATCAAGTAACAAACTTAATTTTAGATATTCGGCATTGAATAATTCCAATGTGTAACAAAAAGCTAACTTCGTCAGCATGTAAATCAGTAAATATGCAAGTATATAGTAACTTAGTTGGAGAACCACACTTAAAATTCCAGTCCAACTAACTCTCCATTCAAGCTGTTAAAAAATGTCACAGGAAGCAAAAAAGCATGATATTTAGTACAATGACCACAGAGAAGATGGGAAGTACAAAACAAAACTAGCAGGAATTCAGGTTTAACAAATATTATTAAAGCATTGATGCCTATGAGACTTCCAAGATGATAAAAGTTTAAACTTATTGCAGAACAGAAACACTGCAGAAGATAAAAGCAGACTTGCAGAACATAGTGCTCACGCTGTTTGTGATGGAACACAGCAATAAAAATTTCATAGCAAATTCAAAGAATAATATAGACACATAGCTCCCAATACATTTCTCAAACAAATCTTTTGAGGGCAATGTATCTTTATATGAAGTTAGTGCCAAGACACGTGTCAAATGATAACAAGAATCTTCGAGCAATGGTATCTGTCAGAATTATGATTTGACAATATTTGTGAACTACATAAATCAATTCGTTATCAGCAAGCGCAATTAAGCAACCAAAAAAGGTATACATGATGGAACTGTCTTCAGATCATTTATTAGTTATTACCTTCGTCTCGTATCCGAAAATGTTAGAATAGAAGCATATATGGTGTAGAAATAAATACATATGCCCCTGCCAAACAATGTATATTTGTTAGAATCAGAAAATCGTGAACAAGGTTGAAACTAAATATTTTCTCCAGCAAAATGAAATAACCAAAATTACAGTACAATTCCAGCATTTGCGGTTGGCAAGAGTGTAGAGAATTTAGAGACAAGCACAAGCTAAAGCACTAACGGCACCAAATTGTCAAATATGTTGTTTTTTCAATGAAGAGAAGAACGAACAAAGGTAAGACAACAAAGATGGCAACTGGCACCAGCTCCTTTAATTGCAAAGCACATGCCTTTTCCCAACTTTGGGCACTTAGTAATCTATGTAGGTATTTATTTTAAACAAGCTCCAGGGAAATCTCTCATTTAATAAGGACTACAATTGCCATATTAAAGGAGAAACAGAAATTCCCTCACAAGTAGAAGTTTGATGGATCTACAACTTCCATTATGTATGTTCAAGCATATATATTTTATGTATGTTCAAGCATATATATTTTATGTATGTTCATGCATGTATATTTTATGTATGTTCATGCATATATATTTTATATATCAATGGCACAAATTTGAATTGACTTTTGTTGGGCTTACATGTCTGCAAGCAAGTTCAAACAGAGATAAATCTAGACCAACATAGTTGCACGCAGTGTGAGTTGCGCCAATTATAACTAGTCCAATTCCAATAAAGTTGATTGTTGGACTATGCATGACCGCTAAATACAGGCAACTTATGCTCAAGGGAGTATCACAGAGGCATATACTCTAGTTTAATTTGGGAGAGGAGCACATAAGAAGTTGAAGCGAAGAAAAGAAAAAAACCTGAAGAAGAATATTTTCTTGGAGGGCACAGTTAAAATCTTGCACAAGGACCTGCAATAACACAATAACTATTTAACATCCTAACATTAAATTGATGAAATATCATGCGAGATCACTTGTGACTATGAGCGGGTACTATCCAAAGCATGGTTACAAAACTGGATAAGGTGCTCTATTCAATTCCAAAGAAAAATCCAAATTTTACCATGTGACCAACCATAAACAATCGATTAACTTGCTAAATTATGTCCTGATCAAAAGATAAACTTGGCATGTTACTGTGATAGGACATGGTAGGTTGACATTTTGGTTCCCCGAACAGTACGATCACGTGAAACAAATTAAAATAGTCACTCAATTAGTTATCAACCGTAAGATCATGAAACCACAAACTGACTACTGAATCCACCACATACAGAAATGGCTGTTGAAATCCATACATAAAAAATGGCTGCGATACCAACACAGCAAATCCGCCAGCTACAGCAAGTCAGACACAATTTTGGCAAGCTATATCAAATTCATCAATAATTGAACCATCACCAATAATGCACATTTTATAGAAGGAACCAAATTGGCACGACAAACGTTACCCTAGGTAAGCAGAGCAAAGATTAAAAGTACGAATTTGTTAGTTTTATCCGTGAGGAATCTTCCACATGGAATGAAATCCCCTCAACCCCAGTCCAACCACTTCGGTACACAAATTCCCCCAGCACAACGCATCACAATCAGAAGCCAACAATTAGATCGAACAGAGGAAGCCACCAAATGTGAATTACCTCGTCCGGCGGGAGCCGGAACATCAGCCTGTACTCCTCGCTCCTACTAGCGAGCAACGGGCTCTGCACGATCAAACCGCGCGGCATAAAAAACGAGAGAAGAAAAAAAGAGGAGAAAGCAGGAAAAGTCCGACAAGCTCCAATTCCGAAGCAAGCCACCCACCGAGACATCGCAGGCGGAGAGGTCCCCGGAGTGGGCGGATACCGGGGAGGAGACCGCGGACGCGTCCACGCCGGGCGGCGCCGAGGCGAGGCGGCGCGGCGGCGAGGCCGGCGAGGGCGCGGTGGTGTCAGCGAGGGCACGGGTCGGGGAGGCCGCAGCGGTCGGGGACGCCATGCGGGCGGCGCCGTGCTCCGAGGAGAGGAGACGGCGATGCGGCGGGTGGTGGGGCTAGGAGAGGAGGCGAACGGTAGGTGAGTGAGGAGAAGGAGTAGAAAGAAGAAGGGGGGTTTGAATAATGAAAGTGGGGGCGGTGTGAACGGTGACGGTGACGTGTTCCGGCCTTCTTCGGGTTGGCCGACTAGCGGTAGCGGTGGTGGGCTCCGCCGGTGAAGGGAAGGAGACGGGGAGGAAGGGTATTCTTTTTCTTTTTATTAGGCAAAGGAAAGGTACCGATTAGAGAAGGAACAAACCAGAACGGTTAAAAATTACGGATGTTATCGGTAACGTTGTAAATCTGACGCCAGATTTTTTATTATGAAAAATCGAACGTTTTCTATGACGGTAAGAATTTGCCATAATTGTTCTGTAAGAGGGATGAAAATGATGCTTAATCTCATGAAACGTGAGATCTGAGTGAAGTCCATCTGAGTGAGGATATGTCCTTTTCATTTATGAGCCCAATGACGAAATTCTCTTCAACCGTGACCCATGTCAACTGACACAAACGATCATCATGGGTCTATCTGGTGGGAGATGACCTCGTCATTAGCTCTCGAATCCATCAAGATCTTGGGAAGTTGAATCACACAATTCGTTGGACCCCGGCTGAATATTCATGAAAAACAGATTCCCGAGTGATCGTTAAATTTCGATGAGCCGTGGATTTGCTCAGAGAAAGATCTTGGTGGATTCTAGATAGCAAGAACTTTCATGGCTCTAATTATCATGGACAAGTTTTTGGGAAATGTTCAATGATACTCAATATCTTTTAGGAGAGGCTAGCTAGTGATTCGACTGAGGATGTATCATAAAATTCAAGTGCTGATTATGGTGTTTGGACTAACTCTCTCAGAGAGATGCCAGTCACTATCCCATAGGAATACCAATTCCTCATCCACTTCAAATCCAAACTTGCAGTTTTGATACTTTGTCTTCTAGAAAAAGGACCAAACCAAACTACGGGAGGTATCAAATTCGCCCCTTGTTCAAGATGTTCCCGAGTGATCTTAAAATCTGAAAGAAGGGATCATCGGTTCATAACCTTGTAGAATTTATTTGCAAAGAGTGATTGGTCACTCGCCCTTTTCTTTGCACTAGTTATGTGGAAAATTTGGTTTAAGATTTTCTCAGTCGAGATTGTTTCATCCGACTGGAATTAATTTGTTTAATGACTCGTTCAAATGGATCAGAGGATATCTTTTGCGTGTTGCCGACAGATTCAGAGCAAGATCAAAGGGAATTGACGGGAGAATTTCATATGAAAGCTCCTTGGTTCCCACGCTTGATCTCCTTTGACTAGTATGAACAGTTACCAGCATGGTGAAGGGGCCCAGACGACGCCTTAGTTACTGCATCCCAATTACTCCACTTGCTGAAATTTATGCCATTACCTTGGACACGTGTCGAGCTGATGTGGTGAATGAGAGGCTGAAGTCACGCGTTGGTTGCTACTCCTCTACCATATATAAATAAACAAAGGGATCAAATCCTGCCATTCTCTCCCCAATTCCTCATCTCCACCGCGGTCTCACTGTTGCGCCCATCTTCTCCACACGCAATCTCTCGCCACCTCCTATGTCTTCACAACAAGCTCGAGTAGTAGTAGTAGTAGTAGTAGAAGAAGAAGAAGAAGAACGCGTCCTCCTCGAGTGTGCTTCCGCCTGACTGGAAGAAGGGCGATTGGTTGTCGTCCATGGTGATGGAGCAAGCGCGCATCGAGCTTGTCGCTGATGGGCTCCTGCTAGCGGAGGGATGGAGCCTTATCTCTCATTAAATAAGGTTTGAACTTTATTTTGAATTTTTCTTTTGTTGAACTATTTTTAAATTCAAATTTTGACCTGTTCAAATTTGAATTATGGTGAGCCAAGTTGAAACTACAATTCACTAGTTTTAACTTTGCAAAAAGATTCAATTTAATTGGATTTATAATTTGCAAGTTAGACCCTATTGAATTTGAATACGTTCTTTTCAAATTTGAATTTCTAAAATTTTCAAAATATAAATTTATTGCTCCAGGTGAAAGTGTATTTCCTAAGGATCATTTTGCAAAAAGTTTCACTTGATTTAGACTCATAAAAACTTATAATGGTTCGAATATTTAGAGTTTTTTTGTAAAAGTGCCATTCTAATCCAGTGGTTTAAATTAAAAACGTGATATGTTTTTGTATAAGGCTGGGACACGTGGCAGCTTCTGATTGGTTGGTATCGGTTAAGTTAAAATGTGGATCATCGGAACTAGATTTAATAGCTGTGATTGCGTATCGATTCGGTGACTTACCTAAGTGCGCATCGTGCATTGGATCTAAATCGAACGGCTGAAAAAAATAGAGGCTCGCCGGCGGTGGCTAGTTTGCCGGAGACTCGCCGGGAAATGTTGTTGGATTTCGGGTTCCGGCAGACCCTTGAGGTTCGAATACTGGGGTGCGCGCGGAGATTTCTCCTACTACCTGCCTGTACCCCTCCGCCTCGCTAAGATCTAAGCTATGGAAAGAACAGCACAAGAGACACAGGGTTTATACTGGTTTGGGCCACCGTTGTGGTGTAATACCCTACTCCAGTGTGTGGTGTGGTGGATTGCCTCTTGGGCTGATGATGATAAGCAATACAAGAAAGAACAGCCTCGCGAGGGTCTGTTCTTGGCTGGGGGGATGAACTGCTAGGAGGAGTTCAGTCACCCTTCTCTCTCTCTCTGATTTCCTCTCTGAATCCGACCTTTCTCTTCGTCGTCGTTTCCCTACCCTGTGGGTGGCTAGTCCTATTTATAGGCAAAGGCACTGGGCCTCTTCCCAAATATTAAGCGGGAAGGGTGCCAACAATTGGCCATTTCGAAGAGGAACATCTGGTACACTTATCCTGACTAAAGTTGGTCCTCGCCTGCCAAAGGCTCTGGTGGTGACGCTGGCTTGGGCTCCACAATGACTTCCTCCCTGTCGTTGGACTGGTCTTGGTCTCGTTGCACCGAAACGGGTGCCTTTGCTTGATGCTCTCGCTTGTGCTTGCTCCCTTTGCACCAAAGAGGAAAGGAGGACACTGCGCGGGCTGGCGCCCGCCTGGCACCCTTGGTCGTCATGGCTTGCGTCACGGGCACCTCGTGAGGTACCCCGCCTTGATCTCTCCGCCTCCTCGCGAGCCAGCCTGATGAGGCCGTGCCTAAGGAAGCTCCGTGTCGTCCGCCCCGCGAGGCTTGGCCCCTCGTGAGGGTCTTGGGTCTGTGTTGATGAAGATGGGCTATGCTGGGCCCCCCTTTGAGCCATGCCGCAGGCCGCAGGCAGGCAAGTCTGGGGACCCCCGTTCCCAGAACGCCGACAGTTGCCCCGGGGCCCAAGGCGTGCCCGGACTTGGCCGTGCAGGGAGGCGAAAGGGCAAGGGCGAAGCGCCGCGAGCCCTAACAGCCTGCGGCCTTGGGCGCCGCGTGGCGGTTGATTGGTCGTGAGTGCCCAGCAACCGCGCGAGTTGATAAAGGAGCGGCATCTGCCCAGGCTTTGCTTTTTGCTTTCTCCGGTTGCTGCTCAGATCCCCTTTCTTGCGCCTTTCCTTCCTTCCTCCAAAATTTCCAGATCTACTTCGACCGCGTGACCTAGGAAGCCATGGCGCCTCGTCAGTCCCCGGCCAGAGCTTGGTACTCGTCTTCCCTGGACTCGCCGAATGTGTCGGAGGCGAGCCTCGCCCGGTTGCGCCGGATGGCGGCGACGCAGGGCATCGACGGGGCGAAGGTGTTCAAGGCTGGCTCCGCCACCCCTGAGGGCCAAGGGAGCACCTTCTATCCGTTCTTTATAAGCACCATTGCTGCTGGCCTGGTGTGGGGACCCCGACTCATAAGTCGTGATCACCGAATGCACGTGTACAGTGATCCCAGAGATCAATGCTCACTGAACACACAAAAGCTGAATAACAAGAGTCTTACATCCATACATATCGTCTTACACAAATTATGACCATTATGGTCAAGTCTTACATAGATAAAGCCCTAAGGGCTGAACATCAAATGAAACACAAGCAGCGGAAATCTTCGTTGATAAGTAGAACCCATGCCATCTGCCTTAACCCTACAGGCATTCTGACTGGGAAACGTCCTAGTTCGCATGTTCGTCTTCAAAGACTTCTTCTTCGAACTCCTGCTCTTCCATGCCTGGCCAATTAAATAACCAGTGGCAAGCCAATGAGTACTTTGAATGTACTCGCAAGCAACCCATGTTTTGGTTCAAGGTACAACAGTGCATGATATAGGTAAATTTTGCGGAAAGCTAGTTTTTGAGTGCAATGACATGTTCAACAGCTTGTAAGACATGCATCAGGAGAATTCAAGTAACCATGAGGGTAGGTTACAGATATCAACATAGATAGAGTGGGCACCAACCCAACTCAATCATGTCAAGTCCTCTGACTTGACTCAAGTAATGGTATCAACATAAAGAGAGTGGGCACCAACCCAACTCTATCACGACTTGACCCGAGTGGTTCTTCCCACTTATCCAATCACTCACACTGGTTTGAAAACATGTGGACGTAGTTTAAGCAGCACCGCCCAACTGTCCTTGACCATGGACACGGCTATTCGAATAGTTTTATACTCTGCAGAGGTTGCACACTTTACCCACAAGATCCGGGGAACTTCCGTGTCATCCACGACCCGCGGTACCTCAAGTACCCGGGGTAAGCACCCGATCACTATCTTTCCCTAGACGACACTAACATGGAGTCCACTCGATTGGTAGTAACCCCCGTGCCCAACATTTCACATCTTGAAATTGTGGAGCCTCGCTCCTATATTCATCACGTACCACTGGCACGGGGTACCAACGGTGTGTCCGGTGCCCCATAAAAATGTTCTTGGCCGCCCTACCTGGCACGGCCCCGTCCCGAGAGAGAGCACCAACTCTCCCCCGTCACTAGTAATGCGGGCTCCAAGCTAGTATCGGTCTAGGTAATCAATAATGCCCTTTCCCATATAAGGGTAGAGTGGTTGCGCATGTATGGTTGGGACAGTCGACAAATCTTAAATCTAATTAGTTTTCGAAACAACACACATACTTGCCTCGGTACCCCACTTCGTCATCAAGTGGCTACCCATTTCATTATCTCCCTCGGGCATAAGTGGCACCCGACGGGGTTTTCGAAAAGTCCTTTGAAAATACTTTGCCTCATCACTATGCATATTCCCGCCCATTTTTGCGTAGCAACTACTTAGCATCCTATCTACTCCACCGGCATAACCCTCATAAGGAGGTAGGGTCATGCATAATGCAAGTATCAATAAGGAGGAGACGAGGGCAACCCACCAAGGTGGCTCCCCTCTCATCATGATTCCGTTGCAACAATAATAAGTGCCATATGGAATGCATAAAAAGGGTTTCATAGACATGGTCAAAGGGCTGCTTGCCTAGCTCAACAAGGTCTTCTGAGTCTTCAAAGTCTTCTGGTCCAACTCCTTCGTCAGCAACGCAATCTATCGTCGCAAAATAATAACGAGAAAATAAGGCAATAATAAAACAGAAAAATCAAAGTGCTCAAAAAAATGTCAACTTATTTTTATAAAATACTAGGTGGAAATCTAGGAAGGGGAAAATTCCTAGTTTTGGATTTGGGGTTATACAAGAGGGGATATGGATTTTCAGACAGAGATTAAACTGCTCAAATTTGAATTTAAATTTGAACAGTGCATAAAAGTTGGTTGGATTTGAATGAAAGTGGCACCATTAAATAGGTGGGATTTTTAGAAAAAAAATATGGGAGTTGGATTTATTGCATTTGGATTATTATTTAATCCTGTGGAAATTTTGCAATATTCCAGAAAAAGGAAAAAGGAAAACAGCACTGTGCAACTGGGCCAGAAGAGCCACAGTGCAGCAGGCCCAGAGGGGAAAACAGCCCACGCAGGGCGGCCACGTCGAAGGCGTAAAGGCAAAGTACGCCTTCAGCCGACGCAGCGAACCGGTGCGCGCGCGTGTGCATTTGAACCTGACGGGTGGGGCCCACCCGTCAGTATGTGAGGCTGACTGACGGGCCCCACGGCCGTCGTCGTCAACCCTAGGCCAGAGGGGCGGCGAGCTCACCGGCGACGTTCCCGGGCACGGCGAGGTCAGGCGAGGGCACGGCTGGGCTCCTCGTCGTGTCGCCGTTCGGGTGGAGGTGGCGGGCGTCACCGGATCTGCCTGGTTCGCCGGCGACGAGGTCTTGCGGCGGAGGAGCTTCGGGCGTCGTCGGCTTCGGCCGTTTCCGGCTGCAAACGAGGCGGGGAAGAGAGGGGAATCAATTAGTGGGATGCAGGGGTTCTAGATCAAGGCAAAGGGGGAGCGGGGGAAGCCTGTACCGTGGGATCGACGGCGACCCGAGGCAGCGGAGCTCGAGTTCGATCTCAAGCTCGGGCTCGCCTGGAGAGGGGTGAGTGGCGCAGGGGGGGGGGTGATTAGGGGAGTGAGAGAGCGAGTGGTGAGGAAAGAGGGGCTCGGGGAGGCCCTTAAGTAGGCGGACGGCGGTCCACCGTGGGCTCGTGCGCCGGCAAGCTCGTGCTCGTCGCTGTAGGGCTCGGGAGGAGCTGGCAGGGTGTCTGGGGTGTTGGTAGGGGTGGTCTACGCCCAGAGGGAGGGAGAGAAGAAGCGGGGAAGCGCCAGGGCGGCGCGCGTGCGAGCGCGCCCATTGGAGCTCTCGGGCGGCCATGGCGCGCGTGCGAGCAGGGGCAGGAGAGAGAGAGGGAGGAGGGGGCCGACCACTTAGCGTGTTGCGGACGTCGAGACGGCCTCGGGGGACACGAGGGGGAGAGCCGAGGTGGCCGGACGTGGCTGGAAGGGGGCGGCTACAGTGCGGGAGTGCACTGTAGCGCGCTCCAGAGCGCCCAAATGGCTGGCATGCCATTCTTTATGCATGGTGAGCGTGTCCATTGGTGTCTAGCCGGTCTAGGGAGGAGTAAAGAAGAGTAGAGGGGCATTGGATGCCATGGATGGCCACTGGAGTGAGGAGAGAAGAAGAAGAAGGGTGGAAATGGGGCTGTCTAGAGAGAGAAAGAGAGGTTTCCATCCCCCCCACCATTGAGTTTGGGCTAAGAAAGTTTACTGGAGCTAGAATATGATTATAAGGGGCTGTGGTAAAAATTTGGGCTCTCCAAGAACAATGGAAGGGGTCAAAACAGAGGTTTTTGCAAATTGTCAGAAGGTGTTTGACAAGGGTTTGGGCAAGCAAATGAACTAAAATTGCCATGATACTTAACAGGATGGAAATACACTTAGGAATAGGGTGTGCCACCAAATTTGAGCTCATTTGGGAAAAGTTGCCAATGTAACTTTGGCAAACCCTAGAAATTAGCAGAAATGGACTTGTGAAGATCTAGTAGAGAAAATCACTTCTCCATGATGCACCACTTGGTGTAGTGGCCTCATTTGGGGATTTGCACAAGCTCACAAAATATGGAGTCAAGGAGAGAAAGTTGGTAGTACAAACTTGTTCAAATTTGGTTCTGGTCAGAGAGGGTTTTGGGGCATTTTGGTGAACCAAAATGACTTTAATTGACATGAGGCTTTGCAAGGTGATCACAATATGCATTTGTGACTTGCTGGATTTTTCTTGGATGTTTATGAAAATATTTCCTGTAGAAATATTTCAAATCCTTGAAATGGGTAGAAATGGTTTTGGGAGGTTTTGTCCAATATTTTGAACATGACCATGTGTTGAAAGTCTTATATATGGAAAATATATGTCCACTGAGTTTCCCTAAATTTTCTCAAATATTTTTGAAACATTAAAATAATTTTAACCTATTAAAGACCATTTCTGGCCTTAAGAAAAAGCCTTTAAATAAAATAGGAAATTAGCTTTCAAAATTATACTTTTGTGGTTTATGGGAGTCCTATATCTAATAGGTTTCAAATATACTTTTTGAAAGATTTTTACTGCCCCGAATTAAGCACTTGCAGTACAAAATCTTAATTCAGGGGTTTTTGGAAAACTAATTTTTGAAAATACTTTTTGGCCAAATTATTTTTGTAAGAAAATACTATATTGTACTATACACATGGCATGATCATTGGGCAGAAGTTTGGGGCAAGGAGATTAAGTATAGAAGGTGGAGTTGTGTTGACTTTAAAGAGCACTTGAGAAGCACAGAGAGAAAAACCAACTCCAAATAAAAACCAAATAATGCAAAAGTTTTTGTTGGTCCAAATTTTCATACTTTAATAATGCAAATGAAGAGTTACAAAATGCAGGGTGTGACACCTGGTGCCTCCCTTCTCTGAGTTCTTCTTCTGTGTCCTCCGCCATTATAAGCTACAGGCTCTGCATCTCCACCCCAACTCCGTCTTTCTCCCGGCCATCTTCGCCTATTACTGCGAGGCTCACGTTGGGGTGCAGCCTTCAGTGGCCTTGCTGTGCCACTACTTCTACCTCCGGACCTCTCGCGGTCCTGCTTCCACGTGCGCGAGCTTCATCGCGTACGGTGGCGCCATTGCCATTTCGGACCCCGGGAAAAGGATTGAGGGCTTCAGGAGCAAGTGGGTCTTGGCAGACACTGGGCGCATCCACCCTCGGCTGATCTTGCCCACGGAGCAACCCACGAGCTCCAGCGATTTGGGTCGAGTGGAGCTCACGGACCCTCGCGCGAAGCTGGTGTTGGAGAAGATGGACGCGGATCTGAGGCCGGCCAACATGGTGGCGGCGAAGCTGACCGGCGTGTCGCTGCTGAGGGAATTCCTGGAGCACCAGCTGGCTCCGCTTCGGCAGTACTCACTTCCGATGTGGAGGCCCCACCCAAGCCCTGCGGCCTTGGCCGACGAAGATCTGGCTGCGGTCCTCCAATCTCTGGTCGGGGGCGATGTGGCGAGGTTGGAGGGCGCTCCTACGCCCATGTTCCTCCGCGACGACTGGGAGCAGGCAGTGGAGTCCATGCCCGTCTCCAACGGGGACGGGCCCGTGCCCATGGAAACTCCCGGGGAATCGGTGGACGTGTCCTCCGTCGACTTGAGCGAAGAGGAAGGAGGGGAGCGGGAAAGAGGGCCTGACTCCGAGGCGACTGACGGAGAGTCGAGGGCTCCCCTCCCCCGGCGCAGGTCCCGCGCTCTCCGCCTCCTTCCGAGTGATGACGACGAGGATGATGACGAGCAGGGCAGCGGGAACTTGCCCCCGATCCCGAAGAAGGACCGGGCTGATCTCCCGCGGATCTGCCCCGGTCCCGAGGCAGACCGCAGACGCGCCTTCCGCTTCCAAGCTTCCCGAGGTTGACCCTTCCAGTCGGCTTTCAGGCTTCAAATTTGGCCGGAGGCTGCTTGAGCTCGCTGGCGACGACCCGTAAGCGCTTGATTCTTGTCTTCATTTCTTGTTCTGCTGCTGAGGCTTGACGTCCACATCTATTGGACAGGCTGGCGCCCGCAGCAAAGAAGCCGAAGGGAGCTCCTGAGGTTCCATCCGTGGCAGCGCCTCTGCCCGCGAAGGAAAGTGACCGCGACGCACGGGCTTCTCCTGCCCGGTCGTCTTCGCGAGGCTTGGCTGAGCCGGCTGGGGCGAGCTCAGCCCCCATGGCCCAAGTGACTCCCGAGGTGCCTTTGCCTGCTGCCGCCACTACAGCCGTTGGGGCGCAACAGGCTCCGCCTCAGGATGCTGTGGTCGCGTTGCCGCCTTCTCCTCCTACTCCACCGACTGCTGTCTCTCCGACTCCTCCTGCCATTCTGGATCGTGCTGCTGCTGAGCTGGACCGGCTGCGGCAGGATCTTCTTGGCGCCGACCCTCGCTTGGTGGCCGGGCGCTTGGAGCTGGCTTCAGGATGGATTCGCCCTGACGCTTCGATTTGGGCGGCGCTGGTCCAGGCCTCGACGGCTTGCGATAAGGAGAGGCAGGCCATCCTTGAGGCGAAGGCTGCTCGTGACGCAGCCCTGGGGGAGGTGGTCGACGTCCGTGGTCGCTGCAAGGCGCTGGAGGACGAGCTGCAAGGCCTGCGGGACCAGCTTGCGAAAGAGGCCCGCCTTCACCAAGAGCAGGAATAAGGCGTGAAGGCTCGCGAGGCGGCCGTCGAGGGCCGGGAGGCCAAGCTCAGGAAGCGCCGTGACCGCCTAGGCACGCTGGAGCAGGAGTTGGGGGCGAGGAAGATCGAGCTAGATGACAAGGCCCAGGTTCTTGCCGAGGACCGCGTGGCCTTCGTAGAGATGGAGGCGAAAGCTCGCTCCTCGCTGAGGACGCTTTATGACAGCGGCCTGGAGAGCCCGCTGGCCGGCGCCGAGGACGGCCCCGCCAAGCTGCTTCCCTTCCTGGTTCACGCTCTTGAAGATGTCGCCCTTGGCCTTGGCCCCACGGCCGAGGCCGAGGCGCGTGTCCTGTCTTCTGCTACGCTGATGCGGGTCCTCACCCACATCTACCTTCGCAATCCCGGCGCCGACCTCGACAGCCTGCTGGAGCCAGTAAGCGGCGAGCGTGCCGCTGCCGCTGCCGAGGCCGTGAAGGGTTGCATAGAGGCTCTGCTGGGGAAGTTCCGGGCCTTTAGCACCAAGCCGAAGCAAGGCGCTGCCGACCCCGCTGCTCCATGAGGCGAACCCACTCCGCGCTGCTCCACCGCCGACAAGTGACTCCGTTGTGGCTCCTACCCTGCCTTTAATTCCTGCACATGTATCATGCCTCGGGGAGGCATTTAAACTTGCGTTTGGCATTGAGATAACAGTGTGGACTGTAATATTTGCTTTTGAATTCCTTGAAATTTATGCTTTTCCTTCCTACTTGCTTATGTTCTACGCCGGCAGAGCCCGGCCCCGCGCGTACCTCACCCATCGTTAGCCCCGACCGAAAACCAGGACGGGCCCAAGGAGTGAGGGGCTACGTGACAAGTTAGGCTCCTGAGTCGCGATGCTCAGGAGTCCCCCTTGGCGCACGAACAACAAGTAGGGAGGTGAGATGTGGGTGGATCTACCGTTCTACGTCTGCAGAGCCCGGCCCCGCGCATACCTCACCCGGCGTTAGCCTTTCGGAACTAAGGAATGAGGGGCTACATGACCAGTTAGGCTCCTGAGTCGCGATGCTCAGGAGTCCCCCTTAACGCTCGAACGGCCTTCGTACCTTGGCTCCGCTCGGGGAGAGACGCGCGACGAACCAGGCCCGGGGGGGGGGGCCTGGCTGGGTGGCGTGCGTCTGGGCGTGACCCAGGCGCAACCCCCGTGCCTAGCCCCCTCGCGCGGCACTCCCGAGGGGAGGCGTTACGATGAGGCTAGACACTGAGCTCTGGGCTCCCTGAGGTTGATGCGGCCCGGGGGCCACCCTCAGTTGTTTATCACCAGCGCGGAGCATAGCGCTTCCGTATGTGTACGGGCATAGCCGCTCCTCGGCAGTGTCGTCAGCCAGCGCGGAGCATGGTGCTTCCACTGGTACGTGGGAGGGGGCTCCCCTCTGGGAGGAGCCCCCGGGGCGTGTACAGCCCCGCCCTGACACGTGGCTGGCACGGTAGGGCCTGGCGAGGTGTATCTGGGCACCCGTGAGCCAGCGCGGGACTCACGAGGCCCTACCTCTAGGCGGGTTGCGCCTGGCACTGGGCCTTATCTTGTGATGTGTCCCTGCAAATTTGGTTAGATGCCGACACTCTACGTCCTCGGGTCCCGGCCCTCGAGCTGGTCTCAGCCGTCGCTGGTATGCCAGGTCGTGATGCCGCGGACAAGGCCAGAGGGTGAGGGCTGGAGAGCTAGTAAGAGCCCTGAGTCGCGATGCTCAGGCACCCACCTTTAACGTGCAAGTGGTCGGCATGGAGAAAAAGAGGTGCCGTGGACAGGCATCAAATAATCAAGCATGGTGGGTCAAACACATAGCCGGAAATAAACGCAAAAGGGATACATGTCGCTGGGTCCGGCCCGAGCGACTTGGGGGGATGATGCAGCCCGAGGGGCGCCCCCAACAAGGTAAGCTAACAACATGAAATAAAAGGGATACATGCCGCAGGGATGGACCCACGCGGCCTGGGAATAATGCAGCCCTGGGGGACACTCCCAGCTGGAAATGAAACTTGCAAGATGTCACCTGATGATGTCGAGGACGAAGGAGTGTTGGTGTAGCAGACTCGGTGTGCCGCGGAAGCCGATCCTCACGAGCCCCTAGGCCCAGGGGCCTCGGGAGGCTCCGGAGGCGCTGGTGGCTCCTCGCGGACCATCTCCATCTCCGCCGGGGCTGCGGAGCGCCTGGCCTCTTGAGCCTCCATGATACCCCTCATGAGGCGCTGGTACGTGGCAGCCGCGTTCGGCAAGCCATAAGGCATGCGAACGTAGCTGTGGGGTGGACCTACGCAGCACCCCACTCGCGAGGGCCAGAGGCGCTCCAGAGAGGCGACTCGATTGAGCCCTGGTATGTCGATGCAGACGCGCAGCCCACCATCCTCGCCTGGATGGGGAGCCACAGCTGGTTGGCGGCGGCCGCCTTTCATGACTCTTGACTCGTGTAGCTCCTGAATGGCCTTGTTGACGAACTCCTGAGGGTCTGGCTCTCCTTGCCTTACTCCTTGAGGGAAGCGTGCTTTGAAACACGCCTCCATGTGGTGCCCAAGCGCCTCCCTCGTGACCTTAGCCAGGTCAGTGGCCCTCCAGGGGAGAGCCCCCGAGCCCTGCCTAAGGAAGGCGCCGGGCGCGCTTTCCTATGAGATGGAAGGAGGTTCCCCCTGGGCAGGCGCAGGCCCTGATGGGCCGGGCCGGATGATGTCTTCTTCTTCTTGGGGGCGGTCTCGGGAAGCCTCCTGCTTCTGCGATCCGGGTCTTCCAGTGATGCGGCCTGAAAGGCTCGTTCCAGGGAACACACCGCATCCTTCTCTTCACAGGGCACCGTGATGACCCCGCCACTTCCTGGCATCTTGAGGACGTTGTAGCCATGGTGAGTTACGGCCATGAACTTGGCCAGCGCAGGGTACCCAAGGATGGCGTTGTACGGTAGGCGAATGTGAACGACGTCGAAGTCGATGAGCTCGGTGTGGTAGTTTTCACGTGCCCCGAAGATGACAGGGAGACGGACCTGCCCAATCGGGACCGTGGAGCCGTCGGTGACTCCGGAGAACGGCTTGGTTGGCTGAAGCTAGTTGTAGGGCACTTGAAGATTGTTGAATGTTTCCACGAACAGGACGTTGAGCCCCGCCCCACCATCGATGAGGGTCCTGGTGACCACCACGTTGCTGATGATTGAGGAACAAAGCATCGGGAGGACTCCGGCTGTAGCCGCACACTTGAGCTGGTCTGCTGAGCTGAACGTGATGGCGCATGCCGACCACCTGAGAGGGCACGTGGCTTCGATCTTGGGGAGGACTGCATTCACTTCGCGGGCGAACTGCTTGAAGATGCGTTGAGAGGCTGGGGCTCGAGCCCCGCCCAGGATGCAGGCGATCGCGCGCGGCTCCTGGAAGCCCCCAGCCCCCTTGTCCTGATGGCGGTCCTCGTTTCTTCTTGGCTGCGGCGGCAGCGGGGGGAGGCCTGCATTGCCTTGCGGGCGATCCTCGCGAGGCTGATCCCTCCAGTCTCCCTCGTGAGGCGGGTCTTGCCAGCGATCCTTGCGAGGTTGACCGCGCCACCCTTGGCGGGTGCCGCGGTCTTCCCAGCGTCCTGCGTTCCTTCCTCCTCCTCGACCGTAGCCCCGGTCACCGTGGTCGGGGCGATGGCCGATCCTTCCTTCTCGCACAGCTCGGAGCTCTTGACATTCGTTGGTGTTGTGGGTGTGGAGGTCGTGGTACACACAGTACCGACTGCCCTTGGAAGGTTCGGGCTGATCTCAGCCCCGCTTGGTGTCTGGTTCTGCCGCGAGCACGGCAGCCCCCTTGCGCTTCATATCCTTGGCCTTGGGCTTCTTCTCTTCTGGGTCTGCGGCAGGCAGCTCGAGGAGGGAGAGACGCCCTTCCTCAACCCTGGTGCACTTGGTTGCCAAGTTGAACAACTCCAAGGAAGTGCACAGGTCTTCATGCATCGCCAGCTCCTCCTTCATCTTGACATCGCACACGCCGTCGGAGAAGGCTGAGATGATGGCCTCCTCGGTCACCTTGGGAATCTTGAGGCATGCGTTGTTGAAGCGCTGGATGTACTTCTGCAGGGTCTCTCCGGGTTGTTGCTTGATGCGGCGCATGTCGCTCACGGTGGGTGGCCGGTCGCGATTACCTTGGAAGTTGGTGATGAAGCGGGTGCACATCTCGTCCCAGGAGGAGATCGTGCCTAGAGCCAGGTTCAGGAGCCAGGTGCGCGCCCCGTCCTTGAGCGCCATGGGAAACCAGTTTGCCATGAACTTCTGGTCTCCGTTGGCAGCTTCGATGCCCAGCTCATAGAGCAGGAGGAACTCCGCAGGGTCGGCCGTGCCGTCGTAACGAGGAGGCAGGTCTGGCTTGAACTTGCTGGGCCACGCGACGCTGCGTAGCTCGACGGTGAAGGCACGGCAGCCTGCTGTGGCCACGGGAGGCCTTGGGGGGCGGAGAGCTTGGTCTTGCATGTCCCCACGCGCTGCAGCTAGGAGCAGCGCGAGGTCTTGACGTGTGGGAGCAGGAGCATGGTCACGATGTGCTGGAGCAGGGAGCGCTCGGGCAGCTTCTTGCGGGCGAGGGACTTCTTGGCAGCTCTGCTCTTGCCGCGCTGGCACCTGACGGAGCAGGTTCGGCCCAGGGGCCACGCGCCTTGGAGCCATGGCGCCTTCTTGAGGAGGAGGCGGCTGGGGCGCCCCCGGAGCTTCGTCGCCCGCGCGAGGCGGGGTGCGGCGCAGCGGAACGGACGGCGCTGGAGAGCCCCCTGCGGCGCGGACGAGCTCGGCGACGCGGTCGAGCTATTCTTCGTAGACATCGTCGACGGGATGGTAGCGCAGGAGCTTGTTTGCCGCAATGAGCGCAGCTTGAGCCTCCATGGGTGCGCGGAGCGCGCGGGACGAAGAACCAGCTGGGGTGAGCGAGGGAGTAGCGGTGCGGCCGTCTTGCCGCACGGACGGATGCTGAGACGACGCTTGCTGCTCGTCCCCCGCCGGGCCGGTGGCGGCGTTGACGGCAGGTGACGGGGAACGGCGAGGGCGCCCGCCGACAGGAGCCGTCTGGGCGACGCAGGAAGCAAGAGCGGCCCGGCGCTCGGCGCGGGCCCGACGAGCGTCAGACATGGACGTGATGGTCAGAGGAGAACGGGGTGGTGGAAGACGAATTTCGGCGCACCCCTACCTGGCGCGCAAAATGTCGAATTTCGGCTTCCGGCAGACCCTTGAGGTTCGAACACTGGGGTGCGCGCGGAGATTTCGCCTACTACTTGCCTGTACCCCTCTGCCTCGCTAAGATCTAAGCTATGGAAAGAACAGCACAAGAGACACATGGTTTATACTGGTTCGGGCCACCGTTGTGGTGTAATACCCCACTCCAGTGTGTGGTGTGGTGGATTGCCTCTTGGGCTGATGATGATGAGCAATACAAGGAAGAACAGCCTCGCGAGGGTCTGTTCTTGGCTGGGGGGATGAACTGCTAGGAGGAGTTCAGTCACCCTTCTCTCTCTCTCTCTCTCTCTCTCTCTCTCTGATTGCCTCTCTGAATCCGACCTTTCTCTTCGTCGTCGTTTCCCTACCCTGTGGGTGGCTAGTCCTATTTATAGGCAAAGGCCCTGGGCCTCTTCCCAAATATTGAGCGGGAAGGGCACCAACAATTGGCCATTTCGAAGGGGAACATCTGGTACACTTATCCTGACTAAAGTTGGTCCTCGCGTGCCAAAGGCTCTGGTGGTGACGCTGGCTTGGGCTCCACAATGACTTCCTCCCTGCCGTTGGACTGGTCTTGGTCTCGTTGCACCGAAACGGGTGCCTTTGCTTGATGCTCTCGCCTGCGCTTGCTCCCTTTGCACCAAAGAGGAAAGGAGGACACTGCGCGGGCTGGCGCCCGCCTGGCACCCTTTGTCGTCATGGCTTGCGTCACGGGCACCTCGAGAGGTACCCCGCCTTGATCTCTCCGCCTCCTCGCAAGCCAGCCTGATGAGGCCGTGCCTGAGGAAGCTCCGTGTCGTCCGCCCCGCGAGGCTTGGCCCCTCACGAGGGTCTTGGGTCTATGTTGATGAAGATGGGATGTGCTGGGCCCCCCTTTGAGCCACACCGCAGGCCGCAGGCAGGCAAGTCCGGGGTCCCCCGTTCCCAGAACGCCGACAAATGTGAAGACGGCGGCGTGGCTCTAGGGTCGAGGGTTTCAAAGCTTATTGGAAATATGCCCTAGAGGAAATAATATTTGTATTATTTATTTCCACATTTATAATTAAGTATTATGTTCTATATTATAACTATCGTGATTCTTGAATATGTGATTCATAGGAAAACTCATTAGCACGTGTAGAATGATAAACTCATTAACCTGATTCCTAGGCTTGCCTCTAGGACTAGCTCAAGCGTTGTATGATGATTATGTTTTCCTGATCATAGGCATTTATTTAATTTAATGATGATGCCAACAAGATTGAGAGTAGGATGTTATAAGAATGATCATATTGAATTGACCCAACTTGTTTGTCATACTTAGATATGTTATCGTCGCAAGTCTATAGTAATAACTCAAAGAGTTAATGTATGCCTAGTTCCTTAGACCATGCGAGCATCAAGTGACTTCATAATGGACAGTACACCTTTCGGGTTGCTCCAACATCAGCTATAACAAAGTGATCATAATGACAACTTATAGGTTTATCGAAAAGTATGTTAAGGGGCTAGATAGCTCAAGAGTGGGATTTGCTGCTCCTGTAATGGAGAGATGTCCTTATGGCCCTATCGGTTTGATGGCATCCACCATCATTTGTCCAGACACATGTGACTAGGTCACAGGGATGCCGGAACATGACTACGAGAAAGAAGAACAAAACCGGTAACAAGGAGACCGGTATAGTGAGCATGTGTATGACTCGCAGGGATACCGACATATCTCACCACAAGTTTTGTAACTTATCGTGAAGTCCACGATCCTGCTATTGATCATAAGGTGTTTTCGTTCATGTCTATGTTTTACCAAACCAACAGGGTCACATGCTTAAGGGAATTACGATCTGTTGAGTTTTATTGGATTGAATATGAGAAAATACCGGGATGGTTTCAGGAATGATAGAAATAGTTTCGAGAGAAACCGGAAGCGTTTCGAAGTTACCAGAAGTGTTTCAGGGAATACCAGGAAATGATATACAGACGGAAGTAGTTTTGGGGGACCTAATATAAATAATAGAGGGCTTATGTAATTATCTAGGTGTCCCTAATATTTATATAGAGTCAATTGGCTGAAGAAAATATCTATAAGGCCTGGTAGGGGAGAGTTATGGGGTCATAACACCCAATAAGAGTGGGGCGCCTCCCTTAGCTTGCTGGAGACGCTTGGGGTGAATTGGGGTTGGATGAGGACTCCTCACATGTCTCCGTCGTATCTATAATTTTTTATTGTTTCATGCCAATATTATACAACTTCCACATACTTTTGGCAATATTTTATATGATTTATTGGACTAACCTATTGATCCGGTGCCCAATGCCAGTTCATGTTTGTTGCATGTTTTTGTTTCACAGAATATCCATATCAAACGAAGTCCAAAGCGATAAAAAATTAGGGTGAATTATTTTGGAATATATGTGATTTTTGGGAGGTGGAATCAATGCAAATGGGGGCCCACAACCACCACAAGACACCTGGGCGCCCCAGGCAGCCCAAGGGCGTGGTGGTGGGTTGTGCCCTCCTTGTATGTCGGTTGGAGCTCTACTTCAGGCGCAATTAAGCTTATATCCGGAAAAAAATCGTGTTAAAATCTCAACACAATCGGAGTTACGGATCTCCAGGAATTTAAGAAACAGTGAAGGGCCAGAAAACAGGAACGTGAAACAGAAGAGAACAGAGAGACAGATCCAATCTCGGAGGGGCTCGCCGCCGCCATGGAGGCTGTCAGTGTCAAAACTGGCGGATCTCGGGTAGGGGGTCCCGAACTGTGTGTCTAGGCCGGATGGTAACAGGAGGCAGGGGACAGGATGTTTTATCTAGGTTCGGGCCCTCTTGATGGAGGTAAAACCCTACGTCCTGCTTGATTAATATTGATGATATGGGTAGTACAAGACTGGATCTACCACGAGATCAGAGAGGCTAAACCCTAGAAGCTAGCCTATGGTATGATTGTTGTTTGCCCTATGGACTAAAACCCTTCGGTTTATATAGACACCGGAGAGGGCTAGGGTTACACAGAGTCGGTTACAATGGTAGGAGATCTACATATCCGTATCGCCAAGCTTGCCTTCCACGCCAAGGAAAGTCCCTTCCGGACATGGGACGAAGTCTTCAATCTTGTATCTTCATAGTCCAAGAGTCCGGTCGAAGGTATAGTCCGGCTATCCGGACACCCCCTAATCCAGGACTCCCTCAGTAGCCCCTGAACCAGGCTTCAATGACGATGAGTCCGGCGCGCAGATTGTCTTCAGCATTGCAAGGCGGGTTCCTCATCCAAGTACTTCATAGAAGATTTTGAACACAAAGGTAGTGTCCGGTTCTGCAAAATAAGTTTCCACATATTGCCATAGAGAGAATAATATTTACACAAATCTAATCTGCTGACGTATTCCGCAGCGTGACATCACGCCACGGCCAAGTCTTTATTCGAATCAATTTTACTGTCCCACCTCAGCGTGTTTAGCGAGGCGGTTTCCTTGGCACGTCTTGTTAAAGCAGAGATCGTGTCCCCTTATTCCAGTATTCTCATCAATACGGGTGTGGGTAACCCAACCGCACCATTGACTACGGCGCTTGGGAGATAAGCGAGTTTTACGAGACTGGTGGGGGCGCATAGTCGCGTCCATCCATATAAGGGGATAAGGATCCACCTTTTCATCCACGCCTTCTTCCTCCTTTGCCTATCCATTTCCACGCACTTGAGCTCCAGCGCCCAAGTCCGCACACCCCACCTCAACCTTCTCCAGCCATGTCTAGAGCGGGAGGCAAGTGGATGGTCTCCTCCGTTACGGAGGGACACATCAAAAAACTGAGGAAGGCCGGATACTTGTCTAACGACATTGCGCACCGGCTTCCCGAAGAGGGGCATCTCATCCCCACCCCTAGGCCCCATGAGAGGGTGGTGTTCCTCCCTCATTTCCTCCGTGGACTGGGCTTCCCTCTCCACCCATTTGTCCGGGGGCTCATGTTCTACTATGGCCTGGATTTCCATGGTCTGGCCCCGAACTTTGTCCTCAACATCTCGGCGTTTATCGTCGTGTGCGAGGCTTTCTTCTGCATCCGCCCCCATTTCGGCCTATGGCTCAAGACTTTCAATGTCAAGCCGAAGGTGGTGCGCGGCACCCAGGCGGAGTGCGGAGGCGCCATGGTGGGCAAGATGCCCAACGTCCTATGGCTCGAGGGCTCCTTCGTCGAGTCCCTAAAGGGGTGGCAATGGGGTGGTTTTACATCACCGAGCCACGCGACCCTGAATGGGTCGCAGCCGCCGAGTTCTGATCCGGACCCCCTACGCGGCTCACCTCCTGGAAAGAGACGGGCCTGTCGTGGGGTAAATAAGGAGAGCTAACCGGACTCCAAACATGCGTCCAGACCCTGGTGGACAAGAAGCTCAAACTTGTCAATGTAGTCCAGGTTATGCTCATCCGCCGGATCCTCTCGTGTCAACGACGGGCTTTCAACCTATGGGAGTTCGACCCGGCGCGGCACCGAACTCTAAGCAGGCTCTTCGACACGACGTACGAAGATGCCTGGAAGGTGCTTTTCAAGGGCGCCGAGGCCCCCGCATCCGCTACCGAGGATCGCGGATTCAGCACGCAGCGTCACGCTCGTGCGGTAAGCTGTTTTTACCTTTTACAGGGTATTAGTTTTTCATAGTTTGACTCCATGCGGGATCTAAGCTCCCTTACCTTTGACAGGATTGGCAGGAGACGTCCGGACAGATCAACTGTCCGGCTCCTTTGCCCGAAGGCCCAGCGGACGCTCGCTTGGCGAAGCTGCTGGTTCCGACACCCTATGTGGTGCCGAAGAAGAAGGCCAAGAAGGCCACGGGGACTCGAAAGAGTGCCCGGCGCCAGGAGGTGTCGGATTCATCATCCGACGATTCCAAGGCGCACTCCTCTCATGAAGACGAGGAGGAGGAAGAAGAGACCTCTCCCCCTCCAGCGGGGGAAGCGAAGAAAAGGAAGGCCGCCCCAACTGGGGAGGCCGAAGGGTCCAAGAAGGGGAAGACCCTTCCTCCGGACTACTCCACCAACGCTGACGATGGCGAAGAGGAGTGGCCGCACAGGGCCAAGCCCCTGGCGAGATCGTAAGTATTCGGACACCGGAGCAATTCATAGTGTTCCTTTCTTGCACAGCTCCTCCTTACGCCGAATATGATTGTGCAGTCCGCCCAAGGCCGGGCTCGACGAGTCATCGAGCGGCTCCCTGGATTCGTCAGATGTGAATTCGCTTCCGACGGCTTTCTCCCCCCACCCTACGGACGGCGCCGAGGTGGCGTCCCAACAGGTTCCAAGCCAGGAGGAGGTGGTCCTGGAGGCGCCGCAAGGAAACCTCCCTGACTCCAGGCGTAAAGGGGATAGAACCCCCAAGGGCTCCAAGTCCAGCCTTGAGCCGGACACCATGCCGGAACCTTCAACGGTTCCGGACTCCGGTAGGCAGCCTCCTTCCAAGAGGAGCAAGCCTACCGAGCCGGTGACCTCCGTCCAACCAGAGGCACCGGACAATTTGCTGGAGACGCTTGACGGCGCCTCCATCAAAGAGGAGCACCGCACTATTATGAGTGCGGTTATCCAGAAGGTTCAGTCCGCCAAGAGCGGACTGACTAAAGCCTGTGCCAGCCTTCTAACAGGCTTTGAGGTAAGTAAAGAATATGTAAAAATATTACCGCATAGACAGTAGCCCCTGATGCTCTGTTCGGCGTTCAGAAAGAAAAGCCGAATAGAGGATCTAATAACATTCGCAGGAGTCTAACATAATCAAGTCAATATGCGTATGCAGGCTTCGCTGTTGGCCTCCGCCGCACTGACTGCGGAGGTGGATATGCTGAAGCAAAACCTCACGTGGTCCGAGAACGAGCTCGGTCATGCCAAGAGGCAACTCGAGGAGAAGGAAGGTAAGTAATACTTTGCGCAAGTATATAGAGAAGATGTGGTTGCAAAAATGACAGGATCAACGTGCTATTATAGGGGCCACGACTGAGGTGGCAACCCTTAAGCTTGCATTTGTGATCCTGTACGCTGAAAACTTGTTCATATGTGCTAAGCAACGCATTTGAATTTAAAATATTACCTTCTATGCGGCCATTTATCAAATTTGAGAGATGGCAAGTCGTCGGCTTCTGCCCCCATGCCACGAGTGCTGGGGTATTCGGGATAAACATGAGCGCTCTTTTTCCCATTCTTGGGTCCTTCGAGGGAGGCGCTCAACACAACGAACAAGGCAATCGGACTATAATGCTTGAACACTCTCACTTTGCCATAGAATTCTATAATTTTAAATTTCGGTAAAGCCCCTAGTGTTCGGAAGACCGAGTTCGGGGTGCTATCCACACCTAGGCCGGACAAAGCCGACTCCTCGCTCTAAACGGCATAAGTCTTTAGGGACTCGAAAACCTCTCGAACAGCGACCAGCTCTCGCCTCATCATGACAGTCAGTTTTAGCTTTCTCTACTGAGGTGCTTAGCCCAGCTCAACTGGGGCACAATCGCAGTAGTTCTCCTAGTGCTACATTAGCCGATATAACAGAACGTAAGGTACCAAAACATAGGAGCCGGGCAAACCCAACTATTGACCCAAGACATGATTCGGAGCCGATGCATATAATGCTATAAGTTTGGGGTGCCGCACTTGTGAAAGTGTTCGGACTTCTCACACCGTATTGTGGGGTACTTAAGCCCCTGGCGTATTGGCCGTACCAAAGTGTACGGGTGCAACATGTCATTAATGAACATATACTCGTAAAAAAGAGTAATGCAGTAATAGACGGAAGCTATGCATTGTTTATTTAAAAAGGCTGCGATCAAAGCAGAACGATACAAATAGTGCGATAAGCAAAAAATGGAACTATTTAACGCGTCCTTTCCAGGGGAGAGCTGCGGAATGGTATGTGAAACAGGTATACTGCTCGTTATAGAGACCACCTTAGAGTTCCATAGTGCGGCGTAGCCTTCTGCTTCCCTGGTTGTATCGTTTGTGCGGCAATTGTACTGCCGAACAAGCCTTCCGAAGAATGGAGTCCTGAAAATAAGAGAAAATTAAGAAATCGGCAGCCCCTAGTGCGGTTTAAGCCGCGTTTCGGGGGTGTCGTGATGGTGCCCCTCCCCCTGTGCCCATGGTATTTCGAGAGCATAGTTATGTACGCGCAACATTGGTTTCGCAAGTTCGCGAGGGCTGGGGTTGGGGCCGCATTGCTACGCTTGCTCGAAATGTGCCAGGCGGTCTTGTTGTATGTTACTCCGGGCGCGCTTGACGGTGTCCAGACGTTTAATGGTCGGACTGGAGAATTGCCTTGAGAGGCAGTTTTGTATTTCCGCTGCGATAGCCGCCGTATGCTCCTCCGTTCGAAGAGAGCGTTCGGTGTTTCCATTGACCGTGCTGACTCCTCGAGGGCCTGGCATCTTGAGCTTGAGGTATGCGTAGTGCGGCACCGCATTGAACTTGGCAAATGCGGTTCGCCCGAGCAGTGCGTGATAGCCACTGCGGAACGGGACTATGTCGAAGATTAACTCCTCGCTTCGGAAATTATCCGGAGATCCGAAGACCACTTCAAGTGTAACTGAGCCTGTACAGTTGGCCTCTACACCTGGTATGACTTCTTTAAAGGTCGTTCTAGTGGGTTTAATCCTCGAGGATCGATGCCCATTTTCCGCACTGTATCCTGGTAAAGAAGGTTCAGGCTGCTGCCGCCGTCCATAAGGACTCTAGTGAGGTGAAATTCGTCAATAATTGGGTCTAGAACCAATGCGGCGAATCCGCCATGACGGATGCTAGTGGGGTGGTCCCTTCAATCAAAAGTGATCGGGCAGGAAGACCATGGGTTGAACTTTGGGGCGACTGGCTCCATCGCGTATACGTCCCTTAGCACACGCTTCCGCTCCCTCTTGGGGACGTGGGTTGCGTATATCATGTTCACCGTCCGCACTTGTGGGGGAAAACCTTTCTGTCCACTGTTGTTCGGCGGCCGGGGCTCCTCCTCGTCATCGCTATGCAGCCCCTTGTCTCTGCTTTCGGCATTTAACTTGCCTACCTGCTTGAACACCCAACAATCCCTGTTGGTGTGATTGGCTGGTTTTTTGGGGGTGCCATGTATCTGGCATGAGCGGTCGAGTATTCGGTCCAAACAGGACGGGCCCGGAGTATTTCTTTTGAATGCCTTTTTCCGCTGACCGGGTTTAGAGCCTCCAAATCCGGCATTAACTGTCGTATCCTCAGCATTGTCGCCATTAATGCGGCGCTTTTGCTTGTTGCGACGCGACCTGCCACTGCTGTCCTTGGTATCCGAATTACCAGGGCTCTTGGTCATGTTATTACTGCATGCTAGCCAGCTGTCTTCTCCCGCGCAAAAGCGGGTCATAAGTCTCGTGAGGGCTGCCATAGATTTCGGCTTTTCCTGTCCTAGGTGCCGTGCAAGCCACTCGTCGCGGATGTTATGCTTGAATGCTGCTAGGGCCTCTGCGTCCGGACAGTCGACGATTTGATTTTTCTTGGTTAGGAACCGTGTCCAGAATTGTCTGGCCGATTCTTGTAGCTTCTGAATTATGTGGCTAAGGTCATTGGCGTCTGGTGGTCACACATAAGTGCCCTGGAAATTGTCGAGGAATGCGGCTTCCAGGTCCTCCCAACAACCAATTGATTCTGCTGGCAAGCTGTTAAGCCAATGCCGAGCTAGTCCTTTAAGCTTGAGTGGGAGGTATTTGATGGCGTGTAGGTCATCACCGCGGGCCATGTGGATATGAAGGAGATAGTCCTCGATCCATACCGCAGGATCTGTTGTGCCATCGTATGATTCGATGTTCACGGGTTTGAAACCCTCGGGGATTTGATGATCCATTACTTCATCTGTGAAGCATAGTGGGTGTGCGACGCCTTTGTATTGGGCTATATCACGATGCAGCTCAAACGAGCTTTGTCTACCGTGTTCGGCCCGGCCGGATTTACTGTATTCGGCGTGACGAGTACCGTCTCATGCCATGGGGTGCCCACGTGATCCGTAGATCGATCTTCTTGGCCTTTCCTTGTCCTCCAATATATCTCGCAGGTCTGGCGCATTTTCCCATGCCTTGGTATTTTTTGAGCGGCGCCGGGGTGCGGCTTGAGTGGAGGGCCGAGAGGCCTCTCTGTCGCGGCTACGGGGTGGCCGGTCGGCCGCATCATGTGCTGGTGATGTAGGTTTAGGTGCTTCCTCCTCTAATTGGGGTAGCAACCTGCGCTTTGTGTAGCTCTTGGAGGGGCGTTCGAGTTCATACTCTTTGGCCGCAAGTACTTCAGTCCATCTGTCGGCTAGCAAATCTTGATCAGCTCTAAGCTGTTGCTGTTTTTTCTTGAGGCTGCTCGCCGTGGCCATAAGCCTGCATTTGAAACGCTCTTGTTCGACGGGATCCTCCGGCACGACAAATTCGTCGTCGTCGAGGCTTGCCTTGTCTTCGGAGGGAGGCATACAATTATCGTCCTCGACCTCTCTATCTGCCGCTCTCTCATGAGGGCTGGCTTCTCTATCCTCTTGTGCTGAATCTTGCTGGAGGTGGTTGTCTTCGGCACTGTCCGGGGTGTTATTATCTCCCGTGCTGGAAGCACCGTTTTTGCTTTGGCGGGATTTAGAGCGGCGCCGCTGACGCCGGCGCTTAGGCTGCTTCTTGGAGGGGTCATCCTCCGCTGTTCCATCGCCATTGCCTTCTTTTGGGGTGTCCACCATGTATATATCATACGAAGAGGTGGCTTTCCAGTGGCCTATAGGCGCTAGTTCTTGATCGTCTCCTGCATCGGCGTCCATACCATCGATGTCTTCGGAGTCAAAGTTGAGCATGTCGGTTAAATCATCGACAGTGGCTACAAAGTGGGTGGTGGGTGGGCTTTGAATTTCTTCATCGTCCGCATCCCAACCTTGCTGACCATAGTCCGGCCAGGGGTCTCCTGATAAAGAGAGAGACTTTAGTGAATTCAGAATATCGCCGAAGGGCGAGTGCTGAAAGATGTCCGCGACGGTGAACTCCATGATCGGAGCCCAATCGGGTTCGATCGGTAGGGGCGCGGAGGGCTCGGAGTCAGGAGAGGAGTCCGGCTCCTTGGAGTCACGGGCTTCGCAGAGAATAGGGCTGGTGTTTGGCTCGATCGCTGTAGAGATTGCAGCCCCCGAGGAGGAGTCTAACCACCCATCCTCGATTGGCGTGATCGGCTCTGAGCTAGGGGTCGGAGCAGACACAGGTGCGGCCTCCAGGGCACTGTTCGGCGGCAGAGCTAGATCATGCCCATCGTGACAGTGTGGCGTGCTCGGCTATGGCTCGAATCCGTCAAAGATCAAGTCTGCGCGGATGTTGGCCGTGTAGTTCAAACTTCCAAATCTGACCAGATGGCCAGGGGCATAGCTTTCGATCTGCTCCAGATGACCAAGCGAATTGGCCCGCAGTGCAAAGCCGCCGAATACGAAGATCTGTCCGGGGAGAAAGGTCTCACCCGGGATCGCATCGCTGTTGATGATCGGAGAAGCCATCGGGCCTAAAGGTGACGACATAGAGGAACTCTCAATGAAAGCACCAATGTCGGTGTCAAAATTGGCGGATCTCGGGTAGGGGGTCTCGAACTGTGCGTCTAGGCCGGATGGTAACAGGAGGCAGGGGACACGATGTTTTACCCAGGTTCGGGCCCTCTTGATGGAGGTAAAACCCTACGTCCTGCTTGATTACTATTGATGATATGGGCAGTACAAGAGTAGATCTACCACGAGATCAAAGAGGCTAAACCCTAGAAGCTAGCCTATGGTATGATTGTTGTTCGTCCTATGGACTAAAACCCTCCGGTTTATATAGATACCGGAGAGGGCTAGGGTTACACAGAGTCGGTTACAATGGTAGGAGATCTACATATCCGTATCGCCAAACTTGCCTTCCACGCCAAGGAAAGTCCCTTCCGGACACGAGACGAAGTCTTCAATCTTGTATCTTCATAGTCCAGGAGTCCGGCCGAAGGTATAGTCCGGCTATCCGGACACCCCCTAATCCAGGACTCCCTCAGAGGCCATGGACCAGAAGGGAACCCTCCTCCCATCTAGGGGGGGGGGGGGGATGAAGAAGAATAAGGAGGGGGGATCTCTCCCCCTCTCTCCCGGTGGCGCCGGAGCGCCGCCGGGGCAATCATCGTGACTACAACCTGCTCCAACAACTTCGCCGCTGTCACCACCAACTCTCTCCCCCTCTATGCAGTGTTGTAACACCCCTTTTCTCCACTGTAATCTCTACTTAAACATGGTTCTCAGCGTTATAAATTATTTCCCAATGACCTATGGCTATCTTATGATGTTTGAGTAGATCCGTTTTGTCCTATGGGTTGATAGATGATCATGATTGGTTTGAGTTGTATATTTTATTTTCGTGCTATCCTACGGCGCCCTCCATGTCGCGCAAATGGAGGGATCCCTGTTGTAGGGTGTTGCAATACGTTCATGGTTCCACACGTCGATCGCTATCCAGCAAGCATCTAGAGTATTAAGTTCATAAGAACGGAGTAACACCTTAAGTACGATGCCATGATGTAGAGGGATAAGCTCAAGAAATATGATGAGAACCCCATCTTTTTACCCTTGATGGCAACAATACAATAGTGCCTCGCTACCCCTACTTTGTCACTTGGTGAGGACACCACAAGATTGAACCCAAAACTAAGCACCTCTCCCATTGCAAGAAAAAACCAATCTAGTTGGCCAAACCAAACCGATAATTCGAAGAGAAATACAAATATATCAAATCATGCATACAAGAATTCAGAGAAGACCCAAATAATATTCATAGATAATCTGATCATAAATCTACAATTCATCGGATCTCGACAAACACATCGCAAAAGAATATTACATCGGATAGAACTCCAAGAACATCGAGGAGAACATTGTATTGAAGATCAAAGAGAGAGAAGAAGCCATCTAGCTACTAGCTATGGACCCGTAGGTCTATGGTAAACTACTCACGCTTCATCGTAGGGCAATAGAGTTGATGTAGATGCCCTATGTGATCGAATCCCCCTCCGGCAGGATGCGAGAAAAGGCCCCAAGATGGGATCTCGCAGAAAAAGAGGCTTGCAGCGGCAGAAAAGTATTTTGGTGGACGCTTCTATTGGTTTGGGAATATTTCTGAATTTATAGGCCAAGAATTAGGGTTGGAGGAGCTCCGAGGGGCCCACAAGCCCTCAGGGCATGCCCCCCACCGAGGGCGCGCCCCTGAAGCTTGTTGCTGCCTCGGGACTCCTCTGACTTCATCTCCAAGTCCTACATGTGTCTTCTGGTCCAAGAAAAATCATCGTAAAGTTTTTTTCCATTTGGACTCCGTTTGATATTCCTTTTCTATAAAACTCAAAATAAGGAAAAAACAGAAATTGGCACTGGGCTCTGGGTTAATAAGTTAGTCCCATGCACATAAAACATACAAAACAGATAATATAATAGCATGGAACAATACAAAATTATAGATACGTTGGAGACGTATCAATCATCCCCAAGCTTAATTCCTACTCGTCCTCGAGTAGGTAAATGATAAAAAGAGAATTGTTTATGTGGAATGCTACCTAACATATTGATCCATGTAATTTTCTTTATTGTGGCATGAATATTCAAATCCATAAGATTAAAAACAAAATTTTAATATTGACATAAAAACAATAATACTTCAAGCATACTAATAAAGCAATCATGTCTTCTGAAAATAATATGGCCAAATAAAGTTATCCCTACAAAATCATATAGTCTGGCTATGCTCCATCTTCATCACACAAAGTATTTCAGCATGCACAACCCTGATGAAAAGCCAAGCAATTGTTTCATACTTTTGGTGTTCTCAAACTTTTTCAAGTTTCACGCAATACATGGGCATGAGCCATGGATGTAGCACTATAGGTGGAATAGAATATGGTGGTTGTGGAGAAGACAAAAAGAAGGAGATAGTCTCACATCAACTAGGCGTATTAACGGGCTATGGAGATGCCCATCAATAGATATCAATGCGAGTAAGTAGGGATTGCCATGTAACAGATGCACTAGAGCTATAAGTGTATGAAAGCTCAAAAAGGAACTAAGCGGGTGTGCATCCAACTTGCTTGCTCACGACGACATAGGGAAATTTGTGGAAGACCATCATTGGAATATACAAGCCAAGTTCTATAATGAAAAATTCCGACTAGTATATGAAAGTGACAACATAGGAGACTCTCTATCATGAAGATCATGGTGCTACTTTGAAGCACAAGTGTGGAAAAAGGATAGTGACATTGTCCCTTCTCTCTTTTCTCTCATTTTTTGTTTGGGCTTCTTGGCCTCTTTATTTTTTTGTGGGCTTCTTTGGCCTCTTTTTTTATAAAGTCCGGAGACTCATCCCAACTTGTGAGGGAATCACAGCTTCCATCATCCTTTTCTCACATGAGACAATGCTCTAATAATGATGATCATCACACTTTTATTTACTTACAATTCAAGAATTACAACCCGATACCAGAAGTCTAGAACAAAATGTGACTCTATATGAATGCCTCCGGTGGTGTACCGGGATGTGCAATGATAAAGAGTGACATGTATTAGCCATCGAAACAAAATACTAAACGCATGCTATGCCAACTACATGATCATGCAAAGCAATATGATAATAATGGTGCGTGTCATAATAAAACAGAACAGTGGAAGTTGCATGGCAATATATCTCAGAATGGCTATGGGAATGCCGTAATAGGTAGGTATGGTTGCTGTTTTGAGGAAGGTAATGGTGGGTTTAATGCACCGGTGAAAATTGCGCGGTACTAGAGAGGCTAGCAATGGTGGAAGGGTGAGAGTGCGTATAATCCATGGACTCAACATTAGTCATAAAGAGCTCACATACTTATTGCAAAAATCTATTAGCCATCTAAACAAAGTACTACACGCATGCTCCTAGGGGGATAGATTGGTAGGAAAAGACCATCGCTCGTCCCCGACCTCCACTCATAAGGAAGACAATCAAAAAATAAATTATGCTCCGACTTCATCACATAAAGGTTCACCATACGTGTGTGCTATGGGAATCACAAACTTTAACACAAGTATTTCTACCAATCCACAGTTACTCACTAGCATGACTCTAATATCACCATTTTTATATCTCAAAACAATTATAAGGAATCAAACTTCACATAGTATTCAACGCTCTTTATATGAAAGTTTTTATTATATCCCTCTTGGATGCCCATCATATTAGGACTAGATTCATAACCTAAGCAAATTACCATGCTGTTTAGAGACTCTCAAAATAATATAAGTGAAGCATGAGAGTTCAACAATTTCTATAAAATAAATCCACCACCGTGCTCTTAAAATATACAAGTGAAGCACTAGAGCAAATTGCCTAGCTCAAAAAATATAAGTAAAGCACATAGAGTATTCTAATAAATTCATGATTCATGCGTGACTCTCTCAAAAGGTGTGTACATCAAGGATGATTGTGCAAACTAAAATGCAAATACCCATATCAGACAAGATGCTCCAAGCAAAACACATATCATGTGGCGAATAAAAATATAGCCTCAAGTAAATTTGCCGATAGTCGAGGACGAAATAGGGGATGCCATCCGGGGCATCCCCAAGCTTAGATGCTTGGTTGTCCTTGAATATTACCTTGGGGTGCCTTGGGCATCCCCAAGCTTAGGCTTCTGCCACTCCTTATTCCCTTGTCCATCAAATCTTTACCCAAAACTTGAAACTTCATAACACAAAACTCAACAAGAAAACTCATGAGATCCATTAGTATAAGAAAATAAATCACCACTTTTTGGTACCGCTGTGAACTCATTATTTATTAATATTGGTGTAATATCTACTGTATTCCAACTTCTCCATGGTTCATACCCCCCGATACTACCCATAGATTCATCAAAATAAGCAAATAACACATAGGAAACAGAATCTGTCAAAAACAGAACAATCTGTAGCAATTTGAAAACATCGTATACTTCTGTAACTCCAAAAATTCTAAAAATTAGAACAATGGAGGCAATTTCTATATCAATCTTGTGTAAAATTTTCAAAGTTTTTCCATGGTTCTGTGATATTTAGAAATTCTGGCAATGAGCGCAAAAGTTTCTGTTTTCCAGCAAGATTAAATCAACTATCACCATAGACCATCCCAAAGGTCTTGCTTGGCTCAAACACTAATTAAAACACCAAAACACAATTATTACAAACGTAAGAATGTGTATTTATTGCAAAACAGAACCAAAACCAAAAACATAAAAAGAAAATTGGGTTGCCTCCCAACAAGTGCTATTGTTTAACGCCCCTAGCTAGGCATAAAACATAGATCTAGGTATTGTCATCTTTGGTATGCAAACCATAAGTAGACCTCATAATAGATTCATATGGCAACTTAATTTTCTTTCTTGGAAAGTGTTCCATGCCCTTCCTTAAGGGAAACTGAAATCTAATGTTTCATTTTTTCATATCAATAATTACACCAATCGTTCTAAGGAAAGGTCTACCAAGAATAATAAGACATGTAGGATTGCAATCTATATCAAGACAATGAAATCTACGCGCACATAATTCCTATTTGCAACAATAAGAACCTCACTAATCCCTCCCATAGGTTTCTTAATAGTGGAATCCGCTAGATGCAAATTCAAAGAACAATTATCAAATTCACGGAAACCTAGCACATCACATAAAGTTTGTGGAATCATGGAAACGCTAGCACCCAAATCACACAAAGCATGGCACTCATAATCTTTAATTTTAATCTTAATAGTAGGTTCCCACTCATCATAAAGTTTTCTAGGAATAGAAACTTCCAATTCAGGCTTTTCTTCAAAAGACTTCATCATAACATCAACGATATGTTTAGTAAAAGCTTTATTTTGATTATAAGCATGAGGAGAATTCAATATGGATTGCAACAAGGAAATACAATCTATCAAAGAACAATTATCATAATTAAAAATCCTTGAAATCCAAAAGAGTGGGTTCATTGCTACTTAAAGTTTTGACCTCTCCAATCCCACTTTTATCAATTTTTGCATTAAGATCTATAAACTATGAATCAATGGGACGCCTTCTAGCTAAAGTTGACTCATCTCCAGTCCCATCTTTATCAATATTTATATTAGAAAACAAAGATTCAATAGGAGTCACACCAATCACTTTAAGATCTTCATCATTATTCTCACAAAAAACTAGAAGAACACGCTTTTACAAACCAATCTCGCTTAGCACGCATCCTAGCGGTTCTTTTTTACACTCATAAATAGAAATTTTAATAGCTTTCGGAGATTCATTAATATAATGCTTGGGTGGCATAGATCTAATTATCAAAGAATCAATCTCAAGAGAAATTCTATCAACGTTCCTAGCCAAATCATCAATCTCGAGCAATTTTTCTTCAACCATAGCATTGAGAACTTTTTGCGAATTAATAAATTCTTTAATATTATTCTCAATACAATAGGGTATTTTATTATAATTTCCATAAGAATTGTTGTAGGAATTACCATAGTTATTAGAGGAATTACTAGGAAGCGGCCTAGGGTTGAAATTACCTCTATATGCGTCATTACCAAAATTGTTCCTACCAACAAAATTCACATCCATAGAATCATTATTATTCTCAATAAAACTATACAAAGGCATATCATTAGGATCAATATGAACACTCTTACTAGCAACCAATTTCATAAGTTCATCCATCTTTCCAGTCAAGGTATCAATTTCTTTAATCACATGCACATTTTTACTAGTGGAAAATCTTTCTGTATGCGATTGAGAATAATTAGACATAATATTATATAGGAGTTTAGTAGCTTCTCCCAAAGTAATTTCCATAAAAGTACCTCCCGTGGCGGAATCTAAAAGATTTCTAGATGCAAAATTTAATCCGGCATAAAAAATTGTATGATCATCCATAAACTTAAACCATGAGTAGGGCAATTTCTCATCGTCAATTTCATCCTCTTCCAAGATTATGCAACATGTTCATGATCAAGTTGCTTAAAATTCATAATATCTTTCCTAAGGGAGATGATCTTAGTGAGAGGAAAGTACTTGGAAATAAAAGCATCTTTACACTTATTCCATGAATCAATACTATTTTTAGGCAAAGATGAAAACCAAGTTTTAGCGCGATCTCATAATGAGAACGGAAATAGCTTCAATGTAACAATATCATTATCCACATCTTTCTTCTTCATATCACACAACTCAACAAAAGTATTTATATGGGATGCATCATCTTCACTAGGAAGGTCGGAAAATTGATCTTTCGTAACAAGATTCAGCAAAGCAACATTAATTTCATAAGATTCCGCACTAGTGGTGGGAGCAATTGGAGTACTAATAAAATCATTATTATTAGTATTGGAAAAGTCACACCACTTGGTATTTTCTTGAGACATCACGACAAAGCAAGCAATCTAACACACGAGCAACCAAAAAGCGAACGAATAGACGAACGAAAGAAGGGCGAATAAAAAGGCACATCTTTTTGTGTTTTTCTGAAAATGTTTTAGAAGTGGGGGAGAGGAAAACGAGAGGCAAATGGCAAATAATGTAATGCAAGAGATGAGAGTTTATGTTGGGTACTTGGTAGGCTTGATGTAGATCTCCCCGGCAATGGCGCCAGAAATTCTTCCTGCTATACTTGAGCTTGCGTTGGTTTTTCCCTTGAGGAGGAAATGGTGATGCAACAAATTAGAGATAAGTATTTCCCTCAGTTAAGAATCAAATTATCAATCCAGTAGGAGATACACGCAAGTCTCCAATCTATGCACCTGCACAAACAATCAAACACTTGCACCCAACGCGATAAAGGGGTTGTTAATCCCTTCACGGTCACTTGCAAGGATGAGATCTGATAGAGATAGATATAAAAGATTACTAAAACATTAAACAAAATAAATGTAAATAAATTGCAGCAAGGTATTTTTGGGTTTTTTGGTTTATAGAACTGAAAATATATGATGGAAAATAGACTCGGGGGCCATATGTTTCACTAGAGGCTTCTCTCTTGAAGGAAAATAATACGGCGGGTGAACAAATTACTGTCGCGCAATTGATAGAAAAGCACAACGTTATGACGATATCCAAGGTAATGATTATGAATATGGGCATCACGTATGTGTCAAGTAGACCGACTCCTGCTTGCATCTACTACTATTACTTCATACATCAATTGTTATCGAGCATGCAACTAGAGTAAAAGTTCATAAGAACGGAGTAACACCTTAAGTAAGATGACACGATGTAGAGGGATAAACTCAAGCAATATGATGAAACCCCCATCCTTTTACCCTTGGTGGCAACAATACAATACGCGCCTCGCTACCCCTACTTTGTCACTGGGTGAGGACATTGCAAGATTGAATCCAAAACTAAGCACCTCTCTCATTGCAAGAAAAACCAATCTAGTTGGCCAAACCAAACCGATAATTTGAAGAGAAATACAAAGATATCAAACCATGCATATAGGAATTCAGAGAAGACTCAAATAATATTCATAGATAATCTGATCATAAATACACAATTCATCGGATCTCAACAAACACACTGCAAAAGAATATTACATTGGATAGAACTCCAAGAACATCGAGGAGAACATTGTATTGAAGATAAAAGAGAGAGAAGAAGCCATCTAGCTACTAGCTATGGACCCATAGGTTTGTGGTAAACTACTCATGCTTCACTGGTAGGGCAATAGAGTTGGTGTAGATGCCCTCCGTGATCGAATCCCCCTCCGGCACGATGCCGAAAAAGGCCCCAAGATGGGATCTCGCGGAAACAGAGTCTTGCGGTAGCAGAAAAGTATTTTGGTGGACGCTTCTGTTGGTTTGGGTATATTTCTGAATTTATAGGCCAAGAATTAGGGTTGGAGGAGCTCCGAGGGGCCCATAAGCCCTCAGGGCGCGCTCCTGAGGCTTGTGACCACCTTGGGACTCATTTGACTTCATCCTCCAAGTCCTACATGTGTCTTCTAGTCCAAGAAAAATCATTGCAATGTTTTATTCCATTTGGACTTCGTTTGATATTCCTTTTCTATAAAACTCAAAAACAAGGAAAAACAGAAACTGGCACCGGGCTCTGGTTAATATGTTAGTCCCAAAAATAATATAAAATAGCATAATAATGGATGTAAAACATCCAAAACAGATAATATAATAGCATGGAACAATAAAAAATTATAGATACGTTGGAGACGTATCACTTGTGTGCATGATGTTTAAGTTGTTAGCTTGTAAGCTTCCTACCGGATTGATAACATTGGTTATCTAACTAAGGGAAATACTTTTCTTTTGTTCTATTTCACCCTTCCTCTTTGGGGGAATCTCAACAACTCCTACAAGAGTCAGCAATTACCATTGAACTGGCACACTTGAGGTATACCATGATCCGAAGTATCTCTACGCCCAATTTCTAGACTGTAGGAAAACACTTCTACTTTTAGTCTTTAATTCATGTGCTTTATTTTCAAGTCATTATTAGTCTCGTAGCAACCATCTCATCATATTTACTACACCGGTTTATTATCCTCTTGTAACATTAATAGCTTCTACAGAATCACATACAGTTACTTCACACAAGAGCTATGACAACTTGAGTGTGATAGAAACATCACTCATAAATACTGTCCTCCACTCTTTGTTGGGACGATAACTATTTGGGATACTTCCATGAAAGTGCTACACTCCCCCGTGTGTCTTGCAGATCATCAAGTATTTTCTGGCGTCATTGTCGGTGAGTGAAGCACAGAGTATTTGATTCATAAATGTTCTATATGTGCTATTATTATAGATGCTTCCTGATACTAACAGGGGTTCTACTCATTCTGGTAAGACTTATTTGCCAGATTATATTCCATGTATCCCACTGGAGCTTCGAGCTCCATTATTAGAAAACTACAAAACGATCAAACTATTGAGCTCAATATTTTGTTTATAGAAATGATGATTACTCAAAAAAAAATCTGTGAGGGAATATTGTTCTTCGTATATGGGCTCCAGATCTCGTATAATATATCCTACAAATTATGCTACTAAGTATTTGATTGACTATTCTCAAGTCAAAAAGCATGCCTTTTCAGGGACTAAGGAAGAAGACCCTCAAGCACATCTTATGTTCTTTGATGCTTTATGGGGGACTTCTAAAATCAAAGATGTTTCCAGAGTATTTGTTTTATTGGAACTCTTCGAGTTCTCTTTGAAAGATAAGGTAGAAGAGTGGTATAATATACTACAATATCACAACATAACTAGCTGGAAGATGTGTGCAGAGAAGTTTATGGCTAAATTCCCCCCTGCTCCAAAATTGTGAAACTTCGAAAAGATCTTACTTCTTTTGTTTAGGAAATCGGAGAGAGCCTATATGTAGCTTGGGGGAGACATTCTATTCTATTTGAATCTTTGCACTAACCATGGTTTTGCTGAGTATGTTATACTCCATATATTCTATCATGGAATTAATGATGAATCTAAATCTTTCATTTATTTAAGTACAAGAGGATGCTTTATGTCCCTTACTCTATAAGAAGGAAAATAATTAATAGAAAAAATTATAACTGCCAGGGAGCAACAGAATATTGAGGAGCCTGTTAAATACACTGGAAAAATTTATCATGTTGAAGACATGGAGGAATTTAAGAAGGTGCCTCAGGAAAAAGGTAAACATATTGAACAAGTTATTCATGAAAAAGTGGATCTATTTAGTATCTATCCGCAGGAAGACGAGCTTAGGGAGACGATGAATAGGTTTAAGCACCATCAAGAGGGTTTCAATAGAGACCTAAGATTGTGTATTCATCACAATGAAAAGGTTATATATTATCTTTCTGATAGATGGTTTATGTCATGTTGTGAACAATCTTGGTAAACATTCTCGCATGATAGAAACTCAATGCTCACAAATTTCTAAAACTCATAAAATGATGCAAGACCTAAAAGGACCTGAGTGATATGAGAATGAACATGCCTTGAAGAGGAGAGAAAGTCGGCAATAAACTCAAGAAGATGAACTCCTCAACAATAACAAGGACCAAGAAGAACCAGATCAAGAAGATGCACAGGGCAATGAAGAAGAAGGGGAGAATGATAAAGAAGTTGATTCTGACGCAGAGACCGTCGACGATAATAGCAATAAGAATGAAGAAGAGGCTGGGCGGGAGCATGATAGAATAGAAGAAACAACCATATAGAAGAGGATCAAGCCTCCATATCCAACAAGAGGTGAGAGCAGTCAGGCTTCGAAAGACAAAGATAAAGGTAAGGAGAAATAAAAAGAGAAAAGTAAAACAAAGAAAACTCTCCCTTACCCTAAGGCAGTTAGGCCACCTTTGAATAATGAGTTATATGCTTCTCAGGCTGCAGATGAGAGTGGAATTAAATGGGACTAATCATCGCATCCCACTTAAATTGCTTTGGTGGGATCCCATTGGACCTACAAAAATTTAAGTGGGCTAGCCCTATTAACCCAATGGGAACCCACCTCACCCACTAGGCCCTTACCCTGGGGCATCATCACGAGCGTGGGAGGCCAGAGGCGACGTTCAAAGCTATGCAGTGATGGAGATATGCCATCCATTGAGCTAAGCGCTAAGATACTGTTGCAATGCCGGGCAAGGACCTCTTCTCCGGCTACCTAGATGAGTGCAAATGGCCTCACCACCACCTGAAAATGTGCATGGGAGGACGACTGCCGCAGCCGCCGCCTGTAGCTGGGCAATGAGGTAGGATTTTCTACTCTTGTTCGCGCAACCGCACCTCCCGAGCTAGAGCTCACCGGCCTCCGCACTGGCTGACTCTGCCACACCTGAACTCGCCGGGCCCCACGCCGTCACACCCGGTGATGACCCACAAGTATAGGGGATCTATCATAGTCCTTTCGATAAGTAAGAGTGTCGAACCCAACGAGCAGAAGGAAATGACAAGCAGTTTTCAGTAAGGTATTCTCTGCAAGCACTGAAATTATCGGTAACAAATAGTTTTGTGATAAGGTAATTCATAATGGGTAACAAGTAACAAAAGTAAACAAGGTGCAACAAGGTGTCCCAATCCTTTTTGTAGCAAAGGACAAGCTTGGAGAAACTCTTATATACAGGAAAGCGCTCCCGAGGACACATGGGAATTATCGTCAAGCTAGTTTTCATCATGCTCATATGGTTCACGTTCGTTACTTTGATAATTTGATATGTGGGTGGACCGGTGCTTGGGTACTGCCCTTCCTTGGACAAGAATCCCACTTATGATTAACCCCCTCGCAAGCATCCCCAACTACGAAAGAAGAATTAAGGTAAACCTAACCATAACATGAAACACATGGATCCAAATCAGCCCCTTATGAAGCAACACATAAACTAGGGTTTAAGCTTCTGTCACTCTAGCAACCCATCATCTACTTATTACTTCCCAATGCCTTCCCCTAGGCCCAAACAATGGTGAAGTGTCATGTAGTCGACGTTCACATAACACCACTAGAGGAATGAGAACATACATCTCATCAAAATATCGAACGAATACCAAATTCATATGACTACTTATAACAAGACTTCTTCCATGTCCTCAGGAACAAACGTAAATACTCACAAATCATATTCATGTTCATAATCAGAGGGGTATTAATGTGCATAAAGGATCTGAACATATAATCTTCCACCGAATAAACCAACTAGCATCAACTATAAGGAGTAATCAACACTACTAGCAACCCACATGTACCAATCTGAGGTTTTGAGACAAAGATCAGATACAAGAGATGAACTAGGATTTGAGAGGAGATGATGCTGGTGAAGACGTTGATGGAGATTGACCCCCTCCTGATGGGAGGATCAATGGTGATGACGATGGCGACGATTTCCCCCTCCCGGAGGGATGTTTCCCCGGCAGAACAGCGCCGCCGGAGCCCTAGATTGGTTCCGCCTCGAGACAGCAACACTTCATCCCGAAAGCTTCCTTCTAATTTCTTCCAGGGCAAAAGACACCTTATACCAGAAGATGGGCATCGGGGGGCTTCCAGGTGGCCCATGAGGCTCCACCATTGTGGACAGTGGGTGGCCCCCCTATGGTGCTTTCTTCACCAAATATTTTTAATATATTACAAAACTTACTTTCATGAAGTTTCACGACTTTTGGAGTTGTGTAGAATATGTCTCTAATATTTTCTCCTTTTCCAGCCCAGAATTCCAACTGCCGGCATTCTCCCTCTTCATGTAAACCTTGTAAAATAAGAGAGAAAAGGCATAAGTATTGTGACATAATGTGTAATAACAACCCATAATGCAATAAATATCGATATAAAAGCATGATGCAAAATGGACGTATCACCCGGCGAGTTCATCATTGCTCGCACACCAAGATCGGCCGGCCCCTCCTTCACCTCCAACCACAACAGCTCGCCGACTCTATCACACCCCTGCGCGTGTCACACGCCACCAGAGGCGACCGAGGCACCTCGTAGACACCAACCCGTCGAGGCCCCGGCATATCAGCTGCACCTCTGTCTCCAGTCTCCACCTCTCGATTGAGCACCGTGCCTTTGAAGGAGACTATCTTGCCAATGAGTCCTCGGTGGCCAGCTTCGATAGGGCCCGGAACTGTTCCTGTGAAGGGGCGACGACCGTCGTAAGGCTTCCAACCCGTCCTCACCTACGGCAGGCCAGAGGAGGGTCATTGCCGTAGTATCCACCAGGCTATCGGCGCGCGCCGCAAGCTAGTAAGCTACTAGTTCCGATCACCTAGCGATTTAAACGCGATGAATATCACTAGTTTAGCTGCTGGTTGCGTTCGTACATGTTGTGGCCCATCTTTCGGCGTGATATTTGCAATCATGAGTGCTAAGTGGGATCCCACTTGTGCGCATATAATTTGTGTAAGTTGTGATGGGTTGACTTGTTATTCCCACCAAACTTAGTGGGATCAAGTGGGCTAAAGGTGGGAATCCCATGCATAGTCCTACTTGCAGCCTGATATGCCTCCTTCTTGAAAGATATAACAAATCTTCAAGTTTCTTTGCATGTAATTGACATATTGAAGTTTCCTACTTTTGCAAAGTTTATGCGGGATATTATTAAAAATAAAAGAAGCATGAATTTAGAAGAACAGGTTGCCATGATAAGGAAGTACCCCTTTGAGGACAAGATACCGGCTAAACTCAGAGATCTAGGTATACCGATGAAATCTTGTTCCATAGGTAACATAGATATAAACAATGTTCTTTGTGATATTGGAGCTGGAGTAAGCATTATGCCTCTAACACTTTATCACAAGTTGAATTTAGGGGAATGCATCCTGATGGGAATAACTTTGTAGATGGCTGAGCAGTCTACGGAGAAACCGATAGGAGTTGCCGAAGACATGCTCTTGAGATTAGACGGACACGTTATTCCTACCGATTTCATTATACTTGATATACCTAAAGATGAAAAATATCTATTATTCTCGGGAGATCGTCTTTTGATACACAGGTGCAGCTCCGGGCTGTGTTGATTGAGGGAGTCCTGGATTAGGGGGTCCTCGGGTGTCTGGGCTGTGTAATACGGGCCGGACTAATGGGCGGTGAAGATATAAGGTAGAAGGCCTTCCCCCGTGTCCGGATAGGACTCACCTATGCGTGGATGGCAAGATTGGTGTCCGGATGTATAATTTCCTTCTTCTGCAAGCCGACTCTGTGCAACCCTAGGCCCCTCTGGAGTGTCTATATAAACCAGAGGGTTTATTCCATAGAGATCATCAAAATTCATATAAGCTAGACATCTAGGGTTCTAGCCATTACGTTCTCGAGGTAGATCGACTCTTGTAACCCCTATACACATCAAATACAATCAAGTAGGATGTAGGGTTTTACCTCCATTAAGAGGGCCTGAACCTGGTTAAACATCATGTTCCCTGTGTCCCTTGTTACCTTTGATCCCCAGACGCACAGTTCAGGACCCCCTACCAGTCGCAGGATTTCCGCGGCCACCTATGGGACGGGGCGGCCCCTTGTTGGTTCGGTGAGGGGATGACGCGTTGCACAAAGATCAGACCAGCGTATGACCGTGTGACAGAGAGCACACAATCAATTTACCCAGGTTTGGGCCGCTGCGAGGCGTAAGAACCTAATCCCGCTTTAGTGGATTGATGGAAGAATGGATGTGGGGGTGTGTAGTACACTTGCCTGACAAGGTTTGCCCAAGGCAACTACGTGTATGTGGTGGCTTGGGGTTGTCAACTTTTCAACCTTCTAACCCCTCCCACGAGTGCCATGGGCCTCCTTTTATAGATTAAGGGGTCACCACAGTGGTAAAGTGGTCATTATCCACTAATATGATAGCAAACAGTGCTATCATACCTAACTCTGCGGGCTGACATGGTGCATTAAATGCACCGCTTAGTGTCACATCACTGGGCGCCCGGCAAGGCCTGTTGGGCTATCTCACCAACTCCACTCTTGCTCTCTTGACACCTCGCAGGACGGGTGTCATCTGTAGGCTTCTCTATAGGAAATGGCTGCCATGTGGCGAATGGCCGCCACTTAATCACCTTGCGGCTTGACACCTCACTGATTGATGATGTGGCTCGTGCTTTGAGTGGTAGGTTGGGCGGTTCTGCCCCCACGGACCCCGGCAGGCTCTACTGGGTGGGGGGGGGGGGGCTTTGTTGCTTGCTTTGGGTGGTGGCCTCGCCCCTTGCCGGGCTCACCTGCCCGGCAAGGGTGGCCCTTCACTTGTCGATACCTTGCTCGTCAGGCTCAATCCTTGGTCCATTTGAGCTGCATGTTGGTCCTTCAAATCTCTCGGTTCTCCAATCTCTGTTTTAATCTTGGCTTTTCCGTGCATGATTCAGGGGAAAATATCAACCCCCATATATTTTCCCCGACATAAGCCCCTGGGCCTGAGCCATACGTGTCGGTGGCACGTTTGGTTAGGCCCCAAATAGTGCGTGGACACGTGGCGGGAGAGGGTCGTGACGATTTTCCACGGTGACTAGTCGATCCAACATTCACCTTGCGCAATTACTGTGCGTCGTGGGGTCGTGGGGTGGTTGTAATTATAGTAAAATGGTAACTTTCTGAAGCGTCGCGCCTTTGCCCCACTTTCCTTCCCTCTGAAGAGCAGAGAAAATTGGAACAACACGATTCATCCGACTCCCGCCCCGCTCCTGCACCTTCTTCCTCCGCAAGCCAAACGGCAGTTCCCTATCTTGCTTCTCCTTCCGCTGCCATCCTCCCCAATGATTCCTTCTCACGTTGCTGCAGCGATGGGGAAGAAGCCCACGGATAAGAAGAAGTTGACGACCGCGGCGAAGGAGCCCACCACAGAGGGGAGCAAAAGATCGGCGGAGCTGAACAAGAAGCAAAGCACGGACGTCGTCTTCCTTCCGTCCACCTTGAGCAACCCCGTGCTTCAGGCGAAGTACGGATACTTGTGGGGGCGGCCCGTTGAGAAAGGGCACGGAGCGCCCGTGGTCTTTGCAGTGGGCGATGTGAACCCCCCCAATTCTTATCGGTTCTTTGCCGCTTATTTCATCTATGGTCTTTGCCCTCCTTTTTCTGAATTCTTTGAGGCAATCATGAACATCTACGGTTTTCACCTCCTTGACTTCATGCCAAATGCAATGGGCGACCATGGCAATCTTTGCACATTTGTGTTAGAATTTCAGTGGGGTGAAGCCCAACGTGGATTTGTTCCGGCATTACTTTGTCCCACGGGTGGAGAGCAAAGTTAACTATTCTGGGATCATCAGTTGGATTCCCCGGTCGAAGAAGGATTACCTCCCTGGGTACCAATGCGATAGATGGGACGAATGGAGAGGGGATTGGTGCTGGATTCAGGACAAGGAAGCCCCTGAGTTTTTTGAAGCGCGGCAAGAGTGCGTCGAGCGCGACAAGGATTGGAGCGCCAAGGGCCTTTCAGAGGACAGGTTGCGCCCGACAATTAATAGGATAATCCGCCTGGTGGCTGCCGGGCTAACCATCGAGCATGTGGGGGCACATTTCCTCATCCGTCGCATCTCACTGCTGGAGGAAAGGGATAGGCCTGCGTGGCTGTATGGTGACGCGGTGGATAGGATGAGACTGTTGCCGGGGCTGACCAATAACTTGTCTGTTTATGGCCATGCTTGGTTGTGCGACCAGCTATTTGGTCGCTTTGAGATGTTCAAGCTCCCAACATCCATCACCCCCCTGAACATCAACTCTGCCCGTGATCAGATACTGAATTGGATGCCGGAGCAGATACTGAATTGGTTGCCGGAGTGCAATGCTGAGGGAGTGTCGGGCACTTGGCAGCTCCCTTCCATTGATGAAGAGCTACAGTGGCCGAACCTTGGTGGAGAAGGCTACCAGGGATGAAGGGGAGATGTATAAATGCACCTCAGCTATAGAGGCAGCGTACATTCTAAAGAGGGTCACGAAAGACAAGGATGCCCGCCGTGCAGAGATGGAAAATGCCACAAAGGCCGGAAAGAGCAAATGGAAGGCTGGAAACGAGATCTCTTCCCAGGGCGGCAGTGAGACACAAGCCACAGAGGATGCTGTCGGGAGAGAGCTTGTCGGGGATAACTTTGCCGGGCTAGATGCTCTAGCCATGGCAGCAACATAGCTCTAGGAGGGAGAGGAGGACAAGCGGGAGGAGGGCATGGCAGCGGCCCCCGAAGAGGATTGGCTTGCGGTGGGGCTGCAAGCCCCCCACCAGACCTAGACTAGCACACCCATAGGTGTGCTGCCGGTCGAGGAGCAGCGTCCTCCAACCTGGTCCCTCCCACCAAGAAGGTGAAGAAGATCTCCACCAAGTCTTCCAAGGCCGAGGTGGCGTGCTGTCAATCCCCTCACCTTGCTCAGGCTAAGGCACCTTCTGCCAAACGGTCGGTGGTCATGGAGGCGGAGTCCATCTCCTGTTCTGTCTCGAGTTCCTTGTAGAGCTCATCTCCCCCGGAGCCCTTGGTGCCACAGTGGGTGTCGAAGCTGTCAGGAAGCTCCACCTTTCCATCTCTGAAGAGAGGACGAGAGTCTCCTCCTCCCACGAAGTTCAATTTGAACTCCATGCTCATTGCAGAAGAGTAAGGCGGATTTCTCTTTGTGATAAATTTATTCTTTAGCGGATTTGAATTCTTTTGCTGACTGACCTCTTGTTCTTGTTGTCGCCGGCAGGGAAATAGCAGAGGAGATGGAGACCCTCATCCATCACTCCCGGAGGAAACTCCGGCGCCTCGGGTTACTGGAGAGTAACAAGGGCTCGGCTTCGATGGGGAAGGATGCAGAAGACCCTGTGTCGAGCCCACAGCCCAGCCCCCGGCACGAGAGCAAAGACTTGGCTCCACCCGCCAGAGGAGACAATCCTTCCGCCCCTTCGCGCGGAGGAGGGGGCGAGGTAACGCAGGACGAGCCCCCTCTGGAGGAGAACACGGCCCCCTCCGCTCAAGCCAAAGATGTCATCATGCAATCCCCCACGACAGAGAAGACCATAGAAGACTTCCGGGTCTTCCCCAGCAGAGGGCGAGGTTCGTGACCCGGCAACGACTGTTGCCGGGGAAACAGAGACCCCTGCCCGGCAAACTTCTCCAGGTATCCAGCTTAACCCTTCTTCCTTTTCATATTCTGGCTGCCTGCATTGGTTTCTTCATTTGCATCGAGATTTCCATCCCTTGTTTGTTCACTAGCCCTTTTCATCTGCAGCCCCCAGGCCGAAGAACCAGACTTGTTGGAGGTGGTGGCGGACATAGGGAGGTCTGCCGTAGATGAAGCTATGAAGGTCGCGGCTGCTGAGGGGTAGGATCTGGCTGCTGGGGGAGCACAAGGTTCCTTGGCGAAGCATCCCTTGGACATCACCTTAGCGGAGGAAGTGGTCATCGAGGCGAAGATTCCTCTTCAAACCATGGGTCCACTTCCTTCTGCTGCTAATGCCCCGTCTTTTTCTTCGAACACACTGGCCGTGGGGCTATTGCTGCCCGACATCGGAGCCCCCGGCCCATCCTTGACAGATGCAGAGCTTGATGAAGAGCTCCAGCGCCTTCTAGCCCCGCTACATCTAGGAGGCGTGGAAGTCGGTGACTCAGCTGCCATCACCACGGATTTGTCCTTCATGGACTCCATGGCGGCTGGTGTGAAGGAGATGCAGGACCGACATCACTAGAAGTGGCAGAAGCTCAAGGAACAACGTGAATCCGCCGACATATTGGATGAGAGGTTGAAGGACAAGTGCCGAGAGCTGCGTCAATGGCATGACAAGTAGTTAAAGGCACTCATGAGGTAGCAAGAGACCCTCCAGACGACGAATGAGGATATCATGGCTCGGGAGGGGCGCCTGGCGGACCACAAAGCATCCTTGGGTGCTAGGGAGCGGGAGATCTCCCTTCGAGAGGAAAATCTTGAAGCTTCCCTCCACGCCAAAGATGATAGTTTGGAGGCCTTGGTGCAGCAACGCACCAAGGAACTGAAGGACGAGCATGGGGTTGCTCTGGATACTCTTGATACTGAACACGCTGCCCAGCTGAAGAAGCTTGTTGAAGATCTGGATGCTGCGTCTTCCGCCAAGGCCGAGCTTGATCGGTAGGTAGCCAAACCGAAGGAAGACCTTGCCGGAAGCGCCAAGGAGGTGGAGGTACTCAAAGAATAGGCACGGCAAGCAGAGCTTCACTTAGCGGATGTGCAGTCATAGCTCTCCTCCAAGGCCCAAAGCCTCGAGGCCGCCAACAACAATATCTCTAACATGAAGGCAAGGATTGGCTCGCTGGAGCAGTCAACGGAGTCCCTCGAATCCCGACAGAAGCTGCTGTCCAAGGACTTGGAGACCGCCAAGCGCCTCCGGCAAGATGCAGAGGACAGGCTGAAGAACCGGGTCAACATGAACAACGTCTAGATCAAGAGCCTGGTTGATGTTGCAGAGCGTCTTGGCGCCCAGGCTACGACGATGGGCGTGGACGGCCCAGTCTACTCAGCCAGCACGTAGGAGGTCCCGAGCATCAAGCTGGGGATCTTCTTCGACGAGCTGGTTGATAAGTTGAAGGCGCATGAAGAGGGGAGGGACAAACGCTTCGCGAATGAGTCATGGAGCCTCGCCTGCGACGCCTTTTTCATGGTCCCGAGCAACATCGCCTGCCACCACCCATAGCTCGATCTTGGCGACGACTTCAAGAAGCCGCCAGCGGGTGCTGACGTTGCCGCTGCTGAGAAGAAGGCCGCCCCCTTGCCGACAGGGTCCTCCGTGTTTAAGTTATTCCTTCTGGTCCTGTAATAGAACATGACGTATATTTTGTGTTTAGTCGTTTTATCTCTAGTGTTTGTGCGAAGCTGATACTCCTAGCTAAATCTTTAAGTGCACGTCTATCCCTCTAAACTGTATATGCTGGTGTTCGTATGATCAATTCGTATGTATGCTCTGGATGCCTGCCGATATCATATTGCCGCGATTGTCGTAAGGGTCCGGCCCTTAACAGTCATCTTGGCATGGATGCGTCTCGGCAGGTTTTTCCCAGGAAGCTCTCGACGCAACCTCTCGTCCTATGAGCGTGGCTCTGGACAAGACGATGGAGCAATCGAAGAAACTATCCAAGGTCCCATCACACGAGGGCTTTCACGATACAAACACTTACTGGAGTTAAGGGATAAACGACTGCAGGAATCTGAAATGCATCAAATAGAAGCGACAACATGGACTTAGCTTTTGTCTCGAGCTTCCTTTCGGTCTACCGGGCCGCACGCGTTCGACGCGTCCGCGGCACCGGGAGAAACAGTAGGCGATCCGAAGGTGTCCTCGTTCCCGGCAAGGATCGTCATATTTCTCTCATAGCTGGAGGGCATAGGGGCACAGTGTCGGGCTTCGCTGGTCCACCTTCCTTTTTCTCCCCTCCCCCTTTTCGAGTCAGTACAATGGCTGCCGTCGCATGGGCTATGTCAGTGCAGGCAACCTCGTCGAAGTAGCCTTGCCGAGGCATCAATCGACAGACTCATACCAGCATTGTACTCAGGATCACCCACGGGGGGGGGGGGATGCTGGACTGAGCTTCGCGTGGTAATCATCGATGACGCCAAGATCAAAGCAACTCGACCGCCGATGGGGCGGAGGGATAGGAAGGAGGGAGCTCACGCCCACGCGTCTCGTGCCCTTTTCTTCGGACAATGTTCGGATGGCGATAACGCCATACGAGACGTCGGGGTAAACCCATTGCCATCAGTCACGGTCTCGGTCGTGACCGTTGCCATGGTAAATCTTGAAGAGCAGTAATGCGGCGCGAGGGTGGATCTCCCCCCGTTCCTCTTCTACACCTCCGCGGGCGCCACGGTAGGTGGCGTTGCCGAGGACGAAGGTGTCGATGAAGATGAGGTGTAGTGTACCTTTTCAGGGTCGCACAAGCGCTCCCCCTACCTGGCACGCCAAAGATGTCGCGGGATTTCCGCGGCCACCTATGGGACCAGGCGGCCCCTTGTTGGTTCGGCGGGGGGACGACGCATTGCACAAAGAGTAGACCAGCGTACGACTGCGCAACAGAGAGCACACAATCGATTTACCCAGGTTCAGGCCGCCGCGAGGCGTAAGACCCTACTCCTGCTTTAGTGGATTGATGGAAGAATTGTGACGCCCCCGATTTGACTGTACACTAATAATACATGCAAACATGTACGATCAAGACCAGGGACTCATGGGAAGATATCACAACACAACTCTACAAATAAAATAAGTCCTACAAGCATCATATTACAAGCCAGGGGCCTCGAAGGCTCGAATACAAGAGCTCGATCATAGACGAGTCAGCGGAAGCAACAATATCTGAGTACAGAGATAAGTTAAACAAGTTTTCCTTAAGAAGGCTAGCACAAACTGAGATACATATCGAAAGAGGCGCATGCCTCCTGCCTGGGATCCACCTAAACTACTCCTGGTCGTCGTCAGTGGGCTGCACGTAGTAGTAGGCACCTCCCGAGTAGTAGTAGTCGTCATCAATGGTGGCATCTGGCTCCTGGACTCCAACGCCTGGTTGCAGCAATCGGATATAGGAAAGGGGTAAAGGGGGAGAAAAGCAACCGTGAGTACTCATCCAAAGTACTCGCAAGCAAGGAGCTACAATACATATGTATGCATTGGTATCAAATGGAATAAGGGTATCATATGTGGACTGAACTGCAGAATTTTGGAATAAGAGGGGGATAGCTAGTCCTTTCGAAGACTACGCTTCTGGTAACCTCCATCTTGCAGCAGGAGAAGAGAGTAGATGGTAAGTTCACCAAGTAGCATCGTGTAGCATAATCGTAACCGATGATCCTCCCATCGTCGCCCTATGAGAGAGCGATCACCGGTTGTATCTGGCACTTGGAAGGGTGTGTTTTATTAAGTATCCGGTTCTAGTTGTCATATGGTCAAGATACAACTCCAAGTCGTCCTGTTACCGAAGATCACGGCTATTCGGATAGATTAACTTCCCTGCAGGGGTGCACCACATAACCCAACACGCTCGATCCCATTTGGCCGGACACACTTTTCTGGGTCATGCCCGACCTTGAAAGATCAACATGTCGCAGCCCTACCTAGGCACAACAGAGAGGTCAGCACACCAGTCTAAATCCTATGGCGCAGGGGTCTGGGCCCATCACCCTTTGCACACCTGCATGTTGCGAACGCGGCCGGAAGCAGACCTAGCCTAGCAGGCGTTCTAGTCCAATCCAGCACGCGCCGCTCAGTCACTGACGTCACGAAGGCTTCGGCTGATACCACGACGTCGAGTGCCCATAACTGTCCCCGCGTAGATGGTTAGTGCGTATAGGCCAGTGGCCAGACTCAGATCAAATACCAAGATCTCGTTAAGCGTGTTATTTTGAAATAACCACAGATGCCGACCAGGGCCAGGCGCACCTCTCTCCCAGGTGGTCTCAACCTACCCTGTTGCTCCGCCACAAAGTAACCGTCGGGGGCCTCCGGGAACTCAGGCCCACCTCTACTGGGATGGAGCCACCTGCCCCTTCAGCCCCCAACATCGGAATCACTCGCGGGTACTCCTACGAGCCGACCCGACTTTAATCACCACAAGTATCATATATTATGTATAAGTATATACCCATGACCACCTCCCAAGTGATCACGACCCGATAGTATAGCATGGCAGACAGACAAGAATGTAGGGCCACTGATGGTAAACTAGCATCCTATACTAAGCATTTAGGATTGCAGGTAAGGTATCAACAGCTGGAGCAACATTATAGGCTGTGCATCAGAATAGAATTAACAGAAAGCAGTAACATGCTACACTACTCTAATGCAAGCAGTATAGAAGAGAATAGGCGATATCTGGTGATCAAGGGGGGGGGGGCTTGCCTGGTTGCTCTGGCAAGAGAGAGGGGTCGTCAACTCCGTAGTCGTATAGGGTAGCAGCGGCGTTGGTCTCGGTGTCTAGCGAGAGAAGAGGGGGAAGAAACAATAAATATAATGCAAACAAATGCATGGCGATGCATGACATGGCAAGTAGTGGTGCTAGGGGTGCCCTAACGCGGTATGAGGTGATACCAGTGAAGGGGGAAACATCCGGGAAAATATCCCCGGTGTTTCGCATTTTCGGACAAACAAACCGGAGGGGGAAAGTTGCGTGTTCGCTATGCTAGGGATGCGTGGCGGACGAAGGGACTGCGTATCCGGATTCGTCCCGTTGTTCTGAGCAAGTTTCATGTACAAAGTTTTTTCATCTGAGCTATGGTTTACTTTATATTAATTTTTATAGTTTTAAATCATTTGCTGGAATTTATTTAATTAATTTAATTTAACATTATCCAGAATAGTGTATGTTGACGTCATCATGATGTCAGCATGACATCAGCAGTCAACAGCATTGACTGGGTCAATCTGACATGTAGGTCCCGCATGTCATTGTGTGTTAACTAATTAACCAAATTAATTAGTTTAATTAATAGTTAGTTAGGTTAGTTAATTAATTAGGTTTATTAAACACAATTAGGTAAGTTAATTAATTTAATTAATATTTTTATTTATTAATTAATATTTTTAATTCTTTTTTTATAATGTTCTGGGGCTAGGCCCACGTGTCATAGGCCCCAGGGGCCTTTGCGGGTGTGCGAGTTGCGGGCGCAACCCATGCGAGGCCAAGCCTGACCGGGGTGAAGGGGGGGGGGGGGACGAGGCCATCGGGGGCGGGGCGCAACAGGAGAAGGCTGGCCGGAGCGGCTCGACACTGTCGCGGCGAGAGGTGGCCAGCTGGAGTGGGCAAGGGCGAGGGGGCGGCCACGGCAGGCTCAAGCTGCAGCGGCGGTGGGAGGGCAGCAGCAACCGCAACAACACGGATGGGCGGCACACCGGCGGTTGGAGGCGGGCGGCAGGAGCGGCGGACGCACATGCAGGTGGCCGAAGGTGTTGCGAGCGGCAGGGGGCATGTGGCGCGCGCGGGGCGAGCAAGTGAAGGCCGGGGTGTGCGCGTGCGGAGGAGGGCGCGGTGGCCGCGAGCGCTGGGCGAGAATGAGGCACCAATGCGGGCGGCAGAGCACGGCGACGGTCGTGCAGCGCGTGCGGTGAGCGCGGTGACCGTAGGGAGGGAAGATGGGGTCGGACGGGGAGGTCCTCACCGGCCTTGTAGTTGTGCAACGACATGCTCGATGGAGGGGGCGGAGATGCGTTTCTGGCGTGGTGGATGGCGACGTCGGGGTGGCCTTTTCCAGTCCAGGAACGGGGAGGATGGTGAGGACGCCGGCGAGCGACGGGCGGGGCGGCGTCGGTGATGCGTCGAGGAGGCGGGGTCCTGTGCTCGATGGAGGGGGGGCGAAGAAGAGAGGCGATGGCATCCGGGGCCCGTTGCCCCGACCTAGATCTGATCGGGGGGGGGGGGAGAGGAGCGAGGGGATTGTTTCCCCGATCCAGTTTGGATCGGGAAGGGGGAGGAGAGAACGAAGGAGTGGGGGAAGTGGTGAGGTTAGGGGGGGGGGTTAGGGTTTCAGCACTAGGGGATAAGGGAGTGGGGCGCCAGCTGGGCCGGCGGGCTGGTTGGGTGGGTGGGTCGAGGCCCATGGGGAGCGCGCGCGGGGGGGGGGGGGTTCTTTTCTTTTCTGTTTTAGTAATTTCTTTTTTTTTATTACTTTTCTATTTTATTTTCTATACATATTTTTTATAAAATATATAAGTAGTACCCAAATTAGTGTTTCAAAAAGCCCCGATGCCATGAAAAGTTTGGTGATAAAATAAAACTGTTTAGTATTTTATTAATTGTAAAAGGCATGTAATTAATTGTTTTTGCTACTGCCATAATTATTTTAGAGCCTTTAAACACTTCTTCAGAGTTTGGTTTCTCCACCATAATTACTTACGATTTATTTGACACAACCCGAACATTTTAGTTTTGATATTTGAAAATTTTACTGTTTGCCTATATTTTAAATTTTAATTTGAATCATTTTTGAACTAACTCGAGTTTATCAACAGTAACCGAGGTGACGTGGCACCATTAGCACAGGTTTACTGTAGCTTGATTATCCGGGCATCACAATTCTCCTCGACTACAAGAAATCTTGTCCCGAGATTTAAGAGGGGAGTAAGGGGGAAGAATAGGTTACGAAATTCTAACAATTCTTCTCGGTCTTAGTTGCTCTTCTCGAAGAGGTCGATCCACTACGTTGATGTCTTCTTCCTCTGCTTTAGGTCATCATGATGAAGTCGTCATTTTCTTCGGGAACTCCAATGTACTTACGAATAGGTAAGGGACAGCTCAGCTATGACAGAATGTTTATGAGGGAAACAATCAGGGGTTAACCCATGAATGAGCATAAGATTATCTCTCGAGTTGAACATACAAAATACATCGAGAGTAAGGTGCGAAGGTACAATAAGAGGTTCCAAGCGGATAGATAGTTGCTCGATGTCTGAACCAGAGTGAGATAGGGGTTTAGAGCAGTGAGAGTAAGTATCGCGTCTGATACCAGAATAGATCACTAGGAAGGTGGCTCGCGAATTACCCACGAAACCAAGAGCAAGGGATAACTTTGTCAACAAGGTGTACAGGAGAGTCAGGTTTCGATCCTGTGGAACTATGGGTTATAGGCCCACCATGTGGTTAAAAGTAGGAAGGTCGGTGACATTTTGCATGATCATGTAAGCAAGGCATGTCAGAGGCTAGTCTATCGGTTATGTCGGCAACAACATCGGTACCAAGGGCGAAGGACGAAGAGAACCATTTTCCTGCTCGTTGAACGAGGCGGACCAGTAGGCAAAGTTCTCATCCATCGGTGGTTACCGGAATGTCATCAACAAAAGTAACAGGGTCTTTCGGACTGAATTGTACATCAAGGGGTTTACAAAAGCAGGGGAATATTACTGCTTAGATCATATAGATCACAAGAAAGGTTAAACCAAACAATGGAAAGGAAAATATGATTATCAGGTTTAAACAGAACCATGAAAGGACAATGTGTCTAAACACATATTTCAGGGGTATATCCTTCCCAAGGACAAGCAGAGCATGATATCCATGACAGGATATGATGTAGAAAACCCTTTAGGTAAGGGGAGAAAAATTTCATGACATTAACCATAAAACGGTGTTTGGATAATAGAGCAAGAAACATTTAGTATTGGGCTTCAAATGTTCTTGTTGAAAATCAGAGTACCACAGACATGCTTCGAGATAGCATTGCATGGTCTTCAAGCAAAGGTTGGACTTTGGATACTCAATGGATTCATCAGGAACAACTTATAGAAAAAGTCCTTCAATTTCCTCATGGAAGAATGGTTAACATTGCTAAAAGGAAGAACTATAACAATAGGCCCTCCAGCCAGGTGTGCTAGGCATGACATCACCTAACCGGGTCATATAAAGACCAATGTTATAACTCTTGGAAAAATGTTCCAACCATCAAATCTGACAGAGCTTCAAATCTGATTGGTGTTAGGATATCTCAGACTCAGGATGCCTGAGAAGAAAAGGTGCAACACAATTGACAAGATGACATTATATGATTCTCGAGAAATGAACTATGGAAGCGAGTTCCGAACAAGGGTTCATCATTAAGCCAAGGAGAGGATGAGGAGGTGGCTGATGGACTCAGCGATAATTCAAGGAGGTAACCAAAAAGATGGATCTCCACAGTTATGTGGATAAGGAGATAACATTTGTCAGATCAAATGATATAATGAAATATGCTCGAGGAAAACATACAAAATTAAATATTGGTTGAAAGGTGTACCCAAAATATGGGCTGGGTTGCACGACCAACGTCGGAATGGCGATTGAGCAACCAACACACCAAATTGGAATTATTGTCCATTAACTCTGAAGCAATAGGGTAGCTAGAGATAATAAATTCGCACAATAGAGTTCACTCAATCACGGGGACTAAGAAAAGAATGGTGATGGCGAGAAGCATCACTGTACCAAGAATTTTTAAGAGGTGGTGAAATTCTCACAACATAGATGACATAAGAGATGTTAATGTTCCAAGGTAAAGAAGAACAATTGCTAGATAGCAAGGAACTCAAGGTATAACACCAAACACGAACAAGCTTGTGTTGGTGGGAAGGCAATAAAATGGTCGATGATAACACAAATCATCGAGGGGTAAGGATGATATCTCTCATCATGAATTTGATTGACATCTTGGAAAATCTCAGAATGTAGATGATGATCACGACACATTTGTCGAGAGGTTTCATGAAGATGTAATCGAACAGCAATGACATCATGTCAAAGGCTGATGAAGCGAAAGGTTATTGGAACCAAGGGTACGACACGAACTCAAAATCAGGCTTGATGTTCAAGGCGAAATGATATGACAAGGAGGATCGATGTAAGTTTAGCTCATCATTGAAAGTTGTGCTCTGGGATTAAGGACCAGGTAGCATAATTAAAATTGGCATGATAATGATGTAGCCGATCAGGCTAGGAGTGACGTGATGGATTATTAAACTTCTCAACAACAAAGTACTGGGAATACTGAATCTCAGTGTTGATTCGATTCACAAATCGGTGTTCTCGGTTGACGACAACCCAGACCCGTGGAGTGACTATGACAGGGAAAGGTACTACTCCAGCACCAATTCATAAGATGTAGTGCAATGGCATGATATCCTCGAGATACCAGGGGGTATACTCGAAGGTAGAGCAGTATAGAGGTTGGGTAGGTATATTGATCTGCAGAGGACAAGTACTTCAACTTGCCCGGGAAATGGGATCAAAGAAGAACAATCATGGTCGGAACCACGGTTGCAAAGGACCAAATCCCAGATATAAGATAAACTTATACCAAAGGGGTAAATAATTTTAAGAGAAGCTTTAATGATGAGATCTACATCATTTCCATGGGCATGAACACAAGTTCAAGGTCGACTCCCACTTCTTTAACGCATAAACTTTCATTCTCTTCTCGTCTTCGAAGAAGTTGCAGTGTTGAAATTTTATCTGGCGAATCACCAGAAGAGTACGACTCGTGAAAACTTTCAGGTTCACAGAGTTTTAGAGAAGGTATAGGTTCAACCCATCGGGACATCTTAGAAACATATACCACAAGCTTCAAGAGTAAATATCACCAGCTCGAAAGCAGAGCAAGGTTGAGAAAGTAGAGGATACAATTTACGAAAGGCATTATGTATCCGAGGGAAGGCTCACAAGGTTATTGAATATGAAGGACGTTGTCGGATAAAATCCAACAAAGGACCTGCCGACCCATAATGGAGCTGATGTGAGTATCGGCACACGATCAGAGGGCAAAACAAAGCACGGGCTTGGATTATAGAAACAAATGACTAATTCAAAGCTCAAGGCAAAGGAATTAAGATTTCCAAATCAAAGGATCAGAAGCAAACGCTCTGATTAAGGATGGATAAGTTGAGTAAGCTTAGGGGTACAATCGACGAAAATTTGATTGGTCGAGATCCAACTCATGTTTAAAATGACGCCTGAGCCGGAAGGATGAATTCTAGGATCTGATTGAGGATTGCGAGCATTCGTAACAAATTGAATCAACGGACTCAAAATGATAATGACAATAGATGACAATAAGATTACGAGACTTATGAGATTAACCATAATGCAAGCAAGCAAGAATTTCAAGAGCAAGAGGATGCTTAGGATTTTTGGAAGATCGAATGGTATTTCAAAAAATTTTGTGGAACACATGAACAACTAGGAAAGAGCGGATACTCGATAAGTGCGAGGAATTATCTGTAGGGGTATTTATGCGGCAAGGAACTACAAGGCAGTAGCACAAAGTATTCTCGGAACAATAGAGAGGATTTTCAGGGTATCTTGTAATAACAAGATCAATGGGATTGAAAGGACAAGTGTAGGTAGTTATCCATAATAATATAACAGTGCTAGGGAATTTGCCAAGGTGGTGGGCACAAGTGTCTCGAGAGAACATCGGAGATTATCTTAGGAATCTTCTGGTGAAGCAGTCGATCATCTGTAATGAAGGGGCTCTTCGGCAAGAAGTGGTAACGAGAACCTAGAGTTAGATTTTAGGAAAATCATTTAACCCGAATAGAAGAGAGATCAGAGTCCCAGAGTATAGGTCGAGGAATAAAAGATCCTAATACCACCCAATGGCGACATGGGCCCGCAAGCCACACTGCCATGTTAGTAAAAGTTTTTCAATGACTAGACTCGACTTCGGCAAAGGAGTTGGAAGGGGGATTCCTACAGGCAGTCGGCTCTGATACCAACTTGTGACGCCCCCGATTTGACCGTACACTAATCATACATGCAAACGTGTACGATCAAGATCAGGGACTCAGGGGAAGATATCACAACACAACTCTACAAATAAAATAAGTCATACAAGCATCATATTACAAGCCAGGGGCCTCAAAGGCTCGAATACAAGAGCTCGATCATAGACGAGTCAGCGGAAGCAACAATATCTGAGTACAGACATAAGTTAAACAAGTTTGCCTTAAGAAGGCTAGCACAAACTGAGATACAGATTGAAAGAGGCGCATGCCTCCTGCCTGGGATCCACCTAAACTACTCCTGGTCGTCGTCAGCGGGCTGCACGTAGTAGTAGGCACCTCCCGAGTAGTAGTAGTCGTCATCAATGGTGGCGTCTGGCTCTTGGACTCCAACGTCTGGTTGCAACAATCGGATATAGGAAAGGGGAAAAGGGGGAGAAAAGCAACTGTGAGTACTCATCCAAAGTACTCGCAAGCATGGAGCTACACTACATATGTATGCATTGGTATCAAATGGAATAAGGGTATCATATGTGGACTGAACTGCAGAATGTCGGAATAAGAGGGGGATAGCTAGTCCTTTCGAAGACTACGCTTCTGGTAACCTCCATCTTGCAGCAGGAGAAGAGAGTAGATGGTAAGTTCACCAAGTAGCATCGTGTAGCATAATCCTAACCGATGATCCTCCCCTCGTCGCCCTATGAGAGAGCGATCACCGGTTGTATCTGGCACTTGGAAGGGTGTGTTTTATTAAGTATCCGGTTCTAGTTGTCATAAGGTCAAGATACAACTCCAAGTCGTCCTGTTACCGAAGATCAAGACTATTCGAATAGATTAACTTCCCTGCAGGGGTGCACCACATAACACAACACGCTCAATCCCATTTGGCCTGACACACTTTTCTGGGTCATGCCCGACCTCGAAAGATCAACACATCGCAGCCCTACCTAGGCACAACAGAGAGGTCAGCACGCCGGTCTAAATCCTATGGCGCAGGGGTCTGGGCCCATCGCCCTTTGCACACGTGCACGTTGTGAACGCGGCCGGAAGCAGACCTAGCCTAGCAGGCGTTCCAGTCCAATCCGGCGCCCACCGCTCTGTCGCTGACATCATGAAGGCTTCAGCTGATACCACGATGTCGAGCGCCCATAACTGTCCCCGCGTAGATGGTTAGTGCGTATAGGCCAGTGGCTAGACTCAGATCGAATACCAAGATCTTGTTAAGCGTGTTATTTTGAAATAACCACGGACGCCGACCAGGGCCAGGCCCACCTCTCTCCTAGGTGGTCTCAACCTGCCCTGTCGCTCTGCCACAAAGTAACCGTCGGGGGCCTCCGGGAACTCAGGCCCACCTCTACCGGGATGGAGCCACGTGCCCCTTCAGGCCCCAACATCGGAATCACTCGCGGGTACTCCTACGAGCCGACCCGACTTTAATCACACCACAAGTATCATATATTATGTATAAGTATATACCCGTGACCACCTCCCAAGTGATCACGGCCCGATAGTATAGCATGGAAGACAGACAAGAATGTAGGGCCACTGATGGTAAACTAGTATCCTATACTAAGCATTTAGGATTGCAGGTAAGGTATCAACAGCTGGAGCAACAATGATAGGCTATGCATCAGAATAGGATTAACGAAAAGCAGTAACATGCCACACTACTCTAATGCAAGCAGTATAGAAGAGAATAGGCGATATCTGGTGATCAAGGGGGGGGGCTTGCTTGGTTGCTCTGGCAAGAGAGAGGGGTCGTCAACTCCATAGTCGTACTGGGTAGCAGCGGCGTCGGTCTCGGTGTCTAGCGAGAGAAGAGGGGGAAGAAACAATAAATATAATGCAAACAAATGCATGGCGATGCATGACATGGCAAGTAGTGGTGCTAGGGGTGCCCTAACGCGGTATGAGGTGATACCAGTGAAGGGGGGAAACATCCGGGAAAATATCCCCGGTGTTTCGCATTTTCGGACAAACAAACCGGAGGGGGAAAGTTGCGTGTTCGCTATGCTAGGGATGCGTGACGGACGAACGGACAGCGTATCCGGATTCGTCCCGTCGTTCTGAGCAACTTTCATGTACAAAGTTTTTTCATCCGAGTTACGGTTTATTTTATATTAATTTTTAAAGTTTTAAATCATTGTCTAGAATTTATTTAATTAATTTAATTTAACGTTATCCAGAATAGTGTATGCTGACGTCATCACGACGCCAGCATGACGTCAACAGTCAACAGCGTTGACAGGGTCAATCTGACATGTAGGTCCCGCATGTCATTGTGTGTTAACTAATTAACCAAATTAATTAGTTTAATTAACAGTTAGTTAGGTTAGTTAATTAATTAGGTTTATTAAACACAATTAATTAAGTTAATTAATTAATATTTTTATTAATTAATTAATTTTTAATTCTTTTTTATAATGTTCTGGGGCTAGGCCCACCTGTCATAGGCCCCAAGGGCCTTTGCGGGTGTGCGGGTTGCGGTCGCAACCCATGCGAGGCCGAGCCCGACCGGGGCGAAGGGGGGGACGAGGCCACCGGGGGCGGGGCGCAGCAGGAGAAGGCTGGCCGGAGCGGCTCGGCACGGCCGCAGCGAGAGGTGGCCACCGGAGTGGGCAAGGGCAAGGGGGCGGCCACGGCAGGCTCAAGCTGTAGCGGCGGCGGGAGGGCAGCAGCAACCGCGGCAACACGGATGGGTGGCACGCCGGCGGTTGGAGGTGGGCGGCAGGAGCAGCGGACGCACGCGCAGGTGGCCGAAGGTGTTGCGAGCAGCAGGGGGCGTGTGGCGCGCGCGGGGCGAGCAAGTGAAGGCCGGGGCATGCGCGTGCGGAGGAGGGCGCGGTGGCCGCGAGCGCTGGGCGAGAACGAGGCACCGATGTGGGCGGCAGAGCACGGCGACGGTCATGCAGCACATGCGGTGAGCGCGGTGACCGTAGGGAGGGAAGATGGGGTCGGACGGGGAGGTCCTCACCGGCCCTGTAGTTGTGCAACGACATGCTCGATGGAGGGGGCGGAGATGCGTTTCCGGCGCGGTGCGGCGGATGGCGATGTCGGGGTGGCCTTTTCCTGTCCAGGAATGGGGAGGAGGGTGAGGACGCCGGCGAGCGACGGGCGGCGCGGCGCTGGTGATGCGTCGAGGAGGCGGGGTCCTGTGCTCGATGGAGGGGGGGGGGCGAAGAAGAGAGGCGATGGCATCCGGGGCCCGTTGCCCCGACCTAGATCCGATCGGGGGGGGGGGGGGGGAGAGGAGCGAGGGGATCGTTTCCCCGATCCAGTCTGGATCGGGAAGGGGGAGGAGAGAACGAGGGAGTGGGGGAAGTGGTGCAGTTAGGGGGGGTTAGGGTTTCAGCACCTGGGGATAAGGGAGTGGGGCGCCAGCTGGGCCGGCGGGCTGGTTGGGTGGGTGGGTCGAGGCCCATGGGGAGCGCGCGCGGGGGGGGGGGGGGGGGGGGTTCTTTTCTTTTCTGTTTTAGTAATTTCTTTTTCTTTTATTACTTTTCTATTTTATTTTCTATACATATTTTTTATAAAATATATAAGTAGTACCCAAATTAGTGTTTCAAAAAGCCCCGATGCCATGAAAAGTTTGGTGATAAAATAAAACTGTTTAGTATTTTATTAATTGTAAAAGGCATGTAATTAATTGTTTTTGCTACTGCCATAATTATTTTAGAGCCTTTAAACACTTCTTCAGAGTTTGGTTTCTCCACCATAATTACTTACGATTTATTTGACACAACCAGAACATTTTAGTTTTGATATTTGAAAATTTTATTGTTTGCCTATATTTTAAATTTTAATTTGAATCGTTTTTGAACTAACTCGAGTTTATCAACAGTAACCGAGGTGACGTGGCACCATTAGCAGAGGTTTACTGTAGCTTGATTATCCGGGCGTCACAAGAATGGATGTGGGGGTGTGTAGTACACTTGCCCGGCAAGGTTTGCCCGAGGCGACTACGTGTATGTGGTGGCTTGGGGTTGTCAACTTTCCGACCTTCTAACCCCTCCTACGAGTGCCATGGGCCTCCTTTTATAGATTAAGGGGTCACCACTGTCGCAAAGTGGTCATTATCACTGATATGATAGCAAACAGTGCTATCAAAACTAACTCTGCGGGCTGACAGGGTGCATTAAATGCACCGCTTAGTGTCACATCACTGGGTGCCCGACAAGGCCTGCTGGGCTATCTTGCCAGCTCAGCTCCTGCTCTCTTGACACGTCGCAGGACGAGTGTCATCTGTAGGCTTCTCTGTGGGAACTAGCTGCCATGTGGCGAATGGCCGCCACTTAATCACCTTGCGGCTTGACACCGCCCTAATTGATGACGTGGGTCGTGCTTTGAGTGGTAGGTTGGGCAGTTCTGCCCCCGCGGACCCCGGCAGGCTCTGCCGGGGGGGGGGGGGATTGCGTCTTTGTTGCTTGCTTTGGGTGGTGGCCTCGCCCCTTTCCGGGCTTGCCTACCTGGCAAGGGAGGCCTTCACTTGTCGATACCTTGCTCCTTAGGCTCAATCCTTGGTCATCTGAGCTGCATGTTGGTCCTTCAAATCTCTTGGTTCTCCAATCTCTGTTTTAATCTTGGCTTGTGCATGTGAGGGAGTCCCGGATTAAGGGGTCCTCGGGCGTCCGAACTGTTAGACATGGGCCAGACTAATGGGCTACGTAGATACAAGACAGAAGACTCTCTCCCGTGTCCGGATGGGACTCTTCTTGGCGTGGATGGCAAGCCTAGCATTCGGATATGAAGATTCCTTTCTCTGTAACTGAATTTGTACAACCCTAGTCCCCTCCAGTGTCTACATAAACCGGAGGGTTTAGTCCGTAGAGGCAATCATAATATGACAGGCTAGACTTCTAGGGTTTTAGCCATTACGATCTTGTGGTAGATCAATTCTTGTAACCCTCATACTCATCAATATCAATCAAGCAGGACGTAGGGTATTACCTCCATCAAGAGGGCCTGAACATGGGTAAAACTTCATGTCCCTTGTCTCCTGTTACCATCAACCTTAGACGCACAGTTTGGGACCCCCTACCCGAGATCCACCGGTTTTGACACCGACATTGGTGCTTTCATTGAGAGTTCCATTGTGTCGCCGCCAAAAGGTTCGATGGCTCCATCCAGCATCTGCAACGATGCTGCCCTAGGGGAGTCTTTTCTCCCCGGCCAGATCTTCGTATTTGGCGGCTTCGCACTGCGGGCCAAATCGCTTGGTCATCTAGAGCAGATCGACAGCTACGCCCCAGGTCACCAGATTAGTTTTGGAAACTTGGATTATGTCGCTGATATCCGAGGAGACTTGATCTTCCAAGGATTCGCGCCCTCAATCTCCGCTCTGGCCTTAGATCCAGAGTGCATCGCCAGGTCCAAAGACGGGCTCCCTGAGCTCGCAGGACTATTTGTTGCCACTAAGCCCATTGTGGGAGAGCCGGGGGATGTTGGGTCACTGGCAGCCATCATGGAGCCATACCCTTCTCCGAACGCGGGCTCCGACTCCTCGGAGTCAGCATCGCGTGAGTTCGTCCAAGGAGTCTCCCTCTCGCCGCACTCCACGGGCTATCTTCTCTCGGGCCAAACCCCGCCTTTAAGCGAGGCCCTGGACATAATGCGATCCCTTGTCATTACAAAGGAGCAACATCCGAACTGTGCCCAGCCCGGACTACGGGCTGAGAGCAGGGAATTTTACGTCCCACCGCCACCCACTTGATAGCCACTATCGAGAACTTAGCAGACATGCTCGATTACGACTTCGAAAACATCGACGGTATGGACGACGATGCCGGAGAAGAGGAGGCCCAAAACCCGACGTTTACCGGACGCTGGACGGCCACCTCCCCGTATGATGTATACATGGTGGATACACCCAAAGAAGCTAATGGCGATGACAAAGAAGACCCAATCGAGGATAAACCTCCTGAGATACAACCAAAGCACCAACGGCGCCGCCCTAAATCATGCCGCAACAAAGACAGTAATACCGGCACGAGAGACAACAAGACTTCAGATGATGCCGAAGACCAAGAAAACCCCGTCGAGCAAAACTCTGAACAAGACGATCGGTAGGATGGGCAAGTTAGTCCTAACGAATAGGCTGCAAACGAAGACTCGGAGGACAGTAATTACCTTCCACCCTCCGAGGATGAGGTGAGCCTCAGCGACGAAGACTTTATTGTGACTGAGGATCCTCTCGAGCAGGAGCGCTTTAAGCAACGACTAATAGCCACTGCAAGGAGCCTAAAAAGAAGCAGCAACAGCTTCAAGCTGATCAAGATCTGCTCAACGATAGATGGACTAATGTCCTGGCAGCAGAGGAATATGGCCTCGAGCGCCCAACCAAAAGTAACCTGAAGCGTAAACTGCTACCTCAATTCGATGACGAGGCACTTGAGCCCGTACCATCAGCACGTAATGCGGCTGATTGACCACCACGTGGCCGGGACAAAATGGCAACTCAGTCCGAACACCAACCCGTCCTACCTCACCGTAAAGGCAGAGATACAACAGCTCGGGGATACACATATGACATGCGGCAGGACCTGAAGAGTAAAGCAGGTCCGGCCAGATTGATCTACGGATTGCGGGGGCGTGCCCTGACGCGCGGCGACGGCTATCAAGCCGAACACGGCAAGCACAATCATGTCCGGGCCAAAAACCGTAGACGGAGTCCATCCGAACTATGACACGATCTGTCCCGATATAGAGGCGCCGCACACCCCCTCTGCTTCACTGATGAAGTAATGGAACATGAATTCCCAGAAGGGTTCAAACCCATGAAAATCGAATCATATGATGGAACCACAGACCCCGCGGTTGGATTGAAGACTTTCTTCTCCACATTCATATGGCCCACGGTGATGATCTTCGTGCCATCAAATACCTCCCACTAAAACTCAAGGGGCCAGCTCGGCACTGGTTGAATAGCCTGCCCAAAAATTCCATTGGCAGCTGGGAAGACTTGGAAGATGCCTTCCGCGATAACTTCCAAGGTACATATGTCCGGCCTCCGGATGCCGATGACCTAAGTCCCATTATCCAGCAGCCCAGGGAGTCAGCCAGGAAGCTCTGGACTAGGTTCTTAATTAAAAAGAACCAAATTCTCGATTGTCTGGATGCCGAAGCCCTTACGACCTTTAAACATAGCATCCGAGACGAATGGCTCGCCCGCCACCTCGGACAAGAAAAACCAAAATCCATGGCAGCCCTTACCGCTCTGATGACCCGCTTTTGCGTGGGAGAGTACAGCTGGCTCGCTTGTAGAAGCAACAACACAAGTGATCTAGGCACTTCCGAAGTTCGAGACGGCAACGACAAGCCACGGCGCAATAAACACAAGCGTCGAAATAATAATGAAGGAACGCAAGACACGGCGGTCAACGCTGGATTCAGCGGCTCCAAACCCAGTCAATGGAAAAAGCCATTCAAGGCAAACAGAGACGGACCATCCAATCTAGACAAGATACTGGATCGACCCTGCCAAATTCATGGCACCCCCGATAAACCAGCCAATCATACCAACAGAAGCTGTTGGGTCTTCAAACAAGCCGGCAAGCTTAATTCCGAACACAAGGGGAAGGGGCCGCCCAGTGACAACGACGATGAAGAGACTCGCCAATCGAACACCAGGGGTCAGAAGCAATTTCCCCCCGAAGTAAAAATAGTAAACATGGTACACGTGACACACATCCCCACGGGGAAGCGCAAATGCACACTATGGACGCCTACGCCATAGAGCCGGTCGCCTCAAAATGTAGCCAATGGGCGGCTTGCCCGATCACTTTTGATCACAAAGACCACCCAGCCAGTATCCGTCACAAAGGTTCGGCAACTCTGGTCCTCGACCCAATTATCGATGGGTTCCACGAAAGTCCTCATGGACGGCGGCAGTAGCCTTAATCTACTGTACCAGGACACTGTCCACAAAATGGGCATTGATCCTTCAAGAATCAAAATCACCACAACTTCCTTCAGGGGAGCAGTACCTGACATAGAAGCTCACTGCACGGGTTCAATTACATTGGAAGTCGTTTTCGGCTTGCCGAACAACTTTCGAAGCGAAGGCCTGACCTTCGATATTACCCCGTTCCGCAGTAGCTACCATGCACTACTCAGGCGTACCACTTTTGCTCATTTTAATGTGTTCCCACACTATGCTTATCTAAAGCTTAAGATGCTCGGTCCACACGGCGTCATCACGATAAACAGAAACACGGAACGCTCCCTCCGTACAAAGGAGCATACTACGGCTGCTGCAGTCGAAGTACAGAGCGGCCCCATCAAGCCGCATATCTCATCGGCCATTAAGCCGTCGGTCTCTATTAAACATGACCGATCAATCTTAGAGCTGGATTAGTAGTTCGGCCTCCATCGTTTGCCTCATATAGCTGCGAAGTTTGTATCGCACATACATAATTATGCACTTAAAATACCCTAGTCACCGGTGGAGGCACAATACGGACAGGCCTACAATGCGGTCCGCACTCCCATAGCCTTCTCCCCTTTTTTCTAACTATCATCTATCTTTTACCACAGGTGACTCAAAGCCTGGTCATCTTACAGACTCTTTCTGAGTTCGGCTTCGTATAGATAACCAAACGCTATTCCTGCCAAGGAGTTCTTTCACCGAGGCAAGGCAACGCAGACGTGCGACAGGAGGTCCAAATAATTTTTTGTAGACCACACTCTTTATTTCAAACCTGTAACGTGCCTTTTTCCTCAGCCTTCGACCCCCGGCATGTTAAATAGTCTGGGTAGTGGCGTTATAATATGAAAGATTGTGTTTGACGTGTCAATCAGATTCCAGTGAACACAGTCTGTATTCAGTATTTTCTTTTTCTAAGAACTGAATTTTTCTTCTTCGGTTGGTTCACACACGCACCTCAGCACTAATTGCCAGGGGCTCGATATGGCAACATATGAGTTGCTGATAAGTCCGAATAGCTTTATGCATACTTCTGCGTCATGAGTTTGGCCTTATATGCATCAGCTCCAAATCATGTATTTGGTCAATAGTTGGGTTGCCCGGCTCCTGCGCTTACTACCTTACGTTCCGCCCTATCGGCTAAGGTACTAAAGGGAGAACTACTGCGATTGTGTTTCCGATTCATTTGGTCAAGCACCCTAGTAGAGAAAGCAGAAAAATGACTGTCATGATGCGGCGAGAGCTGGTCAACCACTTGATGACTTATCAGAATATTTCGCGATTCCTTCCATATTACACGAAGGACCATTCTTCTGGTCACCTATGTAACGCACTATAGTCAGATAACCGCGTACATACCAGGGGCTATATTGTAGACCCACCGTCAAACTCCTATGGCTAAGTGAAAGTGTTAAAGCCCTATAGTATGATTGCCTAGTTCGCTACACTGGCACCTCCTTCATGGACCAAGACGTTGGGTCAAGAGTGATCAAGTGCTTTTACGAACACCCCCGTATTATATGTGAGGGGGCTGAAGCCGATGACTGGAAAACTTTCAGATTATACAAAAAACGACCGCACAGGAGGAACCAAAACCTTCAGGCAAAAAGCATAGCCTGTAAAATATCATAATATTGTTTTTACAATTTCGGTACAATCACTCGAATATCATATCCTTCGAGCACTGGCCCTCTATCAAGCGGGCGCCCTCAAGGACATCCTCCAAATAATGCTCGAGCGTGTGATGGTCCTTGCCCCTAGGTGGACTCTTTGCTGCGATATCGGTGGCCTTCATCTTTGCCTAGTATGTCTTGACATGGGCAAGGGCCATCCGTGCACCTTTAATGTATGTTGGCCGCTTAACGGGGTCGATACACGACACCACATCAACAAGTCGCTGTACCAAACCGAAATAACTATTTGGAATAGGCTCAGTCGGCCACAGCCGGACCACGACGTCCTTCATGGCAGATCTAGATATTTTGTGGAGCTCGGCCCACTAGGCCATCTGTTTGTTCAGCAATAGCGAACGCTTTGGCATGCCGAATTGCGACCAGAAAAGCTTCTCCATCGCATGTCCTTCTCATGCTGGGTAAAACTGCGCCGCATCGGAGACACTCTTCGGCAAGTCCAAGAATGCGTCTAGAGAACTCCACATTTGATTAAGCGGGGCATACTTCGGATCACCGAATCTAGTCTGTAATAAGAAGGGCTTACCGGCCACTATCTCCCCAGCTTGCCGGATCTCCTCCCGAGCCGCTCTAGACTCGGTTTGTGCTTCTCTCACCTCTTGCAAGGCCTTGTAGAGATCGGTCGTTTTGACTTTGTTATCCTTTTCGACAAATTCACATCGGACAGTAGCATCCTTTAGCTCACGCGCCATGGTAGATATTCTCTCCTTGCACTGGCGCCGAGCAGCCTGTCCAGCTTTTAACTCAAGAGCTGCCTTCTTGGCAACCGCATTACTCATCCTGGCTTGCTCCTTGGCCCGGACGAGCTCAGCCCACAGGGTCTCAACCGCGGCAGCACCATCTATAGTCACTACTAGAATCAGCTTCTTTGTCGTCCGCCATGGCGGACGGCAAAGGCATAGATCACGGACGGCAAACTGTCCGGATGAACGCCTTCCAACAAAGGCCTTCTTTGCCGTCCGCTTCTTAGACACGGATGGCAAAGGATTACGCCGTCCGCCATCCGAGGCCAACAGACGGCAAACACAGCTGACGATAGTGCGGTGGCGTGAGAGCCGTTAGGGGGTTAACGGAGCTCTTTGCCATCTGCCAGTGGATGGCAAAGTGTCAAAGAACTTTGCCGTCCGCTGGCAGACGGCAAAGAGCCCAACTAGGCAGCACTGGGAAGCTGCCACGTGTCCAGATATGCCGTCCGCCAGCAGGCGACAAAGAGGTTTGAATCATTGCCGTCTGCTGGCGGACGACATAGATGGTCACTTTGCTGTCCGCCTGCAGATGGCAAAATGACCAAATAGGCAGCCAGTGTTCCCAGTTTGCACATGTGACTGCCACGTGTCCTCTTTGGTACGATTGGCATATACCGATGAACATTAACAAGTATTTTGGTCTGCGTCTTCTCACCCATACCATTGTCTACCACAACATACCTAGAAGAATTGCAAATGGGACAATAGTTCAAGTCCTCATACTGAAGCCTGAATAAGACACATCCTTTCTCATAGGGCATCTTAAGAGCACGGAGGATTTTGTCTGACTGGTACAGGTTTGGAGGTAGCACATGGCCTTTGGGTAGAAATCGGCCGAATACTGTCATCATCGCGTCGTAGCATTCTCTGCCCAAGTTGAATTGAGCCTTCAAAGCCATTATTTGTGAGATGGCATCTAGCTGACAAAGCTCAGTGTGCTTGTGGAGAGGACGTTTTGAGGACTCCAACATTTTAGTGAAGGCCTTTGCAGATTCCTCCATCTCCCCGTCCGAGTCCCGAGCATCGTCAAAGTCTTGCACCATGTCTGCGGTCCCGGTACCATGCTCGTCGGTGCGACGATGAACCTCGGCTCTGGCACGTTGGGCAGACTCACCATGTAATGTCTAGACCGTGTAACCAGGCATAAAACCAAACTTCTGCAGGTCTTTACTCATTTCATGCTCGTCCCTCTTTTTATAGTTGTCGCAACGGGCACAGGGGCACCATCTAAATTCCTGGCCATTTGCAAATCCGGCTCTAACAAACCCCTTGGTTTTTGTTAACCATTCCTCAGTCCAAACTTTCTGACTAGTGTAACTGGTGTACATCCATGCACGATCACTCATATTGACTTCCTACTGGACACACAAGAAATATATACATAATTAAGCAAACCATATCCATCAGTTAATGGAGTTTGTTAGTTTTATTACGTCCATGCAACCTACACGCTAATAGGTAAAGATAGGTCTTAATCCCACCCGAGTATGTGTAGATTGGGTTTGTTTTCCCATGCTCTGCTCCGGATCCGACGCAAAATTTCGGCAGCACCTCCTTGCTGTTCTCCTGATACACGCCTCGGCAATAAGCAGAGAGAATGTGTACCCGGAGAACAACAGGGAGGCACTGACGAAATTCTGCATCGGATCCGGAGCTGAGCATATGGGAAAATGAACCCAATCTACACATACTCGGGCTGTCCATGGATAACATTGGACAATTCGAAAGAATCACAATTATAAATATGCAAATGCATGCATATTTATAGATGTAACCCTTTCGAACGGGAGACGCATAGTGGTTACGCATACTGATGATTGACACCTATAGCTAGCAAGTTTCATCGGCACGAAGACCGGAACGAAGCAAATTAAGGGGGGTGGAGGAGATGTCATTTGTGCTCACCAACGAACACAGGGGCGGAGCTCGTCGAACACTAGACCCTCGCAGCGACGAAATACCTGCATATTTAAATGGAAATATGAGTAACATAGCAAGTATTCGACACCGACGGCCACATGTACCTCGCACTGATGATACTTGCTATTTACGGTACCATCAACACCGAGGAACCCTCTAACCCGCTCATCCCCGGGTAAACTAAATAGCAACTACCATCCGTGCAAGGTACATGAGGCGGTCGGCATTGAACACTAGATCCACATCCCACAAGTGAAGCCGGCACCCGGCTTCCCGCAACAATAATTCTGGTGGCCGATGACGGTCGAACACCTTGGCGAATTTGTCTGGCAGCCTCTGCGATGAGGATTAAAGCCAAGTTTTGAAATTTCAAACAACCAAACCGACTTTAGTTAGTTTGGGTGTTTCAAGTTTCAACACTTAGCTTTCAATCGTCATCTTTGAGGCTGCCAGACAAATTTGCAATGGTGTTCGACCGCCATCGACGCCAAGAACTGTTGCTGCTGGACGTAGGACCCCTGTGTCACTTGTGGGATGTGGATGTAGTATTCGACATCGACGGCCACATGTACCTCGCACTGTTGATACTTGCTATTTAGGGTACCATCGACACCGAGGAACCCTCTTTTTCGTCGTCGTCTTCTTCTTCTTTCTCTTTTTTCCTCTTCTTCTTCTTCTTCTTCTTCTTCTTCTTCTTCTTCTTCTTCTTCTTCTTCTTCTTCTTCTTCTTCTTCTTCTTCTTCTTCTTCTTCTTCTTCTTCTTCTTCTTCTTCTTCTTCTTCTTCTTCTTCTCCTTCTCCTTGCCGCAGGGAGGAGGACGGCAGCGGGGCGGGGCGGCACAGGGACCTCGGGGAGGGGTCCGGCACCGGGGTGGCAGGACGACAGGGCGCGGAGGGGCGGCGGGGTGACGGGGCGGGGATGGCCGCTGGCGGCGACAAAGGAGAGAGGCGGGCGCACGGGAGGGAGGGAGAGAGAGAAAGAGAGAGAGAGAGAGGGGAGACGGCTCGGCCCGTTAAGTGGGCCTTCTTCGCCGTCTGTTAGCAGACGACAACTGTCGGATTTCGGATTCCGGCATACCCTTGAGGTTCGAACACTGGGGTGCGCGCAAAGATCTCTCCCCTACCGATCTATGTCCAATCTCCTCGCGTGATATAAGCTAGAAACAACGAACAACACAAGGGACACGAGGTTTATACTGGTTCGGGCCACCGTTGTGGTGTAATACCCTACTCCAGTGTGTGGTGTGGTGGATTGCCTCAGGGGTTGATGATGAACAATACAAGGGAAGAACAGCCTCGCGAGAGGTGTTCTTGAGCTGGTGCGATGAACTGCTTGGGTGAGTTCAGTCACCTCTCTCTCTCTCTCTGCTAGGTTTCTATCAGATCTCCCTCTCTCTCTCTCCTCTTTTCTCCCTTCCTTTTGTCCGATCTCTAGATGTCCTTCCTCCCCCCTTTTACTATGTGGTGGCTAGCTCTATTTATAGAGGCCCTGGGCCTATCCCCAAATAATGAGCGGGAAGGGCGCCAACAATTGGCCATTTTGAAGGGGAACATCTAGTACAAGTTATCCTCACCAAAGGTGGTCTTCGGCTACCAAAAGCACTGGTGATGACACTGTCTTGGTCTCCACGGTGACCTCCGTCCTGCCGCTCTGTTGGTCTTGGTCTCGTTGCACCGGAATGGTAACCTTTGCCCGATGCCTTGGCCTATGCTTGCCCCCTTTGCACCAAAGGGGAAACAAGGACACTGCGCAGGCCGGCGCCCACCTGGTCTCGATCGTCATGGCTTGCGTCACGGGCTCCTCGCGAGGTACCCCTGCCTTGATCTCTCCGCCTCCTCGCGAGCCTGCCTGATGAGGCTGCCTCTGAGGAAGCTTCCAATCGTCTGCCCCGCGAGGCTTGGCCCCTCGCGAGGGTCTTGAGCTTGAGCTGATGAAGATGGGCCGCGCTGGGCCCCCACTTGAGCCACGCCGCAGGCAGGCAAGTCTGGGGACCCCCGTTCCCAGAACACCGATAGTAGCCCCCGGGCCCAAGGCGCGCCCGGGCTTGGCCTAGCAGGGAAGCGAAGGGGCGAGCGCGAAGCGCCGCAGGCCCCAACAGCCTGCGGCCTTGGGCGCCGCGTGGCGATTGATTGGACATCGGCGTATGCGCTTCCCCATGACGCCTCGGCGACCGCATGACTTGACAAGTCCCTGCATGCAGAGAAACCGGTCATGATTACCTGCGATCGTGGTGCTCAGCGGTTGGCCTCCTCCGGCTATAAGTACGGGGCTGCGCGAGCCCCTTCAGTCCATCCCTTCCTACTGCTCCTTTCCTTCTTCTTCCTTGTTCTTGCTCCTCCTTATGCCAATGGCACCAATCCGCCGGTTTTCTGCAGAAGAGAAGGGAAAGGCCCCCCGAGAGGGTCCTGACCCACTTCCGCCGAAGAAGCGGCTGGTCCTCTGCCACCGAGATGAGGCTGCTCAGCAGGAGGCATCGAGGCCCTGGTACAAGCGGCTGCTGCCTGGGTTTCCGCTACCCTTGTACGCCCGCGTCGTGGGTCCTGGGGGAGAAGGCATTGAGCGACATCTACGGTGCCACCGTCGACGCCGGCGAGTCACGGTGGTGCGCGTCGTTCCTCCTGGAGTCCACGCCGAGCGCTCCTCTCGCGAGCTCGTGCTCCACGCTACCATGCCTCCAAGCTCTTGGATTCGCCTTCCTCCTTCCTTCGCCTTCGAGATGCCGCCGTGTGGGGCTCTGGAGCTCTGACTACAGCATGCTGACTGCAGTACCCTTGCGACCGGAGCGGAGGTCGCGGTCGTCGCTCCGGGCAAGGTCTTCATGACCCGGGGCTGGGGCGAAATCGCCCAGGTCTGCCGGACGGTAGGTGCCCTCGTAATTCATCTTGAATACGATGACGCCTCCCTGATGTTCTTCAAGGTCTTCGATGCTGAAGGACGCCGGCTGGAGTGCTGCCCCAGGGAGAGCGGCAGGGCAACAAACTGGCGAGGACTTGGCCCGCCCATCGGTCCTCCAGCAGCTATTTAGGCAGCAGCGGAGGAGCTAGGGAATCCATCGGCTCCCCCGAGCTGCTCGCGACTCCGGAGACGAGCGACGATAGCTACGAGCCCCCAAGCGGTCCATGTCGGAAGGTCTTCGATGTGAACATTATATCCTTAATATGAATCTATGCGAGGTGCTTGTCCTGTCTCGGCTCGGCTCGCCCTTTCTATCCTTACGAGGACATGGCGCTCTACGCTGACAGGTCCCAGTCCCCAGGCAGGCTTCAGCCATCGCTGGTATGCTAGGTTGCGATGCCGTGGTCAAGGCTAGGAGGTGAGCGGCCCGAGGTCCAGTAAGAGCCCCCGAGTCGCGATGCTCGGGAGGTCCCCTTTAGCGCTCATGCAGCCCTCGCTGCGCGAGAAAGGTAGGCAACATCGCCATGACAGAGCCGCACTGGGCGAGGGTTTGGCGCTGCGTTGGTCCAACTCCTGTAAGGGCGTGCCTTATCTCTTGAGTTTGGTGTAGTTCCTCGATGAAGCACCCGGCCCGAGTGGTGGTAGCTGAGGCGCTGCTGGGTTAGGTCCTCGCGAGCTTCTTCCCACTCCCCCGCGCTTTCCTTAATGCTCTACGTCCTTAGGTCCCGGCCCTCGAGCGAGCTCAGCCGCCGCTGGTATGACAGGTCGCGATGCCATGGGTCAAGGCCAGGGGGTGAGGGCTGGAGAGCCAGTAGGAGCCCATGAGTCATGATGCTCAGGCGCCCCCCTTTTAACGTGCAAGCGGTCCATGTCGGAGAGAGGGAGAGGCAGCTCGCGACGTCCCCAACGTTGCTCCTGGAGTAGGTCCTGCACACCAATCATGAAGAGAAACAAGACCTATTGTTATGGTTGCCAGCCAACGTTAGGTCGCTCCAGGGAAGTGATTGGGGCACTGAGGGCCTGGTGAGGTGTCGCCTTGCGGGGCTGCCGCAGCCAGAGCTCGACCACTCAGATTTATTGGTGTTGTAGGGACGGACCCATGTGCAAATGTCGTGCCAGAGCGAGCGGCTCCATAGGTAGGCGTCAATCGAGCAGGCGATTAGGTCGGGTACGTTAAGCACGCAGGAGGAAATTCATTTTAAGTAGACGCGGGAAAAGCAAACGCCGCTGGGCCAGGCCCGAGCAGCTCGGGGTTGATGCAGCCCGAGGGGCGCCCCCAACAAGGTAGGTAAAGAGCATAAACAGAATGGATACATGTCGCAGGGATGGACCCACGCGACCTAGGAATGATGCGGCCCTGTGGGCGCTCCCAGCTAAAAACGGAACTTAGAAAGATGTCACCTGGTGCTGTTGAAGATGAAGTGATGTTGAAGAAGTGGGTGATGCGCGATGATGACGTCGACCCTCATGAGCTCCCAGGCCCAGGAGCCTCGAGAGGCTCCGAAGGAGCAGGTGGGTCTCCGAGGGCCATCTCCATCTCCGCCAGGACTGCACAATGCCTGACCTCCTGGGCCTCCAGAATGCTCCTCAGCAGGCGCTGATGAGCGGCGACCGCATTCGGCAGGCCGAAAGGCATGCGAACGTAGCTATGAGGCGGACCCTCACAACGCCCCACACGCGAAGGCCAGAGGCACTCCTGAGACGCGGCTCAGTTGAGCCCTGGCACATCAACGCAGACGCGCAGCCCACCATCCTCGCCTGGATGTGGGGCTACGGTGGGCAAGCGGCTGCTGCCGCGCATGACTCTCGGCTCCTATAGCTCCTGGGTGTTTCTTGCGATGAACTCCTGAGGGTTTGGTCTTCCTTGCCTTGTACCTTCCTTAGGGAAACGTGCCTGGAAGCACCCCTCCAAGTGGTGCCCGAGCACCTCCTTCGCGACCTTGGCAAGGTCGGTGGCTCTCCAAGAAAGAGCCCCCGAGCCCTGCCTGAGGAGGGAACCGGGCACGCATTCCTATGAGAGAGAGGGTGGCGCTCCCTGATTGGGCGCAGATCCTGATGCAACACCTCCGGAGGTGCCTGCCTCCTTATGGCTTGGGCCAGGCAAAACCTTCTTCTTCTTAATGGTCGCCTCGGGAAGTCTTCCGTTCCTATGGTCCGGGTCTTCGATTGCTGCGGCTTGGAACACGCGCTCAAGTGAACACACTACGTCCCTTTCTTCACAAGGTACGGTGATGACTCCACCGCTTCCTGGCATCTTGAGGACATTGTATCCATGGTGAGTCAGTGCCATGAACTTGGCCAGGGCTGGGTACCTGAGAATGGCGTTGTATGGCAGATGGATGTGGGCGACGTCGAAGTCGATGAGCTCGGTGTGGTAGTTGTTGCACTGCCCGAAGGTGACTGGAAGGCGAACCTGCCCTATTGGAATAGTGGAACCATCAGTGACTCCTGAGAAGGGCTTGGTCGACTGAAGCTGATCTTACGGCACTTGGAGATTGTCGAACGTCTCAACGGACAGGTCGTTGAGTCCTGCTTCGCCGTCAATGAGGGTCCTGGTGACCTGCACATTGCTGATGACCGGGGAGCAAAGCATCGGGAGGACTCCGGCCATTGCCGTGCGCTTGAGCTGATCCACTGAGATGAACGTTATAGCGCACGCAGACCACCTAAGAGGGCGCATGGCCTCAAGCTTGGGGAGGACTGCATTCACCTTGCGAGCAAACTGCTTGAAGATGCGCCGTGAGGCTGGGGCCTGCGCGCCACCCAAGATGCAAGCGATCGCGCACGGCTCCTGGAAGCCCCCAGCCCCCTCGTCTTCATGTTGGCCTTCGTTCCTCCTTGGCGGTGGCGGCAGACGAGGAAGGCCTGCGTTGCCGTGCGGGCGATCCTCACGAGGCTGATCTCTCCAGCCTCCCTTGCGAGGCTGGTCCTGCCAGCGATCCTTGCGAGGTTGGTCACGCCACCCTTGGCGGGGGCCACGGTCTTTCCATCGTCCGCCACCTCTTCCTCCTCCTCGGCCATAGCTCCTGTCGTTGCGCTCGGGGCGTCGGCCGACACGTCCATCTCTCACGGCCCTGAGCTCTTGACATTCATTGGTGTTGTGGGTGTGGAGGTCGTGGTACACGCAGTACCGGCTTCCCTTGGATGACTCAGGCTGATCCCTGCCTCGCTTGGTGTCTGGCTCCGCTGCAAGCATGGCAGCCCCCTTGTGCTTCACGTCCTTGGCCTTGGGCTTCTTCTCTTTTGGGTCGGCAGCCGGAAGTTCGAGGAGGGAAAGGCGCCCTTCCTCGGCCCTGGCGCACTTGGTCGCCAAGTTGAACAACTCCAGGGATGTGCACAGGTCTTCATGGATTGCTAGCTCCTCCTTCATCTTGATGTCGCGTACGCCATCGGAGAATGCTGAGATGATGGCTTCTTCAGTCACCTTGGGGATCTTGAGGCGAGCGTTGTTGAAGCACCGGATGTATTTCTGCAGGGTTTCCCCTTGCTGCTGCTTGATGCGGCACAGATTGCTCACGGCCGGGGGCCGGTCGCGAGTGCCCTGGAAGTTGGCGATGAAGCGAGTGCACATATCGTCCCAGGAGGAGATTGTGCTAGGAGCCAGGTTCAGGAGCCAGGTGCGGGCCCCGTCCTTGAGCGCCATGGGGAACCAGTTCGCCATGACCCTTTCGTCTCTGTTGGCGGCTTCGATGTATAGCTCGTAGAGCTGTAGGAACTCCGCGGGGTCCGCCGTGCCATCGTAGCGGGGGGACAGGTCAGGCTTGAACTTGCCTGGCCATGCGACGCCACGTAGCTCGGGGGTGAGGGCGCGGCAGCCTGCTGTGGCCACCGGTGCCTTTTGCTGGTGCTGGGCTTGTTCGTGGGGATTACCGCGCGCCGCCGCTTGGAGCAGCGCGGAGTCTTGGCGTGGAGGTGTAGGGACGTGATCTTGGCGCACCGGCGCTGGGAGCGTGCGAGCACCTTCTTGGGGATGAGGGATCTCTTGCCAGCTCCTTTCTTGCTGCGCAGGCACCAGACATGGAGGGTCTCGCCCTGGGGCTGCACACCTTGGTGCCAGGGCGCCTTCTTGGGGAGGAGGTGGTGGAGGCACCTCCTGATCCCCGCCTCCTGCATGGAATGGTGGGCGAGGCAGCGAGAGGGACGACAAGGGGGAGCCACCTACGGCACTGACGAGCTCGGTGATGCGGGCGAGCTAATCCTCGTAGAGGTCGTCGACTGGGCGGTAGTGCAAGAGCTCTCTCGCCAGGAGCAGCGCGGCGTGCGCGTCCGTGGGGGCACGACGGGCGTGGGACGACGAAGCGGCTGGAGTCAGCGACGGTGTGGCGGTGCGGCCCTCCCGCCACACCGAAGGATGCTGGGATGAGGCCTCCTGCTCGTTCCCCGCTGGGCCGGTGGCGGCATTGGCGGCAGGCGATGGGGAACGACGAGGGCGTCCGCTGACGGGCACCGTCTGGGCGACACGGGTGGCGAGAGCAGCCCGGCGCTCGGCGCGAGCCCGACGAGCGTCAGCCATGGACACAATGGAAGATCACACGCGAACATCGGAAGAAAGATTCCGGCGCACCCTACCTGGCGCGCCAAATATCGGATTTTGGGTTCCGACAGACCCTTGAGGTTCGAACACTGGGGCGCGTGGAGATCTCTCCCCTACCGATGTACGTCCAATCTCCTCGCGTGATATAAGCTGGAAACAACGAACAACACAAGGGACATGAGGTTTATACTGGTTCGGGCCACCGTTGTGGTGTAATACCCTACTCCAGTGTGTGGTGTGGTGGATTGCCTTAGGGGCTGGCGATGAATAGTACAAGGGAAGAACAGCCTCGCGAGAGGTGTTCTTGAGCTGGTGCGATGAACTGCATGGGTGAGTTCAGTCACCTCTCTCTCTCTCTCTCTCTCTTCTAGGGTTCTATCAGATCTCCCTCTCTCTCTCTCCTCTTTTCTCCCTTCCTTCTGTCCGATCTCTAGATGTCCTTCCTCCCCCCTTTTACTCTGTGGTGGCTAGCTCTATTTATAGAGGCCCTGGGTCTCTCCCCAAATAATGAGCGGGAAGGGCGCCAACAATTGGCCATTTTGAAGGGGAACATCTAGTACAAGTTATCCTGACCAAAGGTGGTCTTCGGCTGCCAAAAGCACTGGTGATGACGCCGTCTTGGGCTCCACGGTGACCTCCGTCCTACCGCTCCGTTGGTCTTGGTCTCGTTGCACCGGAATGGTAACCTTTGCCCGATGCCTTGCCTTGTGCTTGCCCCCTTTGCACCAAAGGGGAAACAAGGACACTGCGTAGGCTGGTGCCCGCCTGGCGCTCGCCTGGTCTCAATCGTCACGGCTTGCGTCACGGGCTCCTCGTGAGGTACCCCTGCCTTGATCTCTCCACCTCCTCGCGAGCCTGCCTGATGAGGCTGCCTCTAAGGAAGCTTCCGGCCATCCGCCCCACGAGGCTTGGCTCCTCGCGAGGGTCTTGAGCTTGAGCTGATGAAGATGGGCCGCGCTGGGCCCCCACTTGAGCCACGCCGTAGGCCGCAGGTAGGCAAGTCTGGGGACCCCCGTTCCCAGAACGCCGACAACAACGAGGGCAACCATTAGGGCTGGCCCACGTCTCCTCTTTGCCGTCCGCAAGCAGATGGCAAAGGACTAACATTGCCGTCCGCCAGCAGATGGCGAATAATCAGCTCTTTTGCCGTCCGCTAGCGGACGTCAAAGAATCTGACCTAGACACGCCGTGCCCTATGGAGCCCACCTGGCTCTTTGTCATCTGCCTTATAGCTCTTTGCCGTCAGCTGGCCGATGGCAAAGAAGTAGCTGACGGCAAATAACATTTTTGCCATATGGCCTTTCTTTGCCTTCCGCTTTGTGGAAGCGGACGGCAAAGAGGCTCTTTGTCGTCAGCTGGCGGACGACAAAGAAGCTGATTCCAGTAGTGACTTATGCATATCTCAGTATATAATTCTCAGCTTTATGCTCATATTCTTATACATACATATACTGACTGCCTCAAAACATACCTTGTGCCTCGTCGAGCCGCCTGTTAATAAGCTATGTCGTCATCCACCACATTAAGTTGCCGCTTCAGATCTGCAACCTCTGTAGCATGGGCAGTCGCCATGGATGAAACAGCCGGTGTTCCAATTAGTTAGACTATTTCCTAGGCATATCTTTTTGATCCTCTGATCGCCTCCTTTTGGACGCCAACCAGTGTCTCAGGGGCTACTATCTATACACAGGTTCATTTTTGCATGAAGAGTGCAATTGAAGATATTACATTGCATACCTCGAAGCCTCTTAGCAGGCCCGTGAAGGCTTCATTCAATCCGCTTCTCGCGGACAAAATCCTCTCAACTACCGTACCCATCAAGGTACGATGTTCCTCTGAAATGGACGCATGTCGCAACACGTCCATCAATGTATCCGGCGCCTCCTGATTCCTGGAAGCGGCAGTGGGAGTACGGACTCCCTTCGAAGGGATGTGTTTACTCGACCCTAGAGTCGTCTCCGGCCGTAAACCGGGTAGTTCGGGGCCTTTATTGTTAGTACCCGAAGGGGCTGCATGCCCCAGACCCTGGACTACCGAAGTATCACCTTTGGGCATGGTCTTCATTGTCCCTCGCACCATTTGTTGATCAGGAGAAATCCTCTGGGACGACACCTCAAAGTCGTCCGCCCTATTGGGTGAGAGGGTCTGTGGAGGCGTATCGCTTTCCATCATCTCCGGAAGAAGATCCCTCGAGGAGGAGGACTGTTGAGGAAGACTGCGTGCCGAACTACGAACAAATATTTCAGATGTTACCCTTGTAAGTAGAAAGGAATGGGATATGTTTAGGACACCCTTGTTCACTTATGATTCGGCTAAAGGCTTGTCCTTATGGAGGAATTGCGCATCAATGTCGTCTTCTGAACCCGAACCGCCTAGCAAGGACATCTTCCCTCGCATAGGAGCCTCTACCTCCGAATCTTTGGAGGCGGTCCTCTTCTTCCCATGCGGGGACGGGATGCCAGCCTTCCCTTCTCTTTTGTCTTCAGAAGAGGGAGTCCCAATCTCCCCGGACATAGCGTCTGGTGTACCTTTAGAGTGGAGGCCACCTTTGGCCTTCTTGCTCTCCTCCTTGTCCTCCTTCGCCAGCACTTGATATGGTGCCGGAGCCAGCATCCTTGTTAACACAAGATCGACTGAGTCTTCGGGAAGAGGGATCGAAGATGGTTTTCTCAGTGCTACGGGATATTCAACTAAGCTATGTTTGGGAGTCGAGTACTTACCAAGGTATCCGGATGGTTGCAGTCGAGGCCGATGTCTTCGGTGGTATCCGACCACTGCTTTCTTGTCCCGAAGAATAACTTACACATTCCTTTGTGCGTCATGCCGAAGAAGTGCTGAAGGGTCTGTGGTCCTTCCGGATTGAACTCCCACATGCGGAGGGGCCATCGCTGGCATGACAGGACCCTACGAACTAGCTTTACCGAGATTACATTGATGAGGCTGGTGTCCTTTTCGAGGAGGCTCCAGATGCGGCTTTGTAGCATCTGCACTTTGTCAATTGATCCCTAGTCCAGCCCCTTATTAATCCATGATGCGAGATGTAATAGAGGGCCAGATCGGAACGCAGGTGTAGCTGCCCACTTGGTACCACGGGGTTCGGTGATGTAAAACCACTCCCGCTGCCATAGGTTGGAAGCTTCTGTGAAAGAGCCTTTGGGCCAAAAAGCATTGGTGAGCTTGTTCACCGTAGCACCACCACACTCTATTTGCCGCCCCTCGATTATCTTCGGCTTCACATTAAAGGTATTGAGCCATAAACCAAAGTTAGGGGTAATACAGAGAAAGGCCTCGCACATGACAATAAACGCCAAGATGTGAAGAAAGGAGTCCGGAGCTAGATCATGAAAATCTAGCCCGTAATAGAACATGAGGCCGAGAATGAGGGGATGGAGAGTGAACCCTAGCCCCCGAAGAAAGTGAGAGATGAATACGACCCTCTCGCCGGGTCTAGGAGTAGGAATAACCTGTCTTTTAGCAGGTAGCCTATGGGGGATTTCCACGATCAGGTATCTTGCTGCCCGGAGTTTCACGATATCCTCTGTGACAGAGGAGGCCACCCACCGGCCTTGAAGGCTGGGTCCGGACATGACTGGGAGGCCGGGAGCAATTAAGTTGAGACCTGGGTGCTGGGACTCGACGTTGGAAAGGTTGAAGAAGAGGTAGGCGTAGAGGAGAAAGACGGGCCTGTGCTCCTTTATAAAGGCGATTAATATCAAATGCATCCACATAGGCCTTAAAGCCTGCCTATTCCCAAGGGATCATGTTGATGGAACGATTGGGTTATTCACGCCCATCTTGATGAGAATCCCGTAATAAGGGGACACGATCTCTGCTTTGACAAGACGTGCCAATAAAACCACATCTTAAAACATGGAGCGGGAGGCTAAAAAATGGTTCGAAATAATGACCAGGTAGGGACATGATGCCACGTTACGAAAGTTGTTAGTGAATCGGACTTGTAAAATACTATACTCTCTGCGGCTGTGTATGGTACTTGTTTTGTAGAGCCGGACATGGTTTCTGTGTTCAGAGGGTGTTTTGAAGTGATCAGAGGAGGAACCCGCCTTGCAATGCCAAAGACAATCTGTGCGCCGTACACCTCATCATTGAAGCCTGGTTCAGGGGCTACTGAGGGAGTCCCGGATTAAGGGGTCCTCGGACGTCTGACCTGTTAGACATGGGCCAGACTAATGGGCTATGAAGATACAAGACAGAAGACTCTCTCCCGTGTCCGGATGGGACTCTCCTTGGCGTGGATGGCAAGCCTAGCGTTCGATATGAAGATTCCTTTCTCTGTAACCGACTTTTTACAACCCTAGCCCCCTTCGGTGTCTATATAAACTGGAGGGTTTAGTCTGTAGAGGCTATCATAATCTGACGGTCTAGACTTCTAGGGTTTTAGCCATTACGATCTCGTGGTAGATCAACTCTTTTAATCCTCATACTCATCAATATCAATCAAGTAGGACATAGGGTATTACCTCCATCAAGAGGGCCCGAACCTGGGTAAAACTTCGTGTCCCCTGTCTCCTGTTACCATCAACCTTAGACGCACAGTTCGGGACCCCCTACCCGAGATCCGCTGGTTTTGACACCGACACCGTGCATGAGTCAGGGGAAAATACCAGCCCCCATATATTTTCCCCGACACTTCCTGAGATCGGCAGGTTTTGACACCAACATTGGTTCTTTCATTGAGAGTTCCACTGTGCCGTCGGCAGAAGGTTTGATGGCTCGTTCGATCGACAACAACGATGCTGTCTCCAGGGAAACTTTTCTCCCTGGTCAGCTTTTCATGTTTGGCGGCTTCACTCTGCGGGCCAATTCGATTGGTCATCTCGAACAGATTGATAGCTACGCCCCTGGTCATCAAATTAGATTTGGGAACCTGAATTACGTCGCTGATATTCGAGGAGACTTGATCCTCGAAGGGTTCACAATCTCAGCCGCTACTCCCCGTCTCCAAGAAGGAAACCCATCGGATCCATAATCAAGCACCATTCAAAGACCAATTATCATCCCCGCCCTGGCCGTAGATCCAGGGCAGGCTACCTCATCTGAAGATGGGAATTTCAAACCCACTGGACGCTCTTCAACTACGGAGCTCTTTGCCGAAGACCCAAAGGCGACCATATCATCGGCAAGACTGGAACCAAGCAAGACTCTCTCTTTCATCGGAGAGCCGAACTCGCCCCTGGAGGCTAGCTCCAAACTGTCAAGGACTGCGCCCATTGAGCATGACCAGGTGTCATGTACCATGCCCAGCTCCGCGGAACCTCAGTTCCTCGTCCAGCCTTTGCTTCTAAACAAGCCCTGGACTTAATGTGATCTCTCGCCATTAAGGAAGTGTCACCTCCGAACTACGCCCAGCCCAGATTAGGGGCCGAGTGCAGGGAATTTTACGTCCCACCCACCACCCACTTAATAGTCACTATCGAAGACTTAACTGACATGCTAGATTACGCCTCCGAAGACATCGACGGTATGGATGATGATGTCGGAGACAAACCAGGCGAAGTCCCACCATTTACCGGGTGCTGGACGACCACCTCCACATATGATGTGTATATGGTGGATAGACCTAAAAAGGACGATGACGGCGATAGGAGGGATCCGAGCGAGGACAAGCCCGTTGAGGCACCACCAAAACGTCGACGTCAGCGGTGACGCTCAAAGTCGCATCACGGAAAGGACAACAATATTGGCACCGGAGACAATAACACTCTGGATGATGCCGAAGATCCCGAAGACCCTACCGAGCCTGCTTCTGAGCAGGATGAGTGGGAGGAGGGACAAGTCAACCCCGACGAGCCCGTCGGGAATGAGGATTCGGAGGATAGTAACTATCTACCGGTCTCCGAGGAGGACGTCAGCCTCGGCAACAAAGACTTCATCGTGGAAGAGGAGCCCCTCGAACAAGAACGCATTTAGCGACAGCTAATCGCAACTGCGAGGAGCCTAAAAAAAGAAACAACAACAACTTCAAGCCAAATAGGACACGCTCAACGACAGATGGACCTAGGTCCTAGCTGCCGAAGAATATGGCCTCGAGCGCCCAAGAAAGAGCTATCCGAAGTGTCAGCTACTGCCATAATTCGATGACGAGGCCCTTGAGCCAATACCGTCAAGATATAGTTATGCCGATGAACTAGACTGACCACCACGTGGGCAAGACAAAGCGGCTGCGCATGCCGAACACTAGCCCGCACCACCTCGCCGTCGAGGCAAGGAGGTAGCGGCTCCGGGCTACACCTACGACTTACACTAAGACCTGGACAATAGAGCCGATCAGGCCAGATCAATCTATGGATCAAGGGGGAATGCTCCAACATGAGACGACGGTCATCAAGCCTGGCGTGATAAGCATAACCTCACCTGGGCTGAAAACTGAACACGGATGTCGTCCGAACTCCATAGTGACATCGCCCGATACAGAGGCACTGCACACCCCTTATGCTTTACCGATGAGGTAATGCAACACTAGTTTCTAGAAGGGTTTAAACCCGTAAATATTGAAGCATATGATGGAACGACAGATTCCAAGGTATGGATTGATGATTTTCTTCTCCATATTCACTTGGCTCGCGGTGACGATCTCCACGCCATTAAATATCTCCCCTAAAGCTAAATAGACCAGCACAACACTGGCTAAACAGCCTCACAGAGAACTCTATTGGCAGCTGGGAAGATTTGGAGGACGCATTCCGAGACAACTTCCAAGGTACTTATGTCTAGCCACCGCATGCCGATGACCTTAGTCACATAGTCCAGCAACCTGGAGAGTCAGCCCGGAAACTATGGACTCGGTTCTTAATTAAGAAGAACCACATCATCGACTGTCCGGACGCTGAAGCCCTATCAGCCTTTGAACATAGCATCCGCGATGAATGGCTTGCCCGACACCTCTGCCAAGAAAATCTGAAGTCCATGGCAGCTCTTACCGCACTCATGACCCGCTTCTGCGCGGGAGAAGACAACTAGTTAGCTCGTAGAAGCAACAGCACCAGCGACCCCGGCACCTCCGAAGCCAGGGATAGCAACGGACGACCGTGACGCAACAAGCACAAGCGTCAGAACAACAATGAAGAAACCGAAGACACGGCGGTCAACACCGGATTCAACGGCTCTAAACTCGGTCAGTGGAAGAAGCCATTCAAAGGGAATATGTATGGCCCATCAAATTTAGACTAAATCCTCGATCGGCCTTGCAAGATTCATGGTACCCCCGATAAGCCTGCAAATCATTCCAACAGAAATTGTTGGGTCTTCAAACATGCCGGTAAGTTAAATACTGAACATAAGGGGAAAGGGCCGCCAAGCCAAGATGATGATGAGCCCTGCCCACTGAACATAGGGGGACAGAAGAAATTCCCCCCTGAGGTAAAAACAGTGAATATGATATACGTCACTCATATCCCCAAGAGGGAGCGCAAGCGCAGTAAGGGACGTCTACGCCGTAGAGCCGGTTGCCCCAAAATTCAACCCTTGGTCGGCTTGTCCGATCACCTTCGATCATAGGGACCACCCAACTAGAATTCGTCATGGAGGTTCGACAGCCCTGGTCCTCGATCCAATCATCGATGGATTCCATCTCACTCGAGTCCTCATGGATGGCAACAGCGGTCTTAACTTGATTTATCAAGACACTGTTTGCAAAATGGGTATTGACCCATCAAGAATCAAGCCTACTAACACCACCTTTAAAGGAGTGATACACGACGTAGAGGCCCGCTGCACGGGTTCATTAACATTGGAAGTGGTCTTCGGTTCACCGGGTAACTTCCGAAACAAAGACTTGATTTTCGACATTGTCCCCTTTCGCAGTGGTTATCACGCACTACTCGGATGAACCACCTTCGCACGCTTCAATGCAGTCCCGCATTATGCTTATTTAAAACTCAAGAAGCCCGGACCGCGTGGCGTCATAATAGTTAATGGAAACATGGAGCGCTCCCTCCATACTGAGGAGCACACCGCAGCCCTTACAGCGGAGGTGCAAAGCGGCTTCATCAAGCCAAACATTTCATTGGCCATCAAGCCCCCGGACACTATTAAACGAGTCCGGTCTACTCTACAGAATGACGGCTCAGTGCATCCAGATCTGGACTAGCATCTCCGCCTCGGTCGATCACCCCATTTAACCGCTATATTCGTACCGCGTGTGCATAATTACGCACTTAAAATACCTTAGGCAATGATGGAGGCACAATATGGGCAGGGTCTATAGCGTGGTTTAACCCTATTTTGACCTCAACCCCTTCCTATTTCTTCTCTTTTTTCTCTCTCCTCCTATCACAGGTTCGTCAAAACCTTATCACCCGACGGTCACACAAGGATTCCTTCACTGCGCCCTTCTATACATATGATCATCGATTTTTCCTCTCAAAGGATTCGGCACCAAGGCGATAGCGGCGCATCATGCCGCAGGGCGTCAAGGGAATCTTCAAGAATACCTTTTCTTTTCTTCGACCCCGTATACAGCTTCCCCTTGTGTGCAAACTCTCGGCATGTAAAATAGCCTTGATATTTATGGCATTATCTATAATAAGCACGTTTTTACGTATCAATCCGATTATAATGGAAACATTTTTACCAACCCCTATTCGGTATTGGTTTATTTCATAACATCTGTATTCCTTCCTTGTCGTCAGAGTGCCATATATACTTTGGTATGGCCTAAATGCCAGGGGCTCTATTCAGCCACAGAAATTTCCAAAAAGTCCGAACACTTCTAAAGTATACTTCGGCATCCCGAATACTACATTATATGCATCGGCTCCGAGTCATGTCTTTGGTCAATAGTTGGGTTGCCTGGCTCCTGTGATTACTACCTTACGTTTCGCTTGTTCGGCTAGGGTAGTAAAGGGAGAACTACTGCGATTGTGTTTCTGGTTCGTCCTGTCAAACACCTTAGTAGAGAAAGCCGAAAACGAACTGTCATGAGACGGCGAGAGCTAGTCGGCGATTCGTCGACTTGCTACAATTCTCTTGCGATTTCTTCCGTATTATACGAAGGACTAGCCTTTGTCTAGTCGCGCGCCTAAGGCATCCCATTTCAGATGGCCACATACGCACCAGGGGCTAGTACTTAGCCCCACAATCAAACTCATATGGCTAAGTGAAAGTAATAAAGCTGCATAGTTTGATTGCTTGGTTCGCCACGCAGAAACCTCCTTTATGGACCAAGACGTTGGGTCAAGTGTGCTCATGCGCTACCCCGAACAGCCCCGTAATATCTACGTGGGGGCTGAAGCCGACGACTGGCAAACTTTCAGGATTAAAAACGGCCGCACAGGAGGAAAATAATTTTAGATATAGGCATAAATATATTACAAAGCCTTGGATCATAAAACAAAGTTTGAACAATCCGGATAAATTCACTCGAACATGATATCCTTTGAGCATTCGCCCTCTACTATCCGGGCACCCTCCAGGACATCATCAAAATATTGCTCCGGCTTGCGGTGGTCCTTGCCTTTGGGTGGGCCCTCGATCGCCATGACGGTGGCCTTCATCTTCGCCCAGTGCATCTTGACATGGGCAAAGGCCATCCGCGCACCCTCTATGCACGCCGAGCGCTTTACAGCTTCGACTCGGGGCAGTGCATTGGTGAGCCGCTTCACCAGGACGAAGTAGCTTCTAGGAATGGGTTTGGTTAGGCATAGCCAGACTATAACGTCCTTCATGCCAAGCCGGACATCCTATGCAGCTCTGCCAGCTGCATCATCTGGTTGTTCAATAGCACCGGACGCTCCGGCGCCAGGTACTGTGACCAGAAGAGCTTCTCCGTTGTGTTCCCTTCATGGGCTAGGAAGAACTGCGCGGCATCGGCAGCACTCTTCGGAAGATCCGCGAAGGTGTTTGGAGAACTCCACCGTCGAGTGAGCAAGGCATATCTCTGACCGCCAAATACACTCTGCAAAAGAAATGGCTTACCAGCCGCTATCTGTCCGGCCTGCCGAATCTCCTCCCAAGCCGCCCGAGACTCGGTCCGTGCCTCCTTGGCCTCATTGAGGGGTTTGGCAAGTTCGGCCGCTTGGGCCGAAGTCTTCTCCTCCAAAGTCTCGCATTTGCTGATGGCGTCTTTTAGCTCTTGCTCCACTTTTTCCACCCTCTCTTCGTGCTGGCGGCGAGCGACCTATTCGGTCTTGAAATCCATAGCCGTTTTATCAACGGCTGCTTTGCTCACTTTGCCTCTTCCTTGGCTTGGGCAAGGGTGCTCTTGAGGGTATCGACCTTGGCCGTGCTACCTGAAATCATAATCATAGCAGTGCATGAGTTTAACTCTGAATTTGCATATCACTTCACATTCAAGAGCTCTTTTAAACATACCCTGTGCCTCATGAAACCGCTTGTTAATGCGGTCGATCTCATCATCAGCCAGCTCCAGCTTTCGATTGAGTTCGGAAACTTCAGCGGCCTGGGCGGTCACCGCTAATAGGGAAGCTTGTCATTCAATAGACAAGTACGTCGCCTCTTGCGATCACAACTTGATCCTCTGTTCGGCCTTTTTAAAAACTGAACAAAGTCTCAGGGGCTACTATCTACATACATGCATATTTCCTTCATATGAAAAGCGTCTAAGAATATTATGTCACATACCTCGAAGCCTGTTAGCAGGCTGGTGAAGGCTTCGTTCAGCCCACTCTTTGTGGACTAAACCTTCTCAACCACCACACCCATCAGGGTGCGGTGCTCCTCCACGATGGTGGCACGTTGCAGTGCCTCCACCAGAGTATTCGGCGCCTCCGGATTGGTGGAGGTCGCTGTTGGAGCCGATGCCCCCTCCTTCGAAGGGGGTTGCTCGCTTGATTCCGGAGCAACATGGGTCCCGGAATAGTGTTCGGCTGGGGGCCGGACTGGTCAGGGCCCCTGCCGTAAGTCTCCATGGGGGTTGCACCCCCCATGTTCTCGGTAGCCGAGGCCTCACCCTCGGGTACCATCGTGGCAGCCTCGCTCACCCCTCCGCGGCCTTGAGAGGTCCTTCGGGACAACACCTCGGTGTCATCCGCGGCGGTAGGTGGAGAAGCTCGCGGGGGTATCTCACTCTCTGCCATCTTGGGTGGCAGAGAACTCCGCTCAGATAATGAAGGGCTGGGGAGGTCGCGAGCAGGGCCGAAATACACACAACATAACATGTTGTATTAAAAGCATAGAAGGCCGAATACTTGTAATGAATCCTTTGGTACTTACAATTCGGCCAGGGGCTTCTCCCTGGGGCACCTCTTGGGGATGAGTTCAGTATCCGAATCCGAACCATCCAAGAGGGTTATCTTCCCCCTCTTGGACACCCCCCCTTCGTGTCTGTGGAGGCTACCCTTTTCTTTTTACTCCCCTTGAGGGGAGAGTCACTTTCCGCCTCCTCCTCCTCCTCCTCTTCATCTTCATCTCCCTTGTGGGAGGAGGGGATTTCGGTTTCTCCGGACACCTCGTCCGAAGTACCCTTATGGCGGGGGCCGCCCTTGGCCTCTTGCTCTTCTTCTTGGCCTTCTTCTCCGGTGCCTGATAGGACACCGAGACTAGCATCTTCGTTAGCTGGGGAGTGGGCGGATCTTCAGACAACGGAGCCAGACACTTGATCCGCTCCGCCTTCGCTATCCAGCCCTGTACAAGGGATGGAAAACTCATTACGCCTAAGGATTTATGGACTAGAGGTATGTTTGGGAATAATACACTTACCAGAGTGGCCGGATTCTGGCTGTGAAGGCCGATGTCATCGGTCTTCTTCGACCACGTCTTCTGGGCCTTGAAGAGCAGCTTCCAGATCTCTTTGTGCGTTGTGCTGAAGAAGCACTGCAGGGTCCGGGGACCTTCTGGATTGAACTCCCACATATGGAGAGGCCGGAGCTGGGAGGGGAGGATCCGGCGGAAGAGCATCACCTGAATCACGTCAGTGAGATTGATGTTCTTGCTTATGATGTTTTGATGTGCTTTTGCAGCATCAGCACTTCCGCGTCAATCCCTAGTCTAGACCCTTGTTGGTCCATGACACAAGCCGCATAGGGGGTCCAGATCTAAACTCAGGAGTGGCCGCCGATCTAGCACCGCGGGGTTCGGTGATGTAGAAACACTCCTGCTGCCACACCTTGACGGTCTCCATGAAGGCCCCTTGAGGCCACGTGGTGTTGGGAGCTTGCTCACAATGGCGCCGCCGCAGTCCACATGCTGCCCGTCGACCACCTTCAGCTTCACATTGAAGAGTTTTAGCCATAGGCCGAAGTGTGGGGGGATGCGGAGTAGCGCCTTGCACACGACGATGAACGCCGAGATGTTGAGGATAGAATTTGGAGAAGATCATGGAAATCTAGCCCGTAGTAGAACATGAGGCCGCGGACAAAGGGGTTGAGGGGAAACCCTAGTCCGCGGAGGAAGTGGGGGATGAACACAACCCTTTCGCCGGGCTCCAAGGTTGGTACAACCTGCTTCTTGGTGGGGAGCCTATGTGCGATGTCCGTTGATAGGTACCCCGCCTCCCAGAGCTCCTTGATGTCCTTCTCCGTGATGGAGGAGGTATCCCACTTGCCCTTCGAGCCAAAACTAGACATGGATGGAGAGGTTGGTGGCGGTGGGAAAGATTGAAGCTTGGGCGCTGGAGCTTGAGGATGGGAAGCAGGAGAAGGAAGAAGGCATGGGGAGAAAAAGGTTATCTTTATCCACTTCAATACGCAGTGAATATCAAGCATTCCCCACCTCGAGCCTTAAAACTCGCCTGTTCCCAAGGGGTCGTGCGAATGGCATGGTTGGATACCCACATCCGTATTGATGAGGATCCCACAATAAGCGGACACGATATCCGTTTTGACAAGACATGTGAATAGAGGCCACGCCTCGAAACACGAAGTGAGAGGCAAAAAACGGTTCAAATGTTAAATAATTTTGATTAAACGGTTCGACAAGATGTGGCGTTTTGCCGAAAAATTGTCAGTTGACAGACATTATTTTGATTAAATAATTTTGCCTTCGTGGTTGAGGGTTGTGACTGTCATGCAGAGCCGAATACAGATCTTTTATTCATAAGATTGCTTTGAAGTATTCGGGAGGAGGAACCCGCCTTGCAATGCCGAAGACATGTTGTGTACCGAACATATCGTCATTGAAGACTGGTTCAGGGCTACTGAGGGAGTCTTGGATTAGGGGGTCCTCGGGTGTCCGGGCTGTGTAATACGGGCCGAACTGACGGACCGTGAAGATGTAAGGTAGAAGGCCTTCCCCCATGTCTGGATATGACTCACCTATGCGTGGATGGCAAGATTGGTGTCCGGATGTATAATTTCCTTCTCTGCAAGCCGACTCTGTACAACCCTAGGCCCCTCCGGTGTCTATATAAACTGGAGGGTTTAGTCCGTAGAGATCATCAGAATTCATATAAGCCAGACATCTAGGGTTCTAGCCATTACGATCTCGAGGTAGATCGACTCTTGTAACCCACATACTCATCAAATACAATCAAGCAAGGCGTAGGGTTTTACCTCCATTAAGAGGTCCCGAACCTGGGTAAACATCGTGTTCCCTGTGTCCCTTGTTACCTTCAATCCCCAGACACACAGTTCAGGACCCCCTACCCGAGATCGGCCGGTTTTGACATCGACATTGATGGGAAGGTAACATTCAGAATATATGAAGAGATCGTGAGTGTCGGGACCCCGATCCTAAGTCACACCGATCTAGCATGTAACACATCATATCACTTTGCGGCCTCACGCACAGTATTCCCACGGATGCAACCTTACCTTGGCCAGGACCGTTTGCGCCTTTTGGCTCACGTATATGATTGTGTCGCTAGCACCCATATGGCAGAGAACCCGGGCTGACATTACTAGTCGTAAACCAAAGGTGGCATAAACTTACAGGGACAGGCATACGTAACCCAACAATGAACATGTCGGTCATTAATGTATGTGTAAGTGCATCTAGTGCCCCTTCGTGATTTTGGTGTATTGAAGACTTATAGGTTAAGGGACATGATATATACGATGAAAGTCGACCCCTAAAAAGGAATGTCTTAAGATGAAGACTTTGTTTTTCTTGAAGACTTTGCAAGTGAAGAATTTGGTGTGACCGTGAAGACTTGATATTCATGCGAGGATTATGAAGCATGAAGACTTTTGTTTTTGTAGTTTCATTTTCTCTTTCTTGAGTCATAGGAAACACCGTACTGTCAAAGGGGGGTCGAGGTAAAACTAAGGAAAAGTTTCCAAGTGATGCTCATCTCAAAATCCTACAACTACCCAATCCTTTCGAGTGAAGCCATTAGAAATCTCATTCAGTTCAGTCAATTTCTTCAGTGACAGGGATGAAGAACTTCTGGTCTTTGAGGAATTTGTTCTGATTGAGGAGTTAGGAATTCGCCAGTGCGGATTGCCTACAAGTGAGGAACATGATAGTGATACGTCTCCAACGTATCTATAGTTTTTGATTGCTCCATGCTATATTATCTATTGTTTTGGACATTATTGGGCTTTATTATCCACTTTTATATTATTTTTGGGACTAACATATTAACCGGAGGCCCAGCCTAGAATTGCTGTTTTTGCCTGTTTTAGGGTTTTGAAGAAAAGGAATATCAAATGGAGTCCAAACGGAATGAAACCTTCGGGAACGTGATTTTCTCATCGAATACAACTCAGGAGACTTGGACCCTACGTCAAGCCACGTAACAGGGGAACAAGAGGTAGGGGGCGCGCCTACCCCCCAGGCGCGCCCTCCACCCTCGTGGACCCCCTGTTGCTCCACCAACGTACTTCTTCCTCCTATATATACCCACGTACCCCCAATCGATCAGATACGGAGCCAAAACCCTAATTCCACCGCTGTAACTTTCTATATCCACGAGATCCCATCTTGGGGCCTATTCCGGAGCTCCGGCGGAGGGTGCATCGATCACGGAGGGCTTCTACATCAACACCATAGCCTCTTCGATGAAGTGTGAGTAGTTTACTTCAGACCTACGGGTCCATAGTTAGTAGCTAGATGGCTTCTTCTCTCTTTTTGGATCTCAATACAATCTTCTTTTTGTGGCACGTTTGTTGAGACCGATGAATTGTGGGTTTATGATCAAGTCTATCTATGAATAATATTTGAATCTTCTCTGAATTCTTTTATGTATGATTGGTTATCTTTGCAAGTCTCCTCAAATTATCAGTTTGGTTTGGCCTACTAGATTGATCTTTCTTACAATGGGAGAAGTGCTTAGCTTTGGGTTCAATCTTGCGGTGTCTTTTCTCGGTGACAATAAGGGCAGCAAGGCACGTATTGTATTGTTTCCATCGAGGATAACAAGATGGGGTTTTCTTCATATTGCATGAGTCTATCCCTCTACATCATGTCATCTTGCTTAAGGCGTTACTCTGTCTTTAACTTAATACTCTAGATGCATGCTGGATAGCGGTCGATGAGTGGAGTAATAGTAGTAGATGCAGGCAGGAGTCGGTCTACTTGTCTCGGACGTGATGCCTATATACATGATCATACCTAGATATTCTCATAACTATGCTCAATTCTGTCAATTGCTCAACAGTAATTTGTTCACCCACCGTAGAATACTTATGGTCTCGAGAGAAGCCACTAGTGAAACCTATGGCCCCCGGGTCTATATTTATCATATCAATCTCATACTACTTAGTTATTTACTTTGCCATTTACTTTGCCTTCATTTTACTTTGCAACTTTATCATAAAAATACCAAAATACTATCTTATCATATCTACCAGATCTCACTCTCGTAAGTGGCCCTATAGGGATTGACAACCCCTATTTGCGTTGGTTGCGAGGATTTATTTGTTTTGTGCAGGTGCGAGGGACTCATGCGTAGCCTCCTACTGGATTGATACCTTGGTTCTCAAAAACTGAGGGAAATACTTACACTACTTTGCTGCATCATTGTAACACCCTCGACGCGGCTATATCTCCCACGTGTCGAAGCACGGCTTAGAGGCATAACCGCATTGAAAGCAATGTCGCAAGTGAGGTAATCTTCACACAACCCATGTAATACATAAGGGAAAGAGATACATAGTTGGCTTACAATCGCCACTTCACACAATTACATGAATAAAGCATTACATCATCCAGATACAATGAAGGCCCGACTACGGAACCAAAATAAAAGAAGACTACCCCAAAAGCTACACAGATCCCTGATCGTCCCGACTGGGCTCCACTACTGATCAACTAGAACGAAACAACACCAAGGACAAGATCTTCATCGAGCTCCTCCTTGAGCTTGGTTGCGTCACCTGCTCGGTAACATCGGCACCTGCAAACTGGTTGTGGAAGTATCTATGAGTCACGGGGACTCAACAATCTTACACCCTCGCGATCAAGACTATTTAAGCTTATGGGTAACGTAAAGGTATGAGGTGGAGCTGCTGCAAGCGACTAGCATATATGGTGGCTAACCTATTCGCAAAAGAGAGCGAGAAGAGAAGACAAAAGCACGGCCAGACAACTATGACCAAGAAGTGATCCTAGAACAACCTACGTCAAGCATAACTCCAACACCGTGTTCACTTCCCGGACCCCGCCGAGAAGAGACCATCACGGTTACGCACGCGGTTGATGTATTTTAATTAAAGCCAACTTCAGGTTTTCTACAACCGGACATTAACAAATTCCCATCTGCACATAACCGTGGGCACGGCTTTCGAAAGTTCAAAATCCCTGCAGGGGTGTCCCAACTTAGCCCATCACAAGCTCACACGGTCAACGAAGGATATTCCTTCTAGCGGGAAGACCCGATCAGACTCGGAATCCCGGTTACAAGACATTTCGACAATGGTAAAACAAGACCAGCAAAGCCACCCGAATGTGCCGACAAATCCCGATAGGAGATGCACATATCTCGTTCTTAGGGCACACCGGATTGTCCAAACTTCCAGTAGGCCAGCCCAGAGTTGCCCCTGGTGGCCACCGGCGGCTAACAAGTTGGACCAACACTCAGATGAGCACTGGCCCGGGGGTTTAAATAAAGATGACCCTTGGGCTAGCCTACCCAAGGGAAAGAAAAGGCTAGGTGGAAAATGGTAAAACCAAAGTTGGGCCCTGCTGGAGGAGTTTTATTCAAGGCGAACTGTCAAGGGGTTCCCATTATAACCCAACCGCGTAAGGAACGCAAAATCCGGGAACATAACACCGATATGACGGAAACTAGGGCGGCAAGAGTGGAACAAAACACCAGGCATAAGGCCGAGCCTTCCACCCTTTACCAAGTATATAGGTGCATTAATTAGATAAGATATATTGTGATATCCCAACAAGTAAACATGTTCCAACAAGGAACAACATAACCATGTTCCAACAAGGAATAAACTTCAATCTTCACCTGCAACTAACAATGCTATAAGAGGGGCTGAGCAAAGCGGTAACATAGCCAAACAACGGTTTGCTAGGACAAGGTGGGTTAGAGGCTTGGTTTAACAATATGGGAGGCATGATAATCAAGTGGTAGGTATCGTAGCATAGGCATAGCAAAAGAGCGAGCAACTAGCAAGCAAATATAGAAGTGATTTCGAGGGTATGGTCATCTTGCCTGAGATCCCGTAAGGAAGAAGAACGAGTCCATGAAGAAGACAAACAGACATAGTCGAACGGTTCCTCACAAACACGACGTTATCAGAACTAGCCCGAAGAAGCAACACCGGAAAGAAGCAAACAACATAGTAAACAACCAAGCATAACATGGCATGATATGCGGGATGCAGTATGTGATGCATATGCATGATTTGGAATGGAATGATTGAACCTGGCCTCAAAATCCAAGAGTGCCACTGGAAAGTTGAGGTGATTTCGGTTGAAATCGATATAAAGATCACCGGAATCGGATGCACGGTTTGGAAATGGCAAGCAAAACAAATATGGCACCGGTCTGCGATAAACAGCAAGTAGCCAACTAAATGCATCAAGATAAATATGCTACAACACTCAAACATGGCAACAAAATACATGGCAGGGATCCACTCATGATACTTGACAAAAGATGAACACTGAGCTACGGCTAATTCATCCATTAACAGGTTCAAACAAGCATGACAAAAGTGCAAAAGATAACAGGTTTCAGACTTAGTGAAATTAACACAAGTCTGGGATTTGTTATCAGGAAGCATACTTTAGAGCAAGAAAAACACATGCTACAGGAACTTAACATGGCAAGGCAAGGCATGGCATGAAGATACTCAAAGCACTTAACAAAAGTCCCTTAGTGACCTTGAGCCAAAAGGGAACAGAAAATACAATTGCAAGCATGTGAACATAGCAAAAACATAAACAGATTCAGACAGTGAAAAACTGGAGCATGCAAATCAGTTAACGAGTAGGCATGTTTACGAGCTTGATGCACTCACTACAGAGCATGGCATGACAAACTAAGCATACACCCATCAAGAAGACATGGCATAGAAGCTAGACATGGCAATAACAACAACATAGAATGCACGGATCAATAGCAACATCCTCAGCAAAATCGCTAATCATGTCAACAATCTGTCAGGATTCACGAAATAGCAAAAGTAGAGCTCGATTGACTCAAGCTAGGTTGCTCCATAAATGCAAACAAAGACATGGATGGATAGAGCACCACAATGTTAACAAATCATCCCTGATCATCCTCAAAAGAGGCACGGATCACTAGGAAACAACATAAACATATGGTATAACGACAAAATCAGGACAAGGACTTAGTGAAATTCCAAGTCCCCGAAATCAGCATTACCGATTACGCTACTTTGCAAGCTTGTGCTAGTCACCACACATATCACAAAAATAAATGGTAAGCACCTCTGTAAATATGGCATGGCATATAACAAAACACATGTAGAGCTCAGGATCATAGCATGCATGCATTAATCATGGCAAAAATGACAAAATGTCATTTGCTGAAACAGATCTGACAAATTCATCATGTAGCCCTCTTCCAACAGCATTTCGGGCATCAAGATGAGCTCAAATGAAAATGATGCAATGAGATGAAATGATGTACTTGTCGAGACGAACATTTTGATATGCTACACTCATGAATCGGAGCTACAAGTGCAGAGTTATGATGCGATGAAATATGCAAAAAGACTAGGGTTAGAGGAGAAAAAGTCAACCGCTAAATTTCTTCTCAGATACAGATCGGAGCGGTTCCCGAGATTCGCCGGAGCTTTAGCCGGAGCTGAAGAAGAAGACATCGACGCGGGCACGGAGCTTGCCGGATCGGGGCCGGGGACGCGCGGATCCGGTGTGGTGGAGGTGCGGGGCGGCGCCGGCGTCTCGGATCTGGCCGGAGACGGGCAAGGGTAGCGGGCCCCCTACGTCCGGCGAGGAGGCCGGCGCCGGCGGGCGGCGGAGCGGCGAAGGGCAGGCCGGCGCGGGCACGGCTTGGTACAGGGAGTTCGGTCCCCAGCGAGGACGTGCTCGCCGTGGTGGCTTGCCGGCGCGGGGAGGAGACAGGGGGGCGACGTGTCGCCTCCTGGTTGGTCGCGGGAGGCGGTGAGTTGAGATGGCGGCTCCGGATAGGGTGGAGTGAGGTGGCGGCGACGGCTGGACATGTCCGGCGGCGCGCGGAGGAGATTTTAGGGTTTCGTCTGCGCGAATTTCGGAGGGGATCACATATATAGGTAGAGGGAGCTAGGAGAGTCCAAATGAGGTGCGGTTTGCGGCCACGCGATCGTGATCGAATGACCTAGATGATGGAGAGGTCTTAGGTTGGATTTTGGGCCACTTTGAAAGGGTGTTGGGCTGCAACACACACGAGGCCTTTTCGGTCCCTCGGTTAACCGTTGGAGTATCAAACGAAGTCCAATTGGCACGAAACTTGACATGCGGTCTACTGGTAGTAAACCAAGGCCGCATGACAAGTCTCGGTCCAATCCGAAAATGTTTAACACGCGCACATGAAAAGAGGTAGAAAGGGACACCAGATGACATAGGAGCGCCGGAATGCAAAACAGACAACGGGGAAAATGCTCGGATGCATGAGACGAACATGTATGCAAATGAAATGCACATGATGAAATGATATGCAATGCATGACACACAAGAAATGACAAGGCAACAACAGCGAATAACTGGAAGACACCTGGCACATCGTTCTTGGGGCGTTACAATCATCCCTTCCTCTTCGGGGAAAACCAACGCAGTGCTAAAAGAGGTAGCAAGAAGGATTTCTGGCGCTGTTGCCAGGGAGGTCTACGCAAAAGTCAACATACCAAGTACCCATCACATACCCTTATCTCCCGCATTACATTATTTGCCATTTGCCTCTCGTTTTCCTCTCCCCCACTTCACCCTTGCCGTTTTAGTCGCCCTCTCTCTCTATCCTCCCTCTCTTTCTGCTTGCCCTTCTTCCGCTATGTCTGAATCAAAAAGGGTTGGGGGTTCTCTCCAGAGTTTTAGTACTTTGGAGAACCCCTCTATCCTTGCTAAACTTATAAATAAGGATACTACGGAAAAACCTACCGGAGTTATCAATGAGAGTCTTAATAATTTTGATGAAGAGGATTCTGGAATTTTTCATTATTTACTTGATGAATCTTTGAAAGATGCTTGGTATAGACTATTAAGGATCAGGGCTAGCTATGTTCCCCAATATCAAATTGAAGTTTACCTAAAAAGCTTTTATATTGCCCTTCCTTCCTCTTTTAAGCATGTCTTAGATTCTATATTTGAAGAAGGTTTCCTTGAAGGGGATGTCGTAGACACTTTTGAAAAAATGAAAACTATATTTGGGCACCCCATGAATGAGAAAGTTGAATCTACATCTCTTTTGCTCTCTTACCAAAATGAATCTATTAAAGAGATAAAGGCTAGCCTAGATACAAACTTCCGTAACATGCTTAATCTTTCTTCTACCATTAATAACCATGTGCTTTATCAAAATAGAAGGATTAATTCTATAGATAGCAAGTTTGCTCTTTTCTTTCCTAATACCAAAGATGACAATACCTAGATCTATTCTTGCTTGTTATGCCTAGCTAGGGGCGTTAAACAATAGCGCTTGTTGGGAGACGACCCAATTTTATTTTTATTCCTTGCTTTTTGCTCCTGTTCAGTAATATATAAATTATCTAGCGTCTGTCTTGGTTGTGTTTTTTGTGTTTAATTAGTGTTTGTGCCAAGTAGAACCGTTGGGAAGACTTGGGGAAAGTCTTGTTGAACTTGCTGTAAAAAACAGAAACTTTAGTGCTCACGAGAACTGCTGTAATTTTTATTTGGAAAGTTCTATTTAGTTAATTCTTTTTGCAGATGATTAATAGATAAATTCCTCACGTCCGCCAATTTATTTTAGAATTTTTGGGGTTCCAGATATTGCGCTAGCTACATATTACGACATACTGTTCTGTTTTTGACAGATTCTGTTTTTCGTGTGTTGTTTGCTTATTTTGATGAATCTATGGCTAGTAAAATAGCTTATAAACCATAGAGAAGTTGGAATACAGTAGGTATAACACCCATATAAATAAATAATGAGTTCATTACAGTACCTTGAAGTGGTATTTTGTTTTCTTTCGCTAACGGAGCTCACGAGATTTTCTACTTTAAGTTTTGTGTTGTGAAGTTTTCAAGTTTTGGGTAAAGATTTGATGGATTATGGAAAAAGGAGTGGCAAGAGCCTAAGCTTGGGGATGCCCATGGCACCCCCATGATAATATAAGGACACCTAAAAGCCAAAGCTTGGGGATGCCCAGGAAGGCATCCCCTCTTTCGTCTACTTCTATCGGTAACTTTACTTGGAGCTATATTTTTATTTACCACATGATATGTGTTTTGATTGGAGCGTCTTGTATTATTTGAGTCTTTGCTTGTTAGTTTACCACAATCATCCTTGCTGTACACACCTTTTGAGAGAGCCATACATGATTTGGAATTTGTTAGAATACTCTATGTGCTTCGCTTATATCTTTTGAGTTATATAATTTTGCTCTAGTACTTCACTTATATCTTTTAGAGCATGGTTGTGGATTTGTTTTATAGAAACTATTGATCTCTCATGCTTCACTTAGATTATTTTGAGAGTCTTAATAGCACGGTAATTTGCTTAAAATCCTAATATGCTTGGTATACAAGATCAATAATAAAACTTTCTTATGAGTGTGTTGATACTATGATAAGTTTGATACTTGATAATTGTTTTGAGATATAGAGATGGTGATATTAAAGTCATGCTAGTTGAGTAGTTGTGAATTTGAGAAATACTTGTGTTGAAGCTTGTGATTCCCGTAGCATGCACGTATGGTGAACCGTTATGTGATGAAGTCGGAGCATGATTTATTTATTGATTGTCTTCCTTATGAGTGGCGGTCGGGGACGAGCGATGGTCTTTTCCTACCAATCTATCCCCCTAGGAGAATGCGTGTAATACTTTGATTTGATAACGTGTAGATTTTTGCAATAAGTATATGAGTTCTTTATGACTAATGTTGAGTCCATGGATTGTACGCACTCTCACCCTTCCACCATTGCTAGCCTCTCTAATACCGCCCACCTTTCGCCAGTATCATACACCCATCATATACTTTCTTCAAAACAGCCACCATACCTACCTATTATGGCATTTCCATAGCCATTCCGAGATATATTGCCATGCAACTTTCCACCGTTCCGTTTATGACACACTCCATCATTGCATATCCCGGCACACCGCCGGAGGCATTCACATAGAGTCATATTTTGTTCTAAGTATCGAGTTGTAATTGTTGAGTTGTAAGAAAAATAAAAGTGTGATGATCATCATTATTAGAGCATTGTCCCAGTGAGGAAAGGATGATGGAGACTATGATTCCCCCACAAGTCGGGATGAGACTTCAGACGAAAAATAAATAAAAGAGGCCAAAGAAGCCCAAATAAAAAAAGAGAGAAAAGAGGCCATAAAAACGAGAAAAGGCCCAAATAAATAAAAAAAATAAAAAAATGAGAGAAAAAGAGAGAAGGGACAATGTTACTATCCTTTTACCACACTTGTGCTTCAAAGTAGCACCATGATCTTCATAGTAGAGAGTCTCTCATGTTATCACTTTCATATACTAGTGGGAATTTTTCATTAGAGAACTTGGCTTGTATATTCCAATGATGGGCTTCCTCAAATTGCCCTAGGTCTTCATGAGCAAGCAAGTTGGATGCACACCCACTTAGTTTCTTTTTGAGCTTTCATATACTTATAGCTCTAGTGCATCCGTTGCATGGCAATCCCTACTCACTCACATTGATATCTATTGATGGGCATCTCCATAGCCCATTGATACGCCTAGTTCATGTGAGACTATCTTCTTCTTTTTGTCTTCTCCACAACCACCATTCTATTCCACCTATAGTGCTATATCCATGGCTCACGCTCATGTATTCCGTGATAATTGAAAAAGTTTTGAGAATGTCAAAAGTATGAAACAATTGCTTGGCTTGTCATCGGGGTTGTGCATGATTTAAATATTTTGTGTGGTGAAGATAGAGCATAGACAGACTATATGATTTTATAGGGATAACTTTCTTTAGCCATGTTATTTTGAGAATACAGAGTTGCTTTGTTAGTATGCTTGAAGTATTTTTTTTATGTCAATAGGAACTTTTGTCTTGAATCTTTCGAATCTTAATATTCATACCACAATTAAGAAGGATTACATTAAAATTATGCCAAGTAGCACTCCACATCAAAAATTCTGTTTTTATCGTTTACCTACTCGAGGACGAGCATGTATTAAGCTTGGGGATGCTTGATACGTCTCCAACGTATCTATAATTTTTGATTGCTCCATGCTATATTATCTACTGTTTTGGACATTATTGGGCTTTATTATCCACTTTTATATTATTTTTGGGACTAACCTATTAATCGGAGGCCCAGCCCAGAATTGCTGTTTTTGCCTGTTTTAGGGTTTCGAAGAAAAGGAATATCAAACGGAGTCCAAAAGGAATGAAACCTTCGGGAACGTGATTTTCTCATCGAATACAACTCACGAGGCTTGGACCCTACGTCAAGCCACGTAACAGGAGGCGACGAGGTAGGGGGCGCGCCTACCCCCCAGGCGCGCCCTCCACCCTCGTGGGCCCCCTGTTGCTCCACCGACGTACTTCTTCCTCCTATATATACCCATGTACCCCCAAACGATTAGATACGGAGCCAAAACCCTAATTCCACCGCCGTAATTTTCTGTATCCACGAGATCCCATCTTGGGGCCTATTTCGGAGCTCCGTCGGAGGGGGCATCGATGACGGAGGGCTTCTACATCAACACCATAGCCTCTCCGATGAAGTGTGAGTAGTTTACTTCAGACCTACGGGTCCATAGTTAGTAGCTAGATGGCTTCTTCTCTCTTTTTGGATCTCAATACAATGTTCTCCCCCTCTCTTGTGGAGATCTATTCGATGTAATCTTCTTTTTGCGGTGTGTTTGTTGAGACCGATGAATTGTGGGTTTATGATCAAGTCTATCTATGAATAATATTTGAATCTTCTCTGAAATATTTTATGTATGGTTGGTTATCTTTGCAAGTCTCTTCGAATTATCAGTTTGGTTTGGCCTACTAGATTGATCTTTCTTGCAATGGGAGAAGTGCTTAGCTTTGGGTTCAATCTTGCGGTGTGCTTTCTCGGTGACAGTAAGGGCAGGAAGGCACGTAATGTATTGTTGCCATCGAGGATAAAAAGATGGGGTTTTCTTCATATTGCATGAGTCTATCCCTCTACATCATGTCATCTTGCTTAAGGCGTTACTCAGTTTTTAACTTAATACTCTAGATGCATGCTGGATAGCGGTCGATGAGTGGCGTAATAGTAGTAGATGCAGGCAGGAGTCGGTCTACTTGTCTCGGACGTGATGCCTATATACATGATCATACCTAGATATTCTCATAACTATGCTCAATTCTGTCAATTGCTCAACAGTAATGTGTTCACCCATCGTAGAATACTTATGCTCTCGAGAGAAGCCACTAGTGAAACCTATGGCCCCGGGGTCTATCTTTATCATATCAATCTCATGCTACTTAGTTATTTACTTTGCCATTTACTTTGCCTTCATTTTACTTTGCATCTTTATCATAAAAATACCAAAAATACTATATTATCATATCTATCAGATCTCACTCTTGTAAGTGGCCCTATAGGGATTGACAACCCCTATTTGCGTTGGTTGCGAGGATTTATTTGTTTTGTGTAGGTGCGAGGGACTCGCGCGTAGCCTCGTACTGGATTGATACCTTGGTTCTCAAAAACCGAGGGAAATACTTACGCTACTTTGCTGCATCATCCCTTCCTCTTCGGGGAAAACCAACGCAGTGCTAAAAGAGGTAGCAGATAGCCCTGAGGAATTTGATAGTCAAATTTTGGACCATTGCTATGCTATGCACCAGCTGTCCCAAAATATCTTCCCACCTAACAGTCATATTGATGTCTACTATGCAACTTTATTCTTGTAGACACGTGTTGGGCCTCCAAGCGTAGAGTTCTGTAGGACCATAGCAATTTTCCCTCAAGTGGATGACCTATGGTTTATCAATCCGTGAGAGGTGTCGGATGCATATGGTCTCTCTCAAACGACCCTGCAACCAAATACAAGAAATTTCTTGTGTCCCCAACACACCAAATACAATGGAAAATTGTATAGGTGGACTAGTTCGGCGAAGAGATGGTGATAAAAGTGTAATATGGATGGTAGAAATATATTTTTATAATCTGAATAAATAAAAACAGAAAGGTAGTGAATAGTAAACGGGCATAAAAACGGTATTGCAATGCTTAAAACCAAGGCCTAGGGTCCGTACTTTTGGTAGTGCAATCTCTCAACAATGCTAACATGGTTGGATCATATGATTATCCCTCAAAGTGTAACGAAGAATCACTCCCGAGTTCCTATTAGCGGAGAACAAAAGATAGGAATTGTTTGTAGGGTACTAAAAAACCTCAATGTTATTCTTTCCGTTTGATCTATTCAAGAGTTCATACTAAAATAACGCAAAGCTATTATTTCTGTTTGATCTATCCTAGAGTTCGTACTAGAATAACCAAAGCATATTCATATTCATAATACTCAATCCACACAAAGAACTACAAGAGTGCCCCAAGATTTCTACCGGAGAAACAAGGACAAGAACATGCAGCAACCCCTATGCCTAGATTACCCCAATGTCATCTCGGGAATCCGCGAGTTGAGTGCCAAAACATATATCAAGTGAATCAATACGATATCCCATTGTCACCACGAGTATTCAATTGCAAGACATATATCAAGTGTTCTCAAATCCATAAAAGTATTCAATCCTATAACAACAAAATCTCAAAAGGAAAAACTCAATTCATCACAACAAGATAGAGAGGGGAAAACACCATATGATCCGACTATATTAAAAAAGCCCGTGATACATCAAGATCGTGACATCTCAAGAACATGAGAGAGAGAGATATTAAACACATAGCTACTGGTACAAACCCTCATCCCCGAGGGTGGATTACTCCCTCCTCATGGTGGTGGCCGCCAGGATGATGAAGATGGCCACCGGAGATGATTCCCCCCTCCGGCAGGGTGCCAGAACCAGTCTAGATTGGTTTTCGGTGGCTACAGGGCCCTACGGCGGCGGAACTTCTGATCTGGGTTAACCCCGAGGGGTTTCGGAATATTTGGGAATTTATAGTGAAAAGAAGCGGTGCGGGAGGCCACCGAGGTGGGCACAACCCACCTGGGTGCGCCAGGGGGCCCTGGCGCGCCCTGGTGGGTTGTGCCCCCCTCGGGGTACCCCCTAGGTGCAGCTCTGGCCCATTGTGTTCCTTCCGGTCTATAAAAAATCCACAAAAAGTTTCACGGTGTTTGGACTCCGTTTAATATTGATTTTCTGCGATGTAAAAAACAAGCAAAAAACATCAATTGGCACTGGGCACTGGGTCAATAGGTTAGTCCCAAAAAATGATATAAAGTTGCTATAAAATGATTGTAAAACACCCAAGAATGATAAAATAATAGCATGAATACTTCATAAATTATAGATACATTGGAGACGTATCAACATCCCCAAGCTTAATTCCTACTCATCCTCGAGTAGGTAAAGGATAAAATAAATAATTTATGAAGAGTGATTGCTAGCAAAGTGCACAGGTTTGATCAATGATAATTTCAATCACTTTTCCTAGCATCATAACATCAATTCTTTCTTATGAAACTTCTCATGTTATAGTAGCAACCGATTCACATGTTAAGGTTCAAACAATGAATTCTCTTGAAACTCAACAACCTATGTTCTTAGTCACCAAGCAATTGCAATTCAACTTATTCAACATAGTTTAAGTAAGAGCTCCACATACTCAACCATCATATAGTCTTCTATGATTTCTAACACTCACCACATACACATGAGCAAAATGTTTCAACCGGACACATAGAAAGATAGGGGCTTATTGTTTTGCCTCCCAATGTATTCACCTCAAGGGTGATGTCAACAATAATATCTCATGCTTCCCATATTCAACTGGATATATGTACCTAGATCTTTCCTCACCACATGATGCTTGCCAAAATAGAAAAAAATAAAAGGGGAATAGAGAGAGAAACTCTAACTCTTTACATAAAAGTAAAAAGATAGGCCCTTCACAGAGGGAAGTAGGGATTTGTAGTGGTGCCAGATCTCAAAGCGAAAAACTTAGAGAAAAAAACATTTTGGGAGGTGTATCCATCCCACCAACGAAAACGACTTAGAGTTCCCAATACTTTCCATGCATAGATATATCATAGGCGGTTCCCAAACAGAAAACAAAGTTTATTCCTTTTTCCACCATACTTTCACTTTCCCTGACTAACCGTATCCACGGGTGCCCTCCATACCAACACATTCCAAGGAATTTATTATTTGACGACATAAAGTAAATTCATTTTTGCATGTCGGGACTGGGCATCCCTAATACCTTTGCCTTACTCTCGTGCAATGACAAGTGAATAAACACTCATCTTGAGAATAACACATCTAGCATGGAAAATATTAGCCACCCCTCACCGCTCCGCGAGCAAAACAAACACACAAAAGAGAAGTTTATTTCTAAAATTAGAGATGGCACATGCAAGTTTGCTTAGAACGGCAAAAGAATACCGCATGTAGGTAGATAAAGTGGACTCTTGAAAATAAAATTTGGGTTTAAGGGTTTTTGGATGCACAAGTAGTATCTCTACCTGGTGCGGAATTTTTGGCTAGCAAAGATGGGGGGCAAGCACCACATGTTGAAGGATCTATGACAATATAACTTCTATATGAATATGAACAAACATAAATCATTACGTTGTCTTCCTTGTCCAATGTCAACAATTTTGGCATATAATGTTTTGATGGGGGCTCACAATCACAAAAGACTTCCATGATAGTGTATTTACATGTGAAAGTTCTCTTCCTTATACTAATTATTCGTGAATTTCTTGTATGACCAATATTGTGATTGTCAAGCCTCAAAAGATTTCACTTTCTAAACCCAATGTGAAGCTACCACTAGTTATGTGGAAAATTTGGTTTAAGATTTTCTCAGTTGAGATTGTTTCATCTGATTGGAATTAATTTATTTAATGACTCGTTCAAATGGACTAGGGAATATCTTTTGTGTGTTTCCGAAAGATTCAGAGCAAGATCAAAGGGAATTGATGGGAGAATTTCATAGGAAAGCTCCTTGGTTCCCACGCTTGATCTCCTTTGACTAGTGTGAACAGTTACCAGCATGGTGAAGGGGCCCAGACGACGCCTTAGTTACTGCATCCCAATTACCCCACTTGCTGAAATTTATGCCATTACCTTGGACACGTGTCGAGCTGATGTGGTGAATGAGAGGCTAAGGTCACGCATTGGTTGCTACTCCTCTACCATATATAAATAAACAAAGGGATCAAATCCTGCCATTCTCTCCCCAATTCCTCATCTCCATCGCGGTCTCACTGTTGCGCCCATCTTCTCCACGCGCAATCTCTCACCACCTCCTATGTCTTCACAACAAGCTCGAGTAGTAGTAGTAGAAGAAGAAGAACGCGTCCTCCTTGAGTGTGCTTCCGCCTGACTGGAAGAAGGGCGATTGGTTGTCGTCCATGGTGATGGAGCAAGCGCGCATCGAGCTTGTCGCTGATGGGCTCCTACTAGCGGAAGGATGGAGGGTTCCCTATCCAATAAGATGAAGTCAAACCCACATCTGGATGAGCGGGTACTCCTTATCTCTCATTAAATAAGGTTTGAACTTTATTTTGAATTTTGCTTTTGTTGATCTATTTTTAAATTCAAATTTTGACCTGTTCAAATTTGAATTATGGTGAGCTAAGTTGAAACTACAATTCACTAGTTTTAACTTTGAAAAAAGATTCAATTTAATTGGATTTATAATTTGCAAGTTAGACCCTATTGAATTTTAATACATTCTTTTCAAATTTGAATTTCTAAAATTTTCAAAATATAAATTTATTGCTCCAGGTGAAAGTGTATTTCCTAAGGATCATTTTGCAAAAAGTTTCACTTGATTTAGACTCTCTCATAAAAACTTATAATGGTTAGAATATTTAGGGGGTTTTTGTAAAAGTGCCATTCAAATCAAGTGATTTAAATTAAAAACGTGATATGTTTTTGTGTAAGGCTGGGACATGTGGCAGCTTCTGATTGGTTGGTATCGGTTAAGTTAAAATGTGGATCATCAGAACTAGATTTAATAGTTGTGATTGCGTATTGATTCGGTGACTTACCTAAGTGCGCATGGTGGATTGGATCTAAATCGAACGGCTGAAAAAATAGAGGCTCGCCGGCGGTGGCTAGTTCACCAGAGACTCACCAGAAAATGTGAAGACGGCGGCGTGGCTCTGGGGTCGAGGGTTTCAAAGCTTATTGGAAATATGCCCTAGAGGAAATAATATTTGTATTATTTATTTCCACATTTATAATTAAGTATTATGTTATATACTATAACTATCGTGATTCTTAAATATGTGATTCAGAGGAAAACTCATTAGCACATGTAGAATGATAAACTCATTAACCTTATTCCTAGTCTTGCCTCTAGGACTAGCTCAAGCGTTGTATGATGATTATGTTTTCCTGATCATAGGCATTTATTTAATTTAATGAGGATGCCAACAACATTGAGAGTAGGATGTTAGAAGAATGATCATATTGAATTGACCCAACTTGTTTGTCATACTTACATATGTTATCGTCGCAAGTGTATAGTAATAACTCAAAGAGTTAATGTATGCCTAGTTCCTTAGACCATGCGAGCATCAAGTGACTTCATAATGGACAGTACACCTTTTGGGTTGCTCCAACATCAGCTATAACACAATGATCATAACGACAACTTATAGGTTTATTGAAAAGTATGTCAAGGGGCTAGATAGCTCAAGAGTGGGATTTGCTGCTCCTATAATGGAGAGATGTTCTTATGGCCCTATCGGTTTGATGGTGTCCACCATCGTTTGTCCAGACACATGTGACTAGGTCACAGGGATGCCGGAACATGACTACGAGAAAGAAGAACAAAACTGGTAACAAGGAGACCGGTATAGTGAGCATGTGTATGACTCGCAGGGATACCAACATATCTCACCACAAGTTTTGTAACTTATCATGAAGTCCATGGTCCTGCTATTGATCATAAGGTGTTTTAGTTCATGTCTATGTTTTAACAAACCTACAGGGTCACATGCTTATGGGAATTACGATCTGTTGAGTTTTATTGGATTGAATATGAGAAAATACTGGGATAGTTTCAGGAATGATAGAAATAGTTTCGAGAGAAACCAGAAGCGTTTCGGAGTTACTAGAAGTGTTTCGGGGAATACCAGGAAATGATATACAGACGGAAATAGTTTTGGGGGACCTAATATAAATAATAGAGGGCTTATGTAATTATCTAGGAGTCCCTAATATTTATTTAAAGTCAATTGGCTAAAGAAATTATCTATAAGGCCTGGTAGGGGAGTGAAAGTGCAACTATCCCTAGGTGGTTTTGGTAATTCATAACAACATATAGCTCATTGAGCTAATGCTATTTCAAGATGATTATTTCAAGAAAGCTCAATGATTGGCATGGCATGGATGTGAAAGTGGAACCCTCAAAATGCTAAGGACAAAGAATTGGCTCAAGCTCAAAAGTTCAAGACTCTTCATTTTATATTTTAGTGATCCAAGATCACATTGAGTCTTTAGGAAAAGCCAATACTATCAAGGAGGGATGAGGTGTTTCTTAATGAGCCTCTTGCTTTATGTGCTTGGTGATATGCTCCAAAATCCTCAACCACTTTTCCATAGCCACAAATGACCTAAACCCTAAGCCAAACTCGGTCATACCGATTCTTTCAATCCGGCGCCATCGAGTTTCACTTGTCATTTGCCACTGCCAAACCCTAGCAATTCGGTCCTACCGATAAGGATCTCGGTCTCACCGAGATGGGATTGCAAACTCTCTGTTTCCCTTTCGTAACTTTTCGGTCTCACCGAAAGAGCGAATCGGTCCCACCGAGATTGCAATGTAAATTCTATGTTTCCTTCTTGTAACTTTTCGGTCTCACCGAAAGAGCGAGTCGGTCCCACCGAGTTTGCCTGACCAACTCTCTGGTTAGCTTATTGCCAAACTCGGTCTCACCGAGATTACATTATGCCCAAACCCTAACCGAATCAGTCCTACCGAGTTGCATGTCAGTCCCACCGAAATTCCTAACGGTCACTAGGTTTACTATTTCGGTCCGACCGAGTTTATTTATTCGGTCCCACCAAGATTGGTAAATTGTGTGTAACGGTTGGATTTTGTGTGGAGGCTATATATACCCCTCCACCTCCTCTTCACTCGTGGAGAGAGCCATCAGAACACATACACCATTCCAATTCATATGTTCTGAGAGAGAACCACCTACTCATGTGTTGAGGCCAAGATATTCCATTCCTACCATATGAATCTTGATCTCTAGCCTTCCCCAAGTTGCTTTCCACTCAAATCTTCTTTCCATCAGATCCAAATCCTATGAGAGAGAGTTGAGTGTTGGGGAGACTATCATTTGAAGCACAAGAGCAAGGAGTTCATCATCAACACACCATTTGTTACTTCTTGGAGAGTGGTGTCTCCTAGATTGGCTAGGTGTCACTTGGGAGCCTCCGAAAAGATTGTGGAGTTGAACCAAGGAGTTTGTAAGGGCAAGGAGATCGCCTACTTCGTGAAGATCTACCGCTAGTGAGGCAAGTCCTTCGTGGGCGATGGCCATGGTGAGATAGACAAGGTTGCTTCTTCGTGGACCCTTCGTGGGTGGAGCCCTCCGTGGACTCGCGCAACCGTTACCCTTCGTGGGTTGAAGTCTCCATCAACGTGGATGTAGGATAGCACCACCTATCCGAACCACGGGAAAAACATCCGTGTCTCCAATTGCGTTTGAATCCTCAAAACCCTTCCCTTTATATTCTAGCAAGTTGCATGCTTTACTTTCCGCTGCCAATATACTCTTTGCATGCTTGCTTGAATTGTGTGATGATTGCTTGACTTGTCCGAAGATAGTTAAAATCTGCCAAGAAGTAAAATTGGGAAAAGGTTAAGTTTTTATTTGGTCAAGTAGTCTAATCACCCCCCCTCTAGACATATTTTCGATCCTACAAGTGGTATCAGAGCTGTGGTCTCCATTTGCCTTGATCTCCATAGCTTTTGGTGGTCATAGCCTTGGTTTCACATCCTAGGAGAGTATGGCGTCTAGCGAGGGAAATTATCACCGTAGAGGTCCTTACTTTGATGGTACTAATTTTGCTAGTTGGAAGCATAAAATGAAAATGCATATTCTTGGACATAACCCCGCCGTGTGGGCTATTGCTTGTGTTGGTTTGCAAGGTGAGTTCTTTGATGGGAGGGAACCAAACCGTGAAGCTATGGCGGATGAGTTGAAGATGTTGCAATACAATGCTCAAGCTTGTGATATTCTCTTCAATGGATTGTGCCCCGAAGAATTCAACAAAATCAGCCGTCTTGAGAATGCAAAGGAAATTTGGGACACTTTGATTGATATGCACGAAGGTACCGACTCCGTCAAGGAATCCAAGTTGGATGTGCTCCAAAGTCAACTTGACAAGTTCAAGATGAAGGATGGTGAAGGTGTCGCCGAAATGTACTCTAGGCTTGCTCTCATCACAAATGAGATTGCCAGCTTAGGAAGTGAAGAGATGACCGATAGATTCATCATCAAGAAGATCCTAAGAGCCTTGGATGGGAAATATGATACCGTGTGCACATTGATTCAAATGATGCCCAATTACAAAGATCTCAAACCAATGGAAGTGATTGGAAGGATTGTTGCTCATGAGATGTCACTCAAGGATAAAGAGGAACTTCACAACAAATCAAGTGGTGCCTACAAAGCCTCATGTGAAGTCCCCACATCATCAAGCGAGAAACAAAACTTCAATGAAGAATTGAGCTTAATGGTGAAGAACTTCAACAAGTTCTACAAGAGTAGAAGCAAAGATAGAAGCTTCAAGTCAAGGTCCTACAATGACAAAAGATCTTCTAGTCGAGAGCGAAACTGCTATAATTGTGGAAGACTCGGACACTATTCCAATGAGTGTACGGCTCCCTACAAGAGAAGAGAAGGGAAGAAGCAAAGAATCACCACCAAGAGAGAGAAGGAGTAGAGATGATCATTATGAACGGAGATACTCACGGAGAAGCAAGGATTCGGAAAGGAAGGAAAAATCATCAAGGAGCTACACAAAACGAAGACATCAAGATCATGTTGGTGAATGGGTATCCGGCTCCGACTCCGACAGCCACTCCGAGAGAAGTTATCACTCCGACTCCGAAGATACTCAAGATGAAGGTGTTGCCGGTCTAGCACTTGTGTCAACCAACTCCTACGACATATTTGACTCACCAAATGAAGGAATTGGAAGATGCTTCATGGCCAAAGGTCCTAAGGTAACACACCCCGAGTATGTTGATTTTAATAGTGATGAAGATGACTTGTTAGGTGATAATGACTTGCTTGTTGACAATTCTAGTGATGAGTACTATGATGAAACATCAATTAATCATGCTAATCAAGATAAAACGAATGACAATGATAAGGAGAAGATTGAGGCTATAACTAAAGAACTAAACACACTTAAGTTAGCTCATGAAACTATCTTCGAAGATCATCGAGAAATTTTAAGAGCTCATGAGAAATTACGCTTTGAAAAGCTCAATCTTGAGCAAGAGCATGAGTTCTTAAAAGCAATCAATGATGATCTCCGCAAGAAAAGTTCTTCTTACATTGCCAAGCATTTACTATTATCCACTTACATGCCTCAAGTCAAGTCTAGTAACTAGAACAAGAAAGATTCTTCCTCTAGTAGTAACAATGATCATGCTAAATCCAATATTGTTGCTTCTAGTAGTTCTCTTGTTGCCATCAGAACACATACACCATTCCAATTTGTATGTTCTGAGAGAGAACCACCTACTCATGTGTTGAGACCAAGATATTCCATTCAAGCCATATGAATCTTGATCTCTAGCCTTTCCCAAGTTGCTTTCCACTCAAATCTTCTTTCCACCAGATCCAAATCATATGAGAGAGAGTTGAGTGTTGGGGAGACTATCATTTGAAGCACAAGAGCAAGGAGTTCATCATCAACACACCATTTGTTACTTCTTGGACAGTGGTGTCTCCTAGATTGGCTAGGTGTCATTTGGGAGCCTCCGACAAGATTGTGGAGTTGAACCAAGGAGTTTGTAAGGGCAAGGAGATCGCCTACTTCGTGAAGATCTACCGCTAGTGAGGCAAGTCCTTCGTGGGCGATGGCCATGGTGGGATAGACAAGGTTGCTTCTTCGTGGACCCTTCGTGGGTGGAGCCCTCCGTGGACTCGCGCAACCGTTACCCTTCGTGGGTTGAAGTCTCCATCAACGTGGATGTAGGATAGCACCACCTATCCGAACCACGGGAAAAACATCCGTGTCTCCAATTGCGTTTGAATCCTCAAAACCCTTCCCTTTATATTCTTGCAAGTTGCATGCTTTACTTTCCGCTGCCAATATACTCTTTGCATGCTTGCTTGAATTGTGTGATGATTGCTTGACTTGTCCTAAGATAGTTAAAATCTGCCAAGAACTAAAATTGGGAAAAGGTTAAGTTTTTATTTGGTCAAGTAGTCTAATCACCCCCCTCTAGACATACTTTCGATCCTACAGGGGGAGTTATGGGGTCATAACACCCAATAAGAGTGGGGCGCCTCCCTTAGCTTGTTGGAGACGCTTGGGGCGAATTGGGGTTGGATGATGACTCCTCATATGTCTCCGTCGTATCTATAATTTATGATTGTTTTATGCCAATATTATACAACTTCCACATACTTTTGGCAATATTTTATATGATTTATTGGGCTAACCTATTGATCCAGTGCCCAATGCCAGTTCATGTTTGTTGCATGTTTTTGTTTCGCAGAATATCCATATCAAATGAAGTCCAAACACGATAAAAATTTGTGGTGAATTATTTTGGAATATATGTGATTTTTGGGAGGTGGAATCAATGCAAACGGGGGCCCACAACCACCACAAGACACCTGGGTGCCCCAGGCAGCCCAGGCGCGTGGTGGTGGGTTCTGCCATCCTTGTATGTCGGTTGGAGCTCTACTTTGGGCACAAGGAAGCTTATATCCGAAAAAACCGTGTTAAAATCTCAACACAATCGGAGTTACGGATCTTCGGGAATTTAAGAAACGGTGAAGGGCCAGAAAATAGGAACGTAAAACAAAAGAGAACAGAGAGACAGATCCAATCTCGGAGGGGATCTCCGCCGCCATGGAGGCCATGGACCAGAAGGGAACCCTCCTCCCATCTAGGGGGGGGAGGAAGAAGAATAAGGAGGGGGCTCTCTTCCCCTCTCTACCAGTGGCGCCGGAGCGCCGCCGGGGCAATCATCGTGACGACAACCTGCTCCAACAACTTTGCCGCCGTCACCACCAACTCTCTCCCCCTCTATGCAGTGGTGTAACACCCCTTTTCTCCACTGTAATCTCTACTTAAACATGGTGCTCAACGCTATATATTATTTCCCAATGACCTATGGCTATCTTATGATGTTTGAGTAGATCCGTTTTGTCCTATGGGTTGATAGATGATCATGATTGGTTTGAGTTGTATATTTTATTTTCGTGCTATCCTAAGGCGCCCTCCATGTCGCGCAAATGGAGGGATCCCTGCTGTAGGGTGTTGCAATACGTTCATGGTTCCACACGTCGACCGCTATCCAGCAAGCATCTAGAGTATTAAGTCCATAAGAACGGAGTACACCTTAAGTACGATGCCATGATGTAGAGGGATAAGCTCAAGAAATATGATGAAAACCCCATCTTTTTACCCTTGATGGCAACAATACAATAGTGCCTCGCTACCCCTACTTTGTCACTTGGTGAGGACACCACAAGATTGAACCCAAAACTAAGCACCTTTCCCATTGCAAGAAAAAACCAGTCTAGTTGGCCAAACCAAACCGATAATTCAAAGAGAAATACAAATATATCAAATCATGCATATAAGAATTCAGAGAAGACCCAAATAATATTCATAGATAATCTGATCATAAATCCACAATTCATCGGATCTTGACAAACACATCGCAAAACAATATTACATCAGATAGAACTCCAAGAACATCGAGGAGAACATTGTATTTAAAATCAAAGAGAGAGAAGAAGCCATCTAGCTACTAGCTATGGACCCGTAGGTCTGTGGTAAACTACTCACGCTTCATCGTAGGGCAATAGAGTTGATGTAGATGCCCTATGTGATCGAATCCCCCTCCGACAGGATGCCAGAAAAGGCCCCAAGATGGGATCTCACGGAAACAGAGGCTTGCGGCGGTGGAAAAGTATTTTGGTGGACGCTTCTATTGGTTTGGGAATATTTCTGAATTTAGAGGCCAAGAATTAGGGTTGGAGGAGCTTCGAGGGGCCCACAAGCCCTCAGGGCATGCCCCCCACCGAGGGCGCGCCCCTGAAGCTTGTTTCCACCTTGGGACTCCTCAGACTTCATCTCCAAGTCCTACATGTGTCTTCTAGTCCAAGAAAAATCATCGTAAAGTTTTATTCCATTTGGACTCCATTTGATATTCCTTTTCTATAAAACGCAAAAATAAGGAAAAACAGAAACTGACAATGGGCTCTGGGTTAATAAGTTAGTCCCATGCTCATAAACCATCCAAAACAGATAATATAATAGCATGGAACAATAAAAAATTATAGATACGTTCGAGACGTATCAATCATCCCCAAGCTTAATTCCTACTCGTCCTCGAGTAGGTAAATGATAAAAACATAATTTTTGATGTGGAATGCTACCTAACATATTGATCCATGTAATTTTCTTTATTTTGGCATGAATATTCAAATCCATAAGATTAGAAACAAAATTTTAATATTGACATAAAAACAATAATACTTCAAGCATACTAATAAAACAATCATGTATTCTGAAAATAATATGGCCAAATAAAGTTATCCCTACAAAATCATATAGTCTGGCTATGCTCCATCTTCATCACACAAAGTATTTCAGCATGCACAACCCCGATGAAAAGCCAAGCAATTGTTTCATACTTTTGGTGTTCTCAAACTTTTTCAAGTTTCATACAATACATGGGCATGAGCCATGGATATAACACTATAGGTGGAATAGAATATGGTGGTTGTGGAGAAGACAAAAAGAAGGAGATAGTCTCACATGAACTAGGCGTATTAACGGGCTATGGAGATGCCCATCAATAGGTATCAATGCGAGTAAGTAGGGATTTCCATGTAACGGATGCACTAGAGCTATAAGTGTATGAAAGCTCAAAAAGGAACTAAGCGGGTGTGCATCCAACTTGTTTGCTCACGACGACCTAGGGAAATTTGTGGAAGCCCATCATTGGAATATACAAGCCAAGTTCTATAATGAAAAATTCCCACTAGTATATGAAATTGACAACATAGGAGACTCTCTATCATGTAGATCATGGTGCTACTTTGAAGCACAAGTGTGGAAAAAGGATAGTAACATTGTCCCTTCTCTCTTTTCTCTCATTTTTTTGTTTGGGCTTCTTGGCCTCTTTATTTTTTTGTGGGCTTCTTTGGCCTCTTTTATTTTTTATAAAGTCCGGAGACTCATCCCAACTTGTGAGGGAATCATAGCTTCCATCATCCTTTTCTCACATGGGACAATGCTCTAATAATGATAATCATCACACTTTTATTTACTTACACACTACTAGGGAAAAGCCTAGCAGCAGCGCAGGTTTTGGGCCTCTCAGTAGCGTGGGGACCGGCGCTACTAATAAGGCGCTACGGCTAACGTATAGCAGTAGCGCCTGTTGTCCCACGCTACTGCTATACATGAATAGCTGTAGCACTCTTTAGAAACGGGCGCTGCTGATATTATCTGCAGCGCTGTTTACTGGGAAGCGCTACTGGTAAGGCAGCACTACTGCTAAATTCCCCCTCCCTACTACTAGTTTTATTAGTTTTTTTCCCTGCATATTTGTTTTGTGTTTGTTTTGTATTTGAATAGGCTTTATACAATAATCTTTAGCATATCATACACATACAAATGTAATCATAGCATATACATACAATTAGTCTCATCAAATCATGTCATCATCATAATCATCATCCAACACAAAGTGGTCTCTCGTCATCACCCCAAAAATAGCGATACAAGTCTCGATTACTTGCAAATACATCGTCATCCATCTAAACAATGATATACGCAAGAAGATCTATCACTTTGAGTACATGAGTTCGTATCCCTCTCTCGCATTAGCGTGAACCTAAACTAACTACTGCCTGTCGCTCGGAAACCGGAAACCGGTACACCTGGGCCTGACACTACGGCCACTTGTCGTATATAAACTCCTAGCGTAGCACTTCTTCGCCATCTATGATCTATGCACCTGCATCATCACATGAGTCGATGATATGCAACATATATAGTTGAGTAACAGAAGGAGACAGACTTGGCAAAAATAGAAACAACATATCATAATCATAAATAACAAAGTTCATCGTACCCCAAAATGCCCTAACTAGAGTGATTTTCGCTAGTCAAGGAGGAGGACGGTTTAATTACATCACAAATAAAGTTTCACCGTGCATAACTCAAAGTTTTGTCATACAGAAAGTACTGACTAAACGGACACATTGCCATATATCGACAATCACTCCAACATGTCGTTCCACCCATCCAAGTCAGGGAGATAGTCCTCAAGCTTAGTGAAAGGCTTCATGTCGAGACGCTGAGAGGCTATCCCTATTCGGACGTCTTCCCGGGACATTTGTCCTTCTCCGTAGAACATCCCTGTTTTTCCGATGACCTCCTTCATGATGATTTGGGCAAGTTCGCGCTGGATGTTATAGAACTCAACTCGAAGTCGATGATCCTCGATATCTCCTATGTCCTTTGCCCATTGCAGAATATGGGCATCGCCGGATCTAGGTGACATGCGAAGGTTCTGGTGATCCCATCTATACTCCAGCATGTGGTGTAGGACATACAATCCATCATTAAGAGAATCGTTCGGTTGCTGGATGCAGCAGAAGTCGGTCTTATGGCCGAAGGCGACCCTGCCGCCCCTTCTCTTCTTGTCCCTGACCTCTCCACCCCTTGCTTGGTAGTAAAACATAGCACTGTCGAGAACATCCTTGATGTGGGTGTAATCCTTTTTGTGAATGTTCTTCGACGAGTCCAAGTAAAGAGCGTGGGAGAATCGGGGGTAGAGCATGATGAGGACAGCGCGCCCGCCGCTGCGCAAAATAAGTACACCTCAAATTAATTAGCCTCCATCGTGCAAATGAATGATTGAAATCGAAGGAAGGATAGTAGCACGGATGACTTACACGGGATGATAAGGCACGAGAATTGCCTCCTTGTCATTATTGGCGAGCATGAAACTGATGTTGTAATCCTTGCGTATTCACGGTGCTTTGCGCAGACTCCCAAGAAGCCCTCGTGCATGTAGTACAGGTCAGCGACACAGATATGAGATATCTGCTCAACCCTGATGATGTAGTTCATGTGCAAGGCATAAAGGTGGACAAACGTAAAATCCAGCTTCTTCACGTGAAACATGTCGAATATGTAATCGAATCGGAGGAAGAACTTATGCGTGGGGAAGCTGTCGACGTACGAAATTTGCCGCGGAATGTTAACCATGTAGAGTGGGTATCCTGGATCTTTCGAGGTGATGAGGGCTTTCTCTACCCGCAGCACATCGTCATGAAGTCTCCTTAGATCGCCGAATCAGACCCGTAGCGCTGTTGCAGGTAGGATTGGTTGACCGGGGATATGCCATTTATCCGCATCGGGGATATCTATACGGTCCTGAACCCGAGGCGGCTGAGGTGGCTGGATCATAGAATCAGCTTTTTTGCCTTTCATCGCTCTCTTCCTAGACTTCTTTACTACTGGAAGGTCGTCCATAATACGCTGAGACGACAATTCAGGCACCGACTCATGATGCTCAAACCCCAAGGAGGCGCCAGTATAGACATACTATGCAGCGCCATCGTCGTCCTCATCCTCATCCATGCCGATGTCATCAGCGACTAATGGAGCCTCATCCTTACCCCGTCCGCTATCACCCAACCCGACACCCGATGCTAATTGGGTAGGTGGGGTGTTGATGTTCATACCTTGCTGAGGCTGCGTGCTCGTGGGTGTGCTCCCGGCCGCCTCCAGATGAAGCAGACTCTTTGGCCACAACAGGACCCACCCATTGCAATCACTAAGCCGCCGTGGTGTCTCGTTGTCATCCCCCACTAGTATTGGAGGAGGCAAATTCTCGTGGCCCGGTTTGACACTGGCCACGGAAACCTTGAAGACATTCGGGGGGATCGGCCGGCTGTGGAACAATGGTTCCTTCAGCTCCATTATCTTCACCTTCCCCGCGTCCACCTTCTGGTCGCCGATGGTGTACAATATGGTGCACGGGGTTTCGTCGGCCTGCAAAGAAAAGTCTGCGACATGAGACATCCGAAAGGCAACAAAAACAGGAGATTATACATTTATATTGAAGGGGGCCGGTGTGACAGATACTGTGAGGGCGTCGAGCTCAGCCAAAGACAAAGCACCACCGAGCATGTCCGGTGCGGGAGCCGGTGCGGGAGCCGGTGCGGGAGTAGGTGCTGGTGCAACGCTAGTTGAGCTGCTCCCCAAGAAGTCAGCAAGGGGAAAGTCCGCTGCATTTTTTTCTGGATTTTGCCTTGTCCAAGTGAAAACGCCCGTCACCAAGGAAGTAGACAAATCTTCAACCACCTGTTTTGCGGCAGCTACCGCTGTTGCGACTGTCTGAGATGATTTCTTCTCAACCGCAATCTCAACCTTCTTGTCGATGTTTTCTTCAGTTAACCTCCGTCTTTCCTTTCTCACCTCCGTGGTCTCACGGTAGTACTTCTTCCACGTGGCACCGTCTCTGACACCGTGCACGCGTCCATACGACGGTCGAGTATCCACCAGTTGTCATTTCAATATGTTCAACGCCCGGTTGAATGGAGTGTCCCACTTGGGCCTCGCCAATGCCTCAGACGGCGAGTCGCTTTCGGTCGCAATCCGGTGCTGCTCTCTCTGCAAAAGGCACAAGGATCATTTACAAATATGACTAACGTGTACAGTCGAATTGATCAGAAACTAAAATTACCAGCAGTCTCATGAACTCCGTAATGACCGGTTTTGTCTCGTAAACCTTCTTAACTGGGTCCCAACGGTGCCGGGCCCAGAGGACGTCACGCTCCTGGGGGACGGTGTAATCCGCCAAGGGGTCTGGGATGCCCAGACTCGCGGCTTCCGCGTCCTCCTTGGCCCATTTGGACCTCTTTCCACCGTAACTACGGCTTCCGAGGTGGTGACTCCCAATATTCCTCTCTTGAAGCCCCTTCATGTACTTAGACTTTTTTGGCAGCTTCGGCCTCGCAAGCCTCCTTGAATATTTGAAACTGCTCTTCCGTGATTGTCAGATTATCCTTTACAATCTCGGAGTAGGGTTCCTTCTTGTAGATGATCTTTGCTTTCACTCGATTTTTCCAGGTGGCCAACGCATCGCTAAACTTGGTCATGGCGTGTTTGTTTATCTTCTTCATTGCCGGGTCCTCATCTGGATCTTCATAATCCTTCTCATTCTGGCCCGGGAACAAGAATATCTGGTGAAACTTCTTTAGGAGGGAGCTCCTCATATTTTCTATCTTCTGTAGTTTCTCATCGTTGATGGTGGTGGTTGTCCGTATGATGCAGCCTATTTGATTGCCATAGCATCGACGCGCTTCCTCGGGCGCCTTTGGCTCAAAATTGCCGTCGTCCACCTCCGTGACCACCAGTCTAGTAGTCCTGAGTTTGTTAGGAAGCCGTTGCCTCTTTGCTTTCGGTTCTACACTGGCTCCGCTCCCCAAGGCAGCGCCGGTCTGGATGCCGGTCTGAGTCTCAGCGCTGGTCTCAGTCTCAGCATCGGTCTGCGTGTCGATCTTAGTCCCCGATGCCACTGGTGGGCCCAGCAACAACATCGGTTGATCGTCGGCAAGGCTAAAAAATCGTCTGCCGCCCGGTAGACGTCATCGCAATAACCAGAACCCTGTCCTTCATCGTTGCTAGCCATGTTTCCTATGATTAAATCTAGTCAATTAATTCTAGACCTAATAAAATGAATAATGACATAAAAAAAGGCCTATTGTTTTGTAGGAATGTTGACTCCTTCCTGGTGCGGCAAATCCCGGGCACTCGATATGTCCTAGTTTGTAGCACAAGTCATGCCGAAATTCATGGAAAATTTCGGCATGACCTTTGCTAAAAAGTGGACAAATCGAGAACCTGAAATTTGCCGGAACAGAAATGAATCAACATTCCGACAAAACATAGGCCACTCAGCATCATTCACTGGAAACAACAAAGCCACTTGGGCACAATTGAACAACTTCAATGAAAAGATATAACATGAGCAAACACTATTGAGGAATTTGCATATAACATGGCCACTTCAATGAAAGGATATAATCAACAATAATGGAATATGCAAATGAACATCAATGACATATATCATATAAAAACAGTCTTGTTTTTTGTTTACATAGCAACAATTAGTTTGACCAAGTTTTTGAAAAGAATTTTTTTTCTGTTTTTCGTTTATAGCTAAATGCCATAGCTACTGTTTTTTATTTATAGCTAAATACTTTTGTTTTCTGTCTAAAGCTAAAAGTCTAGGAACTCCATTTTCTCTAACCCTTCTGATCTCACCAAAATTTCCACAGCAAGACCTTAGTACCTACACCCAATTTCTTCAAAAATATTCAAGTCCATAGTCCAAATAATTCAAATTTCATTTGAATGAAATTTGGAACAAATTCAGGTCCGTAGTCCAAATATTTTTTATGGCTAAGTGTTTTTTGTTTATAGCCTCTGTTAATTTAAATCCAAATGCTACTATTATTTATATACCCTCTATTAGTTTAAAGCTAAATGGAATTACTGTTTAGGCATTTTCATAAAAATTGCCCTAGCTAATTTCCTAAAAAATTGCTAATCATTTTTCCTAAATGCTATAAAATGCCTACTGCCCTAAAAAGTCTAGGGTTCATATGAACACCTAGGGTTCATATGAACACAGTATCAACATATATATGAATTGCCCTAGCAGATAGAGAGGAGGGTAGGGGACAGGAGAGGTAGAGCCTTACGATCGGCGGCGAGGGCAGGCTCTGGCTCAGGCGGCGGCAGTGAGCTCGAGGGAGGCGACGGTGAGGTCGACGATGGCCTCGGGCGGCGGCTGTGAGGTCCAGGGCGGCCTCGGGCGGCGGCGGTGTGGTCGAAGGTGGCGGGCGGCGGCGGTATGGTCGAAGGCGGCCTCGGGCGGTGGCGGTGTGGTCGAAGGCGGCACGGCGACGGCGGCGATGGAGCAGTTGGGGGACAGGGGGGCCGGGAGTAGAGAGGGGGGAAAGGACTTAGCGAAATTTTGAGCCCGGGCTACCGGGATTTGAGTCAAACTAGCAGTAGCGCGTTTTGCCGAAATGCGGTACAGCTAAGATAGCTATAGCGTGTTCCAGAGAAAGGCGCTACAACTATTCCTTTCTGTTTTATTTTTCTTTTTCTTTTGTTTTCTTTACATTTTCTTTTTTTCATTTCTCCTTCTTATATTTCTTTCATTTTCATTTACTTTTCTACTTGTTTTTCTATTTATTTTCTTTTTCATAGCAGTAGCGCTCTACAGCATAAACGCGCTGCTACACAGTTTTTAGCAGTAGCGTGCTTCTGGGTGAACCGCTACTACTATTCCTAGCCTACCGGCATTAGTGAGGGAATTTTAGTAGTAGCGCTTTTCTGTGGAGACGCGCTACTGCTAAAACAATGGTTGTAGCATGGTTTTGTAACAAGCGCTACTACTAAGTAGCGCTGGTGCCGAGTTTTGACCAACGCTACTGCTATACCTCTGTGTATAAGGTTTTCCCTAGTAGTGACAATTCAAGAATTACAACTCGATACTAGAAGTCTGGAACAAAATGTGACTCTATATGAATGCCTCTGATGGTGTACCGGGATGTGCAATGATAAAGAGTGACATGTATTAGCCATCGAAACAAAGTACTACACGCATGCTATGCCAACTACATGATCATGCTAAGCAATATGACAATGATGGTGCGTGTCATAATAAAACGGAATGGTGGAAGTTGCATGGCAATATATCTCGGAATGGATATGGAAATGCCGTAATAGGTGGCATGGTGGCTGTTTTGAGGAAGGTAATGGTGGGTTTAATGCACCGGCGAAAATTGCGCGGTACTAGAGAGGCTAGCAATGGTGGAAGGGTGAGAGTGCGTATAATCCATGGACTCAACATTAGTCATAAAGAGCTCACATACTTATTGCAAAAATCTATTAGCCATCTAAACAAAGTACTACACGCATGCTCCTAGGGGGGTAGATTGGTAGGAAAAGACCATCGCTCGTCCCCGACCTCCACTCATAAGGAAGACAATCAAAAAATAAATTATGCTCCGACTTCATCACATAACGGTTCACCATACGTGTGTGCTACGGGAATCACAAACTTTAACACAAGTATTTCTACCAATCCACAGTTACTCGCCAGCATGACTCTAATATCACCATTTTTATATCTCAAAACAATTATAAGGAATCAAACTTCACATAGTATTCAACGCTCTTTATATGAAAGTTTTTATTATATCCCTCTTGGATGCCCATCATATTAGGACTAGATTCATAACCTAAGCAAATTACCATGCTGTTTAGAGACTCTGAAAATAATATAAGTGAATCATGAGAGTTCAACAATTTCTATAAAATAAAGCCACCACCGTGCTCTAAAAAATATATAAGTGAAGCACTATAGCAAATTGCCTAGCTCAAAAAATATAAGTGAAGCACATAGAGTATTCTAATAAATTCGCGATTCATGCATGACTCTCTCAAAAGGTGTGTACATCAAGGATGATTGTGGAAAACTAAAAAACAAAGACCCATATCATACAAGACGCTCCAAGCAAAACACATATCATGTGGTGAATAAAAAATAGCCTCAAGTAAATTTACGGATAGTCGAGGACGAAATAGGGGATGCCATCCGGGGCATCCCCAAGCTTAGATGCTTGGTTGTCCTTGAATATTACCTTGGGGTGACTTGGGCATCCCCAAGATTAGGCTTCTGCCATTCCTTATTCCCTTGTCCATCAAATCTTTACCCAAAACTTGAAACTTCATAACACAAAACTCAACAAGAAAACTCATGAGATCCATTAGTATAAGAAAATAAATCACCACTTTTTGGTACCGCTGTGAACTCATTCTTTATTAATATTGGTGTAATATCTACTGTATTCCAACTTCTCCATGGTTCATACCCCCCGATACTACCCATAGATTCATCAAAATAAGCAAACAACACATAGGAAACAGAATCTGTCAAAAACAGAATAGTCTGTAGCAATCTGAAAACATCGTATACTTATATAACTCCAAAAATTCTAAAAAATTAGAACAACAGAGGCAATTTCTATATCAATCTTGTGTAAAATTTTCAAAGTTTTTCCATGCATCTGTGATATTTAGAAATTCTAGCAATGAGCGCAAAAGTTTCTGTTTTTTAGCAAGATCAAATCAACTATCACCATAGACCATCCCAAAGGTCTTGCTTGGATCAAACACTAATTAAAACACCAAAACACAATTATTACAGAGGTAAGAATGTGTATTTATTGCAAAACAGAACCAAAACCAAAAACATAAAAATAAAATTGGGTTGCCTCCCAACAAGTGCTATTGTTTAACGCCCCTAGCTAGGCATAAACCATAGATCTAGGTATTGTCATCTTTGGTATGCAAACCATAAGTAGACCTCATAAGTTATTCATATGGCAACTTAATTTTCTTTCTTGGAAAGTGTTCCATGCCCTTCCTTAACGGAAATTGAAATCTAATGTTTCATTTTTTTCATATCAATAATTGCACCAAACATTCTAAGGAAAGGTCTACCAAGAATAATAAGATATGTAGGATTGCAATCTATATCAAGACAATGAAATCTACGCGCACATAATTCCTATTTGCAAGAATAAGAACCTCACTAATCCCTCCCACAGGTTTCTTAATAGTGATATCCGCTAGATGCAAATTCAAAGAACAATTATCAAATTCACGGAAACCTAGCACATCACATAAAGTTTTTGGAATCATGGAAATGCTAGCACCCAAATCACACAAAGCATGGCACTCATAATATTTAATTTTAATCTTAATAGTAGGTTCCCACTCATCGTAAAGTTTTCTAGGAATAGAAACTTCCAATTCAAGCTTTTCTTCAAAATGCTTCATCATAACATCAACGATATGTTTAGTAAAAGCTTAAGCATGAGGAGAATTCAATATGGATTGCAAGAAGGAAATGCAATCTATCAAAGAACAATTATCATAATTAAAAATCCTTGAAATCCAAAAGAGTGGGTTCATTGCTACTTAAAGTTTTGACCTCTCCAATCCCACTTTTATCAATTTTTGCATTAAGATCTATAAACTCTGAATCATTGGGACGCCTTCTAGCTAAAGTTGACTCATCTCCAGTCCCATATTTATCAATATTTATATTAGAAAACAAAGATTCAACAGGAGTCACACCAATCACTTTAAGATCTATAAACTCTGAATCATTGGGACGCCTTCTAACTAGAAGAACACGCTTTTAAAAACCAATATCGCTTAGCACGCATCCTAGCGGTTCTTTCTTTACACTCATCAATAGAAATTTTAATAGATTTCGGAGATTCGTTAATATAATGCTTGGGTGGCATAGATCTAATTATCAAAGAATTAATCTCAAGAGAAATTCTATCAACGTTCCTAGCCAAATCATCAATCTCGAGCAATTTTTCTTCAACCATAACATTGATAACTTTTTGCGAATTAATAAATTCTTTAATATTATTCTCAATACAATAGGGTATTTATTATAATTTCCATAAGAATTGTTGTAGGAATTACCATAATTATTAGAGGAATTACTAGGAAACGGCCTAGGGTTTAAATTACCTCTATATGCGTCATTACCAAAATTGTTCCTACCAACAAAATTCACATCCATAGAATCATTATTATTCTCAATCAAACTATACAAAGGCATATCATTAGGATTAATAGGAACACTCTTACGAGCAACCAATTTCATAAGTTCATCCATCTTTCCACTCAAGGTATCAATTTCTTCAATCACATGCACATTTTTACTAGCGGAAGATCTTTCGGTATGCGATTGAGAATAATTAGACATAATACTATATAGGAGTTTAGTAGCTTCTCCCAAAGTAATTTCCATAAAAGTACCTCCTGTGGCGGAATCTAAAAGATTTCTAGATGCAAAATTCAATCCGGCATAAAAAATTGTATGATCATCCATAAACTTAAACCATGAGTAGGGCAATTTCTCATCATCAATTTCATCCTCTCCCAAGATTGTGCAACATGTTCATGATCAAGTTTCTTAAAATTCATAATATCTTTCCTATGGGAGATGATCTTAGAGATAGGAAATTACTTGGAAATAAAAGCATCTTTACACTTATTCCATGAATCAATACTATTTTTAGGCAAAGATGAAAACCAAGTTTTAGCGCGATCTCATAATGAGAACGGAAATAGCTTCAATTTAACAATATCATTGTCCACATCTTTCTTCTTCATATCACACAACTCAACAAAAGTATTTATATGGGTTGCATCATCTTCACTAGGAAGGCCGGAAAATTGATCTTTCATAACAAGATTCAGCAAGGAACATTAATTTCATAAGATTCCGCACTAGTGGCGGGAGCAATCGGAGTACTAATAAAATCATTATTATTAGTATTGGAAAAGTCACACAACTTGGTATTTTCTTGAGACATCGCGACAAAGCAAGCAATCTAACACACGAGCAACCAAAAAGCGAACGAAAAGACGAACGAAAGAAGGGCGAATAAAAAGGCAAATCTTTTTGTGTTTTTCTAAAAAAAATTTAGAAGTGGGGGAGAGGAAAATGAGAGGCAAATGGCAAATAATGTAATGCAAGAGATGAGAGTTTATGTTGGGGTACTTGGTAGGCTTGATGTAGATCTCCCCGGCAATGGCGCCAGAAATTCTTCTTGCCATACTTGAGCTTGCTTTGGTTTTTCCCTTGAGGAGGAAAGGGTGATGCAGCAAATTAGAGATAAGTATTTCCCTCAGTTAAGAATCAAGTTATCAATCCAGTAGGAGATACACGCAAGTCTCCAATCTATGCACCTGCACAAACAATCAAACACTTGCACCCAACGCGATAAAGGGGTTGTTAATCCCTTCACTGTCACTTGCAAGGATGAGATCTGATAGAGATAGATATAAAAGATTACTAAAATGTTAAACAATATAAATGTAAATAAATTTCAGCAAGGTATTTTTGGGTTTTTTTGTTTATAGAACTGAAAAATATATGATGGAAAATAGACTCGGGGGCCATAGGTTTCACTAGAGGCTTCTCTCTTGAAGGAAAATAATACGGCGGGTGAACAAATTACTATCGCGCAATTGATAGAAAAGCGCAACATTATGACGATATCCAAGGTAATGGTTATGAATATAGGCATCACGTATGTGTCAAGTACACTGACTCCTGCTTGCATCTACTACTATTACTTCATACATCGACTGCTATCGAGCATGCAGCTAGAGTAAAAGTTCATAAGGACGGAGTAACACCTTAAGTAAGATGACATGATGTAGAGGGATAAACTCAAGCAGTATGATGAAACCCCCATCTTTTTACCCTTGATGGCAACAATACAATACGCGCCTCGCTACCCCTACTTTGTCACTGGGTGAGGACATTGCAAGATTGAACCCAAAACTAAGCACCTCTCTCATTGCAAGAAAAACCAATCTAGTTGGCCAAACCAAACCGATAATTCAAAGAGAAATACAAAGATATCAAACCATGCATATAGGAATTCAGAGAAGACTCAAATAATATTCATAGATAATCTGATCATAAATACACAATTCATCGGATCTCAACAAACACACTGCAAAAGAATATTACATTGGATAGAACTCTAAGAACATCGAGGAGAACATTGTATTGAAGATAAAAGAGAGAGAAGAAGCCATCTAGATACTAGCTATGGACCCATAGGTTTGTGGTAAACTACTCATGCTTCATTGGTAGGGCAATAGAGTTGGTGTAGATGCCCTCCGTGATCGAATCCCCCTCCGGCATGATGCTGAAAAAGGCCCCAAGATGGGATCTCGCGGAAACAGAGGCTTGCGGTAGCAGAAAAGTATTTTGGTGGACGCTTCTGTTGGGTTGGGAATATTTCTGAATTTATAGGCCAAGAATTAGGGTTGGAGGCGCTCCGAGGGGCCCACGAGTCCTCAGGGCGCGCCCCTGAGGCTTGTGGCCGCCTTGGGACTCATTTTACTTCATCCTCCAAGTCCTACATGTGTCTTCTAGTCCAAGAAAAATCATCGTAAAGTTTTATTCCATTTGGACTTCGTTTGATATTCCTTTTCTATAAAACTCAAAAACAAGGAAAAACAGAAACTTGCACTGGGCTCTGGTTAATATGTTAGTCCCGAAACTAATATAAAATAGCATAATAATGCATGTAAAACATCCAAAACATATAATATAATAGCATGGAACAATAAAAAATTATAGATACATTGGAGACGTATCACTTGTGTGCATGATGTTTAAGTTGTTAGCTTGTAAACTTCCTACCAGATTGATAACATTGGTTATCTAACTAAGGGAAATACTTTTCTTTTGTTATATTTCACCCTTCCTCTTTGGGGGAATCTCAACAACTCCTACGAGAGTCAGCAATTACCATTGAATTGGCACACTTTAGGTATACCATGATCCGAAGTTTCTCTACGCCCAATTTCTAGACTGTAGGAAAACACTTCTACTTTCAGTCTTTAATTCATCTGCTTTATTTTCAAGTCATTATTACTATCGTAGCAACCATATCATCATATTTACTACACTGGTTTATTATCCTCTTGTAACATTAATAGCTTCTACAGAATCACATACAATTACTTGACACAAGAGCTATGACAACTTGTGTGTGATAGAAACATCTCTAATAAACATTGTCCTCCACTCTTTGTTTGGACGATAACTATTTGGGATACTTACATGAAAGTGCTACACTCCCCTATGTGTCTTGCAGATCATCAAGTATTTTCTGGCGCCATTGCCGATGAGTGAAGCACAGAGTATTTGATTCATAAATGTTCTGTATGTGCTGTTATTATAGATGCTTCCTGATACTGATAGGGGTTCTACTCGTTCTGATAAGACTTATTTGCCAGATTACATTCTTTGTATTCCATTGGAGCTTCGAGCTCCATTATTAGAAAAACTACAAAATGATCAAACTATTGAGCTCAATATTTTGTTTCAGAAATGATGATTACTAAAAAAATCTGTGAGGTAATATTGTTCTTCGTATATGGGCTCCAGATATCGTATAATATACCCTACAAATTATGCTACTAAGTATTTCATTGAGTATCCTCAAGTCGAAAAGCATGCCTTTTCAGGGACTAAGGAAGAAGACCCTCAAGCACATCTTATGTTCTTTGATGCTTTATGGGGGACTTCTAAAATCAAAGATGTGTCTAGAGTATTTGTTTTATTGGAACTCTTCAAGTTCTCTTTGAAAGATAAGGTAGAAGAGTGGTATAATATACTACAATATCACAACATAACTAGCTGGAAGATGTGCGCAGAGAAGTCTATGGCTAAATTTCCCCCTGCTCCAAAGTTGTGAAACTTCGAAAAGATCTTACTTCTTTTGTTTAGGAAATCGGAGAGAGCCTATATGTAGCTTGGGGGAGACATTCTATTCTATTTGAATCTTTGCGCTAACCATGGTTTTGCTGAGTATGTTATACTCCATATATTCTATCATGGAATTAATGATGAATCTAAATCTTTCATTTATTTAAGTAAAAGAGGACGCTTTATGTCCCTTACTCTATAAGAAGGAAAAGAATTAATAGAAAAAAAATTATAACTGCTAGGGAGCAACGGAATATTGAGGAGCCTGTTAAATACACTGGAAAAATTTATCATGTTGAAGACATGGAGGAATTTAAGAAGGTGCCTCAAGAAAAAGGTAAACGTATTGAACAAGTTATTCATGAAAAAGTGGATCTATTTAGTATCTATCCACAGGAAGACGAGCTTAGGGAGACGATGAATAGGTCTAAGCACCATCAAGAGGGTTTCAATAGAGACCTAAGATTGTGTATTCATCACAATGAAAAGGTTATATCTTATCTTTCTGATAGATGGTTTGTGTCATGTTGTGAACAATCTTGGTAAACATTCTCGCATGATAGAAACTCAATGCTCACAAATTTCTAAAACTCATAAAATGATGCAGGACCTAAAAGGACCTGAGTGATATGAGAATGAACATGCCTTGAAGAGGAGAGAAAGTCGGCAATAAAGTCAAGAAGATGAACTCCTCAAAAATAACAAGGACCAAGAAGAACCAGATCAACAAGATGCACAGGGTAATGAAGAAGAAGGGGAGAATGATAAAGAAGTTGATTCTAACACAGAGATCGTCGATGATAATAGCAATAAGAATGAAGAAGAGGCTGGGCGGGAGCATGATAGAATAGAAGAAACAACCATATAGAAGAGGAGCAAGCCTCCATATCCAACAAGAGGTGAGAGAAGTCAGGCTTTGAAGGACAAAGATAAAGGTAAGGAGAAATAAAAAGAGAAAGGTAAAACAAATAAAACTCTCCCTTACCCTAAGGCAGTTAGGCCAGCTTTGAATAATGAGTTATATGCTTCTCAGGCTGCAGGTGAGAGTGGAATTAAATGGTACTTTTGGAGTTTCAGGACTTTTGGAGTTGTGTAGAATAGGTCTATAATATTTTCTCCTTTTCCAGCCCAGAATTCTAGCTGCCGGCATTCTCCCTCTTCATGTAAACCTTGTAAAATAAGAGAGAAAAGGCACAAGTATTGTGACATAATGTGTAATAACAACCCATAATGCAATAAATATCGATATAAAAGCATGATGCAAAATGGATATTTGTGTAAGTAAAGGTAGAGATAAAACAACTCGGGGATACACATATGACATGCGGCAGGACCTAAAGAATAAAGTAGGTCAGGCCAGATCAATCTACGGATTGCGGGGGCATGCCCTGACGCGCGGCGACGACTATCAAGCCGAACACGGCAAGCACAATCACGTCCGGGCCGAAAACGGTAGACTGAGTCCATCCGAACTAGGACATGATCTGGCCCCATATAGAGGCGCCGCACACCCCCTCTGCATCACTGATGAAGTAATGGAACATGAATTCCCAGAAGGGTTCAAACCCGTGAAAATCAAATAATATGATGGAACCACAGACCCCGCGATATGGATTGAAGACTTTCTTCTCCACATTCATATGGCCCACGGTGATGATCTTCATGCCATCAAATACCTCCCACTAAAACTCAAGGGGCCAGCTCGGCACTGGTTGAACAGCCTTCCCGAAAATTCCATTGGCAACTGGGAAGACTTGGAAGACGCCTTCCGCGATAACTTCCAAGGTACGTATGTCCGGCCTCCGGATGCCGATGACCTAAGTCACATTATCCAGCAGCCCAGGGAGTCAGCCAGGAAGCTTTGGACTAGGTTCTTAATTAAAAAGAACCAAATTGTCAATTGTCTGGATGCCGAAGCCCTTGCGGCCTTTAAACATAGAATCCGAGACGAATGGCTCGCCCGCCACATCGGACAAGAAAAACCAAAATCCATGGCAGCCCTTACCGCTCTGATGACCCACTTTTGTGTGGGAGAGGACAGCTGGCTCGCTCGTATAAGCAACAACACCAGTGATCTAGGCACTTCCGAAATTCGAGACAGCAACGACAAGCCACGGCGCAATAAACACAAGCGTCGAAATAATAATGAAGGAACGCAAGACACGGCGGTCAACGTTGGATTCAGCGGCTCCAAACCCGGTCAACGGAAAAAACAATTCAAGGCAAACAGAGACGGACCATCCAATCTAGACAAGATACTGGATCGACCCTGCCAAATTCATGGCACCCCCGATAAACCAGCCAATCATACCAACAGAAGCTATTGGGTCTTCAAACAAGCCGGCAAGCTTAATGCCCAACACAAGGGGAAGGGGCCGCCCAGTGACAGCGACGACGAAGAGACTCGCCAACCGAACACCGGGGGTCAGAAGGAATTTCCCCCCAAAGTAAAAACAGTAAACATGGTACACGTGACACACATCCCTACGGGGAAGCGCTAATGCACACTATGGACGCCTTCGCCATAGAGCCGGTCGCCTCAAAATGTAGCCAATGGGCGGCTTGCCCGATCACTTTTGATCGCAAAGACCACCCAGCCAGTATCCATCACGAAGGTTCAGCAACTCTGGTCCTCGACCCAATTATTGATGGGTTCCACGAAAGTCCTTATGGACGGCGGCAGTAGCCTTAATCTACTCTACCAGGACACTGTCCGCAAAATGGGCATCAATCCTTCAAGAATCAATCCCACCACAACTTCCTTCAAGGGAGCAGTACCCGTCATAGAAGGTCACTGCACGGGTTCAATTACATTGGAAGTCGTTTTCGGCTCGCCGAACAACTTTCGAAGCGAAGGCTTGGCCTTCGATATTGCCCCGTTCCGCAGTAGCTACCATGCACTGCTCGGGTGTACCGCTTTTGCTCGTTTTAATGCGACCCCACACTATGCTTATCTAAAGCTTAAGATGCTCGGTCCACGTGGTGTCATCACGATAAACGGAAACATGGAACGCTCCCTCCATACAAAGGAGCATACTACGGCTACTGCAGTCAAAGTACAAAGTGGCCCCATCAAGCCGCATATCTCATCGGCCATCAAGCCGTCAGTCTCTATTAAACAGGACCGATCAATCTTAGAGCTGGATTAGCAGTTCGGCCTCCATCGTTTGCCTCATATAGCTGCGAAGTTTGTACCGCGCATACATAATTATGCACTTAAAATACCCTAGTCACCGGCGGAGGCACAATATGGACATGCCTACAATGCGGTTCGCACTCCCATAGCCTTTTCCCCTTTTTCCTAACTATCATCTATCTTTTACCTCAGGTGACTCAAAGCCTGGTCATCTTATGGACTCTTTCTGAGTTCGGCTTCGTATAGATAACCAAAGGCTATTCCTACCAAGGAGTTCTTTTGCCAAGGCAAGGCAACGCAGACGTGCGACAGGAGGTCGAAATAGTTTTTTGTAGACCACACTCTTTATTTCAAACCTGTAAAGTGCCTTTTTCCTCAGCCTTCGACCCCCGGCATGTTAAATAGTCCGGGTAGTGGCATTGTAATCTGAAAGATTGTGTTTGACATGTCAATCAGATTCCAGTGAACACAGTCCGTATTCAGTATTTGCTTTTTCTAAGAACTAAATTTTGCTTCTTCGGTTGGTTCACACACGCACCTCGACACTAATTGCCAGGGGCTCGATATGGCAACATATGAGTTGCCGACAAATCCGAATAGCTTTATGCATACTTCGGCGTCATGAGTTTGGCCTTATATGCATCAGCTCCGAATCATGTCTCTGGTCAATAGTTGGGTTGCCCGGCTCCTGTGCTTACTACCTTATGTTCCGCCCTATCGGCTGAGGTAGTAAAGGGAGAACTACTGCGATTGTGTTTCCGGTTCATCTGGTCAAGCACCCCAGTAGAGAAAGCCGAAAACTAACTGTCATGATGCGGTGAGACCTGACCAACCACTCGATGACTTATCAGAATCTTTCGCGATTCCTTCCGTATTACATGAAGGACCACTCTTCTGGGCACCTATGTAATGCATTGTATTCGGATAACTGCGTACATACCAGGGGCTATATTGTACACCCACCGTCAAACTCCTATGGCTAAGTGAAAGTGTTAAAGCCCTATAGTCTGATTGCCTAGTTAGCTGCACTGGCACCTCCTTCATGGACCAAGAAGTTGGGTCAAGAGTGATGAAGTGCTTTTATGAACACCCCCGTATTATGTGCGAGGGGGCTGAAGCCGACGACTGGAAAACTTTCAGATTATACAAAAAACGGGTGCACAGGAGGAACCAAAACCTTCAGGCAAAAAGCATAGCCTGTAAAATATCATAATATTGTTTTTACAATTTCGTTACAATCACTCGAATATCATATCCTTCGAGCACTGACCCTCTATCAAGCGGGCGCCCTCAAGGACATCCTCAAAATAATGCTCCAGCGTGTGATGGTCCTTGCCCCCAGGTGGACTCACTAGAAAAAAAATACACTTCCGCGATGATACGTGTTTGTCACAGTAGGTCGCATTTTCTGTCATGCATGTACATCCATGACAAATTTATGACAGAATCAAGATAGTCATACCCGTGCTGTCGTAGAAGTGTTCCATGACATTGCCAAAATTATCATCACAGAAGTGTCCACTTCCATGATGGTAAATCGCGCTTCATAGAAGTGCTTTCGTCAAGGGTGACCGACACGTGGCATCCACCGTAACGGAACATCGTTAAGCTATCGGGTCGGATTTTGGATCCGATAACCCGTTAACAGCCACGACCAATGCCGATTTTCCACGTGTAAAATTCTCATTGGCTGACAGATCCACGCGTCAGCTCTGCGTTGGCACAGGTGTCACTCATCCAACGGTCGAGATGGGCCTATGATATGTTCACACATGGACCGGCCCAAAAGTGGCCCACAAAGTTTAAATGGGCTGGCCCAACCGAAGGCCCATAAGATTTAGCGGACCATAATGGGCCGGCCCAGCTAAAGGCCCACAAAATTTAGTGGACCATAATGGGCCGGCCCAGCTAAAGGCCCACACGATTTTGCAGACCATAATGGGTCGGCCCAGCTAAAGGCCCACAAGATTTTGCGGACCACAATGGGCTGGCCCAGCTAAAGGCCCACAAGATTCTGCAGACCATAATGGGCGGCCCAGCTAAAGGCCCAACATTCTCTTTCAAATCGGCCCGTCAACGGCCTGTCCTAAACTTGTCATCAACACGGCCCAAGGTCAATTCTGGCCCGTTAACAGTCCGCTAAGTAATTGGGCCAAATTATGGCCCGGTGTATTTCCGGCCTGTTAAAGGTCCGGCTTCATTTGGGCCCATTTATAGGCCATCAAAACTTACGGCCCATAAACGGTCGTGAAGGATTTGGGTCATATTCGGCCATGTCTGACATTTAGCATGTTAGAGGCCCACTATAGCTTTGGGCCACTTTCGGCCTGTTGTCATTTTCGGCCTGTTAACACCGGGCGTAAACCATGGGCCATATGTGGCCCAACGTCATATCGGGCCCATTAACAGCCCATATAAAAATGACGATAATCTAGCCCGACCAAAGTTCCAGCCTATTAAAGGCCCGTGTATTAGGTCGGCGCATTTACGGTCTGTCAAAGATCCGCATCGTAAATGGGCCACCATTTCGGCCTGCTAAGTCCAGTGGGTTATTTGGCACAATCAGGGCCCAATCTCACTTTCGGTCTATTAAAGGACCATGTTTTTTATGGCTCGAGATATTTACACCTGTAAACGGCCTATTTTTACCGAGGGCCCAAATTATGTTTAGGCCTGTTAAAGGCCCACTATGGGCATAGGCCTACCAGAAAAATATGAAAGCTTATGCTGATTTAGGCCCAGATATTTTTAGTGGGTTACATGCCAATTTCGGCCCATAATCATTTTTATCCCAATTGGAATGGGTCCGACGAATGTTGGCATGTTGGGCTCCTACGAAGCTTTCAGCCGAATACATTACTAAGATAAACCTACACTATATAAAAATACCGTCGTAATTACTGCAGCCTGAGGCAGCAACATAAATGTTGTATCACAACAAAATAAATTCCAACCATACAATGAAAGGCATGTTGGCATAAAGTTTACAGTCCTTCCAGATAAAAGCACCATCAGATGTATAGAAGCATAGATCATTTGACCTGAGTGCTAATGTTTCAGGCTATAGAATTTGATGGAGTAGCACGATCTCCACCTTTTTTCCGCCATTGCTCTTGAACAACGAAGCGAATGTATGATAGTCTGGTTTCAAAATCATTCATATCTTGATGACATTTCCCAACCACTATTCTTGTTTCCGAAACAACATCCATTAGGGATTGGACTTGTGTTTGGAGCACAGATATATCACTCTGTCTAGCAGGAAGATTTTGTTCAGTAGGCGATTTGGACAAGGTTACCTTGACAACCAACCCAGAATTACGCAGGAAGGTGCTTTTTGCACTGTTAGTGGAGAGATACTGGCGCACTATAGCAAGAGGTGACATTGTGCCTGTAGTAGCCTCATCACCTTCAGGTGGTTGTGGCTATTTAATCATTTGTTCTATAGCTTCCTGAAAGTTTGAACTTGTAGATTAGTGTACCAGATAAGTTACTAATGAGACAAAAACAAACAAAGTAGGTTAAACGTTTATACATAACTTATTTTGGTGAACTACTGTAATACATTAGCATGTATTGTAGTGCCAATTACATAATAAAATCACTTTCAGAACATATGTCCATGTAGCATGCCTACTGTATTGTCTATTTCCTCACATTCGTTGACATCTAAGGATAAAGAGACATGGTTTAAAGTAGGTTGAACATAGTATGACATCATTCATATCATGGGCAAACAGATATAAAACAAACAGGCTATTTTATCATTGTGTGCGCACGTGAACATAACAACTAGATTACAGATCAAGACCAAAAGAATATCCTCCATCTCTCTTAAACCATGTAAGGTGAAATGATACGTTAAGATAACTATGAATAAAAGTGAACAGAGTAACTGACATTGGCTGCAAACCAAGTAGTTAAATGAACACATCACAGTACCAATCAGTTCAAGGCAGGAGGAGTAAGGACTTACAACAACGGCTTGAACTAGTGTGCCCATGCCCTTCATCTTGCTGGTGTGGCAATCCTTGAAGATTTGCACTGCATTCGGTTCAGGTTCTTTTTGGTGCGCACAGGCTTTCCTCTGTATTTGGAACAAGTCAATATAGATACAATAATATGGCACAAAAAAAGAAGGAAGTAGCAGCTATTTACAAGAGCCTCGCAGTGTGCAATATAGCTACGAGATCCCGTTGTCTGTTGGAACTTCACTTTAGAATGGTTGGTTTTGTTCTTCAAACAGTTAGCCTAGAAGAAGATACACTTGTAAGGCACATACATAAATACAAGTTCAATATGTGGTCTGATCAAATACATATAGCCTACCTGATACTTTGGATCAGACCAGTGTTTAACAAGGGCTGTCCAGTCTTCATCTGTAATATATTCCACTGGAGATGTTTGGGCAATTTCATTTTTAGCCTTGCCTTCAAAGTGGAATTTCTATGGTGGTACTGATACTGTCGTAGAGCAGACTGAAAAATATGAGTGCATGCTTGTTTAGTTGCATCATCTTTCGGATCCAACTTGAACCTCATCTGTTGAAAAAAGAATGAGAGTCTTATTAGGAGGAAGCTAGAAAGTATGGGACAGAGCAAGACAATATTACTAATTGCGATCAATAACATTTGAAAGTGCGTTATATCGACTAGAGGGGGGGTGAATAGGCGATTTTTATGAAAGTCTTCAAAACGTGGAAGTTATGAAGACAAACAGAGTGAACAAGCCTATCACTATGCAGCGGAAGTTAGATTACACAACGCAAGCCATGGTCAAGTATACAATATAGTGAAAGCATAGTGACTAACAGCTTCAGTGTAATGAGGATCAGGTTGGAAGAAGTTATGAAGCCAAACAGATCATACAGTCAAGTTGTGAAGACAGAAGATAAAGCAAGCATGCAATAGCTTCACAATGTGTACTGGTAAGTAAAGGGAGGCGAAGATGAAACCAGTGACACGTTGAAGACAATGATATGTTGGACCAGTTCCAGTTGCTGTGACAACTGTACGTCTGGTTGGAGCGGCTAGGTATTTAAACCAAAGAACACACAGTCCCGGACACCCAGTCCTGAACACGCAGCTCAGGACACCCAGTCCTCACCATTTTCTCCTTGAGCTAAGGTCACACAGACCCCGCCCAATCACTCTGGTAAGTCTTCAAGGTAGACTCCCAAACCTTCACAGACTTCGTTCACCGGCAATCCACAATTCCTCTTGGATGCTCAGAACGCGACGCCTAACCGTCTGGAGGATGCACAATCCTCAAGTGTAATAAGTCTTCAGATCACTCAGACAAGAAGACTTAAGTGATGCCCAATTACTCTGGCTCTGGGTGGTTAGGGCTTTTCTTCCTCACTAAGGATTTTCTCTCAAAGGCTTCGAGGTGGGTTGCTCTCAAATGACAAAAGCCGTGCACTGAAATCTGAGCAGCCAACCGTTTATGGTTGTAGGGGTGGACTATTTATAGCCACTTGGCAACCCTGACCTGATTTGTCCGAAATGACCCTGGGTCACTAAGGAACTGACACGTGTACTAACGGTCGGATTTCGAACTCTCACGGCAACTTTACTTGGGCTGCAAGTAAAGCTGACTTGTCTGACTCTGGACAAGATTTTCTCTCATTGTCTTCACTTGAAGACATAGGATTTGAATTAGGCATCACTTCAGTCATCCAGACTGGTTCTCTTGGACCCCACTTAATAGTACGGTGGTTCCTATGACACAACATGAATGAAGTAAAACTACGAAGGATCTAAGTCTTCGAGTTCCATAGGTTTCATGGGGAGTCTTCATATGTCATTGTCTTCGACATGAATGTCTTCATGAACCACCATTGTCTTCAATGTCTTCGTACATTTTTGGGGGTCATCTCTGGTAGCTAAACTGAATGAATGAGGGGCTTCTACCTGTGTTATCCTGCAATTCTCACACACACATTAGTCCCTCAACTAGGTTTGTCGTCAATACTCCAAAACCAACTAGGGGTGGCACTAGATGCACTTACAATCTCCCCCTTTTTGGTGATTGATGACAAACTAGTTGAAGTTTTCAACGGGGAATATAATTTGTGAAATTCTAAAGGAATTGTCTTCATAAGCTGCAAGGGCTCCCCCTGAAGATGTGCATATAAGTGATGACAATCCACTTCAACTTATGATGACAATCCATCATGCATGTAAAGATATATGAAGATAATGATATGCATAATGAAAAATGGACGTCTGCAAAATGATATAAGTGCGGAAATTATCGTCGTACATGCGGAATTTATCTTTGCAAAAACACAGTGGCAAACATAGTAGCAGACGACCATCAAGTTTAAGTGTTACAACTCAAAGAACCAAATGTAGCAAAACGAGAGTTGTAAGCACGAAGCAAAATATAATAAAGCACCCGCCCTTATTATTGACCCGCTTGAAGATTATAAACATCATATGCTTCTCCCCCTTTTGTCAGTGATGACCAAAAAGGTTTGAAGACATAGAGTTTTCTACGCGTTCCCAGGCGCGGCAGGGTCGGTGGAGGCGTTTGGTGGAGCTGGCGAGCTTGGTGCAGTGACGACGCGCGCTGAAGAAGGTGGTGGTGATGTAGCGTCGTCTTCTTCCTCAATGATTTTTCCAGTCACTGTGGCAGCAGAGGAAGAGAACTCTGATTCTTCAAGCGACGGAGTTCCACGCAACACAGCTCTTCTAGGGGGTGTGGAGTCAAACTTGAATCTCTCTTTGAAGCCATCCTCTTGCAGTTCAGCTTCAGTGCACATCATTGTGAGGCCTTTCCAAGTGCGGCGACAGGTTTCATGTGCGACAAAGGCATTCTTGGTGGCCAGATTCCTGATGTGATTGACGTCTTGCATGATACTACGCATCTGCCTTTTGAGCCAGTCGTGATGCCTATCTTGCTTTTGGTGCAGAGCCACAAGAAGTTCACGGTCAGTGAGCGTACGAGCATGTTTCTTGGGTCTCTGTGTAGTTGTGCTGTCAGTGGCTTCAGTTGATGCAGGGGCACGTGTGGTGCCAGCCATTGGATAGACTCTGGAAATGGCTTCAACACCTTCATCATGCTGAGTGAAGCTCTAGTGTTCTGCATTCTGAAGACTTAATGGCTGCTTGGCAGGCTCAGGATAAATCGCTTCAGCAGAGGTGTCCACATCAGGTAAGAAGATTCTGTGGTTGCGAGCAGAGGGTTGATAGGATATTGCAGAGTGGAGCTTGATGAGCCTCATAACCCATGGAGCATAAATCTTCAGACCAAAGAGATCTGAGCCAGACGCTGCAAGTTGACGTATAAAGAGATCCTGGGCATTGAAGCATTTGCCATGCAGGATGCAGAAGATGAGAGTCTTCATGGCACCTTCAACCTTGGCATATCGAGAGTGCCCCTTAATGGGCCATAGAGTCCGCCTGACGATGTGATAGATAGTTCTGGGCAGGTACTCTAAGTCTTCAACGAAGAACTCGGTTGGGTAAGGTGCGTCAGGATGCAATGGCTTCATCATTGAGAGCATCTGACTCATATTTGGCTCAGGTCGCTGAAATATGCTCTCAACTGCTTCCGCCTCAAGGCGCTGGTGTGGAAAGATACGGCCTTGGTTGTAGAGGACGCAGGAGTAGTAGCTGCGCTGTGCGTAGCTCCAGAACCTATCTGACACAATCCGTTCCTTTGAGTAAGGGTTCTTGGAGCGTTTGAAGAAGGTGTTATCTGCCCTGAAGCTATTGACATTAAAGGAGCCAGGACCGGTTGCAGGACCTGGGAACCTTGGCAGTCGTGGGATTGGCTTCTGTACCTGGGGCCTGTGCGCAACATGATAGTTGAACTGTGGACCGGCAGCAGACTCAGGCACAGAAGGGTCAGAGGCAGTAGCTTCAGTATCTCTTGAAGCTGTTGGCTGGTCGGGCTCCACAAATGCTTCAGTATTGGGTGTGGCAGCCGCAAAGGTGTCAGCCTCAGCACGTGTAGTGAGAGGGATGGATTCAGGTACGTTCTCCTTGAGAACTTCTTCTTGTTGGTGCGGGGGAGATGGAGCTTGAGGTTCTTCGTGCTCTTCTTCATGTTCTTCGGCTGATGCAGCCGGAATGTCGTCAGCAGTCTGAGCCCTTGGCCCTTTGCGAAGCCTACGGAATGCAGGTGACGCTGGTGGAGTTGCAGTGGGCTGGGGCTCATTCTCTTCCTCCTGCGGGCGATCTGCCCATGATGCATCTTGGGTGATTGGCGTCAAGGGACGACCAATGCTGATCATTTCGCTTGTTTTGAGCTGAGGAAGGACTGCATCACCTTGCACATTGTCTTGGAGACCAATGTCTTCAGCAGCGTTGGAGCCGGCTGCTGGAATGTCTTCAGCGTGCGGAGCCTATGTGAAAGCAGGCTCATGCACGGTCAGCTGACGATCTTCGTTCGGAAAGTGGACGGAGAGGGGTTCGACTATCAGGGGCTCTGTGGGAGCAGCCCGAGACTTCTTGGTCTTGCATTTCTTGATGGTGGGGTCTGAAGGAGAGGCTTCAGGGTGTTTCCTCTTCCTTGCTTCAGCTTCGGCTATCCTTGTCTTCTTAAGCACTGAAGCGGTTGAGCGGTGCTTTGGCTTCGAGCCAGGCTTGGCAGTGGGGAAGACAATCGGAACAGCTTCTAGTCGTGGGGCCTCTTGTTCAGCCACAGTGGGCTTCTTCTTTTTCTTAGCGGCCATCCCGGGGTCGATGCCGGGACGCCCAAGTGCCTTTCGCTTCTCAGCCTCATTGTAGGCCTGCACACAGAGATCAGCCAAATTCTTCATGCGCTCACGTGAACCCTGAGCCTCTGCACGTTTCTGCATAAAGTTTTCCTTCAACTCGTGCAACATGATTTTGAAGTCTTTGACTTCTTGGACGCTGAGCGTGGCCATGTTCTGCTTGAACTGAGCCTTTTAAAAATCTATCTTCTGCTTCAGTTCCACTATGCGCTGGGCAATTGCGAGTTCTGAAGCAATAGCTCCTTGGAAGGCTACGCTGAGGCCAATGGGCAGCTGCAGATCATCGAAGCTGATGTTGGGTGTATCAAACCACTCATCAATGAAGTTGTGGATGATTGCTGCATCGAACAGGGGCAGATTGTTGAAGATTTCAGCCTCCTCCTTGCTCTTGATTAGCTGCTCAAGAGCGTCATCGGCAAGATCGTCGTCACTTGACAGATCAATGGCCTCGCAGCGCAGAACGGCAGCGGCAGTGAGCTCTTTGCCAGTATGTGGCTGAGGCTTCTTGGCTTCTTGGGGCTTGGAGACTCGTGATAAGTCTTCAGACTACACACTTGCTTCAGGAGGTGCAGTGGCCAATGGCTTCGCTCTGGAGATCTTGGGAGAAGCGGCTGGCTTGGAAGCTTTTGGCTTCTTCTTCATCTGCTTCGGCTCCGGGGCAGCAGGAGCGTCATCAGACTCAGTGTCTGCTGGAGGGTCGTTCACGGCAGTCCCTTGGACTAGAATGCGAGTGATGATGCCTTCGAGATTGGCATACGGCCCGATGACATTGGGATTTGCGTCGCGTGTGCCATCCGCCCTTGGCTTAGAGGGACCAGGGTTGAAGTCCAGTCCAAACTCCTTCTTGTTTTGCTTCGCAGAGTTCTGAGCAAATTGGAAGTTGCGCTTGAAGAGATTGTCATCGCGACACCAGAGAAGTGATGACGGATGTGCTTCAGCTGGCTGTGGTCCTCTGACCATGCATGGATAGAAGCCTTGAGCAATGGCTTCGTCTCTGGACCGGGGTACGAGATTTTTGTACAAAACATCTCCCCATGGCCTCTTGATGGCGCACTTCTCTGCATATTCCTTGGTGACGAAGCGGTATTGGAACCACTGCTCTGCCCAATATCTTCGAATCCATTGGATTCGTGTCTTGCGCTGACCATAGCTCTCTTCAGGATCAGTTTGGTACATTTCTGCCAAATCTTCAGGCAGATCTTTAGACGTTTCACCACGTCTCTGTCTGCCTCCCTTCCTTGCTGGTTTTTCTGTTGCCATGAAGCTTAACTTGGAAGGCTTCAAGAGATTCAAAGTCTTCAAAGGCTTCCTTTTGCTTGACCAACAGGAACTTGCTTCGGGTGAATTGATGTGACGCTGTAGGAACTCTGCAAATGAATGCAGACTATGAGAACCAAAAGATTCTCCCACGGACATGTACCTGTGACAGCATTAAGGTGCGAGGGAAGGGGAAGAGGTCATATGCATTCTCAGAAGATTTTGAAGATAAATCAGTTTAGAAGATATTGACCTCATCATGCGAAGACATTCACTTTATAGAAAAGAAGTTGGTTCCAGATTTGTACGAACCCATAGATCAGTACAAGTGAGGAATCTAACTACTTCATGAAGAACAAGTGAATATACTAGGCAAGTTATGAGATGCAGATGAGAGGGATGAAACTTGTGTGAATGGAAACCTCTTTTGGCAGAAAGTGATGGAGCTATAGGATCAAAAGAGGCTGTAAAAAGACTTGTTATTTACCAGACTTGGAACTGCTAGACGAGGTGAGAGTTGAGGCCGAGCAGTTCGATCCTCCGTGCCCTAACTTGGCGACGGAAGACACCTACGGCGACGGCGGAGAGACTGATGTCCGCTGTCGGCGTGAGAACGGCGTCGGAGAGGTTGCGGCAGTGAAGCACTTCGTCGCCGGCGTTGTTGAGAGTTAGCGGTGGCGCTAGGGTTCGTGCGAGGGTGGAAGAAGAGATAATGACCGCAGTGAAACGTGTATTTATAGGGATATGGGCGGCACTGTGCTATTACTCAGGTGCCCCTGGCGATTCGCATCTGATCAGTACATGGCCAGCATGCGGAATTGTGGGGGCAGTTTCACCCCACGCACGCCTTGTTTGTCGGGAGCCGTTCCTACTTCTCCGGATTTCTTGTTGAAGGAAAAATATTGAAAGCTATTTTAAAGTTTGTCCCTGTGTCTTCTTCTGACAAGGATGCAGTGAAGACATTCGACAGTTTCAATAGAATGCATATGACTTGGAGAGATAGAGTTTGAGGTAGGAAGCATGGAGAGGTTAGGGTCCGATCACATTCACTTAGTTCAAAAGATTCAAACAAGAAGACATAGCTATAAGTGAATGCTGTAGAGGACAGAACACCAGTACATATATAATCAACATAGTGAAGATAATCATGAAGACATGTTGATATTGAAGCCAAACCAAATGTGAAGACATAGCAAATGTAATGCCATGAGTGAAACACTTCAAGCAGAAAAATTTGGTGGTGGCGCTACCCACCATATAGGAAGTATTAGACCCAGACACGGTGCACAATTATCGTGGCGCTCCGAAGTCAAATTCCACGTTAATGTATTCACACTTAGATTGTATGTCTTCATTGATTGAAGATATACGTTACTTTGTGTGTTGCACATCTAAGTCATCATCATGCATAAGTGTTAGGATGTGTGCCTGATCACAGGACATTTGAGGATTCCAAGATATTTAGCTCACACCGTAACTTGCAAAATCTCTTCTCATCCAAGGGCTTGGTGAAGATATCTGCCAATTGCTCTTCAGTGTTGACGTGTATGATATCAATGTCTTCCTTTGCAACATGATCTCTGAGAAAATGATGACGAATTTCAATGTGCTTTGTCTTCGAGTGCTGAACTGGGTTGTTGGTGATCTTGATGGCGCTTCCGTTGTCCCAGTAAAGTGGCACTTGCTTCAGATGAATGCCATAATCCTTGAGGGTTCGCTTCATCCATAGAAGCTGAGCGCAGCAGGATCCAGCAGCAATGTATTCAGATTCGGCAGTGGAGAGAGATACACAGTTCTACTTCTTTGAAGACCAACAGACAAGTGATCGGCCTAGAAAGTGACATGTGCCTAATGTGGACTTCCGATCAACCTTGTCACCAGCGTAATCAGCATCCGAAAATCCAACCAGATCAAACTCTGAGCCCTTTGGATACCATAAACCTAGAGTTGGGGTGTGAGCCAAATATCGAAGAATTCGCTTCACAGCTAAGTGATGCGACTCCTTTGGTGCCGCATGGAACCGAGCACACATGCAAACACTAAGCATAATATCTGGCCTAGATGCACATAAATAAAGCAAAGAACCAATCATAGAGCGGTATACCTTTTGATCGAACTCTTTACCATTGTCGTCAGGACCCAGATGATGTTTGGCTGGCATTGGTGTTGTGAAGCCTTTGCAGTCTTGCATACCGAACTTCTTTAGGCAATCTTTGAGATATTTCTCTTGAGATATGAAGATGCCATTGCGTTGTTGCCGTATCTGAAGACCGAGGAAGAATTTCAGCTCGCCCATCATAGACATCTGATATTGCTCTTGCATCATATATCCGAACTCCTCACTGTACTTCTGATTGGTGCAGCCGAAGATAATGTCATCCACATATATTTGGCACACAAACAGTTCACCATCATATGTCTTTGTGAAGAGAGTGGGATCCAGGGAATCAGGTATGAGGCCTTTGCTCTTCAGGAAGTATTTGAGTGTATCATACCAGGCACGAGGGGCTTGTTTGAGGCCATATAGTGCCTTTTGAGCTTGTAAACCATGTCAGGATGTTTTGGATCTTCAAACCCAGGTGGTTGTGCAACATACACTTCTTCTTCAATTTTGCCATTGAGGAAGGCACTTTTTACATCCATTTGATACAGAATTATGCTGTGATGATTTGCATAGGCCAGCAGTATACGGATGGCTTCAAGTCTGGCAACACGAGCAAATGTTTCATCGAAGTCAATGCCTTCCACTTGAGTATATCCTTGAGCAACGAGACGAGCCTTGTTTCTGACGACTTGGCCATGCTCATCTTGCTTGTTGCGGTATATCCATTTGGTGCCTATTATGTTATGCTTCCGTGGATCAGGACGCTTAACCAACTCCCATACATTGTTCAGCTCAAATTGTTGAAGCTCTTCTTGCATAGCTTGAATCCATTCAGGTTCCATAAAGGCTTCATCAATTTTCTTGGGTTCTATGATTGAAACGAATGCGAAGTGTCCGCAGAAGTTTGCCAATTGAGTTGCCCTTGAACGAGTCAGTGGACCAGGTGCATTGATGCTATCAATTATTCTATCAATCTGCACTTCATTGGCAACACGAGGATGTAGGGGTCGAAGACTTTGCTCTTGCTGATCTACGTTGTCATGGGGAGGAATGTCTTCAGGCTGAGCATTGTCTTCATGTGGATCAGGTGCTGAGATGATAAGTTCTTCTTCAGGACGAGCTTCAGAAGGTATAATTTCTCCAGTTCCCATTAGCTTGATTGATTCACTGGCTGGAACTTCATCTAGCACATCTGGTAGTTGCTCTCTTTGTGACCCATTGGTCTCATCGAACCGCACATCCACTGTTTCAACCACTTTGTAGTGAAAGAGATTGAAGACTCTGTAGGAGTGCGAATCCTTTCCATATCCAAGCCTGAAGCCCTCATGTGCTTTTGGAGAAAATTTTGAGGTGTGGTGAGGGTCCTTGATCCAGCATCTTGATCCAAATACTCTGAAGTAACTGACATTTGGCTTCTTGCCAGTCAGAAGTTCATAAGATGTCTTGTTTAACAGCTTGTGAAGATATACACGGTTGATAGTATGGCATGCAGTGTGAATGGCTTCAGTCTAGAATTTTCTTGGTGTCTTGTACTCATCTAACATTGTTCTGGCCATCTCAATGAGTGTTCTGTTCTTGCGTTCGACGATGCCATTCTGTTGTGGCGTGTATGGAGCTGAGAATTCATGAGTGATGCCCAATGTATCAAGATATGTGTCAAGGCCAGTGTTCTTGAATTCTGTGCCATTGTCACTTCTGATGTGCTTTATCTTGGCGCCATAATTGTTCATAGCCCGATTTGCGAAGCGTCTGAAGACATCCTGCACTTCAGTCTTGTAAAGGATTATGTGCACCCAAGTATATCTAGAGTAATCATCAACAATGACGAAGCCATAGAGGCAAGCAGTAGTGGAAAAAGTTGAGTAGTGAGTGGGACCGAAGAGATCCATGTGAAGCAGTTCGAAGGGTTGAGTAGTGGTCATGATTGTCTTCGAAGGATGTTTTGCCCTTGTCATCTTCCCAGCTTCACAGGCACCGCATAAGTGATCTTTCTTGAACTTGACGCCCTCGATGCCTATGACATGCTTCTTCTTCGCAAGGGTGTGGAGGTTCCTCATGCCAGCATGCCCAAGTCTTCGATGCCAAAGCCAGCATTCTGAAGCCTTTGCGAGAAGACAAACTGCAAGCTGTGGCCCTGCTAAGAAATCTACCACATACAAATCATCTTTTCGATACCCTTCAAACACTAGAGACTTGTCAGATCCCATTAGTATCAGACAACGATATTTTCCAAAGATTACAATCATGTTCAAATCGCAAAGCATTGAGACATACATTAAGTTGAAGCCAAGGGATTCAACAAACATGACTTTATCCATGTGTTGATCCTTTGAGATTGCAACTCTACCTAGACCCAGTACCTTACTTGTACCAGTGTCAGCGAATGTGATGTGGCTCTTGTAAGATGGACATAAGGTTGAGTCCATAAAGAGACTTCTTTTGCCAGTCATGTGATTTGTATACCCACTGTCAATAATCCATTCTGAAGACTCTGAAGTCACTGGTGTCGTACCCTACAGTGCAGTTAGGGGGATAGGCTTCACGAAGAGTGTTGTGAAGCAAAAACATTTGACGAACCAGTGGATTATGAAAACTTAGATCCAGGTTAGGACAAGTAGGGAGAGTAGCATGCGATTCAGGTATGAAATACATAGTGATGCCATTCGGGCATTTGATCTTGCGCCCCACAAGATTTTTAAGGTCCCCAGCAATAGCGTCAGAAGATTTTGGTTTTGTGCTGGAGACCTTTCCCTGCAAAAGAGAGTTAAGCTTTCTTAACCACCCACATCTTCAAGGGTGGCTTAGAAGCAATAAGTCTAAGTGCAGCATCTGAAATTTTTGGCTTTGGAGCCCTAGCAAACAGTCTAGCAGGTGGGCAATAGTACTCATAAGAATAGGCAGAATAGTTTTTGGTCATATGAGAACGACGGTTTGAAGAACCGCTCTCATATGCCTGAGCATGGTTTCCCTGCAAAACATTTGTGTTAGTGCGACTCAAATGAGTCCTCTGCCTGTATGAAGCCTTTGGACCATATGAAGCCTTTGGTTTGAGGTTTGTCCTCTTCATGTGAGGTGTCATGAGGACATTCACAGGAAGATTCTCAAGACACGTTTTTGGAACCCAGATCTTCTTCATAGGCGGTCCATTCCTGTAGTTAGTACCAATGTACCTGGCAAACACTTCACCATTCTGATTCTTAAACAGTTTATAGTTTGCATCAAAGGATTCATCAATGATAATTGGATTAGCACAAGTGAAGCCAGATAGATTGGATGGATCTGCTGAGGATTCCTTTGCAGCAACCCATGTGGTTTTGGGGTACTGCTCAGGTTTCCAGTAAGAGCCATCTGCATTAATTTTCCTCACGAACCCAACACCCTCTTTCCTAGGGTTTCGGTTCAGAATCTGCTTCTTGAGGACATCACATAATGTCTGATGTCCTTTGAGACTTTTGTGCATCCCTGTTTCAAGCAATGTCTTCAACCTAGCATTTTCATCAGCAATAGCAGTGGTATCCTCAGCAGAGGGGTTAGTTACCACTTCAACAATTGAAGATATTGCAACAGCATTAGCAGTGGAACATTCAGCAACAGAAATAGCATTATCACACTCAATGCATTTAAGGCATGGTGGTTCAAATCCTTCCTGAGCAGAACTGATCTGTTCGGCTCGAAGTAACTCGTTTTCCTTTTGAAGATCTTCATGATCCGCTCTCAACTTCTCAAGATCTTGCGTCTTTTGAAGATAATCATCGGAAAGCTTTTCATGAGTAGTTGAGAGAGTCTCAAGACGATCTTCGAGTTCCTGATACTTAACATGAATATTTTTTATGTCTTCAATTAAGGATTCAGAACGAGTCATTTCAGCACCCAACAGATCATCGCTTCTGTCTAACAGTTTTTGAATATGTTCCATGGCCTTTTGTTGTTCAGTTGCAATTTTAGCAAGTGTTTTGTAACTGGGTTTTGAATCACAATCAGAGTCATCGTCACTGGATGTTTGATAGTGAGTAGTGCGTGTGTTTACCTTGGCACCACGTTCCATGAAGCAGTAAGTAGGAGTAGAGTCGTCCTTGTCATTTGCATCGGTGTTGGTGATGGAGTCATTGTCTTCAGTGTTGAAGATGGACTTGGCGACGTAGGCTGTAGCCAGACTCGCAATGCCTGAATCAGACTCCTCCTTAGACTCCACCTCTGCCTCCTCAGAAGCGGACTCCTCCTCTGAATCCATTTCCTTGCCAACAAATGCACGAGCCTTGCCAGATGAACTCTTCTTGTGTGATGAAGACTTTGAGGAAGACTTGGACGAAGACTTTGAGTATTTCTTCGTCTTCTTATCGTCAGAGTCATATTCCTTGCTCTTCTTCTTCTTTCTGTTCTCATTGTCCCACTGTGGACACTCAGAGATGAAGTGTCCAGTTTTCTTGCACTTGTGACATGTTTTCTTCTTGTAGTCATGAGCAGAAGCTTCATCATTCCTTGAGCTTGATCGTGAAGACTTTCTGAAGCCTTTCTTCTTGGTGAATTTCTGGAACTTCTTCACTAGCATTGCAAGTTCCCTTCCAATGTCTTCAGGATCATCAGAACTGCTGTCAGATTCTTCTTCAGATGAGGACACAGCTTTTGCCTTCAAGGCACGAGTTCGCCCATAGTTTGGACCGTAGATATCTCTTTTCTCAGAAAGCTGAAACTCATGTGTGTTGAGCCTCTCAAGTATGTCAGACGGATTGAGTGTCTTGAAGTCTGGACGTTCTTGAATCATCAGGGCTAGGATGTCAAATGAACTGTCAAGTGATCTTAGCAGCGTCTTGACGATTTCATGTTTGGTGATCTCAGTGGCGCCGAGGGCTTGAAGCTCATTTGTGATGTCAGTGAGCCGGTCAAATGTGTGCTGGACATTCTCATTGTCATTTCGCTTGAAGCGGTTGAAGAGATTGCGAAGAACACTGATTCTCTGATCTCTTTGGGTTGAGATGCCTTCATTGACCTTGGAGAGCCAATCCCAAACCAGCTTGGATGTCTTCAAGGCACTCACACGGCCGTACTGTCCCTTGGTCAGATGACCACAGATAATATTCTTGGCAGTGGAGTCCAGTTGAGTGAACTTCTTGACATCAGCCGCAGTGACACCTTCTCCAGCCTTGGGAACGCCGTTTTCGACGACATACCATAGGTCGACGTCAATGGCTTCAAGATGCATGCGCATCTTATTCTTCCAGTAGGGATATTCAGTTCCATCGAAGACGGGGCACGCAGCGGAGACTTTAATTATCCCTGCAGTTGACATAGCTAAAACTCCAGGTGGTTAAACCGAATCACACAGAACAAGGGAGCACCTTGCTCTGATACCAATTGAAAGTGCGTTATATCGACTAGAGGCGGGGTGAATAGGCGATTTTTATGAAAGTCTTCAAAACATGGAAGTTATGAAGACAAACAGAGTGAACAAGCCTATCACTATGCAGCGGAAGTTAGATTACACAACGCAAGCCATGGTCAAGTATACAATATAGTGAAAGCACAGTGACTAACAGCTTCAGTGTAATGAGGATCAGGTTGGAAGAAGTTATGAAGCCAAACAGATCATACAGTCAAGTTGTGAAGACAGAAGATAAAGCAAGCATGCAATAGCTTCACAATGTGTACTGGTAAGTAAAGGGCGGCGAAGATGAAACCAGTGACATGTTGAAGACAATGATATGTTGGACCAGTTCCAGTTGCTGTGACAACTGTACGTCTGGTTGGAGCGGCTAGGTATTTAAACCAAAGGACACACAGTCCCGGACACCCAGTCCTGAACACGCAGCTCAGGACACCCAGTCCTCACCATTTTCTCCTTGAGCTAAGGTCACACAGACCCCGCCCAATCACTCTAGTAAGTCTTCAAGGTAGACTCCCAAACCTTCATAGACTTCGTTCACCGGCAATCCACAATTCCTCTTGGATGCTCAGAACGCGACGCCTAACCGTCTGGAGGATGCACAATCCTCAAGTGTAATAAATCTTCAGATCACTCAGACAAGAAGACTTAAGTGATGCCCAATTACTCTGGCTCTGGGTGGTTAGGGCTTTTCTCCTCACTAAGGATTTTCTCTCAAAGGCTTCGAGGTGGGTTGCTCTCAAACGACAAAAGCCGTGCACTGAAATCTGAGCAGCCAATCGTTTATGGTTGTAGGGGTGGACTATTTATAGCCACTTGGCAACCCTGACCTGATTTGTCCGAAATGACCCTGGGTCACTAAGGAACTGACACGTGTACTAACGGTCGGATTTCGAACTCTCATGGCAACTTTACTTGGGCTGCAAGTAAAGCTGACTTGTCTGACTCTGGACAAGATTTTCTCTCATTGTCTTCACTCAAAGACATAGGATTTGAATTAGGCATCACTTCAGTCATCCAGACTGGTTCTCTTGGACCCCACTTAACAGTACGGTGGTTCCTATGACACAACATGAATGAAGTAAAACTACGAAGGATCTAAGTCTTCGAGTTCCATAGGTTTCATGGGGAGTCTTCATATGTCATTGTCTTCGACATGAATGTCTTCATGAACCACCATTGTCTTCAATGTCTTCATACATTTTTGGGGGTCATCTCTGGTAGCTAAACCGAATCAATGAGGGGCTTCTACCTGTGTTATCCTGCAATTCTCACAGACACATTAGTCCCTCAACTAGGTTTGTCGTCAATACTCCAAAACCAACTAGGGGTGGCACTAGATGCACTTACAACATTACTTACGGATAAATGGTCAAGGAAGGTGTTAAACTGGGTATTGTCTTTCTCATTCCTGTACTGGATCCACGTTGGGAGGATACGTGCATGACACCTAACGGCAACGGCTGGCTCTAATACTAACTTGGCTGACTCTGTAGCTTCACGTGGCCTTTTTAAACCTGCCTCAAAATGGATCTCCATTCTTCCTCCTTTAGATTTTGTTAATCTGTCAAGCATTATCCCTGATGTCTGTTTCCACTTGCGCCATGGTGCTAGTTCAACAACGAATATGGAAAGTGTTAGTGTATATCAAACTGTAAGAGTACATATAAAGGAGCATGCAACTTCAACTTGACTCGGTCAGGTACCGTCTTGGTGTTGATGCTCATGAGGTTGATCTGATCTTGCCAAGTCCTGTTGTGTCAGCAGTGCTTCAGAAGTAGTGTTAGGTGTGAAGGCAGCTTGGGAACTGGCCAGTTCCGAAGCAAACGAACGAGTAACTAATTGAGATGCTGGTACAGTTGAAGCGGATGCTGCAGCTGGTGGAGCAACTGATACTGTGTTTGTAGATTTAGCCGGTGGACTTTGACCTTCTACTGCACTATAAGTACCAGCAGAATCTTGACGGCAGAACCTTTTCGGTTTCACCCGACGAGTAACAACACTCCCTACTATATTATTTTCCTTGCTCTTTTTTGACTTTGCCATGTCAAGCTGTACCCACAACACAAAAGAATAAAATCACTCTTCAGAACTCATTGATGCATGATACAGACAAGCAATACTTTGATGTAAGACAACCGTATGAGGATGGAATATGTAAGAAAAACAGGACGGCATGACATATTCACAGCTATGATGTGCAAACTAAGCAGAAGGATTTTCAAGAAAATAGAAGTAATGCAAGCTAGACACCATATGAAAGATGCAACCAATATTACTCTGCCGAGTTAAAAGTGTCTTGTCATAAGTGGCAATTCGAAAAATTAGAAGTAGTACAACGTGGAAATCAATGCAAGATGCAACCACTATCAAACTGCCATGTTAAAAGCGTCCAATCATGAGTGACTGATGCGGGATACATAACAGCAGTACTTTGATGTAAGAACATGGTATGATAGATAGATGCAGTGTATTCTAGAAACAAAAAGCCATGTCATATGTACATTTATAACGTACAAACTTAGCAGGTGCAATTTAATCAAAATAGAAGAAATACAGGCTAGACAACATATGCAACATGAAACCAATTATCACACTGTCAACTTAGAGCAAGCACCTGCGATGGTGGAGCATGGGAGATGAACTCATCATGTAGACTTGGGACTTCAACTTCATTAGAGTAGCAGTGGAAAATCTAGAGAGTCTCTGTTTGCATCGGTGCAGAGGACCACCAACATCCCCTAACTCACTCTTTTCCTTCCTATTTTATGATATTGCCTTATGAAGTCAAAACCACAAGAAGATGAATAAAATTAGCTCTGCATAACTGGTTGACGCATGATACAGACAAACACTACTTTGATGTAAGGCAAGCGCATGATAGGAGGATGGAATATATACAAAAAAAGACAGCGTTTCATATTCACATGTACGATAGGAGGATGGAATATGTATGAAAAAACACTAAGCAGAAGGCATTTCAACAAAATTAGAAGAAATGAAAGATAGGCACCATATGAACATGCAACCAATATCACTCTATCAGGTAAAAAGTGTCTCGTTGTAAGTGTCATTTCAAGAAATTAGAAGCAGTGCAAGCGACAAGACAATGAAAGATGCAACCTACATCACAGTCCCAAGTTGAATGTGCCTTATGGGTAAGTGATCGTTGCAGGTATAAGTTGTAAGATACGCAGATGCAATTCAACATAATCAGAAGCAATACAAACTAGACATCAGACGGAAAACACAACCACGTATAAAAGTTCTAAGTAAGAGCAAGCACCTGTGATGGTGGAGTAGGGGAGATGTGCTCATCATGTACACGTATGTTCTAGAAACAGGAACACATGTCATATTCACAGACATTATGTGTAAAGTAAGCAGATGCAATTCAAGTTAGAAGCAATACAAGCTAGACATCATACGCAACATGCAACCACATATAATAGTGTCAAGTTAGAGCAAGCACCTGTGATGGTGGAGTAGGGGAGATGTAACATCCCAAATTTTCAATTTGGAATGTTATACATTAGATCATAAATGCATATCATATTTTATTTTGATTTTGGTTTTGATACTAGAAATCTACGCAACTCAAGGACCCACGGAGAGGGTTGGGGAATTCGTCATTTTCATATTTGAGCTTTCTCAAATTTTGAGAATAGGATCATTTGATTTTATTTATTTTATCATCAATTATCTCTATTACAAAAATATGAGAGAGGGAATAAAATGACTTTACCAAAATAAAGAAATATTGAGGATTTAATAAAAAATTTAAATAAGATTTTATTTCGGAGTTTTTCGTTATTTCATTTAAATTTAGGAAAAATGTGCATTTTTCAAAATTGCATTTAGGCCCCAAATAAATGTTCACCTTGTGCGGATTGATTTTGGAAGCCCAGGAAAATTTATTTCGAGATTTTTGTAGTCCGTTTAGTATTTCTTTTTATTTTTTTCCATGCGTAATTATTTAAAAAAAATCGCACCGACTTACGGGCCGTGTCCGACCTGGACACCGGGCCGGGAAGGCTTTATAACCCGGGGGACCCGACCCCCACAGCCCACCCGACGCGCCCCAAACCCTAGCCCGCCACCACCCGCCGCCGCCAGCGCCTCCGCACGCCGCGCGAGGTTCGCCGCGCCTCGAAGTCCGCGCCCCTTTTTTTAAATTTTTTTTCCGAAAAACCATTCGGTTTTTCCATTGGTTTTTTTAGATTCATTTTTTTAAATAGATCGGTTTTTTTCGATTTATTTAAATAGCGAGCGTTTGTCCGTTCGTTCGTTCTAGCGAACGTTCGTCGTTTTTCTTTTTCTCGGATTAAATCCGCGATTTTTCTAATCGCGATTCCTGATCCGATTTTCGTTTTAGTATAACTTTTCACTCGTTTATCGGAATCGGGCGATTCAAGCGCTTGGACTTTCGTCTCGAAACCCTCTAACCGTTTAACCAACTTAAACAAGTTTTTGCTACTGTAAAATTTGCCTTAGATCCAGATTAGTAGAATGAAGTTGTTTTCTTTCGCCGTTTGACTTTCGTTGCCTCGTTTGATTTGATTCTTTTTGCAAACCAGAGTTCTTAACGTGAACCTTCTGGTTGGATCTCTTATTTGAGTTTTACCTGTGCAATAGATGAGTACTTATTGTATGCCTATTTGTTTGTTTGCGATAGATTACCCGGAGTGCGCCGCTTGTTACTTTGAATCGCTAGGTTTCCCGGATCATCAGCAAGGCAAGTAACACTTTGATCATACCTTTCCTACTACCCAGTTTTATTGCATTAGATCAATCCTCACACATTGCATGATTAGGATCTAATTAAATTGTGGGATGGGAACTAGATGAGGTAGTACCTATTACCTATTTATTATCAAACCTTTGGGAGTTACTTCTACGTTTGCTTATTATGCCATGCTATGCTAGTAGACGTGGATTGGGTGAGTGATATCCATGACAGATGTGAGTTTGTTAATTAATGGTTTATCTAATGTGGCAACTTAAACACACATCTGGGTGGACTGAGGCACCTGGGTATTCTAGGACTTGCCTGTTTTCTTTTGGACCGCCACCCAGACTCAAAGGGATCATGAGACTATTCATACTAGAAACTTCCGTGTGCAGCCACAAGCTATTATGGGCTCTAGCATAGTTGACTAAGTCGTGCGAACTCTTACAGTGGTAGACTAGCAGATGTAGGGGATGTAGGTGATACGGTTTACCCGATCGTAAGGTGCTAGCGCTTCTGAAAGACTATGTCTCGGTCATCCGTTTTCTCAAACACCTTGTAGTGCGAGAAACAAAATGGAGGCGATTGACTCTTGTGGGGAAAAGTGCGCAAACCTCTGCAGAGTGTAATAAACTAATCATGGTTAGTCGTGTCCCCGGTTATGGACATCTTGAGTATCTAGTACCTGGATTATCATGTGAATCTCAACATGTTACTCTAAATTGATTTTGTGGGATTTTTGTTTAATGATGATGCTTAATTGGGATTGAGAATGCTGTCAACCATTCTCAATGTTTAACAACTACCATGATAGTTAAATAAAATTATTCCTTTGTAGTAGGGAAAAATTGGCTTTACGCAAAACTGTAACCATAGAGCTTTCCACCAGCCAAATATGCATATAGTATAGCTGTTTCATTCCATTACTCTCTATGTGTTACCTTGCCAGCATATTCCATGTGCTGACCCGTTTCGGGCTGCAACATTAATGTTGCAGACTTTTCAGATGACGATTAAGGAGTTTTTAGGTCGTGGTTCTATACTCAATGATGCCATTGGAGTTGATGGACTCACTTATCTTCCAAGCCTTCCCGCTGTTATCATTATTAGATGGCCTTAAGCCATATTTATTGTAATAAGTTCTCTTTTGAGACACTCGATGTAATAAGTGTGTGATTGATACTCTGTTGTAAATACTCCGAGTACTGTGTGGTGTCAGCATTACTGATCCAGGGATGACACCGGAGCACAGAGATTAGACTGTTTGAGGTCCGGTCGCTACAGAGATGGTATCAGAGCACACGCTGACTGTAGGACACGACCACTAAGCTAAAGACCTAGAACACTATTCACCCTCTTCTCTTCCGACTCCTCATCTTTTCTACTCTTTTAAGATGGCGGATGCAAGGAACAAGTTCACGCAACCAGATGAAGATACACCCTTTGGACGTCACTTGAAGGAAGTCACTAGATACCTGAACATAGGAGTACCAAGCTTCACCGGAACCTACAACGCCACTTTACCTGAAGAAGAGCGCTGGATGATTCAAGTTCAAGTTCCAGGAAGGACGTTCATGCCAGTCACTGAGCCCATAGAGTTTTCTTTTGATGCACCAACTTGGAATCTAGGAAAGAGCATGGCAGCTCACATCGCCATGGGATGCATTGGAGAAGTCTACCGCAACGATCTCAAGGATACTATCTACCAGATTTGTGGACGCCGAGATGAGCACTGGGAGATGATCAGCACCCGGAAGGATAGATCAATTGCAGCTTTTATCCAGGAGTTAAACCATCACATTCGATGACAGGAAAACCAGATGTGCGCCGACATGATAGATCTGAAGAAGGCTAAGACTAGAATCAAGGAACTGGAGGAAGAACTCAAGGCTACACGTGAAGATTATGAAGAGGAAATTGAAGTATTGGTGGATAAGAATGCCGACCTAACAATGAAGATCGGGATATTCATGGGAGACCCTACACCAGTAGATGAAGACGAAGAACCCAAGGAGATTCGCCAGGAAGACTACATCATCATCGACGACACTGATTCGGATCCAGGTGATAGTGATGACGATCATGTTGATGAAGCTGGAGCAGATATCATGGAGTCTGCAACCGAAGAATATTTCTAGTAGACCACCTTATCAGTAGTAGTAGTCCACCATGTAAATATAGTAGTCCGAGTACTTTGTGATAGTTAGATCGATTGTATGCCCTTGTTTGATTGAATGAAGTGAATTGTTTGCTTTTGCCTCATGTGCATATGGGTAGTGTTTTCTCTTTAGACCCCCTCTATTCTTACATCTCATCTTTTCTAAACCCTCAGATGCCTCTGAGACGTGACCCCGGATTTACCTTTCCACCAGAGCTCACCTAGTAGATCCAGCAGCAGAACACATTGATGCAGTTGCTAGTCCAGAATCAGAATCAGGGGAACAACAACAACAACCCACCACCACCACCACCTGTTGATCACTTAGCCCGTTTTCTTAGGCTGAATCCGCTGGTGTTTTCCAGTAGCACTGAGCCGATAGTAGCAGATGATTGGCTACGCAAGACAGCTAGAGAGTTGACCACCGCAGGATGCACGGATGCGGAGAAGGTGAAGTTTGCTGCACATCAGCTTGAAGGACCCGTAGCATCATGGTGGGAGAATTTCACAGCCACTTTCCCTGTCGACACTGTCACATGGGACCAGTTTCAGCATGCTTTTCGTACTGCCCATGTTTCAGCAGGAGCTATGGCCATGAAGAAGCGTGAGTTTCGCAACTTGCGCCAAGGAGGACAGACAGTTGGCCAGTATGTGGAGGAATTTAGTAAACTAGCACGTTATGCCCCAGATGACATCACTACGGATGCAGCGAAGCAGGAGAAGTTTCTAGAAGGACTGAATGATGAGTTGAGCATGCAGTTGATGGTAGCAACTTTCAACAACTACCATGAGTTGGTAGATCGTGCTCTTATGATTGAAGGCAAGCAGCAGCAAATTGAAAATCGTAAGAGGAAGTATGGACAAGGGAAGTACAATTCAGGAGCTCAACAGAAGCCACGTTTTACCCCTAGACCGGGAGGACATTTTCAGCATACCCATGGAGGAGGTAGCTCGCACAATCGCAATGGCACCAGAAGTGGTAATGGGAATGGAGGAAGCAACGGCCAGAATCGCACCAACCCATCAACCCCAGCCAAGAAGGACCTGAGCCAAGTCACTTGCTTTAAATGTTCGAAGACCGGACATTATGCCAATGAATGTCCTGAATTACAAAATGGAAATCGCAATGGAAGCTCTGGGAAGAAGCCGAAGCCTTTCAACAGGGGGCAGGTGAACCACGTTAGAGTGGAGGAGGTTGAAGCTCAGCCTGATGCAGTAATAGGTAAGTTTTTGGTTAAGTCATTTACTGCACTCGTTCTTTTTGATACTGGCGCATCGCATTCATACATCTCAAGGGGATTTGTGGATAAGTATAACCTGTCAACCCAAGCCCTTAGGTCACCCATGTTAGTAACCTCACCTGGAGCAGAGTATATGGCTAGTCGATGGTGTGATCGGTTACCATTAAGGATTGGTAACTATGTTTTTCCCTGAGACCTAATAGTATTGGAATCCCAAGGATTGGATGTGATATTAGGCATGGATTGGTTATCAAAGTATGAAGGGAATATTGAATGTGCTAGTAAGTCAATTTTGCTTACCACACCAGAAGGGAGAAGGATCAAGTATGTATCCTGACATGTGCCAAGGAGGGCTCGAGTAAATTGCTTAACATGAGTTGTGCAGGAGGAAGTACCAGTGGTAAGGGATTTCCGTGATGTATTTCCAGAAGAGTTGCCCGGCAGGCCACCGGATAGAGATATTGAGTTTTTGATTGAGCTATTGCCAGGCACAGGGCCAATATCAAAGAGACCATACAGGATGCCTGCAAAGGATTTGGTGGAAATTAAGAAGCAGATTAAGGAGTTACTGGATAAAGGATATATTTGCCCAAGTTCTTCGCCTTGGGGATCGCCAGTACTTCTTGTGGAGAAGAAGGATGGATCGTTAGGATGGTTGTCGATTATCGAGGATTGAATGAAGTTACGATCAAGAACAAGTACCCACTACGTATGATCAATGATCTATTTGATCGATTGCAAGGAGCTAAGGTATTTTCCAAGATCGATCTATGATCAGGATACCACCAGTTGAAGATTAGAGAACAGGATATTCCTAAGATAGCTTTTACCACCAGGTATGGGCTGTACGAGTATACCGTTATGTCATTTGGTCTGACTAACGCACCCGCATATTTTATGAACATGAGGAACAAAGTGTTTATGGAGTTTTTGGATAAGTTCGTCGTAGTGTTCATTGATGATATCTTGGTTTACTCAAAGAATGAAGAGGAACATAAGGAACATTTGCGTTTGGTACTTGGAAAGCTCAGAGAACATCAATTATATGCCAACTTTAGCAAATGTGAGTTTTGGTTGAAGGAAGTAGGATTCCTCGGACACGTTATATTTGGAGAAGGTATAGCAATACATCCCGCTAAAGTTGACACTGTGACCAAATGGGAAGCACCGACCACGGTTGGAGAGATACGGAGTTTTCCTGGACTCGCAGGATACTACCGGAGATTTATTGAGAATTTCTCAAAGATTGCGAAGCCTATGACTGAGTTGTTGAAGAAAGATACCAAGTTCATATGGACGGAGGAATGTGAGGCTAGTTTCCAGGAGTTGAAGAAATGTTTGGTTGCTTCACCAGTGTTGATTTTGCCAGACCATACCAAAGATTATGAGGTGTATTGCGATGCTTCACGTCGAGGACTTGGAGCAGTGCTTATGCAGGAAGGGAGAGTTGTTTCATATGCCTCAAGACAACTGAAACCTCATGAGTTGAATTATGCTACGCATGATTTGGAGTTAGCAGCCGTAGTGCATGCATTGAAAACATGGAGAAATTTCCTCATTGGAAATCATTGTGAGGTGTACACGGATCATAAGAGTTTGAAGTACATTTTCACGCAGAAGGATTTAAACCTCAGACAAAGGAGATGGTTGGAGCTCATCAAGGATTATGATATGAGATTGCATTACCATCCTGGAAAGGCTAATGTATTAGCTGACGCATTAAGCCGTAAGAGCCACGTCAATACAGTAATGATGGCAGGAATACCAAGGGAGTTAGCAGAAAATCTTCGTGAACTATGTTTGGAAATAGTTCCGAGAGGCTATGTAGCAGCATTGGAGATTCAGTCTACATTAATGGATAAAATCAGAGAAGCCCAATGGACTGACAAGGAGATTGCCTCTATAAAGGAGAAACTTAGCAAAGGAAAGGCTAAGGGATTTCGTGAGGATGAGCACGACAACCTATGGTTTGAAGATCATGTTTATGTGCCCAATGACCCGGAGATCAGGAAGTTGATTCTGCAAGAGGCACACGATTCACCATATTCGATTCACCCAGGAAATGCCAAGATGTATTTGGATTTGAAAGACATTTTCTGGTGGACCGGAATGAAGAAGGATATTGCAGAGTACGTAGCAGTTTATGATGTATGTCAAAGAGTAAAAGCAGAGCATCAGAAGCCAGCAGGATTGCTACAACCATTGCCGATACCCGAATGGAAGTGGGATAAGTTAGGCATGGATTTTATCACGGGATTACCCAGGACTCGTTCAGGCTATGACTCGATTTGCGTTGTAGTCGATCGATTGACGAAGGTAGCTCATTTCATCCCAGTAAAGACCACTTACACCAGTGCTAAGTTGGCAAAGATATACATGACCAGGATCGTATGTTTGCGTGGAGTTCCTAGGAGTATCGTATCGGATAGAGGAACCCAGTTTACCTCAAAGTTCAGGAAGTAGTTGCACGAAACTTTGGGTACCAGGCTAGAATTCAGTACAACTTTTCATCCACAGACAGATGGACAGACCGAGAGAGTCAATCAGATTTTGGAGGATATGTTTAGAGCTTGTGCGCTAGATTACGGATGTAGTTGGGACGACAATTTGCCATATGCAGAGTTCTCTTACAACAACATTTACCAAACCAATTTAAAGATGGCCCCTTTCGAAGCCTTGTACGGAAGGAGGTGCAGGACACCGTTGTCATGGGACGAAGTTGGGGACCGCTTGTTGTTTGGACCTGACTTGATTAAAGAGTCTGAACAAAAGGTGAAATTGATTCGCGATAGGCTCAAGATAGCCCAGTCCAGACAGAAGAGTTATGCAGATTCTAAACAGAAGGAGACAGATTATGAATTTGGAGATAGAGCTTATCTTTGAGTATCTCCACTTCGGGGAACAAAGCGTTTTGTAGTTAAGGGAAAGTTAGCGCCACGATTTGTAGGACCATATTGAGTTTGGGAGCGTATGTGAGAAGTGGCCTACAGATTGGAATTGCCCGAAGGATTGTTAGGAGTTCATGATGTGTTCCACATTTCCCAGTTGAAGAAATGTCACGCTGAGATGGCTGACATACCTTTGAGAGACACAGTGCCATTGGAAACAATTCAGTTGGATAACGATTTGACCTACGAGGAGAAAACAATTAAGATCCTCGAGTTTGCCAGCCGAGTCACTTGCAGCAAGGTTATCAAGCTTTGCAAAGTTCAGTGGAGCAACCACACAGAGGATGAAGCCACCTGGGAGCGAGAGGAAGATTTGCTCAAGGACCACCCTTACCTATTTTCTAGCCAACCCGAATCTCGAGGGCGAGATTCATCTTAAGGGGGGTAGGTTTGTAACATCCCAAATTTTCAATTTGGAATGTTATACATTAGATCATAAATGCATATCATATTTTATTTTGATTTTGGTTTTGATCCTAGAAATTCTACGCAACTCAAGGACCCACGGAGAGAGTTGGGGAATTCGTCATTTTCATATTTGAGCTTTCTCAAATTTTGAGAATAGGATCATTTTATTTTATTTATTTTATCATCAATTATTTCTATTACAAAAATATGAGAGAGGGAATAAAATGACTTTCCCAAAATAAAGAAATATTGAGGATTTAATAAAAAATCAAATAAGATTCTATTTCGGAGTTTTTCGTTATTTTATTTAAATTTAGGAAAAATGTCCGTTTTTGAAAATTGCATTTAGGCCCCAAATAAATGTTCACCTTGTGCGGCATGATTTTAGAAGCCCGGGAAAATTTATTTCGGGATTTTTGGAGTCAGTTTAGTATTTATTTTTATTTTTTTCCACGCGTAATTATTTTAAAAAAATCGCACCGACTTACGGGCCGTGTCCGACCTGGACACCGGCCCGGGAAGGCTTTATAAGCCGGGGGACCCGACCCCCACAGCCCACCCGACGTGCCCCAAATCCTAGCCCGCCGCCGCCACCGCCGCCGCCTCCACCGCCGCACACCGCCCGAGGTTCGCCATGCCTCGAAGTCCGCGCCCCTTTTTTTATTTTTTTTTCCAAAAAACCGTTCGGTTTTTCCATCAGTTTTTCCGTCGGTTTTTTAGATTTGTTTTTTAAATAGATCGGTTTTTTCTGATTTATTTAAATAGCGAGCGTTCGTCCGTTCGTTCGTTCTAGCGAACGTTCGTCATTTTTCTTTTTCTCGGAATTAATCCGCGATTTTTCTGATCGCGATTCCTGATCCGATTTTCGTTTTAGTATAACTTTTTGCTCGTTTATCGGAATCAGGCAATTCAAGTGCCTGGAGTTTCGTCTCGAAACCCTCTAACCTTTAACCAACTTAAACAAGATTTTGCTACTGTAAAATTTGCCTTAGATCCAGATTAGTAGAACGAAGTTGTTTGCTTTCGCCGTTTGACTTTCGTTGCCTCGTTTGATTTGATTCTTTTTGCAAACCGGAGTTCTTAACATGAACCTTCTGGTTGGATCTCTTATTTGAGTTTTACCTGTGCATTAGATGAGTACTTATTGTATGCTTGTTTGTTTGTTTGCGATAGATTACCCGGAGTGCGCCGCTTGTTACTTCGAATCGCTAGGTTTCCCGGATCATCAGCAAGGCAAGTAACACTTTGATCATACCTTTCCTGCTACCCAGTTTTATTGCATTAGATCAATCCACACACATTGCAAGATTAGGATCTAATTAAATTGTGGGATGGGAAGTAGATGAGGTAGTACCTATTACCTGTTTATTATCAAACCTTTGGGAGTTACTTCTATGTTTGCTTATTATGCCATGCTATGCTAGTAGACGTGGATTGGGTGAGTGATATCCATGACAGTTGTGAGTTTGTTAATTAGTGGTTTATCTAAGGTGGCAACTTAAACACACATCTGGGTGGATTGAGGCACCTGGGTATTCCAGCACTTGCCTGTTTTCTTTTGTACTGCCACCCAGACTCAAAGGGATCATGAGACTATTCGTACTAGAAACTTCTGTGTGCAGCCACAAGCTATTATGCGCTCTAGCATAGTTGACTAAGTCATGCGAACTCGTAGAGTGGTAGACTAGCAGATGTAGGGGATGTAGGTGATACGGTCTACTCGATCCTAAGGTGCTAGCGCTTCTGAAAGACTATGTCTCGGTCATCCGTTTTCTCAAACACCTTCTAGTGCGAGAAACCAAACGGAGGCGATCGAGTCTTGTGGGGAAAAGTGCGCAAACCTCTGCAGAGTGTAATCAACTAATCATGGTTAGCCATGTCCCCGGTTATGGACATCTTGAGTATCTAGTACCTGGATTATCATGTGAATCTCAACATGTTACTCTAAATTAATTTTGTTGGGTTTTGTTTAATGATGATGCTTAATTGGGATTGAGAATGCTGTCAACCATTCTCAATGTTTAACAACTACCATGATACTTAAATAAAATTATTCCTTTGTAGTAGGGAAAAATTGCCTTTACGCAAAACTGTAACCATAGAGCTTTCCACCAGCCAAATATGCATATAGTATAGCTGTTTCATTCCATTACTCTCTATGTGTTACCTTGCTAGCATATTCTATGTGCTGACCCGTTTCGGGCTGCAACTTTAATGTTGCAGACTTTTCAGACGACGATTAAGGAGTTTTTAGGTCATGGTTCTATACTTACTGATGCCGTTGGAGTTGATGGACTCGCTTATCTTCCAAGCCTTCCGTTGTTATCGTTATTAGATGGCCTTAAGCCATATTTATTGTAATAAGTTCTCTTTTGAGACACTCGATGTAAAAGTGTGTGATTGCTACTCTGTTATAAATCCTCCGAGTACTGTGTGGTGTCAGCATTACTAATCCAGGGATGACACCGGAGCACAGAAATCAGACTGTTTGAGGTCTGGTCGCTACAAGAGATGTGCTCATCATCTACACATCTACGTTGACTGTCCAGCCTTGTGTTGTCTTGCGAATCTTGTTGGGAGGATGGCGGAGTAGAATCTGTAGAGACCCCCTGTTTGAGTTGCTCCAAAGGACCACCATCATCCACTGCCGGACTAATTTCTTTCAGCTGTAATGATTTTGCATTGTGAAGTCAAACCGATAAGAAAAAGGAATAAAATTCGCTCTTCGGAACTCATTCATGCATGATACTGACGAACACTACTCGGATGAAAGGCAAACACATGATGCGAGGATGGAATATGTATGAAAACAGGATGGTGTGACATATTCACACCTATGATGTGGTAACTAAGCAGAAGGCATTTCAACAAATTAGAAGCACTGCAAGCTAGACACCATATGAAAGATGCAACCAATATCACTCTGCCAAGTTCAAACTGTATGGCGTTTCAACAAATTAGAAGCAGTACATGCTAGAAATCATGTGCAAGACACAACCAATATTACAATGGTGACTTAAAGGTGCCTTATCATAAGTGACTGATGCGGGATATGCAAGAATAGTAGTCTGATGTAGAAACAGGAACACATGTCATATTCACAGGCATTATGTGTAAAGTAAGTAGATGCAATTCAACAAAGTTAGAAGCAATACAAGCTAGACATCATACGCAACATGCAACCACATATAATAGTGCCAAGTTAGAGGAATCACATGTGATGGTGGAGTAGGGAGATGTGCTCATCATCTACATAGCTACGTTGACTGTCTAGCCTTGCAATGTCTTGTGAATCTTGTTGGGAGGATGGCGGAGTAGAATATGTAGAGAACCTCCGTTTCAGTTGCTCGGAAGGACCACCATCATCCAACGCCTTGCCAATTTCCTTCAGCTTTATTGATTTTGCATTGTGAGGTCATACCGACAAGAAAAAGGAATATCATTCGCTCTTCAGAACTCATTCATGCATGATACTGACGAACACTACTCTGATGAAAGGCAAAGTCATGATACAAAGATGGAATATGTACGAAAAAATGGACGGCTTGACATATTCACACCTATGATGTGGTAACTAAGCAGAAGGCACTACAACAAATTAGAAACACTACAAGGCACCATATGGAAGGTGCATTCATATCACTCTGCCAAGTTAAAACTGTCTTGTCATAGGTGGCGTTCATCAAACTAGAAGCAATACATACTAGAAATCATATTCAAGACGCAAACCAATATCACACTGCCAACTTAAAGGTGTCCCATCATAAGTGACTGATGCAGGATACACAAGAAGAGTAGTTTCATGTAACAACATGGTGTGATAGACAGGTATAGTATGTACCAAAAACAAGAAAGCGTGTCATATTCACATGTATCATGTGTAAGCTAAGCAAATGCATTTTACACTAATTAGGAGCAATATGAGCTAGACACCATATGCAACATGCAACCAGATATCACACTGCCAAGTTAGAGAAAGCACCTTGGATGGTGGAGTAGGGGAGCGGAGACTTGGACCTTGTAATGCACTATCAGTATAAGGAGAATCGGTACAGATGCTCCGTTTACGTTGCTATAGAGGACCACCATCATCGCCTTCCTTACTCTTTTCCTTCCTCTTTCTTGATTTTTCCTTGTCAAGTCAAACCCACAATAAAAAGGAATAAAATTTGCTCTTCAGAACTCATTGATGCATGATACTGACGAACACTACTTTCATGTAAGGCAGACGCATGATAGGAGGATCGAATATGTATGAAAAATAGGACGGCGTGACATATTGACATGTATGATGTATAAAGTGTAAACTAAGCACAAGGTGCTTGAACTTGTTAGAATCGATGCAAGCTAGAAACCATATGAAAGATGAAACCAATATCACTCTGCCAAATTAAAAGGGTGCCCTAACAAATGTATTTGACTAAATTAGAAGCAATACATGGCAACATGCTAGAAATAATATGCAATATGCAACGAATAAAGGTGACTCGTCGTAAGTGATTGATGCATGATACAAAAGAGAGGTAGTTTCATGCAAGAACAAGGTTAACACATAGATGTAGTGTGTACCAAAAATAGGAAGGCATGTCATATTCACAGGTATAGTGTGTAAACTAAGCAGATGCAATTTACCCTAATTAGAAGCATTACAAGCTAGACACCATATGCCACATGCAACCACATATCACACTGCGAAGTTAGAGCAAGCACCTGTGATGGTGGTGTAGGGGAAGTGCGGTCTTCAGCTACAGAGCTATGTTCAATATCTTCATTTAGGCTTGCTGTTTCTTGAGAATCATGTGGAGAGGATGAAATTGCATTCTTTATAAGAGTATTGCGTCTCATATTAACCCACGTGCGTGACTGTCTCATCATAAGCGATAGACGTAGGATACACAAGAGCAGTAGTTTGATGTAAGAACATGGTGTGATAGGCAGATGTAGTATGTAACAAAAACAGGAAGGCGTGTCATATTCACATGTATAATGTGTAATCTAAGGAGATGAAATTTAACAAATTAGGAGAATTGATGAGGGATACACAAGAAAAGTAGTTTGATGTAAGAACATGGTTAATAGAAAGACATAGTATGTACCAAAAATAGGAAGGCATGTCATATTCACAGGTATAATGTGTTAACTAAGCAGATGCAATTTACCCTAGTTAGAAGCATTACAAGGTAGATACCATATGCAACATGCAACCACATATCACACTTCCAAGTAAGAGCAAGCACCTACGATGGTGGTGTGGGGGAATTGCGGTGATAAACTATAGAGCTACATTGACTATCTTCATTTACCCTTGCTGTTTCTTGAGAATCATGTGGCGAGGATGACACTGCACTCTTTAAACGAGTAGGGCGTCTCACAGTAACCCACTCGGGTGACTGTCTCATCATAAGTGATTGACGAGGGATACAAAAGAGCATTAGTTTGATGTACGAACATGGTTAATAGACATATGTAGTATGTATCAAAAACAGGAAGGCATATCATTATCAAAGGTATAATGTGTAAAGTAAGCAGATGCAATTTAACCAAATTGGAAGCAATACAAGCTAGACAGCATATGCAACATGCAACCACATTTGACAGCGCGAAGTTAAAGCAAGCACCTGGGATGGTTGTGTGTGGCAATTGAGATCATCAACTGCATAGCTACGTTTACTGTCTCCAACTACTGACACTACACCCATTAGAGTGCTGAAACGCTTAGTGCTTATCTTCGAATTACACTGGAGCGACTTCTGTCTTTTCTTTTTTGCATTCATCAACACTGCGTCAGAGTCTGAAATACCCATGCATAAAAAAACAATAGTGTGAGTATGGGTGAAGTGTGTGCACAATTAGTACAGTGTAAAGGTAGCAGATAGCAGGTCGGTGAGAAATAAATGATGGGAGACATATGATAGCTCTACAACATGCATGGCACACTAAATTACTACATGATTCTATGAAAATAACAGTCGACTGAAAGCAAATAGGTCAGTCCCTTTTTTCTGCACCGTCCGATGTACAAAGAACGGGCAGATCGCCTTCATCTACCTCCAGCCAGTCAGTGTTGACGATCTTGCTCGAAACGCCAGCGACCACCGACCCAGTATTCCTCCCCTGCCTGCGCCCTCCCCTCGACCTCACCGCACCGCCCTGCTTGGCACTGCCCCTCGGCCATCCATCCAAGCCCCGCCGACCTTCATATCGGGCGCAAGTAGCTCCTGCGCCCCACACCCCTATGATAGACACCAATGCGCCGCTTCCCTAGGGAATAGGCGGACTAGGTGCTCCGCGCGCCTAAGCGGGTGCTGCTTCTTTTAATTGCGGTTCGACTGACCCTGAATTGAAATCCAGGCGGGCTACTGACCTCTAGCAAAGGTGAAATAGTAAAAGGGAGGAAACCTTGTGCATTTAGAATCACGAAGAAGATGCAGTAAGAAGCGCTCAACTAGTTTCTTTCATGGGATGAATACGGTGTGAGCGGAGACGTAAGGTTTGCATGAATAAGGGAAGAGGAGTACCTCTTTCTACTAGCAGTGCTCTGTCCTCCTTCTATTTTTCCGACGATCTTCTTGTTGTTCGACAGAAACCAGAAGTTGTGGTGGACGGTGCAGCCTTGGATGAACCCATGGCCAAGTTGTTGAGTGTGGTGCGGTGGCCATCTATCGGCGGCGGGGAAGCAGATCCGAGGCGGCGAACGACAGCGTAGCGGGAACAGCTCCGGTGCGGTGGATGGTTGCGACAGTGGAGCCGCATCAGTGAGGCACAGGACGGCGTGGTCGGAGTGGTTCTGGTACGGCGCACGTCGGCGTCGGTGTCGTGGAGGCAGCTCTGCCTCGGCTTCAGTTGCTAAGTCCTTGAGGGCATTGTGGTTGCGCTTGCGTTGGACGACGACGTCCGGGTACCGGCTCCGGCGTGATGGAGGAGGGCGGCGGTGGATTGACCGCTATGGGGTGGAGGACGGAGGAGGCTGGGGTTTCATGGCTGGTGGAGAGGGCGTTTTCGTGCCCACGGAGTATGAATAGGGAAATGGAGGGAGGCAGGGAACTAAGGGGGAACAATGTGTCAGTTTGAGACGCGCTTGTTTGAAATTTGGGGAAAGTTACACACATTTTCCCCATCTTAAATTTCGGACATATTGCGGGTTGGGGGTAGGAAAGTCATGTCAGGTGTCCCAAATGTGGGCGGGATAGATTTCTGCCAAGCGCATGGGTAGGCGCCCACGGTGTATGAATGCTTCTCGGAGGCGGTTGAGACTCGCGTCTTGGTGAAGTTACAAACCTACCCCGGTTTAGACCTTTGGACATCGAGCCGATAGGCTACATGGGACAGAGTCAGGACAGTAATTTCCTACCACGAAAACATTAGTCTCGCGCGGTTTCGGGTGACCAGAGGCCTATTTGGCGCTTCGTTCAATATTTGGGAGCAGAAGCATTAACGTTTTCGGTTCTCTTGAATTGAACTTTCAGGATTTGTCAAACTTCACAAATCTTTACTCTTGAAAATCCTAAAGCTACCATTATTTTGGAATGGAGGGGGTACATTTAAATATACATTGTACACGAGTATATATTAAAAAATATGCAACTTACCTCAGTTCATGCATGGTTCCAGATATAATCTCCTTGGTTGCAAAAAAAGTTAGATATGCGTATGAATATATATAGCGTGTTCAAACTCACAACAAAGATTGATGCCCCCTTTTACATCTGATTTACAAATGCCATTATCTCAGGTTCAAATAGATGAATGCACTTCCTATGAATTCGAATCTTCGAAACCCCCTTTATGTTGAATTCGACATGTATTCTATTTTGTAGCTAGCAATTTGGAATGTATCCATGCAAGTGACAAATGTATAAAGTGCTTCACACTAACAACATGGAGTGAGCTAATTAATGTTTATGTATGAATTGCAAAAGCATCCATTGCCTGTATTTCAAACCGCTCTCACTCTATGGATCGATAATATGAAATAAACACATGCACATGCTAGAATTCAATAGAGTATGGGTGTTTGATAGACCGATTTTCATCCATACACAATTTGCAAAATTCATGATCTCATCCAAAAATAATGATGCCATTTATATTTTAATTTAATGCATAGAACCGCATTTTACACGTAGATGCACTATGCCTCGCCCCGTTCTCACAATCGTGTTATATATCTCTCTATCTAACGCATAAGTGCACACACTTTATATGCATCGACATTTCTCTTTCACACATGCTCACAATCTCTCTCAGGGTGTCGGGGTGTCTCATGCACATGCTCTCTTTGTTTCTCTCTCTCTTTCTGACTACTATGTACCACTCTTTTCACTAATCTCAGTTGGAAAACACTATTTCTCTCACATGCATATATACACATGCACGGTCTCTACTAGCCCTCTATACGCACATATATGTGCCTACGTGTCTCCCACACGCACATTATCTTTAGGCCTGTCTCGCACACATTGCCCCCTCGACACACCTCTCTTGGTAGTTGGCAGATATGATTTCATCATATCATTCGGTAGGATATCCCTGGCTGTTAGGCTGGATGGTAATACGAGGCAAAGTTTTGCCCTAGTTCGTATCGGACCCTTGCAGTTGAAGAAAGAGCCTACTCCTGGTACTGTATATTAGTGATAGGGGTGTGTACAAAGTACACGTGAATACCAGGCATTGTGCCTGTGTGTATACTATCGACGAACTATCCCCCAAGCTTGTATAACATACTAAGGGCCTAGGGTTACAAATCATATATAGTCGGCTTATCACCAGTCGGGATAGAGTCCTCCGCGACTCTGGTAGCTTCGTGTTGTACGCCGAGTCCTCCACGTCTCGGTCCAACCTATATGTGGCACAGGATGGAACCGACCCATGAGTCTTCACGTTGACCTGCCACAACTAGAAATGATGTGCCCACCACACCACACACGCAATCGGCCACTAAGAAAATAAGCACATACAATAGTACAATGGTATCTAGCTCATGATACGTCTCCATATTTTGTTGATGACACTGACGGACTTTGCATTTGATGCGTGCTCCGTATTTTGTTAACGACACTTACCGTCATTGTATTTGAACCGAAAGCACGATATGGTCACTGGACTTCAGAATAAGCTCATCATGGTCACCACATACATTTTGTCGTGCTAACCAACATGTGGTTGGATGGTTAGAGGACAGTGGTTTCTTGATCCCACCAAGGTTAATGTCCCGGTGCTCGCATTTATCTTGTGTTAATTTCAGTATTTTCCGGCGATGTACGTTCAGTGGGAGGAGACGTTCCACTCGACTACGAGGCACCTATGGTGACTTCGTAAAATCTCAAAATCATATATGCTGGCCCACCACTACTAGGAAAAGGCCTACTAATGGCGCACCAGTTTTGCCTACTAATGGCGCATCACTGGTGCGCCATTAGTATCATGCCACTAGTATTTATTACTAATGGTGCACCACTGGTGCACCATTAGTATCTGGTATACTAATGGCGCACCACCCAGTGCGCCATTAGTATATAACATCATGCGCCATTAGTATGCCTCCCAGGGCCATATTTAACCATGTGCTTTGGCACACTAATGGCGCACTGCGGACGGATGCGCCATTAGTATACTTGGCATACTAATGGCACACTGTGTAGTCATGCGCCATTAGTATGAATATTAGGTTTTTTACTTTTCTGATTTTTGCACAGGTTACAAAATATATTATTTGACAGAATATAGACAGTAGCACACAGCAATAGTAGATTCATCGAATACGATAGAAGATTAGTCTCCGAATACAATTCATCATATTAGTCTCCGAATTCAAAAGACCGAACAAAGATAAAAAATTACAAGTCTCGAGACCGCGAGTATCGAGTTTGTCAGAAGTAATACTAATCCTAACAAGTCCTACTAATCATTATCATACAACTTCTACTCGTTATTCATAACAATGCATACGATCATCATCTTGATAGTCATCGAACCAACCCCACTTAATTGTTCTTAGCACATGATCATCAGTATTAGGCAGGACCTAGATACCCTATTTAAGCTAAAATAGCATAAAACAATATAGACCCTGACTCTACATTATCGAGAATGGAGAACACCCTGTCTCCAATCCTTGCGCTTCGCTTCCTTTTGCTTCCAAGAAGCTCCTTACGACTGTCCATCCATTTTTTCCATCCTTTGATTTTCATGTCTCCACTTCTTTTAGAAATCTCGTATGGACAGTTGAGATTCGTAGGACGACCTGGCTGTATGTTCAAAACATTAACACTACCTTACTGATACATCATATGAGGCACACAATTCTCTGGGATTATCTGTTGAAAAACATAGTAATAACTTCATAGTTAGCAATGATGTACTACTTTTAGAAGTATGCAAAAGATGCACGGATGTCGTAATAGTAAAAATCTTACCAGGGTATCTCCATGGTAGTTACCGTAGTTGAACACATGCACTAGTGGCATGTATTTACCATAATGCTGAGGAGTTTGTTTGTGGATAATGTAATTCTCAATGTCAGTACAAAATCCGACTAGATGATTTTTCTCCTTGTAAGTTATTAATTCGGAGCCATCGGTGTAGTGGGTTTTGTCTACCATCTCCCGCACATTCTTTGAACAATAAAAATAAGCTGTCAACGGAAATAAGCTATCAACTATTTTGAAATAAACAATATAAATTAGCTAATAACTATGTTTGAGAAACTCACATAGCGGTAGAACTGGAGGCGTATCAACAAGGACCCAAATGCCCATATTGTCTTGGTTGATGTTAGGATTACCAAGATCCATGGTGATAAGCATACCCTCATCAAAACCATACATCTTGCAAAATGCTTCCCAATTTTTGGAACCAAAATGGGTTACGCTCTCAGAATTATATAGATTTACTTCAAAGTCCACATCATGATGAGTCCTTAGGTGAATGTTCTTTGTTTTAGAAATTTCATGGTCTTCAAAATCCATCCTCTCCAAGACATAGCGTCTTGCATGGCATGGGATAAGCTATACTCGAATTGTAAAAGATGAAAATTACACGTTGAAATAGTTGAAGTCATGCTTAATTATGAAAATAACACTTGTCGTCGTTGTGTACTGTTTCAACTTCGAAGGTCTCCTCGAGCTTAATGCTGAAGCGCCGATCATCGTCCAGGTGAGGCATGTCGCACAGACCTCGATCGTCGTGGCACAAGTCGCACTCCGTCGGGAGACTTTCGTCATCCGATGATGATGATGACATATCCTACGTTCATAATTCAAAACTACATCATTTAGGGTTTGTCGACACCGAGGCATCCTAAAAGCTAAGCTTTTATCATTTAGGGTTTGTCGACGCTGAGGCACCCTAAAAGCCCAAGCTTTCATCATTTAGGTTCTTATCGACACCGAGGCACCCTAAAAGCCAAGGTTTTATCATTTAGGGTTTGTCGACGTCGAGGCACCCTAAAAGCCTAAGCTTTCATCATTTAGGTTTTGTCGACGCCGAGGCACCCTAAAAGCCTAAGCGTACATCATTTAGGTTCTCATCGACACTAAGGCACCCTATAGAAGCCAAGTTAAGTTTTCATCATTTAGGGTTTATCGATGCCGAGGCACCCTAGGTTGGGCCTAATCACTTGGCACTAATCACTTGGCTCTATTGCCACCTATGTTGGGTTTATCATCTAGGGTTTATCGATGCTAAGGAGAATTCTAAGTTGGGCCTAATCACTTGGCTCTATTGCCACCTATGGTTTAATGCAGCAAGAATGGCGGGGCAGTTGATCCTACTTAACTAAGTACTACGATACCCCGGCCCATGCATTAGTCGCAAGTACCCCATATGTCCTATTTTTAGCAAAGTCATGCTAAAATTCACGGAAAATTTCAGCATGACCTTTGCTGAAAATAGGACATATGGAGTACCCGAATTTTCCGGAACAGAAGTTAATCGACATTCCGGCAGACTCAAGGGCCTCTCGGGGTACCTGCAAATTCATCACGACACATTTCTCTTTGATTTTCAAACCACACACTTACTTTCAACTATAAACAAAACTGACTTGCTGTTAATGAAACTCATGGTGGAAGTAACTACTTGCAGCATGTCATTATCATGGCAGTCCACTATATATTTTTATGACAAAATACATCATTATCTGGGCACATTATGGCCATTTTCTTACATGATGCTAACTGTACCTAACTGATTTTTTTGACAGTAGCTCCTAACTGTACCTAACTGAATTTTTTGACAGTAGCTCCTAACAGTAGCTCCTAACTGAATTTTCTGCTTAAACGGAAGGCTGACTTAAGTGGCAAGATGATACAATTTGCGTAACATAACAATATATGCATCTTAATATAACACCATCTCCAAACAGAAATAGTATCCAGATCTACTAGGGGGCAAAGTAGAACTGATATTCTTTTGCTGACCTCTAGTACAAGGTATAGATGAGGAGGTAAGAGAAGAAATAGTGAAATTTCTCTTAGCAGGAGACTCTTTCTCTCTTCTAGAAACAACAGTAAATTTCTCCTCCTCTTCCACTACAGTATCATGCCAACTTAGACACAAGGAGGCGACATTTCCATTCGAGTCATGAATATCTAAACAGTGTTCAGTTTTCTTACTAATTTGTTCCCTGGATAATTCCAATTCCTTGAGAACGTGAATAAAATCAAAATTATCCAGAGGTATATCAACACCCATCATTGATGCTCTAAACATAATCTCCTTAGGGTGTGTTCGGTTCAGGGAATGAAGTGGAATGTAATGGGTCGGACCTGCACCTGGGAGCGATTCCTGTGTTTAGTTGAAAAAGGGAACGGAACACACTGATTCCTGGAGAGGAATATTCCCTCTATATGCCGAACTGGGTGGTTCCTCCAAATTGGCCGGACCACGCGGAACGCCTCTCTCTCGCGTCGTCCCCCACTCACCAACGAGGAAGGCGTCCTGCGCGGCACCCCGCTCCCTCTCCCTCGATGGGCATGGCGGCGGCCATACACCTCCCCCTCCTCTACGGCACCCCCTCACCACGGTTGGATATGCAGCCTTGTCGGCGTCTCCTTCCCCTCGCCAGAGATGCAGCTTCGCCGCGTCTCCTGCTACTTAATTCCCCAACCCTAGCTACTTAATTCTCCAACCCCTTTTCTTGTCCAAAATTCTCCAACCCCTAACCCTAGAACACATCAGAAGGAAATCAAGAGGGGGAAGAGGGGGAAGCGGCTCGGGTGCTCACTTGGGAGGTCGAGGGCGACTCGGGGTAGCCGGAGCTAGTCGAGGCGGCGCGAATTCGGCGTCGAGCGGTGGCGATGGTGGCCAAGGCGGAGGAAATCGGCGTCGTCCGAGGGCGTCCGAGGAGGCGCGGGGGCGGCGACGAAGACAGAGGCGCGGGGGCGGCAGCGGCGTGGGGGCGGCGACGGAGACGGAGGCGCAGGGGCGGCGGCGGCGTGGGGGCGGCGACAGAGACGGAGGCGCGGGGGCGGCGGCAGCGTGGGGGCGGCGATGGAGACGGAGGCGCGGGGGCGGTGGCGGCGTAGGTCTGGGCAGCGGGGGGAATTAGCTAGGGGGCGAGGGAGAGGGAGGAAGGGGATCTGGCGAGAGGGAGGGAATTAGCTAGGGGGAAATCTTACTAATGGTGCACCCGCGGTCGGTGCGCCATTAGTAATCTTTTTTTACATAGCAATGGCGCACCAGGCAAAGGTGCACCATTAGTAATCTTTTTTAATAGTTTTGAAAAAATTAAAAAAAATTCACTAATGGTGCACCGTGGGAGTGGTGCGCCATTACTAGTTCAACTAGTAATGGCGCACCACTCCCACGGTGCGCCATTAGTAGTTTTGAAATTTTTTTTTTACTAATGGCGCACCGTGGATGTGGTGCGCCATTAGTATTTGGACACTAATGGCGCACCAACACATGGTGCGCCATTAGTATATAGTAATGGCGCACCACATTTCTGGTGCGCCATTAGTGTCAATTCCATCTATAGCCCTTTTCCTAGTAGTGCACTCTCTCGAAGGTGCTCATAGGGGTAGGGTTCGTGTGTGTGCGCTTATAGCGGTGAGTGCTTGCGCGTATATATGAACCCTTGCGTCTGTACCGTGTTAAACAAATACATATCATGATTATACGGTCACTGGCTCACTCGTACAACTCCGTATTTTGTTGATGACACAATCAATTGACCAGTCAAACGTTCCACGCGGCGCAACTAGTGTTGCACCATCGGGGCGCGTAACCATGGGGCCCACCTGTCAGCCCATATATGAAAGAAATAAACGGTAGTTTGAGTATGTACTGTGTTAATAAAATAGGAGTACATTTTAGGGTGATCATACGGTCACTGGCTCACCATACAGCTCCGTAATTTGTTGATAACACGATCAATTGACCAGTCAAACGGTCCACATTCAGCAGCGCACATTACCATAGGGCCCACCCGTCAGCGCGTATATGAAGGACAGAAATGGTAATAAATTAGTGGTCGGTGGGTATTCGAAGTCGCGAGACCTCTGGTTGGCAGTCACCGGCGGTTGGGGGGTGTTCATTGGGTAGTGGGGTGGGGATCCCCGGAGAAAAAGCTCGGCGGTGGGGGGGGGGGGCTAGAGGGATGGCCGGTGCAGCGACGGACCGGTGGTGGGGAATGGTTTCGGGGAGGGCGAGCCGGCCGCGGGCGGCGGGGGCTGGCGGTTCGGCCGGTGGTGGTTGGCGGCTCAGGGGGGGGGGTGGAGTTTGATGATAAACTGGAGGCCCTTGATTTTGTATCCAACGGCTGGAAAATCTAATGACCAGAGATGAAAAAGTCAGTCGACTGACGTCTAGCCTCACCCCGCACGTACACATGCACTCACGCAAGAGACGCACTCATGTAGGTGTGCACCACTGGCACGTACACACGCACGCATGCTGGCGTGCAACACTGACACGTACACATGCACTCACGAACACACGCACGTACGCACCCATGCATGCAACACTGAAACGTACCCTTGCACGCACGCAACACTCGCACGCCTGCATGCACACAGCACACGACGCAAGACACACGCTCAACCTATACGAGCATGCACCCTTTGTTAAGGACATGGATTGTTATGGGTATTAATCAATCTTATCTGTGATAAGCAGAACATTGATGTTTGCAGCGGTCTTTATGAATCACAACGTATCGAACGGGCTATCAACACAATAGGCTTATCTACATGAAAAAGATGACGTCACACTCAATGAACAATCATCGGTTTATGAAATGCCCGCTTCTGACCGCCCTGGCCCACCAAAGGTTCCTCTGCTGTGTGCTGCCTGCATTGGGTCACTGACATGCTAGCCATGCACCCAAAGAGCCCACACGTCAGTGGAAGAACGACGCGGTGTGCTAGGTCAGAGTCGAGGGCGCCACTCGCGGCATGCCCGGCTGAACACGCCTCCGTGCCGCATTCAAACGCTACCATGAAACCCTCCCGTGTGGAAGCCGAGAAACCCACTCTGGAAACACGTTCATTCATGACCGGGCTGGCGTTAAACGCAACACCGACCGAGCTCCTCCCGTCCGCCGTCTATTTAATCTCCTATTTAAACGAGGCCAAACGCCGGCCAAGAATCGCACACCTCCGCCGCTCCCCTATCTCCTCCACCATTTTGTCCACTCTTACAATGGCTTACGAAGAGTAGCTATTCCGCATCCAAGCTGGCTAGGTAGCCCGCCGGATACGAGCTATGCAGCTCGGTGATCCACCTCCCTCCCCTCACCCGATGGATCCAATTGCCGCCCCAAGCCGGCGCGCGGTTCAGCAACTCGCCGCTCCAGGCCAACTCGACGAGGAGCGGTGCACGGGCGTCGTTGCTGCCGTCCACGCCGCCACCTCATACCGCGTCTCCTATTTCTGTGGACGAGACTCCCATGCTGGCGGCCGCGCCATGCAAGCAACAACAAAAGCTGGGTGCACGGAGAGCGACGAGTCAGTGGCCAGCGGCTCCACGTCCGCCGCCATCATCGAGGAGAAGTAGAACATGGGAGGTCGCCGCCGCTTGGGTCCCATGAAGGCCACCGCGGAGGCGACGCCGGTGTACACAGCAGGTGTCTTGCCGGATCCTTTTGTTGCGAGGACCTTTGTCGACCCCGCATGGGCTCCACGGAAGAGGGGAATGTTAGGATGAACTCGAGCCAGTGTCGGCCATGGCGAAGTAGTGGCAGGTGATGAACTCGAACTGGTGCCGACCACCATCATGTTCGGCACCAGCCAATGATATCAGTTGGGCAGTGGGGAAGCGAGCCGTCCTTTGCGCTAAAGCATATACCTCCGGGGCTCCTGACAGTCCGGTGATCGTGCTGCCGGACGTGAGGAACACAAATCGATCGGCGGGCTACCATTTAGGCCAGGTATTATATACCTGTGCTGACTAGAGCTAGCACCGCGTAGTTCATTTGAATGTAATGAAATCCATCATGTTTGTATGAAAATCCGGTATTTTATATGATTTCCGTCATTGTTTATATGAAATATCAGTTTGTCTATGTGTTTGCGTGAATTTCGTCCGGTTGGTTAAGTTGGTATCATAATGTGTGCGGCTACGGTTGGATGGCGTAATTTGCGGGTCGCCGATCGGTCTGCGGCCGGCTCGGGTGGCGTTGTGGGACAAAAAAACACAGCTCGTGCGAGCTCGTCTCCAACATGTGCGCTGGAGGATGCATGACAACATGAGCACCCGAGCCATTCCTCGTTCATCGGTGGCAAAGGCACCGGAGGACAAAAGGGTCACCAATATTTTGGCTACCCCGGGCAAGATCCAAACAGCCCCTCCCAACAGATTCAAATCCCTCGTTCGCCGTGGAATTTTGCCATATGTTGTTTTCATGGACTAGCAAGATGCCCGTGCATTGCATGGAACATCACGATGCATTTCTTTACAAACTCCCGCATGCAGGCATGGGATAATTAATGTCCTCCTTTGCTAGTACCACGAGGCAAACACCATTAATATTGCATCGACTAGTGTTAGTGGCCTTGTATATCTGCAAATTGTAATTTTGATAGTGCCCCTTGTATATAAAAATGGAGGGAGAAAGATGAGAGATAAGGTGAGGAGGAGTGTGGCATGGTGGTGACTGGTGGTCGGATTGGGCGGAGGCATGGGGATGGACGACGCATTATGTCTAGGTTTGTATATCTCTCTCACACACCCACGTAGGTGGGGGACGTGCACGAAGAGAAGAGGTGCATGCATGGCGCACGTACTCCTGTCTCTTTCCCAACCACAGCCGCACAGGTACACGATGGAGCTCATTTCTGTACGAAAAAGGCAGCCCACGTGGTAATTTGGCACATGTACTGGTTGTCCACTTGGTGGAGGGAGGATCATCTACCACGGGTGAACAAGCAAATTGTGACTTGATGCATTATGTTAAATTAAAAAAAGAGGCAAACCATGTGGGGCCTACCTTAGAGGCAAGGCTCTATACACTAGAGTACTTTTGATGTGTCCCGTCAACTCGCAGAACGAGGAGAAGCTTGCTTAGTATGCCGTCTCCGCCGCCCACGGGCGCGGTGGCTCGTAGGATGATGTGAAGCTTGCTTAGTAGTAGTAGTAGTAGTAGTAGTAGTAGTAGTAGTAGTAGTAGTAGTAGTAGTAGTAGTAGTACTATACGCCTTTACGCCCGCTCCCTCGCTCACGCCCGCGGTGGCTCGCAGCACGAGGAGAAAATTTTACTACTCCCTCTGTTTACTCCTTGTCCCTACTACGTACTTTGGTTAGTACTCCCCTCCATTTACTTATACAAGGCCACTATAAAAAATACATTTTGCATCTATACAAGGCCACAAATAGTAACCGAGACAAAAGTTACTACTCCCTCCTTTCCAGTTTATGGCTCAATTTCAAAAATCTCTCCAACAAAGGTAGACGTTGAGTGGTCGAATTAATTTCGTAGTTTGCACAAGTAATTAGTACGCTCGTTTTTCTCAAGAAGTTATGTTTACCGAGGCATTAATTAGAACGAATGCATGCATGACCACTAAATTTCCATGAACTTGTACATGCATTGGTTAGTTTCCTCTTGACACTGCTTGCGTCGGGTGATCTAACGCACCTCGAAATCCAACATGTAATGGTACTACTACTAGTATAGTAGAATTGAGACTTATCAAACGGAAAAACGAATGTTTTTTAGATGAGCCCTATAAACCCTAGTGGGTACGTACTCCGTAAAAACAGATTTTTCCGAAACTAAGTCGCTCCCTTTCATGAATTCTGTAGTATACTCCTCCGTCGACGCTCCCTTTCATGAAATTCTGTACTTCCTATCGCCGACATGTGGGACATATAGCAACCGGGTCGACGTGTCAAGCACCAAATAATAGTGCAGAATAGCAGGGGGGACGCACCCCACTCGTACCGGCCCAGTAGTAGTAATGAGCAATGAGATGTCAAATCACAATGCCGCACCTTCCCGGACGAACGAAGTAACCATTATTTCACACTTCGGTTCGCCATCATCTCAAACCACGTAGTATTACTTCTGCCTCAAGAGGGACACGCGCATCGCCTTGGTACATCATGACATGTGGGACCGCATGACAGGCCATGCTCCCCCGCCGATCGCTCGGTAAAATCACCTCATTTTTACTATACTTCCTCCGTATCGGTTTACTACATGGCATGCACGTCATTCTAGGTTGAGAATTTAACTGGCTATATATGTGATGAATAGTACTCTAGCCTTTTAAAAAATGTATACTTTTGTACAGTAGTACTATTGATGGATTGCGCCATGGAGAAAAAATTGAAATTAAAAAAAAGGTGGTACATATAGAGAGCGCTCGTCGCCAACTTATGCATATAGTACTATTAAAAAAGCTAGTTCATGCTTAATTGGGGTGCTAAATTCTATTAAAGAAATACTAGTAGTATGTACATACTGAAGAGTTAAAGTAACGAGAAGAAACATAACATAGTTCTGCTGGGGGCTCAGCACAACACACCCCTCAAAATAAACTAAGCACACCTGAAATTAAACTATGCAACTAATCCGGTAGACACTGCATTAGAAGTTTAGAACCACCATGAGCAACGACACTGCCACCTTACTCGGAGTCCTCGTCCACGTCCTCGACTTCATCCTTGTCCTGCTCCCTCTTGGCCGATACTTCTTTGCTTGAACCGCACACTTGGCTGTTGCTCTTCATCCAACCCTTGTAGATATTGAAACAAAGGTAGCCATCCATTGTAGCTTAGTGGATGTGGTCTATATCTAGTACATTCCGCTGCCATGCATGACGATGAAACGTGTAATGAGGTTTCTCCAGTTTACGGTACGAAGGATGAACCATGGCTCCTACCAGGGTCAGCATTGAAGGCTGACGAGAGGGCACCAGCCGATTATTCTGGAGGTCGAAGGGGTTGCCTACAACGAGGCCTATCCGACCCAGGACTTCTTTGTCGTTCTTAAAGTCTACACTAACGAATTTCACTGTTTTGTCCTTGAGGAAGTTCTTAAAATCCTGGCACTCAACATCGACATGGCATATGTGGTAGACCAAGCAAACATTATGTACGCAAACCTGGATCACGGCGGGCTTCTTCCTCTCTTTGTCCTTTAGATCCTTCTCTGGTCTCAGGACTGTGGTGTACTCAACATCTAGCCTAGCGACCCACTCATCATCTGAGTTTTCGAACATGCGTCTGAAGCGAGAAAGGCATCCTTTCACCGTCGCGGAAGAACGGGTGTAGATGACGTCAAACTCATTGCCGGTGATGGTTCTAACCTTGTACTCACCGCCGATCGTGGAGATTTGGGATTCCATGGATTTGGGAGGAGGGTTAGGATTAGTGGAACTGCCGTAATGTGAATGGACGGGATGACTTGGAGCGAACCGCCGTAGTATTGAAGGACGTGCGGGGACGAGTAGGAGCGAACTGCCAGCGTGCGAATGGTAGGGTAGTGGCTTTCCATTCTCCCATGATACGGGCTTCCGAGAGCCCTTGGACCTGAGATCGAACGGTTGCATGGCGTGATTCTAGACCTATGGGTGAATATCCTATCCTGGAGGGTTATTCTGCAAATTTTCAGCAACTTAGCATGCGACCGTTTGATCTCAGATCCAAGGGCTGCCAGCAGCCCGTATCATGGTCGCACCTACCACGACCGTCGCGTCGCTCGCGCGGTCGCACCCTTGGAGATTTAACACGGTGTGTTAGGCTATCTGATGTTGGCATGTCATACACAGTCATCACTTAGTCACTCATACTACAACAAGGTTGGCTATAAGGTTGGCTATAAGTGTATTTTTTACTCCTCTCTATCTCTTTCTTCGTACTCCCTCCGTCCCATAATATAAGAACGTTTTTGACACTAGTGTAGTGCCAAAAACGTTCTTATATTATGGGACACAGGGAGTACTAGTATTTATTGCATTTGCCAAGGAGTGACCTCTTCCAATGAAATGGTGTTGCTAAGTTTGCTTCATGTAATTAGCTATAGACTCAAAATTGTCTTCTCACCTAGGTACAAGCCCTTAGCACCGTTTCTTCCTTAGGTCACCAAACTAGTCTCTCTCTTCTTGATTAACTTGCCACATCAGACTTTATGCCTATGTGGCAAGCTTAAGCACCTATAGGAGCAAGTAAAAGTAATTACAATAGTGCGCTTTACATGGCATTTTTGCATATGTGGAGGAAAGAGAGGCAAGGAAAAAGTGGAGAAGTGGGCTCTGATGCAAGAGCCAGCCTCTACTACATGGTGGAGCATTGGGAGAGGCACCTGTATGGAGATGGTCAGGAATCGGGAGACTCACGCCGGTCGTAGCACTGCAGTTAAAATGATAATGGCAAGTCAAATCACGGGGCCCCACCTGTCCAGCAGTAACTCGCTATCATATCACACAGCCCTACGTTTGCAGCAACCTACTCCCTCGTCTTCTCGCATCTCTGTCGAACCGACTAGGCAGAACCGCCCCGCCTACCACGCAGGAAAAGCCCCGCCCTCGACTTTTAAATACAACTACACCTGCTTAAGAATCCAATGATATACTTTTTGTGACATAGTAACTCATATTTAGTTAGTGAAATGGATGACCTAGAACTACGTGAAGGCCCTATAAACCAAGACGCCTAAAAATTAAAAAACCGAGACGGAGAGGGTAGTTCAGCATGTATCTTTTTAGATCAATATAGTCGGGATTCACCAAGGAGCAAAACCAAGTGGTAGGCTGCTCCTGTCGTGTTGGCGTAGCAACTCAAGCAGGGTCAGTCCGCACACGAAATGGCGACACACTTAACAGGACCCCTTTGGCCGACATGTGGCTCATCCACCATCTTGTTCCACGTGCGATGCACCAAATTACAGTTCGGAGCAGCGGTTGGAATTGGAGGCACCCCGGTCGTAGCGCCGCAGTAGTAGAAAATGAGCGATGAGGGGTCAAATCACAAAGCCCGACCTTTCCCGCATTAAGCTGGACAAACGAAGCAACCATCATTTCAGTCCAGGCGCAAGAGCATAAAGAAAAGAGAAAACAATGATGCGTGCGGCAGCTACCTAGGGCACCCTAGGGTGGGGGTCTCCACTACAGATCCTTTTTTTGAAAGCGCCTCCACTACAAATCGGCTTCTCCCTCGTCCTCTTGAAGAAAACCGATGATGAGTGCGGCGGTAGGGTTTGTAGGAGTACTACGGCATGCGCGGCCACGTCATAGTAAACGGGTTCGAGTCGACGCCTTAAATATGTGTTGGCCGCTTGGTTTTATTGGAACGAGGCAGCATTTTGGGTTCGGGGACCAGTGGGGATATAGTACGTACAAAAATTGTGGACGTAGGTTTGACCGAAAGGCAATGATGCATGGGCCCTGCATTTTGATATACCCGGGCCACGTGAAATTTGCTACTCTGCTCAAAACTAGTAAGGTACACATGTATTGAACGCATGAGATTTTGAAACCAAATTATGAATAAATACACACTACAGCATGTAAAGCTTTGAGTCATATATGCATGATGTAGATGTTTGTTTAGTTCTTATAATTCATCTCACTCAAAATCAATTAGTTTTATAAAAATGTTAAGATTCATGGGGTTGTGCATTGTAAATCATAAAGTAAAAAACAAATAATGGAAATTCATTTAGAAAAAACAATCAATTATGATACAGAATATTCTAGAACAAAGGAGAAGTGCTTGTGTTTTGAGGTTTGTGCATTATGCTTAAGTTCAACCATGGAGTCTTCTAAATTGTACATGTGGCAGATCTGGTAGAATGTTGATGATATCCAACGGCCGGTATTGCTCGGATTTGCCTATCTTTGCATTGTCGGGTTAGCTTCATCCATCGACAATCTTTCAAAGTTATTGCCACACTATATAGTTCTTGTGCCATAGTTGCATGTTTTGGAAAAAAACTACTAGTGGGTTGTACTATCTATTTAGGAATAGAAGATGTATACATGGAAGTTGTAGGGAAAGAGATGACATGGAGCATCTCAATTCCTATGAGTAGGGATTGGAAAAGAGATGTCATTTGGTTCACATCATAGGAACTTTTCTATTGAAACTAGAGATGACATGTATCTCAATTCCTATGAGGAGGGATTAGAAAAGAGATGTAATTTGGTTCATATCATAGGAACTTTTCTATTGAATATACGCTAATGTTTATTTTCCTTTGAAATTAAGGGAGTATAGGAATCCATTCATATGAACCAAGTGGCTCTAAAGCTATAGAAATGATATCATGTTTATTTCCTTTGAAATGTGGAGTATATGAATCTATTCCAATGAACCAATTGGCTCTAAAGGAAAAAATCATATCATATAGAGTTCCTATGATATTCCTCGACACTAAAGGATGCTTGAAATTGCTGGAGGTGATACGATGGTCTTTCTTTGTAGACTCCTCACCCATCTTTATGGTTACCTCTCGAAGATGAATGAAATGATATATACATGGTATTCTACATGTGCAATTTGGTACACAAAAACTCGGTAAAAGTTTGCGAGGTTAGAATTTTGAATAAAGCTATATGCACTGCATTTTGGAGCGGAGGGAGCATACGACAGTTGCTAACACTCACGTGGAAGATTTGTGTGTAGGAGGAGTGGTTGTTCAGTTAAATGACATGGAAAAACTGACACTGTCGGATGCCGATCTAACGGTTCTTACGACGCTCCTCAGGAAAAGGCTTGTGGCGAACGTTTATCGGATAATGATTTACGGACACAAGCATTGCATTGATACGTGCCCCCCTCTCTCTCACACACACGCACCCTCATGAGTCACGACTCTCCCGAGTCCTCTCGCAGACTCGCACGTCGCACCCACCATCTATCTGCAGGTAGACGTCACACACATATGTGCTCTTCACACCCTACCCTCAGAACTTCTAAAAAACAAAAGACGGTGCACACATTTTATTTTAGCTAACATGTCACACACTTATACTATTACCTTTGCAGCGAACGTTCTTTGGGCATAGTATATTGTACTCTCACGAAGAGAAGCGGTGCACGCACGCACTAGTTCTCTCACACCCACTCGTGGGTACACGTAGGAGTGCATTTTTTTGAAGCTGGTACAACAAAATCACTCCACTGTATATAAAAGTAGGAGCCTTAGCCCTTGCTTTACTAGGGTTCCTCTCGTTCACTCTCTCATACTCTCCAGATCTAAGCAACACATAGGTGTCCACACTCTCTCTCAGCTCACGGCTGGTCACAAATCCGGCCGGACAACCTCGACCGGGGCAGGGGTGTAGATGCATCGTTCATGCTGTCGTTGGCGGCGAGGGAGGAGACCAACAGCTGCCCGCGCGTCCCGATCAGCGGCCGTGCCGTTCTCTCCGAGAGAGCGCCGGCTCGGGAGGGCCTCCGACCCCTTCTTCCTCCCTGCAGTATTGTGGCCAAGATGCAGCCTCCCGGCGCCGTCTTTGCCACATGCCCACGACCCTCAGGTATATATTACTTCAAAACCTGCTTTGCTCTACTGCCCCAGCTCCCTTCGTGTGGATCCTTTTCTACTTCTGTCTGCTATTCCAAAGCCACCTAGACTTCTACTATTGTTAGAAGTAAAGCTAGTTCATACAGTCGACTCAAAGCGTTGGTTCAAACAGGGAAGAAAGTGGGAAAGCTGTAGCATGAATCTAGGACTTGGTTCTAAGAGGAAACGGGGGAAAGTAGTAATATCTATCACTGCTTAAATAACCGTATTTCGTATTTGCGCAAACAGGGATGTCTGTCTCCATATCGTTTCGGGATGTCTGTCTCCGTATCGTTTCTATCCGCGCAGTCAAAAGCACACACCTCAGTTTTAGTACAACTGCGCAAAATGAGATGGCTATCCCTCGTTGCCATCGTATAACCTCCCGTCTTCAAGCTATCCCTACATTGGTAGTAACTAAGGTAGAATGACCAACGCAATCTAAAAGAAGCTGATTCATATGTTTTACTTCCTGATTGCAGTGCAGGGACGAGTGAAAACAACTGCATCCTAGTCCGGAATGCACTTTCTGCCAGTTCATCCATGGACCGAGGACTAGCTGGCATGGCTGCACGGCGGTTTTTTGGACAGGTGCACGTACAAGAGGCATTGTGGTCTGCTTATTTCTGCAAATAGCGGTGCTTAAATTTAGTGGAATGCACAAGCATTTCAGCTGGTCAGTACACTGCATGGTTCAGTTCAGCATTCCAGCTTAGACCACAATTACAATTGGTTATTTAGGAATGAGAGAACCTAACCCTGGATGGTGGCAACAAGAAAAAACCAGAGTGAACTCCAGGAAATTTCAGCCTGCGGGAGGCCCTTTGCTCAGAGAAGCCTTGCTTGTTTTTTCTTGATTTGTAAACCTTCTCACAACTTTGTCTTTTGCTGTGAACTAGTATATGTTTGTTATGTTCTATGAATCATTGAGATGTATAAAATTGCTTAACTTATGCTTTTCAAGTTTTTTATGAAGATGAGTTTAATGTGAGTGTTCCACATGAGCGCTAGACTAGCGTGTGAACGTTTGGAATTTATTACATTGTGGCCTCAATTAACTGCATGAACCACCGCAACAAGATACATAGTTGCTTATATGTCAGACAACAGATTGTTGATTGTTAGCTGGTCGATAGCCTAGTGTTGAAGCGAGCTGAGCCAACGTGACGTGTTTTGCACAACTTCTTACAAGTGGGGTAGCACCAACAGTGTTTACAAGTACTTATGTATATGTCGGCGCATGGTTCTCAAACGAGTGCTCTATTTCATCAAAACACACAATGCTCGTATGATAAACCGTGACAACTTATGTCTTACCATGCCATATTCATGAAAAAACTAGTGAGGATGCATCTGTTTCGGCAACAATTACGATGATTCTCACATGATTCACGGGCACACAAAAGAAGCAGCAGTTCCCATAGACAGATTCAAACAGAGTACTAGCCCCAGAGTGGTCGATAACAGGCAAGGTTCGGATAATTAGACACAATCCAAACTACTATGAAACACTAGCTGGGGCAACTATTTCATGCCTCGATCTAATTTGGGCTGGACACAAGATGGACCTTGCCATGAACATCATCGAGGACATCCCGCAGCAGCTCAATCATGTGAACCTTCATGAAGACAACCTTGTGGCCTTGCCACTGATAAACTTGTTTGTGGAGGCATGCCATGTCATCTTCCTGCGTAAGCTTGACAAGAAAAGTATGCCTCACAAACGTAGGAGTAGCTTTGAACTTCTTGTGCTTCAGTACACCCTGGACAATACGCCTGACAACAGTGAGGCTGGAATAAAACTCTTCATTGGTATAACCGCAAATGGCTTCCAGGATTCAACAACCTAAGAACTCTGTTTTCCCAGTGCGTATATTCAGGTCGTCCGCCTCATAGCGAGTGACATGTACAACCACACAATCCTTGTCTGCATCAGGGCTCTAATTGAAACAGAAACAAATTCTAAATTACTTTTCAGTATAAGAAACACAAGTTATTGAAACCACTATGTATAGCATGGCATCGAAGCTAATAAAAGTTTGCATTATTAATGACCACATACTTCCTTTTCTAAAAAAATCACCACATACTTAGATGAAAAACCACAATCGAGATCGGCAAAGAAGGAAATCACCTTGGGCAGCTCAGCGGGGGGGGGGGGGGACACACATCCTCGAAGGGGGAAAACTGCTCCTACAATGCCACGGGGGCTGTAACCTCAAACAGGGCATTGACCATCTTAGTAGTGGCCGTGAGCGTATCTGGGGTCGGCTCGGTGGTTGCTTCCATATTCTTGGAGCTCTGTGTCTCGTGGGGATCAGCCTCCCGCGTCTGCTCCAATATCGGCAGATCTTTGCCTGGTTCTCCTTGGTCCATCATCAAACTAACGAATACTAGGAGACCACTGAAAGGAAAACACAATCACAATGACAATGAAACAAAAAAGAGAGTGAGGATCGGTTACTACTTTGCAAAAGTTCTTTTTTTCTCTAAACAAAAATATACCAACATCACGCATCCGCTTACCTTCCCTTCGTTTGGAGAGAAGAACAGTGGCAGATGCGAGTGTTGCCTTTCTTGAAGACGGTGAGGGAGAAGGGGATTCAGCAAAGAGTGAAATGATGGTTGCTTCGTCCGTCAAACTTAGACTGCGAGGAGGTGGGGTTTTGTGATATGACGGCTCGTTACTGTTGTGCTACGACCGGGGTGACTCTCCGCCTGCATACTGCCTTCTAATTTGGTGGATGGCATTTGGGCCCGCGCGCTGCATGGCCCGCATGTCGGTGAACAAAAGTATAACGACATTCAGTAGAGGGAGATGTTTCAGTGACCTAGGAGGAGCCAGAAGCGGTAGAGTGTCTCCACTGTACTAGTAGTAATTGTTTTTCTGGGTAGCTTTAGAGTGTCTCCACTGTACTAGTAGTAATTGTTTTTCTGGGTAGCTGTAGAGTGTCTCCACTGTACTAGTAGTAATTGTTTCTCTGGGCCCAAGACAAAACAGCCCATCCACACTAGTAAATAGTAAAATCAATTCAAAAGCCCATATATTTACTGAATTGATGAATGGGTATGTCGAAGAGGAAAAAAGGAGTTTCAGGTGGGCAAAAGAGCTTCTGAACGTGCCGAGTTTCTATTTACAACATATTGTGGTCATAATCCAGTAAATTTTACGACCCAGGATATTCATTCTATGGACCTGACCGATCCATTTGACTGTGACTGCCGAAAACAGTGCTGGAGTTAGATGTTGTTGCCCTTTTCAATCTGGTTTTTTGTAAACCTGATGAACAATTAACCCTCGTGCTTTTCTACAGTTTGTAAGTTGGAGTTAGATGTTCCTGCCCTTTTCAACTCGGCTGTGACTGTTATATTTTCTTTGAAACAAGGCAAATGGCTTGCAATTCGTCTAATTTAGAGTGAAATATTGTAACAAATCCCAACCAAGGGAAATAACATCACTCTCGCCGGCTGCTTGAGCTCACTGTGCATTACAGAAGCCAAGTGATTAGCCCCCACTAGCACCCACAAACTTATTTCGAACTAGCACATCAAATGGGTTGTAAATTTTCATAGGAAAGGCTGCATGACCGTGAGAGATTTGACTTCTAACATTTGGGACCCACGAGGAAATAGCCTATCCAAGGTGGTGTTGACTTACTAGCCAGTGAACGAATGATTCTGCCTACCAGCCGTTGGATTGACATCCAACATCTGTCGTGTATCTTCTATCTCTTGTCTTCTTCTTCCTCCAGCAGCCCACACCAAACCACCCCGTCGGCGCCGCCTGCTCCCTCCTCCCATGGCTGGCTGCGCCTCCGCCGCCCTACCGTACATACCCTCCAACGTTGCCCAGTCCCTCCCTCTATTCCCCCACACGTCCTGTTATTCTACGGCGACGTCAGCCCCAACACGCACCCGCGCCCGAACTAGTCAACCCTCATACTCCCCTCAGCCAGCGACTGTACCGGCGCATCTTGAACGGCTCCTGTTCGTTCCGTCCGAGGCCTCGCCGTCATCCTCCGCCTTGCGGCCTTGGTTCGCTCGCCGTGCGCGGTGCGCCGCCCTCTTGCGTTGTCAACATCGTTAACAACCGAGAGGAACAAGGAGATGACTGTACGTGGAGAGGATGACAGTAGGGACCCACCAGCGTTATGGTAGTACACAAGCAAGTGCCTCTATAGTACAAGCCCAAAAATATGGTTCCTCCTAATGGTTGGACATCTAGGGCTCACGCCATTGTGAGCGTAGTCAATAAACGAGAGAATTACACTACGAGCGGCTGACACCAAGGACCTAGCAAAAGTCGCGCGGCTTTTTAGGAACAAGCAGTTGTTATGTATACTAGTTTTAGCGATGGATCAGGGTAACAGCGGGGCTGTGCGGGGGCTGTGGCCCGTCTAGCCAGGGTTTTATTTATGTTTACCACATCATGAGCCCAATTGTGTTTTTTTCTTGCTGAAAATGGCTAGCCCAGTTCTACTTTTTTTAAAGAAATACCCAAACAAGGCCTACTTGCTTTATCGGCCCTGCTGGGCTGCAAATCTTTCAAGACGAGGAGACTTTCATTCGGTTTGCCCAGAAATGGGCTGTTCATTTTTAAAACACATCAAACCGGGAATTAGTTTCAATTTTTTTCATTACAAGATCTTAAATTCCATTGATTTTTATGCGTGGACAATTATTTGGATTTTATATTTATGTAAATTATTTTTCAAAATAGTTTGAATGTGAATCGATATTTCTGGATTAAAAACAGTTGACCGCACCGAAATATGCAAAATTTCGTATACTTTTTAACCTTGGCCACAATATGGGGTGTAATGCTAACAAAAAGAAGATGGGCTCCAAAAAAATTCTTAAGAATTAGCAAATGGGTTGTAAATTATTAGAAATAATGGTAGATGGGCTGTATGCTGTTTTCCACAGATTTGAGGCTGACTTGTGCGCCTACTATAGGTTGACGCCTATACTTTCATAAAAAAAGGTTGACGCACACGCAACGCCCTGTCAACTTAGTCAACACACGAGAGCAGCGAATGTTGGGTGTCCATCCAACGGCTGTCGTGGTTCTTCAATCTCTGCTCTTCATGCTCCAGCCGCTCAAACAAGCGCCGGCGGGACTGCCTGCTCCCTCCTCCCACGGCCGGCTATGCTGCCACGCAGGCCTCACGGCCCCATCGTACTCCCATCGCTGGTCTAGCCATCCCTCTACTCACCCACACATGCTGTTATTCTCCGGCGACGGCAGACGAACCAGTAAACCCTCGTACTCCTCCACGTGGGAAACAACTGCCGAGTATTCCCTGGCTCCATGATGTTCCCTTCCTAGGCCTCGACGTCGTCCACCGCCCTGGTGCTCTCGGCACGGCCTGGTCAACGTGGTCAATGAACGACATCCATCGGAAGTGGACTGTACGTGGAGAGGCTGACAGCTGGGTCCATGGCCGCATGCAAGGAAATGCCTCCTTATTACGCGCAAAATAATGATTCCTCCACCTGACAGCTAGGACCCACAGGAAGGGCCTCTGTATTTCGCGAAAAAACGTTCCCCCCGCTGACAGGTCGGACTCACCACCTATATCTTCGCACGCAAGGAAGTGCCTCCTTATTACGCCCAAAAAATGAATACCCCCCTGCTACCTGGGACCCACCATATTGTTGGGTTGACTTGTGGGCCTACTAAGTTGACAGGGACGGAGGGCTTTGTCAACTTAGTCAATACTCCAGTGACCGTATGATGTCCATCCAACGGCCATAGTGCTTCTTCAACCTCTGGTCTTCTTGCTGCAGCCGCCCAAAGCAGCGCCGGTCGTACCGCCTGCTCCTGCCTCCCGTGGCCGGTTGTGCTACCGCGGAGGCCTCACCGCCCCCATACTACTCCCAACACTGGCCAGGCCATCCCTCCATCACCCACACCCACTGTTATTCTGCGGCGACGGCAGCTTCACACCGCAGCCGAACTAGTGAATGCTTGTACTCCTCTCCGCGTGGGCATCCACTGCCACGTCTTGCCCGGCTCCGTGTCGTCCCCTTCCTAGGCCTCGTCGTCGTCCACCGCCGTGGTGCTCTCGACGCGGCGTGGTCAATGTGGTCAATGACCGACTTCCATCGGAAGAGTACTGTACGTGGAGAGGCTGGCAGGTGGGTCCACGGCAGCCGCAAGGAAGTGCCTCCTTATTACGCGGAAAATAATTATTCCTCCACCCGACAGCGGGGACCCACTGGATGGGCCACCAGTATTTTGCCAAAAATTCGTTTCCCCCTGACTGCTGGGACCCACCGGACGGGCCACCGTATTTCGCGAAAAAATGTTCCCCCCGCTCGCAGCTCGGACCCACCGGAAGTGCCTCCTTATTACTCACAAAAAATGAATACTCCCCCCAGCTAGCTGGGACCCACCTTGGTGGGAGGCTGACTTGTGGGCCTACTAAGTTGACGGGGACGAAGGGCTTTGTCAACTTAGTCAATATGAACGATTCTAGTTCCAGTGACCGTACGATGTCCATCCAAAGGCCGTAGTGCTTCTTCAACCTCTGGTCTTCTTGCTCCAGCCGCCCAAAGCAGCGTCGGTCGTGCCGCATGCTCCTGCCTCCCGTGGCCGGCTGTGCTGCCGCAGAGGCCTCACCGCCCCCTACTATTCCCACCGCTGCCCAGGCCCTGCGGCGACGACAACCTCACACGGCAGCCGAACCAGTGAACCCTCGTACTCCTCTTCGCGCGGGCTTCCACTGTCGGGTTTTCTCCGGCTTCGCGTCGTCCCCTTCCTAGGCCTCGCCGTCGTCCACCGCCGTGGTGCTCTCCGCGCGGCGTGGTCAACATGGTCTAGGATCGACTTCCATCGGAAGAGTACTGTACGTGGAGAGGCTGACAGCTGGGTCCATGGCCACAGCCCAGTTTTTTTGTGATTTGCCAAGTAAGTCGCTTTGTCAGGCCTGTTGGGCTGCAAATCTTTCAAGACGGGGAGAGCTTTCATTCGGTTGGCCGAGAAAATGGCCCATCAGTAATGAGGAATGGGCTGTACATTTTTAAAACACATCAAACCGGCAATTAGTTTCAAATATATATTTTTTCATTTCAAGATTTTAAATTACATTAATTTTTGTGCGTGGAGAATTTGTTGGATTTTATATTGATATACATTTATTTTTTAAAATCAGTTTGAATGTGAGTCGAAATTTCGGGATTAAAAACAGTTTGGACAGCACCGAAATATGCAAAATTTTGTATAATTTTTTAATCGTGGCCACAATATGGGCTGTAATGCTAACAAAAAGAATATGGGCTCCAAAAAAACCTTTAGAATTAGCAAATGGGCTGTAAATTATTAGAAATAATGGCAGATGGGCTGTATGCTATTTTCCACAGATTTGAGGCTTTCCTAAAAAAAGGTTGACGCACAAGCACTGACTGTTGGATGTCCATCCAACGGCCGTCGTGCTTCTTCCATCTCTGCTCTTCCTGCTCCAGCTGCTCAAACAAGCGCCGGCGGGACTGTCTGCTCCCTCCTCCCGGCGGCCGGCTGTGCTGCCGCGCAGGCCTCACTGCCCCACCGTACTCCCATCGCCGGCCTAGCCATCCCTCTACTCACCCACACCTGCTGTTATTCTCCGGCGACGGTAGACGAACCAGTAAACCCTCATACAGTCGTACTCCCCTCCGCGTGGGAAACTACTGCCGAGTCTTCCCTGCCTCCGTGTCGTCCCATTCCTAGGCCTCGCCGTCGTCCACCGCTGTGGTGCTCTCGGCGCGGCGTGGTCAATGTTGTCAATGACCGACTTACATCGAAGAGTACTGTGCGTGGAGACGCTAACAGTTGGGTCCACGGCTGCAGCAAGGAAGTGCCTCCTTATTACGCGCAAAATAATTATTCCTCCACCTGACAGCAGGGACCCACCGGACGGGCCACCGTATTTCGCAAAAAAACATTTCCCCCCCTGACTGTTGGGACCCACCAGCTACACCTTCGCACGCTAGGAAGTGCGTTTGGGCAAAAAAATTGATTCGCCCCCCTGATTGCTGGGGCCCACCAGCTACATCTTTGCACGCAAGGAAGTGCCTGACAGTCGGGACCCACCTGGTCAAAGCGTACGTAGCGTTGTCATTCTGGTCGCGAACGTGTATGTACATATATACTGGTGGATGTAGAGGCACGCACGTGTCGTAGTAGAGGCGCGCACGTAGCATGTACACGTACGTACAACGACCAGGGTGCAAGAAAGAAAATACGGCCACGTTTGTGTACATACGGGCTGGGTCTCGAACGCCTACTCGCGCATACGTACGGCGAGGGCTCGTTGACATGGCTGGGTCGGAACAGAGAAACATCGTCGTCGTCGTGTTCATGGCGAGGCAACAAAATGCGTCATGTTCATGGGGAAGCAACGGAATGCGTCGTGTTCATCGGGAGGCAACGGAGCGCGTGGGAGCCAACGGACTGGGTCGGAACGGAATGCATGGTCATGTTCAGCGGGAGGGCTTGGATGGAACAGGCGATGGAAACGAGGCCTAGCATACTGCAGAACTAAGGAATCGGCCTTGTGTTTGACCGGCCACGTTTGAAACGGGATCCTATTCATCGTGAGGGGTCTGGCGTACCGCAAAACGACAAAACGGACCTCCTACGGTCGAAACGGGGGTCCTGTTGTTCGGGAGGGGTGTGGCATACCGCAAAACGGATGAAACGGACCTCCTACGATTGAAACGGGGGTCCTGTTGATCGGGAGGGGTGTGGCGTACCGCAAAACGGACGAAACAGACCTCCTACCGTTGAAACGGGGGTCCTATTCATCGGGAGGGGTGTGGCATACCACAAAACAGGACTCCACGGGATAATGTTCATCTCCACCGTCGACCTCCTCCAGCCTCCACGGGCTACCGTTGACCTCCTCCAGCCTCCACGGGCTGTAGTTCATCCAGCCTCCACCGCACACTACTCCACCGGCTACTGTTCAACCACCCCTCCACCATCTATTGTTCATCCAGCCCTCCACCACACCACGGGGTCCTGTTCATCTAGAGGCAACACCATCGCTCACTGTTCATCCAACCCCCCGCAACGCTCACTGTTCATCCAATCGATCGGCTTCAGTTAGAAGCAGTAGCGTAGGAATCGCTCGATCGGTTTTAGTTAACAGCCATCAATCGATTGCTCGGGTTCAGTAACGCGTAGCCTGCAGTGCAATCGCTCGGGTTCAGTTAGAGCCCAACGCCTCGCTCGAGTTCAGTTAGAGCCAACGCCTCGCACACACGCACGTACGTGTACAAGAGAAACACGCATCGCTCGGCTCCCGACCTCCCACCGTAACCGGGAACTCCCCGAAATTTTCCTCACCCTTGCTTCTACCACGGTTTTTTCCGTCATGGACGGCCCAAAGAATGTCATGCAGCTGCGTCTCTGGCCCGCCCAGGACGAAAAGCCCATTTTCTGTCATGATTTTTTGTCATAAAAGTAGGATCCCACCACAGCTATGATGATACTGGGTTTTGTCACAATTATCGTCATAGAAGTGTCATATGTATGACAGAAAAAATTTCCCTTCGGCCCAAAATGTCACAAATGTGTCTTTTTTGTAGTGACTCTTTGCTGCAATATCGGTGGCCTTCATCTTTGCCTAGTACGTCTTGATATGGGCAAGGGCCATCCATGCACCTTCAATGCATGTTGGCCGCTTAACGGGGTCGATACACGGCACCGCATCAACAAGTCATTGTACCAAACCGAAATAACTATTCGGAACAGGCTCAGTCGGCCACAGCCGGACCACGACGTGCTTCATGGAAGATCCAGATATTTTGTGGAGCTCGGCCCACTGGGCCATCTGTTTGTTCAGCAATAGCGAATGCTTTGGCATGCCAAATTGCGACCAGAAAAGCTTCTCCGTCGCATGTCCTTCTCGCGCTGGGTAAAACTGCGCCGCATTGGAGACACTCTTCGGCAAGTCCAAGAATGCATCTAGAGAACTCCACATTTGATTAAGCGGGGCATACTTCGCATCACTGAATCTAGTTTGTAATGATAAGGGCTTACCGGCCACTATCTCCCCAGCTTGCCGGATCTCCTCCCGAGCCGCTCTAGACTCAGTCCGTGCTTCTCTCGCCTCTTGCAAGGCCTTGTCGAGATCGGTTGTTTTGACTTTGTTATCCTTTTTGACAAATTCACATCGGACAGTAGCATCCTGTAGCTTGCGCGCCATGGTAGATATTCTCTCCTTGCATTAGAGCCGAGCAGCCTGTTCGGCTTTTAACTCAGCAGCTGCCTTCTTGGCAACCGCATTACTCATCCTGGCTTGCTCCTTGGCCTAGACGAGCTTAGCCCACAGGGTCTCAACCGCGGCAGCACCATATGCAGTCACTACTGGAATCAGCTTCTTTGTCGTCCGCCATGGCGGACGACAAAGGCATAGATCACGGACGGCAAACTGTTCGGATGAACGCCTGCCAGCAAAGGCCTTCTTTGCCGTTCGCTTCTTAGACACGTATGGCAAAGGATTACACCGTCCGCCATCCGAGGCCAATAGACGACAAAGACAAATGACGATAGTGCGGTGGCGTGAGAGCCATTAGGGGGTTAACGGAGCTCTGTGCCATCTGCCAGCGGACGGCAAAGTGTCAAAGATCTTTGCTGTCCGCTGGCAGACGGCAAAGAGACCAGCTAGGCATCACTGGGAAGCTGCCACGTGTCTAGATATGTCGTCCGCCAGCAGACGGCAAAGAGGTTTGAATCATTGCCGTCTGCTGGCAGACGGCATAGCTGGTCACTTTGCCATCCGCCAGCAGACGGCAAAATGACCAAATAGGAAGCCAATGTTCCCAGTTTGCATAGGTGACTGCCATGTGTCCTCTTTGGTACGATAGGCATATACCGAAGAACATTAACGGGTATTACGGTCTGCGTCTTCTCACCCATACCGTTGTCTACCACAACATACCTGGAAGAATTGCAAATGGGACAATAGTTCAAGTCCTCATACTGAAGCCTAAATAAGACACATCCTTTTCTCATAGGCATGTATCTTCTCATAGTGAATCTTAAGAGCACGGAGGATTTTGTCTGACTGGTACAGGTTTGGAGGTAGCACATGGCCTTTGGGTAGAAATCGGCCGAATATTGTCATCATCGCGTCGTAGCATTCTCTGCCCAAGTTGAATTGAGCCTTCAAAGCCATTATTTGTGAGATGGCATCCAGCTGACAAAGCTCAGTGTGCTTGTGGAGAGGACATTTTAAGGACTCCAACATTTCAGTGAAGGCCTTTGTAGATTCCTCCATCTCCTCGTCCGAGTCCCGAGCATCGTCAAAGTCTTGCACCATGTCTGCGGTCCCGGTACCATGCTCGTCGGTGCGACGATGAACCTCGGCTCTGGCACGTTGGGCAGACTCACCATGTAATGTCCAGACCGTGTAACCAGGCCTAAAACAAAACTTCTGCAGGTCTTTACTCATTTCAAGCTCATCCCTCTTTTTATAGTTGTCGCAACGGGCACAGGGGCACCAGCTAAATTCCTGGCCATTTGCAAATGTGGCTCTAACAAACCCCTTGGTTTTTGTTAACCATTCCTCGGTCCAAACTTTCTGACTAGTGTAACTGGTGTACATCCATGCACGATCACTCATATTGACTTCCTACTAGACACACAAGAAATATATACATAATTAATCAAACCATATCCATCAGTTAATGGAGTTTGTTAGTTTTATTACGTCCATGCAACCTACACGCTAATAGGTAAAGATAGGTCCTAATCCCACCCGAGTATGTGTAGATTGGGTTCGTTTTTCCATGCTCTGCTCTGGATCCAACGCAAAATTTCGGCAGCACCTCCCCACTGTTCTCCTGATACACGTCTCGGCAAAAAGCAGAGAGAATGTGTACCCGGAGAACAACAGGGAGGCACTGACAAAATTCTGCATCGGATCCAGAGCTAATCATATGGGAAAACGAACCCAATCTACACATACTCGGGCTGTCCATGGATAACGTTGGACAATTCGAAAGAATCACAATTATAAATATGCAAATGCATGCATATTTATAGATGTAACCCTTTCGAACAAGAGACGCATAGTGGTTATGCATACTGATGATTGAGGGGGGGGAGGAGGAGATGACATTTATGCTCACCAACGAACGCATGGGCGGAGCTCGTCAAACACTAGACCCCCGCAGTGACGAAATACCTGCATATTTAAATCAAAAGATGAGTAACATAGTAAGTATTCGACACCGACGGCCACATGTACCTCGCACTGATGATACTTGCTATTTATGGTACCATCGACACTGAGGAACCCTCTAACCTGCTCGTCCCCGGGTAAACTCAATAGCAACTACCATCTATGCAAGGTACATGAGGTGGTCGGCGTTGAACACTAGATCCACATCCCACAAGTGAAGCCGGCGCCTGGCTTCCCGCAACAATAGTTCTGGTGGCCGATGACGGTCGAACACCTTGCCTAATTAGTCTGACAGCCTCTGCGGTGAGGATTAAAGCCAAGTTTTGAAATTTCAAACAACCAAACCGACTTGAGTTAGTTTGCGGTGAGAACTATTGCTGCTGGACGCAGGACCCCTGTGTCACTTGTGGGATGTGGATGTAGTATTCGACACCGACGGCCACATGTACCTCGCACTGATGATACTTGCTATTTAGGGTACCATCGACACAGAGGAACCCTCTTCTTCTTCTTCTTCTTCTTCTTCTTCTTCTTCTTCTCCTTTTTTCTCTTCTTAAACCTAGCACTAACCTAAACCTAAAAACTCAAAACTACACCTAATTAAACCTAGAACTAACCTAAAACAAATCAAGAAAATAGAGAACAAAAAAACAAGAAAAAACAGAAAAAGTTACCTCTTGCTCCGGCGAGGTCGGCCGGTTGGGCGGGGCGGTGCAGTGGCCGCGGGGAGGAGGACGGCAACGGGGCAGGGCGGCACAGGGACCTCAGGGAGGGGTCCGGCACCAGGGCGGCCTGACACAGGCCACTCCGGCGGCAGGTCGCCGCGGGGCGACGGGGCGTGGTGGGGCGACGGGGCGGGGATGGCCGGCGACGGCGACAAAGGAGAGAGGCGGGCGCGTGGGAGGGAGGGAGAGAGAGAAAGAGAGATAGGGGGGAGACGGCTCGGCCCGTTAAGTGGGCCTTCTTTGCCATCCGTTAGCAGACGGCAACGAGGACCACCGTTAAGGCTGGCCCACGTCTCCTCTTTGCCGTCCGCAAGAAGACGACAAAGGACTAACATTGGCGTCCGCCAGCAGATGGCAAAGTAATCACCTATTTTGTCGTCCGCTAGCGGACGTCAAAGAATCTGACCTAGCCACGCCGTGCCCTGTGGGGCCCACCTGGCTCTTTGCCGTCTGCCTTATAGCTCTTTGCCGTCAGCTGCCCGACGGCAAAGAAGTAGCTGATGGCAAATAGCATTTTTGCCATATGCCCTTTCTTTGCCATCCGCTTTGTGGAAGGGGACGGCAAAGAGGCTCTTTGCCGTCAGCTGGCGGACGACAAAGAAATGGCGGACAACAAAGAAGCTGATTCCAGTAGTGAGTTATGCATATCTCAGTATATTATTCTCAGCTTTATGCTCATATTCTTATACATACATATACTGACTGCCTGAAAACATACCTTGCGCCTCGTCGAGCCACCTGTTAATAAGCGTGATGTCGTCATCCACTACATTAAGTTGCTGCTTCAGATCTGCAACCTCTATAGCACGGGCAGTCGCCATGGATGAAATAGCCGGTGTTCCAATTAGTTAGATTATTTCCTAGGCATATCTTTTTGATCCTCTGATCGCGTCCTTTTGGACGCCAACCAGTATCTCAGGGGCTACTATCTATACATAGGTTCATTTTTGCATGAAGAGTGCAATTGAAGATATTACATTGCATACCTCGAAGCTTCTTAGCAGGCCCATGAAGGCTTCATTCAATCCTCTTCTCGCGGACAAAATCCTCTCAACTACCGTACCCATCAAGGTACGATGTTCCTCTGAAATGGACGCATGTCGCAACACGTCCATCGATGTATCCGGTGCCTCTTGATTCCTGGAAGCGGCGGTGGGAGTACGGACTTCCTTCGAAGGGATGTGTTTACTCGACCCTAGAGTCGTATCCGACCATAAAATGGATAGTTTGGAACCTTTATTGTTGGTACCCGAAGGGGCTGCATGCCCCGGACCCTGGACTACCGAAGTATCACCTTTGGGCATGGTCTTCATTGTCCCTGGCACCACTTGTTGATCAGGAGAAATCCTCCAGGACGACACCTCAAAGTCGTCTGCCCTATTGGGCGAGAGGGTCTGTGGAGGCGTCTCGCTTTCCATCATCTCCGGAAGAAGATCCCTCGAGGAGGAGGACTGTTGAGGAAGACTGTGTGCCGGACTGCGAACATATATTTCAGATGTTACCCTTATAAGCGGAAAGGAACGAGATATGTTTAGGACACCCTTGTTCACTTATGATTCGGCTAAAGGCTTGTCCTTATGGAGGAATTGAGCATGAACGTCATCTTCTGAACCCGAACCGCCTGGCAAGGACATCTTCCTTCGCATAGGAGCCTCTACCTCCGAATATTTGGAGGCGGTCCTCTTCTTCCCATCCGGGGAAGGGATGTCAGCCTTCCCTTCTCTTTTGTCTTCAGAAGATGGACTCCCAATATCCCCGGACATAGCGTCTGGTGTACCTTTAGAATGGAGGCCACCTTTGGCCTTCTTGCTCTCCTCCTTGTCCTCCTTCACCAGCACTTGATATGGCGCCAGAGTCAGCATCCTTGTTAACACAGGATCGGCTGAGTCTTCGGGAAGAGGGGCCGAACACCTAATTCATTCCTGTAAGTGCATCTAGTGCCACCCCGAGATGGTTTTGGAGTATTGACGACAAACCTGGTTGAGGGACTAATGTGTTTGTGAGAATTGTAGGATAACACAGGTAGAAGTCCCTCATTGATTTGGTTTACCTACCGGAGATGACCCCTTAAAATGTATGAAGACATTGAAGACAAAGGTGGTATGTGAAGACACTCACATTGAAGACTATGACAAGAGAAGACATCGCGTGAAGACTATGGAGTGTGAAGACTCAGTTGTTTCTACGTTTCCTTTTCTTCTTTGTTGAGTCATAGGAACCACCGTACTGTTAAGTGGGGTCCAAGTGAACCAGTCAGGATGACTGAAGTGATGCTTAACCAAAATCATATGTCTTCGAGCGAAGACAATGAGAGCAAATCTTATCCAGAGCTGGATGAGTCAGCTTTGCTTGTAGCCCAAGTAAAGTTGCCATGTGTGTTTGAAATCTGACTGTTGGAACACATGTCAGTTCCTTAGTGACCCAGGGTCATTTCGGAAAAATCAGGTCGGGTTGCCTAGTGGCTATAAATAGCCCACCCCCTACACCATAAATTGGTTGGCTTCTCAGAGTTAGTGCACGGCTTTTGTCGTTTGAGAGCAACCCACCTCGAAGCCTTTGAGAGAGAAATCCTTGCGAGGACAAAGCCCTAAACACCCAAAGCCAAAGAGTACTAGGCATCATTGATGTCTTCCTATCTATGTGATCTGAAGACTTATTACACTTGAGGACTATGAATCCTCCAGCTGGTTAGGCGTCGTGTTCTGAGCATCCAAGAGTCATTGTGGATCGCCGATGAACGAATTTTTTGAAGGTTTGGAAGTCTACCTTGAAGACTTACCAGAGTGATTGTGCGAGGACTGGGTGTCCTTAGCTCAAGGGGAATAAGGTGAAGACGCGGTCTTCTGAGTTAAATCTGAGCCTCCCTAACCAGACGTACAGTTGTCACAGCAACTAGAACTGGTCCAACAAATCATTGTCTTCAACGAGCTACTGGTTCTATCCTTCCCATCTCTTTATTTGCTGTTGGTCCTTGTGAAGTCATTGCCTGCCTGCGTTATCTTTTGTCTTCACTGAGTGACTGCTTGTTCTAATTGGATTCATACTATCTTCCATCCTGATCCATACTGCCCAGCTGCTATTAGTCTTTGTGCTTTCACTTCATTGAATACTTGACTATGGCTTGTCTAGTGTAGTCTACCTTCTGCTGCATGATAATAGGTTTATTTCTATCGTTTCTCTTCGAAACTTCCATGTTTTGAAGAGTTTCATAAAAATCACCTATTCACCCCCCTCTAGTCGATCACTAGCACTTTCAATTGGTATCAGAGCAAGGTACTCCCTTGTTCTGTGTGATTCGTTTTAACCACCTGGAGTTTTAGCTATGTCGACTGCAGGGATAATGAAAGTCTCCGCTGCGTGCCCCGTCTTCGATGGAACTGAATATCCCTACTGGAAGAATAAGATGCGCATGCATCTTGAAGCCATTGATGTCGACCTCTAGTATGTCGTCAAGCATGGCGTCCTCAAGGCTGGTGAAGGTGTCACCGCTGCTGATGTCAAGAAGTTCGTTCAACTGGACTCTACTGCCAAGAATATCATCTGTGGTCATCTGACCAAAGGGAAGTATGGCCGTGTGAGTGCTCTGGAAACATCTAAGCTAGTCTGGGACTGGCTCTCCAAGGTCAACGAAGGCATCTCAATCCAAAGAGATCAAAGGATTAGTGTCCTTCGCAACCTCTTCAACCGCTTCAAGATAAACGACAATGAGAATGTTCAGCTCACGTTTGATCGCCTTACTAACATCACAAATGAGCTTCAAGCTCTCGGCGCTACTAAGATCACCAAGCATGAAATCGTCAAGACACTGCTGAGATCACTTGACAGCTCATTTGACACCCTAGCCCTGATGATTCAAGAATGCCCTGACTTCAAGACACTCGATCTGTCTGACATACTTGAAAGGCTCAACACACATGAGTTTCAGCTTTCTGAGAAAAGAGATATCTACGGTCCCAACTATGGCCGAACTCGTGCCTTCAAGGCAAAAGCTATGTCCTCATCTGAAGAAGAATCTGACTGTAGTTCTGATGATCCTGAAGACATTGGAAAGGAGATTGCTATGCTTGTGAAGAAGTTCCAAAAATTCACCAAGAAGAAAGGCTTCAGAAAGTCTTCACGATCAAACTCAAGGAATGATGAAGCTTCTGCTCATGACTACAAGAAGAGAACATGCCACAAGTGCAAGAAACCTGGTCACTACATCTCTGAGTGTCCGCAGTGGGACAATGAGAACAAGAAGAAGAAGAAGAAGAAGAAGAGCAAGGAATATGATTCTGACGACAAGAAGAAGAAGAAATACTCAAAGTCTTCTTCCAAGTCTTCCTCAAATTCTTCATCACACAAGAAGAGCTCATTTGGCAAGGATCGTGCGTTTGTTGGCAAGGAAATGGATTCAGAGGAGGAGTCTTCTTTTGAGGAGGCGGAGGTGGAGTCTGAGGAGGAGTCTGATTCTGGCGTTGCAAGTCTGGCTACAGCCTACTTTGCCAAGTCCATCTTCAGCACTGAAGACAATGACTTCATCACCGACGCCAATGCTGATGACAAGGACAACTCCGCTCCCACCTACTGCTTCATGGCACGCGGTGCCAAGGTAAACTCACGCACTACTCACTATCAAACTTCCAGTGAAGATGACTCTGATTGTGGTTCCAAACCCAGCTACAAAACACTTGCTAAAATTGCAACTGAACAACAGAAAGCTATGGAACATATTCAAAAATTGTTAGACAAAAGCGATGACCTGTTAGACGCTGAAATGACTCGATCTCAGTACTTAATTGAAGACATAAAAAATCTTCATGTTAAGTATGAGGAACTTGAAAGTCGTCATGAAACGCTCTCAACAACTCATGAAAAGCTTTCCTATGATTATCTTCAAAGGAAGCAAGATGTTGAGAAATTGAGAGCGGCTCATGAAGATCTTCAAAACGAAAACGAGTTACTTCGCGCCAAACAGATCAGTCCCGCTCAGGAAGGATTTGAACCACCATGTCTTAAATGCATTGAGCGTGACAACGCTACTTCTGTTGTTGGATGTTCTACTATCGGATTTCGGGTTCCGGCAGACCCTTAAGGTTCAAACACTGGGGTGCGCGCGGAAATCACGTCCTCAACCTCCCCGTCTCGCACAGATCTAAACTACTAAAAGAACTGTACGAAAGGCACAAGATTTATACTGGTTCGGGCCACCATTGTGGTGTAATACCCTACTCCAGTGTGTGGTGGATGGATTACCTCTTGGGGGCTGGTGATGATGAACAATACAAGGAAGAACAGCCTCGCGAGGCTCTGTTCTTGGCTAGGGTGATGAACTGGTATGGGGAGTTCAGCCACCTCTCTCTATCTCTCTCTTTCTCTCTTCCTCTCTTCCAGATCCCAGCTGATCAACCGAACCCCTTGCTATGTGGGTGGCTAGTCCTATTTATAGAGGCCCTGGTCCTCTTCCCAAATATTGAGCGGGAAGGGATCCAACAACGGCAGGCTAATTTGAAGGGGGACAGCGAGTACGTCTATCCTGACAAAAGCAGTCTTCGCCTGCCAAAGGCTCTGGTGGTGACGCCGGGCTGGGCTCCATGGTGACCTCGGTCTCGTAGTCCTCCTGGTCTTGGTCTCATTGCACCGAAGTGGCAACCTTTGCCTGATGCCTCGGTACTCTGCGGATATGATTGTCCCCTTTGCACCAAAGAGGAAAGAAGGACGCTGCGCGCGCTGGCACCCGCCTGGTGCCTCGAGTCGTCATGGCTTGCGTCATGGGCACCTCGCGAGGTACCCCACCTTGAACTCTCCGCCTCCTCGCGAGCTAGCCTGAGGAGGCTGTGCCTGAGGATGCGCCGTGTCGTCCGCCTTGTGAGGCTTGGACCCTCGCGAGGGTCTTGAGCCTCGTGTTGATGAAGATGGGCCGCGCTGGGCCCCCACTTGAGCCACACCACAGGCCGCAGGCAGGCAAGTAGCCCCCACTTGATGAAGATGGGCCGCGCTGGACCCCCGTTCCCAGAACGCCGACAGTAGCCCCCAGGCCCAAGGCGCGCATGGACTTGGCCGTGCTGAGAGGCGAAAGGGCAAGGGCGAAGCGCCGCAGGCCCTAATAGCCTGCGGCCTTGGACGCCGCGTGGCGGTTGATTGGACGTGGTGTCTCCGCTTCCCCACGACGCCTTGGTGATCGTGCGAGTCGGACAAGTACCTGCATGCAGAACGTGTTATGATTACCTGTGATCATGGAGACCGGCGGTTGGCCTTCGCCGGCTATAAGTACGGCACCGCGCGTGCCCGTCCAGTCCATCTCTTCTTGCTCTCTCCTTCACCTCAGTTCTTGCTCCGTCTTGGTGTGATGGCTCCGATTCGCCGGTTCTCTGCAGCGGAGAAGGGAAAGGCTCCTCGAGAAGGGCCAGACCCTCTCCCGCCGAAGAAGCGACTCGCCCATTGCAGCCGGGACGAAGAGGACCACCCGGCGGCGGCGAGGCCCTGGGGCGAGCGGGCTCCGCCGGGGTTCCCGCTGCCCTTGTACGCCCACGTCGAGGGCCCCGGAGGTGTTGATGCTGATCCCCGCGGTCAGCGCCGTCGTCGGTGTCGTCGGGTTATGAAGGCGTGGGTGGTTCCTCCTGGAGTCCATGTCGAGGGCTCCTCCCGTGAGTTCGTGCTCCACGTCGTCACTCCCCTTCAGTCCTGGATCCGTCTTCCTCCCTTCTTCACCTCCATCGTTCCTCCAGGAGGGCCCCTGGAGCTCCAGCTGCAGCACGCCGACTACAGCGCCCCCGCGACTGAGGCCGAGGTCGTCGTCGCTGCCCCGGGCGCGGTCTACATGTCCCACGGCTGGAGGGAGATCGCCCGGGTCTGCAGGGAAAGAGGCGTCTTCGCGGTCCACCTGGAGTACGACAGCGCGGCGATGATGTTCTTCAAGGTCTTCGATGCGATCGGGCGCCGGCTGGAGTGCTGTCGTGGGAGAGGTGGCCAGGACCTCGCCCTGGTGAGGGCTAGGCCCGTCGATCGCCCCCTGGGCAGAGGCGCCCGAGGGTCCAGCGATTCCAGCGAAGGCTTCGCGACTCCGGAGACGAGCGACGACAGCTACGAGCCCACGAGTCGTCGCCGCTCCAGGAGCAGGGCGGACGCATCAGGCCGTCGCCAACCCCGATCTAGATGGAGTTGGCGCCGGTGCCTGACGGCCCACTGTTGATGATGGCATCTCCCGCAGTAGCTCATGTAGTTAGCATCCCTTAGGATTCGTTCCCTGCGAGGAATCTGAATGGGCCCCGTGGGGGCTTGTAAGGTGTCTGTAGTCCTGTTTGTAAATATGTATAACCTTTTGACGTGGATCCGTGCGAGTTGCCAACTCCGTTATAGTTCAGCCTTCCCTTTCGCACCTCGCGAGGGCTTGGTGCTCTACGCCGACAGGTCCCAGTCCCAAGGCGGCGTCAGCCGTCGCTGGTATGCCAGGTCGCGATGCCGTGGTCAAGGCCAGGAGGTGAGCGACCCGAGGTCCGGTAAGAGCCCCTGAGTCGCGATGCTCAGGAGGTCCCCTTTGGTGCCCAAGCGGCCGTCGCTTAGTGAGAAAGGGAAGCAACATCGCTAGTACGGAGTTGCTTTAGGTGCGGGGGTAGTGCTGCACCAGCCAGTGCCGTGGGAGGTAACTTATCTTGAGGATCAGGGGCCGTTCCAGGTGTGCCATTGGGTCCGTGCGTAGGCAGGAGCGGAATCGCTCGGCAAGGTACTCGCGAGGCCCCCTCTTCCCCGCCTCTGCTCTCCTTTCTGCTCTACGTCCTCGGGTCCCGGCCCTCGAGCTTGTCTCAGCCGTCGCTGGTATGCCAGGTCACAATGCCGTGGACAAGGCCAGAGGGTGAGGGCTGGAGAGCCAGTAAGAGCCCTGAGTCGCGATGCTTAGGCACCCCCTTTAACGTGCAAGCGGTTCGCGCGGGCGAGGGCGAAGGAAACCTCGTGAGGGCCTCAGCTTGCGCGGTTCCCTCCAGGGATGCTGCAGGGGCATCACAGAAAGAAGATGGTGTTGCCATGGCGGCCGTTAGTCGATCGTTAGTCACTCAAGAGCTTGCTGGTTGGAGTAGGCGAGGTGTATCTAGGCACCCGTGAGCCAGCGCGGGACTCACGAGGCCCTACCTCTGGGCGGGTTGTGCCCGGCACTGGGCCGTATCTTGAGATGTGTCCCTGCAAAATTTGGTTAGATGCCAGTACTCTACGTCCTCGGGTCCCGGCCCCCGAGCTTGTCTCAGCTGTCGCTGGTATGCCAGGTCGCGATGCCATGGACAAGGCCAGAGGGTGAGGGCTGGAGAGCCAGTAAGAGCCCTGAGTCGCGATGCTCAGGCACCCCCCCTTTAACGTGCAAGTGGCCGACATGGGAAGAAAAGATGCCGCGGACGGGCACCATGCAGCTAAGCGTGATAGGCAATGCATAGTTGGAAATAAGTGCTAGGGGGATACACGCCGCTGGGTCTGGCCAGAACGGCTTGGGGATGATGTAGCCCGAGGGGCGCCCCCAACAAGGCAAACTAACGACGGAAAGGTAAATGCAGATACATGCCGCGGGGACGGGCCCACGCGGCCTGGGAGTGATGCAAGCCTGGGAGGGTGCTCCCAGCTGAGAACGGAACTTGAAAGATGTCACCTGAGGATGTCGCCGGCGTAGTGGCGTTGGTGCAGCAGACTTGACGGGCTGCAGAAGACGATCCTCACGAGCCCCCAGGCCCCGGGGCCTCGGGAGGCTCCGGAGGCGCTGGTGACTCCTCGCGGGCTGCCTCCATCTCCGCCAAGGCCGCGGAACGCCTGTCTTCCTGAGCCTCCATGATGCCCCTCGTGAGGCGTGGGCACGCTGCAGCCACGCTCGGCAGGCCGTAAGGCATGCGAACATTGCTGTGGGGTGGACCTCCGCAGCGCCCCACTTGCGAGGGCCAGAGGTGCTCCGTTGTGGCGATCTGATTAAGCCCTGGTACGTCGACGCAGACGCGCAGCCCGCCATCCTCGCCTAGATGTGTGGCCAAGGCTGGCAGGCGGCGGCAACCTCTCATGATCCTTGTCTCCTGTAGCTCTTGAATGGCCTCGTCAACGAACTCTTGCTGGTCTGATCTTCCTCGCCTGGCTCCCTCTCGAGGGAAACATGCTGTGAAGCACGCCTCCACATGGTGCCCAAGCGCCTCCCTCGTGGCCCTGGCTAGGTCGGTGGCCCTCCAGGTGAGAGCCCCCGAGCCCTGCCTGAGGAGGGCGCCGGGCGCGCTTTCCTATGGATGGAAGGAGGCCCCCCCTGGGCAGACACGGGCCCTGAGGGGCCTACCTCTTGAGGGGCCGAGCCTGACAACGTCTTCCCCTTCTTGGGGGTGGTCTCAGGAAGCCTCCTGCTTCCGTAATCTGGGTCCTCTAGCGACGCGGCCTAATAGGATCTCTCCAGGGAACACACTGCATCCTTCTCTTCACAGGGCACCGTGATGACGCCGCCACTTCCTGGCATCTTGAGGACGTTGTAGCCGTTGTGAGTCGCAGCCATAAACTTGGCCAGCGCTGGGTACACGAGGATGGTGTTGTACGGCAGGCGGATGTGGGCGACGTCGAAGTCGATGAGCTCGGTGCGGTAGTTGCTGCGAGCCCCGAAGGTGACAGGGAGGCGGACCTGCCCGATCAGGACTTTGGAACCGTCGGTGTGTTGGAAATATGCCCTAGAGGCAATAATAAATTGGTTATTATTATATTTCCTTGTTCATGATAATCGTTCATTATCCATGCTAGAATTGTATTGATAGGAAACTCAGATACATGTGTGGATACATAGACAACACCATGTCCCTAGTAAGCCTCTAGTTGACTAGCTCGTTGATCAATAGATGGTTACGGTTTCCTGACCATGGACATTGGATGTCGTTGATGACGGGATCACATCATTAGGAGAATGATGTGATGGACAAGACCCAATCCTAAGCATAGCACAAGATCGTGTAGTTCGTATGCTAAAGCTTTTCTAATGTCAAGTATCATTTCCTTAGACCATGAGATTGTGCAACTCCCGGATACCGTAGGAATACTTTGGGTGTGCCGAACGTCACAACATAATTGGGTGGCTATAAAGGTACACTACGGGTATCTCCGAAAGTGTCTGTTGGGTTGGCACGAATCGAGACTTGGATTTGTCACTCCGTGTGACGGAGAGGTATCTCTGGGCCCACTCGGTAGGACATCATCATATGCGCAATGTGACCAAGGAGTTGATCACGAGATGATGTGTTACGGAACGAGTAAAGAGACTTGCCGGTAACGAGATTGAACAAGGTATCGGATACCGACGATCGAATCTTGGGCAAGTACAATACCGCTGGACAAGGGAACTGAATACGGGATTGATTAAATCCTCGACATCGTGGTTCATCCGATGAGATCATCGTGGAACATGTGGGAGCCAATATGGGTATCCAGATCCCGCTATTGGTTATTGGCTGGAGAGGTGTCTCGGTCATGTCTACATGGTTCCCGAACCCGTAGGGTCTACACACTTAAGGTTCGGTGACGCTAGAGTTGTTATGGGAAATAGTATGTGGTTACCGAAGGTAGTTCGGAGTCCTGGATGAGATCCCGGACATCACGAGGAGTTCCGAAATGGTCAGGCAGTGAAGATCGATATATTGGACAAGGGTATTGGAGTCCGGAAGTGTTCCGGAGGTACCAGGCTATGACCAGCATGACCGAAAGGTGTTTCGGGAGCCCCGGCAAGTGTTGGGGGGCTCCATGGGCCAAGGGAAGGGGGCAAACCAGCCCACTAAGGGGCTGTGCGCCCCCCTCACCTATTCCCACGTGACCAGGGGGTTTGGGGCACCCCATCTAGGGTTCCCACCTCCTGGCTTGGGGACCAAGTCACCCAAGGGGGAGATCCCATCTGCCCTGGCCGCCGCCCCCCCTAGGGGAAACCCTAGGGCGCCTCCCCCTTCCCCTTGCCCCTATATATAGTGGAGGTTTTGGGGCTGCCCAACACACGAGATGACCTCTTCCCTGTTGGTGCAGCCCTCCCTCTCTTTCTCCTCGTCTCTTGCGGTGCTTGGCGAAGCCCTGCTGGAGTACCACGCTCCTCCACCATCACCACGCTGTTGTGCTGCTGCTGGATGGAGTCTTCCTCAACCTCTCCCTCTCTCCTTGCTGGATCAAGGCATGGGAGACGTCACCGGGCTGTACGGGTGTTGAACGCGGAGGTGCCGTCCGTTCGGCACTTAGATCGGAATCAACCGCGATCTGAATCACTACGAGTACGACTCCTTCATCCGCGTTCTTGCAACGCTTCCGCTTAGCGATCTACAAGGGTATGTAGATGCACTGCCTTCCCCTCGTTGCTAGATTTCTCCATAGATTGATCTTGGTGATGCGTAGAAAATTTTGAATTTCTGCTACGTTCTCCAATAGTGGTATCAGAGCCAGGTTTATTGTGTAGATTCTATGCACGAGTAGAACACAAAGTAGTTGTGGGCATTGATTTTGTTCAATATGCTTACCGTTACTAGTCCAATCTTGATTCGACGGCATTGTGGGATGAAGCGGCCTGGACCAACCTTACACATACGCTTACGTGAGACCGGTTCCACCGACAAACATGCACTAGTTGCATAAGGTGGCTGGCGGGTGTCTGTCTCTCCCACTTTAGTCGGATCGGATTCAATGAAGAGGGTCCTTATGAAGGGTAAATAGCAATTGGCATATCACGTTGTGGTTTTGCGTAGGTAAGAAACGTTCTTGCTAGAAACCCATAGCAGCCACGTAAAACATGCAAACAACAATTAGATGACGTCTAACTTGTTTTTGCAGGGTATGCTATGTGATGTGATATGGCCAAAGGATGTGATGAATGATATATGTGATGTATGAGATGATCATGTTCTTGTAATAGGAATCACGACTTGCATGTCGATGAGTATGACAACCGGCAGGAGCCATAGGAGTTGTCTTAATTTATTTATGACCTGCGTGTCAACATAAATGTCATGTAATTACTTCACTTTATTGCTAACCGTTAGCTGTAGTAGTAGAAGTAATAGTTGGCGAGACAACTTCATGAAGACACGATGATGGAGATCATGATTATGGAGATCATGGTGTCATGCTGGTGACGATGATGATCATGGAGCCCCGAAGATGGAGATCAAAAGGAGCAATATGATATTGGCCATATCATGTCACTATTTGATTGCATGTGATGTTTATCATGTTTATACATCTTATTTGCTTAGAACGACGGTAGTAAATAAGATGATCCCTCGTTAAAATTTCAAGAAAGTGTTCCCCCTAACTGTGCACCGTTGCGACAGTTCGTTCATTTCTAAGCACCACGTGATGATCGGGTGTGATAGATTCCAACGTTCCCATACAACGGGTGTAAGACAGATATACACATGCAAACACTTAGGTTGACTTGACGAGCCTAGCATGTACAGACATGGCCTCGGAACACAGAAGACCGAAAGGTCGAGCATGAGTCGTATAGAAGATACGATCAACATGAAGATGTTCACCGATGTTGACTAGTCCGTCCCAAGTGATGATCGGACACAGCCTAGTTGACTCGGATCATGTAATCACTTAGATGACTAGAGGGATGTCTATCTGAGTGGGAGTTCATAAGATGAACTTAATTATCCTGAACATAGTCAAAAGGTCTTCGCAAATTATGTCGTAGCTCGCGCTTCAGTTCTACTGTTTAGATATGTTCCTAGAGTAAATTTAGTTGAAAGTTGATAGTAGCAATTATGCGGACTAGGTCCCTAAACTGAGGATTGTCCTCATTGCTTCATAGAAGGCTTATGACCTTAATGCACCACTCAGTGTGCTGAACCTCGAACGTTGTATGTGGATGTTGCGAACGTCTGACATACACATTTTGATAACTATGTGATAGTTCAGTTAAATGGTTTAGAGTTGAGGCACCGAAGACGTTTTGAAACGTCGCGAAATATATGAGATGTTTTGAGGGCTGAAATTGGGATTTCAGGCTCGTGCCCACGTCAAGAGGTATAAGACCTCCGACGATTTTCTTAGCCTGCAAACTAAGGGAGAAAAGCTCATTGTTGAGCTTGTGCTCAGATTGTCTGAGTACAACAATCATTTGAATCGAGTGGGAGTTGATCTTCCAGATGAGAAAGTGATGTTTCTCCGAAGTCATTACCACCAAGCTGCTAAAGCTTCGTGATGAACTATAATATATCAGGAACATATATGATGATCCTTGAGATATTCGCAATATTTGACACCACAAAAGTAGAAATCAAGAAGGAGCATCAATTGTTGATGGTTGGTGAAACCACTAGTTTCAAGAAGGGCAAGGGCAAAAGGGGATGCTTCATGAAACGGCAAATCAGTTGCTGCTCTAGTGAAGAAACCCAAGGTTGAACCCAAACCTAAGACTAAGTGCTTCTGTAATAAGGGGAACAGCCATTGGAGCAGAATTACCCTAGATACTTGGTAGATTAGAAGGCTGGCAAGGTCGATAGAAGTATATTGGATATACATTGTGTTCATGTGTACTTTACTAGTACTCCTAGTAGCACCAGGGTATTAGATACCGGTTTGGTTGCTAAGTGTTAGTAACTCGAAATAAAAGCTACGGAATAAACGGAGACTAGCTAAAAGGTGAGATGACGATATGTGTTGGAAGTATTTCCAAGGTTGATCAAATATCGTACGCTCCCTCTACCATCGAGATTGGTGTTTGCGTTGAGCATAGACATGATTGGATTATGTCTATCACAATACGGTTATTCATTTAAGGAGAATAATGGTTACTCTGTTTATTTGAATAATACCTTCAATGGTCTTACACCTAAAATGAATGGTTTATTGAATCTCGATCATAGTGATACACATGTTCATGCCAAAAGATATAAGATAGTAATGATAGTACCACCTACTTGTGGCACTGCCACGTAAGTCATATCGGTATAAAACGCATGAAGAAGCTCCATGTTGATGGATCTTTGGGCTCACTCGTTTTCGAAAAGTTTGAGACATGTGAACCATGTCTATTGGTGTATATGCATGAAGAAACTCCATGCAAATGGCCGTTTGGACTCACTTGATTTTGAATCACTTGTGACGTGCACATCATACCACATGGGCAAGATGACTGAATGGCCTTGTTTTCAGTAAGATGGAACAATAAAGCAACATGTTGGAAGTAATACATCTTGATGTGTGCAGTCCAATGAGTGCTGAGGCATGTAGTGGATATCGTTACGTTCTTACTTCACAGATGATTTGAGTAGATGTTGAGAATGTTTACTTGATAAATCATGAGTCTGAATTATTGAAAGGTTCAAGTAATTTCAGGGTGAAGTTGAAAGATCGTCGTGACAAGAGGATAAAAGATCTATGATATGATCATAGAGATGAATATCTGAATTATGGGTTTGGCACAGAATTAAGACATTGTGGAAATTGTTTCACAACTGATACAGCCTAGAACACCATAGTGTGGTGGTGTGTCCGAACATCATAACTGCACCCTATTGGATATGATGCATACCATGATCGAATTACCACAATAGTTTATGGGTTAGGCATTAGAGACAAACCGCATTCACATTAAATAGGGCACCACGTAATTCCGATGAGATGACACCGTATGAACTGTGGTTTAGAGAAACCTAAGCTGTCATTTCTTAAAAGTTTGGGCTGCGATGCTTATGTGAAAAAGTTTCAGGATGATAAGCTCGAACCCAAAGCGGATAAATGCATCTTCATAGGACACCCAAAACAGTTGGGTATACCTCCTAATTTAGATCCGAAATTAATAGAGATTGTTTCTTGAATCGGGTTCTTTCTCGAGGAAAGGTTTCTCTCGAAAGAATTGAGTGGGAGGATGGTGGAGACTTGATGAGGTTATTGAACCTTCACTTCAACTAGTGTGTAGCAGGGCACAGGAAGTTGTTCCTGTGGCACCTACACCAACTGAAGTGGAAGCTTATGATAGTGATCATGAAACTTCGGATCAAGTCACTACCAAACCTTGTGGGATGACAAGGATGCGTACTACTTCAGAGTGGTATGTAATCCTGTCTTGGAAGTCATGTTGCTAGACAACAATGAACCTACGAGCTATTGAGAAGCGATGGTGGGCCTGGAGATTCCAAAATGGCTCAAGGCCATATAATCCGAGAGAGGATCCATATATGAAAACAAAGTGTAGACTTTGGAAGAACTACTTGATGGTCGTAAGGCTGTTAGGTACATATGGCTTTTAAAAGGAAGATGGACAATGATGGTAAGTTTCACCATTAAGAAAGCTCGACTTGTCATTAAGATGTTTTCCGACAAGTTCAAGGAGTTGACGACGATGAGACTTTCTCACTCGTAGCGATGCTAAGAGTCTGTTGGAATTATATTAGCGATTACTGCATTGTTTATGAAATCTTGCAGATAGGATGTCAAAACATTGTTTCCTCGATGATTTTCTTGAGGAAAATTTGTATGTGATACAAACGGAAGGTTTTGTCAATCCTGAAAGATGCTAACAAGTATGCAAAGCTCCAGCAATCCTTCTAAGGACTGGAGTAAGCATCTCGGAGTTGGAATATACACTTTGATGATGATCAAAGATTTTGGGTGTATACAAAGTTCATGAGAAACTTGTATTTCCAAAGGGTGAGTGGGAGCACTATAGAATTTCTGATGAGTATATGTTGTTAACATATTGTTGATCGGAAATGACGTAGAATTTCTGGAAAGCATATAGGGTTATTTGGAAAGTGTTTTTCAATGGAAAGCCTGGATTAAGCTACTTGAACATTGAGCATCAAGATCTATAAGGATACATCAAAATGCTTAATGGTACTTTCAAATGAGCACATACCTTGACATGATCTTGAAGTTGTTCAAGATGGATCAGTCAAAGAAGGAGTTCTTGCCTGAGTTGTAAGGTATGAAGTTAAGACTTAAAGCTCGACCGCGGCAGAAGAAAGAGGAAGGACGAAGGTCGTCCCCTATGCTTTTGTCATAGGCTCTCTACAGTATGCTATGCTGTGTGCCGCACCTGAAGTGTGCCTTGCCATGAGTCAGTCAAGGGGTACAAGAGTGATCCAAGAATGGATCACAGGACAGCGGTCAAAGTTATCCTTAGTAACTAGTGGACTAAGGAATTTTTCTCGATTATGGAGGTGGTAAAAGAGTTCGTCGTAAAGGTTTATGCCGATGCTTTGACACTAATCCAGATAATTCTGAGTAGTAAACTGGATTCGTATAGTAGAACAGTTATTTGGAATAGCTCCAAATGTAGCATAGTAGTTGCATCTACAAGATGACATAGAAATTTGCGAAGTACATACGGATCTGAATGTTGCAGACCCGTTGACTAAAACCTCTCTCACAAGCAACATGATCAAACCTAGAACTCATTGAGTGTTAATCACATAGTGATGTGAACTGGACTACTGACTCTAGTAAACTCTTGGGTGTTAGTCACATGGCGATGTGACCTATGAGTGTTAATCATATGGCGATGTGAACTAGATTATTGACTCTAGTGCAAGTGGGAGACTGTTGGAAATATTCCCTAGAGGCAATAATAAATTGGTTATTATTATATTTCCTTGTTCATGATAATCGTTTATTATCCATGCTAGAATTGTATTGATAGGAAACTCAGATACATGTGTGGATACATAGACAACACCATGTCCCTAGTAAGCCTCTAGTTGACTAGCTCATTGATCAATAGATGGTTACGGTTTCCTGACCATGGACATTGGATGTCGTTGATGACGGGATCACATCATTAGGAGAATGATGTGATGGACAAGACCCAATCCTAAGCATAACACAAGATCGTGTAGTTCGTATGCTAAAGCTTTTCTAATGTCAAGTATCATTTCCTTAGACCATGAGATTGTGCAACTCCCGGATACCGTAGGAATACTTTGGGTGTGCCAAACGTCACAACGTAACTGGGTGACTATAAAGGTACACTACGGGTATCTCCGAAAGTGTTTGTTGGGTTGGCACGAATCGAGACTGGGATTTGTCACTCCGTGTGATGGAGAGGTATCTCTGGGCCCACTCGGTAGGACATCATCATATGCGCAATGTGACCAAGGAGTTAATCACGGGATGATGTGTTACGGAACGAGTAAAGAGACTTGCCGGTAACGAGATTGAACAAGGTATCGGATACCGACGATCGAATCTCGGGCAAGTACAATACTGCTGGACAAGGGAATTGAATACGGGATTGATTAAATCCTCGACATCGTGGTTCATCCGATGAGATCATCGTGGAACATGTGGGAGCCAATATGGGTATCCAGATCCCACTATTGGTTATTGGCCGGAGAGGTGTCTCGGTCATGTCTACATGGTTCCCGAACCCGTAGGGTCTACACACTTAAGGTTCGGTGACACTAGAGTTGTTATGGGAAATAGTATGTGGTTACCGAAGGTAGTTCGGAGTCCCGGATGAGATCCCGGACATCACGAGGAGTTCCGGAATGGTCCGGCGGTGAAGATCGATATATTGGACGAAGGGTATTGGAGTCCGGAAGTGTTCCGGAGGTACCAGGCTATGACCAGCATGACCGAAAGGTGTTTCGGGAGCCCCGGCAAGTGTTGGGGGGCTTCATGGGCCAAGGGAAGGGGGAAAATCAGCCCACTAAGGGGCTGTGCGCCCCCCTCACCTATTCCCACGTGACCAGGGGGTTTGGGGCGCCCCATCTAGGGTTCCCACCTCCTGGCTTGGGGGCCAAGTCACCCAAGGGGGAGATCCCATCTGCCCTGGCCGCCGCCCCCCCTAGGGGAAACCCTAGGGTGCCTCCCCCTTCCCCTTGCCCCTATATATAGTGGAGGTTTTGGGGCTGCCCAACACATGAGATGACCTCTTCCCTCTTGGTGCAGCCCTCCCTCTCTTTCTCCTCGTCTCTTGCGGTGCTTGGCGAAGCCCTGCTGGAGTACCACGCTCCTCCTCCACCACCACGCCATTGTGCTGCTGCTGGATGGAGTCTTCCTCAACCTCTCCCTCTCTCCTTGCTGGATCAAGGCATGGGAGACGTCACCGGGCTGTACGTGTGTTGAATGCGGAGGTGTCGTCCGTTCGGCACTTAGATCGGAATCAACCGCGATCTGAATCGCTATGAGTACGACTCCTTCATCCGCGTTCTTGCAACTCTTCCGCCTAGCGATCTACAAGGGTATGTAGATGCACTCCGTTCCCCTCGTTGCTAGATTTCTCCATAGATTGATCTTGGTGATGCGTAGAAAATTTTGAATTTCTGCTACGTTCTCCAACACGGTGATCCCGGAGAAAGGCCTGGTTGGCTGAAGCTAGTCGTAGGGCACTTGGAGGTTGTTGAATGTTTCCACGGACATGACGTTGAGCCCTGCCCCGCCATCGATGAGGGTCTTGGTGACCAGCACGTTGCTGATGACTGGGAAGCAGAGCATCGGGAGGACTCCTGCAGTGGCCGCGCACTTGAGCTGGTCTACCAAGCTGAACGTGATGGGGCACGCCGACCACCTGAGGGGGCGCGTTGCTTCAAGCTTGGGGAGAACTGCATTCACTTCGCGGGCGAACTGCTTGAAGATGCGTTGGGAGGCCGGGGCTTGAGCTCCACCCAGGATGCAGGCGATTGCGCGCGGCTCCTGGAAGCCCCCAGCCCCCTCGTCTTGATGGCGGTCTTCGTTCCTTCTTGGTGGAGGCGGCAGAGGAGGCAGGCCTGCGTTGCCATGAGGGCGGTCCTCACGAGGCTGATCCCTCCAGTCTCCCTCGCGAGGCAGGTCCCACCAGCGGTCCTCGCGAGGCTGGTCGCGCCACCCCTGGCGCGGGCCGCGGTCTTCCCAGCGCCCTGGGTTTCTTCCTCCTCCTCGGCCGTAGCCTCGGTCAGCACGGTCAGGGCGACGGCCGATCCTTCCTTCTCGTACGGCGTGGAGCTCTTGACATTCATTGGTGTTGTGGGTGTGGAGGTCGTGGTACACACAGTACCGGCTGCCTCTGGAGGGTTCGGGCAGATCCTTGCCCCGCTTCGTGTCCGGTTCGGCTGCGAGCACGGCAGCCCCCTTGCGCTTCGCGTCCCTGGCTTTGGGCTTCTCTTCTGGGTCCACGGCAGGCAGCTCGAGGAGGGAGAGACGTCCCTCCTCAGCCCAGGCGCACTTGTTCGCCAAGTTGAACAGCTCCAGGAAGGTGCAGATGTCTTCGTGCATCGCCAGCTCCTCCTTCATCTTGACGTCACGCACGCCATCAGAGAAGGCGGAGATGATGGCCTCCTCGGACACCTTGGGGATCTTGAGGCGCGCGCTGTTGAAGCGCTGGATGTACTTTTGCAGGGTCTCTCCGGGTTGTTTCTTGATGCAGCGCATGTCGCTCATGGCGGGCGGCCGGTCGCGAGTACCTTGGAAGTTGGCGATGAAGCGGGTGCGCATCTGGTCCCAGGAGGAGATCGTGCCTGGAGCCAGATTCAGGAGCCAGGTTCGAGCTCCTTCCTTGAGCGCCATGGAGAACCAGTTCGCCATGACCTGTTCATCCCCGCCGGCAGCCTCGATGCCCAGCTCATAGAGCTGGAGGAACTCTGCGGGATCGGTTGTGCCGTCATAGCGAGGAGGCAGGTCGGGCTTGAACTTGCCGGGCCACGCGACTCTGCGCAGCTCAGTGGTGTAGGCGTGGCAGCCCGCGGTGGCCACGAAAGGCCTCGGTTGGTGGAGAGCTTGGTCTTGAGGGTCCCCACGCGCTGCAGCTAGGAGCAGGGCGGGGTCTTGGCGCGCCGGAGCTGGAGCAGGGTCGCGGCGTGCCGGAGCAGAGAGCGCCCTGGCAGCCCCTTGCGGGCGAGGAACTTCTTGGCAGCTTCGCTCTTGCTGCTCTGGCTCCTGACGGAGCGGGTTCCGCCCAGGGACCAAGCGCCTTGGAGCCATGGCATCTTCTTGGAGGGGAGGCGGCTGGTGCGCTTCTGGAGCTTCGTTGCCCGCGCGGGGCAGAGTGCGGCGCAGAGGGACGGACGGTGCGGAAGAGCCCCCTGCGGCACGGACAAGCTCAGCGACGCGGTCGAGCCATTCTTCATAGACATCGTCGATGGGACGGTAGCGCAGGAGCTCGTTTGCCGCGAGGAGCGCAACCCGAGCCTCCAAGGGTGCGCGGAGCGCGTGGGACGAAGAACCGGCGGGAGCGAGTGATGGAGTGGCGGTGCGGCCGTCTTGCCGCACGGACGGGTGCTGAGACGATGCCTGCTGCTCACCCCCCGCCAGGCCGGTGGCGGCGTTGACGGCGGGCGACGGGGAATGACGAGGACGCCCACCGACGGGGGCCGTCTGGGCGACGCGAGAAGCGATGGCGGCCCGGCGCTCGGCGCGGGCCCGACGAGCGTCGGACATGGATGCGACGGTCGGAGGAGAACGGAGTGGTGGAAGACAGATTCCGGCGCACCCCTACCTGGCGCGCCAAATGTCGGATTTCGGGTTCCGGCAGACCCTTAAGGTTCGAACACTAGGGTGCGCACGGAAACCTCGCCTTCAACCCCTCCATCTCGATGGGATCTAAACTACTAAAAGAACTGCACGAAAGACACAAGATTTATACTGGTTCGGGCCACCATTGTGGTGTAATACCCTACTCCAGTGTGTGGTGGATGGATTGCCTCTTGGGGGCTGGTGATGATGAACAATACAAGGAAGAACAGCCTCGCGAGGGTCTGTTCTTGGCAGGGGTGATGAACTACTAGGAGGATTTCTGCCACCTCTCTCTCTCTATCTCTCTCTACTTGCTAGCCGGACCAACTAACTCTGCGAACCGACCGATCGAACCGAACCCCTTGCTATGTGGGTGGCTAGTCCTATTTATAGAGGCCCTGGTCCTCTTCCCAAATATTGAGCGGGAAGGGATCCAACAATGGCGGGCTAATTTGAAGGGGGACAGCGAGTACGTCTATCCTGACAAAAGCAGTCTTCGCCTTCCAAAGGCTCTGGTGGTGACGCTGGGCTGGGCTCCATGGTGACCTCCGTCTCGTAGTCCTCCTGGTCTTGGTCTCGTTGCACCGAAGTGGCAACCTTTGCCTGATGCCTCGGTACTCCGCGGATATGCTTGTCCCCTTTGCACCAAAGAGGAAAGAAGGACGTTGCACGCGCTGGCACCCGCCTGGTGCCTCGAGTCGTCATGGCTTGCGTCATGGGCACCTCGTGAGGTACCCCGCCTTGAACTCTCTACCTCCTCGCGAGCCAGCCTGAGGAGGCTATGCCTGAGGATGCGCCGTGTCGTCCGCCTGGCTAGGCTTGGCCCCTTGCGAGGGTCTTGAGCCTCGTGTTGATGAAGATGGGCCGCGCTGGGCCCCCACTTGAGCCACGCCGCAGGCCGCAGGCAGGCAAGTCTGGGGACCCCCGTTCCCAGAACGCCGACAGAGGTCGCGGCAGCTAAGCACTTCTTTGCCGGCATTGTCAAGGGCTAGCGGTGGCGCTAGGGTTTGTGCGAGAGAGAGAGAGAAGTGGAGGAAGAGATAATGACTAGGGTGAGGCGTGTATTTATAGGGACAGGGACGGCACATCGTTATTACGCAGGTGCCCCTGGCGGTTCACATCTGAAGGACACGTGGCGATCATGCAACACATAGGAGGTTGTTCCATGTTCCCACGTACGCCTGGATTGTCGGGTGGTCATTCCCACTTCTTCGGGTTTCAGGTAAAAAGGATTGAGCATTGAAAATAGATTAATGTTTGTCTCTGTATCTTCTGCCGTTTGAAGGATTGTCTTCAGGCTGAGCGTTGTCTTCAGATTGATCAGGTGCAGAGATGATAAGTTCCTCTTCAGGCTGTACTTCATATGGTATGATTTCTCCAGTTCCCATAAGCTTGATGGATTCACTGGGTGGAATTTCATCTAGCACATTTGGCAGGTGCTCTCTTTGCGAGCCGTTAGTCTCATTGAACCGCACATCCACAGTTTCAACCACTTTATAGTGAAAGAGGTTGAAGACTCTGTAGGAGTGCGAATCCTTTCCGTAACCAAGCATAAAACCTTCATGTCCTTTTGGTGCAAATTTTGAAGTGTGATGAGGATCCTTGATAGCTTTTTTTCTTCAGAAGCCTGTGAAGATAAACACGGCTCAATCCTTTTTACCTGAAACCCGAAGAAGTGGGAATGACCACCCGACAATCCAGGCGTACATGGGAACGTGGAACAACCTCCTATGTGTTGCATGATCGCCACGTGTCCTTCAGATGTGAACCGCCAGGGGCACCTGCGTAATAACGCTGTGCCGTCCCTGTCCCTATAAATACACGCCTCACCCCAGTCATTATCTCTTCCTCCACTTCTCTCTCTCTCTCTAGCACAAACCCTAGCGCCACCGCTAGCCCTTGACAATGCCGGCAAACAAGTGCTTAGCTGCCGCGACCTCTGTCGGCGTTCTGGGAACGGGGGTCCCCAGACTTGCCTGCCTACGGCCTACGGCGTGGCTCGAGTGGGGGCCCAACATGGCCCATCTTCATCAACACAAGACTCAAGACCCTCGTGAGGGGCCAAGCCTCGCGAGGCGGACGACACGGCGCATCCTCAGGCGCAGCCTCCTCAGGCTGACTCGCGAGGAGACGGAGATATCAAGGCAGGGTGCCTCGTGAGGTGCCCGTGACGTAAGCCATGACGATCAAGGGCGCCAGGCGGGCGCTAGCGCGCGTAGCGTCCTCCTTTCCTCTTTGGTGCAAAGGGGGCAAGCGCAGCCGCAGAGTACCGAGGCATCAGGCAAGGGTTGCCACTTCGGTGCAACGAGACCAAGACCAGGAGGACTACGAGACGGAGGTCACCATGGAGCCCAGCCCGGCGTCACCACCAGAGCCTTTGGCAGGCGAAGAGTGCTTTTGTCAGGATAGACGTACTTGCGTCCCCCTTCAAATTAGCCCGCCATTGTTGGATCCCTTCCCGCTCATTATTTGGGAAGAGGACCAGGGCCTCTATAAATAGGACTAGCCACCCACATAGCAAGGGGTTCGGTTCGATCGGTCGGTTCGCAGAGTTAGTTGGTCCGGCTAGCAAGTAGAGAGAGATAGAGAGAGAGAGAGAGAGGTGGCAGAACTCCTCCTAGTAGTTCATCACCCCTGCCAAGAACAGACCCTCGCGAGGCTGTTCTTCCTTGTATTGTTCATCATCACCAGCCCCCAAGAGGCAATCCATCCACCACACACTGGAGTAGGGTATTACACCACAATGGTGGCCCGAACCAGTATAAATCTTGTGTCTTTCGTGCAGTTCTTTTAGTAGTTTAGATCCCATCAAGACGGAGGGGTTGAAGGCGAGGTTTCCGCGCGCACCCTAGGGTTCGAACCTTACGGGTCTGCCGGAACCCGAAATCCGACATTTGGCGCGCCAGGTAGGGGTGCGCCGGAATCTGTCTTCCACCACTCCGTTCTCCTCCGACCGTCGCATCCATGTCCGACGCTCGTCGGGCCCGCGCCGAGCGCCGGGCCGCCATCGCTTCTCGCGTCGCCCAGACGGCCCCCATCGGTGGGCGTCCTCGTCGTTCCCCGTCGCCCGCCGTCAACGCCGCCACCGGCCCGGCGGGGGGCGAGTAGCAGGCATCGTCTCAGCACCCGTCCATGCGGCAAGACGGCCGCACCGCCACTCCATCACTCGCTCCAGCCGGTTCTTCGTCCCGCGCGCTCCGCGCACCCTTGGAGGCTCGGGCTGCGCTCCTCGCGGCAAACGAGCTCCTGCGCTATCGTCCCGTCGACGACGTCTATGAAGAATGGCTCGACCGCGTCGCCGAGCTTGTCCGCGCTGTCCGTCCCTCTGCGCCGCACTCCGCCCCGCGCGGGCAACGAAGCTCCAGAGGCACACCAGTCGCCTCCCCTCCAAGAAGATGCCATGGCTCCAAGGCGCTTGGTTCCTGGGCGGAACCCGCTCCGTCAGGCGTCAGCGCAGCAAGAGCGAAGCTGCCAAGAAGTTCCTCGCCCACAAGAGGCTGCCAGGGCGCTCCCTACTCCGGCACGCCGCGACCCTGCTCCAGCTCCGGCGCGCCAAGACCCCGCCCTGCTCATAGCAGCAGCGTGTGGGGACCCTCAAGACCAAGCTCTCCACCAACCGAGGCCTTTCGTGGCCACCGCGGGCTGCCACGCCTACACCACTGAGCTGCGCAGCGTCGCGTGGCCCGGCAAGTTCAAGCCCGACCTGCCTCCTCGCTACGACGGCACAACCGATCCCGCAGAGTTCCTCCAGCTCTATGAGCTGGGCATCGAGGCTACCGGCGGGGATGAAAAGGTCATGGCGAACTGGTTCCCCATGGCGCTCAAGGAAGGAGCTCGAACCTGGCTCCTGAATCTGGCTCCAGGCACGATCTCCTCCTGGGACCAGATGTGCGCCCGCTTCATCGCCAACTTCCAAGGTACTCCCGACCGGCCGCCCGCCGTGAGCGACATGCGCCGCATCAAGCAACAACCCGGAGAGACCCTGCAAAAGTACATCCAGTGCTTCAATAGCGCACGCCTCAAGATTCCCAAGGTGTCCGAGGAGGCCATCATCTCCGACTTCTCTCAGGAGCTGTTCAACTTGGCGAACAAGTGCGCCAGGGCTGAGGAGGGACGTCTCTCCCTCCTCAAGCTTCCTGCCGCGGACCCAGAAGAGAAGAAGCCCAAAGCCAAGGACGCGAAGCGCAAGGGGGCTGCCGTACTCGCGGCAGAACCAGACACCAAGCGGGGCAAGGATCTGCCCGAACCCTCCAGAGGCAGCCGGTACTGTGTATACCATGACCTCCACACCCACAACACCAATGAATGTCAGGAGCTCCGCACCGTGCGAGAAGGAAGGATCGGCTGTCGCCCTGACCGTGCTAACCGGGGCTATGGCCGGGGAGGAGGAAGAAACCCAGGACGCTGGGAAGATCGCGGCCCGCACCCGGGGTGGTGCGACCAGCCTCGCGAGGACCACTGGCGGGACCTGCCTCGCGAGGGAGACTGGAGGGATCAACCTCGCGAGGATCGCCCTCATGGCAATGCAGGCCTACCTCCGCTACCGCCTCCACCAAGAAGGAACGAAGACCGCCATCAAGCCGAGGGGGCTTAGGGCTTCCAGGAGCCGCGCGCGACCGCCTGCCTCCTGGGCGGAGCTCAAGCCCCAGCCTCCCAACGTATCTTCAAGCAGTTTGCCCGCGAAGTGAATGCAGTTCTCCCCAAGCTCAGAGCAACGCGCCCCCTCAGGTGGTCGGCGTGCCCCATCACGTTCAGCTCGGTAGACCAGCTCAAGTGCGCGGCCACTGCTGGAGTCCTCCCGATGCTCTGCTTCCCAGTCATCAGCAATGTGCTGGTCACCAAGACCCTCATCGATGGCGGGGCAAGGCTCAACGTGCTATCCGTGGAAACATTCAACAACCTCCAAGTGCCCTACGACCAGCTTCAGCCAACCAGGCCTTTCTCCGGGATCACCGATGGTTCCACAATCCCGATCGGGCGGGTCCGCCTCCCTGTCACCTTCGGGGCTCGCAGCAACTACCGCACCGAGCTCATCGACTTCGACGTCGCCCACATCCGCCTGCCGTACAACGCCATCCTCGGGTACCCAGCGCTGGCCTAGTTTATGGCTGCGACTCACCACAGCGACAACGTCCTCAAGATGCCAGGAAGTGGCGGCGTCATCACGGTGCCCTGTGAGGAGAAGGATGCAGTGTGTTCCCTGGAGAGAGCCTATCAGGCCGCGTTGCTAGAGGACCCAGATCGCAGAAGCAGGAGGCTTCCTGAGACCACCCCCAAGAAGAAGAAGACGTCGTTAGGCTCAGCCCCCCAGGAGGCAGGCCCCTCAGTGCCCGTTCCTGCTCGGGAGGACCCTCCCTCCATCGCATAGGAAAGCGCGCCTGGCGCCCTCCTAAGGCAGGGCTCGGGGGCTCTCACCTGGAGGGCCATCGACCTAGCCAGGGTCACGAGGGAGGCGCTTGGGCACCATGTGGAGGCGTGCTTCGCAGCACGTTTCCCTCGAGAGGGAGCCAAGCGAGGAAGATCAGACCAACAAGAGTTCGTTGACAAGGCCATTCAAGAGCTACAGGAAACAAGGATCATGAGAGGTTGCCGCCGCTTGCCAGCCGTGGCCCCACATCCAGGCGAGGGTGGTGGGCTGCGCGTCTGCGTCGATGTACCAGGGCTCAATCAGATCGCCACAACGGAGCGCCTTTGGCCCTCGCAAGTGGGGCGCTGCGGAGGTCCACCCCACAGCTATATTCGCATGCCTTACGGCCTGCCGAGCATGGCTGCGGCGTACCAGCGCCTCATGAGGAGCATCGTGGAGGCTCAGGAAGACAGGCGTTCCGCGGCCTTGGCGGAGATGGAGGCAGCTCGCGAGGAGTCACCAGCGCCCCCGGAGCCTCCCGAGGCCCCGGGGCCTGGGGGCTCGTGAGGATCGGCTTCTACAGCCCGTTAAGTCTGCTGCACCAACGCCACTACACCGACGACATCCTCAGGTGACATCTTTCAAGTTCCGTTCTCAGCTGGGAGCACCCTCCCAGGGTTGCATCACTCCTAGGCCGCGTGGGTCCGTCCCCGCGGCATGTATCTACATTTACCTTTCTGTCGTTAGTTTGCCTTGTTGGGGGCGCCCCTCGGGCTGCATCATCCCCAAGACGTTCGGGCCAGACCCAGCGGCGTGTATCACCCTAGCGTTTATTTCCAACTATGCATTGCCTATCACGCTTAGCTGCATGGTGCCCGTCCGCGGCATCTTTTCTTCCCATGTTGGCCACTTGCACGTTAAAGGGGGGGTGCCTGAGCATCGCGACTCAGGGCTCTTACTGGCTCTCCAGCCCTCACCCTCTGGCCTTGTCCATGGCATCGCGACCTGGCATACCAGCGACGGCTGAGACAAGCTCGAGCGCCGGGACCCGAGGACGTAGAGTACCGGCATCTAACCAAATTTTGCAGGGACACATGTCAAGATACGGCCCAGTGCCGGGCGCAACCCGCCCAGAGGTAGGGCCTCGTGAGTCCCGCGTTGGCTCACGGGTGCCCAGATACACCTCGCCTACTCCAACCAGCAAGCTCTTGAGTGACTAACGATCGACTAACGGCCGCCATGGAAACACCATCTTCTTTCTGTGATGACCCTGCAGGATCCCTGGAGGGAACCGCACAACCCAAGGCCCTCACGAGGTTTCCTTCGCCCTCGCCCGCGCGAACCGCTTGCACGTTAAAGGGGGGGCGCCTGAGCATCGCAACTCAGGGCTCTTACTGGCTCTCCAGCCCTCACCCTCTGGCCTTTTCCACGGCATTGCGACCTGGCATACTAGCGACGGTTGAGACAAGCTCGAGGGTCGGGACCCGAGGACGTAGAGCAGAAAGGGGAGCAGAGGCGGGGAAGAGGGGGCCTCACGAGGACCTTGCCGAGCAATTCCGCTCCTGCCTACGCACGGACCCAACGGCACACCTGGAATGGCCCCTGATCCTCAAGATAAGTTACCACCCACGGCACTGGCTGCTGCAGCACTACCCCCGCACCTAAAGCAACTCCGTACTAGCGATGTTGCTTCCCTTTCTCACTAAGCGAGGGCCGCTTGAGCGCCAAAGGGGACCTCCTGAGCATCGCGACTCAGGGGCTCTTACCGGACCTCGGGTCGCTCACCTCCTGGCCTTGACCACGGCATCACGACCTGGCATACCAGCGATGGCTGACGCCGCCTTGGGACTGGGACCTATCAGCATAGAGCACCAAGCCCTCGCGAGGTGCGAAAGGGAAGGCTGAACTATAACGGAGTTGGCAACTCGCACGGATCCACGTCAAAAGGTTATACATATTTACAAACAGGACTACAGACACCTTACAAGCCCCCACGGGGCGCATTTTGATTCCTCGCAGGGAATGAATCCTAAGGGATGCTAACTACATGAGCTACTGCGGGAGACGCCATCATCAACAGTGGGCCGTCAGGCACCGGCGCCAACTCCATCCAGATCAGGGTTGGCGACGGCCTGACGCGTCCGCCCTGCTCCTGGAGCGGCGACGACTCGGGGGCTCGTAGCTATCGTCGCTCGTCTCCGAAGTCGCAAAGCCTTCGCTGGAATTGCTCGACCCTCGGGCGCCTCTGCCCAGGGGGCGGTTGACGGGCCTAGCCCTCACCAGGGCGAGGTCCTGGCCACCTCTCCCACAGCAGCACTCCAGCCGGTGCCCGATCGCATCGAAGACCTTGAAGAACATCACCGCCGCGCCGTCATACTCCAGGTGGACCGTGAAGACGCCTCTTTCCTTGCAGACCTGGGCGATCTCCCTCCAGCTGCGGGACATGTAGACCGCGCCCGGGGCAGCGACGATGACCTCGGCCTCGGTCGCGGGGGCGCTACAGTCGGCGTGCTGCAGCTGGAGCTCCAGGGGCCCTCCTGGAGGAACGATGGAGGAGAAGAAGGGGGGAAGACGGATCCAGGACTGAAGGGGAGTGACGACATGGAGCACAAACTCACGAGAGGAGCCCTCGGCATGGACTCCAGGAGGAACCACCCACGCCTTCGTAACCCGACGGCGCCGACGACGGCGCTGACCGCGGGGATCAGCATCCACCTCCGGGGCCCTCCACGTGGGCGTACAAGGGTAGCGGGAACCCCGGCGGAGCCCGCTCGCCCCAGGGCCTCGCCACCGCCGGATGGTCCTCTTCGTCCCGGCTGCAATGGGCGAGTCGCTTCTTCGGCGGGAGAGGGTCTGGCCCTTCTCGAGGAGCCTTTCCCTTCTCCGCTGCAGAGAACCGGCAAATCGGAGCCAAAACACCAAGACGGAGCAAGAACTAAGGCGAAGGAGAGAGCAAGAAGAGATGGACTAGACGCGCACGCGCAGTACCGTACTTATAGCCGGCGAAGGCCAACAGCCGGTCTCCACGATCACAGGTAATCATAACACGTTCTGCATGCAGGGACTTGTCCGACTCGCACGATCACCAAGGCGTCATGGGGAAGCGGAGACGCCACGTCCAATCAACCGCCACGCGGCGTCCAAGGCCGCAGGCTATTAGGGCCCGCGGTGCTTCGCCCTTGCCCTTTCGCCTCTCGGCACGGCCAAGTCCATGCGCGCCACGGGCCCGGGGGCTACTGTCGGCGTTCTGGGAACGGGGGTCCCCAGACTTGCCTGCCTGCGGCCTGCGGCGTGGCTCGAGTGGGGGCCCAACATGGCCCATCTTCATCAACACAAGACTCAAGACCCTCGCGAGGGGCCAAGCCTCGCGAGGCGGACGACACGGCGCATCCTCAGGCGCAGCGTCCTCAGGCTGGCTCGCGAGGAGACGGAGATATCAAGGCGGGGTGCCTCGTGAGGTGCCCGTGACGTAAGCCATGACGATCGAGGGCACCAGGCGGGCGCCAGTGTGCGCAGCGTCCTCCTTTCTTCTTTGGTGCAAAGGGGACAAGTGCAACCGTGGAGTACCGAGGCATCAGGCAAGGGTTGCCACTTCGGTGCAACGAGACCAAGACTAGGAGGACTACGAGACGGAAGTCACCATGGAGCCCAGCCCGGCGTCACCACCAGAGCCTTTGGCGGGCGAAGACTGCTTTTGTCGGGATAGACGTACTCGCTGCCCCCCTTCAAATTAGCCCGCCATTGTTGGTCCCTTCCCGCTCAATATTTGGGAAGAGGACCTGGGCCTCTATAAATAGGACTAGCCACCCACATAGCAAGGGGTTCGGTTCGATCTATCGGTTCACAGAGTTAGTTGGTCCGGCTAGCAAGTAGAGAGAGATAGAGAGAGAGAGGTGGTAGAACTCCTCCTAGTAGTTCATCACCCTTGCCAAGAACAGACCCTCGCGAGGCTGTTCTTCCTTGTATTGTTCACCATCACCAGCCCCCAAGAGGCAATCCATCCACCACACACTGGAGTAGGGTATTACACCACAATGGTGGCCCGAACCAGTATAAATCTTGTGTCTTTCGTGCAGTTCTTTTAGTAGTTTAGATCCCATCGAGACGGAGGGGTTGAAGGCGAGGTTTCCGCGTGCACCCCAGCGTTTGAACCTTAAGGGTCTGCCGGAACCCGAAATCCGACAACCTCACCAACGCCATCCTCATGCCATCCGCGGACATTGTCTTCTCCGCCATCGCCGTAGGTTTCCTCCGTCGCCAAGTTAGGGCCCGGAAGATCGAACTGCTCGGCCTCCTCTCCCACTCCATCTAGTAGTTCCTCGTGTGGTAAATAAAAACTCTTTTTATAGTCTTTTTGATCCGATAGATTCATCCTTTTCAACCACAAGTGGTTTCTGTTGCTACAAAGTTGGATCTATCCTGTTCTGCATCTCATAGCATGCCTAGTATGTTCACTTATGCTTCACAAAGTAGTTAGATTCCTCATTTGTAATTATTCGTGGATTCGTACAAATCTGGAACCAACTCTCTACATATGAGTGAATGTCTTCGCACTATGAGGTCAATGTCTTCTAAACTGATTTATCTTCAAAATCTTCTAAGAATGCATAAGACCTCTTCCCCTTCCCTCGCATCTCTAATGCTGTCACAGGTACATGTCCGTGGGAGAATCCCTTGTTTCTCATAGTCCGCATTCATTTGCAGAGTTCATACAGCATCACATAAATTCTCCTAAAGCCAGGTCCTGTTTGACCAGTAGACGGAAGACTTTGACAGTGTTGAAGCCTTTCAGTCTAAACTTCATGGCTAAAGAGAAATCAGCAAGGAAGGGTTGCAGACAGCGCCATGGGGGTACATCAATGGACCTGCCCGATGATCTCTATGAACTATACAAAACTGACCCCGAAGAAAGCTATGGTCAGCGCAAGACATGAATCCAATGGATTCAAAGATACTAGGTCGAGCAATGGTTCAAGTACAGATTCGTCACCAAGGAGTATGCTAAAAAGAATGCTCTCTCGCGACCTTGGGGAGATATTCTCTATAAAAATCTTCAACCCAAGACCAGAACTGAAGCCATTGCTCAAGGATTTTACCCTTGCATGGTCAGAGGGCCACAACCTACTGATGCCGACCCATCGTCATTGCTATGGTGTCGAGATGACAATCTGTTCAAGCGCAACTATCAGGCTGCAAAGAACTCGGCCAAGGAAAACAAGAAGTCTTTGGGTTTAGACTTCAACCCATGCCCATCTGCACCATGTGTTGACGGCACACGCGAAGCTGAACCCAATCTTGTTGGGCCCTTCTACAACTTAGAAGGTCTCATCGCTCACATTCAGGTTCAAGGGGCAGCCGTGGACCACTCTGCAGATGACACTGATTCTGACGAAGCGCCTGCACCACCGAAGCCTGTGAAGCAAAAGAAACCAAAGGCTTCAAAGCCCTCCTCCGCACCAAAGGTCTCATGGGTGAAGCCTCTGGCCACTGCACCTCCTGAAGCCAGTGTGCAGTATGAAGATCTCTCTCCCATCTCCAAGTCTGACAAGTTGAAAAAGCCCATGCAACCAGCTGGACAAGCATTGACTCCTGCTGCTGTTTTGAGAAATGAAAATGACGCCATTGATCTGTCTAGCGACGACGATCCTGGCGATGATGCTCTTGAGCAACTGATAAAGAGCAAGAAAGAGGCGGAAATCTTCAATGATCCTCCCCTCTTTGATGTGGATATTCTGTACAGGTTTATTGATGAGTGGTTTGACAGCCCAGACCTCAGTTTTGATGATCTCCAGCTCCCGATTGGCCTTAGCGTCTCCTTCCATGGAGCCATTGCTCCTGAGCTGGCTCTTGCCCAGAAGATTGTTGAGCTGAAGCACAAGATTGACTATGAAAAGGCTCAGTTCAATAAGCACATGGCCAAGCTCAATGTTGAAGACATTCAAAACTTCAAGGTCATGATGCATGAGCTCAAGGAGGCATTCCACAAGAAACAAGAAGAAGCAGAAGGTTCTCGTGAGCGCATGAAGAATCTTGCGGCCAAATGTGTTCAAGGCTACAGTGAAGCTGAAAAGCGCAAGGCTTTGGGGCGACCAAGCATCGACCCTAGAATGGCTGCCAAGAAGAAGAAGAGGCTAGCTGTGGCCGAACCAGAAGCATCAAGGCAGGAATAACCTCACATTGTCTTCCCAGCCAGTATGACAGGCCCGAAGCCTAAGGTCCCCACAGTGGCTTCGGAGTTCAAGAAAACAAGAGCAACTGAAGCCGAAGCCAGAAAGCGCAAGACGAAAGCCACCACTGATGATGCTCCACCTACCAAGAAAAGAAAAACAAAGAAGAGAGACCGGGCTGCTTCCATAGAGCCCCTTGTTGTCGAGCCAATTTCTGTTGCTCCTCCTTCCTCTGCACATCAAGAACGTCGTCTGGTAGTTCATGAGCATGCTTCCACAGAGGCTCCTGAAGCTGAAGAGAATCCAGCTGTTGACCCCACCACAACTGAAGACATTGGTCATCATGAAAATGTTGAAGATGATGAAGTCCTTCCTCAGATTGAGCTCAATTTGGTATCATCGCTTGTTCTCACAAACAGCGAACTCATCAGCATTGGTCGTCCATTGACACCAATTGCTTAGGATGACTCATGGGCTGATCACCCCCAAGAATCCCCTCGTGATGAAGAAACACCAGTTACTCCCCCACCACAGGTCACCACTCCGGTGATTGACAATGAAGACTTTGAGGCCCAACCAACTCCAGCTCCACAAGCGTCGCCAGCATTTCGCAGGCTTGCAAAGGACCAAGGACACATGTCACATTGTCAAGTGTTCCAGAAGGAGAAGAGCGCCAATCTGTTTCACGCGAAGTCTTTCCTGAAGTCTGTCCTACTGCGAACATCCTTGAATCTGAGGCCAAAACGGATGAAGATATTCCGGCTGCATCAGCCGATGATCAAGAAGAAGAACCAAGAGTTGAGGAAAGAGTTGCTACACCTCTATCCAACCCTGAAGTTGTTCTTGAGGAGAACGTGTCTGACCCTCCAGCTCCTGAAGTGGAGGTTACCAATACTGAGGCTTCCACCAACAATGAAGCCAATGACGTTGTCATGGCTAAAGCTAATGTGCTGCGAGATGTCGCTACACCTAAAGCTTATACTGCACCTGATGCAAATCTGCAGCTTGAAGCCAATGCCTCTGCTCCTGTACCACCTCCCAGGCCACACACCATCGAGCAAGCATATGATCATGGTCAGCTTGTTACAGTCCGCTGGCCAATTCTGGTTTCTCCGCCTGCTCCCGGCCCTCAATTTGCCTATCATGTGGAGCACATGCCTCAGGTCCAGAAGCCAAAGCCAAGGCTACCACGGTTCCCAGGTACTGCAATGTCACCAGGATCGTTTAATCTGAATGGATTCAAGGCACACAACACATTCTTTGACAGTGACAAGAGTCCCTACACAAGGCCAAGAATCTCCTCAGATCGATTCTGGAGTGATCAGCAGCGAAGCTACTATTCTTGCATCTTGTACAATCAGGGGCGCATCTTCCCACATATGCGTCTTGATTGTGAAGCAATTGCTGGACTACCATGCCTTGAAGAAGCCCTTGACTGCTTTCGTGATGCGGGTCTGCTCAACTTTGTGAATCCCAAGGAACACTGGAATGAAGAACTTCTGCTTCAATTCTATGCTTCCCTCCACATTCGTGGGTACAACAGGGATCCGAAGACTTGGATCCTTGAGTGGATGACGGGTGATGTCCATCATGAAGCTAAAGCCCAAGACATCATTGAGCTTACAACCCTGCCCACTCCTGGCGAATATTATGAACCAGGTTGTCAACAACACCAGAATGCTTTGAAGAGCATTTTCGAGAAGCCTGAGCCGAACATGAGCCAAATGCTGAGCATGATGAAGCCTCTGCCACGCGACGCTGAATATCCAACATAATTCTTTGTTGAAGACCTAGAGTATCTGCCCTCCACCATTTACCATATCATCAGGAAGACTCTATGGCCTATCAAAGGACACTCATCTGCAGCAAAGCTTGAAGGAGCAATGAAGACTTTGGTTTTCTATATCTTCAATGGCATCAGCTTCAATTCTCAAGACTTCTTCATCAGGCAGTTGGCTGCATCTGGCTCTGACATCTTTGGTCTGAAGCTCTATGCTCCATGGGTAATGCGTCTTATCAAGCTTCACTCTGCCTTCAACTATCAGCCGTCTACACGCAATCATCTAGTATTCTTGCCAGAGGTTGATCTATCTATTGAAGCTATTTACCCAGAGCCTGCAAAGGATCCAATTTATCTTCACAATGTTGATCGTCAAAGCTTCATCCAGCCCATTGAAGGAGTTCAGGCCATCTCTCGTGTTTATCCCTTGGCTGGCAACACACGTGCCCCTTGCGCCCAAACTGAAGCCACTGGAAGCACCATTGCCCAAAGGCCTCAGAAGCGATCTCGTGTTCTCAATGACCGAGAGCTTCTCGTTGCTCTACATCAGAAACAGGATAAGCATGATGACTGGCTTAAGCGTCAGATGCAAAGCCTCTTGGTGGACGTCAATCGCATTCGCAATCTTGCCACCAAGAATGCCTTTGTTACACATGAAACTTGTCAGAGGTCCTGGAAGAGTTTGATATTGCTCACTGTTGAAGCAGATCTTCAAGACGTTGGCTTCACAAAAAGATTCAAGTTTGACTCCACTCCTCCAAGGAATGCTCACTTGCGTCGGACTCCCTCACTTGAAGACTCTGACTATTCTTCCTCAGCTACAACGGTGAATGCCAGAGTCATAGATGATCAAGATGATGCCACTTCACCACCTCCACCTTCAGCGTGTGTCGACACTGCACCAAGTTCTTCTGCACCACCGGACCTCAACGACGACCCTGCTGCTTCGCCTACTCCTCATGGGAACGAGTAGAAGCTCTATGTCTTCAAACCTTTTTGGTCATTACTGACAAAAGGGGGAGAAGCATATGAGTTGATAGTCTTCAAGCGGGTCCATATGGGTGGTTGCATTACTTTTGCTACTTTTGCCAAGTGCTCACCACTCTCGCTTTTGATACATTTGGTTCATTTTTTGAGTTGTAACACTTAAACTTGATGGTCGTCTTCTACCTTTTCGACACTATGTGATGCGATGATAAATTCGGCATGTGCGACAATAAATTCCGCATGAAGTCATTTTGCAGACATCCATTTCTCATTATGCATGTCATTATCTTCGATATATCCTTTCATGCATGATGAATTGCCTTCATAAGTACAAGAGGAGCTCCGCAGGTACAATCTGCCATGTGCATTTGCATTCAAAAGCAAATATTTATATGCACATCTTCAGGGGGAGCCTTTCTGCTACTTACAAAGACAATACTTAAATCCTTTACAATTTCACATACTTCAATCCCCGTTGAACACTTCAACCAGTTTGTCATCAATCACCAAAAAGGGGGAGATTGTAAGTGCATCTAGTGCCACCCCTAGTTGGTTTTGGAGTATTGACGACAAACCTGGTTGAGGGACTAATGTGTTTGTGAGAATTTCAGGATAACACAGGTAGAAGTCCTTCATTGATTCGGTTTTCCTACTGGAGATGACCCCTAAAAATGTATGAAGACATTGAAGACAAAGGTGGTATATGAAGACACTCACATTGAAGACTATGACAAGAGAAGACATCGCATGAAGACTATGGAGCGCGAAGACTCAGTTGTTTCGACGTTTCCTTTTCTTCTTTGTTGAGTCATAGGAACCACCGTACTGTTAAGTGGAGTCCAAGTGAACCAGTTAGAATGACTGAAGTGATGCTTAACCAAAATCCTATGTCTTCGAGCGAAGACAATGAGAGCAAATCTTATCCAGAGCTGGATGAGTCAGCTTTGCTTGTAGCCCAAGTAAAGTTGTCGTGTGTGTTTGAAATTTGACCGTTGGAACATGTGTCAGTTCCTTAGTGACCCAGGGTCATTTCGGACAAATCAGGTCGGCTTGCCTAGTGGCTATAAATAGCCCACCCCCTACACCATAAATTGGTTGGCTGCTCAGAGTTAGTGCACGGCTTTTGCCATTTGAGAGCAACCCACCTCGAAGCCTTTGAGAGAGAAATCCTTGCGAGGACAAAGCCCTAAACACCCAGAGCCAAAGAGTGTTAGGCATCACTGAAGTCTTCCTGTCTGTGTGATCTGAATACTTATTACACTTGAGGACTGTGAATCCTCCATCCGGTTAGGCGTCGCATTCTGAGCATCGACGAGTCATTGTGGATCGCCGGTGAACAAAGTCTATGAAGGTTTGGAAGTCTACCTTGAAGACTTACCAGAGTGATTGGGCGAGGACTGGGTGTCCTTAGCTCAAGGGGAATAAGGTGAAGACGCAGTCTTCTGAGTTAAATCTTAGCCTCCCTAACCATATGTATAGTTGTCACAGCAACTGGAACTGGTCCAACAAATCATTGTCTTCAACGAGCTACTGGTTCTACCTTCCCATCTCTTTATTTGTTGTTGGTCCTTGTGAAGTCATTTCCTGTCTGCATTATCTTTTGTCTTCACTGAGTGACTGCTTGTTCTGATTGGCTTCATACTATCTTCCATCCCGATCCATACTACCTAGCTGCTATTAGTCTTTGTGCTGTCACTTCATTGAATACTTGACTATGGCTTGTCTAGTGTAGCCTACCTTCCGCTGCATGATAATAGGTTTATTTCTATCGTTTGTCTTCGAAACTTCCATGTTTTGAAGACTTCCATAACTAATTCACCGCCCTCTAGTCGATCACTAACACTTTCAGTTCTGCCTTCTTTACCCAGCCCTGTTCGAAGATGGTTTTCTCAGTGCTACGGGATATTCAACTAAGCTGTGTTCGGTAGTCCAGTGCTTACCGAGGTATCCCGATGGTTGTAGTCGAGGCCGATGTCTTCAGTGGTTTTTGTCCACTGCTTTCGTGTCCTAAAGAATAACTTCCACATTCCTTTGTGCGTCATGCCGAAGAAGTGCTGAAGGGTCTGTGGTCCTTCCGGATTGAACTCCCACATGCGGAGGGGCCGTCGCTGGCACGACAGGACCCGACGGACTAGCTTTACCTAGATTACATTGATGAGGCTGTTGCCCTTTTCGAGGAGGCTCCGGATGGGGCTTTTTAGCATCTGCACTTGTCAATTACTCCCCTGTAACACCCAGGATGCGGCTATATCTCCCACGTGTCGGAGCATGACTTAGAGGCATAACCGCATTGTAGGCATGTCGCAAGAGGGGTAATCTTTATACATCCCATGTACTGAATAAGAAAGAGATACAGAGTTGGCTTACAATCGCCACTTCAAACAATACATAAATATAGCATTACATCATCCAGAATACAATCAAGGTCCGACTACGGAACCAAAATAAAGACAACCCCAAATGCATAAGATCCCCGATCGCCCCAACTGGGCTCCACTACTGATTGTTTGGAAAGGAAACATAGTAACGTCCTAAATCCTTGTCAAACTCCCACTTGAGTTGAGTCGCATCCCCTAGAATGGCATCATCGGCACCTGCATCTGGTTTTGGAAGTAATCTGTGAGTCACGGGGACTCACCAATCTCACACCCTCACGATCAAGACTATTTAAGCTCATGGGTAGGAAAAGGTAGTGAGGTGGAGCTGCAGCAAGCACTAGCATATATGGTGGCTAACATACGCAAATGAGAGCGAGAAGAGGAGCAAAGCACGGTCGATAAACTATGATCAAGAAGTGATCCTAGAACTACTTACGTTCAAGCATAACACGAGACTGTGTTCTCTTCCCGGACTCCGCCGAAAAGAAACCATCACGATTACACATGCTGTTGATTCATTTTAATTAAGTTAAGTTTTAGGTTTTCTACAACCGGATATTAACAAATTCCCATCTTCCCATAACCGCGGGCATGACTTTCGAAAGTTCAAAACCCTGCAGGGGTGTCCCAACTTAGCCCATCACAAGCTCTCACGGTCAACGAAGGATATTCCTTCTCCCAGGAAGACCCGATCAGACTCGGAATCCCGGTTACAAGACATTTCGACAATGGTAAAACAATACCAGCAAAGCCACCCGAATGTGCCGACAAATCCCAATAGGAGCTGCACATATCTCGTTCTCACGGCACACCGTATTGTCCAAACTTCAGGCAGGCCAACCCAGAGTTGCCCCTGGTAGCCACCGGCGGCTAACAAGTTGGGCCAACACTCAGAGGAGCACTGGCCCGGGGGTTAAAATAAAGATGACCCTTGAGTCCGCGAAACCCAAGGGAAAAAGGCTTAGGTGGCAAATGGTAAAACCAAGGTTGGGCTTGCTGGAGGAGTTTTATTCAAGGCAAACTGTCAAGGGGTTGCCATTATAACCCAACCGCGTAAGGAACGCAAAATCGAGGAACATAACACCGGTATGACGGAAACTAGGGCGGCAAGAGTGGAACAAAACACCAGGCATAAGGCCGAGCCTTCCACCCTTTACCAAGTATATAGATGCATTGAAGTAAACAAGATATAATAATGATATCCGAAACAATAAACATGTTCCAACAAGGAACAAACTCCATCTTCACCTGCAACTAGCAACAGTATAAGAGGGGCTGAGCAAAGCGATAACATAGCCAAACAACGGTTTTCTACGACAAGGTGGGTTAGAGGTTTGACATGGCAATATGGGAGGCATGATAAAGCAAGTGGTAGGTATCACGGCATAGCAATACAGCGAGCAACTAGCAAGCAAAGATACAAGTGATTTTGAGGGTATGGTCATCTTGCCTACAAAGTTCTCCGAGTTGACGTAAGCTTGATCCTCGTAAGCATACTCAACGGGTTCCTTGATCACGTACTCGTCTCCCGGCTCTACCCAAGGCAAGAACACAAGCAAAAGAATCCACAATCAACCACGGTGCAATGCACAAGCAACATGATGCAAAACATGGCATGATATGCGGGATGTGCTATGCAATGCATATGCGTGCTCCGGAAGGAAAATATTGAAGCAGGCCTCAACTTGGCAAACCAAGTTCGACGCTGGAAAGATGAGTTGATTTTGGTCGAAATCGATATAAAGATGGCCGGAATCGGATACACGGTTTGCAATGGCAAGCAAAACAATAATGCCACATTTCTGCGATTAACAGCATGGTGCAATCTAGAATGCAACAAGAAACTAAGCTACTGCACTCCAACATAGCAACAAAGCACATGGCAGTGATCTACTCAATATGCTTGACAAAAGATGAACACTGAGCTATGGCTAAATCACACAATAGCAGGCTCAAACAAGCATGGCAAACGGGCAAAATATATCAGCATCACAGACTTAGTGAAAATACTAACATGTCAGGAATTAACATCAGGAAGCAATGTTTAGAGCAAGATAACAACATGCTATAGGATCCGATCGTAGCAACACAAGCCAATGCATGAAACTACTCAAAGCATATAACAAAAGTCCCTTACTGACCATAAGCTAAAAGGGCACAAAAAACATGATGGCACCCATGTAAACATATCAAGTTTCGTTAACAGATTCAGACTTAGCAGAAAACTGGACATGGCAAAAACAGAGTTACGTAGACATGTTTGCGAGCTCGATGCACTCAACACAAGGCATTGCATGACAAACTAAGAATACACCCAACAAGAAGACATGTTCAAGAAGCTAACCATGGCAAGAACAACCTCATAGCATGCATGGATCAACTACAACAACCTTGGCAAAATTGATTAACACGTAAACAATCTGCCAGGAACATTTTATTGCAAAAGTAGAGCAAGATTGAGTCATGCTAGGATACTCCATGAATGCAAACAAGGACATGGATGGATAGAGCATAACCATATGCCCAAATCATCCTTACTGAACATACCCAAAAGAGGCATGGATCACCCTGTAGGAACAAGAATACATGGCATAAAAATAACATCAGGGAAATGACTTAGTGAAAATCTAAGTCCCTGAAAACAGCAACATCACGAGAGCTACTTTGCATGCATGTGCTAGTCACCACATTGATCACAAAACTACATGGCATACACCCCTGTAAGATGGCATGGCATAGCCCAAAACACATGTAGAGCTCAAGCTCATATGCGGAACACAATAATCATGGCAAAAATGACAAATGCTCAAGATCTGTTAAGAAACAGGAAATAACATTTTATAGCACTCTTGCAACAGCAATTTGGGCATCTAGATGGACTCAAACAAGCATGGTGCAATGGAACAAAATGAAAAGGACATCCTAACGAACATTTTGATATATGGCACGCTCAAAGCGGAGCTATGGTGACAGAGATATGGCATGCTGAAATGGGGCTCAGAATGTAAAATAAAAAGACTTAGAGATATTCGAAGTCAACCCTAGGTTTGGTTCTGGATATGGGGACTCGGGCAGGGTCTTCGAGGTTGAACAGAGAAGGTCGCCGGTGTTCGGATCCGGCCGGCGAGGTGGTGAGGAGGAGCCGGGCGGCGAGGTGGGCGTCGCCGGAGCTCCTGTAGCGCGCGGAGGGCGGGGCCGGACGCGGTAGCTCAGGGGAGCGTAGCGGCGGCGAGTGCGCTTGCCGGCGGCGGGGAGGCACGGCGGCCGGCGAGGAGGAGGTGCGGCGGCGCGGCGATCCACGGCGGCGAGGCGAAGGTGCGTGCGGGGGTGAAGAAGCAGGCGCACGCGGTGAAGCGGATGGGCTCAGCAGGCCCGCCTTAGGCTCACGGGCCAGCGGCGGTGGCGGCGACATGTGTTAGGCCCCGATTGGTGCGGGCGTGGTGGCGGACGCGTCCGCCGGACGCGGACGTGTCTGGTGGCGCGGGAGGAGCGGGGCTAGGGTTTGGACCCGGGATTTTTGGGGAGACGCACATATTTATAGGTAGAGGGGGCTAGGAGAGTCCAAATGAGGTGCGGTTTTCGGCCACGCGATCGTGATCAAACAACCGAGAGGATGGAGGGGGTTTGGCTGGGTTTTGGGCCACTTTGGAAGGGTGTAGGGCTGCAACACACACGAGGCCTTTACGGTTCCCCGGTTAACCGCTGGAGTATTAAACGAATTCCAAATGGAATGAAACTTGACATGCGGTGTACTGGTAGTGTACCAAGGCCGCTTGGCAAATCTCGGTCCGTTTCGAGAAAGTTTAACACCCGCACACGAAAAGAGACAAAAGGGGGCGCCGGAGGACATAGGAGTGTCGGATCACAAAACGGACAACGGGGAAAATGCTCCGGTGCATGAGACGAACACGTATGCAAATGCAATGCACATGATGACATGATATGAAAAGCATGACATGAACAAAATGCACAACGAAGAAAAAACCCAACCACGAGGGAATATCATAACTTAGAGCCGAAAATGGCATGAGTTGGAATACAAATATGGCAAATTACATCTGGGGTGTTACAACACTCCATCACTACAAAAGGATCTCGTCCCGAGATCTAGGACTGGAAAAAACTCCAGATATTCGGAACGGAGGTGGTCCTCGCGTTCCTAGGTGGCCTCTCAGTCGGAATGGTGTGACCACTTCACTTTCAGGAATTTTATAGAGTTGTTGCGAGTCTTGTGCTCGGTTTCTTCAAGAATAGCAACGGGATGCTCATGATAAGACATGTCTTCTTGGAGATCAATCTCTTCGAAGTTGATGGTGCGGTCAGGAGTCTTGAAACACTTCCGAAGCTGTGACACATGAAACACGTCGTGCACATTTGCAAAGTTGGACAAAGGCTCAAGTTGATAGGCGAGATCGCCTTTTTTGCCAATGATCTTGAAAGGACCCACGTATCTAGGGCAAGCTTCCCTTTGATACCGAAGCGACAAGTACCTTTCATTGGAGAGACATGGAGGTAGACATGGTCTCCGATCTCGAAAGCCAAGTCACGATGCATGCTATCATAGTAACACTTCTGGCACGATTGCGCGGCTTTGAGATTTTCACGAATGATTTTGCACATTTCTTCAGCCTATGTGATCAAGTCATTGCCAAGAAGTTGGCGTTCACCAGTCTCTGACCAGTTAAGAGGAGTATGACACTTTCTGCCATATAGAATCTCGAATGGGGCCTTGCCCGAACTCGCTTGGAAGATGTTGTTGTAGGAGAACTCGGCATATGGAAGACAATCTTCCCACTTCATACCGAAAGAAATGACACAAGCCCTGAGCATATCGTCAAGAATTGGATTTACTCGCTCGACTTGTCCACTGGTTTGAGGATGAAAAGCTGTGCTGAAGCGAATGTTGGTGCCCATGGACTTCTGAAAGGAATCCTAGAACTTAGAGGTAAAGATGCTTCCACGATCTGAAGATATCAACTACGGAATGCCATGCAAGGAGACAATCCTAGAGGTATATAGCTCTACCAACTGAGCTGGTGTAATAGATTCTTTGATAGGAAGAAAATGAGCCACTTTAGTGAGCTTGTCGATGACGACGAAGATAGCGTCATTGCCACACTTGCACTTGGGAAATCCAGTCACGAAGTCCATCTCAATATGATCAAACTTCCATTCTGGAATGGCAAGAGGTTGGAGGAGACCAGCTGGCCGTTGGTGTTCTGCTTTCACTCTTCTGCAGACATCACATTCATTCACGAACTAAGCAATCTCGCGCTTCATTCAAGTCCACCAATACGACTGCTTGAGGTCATGGTACATATTTGTACTTCCAAGATGAATAGATAGGTGTGAATTGTGAGCGTCGTTCATAATGACTTTACAAAGGTCACCTTTAGGAACCACAATTCGATCCTCGAAGAATAGAGTATCTTTCATCAAGGTGATATCACTTGTACTTGGGTTGGCTCTTGGCAATCCCATTCTTCACCTTCTTCACCATTGCATCAAGAAGTTGAGCCTCACAAATATGATCTTCCAGAGTAGGAGAGACTTGGAGGTTGGCAAGGAATCCTTGAGGAACAACTTGGAGATTAAGTTTGCGGAAAGCTTCACAAAGAACCGGTTGGAAGGGCTTGAGAATCAAACTGTTGCAGTAAGCCTTCCTGCTCAAAGCGTCAGCAATGACATTGGCCTTGCCTAGAGTATATTCAATACTCGGATTATAATCTTGAATCATTTTGACCCAACGAGTCTTCCTGAGGTTGAGTTTGGGTTGCGTGAAGATGTACTTCAGACTCTTATGATCAGTGAAGATGCCCACTTTCCTTCCCAACAAGAGATGTCTCCATGTTGAAAGATCATGAACAACTGCCGCTAACTCGAGGTCACGACAATGAAGAAATCAGGGTCACGACAATGGCCACTAACTCGAGGTCATGAGTGGGGTAGTTCTTTTCGTTGGGCTTCAACTGGCAAGAGGTATAGGCCACAACTTTCTTCTCTTGCATTAACACAGCACCAAGAACTTGCAGGGAAGCATCACAGAAAACATCAAATGGTTTGGATTCATCAGGAGGAGTCAGAACTGGAGCTGTGACTAACTTCTCTTTGAGGGTGTTCAAAGCGATGTCAGATTCAGGCGTCCAGACATACTTCACATGTTTCTGGAGGAGGTTGGAAAGAGGCTTCGTGATCTTAGAGAAATTCTCAACGAATCTTCGACAATAGCTTGCGAGCCCAAGGAAACTGCGGAGCTGCTTCACATTCTGAGGAGGTTCCCAATTCACAATTGTAGACACCTTCTCAGGATTAACAGCTATGCCCTTGGCGCAGATGGTATGGCCAAGGTAGAGAACCTCATCGAGCCAAAACTTGCACTTTGAAAACGTCGCATAGAACTGATGTTCTCTGAGTTTGTCCAGCACCAATATCAAATGCTTGGCATGATCCTCCTTGTTCTTGGAAAAGACCAAAATATCACCGAGATACAGCAAGACGAAGTAATTTGTGTAAGGGTTGAAGATGAAGTTCATCATGCGAGAGAATGTTGGAGGAGCATTGACAAGCCCGAAAGACATGACAATGTATTCATAGGAACCATAGCTTCTTCTGAATGCTGTCTTGGGGATATCTTGTTCCCGAATGCGAATCTGATGATAGCCCATATGGAGGTCAAGCTTGGAGAATACTTGAGCACCTTTGAGTTGTTCGAAAAGCTCATTGATGTTGGGAAGTGGTTACTTGTTCTTTATGGTCTTCTTGTTCAATGGATGGTAGTCGACACAAAGTCGGTCTATGCCATCTTTCTTCTTGACAAAAAGAACACCACAACCCCATGGAGAAGAACTCGGTCGGATCAGACCCATATGCTCTTGTATATCGAGTTGTTTCTTCAGCTCCTTCCACTCTTCTGGTCCAAGCTTGTAAGGACGTTTGCAAACAGGTTCCGCGCCAGGCTCAAGATCAATGACGAATTCAACTGGCCGGTGAGGAGGCATTCCCGGAAGCTCTTCTGGAAAGACATCTTGATATTCCTCAAACGACTGGAATTTGAGAGATGGCATTCAACTCGCCCTTCTCATTGAGAGAAAATAGTTGAATGATATCATCATGAGCGGCGAAGACGATCACATCCTTAGACGAGCGTGTCAATTGAATCTGCCTGCCAGCACAATCAAGTTGGGCCTTGTGCTTAGAAAGCCAGTCCATTTCGAGAATAAGATCAATATCCGAATCACCAAGGACCATTGGAGAAGATAGAAACTTATAGTCATCCATCTTGATAGAAACATCCGGAACCATGTAGCTTGCGTGCAAGCATTTACCCGGTGAGACAACTGCTAATGGACTAGGCAAATCTTGGAAAACCCACTCATGCTTAGATGCAAATGGTCTTGAGATGAAACAATGCGATGCACCAGTATCAAAAAGAACTTTTGCAGGAATATCATTAACAGGAAGGTTACCCATGATAACTTCTGAAGAGTCCTCTGCCTGAGCTGCGTTCATCATGTTGACCTTTGCAAACTTGGGATTATGCTTGACCACTGCATTGCTAGAAGATCTCACAGGAGGAGGAGGTGGAAGACGCCTCTGGTTGAAGCGTTTGTTCGCATAGTGCCCCTTCTGCTGACACTTGTTGCACGTAACCTCTGAGAGCGGCCGGTGATACGGAGCACTTGACCTTGGAGCATGAGACGAAGCTTTGTTCTGAAAGCCTGGGCTGGGTGGGTGGGAAGATCCATTGCCACCTTTGTTCTTCTACTGATAAGGCTAACGGAACGGAGGAGGAGGAGGCAACCAGAACTTTTACTGCTTAGCTGCCAGTTGAGTTGAAGAAGAAGAAGGAGTTGCATCCCTGACTCTCTTCTTAGAAGCATCGCACTTGAGCTGAGCAGCCTCTTGCTTTAGTGCCATGTTGTAGAACTCATCATACTGTTTCGGCTCAAAAAGCACGAGAGCTAGTTGCAGATCTTGTCTGAGGCCACCTCTGAATTGATAAATCATGCTCTTCTCATCAGGGACGTCTTGTTTGGAAAAGCGAGCGAGCCTCTGGAACATGATGTTGTATTGGTAAACAGACATACTGCCTTGCTTCAGATTGCGGAACTCCTCATGCTTACTCTCAACAACACTTTGAGGAATGTGGTGAGCTTTGAAGTCTCGGCGGAAATCATCCCAGGTAATCACACGACCTCCTCTAGAATCTTTGTATTGTTGATACCACTCAGCAGCTTGGTCTTTGAGTTGGAACGAAGCAAACTTGACAAAGTCCTCAGGCCTGACGTTGCTACACTCAAAATGTTTGCAGATATCCACGAGCCAATCATCAGCGTCCGTGGCCTCGACACAGTTACTGAAGGACTTCCGCCAGTTTGCGAGGAACTGGTTGAGGGTAGCAAACTGAGTTTGATTGTTGCCATGGCCTTGATTTCCTTGGTTGCGCTCTTGCAAGATTTGCAAAAGCATCTGCGTGTTGGCGTTGGTGGCGGCCATGACAGCTTGCCATGCCTCCGGAGGTGGAGGTGGTGGCCGAGGTTCCGGATTCTGACACGTTGGAGGAGCCATCCTGAAGAGGGTGACATCCGTTAGCATCTTGAAAGACATATATTCAAGATGAATCAATGGATCGAAATTGCAACATATAGCCTTAACATTCAAACAAAAATGAATGAATGAATTCCAAAGTAAATGATCACACTTCCATAAAGTTGAGAAACCACTTAGATAAAGATAGATGAATAAAACAACAAGGTACGGACATGAACAAATAATTGGTAAGGATTACCCAATCACAAACCAAATATCTGCGGGAAGAAATACTAGAGCTACATGAATTCCCACCTATGAAACTCGCGAAACTTTCTGGTTATGCAATCAGGTGTTGGGGATACAAGGGAAGCATAATATCTCACCCAAAACTAGCAAATCCTACATCCAGCTGTATCCATACTTCAACACATAACCAAGAAACCTTCGGAAATCATTTACCTCAACCTTCGAAAAGCATCCGTTATACGAGTTATGGAAATACTCCCTAACTCCCACCCCAGTACTGGGTGGCGTCAAGGTTATCTCACCAACAACTGCATAAAGGAGATTTTCAATGTCGGCGAAACTCAGATATTCCAGAACTGGAACGATAAAATTGTGACAACAACACCTCGGAGCTCAACTCCCCGGTACACTGCCACAACCCCTAAATGTCAGGAGGCACCAGGAACAATGTTCTCTTCACAAAACCATCGGAAAGATTCCAAGATACCCGTGTGATCCTAAATTTTTTTTGTGAAATTTGAGGAGAGAAGAGTCAAAACTCTACGTCAACAGGCCTCACCAGAGCGACGAAGGGACGGAGGAGTAAAAAGAATCCTACTCTCTGATATATATAATCCTAAAAGACTCAAAACATTTTTTCTAGACTCAACAATGCCAGCGATTCGATCAAGCAGGGGGCTCCTAAGTCGGGGAAGGCTCTGATTACCAACTTGTAATACCCACGATGCGGCTATATCTCCCGCGTGTCGGAGCACGACTTAGAGGCATAACCGCATTGTAGGCATGTCGCAAGAGGGGTAATCTTGACACATCCCATGTACTGAATAAGAAAGAGATACAGAGTTGTCTTACAATCGCCACTTCACACAATACATAAATATAACATTACATCATCTAGAATACAATCAAGGTCCGACTACGGAACCAAAATAAAGACAACCCCAAATGCATAAGATCCCCAATCGCCCCAACTGGGCTCCACTACTGATCATCTAGGTTTTCGATCTCGGTGCAACGGATTTGAACCACTCGGTCACACCGAGTTGCAATAACTGTATACAGTTTTGCATACCGGTGCCACCAAGTTGTTCCACTCGGTCACACCGACAGGGTCCGACTATATATAGTGACGGGCAGAATTTTGGAAATTTCTCCGAAACCTCTTCTCCCGCGCATAGCTCGCTCTGCCTCCTGGGTCTCCGGATCGTCCTCCTCGCCGCTAGCAGCCTCCTGTCGCTGGTCTCCGCCACCGTCAACGGAATTCTGCCCCGACGTTGCCGTCGTAGCGAGTCTCCGCCAAACTAGGGTATGGACTCGATCGTTGTGCTATTCTTCAATCCGATTCCTAGCACATTGTGATCATCATGATTCTTGCCACGTTTGATAAACTCCTATCCAGCCAATGAACTCGTAGATTAGGTTTAATTCGAAAATGTTAGGGTTAGGTTTCCGCCGAAACCATCTCGGACCCACCGAGTTGAAAAACTCGGTCCCACCGATTTGGCTTATGCCATTGTACAAGTAAAACTCGGTCTGACCGAGAATTACTTATTGGTGTGACCGATTTTGGAACTCTGTGAAACCCTGGCAGTCTCGGTGCCACCGAACTGTGACTCGGTCTGACCGAGTTCACTAGTTCTGGTGCCCACACTGCTTCGGTGTCACCGAGTTTGAAAATCAGTAGATTCGAGATGATTTCAGTGGGAAACTAAAACTAAGTTTTTGAATTATTCTTTTGCAAAAATCTCTGTGTTTTGTGATGCTCATCCACTCTATCTCATCTATAATCTATTCACAGGGTCAGCAGTCAGCTTGCATCATGTCAGACCAGAGTGACAGCCAGAACTTGTCAGAGCAGCAAGTGTAGTTGAGTGAGGGCACTAGCCCCTCAAGTTCCTCGGATGATGGTAGCAGGAGCACACCCAGCAACCTGCCTAAAGCTGCCACACATCAAAGGAAGAAGAGGACTTCTGATTCTGAAGATGAGGACTATGTGGCAGAGGAAGAGGCTACATCAAAGAGAGCTGAGCCAGTAGCAGGCACAAAGCCAGGCCTAAAAATCAAAAGGCCAGCAGGCAGGCAGCCCATGTCAAAGGCTAGGGCTTCAACTGTGAAGCCTGCTCCCATTGAGCCCATTGCTGCTGAGGGCAAGAAAAGGAAAGAACGAGTGAAGAAGACTGTGGCCAGAGTGTTTGGGAAGGCCTCCATCATGGTAGATGAGGAGGAGGAAGAAGAAGAGGTTGCTACACCAGCACCCAAGGCAGCCAAACTTATGGGAGATGCCATAAGGTCAGGGACAGCTGCATCCAAGCCCAAGGAAGCACCCAAGGCTGCATCTAAGCCTAAGAGTGCACCAAAGAGAAACACCAGAAGCATCCCAGCCACTGAGAAGAACAAGGCCCCAGTGCCTGAAGTTGTAGAGGAAGAAGAAGAAGAGCATGTCCTTAGGAAGGTCAAGCCCAAGATCCCAGACCACAACGATGCTCATCATGTGGCTGAGGATATGAAGCTCAGGAGAGATTCAGGGCTGAGGAAGTGGAGAGAAGCAGATCCGTATGCTTCTAGGAGAAGGACTGCAGTGGACTACAGGTTTCATACCAAGGAGCAGCAGGATTTCTATGAGACTGTTTTGCTTGACAAGAAGCCAATTGTGTGTGACATGAGATGGGTCGACTGGACCTACATCAAGGAGAATGAGGAACACTACCCTGGAGTATATGACAGCTTTAGTGCATGTGGAGTGGCAGACTTTGTTGGGCAGAAGCTCACAAGGTGGAACGAGGAGCTAATCATGCAATTCTACTCCACAGCACACTTTTATCCGGATGGCAGGATCACTTGGATGTCAGAGGGTACAAGGTACCAATCCACTGTTGAGGAATGGGCGAAGTTGATTAATGCCCCAGAGGAGCAAGCAGATGACTTGGACATTTATGCCAAGAAGAAGATGGACCACAACACCATGTCCAACATGTATAGGGAGATTCCGAATGAAGCACTTAACACATTCAAGTTTGGCTCAGTGCACTATCTTCTGTCAGGATTGCCTACGATCAACTGGATCCTTAGGCACACTCTTCTGCCCAAGTCTGGAGATCACAAGATGATCAGAGGTCACGCGATCAATTTGCTTCATGTTTTTGACGTACCTCAAAAATTCAAAGTCATGAGTCTCACAGTGGAAACAATCAAGAGGACAGCAGCAGACCAGAAGAGGAGCTGTGGATATGCCCCACAGATTCAGGAGCTCATCAACTCCAAGATGGGCACGGGCATATACCTCTTGGATAAGGAACATCTACCCATTCGTCCAGATTTCGAGGATAACCAAGTGGTCATGACTAAGAATGAGCCATCATCTGTTCATGCACAAGCTCAGAAGGAGAAGGCGAAGAAGGAGAAAGCTGCCAGGATGCCTACTCAAGCGGAGGCATCTGATTACTTCCTGAAAACCAAACAAGAGCAGCTTGGTTACCTGATTGCGTCCACCCTGCGGATTGAGCAAGGACTTGCCACCCTGAGTCAGAACCAGGAAAGCCTAGAGAGGATCATGGAACAGAGGTTCTATGACACGGACATCAAGGTGACAGAGATACAGACCGCCGTGGAGCAGCTCTAGGAGGACATGAATGAGAGGAGAGGCAGGACCACGACTGATGCTTTTGCAAGGGTGCCATGAGGTCCGAGGTCGTCTGCACTGCCAGTTGCTGACACCAGAGCCACAACATCTGCACCAGCCACAGCCTCAGTTCCACCAGCTCCAGCATCCACTTCAGCCTCGACTCCGACCACGTCTACCGAAGGCTTCGTCCTTGGAGTGCTCCGGACTCCACCACCACCTGAAGATCAAGCCTAAGCGTCGCCTTAGCACTATGCATTTTCTAGGAACTTTTTGGTAACTTGTTGCCAAAGGGGGAGAAAATGTATAGATCATAGGCTTCGAGAGAGAGAGAGTGTTGCTTTTATTCTCTCTTGTTTTATTTGGTGGTTTTTCGAACTTTGTTTGCTTGTGTGTGAGATACTACATCCTTATGTTTGTGAGACATCGATGATCATGTGTTTGATCATAAGCTACACTTACTGTTTGCTTAATGCTTGCTTAAATATTATCATTCTATCTATCGTTTGTGATCATTCACTATTCTTGGTGATGAGTGGATGTATTTCAATCTTATCATTTTTGAGCTCTCCACCAAGATGTATGTGACATGGAAGAGTAACCCATGATTCTAACTCCTTGTGCATTTGTAGTCCAAAGCAAATTTTAAATATGCACAAATTTAGGGGGAGCTCTTATTTGTCACATACTTCTCAAAGCGACGATATATTTCATGCTTATTATCATTTGTCGAAGCTTTGATCTATATGTTGTCATCAATTACCAAAAAGGGGGAGATTGAAAGTGCAACTATCCCTAGGTGGTTTTGGTAATTCATAACAACATATAGCTCATTGAGCTAATGCTATTTCAAGATGATTATTTCAGGAAAGCTCAATGATTGGCATGGCATGGATGTGAAACTGGAACCCTCAAAATGCTAAGGACAAAGAATTGGCTCAAGCTCAACAGTTCAAGACTCTTCATTTTATGTTTTAGTGATCCAAGATCACATTGAGTCTTTAGGAAAAGCCAATACTATCAAGGAGGGATGAGGTGTTGCTTAATGAGCCTCTTGCTCTATGTGCTTAATGATATGCTCCAAAATCCTCAGCTACTTTCCCACATCCACAAATGACCTAAACCCTAAGCCAAACTCGGTCATACCGATTCTTTCAATCCGGCGCCACCGAGTTTCACTTGTCATTTGCCACTGCCAAACCCTAGCAATTCGGTCCTACCGATAAGGCTCTCGGTCTCACCGAGATGGGCTTGCAAACTCTCTGTTTCCCTTTCGTAACTTTTCGGTCTCACTGAAAGAGCGAATCGGTCCCAACGAGAATGCAAGGTAAACTCTATGTTTCCTTCTTGTAACTTTTGGGTCTCACCGAAAGAGCAAGTCGGTCCCACCGAGTTTGCCTGACCAACTCTCTGGTTAGCTTATTGCCAAACTCGGTCTCACCGAGTTTGTGCAATCGGTCTCCCCGAGATTACGTTATGCCCAAACCCTAACCGAATCGGTTCTACCGAGTTGCATGTCAGTCCCATCGAAATTCCTAACGGTCACTAGGTTTACTATTTCGGTCCAACCGAGTTTTCTGATTTGGTCCCACCGAGATTGGTAAATTGTGTGTAACGGTTGGATTTTGTGTGGAGGCTATAAATACCCCTCCACCTCCTCTTCACTCGTTGAGAGAGCCATCAGAACACATACACCATTCCAACTCGTATGTTCTAAGAGAGAACCACCTACTCATGTGTTGAGACCAAGATATTCCTTTCAAACCATATGAATCTTGATCTCTAGCCTTTCCCAAGTTGCTTTCCACTCAAATCTTCGTTCCACCAGATCCAAATCATATGAGAGAGAGTTGAGTGTTGGGGAGACTATCATTTGAACCACAAGAGCAAGGAGTTCATCATCAACACACCATTTGTTACTTCTTGGAGAGTGGTGCCTCCTAGATTGGCTAGGTGTCACTTGGGAGCCTCCGACAAGATTGTGGAGTTGAACCAAGGAGTTTGTAAGGGCAAGGAGATCGCCTACTTTGTGAAGATCTACATCTAGTGAGGCAAGTCCTTCGTGGGCGATGGCCATGGTGGGATAGACAAGGTTGCTTCTTCATGGACCCTTCGTGGGTGGAGCCCTCCGTGGACTCGCGCAACCATTACCCTTCGTGGGTTGAAGTATCCATCAACGTGGATGTAGGATAGCACCACCTATCCGAACCACGGGAAAAACATCCGTGTCTCCAATAGCGTTTGAAATCTCCAAACCCTTCCCTTTATATTCTTGCAAGTTGCATGCTTTACTTTCCGCTGCCAATACACTCTTTGCATGCTTGCTTGAATTGTGTAATGATTGCTTGACTTGTCCTAAGATAGCTAAAAACTGCCAAGAACTAAAATTGGGAAAAGGTTAAGTTTTTATTTGGTCAAGTAGTCTAATCACCCCCCTCTAGACATACTTTCGATCCTACACAGTCTCAGGAAGCCTCATTGCCTCAAGAGGCGCCACGGTCTCCGGAAGGAGCCACCAGCACTGACGCACTCCGCCTCGTTGAGCACCCAGTGTACTTTGTCAGCACCATGCTGTGGGATGCAAGAGCACGGGACCCCATGCCTCAGAAACTCCTCGTCGCGCTATTGGTGGCTTCGCGCAAGCTGCGACACTATTTTCAGGGCCACCCCATCAGGGTCGTCTCGTCATACCCCCTGGAGAGAGTGCTCAGGAGCCCTAATTCAGCTAGAAGGGTCGCTGAGTGGAACATAGAACTGCAAGCGTTTCAGCTCGAATTCAGCACGACCAGGGTCATCAAGGGAGCAGCGTTGGCGGATTTTGTGGCAGAGTGGACGGAGGCGCCAGGCCTCAAGGCCGATGAGGATCGGTCCCTATCCCCGGGAAGCGAGGCGCCAGAAGGCTGGGTCATGTACTTCGATGGGGCGTTCTCCAGGCATGGCGCTGGAGCTGGGGCGGTGCTTATATCGCCCACACAGGACAAGCTCTACTACACCGTGCAACTTTGTTTCCAGCAAGGCGAAAAGGTCTCCAACAACATAGCAGAGTATGAAGGTTTAATAGCAGGCTTGAAGGCCGCGGCCGCCCTGGGAGTGAAACGCCTCACCATCAAGGGCGATTCACAGCTCCTTGTCAATTTCTCCAACAAGGTGTACGAGCCGAAGGATGAGCACATGGAAGCCTACCTTGCGGAAGTCCGCAGGATGGAGAAGCAATTCTGGGGGTTGGAGTTGCAGCATGTGCCCCGTGGCACCAATCAGGAGGCCGACGATATCGCCAAACACGCGTCCAGATGGTTACCCCAGGAGCCTGGCGTTTTCGAGGAGCGGCTCTTCAAGCCCTCAGCTCTGCCGTCATTATCAAACACGGCTCAGCCCTGGGAGGAGCTCCCCCAGCCACCTGCCTCAGGAGCTCCGACCTGTGGCCCGGCCTCAGGAGCGCTCCTGCTCCTGACGATGGAACCATCGGAGGGATGTTGGATCACGGAGCTCCGGAGCTACTTAGCGCAAGGGACCTTGCCAGAGAAGGAGGAGGAACCGGAGCGAGTGGCACGCCAGGCCACGACATACTGCATCAGAGACGGAGAGCTCTACCAGCAGCGACCAAACGATGTATCCCTGCGCTGCATCTCCAGGGAGCAAGGGAAGGAACTACTGGAAGATATACATGGCGGAGACTGCGGACATCACTCATCATCGCGGACCCTCGTCGGCAAGGCGTTCCGCAGTGGGTTTTATTGGCCCACCGCGCTCAATGACAACGTGGAACTAGTGAAAGCTTGTGAAGCCTGCCAGTTCCACGCCAAGCAGATCCATCAGCCAGCAGGAGGCTTGCAGACTATCCCCCTTTCGTGGCCATTCGCAGTCTGGGGGCTGGACATCTTGGGCCCGTTTCCTCGGGCGCCAGGGGGCCACTGCTACCTCTATGTTGTCGTGGACAAATTCACCAAGTGGGCTGAAGTAGAGGCTGTCCACACCATTCTTGCGGGTTCCGCGGTCAAGTTCATCAAGGGCATCGTAAGCCGGTTCGGGGTGCCGAATCGCATCATCACGGACAACGGTTCGCAGTTCACCAGTAACCTCTTCAAAACATACTTTGCTAACCTTGGAACGCAGATATGCTACACCTCAGTAGCGCACCCCCGAAGCAACGGCCAGGCCGAGCGAGCCAACGCAGAGGTCCTGAGGGGCCTCAAGACCAGGACATTCAAGAAGAAGCTGGAGGCCTATGGCAGAGGTTGGTACGACGAGCTTCAGTCCGTGCTGTGGTCCATCCACACCACCGCGACCAAACCGACTGGAGAGACCCCATTCTTCCTGGTCTACGGAGCGGAAGCGGTCCTCCCTCACGAGGTCAGATGTCACTCCACGCGGATCCTGGCGGTCGACGAGGCACATCAGGACGCCATGCGGGGGATGGACCTCGTGCTGGGGGAGGAACGTCGCCGAGAAGCCGCGCTGTGAGCGGCGAGGTACCAGCAAGCGCTGCGGCGATATCACTGCCGCAACATCCGCCCCAGGACTCTTGAGGTAGGAGACCTAGTGCTCAGGCGGGTTCTCTCCAAGGAGGGACTGCACAAGCTCTCTCACATGTGGGAGGGCCCGTTCAAGGTTGTTCATGTTTCCAGGCCCGGCTCCGCGCGCTTGGAGACTCAGGAGGGAGTGCCGGTCTAGAATGCATGGAACATCCAGCACCTCCGGAGGTTCTACCCCTGAAAAGGCCAAGAGCCTGTGAAGCAAGGCGAGTGCCTGTGAAGCAATCGCGTTTTGGAAAAGGCGTGGAGCCTATGAAGCAAGGCGAGTGCCTGTGAAGCAATCGTGTTTTGGAAAAGGCCCGGAGCCTGTGAAGCAAGGCGAGTGCCTGTGAAGCTATCGCATTTTGGAAAAGGCCCGGAGCCTGTGAAGCAAGGCGAGTGCCTGTGAAGCTATCGCATTTTGGAAAAGGCCCGGAGCCTGTGAAGCAAGGCGAGTGCCTGTGAAGCTATCGCGTTTTGGAAAAGGCCCGGAGCCTGTGAAGCAAGGCGAGTGCCTATGAAGCTATCGCGTTTTGGAAAAGGCCCGGAGCCTGTGAAGCAAGGCGAGCGCCTGTGAAGCTATCGCGTTTTGGAAAAGGCCCGGAGCCTGTGAAGCAAGGCGAGTGCATGTGCAGCTATCGCGTTTTGGAAAAGGCCCGGAGCCTGTGAAGCAAGGCGAGCGCCTGTGAAGCTATCGCGTTTCGGAAAAGGCCCGGAGCCTGTGAAGCAAGGCGAGGGCCTATGAAGCTATCGCGTTTAGGAAAAGGCCCAGAGCCTGTGAAGCAAGGCGAGCGCCTGTGAAGCTATCGCGTTTTGGAAAAGGCCCGGAGCTTGTGAAGAAGGCCAATGCCTGTGAAGCTCGCTGCCCGTGACACCCTAACGTAATAATGAGTTGGGGCTGTACACGCCCCGGAGTCTCAGGAGCGCCGGCCTCAGGCCCTGGGGCTCCCTCCCATGCCAAGTGGTAGCACTTAGCTCCGCGCTGGTGAGAAGACGTCGAAGACTAGATTAGGTGCCGGACGCGGCTTTTCATTTGCTTTCCACTTTTGGCTTGTTCCTTCTCATTTGAAGTTTTATTGAAGTTGTTGCCGTCTTTGGCTTGCGGTTCTTCGGCTTTTTGCTCTCCTGCCTCGATTTCTCTTGCGCAAGGCCTCGCGAGGGGGGCAGATGAGCGCCCTCGTGAGCATTCCTATCCTAGTCATTCAAAGAGTTCGCGACCTGGGCCACTTACAGGAGCACCCCTCCAGTCCGTGCCCCACGGGCATCGCGACACAAACAAATGGCCTGGGTCGGTTGCCCCCCCCACGGCCGGGGTGGAGAACTATCCACGCTCGGGCACATAGCCGGAAGGAACGGTAACGAAAGCAAAACGATGATTAACAGCAATAACCAAACATGCCCCCGCGGGGCTCCGCACTATTGTCTTTGTTACACAGGAAAAAGGGAAAAGGAAGAACAAATCCGGCGCGGCTCGCCTCACACCAGCCCACCAGGAAGGCCCGAGCTGCCTCCGAGGCTCAGGCGGACTCCCTCTCGCGCTTCACCAGGGCGCGGCGGCGTGCGGACACGTTGCCACCCCCCAAGCAGATACGACGGCGTGGAGGCTAATCGCGGCCGCCACTGGAGGAGTCGCCGCCTGAAGAAGAACCAGAGAAGCTTGAGGAACCCCGAATGCCGCCAGCCGCGCGAGCGCTGCTCCCCCCATCATCACCGGAGCTGGGTTCCTAGCCGCGGTCGTCACCCTCGGGGCAACACCCCGCGCGGCGACCATCTTCCCCAAACACCCTCAAGTAGAGGGTGGCGTCGCCGTCGAACTTGAAGTGTAGGGTGCACCGATGGCCCAGGCCACGCGCACGGGCAAACGTCTGCCAACCGCGGGCCAGGGATAGGCTCCCGGCCGCGGAGACCTCCAGGGAGATCCATGAGGCCCGGCTGCAGCAGCCGTCGGCCTGGCGCCAGAGGCCGCCCGGGGCGCCGGCCAGGAGCTCGCCAAGGAGGAAGGGAGGAAGCGGAAACCGGGTGCTAGCCGGCTCCGCCGACCACACGACAAACTCCAGCAGCACTTCAGCAGCACGAACGCGCGGCCTGGGGGGACGCGCAGCTGGAGCGCGCCCCCCGGCTGCAGCAATCCGCCCGTCGCCGTGCTGAAGATCACCTCCACGGCCACGGGGAGCCACCGTGGTGGCCACAGGATGCTTGCAAGGGCGCCCTCTGCCGTGCTTGGGTGGGGGAGAGGCGGGCTCAACCCGGCAAGCCTTCCCCTTCTCGGCGGCCGAGAACCTCCTCGACGGCGCCATGAAGGAAAAGGAGAAGCAAGGGGGGATGGACTGGAAGGGCACGCACAGTTCCGTACTTATAGCCGGCGAAGGCCAACCGCCGGCCTCCATGATCACATGTAATCATGACACGATTTGCATGCAGGGACTTGTCCAACTCGCGCGATCACCGAGGCGTCGTGGGGAAGAGGAGATGCCGACATCCCATCAACCGCCACGCGGCGCCTAAGGCCGCAGGCTGTTAGGGCCCGCGGCGCTTCGCCCTTGCCCTTTCGCCTCTGGGCACGGCCAAGTCCAGCCGCGCCTTGGGCCCGGGGGCTACTGTCGGCGTTCTGGGAACGGGGGTCCCCAGACTTGCCTGCCTGCAGCCTGCGGCGTGGCTCAAAGGGGGCCCAGCACGGCCCATCTTCATCAACACAAGACTCAAGACCCTCGTGTGGGGCCAAGCCTCGCGAGGCGGACGACACGGAGCTTCCTCAGGCACGGCCTCGTCAGGCTGGCTCGCGAGGAGGCAGAGAGATCAAGGCGGGGTACCTCGCGAGGTGCCTGTGACGCAAGCCATGACGACTCAGGGCGCCACGCGGGTGCCAGCCCGCGCAGCGTCCTCCTTTCCTCTTTGGTGCAAAGGGGGCAAGCGCAGCCACGGAGTACCGAGGCATCAGGCAAAGGTTGCCATTTCGGTGCAACGGGACCAAGACCAGGAGGACTACGAGACGGAGGTCACCGTGGAGCCCAAGACGGCGTCATCACCAGAGCTTTGCGCAGGCGAAGACTGCTTTTGTCAAGATAGTTGATACTTGCTGTCCCCCTTCAAATTGGCCCGCCATTGTTGGCTCCCTTCCCGCTCGACACTTGGGAAGAGGACCAGGGCCTCTATAAATAGGACCAGCCGCCCACAGAGCAAGGGGTTCGGTTCGGCTCGGTCGGGAAAAAGAGTAAGAGCAAGGCAGAGAGAGAGAGAGAAAGGTGGCTGAACTCCTCCTAGCAGTTCATCGCCCCAGCCAAGAACAGACCCTCGCGAGGCTGTTCTTCTTTGTATTGTTCATCATCATCATCCCCAAGAGGCAATCCACCCACCACACACTGGAGTAGGGTATTACACCACAACGGTGGCCCGAACCAGTATAAACCTTGTGTCCCTTGTGCAGTTCTTTCAGTAGTCTAGATCTTTGCGAGACGGGGAGGTAGAAGGCGTAATCTCCGCGCGCACCCCAGTGTTCGAACCTTAAGGGTCTGCCGGAACCCGAAATCCGACATCAGGTCTATAAGTCTATGAGGAGTTTGATATATACGATGAAAGTCGACCCCTAAAAAGGAATGTCTTAAGATGAAGACTTTGCAAGTGAAGAATTTGGTGTGACCGTGAAGACTTGATATTCATGCGAGGATTATGAAGCATCAAGACTTTTGTTTTTGTAGTTTCATTTTCTCTTTATTGAGTCATAAGAAACACCGTACTATTAAAGGGGGTCGAGGTAAAACTAAGGAAAAGTTTCCAGGTGTTGCTCATCTCAAAATCCTACAACTACCCAATCCTTTTGAGTGAAGCCATTGGAAATCTCATATAGTTCCGTCAATTTCTTCAGTGACAGGGATGAAGAACTTCTGGTCTCTGAGGAATTTGTTCTGACTGAGGAGTTACGAATTCGCCAGTGCGGATTGCCTACAAGTGAGGAACACGATAGCCCTGAGAAATTTGATAGTCAAATTTCCGACCGTTGCTGTGCTATGCACCAGCTGTCCCAAAATATCTTCCCACCTAACAGTCATATTGATGTCTACTATGCAACTTTATTCTTGTAGACACGTGTTGGGCCTCCAAGCGCAGAGTTCCGTAGGACCATAGCAATTTTCCCTCAAGTGGATGACCTAAGGTTTATCAATCCGTGAGAGGTGTAGGATGAATATGGTCTCTCTCAGACGACCCTGCAACCAAATACAAGAAATTTCTTGTGTCCCCAACACACCCAATACAATGGAAAATTGTATAGGTGCACTAGTTCGGCGAAGAGATGGTGACAAAAGTATAATATGGATGGTAGAAATATATTTTTAATCTGAATAAATAAAAACAGAAAGGTAGTGAATAGTAAACGGGCATAAAAACGGTATTGCAATGTTTAAAAACCAAGACCTAGGGTCCGTACTTTTGCTAGTGCAATCTCTCAACAATGCTAATATAGTTGGATCATATGATTATCCCTCAAAGTGTAACGAAGAATCACTCCCGAGTTCCTATTAGCAGAGAACAAAAGATAGGAATTGTTTGTAGGGTACTAAATAACCTCAAAGCTAATCTTTCTGTTTGGTCTTTTCAAGAGTTCGTACTAACATAACGCAAAGCTATTTTTTCTGTTTGATCTATCCTAGAGTTCGTACTAGAATAACACCAAAGCATATTCATATTCATATACTCAATCCACACACAGAACTATAAGAGTGCCCCAAGATTTCTACCGGAGAAAGAAGGACAAGAACATGCATCAACTCCTATGCATAGATTACCGCAATGTCATCTCGGGAATCCGCGAGTTGAGTGCCAAAACATATATCAAGTGAATCAATACGATACCCCATTGTCACCAAGAGTATTCAATTGCAAGACATATATCAAGTGTTCTCAAATCCATAAAAGTATTCAATCCGATAACAACGAAATCTCAAAAGGAAAAACTCAATTCATCACAATAAGATAAAGAGGGGAAAACACCATATGGTTCGACTATATTAACAAAGCCCGTGATACATCAAGATCGTGACATCTCAAGAACATGAGATAGAGAGAGATTAAACACATGGCTACTGGTACAAACCCTCATCCCCGAGGGTGGACTACTCCCTCCTCAACATGGTGGCCGCCAGGATGATGAAGATGGCCACCGGAGATGATTCCCCCCTCCGACAGGGTGCCAGAACGGGTCTAGATTGAGTTTCGGTGGCTACAGGGCCGTACGGCAGCGGAACTTCTGATCTGGGTTAACCCCGAGGGTTTCGAAATATTTGGGAATTTATAGTGCAAAGAAGCGGTGCGGGAGGCCACCGAGGTGGGCACAACGCACGTGGGCACGCCAGGGCCCCCTGGCGCACCCTGGTGGGTTGTGCCCCCCTCGGGGCACCCCCTAGGTGCAGCTCTGGCCCATTGTGTTCCTTCCGGTCCATAAAAAATCCGCAAAAAGTTTCACTATGTTTGGACTCCGTTTAATATTGATTTTCTACGATGTAAAAAACAAGCAAAAACCAGCAACTTTCACTGGGCACTAGGTCAATATGTTAGTCCCAAAAAATGATATAAAGTTGCTTTAAAATGATTGTAAAACACCTAAGAATGATAAAATAACAGCATGAATACTTCATAAATTATAGATACGTTGGAGACGTATCAGCATTCCCAAGCTTAATTCCTACTCGTCCTCGAGTAGGTAAATGATAAAAGAAATAATTTATGAAGAGTGAATGCTAGGAAAGTGCGCAGGTTTGATCAATGATAATTTCAATCACTTTTCCTAGCATCATAACATCAATCTTTCTTATGAAACTTCTCATGTTATAGTAGCAACCGATTCAGATGTTAAGGTTCAAACAATGAATTCTCTTAAAACCCAACAACCTATGTTCTTAGTCACCAAGAAATTGCAATTCAACTTATTCAACAGAGTTTAAGTAAGAGCTCCACATACTCAACCATCATATAGTCTTCTATGATTGCTAACACTCACCGCGTACACATGAGCAAAACGTTTCAACCGGACACATAGAAAGATGGGGGCTTACTGTTTTGCCTCCCAACGTATTCACCTCAAGGGTGATGTCAACAATAACTCATGCTTCCCATATTCAACTGGATATATGTAGCTAGATCTTTTCTCACCACATGATGCTTGCCAAAAGATAAAAAATAAAAGGGGAATAAAGAGAGAAACTCTGACTCTTTACATAAAAGTAAAAGATAGGCCCTTCACAGAGGGAAGTAGGGATTTGTAGAGGTGCCAGAGCTCAAAGAGAAAAACTTAGAGAAAAAACATTTTGGGAGCTGTATCCATCCCACCAACGAAAATGACTTAGAGTACCCAATACTTTCCATGCATAGATATATCATAGGCGGTTCCCAAATAGAAAGTAAAGTTTATTCCTTTTTCCACCATACTTTCACTTTCCATGACTAATGGTATCCACGGGTGCCCTCCATACCAACACATTCCAAGGAATTTATTATTTAACAACATAAAGTAAATTCCTTTTTGCATGTCGGGACTGGGCATCCCTAATACCTTTGCCTTACTCTCGTGCAATGACAAGTGAATAAACACTCATCTTGAGAATAACACATCTAGCATGGAAAATATTATCCACCCCTCACCGCTCCGCGAGCGAAACAAACACACAAAATAGAAGTTTATTTCTAAAATTAGAGATGGCACATGAAAGTTTGCTTAGAACGGAAAAAGTATACCGCATATAGGTAGATAAAGTGGACTCTTGGAAATAAGATTTGGGTTTAAGGATTTTTGGATTCACAAGTAGTATCTCTATGACAATATAACTTCTATATGAATATGAACAAAGATGGGGGGCAAGCACCACATGTTGAAGGATCTATGACAATATAACTTCTATATGAATATGAACAAACATAAATCATTATGTTGTCTTCCTTGTCCAATGTCAACAATTTTGGCATATAATATTTTGATGGGGGCTCACAATCACAAAAGATTTCCATGATAGTGTATTTACATGTGAAACTTCTCTTCCTTATACTAATTATTCATGAATTGCTTGTATGACCAATATTGTGATTGTCAAGCCTCAAAAGATTTCACTTTCTAAACCCAATGTGAAGCTACCACTAGGCATGATATGATTTCAACTTCATGACATTCAATTTATTCAACAATTTACTCATAGGATATAAGTGAAGCACAAGAGTAAATGACATAGAAAAGAGCTTCATTGACGGGATGTGAATGCCGCTTACTTAGACTCACTGGCAACTATTTGAGGACTCTATTTTATTTAAAAACTTTAAGATCTAAGTATTTTATTAAAACAGCAAGCAAAACAAAATAAAATGACATTCCAACAATAGCACCACTCATGTGAAGAAACAAAAACTTAGGCTCAACCGATACTAACCGATAATTGTTGAAAAAGAAAGGTGGGATGCCTACCGGGGCATCCCCAAGATGATGCTTGAGACTTCTTGAAATATTATATTGGGGTGCCTTGGGCATCCCCAAGCTTGAGCTTTTGTGTCTCCTTAATTCCTCTCATATCGCAGTTTTCCTAAATCTCAAAAACTTCATCCACACAAACTTCAGCAAGAACTCGTGAGATAAGTTAGTATAAACCAATGCAAAATCCTTATCATTCTCTACTGTAGAAAAATCACTAAAATTATTATTCAACATTGCATACTAAATGCCTCCACATATTTAATATTCCTATCCTCAAATAGGATCATTAAAGAAGCAAACATATGCAAACAATGCAAACATAACAGCAATCTGCCAAAACAGTACAGTCTGTAAAGAATGCAAGAGTATCAATACTTACCTAACTCCAAACATTATGAAAATTTACCACACTGAAGAAAATTTATTAGATTTCATTATGCAAAAAGTTTCAACATTTTATCACATTCTTAATTTTCTAGGGAATTTTTGCAACAGCGGTAAACTTTCTGTTTTCAAACAGCAACCTGTATACTTGCAAAATAAGCATGGCAAAGGCTATCATTGCCACTTTTATTGAAATAAAAGATGCAAAAAATTATTCTAAATAACAACAAGAAAATACTAACAAAATAAATTGACGCTCCAAGCAAATCACATATCATGTGACGAATGAAAACATAGCTCCAAGTGAGGTTACCGATAATATTGGAGACGAAAGAGGGGATGCCTTCCGGGGCATCCCCAAGCTTAGTTGGTTGGATATTCCTTGAATATTACCTTGGGGGTTCCTTGGGAATCCCCAATCTTAGTTTCTTCTCACTCCTTATTCTCCTCATATCGATATCTCACCCAAAACTTGAAAACTTCAATCACACAAAACTTAACGAAACTTTGTGACATAGGTTAGTATAATAAAGAGCAAACCATTTCACTTTTGGTACCGTCAAAGAAAAGATTCCTAATTGTTTCCACACAATGCCAACTGTAGCATATCATTTCCACAATTTATATTGAGCAATATAAGTCATATAAACTAGAAAACAAGCAAACTATGCATTGAAAATAGAATCTGTCAAAAACAGAACAGTCTGTAGTAATCTGTACTCCCACCATACTTCTGCTACTCCAAAAATTCTGAAAAATTAGGACAACCTGAGAAATTTGAAAATTTATCTTCTTAAAAATGAGTCAGCATGTTATCACGCTTCTGTTAAAAATGAGAATTGTTTTCCTGAGCGCAAAAGTTTCTGTTTTTCAGCAAGATCAAATCAACTATCACCCAACAATGTCCTAAAGGCTTTACTTGGCACTTTGTTGAAACAAAAGCAATATAAATGATTACTACAGTAGCCTAATCATGTTAACACAGAAAAACAGTATGTAAAATTGTTGGGTTGTCTACCAACAAGCGCTTTTTTTAAAGCCTTTTAGCTAGGTATGATGATTTCAATGAAGCTCACATAAAAGATAAGAATTGAAACATAACAAGAGCATCATGAATCATAAGACTAGCACATTTAAGTCTAACCCACTTCCTATGCATAGGGATTTTGTGATCAAACAACTCATGGGAACAAGAACCAACTAGCATAGGAAGGCAAAACAAACATAACTTCAAAATTTTCAACACGTAGAGAGGAAAGTTGATATTATTGCAATTCCTACAAGTATAAGTTCCTCCCTCATAATAATTTTCAGTAGCATCATGAATGAATTCAACAAAATATCTATCACATAAAGCATTGTTTTCATGATACATAAGCATAGAAATTTTCTCACTCTCCACATAAGCAAATTTATTCTCATGAATAGTAGTGGGAGCAAACTCAACAAAATAACTATCATGGGATTGAAAATTAAAATCATGATGACAAGTTTCATGGTTATCATTATTCAATATAGCATACATTTCATCACCATAATCATCATATATATGAACTTTGTTGTCACAATCAATTGCAACCTCCTCCAAAATAGTGGATTCATCAATAAATAAAGTCAAGACCTCTCCAAATCCACATTTATCATTATAATCATCATAAACAGGAGGAATGCAATCATTATAACAAATTTGCACATCAAAACTTGGGGCTCTAAAAATATCATCTTCATCAAACATAGCACCGCCAAGCTTATGGCTTTGCATATCATTAGAATCATGGATATTCAAAGAATTCATACTAAGAACATTGCAATGATGCTCATCATGTATACCAACAATTGTATTGAATTCTTATTCTATCAAGTGAGCACAATTTTCCTTTCCATCATTTTCACAAAAGACATTATAAAGATGAAAAATATGATGTAACCTCAATTCCATTTTTTGTAGTTTTATTTTATATACCAAACTAGTGAGAAAAGAACAAACTAAAAGATTCAATTGCAAGATCTAAAGATATACCTTCAAGCACTCACCTCCCCGACAACGGCGCCAGAAAAGAGCTTGATGTCTACTATGCAACTTTATTCTTGGAGACACGTGTTGGGCCTCCAAGCGCAGAGTTTTGTAGGACAGTAGCAATTTTCCCTCAAGTGGATGACCTAAGGTTTATCTATCCGTGAGAGTTGTAGGATGAATATGGTCTCTCTCAAACGACCCTGCAACCAAATACAAGAAATCTCTTGTGTCCCCAACACAACCAATACAATGTAAAATAGTATAGGTGCACTAGTTCGGCGAAGAGACGGTGATAAAAGTGTAATATGGATGGTAGAAATATATTTTTATAATCTGAATAAATAAAAACAGAAAGGTAGTGAATAGTAAACGGTCATGAAAACGGTATTGCAATGCTTAAAAAACAAGGCCTAGGGTCTGTACTTTCGCTAGTGCAATCTCTCAACAATGCTAACATAGTTGGACCATATGATTATCCCTCAGAGTGTAACGAGGAATCACTCCCGAGTTCCTATTAGTGGAGAACAAAAGATAGGAATTGTTTGTAGGGTACTAAACAACTTCAAAGCTATTCTTTCCGTTTGATCTATTGAAGAGTTCGTACTAAAATAACGCAAAGCTATTTTTTCCATTCGATCTATCCTAGAGATCGTACTAGAATAACACCAAAGCATATTCATATTCATAATACTCAATTCACACAAAGAACTAAAAGATTTCTACCGGAGAAAGAAGGACAAGAACGTGCATCAACCCCTATGCATAGATTACCCTAATGTCACCTCGGGAATCCGTGAGTTAAGTGCCAAAACATATATTAGTGAATCAATACGATACCCCATTGTCACCACAAGTATTCAATTGCAAGACATATATCAAGTGTTCTCAAATCCATAAAAGTATTCAGTCCGATAACAACAAAATCTCAAAGGGAAAAACTCAATTCATCACAACAAGATAGAGAGGGGAAAACAACATATTATCCGACTATATTGACAAAGCCTGTGATACATCAAGATCATGACATCTCAAGAACACGAGAGAGAGAGAGAGATTAAACACATAGCTACTGGTACAAACCCTCAGCCCCGAGGGTGGACTACTCCCTCCTCATCGTGGTGGCTGCCAGGGTGATGAAGATGGCCACCGGACATGATTCCCCCCTCCGGCAGGGTGCCGAGACGGGTCTAGATTGGTTTTCGGTGGCTACGGGGCCCTGCGGCGGTGGAACTTCTGATCTAGGTTAACCCCGAGGGGTTTCGGAATATTTGGGAATTTATAGTGCAAAGAAGGGGTGTGGGAGGCCACCGAGGTGGGCACTACCGACCTGGGCATGCCAGAGGGCCCTGTCGGGCCCTGGTGGGTTGTGCCGCCCTTGGGGTACCCCCCAGGTGCAGCTCTGGCCCATTGGGTTCTTTTCGGTCCATAATAAATCCACACAAAGTTTTGCGGTGTTTGGACTCCGTTTAATATTGATTTTCTGAGATGTAAAAAACAAGCAAAATAGCAATTAGCACTGGGCACTGGGTCAATAGGTTAGTCCCAAAAATGATACAAAGTTGCTATAAAATGATTGTAAAACACCCATGAATGATAAAATAACATCGCGAATACTTCATAAATTATAGATACATTGGAGACGTATCACATATCATTGAAGAGCATTTCATGGCAGGCTTCTCCTTAGGCTATAAATAGCCAGTCCCTACAACCACTAGTTGGTTGGCTACTTCGAGAGAAACTGACACTTGTCATTGAGAGCATCCCATCCTCCGAGGACTTTGAGCGAAAATCATCAACTGAGGAAAAACCCAAACGCAAACACCTTCAAACCCAAAGTGATTGAGCATCAATGAAGAGATTGTTCCTGTGTGGAACCGATGCTTCTTACCTTTGAGGACTGTGCATCCTCCAGACGGTTAGGCGTCATGGTCTAAAGCATCCAAGAGGAAATTGTGGATCGCCGAGTGACCGAGTCTGTGAAGGTTTGGAAGTCGCCTAAAGACTTACCATGAGTGATTTGGCGAGGTCTGTGTGATCTTAGATCAAGGAGAATATGGCGAGGACTGTGTGTCCTCAGGTTTAAATACCTAGCTGCTCCAACCAGACGTACGACTGTCACAGCTGTTGGAACTGGTCTACCAAATCATTGTCTTCCCCAAGCTACTGGTTCTATTTCCTCAACCCTTTCATTTCCTCATTCATGTGTTGATGAACTTGATCGTTACTGTTTGAAGACTTTCACTGAAGACTTTCTTAATTTCCTCAATCCATATTCTTCAGTCACTTTGTCTTCAGCCTGCCTATCCTGTTTATATGCTTCTAGTACTCTGTGCTTGTTTTCATTTCACCATGATGAACCTGTTCCTACTCTGTTACGCTTGCATCTGAGTACTTATTCCGCTGCCTATTTTTCGTAACTTAGGAAATTCCTGACCTTGAATTTCCTCAGTGATGAATTTGTAAAAACCTCCTAATCATCCACCTCTAGTCGATATAACGCACTTCCAATTGGTATCAGAACAAGGTACTCCCTTGTTCTGTGTGATTTTGGTTTAACCACTTGGAGTTTTAGTTACGTCGACTGCAGGCATGATCAAGGTCTCAGCAGGGTGTCCTACCTTCGATGGGGCGAACTACTCCTACTGGAAGAATAAGATGCGAATGCATCTTGAGGCAATTGACAACGTTCTCTGGTACGTTGTGGAAAATGGTTTTACCTCAGTCACTCCTACAATTAACGCTACTAATGTGAAGACATTCAAGCAACTCGACTCTCAAGCAAAGAATATCATATGTGGCCATCTGAGCAAAGGGCAATATGTCAGAGTGAGTACTTTGGAGACAACTAAGCTTATCTGGGATAGGCTGTCCAAGGTCAACGAAGGAGTCTCAACACAACGTGACTCTTGAGTTGATGTTCTTCGCAATCTATTCAACCGTTCAAATACCCGATAATGAAAATGTTCAGCAAACCTTCGATCACCTCACTGACATCTCAAATGAGCTTCAAGCACTTGGTGCCACAGACATCACCGACCATGAGGTGGTGAAGAAATTACTGAGATTGCTTGATTACTCATTTGACACTCTTGCACTAATGATTCAAGAACGTGTAGACTACAAGTCACTTGATCCTGCTGATATCCTCGAGAGGCTAAATACTCATGAGTTTCAACTTGCTGAGAAGAGCGATCTCTATGGACTGAGCTATGGCAGATCGCGCGCACTGAAGCCCAAGGTAGTCTCTAAATCTGAGGGAGAGGATTCTGGTAGCAGCCTTGGTGATCCTGAATAACTGAGTCAGGAGCTAACAATGTTCGTGAGGAAACTCTAGAAGTTCTCAAGGCGTGGTCGCTTTGGTAAATCCTCAAGAGGTGATGACATGAGATCAGATTCCTCATCCCATGACTACAAGAAGAGAACTTACCACAAATGCAAGAAACCTGGTCATTACATTCCTGATTGTCCTTAGTGGGAGAAGGAATCAAAGAATAAGAAATACAAGGATTACAGTTCTGATGACTCAAAGAAGAAGAAATCTTCAAAGTCCTAATTGTCAAAATCTTCGAAGTCTTCATCTCACAAGAAGAGCAGCTCCAAAAAGGCTCGGGCATTCATTGGCAAGGAAATGGACTCTGAAGCTGAATCTGAGGAAAATGTGGAAGAGGAGGCATCTGAGTGATACGTCTCCAATGTATCTATAATTTATGAAGTATTCATACTGTTATATTATCATTCTTGGGTGTTTTACAATCATTTTATAGCAATTTCATATCATATTTTGGGACTAACCTATTGACCCAGTGCCCACTGCCAGTTGTTGTTTTTTTGCTTGTTTTTACATCGCAGAAAATCAATATCAAATGGAGTCCAAGCACCGCAAAACTTTTTGGAGATTTTTTATGGACCAGAACACCCAGGATGAGCCAGAGCAGCACCTGGGGGGTGCCCCAAGGGGGACACAACCCACCAGGGCGTGCCTGGGGGCCCAGCCGCGCCCAGGTGGGTTGTGCCCACCTCAGTGGCCTCCCGCACCCCCTCTTTACCCTATAAATTCACAAATATTCCGAAAGCCATCAGGGTTAACCTAGATTAGAAGTTCTGCCGCTGCAAGGCTCTGTAGCCACCGAAAACCAATCTAGACCCTATTTCGGCACCCTGCCAGAGGGGATAATCATCTCCGATGACCATCTTCATTATTCTGGCGGCCACTTCGATGAGGAGGGAGTAGTCCACCCTCGGGGCTGAGGGTTTGTACCAGTAGCTATGTGTTTAATCTCTCTCTCTCCCATGTTCTTAAGATGTCACGATCTTGATGTATCGCGAGCTTTGTTAATATAGTCGGATCATATGTTGTTTTCCCCTCTCTATCTTGTTGTGATCAATTGAGTTTTTCCCTTTGAGATTTCGTTTTTATTAGATTGAAACCTTTTATGAATTTTAGAGCACTTGATATATGTCTTGCATATGTATACTCGTGCTAACAATGGGGCATCACATTGATTCACTTCATATAAGTTTTGGCACTCAACTCGCGGATTCCCGAGGTGACATTGGGGTAATCTATGCATAGGGGTTGATGCATGTTCTTGTCTTTGTTTCTCCGGTAGAAATCTTGGGGCACTCTTTGAAGTTCTTACTATTGGATTGAGTATTATGAATATGAATTTGCTTTGGTGTTATTTTAGTACGAACTCTAGGATAGATCGAAAGGAAAGAATAGCTTTGTGTTATTTTAGTACGAATCTTGAATAGATCGAAAGGAAAGAATAGCTTTGAGGTGGTTTCATACCCTACAAACAATTTATTCTTATGTTCTCCGCTAGATAGGACCTTGGAGTGATTCTTCATCGCACTTTGAGGGGTGTTTATATGATCCAATTATATTAGCGCTGTTGAGAGATTGCACTAGCGAAAGTACGGACCCTAGGCCTCATTTTCAAGCATTACAATACCGTTTTTGTGCCCGTTTACTATTTGCTACCTTGCTATTTTTATTTATCTAGATTATCACTTTTATCACCATCTCTTCACCGAACTAGTGCACCTATACAATTTGCCATTGTATTGGGTGTGTTGGGGACACAAGAGATTTCTTGTATTTGGTTGCAGGGTCATTTGAGAGAGACCATCTTCATCCTACACCTCCCATGGATTGATAAACCTTAGGTCATCCACTTGAGGGAAAATTGCTACTGTCCTACAAAACCCCGCGCTTGGAGGCCCAACACGTGTCTACAAGAATAAAGTTGCATAGTAGACATCAAGCTCTTTTCTGGCGCCGTTGCAGGGGAGGTGAGTGCTTGAAGGTATATCTTTAGATGATATTTTTAGTCCCACAAGATTTGATGTGCAAATTTTTTATAATGATTGCATGCCTCCTATATATGTTGATTATGGTGATGACATGTATGCTATATTGAATAGTTATAAACATGAAACTTGTCATCATGATTTTAATTTCCAATCGCATGAGAGTTATTTTGTTGAGTTTGCTTCCACAACTATTGATGAGAATAAATTTGCTTATGTGGAGAGTGACAAAATTTCTATGCTTATGCATTATGAAAAGAATGCTTTTATGTGATAGTTATATTGTTGAATTGATTCATGATGCTACTGAACATTATTATGAGGGAGGAACATATGCTTGTATGTATTGCAATAATATCAAGTTTCCTCTCCATGTGTTGAAAATTTTGAAGGTTTGCTTGTTTTGCCTTCCTATGCTAGTTGATTCTTGTTCCCATAAGTTGTTTGCTCACAAAATCCCGATGAATAGGAAGTGGGTTAGGCTTAAATGTGCTTGCCATGTGTTTCATGATGCTCTTGTTAGGTTTCAATTCTTATCTTTTATGCGAGCATCATTGAAATCATCATGGCTAGCAAAAAGGCATTAAAGAAAAGCGCTTGTTGGGAGACAACCCAACACTTTCACCTACTTTTTTGTGTGCTCACATGATTAGGCTACTGTAGTAATCATGTTTTATTTCTTTCGTTTCAATAAAGTGCTAAGTAAGACCTTTGGGATGGCTTACGGTGATAGTTGATTTGATCTTGCTGAAAAACAGAAACTTTTACGCTCAGGAAAACAATTCTCATTTTTGACAGAAGCGTGATAAAATGCTGATTCGTTTTGCAGAAGATTAATAGAAAATTTTCCCAGGTTTTCCTAATTTTGCAGAATTTTTGGAGTAGCATAAGTATGGCTGGAGTACAGATTATTACAGACTGTTCTGTTTTTGACAGATTCTGTTTTCAATGCATAGTTTGCTTGTTTTCTAGTTTACATGGCTTATATTGCTCAATTTAAATTATGGAAATGATATGCTACAGTAGGCATTGTGTGGAGACAATTATGAATCTTGTCTTTCACAGTACCAAAGTGAAACAGTTTGCTCTTTATCATACTAACCTATCTCAGGAAGTCCCGTTAAGTTTTGTGTGATTGAAGTTTTCAAGTTTTGGGTGAGATGATGATATGAGGAGAATAAGGAGTGACAATACCCTAAGCTTGGGGATGCCCTAGGCACCCGAAGGTAATATTCAAGGAAGATCCAAGCAACTAAGCTTGGGGATGTCCCAGAAGGCATCCCCTCTTTCATCTCCAACATTATTGGTAACCTCACTTGGAGCTATGTTTCCATTCGTCACATGATATGTGTTTTTCTTGGAGCATCATTTTATTTTGTTAGGATTTGCTTGCTGTTATTTAGAATAATGTTTTGCATCTTTTATTTTCAATAAAAGTGGCAATGATAGCCTTTGCCATGCTTATTTTGCAAGTATACATGTTGCTGTTTGAAAACAGAAAGTTTACCATTGTTGCAAAAATTCCCTAGAAAATTCAAATGTGATAAAATGTTGAAACGTTTTGCAAAATAAGCTCTGATAAATTTTCTACATTGTGGTAAATTTTTAGAATTTTTGGAGTTACAGAAGTATGATTGTTCTTGCATTCTTTACAAACTGTACTGTTTTGGCAGATTGCTGTTATGTTTGCATATGTTTGCTTGTTTAATGATTCTATTTGAGGATAGGAGTATTAGATATGCAGAGGCATTTAGTGTGAAATGTTGAATAATAATTTTAGTGATTTGCTACAGCAGAGAATGATAAGGTTTTGCATTGGTTTATACTAACTTATCTCACGAGTTCTTGTTGTGTTTTGTGTGGATGAAGCTTTTGAGATTTTAGGAAAACCATGATATGAGAAGAATTAAGGAGAGACAAAAGCTCAAGCTTGGGGATGCCCAAGGTATCCCAAGATAATATTTCAAGAAGTCTCAAGCATGTAAGCTTGGGGATGCCCCGGTAGGCATCCCACCTTTCTTCTTCAACAATTATCGGTTAGTATCGGTTGAGCCTAAGTTTTTGCTTCTTCACATGATGTGTGCTATTCTTAGAATGTCATTTTATTTTCCTTTTGCTTTCTGTTTTAACAAAATACTTAGATCTGAATGTTTTTAAATAAAATAGAGTACTCAAATAGTTGCCAAGGAGGCTAGGTAAGCAGCATTCACATCCCGTCAACGAAGCTCTTTTCTATGGAATTGATGTAGTGCTTCACTTATATCTTTTTGAGCATGGTGTGCTTTAGTATTTTTTGAAGAAATTCTCTCTTGATTCACTTAAATTAATTTGAGATAAATAAATATTATGCTCATGATCTTCACTTATATAATTTGGAGTAGCTTGTCATTTACTCTTGTGCTTCACTTATATCCTATGAGTAAATTGTTGAATAAATTGAATGTCATGAAGTTGAAATCATATCATGCCTGGTGGTAGCTTCACATTGCGTTTAGAAAGTGAAATCTTTCGAGGCTTGACAATCACAATATTGGTCATACAAGCAATTCATGAATAATTGGTATAAGGAAGAGAACTTTCACATGCAAATACACTATCATGGAAATGTTTTCTGATTGTGAGCCCCCATAAAAAATTATATGCCAAAATTGTTGATGTTGGACAAGGAAGACAACATAATGGTTTATGTTTGTTCATATTAACAAAGAAGTTATATTGTCATAGATCCTTCAACATGTGGTGCTTGCCCCCCATCCTTGCTAGCCAAAAATTCCGCACAAAGTGGAGATACTACTTGTGCATCCAAAAACCCTTAAACCCAAATCTTATTTCAATAGTCCACCATACCTACCTTAGGATTGAGGAAGATCCTTCAAGTAAGTTGTCATCAGTGCAATAAGGCAATAAAAATTGCTTCTAAGAGTGTGAGATCATTTAGTGTAAGAGAAAATTTAGCATTGTATGAACTTGTGATGGTGAAGAATAAAAGCGACAGACTGCATAATAAAGGTTGCCATCACAAGGGGCAATACAACGTGACGTTCTTTTGCACTAAGGGGTTGAGCATACAAACAAATAAGAGCATGGCAACCTCTGCTTCCCTCTGCGAAGGGCCTATCTTTTACTTTTATGTATTTACTTTCATGCAAAGAGTCAAAGTTTTTCTCTCTATTCCTTTTTATTTTTCCCGTTTGGCAAGCATCATGTGGTGAGGAAAGATCTAGGCACATATATCCAGTTGGATATGGGTAGCATGAGTTATTATTGTTGACATTACCCTTGAGGTGAATACGCTGGGAGGCAAAATTATAAGCCCATATCTTTCTATGTGTCCGGTTGAAACATTTTGCTCGTGTGTACACAGTGAGTGTTAGCAATCATTGAAGACTATATGATGGTTGAGTATGTGGAGCTCTTAGTTAAACTCTTTTGAATAAGTTGAATTGCAATTGCTTGGTGACTCAGAACATAGGTTGTTGGGTTTCAAGATAATTCATCGTTTGAACCTCAACATGTGAATTGGTTGCTACTACAACATGAGAAGTTTTATAAGAAAGAATTGCTCTTATGATGCTAGGAAAAGTGATTGAAATTGTCATTGATCAAAATTGTGCACTTTGCTAGCATTCACACTTCATAAATTATTTCTTTTATCATTTACCTACTCGAGGACGAGTAGGAATTAAGCTTGGGGATGCTGATACGTCTCCAACGTATCTATAATTTATGAAGTATTCACGCTATTAATTATCATTCTTGGGTGTTTTCCAATCATTTTATCGCAACTTTATATCATTTTTTGGGACTAACCTATTGACCCAGTGCCCAGTGCCAGTTGCTGTTTTTTGCTTGTTTTTTACATCGCAGGAAATCAATATCAAACAGAGTCCAAACACCGCGAATTTTTTTGGATATTTTTTATGGACCAGAACACCTAGGATGGGCCAGAGCAGCACCTGGGGTTGCCCCGAGGGGGTTTAACCCACTAGGGCACGCCTGGGGGCCTAGGCGCGCCCAGGTGGGTTGTGCCCACCTCGGTGGCCTCCCACACCCCCTCTTTACCCTATAAATTCACAAATATTCTGAAAACCCTCGGGGTTAACCTAGATCAGAAGTTCCACCGCCCCCGGGCTCTGTAGCCACCGAAAACCAATCTAGACACCGTTTAGGCACCCTGTCGGAGGGGGAATCATCTCTGCTGGGCATCTTCATCATCCCGGTGGCCACCTCGATGAGGATGGAGTAGTCCACCCTCGGGGGTGAGGGTTTGTAGCAGTAGCTATGTGTTTATTCTCTCTCTCTCATGTTCTTGAGATGTCATGATCTTGATGTATTGCGGGCTTTGTTAATATAGTCGGATCATATGGTGTTTTCCCCTTTCTATATTGTTGTGATGAATTGAGTTTTTCCCTTTGAGATTTCTTTGTTATCGGATTGAAACCTTTTATGGATTCGAGAGCACTTGATATATGTCTTGCATGTGAATACTCATGGTGACAATGGGGTATCATATTGATTCACTTGATCTATGTTTTGGCACTCAACTCGCGGACTCCCGAGGTGTCATTTGGGTAATCTATGCATAGGGGTTGATGCAAGTTCTTGTCTTTGTTTCTCCGGTAGAAATCTTGGGGCACTCTTTGAAGTTCTTTGTGTTGGATTGAGTATTATGAATGTGAATTTGCTTTGGTCTTATTTTAGTACGAACTCTAGGATAGATCGAACAGAAAGAATAGCTTTGTGTTATTTTAGTATTAACTCTTGAATAGATCGAACCGAAAGAATAGCTTTGAGGTGGTTTCGTACCCTACAAACAATTTATTCTTATGTTCTCCGCTAGATAGGAGCTTTGGAGTGATTCTTCATTGCACTTTGAGGGGTGCTTATATGACCCAGTTATATTAGGACCGTTGAGAGATTGCACTAGCGAAAGTACGGACCCTAGGCCTCATTTTCAAGAATTGCAATACCATTTTGTGCATGTTTACTATTTTCTACCTTGGTGTTTTTATTTATTCAGATTATAAAAATATATTTCTACCATCAATATTACACTTTTATCACCATCTCTTCGCCGAACTAGTGCACCTATACAATTTGCCATTGTATTGGGTGTGTTGAGGACACAAGAGATTTCTTGTATTTGGTTGCAGGGTCGTTTGAGAGAGACCATCTTCATCCTACACCTCCCACAGATTGATAAACCTTAGGTCATCCGCTTGAGGGAAAATTGCTACCGTCCTACAAAACTCTGCACTTGGAAGCCCAACACGTGTCTACAAGAATAAAGTTGCATAGTAGACATCACTAAGGAGTCAAACTCTAGTGTGGCGAGCCTAGCTCTCGCAACTACTTTTGTCAACAAGTCCATCTTCAACTCTGAGGAAAATGACTTCCCCAACACTGCTGATGACGGTGATGATGACTAGGCTTCCACCTATAGCTTCATGGCAAAAGGTGCCAAGGTACTCAAATATCCCTGCTCTGAATTAAGTGCAGATGAATCTGATGAAAACCTTAAGCCTAGTTATTCTAAACTTTCTAAGATTGCTATGAAACAACGAAAGTCTTTTGAAAAGGCTCAAAATATGCTAGACAAAAGCGATGACCTGTTGGATGAAGAAATGGATCGAACTCAAACTCTGACTGAAAATCTTCAAAGACTTCAGTCTAAGTTTGATAACCTTCAGAGTCATCATAACACTCTCTTAGCTGATCATGAGAAGCTTTCTTATGAATTTCTTCAAAGAAATCAAGATCTTGAGAAGCTAAGGGTGAGTTATGAAGATCTTCAGAAGTAACCTGCTTCATTGCTTGCTCAACAGACCAGTTCCGCTCAGGTTGAATTCATTCCACCATGTTTGAAATGCATTGAACGTGAATCTACTAATTCTTCACCTGAAAGTTCAAATGCTTCTATTGCTACAAATTCTTCAACTGTCTCTATTGTCACAAATTCCTCATCCGAGGATACCAGTAGTATCACTAACAATGCAAGGTTGAAGGAATTGTATGTGACAGGCATGTACAAAAGCCTCAAAGGGCATCAGGCTCTTTGTGATGTGCTTAAAAAGTAGATCCTCAATAGGAACCCTAGGAAAGAGGGTATTGCCTTTGAGAGGAAACTCAATGCTAATGGGACCTACTGGAAACCTGAGCAATGTCCCAAAACCTCATGGGTTGCTGCAAAAGGACCACCCGTAGATCCATCCACTTTATCTGGCTTTACATGTGAATCTTCATATTCTTCTAATGAGTCATTTGACTCCAACTATAAACTGTTCAAAATCAGAATGGTGAAGTATTTGCTAGATACGTTGGAACTAACTACAGGAACGACCCCCCTATGAAGAAAATCTGGGTCCCCAAAAGGTTCCTTGAAAGTATTCAGGTGAATGTCATCATGATCCCACCTGTGAAGAACAGGAACCGATGATCACATTCTTCATATGGACCAAAGTCTTCATATGGATCCAAGTCCTCATATGGACCAAATTCCTCACGTGGATCAAATTCCTCATATGGATCCAAATCCTCATATGAACATCAACGTGCTAACACTTCTGTTTCACAGGGAAAGCCTAAGGGCTATGAATATGTGCATTATTCTTCAAATCATTATGTTCATAAGTCATCAAAGAATTTCTCTGCTTATTCATATGCTTACTCTAACCCCTCTTCTGTGAAACGAAGTGGACTGGCTTCTATGCCACCTTTTTCTTATGGAGCTCGCAGAATGATGAACTCTTTGCCACCCCTCCAGATGTGGGTGGTGAAGAAAAAGAACTAATCTCTTATGCAGGGTTAGGTCTCCAAACGAACTTAAATGTCTGAAGAATTTGCTGGAGACTGAATATGCTTGAAAGGACGCAAGCTAATCATGAAGAAATGAAAACTCATTTATCACGTCCTCACACTGATATATCCGTTGTATTGCTTGATGAAATTCAAAGTGATGAATTTGATGTCATATTCTTCACTGATGAAGTATATGAGTTCGTAAGATGCACTAATTCTTCTGCAGGATGATTAACCCAAAGCTACTGAGTGGGTCCTCGACAGTGGATGTACAAATCTCATGACTGGCGACAAGAACTTATTGATGGACACTACTTTATCTCCATCACATCTGAAGCATATCACCTAACTCCCACATGCACCGGCGCACCCCTCTTTTCTCTTTTCGTGAGCGGGTGTTAAACCTTCTCGGAATGGACCGAGATTTGCCAAGTGGCCTTGGTGAAGGAAATATGCCCTAGAGGCAATAATAAAGTTATTATTTATTTCCTTATATCATTATAAATGTTTATTATTCATGCTAGATTTGTATTAACCGGAAACATAATACATGTGTGAATACATAGACAAACTTAGTGTCACTAGTATGCCTCTACTAGACTAGCTCGTTAATCAAAGATGGTTATGTTTCCTAACCATGAACAATGTGTTGTTATTTGATTAATGAGGTCACATCATTAGTTGAATGATCTGATTGACATGACCCATTTCATTAGCTTAGCACCCGATCGTTTAGTATGTTGATGTTGCTATTCTTCATGACTTATACATGTTCCTATGACTATGAGATTATGCAACTCCCGTTTACCGGAGGAACACTTTGGGTGCTACCAAACGTCACAATGTAACTGGGTGATTATAAAGGAGTACTACAGGTGTCTCCAAAGGTAGATGTTGGGTTGGCGTATTTCGAGATTAGGATTTGTCACTCCGATTGTCGGAGAGGTATCTCTGGGCCCTCCCGGTAATACATATCACATAAGCCTTGCAAGCATTGTGACTAATGAGTTAGTTGCGAGATGATGTATTACGGAACGAGTAAAGAGACTTGCCGGTAACGAGATTGAACTAGGTATTGGATACCGACGATCGAATCTCGGGCAAGTAACATACCGATGACAAAGGGAACAACATATGTTGTTATGCGGTCTGACCGATAAAGATCTCCGTAGAATATGTAGGAGCCAATATGGGCATCCAGGTCCCGCTATTGGCTATTGACCGGAGATGTGTCTCAGTCATGTCTACATTGTTCTTGAACCGTAGGGTCCGCACGCTTAACGTTACGATGACAGTTATTATGAGTTTATGCATTTTGATGTACCGAAGTTAGTTCGGAGTCCCGGATGTGATCACGGACATGACGAGGAGTCTCGAAATGGTCGAGACATAAAGATTGATATATTGGATGACTATATTCGGACACCGGAAGTGTTCCGGGTGATTTCGGAGAAAACCGGAGAGCCGGAGGGTTACCGGAACCCTACCGGGAGAAGTAATGGGCCTTATGGGCTTTAGTGGAGAGAGAGAAGGGCTGCCAGAGGTGGGCCGCGCGCCACCTCCTCCGTGGTCCGAATTGGACTAGGGGAGGGGGGCGGCGCCCCCCCTTTCCTTCTCCCACTCCACCTCTTTCCCCCTCCTACTAGGAGGAGGACTCCTCCTTGGCGCGCCACACCTGGCCGGCCGGCCTCCTCCCCTTGCTCCTTTATATACGGGGGTAGGGGGCACCCCAAGACACACAAGTTGATCCACGTGATCGTTCCTTAGCCGTGTGCGGTGCCCCCTGCCACCATATTCCACCTCGATCATATCGTTGTAGTGCTTAGGCGAAGCCCTGCGTCGGTAGAACATCAAGATCGTCATCACGCCGTCGTGCTGACGGAACTCCTCCCCGAAGCTTTGCTGGATCGGAGCCCGGGGATCGTCATCGAGCTGTACGTGTGCTAAGAACTCGGAGGTGCCGGAGTAACGGTGCTGGGATCGGTCGGATCAGGAAGAAGACGTACGACTACTTCCTCTACGTTGTGTCAACGCTTCCGTTGCGATCTACAAGGGTACGTAGATCAGACTCTCCCCCTCATTGCTACGCATCACCATGATCTTGCGTGTGCGTAGGAATTTTTTTGAAATTACTACGTTCCCCAACAGTGGCATCCGAGCCTAGGTTTTATTGTTTGATGTTATATGCACGAGTAGAACACAAGTGAGTTGTGGGCGATACAAGTCATACTGCCTACCAGCATGTCATACTTTGGTTCAGCGGTATAGTTGGACGAGACGACCCGGACCAACCTTACGCGTACGCTTACGCGAGACCGGTTCCCTCGACGTGCTTTGCACATAGATGGCTTGCGGGCGACTGTCTCTCCAACTTTAGTTGAACCGAGTATGGCTACGCCCGGTCCTTGAGAAGGTTAAAACAGAGTCTATTTGACAAACTATCGTTGTGGTTTTGATGCGTAGGTGAGATTGGTTCTTGCTTAAGCCCGTAGCAGCCACGTAAAACTTGCAACAACAAAGTAGAGGACGTCTAACTTGTTTTTGCAGGGAATGTTGTGATGTGATATGGTCAAGACATGATGCTAAATTTTATTGTATGAGATGATCATGTTTTGTAACCGAGTTATCGGCAACTGGCAGGAGCCATATGGTTGTCGCTTTATTGTATGCAATGCAATCGCGTTGTAATACTTTACTTTGTCACGAAACGGTAGCGATAGTCGTGGAAGCATAAGATTGGCGAGACAACAACGATGCTACGATGGAGATCAAGGTGTCGCGCCAGTGACGATGGTGATCATGACGATGCTTCGGAGATGGAGACCACAAGCACAAGATGATGATGGCCATATCATATCACTTATATTGATTGCATGTGATGTTTATCTTTCTATGCATCTTATCTTGCTTTGATTGACGGTAGCATTATAAGATGATCTCTCACTAAATTATCAAGAAGTGTTCTCCCTGAGTATGCACCGTTGCGAAAGTTCTTCGTGCTGAGACACCACGTGATGATCGGGTGTGATAGGCTCTACGTTCAAATACAACGGGTGCAAAATAGTTGCACACGCGCAATACTCAGGTTATACTTGACGAGCCAAGCATATACAGATATGGCCTCGGAACACGGAGACCGAAAGGTCGAGCGTGAATCATATAGTAGATATGATCAACATAATGATGTTCACCGATGAAACTACTCCATCTCACGTGATGATCGGACATGGTTTAGTTGATTTGGATCACGTGATCACTTAGAAGATTAGAGGGATGTCTATCTAAGTGGGAGTTCTTAAGTAATATGATTAATTGAACTTAAATTTATCATGAACTTAGTACCTGATAGTATCTTGCTTGTTTATGTTGATTGTAGATAGATGGCTCGTGCTGTTGTTCCGTTGAATTTTAATGCGTTCCTTTAGAAAGCAAAGTTGAAAGATGATGGTAGCAATTACACGGACTGGGTCCGTAACTTGAGGATTATCCTCATTGCTGCACAGAAGAATTACGTCCTGGAAGCACCGCTGGGTGCCAGGCCTTCTGCTGGAGCAACACCAGATGTTATGAACGTCTGGCAGAGCAAAGCTGATGACTACTCGATAGTTCAATGTGCCATGCTTTACGGCTTAGAATCGGGACTTCAACGACGTTTTGAACGTCATGGAGCATATGAGATGTTTCAGGAGTTGAAGTTAATATTTCAAGCAAATGCCCGGATTGAGAAATATGAAGTCTCCAATAAGTTCTATAGCTGCAAGATGGAAGAGAACAGTTCTGTCAGTGAGCATATACTCAAAATGTCTGGGTATAATAATCACTTGATTCAATTGGGAGTTAATCTTCCAGATGGTTGCGTCATTGACAAAATTCTCCAATCACTGCCACCAAGCTACAAGAGCTTCGTGATGAACTATAATATGCAAGGGATGAACAAGACTATTCCCGAGCTCTTCGCAATGCTGAAAGCTGCGGAGGTAGAAATCAAAAAGGAGCATCAAGTGTTGATGGTTAACAAAACCACTAGTTTCCGGAAAAAGGGCAAAGTGAAGAAGAAAGGTAACTTCAAGAAGAACGGCCAGCAAGTTGCTGCTCAGGAGAAGAAACCCAAGTCTGGACCTAAGCCTGAAACTAAGTGCTTCTACTGCAAGCAGACTGGTCACTGGAAGCGGAACTGCCCCAAGTATTTGGCGGATAAGAAGGATGGCAAGGTGAAGAAAGGTATATGTGATATACATGTTATTGAGGTGTACCTTACAAATGCTCGCAGTAGCACCTGGGTATTTGATACTGGTTCTGTTGCTAATATTTGCAACTCGAAACAGGGACTACGGATTAAGCGAAGATTGGCTAAGGACGAGGTGACGATGCGCGTGGGAAACGGTTCCAAAGTCGATGTGATCGTGGTCGGCACGCTACCTCTACATCTACCTTCGGGATTAATATTAGACCTAAATAATTGTTATTTGGTGCCAGCGTTGAGCATGAACATTATATCTAGATCTTGTTTAATGCGAGACGGTTATTCATTTAAATCAGAGAATAATGGTTGTTCTATTTATATGAGTAATATCTTTTATGGTCATGCACCCTTGAAGAGTGGTCTATTCTTGTTAAATCTCGATAGTAGTGATACACATATTCATAATGTAGAAGCCAAAAGATGCAGAGTTGATAATGATAGCGCAACTTATTTGTGGCACTGCCGTTTAGGTCATATCGGTGTAAAGCGCATGAAGAAACTCCATACTGATGGACTTTTGGAACCACTTGATTATGAATCACTTGGTACTTGCGAACCGTGCCTCATGGGCAAGCTGACTAAAACACCGTTCTCCGGTACTATGGAGATAGCAACAGATTTGTTGGAAGTCATACATACAGATGTATGCGGTCCGATGAATATTGAGGCTCGTGGCGGATATCGTTATTTTCTCACCTTCACAGATGATTTAAGCAGATATGGGTATATCTACTTAATGAAACATAAGTCTGAAACATTTGAAAAGTTCAAAGAATTTCAGAGTGAAGTGGAAAATCATCATAACAAGAAAATAAAGTTTCTACGATCTGATCGTGGAGGAGAATATTTGAGTTACGAGTTTGGTGTACATTTGAAAAATTGTGGAATAGTTTCGCAACTCACGCCACCCGGAACACCACAGCGTAATGGTGTGTCCGAACGTCATAATCGTACTTTACTAGATATGGTGCGATCTATGATGTCTCTTACTGATTTACCGCTATCGTTTTGGGGATACGCTCTAGAGACGGCCACATTCACGTTAAATAGGGCACCATCAAAATCCGTTGAGACGACGCCTTATGAACTATGGTTTGGCAAGAAACCAAAGTTGTCGTTTCTGAAAATTTGGGGCTGCGATGCTTATGTGAAAAAGCTTCAACCTGATAAGCTTGAACCCAAATCGTAGAAATGTGTCTTCATAGGATATCCAAAGGAAACTATTGGATACACCTTCTATCACAGATCCGAAGGCAAGACTTTTGTTGCTAAATTCGGAAACTTTCTTGAGAAGGAGTTTCTCTCGAAAGAAGTGAGTGGGAGGAAAGTAGAACTTGACGATGTAACTGTACCCGCTCCCTTATTGGAAAGTAGTACATCACAAAAAACTGTTTCTGCAACACCTACACCAATAAGTGAGGAAGCTAATGATAATGATCATGAAACTTCAGAACAAGATACTACTGAACCTCGTAGATCAACCAGAGCAAGATCCGCGCTAGAGTGGTATGGTAATCCAGTTCTGGAAGTCATGCTGCTAGATCATAAATAACCTATGAACTATGAAGAAGCGATGGTGAGCCCAGATTCCGCAAAGTGGCTTGAAGCCATGAAATCTGAGATGGGATCCATGTATGAGAACAAAGTATGGACTTTGGTTAACTTGCGCGATGATCGGCAAGCAATTGAGAATAAATGGATCTTCAAGAAAAAGACTGACGCTGATGGTAATGTTACTGTCTATAAAGCTCGACTTGTCGCGAAAGGTTTTCGACAAGTTCAAGGGGTTGACTACGATGAGACCTTCTCACCCGTAGCGATGCTTAAGTCTGTCCGAATCATGTTAGCAATTGCCGCATTTTATGATTATGAAATATGGCAGATGGATGTCAAAACTGCATTCCTGAATGGATTTCTGGAAGAAGAGTCTTATATGATGCAACCGGAAGGTTTTGTCGATCCAAAGGGAGCTAACAAAGTGTGCAAGCTCCAGCGATCTATTTATGGACTGGTACAAGCATCTCGGAGTTGGAATAAACGCTTTGATAGTGTGATCAAAGCATTTGGTTTTATACAGACTTTTGGAGAAGCCTGTATTTACAAGAAAGTGAGTGGGAGCTCTGTAGCATTTCTGATATTATATGTGGATGACATATTGCTGATTGGAAATGATATAGAATTTCTGGATAGCATAAAGGGATACTTGAATAAGAGTTTTTCAATGAAAGACATCGGTGAAGCTGCTTACATATTGGGCATTAAGATCTATAGAGATAGATCGAGACGCTTAATTGGACTTTCACAAAGCACATACCTTGACAAAATTTTGAAAAAGTTCAAAATGGATCAAGCAAAGAAAGGGTTATTGCCTGTGTTACAAGGTGTGAAGTTGAGTCAGACTCAATGCCCGACCACTGCAGAAGATAGAGAGAAAATGAAAGATGTTCCCTATGCTTCAGCCATAGGCTCTATCATGTATGCAATGCTGTGTACCAGACCTGATGTGTGCCTTGCTATAAGTTTAGCAGGGAGGTACCAAAGTAATCCAGGAATGGATCACTGGACAGCGGTCAAGAACATCCTGAAATACCTGAAAAGGACTAAGGATATGTTTCTCGTATATGGAGGTGACAAAGAGCTCACTGTAAGAGGTTACGTTGATGCAAGCTTTGACACTGATCTGGACGATTCTAAATCGCAAACCGGATACGTGTTTACATTAAACGGTGGAGCTGTCAGTTGGTGCAGTTCTAAACAAAGCGTCGTAGCAGGATCTACATGTGAAGCGGAGTACATAGCTGCTTCGGAAGCAGCGAACGAAGGAGTCTGGATGAAGGAGTTCATATCCGATCTAGGTGTCATACCTAGTGCATCGGGTCCAATGAAAATCTTTTGTGAGAATACTGGTGCAATTGCCTTGGCAAAGGAATCCAGATTTCACAAGAGGACCAAGCACATCAAGAGACGCTTCAATTCCATCAGGGATCTGGTCCAGGTGGGAGACATAGAAATTTGCAAGATACATACGGATCGGAATGTTGCAGACCCGTTGACTAAGCCTCTTCCACGAGCAAAACATGATCAGCACCAAGGCTCCATGGGTGTTAGAATCATTACTGTGTAATCTAGATTATTGACTAGTGCAAGTGGGAGACTGAAGGAAATATGCCCTAGAGGCAATAATAAAGTTATTATTTATTTCCTTATATCATGATAAATGTTTATTATTCATGCTAGAATTGTATTAACCGGAAACATAATACATGTGTGAATACATAGACAAACTTAGTGTCACTAGTATGCCTCTACTAGACTAGCTCGTTAATCAAAGATGGTTATGTTTCCTAACCATGAACAATGTGTTGTTATTTGATTAATGAGGTCACATCATTAGTTGAATGATCTGATTGACATGACCCATTTCATTAGCTTAGCACCTGATCGTTTAGTATGTTGCTGTTGCTATTCTTCATGACTTATACATGTTCCTATGACTATGAGATTATGCAACTCCCGTTTACCGGAGGAACACTTTGGGTGCTACCAAACGTCACAACGTAACTGGGTGATTATAAAGGAGTATTACAGGTGTCTCCAAAGGTAGATGTTGGGTTGGCGTATTTCGAGATTAGGATTTGTCACTCCGATTGTCGGAGAGGTATCTCTGGGCCCTCTCGGTAATACACATCACATAAGCCTTGCAAGCATTGTGACTAATGAGTTAGTTGCGAGATGATGTATTACGGAACGAGTAAAGAGACTTGCCGGTAACGAGATTGAACTAGGTATTGGATACCGACGATCGAATCTCAGGCAAGTAACATACCGATGACAAAGGGAACAACGTATGTTGTTATGCGGTCTGACCGATAAAGATCTTCGTAGAATATGTAGGAGCCAATATGGGCATCCAGGTCCCGCTATTGGTTATTGACCGGAGATGTGTCTCAGTCATGTCTACATTGTTCTCGAACCGTAGGGTCCGCATGCTTAACGTTACGATGACAGTTATTATGAGTTTATGCATTTTGATGTACTGAAGTTAGTTCGGAGTCCCGGATGTGATCACGGACATGACGAGGAGTCTCGAAATGGTCGAGACATAAATATTGATATATTGGATGACTATATTCGGACACCAAAAGTGTTCCGGGTGATATCGGAGAAAACCGGAGAGCCGGAGGGTTACCGGAACCCTACCGGGAGAAGTAATGGGCCTTATGGGCTTTAGTGGAGAGAGAGAAGGGCTGCCAGAGGTGAACTGCGCGCCACCTCCTCCCTGGTCCGAATTGGACTAGGGGAGGGGGGCGGCGCCCCCCCTTTCCTTCTCCCACTCCACCTCTTTCCCCCTCCTAGTAGGAGTCCTACTCCTACTAGGATGAGGACTCCTACTTGGCGCGCCACACCTGGCCGGCCGGCCTCCTCCCCTTTCTCCTTTATATACAGGGGCAGGGGGCACCCCAAGACACACAAGTTGATCCATGTGATCGTTCCTTAGCCGTGTGCGGTGCCCCCTGCCACCATATTCCACCTCGATCATATCGTTGTAGTGCTTAGGCGAAGCCCTGCGCCGGTAGAACATCAAGATCGTCATCACACCGTCGTGTTGACGGAACTCCTCCCCGAAGCTTTGCTGGATCGGAGCCTGGGGATCTTCATCGAGCTGTACGTGTGCTAAGAACTCGGAGGTGCCGGAGTAACGGTGCTGGGATCGGTCGGATCGGGAAGAAGACGTATGACTACTTCCTCTACGTTGTGTCAACGCTTCCGTTGCGATCTACAAGGGTACGTAGATCAGACTCTCCCCCTCGTTGCTATGCATCACCATGATCTTGCGTGTGCATAGGAAATTTTTGGAAATTACTACGTTCCCCAACACTTGGTACACCACCGGTAGACCGCCTGTCAAATTTCGTTTCATTTGGAGGCCGTTTGGTGCTCCAATGGTTAACCGGGTAACCGCAAAGGCCTCTTGTGTGTTGCAGCCCAACACCCCTCCAAAACAGCCCAATAACCCATCTAAACCTTCTCCATGTCCTCCGTTGTCGAATCACAATCATGTGGGCGAAAACTACACCTCATATGGACACTCCTACCTCCTTCTATCTATAAATAGGTGCCCTCCCCGAAATTTCGCGCAGTCCAAAACCTAGCCTAGCCCCTCTCCGCCGCCAGACACGTCCAGATTGGACCGGACGCGTCCGCCACCGCGCCTGATTCAAAAGGAAGCCACCATGTGGCGCTCTTCGCCGCCGGCCCATGGGAGGCCCTCCGGGCCCGTTCCTCAGCCGCCCGGGCCATCTCCTCCCGCGCGCCCCGCGCCGCCCTTCGCCGCCCCGCACCGCCACCTTTCTCCGCCAGCCGCCGCATCGCCCCTCGTCGACGACGTCCCGCGCCGCCACCGCTCCTCCCCGTGCCACCACCGCTCCTCCCCGTGCCGCCGTGCTAGCCCGCTGCCACCCGCGCACCTCACCGCCGCCACCGCACCACGCCGCTCCGCCGCTCGGATCCGATCGCGCCCCAACTCCAGCGAGCCACGTGAGCTCCGGTCGCTGCGCCCTCGTCTTCTTCGACGAAGCTCCGGCCCCGCCTCGAACCTTGTGCAACCCTGGATCTGGAGATTTGGAGGGTGTAATTTCGTCCAAGTCCTTTTTCTGCAATATTTTTATGCCTCCTTCATTGCATCATATCTTGGTGACCGTGACACCAAATGATGCATACGATATGTAGAATTGTTCGTCTCATTGATCTCTTCCTGCCAATTGCATTTCCATGCATGATACTACCCATTATGATGCCTTTTTCATTGATGCAAGAGTGCTATAAAATGTTAACTGCTGGTACTTGTCAGATCATGAGGTTTTGTCATTTTTGTTACAAATGATGTGAGTATCGTATGATCTTGAGTTCTACAGGTGTTTTGAACTACATCATGCCATCTTTATAGTGGTGCTTGCTTTGTATTTTTGTGATCTATGTGGTGACTAGCACAAGCTTGCAAACTAGGCTTTGTGATCTTGCTGTTTTCAGGGACTTAGGATTTTTGCGAAGTCTTTTCCGGCTGTTATTTTGATGCCATGTAAACTTGATGCTACTGTGATATCCATGCTTATTTTGGGATACTTCAATAAGGATGTTTTGTACATGTGGTTATGCTCTATCCATCCATGCCCCTTTTTGCAATTATGAAGTGCTCCAGCATGTCTTTTTCTTGTTCTACTTTTGCTATAAAATGTTCCTGGCAGAATGTTAACATGTTAATTAATTTTGCCATGGTTGTTGCTAGAGATCCATGCATCCTATTAACTTACTCTTGCCATGGTTAGCTCCATGAACATGTCATCCTCCTATTGGTATGCTTATATTTTCATGAAATGCTTTTTGGTGAGTAGCATGAGCTCGCAAAGTTGCTGTCATAATTCTGTTTATGACATGCTCTTTTTTTCTACTAAGTCTGAAACTGTTAATAAAACTTGCTATGTTTACATGGGAGCCATCATATCCTCTGTGCCTTTTTGGCTCATGATCAGTAAGCGACTTTTGATCTATGCTTTTAGTATAATCATGCCATGCCTTGGTTTGCTATGATATGCTCCTGTAGAATGTTTTTTGCTTGCTCTAAACATTGCTTCCTGATGTTGTTTTTGACATGTTAGTATTTTCACTAAGTCTGTGAAGCTGATATCTTTTGTGATTTAGCCGTAGCTCAGTGTTCATATTTTGTCAAGTATCTCTTGCAAATCACTGCCGTATGTTTTGTTACTATGTTGGAGTGCAGTAGCTTAGTTTCTTGTTGCATTCTAAGTGCCATCGTGCTGTTAATCGCAGAATAGCACCATTCTGGTTTTGCTTGCCATTTGCAAATCATGCATCCGTTTTCGGTGATCTTTTTATTGATTTCAACCGAAATCATCTCATCTTTCCAGCAGCACACTTGGTTTTCCAAGTTGATGCCTTGATCATTCTTTCCCTTCCGGAGCATGCATATGCATTGCATATCATGTCTTGCATATCATGCCATGTATTGCATCATGTTGCTCGTGCATTGCACCGTGATTAATTGTTGGTCCTTTGCTTGTGTTCTTGCTTTGGCTAGAGCCAGGAGACGAGTACGTGACCGAGCAACCTATCGAGTACGCTATCGAGGATCAAGCTTTCGACAACTCTGAGAACATTGCAGGCAAGATGACCATACCCTCGAAATCACTTCTATCTTTCCTTTGCTAGTTGTGCGCTCTATCGCTATATCGCGCTAGCTACCACTTGCTATATCATGCCCCCCATATTGCCATGTCAAGCCTCTAACCCACCTTCCTAGCAGACCATTGTTTGGCTATGTTACCGCTTTTGCTCAGCCCCTCTTATAGTGTTGCTAGTTGCAGGTGAAGTTGAAGTTTGTTCCATGTTGGAACATGGATTTTGTTGGGATATCATTATTATCTCTTATTTACTTTAATGCATCTATATACTTGGTAAAGGGTGGAAGGCTCGGTTTTTTGCCTAGTGTTTTTTCCACTCTTGCTGCCCTAGTTTCCGTTATACCGGTGTTATGTTCCTTGATTTTGCGTTCCTTACGCAGTTGGGTGTTATGGGAACCCCTTGACAGTTCGCCTTGAATAAAACTCCCCCAGCAAGGCCCAACCTTGGTTTTACCATTTTCCTACCTACCACCATATACCTTTCCCTTGGGTTCTGCAGACTCAAGGGTCATCTTTATTTTAAACACCCCTGGGCCAGTGATCCTATGAGTGTTGGTCCGAAACGGCAGCCTGCGGGGCCACCTCGGGGCAACTTGAGGGTTGGTTTTACTCGTAGCTTGACCTATCTGGTGTGCCCTGAGAACAAGATACATGCGACTCCTGTCGGGATTTGTCAGCACATCGAGCGGCTTTGCTGGTCTTGTTTTACCATTGTCGAAATGTCTTGTAACCTGGATTCTGAGACTGATCGGGTCTTCTCGGGAGAAGGAATATCCTTTGTTGACCGTGAGAGCTTGTGATGGGTTAAGTTGGGACACCCCTGCAGGGTATAAACTTTCGAGAGACGTGCCCGTGGTTATGTGGCAGATAGGAATTTGTTAATATCCGGTGGTAGGGAACTTGACCCTTAACTTATTTAAAACGAATCAAACGCGTCTGTAGCCATGATGGTCTCTTTTCGCTGGAGTCCGGGAAGAGAGCACGTTCTTGTGTTATGCTTGAGCGTAAGTAGTTTTCAGGATCACTTCTTGATCACTTCTAGCTTCTCGACCGTGTGTTGCTTCTCTTCTTGCTCTTATTTGCGCATGTTAGCCAACATATATGCTTAGTGCTTGCTGCAGCTCCACCTCACTACCTTCTCCTACCCATAAGCTTAAATAGTCTTGATCACGCGGGTGTGAGATTGCTGAGTCCTCGTGGCTCACGGATACTTCCAAATAGTTTCAGGTGCCGAGGACACCAGTGCAGGTGATGATATCAAACTTAAGTGGGAGTTCGACGAGGATTCAGGCCGTTACTATGTTTCTTTTCTTGATGATCAGTAATGGAGCCCAGTTGGGACGATCGGGGATCTAGAATTTGGGGTTGTCTTATTTTATTTTGGTTCCGTAGTCGGACCTTTGATTGTACAATGGATGATGTATGAATTATTTATGTATTGTGTGAAGTGGCGATTGTAAGCCAACTCTTTATCCCTTTCTTATTCAGTACATGGGATGTGTGAAGATTACCCCTCTTGCGACAAGCCTACCATGCGGGTATGCTTCTAAGTCATGCCCCGACACGTGGGAGATATAGCCACATTGTGGGTGTTACAAGTTGGTAATCAGACCCATCCCTGACTTAGGAGCCCCCTGCTTGATCGAATCGCTGACGTTGTTGAGTCTAGAACAAAATGTTTTCAGTCTTAGGATTATATATATCGGAGAGTAGGATTCTTTTTACTCCTCAGTCCCTTCGTCACTCCGATGAGGCCTCTTGACATAGAAGTTTTGACTCTTCTCTCCTCAAATTTCACTAAAAAAATTAGGATCACACGGGTATCTTGGAATCGTTCCGATAGTCTTGTGACGAGAACATTGTTGTTGCTGCCTCCTGAAATTTAGGGGTTGTGGCAGTGTCCCGGGGAGTTGAGCTTTGAGGTGTTGTCATCACAATTTTATCGTTGCAGTTCTGGAATACCTGAGTTCGCTGACGTCTAAAATCTCTTTTATGTAGTTGTTGGTGAGATAACCTCAACGCCACCCAGTACTGGGGCAGGAGTTCGGGATTATTGCCATAACTCGTATAACGAATGCTTTTCGAAGGTTGAGGTAAATGAATTCCGAAGGTTTCTTGGTTATGTGTTGAAGGATGGATACAACTGGATGTAGGAATTGCTAGTTTGGGTGAGATACTATGCTTCCCCTGTATCCCCAACACCTGATTGCATAACCAGAAAGTTTCGGGAGTTTTATAGGTGGGAATTCAAGTAGCTCTAGTATTTCTTCCTGCAGATATTTGGTTTGTGATTGGGCAATCCTTACCATTTATTTTTTCATATTCGTACCTTGTTTCTTTATTCATCTACCTTTATCTCAGTGGCTTCTCAACTTATGGACGTGTGATGATTTACATTGGAATTCATTCGTTCATCCTTGTTCGAATGTTAAGACTATATGTTGTAATTTCTATCCATTGATTCAGCTTGAATATCTGTCATTCAAGATTCTAACAGATGTCACCCTCTTCAGGATGACTCCTCCAATGCGTCAGAATCTGGACCGCAATGATGGGGATCAGTCGAACCCTCTGCCACCACCTCCACCTCCGGAGGCATGGCAAGCTGTCATGGCAGCCACCAACGCGAACACTCAGATGCTTTTGCAACTCTTGCAAGAGCGCAACCAAGGGAAAGGCAACCAAGGACATCAAGGCCAAGGCAACAATCAACCTTAGTTTGCTACCCTCAACCAGTTCCTCGCAAACCATCCGAAGTCCTTCAGCAACTGTGTCGAGGCCACAGACGCCTGGCTCGTGGACATCTGCAGACATTTTGAATGTAGCAATGTCAGGCCTGAGGACAAGGTCAAGTTTGCTTCATTTCAACTCAAGGACCAAGTTGTTGAGTGGTATCAACAATATAGATATTCCAGAGGAGGTCGTGTGATTACCTGGGATGATTTCTGCTGAGACTTCAAAGCTCATCATATCCCACCAAGTGTTGCTGAGAGCAAGCGTGAGGAGTTGCAAAATCTCAAGCAAGGCAGCATGTCTGTGTATCAATACAATATCTAGTTTCAGAAACTTGCTCGCTTCGCTAAACAAGACGTTCCTGATGAAAAGAGTACGATCTATCAATTTAGAGGTGGCCTCAGAGAGGATCTCTAGTTAGCTCTCGTGCTTCTTGAGCCGACCAAGTTCAACCAATTCTATAACATGGCACTAAAGCAAGAAGTTGCTCAGCTCAAGTGTGAGGCATCTAAGAAGAGAGTCGGGACGCTGTTTAATCTTCTTCTTCATCACAAGTGGCAGCTAAGCAACAGAAGTTCTGGTTGCATCCACCTCCGTTTCGTCAGCCGTACCAGCAAAAGAGAAAAAGGTTGCAATGGATCTTCCCACCCACCCAACCCAGGCTATCAGAACAAAGCTCGGTCTCAAACTCCAAGGTCAAGTGCTTCTTATCATCGGCCGCTCTCAGAGGTTACTTGCAACAAGTGTCAGCAGAAAGGGCACTATGCAAACAAGTGCTTCAACCAAAGGCGCCTTCCACCACCTCCTCCTGTGAGATCTTCCAGTAATGAAGTGGTCAAGCATAATCCCAAGCATGCTAAGGTGAACATGATGAACGTAGCTCAGGTAGAGGATTTCTTCAGATGTGATCATGGGTAACCTTCCATTTAACTCCATTCCTGCTAAAGTCTTATTTTATACTGGTGCATCGCATTCTTTCATGTCATACCCATTTGCATCGGAGCACAATGTTGACACAGAGGTTTTGTCCAAAGTTATGCAAGTTGTTTCTCCGGGAAAGCTTATGACTTCTAGTTTGGTTGCTCCCGATGTCTCCGTCCAGTTGGGAGACTATAAATTTCTGTCTTCTCCAATTGTTCTTGGTGACTCGGATATTGATCTAATTCTTGGGATGGACTGTCTTTCTAAGCACAAGGTTCAGCTTGATTGTGCTGCCAGGTACATTCAATTGACACGCTCTTTTGAGGATGTGATAATCTATGCCGCTCGGGATGAAACCATTTGACTGTTTTCTCTCAATGAGAAGGGAGAGTTGAATGCCATCTCTCAGATTCCAGTCATTTGTGAATATCAAGACGTCTTTCCAGAAGAGCTTCCGAGAATGCCTCCTCACCGGCCAGTTGAATTCGTCATCGATCTTGAGCCTGGCACGGAACCTATTTGCAAGCGTCCTTATAAGCTTGGACCGGAGGAGTTGAATAAACAACTCAATAAACAAGAGCGTATGGGTCTGATCAGACCGAGTTCATCTCCATGGGGTTGTTGTGTTCTTTTTGTCAAGAAGAAGGATGGAACGGAACGACTCTGCATCGACTACGGTCCATTGAACAAGAAGACAATAAAGAACAAGTATCCACTTCCCAACATCAATGAGCTATTCGAGCAACTTAAAGGTGCTAAAGTATTCTCCAAGCTTGACCTCCGTATTGGTTATCATCAGATTCACATCATGAACAAGATATCCCCAAGACAGCATTCAGAACAAGCAATGCTTCTTATGAATATACTGTCATGTCTTTCGGCCTTGTCAATGCTCCTCCAACATTCTCTCGCATGATGAACTTCATCTTCAACCATTACACAAATGATTTCGTCCTGGTGTATCTTGATGATATCTTGGTCGTTTCCAAGAATAAGGAGGATCATGCCATGCATTTGAGATTGGTGCTCGACAAGCGTGAGTTCTGGCTTGACGAAGTTCTTTACCTTGGTCATATCATCGCTGCCAAAGGAATCGCTATTAATCCCGAGAAGGTGTCTGCAATTGTGAATTGGGAACCTCCTCAGAATGTCGAGTAGCTCCGCAGTTTTCTTGGGCTTGCAAGTTATTGTCGAAGATTCGTTGAGAATTTCTCTAAGATTGCAAAGCCTCTTTCCAACCTCCTCCAGAAGCATGTCAAGTATGTCTGGACGCCTGAGTGTGATGTTGCTTTCAACACCCTCAAAGAGAAGCTGGCCACAACTCCTGTCTTGACTCCTCCTGACGAGTCCAAGCCATTTGAAGTTTTCTGTGATGCCTCTTTACAAGGTCTCAGTGCTGTGTTAATGCAAGAGAAGAAATTTGTGGCTCATACTGCTCGTCAGTTGAAGCCCAAAGGAACTACCCCACTCACGATCTTGAGTTGGCGGCAATTGACCATGCATTATTAACATGGAGACATCTCTTGTTGGGAAGGAAAGTGCACATCTTCACAGACCATAAGAGCCTCAAGTACATATTTAGTCAACCCAACCTCAACCTCAGACAGACTCGATGGGTCGAAATGATTCAAGAATACAATCCGAGTATTGAATATACTCTAGGAAAGGCCAATCTTATTGCAGATGCTTTGAGCAAGAAGGCTTACTACAACAGTTTAATTCTCAAGCCCTTCCAACCGGACCTTTGTGAAGCTTTCCGCAAACTGAATCTCCAAGTTGTTCATCAAGGCTTTCTTGCCAACCTCCAAGTCCCTCCTACTTTGGAAGATCAAATTCATGAGGCACAACTTCTTGATACCATGGTGAAGAAGGTGAAAATGGGATTGCCAAGAGCCAACCCAAATACAAGTGCCGTCGCATTGATGACAAAGACACTCTATTCTTCGAGGACCGGATTGTGGTTCCTAAAGGTGATTTAACGAAAGTCGTTATGAACGAGGTCCACAATTCCCTTCTATCCATTCATCCTAGAAGTACAAAGATGTACCATGACCTCAAGTAGTCGTATTGGTGGACTCGAATGAAGCGAGAAATTTCTCAATTCGTGAATGAATGTGATGTCTGCCGAAGGGTGAAAGTAGAACACCAACGACCAGCTGGTCTGTTGCAACCTCTTGCTATTCCAGAATGGAAGTTTGAGCATATCGAGATGGACTTCATGACTGGATTTCCCAAGTATAAGCGTGGAAATGATGCTATTTCGTTGTCATCGACAAGGTTACTAAAGTGGCTCATTTCCTTCCAATGAAAGAATCTATCACAGCAGCTCAGTTGGCAGAGCTATACACCTCAAGGATTGTCTCTTTGCACGGCATTCCGCAATTGATATCTTCAGATCGTGGAAGCATTTTCACCTCCAAGTTCGGGGACTCCTTCTAGAAGGCCATGGGCACCAACATTTGCTTCAGCACAACTTTCCATCCTCAAACTACTGGCCAAGTCGAGCAAGTCAATCAAATCCTTGAAGATATGCTTAGGGCTTGTGTCATTTCCTTTGGTATGAAGTGGGAATATTGTCTTCCATATGCTGAGTTCTCCTACAACAATAGCTTCCAAGCGAGTTTGGGCAAGGCCCCATTTGAGATTCTCTATGGCAGAAAGTGTCGTACTCCTCTCAATTGGTCAAAGACTGGTGAATGCCAACTTCTTGGCAATGACTTAATCATAGAAGCTGAAGAAATGTGTAAAGTGATCCGTGAAAATCTCAAAGCCGTGCAATCGAGCCAGAAGACTTACTATGATAGCAAGCACTGTGACTTGGCTATTGAAATCGCATACCATGTCTACCTCTGCATCTCTCCAATGAAAGGTACTCGTCGCTTTGGTATCAAAGGGAAGCTTGCCCCTAGCTACGTGGGTACTTTCAAGATCGTTGGAAAAAGAGGCGATCTCACCTATCAACTTGAGGTTCCATCCAACATTGCAAACATGCACGATGTGTTTCACGTGTCACAGCTTCGCAAGTGCTTCAAGACTCCTGAGCGCACTATCAACTTCGAAGAGATTGATCTCCAAGAAGACATGCCTTATCATGAGCATCCCGTTGCTATTCTTGAGGAAACCGAGCGCAATACTTGCAACACAAGTCAATCAAATTCCTGAAAGTGAAGTGGTCACACCATTCCGATTGAGAAGCCACCTGGGAGCGCGAGGATCACCTCCGTTCCGAATATTCGGAGTTCTTTCTGTCCTAGATCTCCGGACGAGATCCTCTCGCAGTGGTGCAGTGTAGTAACACCCCGGATGTAACTTGCCATATTTGTAACTCCGACTCTTGCCGTTTTCGGCTTTAAGTTATGAGATTCCCTTCGTGGTTTGGTTTTGTCTTCGTTTTGCTTTTTGTTCATGTCATGCATTTCATTTCATGTCATCATGTGCATCGCATTTGCATTCATGTTCGTCTCATGCATCCGAGCATTTTCCCCGCTGTATGTTTCGCAATCCGACACTCCCACATACACCGGCGCACCCCTCTTGTCTCTTTTCGTGAGCGGGTGTTAAACTTCTCGGAATGGACTGAGATTTGCCAAGTCGCCTTGGTACACCACTGGTAGACCGCTTGTCAAATTTCGTTTCATTTGGAGGCCGTTTGGTGCTCCAACGGTTAACCGGGTAACCGCAAAGGCCTCTTGTGTGTTGCAACTCAACTCCCCTCCAAAATAGCCCAATAACCCATCTAAACCTTCTCCATGTCCTCCAACTCGGGCCCGTCCTTGCAGCGTCGATAAACCCAAGTCCCCTCCAAAACATCCGGGACTATTGAAGTAGCCCTCATAGACTTAGCCGGAGAAACCACTCCCATAGGTTTACCCAACATTTGCGAAACGAAGTCATGCTTGGAAATAAAAGATCTTGACATGAAACAATGCGATGCACCAGTGTCAAAAAGAACTTTTGCGGGAAAAGAGTTAACTGGAAAGTTACCCATGATGACATCTGGCGAGTCCTTTGTCTGAGCTGCATTCACCATGTTAACCTTAGCGTGCTTGGGGTTATGCTTGACCACAACTGTACTTGCCGATCTCACAGGAGGAGGAGGAGGGAGGCGCCTCTGGTTGAAGCACTTGTTGGCATAGTGACCCTTCTATTGGCACTTGTTGCACGTGACCTCTGAAAGCGGACGGTGCTACGGTGCACTCGATCTTGGAGCTTGAGACGAAGTCTTATTCTGAAAGCCAGGGTTGGGTGGGTGGGAAGATCCACTGCCACCTTTGCTCTTCTGCTAATACGGCTGACGAAACGGAGGAGGAGGAAGCCAATACTTCTGCTGCTTGGCCACTTGAGTAGAGGAAGAAGGAGTAGCATCTCTGACTCGCTTCTTGGAAGCATCACACTTCAGTTGAGCAGCCTCTTGCTTCAATGCCATGTTGTAGAACTCATCGTACCTCAAGGGCTCAAAGAGAACAAGAGCTAGCTAGATTTCTTCTCTGAGACCACCCCTGAACTGGTATATAATGCTCTTCTCATCAGGGACATCCTGCTTAGCAAAGCGGGTGAGCTTGTGGAACAACTTGTTGTAGTCATAGACAGACAAAGAGCCTTGCTTCAGGTTGCGGAATTCCTCACGCTTGCTTTCAACCACGCTCTGAGGGATATGATGAGCTTTGAAATCTCGACGGAATGCATCCCAGGTAATCACACATCCTCCTCTAGAAACTTTGTACTGCTGGAACCACTCTGCAGCTTGGTCTTTGAGTTGGAAGGATGCGAACATGACAAAGTTCTCAGGCCTGACGTTACTGCACTCGAAATGCTTGCACAAGTCCACAAGCCAATCGTCAGCATCAGTTGCCTCAACACAATTGCTGAAAGTCTTTGGCTGATTTGCAAGGAACTGGTTGAGTGTAGCAAAGTGATTCTGATTGTTGCCTTGGTTGCCTTGGTTCGCTTGATTGTGCTCTTGAAGAATTTGCATGATCAACTGCGTGTTTGCATTGGTTGCGGCCATCACAGCTTGCCATGCCTTCGGAGGAGGTGGAGGTGGTGGCGGATCAGGATTCGGAGTCATGCGCGTTCGAGGAGCCATCCTGAAGAGGTTGACATCCATTAGCACACTGATAGGAAAATATTGAAGCTGAATCCAACAGAATGAAAATTGCAACATATAGTCTTCACATCCGAACAAAATGAGTGAATGCATTCCACCTGAAATGGTCACATATCCATAAATTGAGAAGCCACTTAGAATTTAGGAAGAGGAATAAATCAACAAGGTACGGATCAAGAACGAATACTCGGTAAGAAATCCCAATCTCAAACCAAATATCCATGGAAGAAGAACTAGAGCTACAAGAATTCCCACCTATGAAACTCCCGAACCTTTCCGGTTATGCAATCAGGTGTTGGGGATACAGGGGAAGCATAATATCTCACCCAAATCTAGCAAATCCTACATCCAGCTGTATCCATCCTTCAACTCATAACCGAGAAAAACTTCGGAAACCATCTACCTCAACCTTCGAAAAGCATCCGTTATATAAGTTATGGCGATACTCCCGAACTCCTACCCCAGTACTGGGAGGCGACGAGGTTATCTCACCAGCGAACTGCATAAAAGAGATTTTCGATGTCGGCGTACTAAACTCAGGTATTCCAGAACTGCAACGATAAAATTGTGACGACAACACCTCGGAGCTCAACTCCCCGGGACACTGCCACAACCCCTAAAGACATGAGGCACCAAGAACAATGTTCTCGTCACAAAACCATTGGAACGATTCCAAGATACCCGCGTGATCCTAATTTTTTTGGGTGAAATTTGAGAAGAGAAGAGTCAAAACTCTATGTCAGGATGCCTTACCAGAGTGATGAGCAGAGTGGGGAGTAAAAAGAATTCCTAAACTCTCCGATATATAATTCCTAAATGACTCAAAACATTTTTTCTAGACTCAACAACAGCTGCTAAAAACGATCAATCAGTTGGGGCTCCTAAGGTCGGGGAAGGCTCTGATTACCAACTTGTAACGCCCTCGATGCGGCTATAGCTCCCACATGTCGAGGCACGACTTAGAGGCATAACCGCATTGAAAGCAATGTCGCAAGTTAGGCAATCTTCACAACATCCCATGTAATATAGATAATAAAAGGGGAGATATAAAGTTGGCTTACACTCGCCACGTCAATCAAAGTACATAAATAGCAATACATCATCCAAACACTCATGGCCCGACTACGGCGCCAAAATAAAAGAACAACCCAACATGCGACACGGTCCCGATCGCCCCAACTGAGGACCACTACTGATCATCAGGGAAAGAAACATAGTAACGGCGTGAGTCCTCGTCGAACTCCCACTTGAGCTCTAGCGCGTCATCTGGAATGGAGTCATCAGGTTGCATCTGGTTTAATAGTAATCTATGAGCCACAGGGACTCAGCAATCTCGCACCCTCGCGATCAAGACTATTTAAGCTTATAGGTAAGGCAATGTAAATATGTGGAGCTGCAGCAAGCGACTAGCATATATGGTGGCTATCCTGTTCGCAAAAAAGAGCAAGAATAGAAGGCGAAGCGCGAACGAAAAACTAGAGAGCAACCTGCGGCAAGCATTACTCCAACACCGTGTTCACTTCCCGGACTCCGCCGAGAAGAGACCATCACGGTAACTCACACAGTTGATTCATTTTAATTAAGTTAAGGTTCAAGTTATCTACAACCAGACATTAACAAATTCCCATCTGCCCATAACCACAGGCACGGCTTTCGAAAGTTCAAATCCCTGCAGGGGAGTCCCAACTTAGCCCATGACAAGCTCTCACGGTCAACGAAGGAATGGACCTCCTCCCGAGACATTCCGATCAGACTCGGTATCCCGGTTCTACGAGACAACTCCGACAATGGTAAAACAAGTCCAGCAACACCACCCGCTGTGCCGAAAAATCCCGATAGGAGCTGCACATATCTCGTCCTCAGGTCACACCGGATAAGCTAAGCGTACGGGAGCCAACGTAACCCAAGTTTCCAAGGGACGGCCCCGCATGGTGCTCTAGGTTGGACCAATGCTCAGAGGAGCACTGGCCCGGGGGTTTAAAATAAGATGATCCTTGAGTCCGTGAAACCCAAGGGAAAAGGCTAGGTGGCAAATGGTAAAACCAAGGTTGGGCATTGCTGGAGGAGTTTTATTTAAGGTGGACTGTCAAGGGGTTCCCATTATAACCCAACCACGTAAGGAACGCAAAATCTGGGAACGTAACACCGATATGACGGAAACTAGGGCGGCAAGAGTGGAACAAAACACTAGGCGAGAGGCCGAGCCTTCCACCCTTTACCAAGTATATAGATGCATTATGATAACATGGCAATATAATGATATCCCATCAAGTAAATAGTGTTCCAACAAGGAACGGTCTCCAATCTTCACCTGCAACTAGCAACGCTATAAGAGGGGCTGTGCAAAGGGGTAACATAGCCAATCAACGGTTTGCTAGGACATGGTGGGTTAGAGGTTTGACATGGCAATTTGGGAGGCATGATAAGCAAGTGGTAGGCATCATAGCATAGGCATAGCAAAAGAGCGAGCATCTAGCAAAGCAAAGATAGTAGTGATTTCGAGGGTATCATCATCTTGCCTGCAAAGTTGTCAGAGTTGACTGGATCCTCGAAAGCAAACTCAACGGGCTCCTCGTTAGCAAACTCGTCTCCCGGCTCTACCCAAACAAGACAAACAAGCAAACGGAATGTAATCAACCACGTGCAAAGCTCAAACAACATGATGCAAAGATGGTATGCTATGCGAGATGCGATATGTGATGCATATGCAAGATTTGACAAGGAATGAATGAACCTGGCATCAACTTGGATATCCAAGTGTGCCACTAGAAAGATGAGATGAAATCGCTTGAAAACGATATAAAGATCACCGGAATCGGAGTTACGGTTTGGAAATGGAAAGCGATTCAAATATGACACCGGTCTGCGATTTACAGCAAGTAGCCATCTAAATGCAACAAGATGAACATGCTACAGCACTCAAAAATGACAACAAAATACATGGCAGGGATCCATTCATGATGCTTAACAAAAGATGAACAATGAGCTACGGCCAATTCATCCATTAACAGGTTCAAACAAGCATGGCAAAAATGCATTTGGCAAACAGGTTTTCGACTTAGTGAAATTAACACTTGTCTGGAATCTCAGATCGGATAGCACTCTTTGGAGCATGAAAACTATATGCTACAGGACCTGAACATGTCAAAGTAAAGCATGGCATGGAGCTACTCAAAGAGCTTAACAAAAGTCCCTTAGTGACCTTGAGCCAAAAGGGATCAGAAAATACATTTGCAAGCATGTAAACATGGCAAAAACATAATCAGTTCTCAGACTTAGTGAAAACTGGAGCATGCAAAATCAGATATCAAGTAGGCCTGTTTACGAGCTTGATGCACTCACTACAGAGCAAGTCATGACATTCTAAGCATACACCCATCAAGAATACACATTATGCAAGCTAGACATGGCAAGAACAATAACATAGCATGCACGGATCAACTACAACATCCTCTACAAAATCGCTAACAAGTAGACAATCTGCCCAGATTCACGAAATAGCAAAAGTAGAGCTCGATTGACTCAAGCTAGGGTGCTCCATAATTGCAAACAAAGACATGGATGGATAGAGCACTACAACATTAACAAAACATTCCTACTGATCATCCTCAAAAGAGGAACGGATCACTAGGAAACAACATGAACATATTGCATATTGAGATAAACATATCAAGGACTTGTGGAAATGCTAAGTCCCTGAAATCAGCATTAACGAATGCACCACTTTGCAAGCTTGTGCTAGTCACCACACACATCATAAAAATACATGGGTTGCACCTCTGGATAGATGGCAAAACATATAACAAAACACATGTAGAGCTCAGGGGCATATCATGCACACATTAATCATGGCAAAAATGACAAATATCTAATTGGAGCAGCAGATCTGACAATTAGCTCAAATAGCACTCTTCCAACAGCTTTTCGGGCATCAAGATGAACTCAAATGAAAATGATGCAATGAGATGAAATGATGTACTCTCTGAGATGAACATTTTGATATGCTATATGCCCAAAACAGAGCTACGGATGCGAAGTTACGATGCGATGAATAATGCCAAAATAATTAGGGTTTCGGGGCAAAAGTCAACCGAGGCAATTTCTCAGATCTAGATCCAGCCGGGTGCGGACTTCGAGGATCGCCGGAAACTGTTCACCGGCGACGGGGCGCGGTGGCCGGACCGTCTAGCGGCCGGAGGAGCTCACCGGGGCCGGATCCGGTGGAGGACAAGCGAGGTCGAGGCGGCGGCGGGTCGGCGAGGACTCGGGGAGGCTGCGGCCGGCGGCGTCGGGGTGCTGCAGGGCGGCGGTGCCTCGCCGGAGCGGCGAGGCCGGCAATGGCGCGCGGTGGCGCCGGGCACCGGGCGCGGGGAAGGAGGAGGGCTCGGGGCGGCGCGGCGCTCCGGTCCGGGGAGGGCCTCGCACGGGCCCGGGCGGGCCGACCGGCGGCGATGTGGGCGCGAGGGCGTGGGCGAATGGCGGAGCGCCATGTGGCAGCGGCGGGGCGGATCCGGAGGTGTCCGTCGGTGGCGGTTGTGTCCGGCAGCGCGCGATGATGAGCGGATCTAGGGTTTCGGGGGAGAAGGAGAAGGAGAAATTCGGAGGGGTGTTTAAATAGGCATAGGAGGAGCTAGGAGAGTCCAAATGAGGTGCTGTTTTCGGCCACACGATCGTGATCGAACGCTCTAGATGATGGAGAGGGTTTTGGTGGGTTTTGGGCCAAATTGGAGGGGTATTGGGCTGCAACACACACGAGGCCTTCTCGGTCCCTCGGTTAACCGTTGGAGCATCAAACGAAGTCCAAATGGTACGAAACTTGACAGGCTATCTACCGGTAGTAAACCAAGGCCGCTTGGAAAGTCTCGGTCCAATCTGGAAATGTTTAATTCCCACACACGAAAGAAAGGTAGAAATGACCACCGGAGGAGAACGAAGCACAGGAATGCAAACCGGACAACGGAGAAAATGCTTGGATGCATGAGACGAACACGTATGCAAATGCAATGCACATGATGACATCATATGAGATGCATGACAACGACAACAACACACGGAGACAAAGACCCGAACCCGAGAAAATAAAATAACTTAACGCTGGAAACGGCAAGAGTTGGATTACATATTGGGTAAATCATATCCGGGGTGTTACACATCACCGCCCACAGCACCAACTCGCACGAGGAGTCTGCAGCGTGGACCCCTGGGCGACGGCGTGCGCCTCCGCGGCACGGTGGCCACGGCCCTGGCGCGGGCGGCGACGCTCATCGCTCCTCCCTCCAGAATCATCGGCATGAGCATACAAGGGCAACGTGTACCCAGGAGGCGGCCTTTCGTACCACGACCGCGACACCACCGGCCTCACGACCATCTTGCAACGATGGGGCCTCCTCTTGTTTGGTGGGAGCAGCTCGGGCTCGTTGAGGGGAGCCTTGCCCTTCTCCGCAGCCGAGAACCTCCGAGTCGGTGCCATGACTTCACCAACAAGGAGTGGAGTAAGGAAGGAGAAGAAGCGAGAGAGGCAGAGGAGAGACGTGTGATGGGGCTCCGCCCCCACTTCCCATTTATAGCCAAGAGGAGCCAACCGCCGGCCTCCACAATCTAAGGTAATAATGACGGTTTTTTCCTTACATGCAGCAGGGACTCGTTAATTCGGGCAGTTGCCGAGGCTGTGTGGGGAAGTGGAGACACCACGTCCAATAAACCGCCATGCGTCGACCAAGTCCGCAGGCTATTGGGGCCCGCGGCGCTCCGCACTTGCCCCTTGGCTTCGCCTCGACGCCAAGCCCGAGCGCGCCTTGGGCCCGGGGGCTACTGTCGGCGTTCTGGGAATGGGGTCCCCAGACTTTCCTGCCTGCAGCCCACGGCATGGCTCTGCAAGTGGGCCCATACGGCCCATCTTCACCAACAAGCATTCAAGACCCTTGCGAGGGGCCAAGCCTCGCGAGGCGGACGACACAAGACCTCCTCAGGAGCGGCCTCACCAGGCTGGCTCGCGAGGGGCGGAGAGATCAAGTCTAGGCAAACCTCGCGAGGTTCCGATGACGTGAGCCATGGCGATCGAGACCAGGCGGGCGCCAGTGTGCATAGTGTCGTTGTTTCCTCTTTGGTGGTAAGGAGGCAAGCTCAGATGAAGAGTACCGAGGAGTCAAGCGAAGTTTTCCATATCGGTGCAACATGACCAAGACCAACAGGACGGCAAGACGGAGGTCACCGTGGAGCCCAAGGCGGCGTCACCACCAGAGCCTTTGGCAGGCGAAGACTACTTTTGTCAGGATAAGCTGTACTAGCTGTCCCCTTTCAAATTGGCCGTTGCTGGCTCCCTTCCCACTCAATATTTAGGGAGAGGACCAGGGCCTCTATAAATAGGACTAGCCACCACCATAGCTAGTGGATCGACCTCATCTTGGATCGGGGCCATTCCATCCTTAGCCTCACATCCACCAAGCACAAGAACACCTCTCCTCAGGAGGCTGTTCTTCCCCTTGTACTATTCATCCTCAGTCCGAGAGGTAATCCACCACACCACACTGGAGTAGGGTATTACACCACAACGGTGGCCCGAACCAGTATAAATCTTATGTCTCTTGTGTTGCGAGTTCGTCGAGCTAGCCTTAGAGATCGCGAAGTGCTAGACAACGTGATCGGTGAGGGAGAGATCTTCACGCGCACCCCAGTATTCGAACCTTGAGGGTTTTGCCGGAACCCGAAATCCAACATCCACCAACACTTCCGCCCTCGTCGAGCACCCGGTGTATGTTGTCAGCACGGTGCTGCGTGACACATGGATGCGCTACCACATGGCGCAGAAGCTCTTGCTTGCGCTCGTCGTCGCCTCACGCAAGCTGCGCCACTACTTCCAAGGCCACCCCATCAAGTTCGTCTCAGCTTAACCCTTAGAAAGGGTGCTCCGGAGCCCTAACGCAGCGGGGAGAGTCGCCGAATGGAACATCGAATTGCTTGCATTTCAATTGGAGTTCAGCACCACGAGGGTCATCAAGGGGGCGACACTCGCCGATTTCATGACGGAATGGACTGACATTCCAGGGCCCGAAGCAGGCGAAGGTCGATCCCTCTCGCTAGCAAGCGAGGCACCAGACGGCTGGATCATGTACTTCGAGGGTGACTTGTCATCTCGCCCACTCAGGACAAGCTCTACTACGTTGTGCAGCTCTGCTTCCAACATGACTAAAAGGTCTCCAACAACATCACGGAGTACGAAGGCTTGATTGCCGGTCTCAAGGCTGTGGCTGCCTTGGGCGTGAAGTGTCTCACCATCAAGGGTGACTCCCAGCTCCTCGTCAACTTCTCCAACAAAGTATACAAGCCGAAGGATGAACACACGGAGGGATACCTCACGGAGGTACACAAAATCGAGAAGCAATTCTTGGGTATGGAACTGCAGCACGTGCCACGTGGCACAAACAAGGAAGCAGACGACATCGCCAAGAGGGAGTCCTGAGGCCTACCTCAGGAGCCTGGCGTCTTCGAGGAGCTGCTCTTCAAGCCCTCAACAGCACCTCCTACTGTGGGCCCAACACAGCCCCAGGAGGAGCTTCTCCAAGCGCCCCTCTGAAGAGCCCCCGCTTGCGGCCCCACATCAGTAGCACATCTTCTCCTTGCGCTTGAGCCTCAGGAAGGGTGCTGGACTAAAGAGTTCAAAGCGTACCTGCTTCAGGGAACCCTACCAGAGAAGGAGGAAGACGCGGAGCGTGTGGCTCGGCAGGCTACTACCTACTGCATTCAGGATAGTGAGGTCTACCGAAAATGACCAAACGATGTTTCCTTCCGATGGATCTCCAGGGAACAGGGGTGTGAGGTGTTAACCGACATACATAGTAGAGACTGCGGGCACCACTCATCATCATGTACCTTGGTGGGCAAGGCGTTCTGCAGCGGATTCTACTGGCCCACGGTGCTGAGCGAGGCTGCCGAGCTGCTGAGAACATGTGAGGCCTGCCAGTTCCATCCCAAGCAAATCCACCAACCTGCTCAGGGCCTCCAGACCATCCTGCTCTCATGGCCATTTGCATTCTAGGGGCTGGACATTTGGGCCCATTCCCCGAGCACCCGAAGGCTACCGCTACCTTTACGTCACCATCGACAAGTTCACCAAGTAGGCGGAGGTGGAGCCCATCCGCACCATCCCAGCTGGCTCAACGGTCAAGTTCATCAAGGGCCTCGTGAGCCGGTTCAGGGTCCCCAATCGCATCATCACCGACAATGGTTCATAGTTCAATAGTAACCTCTTCAAAACATAATTTACTAACCTTGGAATGCAGATATGCTACACTTCAGTGGCGCACCCCAGGAGCAACAGCCAAGCCGGGTGCTCCAACGCGGAGGTTCTGAGGGGTCTCAAGGCAAGAACATTCAAGAAGAAGCTCGAGGCCTATGGCAGGGGCTGGCTGGACGATCTCTAGTCCGTGCTATGGTCCATCCGCACCACCACGACCAAGCCGACTGGCGAGACTCCTGTCTTACTCGTCTGCGGACCCGAAGCGGTTCTCCCACACGAGGTCAAGCATCGCTCCGCGCTGGTCTTGGTGTTTGACGAGGCACGCCGGGACGCATCACCGGGGATGGACGTCATGCTGGGGGAGGAACGCTGCTGCCAAGCCTTGCTCCGGGCGGCAAGGTACCCGGAGGCGCTGCGGCGTACCACTACCACAATGTCCGCTCCAGGACCCTCGAGGTGGGTGATCTCATCCTAAGGCGGGTGCTCTCCAGGGAAGGGTTGCAAAAGCTCTCACCCATGTGGGAGGGCCAGTTTAGGGTCGCCCGTGGCTCCAGGCCTGGTGTCGCGCGCCTGGAGACGTATGACGGGATCCCCATCCAGAATGCCTAGAACATCCAGCACCTCAGGAAGTTCTACCCATGAAGCAAGGCCCAGTGCCTGTGAAGGTCTCCACTCATGACACTCTCACATAATAGTGAGCGGGGCTGTACACGCCCCGGAGTATCCGGAGTGCCGCCCTCGGGCCTCGGGGGCTCCCTCCCATGTCCTAGTGGCATCATTTTGCTCCGGGCTTGTGAGAAGACTACTCTAGGTGCATGACGCAGCTGTTCATTTGCTTGCTTTCTGTAGTTGATCTGCACCCCTTTTAATGGAATTTGGAGTTCTCTTGTTTTCGATTGCCAAGTTGGATTTCCCCTTCATCATCTCTCTTGCCCTTCAATCTTGGCCCAGGAGGAGTGGCAGTTTCCCGTCGCTCTTCCTCGCGCGTCTCGCGCGCGGGGGCTAGGGAAGTGTGTGCATGCGCGTCGGGCCCGCCCTGCGCCGCAAACACACTTCGCCAGAGCCCTGTCCTCCCAAGGCCTTGGCTTTTTCTTTCCTCGCGAGACACTCTTGAACGAGCTTGTGGACGTGCGCCTCCCCTTTAGTCTTTGCCCCCGAGGAGCGCAACGTGATGCACTAGGCCGCAGCTAGCTCTTGCATGAGGGCTCGCGCAAGGAAGAGCAAGGCGCCCCGCCAAGCTTTCTAACAACTCTGCAGCTTTACGATGCCTCCAGAGGATAACGGCTCCTAAAGTTAGCAGCAAGGGGGCACCACCAGATGCCAAGAGGTGCACCCTCGTGAGACAGGAAACTACCATGAGCATATCAAGCTAAGCCATCCTACCTCACTCACTCGAAACATAGGGTATCGCTGCGTAACACCAAAATAATAAGCATAGCATAGAGGAACAAGTGCCATTGTTCATTACATGTCCCAGCAGGGCCTTCTACTTTTTTCAAAATGCAGGAGAAACGAAAGGTAAACAAAAGTGGCCCATGCGACCACATCAGCTCCTGAGACGGGCTTCGGAGGCCCCCGGGCTGAGCCCGAGCCTTCCTCCCACTTCGCCGGAGCATGGCGACGAGACGATCCGCCACCTTCTTCGAAGCGAGCCCAGTGACGTGACGGCAGGTCGTAGCCGCCGCTGCTTGTGCTCTCGCTGGAGGAGGAGCCGCCGCTGCTGAACAAGCCATGTCCATCACCAAGGGCAAGCTCACCCTCAACGTCCTCACAGTTGTCGTCAAGGCCAAGCTCATCGTCGGCACCGCCGTTTTCGGGGCAACACCCTGCGTGACGGCCGTCTTCCCCAAAGACCCTCATGTAGAGGGTCACGACACCGTCGTACTTGAAGTGAAGGGTGCACCGCCCGCTCAGGCCGCGCGCGCGGGCAAACTCCTGCTAGCCGCGGGCCAAGGACACGTTCATGGCAGCGGAAACTTTGACCCCGACCGACGAAGCCTTGCAGCAGCAGCAGTCAGCCTGCCGCCAAAGGCCGTCAAGGCTGAGCATATCTTCATGGATTTGATTGACTCGCTCGACTTGGCCACTTGTTTGAGGATGGAAAGCTGTGCTAAAGCGAATGTTGGAGCCCATGGCCTTCTGGAAGGAGTCCCAGAACTTGGAGGTGAAAATGCTTCCATGATCTAAAGATATCAATTGCGGAATGTCGTGCAAAGAGACAATCCTGGAGGTGTATAACTCTGCCAGCTGATCTGTTGTGATAGATTCTTTGATTGGAAGGAAATGAGCCACTTTTGTAAGCTTGTCGATGACAACGAAGATAGCATCATTTCCACGCTTGGACTTAGGAAATCCAGTCACGAAGTCCATTTCAATATGGGAAAACTTCCATTCTAGAATATCAAGAGGTTGGAGGAGACCAGCTGGCCGTTGGTGTTCCGCTTTCACTCTTCTGCAGACATCACATTCATTCACGAATTGAGCAATTTCTCGCTTCATTCGAGTCCACCAATACGACTGCTTGAGGTCATGGTACATCTTCGTACTTCCAGGATGAATGGATAGAAGGGAATTGTGCACCTCGTTCATAATGACTTTCCTTAGATCACCTTTAGGAACCACGATCCGGTCCTCGAAGAATAGAGTGTCTTTGTCATCAATGCGATAGCACTTGTATTTGGGTTGGCTCTTGGCAATCCCATGTTTCACCTTCTTCACCATGGAATCGAGGAGTTGTGCCTAACGAATTTGATCTTCCAAAGTGGGAGAGACTTGGAGGTTGCCAATAAATACTTAAGGAACAACTTGGAGATTCAGTTTGCGGAAAACTTCACAAAGGTCCGGTTGGAAGGGCATGAGAATTAAGCTGTTGCAGTAAGCCGTCCAGCTCAAAGCATCTGCAATGACATTGGCCTTGTCTGGAATATATTCGATACTCGCATTGTGTTCTTGAATCATTTCGACCCAATGAGTCTGCCTGAGGTTGAGGTTGGGTTGAGTGAAGATGTACTTGACGCTCTTATAATCTGTGAAGATGTCCACTTTCCTTCCCAATAAGAGATGTCTACATGTTAAAAATGAATGGACAACTCCCGCCAACTCAAGATCGTGAGTGGGGTAGTTCCTTTCGTTGATCTTCAACTGACGATAGGTATAGGCCACAACTTTCTTCTCTTGCATTAACACGGCACTGAGACCTTGGAAGGAAGCATCACAGAAAACATCAAATGGCTTGGATTCATCAGGAGGAGTCAAGACATGAGCTGTGACTAACTTCTCTTTGAGGGTGCTGAAAGCAACGTCACACTCAGGCGTCCATACATACTTGAGATGCTTCTGGAGGAGGTTGGAAAGAGGATTTGCAATCTTAGAGAAATTCTCAATGAATCTTCGACAATAGCTTGCAAGCCCAAGAAAACTACGGAGCTGCTTGACATTCTGAGGAGGTTCCCAATTCACAATTGCAGACACCTTCTCGGGATTAACAGCGGTGCCTTTGGTGGAGATGATATGACCAAGGTAAAGATCTTCGTCAAGCAAGAACTCACACTTGGGAAAACTTCGCATAGAATTGATGCTCTCTGAGTTTGTCAAGCACCAATCTCAAATGCTTGGCGTGATCCTCCTTATTCTTGGAAAAGACCAAGATATCATCGAGATATACCAGGACAAAATCATTTGTGAAAGGGTTGAAGATGAAGTTCATCATGCAAGAGAACGTTGGAGGAGCATTGACAAGGCCGAAAGACATGACAGTATATTCATAAGAACCATAGCTTGTTCTGAATGCTCTCTTGGGGATATCTTGTTCACGAATGAGAATCTGATGATAACCCATATAGAGGTCAAGCTTGGAGAATACTTTGGCACCTTTAAGTTGCTTGAATAGCTCATTGATGTTGGGAAGTGGATACTTGTTCTTTATTGTCTTCTTGTTCAATGGACGGTAGTCGACACAGAGTCGTTCCGTTCCATCCTTCTTCTTTACAAAAAGGACACCACAACCCCATGGAGATGAACTCGGTATGATCAACTCCTCTGGTCCAAGCTTGTAAGGAAGCTTGCAAATAGGTTCCGTTCCAGGCTCAAGATCAATAAAAAATCAACTGGCCGGTGAGGAGGCATTCCCGGAAGCTCTTCTGGAAAGACGTCTTGATATTCACAAACGACTGGAATCTAGGAGATGGCATTCAACTCGCCCTTCTCATTGAGAGAAAACAGCTGAATGGTTTCATCATGAGCGGCATAGATGATCACCTCCTATGAAGAGTGTGTCAATTGAATTTCCCTGGCAGCACAATCAAGCTGAGCCTTGTGCTTAGAAAGCCAGTCCATGCCGAGAATTAGATCAATATCCGAGTCACCAAGAACAATTGGAGAAGACAGCAATATATAGTTTCCCATCTGGATAGAAACATCTGGGGCACAATTATTAGCTGACATTTGCTTACCTGGGGACACAACTGATAACGTTCTAGGCAATTCTTGATAACGCCAATCGTGCTTTGATGCAATAGGTCTTGAAATGAAACAATGCGATGCACCAGTATCAAATAGAACTTTTGTAGGAATATCATTAACTGGAAGATCACTTCAGAAGAATCCTCTGCCTGAGCTGCGTTCATCATGTTCACCTTACCATGCTTGGGAGTATGCTTGAACACTGCATTGCTTGAAGATCTCACAGGAGGAGGAGGCGGAAGGCGCCTTTGGTTGAAGCACTTGTTTGCATAGTGCCCTTTCTGATGACACTTGTTGCAAGTAACCTCTGAGAGAGGACAATGATAAGGAGCACTTGACCTTGGAGTTTGAGATTGAGCTTTGTTCTGATAGCCTGGGTTGGGTGGGTGGTAAGATCCATCACTACCTTTGCTCTTCTACTGGTAGGGCTGGCGAAATGGAGGAGGAGGAAACAAGAACTTCTGTTGCTTAGCTGACACTTGTGATGAAGAAGAAGACTGCACTGCGTCCCTGACTCTCTTCTTAGATGCCTCACACTTGAGCTGAGCAGCTTCTTGCTTTAGTGCCATATTATAGAATTGATCAAACTTGGTCGGCTCAAGAAGCACGAGTGCTAACTGCAGATCCTCTCTGAGGCCACCTCCGAATTGATAGATCATACTCTTCTGATTAGGGATGTCTTGTTTAGCGAAGCGAGCAAGTTTCTGAAACTGGATATTGTATTGATACACGGACATGATGCCCTGCTTGAGATTGCGGAACTCCTCATGCTTACTCTCAGCAACACTTGGTGGGATGTGATGAGCTTTGAAGTCTCGGCGGAAATCATCCCAGGTAATCACACGACCTCCTCTGGAATCTCTGTATTGTTGAAACCACTCAATAGCTTGGTCCTTGAGTTGAAACGAAGCAAACTTGAAAAAGTCCTCAGGCCTGACATTGCTACATTCAAAATGTTTGCAGATATCCACGAGCCAGTCATCGGCGTCTGTGGCCTCGACACAGTTGCTGAAGGACTTCGGCTCGTTTGCAAGGAACGGGTTGAGGGTAGAAAATTGAGGCTGATTGTTGCCTTAGACTTGATTTCCTTGGTTGCCTTCCCCTTGGTTGCGCTCTTGCAAGAGTTGCAAAAGCATCTGAGTGTGGGCGTTGGTGGCTGGCATGACAGCTTACCATTCCTCCGGAGGTGGAGGTGGTGGCGGAGGGTTCGACTGATTCCCATCATTGCGGTCCGGATTCTGACGCGTTGGAAGAGCCATCCTGAAGAGGTTGACATCCGTTATAATTTTGAAAGACATATATTCAAGCTGAATCAATGGATCGAAATTGCAACATTAAGTCTTAACATGCGAACAAGGATGAATGAATGAATTCCAAAGTAAATCATCACACTTCCATTAAGTTGAGAAGCCACTTAGATAAAGGTAGATGAATAAAGCAACAAGGTACGGATATGAACAAATAAGTGGTAAGGATTACCCAATCACAAACCAAATATCTGTGGAAAGAAATACTAGAGCTACTTGAATTCCCACCTATAAAACTCCTGAAACTTTCTGGTTATGCAATCAGGTGTTGGGGATACTGGGGAAGCATAATATCTCACCAAAACTAACAATTCCTACATCCATTTGTATCCATCCTTCAACACATAACCAAGTGTAAGTGCATCTAGTGCCACCCCTAGTTGGTTTTGGAGTATTGACGACAAACCTAGTTGAGGGACTAATGTGTTTGTGAGAATTGCAGGATAACACAGGTAGAAGTCCCTCATTGATTCGGTTTAGCTACCAGAGATGACCCCCAAAAATGTACGAAGACATTGAAGACAATGGTGGTTCATGAAGACATTCATGTCGAAGACAATGACATATGAAGACTCCCCATGAAGCCTTTGGAACTCGAAGACTTAGATCCTTCGTAGTTTTACTTTATTCATGTTGTGTCATAGGAACCACCGTACTGTTAAGTGGGGTCCAAGAGAACCAGTCAGGATGACTGAAGTGATGCCTAATTCAAATCCTATGTCTTCGAGTGAAGACAATGAGAGAAAATCTTGTCCAGAGTCAGACATGTCAGCTTTACTTGCAGCCCAAGTAAAGTTGCCGTGAGAGTTCAAAATCCGACCGTTAGTACACGTGTCAGTTCCTTAGTGACCCAGGGTCATTTCGGACAAATCAAGTCAGGATTGCCAAGTGGCTATAAATAGTCCACCCCCACAACCATAAACGGTTGGCTGCTCAGATTTCAGTGCACGGCTTTTGTCGTTTGAGAGCAACCCACCTCGAAGCCTTTGATTCAAAATCCTTAGTAAGGAGAAAAGCCCTAACCACCCAGAGCCAGAGTAATTGGGCATCACTTAAGTCTTCTTGTCTGAGTGATCTGAAGACTTATTACACTTGAGGACTGTGCATCCTCCAGACGGTTAGGCGTCGCGTTCTGAGCATCCAAGAGGAATTGTGGATTGCCGGTGAACGCAGTCTGTGAAGGTTTGGGAGTCTACCTTGAAGACTTACCAGAGTGATTGGGCGGGGTCTGTGTGACCTTAGCTCAAGGAGAAAACGGTGAGGACTGGGTGTCCTGAGCTGCGTGTTCAGGACTGGGTGTCCGGGACTGTGTGTCCTTTGGTTTAAATACCTAGCCGCTCCAACCAGACGTACAGTTGTCACAGCAACTGGAACTGGTCCAACATATCATTGTCTTCAATGTGTCACTGGTTTCATCTTCACCTCCCTTTACTTACCAGTACACATTGTGAAGCTATTGCATGCTTGCTTTATCTACTGTCTTCACAACCTGACTGTATGATCTGTTTGGCTTCATAACTTCTTCCAACCTGATCCTCATTACACTGAAGCTATTTGTCTCTGTGCTTTCACTGTATTGTATATTTGACTATGGCTTGCGTTGTGTAATCTACCTTCCGCTGCATAGTGATAGGCTTGTTCACTCTGTTTGTCTTCATAACTTCCACGTTTTGAAGACTTTCATAAAAATCGCCTATTCACCCCCTCTAGTCGATATAACGCACTTTCAATTGGTATCAGAGCAAGGTGCTCCCTTGTTCTGTGTGATTCGGTTTAACCACCTGGAGTTTTAGCTATGTCGACTGCAGGGATAATTAAAGTCTCCGCTGCGTGCCCCGTCTTCGATGGAACTGAATATCCCTACTGGAAGAATAAGATGCGCATGCATCTTGAAGCCATTGACGTCGACCTATGGTATGTCGTCGAAAACGGCGTTCCCAAGGCTGGAGAAGGTGTCACTGCGGCTGATGTCAAGAAGTTCACTCAACTGGACTCCACTGCCAAGAATATTATCTGTGGTCATCTGACCAAGGGACAGTACGGCCGTGTGAGTGCCTTGAAGACATCCAAGCTGGTCTGGGACTGGCTCTCCAAGGTCAATGAAGGCATCTCAACCCAGAGAGATCAGAGAATCAGTGTTCTTCGCAATCTCTTCAACCGCTTCAAGCGAAATGACAATGAGAATGTCCAGCACACATTTGACCGGCTCACTGACATCACGAATGAGCTTCAAGCCCTCGGCGCCACTGAGATCACCAAACATGAAATCGTCAAGATGCTGCTAAGATCACTTGACAGTTCATTTGACATCCTAGCCCTGATGATTCAAGAACGTCCAGACTTCAAGACACTCGATCCGTCTGACATACTTGAGAGGCTCAACACACATGAGTTTCAGCTTTCTGAGAAAAGAGATATCTACGGTCCAAACTATGGGCGAACTCGTGCCTTGAAGGCAAAAGCTGTGTCATCATCTGAAGAAGAATCTGACAGTAGTTCTGATGATCCTGAAGACATTGGACGGGAACTTGCAATGCTAGTGAAGAAGTTCCAGAAATTCACCAAGAAGAAAGGCTTCAAAAAGTCTTCACGATCAAGCTCAAGGAATGATGAAGCTTCTGCACATGACTACAAGAGGAAAACTTGTCACAAGTGCAAGAAAACTGGACACTTCATCTCTGAGTGTCCACAATGGGACAATGAGAACAGAAAGAAGAAGAAGAGCAAGGAATATGACTCTGACGATAAGAAGACGAAGAAATACTCAAAGTTTTCGTCCAAGTCTTCCTCAAAGTCTTCATCACACAAGAAGAGTTCATCTGGCAAGGCTCGTGCGTTTGTTGGCAAGGAAATGGATTCAGAGGAGGAGTCCGCTTCTGAGGAGGCAGAGGTGGAGTCTGAGGAGGAGTCTGATTCAGGCATTGCGAGTTTGGCTACAGCCTATGTCGCCAAGTCCATCTTCAACACTGAAGTCAATGACTCCATCACCATCACCGATCCAAATGACAAGGACGACTCTACTCCCACCTACTGCTTCATGGCACGTGGTGCCAAGGTAAACACACGCACTACTCACTATCGAACATCTAGTGACGATGACTCTGATTGTGATTCAAAACCCAGTTACAAAACACTTGCTAAACTTGCAACTGAAAAACAAAAGGCCATGGAACATATTCAAAAACTGTTAGACAGAAGCGATGATCTGTTGGGTGCTGAAATGACTCGTTCTGAATCCTTAATTGAAGACATAAAAAATCTTCATGTTAAGTATCAGGAACTCGAAGATCGTCTTGAGACTCTCTCAACTACTCATGAAAAGCTTTCCTATGATTATCTTCAGAAGAAGCAAGATCTTGAGAAGTTGAGAGCGGATCATGAAGATCTTCAAAAGGAAAACGAGTCACTTCGAGCCGAACAGATCAGTTCTGCTCAGGAAGGATTTGAACCACCATGCCTTAAATGCATTGAGCATGATAATGCTATTTCTGTTGCTGAATGTTCCACTGCTACTGCTGTTGCAATATCTTCAACTGTTGAAGTGGTAACTAACCCCTCTGCTGAGGACACCACTGCTATTGCTGATGAAAATGCTAGGTTGAAGACATTGCTTGAAACAGGGATGTACAAAAGTCTCAAAGGACATCAGACACTATGTGATGTCCTCAAGAAGCAGATTCTGAACCGAAACCCTAGCAAAGAGGGTGTTGGGTTCGTGAGGAAAATTAATGCAGATGGCTCTTACTGGAAACCTGAGCAGTACCCCAAAACCACATGGGTTGCTGCAAAGGACTCCTCATCAGATCCATCCAATCTATCTGGCTTCACTTGTGCTAATCCAATTATCATTGATGAATCCTTTGATGCAAACTATAAACTGTTTAGGAATCAGAATGGTGAAGTATTTGCCAGGTACATTGGTACTAACTGCAGGAATGGACCGCCTATGAAGAAGATCTGGGTTCCAAAAACATGTCTTGAGAATCTTCCTGTGAATGTCCTCATGACACCTCACATGAAGAAGACAAACCTCAGACCAAAGGCTTCATATGGTCCAAAGGCTTCATACAGGCAGAGGACTCATCTGAGTCGCACTAACACAAATGTTTTGCAGGGAAACCGTGCTCAGGCATATGAGAGCGGTTCTTCAAACCGTCATTCTCATATGACCAAAAACTATTCTGCCTATTCTTATGAGTACTATTGCCCACCTGCTAGACTGTTTGCCAGGGCTCCAAAGCCAAAATTCTCAGATGCTGCACTTAGACTTATTGCTTCTAAGCCACCCTTGAAAATGTGGGTGGTTAAGAAAGCTTAACTCTCTTTTGCAGGGAAAGGTCTCTAGCACAAAACCAAAATCTTCTGATGCTATTGCTGGGGACCTCAGAAATCTTGTGTGGCGCAAGATCAAATGCCCGAATGGCATCACTATGTATTTCGTACCTGAATCGCATGCTACTCTCCCTACTTGTCCTAACCTGGATCTCAGTTTTCATAATCCACTGGTTCGTCAAATGTTTTTGCTTCACAACACTCTTGGTGAAGCCTATCCCCCTAACTGCACTGTAGGGTACGACACCAGTGACTTCAGAGTCTTCAGAATGGATTATTGACAGCGGGTGTACAAATCACATGACTGGCAAAAGAAGTCTCTTTATGGACTCAACCTTACGTCCATCTGACAAGAGCCACATCACATTCGCTGACACTGGTAAAAGCAAGGTACTGGGTCTGGGTAGAGTTGCAATCTCAAAGGATCAACACATGGATAAAGTCATGTTTGTTGAATCCCTTGGCTTCAACTTAATGTCTGTCTCAATGCTTCGCGATTTAAACATGATTGTAATCTTTGGAAAATATCGCTGTCTGGTACTAATGGAATCTAACAAGTCTCTAGTGTTTGAAGGGTATCGAAAAGATGATTTGTACGTGGTAGATTTCTCAGCAGGGCCACAGCTTGCAGTTTGTCTTCTCGCAAAGGCTTCAGAATGCTGGCTTTGGCATCGAAGACTTGGGCATGCTGGCATGAGGAACCTCCACACCCTTGCGAAGAAGAAGCATGTCATAGGCATCGAGGGCGTCAAGTTCAAGAAAGATCACTTATGCGGTGCCTGTGAAGCTGGGAAGATGACAAGGGCAAAACATCCTTCGAAGACAACCATGACCACTACTCAACCCTTTGAACTGCTTCACATGGATCTCTTCGGTCCTACCCACTACTCAACTTTCTCCACTACTGCTTGCCTCTATGGCTTCGTCATTGTTGATGATTACTCTAGATATACTTGGGTGCACATAATCCTTTACAAGACTGAAGTGCAGGATGTCTTCAGACGCTTCGCAAATCGGGCAATGAACAATTATGGCGCCAAGATAAAGCACATCAGAAGTGACAATGGCACAGAATTCAAGAACACCGGCCTTGACACATATCTTGATACATTGGGCATCACTCATGAATTCTCAGCTCCATACACGCCACAACAGAATGGCATCGTCGAACGCAAGAACAGAACACTCATTGAGATGGCCAGAACAATGTTAGATGAGTACAGGACACCAAGAAAATTCTGGACTGAAGCCATTGACACTGCATGCCATACTATCAACCGTGTATATCTTCACAAGCTGCTGAACAAGACATCTTATGAACTTCTGACTGGCAAGAAGCCAAATGTAAGTTACTTCAGAGTATTTGGATCAAGATGCTGGATCAAGGACCCTCACCACACCTCAAAATTTGCTCCAAAAGCACATGAGGGCTTCATGCTTGGATATGGAAAGGATTCGCACTCCTACAGAGTCTTCAATCTCTTTCACTACAAAGTGGTTGAAACAGTGGATGTGCGGTTCGATGAGACCAATGGGTCACAAAGAGAGCAACTACCAGATGTGCTAGATGAAGTTCCAGCCAGTGAATCAATCAAGCTAATGGGAACTGGAGAGATTATACCTACTGAAGCCCGTCCTGAAGAAGAACTTATCATCTCAGCACCTGATCCACATGAAGACAATGCTCAGCCTGAAGACATTCCTCCCCATGACAACGTAAATCAGCAAGAGCAAAGTCTTCGACCCCTACATCCTCGTGTTGCCAATGAAGTACAGATTGACAGGATAATTGACAGCATCAATGCACCTGGTCCACTGACTCATTCAAGGGCAACTCAACTGGCAAACTTTTGCGGACACTTCGCATTTGTTTCAATCACAGAACCCAAGAAAATTGATGAAGCCTTTATGGAACCTGAATGGATTCAAGCTATGCAAGAAGAGCTTCAACAATTTGAGCTGAACAATGTATGGGAGTTGGTTAAGCGTCCTGATCCACGGAAGCATAACATAATAGGCACCAAATGGATATACCGCAACAAGCAAGATGAGCATGGCCAAGTCGTCAGAAACAAGGCTCGTCTCGTTGCTCAAGGATATACTCAAGTGGAAGGCATTGACTTCGATGAAACATTTGCTCCTGTTGCCAGACTTGAAGCCATCCGTATACTGCTGGCCTATGCAAATCATCACAACATAATCCTGTATCAAATGGATGTAAAAAGTGCCTTCCTCAATGGCAAAATTGAAGAAGAAGTGTATGTTGCACAACCACCTGGGTTTGAAGATCCAAAACATCCTGACATGGTGTACAAGCTCAAAAAGGCACTATATGGCCTCAAACAAGCCCCTCGGGCCTGGTATGACACACTCAAATACTTCCTGAAGAGCAAAGGCTTCATACCTGGTTCCCTGGATCCCACTCTCTTCACAAAGACATATCATGGTGAACTGTTTGTGTGCCAAATATACGTGGATGACATTATCTTCGGCTGCACCAATCAGAAGTACAGTGAGGAGTTCAGATATATGATGCAAGAGCAATATCAGATGTCTATGATGGGGGAGCTGAAATTCTTCCTCGGTCTTCAGATACGGCAACAACGTAATGGCATCTTCATATCTCAAGAGAAATATCTCAAAGACTGCCTGAAGAAGTTCGGTATGAAAGACTGCAAAGGCTTCACAACACCAATGCCAGCCAAACATCATCTGGGTCCTGACGACAATGGTAAAGAGTTCGATCAAAAGGTATACCGCTCCATGATTGGTTCTTTGCTTTATTTATGTGCATCTAGGCCAGATATTATGCTTAGTGCTTGCATGTGTGCTCGGTTTCAAGTGGCACCAAAGGAGTCGCATCACTTAGAAGTGAAGTGAATTCTTCGATATTTGGCTCACACACCAACTCTAGGTTTATGGTATCCAAAGGGCTCAGAGTTTGATCTGGTTGGATTTTCGGACGCTGATTACACTGGTGACAAGGTTGATCGGAAGTCCACATCAGGCACATGTCACTTTCTGGGCCGATCTCTTGTCTGTTGGTCTTCAAAGAAGCAGAACTGTGTATCTCTCTCCACTGCTGAATCTGAATACATTGCTGCTGGATCCTGCTGCGCTCAGCTTCTATGGATGAAGCAAACCCTCAAGGATTATGGCATTCATCTGAAGAAAGTGCCACTTTACTGCGACAACGAAAGCACCATCAAGATCGCCAACAACCCAGTTCAGCACTCGAAGACAAAGCACATTGAAATTCGTCATCATTTTCTCAGAGATCATGTTACAAAGGAAGACATTGATATCATACACGTCAACACTGAAGAGCAATTGGCAGATATCTTCACCAAGCCCTTGGATGAGAAGAGATTTTGCAAGTTACGGTGTGAGCTAAATATCTTGGAATCCTCAAATGTCCTGTGATCAGGCACACATCCTAACACTTATGCATGATGATGACTTAGATGTGAAACACACAAAGTAACGTATATCTTCAATCAATGAAGACATACATTCTAAGTGTGAATACATTAACGTGGAATTTGACCTCGGAGCGCCACGATAATTGTGCGCCGTGTCTGGGTCCAATACTTCCTATACGGTGGGTAGCGCCACCACCAAAATTTTTCTGCTTGAAGTGTTTTACTCATGGCATTACATTTGCTATGTCTTCACATTTGGTTTGGCTTCAATCTCAACATGTCTTCATGATTATCTTCACTATGTTGATTATATATGCACTGGTGTTCTGTCCTCTACAGCATTCACTTATAGCTATGTCTTCTTGTTTGAATCTTTTGAACTAAGTGAATGTGATCGGACCCTAACCTCTCCATGCTTCCTACCTCAAACTCTATCTCTCCAAGTCATATGCACTCTATTGAAACTGTCGAATGTCTTCACTGCATCCTTGTCAGAAGAAGACACAGAGACAAACTTCAAAATAGCTTTCAATGTTTATCCATCAACTAGAATTCCGGAGAAGTAGGAACGACTCCCGACAAACCAGGCGTGCGTGGGGTGAAACTGCCCCCACAATTCCGCATGCTGGCCACGTACTGATCAGATGCGAATCGCTAGGGGCACCTGAGTAATAGCGCAGTGCCGCCCATATCCCTATAAATACACGTTTCACTGCGGTCATTATCTCTTCTTCCTCCCTCGCACAAACCCTAGCGCCACCGCTAACTCTCAACGACGCCGGCGACGAAGTGCTTCACTGTCGCGACCTCTCCGACGCCGTTCTCACGCCGACAGCGGACATCAGTCTCTCCGCCGTCGCCCTAGGTGTCTTCCGTCGCCAAGTTAGGGCACGGAGGATCGAACTGCTCGGCCTCACCTCTCATCTCGTCTAGCAGTTCCAAGTCTGGTAAATAACAAGCCTTTTTACAGCCTCTTTTGATCCTATTGATCCATCACTTTCTGCCAAAAGAGGTTTCTATTCCTTCAAGTTTCATTCCTCTTGTCTGAATCTCATAACTTGCCTAGCATATTCACTTGTTCTTCTTGAAGTAGTTAGATTCCTCACTTGTACTGATCTATGGGTTTGTACAAATCTGGAACCAACTTCTTTTCTATAAAGTGAATGTCTTCGCATGATGAGGTCAATGTCTTCTAAACTGATTTATCTTCAAAATCTTCTGAGAATGCATATGACCTCTTCCCCTTCCCTCGCACCTTAATGCTGTCACAGGTACATGTCCGTGGGAGAATCTTTTGGTTCTCATAGTCTGCATTCATTTGCAGAGTTCCTACAACGTCACATCAATTCACCCGAAGCAAGTTCCTGTTGGTCAAGCAAAAGGAAGCCTTTGAAGCCTTTGAATCCTTTGAAGCCTTTGAATCTTTTGAAGCCTTCCAAGTTAAGCTTCATGGCATCCGAGAAACAATCAAGGAAGGGAGGCAGACAGAGACGTGGTGACACATCTAAAGATCTGCCTGAAGATTTGGCAGAAATGTACCAAACAGATCCCGAAGAGAGCTATGGTCAGCGCAAGACACGAATCCAATGGATTCGAAGATATTGGGCAGAGCAGTGGTTCCAATACCGCTTCGTCACCAAAGAATATGCAGAGAAGTGCGCCATCAAGAGGCCATGGGGAGATGTCTTGTACAAGCATCTCGTACCCCGAACCAGAGACGAAGCCATTGCTCAAGGCTTCTTTCCATGCATGGTCAGGGGACAACAGCCTGCTGATGCACATCCGTCATCCCTTTTTCTGGTGTCTCGATGACACTCTGTTCAAGCGCAACTTCCAATTTGCCCAGAACTCTGTGAAGCAAAACAAGAAGGAGTTTGGGTTGGACTTCAACCCTGGTCCCTCCAAACCAAGGGCAGATGGCACACGCGACGCAAATCCCAATGTCATCGGACCATTTGCCAATCTCGAAGGCCTCATCACTCACATTATAGTCCAAGGGACTGCCATGAACGACCCTCCAGCAGACACTGAGTCTGATGATGCTCCTGCTGCTCCGGAGCCGAAGCTGATGAAGAAGAAGCCAAAAGCTTCCAAGCCAGCCGCTTCTCCCAAGACCTCCAGAGCGAAGCCATTGGCCACTGCACCTCCTGAAGCCAGTGTGCAGTCTGAAGGCTTATCAAGAGTCTCCAAGCCTCAAGAAGCAAAGAAATCACAGCCACACTCCAGCAAAGAACTCACTGCCGCTGCCGTTCTGCGCTGCGAAGCCATTGATCTGTCGAGTGACGACGATCTTGCCGATGACGCTCTTGAGCACCTCATCAAAAGCAAGGAGGAGGCTGAAATCTTCAACAACCTACCACTGTTTGATGTAGCAATCATCCACAAATTCATTGATGAGTGGTTTGAAACACCCAACATCAGCTTCGATGATCTGCAGCTGCCCATTGGCCTCAGCGTAGCCTTCCAAGGAGCTATTGCTTCAGAACTCGCTATTGCCCAGCGCATCGTGGAACTGAAGCAAAAGATAGATTTTGAAAAGGCTCAGTTCAAGCAGAACATGGCCACGCTCAGCGTCCAAGAAGTCAAAGACTTCAAAGTCATCCTGCATGAGTTGAAGGAAAACTTTATGCAGAAACGTGCAGAGGCTCAGGGTTCACGCGAGCGCATGAAGAATTTGGCTGATCTCTGTGTGCAGGCCTACAATGAGGCCGAGAAGCGAAAGGCACTTGGGCGTCCCGGCATCGAACCCAGGATGGCCGCTAAGAAAAAGAAGACGCCCACCATGGCTGAAGAAGAGGCCCCACGCCAAGAAGCTGTTCCAACTGTCTTCCCCACCGCCAAGCCTAGCTCGAAACCAAAGCGCTCAACCGCTTCAGAGCTTAAGAAGACAAGGATAGCCGAAGCTAAAGCAAGGAAGATGAAACACCCTGAAGCCTCTCCTTCAGACCCCACCATCAAGAAGCGCAAGACCAAGAATTCTCGGGCTGCTCCCACAGAGCCCTTGATAGTCGAACCCCTTTCCGTTCGCTTTCCTCATGAAGATCGTCAGATGACCGTGCATGAGCCTGCTCTCACAGAGGCTCCGCATGCTGAAGACATTCCAGCAGCCGACCCCAACGCTGCTGAAGACATTGGTCTCCAAGACAATGTGCAAGGTGATGCAGTCCTTCCTCAGCTCGAAACAAGCGAAATGATCAGCATTGGTCGTCCCTTGACGCCAATCACCCAAGATGCATCGTGGGCAGATCGCCCGTAGGAGGAAGAGGATGAGCCCCAGCCCACTGCAACTCCACCGGCGTCGCCTGCATTCCGTAGGCTTCGCAAAGGGCCAAGGGCTCAGACTGGTGACGACATTCCGGCTGCATCAGCCGAAGAACATGCAGAAGAGCATGAAGAACCTCAAGCTCCATCTCCCCCACACCAGCAAGAAGAAGTTCTCAAGGAGGCTGACACCACTGCGGCTGCCACACATAATACTGAAGCATTTGTGGAGCCTGACCAACCAACAGCTTCAAGAGATACTGAAGCCACTGCCTCTGACCCTTCTGTTCCTGTGTCTGCTGCCGGACCACAGTTCAATTATCATATTGCGCACAGGCCCCAGGTACAGAAGCCAATCCCACGACTGCCAAGGTTCCCAGGTCCAGTCACTGCCCCTGGCTTCTTCAACCGCTTCAACCTAAAGCCAATGCATTTGATATCATTGAGCTCACCGACCTACCCACTCCAGGCAAACTCTTCGAAGAAGGCTGCCAACTCCATGCTGAAGCAGTTGAGAGCATATTTCAGTGACCTGAGCCAAATATGAGTCAGATGCTCTCAATGATGAAGCCATTGCCTTCTGACGCACCTTACCCGATGGAGTTCTTTGTTGAAGACTTAGAGTACCTGCCTAGAACTATCTATCACATCATCAGGCGGACTCTATGGCCCATTAAGGGGCACTCTCGATATGCCAAGGTTGAAGGTGCCATGAAGACTCTCATCTTCTGCATCCTGCACCGCAAATGCTTCAATGCCCAGGATCTCTTCATACGTCAACTTGCTGCGTCTGGCTCAGATCTCTTTCGTCTGAAGATTTATGCTCCATGGGTTATGAGGCTAATCAAGCTCCACTCTGCAATATCATATCGACCCTCAGCCCGCAACCACAGAATCTTCTTACCTGATGTGGACACCTCTGCTGAAGCTATTTATCCTGAGCCTGCCAAACAGCCACTAAGTCTTCAGAATGCAGAACACCAAAGCTTCACTCAACATGATGAAGGTGTTGAAGCCATTTCCAGAGTCTATCCAATGGCTGGCACCACACGTGCCCCTGCATCCACTGAAGCCACTGACAGCGAAGCTGCATAGAGAGCCAAGAAATGCGCTCGTACACTCACTGATCGTGAACTTCTTGTGGCTCTGCGTCAAAAGCAAGATAGGCATCACGACTGGCTCAAGAGGCAGATGCACAGTATCATCCCAGACGTCAATCGCATCAGGAATCTGGCCACCAAGAACGCCTTCGTCGCACATGAAACCTGTCGCCGCACTTGGAAAGGCCCCACAATGATGTGCACTGAAGCTGAATTGCAAGAGGATGGCTTCAAGGAGCGATTCAAGTTTGACTCCACACCCCCCAGAAGAGCTGTGTTGCGTGGGACTCCGTCGCTTGAAGAATCCGAGTTCTCTTCCTCTGCTGCCACCGTGACGGGAAAAATCATTGAGGAAGAAGACGACGCTACATCACCACCAATGTCTTCAGCGCGCGTCGTCACTGCACCAAGCTCGCCTGCACCACCAAACGCCTCCACCGACCCTGCTGCGCCTGGGAACGCATAGAAAACTCTATGTCTTCAAACCTTTTTGGTCATCACTGACAAAAGGGGGAGAAGCATATGATGTTTATAGTCTTCAAGCGGGTCAATAATATGGGCGGGTGCTTTATATTTTGCATTTTGCTTTGTGCTTACAACTCTCGTTTTGCTACATTTGGTTCTTTGAGTTGTAACACTTAAACTTGATGGTCGTCTGCTACTATGTTTGCCACTGTGTTTTTGCGAAGATAAATTCCGCATGTACGACGATAATTTCCGCACTCTTATCATTTCGCAGACGTCCATTTTTCATTATGCATATCATTATCTTCATATATCTTTACGTGCATGATGGATTGTTATCATAAGTTGAAGTGAATTCCCACAAATACAACCTGCTATGTGCATTTGCATTCCAGAAGCAAATCACTTATATGCACATCTTCAGGGGGAGCCCTTGCAGCTTAAGAAGACAATTCCTTTACAATTTCACAAATTATATTCCCCGTTGAAAACTTCAACTAGTTTGTCATCAATCACCAAAAAGGGGGAGATTGTAAGTGCATCTAGTGCCACCCCTAGTTGGTTTTGGAGTATTGACGACAAACCTAGTTGAGGGACTAATGTGTTTGTGAGAATTGCAGGATAACACAGGTAGAAGTCCCTCATTGATTCGGTTTAGCTACCATAGATGACCCCCAAAAATGTACGAAGACATTCAAGACAATGGTGGTTCATGAAGACATTCATGTCGAAGACAATGACATATGAAGACTCCCCATGAAGCCTTTGGAACTCGAAGACTTAGATCCTTCGTAGTTTTACTTTATTCATCTTGTGTCATAGGAACCACCGTACTGTTAAGTGGGGTCCAAGAGAACCAGTCAGGATGACTGAAGTGATGCCTAATTCAAATCCTATGTCTTCGAGTGAAGACAATGAGAGAAAATCTTGTCTAGAGTCAGACAAGTCAGCTTTACTTGCAGCCCAAGTAAAGTTGCCGTGAGAGTTCAAAATCCGACCGTTAGTACACGTGTCAGTTCCTTAGTGACCCAGGGTCATTTTGGACAAATCAAGTCAGGATTGCCAAGTGGCTATAAATAGTCCACCCCCACAACCATAAACGGTTGGCTGCTCAGATTTCAGTGCATGGCTTTTGTCGTTTGAGAGCAACCCACCTCGAAGCCTTTGATTCAAAATCCTTAGTGAGGAGAAAAGCCCTAACCACCCAGAGCCAGAGTAATTGGGCATCACTTAAGTCTTCTTGTCTGAGTGATCTGAAGACTTATTACACTTGAGGACTGTGCATCCTCCAGACGGTTAGGCGTCGCGTTCTGAGCATCCAAGAGGAATTGTGGATTGCCGGTGAACGAAGTCTGTGAAGGTTTGGGAGTCTACCTTGAAGACTTACCAGAGTGATTGGGCGGGGTCTGTGTGACCTTAGCTCAAGGAGAAAACGGTGAGGACTGGGTGTCCTGAGCTGCGTGTTCAGGACTGGGTGTCCGGGACTGTGTGTCCTTTGGTTTAAATACCTAGCCGCTCCAACCAGACGTACAGTTGTCACAGCAACTCGAACTGGTCCAACATATCATTGTCTTCAACGTGTCACTGGTTTCATCTTCACCTCCCTTTACTTACCAGTACACATTGTGAAGCTATTGCATGCTTGCTTTATCTACTGTCTTCACAACCTGACTGTATGATCTGTTTGGCTTCATAACTTCTTCCAACCTGATCCTCATTACACTGAAGCTATTTGTCTCTGTGCTTTCACTGTATTGTATATTTGACTATGGCTTGCATTGTGTAATCTACCTTCCGCTGCATAGTGATAGGCTTGTTCACTCTGTTTGTCTTCATAACTTCCACGTTTTGAAGACTTTCATAAAAATCGCCTATTCACCCCCCTCTAGTCGATATAACGCACTTTCACCAAGAAACCTTCGGAAATCATGTACCTCAACCTTCGAAAAGCATCGGTTATATGAGTTATGGCGATACTCCCGAACTCCCGCCCGAGTACTAGATGGCATCGAGGTTATCTCACCAACAACTGCATAAAAGAGCTTTCTTATGTCGGCGAACTCAAGTATTCCAGAACTGCAACGATAAAATTGTGATGACAACACCTCGGAGCTCAACTTCCCGGGAGACTGCCACAACCCCTAAATGTCAGGAGGCACCAAGAACAATGTTCTCGTCACAAGACTATCGGAACGATTCCAAGATACCCGCGTGATCCTAAATTTTTTTTCGTGAAATTTGAGGAGAGGAGAGTCAAAACTTCTACGTTTGGAGGCCTCACCAGAGCGACGAAGCGACTAAGGAGTAAAAAGAATCCTACTCTCCGATATATATATAATCCTAAGACTTAAAACATTTTGTTCTAGACTCAACAAAGTTAGCGATTCAATCAAGCACGGGGCTCCTAAGTCGGGGATGGCTCTGATTACCAACTTGTAACACCCACAATGCGGCTATATCTCCCACGTGTCAGGGCACGACTTAGAGTCATAGCCACATGGTAGGCTTGTCGCAAGAGGGGTAATCTTCACACATCCCATGTACTGAATAAGAAAGGGATAAAGAGTTGGCTTACAATCGCCACTTCACACAATACATAAATAGTTCATACATCATCCAAAATACAATCAAAGGTCCGACTATGGAATCAAAATAAAGGAAGACAACCCCAAATGCTAGATCCCCGATCATCCCAATGGGCTCCACTACTGATCATCAGGAAAAGGAACATAATAACGGCCCGAATCCTCAGCGAACTCCCACTTGAGTTCGGAAGCGTCCCCTGCACTGACATCATCGGCACCTGCATCTGTTTGGAAGTATCCGTGAGTCATGAGGACTCAGCAATCTCACACCCGCGAGATCAAGACTATTTAAGCTTATGGGTAGGAAAAGGTAGTGAGGTGGAGCTGTAGCAAGCACTAAGTATGTGTGGTGGCTAACATACGCAAATGAGAGCGAGAAGAGAAGCAACACACGGTCGAGGAGCTAGAAGTGATCAAGAAGTGATCCTGAAAACTACTTACGTTCAAGCATAACACAAGACCGTGTTCTCTTCCCGGATTTTGCCGAAAAGAGACCATCATGGTTACACACGCGGTTGATTCATTTTAATTAAGTTGTGTCAAGTTCTCTACAACCGGTTATTAACAAATTCCCATCTGCCACTTAACTGCGCACTCGGCTCTCGAAAGTATATACCCTGCAGGGGTGTCCCATCTTAGCCCATCACAAGCTCTCATGGTCAACGAAGGATATTCCTTCTCCCGGGAAGGCATGATCAGTCTCGGAATCCCGGTTACAAGATATTTCAACAATGGTAAAACAAGACCAGCAGAGCCGCTCGATGTGCCAACAAATCCTGATAGGAGTCACACATATCTCGTTCTTTGGGCACACCGGATGAGCACTCCGTACAACTAAAACCAGCCCTCGAATTTCCCCGAGGTGGCACTGCAAAGGACTCTTGTTCGGACCAACACTTAGAGGAGCACTGGCCCAGGGGGGTTTAAAATAAAGATGACCCTTGAGTCTGCAGAACCCAAGGGAAAGGTATGGGTGGTAGGTGGAGGAGTTTTATTGAAGGCGAACTGTCAAGGGGTTCCCATAACAGCCAACCACGTAAGGAACGCAAAATCAAGGGACATAATACCGGTATGACGGAAACTAAGACGGCAAGAGTGGAACAAAACACCAGGCATAAGGCCGAGCTGTAACGCCCCAAGACCGGAGCTTCAGATGCCTTCCAGGGTTTCCGGGTTTTTCGTCGTGTGAGTTGTTGGTTTATTGCATTCAGCTTTGCATCATGTGCATTGCATCATGCCATCATGCCATCAAGTTATTTATTTTCGTAACTCAAATAAATAAATGGCATGGATCTTTGATCCATTTAAACCGAGGGTATTCACATGGTGAATTCTCTTTATAACATATCCTCCCAATATTTTAGGGGGCTATATTAAATATCCCATTAATTTGGAATCATCATAACACACTTGCAAAGATCCCAATGCCTTTTATTATTTCTACTCTTGGCCTCTAACTTTACCATTTATTATTTCATCATTTTCCGGAGCTCTACCAAAATTCTCAACATTTTTTTAAACTCCTAGAACCTACCCTAGTTCAAACCTTTTGAATTAAATTCAAAGAAATTTGAATTTATTCTTTCAATCTTGGTCTTTCCTAATTTTCTCGGACCTAACATATATTTTTTTTGAGTCCGGGAAATTTATTCGTGAGTCCAACTGTGCTCCCTAAACCCCCTCTTCACTTCTTTTTCTTCTCTTGTTTTCTGTTAAAGAAATAATAGTTGAGAGAGAGGGAGTGGAGAGCCCAGCAGCCTCCCTCTCCTTTGGGCCAGCCTCCCATGGGCCAGCCGCCCACATCTATCTCCTCCAACCCTAGATGCCCGAGGCCCATCTTCCCTCGATCCCCTCCTCCTCCTTCGTGCCTCATAGCGCCGCCAGGGAGATACCCATCTCCCCGATCCCATCTCCCCTCGTTCTCTTCCTCTCACTCACTCGCCCCGCCATCATCGTCCGCCTGCGTTCTCCCTCCTTGCGGCACCTTGCCCTCCTTATCCAACCGGCCACCTCGAGCACCCATCCAGCAGACCCTAGTGCCGCGCCTCCCCACCATCCTCCGTGACCCGGACGACCGGCTAGGCGCCACTCCACCTCCGGCGTGCCCCAGCTCCCTTCTCCTCGCTGCTAGCTCCGCCCGCGCTGGAGCACGCGAGCAGCAGCAGCCTGAGACGCTCCCTGCCTTCACCGCCGCCCCGACCTCACCAGCGCCGCCCGGGGACTTCGTCGGCCTCCTGTACCGACGTGGCCTGCTGCTGGCCTCGGCAAGGCCAGCGCCTCCTCTCCAGCACCTCGTCCATGGCGCCGTTCAGCCGCACCACGCCCTCAAGTGCCCGGCCTCCCTCCGTTTTGCCCCTGCTGCCAAGCCTTCGCCGTCTGCCATCGCCTCCTCGACCCGCCACCAGGAACCACGCCGCGCAGCTCTGGCGATCCAGCCCACCGGCGACCTCAACCGTCTGGGGCCTCCCAATCCGTCGCTACAGCGGTCCCTCGCCGTCCGATGCTGCTCCGCCCTGCCGCCTCTTGCCGAGCTGAATCCAGGGATGCAAGACCGCCTCCGTGGAATTTCGCCAAGTACACCACCGAACATGGATTAACGCCAAGTACCACGACATACGGCGCCCAAACGACCACCGAACCGGAAACGCCAAGTACCCCTACGCGCGAAGACGCCAAGTCCGTTTCGGGATTCGTCAAGTACCGCAACCGATATGGCTCGAACGTCTACGAAACGTGAATGACTACCGTCGACCCCGAAACCCTCGGATTCGCCAAGTCCGAAGGTGCAAGTACCACTCCGAACCATGTACGACGACCGTCGCCGAAGACCCATGTAACGTGAACGTGAACCTCTACCGTCGACCCTAGAGCATGCGAGATCGACTACTTCCACTACCGTCGTCGCGAGAACGCCTACTTCCCTCTATGAACGAGAACCGTCTCCTTTGCACGCTACAAAGGTATAACCACCGAGATCGACGTGCGAGGACGAATGCTTGTGTTGTATGAGATGCACCCTTTGTCTGCACCGTGTCTGTTTTGACACTCGTTTCCATGCCCCTAACCCGTGGGAACCCGGTAGTCGGGAGCACCCCACCATCTCTAGCATGTTTCGCACATCCGCACGCTTCCTTTTGCACCGGTATCTCCTTGAGCTACCGAAACCGATATGTTGCCGTGGCATCATTTTCGGTATCGTTGTCGTGGCACCCCTTTTGTTTCCGCCACGATAACAAATGCTTCATATCGCTCTTGTCAACATTTTCGTAAAATTGTTTAAAACTTGCATATGTCATTCGCATCATAATAACAACATTTAAAATGATTATATTTGTTGTTTCCATCAATTTGCTAAATGCATATGGGGATTTACCGGATTTGTTGTTTGTTATATCCGGCCCCATTTAAATTGTTTAGATGGTATAGTTTTGTTATGTTTCACCTCTTGCAATGTTTAACAAACATTTAATATTGTTGGGTACATAAACGGGATCGAACTAAATAACTTATCGTGGTGTTTCGTCAGTATGCAACTCGTTGCATATTGAGCTCCACTTAATTTGTAATGTTGTTTGTTGCACTTTGCCATGCCATGCCACATTAAACCGGACATGCATCATACTTGTTTGTGCATCATGCCATGTTTATGTGGTGGTTGTTTACTATGTTGTTTGCTTCTTTCCGGTGTTGATTCTTCGGATTGGTTCCGTTAACGTCGTGTTTGTGAGGACCCGTTCATCTACGTCCGTTTGTCTTCTTCATGGACTTGTTCTTCTTCCTTGCGGGATCTCAGGCAAGATGATCATACCCTCGAAATCACTACTATGTTTGCTATGCTAGTTTGCTCGCTCTTTGCTATGCCAATGCTACGATGCCTACCTTTTGCTTCTCAGCCTCCCAATTGCCATGTTGAACCTCTAACCCACCATGTCCTAGCAAACCGTTGATTGGCTATGTTACCGCTTTGCTCAGCCCCTCTTATAGCGTTATTAGTTGCAGGTGAAGATTGAAGTTTGTTCCTTGTTGGAACATGGTGATGTTGTTCCTTGTTGGAACATGTTTACTTGTTGGGATATCACAATATATCTTATTTAATTAATGCATCTATATACTTGGTAAAGGGTGGAAGGCTCGGCCTTATGCCTGGTGTTTTGTTCCACTCTTGCCGCCCTAGTTTCTGTCATATCGGTGTTATGTTCCTGGATTTTGCGTCCCTTACGCAGTTGGGCTATAATGGGAACCCCATGACATTTCACCTTAAGTAAAGCTTTTCTAGCAATGCCCAGTATTGGTTTTACCATTCGCCACCTAGCCTTTTTCTTTCCCGTGAGTCGGCCAGCTCAAGGGTCATCGTTATTTTACCCCCCCCCCCCCGGGCCAGTGCTCCTCTGAGTGTTGGTCCAAACTAGAGTCCTGTGCAGCGCCCCCTCGGGGAAACTCGAGGTTTGGTTTTAGTTGTATGGAGCGCTCATCTGAGTGTGCCCTGAGAAAGAGATATGTGCAGCTCCTATCGGGATTTGTCGGCACATTTGGGCGGTGTTGCTGGTTTAGTTTTACCCTGTCGAAATGTCTTGTTGTACTAGGATACCGAGTCTGATCGGAATGTCTCGGGTGGAGGTCTATTCCTTCGTTGACCGTGAGAGTTTGTGATGGGCTAAGTTGGGACACCCCTGCAGGGATTTGAACTTTCGAAAGCCGTGCCCGCGGTTATGGGCAGATGGGATTTTGTTAACGTCCGGTTGTAGAAAACCTGAAGTTGACCTTAATTAAAATGAATCAACCGCGTGTGTAACCATGATGGTCTCTTTCCGGCAAAGTCCGGGAAGTGAACACGGTTGTTGGAGTTATGCTTGACGTAGGTAGTCCAGGATCACTTCTTGATCATAGATTTCTCGACCGTGCTTTGCCTCCTCTTCTCGCTCTCTTTTGCGTATGTTAGCCACCATATATGCTAGTCGCATGCTGCAGCTCCACCTCATACCTTTACCTTTCCCATAAGCTTAAATAGTCTTGATCGCGAGGGTGCAAGATTGCTGAGTCCCCGTGGCTCATATATACTTCCAAAACCAGTCTCCAGGTGCCGATGTTACTGTGGAGATGACGCAACCCAGCTCAGGAGGAGCTCGTTGAAGACCTTGTTCATTTGTGTTGTTTCGTTCTAGTTGATCAGTAGTGGAGCCCAGTTGGGGTCGATTCGAGACCTTTGTCGCATTTGGGGTTCTTCTTTTATTTTGGTTCCGTAGTCGGACCTTGAGTGTATTTGGATGATGTAATGTTTATTCATGTATTTGTGTGAAGTGGCGATTGTAAGCCAACTATGTATCTCTTTCCCTTATGTGTTACATGGGGTGTGTAAAGATTACCTCACTTGCGACATATGCCTTCAATGCAATTATGTCTCTAAGTCATGCCTCGACACGTGGGAGCTATAGTCGCATCGAGGGTGTTACAAGTTGGTATCAGAGCCTTCCCCGACCTTAGGAGCCCCCATTGCTTGATCGTTTTTAGCGGCCGAGTTGTGTCTAGAAAAATGTTTTGAGTCATTTACGAATTATATATCGGAGAGCTTAGGAATTCTTTTTACTCCCCAGTCTCCTCATCACTCTGGTAAGGCATCCTGACATAGAGTTTTGACTCTTCTCTTCTAAAATTTCACTAAAAAAATTTTAGGATCACGCGGGTATCTTGGAATCGTTCCGATGGTTTTATGATGAGAACATTGTCTTGGTGCCTCCTGTCAGGGGTTTTGTGGAAGTGTCCCGGGGAGTTGAGCTCTGAGGTGTTGTCATCATAATTTTATCGTTGCAATTCTAGAATACCTGAGTTTAGTACGCCGACATCAAAAATCTCTTTTATGCAGTTCGTTGGTGAGATAACCTCGACGCCACCCAGTACTGGGGCGGGAGTTCGGGAGAATCGCCATAACTTGTATAACGGATGCTTTTCGAAGGTTGAGGTAGATGATTTCCGAGGGTTTCTTGGTTATGTGTTGAAGGATGGATACAGTTAGATGTAGGATTTGCTAGTTTGGGTGAGATATTATGCTTCCCCTGTATCCCCAACATCTGATTGCATAACCGGAAAATTTCGGGAGTTTATAAGTGGGAATTCAAGTAGCTCTTAGGATATCTTCCCGACAGATGTATGATATGAAATTGGGGTTCGACGTCTAGTGGTCCGCCTATTCATGGTTGGTTTTACAGTGGTCTCGTTGTGTCTTAAAGAGTCCTTGGCTATGCTGACTCGGGGACGCTTCGTATGTCATGTGCACTGCCTTGTACATGATGGTGCTGTACGATCGAGCCCGTGTAGGCCCCACCATGAAAACTTCGGACGAAATCTCTATCATATGTTTGTTCTGGCTTATTGTACAAGCCAATCCTTTGTTTTTGTTTTGAGTTGTGGTATTCGAGTTGCTTCGAAGTCAAATGTTGATTCCATACCTTTTACCAACTGGTGTTCTCATACTCCTATGTGAATACTAGTCCTTCATGATAATCGATATTGTCATGTCAATCCTTTTTCAACCGGCGTGTTTCTCTTCAAGTGGATCCGATCAGTTCAACTTCCGCAAGATCAATTATCAGTTCTTCTCAACGGTGTTTGTTTCATCCGTCTCCAAGTTGCTTTTGTTTTCCCTCCCACCCACCCTTTTTCTTCAACGATTCAGATTTCTTATTCAAGTATCCATGTTATCGATGGAAGTCTCTCCATTCTTTCTTTCAATGTTCGTATCCGGTGATTTTCATGAAGTTTCTAATGGAGCTTCAAGTTCTTCACTCTTTACTAATTTTCCTTCTCCGGTGGATTCAATTCAAACTTTGTTGATCATATCCTTTCCTCGTTTCTAATATATTTTTCTTACTGGTGCACCTATTTATCATTCACCTCTCGCTATTCATGTGTTCCGGAGTGCTCAAGATATCTCGAATATTCGTGCTTACACTCTGCTTTCTTTCAAACCCACAGGTCTTTTCCCAGGATCTTACCTGACTCTTCTTATTTGTCCAGAGATATTATCGAATTCTTTTCCAAGTTTAACGTAAGTATGATTCATCTTCAGTCATATGTTTTTATTCAAGATCTTTCAAATTCTTTTCATCGTTGGCTCAACCTCTTCGTTTTTGATTCTTCCGGAGTATCTCAATAATACATGATGGTGTTTCTCATCATCATTCACATATTTTGAAGACAGAAGAGGAGTTTTACCTCATATTTTATCCGTTCTCTCAGAGAATCGTCATTCTAGCTTGTTGCCATCCTCTCACAATTGGTTTTGATTGTGAGAATTCTTTTCACCCATCCGGTGCAAATTCAGGACTCTTTTCAGTTTGTTTATCCGGAGTCCATCAATTCATGTTTATTCATTCTCAGCTTTCAACTATCATTCTCAAATTTTATCGGTGCTTCATTCAAGTGAATTTTAATCAGCTCGTCATCTCTTCGTTCTCATGGATCTAAATTCTCTCAAGCATCTTCGTTTAATTGCTAATCCTTCCCGGTGTTTCTTCATGTTTTAATCGTTGTGTTCAATTCTTATGGTGGTTTTCTCAAGAGTTCTCTTCCTTCTTCATCATATCAATTCATTCGTTGTTTCAATCCTACCTGTGGTCCATTGAGTTTATGTTATATCTATCAAAATCCTTTTCAAAGAGAATAAGTAATATGTGGAAGCCGTTGTTTGTCATCAATTTAATTGGTGAAGGATACGCATAATGTAATTCTTATTCTTGTTTCATCCGAATGATTAATTCCTTATTCCGGAGGAGCATCATATCACATTCTTGGTTCGAGATGCTTTATCTTTTCTTTCCCGGAGTGCCAAGCTCTAATTATCACGGAGATCCATCTAATCATTGCAAGGTTTCACCTTAAGTTTTCAACTTCTCTTTCTTTTTTTATTCCTTTCTTTTACCGGAGTTCTTCATGCATGTTCTACATGATGGTTCATCAAGGATTTTATTCTCCCCCCAAGTTTTCATCGAGATTCCTTTTAAGGAGTTCAAGCATTCTTCATCTTGCATTCCAAAGCACAATTCTTTCTACCGTATCATTTCAGGTGGTTTTATGTGATTCTTGATAAGTTGAGTTCATGTTTCATGATTCACATGTTGTCAAGAATGAGATATTTTAAATCCATCAATCTCGTCATTGGAATTATCTTGGGTTATATTTCACCTAAAGCCTTCCCTATGGCTTGGTGCTATCTATGTTGTTTATAAATGACCCAAGTTATTCATCTATCCTCCCGGTGAATTAAGCTTCTCATCTCCTTGTTGTTATCAATCTAATATATCATTTCTGTTAGTGGCAGAATTTCACCTCATAGTTTTGAGATGCTTTCCATAAGCCCACTACAAACTTATTTTTTTGTTGTGGGTTTTCACAACAACTCCGTTCGACCCTTCTCCTAAGAATGCCTTCTCAAGCTCTTTTGTGGCAGAAGTTGGCATTTTCTTCTCCATTCCCCTATCTCAGTTATCTATCTTCTATTCTTTTGTTCCGGAGGCATTGTGATGTTGCTCTCTTCAACCCATTATCTTGTTTTGTCAAGATCGTTTTCTTTTCATGCTTATCTTTTTAACCGGAGTGTTGTGCCCTTTTGCTCAAGTCTCTTATCACTTCTAAACCAGAGTGCTTTCAACTTTATTCATCTTCAAGTTGTTCAACCTCTCAAGGTTCTTTGGTTTCACTCGTTTGTCAATGAAGCAACTTAGTTTTACCTCTCCTCTTTCTCTTCAGTTTCCCTCCGGTGCCATTCTAGATCTCGGGACGAGATCCTCTCGTAGTTGTGGAGTGTTGTAACGCCCCAAGACCGGAGCTCCAGATGCCTTCCAGGGTTTCCGGGTTTTTCGTCATGTCAGTTGTTGGTTTATTGCATTCATCTTTGCATCATGTGCATTGCATCATGTCATCATGCCATCAAGTTATTTATTTTCCTAACTCAAATAAATAAATGGCATGGATCTTTGATCCATTTAAACCGAGGGTATTCACATGGTGAATTCTCTTTATAACATATCCTCCCAATATTTTAGGGAGCTATATTAAATATCCCATTAATTTGGAATCATCATAACACACTTGCAAAGATCCCAATGCCTATTATTATTTCTACTCTTGGCCTCTAACTTTGCCATTTATTATTTCATCATTTTCCGGAGCTCTACCAAAATTCTCAACATTTTTGGAAACTCCTAGAACCTACCCTAGTTCAAACCTTTTGAATTAAATTCAAAGAAATTTGAATTTATTCTTTCAATCTTGGTCTTTCCTAATTTTCTCGGACCAAACATATATTTTTTTTAGTCCGGGAAATTTATTCGTGAGTCCAACTGTGCTCCCTCAACCCCCTCTTCACTTCTTTTTCTTCTCTTGTTTTCTGTTAAAGAAATAATAGTTGAGAGAGAGGGAGTGGAGAGCCCAGCAGCCTCCCTCTCCTTTGGGTCGGCCTCCCAAGGCCCAGCCGCCCCCATCTATCTCCTCCAACCCTAGATGCCCGAGGCCCATCTTCCCTCGATCCCCTCCTCCTCCTTCGTGCCTCATAGCGCCGCCAGGGAGATACCCATCTCCCCGATCCCATATCCCCTCGTTCTCTTCCTCTCACTCGCTCGCCCCGCCATCATCGTCCGCCTGCCTTCTCCCTCCTTGCGGCACCTTGCCCTACTTCTCCAACCGGCCACCTCGAGCACCCAGCAGAACCCAGTGCCGCGCCTCCCCACCATCCTCCGCGACCCGGACGACCGGCCAGGCGCCACTCCACCTCCGGTGCGCCCCAGCTCCCTTCTCCTCGCTGCTAGCTCCGCCCGCGCTGGAGCACGCGAGCAGCAGCAGCCTGAGACGCTCCCTCCCTTCACCGCCGCCCCGACCTCTCCAGCGCCGCCCGGGGACTTCGTCGGCCTCCTGTACCGACGTGGCCTGTTGCTGGCCTCGGCAAGGCCAGTGCCTCCTCTCCAGCACCTCGTCCATGGTGCCGTTCAGCCGCACCACGCCCTCAAATGCCTGGCCTCCCTCCGTTTTGCCCCTGCTGCCAAGCCTTCGCCGTCTGCCATCGCCTCCTCGATCCGCCACCAGGAACCACGCTGCGCCGCTCCGGCAATCCAGCCCGCCGGCGACCTCGACCGTCTGGGGCCTCCCGATCCGACGCTACAGCGGTCCCTTGCCGTCCGATGCTGCTCCGCCCTGCCGCCTCTTGCCGACCTGAATCCTGGGATGCAAGACCGCCTCCGTGGAATTTCGCCAAGTACACCACCGAACATGGATTAATGCCAAGTACCACGACATACGGCGCCCGAACGACCACCGAACCGGAAACGCCAAGTACCCCTATGCGCGAAGACGCCAAGTCCGTTTCGGGATTCGTCAAGTACCGCAACCGATATGGCTCGAACGTCTATGAAACATGAACGACTACCGTCGACCCCGAAACCCTCGGATTCGCCAAGTCCGAAGGTGCAAGTACCACTCCGAACCATGTACGACGACCGTCGCCGAAGACCCGTGTAACGTGAACGTGAACCTCTACCGTCGACCCTAGAGCATGCGAGATCGACTACTTCCACTACCGTCGTCGCGAGAACGCCTACTTCCTCTACGAACGAGAACCGTCTCCTTTGCATGCTACAAAGGTACAACCACCGAGATCGACGTCCGAGGACGAATGCTTGTGTTGTATGAGACGCACCCTTTGTCTGCACCGTGTCCGTTTTGACACTCGTTTCCATGCCCCTAACCCGTGGGAACCCAGTAGTCGGGAGCACCCCACCATCTCTAGCATGTCTCACACATCCGCACGCTTCCTTTTGCACCGGTATCTCCTTGAGCTACCGGAACTGATATGTTGCCGTGTCATCATTTTCGGTATCGTTGACGTGGCACCCATTTTGTTTCTGCCACGTTAACAAATGCTTCATATCGCTCTTGTCGACATTTTCGTAAAATTGTTTAAAACTTGCATATGTCATTCGCATCATAATAACAACATTTAAAATGATTATATTTGTTGTTTCCATCAATTTGCTAAATGCATATGGGGATTTATCGGATTTGTTGTTTGTTATATCCGGCCCCTTTTAAATTGTTTAGATGGTATAGTTTTGTTATGTTTCACCTCTTGACATGTTTGACAAACATTTAATATTGTTGGGTACATAAACGGGATCGAACTAAATAACTTATCGTGGTGTTTCGTCAGTATGCAACTCGTTGCATATTGAGCTCCACTTAATTTGTAGTGTTGTTTGTTGCACTTTGCCATGCCATGCCTCATTAAACCGGACATGCATCATACTTGTTTGTGCATCATGCCATGTTTATGTGGTGGTTGTTTACTATGTTGTTTGCTTCTTTCCGGTGTTGCTTCTTCGGATTGGTTCCGTTAACGTCGTGTTTGTGTGGACCCGTTCGTCTACGTCCATTTGTCTTCTTCATGGACTCGTTCTTCTTCCTTGCGGGATCTCAGGCAAGATGATCATACCCTCGAAATCACTACTATCTTTGCTATGCTAGTTTGCTCGCTCTTTGCTATGCCAATGCTACGATGCCTACCTTTTGCTTCTCAGCCTCCCAATTGCCATGTTGAACCTCTAACCCACCATGTCCTAGCAAACCGTTGATTGGCTATGTTACCGCTTTGCTCAGCCCCTCTTATAGCGTTGTTAGTTGCAGGTGAAAATTGAAGTTTGTTCCTTGTTGGAACATGGTGATGTTGTTCCTGGTTGGAACATATTTACTTGTTGGGATATCACAATATATCTTATTTAATTAATGCATCTATATACTTGGTAAAGGGTGGAAGGCTCGGCCTTATGCCTGGTGTTTTGTTCCACTCTTGCCGCCCTAGTTTCCGTCATATCGGTGTTATGTTCCCGGATTTTGCGTCCCTTACGCGGTTGGGCTATAATGGGAACCCCTTGACAGTTCGCCTTAAGTAAAGCTTTTCCAGCAATTCCCAATATTGGTTTTACCATTCGCCACCTAGCCTTTTTCTTTCCCGTGAGTCGGCCGGCTCAAGGGTCATCGTTATTTTACCCCCCCGGGCCAGTGCTCCTCTGAGTGTTGGTCCAAACTAGAGTCCTGTGCAGCGCCCCCTCGGGGAAACTCGAGGTTTGGTTTTAGTTGTATGGAGCGCTCATCTGAGTGTGCCATGAGAAAGAGATTTGTGTAGCTCCTATCGGGATTTGTCGGCACATTCGGGCGGTGTTGTTGGCTTAGTTTTACCCTGTCGAAATGTTTTGTTGTACTAGGATACCGAGTCTGATCGGAATGTCTCGGTTGGAGGTCTATTCCTTCGTTGACCGTGAGAGCTTGTGATGGGCTAAGTTGGGACACCCCTGCAGGGATTTGAACTTTCGAAAGCCGTGCCCGCGGTTATGGGTAGATGGGATTTTGTTAACGTCCGGTTGTAGAAAACCTGAAGTTGACCTTAATTAAAATGAATCAACCGCGCGTGTAACCGTGATGGTCTCTTTCCGGCGAAGTCCGAGAAGTGAACACGGTTGTTGGAGTTATGCTTGACGTAGGTAGTCCAGGATCACTTCTTGATCATAGATTTCTCGACCGTGCTTTGCCTCCTCTTCTCGCTCTCTTTTGCGTATGTTAGCCACCATATATGCTAGTCGCTTGCTGAAGCTCCACCTCATACCTTTACGTTTCCCATAAGCTTAAATAGTCTTGATCGCGAGGGTGCGAGATTGCTGAGTCCCCATGGCTCACAGATACTTCCAAAACCAGTTTTCAGGTGCCGATGTTACCGTGCAGATGACGCAACCCAGCTCAGGAGGAGCTCGTTGAAGACCTTGTTCATTTGTGTTGTTTTGTTCTAGTTCATCAGTAGTGGAGCCCAGTTGGGGTCGATCGGGGACCTTTATCGCATTTGGGGTTCTTCTTTTATTTTGGTTCCGTAGTCGGACCTTGAGTGTATTTGGATGATGTAATGTTTATTCATGTATTTGTGTGAAGTGGCGATTGTAAGCCAACTATGTATCTCTTTCCCTTATGTATTACATGGGTTGTGTAAAGATTACCTCACTTGCGACATATGCCTTCAATGCGATTATGTCTCTAAGTCGTGCCTCGACATGTGGGAGCTATAGTCGCATCGAGGGTGTTACACGAGCATTCAACCCTTTACCAAGTATATAGATGCATTAAAGTAAATAAGATATAATAATGATATCCCAACAAATATTCATGTTCCAACATGGAACAAACTTCAACTTCACCTGCAACTAGCAACGCTATAAGAGGGGCTGAGCAAAAGCGGTAACATAGCCAAACAACGATTTGCTAAGAAGGTGGGTTAGTGGCTTGACATGGCAATATGGGAGGCATGATAAGCATGTGGTAGGTAGCGCGACATAGCGAGAGACAGAACAACTAGCAAAGCAAAGATATAAGTGATTTCGAGGGTATGGTGATCTTGCCTGCAAAGTTCTCAGAGTTGTCGAAAGCTTGATCCTCGTAAGCGTACTTAACAAGTTCCTCGTTCACATACTAGTCTCCCGGCTCTACCCAAGGCAAGAACATAGTAAAGGAGCAACAATCAAACATGGTGCAATGCACAAGCAACATGATGCAAAAATTACATGATATGCGAGATATGATATGCAATGCATATGCGTGCTCCAGAAGGGAAAGAATGAGCAAGGCATCAACTTGGCAAACCAAGTATGCCGCTGGAAAGATGAGATGATTTCAGTTGAAATCGATATAATGATCACCGGAAACGGATGCATGGTTTGCAAATGGCAAGCATCACAAGAATGACGCAAAACTGTGATTAACAGCACGATGCCACTAAGAATGCAGCAAGAAACTAAGCTACTTGACTCCAACATAACAACAAAGCATATGACAGTGATGTACAAGAGATGCTTGACAAAACATCAACACTGAGTTATGGCTAAATCACACTAGAATAGGTTCAAACAAGCGTGTCAAAAGTGCAAAAGATATCAACTTCATAGACTTAGTGAAAAATACTAACATGTGAAAACCAACATCAGGAAGAAATGTTTAGAGCAAGAAAACAACATGCTACAGGAACATATCATAGCAAACAAAGCCATGGCATGATTCAACTAAAAGCATAGATCAAAAGTCCCATACTGAGCATGAGCCAAAAAGGCACAGAAAATAAGATGGCACCCATGTAAACATAGCAAGTTTTATTGATAGAATTATGATAGCAACTCAGTGAGCTCATGCCACTCACCACAAAGCATTGCATGACAATATAAGCATATCAATAGCAAGATGACATGATCATGAAGCTAACCATGGCAAGAGCAAGTTAATAGGATGCATGGATCACTAGCAACAACCATCGCAATATGGGATTAACATGTTAACATTCTGCCAGGAACATTTTATAGCAAAAGTAGAGCAAGCAAATGACATGTTAGAGCAATACATAATTGAAAAAAGGGGCACGGATTGATAGAGAATAACCACATGTTCAAAACATCCTTACTGAAATAACTCAAAGTATGCATGGATCTCACTGTAGCGTCAAGTTTACATGGCATCAAAATAACAGCAGGAAAAGGACTTAGCAAAATCCTAAGTCCCTGAAAACAGCAACATTGTGAAGCCTAGTTTGCATGTTTGTGCTAGTCACCACATAGATCACAAAAATGCAAGACAAGAAACCCTCTAAAGATGGCATGATGTAGTTCAAAACTGATGTAGACCTCAAGCTCATATGATGCACACATCAAATGCAACAAAAATAACAAAACCTCATGATCTGATAAATACCAGCAGCTAACATTTTATAGCACTCTTGCATCAAAGAAAATGGCATCATAATGGGCAGTATCATGCATGGACATGCTACTGGCATGAAGAGCTCACTGAGACAAACAATTTGACATATCATATGCATGATTTGCAGCATCGATTACCGAGATACGACATGTTGAACATGGCATAAAGACATAAGGGGGGTTTTGGGACATAGAGAAATTCGACCTCGAGGAGAAAAGTCAACACGCAGAAACCGAGGAGGGGCCGAAGATCTCGCCGGACTTGCGGGCTGCGGCGGCCGGGGTAGAGGAGGACGACGCCGGCGAGGTTCGAGGGAAGCGGATCCGGCCGGATCGGCGCCGGATCTGGCCGGAGGAGCTCCGGCGGCGGCGACCGGCGCGAAGGTGGTGGCCGGGCGGCACGGGGCACCGGGCGGCGGCACACGGCCGGCGTGAGTAGCGGCGAGAACAAGACGGAGTGGGGTGGCGGGTGAGTCGGGCGGTTGGCTGCGGCGAACGAGCGGCGATGGGCCGGGCGGGCCTACCTCGGGCTCGCCGGGCCGCGGCGGCGGGGCTGGCCCGATCGACACATGGCACGCGGTGGTTGGCGCGGGTGGTGGAGTGGACGCGTCCGGTCCGGGCGGACGTGTTCGGCGGCGCGGAGGGGAGATAGCTAGGGTTTTGGACCCGAAATTCGCGGAGGGGCACATATTTATAGGTAGAGGGAGTTTGGAGTGTCCAAATGAGGTGTAGTTTTCGCCCACACGATCGTGATCCGGTGACGGAGTACAAGGAGATGGTTTAGATGGGTTATTTGGCCGTTTTGAAGGGGTTTTGGGCTGCAACACACAAGAGGCCTTTGCGGTTACCCAGTTAACCGTTGGAGCATGAAACGACCTCCAAATTGAACGAAATTTGACAAGAGGTCTACCTGTAGTATACCAAGGCCACTTGGCAAATCTCGGTCCATTCCGAGAACATTTAATACCCACTCACAAAAAGACACAAGAGGGGTGCGCCGGTGCACGTGGGAGTGTCGGATTGCGAAACGGACAATGGGGAAAATGCTCGGATGCATGAGACGAACACGAATGCAAAAGCGATGCACATGATGACATGATATGAAATGCATGACATGAACAAAATGCAAAACAAAGATAAAACCCAACCACGAAGCGAATCTCATAACTTAAAGCCAAAAATGGCAAGAGTTGCAGTTACAAATATGGCAAGTTACATCCGGGGTGTTACAACAGTCTACCAGTTTCCTCTTTGGTGCTAAGGAGGCAAGCGCCGGTGTGGAGTCCCAAGGAATCAGCTAAAGGTTTCCGTTCCGGTACAACAAGACCCAGACCGCCAGGATGGCACGACGGAGGTCATCGCGGAGCCCACCGCGGCGTCACGACAAGCATCTTTTTGCAGGCGAATACTACTTTTGTCAGGATAGCATGTACTAGTTGTCTCCCTTCAAATTTGGCCTTTGTGGGATCCCTTCCCGCCTGGCATTTGGGAAGAGTACGAAGGCCATTATAAATGGGACATAGCCACCTCCATAGGGGGGACGGATCAGAGAGATCATCCCCTCACACACCAGCTCATCCAGCACAAGAACACCTCTCCTCCGGAGGCTGTTCTACCCTTGTACTAGTTCGTCCGCAGCCCCTCGAGGCCAATCCACCACAAAGCAGGAGTAGGGTTTTACACCACAATGTGCCCCGAACCTGGGTAAACTGTTGTGTCTCTTGTTCATTAGGTTCTTTGAGTTAGGACGTGGGATTGGTGGCCAGGCAGACTTGGGAGGGCGAGTTCTTCGCACGCACCCCGGAGTTCGAACCTCTCAAGGGTCTGCGGAACACTGAATCCGACATTTGGCGCACCAGGTAGGGGTGCGTTGGAGATCCACCACTCCATCCTCCACGCTCTACTATTCGGCTCTCATGGCAGACACTTCTCCATCGACTGGACCAAGGCGGGCCCTCGGAGGAGCCGAGGGCCTCCGAGCCTTCACACCCGCCCTCCGGCGAGTGCAGTGGCCGCCCAAGTTCAGGCCGGACTTGCCACCCCAATACGATGGTGCGGTCGGCCCAGCAGGCTTTCTCCAAGCATACAAGGAGGCTGTCTAGGTAGCCGGCGGCGAAGGTAAGGTCATGGCGAACTGGCTCCCCATGGCCCCGGTGGGTCAACCGCGCGCGTGCCTTCTCAACTTGCCGGGGTGTTCTCTTGCATCCTGGGAGGAACTGTTAGTCCTCTTCATCATGCGCTTCACGGCACCAGCACCCCACGCTGTTGGAGACCTTCTGGGTGGCTTGTAGGCGCCGCCCTCGGACCGCCATGTCAAGCAGTTCCTCCACCAAGAGGGCACCGCTCACGTGCATCAGGGGGCTCCTCAGGGATGGCGGCACCCAAGGCTCACCTCACCTTCGACTCAAGAGACCACTCCAGTACCACCGCGGGCACTGGCGCGCTCTCGATGCTCTGCACCCCCACCGTCTGCCACCTTGCGGTGACCAAGATCCTCATCGATGGCGGGGCTGGCTTCAATGTGCTCTGTGTGGAAGCTTTCGGCTTGCTTCACGTGCCACATGGCCGGCTCCAACCACCAAGCCCTTCTCCAGAGTTGTCGACAGCTCCACCTGCCCTCTAGGGCAGATCTGCCTCCTCGTCACCTTCGGCACCCGCGACAACTACCGCACTGAGCTCATTGACTTCGACATCGCCCGCATCGGTCTCCCATACAATGCCATCCTCGGGTACCCAGCCTTGGCCAAGTTCATGGCGGCAACTCATCCTTCCTACAACCTCATGAAGATGCCGGGGAGTAGTGGCGTCGTCACCATGGTTGGCGACATCAAGGAGGCACTGGCGACCCTCAAGCTCACCTTCAGGGATGCGGCTGCCGCGCAGCCAAAGGAGGAATGAGCCCCAGGGGCTCCATGGGATGCGCCAGCAAAGAAGAAGCAGTTGTTCTCCCAAGATCGCGCTGAAACAAAGCAGGTGCTAGTCAACGTGGGCGGGGCGTCGGGCGCCACCTTCACCATAGGCGCCGGCCTCCCCCTGGATCAAGAGGAGGCGCTGGTGGACTTCCTGCACAAGAACAAGGAGGTGTTCGCCTAGGAACCCAAGGATCTGGTCGGGATCCTGAGGGGGATAATCGAGCACCACCTGAGGGTGTGCCCCATAGTGCGCCCTATGAAGCAGAAGGCATGGCGACAGTCCACAGAGAAGAAGTCTTTCATCATCCAGGAAGTCCCGCAAACAACAAGAAGGCAGTGTCATTCGGGAGGTGCGGTACCCGGAATGGCTGGCGAACCCTCAAGATCCTTTCCCGCTGTCGCACATTGATCAGATTGTCGACTCCACCGCCGAGTGTGACCTGCTATGTTTTCTGGACGCCTTCTCAGGTTACCACCAAATCAAGATGGCAGTGCAGGACGTCGAGAAGACAGCTTTCTTGACCCCATGCGGGGTGTATTGCTACACCTGCATGCCTTTTGGGTTGTGCAACGTCGGGGCAACCTTCCAGCGGCTGATGCACATCGCTCTAGGCCAGCAGCTCAGGAGGAACGCTGAGGCCTATGTCGACGACATAGTGGTAAATTCTCAGGAGGCTAGGACCCTTATCCAGGACCTAGAAGAATCATTTGCCATCCTACACAAGGTGGACCTGCGGGTCAACCCGGAGAAATGTGTGTTTGGTGTCCCCTCCGGTAAGTTGCTATGTTTTCTCGCGTCGCACATGGGAATTGTGGCAAATCTAGAGAAGATCAAGGTGATAGAAGAGATGAGACCACCACAGACTCTCAAGGAAATGCAAAAATTGGCGGGCTGTGTAACCTCGCTGGGACGCTTCATCTCCAAGCTGGAAGAGCGCGCCCTCCCGTTCTTCAAGTTGATGAAAAAGAAGGGCCCGTTCAAGTGGACCCCGGAGGCTGACGCAGCGTTCAAAGATCTCAAGAAATACCTCACCAGCTCGCTGGTGATGGTAGCACCACGTCCTCTGGAGCCCCTGGTAATATACCTGGCCACCATGCCTCACTCAGCCAGCGTGGCACTGGTGGCTATCTGAGAAGGGTCCCAGGACGGGCGCCCATCGAGCGACACCGCGTGCCCCGCCAAGACGGCACAGCTTCAGGACGGCACTGCTGATGTCTCGACAGCGCCAATAGACGACCAGGCCCCATAGGACGATGCACTTGAGGCCGCAACTGCCTCAACAAGCAACCAAGCTCCTGAGGTCCCCAAGACTCAAGAGGTGCAAGAATTCGCCAACACTTCCGCCCTCGTCGATCACCCGTTGTACTTTGTTAGTAGGGTGCTGCGTGACGCACGGATGCGCTACCCAAGGCCGCAGAAGCTCTTGCTTGCACTCCTTGTCGCCTCACGCAAGCTGCGCCACTACTTCCAAGGCCACCCCATCAAGGTCGTCTCAGCTTACCCCCTGGAAACTGTGCTCCAGAGCCCTAACACCACGGGGAGAGTCGCTGAATGGAACGTCAAATTGCAGGCTTTCTAATTGGAGTTCAGCAACACCAGGGTCATTAAGGGGGCAGCACTCGCCGATTTCATGGCAGAATGAACCGACATTCCAGGGCCCGAAGTAGGCAAGGGCCGATCCCTCTCGCCAGAAAGCGAGGCACCAGATGGCTGGATCATGTACTTTGACGGCACCTTCGCACCTCAGGGCGCGGGGGCTGGAGTCGTGCTCATATCGCCCACTCAAGACAAGCTCTACTACGTTGTGCAACTCTGCTTCCTACACGACTAAAGGTCTCCAACAACATCGCGGAGTATGAAGGCTTGATTGCCGGTCTCAAGGCTGCGGCCGCCTTGGGCGTGAAGTGCCTCACCATCAAGGGCTACTCCCAGCTCCTCGTCAACTTCTCCAACAAAGTATACGAGCCGAAGGATGAACACATGGAGGGATACCTCGCGAAGGTACACAAAATCGAGAAGCAATTCTTGGGTCTGGAACTGCAACATGTGGCACATAGCACGAATAAGGAAGCAGACGACATCGCTAAGACTACGTCCTGACGCCTACCTTAGGAGCCTGGCGTCTTCCAGGAGCGTCTCTTCAAGCCCTTGGCAACACCTCCTGTTGCGGGCCCAACACCGCCCCAGGAGGAGCTCCCCCCGGCGCCCCTATCAAGAGCCCCCGCTTGTGGGCCGACCTCGGTAGCATGTCTGCTCCTAGCGCTCGAGCCTCAGGAGGGGTGTTGGACCAAAGAGTTCAAAGTGTACCTGCTTCAGGGAACCCTGCTAGAGAAGGAGGAAGACGTGGCGCATGTGGCTCGGTAGGCTACTTCCTACTGCATTCAGGGCGGTGAGCTCTACAAAAAACGACCAAACAATGTTTCCTTCCGATGCATCTCCAGGGAACAGGTGTGTGAGCTGTTATCCGACATACACAGCAGAGACTGCGGGCACCACTCTTCATCATGCACCTTGGTGGGCAAGGCGTTCCGCATCGGATTCTACTGGCCCATGGTGCTCAGCGACGCTGCCGAGGTGGTGAGAACCTGTGACGCCTGCCAGTTCCATGCCAAGCAAATCCACAAAACTTCTTAGGGCCTCCAGACTATCATGCTCTCATGGCCGTTTGCGATTTGGGGGCTGGACATTTGGGCACATTCCCACGAGCGCCCGGAGGCTACCGCTACCTTTACGTCACCATCGACAAGTTCACCGATTGGGCGGAGGTGGAGCCCATCCGCACCATCCCAGCTGGCTCGGCGGTCATGTTCATCAAGGGCCTTGTGAGCCAGTTCGGGGCCCCCAATCACATCATCACCGACAAAGGCTCACAGTTCTCTAGTAACCTCTTCAAAACATAATGTACTAACCTTGGAACGCAGATATGGTATGCTTCAGTGGCGCACCCCAGGAGCAACGGCCAAGCCAAGCGCGCCTATGCGGAGGTTCTGAGAGGTCTCAAGGCTAGAACATTCAAGAAGAAGCTCGAGGCCTATGCCGGGGGATGGCTAGACGAGCTCCAGTCCTTGCTCTGGTCCATCTGCACCACCGCGACCAAGCCGACTGGAAAGAATCCTTTCTTCCTCGTCTACGGAGCCGAAGCGGTTCTCCCACACGAGGTCAAGCATCGCTCCACATGGGTCTTGGCGTTTGACGAGGCACTGTCAGCGTTCTGGGAACGGGGGTCCCCAGACTTGCCTACCTGCGGCCCACGGCGTGGCTCTGCAAGTGGGCCCGTACGACCCATTGTGACACCCCAAAATTTTAACCTTGTTTTATTAATTAAAAAATTTCCAGGAAATTTAAACTTTTAATTTTCTGGATTTTCTTTTGATTTCAGAGCCATCCTTTTTCCTTATTATGGAGTTTTTACCTCAAGTGAAAAAGTTTCCAAAAATATTATTGGACTTGTTTAACCTCTCAAGAAAACATTTCTATTATCAGTGGAATTTATTTGCACAATTATTTCTCTCTGAGCTTTATTCCTTAAAATGTTTTTTCATTAGTTTTGGAGCTCTTTTTGAACTACAACCACTTGATATATTTATTTAAAAATTTTACCAAAATTTGGAGATGTCATGTGATGTTTTTAAATCACTTTTATGTAAAAATATATTTCATTCATTTAATATTTTGAGCTGTACCCCAATTTTTCAAATCTGGTCCAGTGGGCAATTTTGCGCTGCAACCCATTTAAATATTTCTTTCTATCCTCCACCAAAATTTTGGGATGTTCATAGGAGTATATTATTCAACTTTATGCAAAAACCCATTGATGTTCTTGGTAAGATTTGAGTGAATCAACCTCTTTTTCATTCTGATCCAGCTTGGTGATTTGTACAGCAGCCCTAGTTAAATTTGCCCTAGTACCCTTGAGTTTTCTCCTGCTTATATCCCACATTGCAAAACCCTTAAGTCCAGAAGAGGGGACCCATTGGAAGATTTCTGGATCATGAAACAATGCCATTTACCTGTTGTCCAGAACTAAAGTTTTACAGAACTTGCACTAACAAGTGTTTGTTTTTGTTAAACTAACCTCACCACCCTCTTACTCATCCAAGGAGACACTGATCTGGAGAATTTGGCCACCCCAAGAATTGCCTAGATGCCTTTGGCATTTTGTCAAACACCCTGTGTGCATGGCCAGATTTGGCATGATTTCAAGTTTACATTGTGAACTTGAGCCCCTCACCAAACCACCATGTCCTTTGATCCCCTTGCTGACCCTAATCTAGTCCTGTTATTTACCAACCCCTCTCAAGCACTCTAGGCTACCCTGGCATATTGTCGAGCATGTAGTGAGCGTGCACTTGGGTCGCCGCGTCGCGCCCCGGCCCTTGCTCGCCTGCAGAGCCGCACCCCCCCCCCGACCTCATCTGCTCGCAGGAACCAGCCAAGCCCCCCTGGCGCCCAACAGCGTCGCCTTCAGGTCGGCAACGACAGCTAACGGGCGGCCACAGCAGCCTCTGCCGTGGACGGCGCCGCCCGAGCCGCCAGTGCTCGCCAGCTGCCCCCTTGAACAACTCAAGCTCATCCGCAGCCTTGTCCGCAAGCCCTCGTTGGTGCCACGTCGCCCTGCAGCACAGTACGGCAGTCGCCGGTGTTCTTATCCTTGGCCATCATCGGAACCGCCCCCGATCGCTATGTAAGGACCCCCCGAGCTCACCAAACCCTCAAGCAACCTCCCACACTCCCTCACCGATCCGCCCGTAGCAGTAGTAAGACCAGAGAGGTCGTCTTCCTCATCTCCGGCAACCACGGCCGCCGCCACTGTCTCGTTCACTCCGGTGCCACCAGGGCCTCCCCCCTTCCACTCTCTTCACCAGGGGCCCTCCCTTCGTCTCGTGAGTCCACCCCCAAGCTCGATTTTGATCGGGAGCCACCGGAGACAAAGCCCCCAATCATGCCCGAAGCTCCCTCCGCCGCGGAGCTCGCCGCCAGCGATTCCCTCTGTCCTCGCCGGCCAGTCGACCACCGGGAGGACCGCCTAGGAGTGGCGGATCCATCCCTGGCCTCGGATGCCCTCGAGGAGCCTCCGTTCGCCGGCGATGATCACCGGAATCCCACCCCCACTCGGGCAGAGGAAAAGGAGGGAGGGGGCGATTGGTCAAACCTGACTAGTGGGCCCCGTGGAGCCACTGTCAGTGACCCAGCCCCGCCTCCACGTGTTTTAAGTGAACGCGTAAACCCCATAAGTACGTCTCCTCTACCCCGGAACCGTATTTCTGTCTGAAACGTTTTCTTTTTCTGTTTTAAATTTAAAAAACAGAATTTGACCAAAACTTTGACTGGCTATAACCTTTTAAATATAAGTTCAAATGAATTGATTCTTTTTCCTTCCTCTCTCAAATTTCACGTAGTTTATTTTAAGATTTATTTCAAAAATAATTAAGACAACTTGTTGTACTATTTTTAAAGTATGTGTTATTTGCCTATTTTCGAAATAGGATTTTGGAGAGAGAGAAGAGAGCTTTCAAAAAAATATTGGAGTGCACCTCACCTCTCCACAACTTAAAGGCAAGCATTCTGAACCCTGGCATAATGTTTTGTGAGTTGTTCGATATGGTTATAACACCACCTCGACATGAAGCGTTGGTTATTTTTATGTGACGATATGATCATACACCTTGAGTGCAAAAATGAAAATGTTTGCTGTTGGAAATGGACATACTTGTGATAGCAATCACCCTCATATGCCTCTCATGCCTACCGGGAAGGACCCGGGAAAGTCTCTGTCTTATGTAGACACGAGCTTGTCCCTCGTCGAGACGGTTATGACCGGTAGGGTAGGGGGAGGTATGATAAGTGGTGGTTGTGTCTGATGGCTGTGAAATATAATTCTTGAGCTAACCATGCAGGAAATACTTAAGCCTCCTAAGTCGGCCGTAGATCGAGTCTTGTTCCAGTAACCCCCATACTTGTTTCGTGCTGCCCCTTGCCCCTGCCGTAGGTAGGGTACGGTTCAGTAAGTTGTCAACCCCTGTCCTAGCACACACCGTACAGAGAGGCCATGGTGGAAGATACCGGTTGTAGCTGGTAGGCATGCCACCTGGTCCGGGGGCATGGGTGTTTCCGGTTGGGACCGAGAGGGGAGGCCACCCCTTAGAGCGCGCGATAAAAATTTGATCCCATGCTACGCGAGGTTGTAGCCTCCCCACTTAGAGTTTTGCTTAACAGGTGTCTAGGTGATTCCAGACACGAGTAAAGTTAAGCTGGTGTGTGCAAGTCAGACGTGTTTTCGACTAAAAGACCATAGACGGAATTTGTTCCGATGGACTAAAGAAATCCGTTATCGTGGGTAAAGAGTACGCCCTCTGCAGAGATATAATATACCTATTCGAATAGCCGTGTCCATGGTTAAGGACTACAGTCTGGGATGGGTCAAGTGTCGGTCTTAGTGTCGGTCTTCAGAGGAAAAACTACTGAACCAGAACATTAGTTATGATCTGTGACATATGATGATTATGATTACTATTATTGTGGACTAATCATTTTTGTTATTTGAATTTTATGAGTATCCCTGAGACAGTTCTACCTCCTGGATATTCACTGTGATTATTCTTATATAAGCCCTTTATGTGGTGTCGCTCAGACGCCCGACTGTGGCATGCTTGTCATTTCATTTGCTTATAAGCCCTTTATGTGGTGTCGCTCAGACGCCCGACTGTGGCATGTTTGTCATTTCATTTACTTATAAGCCCTTTATGCGGTGTCACTCAGACGCCCGACAGTGGCATGTTTGTCATTTCATCTACTTATAAGCCCTTTATGTGGTGTCGCTTAGAAGCCCGACTGAGGCATACTTTATGTTGTAATCCTTTCGAGGCGTCGCTTCAGACACCCGATCGGTGCATTCTGTTTCTACTTGCTGATTGCATAGTCATATATGACATGATTAACCTGCTTGCATGCATCATGAGCTTCACTTATGACTGACGAAGTAATCATAGAATATTTCAAAACATGATTATCAATGGCTATATTTTACCTATTGTAACGCCCTCGATGCGGCTATATCTCCCACGTGTCGAAGCACGACTTAGAGGCATAACCGCATTGAAAGCAATGTCGCAAGTGAGGTAATCTTCACACGACCCACGTAATACATAAGGGAAAGAGATACATAGTTGGCTTACAATAGCCACTTCACACAATACATGAATAAAGCATTACATCACACAAATACAATCAAGGTCCGACTACGGAACCAAAATAAAAGAAGAACCCCAAATGCGACAAGGTCCTCGATCGACCCCAACTGGGCTCCACTACTGATCAACTAGAACGAAACAATACAAAGGGCAAGATCTTCATCGACCTCCTCCTGAGCTTGGTTGCGTCATCTGCACGGGCTCATCGGCACCTGCAAGCTAGTTTTGGAAGTACCTGTGAGTCACGGGGACTCAGCAGTCTCACACCCTCGCGATCAAGACTATTTAAGCTTATAAGTAGGGAAAAGGTATGAGGTGGAGCTGCAGCAAGTGACTAGCATGTATGGTGGCTAACATACGCAAATGAGAACGAGAAGAGAAGGCAAAGCAGGTCGAGAAACTATGATCAAGAAGTGATCCTAGAACAACCTACGTCTAGCATAACTCCAACACCGTGTTCACTTCCCGGACTCCGCCGGAAAGATACCATCACGGTTACACACGCGGTTGATGAATTTTAATTAAGGTCAACTTCAGGTTTCCTACAACCGGACATTAACAAATTCCCATCTGCCCATAACCGCAGGCACGGCTTTCGAAAGTTCAAATCCCTGCAGGGGTGTCCCAACTTAGCCCATCACAAGCTCTCACGGTCAATGAAGGATATTCCTTCTAGCGGGAAGACTCGATCAGACTCGGAATTCCGGTTACAAGACATCCTCAACAATGGTAAAACAAGTCCAGCTAGACCGCCCGGTGCGCCGACATCCTGATGGGAGCTGCACATATCTCGTTCTCAGGGCAACACCGGATGAACACTACGTACAACTAAAACCAGCCCTCAAGTTTCCCCGAGGTGGCACCACAAGTGGCTCTGTTTGGACCAACACTTAGACAAGCACTGGCCCGGGGGGGTTAAAATAAAGATGACCCTCAGGATGCACGACTCCCAAGGGAAAAGGCTAGGTGGCGAATGGTAAAACCAAGGTTGGGCCTTGCTGGAGGAGTTTTATTCAAGGCGAACTGTCAAGGGGTTCCCATTATAACCCAACCGCGTAAGGAAAGCAAAATCCGGGAACATAACACCGATATGACGGAAACTAGGGCGGCAAGAGTGGAACAAAACACCAGGCATAAGGCCGAGCCTTCCACCCTTTACAGAGTATATAGATGCATTAATTAAATAAGAGATATTGTGATATCCCAACAAGTAAACAATGTTCCATCAAGGAACGATCTCCATGTTCCAACAAGGAGCAAACTTCAATCTTCACATGCAACTAACAACGCTATAAGAGGGGCTGAGCAAAGCGGTAACATAGCCAAACAACCGTTTGCTAGGACAAGGTGGGTTAGAGGCTTGGTTCAACAATATGGGTGGCATGATAAGCAAGTGGTAGGTATCGCAGCATAGGCATAGCAAAAGAGCGAGCAACTAGCAAGCAAAGATATAAGTGATTTCGAGGGTATGGTCATCTTGCCTGAGATCCCTCAAGGAAGAAGAACGAGTCCATGAAGAAGACAAATGGACGAAGTCGAACGGTTCCTCACAAACGCGACGTTATCGGAATTAACCCGAAGAAGCAACACCGGAAAGAAAGCAAACAACATAGTAAACAACCATCACATAATCATGGCATGATGCACAATCAAGTATGATGCATGTCCGGTTTAATGAAGCATGGCATGGCAAAGTGCACAAACAATCCTATAAATTAAATGGAGCTCAATATGCAACTCTGTTGCATATTGACGAAACACCACATTCAAGTTATTTAGTTCGATCTCGGTTAGGTACTCAACAATATTAAATGTTAGTTAACATGGCAAGAGGTGAGGCATAACAAAACTACACCATCGAAACAATTTAAATGGGGTTGGATATAACAAATAACGAATCCGGTAAATCCCCATATGCCTTAGTAATTCAATGCAACAACAAACTAAACATTTTAATTGTTGTTATCCTAATGCGGATGACATGAACAAGTTTATGCAATTTTATGAAAAAGTTGACAAGAGCATTATGAAGCATTTGTCATCGTGGCGGAAATGAAAGGGGTGCCACGACAATGACAACGGAAATGGTGCCACGGCAGCATTCCGGTTCCCATAGCTCACGGAGATACCGGCACAAAAGGAAAAGTGACGGGAGCGTGACATGAGATAGAAGGTGGGGTGATCCCGGTAACCGGGTTCCCACGAGACGATGGCATGGAAACGGGGAACATGCAAGAAACACGTCGGGCATGGTGCAACCGCGAGCATTTCATACAACATATGCATTCGTCCACGGGCGGTCGTTTCGGGGTTATACCTTCGAAGCGTGCGTTATCGGAGCGGTTCGGGTCAAGCAGTGTAGCCGTTCACGGTCGTCTTGGGAAGTAGTGGTACTCGGCGATGGTAGAGGAAGTAGTTTGTTCATGCGACGGTATTCGAACTTGACGGTTCCGAGCTCTTCGAGGGTCGTCGTGGTACTCGGGGTCTTCGGACCCGCCGGTCTCGTTCTTGCGACGTTAGTTGAACTTGACATATCTGAGGGATCTGGGTGTCGCGGTACTTGGCGTTCTTAACAATTCCGAAGACGGCGGTAGATGTACTTGGTGCAATATGGTCTTCGAATACTTGATGACTCCGGACGAGGCAACAAAACATAGTCGAACTTGACGTTTTGGTGCTGTAGTGGAACGAACGTCCGTGTAGCCTTGCCGGTGTAGGTACTTGATGGTATCCGTGCGTAGAGGTACTTGGCAGTTTCATGTAGACGAACTTGAGGTACTCCGGGGCAGAGGTCGCGACGTTGCAACGATGGTCTCGACGCATCCATATAGAAACAAGGCCAAGTGGCCTTGGGCATCGCAGATCGAAGCAGCGGTCGCACTCATCCTCCCGCGAGCAGAGACGAGGGCACCATGAAGACCTACGAGGAGGAGCAACAGCATGGGCGTCGGGGAGGCCTAGCGCGGTGCCGGAGACAGAAACGGGTGGAAACGAGGTTCCCCGGCAGCAGGGACGGCATCTGGCGACCCCTGGCCTGGTGGCTCAATGCAGGGCGTGAGAGGAGGCAAAAAAATGGCGCTGCAGTGGCCTATTGGTCTTGGACGGCGGCAACGAACAGGAGAAGGAGGAGGGCAGCATCGGGCATCGGCGGCCATGGGCCTCTGCAGCAGGGGCGTGGTCATGACGGGGCTACACTGTGGAAGAGGCGAGGCCGGGTGGAGGCGCAGGGGCCCTGTGGGTGCTAGAGGAGACGCTGGTCCTCGGACGATGACGCGATGACGAGGAGGCAGAGCAGAAAGGCGGCGGCGCGGCCTGGAGAAGGGAAGCAGAGGCCGGTGGCGCGAGGGAAAATCCCACGGCGACGGGCACCAACGAACGGAGGCGGGCGTCTGCAGGGCCGTCGTGCGTGGAGAGGAGACTCGAGGGGCTCGGGCACGGGGTGCATTGCGGCGCTGGGAGAAGGAGGGATCAAGAGGAGGCGACGAGGGAGAGAGGAGTCAGGCTGCGCATGCGTTCTATCCTCTCTGGCGGCATTGAGGGACGAGGATGGAGCGAGGGGAAGGAAAACAGGGAGGCTAGGGTTCGGTAGACAGGGGCCGGATGGGCCTTCGGTGCGGATGGGCCTTAGAGGCCGGCGGCTGGGCCTTAGGCCACTTAGGTGGGGAGAGGGAAAAGGTCAGGAGGCCTGCTAGCTGTTGGGCTCCCTCCCTCTCTCTTACTCTTTTCAAAACAGAAAAATAAGAAAGAAAAAGGAAGAAAAAAAGGTTAGAGAAAGAGTTTGGGCACGGGGATAATTTTCACGGACTCGTAAAAATGTGCACGGTCCATGAAAAATAGGAGAGGCATGATTGCAAGGATTTAATTCAAAGTCCTTGGAATTTAATTCAAATGGTTTGAACAAGGGCTAGGAATTAGAGGTGTCCAAAAATGTTTGGATTTTTGGTGAAGCTCCGGAAAATGATGAAAGAATATAAGCAAAGTTTGGGGACCAAACTTGAATCGAGAAAAGGCATGTGATTATTTGCAAGTGTGTTAATGTGAATTCCAAATAATTGGAATATTTACTATAGCTCTCTTAATATCGAGAGGATATGTTATAAATAGAATCACCATGTGAATTCCCTCGGTTTAAATGGACTGAAATTCCATACGGTTTATTTATTTGAGTTGCAAAAGATTTATGAGATGATGGCATGATGACATGATGCAATGCACATGATGCAATGATGAATGCAACGAACCAAACAAATCACACGACGAAACCCGGAAACCCTGGAAGGCATCTGAAGCTCCGGCCTTGGGGCGTTACACCTGTGTCCTTAATGTTTGCGAGTACATTCAAAGTAGTCACTGGCTTGTCCCTGGCTATTGTCTTGGCCAGATTTCTTACATGGAAAGGAGCGTTGCGATGACAGCCCCGGAACCTACGTAATGGTGATAACAGCCTCGCGAAGATAGGAGTTATCCTGGTCAGCTGTTCCTGTGGGAAATGGAGTCCCATAGACACTAATGATCTGCAAACCGCTTGCGCCATCAACCTCTAGAAACAAATTGTTGTACCCATAGGCCAGATGGTCTTGTACTTCATATTTTGTATTTTGCTTGGAGTTTCTATAACAAGTTGGTGTCTCATCAGCTAACAGTAATCCTGGGCTGGTGAGCACAAGGGCCTCTTTTGTGAAATTAATATCCCGAAAATCCGGTCCTGACACCCATCTTCACCAACAAGCATTCAAGACCCTCGTGAGGGGCCAAGCCTTGCGAGGCATACGACACAAGACCCTCGTTAGGGGCCAAGCCTTGCGAGGCTAGGGTTCGGTAGAGAGGGGCCGGATGGGCTTTCGGTGCAGATGGGCCTTACAGGCCGGCGGCTGGGCCTTAGGCCACTTAGGTGGGGAGAGGGAAAAGGTCAGGAGGCCTGCTGGCTGTTGGGCTCCCTCCCTCTCTCTTACTCTTTTCAAAACAGAAAGATAAGAAAGAAAAAAAGATGAAAAGAAAGGTTAGAGAAAGGGTTTGGGCACGGGGATAATTTTCACGGACTCGTAAAAATGTGCACGGTCCACGAAAAATAGGAGAGGCATGATTGCAAGGATTTAATTCAAAGTCATTTGAATTTAATTCAAATGGTTTGAACAAGGGCTAGGAATTAGAGGTGTCCAAAAATGTTCGGATTTTTGGTGGAGCTCCGGAAAATGATGAAAGAATATAAGCAAAGTTTGGGGACCAAACTTGAAGCGAGAAAAGGCATGTGATTATTTGCAAGTGTGTTAAGGTGAATTCCAAATAATTGGAATTCTAACTATAGCTCTCTAAATATCTAGAGGATATGTTATAAAGAGAATCACCATGTGAATTCCCTCGGTTTAAATGGACTGAAATTCCATACGGTTTATTTATTTGAGTTGCAAAAGATTTATGAGATGATGGCATGATGACATGATGCAATGATGAATTCAACGAACCAAACAAATCACACGACGAAACCCATAAACCATGGAAGGCATCTGAAGCTCCGGCCTTGGGGCGTTACAACACTCCACCACTATGAGAGGATCTCGTCCCGAGATCTAGAATGGCACCGGAGGGAAATGGAAGAGGAAGAGAAAAGGTAAAACTAAGTTGCTTCTTTGACAAACGAGTGAAACCAAGGAACCTTGCGAGGTTGAACAAATTTGAGAAAGAACACAGCGAAGGTGAATAAGGTCGAAAACACTCCGATAGAAAAGAGGAACAAAGAGCTGAACGCGCCAACGCGGTGGTCCTGAGAGGCCTCAAGACCAGGACCTTCAAGAAGAAGCTCGAATGCTATGGTAGGGGCTGGCACAACGAGCTGCAGTCCGTGTTGTGGTCCATCCGCACCACCTCCACCAACCCCACGGGCGAGACCCAATTCGTCCTCGTCTACGGAGCAGAAGCAGTCCTCCCTCACGAGGTCAAGCATCGCTCCGCACGGGTCTTGGCGTTTGATGAGATGTAGCAGGACGCCACACGGGTGATGGACCTTGTGCTGAGGGAGGAACGCCGCCGGGAAGCTGCACTACGGGTGGTAAGATACAAGCAGGCGCTGCGGCGGTACCACTGTCGCAGCGTCCGCTGCAGGACGCTCGAAGTGGGTGACCTTGTCCTGAGGCGGGTGCTCTCGAGTGAAGGGCTGCATAAGCTCTCATCCATGTGGGAGGGCCCGTTCAAGGTCGTCCATGTCTCTAGGCCTCGCGTCGCGCAGCTGGAGACACATGACGGGGTACCCATCCAGAACGTCTAGAACATCCAACACCTCCGGAAGTTCTACCCATGAACAAAGGCCGAGTGTCTGTGAAGAAGGCCCAGTGCCTGTGAAGGTCTCTGCTCGTGACACTCTCATGTAATAATGAGTGGGGCTTTACACGCCTCGGAGTCTCAGGAGTGCCTCCCTCGGGCCTCGAGGGCTCCCTCCCACGTCCTAGTGGCAACACTTAGCTCCGCGCTGGTGAGAAGACATGAAGACTAGACTAGGTGTCGGACGCAACTTTTCATTTGCCTTCTCTAGTTGGCTTGCTCTCTTTTAACTGAAGTTTCCTTCTGGTGTTCTTCGCTGATTTGGTTCCGTCGCCTTCTGCCTTTGTTTTCGTCTTTAGTTTAGCCTATACTCTCTCTCACATTCCTCGCGAGGGGGCTGGACAGGCGCCCTCATGAGTGTTTTTACTTTTCTCCCTTTCGTCTGCTTTTCGTGAGGCACCCTCATTCGAGCCCACAAGCTGGCACACCTCTCCTAATCCGTGCCCCTCGGGTACCGCGATACGAAGCGCTGGGTCAAGGCCAGCGGAGCCTGCGACCAAGGCTCAGGTGAACGATATGCCTCTTAACGATTTTTTTGCAGTTCGTAAGCGCCACCAGGAAGCAAGTGCCTGGTGAGGAGGAGACTACTCCGAGCAAGTCAAGCTAAGTTATCTCTACATAAAACGATGATGTTGCGACACAGCACAGGAACGATAAACATAGCATAATACTTGAGAAATCACAGCTTGCTACACGCCCCTCGGGTGCCCATACTCGCTTCTTTCTTGATGTACTCTGGTTCTTTAGCTTTCTAGACTAGTTTCTTAGCTCTTGTATATATTCCTTTTGTACTTTTGTACAGTTATTTCATTTTAATAAAGGGCTATGGGGCTTTGCCTCACAGTAAATATTCAAAAAAATAAATAAATAAAAGCGGCGGGTGCCCCTACAGCGGTCCGCAAGGGCGGGCTCTTGGCGCCGTCCCGAGCTCAGACAGACCCCTCCTCGCGCTTCATGGAGGCGCGACGATGAGATGACCCACTCCCGCCTTCTAAGCGGGCGCGACGGCGTGGCGGTTGGTCGTAACCACCGCTGCTGGAGCTGTCGCCGGAGGAAGAGCCGCCATAGCTGGATGAGACGTGGTCGGCACCAAGGGAGGGTTCGCACTCATCCTCATCACGACCATCTCCAAGGCCGAGCACCTCCTTGCCGTCATTAACCTTGGGGCAGCACGCGGCGAGACGACCATCTTCCCCAAACACCGTCACGTAGAGGGTCGGGTTACCGTCATACCTGAAATGGAGGGTGCACCACCTACCCAGGCCACGCGCCCATGGCACGTCTCCCTTCATCAACAAGGCTGCCATGACCGGAGCGGCCCCTGCCACGCGAAGCGGCAGCGCCGCGGCTGCGGGGGGCGCGACAGGGGTCGCGGTGTGCTTGTGAGGACGGCCACATCACCACTTGGGCACCGGAGAGCCGGGCCCCTCCCGAGGGGCCTTCCCCTTCTCCGTGGTGGAGAACCTCTTCGACGGTGCCATTGGTATCGCAACTAGCGATGGAACAAAGGGGGAGAAGCAAGCAGAATGGAAAGAGATGGGCGACGAGGGCTCTAGCACCCTCCCCATTTATAGCAAAAGAAAGCCAACAAGCACCCCGCACGATCACAGGCAATGATGGTTTTTCCTTGCATGCAGCAGGGACTTTTCAAATTGGGCAGTTGCCGAGGCGACGTGGGGAAGCGGCGACGCCCACGTCCAATCAACGCCACGACCAAGGCCGCAGGCTATTGGGGCCCGCGGTGCTCCTGAGGCAATTCCTGATCCACCGCGGTGTAGTCCCTCCACTTTGGGAGCTTGAAGCCGGAGAGCTTCGTGACCTGAGGCACGGGCGCGCCAGCTCCAGAAGTAGAAGCAGGAGCAGTAGCTGAGCCGGAAGCGGCTCTAGGCGGCGCTAGAACAGAAGCAGCATCTCGGGAGATCAGCGCCAATCGGCCCCTCGTCAGGATTACGGGCGGCTCTCCCTTCTTCTGGCGGGTGTCAGCATCATCGTCGTCAGGAAGGGTGCGGAGGACGTAAGCTTTGCTCAAGGGGGAGGTCTCCCCCATCCCTTCAGGGGTCACCTCAGAGTCTTCCTCCTCGTCCTCCTCCTCTTCCCCCCCCCCGCGGGACTCACCAGAAGATAGCTCCACCGGCGCCGGCGGCACTAGCCCGCGCCTGTCAAAGGTCGGTCTGGCGGTTACAACCTGCGTGTTCTGGGAACGGGGTTCCGATACTTGTCTGCTTGCGGCCCACGGCATGGCCCTGCATGCGGGACCGTACGGCCCATCTTCACCAACAAGCATTAAAGACCCTTGCGAGGGGCCAAGCCTCGCGAGGCGGACGACACAAGACCTCCTCAGGAGCGGCCTCACCAGGCTGGCTCGCGAGGGGCGGAGAGATCAAGGCAAGGCAAACCTCGCGAGGTTCCAATAACGTGAGCCATGATGATCGAGACCAGGCGGGCGCCAGGCGGGCTCTAGCGCGCACAGTGTCCTTGTTTCCTCTTTGGTGCTAAGGAGGCAAGCGCAGACGAAGAGTACCGAGGCGTCAAGCAAAGGTTTCCATATCGGTGCAACGTGACCAAGACCGGCAGGACGGCAAGACGGAGGTCACCATGGAGCCCAAGGCGGTGTCACCACCAGAGCCTTTGGCAGGCGAAGACTACTTTTGTCAGGGTAACTTGTACTAGTTCTCCCCTTTCAAATTGGCTATTATGGCATCCCTTCTCACTCAATATTTGGGGAGAGGACTAGGGCCTCTATAAATAGGATAAGCCACCACAGCAGGCAAGGGACAACAAGAGAGAACCTCAGCCATCTCAACTTGGACTAGATCCAACCCATCCCCACATCCACCAAGCGCAAGAACACCTCACCTTAGGAGGAAGTTCTTCCCCTTCTACTGTTCATCCTTAGACCGAGAGGCAATCCACCACAGCACACTGGAGTAGGGTATTACACCACAACGGTGGCCCAAACCACTATAAATCTTGTGTCTCTTGTGTTGCGAGTTTGTCGAGCTTGCCTTTGAGATCGTGGTGAGGTTGAGGGCGTGAATTGGTAGGGGGAGATCTTCGCGTGCACCCTAGTGTTCGAACCTTGAGGGTTATGCTGGAACCTAAGATCTGACATTTGGCGTGCCAGGTAGGGGTGCGCTGAACCTTTCCTTCCGTCGCTCTGCGTCCCATCGCTTCGTCACCTCCACGTCGGATGCTCGCTGAGCTTGCGCTGAGCACCGGGCCGCCCTCGCCACCCGCATCGTTCAGATGGCTCCTGTCCGCGGGCCACCCCGTCGTTCTCTGTCGCCTGCCGCCAACGCCGTCACCGGCCTGGTGGGGAATGAGCAGCAAGCCTCCTCACTACACCCCTCGGTGCGGCGGGACGGCCGCACCGCCACTCCATCACTGACCCCGGCCGGCTCGTCATCTCACGCCCGTCGCGCTCCCACAGACGCGGATGCTACTTTGTGCATGGCGTGCGAGCTCCTACGCTACCGCCCCATCGACGACCTCTACAAGGACTGGCCCAACCGCATCGCCGAACAGAGAAATGAATGAAGCGCTGGGGTGCCCGACAAGTTGCATGCATGCATAAGCATATCATCAGCATTGCATGATCATATCACGTGCATTTCATAATCATTTCATGAGCATTGCATACTCATGTAGATTAGATCGCATATTGGATCATTTCCATCTGCATAAAACTGCACGTTCCTGCCGAGAACTTGGCTTCTGAGGGAAGATGGAAAGATGAACCAACACTGCGTTTACCTGCAAGCCAAACAGATAAGTTCTATCTCTGTTCCATACGTGTTCCGTAAGAAAAAACTTGTGCATAAGAAAATGTTGCCACTTTTTTGAAACAAAGGTGCTCCCACCCCTCGACTCAAACGTTGCTTCGGTTAGGGATGGTTGCAGTGCCCTTTGCTGAAAAAAGGTTGGTGGGGGCTGGTCCCCCTTCGCAATTGTGCCCGGTAGGCTCAGTTCCTCAACAACAAAAAAGAGGGTATCGGGAGGATAGCCTTCCGAGAGGAAACTCGTTTATCTAAAATATAGAGGCATCCCAACACTACATGGACATATACATGCATGAGTCCTCCGGCAAGGTTCATCTTTTTCATTAATATCCACATCAAACAAGTACAGACCTTACAGGACACAAACATGGAAGAAAGAGATTACATTATTTGGACTAAAATTTGGCAAGTGCCTACAGATTTAAGATTGGAAAAAAGATAAGTTCCCTGTGATGCTTTTGCCCTTGTACATCTCTTACAGGAAGATGCGAAGAGGGCGAAGCGAAAACCCGGCTAGCATTCGTCACCTCCCAGGATCACACTACTAGTGAAAACCTTATACACAGAATCTTAGCTATAGCGAGGTATAGGAAGAGGCGCTACTACTAATTAGTAGTAGCGCGGGAACAAAACAAGTGCTACTGCTAATTAGCAGCAGTGTGCGATCAGGGTGGTGTCGTTTCCCAGTGAGGAGGAAGAAACCGGAGGGCATGTGCAGATGGTGACGCTGCCGGTGACCTAGATGGGAGAAACCGAGTCACCGACAAACACAACTCATCGGAACGACCGTCCCCGTTCTTGGCGTGTCCCGCCACCTTCCATATCACAGCCATCCAACACTACTAGGAAAAGGGCTACTAATGGCGCACCAGTTTTCCCTACTAATGGCGCATCACTGGTGCGCCATTAGTATCACGCCACTAGTATTTTTTACTAATGGCGCACCACTGGTGCGCCATTAGTATAGGCCACTGGTGCGCCATTAGTATTTTTGAATTTTGAAGGCGGGAAAATAGTAGTGGCGCACCGTCTAACCCCCACCGTGCGCCATCGCCATTGCCCATTTTTCGCTCGTTTTTTTGCTCGTTTTTTGGCACGATATTATTTCAAATTTTGTTCCTGTTTTTGGATCTAGTACGTTCTTTTGCCGTGTTCTTTTGCCGGAGAGGAGTTCGCCGGAAAGGAGGAGGAGGAGGTCACCGGAGAGGCGCTCGCCTACATCACCGGAGAGGAGGAGCAGGAGTTCACCGGAGGGGAGGAGGAGGAGGTTGCCGGAGAGGAGTTCATCGGAGCATCAGAGAGGAGGAAGGAGAAACCATGAGGGGATGGGAGGAGAGGAGGGAGGAGGAGCTCACCGGAGAGGAGGGTGGAGGAGCTCACCGGAGAGGAGGGAGGAGAAACCGTGAGGGAGGGGAGGGAAGGGGAGGAGAGGAGGGAGGAGGAGGTCCCCGGAGAGGTGGAGGCGGAGGTAGCCGGAGAGGAGGAGGGTAGTATGGTGGAGGAGAGAAGGGAAGATGGAGTGGAGGAGAGGAGATGGAGTGGAGGAGAGGTGGAGTGGAGGAGAAGAATAAAGAGGTAAGGAGGAGAGGACCACGCCCAGCCATATATACGGCATAGTAATGGCGCACCGCGGGCAGGTGCGCCATTACTAACTTTTTTTATTTTTTTTGATTTATTTTGAATTTTGAAAGCGGGAAGATACTAATGGCGCACCACGGGCAGGTGCGCCATTAGTAATTTTTTTATTTTTTTGACTTATGTTGAATTTTGAAGGCGGGAAGATAGTAATGGCGCACCATGGGCAGGTGCGCCATTAGTAAGTTTGATTTTTTTTGAATTTTTTTGCCTCCCCAGATCTTAAAAGCCTCGTAACTTTTTTTTCTGTTAGGTTTTTGAGGATTTTGGAAATGTTTAACGGGGTTCCCAACACTACATGGACATATACATGCATGAGTCCTCCGGCAAGGTTCATCTTTTTCATTAATATCCAGATCAAACAAGTACAGACCTTACAGGACACAAACATGGACTAAAGAGATTACATTATTTGGACTAAAATTTGGCAAGTGCCTACAGATTTAAGATTGGAAAAAGATAAGTGCCCTATGATGATTTTGCCCTTGTCCATCTCTTACAGGAATATGTGAAGAGGGCGAAGGGAAGACCCGGCTAGGATTCGTCACCTCCCAGGATCACACTACTAGTGAAAACCTTATACACAGAATCTTAGAAGCAGCGAGGTATAGGAAGAGGCGCTACTCCTAATTAGTAGTAGCGCGGGAACAAAACAAGTGCTACTGCTAATTAGCAGCAGCGTGCGATCAGGGTTGTCGTTTCCCAGTGAGGAGGAAGAAACCGGAGGGCATGTGCAGATGGTGACGCTGCCGGTGACCTAGATGGGAGAAACGGAGTCACCGACAAACACAAATCATCGGAATGACCGTCCCTGTTCTTGGCGCGTCCCGCCACCTTCCATATCACAGCCATCCGACACTACTAGGAAAAGGGCTACTAATTGCGCACCAGTTTTGCCTACTAATGGCGCATCACTGGTGCGCCATTAGTATCACGCCACTAGTATTTTTTACTAATGGCGCACCACTGGTGCCCCATTAGTATAGGCCACGGTGCGTCACTAATATAGGACACTGGTGCGCCATTAGTATAGGCCACTGGTGCGCCATTAGTATTTTTGTATTTTGAAGGCGGTTAAATACGAGTGGTGCACCGTCTAACCCCCACCGTGCGCCATTGCAATTTTTTAATTTTGAATTTGGATCTGGATCGTGATTTTTTTGCCCATTTTTTGCTTGTTTTTTTGCTCGTTTTTTTGCTCATTTTTTCGCACGATATTATTTCAAATTTTGTTCCTGTTTTTGGATCTAGTACGTTCTTTTGTCGTGTTCTTTTGCCGGAGAGGAGTTCGCCGGAAAGGAGGAGGAGGAGGTCACCGGAGAGGCGCTCGCCTACATTGCCGGAGAGGAGGAGGAGGAGGAGGTCGCCGGAGAGGAGTTCATCGGAGCATCGGAGAGGAGGAAGGAGAAACCATGAGGGGATGGGAGGAGAGGAGGGAGGAGGAGCTCACCATAGAGGAGGGAGGAGAAACCTGAGGGAGGGGACGGGAGGGCTGGAGAGGAGGGAGTTGGAGGTCGCCGAAGAGGAGGAGGAGGAGGTCGCCGGAGTGGAGGAGGGTAGTATGGTGGAGGAGAGAAGGGAAGATGGAGTGGAGGAGAGGAGGAGATAGAGTGGAGGAGAGGTGGAGTGGAGGAGGAACCAGAGGGCATGTGCAGATGGTGACGCTGCCGGTGACCTAGATGGGAGAAACGGAGTCACCGACAAACACAACTCAATGGAACGACCGTCCCTGTTCTTGGCGCGTCCCGCCACCTTCCATATCACAGCCATCCGACACTACTAGGAAAAGGGCTACTAATGGCGCACCAGTTTTGCCTACTAATGGGGCATCACTGGTGCGCCATTAGTATCACGCCACTAGTATTTTTTACTAATGGCGCATTACTAATGCGCCATTAGTATAGGCCATGGTGCGCCATTAGTATAGGCCACTGGTGCGCCATTAGTACAGGCCACTGGTGCGCCATTAGTATTTTTGAATTTTGAAGCCGGGAAAATAGTAGTGGCGCACCGTCTAACCCCACTGTGCGGGCGGGAAAGTAGTAGTGGCACACCGTGTAACCCCCACCGTGCGCCATTGCTATTTTTGATTTTGAATTTGGATCTGGATCGTGATTTTTTTGCCCATTTTTTGCTCCTTTTTTTGCTTGTTTTTTTGCCCTTTTTTGGCACGATGTTATTTCAAATTTTGTTCCTGTTTTTGGATCTAGTACGTTCTTTTGCCAAGTTCTTTTGCCACAGAGGAGTTCACCGGAAAGGAGGAGGAGGAGGTCACCGGAGAGGCGCTCGCCTACATCGCCGGAGAGGAGGAGGAGGAGTTTGCTGGAGAGGAGGAGGAGGAGGTCGCCGGAGAGGAGTTCACCGGAGCATCGGAGAGGAGGAAGGAGAAACCATGAGGGGATGGGAGGAGAGGAGGGAGGAGGAGCTCACCGGAGAGGAGGGAGGAGAAACCGTGAGGGAGGGGAGGGGAGGGGAGGAGAAGAGGGAGGAGGAGGTCGCCGGAGAGGAGGAGGAGGAGGTCGCCGGAGAGTAGGAGGGTATTATGGTGGAGGAGAGAAGGGAAGATGGAGTGGAGGAGAGGAGGAGATGGAGTGGAGGAGAAGAATAAAGAGGTAAGGAGGAGAGGACCACGCCCAGCCATATATACTGCATAGTAATGGTGCACCGCGGGCAGGTGCGCCATTACTAACTTTTTTTTTATTTTTTTGATTTATTTTGAATTTTGAAGGCGGGAAGATACTAATGGCGCACCATGGGCAGGTGCGCCATTAGTAAGTTTGAATTTTTTTGCCTCCCCAGATCTTAAAAGCCCTGTAACTTTTTTTTGTTAGGTTTTTGAGGATTTTGAAAATGTTTAACGGGGTTCCCAACAATACATGGACATATACATGCATGAGTCCTCCGGCAAGGTTCATCTTTTTCATTAATATCCAGATCAAACAAGTACATACCTTACAGGACACAAACATGGACTAAAGAGATTACATTATTTGGACTAAAATTTGGCAAGTGCCTACAGATTTAAGATTGGAAAAAGATAAGTGCCCTGTGATGCTTTTGCCCTTGTCCATCTCTTACAGGAAGATGCGAAGAGGGCGAAGGGAAGACCCGGCTAGGATTCGTCACCTCCCAAGATCACACTACTAATGAAAACCTTATACACAGAATCTTAGCAGCAGCAAGGTATAGGAAGAGGCGCTACTACTAATTAGTAGAAGCGCGGGAACAAAACAAGTGCTACTGCTAATTAGCAGCAGCGTGCGATCAGGGTGGTGTCGTTTCCCAGCGAGGAGGAAGAAACAGGAGGGCATGTGCACATGGTGATGCTGCCGGTGACCTAGATGGGAGAAACGGAGTCACCAACAAACACAACTCATCGGAATGACCGTCCCCATTCTTGGCGTGTCCCACCACCTTCCATATCACAGCCATCCGACACTACTAGGAAAAGGGCTACTAATGGCGCACCAAATTTGCCTACTAATGGCGCATCACTGGTGCGCCATTAGTATCATGCCACTAGTATTTTTTACTAATGGCGCACCACTGGTGCGCCATTAGTATAGGCTACGTTGCGCCATTAGTATAGGACACTGGTGCGCCATTAGTATAGGCCACTGGTGCGCCATTAGTATTTTTGAATTTTGAAGGCGAGAAAATAGTAGTGGCGCACCGTCTAACCCCCACCGTGCGTCATTGCTATTTTTGATTTTGAATTTGGATCTGAATTGTGATTTTTTTGCCCATTTTTTGCTCGTTTTTTTGCTCGTTTTTTGGCACGATATTATTTCAAATTTTGTTCCTGTTTTTGGATCTAGTACATTCTTTTGCCGTGTTCTTTTGCCGGAGAGGAGTTCACCGGAAAGGAGGAGGAGGAGGAGGTCACCGGAGAGGCGCTCGCCTACATCGCCGGAGAGGAGGAGGAGGAGTTCGCCGGAGAGGAGGAGGAGGAGGTTGCCGGAGAGGAGTTCACCGGAGCATCGGAGAGGAGGAAGGACAAACCATGAGGGGATGGGAGGAGACAAGGGAGGTGGAGCTCACCGGAGAGGAGGAGGAGCTCACCGGAGAGGGGGGGGGGAGAAACCGTGAGGGAGGGGAGGGGACTGGAGGAGAAGATGGAGGAGGAGGTCGCCGGAGAGGAGGAGGGTATTATGGTGGAGGAGAGAAGGGAAGATGGAGTGGAGGAGAGGAGGAGATGGTGTGGAGGACAGGTGGAGTGGAGGAGAAGAATAAAGAGGTAAGGAGGAGAGGACCACGCCCAGCCATATATACGACATAGTAATGGCGCACCGCGGGCAGGTGCGCCATTAGTAATTTTTTTTAATTTTTTTATTTATTTTGAATTTTGAAGGCGGGAAGATACTAATGGCGCACCATGGGCAGGTGCGCCATTAGTAAGTTTGAATTTTTTTGAATTTTTTTGCCTCCCCAGATGTTAAAAGCCCCGTAACTTTTTTTCTGTTAGGTTTTTGAGGATTTTGCAAATGTTTAACGGGGTTCCCAACACCACATGGACATATACATGCATGAGACCTACGGCAAGGTTCATCTTTTTCATTAATATCCAGATCAAACAACTACAGACCTTACAGGACACAAACATGGACTAAAGAGATTACATTATTTGGACTAAAATTTGGCAAGTGCCTACAGATTTAAGATTCAAAAAAGATAAGTGCCCTGTGATGCTTTTGCCCTTGTCCATCTCTTACAGGAAGATGCGAAGAGGGCGAAGGGAAGACCCGGCTAGGATTCGTCACCTCCCATGATCACACTACTAGTGAAAACCTTATACACAAAATCTTAGCTGCAGCGAGGTATAGGAAGAGGTTGTACTACTAATTAGTAGTAGCGCGGGAACAAAACAAGTGCTACTGCTAATTAGCAGCAGTGTGCTATCAGGGTGGTGTCGTTTCCCAGCGAGGAGGAAGAAACCTGAGGGCATGTGCAGATGGTGACGATGCAGGTGACCTAGATGGGAGAAACGGAGTCACCGACAAACACAACTCATCGGAACGACCGTCCCCGTTCTTGGCGCGTCCCGCCACCTTCCATATCACAGCCATCCGACACTACTAGGAAAAGGGCTACTAATGGCGCACCAGTTTTGCCTACTAATGGCGCATCACTAGTGCGCCATTAGTATCACGCCGCTAGTATTTTTTACTAATGGCGCACCACTGGTGCGCCATTAGTATAGGCCACTGGTGCGCCATTAGTATAGGCCACTGGTGCGCCATTAGTATTTTTGAATTTTGAAGGCGCGAAAATAGTAGTGGCGCACCGTCTAACCCCCACCGTGCGCCATTGCTATTTTTGAATTTTGAATTTTGATCTGGATCGTGATTTTTTTCCCATTTTTTGCTCGTTTTTTGTGCTCGTTTTTTGCTCGTTTTTTGGCACAATATTATTTCAAATTTTGTTCCTGTTTTTGGATCTAGTACGTTCTTTTGCCGGAGAGGAGTTCGCCGGAAAGGAGGAGGAGGAGGTCACCGGAGAGGCGCTCGCCTACATCGCCAGAGAGTAGGAGGAGGAGTTTGCCGGAGAGGAGGAGGAGGTTGCCGGACAGGAGTTCACCGGGGCATCAGAGAGGAGGAAGGAGAAACCTTGAGGGGATGGGAGGAGAGGAGGGAGGAGGAGCTCACCAGAGAGGAGGGAGGAGAAACCATGAGGGAGGGGAGGGGAGGGGAGGAGAGGAGGGAGGAGGAGGTCGCCGGAGAGGAGGAGGAGTTCGCCGAAGAGGAGGAGGAGGAGGTCGCCGGAGAGGAGTTCACCGGAGCATCGAAGAGGAGGAAGGAGAAACCATGAGGGGATGGGAGGAGAGGAGGGAGGAGGAGCTCGCCGGAGAGGAGGAGGAGTTCGCCGGAGAGGAGGAGGAGGATTGGAAAAAGATAAGTGCCCTGTGATGCTTTTGCCCTTGTCCATCTCTTACAGGAAGATGCGAAGAGGGCGAAGGGATGACCCGGCTAGGATTCATCACCTCCCAGGATCACACTACTAGTGAAAACCTTATACACAGAATCTTAGCAGCAGCGATGTAACACCCTCGATGCGACTATATCTCCCACGTGTCGAGGCACGACTTAGAGGCATAATCGCATTGAAGGCATATGTCGCAAGTCAGGCAATCATCACAAACATCCCATGTAATATAGATAATGAAAAGGTATAACATAGTTGGCTTACGCTCGCCACGTCAATCAAGTACATAAATAACATACATCATCCAAACACTCATGGCCCAACTACGTCCCCGAAATAAAAGACAACCCAACATGCGACACGGTCCCGATCACCCCAACTGGGCACCACTACTAATCATCAGGAAAAGAAACATAGTAATGTTGAGTGTCCTCATCGAACTCCCACTTGAGCTCAAGCGCGCCATCTGGAGCTGTATCATCAGGCCCTGCATCTGGTGTAATAGTAATCTGTGAGCCACAGGGACTCAGCAATCTCGCACCCTCGCGATCAAGACTATTTAAGCTTAATTGGTAAGGCAAGGTAAATATGGGAGCTACAGCAAGCGACTAGCATATATGGTGGCTATCCTATTCGCAAAAGAGAGCGAGAAGAGAAGGCAAAGCACGAACGCATAACTAAAGAGGGCAATCCTGCGGCAAACATTACTCCAACACTGTGTCCACTTCCCGGACTCCGCCGAGAAGAGGTCATCACGGTAACTCACAGAGTTGATTCATTTTAATTAAGGTAATGTTTAAGTTATCTACAACCGAACATTAACAAATTCCCATCTGCCCATAACCGTGGGCACGGCTTTCGAAAGTTCAAATCCCTGCAGGGGAGTCCCAACTTAGCCCATGACAAGCTCTCACGGTCAACGAAGGAATAGACCTCCTCCCGAGACGTTCCGATCAGACTCGGTACCTCGGTTCTTCAAGACACTTCGACAGGTTAAAACTAATCCAGCAACACCGCCCGAATGTGCCGACAAATCCCTATAGGAGCTGCACATATCTCTTTCTCAGGGCACACTCAGATTGTCTAAACTTCCGGTAGGCCAGCCCAGAGTTGCCCCTGGTAGCCACCGGCGGCTGACGAGTTGGACCAACACTCAGAGGAGTACTGGCCCGGGGGGGTTTAAAATAAGATGACCCTCGGGCTCCGGAAACCCAAGGGAAAAAGAGGCTAGGTGGCAAATGGTAAAACCAAGGTTGGGCATTGCTGCAAAAGCTTTAATCAAGACGAACTATCAAGGGGTTCCCATTATAACCCAACCGCCTAAGGAACGCAAAACCCGGGAACATAACACCGATATGACGGAAACTAGGGCGGCAAGAGTGGAACAAAACACTAGGCAAGAGGCCGAGGCTTCCACCCTTTACCAAGTATATAGATGCATTAAGATAACATGGCAATATAATGATATCCCAACAAGTAAATAAATGTTCCAACAAGGAACGGCCTCCAATCTTCACCTGCAACTAGCAACGCTATAAGAGGGGCTGAGCAAGCGGTAACATAGCCAATCAATGGTTTGCTAGGACAATGGTGGGTTAGAGACTGAACATGGCAATTTGGGAGGCTTGAAAGCAAGTGGTAGACATCGTAGCATTGTCATAACAAAAGAGCGAGCATCTAGCAAAGCAAAGATAGTAGTGATTTCAAGGGTATGATCATCTTGCCTGCAAAGTTGTCAGAGTTGACTGGATCCTCGAAAGAAAACTCAACGGGCTCCTTGTTAGCAGACTCGTCTCCCGGCTCTACCAAAACAAGACAAACAAGCAACAAGAACACAATCAACCACGTGCAAACTGAAACAACACGATGCAAAGATGGTATGCTGTGTTGGATGCAATGCGGGATGCATATGCAAGATGTGACAGGAAATGCATGAACCTGACCTCAACTTGGAAAACCAAGTGTGCCACTGGAAATATGGGATAAAATCGCTTGAAAACGATATAAAGATCACCGGAATCGGAGTTACGGTTTGGAAATGGCAAGCGATTCAAATATGACACCGGTCTGCGATTTACAGCAAGTAGCCATCTAAATGCAATGAGATGAACATGCTACAGCACCCAAACATGGCATAAAAATACATGGCAGGGATGCATTCAAGATGCTTAACAAAAGTCTAGCACTGAGCTATGGCCAATTCATCCATTAACAGGTTCAAACAAGCATGGCAAAACTGCATATGGTAAACAGATCTCAGACTTAGTGAAATTAACACTTGTCTGGAATTTCAGATCAGGTAGCCCTCTTCGGAGCAACAAAACTATATGCTACAGGACCTGAACATGACAAAGTAAAGCATGGCATGGAGCTACTCAAAGAGCTTAACAAAAGTCCATTAGTGACCTTGAGCCAAAAGGGATCACAAAATACATTTGCAAGCATGTGAACATAGCAGAAACATAATCAGTTTTCAGACTTAGTGAAAACTGGGACATGCTGAAAACAGATATCAAGTAGGCATGTTTACGAGCTCGATGCACTCACTACGGTGCAAGTCATGATAAGCTAAGCATACATCTATCAAGAACACACAAAATACAAGCTAGACATGGCAAGAACAATGGCATAGCATGCACGGATCAACTACAACATCACCGGCAAAATTGCAAACAAGTTGACAATCTGCCCAGATTCACAAAGTAGCAAAAGTAGAGCTTGATTGACTTAAGCTAGGGTGCTCCATATATGCAAAGAAATACATGGATGGATATAGCACTACAAGATTAACAAAACATCCTTACTGATCTTCCTCAAAAGAGGCACGGATCACTAGGAAACAACATGAACATATGGCATCATGAACTAAACAGCTCAAGGACTTGGTGGAAATGCTAAGTCCCTGAAAACAGAATTACCAAGTGCCTCACTTCGCAAGCTTGCACTAGTCACCACACACATCACAAAAATACATGGGTTGCACCTCTGGAAAGATGACAAAACCCTTAACAAAACATATGTAGAGCTCATTGACATATCATGCACACAATAATCATGGCAAAAATGACAAAAGTCTAACATGGAGTAGCAGATCTGACAATTAACTCAAGTAGCCCTCTTCTAATAGCATTTCGGGCACCAAGATGAACTCAAATGACAATGATGCAATGGAATGAAATGATGTACTCTCTGAGGCGAACAATTTGATATGCTATATGTATGAATCGGAGCTACGGATGCAAAGTTACGAGGCCATGAACAGGAACATATGGATCTGCAATTTCGGGACTTAGACAAAAAAATCAACCTCTAGGGTTACTATTCACCCCGATCCAGATCTGGATCGCATGCCTCCCGAGGTGGCTCCGGTGATGTCGGTTCGCTCCGGCGAGGTGAGTTCGTCAGTGGGAGAGGAAGGAGAGGTGAGGCCGGGGTGGTGCGGGGCGCGGTCGGACGGTGGAGCGGGCGGCGCGGCCTATGGCGTCGTCGGGCGGCACGGGCGAGTGCGGCGGTGGCCGCGGCGGGCGGTGGCGAGCTCGGCCGCCGGAGTCGGAGCGGGGCAGCGGCGGTGGAAGACCTCGTCGGCGCGGGCGGCGCGGCGTGGAGGCGAGGGAGAGGCGCGGGCGGCGCGACGCAGGTGGGCTTCGGGGGCCGAATCTGGGCTCCCGGGCCGGCGGCGGAGGGCGGCGGCGATGGCGAATGAGGGGGTGACACGTGGCAGCAGCAGGGGAGGACCGGACGTGTCTGGCGCCGTCTGACGTGTCCGGCGGCGGCGGATCTGAGATTTAGGGTTGCGGGGGAAGGAGGGGATCCGAAAATCGGGGGGCCTTTAAATAGGCATAGGAAGAGCTAGGAGACTCCAAATGAGGTGCGGTTTTCGGCCACGCGATCGTGATAAAACGCTCTAGATGATGGAGCAGAGTTAGGTGGGTTTTGGGCCAAATTGGCGGGGTGTTGGGCTGCAACACACACGAGGCCTTTCCGGTCCCTCGGTTAACCGTTGGAGCATCAAACGAAGTCCAAATGGTACGAAACTTGACAGGCGGTGTACCGGTAGTAAACCAAGGCCACTTGGCAAGTCTCGGTCCAATCCGGAAATGTTTAATCCCCACACACGAAAGAAAGCTAGAAATGACCACCGGAGGAGAACGAAGCGCCGGAATGCAAAACGGACAACGGGGAAAATGCTCGGATGCATGAGACGAACACGTATGCAAATGCAATGCACATGGTGACATGACATGAGATGCATGACAATGATAACAACACACGGAGAGAAAGACCCGAACCCGAGAAAATAAAATAACTTAAAGCCGGAAACGGCAAGAGTTGGAGTACAAATTGGGTAAATCATATCCGGGGTGTTACAACACTCCACCACTACGAAAGGATCTCGTCCTGAGATCTAGGACTGAAAGAACGCCGGGTACTCAGAACGGAGGTGATCCTCGCGTTCCCAGGTAGCTTCACGGTCGGAATGGTGTGACCACTTGACTTTGAGGAACTTGATCGACTTGTTGCGAGTCTTGCGTTCAGTCTCTTCAAGAATAGCAACTGGGTGCTCACGATAAGAGAGATCTTCTTGAAGCTCAATGTCCTCGAAGTTGACTGTGCGGTCAGGTGTCTTGAAGCACTTTCGGAGCTGAGAGACATGGAACACATCATGAACATTTGCAAAGTTTGAAGGAAGCTCGAGTTGATAAGCGAGGTCGCCTCTCTTGCTGACAATCTTGAAAGGTCCCACGTATCTGGGGGCAAGCTTCCCTTTGGTACCGAAGCGACGAGTCCCTTTCATAGGAGAGACGCGGAGGTAAACATGATCTCCGATCTCGAAAGCCAAATCATGGTGCTTACTATCATAGTAGCGCTTCTAGCGGGATTGGGCTGCTTTGAGGTTATCTCGAATGACTTTGCACATTTCTTCTGCCTCTGTGATTAAGTCATTTCCCGAAAGCTGACATTCACCGGTTTCGGACTAATTGAGAGGGGTACGGCACTTCCTGCCGTACAGAATTTCAAATGGGGCCTTGCCCGAACTTGCTTGAAAACTGTTGTTGTAGGAGAATTCAGCATAAGGAAGACAATCCTCCCACTTCATGCCGAAGGATATCACACAAGCCCTGAGCATATCTTCAAGAACCTGGTTGACACGCTTGACTTGACCGCTGGTTTGAGGATGGAAAGCTGTGCTGAAATGGATGTTGGTGCCCATGGCCTTCTGAAAAGAATCCCAAAACTTGGAGGTAAAGATGCTGCCACGGTCTGAAGAGATTACTTGAGGAATACTGTGCAGAGAGACAATTCAAGAGGTATGGAGTTCCGCCAATTGAGCTGCAGTGATTGACTCTTTGATAGGTAGAAAATGAGCCACTTTAGTGAGTTTGTCGATGACAACGAATATAGCATCATTGCCACGCTTGGACTTTGGAAACCCAGTCACGAAGTCCATCTCAATGTGGTCAAACTTCCATTCTGGAATGGCAAGAGGTTGGAGGAGACCAGCTGGCCTTTGGTGTTCTGCCTTCACTCTTCTGCAGACATCACATTCATTCATGAATTGAGCAATATCGCGCTTCATTCGAGTCCACCAATAAGCCTGCTTGAGGTCCTGATACATCTTCGTGCTCTCAGGGTGGATGGAGAGGAGAGAATTGTGAGCCTCGTTCATGATCACCTTACTAAGTTCACCTTTGGGCACAACAATACGATCCTCAAAGAAGAGAGTATCCTTGTCATCAAGGCAGTAGCACTTGTACTTGGGTTGACTCTTAGCAATCCCAATCTTCACCTTTTTCACCATAGCATCAAGAAGCTGGGCTTGGCGAATCTGGTCTTCTAAGGTAGGAGAGACTTGAAGGTTGGCGAGGAAACCTTCAGGAACAACTTGCAGATTAAGTTTGCGGAAAGCTTCACAAAGCTCGGGTTGATAAGGCTTAAGAATCAGACTGTTGCAATAAGCCTTCCTGCTCAATGCGTCAGCAATCACATTGGCCTTTCCTGGAGTATACTCGATACTCGGATTATACTCTTGAATCATTTCAACCCATTGAGTTTGCCTGAGGTTGAGATTAGGCTGAGTGAAGATGTACTTGCAAGGTGAGTTTGTCAGCGGGAGAGGAAGGAGAGGTGAGGCCTGGGTGGTGCGGGGCGTGGTCGGACGGTGGAGCGGGCGGCGCGGCCTGTGGCGTCGTCGGGCGGCACGGGCGAGTGCGGCGGTGGCCGCGGCAGGCGGTGGCGAGCTCGGCCACCGGAGTCGGAGCGGGGTAGCGGCGGTGGAAGACCTCGCCGGCGCGGGCGGCGCGGCGTGGAGGCGAGGGAGAGCCGCGGGCGGTGCGACGCAGGTGGGCTTCGTGGGCCGAATCTGGGCTCCCGGGCCGGCAGCGGAGGGCGGCTGCGATGGCGAATGAGGGGGTGACATCTGGCAGCGGCAGGGGAGGACCGGATGTGTCTGGCGCCGTCTGACGTGTCCGGCGGCGGCGGATCTGAGATTTAGGGTTGCGGGGGAAGGAGGAGATCCGAAAATCGGGGGGCCTTTAAATAGGCATAGGAAGAGCTAGGAGAGTCCAAATGAGGTGCAGTTTTCGGCCACGCGATCGTGATCAAACGCTCTAGATGATGGAGCAGAGTTAGGTGGGTTTTGGGCCAAATTGGAGGGGTGTTGGGCTGCAACACACACGAGGCCTTTTCGGTCCCTCGGTTAACCGTTGGAGCATCAAACGAAGTCCAAATGGTACGAAACCTGACAGGCGGTGTACCGGTAGTAAACCAAGGCCACTTGGCAAGTCTCGGTCCAATCCGGATATGTTTAATCCCCACACATAAAAGAAAGCTAGAAATGACCACCGCAGGAGAACGAAGCGCCGGAATGCAAAACGGACAATGGGGAAAATGCTCGGATGCATGAGACGAACACGTATGCAAATGCAATGCACATGGTGAGAGGACATGAGATGCATGACAACGATAGCAACACACGGAGACAAAGACCCGAACCCGAGAAAATAAAACAACTTAAAGCCAGAAATGGCAAGAGGTGGAGTACAAATTGGGTAATCATATCCGGGGTGTTACAAGCGAGGTATAGGAAGAGGCGCTACTACTAATTAGTAGTAGCGCGGGAACAAAACAAGTGCTACTGCTAATTAGCAGCAGTGTGCGATCAGGGTGGTGTCGTTTCCCAGCGAGGAGGAAGAAACCGGAGGGCATGTGCCGATGGTGACGCCGCCGGTGACCTAGATGGGAGAAACGGAGTCACCGACAAACACAACTCATCGGAACGACCGTCCCCATTCTTGGCGCGTCCCACCACCTTCCATATCGCAGCCATCCGACACTACTAGGAAAAGGGCTACTAATGGCGCACCAGTTTTGCCTACTAATGGTGCATCACTGGTGCGCCATTAGTATCACGCCACTAGTATTTTTTACTAATGGCGCACCACTGGTGCGCCATTAGTATAGGCCACGGTGCGCCATTAGTATAGGCCACTGGTGCGCCATTAGTATAGGCCACTGGTGCGCCATTAGTATTTTTGAATTTTGAAGGCGGGAAAATAGTAGTGGCGCACCGTCTAACCCCCACCGTGTGCCATTGCTATTTTTTAATTTTGAATTTGGATCTGGATCGTGATTTTTTTGCCCATTTTTTGCTCGTTTTTTGGCATGATATTATTTCAAATTTTGTTCCTGTTTTTGGATCTAGTACGTTCTTTTGCCGTGTTCTTTTGCCAGAGAGGAGTTCACCGGAAAGGAGGAGGAGATCACCGGAGAGGCGCTCGCCTACATCGCCGGAGAGGAGGAGGAGGAGTTCGTCGGAGAGTAGGAGGAGGCGGTCGCCGGAGAGGAGTTCACCGGGGCATCGGAGAGGAGGAAGGAGAAACCATGAGGGGATGGGAGGAGAGTAAGGAGGAGGAGCTATCCGGAGAGGAGCGAGGAGGAGCTCACCGGAGAGGAGGGAGGAGAAACCGTGAGGGAGGGGAGGGGAGGGGAGGAGAGGAGGGAGGAGGAGGTCGCTGGAGAGGAGGAGGAGGAGGTCGCCGGAGAGGAGGAGGGTAGTATGGTGGAGGAGAGAAGGGAAGATGGAGTGGAGGAGAGGAGGAGATGGAGTGGAGGAGAGGTGGAGTGGAGGAGAAGAATAAAGAGGTAAGGAGGAGCGGACCACGCCCAGCCATATATACGACATAGTAATGGCGCATCGCGGGCAGGTGCGCCATTACTAACTTTTTTTATTTTTTTTATTTATTTTGAATTTTGAAGGCGGGAAGATACTAATGGCGCACCACGGGCAGGTGCGCCACTAGTAACTTTTTATTTTTTATTTTTTTGACTTATTTTGAATTTTGAAGGCGGGAAGATAGTAATGGCGCACCATGGGCAGGTGCGCCATTAGTAAGTTTGAATTTTTTTGAATTTTTTTGCCTCCCCAGATCTTAAAAGCCCCGTAACTTTTTTTCTGTTAGGTTTTTGAGGATTTTGAAAATGTTTAACGAGGTTCCCAACACTACATGGACATATAGATGCATGAGTCCTCCGGCAAGGTTCATCTTTTTCATTAATATCCAGATCAAACAAGTACACACCTTACAGGACACAAACATGGACTAAAGAGATTACATTATTTGGACTAAAATTTGGCAAGTGCCTACAGATTTAAGATTGGAAAAAGATAAGTTCCCTGTGATGCTTTTGCCCTTGTCCATCTCTTACAGGAAGATGCATAGAGGGCGAAGGGAAGACCCGGCTAGTATTCGTCACCTCCCAGGATCACACTACTAGTGAAAACCTTATACACAGAATCTTAGCAGCAACGAGTTATAGGAAGAGGCTGTACTACTAATTAGTAATAGCGCGGGAACAATACAAGTGCTACTGCTAATTAGCAGCAGCGTGCGATCAGGGTGGTGTCATTTCCCAGCGAGGAGGAAGAAACCGGAGGGCATGTGCAGATGGTGACGCTGCCGGTGACCTAGATGGGAGAAACGGAGTCACTGACAAACACAACTCATCGGAACAACCGTCCCCGTTCATGGCGCGTCCCGCCACCTTCCATATCACAGCCATCCGACACTATTAGGAAAAGGGCTGCTAATGGCGCACCAGTTTTGCCTACTAAGGGCGCATCACTGGTGCGCCATTAGTATCACGCCACTAGTATTTTTTAATAATGGCGCACCACTGGTGTGCCATTAGTATAGGCCACGGTGCGCCATTAGTATAGGCCACTGGTGCGCCATTAGTATAGGCCACTGGTGCGCCATTATTATTTTTGAATTTTGAAGGTGGGAAAATAGTAGTGGCGCACCGTCTAACCCCCACCGTGCGCCATTGATATTTTTGAATTTTGAATTTGGATCTGGATCGTGATTTTTTTGCCCATTTTTTGCTCGTTTTTACTCGTTTTTTGGTACGATATTATTTCAAATTTTGTTCCTGTTTTTGGATCTAGTACGTTCTTTTGCCGTGTTCTTTTGCCGGAGAGGAGTTCGCCAGAAAGGAGGAGGAGGAGGTCACCGGAGAGGCGCTTGCCTACATCGCCGGAGAGGAGGAGGAGGAGGTCGCTGGAGAGGAGTTCACCGGAGCATCGGAGATGAGGAAGGAGAAACCATGAGGGGATGGGAGGAGAGGAGGGAGGAGGAGCTCACCGGAGAGGAGGGAGGAGAAACCGTGAGGGAGGCGAGGGGAGGGGAGGAGAGGAGGGAGGAGGAGGTCGCCAGAGAGGAGGAGGAGGAGGTCGCTGGAGAGGAGGAGGGTAGTATGGTGGAGGAGAGGAGGGGATGGAGTGGAGGAGAGGTGGAGTGGAGGAGAAGAATAAAGAGGTAAGGAGGAGAGGACCACGCCCAGCCATATATACGGCATAGTAATGGCACACCACGGGGAGGTGCGCCTTTACTAACTTTTTTTTATTTTTTTGATTTATTTTGAATTTTGAAGGCGGGAAGATACTAATGGTGCACCACGGGCAGGTGCGCTATTAGTAATTTTTTTATTTTTTTGACTTATTTTGAATTTTGAAGGCTGGAAGATAGCGATAGCGCACCATGGGCAGGTGCGCCATTAGTAAGTTTGAATTTTTTTGAACTTTTTGCCTCCCCAGATCTTAAAAGCCCCGTAACATTTTTTCTGTTAGGTTTTTGTGGATTTTGAAAATTTTTAACGGGGTTCCCAACACTACATGGACATATACATGCATGAGTCCTCCAGCAAGGTTCATCTTTTTCATTAATATCCAGATCAAACAAGTACAGACCTTACAGGACACAAACATGGACTAAAGAGATTGCATTATTTGGACAAAAAATTGGCAAGTGCCTACATATTTAAGATTGGAAAAAGATAAGTGCCCTGTGATGCTTTTGCCCTCGTCCATCTCTTATAGGAAGATGCGAAGAGGGCGAAGGGAAGACCCGGCTAGGATTCGTCACCTCCCAGGATCACACTACTAGTGAAAACCTTATACACAGAATCTTAGCAGCAGCGAGGTATAGGAAGAGGCGTTACTACTAATTAGTAGTAGCGCGGGAACAAAAGAAGAGCTACTGCTAATTAGCAGCAGCGTGCGATCAGGGTGGTGTCGTTTCCCAGCGAGGAGGAAGAAACCGGAGGGCATGTGCAGATGGTGACGCTGCCGGTAACCTAGATGGGAGAAATGGAGTCACTGACAAACACAACTCATCGGAACGACCGTCCCCGTTCTTGGCGCGTCCCGCCACCTTCCATATCACAGCCATCCGACACTACTAGGAAAAGGGCTACTAATGGCGCACTAGTTTTGCCTACTAATGGCGCATCACTGGTGCGCCATTAGTATCACGCCACTAGTATTTTTTACTAATGGCGCACCACTAGTGCGCCATTAGTATAGGCCACGGTGCGCCATTAGTATAGGCCACTAGTGCGCCATTAGTATAGGCCACTGGTGCGCCATTAGTATTTTTGCATCTTGAAGGCGGGAAAATAGTAGTGGCGCACCGTCTAACCCCCACCGTGCACCATTGCTATTTTTGAATTTTGAATTTGGATCTGGATCGTGATTTTTTTACCCATTTTTTTCTCGTTTTTTTTACTCGTTTTTTGGCACGATATTATTTCAAATTTTGTTCCTGTTTTTGGATCTAGTACGTTCTTTTGCCGTGTTCTTTTGCCGAAGAGGAGTTCGCCGGAAAGGAGGAGGAGGAGGTCACCGGAGAGGCGGAAGCCTACATCGCCGGAGAGGAGGAGGAGTAGTTCGCCGGAGAGGAGGAGGAGGTCATCGGAGAGGAGTTCACCGGAGCATCGGAGAGGAGGAAGGAGAAATCATGAGGGGATGGGAGGAGAGGAGGGAGGAGGAGCTCACCGGAGAGGAGGGAGGAGAAACCGTGAGGGAGGGGAGGGGAGGCGAGGAGAGCAGGGAGGAGGAGGTCGCTAGAGAGGAGGAGGAGGAGGTCGCCGGAGAGGAGGAGGGTAGTATGGTGGAGGAGAGGAAGGAATATGGAGTGGAGGAGAGGAAGAGATGGAGTGGAGGAGAGGTGGAGTGGAGGAGAAGAATAAAGAGGAAAGGAGGAGAGGACCACGCCCAGCCATATATACGGCATAGTACTGGCACACCACGGGCAGGTGCGCCATTACTAACTTTTTTTATTTTTTTGATTTATTTCGAATTTTGAAGGCGGGAAGATACTAATGGCGCACCACGGGCAGGTGCGCCATTAGTAACATTTTTTATTTTTTGACTTATTTTGAATTTTGAAGGCGGGAAGATAGTGATGGCGCACCATGGGCAGGTGCACCATTGGTAAGTTTCAATTTTTTTGAATTTTTTTGCCTCCCCAGATCTTAAAAGCCCCGTAACTTTTTTTCTGTTAGGTTTTTGAGGATTTTGAAAATGTTTAATGGGGTTCCCAACACTAAATGGACATATACATGCATGAGTCCTCCGGCAAGGTTCATCTTTTTCATTAATATCCAGATCAAACAACTACAGACCTTACAGGACACAAACATGGACTAAAGAGATTACATTATTTGGACTAAAATTTGGCAAGTGCCTACATATTTAAGATTGGAAAAAGATAAGTGCCCTATGATGCTTTTGCCCTTGTCCATCTCTTACAGGAAGACGCGAAGAGGGCGAAGGGAAGACCCGGCTAGGATTCGTCACCTCCCAGGATCACACTACTAGTGAAAACCTTATACACAATATCTTAGCAGCAGCGAGGTATAGGAAGAGGCCCTACTACTAATTAGTAGTAGCACGGGAACAAAACAAGTGCTACTGCTAATTAGCAGCAGCGTGCGATCAGGGTGGTGTCGTTTCCCAGCGAGGAGGAAGAAACCGGAGGGCATGTGCAGGTGGTGACGCTGCCGGTGACCTAGATGGGAGAAACGGAGTCACCGACAAACACAACTCATCGGAACGACCGTCCCCGTTCTTGGCGCGTCCCGCCACCTTCCATATCACAGCCATCCGACACTACTAGGAAAAGGGCTACTAATGGCGCACCAGTTTTGCCTACTAATGGCGCATCACTGGTGCGCCATTAGTATCATGCCACTAGTAATTTTTACTAATGGCGCACCACTGGTGCACCATTAGTATAGGCCACGGTGCGCCATTAGTATAGGCCACTGGTGCGCCATTAGTATAGGCCACTGGTGCGCCATTAGTATTTTTGAATTTTGAAGGCGGGAAAATAGTAGTGGCGCACCGTCTAACCCCCACCGTGCGCCATTGCTATTTTTTAATTTTGAATTTGGATCTGGATCATGATTTTTTTGCCCATTTTTTGCCCTTTTTTTGCTCGTTTTTGGCATGATATTATTTCAAATTTTGTTCCTATTTTGGATCTAGTATGTTCTTTTGCTGTGTTCTTTTGCCGGAGAGGAGTTCGATGGAAAGGAGGAGGAGGAGGTCACCCGAGAGGCGCTCACCTACATCGCCGGAGAGGAGGAGGAGGAGTTCGCTGGAGAGGAGGAGGAGGAGGTCTTCGGAGAGGAGTTCACCAGAGCATCGGAGAGGAGGAAGGAGAAACCATGAGGGGATGGGAGGAGAGGAGGGAGTAGGAGCTCACCGGAGAGGAGGGAGGAGGAGCTCACCGGAGAGGAGGGAGGAGAAACCGTGAGGGAGGGGAGGGGAGGGGAGGAGGGAGGAGGAGGGTAGTACGGTGGAGGAGAGAAGGGTGATGGAGTGGAGGAGAGAATGAGATGGAGTGGAGGAGAAGAATAAAGAGGTAAGGAGGAGAGGACCACACCCAGCAATATATACGGCATAGTAATGGCGCACCGCGGGCAGGTGCGCCATTACTAACTTTTTTTATTTTTTTGACTTATTTTGAATTTTGAAGGCGGGAAGATACTAATGGCGCACCACGGGCAGGTGCGCCATTAGTAAATTTTTTTTACTTATTTTTAATTTTGAAGGCGGGAAGATAGTAATGGCGCACCATGGGCAGGTGCGCCATTAGTAAGTTTGAATTTTTTTGAATTTTTTTGCCTCCCCAGATCTTAAAAGCCCCGTAACTTTTTTCTGTTAGGTTTTTGAGGATTTTGAAAATGTTTAACGGGGTTCCCAACACTACATGGACATATACATGCATGTGTCCTCCGGCAAGGTTCATCTTTTTCATTAATATCCAGATCAAACAAATACAGACCTTACAGGACAAAAACATGGACTAAAGAGATTGCATTATTTGGACTAAAATTTGGCAAGTGCCTACATATTTAAGATTGGAAAAAGATAAGTGCCCTGTGATGCTTTTGCCCTCGTCCATCTCTTACAGGAAGATGCGAAGAGGGCGTAGGGAAGACCCGGCTAGGATTCGTCACCTCCCAGGATCACACTACTAGTGAAAACCTTATACACATAATCTTAGCAGCAGCGAGGTATAGGAAGAGGCGTTACTACTAATTAGTTGTAGCGCGGGAATAAAACAAGTGCTACTGCTAATTAGCAGCAGCGTGCGATCAGGGTGGTGTCGTTTCCCAGCGAGGAGGAAGAAACCGGAGGGCATGTGCAGATGGTGACACTGCTGGTGACCTAGATGGGAGAAACGGAGTCATCGACAAACACAACTCATCGGAACGACCGTCCCCGTTCTTGGCGCATCCCGCCACCTTCCATATCACGGCCATCCGACACTACTAGGAAAAGGGCTGCTAATGGCGCACCAGTTTTGCCTACTAATGGCGCATCACTGGTGCGCCATTAGTATCACGCCACTAGTATTTTTTACTAATGGCGCACCACTAGTGCGCCATTAGTATAGGCCACGGTGCGCCATTAGTATAGGCCACTAGTGCGCCATTAGTATAGGACACTGGTGCGCCATTAGTATTTTTGCATTTTTGATGCGGGAAAATAGTAGTGGCGCACCGTCTAACCCCCACCGCGCGCCATTGCTATTTTTGAATTTTGAATTTGGATCTGGATCGTGATTTTTTTGCCCATTTTTTGCTCGTTTTTTACTTGTTTTTTGGCACGATATTATTTCAAATTTTGTTCCTGTTTTTGGATTTAGTACGTTCTTTTGCCGTGTTCTTTTGCCGGAGAGGAGTTCGCCGGAAAGGAGGAGGAGGAGGTCACCGGAGAGGCGCTCGCCTACAACGCCGGAGACGAGGAGGAGGAGTTCGCCGGAGAGGAGGAGGAGGTCGCCGGAGAGGAGTTCATCGGAGCATCGGAGAGGAGGAAGGAGAAACCATGAGGGGATGGGAGGAGAGGAGGGAGGAGGAGCTCACCGGAGAGGAGGGAGGAGAAACTGTGAGGGAGGGGAGGGGAGGCGAGGAGAGCAGGGAGGAGGAGGTGGCCAGAGAGGAGGAGGAGGAGGTCGCCGGAGAGGAGGAGGGTAGTATGGTGGAGGAGAGAAAGGAATATGGAGTGGAGGAGAGGAAGAGATGGAGTGGAGGAGAGGTGGAGTGGAGGAGAAGAATAAAGAGGTAAGGAGGAGAGGACCACGCCCAGCCATATATACGGCATTGTAATGGCACACCACGGGCAGGTGCGCCATTACTAACTTTTTTTTATTTTTTTGATGTATTTTGAATTTTGAAGGCGGGAAGATACTAATGGCGCACCACGGGCAGGTGCGCCATTAGTAACATTTTTTATTTTTTTTGACTTATTTTGAATTTTAAAGGCGGGAAGATAGTGATGGCGCACCATGGGCAGGTACGCCATTGGTAAGTTTAAATTTTTTTGAATTTTTTTGCCTCCCCAGATCTTAAAAGCCCCGTAACTTTTTTTCTCTTAGGTTTTTGAGGATTTTGAAAATGTTTAACGGGGTTCCCAACACTACATGGACATATACATGCATGAGTCCTCCGGCAAGGTTCATCTTTTTCATTAATATCCAGATCAAACAAGTACAGACCTTACAGGACACAAACATGGACTAAAGAGATTACATTATTTGGACTAAAATTTGGCAAGTGCCTACAGATTTATGATTGGAAAAAGATAAGTGCCCTATGATGCTTTTGCCCTTGTCCATCTCTTACAGGAAGATGCGAAGAGGGCGAAGGGAAGACCCGGCTAGGATTCGTCACCTCCCAGGATTACAATACTAGTGAAAACCTTATACACAATATCTTAGCAGCAGCGAGGTATAGGAAGAGGCCCTACTACTAATTAGTAGTAGCACGGGAACAAAACAAGTGCTACTGCTAATTAGCAGCAGTGTGCGATCAGGGTGGTGTCGTTTCCCAGCGAGGAGGATGAAACCGGAGGGCATGTGCAGGTGGTGACGCTGCCGGTGACCTAGATGGGAGAAACGGAGTCACCGACAAACACAACTCATCAGAACGACCGTCCCCGTTCTTGGCGCGTCCCGCCACCTTCCATATCACAGCCATCCGACACTTCTAGGAAAAGGGCTGCTAATGGCGCACCAGTTTTGCCTACTAATGGCGCATCACTGGTGCGCCATTAGTATCATGCCACTAGTATTTTTTACTAATGGCGCACCACTGGTGCACCATTAGTAAAGGCCACGGTGCGCTATTAGTATAGGCCATTGGTGCGCCATTAGTATTTTTGAATTTTGAAGGCGGGAAAATAGTGGTGGCGCACCGTCTAACCCCCACCGTGCGCCATTGCTATTTTTGAATTTCGAATTTGGATCTGGATCATGATTTTTTTGCACATTTTTTGCTCGTTTTTTTGCTTGTTTTTGGCATGATATTACTTCAAATTTTGTTCCTGTTTTGGATCTAGTATGTTCTTTGCCGTGTTCTTTTGCCGGAGAGGAGTTCGCCGGAAAGGAGGAGGAGGAGGTCACCGGAGAGGCGCTCACCTACATCGCCGGAGAGGAGGAGGAGGAGTTCGCTGGAGAGGAGGAGGAGGAGGTCTTCGGAGAGGAGTTCACCAGAGCATCGGAGAGGAGGAAGGAGAAACCATGAGGGGATGGGAGGAGAGGAGGGAGTAGGAGCTCACCGGTGAGGAGGGAGGAGGAGCTCACCGGAGAGGAGGGAGGAGAAACCGTGAGGGAGGGGAGGGGAGGGGAGGAGGGAGGAGGAGGGTAGTATGGTGGAGGAGAGAAGGGAGATGGAGTGGAGGAGAGAATGAGATGGAGTGGAGGAGAAGTATAAAGAGGTAAGGAGGAGAGGACCACGCCCAGCCATATATACGGCAAAGTAATGGCGCACCGCGGGCAGGTGCGCCATTACTAACTTTTTTTTTATTTTTTTTATTTTTTTTGAATTTTGAAGGCGGGAAGATACTAATGGCGCACCACGGGCAGGTGCGCCATTAGTAAGTTTGAATTTTTTTGCCTCCCAGATCTTAAAAGCCCTGTAACTTTTTTTTTGTTAGGTTTTTGAGGATTTTGAAAATGTTTAATGGGGTTCCCAACACTACATGGACATATACATGCATGAGTCCTCCGGCAAGGTTCATCTTTTTCATTAATATCCAGATCAAACAAGTACATACCTTAAAGGACACAAACATGGACTAAAGAGATTACATTATGTGGACTAAAATTTGGCAAGTGCCTACAGATTTAAGATTCGAAAAAGATAAGTGCAATGTGATGCTTTTGCCCTTGTCCATCTCTTAGAGGAAGATGCGAAGAGGGCAAAGGGAAGACCCAGCTAGGATTCGTCACCTCCCAGGATCACACTACTAGTGAAAACCTTATACACAGAATCTTAGCGGCAGCGGGGTATAGGAAGAGGCGCTACCATTAATTAGTAGTTGCGCGGGAACAAATCAAGTGCTACTGCTAATTAGCAGCAGCGTGCGATCAGGGTGGTGTCGTTTCCCAGCGAGGAGGAAGAAACCGGAGGGCATGTGCAGATGGTGACGCTGCCAGTGACATAGATGGGAGAAACGGAGTCACCGACAAACACAACTCATCGGAACGACCATCCCCTTCTTGGCGCGTCCCGCCACCTTCCATATCACAGCCTCCGACACTACTATGAAAAGGGCTACTAATGGCGCACCAGTTTTGCCTAATAATGAAGCATCACTGGTGCGCCATTAGTATCACGCCACTAGTATTTTTTTACTAATGGCGCACCACTGGTGCACCATTAGTATTGGCCACGGTGCTCCATTAGTATAGGCCACTGGTGCGCCATTAGTATTTTTGAATTTTGAAGGCGGAAAAATAGTAGTGGCGCACCGTCTAACCCCCACCCTGCGCCATTGCTATTTTTGACTTTGATTTGGATCTGGATCATGATTTTTTTGTCCATTTTTTACTCGTTTTTTTGCTCGTTTTTTGGCATGATGTTATTTCAAATTGTGTTCCTGTTTTTGGATCTAGTACGTTCTTTTGCCGCGTTCTTTTGCTGGAGAGGAGTTCGCCCGAAAGGAGTAGGAGGAGGTCACCGGAGAGGCGCTCGCCTACGTCGCCGGAGAGGAGGAGGAGGAGGTCGCCGGAGAGGAGTTCACCGGAGTATCGAAGAGGAGGAAGGAGAAACCATGAGGGGATGGGAGGAGAGGAGGGAGGAGGAGCTCACCAGAGAGGAGGGAGGAGAAACCGTGAGGGAGGGGAGGGGAGGGGAGGAGAGGAGGGAGTAGGAGGTCGCCGGAGAGGAGGAGGAGGAGGTCGCCGGAGAGGAGGAGGGTAGTATGGTGGAGGAGAGAAGGGAAGATGGAGTGGAGGAGAGGAGGAGATGGAGTGGAGGAGAGGTGGAGTGGAGGAGAAGAATAAAGATGTAAGGAGGAGAGGACCACGCCCAGCCATATATAGGACATAGTAATGGCGCACCGCGGGCAGGTGCGCCATTACTAACTTTTTTTTTATTTTTTTTATTTTTTTTGAATTTTGAAGGCGGGAAGATACTAATGGCGCACCACGGGCAGGTGCGCCATTAGTAAGTTTGAATTTTTTTGCCTCCCAGATCTTAAAAGCCCCGTAACTTTTTTCTGTTAGGTTTTTGAGGATTTTGAAAATGTTTAACGGGGTTCCCAACACTACATGGACATATACATGCATGAGTCCTCCGACAAGGTTCATCATTTTCATTAATATCCAGATCAAACAAGTACAGACCTTACAGGACACAAACATGGACTAAAGAGATTACATTACGTGGACTAAAATTTGTCAAGTGCCTACAGATTTAAGATTGGAAAAAGATAAGTGCAATGTGATGCTTTTGCCCTTGTCCATCTCATACAGGAAGATGCAAAGAGGGTGAAGGGAAGACCCAGCTAGGATTCGTCACCTCCCACGATCACACTACTAGTGAAAACCTTATACACAGAATCTTAGCAGCAGCGGGGTATAGGAAGAGGCGCTACCACTAATTAGTAGTTGCGCGGGAACAAATCAAGTGCTACTGTTAATTAGCAGCAGCGTGCGATCAGGGTGGTGTCGTTTCCCAGCGAGGAGGAAGAAACCGGAGGGCATGTGCAGATGGTGACGCTGCCGATGACATAGATGGGAGAAACGGAGTCACCGACAAACACAACTCATCGGAACGACCATCCCCGTTCTTGGCGCGTCCCGCCACCTTCCATATCACAGCCTCCGACACTACTAGGAAAAGGGCTACTAATGGCGCACCAGTTTTGCCTACTAATGAAGCATCACTGGTGCGCCATTAGTATCACGCCACTAGTATTTTTTTACTAATGGCGCACCACTGGTGCACCATTAGTATAGGCCACGGTGCTCCATTAGTATAGGCCACTGGTGCGCCATTAGTATTTTTGAATTTTGAAGGCGGGAAAATAGTAGTGGCGCACCGTCTAACCACCACCCTGCGCCATTGCTATTTTTGACTTTGATTTGGATCTGGATCATGATTTTTTTGTCCATTTTTTACTCGTTTTTTTGCTCGTTTTTTGGCATGATATTATTTCAAATTGTGTTCCTGTTTTTGGATCTAGTACGTTCTTTTGCCGTGTTCTTTTGCTGGAGAGGAGTTCGCCCGAAAGGAGTAGGAGGAGGTCACCGGAGAGGCGCTCGCCTACATCGCCGGAGAGGAGGAGGAGGAGGTCGCCGGAGAGGAGTTCACCGGAGTATCGAAGAGGAGGAAGGAGAAACCATGAGGGGATGGGAGGAGAGGAGGGAGGAGGAGCTCACCGGAGAGGAGGGAGGAGAAACCGTGAGGGAGGGGAGGGGAGGGGAGGAGAGGAAGGAGTAGGAGGTCGCCGGAGAGGAGGAGGAGGAGGTCGCCGGAGAGGAGGAGGGTAGTATGGTGGAGGAGAGAAGGGAAGATGGAGTGGAGGAGAGGAGGAGATGGAGTGGAGGAGAGGTGGAGTGGAGGAGAAGAATAAAGATGTAAGGAGGAGAGGACCACGCCCAGCCATATATAGGACATAGTAATGGCGCACCGCGGGCAGGTGCGCCATTACTAACTTTTTTTTTATTTTTATTTTTTTTGAATTTTGAAGGCGGGAAGATACTAATGGCGCACCACGGGCAGGTGCGCCATTAGTAAGTTTGAATTCTTTTGCCTCCCAGATCTTAAAAGCCCCGTAACTTTTTTCTGTTAGGTTTTTGAGGATTTTGAAAATGTTTAACGGGGTTCCCAACACTACATGGACATATACATGCATGAGTCCTCCGACAAGGTTCATCATTTTCATTAATATCCAGATCAAACAAGTACAGACCTTACAGGACACAAACATGGACTAAAGAGATTACATTATGTGGACTAAAATTTGTCAAGTGCCTACAGATTTAAGATTGGAAAAAGATAAATGCAATGTGATGCTTTTGCCCTTGTCCATCTATTACAGGAAGATGCAAAGAGGGTGAAGGGAAGACCCAGCTAGGATTCGTCACCTCCCACGATCACACTACTAGTGAAAACCTTATACACAGAATCTTAGCAGCAGCGGGGTATAGGAAGAGGCGCTACCACTAATTAGTAGTTGCGCGGGAACAAATCAAGTGCTACTGTTAATTAGCAGCAGCGTGCGATCAGGGTGGTGTCGTTTCCCAGCGAGGAGGAAGAAACCGGAGGGCATGTGCAGATGGTGACGCTGCCGATGAAATAGATGGGAGAAACGGAGTCACCGACAAACACAACTCATCGGAACGACCATCCCCGTTCTTGGCGCGTCCCGCCACCTTCCATATCACAGCCTTCGACACTACTAGGAAAAGGGCTACTAATGGCGCACCAGTTTTGCCTACTAATGAAGCATCACTGGTGCGCCATTAGTATCACGCCACTAGTATTTTTTTACTAATGGCGCACCACTGGTGCACCATTAGTATAGGCCACGGTGCTCCATTAGTATAGGCCACTGGTGCGCCATTAGTATTTTTGAATTTGGAAGGCGGGAAAATAGTAGTGGCGCACCGTCTAACCACCACCCTGCGCCACTGCTATTTTTGACTTTGATTTGGATTTGGATCATGATTTTTTTGTCCATTTTTTACTCGTTTTTTTGCTCGTTTTTTGGCATGATATTATTTCAAATTGTGTTCCTGTTTTTGGATCTAGTATGTTCTTTTGCCGTGTTCTTTTGCTGGAGAGGAGTTCGCCCGAAAGGAGTAGGAGGAGGTCACCGGAGAGGCGCTCGCCTACATCGCCGGAGAGGAGGAGGAGGAGGTCGCCGGAGAGGAGTTCACCAGAGTATCGAAGAGGAGGAAGGAGAAACCATGAGGGGATGGGAGGAGAGGAGGGAGGAGGAGCTCACCGGAGAGGAGGGAGGAGAAACCGTGAGGGAGGGGAGGGGAGGGGAGGAGAGGAGGGAGTAGGAGGTCGCCGGAGAGGAGGAGGAGGAGGTCGCCGGAGAGGAGGAGGGTAGTATGGTGGAGGAGAGAAGGGAAGATGGAGTGGAGGAGAGGAGGAGATGGAGTGGAGGAGAGGTGGAGTGGAAGAGAAGAATAAAGATGTAAGGAGGAGAGGACCACGCCCAGCCATATATAGGACATAGTAATGGCGCACCGCGGGCAGGTGCGCCATTACTAACTTTTTTTTTATTTTTTTTATTTTTTTTTGAATTTTGAAGGCGGGAAGATACTAATGGCGCACCACGGGCAGGTGCGCCATTAGTAAGTTTGAATTTTTTTGCCTCCCAGATCTTAAAAGCCCCGTAACTTTTTTCTGTTAGGTTTTTGAGGATTTTGAAAATGTTTAACGGGGTTCCCAACACTACATGGACATATACATGCATGAGTCCTCCGACAAGGTTCATCATTTTCATTAATATCCAGATCAAACAAGTATAGACCTTACAGGACACAAACATGGACTAAAGAGATTACATTATGTGGACTATAATTTGTCAAGTGCCTACAGATTTAAGATTGGAAAAAGATAAGTGCAATGTGATGCTTTTGCCCTTGTCCATCTCATACAGGAAGATGCAAAGAGGGTGAAGGGAAGACCCAGCTAGGATTCGTCACCTCCCACGATCACACTACTAGTGAAAACCTTATACACAGAATCTTAGCAGCAGCGGGGTATAGGAAGAGGCGCTACCACTAATTAGTAGTTGCGCGGGAACAAATCAAGTGCTACTGTTAATTAGCAGCAGCGTGCGATCAGGGTGGTGTCGTTTCCCAGCGAGGAGGAAGAAACCGGAGGGCATGTGCAGATGGTGACGCTGCCGATGACATAGATGGGAGAAACGGAGTCACCGACAAACACAACTCATCGGAATGACCATCCCCGTTCTTGGCGCATCCCGCCACCTTCCATATCACAGCCTCCGACACTACTAGGAAAAGGGCTACTAATGGCGCACCAGTTTTGCCTACTAATGAAGCATCACTGGTGCGCCATTAGTATCACGCCACTAGTATTTTTTTTACTAATGGCGCACCACTGGTGCACCATTAGTATAGGCCACGGTGCGCCATTAGTATAGGCCACTGGTGCGCCATTAGTATTTTTAAATTTTGAACGCGGGAAAATAGTAGTGGCGCACCGTCTAACCCCCACCGTGCGCCATTGCTATTTTTGAATTTTGAATTTCGATCTGGATCGTGATTTTTTTGCCCATTTTTTCCTCATTTTTTGGCACGATATTATTCCAAATTTTGTTCCTGTTTTTGGATCTAGTACGTTCTTTTGCCGTGTTCTTTTGCCGGAGAGGAGTTCGCCGGAAAGGAGGAGGAGGAGGTCACCGGAGAGGCGCTCGCCTACATCGCCGGAGAGGAGGAGGAGGAGGAGTTCGCCGGAGAGGAGGAGGAGGAGGTTGCCGGAGAGGAGTTCACCGGAGCATCGGAGAGGAGGAAGGAGAAACCATGAGGGGATGGGGGAGAGGAGGGAGGAGGAGCTCACCGGAGAGGAGGGAGGAGAAACCGTGAGGGAGGGGAGGGGAGGGGAGGAGAGGAGGGAGGAGGAGGTCGCCGGAGAGGAGGAGGGTAGTATGTTGGAGGAGAGAAGGGAAGATGGAGTGGAGGAAATGAGGAGATGGAGTGGAGGAGATGTGGAGTGGAGGAGAAGTATAAAGAGGTAAGGAGGAGAGGACCACGCCCAGCCATATATACGGCAAAGTAATGGCGCACCGCGGGCAGGTGCGCCATTACTAACTTTTTTTTTATTTTTTTGATTTATTTTGAATTTTGAAGGCGGGAAGATACTAATGGCGCACCATGGGCAGGTGCGCCATTAGTAAGTTTGAATTTTTTTGCCTCCCCAGATCTTAAAAGCCCTGTAACTTTTTTTTTGTTAGGTTTTTGAGGATTTTGAAAATGTTTAACGGGGTTCCCAACACTACATGGACATATACATGCATGAGTCCTCCGGCAAGGTTCATCTTTTTCATTAATATCCAGATCAAACAAGTACATACCTTAAAGGACACAAACATGGACTAAAGAGATTACATTATGTGGACTAAAATTTGGCAAGTGCCTACAGATTTAAGATTGGAAAAAGATAAGTGCAGTGTGATGCTTTTGCCCTTGTCCATCTCTTACAGGAAGATGCGAAGAGGGCAAAGGGAAGACCCAGCTAGGATTCGTCACCTCCCAGGATCACACTACTAGTGAAAACCTTATACACAGAATCTTAGCAGCAACGGGGTATAGGAAGAGGCGCTACCATTAATTAGTAGTTGCGCGGGAACAAATCAAGTGCTACTGCTAATTAGCAGCAGTGTGCGATCAGGGTGGTGTCGTTTCCCAGCGAGGAGGAAGAAACCGGAGGGCATGTGCAGATGGTGACGCTGCCGGTGACATAGATGGGAGAAACGGAGTCACCGACAAACACAACTCATCGGAACGACCATCCCCGTTCTTGGCGCGTCCCGCCACCTTTCATATCACAGCCTCCGACACTACTAGGAAAAAGGCTACTAATGGCGCACCATTTTTGCCTACTAATGAAGCATCACTGGTGCGCCATTAGTATCACGCCACTAGTATTTTTTTACTAATGGCGCACCACTGGTGCACCATTAGTATAGGCCACGGTGCTCCATTAGTATAGGCCACTGGTGCGCCATTAGTATTTTTGAATTTTGAAGGCGGGAAAATAGTAGTGGCGTACCGTCTAACCCCCACCGTGCGCCATTGCTATTTTTGAATTTTGAATTTCGATCTGGATCGTGATTTTTTTGCCCATTTTTTGCTCGTTTTTTGGCACGATATTATTTCAAATTTTGTTCCTGTTTTTGGATCTAGTACGTTCTTTTGCCGTGTTCTTTTGCCGGAGAGGAGTTCGCCGGAAAGGAGGAGGAGGAGGTCACCGGAGAGGCGCTCGCCTACATCACCGGAGAGGAGGAGGAGGGGGAGTTCGCTGGAGAGGAGGAGGAGGAGGTCGCCGGAGAGGAGTTCACCTCCTAGGATTCGTCACCTCCTAGGATCACACTACTAGTGAAAACTTTATACACAGAATCTTAGGAGCAGCGAGGTATAGGAAGAGGCGCTACTACTAATTAGTAGTAGCGCGGGAACAAAACAAGTGCTACTGCTAATTAGCAGTAGCATGAGATTAGGGTGGTGTCGTTTCCCAGCGAGGAGGAGGAAACCGGAGGGCATGTGCAGATGGTGACGCTGCCGGTCACCTAGATGGGAGAAACGGAGTCACCGACAAACACAACTCATCGGAAGGACCGTCCCCGTTCTTGGAGCGTCCCGCCACCTTCCATATCACAGCCATCCGACACTACTAGGAAAAGGGCTACTACTGGCGCACCAGTTTTGCCTACTAATGGCGCATCACTGGTGCGCCATTAGTATCACGCCACTAGTATTTTTTACTAATGGCGCACCACTGGTGCGCCATTAGTATAGGCCACGGTGCGCCATTAGTATAGGCCACTAGTGCGCCATTAGTATAGGCCACTGGTGCGCCATTAGTATTTTTGAATTTTGAAGGCGGGAAAATAGTAGTGGTGCGCCGTCTAACCCCCACCGTGCGCCATTGCTATTTTTGAATTTTGAATTTGGATCTGGATCGTGATTTTTTTGCCCATTTTTTGCTTATTTTTTTGCTCGTTTTTTGGCACGATATTATTTCAAATTTTGTTCTTGTTTTTGGATCTAGTACGTTCTTTTTCCTTGTTCTTTTGCCGGAGAGGAGTTCGCCGGAAAGGAGGAGGAGGAGGTCGTCGGAGAGGCGCTCGCCTACATCGATGGAGAGGAGGAGGAGGAGGTCGCCGGAGAGGAGTTCACCGGAGCATCGGAGAGGAGGAAGGAGAAACCATGAGGAGATGGGAGGAGAGGACGGAGGAGGAGGAGCTCACCAGAGAGGAGGGAGGAGGAGATCACCGGAGAGGAGGGAGGAGAAACCATGAGGGAGGGGAGGGGAGGGGAGGAGAGGAGAGGAGGGAGGAGGAGGTCGCCGGAGAGGAGGAGGAGGAGGTCGCCGGAGAGGAGGAGGGTAGTATGGTGGAGGAGAGAAGGGAAGATGGAGTGGAGGACAGGAGGAGATGGAGTGGAGGAGAAGAATAAAGAGGTAAGGAGGAGAGGACCACGCCCAGCCATATATACGGCATAGTAATGGCGCACCGCGGGCAGGTGAGCCATTACTAACTTTATTTTTATTTTTTTGATTTATTTTGAATTTTGAAGGCGGGAAGATACTAATGGCGCACCACGGGCAGGTGCGCCATTAGTAACTTTTTATATTTTTTTTGACTTATTTTGAATTTTGAAGGCGGGAAGATAGTAATGGCGCACCATGGGCAGGTGCGCCATTAGTAAGTTTGATTTTTTTTGAATTTTTTTGCCTCCCCAGATCTTAAAAGCCCCATAACTTTTTTTCTGTTAGGTTTTTGAGGATTTTGAAAATGTTTAACCTGATTCCCAACACTACATGGACATATACATGCATGAGTCCTCCAGCAAGGTTCATCTTTTTCATTAATATGCAGATCAAACAAGTACAGACCTTACAGGACACAAACATTGACTAAAGAGATTACATTATTTGGACTAAAATTTGCCAAGTGCCTACAGATTTAAGATTGGAAAAAGATAAGTGCACTGTGATGCTTTTGCCCTTGTCCATCTCTTACAGGAAGATGCAAAGAGGGCGAAGGGAAGACCCGGCTAGGATTCGTCACCTCCTATTATCACACTACTAGTGAAAACTTTATACACAAAATCTTAGGAGCAGCGAGGTATAGGAAGAGCCGCTACTACTAATTAGTAGTAGCGCGGGAACAAAACAAGTGCTACTGCTAGTTAGCAGCAGCATGCGATTAGGGTGGTGTCGTTTCCCAGCGAGGAGGAAGAAACCAGAGGGCATGCGCAGATGGTGACGCTGCCGGTGACCTAGATGGGAGAAATGGAGTCGCCGACAAACACAACTCATCGGAACGACCGTCCCCGTTCATGGAGCGTCCCGCCACCTTCCATATCACAGCCATCCGACACTACTAGGAAAAGGGCTACTAATGGCGCACCAGTTTTGCCTACTAATGGCGCATCACTGGTGCGCCATTAGTATCACGCCACTAGTATTTTTTACTAATGGCGCACCACTGGTGCGCCATTAGTATAGGCCACAGTGCGCCATTAATATAGGCCACGGGTGCGCCATTAGTATAGGCCACTGGTGCGCCATTAGTATTTTTGAATTTTGAAGGCGGGAAAATAGTAGTGGTGCACCGTCTAACCCCCACCGTGCGCCATTGCTATTTTTGAATTTTGAATTTGGATGTGGATCGTGATTTTTTTCCCATTTTTTGCTTGTTTTTTTGCTCGTTTTTTGGCATGATATTATTTCAAATTTTGTTCTTGTTTTTGGATCTAGTACGTTCTTTTGCCTTGTTCTTTTGCCGGAGAGGAGTTCACCGGAAAGGAGGAGGAGGAGGTCATCGGAGAGGCGTTCGCCTACATCGCCGGAGAGGAGGAGGAGTTCCCCGGAGAGGAGGAGGAGGAGGTCGCCGGAGAGGAGTTCACCGGAGCATCGGTGAGGAGTTCACCGGAGCATCGGAGAGGAGGAAGGAGAAACCATGAGGGGATGGGAGGAGAGGAGGGAGGAGGAGGAGCTCACCAGAGAGGAGGGAGGAGGAGCTCACCGGAGAGGAGGGAGGAGAAACCATGAGGGAGGGGACGGGAGGATAGGAGGGAGGAGGAGGTCGCCGGAGAGGAGGAGGAGGTCGCCGAAGAGGAGGAGGGTAGTATGGTGGAGGAGAGAAGGGAAGATGGAGTGGAGGAGAGGAGGAGATAGAGTGGAGGAGAGGTGGAGTGGAGGAGAAGAATAAAGAGGTAAGGAGGAGAGGACCACGCCCAGCCATATATACGGCATAGTAATGGCGCACCGCGGGCAGGTGCGCCATTACTAACTTTATTTTTATTTTTTTGATTTATTTTGAATTTTGAAGGCGGGAAGATACTAATGGCGCACCACGGGCAGGTGCGCCATTAGTAACTTTTTTTAATTTTTTTGACTTATTTTGAATTTTGAAGGCGGGAAAATAGTAATGGCGCACCATGGGCAGGTGCGCCATTAGTAAGTTTGAATTTTTTTGAATTTTTTTGCCTCCCTAGATCTTAAAAGCCCCATAACTTTTTTTCTGTTAGGTTTTTGAGGATTTTGAAAATGTTTAATGGGGTTCCCAACACTACATGGACATATACATGCATGAGTCCTCCGGCAAGGTTCATCTTTTTCATTAATATCCAGATCAAACAAGTACAGACCTTACGGGACACAAACATGGACTAAAGAGATTACATTATTTGGACTAAAATTTGGCAAGAGCCTACAAATTTCAGATTGGAAAAAGATAAGTGCACTGTGATGCTTTTGCCCTTGTCCATCTCTTACAGGAAGATGCGAAGAGGGCGAAGGGAAGACCCGGCTAGGATTCGTCACCTCCCAGGATCACACTACTAGTGAAAACCTTATACATAGAATCTTAGCAGCAGTGAGGTATAGGAAGAGGTGCTACTACTAATTAGTAGTAGCGCGGGAACAAAACAAGTGCTACTGCTGATTAGCAGCAGCGTGTGATCAGGGTGGTGTCGTTTCCCAGCGAGGAGGAAGAAACCGGAGGGCATGTGCAGATGGTGACGCTGCCGGTGACCTAGATGGGAGAAACGGAGTCACTGACAAACACAACTCATCGGAACGACCGTCCCCGTTCTTGGCGCATCCAGCCACCTTCCATATCACAGCCATCCGACACTACTAGGAAAAGGGCTACTAATGGCGCACCAGTTTTGCCTACTAATGGCGCATCACTGGTGCGCCATTAGTATCACGCCACTAGTATTTTTTACTAATTGCGCACCACTGGTGCGCCATTAGTATCGGCCACGGTGCGCCATTAGTATAGGCCACTGGTGCACCATTAGTATAGGCCACTGGTGGGCCATTAGTATTTTTGAATTCTGAAGGCGGGAAAATAGTAGTGGCGTACCGTCTAACCCCCACCGTGCGCCATTGCTATTTTTGAATTTTGAATTTGGATCTGGATCGTGATTTTTTGCCCATTTTTTGCTCGTTTTTTGGCACTATATTATTTCAAATTTTGTTCCTGTGTTTGGATCTAGTACGTTCTTTTGCCTTGTTCTTTTGCCGGAGAGGAGTTCGCCGGAAAGGAGGAGGAGGAGGTCAGCGGAGAGGCGCTCGCCTACATCACCGGAGAGGAGGAGGAGTTCGCCGGAGAGGAGGAGGAGGAGGTCGCTGGAGAGGAGTTCACCGGAGCATCGGAGAGGAGGAAGGAGAAACCATGAGGGGATGGGAGGAGAGGAGGGAGGAGGAGCTCACCGGAGAGGAGGGAGGAGGAGCTCACCGGAGAGGAGGGAGGAGAAACCGTGAGGGAGGGGAGGGGAGGGGAGGAGAGGAGGGAGGAGGAGGTCGCTGGAGAGGAGGAGGGTAGTATGGTGGAGGAGAGAAGGGAAGATGGAGTGGAGGAGAGGAGGAGATGGAGTGGAGGAGAGGTGGAGTGGAGGAGAAGAATAAAGAGGTAAGGAGGAGAGGACCACGCCCAGCCATATATACGGCATAGTAATGGCGCACCGCGGGTAGGTGCGCCATTACTAACTTTTTTATTATTTTTTTGATTTATTTTGAATTTTGAAGGCAGGAAGATACTAATGGCGCACCACGGGCAGGTGCGCCATTAGTAACTATTTTATTATTTTTTGACTTATTTTGAATTTTGAAGGCGGGAAGATAGTAATGGCGCGCCATGGGCCGGTGCGCCATTAGTAACTTATTTTATTTTATTTGACTTATTTTGAATTTTGAAGGCGGGAAGATAGTAATGGCGCACCATGGGCAGGTGCGCCATTAGTAAGTTTGAATTTTTTTGTATTTTTTTGCCTCCCCAGATCTTAAAAGCCTGGTAACTTTTCTTCTGTTAGGTTTTTGAGGATTTTGAAAATGTTTAACGGGGTTCCCAACACTACATGGACATATACATGCATGAGTCCTCCGGCAAGGTTCATCTTTTTCATTAATATCCAGATCAAACAAGTACAGACCTTATAGGACACAATAGTAATGGCGCACCACATGTCTGGTGTGCCATTAGTGTCAATTCCATCTATAGCCCTTTTTCTAGTAGTGCGGAAACCACCGCACGACAGCCACGTCAGACACCATGCTCTTTGGAAAATACCACAGAGAGCATGGTCGTCCCCAGCAGCCCCGACATCATAAATCACCGCACATCTGGGAGACGTGTATAGGAGCAAAGAAACCTCCTGCGTGATGAAGCGAACAACGTTGGGGAGGTCATGTTCGACTTTGCTGATGGCGAACCCATTCTGCGCCTCCCTAACACCGCGAGAGAAGGAGGAATGGCCCACGACTTACTACCACACCTCGTGTACATTATGGGCCATGGCATGGTGTCGTTCGTGTCGCCTCTCACTCGATTTGGACCTATGGACGAGCGCACCAGAGTCACCACCTCCAGTGCTATCGCCGTGCCGTCTAAGCGTCCTCGTGAAGTCCATACGAAGCTCTAAGATAGGCCCCGGGGCCTCACCTTGTGTTCTCCTTCTCAACATAACTAGCAGAAAGCAGAGGATGGAGGAGAAGAGATGCAAGGACGGATGCCTTTGTTCTTCCTCTGTCCCTCCTTTTATAGGCGGGTCAAGGGAGAGAGCTAATCCTTCAATGAGTAACCGCCCCCTCCTTCACCAATTCAGGAAGGCCGGGCCCCTACTTTAATGCTCTCCTGCACCACGCACCTCCATGATCTACCCCGCCCGATGCATGCAACATACGTGGCCGAGGATAAGTGCGTGTTAGGAAGAGTGAATTGGCAGTTTATCCCTTGTGCGTTAAAGTCCTTCACGGGCCATTACAAGAGTGGACCCACCATGATGGGATTTACATGACGCTCGGGAAAACTAGAAAGTGGCCCGGACTCAAGATTAATGAAGAAGCAAAGAAGATCTCAGGGGCCAGCCTCTTCCACGCCCTGCCTGTGCACTTATTAGGGCCTACCCTGATGACGCTCGACAGCGTGATCGAGGCAGGCCTGGGGGCTTCTGTCGGTGAAACAAACCCTGGGTATGTTGTCCAAAATATGCACAGGCATGAGAACAAGAAGATTACAACACCAAGCTCTAGTTGGAGCATAATGGATCGGTTCTTCGAAGGACCACCAAGCAGCCCAAGAAGACCAGACTAACCAGTGAAGCAAGATACTGCTAAGTAAGAGCCCTCTCTTGCCAGGCAGGCAAGCCTGGCAACAATTGGGTTACCCCTGGAAGCAAGCTTTCAAGTCGTCCTGACGGGCCTACCGGGACTTGCGGAGGCAAAACCACCTCACTGCAATGCGCGTCGTCGATCGGTGCGGTGTCAAGCTCCAACATGACTAAGTGGCTACTATTTGCCACATGGAAGCCACTTCCTACAAGAAATACCTCCAGACGACACTCGTCATACGACGTGTCGAGCGAGTAGGCATGAAGCTAGCAAAAATACCCAGCAGGGCCTACCGGGCAAGCTACAATGTGACATTGAGCGACGCATTTAATGCGCTCTGTCAGCCTGCAGAGTTAGCTACGATAGCACTGTTTGCTATCTAATCTGTAGATAATGACTAATTTTCCACTACGGTGACCTATTTATATATAAAAGGAGACCCAAGGCAATCGTAGAAAGGGTTAGTGAATCCACCCCCTCAAACATTCATACACGCATAACCGTTTTGCCCCGAGGCAACCGTGCCAGGCAAGATTGTTGCACTCACCACCATTTTTCCACCATCAATCCACCAAAGTAGGAGTAGCGTTTTACGCCTCATGTCAGCCCAAACCTGGGTAAAAACTGCCCATGTGAACTCTGCCATGCTGGCTTATGCTCCTCTGTGCTTTGTGCAACGTGCCCTCCCCCCGCCGAACCAGCAATAGACCCTTGGTCCCATAGGTGGTCGTGGTTTCCCGCGACAGGTGGCCTGGCCCATCGTATAAGAACTGTATGACCCCAAGCATCACACAATTATTGTGGCACCCGGTTAGTCTAGTTCTTCGTTAATGTATTCACTCTCAGAAAGAAATTTTCACTTTGTAGAAATTTTCAAACTCTTCGAGTGTTATGCACCCATTCCTTCTAAGATGTAGAAGTGTTAGCACGGGTGCCGAGTCTAGCTTACATCACTTTTGCGAAGTCCAGATATTTAGCTCACACCATAACACACAAAATCTTTTCTCATCGAGAGGCTTGGTAAAAATATTAGTGAGATTGTCTTCGGACTTGACCTGATTGATGGTAATATCCTCTCGAGCATGATGATGGCGAATGAAATGGTGTTTGATGGCAATATGCTTCGTGCAAGAATGTTGCATAGGATTATGTGCAATTTGGATGGAACTCTAATTATCACAATATAGAGGGATATGCTTGACCTTGATGCTATCTTCCTTTAGTGTCTGCTTCATCCACAATAACTAAGTGCAACAAGCGCCAACAGTTATATATTCGGCCTCAGCCATAGAAAGAGATACACAATTCTGCTTCCTTGATGACCAACAGACCAATGATCTACTGAGGAAATGGCATGTCCCCGAAGTAGATTTCCTGTCCGCCAATTCACTAGCCCAATCCGAGTCTGAATATGCAACGCGATCAAACTCTGCTCCCATAGGATACCATAAACCTAAGGTGGGGTTGTGAGCCAAATATCTCAGAATGCGCTTGACCGTTTGGTGATGTGATTATTTTTTGCAGCTTGATAGCGAGCACACATGCAAACAGTGAACATAATGTCAGGTCCGGATGCACATAGATAAAGAAGAGAACCAATCATAGAACGATAAACCTTCTGATCGTAATCCTTACCATACACATCTGCATCCAGCTTACCATTCATGGGCATAGTAGTTTTATAGACCTGCATTTTGGAATCTTGCATTTTGAACTTCTTCAGGCATTCTTTCAGATATTTCTCCTATCAAATGAAAATGTCATTTTCCTGTTGACGAATTTGCAGTCTGAGAAAGAACTTGAGTTCACTCATCATAGACATTTGATATTTACCGGACATCATTTTCCCGAACTCTAAGCTGCAAGCATTGTTAGTACAGCCGAAGATAATATCATCCACATAGATTTGACATACGAATAGATCATTATCAACAGCATGGGTGAAAATTGTGGGATCAGTGGATCCTGACTTGAACCCTTTCTCGAGCAAAAACTTCTTCAAGGTGTCATACCAAGCTCGAGGCTGGAGGGGTTGCTTCAGCCCATATAAAGTTTCTTCAACCTAAAAACTTTCTTAGGAAACTCAGGTTTTCAGAGCCAGGTGGTTGTCAAACATAAACTTCCTCATCAATTTCACCATTGAGGAAAGCACTTTTCACATCCATTTGATAAAACAAGATATCATTGTATTTTGCATCAGCGAGAAGAATACAAAGTGCCTCCAGCTATGCAAGAGGAGCATATGTTTCACCAAAATCAGTACCTTCTACCCGTGTGTACCCTGGAGCAATAAGACATGGTTCATTTCTCACCACAATGCCATTTTCATCTTGCTTAGTGTGGAAAATCCATTTTGTGCCAATGATATTGTGCTTCCTAGGATTCGGTTTGTCAACCAGTTCCCATACATCATTCAGTTTGACTTGCACCAACTCCTCTTGCATGGCATTCATCCAATCTAGATCATTCATGGCTTCCTCACATTTGTAGTTTTTCCCATGAAACAAAGGAGAAACTGCCACAATAGTTAGCAAACCGAGTGCGTGAACGAGTTGTGGGTCGATAACCTGGATTCTCAAGTTCATCGGGAATTAATGAAGGATCAACTCGATTAGCCACTCGGGGATGAGCATTTTCTTTGTGATGATCCTTGTCATTTTCATCAGCATCAGCATCAGCATTTTGTATCATCATTCCCTTTGGGTTTGCTACTTTGACCACCATTTGGATTTTGATTGCCATTTGCATTCGGAGTAGCATTTGATTCGGAAGTGGCTTGACGAGTTCTGCTTCGAGTCATGGGGGCATTACCATCAGAGGATTCAGGGGCAGTCCCTTCAACAGGCTTCACACTCCCAATGGTCATTTCCAAATAGCATCATAAATCGGTGGTTCATATATCACATTTGGCAGGTGCTCCTTTTGGGAGCCGTTAGTTTCATCAAACTTCACATTTACCGTTTCCATAACTTTCTTGTGGTGGGAGTTGTAGACAACTTAGGTATGCGAGTTTGAGCCATAACCAAGAAGAAAACCTTCATGTGCCTTAGGTGCAAACTTGGAAGAATGATACGTATCAAGAATGTAACAAGGTGTACCAAAAACAAGAAGATAAGAAACATAAGAAACATTCGGTTTCTTGCTAGTGATAAGCTCATATGAAGTTTTTTTAAGGAACTTGTGAATATAAACACTATTGGTAACATGACAAGCAGTGTTAATATCATCAACCCAGAAGCGAATAGGAGTTTTGTACCCACTGAGCATTGTTCTTGCCATTTCCATGAGAGTTCTATTCTTTCACTCAACAACTCCATTTTGATGCGGAGTGTATGCAGTAGAGAACTCATGAGTAATACCATTTTCGTCGAGAAATTCATCGACGTGAGTATTTTTTAACTCAGTTCCATTGTCACTTCTGACATGATTGATTCGCACATCATATTTATTCTGGGCCTCCTTGGCGAAGCTTTTGAAGATATCTTGGGTGCATGTTTTCTCTTGGAGAAAGAATACCCAAGTGTATCGAGAGAAATCATCAACAATAACCAGGCCATAATGACTGCCATCGAAGCTTGCATAGTTTAGAGGACCGAATAAATCCATATGAAGAATTTCCAGAGGTCTAGTTGTAGGCATATCTGTCTTTGATGTATAAAGCTTATTGCCTAACTTTCCAGCCTGACATGTAGCACAGAGACGATTCTTGTTGAATTTTACATCAGGGATGCCATGAAGATGATTTTTCTTCACCAGAGTCTGTAAATTTCTCATACCTGCATGACCAAGTCTTCGGTGCCACAGCCAACCTTTGGTTGCTTTTGCAAGAAAGCAAGTTTGGACCAACGGACCCTTAGAGAAATCCACAATATACAGATCACCTTTTCTAATTCCCTCAAAGATGAAGTAATTGTTAGAAGCCATTGAGGGAGTCCTGGATTAGGGGGTCTCCGGACAGCTGGACTATATCCTTTGGCCGGACTGTTGGACTATGAAGATACAAGATTGAAGACTTAGTATCGTGTCCGGATGGGACTCTACTTGGCATGGATGGCAAGCTAGGCAATACGGATATGCGTATCTCCTCCTTTGTAATCGACCTTGTGTAACCCTAGCCCTCTCCGGTGTCTATATGAACCGGAGGGTTTTAGTCCGTAGGACAACATATAATCATACCATAGGCTAGCTTCTAGGGTTTAGCCTCTCTGATCTCGTGGTAGATCTACTCTTGTACTACCCATATCATCAATATTAATCAAGCAGGACGTCGGGTTTTACCTCCATCAAGAGGGCCCGAACCTGGGTAAAACTTCATGTCCCCTGCCTCCTGTTACCATCTGCCTAGACGCACAGTTCGGGACCCCCCTACCCGAGATCCGCCGGTTTTGACACCGACATTGGTGCTTTTGTTGAGAGTTCCTCTGTGTCGTCGCCGTTAGGCTTGATGGCTCCTTCTATCATCGTTAGCGATGAATTCCAGGGTGAGGCTTTTCTCCCTGGAAAGATTTTTGTATTCGGCGGCTTTGCACTACGGGCTAATTCGCTTGGCCATCTGGAACAGATTGAAAGCTACGCCCCTGGCCATCAGGTCAGGTTTGGAAGCTTAAACTACACAGCTGATATAAGCAGAGACTTGATCTTCGATGGATTCGAGCCTCTACCTTGTGCGTCACGCGGTCATGATGAGTATGCTTTAGTTATACCATCCGACAGTGTTTAGGAGATCGCACCGGCAGCCGCTCCGACCCTTAATTCAGAGCCAGTTGCGTCATCCATGGACGGGTGGATGGACCCCGCCACGGAGGCCTTACCCTCATCAGCGATCGAGCCAAACATCGACCTTACTCTGCATGAGGGCCGTATTGACAAACTGCCGGATCTCTCTCCGGCCACGGACTCTGAACCGCTTGCGCCCGTTCCTAGCGAATCCGATTGGGCTCCAATCATGGAGTTTACCTCCGCGGATATTTTTCAGCACTTGCCCTTTGGCGACATACTATACTCGTTAAGGTCTCTCTCCTTGTCAGGAGGATCCTAGCCGAACTATGTCCGGCAGGACTGGGATGCGGACGATGAAGAAATTCGCGGCCCACCCACCACCCACTTAGTAGCCACTGTCGATGACTTAACCGACATGCTCGACATCGACTCTGAAGACATCAACGGTATGGACGACGATGCGGGAGACGAAGATAAACCACTGCCCACAGGGCACTGGATAGCCACCTCATCATACGATATATACATGGTGGACACACCCAAAGAAGGCAATGGCGACAAGACAGCGGATGATGACCCCTCCAAGAAGCAACCCAAGCGCCGACGTCAGCGGCGCCTCTCTAAGTCCTGCTAAAGCAAAAGTGGTGATACCGGCACAGGAGATAATAACACTCCGGATAGTGCCGAAGATAACAACAATCCCCTCCAGCAAGATTTAGAGCAGGAGGATGGAGGAGCCAGCCCTCTTGAGAGAATGGCAGATGGAGAAGCGAAGGATGATAATTACATGCCCCCCTCCAAAGACGAGGCAAGCCTCGGTGATGATGAATTTGCCGTGCCAGAGGATCCCGTCGAACAAGAGTGCTTCAAGCATCGGCTTATGGCCACGGCAAATAGCCTTAAGAAAAAGCAGCAGCAGCTTCAAGCTGATCAAGATCTGCTAGCTGACAGATGGACTAAAGTCCTCGCGGCCGAGAAATATAAACTTGAGCGCCCCTCCAGGAGTTACCTAAAATGCAGGTTGCTACCTCGACTGGAGGAAGAAGCGTATGACGCAGCTGATCGGCCACCTCGTGGCCGTGATAGAGAGGCATTCCAGCCAAAAGCTCAGCCCGCACCCTGACGCCATTCAAATAAAAAAGCATGGGGAAACATGCCAGACTTGCGAGATGTATTGGAGGACAAAGCAAAACATGCAAGATCGATCTACGGATCACGAGGGGGCGCCACTATGCGAGATGATAAACATCACGCAGGATACAGTAAAAGTCAATCCGGCTGGGCCGAACACAGCGGGCAAGACCCATTCGAGCTTCGTTGCGATATAGCCCAATACAGAGGCGCTGCACACCCCCTATGCTTCACAGACAAAGTAATGGATCATCAAATCCCAGAGGGATTCAAACCCGTAAATATTGAATCATACGATGGCACAACAGATCCTGCGGTATGGATCGAGGATTTCCTCCTCCACATCCACATGGCCCGCGGCGAGGAATTACACGCCATCAAATACCTCCCTCTAAAGCTCAAAGGACCAACGCGGCATTGGCTTAACAGCTTGCCAGCAGAGTCCATTAGCTGTTGGGAAGATCTGGAAGCCACATTCCTCGACAACTTTCAGGGCACTTATGTGCGACCACCAGACGCCGATGACTTGAGCCACATAATTCAGCAGCCAGAAGAATCGGCCAGGCAATTCTTGACACGGTTCCTAACAAAGAAAAACCAAATCATCGACTGTCCAGATGCAGAGGACCTAGCAGCCTTCAAGCATAACATCTGCGACGAGTGGCTTGCCCGGCACCTTGGACAGGAAAAGCCGAAATCTATGGCAGCCCTCACGACACTCATGACCCACTTTTGTGCGGGAGAAGACAGCTAGCTGGCTCGCAGTAACAACATATCAAAAAACCATGGTACTTCGGATACCAAGGACGGCAATAGCAGGTCACTTCGCAACAAACATAAGCGCCGCATTAACAAAGAAAATACTGAGGATACGGCAGTCAATGCCGGATTCAAAGGCTCTAAACCCTGTCAACAGAAAAAGCCATTCAAAAGAAGCACTCCGGGCCCGTCCAGGTTGGACCGTATACTCGATCGCTCGTGTCAAATACATGGCACCCCGGACAAGCCAGCCAACCACACCAACAAAGATTGTTGGGTGTTCAAGCAAGCCGGCGAGTTAATTGCCGAAGATAAAGATAAGGGGCCACATAGCGATGACGAGGAAGAGCCCCGGTAGCCAAACACCAGAGGACAGAAAAGGTTCCCCCCACAAGTGCGGACGGTGAACATGATATACGCAACCCACATCCCTAAGAGGGAGCGGAAGCGTGCGCTCTGGGACGTATACGCGTTGGAGCCAGTCGCCCCAAAGTTCAACACATGGTCCTCCTATCCGATCACCTTCGACCGCAGGGACCACCACACTAGTATCCGTCGTGGTGGATTTGCCGCACTGGTCCTAGACCCAATCATTGACGAATTTCACCTCACTCGAGTCCTTATGGATGGCGGCAGTAGCCTGAACCTGCTTTATGAGGACCCAGTGCGCAAAATGGGTATAGACCCCTCAAGGATCAAACCCACGAAAACAACCTTTAAAGGTGTCATTCCAGGTGTAGGGGCCCATTGCACAGGCTCAATTACACTGAAAGTGGTCTTCGGATCCCCGGATAACTTCCGAAGCGAAGAATTAATCTTCGATATAGTCCCGTTCCGCAGTGGTTATCACACACTGCTCGGGCGAACCGCATTTGCGAGATTCAATGCGGTACCGCATTATGCATACCTCAAGCTCAAGATGCCAGGACCTCGGGGGGTCATCACAGTCAATGGAAACACAAAGCACTCTCTCCGTACGGAGGAGCACACTGCGGCCCTCGCAGCAGAAGCGCAAAGCAGCCTCTCAAGGCAATCCACCAGTTCGGCGTTTCAAGACCCGGACACCTTCAAGCGCGCTCGGAGTAATCGGCAACTAGACCGCTTGGCACGATCTGAGATCACATAGCAATGCGGCCCCCACCCCAGTCCCAGCCAAACAGCAAAATTCGTGCCACGCGTACATAATTACGCATTAAAAATACCATGGGCACAGGCGGGGAGGGGGGCACAACTACGGCACGCCCCGATACGTGGCTTGCAAACCCTGTCCGGCAGCATCATTGCCGAACACATGATGCCGCAACCAAAGAGGCAGAAAGCTACGTCACACCACGGAACTCCCAGGTGGATTACGATAACGAGTGAAATATTTGCTTTAATACTATTCCTCAGCTTGCCCTTGGAAGGGACATAGTCCTACTTTTTGCTTATCGCACTATCTGTATCATTATGCTTTAACGCACCTCTTTGAATAAAAAACGCATAACATTACGACTATTATTGTATTCTAGTTATATATATATATATGTGTGTTCATTAATGACACCTTGCAACCGTACACTTTGGTACGGCCAACACACTAGGGGCTTAGTACCCCACAATATGGTGTGAGAAGTCCAAACACTTTCACAAGTGCGGCACCCCGAGCTTATAGCATTATTGCATCAGCTCCGAATGATGTCTTTGGTCCAATGTTGGGTTTGCCCAGCTCCTATGTTGTGCTACCTTACGTTCCGCTCTATCGGCTAAGGTAGCGCTAGGAGAACTACTGCGATTGTGCCCCGGTTCTGTTGGGCTAAGCTCCTCAGTAGAGAAAGCTAAAACTGACTGTCATGATAAGGCGAGAGTCTGGTCGCTGTTCGGCGAGGTTTCGAGTCCCTAAAGACTTATGCCGCTTAGAGCGAGGAGCCGATCCTAACCGGCTTAAAGGCGTGTATCGTGCCCCGAATTCGGCCTTCCGAATACCGGCGGCTTCGCCAAAATTTAAAATTATAGAATTCTATGGCTAAGTGAGAGTGATAAAGCATTATTAGTCCGGTTGCCTTGTTTGCTGTGCTGAGCACCTCCCTCGAAGGACCAAACATGGGAACAAGAGTGCTCGGGTTTATCCCGAACACCCCTGCACTCGCGGCATGGGGGCAGAAGCCGAGGACTAGCCATCTCTCAGATTGGATAAATAGCCAAACAGAAGGTAATATTTTAAATTCAAACAAGCGTTGCATAGCGCATATGAAACAAGATTTCATCATACAGGATCACACGAGCAAGTTTACTCAAATATTACATCCTTTGAACATTCGTCCGATACAAGACAGTCACCCTTCAGGACACCCTCATAATAAATTTTGGGGGTGCGATGCTCCTTGCCCTACGGCGGTCCCTCCTTGATTAGCTTCACGGCGTGCAGCTTGGCCCATTGCACCTTCACGCGGGCGAAAGCCCGGCGTGCACCTTCGATTCAGACAGACCGCTTGACGACCTCAAGCCGTGGGCAGGCGTCCACAAGCCGCCTCACCAAGCCAAAGTAGCTGTTCGGAAGGGCGTCGCCAGGCCACAGCCAGACTATAGAGCCCTTCATGGCCTGTTCGGCTGCCTTGTGCAGCTCGACTAGCTACTTCAGCTGGTCGCTCAGAGGCACCGGGTGTTCGGTCCCAGTACACTGAGACCAGAACATCTTCTTCGTTGAGCTTCCCTCCTCAGCCTGGTAAAACTGTGTGGCATCCGACACGATGCGGGGCAAATCTGCGAATGCTCCTGGAGAGCTCCGGATCTGGGTAAGTAATAGGTAATTTACTTTCACATGCTTGCTTTGCATATAGAATGCCTTACCCACTGCTATTTTCTTCATTGCGTCAATCTCCTGGAGGGCCTTTTGGGCCTCGGCCTTGGCACTCTTCGCACTCTCGAGGGCCGCGGCAAGCTGAGACTCTCGCGTCTTCGAGTCAAGCTCCAACGCCTCGTGCTTCGTCACGAGAACCTGGAGCTCTTGCTGCACCTCGCCCACCCGTGCCTCTTGCCTTTCCCGCTCGGCGCACTCCTTGGCCGCTTTGTCTTCGACCTCGGATAGCGCTTGCTTCAGGGACGCCACCTCGGTTGTGGCCCCTGGCAAATATAAGATGATCCTGTCATTTTGCAATCACGTCTTCTTTTATATATACATATCTATAGACTGGGTATTACTTACCCTTGTTCTCCTCTAGCTGCCTCTTAGCAAGGCCGAGCTCTTTCTTGGACCCCTGGAGGTCCTACTTCAGTGTGGCGACCTCCGCAGTCAGGGCGGCTGATGCCAGCAGCGAAGCCTGTATACGCATAGACATACTTATGTTAGACTCATGCGGTATTATTTTATCCTCTATTCGGCTTTTCTTTCCGAACACCGAATAGAGCATCAGGGGCTACTGTCTATGCGGTAATATTTTTCCTATATTATAAACACTTACCTCAAAGCCCGTTATAAGGCTGGCACAGGCTTGAGTCAATCCGCTCTTGGCGGACTTAACCATCTGGACCACCGCACTCATAATACTACGGTGCTCCTCGTTGATGGAAGCGTTGTGAAGCGCTTCCAGCTGATTTTCCGGTGCCTCTGGATGGACAGAGGTCACCGGCACAGGCGTCTCGCCCCTCTCAGAAGGAGGCCGCCTGCCCGAGTCCGGAACCGCTGGAGGTTTCGGTGCGGTGTTCGGCCGAGGGACAAACTCGGGGCCCTCAGGGGCCTTGTCCCCTCGCTCCCGAAGTCCGGAAGGTCGCCTTGAGGCGCCTCCGGGACTGTCTCCCCTCGACCCAGTGCCTCTTGAGACAACACCTCGACGTCGTCCACAGGGCAAGGGGAGGTGGCGGTCGAAAGTGGATCGCTATCCATATCCGACGAGCCCAGGGAGCCGTCCGACGATACATTGATATGGGCTCGTGGCGGCCTGCATAATCATATTCGGCATTAGGGAAAGCAGTGCGATAAAGGAATGCTATGAGTTACTCTAGTATCCGAATACTTACGACCTCCCCAGGGGCTTGGCCCTGGGCAACCACTCGTCTTCGCCTTCGGCGGCGGCGGTGGAGCTATCCAGAAGGAGAGTCCTTCCCTTCTTCGACCCTTCGGCCCCCCAGTTGGGGCGGCCTTCCTTTTCTTGTCTCCCCCAACTGAAGGGGGAGCATCTTCTTCTTCCTCCTCGTCTTCGGGGGAGGAGTGTGCCGCAGAGTCATTGGACGATGAGTCCGATAACACCTGGCGTCGGGAACTCTTTCGGGTTCCCCTGGCCTTCTTGGTCTTCTCTGGCACCTTGTAAGGAGCCAGAGTCAGCATCTCCGTCAGGAGAGCATTTGCTAGGCCTTTGGACAAGGGAGCTGGACAGTCAATCTGTCCGGCCGTTTCCTGCCAGTCCTGTCAAAGGAACGGGAGCTTAGATCCCACATAGAGTCAAACTATGAAAAACAAGTATCCTGTAAGAGGTAAAACAGCTTACTGCGCTGGCTTGGCGCTTCGCGCAGAATCCGCGATCCTCGGTAGTAGGAGGAGGAACCTCGGCGCCCTTGAATAGCACCTTCTAGGCATCCTCGTGTGTTGTATCGAAGAGCTTGTTCAGAGTTTGGTGCTGGGCCGGGTCGAACTCCCACAAGTTGAAGGCCTGTTGTTGACACGGGAGGATCCGGCGGATGAGCATGACCTGGACTACGTTGACGAGTTTGAGCTTCTTGTTCACCATGTTTTGAATACACGTTTGGAGTCCGGTCAGCTCTCCCGAACTACCCCAGGATAGGCCCTTCTCTTTCCAGGAGGTGAGCCGCGCGGGGATGCTAGACCGGAACTCGGTGGCCGCTGCCCATGTAGGGTCACGCATCTTGGTGAGGTAGAACCACCCCGATTGCCACCCCTTTATGGTCTCCACAAAGGAGCCCTCGAGCCATGTAACATTGGGCATCTTTCCCACCATGGTGCCTCCGCACTCTGCCTGGCGGCCACCCACTACCTTCGGCTTGACATTGAAGGTCTTCATCCATAAGCCGAAGTGGGGCTTGATGCGGAGGTAGGCCTCGCACACGACGATAAACGCCGAGATGTTGAGGATGAAGTTCGGGGCCAGATCGTGGAAATCCAGGCCGTAGTAGAACATGAGCCCCTAGACAAATGTGTGGAGAGGGAATCCCAGTCCGCGGAGGAAATGGGTAAGAAACACTACCCTCTCATGCGGCCTGGGGGTGGGGATGAGGTGCCCCTCATCTGGGAGCCGGTGCGCGATGTCGTCGGGCAGGTATCTGGCTCTCCTCAGCTTCTTGATGTGTCCCTCCATGACGGAGGAGACCATCCACCTGCCTCCCGCTCCGGACATGGTTGGAGAAGGATGGGGTGGGAAGTGCGGACTTGGGCGCTGGAGCTCGAGTGTGTGAAAATGGATGAGCAAAGGAGGAAGAAGGCGTGGATGAAAAGGTGAATCCTTGTCCCTTCATATGGGCGGCCGAAACTATGCGCCCCCACTAGCCTGGTAAAACTTGCTTATCACCCAAAGTGTCGTAATCGATGGCGCGGTTGGGTTACCCATGCCCATATTGATGAGAATCCCGTGATAAGGGGACATGATCTTTGCTTTGACAAGACATGTCAAAAAACTGCCTCGCGTTATGTGCGGGGCTAGTTAAAGGAAACGGTTTGAATAATCACCGGGCCATGACATAATGTCGTGTTGCCAACACGTGTCAGCAGATTAGATTTGTGGAAGTATTATTCTCTCTACGGTGGTATGTGGAACTTATTTTGTAGGGTCGGACACTATCCTTGTATTCAAATTCTTCGTGATGTATTCGGAGGAGGAACCCGCCTTGCAATGCCGAAGACAATACTGCACGCCGGACTCATCTTCATTGAAAGCCTGGTTCAGGGGCTACTGAGGGAGTCCTGGATTAGGGGGTCTCCGGACAGCCGGACTATATCCTTTGGCCGGACAGTTGGACTATGAAGATACAAGATTGAAGGCTTCATCTCGTGTCTGGATGGGACTCTACTTGGCGTGGAAGGCAAGCTAGGCAATACGGATATGCGTATCTCCTCCTTTGTAACCGACCTTGTGTAACCCTAGCCCTCTCCGGTGTCTATATAAACCGGAGGGTTTTAGTCCGTCGGACAACGTACAATCATACCATAGGCTAGCTTCTAGGGTTTAGCCTCTCTGATCTCGTGGTAGATCTACTTTTGTACTACCCATTTCATCAATATTAATCAAGCAGGACATATGGTTTTACCTCCATCAAGAGGGCCCGAACCTGGGTAAAACTTCGTGTCCCCTGCCTCCTGTTACCATCCGCCTAGATGCACAGTTCGGGACCCCCTACCCGAGATCCGCCGGTTTTGACACCGACAGCCATGAAGACAATGCATTTGGATATGGAGAATAAAACTAGCATTCCTAAATCACATAGCTTGCGAACTAACATGGGATTGAATCGAAGAGATTGAATAAGTAAAACATCATCAACGGACTTGTCTTTGGATATATAAATTGTACCTAGCCCAATTACCTTTCCTTTGTTGTTGTCGCCAAAAGTGATATATATTAGAGGAGAAGTAGTTAAGTTGGGGTCGACAAACTACGACTTGTCTATGATCATATGTCTAGTGCATCCACTATCCATCATCCATTCGATACACCTGGAGACATAGTCCTGCAGAAGAATTTGGCTTTCTTAACAACCAACATCTTTGCAGGTGGCTTCGAAACAAATGAACAAGCGGGATCTACTTTCTTTTGGTAAACATAGTTGTTGCTCGATGAAGTGCGAGCATACTTGAAAGAATAGGCATTGAAATTCCTTCCAGATGAATGAGCATAGTGATTGTATGAGGAATGCATATACTCATTTTGTCAAACTCTTTCTGCCTGCATGGTTACTCGAGTAGTAATAGGAAAATCATCAATAGTTTTCTTAGGCACCCAAATAGCTCTCTCTAGGGGTCCATTTCTACTATTTGGTCGAACATAGCGAGCAACAGCCTCACCATGTTAATTTTTGCACAACGTATAGTTGTCCAAAGAATAATCATCAGGATTTTCATGTATGGGAGAGTTATATCCCGAAAGCAATGCTGGATCGAGCGTTTTGCTCTTTGTAGGTGTCGTTGTCAAAACCGGCAGATCTCAGGTAGGGCATCCCAAACTATGTGTCTAAGGCTAATGGTAACAGGAGGCGGGGGACACAATGTTTACCCAGGTTCGGGCCCTCTCGATGGAGGTAAAACCGTACCTCCTGCTTGATTGATCTTGATGATATGAGTACTACAAGAGTTGATCTACCACGAGATCGTAGAGGCTAAACCCTAGGAGCTAGCCTATGATTTTTGATTGTTGTTGTCCTACAGACTAAACCCTCCGGTTTATATAGACACCGGAGGGGGCTAGGGTTACACAGAGTCCGTTACAAGGGAGGAGATCTACATATCCGAATTGCCAAGCTTGCCTTCCACGCAATGGAGAGTCCCACCCGGACACGGGACGAAGTCTTCAATCTTGTATCTTCATAATCTAACAATCCAGCAAAAGTATATAGCCCGACTGTCCGAGGACCACCTAATCTAGGACTCCCTCGGTAGCCCCTGAACCAGGCTTCAATGACGATGAGTCCGACGCGCAGATTGTCTTCGACATTGCAAGGTGGGTTCCTTCTCCGAATACTCCATAGAAAATTCTGAACACAAGGATCGTGTCTGGCTCTGCAAAATAAATTCCACATACCACCATCAAGAGTATATTATTCCACAAATCTAATCTGCTGACAACTTTTTATAATGTAATGTCCTGCCGTGGCCACTGCACGTGTTGCGAGGCGGTTCTATTGGAAACGTCTTGTCGAAGCAAAGATCGTGTTCCCCTTATCACGGGATTCCCATCAATATGGGTGTGGGTGACCCAATCGTGTTTGTTAGTATGACTCCTTGATTCTAGGCAAGTTCCAAACAGCCACGCAGAGGACGCTTGATATTCACCCTCTTTATAAAGGGGCCAAGGCATGTCCTTTTCTTCTCACGCCCGATCCTTCCCCTCCCCCACCTTCAGCTCCAACACCCAAGTCTTAGGCTAAGCGCTTCGGACCTTCAACCATGTCCGGATCCATCCTTCAAGGTCAGTGGATGGCCTCCTCCATCAGGGGAGGGCATTAAGAAGCTAAGGGAAGCCAGGTATCTGACCGCCGAAATCTCGCACATGATGCCTGCTCAAGGGCAGGTCATCCCCTCTCCCGAACCCAACAAGAGTGTCATATTTGTTTCCCACTTCCTCCGAGGGCTAGGCTTTAGTCTTGATCCCTTCGTAAGAGGCCTTATGTTCTATTACGGGCTCGATTTCCACGATCTAGCTCCAGATTCCATCCTTCACATCTCGTCGTTTATCGTCGTGTGCGAGGCCTTCCTCCGCATCACCCCACACTTCTGCTTATGGCTCAAGACCTTCAATGTGAAGCCGAAGACGATCGACGGGTGACACGCAGATTGGGGAGGTGCCATAATAAGCAAAGGTGCCGATGCTCCATGGCCTAAGGGCTCCTTCCCGGAGGTGTCCAATGTATGGCAGCGGGAGTGGTTTTACATCACAGCTCCCCGAAGTAAAAAGTGGGCAGCTGCCACCGCCTTCCGCTCGGCCCCCCCGCCGCAACTGGCGTCATAGGTCAACAAGGGGCTGGACTAGGGGCCAGGTAATTACGTACTAACATTGCAAAGTCGCATCCGAGATCTCCTCAAGAGGGATGTCAATCTTGTCAAGGAAATGCAAGTTATGCTAGTTCGTCGGGTCCTTCCATGCGGATGTCGATCTCTCCGTATGTGGGAGTTCAACCCGGAAGGATTGCGAACTATTCAGCAATTCCTCGGCATGACGCTCGAAGAGATGTATGGATTGTTCTTCGGATCACGAATAAAGTGTCCGGACACCACCGAGGATGCGGGTCTCAACTGCAACCATCCAGATACCCACGTAAGTAATTCTGTGGCCGAACATGTTGTCTTTTTATTTGTCACAACATCATTCTGAAAAAATCGCTCTCAGCCAGGACTGGATAAGAAAGGCGAAGATGGTCAGGTGTTCAGCCCCCTTCCCGAAGGCTCACCGGATCCTGTGCTAGCCAGGATGCTTGAGCGTGCACCTTATCAAGTGCCATTAGGGGAAGATAAAGGGAGGAATAAAGAAGCCGAAAGCGGGCTTCACGCAATACTCATCCAAACCGGGGGAATTAGTGTCTCCGCGAAGGAGGATAATCAGGGAGAAGAATCCAGAATCCCCTCTGCCCAAGGAAGGAAAAGAACCGCCTCTGAAGACTTGGAAACGAAGATTTCCAAACGAGGGAAGAAACCTTCGCCAGGGGGCCCTGCTCCGGAGGGCGGCCTTACCGCACAGTGCCCGTAAGGGGGCTAGCCCCCCACCGAAATGTAAGTGAACAAGAGTACTTTTGGTAAATATATCCTCGTTTATCTCCATGGACAATAACCGGGATATATATCTTGCAGTCCGGCTCGTAGCCCTTCTCGACAGAGTTCGTCTTCGGGGTATCTTCTTCCGGAGATGATGGAGAGCGAAATGCCTCCCCCTAGGTATCATCACAGAGGATTTCTCCTGATCCGCCAAGGGCAGAAGGTGACCCTTCGGCCACCCGATGTTCGGAGTATTCGGCTCCTAAGGAGAGAAAGAGAAAGAGTCTAGGACTGTCCGGTGCACAACCAGACGCACTGATGGGTCTTTTGGAGCAAGCGGCTATCTCAGAGGCGCATCGTACTTTAATGGGTACGGTGGCTGAGAGGATTTCATCCACCAAAAGTGGGTTGCCTGAGGCTTTTACGAGCCTGCTAAGAGGCTTTGAGGTACGCAAAGTAATATATAAATTTTTTGACGATACTTCACACGCTAGGTGTGCTCTATAAAGATAGTAGCCCCTGAGACTCTGGTTGCTATCCAGAGGAAGCAAATAGAGGATCATAGTCCCGGGTAATGATCGCGCTGCTTTCATGTGCAGGCGGCTGAGGGTCCGGTGGCTGGCCGGACTTCTGAGTTTGCCGGACTGAGGCGGCAACTTGACGCGGCAGATGCCGACATTAAGCTTGTGAACAAACGGCTTGACGAGGCACAGAGTATGTATTTTTGGGTGGTCAACAAATATTAATAGGAGCATGATGCTAGTATCTATAATATACTGTGACTGCACATGGAGCTGCGGCCGTGGAGACCCTTTGGGCGAAACTTGCCCGAGCCAAGGAACAAGCAAGGAGAACTGATGCGGCCACCCTAAAGGCGGCCGAAGACTTAAGAGCCGAACAGGCTCTTGTCGCCAGAGCGAAGATAAAATGGCCAAGATGGCTATTGAGCTGAAAGATGCTGCTGGCCGATATGAGCTCCTTGAAAAGGAAAGCCAAGCGAAAGCGGCTGACCTGAAAAAAGCCATGGAAGCAGCCAAGGAAAACCGCTCTAAAATTAGAGCGGCGAAGGAGGAGCTCTGTCAAGCTGGAGATATCATGGCTGGGAAGCCATTTTTGTTGCGGTCGAAGTTCGGAGATTCGAAATATGCCCCTCTGGATCAATTATGGAGTGCTGCAGACACGTATTCGGACTTGGCAATGAGTGCTGCTGATGCGACTGATTTTTTCAAAGATCAGAAAGATCATGCAGTGGAGAGGTTGTTCTGGTCGCAGTTCAGCGCTCCAACGCGTCTACTGCTGTTGAATGACCAAATGGTCGAGTGGGCCGAGCTCCATAGGTTCTCCGGACTCGCCATGAGGTCTATCGTGGATCATCTTTGGCCGAAGGGACCAAGGCTGAATAGTTACTTTGGTTTAGTGCAACGATTCCTTGGTGTTGTGCCCCATATCGACGCTATAAAGAGGTCATCGTGCATAGAGGGTGCGCGGATGGTGCTTGCCCGTGTTAAGACATACTGGGCAGAGATGGAGGCCACCGCTGTTGCAACCCGGGATCCGGCCGTACGCCAGGCCTCGGTTGAGCACTATTTTGAAGAAGTCCTAGAAGGCGTTCGTTTAATAGAGGCTTAGTGCTCGAAGAGTATTATGTTCGAGTGACATGTATCCCAATTGTAAAAGCAATGCTATTTGGATTATAAAGGCCGTGTTTATACTTTTGCCTGAAAGTATTATGATGCCTCCTGTGCGGCTGTTTATATATGTATATAACCTGAAAGTTTGCAGTCGTTGTCGTGGGAAATATTCCGACAATAATAAGGTATAGGGTAACGGAGCATGATCTATCGAGATGCATATGAGTAACAGGTGGTTTTAGCGAGTTCGGGCCTCTCACAGTGGAGATAACAACCCTACGTCTCGTGCTCCGGAGAGGCTTTGTATTATCTTAGTATGTATCCGGAGATTACAATGCATGAGAGAAGGGAATGGAACCCATGCCTGAGTTAAGTTCCGAGACTATTGGTGAAAAGAGAGAGAGAGGTGGAAGAAAAGACTCCCTTAGTCTAGTGGTGGGGGTGGCTTATATAGAGTGCTCCACCCCCTCACCCCTTATGTTACACGGTGGAGCATCAATGCCATAATGCCTGCCCACTATAAAACCATCATGCTGACTATTGGTCTTTGCATATCCGAGTGAGTTACACGGTCGAGTGGAATGAGCTCGTCGAGTGAAGTGCCGTGCTCCGAGTGGTTGTCGTCGTCCGAGTGACTTTCAAGTTGCGGTACATCTGGACAGCGATCTAGCCCAGGGGCCCAATACAAAGTATACGGTGTCCATGGGTAGGGCCTTTAGGTCAGGCCTGTTACCCCACCACCAATACATGTCCTCGTCATTAGCCCCCGAATTGGTCGAGGTTGAGCGGGTCGACTCGAGGTGAATTCCCAGATGAGTCGAGTGCTGCAGAGGCACTTATGAACTCCCTCTGGTCACCCAGCGATCTTATCTCCGCATGTTGCCTTGACGGATTCTAGACTGTATGGTGTCCGAGTGAAATGAGCTCAAACGGGTCCGCGAAGGAGCGTTAAACTCACTTTATAGCAATTTTTTTTGGAGTGATTTGGAGCTGGTCTTGCATTGAGTAACTGATTACTCGGAATTTCTTCACGCCTGGAACGTGTCTTTGTTTTGTTGTTTGGCCGTCACTCCGACCGGGCGGGCCGTTCCGAGTGGATACCATTCCAGTGGGGGCACGCTGAGTGCACCCACTGGGTGTAGTCCCAGAGACTGCCGTCGACTGTGGGCAGTCGGCGGGAGTCTTAGAGCCTGTCTTTTTTGTTGTTGATTGGCTGTCACTTGGACCAAGCGGACCGTTCCAAGTGGATACGAACAGTCGGCGGGAGTCTTAGAGCCTATCTTTTTTGTTGTTGTTCATCACTCGGACTAGTCAGGCCGTACCGAGTGGAGATTACACCAGTGGGCGCACGCTGAGTGCACCCACTGGGTGTAGTCCCCGAGACCGCCGTCGACTACGGGCAGTCGGCGGGGGTCTGAGAGAACTAAAACTCTTCTTAGATGGTACTGATCGAACTTGTTCTTCTCTGACTCGGAGGTCGAGTAATTCTGGAGCTTGTTTTGCATCGAGCAAAATGTTTCTTTCTAAGTTCTCTTCCAGTGGGGGCACGTTGAGTGCACCGGCTGGGTGTAGTCCCCGAGCCTCTGTCGGACTAGATGAGTCGAGCAGAGGGTTTAAGTCTCCTGGTAAACCTCCACGCAGTTGACACGGTAAATATCTTTTAGTCTGAAATTGAGTCAATCAGATGCATCTTCAAGTGCTTGACATGGTAAATAAGCTCAGCCTGGAGCTGAGTCAGTCAGAATGATCTTCGTGCACTCGGCATGGAATAAATTCAGCCTGGAACTCGGTCAAGCAGGTGAATCTTTGTGCTCTCGGCACGGTGAATGAATTCGGCTTTGAAACTGCCGACTGTAGAAAACAGCTGGACACTCTAGGGAGTAATCTTTCCATTAGTACTTCTACCGTTAGATTTTGCGTGAAAGGGGTATTTCTAAGAGTACATTGTATCTGCAGAGGAGCTTCATTTTCACCCTTTTGCATGAAAGGGGTATTTGTCCGAGTGGACGTGCTTCCTGACTGATCGGGTATGATGACTGCAAGGAAAAACTTGGTGGCACTCGTATTTCTCCCGGAGGAGATAGACTAGTGGTCTGACATGGACATGCCATGAAAGCCGAGTGACGAGGCTAGTGTGTGGGCTGACTCTCCGGAGAGATGCCACTCATTATCCTGGGGGAACACCGGCACATGCCATCTCTGAGTCCAAGTTTGTGAAACTGACGCCTTGGAGTCTAGGATAATGTCCAAGTGTATCCGTAGAGGAGCATCGTTTTCACCCTTTTGCAGTCTGAAGATGACTTCAAGATATGAGTTGGGCGATTGTCCGAGTGGACAGTACTACCCTTATAGATTTTCGGCGGAACGAGCATGTATGATCAAAAAGATATTCCTGATGCGATCGATGGGTTGATCGAATGGGCTTAACCCCTGAGGGCAGCATGGCCAACGGCTGTGCGTAACCCTTGAGTGATGCTTGAAAGAGGTAAGCTTGCTACAGGGTGTGACATGAGGTTTGCTCATATGAGTAACTTAGTCGTTCATGTGTTGGGGGTGTATAGGTAAAGACATGTCCAAATGATGGAGACGCGTGAGGTGTCCGAGGGGCGATGATGTGTAACCGAGTGACGACGCGTGGTGCGGTCGAGTGGTGAAGACGTGCACAACCGAGTGGCGACGCATGGAGAGGTCGAGTCATGATGTGCGAGGTGGTCGAATGATGAAGACTTGCACAACTGAGCGGCAACGCGCGGGGTGGCTGAGTGGTGAAGACGTGCACAACCAAGTGGCGACGGGCGGGGCGGTGGAGTGAGGATGCGCGAGGTGGCCGAGTGAAGGTCTACGTGTCCAGCCAAGTTGTGACGCGCGGGGCGGCCATGTGGTGAAGGCATGCACAACCGAGAGGCGACGCGCGGAGCGGCCAAGTGGTGAAGACGTGCACAACCGAGTGGCGACGTGCAGGATGGCCGAGTGAGGATGCGTGAGGTGGTCGAGTGAAGGACTAAGTGTCCAGCCAAGTGGTGACGCGCGGGGCGGCCATGTGGTGAAGGCATGCACAACCGAGAGGTGACGCGCGGAGCGGCTAAGTGGTGAAGATGTGCACAACCGAGTGGCGACGTACGGGATGGCCGAGTGAGGATGCGCGAGGTGGTCGAGTGAGGATGCTTTCGAAGCTAATGTAGCGATGAGGTTGATGTAGTGTGGTTGCGACGCAACAAGACCGGCGTGACAACTGAGTTTGAGTAGGAATGAAGATGGCGCGCACAGTGTCTAGGTGATTATAAAGCTTGTCAAAGTGGTGGATCGAATGCACTTGTTGAAGTGAAGGATCTGACTGGTGATGAAGTACTCGACTACTCAGGAGAGTGTCATTCCAAATGAGATGTAGCCCCGAGTGTGGTGTAGCTCCCGAGCGTACTACAGGCTTCGACAATGGACATGTCGAAATATGAGAAATATAGTGTTGAATGGATAATTTGTAATTCATCGAGTCAGACTCGGGTAAAGATGAGGAGAAGCTTTTGAGTGATGCTCAAAAGAGGCAAACTCGCAAAGGAGTGAAGTGTGAAGTTTAATTGTAAAAGGGACTTATCTGTCTCATGCCTGGTGGGGTCTATATCATTGATACGATGAAGAGGATTCCACAGACGGGTTGGCTGGATGTGTTTCAAGTCAACGGAGTGACAAGGCCGGTGTTGTGGTGCGCTAGGACCGGTACGGTGACCCAGTCCGAGCAGCGATGAAGTGGGCGCATAGGGTCGTCGAGTGATCGCGTAACTTGTGTAAAAATGACACAAGCAAACGAAATAATTTCTCAAGGAAATTTGATGTGTGCTGAAATGATTTGTGTGAATAACACCCATAGACACCTGCTGGGAGTGCAAGGGGCTTGCTGGTTGACCAGCAAGAGTCTGAAAGAGCGAAGGATCCGTTCAAACTTGTCAAAGCAACGGATCCGACCGAACTCATTGGAATTCTGGCTCAAATAAAATGGAAGTGTAGTGTTTCAACTGAGTTGCAGCCCCAAAGGAGCGATGGAAACTCGAAATGAAGAACGAAACATGGTGTTCGTGAATGATGTATGCGAAAAAATGGAAGCTGGACTCATGAGTCACATAACCAGTACTAAGCAAGTATGTGAAAATAAGCAACCGAGCGTAGAGGTACACTCGGTGGCGTGGCCTCCAAGTGAACGTGATATGTGAATTACGAGACACTCGGGAAGACGGAAATAACATGATGTAAAATGACTTAGCTGTCTGAAGGCGTGCGAGTGGCCGAGTGGTGATGAGGCGATGGTGACAGTCGACCTTCGTCTTGATGTCCTTGCGGGTAGGGATGGTGCGCACGTTATACTAGTGATGCAGCTCCTTGAGTTAGAGGTTTGCTCTTGTCTCAGTCGGATTTTGGCTACTTGGGCGAGTCCTTGGACTGCAGCTAAGAATCCGAGTGGGAGGCTTGCCCTCCACTCGGTAGGATTCAAACACTTAGGCGAGCACTGGACTGCAGCTAAGCCCCCGAGTGGGAGGTTTGCTCTTCACTTGGTAGGATTTTTTTCAAACTTAGGCGAGTACTGGACTGCACCTAAGCCCCCGAGTGGGAGGTTTGCTCTTCACTCGGCAGGATTTTTTCAAACTTAGGCGAGTACTGGACTGCAGCTAGGCCCCCGAGTGGGAGGTTTGCTCTCCACTCGGTAGGATTTTTTTAAACATAGGCGAGTACTGGACTGCAGCTAAGCCCCCGAGTGGGAGGTTTGCTCTCCACTCGGTAGGATTTTTTCAAACTTAGGCGAGTACTGGACTGTAGCTAAGCCCCCGAGTGAGAGGCTGGCTCATCACTCGGTAGGATTTTTCGAACTTAGGCGAAACAGATTCGCAGCTAAGCCCCCCGAGTGAGAGGCTGACTCATCACTCGGTAGGATTTCTTGAACTTAGGCTAAACAGATTCGCAGCTAAGTCACCCACTGGGGGATTTTGGTTACAAGTATAAGCAACAACAATTATTTCAGAAAAAACTGTTAAAATCTGTGTGGTGATGAGGTGACCAACCGATGGCGACGTGCCAGGCGGCCAAGTGGTGATGAGGTGACTAACCGAGTGGCGACGCGCGGGGCGGCCGAGTGGTTATGAGGTGACCAACCGATGGCGACGCGCGGGGCGGCCGAGTGGTGATGAGGTAACCAACCATGTGGCGACGCGCGGGGCGGCCGAGTGGTGATGAGGTGACCAACCGATGACAACGCGCGGGGCGGCCGAGTGGTGATGAGGTGACCAATCGAGTGGCGACGCGCGGGGCGGCCGAGTGGTGATGAGGTGACCAACCGAGTGGCGACGCGCGGGGCGGCCGAGTGGTGATGAGGTGACCAACCGAATGGCGACGCGCGGGGCGACCGAGTGGTGATGAGCTGACCAATCGAGTGGCGACGCGCGGGGCGGCCGAGTGGTGATGAGGTGACCAACCGAGTGCCGACGCGCGGGGCGGCCGAGTGGTGATGAGGTGACCAACCAAGTGGCGACGCGCGGGGTGGCCGAGTGGTGATGAGGTGACCAACCGAGTGGCGACGCGCGGGGCGGCCGAGTGGTTATGAGGTGACCAACGGATTGGCGAGGCGCGGGGCGGCTGAGTGGTGATGAGGTGACCAACTGAGTGGCGACGCGTGGGGCGGCCGAGTGGTTATGAGGTGACCAACCAAGTGGTGACGCGCGGGGCGGCCGAGTGGTGATGAGGTGACCAACCGATTGGTGACGCACAGGGCGGCCGAGTGGTTATGAGGTGACCAACCGATTGGCGACGCGCGGGGCGGCCGAGTGTTGATGAGGTGACCAACCGAGTGGCGACCCGCGGGGCGGCCGAGTGGTTATGAGGTGACCAACCGATTGGCGACGCGCGGGGCGGCCGAGTGTGATGAGGTGACCAACCGATTGGCGACGCGCGGGGCGGCCGAGTGGTTATGAGGTGACCAACCGATTGGCGACACGCGGGGCTGCCGAGTGGTGATGAGGTGACCAACCGATTGGCGACGCGCGGGGCGGCCGAGTGGTTATGAGGTGACCAACCGAGTGGCGACGCGCGGGACGGCCCTGGAGTGACGATGCGCGTGGCGTCCGAATGACGTAGACGCGTCTCGCAGAGTGGCGACGAGCGGGGCGTCCGGTTGATTTAGATGCATGCCGCGGAACAGTGACGCGTGGGGCAGCCGAGTAGTGACGTCGAGCTTAACGAAGTGGCCACGCATGGGGCGGCCGAGTCGGACAGGTTGATGAAATCACAAACATCCGAGTGACAACGACGCGCTAGCGGCCGAGTGCCACCGGAATGTCCGAGTGAACCATTGTTCCAGTGAGGTTTAGTCCTGCCCGAGTGAATGGCCGTGTACTGGAACTGGCGTGTGTAGGGCGTCGCCAGCCTCTAGGCTACTGCCAAGCAGCTGAAGCCAGAAGGAGTCGATGCGGTGTGCCCGTGCAGTCGACGCCGGAAGGAGGAGGTGATAGGCGCCGGGTTTAGGACCTGTTCCACATCAGAGGGAGAAACCGTCGAGCACCCGAGCTGTGTCTTACTTGTTTCTGTTCGAAAGATCCATCATGTGACGCTGTGAGTTTGCAAGTAAAGCCACGGTTAAAATGTTGAGAGTTAGAAATGCATGCACGCACTAATTAAGAAACAGCGGAAGTAGTGGAAATGGCGCGCGTTGGCCGCCATAATTAGGTAACCGAAGCTGGAAATCCCCACTAATTACGGTCAAACCTGACCAGTGGGACCCACGGGTAAGTGACAGAGTTAGCTAACTAAGTAATTAGGGTTAGTTTAGTGCTAATCTATGTTTGACCAAGGGCGGGGCCCACATGTCAGTGACCCAGGAGGGTCAAATCCCTGGCCAAACTGGGTCAAATCGTCGGTGTTTCGCCGCCGGTGATGACCGAACGCGGCGGAGGTCACGGGCTTTGCGCTCCGGTGACCAAACGGGCGGCGGAGGGCATCTACGCGTAGCTGGGAGTGAGGCGCGTCAAGTGATGGTGGTGGTTGGACTCAGGGTGGCCGGAGACAACGACGGCGGGGACCTTGGCGGCTGCCGGAGCTCGGGCGAGCTGGAAGCCATCACTATGGTGAACGTGCAGGTGTGAGGTTAGCTCCTACGAGCCCTACGCAGTGTGGTGAGCAAGGTGGCTGAGCCGTTACATGGCGGGGACCATGTTGGTCGCGAGTTCAGGCGACAACGTGTGCATTTGAGCTCCGTGCAGTCGCTACAGTGAACGGCAGCAAGAACAGAGAGAGGGGAGATGCAGGAGCTCACAGCGGGCACGGCGAGCTAGTCAGCCGGGTCAGGGACGAGCTGGAGCAGTCAGGGCAGCGAAAGGGATCTCCGGTGCACGAACAAGGAAGTCGGCGGCGGGGGCATCGTTGCAGCGTGTTCGGCGTCGTTGCAGCATCATGGATATTCAAAGAATTCATACTAACAACATTGCAATCATGCTCATTATTTGTACCAAAGATTCTATTGAATTCTTCTTCTATCAATTGAGCACAACTTTCCTTTCCACCTTTTTCACGAAACACATTATAGAGATGAATAATATGATGCAACCTCAATTACATTTTTTGTAGTTTTATTTTATAAACCAAGGTAGTGATAAAACAAGAAACTAAAAGATTCAATTGCAAGATCTAACGATATACCTTAATGCACTCACCTCCCCGGCATCGACGCCAGAAAAGAGCTTCGTTGACGGGATGTGAGTGTTGCTTACCTATCCTCCCCGGCAAGGGTGCTAGAAAAGAGGTTGATGTCTGCTACGCAACTTTATTCTGGTAGACATGTGTTGGGCCTCCAAGCGCAGAGTTTTGTTGGACAGTAGCAATTTTCCATCAAGTGGATGACCTAAGGTTTATCAATCCATGGGAGGCGTAGGATGTAGATGGTCTCTCAAACAACCATGCAACCAAATAATAAAAGTCTCTTATGTCCCCAACACACCAAATACAATGGAAATTTGTATAGGTGCACTAGTTCGACGAAGAGATGGTGATAAAGTCTAATATTGATTGTTGAAATGTATTTTTATAATATGAATAAATAAAAGTAGAAAGGTAGCAAATAGGAAACAGGCACAAAAATGGTATTGCAATGCTTGAAAATGAGGCCTAGGGTCCGTATTTTCGCTAGTGCAATCGCTCAATAATGCTAATATAATTGGATCATATAACCACCCCTCAAAGTGCGGTGAAGAATCACTCCAAAGTTCCTATCTAGTGGAGAACATAAGAAGAAATCATTTGTAGGGTATGAAACCACCTTGAAGCCACTCTTTTCGATCAATCTATCCAAGAATTCGTACTAAAATAACACCAAATAATTCCATATTCATAATACCCAATCCATCACAAAGAACCTCCAAGAGTGCCCCAAGATTTCTACCGGAGAAAGAAAATACGAGAACATGCATCAACTCCTATGCAGAGATTACCCAAGTGACAAATGGAAGAAGGGTAAATAAAAATGTAAATCTTTTTGTGTTTTTTTGAAAACATTTTAGAAGTGGGGGAGAGGAAAACGAGAGGCAAATGGCAAATAATGTAATGCAAGAGATAATAGTTTATGGTGGGTACTTGGTAGGTTTGATGTAGATCTCCCTGGCAACGGCGCCAAAAATTATTCTTGCTACTTCTTGAGCTTGCATTGGTTTTTCCCTTGAAGAGGAAAGGGTGATGCAGCAAAGTAGAGATATGTATTTCCCTTAGTTAAGAACCAAGGTATCAATCCAGTAGGAGATACACGCAAGTCTCCAATATATGCACCTGCACAAACAATCAAACACTTGCACCCAATGTGATAAAGGGGTTGTCAATCGCTTCACGGTCACTTGCAAGGATGAGATCTGATAGAGATAGATATAAAAGATTACTAAGACGTAAACAAAATAAAAGTAAATAATATGCAGCGAGGTATTTTTTGGGTTTTTCGTTTATAGATCTGAAAATATATAATGGAAAATAGACCCGAGGGCCATAGGTCTCACTACAGGCTTCTCTCTTGAAGGAAAATAATATGGTGGTGAACCAATTACCGTCGAGCAATTGATAGAGAAGCGCAAAGTTATGACGATATCCAATGCAATTATTATGAAAATAGGCATCGCATCCGTGTCAAGTAGACCGACTCCTACCTGCATCTAGTACTATTACTCCACACATCGACTGCTACCAAACATGCATCTAGAGTATTAAGTTCATAAGAACGGAGTAACGCCTTAAGTAAGATGACATGATGTAGAGGGATAAACTCAAGCAATATGATGAAAAACCCATCTTTTTACCCTTGATGGCAAAAATACAATACGTGCCTCACTCCCCGTTGGGGATATAACTACTGGGTATGACCTGCCCAGGAGGGGCTGGGTCATGCCACTGGCGGCTTAACATGAACAGGCCCAAGAATACATGAAGATGGCGGTTCATAGAGCGAGCTTATTGAAAGCCCAAGACCCAGGGACGACTTGAGGCCCATAGGTGTGAGCCGCCATATGTTTAACTTGTATTGTAAGGAAAGCTTAGTTAGATACCGAGCCGGACACATTTTATATCAGCCGGCCCGGACTCTGTAAGTCATAGGGCATCAAACTTTATACAAAGGGGTGACCCGGTGGTGGATTAACTCAAGAGACAACTCATCGAGAACTAGGTCAAGCATATTAGCTCCCTGGTAATCGAAACCCAAGCAATACAACCTAAACAGGAGTAGGCTTTTAGCTCGTTGAGAGGGGGGCCAAACCTGGGTAAACTCTCTATGTCCTTTGTCCCATTTAACCCCTTCAAGCTAACCTAGCTGCCATGGCTCCACACCTAAGTCCTTTTCCTGGGGCATCTGTTGTCTTAATTCCACGAAAGTTGGCGCCCACCGTGGGGCAAGCGCACGGTAGTTTCAAGTTCTTGAAGGGCAACTTCGCAGTGATCAAGGGATATGCCGTCGGCCGGATGACTAAAAGCCGCCGCGGCAAGCTCTACATCGACGACGCTGACTGGGGCCCCGAGGCCGGCTCAGACGAGTCCGGGTACCGGTTCCACTTCGGTGGAATCCACGTCTTCATCGGCAAGATCGGTGAGTCGGAGCCTGAGCCGGACACCTGCATCGACATAGTCGAGACGGCTCAGCATGCACGACCCGCCAAGGTTCAAACCGCCGTGAAACACGCTTTTGTGGGTTTTACTCACGTAGTAGATCTTGAAGAAAGATCTGTGTCCGGTGGAGAGACGGACATCTATTCTGGTGATGAGTCCTCAACCGGCGAGACCAATTCCATGTATCAATTGCAAGATGGTGGGCTTGGGGGCTATTCCGATGGCGACAGTATTCCGGACCCCTATGAGCCGCCGAATAGGGTTGCGATCTTCATGGCCGGCACACAGCCGGTGCTCAATTCAATGACTGATGCGGCTATGACCTCCAGTTCAATGGCGGTGGCGACGACCGGGGCAAGCGGCTCTGCGCACCCGCCGGCTCAAGCATTATTTGAGCTTTTGGAGGCTTTGGTGACCTTATTGGCTACAGAGGTGACACCAGAAAATCAGGCATAGCGTAAGGTGGATGTGCGAACCTGCGAGATGAGATTGCTCAAGCCAAGGAGGAGTTCAATGCTGAGAATGCCAGGATGGCAACAGAACGAGCCGCTTTGGACACTGCAACACAATGGATTCAGGTAGAGTCGTTCCCGCTTACCTTGGACCAAAACGCTTCAAACGCCGTCATGAGGAGGAGGCATCAGACCCGTCTACCCATAGAGTTCGAGGCTAGGAACCTTTTCAATACACCTGGGGCAGGGACTAGTGACCCGCCCGTGGTAAACTGGGTTGTTGATGTGCCCACGACTGGACTGACGGTTCAACCATATGTTGTAGAACCGCCTCATTTGAATTTGACCCCGCCTCAGCACGTTTCGACACCGTCAGATCACTATTCTAACCCTCTGGACAATATGATTGATGTAGCTACGCAATTGGCGGCTCTCCCTTTGAAGGCAAGTCTGCAGCCACGATGGAGATACGGAGGGCCGGCGAGCTTCTTTAGACAGCAGTGGCTCAAGAGGCGGCTTATTCAAACAGTTGTTATCAGATTCACACAACCCCTTGTCCAGGATGGAGTTATCGCAGGCATATTGATTCGCTAGTGGTTTCAAGAAGTGAGCGGCACCATAACCAGCCTCGTAGGCATGACCCGCCGCATGCTGGTAACGATGCTCAGGATTTGGTGGATTAGGGCAGGGCGCGTCGGGAGGCTGAGCTGGCGTCTTAGTTAGCGGCTCATCAACAATCTCCGGCTTACCCGTCTGTGTCTGTGGAGGTAGGAGTAACCCCTAGAACCCTTGGTGTGATGTACTTAGTGCCGACTTTACGTAATGAGCGCTTGGCCCTCGCAAAGTGCCTAATTACATGGCGGATCAGCCCCCACAGGCCTGGATTGAGAGCTATGAGATGACCATGGAGATGTTGGACATTAGTGATTCTACGTGTGCTAAATACTTCATCATGATGTTGGATGGCCTGGCACGCACTTGGGTGAAAGGATTTCCCTGTAACTCAATCAGGTCATGGGCTGAATTGAAGACGCGTTGTATCCAGAATTCCAAACACACGTGCAAGCATCCTATGCCGATTCTTGATTTAGGCTCTTGTGTCCAGGGTGAGCGCGAATCAACAACCAATTGGGTGCACCAGATCTCGGCCGTTATCCATTCATCGGATAGTATTAACGCCGGTTCAGCAGTCCTGATGTTGGAAAAGAAGTTCTGGTTCCTTCCCTATAAGCGGAAGCTGGGGCGGCTTAAGTGCCACTCCAATGATATGGGAGAGCTCATGGCAGCTCTCTTCAAATACGCCAACACTTACAGTACTAAGGACCCTAAGTCTACTGAGGAGAAGGGTGACAAGGGAAAGAATAACGACAATGCCAAGGGGCAGCAGCACAATATGGCGTCTCAAGGTAACAATGGTAAGCGCAAAGCCAAAGGTGGTTCAGACTTTGTGGCTGACACCAATACGCAAAATAATAATCAGCGTCGTAAGCGGAAGTCATCAGTGCCCCATTTTGGCGGGCCAAAGTTCAACCATGAGGCGATGATGAATCAGCCTTGCCCAAAGCACCGTATGCAAGAGAAGTCGTCCAGTCATCTATGGAAAGATTGTTTCATCAGGAGGGAGTATAGAAATTCTATCTTTTTCTAGAACAATCATGGCCCTCATGGCGGGTCAAGATCCGGCTCTCACGGACCTGGCTTTGGAGGTGGCAGCTCAAGCTCTGGTTTTTAGGGACAAGGTAACCAATGTGGTTTTAATCAGCAATCTAGTCAAGGAAATCAGCAGCAGCAGTCCCATTATCAGAGTAATCTGAAGCAGCTGCATAGTGGTCAATATCATGTGTTTACCACAAGCTTATGCAAACGAGACCAGAAGATTCATAAACGGGCAGTGAACACGGTTGAGCCGATAGTCCCTTGATACTTGTGATGGTCTGAAGATCCTATTGTATGCATCCATGAGGATCACCTTCCCCGGGTTGACAATCTGGGTCGATTGGCTTTGGTGGTTGCCCCTTAGGTTTGAGGATACAAGTTTACAAACATGCTCATGCATGGTGGCAGAAGTATCAATATCCTTTACTATGATACTTTTTGACGTATGAATTTGACTGACAAAGATCTTAAGCCATCTTCTACTGTTTTTCATGGAGTGGTGCCTGGTAAGTCGGCATATCCTGTAGGTAAGATAGCTTTGGAAATGGCTTTCGGAGATGACCATGATTTCAGAGCTGGGACATTGACTTTTGAAGTGGTCAAGATCAAGAGCCCTTATCACACCCTGTTTGGACAGCCGGCTTACGCTAAATTTATCGCGTGGCCATGTTATGTTTATCTGCAGCTTAAAATGCCAGGTCGTAAGGGTACCATCACGGTTCACGGTAATAGGAAGGTAGCCTTGGAGTGTGAATAGGGAGATGCTGCTTACGCTGAGTTTGTTTGTGCAACAAAGGAGTTGAAGTTTTATAAAGATAATGTTGACCTGACAGACATGACCCCCTTGAAGAAGCCAACGACAGAGCATGACCATTTGTTGAAGTTTAAATCGGCGAATGACACCAAGCAGGTTGATTTTGTTCCTGGCGACTCATCCAAGCATTTCAGTATCATCGCTAATATGGATCTGAAATAGGAAAGCGCGCTCATCGTGTTCATATGTGAGAGCCGGGACATCTTCGCATGGAAACCTTCAGACATGCCAGGTGTATCGAGGGAACTCGCTGAGCACACTCTCAATGTCGATCAAAAAATTAAACCGGTCAAGCCATTCCTTTGTCATTTTAGTGAAGAGCGGTGCAAGGCCATTGATGAAGAAGTGGACCGACTCTTGGCGGTTGGTCTTATGTAATGCCCCGAGACCGATGTGCCAGGTGTCCTCCAGTTATTCGCTGTGTTGCTTTGTCATTCGCTTGCGTGTTGCATCTTGTCATGTCATTATTACATCATATAATTAATCTTTTGCAACTCAACTAAATAAACGGCATGGATCTTTGATCCATTTAAACCAAGGGAATTCATGTGGTGATTCTCTTTACAACATATACCCAATAATAGAGAGCTATATTAAATATTCCACTATTTTGGAATTCACGTTAACACACTTGCAAATGTCACAATGCCTTTCCTATCTTAATTCTTGGTCTCCAACCTTGTCATATATTCTTTCTTCACTTTCCTGAGTTCCACCAAAAACCTCAACATTTTTGGACACCCCTATCACCTACTTCATATGCAAAACCATTTGAATTAAATTCAAATGAGTTCGATTCAAACATCACCCACGTGATCATTTCCATTTTACATCGATCAGGTTCATTTTTGTGACTCTGAGAAAATTTACTTCATGTCCAAACTCCACGGCAATCCCTCACGGTTTTTCTTCCAAGTTTCTTTCCTTTTTTAGTTTAAAAAAAGAGAGTTGGAGGGGGAAGAGAGAGGCTCAGCCTAGCCGGCCACTTGGGCCTCCAGCAGCCATCCCACCGGTGGCCCAAGGCCCAGCCGCGCCCCAGCTGTAACCCTAGCGCTCCCTAGCCCGATTCCATGCACCCCTCCTCCTCGTTTCCTAGCGCCGCCAGAGGGATCGAGAGATCCCTCGACCTCTCCCCACTGCCCGATCCCTCGACATGTCCTCTCAATCCAGTGCGCCTCCCTCTCTCCCTCTACAGCGCACCTCCCATGGCGCCGTCACCCTGCGCCAAGCCTTCCCCAAGTCGGAGCCCTGTGCAGCATGGCTGCTGCCTGCCCGCAAGCCTCCTCCGCGTGTCTCCTCCCTCCGCCCGCGCCACGACCAAGTCGTTCCCCACCTCTGCCTTCATCGCCGTCAGCCGGTGCAGCAGCTCCGCCCGACCGCCGCAGGCCAGCGCCACCTCCGTCCTTCCCTTCATCAGCTTCGTCCCCTGCTCCTCGTCGTCTGGATATGGCGCCCGCATCTCCCGTTGTACAGCACCAACGGCGCCTCCAGCGATCCCTTCCTCTTCTGGTCGCCGCCGATGACTAGCACCTGCAGGTGGCAGCAGCGCCGCCCCGGCGCACCTCGTCGCCGGAGAACCACCAGCACGACACCAACAGCGAGCCACCTCCTCCGTCCATTCCTCATCGCCCCTGACCCAGTTGCAGCCATGGCGCCACCACCTCTATCTCCAGCCGCCCCTGCAGCTCCTCCTCCACCTTGCCTATGTGACCTCCCCTGATGCTTCGCGCATCCGGCCGGAGTCAAACCCTCCTTCCCGAGTACCACTGCCCCGAATCTTTGCCTTGCTTCGTTTTGGATTGAAGACCGAGACAAGAACGTGAACGCCGAAGACACGTGAACGTCTACACGACGACCGCCGAGTACCTCTTCGCGAGTAACACTACCATCATGTGGATCCGCCAAGACCGTGGAGTAAACGAGCAAGTACCCCTACGCGCGAAGACGCCAAGAGCGTTTTGGGATTCACCAAGTACCACTACGGCCGGAGACCTCGACGTCCGACGCCTAAAACAATCACCGAACCGGAAATAACGCCAAGTACTCGGTCAACGAGAACCGCCAAGTTCGTCTTCCGCCGTCTCCGTAATCGCCAAGTACCACGATGATACGAGAACAACTACCATCGACCCTTGAAGACAACGTGGACGTCAAGTTTCTCGTCGTGCCCCTGAACATCTACGGAAACTTGTGAGACTAAGAACGTGAGCGACTACCGTCGCCATGAGAATGACTACTTCCCACAACGAACCGTGAACAATTACTTCCTCTACCATCGCCGAGTACCACTACTTCCCACGACGATCGTGAACGACTGCACCGCTTGACACAAACCGCTCCGATAACGCACGCTTCGAAGGTATAACCCCGAGACGACCGCCCGTGAACGAATGCACGTGTGATGTATGAGATGCTTGTGCTTGCTCCGTGCTCGAATTGGCGGTGCACGTTGCCCCTCTTTTTCCTTGTCACCATCGTCGACTCATGGGACACCCGGTATCCGGGAGCGCCCCACCATCTTTTGCACACATCCGCACACTTCTCCTATGCATCGGTATCTCAATCGAGTTACCAGAACCGGAATGCTGCCATGGCACCATTTTCGTTATCGTTGTCGTGGCACCCCTTTCCTTTCCACCACGATGACAAATGCTTCATGTCATCCGCATCATCATAGCAACTTCTAAAATGTTTAAAATTATTGTTGCAATAAATTACTAAGACATATGGGGATTTACCGGATTCGTTATTTGTTATATCCGGCCCCATTTAAATTGTTTAGATGGTGTAGTTTTGTTATGCCTCACCTCTTGCCATGTTTAACAACATTTAATATTTTTGGGTACCTAAACGAGAGAGAACTAAATAATTGATGTGGTGTCCCGTCAATATGCAACTCGTTGCATATTGAGCTCCACTTAACTTGTAGTTTTGTTTGTCCCCTTTGCCATGCCATGCTTCATTAAACCGGACATGCATCATACTTGTTTGCGCATTGTGCCATGCTTATGTGATGGTTGTTTACCCTGTTGTTTGCTTCTTTCTGGTGTTGCTTCTTCGGGTTGGTTCCGATAACGTCGCGTTTGTGAGGATTTGTTCGACTACGTCCGTTTATCTTCTTCCTTGTGGGATTTCAGGCAAGATGACCATACCCTCGAAATCACTTCTCTCTTTGCTTGCTAGTTGCTCGGTCTATTGCTATGCCTATGCTGCGATACCTGGGAGAAGGAATATCCTTCGTTGACCATGAGAGCTTGTGATGGGCTAAGTTGGGACACCCCTGCAGGGATTTGAAGTTTCGAAAGCCGTGTCCGCGGTTATGGGCAGATGGAATTTGTCAATGTCCGTTTGTAGAAAACCTGAAGCTTATCTTAATTAAAATGGATCAACCGCGTATGTAACCGTGATGGTCTCTTCTCGGCGGGGTCCGGGAAGTGAACACGGTGTTGGAGTAATGCTTGACGTAGGTTGTTCTAGGATCACTTCTTGATCATAGTTCCTCGAGCGTGCCTTTGCTCTCTCTTCTCGCTCTCATTTGCGTACGTTAGCCACCATATATGCTACTCGCTTGCTGCAGCTCCACCTCATACCTTTTCCCTACCTATAAGCTTAAATAGTCTTGATCGCGAGGGTGTGAGATCACTGAGTCCCCGTGACTCACAGATACTTCCAAAACCAATTTGCAGGTGCCGATGATACCGTGCAGTTGACGCAACCGAGCTCAAGGAGGAGCTCGATGAAGATCGTGTTCGTTATGTTGTTCCTTTTCCAGTTGATCAGTAGTGAGCCCAGTTGGGACGATCGGGGATCTGTGTAGCATTTGGGGTAGTCTTCTTTTATTTTGGTTCCGTAGTCGGACCTTGAGTGTATCTGGATGATGTAATGCTTTATTCATGTATTGTGTGAAGTGGCGATTGTAAGCCAACTATGTATCTCTTTCCCTTATGTATTACATGGGTTGTATGAAGATTACCTCACTTGCGACATTGCTTACAATGCGGTTATGCCTCTGAGTCGTGCTTCGACACGTGGGAGATATAGCCGCATTGTGGGCGTTACAAGTTGGTAATCAGAGCCTTCCCCGACTTTAGGAGCCCCATGCTTGATCGAATCGCTAGCGTTCTTGAGTCTAGAAAAATGTTTTGAGTCTTTTAGGATTATATATATATATATCGGAGAGTACGATTCTTTTACTCCTCAGTCCTTTCGTCGCTCTGGTGAGGCATCCTGACGTAGAGTTTTGACTCTTCTCTTCTCAAATTTCACTAAAAAAAATTTAGGATCACGCAGGTATCTTGCAATCGTTCCGATGGTTTTGTGATGAGAACATTGTTCTTGGTGCCTCCTGACATTTATGGGTTGTGGCAGTGTCCCGGGGAGTTGAGCTCCGAGGTGTTGTCATCACAATTTTATCGTTGCAGTTCTGGAATACCCGAGTTTTGCCGACATCAAAATTCTCTTTGTTGCAGTTGTTGGTGAGATAACCTCGACGCCACCCAGTACTGGGCAGGAGTTCGGGAGTATTTCCATTACTCGTATAACGGATGCTTTTCGAAGGTTGAGGTAAATGATTTCCGACGGTTTCTTGGTTATGTGTTGAAGGATGGATACAGCTGGATGTAGGATGTAACGCCCCATATGTAACCTTCCCGAATTGTACTACAACTCATGCCGTTTCCGGCATTAAGTTATATTTAATTCTCGGGTTCGGGTCTTTGTCTCCGTGTGTTGTTTTTGTTTTCGTGCATCTCATGTCATGTCATCACGTGCATTGCATTTGCATACATGTTCATCTCATGCATTCGAGCATTTTCCCCGTTGTCCGTTTTGCATTCTGGCGCTTCGTTCTCCTCCGATGGCCATTTCTAGCTTTCTTTCGTGTGTGGGGATTAAACATTTCCGGATTGGGCCGAGACTTGCCATGCGGCCTTGGTTTACTACCGGTAGACCGCCTGTCAAGTTTCGGGTCATTTGGACTTCGTTTGATACTCCAACGGTTAACCGAGGGACCGAAAAGGCCTCCTGTGTGTGCAGCCCAACACCCCTCCATTTTGGCCCCAAACCCACCAAACTCTACTCCATCGTCTCGGTCGTTCGATTACGATCGTGTGGGCGAAAACCGCACCTCATTTGGACTCTCCTAGCTCCACTTATGCCTATTTGAACACCCCCCATTTCGGATCTCATCTTCCTCCCCGTCCTCCTACTAAAAAAAACAAACCTTCCCGCACTGACGGACACGTCCGCCCCCAGCCGGACGCGTCCGCCGCCGCGCCCCTCGGCCAACCGCCGCCGCCGCCGCCGTCCCGGCCCGGGAGGCCTAGGAGGGGCCCCCGCGAGCCCGCAGACTCCCCGCGCCTCCCTCCGCATCGCGCCGCCGCCCTCCCCGGCTCCGGCCACCGGCGCCGCCGCCCGCCTCTACGCCGCCCCTCGCCGGCCGCCGCGGGCACCATCGCCGCCGCCTCGCCTCGCCTCGCGTGCCGCCCCCGCCGCCAGCTCCCTTTCCGGCCAGATCCGGTCGAGGAGCGACCGGATCCGGCGCCCCCAACCCCGGCCGCCGCTGTCTTCGTCGTCTCCGGCGGACTGCGCCGCCGCCTCGGATTCCGCGCGCCGGCGAGCTACAGTGCGCTACAGTGTCCGGATCAGATCTGAGATCTGTTTTTTTAGGGTTGACTTTTGTCCTAACTTTCCAGAATTTTTATGCTACCTTTGACCTGCCATATCTTTGCATCCGTAGCTTCGATTTGGGCATATGATATAACAAAATCTTCGTCTCGACGAGTATATCATTTCATTCTATTGCATCATTTGCATTTGAGGTCATCTTGGTGCCCAAAATGCTGTTGGAAAGAGGCATCATGAGTTAAATTGCAGATCCGTTAGTTCAACATGCACTTTTGTCATTTTTGCCATGTTTAATCCGTGCATGATATGCCGATGCCCCTTTGGGATGAATTGTTAAGCATGTTGTCTTATTTCCATAGGTGCCTCCCATGCATTTTTAGAATGTGTGTGTTGTATTGTGCAAGCTTGCGAAGAGGGCTACCTGAGTTTACTGATTTTAGGGACTTAGTGAAAATCACTAAGTCTGGGATGTTTTAGTTCACGATGCTATATGTCCAGCTTGTTTCCTAGTGATCCGTGCCTCTTTTGAGGATGATCAGTAAGAGTGATTTGTTATGCTCGTTGTGCTTAATCCATCCATGTCTTTACTTGTTATGTTGGAGTCCCCTAGGTTGACTCAATCGAGCTCAACTTTTGCATAGTTGTTGTTTTGGGCAGATCGTGAACTCTTTTGCGATTGTGCCGGAGCTATTGCTAGTGATCCATGCATGCTAAGCCATTGTTCTTGCCATGTCTAGCTAGAATTTTGTGCCTTCTTAATGGATATATGCTTGCCTTGCCATGACTTGCACCGTAGTGAGTGCATCGAGCTTGTTTACCTGCCTCCGCGAGTTATTATTTCAGCATGTCCCAGTTTTCACTAAGTCTGAAAACTGTTTGTGTTTCATCGATGTTCGTGTGCTCGGTAGAGTATTTTGTGAACCCTTTTGGCCCCAGGTCATTTTGGGTGCTTTGTTAAGCTTGTTGAGTAGCTCCATGCCATGCTCTTACTTGCCATGTTCAGGTTTTTCTTCATGTTGTTTTGCTGCTCCGAAAAGAGCATCGTGGTCTGAAATTTCAGACTAGCGTTAATTTCGCTAAGTCTGAAATCTGTTTTGCTTATTCAGTTTTGCCATGCTTGTTTGAAGCCCTTAATGGATGAATTTGCCTATGCCTCAGTCCTGGTGATTTGTTAAGCTTCTTGGGTACATCACTGCCATGCAATTTGTTTTCATGTTTGGTGGCTGTAGCATGTTCATTTTGTTGCATTTAGGAGCCTACTTGCTGTAAATCGCAGATCGGTTCGTTTAGTAAATCGCTTGCCATTTCTAAACCGTAGCTCCGATTGCCATGATCTTTATATCGTTTTCAGGGGATTTCTTCACCTCTATCTAGTGGCACACTTGGTTTTCCAAGTTTAGGCCAGGTTCATGCATTTCCTGTTACATCATGCATTTTGCATCCCGCATCGCATCCCGCATAGCATATCATCTTTGCATATTATTGGTTGCCCTTGCACGTGGTTGATTGTATCCTTGTTGCTTGTTTGTGTTGTTGGGTAGAGCCGGGAGACGAGTTCACTAACGAGGAGCCCGTTAAGTTTGCTTTTGAGGATCCAGTCAATTCTGACAACTGTGCAGGCAAGATGATCACACCCTTGAAATCACTACTATCTTTGCTATGCTAGTTTGCTCGCTCTTTTGCTTTGCCAATGCTACAATGCCTACCACTTGCTTGTCAGCCTCCCAATTGCCATGATTGAGCCTCTAACCCACCTTTGTCCTAGCAAACCATTGATTGGCTATGTTACCGCTTTGCTCAAGCCCCTTCTTATAGCGTTGTTAGTTGCAGGTGAAGATTGGAGCCGTTCCTTGTTGGAACATTTATTTACTTGTTGGGATATCATTATATTGCTATGTTATCTTTATTCATCTATATATTTGGTAAAGGGTGGAAGGCTCGGCCTCTCGCCTAGTGTTTTGTTCCATTCTTGCCGCCCTAGTTTCCGTCATATCGGTGTTATGTTCCCGTATTGTTGCGTCCCTTACGCGGTTGGGCTATATGGGAACCCCTTGATAGTTCGCCTTAATTAAAGCTTTTCCAGCAATGCCCAACATTGGTTTTACCATTTACCACCTCCCCTTTTTTTCCCTTGGGTTTCCGGAGCCTGAGGGTCATCTTTATTTTAGCCCCCCACGGGCCAGTGCTCCTCTGAGTGTTGGTCCGAACCGAGCCACTTGCAGCGCCACCTCGGGGCAACTCGAGGGTTGGTTTTAGTTGTACGTAGTGTTCATCTGAGTGTGCCCTGAGAAAGAGATATGTGCAGCTCCTATCGGGATTTGCGGCACATTCGGGCGGTGTTGCTGGACTAGTTTTTACCTGTCGAATCATCTTGTTGTACCGGGATACCGAGTCTGATCGGTGGGTCCTGGGTGGAGGTCTATTCCTTCATTGACCGTGAGAGCTTGTTATGGGCTAAGTTGGGACCCCCCTGCAGGGATTGATCTTTCGAAACCGTGCCCGCGGTTATGGGCAGATGGGAATTTGTTAATGTCCGGTTGTAGATAACTTGAAACTTAAATATTTAAAATGAATCAACTGCGTGTGTTGCCATGATGGCCTCTTCTCGGCCGGAGTCCGGGAAGTGGACACAGCGTTGGAGTTATGTTTGCATAGGCTGCTCTATATAGTTTCCGCTCGTGCTTTGCCTCCTCTTCTCGCTCTACTTTGCGAATAAGTTAGCCACCATATATGCTAGTCGCTTGCTGCAGCTCCACTTTCATTACCCCTTTCCTACCTATTAAGCTTAAATAGTCTTGATCGTGAGGGTGCGAGATTGCTGAGTCCTTTGTGGCTCACAGATTACTATTACACCAGATGCAGGGACCGATGATACCTCTCTGGATGGCGCGCTCGAGCTGAAGTGGGAGTACGACGAGGACTCTCAGCGTTAGTATGTGTCGTTTCCTGATGATCAGTAGGGGTGCCTATTCGGGGTTAGATTCAGGGCCTAGTCGCTTGTTGGGGGTCTTTTCTATTTTGGCGCCGTAGTCGGGCCATGAGTGATTGTATGATGGATGTTATTTATGTACTTTGATGTGACGTGGCGATTGTAAGCCAACTATGCTATTATTCCCCTTTATCTTATAAATGTACATGGGTTGTGTAATGATTCCCGACATGCGACATTGCTGTCCATGCGCCTATGTCTCTAAGTCGTGCCTCGACACGTGGGAGACATAGCCGCATCGAGGGCGTTACAAGTTGGTAATCAGAGCCTTCCCCGACCATAGGAGACCATTGCTTGATCGTTTTCAGCAGCCGAGTTGTCTCTAGAAAAAAATGTTTTGAGTCCTTAGAAATTATATATCGGAGAGCTTAGGAATTCTTTTTACTTCCCAGTCTCCTCATCGCTCTGGTAAGGCATCCTGACGTAGAGTTTTGACTCTTCTCTTCTCAAATTTCACTAAAAAAAATTTTTAGGATCACGCGAGTATCTTAGTTTTGTTCCGATGGCTTATGATGAGAATACTGTCTTGGTGCCTCCTGTCAGGGGTTTAGTGGAAGTGTCCCGGGGAGTTGAGCTCTGAGGTGTTGTCATCATAATTCTATCGTTGCAATTCTGGCATACTTGAGATATGTGCGCGACATCGAAAATCTCCTTAATGCATTTCGTTGGTGAGATAACCTCGACGCCACCCAGTACTGGGGCGGGAGTTCGGGAGTATCGCCATAACTTGTATAACGGATGCTTTCGAAGGTTGAGATAGATGGTTTCCGAAGGTTTCTTGGTTATGTGTTGAAGGATGGATGCAGCTGGATGTAGGATTTGCTAGCTTGGGTGAGATATTATGCTTCCCCTGTATCCCCAACACCTGATTGCATAACCGGAAAGTTTCGGGAGTTCCATAGGTGGGAATTCAAGTAGCCTTAGGATTTCTTTCAACAGATGTGTGATATGAAATTGGGGTTCGACGTCTAGTGGTTCGCCTATTCACGGTTGATTTTACAGTGGCCTCGTTGTGTCTTAAAGAGTCCTTGGCTATGCTGACTCGGGGACGCTTCGTATGTCATGTGCACTGCCTTGTACATGATGGTGCTGTACGGTCGAGCCCGTGTAGGTCCTACCACGAACACTTCGGACGAAATTTCTATCATGTGTTTGTTCCGGCTTATTCTGCAAGCCAACCCTTGGTTTTATTTTGAGTTGTGGTATTCGTTCTGCTTCGACGTCATATGTTGATTCCATCCCTCATTGATGTACCTCTTCTACCTGATTTTTCGTGGCTTCGCAATTTAGGAATATGTGACCACTTCAAGAGAAGTGCATTCGCTCTTTTTGTTCGGATGTGAAGACTTTATGTTGCAATTTCCATTCCGTTGGATTCACCATCATTATTTCTATATTTGTGTGCTAACGGTGGTCAACCTCTTCAGGATGGCTCCCGCTAAGAGCACTAGTCAGAACCAGAATCAAGATCCTCCGCCACCTCCGCCTCCTCCGGAAGCATGGCAGGCTGTGATGGCTGCTACTAATGCAAATACTCAGCTGATCATGAAAATCATCCAAGAGCGGAATCAAAGCAGTCAAGGAAATCAAGGCAACAACCAGAACCAATTTGCAACTCTAAATCAGTTCCTCGCAAATGGTCCAAAGATGTTCAGCAACTGCGCTGAGGCTACCGATGCTGATGATTGGTTAGTCGATCTGGGCAAGCATTTTGAATGCAGCAACGTCAGACCTGAAGATTTCGTCAAGTTCGCGTCTTTCCAGCTCAAGGATCAGGCCGCAGAGTGGTTTCAGCAGTACCGGGATTCCAGAGGTGGACGTTTGATCACTTGGGATGATTTCCGTCGTGATTTCCGCGCTCATCACATTCCTCAAAGTGTGACTGAAAGCAAATGTGAAGAATTCCGCAATCTGAAGCAAGGCTCTTTGTTTGTCTATGAGTACAACAAGTTGTTCCAGAAGCTCGCCCGTTTTGCCAAGCAGGATGTTCCTGATGAGAAGAGCATGATCTATCAGTTCAGGGGTGGTCTTCGTGAAGAAATTCAGCTCGCTCCTGTCCTCTTCGAGCCGCTGAGATATGATGAGTTCTACAACATGGCACTGAAGCAAGAGGCTGCTCAGCTAAGGTGTGATGCTTCCAGGAAGCGAGTCAGAGACACTACGTCTTCTTCCTCTACTCAAGTGGCCAAGCAGCAGAAGTATTGGCTTCCTCCTCCTCCGTTCCGTCAGCCGTATCAGCAGAAGAGCAAAGGTGGCACTGGTTCCTCCCACCCACCCAACCCAGGCTTTCAGAACAAGACTTCGTCTCAAGCTTCAAGATCGAGTGCTCCGTACCACCGTCCGCTCTGAGAGGTCATGTGCAACAAGTGCCAACAGAAGGGTCACTATGCCAACAAGTGTTTCAACCAGAGGCGTCTTCCTCCTCCTCCTGTCAGATCGGCAAGTACAGCTGTGGTCAAGCATAACCCCAAGCACGCCAAGGTCAACTTGCTGAATGCAGCTCAGGCGGAGGACTCGCCAGATGTGATTATGGGTAACCTTCCGGTTAACGATGTTCCAGCTAAAGTACTTTTTGATACTGGTGCATCGCTTTCTTTTATTTCAACTCCATTTGTGGCCAAGCATGATATTGTGACCGAAAAGATTCCTGTTCTGTTGAAGATTGTGTCTCCGGGCAAGCAAATGACTTCTAACAATTGTGTCCCGGATATTTCTATCACATTGGGCGATTACAAGTTTCTCTCTTCTCCGGTGGTTCTTGGTAATTCTGATATCGACCTCATTCTTGGAATGGACTGGCTCTCTAAACACAAGGCTCACCTCGATTGTGCAGCCATGCAGATTCAACTGACTCATTCTTCTGAAGATGTCATTGTTTTTGCTGCTCGGGATAATACCATCCGGTTGTTCTCTCTCAATGAAAAGGGTGAATTGGATGCTATTTCGCAGATTCCGGTTGTTTGTGAGTATCAAGATGTTTTCCCTGAAGAACTCCCAGGCATGCCTCCAAACCGGCCAGTTGAATTTGTTATTGAACTTGAGCCCGGTACGGAACCTGTGTGCAAACGTCCCTACAAGCTCGGCCCCGAAGAGTTGAAGGAGTTGAAGAAACAACTCGATGTTCAGGAAAGAATGGGTCTCATTCGGCCTAGTACTTCTCCGTGGGGTTGTGGTGTTCTTTTTGTGAAGAAGAAGGATGGAACGGACCGACTTTGTGTTGATTACCGTCCATTGAACAAGAAGACCATCAAGAACAAGTACCCACTTCCCAACATTAATGACCTGTTCGAACAACTCAAGGGTGCCCAAGTATTCTCCAAGCTTGATCTCCGTATGGGTTATCATCAAATTCGCATTCGTGAGCAAGATATTCCAAAGACGGCGTTCAGAACAAGCTATGGGTCATATGAATACACTGTTATGTCTTTTGGCCTCGCCAATGCTCCTCCGACGTTCTCTCGCATGATGAACTTCATCTTCAACCCCTACACCAACGACTTTGTTTTGGTCTATCTCGACGATATCCTGGTTTTCTCCAAGAACAAGGAAGATCATGCCAAACACTTGCGTTTGGTTCTTGACAAGCTCAGGGAACATCAATTCTACGCCAAGTTCTCCAAGTGTGAGTTTTGGCTCGATGAGGTTCTTTATCTTGGCCATATTATCTTTGCCAAGGGCATTTCCGTGGATCCTGAGAAGGTGTCTGCAATTGTTAATTGGGAACCTCCTCAGAATGTGAAGCAATTCCGTAGCTTCCTCGGTCTTGCAAGTTATTGCCGAAGATTCATTGAAAACTTCTCCAAGATCGCGAAGCCTCTCTCAAATCTTCTTCAGAAGCACGTCAAGTATGTGTGGTCTCCGGAGTGCGATATTGCTTTCAACGCTTTGAAAGAGAAATTGATCACTGCTCCAGTTCTGACTCCGCCTGATGAAACCAAGCCATACGAGGTCTTTTGTGATGCCTCTCTCCAAGGTCCCGGTGCAGTACTGATGCAAGAGAAGAAAGTTGTTGCTTATACCTCTCGCCAGTTGAAGCCTAATGAGAAGAACTACCCCACTCATGATCTCGAGTTGGCGGCAGTTGTGCACACATTGTTGACTTGGAGACATCTTCTCTTGGGAAGGAAGGTGGACATTTTCACTGATCACAAGAGTCTCAAGTATATCTTCACTCAGCCTAATCTCAACCTCAGGCAGACTCGATGGGTCGAAATGATTCAAGAGTACAATCCTAGTATCGAGTATACTCCAGGCAAGGCTAATGTGATTGCTGACGCTTTGAGCAGAAAAGCATATTGCAACAGTCTGATTCTCAAGCCTTATCAACCCGAGCTTTGTGAAGCCTTCCGCAAACTTAATCTGCAAGTTGTTCCTCAAGGTTTCCTCGCCAACCTTCAAGTTTCTCCTACCTTGGAAGACCAGATTCGCCAAGCCCAGCTTCTTGATGCTATGGTGAAAAAGGTGAAGATTGGTATTGCAAAGAGTCAGTCCAAGTACAAGTGCTACCGACTTGATGACAAGGACACTCTCTTCTTCGAGGATCGAATTGTTGTGCCCAAAGGTGAACTTTGTAAAGTGATCATGAATGAGGCTCACAACTCTCTCCTCTCCATCCACCCTGGGAGCACGAAGATGTATCAAGATCTGAAGCAAACTTATTGGTGGACTCGAATGAAGCGCGAGATCGCTCAATTCGTGAATGAATGTGATGTCTGCAGAAGAGTGAAAGCAGAACACCAGAGGCCAGCAGGTCTCCTCCAACCTCTTGCCATTCCAGAATGGAAGTTTGACCACATTGAAATGGACTTCATGACTGGGTTTCCTAAGTCCAAGCGTGGCAATGATGTTATATTCATTGTCATCGACAAGCTCACCAAAGTGGCTCATTTCCTGCCTATCAAAGAGTCAATCACTGCAGCTCAATTGGCGGAACTCTACACCTCTCGAATTGTCTCTCTGCACGGTATTCCTCAAGTGATATCTTCAGACCGTGGCAGCATCTTTACCTCCAAGTTCTAGGATTCTTTTCAGAAGGCCATGGGCACCAACATTCGCTTCAGCACTGCTTTCCATCCTCAAACAAGCGGTCAATTCGAGCGTGTCAACCAGATTCTTGAAGATATGCTCAGGGCTTGTGTTATCTCTTTCGGCATGAAGTGGGAGGTTTGTCTTCCTTATGCTGAATTCTCGTACAACAACAGTTTCCAAGCAAGTTCCGGCAAGGCCCCATTTGAAATTCTGTATGGTAGGAAGTGTCGTACACCTCTCAACTGGTCTGAAACTGGTGAACGTCAGCTGCTGGGTAATGACCTGATCACAGAGGCAGAAGAAATGTGCAAGGTCATTCGTGATAACCTCAAAGCAGCCCAATCTTGCCAGAAGAGCTACTATGACAGCAAGCACCGTGATTTGGCCTTCGAGAATCGGAGATCATGTCTACCTCCGCGTCTCTCCTATGAAAGGGACTCGTCGCTTCGGTATCAAAGGGAAGCTTGCCCCCAGATACGTCGGGCCTTTCAGGATCGTCAGCAAGAGAGGCGACCTCGCCTATCAACTCGAGCTTCCTGCAAACTTTGCCAATGTTCATGATGTGTTCCATGTCTCGCAACTCCGTAAGTGCTTCAAGACGCCTGAGCGCACCGTCAACTTCGAGGACATCGAGCTCCAAGAAGATCTCTCCTACCGTGAGCACCCAGTTGCAATCCTTGAAGAGACTGAACGCAAAACTCGCAACAAGTCAATCAAGTTTCTCAAAATCAATTGGTCACACCATTCCGACCGTGAAGCTACCTGGGAACGCGAGGATCACCTCCGTTCTGAGTACCCGGAGTTCTTTCAGTCCTAGATCTCGGGACGAGATCTTTTCGTAGTGGTGGAGTGTTGTAACGCCCCATATGTAACCTTCCCGAATTGTACTCGAACTCATGCCTTTTCCGGCATTAAGTTATATTTAATTCTCGGGTTCGGGTCTTTGTCTCCGTGTGTTGTTTTTGTTTTCGTGCATCTCATATCATGTCATCACGTGCATTGCATTTGCATACATGTTCATCTCATGCATTCGAGCATTTTCCCCGTTGTCCGTTTTGCATTCCGACGCTTCGTTCTCCTCCGGTGGCCATTTCTAGCTTTCTTTCGTGTGTTGGGATTAAACGTTTCTGGATTGGGCCGAGACTTGCCATGCGGCCTTGGTTTACTACCGGTAGACCGCCTGTCAAGTTTCGGGTCATTTGGACTTCGTTTGATACTCCAACGGTTAACCGAGGGACCGAAAAGGCCTCATGTGTGTGCAGCCCAACACCCCTCCATTTTGGCCCAAAACCCACCAAACTCTGCTCCATCGTCTCGGTTGTTCGATCACGATCGTGTGGGCGAAAACCACACCTCATTTGGACTCTCCTAGCTCCACTTATGCCTATTTAAACACCCCCCATTTCGGATCTCGTCTTCCTCCCCGTCCTCCTCCTAAAAAAAACAAACCTCCCCGCACCGACGGACACATCCGCCCCCAGCCGGACGCGTCCGCCGCCGCGCCCCTCGGCCAACCGCCGCCTGCCACGTGGGCACCGCCAGCGCCGCCGCCGTCCCGGCCCGGGAGGCCCAGGAGGGGCCCCCGCGAGCCCGCAGACTCCCCGCGCCTCCCTCCGCGTCGCGCCGCCGCCCTCCCCGGCTCCGGCCACCGGCGCCACCGCCCGCCTCTACGCCGCCCCTCGCCGGCCGCCGCGGGCACCATCGCCGCCGCCTCGCCTCGCCTCGCGCGCCGCCCCCGCCGCCAGCTCCCTCTCCTGCCAGATCCGGTCGAGGAGCGACCGGATCCGGCGCCCCCAACCCCGGCCGCCGCCGTCTTCGTCGTCTCCGGCGGACTGTCCCGCCGCCTCGGATTCCGCGCGCCGGCGAGCTACAGTGCGGTACAGTGTCCGGATCAAATCTGAGATCTGTTTTTTTTAGGGTTGACTTTTGTCCTAACTTTCCAGAATTTTTATGCTACCTTTGACCTGCCATATCTTTGCATCCGTAGCTCCGATTTGGGCATATGATATATCAAAATCTTCGCCTCGACGAGTACATCATTTCATTCCATTGCATCATTTGCATTTGAGGTCATCTTGGTGCCCAAAATGCTGTTGGAAAGAGGCATCATGAGTTAAATTGCAGATCCGTTAGTTCAACATGCACTTTTGTCATTTTTGCCATGTTTAATCCGTGCATGATATGCCTGTGCCCCTTTGGGATGAATTGTTAAGCATGTTGTCTTCTTTCCAGAGGTGCCTCCCATGCATTTTTAGGATGTGTGTGTTGTCTTGTGCAAGCTTGCGAAGAGGGCTACCTGAGTTTACTGATTTCAGGGACTTAGTGAAAATCACTAAGTCTGGGATGTTTTAGTTCACGATGCTATATGTCCAGCTTGTTTCCTAGTGATCCGTGCCTCTTTTGAGGATGATCAGTGAGAGTGATTTGTTATGCTTGTTGTGTTTAATCCATCCATGTCTTTACTTGTTATGTTGGAGCCCCCTAGATTGACTCAATCGAGCTCAACTTTTGCATAGTTGTTGTTTTGGGCAGATCGTGAACACTTTTGCGATTTTGCCGGAGCTATTGCTAGTGATCCATGCATGCTAAGCCATTGTTCTTGCCATGTCTAGCTAGCATTTTGTGCCTTCTTAATGGATATATGCTTGCCTTGCCATGACTTGCACCGTAGTGAGTGCATCGAGCTCGTTTACATGCCTCCGTGAGTTATTATTTCAGCATGTCCCAGTTTTCACTGTCTGAAAACTGTTTGTGTTTCATCGATGTTCGTGTGCTCGGTAGAGTATTTTGTGAACCCTTTTGGCCCCAGGTCATTTTGGGTGTTTTGTTAAACTTGTTGAGTAGCTCAATGCCATGCTCTTACTTGCCATGTTCAGGTTTTGCTTCATGTTGTTTTGCTGCTCCGAAGAGAGCATCGTGGTCTGAAATTTCAGACTAGCGTTAATTTCGCTAAGTCTGAAATCTGTTTTGCTTATTCAGTTTTGCCATGCTTGTTTGAAGCCCTTAATGGATGAATTTGCCTATGCCTCAGTCCTGGTGATTTGTTAAGCTTCTTGGGTACATCACTTCCGTGCAATTTGTTTTCATGTTAGGTGGATGTAGCATGTTCATTTTGTTGCATTTAGGAGCCTACTTGCTGTAAATCGCAGATCGGTTCGTTTAGTAAATCGCTTGCCATTTCTAAACCGTAGCTCCGATTGCCATGATCTTTATATCGTTTTCAAGGGATTTCTTCCCCTCTATCCAGTGGCACACTTGGTTTTCCAAGTTGAGGCCAGGTTCATGCATTTCCTGTTACATCATGCATTTTGCATCCCGCATCGCATCCCGCATAGCATATCATCTTTGCATATTATTTGTTGCCCTTGCACGTGGTTGATTGTATCCTTGTTGCTTGTTTGTGTTGTTGGGTAGAGCCGGGAGACGAGTTCGCTAACGAGGAGCCCGTTGAGTTTGCTTTTGAGGATCCAGTCAATACTGACAACTGTGCAGGCAAGATGATCACACCCTTGAAATCACTACTATCTTTGCTATGCTAGTTTGCTCGCTCTTTTGCTTTGCCAATGCTACGATGCCTAACACTTGCTTGTCAGCTTCCCAATTGCCATGATTGAGCCTCTAACCCACCTTTGTCCTAGCAAACCATTGATTGGCTATGTTACCGCTTTGCTCAAGCCCCTTCTTATAGCGTTGTTAGTTGCAGGTGAAGATTGGAGCCGTTCCTTGTTGGAACATTTATTTACTTGTTGGGATATCATTATATTGCTATGTTATCTTTATTCATATATATATTTGGTAAAGGGTGGAAGGCTCGGCCTCTCGCCTAGTGTTTTGTTCCACTCTTGCCGCCCTAGTTTCCGTCATATCGGTGTTATGTTCCCGGATTGTTGCGTCCCTTACGCGGTTGAGCTATATGGGAACCCCTTGATAGTTCGCCTTGATTAAAGCTTTTCCAGCACTGCCCAACATTGGTTTTACCATTTACCACCTCCCCTTTTTTTCCCTTGGGTTTCCGGAGCCCGAGGGTCATCTTTATTTTAACCCCCCACGGGCCAGTGCTCCTCTGAGTGTTGGTCCGAACCGAGCCACTTGCAGCGCCACCTCGGGGCAACTCGAGGGTTGGTTTTAGTTGTACGTAGTGTTCATCTGAGTGTGACCTGAGAAAGAGATATGTGCAGCTCCTATCAGGATTTGTCGGCACATTCGGGCGGTGTTGCTGGACTAGTTTTGACCTGTCGAATCATCTTGTTGTACCGGGATACCGAGTCTGATCGGTGGGTCCTGGGTGGAGGTCTAGTCCTTCGTTGACCATGAGAGCTTGTTATGGGCTAAGTTGGGATCCCCCTGCAGGGATTGATCTTTCGAAAGCCGTGCCCGCGGTTATGGGCAGATGGGAATTTGTTAATGTTCGGTTGTAGATAACTTGAAACTTAAATATTTAAAATGAATCAACTGCGTGTGTTGCCGTGATGGCCTCTTCTCGGCCGGAGTCCGGGAAGTGGACACGGCGTTGGATTTATGTTTGCATAGGCTGCTCTATATAGTTTCCGCTCGTGCTTTGCCTCCTCTTCTCGCTCTACTTTGCGAATAAGTTAGCCACCATATATGCTAGTCGCTTGCTGCAGCTCCACTTTCATTACCCCTTTCCTACCTATTAAGCTTAAATAGTCTTGATCGCGAGGGTGCGGGATTGCTGAGTCCTTTGTGGCTAACAGATTACTATTACACCAGATGCAGGGACCGATGATACCTCTCCGAATGGCGCGCTCGAACTGAAGTGGGAGTACGACGAGGACTCTCAGCGTTACTATGTGTCGTTTCCTGATGATCAGTAGGTGTGCCTATTCGGGGTTAGATTCAGGGCCTAGTCGCTTGTTGGGGGTCTTTTCTATTTTGGCGCCGTAGTCGGGCCATGAGTGATTGTATGATGGGTGTTATTTATGTACTTTGATGTGACGTGGCGAGTGTAAGCCAACTATGCTATTATTCCCCTTTATCTTATATATGTACATGGGTTGTGTAATGATTCCCGACTTGCGACATTGCTTTCCATGCGCCTATGTCTCTAAGTCGTGCCTCGACACGTGGGAGACATAGCCGCATCGAGGGCGTTACATAGGATTTGCTAGTTTTGGGTGAGATATTATGCTTCCCCTATATCCCCAACACCTGATTGCATAACTGGAAAATTTTGGGAGTTTATAAGTGGGACTTCAAGTAGCTCTTAGGATATCTTTCCGACAGATGTATGATATGAAATTGGGGTTCGATGTCTAGTGGTCCTCCTATCCACGGTTGGTTTTACAGTGGTCTCGTTGTGTCTTAAAGAGTCCTTGGCTATGCTGACTCGGGGACACCTTGTATGTCATATGCACTGCCTTGTACATGATGGTGTTGTACGATCGACCCCGTGTAGGCCCCACCACGAAAACTTCGGACGAAATCTCTACCATATGTTTGTTCTGGCTTATTTTCCAAGCCAATCCTTTGTTTTTGTTTTGAGTTGTGGTATTCGAGTTGCTTCAAAGTCAAATGTTGATTCCAAACCTTTCCTAAGTGGTGTTCTGATATTCCTATGTGAATACCAATCCTTCTTCATTATCGAGATTGTCTTGTCAATCCTTTTCACCGGCGTGTTTCTCTTCAAGTGGATCTGATCATTTCAACATTTGCAAGATCCAATCTCAGTTCTTCTCAACGGTATTCATTTCATTCGTCCCAAATTGCCTTTGTTTTCCCGCACTCCCTCCCTTGTTTCTTCGAGGCCTCAGATTTCTTAATCGAGTATCCATCTTATTGATCTGAAGTCTCTCCATTTTTTCCGTCAATATTCTTATCAGGTTATTATCAGGAAGATACTAGCGAAGTTTCAAGTTATCATTATTTGTTCTCTTATCTTCTCCGGTGGATTCAAGGCAATATTTCGGTGTTGACCATATCCTTTTTCTCGTTTCAAATGTTTTCCCATGCCGTTGCACCTCTTTATCATTCACTTCTCACTATTCATTTGTTCTGGAGTGTTGAAGATTCAAGTTTCCATTCTCAATTCGTTCAAGCTATTTCAAGGATGTTATCTCTTTTGAGCCATTTAAATCAACCGGTGCAATCTCCCTTTCAAGTAATTGTTCAACGGTGTTTCTCTTGAGTGGGCCCTAACCCACAGGTTTTCCCCAGGATCTTACCCGACTCTTCTGTCATATGTCTTTCTCTAAGATCTTTCAAATTCTTTTCATCGTTGGTTCGACTTTTCCAATTTTAATTCCGGAGTGCCTCAACAATTCTTCGTGGTGTTTCTCATCGTGATTCTTGGATTTTGAAGACCGAAGAAGAGTTTTTCCTCCATATCTTATCCGTTCTCTTAGAGATTTGTGGTTCTAGTTTGAGGCCATCCTCTCATAATTGTTTTTGATTGTGAGAATTCTTTTCACCCACCCAGAGCATTTCATGAGTTGTTTCCATTTCTTTCCTCCGAAGGCCATCTTTTCAAATATTATTCATTTCAGCTTTCATCTCACATTCTCCAAATCATACCGGTGCATCATTCAAGTATTCTCTTATCAGCTCGTGATTTCTTCGTTCTCATGTATCTAAATTCTCTCATGTATCTTCATTCGTTCTCTAATTATTTCCGGTGTTTCTTTATCATTTCTTTGATCATTTTCAATCCTTACGGTGGTTCATTCAAGATTTCTCGTCCTTCGTTATCACATTAATGTATTCGTTGTTTCAATCTACCGGTGGTTCGTTGAAGACTTCCTCAAGTTGAAACTATATCTAACGTAATCCTTTCTACGAGAATAAGTAGTATGCCAAATCCATTGTTTGTCATCAATTTAATTGGTGAAGGATAAGCATAATGTAATTATCATTCTTGTTTCATGAAGTAAAATCAATTTCTGCTTTCCGGAGTGGTTCATCATATCACATTCTCGGTTCGAGATGCTTTATCTTTCCTTCCGGAGCCCCAACTTTCCACTTTTTCTCGTTGCAAAGATCCATTTAATCATTGCAAGTCTTCACCTTATGTTTTCAACTTCTCTTTCATTTTCTTTTGATCATTTCTTTTATTACCGGAGTTCTCACGAAGGCTCTACAAGATGGTTCATCAAGGATTTAATTCTTTCTCGAAGTTTTCATCAAGATTCTTTTCAGAGGAGTCCAAGCATTCTTCATCTTGCAATCCGGAGTGCAATTCTTTCTTCCATATAATTGGTGATTGTATTATGTCATTCTTGATAATTTGAGTTCATGTTTCATGATTCACATGTTGTTAAGTATGAGGTATTTTAAATCTATCAATCTCGTCATTGGAGTTATCTTGGGTTATTCTTCACCTAAAGCCTTCCCTAAGGATTGTTGCTATTATAGTGCTCATAAATGACCCAAGTTCTGCATTTATCCTCCTGGTGAAATAAGTTTCTCGTCTCCTTGTTGATATCAATCCAATCTATTGGTTCCGTTAGTGGTAGAATTTCACCTCATAGTTTTGAGATGTTTTCCATAAGCCCACTACAAACTTATTCATTTCATTGTTGTTTTTCCAAAAATTCCGTTTTAACCTTCTTGGAAGGCTGTTTTCCAAGCTCATTTGTGGCAGAAGTTGTTATTTTCTTCTCAATTGTCTCCTTTCCAACGATCCAACTTCTTTTCTTTCGTTCCGGAGGCATTGTTTTGTTGCTATATTCACCCATCATCTCGTTTTGTCAAAGATCATGTTCTTTTCGTGCTTATCCATTTAACCAGAGTGTCATGCCCTCTTTTCAAGTTCTTCCCATTCTGTCAAGTTTTGGCTCCCTTCTCAACTGAAGTGCCGTCTAAAATCGTTCTTACCCTTTGTGCCATTCTTTCAATAGTTTCGGAGGCAGTGTGTTGTTGATTTCATCAAGCATACTCTCATCTTGTCAAGCTCTTGTTCGATTCCGTCCATTTACAGTCGGAGTGCTGTCCAAATTATATCATTCTTAATCCTTCTCTATCTTGTTTTTAACCAGAGTGGTTTCAATATATATCTTGCCCTTCAACCTCAAGGTTTTTCGCAATGTTCCTTGTTCGTCTTTGCTAACGGGGTGTTTTCCACTTCGTTCATCTTCATTGTATTCTTTTCTTTCAATTTGTTCAACCTCGCAAGGTTCTTGGGTTTCACTTATTTGTTCAAAGAAGCAACTTAGTTCCACCTCTTCTCTTTCTCTTCCGTTTTTCCCTCCGGTGCCATTCTAGATCTCGAGACGAGATCCTCTCGTAGTGGTGGAGTGTTGTAACGCCCCGAGATCGATGTGCCAGGTGTCCTCCAGTTATTCACTATGTTGCTTTGTCAGTCGCTTGCGTGTTGCATCTTGTCATGTCATCATTACATCATATCATTAATCTTTTGCAACTCAACTAAATAAATGGCATGGATCTTTGATCCATTTAAACCGAGGGAATTCACGTGGTGATTCTCTTTATAGGGAGCTATATTAAATATTACACTATTTTGGGATTCATGTTAACACATTTGCAAATGTCCCAATGCCTTTCCTATCTTAATTCTTGGTCTCCAACCTTGTCATATATTCTTTCTTCACTTTCCGGAGTTCCACCAAAAACCTCAACATTTTTGGACCCCCCTATCACGTAGTTCATATGCAAAACCATTTGAATTAAATTCAAAGGAGTTCAATTCAAACTTCACCCACGTGATTATTTCCATTTTTCGTGGATCAGGCTCATTTTTGTGACTCTGAGAAAATTTACTTCATGTCCAAACTCCACGGCAATCCCTCTCGGCTTTTCTTCCAAGTTTCTTTTCTATTGTTTAGTTTAAAAAAAGAGAGTTGGAGGGGGAAGAGAGAGGCCCAGCCTAGCCGGCCACTTGGGCCTCCAGCAGCCCTCCCACCGGCGGCCCAAGGCCCAGCCGCACCCCAGCTGTAACCCTAGCGCTCCCTAGCCCGATTCCCTGCACCCCTCCTCCTCGTTTCCTAGCACCACCAGAGGGATCGAGAGATCCCTCGACCCCTCCCCTCTGACCAATCCCTCGACCTCTCCTCTCGATCTCGTGCGCCTTCCTCTCTCCCTCTACAGCGCACCTCCCATGGCGGCGTCACCCTGCGCCAAGCCTTCCCCAAGCCGGAGCCCTGTGTAGCATGGCTGCTGCCTGCCCGTGAGCCTCCTCCACGTGTCTACTCCCTCCACCCGTGCCACGACCAAGCCATTCCCCACCTCTGCATTCGTCGCCGTCAGCAGGTGCAGCAGCTCCGCCGCAGCTCCGCCCCGACCGCCGCAGGCTAGCGCCACCTCCGTCCTCCCCTTCATCGGCTTCGTCCCCTGCTCCTCGTCGTCCCGACATAGCGCCCGCATCTCCCATCGTACAGCACCAACGACGCCTCCAGCGAGCCCTTCCTCTGCTGGTAGCCGACGACGACTAGCACCTGTAGGTTGCAGCAGCGCCGCCCTGGTGCACCTCGTTGTCGGAGAACCACCAGCACGACACCAATAGCGAGCCACCTCCTCCGTCCATTCCCCATCGCCCCTGACCCAGTTGCAGCCATGGCGCCACCACCTCTATATCCAGCCGCCCCTGCAGCTCCTCCTCCACCCCGCCTATGTGACCTCCCCTGATGCTCCGCGCATCGGGCCGGAGTCAAACCCTCCTGCCTGAGTACCACGGCCCCAAATCTTTGCCTTGCTTCATTTTGGATTGAAGACTGAGACAAGACCGCCAAGATGCATCCTGGTGTCGCCGTAGACATGTGAACGTCTACACGATGACCGCCGAGTACCTCTTCGCGAGTACCACTACCATCGCGTGGATCCGCCAAGACCGTGGAGTAAACGAGCAAGTACCCCTACGCGCGAAGACGCCAACACCATTTTGGGATTCACCAAGTACCACTACGGCCGGAGACCTCGACGTCCGATGCCTAAAACGATCACCAAACCGGAAATAACGCCATGTACTCAGTCAACGACAACCGCCAAGTTTGTCTTCCGCCGTCTCCGTAATCGCCAAGTACCACGACGATGCGAGAACAACTACCATGGACCCTCGAAGACTCCGTGGACGTCAAGTTTCGCGCCGTGCCCCTGAACATCTACGGAAACTTGTGAGACTAAGAACATGAACGACTACTATCGCCACGAGAACGACTACTTCCCACAACGAACCATGAACAACTAGTTCCTCTACCATCGCCGAGTACCACTACTTCCCATGACGATCGTGAACGACTACATTGCTTGACTCGAACCACTCCGATAACGCACGCTACGAAGGTATAACCCCGAAATGACCGCCCGTGAACGAATGCATGTGTGATGTATGAGATGCCCGTGCTTGCTCCATGCTCGAACTGTCGGTGCACGTTGCCCCTCTTTTGCCTTGTCACCATCGTCGACTCATGGGACACCCGGTATCCTGGAGCGCCCCACCATCTTTTGCACACATCCGCACACTTCTCCTTTGCATCGGTATCTCAATCGAGTTAACAGAACCGGAACGCTGATGTGGCACCATCTTCGTTATCGTTGCCGTGATACCCCTTTCCTTTCCACCACGGTGACAAATGCTTCATAATGCTCTTGTCAACTTTTAATAAAAGAATGCATAAACTTGTTCATGTCATTCGCATCATGAAAACAACTTCTAAAATGTTTAAAATTGTTGTTGCAATAAATTACTAAGACATATGGGGATTTACCGGATTTGTTATTTGTTATATCCGACCCCATTTAAATTGTTTAGATGGTGTAGTTTTGTTATGCCTCACCTCTTGCCATGTTTAACAAAATTTAATATTGTTGGGTACCTAAACGAGAGAGAACTAAATAATTGATGTGGTGTTCCGTCAATATGCAACTCGTTGCATATTGAGCTCCACTTAACTTGTAGTTTTGTTTTTGCCCTTTGCCATGCCATGCTTCAACCCTGCAGGGATTTGAACTTTCGAAAGCCGTGCCCGCGGTTATGGGCAGATGGGAATTTGTTAATGTCCGGTTGTAGAAAACCTGAAGCTTATCTTAATTAAAATGCATCAACCGCGTGTGTAACCGTGATGGTCTCTTCTCGGCGGGGTCCGGGAAGTGAACACGGTGTTGGAGTAATGCTTGACATAGGTTGTTCTAGGATCACTTCTTGATCATAGTTGTTCGACCATGCCTTTGCTCTCTCTTCTCGCTCTCATTTGCGTATGCTAGCCACCATATATGCTAGTCGCTTGCTGCAGCTCCACCTTATACTTTTAGCCTACCCATAGGCTTAAATAGTCTTGATCGCGAGGGTGTGAGATTGCTGAGTCCCCGTGACTCACAGATACATCCAAAACCAGTTTGCAGGTGCTGATGATACCATGTAGGTGATGCAACTGAGATCAAGGAGGAGCTCGATGAAGATCGTGTTCTTTACGTTGTTCCTTTTCCAGTTGATCAGTAGTGGAGCCCAGTTGGGACGATCGGGGATCTGAGTAGCATTTGGGGTAGTCTTCTTTTATTTTGGTTCCGTAGTCGGACCTTGAGTGTATCTGGATGATGTAATGCTTTATTCATGTATTGTGTGAAGTGGCGATTGTAAGCCAACTATGTATCTCTTTCCCTTATGTATTACATGGGTTGTGTGAAGATTACCTCACTTGCGACATTGCTTACAATGCGGTTATGCCTCTAAGTCATGCTTCGACACGTGGGAGATATAGCCGCATCGTGGGCGTTACAGTTTATCAATGAAGTTTTTCATCCTGAGTGGTTGGCTAACCCGCTGCTAGTACTTAAGAAGAATGGCACTTGGCGTATGTGTGTGGATTACACAGACCTTAACAAGGCCTGTCCGGCAGATTCTTTTACTCTCCCTCGTATTGAACAGATCATTGATGCTACGGCGAGTTATGAGCGTTTGAGTTTTCTAGATTCTTATTCATGTTATCATCAGATCAAGATGGCAGTTAAGGACCAGGAGAAGACGGCCTTCATCACTCCTTTTGGACCCTTCTGCTACATGTGTATGCCCTTTGGGCTCAAGAGTGCCCACGCGACTTACCAGCGTTGTGTTCAAAATTGCCTTCACAACCAGATTGAATGCAATGTTCATTCTTATGAAGATAACATCATTGGGAAGTTATGGAAGAAGGTAACTTTGTTAGATGATTTGAAGGAAACCTTTGACAACCTCCGGGTCTACAAAATGATGCTTAATCTGGCCAAGTGTGTTTTTGGTGTGCCAGCTGGTAAGCTGTTGGGTTTTTTTGTTTCTAAGAGGGGCATTGAAGTTAACCCAGAGAAAATCAGGGCTATCACTACTTTGGCTAAGCCGGCATGTATCAATGACATCCAGCGTTTGGTGGGTCGTATTGCGGCTTTGAGCCGGTTTGTAAGCCGTGTGGGAGAGAAGGCTATCCCTTTATATCAGATGATGAATAAAATAGATCACTTTGTATGGAGTGATGCTACTAATCAAGATTTTTAGGCATTGAAAAAGCAGTTGGCTGAGCCGCTAATCCTTGCAGCTCCCATTGATAAGGAGCCCATGTTGTTATATGTGGCTGCTAATAGTTGAGCCGCTAGTGTGGTAGTTGTTGTGGAAAGGAAGGAATCAGGGAAGGAATATCCGGTGCAGCGGCCGGTTTACTATGTTAGTGAGGTACTCAAGCAGTGATACCCACACTGGCAGAAGCTGGTTTATGGCGTGTTCACGGCTAGCCGTAAGCTGAAACAGTATTTCCTTGGTCATCCCATCACTGTGGTTAGTTTTGCTCCCTCAGGGGATATTATTCAAAATAGAGAAGCCACAGGCCGGGTGTCCAAGTGGACCATTGAGCTTGGACCCCATGGTTTGATATATATATACCTCGGACAGCCATGAAGTCTCAAGCACTTGTGGATTTTATCAATGATTGGATAGAGTTGCAGATGCCTGAGGAAAAGCCTGATAACACATATTGGACTATTCATTTTTATGGGTCTAGGTAGTTGGAAGTCTCAGGGGCTGGAGTTATTTTGATATGTTTTAAGGATAATGTTCCCTTATACTAACATTGCAGATAAGTATGAGGCCTTGCTCCATGGTCTTCGGATGGCTAAAGAGATGAATCTCAGCTGAGTAAGGTGCTTTTGTGAGTCGACAAGTTTCAGGAACTTGGGATTCCAAGGACCCACTCATGGCAGCTTACCGCCGAGAGGTTGATGCTATTGCTGGTCATTTCAAGGGTTATTAAGTGGAACAAGTTGATCACAGGAAAAATGAGGCGGTTGATGCTTTTAGCTGGCTGGGATCCCAGTGCAAGCCGGTACCTCCTAATGTTTTCCTTGATATTTTGAATAACCCTTCAGTTAAATTGCCTACGGAGGAGGATCTTGCTATCCCTGACCCGGAGGCACAGTTGGTGGCGGCTCTCCATGTTATTCTTGAGTGTACAATCCCATATTTGACTTATATGACCTAGGGTGAGTTACCTGAAGATGAAACTTTGGCCAGACAGATAACCAGGCGGTCTAAGTCAATGACTATTGTCAAGGGCGAGTTGCACCGATGTAGTGTCACAGGGGTGTTTCAACGTCGTATATCTCCTAAGGAGGGTCGTGATATTCTACGAGAGATTCATGAAGGAGATTGTGGCCATCATGCTGGTTCTAAGTCTCTCGTGGCTAAAGCTTTTCATCATGGGTTTTATCGGCTGACCGCTCATGCTGACGCAGAGGATCTGGTTAGCAAATCTGATGGCTATCAGAAATTTTCCAGACGAGCTCATGTGTCGGCTCAAGAATTGTGGATAATTCCAATTACTTGGTTGTTTGCAGTCTGGTAGCTGGATATGGTTGGGCCTTTTAAAAGATCCAAGGACAAAAAGACTCACCTATTGGTGGAAGTTCACAACTTTACAAAGTGGGTTGAGGCAGAGCTGGTCAGCAAGTGTGATGCGGCAATGGCGTTTCAATTAATCAAAAAGGTGCTATGAAAGAATGTTGTCAACGTGAACATATTCGTCTTGATGTTTCATCTGTGGCCCACCCCCAGTCCAATGGTCAAGGTGAAAGAGCCAATCAAGAAATTTGAGAGGCATAAAACCCCAGCTTATGGTCCGTTTGCAAAGGACACCGGGTTGTTGGGTTGAGGAGTTACCTTCAGTGCTTTGGAGTATCAATACTACCCCTAACAGATCCATGGGTTATATGCCTTTCTTCATGGTTCATGGAGCAGAGGCGGTTCTTCCTAGTGACATCCATCATGACTCGTCCCGCGTGGCAGCTTCTGTTGAACCTGATAATGAAAAGGCATGTCAAGATGCTCTTTACCTCCTAGATGAGGAGTGTGACCTTGGGGAGGGTCGTTCAACAATCTACCAGCAAGATCTGCGTCGATATGATAGTCGCCGGATTAAAACCCGGACCTTTCAATAAGGTGACCTGGTGCTACGCCTCATCCAGGATCAAACAGATATGCATAACTTATCCCCACCTTGGGAAGGGCCTTTTGTGGTAAGCAAAAATCTGAACAAAAGATCATACTACCTCATTGATGTTCAAGACCACAAGTACTCACACACGTTGGAGGAGGAGACCCATCGGCCATGGAACATTGCTCATCTTCGGCCTTCTTACACCTGAGCCATCGGCTCTTGTGATGTACATACTTCTACCAATGTATATGTTACGATTAGTATAATAAAGCCGACATCCCTGATAATTTAGGGCCTGTGTCGTTTCATTTTTGAGTATCTGATTCTTTATCATAAATTCATAAAGCTCACTTGGGGGCTTCCTACTCATTGAGCATAGCTATGACTTCCCTTTGATCCGGCTTGTACGCCTTGATTCAAACGACTTGGGTGCTTTCTGCCCAAGTTCAATGGTTACCAAAGAGAACTTGCTATAATGTGCAGTTCAAACATAGGTAACCTGCCTTGATGGCTTGTCATAGGTTACTTGGGGTCTTCCCGTTCAATGGACATATCCATATTTACCCTTTTGATCGGCTTGGACGCCAGGTGTATTCACCAAAACTCCGGGTTATCCTTCCTTTTTATGTCTACCACTCCGGCCAATTAATCTTGGAATGACCCGCCGTACTCTTGACAGTCAATCTTAAAACGAGCCTGGACTTGTCAAAGTTAAAATGGCGGTTGGTCATGCGAGGCCCGTCTTACAGGTTTGAAAAAAGGATTAACTCAGCAGCTGTGCGGCCCTTGAACAACACTTGATTTTGAGGTTTGGCAGCCTATGGATGTTTTCTGGTTTGTTATTTTTTTAACATTGTTTGGGTTCATATTTTTGTACCATATTGACATATCGTTTAAAATGATTCAGGCCATGTAGCCTTAATCTTTATGGTTCATATTTGAGCGTACACAGATGTTTGATAACCCGGTCTGGTTTTGGATGATAAGTCGCCAGTATGCCTTGATTGTGCACTTGGAGTTCTGTGCCCTAAAGTTTTTTGGGTTGTTGCCCTTGCTGCATATGTTGTGGTAAGCTGGCAGTATGAACAAATATAATAGGTATGTTATTTGTTTATTCAATGAATATGCGAGGTTTTGATAACCCGCCCTGGTTATGGACCATACAGTCACCAGCGACTTTTATATTGGACATCATGACCCACCCTAGGGTAAACTACTAGGACACATGTTACCTGCTTGTGTGCAGGGAATATGATGAATATGACTTGTATGACTGATAATATTATGAGCACAAATGACAGATCTTTCCATATCAAGATCGGTGGTATAAGTGTTATGAAGATAAACATGCACGATGGCGTGGCAGATCGTTGTTTCAACTAGCCTGTTATAAGGCATCATGTAGCCCAAAAAAATAAGTGTTTTTGCTGCACACAACTTGTATATGGCAGGATGAGTGCCGACTCGTGGTTCAGTGGCCCTGGTCTTGGCATGTTGAAGCTTCCGGCTCATCGTACACCGGTTCTTCTTCTTCTTGTTCACCCATTGGCTAGAAGTCAGATGTGGTCCAGTTGATCCTGGTCAAAGCTATAAATACAACTTCATCATTTAAAAGGCTTGACGGGTCAATATCAGGAGCGAAGGTGTGCTTACGTGTTGGCGGGATAAGGTCCACGGCCTCATGAACCGGCGCCTTCACCTTTGCATTTTCAACATCATAAACCGGATGATACTTGGAAAGATTAGTCTCCCCAGCCAATTTTCTTGCAAAGGGACGCATCTCCCTTACTATTTTTGTGAAGTCATCAACACTAAAGGGAGAACAGTCTTCTTTTGAACTCAGGCAGCTGGTGGCTAGCTCTTCCGGGTCAAGTTCTTCTTGCCATGCCTTTGCCCGGCTCAGGGCAGTGATGGCACCGGCTCTGGCGACTAATCGCTTTAATTCTTCTACCCTTTGTGGCAGCACAAACAACTTCTCCAACACTTCCTTGATGAGGGAAGATGGTTGCCTCTTATGGGAGGCAGCAAAAATAGCCCCTTGAGCACTAGTGTACAACTGCTCCACAAGGGTATATATAGCTTTAAGCCTTATGCGCATGTCTTGACCCAGCTTGGAGCTTCTGGAACCTCAATTACCAAAGATATTTATAAATCGGCTCAGTGGTTGTTCAACATTGATGATGAAAGATTGAAGTACAGTATTACTTTCCAAAGATGGCTGGTGTCATGTTGTTGATTTGATACTTTAAACTAGACAACTCATCGGTTACCAGCTTAAGGGCAACTTCAGCATCTTCTGCTCTTTTGAATAGAGCTACCTTCTCGGTGTCCCAGCTGGTTCTCTCACTGCTAAAATCTTTCTTCAACTTCTCAATATTTTATAAGGCGGTTCTCAGTTCTGACTTGGCCTTTGATGTTTTTGATTGTTGGGACTAGATATTTTGCCTCAGATCCACCACTTGAGATTCTTCCATATTCAATTCAGCCTACAAGATAAGGCGACTCAGCAGCAGTATGTGGTTATGATAATCACTTTATTTGAAGTCCCAAGCATAATACCAATATTTTACTTGGCACTTGGGGGCTAATGTACATTGCTCTTTCGAAGAGAATTCTATGATGACCCGACTAAAATTCTATGACTATAGCCAGTTCAAGGGAGCTACAAATTTGGATTTTATTCATAAATATGGTGGTAAGTCCCGGCTTAGCCATGCTGATTAAGCTGGCCCTTGGGGGCTACATGTGCGAATTGAGCACTACTATTGGAAATTCCGGCTTAACTTTCCAGTTTAAGCTGGCCCTTGGGAGCTAAATTGCGAAATTTAACAGTACAATTTGAAGTCCCGGCTTAACTTTCCAGTTTAACCCGGCCCTTGAAGACTACTCATTCTGATTCAGCAGTTACAAATTCTTATGACATGTCTACAACGTTAACTAGGATATTTAAGTCCATAGCATATTCAAGATTTTCATATTCAGTAGACTTGGTGGCTAACAAATATATACTTATATGAGAAGTTTTGTAGTGATTACCTCAAAGCACTCCTTCATGAGGTTAACCAAGCCGTCTTCAAAGTCACAGTTGGTGTGAATGTGGTTTAGATAATTTGAATGAATCTCCTAAGCATACCTTTCCAAGTCCACTTTCCACTTGCCCTTATCAACAACAAAAAATTCTTCTTTGGCGTTTTGCTTGGATAAGACGGTGGGTTTGCCTGGTGCTATATAAGTCATCCCAATAACTATCATGTCTCCAGTCTCTTGAGCCGGCTGAGTGGGACTAGGCGGCTTAGCATTCTCTGGGTCAACATTCATGGAGTCCATGGTGTCAGGGTGCTCCTTTGGCGATGGATCATCCATGGCTACTTCCAAAGTTTGATGTGAAGATTCAGGTATTGTTTGCTTTTGCGGATCAGCAGCCTTGGGATCTTCTGACGGTTTATTCATTTTCAGTTTCTTGCCAGGCTTGGCTATAGCATTGAGAACAAGATGCATGCCGAGATTAATATATCAGTCAAGTAAGTGTTAAAGAAAACAAGGTTAATGTTCTAACCCAGGGGCGACTTTGAAGAAGGGGACCTGAGTCCCAGTGGAGTTGCCAGATTTGGAGCGAGATGTTCCCCGATAATTTGAGTCGGGCGGGTTAAGTCGTTGATGAATAAGACCCGCTTTTGGAAAAGATAAGGATGAATTTTGTGGCACCTCATTCGGGCGCTTTCAGGGAGCGGTTGTGTTCGGTAAGCCGGAGGAAAGGTTTCCACCTCCGCTATTCCGGGTGGTACGGCGAAGTTCGTGCTGATGTTTTTTCAAAAGAAAGTTGGGATCCAAGTAAGCTAAAGGGTGATAAAATCTTACTTTCCGGCTTGCTTGTCGAGTTTTCCGTCTCAGTAGAGGTTCTATGCCGGAGGAAAGAGTAATTACCTCTACATCGTCAGCATGTCTAGCATCCGCGTCATCCTGATAGTGATCATTGTTAATAAGATGTACAAAAAATGAGCCAAGGGAGTCAAGTTCTACCTCAGACCCATGATCATCCAAGTCAAATAACATGGAGGGGTTGGTCTTATTCTTGGCAAGCTTTTTATTAGCCTTATTCTTTGTCCGAGTCTTCTTGGTCGGCTTATCTTGCAACTTCTTGTTCCAGAAAGGAGAAACAGCCTTCGGAAATGAAAATGACTGTAAGACATCAATTTTAAGTGAATAACTGAGTAAACAAGAAATTGTTTCAAACACTTATAGCTGGAGGTTTGTTAAGGGTGCAAAAAGGACTTAAGTCGGTCTTGCCGCAATTTTCCGAGCTCTTGTTCAGCAGAGTCTTGGTCATATCATTGATATCTTCATCATTCAGTTCTATCTGACAGTGGCATTGAGGGTCTTTGACATCACCAATATACTCACACATTAGACTGGAGCGGCGGCATAAGGGCAAAATTCTCCAGGTGACCCAGCATCAGACTAGGTCGATTCTAGTAAAACCATAAGCCATTAAGGTTCTGATCTTTGAAAAGATGTGCATACATTTGTCATGTTCTTGTGTGCTAATCCGTTCTGGAAGAGGGCCCGATATCTTGAGGATGGAGCCTGAAAAATTGCAGCACATCGCGGAAGAATTTTGAGCCGGGTGGGGTAAAATCTCGGAGCAGATGATCATTAAAGATAATTACTTCAACTTCCTTGGGCTCAGGAGGAGTTTCCATGCCTGGGACTCTCCAATGCATGACATCTTTTTTGGCTAAGACGCCCGTTTGGACATACTCGTTCAATGTTTCCTCGGTAACCCGGGAGACGACCTAGTAGCATTTGGTGACGGTTCCAGCTTTAGACATTTTTGAATACAAAGGAAAATATTGTCGGGTTAAGGATTGGGATGCTAAACCGGCCAGTGATTAAAATAAAGTGGATTATACAAAGCCAATTCATAGGCAGAAGGAAGAGCTAACATGGTTAAAACGGATGACAATGTCAAGTTATGCAGATTATGAATATATGCTGGCGGCTTAAAAGGGGACTAACGGTATATGACGGGTTACGCTCTATCATTTAATCCACCCGAACAGTTGCCATATTTTAGATCTATAAGTGAGGATTTGCTAAGTCTTGGAAAAATAGATTCCACGGATCAGTTCTGTAATTTTGGATCTACAATAGTTAAAAAATAAAATAAGTTCTAAACTTAACGAGATGGTAGCAGAGAAGAACACGAGCTCAGATGGGATCTTGTGTAGAAAGAGCATTTTTTAAGTTGGAAAGGGGTGCTAAAACTCCTCCCACACCACTTCAGTGTAATGTTCAAATCAAGCTACAAGATCTAAAGAGGGGAATGAAGCACAGTGAAGAACACCGATGAACGGTCAAAACCCTAGTGCAGATCTGTTACGGGAAAAAAATACTTACTGATGTTGAGGAACAGCGGAGGTGCGCCATAGTGCTCTGGTCCGATTAGGTCGATGCGGCAGCCGGAGTTGAGGACGCTGGACGGAGACGGCCGCGGCAGAGCTCGGGTTTGCTAGGGCGTCGCGAGGAGGAAAACGAAGACGAGGGGGCAAGGTAAGAAATTAAAAGAAGGACGCCCGTCACTATTTATAAGGCAGTGGATAGATGGCATGCGCGGGGATCGAGGAGTCCAAAAAAAATGATTATGTGGTTGTAAGGGCGCCTCGATTTTCGGAGGTTCATTAAAAGAATCTGTTGAGATATTCTGGGTTGGCGCGTAATTAATGCGCCTAATGTCATGGCGGGTTACCGTGGTTCTGTGAGCTGACGTCATGGCGGTTATAACAAGTTCATGAAATTTGACGATTGAAGGTTATGCTAAAGACAAGTGTTGAAGATTGATGTGAACAAGTTCAAATCTACCTGGGGCCTAATGTTGGGGATATAACTACTGGGTATGTCCCGCCCAGGAGGGGCCGGGTCATGCCACTGGTGACTTAAGATGAAGAGGCCCAAGAATACATGAAGATGGCAGTTCATAGACCGAGCTTATTGAAGGACCAAGACCCGAGGACGACTTGAGTCCCACGGGTGTGAGCCGCCATATGTTTAGCTTGTATTGTAAGGAAAGCTTAGTTAGATACCGAGCTAGACACATTTTATATGAGCCGGTGGGGACTTTGTAAGCCGCCGGGCATCAACCTGTATATAAAGGGGTGACCCGGTGGCGGGTTAACTCAAGAGACAACTCATCGAGAACTAGGCCAAGCATATTCGCTCCCTGGTATTGAAACCCAAGCAATACAGCGTAAAGCAGGAGTAGGCTTTTACATCGTTGAGAGGGGCCAAACCTGGGTAAACTCTTTGGGTCCATTGTCCCGTTTAACCCCTTCAATCTAACCTAGCTGTGATGGCTCCAGACCTAATTCCTTTTGCTAGGGCATCTACCATGTCAAGTCCACGACACTACCCCTACCTTGTCACTGGGTGAGGACACCGCAAGATTGAACCCAAAACTAAGCACCTCTCCCACTGCAAGAAAAACAAATCAAGTTGGCCAAACCAAACCGATAATTCGAAGAGAAATAAAACATATAAAATCATGCATATAATAATTCAATAAAGACTCAAATAATATTAATACATAATCTAATCATAAATCCACAATTCATTGGATCTCTACAAACACACCTCAAAAGAATATTACATCGGTAGAACTCCGAGAACATCGAGGAGAACATTGTATTGAAGATCAAAGAGAGAGAAGAAGCCATCTAACTACTTGCTATGGACCCATAGGTCTATGGTAAACTACTCATTCTTCATTGGTAGTGCGATATAGTTGATGTAAATGCCCTTCGTGGTCGAATCCCCCTCCAACACGATGCCGGAAAAGGCCCTAAGATGGGATCTCGTGGAAATAGAGGCTTGCGGTGGCGGAAAATTAGTTTTGTGGATGCTTATGTTAGTTTGGGAATATTTGTGAATTTATAGAACAAAGATTAGGGTTGGAGGAGCTCCGAGGGGCCCACAATCCCTCAGGGTGTGCCCCCCTAGGGCATGCCCGTGAGGCTTGTGGTCACCTCGGGCCTCCTCTAACTTCATCTCCAAGTCCTACAGGTATCTTCTGGTCCAAGAATAATCATCGTAAAGTTTTATTCCGTTTGGACTCCTTTTGATATTCCTTTTCTATAAACTCAAAAACAAGGAAAAACAAAAAATGACACTGGGCTCTAGGTTAAGAAGTTAGTCCAAAACATAATATCAAATAACATAATAATGCATATAAAACATCCAAAACAGGTAATATAATAGCATGGAACAATACAAAATTGTAGATACGTTGGAGACGTATCACTCGGCATAGCTGACGAGGTGGATTGAGACGTCGCTCGACTCCTGGTTACACCAGCAGCAGCGTCGCCACGCTCTTACCGTCATGAACCGGTCGCCATGGCAGCCGGGCGATGAGCAAGGGGGTGCTCGAGGATCGGCAACCCTGTTCTGTGCCCTGCCCTGCTCCCCTTGTTCCGAGCAAGGGGAGGGGGGGCAGTAGCCGCACCCGTGGTACGGAGTACTAGAGGGTCAAGGCTTGCTCCGGAGCGAGTGCCACTGCGTTGGCTACGTCCGCTCGCGCATCAGGGCCGTGGAGACTGGTTGTCCCCTCCCTCGCAGCTTCCAAGCCAAGTTAGCCTAGATTTTGCTGGTGAGGCCTTCCTCTGGTGTTTCATACCTCAGCTTCGATTGTGAGGGACAAGACGATGACACTGCCTGCGCTGGTCGTGCCACCCGCGGCACCCACCTCACCCAAAGCCGCTGCGGTGCCGATGGCATCCGCAACCGTGTGAGGGAGCCTTCAAAGTGGAAGGATGCGCTGTTGCGGCGGATTTCTTCTTGGGCGCATTGGATGAAGACGACGATGATGATGATGTTGATGATTGGCGTGCTGCTCACAACCTCAGGTTCTGGCAAGCACTTTGCCCCCTACCTAGTGCGCCAAAGATGTCATGGGTGGACACGATCACCTATGGGGCGATGAACCCCTTGTGGTTTAGCAATGGGAAAGATCACATTGTACAAAGAGTGGAGACAATGAAGCAACGCGACAATGATGACACATGTGGTTTTTACCCAGGTTCGGGCCACCGTGAGGAATAAAACCCTACTCCTACTTTGGTGGATTGAGTGGAAGTGCACAATGGCACACATCGCTCAAGCCCGACAAGGTTGCCTCGATGGAAGAGCTGCTACGCGCGTACAATTGTGGAGGGTTTGCCATCGCCCTCCTTTTGTAGCTCAAAGGGTATCCATAGTGGGAAAACAATCATTATCTAGTGATTAGATAGCTAACAATGCTATCATACCTAACTCTGGCAGTTGGGACAAAATGCATTAAATGCACTGTTAGGTGTCATGCTAAGGATGCAGCCCAGCAAGCCTGCCATGCCGTTTAATTGTCTTCTACTTGTCACGTGAAGCTAATGTGTCTCCAAAAAGGTCTGCTACGTGCTCAGTGGAAGCGACCTAATCACTTGGGGGCTCGACACCACATTGATAAGTGATTTGCGTCGCTGTGAGGTGGAGCGGTGGTGCCCTGGGGGGGAGATTCGCCCTTGGCGGTCCTGGCAAGCCTGTCAGGGAAGTCTTGGATTCGTCTTTGGTGTGGCTTCGTCCTGGCCGGGCGCACCTGCCCGGCAAAGGAGGATTTCCCAAGGTATAGTGCTCTACTATCTTGTCTGTCTTGGTCTTCCTGACCCGCTCCTTGATCTCACGAAGAGCGATTCTTATGGTTTAGTCTTCCCTTGAATGTTGGTGTTGGATATTTGGTGCTAGTGTGACTACGTATAAGTCTGGGCAAGAAACGTGATCGTCCGTTGCACCGACACTCTCCCCATAGTGTTGACGTGGTAAAATCCTGACAAGTGAGGTTGTGGAAACTTATGATAGGTGGGGCTGTCGCAACTTATGATAGGTGGAGCCAAAGCAGCTTATGACAGGTGGGGCCAACATAGCATATGATAGGTGGGGTATGTTCTCTCTATCATTTGTCAACGACTGGCCGCACATAGCCCTGAGCACCTTCCCCCACCTCCCGCAAAGTAGCCATGGTCGCAACTTGCCCACATCGTCAGCTTTGATTTCAGCGCCGACAATGGATGGGAGCGGTGCACATCCGCCATGACTCCAACATTATTTCCTATACCCTCATTCCCTCGAGGTCCAACTAACCACACGCGGAGCTACCACCCCGAATATCTGGATTTGTTCCGCCGTCGAAGAGAGCCACCGATGGACGTGTGACATTTCTTAGTAAGCTCTTTGATGTTGATCCGTCCTATTCAAATGCTTTGGTACCCCTTCCCTTGACCTTATCCGAAACCATAATTTTAGGGGTGCCTTCCCTTTCAATGTGTGGTCAGAGCGGGTACACCAGTGAGGGAGGGGATCCGATCATGTCCTGGCCATGCTCACCTACACCAGATTCAGAGGTAGGTCCGGTAGTTAGCACTCACGGCGCCTATCCAAATGACCCCTTGTTTGATTTGTAGTGTTAATTTTGTTTTGGATGTATTATTACAATTTAATAGGAACGCTAATGATCCTTGGTATATTTCATAATAAGATGATTCAATCCAGTGGGGTAGGAGATTATGGCATTGGAGGAGGTAGTGGCTAATTTTGGAGTTGAGTTAGCTAGTAAAAATAGGTTGATTGTTGAGCAGAAGCGTAGTATTGCATAAGAAAGGACGATTGCATAGCTTGTTAGAAATGATAAGTTGAAATTAGAGACATCTGGCCATATTTGATCATGTGGTAGAGGAGCTACAAATGGACGGAGAGCAGAAAGCAAGAGTCATACAAGGACTTGAAGTGAAGGGAGAGGAAAAAAACAGATACATGGTGGCACTTATCATAGTTGTGATCTCTATACTAGTTCCTTACTATGTAGTTTAGGTAAATTGAAAAATGTATGATATCTCCAGATGTGATGGGTTGTTGAGAATGTTTGTACACCTGGAATCTGGGAAAGATGTGATATCATGTTAACCTTTGAAATTTAGTCCACATGATGTGCAACTTTGTTTGTAAAAGTTTTAGGCAAAAGATGTCATCTTTTTATTGGGCTATTTAATGAATTTTTCACAATGTTTCTCCAATTGCAGTAAAGATAATATGTCATTTGGTGGCTACAAATTGGAAATTTAAGGAATTGAAAACATCATGGACTATGAACTAGGCTACTTCAAATTAGCCTTGCATCTACATGGTTCTTACACCAACATGTTCAAGACAACAACTTCACAAACATAGCAAATAATTCTACTACTAAAACACATTTCACCACAAATTTCTCTCCCTCTAATTTCTTTTCCTTAACCCTATACTTGTGGATAGCAACACAATTTTTACCATCCTTCTTTAATGACACCTCAATTTATATGTCATTTTTTGTCGGATTTCGGGTTCCGGCAGACCCTTGACGTTCGAACACTGGGGTGCGCACGGAGATTTCGCCTCCTACTTACCGGCACCCCTCCGCCGCACTAGGATCAAAACTATCGAAAGCACAACACAAGAGACACGGGGTTTATACTGGTTCGGGTCACCGTTGTGGTGTAATACCCTACTCCAGTGTGTGGTGTGTGGATTGCCTCTTGGGCTGATGATGATGAACAATACAAGGAAGAACAGCCTCGCGAGGGTCTGTTCTTGGCTGAGGCGATGAACTGCTGGGAGGAGTTCAGTCACCTTTCTCTCCCTCTCTCTCTCTCTCTCTGCTTCCAACCTCTCTACCCCTAGAGACCCTTCGACCCCCCCAGCTATGTGGGTGGCTGGTCCTATTTATAGAGGCCCTGGTCCTCTTCCCAAACATCGAGCAGGAAGGGAGCCAACAATGGCGGGCTAATTTGAAGGGGGACAGCAAGTATCAGATATCCTGACAAAAGTAGTCTTCGTCTGTGCAAAGCTCTAGTGATGACGCCGTCTTGGGCTCCATGGTGACCTCCGTCTCGTAGTCCTCTTGGTCTTGGTCTCGTTGCACCAAAATGGCAACCTTTGCCTGATGACTCGGTACTCCGCGGTTGCGCTTGCCTCCTTTGCACCAAAGTGGAAAGGAGGACGATGCGCGGGCTGGTGCCCGCCTGGCACCCTTGGTCGTCATGGCTTGCGTCACGGGCACCTCGCGAGGTACCCCGCCTTGATCTCTCCGCCTCCTCGCGAAACAACCTGATGAGGCCGTGCCTGAGGAAGCTCCGCTTCGTCCCCCCGCGAGGCTTGGCCCCTCGCAAGGGTCTTGGTTTTGTGTTGGTGAAGATGGGCCGTGCTGGGCCCCCTTTGAGCCACGCCGTAGGCCGCAGGCAGGCAAGCCTAGGGACTCCCATTCCCAGAACGCCGACAGTAGCCCCCGGGCACAAGGCGCGCCCGGACTTGGCCGTGTAGGGAGGCGGAAGGGCAAGAGCGAAGCGCCGCGGGCCCTAACAGCCTGCGGCCTTGGGCGCCGCGTGGCGGTTGACTGGACATGGGCGCCTTAGCAACCGCGCGAGTTGATAAGGGAGTGGCATCCGCCTAGGCCCTTCTTCTTGCTTTCCCCAGTTGCTGCTCAGATCTCCTTTCATGCGCCCCTCCTTCCTTCCTTCGAAATATCCAGATCTGCTCTGACCGTGCGACCTAGGAAGCCATGGCGCCTCGCCAGGCCACGGCCGCAGCGTGGTACTCGTCTGCCCTGGACCCGCCGAACGTGTCGGAGGCGGGCCTTGCCCGGTTGCGCCGGATAGCGACGGCGCGAGGCATCGACGGGGCGAGGGTGTTCAAGGCCGGCTCCGCCACCCCTGAGGGTCAGAGGAGCACCTTCTATCCGCTCTTCGTAAGTGCCATTGTTGCTGGCCTGGTGCCTCCCTTCTCCGAGTTCTTCTCTGTCCTCTGCCATTACAAGCTACAGGCTCTGCATCTCCATCCCAACTCCATCCTTCTCCTCGCAATCTTTGCTTATTATTGCGAGGCCCACGTTGGGGTCCAGCCCTCAGTGGCCTTGTTGTGCCATTACTTCTACCTCCGGACCTCTCGCGGTCCTGCTTCCGCGTGCGCGAGCTTCGTCACGTACGGTGGCGCCATTGCCATCTCGAACCCTAGGAAGAGTATTGAGGGCTTCAGTAGCAAGTGGGTCTTGGTGGATGCTGAGCGCATCCACACTCGGATGATCTTGCCCACGGACCAGCCCACGAGCTCCAGCAACTGGGTCGAGCGAAGCTCACGGACCCCCACGCGAAGATGGTGTTGGAGAAGATGGACGCGGATCTGAGGCCGACCGACATGGCGACGGCGAAGCTGACCGGCGCGTCGTTGTTGAGGGAGTTCCTGGAGCACCAGCTGGCTCCACTTCGGCAGTACTTGCTTCCAATGTGGAGGCCCCGTCCGAGCCTCGCGGCCTGGGCCGACGGAGACCTGGCTGCGGTTCTCCAATCTCTGGTCAGGGGCAATGTGGCGAGGTTGGAGGGCGCTCCTACGCCCTTGTTCCTCCGCGACGACTGGGAGCGGGTAGTGAAGTCCATGCCCGTCTTCAACGGAGTTGGGCCCGTGCCCATGGAAACTCCCGAGGAACTGGTGGACGTGCCCTCCGACGACTCCAGCGAAGAGGAGGAAGGAGGGGAGCGGGGAAGAGGGCCTGACTCCGAGGCTACTGACGGAGAGTCGAGGGCTCCCCTTCCCCGGCGCAAGTCCCGCGCTCTCCGCCTCCCTCTGAGCGATGACGACGAGGATGACAACGAGGAGGACGACGGGAGCTCACCCCCAATACCAAAGAAGGACAGGACCGGGATGATCTCCCGCGGGTCTGCCCTGGCCTCGGGGCAGACCGCAGGCGCACCTTCCGCCTCCAAGCTTCCCGAGGTTGACCCTTCCAGCCGGCTTTCAGGCTTCAGGTTTGGCCGGAGGCCGCTTGAGCTCACTGGCAGCGACCCGTAAGCATTCGATTCCTGTCTTTATTTCTTGCTCTGCTTCTGAGGCTTGACGTTTGCATCCCTTGGATAGGCTGGCGCCCGCAGCGAAGAAGTCAAAGGGGGCTCCTGAGGTTCCGTCCGTGGCAGCGCCCCTGAAGGAGGGTGACGGTGACGCACTGGCTTCTCCTTCCCGATCGTCCTCGCGAGGCCTGGCTGAGCCGGCTGGGGCGAGCTCAGCCCCCACGGCCAAAGTGGCTCCCGAGGTGCTCTCGCCTGCCGTCGCCACTACAGCTATCGGGGCACGGCAGACTCCGCCTCAAGATGCTGCGGCCGTGCTGCCGCCTTCTCCTCCTACTCCACCGGCTGCTGTCTCTCCAACTCCTTCTGCCATTTTGGATCGTGCTGTTGCTGAGCTGGACCGACTGCGGCAGGATCTTCTTGGTGCCGACCCCCGCTTGGTGGCCGGGCGTTTGGAGTTGGCTTCAGGATGGGTCCTCTCCGACGCTTCAATTCGGGCAGCGCTGGTCCAGGCCTCGACGGCATGCGACGAGGAGAAGCAGGCCGTCCTTGAGGCGAAGGTTGCTCGTGATGCAGACCTGGGGGAGGTGGTCGATGTCCGTTGTCGCTGCAAGGCGCTGGAGGACGAGATGCAAGGCCTGCGGGACCAGCTCGCGAAAGAGGTCTGCCTTCGCCAAGAGCAGGAAGAAGGCGTGAAGGCTCGCGAGGCGGCCATCGAGGGCTGGGACGCCAAGCTCAAGAAGCACCGTGACCGCCTAGGCGCGCTGGAGCAGGAGTTGGCGGCGAGGAAGGCCGAGCTGGACGACAAGGCCCGGGTTATTGCCGAGGACCGCGTGGCCTTCACGGAGTTGGAGGCGAGGGCTCGCTCCTTGCTGAGGACGCTTTACGACACCGGCCTGGAGAGCCCGCTGGCTGGCGCCGAGGACGGCCCCGCCTGGCTGCTTCCCTTCTTGGTCCACACTCTTGAAGATGTCAGCCTTGGTCTTGGCCCCATGGCCGAGGCTGAGGCGCGTGTCCTGTCTTCTGCAGCGCTGACGCAGGTCCTCACCCACATCTACCTTCGCGATCCCGGCGCCGACCTCGACAGCCTGCTGGAGCCAGCAAGTGGCGAGCGTGCCACTGCTGCTGCTGAGGCCGTGAAGGGTCACGCGGAGGCTCTGCTGGGGAAGTTCCGGGCCTTCAGCACCAAGCCGGAGAAAGGCGCTGCCGACCCCGCTGCTCCGTGAGGCGAACCCACTCCGCGCTGCTCCCCCACCGCCAGGTGACTCCATCGTGGCTCCTGTCCTGCTTTTAATTCCTGTGCATGTATCATGCCTCGTGGAGGCGCTTAAACTTGCGTCTGATATTGGGATAATAGTGTGGACTGTAATATTTGCTTTCGAATTCCTTTAAAATTTGCGCTTTTCCTTCCTACTTGCTTATGTTCTACGCCGGCAGGGCCCGGCCCCGCGCGTACCTCACCCAGCAATAGTCCCGACCGGAAACCAGGACGGGACCAAGGAGTGAGGGGCTACGTGACAAGTTAGGCTCCTGAGTCGCGATGCTCAGGAGTCCCCCTTGGCGCACGAACAGCAAGTAGGGAGGTGTGATGTGGGTGGATCCACCGTTCTACGTCTGCAGAGCCCAGCCACGCGCGTGCCTCACCCAGTGATGGTCCCGACCGGAAACCAGGACAGGGCCACGGAGTGAGGGGCTACGTGACCAGTTAGGCTCCTGAGTCGCGATGCTCAGGAGTCCCCCTTGATGCTCAAACGGCCTTCCTACCTTGGCTCCGCTCGGGGAGAGGCGCGCGATGAACTAGGCCCGGGGGGACCTGGCTGGGCGGCGTGCGTCTGGGCATGACCCTGGCGCAGCCCCCGTGCCCAGTCCCCTCGCGCGGCACTCCCGAGGGGAGGCATTACGATGAGGGTAGACACTAAGCTCTGGGCTCCCTGAGGTTGATGCGGCCCGGAGGCCACCCTCAGTTGTTTATCACCAGCGCGGAGCATAACGCTTCCGTATGTGTATGGGCATAGCCGCTCCTCAGCAGGGTCGTCAGCTAGCGCGGAGCATGGTGCTTCCACTGGTACGTGGGAGGGGGCCCCCTCCGGGAGGTGCCCCCGGGGCATGTACAGTCCCGCCCTGAGACGTGGCTGCCACGGTAGGGCCTGGCGAGGTGTATCTGGGCACCCGTGAGCCAGCGCCGGACTCACGGGCCCTACCTCTAGGCGGGTTGCGCCTGGCACTGGGCCTTATCTTGCGATGTGTCCCTGCAAATTTGGTTAGACGCCAGCACTCTACGTCCTCGGGTCCCGGCCCTCGAGCTGGTCTCAGCCATCGCTGGTATGCCAGGTCGCGATGCCGTGGTCAAGGCCAGAGGGTGAGGGCTGGAGAGCCAGTAAGAGCCCTGAGTCATGATGCTCAGGTACCCCCCCTTTAACGTGCAAGTGGTCGGCATGGAGAAGAAGAGGTGCCGTGGACCGGCATCAAATAATCAAGCATGGTGGTTCTAACGCATAACCGGAAATGAACGCAAATGGGATACATGCTGCTGGGCCTGGCCCGAGCGGCTTGGGGATCATGCAGCCCGAGGGGCGCCCCCAACAAGGTAAGCTAATCGACGTGAAATAAAAGGGGTACACGCCACAGGGACGGACCCACGCGGACTGGGAATAATGCAGCCCTAGGGGCGCTCCCAGCTGGAAGTGAAACATGAGAGATGTCACCTAATGACACTGAAGACGAAGGGGTGTTGGTGTAGAAGACTCGGTGGGCTGCGGAAGCCGATCCTCATGAGCCCCTAGGCCCAGGGGCCTCGGGAGGCTCCGGAGGTGCTGGCGGTTCCTCACGGGCCATCTCCATCTCCGCCAGGGCTGCGGAGCGCCTGGCCTCTTGTGCCTCCGTGGTGCCCCTCATGAAGCGCTGGTATGTGTCGGCCGCCCTCGGCAAGCCGTAAGGCATGCGAACGTAGCTGCGGGGTGGACCTCCGCAGCGCCCCACTCGCGAGGGCTAGAGGTGCTCCAGGGAGGCGACTCAGTTGAGCCCTAGTACGTCGATGCAGACGCGCAACCCGCCATCCTCGCCTGGATGGGGAGCCACTGCTGGTAGGCGGCGGCTGCCCCTCATGACTCTTGACTCGTGTAGCTCCTGAATGGCCTTGCTGACGAACTCCTGAGGGTCTGGATCCCCTTGCCTTGCTCCTTCTTGAGGGAAACGTGCTTCGAAACACGCCTCCATGTGGTGCCCAAGCGCCTCCCTCGTGACCCTGGCTAGGTCGGTGGCCCTCCAGGGGAGAGCCCCCGAGCCCTGCCTGAGGAGAGCGCTGGGCGCGCTTTCCTATGCGATGGAAGGAGGTTCCCCCTGGGCAGGCACGGGCCTAGAGGGGCCTGCCTCCTGAGGGGCCTGGCCGGACGATGTCTTCTTCTTCTTAGGGGCGGTCTCGGGAGGCCTCCTGCTTCCACGATCCGGGTCTTCCAGTGATGCGGCCTGAAAGGCTCGCTCCAGGGAACACACCGCGTCCTTCTCTTCACAGGGAACCATGATGACTCCGCCGCTCCCTGGCATCTTGAGGACGTTGTAGCCGTGGTGAGTTGCGGCCATGAACTTGGCCAGCGCTGGGTACCCAAGGATGGCGTTGTATGGCAGGCGAATGTGAGCGACATCGAAGTCGATGAGCTCGGTGCGGTAGTTGTCGCGTGCCCCGAAGGTGACAGGGAGGCGGACCTGCCCAATCGGGACCGTGCAGCCGTCGGTGATACCGGAGAAGGGCTTGGTTGGCTGAAGCTCGTTGTAAGGCACTTGGAGGTTGTTGAATGTCTCTACAAACAGGACGTTGAGCTCTGCCCCGCCATCAATGAGGGTCTTGGTGACCACCACGTTGCTGATGATTGGGGAACAAAGCATCGGGAGGACTCTGGCTGTAGCCGCACACTTGAGTTGCTCTGCTGAGCTGAACGTGATGGCGCACGCCGACCACCTGAGAGGGCGCGGGGCTTCGAGCCTGGGGAGGGCTGCATTCACTTCGCGGGCGAACTGCTTGAAGATGCGTTGAGAGGCTGGGGCTCGTGCTCTGCCTAGGATGCAGGCGATCACGCGTGGCTCCTGGAAGCCCCCAGCCTCCTCATCCTGGTGGTGGTCCTTGTTTCTCCTTGGCTGTGGCGGTAGCGGTGGGAGGCCTGCGTTGCCTTGCGGGCGATCCTCGTGAGGCTGATCGCGCCACCCCCGGCGCGGGCCACGGTCTTCCCAGCGTCCTGCGTTCCTTCCTCCTCCTCGGCCGTAGCCCCGGTCACTGCAGTCAGGGCGACGGTCGATCCTTCCTTCATGCACGGCTCAGAGTTCTTGACATTCATTGGTGTTGTGGTTGTGGAGGTCGTGGTACACACAGTACCGGCTGCCCTTGGAAGGTTCGGGCTGATCTCTACCCCGCTTGGTGTCTGGTTCTACCGCGAGCACGGCAGCCCCCTTGCGCTTCACTTGCTTGGCCTTGAGCTTCTTCTCTTCTGGGTCTACGGCAGGCAGCTCGAGGAGCGAGAGACGCCCTTCCTTACCCCTGGCGCACTTGTTCGCCAAGTTGAAAAGCTCCAAGGAAGTGCACAGGTCTTCATGCATCGCCAGCTCCTCCTTCATCTTGACATCGCGCACGCCGTCGGAGAAGGCTGAGATGATGGCCTCTTCAGACACCTTGGGAATCTTGAGGCGTGCGTTGTTGAAGCGCTAGATGTACTTCTGCAGGGTCTCCCCGGGTTGTTGCTTGATGCGGCGCATGTCGCTCACGGCGGGTGGCCGGTCGCGAGTGCCTTGGAAGTTGGCGATGAAGCGGGTGCGCATCTCTTCCCAGGAGAAGATTGTGCCTGGAGCCAGGTTCAGGAGCCAGGGGCGGGCCCCGTCCTTGAGCGCCATGGGAAACCAGTTCGCCATGACCTTCTCGTCTCCGTTGGCAGCTTCGATGCCCAGCTCGTAGAGCTGGAGGAACTCCGCAGGGTCGGCCGTGCCGTCGTAGCGAGGAGGCAGGTCTGGCTTGAACTTGCCGGGCCACGCGACGCTGCGTAGTTCGGTGGTGAAGGCACGGCAGCCTGCTGTGGCCACGGGAGGCCTTGGGTGATGGAGAGCCTGGTCTTGCATGTCCCCACGCGCTGGAGCAGGAGGATGGTCGCGACGTGCTGGAGCAGGGAGCGCCCGAGCAGCTTCTGGCGGGCGAGGGACTTCTTGGCAGCTCTGTTCTTGCCGCGCTGGCACCTGACGGAGCGGGTTCCGCCCAGGGGCCACGCGCCTTGGAGCCATGGCGTCTTCTTGAGGAGGAGGCGGCCGCGGCGCCGCCGGAGCCTTGTTGCCCACGCGGGGTGGGGTGAGGTGCAACGGAATGGACGGCGCGGAAGAGCCCCCTGCGGCGCGGACGAGCTCGGCGACGCGGTCGAGCCATTCTTCGTAGACGTCGTCGACGGGACGGTAGCGCAGGAGCTCGTTTCCTGCGATGAGCATAGCTCGAGCCTCCATGGGCGCGTGGAGCGCACGGGACAAAGATCCAGCCGGGGCGAGCGAGGGAGTCGCGGTGCGGCCGTCTTGCCGCACGGACGGATGCTGGGACGATGCTTGCTACTCGTCCCCCGTCGGCCTAGTGGTGGCGTTGACGGTAGGTGACGGGGAACCGCGAGGACGCCCGTCGCCAGGGGCCGTCTGGGCGACGCAGGAAGCGAGGGCGGCCCGGCGCTCCGCGCGGGCCCGATGAGCGTCAGACATGAGCGTGATGGTCGGAGGAGAACGGGGTGGTGGAAGACGAATTCCGGCGCACCCCTACCTGGCATGCCAAATGTCGGATTTCGGGTTCCGGCAGACCCTTGAGGCGCGGAGATTTCGCCTCCTACTTACCGGCACCCCTCCGCCGCGCTAGGATCAAAACTATCAAAAGAACAACACAAGAGACACGGGGTTTATACTGGTTCGGGCCACCGTTGTGGTGTAATACGCTACTCCAGTGTGTGGTGTGTGGATTGCCTCTTGGGCTGATGATGATGAACAATACAAGGAAGAACATCCTCGCAAGGGTCTGTTCTTGGCTGAGGCGATGAACTGCTGGGAGGAGTTCAGTCACCTTTCTCTCTCTCTCTCTCTCTGCTTCCAACCTCTCTACCCTCAGAGACCCTTCGACCCCCCAGCTATGTGGGTGGCTGGTCCTATTTATAGAGGCCCTAGTTCTCTTCCCAAACATCGAGCGGGAAGGGAGCCAACAATGGCGGGCTAATTTGAAGGGGAACAGCAAGTATCAGATATCCTGACAAAAGTAGTCTTCGTCTGTGCAAAGCTCTGGTGATGACGCCGTCTTGGGCTCCATGGTGACCTCCATCTCGTAGTCCTCCTGGTCTTGGTCTCGTTGCACCGAAATGGCAACCTTTGCCTGATGCCTCGGTACTCCGAGGCTGCGCTTGCCTCCTTTGCACCAAAGAGGAAATGAGGACGCTGCGCGGGCTGGCGCCCGCCTGGCGCCCTTGGTCGTCATGGCTTGCGTCACGGGCACCTCGCGAGGTACCCCGCCTTGATCTCTCCGCCCCCTCGCGAGCCAGCCTGACGAGGCCGTGCCTGAGGAAGCTCCGCGTCGTCCCCCCCCCCCCCCCGCGAGGCTTGGCCCCTCGCGAGGGTCTTGGTTTTGTGTTGGTGAAGATGGGCCGTGCTGGGCCCCCCTTTGAGCGACGCCGCAGGCCGCAGGTAGGCAAGTCTGGGGACCCCCGTTCCCAGAACGCCGACATTTTTCTTGAGAAAATATTCATTCGAACCCTGCAACAACTCTTGATTCCATGCTTTGTAGACTTGTAATTAACTAATAGGTGCATCTCTTTCTCTTTAGAGACGAAGCACCATGTCATGCAAATCAATCAAGTGTTGCTTGAAGAACTCAGGAACTTCATGATTGAACCATTCGAAGAACTTGCATCCACCAACCTATAATATTAACACAAATCAAAGTCATGAATAAATTTTCCTCTTTTTGCCAAAAAGTTGGAAAATGAGAAGAAATAGGAAATCACGCAAAGTCTTGTGTAGTTGAAGTATCTTCGCCCTGGGTTGCAATCACTCCAAGAAATCCACCTGAAAGCCTTCTCTTTGCACCAATGCTTAGTTGCTTGAGAATATTGAAGCGGCTTCTCTCTATATGACGTGGGCGAAGAGAACGAGAACTCAGCATCACTGCGCCATGCAATGTTGCTAACGCTAGAACTAGGCATGTCCTAGCTTTATGCAGACTTATGAAATTAAACAAAAAATTTAGTGGTCACAAACTAGCTCATGGACTACCTTAATGTGGAGTGGCATTGGTGATAGACTAGATCAATGTGCAGTGGCATTGGTTTGTGATAAACTAGCTCATAAAACTAGCCGTGTACTTAATCTAATCGAAAATACTCAAACATGCTTACCTGCATCACCGGTGAGATGGGGCAGCCAAGCTAGCATCACCGCGACGCCCCTCCCAGATCAGCACCATGATGCCCCGTGCAGATCTGCACCGCGATATGCGATGCCCTGCACCGATCTGCACCGCGACGACCTGCCTAGATTCATGCAGACGACACTAGGAGGCACGAAAGAAGGCAATGAAGATGCCTTGATGAGGTGGGACACGCGTTGACAAGGTGTGAAGATAGGGAGGAGGAAGACGTCGAATGTGCCGTAGACAAGTGTCGTCAAGTTGGTTTTGCGCCTCTCTCTCTAAGAGAGATTTAGGGTTCAATGAGAGAGGGAAAAGGGGGAAATGCGCCGCCGCAGGTGAGATTAAGTGACGTATCGGTAACATTCTATCTGTCTATGACATGTGGCCCAGGCATCTGTTGGGCCCACCTATCATAGAGACAAAAGGCGGGTGTAGTAAATGTGACGCCCCGAGTTCGATGCCCAGGTGTCTTCCAGTTATTTGTCGTCAATGCCATGTCATTTGCTTGCGTGTTGCATTTTGCAATGTCATCATGTGCTTCTCATTTGCATGTTTTTCAAAACTTGCATCCGCCCGGATCTCCCAGTTCTCTCCGTTGTCCGTTTTGAGCCCATTGACAGTGTGCACGCGCCCGCGGGACCTCCGAAATATTATTTTTTTGGCGCGCGGTCTTGTTATTGTGTAGGTAGACCGCCTTCCAAATTTCATTGCATTAGGAGTCCGTTTGACTGCCCAACCGTCATTCGTAGCGGCACCATTGCCGGTATATTCGTCGGACGTTTTCGATATTCGGAAACCTTGTCGGGCTGTTTTCTCCCCTCTCCTCTCAGCCTAACCCCCTCTACACAGCCCATCCAAGCCCACCTAAAACCCCCTCCGACCGAAAATATTCGATTGCGATCGGAGGGTCCAGAAACCCCCTAACCCCCCCTAAAACCCTAGCCCTTTCTATATATAGCCCCTACCCCTTCCAAAAATGGCCTAAACAACCTACCCCCTCCTCCCCCCTACACTCCGTCATCTCCTACCTCGCTTTCAATGCCAGCCATCGCAGCTCCACCACTTGTTGCCGCCAGAGCATCTCGCCACCACCGCCACATCAACAGCTCCGCCCCCGCGCCCACTCCCGCATCGCCTCGAGTCCCCCTGCCTCCCTCGCCGCCGCGGCCCACGCAGGCCCGGGGCGAGCCCACGGAGCCAATCGGGGCCCGTCCCCGAGCCTGTGTGCGCCTGTGCCTCCGCCGCCCGGCTCCCGAGCTCCGCCCCGCACGTCGATCCCGCCGCCGCCCGCTCGCCTCCGCCGCCACCTCGCGTTGCCCCGCCGCCCGCGCCTCATGCCGCCGTCCGCCGCTCCCCCCGAGACACACACCTGCTCGCCTGCCCCGCCATCCGCCGTCGCCCTGCACCACCACCGGAGGAGCTCTGCCGCCCAGAGCCATCAGAGGTCGCCGTCGTCACCTCCCAGCGCCGCCCCTCGCTGCGATCCGGCCGGATCCGCCTCTCCGGCCTCGCCAGCCCCGTCGTTGACCTCCTTGAGGAGGAGAATGACCCAGCCATGCCGACGTGTCCGCCGCTGCCGAACATGTCCGCCCCGAGATCCCCTCCCCGAGGGTATATTTTCTCCTAAGTCCTTTTGTCTAAAAACTTCATGTATGCATATCATGATGCCTTTATCTCTGTGCATATTTGTCCTATGTAGGCATGCAATATATCAAATTGTTCATCTCTGAATGCTCTAGGTGATGGTATAGTTTGCATGCATGTTACTGTCCATCTTGTTGCCTTAATCATCATTGCAAAAGTGCTAAATGATATAACATGCTGAGGTTGTCATAACTTGCTGATTTATCTTTTTCATAGCATTTTGTGTGTTTATCTTTTGAGCATCATGTCAATATGTTTTAGGAGCATCTTTGTGCCATCTCTAAAGTGGTGCCCTCCATGTATTTTTATGTGCCCTATGGTTACTAGCAGAAGCATGCAAAGTAAGGTACTGGCTTTTACTGATTTCAGTGACTTATGATTTCTGCTACATTATGTTGCCATGGTAACTTGTTGCTACAAGTGTATCCATGCATAATCTGGAGATGCTTATTAAGGATGTTTTGTATCTCTTGTTATGCTCTATCCATCCATGCCCTTGGTTGCAATTATGGACTGTTCTAGCTTATTATTACCATGCTCTCAAATTGCTAAATAATGTTGTTGTCAGTCTATTAACAGTAAGTTCAGTTTTGCCATGTGAATAGCTAGTGATCTATGCATCGTATGGCCATGTTCTTGACATGAGTGGTCACACAAATATGCCTTCTTGCTGTTGGTTACATTCACTTGCCATGAAATGCCTTGAGATGAGTTGCATAAGCTTTTAAACATGCCTACTTGTTGATGTTCCTGCCATGTTCAGTTTATTTCACTAAGTTTGTGAATCTGTTATCATTTGCATACTTGCCACGATACTTTGAGCATGTTCTAGTGGTTTCTGGCAGTAGCTCAGTATTCATGTTCTGTAGTTCTCTACCTATACATGCTTGACATGCCCTCTGATGCCATGAAATGTTCCTATAGCATATAATTTTGTTGTCACAAAGTATGCATCATGAATCTGTTTTCAGCCTTCCTCTGTTTTTCGCTAAGTTTGAGAATCTATTATGACTTGCATACTTGTCTTGATGAATGCCATTGATCTAGAGGTTATATGGAGATGCTTAGTAATCATGCCTTGGCATGTTTAACCTATACTTTAATGCCATCCTTTTGTTTGCCATGATATTGCATTGTAGCATGTTTGTTTCATGCCTCCAACAGGTCAACATGTTATTTCTGCTCACATGTATGCCATGTTTTTCACTGCCTTAATCTATGCTATGAAATTGCTTTTCGCATTGATCTCATTGGATTAATCCTGATGCCTATGAACCTAATCCTTGATGATTTTTCAAGCATGTTATGTTTCTTCAAGTACATATCAAGTTTGTGTCCATATGATTCTAAAGTGCTTAGTTGTTGTTTTGGGCAGATTGTGTTTAAAACTAGTATCGAGTGTATGTGTTGAACCGTTGCTCCGTTTTGAGCATGGTCTATATGAAACTTGCTTCGCTTTGCATGTAGTTTCATCATGCCATGTTGCATCCATGTTTTGGAGTGTTTGTGGTTGTGTTTGTGGTTGTGTTTTGCTTGCATTTGCACCATGTTTAACTTGTTTTGCTCATATCTTCTAGGCTGTAGCTCCGAATTAAATGAACTTTATATGTAACTTTAACTGTATATTTAACAACTTCAGCATAATGTGTTATCCAGATCTGGACCAATTTCGAAATTTGCATATGAGGACTTACCGGAGTTGTTATATGTTGGTTCCGACCTCATTTAAACTTGCTTTGATGTGTTGTTCTTGTATGCATCATCTCTTTCCATGAGTAGCATCAGGTAGCCTTGTCATGCATCATACTTGGATGAGCATCATGCCATGTTATGTGTTGAGTGTTTACCATACTGTTTGCTTCTTTCCGGTTGTGCTCCTTCTCGATAGTTCCTGTTTCTTTGCGATCGTGAGGATTCATTCGACTACGCTTGTTCGTCTTCTTCATGGACTCGTTCTTCTTTCTAGCGGGATTTCAGGCAATATGACCGTCACCTTGGATCTCACTACTATCTTTGTTATGCTAGTTGTCTTGATGCTATCGCTATGTCGCGCAACCTACCACTTGTTTATCAAGCCTCCCAAATTACCATGATAGCCTCTAACCTTTTTCCACCATCCTAGCAAACCGTTGTTTGGCTATGTTACCGCTTTGCTCAGTCCTTCTTATAGCGTTGCTAGTTGCAGGTGCAGTTGTAGGTTCTTCCATGTTGGGACATGGATATCATGGATATCTTGGGCTATCACAATATATCTTATTTAATTAATGCACAAATTTACTTGGTAAAGGGTGGAAGGCTCGGCCTTGTGCCCGGTGTTTTGTTCCACTCTTGCAACCCTAGTTTCCGTCATACCGGTATTATGTTCCTTGATTTTCCGTCCCTTAGACGATGAGGGTTTATGGGCCTCTCTTGATAGTTCGCTTTGAATAAAACTCTTCCAGCAAGGACCAACATTGGTTTTAACATTTTCCAAAATAATATTGAACTAAATAATTAATTGGCATAGGGCATCATGAGCCCAATGATTCTTTTCTACATACGGGGGGGGGGGGGGCAGTGCTGATGGTGTTGGTCGCAAACTAGAGCCCCTTGTAGCACTGCCACAAGGAAACTCGAGGACTGGTTTTAGTTGTACTGACTACTCATCCGGATGAGGCCTGAGACGAGATACGTGCGGCTACTATCAAGTGTCGGCACGCGGGAGGTCTTGCTGGATTAGTTTTACCATTGTCGAAATGTCTTGTGCACCAGGATTCCCAGTTTGATCGGAGGGTCCCGCGATTGAGGATTGTCCCGCGAATCATGAGCTTGTCATGGGATAAGTTGGGACATCCCGGCAGGGTTTAAACTTTCGAGAGTCATGGCCACGATTATGTGGCAGATGGGAATTTGTTAATATCCGGTAGTAGTGAACTTGAAGTAAACCCATTTAAAATACACCAACCGTGTGCGTAACCATGACTGTCTCTTTTCAAGGAAGTTCGAGAGGAGAACACGGTTGGGTTATGTTTGAACGTAAGTACTTCAGGATCACTTCTTGATCATTATTAGTTTGCGACCGTTTGCGTAGATTCTCACCTTACTCTTGTACTCGTAAGGTAGCCACCATACATTGCTTAGCCACTGCTGCAACCTCACCACTTACCCTTTCCTAGCCATTAAGCTTTGGTAGTCTTGATACCCATGGTGATGGGATTGTTGAGTCCTCGTGGCTCACAGTTTACTACAACAACATTTGTAGGTGCAGGTTACACGATGATCATGACGTGAGAGCGATGTTTACTTGTTTTGGAGTTCTTCTTCTTCTTCGTCGATCTTGGGATAGGATCCTGGTTGGCAGCCTGGGCTAGCAGGGTGGATGTCGTTGGAGTTTTTGTTTGCGTTTCATCCATAGTCGGATGTTGTTCTCATGCATGATGTTTGATGTATTCTTGTGGCATTGTATTCCTTTGTATGTTTCCCCAGTTATTATGTAATGGTACGATGTAATGATATCCATCTTGCAAAGGCGTCTCCAATACGCGCTTCTATCCATGGTGGGACCTTTGAGTTCCTTTAGGATAGGGTCGCATAAAGGGCGTGACAGTAATTCACCGTTTCTGCGTCTGTGGCGTCTGAGTATGTGACTTGTCAGGTCCCACCTTTTTCGATTTTCTATATGCCAAAATAATTTTTTGTTAAAAAATTTGTCACAAATAATATTGCCTCTTTGCAATGATCACACTTACCATCGCTCTAGGTTATGACTGTTGCATACTGAATCTCATCGGACTAACCCAGCTCTTACTCCATGCCTATGATTTTTCTTCTATTGTTTCCATTACAACTACTACTACCGCACATTGCAAACATGAAACTATTGTTGTTACCGTTACTTTGTTGCCACTATTATCATATTATTGTGCTACTAATAAACTCCAGGAGTTATTGAATGGACAACCAAACTGCTAAGGCTTATAACTATTCTTTGATTCCCCTTGTGTGGAATCAATAAATTTTGGTTGAAATACTTCCCTCAAAGACTATTGCGATCCCCTAGATCTATGGGCCATCAAGCCTGTTTTCTGGTGTCGTTGCCGGGGAGCATAGCTCTATTTTTTTAAGTTCACTTGGGTATTGTTGGGGATATAACCCCACAATATAACCTTCCCTAGAAGGGCCAAGTTAGGCTGCTGGCGACTCACTAAGCTAGGCCTCAGACATGCCCAAGTGCTCAAGACGCAGGGCTAGAGGGGCGGCTCACAAGATTGGCCGGCTTAAGGCCCAAGGCCCGAATATGGCGCGCGAACTAGAGGTGTATGCCGCCGATCATGACTTGTCGTAGAAGGCAATGCGACTAAGAGTTAGGATCAGTCACGGAACATGACCCGATCCAGAATCTTGTAAGCCGGCGGCCTCGACCTATATATAAAGGTGAGTCCCAACATAGATGTAACACCCGCAATGCGGCTATATCTCCCACATGTCGGGGCACGACTTAGAGGCATAGCTGCATGGTAGGCATGTCGCTAGAGGGGTAATCTTTCCACATCCCATGTACTGAATAAGAAAGGGATAAAGAGTTGGCTTACAATCGCCACTTCACACAATACACAAATAAACCATCCATCGTACAAGATACAAACAAAGGTCTGACTACGAAACCAAAATAAAGAAAGACAACCCCAAATGCTAGATCCCCGATCGCCTCAACTGGGCTCCACTACTGATCAACATGAAACAAAACAACACAACGAACACGATCTTCATCGAGCTCCCACTTGAGCTCAGTAGTGTCACCTGCACTAGTATCATCGGCACCTGCAACTATTTGGAAGTATCTGTGAGCCACGAGGAGTCAGCAATCTCACACCCGCGAGATCAAGACTATATAAGCTTAAGGGTTGGAAAGGGTAGTGAGGTGGAGCTGCAGCAAGCACTAGCATATATGGTGGCTAACTTACGCAAAAGAGAGTGAGAAGAGAAACAAAGCACGGTCGTGAACTAGAAATGATCAAGAAGTGATCCTGAAACTACTTACGTTCAAGCATAACTCAAGAACCGTTTTCACTTCCCGGACTCCGCCGAGAAGAGACCATCACGGCTACGCACGCGGTTGATTCATTTTAATTAAGTTAAGTGTCAAGTTCTCTACAACCGGATATTAACAAATTCCCATCTGCCACATAACCGCGGGCACAACTCTCAAAAGTTTATACCTTACAGGGGTGTCCCAACTTAGCCCATCACAAGCTCTCACGGTCAACGAAGGAAATTCCTTCTCCGAGGAAGACCCAATCAGGCTCGGAATCCCGGTTACAAGACATCTCGACAATGGTAAAACAAGACCAGCAAAGCCGTCTGAATGTGCCGACAAATCCCGATAGGAGCTGCACGTATCTTGTTCTCAGGGCACACCAGATGGGAAAGATGTCGGGTTGGCATTGACCCTGGTTGCTCAGGGGTCGCCAGACATCGCCCAGTTCGGACCAACACTTAGAGAAGCTCTGGCCCGAGGGGGTTAAAATAAAGATGACCCTCGGGCTCGCAAAAACCAAAGGGAAGGTTATAGGTTGTTAGGCAAATGTAAAACCAAGGTTGGGCCTTCCTTGAGGTGTTTTATTCAAAGCGAACTGTCAAGGGGTTCCCATAACACCCAACCGCGTAAGGGACGCAAAATCAAGGAACATAACACCGGTATGACAGAAACTAGGGCTGCAAGAGTGGAACAAAACACCAGGCATAAGGCCGAGCCTTCCACCCTTTACCAAGTATATAGATGCATTAATTAAATAAGAGATTTTATGATATCCCAACATAACCATGTTCCAACATGGAACAAACTTCATCTTCACCTGCAACTAGCAATGCTATAACAGTGGCTGAGCAAACACTATGAAAAAATATACTTCCATGATGATACGTGTTTGTCACAGTAGGTCGCGTTTTTTTTCATGCATGTACATCCATGAAAAATTTATGACAGAATCAAGATAGCCATACCTGTGCTGTCGTAGAAGTGTTCCATGACATTACCAAAATTATCATCACGGAAGTGTCCACTTCCATGACGATAAATCGCGCGTCACAGAAGTGCTTTCGTCAAGGGTGACCGACACGTGGCATCCACCGTAACGGAATGCCGTTAGGCTATCAGGTCGGGTTTTGGATCTGATAACCCGTTAATAGTCCCGACCAATGGGGATTTTCCACGTGTAAAATCATCATTGGCTAGAGGAAACACGTGTCGGCTCATCATTGGGACAGATGTCATCCACTCACTGGACAGAAGGCGCCTATGATACATCGACGCATGGCACGGCCCAAAAGTGGCCCATTCCTGTGAAAAGGCCGACCCGTTTGACTTGGTCAAAAGCTGGCGGGCTGGCCCATGGAAAGCCTGTTAATGGCATGTTCGCATATAGCCCATTTACAGCCCGCTAACCCAAGGCTCGTTACGCCCTATCCGAATTAGGCCCAATAGCGTCATCTGGGCCATCCAATATGATTCCAGCCCATTTTCACTTCTAGCCCATGTATAGCCCATGACGTCTTTCGGCCCATATGAGGCCCTTTGTAACTGTTGGCCCATTAGCGGCCTGTGCTAAAACTGGCCCGTAATAAATAGTGTATTACTTTACACCCACTAACGGCCCGTGGTGAAACTGGCCCGTAATGAACAATGTATCACTTTATACCCATTAACGGCCCGTTATTTCGTTGGGCCGTTTCCAGCCCAAGTTAACTTTCGGCCTTCTAAAGGCCCATTTATTCTTGGGCTCATTTGCAGCATTCGGTTACTTACGGCCCGTTACTGTCATTTTCTGCTTGTGGGCCAAATTCAGCCCGTCGTTACAGTCGTCCCATTTGTGGACCGTTAGTCTGTTGGGCCATTTTCATAGCATCACCAAATACAGCCTTTTAACGGCCCGTTAGGGCCAACCCATAAAACGTACGATTTCCATTAAAGGCCCGTCTACGGCCCATTAAAGGCCCGTACAAGACCCATAAATGAGTCAGCGGCCCATGGATCCTACGAGACATAGAAGGCCCATGGATCCTATGAGACGTAGAAGGCCCATGGATCCTACGAGACGTAGAAGGCCCATGGATCCTACGAGACGTAGAAGGCCCAAGGATCCTACGAGACATAGAAGGCCCATGGATCCGACGTCCCGTGAAGGGCCATGGTCGGGTGAGTTGGCCCCCGTTTGAATGATATAGCATATTCAAAGAATTATCCTACTCAATATTGTCACCTCTAAAAAGCATACACTATACAACAAAGAGATCAAGCCATAGAAAGGTAGAATAATCCTACACTATACAATAAAGAAATTACAACCGATTATACCCACTAGGCATTATGGTTCGGCATAGGTGATAATAAGGCATACACAAACAGCAAATTACATACGCTGGGCAAATACAGCTCATACATCATGGACGCGCATCAACTTAACTCCATTTGAACTATAATCTCTTCAGAAAATAGGATTGGCCGGATTTAGATAGCACAAATTTCAGTCTTCAAAATCTCCAATTCCTTCATGGATACCTCAGTGTCTTGTTTCATTTTTTTGACTCCTGCATCTAATACATGCATGTCCAGTATCAGCTTGTTGATTATACGTTGACAATCATGTACACGTTGTCTTACCACCTCTAGTTGATGCTCGAGAACATCGGCACATTCCAATTCCAGTCCATAATCATTCGGTGACGGCCATGCCGCACTGCTCGCAGATCTTTGTGTTGATGTCACTTCATCCTAAAATGTTTCTGTAAGTACACATGACTAGGGCAAAAATATAGTTACAAAGTGAAGCGAACAAGACACTATTTTGTACTACATGGCAAAACAAGACTAACAATAATGTTACATGTCACTTTCAAAAAATATAATGTTACACATAATGGAGCATCAGCAGGTGATATTTTAAAAATTATAAAAAAGATAGTCTGTGCAGGCTGCATACAGAAATCCCTCTTAGCTCACCAGAGGAGCATGAGCCCAATCGAAAACACATACAAGTTACAAATTTAGACATCACGTTGCATATAAGTAAGCAAGCAGTTGGCCATTATATGCCTCAATTAAAGTCTTAGGGAGCATAATGAACAGCAGAGGGTTTCATACAAACATACTAGAGCAGGCAAAACTATGCAATCGTTAGCGTAGTATAAACTAGATTGTGAGCCTCATGCAATAATAGTTGGTTAATAGACTTCAAAGCTTCAGGCACACTTCGGCAGAGTAATTAAATGGTAAGGCCTTTAATTATGTCAACTAATAGTGATACAAGTACCGAACATCAGGCATTATTATTTGGGCATCTCATTAACTGAGGACAAATAAAGCAATTGAAAAGAGAAAATTAACTATGCCTAAAACAAACAAGGAATTGAACTGTTGAGTTGCTTACAGTGACTTACCTTAGCAGGTTGAAGAGGCTCAGCGCAGCTCCTACTTCTCTTGCAAGGCTCCTTCCTAACATCTTGTACATGGAAATCTTCAATCTTATCTTCATTGCACCCCCTCAGCAAGGTGACACAAACTAGTTACTCGTCTCCTTGGAAGATAAATATGCATACTTTCCAGTCTGTGAACACAAAAGGATGATATTATAACAAAACAACACCACATAAAGAAACATGCCGCATCTCTTGCACTTGCACACAATGAAATGAGCATTTACTATGTCTACACTACGTAAAAACTAGGCATACCTTCGAACTGGATCTCTAGGTACTCTTGGAGAGCCTACTGTAGTGTACAGCCAAACCATTATGTCACCTATGAGTTAGACAAGGCCCGACTACATCAACCCTTAGTGTTTAAATCGTTGACAAGCTCTGCTAGAGTGTTAGGTCAAGAACAACAAGTAATCAAAGAAAACAGTCCTAGTATGGCTGGCTGATGCAAACAAGCAATTGAGCAGATATGTGAGCAAATCTTACATATCAAGAAAAGAAGCAAAGAAGGAGGCTTAAAGATCATCACTTGACTAACCAGATTTTAAGGGGCATTTAAACATCATGTGCAACGTATGAACTAACATAAACATTGCATATTCCAGATTCTACAATGGAATGCACATGTATTAGGTTATGCCGTGTATGATGATGCCTAAAATGTAGAGATAGCAGGCATGAGTGATTCATCATTGCACGCACAATTAAATTGCAGGTTAAGGGCCAGTTCGATTCTGCCTTTTCAGGGCATATTGTAAAAATAAGCCATAAAAGATGTAAAGAAGTCATTTTTGACTTATGGGCTTGGGCTTAACTAATTTCTCTTTGGAGGGGGGTGTTACGGGTAGAACCTCACTAAAAATTGAAGGGAAGGGGAATAGTGAAATGACTCTGTTGTCTGCCTATATTACACTCAAAATGCAACTGCTGACGCACGTGTCACACCTGACCCTCAAGTAAAAACAAACATGCAAGCATTCATTGCCCTGCCCACTTGCATCTCCTCTCCCCTTTCCATCTACCTCGATCCCCTGCCTACAGCACTAGGGTTCCTCCAGCGAGCCATCGCCACTGGTCCCATCTGGCCTGGTCCTCGACGAAGCTATGTCCAGCTAGGCTACATGGCTGGCAGGTAGGGGCAAGTCTCCCTGGCTGCTCCTCCCTCTGGCGCCGCCCCTCATTCTCATGGTCTCCAGCAGCTGCTCCACTGCGGTTCGTCCGACGCACTACTTCGGCGGGCGCTGCACAACTATGGCTGATGTAACACTGCGGCAGAAGGCACCTTATTCCCCCTCCCCTCCTCCCAGGCCATGGCCTTGAGGTGCTGTTGAAGGATGAGCTCATCCAACAAGGTGAGGATCTCCTCTGATTTTTTGCAAAATTTTCATTCTGATCAACTATACGATGAATTGCTATGAGCTGCTTCTGCTGTTGCTATATGATGCATTGCTATGAGCTGCTCCTGCTGCTGCTATATGATGAATTGCTATGAGCTGCTGCTGTATGATGAGTTGCTATGAGCTGTTGCTGCTGCTATATGATGAATTGCTATGAGCTATTGGTGCTGCTATATGATGAGTTGCTACAAGCTGATCCTGCTGCTGCTATATGATGAATTGCTATGAGCTTCTCCTGCTGCTGCTATATGATGAATTGCTATGAGCTGCTCCTGCTACTGCTATATGATGAATTGCTATGAGGTGCTGCTGTTATATGATGAATTGCAGACTACTGCTCCTGTATGATGAGTTTCTATGAGCTGCTGCTGCTATATGATGCTTTCAGGTGGTCCTGCTATATGATAATAACCAGCCACTTTGACTATCGAATTTCAATAAATAATTGTTCTTCATTTAAATGTGGGTCATGCGTTCTTCATTTAAATTAGGCAATGGGATCTCTATGGAAAACATTGACCAAAGTAGATTGTGCCAAGTAGATGGTATCTTTGTATTTGCATTTTGAGCAAATAGTGATGGTCTGTTTTCCTATCATATTAATTACTGCACTGGGTTCAATTTGTGATGTTTGCAAGTCAAATTAATTTCCATATGGGCAGCAAAATGAAAAAATATAATGCAATCTAGACTTTCCACTGATCATACCAAAGATAAGCTGAACACGCAATGAAAAGAACTGGTTGGCTTATTACATGGAGCTTATATTCACAGGTGCTTATTTTCTTAGGATAACTCATAATAACTGTCCCTAAGAAACTTGGCTAATAGAACTGGCATACAAATAACAAGTCACGATGATTGCAATGGATGAGTGACGTACCGAAGCACACTGTATAGGCTCACCGCTGCCTCTCCTTTTTTTGCGATGTTCCATGAAATTGCCACATACATCTTGTACTTTTTCATTGTGTAACGCTATCTGCAAGTTGAGATGGCTAATTTCAGGCATCTCTACATGATACTACATTGCATATCCCTTGCGCATATTTAAACCACCAATTAACGATCGTGTGCGTACCATAAACTAGCCATGACTCTGTATGCTGGACTAGCAGGCACTCTAAGGGAGCCTAATGTGGAATTCCTACATGCCACCTACGATTTTGTGTAATGTACTACCCCTGTTCCTAAATATATGCCTTTGTAGAGATTCCAGTATGGACCACATACAGATGTATATAGATGCATTTTCGAGTGTAGATTCACTCATTTTTCTCTGTATGTAGCCTATAGTGGAATCTCTAGAAAGACTTATATTTAGGAATGGAGGTACGAGGTAGTATCATGTATGACATCTACATATCTAATTTAGCAGCCAGTAGTAGAAATCATTGTCTGCACAAAGGGATTAATGGTCGAAAATCCTAGCAAAGCACGCTGGCAGGCATAGAACAATACAAGAGAGAGAGAGACGCGCTTACAAGATCATAGCAACGCCTCAATCTAGGATCTTGGTTGGCCGAGCTGTTAGATCTAGAAGAAACATCGTCCTTGTAGTTTTTGCCAGGTGCATAACAGGTAACAGCGACCGGTTAGTGTATTTGAAGTACACCGAGCAGGTGATGCTGGATGGGTTTAAAGGTGACAAGTACCTAGGCCGTGGCGGGTGCTTGGCATCTCTCTAGATGGTGGGAATCAGGTTAGAAATGTCGAGGGTGATGACGCTGTGCTGGCTGTCGGGGACCGGTAAGGAGATCTAGAACCGTCGAGTAGGGTGTTTGTGGAGCGGCTCCGGTAGGGTGGACTACGGTGTGGGCGAAGCGGATCTGTGGCTGTGGACGAGGGCGTAGGTGAAGCTGCTCCGGTGGTTGGGTTAAGGATGGTGTCGACGACGCGGATCTGCGGCCGTGGATAGGGCGTCAGAAGCTGCTCCGGTGGTAGGGTTAAGGATGGTGACGATGATGCGGATTTGCGGCCATCGATGGGGCGTCAGAAGCTGCTCCAGTGGTTGGGTTAAGGGTGGTGTCGACGATGCGGATCTGCGGCCGTGGATGGGGCGTCAGAAGCTGCTCTGGTAGGTTGGATGAGGGTGCGAGGAAGCGGATCTGAGGCCGTGGACTTGTGAGTTGGCAAAGCGGCCCTGGTAGGGTTGAGAATGGTATAGGCGAAGCAACTACGGTAGGGTTGACGATGGTGTCGGTGAAGCGGCTCAGGTAGGGTTGCGGAAGGTGTCGGCGAAGAGGATCAGAGGCCGTCGAAGGGGGCGTCTGTGGGGCGGCTCCGGGCGGTGTGGATGAAGCGTCTCCGGTGGGGAGTACGAATGAGCCGCTGCAGATGCGCGTCGGTTGACGAGAGTACCGGCGAAGCAGATCCGGCACCGTGGACAAGGTCGGCACTGAATGGGCTATGGTACAGTTGTGGATGAGCAGTCTACTTGTTTCTAGGGGAGGTGGGAGGGGTATATGCGGCCGCGGAAGCAGATCAGGCGAGGTGGATGCCGCTGGCAGTGAATGGGCTATGGTACGCCGGTGGATGAGCAGTCCAGGGTTTCGAGAGGGGAGGGGAGAAAGGGCAATGAAGTACGGACGGCGTGATGTAAGATGCTCTGGTGCTGTGGAGTTAGTCGTTTTTGCGGGAGGGGGAGAGGAAATGGGGGTGTTGTGTAGTGGCGGAACCGGAAGTTACCAAAGGAGCCCCGACCTATCATATAGATGAGGGCGGTATTATAACTGTTGGTCTCCATGAACCAAGGACAAAAGGGGGAGTTCGCATGCTAAAGACTAAGGTGGCGGAAATTTTAGAAGGAGGCGGGAGATTTTGCCACCCGCGGGATCATTCGTATCCAGTTTCATGCTAGACTGTGTACACGGGGCATGCGTCAGCAGTTAATAACTGGTGTGAAGTCCACCCCAGAAAAAAAGACAATAACTCTGGATGATGCGTCGATAACTTGGACGTTCACACGGGTGCGACCAATTGTACGGGTGTAGTGGCGGGTTCACAAAAAAGGGATCAAACACTCAGCCTATGTATTTCTCGTGTAAATAGATAATTTAGTGCCATTGGTTATTTACTTTAAACATAATGCATTGACGTTTTAATGTAGAGGCCCACAAAAAGAAATCGATATTGTAGTCAGCTACTTAAAAGTGTTACCTCATATGATTACATAGCCTCCATTTCATAAATTGCGTACCCCGTTGAATTCATATATGAATATTACATATATTACTTCAAAATAGAAACTTAAATCATCCAATACTAATGAATTTGAATGCAAGAGTAAGAATGGTGCATGTACATGATAGCTACATTGGTTGTTTGAAGAAACATAACTGTAACTTTGGCAGGCAAAACTGAAAAGGTTTATTTAAATAGAAAAAATGTGATATGTGAGTGTCCAATCTTTATAGCGTTGAATCAATATTGTACCTTTGGCCATGATACCAAGTAGATATTGACTTATGTTCAAGCGATGCAGGTCCACGATCGCTAGATAATGATACGTGAATGAATTGTGCAATCTCTCTCACACGCATACATATCTCATTTCCTTGTGGGCATCGGAATCACACACGCGCACTTCATGTATTTCTCTCCCTCCGTCAGGGTTAAATTCGTCTTTCTACCCCGCCCTACAAGTATCTCACACAGAAACACACACGCTCTCTATGTCTAACATGCCCACCCCTTTAATTCCGCCCACCCACAGCCACTAATGTCTCAAAGTATATTAATGTCTCTCACACATATGCTATACGTCCCATAGAAGTATACGTCCTCCCGAGACAAGAAATTGTGAAGCTCACCTGGTATGGAGGGCGAGTGTATGATGTGGTACACCAAAACATAATCTTCATGGCACAGCTGAAGGACGGCGGCGCGCTGGATCTTCCCAGGGGCACGCTCCATGTACTCTGTGTGGAGATCAATGACCCTCGTCTGTACCTTTTTGGGGGATTTGGATACATTGTTGATCAACTGCCGAAAAACCCTTGGGTGGACGCTGACGGTGGCAACTGTGCGCATCGAGCCTTCGACGAGGACATGTTGGACGCTAAAAACCTGCCTCTCGATCTCTATCGCCATTTGGAACCGCTGGAACAGAGGGCTATGGTTTGGAGAATTAGGATTAGATGGCTAGTCTAACTGAAGTAGTAGATGATTATTTTAAGTGGTTAAAACAATGTGAACGCAGTGGGGTCTGGATGCAAATGAAGACAAAGGGGAGGTGAAGAAGCCGAGGAGAATCGGTTCCCGATGGAGAAGTAAATGGGAGAAGTGGTGTGCAGGCAGTTGATTAGACGGCTAGGTAGACTAAACGAAAAGGCTTTGCGGGTAGACTGATGAGTCATACATGTTTGTCTATGTGCCTATCCTTCCTGATAGGTGGGACCTATGCAAACATATAAAAAAATGTGTCGTAGTTTTTTTTTGATCGCGTGAGTGGGAGACACAACATTCTCTGGTTAAGGAATACTCCCTCCATTTAGGTGAGTATAAGTCACCTTATGAAAAATAGGTTTTCCCAAAACCTTTAGGCATGGAGCATTAACTTCCTGCTCGATCCCCTCCCAGCCTCGTTAGCCAGCGTTCTCTTCCTCTGCTGCCACGTTCTACCTTTCCATTTTTCCTCTTCTCAAGTGTGGAACGATCTGCATGCCGTCCTTGATGCACCAGAATGACCATTGCATGCATCGCGGTAGGGCGTTGGTTGGGCATATGCACGAGAATTTGGTTCTGCTCGCAATATGGATGATACCTGAACGATGAAGTGAACAGACATGCTAGCACGGGAGACCTATTTCCGCTATACAATCCTGGAGTACTCATGTTCCTACTACTAATAGTAGTAGTAGTAGTAGTAGTAGTACAACTGTGGTACACTTGATGGTCAAAATACTATTCATCTGGTCCTCATAGTGAAGTGATAACACCATGCGCTTGACACTAGTCCAGGCGGCGTGTTCGGGTTACCAAAGTCAGCCTCACCCTATGCACTGTGCAGTCTGTCACCGCTGCTGTACAACACATTGGCGCCTCGCCTCGTCTGCCTCTCCACTCCCATAGCACCACTCCATCTCCATCTCCTTCTTCGTCTCCGTCTCCGTCTCCATCTCACTGTGCCCCCGTGTACTGTCGCCTCACTCGCCTCCTCCAGTACCACTATTCCCTCGCTAGCCGCTCCAGCACTGACATCCTTCTCCCCCGTAAATCAAGCCCCCTTCCAAACTCCACCATGGCTGAACGCGAACTGCGCATCATCCATATGAGGCGCGATTGGAGCAATTTCCCCAGTAACATCCTCGACCTCTGTTGTTCATGTATGGATATGTTGAGCGCCCTGCGGCTGGCTGCATGCTTGAGGGACATGCACATGGCCATCACCGAAGCGAGGCCTAAGCTTTTCAAGACACCATGCTTGCTGCTATCTTGTCTTGCGAGATTGGCTCACCATGATACGAAGGTGTGCATGATGCCCCTAGACTTCAATCCGATCTCCATTAGCCGAAACTTCTTTGCAGGTATGTAGTAGGTCGCCGTACATCATTTCCCTCGACATCGATCCGATCACCATTGCCCGAAACTTATTGGCAGGTATGTACTGGGTCGGCATGAATTCCCACTGGATGGCTGCCTTCAGAGAAGATGGTAAAAAGTTGGTGCTCGTGAACTTCCAGACCTCCCATGAGATGATCCTTCCTCCGTTGGATTATATAGAGTATTACCATCGCGGTCCAAGTCATCTAGATTACTACGTTAGTTGGACGGACCTTGTTTTGCAGAAGATTGTAGAAACATGCACCGCACTGTTGGTTTCATCTAACCATATATTAGGGAAGTAAATGTGCATATGGAGAACTCTATATTTGGAAGTAGTGAAATCCTGCAATGCTTACCATGTGTACATACCTATATTCGCGCTTCAACAATCAATGGCTAGAATAATATCCTCACAAAATTTTTGCCCACAGAACATGAGTATATAACAATGCATGGTCTGTTAGTTACCTTGAAGAATTTGTTTGTGAGGACATAACATGATTACATAACATGCATGACATGGTAGTTTCCTGTGAAGAATCGATTGCGAGATAACATGAGTATACCCATGCATGACACTTCTATATTTTCGAACCCAATATAAATTTCCCTGTATTTTCCTCCCAGTTCAAACAGGGACATATCAATGCTATTTCTTACATTATCCTACTCATACTCTGAACAATGCTGATCTTACATTAACAATGCATGTCCTTTTTGATATGATGCAGTGTCCCTACAGTTACTGCCCTTTGTAATCACACCACCTTTGCCAAAAATAGGGAAGCACAACTGGTTCCTCGCTCGATCAGACGACGGCAAAAGACTGATGATCATTCAGACACATGAGCCGGAAAAGTTATATTGCAAAAACCCCACTGTATACAAACACCGTGTAATACGTGAGTATCCAGACAGTGGTTGTTACGTCTATGAGCAGGATACTAGCTTGTTGGGGCCTTTAGGATTTTTTAGTTGGAGGCGGGTAAACAGCCTTGGTTCACACTCTCTGTTTCTCGGACTCAATTATCCGATTAACGAGGAGATCACTGTTGGCTAGGACCTTGGTGGTAGAGAGGCTCTGTTTGCTATGGAAAACTATGTCTACACGGCGAGCCCTAGGAGTTCGGGAGCAAACTCCCCTGATTGTCAATGATACAGCCTGCAGCCAAAAGAAGGTGAGAATGACAATGGCATCCGGATTAGCTTTGATCCTTGGATGTCTCAATTACGACAGGAAGTGATGTGGTTCAAGCCTTCGGGTTGATAGGTAATTGGGCTGTTGCATCGAAAGGGTGGACTACTGGTGTCTCCGGATCACTGGACGCTGAAGCGGGGCTGCAAATTATGATGGTGTTGGATCATCTCTTCGAATGACTTTGTTGTCTTTGCTGCTGGTTCTGGATGGGTAGTTCTTTCTTTTGTTATGCATATTCCTTGTCATTTGGTCATCGTCGTCTATGTCACTCTTACTTTGTAATAGTTGCTTCTGTTTAGAATGTCATTCTCGTTTGGATCACGAGAGTCTGAGCGCTCCAGATGGTTGTGTTTTGGTGGTGTAGCAAGACTTCTTATGAACTATCATGTCTTGCTATTTATGTCGGTAGTAGTCACTCGTCAGTGTTTGAATGTTGTATATATCGCTGTTTCGAACTGTTTATTGTCTCGAACTACTGGTGGGCTAAATGAGGGCGTCACCATTCTCCAGTGTTCAGAGTATATCTCCTTTTTCCAAGTTATATAATTGAGCTCAGTGTCTTTTCGATGATGTACACTTGTTTCGGCCAGTGAGGTGTCGTTGAATATGGGTCGAGTAGTAACGCAATGCCAAAAAGGTCAATTATGACTCTCAGGCCGGGCTCTCAAAAGATCCTAAAAAAAGGCCGGGCTCTCCAAAAAAGAAAGAATAAGGACTCTTAGGCCGACATGTGGGTGCCACCGGTGTTTTCGTGCGCTTACGCACCGAGAGCATATTGGCGCGTGCTCGAAATTCATGCTACCTTTTCATCCCCAGTCTCCCACCCCTCCCCCACTTCTGGAATCTCGATTCCTACTCCAGTTCCGCCAAATCCCCCTCCTATACTCCCTGTACTCAAGTGCACTATCATGTCGCCGGTCAACTCGGATCTCGGAGCCGGAGATCCTGAGGTCCATCCTGCCTTTGGTCGCTGCGTGCTGTCGCTCAACAGTGGCATGGCGGTGCTTGACGACTAGTTTGCCGGCAAAGTGCTGATGGTAACCATCAATGGCGACCGGCCTCCCGTCTCATCGGACGACCTTGTCAAAGCTCTTGGCATTGCACACGACATTCAAATAAGTGACTTGCTCGTCGAAGTCTGTACGCCACCGGCTGATTTCTTCGTCAGGTTCCGGACAACTTTTGACTGCAGTCGTGTGTTCGAATCTTCCCGGCATTTGTTCTGCGATGGGGCGCTGGTGAGCTTTGATCGGTGGCACTCAGGATGGGGCTCGGTGCCCTCTGAGCTTGAGTTTTTAACAAAGCTTACCTTCCACGGCATGCCTCGACATGCTTGGAACAATGAATCCATGAACGAGGTTATCAACGACCTTGGAGGTGAGCTCGTAAGTATGTTTGTTCCGCCAGACAGCTGGACTCTAACGGTTATGGCATGGATGAAGAAGTCGTCCACCATATCGAAGGTGATTGGTGTTGAGATACCGGTGCAGGAACCGGGGATGTACTATTCGTCGCCACCAAGGCCGCCGCGGACCACGTTAGGGATGTACCTGTATCGAGTGTTCGTGCATGTCGAAGAAGTGGTTAATCCATCAATCGAAGTTCTGCCACCGCGTGGTGCCAGGGTACGTCGACGACGTCCATTACATGAGTCAACGCCAGAGTTTCCCCATGTCGCTCGGAATGATGGATGGCACAGGGCCTACTCCATCGCGTGGCGGAGGCCACTGCTTCTTTGGGAGAAGAGGCAGGGCTGGCTGCCTGGATGTGCTTTAATTTGAGGTAACAACTGAATCTTGTCAGATACTAGTTAAATCCGAGCTATGGGTGTGAAGCACTTATATGCCAGTAGATTTGATTGTGACCTCTTCTAATTTTGTACCTGAACTTTTTTAGAAAGGGTTGTACGTCAACTTATTGTGTTGTCTGTCTGTTTTCTTTGCACAACATTCAAGATATTTCCCTGTCATTGATAAAGACGATGAACCATTATGTACGACTTTGTTGGTTTCAACATAGCCCTTACCGTAGCGATCCACTGCTTCCATCCTGATTGTGCCGCTTGCCTGGAATTTTTGTATGCAAGTTCAGTGTGCTATGATGTTCTATATGATTGTGTCAACTATGTAAGTTTTTACTAAGCATCAACAATGCATATGGGTGAAAGATGTATTTATGAGCATCGACAGATGGGTCTCTCTCTCTCTCACACACACACGCACACACACAAGTGGGACCCGTTCAATTATTTATTTGCTCGTGGCAGCTTTCATTAGGTTCCACTATAATCTAACTTTTTTATTAAGTTATTAATTGAGCTCAGTGACTTCAAAAACTGGTACTTAAGACTTGTTTGGGCCTTTCCGGCGTCGCTGAATGTGGGCTGCGTAACCATGTTAGGTTGTACTGTACTACACATGCCTTTTTTTCAACATCAGCAATGCCACTAGGCCGACAGTTGTACATAATATCTGGGTCAACTTGTTATTCTCCGCCCCACTGGGCTGCAAACTTTCCTAGGAGGTACGCATTAGGCTTAACAAGAAAATTGACTTTAAGAAATAATAAATGGGATGTAATTATAATAACTGGATAGTTACTATGCACCAAACACGTAATTAGTTTGAAAAATATATTATTTTTGGAATTTGAAAATTTTAATTGCATTACTTGTTATGCGCGCAATATTTCGTTGGATTTTAACGTAATACAACTTTATTTTGAAATTATATTTAACCTTACTAGAAATTTCAGATAAGAATATTTCGGATCCCATCAAAATGTGGGAATTTTTTTTATTCTGTTTTGAGCAGTTGTTTGAAATTATTAATCGTTGTCCTAGCTAGAAGTTGGGTTGTACTTTTAACAAACTGTAAATGGGTTGTAGTAAATTCCATTAGAATTAAGAAATGGGTTGTACATTCTTACAACTCGCAAATGGGCTATAATTTCTCTACCAAATCCGAGCTGTGGGCCTACTAAGTTGATGCGTACCAAGGGCTTTGTCAACTTAGTCAATACAAATGATTCTAGCTGCAGTGATCGTATGATGTCCATCCAACAGCCGTAGTGCTTTTTCAACCTCTGTGATGTTGGTCGTGTCGCGTGCTCCTGCCTCCCGTGGCCGGCTGTGATGCTGCGGAGGCCTCACCGCCCCGTACTACTCCCACCGCTGGCCAGGCCATCCCTCTACTCACCCACACCCCCTGTTATTCTACGGCGATGGCAGCCTCACACCCCAGCCGAACCAGTGAACCCTCGTACTCCTTTCCGCGCGGGCTTCCACTGTTGCATCTTCCCCGGCTCCGCGTCGTGCCCTTCCTAGGCCTCGCCGTCGTCCAGACCACCGCCTTGGTGCACTCGACGCGGCGTGGTCAACGTGGTCAACGACCGACTTCCATCGGAAGAGTACTGTATGTGGAGAGGCTGATAGCTGGGTCCAGGCGGCCGCAAGGAAGTGCCTGCTTATTACGTGCAAAATAATTATTCCTCCACCTGACAGCAGGGACCCACCGGACAGGCCACCTTATTTCGTGAAAAAAACGTCTCCCCCGTGACTGTTGGGACCCACTAGACGGGCCAGCGTATTTCGTGAAAAAACTGTTCCCCCCACTGTCAGCTCGGACCCGCCGGAAGTGCCTCCTTATGACGCACAAAAAAATTAATACTCCCCCTGCTAGCTGGGACCCACCATGGTGGGAGGCTGACTTGTGGGCCTACTAAGTTGACTGGGATGGGGGCCTTTGTCAACTTTAGTCAATATGAACGATTCTAGCTCCAGTGACCATACGATGTCCATCCAATGGCCGTAGTGGTTCTTCAACCTCTGGTCTTCTTGCTCCAGCCGCCCAAAGCAGCGCTGGTCGTGCCCGCATACTCCTGCCTCTCGTGGCCGGCTGTGTTGCCGCGGAGGCCTCACCGCCCCTACTATGCCCACCGCTGGCCAGGCCCTGCGGCGACGGCAGCCTCACACCGCAGCCGAACCAGTGAACCCTCATACTCCTCTCCGCGCGGGCTTCCACTGCCGCGTCTTCCCCGGCTCCCCGTCGTCCCCTTCCTAGGCCTCGCCGCCGTCCACCGCCCTGGTGCTCTCGGTGCGGCGTGGTCAACGTGGTCAAGGAACCACTTCCATCGGACGTGGACTCTACATGGAGAGGTTGACAGCTGGGTCCACGGCTGCAGCAAGGAAGTGCCTCCTTATTACACGGAAAATAATGATTCCTCCACCTGACAGCTGGGACCCACTGGACAGGCCACTGTATTTCACGAAAAAACATTTCCCCCTGACTGCTGGGACCCACTAGCTACATCTTCACATGCAAGGAATTGCGTCCGGGCAAAAAAACGATTCGCCCCCTTGACTGCTGGGACCCACCAGCTACATCTTCGCAGGCAAGGAAGTGCCTGACAGTCGGGACCCACCTGGTCGAAGCGTATGTAGCGTTGTCATTCTGGTCATGAACATGTATGTACATATATACTGATGGATGTAGAGAAGTGCACGTGTCGTAGTAGAGGCGCGCACGTAGCATGTACACGTACGTACAGCGGCCAGGGTGCAAGAAAGAAAATACGGCCACATATGTGTACATACGGGCGAGGTCTCGAACGCCTACTCGCGCATACGTACGTCCAGGGCTCGTGTACATGGCTGGGTCGGAACGGAGAAATAGCGTCGTCATCGTGTTCATGGGGAGGCAACAGAATGCGCCGTGTTCGTGGGAGCCAACCGGCTGGGTCAGAACGAAATGCGTGGTTGTGTTCATCGGGAGGGCTTGGACGGAACAGGCGATGGAAACAAGGCCTAGCGTACCGCACAACGGAGGAAATGTACCTCCTACGTTCAAAACGGGGTCCTGTTGATCAGGAGGGGTCTGGCGTACCGCAAAACGAAGGAAACGGACCTCCTACGGTCAAACGGGGGTCCTGTTGATCGGGAGGGGTGTGGCGTACCACAAAACAGACCTCCTATGGTCGAAACGGGGGTCCTGTTGATCGGGAGGGGTGTGGCGTACCGCAAAACGGACGAAACGGACCTCCTACGGTCGAAACGGGGGTCATGTTCATCGGGAGGGGTGTGGCGTACCGCAAAACGGGACTCCACGGGATACTGTTCATCTCCATCGTCGACCTCCTCCAACCTCCACGGGCTACCATCGACCTCCTCCAGCCTCCACGGGCTACCGTCGACCACCTTCAGCCTCCATGGGCTCCTGTTCATCCAGCCTTCACCGCGCACTACTCCACCGGCTACTGTTCAACCACACCTCCATGGGCACCCCTCCATCGTCTACTGTTCATCCAGCCCTCCACACCACGGGGTCCTGTTCAACCACCCCTCCACGGGCACCCCTCCATCGTCTACTGTTCATCAAGCCCTCCACCACACCACAGGGTCCTGTTCATCCAGAGGCAACGCCACCGCTCACTGTTCATCCAAACCCCCCCGCAACACTCATTGTTCATCACAGAGGCAGCATCGATCGGCTTCAGTTAGCAGCAGTAGCAAAGGAATCGGTCAATCAGGTTCAGTTAACAGCCATCGATTGATCGCTCGGGTTCAGTAACGCGTAGCCTACAGTGTAATCGCTCGGGTTCAGTTAGAGCCCAACGCCTCGCTCGGGTTTAGTTAGAGCCAACGCCTCGCACACACGCGCGTAGGTGTACGAGAGAAACGCGCATCCTGGTTAGAGTACTCAACAGGTTCCTCGATCATGTACTCGTCTCCCGGATCTACCCAAAGCAAGAACACAAGCAAAGGAACAACAATCAACCACGGTGCAATGCACAAGCAACATGATGCAAAATATGGCATGATATGGGAGATGTGATATGCAATGCATATGCGAACTCCAGAAGAGAAAGAATGATCAAGGCATCACCTTGGCAAACCAAGTGTGCCGCTGGAAAGATGAGATGATTTTGGTCGAAATTGATATAAAGATCACCAGAAACGGATGCATGGTTTGCAAATGTCAAGCAAAACAATAATGGCACAATTCTGCTATTAAACAGCACGTTGCCACTAAGCATGCAAGAAGAAACTAAGCTATTGCACTCTAACATAGCAACAAAGCATATGGCAGTGATGTACTCAAGATGCTTGACAAAACATGAACACTGAGATATGGCTAAATCACACAAGAGAAGGTTCAAACAAGCCTGGCAAAAGAGCAAAAGATATCAGTTTCAAGGAAGCCATGTTTTGCCAGAAAATAACATCAGGAAGCCATGTTTAGAGAAAGCAAATAACATCCTACTGGAACATATCATAGCAATACAAGGCATGGCATGAATCTACTAAATGGGTAAAAGAAAAGTTCGTTACTGAACATTAGCCAAAAAGGCATAGAAGATATGATGGCACCCATGTAAACATAGCAAGTTTTATTAATAGTTTCAGACAACAGAAAATAGAGCATGGCATAAACAGAATTATGAAGGCATCTTTACGAGCTCAAACCACTCACCACAAGGCATTGCATGACAAGATAAGCATGCTAACAACAAGAAGCCATGTTCATGAAGCTAACCATGTCAAGAGCAAGTTCATAGAATGCATGGATCAACAACAAAAACCATGGAAAAATTGATTAACATGTAAACGATCTGCCAGGAACATTATATAGCAAAAGTAGAGCAAGATTAAGACATGCTAGGGCCCTCCATAATTGCAAACAGAGCCATTGATGGATAGAGCATAACCATATGTCCCAAACATCCTTGCTGAAGGTACTCAAAACAATCATGGACCTCACTGTAGCATAATGTTTACATGGCATAAAATAATAGCAGGAAAAGGACTTAGCAAAATCCTAAGTCCCTGAAAACAGCAATATCACGAGGCCTAGGTTGCATGCTTGTGCTAGTCACCACATAGATCACAAAAATACATGGCAAGCACCCCTGTAAAGATGGCATGGCATAGTTCAGAACACATGTAGAGCTCATGCCCATATGAAGCACACATCTAATGTGGCTAAAATGTCAAATCACCCTAAACTGATAAGCAGCAGCAATAAACAATTTATAGCACTCTTGCATCAATGATTTGAGAACCCAAGTGAACTCAAACAAGCATGTCACAATGGAATGAAATGAATAGCATCTCCCAATGAACATTTTGATATATCATGTGCATGAAACGGAGCTACAGTCATGGAGTTATGGCATGAAGAATAGGGGCATAAAATTATTAGGATCTGGGACTTAGCAGTTACGGGAAAAAAATGATGAGCGCAAAATAGTAAAAATCGCACCGGGAGTGACTTAGGCGGGGAGCTCACCATGGGCTCGGCCCATCTGGAAATAGGCAAGGCGGGCTGGCTGATCTGGGCCGGACCATGGGGACCACGTGGAGGGTCACGCGGCGCGACCGGTTGGCTCCTCCCGATCGGACTCGAGAGCAGCGGCGGCGTGCGGCGATGAGCACCGGCGAGGCGGGGCCGGTTATCTGCGGGTTTCGGGGAAGGGCGGCTGTAACGCCCTCGATGCGGCTATATCTCCCACATGTCGAAGCACGACTTAGAGGCATAACCGCATTGAAAGCAATGTCGCAAGTGAGGTAATCTTCACACAACCCATGTAATACATAAGGGAAAGAGATACATAGTTGGCTTACAATCGCCACTTCACACAATTACATGAATAAAGCATTACATCATCCAAATACAATCAAGGCCCGACTACGGAGCCAAAATAAAAGAAGACTACCGCAAAAGCTACACAGATCCCCGATCATCCCAATTGTGCTCCACTACTAATCGCCTAGAACGAAAAAAACACAAAGGGGAAGATCTTCATCGAGCTCCTCCTTGAGCTTGGTTGCATCACCTGCTCGGTAACATCGGCACCTGCAAACTGGTTTTGGAAGTATCTGTGAGTCACGGGGACTCAACAATCTCACACCCTCGGGATCAAGACTATTTAAGCTTATGGGTAAGGTAAAGGTATGAGGTGGAGCTGCAGCAAGCGACTAGCATATATGGTGGCTAACATACGCAAATGAGAGCGAGAAGAGAAGGCAAAAGCACGGTCGAACAACTATGATCAAGAAGTGATCCTAGAACAACCTACGTCAAGCATAACTCCAACACCGTGTTCACTTCCCGAACTCCGCCTAGAAGAGACCATCACGGTTACACACGCGGTTGATGTATTCTAATTAAGATAAACTTTAGGTTTTCTACAACCGGACATTAACAAATTCTCATCTGCCCATAACCGCGGGCACGGCTTTCGAAAGTTCAAATCCCTGTAGGGGTGTCCCAACTGAGCCCATCACAAGCTCTCACGGTCAACGAAGGATATTCCTTCTCCCAAGACAATCCGATCAGGCTCGGCATCCAGGTTACAAGACATTCTCGACAATGGTAAAACAAGTCCAGCAACACCGCCCAAATGTGCCAACAAATCCCGATAGGAGCTGCACATATCTTATTCTCAGGGCACACTTAGATGAGACTAGCTATGAGTAAAACCAACCCTCAAGTTTCCCCGAGGTGGCCCCGCAGGCAGCTCGGTTCGGACCAAGACTTAGAGAAGCACTGGCCAGGGGGGTTAAAATAACATGACCCTTGAGTCTGCAGAACCCAAGGGAAGGTCGTAGGTTGTTAGTGCAAACGGTAAAACCAAGGTTGGGCATTGCTGGAGGAGTTTTATTCAAAGCAAACAGTCAAGGGGTTCCCATTATAACCCAACCGCGTAAGGAACGCAAAATCCGGGAACATAACACCGATATGACGGAAACTAGGGCGGCAAGAGTGGAACAAAACACCAGGCCTAAGGCCGAGCCTTCCAACCTTTACCAAGTATATAGATGCATTAATTAAATAAGAGATATTGTGATATCCCAACAAATATCCATTTAACAAACATGGAACAAGCTTCAATCTTCACCTGCAACTAACAACGCTATAAGAGGGGTTGAGCAAAGTGGTAACATAGCCAAGCAACGGTTTGCTAGGACAAGGTGGGTTAGAGGCTTGGTTCAACAATATGGGAGGCATGATAAGCAAGTGGTAGGTATCGCAGCATAGGCATAGCAAAAGAGCGAGCATCTAGCAAGCAAAGATAGAAGTGATTTCGAGGGTATGGTCATCTTGCCTAAAATCCTGCAAGGAAGAAGAACGAGTCCATGAAGAAGACAAATGGACGTAGTCGAACGGGTCCTCACAAACGCGACGTTCTCGGAACCAACCCCAAGAAGCAACACCCGAAAGAAGCACACAACATAGTAAACAACCACACATGAACATGGTATGATGTGCGGGATGCGGGATGCGATGCATATGCAAGATTGGAAAGGAATGATTGAACCTAGCCTCAAATTGGAAATCCAAGAGTGCCACTGCAAAGGTGAGGTGATTTTGGTTGAAATCGATATAAAGATCACCGGAATCGGATGCACGGTTTGGAAATGGCAAGCAAAACAAATATGGCACCGTATGCGATAATCAGCAAGTAGTCATCTAAATGCATCAAGTTAAATATGCTACAACACTCAAACATGGCAACAAAATACATGGCAGGGATCCACTCATGAAGCTTTACAAAATATGAACACTGAGCTATGGCTAGTTCATCAATTATCAAGTTCAAACAAGCATGGCAAAAGTGCAAATGATAACAGGTTTCAGACTTAGTGAAATTAACACAAGTCTGGAATTTATCATCAGGAAGCACACTTTAGAGCATGAAAAGTACATGCTACAGGAACTTAACATCGCAAAGCAAGGCATGGCATGAAGCTACTCAAAGCACTTAACAAAAGTCCCTTAGTGACCTTGAACCAAAAGGGATCAGAAAATACAATTGCAAGCATGTGAACATGGCAAAAACATAAACAGATTCAGACTTGCTGAAAAACTGGAGCATGCAAAACAGTTAACGAGTAGGCATGTTTACGAGCTCAATGCACTCACTACAGAGAATGGCATGACAAACTAAGCATACACCCATCAAGAATACATGGCATAGAGGCTAGACATGGCAAGAACAACAACATAGCATGCACGGATCAATAGCAACGGCAAAATCGCTAATCATGTCAACAATCTGCTAGGATTATTTGATAGCAAAAGTAGAGCTCGATTGAGTCAAGCTAGGTTGCTCCATAAATGCAAACAAAGACATGGATGGATAGAGCACCACAATGTTAACAAAACATCCTTACTGATCATCCTCAAAAGAGGCACTGATCACTAGGAAACAACATGAACATATGGCATAACAACAAAATCAGGACAAGGACTTAGTGAAATTCTAAGTCCCTGAAATCAGCATCAACGATTACGCTACTTTGCAAGCTTGTGATAGTCACCACAAATATCACAAAACTACATGGCATACACCTATGTAAAGATGGCATGGCATATAACAAAACACATGTAGAGCTTAGGATCATATCATGCACACATTAATCATGGCAAAAATGACAAAATGCCATTTGCTGAAACAGATCTGACAAATTCATCACATAGCCCTCTTCCAACAGTATTTCGGGCATGAAGATGAGCTCAAATGAAAATAATGCAATGAGATGAAATGATGTACTCGTCGAGGCGAACATTTTGATATGCTACACGCGCGAATCGGAGCTACGATGACAGAGTTATGATGCGATGAATAGGGGCATAAAATATGCAGATCTCAGGACTTAGCAGATTTTCCAAAAAAACGGATGAGCGCTCGATAGCAAAGCAGCATCCGGGGCGGGGAATAGTCGAGGCTGCTCACCTAGCGGGCCGGGCCCCGAAGTACGAAGGGGCAGGCCGAGGAGGGCCGGCTGGAGCTGAGCCTAGGAGGCCGAGGCGGGGAGGAGGCCCACGCGGGCGTTCTTCGTCTCCTCGACAGGAAAACGAGCGAGGCCATTGTGGCACCGGCGACGGCAGGCGGAGAGGTCCGGCGAGCTTCGAGGCAAGGCGGGGAGGCCCCTGGTAGATCCGGCAAGGCCGGATCCGATCCGGGCGGAGACGGCGGCGCTTGCGGCGACGAGGACTGGCGACGAGGAGGAGAAGGCCGGCGGAGAGGGGCCGACGAGGCTGACGAACTCCGGTGAGCGGTCGAAGGAGCGGCGAGGTCGTAGGGGAACAAGATCCATGGCGAGGGTGCCGGATCCGTGGAGGTCCGGTGGCGCGCCAGCAACCACGGCGAGCGGCGGCGATCCACAAGGCGGCGGGGGATGCTGCGGGTCTGCTCCGGCGGCAAAGGCGCACGGTGGCAGTGGAGAGAAGAGCCGAGCGGCGCGGGATCCGGGGCGCAGTGGGCAAGCGGCGGCGGCACGCGGGCCTGCGCGGGCCCGCGATGGGCTCCGCGGGCCGCGGTGAGGTGGGGCGGCGCAGTGGGCTGAGGTGGCGGGCGCCGATTGGGTGAGGGCGGCGGCGTGATGACTTGGCGGCCTGCTATTGGCCGGAGCGACGTGGCGGCGGCGGACACGTCCAGCGGCGGGACGGACATGTTCGGCGGCGTGCGGGAGTTGGATCTAGGGTTTGGACTGCGGGATTTTCGGAGGGGATCACATATTTATAGGTAGAGGGAGCTAGGAGAGTCCAAATGAGGTGCGGTTTTCGGCCACGCGATCGTGATCGAACGACCGAGATGATGGGAGAGGCTTTGGTGGGTTTTGGGCCACTTTGGAGGGGTGTTCGGCTGCAACACACACGAGGCCTTTTCGGTCCCTCGGTTAACCGTTGGAGTAGCAAACGAAGTCCAAATGGCACGAAACTTGATAGGCAGTCTACCGGTAGTAAACCAAGGCCCCATGACAAGTCTCGGTCCAATCCAGAAACATTTAATACCCGCACACGAAAAGAGGTAGAAAGGGACACCGGGTGACATAGGAGCGCCGAATTGCAAAACGGACAACGGGGAAAATGCTCGGATGCATGAGACGAACATGATATGTAATGCATGATACGCAAGCAATGGCAAGGCAACAACAGCGAATAACTGGAAGACACCTGGCACATCGGTCCCGGGGCGCTACAGCAATGCAGGTCGGCGCTCCGGCAAGCGGAGGGGCGCGCCGGCGGACAGGCTCCCTCGGATCCGGCAGGCAGGAGGCCGGAGCCGGGGTTGGCGCAGCCACCGATGGTCGACGGCAGCGGCAGAAGCTCCGGGCGGCGCGGCGATGGCCGAACGCGGGCAGGTCCGCAGCGGAGTTTGGCAGCGACCGGCGCAGGAGGCGGGCGGCGGTGCTCGGTAGGCGAGGAGCGGAGGCGCGGGATCGGGCGGCTCGGGCCTGGCAGGCCGGGCACAGTGCGGGGGAGCGGCGGCGCTGACATGGCGGTCGGGAAAGGCAACATGGCGATGCGGGATTCGCCCGGGGCCGCGGCGCGGACATGTCCGGCGCGAGAAGATCTGTCCAGCGGCGCGAGGTGGAAGGAGGTTAGGGTTTAATCTGCACGAATTTTGGACGGGGAAGAACTTTATATAGGTAGGAGGAGGTAGGAGTGTCCAAAAGAGGTGTAGTTTTCGCCCACACGATTGTGATCCGACAATGGAGGACATGGAGATGGTTTAGATGGGTTGTTGGGCCGTTTTGGAGGGATGTTGGGCTGCAACACCAAAGAGGCTATCGCGGTAACCCGGCTAACTGTTGGAGTATCAAACGGACTCCAAATGGCAAGAAATTTGACAGGCGGTCTACCGGTGGTGTACCAAGGCCACTTGGCGAATCTCGGTCCATTCCGAGAATGTTTAACACCTTCTCACAAAAAGAGACAAGAGGGGTGCGCCAGTGCACGTGGGAGTGTCGGATTGCAAAACAGTCAAAGGGGAAAATGCTAGGATGCATGAGACGAACCCGAATGCAAATGTGATGCACATGTTGACATTATATGAAAGCATGTCATGAACACAATGCAAAACGAAAGACAAAAACCCAACCATAAAGGGAAATCATATCGCATCTCCGAAAAAGGCAAGAGTCAGAGTTACAAATTTGGAAGTTGTATCCGAGCTTTACAATAGAATAGGGAAGCTTACAATAAATTGAGAGATAGGTCAAGCGAATTCGCTGCTTTGTAATCAATATTAAAGCAATAAGCAATAAGAGCAGGATTAGGCCTTCACCTCCACCATGAGGGGCCGAACTTGGGTGAACACGTGTCTCTCCTTGTCGGTGCAACAAACCCTGGGTCTGTTGCCCAGACTTTACACATGCACGGGAACAAGATCGATGCACCAGCCGAAGTCAAAGTACAAGAGATCAAGAGAATCAAAGGACCAACATGCAGATCAGAGGGACCAAGACCAAGACAAAGAAACAAGGTATCATCAGAAGAAGGGCCTCCCTTTCCGGGCTGGCGAGCCTGACAAGGGGTGAGGCCACACTTAGAAGCAGACATCCATGGCGTCCCGGCAGGGCCTGCCGCGGCACATGGAGGAAAAACCACCTCACAAACCACTCCACCACGACCCATGTCGTCGATCTGTGCGGTGTCAAGCCGCAATATGATTAAGTGGAAGCCATTCACCACATGGCAGCCATTTTCTACAGGAGAACCCCACAGATGACACTCGTCCTGCGATGTGTCAAGCAAGTAGGCGTGAAGCTGGCAAGATAGCCCGGCAAGCCTTGTCGGCCGACCAAAAATGTGACATTGTGTGGTGCATTTAATGCGCCCTGTCAGCCTGGAGGGTTAGGTATGATAGCACTATTTGCTATCTTATCAGTGCGTAATGACCACTTTGCCATTTGTGGTAACCCCTTGATCTATAAAAGGAGGACCATGGCGACCTTAGACTAGGTTAGAAGGTTGGATAACTCACACCCCCATATGCGCGTAGTCACTGCTTCCCTGAGGCAACCCTTGTCGGGCAATTCTACTACGTCCACCACCGCCTTTCCACCATCAATCTACCAAAGCAGGAGTAGGGTTTTACGCCTCATGGCGGCCCGAACCTGTGTAAAACTGCCCATGTCATATCTGTCATGGTACCCCACGCTTGTTTGCTCTTTGTGGAACATGCCGCCCCACTGCCAAACGAGCAAGGGACCTCCTAGTCCCATAGGTGGCCGCAGTTTCCCGCGACATCTTTGGCGTGCCAGGTAGGGGGCTCGCTTGCGCGAACTGCTACCTCTTGAGCATTGCGTTGGTTTTCCCTTGAAGAGGAAAGGGAGATGCATTAAAGTAGTGTAAGTATTTCCCTCAGTTTTTGAGAACCAAGGTATCAATCCAGTAGGAGACCACGCGCGAGTCACCTCATACCTACATAAACAAATAAGAACCTCTCAACCAACATGATAAAGGGGTGTCAATCCCTTCACGACCACTTGCAAGAGTGAGATCTAATAGAGATCATAATAATAAGATAAATATTTTTGGTATTTTTATGATATAGATTGAAAGTAAAGATTGCAAAATAAAATAGATTGGGAACTTGTATGATGGAAAATAGACCCGGGGGCCATAGGTTTCACTAGTGGCTTCTCTGAAGATAGCATAAGTATTATGATGGGTGAACAAATTATTGTCGAGCAATTGATAGAAAAGCGAATAATTATGAGAATATCTAGGTATGATCATGTATATAGGCATCACGTCCGTGACAAGTAGACCGACTCCTGCCTGCATCTAGAGTATTAAGGCCATAAGAACAGAGTAACGCCTTAAGCAAGATGACATGATGTAGAGGGATAAACTCACACAATATGATATAAACCCCATCTTTTTATCCTCGATGGCAACAATACAATACGTGTCATTTCCCTTTCTGTCACTGGGATCGAGCATCGCAAGATTGAACCCAAAGCTAAGCACTTCTCCCATTGCAAGAAAGATCAATCTAGTAGGCCAAACCAAACTGATAATTCGAAGACACTTGCAAAGATAAACCTACATAAAAGAATTCAGAGAAGATTCAAATATTATTAATAGATATACTTGATCATAAACCCACAATTCATCGTATCTCGACAAACACACCGCAAAAGAAGATTACATCGAATAGATCTCCAAGAGAATCGAGGAGAACTATGTATCGAGATCCAAAGAGAGAGAAGAAGCCATCTAGCTAAAAGCTATGGACCCGAAGGTCTGAGGTAAACTACTCACACATCATCCGAGGGGCCATGGAGTTGATGTAGAGGCCCTCCCTGATCAATGCCCCCTCTGGCGGTGCTCTGGAAAAGGCCCCAAGATGGGATCTCTTGGGTATAGAAGGTTGCAGCGGTGGAAATAGGGTTTCATGGTGCTCCTGGATGTTTGCGGGGTATATGAATATATATATAGGAGGTAGAAGTAGGTCGGTGGAGCCACGAGGGGCCCACGAGGGGGAGGGCGCGCCCAGGGGGTAGGCGCGCCCCCTGGCTCGTGGCCGCCTCGTTCGTTTCTTGACGTCCACTCCAAGTCCTCTAGATCACGTTTGTTCCTAAGATCACGTTCCCGTAGGTTTCATTCCGTTTGGACTCCGTTTGATATTCCTTTTCTACGAAACACTGAAATAGGCAAAAAAACAACAATTTGGGCTAGGCCTCCAGTTAATAGGCTAGTCCCAAAAATAATATAAAAGTGTAAAATAAAGCCCATTAACATCCAAAACAGATCATATAATAACATGGAACAATAAAAATTTATAGATACGTTGGAGACGTATCAAGCATCCCCAAGCTTAATTCCTGCTCGTCCTCGAGTAGGTAAATCATAAAAAAAGAATTTTTGATGTGGAATGCTTTCTAGAATATTCCTCAATGTATTTTTCTCTATTGTGGCATGAATGTTCAGATCCGAAAGATTCAAGATAAAAGTTTATTGTTGACATAAAAATAGTAATACTTCAAGTATGTTAATCAAGCAATTATGTCCTATCAAAATACCATAGCCAAAGAAAACTTATACCTACAAAGTCATATAGTTTGGCCATGCTTCATTTTCGTCACACAAAATGCTCTCATCATGCACAACCCTGATGACAAGCCAAGAAATTGTTTCATACTTTGCCTTTTCAAACTCTTTCAACTTTCACGCAATATATGAGTGCAAGCCATGGACATAGCACTATGGGTGGAATAAAAATATGATGATTGAGGTTGTGTGAGAAGACAAAAGGGAGAAAATCTCACATTGACACAGCTAATCAATGGGCTATGGAGATGCCCACTGAGGGAGTCCTAGATTAGGGGGTCTCCGGACAGTCGGACTATATCATTTGGCCGGACTGTTGGATTATGAAGATACAAGATTGAAGACTTCGTCTCCTGTCCGAATAGGACTCTACTTGGCGTGGAAGGCAAGCTAGGAAATACGGATATGTATATCTCCTCCTCTGTAACCAACCTTGTGTAACCCTAGCCCCCTCCGGTGTCTATATAAACCGGAGGGTTTTAGTCCACAGGACAACATACAATCATACCATAGGCTAGCTTCTAGGGTTTAGCCTCTTTGATCTCGTGGTAGGTCAACTCTTGTACTACTCATATCATCAAGAACAATCAAGCAGGACGTAGGGTATTACCTCCATCAAGAGGGCCCAAACCTGGGTAAACATCGTGTCCCCTGCCTCCTGTTACCATCCGCCTTAGACGCACAGTTCGGGGCCCCCTACCCGAGATCCGCCGGTTTTGACACCGACATTGGTGCTTTATTTGAGAGTTCCACTGTGTCATCATCATAATGAGGATGGCTCGCCTCGTTGTCAAGAACAACATCACCTCTGGGGGAGCCCTGGCTGTAGGCCAAACTCTACGACTAGGCGGCTTCGTCATGACCGCCCGCTCGGCCGCGGCGTTGACGATGACTTCTCGGGTCATCGAAAATAGCCTCCACATCGGCTCGAAATTTGCCGAGCGGATGGATCCAATGGAGCTCTCCTCTTTGAACGAGCACTTGGATCGCATCGCTGCTCTGGGAGTCACTACGGACTACCATTGGATCAGGCTCAAACCCGACCAGAGGGAGATTAACTCTCAGCGGTGGTGGAGGAGCAATGCGGTGATTCTCCCTCTGTCCTGAGGATGAGCTATGTCCGGATTCCCGAGCTCCCCGAGCCGGATACTAGCTCATGGGAGGACACCGCCCTAACCCTGAATCCGGAATCAGGCTGCATACCGAACCCACAGGGCAACATACTGGAGCCCGAACTTCCAAGATCAGAAACTCCCCCGCCCCAAGATCACAGATAGGGTCAAGGTCTGGACTTAAATCCACCCACCCACCTAGATACAAACGATCTTTCCCACATTAGGCAAGCGCCCCAAGAGACAGTACATCACTATTGGGCCAGATTCCTCCTTGTAATGAACAAGGTCAAGGACTGTCGCGAGGAAGAGGCAATTTCATTCTTTTGCAACAATTGCACGGACATGTGAGTCCTTAACACCATAAGTCGCCATGACGTAGCACACTTCGCTGACTTGGCGGCCATAGTACAGAAATACTGTGCGATGGAAAGTGCCTGGAAAACCCAAATGCAATTTTGGGATAATCCGGCTCTGGTAAAACCCCAGTCCGAACTAAAAGCCTGCACTGTCATAAGTCGCCCGACTCAATTACAAAGAAGCAAAAGCCCACTACAGGGCGTGGAACCGTATTGGAGGGATGGCTTAACGGGCCCAGCAAAATCCATAGTACAGCGGATACCATATCAACGCACAGCCTTAGAGCATGTTGGGTACTCCAGCAGGTGGCCAAAAGCGGTGAGGATCTTCTCACCCAAAATACCTCAAAGCACCTTCCCATGGATAACAATACAGTATTTACGGTCTTCGAGACCTTTGCCTCAAATAATAGGCGTAAGCGAGCACTCCGCAGCCTTGCTGAAGTCTGCCACATGACAGCAATAAATCCATGGAGCGACACGGCTATCACCTTCAATGCCAGTGACGAACCTAAGTTCCCAATAGCCCGAGCACCAGCCGCTTTGGTCCTCAGTCCAATTGTGGACGGCTTTCAGCTCACTAAGGTGCTCATGGACGGCGGCAGCGGATTAAACCTCATTTACGTGGAAACTCTCCAATAATGGAAATAGACAGATGCCATATTGAGGAAAGTAGTACTACCTTCCGATGAATCATCCCTAGTCGGGAGGTATGTTGCGCTAGGAAAATCACACTTGATGTGGTATTTGGCACGCCGGAGAATTACAGGTCCGAAGAAATTACATTCCAAGTGGCCCCGTTTAGTAGCGGATACCACACCCTTCTAGGGCAGGAGGCATTCACAATTTTTCAAGCCATACCCCATTACGGGTACATGAAGCTCAAAATGTCCGGACCCAATGGAATCATCACTCTAGCTAGTGATCCGGACATAGCACTCTCCGCCGAGATCAAAACAGCCGCACTAGCCCTCGAGGCATTATCCGAAGCCCTTGTGGCAGAGGAGTTAACCGCGCTGTGCTCCTCGGTGGACAGGGACGACATGATACTAGACAAAAGATCCAAGTCCACCTCCTTTAAACTAGCAAACGAAATAGTTAAATTCCAAGTCCATTCAGTTGACCCTACAAAAACAACATCCATTGGGGCACAGTTAGACCCCACTGTAGACGCCGCACTACGGGAGTTTCTGCGCGAGAATTGGGATATATTCGCCTGGCACCCTTCAGACATGCCAGGAATCCCACGCAGATTGGCCGAGCATAGCCTTAATAGTCTAAAAGGATTCAAGCCATTCAAGCAGTCTCTTCGCCGTTTCTACGGACCTAAGCGACAATCCCTGGGAGAGGAGCTGGCCAAACTACTGGAAGCCAGATTTATTAAAGAAATAAAACATCCGGATTGGCTAGCAAACCTGGTGATGGTACCAAAGAAGGACAAATCTTGGTGCCTATGTGTCGACTTGAAAGACCTTAATAAGGCTTGCCCAAAGGATCCCTTCCCACTCCCTCGCATCGATCAAATCATCGACGCTACCGCAGGACATGAATCATTGTGCTTCATCGACGCATACTTCGGTTACTACCAAATTAAGATGGTGGAGTCTGGTCAAGCTGCAACGGCATTTATCACGCCATACGGCCCCTTCTGTTTTAACACAATGCCCTTCGGGCTCAAAAACGCCGGCACAACATATCAGCGCATGATCCAACATGTCTGGAAAAGAGGATCGGTAAGACTGTGGAGGCATATGTAGACGATGTGGTCATTAAAACCGGACACATTGGCTCTTTAATAGACGACTTGAGGCTCACGTTCACCAATCTCCGAACATACGACATTAATCTCAATCCGGAAAAATGTGTTTTCGGCGTTCCCGCCGGAAAGCTCCTAGGCTTCATCGTCTCTAGTAGAAGAATTGAAGCAAATCCGGCTAAAATCCGAGCTCTATCGCAGTTGGCTATCCCAACTGACCTCAAGCAAATCCAGAAATTGACTGGATGTGTGGCGGCTTGAAGCCGCTTTATCTCCCGATTAGGAGAAAAGGCAATTCCCCTTTATCACCTTCTTCGGCGCACCGAACACTTGGAGTGGACAGACGCAACCACGGCTGGACTGGAAGAAATAAAAGCCATCCTGGCCACCAACCCAATCTTGGTCGCGCCAACTGTTGGCGAACCAATGCTATTATATATAGCGGCAACTCACCAAGTTGTAAGCGCAGTGCTCGTCGTCGAACGTGAGATGGATGGACATAAATTCCCACTTCAAAAGCCGGTATATTATGTATCCACCGTCCTCACTCCATGCAAATCACGGTACCTACATTACCAAAAGATAGCATACGCGGTATTCATGGCATCCCAAAAATTATGACACTACTTTCAAGAGTGTTCGATTACGGTGGCCTCCGAAGTACCACTCAATGACATAATAAACTATCGCGATGCCACGGGCTGGATTGTCCAATGGGCCATCGAGCTCCTCCCGTTCGACATAACATATAAGCCACAGCGGGCCATTAAGTCGCAAGTACTATCCGATTTCATACCTGAATGGACAGAGGCCGAACTCCCTAAAGAGTACAGCGCATACTCCAAATGGATCATGCACTTCGACAGCTCTAAAATGCTGGCTGGTCTGCGAGCTGGCGTCGTCCCGACGTCCCCCACCAGAGATACAGTGCAATACGTGCTCCAAATACTATATATAGACTCCAACAACGCAGCCCAATACGAGGCCCTATTACACGGCCTCCGGATGGCAGTCTCTATGGGCATCCAACGCCTAGAGGTGTGTGGGGACTCGAACCTCGCAATATCCCAAAAATATGGAGACTTTGATGCCAAGGATCCGAAAATGGCGGCATATCGCAATGTCGTCCTTAAAATGTTAGCTTGGTTCAAGGGGCTTGAATTCCACCATGTAGCTCAGGGAAACAACCAGGCGGCGGACATCCTAGCCCGTATCAGCGCTAAACACGACCCTGTCCCACCGAACATCTTCCTGGAAAGACTGTTTAAACCATCCGTGGTATGGGAAGGGGACACCGGCAAAAATAGTCCGGACCCAGCCACAACCCCAGATACCGAATACCCTGACACAATCGGAGGCTCTGCCACCGAAGTAACACCTTCAGCCCAGGTGATAATGGCGGTCGTCGCCCTGTGAACAGAACCATTCCTGGCCTACCTAACTAGACAGGAATTACCCGAGGACCAAAATTAGGCCCGCTGCATAGTGCGGTGATCTAAAGCCTACAAGGTCCATGAGGGAGAGCTTTATAAGAAAAGCACAACCGGAGTCCTTCAAAGGTGCATCTCCGAAGAGGAAGGGTGGAAGCTTTTGGTAGAAATCCATGCTGGACTCGGCGGCCACCACGCCGTAGCCCGGGCCCTTGTAAGCAAGGCCTTCCGTACAGGTTTTTATTGGCCGACGGTCCGGGCAGATGCACAACATCTGGTACAACATTATGTCGGTTGCCAGCTTTTTGCAAACCAAAGCCACATGCCACCTACTGCCCTCCAAACAATCCCCATTAATTGGCCCTTTGCGGTCTGGGGGCTCGATATGGTTGGACCCCTCAAAGGGGGAACGCATAAGAAAAAATACATACTGGTCATGGTGGATAAATTCACGAAATGGATAGAAGCCAAACCTGTCAAAACGACTGAATCTGGACCGGTGATAGACTTCATATCCGGGGTTGTACACCATTAGGGCGTCCCCCACAGCATCATCACTGACAACGGCATGAACTTTACAGCCGACGAGGTGAAACTTTGGTGGAGCAACATGGGCATCAAGCTCGATTATGCTTCTGTCTATCATCCACAAACTAACTGTCAAGTCGAACGAGTGAATGGTCTTACCATGAGAGGCATTAAACACATATTAGTCCAATCTTTATAGGAATCAGACACTCATTGGGTAGAGGAGCTCGACTCCGTACTTTGGGGGCTGCGGACCACGCCGAATCGCACTACCAGATACACAGCATTTTTATGGTGTACGGCGGTGAGGCGGTGCTGCCTTGCGACATAATTCATGACTCACCTCGAGTGCGCAGGTACAAAGAAAGAGAGGACGAGCTTGATCGGCAGGACAGTTTGGATGCCCGGGAAGAGGAGCGCGACGTGGCAAAAGCCCGTTCCGCATTCCATCAGCAACAGGCTCAAAGGTATCAAAGCAGAGAAGTGCGGGCCAAAACCTATAACGTTAGCGAACTAGTTCTACGCCTACCGAAGAAGAAAAAGAACAAGCTCAAGCCCAAATGGGAGGGTCCCTTCATTATCGACCAGGTTCTGACCGGTGGAGCGTACCGTCTGCAGGATGCATAGGATAATCGACTCAAGCCAAACCCATGGAACGCAGCCATACTACAAAGATTCTACGCCTAGCGCCGGACTCTATGTTCGTCTCCTCACCTCCATCAATTTTTTACACATCTGTTTTTTCTCTCTTTCTTTCTGTTTTTTATCTTTGAGGCCCTAAAGGGCTACACTTGTGTCTTGGTTACACAATCTTGACGCGCTAACCACACTCAATATACCTGGGGGCTTCCCATACAGAAGCTCAATTTAATTACCCTTCTGGGCTTTATGCCCCGCACATGTGTTATTCTTCCGCATGTACCTTTTTTCGCCATTATATGCATCGATATGACTTAAGTTTTGGCCAAGCTGGGTTGACTGGCTCTTGTACTTATGCCCAACGTTCTGGTTAATTCGGCTAGGGCATAAGGGGAGCACCTTTGCGATTGTTACTGCCGGGTCAACCGGATGTGTGCCTCAGACTAGGTGAAGCCGAAAGCTAGCGTTCTTAAGGGAATATTCGGTCGGTGAATAAAAGATGACTTTCATTTAAATTACTACACGCCCCCAGATGTTTTTAGCCTACATCTCGCAGTTCGTACATGCACATTAGGGCATGCGTACCATGGGAAAGGAACCCTTAACGGAACTATTCTCCCTGGGGATACTTTGCGGCTAATTCTACTTAATCATACACTAAACTAACGGGGATCACTTTCCCACCGGGCCCCATAGGTCCGACCTCGGCCATGTGGTTTGGGTCAGCCTTGGTATATCGTGTCTTCACCATAGCCTAGGCTTCCCCTGCACCTTGTCGGCAGACTGATATCTTCCATAATCGGAAGCGCCGCTATGCTCCCTTGAGCTTCTCTATAAGCTCCCCCATGCCTCCTGGTGGGGGCGCGGATGGCCACAAGGCTTGAGCAATACTATGCATCACCTGCCGAACTTGTTTGTGCAGTTGGGAGAGCTCTGGTAGAAGATCACCCGAAGACCCGGGCATCTCCTCCGCGGGACGACCCGTCAGCCTACCTGCAGACATAACACTGTTAGCAGGCTTCTTCGCTTAACTCCTTTAAAAAGTTCATTCAAGCACTTACTAAAAATGCCGCCCTGAAGCCGCTTATTCTCCTTCACGGAGTCCGCAAGCTAGGCTCGGACAACCTTCAGTTCCATGCCCAGCCGGATATTGGCGTCTTGGATATCCAGCATGTATCTAGAGTATTAAGTTCATAAGAACAGATTAACGCCTTAAGCAAGATGACATGATGTAGAGGAATAAACTCATGCAATATGATATAAACCACATCTTTTTATCCTTGATGGCAACAATACAATACGTGTCGTTTCTCTTTCTGTCACTGGGATCGAGCACCGCAAGATTGAACCCAATGCTAAGCACTTCTCCCATTGCAAGAAAGATCAATCTAGTAGGCCAAACAAAACTGATAATTCGAAGAGACTTGCAAAGATAAACCAATTATACATAAAAGAATTCATAGAAGATTCAAATATTATTCATAGATAGACTTGATCATAAACTCACAATTCATCGGATCTCGACAAACACACCGCAAAAGAAGATTACATCGAATAGATCTCCAAGAGAATCGAGGAGAAATTTGTATTGAGATCCAAAGAAGAAGAAGCCATCTAGCTACTAGTTATGGACCCGAAGGTCTGAGGTAAACTACTCACACATCATCGGAGGGGCCATAGAGTTGATGTAGAGGCCCTCCGTGATCAATGCCCCCTCCGGCGGATCTCCGGAAAAGGCCCCAACATGGGATCTCTAGGGTACTGAAGGTTGCGGCGGTGGAAATAGGGTTTCGTGGTGCTCCAGGATGTTTGCGGGGTATCTGAATATATATATATATATATATATATATATATATATATATATATATATATATATATATATATATATATATATATAGGAGGAAGAAGTAGGTCGATGGAGGCACGAGGGGCCCACGAGGGGGGAGGGCCGCCTCGTTCGTTTCTTGACGTCCACTCCAAGTCCTCTGGATCATGTTTGTTCCAAAAATAACGTTCTCGAAGGATTCATTCCATTTGGACTCCGTTTGATATTCCTTTTCTACGAAACATTGAAATAGGCAAAATAACAACAATTTGGGCTGGGCGTTCGGTTAATAGGTTAGTCCCAAAAATAATATAAAAGTGTAAAATAAAGCCCATTAACGTCCAAAACAGATAATATAATAGCATGGAACAATAAAAAATTATAGATATGTTGGAGACGTATCACGAACCTGAAGGCGTGCGCAGCGCGCCATCTTCGTCACCATCTTCATCTTTGACGGTGCCAGAGACCATGGCCCCAAGAAGAAACCGGGTCCTTCGGCTCACCCATCGACCTCGAAGGCTCCGCCGCCCGTGGCCTCCAATGCCCGCCCGTGAAGGGGTTACTCCATCTGTGCCCCTTTCCCCCGCCGATGGGCACAGCCGCAACAACAGTGAAAGAACCGAGGCGAATTGCCGCCCTCTGGCCGCTCCCGGCACGGGTGCGATCGTAGTGCTTGCACCTCCCCCGGAATGGGTCGACGAAACCGCTGCGCCCGATGGAGCTGCTGACCCATGAGCGCCTTCGCTGCACTATGTTCAAGTGGTTGCCCCGCAATAGCAGCGGGGGCGCGGTGCCGCCACCGCTGGCACCGTCAGGAGCCGAGCGACCGGCCGATTGACTTCATCGTCACTGTCGGTGTCAAAACCGGTGGATCTCGGGTAGGGGGTCCTGAACTATGCGTCTAGGCCGGATGGTAACAGGAGGCAGGGGGCACGATGTTTTACCCAGGTTCGGGCCTTCTTGATGGAGGTAAAACCCTACGTCCTGCTTGATTGATATTGATGATATGGGTAGTACAAGAGTAGATCTACCAGAGATCAGAGAGGCTAAACCCCAGAAGCTAGCCTATGGTATGATTGTATGTTATGGTGGTTGTCCTACGGACTAAAACCCTTCGGTTTATAAAGACACTTGAGAGGGTTAGGGTTACACAAGGTCGGTTACAAAGGAGGAGATATCCATATCCGTATTGCCTAGCTTGCCTTCCACGCCAAGTAGAGTCCCACCCGGACACGAGACGAAGTCTTCAATCTTGTATCTTCATAGTCTAATAGTCCGGCCAATGGAGATAGTCCGGCTGTCCGGAGACCCCCTAATCCAGGACTCCCTCAGTAGCCCCTGAACCAGTCTTCAATGACGATGAGTCCGGCGCGCAGTATTGTCTTCGGCATTGCAAGGCGGGTTCCTTCTCCGAATACATCACAGAAGAATTTGAATACGAGGATAGTGTCCGACCCTGCAAAATAACTTCCACATACCACTGTAGAGAGAATAATATTTTCGCAAATCTAATTTGCTGACTCGTTTTGGCAGCACGATGTTATGTCATGGTCCGGTGATTATTCAAACCGTTTTTCTTCAACCAGCTCCACACATAACGCGAGGCGGTTTCTTGACATGTCTTGTCAAAGCAGAGATCATGTTCCCCCAATTACGGGATTCTCATTAATACGGTCGTGGGTAACCCAACCGTGTCTAGGACTCCTAGATTATAGGCAAGTCCTAAACGGCTACGGAGAGGACGCTTGATATTCACCCTCTTTATAAAGGGACAAGGTTTTCGCTTTTTCCCTCTCGTGCTTAATCGAACCCTTCCCCCGCCTTGAGTTCTAACACCCAAGGCCTAGGTTAGGTGCTCCGGATCTTCAATCATGTCCGGATCCAGCCTTCAAGGCCGATGGATGCCCTCCTCCGTTACGGAAGAGGACATCAAGAAGTTGAGGGAGGCCAGATACCTGACCGCCGAGGTTTCGCATCGGCTGCCTGCTCGAGGGCAGGTCGTCCCTACTCCCGAACCCAACGAGAACATCGTGTTCATCTCCCACTTCCTCCGAGGCCTGGGCCTCACTCTGGATCCCTTCGTTAGGGGTTTGATGTTCTATTACGGGCTAGATTTCCACGATCTAGCTCCGGACTCCTTTCTCCACATCTCGACATTTATTGTCGTGTGTGAGGCCTTCCTCTGCATTACCCCTGACTTCAGCCTGTGGCTCAAGACCTTTGAAGTGAAGCCGAAGATGATCGAGGGGCAACATGTAGCGTGCGGAGGTGCATCAATAGGCAAGATGGCAGGAGCTTCATGGCCGAAAGGTTCCTTCCCAAAGGTGTCCGAATTATGGCCACGAGAGTGGTTTTACGTCACGGCTCCCAGAAGTGCCAAGTGGGCGGCTGCCCCCGCTTTCCGCCCGGGCCCCCCACCACAACTGATGTCATGGATTAGCATAGGTCTGAGCTGGGTTCCACCCAAGGACGTGCCTATACTGCAAAGCCGCATTCAAGATCTCTTCGAGGGAGATTTTAATTTGGTTGTGGTAGTGCAAGTTATGCTGGTTCGTCAAGTGCAGCCTTGCAAACGCCGGCCCCTTCGCTTGTGGGAGTTCAACCCAGAAGGACCGTGTGCCATTCAAAGTTTCCTCGGCCTGACACACGAGGAGATGTACAAGTCATTCTTTAGACCTCAAATAGAGTGTCCGGATACTACCGAGGACGTGGGCCTGAGCGGTAACCGCGCCGCCGAACAAGTAAGAAATCCTCTAGCCAAACACACTGTCTTTTATTCATCATGAAGTTATTTCTGAGAGTTCGTTCGTTAACCAGGACTGGCTAACAAAGGTGAAGATGATTCAGTGTTTGGCCCCCCTGCCTGAGGGTTCGGAAAATCCGGTATTGGAAAAGATGCTCAAGCTCGCACCTTGCCCGGAGTCCTCGAAGGAAGATACGGGGGGATAACCCGTGCGGACGCGGGCCCCCATCGCTGCCAGTTCCAACTGAGGGAATGAGCGCCTCCATGAAGGAGGATAACCAGGGGAGGAAAAGGACTGCTTCCGAAGATCCGGAAGCCGAGGCCTCCAAACGGGAGAAGAAGTCTCCCATAGAGGGTCCTGCCTCGGGAGGTGCTTTTGCCGCACAAAGTCCACGGGGGGGTCGGCCCTCCAATGAGTTGTAAGTGATCCAAAAAATACTTTAATAGTGAAGGTATACTATATTTCCTCTGAGAAAATAACCGCTGCATATATCTTGCAGTTCGGGTCTTACCCCTTCTCAGCTGAGCTCGTCTTCGGGGGATCTTCTTCCGAAGATGATGGAGAGCGAAACGCCTCCCCTGGACTCCTCCGCTCAAGAAGCGGGTCACCCCGAAGTGTCGTCACGGAGGGCCTCTCCGGATCCGGTGAAGTCCCCAGTGTCCGGCTCTTGTGGAGAGCGAACAAAAGAGTCCGACACTGTCTGGTATGCGGTCGGACGCTCCGAGGGAGCTGTTGGGGTGAGCGGCCATCTCAGAAGAACACCATACACTGATGGGTATGGTGATGGAAAGAATTTCGTCCGCCGAAAGCGGATTACATGAAGCCTTTATGAGTCTACTGACAGGCTTTGAGGTATGTGAGATAATATGTGATAGTACCGCACATGTTAGGTGTGCCCTGTGTAGATAGTAGCCCCTGAGACTCTGTTTGTCGTCGAGAACAGCGGCGAACAGAGGATCATAGTCCCTGGCAATAACTGGACTGCCTTTATGTGCAGGTGGTGGAAGCTCCGGTGGCTAGCCGGACTAGTGAGTTTGCCGAATTAAAATGACAACTGGATGCGGCAGACGCCGACATCGAGCTTGTTAACAAGAGGCTTGATGAATCACAAGGTAAGTAATACTTTCTGGTGAATGTCACACAATAAGAGCAGCATGATGCGAGTATCTTTAATATGTTGTGACTGTAGACGGAGCTGCCACCGTGGAGACCCTTCGGGTGGAGCTCGCCCGAGCCAAGGAACAAGCGAGGATTAGTAATGCGGCTGCTTTGAAGGCGGCCGAAGAGTTGAAAGCCGAGAAGGCCGCGCATTGCGAGAGCCAAGATAAGATGGCCAAGATGGCCGTAGAATTAAAAGGCACTGCCGACCGTTGCCGGCTCCATGAAAAAGAAACCGAGCGAAGGCAACAGACCTTGAGAAGGCCACGGCGGCGGACAAAGACACCTGCTCTGCTATGAGAGCGAAGAAGGAGGAGCTGCGGGAAGCCGGGGATATTGCGGCTGGGAAGCTCTTCATGCTACAGAGGAAGTTCGGAGATCCATGGTATGCCCCTCTGGATCGGCTGTCGAGTTCGGCAGATGCGTATATGGACTTGGCGGCGAGCGCTGCCGATGCGGCCAAGTACTTCTGAGGTCAAACAGATCGTGAAGTGGACAAGTTGTTCTGGTCGCAATTCAACATTCTAGAGCGTCCGCTTTCATTGACTGATCAGCTAGCCGAATGGGCCAAACTGAATAGGTTGTCCGGACTCGCCATGAGGTCTATCGTGGATCAGCTATGGCCAGAAAAGCCAAAGCCGAACAACTATTTCAGCTTAGTGCAGTAGGTCCTTCATGCGGTGCCGTGCATTAATGCGATGAAGAGGTCGGCGTGCATAGAAGGCTCACGGATGGCCCATGCCCGTGTTAAAGCATACCGGGCGGAGATGGACGCTACCACTGTTGTGGCGCTGGGTTCGGCCATAGGCCGAGTGGCTGCCGAGCACTATTTCGAGGAGTTTCTCAAGGGTGCTTGTTTGATAGAGGCCCAGTGCTCGAAGAATATTATGTTTAAGTGATATGTATTCTCATTGTAAACACAATGTTTTTATGAAATTTTATAAGGCTGTGTTTATACTTTTGCCTGAAAGTAGTATGATGCCTCCTGTGCGGCCGTTTATGTATACGTGTGTATAACCTGAAAGATTGCAGTTGTTGGCTTCAGCCCCCATGCATATAATGTGGAGGTGCTCGCAAAAAACGCGTGTTCACACTTAACCCAACGTCTTGGTCCTATTAAGGTGGTGATAGCGCAGCGAACGAGGCAACCGGACTATAATGCTTTAACACTTTCACTTAGCCACAGGAGTTTGACAGTGGGGCTACTAGATAGCCCCTGGTGGCTCCGCACTCTCCCGATCTCGGGGTGCATATATGACTGGCCAGGAAACGTCCCTTCGTTAAGGCGGAGGAATTCTAACATTCCTGTAGGTCATCGAGTGGTTGACCAGTCTCACGCTATGTCATGACAGACAGTTTTCGTCTTTCTCTACTGACGTGCTCGTCCGGATGAACCAGGGCACAATTGCAGTAGTTCTCCTGGTGCTGCCTTAGCCGATAAAGCGGAACGTAAGGCACCAAAACACAGGAGCCGGGAAAACCCAACATTTGACCAAAGACAATGATTCGGAGCTGATGCATATAAGGCCAAACTCGCGACGCCGAACACTCCCTAAGGTATTCGGTCTTTATGGTATAAAGCGGGCCTAAATAGTGCCCTTTGTAAGAAGCCCCTTGTGTCCAGGTCCGTGCATTATTCTGACGTGGCCACATGCCAAGACGTCAGCATCCTTCTCAATTGTGCCGAGAATTCGGTGGATGTGTATCAACAAGAGACAGTAAAAATGGTTTACGCAGGGTCTTAATCTAAAAATAATCCTTGGAGCAGGTCCCTGCTACACGTCTGCGCCTGTGTCTCCCTTGTGCTGTATCCTGGACGGGTGTAGCACGATGGTCATCTGTAAAAGAGAGGAACTTAAGTGAAAAGTTGTCGTGCAAAAGGTAGTTTTTAAAGAAACCATGTATAATTCAAGATGAGAAAAAATTGCCAGTTGTCTACGCGCATTGAGCCCCTTGTATTTGTAATAGGGGTGTGACCATCAATCTGGTATGAATTACATATAGCTGCGCCGGACTCGTCTAACCGTGTCCGTGGTCTTGACGACCTATCAAATGCTTTAGTTGGTGAGGCCATTTTTAGTGTGCGGCTGCCAAGGCAGCCGCACTCTCTTCGACGCGCAAATATCGCTCAATACTTCCATTTACTGTAATGATGCCACGTAGACCGGGCATCTTGAGCATGAGGGAAGCATAATGCGGTATTGCATTAAAGCGAGTGAAAGCTTCGCGTCCAAGTAGTGCTTGATAGCCACTTTGGAACGGAGCAATGCGGAAGGTTAAATGTTCGCTACAGAAGTTATTGGGGAAGCCGAATATAACCTTAAGTAGCAGGGAGCCCGTGCAATGAGCCCCTGGGCCTGGTGTTTCTCCTTTAAAGGTAGTATTGCTATGGCGAATTTTCGTTCGGTCTATCCCCATTTCGCGGATTGTATCCTGGTATATCAGGTTTAGACTGCTGTCACCGTCCATCAGGACTCGTGTGAAGTGGTATCCGTCGATTATTGGGTCTAATACTAGGGCAGCCCATCCTGCACGCCGGATACTTGCTGAGTAATCACGATGGTCGAAAGTGATCGGTTGAGACGACCAATGGCAGGACTCTGCGGTGATAGGCCCTTGGGCATATTTTTCTGGGAGTGCCATTTTGTTTCTCCCCTTGATCACATGTCACACGTTTACTGTCTAGACTTCTGGTGGAAATTTCTTTTGTTCCCCAGTGTCTTGCTTGAGAGGCTCATCTTCGTCTTCACTTGGTGTATCCTCCCCCTTGTGTACGGCGTTGACCTTGCCGGACTGCTTGAAGACCCAAGATTCTCTGTGGGTATGATTAGCGGGTTTACCAGGGGTGCTATGGATCTAACATATTTGGTCCAGAATTTTGTTTAGGCTGGACAGTTCGTCTTTGGCACCTTTAGAGGGTGGCTTTTGCTAACCTGGCCGAGAGCTTTTGAATCCGGCATTTACTGCCATGCTCTTCGTGCTGTCTTCTTTATTCCGGCGTTTGTTATTGTTGTTGCGCTGTGATTTCCCGTTTCCATCTCTAACTTCGGATTTACTAGGGTCACTGGTGCTGCATCTGGCTAGCCAGCTATCCTCACCCGCGCAAAAGCGGTTCATGAGGCTTGTTCGTGCTGCAATTGTTCTTGGCTTTTCTTGGCCGAGGTGTCTGGCAAGCCATTCGTCACGGACACTATGCCTAAAAGCTGCCAAGGCTTCAGCGTCCGGATAGTCGACAATTTGGTTCTTTTTAATAAGAAACTTGTTCCAAAGATTTCGGGCTGACTCTCCGAGCTATTGAGTTATATGACTCAAATCATCCGCGTCCGGGGGTCGGACATAAGTCCCTTGAAAATTTGCCCGAAAGGTGTCTTCGAGCTCTTCCCAGCTTCCAATGGGGCTTTCGAGGAGGCTCTTAAGCCAGTGCCAAGCTGGCCCTTTGAGTTTGAGGGGTAAATACTTAATGGCGTGGAGATCATCTCCCCGAGCCATATGGATATGGAGGATATAGTCCTCAATTGAGACCCCAGGGTCTGTTGTACCGTCGTATGCCTCTATGTTTACGGGTTTGAATCCCTTTGGAAATTCATGGTCCAGCACCTCATCGGTGAAACATAGGGGGTGTGTGGCACCCCTATATCTGGGTGTACCGCGTTGTTCGAATTCAGGTAGCAACTTCCGCTTTGGGTAGCTCTTGGTGGGGTTATTGCCGCCGTACTTCGCTGCTATGTTGAGTACTTTACTCCATTTGATTTGGAGTGTGTCTTGCGCAGCCTTGAGCCTTTGCTTCTGCTTTTTTAGACTCCTTGCGGTGGCAACGAGCCTTTGATGGGCATTCTGTTGCTCCGGGTGTCCGTCTGGTGTGATGTCGTCTGGACTATTATCTTTGACAAAGTCGGGTTGTTCCGTTTAATTCTCCGTGTTGTCGTGGTCCGGCAATGGCTCGCCCTGCTCTAGCGCTGGGTCTGTATGATCGTTGTTTCTACCGAGGTGGGATTTGAGGCAGTGCTTACGCCGCCGCTTTAACTGCTTCTCGTGGGGACAAGCCTTCGTAGCGTCCTTCCATTCCTCGTCGTTGTCTTCTTTTGGTGTGTCCACCATGTATACGTCATATGATGAGGTGGCTTTCCAGTGCCCTATAGGCGCTGGTTCATGTTCGTCTCCTACATCGTAGTCCATACCGTCGATGTTTTTGGAGTCGAATTCGAGCATGTCGGTTAAATCATCGACAGTGGCTACGAAGTGGGTGGTGGGTGGGCGTCGAATTTCTTCGTCGTCCGCATCCCAATCCTGCTGGCCATAATCCTTCCAGGGCTCTCCTGACAAAGAGACAGACCTTAGTGAATTCAGAATGTCGCCAAAGGGCGAGTGCTGAAAGATATCCATGGCGGTGAATTCCATGATCGGCGCCCAATCGGATTCGATTGGCAAGGGCGCGGATGGTTCAGAGTGCGGAAAAGAGTCCGGCTACATGGAGTTGCGGGCTGCGCGGAGGATTAGGCTGGTGTTCGGCTCGATCGCCGTTGAGATTGCATTCCCTGAGGCGGTGTCTAGCCACCCGTCCTCGATTGGCGTAGTTGGCTCCGAGCTAAGGGTCGGAGCTGATGTGGGCGCGGCCTCTGGGGTACTGTTTGGCGGTAGAGCTAGGTCATACCCATCGTGACAGTGCGGCGCGCCCGGCTGTGGCTCGAATCCGTCGAAGATCAAATCTCCGCAGATGTCAGCCGTGTAGTTCAAACTTTCAAATCTGACCTGATGGTCAGGGGCGTAGCTTCAATCTGCTCCAGATGGCCAAGCGAATTAGCCCGCAGTGCAAATCCGCCGAATACGAAGATCTGTCCGGGGAGAAAAGTCTCACCCTGGACCGCATCGCTATCGATGATAGTAGGAACCATCAAGCCTAACAGCGACGACACAGAGGAACTCTTAATTAAAGCACCAATGTCGGTGTCAAAACCGGTGGATCTCGGGTAGGGGGTCCCGAACTGTGCGCCTAGGCCAGATGGTAACGGGAGGTAGGGGCACGATGTTTTACCCAGGTTCGGGCCCTCTTGATGGAGGTAAAACCCTACGTCCTGCTTGAATGATATTGATGATATGGGTAGTCCAAGAGTAGATCTACCACGAGATTAGAGAGGCTAAACCCTAGAAGCTAGCCTATGGTATGATTGTATGTTATCGTTGTTGTCCTACGGACTAAAACCCTTCGGTTTATATAGAGAACGGAGAGGTTAGGGTTACACAAGGTCGGTTACAAAGGAGGAGATATCCATATCCGTATTGCCTATCTTGCCTTCCACACCAAGTAGAGTCCCACCCGGACACGAGACGAAGTCTTCAATCTTGTATCTTCATAGTCTAACAGTCCGGCCAATGGAGATAGTCCGGCTGACCGGAGACCCCCTAATCCAAGACTCCCTCAGTCACCCTTGCCGAGTAGAGCTTCGAAGGCTATGGCACGGGCTCAACTGCTGCTGAGATTTCCCCAAGTGGCCGAGCAGATGGACGAATGGCGTGCCACCATCCAAAGTCTACTCGGTTTCGCCAAAGCTGGGGGCTCGAGCCGAGCTGGCCGCCGTGGCCTCCTCAAGCGACAACAACGGCCCATGCTACTGACTATACAAAGGGGCCATCCCCATGATGTAGTCCCCGCCATGGCAGCCCGTGCGAGCGTGACAGAATCAGGACCCCGGCTACGTCTCGATGGCCTCCTCTGACCCTAGAGCACGTCCAGGCCAACGACGAGCTCCGGAGGATAGGCGGAGAGGAGACACGCGTGTCATCATTGAGTAATGCCGCGATGACCTCCGCCGCACCGACGGGTGCGACGGCCCCGACGTCGACGAGCCCATGCTCGGTATTGGCGGGTGCCTACCTTTCGTGGTTGGTTGCCCTGCCTTTACTCATGAGCTGCGGCAAGTCTGTTGGCTGTCCGTTCGTACGTTCAAGCTAGACATACCCGGCAGAGTTCCTGAGCATCTACACCATCACTCTTCATCCTGCCAAGGAAAGAGCTGAGAAGGTGTTCGCGAACTACTTCCCATTGGCCCTCAAGTCCAATGTGAGGTCTTGGCTGATGCACCTACCGGAGAACCCCATTTCGTCATGGGCTGACCTATGCCATGAGTTCATTGGCGCCTTCACTGGCGGTCATCAAGAACCCGGCAGGCCCAATGAGTTGTAGCTTCTCTAGCAGAAGGAAGGAGAAACCCTCCATAAGGATATACAGATATTCAACAAAGATCATAGAAACATCCCAAATATCAATCCGGCAGCAGTGATAGCTACCTTCCAGTCCAATGTGTGCAACCACCGGATTCATTCCAAGATGAACGTGCGGTTCCCAAGACCGTGAAGGAGCTCTACACCCTAGTGCATAAGTGTGCTCAAATGGAGGAGGGAAGGAAATTGCCGGAGAGGAGGATTACACCCTAAGGATGAATCAACTAGTTAGAAGAAGAGCAAGAAGTGCACTAAGAAGCGTAGAGATAAGGCAGGGATGACTGTTGAAGGATCGGGTACGCCTAGTACCGGCAAGAAGGCCAAAGTTAAGGCCACCGGCAAGGAAGCTGCCGTGTGCACTGACTGTTGAGAAGCCGCTGCTACCGAGAAAGCCGGGAAAGGTGATGGGTCGTACTACAAAATTCATCGGACCAAGGGCCATGACCTTCAAGAGTTTTATCTGGTTGCGCAGCTTGTCAAGAGACAGAGAGCAGAATATGAGAAGCGTCCTGAGGAAAAGGGCCAGACTGTTGCTGGCGGTAAGGCCTGAGGCGGTGAAGTAAATCACCCCGGCAAGCCCCTTCGGAACCGAGGAAAGCCCACCAGAGGTAGAGAGAAAGATGTCTATCACGATGAGAGTGATGGAGGGGATAAAGAAGAAACCAGTGAGCAGGAGTTTCAGAAGGCCACTAACGCCCTGTGCGTCGATGGGGGTGCGTCTCTGCACTACTCTCACCATCAGCTTAAGCGGTGGGCGCGAGAAGTCACTGCCGCGACCAAATGGTCCCGTATGCCCATCATCTTTGACGAGGAGGACCATCCTAGCTGAACCAGTGCGGTAGGGTGTTTGCCATTGTTGGTCTCCCCAACAATTCCCAACCTTAAGGTCACAAAGATGCTGGTGGATGGTTGGGCCGGGTTAAATCTGATCACCCCAGCAGTTATCTGTAGACTTTAGATAGGAGAGGAAGAGCTAGAGGTTACCGGCACATTTCAAGGAATTAATCCCGGTAGGAGCCATCCTAAGGGAAATATCATGCTGCCGGTAACGTTTGGGGAGAACTGAACTACCCGACTAAGAGGATTGTCATTGATGTGGTTGATCTCCCCTGCCATACAATCTGATTCTTGGACACCCAGCCATGGCTAAGATCATGGCGGCATCCCATTATGCTGACAACACCTTCAAGATGCCTAGGCCACTGGGAGTTATCACCGTCCCATCAGATGAGAAGGATGCAATCATTTGCTTGGACAAGATATACCAGGAAGCAGTTGCGGCAGATGCAGTGGCTCCAGTAGTTTCCGCCAAGGAAAACAGAGGAAGAAAGAGGGATTGTAAGAGCTCTGGTAAGGAGTCCGGGAAGCGTGCCCCCATCGAGTGCATGGAACCCATTGACGACATGCCGGAGTGTTCCAATGGTAAGAGATCCAAGGTTGTTGTACCCCAAGTGAAGAAGGTCCGGGCAGGGCTGGCTAGTGTTGATGGTACTTTTACTATTAACACCACCCTCGATGACAAATAGGAAAGCATGCTTGTTGCCTTCCTCCGGGCGAATGTTGATGCATTTTCCTGTCAAACATCTGATATCCCCGGTGTTCCCAGGGAGGTAATCGAGCACCACCTTGCTGTCTGCCCACATGCCCGACTAGTCAAGCAAAAAGTCTGGAAGCAGGCCTTGGAGAGGCACCAGTTCATTGCGGAAGAGATCAAGAAACTTGAAGCAGCTGGATTGGTCAGAGGAGTGTTGCATCTGACGTGGTTGGCAAATCTAGTGGTAGTCCGGAAGGCTAATAGGAAGTGGAGGCTTTGGATAGATTTTGCAGATCTCAACAAAGCTTGCACGAAGGACCCGTTTCCTTTGCCGCATATTTATCAGATTGTGGATTCCACTTCAGGTTGTGCTTTGCTCTCCTTCTGGATGCGTACTCTTGGTATCACCAAATCTTCATGTCCAAGGAGGATGAAGAGAAGACATTGTTCATTACTCCGTGTGGTACGTACCGCTTTGTCCGCATGCCATTCGGATTAAAGAGTCTCGGGTCCACTTTTGCAAGGGCAGTCCAGATTGTTTTGAGCCACAATTGAACAGAAACATAGAAGCTTATATGGATGAGAAGGAAGTCAAGACCAAGGATAGAGCCACCCTTATTCAAGATTTGGAGGAGATGTTTGCTAATCTATGCAGGATCAATTTGAAGGTCAACCCGGAGAAGTGTGTATTTGTGTTCCCTCCGGTAGGTTGCTTGGGTTCTTTGTATCCCATCGCGGGATCGAAGCCAACCCCGACAAGATCAAAACTATCGAGCAGATCCAAGAACCAAGGATAGTTAAGGATGCGATGTGTTTGACGGGATGTGTTGCCGCGCTAAGCAGATTCATCTCCAAGTCTGCCAAGCGTGCCCTGCCATTCTTCAAAATTCTGAAGAAGGCAGGTCCTATGAAGTGGACCCCAGAAGCAGATATAGCTTTGGAAGAGTTAAAGGCCTACTTATCCTCTGTGCCTACCTTGGTTGCTCCTAAACCCAGGAGCCCTTCCTTCTATACTTGGCGGCAACCAAGCAAGCTGTCAGTGCAGTCTTGGTAGCACAACGATAAGTGGATCAGGGAGAAAATGGGCAGAGACCGGCGGAATCATAAAAGGATTGGGACAACAATGAGCACGGCAATGAGAGCAACCCCAAGGTCGCAGCAAGGAAGAAAGTGGTGCACCGCCCAGTGTACTTCGTCAACTCCCTGTTATAGGGGGCTAGATCGAGGTACCATGGCGTGTAAAAGTTGATTTTTGGTCTCATCGTGGCCTCAAGGAAACTGCGCCACTACTTTCAAGCCCATGAGATCACGGTTGTCACTCGTTTCCCGTTGCAAAGGATACTCCGAAACCCTGAGGCTACCAGCAGAATAGTGGAATGGGCATTGGAGTTATCCAGTTTTGGTTTGAAGTTTGAGAGCACATCAACTATTCAGACCAGGGCGTTCACAAAGTCTATTGCAGAATGGACGCCAACCCCTGATGAGGAAGTGACACAGGTAGTTATTCCCGGCAAGGAATCACCCCAAGAATGGATTATGTATTTTGATGGGGCTCTTTCCCTACAAGGTGCAGGAGCTAGCATGCTTCTTATTGCCCCCTCCGGGGACCACTTGCAGTATGTCATCCAAATGCATTTTGCCCGGGAAGAATCCACCGATAATACAACAGAGTATGAAGGGCTCCTTGCCGGGCTCAGGATTGCAGCTGAATTGGGAATTAAGAAGTTGATCATTCGAGGACTCACAGCTTGTGGTGAGACAAGTCAACAAGGATTATGAAAGTCCATTGATGGAGGCATACATCAAGGAAGTGAGGAGATTGGCGAAGCACTTTGACGGATAGCAAATAGAGCATGTACCCCGTGCGGATAACAACATAGCTAATAATCTGTCAAAGTGTGTTGCATAGAAGCTTCCTATGGAACAAGGGACTTCTATTCTCCATCACACTCAGCCTTCCGTATCCCAGCAACAATGGCCCGGAAGAGGAGAAAGTGGGACACCGGTAAGCCTCTCCCGGTAGAGCTCTCCGTTCCTGGCAGAGACCCTGCCGGAAATAACTCCTCACAGCCTACCAGGCGACCCCCTCCAGCCGGGTGCAATAACCCCACGAATGGGGCCTGCGTTCCTGCAAGAGAGGAGGTGCCGCTATTCCTCATTGCCGAGCCCCAAGCTCCAAATTGGGCAAGGCACATTGTCCACTTCTTCCAGACCGGAGAGCTTCCCGGTGACTAAGATGAAGCTGAAAGAGTAGCCCAGAGGGCATGTATGTGTCAGTTTGTCGATGACACTCTGTACAGAAGGAGGCCCAACGGTGTGAAATTGAGGTGTGTCTACCGGGAAGAAGGAAAGGAACTGTTGGTTGAGATTCACAAAGGAATGTGCGGCTCCCACATTGGATCAAGGGCATTAGTTGGGAAAGCATTTCAGCAGGGATTCTATTGGCCCACGGCCCTCCAAGATGCGGTTGAGCTAGTCAGGAAATGTGAAGCCTGTCAGTTTCATTCCAGGAAAACACACCTGCCTGCCCAAGCTCTTCAAACAATCCCTCTACCATGGCCATTTTTGATCTGGGGGCTCGATATCCTCGGCCCCTTCCCCCGAGCGTCGGGGGCTTTGAATTCATGTTTGTTTCCACCAACATGTTTACAAAGTGACCGGAAGTGACTGCCGTGAGAAAGGTGACTACTCGGTTAGCTATCATGTTCTTGAAAGATCTGGTGTGTTTTTTTGGAGTTCTGGCAAGGATCATTACCGACAACGGCACCCAGTTCACGAACCACGTTTTCATGCAATAAGTTCCTGCGCTCGGATGTAAGATCTCATTTGCCTCTGTGGCACACCCCCAGTGCAATGGACAAGCTTAGAGGGTGAATGCTGAAGTGCTGTGTGGACTCAAGACAAGAACTTTTGATATGTTGCACAAGCACGGCAGGCGGTGGATCAAGGAGCTGTCGGTAGTTCTCTGGTCTCTCAGAATGACACCAAACCGAGCTACAGGGTAGACTCCCTTCTCCCTGGTCTACAGGGTAGAAGCAGTTATCCCCACGGAACTCATTTACGGGTCACCTCAAGTGCTTGCCTATGATGAAGTAGCACAAGATCAACACCGGCGTGAAGACACTATGCTACTCGAGGAGAACCGTCTCCGGGCTGCTGCGTGTGCTGCATGGTATCAGCAAGCCCAGTGTCTCTACCATAGCCGCATGGTTCACTCCCGGTGGTTTGAGGAAGGTGACCTTGTCCTTAGGCGCGTTCAGGCCGCCAAGGGTACAAACAAGTTGTCACCTAAGTGGGAAGGCCCTTACCGAGTAGTACGAGTCACCAGACCTGGCGTAGTCCGTCTGGAGACCGGAGATGGTACTCAGTTGCAAAACTGATGGGTTATTGAGCATCTCCGCAAGTTCTACCCGTAAGGTGTGGCTGTTGGGCCCTGCCCGGCAGCCACCCTTTTGTATAGGCCTTGTACAAAGTCGGGGCGATGACCCCATGCAAGATAAAATAAAGTAGCGCTGTGGGGGTGTAGCGCCCAAGTTGCGATTCTATCCCAATCATGTGATGAACTCATGATCAGGGCACAATCGCATTTCGAGCACATAGCATGGTGGATATCATTACAACATAGCAAGTACTAAATAGATGATAATACAAGGTAAAGGCTTACACTTGCCACAAGCTACAACGTGAATACAATAGTTCATCAATACATATCAATCATCATAGAGAAGAGCAGGATCCGACTACGGATGAAAACAAACGAAAAGAAGAACGACATCCACCCTGCTAAACCTAGGCTCCCCGACCCGGAACCTATCCCTTGATCGAAGAAGAAGCAGAAGAACTCCAAACAAGGAAGCATTGCACTCCCGTCAGATCATCGCATTACCTGTACCTCCAACTTTTCTTGTAGTAATCTATGAGCCACAAGGACTTAGTAATCACATTACCACGGGTATCAAGACTAGCAAAGCTTAATGGGTATGGAATGGATGCTGGTGAGGTTGCAGTAGGTGATTTAGCAATGTATGGTGGCTAACTTCCGAGTACAAGAGTAAAATGAGAAAATACGCAAACGTTCGCAAACTAGTAATGATCAAGAAATGATCCTGAACTATTTACGTTCAAACATAACCCAACCGTGTTCTCTTCTCAGACGCACACGAAAAGAGACAGTCAAGATTACACACGCGGTTGGTGTATTTTAATTGAGTTTAGTTCAAGTCCACTACAACCGGATATTAACAAATTCTCATCTGCCACATAACCATGGGCATGGCTCTCGAAAGTTTAAACCGTGCAGGGTTGTCCCAACTTAGCCCATGACAAGCCCACGATCCACGGAGACAATCCTCCATTGTAGAACCCTTCGATCAGACCCGGAATCCCGGTGCACAAGACATTTCGACAATGGTAAAACAAGTCTAGCAAGACTTCCCGACATGTCGACACCCTGATAGCAGCCGCGCGTATCTTGCCTAAGGCCACGACGGATGAGCTATGGTTACAGCGACCAAAATACCCCAAGTTGCCAAGGGGCGGCGCCGCAAGATGCTCTAGTTTGGGACCAACACCATCAGCACTGGGCCCCGTGTATTATGTTAAATTACTCCACGGTTAGCTAACTCCCTATGCATCAAATTTAATATCAGGTTTAGTTATTATGTTGGTCAAATGGTAAAACCAACGTTGGACCTTGCTAGAAGAGTTTTATTCAAAGAGAACTCTCAAGATGGGACCATAAACCCTCATCATGTTAGGGATGCAAAATCAAGGAACATAACACCGGTATGACAGAAACTAGGGCTGCAAGGTTGGAACAAAACACCAGGAAAAAGGCCGAGCCTTCCACCCTTTACCAATTATATATGTGAATAAATTTAATAAGAGATATTGTTATATCCCATGATATCCATGTCCCAACATGGAACAACCTGAAACTGCACCTGCAACTAGCAACACTATAAGAGGGGCTGAGCAAAGTGGTAACATAGCCAAATAACAGTTTGCTAGGATGGTGGAAAGGTTAGAGGCTGTTTCATGGCATATTGTGAGGCTTGAGAAACAAATGGTAGGTAGCGCGACATAACGATAGCATCGAGGCAACTGGCATAGCAAAGATAGTAGTGAGATCCAAGATGGCGGTCATCTTGCCTGAAATCCCGCTAGGAAGAAGATCAAGTCCATGAAGAAGACGAACCAACGTAGCCGAACGGTTCCTGACAATCACAATGTTACCGGCAACTATCAACAAGAGGAACAACCAGAAAGAAGCAAACAACATAGTAAACAACCATCACATAAACATGGCATGATGCACAATCAAGTATGATGCATGTCCATTTTAAAGAGGCATGGCATGTCAAAGTGTAGTAAACAATACTACAAGTTAAATGGAGCTCAATATGCAATGAGTTGCATATTGACGAAACACCACATTCAAGTATTTAGATCGCTCTCGTTTATGCTACTCATCAATATTAAATGTTGGTTAACATGGAAAGTGGTGAAACATACATGTTCTACCTAACTTGGTAAGTTTAAATGAGGCCGGAAACAACAAATAACATTTCCGGAAAATCCCCACATGTCCATTAGCAATTTTAAAGAAACAACAATTTCAAACATTTTAAATGTTGTTATCATGATGCGGATGACATATGCACGATTTATGCAATTTTATGAAAATGTTGACATAATGATATGTGGCATTTGTCACCATGGCAGAAGGAAAAAGGTGCCATGGTGGCGAAACGGAAATGGTGCCACTGCGATGAAAATGGAAATGGTGCCACGGCAACATCCCGGTTCCGATAGCTCATGGAGATACCGGTGCAAAAGGGATTGTGGATGTGCGGAACATGCAACGGTGGTGGGGTGATTCCGGATACCGGGTTCCCACGTGTTGGTGTCATGGAAAACGAGGAATGCAAAAGCGGCGATTCAAACATGGTGCAAGCACAGGCATCTCATATAAAACACATGCATTCGTTCACTGGCGTCGTCTAGGCGGTTATACCTTCGAAGCGTGCATTCGAAACGGTTCGGGTTCGATGGAACATAGTCATTCTAGCAACGGTTGTGAAAGTAGTGGTACACGTGGTAGTCGAACTTGGCGATCCGAAGGGGTACTTGGTGGTATCCCACAGTTGTACACGGGTCATAGAGGAACTTGATGTTTCGGTCTATACTCGTTTGAGAATCCATGTGGTCTTGTCAGTGGTGTACTTGGCGAATTCCACAGATGCGGACTTAGCATGCAATGAGCAATGACATGGTGTATAGATGCAACAGTGGTCTTGCAGGTGTCACGGCCGGAGCGGAGTGGACTTGGCACAGTCATGTTTTGGGTCGGTGTTGGTCGGTGGTGAGTATCAGCTCGGGCAGAGGACCCGTGATGGTGCTGCTCCGCATGAAGGAGGATGGACCAGAAGGATTAGGGGCGCTTGGCCTCTTGGTGGAGACAGACCAAGGCAGTGGCACGACGTCGCACAGCTTGCGCGAGCACTGTACTGCAGGCGGCGGCGGAGGTTAATAGAGCGGCGAGGAGGGAACATGGAAGGAGTCCATGACAACGCGATGAGAAGTAGGCCGGGGCTGATGAGCTCTATGCGACTCTGGTCAGAGGCAAGCATCCACGCGACCACGCGCTATAGGAAGAGAGATGGGTGGCGGAGCTCCACAGCGAGGCAGCGGCGCGAGGGACGCAAGAGTCGAGGCAGGGGCGATGGGAGCCTGCGGGGTGGAGCCGAGGAGGAGGTCCGGCGTGCTCCGGCCAAAATGATGGGGACTAGCGACGCGGGGGCTCCTGCTGGGTGCGGAGGACGATGGCTGCAGGCACGGGTGCTCGAGGAGCTCCTCTCCTCGGGCGCTCGGGCGATGAGGATTGGCGAGGAGGCGCGGTCGGGGACGGGGCAAGGGCGCCGCTCCTCTGTGTGTGCGCGTGTGGCGGTGGACAGGAACGAGAGGGAGAGATGGGGATCGAGAGGATGGGATCGGGGGAGGGATACGTTAAGGAGAGGCTGACTGGGCCTAGGAGAGGTGGGCCGGCGCTAGAGTTGGGCCGAGGGAGGCCTGCTGGGCTATTCTCTCTCTCCCTCACTCCTCTTTTATTTCTGAACCAGAAAATAGCAAACAAAGAGCAGGAGAGAAGAAAGGGTTGGAGAAGGAATTTGGGGAAAGGGTTAACTTTCTTGGTCTTGCAAAAATGTGCACAGTCCATGAAAAATAGGAGTGGGCATGATTGAAACATATAAATTCAAATTCATTTGAATATAATTCAAATGGTTTTGAATTGGGACAAGGTTTAGTAGTGGCCAAAATTTTGAGATTTTTGGTGGAGCTCCGGAAAGTGAAGAAAGAATTTAGGGCAAAGTTTGGAGACCAAACTTGAAGCAGAAAAGGCATGGAATTATTTTTCATGTGTGATTATGGGTGATTCCGATATAGTGGAATATTTATTAGCTCCCTAAAATATTGGGAGGATATGTTATGAGAAATCACCATGTGAATTCCCTCTATTTAAATAGATCAACAATCTATGCAATTTATTTAGCTGAGTTTAAAAAGGGTTGCATGAGGATATGATGCAATGTGAATGATGACATGATGCAATGCGAATGATGACATGATGAATGCAACAAGCAAAACAAATCACACGACGACTGTCGGAATCCATGGAAGGCATCTGGAGCGTCGGTCTTGGGGCATCACAACTCTCCTCCACTTACAAGAGATCTCAACCTGAGATCTAAGGATGGCACCGGAGAGAAGCGGAAGAGGAAGAGGTAAAACAGTGTTGCTTCTTCGACAAATGAGTGAAACCACGATCCTTGAGAGGTTGAAAAAATTGGAAGAAAGAATAGAATGGAGATGAAGGAGATTGCAAACACTCCGTTAGCAAAGAGGAATAAGGAACATTACGAGAACCTTGTATGTTGAAAGACATGGAATAAGAGCTTCACGAACCAAAAGAATATGAAACCACACCGGTATAACGACATAGCCAAGGAACAAGAATTTTATAATTTTGACAGCACTCCCGCTGAACCTGGAATGCATAGAACAATACCTTGACAAGATGGGAAGAAACTTGAGGAGCGCAACAACACAACGCCTCCGGGACAAAAGAACGAATGGAATGAAAAGAACGGAGAAGACAACAACATCATTGTAACACCCTCGATGCGACTATATCTCCCACGTGTCGAGGCACGACTTAGAGGCATAATCGCATTGAAGGCAATGTCGCAAGTGAGGTAATCTTCACACAACCCATGTAATACAACAGGGGAAAAGGTTACATAGTTGGCTTACAATCGCCACTTCACACAATTACATGAATAAAGCATTACATCATACAAATACACTCAAGGTCCGACTACGGAACCAAAATAAAAGAGGAACCCCAAATGCGACAAAGGTCCCCGATCGACCCCAACTGGGCTCCACTACTGATCAACTAGAACGAAACAACACAACGGACAAAGTCTTCATTGAGCTCCTCCTGAGCTTGGTTGCGTCATCTGCATGGTCTCATAGGCACCTGCAAGCTGGTTTTGGAAGTATCTGTGAGCCACAGGGACTCAGCAATCTCGCACCCTCGCGATCAAGACTATTTAAGCTTATGGGTAAGGTAAAAGGTATGAGGTGGAGCTGCAGCAAGCGACTAGCATATATGGTGGCTAACATACGCAAATGAGAGCGAGAAGAGAAGGCAAAGCACGGTCAATAAAAGTATGATCAAGAAGTGATCCTGGACTACCTGCGTCAAGCATAACTCCAACAACCATGTTCACTTCCTGGACTCCGCCGGAAAGAGACCATCACGGTTACACACGCAGTTGATTCATTTTAATTAAGGTCGACTTCAGGTTTTCTACAACCGGACGTTAACAAATTCCCATCTGCCCATAACCGTGGGCACGGCTTTCGAAAGTTCAAATCCCTGCAGGGTGTCCCAACTTAGCCCATGACAAGCTCTTACGGTCAACGAAGGAATAGACCTCCACCCGAGACATTCCGATCAGGCTCGGTACCTCGGTACAACAAGACATTTCGACAGGGTAAAACTAAACCAGCAACACCGCCCGATGCGCTGACATCCTGATAGGAGCTGCACATATCTCGTTCTCAGGGCAACACCGGATAAGCAGTCCGTACAACTAAAACCAGCCCTCGAGTTTCCCCGAGGTGGCACTGCAAGGGGCTCTAGTTTGGACCAACGCTTAGACAAGCACTGGCCCGGGGGGGTTAAAATAAAGATGACCCTCGGGATGCGCGACTCCCAAGGGAAAAAGGCTAGGTGGCGAATGGTAAAACCAATGTTGGGCATTGCTGGAAAAGCTTTACTTAAGGCGAACTGTCAAGGGGTTCCCATTATAGCCCAACCGCGTAAGGGACGGAAAATCTGGGAACTTAACACCGATATGACGGAAACTAGGGCGGCAATAGTGGAACAAAACACCAGGCATAAGGCCGAGCCTTCCACCCTTTACCAAGTATATAGATGCATTAATTAAATAAGATATATAGTGATATCCCAACAAGTAAATAAATGTTCCAACATGGAATAACATCTCCATGTTCCAACAAGGACCAAACTTCAATCTTCACCTGCAACTAACAACGCTATAAGAGGGGCTGAGCAAAGCGGTAACATAGCCAATCAACGGTTTGCTAGGACATTGGTGGGTTAGGGGCTGAACATGGCAATTTGGGAGTCGTGCATAGCAAAAGAGCGAGCAAACTAGCATAGCAAAGATAGTAGTGATTTCGAGGGTATGATCATCTTGCCTGAGATCCCGCAAGGAAGAAGAACAAGTCCATGAAGAAGACAAACGGACGTAGACGAATGGGTCCTCACAAACGCGACGTTATCGGAACCAACCCGAAGAAGCAATCACCGGAAAAGAAGCACACAACATAGTAAACACCCAACACATCAACATGGCATGATGCATAAACGAGTATGATGCATGTTCGGTTTAATGAAGCATGGCATGGCAAAATGCACAAGCAATCCTACAAATTAAGTGGAGCTCAATATGCAACGAGTTGCATATAGACGGAGCGCCACATCAATTATTTAGTTCGATCTCGTTTATGTACCCAACAATATTAAATGTTGATTAACATGGCAAGAGGTGAAGCAAATGAAAATTACCTACTAGTTAAGGTTAAATGAGGCCGGAAGCAACAAACAACAATTCCGGAAACTCCTCATGAGCATAAATTAGGTTTGGTACTGTTCTGCCCTAAACATAATTTTAGAGTTGTTAGGCATGCAAAACAATGTCACCATGATAAACTAGGCAAAATTCTACCCCATTTACATATAAAGTTTATTTAATTCGGAGCTACGGTTGAATAGTTATGAATTAAATCATTTTAGCATGGCATAGGAGCAAATTAATGCAAACAACATTTTAAACATTTTTAACATGGATGAAAGTGGCATATTACTAATCTACACAAAATTCTGAGCAAGTTTCATATATAAATCATTTTAATCCGATGCACGGTTTGTGAGTTATTTAATGCATGAACTAGGGGTTCTAATCTGTCAAACTGGCAATCTCTGGATAATTAGGAAAATCGTCCAGACGCTGAAAAAAACAACACGGGCCGAAATATGCTGGCCCAACCAAAAAAAACACGGAGGGCCGCTGGAGGGGCAGCTCACCCTGGGCCTGGCCCGGTTCGGAGGAGGAGACAGGCCGAGGCGGAGTCGGCTGGAGATGGGCCTAGGAGGCGCTGGGCCTTGAGGCGCGGCCCAGGACGCGCAGGAGGCAGGCCAGGCGTGGGCGGCGCGCTGGGCCGGACGAAGGGGGGCTGGGCCTGGCGAAGGGGATCTCGTTCCCGACCTCCCGCTGAGGCCGAGGCGACCCATGGCGGCGGCGGCAGAGTCCGGAGATGGCCGGAGTCGGCGGGGCGAGGCAGATCCGGCAGGCGGGCATGGCGGGGCCGGCGGGAATGGACGGATCCGGTCACGGGGAGCCCGGATCTGGCTGCGGTGGTACGATCTGGCGAAAAATGAGGTGGCGGCGGGGAACTCCGGTGATGACCGACAAAGGGGGGCGGCGCAGTGTGCTCCGGCGAGGCGCGGTCGCCGGAGACGGCCGGCGAGGACAGCAGCGAGGCGGCGGAGCGCTCGGGCTCCCAACGCGTGGCGGCGAAGAGAGGGCGCCGGAGTGGACCGGTTCGGCCCCGAGGCGGGCCGGATCTGGGCCCCGGGAGGATGGCGGCGAAGTGGGCGCAGCGGAGGTGAGGTGGCGGCGCCTGGTTGGCCAGGTGCGGCGGCGGAGGTGACGTGTCGCGCTCTCATTGGGCGGAGTGAGGTGGCGCGCGGGGCGGACATGTCTGGCGCGTGCGGACGCGTCCATAGGCATGGTGGAGGGGTGGATCTAGGGTTAGGGGAAGAATGAACCGCGAATTTCGGAGGGGGGTGTATATATAGGCATAGAGAGAGCTAGGAGAGTCCAAATGAGGTGCGGTTTGCGGCCACGCGATCGTGATCGAACGACCGAGATGATGGAGCATAGTTAGGTGGGTTTTGGGCCACTTTGGAAGGGTGTTGGGCTGCAACACACACGAGGCCTTCTCGGTCCCTCGGTTAACCGTTGGAGTATCAAACGAAATCCAAATGGTACGAAACTTGACAGGCGGTCTACCGGTAGTAAACCAAGGCCGCTTGGAAAGTCTCGGTCCAATCCGGAAATGTTTAATACCCAAACACGAAAGAAAGCTAGAATTGACCACCGGAGGAGAACGAAGCGTCGGAAAGCAAAACGGATAACGGGGAAAATGCTCAGATGCATGAGTCGAACACATATGCAAATGAAATGCGCATGATGACATGACATGAAATGCATGACACGCAAGCAATGACAACTTAACCACGACGAATAACTGGTGGACACCTGGCACATCGGTCTCGGGGCGTTACAACACTCCACCACTACGAGAGGATCTCGTCCCGAGATCTAGAATGGCACCGGAGGGAAAACGGAAGAGAAAGAGAAGAGGTAAAACTAAGTTGCTTCTTTGACAAACAAGTGAAACCAAAGAACCTTGTGAGGTTGAACAAATTCGAGAAAAGAATACCACGAAGGTGAACAAAGTCGAAAACAGCCATTTAGAAAAGAGGAAGAAAGAACATTGCGAAAAACCTAGAGGTTGAAGGGAAGATATATATTGAAAACACTTCGGTTAAGGGAGGGGATCAAGGAAGACCAAATTCGGGCAGCACTCTGGTTGAAATGAAAAAGAATTGAATAAGGTCTTGATAAGATTAGAAGATACTTGATGAAATCACAACACACTGCCTCCATATCTATTGAATGGATGGAACAAAGGGTAAGAAATATCTCGGACAGCACTCCGGTTGAGAAAGGATGTAAAACTTGATAAGATGAGAGAACTGGCATGAAAACACGACACTCCGGTTGAGAACGGGATGCAAGACTTGATAAGGTGAAAAGAACTTGAACAAAGGGGCACAATACTCCGGTTAAGCAAGATAGGGAAGGAATAAGGGTGATATAATTTGGACAGCACTCCGTCTGTAATTGGAAGGAATTGAACTTGACAAGATGAGAGGATACTTGAAAAGAGGACACAACAATCAGATTAAAAGGATAGGCATGGAAAGATCATGATCTTTGACAAAACGAGATGATGGGTGAAAATAACAACATTGCAATACCTCCGGAATGAAAGAATAGAAGATAGATAATAGAAATAGGAGAAATGAGGAGAAAATGCCAACTTCTGCCAAAAGAGCTTGAGAAGGCATCCTTAGGAAAGGGTCGAACGGAGTTGTTGGAAAAAAAAAACCAACAACGAAAAGAATAAGCTTGATATGGGCTTAAGGAATACATCTCAAATTATGAGGTGACCACCTGCCACTCGCGGGAAAAGAATTGGGTTAGAATGAACAAGGAGACGAGAACTTATATCACCGGGAGGATAAATGAAGAAACTTGGATCATATATAAGCACCATAATAACAACCATCCTTAGGGAAGGCTTAAGGTGAAATATAACCCAAAATAACTCCAACGACGAGATTGATGGATTTCAAATACCTCATTCATAACAACATGTGAATCATGAAACATGAACCCAAATTATCAAGAATGACCTAATACCACCTCCAATAATATGGTAGAAGGAATTGCACTCTGGATAGCAAGATGAAGAAGGCTTGAGCTCCTTTGAAAAGAATCTCAATGAACACTTCAAGAAGGAATTAAATCCCTTACGAACCATCATGTAGAGCCTCCATGAAGAACTCCGGTAATAAAAAGAATGATCCAAAATAATTGAATGATGAAAAGAATAAGATTGAAGCCTCGTAATGATTTAGATAGAGATCTCCGTGATAATATAATTGAAAGAGGTTGGACTCCGGGAAAAAAGAGAAGATGAAACAAATGAAACCGAGAGTTTGAAGGGCCTCCGGAATAAGAATTAATCATCAGGATGAAACAAGAATAAGAATTGTGTTATGCTTATCCTTCACCAATTAACTTGATGACAATCAACGGATTTGGCATATTACTTATCCTTGTATCAAGGATTAAGAGAGATATACATAAACTGGAGAACGTCTTCAACAAAACACCGGTGGAATCAAAACAACGAATGAATTAATATGACAACGAATGACGAGAACTCTTAAACGAACCACCGTGAGAATTGAAAAGGAGAACGAAGAGAAGATAAAGAAACACCGGGAAGAATTATAAAATGAACGAAGATGCTTGAGAAAATTTAGATACAAGAGGACGAATAGTTCATGAACTGATTAGAGAATACTTAACTGATGCCCCGATAAGATTTGGAGAATGAGAGCTGAAAGCTGAGGAATGAATAATTTCTGAGATGATGGGCTCCGGATAATCAAACTGAAAAGACTCTTGAATTACTCCGGCTGGATAAAAAGAATTCTCACAATCAAACAATTATGAGAGGATGACCTCGAATTAGAACCACGATTCTTTGAGAGAGCGGACAAGATATGGAGGTAAAACTCTTCTTCGGTCTTCAAATGACGACGAGAAACACTAACAATAATTGTAGAGGCACTCCGGAATGAAGAATAGAAGGTTGATCAACCGATGAAAGAATTTAGCCGATCTTGGGGAAAGACATTTGACTGATGACAATTCATACTTACGTCAAACTTCGAAAAGAATTTGATTATAACTCCGGAAATAAGAAGAGTCAGGTAAGATCCTGGGAAAAAACCTGTTGGTTAGGGCCCACTCAAAAGAAACACCGTAGAATGATTACTTGAAAAGGAGATAGCACCGGTTGAATTAAAAGGCTTGAATGATATAACATCCTCAAAATAGGTTGAACGGATCTTGAATGACAAGATGAGCCCATTGAGATATCTTAAGCACTCCGAAACAAATGAATAGCGAGAAATTAATTATTAAGAGGTGCACCGGTATGGAAAGGCATTTGAAACGAGGAAAAGGATAAGATCAACAACGCTTGACTTGAAACCACCGGAGAAGAAAGAGAATGAACAATGATGAACTTGAGGCTCCGTTAAAATCTTCATGAGACTCACTGGATAAGAATATTGATGGAAAAGAATGGAGAGAATCCCATCGATAAAATGATACTTGATTGAGAAATCTGAGTCCTTGAAGAAAAAAAAGGGAGGGAGGGCGGGAAAAACAAAGGCAACTTGGAGACGGATGAAACAAACACCGTTGAGAAGAAGTGATAATTGATCTTGCGGGAGTTGAAATGTTCGGATCCACTTGAAGAGAAGCACACCGGTTGAAAGAATTAACATGGCAATCTCGATTATCATGAAGGATTAGTATTCGCATAGGAATATGAGAACACCACTTGAGGAAGGTATGGAATCAACATTTGACATTGAAGCAACTCGAATACCACAACTCAAAATAAAACCAAGGATTGGCTTGCGGAATAAGCTGGAACAAACATATGATCAAAATTTTGTCCGAAGTTTTCGTGGTGGGACCTACACGGGCTCGATCGTACAGCACCATCATGTACAAGGCAGTGCACATGACATATGAAGCGTCCCCGAGTCAGCATAGCCAAGGACTCTTTAAGACACAACGAGACCACTGTAAAATCGACCGTGAATAGGCGAACCACTAGACGTCGAACCCCAATTTCATATCATACATCTGTCGGAAAGATATCCTAAGAGCTACTTGAATTCCCACCTATGAAACTCCCGAAACTTCCCGGTTATGCAATCAGGTGTTGGGGATACAGGGGAAGCATAATATCTCACCCAAACTAGCAAATCCTACATCCAGTTGTATCCATCCTTCAACACATAACCAAGAAACCTTCGGAAACCATCTACCTCAACCTTCGAAAAGCATCCGTTATACAAGTTATGGCGATACTCCCGAACTCCCGCCCCAGTACTGGGTGGCGTCGAGGTTAACTCACCAACGAACTGCATAAAAGAGATTTTCGATGTCGGCGAACATATCTCAAGTATTCCAGAATTGCAACGATAAAATTATGATGACAACACCTCAGAGCTCAACTCCCCGGGACACTTCCACTAAACCCCTGACAGGAGGCACCAAGACAGTATTCTCATCATAAGCCATCGGAACAAATCCAAGATACTCGCGTGATCCTAAAGTTTTTTTAGTGAAATTTGAGAAGAGAAGAGTCAAAACTCTACGTCAGGATGCCTCACCAGAGCGACGAAGGGACTGCGGAGTAAAAAGAATTCCTAAGCTCTCCGATATATAATTCCTAAATGACTCAAAACATTTTTCTAGACACAACTCGGCTGCTAAAAACGATCAATCAATGGGGGCTCCTAAGGTCGGGGAAGGCTCTGATTACCAACTTGTAACACCCTCGATGCGACTATATCTCCCACGTGTCGAGGCATGACTTAGAGGCATAATCGCATTGAAGGCAATGTCGCAAGTGAGGTAATCTTCACACAACCCATGTAATACAATAGGGGAAAAGGTTACATAGTTGGCTTACAATCGCCAGTTCACACAATTACATGAATAAAGCATTACATCATACAAATACACTCAAGGTCCGACTATGGAACCAAAATAAAAGAGGAACCCCAAATGCGACAAAGGTCCCCGATCGACCCCAACTGGGCTCCACTACTGATCAACTAGAACGAAACAACACAACGGACAAAGTCTTCATCGAGCTCCTCCTGAGCTTGGTTGCGTCATCTGCACGGTCTCATAGGCACCTGCAAGCTGGTTTTGGAAGTATTTGTGAGCCACAGGGACTCAGCAATCTCGCACCCTCGCGATCAAGACTATTTAAGCTTATGGGTAAGGTAAAAGGTATGAGGTGGAGCTGCAGCAAGCGACTAGCATATATGGTGGCTAACATACGCAAATGAGAGCGAGAAGAGAAGGCAAAGCACGGTCGATAAAAGTATGATCAAGAAGTGATCCTGGACTACCTACGTCAAGCATAACTCCAACAACTGTGTTCACTTCCCGGACTCTGCCGGAAAGAGACCATCACGGTTACACACGCAATTGATTCATTTTAATTAAGGTCGACTTCGGGTTTTCTACAACCGGACGTTAACAAATTCCCATCTGCCCATACTCGCGGGCACGGCTTTCGAAAGTTCAAATCCCTGCAGGGTGTCCCAACTTAGCCCATGACAAGCTCTCACGGTCAATGAAGGAATAGACCTCCACCCGAGACATTCTGATCAGGCTCGGTACCTCGGTACAACAAGACATTTCGACAGGGTAAAACTAAACCAGCAACACCGCCCGATGCGCCGACATCCTGATAGGAGCTGCACATATCTCGTTCTCAAGGCAACACCGGATAAGCAGTCCGTACAACTAAAACCAGCCCTTGAGTTTCCCTGAGGTGGCGCTGCAAGGGGCTCTAGTTTGGACCAACGTTTAGACAAGCACTGGCCCAGGGGGGTTAAAATAAAGATGACCCTCGGGATGCGCGACTCCCAAGGGAAAAGGCTAGGTGGCGAATGGTAAAACCAATGTTGGGCATTGCTGGAAAAGCTTTACTTAAGGCGAACTGTCAAGGGTTTCCCGTTATAGCCCAGCCGCGTAAGGGATGCAAAATCCGGGAACATAACACCGATATGACGGAAACTAGGGCGGTAAGAGTGGAACAAAACACCAGGCATAAGGCCGAGCCTTCCACCCTTTACCAAGTATATAGATGCATTAATTAAATAAGATATATAGTGATATCCCAACAAGTAAATAAATGTTCCAACAAGGACCAAACTTCAATCTTCACTTGCAACTAACAACGCTATAAGAGGGGCTGAGCAAAGCGGTAACATAGCCAATCAACGGTTTGCTAGGACATTGGTGGGTTAGGGGCTGAACATGGCAATTTGGGAGGCTGACAAGCAAGTGGTAGGCATCGTAGCAATGGCATAGCAAAAGAGCGAGCATACTAGCATAGCAAAGATAGTAGTGATTTCGAGGGTATGATCATCTTGCCTGAGATCCCGCAAGGAAGAAGAACGAGTCCATGAAGAAGACAAACGGACGTAGACGAACGGGTCCTCACAAACACGACGTTATCGGAACCAACCCGAAGAAGCAATCACCGGAAAAGAAGCACACAACATAGTAAACACCCAACACATCAACATGGCATGATGCATAAACGAGTATGATGCATGTCCGGTTTAATGAAGCATGGCATGGCAAAATGCACAAGCAATCCTACAAATTAAGTGGAGCTCAATATGCAACGAGTTGCATATAGACGGAGCGCCACATCAATTATTTAGTTCGATCTCGTTTATGTACCCAACAATATTAAATGTTCATTAACATGGCAAGAGGTGAAGAAAATGAAAACTACCTATCTAGTCAAGGTTAAATGAGGCCGGAAGCAACGAACAACAATTCCAGAAACTCCTCATGAGCATAAATTAGGTTTGGTACTGTTCTGCCCTAAACATAATTTTAGAGTTGTTAGGCATGCAAAACAATGTCACCATGATAAACTAGGCAACATTCTACCCCATTTACATATAAAGTTTATTTAATTCGGAGCTACGGTTGAATAGTTATGAATTAAATCATTTTAGCATGGCATAGGAGCAAATTAATGCAAACAACATTTTAAACATTTTTAACATGGATGAAAGTGGCATATTACTAATCTACACAAAATTCTGAGCAAGTTTCATATATAAATCATTTTAATCCGATGCACGGTTTGTGAGTTATTAAATGCATGAACTAGGGGTTCTAATCTGTAAAACTGGCAATCTGTGGATAATTAGGAAAATCGTCCAGACGCTGAAAAAAACAACACGGGCCAAAATCTGCTGGCCCAACCAAAAAAAAACACGGAGGGGCGCTGGAGGGGCAGCTCACCCTGGGCCTGGCCCGGTTCGGAGGAAGAGACAGGCCGAGGCGGAGCCAGCTGGAGATGGGCCTGGGAGGCGCTGGGCCTTGAGGCCCGGCCCGGGACGCGCAGGAGGCAGGCCAGGCGCGGGCGGCGCGCTGGGCCGGACGAAGGGGGCTGGGCCTGGCGAAGGGGATCTTGTTCCCGACCTCCCGTCGAGGCCGAGGCGACCCATGGTGGCGGCGGCAGAGTCCGGTGATGGCCGGAGTCGGCGGGGCGAGGCAGATCCGGCAGGCGTGCACGGCGGGGCCTGCGGGAATGGACGGATCTGGCCGCGGTGGTACGATCCGGCGACGAACGAGGTGGCGGCCGGGAACTCCGGTGATGACCGGCAAAGGGGCGGCGGCGCAGTGTGCTTCGGCGAGGCGCAGTCGCCGGAGACGGCCGGCGAGGACAGCAGCAAGGCAGCGGAGCGCTCGGGCTCCCAGCGCGTGGCGGCGAAGAGAGGGCGCCGGAGTGGCCCGGTTCGGCCCCGGGGTGGGCCGGATCTGGGCCCCGGGAGGATGGCGGCGAAGTGGGCGCAGGGGAGGTGAGGTGGCGGCGCCTGGTTGGCCAGGAGCGGCGGCGGAGGTGACGTGTCGCGCTCTCATTGGGCGGAGTGAGGTGGCGCGCGGGGCGGACATGTCCGGCGCGTGCGGACGCATCCGGAGGCGCGGTGGAGGGGTGGATCTGGGGTTAGGGGAAGAATGAACCGCGAATTTCGGAGGGGGGGTGTATATATAGGCATAGAGAGAGCTAGGAGAGTCCAAATGAGGTGTGGTTTGCAGCCACGCGATCGTGATCGAACGACCGAGATGATGGAGCAGAGTTAGGTGGGTTTTGGGCCACTTTGGAAGGGTGTTGTGCTGCAACACACACGAGGCCTTCTCGGTCCCTCGGTTAACCGTTGGAGTATCAAACGAAGTCCAAATGGTACGAAACTTGACAGGCGGTGTACCGGTAGTAAACCAAGGCCGCTTGGCAAGTCTCGGTCCAATCCGGAAATGTTTAATCCCCAAACACGAAAAAAAGCTAGAATTGACCACCGGAGGAGAATGAAGCGTCAGAATGCAAAATGGATAACGGGGAAAATGCTCGGATGCTTGAGACGAACACGTATGCAAATGAAATGCGCGTGATGACATGATATGCAATGCATGACACGCAAGCAATGACAATGCAGCCACGACGAATAACTGGCGGACACCTGGCACATCGGTCTCGGGGCGTTACAATCATCGACCTCAAATGAATTTGATATAGCATCCTTGCAAGAAGGTTAGAACGGAGTTGTTGGAAGATCAATACGAAAGGATATGATCCTCGTGGGCTTATGGAGACATCTCAAAATTATTAGGTGACAACCAGCTACTACCAAAAGATTGATCAGCTCAGAGGAATGAAGAGATGGAAAAACTTCTTTCTCCGCGAGAATAGGAGGAAACTTGGATCGATAAACACCATACTAGCAACATTCCTTAGGGAAGGCTTTATGTGAAATCTATACCAAGATAACACCGACGAATAAATTGTTGGGTTGAAAAGATCTTGTGAACGAATTGAAAATGATGGTTTTAAAATATGTCACTCTTGAAAACTTGTGAATCATGAAACACGAACAGAAATTATCAAGAATGACATAACACGACCTCAAAAGATATTGGAGAACAATTGCACTTCGGAATGCAAGATGAAGAATGCTTGATCTTCTCCAACAAGGATGTTGACGAACACTTTAAGAAGGAATTAAATCCTTAATGAACCACTCTGTTGATCCTTTGAGAGAACTCTGGTAATAAAAGAATGATCGAACGAAAGGAAATTTGAAAAGACCAAGGAAAAGCCTTGTAATGATTTAGATGGTGCTTCGGGATGAGATAATTGAGAGAGCTTGGAACTCCGGAAAAAGTATGAATCACTTGAAATGAGAATTTACTCATGATGAACAAACTCTAGAAGAATGAATCAGTCACTTGGATGAAGCAAGAATAAGAATTATGTTTTGTGCATCCTTCACCAATTTAAATTGATGACAAGCAACGGATTTGGCATACAACTTATTCTTCTTGAAAATATTGAAAGAGATATAGCCAAACTTGGGAAGGTCTTCAATGAACCACGGGTAGGATTGAAACGATGAATAAATGAATATGAGAGCATAGGAAGAGGAATCTTGAACAAACCACCATAAGGATTGAAAACGAATGATGAAAAAGAGCACGAATCTTTGGGAAGAATTAGAGAACGACAAAGGTACTTGAGGGAATGTAGATATGAGAGAACAAAGAGATCATGAGCTAACTAGAGAATACTTGAGCGATGCACCGGTAAGATTTGGAGAATGAGAGCTGAAAGCAGAGAATGAATAATTCTGTGACGATGGGCTCCGGAGAATCGAACTGAAAAGACTCATGAATTGCCCCTGATGGGTGAAACAAATTCTCACAATCGAAAACAATTATGAGAGGATGGCATAAATCTAGAACCATGAATCTTTGGAAGAATGGGTAAGTATTTAAGAGGAACTCTTCTTCTCCTCAAAATCCGAGGATGACGATGAGAAACACCACCATGATTTGTTGAGGCACTCTAGAATAATTAATAAGAAAGGTTGAGCCAAGGATGAAAAGAATTGAAAGCGGACCTCAAGAAGGCATCTGACTGATGAAAATTCATTCTTACGTCACACCTTGAAAGGAATTGAGAATAACTCCAGAAAACATAGAAGAGTTAGGTAAGATCTTGGGAGAAGACCTGTGGGTTAGGGCCCACTCAAGAGAAATACCATTGAAATGATTTTGATGAGAGATTGCACCGGTTGAATTAAATGGCTTGAATGAGTTAATAATCTCCAAATAGCTTGAACGGATTTAGAATGGAAACATGAATCTTCTGAGATATCTTCCGCACTCTGGATACAAGTATCGCAATGTTAATGATCAAGAGATGCTTGGATCAGAACTTCCAACGCAAGAAAGCATTTGAAATGAGGAATGGGATATGATCAACACAAAAAGCTTGAATTGAATCCATCGGAGAAGAAAAGAGAATGAAGAATGATAAACTTGAAGCTTCCTTAGTATCTTCCTGAGAATCACTGGATAAGAACATTGACAGAAAAGAATGGAGAGACTTCCCATCAATAAAAAAGGATACTTGATAAAGAATTCTGAGTCCTTGAAGAAAAGGGTGGGAGGCCGGCAAAAACAAAGACCACTTGGGGCGGATGAAACAAACACCATTGATAAAACATAGAATTGATCTCGTGAATGGGGAAAATGGTAGGATCATCTTGATGAGAAGCGCACCGGTTGGACAAGAATTGACATGACAATCTCGATAACCAAGAAGGATTACCACTCCCATAGAAATATGAGAACACCTCTTAGAATAAGGTATGCAATCAACACTTGACATCGAAGCAACTCGAATACCACAAGAAAAACAAAACAAGGATTTGGCTCGCAGAATAAGCCGGAATAATCATATGATAGACCCCATATCGTATCGTGTGTCTATTGGAAAGATATCCTATGAGATACTTGAATTCCGACCTAAAACTCCCAAAACTTTTGGTCATGTAATCTGGTGTTGGGGATACAGGGAGGCAAAAATATATCACACAACTAACAAGCCCTACGCTCCAACTGTATCCATCTGTCAACACATAACCAAGAAACCTTCGGAAATCTTGTACCTCACACCTTTGAAAACATCCTATATACTAGATGTGGCTATACATCTGATCACTCTCCCCAGTACTGGCTGTCGTCAAACTACTCTCACCACAAAGAGTACAGAAGCATTTTCGATGTCGGCAAACTCTGGTATTCCGGAACTGAAACGATAAGCACTGTGACAAAAACACCTTGGAGCTCAACTCCCCAGGACACCGCCACAACCCCTAAATGTCAGGAGGCACCAAGACAGAATCCCCGTCACAATGATGTCGCAACGATCCAGCAATACCTGCGTGATCCTTAACAAAATTTGAGTGAAAAGGACAGAATAGTGGGAAAACACCTATGTCATGATTCCTCACTAGAGCGATGAAGGGGGTGATGAGTAAAAAGAATTCCTACTCTCTGATATAACTAGACTCAAAAATATTTTCTTCTAGACTCAACAACGGCAGCGGTTCGATCAATCAAGGGGGCTCCTAAGGTCGGTAAGGCTCTGATACCAACTTGTAACACCCAAGTTGCGATTCTATCCCAATCACGTGATGAACTCTTGATCGGGGCACAATCGCCTTTCAAGCGCATAGCAAGGTGGATATCATTACAACATACCATGTACTGAATAGATGACAATACAAGGTTAAGGCTTACACTCGTCACAAGCTACAACATGAATACAATAGTTCATCAATACATAGAAATCATCATACAGAAGAGCTGCATTCGACTACAGATGAAAACAAACGGAAATAAGAATGATATCCACCCTGCTAATCCAAGGCTCCCTGAACCGGAACCTATCCCTTGATCAATGTAGAAGAAGCAGAAGAACTCCAAACAAGCAAGCATCGCACTCGCATTAGATCATCGCATTACCTGTACCTGCAACTATTGTTGTACTAATCTGTGAGCCACGAGGACTCAGCTATCCCATTACCATGGGTATCAAGACTAGCAAAGCTTAATGGTTATGTAATGGATAGTGCTGAGTTTGCCGCAGGCGACTAAGCAATGTATGGTGGCTAATTTACGAGTATAAGAATATGATGAGAAACTATGCAAACGAACGCAAACTAGTAATGATCAAGAAGTGATCCTGAACTACTAACGTTCAAACATAACCCAACTGTGTTCTTCTCGAACGCATCCGAAAAGAGAGAGTCACGGTTACACATGCGATTTGTGTATTTTAATTGAATTGAGTTCAAGTCCACTACATCTAGATATTTGAAAATTCCCATCTGCCACATAACTGTGGGCACGGCTCTCGAAAGTTTAATTCCTGCATGGGTGTCCCAACTTAGCCCATGACGAGCTCATGATCCGCAGAGACAATCCTCCATCGCGGGACCCTTCAATCAGACTTGGAATCCCGGTGCACAAGTCATTTCGACAATGGTGAAACAAGTCCAGCAAGACCTCCCGACGTGCCGACACCCTGATAGTAGCCGCACGTATCTCGTCTCCGTCCACGGCATGAGCTATGGTTACAGCGACCAAAATACCCCAAGTTGCCTAGGGGCAGCGCCGCAAGCTGCTCTAGTTTGGGACCAACACCATAAGCACTGCCCCCCTGTATTATGTTAAATTACTCCTCTGGTAGCGCTAACTCCCTATGCGTCAAATTTAATCTCATGTTCAGTTATATGTTGGGCAAATGGTAAAACCAAAGTTGGGCCTTGCTGGAAGAGTTTTATTCAAAGCTAACTGTCAAGAGCGGCCCATAAACCATGATCGTGTTAGGGACGCAAAATCAAGGAACATAACACCGGTATGACGGAAACTATGGCGGCAAGAGTGGAACAAAATAACAGGCCAAAGGCCGAGCCTTCCACGCTTTACCAAGTATATATGTGCATTAATTAAATAAGAGATATTGTGATATCCCATGATATCCATGTCCCAACATGGAACAACTTGAAACTACACCTGCAAGTAGCAACGCTATAAGAGGGGCTGAGCAAAGCGGTAATATAGCCAAACAACAGTTTGCTAGGATGGTGGAAAGGTTACAGGCTGTTTCATGGCATATTGGGAGGCTTGAAATACAAGTGGTAGGTAGCGCGACATAACGTAGCATCGGGACAACTAGCATAGCAAAGATAGTAGTGAGATGCAAGGTGACGGTCATCTTGCCTGAAGTCCTGCTAGGAAAAAGATCAAGTGCATGAAGAAGACTAACCAATCTAGCCAAGCGAATCCTCACAATGGCAACATTACCGGCAACTATAAAGAAGAGAAACAACCGGAAAGAAGCAAACGACATAGTAAAAAACCATCACATAAACATGGCATGATGCACAATCAAGTATGATGCATGTCCGGTTTAAAGAGGGATGGCATGGCAAAGTGCAACAAACAATACTACAAGTTAAATGGAGCTCAATGTGCAATGAGTTGCAAGTCGACGAAACACCACATTCGAGTATTTAGTTCGCTCTCGTTAATGCTACTCGTCAATATTAAATGTTGGTTAACATGGCAAGAGGTGAAACATACATGATCTACCAATCTAGGCAAGTCAAAATGAGGCCGGAAACAACAAATAACAATTCCGGAAAATCCCCATATGTCCATTAGCAATTTTAAAGCAACAACAATTTCAAACATTTTAAATGTTGTTATCATGATGCGGATGACATATGCACGATTTATGCAATTTTATGAAAATGTTGACATAATGATACGAGGCATTTGTCGCCATGGCGGAAGGAAAAAGGTGCCACTGCGGCAAAACAGAAATGGTGCCACTGCGATGAAAATGGAAATGGTGCCCGGCAACATCCCGGTTCTGGTAGCTCATCGAGATACAGGTGCAAAAGGGAGAGTGGATGTGCGGAACATGCAAGGATGGTGGGGTGATTCCGGATACCGGGTTCCCACGTGTTGGTGTCATGGAAAACGAGGAATGCACAAGCGGTCATGCCAACATGGTGCAAACACGGGCATCTCATACAACACAAATGCATTCGTTCATGGGCGTCGTCTCGGCGGTTATACCTTCGAACCATCCATTCGGGGTGGTTCGGGATCGATGGGACGTAGTCATTCTCACGATGGTAGTGGAAGTAGTAGTACATGTGGTAGTCGAACTTGGTGACCCAAAGGGGTACTTGGTGTTATCCCCGCAGTTATACATGGGTCATAGAGGAACTTGACGTTTCTGTCTGTACTCGTTCGAGCATCCATGTGGTCTTGCCGGTGATGTACTTGGCGAATTCCATGGAAGCGGGCTTGGCATGCAACGAGCAACAGCGTGATGTACATATGCAATAGTGGTCTTGTAGGTGTCGTGGCTGGATTGGGGTGGACTTGGCATGGTCCTGTCTTGGGTCGTCGTTGGTCCGTGGTGAGTAGCTTCTCAGGCAGAGGTCTCGTGATGGTGGTGCCCCACATGAAGGAGGACGGACCAGGAAGAGTAGGGGCTCTTGGCCTCTTGTTGGAGAAAGACCAAGGTTGTGGCATGACGTCGCACAGCATGCGCTAGCACTGAACTGCAGTCAGCAGTGGAGGTCAACGGAGCGGTAAGGAGGCAACATGGAAGGAGTCCATGACAAGGCGATGAGAAGTAGTCCGGGGCTAACGAGCTCGATGCGGCGTTGGTAGGAGGCAAGCATCCATGCAACAGCGTGCTATGGGAAGAGAGATGGGTGGCAGACCTCCATGGCGAGGCAGGGGCACGAGGGGCGCAGGCGTCAAGAAGGTGGCAATGGGAGCCGGCGGGGTGGAGCCGAGGAGGAGGTCCGGCGACGACCGGTGATGGGGCTAGGGAAGTTCCGGCCAAAACGATGGGGACGAGCGGAGCGGGGGCTCCTGTTGGGCGCGGAGGACGACGGCTGTGGGCCCGGATGCCCAAGGAGTTCCTCTCCTCGGGCGCTCGGCGACGGGGATTTGGCAAGGAGGCGCGGTCGGGGACGGGGCAAGGGCGCTGCTCCTCTGTGTGTGTGCGCGTGTGGCGGCGGCCAGGAATGAGAGGGAGAGATGGGGATCGAGAGGATGGGATCAGGGGAGGGTTAGGTTAAGGTGAGGCTGACAGGGTCTATGAGAGGGGGCCGGCGCTGGAGCTGGGCCTAGGGAGACCTGCTGGGCTATGCTATCTCTCCCTCACTCCTCTTTCATTTCCAAAATATAAAATAGCAAAGAAAGAGCAGGAGAGAAGAAAGGGTTGGAGAAGGAATTTGGGGAAGGGGTTAATTTTCTTGGACTCACAAAAATGTGCACAGTCCATGAAAAATAGGAGTGCGCATGATTGAAACATATAAATGAAAATTCAATTGAATATAATTCCAATGGTTTTGAATTGGGACAAGGTTTAGGAGTGGCCAAAATGTTGAGATTTTTGGTGGAGCTCCGGAAAGTGAAGAAAGAATTTAGGGCAAAGTTTGGAGACCAAACTTGAAGCAGAAAAGGCACGGAATTATTTTGCAAGTGTGCTTATGGGTGATTCCGATATAGTGGTATATTTATTAGCTCCCTAAAATATTGGGAGGATATGTTTAAATATAAATCACCATGTGAATTCCCTCGATTTAAATAGATCAATGATCTATGCAATTTATTTAGCTGAGTTATAAAAAGGGTTGCATGAGGACATGTGTGACGCCCCGAGTATGATGCGCCAGTTGTGTTCCAATTTTTCGCTGTTGTTTCCTTGGCATCCGCTTGTATGTTTCATCTTGCCATGTCATCATCCGCATTGCATCTGCATGTTTTCAAAACTTGCATTCGTCCGGGTCTCCCAGTTCTCTCCGTTGTCCGTTCTGAGCCCAGACACACTTGCACGCTCCCGCTGCACGTCCGAAATATTATTTTATAAGTGGCCAGAAATTTTTCTCAGAATGGGTTGAAAGTTGGCATGCGGTGTTGTTAAGTTGTCAGTAGGTCGCCTGCCAAGTTTCATCGCATTCGGAGTCCGTTTGATGCCCCAACGGTTAACTATAGCAGCATTATAGTCGGTCAAACATTGAACGTTTTCGATCTCCAAAAACCCATGCCGGGTCGTTTTCTCTTCCCTCCTCTCAGTCAGAGCTCTTCTTCACAGTCCACTTGCAGCCAACCTAACCCCTCCTTGCACTGTGCATCGACCCCCTCGAGTGCGCGTCCGAAGCTGTCCCAAAACCCGACCCACTTTGTCGTCACCGTTGGGTCTAGATCATCCCCTAACATCCCTAAAACATCTGCGATTATTTGTTTGGACTCTCAAAGCATTTTTTTCAGACAATCCAATTACGATCGGAGGGACCTAATACCCCTAAACCTAACCGCCTTGATATATAGTGTGGGTAACCCTAGTTTCTAGGCCTCATGTCCCATCCGTCCACTTCATCCGCCGCCACCCTCTCTCCAAATCCTCCTCGGAGTCCACATCGATCCAACAACAGCCACCCACCTTCTTCCTCGTTCAACTACCACTACACACCACTAGCCAGATCTATCCAACCACCAAGCGCCCAGCCTCCCTCACTTTTGGATGGGCAGGAACCGCGTCTAGATCCCCTCCCTCTCGAGCACTTCCATGGAGCCAAGCTCCCGTGCCTCCTGTTCATCCTTCCCGAAGACCAACAGCACCGAGTCCTCGTAGCCGCCTTTGTCCGAGCACTCCCGCACCGCCAAGCTGGAGCTCTCCTACGCCGGCCACTCAGGTCACGTCACGTCCCTACCTGTGTCCCTCGTCCTCTCTTTTCCCTCTTTCTCTGGCTAACCTCTCTGTCTCTCTCTCCCCGTTCAAGCAGGAGCGCCACTGCGCTCGACTCGTCTCTGTCCGGTCGACAACGAGCAGTAGCCCGCCGGAGTTGAGCTCCACCGGATCCGCCTCCCTCTACCCGTTGCTGGCGCTCGTGTCACCGTCAGCCACCCATCGCCGGAGTTCCTCGCTGGCTCACGCACCAACCTGCCAGAACCAAGACGTCGACCACCACCGCCTAGGGCCCCGGAGAACTCACCAAACCGGCCTCCTCCGCTGTTGCAAGTCCCTCACCGCGCCGCATCTCCTCTGCAATGAGCGCCAGCTGCAGCCGCTGCAACCGTCACGCGCCGTTGGCTACATCGCCCCGAACTGGCCTCCTCTTCACCATTTCTTGCTCCTCCAGCCACCTCCGCCCGCCAAGCCGCCGCCGCTGGCTCTGCTTCACCTGAACCGGGGTTCCTCTTTTTGCTTCGCTCCGCACCAAGCCCCTGCCGCCATGGACGTCCCGACATAGGAGCTCGCCGTCGACTGCGCCCGACGTCGCCAGCCTCCGGATCCATCGAGCCCCGGTCTCTCTGGTCTCTTCGTCGCGGGATCCTTCGCTTCCTCCGGTTCATCCATCTGCCGCCTGCATCGAGCGGGACAACCCCCGTTGACCCCGTGCTCGATTTGGCAGTGAAGTCGCTCGCCCCTTTTACTGCATCGACCGCTTGCACCTGTGCCGCCTCCCCCTTCAACCGTTGACAGCGGCCCAGCCCACACTGTCCCATCGCCCTAGGCCAGGTCTAGCTGGGTGAGTCCAGCGCCCATGCTCCCATCGGGCCACTCAGATCTGGCCCGTAGTTAATTTTTTTCTACTACGGTGAATTTGTCCATCTATCCAAGAGTTTACAGTTTTACAAAAAAACTGTGTTCTTCATGCATAAAATAGCTCCACAACCGTGCATCAGATTTAAATAAACTATATATGCAACTTGCTTAGATTTTCATCTAGTTTCATAATATCCAACTTTCATCCATGTTTAAAATGTTGTTTGCTTTAAATTTTCTTAAATTCCATGTTAAAATGTTTTGTTTCATGAATAATTAACCGTAGCTCGGTTTTAAATAATCTTTATATGTAAATGGGGTAGAAAAATGCATAGTTTAACATGGTGGCATTACTTTGCATGTTTGACAACTCAAAAATTGTATATAGGGCAGAATAGTACCAACTTTAAAATATGCGCATGAGGATTTTTCCGGACTTTTTTCTTGTTGTTCTGGCCTCATTTAAACTTGCCTAGATAGGTAGTTTTATTATGTTTCACCTCTTGCCATGTTTCATAACATTTAATATTGATGGGCACATAAACTGGAGTGAACTAAGTAATTGAATGTGGTGTTTCGTCAATATGCAACTCATTGCATATTGGGCTCCACTTTAACTTGTAGTGTTGTTTGTGCACTTTGTCATGGCATGAATCTTTAAACCGGACATGCATCATACTTGGTCGCGCATCATGCCATGTTTATGCTTCTGTGTTTACCATGTTGTTTGCTCCTTTCCGGTGTTGTTTCTTCTTGTTAGTTCTGGCAACGTCGTGTTTGTGAGGATCTGTTCGACTACGTCCGTTTGTCTTCTTCATGGACTCGTTCTTCTTCCTTGCAGGATTTCAGGCAAGATAACCATACCCTCGAAGTCACTTCTATCTTTGCTTGCTAGTTGTTCATTCTATCGCTATGTCGTGCTATCTTCCACTTTCTATATCATGCCTCCCATATTGCCATGTAAATCCTCTAACCCACCTTCCTAGCAAGTTGTTGTTTGGCTATGTTACCACTTTCGCTCAGCCCCTCTTATAGCATTGCTAGTTGCAGGTGAAGCTGAAGTTTGTTCCATGTCGGAACATGGATATGTTGGGATATCGTAATATCTCTTATTTTAATAAATGCATCTATATACTTGGTGAAGGGTGGAAGGCTTAGCCTTATGCCTGGTGTTTTGTTCCACTCTTGCCACCCTAGTTTCCGTCATACCGGTGTTATGTTCCTTGATTTTGCGTTCCTTACGCGGTTGGGTGTTATGGGAACCCCTTGACAGTTCTCTTTGAATAAAACTCCTCCAGCAAGGCCCAACCTTGGTTTTAACATTTGCCACCTAAGCCTTTTTCCCTTGGGTTCTGCGGACTAAAGGGTCATCTATATTTTAAATCCCCGAGCCAATGCTCCTCCGAGTGTTGTTCCAAACTGGGTGATGTCTGGTGCCCCCTGGGCAAGCAGGGTCTATGCCAACCCAACGTCTTGCCCATCCGGTGTGCCCTGAGAACGAGATACGTGCGACTCCTATCGGGATTTGTCGGCACATCGGGTGGCTTTGTTGGTCTTCTTTTACCATTGTCGAAATGTCTTGTAACTGGGATTCCGAGACTGATTGGGTCTTTCTGGGAGAAGGAGTATCCTTCGTTGACCGTGAGAGCCTGTCATGGGCTAAGTTGGGACACCCCTACATGGTTCAAACTTTCGAGAGTCGTGCCCGTGGTTATGTGGCAGATGGGATTTGTTAATGTCCAGTTGTAGAGAACTTGACACTTAACTTAATTAAAATGCATCAACCGCGTGTGTCACTACCAAAAAAAGACACATTCATGACATTTTGGGCCGAACAAATTTTTTTCTATTATACTTATGACACTTTATGACGATAATTGTGACAAAACCCAGTTTCATCATAGATGTGGTGGGGTCCTACTTCTATGACAAAAAGTCATGACACAAAATGGGATTTTCATTCTGGGCGGGCCGGAGACGCGGCTGCATGACATTCTTTGGGCCGTCCATGACGGAAAAAACCATGGTAGAAGCAAGGACAAGGAAAATATCGGAGTCTTCCCGGTTACGGTGGGTGGTCGGGGCAAAGCGATGCGCGTTTCTCTCGTACAAGCACGTGTGTCGGTGCGAGGCATCGGCTCTAACTGAACCGAGCGAGGCGTTGGGCTCTAAGTGAACCCGAGCGATTGCACTGCAGGCTACGCGCTACTGAACCCGAGCGATCGATCGATGGGTGTTAACTGAACCCGATCGAGCGACTCCTTCGCTACTGCTGCTAACTAAAGCCGATCGATGCTACCTCTAGATGAACAGTGAGTGTTGCTGGGGGGGGGGGGTTGGATGAACAGTTCCCGGTGGGGGTGGATGAAAAGGACCCCGTGGTGTTTCCTCTGGATGAACAGGACCCCAATCGATCAAGCCGGTTGGGGCTGGATGAACAGGACTCCCTGGAGAGCTGGATGAACAGGACCACCCCGTGGAGGGCAGGATGAACAGTAGACGAGGGATGGCTGGATGAATAGTAGCCCGTGGAGGGGTGGTTGAACATGAGTCTATGGAGAGGCTGGTTGAACAGTAGCCGATGGAGTAGCGCGCGGTGGAGGCTGGATGAACAGTCGCAGGTGGAGGCTGGAGGAGGACGATGGTGGATGAACAGTAGCCCATGGAGGCTGGAGGGGATCGACGGTGCAGATGAACAGTATCCCGTGGAGTCCCGTTTTGTGGTATGCCACAACCCTCCCGATGAACAGGACCCCTGTTTCGATCGTAGTGCTCCAACACAAGTCCGTTTCCTCCATTTTGTGGTACGCCACACCCCTCCGATCAATAGGACCCCCGTTTTAACCATAGGAGGTCCGTTTCCTTCGTTTTGCAGTACGCCAGACCCCTCCCAATGAACAGGATCCCGTGTTGACCATGGCTGGTCGAACACAAGGCCGTTTCCTCCATTCTACGGTAGGCCAGGCCTCATTTCCATCGGTTGTTCCGTCCAAGCAGGTTGGCTCCCACGCATTCCATTGCCTCCCGATGAACACGACGCATTCCGTTGCCTCCCCATGAACACGACAACGACACAGTTTCTCTGTTCCGACCCAGCCATGTACACGAGCCCTGGCCGTATGTATGCGCGAGTAGGCATTCGAGATCCCACCTGTATGTACGTACGTGGCCATATTTTCTTTCTTGCACACTGACCGCTGTACATACGTGTACATGCTACATGCGCGCCTCAACTACGACACGTGCGTGCTCTACATCGACCAGTATGTACGTACACGTTCGTGACCAGAATGACAACGCTAAATACACTTCGACCAGGTGGGTCCCCACTATCAGGCACTTCCTTGCGTGCGAAGATATAGCTGGTGGGTCCCAGCAATCAGGGGGCGAATCATTTTTTCCCCGGACGCACTTCCTTGCATGCGAAGATGTAGTTGGTGGGTCCTAGCAGTCAGGGGGGAACGTTTTTTCACGAAATACAGTGGCCCGTCTGGTCGGTCCCCGCTGTCAGGTACAGGAATAATTATTTTGCGTGTAATAAGGAGGCACTTCCTTGCGGCTGCCGTGGACCCAGCTGTCAGTTTCTCCACGTACAATACTCTTCCAATGGAAGTCGGTCGTTGACCACATTGACCACGCCGCGCTGAGAGCACCAAGGCGGTGGATGACGGCGAGGCCTAGGAAGGGGACGACGTGGAGCCAGGCAAGACGCGGCAGTGGATGCCCACGCATAGAGGAGTATGAGGGTTCTCTAGTTCGCTGCGGTGTGAGGCTGCCATCGCCGCAGAATAACAGGGGATGTCGGTGAGTAGAGGGATGGCCTGGCCAGCGGTGGGAGTAGTAGGGGGTGGTGAGGCCTCCGCCGCATCGCAGGCGGCCATGGGAGGCAGGAGCACGACGCACGACCGGTGCTGGTTTGGGTGGCTGGAGCAAGAAGACTAGAGGTTGAAGAAGCACTATGGCCGTTGGACGGATATCGTACGGTCACTTGAGCTAGAATCGTGCATATTGACTAAGTTGAGAAAGCCCTCTGTCCTCGTCAACTTAGTAGGCCCACAAGTCAGCCTGCCACTATAGTGGGTCCCAGAAAGCAGGGGGTATACATTTTTGTGTGCGTAATAAGGAGGCACTTCCTTCCTTGCGAAGATATAGCTGGTGGGTCCGGGCTGTCAGTGGTGGTAATGTTTTTTTCGCGAAATACAGAGGCCCTTCCGGTGGGTCCCAGATGTGAGGTGGAGGAATCATTATTTTGCGCGTAATAAGGAGGCATTTCCTTCCGTGCGGCCGTGGACCCAGCTATCAGCCTCTCCACGTGCAGTCACTTCAGATGCATGTCGGTCATTGACCACGTTGACCAGGCCGCGCCGAGAGCACCAGGGCGGTGGATGACGACGAGGCCGAGGAAGGGAACGACATGGAGGTAGGGAAGACTCGGCAGTTGTTTCCCATGCGGAGGGGAGTTCGACTGTACGAGGGTTTACTGGTTCGTTTGCCGTCGCTGGAGAATAACAACAGGTGTGGGTGAGTAGAGGGATGGCTAGTCCAGTGATGGGAGTATGGTGTGGCGGTGAGGCCTGCACGGCAGCACAGCCGGCCGCGGGGAGGAGGGAGCAGGCAGTCCCGCCGGCGCTTGTTTGAGCGGCTGGAGCAGGAAGAGGAGAGATTGAAGAAGCACAATGGCCGTTGGATGGAAATCCAATAGTCACTCCTTGTGCGTCAACCTTTTTTTAAGGAAAGGCTTGAATCTGTGAAAAACAGCATACAACCCATCTGCCATTATTTCTAATAATTTACAGCCCATTTGCTAATTCTTAAGGTTTTTTTTGGAGCCCATATTCTTTTTGTTAGCACTACAGCCCATATTGTGGCCACGGTTAAAAAATTATACGAAATTTTGCATATTTCGGTGCGGTCCGAACTGTTTTTAATCCCGAAATTTGAGTCGCATTCACACTTATTTTAAAAATAAATGTATGTCAATATAAAATGCAACAAATTGTCCATGCATAAAAATCAATGCAATTAAAATCTTGAAATGAAAAAAAAGAAATTTGAAACTAATTGCCAGTTTCATGTGTTTTAAAAATGTACAACCCATTTCTTATTACTGATAGACCATTTTCTTGGCCAGCCGAATGAAGCTCTCCCTGTCTTGAAAGATTTGCAGCCCAACAGGCCTGACAAAGCGACTTACTTGGCAAATCACAAAAAAAACTGGGTTGTGGCCTTGGACCCAGCTGTCAGCCTCTCCACGTACAGTACTCTTCTGATGGAAGTCGGTCGTTGACCACATTGACCATGCCGTGCCAAGAGCACCAAGGTGGTGGACGACGGCGAGGCCTAGGAAGGGGACGACACGGAGCTGGGGAAGACGCGGCAGTGTATGCCCACGCGGAGAGGAGTACGAGGGTTGACTGGTTGGACTGCGGTGTGAGGCTGCCGTCGCCGCAGAATAACAGGGGGTGTGGGTGAGTGGAGGGATGGCCTGGCCAGCGGTGGGAGTAGTATGGGGGCAGTGAGGCCTCCGCGGCAGCACAGCCTGCCACGAGAGGCAGGAGCAGGCGGCACGACCGGCGCTTCTTTGGGCGGATGGAGCAAGAAGACCAGAGGTTGAAAAAGCACTAACGCCGTTGGATGGACATCATACAACACTGGAGCTAGGATCGTTCATATTGACTAAGTTGACAAAGACCTCCGTCCCCGTCAACTTATTAGGCCCACAAGTCAGCCTCCCACTGTGGTGGGCCCTAGGTGGCAGGGGGTATTCATTTTTTTGTACGCAATAAGAGTCACTTCCTTGCGTGCGAAGATATAGGTGGTGGGTCCAACCTGTCAGTGGAGGGAACATTTTTTTCGCGAAATACAGAGGCCCTTCTAGTGGGTCCCAAATGTCAGGTGGAGGAATAATTATTTTGCGCGTAATAAGGAGGCATTTCCTTGTGTGCGGCCGTGGACCGAGTTGTCAGCCTCTCCACGTACAGTCGTTCGTTGACCACGTTTACCACGCCGCGCCGAGAGCACCAGGGTGGTGGACGACGGTGAGGCCTATAAAGGGAACGACACGGAGCCAGGGAAGACACGACAGTAGCTGCCCACGCGGTGGAGAGTACGATGGTTGACTGGTTCGGCTGTCGTCGGCGGAAAATAATAGGAGGTGTGGGTGAGTAGAGGGATAGACAGGCCAGGGATGTGAGTATATGATGGGTCCATGAGGCCTCTGCAGTAGCACAGCCGGCCACGGGATGCAGGAGCAGGCGGCACGATAGGCGCTGCTTTGGGCAGCTGGAGCAAGAAGACCAGAGGTGGAAGAATCACTATGGTCGTTGGATGGACATCGGACGGTCACTGGAGCTAGAATCGTTCATATTGACAAAGTTTACAAATCCCTCTGTCCCCGTGAACTTAGTAGGCCCACTAGTCAGCCACCCACTATGGTGGGTCCCAGCTAGCAGGGGGTATTTATTTTTTGTGTGTCATAAGGACGCCCTTCCTTGAGTGCGAAGATACAGCTGGTGGGTCCGACTAGTCAGCGGGGCGAATATTTTTTTCACGAAATACAGAAGCCCTTCCCGTGGGTCCTAGCTGTCAGGTGGAGGAATCATTATTTTGCGCGTAATAAGGAGGCATTTCCTTGCGTGCGGCCGTGGACCCAGCTGCCAGCCTCTCCACGTACAGTTCACTTCTGATGGATGTCGTTCATTGACCACGTTGACCAGGCCGCGCTGAGAGCACTAGGGCGATGGACGAAGGCGAGGCCTAGGAAGGGAACGACACGGAGCCAGGGAAGACCCGGCAGTTGTTTCCCATGCGGAGGAGTACAAGGGTTTACTGGTTATTCTGCCGTCCCCAGAGAATAAAAGCATGTGTGGGTGAGTAGAGGGATGACTAGGCCAACGATGGGAGTACAGTGGGGCGGTGAGGCCTAAGCGGCAGCGTAGCCGGCCGCGGGAGGAGGGAGCAGGAAGTCCCTCCAGTGCTTCTTTGAGCGGCTGGAGCAGGAAAAGCAAAGATTAAAGAAGCACGACAGCCGTTGGATGGACATCCAATAGTCACTGCTCTCGTGTGCATTATTTCTAATAATGTACAACACATTTGCTAATTCTTAAGAATTTTTTGGTGCCCATCTTCTTTTTGTTAGCATTACACCCCATATTGTGGCCACGGTTAAAAAGTATACCAATTTTTGAGTATTTCGATGCGGTCAACTGTTCTTAATCCCGAAATATCGATTCACATTCGAACTATTTTGAAAAATAATATATATAAATATAAAATCCAAATAATTTTCCATGCATAAAAATCAATGGAATTTAAAATCTTGTAATGAAAAAAAATTGAAACTAATTCCCGGTTTGATGTGTTTTAAAAATGTACAACCCATTTCTAAGCAAACCTAATGAAACTCTCCTCGTCTTGAAAGATTTGCAGCCCAACAGGGCTGATAAAGCTAGTAGGCCTCGGTTGGGTATTTCTTAAAAAAAATAGAACTGAGCTAGCCATTTTCAGCAAGAAAAAAACACAACTGGGCTCATGATGCGGTAAACATAAATAAAACCCTGGCTAGACGGGCCACATCCCTCGCACAGCCTCGTTGTTTCCCTGATCCGCCGCTAAAACTAGTATAAATAACAACTGCTTGTTCCTCAAAAAAATAATTGCGCGACCTGCTGTGTCCCTGGTGTCAGCCGCTCGTGGTGTAATTCTGTCGTTTATTGACTACGTTGACAATGGCGTGAGCCCCAGATGTCCAACCATTAGGAGGAACCATATTTTGGGGATTTGTAATATAGAGGCACTTGCTTGCGTACTGCCATGACGCTGGTGTTTCCCTACTTTCATCCTCTCCATGTACAGTCATCTCTTTGTTCCTCCCGGTTGTTGACGATGTTGACAATGCAAGAGGGCGGCGCACCGTGCACGCTGAGCGAACCAAGGCCGCAAGGTGGTCGACGACGGCGAGGCCTTGAACAGAATGAATAGGAGCTGTGGAAGATGCGCCGGTGCAGTCGCAGGTTCGGGTGCAGGTGCGTGTTGGGGCTGATGTCGCTGGAGAATATCAGGACGTGTGGGGGAATAGAGGGAGGGACTGGCTAACGTTGGAGGGTACGTACGGTAGGGTGGCGGAGGCGCAGCCAGCCATGGGAGGCGGGAGCCGACGGGGTGGTTTGGTTTGGGTGGATGGAGGAAGAAGAAGACAAGAGATAGAAGATACATGGAAGATGTTGGATGTCAATCCAAGGGCTGGTAGGCATAATCGTTTGTTGACTGGCTAGTAAGTCGACACCACCTTGGATAGGCTACTTCCTCGCAGGTTCCAAATGTCAGAATCCAAATCTGTCATGGTCATGGAGCCTTTCCTATGAAAATTTAAATCCCATTTGATGTTCTAGTTCAAAATAAGTTTGTGGGTGCTGGTGGGGGCTAATCACTTGGTTTCTATAATGCACAGTGAGCTCAAGCAGCCAGTGAGTGTGATGTTATTTCCCTTGGTTGGGATTTGTTAGTTGTTACAATATTTCACACTAAATTAAACAACTAGCAAGCCATTTTCCTTGCTTCAAAGAAAATATGACAGTCACAGCCGAGATGGAAAGCGCAAGAACATCTAACTCCAGCTTACAAACTGTACAGAAGCACGAGGGTTAATTGGTCATTAGGTTTACAAAAAAACACAGGTTGAAAAGGGCAACAACATCTAAATCCAGCACTGTTTTCGGCAGTCACAGTCAAATGGATCGGTAAGGTCCATAGAATGAACATCCTGTGTCGTAAAATTTACTGGATTATGACCACAATATGTTGTAAATAGAAGCCCAGCACGTTCAGAAGCTGTTTTGCCCACCTGAAACTCCTTTTATTACTCTTCCACATACCCATCCATCAAAACCATGTTGCTGATAAACTTAAGCCTGATGGACAATAGTAACCTCGCATTCAGCATGAAGAATGTGACAAATCTAGTATTTGCATGGTTGGCTACACATCGTTCTACCGTTATTGTCTTCAATCGAATCTCATGAGAAGTGAGAAAATTCTGATGCTTACGAATCCACCGATTGGTTATAACTTTCTTACCCCGTCCTGTTGCCTAAATAGACATGACGATTGAAAACGGTTAAGGTCTAAAAAAAGAGTGTCAAAAGAGCAATAGATGAACGGTTATTCTAGTACACTATATGCGAGCTTCAAATGTGCATGAAATTATCACCTTTATATACAACTTCTCCAGACATGGAAAGCATTGCAGCAAGCCAATAATCTTGTTCAGATCAAAACTATTCATTTTGATATATAAGATCTTGACAGAATCCAGCACCATTGATAGGCCATCCATGGAGAAACTCTTCATTGAGCATAGAACATAAAATTAGTACAAAATGTGTACTCCAAGATGACATATAACTTATGCGCAGAAATTTAAAATGCAGCTTATGGTTACAAGTGTAGATGATAATGTAAATTACCTGAAGAACTGTGGAGCCAAACACCATATTGAAATGAGCACAGAGATCATGTATTACACCCAAGGTCTCCATTTAGGCGCAAATAGGACGGTTATTTGCAACTATGAATAACTAGAATTAAGGATCAACCTTTGAAGTGAAGGGGCATCTTGGATGATGAGCTGCCTTCCGCCAAAACAAATTCCAATTCTTATAAGGTTAGGCGACTTTATTGGGAGACAACTGATTGTAACTGTAAAACAACCACCAAGAACTCCAGGGTAGGGCAACTTGAGTGGATGATGCTGTGCAATGAGGCCTCAGATATACGAAGCCGCACAAGTGAAAGTTTCTTGAGAAATGGGAGTCGAAGGTTTAGTACCAGATTGTCTGGTAGGTCGCACAACGCAAAGGTGGCGGTTTGGAGGGAGGAGGAAAACCGCGAGATAGACATCCGTGTTGAGGGCACATGTAGATGGCATTCGGAATCTGGTAGGTGATTACATGGGGAATAGTAGAACTCAAGTAGTTGTAGTTCTGTGAATTCAGGGGATTTCAGCCAGGCATCCACCGTGCAGGGCATGGTATGCTTGCTTAGGTAGCATGACGGGATGCAGAGGCTTTGAACGGAGCCCTGGTGGGAGGAGATGATGGCTCTGGGGATTTCAAAATTATTGAAGAGGGATAGCTGATGCAAGTCGAGATTAAGGAGCACGGTGTGCCATAGACGGCGCCACCGAATTGAGAGGACTTGGGTGTGGCAGCAATCCTTCGTGGGGAGAAGCGAGATGATCTCCCCAAGGATGGCGTCCGGGAGATTGCTGATGCGGTCCACCCGAGATTCTACAGGTTCCTGGGATTCGGTGGGGGCGGGGTCGCCGCTTCTCAGTGCGTTGCCAGGTGCGGGATCTACAAAAGGCGTCGCCGCTGGCGGGAGCCTCATCTTCATGGCGCTGGGGTCAGCCGACTCCATTTGAGAGTAGCACATGGTCAGTAAATGTGCAATCAAATTTGTGCAGTTCCACTGGGATGAAGCAATGTTAGCGGTGTGAGATTTATGTGTAACTGCAAAAACAAATCCATGGGGAATAAAGAAAGACGGAAGCACTTCATAAAATGGTGGTGGCATTGCTTCAATTTATCAACGGCACTAGACCATTACTTATTAGTGACATAGGTGGCATTGCTTAATGCTTCATGTGATTTTACATTAACGGTAGCGATATGGGCGTAGGGACAACAGGGGCATAAAGTGATGTGGCAGATGTGGTTGCCGAGAGCGGCAAACACTCAGGCAGCATGTCTGCATTTGTCCCATTTTTTATCTCCTCGGTGACATTTTTCTATGTGAGCACAGGAAATCTAGACCTGCTCATTCTCATTTGCGTTGTCCCCCAACACCCATCACTTTCTTTCCTTTTTCATCCAAGAGATAGGTCCACTTCCCCCCACCCTTCGCCATCCACCATGCTTTCTTCGTCTTTTCAACCAAGAGACCGGTTGGGTAGCCAGTATCTACTACTTACCCATGTTTCCTCTTAGAACCAAGTCCTAGATTCATGCTATAGCTTTCCCACTTTCTTCCCTCTTTGAACCAACTCTTAGAGTTGACTGTATGAACTAGCTTTACCTCTAATAATAGTAAAAGTCTAGGTGGCTTTGGAACAGCGGACAGAAGTAGAAAAAGGTCTACGCGAAGCCAAGTGGGGAGCTGGGGCAGTAGAGCAAGGCAGGTTTCGAAGGAATATATACCTAACGGTCGTCGGCATGTGGCAAAGATGGCGTCGGGAGGCCGCATCTTGGTCACAATACAACAGGGAGGAAGAAGGGGTCAGAAGCCCTCCGGAGCCGGCGCTCTCTCGGAGAAAACGACACGACCGCCGATCGAGATGCACGGGTAGCCGTTGGTCTCCTCCCTCGTTGCCGACGATAGCGTGAATGATGCACCTACACTCCTGCCCTGGTCAAGGATGTCCGACCGGATTTGTGACCAGCCGTGAGCTGAGAGGGAGTGTGGCCTCCTATGTCTTGCTTAGATCTGGAGAGCATGAGAGAGTGACCGAGAGGAATCCTAGTAAAGCAAGCGCTAAGGCTCTTGCTTATATATATAGTGGAGTGATTTTGTTGTACCAGCTTCAAACAAATGCGCTCCTACGTGTACCCGCAAGTGGGTGTGAGAGAACTAGTGCGTGCCTGCACCACTTCTCTTCGTGAGAGTAGAATATACTATGCCCAAAGAACGTTCACCACAAGAGTAATAGTATAAGTGTTTGACTGTGAGCTAAAATAAAATGTGCGGGGCGTCTTTTGTTTTTTAGAAGTTCTGAGGGTAGGGTGTGAAGAGCACATATGTGTGTGACGTCTACCTGTAGATAGACGGTGGGTGCGAGAGGACTCGGGAGGGTGTGTGTGCATGAGAGAGAGGGGGGCACGTATCAATGCAATGCATTTGTCCATAAATCATTACCCGACAAATGTTCGCCACAAGCCTTTTCCTGATGAACGCCGTAAGAACCGTTAGATCGGCATCCAACAGTGTCAGTTTTGCCATGTCGTTTAACAGAACAACCACTCCTCCTACACACAAATCTTCCACGTGAGTGTTAGCAACTGCCGTATGATCCCTCCGTTCGAAAATGCAGTGCATATAGCTTTATTGAAAATTCGAACCTCGCAAACTTTTACCGAGTTTTCGTCTACCAAATTGCACATATAGAATACCCTGTATATATCATTTCATTCATCTTTGAGAGGTAACTATAAATATGGGGTAGGAGTCTACAAAGAAAGACCATCGTATCACCTGCAGCAATTTCAACCATCCTTTGGTGTGGAGGAATATCATAGGAACTCTATATGATATGGTTTTTATAGGATTTTTTCCTTTAAAGCCAATTGGTTCATAAGAATAGATTCATATACTCCACATTTCAAAGGAAATAAACATGATATCATTTCTATAGCTTTAGAGCCACCTGGTTCATATGAATGGCTTCCTATACTCCCATAATTTGAAAGTAAAATAAACATTATCATATACTCAATAGAAAAGTTCCTATGATATGAACCAAATTACATCTCTTTTCTAATCCCTCCTGGTAGGAATTGAGATACATGGCATCTCTAGATTCAATAGAAAAGTTCCTATGATGTCAACCAAATGACATCTCTTTTCCAATCCCTACTCATAGGAACTGAGATACTCCATGTCATCTCTTTCCCTACAACTTCCATGTATACATCTTCTATTCCTAAATAGCTAGTACAACCCACTAATAGCTTTTTTCCAAGACATGCAACTATGGCACAAGAACTATATAGTGTGCGAATAACTTGAAATATGGTCGCTGGATGAAGCTTATCCGACAGTGCGGAGATGGCAAGTCCGAGCACTACTGGCCGGTGGATATCATCAACATTCCACCAGATCTGCAACATGTACAATTTACAAGACTCCATGGTTGAACTTAAGCATAATGCACAAACCTCAAAACACAAGCACTTCTCCTTTGTTCTAGAATCTTCCGTATCATAATTGATTTTTTTATAAACGAATTGCCATTATTTGTTTTTTACGTTATGCTTTACAATGCACAACCCCATGAATCTTAACATTTTTATAAAACTAATTAATTCTGAATGAGATGAACTATAAGAACTAAACGAACATCTACATCTTGCATATATGACTCAAAGCTTTACATGCTATAGTGTGTATTATTCATAATTTGGTTTCAAAATCTGATGCGTTCAATGCATGTGTATCTTACTAGTTTTGAGCAGAGTAGCAAATTTCATGCGGCCCCGGGTATATAAAAATGTAGGGCTCATGCATCATTTCCTTTCGGTCGAACCTACATCCACAATTTTTTGTACGTACTATATCTCCATTGGTCCCCGAACCCAAAATGTTGCCTCGTTCCCATAAACCAAGCGGCCCACACATATTTAAGGCATCGAGTCGAACTCAATCCCTCTCCCATTTTCTTCAAGAGGACGAGGGAGAAGCCGATTTGTAGTGGAGGCGCTTTCAAAAAAAAGATCTGTAGTGGAGACCCCTACCATAGGTTGCCCTAGGTAGCTGCCGCACGCATCGTTAGTTTTCTATTTTCTTTATGCTCTTGCGCCCTAGAGTGAAATGATGGTTGCTTCGTCCGTCCAGCTTAATGCGGGAAAGGTGGGGCTTTGTGATTTGACCCCTCATCGCTCAATTTATACTACTACGGCGCTATGACTGGGGTGCCTCCAATTCCAACCGCTGCTCTGAGCTGTAATTTGGTGCATCGCACATGGAACAAGACGGTGGATGAGCCACATGTCGGCCAAAGGGGTCCTGTTAAGTGTGTCGCCATTTCGTGTGCGGACTGACCCTGCTTGAGTCGCTATGCCAACACAACAGGTGCAACCTACCACTTGGTTTTTCTCCTGGTGAATCCCGACTATATTGATCTAAAAAGATATGTACTGAACTACCCTCTCCGTCTCGTTTTTTAGACGTCTTGGTTTATAGGGCGTGCATGTAGTTCTAGGTTATCCATTTGACTAACTAAATCTGAGTTACTATGTCACAAAAAGTATATCATTGGATTATTAAGTGGATGTAGTTTCTAAACATATACTGTTCATCACATATATAGCCAGTTAAATTCTCAACCTGGAACGACGTGCATGCCATGTAGTAAACTGGTATGGAGGAAGTATGGTAGTAAAAATGAGGTGATTTTACCGAGCTATCGGAGGGGGAGCATGGCATGTCATGTGGTCCCACTATCATGATGTACCAAGGCGATGCGTGTGTCCCTCTTTAGGCAGAAGCAATACTACGTGGTTTGAGATGATGGCGAACCGAAGTGTGAAATAATGGTTGCCTCGTCCATCTAGGAAGGTGCGACATTGTGATTTGATGTCTCATTGCTCATTACTACTACTACTAGGGCGGTACGACTGGGGTGTGTCCCCCCTGCTGTTTTGCACTGTTATTTAGTGCTTGACACGTCGACCCAGTTGCTATATGTCCCACATGTCGGCGACAGGAAGTACAAAATTCATGAAAGCGAGCGTCGACGGAGGAGTACAAGACACGGCTTGGGTTTTTGCTGCTTCACGTGATCCATCGATACAAACCCGGACTAAAAAAAGGCGAGGGCAGGTCTTTTCCCGCGCGGCGGGCAGGGGAGTAAAATTTTCTCCTCGTCCCGCGAGTCACCACGCGCGCGGGCGTAAGGTGTACAGTACTACTACTAGTAAGCAAGCTTCACCTCATCCTGTGAGCCACCGCGCCCGTGGGCGGGGGAGAAGGCGTACTAAGCAAGCTTCTCCTCGTTCTGCGAGTTGACGGGACACATCAAAAGTACTCTAGAGTATAGAGCCTTGACTCTAAGGTAGGCCCCACATGGTTTGCCTCTTTTTTAACATAATGTTTCAGGTCGCAATTTGTTTGTTCACCCGTGGTAGACGATCCTCCCTACACCAAGTGGACAACCAGTACATGTGTCAAAGTACCACGTGGGATGCCTTTTTCATACAGAAATGATGTAACACCCTCGATGCGACTATATCTCCCACGTGTCGAGGCACGACTTAGAGGCATAATCACATTGAAGGCATATGTCGCAAGTTAGGCAATCTTCACAAACATCCCATGTAATATAATTAATAAAAGGGGAGATAACATAGTTGGCTTACACTCGCCACGTCAATCAAGGTACATAAATAACATTACATCATTCAAACACTCATGGCTCGACTATGGCGCCAAAATAAAAGACAACCCAACATGCGACACGGTCCCGATCACCCCAACTGGGCACCACTACTGATCATCAGGAAAAGAAACATAGTATCACTGAGGGTCCTCATCGAACTCCCACTTGAGCTCAAGCGCGCCATCTGGAATGGTATCATCAGGCCATGCATCTGTTGTAATAGTAATCTGTGAGCCACAGGGACTCAGCAATCTCGCACCCTCGCGATCAAGACTATTTAAGCTTATAGGTAAGGTAAGGTAAATATATATGAAGCTGCAGCAAGCGACTAGCATATATGGTGGCTATCCTGTTCGCAAAAGAGAGCGAGAAGAGGAGGCAAAGCGCGAGCGAGAAACTAGAGAGGGCAATCCTGCGGCAAACATTACTCCAACACCGTGTCCACTTCCCGGACTCCGCCGAGAAGAGGCCATCACCGTAACTCAAGATAGTTGATTCATTTTAATTAAGTTAAGGTTCAAGTTATCTACAACCGGACATTAACAAATTCCCATCTGCCCATAACCGTGGGCACAACTTTTGAAAGTTCAAATCCCTGCATGGGAGTCCCAACTTAGCCCATGACAAGCTCTCACGGTCGATGAAGGAATAGACCTCCTCCCGAGGCGTTCCGATCAGACTCGGTATCTCGGTTCTTCAAGACACTTCGACAGGTTAAAACAAGACCAGCAACACCGCCCGAATGTGCCAACAAATCCCGATAGGAGCTGCACATCTCTCAGTCTCAGGGCACACTCAGATAGGTCAAGCTACGAGTAAAACCAACCCTCGAGTTTCCCCGAGGTGGCCCCGTAGGCTGCGTGGTTTGGACCAACACTCAGAGGAGCACTGGCCCGGGGGGGTTTAAAATAAGATGACCCTCGGGCTCCGAAAACCCAAGGGAAAAATAGGCTAGGTGGAAATGGTAAAACCAAGGTTGGGCATTGCTGGAAAAGCTTTAATCAAGGCGAACTATCAAGGGGTTCCCATTATAACCCAACCGCGTAAGGAAGCAAAATCCGGGAACATAACACCGATATGACGGAAACTAGGGCAGCAAGAGTGGAACAAAACACTAGGCGAGAGGCCAAGCCTTCCACCCTTTACCAAGTATGTAGATGCATTAAGATAACATGTCAATATAATGATATCCCAACAAGTAAATATTGTTCCAACAAGGAACGGTCTCCAATCTTCACCTGCAACTAGCAACGCTATAAGAGGGGCTGAGCAAAGCGGTAACATAGCCAAACAACGGTTTGCTAGGACATGGTGGGTTAGAGGCTGAACATGGAAATTTTGGGAGGCTTGAAAGCAAGTGGTAGGCATCATAGCATTGGCATAGCAAAAGAGCGAGCATCTAGCAAAGCAAAGATAGTAGTGATTTCGGGGGTATGACAATCTTGCCTGCAAAGTTGTCAGAGTTGACTGGATCCTCGAAAGAAAACTCAACGGGCTCCTCGTCAGCAAACTCGTCTCCCGGCTCTACTCAAACAAGACAAACAAGCAACAAGGACACAATCAACCACGTGCAAGGATCAAACAATATGATGCAAAGATGGTATGCTATGCGGGATGCAATATGTGATGCATATGCAAGATGAGACAGGAAATGCAAGAACCTGGCCTCAACTTGGAAAACCAAGTGTGCCACTAGAAATATGAGATGAAATCGCTTGAAAACGATATAAAGAATGCCGGAATCGGAGTTACGGTTTGGAAATGGCAAGCGATTCAAACATGACACCGGTCTGCGATTTACCGCAAGTAGCCATCTAAATGCAGTGAGATGAACATGCTACAGCACCCAAACATGGCATCAAAATACATGGCAGGGATGCATTCAATATGCTTAACAAAAGTCTAGCACTTTGCTACGGCCAATTCATCCAATAACAGGTTCAAACAAGCATCGCAAAAATGCATATGGTAAACAGATCTCAGACTTAGTGAAATTAACACTTGTCTGGAATTTCAGATCAGGTAGCACTCTTCGGAGCAACAAAACTATATGCTACAGGACCTGAACATGACAAAGTAAAGCATGGAATGGAGCTACCCAAAGAGCTTAACAAAAGTCCCTTAGTGACCTTGAGCCAAAAGGGATCAAAAAACACATTTGCAAGCATGTGAACATAGCAAAAGCATAATCAGTTTTCAGGCTTAGTGAAAACTGGCACATGCTGAAACTGATATCAAGTAGGCATGTTTACGAGCTTGATGCACTCACTATGGAGCAAGGCATGATAATCTAAGCATACACGCATCAGGAATACACAAAATACAAGCTACACATGGCAATAACAATAGCATAGCATGCATGGATCAACTACAACATCATCGGCAAAATCGCTAACAAGTAGACAATCTGCCCAGATTCACGAAGTAGCAAAAGTAGAGCTCGATTGACTCAAGCTAGGGTGCTACATAATTGCACACAAAGACATGGATGGATAGAGCACTACAAGATTAACAAAACATCCTTACTGATCATCCTCAAAAGAGGCACGGATCACTAGGAAATAACATGAACATATGGCAACATGAGATAAACAGGTCAAGGACTTAGTGGAAATGCTTGTGCTTCACTTTGCAAGCTTGTGCTAGTCACCACAAACATCACAAAAATACATGGGTTGCACCTCTGGAAAGATGACAAAACCCTTAACAAAACATATGTAGAGCTCATGGGCATATCATGCACACAATAATCATGGCAAAAATGACAAAAGTCTAAATGGAGTAGCAGATCTGACAAATATCTCAAGTAACCTTCTTCTAACAGCATTTCGGGCATCAAGATGAACTCAAATGAAAATGATGCAATGGAATGAAATGATGTACTCTCTGAGACGAACATTTTGATATGCTATATGCCCAAATCGGAGCTACGAATGAGGAGATATGACACGATGAACAGGAGCATATGGATCTGAGATTTGAGGACTTGGGGGAAAATCCGAAGTCAACCTAGGTTTTACTGTAGTGGCGGATCCAGATCGAGCGCGCACGCGAACAGAGGTGGACAGGGAGCTCGCCAGAGCTTCTCGCCGGAGTAGGAGGGAGAGGCCGGCCGGGGCTTGGCGGCGAGGGGCGCGGGGCCGCGGGGTCGGCGCGGGATCCGCCGGCGATGAGGAGGACGAGGCGGCGGAGTTGATGGGGCGGCGCGGCCGGAGAAGGTCACCGGCGAGGCGGAGGCGGTGGTGCGGCGATGTCGGCGAGTGGCGGCGGCCGACTTGGGCCTCGGGGGCCTTCCGCGGGCGAACCGGTGATCGACACGTGGCGGCGGTGGGCGCGATTTCTGTCCGGCGGCGCCCGGACATGTCCAGCCGCGCGGAGGGAGCGGGGCTAGGGTTAGGGTTGATCCGGAATTTCGGGGGAGATCCCTATTTATACATAGAGGGAGCTAGGAGGCTCCAAATTGAGCACGATTTTCGGGCACGTGATCGTGATCGAACGCTCTAGATGATAGAAGGGTTTTGGTGGGTTTTGGGGCAACTTGGAGGGGTGTTGGGCTGCAACACACACGAGGCCTTTTCGGTCCCTCGATTAACCGTTGGAGCATAAAACGAAGTCCAAATGGTACGAAACTTGACAGGCGGTCTACCGGTAGTAAACCAACTCCGCATGGCAAGTCTCGGTCCATTCCGGAAATGTTTAATCCCCACACACAAAAGAAAGGTAGAAATGTCCACCGGAGGAGAACGAAGCGCCGGAATGCAAAACGGGCAACGGGGAAAATGCTCGGATGCATGAGACGAACACGTATGCAAATGCAATGCACATGATGGCATGTTATGAGATGCATGACATCGATAACAACACACGGAGACAAAGACCCGAACCCGAGAAAATAAAATAACTTAACGCCGGAAACGGCAAGAGTTGGAGTACAAATTTGGTAAATCATATCCGGGCTGTTACAACACTCCACCACTACGAAAGGATCTCGTCCCGAGATCTAGGACTGAAAGAACCCCTGGTACTCAGAACGGAGGTGATCCTCACGTTCCCAGGTAGCTTCACGGTCGGAATGGTGTGACCACTTGACTTTGAGGAACTTGATCGACTTGTTGCGAGTCTTGCGTTCAGTCTGTTCAAGGATAGCAACGGGGTGCTCACGGTAGGAGAGATCTTCTTGGAGCTCAATGTCCTCGAAGTTGACGGTGCGGTGAGGAGTCTTGAAGCACTTTCGTAGCTGAGAGAGATGGAACACGTCATGAACATTTGCAAAGTTTTAAGGAAGCTTGAGTTGATAGGCGAGATCGCCTCTCTTGCTGACAATCTTGAAAGGTCCCACGTATATGGGGGCAAGCTTCCCTTTGATACCAAAGCGACGAGTACCTTTCATAGGAGAGACGCGGAGGTAAACATGATCTCCGATCTCGAAAGCCAAATCACGGTGCTTACTATCATAGTAGCTCTTCTGGCAGGATTGGGCTGCTTTGAGGTTATCTCGAATGACTTTGCACATCTCCTGTGCCTCTGTGATTAAGTCATTTCCCAAAAGCTGACGTTCACCGGTTTCAGACCAGTTGAGAGGGGTACGGCACTTTCTGCCATACAGAATTTCAAATGGGGCCTTGCCCGAACTTGCTTGAAAACTGTTGTTGTAGGAGAATTCAGCATAAGGAAGACAATCCTCCCACTTCATGCCGAAGGAGATCACACAAGCCCTGAGCATATCTTCAAGAATCTGGTTGACACGCTCGACTTGACCGCTAGTTTGAGGATGGAAAGCTGTGCTGAAGCGGATGTTGGTGCCCATGGCCTTCTGAAAAGAATTCCAAAACTTGGAGGTAAAGATGCTGCCATGGTCTGAAGAGATCACTTGAGGAATACCATGCAGAGAGACAATCCGAGAGATATAGAGTTCCGCCAATTGAGCTGCAGTGATTGACTCTTTGTTAGGCAGAAAATGAGCCACTTTAGTGAGTTTGTCGATGACAACGAATATAACATCATTGCCAAGTTTTGACTTTGGAAACCCAGTCACGAAGTCCATCTCAATGTGGTCAAACTTCCATTCTGGAATGGCAAGAGGTTGGAGGAGACCAGCTGGCCTTTGGTGTTCTGCCTTCACTCTTATGCAGACATCACACTCATTCACGAATTGAGCAATCTCACGCTTCATTTGAGTCCACCAATAAGCCTGCTTGAGGTCCTGATACATCTTCGTGCTCCCAGGGTGGATGGAGAGGAGAGAATTGTGAGCCTCGTTCATGATCACTTTACGAAGTTCACCTTTGGGCACAACAATACGATCCTCGAAGAAGAGAGTGTCCTTGTCATCAAGGCGGTAGCACTTGTACTTGGGTTGACTCTTGGCAATCCCAATCTTCACCTTTTTCACCATAGCATCAAGAAGCTGGGCTTGGTGAATTTGGTGTTCTAAGGTAGGAGAGACTTGAAGGTTGGCGAGGAAACCTGGAGGAACAACTTGCAGATTAAGTTTGCGGAAAGCTTCACACAGCTCGGGTTGATAAGACTTGAGAATCAGACTGTTGCAATAAGCCTTCCTGCTCAATGCGTCAGCAATCACATTGGCCTTGCCTGGAGTATACTCGATACTCGGATTATACTCTTGAATCATTTCGACCCATCGAGTTTGCCTAAGGTTGAGATTAGGCTGAGTGAAGATGTACTTGAGACTCTTGTGATCACTGAAGATGTCCACTTTTCTTCCCAATAAGAGATGTCTCCAAGTCAAAAGAGCATGCACAACTGCCGCCAACTCGAGATCATGAGTGTGGTAGTTCTTCTCGTTAGGCTTCAACTGACGAGAGGTATAAGAAACAACTTTCTTCTCTTGCATCAATACTGCGCCAAGACCTTGGAGAGAGGCATCACAAAAGACGTCGTATGGCTTGGATTCATCAGGCGGAGTCAGAACTGGAGCAGTGATCAATTTCTCTTTCAAAGTGTTGAAAGCAATGTCACACTTCGGAGACCAAACGTACTTGACATGCTTCTGGAGAAGATTTGAGAGAGTCTCCGCGATCTTAGAAAAGTTTTCAACGAATCTTCGACAGTAGCTTGCGAGACCGAGGAAGCTACGGAGTTGCTTCACGTTCCGAGGAGGTTCCCAATTCACAATTGTAGACACCTTCTCAGGATTCACGGCAATGCCCTTGGCAGAGATGATATGACCAAGATAAAGAACCTCATCAAGCCAAAATTCGCACTTGGAGAACTTGGCGTAGAACTGGTGTTCCCTCAACTTATTGAGAACCAAACGCAAGTGCTTGGCATGATCTTCCTTGTTCTTCGAGAAAACCAAAATGTCGTCGAGATAGACCAAAACGAAGTCATTGGTGTAGGTGTTGAAGATGAAGTTCATCATGCGAGAGAACGTCGGAGGAGCGTTGACGAGGCCAAAAGACATGACAGTGTACTCATATGAACCATAGCTTGTCCTGAAAGCCGTCTTGGGAATATCTTGCTCACGAATTCGAATCTGATGATAAACCATACGGAGATCAAGCTTGGAGAATACTTGGGCACCTTTGAGTTGTTCGAATAGCTCATTGATGTTGGGAAGTGGGTATTTGTTCTTGATGGTCTTCTTGTTCAATGGACGGTAATCAACACAAAGTCGGTCCGTTCCATCCTTCTTCTTCACAAAAAGAACACCACAACCCCACGGAGAAGAACTAGGCCGGATGAGACCCATTCTTTCTTGAATATCGAGTTGCTTCTTCAGCTCCTTCAACTCTTCAGGTCCGAGCTTGTAAGGACGCTTGCACACGGGTTCCGTACCGGGCTCAAGATCAATGACGAATTCAGCTGGCCGGTGCGGAGGCATTCCAGGAAGCTCTTCTGGAAAGACGTCTTGATATTAGCAAACGACTGGAATTTGCGAGATAGCATCCAGTTCACCCTTCTCATTGAGAGAAAACAGATGGATGGTATCGTCACGAGCGGCAAAGACAATTACATCCTCAGACGAATGAGTGAATTGAATCTGCCTTGCAGCACAATCAAGCTGAGCCTTGTTCTTAGAAAGCCAATCCATCCCGAGAATAAGATCAATATCCGAGTTACCAAGAACCATTGGGGAAGAAAGGAACTTGTAGTCACCCAACGTGATAGTAACATCTGGCACCTCCAGACTTGCACTCAAACGTTTGTCAGGAGCTCATGCTTGGTAAAAAATGGCTTTGACATGAAACAATGCGATGCACCAGTGTCAAGAAGAACTTTTGCAGGAATATCATTAACAGGAAGGTTACCCATCATGACATCTGATGAATCCTCTGCCTGAGCTGCATTCATCAAGTTGACCTTGGCGTGCTTGGGGTTATGCTTGACCACAGCTGTACTTGCCGATCTGACAGGAGGAGGAGGAAGACGCCTCTGGTTGAAACACTTGTTGGCATAGTGACCCTTCTGTTGGCACTTGTTGCACGTGACCTCTGAAAGCCGGCGGTGGTACGGAGCACTCGATCTTGGAGCTTGAGACGAAGTCTTGTTCTGAAAACCAGGGTTGGGTGGGTGGGAAGAACCACTGCCACCTTTGCTCTTCTGCTGATACGGCTGACGGAATGGAGGAGGAGGAAGCCAATACTTCTGCTGCTTGGCCACTTGAGTAGAGGAAGAAGGAGTAGCATCTCTGACTCACTTCTTGGAAGCATCACACCTCAGTTGAGTGGCCTCTTGCTTCAGTGCCATGTTGTAGAACTCATTGTATCTCAAGGGCTCAAAGAGAACAAGAGCTAGCTGAATTTCTTCTCTGAGACCACCCCTGAACTGGTATATCATGCTCTTCTCATCAGGGACGTCCTGCTTGGCAAAGCGGGCGAGCTTCTGGAACAACTTGTTGTAGTCATAGACAGACAAAGAGCCTTGCTTCAGGTTGCGGAATTCCTCACGCTTGCGTTCAGTCACACTCTGAGGGATATGATGAGCTCGGAAATCTTGACGGAATTCATCCCAAGTGATAACACGTCCACCTCTGGAATCCTTGTACTGCTGGAACCATTCTGCAGCTTGATCTTTGAGTTGGAAAGAAGCGAACTTGACAAAGTCCTCAGGCCTGACTTTAATGCACTCTATATGCTTGCACAGGTCCACAAGCCAATCGTCAGCATCGGTTGCCTCAACACAATTGCTGAAAGTCTTTGGTCCATTAGGAAGGAACTGGTTGAGTGAAGCAAACTGATTCCGATTGTTGCCTTGGTTCCCTTGGTTGCCTTGATTCGCTTGATTGCGCTCTTGAAGAATTTGGATGATCAACTGCGTGTTTGCATTGGTTGCGGCCATCACAGCTTGCCTCCGGAGGAGGTGGAGGTGGTGGTGGATCTTGATTCTGATTTTGATTGGTGCTCTTAGCGGGAGCCATCCTGAAGAGGTTTACCACCATTAGCACATTGGCAGATAAAATGAAGCTGAATCCAACGGAATGAAAATTGCAACATAAAGTCTTCACATCCGAACAAAATGAACGAATGCATTCCTCTTGAAATGGTCACATATCCATAAATTGAGAAGCCACGTAGAATTTAGGTAGAGAAATAAATCAACAAGGTATGGATCAAGAACGAATAATCGGTAAGAAATCCCAATCTCAAACCAAATATCCGTGGAAGAAGAAACTAGAGCTATAAGAATTCCCACCTATGAAACTCCCGAACGTTTCCGGTTATGGAATCAGGTGTTCGGGATACATGGGAAGCATAATATCTCACCCAAATCTAGCAAATCCTACATCCAGCTGTATCCATCCTTCAACACATAACCGAGAAAAACTTCGGAAACCATCTACCTCAACCTTCAAAAAGCATCCGTTATACAAGTTATGGCGATACTCCCGAACTCCCGCCCCAGTACTAGGTGGCGTCGAGGTTATCTCACCAACGAACTGCATAAAAGAGATTTTCAATGTCGGCGTACTAAACTCAGGTATTCCAGAACTGCAATGATAAAATTATGACGACAACACCTCAGAGCTCAACTCCCCGGGACACTTCCACAAAACCCCTGACAGGAGGCACCAAGACAATGTTCTTGTCATAAAACCATCGGAACGATTCCAAGATACCCGCGTGATCCTAAAATTTTTTTTAGTGAAATTTGACAAGAGAAGAGTCAAAACTCTACGTCAGGATGCCTTACCAGAGCGATGAGGAGACTGGGAAGTAAAAAGAATTCCTAAACTCTCCAATATATAATTCCTAAATGACTCAAAACATTTTTCTAGACACAACTCGGCTGCTAAAAACGATCAAGCAATGGGGCTCCTAAGGTCGGGGAAGGCTCTGATTACCAACTTGTAACACCCTCGATGCGACTATATCTCCCACGTGTCGAGGCACGACTTAGAGGCATAATCGCATTGAAGGCATATGTCGCAAGTTAGGCAATCTTCACAAACATCCCATGTAATACAATTAATAAAAGGGGAGATAACATAGTTGGCTTACACTCGCCACGTCAATCAAGGTACATAAATAACATTACATCATTCAAACACTCATGGCCCGACTACGGCGCTAAAATATAAGACAACCCAACATGCGACACGGTCCCGATCACCCCAACTGGGCACCACTACTGATCATCAGGAAAAGAAACATAGTATCGTTGAGAGTCCTCGTCAAACTCCCACTTGAGCTCAAGCGCGCCATCTGGAATGGTATCATCAGGCCCTGCATCTGTTGTAATAGTAATCTGTGAGCCACAGGCACTCAGCAATCTCGCACCCTCGCGATCAAGACTATTTAAGCTTATAGGTAAGGTAAGGTAAATATATGTGAAGCTGAAGCAAGCGACTAGCATATATGGTGGCTATCCTTTTCGCAACAGAGAGCGAGAAGAGGGGGCAAAGTGCGAGCGAGAAACTAGAGAGGGAAATCCTGCGGCAAACATTACTCCAACACCGTTTCCACTTCCCGGACTCTGCTGAGAAGAGGCCATCACGGTAACTCAACACAGTTGATTCATTTTAATTAAGTTAAGGTTCAAGTTATCTGCAACCGGACATTAACAAATTACCATCTGCCCATAACCGCGGGCACGGCTTTCGAAAGTTCAAATCCCTGCAGGGGAGTCCCAACTTAGCCCATGACAAGCTCTCACGGTCGACGAAGGAATAGACCTCCTCCCGAGACGTTCTGATCAGACTCGGTATCTCGGTTCTTCAAGACACTTCGACAGGTTAAAACAAGACCAGCAACACCGCCTGAATGTGCCGACAAATCCCGATAGGAGCTACACATATCTTGTTCTCAGGGCACACTCAGATAGGTCAAGCTACGAGTAAAACCAACCCTCCAATTTCCTCGAGGGTGGCCCCGCAGGCTGCCTGGCTCGGACCAACACTCAGAGGAGCACTGGCCCGGGGGGGTTTAAAATAAGATGACCCTCGGGCTCCGGAAACCCAAGGGAAAAATAGGCTAGGTGGCAAATGGTAAAACCAAGGTTGGGCATTACTGGAAAAGCTTTAATCAAGGCGAACTATCAAGGGGTTCACATTATAACCCAACCGTGTAAGGAACGCAAAATCCGGGAACATAACACCGATATGACGGAAACTAGGGCGGCAAGAGTGGAACAAAACACTAGGTGAGAGGCCAAATCTTCCACCCTTTACCAAGTATATAGATGCACTAAGATAACATGGCAATATAATGATATCCCAACAAGTAAATATTGTTCCAACAAGGAACGGTCTCCAATTTCACCTGCAACTAGCAACGCTATAAGAGGGGCTGAGCAAAGCGGTAACATAGGCAAATAACGGTTTGCTAGGACATGGTGGGTTAGAGGCTGAACATGGCAATTTTGGGAGGCTTGAAAGCAAGTGGTAGGCATCGTAGCATTGTCATAGCAAAAGAGCGAGCATCTAGCAAAGCAAAGATAGTAGTGATTTCGAGGGTATGATCATCTTGCCTGCAAAGTTGTCAGAGTTGACTGGATCCTCGAAAGCAAACTCAATGGGCTCCTTGTTAGCGAACTCATCTCCCGGCTGTACCCAAAAAAGACAAACAAGCAACAAGGACACAATCAACCACGTGCAAGGACCAAACAATATGATGCAAAGATGGTATGCTATGCGGGATGCAATATGTGATGCATATGCAAGATGTGACAGGAAATGCAAGAACCTGGCCTCAACTTGGAAAACCAAGTGTGCCACTAACAAGATGAGATAAAATCGCTTGAAAACGGTATAAAGAACGCCGGAATCGGAGTTACGGTTTGGAAATGGCAAGCGATTCAAATATGACACCGGTCTGCGATTTACCGCAAGTAGCCATCTAAATGCAATGAGATGAACATGCTACAGCACCCAAACATGGCATCAAAATACATGGCAGGGATGCATTCAAGATTCTTAACAAAGGTCTAGCACTGACCTACGGCCAATTCATCCATTAACAGGTTCAAACATGCATCGCAAAAATGCATATGGTAAACAGATCTCAGACTTAGTGAAATTAACACTTGTCTAGAATTTCAGATCAGGTAGCACTCTTCGGAGCAACAAAACTATATGCTACAGGACCTGAACATGACAAAGTAAAGCATGGAATGGAGATACTCAAAGAGCTTAAGAAAAGTCCCGTAGTGACCTTGAGCCAAAAGTGATCAGAAAACACATTTGCAAGCATGTGAACATAGCAAAAGCATAATCAGTTTTCAGGCTTAGTGAAAACTGGCACATGCTGAAACTGATATCAAGTAGGCATGTTTACGAGCTCGATGCACTCACTACGGAGCAAGGCATGATAATCTAAGCATACACCCATCAGGAATACACAAAATACAAGCTAGACATGGCAATAACAATAGCATAGCATGCACGGATCAACTACAACATCATCGGCAAAATCGCTAACAAGTAGACAATCTGCCCAGATTCACGAAGTAGCAAAAGTAGAGCTCGATTGACTCAAGCTAGGGTGCTCCATAATTGCACACAAAGACATGGATGGATAGAGCACTACAAGATTAACAAAACATCCTTACTGATCATCCTCAAAAGAGGCACGGATCACTAGGAAATAACAGGAACATATGGCAACATGAGATAAACAGGTCAAGGACTTATTGGAAATGCTAAGTCCCTGAAATCAGCATTACCAAGTGCCTCACTTTGCAAGCTTGTGCTAGTCACCACACACATCACAAAAATACATGGGTTGCACCTCTCGAAACATGACAAAACCCTTAACAAAACATATGTAGAGCTCATGGGCATATCATGCACAAAATAATCATGGCAAAAATGACAAAAGTCTAAATGGAGTAGCAGATCTGACAAATATCTCAAGTAGCCTTCTTCTAATAGCATTTTGGGCATCAAGATGAACTCAAATGAAAATGATGCAATGGAATGGAATGATGTACTCTCTGAGACGAACATTTTGATATGCTATATGCCAAAATCGGAGCTACGGATGAGGAGATACGACACGATGAACAGGAGCATATGGATTTGAGATTTGAGGACTTGGGGGAAAATCCGAAGTCAACCTAGGTTTTACTGTAGCGGCGGATCCAGATCGAGCGCGCACGCGAACCGAGGTGGAGAGGGAGCTCGCCAGAGCTTCTCGCCGGAGTAGGAGGGAGAGGCCGACCGAGGTTTGCCGGCGAGGGGCGCGGGGCCGTGGGGTCGGCGCGGGATCTGACGGCGACGAGGAGGAGGAGGCGGCGGAGTTGATGGGGCGGCGCGGCCGAAGAAGGTCACCGGCGCGGGGCGACGGAGCTGCGCCGGCGAGGCGGAGGCGGTGGCGCGGTGATGTCGGCGGGTGGCGGCGGCCGACTTGGGCCTCGGGGGCCTTCCGCGGGCGAACTGGCGATCGACAAGTGGCGGCGGCGGGCGCGATTTCTGTCCGGCGGCGCCCGGACACGTCCGGCCGCGCGGAGGGAGCGGGGCTAGGGTTAGGGTTGATCCGAAATTTCGGGGGAGATGCCTATTTATACATAGAGGGAGCTAGGAGGCTCCAAATTGAGCACGTTTTTCGGCCACGCGATCGTGATCGAATGCTCTAGATGATGGAGAGGGTTTTGGTGGGTTTTGGGGCAACTTGGAGGGGTGTTGGGCTGCAACACAGACGAGGCCTTTTCGGTCCCTCGGTTAACCGTTGGAGCATCAAACGAAGTCCAAATGGTACGAAACTTGACCGGCGGTCTACCGGTAGTAAACCAAGTCCTCATGGCAAGTCTCGGTCCAATCCGGAAATGTTTAATCCCCACACATAAAAGAAAGGTAGAAATGACCACCGGAGGAGAACGAAGCGCCGGAATGCAAAACGGGCAACGGGGAAAATGCTCGGATGCATGAGACGAACACGTATGCAAATGCAATGCACATGATGACATGATATGAGATGCATGACAACAATAACAACACACGGAGACAAAGACCCGAACCTGAAAAAATAAAATAACATAACGCCGGAAACGACAAGAGTTGGAGTACAAATTTGGTAACTCATATCCGGGGTGTTACAAATGAGCTCCACCATGTACCCACGCGGGTGTGGTTGGGAAAGAGACGGGAGTACGTGCGCCCTGCGTGCACCTCTTCTCTTCGTGCACGTCCCCCACCTACGTGGGTGTGTGTGAGAGATACAAACCTAGACAAATGGCTTGTGCGGAATACCTACCCTTCGTAAGCCATTGTAAGAGTGGAAAAAATTGTGAAGGAGGAGATAGGGGAGCGGCGGAGGTGTGCCATTATTGGCCGGCGTTTGGCCTCATTTAAATAGGAGATTAAATAGACGGCGGACAGGAGGATCTCGGCCGGCGTTGCGTTTAATGTCGGCCCGGTCATGAACGGACGTGTGTCTAGAGTGGGTTTCTTGGCTTCCACACGAGCAGGTTTCATGGAGGCGTTTGAATGCGGCAAGGAGGCGTGTTCAGTCGGGCATGCAGCATGTGGCACCCTCACCTCTTACATAGGATACCACGTCGTTCTTCCACTGACGTGTGGGCTCTTTGGGTACATGGCCTGCATGTTAGTGACCCAACGCAGGCAGCGCATAGCAGAGGAACCTTTGGTGGTCCAGGGCAGTCAGAAGCGCACATTTTATAAACTGATGATTGTTCATTGAGTGTGATGTCATCCTTTTCATGTAGATAAGCCCACTATGTTGATAGCCCGTTCAATACGTTGTGATTCATAAAGACCACTGCAAACATCAATGTTCTGCTTATCACAGATAAGATTGATTAATACCCTTAACAATCCATGTCCTCAACAAAGGGTGCATGCACATATAGGTTGAGTGTGTGTCTTGCGTCATGTGATGTGTGCTTGCAGGCCTGCGAGTGTTGCGTGCGTACAAGGGTACGTTTCAGAGTTGCATGCATGTGTGCGTACGTGCGTGTGTTCATGAGTGCATGTGTACATGTCAGTGTTGCACACCTCCATGCGTGCGTGTGTTCGTTATGTGTACGTGTTAGTGTTGCACGCCAGCATGCATGCGTGTCTTGCATGCGTGCATGTGTACATGCGGGGTGAGGCTACTGGTCAGTCGACTGACTTTTTCATCTCTGGTCATTAGATTTTCCAGCCATTGGATACAAAATCGAGGGCCTGTAGTTTATCATCAAACTCCACCCCTCTGAGTCGCCAGCCACCACCGGCAGAACCGCCGGCCCCCGCCGCCCGCGGCTAGCCCGCGCCGTGACGCTGCCCCGCCCGCCCCGAAACCACTCCCCACCGCTGGTCAACCGCTGCACCGGTCATCCATCTAGCCCCCCCCCCCCCCCCCCGCGCCGAGCTTTTTCGCCGGCGATCCCCACCCCACCGCCCAATCAACGCGCCCCCACCGCCAACGACTGCCTACCAGAGGTCTCACGACTTTGAGTACCCACAAAGGACTAATTTATTACCATTTTTGTCCTTCATATACGCGCTGGCGGGTAGGCCCTAAGGTAATTTGCGCTGCTGAATGTGGACCGTTTGACTGGTCAATTGATCGTGTCATCAACAAATTACGGTGCTGTATGGTGAGCCAGTGAACGTATGATCACCCTACAATGTATTTTATTAACATAGTACAGACTCAAAATACCATTTCTTTCTTTCATATATGGGCTGACAGGCGGCCCCCACGGTTACGCGCCCCGATGGTGCAACACTATGGTGCAACACTAGTTGCGCCACATGGAACGCTTGACTGGTCAGTTGATTGTGTCATCAACAAAATACGGAGTTGCACGGGTGAGCCAGTGACCGTATAATGATGACAAGTATTTTTTTCTAACACTGTATAAACGCAAGGGCTCATATATGCACGCAAGCACTCACCACTATAAGTGCACACACGCACACCCTACCCCTATGTGCACCTTCGAGAGAGTGAGATAGCATTTGATATTTTACGAAGTCACCATAGGTGCCTCGTAGTCGAGTGGAATGTCTCCTCCCACTGAACGCACATCGCCGGAAAATACTGAAATTAACCCAGGATAAATGCGAGCACCGGGACTTTAACCCTGGTGGGCTCGAGAAACCACAGTCCTCGTAACCATCCAACCACATGTTGGTTAGCACGACATAATGTATGTGGTGACCGTGATGAACTTATTCTGAAGTCCAGTGACCATATCGTGCTTTCGCTTCAAATACAATGACCATAAGTGTCATCAACAAAATACGGAGCATGCATCAAATGCAAAGTCTGTCAGTGTCATCAAGAAAATACGGAGAGGTATCGTGAGCTAGATACCGTATGATAACCACGAGAATTTATATGGTGAACGTAATTAGCATATTCTGAACTCCGGTGACCGCATAGTGCTTTAGCTAGAAAATACAATGACCGTGATGCGTGAATGTGTCGTGGGCATGCATACTTTTAGAGTGCCGAGAGATAGTTTGTGTGCGTACTTGAAAGTGGTGTAGAAAGAGGGGATGTCCGGTGGAGACAAGGAGAGATATGCCCTTTGTTTTATCTTTCCGGTGACTAATATTTTAGGAGAATATATAATCATTCACAATGCAGAACAAATATTTTTGGATGCACCATGCAATTAAATTTCATCTATAACATTGTACTATCGTATATGCTTATTTTCTTAGTGGCCGATTGCGTGTGTGGTGTGGTGGGCACATCATTTCTAGTTGGGGTGGGTCAACATGAGGACTCATGGGTCGGTTCCATCCTACGCCACATAGGTTGGATCGAGATGCGCTATATGAAGACCCATGTGGAAGACTCGGCATACAACACGAAGCTAGCTACCAGAGCCGTGGAGGACTCTATCCCCACTGGTGATAATCCGACTATATATGATTTGTAACCCTAGGCCCCTAGTATGTTTTAGAAGCTTGGGGGCTAGTCCGTCGATAGTATACACACACACAATGCCTGGTATTCACGTGTACTTTGTACACACCCCTATCACTAACATCCAGTACTAGGAGAAGGCTTTTTCCTCAACAGCAAGGGTTCGAACTAGGTTAAAACTTTGCCTCGTATTACCATCCAGCCTAAAAGTCAGGGATATCCTACCGAATGATAAGATGGAATCATATCTTCCAACAACTAAGAGAGAGGTGTGTTTGGGGGGGGGCAATGTGTTCGAGAGAGGCCTAAAGATAATGTGCGTGTGGGAGACACGTAGGCACATAGATATATGTGCGTATAGAGGGCTAGTAGAGATCGTGCGTGTGTATATATGCTTGTGAGAGAAGTAGTGTTTGCCAACTGAGACTAGTGAAAAGAGTGGTACATAGTAGTCAGAAAGAGAGTGAGAGATACGTAGAGAGCATGTGCGTGAGACTCCCCGACACCCGGAGAGAGATTGTGAGCATGTGTAAAAGATAAATGCCGCTGCATATAAAATGTGTGCACTTATGTGGTAGATAGAGAGATATATAGCGTGTTCGTGAGAACAGGCCGAGGCATAGTGCATCTACGTGTAAAAGGAGGTTCTACGCATTAAATTAAAATATAAATGGCATTATTATTTTTGGATGAGATCATGAATTTTGCAAATTGCGCGTGGACGAAAATCGGTCTATTAGACACCCATCGTCTATTTAATTCTAGCATGTGCATGTGTTTATTTCATATTATTGATCCATAGAGTGAGAGCATTTTGAAATACAGGAAATGGATGCTTTTGCAATTCATATATAAACTTTAATTAGTGCACTCCATGTTGTTAGTGTGAAGCACTTTATACATTTGTCACTTGCATGGATACATTCCAAATTGCTAGCTACGAAATAGAATACATGTCGAATTCAACATAAAGAGGGTTTCGAAGATTCGAATTCATAGGAAGTGCATTCATCTATTTGAAACCGAGATAATGGCATTTGTAAATCAGATGTAAAAGGGGGCATAAATCTTTGTTGTGCATTTGAACATGCTATGTATATTCATACCCATGTCTAACTTTTTTTTGCAACCAAGGAGATTATATCTGGAACCATGCATGAACTGAGAAAAGTTGCATATTTTTTAATATATACTCGTGTACAATGTATATTCAAATGTACCACCTCCTTTCCAAAATAATCGTAGCTTTAGGATTTTCAAGAGTAAAGATTTGTGAAGTTTGACAAATCCTGAATGTTCAATTCAAGAGATCCGAAAACATTAATGCTTCTACTCCCAAATATTGAACAAAGCGCCAAATAGGCCTCTGGTCACCCGAAACCGCACGAGACTAATGTTTGGTGTTAGGAAATTATTGTCCTAGCTCTAGCCCGTGTAGCCTATCAGCCCGATGTCCAAAGGTCTAAACCGGGGTAGCTTTGTAACTTCACAAAGACGCCAGTCTCAACCGCCTCCGAGAGGCATTCATATGCCGTGGGCTCGGCCGAAATCTATCTCGCCAACATTTGGGACACCTAAGATTACTGTCCTACCCCCGACTCGCAATATGTTAGAAATTTTAGATGGGGGCAAAGTTTGTAACTTTCCCCAAATTTCAGACAAGCGCGTCCCAAACAAAAACATTGTTGCCCCTTAAGGTCCCCGCCTCCCTCCATTTCCCCATTCATACCCCATGGGTGCCAAAACGCCCTCTCCACCAGCCGCGAAAACCCAGCCTCCTCTGTCCTCCACCCCATAACGTCCAATCCACCGCCACCCTCCTCCATCACGCCGGAGCCGGTACCCCGACATCGTCGTCCAACGCAATCGCCATCATAACCGCAATGCCCTCAAGGACTTAGCAGCTGAAGCCGAGGTAGAGCTGCCTCCATGACGCCGACGCCGACGTGCGCTGTACCAGAAATACTCCGACCACGCTGTCCTGCGCCTCACTGCTGCCGCTCCACTATCTCAACCGTCCACCGCACCGGAGTTGTTCCCGCTACGCCGTCATTCGCCGCCTCAGATCTACTTCCCCGCCACCGACAGACGGCCACTTCACCACACTCAACAACTTGGCCATGGGTTCGTCCAAGGCTGCACCGCCCTCCACAACTTCTCGTTTCAAGCAAATCACAAGAAGATCGTTGGAAAAATAGATGGAGGACACACCACTACCAGCAGAAAGAGGTACTCCTCCTCCCTTATTCGTGCAAACCTTACGTCCCTGCTCACACCGTATTCATCCCACAAAAGAAACTAGTTGAGCGCTTCTTGCTACATCTTCTTCATGATACTAAATGCATAAGGTTTCCTCCCTGTACTATTTCACCTTTGCTAGAGGTCAGTAGCCTGCCTGGATTTCAATTCAGGACCTGTCGACCCGCAATTAACAGAAGCAGCACCCGCTTAGGCGTTCGGAGCACCTAGTCTGCATGTTCGCCAGGAAAGCAGCGCATCGGTGTCTATCATAGGGGTGTGGGGCACAGGAGATGCTTGCGCCTGATCTGGAGGTCGGTGGGGCTTGAGTGGATGGCCGGGGGGCGGTGCCAAGCATGGCGGTGCGGTGAGGTCGAGGGGAGGGCGCATGCAGGGGACTGGGCCGGTGGTCGCTGTCGTTTCAAGGAAGATCATCAACACTGACTGGCTGGAGGTAGATGAAGGCAATATTCCCGTTTTTTGTACATCGGATGGTGCAGAAAAAATGGATTGACCTATTTGTTTTCAGTCGAATGTTATTTTCATAGAATCATGTAGTAATTTAGTGTGCCATGCATGTTGTAGAGCTATCATATGTATCCCATCATTTATTTCTCACCGACCTGCTATCTGCCACCTTTACACTGTACTAATTGTGCACAAACTTCACCCATACTCACACTATTGTTTTTTATGCATGGGTATTTCAGACTCTGCCGCACTGTTGATGAGTGCTTAAAAGAAAAGACAAAAGTTGCCATAGTGTAATTCGAAGATAAGCACTAAGATTTTCAGCGCTCTAAAGGAAGAAGTGTTAGCAGTTGGAGAAAGTAAACGTAGCTCTGCAGTTGATGATCTCAATTGCCACACGCGACCATCCCAGGTGCTTGCTTTAACTTCGCGCTGTCAAATGTGGTTGCATGTTGCATATGGTGTCTAGCTTGTATTGCTTCCATTTTGGTTAAATTGCATCTGCTTACTTTACACATTATACCTTTGATACTGACATGCCTTTCTGTTTTTGATACATATCTCGTATGTCTATTAACCATGTTCGTACATCAAAGTAATGCTCTTTTGTATCCCTCGTCAATTAGTTACGATGAGACAGTCACCCGAGTGGGCTACTGTGAGACGCCATACTCGTTTAAAGAGTGCAATGTCATCCTTCCCACATGATTCTCAAGAAACGGCAAGGATAAATGAAGATAGTCAACGTAGCTCTCTAGTTGATTGTAACGCCCCCGATGCGGCTATATCTCCTACGTGTCGAGGCACAACTTAGAGGCATAACCGCATTGAAAGCAATGTCGCAAGTTAGGCAATCTTCACAACATCCCATGTAATATAGATAATAAACGGGGAAGGTACATAGTTGGCTTACACTCTCCACGTCAAACAAAGTACATAAGTTGCATTACATCATCCAATCACTCATGGCCCGACTACGGTGCCAAAATAAAAGACCTAACCCAACAAGCGACACGGTCCCGATCGCCCCAACTGGGCACCACTATTGATCATCAGGGAAAGACACATAGTAACGGCGTGAGTCCTCATCGAACTCCCACTTGAGCTCAAGCGCGTCATCTGGAACGGAGCCATTAGGCCCTGCATCTTGTTTGGAAGTAATCTGTGAGCCACAGGGACTCAGCAATCTCGCACCCTCGCGATCAAGACTATTTAAGCTTATAGGTAAGGCAAAGGTAAATATGTGGAGCTGCAGCAAGCGACTAGCATATATGGTGGCTATCCTGTTCGCAAAAGAGAGCGAGAAGAGAAGGCAAAGCGCGAACGAATAACTAGAGAACAACCTGCGGCAAGCATTACTCCAACACCGTGTTCACTTCCCGGACTCCGCCGAGAAGAGACCATCACGGTAACTCACATAGTTGATTCATTTTAATTAAGTTAAGGTTCAAGTTATCTACAACTGGACATTAACAAATTCCCTTCTGCCCATAACCACGGGGACAGCTTTCGAAAGTTCAAATCCCTGCAGGGGAGTCCCAACTTAGCGCATGACAAGCTCTCACGGTCAACGAAGGAATAAACCTTCTCCCGAGACATTCCGATCAGACTCGGTATCCCGGTTCTACAAGACACTTCGACAAGTTAAAACAAATCCAGCAACCCCGCCCGAATGTGCCAACAAATCCCGATAGGAGCTGCACATATCTTGTTCTTAGGGCACAATCGGATAAGCAATCCGTACAACTAAAACCAGCCCTTGAGTTTCCCCGAGGTGGCGCTGCAAGGGACTCTAGGTTGGACCAACACTCAGAGGAGCACTAGCCCAGTGGGGGCTTAAATAAGATGACCCTCGGGCTTCGGAAACCCAAGGGAAAAAGAGGCTAGGTGGCAAATGGTAAAACCAAGGTTGGGCATTGCTGGAGAAGCTTTATTCAAGGCGAACTATCAAGGGGTTCCAATTATCACCCAACCGCGTACGGAACGCAAAATCCAGGAACAGAACACCAATATGACGGAAACTAGGACGGCAAGAGTGGAACAAAACACTAGGCAAGAGGCCGAGCCTTCCACCCTTTACCAAGTATATAGATGCATTAAGATAACAAGATAATATAATGATATCCCAACAAGTAAATAATGTTCCAACAAGGAACGGTCTCCAATCTTCACCTGCAACTAGCAACGCTATAAGAGGGGCTGAGCAAAGTGGTAACATAGCCAATCAACAGTTTGCTAGGACATGGTGGGTTACAGGTTTAACATGGCAATTTGGGAGGCATGATAAGCAAGTGGTAGGCATCGTAGCATAGGCATAGCAAAAGAGCGAGCATCTAGCAAAGCAAAGATAGAAGTGATTTCGAGGGTATGTTCATCTTGCCTGCAAAGTTGTCAGAGTTGACTGGATCCTTGAAAGCAAACTCAACGGGCTCCTCGTTAGCGAACTCGTCTCCCAGCTCTACCCAAACAATACAAACAAGCAAATGGAACACAATCAACCACGTGCAAAGCTCAAACAACATGATGCAAACATGGTATGCTATGCGGGATGCGATATGTGATGCATATGCAAGATTTGACAAGGAATGAATGAACCTAGCCTCAACTTGGAAATCCAAGTGTGCCACTGGAAAGGTGAGATGGTTTCGCTTGAAAACGATATAAAGATCACCGGAATCGGAGTCACGGTTTGGAAATGGCAAGCAATTCAAATATGACAATGGTCTGCGATATACAGCAAGTGGCCATATAAATGCAACAAGTTAAACATGCTAAAGCACCCAAACATGACAAAAAAATACATGGCAGGGATCCATTCATGATGCTTAACAAAAGATGAACACTGAGCTACGGCCAATTCATCCATTAACAGGTTCAAACAAACATGGCAAAAATGCATTTGGTAAACAGAGTTCAGACTTTGTGAAATTAACACTTGTCTGGAATTTTCAGATCAGGTAGCACACTTTGGAGCACGAAAACTATATGCTACAGGGCCTGAACATGACATAGTAAAAAATGAAAGGGAGCTACTCAAAGAGCTTAACAAAAGTCCCTTAGTGACCTTGAGCGAAAAGGGATCAGAAAATACATTTGCAAGCATGTGAACATGGCAAAAACTTAAACAGATCACATACATTGAAAACTGGAGCATGCAAAATCAGATATCAAGTAGGCATGTTTACGAGCTCGATGCACTCACTACAGATCAAGTCATGACAATCTAAGCATACACCCATCAAGAATACACATTATACAAGCTAGACATGGCAAGAACAATAACATAGCATGCACGGATCAACTACAACATCCTCGGCAAAATCACTAACAAGTAGAAAATCTGCCCAGATTCATGAAATAGCAAAAGCAGAGCTCGATTGACTCAAGCTAGGTTGCTCCATAATTGCAAACAAAGACATGGATGGATAGACCACTACAAGATTAACAAAACATCCTTACTGATCGTCCTCAAAAGGGGCACGGGTCACTAGGAAACAACATGAACATATGACATATTGATATAAACAAACCATGGACTTAGTGGAATTGGTAAGTCCCTGAAATCAGCTTTAACGAATGCACCACTTTGCAAGCTTGTGCTAGTCACCACACACATCACAAAAATACATGGGTTACACCTCTGGAAAGATGGCAAAGCATATAACAAAACATATGTAGAGCTCAGGGGCATATCATGCACACAATAATCATGGCAAAAATGACAAATATCTAATTGGAGTAGCAGATCTGACAATTATCCCAAATAGCACTCTTCCAACAGCATTTCGGGCATCAATATGAACTCAAATGAAAATGATGCAATGATATGAAATGATGTACTCTCTGAGATGAACATTTTGATATGCTAAACGCCCAAAACGGATCTACGGATGCAAAGTTATGGCACGAAGAAAAACGCAAAATATCTAGGGTTTTTGGGAGAAAGTCAACCCTAGGTCAGATCTGGATCGGGATCTCGCCGGTTACTACAGCTGCACGGACTTGCCGGACTTGCCGGACTTGGGAGGCACGGCGGCCGGAGTTGCGAGGTAGGCCGGTGTGGAGGAGGAACTTGAGGCCGGAGTTGTGGGCGGCGAGGGGCGGACAGCGAGGGGCGGCGGTCGGCCGGAGCTGCACCGGTGAGGTGGCAGGACGGCCCACCGGCGATGGCGCCAGGCGCCACGGCGGAGGTGCGGCGGCTCGGTGCCCGGAGCTGGGGAAGAGGGACGGTACGGCGCGAGGGGCCTCGGGCCCGGTCGGCGATGGGTAGGCCCGGCCTCGGGCCCTCGCGGGCCGCGGCGGGCGACGGCAAAGTGGGGCTCGGGGGTGCCACGTGGCGAGCTGCAATTGGCGCGGGCCAGCGGCGGACGTGTCCGGCTAGGCTTCGGACATGTCCGGCGGCTGGAGAGGAGCGGGGCTAGGGTTTCGACGAGGAAAGAGACGTGAATTTCGGAGGGGGCTATATATAGGCATAGGAGGAGTTAGGAGAGTCCAAATGAGGTGCGGTTTTCGGCCACGCGATCGTGATCGAACGCTCTAGATGATGGAGAGGGTTTTGGTGGGTTTTGGGCCAAATTGGAGGGGTGTTGGGCTGCATCACACACGAGGCCTTTTTGGTCCCTCGGTTAACCGTTGGAGCATCAAACGAAGTCCAAATGGTACGAAACTTGACAGGCGGTCTACCGGTAGTAAACCAAGGCCGCATGACAGTCTCGATCCAATCCAGAAATGTTTAATCGCCACACATGAAAGAAAGGTAGAAATGACCGCCGGAGGAGAACGGAGCGCCGGAATGCAAAACGGACAATTGGGAAAATGCTCAGATGCATGAGACAAACACGTATGCAAATGCAATGCACATGATGACATGATATGAGATGCATGACAACGACAACAACACACGGAGATATAACCTGAACCTGAGAAAATAAAATAACTTAACGCCGGAAACGGCAAGAGTTGGATTACATATTAGGTAAATCATATCCGGGGTGTTACAACACTCCACCACTATGAAAGGATCTCGTCCCGAGATCTAGGACTGGAAGAACGCTGGGTATTCAGAACGGAGGTGATCCTCGCCTTCCCAGGTGGCTTCACGGTTGGAATGGTGTGACCACTTGACTTTGAGGAATTTGATTGACTTATTGCGAGTCTTGTGTTCAGTCTTTTCAAGAATAGCAATGGGGTGCTCACGATAAGAGAGATCTTCTTGGAGCTCAATGTCTTCGAAGTTGACAGTGCAGTTAGGAGTCTTGAAGCACTTGCGGAGCTAAGAGACATGGAACACGTCATGCACATTTGCAAAGTTTGAAGGAAGCTCGAGTTGATATGTGAGATCTCCTCTCTTGCTGACGATCTTGAAAGGTCCCACGTATCTAGGGGCAAGCTTCCCTTTGATACCGAAGCGATGAGTGCCTTTCATTGGAGAGACACGGAGGTAAACATGATCTCCGATCTCGAAAGCCAAATCATGGTGCTTACTATCATAGTAGCTCTTCTGGCGGGATTGGGCTGCTTTGAGGTTATCTCAAATGGCTTTACACATTTCCTCTACCTCTGTGATTAAGTCATTTCCCAGAAGTTGACGTTCACCGGTTTTAGACCAGTTGAGAGGGTTACGGCACTTCTTGCCATACAGAATTTCAAATGGGGCCTTGCCCGAACTTGCTTGAAAACTGTTGTTGTAGGAGAATTTAGCATATGGAAGGCAATCCTCCCACTTCATGCCGAAGGAGATCACACAAGCCCTGAGCATATCTTCAAGAATCTGGTTGACACGCTCGACTTGACCGCTAGTTTGAGGATGGAAAGCTGTGCTGAAGCGGATGTTGGTGCCCATGGCCTTCTGAAAAGAATCCCAAACTTGGAGGTAAAGATGCTGCCACGGTCTGAAGAGATCACCTATGGAATACTGTGCAGAGAGACAATTCGAGAGGTATAGAGCTCCGCCAATTGAGCTGCAGTGATAGACTATTTGGTAGTCAGAAAATGAGCCACTTTAGTGAGTTTGTCGATGACAACGAATATAACATCATTGCCATGCTTGGACTTTGGAAACCCAGTCACGAAGTCCGTCTCAATGTGGTCAAACTTCCATTCCGGAATGGCAAGAGGTTGGAGGAGACCAGCTGGCCTTTGGTGTTCTGCCTTCACTCTTCTGCAGACATGACATTCATTCATGAATTGAGCAATCTCGCGCTTCATTCGAGTCCACCAATAAGCCTGCTTGAGGTCCTGATACATCTTCATGCTCCCAGGGTGGATGGAGAGGAGAGAATTGTGAGCCTCGTTCATTATCATTTTACGAAGATCACCTTTGGGCACAACAATACGATCCTTGAAGAAGAGAGTATCCTTGTCATCAAGGCGGTAGCACTTGTACTTGGGTTGACTCTTGGCAATCCCAATCTTCACCTTCTTCACCATAGCATCAAGAAGCTGGGCTTGGCGAATCTGGTTTTCCAAGGTAGGAGAGACTTGAAGGTTCGCGAGGAAACCTTGAGGAACAACTTGCAGATTAAGTTTGTGGAAAGCTTCACAAAGATCGGGTTGATAAGGCTTGAGAATCAGACTGTTGCAATAAGCCTTTCTGCTCAATGCGTCAGCAATCACATTGGCCTTGCCTGGAGTATACTCGATACTTGGATTATACTCTTGAATCATTTCGACCCATCGAGTCTGCCAAAGGTTGAGATTAGGTTGAGTGAATATGTACTTGAGACTCTTGTGGTCAGTGAAGATGTCCACTTTTCTTCCCAATAAGAGATGTATCCAAGTCAAAAGAGCATGCACAACTGCCGCCAACTCGAGGTCATGAGTGGGGTAGTTCTTCTCATTGGGCTTCAACTGGCGAGAGGTATAAGCCACAACTTTCTTCTCTTGCATCAACACTGCACCGAGACCTTGGAGAGAGGCATCGCAAAAGACCTTGTACGGTTTGGATTCATCAGGAGGAGTCAGAACTGGTGCAGTGACCAAATTCTCTTTGAAAGTGTTGAAAGCAATGTCACACTCCGGAGACCAAATGTACTTGACGTGCTTCTAGAGAAGATTTGAGAGAGGCTTCGCGATCTTTGAAAAGTTTTCAACGAATCTTTGATAGTAGCTTGTGAGACCGAGGAAGCTACGGAGTTGCTTCACGTTCTAAGGTGCTTCCCAATTCACAATTGCAGACACCTTCTCAGGATTCACCGCAATGCCCTTGGCAGAGATGATATGCCCAAGATAAAGAACCTCATCAAGCCAAAACTCGCACTTTGAGAACTTGGCGTAGAACTGGTGTTCCCTGAGCTTATCGAGTACCAAATGCAAGTGCTTGGCATGATCTTCCTTGTTCTTTGAAAAGACTAGAATGTTGTGGAGATAGACCAAAACAAAGTCATTGGTGTAGGCGTTGAAGATGAAGTTCATCATGCGAGAGAAAGTCACAGGAGCATTGACGAGGCCAAAAGACATGACAGTGTATTCATATGAACCATAGCTTGTCCTGAAAGCCGTCTTGGGAATATCTTGCTCAATGATTTGAATCTGATGATAACCCATGTGGAGATCAAGCTTGGAGAATACTTGGGCACCTTTCAGTTGTTCGAACAGCTCGTTGATGTTGGGAAGTGGGTAATTGTTCTTGATGGTCTTCTTGTTCAATGGACGGTAATCAACACAAAGTCGGTCTGTTCCATCCTTCTTCTTCACAAAAAGAACACCACAACCCCACGGAGAGGAACTAGGTCGGATGAGACCCATTCGCTCTTGAATGTCGAGTTGCTTCTTCAGCTCCTTCAACTCTTCAGGTCCGAGTTTGTAAGGACGCTTGCACACTGGTTCCGTGCCAGGCTCAAGATCGATGACGAATTCAACTGGCCGGTGCGGAGGCATTCCTGGAAGCTCTTCTGGAAAGACGTCTTGATATTCGCAAACGACTGGAATTTGCGAGATAGCATCCAGTTCACCCTTCTCATTGAGAGAAAACAGACGGATTGTATCATCACGAGCGGCAAAGACAATTACATCCTCAGACGAATGAGTCAATTGAATCTGCCTGGCTGCACAATCAAGGTGAGCCTTGTGCTTAGAAAGCCAATCCATTCCGAGAATAAGATCAATATCCGAGTCGCCAAGAACATTTGGGGAAGACAAAAACTTATAGTCACCCAAAGTGATTGTAACATCCGGAACGCATACTCGAGATGTCATTTGACGGGCCGGAGAGACAATAGCCAACGGTTTCGGCAACACTTGAGTAACAAAATCATGCTTAGATGCAAAAGGTCTCGAGATGAAACAATGCGATGCACCAGTGTCAAAAAGAACTCATGCGGGAATATCATTAACAGGAAGGTTACCCATGATGACATCTGACGAGTCCTCTGCCTGAGCTGCATTCACGATGTTAACCTTGGCGTACTTGGGGTTATGCTTGACCACAGCTATACTTGCCAATCTCATGGGAGGAGGAGGAGGGAGACGCCTCTGATTGAAGCATTTGTTGGCATAGTGACCCTTCTGTTGGCACTTGTTGCACGTGACCACTGAAAGCGGACGGTGATACGGAGCACTCGATCTTGGAGCTTGAGACAAAGTCTTGCTCTGAAAGCCAGGGTTGGGTGGGTGGGAAGATCCACTGCCACCTTTGCTCTTCTGATACGGCTAACGGAACGGAGGAGGAGGAAGCCAATACTTTTGCTGCTTGGCCACTTGAGTAGAGGAAGAAGGAGTAGCAGCTCTGACTCGCTTCTTGGAAGCATCACACTTTAGTTGAGCAGCCTCTTGCTTTAATGCCATGTTGTAGAACTCATCGTACCTCAAGGGCTCAAAGAGAACAAGAGCTAGCTAGATTTCTTCTCTGAGACCACCCTGAACTGGTATATCATGCTCGTCTCATCAGGGACGTCCTGCTTAGCAAAGCGGGCGAGCTTCTGGAACAACTTGTTGTAGTCATAGACAAACAAAGAGCCTTGCTTCAGGTTGCGGAATTCCTCATGCTTGCTTTCAACCACGCTCTGAGGAATATGATGAGCTTTGAAATCTTGACGGAATTCATCCCAGGTAATCACACGGCCTCCTCTGGAATCCTTGTACTGCTGGAACCACTCTGCAGCTTGGTCTTTGAGTTGGAAGGAAGCGAACTTGACAAAGTCCTCAGGCCTGACGTTACTGCACTCGAAATGCTTGCGCAAGTCCATGAGCCAATCTTCAACATCAGTTGCCTCAACACAATTGCTGAAAGTCTTTGGCCCGTTAGCAAGGAACTGGTTGAGTGTAGCAAAGTGATTCTGATTGTTGCCTTGGTTCGCTTGGTTTGCTTGATTGCGCTCTTGAAGAATTTCCATAATCAACTGCGTGTTTGCATTGGTTGCGGCCATCATAGCTTGCCATGCCTCCGGAGGAGGTGGAGGTGGTGGCGGATCAGGATTCGGAGTCGTGCGCGTTGGAGGAGCCATCCTGAAGAGGTTGACATCCATTAGAACACTGATAGATAAATATTGAAGCTGAATCCAACGGAATGAAAATTGCAACATATAGTCTTCACATCCGAACAACATGAACGAATGCATTCCACTTGAAATGGTCACATATCCATAAATTGAGAAGCCACTAGAATTTAGGTCGAGGAATAAATGAACAAGGTACGGATCAAGAATGAATACTCGGTCAGAAATCCCAATCTCAAACCAAATATCCGTGGAAGAAGAACTCGAGCTACAAGATTTCCCACCTATGAAACTCCTGAACCTTTTCGGTTATGCAATTAGGTGTTGGGGATACAGGGGAAGCATAATATCTCACCCAAATCTAGCAATTCCTACATCCAGCTGTATCCATCCTTCAACACATAACCGAGAAAACTTCGGAAACCATCTACCTCAACCTTCGAAAAGCATCCGTTATACAAGTTATGGCAATACTCCCGAACTCCCGCCCCAGTACTGGGTGGCGTTCAGGTTATCTCACCAACAACTGCATAAAAGAGATTTTCGATGTCGGCGTACTAAACTTAGCTATTCTAGAACTGCAACGATAAAATTGTGACAACAACACCTTGGAGCTCAATTCCCCGGGGACACTGCCACAACCCCTAAATGACAGGAGGCACCAAGAACAATGTTCTCGTCACAAATCCATCGGAACAATTCCAAGATACCCGCGTGATCCTAAAATTTTTTTAGTGAAATTTGAGAAGAGAAGAGTCAAAACTCTATGTCAGGATGCCTTACTAGAGCGATGAGGAGACTGGGGAGTTAAAAGAATTCCTAAACTCTTCGATATATAATTCCTAAATGACTCAAAACATTTTTTTCTAGACTCAACAACGGCTGCTAAAAACGATCAAGCAATGGGGGCTCCTAAGGTCGGGGAAGGCTCTGATTACCAACTTGTAACGCCCTCGATGCGGCTATATCTCCTACGTGTCGAGGCACAACTTAGAGGCATAACCGCATTGAAAGCAATGTCGCAACTTAGGCAATCTTCACAACATCCCATGTAATATAGATAATAAACGGGGAAGGTACATAGTTGGCTTACACTCGCCACGTCAAACAAAGTACATAAATAGCATTACATCATCCAATCACTCATGGCCCGACTACGGTGCCAAAATAAAAGACCTAACCCAACAAGCGACACGGTCCCGATCGCCCCAACTTGGCACCACTACTGATCATCAGGGAAAGACACATAGTAACGGCGTGAGTCCTTGTCGAGCTCCCACTTGAGCTCAAGCGCATCATCTGGAACGGAGTCATCAGGCCCTGGATCTGGTTTGGAAGTAATCTGTGAGCCATAGGGACTCAGCAATCTCGCACCCTCGCGATCAGGACTATTTCAGCTTATAGGTAAGGCAAAGGTAAATATGTGGAGCTGCAGCAAGCGACTAGCATATATGGTGGCTATCCTGTTCGCAAAAGAGAGTGAGAAGAGAAGGCAAAGCGCGAACGAATAACTAGAGAACAACCTGCGACAAGCATTACTCCAACATCGTGTTCACTTCCCGGACTCCACCGAGAAGAGACCATCACGGTAACTCACACAGTTGATTCATTTTAATTAAGTTAAGGTTCAAGTTATCTACAACCGGACATTAACAAATTCCCATCTTCCCATAACCACGGGCACGGCTTTCGAAAGTTCAAATCTCTGCAGGGGAGTCCCAACTTAGCCCATGACAAGCTCTCATGGTCAACGAAGGAATAAACCTTCTCCGGAGACATTCCGATCAGACTTGGTATCCCGGTTCTACAAGACACTTCGACAAGTAAAACAAATCCAGCAACACCGCCCGAATGTGCCGACAAATCCCGATAGGAGCTGCACATATCTCGTTCTTAGGTCACAATCGGATAACAATCCGTACAACTAAAACCAGCCCTCGAGTTTCCCCGAGGTGGCGCTGCAAGGGGCTCTAGGTTGGACCAACACTCAGAGGAGCACTGGCCCGAGGGGGGGGGGGTTAAATAAGATGACCCTCGGGCTCCGGAAACCCAAGGGCAAAAGAGGCTAGGTGGAAAATGGTAAAACCAAGGTTGGGCATTGCTGGAGAAGCTTTATTCAAGGTGAACTATCAAGGGGTTCCCATTATCACCCAACCGCGTAAGGAACGCAAAATCCGGGAACAGAACACCGATATGACGGAAACTAGGATGGCAAGAGTGGAACAAAACACTAGGCGAGAGGCCGAGCCTTCCACCCTTTACCAAGTATATAGATTCATTAAGATAACAAGATAATATAATGATATCCCAACAAGTAAATAATGTTCCAACAAGGAACAGTCTCCAATCTTCACCTGCAACTAGCAACGCTATAAGAGGGGCTGAGCAAAGCGGTAACATAGCCAATCAACGGTTTGCTGGGACATGGTGGGTTAGAGGTTTAACATGGCAATTTGGGAGGCATGATAAGCAAGTGGTTGACATCGTAGCATAGGCATAGCAAAAGAGTGAGCATCTACCAAAGCAAAGATAGAAGTGATTTCGAGGGTATGATCATCTTGCCTGCAAAGTTGTCAGAGTTGACTGGATCCTGAAAAGCAAACTCAACGGGCTCCTCATTAGTGAACTCATCTCCCGGCTCTACCCAAACAAGACAAACAAGCAAACGGAACACAATCAACCACGTGCAAAGCTCAACCAACATGCTGCAAACATGGTATGCTATGCAGGATGCGATATGTGATGCATATGCAAGATTTGACAAGGAATGAATGAACCTGGCCTCAACTTGGAAATCCAAGTGTGCCACTGGAAAGCTGAGATGATTTTGCTTGAAAACGATATAAAGATCACCGGAATCGGAGTCACGGTTTGGAAATGGCAAGCAATTCATATATGACAACGGTCTGCGATATACAACAAGCTAAACATGCTACCGCACCCAAACATGACAAAAAAATACATGGCAGGGATCCATTCATGATGCTTAAGAAAAGATGAACACCGAGCTATGGCCAATTCATCCATTAACAGGTCCAAACGAACATGGCAAAAATGCATTTGGTAAACAGATTTCAGACTTAGTGAAATTAACACTTGTCTGGAATATTCAAATCAGGTAGCTCACTTTGGAGCCTGAAAACTATATGCTATTGGGCCTGAACATGACAAGGTAAAGCATATCATTGAGCTACTCAAAGAGCTTAACAAAAGTCCCTTAGTGACCTTGAGCCAAAAGGGATCAGAAAATACATTTGCAAGCATGTGAACATGGCAAAAACTTAAATAGATCAGAGACTTATTGAAAACCGGAGCATGCAAAATCAGATATCAAGTAGGCATGTTTACGAGCTCGATGCACTCACTACAGAGCAAGTCATGAAAATCTAAGCATACACCCATCAAGAATACACATTATAAAAGCTAGACATGGCAAGAACAATAACATAGCATGCACGGATCAACTACAACATCCTCGACAAAATCGCTAACTAGTAGACAATCTGCCCAGATTCATGAAATAGAAAAAGTAGAGCTCGATTGGCTCAAACTAGGGTGATCCATAATTGCAAACAAAGACATGGATGGATAGAGAACTACAAGATTAACAAAACATCCTTACTGATGATCCTCAACAGGGGCACGGATCACTAGGAAACAACATGAACATATGACATCTTGATATAAACAAACCAAGTCCCTGAAATCAGCGTTAACGTATGCACCACTTTGCAAGCTTGTGCTAGTCACCACACACATCACAAAAATACATGGGTTGCACCTCTGGAAAGATGGCAAAGCATATAACAAAACATATGTAGAGCTCAGGGGCATATCATGCACACAATAATCATGGCAAAAATGACAAATATCTAATTGGAGCAGCAGATCTGACAATTATCCCAAATAGCACTCTTCCAACAGCATTTCGGGCATCAATATGAACTCAAATGAAAATGATGCAATGAGATAAAATGATGTACTCTCTGAGATGAACATTTTCGTATGCTAAACGCCCAAAACGGATCTACGGATGCAAAGTTATAGCACGAAGAAAAACGCGAAATATCTAGGGTTGTCGGGAGAAAGTCAACCCTAGGTCAGATCTGGATCGCGATCTCGCCGGTTACTGCAGCTACACGGACTTCGAGGTTCATCACCGGACTTGCCGGACTTGGGTGGCACAGCGGCCGGAGTTGCGAGGGAGGCCGGTGTGGAGGAGGAACTTGAGGCTGGAGTTGCGGGCGGCGAGGGGCGGCGCTCGGCCGGAGCTGCACCGGCGAGGTGGCGGGACGGCCCGCCGGCGATGGCGCGCGGTGCCACGGCGGAGGTGCCGCGGCTCGGTGCCCGGAGCTGGGGAAGAGGGGCGGTTCGGCGCGAGGGGCCTCGGGCCCGGTCAGCGATGGGGAGGGCCGGCCTCGGGCCCTCGCGGGCCGTGGCGGGCGACAGCGAAGTGGGGCTCGGGGGCGCCATGTGGCAAGCTGCAATTGGCGCGGGCCGGTGGCGGACGTGTCCGGCTAGGCTTCGGACATGTCCGGCGGCTGGAGAGGAGCGGGGCTAGGGTTTCGAGGAGGAAGGAGACGTGAATTTCGGAGGGGGGCTATATATAGGCATAGGAGGAGCTAGGAGAGTCCAAATGAGGTGCAGTTTTCGGCCACGCGATCGTGATCGAACGCTCTAGATGATAGAGAGGGCTTTGGTGGGTTTTGCTAAATTGGAGGGGTGTTGGGCTGCATCACACACGAGGCCTTTTGGTTCCTCGGTTAACCATTGGAGCATCAAACGAAGTCCAAATGGTACGAAACTTGACAGGCAGTCTACCGGTAGTAAACCAAGGCTGCATGACAGTCTCGGTCCAATCCGGAAATGTTTAATCCCCGCACATGAAAGAAAGGTAGAAATGACCGCCGGAGGAGAACGGAGCGCCGGAATGCAAAACGGACAATGGGGAAAATGCTCAGATGCATGAGACGAACACGTATGCAAATGCAATGCACATGATGACATGATATGAGATGCATGACAACGACAACAACACACGGAGATAAAACCTGAACCTAAGAAAATAAAATAACTTAACGCCGGAAACGGCAAGAGTTGGATCACATATTAGGTAAATCATATCCGGGGTGTTACAACACTCCACCACTACGAAAGGATCTCGTCCTGAGATCTAGGACTGGAAGAACGCCGGGTATTCAGAACGGAGGTGATCCTCGCATTCCCAGGTGGCTTCACGGTCGGAATGGTGTGACCAGTTGACTTTGAGGAATTTGATTGACTTATTGCGAGTCTTGCGTTCAGTCTCTTCAAGAATAGCAACGGGGTGCTCACGATTAGAGAGATCTTCTTGGAGCTCAATGTCTTCGAAGTTGACGGTGCGGTTAGGAGTCTTGAAGCACTTGCGGAGCTGAGAGACATGGAACACGTCATGCACATTTGCAAAGTTTGAAGGAAGCTCGAGTTGATATGTGAGATCTCCTCTCTTACTGACGATCTTGAAAGGTCCCACGTATCCAGGGGCAAGCTTCCCTTTGATACTGAAGTGACGAGTACCTTTCATTTGAGAGACGCGGAGGTAAACATGATCTCCGATCTCGAAAGCCAAATCACGGTGCTTACTATCATAGTAGCTCTTCTGGCGGGATTGGGCTGCTTTAAGGTTATCTCAAATGACTTTACACATTTCCTCTGCCTCTGTGATTAAGTCATTTCCCAGAAGTTGACGTTCGCCGTTTTCAGACCAGTTGAGAGGGTTACGGCACTTCCTACCATACAGAATTTCGAATGGGGCCTTGCCCGAACTTGCTTGAAAACTGTTGTTGTAGGAGAATTCAGCATATGGAAGGCAATCCTCCCACTTCATGCCGAAGGAGTTCACACAAGCCCTGAGCATATCTTCAAGAATCTGGTTGACACGCTCGACTTGACCGCTAGTTTGAGGATGGAAAGCTGTGCTAAAGCGGATGTTGGTGCCCATGGCCTTCTGAAAAGAATCCCAAAAGTTGGAGGTAAAGATGCTGCCACGGTCTAAAGAGATCCCCAATGGAATACCGTGCAGAGAGACAATTCGAGAGGTATAGAGCTCCGCCAATTGAGCTGCAGTGATAGACTCTTTGATAGTCAGAAAATGAGCCACTTTAGTGAGTTTGTCGATGACAACGAATATAGCATCATTGCCACGCTTGGACTTTGGAAACCCAGTCACGAAGTCCATCTCAATGTGGTCAAACTTCCATTCTGGAATGGCAAGAGGTTGGAGGAGACCAGCTGGCCTTTGGTGTTCTGCCTTCACTCTTCTGCAGACATCACATTCATTCATGAACTAGGCAATCTCGCGCTTCATTCGAGTCCACCAGTAAGCCTGCTTGAGATCCTGATACATCTTCGTGCTCCCAGGGTGGATGGTGAGGAGAGAATTGTGAGCCTCGTTCATGATCACTTTACGAAGATCACCTTTGGGCACAACAATACGATCCTCGAAGAAGAGAGTATCCTTGTCATCAAGGCGGTAGCACTTGTACTTGGCTTGACTCTTGGCAATCCCAATCTTCACCTTCTTCACCATAGCATCAAGAAGCTGGGCTTGGCGAATATGGTCTTCCAAGGTAGGAGAGACTTGAAGGTTGGCGAGGAAACCTTGAGGAACAACTTGCAGATTAAGTTTTCGGAAAGCTTCACAAAGCTCGGGTTGATAAGGCTTGAGAATCAGACTGTTGCAATAAGCCTTCCCGCTCAATGCGTCAGCAATCACATTGGCCTTGCCTAGAGTATACTCGATACTTGGATTATACTTTTGAATCATTTCGATGCATCGAGTCTGCCTGAGGTTGAGATTAGGTTGAGTGAAGATGTACTTGAGACTCTTGTGGTCAGTGAAGATGCCCACTTTTCTTCCCAATAAGAGATGTCTCCAAGTCAAAAGAGCATGCACAACTGCCGCCAACTCGAGGTCACGAGTGGGGTAGTTCTTCTCATTGGGCTTCAACTGGCGAGAGGTATAAGACACAACTTTCTTCTCTTACATCAACACTGCACCGAGACCTTGGAGAGAGGCATCGCAAAAGACCTCGTATGCTTTGGATTCATCAGGAGGAGTCAGAACTGGAGCAGTGACCAATTTCTCTTTCAAAGTGTTGAAAGCAATGTCACACTCCGGAGACCAAATGTACTTGACGTGCTTCTGGAGAAGATTTGAGAGAGGCTTCACGATCATTGAAAAGTTTTCAACGAATCTTCGATAGTAGCTTGCGAGACCGAGGAAGCTATGGAGTTGCTTCACGTTCTAAGGTGGTTCCCAATTCACAATTGCAGACACCTTCTCAGGATTCACCACAATGCCCTTGGCAGAGATGATATGCCCAAGATAAAGAACCTCATCAAGCCAAAACTCGCACTTTGGGAACTTGGTGTAGAACTGGTGTTCCATGAGCTTATCGAGTACCGAATGCAAGTGCTTGGCATGATCTTCCTTGTTCTTCGAAAAGACCAGAATGTTGTCGAGATAGACCAAAACAAAGTCATTGGTGTAGGCGTTGAAGATAAAGTTCATCATGCAAGAGAAAGTCGGAGGAGCGTTGACGAGCTCAAAAGACATGACAGTGTATTCATATGAACCATAGCTTGTCCTGAAAGCCGTCTTGGGAATATCTTGCTCACGGATTTGAATCTGATGATAACCCATGCGGAGATCAAGCTTGGAAAATACTTGGGCGCCTTTGAGTTGTTCGAACAGCTCGTTGATGTTGGGAAGTGGGTACTTGTTCTTGATGGTCTTCTTGTTCAATGGACGGTAATCAACACAAAGTCGGTCCGTTCCATCCTTCTTCTTCACAAAAAGAACACCACTACCCCATGGAGAGGAACTAGGTCGGATGAGACCCATTCGCTCTTGAATGTCGAGTTGCTTCTTCAGCTCCTTCAACTCTTCAGGTCCGAGTTTGTAAGGACGCTTGCACACTGGTTCCGTGCCAGGCTCAAGATCGATGATGAATTCAACTGGCCGGTGCAGAGGCATTCCTGGAAGCTCTTCTAGAAAGACGTCTTGACATTCGCAAATGACTGTAATTTGCGAGATAGCATCCAGTTCACCCTTCTCATTGAGAGAAAATAGACTGATTGTATCATCACGAGCGGCAAAGACAATTACATCCTCAGATGAATGAGTCAATTGAATCTGCTTGGCTGCACAATCAAGCTGAGCCTTGTGCTTAGAAAGCCAATCCATTCTGAGAATAAGATCAATATCCGAGTCGCCAAGAACATTTGGGGAAGACAAAAACTTATAGTCACCCAAAGTGATTGTAACATCCGGAACGCATACTCGAGATGTCATTTGACGGGCCGGAGAGACAATAGCCAACGGTTTTGGCAACACTTGAGTAACAAAATCATGCTTATATGCAAAAGGTCTCGAGGTGAAACAATGCGAGACTGAGTGCTTTTATTGCAAGGGAAGTGGTCACTGGAAGCGAAACTGCCCCAAATACTTAGCGGACAAGAAGGCCGACACCATGAAAGGTATATGTGATATACATGTAATTAATGTGTACCTTACCAGTACTCGTAGTAGCTCCTGGGTATTTGATACCGGTGCAGTTGCTCACATTTGTAGATCAAAGCAGGAGCTAGGGAATAAGCGGAGACTGGCGAAGGACGAGGTGACGATGCGCGTCGGGAATGGTTCCAAGGTCGATGTGATTGCCGTCGGCACGCTACCTCTACATTTACCTACGGGATTAGTTTTAAACCTCCATAATTGTTATTTAGTGCCAGCTTTGAGCATGAACATTGTATCAGGATCTCGTTTAATTCGAGATGGCTACTCATTTAAATCCGAGAATAATGGTTGTTCTATTTATATGAGAGATATGTTTTATGGTCATGCTCCGATGGTGAATGGTTTATTATTAATGAATCTCGAGCGTAATGCTACACATATTCATAGTGTGAATACCAAAAGATGTAACATTGATAATGATAGTCCCACATACTTGTGGCACTGCCGCCTTAGTCACATAGGTGTCAAACGCATGAAGAAGCTCCATGCAGATGGACTTTTAGAGTCTCTTGATTACGAATCATTTGACATGTGCGAACCATGCCTCATGTGTAAAATGACCAAGACTCCGTTCTCAGGAACAATGGAGCGAGCAACCAACTTATTGGAAATCATACATACTGATGTGTGCGGTCCAATGAGTGTTGAGGCTCGCGGTGGCTATCGTTATGTTCTCACCCTCACTGATGACTAGAGTAGATATGGGTATGTCTATTTAATGAAACACAAGTCTGAGACCTTTGAAAAGTTCAAGGAATTTCAGAGTGAGGTTGAGAATCAACGTGACAGGAAAATCGAGTTCTTGCGATCAGATCATGGGGGAGAATACTTGAGTCATGAATTTGGCACACACTTAAGAAAATGTGGAATAGTTTCACAACTCACGCCGCCTGGAACACCTCAGCGTAATGGTGTGTCCGAACATCGTAATCGCACTCTATTAGATATGGTGCGATCTATGATGTCTCTTACCGATTTACCGCTATCATTTTGGGGCTATGCTTTAGAGACTGCCACACTCACTTTAAATAGGGCTCCCTCAAAATCCGTTGAGATGACACCGTATGAATTATGGTTTGGGAAGAAACCTAAGCTGTCGTTTCTAAAAGTTTGGGGATGTCATGCTTATGTCAAGAAACTTCAACCTGAAAAGCTCGAACCCAAGTCAGAAAAATCTGTCTTCATAGGATACCCTAAAGAAACTATTGGGTATACCTTCTACCTCAGATCCGAAGGCAAGATCTTTGTTGCCAAGAATGGATCCTTTCTAGATAAAGAGTTTCTCTCGAAGGAAGTAAGTGGGAGGAAAGTAGAACTCAATGAAGTATTACCTCTTGAACCGGAAAGTGGCGCAACATAGGAAAATGTTCCTGAGGTGCCTGCACCGACTAGAGAGGAAGTTAATGATGATGATCACGAAACTTCAGATCAAGTTGCTACTGAACTTCGTAGGTCCAAAAGGACACGTTCCGCACCAGAGTGGTACGGCAACCCTGTCTTGGAAATCATGTTGTTAGACAACGGTGAACCTTCGAACTATGAAGAAGCGATGGCGGGCCCAGATTCCGACAAATGGCTGGAAGCCATGAAATCCGAGATAGGATCCTTGTATGAAAATGAAGTATGGACTTTGACAGACTTGCCCGTTGATCGGCGAGCCATAGAAAATAAATGGATCTTTAAGAGGAAGACAGACGCGGATGGTAATGTGACCATCTATAAAGCTCGGCTTGACGCTAAGGGTTATCGACAAGTTCAAGGGGTTGACTACGATAAGACTTTCTCACCCGTAGCGAAGCTGAAATCCGTCCGAATCATGTTAGCAATTGCCGCATTCTATGATTATGAGATATGGCAAATGGACGTCAAAACGGCATTCCTTAATGGTTTCCTTAAGGAAGAATTGTATATTATGCAGCCGGAAGGTTTTGTTGATCCTAAGAATGCTGACAAGGTGTGCATGCTCCAACACTCGATTTATGGGCTGGTGCAAGCATCTCGGAGTTGGAACATTCGCTTTGATGAGATGATCAAAGCGTTTGGGTTTATGCAGACTTATGGAGAAGCCTGCGTTTACAAGAAAGTGAGTGGGAGCTCTGTAGCATTTCTCATATTATATGTAGATGACATACTTTTGATGGGAAATGATATAGAACTTTTGGACAGCATTAAGGCCTACTTGAATAAGAGTTTTTAAATGAAGGACCTTGGAGAAGCTGCTTATATATTAGGCATCAAGATCTATAGAGATAGATCAAGACGCCTCATAGGTCTTTCACAAAGAACATACCTTGATAAGATATTGAAGAAGTTCAATATGGATCAGTCTAAGAAGGGGTTCTTGCCTGTGTTGCAAGGTGTGAAATTGAGCTCAGCTCAATGTCCGACCACGGCAGAAGATATAGAAGAGATGAGTGTCATCCCCTATGCCTCAGCCATAGGGTCTATTATGTATGCCATGCTGTGTACCAGACCTGATGTAAACTTTGCCGTAAGTTTGGTAGGAACGTACCAAAGCAATCCCAACAAGGAACACTGGACAGCGGTCAAGAATATCCTGAAGTACCTGAAAAGGACTAAGGACATGTTTCTCGTTTATGGAGGTGACAAAGAGCTCGTCGTAAAGGGTTACGTCGATGCTACCTTCAACACAGATCTGGATGACTCTAAGTCACAAACCGGATACGTGTATATTTTGAATGGTGGGGCAGTAAGCTGGTGCAGTTGCAAGCAAAGCGTTGTGGCAGGATCTACATGTGAAGCGGAGTACATGGCAGCCTCGGAGGCAGCACACGAAGCAGTCTGGGTGAAGGAGTTCATTACCGACCTAGGAGTCATACCCAATGCATCGGGCCCGATGACTCTCTTCTGTGACAACACTGGAGCTATTGCCCTTGCCAAGGAGCCCGAGTTTCACAGGAAGACTAGGCATATCAAGTGTCGCTTCAACTCCATTCGTGAAAGTGTTCAAAATGGAGACATAGAGATTTGTAAAGTACATACGGACCTGAATGTAGCAGATCCGTTGACTAAACCTCTCCCTAGAGCAAAACATGATCAACACCAGAATTCCATGGGTGTTCGATTCATCACAATGTAACTAGATGATTGACTCTAGTGCAAGTGGGAGACTGTTGGAAATATGCCCTAGAGGCAATAATAAAATGATTATTATATTTCCTTGTTCATGATAATTGTCTATTATTCATGCTATAATTGTATTATCCGGAAATCGTAATACATGTGTGAATACATAGACCACAATGTGTCCCTAGTGAGCCTCTAGTTGACTAGCACGTTGATCAACAGATAGTTATGGTTTCCTGGCTATAGACATGGAGATGTCATTGATAAGGGGATCACATCATTAGGAGAATGATGTGATGGACAAGACCCAATCCTAAGCTTAGCTCAAAGATCATGTAGTTCCTTTGTTGTAGCTTTTCTGAGTGTCAAGTATCATTTCCTTAGACCATGAGATCGTGCAACTCCCAGATACCGTAGGAGTGCCCTGGGTGTGCCAAACGTCACAACGTAACTGGGTGACTATAAAGGTACATTACAGGTATCTCCGAAAGTGTCTGTTGGGTTGGCATGAATCGAGACTGGGATTTGTCACTCCATATGACGGAGAGGTATCTCTGGGCCCACTCGGTAATTCATCATCACAATGAGCTCAAAGTGATCAAGTGGTTGATCACGGGATCATGCATTATGGTACGAGTAAAGTGAATTGCCGGTAACGAGACTGAACGAGGTATTGGGATACCGACGATCGAGTCTCGGGCAAGTAACGTACCGATTGACAAAGGGAATTGTATACGGATTGATTGAATCCTCGACACCGTGGTTCATCCGATGAGATCATCATGGAGCATGTGGGAGCCAACATGGGTATCTAGATCCCGCTGTTGGTTATTGACCGGAGAGGCTTCTCGGTCATGTCTGCATGTCTCCCGAACCCGTAGGGTCTACACACTTAAGGTTCGGTGACGCTAGGGTTGTAGAGATATGAGTATGCAACAACCCGAAAGTTGTTCGGAGTCCTGGATGAGATCCCGGACGTCACGAGGAGTTCCGGAATGGTCCGAAGGTGACGAATTATATATATGAAGTGCAGTTTCGGCCATCGGGAGAGTTTCGGGGGTCACCGGTATTGTACCGGGACCACCGGAAGGGTCCCGGGGGTCCACCGGGTGGGGCCACACATACCGGAGGGCCCCATGGGCTGAAGTGGGGAGGGGAACCAGCCCCTGGTGGGCTGGTGCGCCCCCCCTTGGGCCCCCCATGCGCCTAGGGTTGGGAACCCTAGGGGAGGGGGCGCCTCCACTTGCCTTGGGGGGGTACTCCACCCCCTTGGCCGCCGCCCCCCCCCCCCTAGGAGATCCCATCTCCTAGGGCCGGCGCACCCCCCTAGGGGGCCTATATAAAAGGGGGGGAGGGAGGGCAGCAACACCTCAAGTCTTGGCGCCTCCCTCTCCCCTGCTACACCTCTCACTCTCGCAGAAGCTCGGCGAAGCCCTGCTGCGATCACTGCTGCATCCACCACCACGCTGTCGTGCTGCTGGATCTTCATCAACCTCTCCTTCCCCCTTGCTGGATCAAGAAGGAGGAGACGTCATCCGCTCCGTACGTGTGTTGAACGCGGAGGTGCCGTCCATTCGGCACTTGGTCATCGGTGATTTGGATCATGGCGAGTACGACTCCTTCATCCCCGTTCTCTTGAACGCTTCCGCTCGCGATCTAAAAGGGTATGTAGATGCACTTTCCTCTCGTTGCTAGTTGACTCCATAGATTGATCTTGGTGAAATGTAGGAAAAAAATTTGTTTTCTGCAACGTTCCCCAACAGTTCTTGTGTTATGGTTGTGCGTAAGTAGTTTCAGGATCACTTCTAGCTTCACGACCATTGTGTTGCTTCTCTTCTCGCTCTTATTTGCGTATGTTAGCCACCATATATGTTTAGTGCTTGCTGCAGCTCCACCTCATTACCTTTCCATTCCCATAACGTTAAATAGTCTTGACCTCATGGGTGTGATATTGCTGAGTCCTCGTGACTCATGGATACTTCCAAAAAGTTGCAGGTGCCGATGATACCAGTGCAGGTGACGCAACCAAGCTCAAGTGGGAGCTTGATGAAGATCTTGGTCATTGTTTTGTGTCTTTCCAGATGATCAGTAGTGGTGCCTAGTTGGGATGATCGGGGATCTAACATCTGGGGTTGTCTTCTTTTATTTTGGTTCCATAGTCGAACCTTGATTGTGCTCTAGATGTTGTATGTTTAACTTGTTATTTGTGTGAAGTTGCGATTGTAAGCCAACTCTTTATCCCTTTCTTATTCATTACATGGGATTGTGTGAAGATTACCCCACTTGCGACTAAACCACCATACGGTTATGCCTCTAAGTCATGCCTTGACACGTGGGAGATATAGCCGCATCGTGGGTGTTACAAGTTGGTAATCAGGGCCATCCCTGACTTAGGAGCCCCCTGCTTGATCGAATCACTGACGTTGTAGAGTCTAGAACAAAATGTTTTGAGTCTTAGGATTATATATATCGGAGAGTAGGATTATTTTTACTCGTTAGTCCCTTCGTCGCTCTGGTTAGGTCTTCCTGACATAGAAGTTTTGACTTTTCTCTCCTCCAATTTCACGAATTTTTTTAGGATCACACGGGTATCTTGGAATCGTCTCAATATTCTTGTGACGAGAACATTGTTCTTGGTGCCTTCTGACATTTAGGGGTTGTGGCAGTGTCCCGGGGAGTTGAGCTCCGAGGTGTTGTCGTCACAATTTTATCGTTGCAGTTCTGGAATACCTGAGTTCGCCGACATCGAAAATCTCTTTTATGCAGTTGTTGGTGAGATAACCTCGACGCGACCCAGTACCGGGGCGGGAGTTCGGGAGTATTGCCATAACTCATATAACGTATGCTTTTCGAAGGTTGAGATACATGATTTTCGAAGGTTTCTATGTTATGTGTTGAAGGATGGATACAACTGGATGTAGGAATTGTTAGTTTGGGTGAGATATTATGCTTCCCCTGTATCCCCAACACTTGATTGCATAACCATAAAGTTGCTAGAGTTTACAAGTGGGAATTCAAGTAGCTCCTAGAATATCTTTCCAACAAACGCATGATATGGGATTGGGTAAATCTCTATCATATGTTTGTTTCCGGCTAATTTCCGCAAGGAAAATCCTTTGTTTTTTTGTGGTATTCGAGTTGCTTCAAGTCAAGTGTTGAATCCATACCTTTTCCTAAGAGGTGTTATCGTATTTCTATGTGAATACTAATCCTTCATGATAATCGAGATTGTCATGTCAATCCTTTTCAACCGGCGTGTTTCTCTTCAAGTGGATCCGATCATTTCAACATCCGGAAGATCAACTCTAAGTTTTCTTGATGGTATCCATTCCATCTGCCCAAGTTGCCTTTGTTTTTCCGCCCACCCACCCCTTTTTCTTCAAGGACACAGATTTCTGAATCAAGTATCCATCTTATGGATGTGAAGTTTCTTCATTCTTTCCTCAATGTTTTTACCCGGTGGTTCTCATGAAGATGCTCTACAAGTTTATTATTCTTCATTCTCTTTTCTTCTCCGGTGAATTCAAGTCAATCTTTGTCGATCATATCCTTTCCTCATTTCAAATGTGTTCTCATGTCGGTGCACCTATTAATCATCCATTTCTCGCTATTCAATTGTTCTAGAGTGCCGAAGATATCTCAAAAGATTCACATTTCCATTATCGATCCGTTCAAGTTATTTCGACATTATTATCTCATTCAAGTTATTTAATTCAATCGGCACATTATCTCTTTTAAATCATCAACAATGTTTCTTCTGAGTGGGCTCTAACCCACAGGTCTTTTCCCAGGATCTTACCCGACTCTTCTAATTTTTCTGGAGCTATCCTCAAATTCTTTCAAAGTTGACGTAAGAATGAATTATCATTAGTCATATGTCTTTCTCCAAGATCTTTCAAATTCTTTTCATCGTTGCTTCAACCTTTCTAATTTTCACCCCGGAGTATCTCAACAATTCATGGTGGTGTTTCTCATCGTCATTCTCAACATTTGAAGATTTTTCTCCAAATCTTATCCGTTCTCTCGAAGATGTGTAGTTCAAGCTTGATGCCATCCTCTCATAATTGTTTTTGATTGTGAAAATGCTTTTGACCCATCCGGAGCAATTCATGAGTCTTTTCAGTTTGATTCTCCGAAGGCCATCATTTCGGGTTTATTCATTCTCTGCTTTCAGCTCTCGTTCTCCAATCTTACCGGTGCATCGTTCAAGTATTCTCTAGTCCGCTCGTGATCTCTTCGTTCTCATGTATCTAAATTCCCTCAAGTATCTTCATTCCTTTTCCAATTCTTCCCGGTGAATTGTGTCTTTGCTACTTTCATTTTCAATTCATACGGTGGTTCATTCAAGATTCCTCTTCCTTCATTATCATATCAATTCATTCGTTGTTTCGAAATCCTACCGGTGGTTCGTTGAAGACCTTCCCAAGTTGGTGTTATATCTATTTTAATCCTTTCCAATGGGAATGAGTATTATACCAAATCCATTGTTTGTCATCAATTTAATTGATGAAGGATAAGCATAATGTAATTCTTATTCCTGTTTCATCGAGTAAATTCAAATCCTTATTCCGAAGGTTCATCAAAATTCTTGTTTTCAATTGCTCATCTTTCTTTTCCGGAGTTCCAAGTTTTCTCAGTTACATCATCGTGAAGCGCCATCTAAATCATTGCAAGGCTTCACCTTGTGTTTTCAACTTCTCTTTCTTTTTATCATCCTTTTATTACCGGAGTTCTTCATGGAGGCTCTACATGGTGGTTCATCAAGGATTCCTTTCATTCTTCAATTGTTTGTCAAGATTCGTCTGGAAGTTAAGTTTCGCCAAGCTATACTCAAAAATAAACATGGTGTTAAACACATGTCTTGTTTTGAGGAGTTCAAGGATTCTTCATCTTGCATTCCAAAGTGCAATTCTTTCATATCTCATCTTCTGAGGTGGTGTTATGTCATTGTTGATAATTACCCTTCAAGTTTCATGATTCACAAGTTTTCAAGAGTGGCATATCTAAATCCATCATTTTCTCTTCGCTCAAGACATCTTTTCAACCAATAAATCTCTTCATTGGAATTAGATTGGGTTATGTTTCACCTAAAGCTTTCCATAGGGATTGTTGCTATTTATGGTGCTCATAAATGACCCATGTTCTTCATTTATGCTTCCGGTGATATAAGTTTCTCATCTCCTCATTGATATCAATCCAATCAATTATTTCCGTTAGTGGCAGATTTCACCTCATAGTTTTGAGATGTTCTTCATAAGCCCACTGCAAGCTAGCTTGTTTTTGTTGTTGTTGATTTTCCAACAACTCCGTTCAACTTTTTCTTCGTAATAATGCCCTTTCAATTCTAATTGCGAGAGTTTCCAGTCTTCTTCTTTGTTCTTTTCTTTCCAACCATCTAGTTTTCCATTCATTTGTTCTGGAGGCAGTGTGTTGTTGATTTCGTCAAGTATCCTCTCATTTTGTAAAGTTCATGTTCAATTCCTTCCATTTATAGTCAGAGTGTTGTCCAAATTATATCATCCGTATTCCTTCTCTATCCTGTTTTAACCCGAGTGTTGTGTCTATCATTCCTCTTCTAACCGGAGTCTCATCCAAGTTCTTTCATTTTGCCAAGTTCATATTCTATGCCTTCCATTTCCAACCAGAGTGTTGTCGTAATTGATCTTTATTGTTCCTTATACATCTCGTTTCTACCGGAGTGCTTGCATGTACTTCTTGTCCATTGTAAAAAAATTCTTATGTCTTTCAACCTATAAGGTTCTCGTAATGTTCCTTGTTCCTCTTTTCTAACAAAGTTTTTTCAACTTTGTTCAACTTCGTTGTATTCTTTCTTTCAATTTGTTCAACCTCTCAAGGTTCTTTGGTTTGACTCATTTTTCAAAGAAGCAACTTAGTTTTACTTCTTTTCTTCCTCTTCTGTTTCTCTCCGGTGCTATCCTTAGATCTCGGGACGACATCCTCTTGTAGTGGTGGTGTGTTTTGATGCCCCGAGTCCGAAGCGCCAGGTGTCTTCTAGTTTTCCGCTGTTGTTGCCTTGTCATATGCTTGCGTGTTGCATCTCGCCATGTCATCATCCGCATTGCATCCGCATGTTTTCAAAACTTGCATTTGTCCGGGTCTCCCAGTTCTCTCCGTTGTCCGTTCTGAGCCCAGACACACTTGCACGCGCCCGTGGCATGTCTGAAATATTATTTTATAAGTGGCTAGAAAATGTTCTTGGAATGGGTTGAAAGTAGGCATGCGGTGATGTTATGTTGTCAGTAGGTCGCGTGCCAAGTTTCATCGCATTCGGAGTTCGTTTGACACCACAACGGTTAACTATAGCGGCATTATAGTCGGTCAAACGTTGGATGTTTTTGGTCTCCGAAAACCCATGCTGGGTCGTTTTCTCTTCTCTCCTCTTAGTCCAAGCCCTTCTTCACAGTCCACCTGCAGCCAACCTAACCACTCCTTGCATTGTGCATCGACCCCCTCGAGTGCGCTTCTGAAGCTGTCCCAAAACCGGACCCGCTTTGTCGTCACCGATGGGTCCGGATCATCCCCTAACATCCCTAAAACATCTGCGATTATTTGTTTGTACTCTCAAAGCATTTTTTAGACCGTCCGATTAGGATCGGAGGGACCTAATACCCCTAAACCTAACCGGCTTGATATATAGTGTGGGTAACCCTAGTTTCTAGGCCTCATGTCCCATCCATCCACTTCATCCGCCGCCACCCTCTCTCCAAATCCTCCTCGGAGTCCACATCGAGCCAACCATAGCCACCCACCTTCTTTCTCGTTCAGCTACCACCGCACACCACCAGCCAGATCCATCCAACCACCAAGCGCCTAGCCTCCCTCGCTTTTGGATCGGCAGGAACCGCGTCTGGATCACCTCCCTCTCGAGCACTTCCATGGAGCCAAGCTCCCGTGCCTCCCGTTTGTCCTTCCCGAAGACCAACAACACCGAGCCCTCGCAGCCGCCTTTGTCCGAGCACTCCCGCGCCGCCAAGCTAGAGCTCTCCTGCGCCGGCCACTCAGGTCACGTCCCTTCCCGTGCTCCTCGTCCTCTCTTTTCCCTCTTTATTTCTCTAAACTCTCTGTCTGTCTCACCCCGTTCAAGTAGGAGCGCCGCCGCCCTCGAGCCATCTGCGTCCGGCCGACAACAAGCAGTAGCCCGTCAGAGTTGAGCTCCACCGGATCTGCCTCCCTCTGCCCGTTGCTGGCGCTCGCGCCACCGTCAGTCACCCGTAGCCGGAGTTCCTCGCCGGCTCGCGCGCCAACCTGCCGATACCAAGACGTCGACCTCCACCGCCCAGGCCCCGGCGACCTCACCGAACCGGGCTCCTCCGCCGCTGCAAGTCCCTTGCCGCGCTGCATCTCCTCTGCAACGAGCGGCAGCTGCAGCCGCTGCAACCGCCGCGCACCATTGGCTGCATCGCCCAAAACCGGCCTCCTCTTCGCTGTTTCCCTCTCCTCCGGCCACCTCCGCCCGTTTCCCCGTCCCCGGTGTTGTCTACAGCTATGCCAAGCCACCGCCGCTGGCTCTACTTCACCTGAACCGGGGGTCCTCTTTTTGCTTCGCCCCGCGCCAAGTCCCCTGCCGCCATGGAGGTCCTGACGCAGGAGCTCACCGTCGACCGCGCCCGACGTCGCTAGCCTCCGATCCGTCGAGCCTCGGTCTCTCTGGCCTCCCCATCGCGGGATCCTTCACGTCCTCCAGTTCATCCAGCTACCGCCTGCAAGTGGCGATTGTAAGCCAACTCATTATCCCTTTCTTATCCAGTACAATGGATTATCTGAAGATTACCCCACTTGCTACTAAACCACCATGCGATTATGCCTCTAAGTCGTGCCGCGACACGTGGGAGATATAGCCGCATTGTGGGTGTTACAACATGATGCAATGCAAATGATGACATGATGAATGCAACAAGCAAAACAAATCACACGATGAATCTCGGAATCCATGAAAGGTATCTGGAGAACCGGTCTTGGGGCGTCATAGGGGGGCCCCCGAACAAGATCTGCATGCATGTATGAACATTCCAATACCACTGCATAAGCATTTCATGAGCATCTACATATGCATATAGATAGGATCCCATTCTGCATTCATTCTCATCTGCATGAAGCTGCAGGTTCTTGCCGTGAACTTTGTTCCGACAAGGAGATGAGGAGACTTCCAGGCACCGTGATCCCTGGCAAGCCAGGCAGATATGTTTTACCAACGGTCCATTAGTGTTCTATACAGCTATAACTTGTGCATAAGAAAACCTCGCCACTCTTGTGAGACTTAGGTGCTCCCATCCACGACTCGAATGTTGCTTCGTTCAGGATGGTCGTAGTAGCCTTTGGTAAGAGAAGTTGGCAGGGGGGCTGGTCACTTTGTCTCTACCCGAGTAGATGCAACTCTCCGGCAGACAAAAATAGTGCCGACAGGGTAGCCCGTCGGGGAAAACTCGTTTATTTACATTAAAGAGGAATCTCGCCTCTGCATGGACATACACATGCATGGGTTCCCGGCAAGGTTCATCTTTTTCATTGATATGCTAATACAAGTACAAGCATTACAGAAAGCAAACATGGACTTGAGAGATTACATTATGTGAATTAAAATTTGGCGAGTGCCGATAGATTTAAGATTGAAAAAAGATAAGTGCCCCGTAATGCCTTTGCCCTTGTCCATTTCCTATAAGACGAGGTCGAAGATGCCGGAGGCGGGCACAATGGGATTTGGTGCCTCCCTAGGATCAGGACGGCGCCACTCCTTAGCAAGGAGGAAGGAACCAGAGGGCAGGAGAGACGGTGGCGCTGAAGGGAGACCAAAAAGGGGTAGCGGGGTCACCAGCAAATGCGAGCCGTCAGAACGGCCACCCCGTTCATGGCGCATCATGGGTTGCGGCTACCTCCCATACCGCTGCCATTCGATGAACTTGTCGTAGCAGCCGTACCCCAGCGGCGCTGATGACGGAAGCCACCATGTGCCCAGAAGACATGGATAGGAGCAACGAGCCCTCCTGCACGGAGAAAGAACGATGCCTAGGAGGAGTTGGGTCGTCTTTACCAATGGCGGCTTCCTTCCATGCCCCTCCCTGGCACCGGGTAAGGCCCCGGACACACCTGCCGGTGGTCGTTACTCCTAGGGGGTCTAGACTGGCCCCACAGATCAATACTAGTCTTTTCTACGCACTTTGTTCTCACTCGTGCGCACCCGGGAGCAACTTCCCGGTCGGTCCAATCCTGAATTACTCCAAGCTAAGCACGCTTAACTTTGGAGTTCTGTCCGAATGGGCTTTTGGAAAAGAAGGAATTCCTTATTGATATGAGTAGTCTATCATCCCTATTAATCCAGGCTATCACACACCGTGAAGGGAAGAAGAATGTCAAGCGATCGACTACCACGCGCCATGCCCACTTCGAGCCTCGACATGGTGTCGTTCGCGTCCCCTCCCACTCAAGTCAAGGACACGGGCGGCCTGGCGGCAAGCATGCTGGGGTTGCCACCCCCGGTGTTGTCGTCGTGCTGCCCGAGTACCCAATTTAGATCTAGGGAAAGCTTCAAGATGGAGCCCGGGGGCTGGCCCCAGGCCCTCTCGTCCAACATATCTAATGAGAAGAAGAACACACAAGAGGAAGAATGCGAGGATGAGTGACTCCCCCTCCTCTGCCCCTCCTTTTAATAGGCAGGCCGGGGAGGGGAGCCGCTCCCTCAAAGGGCATTCCCCGTCCTCCTCCGCCATTTCCAGACGACCTGGCCCTCACCTTAATGCTCCCCCATGCTATGTGCCTCCATTAGCTGCCCAGCATGATGCATGCAGCATACGTGGTTAAGGATAAAGGCGTGGTTGGAAGAGTGAACTGGTCGTTTCTACCCCATGCGTTAAAGTCATTCACAGGCCATCACTGGAGCGGCCCCACCTCTATTGGCTTTACACGACGCGTGGGGAAAACGGAAACTGGCCCAGAATCAAGACTAACGAAGAAACAAAGAAGAACTAAGAGACTAGCTTCTTCAGCAGCCCTGCGTGTACAGTTATTAGGCCCTACCCCAGCGACGCTCAGCAGCGTGTTCGGGGCAGGCCCGGTGGCTTCTATTGGTGCAATAAACCCTGGGTCTATTGCCCAAACTATGCACAGGCACATGAACGAGATTGAAGCACCAGCCCAAGTCAAAGTACAAGAGATCAAGAGCATCGAAGGACCAACATGCATATTAGAGGGACCAAGGCCAAGCCAGAGAAACATGGTATCATCAAAAGAAAGGCATCCCTTGCCGAGAAGGCGAGCCCGGCAAGGGGTGAGGCCACACTTAGAGGCGGACAGCCAAGGCCTCCCAGCAGGGCCTGCTGGGGCTCACGGCGGAAAAACCACCTCACCAACCACACCACCACGAGCCACATCGTCGATCAGTGCAGTGTCAAGACACAAGATGATTAAGTGGCAGCCATTCGCCACAGGGCAGCCATTTTCTATAGGAGAAACCCACAGATGACACCCATCATGCGACGTGTCAAGCAAACATGCATGAAGCTGGCAAGATAGCCCGGCAAGCCTTGCCGGACGACCAACGACATGACATTGAGCAGTGCATTTAATGCGCCCTATCAGCCCGCAGAGTTAGGTATGATATCACCATTTTCTATCTTATCAGTGTGTAATGACCACTTTGCCATTGTGGTAACCCCTTGATTTATAAAAGGAGGCCCATGGCGACCTTAGACTAGGTTAGAAGCTTGGATAACTCGCACCCCCATACGCTGAGGCAACCCTTGCCAGGCAAGTGTACTATGCTCCACCACCACCACCTTTCCACCATCAATCCACCAAAGCAGGAATAGGGTTTTACGCCTCGCGGCGGCCCGAACCTGGGTAAAACTACCTGTGTGATCTCTGCCATGCTTCCCCACGCTCGTTTGCACTTTGTGCAACGCGTCGACCCCCGGGTGAACCAGCAAGGGACCTCCTGGTCCCATACGTAGCCGCGGTTTCCCGTGACACTCGTCTCGCTCAACCCCGTCAAGTTAATAATCGTAGCGATGGCCTCGCACCTAAGTACTTTCACTAGGACATTTACCGTGACAAAACCACGACAGTTGGCTCCCACCGTGGGGCCAACACACGGTGGTTTAGAGTTCTTGAAGGGATCTTTCCCAGGGATCAAGGGATATGCCGTTGGTAGGATGACCAAGAGTCATCGCAGCAAGCTCTACAACGACAATGCTCGCTGGGGCCCCGAGACCCACTCAATCGAGTACGGCTACTAGGTCCCCATCGATGGAATCCACGTCTTCAGCGGCAAGATTGGTGGATCAGAACCTGAGCCAGACATCTGCACTGACATCGTCGAGCCGGGTTAGCGCAAGCAACACGCTTGGGTTCAAGCCGGGCGGAGGCATGCTTTTGTGGGCCTCACGCAAGGGGTGGAACTTGTGAGAGATTCAACGTCTGGAGGAGAGACTCTCATCTACTCAGATGATGAGTCCTCGACCGGAGATATGGAGTCAATCTACCAGCTTCAGGATGGCAGGCTTGGGGGTTGTTCCGATGGTAACTGTATTTCAAACTCCTACTAGCCCCTAGGCCAAGTTGGCATCTTCATGGCAGGCATAGCGCCGGCTCTTAATTCTTCAATGCCGATGCAACAGCAATGACCGTCCCGGCGGCTGCGGCGGATGGCACATCTGGCTTAGTCAGGCCACCGGTTCAAGTCTTACCTGACCTAATGGGAACCTTGACGACCCTACTGGCGACTAAAGTCACTACACAAAATGAGGCCAAGCGTAATGCCGATACTGTGTAGCTTAGGGAGCAGATGACCATGGCCCAGGAAGATATCAACACCGAGAATGCTCGGATGGCAATGATACAGGCTCAGAATAACGCTGAGTTGGAGCGCGTGAAGGTGGAGGCCTGACATTTAAGTCTGGATCAAAACGCTTCAAATGCAGTCCTTCGGAGGAGGCAGCAAACCCGTTTGCCCTTTAATTATGAACCAATGAATTCGTTCGACACCAGGGGCATGACCAAGTACTCTAGGAGCACCGGTTATACCCCGAACCACAGAGGCACCAGGTAGGGCGGCGGCTCAGCCTCGTCAGCCAGAGCCATCCCGCAGAGGCCAGACCCCGCCTTGGTGTTTCACAACACCGTTGGCTCACTTTTCTTACCCGGTGGATAACATGGTAGCAGCGGCTACACGTCTCAATGCGGTCCCGATTACTGGCGAGTCGCCCATTGTGGTGGAAGCACGAAACGACATTGAGCTACTTCAACTGGCGATTGCACAACAGGAGAAGTATTCAGATAGTCGCTATCATGTGCACTCAACTCCCCTCCCGAGCCATAGTTACAACCAACATGTTGTGTCTACCGCGGTCTCCAGCAGTGAGCGACGCCACAACCTACCCCTAATCACACAAACAAATGCTCAGGCAATTGTAGATGATGCAAGAGCCCCTCAAGTAGTAGAGGCGGCAAACCAGGGAGCTTATCAATAGGTACCAATGATTCCTTCATCTTTGGTAGGCATCGGGTCAAGTACTCCCGTGATTGTTGCCAGCTCTACGAAATGAGCGTTTTCCCAAGGATTTCAAAGGCCTTCGTAAGGTGACAAATTACACGGAGGACCTCCCTCCTATCGGTGCAACGAACGATCATGTTTGTTTCCTAGACTTATACACACGCACACTAGCTCCCAATATCCAACAGCGACATCCGAAGCAAGGCCAAACCAGAAGAACCACTCTTCGTCAGATCAAGGCTTGGATCAATAAGACCAAGACAAACAAGATAGCAGAGCACTACCTTGGGAAAGCCTCCCTTGCTGGGCAAGAGCGCCCATCCAGGTCGAGGCCACCCCAAGGACAAGTCCAAGACTTCCCCGGCAGGCTTGCTAGGACCAGTAAGGGTGAATATCCGTGCCAAGGCACCACCGCTCCACCTCGCAGCGACGCAAATCACTTATCAATGCGGTTTCGAGTAGCCAAGTGATTAAGTGGCATCCACTGAGCAGGTGGCAACCCTTTTTGGAGATAGATTACCTTCACGTGACACCCATCAAGAGGCATCTCAAGCAGACCAGGAGAATACAATTAAGCTGCCCGACATGCTTGCCGGGCTGCATCGTCAGCATGACACTTTCGGCATTCTAGGACCCAAGGTACCCATACTTGTCTGCCTGCGACCCACGGCATGGCTCCATCGATGGCCTGGTATAGACCATCTAAAATACCACCAAGATAGGACCCTCACGAGGGGCCAAGCCTCGCAAGGCGGACGACGTCAAGACCTCCCGAGGGAGTGCCCCCCAGGTGGCCTCCCGAGGAGAAGATATTCCTATGCAGGCACCAGTCTCATGAGGCTACCATAACACAAGCCATGACGATCACGGAAGGCGGGCACCAGCGGGCGCAGAGAAGGCAGTTTCCTCTTTGGGTATAAGTAGGCAAGGATAGGCGTGGGTTACCGAGGAATCTGGCAAAGGTTTCCATTCCGGTGCAACGAGACCAAGGCCGCCAGTGCGGCAGGACGGATGTCATCACCAAGCCCACCGCTGCGTCACAACTAGAAGCTTTGCGGGCAAATACCACGTTTTCATCATGATAAGATGTACTACTTGTCCTCTTTAAAATTAGCCACTTTAGGATCCCTTCCCGCCTACGTTTTGGGAGAAGAGGAACGAGGCCACTATAAATATAGGTTAGCCACCACTGTAGAAGGGGTCCACTCATTCCCTCACCCACAGACCGTGCGAGGTTATTCATCCCTTGTACTAGTTCATCCTTAGCCCCTTGTGAGGCCAATCCACCACAAAGCAGGAGTAGGGTCTTAAACCACAAGGTGGCCCGAACCTTGGTAAACTGCCGTGTTCATCTTCTTCCTTGGTCGTGTGAATCGAGCTAGGACGTGGGGCGATGGGCTGGTAGGCTGGATAGCTTGAGTTCTTCACACACGCCCTAGGGTTCGAACCTTGTGTCTACGGAGCCCTGAATCTGACATTTGGCGATTCTTAGCTCCTCGTCAACTTCTCCAACAAGGAATACAAGCCTAAGGATGAGCACATGGAGGCATGAGGTACGCAAGATTGAAAAATGATCCCTTGGTTTGGAATTGCAGCACGTCCCGCGTGGCACGAACAAGGAGGCCGATGACATCGCCAAGAGGGCGTCCCGACGCGAGCCCCATAAGCTTGGTGTCTTTGAGGAGCGGCTCTTCAAGCCATCGGCAACCCCCCCCCCCCCCCCCGCTGCAGGTCCTATGCTTCTTCGGAGGAGCCGCCCCTGGCCCCCTCTACATGTGCCCCGGCCTACGGTCCGACCTCTGGAGCCCGCCTGCTCCTGGCTCTCGAACCTTAGCAGGGGCGCTGGGCTGAAGAGTTGAAGGCGTACCTCCTCCTGGGCGCTATGCCTGAGAAGGAGGAAGATGTAGAGCGCCTGACACGCCAGGCCACCGCTTACTGCTTGCAGGACGGTGAGCTCTACCGAAGGCGCCCGAATGACGTCTCGCTGCGATGCATCTCCAATGAACAAGGGAGCGAGCTGCTGGCCGACATCCATGGTAGTGATGGCGGGCACCATTCTTTGTCGCGCACCCTCGTGGGCTAGGCGTTCCGTAGTGCGTTCTACTTGCTCACAACGCTCAACGACGCCACCGAGCTGGTGTGATCCTATGAGGCCTCTCAGTTCCATGCCAAACATTTCCACCAGCTTGCTCAGGGCCTTCAGACCATCCCGCTCTCATGGTCATTCGCAGTTTGGGGGCTGGATATCCTGGGCCCGTTTTCCCGAGCAGCCAGGGGCTACCGCTACCTCTACATCGCCATCGACAAATTCACCAAGTGGACAGAGGTGGAGCCCGTGGGCACCATCCCAGCTTGCTCGGCTGTCAAGTTCATCAAGGGCCTCGTGAGCCGCTTCAGGGTCCCCAACCATATCATCACTCACAATGGCTCCCAGTTCACGAGCAACCTCTTCAAAACATATTGTGGTAACCTTGGAACGCAGATATGCTACGCTTCAGTGGCGCACCCGTGGAGTAACAGTCAAGCCGAACGTGCCAACACGGAGGTCCTGAGGGGTCCTATGACGAGGAGCTTCAAGAAGAAATGCAAGGCATGTGGCAGGGGTTGGCTCCATGAGCTTCAGTCTGTGCTGTGGTCCATCCGCAATGATACGTCTCCAACGTATCTATAATTTTTCATTGTTCTGTGCTATTATATTATCTATTTGGGATGTTTTGTATGCATTAATATGTTATTTTATATTACTTTTGGGACTAACCTATTAACCTAGATCCTAGTGCCAGTTCCTGTTTTTGAGTTTCACAGAGAAGCACTACCAAATGGAGTCAAAACAGAATAAAACCTTTGCGATGATTTTTCATGGACCAGAAGACAACCAGGAGACTTGGAGATGAAGTTAGAGGACCCACGAGGTGTCTACAAGGACGAAGGGTGTGCCCAGGGGGGTAGGGCGCACCCCCACCCTTGTGGGCCCCTCGTGCACCCGCTGACCTAATTCTTGCACCTATATATTCCCATATATCCCCAAACCAACAGAGGCATCCACGAAAGAACTTTTCTACCACCGCAACATTCTGTACCCGTGAGATCCTATCTTACCTTTTGGCACCTTGCTGGAGGGGGATTTGATCACGGAGTGCTTCTACATCAACTCTATTGCCCTTCCGATGAAGCGTGAATAGTTTACCACAGACCTACGGGTCCATAGCTGGTAGCGACATGGCTTATTATCTCTCTTTGATTCTCAATACCATGTTCTCATCGATGTTCTTGGAGATCTATTTGATGCAATACTTTTATGCCTGATTTGATATCTTTGTAATTCTCTTCGAACTATCGGTTTGGTTTGGCCAACTAGATTGGTTTTTCTTGCAATGGGAGAAGTGCTTAGCTTTGGGTTCAATCTTGTGGTGTCCTTTCCCAACAATAGTAGGGGCAACAAGGCACGTATTGTATTGTTGCCATCGAGGATAAAAAGATGGCGTTTTCATCACATTGCTTGAGTGAATTCCTCTACATCATGTCATATGCTTAAGGTGTTACTCCATTCTTTATGAACTTAATACTCTAGATGCATGCTGGACAGCGGTCGATGGGTGGAGTAATAGTAGTAGATGTAGAATCATTTCGGTCTACTTGACACGGACATGATGGCTATATCCATGATCATTGCCTTAGATATCGTCATAGCTTTATGCTTTTCTATCAAGCTCAGTAGTAATATGTTCACCCACTGTAGTATTTTCTATCTTGAGAGAAGCCTCTGGTGAAACCTATGGCCCCGGGTCTATTTTCCATCATATAAGTTTCCGATCTACTATTTTGCAATCTTTTACTTTCCGATCTATAAACCAAAAATATGAAAAATATTTACTTTATCGTTTATCTATCTCTACCAGATCTCACTTTTGCATGTAACCGTGAAGGGATTGACAACCCCTTTATCGTGTTGGGTGCTATCGGATCCTAGGCTCCGCAGACCCTTGAGAGGATCGAACACTGTGGTGCGTCCGAAGAACTCCCTCTCCCCAACCTGCTGGCCCAATGATTCCACAGCCTAGCTCGATGAACCCAAGGGACAAGAGGCACAATAGTTTATCCTGGTTCGGGCCACCTTGCGGAGTAATACCCTACTCCAGCTTTGTGGTGGACTGCCTCGAGGGGCTAAGGATGAACTAGTACAGTGGTTCAACAACCTCAGGAGGTGAGGTGTTCTTGAGCTCGAGGAGCTAGTGGGTGTGAGGTTGGTCTGAATGATCTAATCCCTCTTTCGGGTGGTGGCTAAGTACTATTTATACTGGCCTTCGTCCTCTTCCCAAATGTAGGCTGGAAGAGATCCCACAATGACCAAGTTCAAAGGTAGAAAACTAGTACAAGTTATCCTAACAAAAGTAGTCTTCACCTGCAGAGGCTCAGGTGGTCACGCTATAGTGGGCTCTCTGACGACCTCCGTCCTGTTGTCCTAGTGGTCTTGGTCTCCTTGCACCAATATGGAATCATTTGCCTGATTCCTCGGGACTCCGCGCCTGCGCTTGCCTCCTTGGCACCAAAGGGGAAACTGGTACACTGCGCCCGCTGGCCCCCGCCTGGCCTTGGTCGTCATGGCTCACGTCATGTGAACCTCGCAAGGTGCACCTTGCCTTGATATCTCTGCTCCTATGGAGCCAGCCTAGCGAGGCCGCCCCCAGTGAGCTCTGGTCTAGTCCGCCTCGTGAGGCTTGACCCCTCGCGAGGGTCTTGAGTCGTTGCTGCTGAAACTAGGCCGTACCGGGCCACTGATGGAGCCACGCCGTGGGCTGCAGGCAGGCAAGTCTGGGTACCCCCGTTCCCAGGACGCTGGTAGGTGTAAGTTGTTTGATTGTTGCTGCAGGTATTCGGTGAATTGTGCGTTGTATCTAACCAACTTATACCTTGGTTTTAAAACTAAGGGAAATACTTATCGCTACATTGCTGCATCACACTTTCCTCTTCAAGGGAAAAACCAACGCAAGCTCAAGAAGGAGCACACCACCACGACTAAGCCCACCTGCGAGACCCCGTTCTTCCTCGTCTACGGGGCTGAGCTGGTCCTCCCACATGAAGTCAAAATTGCTCCCCGAGGGTCTTGGCGTTTGATGAGGCATGCCAGGACGCCTCGCGGGGGATAGACCTCGTAGTCGGGAAGGAGGGCCAACGCCAAGCCTGGCTCCAAGCCGCGAGGTACCAATAGGCGCTGCGGCGGTATCACCACCGCAGCATCCGCTCCAGGCCCCTTAAGGTGAGTGACTTCGTCCTAAGGCGTGTGCTCTCCAGGGAGGGGCTTCACAAGCTCTCGACTATGTGGGAGGTCCCATTCAGGATCGCACATGTCTCCATACCTGGCGCCACGCGCCTAGAGACGCAGGACGGGGTCCCCATCCAGAATGCCTGGAACATCTAACACCTCTGGAAGTTTTATCCTTAACAGGTGAGTGCCATGTGCCTCTCAAGTCTTTGCTCATGCCACTATCACGTAATAATGAGTGGGGTTGTACATGCCCCGGAGTCTCTAAGTGATGCCCCTGAGCCTCATGGGGGTCTCACCTACGTCTTAGTGGAAGCCCCGTGCTCCATGCTGGCGGGAAGACCAGAAGACTAGTGTAGGTGCCGGACGTGGTTGTTCTTTCGCTTTCTTTTTGTAGCTGATTTGCCACTTCTTGGAATGAAATTTGAAGTTCTGACATCTATGTTTGAAAGGGATGGGAGTTTTTCACCTTGCAGCGTTTATTTTTACAAGCCTTGCTTTGGGAGAGGGGCAGCTGCCCATCTCTTCCCCGCGTGTCTCATGAGCGGGGGGCTACATGGCACATTGTGCATGCATGGGTCCGGCCACGAACACACCACACCAAAGCCTTGCTGCCCTAGCCTTTGGCATCTTAATCCTCGCGCGACGCTCGTGAACGAGCCAATGGGCATGTGCGTTCCCCATGATCCCTCATCCCCTGGCCTCGTTGGGCATCACGACCTAGCATACCAGTGGCGATCAGTCATCACGGGGGGATTCACATCGGCTGCGGCGCCCTATGGAACATCTCAGGAGGCCATAGGGCTCGCCAGAAACCTCATGGCCACTGGGTTCCTCCTGAGGCCTTAGAACCTTTGGATCCTCAGGAAGGAAACACATGATAGGATCTCTCTGGAACGAGGGGCGCACAGGAGATCCAAGCTCCAAAGAAGCACGACCTCGCGAGCTGGGAGTCTACCACAAGCACACTAACCTAACTTATCCTAATCACGATCAACAAGAATCCATCAATTAGTAGCGACACGAATGCCAGGATGCGATATAAAAATGTTAATATAACAGCGCAAGTGCCACAGTTCATTACATACCCCGACAGGGCTTTCTACTACTTGATGCATGAAAAAAAGCAAAAGTAGCCTCGCGACCATCGCGGCTCCTGAAGCCCAGCTCTAGCGACGCCCGTACTCAGACGAAGTCCTCCTCCTGCTTCACCGAAGTGCGATGGTGAGGCGGCTCGTCGTCCTCCCCGGTCCGAGCTAAGCGGCATGGCGGCTTGATGTTGCTTGAAGCTACGTTGGTATTTCCCCAAAGAGGAAGGGATGATGTAGCACAGTGGCGGTAGGTATTTCCCTCACATATGAAACCAAGGTTAGCGAACAAGTAGGAGAACCAGGCAACACAACGTAAACATCCCCTACACATAGATAACAAATCCTAGCAACCCGACATGTTAAAGGGGTTGTCAGTCCCTTTCAGGTAATGGTGCCATAAATTGCTGCGTGACGGGAGAAAGTTGTAATTGATTAAATAAATAGATCGCCAATAAAATAAAGTGTGGCAAAGTATTTTTTGGTTTTTGGATTAATAGATCTAAAAATAAATGCAAGAGAAAAGTAGATCGCAAAGGCAAATATATGAGAAAGAAGACCCGGGGTCGTAGGTTTCACTAGTGGCTTCTCTCGAGAAAAATAGCAAATGGTGGGTAAACAAATTACTATTGGACAATTGATAGAACATCAAATAGTTATAACGATATCTAGGCAATGGTCATTACATAGGCATCACATCCAAAATTAGTAGACCGAGTCCTGCCTGCATCTACTACTAGTACTCCACACATCGACCGCTATCCAGCATGCATCTAGTGTATTAAGTTTATGGAGAAACGGAGTAATGCAATAAGAATGATGACATGATGTAGACAAGATCTATCTATGTAGAGATAGACCCCATCGTTTTATCCTTTGTAGCAACGATACATACGTGACGTTTCCCTTTCTGTCACTAGGATCAAGCACCGTAAGATCGAACCCATTACAAAGCACCTCTTACCATTGCAAGATAAATAGATCAAGTTGGCGAAACAAAATCCAAATATCGGAGAAGAAATACAAGGCTATAAGCAATCATGCATATAAGAGATCAAAGAAACTCAAATAACTTCCATGGATATAGTTAGATAGATCTGATCATAAACTCAAAGTTCATCGATTCCAACAAACACACCGCAAAAGAGTTACATCATATGGATCTCCAATAGACCATTGTATGGAGGATCAAGAGAGAGAGATGAAGCCATCTATCTGGTAACTACGGCCCCGGAGGTCTACAAAGAACTACTCACGTATCATCGGAGAGGCACCAATGGAGGTGGTGAATCCCATCTGAGATGGTGTCTAGATTGGATCTGGTGGTTCTGGACTCTACGGCTGTTGGATGAATATTTTGTCGACTCCCCCAGGGTTTTGGTATTTTTGGGTATTTATAGAGCAAAGAGGGGGTCCGGGGGGCACCCGAGCTGGGCACAACCCACCAGGGCCCGCCTGGGCCTCCTAGCCCGCCTGGTGGGTTGTCCCCTCCTCAGGACTCCCCTAGGTGCAACCACGGCCCAACATGTTCCTTATGGTCCATAAAAAATCTCTGTAATGTTTCGTGGCATTTGGACTCCGTCTGATATTGATTTTCTATGATGTAAAAAACATGGAAAAACAGGAACTGGCACTTGGCACTATGTCAATAGGTTAGTACCAAAGAATGATATAAAATGACTATAAAATGATTGTAAAACATCCAAGATTTATAATATAACAGCATGGAACAATCAAAAATTATAGATACATTGGAGACGTATCAGCATCCCAAAGCTTAACTCCTACTCGTCCTTGAGCAGGTAAGTGATAAAAACAGAATTTTTGATGTGGACTGCTGCCTGTCATGTCATATCATATTATTTCTTTATAGCATGGAAAACTAGACTTTTAGTTGTCCAAAGCAATAGTCTAGTTTTGACATGATAATTTAGATACTCAAGCATATCAACAAGCAACCATGTCTTTCAAAATATCAACGCTAAAATAAGTTATCCCTAGCCCATCATGCTCAAACATTGATCCATTCATGAAACGCACTCAAAAATTAGCTACACCCAATGCTTAAATACGATAATGTTGCCTCCTAGTTGGTGCTTTTATAAGAGAAGGTGGAGAATCAAAATAAAATTGCATAAAGTAAAAGAAGGGCCCTTCGTAGAGGGAATTATGGATTTGTAGAGGTGCCAGAGCTCAAAGCAAAAAACTTAAAGACATAAACATTTTGAGAGGTGTATCCATCCGACCAACGAAAATGACTTAGAGTTCCCAATACTTTCCATGCATAGATATATCATAGGCGGTTCCCAAATAGAAAATAAAATGTATTCCTTTTTCCACCATATTTTCACTTTCCATGGCTAACCGTATCCACGGGTGCCCTCCATACCAAAACTTTCCAAGGAATTTATTATTTGACAACATAAAGTAAATTGATTTTTGCATTTCGGGACTGGGCATCCCTAATACCTTTGCCTTAATCCTGTGCATTGCCAAGTGAATAAACACCTGTCTTGAGAATAACACATCAAGCATAGAAAATATTAGCCACCCCTCACCACTCCACGAGTGAAACAAATACACAAAAGAGAAGTTTATTTTGAAAATTAGAGATGGAACATGCAAATTCTCTTAAAACAGTAAAAGAATACTGCATACAAGTAGATATAGTGGACTCGTGTGGCAAAACTGGGTTAAAGGTTTTTAGATGCACAAATAGTGAACATACTTAGTGCAAAATGAAGGCTAGCAAAAGATTGGGAAGCGACCAATTAAGAAATAGATAATCTCATAAGCAAGCATTCAGCATAAATAACACCGAATAATGCACCATAAGTAGGATATAATTTCATTGCATGACTATTGACTTTCGTACTTGCATAGGGAATCAGAAACCTTAACACCAATATTCTTACTAAAGCATAATTGCTCATCAAGATGACTCACGTATCACATCATCATATCTCAAAACTATTACTAAGAATTAAGTTTATTTTATCCAATGATCTTCATGAAACTTTTTATTATATCCTTCTTGGATATCTATCACTTTGGGACTAAATTTCATGTATTGCTTTTGACAAGATCCAACAAATATAAGTGAAGAACATGAGCATAATAAAAAATTTCTTTCTATCAAATTAATTTAAATGAAGCAAGATTGAATTTCTTGAAAATTTTACCAACTCTCAAATAAATCTAAGTGAAGCAAGAGAGCATTTCTTCAAAAATGCTAAAGCACACCGTGCTCACAAAGATATAAGTGAAGCCCTAGAGCAAGTCCATTGCTCATAAAAATTGAAGTGAAGCATAGGGATGAATTCTAACAAGTCATGACATAATTTTGGCTCTCTCAAATAGGTGTGTCCAGCAAGGATTTATAACTTAAAACACATAATTAAACAAGCAAAGACTCATATCATACAAGACGCTCCATGCAAAACACATATCATGTGACGAATACAAATATAGTTTCGAGTAAAATACCAATGATCGTTGGAAGAAAGTGTAACACCCACAATGCAGCCAGATCTCCCACATGTCGGTGCACGACTTAGAGGAATAACCGCATGGTAGGCATGTCGCAAGAGGGGTAACCTTTACACATCCCATGTACTGAATAAGAAAGGGATAAAGAGTTGGCTTACAATCGCCACTTCACACAATACATAAAAATATCATACATCATCGAGAATACAATCAAGGTCCGACTACGGAATCAAAATAAAGAAAGATAACCCCAAATGCTATATCCCCGATCGCCCCAACTGGGCTCCTGTACTGATCATCCGGAAAACACACATAGTAACGGCCCGAATCCTCGTCAAACTCCCACTTGAGTTCGGTAGCGTCCCCTGCACTGGCATCATCGGCACTTGCATCTGTTTGGAAGTATCTGTGAGTCACGGGGACTTAGCAATCTCACACCCTCGCGATCAAGACTATTTAAGCTTAATGATAGGAAAGGTAGTGAGGTGGAGCTACAGCAAGCACCAGCATATATGGTCGCTAACTTACGAAAAAGAGAGCGAGAAGAGAATCAAAGCACGGTCGAGAAGCTAATAACGATCAAGAAGTGATCCTGAAGCTACCTACATTCAAGCATAACACAAGACCGTGTTCTCTTCCCAGACTCCGTCGAAAAGAGACCATCATGGCTACACACATGGTTGATTCATTTTAATTAAGTTAAGTTTCAAGTTCCCTACAACCGGACATTATCAAATTCCCATCTGCCCATAACCACGGGCACGGCTTTCGAAAGTTCAAAACCCTGCAGGGGTGTCGCAACTTAGCCCATCACAAGCTCTCACGGTCAATGAAGGATATTCCTTCTCCCAGGAAGACCCGATCAGACTCGGAATCCCGGTTACAAGACATTTCGACAAAGGTAAAACAAGACCAGCAAAGCCGCCCGATGTGCCAACAAATCCCGATAGGAGTCGCACGTATCTCGTTCTTAGGGCACACCGGATAGGTCAAGCTATGAGTAAAACCAACCATCAACTTGCCCCAAGGTGGCCCCGCAGGTTGCCCGTTTTGGACCAACACTCAAAGGAGCACTGGCCCGGGGGGTTTAAAACAAAGATGACCCTTGAGTCTGAAGAACCCTAGGGAAAGGTATATGGTGGTAGGTAGGCAAAGGGTCAAACAAAGGTTGGGCCTTGCTGGAGGAGTTTTATTCAGAGAAAACTGTCAAGGGGTTCCCATAACACCGAACCGCGTAACGGACGCAAAATCAAGGAACATAACACCGGTATGACAGAAACTAGGGCGGCAAGAGTGGAACAAAACACTCGGCATAAGGCCGAGCCTTCCACCCTTTACCAAGTATATAGGTGCATTAAAGTAAACAAGATATAATAATGATATCCCAACAATATCCATGTTCCAACATGGAACAAACTTCAGCTTCACCTGCAACTAACAACGGTATAAGAGGGGCTGAGCAAAGCGGTAACATAGCCAAACAATGGTTTGCTAGGGAAGGTGGTTAGAGGCTTGACATGGCAAAATGGGAGGCATGATATAGTGAGTGGTAGGTATCGCGGCATGGCAAAAGAGCGAACAACTAGCAAGCAAAGATAGAAGTGATTTCGAGGGTATGGTCATCTTGCCTGCAATGTTCTCAGAGTTGACGAAAGCTTGATCCTCGTTCCCGTCTCAACAGGTTCCTACATCACGTACTCGTCTCCTGGCTCTACCCAAGGGAAGAACACAAGCAAAGGAACCAACAATCAATCACGATGCAATGCGCAAGCAACATGATGCAAAACATGGCATGATATGCGAGATGTGATATGCAATGCATATGTGTGCTCCGGAAGGAAAAGATTGATCAAGGCATCAACTTGTCAAATCAAGTGTGCCGCTGGAAAGATGAGATGATTTCGGTCGAAATCAATATAAAGATCACCGGAATCGGACGCACGGTTTGCAAATGGCAAGCAAAACAATAATGGCACAAATCTGCGATTAACAGCATGATGCCATCTAGAATGCAAGAAGAAATTTAGCTATTTCCCACCAACATAACAACAAAGCACATGGCAGTGATCTACTAAAGATGCTTGACAAAAGATGAACACTAAGCTACGGCTAAATCACACCAGAGCAGGTTCAAACAAGCATGACAAAAGTGCAAAAGATATCAGCTTCACAGACTTAGTGAAAATACTAACATACCAGGAAATAACATCAGGAAGCCATGTTTAGAGCAAGCTAACAAGATTCTGCAGGAACATATCATAGCAAACAAAGGCATGGCATGAATCTACTAAATTCATAAATCAAAAGTCCCTTACTGAACATGAGCCAAAAAGGCACAGAAGATATGATGGCACCCATGTAAACATTGCAAGTTTCGTTAACAGATTCAGACTTTGCAGAAAACTGAGCATGGCATAAACAGAATTATTAAGGCATCTTTGAGAGTTCAATTCACTCACCACAAGTCATTGCGTGAGAAGATAATCATAGAATCAGCAGGAAGACATGTTCATGAATCTAACCATGGCAAGAGCAAGTCCATAGCATGCATGGATAAACTACAACAACCATGGAAAAATTGACTAACATGTAAATAATCTGCCAGGAACATTTTATAGCAAAAGTAGAGCAAGATTGAGACATGCTAGGGAACTCCATAATAGCAAACAGGGGCATGGATGGATATAGCCTAACCATATGCCCAAATCATCCTTACTGAAGCAACTCAAAACAAGCACGGATCTCTCTGTAGCATCATGGTTACATGTCATAAAAATAATAGCAGACCCAGGACTTAGCAAAATCCTAAGTCCCTGAAATCAGAAATAACACGAAGGCTACTTTGCATGCTTGTGCTAGTCACCACATTGATCACAAAAATACATGGTAAGCACCCATTTAAAGATAGCATGGCATATACCAAAACACATGTAGAGCTAACGCCCATAAGATGCACACAACAAATGTAACAAAAATGACAAATCCTCATACTCTGATAAGTAACAACACCTAACAATTTATAGCACTCTTGCATCAGTGATTTGCGCAACAAGATGGACTCAAAAAAGCATGCCACAATGGAATGAAATGAGGAGCATCTCATAATGACCATTTTGATATCTCATGCGCATGAAACGGAGCCATGGTCATGGAGTTATGTCATAAAGAACAGAGGCATAATATGTTCTAGAATAAGGGACTTAGTGGGAAAAGAGTGGGTGTAGACCTCAAATCTAGGGTTCGGGCTTGCTCCACGAGGTTCATCGGAGGCATCGCTAGACTTGCGCTCTACGGTGGCCGGAGAAGAGGAGGACGACGTCGGCGACGCTTGAGGGCGGTGGAGGAGGCAGGCGAGTCGCCGGTGTTGCTGGTGTTCTGTCGGGGTGGGTGGAGCTGCAGCGAGGCGGCGCAGCTGTGCGGGCGGTCGGTGGTGAGGTGCGGTCGTGCCGAGGCGGCGGGGCACGGAGGAGCCACAGGAGCGGGCGGCGCCGTGTGGGCCCGGCGAGGCCCGGTTCAGCCCCGGGGCGGGCCGGATCTGGGCCTCGGGCGGCGGCGGCGATGTAGGCGCGGTGGTCACCATGTGTCAGCAAGGGATTCGTCGGGCAGCAGCGGTGGACGTGTCTGGCTGTCGCGGAGGCGTCCGGTGGCGGCGGGGAAGGTTTATCTAGGGTTTGGACCCGGATTTTGGACCGGGAGGAGATATTTATAGGTAGGAGGAGTTTGGAGTGTCCAAATGGAGTGTAGTTTTTGACCACGCGATCGTGATCTGACGACGGAGGACATGGGAGAGGTTTGGATGGGTTATTGGGCCGTTTTAGAGGGCTGTTGGTATGCAACACACACGGGGCCTTTACGGTTCCCCGGTTAACCGTTGGAGTATCAAACGGACTCCAAATGACACGAAATTTGACAGGCGGTCTACTGGTGGTGTACCAAGGCCACTTGGAAAATCTCGGTCCATTCCGAGAACGTTTATCACCCGCACAAGAAAAGAGACAAAAGGGGGCGCCGGAGGATGTAGGTGTGTCGGATTGTGAAACGGACAACGGGGAAAATGCTCGGATGCATGAGACGAACATGAATGCAAATGCGATGCACATGATGACATGATATGAAATCCATGACATGAACAAAATGCAAAACAAAGACAAAAACCCAACTACGATGGGAATCAAATAACTTAAAGCCGAAAATGGCAGAGTCGGAGTACAAATATGGCAGGTTACATCCGGGGCGTTACAACACTCCACCATTACGAAAGGATCTCGTCCCGAGATCTAGGACTGAAAGAACTTTGGATATTCGGAATGGAGGTGATCCCCGCGTTCCCATGTGGCTTCTAGGTCGGAATGATGTGACCACTTCACTTTCAGGAATTTGATAGACTTGTCGCGAGTCTTGCGCTCGGTTTCTTCAAGAATAGCAACGGGATGCTGATGATAAGACATGTCTTCCTGGAGATCAATCTCTTCAAAGTTCATGGTGCGGTCAGGAGTCTTGAAGCACTTGCGAAGCTGTGAAACATGAAACACGTCATGCACATTTGTGAAGTTGGACAGAAGCTCAATGATCTTGAAAGGACCCACGTATCTAGGGGCAAGCTTCCATTTGATACCGAAGCGGCGAGTACCTTTCATTGGAGAGACGCGGAGGTAGCCATGGTCTCCAATCTCGAAAGACAAGTCACGATGCTTGCGCGATTGCGCGGCTTTGAGATTTTCACGGATGACTTTACACATTTCTTCAGCTTCTATGATTAAGTCATTGCCAAGAAGTTAGCGTTCACCAGTCTCTGAATAATTAGTTTGAGGATGGAAGGTTGTGCTGAAGCGAATGTTGGTGCCCATGGCCTTCTGAAAGGAGTCCCAGAACTTAGAAGTAAAGATGCTTCCACCATCTAAAGATATCAACTGTGAAATGCCATGCAAGGAGGTGTATAGCTGTGGCAACTGAGCTGTTGTGATAGATTCTTTGATAGGAAGAAAATGAGCCACTTTTGTATGCTTGTAGATGACACCAAAGATAGCGTCATTTCCACGTTTGGACTTGGGAAATCCAGTCACGAAGTCCATATCAATATGTTCAAACTTCCATTCTAGAATATCAAGAGGTTGGAGGAGACCAGCTGGCCGTTGGTGTTTTGCTTTCACTCTTCTGCAGACATCACATTCATTCACGAACCGAGCAATTTCTCGCTTCATTCAAGTCCACCAATACGACTGCTTGAGGTCATGGTACATCTTTGTACTTGCAGGATGAATGGATAGAAGGGAATTGTGCTCCTCGTTCATAATGACTTTCCAAAGATCACCTTTAGGAACCACAGTTCGATCCTCGAAGAATAGAGTGTCTTTGTCATCAATGCGATAGCACTTGTATTTGGGTTGGCTCTTGGCAATCCCATTTTTCACCTTCTTCACTATGGCATCAAGAAGTTTAGCCTCACGAATCTGATCTTCCAAAGTGGGAGAGACTTGGAGGTTGGAAAGAAAGCCTTGAGGAACAACTTGGAGATTCAGTTTGCGGAAAGCTTCACAAAGATCCGGTTGGAAGGGCTTGAGAATTAAGCTGTCGCAGTAAGCCTTCCTGCTCAAAGCATCTGCGATGACATTGGCCTTTCCTCAAGTATATTCAATACTCAGATTGTATTCTTGAATCATTTGGACCCAACGAGTCTGGCTGAGGTTGAGGTTGGGCTGAGCAAAGATGTACTTGAGGCTCTTATGATCAGTGAAGATGTCCACTTTCCTTCCCAACAAGAGATGTCTCCATGTTAATAGAGCATGGACAACTGCCGCCAACTCGAGGTCATGAATGGGGTAGTTCTTTTCATTGGGCTTCAACTAGAGAGAGGTATAAGCCACAACTTTCTTCTCTTGAATTAACACAGCACCGATACCTTGCAGGGATGTTGGATTTAGGGTTTCGGCAGACCCTTTAGGTTCGAACATTGGGGTGTGCACGGAGATCTCTCCCCTACCGATCTACGTCCAATCTCCTCGCGTGATCTAAGCTGGAAACAACAAACAACACAAGGGACACAAGGTTTATACTAGTTCGGGCCACCTTTGTGGTGTAATACCCTCCTCCAGCGTGTGGTGTGGTGGATTGCCTCAGGGGCTGATGATGAACAGTACAAGGGAAGAACAGCCTCGCGAGAGGTGTTCTTGAGCTGGTGCGCTAAACTGCTGGGTTGAGTTCAGTCGCCTTTCTCTCTCTCTGCTAGGGTTCTATCAGATCTTTCACCATCGAGATCGTTGTCTCCATCCCCCCTACTCCGTTGTGGCTAGCTCTATTTATAGAGGCCCTGGGCCTCTCCCCAAATAATGAGCGGGAAGGGCACCAACAATTGGCCATTTTGAAGGGGAACATCTAGTACAAGTTATCCTGACCAAAGGTGGTCTTCGGCTGCGAAAAGCACTGGTGATGACGCTGTCTTGGGCCCCACAGTGACCTCCGTCCTGCCACTCTGCTGGTCTTGGTCTCATTGCACCGGAATGGTAACCTTTGCCCGATGCCTTGGCCTGTGCTTGCCCCCTTTGCACCAAAGGGGAAACAAGGACACTGCGCAGGCTGGTGCCCGCCTGGCGCCCGCTTGGTCTCGATCGTCATGGCTTGTGTCACGGGCTCCTCGCGAGGTACCCCCGCCCCTATATCTCCCCCTCCTCGCGAGTCTGCCTGATGAGGCTGCCTTTGAGGAAGCTTCCGGTCGTCCGCCCCATGAGGCTTTGCCCCTCGCGAGGGTCTTGAGCTTGAGCTGATGAAGATGAGCTGCGCTGGGCCCCCACTTGAGATATGCCACAAGCCGCAGGCAAGCAAGTCTGGGGACCCCCGTTCCCAGAATGCCGACAGTAGCCCCCAGGCCCAAGGTGCGCCCGGGCTTGGCCTAGCAGGGAAGCGAAGGGGCAAGCATGAAGCTCCGCGGGGCCCTAATAGCCTGCGGCCTTGGGCGCCGCGTGGTGATTGATTGGACGTGGGCGTACGCGCTTCCCCATGATCGGTGACCGCACGACTTGACAAGTCCCTGCATGCAGAGAAACCGGTCATGATTACCTGCGATCGTGGTCCTCGGCGGTTGGCCTCCTCCAGCTATAATTATGGGGTTGCGCGAGCCCCTTTAGTCCATCCCTTCCTGCTGCTCCTTTCCTTCTTCTTCCTTGCTCTTGCTCCTCCTTACGCCAATGGCACCAATCAACCGGTTTTCTGCAGAAGAGAAGGGAAAGGCTCCCCAAGAGGGTCCCGAAGAAGCGGCTGGTCCTCTGCCACAAAGATGAGGGTGCTCAGCAAGAGGCACCGAGGCCCTGGTACGAGCGGCCGTCGCCTGGGTTTCTGCTACCCTTGTACGCCCGCGTCGTGGGTCCTGGGGGAGAAGGCGTCGAGCAACATCGACGTTGCCGCCATCGACACCGGCGAGTCACGGTGGTGAGCGTCGTTCCTCCTGGAGTCCACGCCGAGTGCTCCTCTCACGAGCTCGTGCTCCACGCTGCCATGCCTCGAAGGTCTTGGATTCGCCTTCCTCCTTCCTTCGCCTTCGAGATGCTACCGAGCGGGGCTCTAGAGCTCTGGCTGCAGCATGCTGACTGCAGTACCCTTGCGACCGGAGCGGAGGTCGCGGTCGTTGCGCCGGGCTAGGTCTTCATGACCCGGGGCTGGGGCGAAATCGTCTGGGTCTGCCTGACGGTAGGTGCCCTCGTAATTCATCTTGAATATGATGACGCCTCCCTGATGTTCTTCAAGGTCTTCGATGCTGAAGGACGCCGGCTGGAGTGCTGCCCCAGGGAGAGCGGCAGGGGCAACAGACCGGCGAGGACCTGGCCCGCCCATCGGCCCTCCAGCAGCTCCTCGAGCAGCGGCGGAGGAGCTGGGGAATCCAGCGGCTCCCCCGAGCTCCTCGCGACTCCGGAGATGAGCAACGACGGCTACGAGCCCCCGAGCTTGCGCCGTGCTTGGAGCGGGGCAGCTGCATCCAGCCGCCGACGCCACTGATCTGGATTGGGTTGGCGTCGGTGTTGGGCAGCCCACTGTTGATGATGGCGTCCCTTGCGGAGGCGCGGGCGATTAGCGTTCCTTAGGATTAGTACTTTTGTTCCCTGCGAGGAATCAAAGCAACACCCTGTGGGGGTATGTAAGGCGTCTGCCATGTCTTTTGTGAACATTGTGTCTTAATATGAATCAATGCAAGGTGCTTGTCCTGCCTTAGCTCGGCTCCCCCTTTCTATCCTCACGAAGACTTGGCGCTCTACACTGAAGGTCCTAGTCCCTAGGCAGTCTTCAGCTGTCGCTGGTATGCCAGGTCGTGATGCCGTGGTCAAGGCCAGGGGGTGAGCGGCCCGAGGTCCGGTAAGAGCCCCCGAGTCGCGATGCTTGGGAGGTCCCCTTTAGCACTCAAGCGGCCATGACAGAGCCGCACTGGGCGAGGGTTTGGCGCTGCGTTGGTCCAACTCTTGTACGGGCATGACTTATCTCTTGAGTTTGGTGTAGTTCCTACGATGAAGCGCCCAGCCCGAGTGGTGGCAGCTGAGGCGCTGCTGGATTAGGTCCTCGCGAGCTTCTTCCCGCTCGTGTGTTGGATTGCTTGTTTGTCGCGATGGCTCAAGATACTACCAAATTGTGTGACTTCACCAATACCAATAATAATGATTTCCTTAGCACTCCAATTGCTCCTCTTGCCAATACTGAATCTGGTGAAATCAATACTACTTTGTTGAATCTTGTTATGAAAGATCAATTCTCCGGCCTTCCTAGTGAAGAAGCCGCTACTCATCTGAATAGCTTCGTTGATTTATGTGATATGCAAAAGAAAAAAGATGTCGATAATGATGTCGTTAAATTGAAGCTATTTCCTTTTTCGCTTAGAGATCGTGCTAAAGCTTGGTTTTCGTCTTTGCCTAAAAATAGTATTGATTCTTGGAACAAGTGCAAATATGCTTTTATCTCTATGTATTTCCCTCCCGCTAAGATCATCTCTCTTAGAAACGATATTATGAATTTTAAGCAACTTGGGTATGAACATGTTGCACAAGCTTGGGAGAGAATGAAATTAATGATACATAATTGCCCTAATCATGGTTTGAATTTGTGGATGATTATACAAAAAATTTATGCCGGATTGAATTTTGCTTCTAGAAATCTTTTAGATTCGGCCGCGGGAGGCACTTTTATGGAAATCACTTTAGGATATGCTACTAAACTCCTAGATAATATTATGGTTAATTATTCTGAATGGCATACTGAAAGATCTTCTAATAAAAAAGTGCATGCCATAGAAGAAATCAATGTGTTGAGTGGAAAGGATGAACTTATGAAATTATTTGCTACTAAGAGTGTTTCTTCTGATCCTAATGATATGGCTTTGTATACTTTGATTGAGAATAACAATGAATCTATGGATGTGAATTTTGTTGGTAGGAAATTTTTTGGTAACAACGCGTATAGAGGGAATTTTAATCCTAGGCCATATCCTAGTAATCCTTCTAATAATTACGGAAATTCCTACAACAACTCTTATGGAAATTATAATAAGATGCCCTCTGAATTTGAGAATAGTGTTAAAGAGTTTATGAATTCACAAAAGAATTTTAATGCTTTGCTTGAAGAGAAATTGCTTAAAGTTGATGATTTGGCTAGGAAAGTTGATAGAATTTCTCTTGAGGTTGATTCTTTAAAGCTTAGATCTATTCCTCCTAAGCATGATATCAATGAATCTCTCAAAGCCATGAGAATTTCCATTGATGAGTGCAAGGAAAGAACCGCTAGGATGCGTGCTTCCAAAGATGCCTTTATTAAAGCGTGTTCTTCCAGTTCCTATGAAAATCAAGATGAAGATCTAAAAGTTATTGATGTGTATCCTATTAAATCTTTGTTTTGCAATATGAATCTTGATGAAACTGAATATGATCTTCCTTTACCTAGAAGGTGTTCTAAAAATTCGGAGTATTTAGATCTTTATGATGAAATTCATGAAAGTGGGATTGAAAGAAATAAAAATCAAGATGTTGCTAAACACACTATATTGGATTTCAAGGAATTTAATTATGAAAGTTGCTCTTTAATTGATTTTATTTCCTTGTTGCAATCCGTGCTAAATTCTCCACATGCTTATAGTCAAAAGAAAGCCTTCACAGAACATATTGTTGATGCCTTGATGCAATCTTATGAAGAAAAACTTGAGTTGAAAGTTTCTATCCCTAGAAAACTCTATGATGAGTGGGAACCAAATATTAAAATTAAAATTAAAGATCATGAGTTTTATGCTTTGTGTGATTTGGGTGCTAGTGTCTCCACTATCCCCAAAACTTTGTGTGATTTGCTAGATTTCCGTGATTTTGATGATTGCTCTCTAAACTTGCATCTTGCAGATTCTACTATTAAGAAACCTATGGGAAGGATTAATGATGTTCTTATTGTTGCAAATAGGAATTATATGCTCGTAGATTTCATTGTTCTTGATATAGATTGCACTCCTTCTTGCCCTATTATTCTTGGTAGACCTTTCCTTAGAACGGTTTGTGCGATTATTGACATGAAGGAAGGGAATATTAGATTTCAATTTCCATTAAAAAAGGGCATGGAACACTTTCCAAGAAAGAAAATAAAATTTCCATATGAAACTATCATGAGAGCCACTTATGGATTGCCTACCAAAGATGGCAATACCTAGATCTATCCTCGCTTTTATGCCTAGCTAGGGGCGTTAAACAATAGCGCTTGTTGGGAGGCAACCCAATTTAATTTTTATTCCTTGCTTTTTTCTCCTGTTTAGTAATAAATAATTTATTTATACTCTGTTTTGGTTGTGTTTTTGTGTTTAATTAGTGTTTGTGCCAAGTAGAACCATTGGGAAGACTTGGGGAAAGTCTTGTTGAACTTGCTGTAAAAAACAGAAACCTTAGCGCTCAGGAGAACTGCTTTCATTTTTATTTGGATAGTGCTATTTAGTTAATTCTTTTTGAATATGATTAATAGATAAATTCCTCACGTCCAGCAATTTAATTTAGAATTTTTGGGGTTCCAGAGCTTGCGCTAGCTACAGATTACTACAGACTGTTCTGTTTTTCACAGATTCTGTTTTTCGTGTGTTGTTTGCTTATTTTGATGAATCTATGGCTAGTAAAATAGTTTATAATCCATAGATAAGTTGGAATACAGTAGGTTTAACATAAATATAAATAAAGAATGAGTTCATTACAGTACCTTGAAGTGGTATTTTGTTTTCTTTCTCTAACGGAGCTCACGAGATTTCTATTGAGTTTTGTGTTGTGAAGTTTTCAAGTTTTGGGTGAATTCTTTTGATGGATTATGGAAGAAGGAGTGGCAAGAGCCTAAGCTTGGGGATGCCCATGGCACCCCAAGATAATCCAAGGACACCAAACAGTCAAAGCTTGGGGATGCCCCGGAAGGCATCCCCTCTTTCGTCCACTTCCATCGGTAATTTACTTGGAGCTATATTTTTATTCACCAACATGATATGTGTTTTGCTTGGAGTGTCTTGTGTTATTTGTTTCTTTGTGTTTTAGTGTGCCACAATCATCCTTTCTGTACACACTTTTGAGAGAGCCATACATGAATTAAAATTTGATAGAATAATCTATGTGCTTCACTTATATCTTTTGACCTATGCAGTTTTGCTCTATGTGCTTCACTTATATCTTTTGAGCGTTATAATTTTGCTCTATGTGCTTCACTTATATCTTTTGAGCTATGTAGTTTTTCTCTATGTGCTTAATTTATATCTTTTGAGCATTATAATTTTGCTCTATGTGCTTTACTTATATCTTTTGAGCTATGTAGTTTTGCTCTATGTGCTTCACTTATATCTTTTGAGCGTTATAATTTTGCTCTATGTGCTTCACTTAGATCTTTTAAGAGTACGGTGGTGGATTTGTTTTAAAGAAACTATTGATCTCTCATGCTTCACTTGAACTATTTTGAGAAGTCTCTTAATAGCATGGTAATTTGCTTAATAATAATATGCTTGGTATTCAAGATTTGTGAAACTTTCTTTTGAGTGCATTGAATACTAAGAAAAGATTGAAGCATGATAATTGTTTTTATATATGGAGGTGAGAATATTAGGGTCATGCTAGTTGAGTAGTTGTGACTTTAAAGAATACTTGTGTTAAAGTTTGTGATTCCCGTAGCATGCACGTATGGTGAACTGTTATGTGATGAAGTCGGAGCATGATTTATTTATTGATTGTCTTCCTTATGAGTGGCGGTCGGGGATGAGCGATGGTCTTTTCCTACCAATCTATCCCCCTAGGAGCATGCACATAATACTTTTATTTGTTAACTTCTAGATTTTTGCAATAAGTATATGAGTTCTTTATGACTAATGTTGAGTCCATGGATTATACGCACTTTTTCCCATTCTTCCACCATTGCTAGCCTCTCTAATACCGCACACTTTTTGCCGGTATCATACACCTACCATATACCTTCCTCAAAACAGCCACCATACCTACCTATTATGGCATTTCCATAGCCATTCCGAGATATATTGCCATGAAACTTTCCACCGTTCCGTTTATTATGGCACGCTCCATCATTGCCATATTGCTAGCATGATCATGTAGCTGACATCGTATTTGTGGCAAAGCCACCGTTCATAATTCTTTCATACATGTCACTCTTGATTCATTCATATCCCGGTACACCGCCGGAGGCATTCATATAGAGTCATATTTTGTTCTAAGAATGGAGTTGTTGAGTTGTAAGAAAAATAAAAGTGTGATGATCATCATTTTTAGAGCATTGTCCCAAGTGAGGAAAGAATGATGGAGACTATGATTCCCCATAAGTCGGGATGAGACTCCGGACGAAGAATAAGAAAAGAAAAAAGGAGGCCATAAAAAAAGAGAAAAGGCCCTAATAAAATAAAATAAAATAAATAAGAGAAAAAGAGAGAAGGGACAATGTTACTATCCTTTTACCACACTTGTGCTTCAAAGTAGCACCATGATCTTCGTGATAGAGAGTCTCTCATTATGTCACTTTCATATACTAGTGGGAATTTTACATTATAGAACTTGGCTTGTATATTCCAGTGATGGGCTTCCTCAAAATGCCCTAGGTCTTCGTGAGCAAGCAAGTTGGATGCACACCCACTTAGTTTCTTTTGACGAGCTTTCATATACTTATAGCTCTAGTGCATCCGTTGCATGGCAATCCCTACTCACTCACATTGATATCTATTGATGGGCATCTCCATAGCCCGTTGATACGCCTAGTTGATGTGAGACTATCTTCCCCTATTTTTGTCTTCTCCACAACCGCCATTCTATTCCACATATAGTGCTATATCCATGGCTCACACTCATGTATTGCCTGAAGATTGAAAAAGTTTTGAAAAAGTTAGAGTATGAAACAATTGCTTGGCTTGTCATCGGGGTTGTGCATGATTTAAATACTTTGTGTGGTGAAGATAGAGCATATCCAGACTATATGATTTTGTAGGGATAACTTTCATTGGCCATGTTATTTTGAGAAGACATAATTGCTTTGTTGGTATGCTTGAAGTATTATTATTTTTATGTCAACATAAACTTTTGTCTTGAATCTTTCGAATCTGAATATTCATATCACAATTAAGAAGATTTGCATTGAAATTATGCCAAGTAGCACTCCACATCAAAAATTCTCTTTTTATCATTTACCTACTCGAGGACGAGCAGGAATTAAGCTTGGGGATGCCTGATACGTCTCCAACGTATCTATAATTTTTGATTGCTCCATGCTATATTATCTACTGTTTTGGACTATATTGGGCTTTATTTTCAACTTTTATATTATTTTTGGGACTAACCTATTAACCGGAGGCCCAGCCCAGAATTACTGTTTTTTTTTTGCCTTTTTCAGTGTTTTGAAGAAACGAAATATCAAACGGAGTCCAAACGGAATAAACCTTTCTGGAACGTGATTTTCTTCCCAAATATGACCCAGGAGACTTGGTCCCTACGCCAAGGAAGCTTCGAGGTGGGCAAGAGGTAGGGGGCGCGCCCTATACCCCAGGCGCGCCCCCCACCCTCGTGGGCCCACCGAAGCTCCACCGACATACTTCTTCCTCCTATATATACCTACGTACCCCCAAACAAACAGAGACAGAGCCAAAAACCTAATTCCACCACCGCAACTTTCTGTATCCACGAGATCCCATCTTGGGGCCTGTTCCGGAGCTCTGCCGGAGAGGGCAGTCATCATGGAGGGCTTCTACATCATCATAGCCTCTCCGATGAAGTGTGAGTAGTTTACCTCCGACATTTGGGTCCATAGTTATTAGCTAGATGGCTTCTTCTCTCTTTTTCGATCTCAATACAAAGTTCTCCCCCTCTCTCGTGGAGATCTATTCGATGTAATCTTCCTGTTTTTGCGGTGTGTTTGTTGAGACCGATGAATTGTGGGTTTATGATCAAGTCTATCTATGAATAATATTTGAATCTTCTTTGCATTCTTTTATGTATGATTGGTTATCTTTGCAAGTCTCTTCGAATTATCCGTTTGGTTTGGCCAACTAGATTGGTAGTTCTTGCCATGGGAGAAGTGCTTAGCTTTGGGTTCGATCTTGCGGTGTCCTTTCCAAGTGACAGAAGGGGTAGCAAGGCACGTATTGCATCATTGCCATCGAGGATAACAAGATGGGGTTTATTTCATATTGCATGAATTTATCTCTCTACATCATGTCATCTTGCTTAAAGCGTTACTCTATTTTTTACATAATACTCTAGATGCATGCTGGATAGCGATCGATGAGTGGAGTAATAGTAGTAGATGCAAAATCGTTTCGGTATACTTGTCACGGATGTGATGCCTATATACATGATCATGCCTAGATATTCTCATAACTATTCTCAATTCTGTCAATTGCTCAACAGTAATTTGTTCACCCACCGTAGAATACTTATGCTCTTGAGAGAAGCCACTAGTGAAACCTATGGCCCCTGGGTCTATTCTCACCATATCAATCTCCATCACTTCAATCTTGCTTTGCTTTTTACTTTGCCTTTTACTTTTCACTTTGCATATCTATACCAAAAATATTATATCTATCAGATCTCACTCTCGTAAGTGACCGTGAAGGGATTGACAACCCCTAATCGCGTTGGTTGCGAGTAGCTATCGTGTTGTGCAGGTACGAGGGACTTGAGCGTGGCCTCCTACTGGATTGATACCTTGGTTCTAAAAAATTAAGGGAAATTCTTACGCTACTCTGCTGCATCATCCTTTCCTCTTCGGGGAAATCCAACGCAAGCTCAAGAGGGAGCAATCCCATGTACTGAATAAGAAAGGGATAAAGAGTTGGCTTACAATCGCCACTTCACACAATACATAAATATATCATACATCATCTAGAATACAATCAAGGTCAGACTAGGGAACAAAAAATAAAGAAATACAACCCCAAATGCTAGATCCCCGATCGCCCCAACTGGGCTCCTCTACAGATCATCCGGAAAAGACAGATAGTAATGGCCCGAATCCTCGTCAAACTCCCACTTGAGATCGATAGCGTCCCCTGCACTGGCATCATCAGCACCTGCATATGTTTGGAAGTATATGTGAGTCATGGGGACTCGGCAATCTCACACCCTCGCGATAAAGACTATTTAAGCTTAAAGGTAGGAAAGGTAGTGAGGTGGAGCTGCAACAAGCACTAGCATATATGGTGGCTAACTTACGCAAAAGAGAGAGAGAAGAGAAGCAAAGCACGGTTGAGAAGCTAATAACGATCAAGAAGTGATCCTGAAGCTACTTACGTTCAAGCATAACACGAGACCATGTTCTCTTCCCGGACTCTGCAGAAAAGAGACCATCAAGGCTACACACGCGGTTGATTTTAATTAAGTTAAGTTTCAAGTTCTCTACAATCCGACGTTAACAAATTCCCATCTTCCCATAACCGCGAGCATGGCTTTCGAAAGTTCAAAAGCCTACAGTGGTGTCCTAACTTAGCCCATCACAAGCTCTCGCGGTCAACGAAGGATATTCCTTAACTCAGGAAGACCCGGTCAGACTCGGAATCCCGGTTACAAGTGAATGTGCAACTATCCCTAGGTGGCTTTGGTAATTCCTAACAACATATAGCTCATTGAGCTAATGCCATTTCAAGATTAATACCTCAAGAAAGCTCAATGTTTTCCCTAGCATGGATGAGAAAAGTGGACCCCTCAAAATGATAAGGACAAAAGGATTGGCTCAAGCTCAAAGCTCAAGACTCTACATTTTCTATTTTAGTGATCCAAGATCACATTGAGTCTATAGGAAAAGCCAATACTATCAAGGAGGGATGAGGTGTTGCTTAATGAGGCTCTTGCTCAAAATGCTTAGTGATATGCTCCAAAACCCTCAACTACTTTCTCACATACACATATGACCTAAACCAAAAGTCAAACTCGGCCCCACCGATTCTTTCTATCCGGCGGAACCAAGTTCAGATGTCATAGCCACTACCACAAACCCTAGGCAAATTGGTCTCATCGATAGGGATCTCGGTCTCACCGAGATGGGTTTGTAATCTCTCTATTTCCCTTCGTAACATTTCGGTCCCACCGAGATGAGCGATCGGTCACACCGAGATTGAAATGTAAACTCTCTGTTTCCCTTTTGTCACATTTCGGTCTCACCGAAATGACCGAATCGGTCCCACCGAGTTTACCTGACCAACTCTCTGGTTAGCTTATTACCAAAATCAGTCTCACCGAGTTTGTGTAACCGGTCTCACCAAGATTAATTTATGCCCTAACCCTAACCATATCGGTCCCACCGAAAACCCTAACGGTCACTAGCTTTGTTGAATCGGTCCGACCGAGTTTATCAATTCAGTCCCACCAAGATTGGCAAGTTGTGTGTAACGGTTAGATTTTGTGTGGAGGCTATATATAGCCCTCCATCACCTCTTCATTCGTAGAGAGAGCCATTAGAACAAATCTACACTTCCAACTTATAATTTCTGAGAAGAGAACCACCTACACTTGTGTTGAGGCCAGGATATTCCATTCTTACCATATGAATCTAGATCTCTAGCCTTCCCAAGTTGCTTTCTACTCAAATCCTCTTTCCACCAAATCCATATCCTATGAGAGAGAGTTGAGTGTTGGGGAGACTATCATTTGAAGCACAAGAGCAAGGAGTTCATCACTAACACACCGTTTGTTACTTCTTGGAGAGTGGTGTCTCCTAGATTGTCTAGGTGTCACTTGGGAGCCTCCGACAAGATTGTGCAGTTGAACCTAGGAGTTTGTAAGGGCAAGGAGATCGCCTACTTTGTGAAGATCTACCGCTAGTGAGGCAAGTCCTTCGTGGGTGATGGCCATGGTGGGATAGACAAGGTTGCTTCTTCGTGGACCCTTCGTGAGTGGAACCCTTCGTGGACTCGCGCAGCCGTTACCCTTCGTGGGTTGAAGTCTCCATCAACATGGATGTACGATAGCACCACCTATCGGAACCACGACAAAAACATCCGTGTCTGCTATTGCCTTTGAATCTTCCAAATCCCTCCCTTTACATTCTTGCAAGTTCCATGCTTTAATTTCCGATGCTCATATACTCTTTGCATGCTTGCTTGAATTGTTTTAAGATTGCTTGACTTCTCCAAAGTTGCTAAAATCTGCCAAGAAATAAAATTGGGAAAATGATTAGTTTTTATTTGGTCAAGTAGTCTAATCACCCCCCTCTAGACATACTTTTGATCCTACAAGTGGTATCAGAGCTTTGGTCTCCATTTTCTTTTATTTCCATAAGTTTTGGTTGTCATAGCCTTGGTTTCACAACCTAGGAGAGCATGGCGTCTAGCAAGGGAAATTACCATCGTAGAGGTCCTTACTTTGATGGTACTAATTTTGCTAGTTGGAAGCATAAGATGAAAATGCATATTCTTGGACATAACCCCGCCGTATGGGCTATTGTTTGTATTGGTTTACAAGGTGAATTATTTGATGGGAGAGAACCGAACCGTGAAGCTACTGCGGAAGAGTTGAAGATGCTGCAATACAATGCTCAAGCTTGTGATATCCTCTTCAACAGATTGTGCCCTGAAGAATTCAACAAAATCAGCCGTCTTGAGAATGCAATGGAAATTTGGGATACTTTGATTGATATGCATGAAGGTACCGACTCCGTCAAGGAATCCAAGTTGGATCTGCTTCATAGTCAGCTTGACAAGTTCAAAATGAAGGATGGTGAAGGTGTCGCTTAAATGTACTCTAGGCTTGCTCTTATCACAAATGAGATCACCGGCTTAGGAAGTGAAGAGATGACCGACAAATTCATCATCAGGAAGATCCTCAGAGCTTTGGACGGAAAATATGATATTGTATGCACATTGATCCAAATGATGCCGAATTACAAAGATCTCAAGCCAACGGAAGTCATTGCAAGAATTGTTACTCATGAGATGTCACTCAAGGATAAGGAGGAGCTCCATAACAAGTCAAGTGGTGCTTACAAAGCCTCATGTGAAGCTCCCACATCATCAAGTGAGAAACAAACCTTTAATGAAGAATTGAGCCAAATGGTGAAGAACTTCAACAAGTTCTACAAGAGTAGAAGCAGAGAGAGAAGTTCCAAGTCAAGGTCCTACAATGACAAAAGATCTTCTAGTCGAGAGTGAAACTGCTACAATTGTGTAAGACCCGGACACTATTCCAATGAGTGTATGGCACCCTGCAAGAGAAGAGAAGATTCTCCAAAAAGAAGAAGTAGAAGAGAAGAATCACCATCAAGAGAGAGAAGGAGTAGAGATGATCGTGATGAACGAAGAACATCCCGGAGAAGCAAAGATTCGGAAAAGAAGGATAAGTCATCAAGGAGCTACACCAAACGAAGACATCAAGCTCATGTTGGTGAATGGGTATCCGACTCCGACAATCACTCCGAGAGAAGCTATCACTCCGACTCCGAATATACTCAATATGAAGATGTTGCCGGTCTAGCACTTGTGTCAACCAACTCCTACGACATATTTGATTCACCAAATGAAGGACTTGGAAGATGCTTCATGGCTAAAGGCCCAAATGTATCACACCCCGAGTATGTTGATTTCAATAGTGATGAAGATGACTTGTTAGGTGATGATGATTTACTTGTTGACAACTCTAATGATAAATACTATGATGAAACGTCAATTAATCATGCTAATCAAGATAAAACAAATGACAATGATAAGTAGAAGATTGAGTTTCTAACTAAAGAACTAAACACTCTTAGGTTAGCTCACGAAATTATCTTAGGAGATCATCGAGAACTTTTAATGACTCATGAGAAATTACGTTTTGAAATCCTTGAGCAAGAGCATGGGTTCTTAAAGGCAATCAATGATGATCTTCGCAAGAAAAGTTCTTCTTACATTGCCAAGCATTTACTCTTATCCACTTACATGCCTCAAATCAAGTCTAGTAACAAGAACAAGAAATATTCTTCCTCTAGTAGTAACAATAATCATGCTAAATCCAATGTTGTTGCTTCTAGTAGTTCTATTGATTCCAATAATGATTCTCTTAGCCAAGTTACACTTGAGCAAGAAAATAGCTTATTGTAGGGAATTATAGAGAAAGGTGTTTACAAGAGCCTTGCCGGGAGTAAGCAATTCGAGGAAATTGTACACAAGCAAGGGAGACACCGGAAGAACTAAGGTGGTGGTTTTGAACGAAAGTTCAATGCCAATGGAGTTGAGTGGGAAGAAGATCAATACCCAAAGACGAAGTTTGTTCCTCAACAAGAGAAGTATGATCCTACTTCCTTCAAAGGGACACATTCTCAAGATGATCTTCCACCACAAGACCACGAGCAAAAAGGCAAGGATAAGCTTCAAGAGGAAATTGATGCATATGAAGAAGCACCTAAGGCCTTGGTCAAGTTGGTTCCCAAGACTACATAAGTTCTACCTCATCAAGTATGACTAAAACTCCAAGGATTCCCATCAAGATGATGTGGATCCTGAAGAAGAATAACTAGAGAGTTCTTGAGGGTGACTCCGCCAACATACTTCACTCTTATCATTTTGCCAAGAACAAGTGCAATCAACTTCCACATCTTGCACTAGTTCAAGGAGTCACAAACCCTCTTGTTGGTAAGACAAGGGACAAGGTAACCTAATGCTTTCATAGACATCATCTTGTGTGTGCATCACTCTATCAACCTTGAGCATCCACATCTTCAACACCTACATGAAGTCATCATCGACAATAGCCAAGGTTAGTCAATCCCTCTTAGGAGGGATCTCACATCTAGGGGGAGCTTTACTCTAAGAATTGAGCTAAAGCAACTCTAATGGTGTGAACACAACAATGCTTTATGTAAAAGTGGTAACCCCACTTCTGCTCAAAAGATGAGTATGACCTACGATGAAATGTTCTCATTTGACTCCTAAGTCAATATACTCATATATAGATGACCTAGTCACCGCCAATTGCTTGATAGATGTTAGAATTGTTTGTGCATGCTTTGCCACATATTTCATGTGCCATTTTATGGTGTGAGCATGTTTCTTGCATAATTTACTCATTCGAGGACATCCACTTATTGTTTTGATTGTTTGGTTCCTTTTTCTTTTGCCAAGTGGATGGACAAGAATGCCTAAGAACCTTCTATAACTATCTATGCTTTTCTTGTCTCAAACTCTATTCGTGCTACATCGCAAAGTTTGATCAAGTCAGATTCAAACCACTCTGTGTGAAGAGCACTCGGAGTCCACGATTCTTCATAGAGTTAAACTTCCAAAACTTCTTTGTGGATTTCGGTCTGACCGATTCATCCATTTCGGTCATACCGAGATCACTAAGTCGATCTAGGTTTTCAATCTCGGTACAACCGATTTGAACTTTTTGGTCACACCGTGTTGCAGTAACTGGTTGCAGTTATGCATCTCGGTGCCACCGAGCTCTTCCACTCGGTCACACCGACAGGGTCAAGCTATATATATCCCTAGACCAAAATTTGGAAAATTTTCTGAACCCCTTCGCCTCCGCTCAGACTGCTCTGCCTCCATGGGTTCCCGGATCGTCCTCCTCATCGCCAGCTGCCTTCCGCCACTGGACTCCGCCACCGTCAACGGGAATCGTCTCCGCCGTTGCCACCATAGCAGATCAAAGTGACAGCCAGAACAAACCTAAGGAGCAAGTGAACATGAGTGAGGGGACTAGTTCCTCTAGCAGCTTTGATGAGGGAAGAAGGAGCACACCCATCAACTTGCCTAAGGCAGCCACCAAGACCAGAAAGAAGAGAACCTCAGATTCTAAGGATGAGGACTATGTGGCTATTGAGGAAGAGGCCACCTCAAAGAAGAAGGTTCTAAAAAAGGAATATGGCACAGCTGCTACCACTAAGCCAGGAATGAAGACAAAGATTCCTGCCAAGAGAGTGCATGTCGGTGTCAAAACCGGCGGATCTCGGGTAGGGGGTCCCGAACTGTGCGTCTAGGCCGGATGGTAATAGGAGGCAGGGAACACGATGTTTTACCCAGGTTCAGGCCCTCTCGATGGAGGTAAAACCCTACGTCCTGCTTGATTAATATTGATGATATGGGTAGTACAAGAGTAGATCTACCACGAGATCAGGGAGGCTCGACCCTAGAAGCTAGCCTATGGTATGATTGTTATCTGTGGAGTTGATGTTCTACGGACTACAACCCTCCGGTTTATATAGACACCGGATAGGGTTAGGGTTACATAGAGTCGGTTACAATGGTAGGAGATCTTGAATATCCGCACCGCCAAGCTTGGCTTCCACGCCAAGGAAAGTCCCATCCGGACACGGGACGAAGTCTTCAATCTTGTATCTTCATAGTCCAGGAGTCCGGCTACCCGAACAACCCCTAATCCAGGACTCCCTCAGTAGCCCCCGAACCAGGCTTCAATGATGATAAGTCCGGCGCGCAGATTGTTCGGCATTGCAAGGCAGGTTCTTCTCCAACTCCTGTGTACCTGTAGGAATAATGTCCGATTTTTGTAATGTAATGCTCCTTGGCTTCCACGCCCAGTAATGGCCGTATTCCACATGTCAAACGAATGCGAAAAGCCGGGGCATTTTTACATCAACACCCCTAGCCATATAAACGAGCCGCCTATTTAACGGGATGGGGATTCAGGTTCAAACCACATCTTCTCCTCTCCGCGAGTTATCATCAGAGCGCTTCCAGCAAAGGTCCATTCCAACATGTCCAGCCGTCGCAGCTCCTCCCCTCGCCCCTCCGGTCCCAAACCCGAGGACTGGGAGAGTTGCACCATCCCGCATAGCGAGTTAGTGTCGCTTCAGGCCAAGGGATTTCTCCCCCAGGCATACATGGTCCCGGTCCGAGCCAATCTCGCCACCTACAATGGCGGAAAACAAGCAGAGAGCACCCCCAATCCTTCTAAAGGAGAGCAGGTGTTCCTCGTCCCCTATCTAGTAAGGGGACTGGGATTTCCAATTCATCCATTTCTCCGCGGGCTTCTGGAGTTTTACGGTCTCCAGCTGCACAATCTCACGCCCGCCTCCGTATTACATATCGCGGGTTTCGTCGCCCTTTGCGAGCTATTTTTAGGTGTTGAGGCTCATTTCGCACTGTGGAAGAGGTTATTCTGCCTGGTGCCCCGTTCTCAAGAGGGGACTATCTACCTAGTGGGCGGAGCCGAAGTATGGCGCATCGCCGGGACCGGATACCTATCCGGAACCCCAAAGAAGGCGTCCGAGGACTGGCCTTCGGAACGGTTTTACATAGATGACGTCCCGCTACCGGACCCTATCCGGGTTGGTCTCCCTGAGTTCAACAGTGCCGCATTGAAGAAACGCTTGAGCTGGTGTCCGCAAAGCTCTCAGAGAGAAAGCGACAGAGACGTCCTTTACCTGATGGGCCGGATAAGACTGTGGGCTCATTCCGGACTAACCATGATTGGAGTCATGGCCGCATGCATTATGCGGGGGGTGCAGCCGCTTCAATATAGAGGCCACCCCATGTGGGATTTCAACGGGGAGGATGACGCCACCCGTTACGGTCGTAAGGGCCCGGCCTCAGCCGCCGCCCTAGTAAAGATCTTATCCTCTTTGTACAAGGGAGAAAAGGAGGAATTCCTCCGCGTCAACCCGCGGGCCGGATTCAGTATGTACGATCCTCCAAGTTGGGTAAGTGAATAATTGCGCTTGCCCGTTTGTTTTATACTCCCACGGTTAGATAGGTAGTCTAACGACTTCAATGCAAGAACTACGACAGGAGGTAAAGGATATAAACAGGCGCCCTCCACAACCCGAGGACCCAGAACGGTCCCTCAATCTAGACTCCGAAGAGGATCCGGACATATCGGTGGAGCTTATCGATGGGGTGTTCCATCAGCTAAGCAAGGACAATACCTTGGTAGCCATTATGGCAGATTACCCAGGGTTAATCCCGGCCTCCCAGGTAACAGAAACCGGAGTCTCATTCCCTTGAAAGAGATTCCGCTCTCACATACTCTGGTGTTTTCTGATGAAAACCGTGTTTTGCAGGGGAGATTTCCGAGGCAGGAGGCCGAACCTAGGGCGGCTAGCCAACGAGGGGCCGCAGGACCCCGTGGGGCAAAAAGGAATGTAGTCCGGACGGAGATGACGGCGCAAAGGTACAGCGCACCCTCTGTTTCCCTGGAGTTATTCTGTTAGGGCATATTAACGTTCATGCTATCTTCAGAACGAAGAGGCCTCGCCGGACTTCATCCGGAGAGGTTGCCAATCGCGCCTCCACCAGCCAGGCTCCAACGTCTGGCCAGGAAGCGGAGGCGAGCACAAGGCGCACACCGGACGCTCCTCCGACGGAGGATGCGGACAGGCTGTCTGCCACAAATTCTGAAGTGGAGAGTGCCATGAACCACAGGCGTCGCCGGACAGTTCTACGTGACGCTTGTTTCTCCCAAGAGGCTTTAGATGCCTTTAATTCGGGAGACGCATACCTCCGTGCCGCTCAAAATGGTTTAGCCAGAGCCATGGAGCAGTATGTAAAAGACATACGGGTAAGAAAATTTTGGTCAAATATATATATATGCCAGTAGCCCCCGAGACTTGAAGCAGTTAGAGCAACTGATTTAAGGATCATTTAATATGCAGGTTCTTACAGAGGCCGCACTAGCCGCAGCAGGGGAGCCCAAAGAGACCCCCTCAGGTAAGATACACTTCGAAAGATTAGTATTGTGCGGTGTGGGTGCAAATCTAACAAATCATATTGCAGATGGCACCGGATTCGATCCGGAAAAGCAACAACTCTTACGCCGTCTAAAGGCCAGTGAGAGTACGTTGACAAAGGTGAGGCGAGAGAAGAATGATCTTCAGGATGCCAATACCAAGCTGGACGTCGAACTTAAAGATGTTCGTTGCCAGCTGTCGGACTCCACGAAGGAGAATCAACGGCTTCGACGCGGCATATTTAGTAAGTGCTTGAACGAACTTTGAAAAAAGAGTTCAGCGAGGAAGTCGACTAACAGAGTAATGTCTGTAGGTATGCTCACAGGTCGTCCTGCGGAGGAGATGCCCGGTTCTACGGGTGACCTTCTTCCCGAACTCTTGCACTGCACAAGGGAATTCGGCAGGCGATGCGAGGCGTTTCCCAAGCCTTATGGCCTGCCCACTCCGTGCCCGAGGGTCTTGGAGAGCTTGCGGAGAAGCTGAAGGAAGATCGGCAGCACTTCCGGTTGTGGAAGATATCGGCCCGTCGACAAGGCGCTAGGGAGGCCTGGGCCATGGTGAAGACCCGTTTTATGAAGTCTGACCCAAACCACATGGCCGAGGTCGGACCAGTGGGGCCTGACGGGAAGGAGATCCCTGTAAGATTAGCATACGGCCAAGTAGAGTTGGCCGCGAAGTATTCCCAGCAGGACTGTAAATTAGATAGCCTGTTAGATGGTATAGAAGAGGAATACAATCAGTCAGAATGACTGTGTAATTTTGAATTGACATGTGTAATGCCTTCTAGCCGGATTGTAGATCGTTTGTCGTTGCCGACCTTTTCGCTTCAACCTCGGGACATGACGGTCCGGAGTGTGTCCGAATACCCTAGCGGTTATATAAGAACCGGGGTATGCGTGGAGACCAGGCGTAGGGGTCATCAGTGCTTTATCAGACAAGCGCCCAACTAGTTATGTTATATTACATGGTTAGTAAGAAACATCTTCCAGAAAGAATAGTTCCGTTAAGGGTTCCTTTCGCTGGGAGGCATGCCCTAAGGTGCATGTCCGGACTGCGTGAAAAGACGCAGAAAAAAAAGCATCTGGGGGCGCATAAAATGAGTAAAAAGATCATCTTTTATTTCACCGACCGAATATTCCCTTAAAATGCTAGCTTTCGGCTTCACCCAGTCTGAGGTACACATCCGGCTGACCCGGCAGTAACAATCGCAGAGGTGCTCCCTTTATCGCCTAGCCGAACAATCGGGAACGTAGGGGTAATCACAGGAGCTAGGCAACCCATCTTGGCCAAAACTTAAGTCATATCGATGCATATAATGGTGAAGAAAAAAGGTACATGCGGAAGTTTGACGCATGTGTTGGGCGTGAAGCCCGTATAAATAAGCTTCTGTTAAAGATGCCCCAAGGTTTAATGAGCGCGAGTGGCACGTCACTAGATGAGCCTTTAAGGGATATAAAAGAAAAAATGGGAAGGAGAGAAATGTAAGACAAAAAATGCAAAAAGGGATGGACAGAGGAAGAAGACGAACACAGAGTCCGGCGCTAGGCATAGAATCTTCGGAGATGGGTGGCGTTCCACGCGTTCAGCTCGAGTCGGTTGTTCGACACATCTCGCAGGCGGTACGCCCCACCAGTCAGGACTTGGTCGATTATGAATGGACCTTCCCACTTGGGCTTGAGTTTGTCCTTTTTCTTATCCGGCAGGTGTAGAACTAGTTTGCCAACATTGTAATTTTTGGCCCGTACTTCTCTGCTTTGATATCTTCGGGCCTGCTGTTGATAAAATGCGGAACGGGCTTTTGCCACATCGCGCTCCTCCTCCAAGGCGTCCAAGTTGTCCTACCAATCGAGCTCGGCTTCTCTTTCTTCATACATGCGCACTCTAGCTGAGTCATGAATTATGTCACAGGGTAGAACTGCTTCTGCGTCGTACACCATAAAAAATTGTGTGTATCCGGTGGTGCAATTTGGCATGGTCCGTAGCCCCCATAGCACAGAGTCGAGCTCCTCTACCTAGTGCGTGTTAGATCCCTTGAGGGACCGCACCAGTATGGGTTTAATGCCCCTCATGATAAGACCATTTGCGCATTCGACCTGACCGTTGGTTTGTGGGTGATTGACGGAAGCATAATCGAGCTTGATGCCCATGTTTTTGCACCAGAGTTTTACCTCGTCGACGGTAAAGTTTGTACCATTATCGGTTATGATGCTGTGGGGGACGCCATAACAGTGTACAACCCCGGATATGAAGTCTATCACAGGTCCGGATTCGGCCGTTTTAACAGGCTTGGCTTCTATCCATTTGGTGAACTTATCCACCATGACCAGTAAGTATTTTTTCCTATGGGTTCCACCTTTAAGGGGTCCGACCATGTCAAGCCCCCAGACCGCAAAAGGCCAGGTGATGGGTATAGTTTGGAGTGCGGTGGGTGGCATATGGCTTTGGTTGGCCAAAAGTTGGCAACCAGCAGCGTCTGCCCGGGCCGTCGGCCAGTAAAAGCCTGTACGGAAAGCCTTACTCACAAGGGACCGAGCAGCGGCGTGGTGACCACCGAGTCCGGCAAGAATTTAAGCCAGAAGGTTCCGCCCTTCCTCTTCGGAGAAGCACCTTTGAAGGACTCCGGTAGTGCTTTTCTTATAAAGTTCTCCCTCATGGACTCTGTAGGCCTTAGATCGCCGCACTATGCAGCGGGCCTCGTTTTGGTCCTGCGGGAGTTCCTGCCTAGTAAGGTAGGCTAGGAATGGTTCTGTCCACGGGGCGATAACCGCCATTATTACATGGGCTGAAGGTGTAATTTTGCTGGCAGAGCCTCCAATTGTGTCAGATTGTTCGGCGTCGAGTGGTGCGGTTGTGTTCTGGCTGTTATTTGCGGGTTCCCCCTCCCATGCTACGGATGGCTTGAACAATCTTTCCAAAAATACGTTGGGGGGACTGCATTGTGTTTTGCTCCGATGCGTGCTAGGACGTCCACCGCTTGATTGTTTTATCGGGCTATATGGTGAAACTCCAGCCCTTCGAACCGAGCTGACATTTTTAGGACGGCGTTGTGATAAGCTGCCATTTTGGGTCCTTGGCGTCGAAGTCTCCATTTATTTGGGATATCATGAGGTTTGAGTCCCTGCGTACCTCTAGGCACTGGATACCCATGGATACTGCTATCCCGAGGCCATGTAGGAGGGCCTCATATTTTGCTGCATTGTTGGAATCTGTGTACATGATCTGGAGCACATATTGGACTGTGTCTCTTGCGGGGGACGTCAGGACGACGCCGGCCCCCAGTCCGGCCAACATTTTGGAGCCGTCAAAATGCATAATCCAGTTTGAATATGTGCCGTACTTGCGATTTAATAGCTCGCCGTGGCTTATAGGTTATATCGAACGGGAGAAGCTCGATGGCCCATTTTGCAATCCGGCCCGTTGCATCGTGGTTGTTGATAATATCGTTGAGTGGTGCCTTCCCGTGACTGCCTGAGGTGATGTCGGCCTTCAAGGTGGTGCCCCCATGCCCTCGGGGAGCCACCGCCGGGGTCGCAGCATACTTGCAGGGACGGCCGCGGCCCCACTTGGGTTGAGCTTGAGCTTGATGTCATATTTTCGGAGGTTATCGAATGTAAGCCTCAAGTCATCTACTAGAGATTCGACATGTCTTGATTTGACGGCCACATCATCCACGTACGCCTCCACTGTTTTGCCGATCTGGTTTGCCAGACATGTCTGGATCATGCGCTGATATGTTGCGCCGGCGTTTTTCAGCCCGAAGGGCATTGTGTTGAAGCAGAATGGGCCGTATGGTGTGATGAATGTTGTTGCGGCTTGGTCTGATTCTGCCATTTTGATTTGATCGTAACTGGAGTATGCATCAAGGAAACACAACGAATCGTGTCCTGTGGTGGCATCGATAATTTGATCGATACGGGGGAGGGGGAAGGGATCCTTTGGCCAAGCCTTGTTAAGGTCTTTAAAATCGACACACAAGCGCCAGGATTTGTCCTTCTTTGGTACCATCACCAGGTTTGCTAGCCAGTCCGGATGTTTTATGTCTCTGATGAATCCGGCCTCCAATAACTTGGCTAGCTCCTCTCCCATAGCCTGTCTCTTGGGTTCGGAAAAACGCCGAAGGGCTTTTTTGACAGGTTTAAATCCTTTTAGGATATTTAAGCTGTGTTCGGCCAGCCTGCGTGGGATCCCTGGCATGTCTGAAGGGTGCGAGGCGAAGATGTCCCAGTTCTCTTGTAGTAACTCTCGCAGTGCGGCGTCTACATCAGGGTTCAGTCGTGCCCCGATGGAAGCTGTTTTATTGGGGTCCGCTGGATGGACCTAGAATTTGACTATTTCGTCAGCTGGCTTGAAGGATGTGGATTTGGATCTCTTGTCGAGTATCACATCATCCCTATTAACCGTGGAGCGCAGCGCAGTCAGTTCCTCGGCCGCTAAGGCTTCGGATAGTGCCTCAAGGGCTAATGCGGCCATCTTGTTTTCGGCGCGGAGTGCTATGTCCGGATCACTAGCTAGAGTGATAATTCCGTTTGGCCCGGGCATCTTAAGCTTCATGTACCCGTAATGGGGTATTGCTTGGAATATTGTGAATGCTTCCCGCCCTAGTAAAGCGTGATATCCACTCTTAAACGGGGCCACCTGAAACGTGACTTCTTCGGACCTGTAATTATCGGGCGTACCGAACACCACATCTAGTGTGATTTTTCCTGTGCAGCGCGCTTCCCGACTGGGGATTATTCCTCTAAAGGATGTGCTGCTTCGCTCGACGCGGTTCTAGTCTATTTCCATTTTTTGAAGGGTTTCCTCATAAATGAGGTTCAGTCCGCTGCCTCCATCCATGAGCACCTTGGTGAGGCGAAAGCCGTCCACTATGGGATTGAGGACCAATGCGGCTGGTGCTCGGGCTATTCGGAATCTAGGTTCATCACTTGCGTTGAAGGTAATGGCAGCGTCGCTCCATGGATTTATTGTTGTAACTTGATAGACTTCGGCGAGGCTATGGAGTGTTCTTTTTCGCACATTGTTTGATGTGAAAGTCTCGAAGACTGTCAGAACGGTACTAGTGTCCTTGGGCTGGCTTTCTGCGGCCTCCGGAATTAAGAGGTCCTCGCCGATTTTGGCCACCTGCCGGAGTATCCAACATGCTCTAAGGCTGTGAGTTGGTGTGGCGTCCTCTGTACTGTGAATTCTACAGGGTCCATCAAGCCATCTATCTAGTACGGTTCCATGCCCTGTAGAGGGGTTTGGCTTTTTGGTGTTTATCCCAGGTGTCCTATGATGATGCACCCTCTTAGTTTGGACGGGATTACTATTCAAGGCCGGATTATCCCAAAATTTTATTTTGGTTTTCCAGGCGCTTTCCATCGCACAGTATTTTTGTACTATGGACGCCAAGTCAGTGAAGCGTGTAATATCACGACGACTTACAGCGTTGAGGATTCCCTTGTCCGTGCAATTACTGCAGAAAATTGAGATTGCATCTCCCTCGCGGCAATCCTTTATCCTGTTCATAACCAGGAGGAATCTGGCCCAGTAATGATGTACTGTTTCCTCGGGCCTCTGCCTGATTTGGGAGAGATCGCTTATGATGGGGTGGGCGGGTGTCGTTGAATCTGAAACCTCACCCAATCCAAGATTCGGAGGCCGAAGAGTTTCCGAACTCTGAAGTTCAGATTCTTGGGTGTTGTCCAATGAATCTGGCCCGTTGCCTGATCCTAAGCTCAGGTCTTGAGTTACATCCTCCCCTCCGCGGGTATTCGGCTTGGAGGGGTCGGGAATTCGGACGTAGATAGTCCTTAAAATAGATGAAGGGTCGCCGCACTGCGCCTCTACCACGACAACATGGTGGGTGACTTGGGGAGAGTTAATTTTTCTTAGATCGGGTTTAAGCCCAACCTGTTCATAATCCGTAGCGACCCCTAGGGCGGCGATGCGATTCAAGACCTCGTTTACGGAAGAAAGCTCCATTGGATCTAGCTGCTCGACGAGGTCCGAGCTGACGTGTAGGTTGCTTTTGATGACCCGAGAGGTCACCATCGGCGCAACAGCCGAACATGCGGTCATGAGGAAACCACCTAACCGGAGAGTTTGGCCGACAGCCAAGGCTCCCTTAGCAACGGCGCCGTCTTTAAAGACGGGAGGAGGTATCCTTCCTGATTGCGACGACACAGAGGAACTCTCAATGAAAGCACCAATGTCCGTGTCAAAACCGGCGGATCTCGGGTAGGGGGTCCCGAACTATGCGTCTAGGCCGGATGGTAACAGGAGGTAGGGAACACGATGTTTTACCCAGGTTCGGGCCCTCTCGATGGAGGTAAAACCCTACGTCCTGCTTGATTAATATTGATGATATGGGTAGTACAAGAGTAGATCTACCATGAGATCAAGGAGGCTCAACCCTAGAAGCTAGCCTATGGTATGATTGTTATCTATGGAGTTGATGTCCTACGGACTACAACCCTCCGGTTTATATAGACACCGGATAGGGTTAGGGTTACATAGAGTCGGTTACAATGGTAGGAGATCTTGAATATCCGCACCGCCAAGCTTGCCTTCCATGCCAAGGAAAGTCCCATCCGGACACGGGACGAAGTCTTCAATCTTGTATCTTCATAGTCTAGGAGTCCGGCTGAAGGTATAGTCCGGCTACCCGAACACCCCCTAATCCAGGACTCCCTCATTGCCTATGACAAAGGCCAGAGCATCCACTGCTGAAACCTCCAAGCCATCAGAAGAGGCAGTTGGAGAAGGCAAGAAAAGGAAGGAAAGGGTCAAGAAGACCACCGCCAGAGTGCTTGACAGATCCTCAATAATGAGATATTCCGAAGAAGAGGAAGAGGAAGAGGATGCAGCACCAGCACCCAAAGCTCAAAAGCTTACGGGATATGCTATAAGGGCAGGGGCTGCTCCATCTAAGTCCAAAACTGCTCCTAAGACTGCTGCTCCAGCTCCAAAGCCAAAAACTAAGAGGAGCACCAGGAACATCCCTACCGAGGAGAAGAACAAGGCCCTAGTGCCTCAAGCTGCTGAAGAAGATGATGATTCTGTTGTTTTGAGGAAGTTGAAGCCCAAAATTCCAGATCACAATGATGCTCATCCAGTTGCAGAGAATATGAAAATCAGGGAGGATTCAGGATTAAGGCTATGGAGAGAGTCTGATCCATATGCCACCAGGAGAAGGACTGCTGTGGACTACAGGTTCCATACAAAGGAACCGCAGGACTTCTGTGAGACTATTTTACTTGACAAGAAGCCCATAGTGTGTGACATGAGATGGTGTCGGTGTACAAAAAGAGGGGTACACTTTTTGTACCCCTATAACTGTGCACGGGCAGTCTGAGCCACGGGCACCACCACACTGAGCAAGGCAAGGGAGGTGAGCCAAGGTAAGGCCAAAACTCAGAAGAAGCAGAACGACGCCAAGATCAAGACCACAAAGAGCAAAGGGGACGAAGCGAACCTCGCCCCCTCGGCAAGATCCTTGTAGGGAGGCGGTTTTAGCAAACCCGGCAAGACCCTTGCCGTGGCAGCTCGCCCCATACCTACGGAGTGAGTCACCCTTGAGTCCACTGCCCCCATGGAGCAAGGATTTGGGAGACATCCCCGTGGTGGCTTGCAGATCTTTGTGAAGACATTCAAGATCAGATACACCCTTTAGAAGATGATGATCCCTGGCAGGATCCCAGCCAAGGAGGACCACAAGGCCCCCGGCAAGGGCCTTGCCGGGGATGATAGCAGGCGCCACGGCAAGACCCTTGCCGGGGCACCGGCAAGGCCCTTGCCAAGAACACCCATAGGGCCACCATCAGGCGCACGCCAGTCAAACCTCCACCACCGTTCGCATGCAGCCGCCGACCCAACCAGCTGGACAGGCACCTGCGTGGCGGCATGCAGATCTTCGTGGAGACCCACCACTGCACCACCTCAACTGCCTGCCTGCCTACATGGCACCGCGGGCGACGCTGGCCAGGGCGCGTGTCGACGTGAGAGGGAGCGGGGACGGACGAGACATGGCTCTCCCCCATCCCCGATAAAGCAAGGACACCTGGGCAAGACACATTAAATGCGCCTTGTCATGTAATGCGAGGGATAACCTCACATCACTGTTCCCTTTCCTCCTCCTGTGTGCCACTGTGGCAACCCCTTTCCTATAAAAGGAGGACCGAGGCGACCAGGAGGAGGATTCGGCTTTTCGGAGCTCCTCACGCCCCATAGCTAGCTCAAGAACACAGATATACAATCCACCATAGCAGGAGTAGGGTTTTACGCATCCCCGCGGCCCGAACCTGGATAAACGAACCGTGTGCTATTTGTTTGATCCGCTCTTCTCACGACCCCGCACCCCGCAACCGTAGTAGGGCTTCTTGTGATCCCATAGGGGTCGTACCCACCGACAGATGGGTTGATTAGAAATTCATTGAGGAAAATGAGGATCACTTCCCTGGTTTATGTGACTACTTCAAGGCATGTGGAGTCGATGAGTTTGTGGCTTAGAAGCTCACAAAGTGGAATGATGAGCTTATTATGCAATTCTACTCCACAACTCATTTCTACCCAGATGGCAGGATTTGGCTGGATGTCTGAAGGTACTAGGTACCAGTCAACAGTTGAAGAATGGGAAAAACTGATCAATGCTCCTGAGGAGAATGAAGATGACTTGGATGTCTATGGCAAGAAGAAGAAGGATCACAACACCATGGCACATATGTACAAGGAGATCCCAGATGCTGCTCTTGAGACACACAAGTTTGGATCGGTACATTACCTTCTGTCAGGCTTGCCAACAATCAACTAGATCCTCAGGCACACTCTTTTGCCAAAGTCAGGTGATCACAAGATGATCAGAGGCCGTGCAATTAACCTGCTCCACATATTTGATGTGCCTCGAAACTTCAAAGTCATGAGCCTAATTGTGGAAACCATAAAGAGAACAGCTGCAGATCAGAAGAAAAGTTGTGGGTATGCCCCACAGATCCAGGAGCTAATCAACTCCAAGATGGGCACTGGCACATATCTCTTGGATAAGGAACATATGCCCATCTAACCAGACTTTGAGGACAACACCGTGGTGATGGATGAAAATGAACCATCTTCTATGCAAGCACAAGCAAAGAGGGAGAAGGCAAGGGCTAAAAAGGCTGCAAAGATGCCAACCACTGATGAGGCATCTCAATACCTTCTGAAGAGCAAGCAAGATCAGCTTGGCTACTTGATTGCCTCCACTCTGAGGATTGATAATGGACTGGCCACCCTAACTTAGAACCAAGAGCGCTTGGAGAGGATCGTGGAACAAAAGTTCTATGATTTAGATGTGAAGCTCACCGAGATCCAGTCAGTTGTTGAGCAACTTCAGGATGAAGTGCAGGAGAAGGAGGGCAAGTCTACCACTGATGCTTTTGCTAGAGTGCCCAGAGGACAGAGATCTGCTGCAGTGCCTGTTATAGACACCAGAGCAACTTCATCTGCACCAACTATAACTTCAGTGCCACCAGCTCTAGCACCCACTCCACCAGCTCCATCTACATCAACTGATGCCTTCGTCCTCAGAGTTTTATCTACACCACCACCTGAAGACCAATCCTGAGAGTCGATCTAGCACTATGCATTTTTATGAACTTTTTGGTAACTTGTTGCCAAAGGGGGAGAAAATGTATAGATCATAGGCTCCGAGAGAGAGAGAGAGAGTGTTGCTTTTTATTCTCTCTTATTGCTTGGTGGTTGAACATTGTTTATTTGCTTGTTTGAGATACTTTATGCTTGTGTGTGATACTTGGATGATCATATGTTTGATCATATGCTAACTTAATGCTTCTTGGATGACATTATCCCTTTATATCCCCATATGATCATTGACTTTTCTTAGTGATGAGTGCATGTATTTACTTATTATCATTTCGAGCACTCCACCAAGATGTATGTGACATGGAAGAGTAACCCTTGATCCTAACTAATTGTGCATTTGGAGTCCAAAGGAAATCTTAAACTATGAACAAATTTAGGGGGAGCCCTTGCTTTTCACAAACTTCTCAAAGCGAAAATATTTTTAATTCTTATTATCATTTGTCGAAGCTTTGATATATATGTTGTCATAAATTACCAAAAAGGGGGATATTGAAAGTGCAACTATCCCTAGGTGTTTTTGGTAATTCCTAACAACATATAGCTCATCGAGCTAATGCCATTTCAAGATTAATATCTTAGGAAAGCTCAATGTTTGGCATGGCATGGATGAGAAAAAAGTGGCCCCCTCAAAATGATAAGTACAAAAGGATCGGCTCAAGCTCAAAGCTCAAGACTCTACATTTCCTATTTTAGTGATCCAAGATCACATTGAGTCTATAGGAAAAGCCAATACTATCAATGAGGGATGAGGTGTTGCTTAATGAGGCTCTTGCTCAAAATGCTTAGTGATATGCTCCAAAACCCTCAACTACTTTCTCACATCCACATATGACCTAAACCAAAAGTCAAACTCGGCCCCACCGATTCTTTCTATCTGGAGCCACCGAGTTCAGATGTCATAGCCACTGCCACAAACCCTAGGCAAATCGGTCTCACCGAGATGGGTTTGTAATCTCTCTATTTCCCTTCGTAACATTTCGGTCCCACCGAGATGAGCAATCGGTCACACCGAGATTGAAATGTAAACTCTCTGTTTCCCTTTTGTCACATTTCGGTCTCACCGAAATGACCGAATCGGTCCCAGCGAGTTTACCTGACCAACTCTCTGGTTAGCTTATTACCAAAATCAGTCTCACCGAGTTTGTGTAACCGGTCTCACCGAGATTAATTTATGCCCTAACCCTAACAATATCGGTCCCATCGAAAACCCTAACGGTCACTAGCTTTGTTGAATCGGTCCGACCGAGTTTATCAATTCAGTCCCACCGAGATTGGCAAGTGTGTAACGGTTATATTTTGTGTGGAGGCTATATATAGCCCTCCATCACCTCTTCATTCATAGAGAGAGCCATTAGAACAAATCTACACTTCCAACTTACAATTTCTGAGAAGAGAACCACCTACACTTGTGTTGAGGCCAGGATATTCCATTCTTACCATATGAATCTAGATCTCTAGCCTTCCCAAGTTACTTTCTACTCAAATCCTCTTTCCACCAAATCCATATCCTGTGAGAGAGAGTTGAGTGTTGGGGAGACTATCATTTGAAGCACAAGAGCAAGGAGTTCATCACTAACACACCGTTTGTTACTTCTTGGAGAGTGGTATCTCCTAGATTGTCTAGGCGTCACTTGGGAGCCTCCGACAAGATTGTGGAGTTGAACCTAGGAGTTTGTAAGGGCAAGGAGATCGCCTACTTTGTGAAGATCTACCGCTAGTGAGGCAAGTCCTTCATCGGCGATGGCCATGGTAGGATAGACAAGGTTGCTTCTTCGTGGACCCTTCGTGAGTGGAACCCTTCGTGGACTCACGCAGCCATTACCCTTCATGGGTTGAAGTCTCCATCAACATGGATGTACGATAGCACTACCTCGGTGTCTGCTATTGCGTTTGAATCTTCCAAACCCCTCCCTTTACATTCTTGCAAGTTCCATGCTTTAATTTCCGATGCTCATATACTCTTTGCATGCTTGCTTGAATTGTTTTAAGATTGCTTGGCTTGTCCAAAGTTGCTAAAATCTGCCAAGAAATAAAATTGGGAAAATGATTAGTTTTTATTTGGTAAACTAGTCTAATCACCCCCCTCTAGACATACTTTCGATCCTACAAGTGGTATCAGGGCTTTGGTCTCCATTTTCTTTGATTTCCATAGCTTTTGGTTGTCATAGCCTTGGTTTCACAACATAGGAGAGTATGGCGTCTAGCAAGGGAAATTACCATCGTAGAGGTCCTTACTTTGATGGTACTAATTTTGCTAGTTGGAAGCATAAGATGAAAATACATATTCTTGGACATAACCCCGCCGTATGGGCTATTGTGTGTATTGGTTTACAAGGTGAATTCTTTGATGGGAGAGAACCGAACCGTGAAGCTACCGCGGAAGAGTTGAAGATGCTGCAATACAATGCTCAAGCTTGTGATATCCTCTTCAACAAATTGTGCCCTGAAGAATTCAACAAAATCAGCCATCTTGAGAATGCAAAGGAAATTTGGGATACTTTGATTGATATGCACGAAGGTACCGACTCCGTCAAGGAATCCAAGTTGGATCTGCTTCATAGTAAGCTTGACAAGTTCAAAATGAAGGATGGTGAAGGTGTCGCTGAAATGTACTCTAGGCTTGCTCTTATCACAAATGAGATCACCGGCTTAGGAAGTGAAGAGATGACCGACAAATTCATCATCAGGAAGATCCTAAGAGCTTTGGACGGAAAATATGATACCGTATGCACATAGATACAAATGATGCCCAATTACAAAGATCTCAAGCCAACGGAAGTCATTGGAAGAATTGTTACTCATGAGATGTCACTCAAGGATAAGGAGGATCTCCATAACAAGTCAAGTGGTGCTTACAAAGCCTCATGTGAAGCTCCTACATCATCAAGTGAGAAACAAACCTTCAATGAAGAATTGAGCCAAATGGTGAAGAACTTTAACAAGTTCTACAAGAGTAGAAGCAAAGAGAGAAGTTCCAAGTCAAGGTCCTACAATGACAAAAGATCTTCTAGTCAAGAGTGAAACTGCTACAATTGTGTAAGACCCGGACACTATTCCAATGAGTGTATGGCACCCTGCAAGAGAAGAGAAGATTCTCCAAAAAGAAGAAGTAGAAGAGAAGAATCACCATCAAGAGAGAGAAGGAGTAGAGATGATTGTGATGAACGAAGAACATCCCGGAGAAGCAAAGATTCAGAAAGGAAGGATAAGTCATCAAGGAGCTACACCAAACCAAGACATCAAGCTCATGTTGGTGAATGGGTATCCGACTCCGACAATCACTCCGAGAGAAGCTATCACTCCGACTCTGAATATACTCAAGATGAAGGAGTTGCCGGTCTAGCACTTGTGTCAACCAACTCCTACGACATATTTGATTCACCAAATGAAGGACTTGGAAGATGCTTCATGGCTAAAGGCCCAAAGGTATCACACCCCGAGTATGTTGATTTCAATAGTGATGAAGATGACTTGTTAGGTGATGATGATTTACTTGTTGACAACTCTAATGATAAATACTATGATGAAACGTCAATTAATCATGCTAATCAAGATAAAACAAATGACAATGATAAGTAGAAGATTGAGTTTCTAAGTAAAGAACTAAACACTTTTAGGTTAGCTCACGAAATTATCTTAGGAGATCATCGAGAACTTTTAAGGACTCATGAGAAATTACGTTTTGATAACCTTGAGCTAGAGCATGAGTTCTTAAAGGCAATCAATGATGATCTTCGCAAGAAAAGTTCTTCTTACATTGCCAAGCGTTTACTCTTATCCACTTGCATGCCTCAAGTCAAGTCTAGTGACAAGAACAAGAAAGATTCTTCCTCTAGTAGTAACAATAATCATGCTAGATCCAATGTTGTTGCTTCTAGTAGTTCTATTGATTCCAATAATGATTCTCTTAGCCAAGTTACACTTGAGCAAGAAAATAGCTTGTTGTAGGGAATTATAGAGAAAGGTGTTTACAAGAGCCTTGCCGGGAGTAAGCAATTCGAGGAAATTGTACACAAGCAAGGAAGACACCGGAAGAACTAAGGTGGTGGTTTTGAACGAAAGTTCAATGCCAATGGAGTTGAGTGGGAAGAAGATCAATACCCAAAGAGGAAGTTTGTTCCTCAACAAGAGAAGTGTGATCCTACTTCCTTCAAAGGGACACATTCTCAAGATGATCTTCCACCACAAGACCACGAGCAAAAAGGCAAGGATAAGCTTCAAGAGGAAATTGATGCATTTGAAGAAGCACCTAAGGCCTTGGTCAAGTGGGTTCCCAAGACTACATAAGTTCTACCTCATCAAGTATGACTAAAACTCCAAGGATTCCCATCAAGATGATGTGGATCCCGAAGAAGAATAACTACAGAGTTCTTGAGGGTGACTCCGCCAACATACTTCACTCTTATCATTTTGCCAAGAACAAGTGCAATCAACTTCCACATCTTGCACTAGTTCAAGGAGTCACAAACCCTCTTGTTGGTAAGACAAGGGACAAGGTAACCTAATGCTTTCATAGACATCATCTTGTGTGTGCATCACTCTATCAACCTTGAGCATCCACATCTTCAACACCTACATGAAGTCATCATCGACAAAAGCCAAGGTTAGTTAATCCCTCTTAGGAGGGATCTCACATCTAGGGGGAGCTTTACTCTAAGAATTGAGCTAAAGCAACTCTAATGGTGTGAACACAATAATGCTTTATGTAAAAGTGGTAACCCCACTTGTGCTTAAATGATGAGTATGACCTACGATGAAATGTTCTCATTTGACTCCTAAGTCAATATACTCATATATAGATGACCTAGTCATCGCCAATTGCTTGATAGATGTTAGAATTGGTTGTGCATGCTTTGCCACATATTTCATGTCCCATTTTATTGTGTGATCATGTTGGTTGCATAATTTACTCATTCGAGGACATCCACTTATTGTTTTGATTGTTTGGTTCCTTTTTCTTTTGCCAAGTGGATGGACAAGAATGCCTAAGAACCTTCTATAGCTATCTATGCTTTTCTTGTCTCAAACTCTATTCATGCTACATCACAAAGTTTGATCAAGTCAGATTCAAACCACTCTGCGTGAGGAGCACTCGGAGTCCACGATTCTTCATAGACTTAAACTTCCAAAACTTCTTTGTGGATTTCGGTCTGACCGATTCATCCATTTCAGTCATACTGAGATCACTAAGTCGATCTAGGTTTTCAATCTCGGTACAACCGATTTGAACTTTTCGGTCACACCGTGTTGCAGTAACTGGTTGCAGTTATGCATCTCGGTGCCACCGAGCTCTTCCACTCGGTCACACCGACAGGGTCAAGCTATATATATCCCCAGACCAAAATTTGGAAAAATTTCTGAACCCCTTCGCCCGCGCTTAGACTGCTTTGCCTCCATGGGTCCCCGGATCATCCTCCTCATCGCCAGCTGCCTTCCGCCACTGGTCTCCACCGCCGTCAATGGGAATCGTCTTCGCCGTTGCCACCGTAACAGGTCCATCGCCGCACTAGGGTATGGACTTGATCCTTGTGCTAATCCCTGTCTGATTCCTAGCACATTGTGTTGCCATGTATCTTGCCACGATTGAGATCATTCTATCAAGTGAAATCACTCTGTAGTTTAGTTGTGGATTGAAAATTTAGGGTTAGGTTTCCCCCGAAACCATATCGGACCAACCGAGTTGTTGAAATCGGTTCCACCGATTTGGCTAAGGCCATTGCACATGTGATTCTCGGTCTGACCGAGAATTGCAAATCGGTGTTACCGAGTTCAATACTTTGTGAAACCCTAGCAGTCTCGGTGCCACCGAACTGTGACTCGGTCTCACCGAGTTCACTAGTTTAGGTTCCAAAAGCTGCTTCGGTATCACCGAGTTTTCAAATCGGTAGATCCGAAATGCTTTTTGTGGAAAACTAAAACTATGTTTTTAACTCATTCTTTTGCAAAAACCTCTGTACTTTGTGATGCTCATCAAATCTAGCTCATCTATAATCTATTCACAGGGTCTGCTGTCAGTATTTGCATCATGTCAGATCAGAAGTACAGCCAGAACAAACCTGAGGAGCAAGTGAACATGAGTGAGGGCACTAGTTCCTCTAGCAGCTTTGATGAGGGAAGTAGGAGCACACCTAACAACTTGCCTAAGGCAGCCACCAAGACCAGAAAGAAGAGAACCTCAGATTCTGAGGATGAGGACTATGTGGCTATTGAGGAAGAGGCCACCTCAAAGAAGAAAGTTCTGAAAAAGGAATATGGCACAGCTGTTACCACTAAGCCAGGAATGAAGACAAAGGTTCCTGCCAAGAGAGTGCATGTCGGTGTCACACGTATCTCGTTCTCAAGGCACGCCGGATAGGTCAAGCTACGAGTAAAACCAACCCTCAAGTTGCCCCGAGGTGGCCCCGCAGGTTGCCCGTTTCGGACCAACACTCAGAGGAGCACTGGCCCAGGGGGGTTTGAAATAAAGATGACCCTTGAGTCTGTAGAACCCAAGGGAAAGGTATATGGTGGTAGGTAGGCAAAGGGTAAAACCAAGGTTGGGCCTTGTTGGAGGAGTTTTATTCAAAGCAAACTCTCAAGGGGTTTCCATAACACCCAACTGCGTAAGGGACGCAAAATCAAGGAACATAACACCGGTATGACGGAAACTAGGGCGGCAAGAGTGGAACAAAACACCCAGCATAAGGCCGAGCCTTCCACCTTTACCAAGTATATAGGTGCATTAAAGTAAACAAGATATAATAATGATATCCCAACAATATCCATGTTCCAACATGGAACAAACTTCAGCTTCACCCGCAACTAACAACGCTATAAGAGGGGCTGAGCAAAGCGATAACATAGGCAAACAGCGGTTTGCTAGGAAAGGTGGGTCAGAGGCTTGACATGGCAATATGGGAGGCATGATATAGAAAGTGGTAGGTATCGTGGCATGGCAAAAGAGCGAACAACTAGCAAGCAAAGATAGAAGTGATTTTAGGGGTATGGTCATCTTGCCTGCAATGTTCTCAGAGTTGACGAAAGCTTGATCCTCGTTAGCATACTCAACAGGTTCCTCGATCATGTACTCGTCTCCCAGCTCTAACCAAGGCAAGAACACAAGCAAAGGAACCAACAATCAATCACGGTGCAATGCGCAAGCAACGTGAGGTAAAACATGGCATGATATGCGAGATGTGATATGCAATGCATATGCGTGCTCCGGAAGGAAAAGATTGATTAAGGCATCAACTTGGCAAACCAAGTGTGCCACTGGAAAGATGAGATGATTTCGGTCAAAATTGATATAAAGATAATCGGAATCGGACGCACGGTTTGCAAATGGCAAGCAAAACAATAATGGCACAAATCTGCGATTAACAGCACGATGCCATCTAGAATGCAAGAAGAAACTAACCTACTGCCCTCCAACATAACAACAAAGCACATGGCAGTAATCTACTCAAGATGCTTGACAAAAGATGAACACTGAGCTACGGCTAAATCACACCAGAGCAGGTTCAAACAAGCATGACAAAAGTGCAAAAGATATCAGCTTCACAGACTTAGTGAAAACAGATTCAGACTTTGCAGAAAACTGAGCATGGCATAAACAGAATTATTAATGCATCTTTGCAAGCTCGATTGACTCACCACAAGGCATTGCGTGAAAAGATAAGCATATCATCAGCAAGAAGACATGTTCGTGAAGCTAACCATGGCAAGAGCAAGTTCATAGCATGCATGTATCAACTACAACAACCATGGCAAAATTGATTAACATGTAAACAATCTGTCAGGAACATTTTATAGCAAAAGTAGAGCAAGATTGAGACATTCTAGGGCACTCCATAATAGCAAACAGGGCCATGGATGGATATATCCTAACCACATGCCCAGATCATCCTTACTTAAGAAACTCAAAACGAGTACGGATCTCTCTGTAGGATCATGCTTACATGGCATAAAAATAACAATAGACCAAGGACTTAGCAAAATCCTAAGTCCCTGAAATCAGCAATAACACGAAGGCTACTTTGCATGCTTCAGCTAGTCACCACATTAATCACAAAAATACATGGCAAGCCCCCCTGTAAATATAGCATGTCATTGACCAAAACACATGTAGAGCTCATGCCCATAAGATGCACACAACAAGTGTGACAAAAAATGACAAATCCTCATACTCTGATAAGTAACAACACCAAACAATTTATAGCGCTCTTGCATCAGTGATTTTGGCAACACAATGGACTCAAACAAGCATGCCAGAATGGAATGAAATGAAGAGCATCCCACAATGAACATTTTGATATCTCATGCGCATGAAACGGAGTTACGGTCATGGAGTTATGGCATAAAGAACAGAGGCATAAAATGTTCCAGAATAAGGGACAATGGGAAAAGAGGGGGTGTATACCTCAGATCTAGGGTTCGGGCGTGCTGCACGAGGTTCGTCGGATGGATCGCCGGACTTGAGCGCTGCGGCGGCCGAAGAAGAGGAGGACGAGGCCGACGAGGGTTGAGGTCGGCGAGTCGCCGGAGGACGGCGGGCGGCGCCGGCGTTGCTGGTGCTCCGGCAGGGCGGGTGGAGCTGCGGCGAGGCGGCGGGCACGGAGGAGCAGCGGGAGCGGGCGGCGGCATGCGGGCCCGGTGAGGCCCAGTTCGGCCCCGGGGCGGACCGCATCTGGGCCCCGGGCGGCGGCGACGATGTGGGCGCGCTGGTCGCCACATGTCGGCATGGGATTCGTCAAGCAGCGGCGGCGGACGTGTCCGGCCGTCGTGGACACGTCCGATGGCGGCGGGGGAGGTTTATCTAGTGTTTGGACCCGGATTTTGGACGGGGAGGACATATTTATAGGTAGGAGGAGTTTGGAGTGTCCAAATGAACAGTAGTTTTCGACCACGCGATTGTGATCTGACGATGGAGGACATGGGAGAGGTTTGGATGGGTTATTGGTCCGTTTTGGAGGGGTGTTGGGCTGCAACACACATGAGGCCTTTACCGTTCCCCGGTTAACCGTTGGAGTATCAAACGGACTCCAAATGACACGAAATTTGATAGGTGGTCTCCGGTGGTGTACAAAGGCCACTTGAAAAATCTTGGTCCATTCCGAGAACTTTTAACACCCGCACACGAAAAGAGACAAAAGGGAGCACCGGAGGACGTAGGAGTGTCGGAATGTGAAACGGACAACGGGAAAATGCTCGGATGCATGAGACGAACATGAATGCAAATGCGATGCACATGATGACATGATATGAAATGCATGACATGAACAAAATGCAAAACAAAGACAAAAACCCAACCACGAAGGGAATCTCATAACTTAAAGCCAAAAATGGCAGAGTCGGAGTGCAAATATGGCAGCTTACATCCGAGGCGTTACAGAAAGCAGGGATGCCACTCGGGAGCATCCCCAAGCTTAGTTGGTTGCTCAATTTTGGTTAATAGCTTGGGATGCCAGGGCGTCCCCAAGCTTAGGCTCTTCCATCCTTCCTTCATCCATCGTAAGATAACCCAAAACTTGAAAACTTCAATCACACAAAACTCAACAAAACCTTCGTGAGATCCGTTAGTACAAGAATAATAAATCACTACTATAAGTACTGTATCAAACCAATTCATATTTTGTTTTTGTATTATATCTATTGTATTCAAAATTTTCTATTGCCAAAACTCATCAAAGAAGCCAATGAGCCATAAAAATAAGCACACAACACAAAGAAAACAGAATCAGTCAAAATAGAACAATGTGTAGCAATCTGACTATTTAGAATACTCTGTAACTCCAAAAATTCTGAAAAATTAGGACGACCTGAGAAATTTGTATATTGATATACTGCAAGTGCAATGGGAATTTTATCGGCCTCTGCTAAAAAATGAAAATTAATTTCGTGAGCGTAAAAGTTTATGTTTTCTAAGCAACATCAAACAACTATCACCCAAGAAGATCCTGAAGGCTTTACTTGACACAAACACTAATTAATACATAAAAACACAAGAATAATAGTAGCATAATTGTGCTAACACACAAAAACAGGAAGAAAAAAGAAAAAATAAAATGTATTCATTGGGTTGCCTCCCATCAAGCGCTATAGTTTTACGCCCTTAGCTAGGCATAAAGCAAGGATCTAAGTTTTGTCTTTCGAAGTTTTGGCATCTTTTGTAACGGTTTTATCATGCGCGGGAGGTTCTTTACGCTTCCCTAAATTCTCCGGAAAAGAAACCATCTTAACATCAAAAATATCCATGGTATTCATGCGATTGATACAACCATTGAGGTGTTTGAGGGGTTCATTATATTTTTGTATTTCAACCATATGCTTATGAAAATCACCATGTTTATCCAACATTTGAGCTCCCTCGGGGGTAAAAGGAAACCCTTTTGAGGACGAATTCCCAAAATACCCCCTAAGATTTCACAGGCGACATTGGCATTAAGATCAATGAAGTTTCCTTTAGCGGCAAAATCGAGAAGTTGTCTATGACGCAAAGCCAATCGTATGTAAAAATTTCAAAGAAAAACTTTAGCATCCCCCTTTATGTTGGGAATATGATATGATTCCATAAGCCTATACCAGGCATCTTTCAGGTTTTCCCCTTGTCCTTGCGTGAAGTAAAGGACTTCAAAATCTGCTGACAAAGGAGGAGTAGGGACGCTAGCCATCGAGACTAGAAAGCAATAGAACGGCAAACGAAAAAGAGAGGTGAATAAAACGGAAATTTTTTGTGAAATGGGGGAGAGGAAAACGAGAGGCAAATGGAAAATAATGTAAATTGCAAGGAGATGAGATTTGTGATTAGGAACCTGGTATATGTTGAAGATCCTCCCCGGCAATGGCGCCAGAAATTCCTATTGATGTTGCTTGAAGCTATGTCGGTATTTCCCCAAAGAGGAAGGGATGATGCAGCACAACGACGGTAGGTATTTCCCTCAGCTATGAAACCAAGGTTATTGAACCAGTAGGAGAACCAAGCAACAAAACGTAAACAGACCCTGCACACAGATAACAAATCCTCGCAACCCGACGTGTTAAAAGCGTTGTCAATCCCTTTCGGGTAACGGTGCCACAAATTGGTGCGTGACGGGAGAAATTTGTAATAGATTAAATAAATAGATCGCAAATAAAATAAAGTGCAGCAAAGTATTTTTGGGTTTTTGGATTGATTGATCTGAAAATAAATGCTAGAGAAAAGTAGATCGCAAAGGCAAATATATGAGAAAGAAGACCCGGGGGCTTCTCTTGAGAAAAATAGCAAAGATGGGGAAACAAATTACTGTTGGGAAATTGATACGACCTCAAATAATTATGATGATATCCAGGCACTTTTCATTACATAGGCATCACATCCAAGATTAGTAGACCGACTCCTGCCCGCATCTACTACTATTACTCCACACATCGACCACTATCCAGCATGCATCTAGTGTGCTAAGTTTATGGAGAAACGGAGAAATGCAATAAGATTGATGACATGATATAGACAAGATCTATCTATGTAGAGATAGACCCCATCGTTTTATCCTTAGTAGCAACGATACATACGTGTCGTTTCCCTTTCTGTCACTGGGATCAAGCACTGTAAGATCGAACCCACTACAAGGCACCTCTTCCCATTGCAAGATAAATAGATCAAGTTGGTCAAAAGAACCAAATATCGGAGAAGAAATATGAGGCTATAAGCAATGATGCATATAAGAGATCAAATAAACTCAAATAACTTTCATGGATATAAAAAGATCGATCTGACCATAAACTCAAAGTTCATCAATCTCAACAAACACACCACAAAAGAGTTACATCATGATCTCCAAGAGGCCTTTGTATTGAGGATCAAGAGAGAGAGAGAGATGAAGCCATCTAGCTACTAACCATGGACCCGAAGGTCTACAAAGAACTACTCACACATCATCGGAGAGGCACCAATGGAGGTGGTGAACCCCATCCGAGATGGTGCCTAGATTGGATCTAGTGGTTTTGGACTCTGCGGCAGCTCGATGAATATTTCATCAACTCGCCTAGGGTTCTAGTATTTTTTGGGTATTTATAGAGCAAAGAGGCGGTCCAGGGGACACTCGAGGTCGGCACAACCCACTAGGGCGCGCCTGGGCCTCCTGGCGCGCCCTTGTGGATTGTCCCCTCCTCGGGACTCCCCCCCAGGTGCAACTAGGGCCCAACATGTTCCTTCTGGTCCATAAAAAATCTCCGTAAAGTTTCGTGGCATTTCGACTCCGTCTATTACTTATTTTCTACGATGCAAAAAACACAAAATAAACATGAACTGGCAGTTAGGACTATGTCAAATAGGTTAGTACCAAAAAATGATATAAAATGACTATAAAAATATTATAAAACATCTAAGATTGATAATATAATAGCATGGAACAATCAAAAATTATAGATACGTTGGAGACATATCATGGCCCGTCGTAGTCGCCATCGCTCATACTCTTCCCAGAGGAGGAGCCGCCGTTGATGGAAGTGCCGCGACCATTACCAAGGGCGAGCTCACCATTGAGGATGCCGGTCCCCCCCACCCCGGCCGTCGTCAGAGGAGAAACGGACATTGTAATCATCATCGTCGCCCTCGGGGAAACAACCCCGGCGCCCGCCGTCCTCCCCGAAAACTCTGACGTAGAGAGTCGCAGCCCACCATGCTAGAAGTGGAGAGTACACCTCCCGTGTAGGCCGTGCGTGCGGGCGAACGGCTGCCACCTACGGTTCAGGAACACTTTGTCAGCGGGGGTGACCTCGACCTCCACCCACGAGGCCTTGCTACCTCGACCATCGGCCTACTGCCAAAGGCGGCCAGGTCCCCAGTCGGTAGCACGCCCGTGAAGGAGTGCATAAGCTAAAACTAGACGCCTGCCGGTCTGTCCGCCCACACCACGAACTCCGAGGATACGTCGGCCGAATGGGATCGAGGGCGCGGCGGCCGAGTGGCTACCACATGCGTCCCTACTTGGTGGCGGCCGCCTCAGCCGCAGCAGCTTCCGTCGCAGGAGGGAGCCTTCCCGTGACTGCCTGAGGTGATGTCGGCCTTCAAGGTGGTGCAGGGACGGCCGCGGCCCCACTTGGGTTGAGCTTGAGCTTGATGTCATATTTTCGGAGGTTATCGAATGTAAGCCTCAAGTCGTCTACTAGAGATTCGACATGTCTTGATTTGATGGCCACATCATCCACGTACGCCTCCACTGTTTTGCCGATCTGGTTTGCTAGACATGTCTGGATCATGCGCTGATATGTTGCGTCGGCGTTTTTCAGCCCGAAGGGCATTGTGTTGAAGCAGAATGGGCCGTATGGTGTGATGAATGTTGTTGCGGCTTGGTCTGATTCTGCCATTTTGATTTGATCGTAACCGGAGTATGCATCGAGGAAACACAAAGAATCGTGTCCTGCGGTGGCATCGATAATTTGATCGATACGGGGGAGGGGGAAGGGATCCTTTGGGCAAGCCTTGTTAAGGTCTTTAAAATCGACACACAAGCGCCAGGATTTGTCCTTCTTTGGTACCATCACTAGGTTTGCTAGCCAGTCCGGATGTTTTATGTCTCTGATGAATCCGGCCTCCAATAGCTTGGCTAGCTCCTCTCCCATAGCCTGTCTCTTGGGTTCGGAAAAACGCCGAAGGGCTTGTTTGACAGGTTTAAATCCTTTTAGGATATTTAAGCTGTGTTCGGCCAGCCTGCGTGGGATCCCTGGCATGTCTGAAGGGTGCGAGGCGAAGATGTCCCAGTTCTTTTGTAGGAACTCTCGCAGTGCGGCGTCTACATCAGGGTTCAGTCGTGCCCCGATGGAAGCTGTTTTATTGGGGTCCGCTGGATGGACCTAGAATTTGACTATTTCGTCAGCTGGCTTGAAGGATGTGGATTTGGATCTCTTGTCGAGTATCACATCATCCCTGTTAACCGTGGAGCGCAGTGCAGTCAGTTCCTCGGCTGCTAAGGCTTCGGATAGTGCCTCAAGGGCTAATGCGGCCATCTTGTTTTCGGCACGGAGTGCTATGTCCGGATCACTAGCTAGAGTGATAATTCCGTTTGCCCCGGGCATCTTAAGCTTCATGTACCCGTAATGGGGTATTGCTTGGAATATTGTGAATACTTCCCGCCCTAGTAAAGCGTGATATCCACTCTTCAATGGGGCCACCTGAAACGTGACTTCTTCGGACATGTAATTATCGGGCGTACCGAACACCACATCTAGTGTGATTTTTCCTGTGCAGCGCGCTTCCCGACTGGGGATTATTCCTCTAAAGGATGTGCTGCTTCGTTCGACGCGGTTCCAGTCTATTTCCATTTTTTGAAGGGTTTCCTCATAAATGAGGTTCAATCCGCCGCCTCCATCCATGAGCACCTTGGTGAGGCGAAAGCTGTCCACTATGGGATTGAGGACCAATGCGGCTGGTGCTCGGGCTGTTCGGAATCTAGGTTCATCACTTGCGTTGAAGGTAATGGCAGTGTCGCTCCATGGATTTATTGTTGTAACTTGATAGACTTCGGCGAGGCTGTGGAGTGTTCTTTTTTGCACATTGTTTGATGCGAAAGTCTTGAAGACTGTGAGAACGGTACTAGTGTCCTTGGGCTGGCTTTCTGCAGCCTCCGGAATTAAGAGGACCTCGCCGATTTTGGCCACCTACCGGAGTATCCAACATGCTCTAAGGCTGTGAGTTGGTGTGGCGTCCTCTGTACTGTGAATTCTACAGGGTCCATCAAGCCATCTATCCAGTACGGTTCCATGCCCTGTAGAGGGGTTTGGCTTTTTGGTGTTTATCCCAGGTGTCCTATGATGATGCACCCTCTTAGTTTGGACGGGATTACTATTCAAGGCCGGATTATCCCAAAATTTTATTTCGGTTTTCCAGGCGCTTTCCATCGCACAGTATTTTTGTACTATGGACGCCAAGTCAGCGAAGCGTGTAATATCACGACGACTTACAGCGTTGAGGATTCCCTTGTCCGTGCAATTACTGCAGAAAATTGAGATTGCGTCTCCCTCGCGGCAATCCTTTATCCTGTTCATAACTAGGAGGAATCTGGCCCAGTAATGATGTACTGTTTCCTTGGGCCTCTGCCTGATTTGGGAGAGATCGCTTATGATGGGGTCGGCGGGTGTCGTTGAATCTGAAACCTCACCCAATCCAAGATTCGGAGGCCGAAGAGTTTCCGAACTCTGAAGTTCAGATTCTTGGGTGTTGTCCAATGAATCTGGCCCGTTGCCTGATCCTAAGCTCAGGTCTTGAGTTACATCCTCCCCTCCGCGGGTATTCGGCTTGGAGGGGTCGGGAATTCGGACGTAGATAGTCCTTAAAATAGATGAAGGGTCGCCGCACTGCGCCTCTACCACGACAACATGGTGGGTGACTTGGGGAGAGTTAATTTTTCTTAGATCGGGTTTAAGCCCAACCTGTTCATAATCCGTAGCGACCCCTAGGGCGGCGATGCGATCCAAGACCTCGTTTACGGAAGAAAGCTCCATTGGATCTAGCTGCTCGACGAGGTCCGAGCTGACGTGTAGGTTGCTTTTGATGACCCGAGAGGTCACCATCGGCGCAACAGCCGAACATGCGGTCATGAGGAAACCACCTAACCGGAGAGTTTGGCCGACAGCCAAGGCTCCCTTAGCAACGGCGCCGTCTTTAAAGACGGGAGGAGGTATCCTTCCTGATTGCGACGACACAGAGGAACTCTCAATGAAACCACCAATGTCCGTGTCAAAACCGGCGGATCTCGAGTAGGGGGTCCCGAACTATGCGTCTAGGCCGGATGGTAACAGGAGGTAGGGAACACGATGTTTTACCCAGGTTCGGGCCCTCTCGATGGAGGTAAAACCCTACGTCCTGCTTGATTAATATTGATGATATGGGTAGTACAAGAGTAGATCTACCATGAGATCAAGGAGGCTCAACCCTAGAAGCTAGCCTATGGTATGATTGTTATCTATGGAGTTGATGTCCTACGGACTACAACCCTCCGGTTTATATAGACACCGGATAGGGTTAGGGTTACATAGAGTCGGTTACAATGGTAGGAGATCTTGAATATCCGCACCGCCAAGCTTGCCTTCCATGCCAAGGAAAGTCCCATCCGGACACGGGACGAAGTCTTCAATCTTGTATCTTCATAGTCTAGGAGTCCGGCTGAAGGTATAGTCCGGCTACCCGAACACCCCCTAATCCAGGACTCCCTCATTGCCTATGACAAAGGCCAGAGCATCCACTGCTGAAACCTCCAAGCCATCAGAAGAGGCAGTTGGAGAAGGCAAGAAAAGGAAGGAAAGGGTCAAGAAGACCACCGCCAGAGTGCTTGACAGATCCTCAATAATGAGATATTCCGAAGAAGAGGAAGAGGAAGAGGATGCAGCACCAGCACCCAAAGCTCAAAAGCTTACGGGATATGCTATAAGGGCAGGGGCTGCTCCATCTAAGTCCAAAACTGCTCCTAAGACTGCTGCTCCAGCTCCAAAGCCAAAAACTAAGAGGAGCACCAGGAACATCCCTACCGAGGAGAAGAACAAGGCCCTAGTGCCTCAAGCTGCTGAAGAAGAAGATGATTCTGTTGTTTTGAGGAAGTTGAAGCCCAAAATTCCAGATCACAATGATGCTCATCTAGTTGCAGAGAATATGAAAATCAGGGAGGATTCAGGATTAAGGCTATGGAGAGAGTCTGATCCATATGCCACCAGGAGAAGGACTGCTGTGGACTACAGGTTCCATACAAAGGAACCGCAGGACTTCTGTGAGACTATTTTACTTGACAAGAAGCCCATAGTGTGTGACATGAGATGGTGTCGGTGTACAAAAAGAGGGGTACACTTTTTGTACCCCTATAACTGTGCACAGGCAGTCTGAGCTACGGGCACCACCACACTGAGCAAGGCAAGGGAGGTGAGCCAAGGTAAGGCCAAAACTCAGAAGAAGCAGAACAACGCCAAGATCAAGACCACAAAGAGCAAAGGGGACGAAGCGAACCTCCCCCCCTCGGCAAGATCCTTGCAGGGAGGCGGTTTTAGCAAACCTGGCAAGACCCTTGCCGTGGCAGCTCGCCCCATACCTACGGAGTGAGTCACCCTTGAGTCCACTGCCCCCATGGGGCAAGGATTTGGGAGACATCCCCGTGGTGGCTTGCAGATCTTTGTGAAGACATTCAAGATCAGATACACCCTTTAGAAGATGATGATCCCTGGCGGGATCCCAGCCAAGGAGGACCACAAGGCCCCCGGCAAGGGCCTTGCCAGGGATGATAGCAGGCGCCATGGCAAGTCCCTTGCCGGGGCACCGGCAAGGCCCTTCCCAAGAACACCCATAGGGCCACCATCAGGCGCACGCCAGTCAAACCTCCACCACCATTTGCATGCAGCCGCCGACCCAACCAGCTGGGCAGGCACCTGCGTGGCGGCATGCAGATCTTCATGGAGACCCACCACTGCGCCACCTCAACTGCCTGCCTGCCTACATGGCACCGCGGGCGCCGCTGGCCAGGGCGCGTGTCGACGTGAGAGGGAGCGGGGACGGACGAGACATGGCTCTCCCCCATCCCCGATAAAGCAAGGACACCTGGGCAAGACGCATTAAATGCGCCTTGTCATGTAATGCGAGGGATAACCTCACATCACTGTTCCCTTTCCTCCTCCTGTGTGCCACTGTGGCAACCCCTTTCCTATAAAAGGAGGCCCGAGGCGACCAGGAGGAGGATTCAACTTTTTGGAGCTCCTCACGCCCCATAGCTAGCTCAAGAACACAGATATACAATCCACCATAGCAGGAGTAGGGTTTTACGCATCCCCGCGGCCCGAACCTGGATAAACGAACCGTGTGCTATTTGTTTGATCCGCACTTCTCACGACCCCGCGCCCCGCAACCATAGTAGGGATTCTTGTGATCCCATAGGTGTCGTTCCCACCGACAGATGGGTTGATTAGAAATTCATTGAGGAAAATGAGGATCACTTCCCTGGTTTATGTGACTACTTCAAGCCATGTGGAGTCGATGGGTTTGTGGCTCAGAAGCTCACAAAGTGGAATGATGAGCTTATTATGCAGTTCTACTCCACAACTCATTTCTACCCAGATGGCAGGATTTGGCTGGATGTCTGAAGGTACTAGGTACCAGTCAACAGTTGAAGAATGGGAAAAACTGATCAATGCTCCTGAGGAGAATGAAGATGACTTGGATGTCTATGGCAAGAAGAAGAAGGATCACAACACCATGGCACATATGTACAAGGAGATCCCAGATGCTGCTCTTGAGACACACAAGTTTGGATCGGTACATTACCTTCTGTCAGGCTTGCCAACAATCAACTAGATCCTCAGGCACACTCTTTTGCCAAAGTCAGGTGATCACAAGATGATCAGAGGCCGTGCAATTAACCTGCTCCACATATTTGATGTGCCTCAAAACTTCAAAGTCATGAGCCTAATTGTGGAAACCATAAAGAGAACAGCTGCAGATCAGAAGAAAAGTTGTGGGTATGCCCCACAGATCCAGGAGCTAATCAACTCCAAGATGGGCACTGGCACATATCTCTTGGATAAGGAACATATGCCCATCTACCCAGACTTTGAGGACAACACCGTGGTGATGGATGAAAATGAACCATCTTCTATGCAAGCACAAGCAAAGAGGGAGAAGGCAAGGGCTAAAAAGGCTGCAAAGATGCCAACCACTAATGAGGCATCTCATTACCTTTTGAAGAGCAAGAAGGATCAGCTTGGATACTTGATTGCCTCCACTCCGAGGATTGATAAGGGACTGGCCACCCTAACTCAGAACCAAGAGCGCTTGGAGAGGATCGTGGAACAAAAGTTCTATGATTTAGATGTGAAGCTCACCCAGATCCAGTCAGTTGTTGAGCAACTTCAGGATGAAGTGCAGGAGAAGGAGGGCAAGTCTACCACTGATGCTTTTGCTAGAGTGCCCAGAGGACAGAGATCTGCTGCAGTGCCTGTTATAGACACCAGAGCAACTTCATCTGCACCAACTACAACTTCAGTGCCACCAGCTCTAGCACCCACTCCACCAGCTCCATCTACATCAACTGATGCCTTCGTCCTCAGAGTTTTATCTACACCACCACCTGAAGACCAATCCTGAGAGTCAATCTAGCACTATGCATTTTTATGAACTTTTTGGTAACTTGTTGCAAAAGGGGGAGAAAATGTATAGATCATAGGCTCCGAGAGAGAGAGAGAGAGAGTTGCTTTTTATTCTCTCTTATTGCTTGGTGGTTGAACATTGTTTATTTTCTTGTTTGAGATACTTTATGCTTGTGTGTGATACTTGGATGATCATATGTTTGATCATATGCTAACTTAATGCTTGTTGGATGACATTATCCCTTTATATCCCCATATGATCATTCACTTTTCTTGGTGATGAGTGCATGTATTTACTTATTATCATTTTGAGCACTCCACCAAGATGTATGTGACATGGAAGAGTAACCCTTGATCCTAACTCATTGTGCATTTGGAGTCCAAAGCAAATCTTAAACTATGAACAAATTTAGGGGGAGCCCTTGCTTTTCACAAACTTCTCAAAGCGAAAATATTTTTAATTCTTATTATCATTTGTCGAAGCTTTGATATATATGTTGTCATAAATTACCAAAAAGGGGGTTATTGAAAGTGCAACTATCCCTAGGTGGTTTTGGTAATTCCTAACAACATATAGCTCATTGAGCTAATGCCATTTCAAGATTAATATCTTAGGAAAGCTCAATGTTTGGCATGGCATGGATGAGAAAAAAGTGGCCCCCTCAAAATGATAAGTACAAAAGGATCGGCTCAAGCTCAAAGCTCAAGACTCTACATTTCCTATTTTAGTGATCCAAGATCACATTGAGTCTATAGGAAAAGCCAATACTATCAATGAGGGATGAGGTGTTGCTTAATGAGGCTCTTGCTCAAAATGCTTAGTGATATGCTCCAAAACCCTCAACTACTTTCTCACATCCACATATGACCTAAACCAAAAGTCAAACTCGGCCCCACCGATTCTTTCTATCCGGAGCCACCGAGTTCAGATGTCATAGCCACTGCCACAAACCCTAGGCAAATCGGTCTCACCGAGATGGGTTTGTAATCTCTCTATTTCCCTTTGTAACATTTCGGTCCCACCGAGATGAGCGATCGGTCACACCGAGATTGAAATGTAAACTCTCTGTTTCCCTTTTGTCACATTTCGGTCTCACCGAAATGACCGAATCGGTCCCACCGAGTTTACCTGACCAACTCTCTGGTTACCTTATTACCAAAATCAGTCTCACCGAGTTTGTGTAACCTGTCTCACCGAGATTAATTTATGCCCTAACCCTAACCATATCGGTCCCATCGAAAACCCTAACGGTCACTAGCTTTGTTGAATCGGTCCGACCGAGTTAATCAATTCAGTCCCACCGAGATTGGCAAGTTGTGTGTAATGGTTAGATTTTGTGTGGAGGCTATATATAGCCCTCCATCACCTCTTCATTCGTAGAGAGAGCCATCAGAACAAATCTACACTTCCAACTTACAATTTCTGAGAAGAGAACCACCTACACTTGTGTTGAGGCCAGGATATTCCATTCTTACCATATGAATCTAGATCTCTAGCCTTCCCAAGTTGCTTTCTACTCAAATCCTCTTTCCACCAAACCCATATCCTATGAGAGAGAGTTGAGTGTTGGGAGAAGTGCTTAGCTTTGGGTTCGATCTTGCGGTTTCCTTTCCCAGTGACAGAAGGGGTAGCAAGGCACGTATTGCATCATTGCCATCGAGGATAACAAGATGGGGTTTATTTCATATTGCATGAATTTATCTCTCTACATCATGTCATCTTGCTTAAAGCGTTACTCTGTTTTTTACTTAATACTCTAGATGCATGCTGGATAGCGATCGATGAGTGGAGTAATAGTAGTAGATGCAAAATCGTTTCGGTATACTTGTCACGGACGTGATGCCTATATACATGATCATGCCTAGATATTCTCATAACTATTCTCAATTCTGTCAATTGCTCAACAGTAATTTGTTCACCCACCGTAGAATACTTATGCTCTTGAGAGAAGCCACTAGTGAAACCTATGGCCCCTGGGTCTATTCTCACCATATCAATCTCCATCACTTCAATCTTGCTTTGCTTTTTACTTTGCCTTTTACTTTTCACTTTGCATATCTATACCAAAAATATTATATCTATCAGATCTCACTCTCGTAAGTGACCGTGAAGGGATTGACAACCCCTAATCGCGTTGGTTGCAAGTAGCTATCGTGTTGCGCAGGTATGAGGGACTTGAGCGTAGCCTCCTACTGGATTGATACCTTGGTTCTAAAAAACTGAGGGAAATTCTTACGCTACTCTGCTGCATCATCCTTTCCTCTTCGGGGAAATCCAACGCAAGCTCAAGAGGGAGCAATCCCATGTACTGAATAAGAAAGGGATAAAGAGTTGGCTTACAATCGCCACTTCACACAATACATAAATATATCATACATCATCTAGAATACAATCAAGGTCAGACTAGGGAACAAAAATAAAGAAATACAACCCCAAATGCTAGATCCCCGATCGCCCCAACTGGGCTCCTCTACAGATCATCCGAAAAAGACAGATAGTAATGGCCCGAATCCTCGTCAACCTCCCACTTGAGATCGGTAGCGTCCCCTGCACTGGCATCATCGGCACCTGCATATGTTTGGAAGTATATGTGAGTCATGGGGACTCGGCAATCTCACACCCTCGCGATAAAGACTATTTAAGCTTAAAGGTAGGAAAGGTAGTGAGTTGGAGCTGCAGCAAGCACTAGCATATATGTTGGCTAACTTACGCAAAAGAGAGAGAGAAGAGAAGCAAAGCACGGTTGAGAAGCTAATAACGATCAAGAAGTGATCCTGAAGCTACTTACGTTCAAGCATAACACGAGACCATGTTCTCTTCCCGGACTCTGCAGAAAAGAGACCATCAAGGCTACACACGCGGTTGATTTTAATTAAGTTAAGTTTCAAGTTCTCTACAATCCGACGTTAACAAATTCCCATCTTCCCATAACCGCGAGCACGGCTTTCGAAAGTTCAAAAGCCTGCAGTGGTGTCCTAACTTAGCCCATCACAAGCTCTCGCGGTCAACGAAGGATATTCCTTCACTCAGGAAGACCCGGTCAGACTCGGAATCCCGATTACAAGTGAATGTGCAACTATCCCTAGGTGGCTTTGGTAATTCCTAACAACATATAGCTCATTGAGCTAATGCCATTTCAAGATTAATACCTCAAGAAAGCTCAATGTTTGCCCTAGCATGGATGAGAAAAGTGGACCCCTCAAAATGATAAGGACAAAAGGATTGGCTCAAGCTCAAAGCTCAAGACTCTACATTTTCTATTTTAGTGATCCAAGATCACATTGAGTCTATAGGAAAAGCCAATACTATCAAGGAGGGATGAGGTGTTGCTTAATGAGGCTCTTGCTCAAAATGCTTAGTGATATGCTCCAAAACCCTCAACTACTTTCTCACATCCACATATGACCTAAACCAAAAGACAAACTCGGCCCCACCGATTCTTTCTATCCGGCGCCACCAAGTTCAGATGTCATAGCCACTACCACAAACCCTAGGCAAATTGGTCTCATCGATAGGGATCTCGGTCTCACCGAGATGGGTTTGTAATCTCTCTATTTCCCTTCGTAACATTTCGGTCCCACCGAGATGAGCAATCGGTCACACCGAGATTGAAATGTAAACTCTCTGTTTCCCTTTTGTCACATTTCGGTCTCACCGAAATGACCGAATCGGTCCCACCGAGTTTACCTGACCAACTCTCTGGTTAGCTTATTACCAAAATCAGTCTCACTGAGTTTGTGTAACCGGTCTCACCAAGATTAATTTATGCCCTAACCCTAACCATATCGGTCCCACCGAAAACCCTAACGGTCACTAGCTTTGTTGAATCGGTCCGACCGAGTTTATCAATTTAGTCCCACCAAGATTGGCAAGTTGTGTGTAACGGTTAGATTTTGTGTGGAGGCTATATATAGCCCTCCATCACCTCTTCATTCTTAGAGAGAGCCATTAGAACAAATCTACACTTCCAACTTACAATTTCTGAGAAGAGAACCACCTACACTTGTGTTGAGGCCAGGATATTCCATTCTTACCATATGAATCTAGATCTCTAGCCTTCCCAAGTTGCTTTCTACTCAAATCCTCTTTCCACCAAATCCATATCCTATGAGAGAGAGTTGAGTGTTGGGGAGACTATCATTTGAAGCACAAGAGCAAGGAGTTCATCACTAACACACTGTTTGTTACTTCTTGGAGAGTGGTGTCTCCTAGATTGTCTAGGTGTCACTTGGGAGCCTCCGACAAGATTGTGGAGTTGAACCTAGGAGTTTGTAAGGGCAAGGAGATCGCCTACTTTGTGAAGATCTACCGCGAGTGAGGCAAGTCCTTCATCGGCGATGGCCATGGTGGGATAGACAAGGTTGCTTCTTCGTGGACCCTTCGTGAGTGGAACCCTTCGTGGACTCGCGCAGCCGTTACCCTTCATGGGTTGAAGTCTCCATCAACATGGATGTACGATAGCACCACCTATCGGAACCACGACAAAAACATCGGTGTCTGCTATAGCGTTTGAATCTTCCAAACCCCTCCCTTTACATTCTTGCAAGTTCCATGCTTTAATTTCCGATGCTCATATACTCTTTGCATGCTTGCTTGAATTGTTTTAAGATTGCTTGGCTTGTCCAAAGATGCTAAAATCTGCCAAGAAATAAAATTGGGAAAATGATTAGTTTTTATTTGGTCAAGTAGTCTAATCACCCCCCTCTAGACATACTTTCGATCCTACAAGTGGTATCAGAGCTTTGGTCTCCATTTTCTTTGATTTCCATAGCTTTTGGTTGTCATAGCCTTGGTTTCACAACCTAGGAGAGTATGGCTGTAGCGAGGGAAATTACCATCGTAGAGGTCCTTACTTTGATGGTACTAATTTTGCTAGTTGGAAGCATAAGATGAAAATACATATTCTTGGACATAACCCCGCCGTATGGGCTATTGTGTGTATTGGTTTACAAGGTGAATTCTTTGATGGGAGAGAACCGAACCGTGAAGCCACCGCGGAAGAGTTGAAGATGCTGCAATACAATGCTCAAGCTTGTGATATCCTCTTCAATGAATTGTGCCCTGAAGAATTCAACAAAATCAGCCATCTTGAGAATGCAAAGGAAATTTGGGATACTTTGATTGATATGCACGAAGGTACCGACTCCGTCAAGGAATCCAAGTTGGATCTGCTTCATAGTTAGCTTGACAAGTTCAAAATGAAGGATGGTGAAGGTGTCGCTGAAATGTACTCTAGGCTTGCTCTTATCACAAATGAGATCACCGGCTTAGGAAGTGAAGAGATGACCGACAAATTCATCATCAGGAAGATCCTAAGAGCTTTGGACGGAAAATATGATACCTTATGCACATTGATCCAAATGATGCCCAATTACAAAGATCTCAAGCCAACGGAAGTCATTGGAAGAATTGTTACTCATGAGATGTCACTCAAGGATAAGGAGGAGCTCCATAACAAGTCAAGTGGTGCTTACAAAGCCTCATGTGAAGCTCCTACATCATCAAGTGAGAAACAAACCTTCAATGAAGAATTGAGCCAAATGGTGAAGAACTTTAACAAGTTCTACAAGAGTAGAAGCAAAGAGAGAAGTTCCAAGTCAAGGTCCTACAATGACAAAAGATCTTCTAGTCAAGAGTGAAACTGCTACAATTGTGTAAGACCCGGACACTTTTCCAATGAGTGTATGGCACCCTGCAAGAGAAGAGAAGATTCTCCAAAAAGAAGAAGTAGAAGAGAAGAATTACCATCAAGAGAGAGAAGGAGTAGAGATGATTGTGATGAACGAAGAACATCCCGGAGAAGCAAAGATTCGGAAAGGAAGGATAAGTCATCAAGGAGCTACACCAAACCAAGACATCAAGCTCATGTTGGTGAATGGGTATCCGACTCCGACAATCACTCCGAGAGAAGCTATCACTCCGACTCTGAATATACTCAAGATGAAGGAGTTGCCGGTCTAGCACTTGTGTCAACCAACTCCTACGACATATTTGATTCACCAAATGAAGGACTTGGAAGATGCTTCATGGCTAAAGGCCCAAAGGTATCACACCCCGAGTATGTTGATTTCAATAGTGATGAAGATGACTTGTTATGTGATGATGATTTACTTGTTGACAACTCTAATGATAAATACTATGATGAAACGTCAATTAATCATGCTAATCAAGATAAAACAAATGACAATGATAAGTAGAAGATTGAGTTTCTAAATAAAGAACTAAACACTTTTAGGTTAGCTCACGAAATTATCTTAGGAGATCATCGAGAACTTTTAATGACTCATGAGAAATTACGTTTTGAAAACCTTGATCAAGAGCATGAGTTCTTAAAGGCAATCAATGATGATCTTCGCAAGAAAAGTTCTTCTTACATTGCCAAGCGTTTACTCTTATCCACTTACATGCCTCAAGTCAAGTCTAGTAACAAGAACAAGAAAGATTCTTCCTCTAGTAGTAACAATAATCATGCTAGATCCAATGTTGTTGCTTCTAGTAGTTCTATTGATTCCAACAATGATTCTCTTAGCCAAGTTACACTTGAGCAAGAAAATAGCTTGTTGTAGGGAATTATAGAGAAAGGTGTTTACAAGAGCCTTGCCGGGAGTAAGCAATTCGAGGAAATTGTACACAAGCAAGGAAGACACTGGAAGAACTAAGGTGGTGGTTTTGAACGAAAGTTCAATGCCAATGGAGTTGAGTGGGAAGAAAATCAATACCCAAAGATGAAGTTTGTTCCTCAACAAGAGAAGTGTGATCCTACTTCCTCCAAAGGGACACATTCTCAAGATGATCTTCCACAACAAGACCACGAGCAAAAAGGCAAGGATAAGCTTCAAGAGGAAATTGATGCATTTGAAGAAGCACCTAAGGCCTTGGTCAAGTGGGTTCCCAAGACTACATAAGTTCTACCTCATCAAGTATGACTAAAACTCCAAGGATTCCCATCAAGATGATGTGGATCCCGAAGAAGAATAACTACAGAGTTCTTGAGGGTGACTCCGCCAACATACTTCACTCTTATCATTTTGCCAAGAACAAGTGCAATCAACTTCCACATCTTGCACTAGTTCAAGGAGTCACAAACCCTCTTGTTGGTAAGACAAGGGACAAGGTAACCTAATGCTTTCATAGACATCATCTTGTGTGTGCATCACTCTATCAACCTTGAGCATCCACATCTTCAACACCTACATGAAGTCATCATCGACAAAAGCCAAGGTTAGTTAATCCCTCTTAGGAGGGATCTCACATCTAGGGGGAGCTTTACTCTAAGAATTGAGCTAAAGCAACTCTAATGGTGTGAACACAATAATGCTTTATGTAAAAGTGGTAACCCCACTTGTGCTTAAATGATGAGTATGACCTACGATGAAATGTTCTCATTTGACTCCTAAGTCAATATACTCATATATAGATGACCTAGTCATCGCCAATTGCTTGATAGATGTTAGAATTGGTTGTGCATGCTTTGCCACATATTTCATGTCCCATTTTATTGTGTGATCATGTTGGTTGCATAATTTACTCATTCGAGGACATCCACTTATTGTTTTGATTGTTTGGTTCCTTTTTCTTTTGCCAAGTGGATGGACAAGAATGCCTAAGAACCTTCTATAGCTATCTATGCTTTTCTTGTCTCAAACTCTATTCATGCTACATCACAAAGTTTGATCAAGTCAGATTCAAACCACTCTGCGTGAGGAGCACTCGGAGTCCACGATTATTCATAGACTTAAACTTCCAAAACTTCTTTCTCGATTTCGGTCTGACCGATTCATCCATTTCAGTCATACTGAGATCACTAAGTCGATCTAGGTTTTCAATCTCGGTACAACCGATTTGAACTTTTCAGTCACACCGTGTTGCAGTAACTGGTTGCAGTTATGCAACTCGGTGCCACCGAGCTCTTCCAGTCGGTCACACCGACAGGGTCAAGCTATATATATCCCCAGACAAAAATTTAGAAAAATTTCTGAACCCCTTCACCTGCGCTTAGACTGCTTTGCCTCCATGGGTCCCCGGATCATCCTCCTCATCGCCAGCTGCCTTCCGCCACTGGTCTCCGCCACCGTCAATGGGAATCGTCTCCGCCGTTGCCACCGTAACAGGTCCATCGCCGCACTAGGGTATGGACTTGATCCTTGTGCTAATCCCTGTCTGATTCCTAGCACATTGTGTTGCCATGTATCTTGCCACGATTGAGATCATTCTATCCAGTGAAATCACTCCGTAGTTTAGTTGTGGATTGAAAATTTAGGGTTAGGTTTTCCCCGAAACAATATCGGACCAACCGAGTTGTTGAAATCGGTTCCACCGATTTGGCTAAGGCCATTGCACATGTGATTCTCGGTCTGACCGAGAATTGCAAATCGGTGTTACCGAGATCAATACTTTGTGAAACTCTAGCAGTCTCGGTGCCACCGAACTGTGACTCGGTCTCACCGAGTTCACTAGTTTAGGTTCCAAAAGCTGCTTCAGTATCACCGAGTTTTCAAATCGGTAGATCCGAAATGCTTTTTGTGGAAAACTAAAACTAAGTTTTTAACTCATTCTTTTGCAAAAACCTCTGTACTTTGTGATGCTCATCAAATCTACCTCATCTATAATCTATTCACAGGGTCTGCTGTCAGTATTTGCATCATGTCAGATCAGAGTGACAGCCAAAACAAACCTGAGGAGCAAGTGAACATGAGTGAGGGCACTAGTTCCTCTAGCAGCTTTGATGAGGGAAGCAGGAGCACACCCAACAACTTGCCTAAGGCAGCCACCAAGACCAGAAAGAAGAGAACCTCAGATTCTGAGGATGAGGACTATGTGGCTATTGAGGAAGAGGCCACCTCAAAGAAGAAAGTTCTGAAAAAGGAATATGGCACAGCTGCTACCACTAAGCCAGGACTGAAGACAAAGGTTCCTGCCAAGAGAGTGCATGTCGGTGTCACACGTATCTCGTTCTCAAGGCACGCCGGATAGGTCAAGCTACGAGTAAAACCAACCCTCAAGTTGCCCCGAGGTGGCCCCGCAGGTTGCCCGTTTCGGACCAACACTTAGAGGAGCACTAGCCCGGGGGGGTTTGAAATAAAGATGACCCTTGAGTCTGCAGAACCCAAGGGAAAGGTATATGGTGGTAGGTAGGCAAAGGGTAAAACCAAGGTTGGGCCTTGTTGGAGGAGTTTTATTCAAAGCGAACTCTCAAGGGGTTTCCATAACACCCAACTGCGTAAGGGACACAAAATCAAGGAACATAACACCGGTATGACGGAAACTAGGGCGGCAAGAGTGGAACAAAACACCCAGCATAAGGCCGAGCCTTCCACCCTTTACCAAGTATATAGGTGCATTAAAGTAAACAAGATATAATAATGATATCCCAACAATATCCATGTTCCAACATGGAACAAACTTCAGCTTCACCTGCAACTAACAACGCTATAAGAGGGGCTGAGCAAAGCGATAACATAGGCAAACAGCGGTTTGCTAGGAAAGGTGGGTCAGAGGCTTGACATGGCAATATGGGAGGCATGATATAGAAAGTGGTAGGTATCGTGGCATGGCAAAAGAGCGAACAACTAGCAAGCAAAGATAGAAGTGATTTCGGGGGTATGGTCATCTCGCCTGCAGTGTTCTCAGAGTTGACGAAAGCTTGATCCTCGTTAGCATACTCAACAGGTTCCTCGATCACGTACTCGTCTCCCAGCTCTAACCAAGGCAAGAACACAAGCAAAGGAACCAACAATCAATCACGGTGCAATGCGCAAGCAACGTGATGTAAAACATTGCATGATATGCGAGATGTGATATGCAATGCATATGCGTGCTCCGAAAGGAAAAGATTTATTAAGGCATCAACTTGGCAAACCAAGTGTGCCGCTGGAAAGATGAGATGATTTCGGTCAAAATGGATATAAAGATAACCGGAATCGGACGCATGGTTTGCAAATGGCAAGCAAAACAATAATGGCACAAATCTGCGATTAACAGCACGATGCCATCTAGAATGCAAGAAGAAACTAACCTACTGCCCTCCAACATAACAACAAAGCACATGGCAGTAATCTACTCAAGATGCTTGACAAAAGATGAACACTGAGCTACGGCTAAATCACACCAGAGCAGGTTCAAACAAGCATGACAAAAGTGCAAAAGATATCAGCTTCACAGACTTAGTGAAAACAGATTCAGACTTTGCAGAAAACTGAGCATGGCATAAACAGAATTATTAATGCATCTTTGCAAGCTCGATTGACTCACCACAAGGCATTGCGTGACAAGATAAGCATATCATCAGCAAGAAGACATGTTCGTGAAGCTAACCATGGCAAGAGCAAGTTCATAGCATGCATGTATCAACTACAACAACCATGGCAAAATTGATTAACATGTAAACAATCTGTCAGGAACATTTTATAGCAAAAGTAGAGCAAGATTGAGACATTCTAGGGCACTCCATAATAGCAAACAGGGCCATGGATGGATATATCCTAACCACATGCCCAGATCATCCTTACTTAAGAAACTCAAAACGAGTACGGATCTCTTTGTAGGATCATGCTTACATGGCATAAAAATAACAATAGACCAAGGACTTAGCAAAATCCTAAGTCCCTGAAATCAGCAATAACACGAAGGCTACTTTGCATGCTTCAGCTAGTCACCACATTGATCACAAAAATACATGGCAAGCCCCCCTGTAAATATAGCATGTCATTGACCAAAACACATGTAGAGCTCATGCCCATAAGATGCACACAACAAGTGTGACAAAAATGACAAATCCTCATACTCTGATAAGTAACAACACCAAACAATTTATAGCGCTCTTGCATCAGTGATTTTGGCAAAACAATGGACTCAAACAAGCATGCCAGAATGGAATGAAATGAAGAGCATCCCACAATGAACATTTTGATATCTCATGCGCATGAAACGGAGCTACGGTCATGGAGTTATGGCATAAAGAACAGAGGCATAAAATGTTCCAGAATAAGGGACAATGGGAAAAGAGGGGGTGTATACCTCAGATCTAGGGTTCGGGCGTGCTGCACGAGGTTCGTCGGAGGGGTCGCCGGACTTGAGCGCTGCGGCGGCCGAAGAAGAGGAGGACGAGGCCGACGAGGCTTGAGGTCGGCGAGTCGCCGGAGGACGGTGGGCGGCGCCGGTGTTGCTGGTGCTCCGGCAGGGCGGGTGGAGCTGCGGCGAGGCGGCGGGCACGGAGGAGCAGCGGGAGCGGGCGGCGGCACGCGGGCCCGGTGAGGCCCAGTTCGGCCCCGGGGCGGACCGCATCTGGGCCCCGGGCGGCGGCGATGATGTGGGCGCGCTGGTCGCCACGTGTCGGCATGGGATTCGTCGAGCGGCGGCAGCGGACGTGTCCGGCCGTCGCAGACACGTCCGATGGCGGCGGGGGAGGTTTATCTAGTGTTTGGACCCGGATTTTGGACGGGGAGGACATATTTATAGGTAGGAGGAGTTTGGAGTGTCCAAATGAAGAGTAGTTTTCGACCACGCGATTGTGATCTGACGATGGAGGACATGGGAGAGGTTTGGATGGGTTATTGGTCCGTTTTGGAGGGGTGTTGGGCTGCAACACACACGAGGCCTTTACCGTTCCCCGGTTAACCGTTGGAGTATCAAACGGACTCCAAATGACACGAAATTTGATAGGTGGTCTCCGGTGGTGTACCAAGGCCACTTGACAAATCTCGGTCCATTCCGAGAACTTTTAACACCCGCACACGAAAAGAGACAAAAGGGAGCGCCGGAGGACGTAGGAGTGTCAGAATGTGAAACGGACAACGGGAAAATGCTCGGATGCATGAGACGAACATGAATGCAAATGCGATGCACATGATGACATGATATGAAATGCATGACATGAACAAAATGCAAAACAAATACAAAAACCCAACCACGAAGGGAATCTCATAACTTAAAGCCGAAAATGGCAGACTCGGAGTGCAAATATGGCAGGTTACATCCGAGGCGTTACAAAAAGCAGGGATGCCACTCGGGAGCATCCCCAAGCTTAGTTGGTTGCTCAATTTTGGTTAATAGCTTGGGATGCCAGGGCGTCCCCAAGCTTAGGCTCTTCCATCCTTCCTTCATCCATCGTAAGATAACCCAAAACTTGAAAACTTCAATCACACAAAACTCAACAAAACCTTCGTGAGATCCATTAGTATAAGAATAATAAATCACTACTATAAGTACTGTATGAAACCAATTCATATTTTGTTTTTGTATTATATCTATTGTATTCCAAATTTTCTATGGCCAAAACTCATCAAAGAAGCCATAGAGCCATAAAAATAAGCACACAACACAAAGAAAACAGAATCAGTCAAAATAGAACAATGTGTAGCAATCTGACTATTTAGAATACTCTGTAACTCCAAAAATTCTGAAAAATTAGGACGACCTGAGAAATTTGTATATTGATATACTGCAAGTGCAATGGGAATTTTATCGGCCTCTGCTAAAAAATGAAAATTAATTTCGTGAGCGTAAAAGTTTATGTTTTCTAAGCAACATCAAACAACTATCACCCAAGAAGATCCTGAAGGCTTTACTTGACACAAACACTAATTAATACATAAAAACACAAGAATAATAGTAGCATAATTGTGCTAACACACAAAAACAGGAAGAAAAAAGAAAAAATAAAATGTATTCATTGGGTTGCCTCCCATCAAGCGCTATAGTTTTACGCCCTTAGCTAGGCATAAAGCAAGGATCTAAGTTTTGTCTTTCGAAGTTTTGGCATCTTTTGTAACGGTTTTATCATGCGCGGGAGGCTCTTTACGCTTCCCTAAATTCTCCGGAAAAGAAACCATCTTAACATCAAAAATATCCATGGTATTCATGCGATTGATACAACCATTGAGGTGTTTGAGGGGTTCATTATATTTTTGTATTTCAACCATATGCTTATGAAAATCACCATGTTTATCCAACATTTGAGCTCCCTCGGGGGTAAAAGGAAACCCTTTTGAGGAGGAATTCCCAAAATACCCCCTAAGATTTCACAGGCGACATTGGCATTAAGATCAATGAAGTTTCCTTTAGCGGCAAAATCGAGAAGTTGTCTATGATGCAAAGCCAATCGTATGTAAAAATTTCAAAGAAAAACTTTAGCATCCCCCTTTAAGTTGGGAATATGATATGATTCCATAAGCCTATTCCAGGCATCTTTCAGGTTTTCCCCTTGTCCTTGCGTGAAGTAAAGGACTTCAAAATCTGCTGACAAAGGATGAGTAGGGACGCTAGCCATCGAGACTAGAGAGCAATAGAATGGCAAACGAAAAAGAGAGGCGGATAAAACGGAAATTTTTTGTGAAATGGGGGAGAGGAAAACGAGAGGCAAATGGAAAATAATGTAAATTGCAAGGAGATGAGATTTGTGATTAGGAACCTGGTATATGTTGAAGATCCTCCCCGGCAATGGTGCCAGAAATTCCTATTGATGTTGCTTGAAGCTACGTCGGTATTTCCCCAAAGAGGAAGGGATGATGCAGCACAACGACGGTAGGTATTTCCCTCAGCTATGAAACCAAGGTTATTGAACCAGTAGGAGAACCAAGCAACAAAACGTAAACATCCCCTGCACACAGATAACAAATCCTCGCAACCTGACGTGTTAAAAGCGTTGTCAATCCCTTTCGGGTAACGGTGCCACAAATTGGTGCGTGATGGGAGAAATTTGTAATAGATTAAATAAATAGATCGCAAATAAAATAAAGTGCAGCAAAGTATTTTTGGGTTTTTGGATTAATAGATCTGAAAATAAATGCTAGAGAAAAGTAGATTGCAATGGAAAATATATGAGAAAGAAGACTCGGGGGCTTCTCTTGAGAAAAATAGCAAACGATGGGGAAACAAATTACTGTTGGGAAATTGATACAACCTCAAATAATTATGATGATATCCAGGCAATGATCATTACATAGGCATCACGTCCAAGATTAGTAGACCGACTCCTGCCCGCATCTACTACTATTACTCCACACATCGACCACTATCCAGCATGCATCTAGTGTGCTAAGTTTATGGAGAAACGAAGAAATGCAATAAGAATGATGACATGATATAGACAAGATCTATCTATGTAGAGATAGACCCCATCGTTTTATCCTTAGTAGCAACGATACATACGTGTCGTTTCCCTTTCTGTCACTGGGATCAAGCACTGTAAGATCGAACCCACTACAAGGCACCTCTTCCCATTGCAAGATAAATAGATCAAGTTGGTCAAAAAAACCAAATATCGGAGAAGAAATACGAGGCTATAAGCAATGATGCATATAAGAGATCAAATAAACTCAAATAACTTCCATGGATATAAAAAGATAGATCTGATCATAAACTCAAAGTTCATCAATCTCAACAAACACACCACAAAAGAGTTACATCATGATCTCCAAGAGGCCTTTGTATTGAGGATCAAGAGAGAGAGAGAGAGATGAAGCCATCTAGCTACTAACTATGGACCCGAAGGTCTACAAAGAACTACTCACACCTCATCGGAGAGGCACCAATGGAGGTGGTGAACCCCATCCGAGATGGTGCCTAGATTGGATCTGGTGGTTTTGGACTCTGCGGCAGCTCGATGAATATTTCATCAACTCGCCTAGGGTTCTAGTATTTTTTGGGTATTTATAGAGCAAAGAGGCGGTCCGGGGGACACTCGAGGTCGGCACAACCCATTAGGGCGCGCCTGGGCCTCCTGGCGTGCCCTTCTGGATTGTCCCCTCCTCGGGACTCCCCCCAGGTGCAACCAGGGCCCAACATGTTCCTTTTGGTCCATAAAAAATCTCCATAAAGTTTCATGGCATTTCGACTCCGTCTATTACTTATTTTCTATGATGCAAAAAACACAAAATAAACAGGAACTGGCAGTTAGGACTATGTCAAATAGGTTAGTACCAAAAAATGATATAAAATGATTATAAAAATATTATAAAACATCTAAGATTGATAATATAACAGCATGGAACAATCAAAAATTATAGATACGTTGGAGACGTATCATGGCCCGTCGTAGTCGCCATCGCTCATACTCTTCCCAGAGGAGGAGCCGCCATTGCTGGAAGTGCCGCGACCATTACCAAGGGCGAGCTCACCATCGAGGATGCCGGTCCCCCCCACCCCGGCCGTCGTCAGAGGAGAAACGGACATTGTAATCATCATCGTCGCCCTCGGGGAAACAACCCCGGCGCCCGCCGTCCTCCCCGAAGACTCTGATGTAGAGAGTCGCAGCCCACCATGCTAGAAGTGGAGAGTACACCTCCCGTGCAGGCCGTGCGCGCGGGTGAAGGGCTGCCACCTACAGTTCAGGAACACTTTGTCAGCGGGGGTGACCTCGACCTCCACCCACGAGGCCTTGTTGCCTCGACCATCGGCCTACTGCCAAAGGCGGCCAGGTCCCCAGTCGGTAGCACGCCCATGAAGGAGTGCATAAGCTAAAACTAGACGCCTGCCGGTCTGTCCGCCCACACCACGAACTCCGAGGATACGTCGGCCGAATGGGATCGAGGGCGCGGCGGCCGAGTGGCTACCACATGCGTCCCTACTTGGTGGCGGCTGCCTCAGCCGCAGCAGCTTCCGCCGCAGGAGGGAGCCTTCCCGTGACTGCCTGAGGTGATGTCGGCCTTCAAGGTGGTCCCCCATGCCCTCGGGGAGCCACCGCCGGGGTCGCAGCATACTTGCAGGGACGGTCGCGGCCCCGCTTGGGTGGTGGCGCCATGGATGTACTGGCGAGATGGCGGCGCGGCAAAGAAGAAGAAGAAGAGCGAGCAACAAGAAGATGAAAATGAGTTGGGGGCTCTGCCCCCCCCCCCATTTATTGGCGAAGAAAGGCTAACCGGCGGCCTCCCATGCTCCTAGTAATGATGAATCCGCTGCATGCACCAGGCAATTGTCAAGTCTGAGCAATTACCGAGGCGGCGTGGGGAAGCAGACACACCCACGTCTCGTCGAGCGCTACGCATCGGCTTGGTCCGTAGGCTATTGGGTCCTGCGACACTTCGCCCTTGCCCCTTGGCTTCGCTTCGAAGCCAAGTTCGTGCACACCTTCGACTGAGGGCTACTGTCTGTATTTTGGGACCTAGGGTACCCAGACTTGCCTATCTGCGACCCACGATGTGGCTCCATCGATGGCCTGGTACGACCCATCTACAAGACCACCAAGACAAGACCCTCGCGAGGGGCCAAGCCTCGTGAGGTGGACGACGTCAAGGCTTGCCGAGGGAGCAGCCTCCCTAGGTGGCCTCCCGAGGAGCAGGGATTTCTATGCAGGTACCCAACCTCATGAGGCTACAGTGACGCAAGCCATGATGACCACGGCAGGGTGGCGCCAGTGGGCATAGAGAAGGTAGTTTCATATTTCATGCTAAGGAGGAAAGGACAGCCATGGGTTCCCGAGGAATTTGGCAAAGGTTTCCATTCCGGTGCAACGAGACCAAGGCCACCGGCATGGCATGATGGATGTCATTGCCGATCCCACCACAATGTCACGACCAGAAGCTTTGCAGGCGAATACAAACTTTCATCAGGATATTGTTCCCTTTGAAATTGGGCACTGTGGGATCCCTTCCCGCCTACGTTTTGGGGGAAGTGGACCGAGGCCACTATAAATATAGGTTAGCCACCACCGTACAAGGGGTCGACTCATTCCCTCACCCATAGACCTCGCGAGATTGTTCATCCCATGTACTAGTTCATCCTTAGCCCCTCGTGAGGCCAATCAACCACAAACCAGGAGTAGGGTCTTACACCACAAGGTGGACCGAACCTGGGTAAACTGCCGTGTTCACCTTCTTCCTTTGTCATGTGAATTGAGCTAGGCCGTGGGGCGACGGGCTGGTAGGCTATATAGCTTGAGACGTTCGCACACGCCCCGGAGTTCGAATCTTTCTTGGGTCTGTGGAGCCCTAAATCTAGCAAACACCTAGCAGTGCATTTAATGCACTTTGTCCTAACTGCCAGAGTTAGGTATGATAGCACGGTTAGCTACGTAATCACTTTATAATGACTATTTCGCCACTGTGGTTACCCCTTGAGCTATAGAAGGAGGGTCATGGCAATCTAGAGAAGGGATTCAGACCCTCAACAATTGTACGTGCTTAGCTGCTCTTCCCCCAAGGTAACCTTGTCGGGCTCGAGCGCTTTGTGTCGTTGTGCTCTTCCACTCAATCCACCAAAGCAGGAGTAGGGTTTTACACCTCATGGCAGCCCGAACCTGGGTAAAAACCACCTGTGTCATCGCTATCATGTTGCTTCATTGCCTCCGCTCTTTCTGCAACGTGATCTTTCCCCTCGCCAAACCACAAGGGGCTCATGGCCTGGTAGGTGATCATGTCCACCCACGACATCTTCAGCGTGCTAGGTAGCTAGGAGGAAAGCGCTTGCGCAAACCCGAGGTTGTGAGCAGCACGTTAATCATCATCATCATCTTTTTCATCCATGGCGCCCAAGAAGAAATCTGGCGCAACAACACATCCTTCCAGTTCGAAGGGTCCCTCACACACAGCCGCGGAAGCCATAGGCACCACGGCGGCTTTGCGTGAGGTAGATATTGTGGGTGGCATGACTAGCATAGGCGACGCCTTCGTCGTGTCCCCCGTGGTCGAAGCTGAGGCAGGGAACTGCAAAGGCGGGCCCCACCCGTAATTTCTAGGTGAGCTTGGTCCGGAAGCTACGGGAGGGAGGGGACAACCAGTCACCACTGCCTCGTCGGCCAGCGGACGTAGCTAACGTAGTAGCACTTGTTCTGGTGCAAGCCATGACCCTCTAGTAGCGCCTACCACCAGTGCGACACCTAGGCATCCCCCTTACCCAGAACAAGGCGAGCAGGGAGGCGACATGAAACGAGGTTGATGATCCCCAGGACCCCCTACTCATCGCCTGGCTGCCATGGCGACTGTTTCACTACGGCAAGAGCGCACCGACACTCCTGCTGATGCAACTAGGAATCGGGCGACGTCTCAATCCGCCTCGTCGGCTATGCCGAGTACGGCTATGGAAACCATGTCATGGGCCCAACTCCTGCTGAGATTCCCACGAACGGCTGATCAAATGGATGAGTGGAGAGCCACCATCCAGAGTTTGATCGTCTTTTCTAAAGCCGAAAAATCCTAGCAGACGGAGCCGTCACAAAACCCGTGAACAATGACAACAACACGAACTGCTGGCCGTCTTGAGGGGGGCACACTTGATGTCTACTACACAACCTTCTTCTTGTAGACGTTGTTGGGCCTCCAAGTGCAGAGGTTTGTTGCACAGTAGCAAATTTCCCTCAAGTGGATGACCTAAGGTTTATCAATCCGTAGGAGGCATAGGATGAAGATGGTCTCTCTCAAGCAACCCTGCAACCAAATAACAAAGAGTCTCTTGTGTCCCCAACACACCCAATACAATGGTAAATTGTATAGGTGCACCAGTTCAGCGAAGAGATGGTGATACAACTGGTATATGGATGATAGATAAAGGTATTTGTAATCTGAAAATATAAAAACAGCAAGGTAACTAATGATAAAAGTGAGCGTAAATGGTATTGCAATTCGTTGAAACAAGGCCTAGGGTTCATACTTTCACTAGTGCAAGTCCTCTCAACAATAATAACATAATTGGATCACATAACTATCCCTCAACATGCAACAAAGAGTCACTCCAAAGTTACTAATAGCGGAGAACAAACGAAGAGATTATGATAGGGTACGAAACCACCTCAAGGTTATTCTTTCCAATCAATCCGCTGGGCTATTCCTATAAGTGTCACAAGCAGCCCTAGAGTTTGTACTAGAATAACACCTTAAGACACAAATTAACCAAAACCCTAATGTCACCTAGATACTCCAATGTCACCTCAAGTATCCGTGGGTATGATTATACGATATGCATGACACAATCTCAGATTCATCTATTCAACCAACACATAGAACCTCAAAGAGTGCCCCAAAGTTTCTACCAGAGAATCATGATGAAAACGTGTGCCAACCCCTGCAAGTTGGTCACCAAAACATACATCAAGTGAATCACGTGATATCCCATTGTCACCACAGATACGCACGGCAAGACATACTTCAAGTGTTCTCAAATCTTTAAAGACTCAATCCAATAAGATAACTTCAAAGGGGAAACTCAATCCATTACAAGAGAGTAGAGGGGGGAAGGAACATCATAGGATCCAAATATAATAGAAAAGCTCGTGATACATCAAGATCGTACCACCTCAAGAACACGAGAGAGAGAGATCAAACACATAGCTACCAGTACATACCCTCAGCCCCGAGGGAGAACTACTCCCTCCTCGTCATGGAGAGCACCGGGATTCCCCCTCCGGCAGGGTGCCGAAACAGGTCTAGATTGGTTTTTGGTGGCTACGAAGGCTTCTAGCAGCGGAACTCCAGATCTATTGTGCCCCCCCCATCGTTTTAGGGTATATGGAGATATATAGGCGGAAGAAGTACGTCAGGGGAGCCACTACGGGCCCACGAGGGTGGAGGGCACGCCCAGGGGGGGTAGGCGCGCCCCCTACCTCGTGGCTTCCTCGTTGCTTCCCTTACGTGGACTCCAAGTCTCCTGGGTTGCTTTCCTTCGAAAAATAAGTTCCGTGAAGTTTCAGGTCAATTGGACTCCGTTTGATTTTCCTTTTCTGCAATACTCTAAAACAAGGTAAAAAAATAAACTGGCACTAGGCTCTAGGTTAATAGTTTAGTCCCAAAAATCATATAAAATAGCATATAAATGCATATAAAACATCCAAGGTTGATAATATAATAGCATGGAACAATAAAAAATTATAGATACGTTGGAGATGTATCAACACTGATGGTGCAATCACCTCCATGGCATCCGATCCAGGAACAGCGACAAGGGCATCAAGATTACAAACCTGATGGAGCATCGATGGCCTCATATGACCCGCAGTCCGTCGGTATCAGTGACGGGTTCTGGAGGATCGACGGAGGGAAGATGCATGCATTACCATAGAACAATGATGGGAAACCTGCCGCCAATCTGATAGGCGCAATGGCCCAGACTCGACGAACCCGCGCCCAGTGATGGCGTGTTCCAATCTTTTGAGGTTGGGTGCCCTGCCTTCACTTGGGAGCTGTGGCAAGTCCGTTGGCCATCTGCCCGCGTTTTCAAGCCTGAGTTGCCAGAAAAATATGATCCAAAGTTGAACCCAATAGATTTTTGGATCATCTACACAATTGTTGTTCAAGCCACCGGAGGGAGAGATGAGAAGGAGTTCGCCAACTACTTCCCTTTAGCACTTAAGCCAAATGTGAGATCATGGCTAATGCACCTACCGTAGAACTCCATTTCGTCATGGGCTGACTTGTGCAATGAGTTTGTTTGCGCCTTCACGGGTGGCTATCAAGAGCCTGGATGACCCATCGACTTGCAAGTCCTTCCACAGAAGGAAGGAGAGGGCTTGCGAAAGTATATGCAGAGGTTCAGTCGAGTCCACCACAACATTCCTGAGATACATCCAGGAGCCATGATTGCCGTGTTCCATTCGAACATGCGCAACAGAAGGATACGTTCCAAGATGGACGTTCGACTTCCCACAACCATTAACAAATTGTCCACTTTGGCATACAAGTGTGATCGGGTCAAGGAAGGAAGGCGACCCCCTAATAGGAGGATGCCGTCAGGGTCGATTTAGAGGATGACAATGAGACTGCTAACCGGAGGAGAAGGAACCGGAAGCGCCATAAGAAATGCAAAGAGAAGTCAGTATTGGCCGTTGAGGGTTCTAGCAATCTTCAAGAAGGCCAAAACCGAAGCCCTCGAGAAGGAAGCTTCCGCATGCACTGATTGCTGCGAGGCTGCGGCGGCAGAGAAAGCTGGGAAGTCTGACAGGCCATACTGCAAGATCCATGGCACTAAAGGGCATGACCTTCAAGAATGCCATCTAGTTGAACAGCTTGTTAAGAAAAAGAAGGCTAAGTATGAGAAGCATGACAAGGAAAGAGACCAGGAAGGTGCTGTCAGGAAGAGCCATGGCGGCAGAGGAGGCCACTGCTGCAAGACCCCACAGCAGAAGGAAAAGCCAGCTAGAGACCGAGAAGAAAGAAGGGGGAAAGGACAGTGATGAAGGGGATGAGGAAGAAACTAGCAAGCAAGAATTCTCGAAAGCAATTGAAGCCATTTGCATTGACGGTGGTGCATCCCTGCACTCCTCTCACCGGCAACTCAAGAAGTGGGCAAGAGAGGACAATGTTGTCGAGCCAGCTGCATATTCTCCGAAGCCGCTCAAGTTGTCACACACGCCTATCATCTCCGACGAACATGATCATCTCGACCGTACCACTGCGGTTGGGTGTTTGCCATTGTTGGTCTCACCGACAATACACAACCTCAAAGTCACAAAGATGCTTGTTGACGACGGGGCTAGGCTGAATCTAATGTCCCCCAAAGTAGTCCGCAAGCTACAGATCCCTGATGTTGAGCTTAAGGTTACTGGCACGTTCCAAGGAATCAACCCCGCAGGAGCTGGCCTAAGGGAAAGATTACGTTGCCGGTAACATTGGTGGAGAATTGAACTACTAGACTGTCGGTTCAACAAACCATGGGTCTGTTGCCCAGACTGTGCACAGGCACGAGCAAAAGAATGAAGGGCCAACACAAGTCAGGGTACAAGGACCCCAGAAGTTCAAAGGACCAACATGCAGATCAGAGGGACCAAGGACGAGCTAAAGGAAGCAGGGTATCGTCAAGAGAAAGGCCTCCCTTGCCGGGCAGGTGAGCCCGGCAAGGAGCAAGGCCACCCCCTGAAGCAGACAACCAGGGCACCCCGACAGGGCCTGCTGGGCCTCGTGGAGGCAGAGCTACCTCACTAACAGCTCCAACACGACCCACGGCGTCAATTAGTGCGGTGTCGAGCCGCAAAGAGAATAAGTGGCACCATTCGACACATGGAAGCCATTTCCTACAAAAGAAACCCACAGATGACACCCGTCCCATGACGTGTCAAGAGAACATGCGCAGATCAGTCAAGATAGCCCAGCAAGACTTGTCGGGCAACCAATGATGTGATGTTAAGTGGTGCATTAAATGCGCCCTTTCAGCCCATAGAGTTAGGTATGATAGCACTATTTTCTATCTTATCAGTGTGTAATGACTACTTTGCCACTGTGGTTACCCCTTGATCTATAAAAGGAGGCCCATGGCAACGATAAAGAGGGTTAGAAGGTTGGACAACTCACACCCGATACGCGCGTAGTCGTTGCTCCCCCAAGGCAACCCATGCCGAGCAAGTGTACTACACTCGCCACCACCTTTTCCACCATCAATCCACCAAAGCAGGAGTAGGTTTTTACGCCTCACGGTACCCCGAACATGGGTAAATTGCCCGTGTGATCTCTGTCGTGCTGCCCCACGCTCGTATGCTCTTTGTGCAACGTGTCGCCCCCTACCGAACCTGCAAGGGACCTCCTGGTCCCATAGGTGGCCGTGGTTTCCCACGACATCTTTGGCGCACCAAGTAGGGGGCACGCCTGCACGAACCTTAAGGCGTGCGTGGCGCTCGGCTTCATCACCATCTTCATCCTCGACGACGCCATCAACCATGGTGCCTAAGAAGAAGCCCGGTCCTCCAGCTCACCCATCCACCTCAAAGGCTCCTCTGCCCGCGGCCTCTAACGCTGCGGGTGGTGTGGAGGCGCATGAGGGCGTGGACACTGCTAGGGAAGTGGTCGGGGCATGCGGCGCCATCACCACTTCCCCCGCAGCCGACACAGGAGGAGGAGGTGTCGGAGGAGAGCAGTATCAGCAGCACACCGACGGCCACGCTCCCCAAGGTATGGGCGAGGGCGCCACTCCATCTGCGCCCCTCTCCCCCACCGATGGGCACAACCATAGCAACGGTGCTCGGACCAGGGCGAACCGCCGCCCTCCAGCAGCCCCCATTATGTGTGCGGTCGCAGCGCGTGCACCTCCCGCCGGACGGGCCGATCAAGCCACTGCGCCCAACGGAGCCACTAACCCTCAAGTGCCTATGCTGCACCACATCCAGGTGGTCGCCCCACAGTAGCAGCGCTGGCACAGTACTACCACCGCTGGCACTGTTAGGAGCCGAGCGACCGTATGATCGACTTCATCATCATACCTGCCAAGTACGGCTTCGGAGGCCATGGCACAGGCTCAACTGCTGTTGAGGTTTCTGCCGGTGGCTGAGCAGGTGGACGAATGGTGTGCCACCATCCAAAGCCTTATCGGTTTCGCCGAAGCAGGGAGCTCACTGTGAGCTGACCCGCCGTGACCTCCCCAAGCGACAGCAATAGCTCGTGCTGCTGACCATATGGAAGGGGCCATCCCCACGGTGCAGGCCCCATGCGAGCACAACCGAATCAAGACCCCGACAACGTCTCAATGGCTTCTTCTGACCCTAGAGTTCGTCCAGGCCAACGCCGAGGACCGGAGGATAGGCGGAGAGGAGATGCGCATGTCGTTGAGTAGCACCGCGATGACCTCTACTGGACCGATGGGTACGATGGCCTCAACATCGATGAGGCTGCGCTCGGTGTTGGCGGGTGCCTACCTTTCGAGGTTGTGTAGCCTGCCTTTACACGAGAGTTGTGGCAAGTCTGTTGGCCGTCAGTATGCACGTTTAAGCCGGAGATAGCTGAGAAGTACGACGGGAGGCTGAACCCGACAGAGTTCCTGAGCATCTACACCATCGTTGTTCAGGCAGCCAGGGGAAGAGATGAGAAGGTGTTTGCCAACTACTTCCCCTTGGCCCTCAAGTCCAATGTGAGGTCTTGGTTGATGCACCTACTGGAGAAATCCATTTCGTCATGGGCTGACCTATCCCACAAGTACATTGGAGCCTTCACTGGCGGTCATCAGGAACTCGGTAGGCCCAACGATTTGCAGATTCTCCAGCAAAAGGAAGGAGAAACCCTCCGTATGTATTTACAGAGATTCAGCAAAGTTCATAGAATTATCCCAAATATCCATCTAGCAGCTGTAATAGCTGCCTTCCAGTCCAATTTGCGCAACCATTGTATCTGTTCCAAGAGGAACATGCGGTTGCCCAAGACTGTGAAGGAGCTTTACACACTGGTGGATAAGTGTGCTCGGATGGAAGAGGGGAGGAAGCTTCCCGAAGAGGAAGATTGCACCAATGTTGATTCGGAGGATGAGGATGAACAAACCAGTTAGAAGAAGGGGAAGAAGCACAATAAGAAGAGAAGGGATAAGGCAGTGATGACTGTTGATGTATCTAGTATGCCTAGTACCGACAAGAAGGCCAAAGTTGAGGGCCCTGGCAAGGAAGCTGCCATGTGCACCGACGTTCAGGAGGCCGCTGCTGCCAAGAAAACTAGGTAAGGTGATGGGCCATAGTGCAATATTCATCGGACCAAGGGCCATGACCTTCAAGAGTGTTATTAGGTTGAGAAGCTTGTCAAGAAACAGTAAGTAAAGTATGAGAAGCGTGATCAGGAAAAAGGTCAGAATGTTGCTTGTGGTTAGAGCCGAGGTGCTGAAGTAAACCACCCTGGCAAACCCATTCGTAACCAAGGAAAATCCACAAGAGGTCGAGAGAAGGAAATCTACGATGATTAGAGTGATGGAGGGGATGAAGAGGAAACCAGTGAGCAGGAGTTTCAAAAGGACACAAACGCCCTATGCATTGACGGAGGTGCATCTCTGCATACTTCTTTGTGTTAGCTCAAACAGTGGGCAAGAGAAGTCAATGGCATGGAACCAGCGCGAGAGGCCTCGAAGCAGCTCAAATGGTCCAATACGCCGATCATCTTCGACAAAGAGGACCGAGGGAGTCCTGGATTAGGGGGTCTCTGGACAGCCGGACTATATCCTTTAGCCGGACTGTTGGACTATAAAGATACAAGATTGAAGACTTCGTCCCATGTGCGGATGGGACTCTCCTTGGCATAGAAGGCCAGCTTGGAAATACGGATATGTAGGTCTCCTCCCTTGTAACCGACTCTGTGTAACCCTAGCCCCCTCCCATGTCTATATAAACTGGAGGGTTTACTCCGTAGGACAACATGCAATCATACCATAGGCTAGCTTCTAGGGTTTAGCCTCTACGATCTTGTGGTAGATCAACTCTTCTAATACTCATATCATCAAGAACAATCACGCAGGACATAGGTTATTACCTCCATCAAGAGGGCCTGAACCTCGGTAAACATCGTGTCCCCTGCCTCCTGTTACCATCCGCATTAGACGCATAGTTCGGGACCCCCTACCCGAGATCCGCCGTTTTGACACCGACTTTGGAGCTTTCATTGAGAGTTCCATTATGTCATCATCATAAGGAGGAATGGCTCGTCTCATTGTCAAGGACAACATCACCTCTGGGGGAGCCCTGGCTGTAGGCCAAACTCTCCGACTATGCGGCTTCGTCATAACCGCCCGCTCGGCCGCTGCACCAACGATGACTTCTCAGGTCATCAAAAATAGCCTCCACATCGGCTCGATACTCGCCGAGCAGATGGATCCAATGGAGCTCTCCTCTTTGAACTTGCTCTTGGATCGCATCGCCGCTCTGGGAGTCGCTACAAACTACGATCAAATCGGGCTTAAACCCGACCAAATGGACATTAACTCTCCGCCGGTCACCCATCAGATAGCGGTGGTGGAGGAGCATTGTGGTGATTGTCCCTCTATCCCGAGGACGAACTATGTTCAGATTCCTGAGCACTCTGAGTCGGATACCTGTTCACGGGAGGATATCGCCCTAAACCTGAACCTAGAATCAGGCTGCATACCAAACCTGCGGGGTAACATCCCGGAGCCCGAACTTCCAAGATCGGAAACTCCCCTGCCCCGGGGTCTCAGATTGGTCAAGGTATGGACTTAAATCCACCCACCCACCCAGATACAAATGATCTTTCCCACATTAGGCAAGCGCCCCAAGAGACAGTACATCACTATTGGGCCAGATTCCTCCTTGTAATGAACAAGGTCAAGGACTGTCGCGAGGAAGACGCAATTTCATTCTTTTGGAACAATTGCACGGACAAGGGAATCCTCAACGCCATAAGTCGCCAGGACATAGCACACTTTGCTGACTTGGCGGCCATAGTACAGAAGTACTGTGCGATGGAAAGTGCCTGGAAAACCCAAACAAAATTTTGGGATAATCCGGCTCTGACAAAACCCCCAGTCCGAATTAAAATGGTGCACTTTCATAAATCGCCTGACTCAATTACAAAGAAGCAAAAGCCCACTGCAGGGCGTGGAACCGTATTGGACTGATGGCTTAACGAGCCCTGCAAAATTCATAGTACAGTGGATACCATATCAACACACAACCTTAGAGCATGTTGGGTACTCCGGCAGGTAGCCAAGAGCGGTGAGGATCTCCTCATCCAAAATACCTCAGAGCACCTTCCCGTGGATAACAATACAGTATTGACAGTCTTCGAGACCTTCGCCTCAAATAATAGGCGTAAGCAAGCACTCCGCAGTCTTGCCGAAGTCTGCCACGTGGCAGCAATAAATCCATGGAGCGACACGGATCACCTTTAATGCCAGTGACGAACCTAAATTCCGAACAGCCCGAGCACCAGCCGCTTTGGTCCTCAATGCAATTGTGGACGGCTTTCGGCTCACTAAAGTGCTCATGGACGGCGGCAGCGGATTAAACCTCATTTATGAGGAGACTCTTCAGAAAATGGAAATAGACTGCAACCGTATTGAGCAAAGCAGCACGACCTTACGACGGATCATCCCCAGTCGGGGGGCACGTTGCGCTGGGAAAATCACACTACATGTGGTATTCGACACTCCGGATAATTACAGGTCCGAAGAAATAACATTCCAAGTGGCCCCGTTCAGTAGCGGATACCACGCCCTTCTAGGGAGGGAGGCATTCATGATTTTTCAAGCCATACCCCATTACGGGTAGATGAAGCTCAAAATGCCCGGACCCAATGGAATCATCACTCTAGCTAGTGACCCGGACATAGCACTCCGCATTGAGAACAAAACAGCCGCACTGGCCCTCGAGGCATTATCCGAAGCCCTTGTGGCGGAGGAGTTAACCGCGCTGCGCTCCACAGTGGACATGGACAACGTGATACTAGACAAAAGATCAAGGTCCACCTCCTTTAAACCAGCGGATGAAATAGTCAAATTCCAAGTCCATCCAACGGACCCAACAAAACCAGCATCCATCGGGGCACAGCTAAACCCCGCCGTAGATGCCGCACAACGGGAGTTCCTATGCAAGAATTGGGACATATTCGCCTGGCATCCTTCAGACATGCCAGGAATCCCATGTAGGCTAGCCGAGCATAGCCTTAAAATTCTAAAAGGATTCAAGCCGGTCAAGCAGACTCTTCGGCGTTTCTCTGAACCTAAGCGACAAGCCATGGGAGAGGAGCTAGCCAAGTTACTGGAGGCCGGATTCATTAGAGAAATAAAGCATCTGGCCTAGCTAGCAAACCTGGTGATGGTGCCAAAGAAGGAAAAATCCTGGTGCCTATGAGTCGACTTCAATGACCTTAATAAGGCATGCCCAAAGGATCGCTCCCCCCTCCCTCGAATCGATCAAATTATTGACGCTACCACAGGACACGACTCATTGTGCTTCCTCGACACATACTCCGGTTACCACCAAATCAAGATGGCGGAGTCCGACCAAGCCGCAACGGCATTCATCACTCCATACGCCCCCTTTTGTTTTAACACAATGCCCTTCTGGCTAAAAAATTCCGGCGCAACATATCAGCGCATGATTCAGACATGTCTGGAAAAGCAGATTGGCAAAATAGTGGAGGCATACGTCGATGATGTGGTCGTTAAAACCAGACACGTCGACTCCTTAATGGATGGCTTGAGGCTCACATTCGACAATCTCCGAACATACGACATTAAGCTCAATACGGAAAAATGCATTTTCAGCGTACCTGCCGGAAAGCTCTTAGGCTTTATCGTCTCCAGCAGAGGAATTGAAGCAAATCCGGCTAAGATCCGGGCTTTGTCACAGTTGGTTATCCCAACTGACCTCAAGCAAATCTAGAAGTTACTGGATGTGTGGCGGCCTTAAGCCTCTTCATCTCCCGATTAGGAGAAAAGGCACTCCCCCTTTATTGCCTTCTTCTGCGCACCGAGCACTTCGAGTGGACGGACGCAGCCACGGCCGGATTGGAATAAATAAAAGCCATCCTAGCCGCCAAACCAATCTTGGCCGCGCCAAATGTCAGCGAACCAATGCTATTATATATAGCGGCAACTCCCCAAGTTGTAAGCGCAGTGCTCGTCGTCGAACGAGAGACAGACGGACATAAATTCCCACTTCAAAAGCCGGTATGTTATGTATCCACTGTCCTCACTCCATGCAAATCACGGTACCCACATTATCAAAAGATAGCATACACGGTATTCATGGGCATCCCGGAAATTACGACACTACTTTCAAGAGTGTTCAATTACGGTGGCTTCCGAAGTACCACTCAACGACATAATAAACAACCGCGATGCCACGGGCCGGATTGCCAAATGGGCTATCGAGCTCCTCCTGTTTGACATAACATATAAACCGCGGCGAGCCATTAAGTCGCAAGTACTGGCTGATTTCTTCGCCGAATGGCCAGAAGCTGAACTCCCTAAAGAGTACGGCGCATACTCCAATTGGATCATGCACTTCGACGGCTCTAAAATGATGGCTGGTCTGGGGGCGGGCGTCATCCTGACGTCCCCCACCGGAGATACAGTTCAATACGTACTCCAAATACTATACACAGACTCCAATAATCGGGCCTTGTGTATCCAGGCATTATTGGAGTCTGTGTATAGTATTTGGAGTACGTATTGAATTGTACCTCTGGTGGGGGACGTTAGGACGACGCCAGGACACAAATACTATATACAGACTCCAAATACTATGGGGGCTGCGGACCAAGCCAAAATCGCACTACCGGATACACACCATTTTTATGGTGTACGTCGCTGAGGCGGTTCTGCCTTGCGACATAATCCATGACTCACTTCGAGTGCGCATGTACGAAGAAAAATAGGCTAAGCTCGATCGGCAGGACAGTTTGGACGCCCTGGAGGAGGAGCGCGACGTGGCAAAAGCCCGTTCTGCATACTATCAGCAACAGGCTCGAAGGTATCAAAGCAGAGTAGTGCGGGACAAAACCTATAACGTTGGCGAGCTAATTCTATGCCTGCCGGATAAGAAAAAGAACAAGCTTAAGCCCAAATGGTAAGGTCCCTTCATTATTGAATAGGTTCTGACAGGTGGAGCGTACCGTCTGCGTGATGCATCGGACAATCGACTCGAGCCATACCCAAGGAATGCAGCCAAACTTCGAACATTCTACGCCTAGTGTCGGACTCTATGTTTGTCTCCTTACCTCCGTCATTTTTTTGCATATCTGTCTTTTCTCTCTTTTTATTCTCCTCAAGGCCCTAAAGGTCTAAACTTGTGCTTGGTTACACAATCCTAACGCGCTAACCGCGCTCATTATACCTGGGGGCTTCTTATACAAAATCTTAATCCTAAATATTTTTCTAGGCTTTATGTCCCACACATGTGTTATTCTTCCGCATGTACCTTTTTCGCCATTATAAGCATCGATATGACTTAAGTTTTGGCCAAGATGGGTTGCCTGGCTCTTGTATTTATGCCCTACGTTCCCGTTAATTCGGCTAGGGCATAAGGGGAGCACCTCTGCGATTGTTACTATCGGGTCAGCCGGATGTGTACCTCAGAATGGGTGAAGCCGAAAGCTAGCGTTCTTAAGGGAATATTTGGTCGGTGAATAAAAGATGACTTCTATTTAATTTGACACATGCCCCCAGATGATTATAGCCTGCGTCTCTTTTCGCAGTTCGGACATGCACATTAGGGCATGCGTACCCAGGGAAAGGAACCCTTAACGAAACTATTCTCCCTGGAAGATGTTTCTTACTACCCATGTAATATAACATAGCTAGTTGGGTACTTCTCTGTTCAAGCACTTATGACCCCAACGGCTGGTTTCCATGCATACCCCGGTTTTTACATAACCAAGCCGGTATTCGGATACACTCCGGACTATCGGGTCTAGAGGTCGAAGCGAAAAGGTCCGCCATGACAAATGATTGACAATCCGGCTAGGACATCACATATGTCACTTGAAGTACACAGTCACTAAGACTGATTAAATTCTTCTTCTATACCATCGAACAGGTTGTCTAATCTACAATCCTGTTGGGAACACTTTGCGGCTAATTCTACATGGTCATACACTAAACTGACGGGGATCTCTTTCCCATCAGGCCCCACAGGTCCGACCTCGGCCATGTGGTTCGGGTCAGCTTTGGTATATCGCGTCTTCACCATAGCCCAGGCTTCCCTTCCATCTTGTCGGCAGGCTGATATCTTCCATAATCGGAGGCACCGCCGCACTCCCTTGAGCTTCTCTATAAGCTCCCCCATGCCTCCTGGCGGGGACGCGGACGGCCACAAGGCTTGGGCATTGCCCAGCATCACCTGCCGAACTTGCTCGTGCAGTTGTGAGAGCTCTGGTAGAAGATCACCCGATGACCCAGGCATCTCCTCCGTGGGACGACCTATCAGCATACCTGCAGACATAACTCTGTTAGCCGGCTTCTTCATCGAACTCCTTCAAAAAGTTCGTTCAAGCACTTACTAAAAATGTCGCGCCGAAGCCGCTTATTCTCCTTCACGGAGTCCGCAAGCTGGGCTCGGACATCTTCTATTTCCACGCCCAGCCAGATATTGGTGTCTTGGAGATTATTGTTCTCCTACGTGACTCACGTAAGAACGCGCTCCCCAGCATTTAACTGTTGATCAGCACATGCCGCATTCACCGCCACGGCCTCCGGATTCACTCCGGGGTCATCTACAACATATATTGTTAGATTTGCATGCATGTCATATACTACCTGGTACCTGTATTCTTTGCAATGGAAACAAGTGTTACCAGAGGGGCCCTTCTCGGACTCCTTCAATGCGGCAACAGCGGCACCTAGCTGGTCCTTGCACTCTTCCAGCTCTTGAGACAGTCGGGAATTCTTCTCTGTAAGAACCTACACAAATAATGATCCTTAAATTAGTTGCGTCAACATTTTCAAGTCTCAGGGGCTACTGATACATATAATCGTTAGGTTTTCTTACCCGTATATCCCTTACATACTGGTCCATGGCTCTGGCTAGACGATTTTGAGTAGCACGGATGTACGCATCTCCTGATTTGAAGGCATCGAATGCCTCTTGGGAGAAACAAGCGTCACGGAGTACGGCCCGGCGACGCCTATGATTCATGGTGCTCTCCACTTCAGAATTTGTAGCAGATAGTCAGTCTGCATCCTCTATAGGAGGAACATTCGGCGTCCGCCCCGTGTTAGCTTCCGCCTCTATGTCCGGCCCTGGAGCCCGAATGGTGGAGGCATGATCGACAGCCTCTCCGGATATAGTCCGGCGAGTGCTTTTTCTACTAGGAAACATGGACGTTATTATATTTTAAGTAAGACAACAACCAAGGAGCAAGGTTTTGTGTCATACCTCTGCGCTGGTGTCTCCGTCCTGACTGCCTTCCTTTTTGGCCTACCTGGCTTCGGTGCCACTTGTTGGCGATTCGCTGCGGGTTCGGCCCGACATCTCGAAGGCCTTCCCTCTAAAACACCATATGTGTATGGTAGGTGAAGTGCGTAAAAGGGGATCCTTTTTGGAAGTTGGGACTCCGGTTTTTTCTTACATGCGATGCCGGGAGTAGTCCAGGATAGTCGGCCATTATGGCCACCATGGCGTCATCGCAGCTCAATTGATATAATTGCATGTCTATCAGCTCCACAAATATGTCCGGATCCTCTTCGAGTCGGGATCAAGGGCCCGGTCAGGGTCCTCCAGTTGTGGAGGTGGACTGTTAACCTCCCTTACAGCTTTTTGCAGTTCCTACCGTGAAACGGCAAGGTGAGTATTTACAACGTAGAATGCGGGAAGGTTGGGAGTAAAGAGCGACAGCTCACCCAGCTTGGAGGGTTGTACATGGAGAATCCATCCCGTGGCTTAATACGGATGAACTCCTCTCCCTCTCCCTTGAACAACTTGGACAATTTTTTTGCTAAAGCAGCAGGGAGTCCGGTCCCTTACGCGCACAGCGGGTGGCATCATCTTCCCCGTTAAAACACCACAGGGGGTGCCCTCGATATTGAAGCGGCTGCATCCCTCGCATTATGCATATTGACATAACCTCGATTATGGTCAATCCTAATTGGGCCAGCAGTTTAATCCGGTCCATCAGGTAAAGGACTTCTCCGTTGTCTTCCTCCTGGGGGCTCCGTTGGTGCCAATTTCGGCGTTTCTTCAGAGGAGCATTGTTGAAGTCGGGAAGACCCCTCCGAATAGGATCTGGAAGGGGACGTCCTCCATGTAAAACCACTCCGAAGGCCAGTCTTCGGACGTCTTCTTCGAGGTACCGGACAGGTATCTGGTCTCAGCGATGCGCCATATTTCGGCTCCCCCCACTTGATAAAGTGACCCCTCCTGTGTACGGGGCACAATGCAGAATAGCCTCTTGCACAGCTCGAAATGAGCCTCGCATCCCACAAATAGCTCACAAAGGGCAACATAACCGGCAATGTGTAATATGGAATCAGGGGTGAAATTATGCAGCTGGAGGCCGTAAAACTCCAGGACCCCACGGAGGAACGGATGGATTGGAAATCCAAGTCCCCTTAGTAAGTAAGGGGCAAGGCATACCCGCTCCCCCTTGGAGGGATTGGGGAAGCTCTCCGCTTGCTCCCCGCCATTATAGGTGCCGAGCCCGGCTCGGACGGGGACCATATACGCTAGTGGGAGAAATCCCTGGGTTTGCAACTCTACTAATTGGTTGTGCGCAACGGAACACTTCTCCAAATAACCGGACTTAGGGCTATGGGAGCGGGAGGAGGAGTTGCGATGGCCGGCCATGATGGAATGGATTTTTTCGAGCGCGCTCTGATGGATTGTCGCCATGGGAGGATGGTGTGGATTGGATCTAAGAATCCCCATCCCTTTAATAGACGATTTATTTACATGGCTAGGGGGCGAATGTAAAAACGCCCTGCCTCCTCGCATTCGCTCGACACGTGGAAGATAGCCCTTATTTGGCATAGAAGACAAGGAATGCAACATTTATGGGGAGCCGGACACTACTTCGCAGATATTCAGAATTCGGAGGAGGAACCCGCCTTGCAACGCCGAAGACAATACTGCGCGTCAGACTCATCGTCATTGAAACCTGGTTCAGGGGCTACTGAGGGAGTCCTGGATTAGGGGGTATCCGGACAGCCGGACTGTTGGACTATAAAGATACAAGATTGAAGACTTCATCCCATGTCTGGATGGGACTTTCCTTGGCGTAGAAGGCAAGCTTGGCAATACGGATATGTAGATGTCCTCCCTTGTAACCGACTCTGTGTAACCCTAGCCCCGTGCTACCTCTTGAACACTGCGTTGGTTTTCCCCGAAGATGAAGGGATGATGCAGCAAAGTAGCATAAGTATTTCCCTTAGTTTTTTAGAACCAAGGTATCAATCCAGTAGGAGGCTACGCGTGAGTCCCTCGTACCTGCACAAAACAAATAAATCCTCGCAACCAACGCAAATAGGGGTTGTCAATCCCTATAAGGCCACTTACGAGAGTGAGATCTGATAGATATGATAAGATAATATTTTTGGTATTTTTATGATAAAGATGCAAAGTAAAATAAAGGCAAAGTAAATAGCAAAGGAAATAACGAAGTAGTAGGAGATTAATATGATGAAGATAGACCCCGGGGCCATAGGTGTCACTAGTGGCTTCTCTCGAGAGCATAAGTATTCTAGGTGGGTGAACAAATTACTGTTGAGCAATTGACACAATTGAGCATAGTTATGAGAATATCTAGGTACGATCATTTATATAGGCATCACGTCCGAGACAAGTAGACCGACTCCTGCCTTCATCTACTACTATTACTCCACTCAGCGACCGCTATCTAGCATGCATCTAGAGTATTAAGTTAAAAACAGAGTAACGCCTTAAGCAATATGACATGATGTAGAGGGATAGACTCATGCAATATGAAGAAAACCCCATCTTGTTATCCTCGATGGCAACAATACAATACGTGCCTTGCTGCCCCTACTGTCACTGGGAAAGGACACCGCAAGATTGAACCCAAAGCTAAGCACTTCACCCATTGCAAGAAAGATCAATCTAGTAAGCGAAACCAAACTGATAATTCGAAGAGACTTGCAAAGATAACCAATCATACATAAAATAATTCAGAGAAGATTCAAATATTATTCATAGATAGACTTGATCATAAACCCACAATTCATCGATCTCAATGAACACACCGCAAAAAGAAGATTACATTGAATAGTTCTCCACAAGAGAGGGGGAGAACATTGTATTGAGATCCAAAAAGAGAGAAGAAGCCATGTAACTACTAACTATGGACCCGTAGGTCTGAGGTAAACTACTCACACTTCATTGGAGGGGCTATGGTGTTGATGTAGAAGCCCTCCGTAATCGATGCCCCCTCCGACGAAGCTCCGGAACAGGCCCCAAGATGGGATTCTTGGATACAGAATGTTGCGGCGGTGGAATTAGGTTTTTGGCTCCTTATCTGATCGTTTCAGGGTACGTAGGTATATATAGGAGGAAGGAGTACGTCGGTGGAGCAACAGGGGGCCCACGAGGGTGGAGGGCGCGCCTGGGGGGTAGGCGCACCCCCTACCTCGTGGCCTCCTCTTTTCTTTCTTGACATAGGGTCCAAGTCTCCCGGGTCTTGTTCATTGAGAAAATCACGTTCCCGAATGTTTCATTCCATTTGGACTCCGTTTGATATTCCTTTTCTTCAAAAACCTAAAACAGGCAAAAAACAAAAATTCTGGTTTGGGCCTCCGGTTAATAGGTTAGTCCCAAAAATAATATAAAAGCGGATAATAAAGCCCAATAATGTCCAGAACAGTAGATAATATAGCATGGAGCAATTAAAAATAATAGATACATTGGAGACGTATCAAGCATCCCCAAGCTTAATTCCTGCTCGTCCTCGAGTAGGTAAATGATAAAAAAATAATTTTTGATGCGGAGTGCTACTTGGCATAATTTTAATGTAATTCTTCTTAATTGTGGTATGAATATTCAGATCCAAAAGATTCAAGACAAAAGTTTAATATTGAAATAAAAATAATAATACTTCAAGCATACTAACAAAGCAATTTTGTCTTCTCAAAATAACATGGCCAAAGAAAGTTATCCCTACAAAATCATAGAGTCTGGCTATGCTCTATCTTCACCACACAAAATATTTAAATCATGCACAACCCCGATGACAAGCCAAGCAATTGTTTCATACTTTTGGTGTTTTCTAACTTTTTTCAATCTTCACGCAATACATGAGCGTGAGCCATGGATATAGCACTATAGGTGGAATAGAATGGTGGTTGTGGAGAAGACAAAAAGGGAGAAGATAGTCTCACATCAACTAGGCGTATCAACGGGCTATGGAGATGCCCATCAATAGATATCAATGTGAGTGAGTAGGGATTGCCATGCAACGGATGCACTAGAGCTATAAGTATATGAAAGATCAAAAATAAACTAAGTGGGTGTGCATCCACCTGCTCATGAGGACCTAGGGCACTTTGAGGAAGCCCATCATTGGAATATACAAGCCAAGTTCTATAATGAAAAATTCCCACTAGTATATGAAAGTGATAACATGAGAGACTCTCTACTATGAATATCATGGTGCTACTTTGAAGCACAAGTGTGGTAGAAGGATAGTAACATTGTCCCTTCTCTCTTTTTCTCTCATTTTTTATTTGGGCCTTTTCTCTCTTTTTTATGGCCTCTTTTCTTTCTCTTTTTTTATTCTTCGTCTAGAGTCTCATCCCGACTTGTGGGGGAATCATAGTCTCCATCATCCTTTCCTTACTGGGACAATGCTCTAATAATGATTATCATCACACTTTTATTTTTCTTACAACTCAACAATTACAACTCGATACTTAGAACAAAATATGACTCTATATGAATGCCTCACGTGGTGTACCGGGATATGCAATGACTCATGAGTGACATGTATGAAAGAATTATGAACGGTGGCTTTGCCACAAATACGATGTCGACTACATGATCATGCTAAGAAATATGAGAATGATGGAGTGTGTCATAATAAACGGAACAGTGGAAAGTTGCATGGCAATATATCTCGGAATGGCTATGGAAATGCCATAATAGGTAGGTATGGTGGCTGTTTTGAGGAAGGTATATGGTGGGTGTATGATACCGGCGAAAGGTGCGCGGTATTAGAGAGGCTAGCAAAGGTGGAAGGGTGAGAGTGTGTATCATCCATGGACTCAACATTAGTCCTAAAGAACTCATATACTTATTGCAAGAATCTACAAGTTATCAAAGAAACATATTACACGCATGCTCCTAGGGGGATAGATTGGTAGGAAAAGACCATCGCTCATCCCCGACCGCCACTCATAAGGAAGACAATCAATAAATAAATCATGCTCCGACTTCATCACATAACGGTTCACCATACGTGCATGCTACGGGAATCACAAACTTCAACACAAGTATTTCTCAAATTCACAACTACTCAACTAGCATGACTTTAATATCACCATCTCCATATCTCAAAACAATTATCAAGCATCAAACTTCTCATAGTATTCAACACACTCATAAGAAAGTTTTATTACTAATCTTATATACCAAGCATATTAAGAATTTAAGAAAATTACCATGCTATTTAAGACTCTCAAAATAATCTAAGTGAAGCATGAGAGATCAATAGTTTCTATAGAACAAATCCACCCCCATGCTCTAAAAGATACAAGTGAAGTACTACAGCAAAATTATATAACTCAAAAGATATAAGCGAAGCACATAAAGTATTCTAACAAATTACAAACCATGTATGGCTCTCTCAAAAGGTGTGTACATCAAGGATGATTGTGGTAAAATAAAAAGCAAAGAATCAAATAATACAAGAGGCTCTAATCAAAACACATATCATGTGGCGAATAAAAATATAGCTCCAAGTAAAGTTACCGATAGAAGTAGACGAAAGAGGGGATGCCTTCCGGGGCATCCCCAATCTTTGGCTTTTAGGTGTCCTTTGATTATCTTGGGGTTCCATGGGCATCCCAAAGCTTAGGCTCTTGCCACTCCTTGTTCCATAATCCATCAAATCTTCACCCAAAACTTGAAAACTTCACAACATAAAACTTAAAGTAGAAAATCTTGTGAGCTCCATTAGGGAATGAAAATAAAAGACCACTTCAAGGTACTGTAATGAACTCATTATTTATTTATATTGGCGTTATACCTACTGTATTCCAACTTCTCTATGGTGTATAAACTATTTTACTAGCCATAGATTCATCAAAATAAGCAAACAACACACGAAAAACAGAATCTGTAGCTAGCGCAAGATCTGGAACCCCAAAAATTCTAAAATAAATTTCTGCACGTGAGTAATTTATCTGTTAATTATCTGCAAAACGAATTAACTAAATATCACTTTCCAAATAAAAATGGCAGTAGTTCTCGTGAGCGCTAAAGTTTCTGCTTTTTACAGCAAGTTCAAAAAGACTTTCCCCAAGTCTTCGCAACGGTTCTACTTGGCACAAACACTAATTAAACACAAAAAACACAACCAAAACAGAGGCTAGATAAATTATTTATTACTAAACAGTAGCAAAAAGAAAGGAACAAAAATGAAATTGGGTTGCCTCCCAACAAGCGCTATCGTTTAACGCCCCTAGCTAGGCATAACAAGCAAGAATAGGTCTATGTACCCTGTTCAAGAATTCATCCGATTAACCAGTTAACTTGCCGATTAATCCCTACTCATAGGGTCACCGAGTAGCCGATAAACTAATAAATCGTCTGATTAATTGATTAAATGGCCGATTAACTTGCCGATTAGCCTATTAATCCCCTACTCTCCAGCCAACCGAGCAGTTACCAGTTAACGATTTCTTCAACAATGTCTATGTATTGCCATCTTTGGTAGGCAATCCATAAGTGGCTCTCATAATAGATTCATAAGGTAAGTTAATTTTCTTTATAGGAAAGTGTTCCATGCCTTTCCTTAATGGAAATTGGAATCTAATATTTCCTTCATTCATATCAATAATTGCACCAATCGTTCTAAGGAAAGGTCTACCAAGAATAATAGGACATGAAGGATTGCAATCTATGTTAAGAACAATAAAATCTACGGGCACATAATTCCTATTTGCAACAATAAGAATATCATTCATTCTTCCCATAGGTTTCTTAATGGTGGAATCCGCAAGGTGCATGTTTAGGGAGCAATCATCAAAATCACGGAAACCTAACAAATCACACAAAGTCTTTGGAATCATGGAAACATTAGCACCCAAATCACATAAAGCATAGCATTCATGATCTTTAATTTTAATTTTAATAGTTGGTTCTCACTCATAATAAAGTTTTCTAGGGATAGAAACTTCCAATTCAAGTTTTTCTTCATAAGCTTGCATCAAGGCATCAACGATATGTTTAGTAAACGCTTTATTTTGACTATAAGTGTGAGGAGAATTTAGCACGGATTGCAACAAGGAAATACAATCAATAAAGGAGCAATTTTCATAGTTAAATTCCTTGAAATCCATAATAGTGGGTTTAGCAGCATCTAGGGTTTTAATTTCATCAATCCCACTTTTATCGAATTTAGCATCAAGATCAACAAATTCCAAATTCTTGGAACGCCTTCTAGGTAGAGGTGGATCATATTCAGTCCCATCATTATCAAGATTGATATTGCAAAACAAAGATTTAATAGGGGACACATCAATAACTTTTATATCTTCATCTTTATTTTCATAGGAACTAGAAGAACACGCTCTTATAAAGGCATTTTTCTTAGCACGCATCCTAGCGGTTCTTTCTTTCCAATCATCAATGGAAATTCTCATGGCTTTGAGAGACTCATTGATATCATGCTTAGGTGGAATAGATCTAAGTTTCAAAGAATCAACATCAAGAGAAATTCTATCAATGTTCCTAGCCAAATCATCAATCTTAAGCAATTTTTCTTCAATCATAGCATTAAATTCTTTTGCAAAGTAATAAATTCTTTAATATTAGATTCAAAATCAGAGGGCATCTTATTATAATTTCCATAAGAATTGTTGTAGGAGTTACCATAATTATTAGAGGAATTATTAGGATAAGGCCTAGGGTTGAAATTTCGTCTATACGCGTTGTTACCAAAATTGTTCCTACCAACAAAATTCACATCCATAGATTCATTATTATTCTCAATCAAAGTAGACAAGGGCATATCATTAGGATCAGAAGAAACACTCTTCTTAGCAAATAATTTCATAAGTTCATCCATCTTTCCACTCAAAACATTAATTTCTTCTATCGCATGCACCTTTTTGTTAGTAGATCTTTCAGTATGCCATTGAGAATAATTAACCATAATATTATCTAGGAGTTTAGTAGCTTTTCCTAAAGTGATTTCCATAAAAGTGCATCCCGCGGCCTAATCTAAAAGATTTCTAGAAGCAAAATTCAATCCGGCATAAAAAAATTTGTATAATCATCCACAAGTTTAAACCATGAGTAGGGCAATTACGTATTATTAATTTCATTCTCTCCCAAGCTTGTGCAGCATGTTCATGATCAAGTTGCTTAAAATTCATAATATCATTTCTGAGAGAGATGATCTTAGCAGGAGGAAAATACTTAGAGATAAAAGCTTCTTTGCACTTGTTCCAAGAATCAATACTATTTTTAGGCAAAGACGGAAACCAAGCTTTAGCACGATCTCTAAGTGAAAAAGGAAATAGCTTCAATTTGACAATATCATTATCCACATCTTTCATCTTTTCCATGTCACACAAATCAACGAAGCTATTTAGATGGCTAGCGGCATCTTCACTAGGAAGGCCGGAAAACAGATCTTTCATGACAAGATTCAACAAAGCAGTATTAATTTCACAAGATTCAGCATCGGTAAGAGCAGCAATCGGAGTGCGAATAAAATCATTGTTGTTGGTATTGGTGAAGTCACACAATTTAGTATTATCTTGAGCCATAGTGAAAAGCAAGCAAACTAACACACAAGGAAAGAAAAAGCAAGCGGGCCAAAAGAGGCAAATAGAGAAAGAGAGGGAGGATAGAGAGAGAGAGAGAGGGCGAACAAAACGGCAAGGGTGAAGTGGGGGAGAGGAAAACGAGAGGCAAATGGCAAATAATGTAATGCAGGAGATAAGGGTATGTGATGGGTACTTGGTATGTTGACTTTTGCGTAGACCTCCCCGGCAACGGCACCAGAAATCCTTGTTTCTAACTCTTGAGCACTATGTTGGTTTTCCCCAAAGAGGAAGGGATGATGCAGCAAAGTAGCGTAAGTATTTCCCTTGGTTTTTGAGAACCAAGGTATCTATCCAGTAGGAGGCTACGCGCGAGTCCCTCGTACCTGCACAAAACAAATAAATCCTCGCAACCAATGCAAATAGGGGTTGTCAATCCCTATAAGGCCACTTACGAGAGTGAGATCTGATAGATCTGATAAGATAATATTTTTGGTATTTTTATGATAAAGATGCAAAGTAAAATAAAGGCAAAGTAAATAGAAAAGGAAATAACTAAGTAGTAGGAGATTAATATGATGAAGATAGACCCGGAGACCATAGGTTTCACTAGTGGATTCTCTCGAGAGCATAAGTATTCTACAGTGGGTGAACAAATTACTATTGAGCAATTGATATAATTGAGCATACTTATGAGAATATCTAGGTATGATCATGTATATAGGAATCACGTCCGAGACAAGTAGACCGACTACTGCCTGCATCTACTACTATTACTCCACTCATCGATCGCTATCCAGCATGCATCTAGAGTATTAAGTTAAAAACAGAGTAACACCTTAAGCAATATGACATGATGTAGAGGGATAGACTCATGCAATATGAAGAAAACCCTATCTTGTTATCCTCGATGGCTACCATACAATACGTGCCTTGCTGCCCCTACTGTCACTAGGAAAGGACATCGCAAGATTGAACCCAAAGCTAAGCACTTCTCCCATTGCAAGACAGATCAATCTAGTAGGCCAAACCAAACTGATAATTTGAAGAGACTTGCAAAGATAACCAATCATACATCAAAGAATTCAGAGAAGATTCAAATATTATTCATAGATAGACTTGATTACATCGAATAGTTCTCCACAAGAGAGGGGGAGAACATTGTATTGAGATCCAAAAAGAGAGAAGAAGCCATCTAGCTACTAACTATGGACCCGTAGGTCTGATGTAAACAACTCACACTTCATCGGAGGGGCTATGGTGTTGATGTAGAAGCCCTCCGTGATCGATGCCCCCTCCGGCGGAGCTCCGGAACAGGCCCCAAGATGGGATCTCGTGGATACAGAAAGTTGCGTCGGTGGAATTAGGTTTTTGGCTCTGTATTTGATCGTTTGAGGGTACGTAGGTATATATAGGAGGAAGGAGTATGTCGGTGGAGCAATAGGGGGCCCACGAGGGTGGAGGGCGCGCCTAGGGGGGGGGGGTAGGCGCGCCCCCTACCTCGTGGCCTCCTCTTTTCTTTCTTGATGTAGGGTCCAAGTCTCTCGGGTCTTGTTTGTTGAGAAAATCACGTTCCCAAAGGTTTCAGTCCGTTTGGACTCCGTTTGATATTCCTTTTCTTCGAAACCCTAAAAAAGGCAAAAAACAGGAATTCTGGGCTGGGCCTCCGGTTAATAGGTTAGTCCCAAAAATAATATAAAAGTGGATAATAAAGCCCAATAATGTCCAAAATAGTAGATAATATAGCATGGAGCAATCAAAAATTATAGATATGTTGGAGATGTATCACCCCCTCTGGTTTCTATATAAACCGGAGGGTTTAGTTTGTAGGACAGCAGACAATCATACCATAGGCTAGCTTCTATGGTTTAGCCTCTATGATCTCGTGGTAGATCTACTCTTGTAATACTCATATCATCAAGAACAATCAAGCAGGACATAGGGTATTAACTCCATCAAGATGGCCCGAACCTGGGTAAACATCGTGTCCCCTGCCTGCTGTTACCATCCGCCTTAGACGCACAGTTCGGGACCCCCTACCCGAGATCCGCCGGTTTTGACACTGACAAGGACCATCCTAGTCGTACCACTTCGGTAGGATGTTTGTCGTTATTGGTCTCTCCAACAATCCGCAACCTCAAGGCCACAAAGATGCTAGTGGACGGTGGGGTCGGGTTGTATCTTATTTCCCCGGCAGTTATCAGCAAGCTTCAGATAGGAGAAGTAGAGCTAGAGGTTACCGGCATGCTTCAAGGAGTTAATCCCGGCAGGATCCATCTTAAGGGAATGATCACGTTGCCGGTAACATTTGGGGGAGAACTGAACTACCAGACTGGGAGAATTGTGTTTGATGTGGTTGATATCCTCCTGCCGTATGATGGAATTCTTGGACGCCCGGCCCTAGCTATGTTCTTGGCGGCATCACACTATGTGTACAGCATGTTGAAAATGCCTGGGCCACTGGGAGTCATTACCATCCCATCAGAAGAGAAGGATGCAATCGTTTATGTGGATAAAATGTACCGGGACGCGGTCGCGGTAGAGGCAGCGGCCGCTCCTACTAGGGAAAGTAATGGAAAAAAAGAGAGACTGTAGGGACTCCGTCAAAGAGTCCGGGAAGAGTGCCCCCACCGAGTGCACGGCACCCGCTCATGACGTGCCAAAGTGTTCTAGAAGCAAGAGGTCCAAGGTTGCTGCTCCCCAAGTGAAGAAGGTCCTCGCAGGGCTGGTAGGCATTGATGGTACTTTTACTATCAGCGCCACCCTCGATGAAAAATAGGAAGGCGCGCTCATTGCCTTTCCGCGGGCGAATATCGATGTGTTTTCCTAGCAACCATATAATACCCCGATGTTCCTAGGGAGGTAATCGAGCACCACCTTGCCGTCTGCCCACACGCCCGACCTGTCAAGTAGAAAGTCCAGAAGCAGTCCTTGGAGAGGCAGTAGTCCATTGCAGAAGAGATCAAGAAACTTGAGGTAGCTGATTTGGTCAGAGGAGTATTGCACCCCACGTGGTTAGCAAAGCCAGTGGTGGTCCGGAGGGCTAACGGGAAGTGGAGGCTTTGCATAGATTTCACATATCTCAACAAGGCTTGCCCCAAAGACCCATTTCCCTTGTCGTGCATCGACTAGATTGTGGATTCCACTTCAGGTTGTGATTTTCTCTCCTTTCTGGACACATACTCTAGGTATCACCAAATCTTCATGTCCAAGGAAGATGGAGGGAAGACGTCATTTATCACTCCTTGTGGTACGTACTGCTTTGTCCGCATGTCTTTCGGATTAAAGAGTGTCGGGTCCACTTTTGCAAGGGCAATCCAGATTAGTTTTGAGCCATAGTTATGTAGAAAAATAGAAGCCTAGATGGACGATATTGTGGTAAAGACCAAGGATAAGGCCATTGTTATTCAGGATTTGGAAGAGACATTTGATAACCTGCGCAAGATCAATCTAAAACTCAACCCAGAGAAGTGTGTATTTGGTGTTCCCTCCGGCAAGGTCCTTGGTTTCTTTGTATCCCATCGCGGGATCGAAGACAGCCACAATGAGATCAAAGCCATCGAACAAATCCAAGTTCCAAGGACAATTAAGGATGTGAGGCGCCTGATGGGATGCGTTGCCGCGCTAAGCAGATTCATCTCCAAATCTGCTGAGCGTGCCCTATCGTTCTTCAAAATATTGAAGAAGGCAAGTCCTAGGAAGTGGATCCCAGAAGCCGATGCAACTTTGCAAGAGTTAGAGTCCTACTTGTCCTCTGTGCCTACCTTGGTTGCTCCAAAACCCCAGGAACCATTGTTGCTATACTTGGCGGCAACCAACCAAGTGGTCAGTTGATAACCCACAAGTATAGGGGATCGCAATAGCTTTCCAGGGTAGAGTATTCAACCCAAATTTATTGATTCGACACAAGGGGAGCCAAAGAATATTCTCAAGTATTAGCAGCTGAGTTGTCAATTCAACCACACCTGGAAACTTAGTATCTGCAGCAAAGTGTTTAGTAGCAAAGTAATATGATAGTGGTGGTAGCGGCAACAAAAGTAAAGCCAGCAAAAGTAATATTTTTGGTATTTTGTAGTGATTGTAACAGTAGCAACGGAAAAGTAAATAAGCGTAAACCAGTATATGGAAAACTCGTAGGCACCAGATCAGTGATGGACAATCATGCCGGATGCGGTTCATCATGTAACAGTCATAACTTAGGGTGACACAGAACTAGCTCCAATTCGTCACTGTTATGTAGGCATGTATTACGTATATAGTCATACGTGCTTATGGAAAAGAACTTGCATGACATCTTTTGTCCTACCCTCCCGTGGCAGCGGGGTCCTATTGGAAACTAAGGGATATTAAGGCCTCCTTTTAATAGAGAACCGGAACAAAGCATTAGCACATAAAGAATACATGAACTCCTCAAACTACGGTCATCACCTGTAAGTATCCCAATTATTGTCACTTCGGGGTTAAAGGATCATAACACATAATAGGTGACTATAGACTTGCAAGATAAGACTTAGAGCTCTCATATATTCATGGTTCAGATCTGAAATCATGGCACTCGGGCCCTCGTGACAAGCATTAAGCATAGCAAATTCATAGCAACATCAATCTCAAAACATAGTGGATACTAGGGATCGAACCCTAACAAAACTAACTCGATTACATGATAAATCTCATCCAATCCATCACCGTCCAGCAAGCCTATGATGGAATTACTCACACACAGCGGTGAGCATCATGAAATTGGTGACGGAGGATGGTTGATGATGACAACGGCGACGAATCCCCCTCTCCGGAGCCCCGAACGGACTCTAGATCCACCCTCCCAAGAGGTTTTAGGGCTTGGCGGCGGCTCCGTATCGTAAAACACGATGATTTCTTCTCCCTGATTTTTTCTCTCCAAAAGCAAATATATAGAGTTGGAGTTGCCGTCGGAGGGTCTCTAGGGGGCCCACAAGGTAGGGGGGTGCCCTGGGGGGGCCACCCTCGTGAGAAGGGTGTGGGCCCCCTGGTCTTCATATTTGGCGAGGATTTTTTATTATTTTTTCTAAGACCTCGTGTGGAGTTTCAGGTCATTCCGAGAATATTTGTTTTCTGCACATAAAACAACATCATGGTAATTCAGCTGAAAATAGCGTCAGTCCGGGTTAGTTCCATTCAAATCATACAAGTTAGAGTCCAAAACAAGGGCAAAATTGTTTGGAAAAGTAGATACGACGAAGACGTATCAACTCCCCAAGCTTAAACCCTTGCTTGTCCACAAGCAATTCAGTTGACAAACTGAAAGAAAGGAAGAAAAACTTTTACAAACTCTATTTTCTCTTGTTGTTGTAACTATGTCAAGCCAGCATTCAAGCTTTCAGCATAGATCATAACTAACCACATTTGCAATAATTCTCAGGTCTCACAATTACTCGTATCAATAGCATAATCAACTAGCAAGTCATAATAATAAATCTCGGATGACAACACTTTCTCAAAACAATCATAATATGATATAACAAGATGGTATCTTGCTAGCCCTTTCTGAGAGCGCAAAAAATAAATGCAGAGCACCTTTAAAGATCAAGGAGTGACTAGACATTGTACTTCATGGTAAAAGAGATCCAATCATAGTCACACCCAATATAAATTAAAAGTGATGAATGCAAATGACGGCCGTGCTCTCTAGCTAGTGTTTTTTAATAAGAGGGTGATGACTCAGCATAAAAGTAAATGGATAGGCCCTTCGTAGAGGGAAGCAGGGATTTGTAGAGGTGCCAGAGCTCGGTTATGAAATAGAGATAAATTGTATTTTTAGCGGTATACTTTAATTGTCAACGTAACAACTAAGAGATGGCGATATCTTCCATGCTAAACACATTATAGGCGGTTCCCAAACAGAATGGTAAAGTTTATACTCCCCCTCCACCAACAAGCATCAATCCATGGCTTGCTCGAAACAACGAGTGACTCCAACATACATCAGGTCCCAGGGGGAGTTTTGTTTGCAATTAATTTTGATTTAGTTTGCATAAAGCATGGGACTGGGCATCCCGGTGACCAGCCATTTTCTCATGAGTGAGGAGCGGAGTCCACTCCTCTTGAGAATAACCCGCCTAACACAGAAGATAAGGACAGCCTTTGTTGATACATGAGCTCTTTGAGCATACAAAACAGAATGTTTATTTGAAGGTTTAGAGTTTGGCACATACAAATTTACTTGGAATGCCAGGTATATACCGCATATAGGAAGGTATGGTGGACTCATCTGGAATATCTTTAGGGTTTAAGGGATTGGATGCACAAGCAGTATTCCCGCTTAGTACAGGTGAAGGCTAGCAAAAGACTGGGAAGCGACCAACTAGAGAGCGACAACAGCCATGTACATGCATTAAAATTAATAAACATTGGATGCAAGCATGAGTCGGATATAATCCACCATGAACATAAATATCGTGAAGGCTATGTTGATTTTGTTTCAACTACATGTGTGAACATGTGCCAAGTCAAGTCACTTACATCATTTAAAAGAGGATACCACCCCATCATACCACATCATAATCATCTCAATAGCATGTTCGCATACGAGGTAAATCATTATATCTCATAGCTAATCAAGCATGGCACAAGCAACTATGATCTCTAATTGTCGTTGCAAACATGTTTATTCATAATAAGCTGAATCAAGAATGACGGGCTCATCATATTTACAAAAACAAAAGAGGTTGAGTTCATACCAGCTTTTCTCATCTCAGTCAGTCCATTATATATCATCATAATTGCCTTTCACTTGCACGACTGAACGGTGTGAATAATAATAAGAGTGCATGTGCATTGGACTAAGCTGGAATCTGCGAGCATTCAATAAACAGGAGACGACAAGGCAATATGGGCTCTTTGGTTAATTCAACAATAATGAATATAAGAGCCACTTCAACAATTTAATTATGGTCTTCTCCCGCTGACCACCAAATAAAAGAAATAAAACTATTTACACGGGAAAGCTCCCAACAAGTAAAAGAAGAACGGGAAATATTTTTGGGCTTTCTTTTTCATTATTACTACTATAGCAGAAAAATAAACTACTACTAATTTTTTTGGTTTTTCTTAAGGTTTACTAAACACACAAGAAGAAAGCAGGAAAAAGAAAATAAACGAGCATGGATATTACAGTGAAAAAGTATGAGCACTGACATCTAGCACTGAGTGTGTGAGAACATAAATGTAATGTCGGTGAGAAATACATACTCCCCCAAGCTTAGGCTTTTGGCCTAAGTTGGTCTATGGCCACGGCTGGCCTGGCGGATATCCATAATAATAGTTGTTGGGGTCGTACTGTGATGAGGAAGGATAGTTGGGATCATACTGATGTGCAGCGGTTATCGCCTGCTGAGCTGCAGTGTGGAGTCGGGCTGCCTCCGCTCTCCTCTCGTACTCTTCTACCTCCTCTCTGGTAATAACATATCTTGCTTTTGTCTGTGAATCAAAGAAGGCAGGAGCAGGGAGAGTAATACGGAAAACACGTCGTTTATCAAAAATTAAACGATATAAGAGAGGTGATTCAGGCCTCTCGACAAACTGCTGCGAAGCCATAGAGTTATAATCTAAATATGCAGGAGGCAACTCCATATCACCCTCACGAATGTCTATTTCAAGAAAATGATCTAAGCGGGTTGCGTAAATTGCTCCAAAGAAATATCCATTATGTCTATTATGATGCAACCTACGAGATACAATGGCTCCCATATGATAAGATTGGTCTCCTAACACAGCACTCGTAAGAATGCTAAGATTAGGGACACACATGTGACATGCTTCATCCTTAGCATTTATCCATCTACCAATGAAAAGAGCAAAATAATGTATAGCAGGAAAGTGAATGCTCCCTATGGTAGCCTGCGTTATTTCTCTAGATGCCCCCACAGTTATACTAGCAAGAAAGTTTCTAAATTCAGATTTAGGGGGATCCCTAACTCTACCCCATGATGGAAGTTTGCAAGCAGAAGTGAAATCCTCTAAGTCCATGGTATAAGATTTGTCATAGAGATCAAACATGACTGAAGGAGAATTACGCGAAGATGAATACTCAAACCTCCTCACAAATGAACTTGTGAGATCATGATACTGGGGACATTTGTTAGCCTCAAAATCCTCAAGACCGGCATTGCGCAAATATGATTTGAATTCTTCTTTAATTCCCTCACGGTCCATAAAAATTTTCGACGGCCATTCGCAAGGCCGTACTGGAGCATCTCTTGGTGGATCCTCGTCAGCATCACGCATAGCAATCCTGTGTCCTTGCTTCTTAGAGGAACCGCCTTGGAACATCTTCCTAAACATATTGTTTCTCTCTGAAAAATTCTGAAATTTTTAGTAACTTCAAAATAAAAGTAAACCAAATTCAATAAAACTGATAGCAACTACTGCTACAAGTGCCTAGAGCCTATATCAAGCATTAGAACTACTTAGAAGCATAAAAATTTGACATGCAAGGTCAAGAACATGGTAACCTATGCAGCACGGACAAGAACAAAAACTAATTGGACCAATGGAGTAGTCACATACCAAGGAACAATCTCCCCACGCAGTTTTGCGAGAGGTGCTTTGAGCAAGGAGATCGAAAATCAGAGCAGAAGTGGCTGGAACTCGTGCTTGAGTTGGTTTTTCGGGTTTGTGTGAGATAGAGGAAGAAGATGGGTGCTAGGATAAGTGGAGGAGGGCCACTGTGGGCCCACGAGGCAGGGGGCGCCCTATAGGGGGGGGGGGCGCCCACCACCCTCGTGGCCAGGTGGCAGCTCCTCCCGCGGTAACTTTTGCACAGTAAATTCTCAAATATTCCCGAAAAATCATATTAAATTGGCATGGCATTCTAAGGACTTTTATTTTTGGGATATTTTTATGTTGCACGGATAAGTCAGGAAACAGACAGAAAATACTATTTTTACTTTATTTAATATAAATAATAGAAAGTAAAAGTGGGGTACAAAAGTTTGTGCTTCTAGTTTCATCCATCTCATGCTCATCAAAAAGAATCCACTAACAAGGTTGATCAATTCTTGTTAACAAACTCATTCCGATAATCATGAAACCGGAGAAATTTCGAATAACACTAAGTTACCTCAACGGGGATATGCACATCCCCAATAATAAGAATATCATATTTCTTGTTGACAGTAGGAAGAGGAAATTCCAAACGTCCAAATATAATTGATGGAATTTTTCCAATAGAGTTGATACTATGAAGTTGAGGTTGTTTTCTCGGAAAGTGTACCGTATGCTCATTACCGTTAACATGAAAAGTGACATTGCCTTTGTTGCAATCAATAACTGCCCCTGCAGTATTAAGAAAAGGTCTTCCAGGAATAATAAACATACTATCATCCTCGGGAATATCAAGAATAACAAAGTACGCTAAAATAGTAACGTTTGCAACCACAACAGGCACATCCTCACAAATACCACAGGTATAGCAGTTGATTTATCAGCCGTTTGCAAAGATATTTCGGTAGGTGTCAACTTATTCAAGTCAAGTCTACGATATAAAGAGAGAGTCATAACACTAACACCGGCTCCAAGATCACATAAAGCAGTTTTAATATAATTTCTTTTAATGGAGCAAGGTATAGTAGGTACTCCGGGGTCTCCAAGTTTCTTTGGTATTCCACCCTTAAAAGTATAATTAGCAAGCATGGTGGAAATCTCAGCTTCCGGTATCTTTCTTTTATTAGTAATGATATCTTTCATATATTTAGCATAAGGATTTGTTTTGAGCACATCAGTTAATCTCATACGCAAAAAGATAGGCCTAATCATTTCAGCAAAGCGCTCAAAATCCTCATCATCCTTTTTCTTGGATGGTTTTGGAGGAAAAGGCATTGGTTTCTGAACCCAAGGTTCTCTGTCTTTACCATGTTTCCTAGCAACAAAGTCTCTTTTATCATAATGTTGATTCTTTGATTGTGGGTTATCAACATCAACAACAGGTTCAATTTCTACATCATTATCATTACTAGGTTGAGCATCATCATGAACATCATTATTAATATTTTCATTAGGTTCATGTTCATTACCATATTGTGTTTCAGCATCAGACATAGATATATCATTTGAATTATCGGGTGGTTCAACAATAGGTTCACTAGAAGTTTGCACAGTTCTATCATTTTTCTTTTTCTTCCTTTTAGAAGAACTTGGAACATCAATATTATTTCTCTGAGAATCTTGCTCGATTCTCTTAGGGTAGCCTTCAGGATACAAAGGTTCCTGAGTCATTCTACCAATTCTAGTAGCCACTCTAACAGCATAATCACTTTTCTTACTACTCATTTCATCAAGCACTTCTTTTTGAGCTTTAAGTACTTTCATCGACTTGAGTGGTAACCATAGAAGCATGTTTGCTAATAAGTTTAAGTTCACCTTTAATATCAGCCATATAATCACCCAAGCGTCTAATCATATAAGCATTTTCTTTTAATTGTCTACCAAAATAAGCATTGAAGTCTCCTTGCTTAAACATAAAGTTATCAAACTCATCCAAGCACTGACTAGCAATTTTAGTAGGAGGGACTTCAGCTTTATCATATCTATAGAGAGAATTTACCTTTACTACCTGTGTCGGGATATCGGGATCAGGAGGTTCTTCAGTAAATAAATAATTGAGATCATATGTTTCTTCAACAGGTGGTGAATTAAGACCATGTATTTCTTCAATAGGAGGTAAATTCTTAACGTCTTCAGCTTTAATACCTTTTTCTTTCATAGATTTCTTTGCCTCTTGCATATCTTCGGGACTGAGAAATTGAACACCTCTCTTCTTCGAAGTTGGTTTAGGGATAGGCTCAATAATTGGAGCAGGAGCTAGCTCAGGAGGTGCCCAATTATTTTCATTTGTCAACATATTATTCAATAGAATTTCAGCTTCATCCGGTCTTCTTTCCCTGAAAAGAGAACCAGCACAACTATCCAGGTAATATCTGGAAGCATCGGTTAGTCCATTATAAAAGATATCAAGTATTTCACGTTTCTTAAGAGGATGAGCAGGCAAAGCATTAAGTAACTTGAGAAGCCTCCCCCAAGCTTGTGGGAGACTCTCTTTATTTAATTTGCACAAAGTTGCATATTTCCCTCAAAGCAGCTTGTTTCTTATGAGCAGGGAAATATTTAGCAGAGAAGTAATAAATCATATCCTGGGGACTACGCACACAACCAGGATCAAGAGAATTAAACCATATCTTAGCATCGCCATTTAATGAGAATGGAAATATTTTGAGTAAATAGAGGTAACGTGATCTCTCGTCATTAGTGAACAGGGCAGCTATTTCATTTAATTTAGTAAGATGTGCCACAACAGTTTCAGATTCATAACCATAAAACGGATCAGATTCAACCAAAGTAAATATATCAGGATCAACAGAGAATTCATAATCCTTATTAGGAACACATATAGGTGAAGTAGCAAAAGCAGGATCGGTTTTCATTTTATCTCTAAGTGATTCTTTGTTCCATTTAATTAATAACCTCTTAAGCTCATATCTATCTCTGCAAGCTAAAATAGCTAAAGAAGCACCTCGATCAAATAAATAACCCTGAGGAATAACAGGCATATTTTCATCATCACTATCATCATCGTATTCAGATTCAATAATCTCTCTTTCTCTAGCCCTAGCAATTTGTTCATCAAGAAATTCACTAAGGGGCACAGTAGTATCAGGCATAGAAGCAGTTTCATCATAAGTATCATGCATAGCAGAAGTGGCATCATCAATAACATGCGACATATCAGAACGAATAGAAGAAGCAGGTGTAGGTGTCGCAAACTTACTCATAACAGAAGGTGAATCAAGTGCAGAGCTAGATGGCAGCTCCTTACCTCCCCTCATAGTTGAGGGATAGATCTTGGTTTTTGGATCTCTCAAGTTCTTCATAGTGTCCAGCAGATATAAATCCCAAGTGACTCAAAGAATAGAGCTATGCTCCCCGGCAACGGCGCCAGAAAAAGGTCTTGATAACCCACAAGTATAGGGGATCGCAACAACTTTCGAGGGTAGAGTATTCAACCCAAATTTATTTATTCGGCACAAGGGGAGCCAAAGAATATTCTCAAGTATTAGCAGCTAAGTTGTCAATTCAACCACACCTGGAAACTTAGTATCTGCAGCAAAGTGTTTAGTAGAAAAGTAATATGATAGTGGTGGTAGCGGCAACAAAAGTAAAGACAGCAAAAGTAATATTTTTGGTATTTTGTAGTGATTGTAACAGTAGCAACGGAAAAGTAAATAAGTGTAAACCAGTATATGGAAAACTCGCAGGCACCGGATCAGTGATGGATAATTATGCCGGATGCGGTTCATCATGTAACAGTCATAACATAGGGTGACACAGAACTAGCTCCAATTCGTCAATGTAATGTAGGCATGTATTCCGTATATAGTCATACGTGCTTATGGAAAAGAACTTGCATGACATCTTTTCTCCTACCCTCCCGTGGCAGCGGGGTCCTATTGGAAACTAAGGGATATTAAGGCCTCCTTTTAATAGAGAATCAGAACAAAGCATTAGCACATAGTGAATACATGAACTCCTCAAACTACGGCCATCACCAGTAAGTATCCCGATTATTGTCACTTCGGGGTTAACGGATCATAACACATAATAGGTGACTATAGACTTGCGAGATAGGATCTAGAACTCTCATATATTCATGAAAACATAATAGGTTCAGATCTGAAATCATGGCACTCGGGCCCTAGAGACAAGCATTAAGCATAGCAAAGTCATAGCAACATCAATCCCAGAACATAGTGGATACTAGGGATCAAACCCTAACAAAACTAACTCGATTACATGATAAATCTCATCCAACCCATCACCGTCCAGTAATCCTACGATGGAATTACTCACGCACGGCGGTGAGGATCATGAAATTGGTGATGGAGGATTGTTGATGATGACGACGGCGACGAATCCCCCTCTCCGGAGCCCCAAACGGACTCCAGATCAGCCCTCCCGAGAGGTTTTAGGGCTTGGCGGCGGCTCCGTATCGTAAAACGTGATGATTTCTTCTCTCTGATTTTTTTCTCTCCGAAAGCAAATATATAGAGTTGGAGTTGGCGTCGGAGGGTCTCTAGGGGGCCCACGAGGTAGGGGGGCGCCCTAGGCAGGGGGCGCCCCCACCCTCGTGAGAAGGGTGTGGGCCCCCTGGTCTTCATATTTGGCGAGGAATTTTATTATTTTTTCTAAGACCTCCCGTGGAGTTTCAGGTCATTCCGAGAATATTTGTTTTCTGCACATAAAATAACATCATGGTAATTCAGCTGAAAACAGCGTCAGTCCGGGTTAGTTCCATTCAAATCATACAAGTTAGAGTCCAAAACAAGGGCAAAAGTGTTTGGAAAAGTAGATACGGTGGAGACGTATCATCAGTGCGGCCTTGGTAGCACCGAGAGAAGTGGATGAGGCAGAAAGTGAGCAGAAACTAGCAGACTCAGAAAGGGATCAGGATAATAATGAGCACGGCAACGAGAGCAACCCCAAGAATGTGGAAAGGAAGAAAGTGGTGCAACGTCCAGTGTACTTCATGAGCTCCTTGCTGCACGGGGCTAGATCAAGGTACTCTGGAATGCGGAAGTTTATCTTTGGTCTCGTTATGGCCTCAAGGATACTTCGGCACTACTTCCAAGACCATGAGATCATGGTTCTTACTCACTTCCCATTGCAAAGTATACTCCGAAACCCTGAGGCTACCGGCAGGATAGTGGAGTGGGCTTTGGAGTTATCCAGCTTTGGTTTGAAGTTTGAGAGTACATCAACTATTCAGAGCAGGGCGTTGGCAGAGTTCATTGCCGAATGGATGCCAACCGTTGATGAGGAAGTGACAGAAACAGTAGTCCCTAGTAAGGAATCACCCCAAGAATGGATTATGTATTTTGATGGTGCTTTTTCCCTGCAAGGTGCAGGAGCTGGTGTGCTTCTTGTCGCCCCCTCCAGGGAGCACTTGAAGTACGTCATCCAAATGCATTTTGTCCTAGAAGAAGCAACCAACAATATAGCTGGGTATGAAGGGCTGCTTGCCGAGCTTTGGATTGCAGCCGAATTGGGAATTAAGAAGATGATCATTCAAGGAGAATCACAGCTTGTTGTGAGACAAGTCAACAAGGATTATCAAAGTCCATTGATGGAGGCATACATCAAGGAAGTGAGGAGATTGGAGGAGCGCTTTGACGGATTGCAAACAGAGCACGTACCCCATGCGGAAAACAACATAGCTCATCATCTGTCAAAGTGTGATGGGCAGAGGCTTCCTGTGGAACCAGGAACTTTTGTTCTCCATCTCACTCAACCCTCCATATCCCCAACAACAATGGCCCAGAAAAGGAGAAAGTTGGACAACGATAAGCCTCTCCCGATAGAGTCATCAGCTTCCGGCAGAGACCCTGCCGGAAACAACTCCTCACAGCCTGCCGGACCACCCCCTCCAATCGGGTCCACAAACCCCGCAAACGAGGCTAGTGCTCCTGCAGCAGAGGACGTGCCGGTGGTCCTCGTTGCCGAGCCCCAGGCTCCAACTGGGGCAAGGCACATTATCCACTTCCTCGAAACCGGAGAGCTTCCCGACGACCAATATGATGCTGAGAGAGTAGCCAGGAGGGCTAGTATGTACCAGTTTGTCGATGACACTCTATATAGAAAGAGGCTCAATGGTGTGAAATTGAAGTGTGTCTGCCGGGAAGAAGGAAAGGAACTCCTGGCTGAGATTCACATAGGAATGTGTGGCTCCCACATTGGATCAAGGGCATTAGTTGGGAAAGCATTTCGACAAGGATTCTATTTGCCCACAACCCACAAAAATGTGGTTGAGCTAGTCACGACATGTGAAGCTTGCCAGTTCCATTCCGAGAAAACACACCTGCCTGCCCAAGCTCTTCAAACAATCCCTCTATCATGGCCATTTTCGTTCTGGGCGCTCAATATCCTCGGCCCCTTTCTTCGAGCAATCCGAGGCTTTGAATTCTTGTTCATTGCCATCGACAAGTTTACAAAGTGGTCGGAAGTGACTGCCGTGAGAAAGGTGACTGCTTAGTCAGCTATCAAGTTCTTGAAAGAATTGGTGTGTCGTTTTGGAGTTCAGGCAAGGATCATCACCGACAACAGCACCCAGTTCACGAGCCACGCCTTCATGCAATATGTTCATGCCCTTAGATGCAAGATCTCATTCGCCTCGGTGGCACACTCCCGGAGCAATGGGCAAGCTGAGAGGGCGAACGCTGAAGTGCTGCATGGACTCAAGACCGGAACTTTTGATACGCTGCAGAAGCATGGCAGCCGGTGGATCTAGGAGCTGCCGGTAGTTCTCTAGTCCCTCAGAATGACACCAAACCGAGTTACCAGGCATATTCCCTTCTCTCTAGTCTACGGGGCAGAAGTAGTTATCCCCACGGAACTCATTTATGGGTCAGCTCGAGTGCTTGCCTACGATCAAGGAGCACAAGATCAGCACAGGCGTGACGACACTGTGCTACTTGAGGAGAACCGGCTCTGGGCTGCTATGTGTGTTGCACGCTACCAGCAAGCCCTGCATTGCTATCATAGCCACAGGGTTCATGCCCGGTGTTTTGAGGAAGGTGACCTTGTCCTTAGGCACGTTCAGTTCGCCAGGGATACACACAAGTTGTCACCGATGTAGGAATGCCCTTACCGGGTAGTACAAGTCACCAGACCTGGCGCAGTCCATCAGGAGATCAGAGATGGCATTCAGTTGCAAAACTCATGAAATATTGAGCATCTCCACAAGATCTACCCGTAAGGCGCGGCTGTCGGGCCCTACCCGGCAGCCACCCTATTCTACAGCCCTTGTCTCAGCTGCATGTAACCCCTTGTACAAAGTCGGGGTGATGACCATGTGCAAGAGAAAATACAGAAGCACTAGGGGGGGGGGCGGCCGAGATTACATGCATGCATAAGCATTCCAAGATCACTGCACAAGAATTCCATGAGCATTTTCATATGCATATAGATCGGATCACATCCTGCATTCATTCTCATCCACATGAAGTTGCAGGTTCCTGTCGTGAACTTACCTTCGACAAGGGGTGAGAAAACCTCGACTAGTTCCTGCCGTGAACTTGGCATCGATAAGTTCTACCTCCTGTCAATTAGTGTTCTCTAAAGCTATAACTTTGCATGAGAAAACCTCGCCTCTCTTTTAAGACTTAGGTGCTCCCATCCATTACTCGAATGTTGCTTCGGTCAGGATAGCCACAGTGGCCTTTGGTAAAAAGGAGTTGGCGGGGGGCTGGTCCCTCTATCTGTTCCCTGGCAGACGTGCTCTCCGATAGACAAGAAGGGTACTGGCAAGATAGCCTATAGGGAAAAAATTAGTTTATTTATATTAAAGAGGCATCTCACCTCTGCATGGACATACACATGCATGGATTCCTGGCAAGGTTCATCTTTTTCATTAGTATGCTAATACAAGTACAAGCATTACATGACACACGCATGGACTAGAGAGATTAGATTATTTGAATTAAAATTTGGCAGTCTCCTATAGATTTATGATTGAAAAAAAGATTAGTGCCTTGTTACGCCTTTTACCCTTGTCCATTTCCCTCAGGGTATTACAGGGAGGGACTAAAGAAGCAAGAGGCGAACTCGACTCGGACTCAGTGCCTCCCCAGGATCAAGACGACGCAGTCCCCTGGACGGAAGGAGGAACCGAAGGGCATGAGGAACGGTGGCGCTGAAGGGAGCCAGACGGGGGTAGCGGAGTCACCGGCAAACGCGAGCCGTCAGAATGGCCGCCCTTGTTCTTGGCGCATTGTGGGGTGCTGCAACCTCCTATACCGCTGCTGTTCGACGATCCCGTCATAGCAGCCGTACCAGAAACAATGCTCCCTGAAAGACTCTCCACAAAGAGCATGGTCGTCCCCAGCGGCCCTGGGATCGGAGGTCACCATGCGCCCAGAAGACATGAATAGGAGCGAAGAGCCCTCTTGTATGGCGGAAGAGCGACGCCCAGGAGGAGTCGGATTTGCCGCTACTATCAGCCAATCTCCTCAGTGGCTCCCCCAGTGCCGCGAAGGGAAGAAGAATGGGTACCGATCGACTACCACGCGTCGTGCCTGCCTCGAGCCATGACATGGTGTCATCTGCGTCCCCTCCCACTGAAACCAAGGCCACAGGCGGCCCGGCGGTGAACGCGCCGGGGTTGCCACTCCTGCCGTTTTCGCGGTGCTGCCCTTTTCCTCCTTTCAGATCTAGAGAAAGCTTCGGAATGGAGCTAGGGGACTAGCCCCAAGCCATTTCCTTCGGCATCACTAGCGGAAGCAAAGCATAAGAAGAGGGGGATGCAAAGATGAGTGACTCCGCCCTCCTCGGCCCTTCCCATTACAGGCGGGGCGAGGAGGGCAGCTTCTCCATCAATGGGCTGCCACCGTCCTCTTCCTCCAATTCAAGAATGACCGGGCCCACACCATGATGCTCTCCCATGCCACGAGCCTCTGTTACCTACACCATGCCATGCATGCAGAATACATGGCCGAGGATAAGGGCGTGGTGGGAAGAGTGAATTGGCAGTTTCTACCTCGTGCGTTAAAGTCATTCACGACCCATTACTGGAGCGGCCCCATCACTATTGGCTTTACACGACGCGCGGAGAAACCGGAAACTAGCCCGGATTCAAGGCTAATGATGAAGGACCTCAAGAGACTAGCCACTTCACCAACCCTTGCATGTGCACTTATTAGGCCCTACCCCGACGACGCTTGGCAGCGCGTTCGGGGCAGCCCTGAGGGCTTCTGTCAGTGCAACAAACCCTGGGTCTGTTGCCCAGACTATGCACAGGCAGGAGAGCAAGAATGAAGCGCCAACCTAAGTTAGGGTACAAGGACCCCAGAAGATCAAAAGACCAACATGCAGATCAGAGGGACCAAGGACAAGCCAAGGAAGAATGGTATCATCAAGAGAAAAGCCTCCCTTGCCAAGCAGGGGAGCCCAGCAAGGAGAAATGCCACCTCCTGAAGCAGACAACCAGGGCACCCTGGCAGGGCCTGCTTGGGCTCACGGCGGTAGAGCTACCTCACCAACCACTCCAACACGACCCACTCGTCAATCAGTGCGGTGTCGAGTTGCAAAGTGATTAACTGGCAGCCATCCAACACATGGCAACCATTTCCTACAAAAGAAACCCATAGATGACACCCGTCCCGCGACATGTCAAGAGAAGAGGTGCGAAGCTGGCAAGATAGCCCAACAAGCCTTGCCGGGCAACCAACAATGTGAAGTTAAGCGGTGCATTAAACGCGCCCTGTCAGCTCGTAGAGTTAGGTATGATAACACTGTTTGCTATCTTAACAGTGTGTAATGACTACTTTGCCACTGTGGTTACCCCTTGATCTTTAAAAGGAGGCCCATGGCAATCGTAGAGAGGGTTAGAAGGTTGGACAAATCACCCCCATATGCTTGTAGTCAGTGCTCCCCCAAGGCAACCCCTGCCGGGCATGTGTACTACGCTCGCCGCCACCTTTTCCACCATCAATTCTCCAAAGCAGGAGTAGGGATTTACGCCTATGGCATCCCGAACCTGGGTAAATTGCCCGTGTGATCTCTGTCGCGCTACCCCACGCTTTCCTGCTCTTTGTGCAATGTGTCGCCCCCCTTGCCAAAACAGCAAGCGACCTCCTGGTCCCATAGGTGGCCGTGGTTTCCCATGACACGGACAGAAAGGATTGTGGTTGATGTTGTTGAACTCCCTTGGCCATATAATGGTATTCTTGGCCGTCCAGCTCTGGAAAAATTCATGGCATCATCCCACTATGCCTACAACACATTGAAGATGCCAGGGCCAATGGGCGTCATTTCCATCCCATCGGACAATAAAGATGCAATTATATGGATGGACAAGATGTACCGAAATGCGGTAGCTACTGAGCCTGCAGAAGCCACATCTCTCACTAAAGAAACAAATAAGAGAAAGAATACTAGCAGGGATGCTGGCAAGGAATCCAGGAAGCGCGCCTCTCCGGAGTGCACTGCACCTCTTGATGACCTGCTATGGAGTTCCACTAGTAAGAAGTCCAAGGTTGCTTCAGCTGCTATAAAGATAGTCCTGGCAAGGAAGGATGGAACTAATGGTACGTTCACTATCAGTGCCACCCTTGATGATAAATAGGAAAGCACACTCATTGCCTTCTTGCGGGCGAATGATGAGGACATCTATATCATTGTTACACCCACAACCCCTGCTACTACACATATTGGACCAATTACTAGAGCTCATGCACACCAATTAAATTACCGAGTACTTTCATTTCTTGATAATGATTCTACTGTTCATGAGAGTATGATGCTGCCTAAACTGGATACATTTGGTTTGCGTACAAATGAAGGGCCTAGCTTCAAGAAGTGTGAACATTGGAGCAAGAACAAGCATGGACATGATGGCATGTGCAAGGGAAACAAGAATGGAGTTTCAAGTGATCATTTTAGGACTTTGAAGCCACCGTAATGAGAGCATGAAGTCTTGGGTGAAATATACAAGATGCCACTTCACAAATTTCGTCCAAAGGCTATTATAGGTGCCGTGTCACCTTATTATTGGGCCAATCCCATGTAATTTCAAAATACATAAGAATAGGCTATTTCTAGAGTCCGTATGTGTGGGGAAACAAAAGATAGGGTTGGTTTCGGACCCCTCCCCCAAGGGCCACGAAATCCCCCCCCCCCTCTTCCTCCATATATACAACCCTTAGGTCATCATTTAGACTTTGGGTTTTGTTTAGATTAAAAGTTAGCCATAGCTGCAACTTCGTGTACTTCGTTTGTGTTCAACGACCAGACCAAGGCATCATAGAACCCCACCTTGATCAATAAAGCTTTCATCTTATATTTGCAATATCTAGATTGCACTCTTAGTTTCTTACTTGTTCTTCGTTTGCTTGCAGGAAAAAGACCTTTGTGGTCAGGTTGATGGTGCTCCGGCGTGGTCAATAACATCTCGGAGTTGGTTTAGCGATTGCTAAGGCATGACGTCCTCACACGTTCGTAGTCGGATCGTGAAAGTATACTCCTCTAAAATGATAGTCACCATCTCATCGAAGACAGGACACCTTTGCCTCTATTAAGTGGTATCCGATCTCTAGCTTGCTCGGTGAGATTTTACAGTTTTTCATAGCTTAAATCGAGTCTATTCTTCATACCTATAGTCCACGAAAAAGCCACAAAAAATTAGGGTTAGTTCATCATATCCGAACCAATCTGAGCCTTTGCATAATCTTTTTAGGGTTTTTGCGTTGTTAAATTTGCGGTTGCATCGTCGTGTCTAGTTGATAGTCTTAGCGTCTAGTCTTTTAGAGTTTCCAGTTCTGGTCATTGTTGTCACGCTGTCGTCGCACCATCATCATCTCCCTGCCATCTGCCACCACCGCTTATCCGCCACCGATCTATATCCATATACCATCACCAATCCATATCCATATACCTCCACCAATCCATATCCATATACCACTACCGCTACCATATACCACCACCAATGCCATATACCACAACCGCTGCCATATCTTACCATCATATATCCACCACCAATATAGGTTCTATTCATATTAGGTTTGTTTTCGAGATCCATCTATTTTCTGATTCATGTTTCCTTGCCTAAGTAGGTTTCGGAAAAAAAATCGACAATATTCAAATGCCAAAATTTCGACAACCGAAAATATTTTTCCCTATCCTGTTTTTAGGATTTTCTTAGTCTTTTGAGACACTCGCCATCATAGTGATTTTTTGTCGCACTTTTTTGTCGTCGCTGCCCTGATTCCCGAAAAAAATTGTCAAAAAAATTTCGTGCCTATCCCGTTAGTTTGACTTGGGAAGAGTTTTGAGACACTTGCCATTATAGTGATTTTTCAAAAAAGAAAAGAAAAAGAGGAGTGCAAAAGAAAGAGCAATTTTTTTCAGGGTGTGCTTTTCCCTTGTTTACGTGTCGCGCCGTGATTTTGCTTGTGTTCTAGGCTCGTGTCTCTAGTATGGTCTAGCCTAGGACCAGCACAGTATCGTCGTTGAGCGTTTATTCAACTTTCCATCTCTGAATTGATTATTGCTGACCCTTTTTGCTACCATATTATAAGCCTTCCTAGCTCCACATACATCTACGCCGTGCGTTTGACTCTCCCTGGTAATCACTCTATCCAAGCTTTGAGAGTTTTCACTACAGTAGTTGCCGGTCACTGCCTGCTGCTGGGTAAGAACTGGTAAGAATTTGAGATTTTCTTGACGGATTTGTGACACCCACCACCACCACTTGTTAGTAGTCTGTAGGATCATATTCTTGTGTGTTTCTATTGCTGCTAAGCATGGAAGGATCATAAGCCGACGAGATTGACTGGGAGAACTTGACGAACAAGGAGCTTCATGATAAGTTTCAGCAAATGATGAGTGGACAGGTGCAAGAGGTTCTAAATAGATTTGAAGATACCATGGAGAAGATAGATGGCACAAAGAAGACGTTCAAAACAAAGATTGATAACAAGTTTAATGAATTTCTCGCGCGTCTTCCACCACCACCAGGGGCTTCACCTGTCGCACCTCTACAACAAAAACAACAACAACAACAAAAACAACAACAACAATGTCGCCTTCTAAATCAAATGGGACGAGTACTGCATGTTCCCCTTGAGTCTGGTCAAAATTCCGGTGCCGATGTACACCTACTGATGATGCTTCTGTAGCTCCTGCTGCTACTGCGGAGGTGGAGGACCATTACGAGGATGAGGTTGATCAAAATCAGAACTACGTGCAACCACCAGCACCACCACTACCAGGTCGTCCTCATGCATATCATTGCAACGGTAGGGCTGCAGCACCACCTGAGGTACGACATCATGACCATCCTCCTAAACTAAAATTGAATATTCTACCATTCGAGGGTAGATATGTTCCTGATATATATCTTACTTGGGAGTTAGAAATTGAACAATGTTTTACATGTTTACAATATCCTGAGGAGAGACATGTTCCTGCTGATGTTTGTGCTTTCACTAGTTTTGCATGTGTTTGCTTTGAAAACTGCTATGCGTACTCGTTGGGTTCCACCATATTATCAACATGAATTACTTCAAAAATTGCAGTGTTTAAGACAAGGAAATTTTTTTGTAGAAGAATATTATCAGGAATTACAAACTGGCATGATTAGATGTAGTATTGTTGAGGATAATGAAGCTATGCTTGCATGTTTTATGGGTGGATTAAATAAAGAGATTCAGAAAATTCTAGAGTCTAAGGAATATAATAATATCACTTGTTTATTCCATCTTGCTTGCAAAGATGGACATGAAGCGCAGGATCAATAGGCATTGGCGCGAACTAACTTTTCTGCAGATCCACCTTCATCATGGACACCGCGTGCATCCTCTAGTTCCACACGTTTTGCTGCACTGGCACCTCCGTCGGCTACCACCTCCAACCGTGATACAAGAAAGTAGGCACAACCACCCCTATCTGCCAAGAGCACACCTTCTGGGCCTGCACAAAGCTCTTCTTCATCCATGGCATCAACATGGCAAACACATAATATTATTTGTCATTGTTGCAAGGGTGGAGGTTATTATGCGAGAGAATGCCAATCTAAGCTTTTGATGATTGTTACTGAGGATGGTGGGTATGACTCCGCTAGTGACTATGATGAGGAGACTTTGGCTCTTATTACAAGTGAAGAACAAGGTGGAGATGATTCTGATCATGAGACACAATACATGGCTGCTGAAGATGCTAACAGGTATGAATGTTTAGTTGCTCAACGTATTTTGAGTGCGTAGGTTACATAAGCTGAGCAAAATAAGATGCATAATTTGTTCCGTACAAAGGGAGTTGTGAAGGAACGTTCTGTTCGCGTCATCATAGATGGAGGGAGCTGCAACAACTTAGCTTGCATGGAGATGGTGAAGAAGCTATCTCTCACCACAAGACCACATCCACATCCTTACTACATCCAATGGTTCAACAACAACGGCAAGGTTAAGGTAACACGTCCTATTCATGTGCATTTAAGTATCTCTACATATGCTGATTATGTTGATTGTGATGTGGTACCTATGCAAGCATGTTCCTTATTGCCTGGTAGACCATGGCAATTTGATAAAAAAATTGTACACCATGATAGAAACAATCAGTATACTCTTGTTCATAAGGATAAAAATATTACTTTACTTCCTATGACTCCTGATTCCATTTTGAAAGATGATATTAATAGAGCTAATAAAGCAAAATAGGAGATAAATAAGTATGAAAATCAGATTGTGGCAAAAGAATTTGAGCAACAAATGAAGCCTAATAATAAACCATCTAGTGTTGCTTCTGAAATTAAATTGAAAATTGCATGTTTACTTGCCACCAAATCTAATATTGATAATCTAGATTTCAGCAAATCTGTTTGCTATGCTTTTGTGTGCAAAGAGGCATTATTTTCTTTTGAGGATGTACCTTGCTCTTTGCCTCCTGCTGTCACTAATATTTTGCAGGAGTTTGTTGACGTCTTTGCACAAGACATGCCACCGGGATTACCACATATTCGAGGGATTTAGCATCAGATTGACTTAATTACCGGTGCTTTGCTGCCAAACCGTGTGCCATATTGTACCAATCTAGAGGAGACGAAGGAGATTATGTGTCAAGTACAGGAGCTGCTTGACAAAGGTTATATACATGAATCTCTTAGTACTTGTGATGTTCCTATTATACTAGTGCCAAAAAAGGATGGTACGTCGCGTATGTGTGTTGATTGTAGAGGCATTAATAATTTTACTATTCGTTATCGTCATCCTATTCCTAGGCTAGATGACATGCTTGATGAATTGAGTGGCTCTACAATATTCTCCAAAGTTGATTTGCGTTGTGGATACCATCAAATTCGTATGGAATTGGGAGATGAATGGAAAACAACATTTAAAACTAAGTTTGGTTTATATGAGTTGTTAGTCATGCCTTTTGGGTTAACTAATGCACCTAGTACTTTCATGAGATTAATGAACAAAGTTTTACGTGCTTTCATTGGAGGATTTGTGGTAGTCTATTTTGATGATATACTAATTTATAGCATATCTTTGGAGGAACATTTGGAACATTTATGTGTTGTTTTTATTGCTCTACGTGATGCACATTTGTTTGGTAACCTTGGGAAGTGTACTGTTTGCACCGGCCGAGTATCTATTCTTGGCTATGTTGATACTCCACAAGGAATTTAAGTAGATAAAGCCAAGATTGAAGCTATTGAGAGTTGGCCGCAACCCAAAACGGTCACACAAGTGAGGAGTTTTCTTGGCCTCGCTAGATTCTATAGGCATTTTGTGAGAGGTTTCAGCACCATTGCTCCACCTCTCAATGAGCTTACAAAGATGGACGTGCCTTTTGTTTGGGCTACCGCACAGGAAGAAGCCTTCAGGGTATTGAAAGATAAGTTGACACATGCTCCTTTACTCCAACTTCCTGATTTTAATAAGACTTTTGAGCTTGAATGTGATGCTAGTGGAATTGGATTAGGATGTAAGTTATTACAAGATGGCAAACCTGTTGTATACTTTTCTGAAAAGTTGAGTGAGCCTAGTCTGAATTATTCTACTTACGATAAAGAATTATATGCTCTTGTTCAGACTTTAGAAACATGGCAACATTATTTATGGCCCAAAGAATTTGGTATACATTCTGATCATGAATCTTTGAAACATATTAAAAGTCAAGTTAAACTGAATCGTAGACATGCTAAATGGGTTGAATTCATTGAGACTTTCCCTTATGTCATTAAACACAAGAAGGGTAAAGAAAATGTTATTGCTGATGCATTGTCTTGTCGCTATACTATGCTTTCACAACTTGACTTCAAAATATTTGGTTTGGAGACCATCAAAGATCAATATGTGCATAATGCTGATTTTTAAGATGTAATGCAGAATTGTAAAGAAGGAAGAACATGGAACAAGTTCTTCATTAATGATGGATTTGTGTTTCGTGCGAACAAGCTATGCATTGCTCCGTTCGTCTTTTGTTGTTGCAGGAGGTGTATGGAGCAGGATTAATGCGACACTTTGGCGTGAAGAAGACGGATGCCGTACTTGCTACACTTTTCTTTTGGCCAAAGATGAGATGGGATTGTCGGTGTTCTGGGAATGGGGGTCCCCAGACTTGTTGGAAATATGCCCTAGAGGCAATAATAAAAGCATTATTATTATATTTCCTTGTTCATGATAATTGTCTTTTATTCATGCTATAATTGTGTTATCCGGAAATCGTAATACATGTGTGAATTCATAGACACCAACATGTCCCTAGTAAGCCTCTAGTTGACTGGCTCGTTGATCAACAGATAGTCATGGTTTCCTGACTATGGACATTGGATGTCATTGATAACGAGATCACATCATTAGGAGAATGATGTGATGGACAAGACCCAATCCTAAACATAGAACAAGATCGTATAGTTCGTTTGCTAGAGTTTTTCCAATGTCAAGTATCTTTTCCTTAGATCATGAGATCGTGTAACTCCCGAATACCGTAGGAGTTCTTTGGCTGTGCCAAACATCACAACGTAACTGGGTGACTATAAAGGTTCATTACAGGTATCTCCGAAAGTGTCTGTTGGGTTGGCACGAATCGAGACTGGGATTTGTCACTCCGTATGACCGAGAGGTATCTCTGGGCCCACTCGGTAATGCATCATCATAATGAGCTCAAAGTGACCAAGTGTCTGGTCACGGGATCATGCATTACGGTACGAGTAAAGTGACTTGCCGGTAACGAGATTGAACGAGGTATTGGGATACCGACGATCGAATCTCGGGCAAGTAACGTACCGATTGACAAAGGGAATTGTATACGGGGTTGCTTGAATCCTCGACATCGTGGTTCATCCAATGAGATCATCGAGGAGCATGTGGGAGCCAACATGGGTATCCAGATCCCGCTGTTGGTTATTGACCAGAGAGCCATCTCGGTCATGTCTACATGTCTCCGGAACCCGTAGGGTTACACACTTAAGGTTCGGTGATGCTAGGGTTGTAGAGATATGAATATGCAGTAACCCGAAAGTTGTTCGGAGTCTCGGATGAGATCCCGGATGTCACGAGGAGTTCCGAAATGGTCCGGAGGTGAAGAATTATATATAGGAAGTGCAGTTTCGGCCATCGGGAGAGTTTCGGGGGTCACCGGTATTGTACCGAGACCACCGGAAGGGTCTCGGGGGTCCACCGGGTGGGGCCACCCATCCCGGAGGGCCCCATGGGCTGAAGTGGGGAGGGGAACCAGCCCATAGTGGGCTAGTGCGCCCCCCTTGGCCCACCCCCTGCGCCTAGGGTTGGAAACCCTAGGGTGGGGGGGCGCCCCACTTGCCTTGGGGGGTACTCCACCCCCTGGCCGCTGCCCCCTTGGGAGATTCAATCTCCAGGGCCGGCACCCCCCAGGGGGCCTATATAAAGGGGGGAGGGAGGGGCAGCCGCACCCTGAAGTCTTGGCGCCTCCCTCTCCCCTGCTAGACCTCTCCCTCTCACAGAAGAACGACGAAGCCCTGCTGCGGTGACTGCTGCGGTGACTGGTGCATCCACCACCATGCCGTCGTGCTGCTGGATCTTCATCAACCTCTCCTTCCCCCGTTGCTGGATCAAGAAGGAGGAGACGTCACGCTGACCGTACGTGTGTTGAACGTGGAGGTGCCGTCCGTTCGAAGCTAGGATCTCCGGTGATTTGGATCACGTCGAGTACGACTCCCTCATCCCCATTCTCTTGAACGCTTCCGCTTGCGATCTACAAAGGTATGTAGATACATCCGATCACTCGTTGCTAGATGAACTCATAGATGGATCTTGGTGAAAACGTAGGAAATTTTTTTGTTTTCTGCAACATTCCCCAACAAGACTTGCCTGCCTGCGGCCTGCAGCGTGGCTCAAAGCGGAGCCCAGCACGGCCCATCTTCATCAACACAGACCCAAGACCCTCGTGAGGGGCCAAGCCTCGCGGGGCGGATGACATGGAGTTTCCTCAGGCACGGCCTCATCAGGCTGGCTCGCGAGGAGGCGGAGAGATCAAGGCGGGGTACCTCACGAGGTGCTCATGACCCAAGCCAAGACGACCAAGGGTGTCAGGCGGGCGCCAGCCCGCGCAGTGTCCTCCTTTCCTCTTTGGTGCAAAGGGAGCAAGCGCAGGCGAGAGGATCAAGCAAAGGCACCCGTTTCGGTGCGACGAGACCAAGACCAGTCCAACGGCAGGGAGGAAGTTATTGTGGAGCCCAAGCTAGCGTCACCACCAGAGCCTTTGGCAGGCGAGGACCAACTTTAGTCAGGATAAGTGTACCATATGTTCCCCTTCGAAATGGCCAATTGTTGGCGCCCTTCCCGCTCAATATTTGGGACGAGGCCCAGGGCCTTTGCCTATAAATAGGACTAGCCACCCACAGGGTAGGGGAACGACGACGAAGAGAAAGGTCAGGTTCAGAGAGGGAAAATTAGAGAGACAGAGAAGGGTGACTGAACTCCTCCTAGCAGTTCATCCCCCCAGCCAAGAACAGACCCTCGCGAGGCTTTTCTTCCTTGTATTGCTCTTCATCATCAGCCCAAGAGGCAATCCACCACACCTCACACTAGAGTAGGGTATTACACCACAACGGTGGCCCGAACCAGTATAAACCCTGTGTCTCTTGTGCTGTTCTTTCCATAGCTTAGATCTTAGCGAGGCGGAGGGGTACAGGCAGGTAGTAGGCGAAATCTCCGCGCGCACCCCAGTGTTCGAACCTCAAGGGTCTGCCGGAACCCGAAATCCGACATTTGGCGTGCCAGGTAGGGGTGCACCGGAGTTTTCCCTTCCGCCATCACCATGACCTGCCTCGCGATGAGTAGCACACTGCCCGCTCTAGCCGCCGTCGCCAGCACGGGGGCCAGGGGGCTCCTAGCCCTGGCCCCAGCCCTGCAACGGGTACGGTGGCCGGACAAGTCCAAGCCAACGACGCCGCCGCGCTACAGCGGCACGACTGATCCGCTAGCCTTCTTGCTGGCGTACGAGGAGGCCATCCTCGAAGCTGGAGGTGACGATAGGGTCATGGCCAACTGGCTCCCCATGGCCCTCAACGGCGCTCCGCGCGCATGGCTGCTCCACCTGCCGGCAGCCTCCGTGGCCTCCTGGGAAGAGCTCCGTAGCCTCTTCCCCGCCTACCATGCTACACCAACACCCCCGGTTGTCGCGGCCCTCCTGGGCGGCTCGCAGGCGCCGCCTACGAGTCACCACGTCAAGCCGTTCGTCCGCCGGGTCAGCACCGCTTCCACGTGGCAGGGGGCTTTCCCAGACCGGGCGGCGCCCAAGGCCGGCCTGACCTTCAGCTCGGAGGACCACCCCTCCAACTCGGCCTGCTCGGGTGCACTCCCCATGCTGTGCACCCCTGTAAGTGCATCTAGTGCCACCCCTAGTTGGTTTTGGAGTATTGACGACAAACCTAGTTGAGGGACTAATGTGTTTGTCAGAATTGCAGGATAACACAGGTAGAAGTCCCTCATTGATTCGGTTTTCCTACCAGAGATGACCCCTAAAAATGTACGAAGACATTGAAGTCAATGGTGGTATATGAAGATATTCACATTGAAGACTATGACAAGAAAAGACACCACATGAAACCTATGGAGCTCGAAGACTTAGATCTTTCATAGTTCTCTTTCATTTGTGTTGAGTCATAGGAACCACCGTACTGTTAAGTGGGGTCCAAGAGAACGAGTCAGAACGACTGAAGTGATCCCTAATTAAAAACCTATGTCTTCGAGTGAAGACTATGAGAGCTAATCTTGTCCAGAGTCGGACAAGTCAGCTTTGCTTGTAGCCCAAGTAAAGTTGCCATGTGGGTTTGAAAACTGACCGTTGGAACACGTGTCAGTTCCTTAGTGACCCAGGGTCATTTCGGACAAATCAGGTCGGGTTGCCAAGTGGCTATAAATAGCCCACCCCCTACAACCATAAACGGCTGGCTGCTCAGATTCAGTGCACGGCTTTTGTCGTTTGAGAGCAACCCACCTCGAAGCCTTTGAGAGAGAGAATACCTAGCGAGGATAAAGCCCTAACCACCCAGAGCCAGAGAGAATTGGGCATCACTTAAGTCTTCTTGTCTGAGTGATCTGAAGACTTATTACACTTGAGGACTGTGCATCCTCGAGCCGGTTAGGCGTCGCGTTCTGAGCATCCAAGAGACATTGTGGATTGCCGGTGAACGAAGTCTGTGAAGGTTTGGGAGTCTACCTTGAAGACTTACCAGAGTGATTGAGCGAGGTTTGTGTGACCTTAGCTCAAGCAGAATACGGTGAGGACTGGGTGTCCTGAGCTGCGTGTTCAGGACTGGGTGTCCGGGATTGTGTGTCCTCAGGTTTAAATACCTAGCCGCTCCAACTAGACGTACAGTTTTCACAGCAACTGGAACTGGTCCAACAAATCATTGTCTTCAACGAGTCACTGGTTTGATCTTCACTTCCTTTTACTTACTGTTACTCATTGTGAAGTCATTGGATGTTTGCTCTATCTTTTGTCTTCACAACGTGAATGTATGTTCTGTTTGGCTTCACAATATCTTCCTACCTGATCCTTATTACACTGCAGCTATTTGTCATTGTGCTTTCCCTCTATTGAATACTTGACCATGGCTTGCCTACTGTAGTCTACCTTCCGCTGCATAGTAATAGGCATATCTCTACTGTTTGTCTTCATAACTTCCACGTTTTGAAGACTTTCATAAAAATCGCCTATTCACCCCCCTCTAGTCGATATAACGCACTTTCAACCCCCACCATCTGCCAGGTGGTCGTCACCAGAACTCTCATCGATGGCGGTGCGGGCCTCAGCGTGCTCTCGGTTGAGGCCTTCAACCTCCTCTGCATACCCCTGGAACGGCTGCAACCCAGCCGGCCCTTCTCAGGCGTTGGGGCGGATCATCCAACTCCTTGGGATAGATCCGGCTCCCATTAATCTTCGGCACCTACAACAACTTCCGCACGGAGCTGGTCGACTTCAACATCGCCCCCTCGGCCTCCCCTACAACGCCATCCTCGGCTACCGGCGACGCACCCGGCGTACAACCTCATGAAGATGCCCGGGAGCAGCGGTGTCCTCACCGTGCACGAGGACACCGGAAACGCGCTGCGAGTGCTCAAGCTCGCCTTCAAGACGGCGGCGTCGGCACAGCCTGCCGACTCGGAGACCCCTGAGCCCAAGGGGGCTGCACCCGCCAAGAAGAAACAGTTGTTCACCCAAGACAAGGCAGAAACCAAGTAGATACCCATCGATGAGGACGGGTCCACCAATGCCACTTTCACCGTAGGTGCCAACCTCGAGCCCGAGCAGGAGGAGGCCCTGGTCAGGTTCCTGCGCGCAAACAAGAAGGTATTCGCTTGGGAGCCTGACCAGTTGGCGGGGATCCCTAGGAGCGTAATCGAGCATCACCTCAACGTGTGCCCCAACGTGCGCCCGGTGAAGCAGAAGGCAAGGCGGCAGTCCATAGAAAAGCAAGCCTTCATCGTCCAAGAGACCCGCAAACTAGAAGCCGCTGGGGTCATTCGCGAGGTCCGATACCCGGATTGGTTGGCCAACCCTGTCGTTGTGCCAAAGAAGGGAGGGAAGGAGCGCATGTGTATCGACTTCACCAACCTCAACAAGGCATGCCCGCAAGATCCGTTCCCGCTCCACCGCATCGACCAGATCGTCGATTCCACCGCCGAATGCGACCTGCTATGCTTCTTGGATGCCTTCTCTTGGTATCACCAGATCAAGATGGCGGTAGAAGACATCGAAAAGATAGCCTTCCTAACCCCGTGTGGGGTGTACTGCTACACATGCATTCCATTCGGGCTGCGTAATGCAGGGGCGACCTTTCAGCGGCTGATGCACATCACCTTGGGCCCGCAGCTCCGGAAGAATGTTGAGGCTTACGTCGATGACATTGTGGTGAAGTCTCGGGAGGCCAGGACCCTGATACAAGACCAGGAGGAAACCTTCGCGAGCCTCAATGCAGTGAACCTGCGGCTCAACCCAGAGAAGTGTGTGTTCGGAGTCCCCTCGAGCAAGCTCTTGGGTTTCCTCGTGTCCCACCGAGGCATCAGGCTAACCCGGAAAAGTTCAAGGCGGTCGAGGACATGAGCCCGCCAAAGACCCTCAGAGAAATGCAGAAGCTCACTAGGCGCGTGACCGCGCTAGGGCGCTTCATCTCCAAGTTGGGGGAGCGAGCGCTGCCTTTCTTCCAGCTAATGAAGAAAAAGGGGCCCTTTGAATGGACTGAAGAGGCTGACAAGGCGTTCCAGGATCTCAAGAGATACCTGACCAGCCCTCCAGTCATGGTGGCTCCGCGCCCTCAAGAGCCCCTGGTGCTTTACCTCACCGCCACTCCCTACTCCGCCAGCGCAGCCCTGGTGGCGGTTAGGGAGGAGCGTCGAATCAAAACCACAGCAACAGCCCGGGACAAGGCAAAACAGGAACAAGGAAGGCCCACAGAAACCGCCACCACAGCTGAGGAGGATCAGCCGCCGCAGAGGAGAGCACCAAAGTCGGAAGAGGCCGCTCTCCCAGATGGCCAGCCTCAGGAGGCCTCATCGCCTCTCGAGGCACCATGGTCTCCGGAGGGCGCCACCAGCACTGACGGAACCCAAACTCGTTGAGCACCCAGTGTACTTCGTCAGCACGGTGTTGAGGGACGTGAGGGCACGGTACCCCATGCCTCAGAAGCTCCTCCTCGCACTACTGGTGGCCATGCGCAAGCTGCGGCACTATTTTTAGGGTCACCCCATCAAGGTCGTCTCGTCATACCCCCTAGAGAGAGTGCTCAGGAGCCCTAAGTCAGCTGGAAGGGTCGCTGAGTGGAACATAGAACTGCAAGCGTTTCAGCTCGAATTCGGCATGACCAGAGTCATCAAGGGAGAAGCATTAGCGGATTTTGTGGCAGAATGGACGGAGGCACCAGGCCTCAAGGCCGACGAGGATCGGTCCCTCTCCCCGGGAAGCGAGGCGCCAGAAGGCTGGGTCATGTACTTCGATGGGGCGTTCTCCAGGCATGGCGCTGGGGCTGGGGCGGTGCTTATATCGCCCACTCTGGACAAGCTCTACTACGCTGTACAGCTCTATTTCCAGCAAGGTGAAAAGGTCTCCAACAACATAGCGGAGTATGATGGTTTAATAGCGGGCTTGAAGGCCGCAGCTGCCCTGGGGGTGAAACGCCTCACCATCAAGGGCGATTCGCAGCTCCTTGTCAACTTCTCCAACAAGGTGTATGAGCCGAAAGATGAGCACATGGAAGCCTACCTTGTGGAGGTCCGCAGGATGGACAAGCAGTTCTGGGATTGGAGTTGCAGCATGTGCCCCGTGGCACCAATCAGGAGGCCGACGACATCGCCAAACAGGCATCCAGGCGGTTACCTCAGGAGCCTGGCGTCTTCGAGGAGCGGCTCTTCAAGCCCTCAGCCCTGCCGTCATTGTCGAACACGGCTCAGCCTCCGGAGGAGCTCCCCCAGCCACCTGCCTCAGGAGCCCCGGTCTGTGGCCCGGCCTCAGGGGCACGCCTGCTCCTGACGATGGAACCTCAGGAGGGGTGCTGCATCACGGAGCTCCGGAGTTACTTAACACAAGGGACCTTGCCGGAGAAGGAGGAGGAAGCGGAGCGTGTGGCACGGCAGGCCACGGCATACTGCATCAAGGATGGAGAGCTCTACCGGAAGCGACCAAACGATGTGTCCCTGCGCTGCATCTCCAGGGAGCAAGGAAAGGAACTGCTGGAAGATATACACGACGGAGACTGTGGACATCATTCATCATCGCGGACCCTCGTCAGCAAGGCGTTCTGCAGTGGGTTTTATTGGCCCACCGCACTCAATGACGCCGTCGAACTGGTGAACGCTTGTGAGGCCTGCCAGTTCCACGCCAAGCAGATCCATCAGCCGACAGGAGGCCTATAGACTATACCACTTTCATGGCCATTCGCAGTCTGGGGGCTGGACATCCTAGGCCCGTTCCCTCGGGCGCCAGGGGGCTACCGCTACCTCTACGTCGCCGTTGACAAGGTCACCAAGTGGGCTGAAGTAGAGGCCGTCCGCACCATCCCCGCTGGTTTTGTGGTCAAGTTCATCAGGGGGATCGTGAGCCGGTTCGGGGTGCCGAACCGCATCATCATAGACAACGGTTCGCAGTTCACCAGTAACATCTTCAAAACATACTGTGCTAACCGTGGAATGCAGATATGCTACGCTTCGGTGGTGCACCCCCGAAGCAACGGCCAGGCCAAGCGAGCCAACGCAGAGGTCCTCAGGGGCCTCAAGGACAGGACGTTCAAGAAGAAGCTGGAGGCCTGCGGTAGAGGTTGGTACGACGAGCTTCAGTCCGTGTTGTGGTCCATCCGCACCACCGCGACCAAGCCGACTGGAGAGACCCCGTTCTTCCTAGTCTACGGAGCCGAAACGGTCCTCCCTCATGAGGTCAGACGTCGCTCCGCGTGGGTCCTGGCGTTCGACGAGGCGTAGCAGGACGCCATGCGGGGGGATGGACCTCGTGCTGGGGGAGGAACGTCGCCGAGAAGCCACGCTGCGAGCGGCGAGGTACCAACAAGCACTGCGACGATATCACCGCCGCAACATCCGCCCCAGAACTCTCGAGGTAGGAGACCTCGTGCTCAGGCGGGTTCTCTCCAGGGAGGGACTGCACAAGCTCTCTCCCATGTGGGAGGGCCCGTTCAAGGTTGTTCATGTTTCCAGGCCCGGCTCCGCGCGCTTGGAGACTCAGGAGGGAGTGCCGGTCCAGAACGCATGGAACATCCAGCACCTCCGGAGGTTCTACCCCTAAAAGGGCTAGAGCCTATGAAGCAAGGCGAATGCCTGTGAAGCTGTCGCGTTTTGGAAAAGGCCCAGAGCCTGTGAAGCAAGGCGAATGCCTGTGAAGCTGTCGTGTTTTGGAAAAGGCCCAGAGCCTATGAAGCAAGGCGAATGCCTGTGAAGATTATCCTTTTTGGAAAAGGCCCAGAGCCTATGAAGCAAGGCGAATGCCTGTGAAGCTATCGAGTTTTGGAAAAGGCCCAGAGCCTGTGAAGCAAGGCGAATGCCTGTGAAGATTATCCTTTTTGGAAAAGGCCCAGAGCCTGTGAAGCTAGGCGAATGCCTGTGAAGCTGTCGCGTTTTGGAAAAGGCCCAGAGCCTGTGAAGCAAGGCGAATGATTGTGAAGATTATCCTTTTTGGAAGAGGCCCAGAGCCTGTGAAGCAAGGGGAATGCCTGTGAAGCTGTCATCTTTTGGAAAAGGCCTAGAGCCTGTTAAGCAAGGTGAATGCCTGTGAAGCTGTCGCGTTTTGGAAAAGGCCCGGAGCCTGTGAAGAAGGCCAACGCCTGTGAAGCTCGCCGCCCGTGACAATCTCACGTAATAATGAGTTGGGGCTGTACACGCCCCGGAGTCTCAGGAGCGCCGGCCTCAGGCCCTAGGGCTCCCTCCCACGCCCAGTGGCAGCACTTAGCTCCGCGCTGGTGAGAAGACGTCGAAGACTAGATTAGGTGCCGGACGCGGCTTTTTCATTTGCTTTCCACAGTTGGCTTGTTCATTCTCATTCGAAGTTTTATTGAAGTTGTCGCCGTTTCTGGCTTGCAGTTCTTCGACTTTTCACTCTCCTGGCTCGATTTCTCTTGTGCAAGGCCTCGCGAGGGGGGCAGCCGAGCGCCCTCGCGTGTGTTCTTGTCCTAGTCGTGCAGAGGTTTCGCGACTTGGGTCCATTACAGGAGCACCCCTCCAGTCCGTGCCCACGGGCACCGCGACACGAACACAGGGCCTGGGTCGGTCGCCCCCCACGGCTGGGGTCGGGAACTATCCACACGCGGGGATGAAGCCGGAAGGTACGATAACGGAAGCAAAGCGATGATTAACAGCAATAACCCGACCACGCCCCCGTGGGGCTCCACGCTACTGTCTTTTTATGCAGGAAAAAGGAAAAGAAAGAACAAATCAGGCGCAGCTCGCCTCACACTGGCCTGCAGGGGAGACTCAAGCTGCCTCCGGGGCTCAGGCAGACTCCCTCTCGCGCTTCACCGAGGCGCGACGGCGGGCAGACACGCTACCACCTCCCAACTAGGTACGACGATGTGGAGGCTGACGGCAGCCGCGGCTAGAAGAGTCACCGCCCAAAGAAGAACTGGTGAAGCTTGGGGAACCCTGAGCGCCGCTAACCACGTGAGCGCTGTCCTCTCCATCATCGACGGGGCTGCGTTCCCGGGCACGGTCGTCGTCCTCAGGGCAGCACCCTGCGCGGCGACCATCTTCCCCAAACACCCTCACGTAGAGGGTGGCGTCGCCGTAAAACATCAAGTGCAGGATGCACCGGCGGCTCAGGCCACGCGCGCGGGCAACCGTCTGCCAATCACGGGTCAAGGCCAGGCTCCCGGCTGCGGAGCCTCCAGTGAAGTCCATGAGGCCCGGCTGCAGAAGCCGTCTGCCTGAAGCCAAAGGCCGCCCGGGGCACCGGCCTGGAGCTCGCCGAGGAGGAAGCGAGGAAGTTGAAGCCGGGTGCTAGTCGGCTCCGCCGACCACACAACGAACTCCGGCAGCACCTCTGCAGTGCGAAAGCGCGGCCTAGGGGGACGCGCGGCCGAAGCGCGCCCCCCGGCCGCGGCAGTCCGCCCGTCACCATGCTGGAAATCGTCTCCACGGCCGCGGGGAGCTGCAGTAGTGGCCACAGGATGTTTGCGAGGGCGCCCTCAGCCGCGCTTGGGCGGGGGAAAGGCAGGCTCAACCTGGCGAGCCTTCCCCTTCTCTGCGGCCAAGAACCTCCTCGACGGGGCCATGAAGAAGAAGGGGAAGCAAGGGGGGATGAACTGGAAGGGCGCGCGCCGATTCGTACTTATAAGCCAGCGAGGGCCAACCATCGGCCCCCACGATCGCAGGTAATCATGACCCGATTTGCATGCAGGGACTTGTCCAATCCGTGCAGTTGCCGAGGCGCCATGGGGAAGTGGAGACGCCCACGTCCAATCAACAGCCACGCGGCGCCCAAGGCCGCAGGCTGTTAGGGCCCGCGGCGCTTCGCCCTTGCCCTTTCGCCTCCCTGCACGGCCAAGTCTAGGCGCGCCTTGGGCCCGGGGGCTACTGTCAGCATTCTGGGAATGGGGGTCCCCAGACTTGCCTGCTTGCGGCCTGCGGCATGGCCCAAAGGGGGGCCCAGCACGGCCCATCTTCATCAACACAGAACCAAGACCCTCACGAGGGGCCAAGCCTCGCAGGGCGGACGACACGGAGCTTCCTCAGGCACGGCCTCATCAGGCTGGCTCGCGAGGAGGCGGAGAGATCAAGGCGGGGTACCTCACGAGGTGCCCGTGATGCAAGCCATGACGACAAAGGGTGTCAGGCGGGTGCCAACCCGTGCAGTGTCCTCCTTTCCACTTTGGTGCAAAGGGAGCAAGCGTAGGCGAGAGCATTAAGCAAAGGCACCCTTTTTGATGCAACAAGGCCAAGACCAGTCCAACGGCAGGGAGTAAGTCATTGTGGAGCCCAAGCCAGCGTCACCACCAGAGCCTTTGGCAGGCGAGGACCAACTTTAGTCAGGATAAGTGTACCAGATGTTCCCCTTTGAAATGGCCAATTGTTGGCGCCCTTCCCGCTCAATATTTGGGACAAGGCCCAGGGCCTCTACCTATAAATAGGACTAGCCACCCACAGGGTAGGGGAACGACGACGAAGAGAAAGGTCGGGTTCAGAGAGGGAAAATTAAAGAGAGAGAAGGGTGACTGAACTCCTCCTAGCAGTTCATCCCACTAGCCAAGAACAGACCCTCGCGAGGCTGTTCTTCCTTGTATTGCTCATCATCATTAGCCCAAGAGGCAATCCACCACACCACACACTGGAGTAGGGTATTACACCACAATGGTGGCCCGAACCAGTATAAACCTGTGTCTCTTATGCTGTTCTTTCCATAGCTTAGATCTTAGCGAGGCGGAGGGGTACAAGCAGGTAGTAGGCAAAATCTCTGCGTGCACCCCAATGTTCGAACCTCAAGGGTCTGCCGGAATCCGAAATCCGACAGGGATGTTGAGCGTTTTGTTGCTTGCTGCACTACATGTCAAAAAGCTAAGTCATGACTCAATCCTCATGGTTTACATATGCATTTTCCTATACCTAGTGTTCCTTGGGAGGATATATCTATGGACTTTTGTCGGGGTTGGGGTCCCGGCAAACCCTTAAGGTTCGAACACTGGTGTCGATCGTCATGGCTCACGTCATGAAAGCCTCGTGAGGTTCGCCCCGCCTTGATATCTCCACTCCTCGTGAGCCTGCCCAGCTACGCCACCCCGGAGGAGGTCTTGCATCGTCCGCCTCGCGAGGCTTGGCCCCTCGCGAGGGTCTTGAGTGCTTTGCTGGTGAAGATGGGTTGTACGGCCTACTGGCTCATCCACGCCATGGGCCGCAGGCAGGCAAGTCTGGGGACCCCCGTTCCCAGAACGCCGACGGTAGCCCCCGGGCCCAAGTTGCACATAGGCTTGTGTAGGATCGAAAGTACGTCTAGAGGGGGGTGATTAGACTACTTGACCAAATAAAAACTTAACCTTTTCCCAATTTTAGTTCTTGGCAGTTTTTAGCTATGTTAGGACAAGTCAAGCAATCCTTACACAATTCAAGCAAGCATGCAAAGAGTGTATTGGCAGCGGAAAGTAAAGCATGCAACTTGCAAGAATATAAAGGGAAGGGTTTGGAGAATTCAAATGCTATTGGAAACACGGATGTTTTTCCCGTGGTTCGGATAGGTGGTGCTATCCTACATCCACGTTGATGGAGACTTCAACCCACGAAGGGTAACGGTTGCGCGAGTCCACGGAGGGCTCCACCCATGAAGGGTCCACGAAGAAGCAACCTTGTCTATCCCACCATGGCCATCGCCCACGAAGGACTTGCCTCACTAGCGGTAGATCTTCATGAAGTAGGCAATCTCCTTGCCCTTACAAACTCCTTGGTTCAACTCCACAATCTTGTCGGAGGCTCCCAAGTGACACCTAGCCAATCTAGGAGACACCACTCTCCAAGAAGTAACAAATGGTGTGTTGATGATGAACTCCTTGCTCTTGTGCTTCAAATGATAGTCTCCCCAACACTCAACTCTCTCTCATATGATTTGGATCTGGTGGAAAGAAGATTTGAGTGGAAATCAACTTGGGAAAGGCTAGAGATCAAGATTCATATGGTTTGAATGGAATATCTTGGTCTCAACACATGAGTAGGTGGTTCTCTCTCAGAACATACGAGTTGGAATGGTGTATGTGTTCTGATGGCTCTCTCCACGAGTGAAGAGGAGGTGGAGGGGTATTTATAGCCTCCACACAAAATCCAACCGTTACACACAATTTACCAATCTCGGTGGGACCGAATGAGAAAACTCGGTTGGACAGAGATAGTAAACCTAGTGACCGTTAGGAATTTCGGTGGGACTGACATGCAACTCGGTAGGACCGATTCGGTTGGGGTTTGGGCATAACGTAATCTCGGTGAGACCGATTGCACAAACTCGGTGAGACCGAGTTTGGTAATAAGCTAACCAGAGAGTTGGTCAGGCAAACTCGGTGGGACCGACTTGCTCTTTCGGTGAGACCGAAAAGTTACAAGAAGGAAACATAGAGTTTACCTTGCGTTCTCGGTGGGACCGATTCGCTCTTTCGGTGAGACCGAAAAGTTACGAAAGGGAAACAGAGAGTTTGCAAGCCCATCTCGGTGAGACCGAGATCCTTATCGGTAGGACCGAATTGCTAGGGTTTGGCAGTGGCAAATGACAAGTGAAACTCGGTGGCGCCGGATTGAAAGAATCGGTATGACCGAGTTTGGCTTAGGGTTTAGGTCATTTGTGGATATGGGAAATTAGCTGAGGATTTTGGAGCATATCATTAAGCACATAGAGCAAGAGGCTCATTAAGCAACACCTCATCCCTCCTTGATAGTATTGGCTTTTCCTAAAGACTCAATGTGATCTTGGATCACTAAAACATAAAATGAAGAGTCTTGAACTTTTGAGCTTGAGCCAATTCTTTGTCCTTAGCATTTTGAGGGTTCCACTTTCACATCCATGTCATGCCAATCATTGAGCTTTCCTGAAATAATCATCTTGAAATAGCATTAGCTCAATGAGCTATATGTTGTTATGAATTACCAAAACCACCTAGGGATAGTTGCACTTTCAATCTCCCCCTTTTTGGTAATTGATGACAACATATAGATCAAAGCTTCGACAAATGATAATAAGCATGAAATATATCGTCGCTTTAAGAAGTATGTGAAAAATAAGAGCTCCCCCTAAATTTGTGCATATTTAAAATTTGCTTTGGACTACAAATGCACAAGGAGTTAGAATCATGGGTTACTCTTCCATGTCACATACATCTTGGTGGAGCGCTCAAAAATGATAAGATTGAAATACATGCACTCATCAACAAGAATAGTGAATGATCACAAACAATAGATAGAATGATAATATTTAAGCAAGCATTAACCAAACATTAAGTGTAGCTTATGATCAAACACATGATCATCGATGTCTCACAAACATAAGGACGTAGTATCTCACACACAAGCAAACAAAGTTCGAAAAACCACCAAATAAAACAAGAGAGAATAAAAGCAAAACTCTCTCTCGAAGCCTATGATCTATACATTTTCTCCCCCTTTGGCAACAAGTTACAAAAAAGTTCCTAGAAAATGCATAGTGCTAAGTCGACGCTCAGGCTTGATCTTCAGGTGGTGGTGGAGTCCGGAGCACTCCAAGGACGAAGCCTTCGGTAGACGTGGTCGGAGTCGAGGCTGAAGTGGATGCTGGAGCTGGTGGAACTGAGGCTGTGGCTGGTGCAGATGTTGTGGCTCTGGTGTCAGCAACTGGCAGAGCAGACGACCTCGGACCTCGTGGCACCCTCGCAAAAGCATCAGTCGTGGTCCTGCCTCTCCTCTCATTCATGTCCTCCTGGAGCTGCTCCACGGCGGTCAGTATCTTTGTCACCTTGATGTCCATGTCATAGAACCTCTGTTCCATGATCCTCTCTAGGCTTGCCTGGTTCTGAGTCAGGGTGGCAAGTCCTTGCTCAATCCGCAGGGTGGACGCAATCAGGTAACCAAGCTGCTCTTGTTTGGTTTTCAGGAAGTAATCAGATGCCTCCGCTTGAGTAGGCATCCTGGCAGCTTTCTCCTTCTTCGCCTTCTCCTTCTGAGCTTGTGCATGGATAGATGATGGCTCATTCTCAGTCATGACCACTTGGTTATCCTCGAAATGTGTACAGATGGGCAGATGTTCCTTATCCAAGAGGTATATGCCCGTGCCCATCTTGGAGTTGATGAGCTCCTGAATCTGTGGGGCATATCCACAGCTCCTCTTCTGGTCTACTGCTATCCTCTTGATTGTTTCCACTATGAGACTCATGACTTTGAATTTTTGAGGCACGTCAAAAACATGAAGCAAATTGATCGCGTGACCTCTGATCATCTTGTGATATCTAGACTTGGGCAGAAGAGTGTGCCTAAGGATTCAGTTGATCGTAGGCAATCCTGACAGAAGATAGTGCACTGAGCCAAACTTGAACGTGTCAAGTGCTTCATTCGGAATCTCCTTGTACATGTTGGACATGGTGTTGTGGTCCATCTTCTTCTTGGCATAAATGTCCAAGTCATCTGCTTGCTCCTCTGGGGCATTGATCAACTTCGCCCATTCCTCAACAGTGGATTGGTACCTTGTACCCTCTGACATCCAAGTGATCCTGCCATCCGGATAAAAGTGTGCGGTGGAGTAGAATTGCATGATTAGCTCCTCATTCCACTTTGTGAGCTTCTGCCCAACAAAGTCTGCCAATCCACACGCACTAAAGCTGTCATATACTCCAGGGTAGTGTTCCTCATTCTCCTTCATGTAGGTCCAGTCGACCCATCTCATGTCACACACAATTGGCTTCTTGTCAAGCAAAACAGTCTCATAGAAATCCTGCTGCTCCTTGGTATGAAACCTGTAGTCCACTGCAGTCCTTGTCCTAGAAGCATACGGATATGCTTCTCTCCACTTCCTCAGCCCTAAATCTCTCCTGAGCTTCATATCCTCAGCCACAGGATGAGCATCGTTGTGGTCTAGGATCTTGGGCTTGAGCTTCCTAAGGATATGCTCTTCTTCTTCTTCTTCCTCTGCAACTTCAGGCACTGGGGCCTTGTTCTTCTCAGTGGCTGGGATGCTTCTGGTGTTTCTCTTTGGTGCACTCTTAGGCTTAGATGCAGCCTTGGGTGCTTCCTTGGGCTTGGATGTAGCTGTCCCTGACCTTATGGCATCTCCCATAAGTTTGGCTGCCTTGGGTGCTGGTGCAGCAACCTCTTCTTCTTCCTCCTCCTCATCTACCATGATGGAGGCCTTCCCAAGCACTCTGGCCACAGTCTTCTTCACTCGTTCTTTCCTCTTTTTGCCCTCAGTAGCAACGGGCTCAATGGGAGCAGGCTTCACAGTTGAAGCTCTAGCCTTAGACATGGGCTGCCTGCCTGCTGGCCTTTTGATTTGCAGGCCTGGCTTTGTGCCTGCTGCTGGCTCAGCTCTCTTTGATGTAGCCTCTTCCTCTGCCACATAGTCCTCATCTTCAGAATCAGAAGTCCTCTTCTTCCTTTGACGTGTGGCAGCTTTAGGCAGGTTGCTGGGTGTGCTCCTGCTGCCATCATCTGAGGAACTTGAGGGGGTTGTGCCCTCACTCACCTGCACTTGCTGCTCTAACAAGTTCTGGCTGTCACTCTGGTCTGACATGATGCAAGCTGACTGCTGACCCTGTAAATAGATTATAGATGAGATAGAGTGGATGAGCATCACAAAATGCAGAGATTTTTGCAAAAGAATAATTCAAAAACTTAGTTTTAGTTTCCCACTGAAATCATCTCGGATCTACCGATTTTCAAACTCGGTGACACCGAAGCAGTGTTGGCACCAGAACTAGTGAACTCTGTCAGACCGAGTCACAGTTCGGTGGCACCAAGACTGCCAGGGTTTCACAGAGTTCCAAAATTGGTCACACTGATAAATAATTCTCGGTCAGACCGAGTTTTACTTGTGCAATGGCATAAGACAAATCGGTGGGACCGAGTTTTTCAACTCGGTGGGTCTGAGATGGTTTCGACGGAAACCTAACCCTAAAATTTTCGAATTAAACCTAATCTACGAGTTCATTGGCTGGATAGGAGTTTATCAAATGTGGCAAGAATCATGATGATCACAATGTGCTAGGAATCGGATTGAAGAATAGCACAAAGATCGAGTCCATACCCTAGTTCGGCGGAGACTCGCTACGGCGGCAACAGCAGGGCAGAATTCCGTTGACGGTGGCGGAGACCAGCGACAGGAGGCTGCTGGCGGTGAGGAGGACGATCCGGAGACCCAGGAGGCAGAGCGAGCTATGCGCGGGCGAAGAGGTTTCGGAGAAATTTCCAAAATTCTGCCAGTCACTATATATAGCCCGACCCTGTCGGTGTGACCGAGTGGAACAACTCGATGGCACCGAGATGCAAAACTGTATACAATTATTGCAACTCGGTGTGACCGAGTGGTTCAAATCGGTTGCACCGAGATCGAAAACCTAGATCAACTTAATGATCTCGGTAGGACCGAAAGTATGGTATCGGTCAGACCGAGAATCACAAAGAGGTTTTGGAAGTTTAAGTCTATGACGAATCGGGGACTCCGAGCGCTCCTCACACAGAGTGGTTTGAATCTGACTTGATCAAGTTTTGTGATGAAGCATGAATAGAGTTTGAGACGAGAAAATCATAGATAGCTAGAGGAGGTTCTTAGGCATTCTTGTCGTTCCACTTGGCAAAAGAAGATAAAGCCAAACAATCAAAACAACAAGTGGATGTCCTCGAATGAGTAAAATATTCAACCAACATGCTCACACAATAAGATGGCAAATGAAATATGTGGCAAAGCATGCACAAACAATTCTAGCATCTATCAAGCAATTTGCGATGACTAGGTCATCTATATATGAGTATATTGACTTAGGAGTCAAGTGAGAGCACTTGATCGTAGGTCATACTCATCGTTTAAGCTCAAGTGGGGTTACCACTTTTACATAAAGCATTGTTGTATTCACATCTTTAGAGTTGCTTTAGCTCAAGTCTTAGAGTAAAGCTCCCCGTAGATGTGATATCCCCCCTAAGAGGGATGAACTAACCTTGGGTTTTTTCGATGATGACTTCATGTAGATGTTGAAGATGTGGATGCTCAATGTTGATGTAGATCACTTGGAGCTATCCATTTGAGTGAATTGCATTTTCAATACCTACATGGGTTAGTCCCACAAGGAACAAACAAGGATATCCATAGACATAGAGTGATGCATACACAAGATGATGTCCATGAAAACTTTAGGTTACCTTGTCCCTTGTCTTACCAACAAGAGGGTTTGTGACTCCTTGAACTAGTGCATGATGTGGAAGTTGATTGCACTTGTTCTTGCCAAAATGATGAGAGTGAAATATGTTGGCGGAGTCACCCTCAAGAACTCTCTAGTTCTTCTTCTTTTGGATCCACACCATCTTGATGGGAATCCTTGGAGTTGTAGTCGTACTTGATGAAGTGGAACTTGACGTGGTCTTGGGAATCCACTTGACTAAGGTCTTAGGAGCTTCTTCAAATGCATCAATCTCCTCTTGAAGCTTGTCCTTGCCTTTTTGCTTGTAGTCTTGTGGTGGAAGATCATCTTGAGCTTGTGTCCCCTTGAAAGAAGTATCATACTTCTCTTGTTGAGGAACAAACTTTGTCTTGGGGTATTGATCTTCTTCCCATTCAACTCCATTGGCATTGAACTTTCGTTCAAAACCAACACCTTGATTCTTCCGGTGCATTCCTTGCTTGCGCACAATTTCCTCGAATTGCTTACTCCCGGCAAGGCTCTTGTACACTCCTTTCTGTATGATTCCCTTCAATAAGCTAGTTTCTTGCTCAAGTGTAACTTGGCTAAGAGAATCATTAGTGGAATCAAGAGAAATACTAGAAGCAACAATATTGGATTTAGCATGATCATTGTTACTACTACAGGAAGAATCTTTCTTGTTCTTGTTACTAGACTTGACTTGAGGCATGTAAGTGGATAATAGTAAACGCTTGGCAATGTAAGAAGAACTTTTCTTGCGGAGATCATCATTGATTGCCTTTAAGAACTCATGCTCTTGCTCAAGATTGAGCTTTTCAAAGCGTAATTTCTCATGAGCTCTTAAAAGTTCTCGATGATCTTCGAAGATAGTTTCGTGAGCTAACTTAAGAGTGTTTAGTTCTTTAGTTAGAGCCTCAATCTTCTCCTTATCATTGTCATTTGTTTTAGCATGATTAATTGATGTTTCATCATAGTACTCATCACTAGAGTTGTCAACAAGCAAGTCATCATCACCTAACAAGTCATCTTCATCACTATTAAAATCAACGTACTCGGGGTGTGTTACCTTAGGACCTTTGGCCATGAAGCATCTTCCAATTACTTCATTTGGTGAGTCAAATATGTCGTAGGAGTTGGTTTACACAAGTGCTAGACCGGCAACACCTTCATCTTGAGTATCTTCGGAGTCGGAGTGATAACTTCTCTCGGAGTGGTTGTCGGAGTCGGAGCCGGATACCCATTCACCAACATGAGCTTGATGTCTTCGTTTTGTGTAGCTCCTTGATGATTTTTCCTTCCTTTCCAAATCCTTGCTTCTCCGTGAGTATCTCTGTTCATAACGATCATCTCTACTCCTTCTCTCTCTTGGTGGTGATTCTTTGCTTGTTCTTTTTGGAGAATCTTCTCTTCTCTTGTAGGGAGCCGTACACTCATTGGAATAGTGTCCGGGTCTTCCACAATTGTAGCAGTTTCACTCTGGACTAGAAGATCTTTTGTCATTGTAGGACCTTGACTTGAAGCTTCTATCTTTGCTTCTACTCTTGTAGAACTTGTTGAAGTTCTTCACCATTAAGCTCAATTCTTCATTGAAGGTTTGCTTTTCACTTGATGATGTGGGGACTTCACATGAGGCTTTGTAGGCACCACTTGATTTGTTGTGAAGTTCCTCTTTATCATTGAGTGACATCTCATGAGCAACACTCCTTCCAATCACTTCCGTTGGCTTGAGATCTTTGTAATTGGGCATCATTTGAATCAATGTGCACACGGTGTCATATTTCCCATCCAAGGCTCTTAGGATCTTCTTGATGATGAATCTATCGGTCATCTCTTCACTTCCTAAGCCGGCAATCTCATTTGTGATGAGAGCAAGCCTAGAGTACATTTCGGCGACACCTTCACCATCCTTCATCTTGAACTTGTCAAGTTGACTTTGGAGCACATTCAACTTGGATTCCTTGACGGAGTCGGTACCTTCGTGCATATCAATCAAAGTGTCCCAAATTTCCTTTGCATTCTCAAGGCGGCTGATTTTGTAGAATTCTTCGGGGCACAATCCATTGAAGAGAATATCACAAGCTTGAGCATTGTATTGCAACATCTTCAATGCATCCGCGGTAGCTTCACGGTTTGGTTCCCTCCCATCGAAGAACTCACCTTGCAAGCCAACACAAACAATAGCCCATACGGCGGGGTTATGTCCAAGAATATGCATTTTCATTTTATGCTTCCAACTAGCAAAATTAGTACCATCAAAGTAAGGACCTCTACGGTAATAATTTCCCTCGCTAGACGCCACACTCTCCTAGGTTGTGAAACCAAGGCTATGACTACCAAAAGCTATGGCGATCAAGGCAAATGGAGACCAAAGCTCTGATACCACTTGTAGGATCTAAAGTACGTCTAGAGGGGGGTGATTAGACTACTTGACCAAATAAAAACTTAACCTTTTCCCAATTTTAGTTCTTGGTAGTTTTTAGCTATCTTAGGACAAGTCAAGCAATCATTACACAATTCAAGCAAGCATGCAAAGAGTGTATTGGTAGCGGAAAGTAAAGCATGCAACTTGCAAGAATATAAAGGGAAGGGTTTGGAGAATTCAAACGCTATTGGAGACATGGATGTTTTTCCCGTGGTTCGGATAGGTGGTGCTATCCTACATCCACGTTGATGGAGACTTCACCCCACGAAGGGTAACGGTTGCGCGAGTCCACGGAGGGCTCCACCCACGAAGGGTCCACGAAGAAGCAACCTTGTCTATCCCACCGTGGCCATCGCCCACGAAGGACTTGCCTCACTAGCGGTAGATCTTCACGAAGTAGGCGATCTCCTTGCCCTTACAAACTCCTTGGTTCAACTCCACAATCTTGTCAGAGGCTCCCAAGTGACACCTAGCCAATCTAGGAGACACCACTCTCCAAGAAGTAACAAATGGTGTGTTGATGATGAACTCCTTGCTCTTGTGCTTCAAATGATAGTCTCCCCAACACACAACTCTCTCTCATATGATTTGGATCTAGTGGAAAGAAGATTTGAGTGGAAAGCAACTTGGGAAAGGCTAGAGATCAAGATTCATATGGTTTGAATGGAATATCTTTGTCTCAACACATCAGTAGGTGGTTCTCTCTCAGCACATACGAGTTGGAATGGTGTATGTGTTCTGATGGCTCTCTCCACGAGTGAAGATGAGGTGGAGGGGTATTTATAGCCTCCACACAAAATCCAACCGTTACACACAATTTACCAATCTCGATGGGACCGAATCAGAAAACTCGGTTGGACCGAGATAGTAAACCTAGTGACCGTTAGGAATTTCGGTGGGACTGACATGCAACTCGGTAGGACCGATTCGGTTAGGGTTTGGGCATAACGTAATCTCGGTGAGACCGATTGCACAAACTCGGTGAGACCGAGTTTGGCAATAAGCTAGCCAGAGAGTTGGTCAGGCAAACTCGGTGGGACCGAATTGCTCTTTCGGTGAGACCGAAAAGTTACAAGAAGGAAACATAGAGTTTACCTTGCATTCTCGGTGGGACCGATTCGCTCTTTCGGTGAGACCGAAAAGGTACGAAAGGGAAACAGAGAGTTTGCAAGCCCATCTCGGTGAGACCGAGATCCTTATCGGTACGACTGAATTGTTAGGGTTTGGCAGTGGCAAATGACAAGTGAAACTCGGTGGCGCCGGATTGAAAGAATCGGTACGACCGAGTTTGGCTTAGGGTTTAGGTCATTTGTGGATATGGGAAAGTAGCTGATGATTTTGGAGCATATCATTAAGCACATAGAGCAAGAGGCTCATTAAGCAACACCTCATCCCTCCTTGATAGTATTGGCTTTTCCTAAAGACTCAATGTGATCTTGGATCACTAAAACATAAAATGAAGAGTCTTGAACTTTTGAGCTTGAGCCAATTCTTTGTCCTTAGCATTTTGAGGGTTCCACTTTCACATCCATGCCATGCCAATCATTGAGCTTTCCTGAAATAATCATCTTGAAATAGCATTAGCTCAATGAGCTATATGTTGTTATGAATTACCTAAACCACCTAGGGATAGTTGCACTTTCAGCTTGGCTTCGCAGTGAAGCCATGGGTCAAGCTCGAAGCACTGCGGGCCCAAAAGCCTACGGCCTCGGTTGACGCGTGGCGGTTGATTGAACATGGGTGTCTCGGCTTCCCCACGCTGCTTTGGCGACTACACGACTTGACAAGTCACTGCGACATGCAAGGGGAACCATCATTACCTATGATCGTGGGAGACGTTGTTTGGCCTTCTCTTGCTATAAATGGGGAGGGGGGCGAAGCCCCCGTTGTCCATCCCTTCCTTGCTTGCCTCCTCCTTCTTGCTCCACTACTTGATCCAATGGCGCCCATCAGAAGATTCTCCACCGAGGAGAAGGGGAAAGCCCCCTGGGATGCCCCGGAGCCACTCCTGCCAAAGAAGAGGTCGATTGATCACCGTGACAAGGCGGCGTTGCAGGTGGTGGCGAGGCCTTTGTGCGAGCGTCCTCCGCCGGGGTACCCGCTACCCTTGTACGCCGCAGCCGTATGCTCAGGAAGGCAAAGTGGCAAGCAGCGTCACCCTCACCGCACCCGGGGCCACCGCGCCTCGGCGACGTGGGCCATCCACGTGGTGGACTCCTCGCGCGAGCTGGTGCTATGGATGCCGATGCCTCCGAACTCTTGGATCCGCTTCCCACAGTCCTCGGCTACGTGATGCCGCTGAGGGGGCCTCTCGAGCTCTAGCTGCAGCATGCTGATTGTGGCCCTCTGGCGATCAGAGCGAAGATCGAAAGCGGTTCCCATTGGCAAAATCTTCATGACTCGTGGCTGGGGTGAGATTGTGTGGATCTATCGCGCGAGGGGTGCCCTCGCGATTCACTTCGAGTACGACGACGCCTCCATGCTTCTCTTCAAGGTCTTTAACGCCGAGGGCCTCCGCCTAGAGTGCTGCTCTGGAGAGGAGCGTGAGGCTGACGCGCGTTCCACCCGCGACTACCCGAGCAGTAGCAGCCCTTGGGAATCCAGCAGTTCTCCCGAGCTCTAGGAGACTCCGGAGACGAGTGCGACAGCTACATCCCCCCGAGCTCTTGCCATTCCCGGGGCAAGGCCGTGGCTTTCGGCCGCCGTCACCGCTGATCTGGATGGGGTTGGCGCCGGCCTCTCGTGGCCCACTGTTGATGATGGCGTCCACCATGGGAGGATGTAGATAGGATCCCCCCAACATCAGCTTTTGTTTCCTAAGAAGAATCATGAATCACCCCATGGGGGCATGTAAGGATCCGCAATGCCTTTGTACCTATTTTCCTTGTTGTGAAAATTTGATGAACGCACGCCCCGTTAAGGCTCGGCCTCCCCTTTCTTTCTTCGCGATAGCTTGTTGCTCTACGCTGACGGGTCCCGATCCCAAGGCAGCTACAGCCATCCCTGGTATGCCAGGTCGCGATGCCGTGGTCAAGGCCAGGAGGTGCGCGGTCCAAGGTCCAGTAAGAGCCCCTGGGTCGCGATGCTCAGTAGGACCCCTTAGTGCCCAAGCGGCCATTGCAAGGATAGAAAAGGGAGATGACTTAGCCGCAATGGGGTTGCGGCATGGGGTGAGCGACTATGGGGACCGAATGTTTTGCTGATCTGAGGGCGAAACTTATCTTGATGACTTCGCGGTGATTCCTGACGTTGCGCTAGGGCTGCGCGCCAACTTACGGGACATAGCTAAGCCGGCCCATGCGAGTTTTCCTTCTCCCGAGCTCCCCTTAATGCTCTACGTCCTCAGGTCCCAGCCCTCGAGTGAGCTCAGCCGCCGCTGGTATTCCAGGTCATGATGCCGTGGTCAAGGCCAGGGGGTGAGGGCTGGAGAGCCAGTAAGAGCTCCTGAGTCGCGATGCTCAGGAGCCCCCCTTTTAACGCGCAAGCGAATCGCACGAGAGGAAAGGAGACTGGTGGTGCCGCCTGCTATCCTTCCCGCGGGGTTCCTGTTAACAGGAACAAGGAGAAACATGGTTGGTTGTTACTGCCGCCTGCCTGCCGCTGGTTGGTCCGGGTGAAGTGAAGGCACTGAGGGCCTAATGAGGTGACATGCACGGCGCGTGCCGCAAGCCAGAGCTCCACCACTCAGATTTGTCGGTCATGGCAGGGGCGGACCCATGCACCAGCGCCGTGCTTGTGTAGGGGCCCCGAGGGGGGTGATGATCGAGCAGGTGATAGCAGTTGGCAGGTTAAGCATGAAGAGCAGATCGACTAGGATAAATGTAGGAAGATACATGCCACTGGGTCTGGCCCGAGCGGCGTGGGGATGATGCAGCCCAAGGGGCGGCCCCAGCAAGGTAAGCTAAAGACATAAGTAAAAGGGGGACATGCCGCAGGGATGGACCCACGCGGCCTGGGAATAGTGCAGCCCGAGGGGCGCTCCCAGGTTAGAAGAACTTGGAAGATGTCACCTGGGTCTGTAGACGAAGTAGAGCCGGTGCAGCTAAAGCCACGCGTCGAAGGAATGACTCATCATGAGCCACCGGGACCCTGAGCCTCAGGAGGCTCTGGGAGCTCAGGAGGTTCCCTAAAGGCCATCGCCATCTCCTCCCGAACGGCGTGGAACCTGGCCTCCTGAGCCGCCTAGACTTGCCGCAGGTTGCGCTGATAGGATGACGCCGCACTCGGCAGGCCGAAGGGCATGCGAACGTAGCTGTGCAGTGGACCCTCACAGCGGCCCGCGTGTGATGGCCAGAAGCGTTCCTGAGATGTTGCCCTATTGAGCCCTGGGATGTCGATGTAGGCGCGCAGCTCAGCACCCTCGCCTGGGTGGTGAGCCACACTCTGTGAGCGGCTGTCGCCACGCATGGCTCTTGCGTCTTGTAGCTCTTGGGTGGTCTTGGTGATGAACTCCTGGGTGGTGGGCATTCCTCGCCTCATGCTCTCCTGCGGAACACGTGTCGCGAAGCAAGCTTCGAAGTGGTGCCCAAGTGCCTCCCTTGTGAGAGTGGCAAGGTCTAAGGCCCTCCAGAAGAGAGCCCCCGAGCCTTGCCCAAGGAGGGTGTCGGGCACACTTTCCTATGCGGTGGAGGGAGGCACCCCTGGAGCGGGCGCCGATCCTGACGAGGCTCCTGATGTGACGCCATCTTCTTGGGGTCCTGCACGGCGCGGTAGCTTCTTCTTGGGGATGGTCTCCGGAGGGCCCTCACTTCTACAGTCAGCCTTGTCGATTGCCGCGGCTTGGAAGGTGCGCTCAAGGGAGCACACCGCATCCCTTTCTTCACATGGGACCGTGATGATCCCCCCGCTTCCTGGCATCTTGAGTACGTTGTAGCCATGGTGAGTGACTGCCATGAACTTGGCCAGGGCTGGGTACCCGAGGATGGCGTTGTACAGCAGGTGGATGTGTGTGACATCGAAGTCGATGAGATCGGTGCGGTAATTCTTGCGCTCCCCGAAGGTGACAGGCAGGAGGACCTGCCCTATCGGTGTGGTGGAACCATCAGTCACTCCTCAGAAAGGCTTGGTTGGCTGGAGCTTCTCATAGGGCACTTGGAGGCTGTCGAATGTGTCGGCGGATAGGACGTTGAGCTCTGCACCGCCGTCTATGAGAGTATTGGTCACTTGCACATTGCTGATGACTGGGGAGCACAGCATAGGGAGTGTGCCAGCAGCGGATGCACACTTGAGCTGGTTGGCCGAGCTGAAGGTGATGGCGCATTGGGACCACCGGAACGGGCACGTGGCCTCGAGCTTGGGGAGCGCCGCGTTTACTTCGCGAGCGACCTGTTTGAAGGTGCGCTGAGAGGCTGGGGCCTGAGCGCCGCCCAGGATGCAAGCGACCGCGCGTGGCTCCTGGAAGCCCCCAGCCCCTCGTCCTGGTGATGGTCGCCGTCCCTCCTTTGTGGCGGCAACGGGGGAAGACCAACGTTGCCCTGGGGACGATCCTGGTGAGGCGGGTCCCTCCAGGCGCCCTCGCGTGGTTGATCCTGCCAGCAGTCCTCGCAAGGCCGGTTGCACCACTCCTGGCGTGGGTCACGGTCGTCCCAGCGTCCGCCTTCGCGTCCTCCTCCGCAGTCGTAGCCCCGGTCGCTGCGCTTGGGGCGTTGACCGAAGCGTCCTTCTCCAATAGCTCTATGCTCTCAACAGTCGCTGGTGTTGTGGGTGTTCAGGTTGTGGAAGGCGCAGAAGGGCCGGCCGTTCTTGGATGACTCGGGCCGATCTCTGCCTCGCTTGGTGTTAGGCTCCGCTGCGAGCACGACTGCCTCTTTGCACTTCACGTCCTTTGGCCTTGGCCTTCTTTTCCTACACTCCTGCAGCTGCCAGCTCCAGGAGAGAGAGGCGCCCCTCCTCAGCTTTTGCGCACCTGGTCGCCATGTTGAACAGCTCCTGAGATGTGTAGAGCTCCTCATGGATGGCCAGCTCTTCCTTCATCTTGAAGTCGCGGATGCCGTCGGAAAACGCGGAGATGATGGCCTCGTCCGAGACCTTGGGAATATTGAGGCGGGTGCTGTTGAAGCGATGGATGTACTTCTGGAGGGTCTCTCCGTGCTATTGAAGCGACCGGTGGGCGGTCACGAGTGCCCTGGAAGTTGGTGACGAAGTGGTCACGCATCTCGTCCCAGGAGGAGATTGAGCCGTGATGCAGGTTTAGGAGCAAGGAGCGGGCCCCATCCTTGAGAGCCATGGGAAACCAGTTCGCCATGACCTTCTCGTCGCCGTTGGCCGCTTCGATGCTCAACTCATAGAGCTGCAGGAACTCCGCAGGGTCGGAGGTGCCGTCGTACCGTGGAGGCAGATCTGGCTTGAACTTGCCTGGCCAGGCAACGCTACGCAGCTCAGTTGTGAAGGCGCGACAGCCTGCTGTGCTTGCCGGGGCCCATCTCGGGCGCGGAGCTTGATCTTGGCGAGGTTCGCGCTGCGCCACTGCAGGCGGCACGCGGTCTTGACGAGGTGGCGCGGGGAGCGCCGGTGCGGCGTCTCGCGGTCGCGGGACTTCTTGGCAGCTCCTTTCTTCACGCGCGGGCGCCGGGCTCGACGGATCGTGACGTGGAGGTGCGCACCTTGGCGCCAAGGCACCGTCTTGGGGTCGACGTGGTGGAGGCGCGCCACGGGCCCCGTTGCCCGCAGCCTGCTGAGGGGGAGGCAGAGAGTGAGACGGCGCCAAAGAGCCCCCCGCGGCACTGACGAGCTCGGCGACATGGTCGAGCCACTCTTCATAGACGTCGTCGATAGGGCGGTAACGCAGGAGCTCGTTTGCCGTGATGAGCGCGGCCCGCGCCTCCAGGGGAGCGCGGTGTGCGTGAGATGAAGAGCCAGCAGGAGCGAGTGATGGAGTAGCGGTGCGGCCGTCCTGCCACACCGAAGGATATTGCAAGGACACCTGGTGCTCGTTTCTCACTGGGCCAGTGGCTGCATTGGTGGTGGGGGAGGGAGATCAACGAGGCGGCCCACCGACGGGTGCCGTCTGAGTGACGCGGGCGGCGAGGGCGGCCCGATGCACAGCTCGAGCACAGGAGCGTCCGCCATGGAGATGGCGGGGCGACGGAGCGATGAGGGACAGAGAGGAAGCTACGGCGCACCCCTACTTGGTGCGCCAAATGTCAGGGTTGGGGTCCCGGCAAACCCTTAAGGTTCGAACACAGGGGTGCGTGCGAAGTCTATCCCTCCAACCGATCTATGCTCTAGCTTGCTAGGATCTCGCGGACGAACTCGACGAACTCAGAACACAGATGGACACAGGGTTTATACTGGTTCGGGCCACCGTTGCGGTGTAACACCCTACTCCAGTGTGGTGGCGGTGGATTGCCTCTTGGGCTGATGATGAACAATACAAGGGAAGAACGGCCTCCTGAGGTTGAGGCGTTCTTGGGCTCGGTGAGCTTGTGTCTGACCTTCCCTCTCCACTGTAGTGGCTAGTCCTATTTATAGAGCCCTGGCCCTCTTCCTAAATATCAAGCGGGAAGGGAGCCAACAATGGCGGGCTAATTTGAAGGGGGGCAACTAGTACAAGCTATCCTGACAATAGTAGTCTTCGCCTGCACAAAGTTCTGGTGGTGACAATGCTCCGGGCTCCACGATGACCTCCGTCTTGCAGTCCTTTGTCTTGGTCTTGGTCTTGTTGCACCGAAATGGCAACCTTTGCCTGATGCCTCGGTACTCCGCGACTGCGCTTGCCCCCTTTGCACCAAAGAGGAAACAAGGACGCTGTGCGCGCTGGCGCCCGCCTGGTGTCGATCGTCACGGCTCACGTCACAAAAGCCTCGTGAGGTTTGCCCCGCCTTGATATCTCCGCTCCTCCTGAGCCTGCCCAGCTAGGCCACCCCGGAGGAGGTCTTGCATCGTCCACCTTGCGAGGCTTGGCCCTTCACGAGGGTCTTGAGTGCTTTGCTGGAGAAGATGGGTCGTACGGCCTGCTGGCTCATCCACGCCGTGGGCCGCAGGCAGGCAAGTCTGGGGACCCCCATTCCCAGAACACCGACAACTTTGTTTAGGTTTACCTTTAACAAAGAAGGGGAGGGATAACATATTTGTTGTCATGGATAGATTCTCGAAAATGGCACACTTTATACTATATCATAAAAGTGATGATGTTGTTAATGTTGTTGATTTGTTCTTTCGTGAAATTATTTGTTTGTGTGGTGTGCCAAATATTATTGTTTCAGATCGTGATACTAAATTTCTTAGCCAGTTTTAGAAATGTTTATGGGCTAAGTTGGGGACTAAACTTCTTTTTAGTACTACTTGTCACCCCCAAACTGATGGACAAACTGAAGTAGTCAATAGAACATTGTCTACTATTCTTAGGGCTATTATGAAGAATAATAAGAAAATGTGGGAAGAATTCTTGCCCCATATTGAATTTGCTTATAATCATTCATTGCATTCTATTACTAAGATGTTCCCTTTTGAAATTGTGTATGGTTTCCTGCCTCGTGCACCTATTGATTTGTTGCCTCTTCCGTCTTCGGAGAAGGTTAAGTTTTATGCTAAACAACGTGCGGAATTGATTTTAAAAATGCATGATTAACTAAGGAAAACATTGAGCATATGCATGCTAAATATAAACTTGCGGGAGATAACGGTAGAAAACATGTTGTGTTTGCACCTGGACATCTTGTTTTGTTACATTTATGTAAGGATAGATTTCCTGATTTGCGCAAATCAAAGCTAATGCCACGTGTTGATGGTCCTTTTAAGGTGTTAGAGAAAATAAATGATAATGCATATAAATTTGAGCTGCCTGCAGATTTTGGGGTTAGTCCAACTTTTAACATTGCAGATTTGGAGCTCTATTTGGGTGAGGAAGATGAGCTTCCGTTGAGGACGACTTCATTTCAAGAATGGGAGGATGATGAGGACATCAATAACATTTTTACACCCACAACCCCTGCTAGTACACATATTGGACCAATTACTAGAGCTTGCGCACGCCAATTAAATTACTAGGCACTTTCATTTCTTGGTAATGCTTCTAATGTTCACGAGAATATGATGTTGCCTAAATTGGATACATTTGTTTTGCTTACAAATGAAGGGCCTAGCTTGGAGAAGGATGAACATTGGAGCAAGAACAAGCACGGATATGATGGCATGCGCAAGGGAAATAAGAAGAGAGTTTCAAGTGACGATTCTAGGACTTTGAAGCCACCGTAATGAGAGCATGAAGTCTTGGACAAAATATACAATATGCGTGTTGACAATTTCGTCCAAAGGCTATTATAGGTGTGGTGTCACCTTATTATTGGGCATCCCCATGTAATTTTGAATACATAAGTATAGGATGTTTTTAGAGTCCGTATATGTGGGGAAACATGAGATAGGGTTGGTTTCGGACACCTCCCCCAAGGGCCATGAAATTCCCCCCTCTTCCTCCATATATACAACCCTTAGGGGGTTGTTTAGACTTTGGGTTTTCTTTAGATTAATAGTTCACCATAGCTACAACTTCGCGTACTTCATTTGTGTTCAACGATCAGACCAAGGCGTCACAGAACGCCCACCTTGATCAATAAAGCTTCCATCTTATATTCGCAATATCTAGATTGCAATCTTAGTTTCTTGCTTGTTCTTTGTTCGCTTGCAGGAAATAGATATTCGTGGTCTGGTTGATCATGCTCTGGCTTGGTCAATAACCTCTCGGAGTTGGTTTAGCGATTGCTAAGGCGTGACATCCTCACATGTTCGTAGTCGGATCGTGAAAGTCTACTCCTCTGAAACGATAATCACCATCTCATCGAAAGATGGGACACCTTTGCCTCTATTATTGAATGTCGATGTGTTTGCTTGGCAACCATCTGACATCCCCGGTGTTCCCAGGGAGGTAATTGAGCACCACCTAGCTGTCTGTCCTCATGCTCGGCCTGTCAAGCAGAAGGTCAGAAAGGAAGCACCAGAAGAGCAATAGTTCATTGCCGAGGAGATCAAGAAGCTTGGAGCAGCTAGATTGGCCAGAGGAGTGCTGCATCCAACGTGGTTAGCGAATCTCCTAGTAGTGCGCAAGGCAAATGGGAAATGGAGGCTTTGCATTGACTTCACAGACCTGAAGAAGGCCTTCCTGAGGGACCCTTTCCCCTCCCATGCATTGATCAGATTGTGGATTCCACCTCCGGATGTGATGTGCTTTCCTTTCTGGATGCATACTCTGAGTACCATCGGATATTTATGTCCAAGGAAGAGGAGGGGAAAACTGTGTTCATAACCCCTTGTGGCATGTACTGCTTTGTGTGAATGCCCTTTGGGCTAAAGAGCGCTGGATCCACCATTGCAAGAGCTATATAATTGGTTTTGAACCTCAACTGCACAAGAATGTAGAAGCTTACATGGATGATATAGTGGTCAAGACCAAGGACAAATCAACCCTCAGTCAAGATTTGGAAGAGACCTTGGCGAACTTGTGCAAGATCAATTTGAGGCTAAACCCTGAGAAGTGTTTGTTTGGCATAACCTTCGGCAAGCTCCTTGGTTTCTTTGTATCACAGTGGGGGACATAAGTCAACCTAGACAAGATCAGGGCAATTGAGCAGATCCAAGCTCCCAAGACTGTCAAAGATGTGGGATGCTTGACTGGATGCGTTGCCATGCTGAGCTTGTTCACTTCCATGTTTGTTGAGCGGCCCTTGCCTTTCTTCAATATTTTTAAGAAGGTAGGTCCAATGAAGTGGACTCCGGAAGCAGAAGCAGCGTTGCAAGATTTAAAAGCATACATTTCCTCTGCTCCCACCCTAGTTGCTCCTAAACCACAAGAGCCATTCTTGCTATACTTAGCGGCAATGAATCTAGTGGTTAGTGCAACACTGGTGGCACATCAAGAAGTCTATGAAGAGGCAGCTGCAACAACTGTCCCCTCCGGAGGTGAAACTGAACCAGTTACGACAGAATCAGACACAGACCAAAGAAGTGCAGAGCAAGAGAGTGAAGGTAGTTCCAAAACTGCGGCAAGGAAGAAAGTAGTGCAATGGCCAATGTACTTTGTCAGCTCTCTATTGCAGGGGGCTAGGTCAAGGTACTCCGTAGTGCAAAATCTGATCTTCATCCTTGACATGGCCCCAAGGAAATTGTACCACTACTTCCAGGCCCATGAGATCATGACTGTTACCCGTTTTCCACTGCAGCGCATACCAAGGAATCCCAAAGCCACCGGTAGGACAGTTGAGTGGGCTCTTGAATTATCAAGCTATGGCCTAAATTATGAAAGTACCTCAACTATCTGTAGTAGAGCATTGGTAGAGTTCATTGTGGAATGGATACCTACTCCTGATGAAGATATGCCAGCGAGAGTTATCCCCGGCAAGGAGGCACCTCAGGAGTGGATTATATATTTTGATGGTGTTGTCTCGTTGCAGGGTGCTGCAGCTGGCATGATTCTTGTTGCGCCCACGAGAGAGCATCTCAAGTACGTAGTTTGAATGCACTTTCCCAGGAGAAAGCCACCAACACTACTGCTAAGTATGAAGGGCTCCTTGCCGGGCTCAGAATTGTGGTCGAATTGGGAATCAAGAAGTTAATCATCCACAGAGACTCTCAACTCATGGTAAGGCAAGTTAATAAGGATTATCAGAGTCCGTTGATGGAGGCATATGTGGATGAAGTAGGGAGGCTAGAAGAACACTTTCATGGGCTGCATGCAGAGCACGTACCGCGTGCAGAAAACCACATCACCGATCACCTGTCAAAGTGTGTGGCGCATAAGCTCCATGTGGAACCAGGGACTTTTGTCCTCCACCTAATCCAACCATCAGTGTCCCCTTCAATGATGGCCTGAAAGAGTAAGAAGTTGGACTCCGGCAAGTATCTCCTGGCAGGGCTCCCCGAAGCCATTGGTATAGAGGTTGCCGGGAACGACTCCACTTCGGTTGGTGAGCAGCACCCTCCCACGGAGCCGCAGGTTCTTGTGGTCGAAGAGAGCGCTCCCACGGACGAGGAGGTGCCTTTGATCCTTGTTATTGAGCCACAAGCTCCAACATGGGCGCATCACATAGTCCATTACCTTCAAATAGGCGAACTTCCCGAAGAGCAAGAAGAAGCTGAAAGAGTAGCCCGATGGTCTAGTATGTATCAATTTGTCGATGACACTCTACAGAAGAAGGCCAAATGGGGTGAAATTGAAGTGCATCTCCCTGGAAGATGGACTGGAATTGTTCGCAGAGATACACAAGGGTACGTGTGGTTCTCACATTGGATCAAGGGCCCTGGTTGGAAAAGCTCTCCGACAAGGTTTCTATTGGCCCATGGCCCTCCAAGATGCGATTTAACTAGTTACCAAGTCTGAAGCCTACCAGTTCCACTCCAAGAACATTCATCAACCAGCTCAAGCTCTATAGACGATTCCTTTGTCCTAGCCATTTTTAGTCTGGGGGATCGACATCTTGGGCCCCTTCCCTCATGCTACCGGGGGCTTTGAATTCTTGTACGTCGCCATCAACAAGTTTACAAAGTGGCCGGAAGTGGAACCAGTGAGGAAGGTGACCACACAATTAGCTATCAAGTTCATAAAAGGATTGGTGTGCAGATATGGAGTGGCCGCCAGGGTAACCACTGACAATGGCACCCAGCTCACGAGCCGCGCCTTCATGCAATACATCCAAAACCATGGAAGCAAGGTCTCCTATGCTTTTGTTGCTCATCCCCGGAGCAATGGGCAACCTGATAGGATGAACGCTGAAGTGTTGCGTCGTCTCAAGACGAGAGCTTTTGATAGGCTGCAGAAGTGCGACAAACGCTGGATCAACAAGCTGCCGGTGGTTCTTTGGTCCCTCCGTACGACACCGAATCGAGCCACCCGCCAGACTTCCTTTTCCCTAGTATATGGGGCGGAAACAGTACTCCCCATGGAACTCATGTACGGGTCATCTCGAGTACTTGCCGACGATAGGTAGAGCAAGAGAAGCTCAGGCATGACGATACCGTGCTCCTCGAGGACGATCATCTCCGGGCCGCTGTGCGTGCTGCACGCTACTAGAAAGCCTTGCGCCGCTATCATAGCTGCAGGATTGATGCGTTGAGCCTTGAGGAAGGCGACCATGTCTGAGGGAGTCCTGGATTAAGGGATCTCCGGAGAGCCGGATTATATCCTTTGGCCGGACTGTTGGACAATGAAGATACAAGATTAAAGACTTCGTCTCGTGTCCGGATGGGACTCTACTTGGTGTGGAAAGCAAGCTAGGCAATACAGATATGTATATCTCCTCCGTTGTAACCGACCTTGTGTAACCCTAGGCCCCTCCGGTGTCTATATAAACAGGAGGGTTTTAGTCCTTAGGACAACATACAATCATAGCATAGGCTAGCTTCTAGGGTTTAGCCTCTCCGATCTCGTGGTAGATCGACTCTTGTAATACTCATATCATCAAGAATAAATCAAGCAGGACGTAGGGTTTTACCTCCATCGAGAGGGCCCGAACCTGGGTAAAACATCGTGTCCCCTGCCTCCTGTTACCATCCGCCTTAGACACACAGTACGGGACCCCCTACCCGAGATCCGCCGGTTTTGACACCGATATTGGTGCTTACATTGCGAGTTCCTCTATGTCGTCGCCAGAAGGAAGGATGTCTCGTCTCGTCTTTAAAGACGGTACTACTGTTGGGGGAGCTTTGGCTGTCGGCCAAACTATCTGGTTAGGCAGTTTCATCATGACCGCCTGTTCGACCGCCGCGCCGACGATGACTTCTTGGGTCATGGAAAACAGCCTCAACGTCAAATTGGCACTCGCCGAATAGATGGATCCAATGGAGCTTGCCTCCTTAAACGAGCTCTTGGATCGCATCGCCGCCTTGGGAGTCGCCACGGACTATGATCGGATTGGGCTTCAACCCGATCAAAGGGAGATTAACTCTCCACCGGTCACCCATCATATTGTAGTGGTGGAGGAACAACGCGGCGACCTTTCCTCTATCTTGAGGACCAACTATGTCCGGATTCCCGAGTTCTTCGAGCCGGACGCCCGTTCGCGGGAGGACAACATCCAATCCCTGAACTTAGAGTCAGGCAGCGGGCCAGGATTATCGGGTAGCACCCCGGAACCGGAACTTCCAAAATTGGGGACTCCTGAGCCCTTGGATCCCAGATCGGGTAAGGGTTCGGATTCAATTCCACCCACCCACCCAAACATAAGTGATCTTTCCCACATCAGGCAAGAGCCCCAGGAAATAGTACATCACTATTGGGCCAGATTCCTCCTTGCGATGAACAAGGTTAAGGACTATCGCGAGGAAGACGCAATCCTATTTTTCAGCAATAATTGCACGGACAAGGGAATCCTTAACGCCATAAATCACCGTGAGATAACACGCTTCGCTGACTGGGCATCCATAGTACGAAAGTACTATGCGATGGAAAGTGCCTGGAAAACTGAAACAAACTTTTGGGATAATCCGGCCCTGAATACAAACCGCGTCTGAAATAAAAGGGTGCATTATCACAATACACCCGGGTCAACTACCAAAAAGCAAAAGCCCTCTAAAGGGCATGGAACCGTACTACAGGGATGGCTCAACGGACCCTGCAAAATTCATAGTACAGCGGATACAATACCAACGCACAGCCTTAGAGCATGTTGGATACTCCGACAGGTGGCCAAAAGTGGTGAGGATCTTCTTCGAAATACCATAGAGCACCATCCCGTGGATAACAATACGGTGTTAACGGTCTTTGAGACCTTCACGTCAAATAATAGGCGCAAGCAAACACTCCGCAACATGGCTGAAATCTGCCACGTAGCAGCAATAAATCCATGGAGTGACACGGCTGTTACCTTCAATGCGAGTGACGAACCTAAATTCCGAACAGCCCGAGCACCAGCCGCACTGGTCCTCAGTCCAATCGTGGACGGCTTTCGACTCACCAAAGTACTCATTGACGGCGGCAGCGGATGAAACCTCATCTATGAGGAAACTCTTCAAAAGATGGAAATAGACTGGAACCGCATTGAGCAAAGTAGCACAACCTTTACAGGAACAGTCCCCAGTCGGGGAAGCACGCTGTGTTGGGAAAATCACACTAGGCGTGGTATTCGGCACGCCGGATAATTACAGGTCCGAAGAAATTACATTCCATGTGGCCCCGTTCAGCAGTGGTTATCACGCTCTTTTTGGACGGGAGGCGTTCACAATCTTCCAAGCTGTACCCCATTACGGGTACATGAAGCTCAAAATGCCCGGCCCCAACGGAATCATCACTCTTGCCAGCGATCCGGACATAACACTCCACGCCAAAAAAAAAGCCGCATTGGCCCTCGAGGCATTATCTGAAGCCCTCTCGGCCGAGGAATTGACCACGCTACGCTCCACGGTGGACAGGGACGACGTGATACTCGACAAGAGATCCAAGTCGACCTCTTTTTAAAACCAGAAGATGAAATAGTCAAATTCCAAGTCCACCCAATTGACCCTACAAAACAGCCTCCATCGGGGCAGAGTTAAACCCCGTTGTGGACTCCGCACTACGAGAGTTCATGCGCGAGAACTGGGACATATTCGCCTAGCATCCCTCAGACATGCCAAGAATCCCACGCAGGCTGGCCAAGCATAGCCTCAATATCCTCAAGGGATTTAAGCCGGTCAAGCAAGCTCTTCGGAGTTTCTCCGAACCTAAGAGACATGCCATGGGAGAGGAACTAGCCAAGTTATTGGAGGCCGGATTCATCAGAGAAATAAAACACCCGGACTGGCTAGCAAACCTGGTGATGGTACCAAAGAAGGAAAAATCCTGGCGTCTTTGTGTCGATTTCAAAGACCTGAATAAAGCTTGCCCAAAGGATCCTTCCCCGTCCCACGCATCGATCAAATCATTGATGCTACCGCAGGGCACGAGTCATTGTGTTTCCTCGATGCATACTCCGGTTACCACCAAATCAAGATGGCGGAGTCCGACCAAGCCGCAACGGCATTCATCACACCATACGGTCCCTTCTGTTTTAACACAATGCCTTATGGGCTCAAGAACGCCGGCGCAACATATCAGCGCATGATCCAGACATGTCTGGAGAAACAAATCGGCAAAACAGTAGTGGAATACGTAGACGATGTGGTCGTCAAAACCAAACACGTCGACTCTTTGATAGACGACTTGAGGCTCACATTCGACAACCGCCGAACATACGACATCAAGCTCAATCCAGAAAAATGCGTTTCGGCGTACTAGCCGGAAAGCTCCTATGTTTCATTGTCTCCAGTAGAGGTATTGAAGCTAATCCGACCAAAATCCGAGCTTTGTCATAGTTGGCTACCCCAATAGACCTCAAACAAATCCAGAACTTAACTGGATGTATGGCGGCTCTAAGCCGCTTTATCTCCCGCTTAGGAGAAAAGGCTTTACCCCTTTACCGCCTCCTTCGGTGCACCGCACACTTCAAGTGGACGGACGCGGCCACAGCCGGACTGGAAAGAAATAAAGGCCATTTTGGCAACCAACCCAATCCTGGCCACGCCAAACATCGGCGAACCAATGTTGTTGTACATTGCGACAACTCATCAAGTTGTAAGCGCGGTGCTTGTTGTCGAACGGGAAGCGGACGAACATAAATTCCCTCTTCAAAATCCGGTATACTATGTATCCACTGTCCTCACTCCATGCAAATCATGGTACCCACATTATCAAAAGATAACATATGCGGTATTCATGGCATCGTAGAAGCTGCGACACTACTTTCAAGAGTGTTCGATTACAGTAGCCTCGGAAGTGCCACTTAATGATAGTATAAACAACCGCGACGCTACGGGCCGGATTGCCAAATGGGCCATTGAGCTCCTCCCGTTCGACATAACATACAAGCCTCGACGGGCCATCAAGTTGCAAGTATTGGCCGACTTTGTCGCCGAATGGACGGATGCCGAACTCCCTAAAGAGTACGGCGCATACTCCAATTGGATCATGCACTTCGACGGTTCTAAAATGTTGAACGGTCTAGGGGCTGGTGTCTTCCTGACGTCCCCAACCGTAGATAGCGTTCAGTATGTACTGCAAATATTATATACAGACTCCAACAATGTAACCGAATACGAAGCTCTGTTGCATGGTCTTCGGATGGCAGTCTCCATGGGCATTCAACACCTGGAGGTGCGTGGGGATTCAAACCTCGGAATATCCCAAATAAATGGAGACTTTGACGCCAAGGATCCGAAAATGGCGGCCTATCGAAACGTCGTCCTAAAAATGTCAGCCCGGTTCGAGGGGCTCGACCATGTGGCTCGGGAAAACAATCAGGCGGCGGATATCTTCGCCCGCATCGGCGCAAAACGCGATGCGGTCCCCCGCAACATATGGGAAGGGGACACCAGTAACAACAGTCCGGACTCGGCCAAAATACCCGATACCGAACTCTCTGACACAATCGGAGGCTCCGCCACCGAAATAATACCTTCAGCCCACGAAATAGTGGCCATTATTGCCCCGTGGATAGAACCATTCCTGGCTTACCTAACTAGACAGGAACTTCCGGAGGACCAAAATGAGGCACGCTGCATAGTGCGGCGATCCAAGGCTTACAAGGTCTATGAGGGAGAATTGTACAAAAAAGCACTACCGGAATCCTTCAAAGGTGCATCTCCGAAGAGGAAGGGCGGAATCTTTTGGCAGAAATTCACGCCGGACTCGGCGGTCATCACGCCGCAGCCCGGGCTCTTGTAAGCAAGGCCTTCCGTACAGGATTCTATTGGCCAACAACCCGGGCAGATGCACAGGACTTGGTCCAACGTTGCGCCGGTTGCCAGCTCTTTGCAAATCAAAGCCACATGCCACCCACCACCCTCCAAAAAGTCCCCATTACATGGTCCTTAAAGGGGGAACCGACGAGAAAAAATACTTATTGGTCATGGTGGATAAATTCACCAAATGGATAGAGGCCAAACCTGTTACAACAGCTGAATCCGGACCGGTGATAGACTTCATATCCGGGGTTGTACACCGTTATGGCGTCCCCCACAGCATCATCACTGATAATGGCACGAACTTCACGACAGACGAGGTAAAACTCTGGTGTAGCAAAATGGGCATCAAGCTCGATTATGCTTCAGTCTATCACCCACAAACCAACGGACAAGTCGAGCGAGCAAACGGTCTTATAATGAGCGGCATTAAACCCAGATTAGTGTGTTCCTTAACGGAGTCTAACATGCACTCGGTAGAGGAGATCGACTCCGTACTCCGGGGGCTGCGGACCACGTCGAGTCGTAGTACCGAATATACACCCTTCTTTATGGTGTACAGCGCAGAGGCAGTCTTGCCCTGTGACATAACTCATGACTCACCTCGAGTGCGCATGTACGAAGAAAGACAAGCCGAGCTCGATCGGCAAGACAGTCTGGACACCCTGGAGGAGGAGTGCGACGTAGCCAAAGCCCGTTCAACATTTTATCAGCAACAGGCTCGCAGATACCAAAGCAGAGAAATACGGGCCAAAACTTATAATGTTGGCAAACTAGTTCTATGCCTGCCGGATAAGAAAAAGAACAAGATCGAGCCCAAATGGGAAGGTCCATGCATTATTGACCAAGCTCTTACCGGTGGAGCGTACCGACTGCGGGATGCATCGACTAGTCGACTCGAGCCGAACCCATGGAACGCGGCCAGGCTCCGAAGATTCTACGCCTAGCACCGCACTGTGACGCCCCAGATATAACTTTCCCAATTTGTACTCCAACTCTTTCCATTTCTGGCGTTAAGTTATATTTATTTCTTGGGTTCGGGTCTTTGTCTCCGTGTGTTGTTTTCGTTTTCATGCATCTCATGTCCTGTCATCACGTGCATTGCATTTGCATACGTGTTCATCTCATGCATTCCAGCTTTTTCCCCGTTGTCCGTTTTGCATTCCGGCGCTTCGTTCTCCTCCGGTGGTCATTTCTAGCTTTCTTTCATGTGTGGGGATTAAACATTTCCGGTTTGGACCGAGACTTGCCATGCGGCCTTGGTTTACTACCGGTAGACCGCCTGTCAAGTTTCGTATCATTTGGACTTCGTTTGGTACTCCAACAGTTAACCGAGGGACCGAAAAGGCCTCGTGTGTGTTGCAGCCCAACACCCCTCCATTTTGGCCCAAAAACCCACCAAACTCTGCTCCATGTCCTACAGCGTTCGATCACGATCGCGTGGCCGAAAACTGCACCTCATTTGGACTCTCCTAGCTCCACTTATGCCTATATATAGCCCCCTCCATTTCCGGATCATCTCCTCCCCCCGAAACCCTAGTCTAAAAAAACAGATCTCCGCGCCGACGGACATGTCCGGAGCCTAGCCGGACACGTCCGCCGCCGCCCGCGCCCAACCGGGTCGCGCCACGTGGCGCCGCCGGGTCTTCCCCGCTGCCGGCCCGCTTGGCCCGGGGAGAGCCCCCGAGGCCCATCGCCCGAGCCGCCCTGCTCCTCTCCTCTCGCCGCCGCCTTCCCCGGCTCCGAGAGCCCGCGCCGCCCGACGCCGGCCGGCCGCTCCACCGCCGCCGCACCTCACCGCGGTGAGCTCCGCCGTCCTCCGCCTGGCCGGGGCAATATCCGGGCCAGATCCGGCCTCTCCCCTCCAACTCCGGCCACCACGCCCTCGCTGGAGTTCTCGGCTTCCGTGCCCGTGAACAGTGCACCCCGGGCTAGACCTAGATCCAAAACCTAACGGTTGACTTTTTCCCTCTCCCCCTTATTTTTTTGTGCTAACTTTGACCTGTCATATCTCCGCATCCATAGCTCCGTTTTGGACATTTAGTTTATCAAAATGTTTGTCTCGTCGAGTACATCATTTCATTCCATTGCATCTTTTGCATTTGAGTTCATCTTGATGCCCGAAATGCTACTAGAAGGAGGCTTCATGAGATATTTGTCAGATCTGCTAGTTCATCTTAGACTTTTGTCATTTTTGCCATGATTATTGTGTGCATGATATGCCAGTGAGTCCTTCATATGATTTGTTAAGCATTTTGTCTTCTTTCTAGAGGTGCAACCCATGCATTTTTAGGATGTGTGTGGTGACTTGTGCAAGCTTGCAAAGTGAGGCACTTGGTAAATCTGTTTTCAGGGACTTAGTTGTTTTCACCAAGTCTGGGATTATCTAGTTCATGATGCCATATGTTCAGCTTGTTTCCTAGTGATCCGTGCCTCTTTTGAGGATGATCAATAAGGGAGTTTTGTTAATCATGTTATGCTCTATCCATCCATGTCTTTGTTTCCACATGTGGAGGACTCTAGCTTGAGTCAATCGAGCTCTACTTTTGCTTCGTGGTAAATCTGGGCAGATCGTCAACTTGTTTGCGATTTTGCCGATGTTATTGTAGTTGATCTGTGCATGCCATGCCATTGTTCTTGCCATCTAGCTAGAATTTTGTGCCTTCTCAATGGATATATGCTTGCCTTGCCATGACTTGCACCATAGTGAGTGCATCGAGCTCGTATACATGCCTTCGTGAGTTATATTTCAGCATGTCTCAGTTTTCACTAAGTCTGAAAATTGATTGTGCGTGAGCTATGTTCGTGTGCTTGTTAGTATATTTTGTGATCCCTTTTGGCTATGTTACCTGGGGCCAAAAGGGATCACAAAATATACTTCATGACATGGGCGAAATATAACTCACGAAGGCATGTAGACGAGCTCGATGCACTCACTACAGTGCAAGTCATGGCAAGGCAAGCATATATCCATTGAGAAGGCACAAAATTCTAGCTAGACATGGCAAGAACAATGGCATGGCATGCACGGATCAACTACAATAGCATCGGCAAAATCGCAAAGAAGTTGACGATCTGCCCAGATTTACCACGAAGCAAAAGTAGAGCTCGATTGACTCAAGCTAGAGTCCTCCACATGTGGAAACTAAGACATGGATGGATAGAGCATAACATGATTAACAAAACTCCCTTACTGATCATCCTCAAAAGAGGCACGGATCACTAGGAAACAAGACGAACATATGGCATCATGAAGTAGATAATCCCAGACTTGGTGAAAACAACTAAGTCCCTGAAAACAGATTTACCAAGTGCCTCACTTTGCAAGCTTGCACAAGTCACCACACACATCCTAAAAATGCATGGGTTGCACCTCTGGAAAGAAGACAAAATGCTTAACAAATCATATGAAGGACTCACTGGCATATCATGCACACAATAATCATGGCAAAAATGACAAAAGTCTAAGATGAACTAGCAGATCTGACAAATATCTCACGAAGCCTCCTTCTAGCAGCATTTCGGGCATCAAGATGAACTCAAATGCAAAAGATGCAATGGAATGAAATGATGTACTCGACGAGACAAACATTTTGATAAACTAAATGTCCAAAACGGAGCTACGGATGCGGAGATATGACAGGTCAAAGTTAGCACAAAAAAATAAGGGGTAGAGGGAAAAAGTCAACCGTTAGGTTTTGGATCTAGATCTTGCCCGGGGTGCACTGTTCACGGGCACGAAAGCCGAGAACTCTGGCGAGGGCGTGGTGGCCGGAGTTGGAGGGGAGAGGCCGGATCTGGCCCGGATCTTGCCCCGGCCGGGCGGAGGACGGCGGAGCTCGCTGCGGTGAGGTGCGGCGGCGGTCGAGCGGCCGGCCGGCGTCGGGCGAAGGACAGCGGCGGTGGAGCGGCCGGCCGGCGTCGGGCGGCGCGGGCTCTCGGAGCTGGGGAAGGCGGCGGTGAGAGGAGAGTAGCGGCGCGGCTCGGGCCATGGGCCTCGGGGGCTCTCCCCGGGCCAAGCGGGCCGGCGGTGGGGGAGACCCGGCGGCGCCATGTGGCGCGACCCGGTTGGGCGCGGGCGGCGGCGGACGTGTCCGGCTAGGCTCCGGACATGTCTGTCGGCGCGGAGATCTGTTTTTTTAGACTAGGGTTTCGGGGGTAGGAGATGATCCGAAAATGGAGGGGGCTATATATAGGCATAAGTGGAGCTAGGAGAGTCCAAATGAGGTGTGGTTTTCGGCCACGCGATCGTGATCGAACGCTCTCGGACATGGAGCAGAGTTTGGTGGGTTTTTGGGCCAAAATGGAGGGGTGTTGGGCTGCAACACACACGAGGCCTTTTCGGTCCCTCGGTTAACCGTTGGAGTACCAAACAAAGTCCAAATGATACAAAACTTGACAGGCGGTCTACCGGTAGTAAACCAAGGCCGCATGGCAAGTCTCAGTCCAATCCGGAAATGTTTAATCCCCACACATGAAAGAAAGCTAGGAATGACCACCGGAGGAGAACGAAGCGCCGGAATGCAAAACGGACAACGGGGAAAAAGCTCGAATGCATTAGATGAACACGTATGCAAATGCAATGCACGTGATGACAGGACATGAGATGCATGAAAACGAAAACAACACACGGAGACAAAGACCCGAACCCGAGAAATAAATATAACTTAATGCCGAAAATGGCAAGAGTTGGAGTACAAATTGGGAAAGTTATATCTGGGGCGTCACACGCACTCTATGTTAGTCCCCTCCCTTTGTCCATTTTTTGCATATACATCATCTGTCTTGTTTCTCTTTCTTTCTTTTATTATTTCTCTAGGCCTTCAAGGGTCACCTTGTGCCTCGCTTGCACATTACAGATGCGCTAGCCGCACTCTTCATACCTGGGGGCTTCTTTCACAGAAGCTTACATTATTTATCTGGGCCTCATGCCCAACACATGTGTTATACTTCCGCATGTACCTTTTTTCACCATTATATGCATCGATATGACTTAAGTTTTGGCCAAGCTGGGTTGCCTGGCTCTTTTATTTATGCCCTACTTTCCTGTTAATTCGGCTAGGGCATAAGGGGAGCACCTCTGCGATTGTTACCGCCGGGTCAGCCGGATGTGTACCTCAGACTGGGTGAAGCCGAAAGCTAGCGTTCTTAAGGGAATATTCGGTCGGTGAACAAAAGATGATTTTTAGTTATTGTCCATATCTGCCCCCAGATGTTTTTTCTGCGTTTCCTATCGCAGTCCAGACATGCACTTTAGGGCATGCTTACCCAGGGAAAGGAACCCGTAACGGAACTATTCTCCCTGGAAGATGTTTCGTACTACCCATGTAATATAACATAACTAGTTGGGCACTTGTCTGATAAAGCACTAATGACCCCTACATCTGGTCTCCACGCATACCCCGGTTCTTATATAACTGAGCGGGTATTCGGATACACTCCGGACTATTGGGCCTGGAGGTCAAAGCGAAAAGGTCCGCAACGACAAATGATCTACAATCCGGCTAGAAGGCATTATACATGTCACTTTAATTACATAGTCATGCAGACTAACTAAATTCCTCCTCTATACCATCCAACAGGCGGTCTATCTTACAACTTTGTCGGGAATACTTTGCGGCTAATTCTACTTGCCCATAAACTAAGCCCCCCGCGAATCTCTTTTCCGCAGGCCCCACATGTCCTACCTCGGCCATGTGATTTGGGTTTTCCTTGGTATACTGCGTCTTCACCATGGCCCGGGCTTCTCTGGCACCCTGTCGGCAGTCTGATATCTTCCATACTCGGAAGTGCCGCGGTGCTCCCTTGAGCTTCTCCGCAAGCTCTGCAACGCCCTCTGGCAGGGAGACGGACGGCCACAAGGCCTGGGCAACACCCTGCATCACCTGCCGAACTTGTTCGTGCAGATGTGACAGCTCAGACAGAAGATCACCCACAGACCCGAGCATTTCCTCCGCGTGACGACCCGTCAGCATACCTACAGACATAACGCTGTTAGTCGGCTTCTTCGCCGAACTCCTTGAAAAGGATTCATTCAAGCACTTACTGAAAATGGCGCGCCGAAGCCGCTTATTCTCCTTCTTGGAATCTGCAAGCTGGCCCCGAACGTCTTTTAGTTCCACGCTCAGCTTAATATTGGCATCTTGGAGATTGTTTTTCTCCCGCCTAACCTCAGTCAACACGTGTTTGCCAGCCTCTAGCTGCCGCATAACATGCTGGTCCTCCGGATTCATCTGGAACATCTATTGTTAGATCTGCAGCCATGCCGCATGTTATATGGTAACCATCATTCTTTAAAGTTAATTTTACCAGCAGGTGACTTTTTCGGTTCCTGCAATGCGGCCACAGGAGCCCGCAGTTGGGTCTTGCATTCCTCCAGCTCCTGTGACAGCCTAGTATTCTTCTCTGTAAGAACCTGCACAATAAAGATGATCCTTAAATCAGTTCTGCTAACTGTTTCAAGTCTGAGGGGCTACTGATACATATAAATCGTCAGATTTACTCACCCGTACATCCTTTACATACTGATCCATGGCTCTAGCTAGACCATCTTGAGCAGCACGGAGGTACGCCTCTCCAGAATTGAAGGCGTCAAACGCCTCTGGTGAGAAACAAATGTCGTGGAGTACGGCCCGGCGGCGCCTATGACTCATGGCCCTTTCCATTCTGAGCTTGTAGTGAATAATCTATCCGCATCCTATGTAGGGGGATTATCCAGCGCCTGCCCCATATCGTCTTCTGCCTCCATGTCCGGTCCTAGCGCCCGACTGGTGGAAGCGTGATCGCCAACATCGCCGGCCATATTCTGGCGAGTGTTTTTTATGTTAAAGAAACGCGGGTGTCAGTACATTTTGAGAAAGACGACAACTAGGGAGCGGGGTTTTTCTTATACCTTTGCGTTGGCGTCTCCATCCTGACCGCCTTCCTTTTTGGCCTACCCGGCCTCAATGCCTCTAGTTGGCGAGTTGCTGCGGTGTCGGCAGGGCGTCCTGAATGCCTTCCATGTAAAAGATGCCATGTGTATATGGTGGGTGTTGGGATTTTTGTTTTTTCTTACTTGCGATGCCGGGATAGTCGGCTGTAATGGCCACCATGGCATCGTCGTAGCTTAACTGATAGAACTGTCGGTCTATCAGCTCCATGAAAATAACCGAATCTTCTTCAAGACCAGAGTCGAGGGCCCGGTCAGGGTCCTCTGGTTGTGGAGAAGGGCTGCTGACCTCCTTTATGGCTTTTCGCAGTTCCTGTCGCAGAGTGGCAAGGTGAATACTTACGACAAAGAATGGGGGAAAAATGGGAGCAGGGAAATATAACTTACCCAGCTTGGAGGATTGTACATGGAGAATCCATCCCGTGGCTTGATGCGGGTGAACTCCTCTTCCTCACCCTTGAACAATTCTGACAGAATTTTTGCTAAAGCAGCAGCATTGTCCGAACCCTTACGCCCGCAGCGGGTGGCGTCATCCGCCCCGTTATAACACCACAATGGGTGCCCACGGTATTGAAGTAGTTGCACTCCCCGCATTATGCAAATTGACATAACTTTGATTATTGTCAATCCTGATTGGGCCAGTGCTTTGATCCGGTCCATCAGATAGAGGACTTCTCTGTTGTCTTCCGCCTGGGGGCTCCGTGGGCGCCAACTTCGGCGATTCTTCAGAGGAGCATTGTTAAACTCAGGAAGACCCCGCCGAACAGGGTCTGGAAGGGAACGTCCTCCATATAAAACCATTCTGAAGGCCAGTCTTCGGACGACTTCTTCGGGGTACTGGAAAGGTATCCGGTATCGGCGATGCGCCATATTTCGGCTCCACCCACTTGATAAAGTGATCTCCTCTGTATGCGAGGGACGAGGCAAAATAGCCTTTTCCACAGCTCGAAGTGAGCCTCGCAGCCCAGGAACAACTCGCAGAGAGCAACATAGCCGGCGATATGTAGAATGGAGGCAGGGTGAGATTGTGTAATTCGAGGCCGTAGAAGTCCAAGAGCTCGTGGAGGAACAGATGAATTGGAAATCCGAGTCCCCTTAGTAAATAAGGAACAAGGCAGACCCATTCCCCCATGGAGGGACAAGGAAGGCTCTCCGCTTGTGCCCCGCCATTGTAGGTGGCAAGCCCGACTCGAATGGGCACCATATACGCCGAAGGGAGAAATCCCTTAGTCTGCAGTTCGACTAATCGACTGTGTGGGACTGAACACCTCTCCCAATCACCGGGCTTAGGGCTACTAGGGCGGGAGGAGGAGCTGCGGAGGTCGGCCATGCTCGAATGGATCTTTCCGAAACGCGCTCTGATGGATTCTCGCTGGGGGAGGATGGTACAGATCGGATCTAAGAATCCCCATCCCTTTAATAGAAAATTTATTTATATGGCTAGGGGGGCGAATGTAAAAACGCTCTGCCGCCTTGTATTCATTCGAAGCGTGGGAGATAGCCCTTATTGGGCACAGAAGCCAAGAGGTTCAACATTTATGGAGCCGAACACTGCTTACGAACACTTGAAAATTGGAGAAGAACCCGCCTTGCAATGCCGAAGTCAATATGTCTGTGTACAAAAAGAGGGGTACACTTTTTGTACCCCTATAACTGTGCACGGGCAGTCTGAGTCGCGGATACCACCACACCAAGCAAGGCAAGGGAGGTGAGCCAGGGTAAGACCGAAGCTCAAGAGGACTAGAACGATGCCAAGGCCAAGACCACGAAGAGCAAAGGGGACGAAGCGGACTCCCTCGGCAAGATCCTTGCCTGGAGACCGTTCTAGCAGCCCCGGCAAGACCCTTGCCGCGGCGACTCGTCCCGCACCTACGGAGCAAATCACCTTTGAGTCCACTGCCCCCAAAGGGCAAGTATTCGGGAGACATCCCCGTGGCGGCATGCAGATCTTTGTGAAGACATTCAAGATCAGATACGCACTAAGGAGATGACAACCCTTGGCGGGATCCCAGCCGAGGAAGACCACAAGGCCCCCGGCAAGCGCCTTGCCGGGGATGATAGTAGGCGCCTCGGCAAGAACCTTGTAGGGGCCCCGGCAAGGCCCTTGCGAGGACACCTGCAGGTCCACCATCAGGCCCATGCCGACTAAACCTCCACCACCGCATGCATGAAGCTGCCGACCCAACCAGCTGGGCAGGCACCCGCGTGGCGGCATGCAGATCTTCATGAAGACCCACCACTGCGCCACCTCAGCTGCCTGCCTACCTACATGGCATCGCAGGCGTCGCTGGCCAGGGTGCGTGTCGACACAAGAAGGAGCAGCGACGGACGAGACAGGTTTCTCCCCCGTCCACGATAAAGCAAGGACACCTAAGCAAGACGCATTAAATGCGCCTTGTCATGTGATGCGAAGGATAACCTCACAGCACTGTACCCTTTCCACCTCAAGTGTGCCACTATGGAAACCCCTTTTTCTATGAAAGGAGGCCCGAGGCGACTAGAGGAATGATTCGGCTTTTTGGAGCTCCTCACGCCCAATAGCTAGCTCAAGAACACAGATATACAATCCACCAAAGCAGGAGTAGGGTTTTACGCATCCTCGTGGCCCGAACCTGGATAAACGAACCGTGTGCTATCTGTTTGATCCGCTCTTCTCACGACCCCACACCTCGCGAACCACAGTAGGGATTCTTGAGATCCCACAGGTGTCGTTCCCACCGACATCTTTGGCGCGGCAGGTTGGGGGCGCAGTTTTGAGAATCGGCTTTAGCAGTTAGTTCGGCGCTTCTTCATCATCATGGCACACAAGAAGACGACGACAGTGGCGGATGGCTAGTCGGAAGCTGGACAGCCCATCCCGACGCGGGTGAGAAGCAGACCGGTTGCAGAAAGGACCCGGGGCGCTGCTCGCGAACACCAACACCATCCCAGCAGCTGGAGTTTGGGAGGCGGCGATATTTGTGCGCCTGGTAACGGGCCACACGTCGCCAAATCCAAAGGCGGAGCCAAGCCCTTCGTGGGTGGAGCGGGGCCTTCCAGGATCATCGCCGCCCCGCCCGAAGGCGACGCAAGGGCCTCCAAGACTCCCACGCTGGCGCCAACAGCGTACTCCTCCCAGGCAGCGCGCGACGAACGGCGTAATCACGCCGAAGATCTCGGGCGTCGCCTGGGGAAGAGCCCCGAGCGCCACTCTCGGGATGTAGAAGACCTTCACACTCGCCGAGGCGCTGGTGAAAATGGCATGCGACCGCGGGGTCGTGATAGAGCTCCTTCTGACATGGTCAGAAGTCGAAGCGCGTCGCGATCCATGCAAGCTTCGCTGCCACCGACGCCATCAGAGGCCCTGGCGCGTGCAGTTGCTCCTCGACTTTCCTCCCACTATGGGGAAACTCGACGAATGGAGAGCCACTATCCGAAGCGTTGTTGCGGTGGCCAACAAAGATGAACCAAGTCCTGTGGGGCCCCCGGGTCGACGCTCCGATGGAGTCCCGCGGACCAGTGGCGGAAAAGCCGGCGGCGCCGCGACCACGGTGCATTCACCTCTTCCCCATCCGGTACCGCGGACGCCGGCTCGTCACGACGTCGCAGGCGACGACATCTCCATAGCATCGTCCGACCCGCGGACCCACTGTGACGAGCACCAAGTTCTTCGGGAACGAGCCCATGAAGACGCTCGAACCACTATCGAGTGCCGGCGCGGAGCGCGCCACTAGTCAGACAAGCGAGCAGGGCCTGCTCTGAACCACCCGGCCCCGGAGAGCCCTGGAGGCCTACCTTATGAGGTAGGCTGTCCGGCTTTTACCCGTGAGCTGCCGCAGTTCCAGTGGCCCACTCACCGCGCCTTCAAACATGACGTTGGCGAAAAGTACAACGGCAAGACTCACCCGTCTGAGTTCCTCAGCATCTACACCATCGCGATGCAAGCCGCCGGAGCCCGCGACGATAAGGTGCTTGCGAATTACTTTCCATTGGCTCTTAAACCCAACACCATGTAGTGGTTGATGCACTTGCCGGTAGACTCTATTTCCTCCTGGTCAGATTTGTGCCATGAGTTTGTGGGCGCCTTTACTGGAGGTCACCAAGCCCATGGCCAAGCAAGCGACCTGCATGTCATTCCCCAGAAGGGAGGCGAGAGTCTGTGCAAGTATATACAGAGGTTCAGCCGGGTACAGTACAATATCCCTGATGTTCACCCTGCCGCCATCATCAGCGCGTTCCATCAGAACGTGCATAACCGCAAGATGCGTGAAATACTGGCAATGAACAAGGTGAAAGATGTGGCAGAACTCTATGTTCTTGCTGATAGATGTGCCCGAGCTGAAGAGGGAAGGAAGTACCCCGGCGTAGATGCCGGCGTGGAAACCGACTCCTCAGATGAGGATACTGCCGCCCCGGCGAAGAAATGCCGGCGCCGCAACAGGAAGCGCAAAGGCAAAGCTGTGCTTGCCGTCGAGGGATCTGACAACGCCGGCTCCGCCAAGAAAACCAAGGCAGATGACCCCGTCAAGGAAATTGCCGGATGTGTCGCCTGCCGGGCCTTGGCGGCTGCCAAGAAGCCAGGAAACTCCGACAAGCAATATTGCAAGATCCATCGCACCAAAGGCCATGATCTCCAGAACTGCCGACAGGTTGAGCTCCTTACTTAGAAGCAGAGGGCTGAATATGAGAGGTGGGACAAGGAGAAAGGCCAGGACGATGCTGAGGGGTCCGGCAAGAAGCATGACGGCCAGGCGGGCCATCACGGCAAAGATAAACAGCGGGAGAGGCCTGCCCGGGGCCGTGACAAAAATCCAGAAGACGATGATCACGAAGAGGACGATGAGTCTGGTGACCAAGAATTTCAGAAAGCTACAGAGGCCATGTGCGTCCATGGCGGCGCCTCGCTTCATACCTCTCACCGCCAGCTTAAACAGTGGGCGCGTGAGATTACAGCGGCGGAACCGTCGTTTGATGCCCAAAGGCCGCTGAAGTGGTCCAGCACACCTATCATTTTTAACACTGAGGATCACCCTGATCGCACTACTGCAGTCGGGTGCTTGCCATTGTTGGTTTCACCAACAATACGCAACCTCAAGGTGACAAAGATGCTAGTCGATGGCGGGGCCGGTCTGAACTTAATCTCGCATGTCTTGCTCGAGAAATTGCAGATTCCTGATGAAGACCTCGAAGAGATGGGCACGTTTCAGGGGGTCAACCCGGTAAGAAGTCAACCAAAGGGAAAGCTCACGTTGCCCGTGACTTTTGGGAGTGATCTGAACTACAGGACAGAAAGGATTGTGTTTGACGTTGCCAAGATCCCCTTGCCTGACAACGGGATCCTTGGCCGCCCAGCGCTGGCCAAGTTCATGGCAGCGTCACATTACGCCTACAACACCCTGAAGATGTCGGGGCCTGTGACGATCATCACCGTCCCATCAGACAAGAAGGATGCACTAATTTGCGCTGACCAACTCTACCAACAAGCAGTTGCAGCAGCCGCCACTGCTAAGGCGCTTGCTCCTGCCGCTGGAGCCCCGGGAAGGCGAAAGAAGAAGACCGGTGAGACCTCAGGCACCCACTCCGGCAAGCGCACCTCTTCGGAGTGTAGTGCTCCCGTCGAGGACGTGCCAGAGAGCTCCGCCGATAGAAACAAGAAGTCCAGGGCCACACCGCTGGGAACCAAGAAGGTTTCTGTCAAGGAGGACGGCACGGGAGGAGCTTTTACCATAAGCTCCACCCTTGACGACAAATAGGAAGACCCGCTCGTCACCTTCCTATGGGCGAATGCCGATGTGTTTGCATGGCAAGCATCCGACATCCCCGGCGTTCCCAGGGAGGTGATTGAGCACCACCTTGTTGTCTGTCCTCATGCGCGGCCCGTCAAGCAGAAGGTTAGAAAGCAAGCTTTGGAACGACAAGAGTTCATCACGGAGTAGATCCGGAAACTGGAAGCAGTGGGTTTGGTAAGAGGAGTGCTCCATCCAACGTGGTTGGCCAATCCGGTGGTAGTGCGCAAGGCAAATGGGAAGTGGAGGCTGTGTATTGATTACACAGATATTAATAAGGCTTGTCCCAAAGACCCCTTCCCGTTGCCGTGCATCGACCAGATTGTTGACTCCACAGCTGGGTGTGATCTGTTGTCATTCCTCGATGCCTACTCCGGCTACCACCAGATCTTCGTGACAAGGGAAGATGAAGAGAAAACGGCATTCATCACCCCATGTGGTACGTATTGTTTATACGGATGCCTTTCGGGTTGAAGAGTGCTGGTTCAACGTTTGCAAGGGCGGTCCAGATTGGTTTTGAACCCCAGCTCCATAGAAATATGGAAGCTTATATGGATGATATAGTGGTCAAAACCAAGAACAGAGCAACCCTCATATCAGATTTACAAGAAACATTTGCAAACCTACGCAAGATCAATCTCAAGCTGAACCCTGAGAAGTGCGTCTTCGGCGTCCTGTCTGGCAAGCTTCTCGGGTTCTTTGTGTCACAGTGTGGGATAGAGGCCAATCCGGACAAGATCAAAGCTATAGAGCAGATTGAAGCGGCCAAGCGAGTCAAGGATGTGCGTCGGCTTGCTGGTTGTGTTGCCGCCATGAGCAGGTTCATTTCCAAGTCCGCCGAGCGAGCCCTTTCCTTTTTCAAAATTTTGAAAAAGGCGGGCCCAATGGAGTGGACGCCAGAAGCCGAAGCAGCATTGCAAGATTTTAAGAGGTACCTCTCCTCCGCGCCAATACTAGTTGCGCCTAGGCCACAGGAACCGTTGCTGCTGCACCTGGCGGCAACGAACCAAGTGGTCAGTGACGCACTAGTGGCGCAGAGAGAAATTGATGATGAGGTAATAGCAGCGACAGAGCCCGATGCCACCGATGCCGAGACGACACAGCCAATTGAAGTGCCGCCGAAGAAGAAAATGATGCAGCACCCAGTCTACTTTGTTAGTTCCCTCCTGCAGGGAGCTAGATCTAGGTACTCCGGTGTGCAGAAACTGCTCTTCGGCCTTCTTATGGCCTCGAGGAAGCTGCATCACTACTTCCAGCGCACAAAATCACTATCGTCACTCGCCTCCCTCTGCAATGGATATTGCACAATCCAGACACAACGGGAAGGATCGTAGAGTGGGCACTGGAACTGTCCAGCTTTGGCCTCAAGTTTGAGAGTACCTCGACGATTCAAAGCCGAGTCCTGGCGGAGTTCGTTGCAGAATGGAGCGCGACGCCTAATGAAGAAACCCAAGAGACTGCTCTCCCTAGCAAGGAGGCAAGTTGCGACTGGATCATGTACTTTGATGGAGCCTTTTGCTTACAGGGCGCCGGGGCTGGCGTACTGCTTGTCGCGCCCACTGGAGAGCACCTCAAGTACGTGATCCAGATGCACTTCCCCAGGGAGGTGTCAACAAACAATATGACTGACTACGAAGGGCTGCTTGCCGGTCTTAGGATCGCTGCGGACCTCGGAATCAAGAAACTCATTGTCAGAGGCGACTCGCAACTTGTCGTCAAGCAAGTCAACAAGGATTACCAGAGCCCGTTGATGAAGGCCTACGTCGATGAAGTGAGAAAGCTGGAAGAGCATTTTGACAGTATACAGGCAGAATACGTCCCCCGAGTGGACAATGATATCGCCGATTACCTGTCAAAACGCGCTGCCCTCAAGCTACTTGTGGAACCAGGTACCTTTGTGCTTCGGCTAACTCAGCCATCCATTGATCCATCAACAGAGCAGAACAAGAGGAGAAAATCAGGGCCCGGCAAGTACTTTCCCGCCGAGCTCCCCGAAGCCGCCGGCAAGGATGTTGCCGGAGACACTGAGCCCGCCAAGGGACGGCTGGCTCCGACAGAGCATCAAGCTCTTGCCATGGAGACAGCCGCTCCGATAGCGGAGGAAATGCCTTTAGTCCTCGCCGTCGAGCCCCAGGCTCCAGCGTGGGCACAACATACCGTCTGATTTCTCCAAACAGGGGAACTTCCTGAGGAGCAGGAAGAAGCGGAAAAATTAGCCCATCGCTCTACTATGTACCAGTTCGTCGATGACGTCCTGTACAGAAAGAGGCCGAACGACGTGAAATTGAAGTGTATCCCTCGAGAGGAAGGACTGGGGCTGTTGGCGGAGATACATGGAGGCATATGTGGATCCCACATCGGGTCAAGGGCCCTTGCCGTCAAAGCGTTTCATCAAGGCTTCTTCTGGCCCACCGCCCTCCAGGATGCGATGACACTAGTCACCAGGTGTGAAGCGTGTCAGTTCCATTCAGAGAAGCTTCATCAGCCAGCTCAAGCCCTTCAAACCATTCCTCTCCTGGCCTTTCTCGGTCTGGGGGCTCGACATACTGGGCCCTTTCCCCCATGCCGTCTGGGGCTTTGACTACTTGTACGTTGCAATCGACAAGTTCAAAAAGTGGCCAGAAGTAGAAGCAGTGAGGAAGGTCACACCACAGTCAGCCGTCAAGTTCTTCAAAGGACTGGTGTGCCGTTTTGGTGTACCCAATAGGGTTATCACCGACAATGGCACACAGTTCACAAGCCACACCTTCATGCAATATATTCAAGACCTCGGCAGCAAGGTCTGTTTCGCTTCTGTTGCTCACCCACGAAGCAATGGTCAAGCTGAGAGGGCAAATGATGAAGTATTGCGAGGCCTAAGGACAAAGACCTTTGACAGACTGCACAAGAGTGGAAGGCGCTGGATTGATGAATTGCCGGCGGTTCTTTGGTCAATCAGAACGACACCAAATCGAGCCACCGGCCAGACACCCTTTGCCCTGGTATACGGGGCAGAAGCAGTTCTCCCCATGGAACTCATATACGGGTCACCTCGAGTACTCGCTTATGACGAGCTTGAGCAAGAGGAATTGCAGCAAGATGACGCAATGCTCCTTGAGGAACATCGTCTTCGGATGGCTGTGAGAGCAGCGCGCTACCAGCCAGCCTTGCGCCGCTACCATAGCCGCAAGGTTCATGCCCGAAGCGCGTTCAATCGGCCAAGAATTCCAACAAGTTGGCTCCAAAGTGGGAAGGCCCTTATCGGGTAATACGAGTCACCAGGCCCGGCGCAGTCCGCCTGGAGATCGAAGATGTCGTTCCGGTGAGTAACTCCTGGAACATTGAGCATCTTCGCAAGTTTTACCCGTGAGGTGCGGCTTGCCGGGCCCCCCGGCAAGCCACCTTTTGTACGAGCCTTGCCGATGACGCATGTAACCCTTTGTACAAAGCCAGGCATAGACCCTGAGCATTAATAAATGAAGCGCTGGCGCCCTAAGTTATAGCATGCATGCTAGGTTGAGTCTCGTCCTTGGTTAGGGTTGATAGTGCTTAGCGGCGACTAACCCCTAGCTTAGAGGTCGAGTGTGCGTCTCTTTGTCTTTCTTTTGTCTTCTTTGGTTCACAAGACACAAAGATATCTGTGCCAAACCACTTGGGGAGAAAAAAAGAGGAACATACCAGGATCTAGCCCCCGGCAAGCCAGTATTGCCGGGGGCTGCAAGAGCAAAGATTCACCCACGGCGAACCAGGGTTGCCGGGGACTGCAGCTTCAGATAAGTTCTTCATCCCTTATCATGCATTCCATTATGGACTGAGGTATGTGAAACCTCATTTTCCCCTAAGCTACCATGCTCGCCTAACTCTAGGCCCTAGGGCTCGTTCCTGGGGCCAAGTTTGGTCGTAGTCGCGGCAGCGAAAGGATGAAACAAGGAGCCTGAACCCGCCTCATCCCTGCCTCCGGCAAAGGCGTGAGGAAGGTCGAGCGAAGTGGGGAGACGGCAAGGCCTGTTGCCGGGCAAGGAAATGTTTATCTTGAAGATATCAAGGATTTACTCCTCGTCGTGGGTTCCACCCGCAAACAAATGACCCGGCAAGCATCCCTTTTTCATTAAAAAACATTCCACTCAGGTACAGTCCATAGGGAATGAAAAACATGAATGATGGGATTACAAGTTTTAAATTCAACAAAGGCCCGAAGGCTTACAAACTAAAAAGAGATAAGGTGCCCGTAATCCCTTTCTTGTCCCTCTCCTCTTGAGGCAGGTCAAGGAGGCGAAAAGGACAAAAAGAGCGCCTAGGCGAGCTATGGGTGGCAGAAGACATCAAGAGAACATCTTGGTGCCATCCAAAGGCTGGATGGTGCTGGCGGCGCCGGAAGCAGAGCTCGAAGACAAGGCGGCAGGACGTCGCACGCGTCGAAGGCATCGGTGCCTGCGTACTCCGACTTGACGGCCTTGCCGCCTGCCCTCTTCCTCTTCCACAGCCTCCCAATTCCAGCCACCCAAGGAGACGACCCCGAGAAGTTCAGGGAGCCGGCAACACGGATGATGGGGTCACCGGTGCCGCACGAAGCGGCACCCGACACCTAGTCGGACCCATCATCCTGCCGCCTACTACCCTCGTCGTCGCTGCCGCTGTCCTCCTCGCCACTCCTGCTCGAGGAGGAGTCTTCACTATCGGAAGAGCTCTCCACGTAGCACCTTGCACGGGTCCCAAGGAGCCCGAAGACCTTGACGGAGAGAAGGCCACCCTCCATCAGCTTAAAATGGAGAGTGAGCCCCTCCGTCAAGCGGTGGATATGAGCAAATGTCTTCTATACCCGACGAAGATACATCACGTGAGGGGCGGGGAAGTCGACGCGGACCCGCGTGCCACTGATCCCGCAGCCCCTCATGTGCAGCCACAACGACCCCGTCGGATCCAGCTCCATCTCCCGCGCAAATGGAGTCAGGGGACGAAGGCGACGGCGCGGTGGCCGGTGCAGCCTGACGAAGAACTCACAAGGGTCATCCCCAACATGGCCCTCCATTGGAGGAGGAGCTGCTGGCGGAGGCGAGGCCGGCACGCCACCCCGTCCTCCCCTTCCCCGAGCGCCCCGGCCTCGCCCCCTCCCCCTTCCACTCGCGGCTGGCTCTGCCACCGTAGGCGCAGGAGAAGGAGGGACGCGTTGTCAAGCGGCGACCCTCGCCGCCACTGTTGAAGGACCGGGATTACCTCTCTCCATGACGGATGGAAGGGAGGAGCAGAAGATGAAGGAAGAAGAAGATGAAAGAATGCGGGACGCCATCCCCCCCTCCCGTCTTTATAATGGATCGGGGTTGGGGCTCGGCCGCCCCGCTCGGCCAATCAAGATATGGAAGGCGCAGGGAGCCAGGACCGACCCGCCGCCCCAACCAGCGACGGCCTGGTTTCCCGCCTCCACCGTTTGCCACCCCAGGCGCATGGGAGACACATGGCGGATGCGCAGAACCGAGGGGATGGGTGAGACGACCACTCCCCACCCCATGATCGTGGGGAGTGGACGCCTTGAAGACCGCGCCTCAGCCCCATTCAGTAAATGGGCCGCGCCTCCACGCCTCCCTCCGTTTATGGGGAAGGCGCGAACCGCCCCTTTACTACGATGTGACGCATGCCTACGGGAACCAACCCCATGCATGCCGCCCACGTCACACGCGCCTCCCCACGCCGCGCCACGTGCGGGAATCGTGGGAAGCGCAGCGTGCGCAGAATCTTACCGCGGTAAAAACCGCCCCGCCTGCCCGCTCACTGTTTTTGGGCCTAGCCCAACAACGCGTTGCGCTTATGTGTGGCCCAGGCCCGGGGGCTCCTGTCGGTGTACAAAAGAGGGGTACACTTTTTGTACCCCTATAACTCTGCACGGGCAGTCTGAGCCGCGGATACCACCACACCAAGAAAGGCAAGGGAGGTGAGCCAGGGTAAGACTGAAGCTCAAGAGGACTAGAACGACGCCAAGGCCAAGACCACGAAGAGCAAAGGGGACGAAGCGGATTCCCTGGCAAGATCCTTGCCGGGTGACAGTTCTAGCAGCCCCGGCAAGACCCTTGCCGCGGCGACTCGTCCCGCGCCTAAGGAGCAAATCACCTTTGAGTCCACTGCCCCCAAAGGGCAAGGATTTGGGAGACATCCCCGTGGAGGCATGCAGATCTTTGTGAAGACATTCAAGATCAGATACACAATAACGAGATGACAACCCTTGGCGGCATCCCAGCAGAGGAAGACCACAAGGCCCCCGGCAAGCGCCTTGCCGGGGATAACAGCAGGCGCCTCGGACAGACCCTTGCCAGGGCCCCGGCAAGGCCCTTGCCGAGGACACCCGCAGGGCCACCATCAGGCCCACACCGACTAAACCTCCACCACCGCATGCATGCAGCTGCCGACCCAACCAGCTGGGCAGGCACCCGCGTGACGGCATGCAGATCTTCGTGCAGACCCACCACTGCGCCACCTCAGCTGCCTACCTACCTACATGGCATCGCAGGCGTCGCTAGCCAGGGCGCGTGTTGACACAAGAAGGAGCGGCGAAGGACGAGACAGGTTTCTCCCCCGTCCTCGATATAGCAAGGACACCTAAGCAAGACGCATTAAATGCGCCTTGTTATGTGATGCGAAGGATAACCTCGCAGCACTGTACCCTTTCCACCTCCGGTGTGCCACTGTGGCAAATCCTTTTTCTATAAAAGGAGGCCCGAGGCGACCAGAGGAAGGATTCGGCTTTTTGGAGCTCCTCACGCCCCATAGCTAGCTCAACAACACAGATATACAATCCACCAAAGCAGGAGTATGGTTTAATGCATCCTCGCGGCCCGAACCTGGATAAACGAACCGTGTGCTATCTGTTTGATCCGCTCTTCTCACGACCCGATGCCCCGGTAACCACAGTAGGGATTCTTGTGATCCCATAGGTGTCGTTCCCACCGACATCTTTGGCGCGCCAGGTTGGGGCGCAGTTGTGAGAATCGGCTTTAGCAGTTAGTTCAGGGCTTCTTCATCATCATGGCGCCCAAGAAGAAGACGAGAGTGGCGGTTGGCTAGTCGGAAGCCGGACAGCCCATCCCGACGCGGGCGAGCAGCGGACCGGTTGCAGAAAGGACCCAGGGCGCTGCTCGCGGACACCAACACCATCCTAGCAGCCGGAGTTTGGGAGGCGGTGATGTTTGTGCGCTTGGCAACGGGCCACCATCAGGCCCACACCGACTAAACCTCCACCACTGCATGCATGCAGCTGCCGACCCAACCAGCTGGGCAGGCACCCGCGTGGCGGCATGCAGATCTTCGTGAAGACCCACCACTGCGCCACCTCAGCTGCCTGCCTACCTACATGGCATCGCAGGCGTCGCTGGCCAGGGCGCGTGTCGACACAAGAAGGAGCGGCGACGGACGAGACAGGTTTCTCCCCCGTCCTCGATAAAGCAAGGACACCTAAGCACGATGCATTAAATGCGCCTTGTCATGTGATGCGAAGGATAACCTCGCAGCACTGTACCCTTTCCACCTCCGGTGTGCCACTGTGGCAACCCCTTTTTTCTACAAAAGGAGGCCCGAGGCGACCAGAGGAAGGATTCGGCTTTTTGGAGCTCCTCACGCCCCATAGCTAGCTCAAGAACACAGATATACAATCCACCAAAGCAAGAGTAGGGTTTTACGCATCCTCGCGGCCCGAACCTGGATAAACGAACCGTGTGCTATCTGTTTGATCCGCTCTTCTCACGACCCCACGCCCCGCTAACCACAGTAGGGATTCTTGTGATTCCATAGGTGTCGTTCCCACCGACATCTTTGGCGCGCCAGGTTGGGGGCGCATTTGTGAGAATCGGCTTTAGCAGTTAGTTCGGCGCTTCTTCATCATCATGGCGCCCAAGAAGAAGACGACGGTGGTGGTTGGCTAGTCGGAAGCTGGACAGCCCATCCCGACGCGGGCGAGCAGCGGACCGGTTGCAGAAAGGACCCGGGGCGCTGCTCGCGAACACCAACACCATCCCAGCAGCCGGAGTTTGGGAGGCGGCGATATTTGTGCGCCTGGTAACGGGCCACCATCAGGCCCACACCGACTAAACCTCCACCACCGCATCCATGCAGCTGCCGACCCAACCAGCTGGGCAGGCACCCGCGTGGCGGCATGCAGATCTTCGTGAAGACCCACCACTGCGCCACCTCAGCTGCCTGCCTACCTACATGGCATCGCAGGCGTCGCTGGCCAGGGCGCGTGTCGACACAAGAAGGAGTGGCGACGGACGAGACAGGTTTCTCCCCCGTCCTCGATAAAGCAAGGACACCTAAGCAAGACGCATTAGATGCGCCTTGTCATGTGATGCGAAGGATAACCTCGCAGCACTGTACCCTTTCCACCTCCGGTGTGCCACTGTGGCAACCCCTTTTTTCTACAAAAGGAGGCCCGAGGCGACCAGAGGAAGGATTCGGCTTTTTGGAGCTCCTCACGCCCCATAGCTAGCTCAAGAACACAGATATACAATCCACCAAAGCAATAGTAGGGTTTTACGCATCCTCGCGGCCCGAACCTGGATAAACGAACCATGTGCTATCTGTTTGATCCGCTCTTCTCACGACCCCACGCCCCGCTAACCACAGTAGGGATTCTTGTGATCCCATAGGTGTCGTTCCCACCGACATCTTTGGCGCGCCAGGTTGGGGGCGCATTTGTGAGAATTGGCTTTAGCAGTTAGTTCGGCGCTTCTTCATCATCATGGCGCCCAAGAAGAAGACGACGGTGGCGGTTGGCTAGTTGGAAGCTGGACAGCCCATCCCGACGCGGGCGAGCAGCGGACCGGTTGCAGAAAGGACCCGGGGCGCTGCTCGCGAACACCAACACCATCCCAGCAGCTGGAGTTTGGGAGGCGGCGATGTTTGTGCGCCTGGTAACGGGCCACCATCAAGCCCACACCGACTAAACCTCCACCACCGCATCCATGCAGCTACCGACCCAACCAGCTGGGCAGGCACCCGCCTGGCGGCATGCAGATCTTCGTGAAGACCCACCACTGCGCCACCTCAGCTTCCTGCCTACCTACATGGCATCGCAGGCGTCGCTCGCCAGGGCGCATGTCGACACAAGAAGGAGTGGCGACGGACGAGACAGGTTTCTCCCCCGTCCTCGATAAAGCAAGGACACCTAAGCAAGACGCATTAAATGCACCTTGTCATGTGATGCGAATGATAACCTCGCAGCACTGTACCCTTTCCACCCCCGGTGTGCCACTGTGGCAACCCCTTTTTTCTACAAAAGGAGGCCCGAGTCGACCAGAGGAAGGATTCGGCTTTTTGGAGCTCCTCACGCCCCATAGCTAGCTCAAGAACACAGATATACAATCCACCAAAGCAAGAGTAGGGTTTTACGCATCCTCGCGGCCCGAGCCTGGATAAACGAACCGTGTGCTATCTGTTTGATCCGCTCTTCTCACGACCCCACGCCCCGCTAACCACAGTAGGGATTCTTGTGATTCCATAGGTGTCGTTCCCACCGACATCTTTGGCGCGCCAGGTTGGGGGCGCATTTGTGAGAATCGGCTTTAGCAGTTAGTTCGGCGCTTCTTCATCATCATGGCGCCCAAGAAGAAGACGACGGTGGCGGTTGGCTAGTCGGAAGCTGGACAGCCCATCCCGACGCGGGCGAGCAGCGGACCGGTTGCAGAAAGGACCCGGGCCGCTGCTCGCGAACACCAACACCATCCCAGCAGCCGGAGTTTGGGAGGCGGCGATATTTGTGCGCCTGGTAACGGGCCACCATCAGGCCCACACCGACTAAACCTCCACCACCGCATCCATGCAGCTGCCGACCCAACCAGCTGGGCAGGCACCCGCGTGGCGGCATGCAGATCTTCGTGAAGACCCACCACTGCACCTCCTCAGCTGCCTGCCTACCTACATGGCATCGCTGGCCAGGGCGCGTGTCGACACAAGAAGGAGCGGCGACGGACGAGACAGGTTTCTCCCCCGTCCTCGATAAAGCAAGGACACCTAAGCAAGACGCATTAAATGCACCTTGTCATGTGATGCGAAGGATAACCTCGCAGCATTGTACCCTTTCCACCTCCGGTGTGCCACTGTGGCAACCCCTTTTTTCTACAAAAGGAGGCCCGAGGCGACCAGAGGAAGGATTCGGCTTTTTGGAGCTCCTCACGCCCCATAGCTAGCTCAAGAACACAGATATACAATCCACCAAAGCAAGAGTAGGGTTTTACGCATCCTCGCGGCCCGAACCTGGATAAACGAACCGTGTGCTATCTGTTTGATCCGCTCTTCTCACGACCCCACGCCCCGCTAACCACAGTAGGGATTCTTGTGATCCCATAGGTGTCGTTCCCACCGACATCTTTGGCGCGCCAGGTTGGGGGCGCATTTGTGAGAATCGGCTTTAGCAGTTAGTTTGGCGCTTCTTCATCATCATGGCGCCCAAGAAGAAGACGACGATGGCGATTGGCTAGTCGGAAGCTGGACAAGCCATCCCGACGCGGGCGAGCAGCGGACCGGTTGCAGAAATGACCCGGGGCGCTGCTCGCGAACACCAACACCATCCCAGCAGCCGGAGTTTGGGAGGTGGCGATGTTTGTGCGCCTGGTAACGGGCCACCATCAAGCCCACATCGACTAAACCTCCACCACCGCATCCATGCAGCTACCGACCCAACCAGCTGGGCAGGCACCCGCGTGGCGGCATGCAGATCTTCGTGAAGACCCACCACTGTGCCACCTCAGCTTCCTGCCTACCTACATGGCATCGCAGGCGTCGCTCTCCAGGGCGCATGTCGACACAAGAAGGAGCGGCGACGGACAAGACAGGTTTCTCCCCCGTCCTCGATAAAGCAAGGACACCTAAGCAAGACGCATTAAATGCACCTTGTCATGTGATGCGAAGGATAACCTTGCAGCACTGTACCCTTTCCACCTTCGGTGTGCCACTGTGGCAACCCCTTTTTTCTATAAAAGGAGGCCCGAGGCGACCAGAGGAAGGAATCGGCTTTTTGGATCTCCTCATGCCCCATAGCTAGCTCAAGAACATAGATATACAATCCACCAAAGCAGGACTAGGGTTTTACGCATCCTCGCGGCCCGAACCTGGATAAACGAACCGTGTGCTATCTGTTTGTTCCGCTCTTCTCACGACCCCGCGCCCCGCTAACCATAGTAGGGATTCTTGTGATCCCATAGGTGTCGTTCCCACCGACACAACACTGCGCACCGGACTCATCATCATTGAAGCCTGGTTTGGGGTCTACTGAGGGAGTCATGGATTAGGGGGTCTCCAAACAGCCGGATTATATCCTTTGGCCGGACTGTTGGACTATGAAGATACAAGATTGAAAACTTCGTCTCGTGTCCGGATGGGACTCTACTTGGCATGGAAGGCAAGCTAGGCAATACAGATATGTATATCTCCTCCTTTGTAACCGACCTTGTGTAACCCTAGCCCCCTCTGCTGTCTACATAAACCGGAGGGTTTTAGTCCGTAGGACAACATACAATCATACCATAGGCTAGCTTCTAGGGTTTAGCCTCTCCGATCTCGTGGTAGATCAACTCTTGTAATACCCATATCATCAAGAATAAATCAAGCAGGACATAGGGTTTTACCTCCATCGAGAGGGCCCGAACCTCGGTAAAACATCGTGTCCCCTGCCTCCTGTTACCATCCGCCTTAGAGGCACCCTTCGGGACACCCTACCCGAGATCCGCCGGTTTTGACACCGACAATGTCCTTAGGCGTGTTCAATCCGCCAAGGGTTCCAACAAGTTGATGCCGAAGTGGGAAGGTCCTTACTGGGTAGTTCGAGTCACCAGACATTGCGCATCTTTGCAAGTTATACCTGTAAGGCATGGTTGTTGGGCTCAGCCCAGCAGCCACCTTTTGTACAAGCTCTGCCGATTGTGACACCCCGAGTCCGATGCGCCAGATGTCATCCAGTTATTCGCCATCTTTGCCATGTCATTTGTGAAGGAAATATGCCCTAGAGGCAATAATAAAGTTATTATTTATATTTCTTATATCATGATAAATTTTTTTATTCATGCTAGAATTGTATTAACCGGAAAATTAGTACATGTGTGAATATATGGACAAACAGAGTGTCACTAGTATGCCTCTACTTGACTAGCTCATTGAATCAAAGATGGTTAAGTTTCCTAGCCATAGACATGACTTGTCATTTGATTAACGAGATCACGTCATTAGAGAATGATGTGATTGACTTGACCCATTCCGTTAGCTTAGCATTCGATCGTTTAGTATATTGCTATTGCTTTCTTCATGACTTATACATGTTCCTATGACTATGAGATTATGCAACTCCTGAATACCAGAGGAACACTTTGTGTGCTACCAAACGTCACAACATAACTGGGTGATTATAAAGGTGCTCTACAGGTGTCTCCAATGGTACTTGTTGTGTTGGCATAGATCAAGATTAGGATTTGTCACTCCGATTGTCGGAGAGGTATCTTTGGGCCCTCTCGGTAATGCACATCACTTTAAGCCTTGCAAACAATGCAACTAATGAGTTAGTTGCGGGATGATGTATCACGGAACGAGTAAAGAGATTTGCCGGTAATGAGATAGAACTAGGTATTGAGATACCGATGATCGAATCTTGGGCAAGTAACATACCGATGAAAAACGGAACAATGTATGTTGTTATGCGGTTCGACCGAAAAAGATCTTTGTAGAATATGTAGGAGCCAATATGAGCATCCAGGTTCCGCTATTAGTTTTTGACCAGAGACGAGTCTCGGTCATGTCTACATAGTTCTCGAACCCGTAGGGTCCACACGCTTAACGTTCGGTGACGATCGGTAATATGAGTTTATGTGTTTTGATGTACGGAAAGGTAGTTCGGAGTCCCTGATGAGATCGGGGACATGACGAGGAGTCTCAAAATGGTTGAGACATAAAGATAGATATATTGGACGACTATATTCGGACATCGGAAAGGTTCCGAGTGATTCAGTAATTTTTCGGAGTACCGGAGAGTTACGGGAATTAGCCGGGGAGTATATGGGCCTTATTGGGCTTTAGGGGAAAGAGAGAGGGTAGGCTGAACGCCCTCCCAAGGCTTAGTCCGAATTGGACTATGGGGATGGGCGGCACCCGCTCCTTCCTTCTCTTGTCTTTTCCATTTCCTTCTCTCCTACTCCTACAACATGGAAGGGGGGAACCCTACTCCCGGTGGGAGTAGGACTCCCCAGCGTGCGCCATAGTAGAGGGTCGTCCCTCCCCCTCCTCCACTCCTTTATATACGGGGGATGGGGGCACCTCATGAACAAACAAGTTGATTGTTCCAAGCCGTGTGCGGTGCTCCCTCCACCATATTCCACCTCGGTCATATCGTAGCAGTGCTTAGGCGAAGCCCTACGTCGGTAGCATCATCATCACCGTCATCACGCCATCGTGCTGACATAACTCTCCCTCGAAGCTCTGCTGGATCGGAGTTCGTGGGACGTCACTGAGCTGAACGTGTGCTGAACTCGAAGGTGCCGTACATTCGGTACTTGGATCGGTCGGATCGTGAAGACGTAGGACTACATCGACCACTTTCTCATAACGCTTCCGCTTACGGTCTATGAGGGTACGTGGACGACACTCTCCCCTCTCGTTGCTATGCATCACCATGATCTTGCGTGTGCGTAGGTATTTTTTTGGAATTACTATGTTCCCTAACAATTTATTTGTGTGTTGCATCTTGCCATGTCATCATGTGCATTGCATCCTCATGTTTTCAAAACTTGCATCCAGTCACTTTCTCCGTTGTCCATTTCGGAATCCGGCACTCTCCCACGCACCCGCCGCACCTCCCAGATCTTGTTTCGTGAGAGGGAGAAAAACGTCCTCGGAATGGGCCAAGATTTGTAGAGCGGCCTTGGTATATCACCGGTAGACCGCTTGCCAAGTTTCGTTCCATCTGGAGGTCGTTTGATGCCACAACGGTTAACCGCATTAACCGCCAGACCCCTTTCTCTTTGTAGCCCAACACCCCTCCTTAGCAGCCTAGTAGCCCATCAAAACCCCCTCCATGTTCTTCACCGTTGGATCGCGATCATGTGGGTGAAAACCAAACCTCAATAGCCCTCTACTAGCTCCCTCTACCTATAAAAGGCATATCCCCCTCCAATTTCGGGCGAAACCCTAGCCTCCTCCTTCCTCCACGCCGTCGGACACATCCGCCACCGGCCGGACGCGTCCAACAGATGCCCTCGACCAATTAGGAGCTGCCACGTCACCACCGCCAAGCCTCCTCCACCGCGCCACGCCGTTGCCCGCCCGGGCCCACGCTCGCCCGCGCCAGCGCCGCCGCCCCCCACTCGTCGGTGCCCCGCTACACCACCGCCTCCCCCGCGCCGCCCGCACCACCGCCCATGCGCCGTCGTCCGCCACCTCCCGAACATGTGGCCATGTCCGTTGCCGCCCGCGCGCTCGCCGCCACCCGCGTCAGCCGCCGCCGCCCGCACCTGCCGCCGCCTTGCCCTGTCGCGCCGCCGCTGCCTTGCATCGCGTGCCACCCGCCGCTCCTCGCCGTCGTTGTCGCCTGACCCTATCCGGCCATCTCCGGTCACCCCCGCCTCCTCTGGCCACCTCCGGCCGCCCCACACCTCGCCGGAGTCACCTCCGCCCTCGCGGGAGCTCACCTGGACGAGATCCACCGGTCCCTCACCCGGATCTTCTCGTCCCCGCACCTTCCCGTCCAGTTTTCCTGAGAGGTTGATTTCGTCAAAGTCCCTGATCTGTGACATTATGTGTCCATCTTCCTCATATCATAACTTTGTGCATGTGGCTCATTTTGCGTGTATGATATGTCAAAGTGTTCATCTCTGAATGCTCTACATGCTAGTTTCTCTTGTGTGCATGTTACTGTTGGTATTGATGCCTTAATCATCATTGCAGAAGTGCTAAATGATATAATCTGCTGGGAGTTGTCGTAACTTGCTGATTTGTCTTTTTCATAGCATTTTGTGTGCTTATCTTTTGAGCATCATGTACACATGTTTTAGGAGCATATTCATGCCATATTTAAAGTGGTGCAATCCATGTATTTTTATGTGCCCTATGGTGACTAGCACTAGCATGCAAAGTAGGGTACTTACTGTTGCTGATTTCAGTGACTTGATGATTTCTGCTAGATTATCTTGCCATGTTAACTTGTTGCTACAAGTGAATTCATGCATAATCTCGAGATGCTCAGTAAGCATGTTTTGTAGATCTTGTTATGCTCTAACCATCCATTCCCTTGTTTGTAATTACGACCTGCTGTAGCTTGCCATTACCATGCTGTAAATTTGCTAAATATTGTTTTTTCAGCCTGTTACCAGTAAGTTTAGTTTTGCCATGTGAATAGTTAATGTTCTCTGCATCCTATGGTCATGTCCTTGACATGAATAGTTGCACAAATATGTTGCTGTTGGTTATATTCATATGCCATGAAATGCTTTCTGGTGATTTGCACAAGCTCGCAAACATGCCTACTTGTCGTTCTCCTGCCATGTTCAGTTTACTACAATCTGTTATCATTTGTAATCTTGCCCTGATGTTTTGAGCATGTTCTAGTGATTTCTAGTACTATCTTAGTGTTCATCTTTTGTAGTTCTCTACCTGTACATGCTTGACATGCCCTTTGATGCCATGAAATCTTCTTGTATCATATACCTTTGTTGTCTCAAAGTATGCATCATGAATATGTTGTTAGCCTTACTCTATTTTTCACAAAGTCTGAGAATCTATTATGACTTGCAATCTTGTCTTGATGAATGCCGTTGAACTAGAGGTTATATGGAGATGCTTAGTAAGCTTGTTTTGCCATGTTTAACCTATAATTTAATGCCATGATTTTTCTTGTTATGTCCTCGCAATGTAGCATCATTGGTTCATGCCTCCAACATGTCAACATGTTATTTCTGCTCACATGTATGCCATTTTTTCACTAAGTCATAATATGTGTTATAAAGTTGCCTTTTTCTTTGCTCATATTGGTTTAATCTTGATGCTTATGAACCTGAACCTTGATCATAATTGAAGCATGTAATCTATACTTTAAGTGCATATCAAGTTTGTGTCCATATGTTTCCAGTAGCATGTTGTCCTTGATTGCAAAGTGCTTACTTGTTGTTTTGGGCAGATTGTGTCTAAAACTCGTATTGAGTGTACATGAAACTTGCTTGGTTTTGCATGTAGTGTTAGCGTGCCATGTTGCATCCATGTTTTGGAGTGTTTGTGATTGTGTTTTGCTTGTGTTTGCATCAATCCATGTTTAACTCGTTTTTCTCATATCTTCTTGGCCGTAGCTCCGAATTAAGCGAACTTTATATGTAACTTGGCTAGAAAACCGCGTAGATAATCTTGGTGCACTTTAACTTGATGTTTAATAAGTTCAACATAATGTTTTCCTCAGATCTGGACCAATTTCGAAATTTGTATATGGGGAGTTTCTGGAAGTGTTATATGTTGATTTCGGCCTCATTTAAACTTGCTTTGGTGTGTTGTTCTTGTATGCATCCTCTCTTGCCGTGAGTAGAATCATGTAGCCTTGTCATGCATCATACTTGGATGAGCATCATGTCATGTTTATGTGTTGTGTGTTTACCATGTGGTTTGCTCCTTTCCGTTTGTGCTCCTTCTCGATAGTTCCTGTTTCGTTGCGATTGTGAGGATTCGTTCATCTACGTGGGTTCATCTACTTCATGGACTCATTCTTCTTCCTAGGAGGATTTCAGGCAAGATGACTGTCACCTTGGATCTCACTACTATGTTTGCTATGCTAGTTGTCTCGATGCTCTCGCTATGTCGCGCTACCTATCACTTGTTTATCAAGCCTCCCAAATTGCCGTGATAACTTCTAACCTTTTCACCCTTCCTAGCAAACCGTTGTTTGGCTATGTTACCGCTCTGCTCAGCCCCTCTTATAGCATTTCTAGTTGCAGGTGCAGCTGCAGGTTGTTCCATGTTGGGACATGGATATCATGGGATATCATAATATCTCTTATTTAATTAATGCCCATATATACTTGGTAAAGGGTGGAAGGCTCGGCCTTTTGCTTGGTGTTTTGTTCCACTCTTCACATTCGTGGTTACAACAGAGATCCGAAGACTTGGGTCCTTGAGTGGATGACCGGCAATGTTCATCACGAAGCCAAAGCCTTTGATATCATTGAGCTCACTGGTCTGCCCACTCCTGGAGATCTTTATAAACCTAGTTGTCAGCTTCCCAGTGCAGCTATGGAGAGCATCTTTCAGAAGCCTGAACCGAACATGAGTCAGATGCTCAGCATGATGAAGCCTTTGCCTCCAGATGCTGCATATCCTAAGGAGTTCTTTGTTGAAGACCTTGAGTATCTGCCACGCACTATCTATCACATTATCAGGCGAACTCTCTGGCCCATCAAAGGACATTCTCCACATCTAAAGCTGGAAGGTGCAATGAGGACTCTGGTCTTTTATATTCTTCACGACAAATGCTTCAATGCACAAGACTTCTTCATCCGCCAACTTGCTACATCAGGATCTGATCTTTTTGGCTTGAAGTTTTACGCTCCATGGATAATGCGGTTGATCAAACTACACTTAGCTATCTCATATCAGCCGTCTGCTCGCAATCATCGGATCTTTCTGCCTGACATTGATATGTCCGTTGAAGCCATCTATCCAGAGCCTGCCAAGGAGCCTCTTTGTAACGCCATCAATGCGGCTATATCTCCCACGTGTCGAGGCATGACTTAGAGGCATAACCGCATTGAAAGCAATGTCGCAAGTTAGGCAATCATCACAACATCCCATGTAATATATATAATAAAGGGGAGATACAATAGTTGGCTTACACTCGCCACGTCACATCAAAGTACATAAATAACATACATCATCCAAACACGCATGGCCCAACTATGGCGCCAAAATAAAAGACAACCCAACAAGAGACATAGGTCCCGATCACCCCAACTGGGCACCACTACTGATCATCAGGAAAAGACACATAGTAACGCTGAGAATCCTCGTCGTACTCCCACTTGAGATCAAGCGCGCCATCTGGAGCTGTATCATCTGTCCCTGCATCTAGTGTAATAGTAATCTATGAGCCACAGGGACTCAGCAATCTCGCACCCTCGCGATCAAGACTATTTAAGCTTAATAGGAAGGATGGGGGTAAATGTAAGTGGAGCTGCAGCAAGCGACTAGCTTATATGGTGGCTAACTTATTTGCAAAAGAGAGCGAGAAGAGGAGGCAAAGCACGAGCGAGAAACTAGGGAGCAACCTGCGCAAACATAACTCCAACACCGTGTCCACTTCGCGGACTCCGCCGAGAAGAGGCCATCACGGTAACACACTCAGTTGATTCATTTTAATTAATTAAGGTTCAAGTTATCTACAACCAGACATTAACAAATTCCCATCTGCCCATAACCGCGGGCACGGCTTTCGAAAGATCAATCCCTGCAGGGGGTCCCAACTTAGCCCATAACAAGCTCTCACGGTCAACGAAGGAATAGACCTCCACCCAAGACACACCGATCAGACTCGGTATCTCGGTACAACAAGACGATTCGACAGGTTAAAACAAGACCAACAACACCGCCCGAATGTGCCAACAAATCCCGATAGGAGCTGCACATATCTCTTTCTCAGGGCACACTCAGATGAGCGCTCCATACAACTAAAACCAAACCTCGAGTTTCCCCGAGGGGGCGCTGCAAAGGACTCTAGTTCGGACCAACACTCAGAGGAGCACTGGCCCATGGGGGGTTTAAAATAAGATGACCCTCGGGCTCCAGAAACCCAAGGGAAAAAGAGGCTAGGTGGCAATGGTAAAACCAATGTTGGGCATTGCTGGAAAAGCTTTAATCAAGGCGAAATATCAAGGGGTTCCCATTATAGCCCAACCGCATAAGGGACGCAAAATCCGGGAACATAACACCGATATGATGGAAACTAGGGCGGCGAGAGTGGAACAAAACACTAGGCGGGAGGCCGAGCCTTCCACCCTTTACCAAGTATATAGATGCATTAATATAACATGGCAATATAATGATATCCCAACATGTAAATAAATGTTCCAACAAAGAACGGCTCCAATCTTCACCTGCAACTAACAACGCTATAAGAGGGGCTGAGCAAAGCGGTAACATAGCCAATCAATGGTTTGCTAGGACAATGGTGGGTTAGAGGTTCAACATGGCAATTGGGAGGCTGACAAGCAAGTGGTAGGCATCGTAGCATTGGCATAGCAAAAGAGCGAGCAAGCTAGCATAGCAAAGATAGTAGTGATTTCAAGGGTATGATCATCTTGCCTGCACAGTTGTCAGAGTTGACTGGATCCTCAAAAGCAAACTCAACGGGCTCCTCGTTAGTGAACTCTTCTCCCGGCTCTACCCAAACAACACAAACAAGCAACAAGGATACAATCAACCACGTGCAAACTCCAACAATAAGATGCAATGATAGTATGCTATGCGGGATGCGATGCGGGATGCAAAATGCAAGATGTGACAGGAAATACATGAACCTGGCCTCAACTTGGAAACCCAAGTGTTCCACTGGATAGAGGGGATGAAATCGCTTGAAAACGATATAAAGATCATTGGAATCGGAGTTACGGTTTGGAAATGGCAAGGGTTTTAAGATATGACACCGGTCTGCGATTTACAGTAAGTAGGTATCTAAATGCAACGAAATGAACATGCTACAGCCACCAAACATGACAACAAAATACATGGCAGGGATGCCCACAAGATGCTTAACAAAACACTAGTGCTGAGCCATGGCCAAATTCATCCATTATGAGGTTCTAACAAGCATGGCAAAAACGAATATGCAAAACAGATTTCAGACTTAGTGAAATTAACACTAGCCTAAAATTTCAGACCACGATGCTCTCTTCGGAGCAGCAAAACAACATGATACATAGCCTGATTATGACACGTAAGAATATGGCATGGAGCTACTCAACAAGCTTAACAAAACACCCAAAGTGACCTTGGGCCAAAAGGGTTCACAAAATACTCTAACGAGCACACGAACATAGATGAAACACAATCAGTTTTTAGACTTTGTGAAAACTGAGACATGCTGAAATTGAACTCACGAAGGCATGTAAACGAGCTCGATGCACTCACTACGGTGCAAGTCATAGCAAGGCAAGCATACATCCATTAATAAGGCACAAAATTCTAGCTAGACATGGCAAGAACAATGGCATAGCATGCACGGATCAATAACAATAGCATTGGCAAAATCGCAAACAAGTTGACGATCTGCCAAGATTTACCACGAAGCAAAAGTAGAGCTCGATTGACTCAAGCTAGAGCACTCCACATGTGCAAACAAAGACATGGATGGATAGAGCATAACATGATTAACAAAACTCCCTTACTGATCATCCTCAAAAGAGGCACGGATCACTAGGAAACAAGCTGAACATATGGCATCATGAACTAGATAATCCCAGACTTGGTGAAAACAACTAAGTCCCTGAAAACAGATTTACCAAGTGCCTCACTTTGCAAGCTTGCACAAGTCACCACACACATCCTAAAAATGCATGGGTTGCACCTCTGGAAAGAAGGAAAAATTCTTAACAATTCATATGAAGGACTCACTGGCATATCATGCACACAATAATCATGGCAAAAATGACAAAAGTCTAAGATGAACTAGCAGATCTGACAAATATCTCATGAAGCCTCCTTCTAGTAGCATTTCGGGCATCAAGATGAACTCAAATGCAAAAGATGCAATGGAATGAAATGATGTACATTTTGAGACGAACATTTTGATATACTATATGTCCAAAACGGAGCTACGGATGCGGAGATATCATCAGTCAAAGTTTGCATAAAAATTAAGGGGGAGAGGGAAAAGTCAACCGAGATCCGGATCTGGATCTAAGGTGGAACTGGAGCACGCCGGGGTACTGTAGCACGAGCTCGCCGGAGGCTTGCCAGAAATGGCGGGGACGGCGGCCGGAGAAGGTAAGCCGGCGAGGGGAGGCGGAGGAGGACGGTGGGGCCGGGCACGGACGGCGAGGCGGCGAGCGCGGCGTCTCCGGTGGCGGTTGGTGGCGGAGCCGGCGTCGGGCGGAGCCGGAGATGGGCGGCGCAGTGAGCTCCTGGCACAGCGGAGGCGAGGATCCGGCGCGGCGGCGACCGGACGGCTCGGTGGCGGCGGGAGAAAGGAGACGGCGTCGGCGACCGGGCGCGCGCGGGGGATGGGGAGGGCCCCGCGTGGGCCTGCGGGCCAGCGGAGGCGGCGATGTGGACCGGGGCGGCGGGCGAATCCCGTCATGACACGTGGCGGCGGCGGGCTAACCGGACATGTCCGGCTCGTGAGATTTCGTCCGGCGGCGGCGAGAGGGCTGGATCTAGGGTTAGGGGGGAGAAGAACCGTGAATTTCGGAGGGGGGTGTATATATGGGCATAAGTGGAGCTAGGAGAGTCCAAATGAGGTGCGGTTTTCGGCCACGCGATCGTGATCGAACGCTCTAGGGCATGGAGCAGAGTTTGGTGGGTTTCGGGCCAAATTGGAAGGGTGTTGGGCTGCAACACACACGAGGCCTTTTCGGTCCGTCGGTTAACCGTTGGAGTATCAAACGAAGTCCAAATGGTACGAAACTTGACAGGCGGTCTACTGGTAGTAAACCAAGGCCGCATGACAAGTCTCGGTCCAATCCGGAAATGTTTAATCCCCAAACATGAAAGAAAGCTAGAATTGACCACCGGAGGAGAACGAAGCGCCGGAATGCAAAACGGACAACGGGGAAAATGCTCGAATGCAAGAGATTAACATGTATGCAAATGCAATGCACATGATGACATGATATGAGATGCATGAAAACGAAAACAACACACGGAGACAAAGACCCGAACCCGAGAAATAAATATAACTTAACGCCGGAAACGACAAGAGTTGGAGTACAAATTGGGAAAGTAATATCTGGGGCGTTACAACACTCCACCACTACGAAAAGATCTCGTCCCGAGATCTAGGACTGAAAGAACTCTGGGTACTCAGAACGGAGGTGATCCTCGCATTCCCAGGTAGCTTCATGGTCGGAATGGTGTGACCACTTTACTTTGAGAAATTTGATTGACTTGTTGCGAGTCCTGCGTTCAGTCTCTTCAAGGATTGCAACTGGGTGCTCACGATAGGAGAGATCTTCTTGGAGCTCAACGTCCTCGAAGTTGACGGTGCGTTCAGGCGTCTTGAAGCACTTTCGGAGTTGGGAGACATGGAACACATCATGAACATTTGCAAAGTTTGAAGGAAGCTCGAGTTGATAGGCGAGGTCGCCTCTCTTGCTGACAATCTTGAAAGGTCCCACGTATCTAGGGGCAAGCTTCCCTTTGATACCGAAGCGACGAGTCCCTTTCATAGGAGAGACGTGGAGGTAAACATGATCTCCGATCTCGAAAGCCAAATCACGGTGCTTACTATCATAGTAGCTCTTCTGGCGGCATTGGGCTGCTTTGAGGTTATCATGAATGACCTTGCACATTTCTTCTGCCTCTGTGATTAAGTCATTACCTAGCAGCTGACGTTCACCGGTTTCAGACCAGTTGAGAGGGGTACGGCATTTCCTACCATACAGAATTTCAAATGGGGCCTTGCCCGAACTTGCTTGAAAACTGTTGTTGTATGAGAATTCAGTAGAAGGAAGACAATCCTCCCACTTCATGCCGAAGGAGATAACACAAGCCCTGAGCATATCTTAAAGAATCTGGTTGACACGCTCGACTTGACCGCTTGTTTGAGGATGGAAAGCAGTGCTGAAGCGGATGTTGGTGCCCATGGCCTTCTGAAAAGAATCCCAAAACTTGGAGGTAAAGATGCTGCCATGGTCTGAAGATATCACTTGAGGAATACCGTGCAGAGAGACAATTCGAGAGGTATAGAGTTCCGCCAATTGAGCTGCAGTGATCGACTCTTTGATAGGCAGAAAGTGAGCCACTTTGGTGAGCTTGTCGATGACAACGAATATAGCATCATTGCCACGCTTGGACTTTGGAAACCCAGTCACGAAGTCCATTTCAATGTGGTCAAACTTTCATTCTGGAATGGCAAGAGGTTGGAGGAGACCTTCTGGCCTTTGGTGTTCTGCCTTCACTCTTCTGCAGACATCACATTCATTCACGAATTGAGCGATCTCGCGCTTCATTCGAGTCCACCAATAAGCTTGCTTGAGATCCTGATACATCTTCGTACTCCCAGGGTGGATGGAGAGGAGAGAATTGTGAGCCTCGTTCATGATCACTTTATGAAGTTCACCCTTGGGTACCACAATTCGATCCTCGAAGAAGAGAGTGTCCTTGTCATCAAGGTGGTAGCACTTGTACTTGGACTGACTCTTGGAAATCCCAATCTTCACCTTTTTCACCATAGCATCAAGAAGCTGGGCTTGGCGAATCTGGTCTTCCAAGGTAGGAGAGACTTGAAGGTTGGCGAGGAAACCTTGAGGAACAACTTGCAGATTAAGTTTGCGGAAAGCTTCACAAAGCTCGGGTTGATAAGGCTTCAGAATCAGACTATTGCAATATGCTTTCCTGCTCAAAGCGTCAGCAATCACATTGGCCTTGCCTGGAGTATACTCGATACTCGGATTGTACTCTTGAATCATTTCGACCCATCGAGTTTTCCTGAGGTTGAGATTAGGCTGAGTGAAGATGTACTTGAGACTCTTGTGATCAGTGAAAATGTCCACTTTTCTTCCCAATAGAAGATGTCTCCAAGTCAACAAAGCATGCACAACTGCCGCCAACTCGAGATCATGAGTGGGGTAGTTCTTCCCATTAGGCTTCAACTGGCGAGAGGTATAAGCAACAACTTTCTTCTCTTGCATCAGTACAGCACCGAGACCTTGGAGAGAGGCATCACAAAAGACCTTGTACGGCTTGGACTCATCAGGCGGAGTCAGAACTGGGGCAGTGATCAACTTCTCTTTCAAAGTGTTGAAAGCAATATCACACTCCGGAGACCAAACATACTTGACGTGCTTCTGGAGAAGATTTCAGAGAGGCTTCGCGATCTTAGAAAAGTTTTCAACGAATCTTCGGCAATAGCTTGCGAGACCAAGGAAGCTACGGAGTTGCTTCACTTTCTAAGGAGGTTCCCAATTAACAATTGCAGACACCTTCTCAGGATTCACGGCAATGCCTTTGGCAGAGATGATATGACCAAGATAAAGCACCTCATTGAGCCAAAATTCACACTTGGAGAACTTGGCGTAGAACTGATGTTCCCTGAGCTTGTCAAGAACAAAACGCAAGTGCTTGGCATGATCTTCCTTGTTCTTGGAGAAAACCAGAATGTCGTTGAGATAGACCAAAACGAAGTCATTGGTGTAGGGGTTGAAGATGAAGTTCATCATGCGAGAGAATGTCGGAGGAGCGTTGGCGAGGCCAAAAGACATGACAGTGTATTCATATGACCCATAGCTTGTCCTGAAGGCCGTCTTGGGAATATCTTGCTCACGGATTCGAACCTGATGATAACCCATATGGAGATCAAGCTGGGAGAATACTTGGGCACCCTTGAGTTGTTCGAACAGCTCATTGATGTTGGGAAGTGGGTATTTGTTCTTGATGGTCTTCTTGTTCAATGGACGATAATCAACACAAAGTCGGTCTGTTCCATCCTTCCTCTTCACAAAAAGAACACCACAACCCCACGGAGAAGAACTAGGCCGAATGAGACCCATTCTTTCTTGAATATCGAGTTGTTTCTTCAGCTCCTTCAACTCTTCAGGTCCGAGCTTGTAAGGACGCTTGCACACAGGTTCCGTACCAGGCTCAAGTTCAATAACAAATTCAACGGGCCGGTGCGGAGGCATTCCTGGTAGTTCTTCTGGGAAGACGTCTTGATACTCACAAACGACTGGAATCTGCGAAATAGCATCCAATTCACCCTTCTCATTGAGAGAAAACAACCAGATGGTATTATCCCGAGCGGCAAAGACAATGACATCCTCAGATGAATGAGTCAATTGAATCTGCCTGGCTGCACAATCGAGGTGAGCCTTGTGCTTAGAGAGCCAGTCCATCCCAAGAATAAGATCAATATCGGAATCGCCAAGAACAATTGGGGAAGAAAGGAACTTGTAGTCGCCCAAAGTGATAGTAACCTCCGGAACGCAGGTGTTAGTTGTCATCTGCTTGCCCGGTGACACAATTTGCAAGGCACTTTGCAGATACTGATAATCGCACTCATACTTTGATGCAAAAGGTTTGGAAATGAAACAATGCGATGCACCAGTGTCAAAAAGAACTTTTGTAGGAATATCGTTAACAGGAAGGTTACCCATGATCACATCTGATGAATCCTCTGCCTAAGCTGCATTCAGCAAGTTGACCTTGGCAGACTTGGGGTTATGCTTGACCACTGTTGTACTTGCCGATCTGACAGGAGGAGGAGGAGGAAGATGCCTCTGGTTGAAACACTTGTTGGCATAGTGACCCTTCTGTTGGCACTTGTTGCACGTGACCTCTAAAAGCGGACGGTGGTACAGAGCACTCGATCTTGGAGCTTGAGACGAAGTCTTGTTCTGAAAGCCTGGGTTGGGTGGGTGGGAAGAACCACTGCCCCCTTTGCTCTTCTGCTGATACGGCTGACGGAAAGAAGGAGGAGGAAGCCAATAATTCTGCTGCTTGGCCACTTGAGTAGAGGAAGAAGGCGTAGTGTCTCTGACTCGCTTCCTGGAAGCATCACACCTCAACTGAGCAGCCTCTTGCTTCAGTGCCATGTTGTAGAACTCATCGTATCTCAACGGCTCAAAGAGGACAAGAGCGAGCTGAATTTCTTCACGGAGACCACCCCTGAACTGGTATATCATGCTCTTCTCATCAGGAACATCCTGCTTGGCAAAGCGGGCGAGCTTCTGGAACAACTTGTTGTAGTCATAGACAGACAAAGAGCCTTGCTTCAGATTGCGGAACTCCTCACGTTTGCTTTCAGTCACACTCTGAGGGATGTGATGAGCTCGGAAATCTCGACGGAAATCATCCCAAGTGATCAAAGGTCCACCTCTGGAATCCTTGTACTGCTGGAACCACTCTGCAGCCTGATCCTGGAAAGAAGCGAACTTGAAGAAATCTTCAGGCCTGACGTTGCTGCATTCAAAGTGCTTGCCCAGATCCACTAGCCAATCGTCAGCATCGGTAGCCTCAACACAATTGCTGAACGTCTTCGGCCCATTAGCGAGGAACTGGTTCAGTGTAGCAAAATGGTTCTGATTGTTGCCTTGATTCCCTTGACTGCCTTAATTGCGCCCTTGGAGGATTTGCATGATCAACTGTGTATTTGCATTGGTTGCGGCCATCACAGCTTGCCAAGCCTCCGGAGGAGGTGGAGGTGGTGGCGGATCAGGATTCGGAGTCGTGCGCGTAGGAGGAGCCATCCTGAAGAGGTTGACCACCATTAGCACATAGATAGACACATATTGAAGCTGAATCCAACGGAATGAAAATTTCAACATAAAGTCTTCACATCCGAACAAAATGAACGAATGCACTTCTCTTGAAGTGGTCACATATCCCTAAATTGCGAAGCCACGTAGAATTAGGTAGAAGAGGTAAATCAACAAGGGATGGAATCAACATATGACTTCGACGCAACTCGAATACCACCACTCAAAATAAAACCAAGGATTGGCTTGCGAAATAAGCCGGAATAAACATATGATAGAGATTTCGTCCGAAGTTTTCGTGGTGGGACCTACACGGGCTCGATCGTACAACACCATCATGTACAAGGCAGTGCACATGACATACGAAGCGTCCCCGAGTCAGCATAGCCAAGAACTCTTTAAGACACAACGAGACCACTGTAAAATCGACCGTGAATAGGCGAACCACTAGACGTCGAACCCCAATTTCATATCATACATCTGTCGGAAGGATATCCAAAGATCTACTTGAATTCCCACCTATGAAACTCCCGAAACTTTCCGGTTATGCAATCAGGTGTTGGGGATACAGGGGAAGCATAATATCTCACCCAAACTAGCAATACCTACATCCAGCTGTATCCATCCTTCAACACATAACCAAGAAACCTTCGGAAACCATCTACCTCAACCTTCGAAAAGCATCCGTTATACAAGTTATGGCGATACTTCCGAACTCCCGCCCCAGTACTGGCTGGCGTCGAGGTTATCTCACCAACGAACTGCATAAAGGAGATTTTCGATGTCGGCGAACATATCTCAAGTATTCCAGAATTGCAATGATAAAATTATGATGACAACACCTCAGAGCTCAACTCCCCGGGACACTTCCACTAAACCCCTGACAGGAGGCACCAAGACAGTGTTCTCATCATAAGCCATCGGAACAAATCCAAGATACTCACGTGATCCTAAAAAATTTTTTAGTGAAATTTGAGAAGAGAAGAGTCAAAACTCTACGTCAGGATGTCTTACCAGAGCGATGAGGAGACTGGGAAGTAAAAAGAATTCCTAAGCTCTCCGATATATAATTCCTAAATGACTCAAAACATTTTTCTAGACACAACTCGGCTGCTAAAAACGATCAAACAGTGGGGGCTCCTAAGGTCGGGGAAGGCTCTGATTACCAACTTGTAACGCCCTCGATGCAGCTATATCTCCCACATGTCGAGGCACGACTTAGAGGCATAACCGCATTGAAAGCAATGTCGCAAGTTAGGAAATCATCACAACATCCCATGTAATATATATAATAAAGGGGAGATACAATAGTTGGCTTACACTCGCCATGTCACATAAAAGTACATAAATAACATACATCATCCAAACACTCATGGCCCGACTACGGCGCCAAAATAAAAGACAACCCAACAAGCGACATAGGTCCCGATCACCCCAACTGGGCACCACTACTGATCATCAGGAAAAGACACATAGTAACGCTGAGAATCCTCGTCGTACTCCCACTTGAGCTCAAGCGCGCCATCTAGAGCTGTATCATCTGTCCCTGCATCTGGTGTAATAGTAATATGTGAGCCACAGAGACTCAGCAATCTCGCACCCTCACGATCAAGACTATTTAAGCTTAATAGGAAGGATGGGGTTAAATGTAAGTGGAGCTGCAGCAAGCGACTAGCATATATGGTGCCTAACTTATTTGCAAAGCACGAGCGAGAAACTAGGGAGCAACCTACGCAAACATAACTCCAACACTGTGTCCACTTCGCGGACTCCGCCGAGAAGAGGCCATCACGGTAACACACTCAGTAGATTCATTTTAATTAATTAAGGTTCAAGTTATCTACAACCGGACATTAACAAATTTCCATCTGCCCATTACCACGGGCACGGCTTTCGAAAGATCAATCCCTGCAGGGCGGTCCCAACTTAGCCCATAACAAGATCTCACGGTCAACGAAGGAATAGATCTCCACCCAAGACACACCGATCAGACTCGGTATCTCGGTACAACAAGATGATTCGACAGGTTAAAACAAGACCAGCAACACCGCCCGAATGTGCCGACAAATCCCGATAGGAGCTGCACATATCTCTTTCTCAGGGCACACTCATATGAGCGCTCCATACAACTAAAACCAAACCTCGAGTTTCCCCGAGGGGGCGCTGCACAGGACTCTAGTTCGGACCAACACTCAGAGGAGCACTGGCCCGTGGGGGTTTAAAATAAGATGACCCTCAGGCTCCGGAAACCCAAGGGAAAAAGAGGCTAGGTGGCAAATGGTAAAACCAATATTGGGCATTGCTGGAAAAGCTTTAATCAAGGCGAACTATCAAGGGGTTCCCATTATAGCCCAACTGCGTAAGGGACGCAAAATCCGGGAACATAACACCGATATGACGGAAACTAGGGTGGCGAGAGTGGAACAAAATACTAGGCGAGAGGCCGAGCCTTCCACCCTTTACCAAGTATATAGATGCATTAAGATAACATGGCAATATAATGATATCCCAACAAGTAAATAAATGTTCCAACAAGGAACGGCTCCAATCTTCACCTGCAACTAACAATGCTATAAGAGGGGCTGAGCAAAGCGGTAACATAGCCAATCAACGGTTTACTAGGACAATGGTGGGTTAGAGGTTCAACATGGCAATTGGGAGGCTGACAAGCAAGTGGTAGGCATCGTAGCATTGGCATAGCAAAAGAGCGAGCAAGCTAGCATAGCAAAGATAGTAGTGATTTCGAGGGTATGATCATCTTGCCTGCACAGTTGTCAGATTTGACTGGATCCTCAAAAGCAAACTCAACGGGCTCCTCGTTAGCGAACTCGTCTCCCGGCTCTACCCAAACAACACAAACAAGCAACAAGGATAAAATCAACCACGTGCAAACTCCAACAATAAGATGCAATGATGGTATGCTATGCGGGATGCGATGCGGGATGCAAAATGCAAGACGTGACAGAAAATGCATGAACCTGGCCACAACTTTGAAAACCAAGTGTGCCACTGGATAGAGGGGATGAAATCACTTGAAAACGATATAAAGATCATTGGAATCGGAGTTACGGTTTGGAAATGGCAAGCGTTTTAGGATATGACACCGGTCTGCGATTTACAGCAAGTAGGCATCTAAATGCAACGAAATGAACATGCTACAGGCACCAAACATGACAACAAAATACATGACAGGGATGCCCACAAGATGCTTAACAAAACAGTAGCACTGAGCCACGGCCAAATTCATCCATTATAAGGTTCAAACAAGCATGACAAAAACGAATATGCAAAACAGATTTCAGACTTAGTGAAATTAACACTAGTCTGAAATTTCAGACCATGATGCTCTCTTCGGAGCAGCAAAACAACATGATACATAGCCTGATTATAACAAGTAAGAACATGGCATGGAGCTCCTCAACAAGCTTAACAAAACACCCAAAGTGACCTGGGGCCAAAAGGGTTCACAAAATACTCTAACGAGCACACGAACATAGATGAAACACAATCAGTTTTCAGACTTTGTGAAAACTGAGACATGCTGAAATTTAACTCACGAAGGCATGTAAACGAGCTCGATGCACTCACTATGGTGCAAGTCATAGCAAGGCAAGCATGCATCCATTAAGAAGGCACAAAATTCTAGCTAGACATGGCAAGAACAATGGCATAGCATGCACAGATCAATAACAATAGCATTGGCAAAATCGCAAACAAGTTGACGATCTGCCAAGATTTACCACGAAGCAAAAGTAGAGCTCGATTGACTCAAGCTAGAGCACTCCACATGTGCAAAGAAAGACATGGATGGATAGAGCATAACATGATTAACAAAACTCCCTTACTGATCATCCTCAAAAGAGGCACGGATCACTAGGAAACAAGCTGAACATATGGCATCATGAACTAAATAATCCCAGACAGTGAAATCCACTAAGTCCCTGAAAACAGATCTACCAAGTGCCTCACTTTGCAAGCTTGTGCAAGTCACCACACACATTCTCAAAATGCATGGGTTGCACCTCTGGAAAGAAGACAAAATGCTTAACAATTCATATCAAGGACTCACAGGCATATCATGCACACAATAATTATGGCAAAAATGACAAAAGTCTAAGATGAACTAGCAGATCTAACAATTATCTCAGGAAGCCTCCTTCTAGCAGCATTTCGGGCATCAAGATGAACTCAAATGAAAATGATGCAATGGAATGAAATGATGTACAGGTCGGGGCGAACATTTTGATATACTATATGTCCAAAACGGAGCTACGGATGCGGAGATATCATTAGTCAAAGTTTGCATAAAAATTAAGGGGGAGAGGGAAAAGTCAACCGAGATCCGGATCTGGATCTAAGGTGGAACTGTAGCACGCCTGGGTACTGTAGCACGAGCTCGCCAGAGGCTTGCCGGAAATGGCGGGGATGGCGGCCGGAGAAGGTGCGCCGGCGAGGGGAGGCGGAGGAGGACGGCGGGGCCGGGCACGGATGGCAAGGCGGCGAGCGCGGCGTCTCCGGTGGCGGTTGGTGGCGGAGCCGGCGTCGGGCGGAGCCAGAGATGGGCGGCGCAGCGAGCTCCTGGCATGGCGGAGGTGAGGATCCGGCGCGGCGGCGACCGGACGGCTCGGTGGCGGCGGGAGGAAGGAGACGGCGTCGGCGACCGGGCGCGCGCGCGGGCTGGGGAGGGCCCCGCGTGGGCCTGCGGGCCGGCGGAGGCGGCGATGTGGACCGGGGCGGCCGGTGAATCCCGTCGCAACACGTGGCGGCGGCGGGCTAACCGGACATGTCCGGCTCGCAAGATTTTGTCCGGCGGCGGCGAGAGGGATGGATCTAGGGTTAGGGGGAGAAGAACCGTGAATTTCGGAGGGGGTGTATATATAGGCATAAATGGAGCTAGGAGAGTCCAAATGAGGTGCGGTTTTCGGCCACGCGATCGTGATCGAACGCTCTAGGACATGGAGCAGAGTTTGGTGGGTTTTGGGCCAAATTGGAGGGGTGTTGGGCTTCAACACACACGAGGCCTTTTCGGTCCCTCGGTCAACCGTTGGAGTATCAAACGAAGTCCAAATGGTACGAAACATGACAGGCGGTCTACCGGTAGTAAACCAAGGCCGCATGACAAGTCTCGGTCCAATCCGGAAATGTTTAATCCCCAAACACGAAAGAAAGCTAGAATTGACCACCGGAGGAGAACGAAGCGCCGGAATGCAAAACGGACAACGGGGAAAATGCTCGAATGCAAGAGATGAACAAGTATGCAAATGCAATGGACATGATGACATGATATGAGATGCATGAAAACGAAAACAACACACGGAGACAAAGACCCAAACTCGAGAAATAAATATAACTTAACTCCGGAAACGGCAAGAGTTGGAGTACAAATTGGGAAAGTAATATCTGGGGCGTTACACTCTTAGTCTTCAGAATGCTGAGCATCAAAGCTTCTCTCAAAACATTGAAGGAGTTGAAGCGGTCACTCGTGTTTATCCTCTGGCTGGTACTACACATGCACCTCATCGTGCCCTCACTGAAGCCACTGAAAGCACTATTTCCCAACGGCCCAAGAGGCGATCTCGTGTTCTCAATGACCGAGAGCTTCTGGTTGCCCTTCATCAGAAACAGGATAGGCATCATGACTGGCTAAAGCGCCAAATGCAAAGCCTCTTGGTGGATGTCAACCGCATTCGCAATCTTGCCACCAAGAATGCCTTTGTTGCCCATGAAACCTGTCGGCGTACATGGAAAGGGCTGACGCTTATGTGTTCTGAAGATGATCTTCAAGAGGATGGCTTCTGTGAACGTTTCAAGTTTGACTCCACACCTCCAAGAAGGATTGTACTGCGATGAACTTCGTCTCTTGAAGACTCTGAGTTCTCTTCCTCCACGGCAACTGTGAATGCCAGAGTGATCGAGGATGAAGGCGATCCCACTTCACCGCTCCCTATTTCTGCACGCATTGACACTGCCCCGAGTTCGTCTGCACCGCCGAACAACACTGACGACCTTGCTGCTTTACCTACTCCTCAAGGGAACGAGTAGACGCTCTATGTCTTCAAACATTTTTGGTCCTTACTGACAAAAGGGGGAGAAGCATATGAGTTTGATAGTCTTCAAGAGGGTCCATATGGGCAGTTGCTTTATGTTTTGCCTAGTGTTTATAACTCTCGTTTTGATACATTTGGTTCTTTGAGTTGTAACACTTAAACTCGATGGTCGTCTGCTAATTATTTGCTATTCTGTGATGCGATGATAAATTCCGCATGTGCGACGATAAATTCTGCACTTAGATCATTTTGCAGACGTCCATTTTTCATTATGCATGTCATTATCTTCACATACTTTTCATGCATGATGAATTGTCATCATAAGTTGAAGAGGATCTCCACAAGTACAACCTGCCATGTGCATTTGCATTCCAAAAGCAAATTACTTATATGCACATCTTCAGGGGGAGCCCTTGCAACTTATGAAGATAATTCTCTATCATTTACATTTCACATATTATATTCCCCATTGAAAACTTCAACTAGTTTTTCATCAATCACCAAAAAGGGGGAGATTGTAAGTGCATCTAGTGCCACCCCTAGTTGGTTTTGGAGTATTGACGACAAACCTAGTTGAGGGACTAATGTGTTTGTGAGAATTGCAGGATAACACAGGTAGAAGTCCCTCATTGATTCGGTTTTCCTACCAGAGATGACCCCTAAAAATGAATGAAGACATTGAAGTCAAAGGTGGTATGTGAAGACATTCACATTGAAGACTATGACAAGAGAAGACATCGCATGAAGACTATGGAGCGAGAAGACTTAGCAGTTTCGTCGTTCTGTGTTTTTCCTTGTTGAGTCATAGGAACCACCATACTGTTAAGTGGAGTCCAAGAGAACCAGTCAGAATGACTGAAGTGATGCTTAACCAAAATCCTATGTATTCGAGTGAAGACTATGAGAGCAAATCTTGTCTAGAGTTGGATAAGTCGGCTTTGCTTGTAGCCCATGTAAAGTTGTCGTGTGTGTTTGAAATCTGACCGCTGGAACACGTGTCAGTTCCTTAGTGACCCAGGGTCATTTCGGACAAATCAGGTCGGGTTGCCTAGTGGCTATAAATAGCCCACCCCCTACAACCATAAATGGTTGGCTGCTCAGAGTTAAAGCACGGCTTTTGTCGTTTGAGAGCAACCCACCTCGATGCCTTTGAGAGAGAATTCCTTGAGAGGATAAAGCCCTAAACACCCAGAGCCAAAGAGTGTTAGGCATCATTTAAGTCTTCTTGTCTGTGTGATCTGAAGACTTATTACACTTGAGGACTATGAATCCTCCAGCCAGTTAGGCGACGCGTTCTGAGCATCCAAGAGTCATTATGGATCACCGGTGAACAATGTCTGTGAAGGTTTGGAAGTCTACCTTGAAGACTTACCAGAGTGATTGGGTGAGGTCTGTGTGACCTTAGCTCAAGGGGAATACGGTGAGGACTAAGTGTCCTGAGCTGCGGTTCAGGACTAGGTGTCCGGGACTGTGTGTCCTCAGGTTTAAATACCTATCCGCCCTAACCAGACGTACAACTGTCACCGCAGTTGGAACTGGTCTACCAAACCTTTGTCTTCATCCCACACACTGGTTCTATCCTTCCCATCTCTTTATTTACAGTTGTCTCTTGTGAAGTCAGTGCCTATTTTCATTATCCATTTGTCTTCATTCTGTACCTGATCTTTACGGACTAGCTGCTATTAGTCATTGTGCTTTCACTTCATCGAATACTTCACTATGGTCTGCCTAGTGTAGTCTACCTTCCGCTGGATGGTAATAGGTTCATTTCTATCATTTGTCTTCAAAACATCCAAGTTTGAAGACTTTCATAAAAATCACCCATTCACCCCCTCTCATCGATATAACGCATTTTCAGAAGAGGAGTGGGAACAAGCTTGCATATCGACCCCTGACGGCATAAGGAAGATAACTTCTTTCTTTTCTCATTCATAGTATACCACTATGAGAAAAACTTGTGCGTAGAGAAACCTTTTCACCCTCCAATATTTGTGCTCCCATTCCTTTGATACAAAAGACACTTTGATCAGGGTGGTCGCAGCTGTATTTGAGAACGAGGGTTGACTAAGGGCCAGTTATCTTCCGCGCTCATACCCGCCAAGCAGAGCCTTGCGGCAGGCAATGGAAGAAAAAGGCAAGATGTATTGCTGGAAAATCTTATTTACTTCAAAGTATAAATTGTTGTTCCTTTGCATGGACAAGACACATGCACAAGTACTCGGCAAGCATGTCTTTTTCATTAGTGCGTAGAAAAACAAGTACAAACCACGAATGGAAAAGATTATATAATTAGGACTAAAGTTTGGCAAGTGCCTACATGTTTTAGACTAAAAAAGATAAGTGACCCATAATCCCTTGCTTGTCCCTCTCCTCCTAGGGGCTACTTTGGGAGCTGAAGAGGGAAAAAGGAGTGCCTAGGCAGAAGCCTAGCCTGACCCCGTAAGGTACCGCGGGACGCAGCCTGACAAGATCTGGAGAGCATGTACGAAGGTGATGGGTGGAGAGAGCGGTTAGGAGACGCCCTGGTCAACATCGCCAGGACCAGCAGAACACAGTAGGAGGGACACTGGTAGGGAAGAAGAAGTCGAAGTCCACAGGGAACCCTGTCGGGGTCCAGTTGGAGGAGGCAGAGACTCCCGCATCCAACACCCGGCAAATAACCTTGTAGAGGGAGAAGACCCAGGTGCAGATGGTGGTGCTGCTGATATCTACAATGCAACTTCATTCTTCTAGACACATATTGGGCCTCCAAGCATAGAGTTTTGTAGGACAGTAGCAACTATCCCTCAAGTGGATGACCTAAGGTTTAACAATCCGTGGGAGGCGTAGGATGAAGATATAGTCTCTTTTAAACAACCATGCAACCAAATAACTAAGAGTCTCTTGTGTCCGCAACACAACAAATATAAGGGTAATTTGTATAAGTGCACTAGCTCGGTGAAGAGATGGTAATAAAAGTGTAGTATTGATAGTATATATTGGTTTTTGTAATAGTAACAATAAAAATTAGTAAGGTAGAAAGTAACAAAAGTGAGCACAAATGATATTGCAATGCTTGAAAATGAGGCCTAGGTTTTGTACTTTCGCTAGTGGAATCTCTCAACAATGCTAATATAATTGGATCACATAACCATCCCTCACCGTGCAACGAAGATTCACTCCAAAGTTCTTATCTAGCGGAGAACATAAGAATAAATTGTTTGTAGTTATTCTTTCCAATCGATCTATCAAGAGTTCATACTAAAATAACACCAAAGCAAATTCAGATTTAGAATACTCGATCCAACACAAAGAACCTCAAAGAGTGCCCCAAGATTTCTAGAGGAGAAACAAAGACGAGAACGTGCATCAACCCCATAGATTACCCCAATGTCACCTCGGGTAATCTGCGAGTTGAGTGCCAAAATATATATCAAGTGAATCAAAATAATACCCCATTGTCACCATGGGTATTCATATGCAAGACATATATCAAGTGCTATCAAATCCATAAAAGTATTCAATCCGATGAAACAAAATCTCAAAGGGAAAACTCAATTCATCATGACAAGATAGAGAGGGGAGAACACCATATGTTCCAACTATATTTACAAAGCCCACGATACAGCAAGATCGTGCATCAAGAACATGAGAGAGAGAGAGAGAGAGAGATTAAGCACATAGCTACTAGTACAAACCCTCAGCCCCGAGGGTGGACTACTCCCTCCTCATCATGGCGGCCATAGGGATGATGAAGATCGCCTCCGGTGATGATCTCCCCCTCTGGCAGGGTGCCGTAATGTGCTCCCGATTGGGTTTTAGTGGCTACAGAGGCTTGCGGCGGTGGAACATTCAATCTAGGGTTATCTTTGGGGTTTTGGAATATTTGGCAATTTAGAGGGCTAAGAGGCGGTGCGGGAGGCCACCAAGGTCGGCACAACCCACCTGGCACATCTTTGACCCACTAGATGTCTTCTGGTCCAAAAAACTCTCCAAAAAGTATCGCTGCATTTGAACTTCGTTTGGTATTGTTTTCTGTGACATAAAAAACAAGAAAAAAATTAACAACTAGCACTAGGCACTATGTCAATAGGTTAGTCCCAAAAATGATATAAAGTTGCTATGAAATGATTGTAAAACATCGAAGAATGATAATGTAACATGGAAAAAGCAAAAATTATAGATACGCTAGAGATGTATCACCATCCCCGAGCTTAATTCCTACTCGCCTCGAGTAGGTAAATGATAATAACATAATTTTTGATGTGGAATGCTGCCTAACATGTTCATCACATATTCATTTATTTTGTAGCACGGACATATGGACTTTTATATGGTTCAAAGTAATAGTCTAGTTTTGACATGAAGATTTGAATACTCAAGCATATCAACAAGCAACCATGTCTTTCAAAATATCAACATTAAAGCAAGTTATCCCTAGCCCATCGTGCTCAATCATTGATCCATTCATGAAATACACTCACATATTAGCTACATCCATTGCTCAAGTACGATCATAGTGCCCCTTAGTTGGTGCTTTATAAGAGAAGATGGAGACTCAAAATAAAAAAATGCATAAATTAAATAGAAGGCCCTTCGTAGAGGGAAGTAGGGATTTGTAGAGGTGCCAGAGCTCAAAACAGAAAAGTATAGAGATAAAACATTCTGGGTGGCATGCGTTTCCTCTCAACGAAAATGATCGAGTAGTTCCCAATACTTTCCATGCTAGATATATCATAGGCGGTTCCCTAATAGAAAATAAAGTTTATTCCTTTTTCCACCATACTTTCACTTTCTACGGCTAACCGAATCCATGGGTGCCGTCCATACCAACACTTACGAAGGAATTTATTATTTGATAACATAAAGTAAATTTATTTTTCATTTCAGGATTGGGCATCCCTAATACCTTTGACGTACTCTCATGCAATGACAAGTGAATAAACACTCATCTTGAGAATAACACATCTAGCATGGAAAAATATCAGCCACCCCCTCCCGTTTCATGAGCGGTATGAGCACACAAAGAGGAAATTTATTTTGAAGATTAGAGATGGCACATACAAATTTTCTTAGAACGGCACTAAAATACCGCATATATGTAGTTATAGTGGACTCGTATGTCAAAACTGGTTAAACTGGTTTAAGGATTTTGGATGCACAAGTAGTAATCATACTTAGTACAAGTGAAGGCTAGCAAAATATTGAGAAGCATCCAACCAAGAAACAAAAAATCTCATAAGGGAGCATTAAGCATAACTAACACCGAATAATGCACCACAAGTAGGATGTAATGTCATTGCATAACTATTGACTTTCTTGCTTGCATAGGGAATCACAAACCTTAACACCAATATTCTTACTAAAGCATAATTACTCACCAACATGACTAACATATCACTATCACCATACCTCAAAACTATTACAAAGAATCAAGTTTATTTCATCCAATTATCTTCATGAAAGTTTTTATTATATCCTTCTTCAATATCTATCACTTTGGGACTAATTTCATATATTGCAATTGCTTTTCATAGGCTCAAACAAATTTAAGTGAAGAACATGAGCATAAAATATTTCATCTCTCAAAATAATCTAAGTTAAGCACAAGAGTAAATAACAAACAACTCCAAAAAGATATAAGTGAAGATCAAGAGAGTAGTTAACTAAATGGGTATCAATTTGTGGACTCTCTCTTATTAAAACAATCAGATCTAAGTATTTTATTCAAATAAAAAACAAAACAAGGTAAAATGACATTCCAAGCATAGCACATCTTATGTGAAGTGGCAAAAACTTAGGCTCAACAGATACTAACCGATGATTGTTGATGAAGAAAGGCGGGATGCCTACTAGGGCCTCCCCAAGCATAGATGCTTGAGACTTCTTGAAATATTATCTTGGGATTACTTGGGCATCCCCAAGCATGAGCTTTTGTGTCCCCTTAATTCCTTTTATATCACGGTTTCCCTAAATCTTAAAACTTCATCCACACAAAACTCAGCAAGAACTCGTGAGATAAGTTAGTATAAATCAAGGCAATAACCTTATCATTCTCTACTGTAGAAAATCAATAAAATTATTATTTAACATTGAATACTAAATGCATGTGCATATTTAACAGTTATATCCTGAAATAGAATCACTGAACAAGCAAACATATGCAAACAAAGCAATAATAACAACAATCTGTCTAAACAGAACTATACGAAAGAATGCAAGAACATTCATACTTCTTTAACTCCACAATTTCTGAAAATTTACCACATTATTGAAAATTTATCATATCTCACTTTGCAAAAAAATTCAACATTTTATCACATCCTGATATTTTTGGGGAATTTTTGCAACACCAATAAACTTTCTGTTTTCAAACAGCAACATCTAGACTTGAAAAATAAGCATGGTAAAGGCTATACTTGACACTTTTATTGAAACAAAAGATTCAAATAATTATTGTAAATAACAGCAGGAAAATCTAGCAAAATAAAATGACGCTTCAAGAAAAACACGTATCATGTGATGAATGAAAATATAGCTCCAAGTGAGGTTACCGATAATATTGAAGACGAAAGACGGGATGCCTTCCGGGGCATCCCCAAGCTTAATTGCATGGATCTTCCTCGAATGTTAACTTTGGGTGCCTTGAGCATCCCCAAGCTTATGGTCCTGTCGCACCTTATTCTCCTTATATCGATATCTCACCCAAAACTTGAAAACATCAATCACACAAAACTTAACGGAACTTCATGAGATAGATTAGTATGATAAAGAGCAAACCATTCACTATGGTACTGTCGACAAGATTCATAATTGTTCTCACACAATGCCTAGTGTAACTTATCATTTCCACAATTTATATTGAGTAATATAAGCCATAGAAACTAGGAAACAAGCAAACTATCTATTGAAAACAGAATCTGTCATAAAATAGAATAGTCTGTAGTAATGTCTACTCCAACCAAACTTCTACTAATCCAAAAATCTAAAAAATAGGAAAACATAGGGAATTTGTATATCAATCACTTGTAAAAAAGAATCAGATCAAAAGCATGTTTTAGTGAATTTTCAAAATTCCTGGACTGAGCGCAAAAGTTTTTGTTTTTGCATGGAATCAAGTCAACTATCATCCATACTATCCCAAAGGCTTTACTTGGCACTTTATTGAAACAAAAGCTATAAAACATGATTACTACAGTAGACTAATTGTTTGATCACACAAAAACAGTAGGGGTAAATGTTGGATTGTCTCCCAACAAGCACTTTTCTTTAATGCCTTTTAAGCTAGGCATGATAATTTCAATGATGCTCACGTAAAATATCAGAATTGAAACGTAAAGAGAGCATCATCAATCACATGACAAGCACATCTAAGTGTATCCCACCTCCTATGCATAAGGATTTTGTGAGCAAACAATTTATGGGAACAAGCCCGAACTAGCATAGGAAGGCAAAACAAGTGCAATTTCAAAACTTTCGACATAAAGAGAGAAAACTTGATATTATTAGGATATGTAAAAGCATATGTTCCCCTCTCATTATAAGTTTTAGTAGCATCATTAATGAGCGCAACAATATAGGTACCACATAAATCACTCTTTTCATGATCCGTAGGCATAGAAATTTCACTACTCTCCACATAAGCAAATTTTTTCTCATCAATAATTGTGGGAGCAAACTCAACAAAATAATTATCACGGGATTGAAAATTAAAATAATCATGACAATTTCATGGATAACATTATTTTTTATAGCATACATGCCATCACCATAATCATCATAGATAGGAACTTTGTTGTCATAGTCAATTGGAACCTCTTCCAAAATAGTGGATTCATCATTAAATAAACTCACGACCTCTCCAAATCCACTTTCATCGATATAATCATCATAAATAGGAGGCATGCAATCATCATAATAAAATTTCTCATCAAAACTTGGGTGTGACAGCCTGATTTTTGCCCTCCTTGATTTGCCTGATTTTCAGTTGGATTGATTTTGAATTTGGAGTTTTTGAATCCTTTCATATGGACTTAAACACTTGGGTACCCCTTGGCTTTCACCCAAGTGTCCCATTTCCCCCTCTGGTTCATCTCAAAATAATATTTGGAATATTTTTCCTTAATGAAATATATTCATTTCCCTCTCTTAAACCCTAGTTAGATCAATGTGCTCCAAAGCGTCCCCAATTTTTTCTTGCCCACAAAAATCTGAGATAATTCACAAATATTCTTGGAACCCTAGGGCACCTTCCTGAGCAAAAATATTGCATGACTTTTTGGAATATTTTTGCTACAGAAAATATTTTCTGTTCTGGACAGAAATGGTAGTTTCTATAGCAACTACCATTTTACTTGCTCCTTTGGGGCTGATTTTTCTTGTGCATCATCACCTTAGTAGATGATTGCTACCCTCCAAAACTCAGCTCCCAACTCCCAGCCGTTTGACAACAGTAAGCTCTGAAAGTTACTGATCAGAAACTTACTAGGCTTGTGAAATCTTTTCTACTGCATCTGGATCCAAACCAAAGTGTGGTAATATTCAAAACTACCACAAACAACATGCCAGACATGAAGTTTGGGCTTAGGTCGGCATGGGGTCAGAGTTCATGCTATGACCACGTTCGTCCAGGCGTGCTGGCATGCGGCCGACGCCCTCTGCGATGTGCCCGAGCCTCTGTTGATCGCGTGCTCGCTTCCCCGCCTGCCTAAGCATGCCAAACCTCGCCGCCATCTTCGTCTTAGCCCCATTAACTCTCCCCTGGCACTCGCCAACGCCAGAACTCGCCGCAGCGAGCACGGGCACGGTCCATGCAACGAAACAGTGCGGTGCGTACTGTGCTCGTCGTCACCCCAGTACCCCTGTGCTCGTCCCTGTTCGCCCACACTCCCCGCGTGAGCTCCGTCTCCTGCCCCCTCTCTCAGTGACACCGCTCGTCGACGGGCGCTGTGTCCAGGTGTCCACCTGTGGAGCTTGAACCCCCCTCGATGCTCGGCTATAAATAGAGCACTCCCCCAGCCTTCTCGGCATCATCCACCACTCTCAAACACTCCACAACCTAGTAGAAGACCGTAGCATGGCCGGGCAGGCCGCGGGCCGCCGTCCCCGAGATTGAGCTCGCCGGCGATCCCCTCGGGTCATTCCCGTAGCCCCGGCCCCTCCCACGCCTGGCAACCCTTCCAGGGCCTTTGCCGCTCTGCGGTGGTGCCGTTCCGCCCGGTTGGAACCCCTAGAGTCGCTTCTGCTCGCCCTCGTCTTCGTCTCCGGCGAGCTCTGCTTCCTACCTCCGCTAGAGAGGAAGATTCCAACTCCGTCCGACCACCCCTAGGTACTCTACGCGTATGGGTAGGTGCAGCTCAGTCTCCTCTCTAGATCCCTCCCTCTCGTTTTGTCCAAGGAGCCCTCGTCACCGGCGTTTGCTCCAGCGAAGCCATGCCGCCCCCTTTCTCGTTTCCCCTCTCCCCCTCATCTGACTAGCGGGGCCCGCTAGTCAGCCACTCAGTACGCGCGCGAAGAGGTACGAGTGGTGGCGCCCTGAGGCTTTACGCCTTTGACGTCACCTCCCCTCTAGTCTATTTTATTTAAATTCAAATTTCATTTATATCCAGAGAGCTTCAAACAGCTATAACTTTTCAACCATAAGTCCAAGTGAATTGATTCTTTTTTGCATTGTGTTCTTTGCAAAGAAATCTAGCAGCTCACCAAAAATGGGATTTTTCCCTGCTACCTAGATTTTCTGGTGAATTTCAGAAGGGTTCTTGATGATTTTTTTGTGTTTGTAATTGTTTTCAGATCAGTGAGGCTTGTCTTGAGGATCACCACGAGGCTTGTGAACCTCATCTGCACTAAGGCAAGCCACATCAACATTTTCATGTTGCCATTGCAATATTTGTGATTTTCCTACTTGAATGAATGATTTAATCCATGCATATAGATCATTATTGTGTTATTCATATTCTGTTAAGTGCTAGTCCAAGTTAATATGCTTGTGTTACAGAAAGTTTAGAGCCAACTAAGTTGATAGAGAGACTAGAACCTATTTTTGCTATGGTAGAAATAATATGGTTATGGATATAAGTAATTAATTGAAGTTATTTTCTTGCATGATAATAATGATAAAACTTGTTAGAAAAGATTTTGTTTAGTGTGAGGTTTAATCTTGACCAGAGGAGTGTCAAGAGTTGTTGTTGGTTATGCTTAGCGCGGATATAGTTGACTCAGTCTTTTCCGGTATTATGTGATGCATATGTTATTGTTGCACTCCATGGCATACTATGACACCGGTTATTTTCAATTTAAGTTGAACCTGATAATAATACAACTCGAATATATCGTTGACCGGATCATGGTGCCACTGAATCATGTTTTTCCCAGTGCAACCGCATTTGCCTGTATGGGAAGGCCTTTATTTGGTCCGTTGTCATGCCTCTGCTCGGTGCCTCCAACGAGGGAAGGTTATGGGCATGCGGTACCATGGCCCGGTAAGCAGGCTTAACCTTGTGTGTCGTTCTTAATATTTTTGGTACCGGTCCCCATGAGGGACGTTTGGCCACGATGGTGGTCGTTGTGTCTTTGGTAGACACGGGGCCACCGAGGACTTGCCTAGTTGGGAGTGGGTCTGAGTGGCCGAGAGAGTGTCATGGCAATGGAGTGATTTCGTAGGAATGTCGTTGGTCCACCGGAATGGGAGTACGAGGCCATGGGTTCCGTGGTGTGGTTACACTGTTCTACCTCTGCAGAGTGTATTAATCTATCGATAGCCGAGTCCACGGTTACGGGCACACTCGAAAGTAGGTGACACCATGGGTCAACATTTAATAAAATTTGCACACTAAGTTATGAACTTTGCACTGTTGATGATGGCAGGAAGGCCATCGGGTTGGATAGGATCAAGTGTTGGTCGTGGTTGTGATTGCCGGAAGGATCATTGTTTTAGACCTAGTATGGGTCGTGGTCGTGATCGCCGGACGGATCATTGTTTTAGACCTAGGATGGGTCGTGGTTGTGATCGCCGGAAGGATCATTGTTTTAGGCCAAGTATGGGTCGTGGTTTTGATCGCCGGAAGGATCACGAGATATTCCTGGTTAAGATGTTGAGGTTGGTATGGTGGTGATCCAAGAAGTGATAACCGTTGGTAAGAGGAATTTTTCCTCACAAGGATATGATCACAGCATGTTGGATATATTGTTGCATTATTAAGAATTGGTTAAATAACATGATATTGTTTGTCATTATGTTTATGTCTGTTGTGAGCTTGTAAGTATTCAATGTACTGACCTGACGCGTCATGCCAGATTTCAGGAAAAGCCTTGTTGGAGAAGAGTACTGTCCGAGTCTAGATCGTCTCCACATCGGTGTCCCTATGCTATGGAGATTCCGCTACGACGTTGTTCCGCTGCCGCGTAGTTGTTATGATCGAGGCCTTTATGTTCACTAAATAATGTACATATTTTTCAGCTGCCCCATGCGTGCCGCTTGGCCTCGCTACCTGTTGTAATGTAAACTTTGATCCGCTAGCATCAATAAAGTGGTTGTTTTCTATACCAAGATGTTGTGTGTTGCAAGAAGACATGGTCTCTGGGCTGGCAATGCATGGTAAACCGGTTGCTCTGAGCCGGGGTGCCACATTGGGGGACTAAAAATATCATCTTCATCAAATATAGCACCCCCAAGTTTATGGCTTTGCATACACTACTAGGGAAAACCTTATACACAGAATCTTAGCAGCAACGCGGTTTAAAAACAAACGCTACTGCTAATTAGCTGTAGCGATCTTGAGAAAACCGCGCAACTAATAACCCGATAGTAGTAGCGTGGGTTTTTACCCCTCGCTACTACTAAGTGATTTCCACTGTGCCTCCCGGGACCAGTCGTAGTAGTAGCGCGGGTTATAAACCCACGCTACTACTAAGTCGATAGTAGTAGCGCAGGTTATAAACCCCACGCTACCACCTGCATCTGCTCCCACCCCACCAACCACTCCACCGTCGACCCGCCCACGTTTATAAAAAAAAGTTCCACCCAAACCTCGATCCAAATCCCCTCCACCACCGGCCTTCTTCCACCTCCTCTCCTTTCCCAATCCACGAGTGTGTGTAGCCCCGAGCGCTACAGCCGGCTGGCCAGGCCTCCGCACGACCGCCGCCACCGCCACCCTCGCCCCTCCCCTCACTAGAAGAGGACGAGAAGAGAATAGGTCAGGCGGCGGCTCTCAGTCCGAGATCCGCCAGGGGCTTGGACCTAGAGATCCACATCCATGGCCGACGGCTAGGACCTGGAGATCCACCTCCATGGCGCTGGCCGCATCTCCCCAATCGCAAGCTCGCGGGCCTGGACAAGACCTCCATCTGTCCGTGCTTCCGCTCCGTTCGGCCGACGCCGCCATGGCCGCCAAGGTACTCTCTCGATCTACTTCCCTTTCCCTTTCCTATTTTCCTTCCCTTCCCTCCCTCATGCGCAGCCAGCTTTGGTTTGCACAGACACAGACACACACACACAGCAGCGTTGCTGACTCGTTGCGTGAGGTAGTAGGCGAGGTGAGGTGAGGCAGGAGAGGACTAGGGAGTCCTGGATTAGGGGGTGTCCGGATGGCAGGACTATACCTTCAGCCGGACTCCTGGACGATGAAGATACAAGATTGAAGACTTCGTCCCGTGTCCGAAAGGGACTTTCCTTGGCGTGGAAGGCAAGCTTGGCGATACGGATATGTAGATCTCCTACCATTGTAACCGACTTTGCGTAACCCTAACCCTCTCCGGTGTCTATATAAACCAGAGGGTTTTAGTCCGTAGGACAACATATACAAAAACAATCATACCATAGGCTAGCTTCTAGGGTTTAGTCTCTCTAATCTCGTGGTAGGTCTACTCTTGTACTACCCATATCATCAATATTAATCAAGCAGGACGTAGGGTTTTACCTCCATCGAGAGGGCCCGAACCTGGGTAAAACTTCGTGTCCCTTGCCTCATGTTACCATCCGGCCTAGACGCACAGTTTGGGACCCCCTACCCGAGATCCGCCGGTTTTGACACCGACATTGGTGATTTCATTGAGAGTTCCTCTATGTCGTCGCCATCAGGCTTGATGGCTCCTACGATCATCGATCATGATGCGGTCCAAGGTGAAACTTGTCTCCCTGGACAGATCTCTGTCTTCGGCGGCTTTGCACTGCGGGCCAATTCACTTGGCCATCTAGAGCAGATCGAAAGCTATGCCCCTGGCCGTCAGGTCAGATCTGGATGTTTAAACTACACGGCTGACATCCACGGGGACTTGATCTTCGACGGATTGGAGCCACTGCCGAGCGTGCCGCACTACCACGACGAGCATAATCTAGCTCTTCCGCCTAACAGTGCCCTGATGGCCGCATCCGCATCGGCTTCCACCCTTAATTCCGAGCCAACTTCACCGATCGAGGATGGGTGGTTGGACACCGCCTCGGGGGCTGCGATCCTAACAAAGATCGAGCCGAACACCAGCCCCGCACTCTCCGAGACTCATGATTCCAAGGAGCCGGACTCCTCTCTGGACTCCGAACCATTCGCGCCTCTGCCGATCGAATCCGATTGGGCACCGATCATGGAGTTTACTACCGCGGACATCTTTCAGCACTCGCCCTTTGGCGATATTATGAAATCACTAAAGTGTCTCTCTTTATCAGGAGAGCCCTGGCCGGACTACGGTTAGCAAGGTTGGGATACGGACAATGAAGAAATTCAAAGCCCGCCCACCACCCACTTTGTAGCCACTGTCGACGATTTAACCGACATGCTCGACTTCGACTCCGAGGACATCGACGATATGGACGCCGATGAAGGAGACGAGAAAGAACCAGCCCCTATCAGGCCCTGGAACTCCACCTCGTCATATGACGTATACATGGTGGACGCACCAAAAGATGACTACGAGGAGCGGAAGGACGCACCGAAGGCTTGTTCCCTCGAAAAGCAGTCAAAGCGGCAATGCAAGCGCCGCCCCAAATCCTGCCTCAACAGAAATAGCGATCACACAGACCCAATGCTGGAGCAGGGCGAACTGCTGCCGGACAACGGCAATCCGGATAATCAAACCGAACAAACAAATCCTATCAAGGATAATGGTCCAGACGACGTAACACCGGACAGGCACCCGGAGCAGCAGACTGCCCGTAAAAGGCTTGTTGCCACCGCGAGGAGTTTGAAATAGCAGAAGCAAAGGCTCAAGGCTCCGCAAGACACACTCCACATCAGATGGAGCAAAATACTCAACACAGCAGCGAGATACGGCGACAATCGCCCCTCCAAGAGCTACCCAAAGCGGAAGCTACTGCCCGAATTCGATGAGGAGGCCTCAGACCCCCCCACAACCAAATATCAAAGCAGCCACTTGGTCGGATAGACGACCCCTCTACCAACATAGAGCGGCATACAACGCCGCTCACAATACAATACGTGACCCATGCGAGGGCTCGCACCCAAAGGACGTCGCAACAAGATCCATCTATGGACCACGCAAGCGCGCCCCAGCATACAATGCAACACAACAAACATCCGAACAACGCGGTACACCCAGCTACAGGGTGCCGCACACCCCCTATGTTTCACTGATGAGGTGCTGGACCATGAATTTCCAGAGGGATTCAAGCCCGTAAACATAGAGGCATACGACGGAACAACAGACACTGGGGTCTGGATTGAGGACTACATCCTTCACATCCATATGGATCGAGGAGATGATCTCCATGCCATCAAGTACTTACCCCTCAAGCCCAAAGGGCCAGCTCGTCACTGGCTCAAAGGCCTCCCGGGAGCCCCATTGGAAGTTGGGAAGAGCTCCAAGACGCCTTTCGGGCAAATTTTCAAGGGACTTATGTCCGACCTCTGGATGCGGATGATTTGAGTCATATAACTCAACAGCCCGGAGAGTCAGCCCGAAAGCTTTGGAACAGGTTTCTTACTAAAAAGAACCAGATTGTCGACTGTCCGGACACCGAAGCCTTGGCAGCTTTCAAGCATAGCGTCCGTGACAAATGGCTCACCAGACACCTCGGCCAAAATAAGCCGAGAATGATGGCCGCATTAACAAACCTCATGACCCGCTTTTGCGTGGGTGAGGACAGCTGGCTAGCCAGATGCAGCACCAGCGACCCCAGTACATCTGAAGTTAGAGATGGAAATGGGAAATCACGGCGCAACAGCAATAACAAACTTCGGATTAAAGAAGACAGCACGAAGGGCACGGCAGTAAATGCCAGATTCAAAAGCTCTCGGCCAGGTCAAAAGCCGCCCCCTAAAGGCACCAGGGATGAACTGTCCAGCCTCAAAAAAATTCTGGACCAAGTATGCCAGATCCATAGTACCCCTGGTAAACCCGCTAATCATACCCACAGAGAATGTTGGGTCTTCAAGCAGTCCGGCAAGCTCAACGCCGTACATAAGGGGGAGGATACACCAAGTGAAGACGAGGACGAGCCCCGAAGCAAGACACGGGGGAACAAAAGAAATTTCCACCAGAAGTCAAAACAGTAATCGTGTTACATGTGATCAGGGGAAAAAACAATGCGGCACTCCTAGGAAAATATACCCAAGTGCCTGTCACCGCGAAGTCCTGCCACCGGTCGTCTCAACCAATCACTTTCGACCATCGCGATTACTCAGCAAGTATCCGACACGCAGGATTGGCTGCCCTGGTATTAGACCCAGTAATTGGCGGATATCACTTCACACGAGTCTTGATGGATGGCGGCAGTAGCCTAAAGCTAATATATCAGGATACAATCCGTGGGATGGGGTTAGACCCAACACAAATTCGCCATAGCAATACTACCTTTAAAGGAGTAACGCCAAGCACTGCTCGGACGCGAAGCTTTCGCTTGCTTTAATGCAATACCACACTACACCTCCCTCACGCTCAAGATGCCCGGTCCACGTGGCATCATTACAGTGCACGGAAATATCAAGCGATCTCTGCGCGCCGAAGAGAGTGAGGCTGCCTTGGCAGCCGCACATTAAAGGCACCCGGACCAGCGAAAGCATCCAATAGGTCATCAAGACCTCAGACACAACTAATCGAGTCTGGCGCCACTACTTATACCGAATAAATGGTCACACCCCTATTTGTCAAATACAAGGGGCTCAACACGCGCAGACAAGTGACGATCATCGTGCTACACCCGTCCAGGATACGGCACAGCGGAGACACAGGCGCAGACGTGCAACAGGGACCTGCTCCAAGGATTCTTTTTATATTAAGACCCTGCGTAAACCTTTTTTACTATCTCTTGTTGATACATATCCACCATTGAGAAGGATGCTTACGTCTTGGCATGTGGCCATGCCAGAACAATGCACGTACCTGGACACAAGGGGCTTCTTAATGAGGCCGTTATTTAGGCCCGGTTTATAGCACAAAGACCGAATACCTTAGGGAGTGTTCGGCATCGCGAGTTTGGCCATATATGCATCAGCTCCGAATCATTGTCTTTGGTCAAATGTTGGGTTTGCCCGGCTCCTGTGTTTTGGTGCCTTACGTTCCGCTTTACCGGTTAAGGTAGCACCAGGAGAACTACTGCGATTGTGCCCTGGTTCATCCGGACAAGCACCTCAGTAGAGAAAGCCGAAAACTGACTGTCATGATATAGCGTGAGACTGGACAACCACTCGATGACCTGTTGGAATGTTAGAATTCCTCTGCCTTAATGAAGGGCCATTTTCTGGCCAGGCATGTACGCACCCTGGGATCGGGAAAGTGCGGAGCCACCAGGGGCTATTTAGTAGCCCCACTGTCAAACTCCTATGACTAAGTGAAAGTGCTAAAGCATCATAGTCCTGTTGCCTCGCTCGCTCCGCTATCACCTCCTTAATAGGACCAAGACGTTGGGTTAAGTGTGAACATGTGTTTTTGCGAGCACCTCCGCATTATATGTGGGAGGGTTGAAGCCGACGGGTGCAATCTTTCAGGTTATACAGATGTATACATAAACGGCCGCCCAGGAGGCATCATATTACTTTCAGGAAAAAGTATAAAAATAGCCTTATAAAAATTTATAAAAGCATTTCGCTTACAATGAGATTACATATCACTCAAACATAATATTTTTAAGCACTGGGTCTCTATCAAACGAGCACCCTCAAGAACTTCTTCAGAGTAGTGCTCTGCAGCCTTTCGACCTATGGCCGAATCCCGCGCTGCAACAGTGGTAGCATCCATCTCCGCCCAGTATGCTTTAACACGGGCAAAGGCCATCCGTGCGCCCTCTATGCACGCCGACCTCTTCATCGCATTAATGTGCGGCACCACGTTAAGGAACTGTTGCACCAAGCTAAAATAGTTGTTCGGTTTTGACCTTTCCGGCCATAGCTGATTCACAACAGACCTCATGGAGAGTCCGGACAACCTATTTAGTTCGGCCCATTCGGCTAATTGGTCAGTCAATGAAAGGGGACGCTCGGGAGAATGGAATTGTCTCCAAAACAGTTGGTCAACTTCACGGACTGTCTGACCCTGGAAATACTTGGCCACATCGGCAGCGCTCGCCGCCAAATCCATATATACATCCTCCAAACTCCATAGCCGATCTAGAGGGCATACCGTGGATCTCCGAACTTCCTCCGCAACATAAAGGATTTCCCAGCTACAATATCCCCGGCTTCCCCCAGCTCCTCCTTCTTTGCCCTCATTGCAGAGCGGAGGTCCTTTCTCGTCGCAGCAGCCTTCCCAAGGTCTGATGCCTTCGCTTGGTTTTCCTTTTCAAGAACCCGGCAACGGTCGGTGGCGGCTTTTCATTCTATGGCCATGTTGGCCATCTTGTCTCGGCTCTTGCCATGCGCGGCCTTCTCGGCTTGCAACTCTCCAGCTGCCTTCAAAGCAGCTGCATTACCCAACCTCGCTTGTTCCTTGGCTCGGGCAAGTTCTGCCCGCAAGGCTTCAACAGTGGCAGCTCCATCTGCAAGTCACAACATATTAAAGATACTGGCATCATGCTGCTCTTCCTATGTGGTCTTTACCAGATAATGACACTTACCCTATACCTCGTCAAGCCTTTTGTTAACAAGCTCGATGTCGGCGTCAGCCGCATCCAACTGCCGTTCTAAATAGGCAAATTCGCTAGTCCGGCTAGCCACTAGAGCTTCCATCACCTGCACATAGAGGCTGTATGGTTATTACCTGGGAATATGATCCTCTGTTCGTCGTCGTTTTCGATGACAACTAGAGTCTCAGGGGCTACTATCTACACAGGGCACACCTAGCATGTGCAGGACTATCATACATTCTTTTACATACATCAAAGCCTGTCAGTAGACTCATGAAAGCTTCATGCAATCCGCTTTTGGCGGACGATATTCTCTCCATCACCGTATTCATCAGCACACTGTGTTCATCTGAGATGGCCGCTCGCCCCACCAACTCCCTCAGAACATCCGATCACACACTAGACGGTGCCGGACTCTTTTGTCTGCTCTCTTCGGGAGCCGGACACTGGGAGCTTCGGGGGTCAATGGGATTATCTTCTGGCCTCGCCGGACTCGGAGAGGCCCTCCGCGACGACACTTCAGGGTCGCCCGCTTCCGGAGCGGAGGAGGCGTTTCGCTCTCCATCATCTCTGGAAGATCCCCCGAAGACGAGCTCATTTGAGAGGGGCTAAGGCCCTAACTTCAAAAATATATGCAGTGGTTATCTTCTCAGAAGAAAAAGATGGCATGTCTGTACTATTAAATTATTTCGGGTCACTTACGACTCGCTGGAGAATTGATCCCCCCGCGGACTTTGTGCGGCAACGGCGCCCCCAAGATAGGACCCTGTGTGGGAGACTTCTTCTCCTGTTTGGAAGCTTCGGCTTCCGAATCCCCAGGCGCAATCCTTTTCCTCTTCTGGTCGTCTTCCTTCGTGGAGACGCTCGCTCCCTCGGCTAGAATGGGCAGCGTTGGGGGCCCGCGTCCGCCCGCATTTTCCTCCACAGTATCTTCCTTCAAGGGCTCCGGGCAAGGTGTGGTCTAGAGCATCTTTTCCAATACCGGATTTTCCAAACCCACAGGGAGGGGGGCCGAACACCGAATCAACTTTGCCTTTGTTAGCCAGTCCTGGTCAAAAAGCGGACTCTCAGAAATAACTTTGTAACAAAGGAGAGATAGTATGTTCGGCCGGAAGATGCCTTACCTGTTCGGCGGCGCGCTTACTACTCAGGCCCACGTCCTCGGTGATTTCTGGACACTCCACCTGAGGTCCGAAGAATGACTTGTACATCTCCTCGTGCGTCAGGCTGAGAAAATTTTGAATGACACGCGGTCCCTCGGGATTGAACTCCCATAGGCGAAGAGGTCAGCGTTTGCAAGGCTGGACTTGACGAACCAGCATAACTTGTATTACCAAAACCAAACTGAAATCTCCATTGAAGAGATCTCGAATGCGGCTTTGTAGTATAGGCACGTCCTTGGCTAGACCCCAGCTCAGACCTCTGCTGATCTATGACATCAGTTGTGGTGGAGGGCCCGAGCGGAAAACAGGGGCGGACGCCCACTTGGCACTTCTAGGAGCCGTGATGTAGAACCACTCCTGTTGCCACAATTCAGACACCTCTAGGATGGAACATTTGGGCCACGGAGCTCCCGTCATCTTGCATATTGAGGCACCTCCACATGCTGCATGTTGCCCCTCGATCATCTTCGGCTTCACTTCAAAGGTCTTGAGCCATAGGCCAAAGTGAGGGGTAACCCGGAGGAAGGCCTCGCACACGACAATAAATGTCGTGATATGAAGAAAGGACTCCGTAGCTAGATCATGGAAGTCTAGCCCGTAATAAAACATCAAACCCCTGACGAAAGGGATCCAGAGCAAGGCCTGGACCTCGGAGGAAGTGGGAGACGAACACGTAGTTCTCGTTGGGTTCGAGGCTGGGGACGGCCTACCCTCGGGGAGGCAGCCGATGCAAAATCTCGGCGGTCAGATATTTGGCCTCCCTCAACTTTTTGATGTCTTCTTTTGTGACGGAGGAAGGCACCCATCGGCCTTGAAGGCTAGATCCGGACATGACTAAAGGTTCGGAGCACCTGACCTGAACTTTGGGCGCTTGAGCTTGGGGTGGGGGAAGGATTCAATTGAGCACGGGAGGGAAAAATAAAAAGACTTGTCCCTTTATAAAGAAGGTGAATATCAAGCGTCCTCTCCGTGTCCGTTTGGACTTGCCTACAATCTAGGAGTCCTAGAAGCAGTTGGGTTACCCATGCCCGTATTAATGAGAATCCCGGAATAAGGGGACATGATCTCTGCTTTAACAAGACGTGCCAAGGAAACCGCCTTGCATGACGTGCTGAGGTGGGATAATGAAACAACTCGGATAAAGGCTTTGTCGTGGTGTGTCACACTACGGAATACATCAGCAGATTAGATTTTTGTAAATATTATTCTCTCTATGGCAATATGTGGAAACTTATTTTGCAGAGCCGGACACTATCTTTGTGTTCAAAATCTTCTTTGAAGTACATGGAGGAGGAACCCGCCTTGCAATGCCGAAGACAATCTGCGCGCCGGACTCGTCGTCATTGAAGCCTGGTTCAGGGGCTACTGAGGGAGTCCTGGATTAGGGGGTGTCCGGATGGCCGGACTATACCTTCAGCCGGACTCCTGGACTATGAAGATACAAGATTGAAGACTTCGTCCCGTGTCCGGAAGGGACTTTCCTTGGCATGGAAGGCAAGCTTGGTGATATGGATATGTAGATCTCCTACCATTGTAACCGACTTCGTGTAACCCTAACCCTCTCCGGTGTCTATATAAACCGGAGGGTTTTAGTCGGTAGGACAACATATACAAAAACAATCATACCATAGGCTAGCTTCTAGGGTTTGGCCTCTCTGATCTTGTGGTAGATCTACTCTTGTACTACCCATATCATCAATATTAATCAAGCAGGATGTAGGGTTTTACATCCATCGAGAGGGCCCGAACCTGGGTAAAACTTTGTGTCCCTTGCCTTCAGTTACCATCCGGCCTAGACGCATAGTTCAAGACCCCCTACCCGAGATCCGCCGGTTTTGACACCGACAACTACCCCAAGAGCCAACAAGCCCTCCTTCCTCCACAACAATGAACAGATCCACCGGCCGTACCCACCGTCTTCCGATCCCCAATCTAATTTCTCTTCCTCTCTTGCAAAGGAAGGACAAATTTGATACTTTACCCGTCACTGTCGAGTCTCACAATCGCATATCAATTCATCTTCTCATCTATCTCAGTGGTGAATTACTACTATTATTATACATGTCATCCTGTAGTTAAATTTCACCTTAATTTTGGCCCAATGTATGTACTGTAGATCTGAAAGTCCGCTTCTCCAATTCTTCTTATTTAAATGAGGCCAACTTTGTTCAAAGCAGAGTTGAGTTGAATGAATCATTAGGTTCGCTGGGATTCCACCTTTTTGTGGTGTCCTTCCTCTAGCTGCTGACTATTATTGGGAATTATTACTAGTTCATGAACTATTATTGAATGAATCATTAAGTAGTTTGTGTGTGTATGACAGGCCTGTTGTTGTGTTCATGTGAATATCATCATACTGTCGTGTGGTAATTTCGTAGCGGATCAATGTGTTGGATGATGGATCAATCTCTATATATCTACTGTTGAATGGCTGCCCTGTGAATGGTTCTACGCTCTGCGATGAACAGATCATTGCGCGGCATGGCTTGTCATTCTATTCATGTAATGAGCTGTTGCTTGCCATACCATATAGATCACTTATAAATGAAAATGGCCGATTTAACTCAGTTCAGTCCATTTTAACTCAGTTCATGCAATGTGTTTATTTTATCTTAATTCGGCATAGCATGTAGAGGTTTATGTCTGGCCTATTCATGTAATGTGTTTATTTTAACTCAGTTCAGTCCATTTTATTTTTTGCAGATAACAGATTGTAAACAATTTTGAGTTGCCCACAAGAGAAATAGAGGTTTGGAGTGACAATTGAAGACGGCACAAACTGAAACTACCACAGGTTGCATGTGAAAATCCACCTTATGCATATACTCATTTATTTTTTAAGTTACTATTAAGAAAAACTCGAATATGAAAAAAATCCACCTTCATTTTAATATTCTACACAATATTGGATCATAGTTCATTTGTCATTTCATAGTTGTTTGCTTTGTGCTATTTAAATTACATATTGTAGTAAATTGAAAGATGCTCTTGTCTGGTCCTTGAATAAAATTTCACTAGGCCTATGCGCCGTTGGACTAGGTTTCCTTTTGTTCAGTTAGAATCTTGATGTTTTGTTTCCCCTATAAGTTAGCTAACTTCCCTTTTCTTGATGAAATTATCAGGAGTGGTGCTTTCTTCATATGTAATTCTATCAGAGATATGTTCGATGTTCATGCAGAGTCATGGACCATTCTATTTTCTATGACCCCAGCAACGGAGGCTGCCAAGACGGAGCCGATGGCTCCGCCCAGTGAAGGGAAGATAGATGGCGACTGGGTCAATGTATTTGGGTGAGGAAACCATGATGCTCTTCTTTACTTGTTTCTTGAGGAAGCTATAGCCTCCCGCATGCGCATGCTAGATTCAGTTGTGCAAGTGGGTAGTATCTTGATTTCCACTGGACATGTTGCCATGGAGCTGAAAACAATTGATGCTTTGCATAGGTTCATGGCCCTGCCATGTGCTTGCTCATGTCTATGTCCATGAGCAACATCAAAATCAATCATTTAGTAGCATATTGTCTTAGACCTTAGTACTTGCCCTAGCAACCGGATATACCGGACTCTATAGTGCTAGTGCACTTTCATTTTTGTTAAATTTGTACACCCTGCCTGAGAAAACAGTAGCCGTCACTTAGCTTTTTGTTGGGTGCCTTATATAGGATGCACTTCCTCTATTACCGGACGACATCCACTAGGTTGATGATCCTAAACAACCTGGGAGAGTGAATGCTTCAATGCTCATCACATACGTGTATGTAGAGTCTGGACTAGTTCATAATTTGTTTTCGACATTTGTACTACTAGATAAGTAGTAATTCTGAACAACTTTGTGGCTTGCAAAAACCAGATTGCAAGTAATTCTTAACATCTTTGTAGCTTGCAAGAACATACTTGAAATAAGTTGACACATGACCCCACGATAGAAGGCACTGATTAATGCTAATGATTTAGTAACTACAAATTTCTGTATTTTTCTTTGCCTTGTCCCGCCCAGCAATGTATTGTATTTGTCTTCCAAGACTGAACTTGGTGCCAAACATTGTGGCGCAAAGTAAACACATCACCCTGCCTGATGTGGTACTATATATAGTGAATAACCTAACAAGAAATCTGCTAACACACAAAGTAATTTAGTTCACATATGCATTTGTGTGTTTCTTTTGGACTTTATGTTTTTCTATGCATTTGCCAAATCTATATATTTAGTTTTAATAAGAAGTGAGGAATTAAGCATATATATTGGGCATGAGCCCCTTTAAATTGCTAGATGATAAGGAATCTTAACTTAATGGGTCTTGTGAATTGTAATATACTATTTAGTTTAACTAATGCAATTTGCGTACTAACAAGTTTTCACTTTCCCGACGTGGGCGCAGGGGTGATCGACGCTGACTAGCGTGGCCCGGTGGGCGTTGTGCTCTTCAACCACTTGGAGGCGGACTTTGCTGTGAAGCACGGTGGCCACATCGAACAGATGAACGTCCAGGTGATTTTGACACCGGAGGTCTTCGAGGTGGAGGTCCTCGACGCCATCATTTGGGGGAAGGAGGATTCGGGTACATTGGCGTCTGAACTCCAAGCCTTGGTAGATACATCTAGAGAAGTGATTTGTTTAGGTTGGTGGTGGACCACTAGGGGAGGTACTTCGATGATGGTTGTGTGTCTGATGTTAAATGGAATCCTGAGATGGTTCTGTGACGTTGGTTTGCTTCGCAATGGACGTATTACCATTCATGAATACCACATCTAACTTTTTTTAATTCCTAAATTATTAGTAGTAGCGTGGGTTAAAAGTGAGCGCTACTAGTAGTTAGGTTAGTAGTTAGGTTAGTAGTAGCGTGGTTGTTAGCTTAGTAGTAGCGCATGTGCACCCGCACTACTACTAATCATTTAGTAGTAGCGCGGGTTTAGCCCATGCTACTAGTAACAGTTAGCTGTAGCGCCTTATTGGTAGCGCGGCTGTCCGCGCTGCTGATAGCCTAAAAACCCGCGCTGCTGCTAGGCTTTTCCCTAGTAGTGATCGTTAGCATCATGGATATTCAAAGAATTCATACTAGCAACATTGCAATCATCCTCATCGTTTATGCCAAACATTTTATTGAATTCTTGTTCTATCAATTGAGCACAATTTTCATTTCCATCATTTTCACAAAAGACATTATAAAGATGAATAATATGATGCAACCTCAATTCGATTTTCTAGTAGTTTTCTTTTACAAACCAAACTAGTGATAAAATAAGAAACTAAAAGATTCAATTGCAAGATCGAAAGATATACCTTCAAGCACTCACCTCCCCGGCAACGGCGCCAGAAAAGAGCTTGATGTCTACTACACAACTTTATTCTTGTAAACACAAGTTGGGCCTCCAAGCGCAGAGTTTTGTAGGACAGTAGCAATTTTTCTCAACTGGATGACCTAAGGTTTATCAATCCGTGGGAGGCGTAGGATGAAGATAGTCTATCTTAAACAACCCTACAACCAAATAACAAAGAGTCTCTTCTGTCCCCAACACACCAAATACAAGGGTAATTTGTATAGGTGCACTAGCTTGGCAAAGAGATGGTAATAAAAGTGTAGTAATGACAGTAGATATTAGTTTTTGTAATAATAACATTAAAAAAACAGCAAGGTAGCAAGTAAAGAAATTGAGCACAAATGGTATTGCAATGCTTGAAATTGATGCCTAAGGTCTGTATTTTTGGTAGTGCAATCTGTCAACAATGCTAATATAATTGGATCATATAACCATCCCTCGACGAGCAATGAGGAATCACTCCAAAGTTCTTATCTAGCGGAGAACATAAGAAGAAATTGTTTGTAGCTATTCTTTCCGATCGATCTATCAAGAGTTCATACTAAAATAACACCGAAGCAAATTTAGATTTAGAATACTCGATCCAACACACAGAATCTCAAAGAGTGCCCCAAGATTTCTACTGGAGAAACAAAGACGAGAACGTGCACCAACCCCTATGCATAGATTACCCCAATGTCACCTCGGGAATCCACGAGTTGTGTGCCAAAACATATATCAAGTGAATCAAAAAATACCCCATTGTCACCATGGGTATTCATATGCAAGACACATCAAGTGCTCTGAAATCAATAAAAGTATTAAATCTGATAAAATGAAATCTCAAAGGGAAAACTCAATTCATCACAACAATATAGAGAGGGGAAAACACCATATGATCCAACTATATTAACAAAGCCCGCAATACATCAAGATCGTGCCATCAAGAACACAAGAGAGAGAGAGAGGGAGAGAGAGATGAAACACATAGCTACTGGTACAAACCCTCAGCCCCGAGGGTGGACTACTTCCTCCTCATCATGGTGGCCAAAGGGATCATGATGATGGCCTCCGATGATGATCTCCCCCTCTGGCAGGGTGCCAGAACGGGCTCCTGATTGGTTTTTCGTGGATAAAGAGGCTTGCGGCGGCGAAACTTTCGATCTAGGGTTATCTTCGAGGGTTTTGGAATATTTGGCAATTTATAGGGCGAAGAGGCAGTGCGGGAGGCCACCGAGGTGGGCACAACCCACCTGGCACTTCTTTGACCCACTGGATGTCTTCTGGTCCAAAAAAATCTCCAAAAAGTTTTGTTGCATTTGAACTCCGTTGGGTATTGATTTTCGGTGATGTAAAAAACAAGAAAAAAACCAGCAACTGGCACTGGGCACTATGTCAATAGGTTCGTCCCAAAAATGGTATAAAGTTGCCATAAAATGATTGTAAAACATCCAATAATGATAATATAACAACATGGAACAAGCAAAAATTATAGATACGTTGGAGACATATCAGTCGCTGGCCCCTTGCTGACGGTGACGGTGCATCCGGCGCTCAGCCAGAGTCAGAGTCGTCGTCCTACCGCTCGACGACGTCGTCATCGCCTTCACTGTCCTCTTCATTGCTGTCGCTCGAGGAGGAGCTTTCGTCGTCGGTCGAGCTTTCCGTGCAGCACCCTAAGCGAGCACCCGAATGACTGAAGACCTTGATGGAGAGCAAGTTGGCGTCAATTAGCTCCCAATGGAGAACCTGCCCCACCGCCAAGATATGGGCACACGCGAAGGTTTTCTAGCCACACCGGAGAAGCATGGCATGAGGTGCGGGGAACTCCACGTCCGCCCGCATGCTTTCGTTACAACAGCCCCACAATTCTAACCTCAATCCTGGCGTCTATTCTTCCTCCATCACCCTTGTGAAAGGGGTGGGGAGTTGAAGGCGGCTGCGCAGAGGCCCGCGCAGCATGACAATGAACTACAATGGCTGGTCGCCGATGTGGCCTTCAGTCAGGGCCAGGGTGGCTGGAGGAGGAGCGATTAGAGCACTACCCTGCCTTCCTCGTCCCCGAGCACCACGACGACCACGCCCTCATCCCACCGTGCCACCTCATATGCTGGACTTTGCCCCTGCGTCCCCAGCAGGGGGGGAGGCGTTGTCGAGTAGAAGCCCTCGCCGCCGCTACTGGAGTATTACCACTTCCTCTTCCCCTCACCATACTGGAATAGGGATGCGATGAGAAGAAGGAGATGTGTGTGGGGATGAGCACCTCGCCCACGCCTCCTGTTATAGGAGAGCATGGCCCGGGTCTGGCTCCTCACCACCTAGGACACAACGGCCCCACTCCACCAATCCGTTCCATATGTGTCACTAACGATGCTTGGAATCAGCGTCCGCCCTCCTACGCCAATCCATGGTGCTTGGTTTTCTTCCATGGCACTCATACCCGCGCCCTGCGCGCCCGCCACCAACCCTGCGCAATGCATGCTGACTACGTGGTGGAAACGACAAAGGTGGTGGGATGGGTAAGATGGCAGTTACCACCACGGGAATGTGGGGCGTCGGCAGCCCGTGGTTCCTGGCTTAAACCACCCCACGTCGTCTCGCACAATGAACGGGAAAACCGGAAACTAATTCTGGTACAGGTTAATGAAGAAGCAAGGAAAGTATCAAGGAAGACATTGATCCCACTATGAGTGGGCTGAAGCATTCTCCTGTGTATCTGTTAGGGCCTACCTCAACGATGCCTGGCGACATGTATGAGTCAGACGGGGGGGCTCCTGTCGGTGCAATGAACAATCACGTTTGTTGTCCAGACTTATACACATGCACGATCGCACCCAATATACAACACCAACATCCAAGGTAAGGCTAAACCAGAAGAACCGCTCTTCGTGAGATCAAGGGGCAGATCAAGAAGACCAAGAATAATAAGATAGGAGAGCACTACCTTGGGAAAGCCTCCCTTGCTGGGTAGGAGCGCCCGGCCAGGTCGAGGCTGCCCCAAGGAGGAATCCAAGACTTCTTCGGTAGGCTTGTTGGGACCGACAAGGGAGAATCTCCCGCCAAGGCACCACCGCTCCACCGCTCCACCTCGTAGCGACACAAATCACTTATCAATGCGATGTTGAGCCCCAAGTGATTATGTGGCTTCCACTAAGGAAGTGGCAGCCCTTTTTGGAGGCAGATTTCCTTGACGTGACACCTGTCCAGAGGCGTGTGCAGCAGATAAGCAGAAGACAATTAAGCGGCACAACAAGCTTGCCGGGCTACATCCTCAGCATGACACCTAGAAGTGCATTTAATGCACTTTGTCCTAACTACCAAAGTTAGGTATGATAGTACTATTCTCTATCTAATCACTAGATAATGATTGTTTTGGCATTGTGGTCACCCCTTGAGCCATAAAAGGAGGGCCATGGCAAAGTAGAGAAGGGATTCGGATCCTCCGGAATTGTACACGTGTAGCAACTATTCCCCGAGACAATCTTGCCGGGCTCGAGCGATGCGTGTCGTTGTGCTCTTCCACTCAATCCACCAAAGTAGGAGTAGAGTTTTACGCCTCACGGCGTCCCAAACCTGGGTAAAAACCACCTGTGGCATCGCCGTCATGTTGCTTCATTGCCTCCACTCTTTGTGCAACGTAATCTTTCTTCTTGCCGAACCACAAGGGGATCATGGCCCCTTAGGTGATCGTGTCCACCCACGACACCTCTAGGGTCTTGGATCGAAAGTTACGAGCTGGCCATGGAGATTTTAGATGTCAGCAATGCAGTTTGTGCCAAATATTTCACCATGATGTTGGAAGGATCGGCTTGCACATGGCTGAAGAGTTTGCCCTAACTCCATGAATACTTGGGCGGTGTTGGACGACAGCTTTATCAAGAACTTTCAAGGTACTTGCAAGAAGCCTTTGCAAATTGTTGATTTGCAGTACTATGTGTAGTCAAAAGACGACTCGGCTCATCATTGGGCACGCTGGGTGGCAACCAGCATTCATTCTTCAGACAATATTTGGACGCATCAGGCTGTGCTGCTCTTGGAGCAGAACTATCACTTTGACCCCCTCAAGCAATAGCTAGGGTGCCTAAAGCATAAGTGTATATATATGGGCAAGCTTATGGATGTACTTGTCATGTATGGTGACTCTCATACTACTAAAGATCCATGTTCGGATGATGATAAATCGGGTAAGGGCAAGAAAAAGGAGGTGGCAAGGGCTAGCAACAACATGCCTTAGCTCAGCATGGCAATCGGCATAACCAAGGAACTGGAGGGAAGTGTAAATACTCTGACATTTGGTCAGAGTTCGTGGCTAATACCAATGTCGAGTCAAAGAATCAATGTCGCAATGGTAATGGCAAGCCATCATAGAGTCTTGACGAAATGCTTAATGGTCCTTGTCCAAAGCACAATTACCCTAATAAGCTATCTCGTCACGCCTGGAAAGATTGTTATGTCATGCGGGTGTTTAAAAACCAGATTGTGGGGGATATGACCGGCCCTAATAGGGTCAGGTAAGATCATTGGTGACTTAAGGAGCTGGGCCTCTGATCACTACTAGGGAAAACCTTATACACAGAGCTATAGAGGTAGCGCTGGTCAAAGCAGAGCACTACTGCTACTTAGTAGTAGCGCGTGTCAATAAAGCGCGCTACAGCTACGATTGTAGCAGTAGCGCGTCCGCACATAAAAAGTGCTACTCTTATAATTCCCACACTGTTGCTGGTAGGCTAGAAATAGTAGTAGCGAGGCTGCAAAAAGAACGCTATCGCTAAGTGCCTTTTAGCAACGCGTTTACTGTATAGAGCAATACTACTAAAAGGGAAAATAAAATGGAAAAGAAGTAGAAAAATAAATGAAAATGAAAGAAGTAGAAAAAGGATAAAAAAAGATAAACAAAAGAAAAATAAGAATAAAGGAGAAAGGCATAACAGTAGCACTTGTTGCCACAAAGCGCTGTAGTTACTATAGCAGTAGCGCGTATTATGGGCCCATGCTACGGCTACATTCCTTAGATAAAAAGAAAACAAAAAAATAAAATAAATAACTACTTCCTATAGCAGTAGCGCGTTTTGGTAGAAAGTGCTATAGCTAAGTTAGCTATAGCACATTTGCCTAACAACGCTACTGCTACTTTGACTTACCTCGCCTGGGCTCAATACTTTGCTAAGTCCTTTCCCCCAATCCCCATTGATCTCCTCCAATACCGCCTCTCCCTTGCCGCCCCTGCTCCCTTGCCACCGTTGTTGCCTCATCGGCCCTGCCCCACCGCAGCCATGCATCGCCGCCGCCACCATAGCCATGCGCCCTTGACGCCCATGCTTTGCTCACCGCCACTGCCTCTGTCGCTGCCAACGGAGCTGCGCCCCCTTGCCGCCCCTGCCTCCATCGCCGAGCACCACCCCGCCACCATCTCTCCCCTCTCTGTAAGCCCCCCACCCCTCCTCTCTCTTTGCATGTTCTTCCTGCCATGTTTTTTAGTAGTAGTAGATGTTAATTAGTAGTATGGTTAATAGATAATGTTTTGAGTAGTAGTAGTAGTAGTAGATGTTAATTAGTAGTAGTGGTAGTACTAGTTAACTAGGGCAGTAGAGTTAATAGTAGAAGTTTTTTAGTTAGGGTTATAATAGATGTTAAGCAGTAGATAATGTAGATGTTAATTAGCTCAGTAGGGCTTAGTATTTTAATTGAGTTTGTTTAACCAGATGTTAATTAGGGCAGTAGGGTTTAGTTTAGAGTAAATTTTTGTTCAATAGTTAACAAAATATAATTTTTAGGAAAAAATTGTATATCCTTAACTAGGCCAGTAGGGTTAGGGTTTTAGGGTTTAATTATGAATGTTAGGAAAGTAAGGTTTAACTAGATGTTAACTAGGGTAGTAGGATTTAGTTTAGAGAAAAAAATCAATATATAAATATAAATTTCTATTAGTGCTGCAAGTCCAGTAGGTTCTTAATTTTTAGTGAATTTTTATTAGGACAAAAATCTAGGACATATTTTGAGTTCTAGGGTTCATAATTTTTATTAGGACGGAAATTGAGTTCGAGGGTTCATAATTCTTATTAGGACATAATTTCCGATGAAATAGCCAACTTGGAGCTCGAGATCGCGCTCCAGATGTACCGCGAGCGTGTCGACTACTTGGACGAACGCCTGCACAAGTTCATGCAGAGCCAAGAGCTACCGTAGGCAAGGGCTGCTGGTCATGGTCTCATGGACGCGTTTTATTTTGTTGAGTTGTTTCGACATGGATAGCTATGTATTCACGACCATCATAGTATTGCTCCCTTTATTCATGTGTTTCAATGTGTGTACTCTGTTTTCCGTTCTTATATGTTCTATTTCAATGTGTGTATATATGCTTTCCATTCGATATATGTGGATGGTAACAACTAGATTCAAATTAGTATACAAAAATAGATAGAAAATGGAATTCATAATATATATATATTATATATGTAATATCATCACATATATGTGATGATACTTAACTACTAGGTACAATGCATGAAACTAAAAATGAACAATACTAAAACTAATAATCCCTCCTAGGGCCAGTATTCCGTCAGCCCCTCGCCTGTAGCTCCCTGGTGCGCGATGTCTTCCCAGTGCGGAGGCAGTACTTCGCCTCCTCTACCTCGCAACGCTCGATGTACTGATCTACCTCATGTTGGCGAACGCGCACGAACAATCGTGCCATACCGTTGGGCACCCACCGGAGCTCCTTATCGGTGGCACGCCGGAGCTTATCGGCCCACCTCCACGCAGCAACGAGGTGCCCAACACCTATGACCTTCCTCACGAAGTACCTGTATTCATACACCTCATCGGCACAACGATGCACCTGCCCCCAAAGCTCCGCCGCCTCCTTTTTCCAGGAGGCATCACGGGGTTCACAGGCCACCTAGTACCTCCTCTGCCATCTCCTTCTTGGACGCCACTTGCTTGGCTTTCTCAGCCGGCGGCAACGACTTCCATCGACAAAGATTGTATTGGCCACAAAACCAATCCAAAGTTGGGGGGTCCGACGTAACCTCGTCAGGCGGCACGTAAGGGTACTCATCGCTGCTATTCAAGCGAGCGTCCTCGGGGGGGCGACTCCTCGTTGGCGCGTGGGCAGAGTGGCGGCACCATGGCAGCGATTTGTGAGAGAGAGGGCGAGTTAGGGGAGGATGTAGATGAGAATGCAGGCGGGATGACATCAGCAAGGGAGTATTTATTGGCGGCCGGAATCTAGATCGACGGGGACAGTACACACGCTGGTCGCCAAAATTTACGAGTACTGTAGTTTGAATTACACATGATTCCTGCAGCAAAATCCGTGTGTGAACATAATAGCTGACGGTTTCCAATACAGAACCATGTCTGATTAATGATCCCCGCCACTCACCTACCAAACCTCGGGCCGCGAGATAGAGTGCCAATAATCTGGGGGGCGGTTGTCTTACCAGATCTTTATATTTTCGTTTTAGAACACCAGATATTTACATCGTTTGATGATTTTTTTAACTCGCATACATGTACACAAAATATGATTTTTCATACAATTATGGTTAGGCGTTGCATGTAGATGTAGTTCAAATTTGAATTACGGTCATTAAATGGTTAGAAGATCACTTAAATGTCTTTAAAAGGTCAAATGACCCCTGAAATTTTTCAAATTTTCACATGGCAATTGTATTAGTGCACGTTAAATATAGAAGTTTTTTTGAAGGCTATAAGAGGGAGCTATCTCCCGTTGGTCATCAAACATACATTGTTCCCTCTCGGAACCACAAACCTTCCAGTGAGTTGCTCCAGTTTGTGAGAGGTATGTGTCCAAACTTTCATCAAAGAGGCCAGTTTTTTACCACATCATCTTGGTGGCATGACTTTAAATCAAGCAAGGTTTCATGTTTTTTTTGATCATTTTTTATTTTTTTGGAATTAAAATGCCATGGCACTCTGTGCATGTGCCCATGCCTTGAGACCAATATGTTTGAAAATTCTTTCTAATTTACTGCACATGGAATTAACTCGCACAAAAGTACACAAAAATATGAATTTGCAAACCGTGTTTGTTACGCGTTGCATGTAGATGTAGTTCAAATTTGAATTACGGTCATTAAATGGTTAGAAAATCACTTAAATATCTTTAAAAGGTCAAATGATCCCTGAAATTTTCCATATTTTCACATGACAGTTGTATTAGTGCACGTTAAACATAGGAAACTTTTTGAAGGCCGTAAGAGGAAGCTCTCTCCCGTTCATCATCAAACATGCATTGTTCCCTCTCGGAACCATGGACCTTCTAGTGAGTTGCTCCGGTTTGCGAGGGGTGTGTGTCCAAACTTTCGTCAAACATGCCAATTTCTTTACCACATCATCTTGGTGGCATGACATTACATAAAACCAAGGTTTCCTGTTTTTCTGATCATTTTTTAATTTTTTGGAATTGAAATGCCATGTCACTCCATGCATACGTATGCATGTGCCCATGCCTTGAGACAAATATGTTTGAAAATTCCTTCTAATTTGCCACACATCGAATTAACTCGCACACAAGTACACAGATATGATTTTTTCAAACCGTTTTGGTTAGGCATTGCATGTAGATGTAGTTCAAATTTGAATTACGGCCATTAAATGGCTAGAAAATCACTTAAATGTCTTTAACAGGTCAAATGACCCCTATTATTTTCGAAAATTTCACATTACAGCTGTAGTAGTGCATGTTAGACATAGAAAAAAATTGAAGGCCGTAAGAGGAAGCTATGTCCCGTTGACATCAAACATGCATTGTTCCCTCTCGGAACCACGAGCCTTCTAGTGAGTTCCTCTAGTTTGTGAGGGGTGTGTGTCCAAACTTTCGACAAACATGCCAATTTCTTTACCACATCATCTTGGTGGTATGACATTACATCAACCAATGTTTCATGTGTTTCTAATTTTTTTATTTTTTGCAATTAAGATGCCATATCACTCCATGCATACGTATGCATGTGTCCATATCGTGAGACAAATATGTTTGAAAATTCCTTATAATTTACTGAACATGGAATTAACTCACACACACGAACACAAATATGATTTTTCAAACCGTTTTGGTTAGGTGATGCATGTAAATGTAGTTCAAATTCGAATTACGGCCATTAAATGGCTAGAAAATCACTTAAATGTCTTTAACAGGTCAAATGACCCCTATTTTTTCGAAATTTACACATTACAGCTGTAGTAGTGCATGTTAGACATAGAAAAAAATTGAAGGTCGTAAGAGGAAGTTATGTCCCGTTCGAGATCAAACATGCATAGTTCCCTCGCGGAACCACGAGTCTTCTAGTGAGTTGCTCCAGTTTATGAGGGGTGTGTGTCCAAACTTTGGACAAACATGCCAATTTCTTTACCACATCATCTTGGTGGTATGACATTACGTCAACCAATGTTTCATGTGTTTGTAATTTTTTTATTTTTTGGAATTAAGATGCCATATCACTCCATGCATACGTATGCATGTGTCCATGTCGTGAGACAAATATGTTTGAAGATTCCTTATAATTTACTGCATATGGAATTAACTCACACACACGAACACAAATATGATTTTGCAAAGCGTTTTGGTTAGGCGTTGCATGTAGAAGTAGTTCGAATTTGAATTACGACCATTAAATGGCTAGAAAATCACTTAAATGTCTTTAACAGGTCAAATGACCCCTATTATTTTCGAAAATTTCAAATTATTGTTTTAGTAGTGCACGTTAGACGTAGAAAAAATTTGAAGGCCGTAAGAGGAAGCTATCTCCGGTTCGTCATCAAACATGTATTGTTCCCTCTCGGAACCATGAGCCTTCTAGTGAGTTGCTCCAGTTTGTGAGGGGTGTGTGTCCAAACTTTCGAGAAATATGCCAATTTCTTTACCACATCATCTTGGTGCATGACATTACATAAACCAAGGTTTCATGTGTTTCTGATTTTTTGTATTTTTTGGAATTAAAATGCCATGTCACTCCATGCATATGTATGCATGTGTCCATTTCGTGAGACAAATATGTTTGAAAATTCCTTATAATTTACTGCACATGGAATTAACTCACACACACGAAGACAAATATGATTTTCAAACTGTTTTGGTTAGGCGTTGCATGTAGATGTAGTTCAAATTTAAATTACGGCTATTAAATGGCTAGAAAATCACTTATCTGTCTTTAACAGGTCAAATGACCCCTATTATTATCAAAAATTTCACATTACAGCTGTAGTACTGCATGTTAGACATAGAAAAAATTGAAGGCCGTAAGAGGAAGCTATGTCCCGTTCGACATCAAACATGCATTGTTCCCTCTCGGAACCACGAGCCTTCTAGTGAGTTGCTCTAGTTTGTGAGGGGTGTGTGTCCAAACTTCCAACAAACATGCCAATTTCTTTACCACATCATCTTGGTGGATGACATTACATAAACCAAGGTTTCATGTGTTACTAATTTTTTTATTTTTTGGAATTAAGATGCCATATCACTCCATGCATACGTATGCATGTGTCCATGTCGTGAGACAAATATGTTTGAAAAATCCTTATAATTTACTGCACATGGAATTAACTCACACACACGAACACAAATATGATTTTTCAAACCGTTTTGGTTAGGCGTTGCATGTAGATGTAGTTCAAATTTGAATTACGGTCATTAAATGGCTATAAAATCACTTAAATGTCTTTAAAAGGTCAAATGACCCCTAGAATTTTCCAAAATTTCAAATTATTGTTTTAGTAGTGCACGTTAGACGTAGAAAAAATTTGAAGGCCATAAGAGGAAGCTATCTCCGGGTCGTCATCAAACATGTATTGTTCCCTCTCGGAACAACGAGCCTTCTAGTGAGTTGCTACGGTTTGTGAGGGGTGTGTGTCCAATCTTTCGTCAAACATGCCAATGTTTTTACCACATCATCTTGGTAGCATGACATTACATCGACCAAGGTTTCCCGTGTTTCTGATTTTTTGTATTTTTTGGAATTAAAATGCCATGTCACTCCATGCTTAATTGTGTCATAGCTGTTAAAATGCCATGGCACTCCGTGCATGTGCCCATGCCTTGAGACCAATATGTTTGAAAATTCTTTCTCATTTACTGCACATGGAATTAACTCGCACAAAAGTACACAAAAATATGAATTTTCAAACCGTGTTTGTTAGGCGTTGCATGTAGTTGTAGTTCAAATTTGAATTACGGCCATTAAATGGTTAGAAAATCACTTAAATATCTTTAAAAGGTCAAATGATCCCTGAAATTTTCCATATTTTCACATGACAGTTGTATTAGAGCATGTTAAACATAGGAAATTTTTTGAAGGCCGTAAGAGGAAGCTCTCTCCCGTTCGTCATCAAACATGCATTGTTCCCTCTCGGAACCACGGACCTTCTAGTGAGTTGCTCCGGTTTGCGAGGGGTGTGTGTCCAAACTTTCGTCAAACATGCCAATTTCTTTACCATATCATCTTGGTGGCATGACATTACATCAACCAAGGTTTCCTGTTTTTCTGATCATTTTTTAATTTTTTGCAAATTGAAATGCCATGTCACTCCATGCATACGTATGCATGTGCCCATGCCTTGAGACAAATATGTTTGAAAATTCCTTCTAATTTGCCACACATGGAATTAACTCGCACACAAGTACACAGATATGATTTTTTCAAACCGTTTTGGTTAGGCATTGCATGTAGATGTAGTTGAAATTTGAATTACGGCCATTAAATGGCTAGAAAATCACTTAAATGTCTTTAATAGGTCAAATGACCATTATTATTTTTGAAAATTTCACATTACAGCTGTAGTAGTGCATGTTAGACATAGAAAAAAATTGAAGGCCGTAAGAGGAAGCTATGTCCCGTTGACATCAAACATGCATTGTTCCCTCTCGTAACCACGAGCCTTCTAGTGAGTTCCTCTAGTTTGTGAGGGGTGTGTGTCCAAACTTTCGACAAACAGGCCAATTTCTTTACCACATCATCTTGGTGGTATGACATTACATCAACCAATGTTTCATGTGTTTCTAATTTTTTTTATTTTTTGGAATTAAGATGCCATATCACTCCATGCATACGTATGCATGTGTCCATCTCGTGAGACAAATATGTTTGAAAATTCCTTATAATTTACGGCACATGGAATTAACTCACACACACGAACACAAATATGATTTTTCAAACCATTTTGGTTAGGCGTTGCATGTAGATGTAGTTCAAATTTGAATTACGGCCATTAAATGGCTAGAAAATCACTTAAATGTCTTTAACAGGTCAAATGACCGCTATTTTTTCGAAATTTTCACATTACAGCTGTAGTAGTGCATGTTAGACATAGAAAAAAATTGAAGGTCGTAAGAGGAAGTTATGTCCCGTTCGACATCAAACGTGCATTGTTCCCTCGCGGAACCACGAGCCTTCTAGTGTGTTGCTCCAGTTTATGAGGGGTGTGTGTCCAAACTTTCGACAAACATGCCAATTTCTTTACCACATCATCTTGGTGGCATGACATTACATCAACCAAGGTTTCATGTGTTTCTATTTTTTTTATTTTTTGGCATTAAGATGCCATATAACTCCATGCATACGTATGCATGTGTCCATGTCGTGAGACAAATATGTTTGAAAATTCCTTATAATTTACTGCACATGGAATTAACTCACACACACGAACACAAATATGATTTTTCAAATCGTTTTGGTTAGGTGTTGCATGTAGATGTAGTTCAAATTTGAATTACGGCCATTAAATGGCTAGAAAATCACTTAAATGTCTTGAACAGGTCAAATGACCCCTATTATTTTCGAAAATTTCACATTACAGCTATAGTAGTGCATGTTAGACATAGAAAAAATTGAAGGTCATAAAAGGAAGCTATGTCCCGTTCGACATCAAACATGCATTGTTCCCTCTCGGAACCATGAGCCTTCTAGTGAGTTGCTCCAGTTTGTGAGGGGTGTGTGTCCAAACTTTCGACAAATATGCCAATTTCTTTACCACATCATCTTGGTGGCATGACATTAGAATAAACCAAGGTTTCATGTGTTTCTAATTTTTTTATTTTTTGGAATTAAGATGTCGTTTCACTCCATGCATACGTATGCATGTGTCCATGTCGTGAGACAAATATGTTTGAAAATTCCTTATAATTTACTGCACATGGAATTAACTCACACACACGAACACAAATATGATTTTCAAACTGTTTTGGTTAGGCGTTGCATGTAGATGTAGTTCAAATTTGAATTACGGCCATTAAATGGCTAGAAAATCACTTATATGTCTTTAACAGGTCAAATGACCCCAATTATTTTCGAAAATTGCACATTACAGTTGTAGTAGTGCATGTTAGACATAGAAAAAATTGAAGGCTGTAAGAGGAAGCTATGTCCCGTTCGACATCAAACATGCATTGTTCCCTCTCGGAACCACGAGCCTTCTAGTGAGTTGCTCTAGTTTGTGAGGGGTGTGTGTCCAAACTTTCGACAAACATGCCAATTTCTTTACCACATCATCTTGGTAGATGACATTACATAAACCAAGGTTTCATGTGTTTCTAAATTTTTTATTTTTTGGAATTAAGATGCCATATCACTCCATGCATACAAATGCAAGTGTCCATGTCGTGAGACAAATATGTTTGAAAAATCCTTATAATTTACTGCACATGGAATTAACTCACACACACGAACACAAATATGATTTTTCAAACCGTTTTGGTTAGGCGTTGCATGTAGATGTAGTTCGAATTTGATTTACGGTCATTAAATGGCTAGAAAATCACTTAAATATATTTAAAAGGTCAAATGACCCCTAGAATTTTCCAAAATTTCAAATTATTGTTTTAGTAGTGCATGTTAGACGTATAAAAAATTTGAAGGCCGTAAGAGGAAGCTATCTCTGGTTCGTCATCAAACATGTATTGTTCCCTCTCGGAACAACGAGCCTTCTAGTGAGTTGCTCCGGTTTGTGAGGGGTGTGTGTCCAATATTTTGTCAAACATGCCAATGTTTTTACCACATCATCTTGGTGGCATGACATTACATCAACCAAGGTTTCCTGTGTTTCTGATTTTTTTGTATTTTTGGAATTAAAATGCCATGTCACTCCATGCGTAATTGTGTCATAGCTGTTAAAATGCCATGGCACTCCGTGCATGTGCCCATGCCTTGAGAACCAATATGTTTGAAAATTCTTTCTAATTTACTGCACATGGAATTAACTCTTACAAAAGTACACAAAAATATGAATTTTCAAACCGTGTTTGTTAGGCGTTGCATGTAGATGTAGTTCAAATTTGAATTACGGTCATTAAATGGTTAGAAAATCACTTAAATATCTTTAAAAGGTCAAATGATACCTGAAATTTTCCATATTTTCACACGACAGTTGTATTAGTGCATGATAAACATAGGAAATTTTTTGAAGGCCGTAAGAGGAAGCTCTCTCCCGTTCGTCATCAAACATGCATTGTTCCCTCTCAGAACCACGGACCTTCTAGTGAGTTGCTCCGGTTTGCGAGGGGTGTGTGTCCAAACTTTCGTCAAACATGCCAATTTCTTTACCATATCATCTTGGTGGCATGACATTACATCAACCAAGGTTTCCTGTTTTTCTGATCATTTTTTAATTTTTTGCAAATTGAAATGCCATGTCACTCCATGCATACATATGCATGTGCCCATGCCTTGAGACAAATATGTTTGAAAAGTCCTTCTAATTTGCCACACATGGAATTAACTCGCACACAAGTACACAAATATGATTTTTTCAAACCGTTTTGGTTAGGCATTGCATGTAGATGTAGTTGAAATTTGAATTATGGCCATTAAATGGCAAGAAAATCACTTAAATGTCTTTAACAGGTCAAATGACCCCTATTATTTTCAAAAATTTCACATTACAGCTGTAGTAGTGCATGTTAGACATAGAAAAAAATTGAAGGCCGTAAGAGGAAGCTATGTCCCGTTGACATCAAACATGCATTGTTCCCTCGCGGAACCACGAGCCTTCTAGTGAGTTGCTCCAGTTTATTAGGGGTGTGTGTCCAAACTTTCGACAAACATGCCAATTTCTTTACCACATCATCTTGGTGGTATGACATTACATCAACCAATGTTTCATGTGTTTCTAATTTTTTTATTTTTTGGAATTAAGATGCCATATCACTCCATGCATACGTATGCATGTGTCCATCTCGTGAGACAAATATGTTTGAAAATTCCTTCTAATTTGCCACACATGGAATTAACTCGCACTAAGTACACAGATATGATTTTTTCAAACCGTTTTGGTTAGGCGTTGCATGTAGATGTAGTTCAAATTTGAATTACGGCCATTAAATGGCAAGAAAATCACTTAAATGTCTTTAACAGGTCAAATGACCCCTATTATTTTCGAAAATTTCACATTACAGCTGTAGTAGTGCATGTTAGACATAGAAAAAAATTGAAGGCCGTAAGAGGAAGCTATGTCCCGTTGACATCAAACATGCATTGTTCCCTCGCGGAACCATGAGCCTTCTAGTGAGTTGCTCCAGTTTATTAGGGGTGTGTGTCCAAACTTTCGACAAACATGCCATTTTCTTTACCACATCATCTTGCTGGCATGACATTACATCAACCAAGGTTTCATGTGTTTCTAATTTTTTTTATTTTTTGGCATTAAGATGCCATATAACTCCATGCATACGTATGCATGTGTCCATGTCGTGAGATAAATATGTTTGAAAATTCCTTATAATTTACTGCACATGGAATTAACACACACACACGAACACAAATATGATTTTTCAAACCGTTTTGGTTAGGTGTTGCATGTAGATGTAGTTCAAATTTGAATTACGGCCATTAAATGGCTAGAAAATCACTTAAATGTCTTTAACAGGTCAAATGACCCCTATTATTTTCGAAAATTTCACATTACAACTATAGTAGTGCATGTTAGACATAGAAAAAAATTGAAGGTCGTAAGAGGAAGCTATGTCCCGTTCGACATCAAACATGCATTGTTCCCTCTTGGAACCATGAGCCTTCTAGTGAGTTGCTCCAGTTTGTGAGGGGTGTGTGTCCAAACTTTCGACAAATATGCTAATTTCTTTACCACATCATCTTGGTGCATGACATTACATAAACCAAGGTTTCATGTGTTTCTAATTTTTTTATTTTTTGGAATTAAGATGTCGTTTCACTCCATGCATACGTATGCATGTGTCCATGTCGTGAGACAAATATGTTTGAAAATTCCTTATAATTTACTGCACATGGAATTAACTCACACACACGAACACAAATATGATTTTCAAACCGTTTTGGTTAGGCGTTGCACGTAGATGTAGTTCAAATTTGAATTACGGCCATTAAATGGCTAGAAAATCACTTATACGTCTTTAACAGGTCAAATGACCCCTACTATTTTCGAAATTTCACATTACAGTTGTAGTACTGCATGTTACACATAGAAAAATTTGAAGGCCGTAAGAGGAAGCTATGTCCCGTTCGACATCAAACATGCATTGTTCCCTCTCGGAACCACGAGCCTTCTAGTGAGTTGCTCTAGTTTGTGAGGGGTGTGTGTCCAAACTTTCGACAAACATGCCAATTTCTTTACCACATCATCTTGGTGGATGACATTACATAAACCAAGGTTTCATGTGTTTCTAAATTTTTTATTTTTTTGGAATTAAGATGCCATATCACTCCATGCATACGTATGCATGGGTCCATGTCGTGAGACAAATATGTTTGAAAAATCCTTATAATTTACTGCACATGGAATTAACTCACACACACGAACACAAATATGATTTTTCAAACCGTTTTGGTTAGGCGTTGCATGTAGATGTAGTTCAAATTTGAATTATGGTCATTAAATGGCTAGAAAATCACTTAAATGTCTTTAAAAGGTCAAATGACCCCTAGAATTTTCCAAAATTTCAAATTATTGTTTTAGTAGTGCACGTTAGACGTAGAAAAAATTTGAAGGCCGTAAGAGGAAGCTATCTCCGGTTCATCATCAAACATGTATTGTTCCCTCTCGGAAGAACGAGCCTTCTAGTGAGTTGTTCCGGTTTGTGAGGGGTGTGTGTCCAATCTTTCGTCAAACATGCCAATGTTTTTACCACATCATCTTGGTGGCATGACATTACATCAACCAAGGTTTCCTGTGTTTCTGATTTTTTGTATTTTTTGGAATTAAAATGCCATGTCACTCCATGCTTAATTGTGTCATAGCTGTTAGACCAATATGTTTGAAAATTCCTTCCAATTGCACATGGAATTAAATCGCACACAAGTGTACAAAATATGAGTTTTCAAACAGTTATGGTTAGCTGTTGTATGTACATGTAGTTCAAATTTCAATTACGTTCACTAAATGGCTAGAAAATCACTTAAATGTCGTAAATGGTCAAATGACCCCTGAAATTTTCCAAAATTTGACATGACAGTTGTATCAGTACAACAAAATTTATCGTTCATTTAAAACACCATCCGTTGCCACTTACTCCAAATTCGTCTTTCACAGCTAATAAAAAATATCTACAACATCAGACACAATTGTTTAGTAGGAACCGTTTGCGATGAAAATATCTGGGTCTATTTAAGTCTCGCTCCTTAAGATTCGCCGGCTCATCTGCTCCAGTGTCGGCAACCTCCACGAATCCCGATCCCCATTCCCGCACCCCCTTCTTGCAAAGATGACACCATGGAAACGCTTCGTAAAGGCCCGTACGATGGCCGCGTCCCCCGCCCCGCCCCCCGAGTGACGCCGCCTAGGACGGGAGTGCCGCCGCTTCTGCATTGAGCACAGACGCTTCCGCCGAGAGGGCATCTGTGGCAGCCGACAAGGCAGCTGCAGCAGCCGAGACGGCTGTAGCTGCTGCTGCGACGGCGGCTGCAAACGTCGAGAGTGCTCGATCTGCCATCTGTGCTGCCAATGTCGCCCTGGCCCAGGTCGAGGCCATCCACGCCAAGATCGAGGATGCACACGCCAAGATATTCCAGGCCACATCAGACTCCAGCATGCAACCCGTGTTTGAAAAGGCGGCGATGGCCATGGAGCACCTGCTTCCTCATGAGGTTGCTCAGCGGGAGCCGGAGATGCAGGAGGCAGCGGAGATCGAGGAGCGCCGGGGGGAGGAGTTGCGCGTGAACGAGGTCGAGGTATAGAAGAGTCCGTCTGTCGAGGAATCAGCGGTGGAGAACTACAACCTTGAGGGCGGCGCCGAGGACGAGGACAAGGACGTGGTCGACTTCAGCAGGGGGGACATGAAGTCCACCAGTAGCGGCATGTCGCCAGGACAAGTCATCGACGTCTCATCTCACACCGGCGATGCATAGGCCGGCGCGGCGGTGGATTTGTTAAAATTATGCGTACTTATGCTTTCTTTTTCATGCTGGTCTTTTGTTAGAGCAATTTTTAGGTCTACTAGCTCTGTTTAATTACTATAATTTCTCGATTCAGTAAGTGTGGTCTGTCTGCTGTACATTCTTTTTTTGTGCTCAAATTAGCAAGCGATGTTAAATTATGCAATGACGTACCTGGCGAAATTTCCACCAAAATTTGAATTATCAAACTCATCCCATGTGCGTAAAGTAGAAGAATCATTTGCGATGCACACAATCATTCAAAGTGAATGGTCCGGCGGCACCGCGTGCAAAGTTTCCCTCCAGAATTGAAATTTTTTGGCCTACCGCCAAAATATCTACCCCCGCCCCCCTTTCCCCCTTCCCCACGCCCTTTTCTCCTCGACCACAAGTCACATTTCCCATGTTTCCTCCTTCCTTCCTTCCTTCCTTCCTTCCTTCCTTCCTTGGCTCTAGCCGCTTCCTCGCTCTCGCTGTCTCGCATCCTACCGTCGGGGTCGCCATGGTCTTCTTCAATGACGTCTCCAGCGGTTCCTCCTCCGGCGATGACTCCTTCACCGCCCGGGTATTCCTTTGTTCTCTGTCTCGGGTTATGACTTGGAATGAAGGATTTTTACCCGATGGTCGATTTGAGTCATTTCTTCCTCTTGTAGCTCCCTAGGACCATCAGTGGCAATGAATGTAGCGGGGTGGCTGAAGATCTATCTGCTCGTTGTCACCATCAATCTCCATCGTGAAGCTAGTTGCGTTTGAATTTGTTGACAATGGGAGGATGTTTCTGACATGTGCAGAGAAGGTTAGACCCTCTTTCGTTGTTACAAATCATTTGTTAGATATGATTCGGACAATGCCACGGTCCCAACCCATTCAGACCACACCTTCAACCAAACACATCCTAAGACAGTGTCACAGTTTGTACCTAGTATCTTAAATTGTTGCAATCTCATCAGAGGTGCCATTAGAAAATTATTTGGCATCGCTTCAAGAGTTTGTGCAGCCAACTTTGGTCCACACATCTGAGCAGCCAAGCATTAAAATACTAAATCTTTATGGCATGAAGGAACTAGGCATTAGAGCTACTACCACTAGTAGAAAACGGGCCTATTGTCCAGGTTCGTAAGGGCCTTTTGTCACGGTTCCTGAACCGGGACTAAAGGGTCGTTACTAATGCCCTGTCCCTTTAGTCCCGGTTCAGTCTAGAACCGGGACAGTGTCAGGACGCCGATTCCAAGTCACATCGATCTAGCCGGTAACACCTCATATCACTTTGCGGCCTCACGCACGGTATCCCACGGGTGTCGCCTTACCATGGCCCGGGACCGGTTGCGCCTTTTGGCTCACGTATATGATAGTGTCGCTAGCATCCATATGACAGAGAACCCGAGCCGACATGGCTAGTCGTGAACCCAAAGCGGCACTAACCTATGGGGACAGGCATACATGATTCACATCGAGCGTGTCGGTCAGCAGCGTGTGAATCCGGGCTGTAGCACTGGGCTAACAGGACTCCGGGAACCCGGGCTGTAGCAGGCTAAGCAGGACTCCGGATGTCACCGCGTGACATTTCCCCGAAGGGACAGACACAGGAACAAAGTGAAACACATGCCGGCCAGGCAAGTGTCTTGAGCAGTAGTGCTGGGCTAACAGGACTCCGGTGAACCGGGCTGTAGCGGACTACTATGACTCATGGAAGCACTAGACTACATTTCCCCATAAGAGAGACTGCCAAGGATAAACAACAAGATTGTCGGATCCCACACATACCAAGCATTTCAATCATACACACTATATGCTCGATATATGTAAATACAACATGGCATCACAACATAACTCTACAACTCAAGTATTTATTCATTAGGCTCCGAGGAGCGAGATATTACAAACATGGGTCTCATGACCCAAAAATCATAGCATACAAGTCAAAGCACGTGCGGAAGCTTAACATGTCTGAGAACAGACATCTACAAATGAAAAAGGCTAAGAAGCCTGACTATCTACCAGATCCTGCCGAGGGCACAAGATTATAGCTGAGGTATCAAGCTAAACGTCGAAGTCCACGCGGAACTACTAGCGAGACTGAAGTCTCTCTGCAAAACATAAATTAAGCAAACGTGGGTACAAAGGTACTTAGCAAGACTTACATCAGAACTAGCTACATATGCATCGGTATCAACAAAAAGGGGGGGTGGTGGAGTTTAACTGCAGCAAGCCAGCTTTGACTCGGTGGCTATCTGAACTACGACTGCAAGCTACTCTTTTGAGGTGGCGCACACGAGTCCACATATTCACCATTCAATACACCACTATGGATCCGCTCTCGTCTCGCTACGAGAAGGCCATCCATAGCACTCACACTTATCTTGCGAGTTTTAGAGTATCCACTTTCACTTGTGTATGAACTGTTATAGGCAACCCAGAAGTCCTTTACCGCGGACACGGCTATTCGAATAGATCATTTATAACCCTGCAGGGGTGTACTTCGTCACACATGTTTCCACTACTTAGCGTCTGCACACGACATGTGCTCGCCAGACTTCAAGCGAAAACCGCCGTGGGTGTAGACCACGACCTGACTAACTTCACAAGTCTCTAGTCCAGGTTTATCGCCTATTCAGGTTCCATCTGCAAGGAAATCCGGCCGGGGTGTCGTCAACGGCCCCAAACGATGTGTACAGGGTCCCGAGACGCCAAACGGGTGCCCGACATACCCGGCCACAGTGTATCTACCGCATCATAGCCCACCCCTGGGGTCAGCGCTACGCACGGCCGCCAACACATATCCTACAAACACCAGAAACTAGTTGCAACTCATGGACAGAGGCGAGAGGGGTCAGTAAGTCGAGCGGGGTCATTTTTAGGGCCCAATGTGTGGTAGTAGCTGTTTCATGGATCACAAACACAGAGCTCAGTTCCTGAGGACGGTTTCAATGAGACAACCCACCATGTACTCCTACATGGCCTCTCACCGCTACCTTTACCAAAACGTGTTCACCCACTTAGCTCACACACAATAGGACATGTTTTCACACCTCCGATCCATCCCCGATGAATCAGACCTGACTCAACTCTAAGCAGTAGCAGGCATGACAAACAATCATGAATGAGTAGGCACATCAGGGCTCAAACAACTCCTACTCATGCTAGTGGGTTTCATCTATTTACTGTGGCAATGACAGGTCATGCAGAGGATAAGGGGTTCAACTACCGCAACAAGTAACAGATTCATCGTTGTTGTCCTAATGCAGTAAAAGAGAGCAGGAGCAAGAGAGTGGGCTTGTATCGGAATGAACAAGTGGGTTGTGCTTGCCTGGCACTTCTAAAGATAACATTGAGTCTTCATCAGTGTCAACGATCACAGCGTCGGAGCAGCGTCTACCGAGAGGGGACAATTACCGGCAAACAAGGAAGAACACAGTCAATGCAATGCACAACATGATGCATGATAATGACATGGCAATATGTTGTTGATTGAGCTAATGCAACTAGCAACACAATTAAATGAAGTTGGTTTGAATGCAAGATTCAAATTCAAACTCCATATATGATTAGTTAAATGCCATTTATTTGTTTTGTCCTAAACAGTGGCCTTAAGTTGTTCTAACATGCATGAAAATGCCATAAACAGATTCCTTGAATTTTTCTGATAATTTTTCATATATAATTTGTTTGATTTGGAGTTATGGTTGAATTACTATGAATTTTTGAAGTTTGCACTATTTTCTGGAATTTTCCTGTATAAGAAAAAAATCCAGAAAAAGAGTTATTGCGTCAGCATTGCGTCACTATGACGTCAGCGGGTCAACTGCGGCTGACCAGGTCAAACCTGACTAGTGGGGTCCACTGGTCAGTGTCACGATGCTAGCTAGAGTCGCTGACGTGTGGGCCCGGTCAACGGCCACGTCAGCTTGGTCAAAGCTGACTCGTGGGCCCACTGGGATTAGTTAAACTTTAACAGGAAAATAAACTGTGTTTAGTTTGGAAGTGGGACCCAGCCGTCAGTGTGAGAGAGGGTTAATTAGCTGATTTATTAGCCCCTTATGACGGCGCCACGTCGACTTCACCGGAGTTCGGCCGGCGGCAACCAAAACTGTGGCGGCAACTCGCCGGAGTTGCTCGGGTTTCGTGTACAGGTCGCGGTTTGAGCCGCGGTTGGTCTCTACAGGTAGCTGGCGTTGCAGCGCATCGCCTGGTGGCAGTAGCCGGGCCTGGGGTGGCCGGAGTCGATGACGGCGTCAAGTCGAGCAGCGGCCGGAGCTTGGGGGTGCACGGAAACGCGACTGCAGTGTGCAAACACATGAACTAATGCGCTCAAGAGCCTCTACGCGATGTGACAAGCACAACGAATGCACACACGGGGCCGTTGGTCACCGGGGCCATGCCAGCGACGAGCTCGTGCGGCGGAGCGTCTCGGCTCCGGTGGAGGAGGTGGCTAGAGGGAGGGGTTGACCGCGGGGAGAGGGGGAAAATGCTCGGGGGCTCACTGCGGTGCCGTAGGGATGGCCAGCGTGCTCGGGGAAGCTCGGACGGCGGTGGAATCACGTCGGTGATCGTCGGGACCCGAGGATGAAGATGACATCGATGGCGGCACTCCGAGGGCGTTCCAGCCGTGTGGATCGGCGGGGACGGCGTAGCGGATGACAGCGGAGCTCGTGGACTACATGGGGAGGCGAGAGGAGCATGGTGGGCGTGGTGGCAGCGAACGGCGGCGGCTCTCTGTTCGGTGGCGCCGCGGAAAGATGCAGAGGAGGGGGAGGAGATCCAGCGAGAGAGGGGAGAGGTGCAGAGGGTCCCGGGGGGTGTTGTGGCATCTCCAGCCGCACCAGGGCAGCGGCGGGAAGCAGCAGGTGGCGCGCGTGTGTGCGCGCACGGCGGCCACACGCCCTGCCTACTAGCTCAAGAAGGAAGATGCCAGAAGGCGCCAGGTGGGCTGGGCCAGCGAGCTGGGCCGGCTGAGCGCCAGGCCAGGTGGCTGCGCAGGTGAGGTAAGCCCAGGTAAGGTTTCTCTCCTCTCTGCTTTTTGTTTTCTATTTTTCGACATTTGTTTTGATTTAATAAAAATACTAAATCATTTTATAAAATCCTGAAAATAAATATGTGACTAGAACTAAAATATCCCAAACCACATAAAATGTTCCAGAATTATTGGACATATATTAATTATATAAAGAATATATATCCAATGCAAATAGTTATTGAATTAATTCAAAGGCCCAAAATAAATATCTCTAAGATTCCAAAAATATTGTTTTAAGTTTTACCTCTTGCCAATATTTTCAGAGACTAAGAGGAACATTTTCTTGAACTTCTTTGAAAAGATTTTAATGTTGATTATTTTTGAAGTGATTTATGAGGGTTTCAACTAACCTCAATTCAACTTTCAGAATTTAGACATGGTGCATGATGCTCACTCAGGTAAATAGCTACAAGCCAATTCTAGGGCTGTGACAACTCACCCCCGCTAAATAAGAATCTCGTCCCGAGATTCAAGACGTGAGGTAAGAAGACAGAGGGAACACCAATAAAGAATCTTCACGATCTGATTTCCCTTCTCGAAGATGTTGATTCATTGCATCATGTCGATCTTGACATCCTCGCTTTTGAGGTCTTCATCCACGCGATGACGACGGAAAGAAACTCAACTAGGATTGATCTTCTCGAAGATCGAGCTAAACAATATCAACTCGCGGAATGAGATGTTGAAACATCTCAAGTTGAGACACAAAACACATCGAGAGGGATGGAAGAACAACGACGGGGTTTGATTTGGTGGGCAACAATTCCACGCCTAAATATATGGTGAGGGGGTTTCAAAGTAGCGAGAAGTTATGTCGCCCATAATAACATACGAGGCACCTTAGTGAAGGTGACTCGTAGAGCTATTCCCTTAAGTGGCAAAAAGAATTACTTTTGACCCATAGATCATTGAAACTCTCTATACCAGCCTAAGGCAATCACAATCAATCTTTTGAAGGAGTTTGAAAGAATGACATACTCGGACTAGAATGGATGATGTGGACTACCTTGTTGAAGACAACGCAATGGATGATTTTTGCTTATCATCGGAAATGGATGGGACCTATGGTAAGTCCACTTTTGAAGATGATCATGAACAACAACTACTGAGGTGCAGGCTGGAAACAAAATGCAAATGTTGGGAATGATTCTGGTAACTGGGGAAGAACTCAATAGTCGAGAGTGAGTCCACTGTTTGAAAAGGTTATAACATAACCGAGGAAACTGGAAGCAGATCCCAGTTATCGCCAATGGTAAAACCTGGTGCTTGCGCGTGCTCTCAAGAACTTGAGCATCTCCATATTCATCAAGGTTTTACCAATATCCGTGTCAAGGATCCTGGCAACACAACATACCACCATGATGAATGGTGATGGATGATGCAGATGCAAAGGAAGATAACACTTTCTCAAATTTCACCTTAGCGAGGCCAAGGAAACAAAATATGTATGATCGACCGAGAGACAATTAGCACTCTGCTTCTAATGTTCTCCTTGATGTGCTAGGATAACCCATTTATTGGCATGGTTTGGTATCTAGGACATCAAGTAAAGGTCGGACTTCGGAAGCTCAAGAATCCGTAAGGATTAACTACGGAGGTAAATCCTACGAAATCCTCATGGGAAGGTGGCCAACTCTCTTCAATCGAGATACTACAATAATAGGTCTTCCGGCTGGATGTGTTGGCCACGACATCCACTTTACCGGTTATTGAGAGGCCAATATTATAGTTCTTGGAAAATGCTCCAACCATCATATCTGCCTGAGATTCAGATCTGGTTGGTGACAGGATATTCCAGACTCATCAAGTCTAGAAAGGAAAATGAAGGTTTGCAACACAAATCGACGAGACGACGTTGCAAGATTCTCGGGGGAATGAACTACAGTAGTAAGCTCCAAAACATGAGCCGGTTCTGCTACAAGCATGTGAACACATTGTCCTAGACAAGCATGGTCACCTGGTAGTCTTAAAATGAAACACTACCGAGTTTAGGGGAACCATCAACGAGGATATCAAAGTCCTTGCGTAGGTCTAACCCTTAAGAAGAAACTTCTTCTCCTTGAACAAATCAAGCAGTGGCTTGCTGTGCTAGGGATACGTATAGAATGTAGATGATCAGTCTATCAGACCATAGAATACTTTGCACATGCATGACTGACTTGGGATGATTCCAGAGGAAGCAAAAACAAACTTTCTCGAATTCATGGCGGCAACTTACATCAGATGCACATGAATTAGAGGAAGTCACATCTTTCAACCGGACATATGCTTCATGATCGGGACATGAGGGCAATGCCTATAAAGTTTCCAACACTAGCTGGATGTTCAACACAATCATGGAGGAGACAAAATGCCGCTGATGGGCTCAACAGCAACTCATCGGAATTTCCATATCACTGGACTTCCACCACTATGTGAACAATGTGATAGTATTGATCAGACCAAAGATATAATGGTGTATGCTCGAGGGCCAATCGCAAGTAAGACAACATTACGAACATCGTTGAGTCTGATTTAATTTGACAATAGCCCACACTCAAATCAAGGTTTGGACAAGATAATAGATCCAACAACCGATCACGAGGACCAATTGGTGAAGATATCATCTTTCTTCAACACACGCACAAACACAAAGATATCCCTTAACATGAACTAAGTCAGACAAGCTTTTATCTTCCAACTCTCCAAGTTGTTGTTAAGCTTAACCAACTAGCTCAGGGGTATCCAACACAGATTCTTGGAGAAAGGGTGGTTGGAGGAAAACCAACATGATCATGAACTCAACATAGCGGTCAGGTGACAACCAGGTAATACTTCTGAGAAGATAATCGGAACATCACGAACCACTGATATGATACTAAGTTCAAGATCAATCTTGCTTTTCAGGGCAAGATGATATGATCGATAGAGCAAGGGTTTGGCAAAATCCTAACTCGTTGATCGAAGAGTGCACCAGGAGATAAGGACTAGGTAGCACAATCTATCTTAGAATGATGATTCAATAACCAACACGCTAAGAAAGAGAATATTTTCCATTAACTACCAAGCAACAGAGTTGCTAGGGGTATTGATTTCACACATCACAACTCACTTGCCGGCATTCCAGTTGCAACAACACAGGACCAAGGAATGAATAATGATAGCGAGAAGTATCACTGCGTCAAGAATTCATAAGAGGTGGTGCAATTCTCATGACATTCTCGACATAAAGATGGTAACACTCCAAGGTAGAACAGAGCAAAAGCTGGATTGGCATTTGATCTGCGGAATACAACTGCTTTGACCCAACCCTGGATATGGATGAGGTACTGGAATTTGTTTCTCCTAGTCATTCTAAAATAGAACGGCTTGACGAACCACAAGAATACTAGGCATCGATGAACACAAATGCATACATACTCCTCACTATCAATTGATAGATGAAGATCGGAATATAACGGAAGGGGGACAACTCAAAGGTACATATAACTTCCTGAGTTGTGGGTGCATAGATTAGTATGTCGAACAAGTTCAACATATTCCTTCCGGATAACCCATGCAGAAAGGTAGGGTTGGCAGAGTCACAATTATGAATGGAGAACTCCTCAGGAGTACTCTAATGGTGATCTTTTGGTTCAAAGAACTTCTGCCTTAATGGTTCATGGTATTTGGAAGAAGGAAATACCATGGATCTCGAGGACTATCGCAAAGGTTACTAATATCCTAAAGGAACTAGCAACACTATCAACATGAGATAAGTAGGGTGAATCTCGGGTTCAAGAACCCATGAATAGAATACCTGCCACTACATGGCATCACGGGATGCTTTCGAGAATGGTGGCCAGAATCATCACATCGGAACACAAAACATGGCTATATTACTAGGTGACTCCCTAAAACACCTAGGGTCATAATGATAGCTCCAACATATATGTCGAGACAACAGAGTACCTCAACTCACCGATTAGTGTGATTCATCTGGCCCAAAATGATATCAGAAATGGAAAGAAAGGATTTGCAAATGCATCAGACTATTTAGAAACTTGGGATGACTCGGACAGCATAATGGCTGTAAATGCTCAAAATGATTTGAGACATCCTGCAAAATGGTGGCTTAACCACTCAACATCACAATATCAAGGTTCTGAGACCAACTATGAACACACGAAAGTAGTAGAAACTGAGCTGGGGCTTAAAACCAACAATCTTATAAGTCTATGGATTAGAAACACGTCATCCTGATAGATAGATGAGAAGGCCTAGTTCTTAATCCCCATAGAAGAGGAGAGGATGACTCAGATCAGAGGGCATAAGGTAAAGGAGTAAAAAGAGCCTTACGTTCCCTTCCACAATCAATTCCCTTATATAACTAAAGCATTTCTAGACTCAACTTCGACCAGTTTGGCTTGGTAAACCTACAGGCAGTCAGGCTCTGATACCAACACTGTCAGGACCCCGATTCCAAGTCACATCGATCTAGCCGGTAACACCTCATATCACTTTGCGGCCTCACGCAAGGTATCCCACGGGTGTCGCCTTACCATGGCCCGGGACCGGTTGTGCCTTTTGGCTCACGTATATGATAGTGTCGCTAGCATCCATATGACAGAGAACCCGGGCCGACATGGCTAGTCGTGAACCCAAAGCGGCACTAACCTATGGGGACAGGCATACATGATTCACATCGAGCGTGTCGGTCAGCAGCGTGTGAATCTGGGCTGTAGCACTGGGCTAACAGGACTCCGGGAACCCGGGCTGTAGCAGGCTAAGCAGGACTCCGGATGTTACCGCGTGACATTTCCCCGAAGGGACAGACACAGGAACAAAGTGAAACACATTCCAGCCAGGCAAGTGTCCTGAGCAGTAGTGCTGGGCTAACAGGACTCCGGTGAACCGGGCTGTAGCGGACTACTATGGCTCATGGAAGCACTAGACTACATTTCCCCATAAGAGAGACTACCAAGGATAAACAACTAGATTGTCGGATCCCACACATACCAAGCATTTCAATCATACACACAATATGCTCGAGATGTGTAAATACAACATGGCATCACAACATAACTCTACAACTCAAGTATTTATTCATTAGGCTCCGCGGAGCGAGATATTACAATCATGGGTCTCATGACCCAAAAATCATAGCATACAAGTCAAAGCACATGCGGAAGCTTAACATGTCTGAGAACAGACATCTACAAATGAAAAAGGCTAAGAAGCCTGACTATCTACCAGATCCTGACGAGGGCACAAGATCATAGCTTAGGTATCAAGCTAAACGTCGAAGTCCACGTGGAACTACTAGCGAGACTGAAGGCTCTCTGCAAAACATAAATTAAGCAAACGTGAGTACAAAGGTACTCAGCAAGACTTACATCAGAACTAGCTACATATGCATCGGTATCAACAAAAAGGGGGTGGTGGAGTTTAACTGCAGCAAGCCAGCTTTGACTCGGTGGCTATCTGAACTACGACTACAAGCAACTCTTTTGAGGTGGCGCACACGAGTCCACATATTCACCATTCAATACACCACTATGGATCCGCTCTCGTCTCCCTACGAGAAGGCCATCCATAGCACTCACACTTATCTTGCGAGTTTTAGAGTATCCACTTTCACTTGTGTATGAACTGTTATAGGCAACCCAGAAGTCCTTTACCGCGGACACGGCTATTCGAATAGATCATTTATAACCCTGCAAGGGTGTACTTCGTCACACATGTTTCCACCACTTAGCATCTGCACACGACATGTGCTCGGCAGACTTCAAGCGAAAACCAACGTGGGTGTAGACCACGACCTGACTAACTTCACAAGTCTCTAGTCCAGGTTTATCGCCTATTCAGGTTCCATCCGCAAGGAAATCCGGCCGGGGTGTCCTCAACGGCCCCAAACGATGTGTACAGGGTCCCGAGACGCCAAACGGGCGCCCGGCATACCCGGCCACAGTGTATCTACCGCATCATAGCCCACCCCTAGGGTTAGCGCTACGCACGGCCACCAACACATATCTTACAAACACCAGAAACTAGTTGCAACTGCTGGACAGAGGCGAGAGGGGTAAGTAAATCGAGCGGGGTCATTTTCAGGGCCCAATGTGTGGTAGTAGCTGTTTCATGGATCACAAACACAGAGCTCAGTTCCTGAGGACGGTTTCAATGAGACAACGCACCATGTACTCCTACATGGCCTCTCACCGCTACCTTTACCAAAACATGTTCACCCACTTAGCTCACACACAGTAGGACATGTTTTCACACCTTCGATCCATCCCCGATGAATCAGACCTGACTCAACTCTAAGCAGTAGCAGGCATGACAAACAAGGATGAATGAGTAGGCACATCAGGGCTCAAAAAACTCCTACTCATGCTAGTGGGTTTCATCTATTTACTGTGGCAATGACAGGTCATGCAGAGGATAAGGGGTTCAACTACCACAACAAGTAATAGATGAATCGTTGTTGTCCTAATGTAGTAAAAGAGAGCAGGAGTGAGAGAGTGGGCTTGTATCAGAATGAACAAGGGGGTTGTGCTTGCCTGGCACTTCTGAAGATAACATTGAGTCTTCATCAGTGTCAATGATCACAGCGTCGGAGCAGCGTCTACCGAGAGGGGACAATTACCGGCAAACAAGGAAGAACATAGTCAATGCAATGCACAACATGATGCATGATAATGACATGGCAATATGTTGTTGATTGAGCTAATGCAACTAGCAACACAATTAAATGAAGTTGGTTTGAATGCAAGATTCAAATTCAAACTCCATATATGATTAGTTATATGCCATTTATTTGTTTTGTCCTAAACAGTGGCCTTAAGTTGTTCTAACATGCATGAAAATGCCATAAACAGATTCCTTGAATTTTTCTGATAATTTTTCATATATAATTTGTTTGATTTGGAGTTATGGTTGAATTACTATGAATTTTTGAAGTTTGCACTATTTTCTGGAATTTTCCTGTATAAGAAAAAAATCCAGAAAAAGAGTTATTGCATCAGCATTGCGTCACTATGACGTCAGCGGGTCAACTGCGGCTGACCAGGTCAAACCTGACTAGTGGGGTCCACTGGTCAGTGTCACGATGCTAGCTAGAGTCGCTGATGTGTGGGCCCGGTCAACGGCCACGTGAGCTTGGTCAAAGCTGACTCGTGGGCCCACTGGGATTAGTTAAACTTTAATAGAAAAATAAACTGTGTTTAGTTAGGAAGTGGGACCCAGCCGTCAGTGTGAGAGAGTGTTAATTAGCTGAGTTATTAGCCCCTAATGACGACGCCATGTCGACTTCACCGGAGTTCGGCCGGCGGCGACCAAAACCATGGTGGCAACTCGCCGGAGTTGCTCGGGTTTCGCGTACAGGTCACGGTTTGAGCCGCGGTTGGTCTCTACGGGTAGCTGGCATTGCAGCGCATCGCCTGGTGGCAGTAGCCGGGCCTGGGGTGGCCGGAGTCGACGACGGCGTCAAGTCGAGCGGCGGCCGGAGCTCGGGGGTGCACGGAAACGCGACTACAGCGTGCAAACACACGAACTAATGCGCTCAAGAGCCTCTACGCGATGTGACAAGCACAACGAACGCACACATGGGGCCGTTGGTCACCGGGGCCACGCCGGCGACGAGCTCGTGCGGCAGAGCGTCTCGGCTCCGGTGGAGGAGGTGGCTAGAGGGAGGGGTTGACCGCGGGGAGAGGGGGAAAATGCTCGGGGGCTCACTGCGGTGCTGTAGGGATGGCCAGCCTGCTCGGGGAAGCTCGGACGGTGGCGGAATCATGGCGGTGATCGTCGGGACCCGAGGATGAAGATGACATCGATGGTGGCACTCCCAGGGCATTCCAGTCGCGTGGATCGGCGGGGACAGCGTAGCGGATGACGGCGAAGCTCGTGGACTACACGGGGAGGCGAGAGGAGCATGTTGGGCATGGTGGCAGCGAACGGTGGCGGCTCTCTGTTCGGTGGCGCCGCGGAAAGATGCAGAGGAGGGGGAGGAGATCCAGCGAGAGAGGGGAGAGGTGCAGAGGGTCTGGGGGGGTGTCGTGGCGTCTCCAGCCGCACCGGGGCAGCGGCGGGAAGCAGGAGGTGGCGCGCGTGTGTGCGCGCACAGCGGCCACACGCCCTGCCTACTGGCTCGGGGAGGAAGACGACAGAAGACGCCAGGTGGGCTGGGCCAGCGAGCTGGGCCGGCTCAGCGCCAGGCAGGTGGCTGCGCAATTGAGGTAAGCCCAGGTAAGGTTTCTCTCCTCTCTGCTTTCTGTTTTCTATTTTCTGACATTTGTTTTGATTTAATATAAATACTAAATCATTTTATAAAATCCTGAAAATAAATATGTGACTAGAACTAAAATATCCCAAACCACATAAAATGTTCCAGAATTATTGGACATATATTAATTATATAAAGAATATATATCCAATGCAAATAGTTATTGAATTAATTCAAAGGCCCAAAATAAATATCTCTGAGATTCCAAAAATATTGTTTTAAGTTTTACCTCTTGCCAATATTTTCAGAGACTAAGAGGAACATTTTCTTGGACTTCTTTGAAAAGATTTTAATGTTCATTATTTTTGAAGTGATTTATGAGTGTTTCAACTAACCTCAATTCAACTTTCAGAATTTAGACATGATGCATGATGCTCACTCAGGTAAATAGCTACAAGCCAATTCTAGGGCTATGACAAACAGATGGGCCTCCACGTGGCTTGTGCGCGGAGCACAGGTAGGAGGGCCTTTGGTCCCGGTTGGTGGCACCAACCGGGACCAATAGGCATCCTTGCGTCAGCATTTCTATGGCTGGGGTTTTTGTTTTTTTTTGAAGGGGGGGGGTTGGGGGGGTTAATTTAGGTGTTTCATACAATGTGTTAGCTAGCTATAATTAATAGAGAGAAGTGTCCTCTCTTACATCCGTGCTTGGTCAATGCTACGTACTATACATACGTATAGAGAGGACTAGACACGCTAGCTAGCTAGTAAGCAAACGAAGGAAACAGAAGATCGTCATGAACATATATGCATACAGAGAGAAGTGATATCGACCACCTCTCCTTCTCCGAGAGATTGGTCGAACAACAAGTTCTCGTATATCTATCCGACACTACTGGCTACATATATACAATAATTATCTCTTACAAATATAATCTCCATATATACGGACACATGGTCTTCGTCTGGACCTTTTGGTCCCGGTTCGTCCCACCAACCGGGACCAAAAGGTCCAGACGAACCGGGACCAATGGCCCACGTGGCCCAGCCGGGCCCCTGGGCTCACGAACCGGGTCCAATTCCCCCATTGGTCCCGGTTCTGGACTGAACCGGGACTAATGGGCTGACCCGGCCTGGACCTTTGCCCCCTTTTCTACTAGTGTACATGCTCCGGAGTCCAGGTCCCTAATTTTTTTTCCGCTACATCAGTTCGCCAGTGCGGGGGACCGGTGCGAGATGTAGCAACAGTTGTCTTTACCCCTGTTTTGGCATACATAGTGGATGGCCTTAGTGCTATTTGTTTTATGTTACTAAATTTGTGCATGTACACACTTGTTAGTATCAATTTAATGTCATGCAAACACTGACGCTATGTTGTTGCAGTTATATTTACCTTCCTCGGAAAATGTTCAATTTGTTATTTATTGTACATGAGTAAGAACTTCTAGCGTCGTTGTAGTTAATTATAGCTTCTGATGTTCAAGAATTTGGTTGTTGTCTCAGTAGCAATTAATTCATTTGCACATTGATCTTTTTGAGAAGATATGTCATAATTAACATGTTTCTTCAGTTTTTCAAAATAAGCATTGGTGATTTTCTATGTTGCTATAAACCCATTTCCCCTACAATTCTTACTGATCCAGTTTTAAATATTATAGGATGAACATAAGTGTTCTTACTTGGAGTGGGTTGATCAAGAGTGGCCACAGTCTTTGAAGATGTGCCTAGCGAAGCTCTGGAGCATGTATGAGGAAGAGAACAGACGTAGGCTTAGAGAAACTGTTGTCAATGCTGAAGAATATTTGAAGATGCGGGATAAAAAGTTGAAGGTGGACAATGAGCTCATATTTTTTAAATCAGACTTTGCTAAGATGGTGTTGGCAAACGAGGAGGCACTTTCCCAATTGGCCCGTGCAAAATAGGTTCTTACTGAACTGAAATAAGAGGTGGATAAGACGAGCCTGGATGATCTTGACTACGGAAATAAATATATTGTTCTTATGAAGTTGAAGTAGCTATATTTTGTACTGTGCTGTTTTCATGTAGCTACCGTATTGTGATGTTATAATATATTTATGTGCCTAATATGAAATTGGCAAACAGTTGTTCGATATGAAATGTGAATTTGCGTAATACTGGAATTATTAATTTAAACTAATAAACCTGCTAAATGTGTCATGGACCTTTGCAAATGGTTCTAGCAGTAAAAGCGCTTGTGATTGATAGCCCAATGCCACACAGTTTTCTTCATCAAGGCAGGCCATGTGTGATATAGTTGATAAAAGCAAACCATTAACCAAGGAAGACCGTGTGTGATAGTTACACCTTTCACATACGAGCCTACACATAAAACTGTGTGGGATGTACGTACAAACGGAAACGTTTTCTGTCGATTGACTGTGTGGGATGTACATACCTCCGGAAATGTTTTTCTTGGATTACCATGTGGGATGTACATACCTACGGAAATGATTGGGTTCCGATGCCACACCCGACCGCACACGGCCCCAGCTTGTGTCCCAGGAGGGCCTATCCCCGACGATTATTGGGCCGTGTGGGAAGGACCCCCTATCGCCCACACTCACTTGGCGATGGTTCCAAATGTCATCGCGGAAAGGGGTTAAATACCATTTGTATAGCACCGACACGCACCAGTGCTTGGCTGTCTTGGCCGCTCACTGTCTTCCCGGGGAAGGCGCCGGACTGGAGTCTTGGCGCTTCTCGGGAGCAGCAGTGGTGAGGAGGAAGTGAGGGAAGACGGGGAAGGCAGGTGGCAGGTGGTCAGGTCGGAGTACAATGGTGTGGATGCCTTCGCCTCCAACCAGTGACCTGCCGAGTGTCTTCCCGCTCTTCCCCTCCCTCCCCAACATCATCATCACCAGCCTCTTAAGGAGATAGCCGGGGAGGGATGTTCTCTTGGCACCTTCTCCTCCCCTCCAATAGTCTTTCGGATGAGCTTTGGTGGATGACTCCACCGGCGCTCAATCCGGGGCTTCTTGCTGGCTCTAGAGGTGGCGACCAGAGGGCGCCGCCTCGTTACCTATATTCCTCCTGCGCAGCCTCGCCACTCTCGGTCTTGTTAGAGTGGGCTCCTGCTTGGGCACCCCTTTTCTCATCTTTTCCTCTTTCCACCATAGTGCTTGAAGGAGAGTGTCGGCGTCCTGGGAATGGGGGTACCTAGACTTGCCTGCCTACGGCCCATGGCATGGCTCCATTAGCGGCCCAGTATGGCCCAGTCTCGGCAACAACAACACGAGACCCTCGTGAGGGGCCAAGCCTCACGAGGCAGACGACACCAAGACCTCCCTGGGGGCGTCCTCACTAGGCTGGCTCCCGACAAGCGGAGATATCAATGCAAGGTGCACCTCGCGAGGTTCACATGACGTGAGCCATGACGACCAAGGCCAGGCGGGCGTTAACGGGCGTAGTGTACTAGTTTCCCCTTTGGTGCCAAGGAGGCAAGCGCAAGTGTGGAGTCCTGAGGAATCAGGCAAAGGTTTCCATATTGGTGCAACAAGACCAAGACCGCCAAGACGACATGACGGAGGTTCACCGCAAGATGGAGTAGGGTATTACACCGCAAGGTGGCCCGAACCAGGAAAATTGCTATGTTTCTTGTCCCTTGGGTTCGTCGAGATAGGCTATGGAATCGTTGGTCCAGCAGGTTGGGGAGAAGGAGTTCTTTGTACGCACCCCAGTGTTCGGACCTCTCAAGGATCTGCGGAGCCCAGAATCCGACATTTGGCGTGCCAGGTAGGGGTGCGTCGAAGTTTCTCTCTCGTCGAACGACTCGCTGCCGCTCCACCGTCTCCATGGCTAATGCTCACCAGGCCCATGCAGCTCTTGCCGCGCACGTCGCCCAGACGACGCCCGTCGGCGAGCCTCCCCGTCATTCTCCATCACCTGCCGCCAAAGCCGTCACCGGCCTGGCGGGGCATGAGCAGCAAACTTCGTCACAGCACTCCTCTGTGCGGCGGGACAGACGCACCGCCACCCCGTCGCTGACTCCGGTCGGCTCATCGTCCCATGCTCGTCATGGTCAGGAGAACGCATAGGATGCGTTGCTCATGGCGCATGAGCTCCGCGCGTTCGATGACCTCTACGAAGACTAGTTAGACCGCATCGCCGAGCTAGTCAGCGCGGCTGGGGGCTCGCCTGCACCGTCCCTCACGTTGTCTCGTCCACCGCCCGATGCGGGCGATGTAGCCCATGGAGCGCCTCCACCACCTCCTCGTCAGGACGTCGCCCTCGGTCAAAGACACGCGGCCCCGCGGCATGACCCACCATGCTGGGCAACTGCGCACAAAGAAGAAAGCTGCCGGGAGGTCCAACAGCCACAAGAAGCTGCTCCACTGCTCCCTCCACGGCCACGTCAGGACTATGCGCCTCCTGCTGTGGTGGCGCGCGAGCACCAAGATCAGGTTCCCCCTCCACGATGGGCTTTGGTGACCACAGCGGGCTGCCGCATCTTCACCCCTGAGCTACATAGCGTTGTCTGGCCAGGCAAGTTCAAGCCTGACCTGCCTCCACGTTACGACGGCACCCCCAACCTTGTGGAGTTCCTGCAGCTCTACGAGCTGACCATCGAGGTGGCCAGTGGCGACGAAAAGGTCATGGCGAACTAGTTCCCCATGGCCCTCATGGATGGCACACACTCGTGGCTCCGGAATCTGCCCGCGGGATCAATCTCCTCCTGGGGCAAGATGTGTGAGCGTTTCGTCGCCAACTTTGAGGCCACTAGCGACCACCCGCCTACCGCGAGTGACCTGTGGCGCATCAAGCAGCCACCTGGGGAGACCCTACAGAAGTATATCCAGCGCTTCAACAGTGTTCGTCTCAAGATCCCCAAGGATTCTGATGAAGCCATCATCTCGGCATTCTCCGATGGCGTCCATGATGTCAAGATGAAAGAGGAGCTCGCCATCCACGAGGACCTGTGCACGGCTTTGGAGATGTTCAACATGGCTACCAAGTGTGCGAAAGCTGAGGAGGGGCGCCACGCCCTCGTCGAGCTCCCAGCTGCCGACCTAGAAGATAAGAAGGCCAAAGTCAAGGAAGTGAAACGCAAGGGGGGTCCCGTGCTCACGGCCGAACCAGAGATGAAACACGGATGCGACCACCCAGAGTCGTCCAAGAGCAACCGTCCATTTTGCGTCTTCCATAATGTACACAACCACAACACCAATGGTTGTCAGGAGCTCAGGGTAACCGCGACGGGCGGCTCGGTCGATGCCCCTAGCATAACGATCGAGGCTATGAGCGCGGAGGAGGCAGAAGTGGAGGACATTGGGACGACCGCGGCCCCCGCCAGGAGTGGCACGACCATCCTTGTGAGGATCACTTGCATGGCCAGCCTCGCAAGGGCGCCTGGAGAGGCCAACCTCGTGAGGACCGTCCTAAGGGCAATGACGGCCTCCCCCCCCCCCCCCCCGCTGCCACCACCACCATGAAGGAATGATGACCACCACCAGGACGAGGGGGCTTGGCGCTTCCAGGACCCTCGCGCCATCGCCTGCATCTTGGGTGGCGTTTAGGTCCTAGCCTCCCACCGCTTCTTCAAGTAGTTCTCTCGTAAGGTGAATGTGGCCCTCCCCAGGCTCGAGGCCACACGTCTGCTCACGTGGTCCAAGTGCACCATCACCTTCAGCTCGTCCGACCAGCTAAAGTGCGCGGCAACTACCGGCACCCTCCTGATGCTTTTATCGCCCGTCATCAGCAATGTCCTCCTCACCATGACCCTCATCGATGGTGGTGTTGGGCTCAATGTTCTTTCCATCGAGACGTTGGACCGCCTCCAAGTGCCGTATGATCAGCTGCCGCCCACCAAGCCCTTCTCAGGAGTGACCGACGGATCCACCACCCCAATAGGGCAGATCCGCCTCCCCGTCACCTTCGGCCAGTGATACGTCTCCAACGTCTCTATAATTTTTGATTGTTCCATGCTATTATATTATCTTTTTTGGATGTTAATGGGATTTATTATACACTTTTATAATATTTTTGGGACTAACCTATTAACCGGAGGCCCAACCCAAATTGTTGTTTTCTTGCCCATTTCAGTGTTTCGAAGAAAAGGAATATCAAATGGAGTCCAAATGGAATGAAACCTTCGGGAGCGTGATTTTTGAAACGAACGTGATCCAGGAGACTTGGAGTTGAAGTCAAGGAAGCTTTGAGGTGGCCACGAGGCAGGGAGGCCCACCTGCCCCTCTAGGCGTGCCCCCCACCCTCGTGGGCCCCTCGTTGCTGCCCTGACCGACTTCTTTCACCTATATATATATTAATATACCCTAAAACATCGAGTTCCGCCGCCAGAAGCCTCCGTAGCCACCGAAAACCAATCTAGACCCGTTCTGGTACCCTGCCGAAGGGGGGAATCCCTCTCCGGTGCCCATCTCCATCATCCCGGTGCTCTCCATGACGAGGAGGGAGTAGTTCTCCCTTGAGGCTGAGGGTATGTACCAGTAGCTATGTGTATATCTCTCTCTCTCCCTCTCTCTCGGGTTCTTGAGGTGGTACAATCTTGATGTATCGCGAGCTTTGCTATTATAGTTGGATCTTATGATGTTTCTCCCCCTCTACTCTCTTGTGATGGATTGAGTTTTCCCTTTGAAGTTATCTTATCAGATTGAGACTTTAAGGATTTGAGAACACTTGATGTATGTCTTGCACGTGCTTATCTGTGGTGACAATGGGATATCATGTGATCCACTTGATGTATGTTTTGGTGATAAACTTGCGGGTTCCGCTCGTGAACTTATGCATAGGGGTTGGCACACGTTTTCATCTTGACTCTCCGGTAGAAACTTTCGGGCACTCTTTGAAGTACTTTGTGTTGGTTGAATAGATGAATCTGAGATTGTTTGATGCATATTTTATAATCATACCCACGGATACTTGAGGTGACATTGGAGTATCTAGGTGATATTAGGGTTTTGGTTGATATGTGTCTTAAGGTGTTATTCTAGTACGAACTCTTGAATAGATCGATCCGAAAGAATAACTTTGAGGTGGTTTTGTACCCTACAATAATCTCTTTGTTTGTTCTCCGCTGTTAGTGGCTTTGGAGTGACTCTTTGTTGCATGTTGAGGGATAGTTATATGATCCAATTATGTTATTATTGTTGAGAGAACTTGCACTAGTGAAAGTATGAACCCTAGGCTTTATTTCCAAGCATTGCAATACCGTTTACGCTCACTTTTATCATGAGTTACCTTGCTGTTTTTATAATTTCAGATTACAAAAACCTTTATCTACCATCCATATTGCACTTGTATCCCTATCTCTTCACCGAACTAGTGCAACTATACAATTCACCATTGTATTGGGTGTGTTGGGGACACAAGAGACTTTTTGTTATTTGGTTGCAGGGTTGTTTGAGAGAGACCATCTTCATCCTACGCCTCCCACTAATTGATAAACCTCAGGTCATCCACTTGAGGGAAATTTTCTACTGTCCTACAAACCTTTGCACTTGAAGGCCCAACAACGTCTACAAGAAGAATGTTGTGTAGTAGACATCAAGCTCTTTTCTGGCGTCATTGTCGGGGAGGTTAGCGCTTGATGGTATATCTTTAGATCTTGTAGTCGAATCTTTTTGTTTCTTGTTTTATCACTAGTTTAGTTTATAAAAGAAAACTACAAAAAAATATGGAATTGAGTTTGCCTCACACGCTTCACTTTGCTGAGAATGATGGAAAGGAAAATTGTGCTCAAGTTCTAGAATAAGAAGTCTATAAAATCTTTGGCACTAATTCTTTAAATGATGAGCATGATTGCAATGTTATTAGTATGAGCTCTTTGAATATCCATAGTACCAATGATGATTGCACTAGTCATGATGAAAATATCTCTTATAAGCATATCGATTTTTGTGGAGTGCATAGAGTTTGCAAGTACATACCAAACAGGGAAGATATATTCTGCAAGAGGCATAAGTATTTGGAAACTAAATGGTTGCAAGAAAGGCTAGATGTTTGTGCTGAAAATTTAAACTTTCTTAGCCGTACTTGTGAACTTTGCAATGAACGTGATCATTTCAGTACCCAATGCAAATTGTTTCATGATCGTATCTTGACCAAAAATTGTGATGACTTGATTTCCCTTGCACATCATAATCAACTTAGTTTGCTCTTGGGTTATGAAGAAATGAAACATATATCTAAGGTTATTCCAGAATTTGCCCTTGATAGAGATTCTTAATTTTGATCTAGAGGAAATTTATATGTATTGTGCGGTGAATTGCATTGAAAATCCTTGTATGGCCAAGTATATAAAGAAAATAAAACAAATAGAGGATGAAGAGAATACTAATGAAAGGGAAGAGGCTTCCCAATATCCTCCTATTATTTTTTATGATGAATCAGGTAATGAGGAGGAGCCTTCTATTCAACCAATCTCATTAATAAGGAGCTCAAAAAAGAGGGTTAAACCCACACACGATGTGAAGAAGAAAAATAAAAGATGGAGAAGCAAAGGTAGAACGGTATCCCTCCCAAATGATGTTGCTCCTACTACTCATTGTGATGATGATAATTGCTATAAAATCGGTGCTATCCATACTATTAATGATGAGAGTGATTATGCTTATAATATGAAAAGGCCCAAGCTTGGGGATGCTATGTTTGATGAGAATGACATGTTTGAGAATATATTTCCTCCAATTAATGTCTGTCGCAAGCTTGGGGATGCTACATTTGATGAAGATGATATTTTTAGCCTCCCAAGTTTTGATATGCAAATTTGTTATGATGATAGCATGCCTCCTACTTATGATGATTATATTGATGAAAGTGGGTTTGTAAGAGTGTCAACTTTAGGAATTAGTAATCCCACTATTTTGGAGGATGTTGAATCTTATTGTGATAATTATGAAAGTGGATTTGGAGAGGACATGACTTTATTTAGTAATGATTCCACTATCTTGGAAGAGGTTTCAATCGATTATGATGAGAACAAAGTTGCTACTTACGATAATTATTGTGATCATACATATGCTATAAAAAGTAGTGATGATTATATTTATAAAACTTGTCATGATTATGATTACCCTTTTTTGAACATTACTCTTTTAATGTGGAAACAATTTATAGTATTCGAGTCTCTTATGATACTCCCACTATTCCGATTGAGAAGAATTTTGCTTATGTAGAGAGTAGTAAATTTTATATGCCTGTAGATCATGAAAAGAATGCTTTAGGTGCTGATTATATTCTTGAATTCATTAATGATGTGTAACACCCCGAATGTAATTTACCTTATATGTATCCCAACTCTTGCCGTTTCCAGCTCTAAGTTATATTATTTTCCTCGTTGTCGGGTTTTTGTCTCCGTGTGTTGTTGTCTTTGTCATGCATATCATATCATGTCATCATGTGCATTGCATTTTCATACGTGTTCGTCTCATGCATCCGAGCATTTTCCATGTTGTCCGTTTTTCTTTCCGGCGCTCCTATGTCACCCGGTGTCCCTTTCTACCACTTTTCGTGTGTGGGGGTTAAACGTTTTCGGATTGGACTGAGACTTGTCATGCGGCCTTGGTTTACTACCGGTAGACCGCCTGACAAGTTTCCTACCATTTGGACTTCGTTTGATACTCCAACGGTTAACCGAGGGACCGAAAAGTCCTCGTGTGTGTTGCAGCCCAACACCTTTCCAAACTGGCCCAAAACCCACCTAAACCTGTTCCATCATCTAGAGCGTTGTATCACGATCGCGTGGCCGCGAACCGCACCTCATTTGGAGCTTCCTAGCTCCCTCTACCTCTATATAAAGGGCACCCCCTAAAAATTCGCGGATCATTTCGCACCCTAACCCTAAAAATCTGCTCCTCTCGCCGCCGGACGTGTCTGAATTGGGCCGGACACGTCCGCCCGCCGCCGCCAACCAACGGGACGCTGCCACGTCAGCCCGCGGCGCCCCACATCGCCACCGCGGCCCGAGGCCCGCCAGGCCCATGGGAAGCCCCCGCGGCGCATCCGCCTCCCCACCGCCTGGGTCTTGGCGCGCCGCCTCCCTGACTCCTACGCCGCCGCCCGAAGTTCCGCGCTGGCCGCCACGCGCCATTGCCGCCCTCTTCTCCGGTGGACGTCGCCAAAAGCCACCGTGCACCGCCTCCAGTGCCCCGCGCCGCCGCCTCCTCGATCTGGCCAAGTCCGGCGACGCTCCTCGGCGACTGAGCCCCTCCGGCGAGGTCCCTCCGTCTTCGGCCACCTCCTGTAACTCCAGCGTCAACCCCGTCCCCAGTGAACCTCGGTTCATGCACCGCTGCTACAAGCAGTGGACGTGCAATAGTTAATTCAGTGTCAGATTTCCAGAAGCATACACTATACTAGTACTATTATTGTTCGACTTCCCGAAGAGGCGAATAGCCAAGCGCAAAGTTTACTAGTACTAGTACTACTACTACTATAGTCTATAGAGGTATGTACTATACTAGTACTAGGAACCGGATGGAGGAGCATCTGCACTCTTATTATATTTTTAAAATGTGATAAGGCAATCTTTAACACATTTGGTTCTCTTCGGGGGTTCTCCTATGTGATAATGGAAGTTGATTGCATGGAACACTCGCCACAATTCTTGCTTAATTCTAGATCATATCCTATTACAAACAGGAGCGCTCGGTAATTTTTTCTTATTTTTGTTATTCAACATGTAAACAGGTGAGCAAACCTTGCGGTGCATCTTTCTGTGAACCATGCTTGCAGCACTTTGAATGTGGCCGAGAGTTGGCTTGATGAAACACCTCGCTTCATACTTCTATTTTTGCGGGGTACGTTGCTTCCTAGTGACCAGTGTCTTGGCTGATCGTCCTATGAATGCTTATATATGAATAAAGCTCTCTCATTTACCCGCAAAAAAGATTATGCCATATTAACCGGAAAGGAGGGAGTATGGACTAGCACTACTTTTTGGTGTGTCCCGTCAAATCGCAGAACGAGGAGAAGCTTTTAGGACAAGGTGAAGCTCGCCTACACCTTTTGACTAATGCAACCTACCCTTGCCCAGGCGGTGGACATGCATCAGTTCATTTGGTGTTAGATTGCCATAGGCATACACTGTAGTACCGAACATGCGGAGTACCATCTTTGTTCGACTTCATGAAGGTGCGAAGAGCCAAACGCAAGGTTTAGTAGTACGAGTAGTACTACTACTAGAACGGCATGGAGGAGCGTCTGTACTCTTGTTTTTTTAATCTCTAATAAAGTACACATTTATTCCGGAGAAGGGCCGAAAACGGCAGCCCAACATGTAATGATGATATCGATCAACCATGCTTGAATATATCTTGGCCTCCGTGCGAGCCTGTCTGTGTGTTCTCGCTCCTAGTCTCTCTCAAGGAACTGTGGGTTGGCCATTTTGCCATCAATTGAGATCGGTTTTCTCACACTCCGGTCCCACATGTCAGTGATATGCCAAGGAGAGGTTCGTCGAACGATTGGCCATACGCGTACTTGGTTTTGCACCTTCATACTACTCCTCCCTCCGTCACAGTTTACAGGGCGTGCTTCATTATGATGCATCTATCTCAATGCATTTCCGCCACCAGAGAGACTTTAGACATGTTTGGTTTAATGCTCAACTAATTCAGGCGTGGTAACTGCAATCAAGTACACAATTTTCTCTCGATGTACTACAAAGTGGGGTAAGTCCATGCATGTGTGTACTCGGGTGGAAGCACTACATGCATGTGTGTCCGCCTTATTTCCTCTAGTAATAGACGTCATGCTATAACTACCAATGCTATTTTTCAGGCCGATCGCTAGTCGCCTTGGTCCCAGAGATTTTTTCTTTTTCTGAAGCGCGCTCTATAAACAGTGACGGATGTAGTAGTATGAGCGGATTCAAAGAAGAGTGTATTGATTGTTGCTTCTTCGGAGCAACTTATAGTGGGAAAGGTGGGGCTTATGATTTTACTGGTCATTACTCACTATTAATGCGTCGCAACGACTGGGCTGAGTCTCCCATGCGGCTGTGCACTACCCCCTCGGTTCTTAAATATACTTCAGAGTATTTGTCTTTCTAGAGATTTCAACGAGTGACTACTCAAATATTTGTCTTTTTAGAGATTCAAATGGACTATTACAAACGAATGTACATAGACATATTTTAGAGTGTAGATTCACTCATTTTGCTCCGTATGTAGCCACTTGTTGAAATCTCTAGAAAGACAAATATTTAGGAACGGTGGGAGTACACATACGAAGAAAAATGAATGAATCTACACTCTAAAATATCCCCATTTGATATTTGTAAAAAAGACAAATATTTAGGAATGAAGGAGTATAATTTTGTGCATGGCACATGGACCCGGATGCCGTAGAGGCTTCTGGCAATGCTATCAAGCTTCCAACATTTGTTTACATAATTGACGTACTATCCAAATAATTTTCCAGCAACATAAAATTGTACAATGGTGTGGGCTTTCAGCTTTTGTTTCGTCTGTCTTGCCATCGATGCTCTTTCGGAAACAATAAAAAACTAACTTCCTTGCTAATGCATCTCAATTATTAGCAAATTAGAGCTAATATTTACATCACAACTGAAGACAAAGTTGTGAGAAGGTGTTAAATTAAAACTGATCCATGCTTTCATTGGCAGCAACGTCCCCCCAGCTCTGTCTCAATCAACAAGTTATGTTGGGAAAAAAATTAGCTGTCGGGAGCATGCACCATTCTGATCATTTTCTGCAGTTCTGCTAAAATAGAGCTAAGTGTCCCTGTTACAAAGATATTAAGTGTGATTACGATAATAGAAGTCTGCTGATGAAACAATAAACACACAAATAGAAGTCGTACACCTTTGCAGTCTCTCTTAAGACTGACTAGTTCGAGAAGATTAGGCTCGGAGTTGGATGAGGAGGATAGAGCAAAACCAATCTCCCTTTGTGAAGTCGCACTAAAATGTAGAGATGTTGCCCGTGTGACATTTTAGTACAACTACACAAAACACTCTTAAGAAAAAAGTGATTTGTGTAGTTCACCAAAAGGTCGCAATAGCAACGAGGTGAAATGGATAGCCCTGTTTGCAAAAAAGAGGTAGAAAGGAAACAACTACTGGCCAATAACAGTTGGTGACACATGCGACGATAAAAAAGAAGCATATTCCTTGTCCCAAGGGAAGATAACAACACAGTTGTGTTTGTCTAAAACGGTGTGAGGACGAGATTGCAATATGGAAAGTACGCCGGACGAGCTACGTTTTTGGCAAAGAACTATGGAAGATCCACATGCAGCGATGTGGGAAGATAGGCAGTGGAGCACGGCCGGAGGGGATACCTGGAGGTAGACGGGATGTAACTAGGTGAGCGGCGGCGGGCGGAATCTGCCCATACTGTGGCAGCGAGCAGGTGGCGTAGGCCCTACCGCGCTGGAGCTTGGTCAGAGAGAACAGTGTGTACCACAGATCGGGACGTGCTACCTCGGCACCGTCGAAAAAGAAACGATGCACGTCCTCCCTTTCCGCCGGTGGATGGGATGCGGCCGGATCAGTGACCAATGGTGAGAGAGAGAAAGAGAGGCCACCGCTGCCTTGTGTGAGATACTTTCAAGAGAGACAAACCAGGCAGGCTCCATTGTATATAGTGGAGCGGACTACCTTTTTCTCCATAAAAATCGTTTTATATTCTATGTACATGCCATTAGGTGATATAACTTTATTTAAAAATAACGTGCCAACGCATCAAGTTGAACTTTGTTTCTTGCACGCGTGGTACACGACCTCCGTAGGCAAACAACCGCTACACGCGTTCAAATGAGCATGTGGGCTGCCATTTCATACAGAAATGAGCTCCACTGTGTACCCGCGCGGGTGTGGCTGGGCACGAAGCGTGAGTACGTGCACGGTGCACATATTCTCTTCTTGTATACGTACACCACCTACGTGGGGTTGTGTGAGAGAGATACAAACGTAGAGAGATATAGTGTGTTGGTTCGTGAGAGTTTTTGGGGGGGGGGGGTCAATCAAAAAATGTAACATATACAATGTGTGTGAAATAGAGTCCTGGATATATCATATATATATAGAGGGGGCGATCCACGAGAAGTGAGTGGAGGTATCATCGGCTTGAGGTGTCCATAGAATCGAACAGAGGGATGATGTGTGTGCGTGTGCACGCGTGATCGATAAAGAGTGCCATCGAATTTGTGTGTGCCCACATCAAAGATATAGAGTGGCTGGCCTACTGGAACGTGAGAGGCGACAGGTGCAGTTTGTCTCTCTGCCATGGATACCTACCTATAGCGCTCAACAATCGGTGTGTGGTGGGGGAGGCCTGATTAACTATAGAGGTACAATGGCTGGTATATGTGTGGAGGAGGAGAGATGCCTACCTCATGTATTAAGGGAGATTGATCTACCTCATGTATTAAGGGAGATCGATCGGCATCCATGCATATGTGTAGGAGAGGAATAAGGTTGGGAGAGATAGAGCTACAGTGTTGGAGGGGGTGGTAGTGGCGTTGCTTCTAACAAATGGTAGGATAGGCTTCATGTCTGTGCACGTGCGTGTGAGAGACGGGTCAGGAGGCATGCACGAATGATGAGGGGGGAGGGCGATATGGCTATGGTAAGTAGACGTAACTACATAGGAAGATCAATCATCCTTTGTTAGAGAAAGGAGAGACATAACTTGTGAGGTACGTCGATCAATGGGGGGGATAGTTAAAGTCGACATAGGTATATGTTGGGAGATCGATCGGTATACATGCATGTGTGAGTTAGAAGCAAATGAGGCACGGGGAGAAGGATAGAGAGAGAGGGATGCATCTAGGAGGTGGTGCGAGAGTCATACTATATCGAGGGGGAAGGACTGTTCGAGTACGAGATCGATGAAAAGAGTGGTGCGAGTGAGGAATGGACGCTGATAAGAGAAGAGGGGAAGCTTGTGTTTGTGCTAGGCACACCTGGCTAGAGAGGCATATCGATCGATGTGTGCCGTAAAGAAGGAGCTGGGCCTACACACACCATGGGTGAACGACCTAAAGTGAAAGACGAATTTGCGCGGTGGAGCTAGAGAATGCTGAGGGAGGGTGAGAGGGATGCAGGCGTGTGCATCCATGAGAGGAAGTTAGAGCTAGCTACAAAGATAAGAGGATTGTGTGGGTGTAAAAGACGAATAGAGATCATACTTCATTATAAAAAGAGAATTCGGATATTTGAAGAATTTATCATAGTGTTTTAAACCGATGCATGTGTGAATATATATAACGGTGATACAAATGGTGTGGTTATGAACATTTTATACTACATATAATATATTTTATCTCTACTCTTACAAAAAACGGAGTTGTTGATGATGGTGGGCCTGCCATCCTGCAATATAGGTTGTCCGATTTATATCTGATGGATAGGAAGGAAACTATGGCAATTTTGAAAAAAGATACCCACACCCCTCTCCATATTTGCAAATTAGGCCTCCCCTTGATCATGTTGATGTTCTGTGGAACGCATGGGCACCTTGCTAGCACTACGTATAATATATAGAACATTGATCATAATTTGGGTTAATGTGTGGCTTTTGCAGCTCGGGTCTAAATACTTGTCATAATGTAGGGGGCAGGGCACTATATTATGTGTGATAAACATGGTGTACGTATGGAACATGGTTTAGATTATGAATATATAGTTAGTACATCAAATGTACTATTATTTGGAATGAACATCAAGTGTATTCAAAAAATAGAATTCGAGTTCATGTAGTACACATAGTTCATATGTATCTCTATAGTAATCATGTGGTGTGTTATTAAGGTAATACACGAATGATGGTTGAAGTTGGCAACAATCATGATTGTAGATTCTTATTGAAATAGAGAAATGAATTCGAATTCAGTTCGAATTGCAGCGGTAGTATAGACAGTTGGAATGAACTAAAATGTTGGTATGAGTAAGTCACATGCATCATACAACAAGCGAAAAAATTTAATTGGACATAACATGGATTCATACTCCCTCCTTCTTCCATCTATATAGGGTGTAATGTGTTTTTTAAGACCGCCTTTGACTATTGACAAGATTAATAGTACATGACGTGCACAATGTGAAAATTATATCATTGAAAGAACCTTTCACAGATGAATTTAACGGTGTGCTTTGTGTAAGTTGCATGTCATATATTATTGCTCAAATATTTGGTCAATGTTAGCATCGAAAAACGCATTAGGCCCTATATAGATGGAAGGAGGGAGTAGCTTTGAATAGCATTTTTATAGTAAAACGAGGCAAGACTCTCTCTTTGTGTGGTGTGAATAGTTTTATTTTTTTCATTTTCTTTTTGGTTGAGGGAAGTGTGAATTGATTTGGTACGTACAAGTACAATATAACACGTTAATATTGTCCCTAAAATTCGACCCGTGCCTTGTTATATCCTGAAAATTTAGATATCATGCTCCCAAAACCGGTGCCTTCACAACCCGTGCCTTGCTATCCTCAAATTACAACGCACGCGAAAACTCCCTCCAGCTGCCAAATCCAGACACGCGAAATCCCCCTTCTAACCCTGAGCTGAAAGGGCCGCTAGTTCAGATCGGTGGGGGGGGGGGGTACTTTCGTAACACACCCTACATTTTGGACAAGCGCGTCCCTAAGTCATGGTTCACCCCCTCCCATTGCCTCCTTTTTGCCATTCGAAATCCCTGGCCGTCATAACCTCTCCACTCCAGCCGCGAAACCCCACCCTCCTCCATCCACCACCTCACCGCTGCATAGCCAGAGCCTCTTCCCAGACGATGTCGTCCATCGCAACAGCTCGACGTCCCTCGTCCACCTCCCCGAATGAGGATCCGTCGTCTCGCTGGTTCAGCCGCCCCGTCCTCCACCTCCAAGGAGCTGCTTCGACGATCGTCTCGTCTGTCGCGGCTGCTCCATCCCCACAGCGCTGCCTTAACCTGCTCCAACAGAACCGCATAATCCTCACCGACTCCTCAGATGAAGCCGAGGCCTACTCGGCGCCACCAAAGTTGTTGTACACTCATCGCATCGCACCTTCCCCATAACTCGACCTCCCGGCGCTGACGGTGCTCCATCCCGCACCCCATGGAGCGACTACCTTGAAGCTGGCGCCGTGGGCGACATTTCCACGGCCGCTCTCCCCTAGTGCGAGGCCCCTTCAGCGGCGGCGTCCATACCAGCCGGATCTGCTGTTGCTCCGTCTCTCGCTCGCTCGCTCGCCCGCGCTACTGATGTTGCTTCGGCTCTCGCTCGATCGCTCGCTCGCCCAGCTGCTGCTGCTCCGGCTCTCGCTCGCTCGCTCGCACTACTGCTGCTGCTCTCCGCCTCGCTCGTGCTGCCGCTCTGCTCCAATTTAGCTACACTTCAATTGACTGAATCGACTTTTGGGTCAGTCGATTTTCAGGGGGTGGGGGGGGCTCGCCGGAGTTAAGGAAGAACCAACTGCAGCGGGGACAGGGGCTCGCTCGAGAGGTACCCCACTATCTATCTTAGGGTTCATGGTAGGGGCGGGGGGCCTAGAGGGCTGGCCGGGGCGGCGGTTGACCGGCGGTGGGGAGTTGTTTCGAGGCGGCGAGGCAGCGCTGGGGCCGGCGGTTTGGCCGGTTGTGGCTGGTGGCTCAGGGGGGGTGCAGGTTGAAGATGAACTACATGCCGTCCCTAAACTACATGTCAAGTGCCTCCCTGCTACCGTTGCGTTCAGTTTCGATAGTAACATTCAGATTCCATAGTAAATTTCAGTTTCGACAGTTAAGTTCGGAGTCAACAGTTTTTACCTCATCTGTTGTAGTCAGGTGGTTTTTGGTGATGTAAATTTTACTTCTATTTTACATCATCTATTGGAGATGCTATTAGAATCCCACTTGGGATTGACGATGTCTGTCTTGTGCTGCTTCAGCCTTGACATCATGTTCACCTCTTGGACTCTAAGTCAGGTCCAAATTAATGTTCAAACTTGAGTTCTAAATTAGCTGTGGGGCACATATCGAGGAAACAATGAATACTATCTTTGTCTAATATCTGGTTCACCTAGGGTATACCTATGTTGTTCATCTTGGGTGGGAAACAAATAGTAAAGCAATCATCATTTGTCTTTTTATTAAATTAAAGCAATCATCAGCCTGCTATCATTATTTTTGAATCCATCCACTGGTTGTTACCATCACTCTAAATTTCTGCATGCTATCAATATATAATCTCATCATATTTTTTTCGTATGCATGTCAGATATTGTACACAGTCATGCTGAACATGTAGAGAAAAAGAGAAGAGTTTTGCGCGACAATAGAATGTCATGCAGACATCGCTCCATGGTGGGTTCAATGGCAAACCCTCCCGACCCCTCTCCAGATTGTAATCCAGAGGAAGATATCTGTTCTGAGGCAGATTCAAACACCGCTGACCACTCCTATTTACCCCCAAGGTGTTTGCTCTACCTTCGCATGATGATGTTAGTCATATCATGCATATGTTGCCTTGCAGTGCCTACTTTTAACATCATATATGTCATCTGCTTAGTTTATACATATTATGTAATGCCACCTGTTTAGTTTTTATATCATATATGGGAATTATGCAGTCTCATGTCTTTTAGCTAGCCATAATATATGTGAAATGTGCAATGCCACCCTGTTTAACCAGGCATCACATATTTGAATGATATCTTGCCCATACTTTTCTTCATTACATTTCCATTTGTCGACAATGTTTGTACATTAAACTACTCTTCCTGTGAATCAGCCATTTTGGTGGGAGATTGAAAAATTTGGAGTGAAAACAAGGCCTTCAGAGCAGACAGTGCTACCTGTCAAAGCAGATCTCTTGTTGGGTCCCGATAGCTCCTCAGAGATGGATTTAGAGACAGATGACCAGTCCTATTCCCCTACCGAGGTGTATGCTCTAACTTGGCACGGTTATACTACTCATATCATGCATGTGGTGTCTTGCATTGCATAGTTTAGACATCATATACACAATATTCAACACCATGTTCTTAGTTCAGACATCATATCGAATGCCCTCTGTTTAGCATATAAATCACATATGTTAATTAAGTGATGTGATCCTGATTTTTTTGAGGAACGATGTGATCCTGATTACTTAGATAACATGTAGGTGAATTATGTCATGCGATCCTGTTTAGTTATTCTTCATATCTTTGAATTATGTTATGCTATGCTATCCAGTTTAGATAGACATCATATATGTGAAATTGTGTCATGCTATCCATTTTAGTTAAACAATATACATGTAAACTATTTCATGCCCTCTTTTTTCCACACTATCTATTGCATCTGTCTCTCATCCAATGTCTGTACATTCAACTATGTTTCTTGTTTATCAGCCATTTGAATTGGAGCGGGTGATGCCAGTATCTAGTGGACTAAAAACACAGTCTTCAAATAAAACAGTGCTACCTCTTGGTGGAGATAGCACCCCTAGTTGTACATGCACGAGAACCAGCCCTACCACACATAACCCAAACTCTCACAGATTGTACCCCTACTGCGATGGACAGAGAACCAGCTTCACCCAATCTAACCCCAACCCCAGGAGATAGTAACCCGGTTCCTGTTGACACAACACCATCTCCACCATAGAGCTCCCAAACAAGAGTAGTTAGTAAGGCAACTCCAGTGCCCAAAGGGCCAGTACTACCACGGCGAACCCCAACTCCACTAGTTAGTATGCCTATTCCTGTGGAGGAAGCACAACCAGCTAGTCATAGTTTAGCATCTATCGCATTTGATGTTGTTAAATCGTATGTGCATATCTTCCCATCTTGGAAATATTATACTGAAGATGAAGGAAAATGCCAGTTGCAGGTGTTTGCCCACGAGTTATGTGCAAGTAATGTTATTCATGGCAATTACTTTGCTTTGTCCCATACATCCTACCTCCATGATGGTTATAATACAGCAAATTTTCCCATTTTTCTCTATAGAGAAGGACCGATTCGGAAACTCAGGATGAGGTAACCTGTGCTAATACCTCTGCTATCTTCAAGAATGCCTGGTGGCAGTATCGGAATTACCTAAAGAAAACGTACTTCACTGGCAAAGAAACTCATCAAATTACCTTACGTTCTCCTGAGACACATTTACTGGATGATGACTGGGAACGCCTTGTTCTGTACTGGTTCCAAACCAAGAATGTGGTAAGGTATATGAGCTAGTTTTCTATTTGTAAGTACTATATTCTTGCGCCTTACTATACTCTGTTCATGTAGAACAAGTGCCTAAACCTGAAGAACAACTGTTCTAATTTAAGATTCCATTGCTATCATAGTTAAAAAAAGCGCTAGGCATTAATTGTGTGTTTTGCCACCGCCTTGCGCTTTACTGACCAATGCGCTGTGCAGTTATGCACAGAGTAAGTGTAGTTATGCGCAATGCATTTTGCCAATGCCTAGAGCCTAGGCGCGCTTAAGCGCTTGCTTAGGCGCGCCTTTTTTAACTATGATTGCTATCATGCATACTGCTTTGCACTTGTATCACTGTATTTACTCATACAAACTTATTTTTAAATTGAAGGATCCTATCAAAACTCCGATGGCACAACATGTATGTTCACGCATGTTTCTTTAACAGGTTTGCTCTTATCAATAGCTCTGTTGATTTCAATTTCAATTGTTTATATAGTTCACTTCTCATATCATGCACATTCCTAGCATCACAACAGAGCTAATAGTGTTGTTGTACATGTAGACCCGTGGTACCCATCTGAAATCTTTTTGTGCTGTGTAGTTTCCCACGTATTGTATTCTTTCACTGCTGCTTTGTCTTGAACTGATATGATTTGAACCGTGTCTCTATTTTGATTTGGCAAGACAATGCAGTGACCATAGGACATAGATATATGTTTGTTTGGTGCTTTTATTATGTACTAGTACTTAGCAATCGAATACTTGGTAGTTTAATCCTATCCACCTTACTAATGAACTAGTTCACCGAAATGAGTTTCATATACTAGTACATGCTAAACCTGTTATGTGTCTGCTTGTTTGTTCTTTTAGAATGCTGATAGAATATTGGGGAAGAGTGCCTTATTAAGCAATGGTAAAGGAAGTAATGCAGGTAAGGTTCAGGATAGTGACACATCCTTGTTGGTCTCCAACAAAGATGATAAAATAGCTAAGGAAGACTATCGCGAAGACAGTGAGACCACCCCAAAGTCCTGTCTTGGTTTAGTGTTTGGTGAATGGCGACTACCGCTTGCACAAGCTATTCAAACTCACTGTCTGAATCAGTTCGGTTTCTTGAGTCTCAACTACAAGCTGAAAGACATTGATCAGATGTGCTATGACAAGAAGCTGAAGGACTGCGGAAGTCCCTGGAGCATTCAGATGCATACTTTCTGGTGCAACAGCAAGCGTTGGAGGATTTTAGCGCCAAACAGGACAAAGCTAACAATCGTTCTAAGCTTATTGCCAGCATGGTGGATACCCGGGATAACGTATCTTGAGCTCTTCTGAAGTTGTTTCAGTTATGGTCTTGTTTTGCTGCCACGTTTATCTGCATTGGTGGCCAATTTTGATGGCCAGTGTATGTAATATGCTGCTTTGTTCCCTACATTTTCACTGGTGGTGAACTTTGATGCCAAGTGGATGTAATATGTGTAATAGCGGTAATAGGCTAGCGTTAATTGCTTGCTTATTTATTTCATTATTGTCTTGTTTAGTTGTTTGCTTGTAGTCACTGTAGTTCTTTTTCTGTGTTTTTCTAGTGGCCACAATAACCTATTTTGGAAACTAGGCCAAAATAATCATGGCAACACTTAGACTGTTGTAACCATGGGCCTCCTGCGGGCCGTATGATCCATGGGCCTTCTACGGGCCGTAGGATCCATTAGCCTTCTATACGGGCGATAAGATCCATGGGCCTTCTATGGCCGTACGATCCATGGGCCTTCTACGAGTCGTACGATCCATGGGCCTTTTATGGGCCATAGGATCCATGGGCCTTCTATGGGGCGTATCATGATTTTTCCAATCATGGGCCGTACTATTCGAGGATCATAAAGGGTCGTTAATATGAAATATTTGATAACTCTATGAAAATATCCCAACGGGTTTTTTGACATGAAAATGACCCAACGTATTAACGGGCCACAAACGGGCCGACTGTAACCACGGGCTGAATTTGGCCCACAAGCAGAACATAATAGTAACGGGCCATAAGTAACCAAATGCTGGAAATAAGCCCAAGAATAAATGGGCCCTGAGAAGGCCGGAAGATAACCTGTGCTGGAAACGGCTAATGGAATAATGGGTCGTTAATGGGTATGAAGTGATACACTATTCATTACGGGCCAGTTTCACCATGGGTCGTTAATGGGCCAAGAGTTGTAAAGGGCCTCATATGGGCCGGAAGACGTCATGGGCCATACATGGGCCGGAAGTTAAAACGGGCTGGAATCATATTGGACAGCCCAAATGACGGTACTGGGCCTAATTCGGAGAGGTCGCAATGGGCCCTGGGTTAGCGGGTTTTAAATGGGCTACATGCGAACAAACCGTTAACAGGCTTTTCGTGGGCTGGCCCGCCACCTTTTGACCAAGTCAAACAGGCCAGCCTTTTCACAGGAAAGGGCCTCTCTTGGGCCGTGCCACGTGTCGACGTATCATAGGCGCCTTGGGTCCAATGAGTGGATGACATCTGTCCCAACGGTGAGCCGACACGTGTTTCCTCCAGCCAATGATGATTTTACACGTGGAAAATCCCCATTGGTCGGGGGTGTTAACGGGTTATCGCGTCCAAAACCGGACCCGATAGCTTAACGGCGTTCCGTTACGGTGGATGCCACATGTCGGTCACCCATGACGAAAGCACTTCTCTGACGCGCAATTTATCGTCATGGAAGTGGACACTTCTGTGATGATAATTTCGGTAATGTCATGGAACACTTCTACGACAGCACAGGTATGACTATTTTGATTATGTCATAAAATCGTCATGGATGTACATGCATGACAAAAAACGTGAACTACTGTGACAAACATGTATCATCACGAAAGTTTATTTTTTGTAGTGGAAGGTGGCGCCGACATCTGGATCGGCAAGTTAGCAGCAGCAGCGGGGGCCGGGGGCTCTGGAGCCTTTGGGACCTCAACAAGGACCTCCGGAGCCAGCCTGGCTATAGAAGCCACTTCCTCTTGAGGTTGGCCCCCCCGGGTATCGCAAGGACAACCCTGTCGTAGGAGCACGAGGATTGTCACCGCCCTTCTGTGCGGGGGCGGTATGGCAACGGTAGGCTGTTAAGCTACGAGAACCACAGTCGTCTCCTTCTTCTTCTTCACCACCGACGCGGGGCTAGCCATTGCAAAGGGGGCATCAAGATACTACAACAATAGAAAAGAAGGAAGATCAGGGCACTACACGAGCCCCGGGAGCAGACAGGGGCGTGGCGCCCGGGCTTGCGTCAGCGCCGGCCGGTGGCAAGGCGGAAGCGCCACCTCAGGGAATCGACACCGACCGGCTCTTCTTCGGGACCCCAGGTTGCTGCAGGGGGGAGACCTCCCCCATACCTTCCAAAGTCTCCTACGAATCTGACCCCCCTCCTCGTCGGACTCACCGGAAGACACCACCATCGGGGAGCCCAGAGGACCGTTGGGTGCCAGCGGTACAAGCCCGCGATCATTGAAGACTGCCAAAGCAGCGGCGATCTTTGCCCCTTCAGGGTGACGGTACAACGGCAGATGGGTGTCCGGCAGGCAACCCTGGTCCTTCCTGACCAGGAGGCGCAGTACCTTGTTCAGCTCCTCCTCAGGCAGATCGTCCGGCCACAGGCAGAGCACGCCACCCTCGCCCGCGAGCTCCCATAAGGGGCGCGAGCGTGCCTGCAACGGAGCCGGGCACTACGTCAGGAATTCCTTGATGATCATAGCCCCCGTTAGAGTTTCCACCTTTAGGTAGTTAGGCCTCAGGTCAGCCACCATCCTCTCCATAACCTGCTCCACCCAGGGATCGTTGGGCATCTCATGATTCCATCCCTCGTGAGGCACTGGCATCCCAGTCTGTAGCGTCTACCGATGGGAAGAGCGCGAGGCACCCATGAGGACCCACTTCTTCCTGAGATCCTCTACCTTCTTCACGGCTCGCGAGATCACGTTGCTGCCATTGGCTGCCACAAAGTTGGCACATCCTGAGCACGGGCCTTCATTGATCCGGAGAAATGTCGGAGCAGCGCCACATACAGCATCACCCCCATGAATGCCTCGCAGTAAAAGGCAAAGATCGACAGAAGAAGGACGGAATTGGGATGAAGATGAAGGGCGTGGAGATTCTAATGGAAAAAGATAGCATAGAAAAAGTCGGAGAAGGTGAGGACCAGCCCCGCAAAGACGCTATGTAAGAAGAAGGGATGGAAGGTACCGCCCATGGTTTCCAGCTTGGCGGAGCCGGCCCGGAGCACTGTCTCTCCCTCTCGTTGCTGCCATCCGCCATCACTTGGAGCACGGTGGCGAGGTTCTTCTTCGTAACAGTTGACACGCTCAGGGCAGGCATGAACCAGGAAGGCGAGCGCGCGACCTTCGCCTTGTTGGTGGCCATCAGCTATAGGCTTGGGGGAGAGTTTCACTAGATCTGGGGCTCTCTGGGGCAAGGAGGAGAAGGGGATCTGTAGCAAGATGAAAGGAAGGCAATAAAAGCTCTGCAGCAAGCACGAGCCCTTTTGGTAGCCAGGAACATGTCCCGAGGCGGCGTGGGGAAGTCAAGGCACCCACGTCTCATCAATCGCCATGCGTCAACCAAGGCCGCAGGTAGTTAGGGCCTGCGGCGCTCCGCACTTGCCCTTTGGCTTCGCCTCGAAGCCAAAATCAAGCATGCGTTTGGTCCGGGGGCTACTGTTGGAGTCCTGGGAATGGGCGTACCTAGACATGCCTGCCTGCGGTGCACGGCATGGCTTCATCAGCGGCCCGGTACGGCCCAGTTTCGGTACCAACAACACAAGACCCTCGTGAGGGGCCAAGCCTCGTGAGGCAGACGACGCCAAGACCTCCCTGGGGGCAGCCTCACTAGGCTGGCTCCTGAGGAGTGGAGATATCAATGCAAGGTGCACCTCATGAGGCTCACATGACGTGAGCCATGACGACCAAGGCCATGCGAGCGTCAGTAGGCGCAGTGTGCCAGTTTCCCCTTTGGTGCCAAGGAGGCAAGCGCGGGCGCGGAGTCATGAGGAATCAGGCAAAGCTTTCCATATTGGTGCAACAAGACCAAGACCGCCAGGACGGTGGAGGTCATCGCGGAGTCTACTACAGCGTCACCACTAGAGCCTTTGCAGGCGAAGACTACTTTTGTCAGGATAACTTGTACTAGTTGTCTCCCTTTGAATTTGGTCGTTGTGGGATCCCTTCCCGTCTACATTTGGGAAGAGGACGAAGGCCACTATAAATAGGACTTAGCCACCACCCGAGAGAGGGACCGGATCATTCAGACCATCCTCACGCCCAGCTCATTGAGATCAAGAACACCTCACCTCCTGAGGCCGTTCAACCACTGTACTAGTTCATCCTCGGCCCCTCAAGGCAATCCACCACAAAGCTAGATTAGGGTATTACACCGCAAGGTGGCTCGAACCAGGATAAACTACTGTGTCTCTTGATCCTTGGGTTCGTCGAGCTAGGCTGTGGAATCATTGGGCCAGTAGGTTGAGGAGAAGGAGTTATTCATACGCACCCGGTGTTCGAACCTCTCAAGGGTCTTCGGAGCCTAGGATCCCACAAAAGGAAAATGAAAAGTGGGGGTTACGGGGCACTTATCTTTTTTCATTCTTGAATCTGCCGGCAGTTGCTAAATTTTCGTTCAAATAATATAATATCTCGAGTCCATGTCTGTGTTCTATAATTCTTGGACTTGTATTAGCATATTAATGCAAAATATGAGCCTTGCCAGGAACCCGTGCATGTGTATGTCCATGTAGAGGCATGCTGCCTCTTTAATATAAATAAACGAGTTTTCCCTGATAGGCTATCCTGTCGGTACCCTTTTTGTCTGCCGGAGAGCTGCGTCTGTCGGGTAACAGACAGAAGGACCAAACCCCCACCGACTTCTTTTTACCAAAGGCCACTGCGACCATCCTGACCGAAGCAACGTTCAAGTCATGGATGGGAGCACCCAAGTCTCAAAAGAGTGGCGAGGCTTTCTTATGCAAAAGTTATAGCTTACAGAACACTAACAAACAAGAGGTAGAACTTATCTGGCTAGCTTGCGGGAGATCAAAGCCAAGTCCACGGTAGGAACCTGCAGCTTCATGCAGATGAGAATGAATAAAGGATGCGATCCTATCTATATGCATCTGGAGATGTTCATGAAATGCTTATATAGTGGTCTCGGAATGCTCATGAATGCATGCAGATCTTGGTTGGGGGCCCCACATCACTTCTTTGTTTTCTCTTGCATAGGGTCATCGCCCTGGCTTTGTACAAGGGGTTACATGCCGCTGAGTCAAGACTTGTACAAAAGGGTGGCTGCCGGGCAGGGCACGACAGCAGCACCTTATTGGTAGAACTTGCGAAGATGCTCACTATTCCATGAGTTTTGCAACTGAGTGCCATCTCCAATCTCCAGATGGACTGCGCCCGGTCTAGTGACTGGTACTACCCGGTAAGGGCCTTCCCACTTAAGTGACAACTTGTTTCAACGCGCCTAAGGACAAGGTCACCTTCCTCAAAACACCAGGCGTGAACCCTGTGGCTATGCTAACGTTGCAGGGCTTGCTGATAGCATGCAGCACGTGTTGCAGCACGGAGACGGTTCTCCTCGAGAAGCACAGCGTCGTCACGCCGGTGCTGATCTTGCGCTACTTCATCATAGGCAAGCACTCGACGTGACCCATAAATGAGTTCTGTGGGGATAACTGCTTCTGCCCCATAGACCAGGGAGAAGGGAGTCTGCCTGGTAGCTCGGTTTGGTGTTATTCTGAGGGACAAGAGAACTACCGGCAACTCCTCGATCGACCGCCTGCCATGCTTCTGCAGTGTATCAAGAGTTCTTGTCTTGAGTCTGCGCAGCACTTCAGCGTTCACCCTCTTAGCTTGTCCATTGCTCATGGGTGTGCCACAGAGGCAAATGAGATCCTCCATCCGAGGGCATGAACATATTGCGTGAAGGTGCTGCTCGTGAACTGGGTGTCGTTGTCGGTGATGATCATTGCCGGATCTCCAAAACAACACACCAATTCTTTCAAGAACTTGATAGATGACTGAGGAGTCAACTTTCTCACATCAGTCTCTTCTGGCCACTTTGTTAACTTATCAATGGCAACAAACAATAATTCAAATCCCCTGATTGCTCTGGGGAAGGGGTCGAGGATACCGAGCCCCCAGACGGAAAATGGCCATGATAGAGGATTGTTTGAAGAGCTTGGGTAGGCAGGTGTGTTTTCTTGGAATGGAACTAGCAGGCTTCACATTTCGTAACTAGATCGACCACATCTTGCAGGGCTGTGGGCCAATAGAATCCTTGCCGGAATGCTTTTCCAACTAATGCCCTTGATCCAATGTGGGAGCCACACATTCCTCTATGAATCATAGCCTGCAGTTCCTTTGCTTCTTCCCGGCAGACACACTTCAATTTCACACCGTTGGGCCTCCTTCTGTACAGAGTGTCATCGACAAACTGATACATACTGGCCCTCCGGGCTACATTTTCAGCTTCGTCTTGGTCGCTGGAGGCCCTCTGGTTTGGAGAAGGTGAACAATGTGCCTTGCCCAAGTTGGAGCCTGGTGCTCGAGAACAAGGACTAGCGGCACCTCCTCTACCGTGGGAGCACCATCCTTGTTCGCGGGGTCCATGGGCCTGGTTGGAGGGGGTCGTCCGGCAGGCTGTGAGGAGTTGGTTTCGGCAGGGTCTCTACCGGGAGCGGACGGCTCTACCGGGAGAGGCTTACCGCATTCCAACTTTCTCCTCTTCTCAGCCATTATTGCTGGGGATACGGAGGGCTGAGTGGGATAGAGAAAAAATGTCTCTGTTTCCCCAAGAAGCTTCTGCGCAGCACACTTTGACAGATGATCAGCTATGTTGTTTTCCCCATGGGGTACGTGCTATGTTTGCAATCCATCAAAGCGCTCCTCCAATCTCCTCACTTCTGGGAGGTATGCCTCCATCAATGGACTTTGAAAATCTTTGTTGACTTGTCTTACCACAAGCTGTGAATCTCGTCGAATGAACATCTTCTTATTCCCAATTCAGCTGCAATCCTGAGCTCGGCAAGGAGCCCTTCATACTCAGCTATATTGTTGGTGGCTTCTTTCGGGGGAAAATGAATTTGGACGACATACTTCAAGTGCTCGCCGGAGGGGGCGACAAGAAGCACGCCAGCTCCTGCACCTTGTAGGGAAAAAGCACCATCAAAATACATAATCCATTCTTGGGGCGACTCCTTGCCGGGGATAACTATCTCAGTCACTTCCACATCAGAGGTTGGCGTCCATTCCGCTACCAACGCCCTACTCTAAATAGTTGATGTGCTCTCAAACTTCAAACCAAAGTTGGATAACTCCAAAGCCCACTCCACTATTCTTCTAGTAGGCTCAGGGTTTCGGAGTATTCTTTGCAACGGGAAACGCGTAACAACCGTGATCTCATGGGATTGGAAGTAATGGCGAAGTCTCCTTGAGGCCATAACGAGACCAAAGATCAACTTCTACATGCCAGAGTACCTCGATCCAGCCCTCCGTAACAAGGAGCTGACGAAGTAAACTGGGCGCTGCATGATTTTCTTCCTTGCCCCGTCCTTAGGGTTGTTGTCGTTGCCGTGCTCATTATTGTCCTGATCCTTGTCTGATTTTGCTGGTCTCTACTCACTTTCTGCCTCATCCACTTCTCGCTGCGCTACCAAGGCAGCACTGACCACTTGGTTGGTTGCTGCCAAGTATAGCAACACCGGCTCCTGGGGTTTGGGAGAAACCAAGGTAGGCACAGAGGACAAGTAGGCCTTTAACTTTTGCAAAGCTGCATATGCTTCTGGGGTCCACTTCACACGACCAGCCTTCTTCAAAATTTTGAAGAATGGCAAGGTGCACTCTGCAAACTTGGAGATGAATATGCTTAGCGCGGCAACGCTCCAGCACGTCGTCAACGGGTGCCGTGCACTTGGTGGGGGACGCTTCCCGGACCCTTTGCCGGAGCTCCTACAATCCCTCTTTTTCCGTTGTTTTCCTTGGCCGGAACTGCTGCTACCGCTGCATCGGCCGCAACTGCATCTCGGTACATCTTATCCACAGAAATAATTGCATCCTTCTCATCTGATGGGGCGATGAGGACTCCCAGTGGCCCAGGCATCTTCAAGGTGTTGTAGGCATAGTGGGACGCCAGCACGAACTTAGCCAGGGCCGGGCATCCAAGAATCCCATTGTACGACAGGGGGAGATCAACCATATCAAATACAGTCCTCTTAGTCCGGTAGTTCAGTTCTCCCCCAAATGTTACCAGCAACATGATCTTTCCCTTAGGTTAGCTCCTTCCGGAATTAACTCCTTGAAACGTGTCAGTAACCTCTAGCTCTAACTCTCCTATATGAAGTTTGCTGATAACTTCTGGGGAAATCAGATTCAACCCGGCCCCGCCATCCACCAGCATCTTTGTGACGTTGAAGTTGCGAATTGTTGGGGAGACCAACAACGGCAAACACCCTACCAGAGTGTTATGTCTAGGATGGTCCTCCTCGTCAAAGATGATGGGCGTGCGAGACCATTTGAGCGGCTTACGGGCCTGTGGCTCTTGTTCGACGTCATTGAATTCTCGTGCCCACCGTTTGAGCTGGCGGTGAGAAGTATGTAGAGATGGACCTCCGTTAATGTAGAGGGTGTCTGTAGCCTTTTGAAACTCCTGCTCACTTGTTTCCTCTTCATCCCCTCCATCACTCTCATCATCACAAGTTTCCTTCCCTTGACCTTTGGTGGGCTTTCCTTGGTTCCGAAAGGGTTTGCTGGGGGCGATTTACTTCACTTCTTCGATCCTTGCCACCAGCAACATTCTGACCTTTTTCCTTATCACACTTATCATACACCGCTCTTTGTTTCTTGACAAGCTGCTTCATTGATAACACTCCTGAAGGTCATGGCCATGGTCCGATGAATCTTGCATTACGGCCCATCACCTTTCCAGCTTTCTCGGCAGTAGCGGCTTCCCAGTAGTCAGTGCAAGTGGCAGCTTCCTTGCCAGGGGCCTCAACATTGGCCGTCTTGCCGGTACTAGGTATACCGATCCTTCAACAGTCATCACTTCCTTATCTCTCCGCTTCTTATTGTGCTTCTTGCTATTCTTCTGACTAGCTGATTCATCCTCATCCTCTGAATCAACATTGGTGCAATCTTCCTCTCCGGGCAACTTCCTTCCTTCCTCCATCTGACCACACTTGTCTACCAGAGTGTAAAGATCCTTCATAGTCTTGGGCAACCGTATGTTGATCTTGGAACGAATACGACGGTTGCGCACATTGGACTGGAAGGCAGGTATAACGACTGCTGCGTAGATATTTGGGATATTTCTATGAACTTTGCTGAATCATTGTAAATACCTACAGAGGGTTTCTCCTTCCTTCTATTGGACAAGCTGCAAGTAGCTGGGCCTGCCGGGTTCTTGATGGCTGCCCGTGAAGGCGCCAATGAACTCATGGCATAGGTCAGCCCATGACGAAATGGAGTTCTCCGGTAGGTGCATCAGCCAAGACCACACATTGGACTTGAGGGCCAAAGGGAAGAAATTGGCAAACACCTTCTCATCCCTTCCCCCGGTAGCCTGAATAATGATGGCGTAGATGCTCAGGAATTCTGCCAGGTTCAACCTCCCGTCGTACTTCTCGGGTATTTCTGGCTTGAACGTGCGAACGGACAGCCAACGGACTTGCTGCAGCTCACGAGTAAAGGCAGGGCAGCCAACCTCGAAAGGTAGGCACCCGCCAATACCAAGTGCGGGCTCATCGATGTCAGGGCTGCCGTACCTGTCGGTCTGGCGGAGGTCGTCTTGGTGTCGGTCGATGATGACGCGAGTGTCTCCTCTCTGCCTATCCTTCGGGGCTCGTCGTTGGCCTGGACGGGGCCGAGGGTCAGAAGAGGCCATTGAGACATCGCCAAGGTCTTGATTCTGTTGTGCTCGTGCTAGCTGTCGTGGCGGGGCTGCACCGTGGGGATGGCCCCTTTCGTATGGTTAGCAACATCAGTTGACGCTGTCGCTCGGGGAGGTTGCGGCGGGCCAGCTCGCTGTGAGCCCCCAGATTCGGTGAATGGAGCAGGCTTTGGATGGTGGCACGCCATTTGTTCATCTGCTCGGCCGCTGGCGGAAACCTCAGTAGCAGTTGAGCCTGTGCCATGGCCTCCGAAGCGTTACTTGGCATGGATGATGATGAAGTCGATTGTACCGCCGTTCAGCTCTTGACGGTGCTAGCAGCGGCAGCATTCCGCCCCTGCTGCTATTGCGGGGCGACCACTTGGACGTGGTGTGGAGAAGACGCTCGAGGGCCAGTGGCTTCGTCGGGCGTAGTGGCTTGGTCGACCTGTCCCGGAGGGGCTGCATGCACGGTGGCCGCACCCGTGGTGGGAGCGGCCGGAGGGCGGCAATTCGCCCCTGTCCGGGTGCCATTGCTGCGGTTGTCCCCGTGAGCGAGGCAAAGGGGCACAGATAGAGTGGCCCCTTCACCCGTATCTTGGGGAGCGTGGCCGTCAGGGTGTTGTTGATGCTGCTCTCCTCCGGCGCCTCCTGCTACTGCATCGGCCGCGGGGGAAGTGGTGACGGTGCCGCCTGATCCGACCACTCCCCCAGCAGCATCCGCGTCCTCGTGTGGCTCCACACCCCCCGCAGCGCTGGAGGCCGCGGGTGGTAGAGCCTTCGAGGTGGATGGGTGAGCCAAAGGACCGGGTTTCTTCCTGGGCACCATGGTCGATGGCATCGTCGAAGATGAAGATGGTGATGAAGTCGACGCACTGCACGCGCCTTCAGGTTCCCACAAGCGAGCCCCCAACCTGGCACTCAAAGAGGTAGCGGGAAACCACGGCCACCTATGGGACTAGGAGGCCCCTTGTTGGTTTGGCAGGGGGTCTCGCGTTGCACAAAGAGCAAAAGAACGTGCGGCAGCGGTCACACAAGCAGTTTTACCCAAGTTCGGGCCGCCGTGAGGCATAAAACCCTACTCCTGCTTTGGTGGATTGATGGTGGAAGAATGATGGTGAGGCATAGTACACTGGCCGGTAGGTGTTGCCTTAGGGCGACAGTAGCTACGCGTGTACGGGGGTGTGAGTTATCCAATCTTCTAACCCTTTCTATGGTTGCCATGGGCCTCCTTTTATTGATCAACGGGTTACCACAGCGGCAAAGTAGTTATTACGCACTGATAAGATAGCAAACAGTGCTATCATACCTAACTCTGCGGGCTGACAGGGCGCATTAAATGCACCGCTCAATGTCACAGCATTGGTTGCTGAGCAAGGCTTGCTGGGCTATCTTGCCAGCTCCGCGCCTGTTCGCTTGACACGTCGCAGGACGGGTGTCATCTGAGGGTTTCTCCTGTAGAAAATGGCTTCCATGCGGCAAATGGCCGCCACTTAATCACTTCGCGGCTTGACACCGCACAGATCGACAATGTGGGTCGTGGTAGAGTGGTTGGTGAGGTGGTTTTGCTTTCGTGAGTCTCGGTAGGTCCTGCTGGGGCACATTATTCGTCTATTACTGGGGTGGACTTTCCCCTTGCCGACTTCTTGGGGAGCAGCTTGACTAGCGTTGTGTCGGATTCCGGACTCCGCAGAACCAAGATAGATTCAAACTCTGGGGGTGCGTGCGAAGAACTCAACATCCCCTGCCTGCCTACTCGACGATCTCACGGCCTAGCTCGATGAGATGAGGAAGAACAGGACAAGGCAATTTACCTAGGCTCGGGCCACCTTGTGGTGTAATACCCTACTACTGCTTTGTGGTGGATTAGCCTCAAGGTGGGCTGAGGATGAACTACTACAGTGGAAAAACAACCTTAGGAGGTGTGTTCTTGTGTTTGTGTGAGTTGGTGAGGGTGTGGATGATCTTGATATGGATCCCTCTCTATGGTGATGGCTAGGCTATATTTATAGTGCCCTTGCTCCTCTTCCCAAAATGAAGGCGGGAAGGGATCCCACAATGTCCAGATTCGAAGGGAGACAACTAGTAAATCTTATCCTGATGAAAGGTGGTCTTCACCTGCAAAGTCTCTGGTCGTGACGTCGTGGTGGGCCCGGCGATGACCTCCGTCCTGCCATCCTGGCGGTCTTGGTCTTGTAGCATGGAAATGGAAACCTTTGGTTGATTCCTCGGGATGCCACGCCTACGCTTGCCACTTCAGCACCGAAGAGGAAACCTACTGTATTGCCCCCGCTGGCGCCCACCTAGCCTTGGTCGTCATGGCTTGTGTCATTCGAACCTCACGAGGAGAGGGGTCGCATAGAAATCTTCGCTCCTCAGGACTCCGGTTCCCAGAATGCGGACAGTAGCCCCTAGGCCCAAAGCGCGCTCAGACTTGGCTTCAAGGCAGAGCCAAAGGGAAAGTGCGAAGCGCCGCGGGCCCCAACCGCCTGCGTGCCTAGTCGACGTGTGGCGCTTGATGGGACATGGGCATCTCCACTTCCCCATGCAGCCTCGACAACCGTTCGACTTGACAAGAGCCTGCTGCATGCAACAAAGATCACCATCACCAGAGATCGTGGAGGCCAGCGGTTGGCCTCCCTCTAGCTATAAATGGGGGGAGGGGCGAAGCCCCCCTGCTCATGTTCATCCTCCCGTTTCTTGCTCCTTCTTCTTACTTCTTGTCTCACCGTCTTGCCAAAGCGTCCATGGTGCCAACGAGGAGGTTTTCCGCGGCGGAGAAGGTCAAAGCCCCCAAGGAGGGGCCATGATCACCGCCACACAAGAGAGGCTGTGGTGGCCCTGGAAGCATGCGGCAACTCCGGCAGCGGCCCCTCGATGGCGCGGGCGCACCTCTTCAGCAACCGGCGATGCCTCCGGGAGTCAGGACGAGCTTCTTCCCACGGCAGCACGCCACCTCGGCGACGGGGAAGGCGTGCGGTGATCGTCCGGCTGCTACGACCATGCTCCCCCACGACCGATGTGTCCCGAAGTATGTCGTGTGCATGGAGAGGCCAGCAGGCATGTGGCTCCGGCTTCCGCACTCCTTGCGAGCGCGCAGCCGGCAGAAGGGCCTGGTGGCCTCTGGCTGCCGGCTGACAGTTGCTGTAGCCATGCCTTGTGGGTGTATCTTGAAGTCACTGCCTCCGGCAATGTGTTCTTGAACCGCGGGTGGCAGCCGTTTGCCCGCGCGTGACTCTCTATGTCAGGATCTTCGCGGAAAGCGACCGGTGCCTCGGGTGCTACCCGGAGAGCGCCCGCGATGACGATGTCGACGGCAACGGTGCCGCTGCTAGTGAGCTTGGCCTTGGCGACGGCCGCACTGACTCCAGCGAAGGGGGCTCATCCTCGGGGCAGAGCATGAGCGATGGCGACTATGACGAGCCGCCACGCTGCCGGGCTCCGACCGGGGAGGGAGACGAGCCGCATCGCCGACGCACCCCAGTGAAGCAAGAGGAAGACTCCGACTGAGCTCGGGTGTCGCCTGGGTGGAGCCTTAGGAGTTGCCATAGTCGGGCGCCTCGCTTTTGTTTCTTCTTTCCTCCTGCATCGAAAAGAAGTAGAAGGCCCTGCTGGGCTTGTAATGAACCATGTTACTTGCGCCGTTATGCTATGCTTATTTATAATATGCAATGATATCTGCGTTTCCACTAGGTGCGGTCAGGGTAACTTAGTTCACTTTGCTGGCGGTCGACTCTTATGTCGCGGGGGCGTGCCTTTCCAGGGGCATCTTCCGGAGCTTCTTTCTTGAGGATCCGAGAGTCGTTGAACCTTATGAGACGTCGTGTAGCTATAGGGTTGGAAATCCTTATGAGGTGTCTTGACATACCTTGGATAAGCTCCCGAGCATGGACTGGTTGTGGCTAGCGCACCACGTTGTGATGCCCGGAGGCACGGACTTAAGAGGGCATGCATGTCTACGAGCTTGTTCGAGGGCGTCTCGCGAGGATTAAAGGCGCCAAAGTTGGGGCGGCAAGGCGACGTCGAGGTGTGGTTGCCGGTGAGCCCAGGCGCGCACACCATACCTAGCCCACGCACGCGGGACGCACGAGGAAGAGCGATGGGAAACTGCCGCTCGTCTTGAGACAAAGTTGCAAAGGCGAACAAAACAAAAGGAGATAAATTTTCCAACCCAGGCGAACGAAAAGACACGAAAGCCCCAAATTTCATTCAAGAAGTTGCAAACCAGCTATAGGAAGTAAGCAAAAGAACAACCGCGTCCGGCACCTAGACTAGTGTTCTTGTCTTCCGACAAGTACGGTGCATGGGGCCTCCACTAGGATGTGGGTGGTAGCCCCCGTGAGGCCTAGGGGCGGCACTCAGGAGACTCTGGGGCGTGTACAGGCCCAACTCGTTATTACGTGAGAGTGTCACGAGCGGAGACCTTCACAGGCGTGGGGCCTTGCTTCTGGATGGGGGTCTCGTCCTGCGTCTCCAAGCGCGCGGCGCCAAGCCTGGAGACACGGGCAATCCTGAACGGGCCCTCTCACATGGGCAAGAGCTTACGCAGCCCTTCCCTAGAGAGAACCCGCCTCAGGACGAGATCTCCCACCTCGAGCGTCCTGGAGCGGACGTTGTGGTAGTGGTACCGCCGCAACGCTTGCTAGTACCTCGCTACTTGTTGCGAGGCTTGGCGGCGGCATTCCTCCCCAGCACGAGGTCTATCCCCCGCGAGGCGTCCTGACATGCCTCGTCAAATGCCAAGACCCACGTGGAGCAATGCCTGACCTCGTGAGGGATGTCGGTGTTCTGGGAACGGGGGTCCCCAGACATGCCTTCCTGCGGCCCGCGGCGTGGCAAAGCCAGCGGGCCGTACGACCCATCTTTGTCAACAAGGCATCCAAGACCCTTGCGAGGGGCCAAGCCTCGCGAGGCGGACGACACAAGACCTCCTCTGTAGTGGCCTAGTCAGGCAGGCTCGTGGGGCGAAGATAACAAGGCGAGGCAAACCTCACGAGGCTCTCGTGATGTGAGCCATGATGATCGACACCAGGCGGGCGCCAGGCGGGCCCCAGCGCGCGCAGCGTCCTTGTTTCCTCTTTGGTGCTAAGGAGCCCAGCGCAGGCGAGGAGTACTGAGGAATCGAGCAAAGGTTGCCATATCGGTGCAACAAGACCAAGACCAGAAGGACGGCAAGATGGAGGTCATTGTGGAGCCCAAGACGGCATCACCACCAGAGCCTTTCGCGGTCTTAGACCACCTTTGTCAGGATAGCTTGTACTAGCTGCCCTCCTTCAAAATTGCCCGCCGTTGTTGGCTCCCTTCCCGCTCAATATTTGGGAAGAGGACCAGGGCCTCTATAAATAGGACTAGCCACAACCATAGGCTGGGGAGAGCCTGAAGATCATCCCCACACACACAAGTTAGCCAAGCATGACAACACCTCACTCTCAGGAGGTTGTTCTTCCCCTTGTATTGTTCATCATCAGCCCAAGAAGCAATCCACCACCACCACACTAGAGTTGGGTATTACACCACAACGGTGGCCCGAACCAGTATAAATCTTGTGCCTTTCTGTGTTGCGAGTTCGTCGAGTTCGTCCGCGAGATCTTAGCGAGCTAGGGCGTAGATCGATGGGAGGAAAGTTCTTTGCACGCACCCCAGTGTTCAAGCCTTAAGGGTTTGCCGGAACCCCACATCTGACATTTGGCGCGTCAGGTAGGGGTGCACTGTAGCTTCCCCTCTGTCAATCTACGCTCCGTTGCCACCGCGCTTCGCCCACATGGCAGGTGCCCTGCCACCGACTTCGACGGTCAGTGTTGACGACAGGGCCAGGGGGCTCCGAGCCCAGGCCCCCACCCTGCGGCGGGTGCAGTGGCCGCCCAAGTTCAGGCCTAAGATGTCGCCGCGCTACGACGGTGCCGCGGACCCGTCAGCTTTCCCGCTGACGTACGAGGAGGCCGTCCTCGTAGCCGGGGGTGATGACAAGGTCATGGCCAACTGGCTTCCCATGGCCCTCGCCGGCGAGCTGCGCGCCTGGCTGCTCAACGTTCCCGGATCCATGGTGGCATCTTGGGAGGAGCTCTGCGGCCTCTTCACTGCTCGCTATGCGGTGCCGGCGCACCACGCAGTCGCGGCCCTGCTGGGCGGCTCTCAAGCACCACCGTCGGACCGCCACGCCAAGCCATTCCTCCTTCAGATCGAGGCCACCTCCAGGCACCCGGGGGCTCCGCTGGGTTGGGCTGCGCCAGACACCGACCTCACCTTCGGCTTAGAAGACCACCCGACTCCACTGCCGGCTCCGGAATGCTCCTGATGCTTTGCACGCCCACCATCTGCAACGTGGCTCTCACCAAGACCTTCATCAACGGCGGTGCTGGCCTCAACTTGCTCTCTCTAGAAGCCTTCAGTCTTCTCCACGTGCCACTCGAGTGGCTCAGCCTCAGCAAGCCCTTCTCAGGAGTGGGTGGTGGAGCTGCCCACTCCCTAGGGCGGATCCGCCTCCCTGTCACCTTCGGCACGCGTGAAAACTATCACACCGAGCTGGTGGACTTTGATATCGCTCCCATCGGTCTCCCGTACAATGCCATCCTCGGGTACCCGGCTCTCGCTCAGTTCATGGCGGCGACTCACCCGGCTTACAACCTCATGAAGATGCCAGGGAGCAAGGGCGACCTCACCATCAAGGGAGACACTAAGGAGGCCGTGACGGCGCCCGGGCTCGCCTTCAAGACCGCGGCATCAGCACAACCCGCTGACGCCGGTGCCCCCGTGGCCAGGGAGGCCGCGCCCACCAAGAAGAACAGCTGTTCACCCAAGACAAGGCGGAAACCAAGAAGGTACCAGTCAGCGAGGACGGGTCTTCAGGAGCCACCTTCACCATAGGAGCCGGCCATGACCCGGAACAAGAAGAAGCCCTGGTGAGGTTCTTGCGCGCAAACAAGCAGATATTCGCGTGGGAGCCCAATCAGCTGGTAGGGGTCCCGAGGGAGGTGATCCAGCATCATCTAAGGGTGTGCCCCAACATCCGCCCCGTCAAGCAGTGAGCAAGATGACAGTCCACTGAGAAGTAGGCCTTCATTGTCCAAGAGACACGCAAGCTGGAAGCGGCAGGTGCCATCTGGGAGGTCCGATACCCCGAATGGCTGGCAAACCCAGTCGTAGTGCCGAAAAAAGGCGGGAAGGAACGGATGTGCATTGACTTCACCAATCTTAACAAAGCCTGCCCCCAAGATCCGTTCCCACTCCCGCGCATCGACCATATTGTCAACTCCACCGCCGAGTGTGACCTGTTGTGCTTCTTGGCTGCGTTCTCAGGGTATCATCAAATCAAGATGGCGGTGGAAGATGTGGAGAAGATGGCCTTCCAGACACCATGTGGGGTGTACTGCTACACCTGCTTGCCCTTCAGGCTGCGCAACGTGGGCGCGACCTTTCAGTGGTTGATGCACATTGCTCTGGGGCGGCAGCTTGAGAGAAACGCAGAGGCCTACGTCGATGACATAGTGGTCAAGTCTTGCGAGGCAAGGACATTGATTCAAGACTTGGAGGAGACCTTCGAGAACCTGTGCCAAGTGAACTTGAGGCTCAACCCGGAGAAGTGCGTGTTCGGCGTCCCCTCCGGCAAGCTGCTGGGATTCCTCGTATACCACAGAGGGATCGAGGCTAACCCAGAGAAGATCAAGGCCATCGAGGACATGAGCCCACCAAAGACCCTTAAAGAGATGCAGAAGCTAGCAGGGCGGGTGACCGCGTTAGGGCGTATCATCTCCAAATGAGGAGAGCTCGCCTTACCTTTCTTCAAGCTCATGAAGGAGAAGGGCCCCTTCGAGTGGAACCCGGAGGCCGAACGGGCCTTCCAAGACCTCAAGAAATAACTTACTAGCCCCCGGTGATGGTGGCACCACGGCCCCTCAAGCCTCTGGTACTCTACCTTGCTGCCACCCCGTACTCCGCCAGCACGGCGTTGGTGGCGGTTCGGGAGGAGTGCCAAGCCACGGGCGCACCGCACGAAGCCAGGGCTGAAGTGGCGCGGGGCCAGGAAGGTGCACCAAAGGTATCAACGGTGGAAGGTCAAGCTCAGCAGGGCGGCATCACAGAAGCCCCCGAGGACAATCAGTTCTCAGGGATCCTCCCACCTCGGGATATGCCCAATCTCCGCAGGACCCGAGCCTCGATAGTGTGGCGGCCCTCATCGAACACCCGGTGTACTTTGTCAGCATTGTACTATGGGACGCGAGGGCACACTACCCCTTGCATCAGAAACTCCTGCTCGCACTCCTAGTGGCCTCACGCGAACTCCGACACTAATTCCAGGGCCACCCCATCAAGGTCGTCTCAGCCTACCCATTGGAGAGGGTGCTTAGGAGCCCTCACTCGGCCGAAAGGGTCGTTGAGTGGAACATCGAGTTGCAAGCATTCCAGTTGGAGTTCAGCACTACCAGGGTCATCAAGGGGGCTGCACTCGCTGACTTTGTGGCATAATGGACGGATGCCCCTAGACATGAGGAAGGAGAAGACTGGTCCACCTCCCCAGGAAGTGAGGCTCCGGACGGCTGTGTCATGTACATCGATGGCGCCTTCGCGCACCAGGGCGCGGGGGCTGGAGCTGTGCTCATCTCGTCCACCTAGGACAAGCTCTACTACGCCGTGCAACTCTGCTTTTAGCACGGCGAGAAGGTCTCCAACAATATCGCAAAATACGAAGGCATCATAGCTGGCTTGAAGGTTGCGGTGGCTCTAGGGGTGAAGCAACTCACCGTCAGAGGCAACTCACAACTCCTCGTCAACTTCTCCAACAAGGTATACGAGCCGAAGGACGAGCATATGGAGGCCTACCTCGCGGAGGTGCGCAAGATGGAGAAACAGTTCTCGAGCCTGGAGCTACAACACATACCACGGGGCACCAACAAGGAGGCCGACGACATCGCCAGGAGAGCATCCAAGCGGCAACCACAGGAGCCAGGCATCTTTGAGGAGCGGCTCTTCAAGCCATCAGTTGCGCCACCTCTTTCAAGCACGACTCAACCTCGGGAGGAGCTCCCCTAGCCTCCGGTCACAGGAGCCCCAGCCTATGGCCTGACCTTAGGAGCTCGGCTCCTCTTGGTGCTCGAGCCCTAGGAGGAATGCTGGACCAAGGAATTCAAGGAGTACTTAACACACGGGACGTTGCCGGAGAAGGAAGAGGAGGCGGAGCGCGTGGCCCGGCAAGCCACGACATACTGTATCCAAGACGACGAGTTATACAGGAAACGACCGAATGATGTCACGTTGCGCTGCATATCCAGCGATCAAGGAATGGAGTTGCTGATTGACATACACGGTGGGGACTGCGGGCACCACTCGTCATCACGGACCCTCGTCGGCAAGGTGTTCCGCAGTGGGTTGTACTGGCCTACAGCACTCAACGATGCGGCCGAGCTGGTGAAATCCCGCGAAGCTTGCCAGTTCCACGCCAAGCAAATCCATCAGCCATCTCAGGGTCTTCAAACCATCCCACTCACATGGTCGTTCATGGTCTGGGGGCTGGATATCCTAGGCCCGTTCCCTTGAGCGCCAGGGGTCTATCGCTACCTCTACGTCGCCATCGACAAGTTCAACAAGTGGGCGAAAGTGGAAGCCGTCCGTACCATCCCAGCCGGCTCTACTGTCAAGTTCATCAAGGGTCTCGTAATCTGCTTCGGGGTCCCCAACAACATCATCACAGATAACGGTTCGCAGTTTACTAGCAACCTCTTCAAAACCTATTGTGCTAACCTTGGAACGCAGATCTGCTACGCTTCGGTGGCCCACCCCAGGAATAATGGATAGGCCGAACGTGCTAACGCGGAGTTCCTGAGGGGCCTCAAGACTAGGACCTTCAAGAAGAAGATGGAGGCCTGCAGCAGGGGCTGGCACGACGAGCTCCAGTCCGTATTGTGGTCCATCCGAACCACCGCCACCAAGTTAATGGGAGAGACTCCATTATTCCTCATCTACAGAGCTGAAGCATTCCTTCCTCACGAGGTCAAGCATTGCTCCACACGGGTCCTGGCATTTGACGAAACACAGCAGGACGCCATGCAGGGGATGGACCTCGTGCTGGGGATAGGAACGTCGCCACGAAGCTGCGCTTTGGGCGACGAAGTACCAGCAAGGATTGTGGCGATACCACTGCCGCAACATCTGCTCCAGGACACTCGAGACAGGCGACCTAGTCCTGAGGCGGGTCCTCTCTAGGGAAGGGCTGCATAAGCTTTCACCAATGTGGGAGGGCCCGTTTAAGGTCATCCACATCTCCAGGCCTGGCGCCGTGCGCCTGGAGACACAAGACGGAGTACGAATCCAAAACGCCTGGAACATCCAGCACCTTCGGAAGTTATTCCCATGAAACAAGGCCCAAAGCCTGTGAAGCAAGGCCCAGAGTCTGTGAAGGAAGGCCAGAGCCTGTGAAGAAAGGCCCAGAGCCTGTCAAGAAGGCCCAGTGCCTGTGAAGAATCGCCGCCAATGACACTCTCACGTAATAATGAGTTGGGGCTATACACACCCCAGAGTCTTAGGGATGCCGGCCTCAGGCCCTGGGGCTCCCACCCACGCCTACTGGCAGTACTTAGCTCCGCACTGGTGAGAAGACTTGAAGACTAGATTAGGTGCCAGACACGGCTTTTCATTTGCTTTCCGTAGTTGGCTTGCTTTTCCTTAATCGAAGTTTGCTTTTAGCGTTCCTTGCTGATCTGACCCCCTCACCTCTCACTGCATTTTTCCGGCTTGGGTTCGCTCGTGCTCTCTCTCTCTCTCTCATGCCTCGAGAGGGGGCTAGGCAGGTGCCCTCACGAGCATTTTCTTTCCCCTTCCCTGCCTTCTCGCGAGCCACACTCGTTCGAGCCCAAAAGCTGGCGTGCTTCTCCTAGTCCATGCCCCTCGAGTACCGCGACACAAAGTGCCAGGTCAGGGCTAGGGTCATCGACAAATCTTTTAGCACACTTCCTAATGAGTTTTTGAAGTTCCCGAGCTAATGCAGGCCGCCAAGGCAAGATGGACACGAGGAAATGAGCGCGTCGTGAGGAAGAGGCCGTCCCGAACATACCAGGGGCTTGTCAAGTCGTGCAGTTGTCGAGGCAGCTTTGGGAAGCGGAGACGCCCACATCCAATGAATCGCCACGCATCAACATAGGTTGTAGGCATTTGGGGGCCTGTGGTGCTCCGTACTTGACCCTTGGCTTCGCCGCAAAGCCAAGCCCGAGTGCACCTTGGGCCCGGGGGCTACTGTCGGCGTTCTGGGAACGGGGGTCCCCAGACTTGCCTGCCTGCGGCCCGCGTGTGGCTAAGCCAGCAGGCCGTATGACCCATCTTCGTCAAAAAGGCATCCATGACCATCGCGAGGGGCCAAGCCTCACGAGGCGGACAACACAAGACCTCCTCTGGAATGGCCTAGTCAGGCAGGCTCGCGAGGGGCGGAGATAACAAGGCGAGGAAAACCTCACGAGGCTCTCGTGACGTAAGCCATGACGATCGACACCAGGCAGGCGCCAGCGCGCGCAGCGTCCTTGTTTCCTCTTTGGTGCTAAGGAGGCCCGTGCAGGTGAGGAGTACCGAGGCATCATGCAAAGGTTGCCATATCAGTGCAACAATACCAAGACTAGAAGGACGGCAAGACGGAGGTCATTGTGGAGCCCAAGTCGGCGTCACCACCAGAGCCTTTCGCAGGCGGAGACCACCTTTGTCAGGATAGCTTGTACTAGCTATCCCCCTTCAAAATTGCCAACGGTTGTTGGCTCCCTTCGCGCTCAATATTTGGGAAGAGGACCAAGGCCTCTATAAATAAGACTAGCCACCACCATAGGCAAGGGAGAGCCTGAAGATCATCCCCACACACACAAGTTAGCCAAGCACGAGAACAGCTCACTCTCAGGAGGTTGTTCTTCCCCTTGTATTGTTCATCATCAGCCCAACAGGCAATCCACCACCACCACACTTGAGTAGGGTATTACACCACAACGGTGGCCTGAACCAGTATAAATCTTGTGTCTTTCTGTGTTGCGAGTTCGTCGAGTTCGTCCGCGAGATCTTAGCGAGCTAGGGTGTAGATCGGTGGGAGGAAAAGACTTCGCGCACACCCTAGTGTTGGAACCTTAAGGGTTTGCCGGAACCCCACATCCGACAAGGGAGAACCGCTTCAACTCCGTAGATCAGAAAGAATTGAGTTTCGCCTATTGGCTTGGTTGTAGTGGTGCGAATAGACCACATCATGGACTGGAGCTCATCGAGCCAACCCCTGCCGCAGGCCTCAAACTTCTTGTTGAAGGTCCTTGCCTCGAGGCCTCTCTGGACCTCTACATTGGCGTGTTCAGCCTGGCCGTTGCTCCAAGGGTGTGCCACCGAAGCATAGCATATCGGCATTCCAAGGTTAGCATAATATGTTTTGAAAAGGTTGCTGGTGAATTGCGAGCCGTTGTCGGTGATGATGCGATTAGGGACCATGACATGGCTCATGAGGCCCTTGATGAACTTGACGGCAGAGCTGGCTGGGATGGTGCGGATGACCTCTACCTCGGCCCACTTGGTGAACTTGTCGATGGCGACGTAGATTTAGCGGTAGCCCTCGGGCGCTTGAGGGACCAGGCCAAGGATGTCCAGTCCCCAGACCACGAACGGCCATGAGAGCGGGATGGTTTGGAGGCCCTGAGTGGGCTGGTGGATCTTCTTGGCATGGAACTGACAGACATCACAGGATCTTACCAGCTCGGTGGCATCATTAAGCGCCATGGGCTAGTAGAATCCATTGCGGGACGCCTTGCCCACCAGGGTGCGCGACGAGGAGTGATGCCCGCAGTCCCCGCCATGTATGTCAGCTAGGGTGAGATGAGCACGGCTCTTGCCTTGCTGGAAGCAGAGCTGCACGGCATAGTAGAGCTTGTCTCGGGTGGGCGAGATGAGCACGACTCCAGCCCCCGCGCCCTGACACGCGAATGTGCCCTCGAAGTACATGACCCAACCATCCGGTGCTCCCTTCTCGGGTGAGAGGGAACTGTCCTCGCCCACTTCTCGGTCTCGAATGTCAGTCCATTCCGCCACTAAGTCGGCGAGGGCCGCACCCTTGATGATCCTGGTGTTGCTGAACTCCAACTGGAACACCTGTAGTTCAATGTTCCATTCAGCGACCCTCCCCGCAGTGTTAGTGCTCCATAGCACCCTATCCAGGGGTAAGCTGAGACAACCTTGGTGGGGTAGCCTTGGAAGTAGTGGCATAGCTTTCGGGAGGCAACAAGGAGCATGAGAAATAGCTTCTGAGGCATGGGGTAGCACGCCAATGCATCACGCATCACCATGCTGACGAAGTACACCGGGTGTTCGATGAGGGTGGAGGCCTTGGCGGAGTCCTGTTCCTCCCGAGGCTGGGGGCCTCAGGAGCCTTGTCATCTGTCAGGGCTCCCACTGCATCGAGGGCCCCACCCCTAGGATCCCTACCGACCAGTGGGGCAGCCAAGGCCTCAGGAGTGCCTTCCTAAGGCCGCGACGCCTCAACTAGGTGCGAGGTGTTGCACCGTGAGCCTTTGGTCGAGCGCTCCTCGCGGGCTGCCACCAGCGCTGCGCTGCCAGAGTGAGGCGTGGCAGCCAAGTAGAGCACCAAAGGTTCAAGTGGGCGCGGCGCTACCATCACCGGCGGGCTGGTGAGGTACTTTTTGAGGCCTCGGAAGGCCGCGTCAGCCTCTGGAGTCCACTCGAACGGGCCCTTCTTTTTCATCAGCTTGAAGAAGGGGAGGTCGCGCTCCCCCAGCTTGGAGATGAAGCACCCGAGCGAGGTTACGTAGCCGTCTAAATTCTATATCTCCTTGAGGGTTTGTGGCGGGCTCATCCTTTCTATGGCTTTGACTTTCTTTGGGTTGGCCTTGATCCCTCTGTGCGACACCAGGAACCCCAACAGTTTGCCAGACGGGACACCGAATATGCATTTCGCTGCATTGAGCCGCAGGTTTACCTTGCGCGGGCTGGCGAAAGTCTCCTCCAGATCCTCGATAAGCATACTCGCCTCCCGAGATTTCACCACTATGTCGTCGACGTACGCCTCGGCATTCCTCCCGAGCTGGTGGCCCAATGTGACGTGCATCAGCCGCTGTAAGGTTGCTCTAGCATTGAGCAACCCGAACGACATGCACATGTAGCAGCACGAGGTCAGAAAAGCCATCTTCTCAACATCCTGCACCACCATCTTGATTTTGTGATAGCCCGAGAAGGTGTCCAGGAAGCATAGTAAATCAGACTCGGTGGTGGAGTGGATGGTCCGGTCGATGCGGGGAGAGGGAAGGGCTCTTGAGTATATGCCTTATTGAGGTTGGTGAAGTCAACGCACATGTGCTCCTTTCGGCCCTTCTTGGGGACGATAATCGGGTTCGCGAGCCAATCTGGGTGCCGCACTTCCCGATGATGCCGGCTTCCTGCAGCTTGCGGGTCTCCTGGACGATGAATGACTGCTTCTCCGGGCCTTGCCACTGTGCCTTCTGATTTACAAGGCGTGCATTGGGGCACACCATCAGATGGTGCTCGATTACTTCGCGCGGGTCCCTACCAGCTCCACCGCTTCCCACACAAACGCGTCCCTGTTCACGTGGAGGAAGCCGACCAGCGCCTCTCCTTGGTCTGGAGGGGGGCCGGCGCCTATGGGGAAGGTAGAGCCTAATCCCCCATCTTCATGGACCAGCACCTGTTTCGTTTTGGCCCAATCTTGAGAGAACAACTACTTCTTCTTTGCTGGTGGAGCCCCTGGGACCTCCGGGGCTCCCTCCCCGCTTGGCCGCGCGGTCGCCGCGGCCTTGAAGGCGTCCTTAAGGGCCGAGAGTGCATCCTTTGTGTCCCCTGCCACGGTGAGAACACCTCTACTTCCCGGCATCTTCGTGAGGTTGTAGCCAGGATATGTTGCCGCCATGAACTTGGCCAAGGCCGAGTACCCGAGAATTGCGTTGTACGGCAGGCCGATGTGGGCGATGTTGAAGTCGATGAGCTCGGTGCAGTAGTTTTCATGGGTGCCGAAGGTGATGGGGAGGCGGATCTGCCCTAGGGGCAGGTGCAGCCGTCAACGACCCCGGAGAAAGGCTTGGTGGGGTGGAGCCGGTCGTGGGGCACATGAAGCAGGTCGAATGCTTCCACAGAGAGGGCACTTAGGCCGGCGCCTCCGTCGATGTTGGTCCTTGTGACCCCTACGTGGCAGATGGTTGGAGTGCAAAGCATCGGAACCACGCCAGCGCAGGGCGTGTGTAACATCCACAATGCGGCTATATCTCCCACGTGTCGGGGCATGACTTAGAGGCATAGCCGCGTGGTAAGCATGTCGCAAGAGGGGTAATCTTTACACATCACATGTACTGAATAAGAAAGGGATAAAGAGTTGGCTTACAATCTCCACTTCACACAATACATAAATATATCATACATCATCCAGAATGCAAACAGTCCGACTACGGAACCAAAATAAAGAAAGACAACCCCAAATGCTAGATCCCCGATCGTCCCAACTGGGCTCCTCTACTAATCATCCGGAAAAGAAACATAGTAACGGCCCGAATCCTCATCGAACTCCCACTTGAGTTCGGTAGCATCCCCTGTACTGGCATCATCGGCACCTGCATCTGTTTGGAAGTATCTATGAGTCACGAGGACTCAACAATCTCACACCCGCGAGATCAAGACTATTTAAGCTTAAGGGTAGGAAAGGGTAGTGAGGTGGACATGCAGCAAGCACTAGCATATATTGTCTAACTTACGAAAAAGAGAGCGATAAGAGAAGGAAAGCACGGTCGAGAAGCTAAAAGTGATCAAGAAGTGATCCGGAAGCTACTTACGTTCAAGCATAACACGAGACCGTGCTCTCTTCCCAGAATCCGCCGAAAAGAGACCATCACGGCTACACACGTGGTTGATTCTTTTTAATTAAGTTATGTGTCAAGTTCTATACAACCGGACATTAACAAATTCCCATCTGCCCATAACCGGGGCACGCCTTTCGAAAGCTCAAAACCCTGCAGGGGTGTCCCAACTTAGCCCATCACAAGCTCTCATGGTCAATGAAGGATATTCCTTGTCGCGGGAAGACCCGATCAGTCTCGGAATCCCGGTTACAAGACATTCCGACAATGGTAAAACAAGACCAGCAAAGCCACCCGATGTGCCGACAAATCCCGATAGAAGTCGCATGTATCTCGTTCTCATGGCAACACCGGATGAGACTAGCTACGAGTAAAACCAACCATCAAGTTTCCTCGAGGTGGCCCCGCAGGCATCTCGGTTCGGACCAACACTCAGAGGAGCACTGGACCGAGGGGCGGGGGGGTTTAAAATAAAGATGACCCTTGAGTCTGCAGAACCCAAGGGAAGGTATATCGTGGTAGGTAGGCGAATGGTAAAACCAAGGTTGGGCCTTGCTAGAGGAGTTTTATTCGAAGCGAACTGTCAAGGGGTTCCCATAACACCCAACCGCGTAAGGAACGCAAAATCAAGGAACATAACACCGGTATGACAGAAACTAGAGCGGCAAGAGTGGAACAAAACACCAGGCATAAGGCCGAGCCTTCCACCCTTTACTAAGTATATAGATGCATTAAAGTAAATAAGAGATAATAATGATACCCCAACAATATCCATGTTCCAACATGGAACAAACTTCATCTTCACCTGCAACTGGCAACGCTATAAGAGGGGCTGAGCAAAGTGGTAACATTGCCAAACAACGGTTTGCTAGGAAAGGTGGGTTAGAGGCTTGACATGGCAATATGGGAGGCATGATAAAGCAAGTGGCAGAGCGAGCATAGCAAAAGAGCGAGCAACTAGCAAGCAAAGATAGAAGTGATTTCGAGGGTATGGTCATCTTGCCTGCAAAGTTCTCAGAGTTGTTGAAAGCTTGGTCCTCGTTAGCGTACTCAACAGGTTCCTTGATCACATACTCGTCTCCCGGCTCTAACCAAAGCAATAACACAAGCAAAGGACCAACAATCAATCATGGTGCAATGCACAAAAAACATGATGCAAAACATGGCATGACATGCGGGATGTGATATGCAATGCATATGGGTGCTTCGGAAGAGAAAGAATGAACAAGGCATCAACTTGGCAACCCAAGTGTGCCACTGGAAAAATGAGATGATTTCGATCGAAATCGATATAAAGATCACCGGAATCGGATGCACGGTTTGCAAATGGCAAGCAAAATAAGAATGGCACAATTCTACGATTAACAGCACGATGCCATCCAGAATGCAACAGGAGACTAAGCTACTGAACTCCAACATAGCACAGAAGAAAATGGCAGTGATTTACTCAAGATGCTTGACAAAACATGAACACTTAGTGTCACACCCTGATTTCCATGCCACAACACTTAAGCTAATAAATCATGACAAAATGTGGTTTGACAAAAACTTTTGAGTGTTTTGTCTTAACTTTGATTGAATGTTTAACTGTTGTTCGCAAGTGCTCTAAAAATCAAATAAATCCTCCAACTCTTATACTCCTTCTCCTTGATCCAAAACCTTTTCCCAATGATCATACCATGTGTATAGAACAATATAGTATTTTCTTACAAAAATAATTTGGCCAAATAGTGTTTTCAACAATTAGTTTTCCAAAAACCCCTGAATTGAGGTTTGCACTACAAGTACTTAATTAAGGGCAGTAAAAATCTTTCCAAAAATATTTTTCACTCCTATTAGATATAGGACACCCATAAACCACAAAAATATAATTTTAAAAGTAATTTTCCTATTTTATTTAAAGGCTTTTTCTTTAGGCCAGAAATGGTCTTTAATAGGTTAAAATTATTTTAAAGCTTCAAAAATATTTGAGAAAAATCAGGGAAGCTCACTGGACATATATTGTCCATATATATGAGTTTCAACACATGGTCATGATCAAAATATTGGACAACACCCTCTAGAACTATTTCAGCTCATTTCAAATATTTGAAATATTTCTATAAGAAATATTTTCAAATAAATCCAGGAAAATTCTAGCAAGTCACATATTCATAATGTGATGATCTTGCAAAGTTTCATATCAATCAAAATAACTTTGGTTCACAAAAGTGCCCCAAAACCCTCTCTGTCCAAATCCAAGTTTGAACAAGTCTACATTGCCAAGTGTGTCCTTTTGATCTGAATTTTTGTGGACATGTTCAAATCCTCAAATGATGACACTACACCAAGTGGTGCATCAAGGAGAATTGATTTGCATAAGTAAATATTGGAAAGTCCATTTCTGTTGATTTCTAGGGTTTACAAAAGTTGCATTGGCAACTTTGCCCAAATGAACTCAATCTTGGTGGAAGTCCATTTGCTTTCCCAACCTACATCAAACACTCTCTGGCAGAAACTTAAAATGCATGTTTTGTACATTTCCACAAATCTCCATGATCTCAACTTTTTCCCACAGCCTCATCTGGTCCTCCTCTAACCCCCTGCATCTTTCCCTGCCCGAGGAGCCATGATTAAGGGGGGGTAGAACCCCATTTTTCTTCTCTGGACAACCACTTTTCCCTCCCTTTCTCATCTCTCTCCCACTCCTGGCAAGTTCCAGAGCATCCAATGCCACTTTCCCATTGTTTACTCTCCCCTGCAGCTGCGACTGTTGCAGAGCAAGCGACCGTTGAAGCCGCGTCCCGCGACCACCTCGAGCCTCCCCCTTGCGCCAGTCGAGGTGCCTTGACGTCCGCAACATGCCACCGTGCAGGCCCCCTCGTCTCTCCCTCTCTCTCACCTCCCGCGGCGCGTGCCCAGAGCCGCCCGGCTCGGCCAATGCATGGCCTCGCACGCGCGAGCACTAGAGCCTTGCCCCGCTCCTCCTCTCTCTTCCCGGCGCCCCACTAAACTCCCACAGATGCCGTGGAAAGCCCCTCGCCCTCTCTCCTAGCCTCCCGAGCCGTTGCTCCGGCCACCCGTGCGACACGTCCACAGTGAGCCATGGGTCGGCTACTTAAGGCCGCCCCCGAGCCCCCTCTCTACTCCTTTGGCCCTCTCTCCCTCCCGTGCATCCCCTGGACCAATCTGCACCTCCTCCCGTGCCCTCCAACCTCGTCCATGGCCGGAGCCAAGCCGCCGAACACCGCCTAAATTCTCATCGTTCGGGCCCCCTCCTCCCCACCTATGGGTTAGCTCGCATCTCTACTGCCCCGCGGAGCTCCCCCGCACTCCGGTTACTCCTCCCGACGGCCGGAGTGCCGTGCCCGCCATCGCCGTGGGCCACGTCCGCCACGGACGGCGCTCTCCTTGACCAGGTCCTCCCCGGCATGCGTGCGACCAGTGGCTGGAAGCGCCTCTCTGCGCAGGTCACGCTGGTGGGCAGAACGTCGCCGAGGGCGCTCTGTAGCCCCAGCAATCGCTGGCGGGAGCCGCTCCTCCTCGCGTCCAGAGCGCGCGCGGGAGGTGGAAGATGACCTGCCGCTGGGGCCCGCATGACAGCGACCCAGCAGGCGGGCCTGTCCGTTTAAGTGGATACTGCTCCTGCGGATCTCCTTCCCCCGCACGGAAGCATACTCCTCGAGGGCGCCTTCGGCGTCGCCCTGTCGTCCACGTGACCGAGCCACTGGGCCGGCCCAGTGCGCTGCGGCGCTATGCTGCGCTCGGTGCGCGGTATAGGTATAACCCCCCCCCCCCACTTCCTTTGTCTTTTCCTTTTCCAGAAATTTGTAAAATCTCCCAAATATTCATATTAACTCCAAATTGAATGATTCAAATTTCTGGTGACTCCATAAATCATGATCTACCTTTTGGTGTAGCATGCACATTTTTCTAGAACAACTTTCCACACACAAATTAAATAAAATCCGATTTTCCATTTCTGTGATAAACTTTAGAAAATCAAAGAGGGCTCAAATTTGATCCAAATGCCATGATTCCAATTTCTAAATGCTCCTGAGTTTATAACTTAGGTGATGAACATTTTTATTAATACTTTCTGTGCCACACAATATAATGAGCCATTTCTTCATATTTGTCAACTTTGCAAATTCATAGGAAATTCATTTGAACTCCAAATCGAGTGAAACCAACTCCTAGATGCTTCTAAAATCATGATTTGTTAAATGGGTGCCTTTGCTCATTTTTCAAAAATATATTTCTGTACACTTCTTGCAAATCCATAAACCCCTTGATTCCATCATGTTGAAATGTTCAGAAATATTCACTAATCCAATTCCAATGAAACCACTCGGGTTATTTTTCATATAACCAGAGATGTCCTAGAAAAGTCAAATTAATATTTTTAGAGCAATTTTATTTCCTGCCTTGTTATGTTGCTTATTATGGTTGCTTTCGGCGATAGTTGACGAAGTAGGCGAAATGCTCGGAGTTGGACCAGAGATATTTGAAGATCTCAAGACTCTGATGAACCAGGCAAGCAACCCTTTGACCATGTCTATGAAACCCTTTTTATGCATGACATATAGCACCATATTGTTGTTGCAACGGAGTCATGATGAGGTGGAACCCCTTTGTTGGTTTGCCTCCCTTACTTCCTCCTTGATACTTGCATTGTGCATGACCCTACCTCCTTATGAGGGTTATGCCGGTGGGAGTATATAGGATGCTAAAGTAGTTGCTACGCAAAAGGGGGACAGGTATATGCACGGTGATGGAGACAAAGTATTTTCAAAATACGTTTTGAAAACCCCATCGGGTGCCACTTATGCCCGGGGAGATGATGAGTTGGGTAGCCACTTGATGACGAAGTGATGTACCGAGGCAAGTGTGTGTGTTGTTTTCAAAACGGATTGGTTTAAGTTGCGACCATTATTCCAACCTTACATGTGCAACCACTCTACCCTTGTATGGGAAAGGGAATTATTGATTACCTAGGCCGATACTAGCGTGGAGCCTGCATTACTAGTGACGAGGGAGAGTTGGTGCTCTCTCTCGGGAAGGGGTCCTGCCAGGTAGGGCGGCCATGACTGTCTTCACAGGGCACATGACACACCGTTGGTACCCCGTGCTTGTGGTATGTGATGAAAATGGGAGCGAGGCTCCACAATTTTAAGATGTGAATGTTGGGCACGGGGGTTACTGCCAATCGAGTGGACTCTATGTTAGTATCGTGTAGGGAAAGATAGTGATCGGGTGCTTACCCCGGGTACTTGAGGTACCGCGGGTCGTGGATGACATGGAAGTTCCCTGGATCTTGTTGTTAAAGTGTGCAACCTCTGCAGAGTGTAAAACTATTCGAATAGCCGTGTCCATGGTTAAGGACAGTTGGTAACCGCTCTTGGGCTACGTCCACATGTTTACAAACCAGTGTATGTGTTTGGATCAGTGGGAAGAACTACTTGGGTCAAGTCAAAGGACTTGACATGATCGAGTTGGGTTGATGCCCACTCTATTTATGTTGATATATGTAACCTGTCCTCATGGTTACTTGAATTCTCCTGATGCATGTCTTACAAGTTGTTGAACATGTCATTGCACTCAAAACTAGCTTTCTGCAAAAATTTACCTATATCATGCATTGATGTATCTTGAGCCAAAACATGGGTTGCTTGCAAGTACATTCAAAGTACTCATTGGCTTGCCACTGGTTATTTTATTGGCCAGGCAGGAAAAACAGGATATGATGAAGAATACTTCGGTGACGAACATGCGAGCTAGGACGCTTCCCAGTCAGAATGCCTGTAGGGTTAAGGCAGATGGCATGGGTGCAAGTTATCGACGAAGATTCCGCTGCGAAGTTATACTCGAGGCTTGACCATAATGGTCATAATTTATGTAAGACGATATGTATGGATGTAAGACTCTTGTTATTCAGCTTCTGTGTGTTCAGTGAGCATTGATCTCTGGGATCACTGTACACGTGCATTCGGTGATCACGACTTATGAGTCGGGGTCCCCACAAAGCTGGTATCAGAGCCATCCTGACTGTAGGAAGCCTTAGATAGCATAGTCGTTAGTTAGGGTTAAGACAATTTTCAAAACTATTACCTGTTTTCAAAACTATCTATACTTCTCTTCCCTTCTCAGTTTTTCGAAAACTAAGGTATACTTTCCTTATTGATCTCTTCCCCTTCAAAAGTTTTGGTCGCTAGAACCCTTATGCCCCTGACTAGTGGATTCCTTGTAATCCTTGTGGATAATCTAGAAGGAAGATGCCTTGTCAGACATTCACCCACACCTTTTGAACATGAGCTTGGCAACACCACGACAAGATGGAAAATACCTTCTCAATGATTGAGGAAACCAAGACTCGGAAGATGGTGACACCTTAGAATTTGCCTCAAGATGATGCGACCTTAGCCTATGATGATTAGGGCATGGGAAATGCAAGACCATGATATACATCGCTAATAGAGCAACCATGTCCTTATCGTTGTTGCATCGGCAACCACCGGTGGATGAAAACCTAGCCATTTGGTCCGCCTCACTATAGTAAGTAGGAAAATGGTTCTCTTCATCCCCTGCTCTTGGTGTTGATGTTGTCATCAACGTAACCGACATGTTGGACCTCTACCATGCCTTGCCAATATCATTGCATAAAGGATTGCCCCCTGGTACCGTCAATGCCTTAGAAGGCAAAAGGGATCGTCATGATTAAGAAGACAAGAGAAGACCAAGTCAATGCCAGCTACGAAGAGCCACCTTCACCCCATCGCTTCAACAGGCGAGAAGTTGTTGAAGACTCTTCAGGCTCGACCCAGATCGTTTCATCAAACAACCACAAGAGACGTAGCAACAGCTGAGGAAATCTCAGAAGACTGCATGAGGCACAAGGCATGACTACTGAATCCGAGAACCCCTAGGGTAGGATGAGTCGTGTACCCCCTATGCGCAGTCGAGTATGTATGATGGTTCGAATAGAACCATGATTGTGTGTTGCTTGTTTTTATTTGTTTGTGTTTTGATATAGGTCGCACTTTTGCCCTAGGCAACAAGTATGCGACTATATCACCTTCCTTACCCTGTTTCTGTTGTTTGGCCCAATTGGCACCCGTTTGTTTGCACCTGCACTATAGAACCCCCTTTAGGCATTCCCCTCATCTATGCTACTTCTCCCTCTCATCTCTCTCATAAACTGAAGGCTAGCAAGACAAGATGCACCAAGAATTCCACCTCGGCAGCCAACTAGCACTAAAGACTTTTGCTACAACCTCCTAGATGAAGTGCAGCCCCGTAGAGTTATGGTTGCCCCTCAAGACTAGAAACCCATTCCTAGACCCTTCAAGACTTCACAAGATACCCAGCTCGAATCCTTAACCATGTGCTTAACCCACATAATTGCAAGAAAACAAGTTAAGCTACAGAAGCCCTTGCTTATCACTGGGTTCATTATGGAACTAATGGGCATATTGAACGAGCACATTATCATCCTAAGGTAGCACCAGAACTGATGATGCCATAGGGAAGACAAGTTGAGGATATAGGAATAGAGGACAAATGACTTGATAAGTTTATATCATTGACCTTGAGGAATTATTTGAGACTCTTTGGTGGATTATAAGGCTTTCATGTTGATAGATGAACTTGGTGGGATCATGTCAATAGAGAAGCATAGCTTCATTACCCCTGAGTAAATTGGATTTATAGGACGATTATGATCGCAAGCTGAAACTCCTGGAAGTATAAGGTTTTGACTTAGCCAAGGGGACATTCATAGAAAATAGTTGGCATTACGGTATTGACTTGGAGGAAACATATAGGAATTCTTGTTGGACATGAGATTTGGATTTAAGTAGGTGATCCTAGTTCAGTATAGATGCTGAGTAAGTCTGCATGGTTCGAAGTAAATTGGATTTAGATTAAAGGTCTCGATCATGATACCATGTTCTCGGTGGATGGTAAACTAGGAGATTGGATAAATTGTTGGAGTTGATTTAGGGATCTATATACGCCTGACCTTGGAGTTTACTTGACCATGATAATGGAAATTGGTGGAGTGACTATAGTAGGGGTAGCCCTTTCCAGCATTTGGGGATTGTATGACATAAGAAGATCATGTGGAACACCATAGACACTGGATTTGTAGAATTAAAGGATTATGTAGTGATTAATGGTAGTTAACGGGTTGTTGGAGTTGATTCGTAGGAAGGAAACAAGATTTTGGAGTGGCATGTGACATGTTTCCTTAGGATAGAGGTGCTTTATCTTAGACCTTGGAAGAATAGGCTGAGCACTTCGATTGTCACGTTCAAGCTTAGCGGCTTATATGCTCTACCCAAGGATTTTTAGGGGTAGCCATACATATGAGTTTGGGGATCGTAGACATATATGATTTTGTTAGACCTCCCCTCGGGAGTCACGAGCATATGGATCACAGGAGTGATGATTGGATTTGGCCTATACGAGATGATGCTTTCGGTGGTATAAGGTTATTTATTTGAAGGACTAGAGAGACTATTGGCATCTCAGAAACCGTGCTTAAGGATAAGATAATAAACGTTCACCCACACACTAGAATCCTTGAAACCCTTAAGCCCTACCAAGCCACAACATGGTCGAATTATGACCATGAGCTTGGGCTGTAGGTCAAGTAGACCTTGACCAACACTCAACCATGATCACCACCACTCCCCAGCCTACTTTATGTACCCCGTGAACAAGTCTCCATGGAGTACTTAGACAAGATAGTTGTCATCATTATTTGGTAACCTACTTGTCTACCCGAAGATGGAAGAAGAGTCGTTCAGTTGGTTAAGGAACATCTGAAGACCGCCATGTCAAGGGGGAAGAACTAAACCAACCGCCATCGTGAAGAAGTAAACTCCGGCGTCGAAGACCATGTGCACCAACGGGTCACTCCTCTCAGAAGAACCAAGCATTTCCATGTCAAGCAGAAGCTCACTCCAAGATTTAACAACCCCCACCGAGATCGTCACAAGATGAAGAGAAGATAGTTACCAGATGGAGTTACCACCTGAGGTACCCACTGTGCGTAATGTGTCCACATGACACAACTCCGGAAGTGTTTTCGACTTCCTAGCTAGCCCGATCACTAACAAGGACATTGATCACCGAGCCATCGACCTCCAGCCCAATATGACCTACGCGAGAGACCCCAATTGCAATCTGTATCAAGCAGGACGACAAACACGAAGCCGCGCCATCGAGTACTTCAAGGTTCAATGGAACACCAAACGGAAGCAGAAGCAGTATGAGGATGTGAAGACTACCCCAAATCCAAGTTTCCGTATTCCTTCCCGCGCCTAGTGTGGGAATCTCGGGGACGAGATTCTTGTAAGGGGGGTAGGTCTGTCACACCCTGATTTTCATGCCACAACACTTAAGCTAATCAATCATGATAAAATGTGGTTTGACAAGAACTTTTGAGTGTTTTGTCTTAGCTTTGATTGAATGTTTGACTGTTGTTTGCAAGTACTCTAAAAATCAAATAAATCCTCCAACTCTTATACTCCTCCTTGATCCAAAACCTTTTCCCAATGATCATACCATGTGTATAGAACAATATAGTATTTTCTTACAAAAATAATTTGGCCAAATAGTATTTTCAAAAATTAGTTTTCCAAAAACCCCTGAATTGAGGTTTGCACTGCAAGTACTTAATTAAGGGCAGTAAAAATCTTTCCAAAAATATGTTTGACTCCTATTAGATATAGGACACCCATAAACCACAAAAATATAATTTTAGAAGTTATTTTCCTATTTTATTTAAAGGCTTTTTCTTTAGGCCAGAAATGGTCTTTAATAGGTTAAAATTATTTGAAACCATCAAAAATATTTGAGAAAAATCAGGGAAGCTCAGTGGACATATATTCTCCATATATATGAGTTTCAACACATGGTCATGATCAAAATATTGGACAAAACCCTCCAGAACTATTTCAGCTCATTTCAAATATTTGAAATATTTCTATAAGAAATATTTTCAAATAAATCCAGGAAAATTCTAGAAACTCACATATTCATAATATGATGATCTTGCAAAGTTCCATATCAATCAAAATAACTTTGGTTCACATAAGTGCCCCAAAACCCTCTCTGTCTAGATCCATGTTTGAACAACTCTACATTGCCAAGTGTGTCCTTTTGATCTGAATTTTTGTGGACATGTTCAAATCCTCAAATGATGACACTACACCAAGTGGCGCATCAAGGAGAATTGATTTGCATAAGTAAATCTTAGAAAGTCCATTTCTGTTGATTTCTAGGGTTTACAAAAGTTGCATTGGCAACTTTGCCCAAATGAACTCAATCTTGGTGGAACCTCTCATTTGCTCATGCCATTTGACCCTATCAAGCCTCATGACAAGGGAAGTCCATTTGCTTGCCCAAACCTACATCAAACACCTTCTGGCAGAAACTTAAAATGCATGTTTTGTACATTTCCACAAATCTCCATGATCTCAACTTTTTCCCACAGCCTCATCTGGTCCTCCTCTAACCCCCTGCATCTTTCCCTGCCCGAGGAGCCATGATTAAGGGGGGGGTAGAACCCCATTTTTCTTCTCTCGACAGCCACTTTTCCCTCCCTTTCTCATCTCTCTCCCACTCCTGGCAAGTTCCAGAGCATCCAATGCCACTTTCCCATTGTTAACTCTCCCGTGCAGCTGCGACCGTTGCAGAGCAGGCGACCATTGACGCCGCGTCCCCCGACCTCCTTGAGCCTCCCCCTTGCGCCAGTCGAGGTGCCTCGACGTCCGCAACATGCCACCGTGCAGGCCCCCTCGTCTCTCCCTATCTCTCACCTCCTGCGGCGCGTGCCCAGAGCCGCCCGGCTCGGCCAATGCATGGCCTCGCACGCGCGTGCACCAGAGCCTTGCCCCGCTCCTCCTTTCTCTTCCTGGCACCCCACTCAACTCCCACAGATGCCGTAGACAGCCCCCCGCCCTCTCTCCTTGCCTCCCGAGTCGTTGCCGCGGCCACCCGTGCGCCACGTCCACGGTGAGCCACGGGTCGGCTACTTAAGGCCGCCCCCGAGCCCCCTCTCTACTCCTTTGGCCCTCTCCCCCTCCCGTGCATCCCCTGGACCAATCCGCACCTCCTCCCGTGCCCTCCAACCTCGTCCATGGCCGGAGCCGAGCCGCCGAACACCGCCTAAATTTTCGTCGTTCGGGCCCCCTCCTCCCCACCTATGGGTTAGCTCGCATCTCTACTGACCCGCGGAGCTCCCCCGCACTCCGGTTACTCCTCCCGATGGCCGGAGCACCATGCCCGCCATCGCCGTCGGCCATGTCCACCACGGACGGCGCTCTCCTTGACCAGGTCCTCCCCGGCATGCATGCGACTAGTGGCTGGAAGCGCCTCTCTGCGCTGGTCACGCCGGTGGGCAGAACGTCGCCGGGGGCGCTCTATAGCCCCAGCAATCGCCGGCGGGAGCTCCTCCTCCTCGCGTCCAGAGCTTGCGCGGGAGGTGGAAGATGACCTGCCGTTGGGGCCCGCACGACAGCGACCCAGCAGGCGGGCCCGTCCGTCTAAGTGGATATGGCTCCAACGGATCCGCTTCCCCCGCTCGGAAGCGTACTCCGCGAGGGTGCCTTCGGCGTCACCCTGTCGTCCGCGAGGCCGAGCCGCTGGGCCGGCCCAGTGCGTTGCGGCGCTATGCTGCGCTTGGTGCGCGGTATAGGTATAACCCCCCCCCCCCCCCACTTCCTTTGTCTTTTCCTTTTCCAGAAATTTGTAAAATCTCCCAAATATTCATATTAACTCCAAATTGAATGATTCAATTTTCTGGTGACTATATAAATCATGATCTACCTGTTGGTGCAGCATGCACATTTTTCTAGAAAAACTTTCCTCACACAAATTAAATAAAATCCCATTTTCCATTTCTGTGATAAACTTTAGAAAATCACAAAGGGCTCAAATTTGATCCAAATGCCATGATTCAAATTTCTAAATGCTCCTGAGTTTATAACTTAGGAGATGAACATTTTTATTAATACTTTCTGTGCCGCACAATATAATGAGCCATTTCTTCATATTTGTCAACTTTGCAAATTCATAGGAAATTCATTTGAACTCCAAATCTAGTGAAACTAACTCCTAGATGCTTCTAAAATCATGATTTGTTAAATGGGTGCCTTTGCTCATTTTTCAAAAATATATTTCTGTGCACTTCTTGCAAATCCATAAACCCCTTGATTCCATCATGTTGAAATGTTCAAAAATATTCACTAATCCAATTCCAATGAAACCACTCTGGTTATTTTTCATATAACCAGAGATGTCCTAGAAAAGTCAAATTAATATTTTTAGAGCACTTTTATTTCCTACCTTGTTATGTTGTTTATTATGGTTGCTTTTGACGATAGTTGACGAAATGCTCGGAGTTGGACCAGAGATATTTGAAGATCTCCAGACTCTGATGAACCAGGCAAGCAGCCCTTTGACCATGTCTATGAAACCCTTTTTATGCATGACATATAGCACCGTATTGTTGTTGCAACGGAATCATGATGAGGTGGAACCCCTTTGATGGTTTGTATCCGTTACTTCCTCGTTGATACTTGCATTGTGCATGACCCTACCTCCTTATGAGGGTTATGCCGGTGGGAGTATATAGGATGCTAAAGTAGTTGCTACGCAAAAAGGGGACGGGTATATGCATGGTGATGGAGACAAAGTATTTTCAAAAGACTTTTCGAAAACCCCATCGGGTGCCACTTATGCCCAGGGGAGATGATGAGTTGGGTAGCCACATGATGACGAAGTGGTGTACCGAGGCAAGTTTGTTTGTTGTTTTCAAAATGGATTGGTTTAAGTTGCGACCGTTATTCCAACCTTGCATGCGCAACCACTCTACCCTTGTATGGGAAAGGGCATTATTGATTACCTAGGCCGATACTAGCTTGGAGCCCGCATTACTAGTGATGGGGGAGAGTTTATGCTCTCTCTTGGGACGGGGTCGTGCCAGGTAGGGCGGCCATGACTGTCTTCACAGGGTACCAGACACACCATTGGTACCCCGTGCTTGTGGTATGTGATGAAAATGGGAGCGAGGCTCCACAATTTTAAGATGTGAAATGTTGGGCATGGGGGTTACTGCCAATCGAGTGGACTCTATGTTACTGTCGTCTAGGGAAAGATAGTGATCGGGTGCTTACCCCGGGTCGTGGATGACACGGAAGTTCCCTGGATCTTGTTGTTAAAGTGTGCAACCTCTGCAGAGTGTAAAACTATTCGAATAGCCGTGTCCATGGTTAAGGACAGTTGGTAACTGCTCTTGGGCTACGTCCACATGTTTACAAACCAGTGTATGTGTTTGGATCAGTGGGAAGAACTACTTGGGTCAAGTCAAAGGACTTGACATGATCGAGTTGGGTTGATGCCCACTCTATTTATGTTGATATATGTAACCTGTCCTCATGGTTACTTGAATTCTCCTGATGCATGTCTTACAAGTTGTTGAACATGTCATTGCACTCAAAACTAGCTTTCTGCAAAAATTTACCTATATCATGCATTGATGTATCTTGAGCCAAAATATGGGTTTCTTGTGAGTACATTCAAAGTACTCATTGGCTTGCCACTAGTTATTTTATTGGCCAGGAAGGAAAAACAGATATGATGAAGAATACTTCGGTGACGAACATGCGAGCTAGGACGCTTCCCAGTCAGAATGCCTGTAGGGTTAAGGCAGATGGCATGGGTGCAAGTTATCGACGAAGATTTCCGCTGCGAAGTTATACTCGAGGCTCGACCATAACGGTCATAATTTATGTAAGACGGTATGTATGGATGTAAGATTCTTGGTATTCATCTTCTGTGTGTTCAGTGAGCATTGATCTCTGGGATCACTGTACACGTGCATTCGGTGATCACGACTTATGAGTCGGGGTCCCCACACTTAGCTACGGCTAAATCACACAAGAGCAGGTTCAAACAAGCATGGCAAAAGTCCAAAAGATATCAGCTTCACAGACTTAGTGAAAATACTAACATGCCAGGAATAACATCAGGAAGCCATGTTTAGAGCAATCAAACGACAAGCTAAAGGAACATATCATAGCAAACAAAGGCATAGCATGAATCTACTAAATGCGGAAAACAAAAGTCCCTTACTGATCATGAGCCAAAAAGGCACAGAAGATATGATGGCACCCATGTAAACATAGCAAGTTTTGTTAACAGTTAGTAGAAAACTGAGCATGGCATAAACAGAATTATGAGGGCATCTTTGTGAGCTCAAATCACTCATCATGAAGACTTTCATGACAAGATAAGCATACTAACAGCAAGAAGACATGTTCATTAAACTAACGATGGCAAGAGCAAGTTCATATCATGCATGGATCGACAACAAAAACCATGGCAAAATTGATTAACATGTAAACAATCTGCCAGGAACATTTTATAGCAAAAGTAGAGGAATATTAGGACATGCTAGGTCACTCCATAATTGCAAACATGGCCATTGATGGATAGAGCATAAACATATGTCCAAAACATCCTTACTGAAGCAACCCAAAACAAGCATGGATCTCACTATAGCAACATGTTTACATGGCATAAAAACAACAACAGGAAAAAAGGACTTTGTAAAATCGTAAGTCCCTGAAATCAGCAATATCACGAAGGCTACTTTGCATGCTTGTGCTAGTCACCACATTGATCACAAAAATACATGGCAAGCACCTATGTAAAGATGGCATGTAATAGATCAAAACACATGTAGATCTCATGCCCATATGATGCACACAACAAATGTGACAAAAATGACAAATCACCGTAACCTGATAAGTGGCAGCAGTAAACATTTTATACCACTCTTGCATCAACGATCTGGGCCTCAATATGAACTCAAACAAGCATGCCACAATGTAATGAAATGAGGACAATCTCACAGTGAACATTTTGATATATCGTGCGCATGAAACGGAGCTACGGTCATGGAGTTATGGCATGATGAACAGGGCCCTAAAATATATGCAGGGAAAAGACTTTGTCAAAAAATCAACCTCTCGGTTAAATCTAGGGTTTCGGGCACAGAAGCCGAGTATTGCCGGAGACGGCCGGAGTTCGTCGAAGCTGTGGAGACGGAGGTCGCCGGAGACGGATCTGGCCCGCTTCTCACCGGATCCAACCGGAGGCGGGGTCGGCGGCGAGGTGGGGCGAGGCGCCGGGCGACAGGTGAGGTGAATGGTGGCGGCGAGCAGCACTTGGCGGCGCGGTGGCGCACCGGCGAGGTGGCGCGCTGGCGACGTGGATCGATGAGAGGCGGCGGCCGGCGCGCGAGGAGACGGCGGGAGCGACAGCGAACGGGCGGCGCGGCACGGAGCCGGCGGCGGCGGTGGCGCGTGGGGCCCACGCGGGCCTGGTGGGCCAGCAGCGGTGGGAGCGCCTCAGGACAGGTGGTGCACCCTCACTAGCTCGGGGCGGCGGCGCGAAGCGTCCGGCGGGCGGCGGACATATCAGGTGGCAGAGGAGGCTAGACTTGGGTTTCATCTGCGCGAAAAATCCGGGAGGGGCACATATTTATAGGTAGGAGGAGGTAGGAGTGTCCAAATGGAGTGTAGTTTTCAACCACGCAATTGTGATCCGACGATGGAGGACATGGGAGTGGTTTGGAAGGGTTATTGGGCCGTTTTGGAGGGGTGTTGGGCTGCAACACACACGAGGCCTTCTCGGTTAGGCGGTTAACCGTTGGGTATCAAACGGACTCCAAATGGAACAAAATTTGACAGGCGGTCTACCGGTGGTGTACCAAGGCCGCTTGGCAAATGTTGGTCCATTCCGAGAATGTTTAACACCCGTTCACAAAAAGATACAAAAGGGGTACGCTGGTGCACGTAGGAGTGTCGGATTGCAAAATGGACAACGGGGAAAATGCTGGGATGCATGAGACGAACACGTATGCAAATGCGATGCACATGATGACATGATATGAAATGCATGACATGAACAAAATGCAAAACAAATACAAAAACCCAACCATGAAGGGAAACTCATAACTTAAAGCCGAAAATGGCAGAGTCGGAGTACAAATATGGCAAGTTACATCCGGGGTGTTACAACACTCCACCACTATGAAAGGATCTCGTCCCGAGATCTAGGACTGAAAGAACTCTAGATATTCGGAACGGAGGGATCCTCGCGTTCCCAGGTGGCTTCTCGGTCGGAATGGTGTGACCACTTCACTTCTAGGAATTTGATAGACTTGTTGCGAGTCTTGCGCTCCGTTTCTTCAAGAATAGCAATGGGATGCTCATGATAAGACATGTATTCTTGGAGATCAATCTCTTCGAATTTGACGGTGCGGTCAGGAGTCTTGAAGCACTTGCGATGCTGTGACACGTGAAACACGTCGTGCACATTTGCGAAGTTGGACGGAAGCTCAAGTTGATAGGCGAGATTGCCTCGTTTGCCAATGATCTTGAAAGGACCCACGAGTACCTTTCATTGGAGAGGCGCGGAGGTAGACATGGTCTCTGATCTCGAAAGCCAAGTCATAATGCTTGCTATCATAGTAACTCTTCTGGCGCGATTGCCCGACTTTGAGATTTTCACGGATAACTTTGCACATTTCTTCGGCTCCTGTGATCAAGTCATTGCCAAGAAGTTGGCGTTCACCAGTCTTTGACCAATTAAGAGGAGTACGACACTTTCTGCCATAGAGAATCTAGAATGCGCCTTGCCCGAACTCGCTTGGAAGCTGTTGTTGTAGGAGAACTCGGCATATGGAAGACAATCTTCCCACTTCATACCGAAGGAAATGACACAAGCCCTGAGCATATCTTCAAGGATTTGATTGACTCGCTCGACTTGGCCACTAGCTTGAGGATGGAAGGTTGTGCTGAAGCGAATGTTGGTGCCCATGGCCTTCTAGAAGGAGTCCCATAACTTAGAAGTGAAGATGCTTCCATGATCTAAAGATATCAATTGCGGAATGCGTGCAAAGAGATAATCCTGGAGGTGTATAGCTCTGCCAACTGAGCTGCTGTGATAGATTCTTTGATTGGAAGGAAATGAGCCACTTTAGTAAGCTTGTCGATGACAACGAAGATAGCATCATTTCCACAATTGGACTTGGGAAAACCAGTTAGGAAGTTCATCTCAATATGGTCAAACTTCCATTCTGGAATAGCAATAGGTTGGAGGAGACCAGCTGGCCGTTGGTGTTCTGCTTTCACCCTTCTGTAGACATCACATTCATTAACGAATTGAGCAATTTCTCACTTCATTCGAGTCCACCAATACGACTGCTTGAGGTCATGGTACATCTTTGTACTTCTAGGATGAATGAATAGAAGGGAATCGTGAGCCTCGTTCATAATGACTTTCCTTAGATTGCCTTTAGGAACCACAATTCGATCCTCGAAGAAAAGAGTGTCTTTGTCATCGATGCGATAGCACTTGTACTTGGGTTGTCTCTTGGCAATCCCATTTTTCACCTTCTTCACCATGGCATCAAGAAGTTGTGCCTCACGAATTTGATCTTCCAAAGTAGGAGAGACTTGGAGGTTGGCAAGAGAGCCTTGAGGAACAACTTGGAGGTTCAGTTTGCGGAAAGCTTCACAAAGGTCTGGTTGGAAGGGCTTGAGAATTAAGTTGTTGCAGTAAGCCTTCCTGCTCAAAGCATCTGCAATGACATTGGCCTTGCCTAGAGTATATTCGATACTCGGATTGTATTCCTGAATCATTTCGACCCAACGAGTCTGTCTGGGGTTGAGGTTGGGTTGACTGAAGATGTACTTGAGGCTCTTATGATACATGAAGATGTCCACTTTCCTTCCCAACAAGAGATGTCTCCATGTAAATAATGCATGGACAACTGCCGCCAACTCGAGGCCATGAGTGGATTAGTTTTTTTTGTTGGGCTTCAACTGGCGAGAGGTATAAGCCACAACTTTCTTCTCTTGCATTAACACAGCACCGACACCATGCAGGGAGGCATCACAGAAAACTTCAAATGGTTTGGATTCATCGGGAGGAGTCAAAACAGGAGCTGTGACTAACTTCTCTTTCAGGGTGTTGAAAGCAACATCACATTCAGGCGTCCAGACATACTTGACGTGCTTCTCGAGGAGGTTGGAAAGAGGCTTTGCAATCTTAGAGAAATTCTCAACGAATCTTCAACAATAGCTTGCAAGCCCAAGGAAACTGCGGAGCTGCTTGACATTCTGAGGCGGTTCCCAATTCCCAATTGCAGACACCTTCTCAGGATTAACAGCGATGCCCTTGGCAGAGATGATATGTCCAAGGTAAAGAACTTCGTCAAGCTAGAACTCACACTTGGAAAACTTCACACAGAATTGGTGATCTCTGAGTTTGTCGATTACCAATCTCAAATGCTTGGCATGATCCTCCTTATTCTTGGAAAAGACCAAAATATCATCGAGATACACCAGGACGAAATCATTTGTGTAAGGGTTGAAGATGAAGTTCATCATGCGAGAGAATGTTGGAGAAGCATTGACAAGGCCGAAAGACATGACAGTATATTCATAAGAACCATAGCTTGTTCTGAATGCTGTCTTGGGGATATCTTGTTCACGAATGCGAATCTAATGATAACCCATACGGAGGTCAAGCTTGGAGAAAACTTGAGCACCCTTAAGTTGCTCAAATAGCTCATTGATGTTGGGAAGTGGGTACTTGTTCTTTATTGTGTTCTTGTTCAATGGGCAGTAGTCGACGCGGAGTCATTCTGTTCCATCCTTCTTCTTGACAAAAAGAACACCACAACCCCATGGAGAAGAACTCGGTCTAATCAGACCCATGCACTCTTGTTCATCGAGTTGTTTCTTCAACTCCTTCAACTCTTCTGGTCCAAGCTTGTAAGGACGCTTGCAAATAGGTTCCGTGACGGGCTCATGATCGATAATGAATTCAACTGGCCGGTGAGGAGGGATTCACAGAATCTCTTCTAGAAAGACGTCTTGATATTCACAAACGACTAGAATATGAGAGATGGCATTCAACTCGCCCTTCTCATTGAGAGAAAACAACCAAATTGTTTTGTCACGAGCGGCATAGGTGATCACTTCCTCAGAAGAGTGTGTCAATTGAATTTCTCTGGCAGCACAATCAAGCAGAGCCTTGTGCTTAGAAAGACAGTCCATGCCGAGAATTAGATCAATATCCGAATCACCAAGAACAATTGGAGAAGCCATAAATCTATAGTCGCCCATCTCGATACCGACATTTGGAACCATCATGCTAGAACTCAAACGCTTAGCTGGAGAAACAACTTGCAATGCTTTAGGTAATGACTTAGTGTCAAAGTTGTGCTCCGATGCAAATGGGAATGACATGAAAGAATGCGACAAACTAGTATCAAGTAAGACTTTAGTAGGAATGGAGTTAACTGGAAGGTTACCCATGATCACTTCTGAAGAATCCTCTGCCTAAGCTGCGTTCATCATGTTGACCTTAGCATGCTTGGGATTATGCTTGACCACTTCATTGCTGGCAGATCTCACATGAGGAGGACTCGGAAGGTGCCTTTGGTTGAAGCACTTGTTCGCATAGTGCCCTTTTTGGTGACACTTGTTGCAAGTAACCTCTGAGAGCGGACGGTGATAAGGAGCACTTGACCTTGGAGTATGAGACTGAGCTTTGTTCTGATAGCCTGGGTTGGGTGGGTGGGAACATCCATTGACACCTTTACTCTTCTACTGATAAGGCTGACAAAACGGAGGAGGAGGAGGCAACCAGAACTTCTGTGGCTTAGCTGCCACTTGAGTTGAAGAAGAAGATTGAACTGCATCCCTAACTCTCTTCTTAGAAGCATCACACTTGAGATGAGTAGCTTCTTGCTTTAGTTCCATGTTGTAGAATTCATCATACTTAGTCGGCTCAAGAAGCACGAGAGCTAATTGTAGATCTTCTCTAAGGTCACCTCCGAATTGATAAATCATGCTCTTTTCATCAGGGACGTCCTTTTTAGCGAAGCGAGCGAGTTTCTGAAACTGGATATTGTATTGATACATGGACATGCTGACTTGCTTGAGATTGCCGACTCCTCACGCTTGGTCCCAGCAACACTTTGTGGAATGTGGTGAGCTTTGAAGTCTCGGCAGAAATCATCCCAGGTAATCACACGACCTCCTCTGGAATCTCTGTATTGTTGATACCACTCAACAGCTTGGTCTTTGAGTTGAAACAAAGTAAACTTGACAAAGCCCTCAGGCCTAACATTGCTGAACTCAAAATGTTTGTAGATATCCACGAGCCAGTCGCCGGTGTCTGTGGCCTCTACACAGTTGCTGAAGGACTTCAGCTGGTTTGCGAGGAACTGATTGAGGGTAGCAAACTGAGGTTGATTGTTGCCTTGGCCTTGATTTCCTTGGTTGCCTTGCCCTTGGTTGCGCTCTTGTAAGAGTTGCAAAATCATCTGAGTGTTGGCATTGGTGGCTCCCATGACAGCTTGCCATGCCCCCGGAGGTGGAGGTGGTGGCGGAGGGTTCGACTGTTCCCCATCATTGCGGTCTGGATTCTGACGCGTTGGAGGAGCCATCCAGAAGAGGTTGACATCCGTTAGCATCTTGAAAGACATATATTCAAGCTGAATCAAAGGTTCAAAATTGCAACATATAGCCTTAACATTCGAACACGAATGAACGAATGAATTCCAAAGTAAATCATCACACTTCCATAAAGTTGAGAAGCCACTTAGCTAAAGGTAGATGAATAAATCAACAAGGTACGGATATGAAAAAATAAGTGGTAAGGATTACCCAATCACAAACCAAATATTTGCAGGAAGAAATACTAGAGCTACTTGAATTCCCACCTATAAAACACTCGAAACTTTCTAGTTATGCAATCAGGTGTTGGGGATACAGGGGAAGCATAATATCTGACCCAAAACTAGCAAATCCTACATCCAGGTGTATCCATCCTTCAACACATAACCAAGAAACCTTCGGAAATCATTTACCTCAACCTTCGAAAAGCATCTGTTGTACGAGTTATGGCAATACTCCTGAACTCCCGCCCCAGTACTGAGTGGCGTCGAGGTTATCTCACCAACAACTGCATAAAAGAGATTTTCGATGTCGGCGAACTCAGGTATTCCAGAACTGCAACGATAAAATTGTGACGACAACAACTCGGAGCTCAACTCCCCGGGACACTGCCAAAATCCCTACATGTCAGGAGGCACCAAGAACAATGTTCTCATCACAAAACCATCAGAACGATTCCAAGATACCCGCGTGATCCTAACTTTTTTTTGTAAAATTTGAGGAGAGAAGTGTCAAAACTCTACGCCAGGAGGCCTCACTAGAGCGATGAAGGGACTGAGGAGTAAAAAGAATCCTACTCTCCGATATATATAATCCTAAGCCCCAAAACATTTTGTTCTAGACTCAACAACGTTAGCGATTCGATCAAGCAGGGGGGGGCTCCTAAGTGGGGGAAGGCTCTGATTACCAACTTGTAACACCCACAATGCGGCTATATCTCCCACGTGTCGGGGCACGACTTAGAGGCATAGCCGCATGGTAGGCATGTCACAAGAGGGGTAATCTTTACACATCCCATGTGCTGAATAAGAAAGGGATAAAGAGTTGGATTATAATCGCCACTTCACATAATACATAAATATATCATACATCATCCAAAATACAAACAAGGTTCGACTATGAAACCAAAATAAAGAAAGACAACCCCAAATGCTAGATCCCCGATCGTCCCAACTAGGTTCCTCTACTGATCATCTGGAAAAGAAACATAGTAACGGCCCGAATCCTCATCGAACTCCCACTTGAGTTCGGTACCTTCCCCTGCACTGGCATCATCGGCACCTGCATCTGTTTGGAAGTATCTGTGAGTCACGGGGACTCAGCAATCTCACACCCGCGAGATCAAGACTATTTAAGGTTAAGGGTAGGAAAGGTTAGTGAGGTGGAGCTGCAGCAAGCACTAGCATATATGGTGGCTAATTTACTCAAAAGAGAGCGAGAAGAGAAGCAAAGCACGGTCGAGAAGCTAAAAGTGATCAAGAAGTGATCCTGAAGCTACTTATGTTCAAGCATAACACGAGACCGTGCTCTCTTCCCAGACTCCGCCGAAAAGAGACCATCACGGCTACACACACGGTTGATTCATTTTAATTAAGTTATGTGTCAAGTTCTCTACAACCGGACATTAACAAATTCCCATATGCCCATAACCGCAGGCACGGCTTTCTAAAGTTCAAAACCCTGCAGGGGTGTCCCAACTTAGCCCATCACAAGCTCTCATGGTCAACGAAGGATATTCCTTCTCGCGGGAAGACCCGATCAGTCTCGGAATCCTAGTTACAAGAAATTTCGACAATGGTAAAACAAGACTAGCAAGCCACCCGATGTGACGACAAATCCCGATAGGAGTCACACGTATCTCGTTCTCAGGGCAACACCGGATGAGACTAGCTGTGAGTAAAACCAACCCTCAAGTTTCCCCGAGGTGGACCCGCAGGCAGCTCGGTTCGGACCAACACTCAGAGGAGCACTGGCCCGGGGGGTTAAAATAAAGATGACCCTTGAGTCTGCAGAACCCAAGGGAAGGTATATGGTGGTAGGTAGGCAAATGGTAATACCAAGGTGGGGCCTTGCTGGAGAAGTTTTATTCAAAGCAAACTGTCAAGGGGTTCCCATAACACCTAACCGTGTAAGGAACGCAAAATCAAGGAACATAACACAGGTATGACAGAAGCTAGGGCGGCAAGAGTGGAAAAAAACACCAAGCATAAGGCTGAGTCTTCCACCCTTTACCAAGTATATAGATGCATTAAAGTAAATAAGAGATAATAATGATACCCCAACAATATCCATGTTCCAACATGGAACAAACTTCATCTTCACCTGCAACTAGCAACGCTATAAGAGGGGCTGAGCAAAGCGGTAACATTGCCAAACAACGGTTTGCTAGGAAAGGTGGGTTAGAGGCTTGACATGGCAATATGGGAGGCATGATAAAGCAAGTGGTAGGTATCGCGGCATAGCAAAAGAGTGAGCTACTAGCAAGCAAAGATAGAAGTGATTTCGAGGGTATGGTCATCTTGCCTGCAAAGTTCTCAGAGTTGTCGAAAGGTTGATCCTCGTTAGCGTACTCAACAGGTTCTTCGATCACGTACTCATCTCCCAGCTCTACCCAAAGCAAAGGACCAACAATCAATCACGGTGCAATGCACAAACAACATGATGCAAAACCGCCGAGGCGCCGGGGAATAGGGCCATGGTTCAGCCTCATCATCTAGAGCCGCCCCGCAGAGGCCAGACCCCACCTCTGCGTTTCGCAACACCACCGAGTCACTTCTCAAACCCGGTGGATAACATGGTAGCAGCGGGTACACATCTCAATGAGCTCCCAATTACTAGTGAGTCGTCTATTGCGGTGGAAGCACGGAATGCCATTGAACTACTACAAACGGCAACACTGGGCGCTGCACCACTTTCTTCCTTGTAGCGTCCTTGGGGTTGTTCTCGTGGTCGTGCTCATTGCTTCCCTGATACTTCCTTGATTCTACCGGTCTCTACTCACTTTCTGCCTCATCCACTTCTTGCTGCACTACCAAGGCCACACTGACCACTTGGTTGGTGATAACCCACAAGTATAGGAGATCACAACAGTTTTCGAGGGTAGAGTATTCAACCCAAATTTATTGATTCGACGCAAGGGGAGCCAAAGAATATTACCAAGTATTAGTAGCTGAGTTGTGAATTCAACCACACCTCGAAACTTAATATTTGTAGCAAAGTGTTTAGTAGCAAAGTAATATGATAGTAGTGGTAATGGTAGCAAAAGGTAACGGTAGCAAAAGTAATATTTTTGGTGTTTTATAGTGATGATAACAATAGCAATGGAAAAGTAAATAAGAGAAGAACAATATATGGGAAGCTCGTAGGCAATGGATCCGTGATACAGAATTATGCCGGATGCGGTTCATCATGTAACAGTCATAACCTAGGGTGACACAGAACTAGCTCCAGTTCATCAATGTAATGTAGGCATGTACTCAGAATATAGTCATACGTGCTTATGGAAAAGAACTTGCATGACATCTTTTGTCCTACCCTCCCGTTGCAGCGGGGTCCTATTGGAAACTAAGGGATATTAAGGCCTCCTTTTAATAGAGTACCGGACCAAAGCATTAACACATAGTGAATACATGAACTACTCAAACTACGGTCATCACCGGGAGTGGTCCCGATAATTGTCACTTCGGGGTTGCCGGATCATAACACATAGTAGGTGACTATAGACTTGCAAGATAGGATCAAGAACTCTCATATATTGATGAAAACATAATAGGTTCTGATCTGAAATCATGGCACTCGGGCCTTAGTGACAAGCATTAAGCATAGCAAAGTCATAACAACATCAATCTCAGAACATAGTGGATACTAGGGATCAAACCCTAACAAAACTAACTCGATTACATGATAAATCTCATCCAATCCATCACAGCCCAGCAAGCCTATGATGGAATTACTCACGCACGGCGGTGAGCATCATGAAATTGGTGATGGAGGATGGTTGATGATGACGATGGCGACGGATTCCCCTCTCCGGAGCCCCGAACGGACGCCAGATCAGGCCTCCTAAGAGAGTTTAGGGCTTGGCGGCGGCTTCGTATCGTAAAACGCGATGAATCCTTCTCCCTAGTTTTTCCTCCCCGATAGTGAATATATGGAGTTAGGGTTGAGGTCTGTGGAGCGTCAGGGGGCCCACGAGGCAGGTGGGCGTGCCCAGGGGGTAGGGCGCGCCCCCACCCTCGTGGACAGGTGGAGCCCCCCCTACCGTGGATCTTCCTTCCAGTATTTTTTATATATTCCAAAATAATTCTCCGTTGATTTTCAGGCCATTCCGAGAACTTTTAGTTCTGCACAAAAATAACACCATGGCAATTCTGCTAAAAAACAGTGTCAGTCCGGGTTAGTTCCATTCAAATCATGCAAGTTAGAGTCCAAAACAAGGGCAAGAGTGTTTGCAAAAGTAGATACGACAGAGATGTATCAACTCCCCCAAGCTTACACCTTTGCTTGTCCTCAAGCAATTTAGTTGATAAACTGAAAGTGATAAAGAAAAACTTTTACAAACTCTGTTTGCTCTCATTGTTGTAAATATGTAAGGCCAACATTCAAGTTTTCAGCAAAGATTATGAACTAACCATAGTCACAATAACATTTAGGTCTCATGTTTACTTATATCAATGACATACTCAAATAGCGAGCAATAATAATAAATCTCGGATGACAACACTTTCTCAAAACAATCATGATATGATATAACAAGATGGTATCTCGCTAGCCCTTTCTGAGACCGCAAAACATAAATGTAGAGCACCTTTAAAGATCAAGGACTAACTAGACATTGTAATTCATGGTAAAAGAGATCCAGCCAAGTCATACTCAATGTAAACTAACAGTAATGAATCCAAATGACAGTGGTGCTCTCCAACTGGTGCTTTTTAAAAAGAGGATGATGACTCGGCATAAAAGTAAATAGATAGGTGTAACGCCCTCGATGCAGCTATATCTCCCATGTGTCGAAGCACGACTTAGAGGCATAATCGCATTGAAAGCAATGTCGCAAGTGAGGTAATCTTCACACAACCCATGTAATACATAAGGGAAAGAGATACATTGTTGGCTTACAATCGCCACTTCACACAAATACATGAATAAAGCATTACATCATCCAAATACAATCAGGGCCCGACTACGGAGCCAAAATAAAAGAAGACTCCCAAAAGCGACAAGGTCCCCGATCGACCCCAACTGGGCTCCACTACTGATCAACTAGAACGAACCAACACAAAGGACAAGATCTTCATCGAGCTCCTCCTTGAGCTTGGTTGCGTCATCTACGAGGTTCAACGGCACCTGCAAGCTAGTTTTGGAAGTATCTGTGAGTCACGGGGACTCAGCAATCTCGCACCCTCGCGATCAAGACTACTTAAGCTTATGGGTAAGGTAAAAAGGTATGAGGTGGAGCTGCAGCAAGCGACTAGCATATATGGTGGCTAACATACACAAATGAGAGCGAGAAGAGAAGGCAAAAGGACGGTCGAACAACTATGATCAAGAAGTGATCCTAGAACAACCTACGTCAAGCATAACTCCAACACCGTGTTCACTTCCTGGATTCCGCCGGAAAGAGACCATCATGGTTACACACGCGGTTGATGCATTTTAATTAAGGTCAACTTCAGGTTTTCTACAACCGGACATTAACAAATTCCCATCTGCCCATAACCGCGGGAATGGCTTTCGAAAGTTCAAATCCCTGCAGGGGAGTCCCAACTTAGCCCATGACAAGCTCTCACAGTCAACGAAGGATATACCTTCTCCCGAGACATTCCGATCAGACTCGGTATCCCGGTTCTACAAGACAACATCGACAAGTTAAAACAAATCCAGCAACACTGCCCGAATGTGCCGACAAATCCCGATAGGAGCTGCACATATCTCTTTCTCAGGGCACACTCAGATGAGACTAGCTACGAGTAAAACCAAACCTCAAGTTGCCCCGGGGTGGCCCCGCAGGCAGTTCAGTCGGACCAACACTCAGAGGAGCACTGGCCCAAGGGGTTTAAAATAAGATGAACCTTGAGTCTACGGAACCCAGGGGAAAAATAGGCTAGGTGGCGAATGGTAAAACCAATGTTGGGCATTGCTGGAAGAGTTTTATTCAAGGCAAACTGTCAAGGGGTTCCCATTATAGCCCAACCGCGTAAGGAACGCAAAATCCGGGAACATAACACCGATATGACGGAAACTAGGGCGGCAAGAGTGGAACAAAACACCAGGCATAAGGCCGAGCCTTCCACCCATTAGCAAGTATATAGATGCATTAATTAAATAAGGTATATTGTGATATCCCAACAAGTAAACATGTTCCAACAAGGAACAACATCTCCATGTTCCAACAAGGAACAAACTTCAATCTTCACCTGCAACTAACAACGCTATAAGAGGGGCTGAGCAAAGCAGTAACATAGCCAAACAACGGTTTGCTAGGACAAGGTGGGTTAGAGGCTTGGTTCAAAAATATGGGAGGCATGATAAGCAAGTGGTAGGCATCATAGCATAGGCATAGCAAAAGAGCGAGCAGCTAGCAAGCAAAGATAAAAGTGATTTCGAGGGTATTGTCATCTTGGCTGAAATCCTGCAAGGTAGAAGAACGAGTCCATGAAGAAGACAAACGGACGAAATCGAACGAATCCTCACAACACAACATTATCGGAACCAACCCGAAGAAGCAACAGCGGAAAGAAGCAAACAACATAGTAAACAACCAACACATAGACATGGCATGATGCCCAAACAATTATGATGCATGTCCAGTTTAATGAAGCATGGCATGGCAAAATGCACAAACAATCCTACAACTTAAGTCGAGATCAATATGCAACGAGTTGCATATTGACGAAACACCACAACAAGTTATTTAGTACGATCTCGTTTATGTACCCAACAATATTAAATGTTGTTAAACATGGCAAGAGGGTGAAGTAAATGAAAACTACCTATCTAGGCAAGTTTAAATGAGGCCGGAAACAACGAACAACAATTCCGGAAACTCCTCATATGCATATATTAGGTTTGGTACTGTTCTGCCCTAAACATAATTTTAAAGTTGTTAAACATGCTAGATGAGTGCAACATGTTAAACTAGGCATTTTTCCACCCCATTTACATATAAAGATTATTGAATTCGGAGTTACGGTTATTTAGTTATGAATTAAAGCATTTTAGCATGACATTAGGCAAAATATAGACAAACAACATTTTAAACATTTTAAACATCCATGAAAGTTAGATATTGAGAAACTAGACAAAATTCTAGGCATTTTACATTTTAAGTTTGTTTAATTATGATGCATGGTTTGTGAGCTATTAAATGAATGAAGTATGAGGGTTTTTCTACAAAACTGGCAATTCGGGATAAATGGCTAAAAACGCAGATCTAAAAAAACAGGAACTGGGCCGAATCTGTCTGGCCCCAAAAGTGCACAGGAGCGGGGCTGGGCGCGTCCTCACCTCGCTGGGCCGGATCTGGCCAGCGGCTGGGCCCCACCGCACGGTTCAGTGGAGGTGGGCTTGCGGGCAGGCCTTAGCGCATCCTTGGGCTAGCAGGCCCGATCGCAGCTGGGCCGGTTGACGCCAGAGCCCCAGATCGAGGGAGCGATGCGTTTTGTGAAGCAGTGGATCGAGCGGGCTGGAGGTCAACGCGCGGGCGAGGGGACTTGTCGCCGGTCGTCGTCGTTCCCACACGCAGAAACAAAGGCCGGCGACGAGGACTTGGCGCACAGCGGGGCGACGGACTTGACGCACAGAGGAGGCCAGCGGGAGGAAGAGCAGCTCGACGCGGGACTTGGCAACGGGTGACCTATGGGGCTTCGCCGGCGTTTGCACTCGCGGCAACAGGGAGGCCGGCGGAACTTGCCGCATCAGGACCGGCCGGAGGAGGAACTTGGCGCACGGGGCTTCACGGCAGGGCGGAGGAAGACCGGACTTGGGTGACGGAATCCAACGGAGGGGCCGAATCTGGGGCGCGGAGGCGAGGTTTCATGGCGGCGGAGCTCCATCCCGTGGCCATGGTGAGGCCCTTGTTCGTCCTGAAGAAAGAGAGACCACGAGGTGAGGTGCTAGAGAGAGAGAGAGAGAAACGGTACAGAGAGAAATGGAGGCGAGGTCGGCCTGGCAGGGGTGGTCTCCGACGAGGCCGGCCGGCGATGAGGTAAGGCAGATGCACTCGGGAGGAGCTCGTCTCCCTGGTCAACGAAGGAGAGTGAGGAGGGAGAGGATCGATGGGCTTGGGTGGATCGAGGTGAGGAAGAGGCTGGTTGGCTGGATTGGATCGAGGGGAAAAGAAGTTGGTTGGTGGAAGGATCCCGAGGGGGATTTGGTGGAATGGCGGCGGCGGCTGGGAGGATGGGACATCTCTCCTCAAATTTAGGGTTGGACTATATATATACATTAAGTGGATTAGGTTAGGGGCTACCTCATCCCTACGATCGTAATCAGATGGTCGCGAATAAAATAGTTAGGGAGCCCAATTAACAAAACGGAGATGTTTTGTAGATGTTTGGGGATGATCCGGACACAACGGTGGCGACACTCCGGGTCGGGTTCGAGACAACTTTTGGACGTGCGCGCGAGGAGGGCCGCGGGCTGACGAAAGAGGTTAGGTTGGGCCTGGCGGTAGGTAGTGGACTACGCAAAAGGCCTCAGGCTGAGACAAGAGAAGAGAGAAAGGCCCAGCGACTGTTTCCGGAGACCGAAAACGTCCGACATTTGACCGACTATAATGCCGCTATAGTTATACGTTGGGGCATCAAACGCACTCCAAATGTGACAAAAATTGACAGGCGGCCTACCTACAACATAAAAACACTGTACGCCAACTTTCATCCCATTCCGAGAACATTTTTTGGCCACTTATAAAATACTATTTCGGACATGCCGCGGGCGCGTGCGAGTGTGTCTGGACTCAGAACGGACAACGGAAGGAACGGGGAGAACCCGGACGGATGCAAGTTTCAAAAACATGATGATGCAATGCACATGATGACAAGATAAAATGCAACACGCATGCAAAGACAACGCAACAACAACGAATAACTGGAGGACACCTGGCACATCGGTCTCGGGGCGTTACAACACTGCACAACTAGGAGAGGATCTTGTCCCGAGATCTAGAATGGCACCGGAGGGACAACGGAAAAGAAAGAGAAGAGGTAAAACTAAGTTGCTTCTTTGGCAAACGAGTGAAACCACGAACCTTGAAGAGGTTAAGCCATTTCGAGTAAAAGAATACAACGGAGAGGAAAAAAGTTGAAAACACTCCATTTGAGAAGAGTAACGAGGAATAACAAATTCGGGCAGCACTCCGATTGAAAAGTGGTACAAGACTTGATAAGACGAAAAGAAGTTGAGGAAAAAGGCACAACACTCCGGTTAAAAAACAAGATAGAGAGGGAAAGAACGGTATAATTTGGGCAGCACTTCGACTGAAAATGGAAGGAATTGAACATGATCTTGACAACCAAGATGATGGGTTGAAGAGAGCAACATCACAAAGCCTCCGGAACAAAAGTAAGAATGGAATGGGATGAACGAAGGGAAACAAGATCTCGAGGGAGCACGCTTACAACAAATGCTAGAACGGAGTTGTTGGAAAACCAACAACGAAAAGAATAAACTTGATATAGTCTTATATAAGGCATCCCAACATTATGAGGTGACAACTTGCCACTCACGGAAAAGATTGGATTGATATCAACAAGGAGACGAGAAACTTATTTCACCGGGAGAATAAATGAAGAACTTGGGTCATTTATAAGCACCATAAATAGCAAAATCCTTAGGGAAAGCTTTAGGTGAAATATAACCCAAGATAACTCCAAAGAAGAGGTTGATTGGTTGGGTAGATGACTTGAGCGAAGAGAAAATGATGGATTTAAATACCTCACTCTTGAAAACATGTGAAACATGAAACACAAACTCAAATTATCAAAAATGACATAATACCACCTCCAAAGATACGGAAGAAAGAATTGCACTCCGGATAGCAAGAAGAAGAAAGCTTGAGCTCCTTAGCAAAGAATGTCGATGAACACTTCGAGAAGGAATTAAATCCTTGATGGACCATCATGTAGAACCCCCATGAAGAACTCCGTTAAACAAAAGAATGATCAAACGGAAAGAAGAGAAGTTGAAAACACAAGGTGGAACCTTGTAAAGATTTAGATAGATCTCCGTGATAACATAATTGCGAGAGCTTGGAACTCTGGGAAAGAAAAGATGAAGTATCTCGAACCAAGAATGTGATATGATGCACCTCTGGAATAAGGAATTGAATAAACTCGATGAAAGAAAAAATAAGAATTACGTTATGCGTATCCTTCACCAATTTAAATTGATGAAAAGTCACGGATTTGGCATACTACTTATTCTTGTAGAAAGGATTAAGATAGGTATTGTGCAAACTTGAGAAAGTCTTCAACGATCCACCGTTAGAATTTGGGACAACGAATACATAGATATGATAAACAAAGGAAGAAGAAACTCTTGAACAACCACCGTAAGAATTAAAATGACCGAAAGGAAGATAAAGGAACACCAGTTATAATTATGAAATGAATGAGGATACTTGAGAGAATTTAGATACAAGTGAACGAAGAGATTCCGAGGTGATTAGAAAACACTAGAATGAAGCACCGATTAGATTTAGAGAAAGAGAGCTGAAAGCTGAGAATGAATAAATATGAGATGATGGACTCCGGATGATCAAACTGAAAAGACTCCTGAATTGCTCCGGATAGGTGAAAAGAAATCTCACAACCGAAGAGAATTATGAGAGGATGGCAACAAGCTAGAATCATGAATCTTGAAGGGAATGGAACAAGATTGAGAGAAAATCTCTTCTTCGGTCTTCAAAATCTGAGAATGATGACGAGAAACACCACCGTGAATTATTGAGGCACACCGGAATGAAGAATGGAAAAGTTGAGCCAACAATGAAAAGAATTGTGAAAGATCTAGGAGAAGGCATTTGACTGATGATAACTCATTCTTACGTCAAACTTTGAAAAGAATTTGATGGTAGATCCGGGAAAATAGAAGAGTCAGGTAAGATCTTGGAAAATGACCTGTGGGTTAGGGCCCACTCAAAGAAACACCGTTGAACGATTTGAAGAGAGATAATGCACCAGTTGAATTAAAAGACTTGAATGAGATAACAGACTCGAGATATCTTGAACACTCCGGAACAATTGAATAGCGAGAAATGGAAGTTTATGCGGTGCACCGACATAAGAAGGTATTTGAAACGAGGAAAAAGGATATGATCCACAAAGCTTGACTTGGTTCCACCGGAGAAGAAAAAGAATGAATAATGGTGAACTAGAAGCTCCGTTAAAATCTTCATGAGCATCACCGGGTAAGGATATTGACGGAAAAGAATGGCGAGACTTCACAAGAATAAAAGGATACTTGATTAAGAAATCTGAGTCCTTGAAGAAACAAGGGTGGGAGGGCGGGAAAACAAAGGTATCTTGGGATGAATGAAAACAACACCGTTGAGAAGAACTGATACTTGATCTTGCGAATGTTGAAATGATCGGATCCACTTGAAGAGAAGCACGCCGGTAAAAAGGATTGACATGACAAACTCGATGATCGAGAAGGATTAGTATTCACATAGGAGTATGAGAACACCGTTTAGAGAAGGTGTGGAATCAACATTTGACTTCGAAGCAACTCGAATACCACAACTCAAAACAAAACAAAGGATTGGCTCGCAGAATAAGCCGGAACAAACATATGATAGAGATTTCGTCCGAAGTTGTCATGGTGGGGCCTACACGGGCTCGATCGTACAACACAGTCATGTACAAGGCGGTGCACATGACATACAAAGCGTCCCCGAGTCGGCATAGCCAAGGACTCTTTAAGACACAACGAGACCACTGTAAAACCGACCGTGAATAGGCGGACCACTAGACGTCGAACCCCAATTTCATATCATACATCTGTCGGAAAAATATCCTAAGAGCTACTTGAATTCCCACCTATGAAACTCCCGAACCTTTCCGGTTATGCAATCAGGTGTTGGGGATACAGGGGAAGCATAATATCTCACCCAAAACTAGCAAATCCTATATCCAGCTGTATCCATCCTTCAACACATAACCAAGAAATCTTCGGAAATCGACTACCTCAACCTTCGAAAAGCATCTATTATACGAGTTATGGCAATACTCCCAAACTCCCGCCCCAGTACTAGGTGGCGTCGAGGTTATCTCACCAACAACTGCATAAAAGATATTTTCAATGTCGGCGAAACTAAACTCAGGTATTCCAGAACTGCAACGATAAAATTGTGATGACAACACCTCGGAGCTCAACTCCCCGGGACACTGCCACAACCCCTAAATGACAGGAGGCACCAAGAACAATGTTCTCATCACAAATCGATCAAAATGATTCCAAGATACCTGCGTGATCCTAAATTTTTTTTTTTTGAAATTTGAGAAGAGAAGAGTCAAAACTCTACGTCAGGATGCCTTACCGGAGCGATGAAGGGACTAGGGAGTAAAAAGAATTCCTAAACTCTCCGATATATAATTCCTAAATGACTCAAAACATTTTTCTGGACTCCACAACGCCAGCTATTCAATCAAGCAGGGGGCTCCTAAGGTCGGGGAAGGCTCTAATTACCAAGTTGTAACGCCCTCGATGCAGCTATATCTCCCACGTGTCGAAGCACGACTTAGAGGCATAACCGCATTGAAAGCAATGTCGCAAGTGAGGTAATCTTCACACAACCCATGTAATACATAAGGGAAGGAGATACATAGTTGGCTTACAATCGCCACTTCACACAAATACATGAATAAAGCATTACATCATCCAAATACAATCAGGGCCCGACTACGGAGCCAAAATAAAAGAAGACTCCCAAAAGCGACAAGGTCCCTGATCGACCCCAACTGGGCTCCACTACTGATCAACTAGAACGAACCAACACAAAGGACAAGATCTTCATCGAGCTCCAACTTGAGCTTGGTTGCGTCATCTGCATGGTTCAATGGCACCTGCAAGCTGGTTTTGGAAGTATCTGTGAGTCACGGGGACTTAGCAATCTCGCACCCTCGCGATCAAGACTATTTAAGCTTATGGGTAAGGTAAAAAGGTATGAGGTGGAGCTGCAGCAAGCGACTAGCATATATGGTGGCTAACATACGCAAATGAGAGCAAGAAGAGAAGGCAAAAGCATGGTCGAACAACTATGATCAAGAAGTGATCCTAGAACAACCTACGTCAAGCATAACTCCAACACCGTGTTCACTTCCTGGATTCTGCCGGAAAGAGACCATCACGGTTACACACGCAGTTGATGCATTTTAATTAAGGTCAACTTCAGGTTTTCTACAACCAGACATTAACAAATTCCCATCTGCCCATAACCGCGAGCACGACTTTCGAAAGTTCAAATCCCTGCAGGGGAGTCCCAACTTAGCCCATGACAAGCTCTCACGGTCAATGAAGGATATCCCTTCTCCCGAGACATTCTAATCAGACTCGGTATCCCAGTTCTACAAGACAACTTCGACAAGTTAAAACAAATCCAGCAACACCGCCCGAATGTGCCGACAAATCATGATAGGAGCTGCACATATCTCGTTCTCAGGGCACACTCAGATGAGACTAGCTACGAGTAAAACCAAACCTCACGTTGCCCCGAGGTGGCCCCGCAGGCAGCTCAGTCGGACCAACACTTAGAGGAGCACTGGCCCAGGGGGTTTAAAATAAGATGACCCTTGAGTTCGCGGAACCTAGGGGAAAAAGAGGCTAGGTGGAGAATGGTAAAACCAATGTTGGGCATTGCTAGAGAAGTTTTATTCAAGGCGAACTGTCAAGGGGTTCCCATTATAGCCCAACCGCGTAAGGAACGCAAAATCCCAGAACATAACACCGATATGACGGAAACTAGGGCGGCAGGAGTGGAACAAAACACTAGGCATAAGGCCGAGCCGTCCACCCTTTACCAAGTATATAGATGCATTAATTAAATAAGGTATATTGTGATATCCCAACAAGTAAACATGTTCCAACAAGGAACAACATCTCCATGTTCCAACAAGGAACAAACTTCAATCTTCACCTGCAACTAACAACGCTATAAGAGGGGCTGAGCAAAGCGGTAACATAGCCAAACAATGGTTTTCTAGGACAAGGTGGGTTAGAGGCTTGGTTCAACAATATGGGAGGCATGATAAGCAAGTGGTAGGCATCGTAGCATAGGCATAGCAAAAGAGCGAGCAACTAGCAAGCAAAGATTGAAGTGATTTCGAGGGTATGGTTAGCTTGCCTCAAATCCCGCAAGGAAGAAGAACGAGTCCATGAAGAAGACAAACAGAGGAAGTCAAATGAATCCTCACAACACGACATTATCGGAACCAACCCGAAGAAGCAACACCGGAAAGAAGCAGACTACATAGTAAACAACCAACACATAGACATGGCATGATGCCCAAACAATTATGATGCATGTCCGGTTTAATGAAGCATGGCATGGCAAAATGCACAAACAATCCTACAACTTAAGTGGAGATCAATATGCAACGAGTTGCATATTGACGAAACACCACAACAAGTTATTTAGTTCGATCTCGTTTATGTACACAACAATATTAAATGTTGTTAAACATGGAAAAAGGGTGAAGTAAATGAAAACTACCTATCTAGGCAAGTTTAAATGAGGCCGGAAACAACGAACAACAACTCCGGAAACTCCTCATATGCATATATTAGGTTTGGTACTGTTCTGCCCTAAACATAATTTTAAAGTTGTTAAACATGCTAGATGAGTGCAACACGTTAAACCAGGCATTTTGCCACCCCATTTACATATAAAGATTATTGAATTCGGAGTTACGTTTATTTAGTTATGAATTAAAGCATTCTAGCATGACATTACGCAAAATATAGACAAACAGCATTTTAAACATTTTGAACATCCATGAAAGTTGGATATTGAGAAACTAGACAAAATTCTAGGCATTTTACATATTAAGTTTGTTTAATTATGATGCACGGTTTGTGAGCTATTAAATGAATGAAGTATGAGGGTTTTTCTGCAAAACTGGCAACTCAGGATAAATGGCTAAAAACGCAGATCTGAAAAAAAAACAGGAACTGGGCCGAATCTGTCTGGCCCCAAAAGTGCACAGGAGCGGGGCTGGGCGCGTCCTCACCTTGCTGGGCCGGATCTGGCCAGCGGCTGGGCCTCACCGCGCGGTTCAGTGGAGGTGGGCTTGCGGGCAGGCCTTAGCGCATCCTTGGGCTAGCAGGCCCGATCGCAGCTGGGCCGGTTGACGCCAGAGTCCTAGATCGAGGGCGTGATGCGTTTCGTGAAGCAGTGGATCGAGCGGGCTGGAGGTCAATGCGCGGGCGAGGGGACTTGTCGCTGGTCGTCGTTGTTCCCACACGCAGAAACAGAGGCCGGCGACGAGGACTTGGCGCACAGCGGAGCGACGGACTTGACACACAGAGGAGGCCAGCGGGAGGAAGTGCAGCTCGGCACGGGACTTGGCAAGGGGCGACCTGCGGGGCTTCGCCGGCGTCTGCACTCGCGGCAACAGGGAGGCCGGCGGAACATGCCACATCAGGACCGGACGGAGGAGGAACTTGGCGCACAGGGCTTCACGGGAGGGCGGAGGAAGACCGGACTTTGGTGACGGAATCCAACGGAGGGGCCGAATCTGGGGCGCGGAGGCGAGGTTTCATGGCGGCGGAGCTCCATCCCGTGGCCATGGCGAGGCCCTTGTTCGTCCTGAAGAAAGAGAGACCGCGAGGTGAGGTGCTAGAGAGAGAGAGAGAGAGAGCAACGGTACAGAGAGAAATGGAGGCAAGGTCGGCCTGGCAGGGGTGGTCTCCGACGAGGCCAGCCAGCGACGAGGTAAGGCGGAGGCGCTCGGGAGGAGCTCGTCTCCCTGGTCGACGAAGGAGAGTGAGGAGGGAGAGGATCGATGGGCTTGGGTGGATCGAGGGGAGGCAGAGGCTGGCGCTAGTTGGCTGGATTGGATCGGGGGGGAGAAGCTGGTTGGTGGAAGGATCCCGAGGGGGATTTGGTGGAATGGCGGCGGCGGCTGGGAGGATAGGACATCTCTCCTCAAATTTAGGGTTGGACTATATATATACATTAAGTGGATTAGGTTAGGGGCTACCTCATCCCTACGATCGTAATCGGACGGTTGCGAATAAAATAGTTAGGGAGCCAAATTAACAAAACGGAGATGTTTTGTAGATGTTTGGGGATGATCCGGACACAACGGTGGCGACACTCCGGGTCGGGTTCGGGACAACTTTCAGACATGCGCGCAAGGAGGGCCGCGGGCTGACGAGAGAGGTTAGGTTGTACTTGGCGGTAGGTAGTGGCCTGTGCAGAAGGCCTCAGGCTGAGACAAGAGAAGAGAGAAAGGCCCGGCGACTGTTTCTGGAGAACGAAAACGTCCGACGTTAGACCAGCTATAATGCCGCTATAGTTATACGTTGGGGCGTCAAACGAACTCTGAATGTGACGAAAATTGACAGGCGGCCTACCTGCAACATAAAAACACCGCACGCCAACTTTCATCCCATTTCAAGAACATTTTCCGGCCACTTATAAAATACTATTTCAGACATGCCGCGGGCGCGTGCGAGTGTGTCTGGACTCACAACGGACAACGGAAGGAACGGGGAGAACCCGGACGGATGCAAGTTTCAAAAACATGATGATGCAATGCACATGATGACAAGATAAAATGCAACACGCAAGCAAAGAAAACGCAACAACAGCGCATAACTGGAGGCCATCTGGCACATCGGTCTCGGAGCGTTACAATAGGCCCTTCGTAGAGGGAAGCAAGGATTTGTAGAGGTGCCGGAGCTCGGTTTTGAAATAGATATGAATAATATTTTGAGCGGTATACTTTCATTGTCAACATAACAACCAAGAGATGGCGATATCTTCCATGCTACACACATTATAGGCGGTTCCCAAACAGAATGGTAAATTGCTAAACTCAGATTTGCGAGGCTCACTAGTGCTGCCAAATTGTGGGAGTTTGCAAGCAGTATTAAAATCCTCTAAGTCCATAGTATAAGAATTTTCATAAAGATCAAATAGGACAGTTTGAGAATTGCGTGATGATGAAAATTCAAACCTCCTCACAAAGGAATGAGTGAGATAGTGGTATTGGCGGCACTTATCTACCTCGAAGCTCTCAAGATTGGCATTACGCACATACGCATTAAATTCTTCCTTGATTTCTGCTCGATCCATAAAGTCCTCTGAAGGCCATTCACAAGCCCGCACTTGAGCTTCCCTCAGTGGTTCATCGTCGGCATCACGTATTGCGAGCCTGGGTCCTTGCTTCGTTGAAGGACCACCTTGGTACATTTTCCTAAACATATTTCTTCCTTTGAAAAATTTCTGAAATTTTAGTAACTTCAAAATAAAAGTGAACCGAACTCAACAATTTTGATAGCAACTACTCCTACAAGTGCCTAGAGGCAATATCATGCATCAAAACTACTTTTGACCATATAAATTTGACATGCAAGCTCAAGAACAGGGTCATCTAAGCAGCAAAAATATGCAATGAATAAAGCACTACAACAAAAACTAATTGGACCATTGGAGGAGTCACATACCAAGGTACAATCCCCCAAAGCAGTTTTTTGAATGGAGCTTTGAGCAAGGAGATCGAAAATGGCAGCAAAATGAGCTTGGACTCGGGTTTGAGCTGGTTAGTGATGTTTGTGGGAGGAAGGAGTGTATGGTAGCTGGAATAAGTGGAGGGGAGCCACCATGGGCCCACGAGGCAGGGGGCGCACCCAGGGAGGTTGGGCGCGCCCTCCACCCTCGTGGCCAGGTGCTTGCTCCCCCTGTTGTGTTCTCAGTGCCAGATATTCTCAAATATTCTAGAAAAAATCATATTTAATTTTCAGAGCATTTGGAGAACTTTTATTTTCGGGGTATTTTTTATTGCATTGATAATTCAGAAAATAGACAGAAGTTATAATTTTTGCTTTATTTAATATAAATAAGAGAAAGTAAAAAGAGGGTATAGAGAGTTGTGTTTTCTAAATTCATCCATCGCATGCTCATCAAAAGGAATCCACTAACAAGGTTAATCAGGTCTTGTTAACAAACTCATTCCGAATAACATGGAACCGGAGAATTTTCGAATAACACTAGGTTACCTCAACGGGGATATGCACATCCCCAACAATAAGAATATCATATTTCTTCTTGACAGCAGGAAGAGGAAATTCATAACCTCCAAAAATAATCGATGGAATTTTTCCAATAGAGTTTATACTATGAACTTGAGGTTGTTTCCTCAGAAAGTGTATCGTATGCTCATTGCCATTAACATGAAAAGTGACATTGCCTTTGGTGCAATCAATAACAGCCCCTGCAGTATTCAAAAAGGGTCTTCCAAGAATAATAGACATACTATCGTCCTCGGGAATATCAAGGATACCAAAGCCCGTCCAAATAGTAACGTTTGCAACCACAACAGGCACATCCTCACAAATACCGACATGTATAGCATCTGATTTATCAGCCATTTGCAAAGATATTTCAGTAGGTGTCAACTTATTCAAATCAAGTCTACGATATAAAGAGAGAGGCATAGCACTAACACCGGCTCCAAGATCACATAAAGCAGTTTTAACATAGTTTCTTTTAATGGAGCATGGTATAGTTGGTACTCCTGGATCTCTAAGTTTCTTTGGAATTCCACCCTTAAAAGTATAATTAGCAAGCATGGTGGAAATTTCAGCTTCTGGTATCTTTCTTTTATTAGTAACAATTTCTTTCCTGTACTTTGCATAAGGATTCATTCTGAGCATATCAGTCAAACACATATGCAAGAAGATAGGTCTAATCATTTCAACAAAGCACTTAAATCCTCATCATCCTTTTTCTTGGATGGTTTAGGAGGAAAAGGCATGGGTTTCTGAACCCATGGTTCTCTTTCCTTACCGTGCTTCCTAGCAACAAAGTCTCTCTTATCATAACATTGATTCTTTGATTGTGGGTTATCATGATCAACAACAGGTTCAACTCTACTTCATTGTCATTACTAGGTTGAGAATCAACATGAAAATCATTATTAACATTTTCACTAGGTTCAGGCTCATTACCAGATTGTGTTTCAGCATCAGAAATAGAGATATCATTAGGATTCTTAGGTGTGTAAATAACAGGTTCACTAGAAGCATACAAAGTCCTATCATTTTTCTTTTTCTTCCTTTTAGAAGGACTAGGTGCATCAATATTAGTTCTCTGAGAATCTTGCTCAATTCCCTTAGGATGGCCCTCAGGATACAAAGGTTCCTGAGTCATTTTACCACCTCTAGTCATAACTCTAACAGCATTATCATTTTTCTTACTATTCAATTCACTGAGCAAATCATTTTGACCTTTGAGTACTTGTTAAACTTGATTGGTAACCATAGAAGCATGTTTACTAATAAGTTTTAGTTCACCTTTAATATTAGCCATATAATCACCCAAGTGTTCAAGCATATCAGCATTGTGTTTTAATTGTCTACCAAAATAAGCATCGAAGTTTTCTTGCTTAACCATAAAGTTATCAAACTCATCCAAGCATGGGCTAGCAAACTTAGTAAATGGGATTTCAGCTTTATCATATCTATAGAGAGAATTTACCTTTACTACCTATGTCGGGTTATCAAGACCATGTATTTATTCAACAGGCGGTAAATTAAAGCCATGTATTTCTTCAATAGGAGGTAAATTCTTAACATCTTTAGCTTTAATGCCTTTTTCTTTCATAGATTTCTTTGCCTCTTGCATATCTTGAAGATTGAGAAATAGAATACCCCTTTTCTTCGGAGTTAGCATAGGAGTTGGTTCAGGATTGAATCAGGGATTGGATCAGGAAGTGTCCAATTATTTTCATTAGTCAACATATTATTCAATAAAATTTCAGCTTCATCTGGTGTTCTTTCCCTGAAAACACAACCAACACAACTATCCAGGTGGTCTCCGGAAGCATCAGTTAGTCCATTATAAAAGATATCAAGTATTTCATTTTTCTTAAGAGGGTGATCAGGCAAAGCATTAAGTAATTGGAGAAGCCTCCCCCAAGCTTGTGGGAGACTCTCTTCTTCAATTTGCACAAAATTATATATTTCCCTTAAAGCAGCTTGTTTCTTATGAGCGGGGAACTATTTAGCAGAGAAGTAATAAATCATATCCTGGGGACTACGCACACAACTAGGATCAACAGAATTAAACCATATCTTAGCATCGTCCTTTAATGAGAACGGAAATAATTTAAGGATATAATAATATCGAGTTTTCTCATCATTAGTGAACAGGGTGTCTATATCATTTAATTTAGTAGGATGTGCCACAATAGTTTCAGATTCATAGCCATATAAAGGATCAGATTCAACCAAAGTAATTATATCAGGGTCGACAGAGAATTCATAATCCTTATTAGTAACAAAGATAGGTGAAGTAGCATAAGCAGGATCATATTTCATTCTAGCATCCAGAGTTTTTTGTTTCAGCTTAGCTAATAATTTATTAAGATCACTCCTATCATTGCAAGCAAGAAAGTCTCTAGCAGTTTCTTCATCCACAACATAGCCCTCGGGCACAACAGGTAATTCATATCTATGGGGAGAGTCTTCATCATCACTTTCATCAATATTATCAGTTTCAATAATTTCATTCTCTCTAGCCCTAGCAAGTTGTTCATCAAGAAATTCACCAAGTGGCACAGTAGTATCAAGCATAGAAGTAGTATCATCATAAGTATCATGCATAGAAGAAGTGGCATCATCAATAACATGCGACTTATCAGAATTAATAGCAGAAGTAGGTTTGGGTGTCGCAAGCTTACTCAAAACAGAAGGTGAATCAAGTGCAGAGCTAGATGGCAGTTCCTTACTTCCCCTCGTAGTTGAGGGATAAATTTTGGTTCTTGGATCTTTCAAGTTCTTGATAATGATAAGCAGATATAAATCCCAAGTGACTCAAAGAATAGAGCTATGCTCCCCGGCAACGGCGCCAGAAAACAGTCTTGATAACCCACAAGTGTAGGGGATCGCAACCATTTTCGAGGGTAGAGCATTCAACCCAAATTTATTGATTCGACACAAGGGGAGCCAAAGAATATTCTCAAGTATTAGCAGCTGAGTTGTCAATCCAACCACACCTAGAACTTAATATCTGCAGCAAAGTGTTTAGTAGCAAAGTAATATGATAGTAGTGGTAACGGTAGCAAAAGTAATATTTTTGGTGTTTTATAGTGATGATAACAATAGAAACGGAAAAGTAAATAAGTGAAGAACAATATATGGAAAGCTCGTAGGCAATGGATCGGTGATACAGAATTATGCCGAATGCGGTTCATCATGTAACAGTCATAACCTAGGGTGACACAGAACTAGCTCCAGTTCATCAATGTAATGTAGGCATGTATTCCGGACATAGTCATACGTGCTTATGGAAAAGAACTTGCATGCCATCTTTTGTCCTACCCTCCCGTGGCAGCGGGTCCTATTGGAAACTAAGGGATATTAAGGCCTCCTTTTAATAGAGTACCGGACCAAAGCATTAACACATAGTGAATACATGAACTCCTCAAACTACGGTCATCCCCGAGAGTGGTCCCGATTATTTTCACTTCGGGCATGCCGGATCATAACACATAGTAGGTGACTATAGACTTGCAAGATAGGATCAAGAACTCTCATATATTGATGAAAACATAAAAGGTTCAGATCTGAAATCATGGCACTCGGGCCCTAGTGACAAGCATTAAGCATAGCAAAGTCATAGCAACATCAATCTCAGAACATAGTGGATACTAGGGATCAAACCCTAACGAAACTAACTCGATTACATGATAAATCTCATCCAACCCATCACCGTCCAGCAAGCCTGCGATGGAATTACTCACACATGGCGGTGAGCATCATGAAATTGGTGATGGAGGATGGTTGATGATGACGATGGCGATGGATTCCCCTCTACGGAGCCCCGAACGGACTCCAGATCAGCCCTCCCGAGAGAGTTTAGAGCTTGGCACCGGCTTCGTATCGTAAAACACGATGAATCCTTCTCCCTGGTTTTTTCTTCCCGAAATTGAACATATGGAGCCAGGGTTGAGGTCGGTGGAGCGTCAGGGGGCCCACGAGGCAGGGGGGCGCCCAGGTGGGTAGGGCGCCCCCCCCCCCTCCCTCGGGGACAGGTGGAGGCCCCCCTGACGTGGTACTTCCTTCTAGTATTTTTTATATATTCCAAAATAATTCTCCATTGATTTTCAGGTCATTCCCAGAACTTTTATTTCTGCACAAAAATAACACCATGGCAATTCTGCTGAAAACAGCGTCAGTCCGGGTTAGTTCCATTCAAATCATGCAAGTTAGAGTCCAAAACAAGGGCAAAAGTGTTTGGAAAAGTAGATATGACGGAGACATATCAGTTGGTTGCTGCCAAGTATAGCAATAAGGGCTCCTGGTGTTTGGGAGCAACCAAGGTAGGCACAAAGGGTAAGTAGGCCTTTAACTCTTGCAAAATTTTGAAGAAAGACAGGGCGCGCTCGGCAGAGTTGGAGATGAATCTGCTTGGCGCGGCAACACACCATGTCAGATGCCTCACATCCTTAACTGTCCTTAGCCCTTGGATTTGCTCGATGGCCTTGATCTTATCGGGGTTGGCTTTGATCCCGCGATGGGATACAAAGAACCCAAGCAAGTTGCCAGAGGGAACACCAAATACACACTTCTCCGGGTTGAGCTTCAGATTGATCGTGCACCGATTATCAAATGTGTCCTCCATATCCATAATAAGGGTGGCACTATCCTTCGTATTGACCACAGTATCATCCATATAGGCTTCTATGTTTCTATGCAACTATGGCTCAAAACAAATCTGGACTGCCCTTGCAAAAATTGACCTGGCACTCTTCAATCCGAATGGCATGCGGACAAAGCAGTAAGTACCACATGGAGTAATGAACGACATCTTCAATTCATCTTCCTTGGACATGAAGATTTGGTGATACCCAGAATATGCATCCAGAAAGGAGAGCAAAACACAACCTAAAGTTGAATCCACAATCTGGTCGATACGCGACAAGGGAAATGGGTCTTTCGGGCAAGCCTTGTTGAGATCTGTGAAATCTATGCAAAGCCTCCACTTCCCGTTAGCCTTCTGGACTACTAATGGATTTGCCAACCACGTGGGATGTAGCACTCCTCTGACCGAACCAGCTGCCTCAAGTTTCTTGATCTCTTCTGGAATGAACTATTGCCTCTCCAAGGTCTGCTTCCAGACTTTCTGCTTGACAAGTCAGGCATGTGGGCAGACAGCAAGGTGGTGCTTGATTACCTCCCTAGGAGCACCGGGGATATCAGATGGTTGCCAGGCAAACACGTCGATATTCACCTACAGGAAGGCAATGAGCGCGCTTTCCTATTTGCCATCGAGGGTGGCACTGATCGTGAAAGTACCATCAACGCCAGCCAGCCCTGCCGGGACCTTTTTCACTTGGGGTGTAGCAACTTTGTATCTCTTGCTGTTGGAACACTCTGGCACATCGTCAATGAGTGTCGTGCACTCGGTGGGGGCACGCTTCTTGGACTCTTTGCTGGAGCTCCTACAATCCATCTATTTTCCTTTCTTTTCCTTGGCGGGAACTAATGTTGTCGCTACATCTGCCACAACTTCGTCCCAATACAACTTGTCCACACAAATAATTGCATCCTTCTCATCTATTGGGATGGTGAGGACTCCCAGTGGCCCAGGCATCTTCAATGTGTTGTATGCATAATTCGATGCCGCCATGAACTTAGCCAGGGCCGGGGCTCCAAGAATCCCATTGTGCAGCATGGGGAGATCAACCACAATAAACACAATCCTCTCAGTCCGCTAGTCCAGTTCTCCCCCAGACATTACCGGCAACGTGATCTTTCCCTTAGGTTGGATCCTGCCGGGATTAACTCCTCGAAACATGTCGGTAACCTCTAGCTCTTCCTCTCCTATCTGAAGTTTGCTGATAACTACTAGGGAAATCAGATTCAACCGGGCCCCGCCGTCCACCAACATCTTTGTGACCTTGAGGTTCCGAATTGGTGGGGAGACCAACAATGGCAAACACCCTACCACAGTGGTACGGTTGGGATGTTCCTCCTTGTCAAAGATGATGGGCGTGTGAGACTTGAGCAGCTTCCGGGCCTCAGGCGCTGGTTCCACAGAATTGACTTCTCGTGCCCACTGTTTGAGCTGGCGCTGAGAAGTGTGCGGTGATGCACCTCCGTCAATCCACAGGGCGTCCGTAGCCTTCTGAAACTCCTGCTCACTGGTTTCCTCCTCATCCCCTCCATCATTCTCAGCATCACACGTTATGTTCTCTCGACCTTTGGCGGGCTTTCATTGCTTCCGAAAGGGTTTGCCGGGGCGATTTACTTTACCGCCCCGACCCTTACCGCCAGCAACATTCTGACCTTTTTCCTTATCATGCTTCTCATACTCTGCTCTCTGTTTATTGACAAGCTGCTCAACCTGATAACATATTTGAAGGTCGTGGCCCTTGGTCCGATGAATCTTGCAGTATGGCCCATCACCTTTCCTGGCTTTGTCAGCAGCAGCGGCCTCCCGGCAGTTAGTGCAAATGGCAGCTTCCTTTCCGCAGGCCTCAGCTTTGGCCTTCTTGCCGATACTAGGCATACCCGATCCTTCACCAGTCATCACTGCCTTATCTCTCCGCTTCTTATGGTGCATCTTGCTCTCCTTCTGACTAGCTGGTTCATCCTCATCCTCAGAATCAACATTGGTGCAATCTTCCTCTCCGAGCAACTTCCTTCCTTCCTCCATCTGAGCGAACTTATCTACCAGAGTGTAAAGCTCCTTTACAGTCTTGGGAAACCATACGTTCATCTTGGAAGGAATACGATAGTTGCGCACGTAGGACTAGAAGGCAGCTATTACGGCTGCCGGATGGATATTTGGGATATTTCTATGAACTTTGCTGAATCTTTTAAATACTTACGGAGGGTTTCTCCTTCCTTCTGTTGGAGAAATTGCAAGTAGCTGGGCCTACCGAGTTCTTGATGGCCGCCCATGAAGGCGCCAAGAACTCGTGGCACAGGTCTGCCCATGACGAAATGGAGTTCTCTGGTAGGTGCATCAGCCAAGACCTCACATTGGACATGAGGGCCAAATGGAAGTAGTTGGCAAACACCTTCTCATATCTTCCCCCGGTAGCCTGAATAGCAATGGTGCAGATGCTCAAGAACTAAGCTGGATTCAACCTCCCGTCGTACTTCTTGGGTATTTCTGGCTTGAACGCGCGAATGGACGGCCAACGGACTTACCGCGACTCACGAGTAAAGGCAGGGCAGCCAACCTCGAAAGGTAGGCACCTGCCAATACCGATCGCGGGCTCGTCGACGTCATGGCCGTTGTACCTGTCGGTCTGGCGGAGGTCATCACGGTGTTGCTCGACGACGACACGCGTCTCTCCTCTCCGCCTATCCTCCGGGGCTTGTCGTTGGCCTGGACGGGCTCGGGGGTTCGAAGAAGCCATTGAGACTTCTTCCGGGTCTTGATTCTGTTGCGCTCGCGTTGGTTGCCTTGGCGGGGACTGCAGCGTGGGGATGGCCCCTTCCGTACGGTAAGCAGCATGAGTTGTTGCTATCGGTTGGGGAGGTCACGTCAGGCCAGCTCGCCGTGAGCCCCTAGCTTTCGCAAAACCGAGAAGGATTTGGATGGTGGCATGCCATTCATCCATCTTCTCGGCCGCTGGTGGGAACCTCAGCAACAGTTGACCCCCCGCCATGGCCTCCAAAGCCGTACTTGGCCAAGATGATGATGAAGTCGATCGTACCATCGCTCGGCTCCTGACGATGCCAGCGGCGGCAGAACTGCGCCCCCGCTGCTGTTGTGGGGTGACCACTTGGACATGGTGCGGCGAAGGCGCTTGAGTGCCAGCGGCTCCGTCGGGAGCAGCGGCTTGGTTGACCTGTCCCTGGGGGGGTGCACGCATGGTGTCTGCACCTGTGGTGGGAGCGGCCGGAGGGCGGAGATTCACCCCGGTCCACGCGCCGTTGTTGCGGCTGTGCCCGTCGGTGAAGGAAAGGGGCGAAGATGGAGTAACCCCTTTACCCGTACCTTGGGGAGCATGGCCGTCAGGGTGGTGATGGTGCCGCCTACTCTAACCACGCCACTAGCTGCCTCCATGTCCTCGTTTTCCTCCACACCCCTCGCGGCGCTGGAGGCCACGGGTGGCGGAGCCTTCAAGGTGGATGGGTGAGCCGAAGGATCATGTTTTTTCTTGGGCGCCATGGTCGATGGCGTCATCGAAGATGAAGATGGTGATGAAGTCGATGCGCTACACACACCTTCAGGTTCGCGCAAGAGAGAACCTACCTGGCATGCCAAATATGTCATGGGAAACCATGGCCACCTATGGGACCAGGACGCCCCTTGCTGGTTCGGAAGGGGGGCAACGCATGGCGCAAAGAGCAGATGAGCATGGGGCAGCATTGCAGAGATCATGGAGGCAACTTCACCCAGGTTCGGGCCGCCGTGAGGCGTAAAACCCTACTCCTGCTTTGGTGGATTGATGGTGGAAAGGTGGTGGCAGAGCATAGTGCACTTGCCCGGCAGGGTTGCCTCGAGGCAGCAGTGGCTACGCGCATACAGGGGCATCAGTTATCCAATCATCTAACCCTTTCTCTAGTTTCCATGGGCCTCCTTTTATAGATCAAGGGGTTACCACAGTGGCAAAGTAGTCATTACGCACTGATAAGATAGCAAACAGTGCTATCATTCCTAACTCTGCGGGCTGACAGGGCGCATTAAATGCACCGCTCAATGTTACATCGTTGGTTGCCCAACAAGGCTTGCCGGGCTATCTTGTCAGCTCCGCTCCTGCTCGCTTGACACGTCGCAGGACGGGTGTCGTCTGAGGGTTTCTCCAATAGAAAATGGCTGCCATGTGGCGAATGGCTTCCACTTAATTACTTTCCGGCTTGAAACCACACTGATCGATGACGTGCGTCGTGGTAGAGTGGTTGGGGAGGTGGTTTTGCTTCCCTGAGTCCTGGCAGGCCCTGCCAGGGCACTTAGTTGGTTCGTTTTTAGTGGTGGCGTCGCCCCTTGCTGGGCTCGCCTGCCCGGCAAGGGAGGCTTTTCTCTTGACGATATCCTGCTTCTCTGGTTTGATCTTGGTCCCTCTGATCTGCATGTTGGTCCTTCAAATCTCTAGGGTTCTTGCACTCTGATTTGGGCTTGTGCCTCAATCTTGTTCCCATGCCTATGCACAGTCTGGGGAACAAACCCAGGGTTTGTTGCACCGATAAGAATCTTGGCAATACCTATTAGACTATACACTTAGATGGGTCCAGACAGTTGGAAGGCTCAGGGGCTGGAGTCATTTTGGAATTTCCACGAGGTGATAAAGTTTGTTATGTCTTAAGGCTCATGTTCCCTTGTACAAACAATGCAGCTGAGTATGAAGCCTTCTCCATGGACTACGAATGGCCAAGGAGATGAACCTGAGCTGGGTCAGATGTTTGGGCGACTCAGACTTGGTGGCTCAACAAGTCTTAGGAAAGTGGGATTCTAGAGACCCACTTATATATGGTGGCTTATCGTCAGGCATGGACAACATTGCTGGTCATTTTTAAAGGGTACCGAGTGTATCACATACACCGACGCAAGAACGAGGTGGCTGATGCACTATCTCGGCTTGGATCACAGCGTAAGCCGGTTCCCCCATTGTGGTCCTTGATGTGTTGCATAATCCTTCTGTCAAATTGCCTTCATAGGATGATCTTGCTATTCCTGACCCAGAGCGATAGTTGGTGGCAGCTCTACGGCCTATTTCTAACTAGACGATGCCTTATCTAACTTATTTGACCCAGGGAGAGTTACCAGACAATGAAAATCTGGCACGGCAAATCACATGGTGGTCCAAGTCCATGACCATTGTTAATGGCACAGTTACACATATGTAGTGTGACTGGTATTTCCCAACATTGTGTTTCTCCTAAAGAAGGACATGAGATTCTACATGTGATTCGTGCAGGTGATTGTGATCATCATGCCGGGTCATGATCTTTGGTGGCTAAACCTTTTCGTCATGAGTTTTTCTGGTTGATGGCTCATGTTGATTGATACATCTCCGTCGTATCTATAATTTTTGATTGTTCCATGCCAATATTCTACAACTTTCATATACTTTTGGCAACTTTTTATACTATTTTTGGGACTAACATATTGATCCAGTGCCCAGTGCCAGTTCCTACCTGTTGCATGTTTTTGGTTTTGCAGAATATCCTTATCAAATGGAGTCCAAACGGGATAAAAATGGACGGAGATACTTTTTGGAATATTTGGAAAATTCCGGACGAAAAATCCACGCGAGACGGTGCCCGAGATTGTCACGAGGCAGGGGGGTGCCCCTACCCTCGTGAGCCACCCGTAAGGCGGTTGACCCTCTTCTTTTGCCGTAGGAAAGCTAATTTTCGGAAGAAAAAAATCATGGCAAAGGTTTCAAGCCAATCGGAGTTACGGATCTCCATATATACACGAAACGGTGAAATAGAGCCACGGGAGAACGCAGAAACAAAGAGAGACAGAGAGACAGATCCAATCTTGGAGGGGATCTCGCCCCTCCCGTGCCATGGAGGCCATGGACCAGTGGGGAAACCCTTCTCCCATCCAGGGAGGAGGTCAAGGAAGAAGAAGAAGGAAGGGGGCTCTCTCCCCCTCGCTTCCGGTGACACCGGAGTGCCACCGGGGGCCATCATCATCACCACGATCTACACCAACACCTCCGCCATCTTCACAAACATCTCCATCACCTTCCCCCCTCTATCTACAGCGGTCCACTCTCCCGCAACCCGCCGTACCCTCTACTTGAACATCGTGCTTTATGCTTCATATTATTATCCAATGATGTGTTGCCATCCTATGATGTCTGAGTAGATTTTTGTTGTCCTATCGGTGGTTGATGAATTGCTATGATTGATTTAATTTGCTTGTGGTTATGTTGCTGTCCTTTGGTGCCCATCATATTATTGCATGCATGGATCACACCATAGGTTTAGTTGTATGTTGAGAGGACTATGTATTGGAGGGCAAGAGTGACAGAAGCTTCAACCTAGCATAGAAATTGATGCATACGGGATTGAAGGGGGGCCAATATATCTTAATGCTATGGTTGGGTTTTACCTTAATGAAGATTAGTAGTTGCGGATGCTTGCTAATAGTTCCAATCATAAGTGCATACAATTCCAAGTCAGGGATGACATGCTAGCAGTGGCCTCTCCCACATAATACTTGCTATCAGTCTAGTAAAGTAGTCAATTGCTTAGGGGCAATTTCACAACTCCTACCACCACTTTTCCACACTCTCTATATTTAATTTATTGTTTCTTTATCTAAACAGCCCCTACTTTTTATTACGTACTCTTTATTATCTTGCAAACCTATCCAACAACACCTACAAAGTACATCTAGTTTCATACTTGTTCTAGGTAAAGCGAACGTCAAGCATGCGTAGAGTTGTATCGGTGGTCGATAGAACTAGAGGGAATATTTGTCCTACCTTTAGCTCCTCGTTGGGTTCGACACTCTTACTTATTGAAAACCATTGCGAACCCCTATACTTGTGGGTTATCAAGACATTTTTCTGGCGCCGTTGCCGGGGAGCAATAGCGTGGGGTGAATATTCTCGTGTGTCCTTGTTTGCTTTATCACTAAGTAATTTTTATTTGTTGTTCTTAGTTGTTCTTTATCTTTAGTTATGGATATGGAACATGAAATACCAAAAAAAAATTAGGTGTACTTTCTGCTCATGGAGCTGGGGAACCTCCTAAAACCCTCGATGCTGGTTCTGTGAAAGATATTATGTACTACTTTAATTATCCTGAGAAAACCCCATTCAATTATGTAATGGGAGTAATGTTGGATCAGCATGAATACTTTAGGGATTACCACTTGACACAAAAAGGGAAACTATTATGGGATCAAATTCATATATTGAAGTGGTATGCTCTGCAAATATGCTTGAGTTATGATATTACTTGTTGCTCTAGGATGAAGGCTCCACACCTTCCCTTTTCATGTGAATTTAATGATGATGAAACCTTGGCTTCTTATGCTAGAGGTATATATGATTACTATGATGTGGAAAAAATAGAATAATTTGTTGCTTTTAAGGGTGCTTATGAAATTGAATCTTTGATTGAAAAGAATGAAGCTTATGATGATGCTGTTTATAGATCTGAAAATTTAGCTATCCTCAAATATTGCTATGAGAATTATGAATACAATTACGAAATTAATGCACTTATTGAGAAAGTCTCCGCTGTCCAAGAAGAGACTAATATTTTGCAGCAATCTATGGAAGAAGAAATTGATGAAACTTTGAGCTCATTGGATGAAAAATATGAGGAAGAGAGCGAAGAACAAAAGGAGGAAGATCGGATTGATCACCCGTGCCCACCTTCTAATGAGAGTAACTCTTCAACTCATACATTGTTTAATTTCCCTTCGTGCTTAATGAATGCTATGATAATTGCTATGATCCCGCCGATTCTTTTGAAATATCCCTTTTTGATGATGCTTGCTATGCTTGTGGCCAAGATGCCAATATGAATTATGCTTATGGAGATGAACTTTCTATAGTTCCTTATGTTAATCATGAAATTGTTGCTATTGCACCCACGCATGATAGTCCTATTATCTTTTTGAATTCTCCCGATTACACTATATCGGAGAAGTTTGCACTTATTAAGGATTATATTGATGGGTTGCCTTTTACCGTTGCACATGATGATTTTGATGAATACAATATGCATGTGATTGCTGCTCCTACTTGCAATTATTATGAGAGAGGAACTATATCTCCACCTCTCTATGTTTCCAATATGACAAAATTGCAAGAAACTGTTTATACAATGCATTTGCCTATACTATGTGTGCATGAATTGTTCTTTTATGACATGCTGATGCATAGGAAGAGAGTTAGACTTCGTTTTTACAAGATATATGTTACTTTGTGCTCACTACTAAATGCTAAATCATTGTTAATTAAAATTGGCTTTGATATACCTTGGGATCCGGGTGGATTCATTACTTGAGCACTATATGCCTAGCTTAATGGCTTTAAAGAAAGCGCTGCCAGGGAGACAACCCGGAAGTTTTAGAGAGTCATTTATTTCTGTTGTGTGCTTTTATAAAGTTTAGAAATAAAAATAATGTTCCAATGTTTTCCTTTAGGATGTTTACATTTGCTTGATGGTTTGTACGGTGGAGGACAGAAACTTTGGCTGTAGTGCACGATTTTACATTTTTAGCCGGAATGTCAAATGGTTCTGATTCCTTTTGATATGTCTTCCTATAGAAATTGTTTATTTTTCCGAATTTTGGTAGAATTGTTCAAGAATCAGAAGTATGGTGAATGTTCAGATTATTATAGACTGTTCTGTTTTGGACAGATTCTGTTTTTGATGCATAGTTTGCTTGTTTTGATGAAAGTGTCAATTTATATTTGTGGATTAAGCCACGAAAAAGTTATATTACATTAGACACAATGCAAAAACAAAATATGAATTTGTTTGCAATAGTACTTAGAGTAGTGATTTGCTTTATTATACTAACGGATCTTACCAAGTTTTTTGTTGAAGTTTTGTGTGGATGAAGTGTTCGATGATCGAGAAGGTCTCGATGTGAGAATAAGGAAGAGAGGCAAGAGCTCAAGCTTGGGGATTCCCGAGGCATCCCAAGTAAATATTCAAGGAGACTCAAGCATCTAAGCTTGGGGATGCCCCGGAAGGCATCCCCTCTTTCTTCAAACAAGTATCGGTATGTTTTCGGATTCGTTTCGTTCATGCGATATGTGCAATCTTGGAGCGACTTTTGCATTTAGTTTTCTTTTTTTTATGCACCATGCTGGTATGAGATAGTCCTTGGTTGATTTATAGAATTCTCTTTGCACTTCACTTATATCTTTTGAGTATGGCTTTATAGAATGCTTCATGTACTTCACTTATATCATTTGAAGTTTGGATTTCCTATTTCTCTTTACATAGACAACCACCATTTGTAGAATGCTCTTTTGCTTAAATTATATTTGTTAAAGCATGGGCATATCTTTTGTAGAAAGAATTAAACTCTCTTGCCTCACTTATATATATTTAGAGAGATGACAGGAATTGGTCATTCATATGGTTAGTCATAAAATCCTACATAAAACTTGTAGATCACTCAATATGATATGTTTGATTCCTTGCAATAGTTTTGCGATATAAAGATGGTGATATTAGAGTCATGCTGGTGGGTGGTTGTGAATTTTAGAAATACTTGTGTTGAGGTTTGTGATTCCCATAGCATGCACGTATGGTGAACTGTTATGTAACGAAGTTGGAGCATGAGGTATTTATTGATTGTCTTCCTTATGAGTGGCGGTCGGGGACGAGCGATGGTCTTTTCCTACCAATCTATCCCCCTAGGAGCATGCACGTAGTACTTTGTTTCGATGAATAATTGATTTTTGCAATAAGTATGTGAGTTCTTTATGACTAATGTTGAGTCGATGGGTTATACACACTCTCACCCTTCCATCATTGCTAGCCTCTCTAGTACCACGCAACTTTCGTCGGTACCATAAACCCACCATATACCTTCCTCAAAACGCCCACCATACCTACCTATCATGGCATTTCCATACCCATTCCGAGATATATTGCCATGCAACTTTCATCGTCATCATATACATGACTTGAGCATTCATTGTCATATTGCTTTGCATGATCGTAAGATAGCTAGCATGATGTTTTCATGGCTTGTCCGTTTTTTGATGTCATTGCTATGCTAGATCATTGCACATCCCGGTACACCGCCGTAGGCATTCATATAGAGTCATATCTTTGTTCTAGATATCAAGTTGTAATATTGAGTTGTAAGTAAATAAAAGTGTGATGATCATCATTATTAGAGCATTGTCCCATGTGAGGTTATCAAAATAAAAGTGGCCAAAGAAGCCCCCCAAAAAGAGAGAGAGAGAGAGAGAGCGGCCAAAGAAGCCTACAAAAAATGAGAGAAAAAGAGAGAAGGGGCAATGTTACTATCCTTTTACCACACTTGTGCTTCAAAGTAGCACCATGTTCTTCATATAGAGAGTCTCTTGAGTTATCACTTTCATATACTAGTGGGAATTTTCATTATATAACTTGGCTTGTATATTCCAACGATGGGCTTCGTCAAATGCCCTAGGTATTCATGAGCAAGCAGGTTGGATGCACACCCACTTAGTTTTAGTTTGAGCTTTCATATACTTATAGCTCTGGTGCATCCGTTGCATGGCAATCCCTACTCACTCACATTGATATCTTGATGGGCATCTCCATAGCCCGTTGATACGCCTAGTTGATGTGAGACTATCTTCTCCTTTTTGTCTTCTCCACAACCACCATTCTATTCCACCTATAGTGCTATGTCCATGGCTCACGCTCATGTATTGCGTGAAAGTTGAAAAGGTTTGAGAACGTCAAAAGTATGAAACAATTGCTTGGCTTTTCATCAGGGTTGTGCATGATGTGAGTTTTTTGTGTGGTGAAGATGGAGCATAGCCAGACTATATGATTTTGTAGGGATAACTTTCTTTGGCCTTGTTATTTTGAAAATACATGATTGCTTTATTAGTAGGCTTGAAGTATTATTGTTTTTATGTCCAATGGTGGACTATAGCTTTGAATCACTCATGTCTTAATATTCATGACATGATTAGACATATGATCAAGATTATTCTAGGTATCATTCCACACCAAAAATTATCTTTTTTATCGTTTACCTACTCGAGGACGAGCAGGAATTAAGCTTGGGGATGTTGATACGTCTCTGTCGTATCTATAATTTTTGATTGTTCCATGCCAATATTCTACAACTTTCATATACTTTTGGCAACTTTTTATTCTATTTTTGGCACTAATATATTGATCCAGTGCCTAGTGCCAGTTCCTGTGTGTTGCATGTTTTTGGTTTCGCAGAATATCCATATCAAACAGAGTCCAAACGGGATAAAAACAGACGGAGATACATTTTGGAATGTTTGGAAAATTTCGGAAGAAAAATCCACGTGAGACGGTGCCCGAGGTGGTCACAAGGCAGGGGGCGCGCCTGCCCCCCTAGGCGCGCCCCCTACCCTCGTGAGCCACCCGTAAGGTGGTTGACGCTCTTCTTTTGCCACAAGAAAGCTAATTTTCGGAAAAAATCACGGCGAAGGTTTCAGGCCAATCGGAGTTACGGATCTCCATATATACACGAAACGGTGAAACAGAGCCAGGGGAGAATGCAGAAACCGAGAGAGACAGAGAGACAGATCCAATCTCGGAAGGGCTCTCGGCCCTCCCGTGCCATGGAGGCCATGGACCAGAGGGGAAACCCTTCTCCCATCTAGGGAGGAGGTCAAGGAAGAAGAAGGAGGAGGGGGGCTCTCTCCCCCTCGCTTCCGGTGGCACCGGAGTGCCACCGGGGGCCATCATCATCACCGCGATCTACACCAACACCTCTGCCATCTTCACCAACATCTCCATCACCTTCCCCCCTCTATCTACAGCGGTCCACTCTCCCGCAACCTGCTGTACCCTCCACTTGAACATGGTGCTTTATGCTTCATATTATTATCCAATGATGTGTTGCCATCCTATGATGTCTGAGTAGATTTTTGTTGTCCTATCGGTGGTTGATGAATTGCTATGATTGATTTAATTTGCTTGTGGTTATGTTGTTGTCCTTTGGTGCCCATCATATTATTGCATGCATGGATCACACCATAGGTTTAGTTGTATGTTGAGAGGACTATGTATTGGAGGGCAAGAGTGACAGAAGCTTCAACCTAGCATAGAAATTGATGCATACGGGATTGAAGGGGGGCCAATATATCTTAATGCTATGGTTGGGTTTTACCTTAATGAAGATTAGTAGTTGCGGATGCTTGCTAATAGTTCCAATCATAAGTGCATAGAATTCCAAGTCAGGGATTACATGCTAGCAGTGGCCTCTCCCACATAATACTTGCTATCAGTCTTGTAAAGTAGTCAATTGCTTAGGAGCAATTTCACAACTGCTACCACCACTTCTCCATACTCGCTAAATTTAATTTATTGTTTCTTTATCTAAACAGCCCCTACTTTTATTTACGTACTCTTTATTATCTTGCAAACCTATCCAACAACACCTACAAATTACTTCTAGTTTCATACTTGTTCTAGGTAAAGCAAACGTCAAGCGTGCGTAGAGTTGTATTGGTGGTCGATAGAACTGGAGGGAATATTTGTCCTACCTTTAGCTCCTCATTGGGTTCAACACTCTTACTTATCAAAAACTGTTGCAATCCCCTATACTTGTGGGTTATCCCTGATGCCGAAGACATTGTCAGCAAGTGGATGGATGTCAGAAATCTGGAAGGCAAGCTCATGTGCCGGCTCATGTGTCAGCAAGTGGATGGTTGGACCGTTCGGAAGGTCTAAGGACAAGAAGACTCAACTTTTGGTGGCAGTTGAGAAGTTTACCAAGTGGGTTGAAGCAGAGGCAGTCAGTAATTGTGAAGCAGTGACTGCAACTCAGTTTGATAAAAAGTTGATCTTCCGCTTTGGTTATCCTCATAGTATCATAACCGGTAATGGTACAAACCTGTCTAAGGGTGCTATGAAGGAGTTCTGTCAAAGAGAGCACATCTTTCTTGATGTTTCCTTGGTAGCTCATCCGTAATCAAATGGTCAGGAAGACGCACTAACCAGGAGATATTACAAGGTATCAAGCCCTGGCTGATGGTTCCCCTGGCATGAACACCGGGTTGTTGGGTTGAGGAGCTTCCTTCGGTTCTTTGGAGTATTAGGACCACCCCCAATAGTTCAACGCGTTACATGCCCTTCTTCATGGTTTACGGTGCTAAGGCAGTTCTCCCGAGTGATACTCATCATGACTCGCCTAGTGTGGTGGCTTACGAGGCAGACAATGAGACGACATGTCAAAACGCATTAGCTCGCTCAACAATTTACCAACAAGACCTGCATCACTATCACAACCGCAGAGTTCGAAGCCAAACGTTCCAGGAGGGCGACTTAGTGCTCCGTTTGACTCAACATGCCTTGGAACGCTTAAGCCATAGACTCTTTTCATTGTACATAACTTTGTCAATGTATATATCTTTTTATGATCAACATAATAAAGCCAATGATGTATACTACGCAACTTTATTCTTGTAGACACGTGTTGGGCCTCCAAGCGCAGAGTTTTATCAATCCTTGGGAAGCGTAGGATGAAGATGACCTCTCTCAAACAACCCTGCAACCAAATAATAAAAAGTCTCTTGTGTCCCCAACACACCTAATACAATTGTAATTTGTATAGGTGCACTAGTTCGGCGAAGAGATGGTGATACAAATGTAATATGGATAGTAGATATTGATTTTTGTAATAGGAACAATAAGAAACAGCAAGGTAGCAAGTAACAAAAGTGAGCACAAACGGTGTTGCAATGCTTGAAAATGAGGCCTAGGATCCATACTTTCGCTAGTGCAATCTCTCAACAATGCTAATATAATTGGATCATATAACCATCCCTCAACGTGTGATGAAGAATCACTCCAAAGTTCCTATCTAGCGGAGAACATAAGAAGAAATTGTTTGTAGCTATTCTTTCCGATCGATCTATCCAAGAGTTTGTACTAAAATAACAACAAGTTATTCTTTCCGATCGATCTATCAAGAGTTCATACTAAAATAACACTAAGTTATTCTTTCCGATCGATCTATCAAGAGTTCGTACTAAAATAATACCAAAGCAAATTCGGATTCATAATACTCAATTCGACACAAAGAACCTCAAAGAGTGCCCCCCAAGATTTCTAGCAGAGAAACAAAAGATGAGAACGTGCATCAACCACTACGCTTAAATTACCCCAATGTCACCTTGGCAATCCGCGAGTTGAGTGCCAAAACACATATGAAGTGAATCAATATGATATTCCATTGTCACCATGGGTATTCATAGCAAGACATACATCAAGTGCCCTCAAATCCCTAAAAGTATTCAATTTGATAAAACGAAATCTCAAATGGAAAACTCAATTTACAACAAGATAGAGAGGGGAAAACACCATATGATTCGACTATATGAACAAAGCCCACGATACATCAAGATCATGACATCTCAAGGACACGAGAGAGAGAGAGAGAGAGAGAGAGATTAAACACATAGCTACTGGTACAAACACTCCTCATCATGCTGGCCGCCGGGATGATTAAGATGGCCACCGGTGATGATTTCCCCCTCCGACAAGGTGCCGGAACGCGCTCCTGATTAATTTTTGGTGGCTACAGATCCTTGCAGTGTCGCAACTTCTGATCTAGGGTTACCCGAGTGTTTTTGGAATATTTGAGAATTTATACGGAGAAGAGGCGGTGCTGGAGGCCACCGAGGTGGGCACAACCCACCACGGCATGCCTAGGACCCCAGGCGCGCCCAGGTGGGTTGTGCCCCCATCGGGACACCCCTCTGGTAGTTCTCTGGCCCATCCTGGGTGTTCTGGTTCATAAAAATTCTCCAAAAAGTTTCGCGGTGTTTGTACTCCATTTGATATTGATTTCCTGCGAACTAAAAAACAAGCAAAAAGACATCAACTGGCACTAGGCACTATGTCAATAGGTTAGTCCCAAAAAATGATATAAAGTTGCTATAAAATTATTGTAAAACATCCAAGAATGATAATATAACAACATGGAACAATAAAAAAATTATAGATACATTGGAGACGTATCAGCATCCCCAAGCTTAATTCCTGCTTGATCTCCTCATTCATGGCTGATCTTTGACAAGTGGATTATGTATTAGCTATCTGCTCTTAAACTTCCACTTGACCGCGCACAGCCCCATTGTGCGTGGTTGGAATGATGTATATATGATGTAAATGTGTAAACACCTACATTATATATGAAAACACCAGATGGCTAAATGATAAAAACAGATTTTTTGATGTGGAATGTTGTCTATCATGTTCATCACATTCTTTTCTTTTGTAGAATGGACATATGGACTTTTATATGGTGCAAAGCAATAGTCTAGTTTTGACATGAAGATTTTAATACTCAAGCATATCAAGTAGGAACCATGTCTTTCGAAATATCAAGACTAAAGCAAGTTATCCCTAGCCCATCATGCTCAATCATTGATCCATTCATGAAACAAACTCGCATATTAGCTACATCCAATGCTCAAGTACGATCATAGTGCCCCTTAGTTGGTGATTGTAAGAGAAGATGGAGACTCAAATAAAAATTAAAATTGCATAAAGTAAATAGGAAGGCCCTTCCTATAGGGAAGTGGGATTTGTAGAGGTTCCAGAGCTCAAAGCTTAAATTGAGAGATAAAAGATTTTGGGAGGCACAATTTTCCCGTCAACGAAAATGACCGAGTAATTCCCAACACTTTCCATGCTAGATATATCATAGGCGGTTCCCAAACAGAAAATAAAGTTTATTCCTTTTTCCACCATCCTTTGACAATCCATGGCTAACCGTACCTACGGGCGCCCTCCATACCAACACTTTCCAAGAAATTTATTATTTGACAACATAAAATAAATTCATGTTTCATTTTGGGACTGGGCATCCCTAATACCTTTGCCATACTCTCGTGCAATAACGAGTGAATAAACACTCATTTGGAGAATAACACATCTAGCATGGAAAATATTGGCCACCCCGTGCTGCTTCATGAGCGGTACGAGCACAAAGAAAGGAAATTATTTTGAAATTTTAGATATGGCATATACAAATTTGCTTAGAACGGCACGAGAATGTCGCATATAGGTAGGTATGGTGGACTCATGTGGCAAAACTGGATTGAAGGATTTTGGATGCACCAATAGTATCTCTACTTACTACAAGTGAAGGCTAGCAAAAAGATTGACAGGCAACCAACCAAGAAACGAAAAATCACATAAGGGAGCATTAAGCATAACTAACACCGAATAATGCACCACAAGTAGGATATAATTTCATTGCATAACTATTGACTTCTGTGCTTGCATAGGGAATCACAAACTTTAACATAAATTTGCTTACTAAAGCATAATTACTCACCAACATGACTCACATATCACTATCATCATATCTCAAAACTATTACAAAGAATCAAGTTTAATTTGTCCAATGATCTTAATGAAAGTTTTTATTATATCCCTCTTGAATATCAATCACTTTGGGACTAGTTTCATATGTTGCAATTGCTTTTGACTAGCTTCACCGAGGTCTTTCATTGAAAAATTCTTATTCAAGTATCCTTTTATGATATCCGGAAATTCTATATCATTTCCAATCAATAATAGGTCATCCACATATAATATTAGAAATGCTATGGAGCTCCCACTCACTTCTTGTAAATACAGGCTTCTCCAAAAGTCTATATAAAACCATATGCTTTGATTACACTATCAAAGTGTATATTCCAACTCCGAGATGCTTGCACCTGTCCATAAATGGATCGATGTAGCTTGCACACTTTGTTAGCACCTTTAGGATCGACAAAACCTCATGGTTGCATCAGATACAACTCTTCTTTGAAAAATCCAATAAGGAATGCACTTTTGATGTCCATTTGCCAAATTTCATAATCATAAAATGCGGCAATTGCTAACATGATTCGGACAGCCTTAAGCATCGCTACAGGTGAGAAGGTCTCATCGTAGTCAATTCCTTGAACTTGTCAAAAAAACCTTTTGCAACAAGTCAAGCTTTGTAGACAGTAACATTACCATCAGGGTCAGTCTTCTTCTTGAAGATCCATTTATTCTCTATGGCTTGCCCATCATCGGGGAAGTCAACAAAACTTCATACTTTGTTCTCATACATGGATCTCATCTAAGATTTCATGGCCTCAAGCCATTTTGCAGAATCTGGGCTCATCATCGCTTCCTTATAGTTTGTAGGTTCGTCATGGTCTAGCAACATGACTTCTAGAACAGGATTACCGTACCACTCTGGTGTGGAACACACTCTGGTTGACCTACGAGGTTCGGTAGTAGCTTGATCTGAAGTTTCTTAATCATCATCATTTACTTCCTCACAAGTTGGTGTCGGCATCACGGGAACAGTTTTTTGTGATGAGCTACTTTCCAATTCAAGACGAGGTACAATTACCTCATCAAATTCTACTTTCCTCCCACTCACTTCTTTCGAGAGAAACTCCTTCTCTAGAAAGGATCCATTCTTAGCAACAAATATCATGCCTTCGGATCTGTGATAGAAGGTGTACCCAACAGTTTCTTTTGGGTATCCTATGAAGACGTACTTTTCTAATTTGGGTTCGAGCTTATCAGGCTGAAGCTTTTTCACATAAGCAACACAACCCCAAACTTTAAGAAATGACAGCTCAGGTTTCTTGCCAAACCACAGTTCATACAGTGTCGTCTCAACAGATTTAGATGGTGCCCTATTTAACATGAATGCAGCTATCTCTAATGCATAACCCCAAAATGATAGTGGTAAATCAGTAAGAGACATCATAGATTGCATCATATCTAAAAAAGTACGGTGATGACATTCAAACACACCATTACGCTCTGCTGTTCTAGGTGGTGTGAGTTGTAAAACTATTCCACGTTGTTTTAAATGACGGCCAAACTCGTAACTCAAATATTCACCTCCGCGATCAAATCATCGAAACTTTTTTTCTTGTTACGATGATTCTCCACTTCACTATGAAATTCTTTGAACTTTTCAAATGTTTCAGACTCGTGTTTCATTAAGTAGATACACCCATATCTGCTCAAATCATCTTTGAAGGTCAGAAAATAATGATACCATTAGTAAGCCAGAGCACACTAGTGGCGCATCATCAACTAGTGCGCCATTAGTAAGCCAGAGCACATGGGTAAATATGGCCCCCTGGGAGGCATACTAATGGCGCACCATGGGTATACTAATGGCGCACTGCGTGGTGCACCATTAGTATACTAGATACTAATGGCGCACCCGTGGTGCGCCATTAGTAAAAAATTCTAATGGCGTGATGCTAGTGGCGCACCTGTGGTGCGCCATTAGTAGGCAAAATAGGTGCGCCACTAGCAGGCCTTTTCCTAGTAGTGCTCGAGGCCCCTGGCTTGTAATATGATGCTTGTATGACTTATTTTATTTGTAGAGTTGTGTTGTGATATCTTTCCGTGAGTCCCTGATCTTGATCGTACACGTTTGCGTGTATGATTAGTGTACGGTCAAATCAGGGGCGTCACAGGTTGGTATCAGAGCTGACTTCCTATAGGAATCCCCCTTCCACGCTCCTTGGCCGAAGTTGAGTCTAGTCGATGAAATATGTTTTACTAACATGGCTGTGCGGCCCATGGGCCCACGTCGCCATTGGGTGGTAATATGATCTTTTATTCCTCGTCTATAGTCTGGGATTCTGATTTCTCTTCTATTCGGGTGAAATGATTTTTAATAATTCTAACATTAGGGTCTCGTGATCACATCCACTCGAAGAGCCCCTTGTTACAGATGATCGCCCGCTGTACTGAAGGATTGCGAAGATACTCTCTGTTGTTCTCTTGAGACTTTGTGCCCATTGCTTTTGTCATCCCCTATAACCCCCTATGGACAAATACCTACACCTGTCATCCTTTCTTTTACTCCTAGTTAATCTTGTTATTACAAGATACCCCGAAATTCTCTCTGTTGTTCCAAAAATACTTTGTGCCCGCTCCCCTTGTAGTTCTTTGCAACCTGAATACTCCTACGAATAATTTCTCGCACTTATCGAGTATCCGCTCATCCCCAGTGGATACATGTATGTCACAAAAGTCTACGAAATACCATTTGATATCCGAAAATCCTCAACAGCCAATTTTTCTTGAATTCTTGCTTGCTTGCATTATGGTTAATACCATAAGTCTAGTAATCTTATTGTCATCCTTTGTCATTATCATTTTGTGTGCGTTGATTCAATATGTTGCGAATGCTCACAATCATCAATCAGATCCTAGAATCCATCCTTCTGGCTCAGACGTCATTTTAACATGTGCTGGATCTCGACCAATCAAATCGCCATCGATTGTACCCCTAAGGCTATTCTACCTACCCATCACTAATCAGAGCATTGCTTCTGATCCCTTGTCTTGGAATTCATAATTCCTTTGCAATTGAGCTTTGAGTTTGTCAGTTGTTTCTATAATCTGATCTCCTTGCATTTTTTCTTCCTCTGGTTGAATACTGGTGCTCGCATCAGATCCCTTGAGGACCACCAGACCCTTTGTCAGATTTTATCCGACAACGTCCTTCATATTCAATATGCTTGTGAGCCTTTCCTTGGATACATAATGCCTTTGGTAAATTGTATCCTATGCTTTCTCAAGCATGCTCTATTATCGAGCTTGTGTTAATTATTCTTGAAATTTATGGTATATGCTCCTAAGATGCCCCGATGGGTTGAACCTATGCCTTCCCCAAACTGTGTGAACCAGAAAGTTTTTGCGAGTCATACTCTTCTGTTGTTTCGCCAGATAAAATTTCTACACTACAGCCTCATCAAAGCCGAGAAGTAAAATGAAAGGTTATGCATTGAATAAGTGGGAGTCGACCTTGAGCCCTTGTGTACATGCCCATCGACACGGTGTGGAACTTATCATGAAAGCTTCTTGCAAGGATATTTAATCATTTCAATAATTCTTCCGGTATCGTAAATTGGATCCCTTGCAGTTATGGTCCCAACCATATTTCCTCCTTGACCCCGTTTACTAGGTAAATTAAAATTACTTATCCTCTACAAATCATTCCCCGTCCAAACTCTACTCCGATTTACCTTCTGGCATTACACCTAGTACTTGATACTGGGAAGCTTTATACCCCATCACATCATTCCTAGCCTGATCGGCTATATTTTTATCATGCCAACTTTTTAACTGTGCTACCTGGTCCTTATGTCCGGAGCAACTTCCGACGATGAGCTAAGCTTACGTCGATCTTCCTCATCTTATCATTTCACCTCGAACAACAAGCTTGACTTTGAGCTTGTGTCGAATCCGTGGTTCTCATAGCCTTTCACTTCATCCTTCCTTTTCTGCTCGGTGACATCTTCATGAAATCGCTCGACAAATGTGTCGTGATCATCATCAACATTTTGAGCTTTTCCAAGATATCAATCGAATGCATGGTAAGAAATACAATCCTTCCCCTCGATGATTTATGTCATCAGCAACAACATTCTTGCCTTTCGCAACACAAACTTGTTCATATCATTTTGGAAATACATCCTTTTTGGCATGTCGATGGATTGTGGCTGAGCCCGTCGGCCACACCCTCATCTTTTCACTGCTAAAATTGTAAGACTTATTTTCTAAGTTGTTTCTGATGGATCCTTGGTGTATCTAAAGTTTGACCTTTGCTTGAAACCATGTCAATGCTATCTCGAAGCATGTCTGTGGTAATCTGATCTCTAATAAAAACATTTGAAGCACGATACTAAATTTTCTTTATCAATTATCCAAACACTGTTGTATGGGTAATGTCATGAATTTTCTTCCCCCTTACCTAAATGGTTTTATACTTCTATCCTGTCATGGATATCATGCGCTGCTTGTCCTTGGGAAGGATATACCCCTGAAATATGTGTTTAAACATATTTTCCTTTCCATTGTTCTGTTTAATCTGACAATTACATTTTTCTTTCCATTGGTTTGTTTAAACCTTATTGTGATTTATATTATATAAGCAGTAATATTTCCCTGCTTATGTAAACACCTTGTTGTATCACTCTATCATTAAGACCCTATTACTATTGTTGATGACATTCCGGTAGCCACCGATGGACGAGAACTTTGCCTAATGGCCCGCCTCGTTCAACGAGCAGGAAAATGGTTCTCTTCGTCCCTCGCCCTTGGTACCGACGTTGTTGCCGACATAACTGACAGGCTACCCTCTGACATACCTTGCTATCATGACTGTGCAAGATGTCATCGCTCCTTCTATTTTAACCCACATGGTGGGCGCATAACCCATAGTTCCACAGGATCGGAACCTGACTCTCCTGTACAACCTTGATTCCGAAATATTCTTGCTACTCGGCTTCATATGTAATACACGAGTTAACTTCCTCACCATGTTTTATTTTGGTATCAGAGGCAACATTATTCTTCTTTGCTCTGAACCCCCTTGATCACCTATTTTAGGCATCAGCTGGATGCCTACTTTGTTAAAACTAGTTGAATCTTTGTATAACACTCTCGTTACGTCTTGGTGCTTCTAAAATCTAGTTCCTTGAGATAAGTACCGGGTGCTGATCCTTTCAGACACTCGTCCTTATAGCTTCCCCCTTACTCCACCTCTTAAATCTCGAGACGAGATTTCTTGTAGTGGGGGAGATTTGTAACGCCCGGATAATCAAGCTACAGTAATCCCCTCATAATGATGTAAAGTCATCATTGTTACTGTTTCTTATCTCACTTTGATTCAAAACCAATTCAAATTCAATTTTAAAATAAAGTCAAATAAATTATTTCTCCAAACAGTAAAACAAAAATGTTCGCTGGGTTGCAAATATTCACTAACTAAATGTCATGAGTGATACAACATTATTAGAGATAGCTAATTTCCCCTGGGAATTAAAGTAGTTCCAAATCAGCATTTTTAAATGTTTTTCCATTTGTGAAAAATCCAAATCAATTCAAAATCTTCCCAAACTTTTTATAGCAGTAATAAATAATGCCCAGTATTTGTTTAGACCAGTTGAATATTTTACAAAAGTCGTTTGGTGGTTCAAACAAATACAAAACATTAGCTAACTTAAATACATAAAAAGAAAAAGGAAACTGTAAAGCCTACACTGTGCACTTCGGCCTGCTGGCAATAGTGCAGGCCCAGCCCAACTTCCCCTCTGTCTTCTTCTTTCCTGTTCACCGGTCATGGTGGACCTTTGTACATCGTCTATGTCCGGATCCTCCACGGGGCAGCCATCCCATGCCTCCCCACCGTCTCCCGCGCGGATAAGGCCGCGCCCTCGCCCCTGGAACGAACCCTAGCCGCCCCCCACTCACCCCTCTTCCTTGCCTGCTCTTCTCTCCCCGCGGCAAACCGCCGCCATGGTCACCAAGTCCGACCTCGACCGCGTGCTCTACGACCTCCCCGCCACCTAGGAACATGCCAAAAGCACCATCAACGTCCGCTGCTCCCTCTCTGTTCACGAGCTCGAGCTCGGAGTCCCTACATCTCGTGGATCGGGAGGCTTCATTGCCTACGGTTGCCGCTGCCTCGCCGCGGATCCATGCTCCGGCAAGCCCCCGACCCGTCCGAGCTCGCCATCAGCCATCCCCCGGTGAGCCTCCTCCGTTCCTCCTTGCATCGACCTTATTTTTCGCTGTATATCACCGCCCCACCGCCGTGGCCGCATCCGTCCGCCTCCACTCCTCACAGCACGTCGAGGCCGCCCACTCGCGCGCTCCCCTGTAGCCACCCCCGCACGTGTTCGCTGCTGCTGCCTGCCATTACGGCTCACTGCTGCTGCTCTCTAGTACCGTTGCTCGTTCCAGCCTCGCCCTTGGCTGCCCACGCATGCCCTGCCGTTGCTCATGCCGCGCTCCACCGTGACTCGCCGGCCCCTGCTTCCCCCGCTCGGCTCCGCTCGGCCTGCCGCCGCTCTGCTCCCAGCCCCCCCCCCCCCCCCCCCCCCCCCCCCCCTTCAGCGTACGCTCACACCTGCACGAAACAGCCGCCCGTGTAGTGCCTGGGCACCGTCCCCGCTCACCGCCACCGCCGCCTTCCACTGCTTCGTGTTGCGGCTGCAGCCGCCCGCCGCCCCCCTTGTAGTCCACCCCGGAGCCGGCCCTCCCCACCGTTGGGCGCGCCGCAACAGCCGCTGCCCAGCGGACCCCCCCCCCCCCCCCCCCCCCCCCCCCGCATGCCTAGCTGCGGCCGGAAACGACCGGCCGGAGCTCCTCCGCCGCGCTGGATTAGCGCCGGCGTTGGTCGCGGACTAGGTGCTGACGTGGCCAGCTTATTTAGCACTAACCCAGCCACTAATCCCCAATAACAGCCGGGCCCTGCACGTTTAATTTGGCTAATGAAAACATTTGATTAAATAAATAACTGACTGGTAGGGCCCGCGTTCTTACTGTTCAAATGGATAAGATCAACTGAGTCAGCATGCTGACTCAGCACCGGGGCCCACCAGTCAGCCTCTGGATGACTTGTCTATTGACCCTGTCAACAGGGCCCACCAGTCAGCCCTTGTGTGTGCTGGCTGGGTACAATTCTGGGTACACATAGCTTTTTCTTATTTAATTCGAATAAATAAATAATTTCAGAAAAACTTTAAGGCTTTGAGAAATCATAAAAAATAAACCGTAGCTCGGATGAAAAAACTTTGTACATGAAAGTTGCTCAGAACAACGAGACGAACCCGGATACGCAACCCGTTCGTCCGCCATGCATCCCTAGCATAGCGAACTCGCAACTTTCCCCCTCCATTTCATCTGTCCAAAAACGCGAAACACCGGGGATATTTTCCCGGATGTTTCCCCCCTTCACCGGTATCATCGCATACCGCGTTAGGGCACCCCTAGCACCGCTACTTGTCTTGTCATGCATCGTTATGCTTCTGTTTGCATTATATTCATTGTTTCTTCCCCCTCTTCTCTCCGATAGAATACGAGACCAACGCTGTTGCTACCCAGTACGACTACGGTGTTGACGACCCCTCTCTCTTGCCAGAGCAACCAGGCAAGCCCCCCCCCCTTGATCACCAGATATCGCCTACTCTCTTTCTACTGCTTGCATTAGAGTAGTGTAGCATGTTACTGCTTTCCGTTAATCCTATTCTGATGCATAGCATGTCATTGTTGCTACAACTGTTGATACATTACTTGCAATCCTAAATGCTTAGTATAGGATGCTAGATTATCATCAGTGGCCCTACATTCTTGTTAGTCTGCCATGCTATACTATCGGGCCGTGATCACGTCAGGTGTTGATCACGGTTATATACTATACATACATGCTATACATGTTGTGACTAAAGTCGGGTCGGCTCGTTAAGTACCCGCAAGTGATTCCGATGTTGGGGGCTGAAGGGGCAGGTGCTTCCACCCAGGTAGTGGTGGGCCTAGGTTCCCGACGGGCCCGGACTGATACTTTCAGGCGGAGCGACAGGGCAGGTGGAGACCACCTAGGTAAGAGGTGGGCCTGGCCCTGGTCGGCATTCGCGGTTACTTCAAAATAACACACTTATCGAGATCTGTGTATTTAATCTGAGTCTGTCGACTGGCCTATACGCACTAACCAACTACGCAGGAATAGTTATGGGCAATCGACGTCGTGGTATCAACCGAAGCCTTCGTGACGTCAGCGACTGAGCTGCGCGCGCCGGGTTGGACTGGAACGCCTGCTCTTGTATAAGGGAGGCTAGGTCTGCTCACCGGCCGCGTACGCAACGTGCAGGTGCGAAATGGGCGATGGGCCCAGACCCCTGCGCCATAGGATTTAGACCGGCGTGCTGACCTCTCTGCTGTGCCTAAGTAGGGCTGCGACGTGTTGATCTTCCGAGGCCGGGCATGACCCAGAAAAGTGTGTCCGGACAAAGGGGGTCGAGCGTGTTGGGAAATCTGGTGCACCCCTGCAGGGAAGTTAATCTATTCGAATAGCCGTGATATTCGGTAACAGGATGACTTGGAGTTGTACCTTGACCTTATGACAACTAGAACCGGATACTTAATAAAATACACCCATCTAATTTCCAGATACAACCGGTGATCACTCTCTCACAAGGTGACGAGGGGAGGATCATCAGTTAGGATTATGCTATGCGATGATACTTGGTGAACTTACCATCTACTCTCTTCTACATGCTACAAGATGGAGGCAGCCAGAAGCTTAGTCTTCGACAGGACTATCTATCCCCCTCTTATCGGCATTCTGCAGTTCAGTCCATATATGCTACCCCTGGTTCCTTTGATACCAATGCATACATATGTAGTGTAGCTCCTTGCTTGCGAGTACTTTGGATGAGTACTCATGGTTGCTTTACTCCCCTTTTTCCCCTATCTATACCCGATTGTTGCGACCAGATGATGGAGTCCAGGAGCTAGAGGATCCCGCGAATGATTCTATGTGGAGGTTGGCTTTGAGGAGTATTTAGGAGGTCCCAAGAAGGAGGCCTTGCCTTTTCGATCGTTGCTACTTTTGTGCTAGCCATCTTATGACAACTTGTTTAACTTATGTCTGTACTCAGATATTATTTCTTCCACTGACTCGTCTATGATCGAGCTCTTGTATTCGAGCCCTCGAGGCCCCTGGCTTGTAATATATGCTTGTATGACTTATTTTATTTGTAGAGTTGTGTTGTGATATCATCCTGTGAGTCCCTGATCTTGATCGTACACGTTTGTGTGTATGATTAGTGTACGGTCAAATCGGGGGCGTCACACTTTCCCTTGTCCATTTTCTTGAAACTAGTGGTCTTTGTTAACAATCAACACTTGATGCTGCTTCTTGATTTCTACTTCCGCAGCTTTGAGCATAGCGAAGAGCTCGGGAATTGTCTTATCCATCCCTTGCATATTATAGTTCATCACGAAGCCTTTGTAGCTTGGTGGGAATGATTGAAGAACTCTGTCAATAACACAATCATCTAGAATATTAACTCCCAGCTAAGTCAAGTGGTTATGGTACCCAAAAATTCTAAGTATGTGGTCACTAACAGAAGTGTTCTCCTCCATCTTGCTGCTATAGAACTTGTTCGAGACTTCATATCTCTCAACTCGGGCATTTGCTTGAAATATTAACTTCAACTCCTGGAACATCTCATATGGTCCATGACATTCAAAATGCCTTTGAAGTCTTGATTCTAAGCCGTAAAGCATGGCACACTGAACTATAGAGTAGTCATCAGATCGACCTTGCTAGACGTTCATAACATCAGTATCTGCTCCCGCAGCAGGCCTTTCACCTAGCGGTCATCAAGGACATAATTCTTCTATGCATCAATGAGGATAATCCCCAGGTTACGGACCCTGTCCATGTAGTTTCTACCATCATCTTTCAACTTAGCTTTCTCTAGGAATGCATTAAAATTCAAGGGAACGGTAGCATGGGCCATTGATTTACAACTTAGATATGCAAAAACTATCAGGACTAAGTTCATGATAAAAATTAAGTTCAATTAATCATATTACTTAAGAACTCCCACTTAGATAGACATCCCTCGAGTCATCTAAATGATCACGTGATCCATATCAACTAAACCATGTCCAATCATCACGTGAGATGGAGTAGTTTTCACTGGTGAACATCTCTATGTTGATCATATCTACCATATGATTAACGTTCGACCTTTCGGTCTCCAGTGTTCCGAGGCCGTGTCTGTACATGCTAGGCTCATTAAGTTTAACCCGAGTATTTTGCACGTGCAAAACTGTCTTGCAGCCGTTGTATGTGAACGTAGAGCTTATCACACTCGATCATCACGTGGTGTCTCGGCACAATGAATTGTCGCAATGGTGCATACTCAGGGAGAACACTTGTACCTTGAAATTTAGTGAGAGATTATCTTATAATGCTACTGCCGTACTAAGCAAAATAAGATGCATAAAAGATAAACACCACATGCAATCAAAATATGTGACATGCTATGGCCATCACCATCTTGTGCCTTTGATCTCCATCTCCAAAGCATCGTCATGATCTCCATCGTCACCGGCTTGACACCTTGATCTCCATCATGGTGTCGTTGTCGTGTCGCCATCTATTGCTTCTACAACTATCACTAATGCAAAGTGATAAAGTAAAGCAATTACATGGTGCTTGCATTTCATACAATAAAGCGACAACCATAAGGCTCCTGCTAGTTGCCGATAACTTTTACAAAACACGATCATCTCATACAAGAACGTATATCACATCATGTCTTGACGATATCACATCACAACATGCCCTACAAAAACAAGTTAGACGTCCTCTACTTTGTTGTTGCAAGTTTTACGTGGCTGCTACAGGCGCCTAGTAAGAACCGTTCTTACCTACGCATCAAAACCACAATGGTGATTTATCAAGTTTGTTGTTTTAACCTTCAACAAGGACCAGCCGCAGTCAAATCTCATTCAACTAAAGTTGTAGAAACAGACACCCGCCAGCCACCTTTATGCAAAACAAGTTGCATTTTAGTTGGTGGAACCTGTCTCATGAACGTGGTCATGTAAGGTTGGTCCGGGCCGCTTCATCCAACAATACCGTCGAATCAAAATAAGACATTGGTGGTAAGAAATATGACGATCACCGCCTGCAACTCTTTGTGTTCCACTCGTGCATATCATCTATGAATAGACCTGGCTCTGATACCACTATTGGCGAATGTAACATGCAATTAAAAAAATCCTACGATCACGCAAGATCTAGCTAGGAGATGCATAGCGACGAGAGGGGGAGAGTGTGTCCACGTACCCTTGTAGATGGAAAGTGGAAGCGTTAGTTTAACGCGGTTGATGTAGTCGAACATCTTCTCGATTCAACCGATCAAATATCGAATGTACGACACCTCCGAGTTCTGCACACGTTCAGCTCGATGACATCCCTCAAACTCTTAATCCAGCAAAGTGTCGAGGGAGAGTTTCGTCAGCACGACGACGTGGGGACAGGGATGGTGAACTGAAGACTTACCACGGGTGATTGGGCGAGGTCTGTGTGACCTTAGCTCAAGGAGAATACGGTTAGGACTGTTTGTCCTCAGGTTGAAATACCTAGGCGCTCCGACCAGCCGTACGACTGTCATAGTAGTTGGAACTGGTCTACCAAATCATCGTCTTCACCAAGCTATTGGTTCTATTTCCTCAACCCCTTCATTTCCCCATTCATGCGTTGAAGTACTTGATCGTACTGTTTGAAGACTTTGACTGAAGACTTTCTCAATTTGCTCAATCCTAATTCTCCAGTCACTTTGTCTTCAGCCTGCTTATCATGTTTATACGCTACTTGTACTATGTGTTTGCTTTCATTTCATCATGTTGATTGTGCTACTACTCTATTACGCTTGCATTTGATTATTTATTCGGCTGCTAGTTTTTCGTGACTTAGGTATTTCCTCACGAAGAAATTCCTCAGTGAAGAATTTGTAAAAATCGCTTATTAACCCCCCTCTAGTCGATATAACGCACTTTCAATTGGAATCAGAGCAAGGTACTCCCTTGTTCTGTGTGATTTTGGTTTAACCACCTGGAGTTTTAGTTATGCCGACTGCAGACATGATCAACATCTCGGATAGGTGTCCTACCTTCGATGGGGCGGACTACCCCTACTGGAAGAATAAGATGCAAATGCATCTTGAGGCAATTGACAAAGATATCTGCTACGTTGTGGAAATGGCGTTCCCTTCATCACTCCTACAATTAACACTACTGATGTGAAGAGATTCAAGCAACTCGACTCTCAAGGAAAGAATATCATATGTGGCCATCTTAGCAAAGGGTAGTATGGCAGAGTGAGTGTGTAACACCCTCGATGCGACTATATCTCCCACGTGTCGAGGCACGACTTAGAGGCATAATCGCATTGAAGGCATATGTCGCAAGTGAGGTAATCTTCACACAACCCATGTAATACAATAAGGGGGAAAAGGTACATAGTTGGCTTACAATCGCCACTTCACACAAATACATGAATAAAGCATTACATCATCCAAATACAATCAAGGTCCGACTACGGAACCAAAATAAAAGAAGAACCCCAAATGCGACAAAAGGTCCCCGATCGACCCCAACTGGGCTCCACTACTGATCAACTAGAACGAAACAACATAAAGAACAAATATCTTCATCGAGCTCCTCCTGAGCTGGGTCTGCATCATCTGCACGGACTCATCGGCACCTGCAAGCTGGTTTTGGAAGTATCTGTGAGCCACGGGGACCCAGCAATCTCGCACCCTCATGATCAAGACTATTTAAGCTTATGGGTAAGGTAAAGGTATGAGGTGGAGCTGCGGCAAGCGACTAGCATATATGGTGGCTAACATACGCAAATGAGAGCGAGAAGAGAAGGCAAAGCACGGTCGATAAAAGTATGATCAAGAAGTGATCCTGGACTACCTACGTCAAGCATAACTCCAACAACCGTGTTCACTTCCCGGACTCCGCCAGAAAGATACCATCACGGTTACACACGCTGTTGATTCATTTTAATTAAGGTCAACTTTAGGTTTTCTACAACCGGACGTTAACAAATTCTGATCTGCCCATAACCGCGGGCACGGCTTTCCCTGCAGGGGTGTCCCAACTTAGCCCATGACAAGCTCTCACGGTCAACGAAGGAATAGACCTCCACCCGAGACATTCCGATCAGACTCGGTATCCCGGTACAACAAGACATTTTGATAGGGTAAAACTAAACCAGCAACACCGCCAGAATGTGCCGACAAATCCCGATAGGAGCTGCACATATCTCTTTCTCAGGGCACACTCAGATGAGCACTACGTACAACTAAAACCAGCCCTCGAGTTTCCCCGAGGTGGCGCTGCAAGTGGCTCTGTTTGGACCAACACTCAGAGGAGCACTGGCCTGGGGGGCGGGGGGTAAAATAATGATGACCCTTGAGTCTGCAGATCCTAAGGGAAAGAAAAGGCTAGGTGGCAAATGGTAAAACCAATGGTGGGCATTGCTGGAAGAGCTTTACTTAAGGCGAACTGTCAAGGGGTTCCCATTATAGCCCAACCGCATAAGGGACGCAAAATCCGGGAACATAACACAGATATGACGGAAACTAGGGCGGTAAGAGTGGAACAAAACACCAGGCATAAGGCCGAGCCTTCCACCCTTTACCAAGTATATAGATGCATTAAGATAGTATAGCAATATAATGATATCCCAATAAGTAAATAAATGTTCCAACAAGGAACGGTCTCCATGTTCCAACAAGGAACAAACTACAATCTTCACCTGCAACTAACAACGCTATAAGAGGGGCTGAGCAAATCGGTAACATAGCCAAACAATGGTTTGCTAGGACAAAGGTGGGTTAGGGGCTGAACATGGCAATTTGGGAGGCTGACAAGCAAGTGGTAGGCATCGTAGCAATGGCATTGCAAAAGAGCGAGCAAACTAGCAGAGCAAAGATAGTAGTGATTTCGAGGGTATGATCATCTTGCCTGAGATCCTGCAAGGAAGAAGAACGAGTCCATGAAGAAGACAAACGGACGTAGTCGAACGGATCCTCACAAACTCGACGTTACCGGAACCAACCCGAAGAAGCAATCACCGGAAAAGAAAGCAAACGGCATGGTAAACAACCACCACATAATCATGGCACGATGCACAATCAAGTATGATGCATGTCCGGTTTAATGAGGCATGGCATGGCAAAATGCACAAACAATCCTACAAATTAAGTGGAGCACAATATGCATCGGGATGCATATTGACAAAACACCACATCAATTATTTAGTTCTCTCTCGTTTATGTACCCAACAATATTAAATGTTATTAAACATGGCAAGAGGGTGAAGCAAATGAAAACTACCTATCTAGTCAAGGTTAAATGAGGCCGGAAACACGAACAACAATTCCGGAAAATCCTCATATGCATAATTTAAGGTTTGGTACTGTTCTGCCCTAAACATAATTTTAGAGTTGTTAAACATGCAAAGTGAGGCCACCATGTTAAACTAGGCAAAATTCTACCACATTTACATATATAATTTATCAAAATCCGAGTTACGGTTATTTAGTTATGAATTAAATCATTTTAACATGGCATAGGAGCAAATTAATGCAAACAACATTTTAGACATTTTTAACATGGATGAAAGTTGGATATTATTAATCTACACAAAATTCTGAGCAAGTTTCATATATAGAACATTTTAATCCGATGCAGAGTTCATGAGTTATTAAATGCATGAACATGAGGGTCTAATCTGTAAAACTGCAATCTCCGGAATAATAGACAAATCATCCAGACGCTGAAAAAAACATCATGGGCCGAATCTGAATCGTGCACTGGGCAGCCCAACAAGAGTAAAAAAATAGAGGAGTGGGCGCTGGGGTCGGCTCACCCAGTGGGCCTGGCCCGGTTCGGAGGAGGAGACAGGCCGAGGCGGGGCGCTGCGCTGGGCCGGACTCGAGCGCTGGTACTGGGCCCATGCGGGGAGGAGGCGCCCGTCGTCGTTCTCCTCTGGATTGAGGGAAAGCAGGGGGGGCAGCGGCGCATCTCTGGCGAGGTGGGACGGCGCTCCCACGGTGGACTCCGGCGGAAGGCGGGGACGGACTGCAGCGGATCGGATCCGGCAGATCCCATCCGTGGGCGAGGGATGGAGCTCGAGGCTGCAGGAGCCCATGGCGGGGTTGACCTGCGAGGGAGAGAGAGGGCATGAGAGAGAGTAGCAGAGAGGAAGATGAGGCTGGTCGGCGGCGCGGGTGACCTGGCGAAGCAGCTGGGCGACGCTCCGGCGATGGCCGGCAAAGGAGCGGCGGCGGCGCGCAGATCCGGCAAGGCGAAGGGGAGCCGGGAATGGTCGGGCGCTCCCGTGCGGCGATGGCGAAACTGGGCCCGCGCGGGTCCGATCCGGGCTCGCGGGCCGGCGGCGAAGTGGGGCAGCGCGGTGCCATGTGGCGTGTCTGGAGTGGCTGGGGCGGCTGGATCTAGTGACGTGGCATGCTCTGATTCGCCGGGGTGAGGTGGAGGGCGTCGGCGGACATGTCCGGTGCAGCGCGGACGCGTCCGGTGGCGCGGGGAGGAGTGGATCTAGGGTTTAGACTGCGAAATGATCCGAAATTTCAGGGAGGGGTGCTCTTTTATAGGTAGAGGGAGCTAGGAGAGTCCAAATGAGGTGCGGTTTGCAGCCACGCGATCGTGATCGAACGACCGAGATGATGGAGCAGAGTTATGTGGGTTTTTGGTCCACTTTGGAATGGTGTTGGGCTGCAACACACACGAGGCCTTTTCGGTCCCTCGGTTAACCGTTGGAGTATCAAATGAAGTCCAAATGATACGAAACTTGACAGGCGGTCTACCGGTGGTAAACCAAGGCCGCTTGGCAAGACTCGGTCAAATCCGGAAATGTTTAACCCCCACACACGAAAGAAAGGTAGAAATGACCACCGGAGGAGAACGAAGCGTCGGAATGCAATACGGACAACGGGGAAAATGCTCGGATGCATGAGACGAACACGTATGCAAATGAAATGCACATGATGACATGTTATGCAAAGCATGACACGCAGGCAATGGCAACGCAACAACAGCGAATAACAGAACAACACCTGGCACATCGGTATCGGGGCGTTACAACACTCCACCACTACGAGAGGATCTCGCCCCGAGATCTAGAATGGCACCGGAGGGAAAGCGGAAGAGAAAGAGGAGAGGTAAAACTAAATTGCTTCTTTGACAAACGAGTGAAACCAAAGAACCTTGAGAAGGTAGAACAAATTGAAAGAAAAAAATGCAACGAGAAAGAGCGAAGTTGAAAGCACTCTGTTAGCAACGAGGGAGAAGGAGCATTGCGAAACCTTGAGGTTGAAGGGAAGATATATAAAGAAAAAAAACACTCCGGTTAAGACAAGATAGAGAAGGAATAAGACTGATATAATTTGGACAGCACTCTGGTTTAAAAGAGATGAAAAACTTGGTAAAATGAAAGAGCTTAAGCAAAAAGGGACACAACACTCCGGTTAAGAGGAGAAGGACGAAAAGGACACGATCCTGACAAAGCAAGAAGATGGGTTGGAGAGAGCAACATCACAATGCCTCCGGACGAAAGAATAGAAGTTGTATCGATGGAACAAAAGAATGTAGAAGAAAACAACATCTTCTACCTCAAATGAGCTTGAAAAAAACATCTTAAAGAGAAGGGTCACATGGAGTTGTTGGAACAATCCACAATGAAAAGAATAAAATTGATATGGTCTTATGGAAAACATCTCAAATTATGAGGTGACAGCCTGCCACTCACGGGAAGAAGAATTGGATTGGTAAGAACAAGGAGACGAGAAAACTTTTTTTCACCGGGAGGATAAATGAAGAACTTGGATCATTTATAAGCACCATAATGACAACCATCCTTAGGGAAGGCTTAAGGTGAAATATAACCCAAGATAACTCCAATGACGAGATTGATGGATTTGAAATATCTCATTCATGACAACATGTGAAACATGAACTCAAATTATCAAGAATGATGTAAAACCACCTCCAAAGATACGCGTGAAAGAATTGCGCTCTGGATTACAAGATGAAGAATACTTGAACTTCTCTGAAAGGAATCTCAAAGAACACTTCGAGAAGGAATTAAATCTTTGATGAACCGACATGTAGAGCCTCCATGAAAAACTCCGGTAAACAAAAGGATAACGAGAAGAAAGGGAAGTTGAGACCACAAGGTGAAACCTTGCAATAATTTAGATAGATCTCTGTCATAATATAATTGCGAGAACTTGGGACTCCGGAAAAGAAGGATGAACAAAAGAAATCAAGAATTTTGATGAACCTCCGGAATAAGGAATTAATCATTAGGATGAAACAAGAATAAGAATTACATTATGCTTATCCTTCACCAATTAAATTGATGACAACCAACGGATTCGACATATTACTTATTCTCGTAGAAAGGATTAAGAGAGATATGGCGCAAACTTGAGAATGTCTTCAACGATCCACCGACAGGATTGAAACAACGAATGAATTGATATGATGAAGAAGGAAGAGAACACTTGAGCAAACCAGCGTAAGAATTGAAAATGAATGAAGAAGAAAAAAAATAAAGAAGCACCGGGAAGAATTATAAAATGAACGAAGATGCTTGAGAGGATTTAGATATAAGAGAACGAAGAGATCACGAGCTGATTAAAGAATATTGAATGATGCACCGGTGAGATTTTGGGGAACGAGAGCTGAAAGCTGAGAATGAACAAGTCTTCTGAAATGATGGGCTCCGGATAATCCAACTGAGAAGAATCTTGAATTACTTCGGATGGGTGAAAAGAATTCTCACAATCAAAAATAATTATGAGAGGATGGCAACGAGCTAGAATCACGAATCTTGAGGAGAATGGAGCAAGATTAAAGAGAAACTCTTCTTCGGTCTTCAAAATCTGAGAATGACGACGAGAAACACCACCATGAATTATTAAGGCACTCCGGAATTAAAATTGGAAAGGTTGAACCAACGATGATAAGAATTCGACGGATCTTGGAGAAAAGCATATGACTGATGACAATTCATTCTTACGTCAAGCTTGGAAAAGAATTTGATAATACCTCCGGGAAAATAAGAAGAGTCAGGTAAGATCCTGGCAAAGACCTGTGGGTTAGGGCCCACTCAAGAGAAACACCGTTGAAATGATTAAGAAGAGAGGTTGCACCGGTAAGATTAAATGACTTGAATGAGATACCAATCTCGAAAGAGCTTGAATGAAAGTAGAGTGGAAAACACGAATCCTCGAGATATCTTTAGCACTTCGGAATAATAAAATAGCGAGAAATGGATGATTAAGAATTGCACCGGCATGAGAAAACATTGAAATGCTGAAAAGAATATGATCAACACCGAAAACTTGAATTGGTTCCACCGGAGAAGAAAAGAATGGAGAAAGAAGAACGAGTAGAGCATCTTCATGAGAAACACCGGGTAAAAACATGAAGGAAAAAGAATGAAGAGACTTCCATCAATACAATGGATACTTGAATAAGACATCGGATTCCTTGAAGAAAAACAAAGGGAGGGAGGGTGGGAAAAACAAAGACAATTTGGAATGGAAGAAACGAACACCATTGAGGAACGTAGAATTGATCTTGCGGATGTTGAAATGATCGGAATCACTAGAAGAGAAACACACCGGTGAAAAAGGATTGACAAAACAATCATGATGATCACGAAGGATTGGTATTCACATCGGAGTATGAGAACACCATCTAGGAAAGGTATGGAATCAACTCTTGACTTCGAAGCAACTCGAATACCACAACTCAAAATAAAACCAAGAATTGGCTTGCGGAATAAGCCGGAACAAACATATGATAGAGATTTCGTCCGAAGTTTTCGTGGTGGGACCTACACGGGCTCGATCGTACAACACCATCATGTACAAGGTAGTGCACATGACATACGAAGCGTCCCCGAGTCAGTATAGCCAAGGACTCTTTAAGATGCATCGAGACCACTGTAAAATCGACCATGAATAGGCGAACCACTAGACGTCGAACCCCAATTTCATATCATACATCTGTCGGAAAAGATATCCTAAGAGCTACTAGAATTCCCACCTATGAAACTCCCGAAACTTTCCGGTTATGCAATCAGGTGTTGGGGATACAGGGGAAGCATAATATCTCACCCAAACTAGCAAATCCTACATCCAGCTGTATCCATCCTTCAACACATAACCAAGAAACCTTCGGAAATCATCTACCTCAACCTTCAAAAAGCATCCATTATACAAGTTATGGCGATACTCCCGAACTCCCGCCCCAGTACTGGGTGGTGTCGAGGTTATCTCACCAATGAACTGCATAAAAGAGATTTTCGATGTCGGCGAACATATTCAAGTATTCCAGAATTGCAACAATAAAATTATGATGACAACACCTCAGAGCTCAACTCCCCGGGACACTTCCACTAAACCCCTGACAGGAGGCACCAAGACAGTATTCTCATCATAAGTCATCGGAACGATTCCAAGATACTCGCGTGATCCTAAATTTTTTTTTCGTGAAATTTGAGAAGAGAAGAGTCAAAACTCTACGTCAGGATGCCTTACCAGAGCGATGAGGAGACTGGGAAGTAAAAAGAATTCCTAAGCTCTCCGATATATAATTCCTAAATGACTCAAAACATTTTTTTCTAGACACAACTCGGCTGCTAAAAACGATCAATCAGTGGGGGCTCCTAAGGTCGGGGAAGGCTCTGATTACCAACTTGTAACACCCTCGATGCGACTATATCTCCCACGTGTCGAGGCACGACTTAGAGGCATAATCGCATTGAAGGCATATGTCGCGAGTGAGGTAATCTTCACACAACCCATGTAATACAATATGGGGGAAAAGGTACATAGTTGGCTTACAATCGCCACTTCACACAAATACATGAATAAAGCATTACATCATCCAAATACAATCAAGGTCCGACTACGCAACCAAAATAAAAGAAGAACCACAAATGCGACAAAAGGTCCCCGATCGACCCCAACTGGGCTCCACTACTGATCAACTAGAACGAAACAACATAAAGGACAAATATCTTCATCGAGCTCCTCCTGAGCTGGGTCTGCGTCATCTGCACGGACTCATCGGCACCTGCAAGCTGGTTTTGGAAGTATCTGTGAGCCACGGGAACCCAGCAATCTCGCACCCTCGCGATCAAGACTATTTAAGCTTATGGGTAAGGTAAAGGTATGAGGTGGAGCTGCGGCAAGAGACTAGCATATATGGTGGCTAACATACGCAAATGAGAGGGAGAAGAGAAGGCAAAGCACGGTCGATAAAAGTATGATCAAGAAGTGATCCTGGACTACCTACGTCAAGCATAACTCCAACAACCGTGTTCACTTCCCGGACTCCGCCGGAAAGAGACCATCACGGTTACACACGCTGTTGATTCATTTTAATTAAGGTCAACTTCAGGTTTTCTACAACCGGACGTTAACAAATTCCCATCTGCCCATAACCGCGGGCACGGCTTTCGATAGTTCAAATCCCTGCAGGGGTGTCCCAACTTAGCCTATGACAAGCTCTCATGGTCAACGACGGAATAGACCTCCACCCGAGACATTCCGATCAGACTCGGTATCCCGGTACAATAAGACATTTCGACAGGGTAAAACTAAACCAGCAACACCGCCCGAATGTGCCGACAAATCCCGATAGGAGCTGCACATATCTCTTTCTCAGGGCACAATCAGATGAGCACTACGTACAACTAAAACCAACCCTCGAGTTTCCCCGAGGTGGCGCTGCAAGTGGCTCTGTTTGGACCAACACTCAGAGGAGCACTGGCCTGGGGGGGGGGTAAAATAATGATGACCCTTGAGTCTGCAGAACCCAAGGGAAAGAAAAGGCTAGGTGGCAAATGGTAAAACCAATGTTGGGCATTGCTGGAAGAGCTTTACTTAAGGCGAACTATCAAGGGGTTCCCATTATAGCCCAACCGCGTAAGGGACGCAAAATCTGGGAACATAACACCGATATGACGGAAACTAGGGCGGCAAGAGTGGAACAAAACACCAGGCATAAGGCCGAGCCTTCCACCCTTTACCAAGTATATAGGTGCATTAAGATAGTATAGCAATATAATGATATCCCAACAAGTAAATAAATGTTCCAACAAGGAACGGTCTCCATGTCCCAACAAGGAACAAACTACAATCTTCACCTGCAACTAACAATGCTATAAGAGGGGCTGAGCAAAGCGGTAACATAGCCAAACAACGGTTTGCTAGGACAAAGGTGGGTTAGGGGCTGAACATGGCAATTTGGGAGGCTGACAAGCAAGTGGTAGGCATCGTAGCAATGGCATTGCAAAAGAGCGAGCAAACTAGCATGGCAAAGATAGTAGTGATTTCGAGGGTATGGTCATCTTGCCTGAGATCCCGCAAGGAAGAAGAACGAGTCCATGAAGAAGACAAATGGACGTAGTCGAACGGATCCTCACAAACTCGACGTTACCGGAACCAACCCGAAGAAGCAATCACCGGAAAAGAAAGCAAACAACTTGGTAAACAACCACCACATAATCATGGCACGATGCACAATCAAGTATGATGCATGACTGGTTTAATGAGGCATGGCATGGCAAAATGCAAAAACAATCCTACAAATTAAGTGGAGCACAATATGCATCGGGATGCATATTGACAAAACACCACATCAATTATTTAGTTCTCTCTCGTTTATGTACCCAACAATATTAAATGTTATTAAACATGGCAATAGGGTGAAGCAAATGAAAACTACCTATCTAGTCAAGGTTAAATGAGGCCGGAAACACGAACAACAATTCCGGAAAATCCTCATATGCATAATTTAAGGTTTGGTACTGTTCTGCCCTAAACATAATTTTAGAGTTGTTAAACATGCAAAGTGAGGCCACCATGTTAAACTAGGCAAAATTCTACCCCATTTACATATATAATTTATTAAAATCCGAGTTACGGTTATTTAGTTATGAATTAAATCATTTTAACATGGCATAGGAGAAAATTAATGCAAACAACATTTTAGACATTTTTAACATGGATGAAAGTTGGATATTATTAATCTACACAAAATTCTGAGCAAGTTTCATATATAGAACATTTTAATCCGATGCAGGGTTCATGAGTTATTAAATGCATGAACATGAGGGTCTAATCTGTAAAACTGCAATCTCCGGAATAATAGACAAATCGTCCAGACGATGAAAAAAACATCACGGGCCGAATCTGAACCGTGCACTGGGCAGCCCAACAAGAGTAAAAAAAATAGAGGAGGGGGCGCTGGGGTCGGCTCACCCAGTGGGCCTGGCCTGGTTCGGAGGAGGAGACAGGCCGAGGCGGGGCGCTGCGCTGGGCCGGACTCGAGCGCTGGAACTGGGCCCATGCGGGGAGGAGGCGCCCGTCGTCGTTCTCCTCTGGATCGAGGTAAAGCAGGGGGGCAGCGGCGCTTCTCCGGCGAGGTGGGACGGCGCTCCCACGGTGGACTCCGGCGGAAGGCGGGGACGGACTGCGGCGGATCGGATCCGGCGGATCCCGTCCGTGGGCGAGGGATGTAGCTCGAGGCTGCAGGAGCCCATGGCGGGGTTGACCTGCGAGGGAGAGAGAGGGCATGAGAGAGAGTAGCAGAGAGGAAGATGAGGCTGGATGGCGGCGCGGGTGACCTGGCGAAGCAGCTGGGCGACGCTCCGGCGATGGCCAGCAAAGGGGCGGCGGCGGTGCACAGATCCGGCAAGGCGAAGGGGAGCCGGGCACGGTCGGGCGCTCCCATGCGGTGACGGCGAAACTGGGCCCGCGCGGGTCCGATCCGGGCTCGCGGGCTGGCGGCGAAGTGGGGCAGCGCGGTGCCATGTGGCGCGTCTGGAGTGGCTGGGGCGGCTGGATCTAGTGACGTGGCGTGCTCTGATTCGCCGGGGTGAGGTGGAGGGCGTGGGCGGACATGTCCGGTGCAGCGCGGACGCGTCCGGTGGCGCGGGGAGGAGTGGATCTAGGGTTTAGACTGCGAAATGGTCCGAAATTTCGGGGAGGGGTGCTCTTTTATAGGTAGAGGGAGCTAGGAGAGTCCAAATGAGGTGCGGTTTGCGGCCATGCGATCGTGATCGAACGACCGAGATGATGGAGCAGAGTTAGGTGGGTTTTTGGGCCACTTTGGAAGGGTGTTGGGCTGCAACACACACGAGGCCTTTTTGGTCCCTCGGTTAACCGTTGGAGTATCAAACGAAGTCCAAATGATACGAAACTTGATAGGCGGTCTATCGGTGGTAAACCAAGGCCGCTTGGCAAGACTCGGTCCAATCCGAAAATGTTTAACCCCCACACATGAAAGAAAGGTAGAAATGACCACCGGAGGAGAACGAAGCGTCGGAATGCAAAACGGACAACGGGGAAAATGCTCGGATGCATGAGACGAACACGTATGCAAATGAAATGCACATGATGACATGTTATGCAAAGCATGACACGCAGGCAATGGCAATACAGCAATAGAGAATAACAGAACGACACCTGGCACATCGGTGTCGGGGCGTTACAGAGTGCTTTGGAGATAGCTAAGCTTATCTAGGATAGGTTGTCCAAGGTCAACAAAGGAGACTTAACACAACGTGACTCTCGAGTTGAAGTTCTTTGCAATCTCTTCAACCGCTTCAAAGGACTAAAAATTCAAATGTTCAGCAAACCTTCGATCGCCTCACTGACATCTCAAATGAGCTTCAGGCACTTTGTGCCACTGACATCACCAACCATGTGGTGGTGAAGAAATTGTTGAGATTGCTTGATTCCTCATTTGACACTCTTGCACTGATGATTCAAGAATGTGTAGACAACAAGTCACTTGATCCTGCTGATATCCTCGAGAGGCTTAATACTCATGAGTTTCAACTTGCTGAGAAGAGAGATCTCTACGGACCAAGATATGGTCGATCTCACGCATTGAAGGCCAAGGTAGTCTCTGACTCTAAAGATGAAGATTCTGGTAGAAGCCTTACTGCTCTTGTAGAACTGACCCAGGAGCTAGCAATGCTCGTGAGGAAATACCAGAAACTCTCAATACGTGGTCGCTTTGGAAAATCTTCAAGGGGAGATGACATGAGATCAGATTCCTCATTCGGTAACTACAAGAAGAGAACTTGCCACAAATGCAAGAAACATGGTCACTATATTGCTGATTGTCCTCAATGGGAGAAGGAATCAAACAAGAAGAAATACAAAGGATGACAATTCTAATGACTCAAAGAATAAGAAGAAATCTTAAAAGTCCTCATCATCAAAATCTTCAAAGTCTTCATCTCACAAGAAGAGCAGCTCCAAAAAGGCTCGGGCATTCATTGGCAAGGAAATGGACTCTGAAGCCGAATCTAAGGAAAATGAGGAAGAGGAGGCATCTGAGGAGTTAGACTCTGGTGTGGCGAGCCTAGCCCTCGCTACTGATTTTGTCAGCATGTCCATCTTCAACTCTAAGGAAAATGACTTCCCCAACTCCGCTGACGACGGTGCTGATGACTACGCTCCCACCTATTGCTTTATGGAAAAAGGTGCCAAGTTACTCAAATATCCCTCCTCTGAATCAAGTGAGGATGAATCTGATGAAAACCTCAATCCTAGTTATTCTAAACTTGCTAAGATTGTTGTGAAACAACAAAAGGCTTTTCAAAAGGTTCAAAATATGCTAGACAAAAGCGATGACCTATTGGGTGAAGAAATGGATCAAATTCAAACTCCGACTAAAAATCTTCACAGACTTCAGTCTAAGTTTGATAACCATCAGAGTCATCATAATACTCTCCTAGCTGATCATGAGAAGCTTTATTATGAATTTCTTCAAAGAAAGCAAGATCTTGAGAAGCTAAGGGTGATTTATGAAGATCTTCAGAAGGAACGTGATTCATTGCTTTCTCAAAAGATCAGTTCTACTCTAGTTGAATTCATTCCACCATGTTTGAAATGCATTGAATGTGAATCTACTAATTCTTCACTTGAAAGTTGAAATGCTTCTGTTGCTGCAAATTCTTCAACTGTCTTTGTTATCACATATTCCCCATCTGAGGATACCACTAGTATCACTGACAATGCAGGGTTGAAGGAATTGTATGTGACAGGCATGTACAAAAGCCTCCAAGGGCATCAGGCTCTTTGTGATGTTCTTAAAAAGTAGATGCTCAATAGGAACCCTAGGAATGAGGGTATTGCCTTTGAGACGAAACTCAATGCTGATGGGACCTACTGGAAACCTGAGTAGTATCCCAAAACCTCATGGGTTGCTGCAAAAGGACCTCCCTTAGATCCATCCACTTTTTCTGGCTTTACATGTGAATCATCATATTCTTATGATGAGTCATTTGACTCCAACTATAAACTGTTCAAAAATCAGAGTGGTGAAGTATTTGCTAGATATGTTGGAACTAACTGCAAGAACGGTCCCCCTATGAAGAAAATCTTGGTTCCCAAAAGGTGCCTTGAATGTCTTCAGGTGAATGTCATCATGACACCACCTGTGAAGAATAGGAACCCTAGATCAAATTCTTCATATGGACCAAAGTCTTCATATGGACCAAATTCCTCACGTGAATCAAATTCCTCATATGGATCTAGATCCTCATATGAACATCATTGTGCTAACACTTCCGTTTCACAGGGAAAAGCTAAGGCTTATGAATATGTGCATTATTCTTCGAATCATTATGTTCATAAGAACTTGATGAATTTCTTTGCTTATTCATATGCTTACTCTAACCCCTCTTCTATGAAACGAAGTGGCCTGGCTTCTATGCCTTCTTTCTCATATGGAGCTCGTAGAATGATGAACTCTTTGCCACCCCTCCAGATGTGGGTGTTGAAGAAAAAGAACTAATCTCTTATGCAGGGTCAGGTCTCCAGACGAACTTAAACGTGTGAAGAATTTGCTGGAGACTTGAATGTGCTTGAAAGAACGCAAGCTAACCATGAAGAAACGAATATTCATTTCTCACGTCCTTATATTGCTATTTCTGTTGTATTGTTTGATGAAACTCAAATCTTATGAATTTGATGTCATATTCTTCACCGATGAAGTATGTGAGTTCGTAAGATGCACTAATTCATCTAAAGGATGATCAACCCAAAGCTACTGAGTGGGCCCTCGACAGTGGATGTCCAAATCACATAACCCATGACAAGAACTTATTGATGGATACTGCTTTATCTCCATCGCATCTGAAGCATATCAACTACACTGACAAAGGCAAAAGCAAGATATTGGGTCTAGGTAGGGTTGCGATCTCAAAGGATCGACACATGGACAAAGTCATGCTTGTAGAGTCCTTAGGATTCAACCTCATGTCTATCTCAATGCTTTGTGATCTGGATATGGTTGTTGTCTTTGGCAAGTATTGTTGTGTTGTGATCATGGAAGCTGACAATTCCAAAGTCTTCGAAGGCTTTGGGAGAGGAGACTTCTATATTGTTGATTTATCTATAGGACCACAATCTGCCAGATCTCTACTTGCAAAAGATTCAGAAGGCTGGCTATGGCATCGATGACTAGGTCATGCTGGCATGAGGAACTTGCACACACTCGCGAATAAGAAGCACGTCACTGGCATCGAGAGTGTCAAATTCCTCAAGGACCATCTATGTGGAGCTTGTGAGGCTGGAAAGATGACCAAGTCCAAGCAACCCTCAAAGACTATCATGACTACCATTCGTCCATTGGAATTGCTTCACATGGATCTCTTCGGCCCTACTCATTGTGCCACATTCACTAATGCTGCATCTTCATATGGCTTTCTTATTATTGATGACTATTCTCGTTACACATGGGCGCATATCATCACTTACAAAACTGAAGTGCAGGAAGTCTTCAAACAATTTTCCTCGAGGGCTTCATCAAACTTCGGTGTGAAGATCAAGCACATTAGAAGTGACAATCGAACTAAGTTCAAGAATACAGGTCTTGATGACTATCTTGATGAACTTGGTATTACTGACGAGTTATCTACTACTTATACTCCTCAACAGAATGGCGTCGTGGAACACAAGAACATGACTCTTGTTGAGATGTCTTGCACTATGCTTGATGAATACAAGACGCCTCCTCGCCTCTGGCCCGAGGCAATTGATATCGCGTGCCACATCATCAACAGGGTATATCTTAACAAATTCTTCAAAAAGACCTCATATGAACTCACTGACAAGAAACCCAACGTGAGTTAATTCAAAGTCTTCGGTGCAAAATATTGGATTAGAGATACCCATCACAATTCTGAATTTGCACCGAAAGCACCTGAAAGTTTTATGCTTGGTTATGAAAATGACTCGCACACCTACAGAGTATTCAAAACCGTACACCACAAGGTTGTTGAAACTGTAGGTGTGCGGTTCGATGAAACTAATGGCTCGCAAAGAGAGCACCTACCTCCTGTGCTACATGAAATGTCACCTAAGGAATACATCAAGTTCAAGGCTACTGAGGATGTCATACCTATCGAAGAATCTGCTGAAGAAGTCATTCCAGAATGTGAATAACATCATGCTGGCGCACCTGAGGAAAATGGCTCTGAAGAAAATGCTGGGCCCACTCAACGTCGTCAACCCGCTCATCCCCGCGTTCCAAATGAAGTGTAGATTGAGAAAATCATCGACGACATCACAACACCAGGCCCTCTCACACGCTCAAGGGCTTCACATTTGTCTAACTTTTGTGGGCACTTCGCTTTTGTCTCTATCACAGAGCCCGCCAAAGTAGATGAAGCATTTCTGGAGCCTGAGTGGATTCAAGTGATGCAAGAGGAACTACATCAATTCGAGCTCAACAATGCCTGGGAACTTGTCAAGCGACCAGACCCAAGCAAGCACAATATCATCGGTACCAAATGGATCTACCGCAATAAGCAAGATGAAAATGGCCTTGTGGTGAGGAATAAGGCTTGTTTTGTAGCTCAATGCTATAGATAGGTTGAAGGAATTGATTTCGATGAAACTTTTTCACATGTTGCTAGACTTGAGGCTATTCGCATATTACTCGCTTATGCTAGCCATCATAATACCATCTTATATCAATGGATGTGAAAAGTGCATTCCTCAATGGTAAGCTTGAGGAAGAACTATATGTTGCTCAACCCCCAGGTTTTGAAGATCCTAAGCATCCTGACAAAGTCTTCAGACTCAATAAGGCCCTCTATGGCCTCAAGCAGGCTCCTCGGGTGTGGTATGATACCTTGAAGGAATTCCTCATGAAGAAAGGCTTCAAACCCGGTTCACTTGACCCAACTCGTTTCACCAAAACATATGATGATGAATTATTCGTGTGCCAAATATATGTTGATGATATTATCTTTGGTTATACTAACCAACATTACAGTGACAAATTTGCCCATATGATGAGTGGGGGAATATCAAATGTCTATGGTGGGACAATTTAAATTCTTCCTAGGTCTTCAAATTCGTCAATAGCGCAACGACATCTTCATATATCAAGAGAAATACCTCGAGGATGTGTTGAGGAAATTCGGCATGCAAAATTGCAAAGGCATCAAAATCCCTATGCCCACAAATGGCCATCTATGCACTGATGTAAATGGTATAGACTTCAATCAAAAGGTATACCGCTCCATGATTGGCCCTTTATTGTATCTATGTGCATCTAGGGCAGATAATATGCTTAGTGTTTGCATGTGTGACTGTTTTCAAGCTACACTGAAGGAATCACACCATAAGGCTATGAAGAATATTCTTTCATATCTAGCTCACACTCCAACACTTGGATTATGGTATCCCAAGGGCTCGAATTTTGATCTCATTGGATATTCTAACTCTGACTATGCTGGTGATCGAGTGGATTGCAAGTCAAAATCAGGCACATGCCATTTCCTCGGACGTTCTTTGTTATGTTGCTCCTTGAAGAAGTAGAACTCACTACAAAAAAAGACACATCCGTGACATTTTGGGCCGAACGAATTTTCTTCATGTCATGCTTATGACACTTCTATGACGATAATTGTGACAAAACCCGGTATCATCATAGATGTGGTTGGATCCTACTTCTATGACAAAAAATGGGCTTCTCGTCTTGGGCGGGCTGGAGATGCAGCTGCATGACATTCTTTGGGCCATGCATGACGGGAAAAAACATGGTAGAAGCGAGGGCGAGGAAAAAATCAGGGAGTTCCCGGTTACGATGGGTGGTCGGGGCCGAGCGATGCCGGAGGTTTGCGTGTTTCTATCGTACACGTACGCGCGTGTGTGCGAGGCTTTGCGCTCTTACTGAACCTGAGCGATTGCACTAGCTACGTTACTGAACCCTGATCGATCCCTGGTGTTAGCTGAACCCGAGTGATTCGTTCGCTACTGCAGCTAACTGAAGCCGCTCGATGTTGCCTCTTGATGAACAGTGAGCATTATTGGGGGGGGGGTGTGGATGAACAGTTCCAATTGGGGGGTTGGATGAACAGGACCCCGTGGTAGTAGAGGCCATTCTCGCCGGATGAACAGGACCCCGTGGAGGGCTGGATGAACAGGACCCCATGGAGGGCTGGTTGAACAGTAGCCAGTGGTGGGTTGGATGAATAGTAGCCCGTGGAGGGGTGGTTGATTAGGTCCCCGTGGAGAGGGATGGTTGAACCGTAGCCAGCGGAGGAGTAGTGTAGACTGGATGAACAGGAGCCTATGGATGAACAGTCGTAGGTGGAGTGTGGAGGAGGTCGACGGTGGATGAATAGTAGCCCCTGGAGGCTGGAGGAGGTCAACGGTGGAGATGAACAATATCTCGCGGAGTCCCGTTTTGTGGTACACCACACCCTTCCCGATGAATAGGACCCTTGTTTCTACCATAACGCTCCAACACAAGTTTGTTTCCTCCGTTTTGCGGTACGCCATACCCCTCCCGATCAACAGGACCCCGTTTAGACCATAGGAGGTCCAAGAGAAGTCTGTTTCCTCCGTTTTGCGGTCTGCCAGACCCCTCCCGATGAACAGGATCCCATTTCGACCGTGGCCGGTCGAACACAAGGACGTTTCCTCCGATCTGCGGCACGCCAGGCATTGTTTCGATAGTTTGTTCCATCCAAGCTAGTTGGCTCTCGATGAACACGACGACGCAGTTTCTCTGTTCCAACCCAGCCATGTACACGAGCCCTAGCCGTACGTATGCGCGACTAGGCGTTCGAGACCCCGCTCGTATGCACGTACGTCGCCGTATTTACTTTCTTGAACCTCGGTTGTACGTACGTGTACATGCTACGTGCGCGCCTCTACCATGATATGTGTGCGCCTATACTATGACTGATGTCTACTACACAACCTTCTTCTTATAGACGTGGTTGGGCCTCCAAGTGCAGAGGTTTGTAGGGCAGTAGCAAATTTCCCTCAAGTGGATGACCTAAGGTTTATCAATCCGTAGGAGGCATAGGATGAAGATGGTCTCTCTGAAGCAACCTTGCAACCAAATAACAAAGACTCTCTTATGTCCCCAACAAACCCAATACAATGGTAAATTGTATAGGTGCACTAGTTCGACGAAGAGATGGTGATACAAGTGCAATATGGATGGTAGATAAAGTTTGTTGTAATCTGAAAATATAAAAACAGCAAGGTAACTAATGATAAAAGTGAGCGTAAACGGTATTGCAATGCGTTGAAACAAGGCCTAGGGTTCATACTTTCACTAGTGCAAGTTCTCTCAACAATAATAACATAATTGGATCACATAACTATCCCTCAACATGCAACAAAGAGTCACTCCAAAGTCACTAATAGTGGAGAACAAACGAAGAGATTATGGTAGGGCATGAAACCACCTCAAAGTTATTCTTTTCGATCAATCCATTGGGATATTCCTATAAGTGTCACAAACAGCCCTAGAGTTCGTTGTAAAATAACACCTTAAGAGACAAATCAACCAAAACCCTAATGTCACCTAGATACTCCGATGTCACCTCAAGTATCCGTGGGTATGATTATACGATATGCATCACACAATGTCAGATTCATCTATTCAAACCAACACAAAGTACTTCAAAGAGTGCCCCAAATTTTCTACCGGAGAGTCAAGACGAAAACGTGTGCCAACCCCTATGCATAGGTTCATGGGCGGAACCCGCAAGTAGATCACCAAAACATACATCAAGTGAATCAATAGAATAACCCATTGTCACCATGGTTATCCCACGCAAGACATACATCAAGTGTTCTCAAATCCTTGAAGACTCAATCCGATAAGATAACTTCAAATGGAAAACTCAATCCATTACAAGAGAGTAGAGGGGGCAAAACATCGTAAGATCCAACTATAATAGCAAAGTTCATGATACATCAAGATCGTACCACCTCAAGAACACAAGAGAGAGAGAGAGAGAGAGAGAGAGATCAAACACATAGCTACTGGTACATACCCTTAGCCCCGAGGGAGAACTAATCCCTCCCCGTCATGGAGAGCACCGGGATGATGAAGATGGCCACCGGAGAGGGATTCCCCCTCCGGCAGGGTGCTGGAACAGGTCTAGATTGGTTTTTGGTGGCCACAGAGGCTTCTAGCGGAGGAACTCCTGATCTATTGTGCTCCCCGAAGGTTTTAGGCTATATGGGTATATATGGGAGGAAGAAGTACGTCGGTGGACCTTCGGGTTATCAACGAGGCAGGGGGCGCGCCCAGGGGGGGTGGGTGCGCTCCCCATCCTCGTGGGCAGCTTGGGACACTCCTGGTCCATCTCCAATACTCCATGGGCTTCTTCTGGTCCAAAAATAAGTTCCGTGAAGTTTTAGGTCAATTGGACTCTGTTTGATTTACCTTTTCAGCGATACTCTAAAACAAGGAAAAACAGAAACTGGCACTGGGCTCTGGGTTAATAGGTTAGTCCCAAAAATCATATCAAATAGCATATAGATGCATATAAAACATCCAAGGTTGATAACATAGTAGCATCGAACAATCAAAAATTATAGATACGCTAGAGACGTATCAACGACACGTGCCCTTCCTTACACGGTCATGGTTCATCGATGCAGCCTGTAGACGGACCGATCGTATGTATGTACATGTTTGCGACCAGAATGACAACGCTACATACGCTTCGACCAGGTGGGTCCTGACTGTCAGGCACTTCCTTGCGTGTGAAGATGTAGAAGGTGGGTCCGAGCAGTCAGGGGGGAAACGTTTTTTCGTGAAATACGGTGGCCCGTTGTAACACCCCGGATGTAACTTACCCAATTTGTACTCCAACTCTTGCCGTTTCCGGCGTTAAGTTATTTTATTATCTCGGATTCGGGTCTTTGTCTCCGTGTGTTGTTATTGTTGTCATGCTTCTCATATCATGTCATCATGTGCATTGCATTTGCATACGTGTTCGTCTCATGCATCCGAGCATTTTCCCCGTTGTCCGTTTTGCATTCCGCCGCTTCGTTCTCCTCCGGTGGTCATTTCTAGCTTTCTTTCGTGTGTGGGGATTAAACATTTCCAGATTGGACCGAGACTTGCCAAGCGGCCTTGGTTTACTACCGGTAGACCGCCTGTCAAGTTTCGTACCATTTGGACTACGATTGATACTCCAACGGTTAACCGAGGGACCGAAAAGGCCTCATGTGTGTTGCAGCCCAACACCTTCTCCATCATCTAGAGCGTTCGATCACGATCGCGTGGCCAAAAACTGCACCTCATTTGGACTCTCCTAGCTCCCTCTATGCCTATAAATAGGTCGCCCCCGAAAATCTCTTTCTTCTTCCTCCCGAAAAACCCTAGATCCACCTCATCGCGCGCCGCCGGACAAATCTGCACCGACGGACACGTCTGGGTCCTCCCCTGCTGCCGCCACATGTCGCCTCCTCACTCGCCACCGCCTGCGCCCACTTCGCCGCCCCAGCCGGCCTGCTGAGGCCCATCGCGGGCCCCCGAGAGCCCGAAGTCACCGCCGCCCGCGTTCGTCTGCTCCGCCGCCCCTTCCCCGCGTCCGGCGCCCGACGCCGCCGCGTCCCTCGACGCTCCGCCGCCCGCTGGCGATGCGCGCCTCCGCCGCCATAAGTTCCGGCCACCGTAGGCCACCGCGAGCCGCCGACCCCGCTGGCCGTCCTCTCCGTCGTCGGCCACCACCGCGGCGCTCCTCGCCGGCCCCGGCAACCCCGGCGAGCTCCCTCCTCTCCGGCCGCCTCGCTCTTCTCCGGCATCTACAGTAACGCTGGCTAACCTCGACATCCGCGCCAGATCTGGATCTGAGATCCATTTCGGTTAACTTTTTGCCCAAAACCCTAGCTCATGTGCTCATGTTCGTAGCATCGTATCTCCTCATCCGTAGCTCCAATGTGGACATATAGCATATCAAATTGTTCGTCTCAAAGAGTACATCATTTTCATTTGAGTTCATCTTGATGCCCGAAATGCTGTTAGAAGGCGCCTACTTGAGATAATTGTCAGATCTGCTACTCCATTTAGACTTTTGTCATTTTTGCCATGATTATTGTGTGCATGATATGCCCATGAGCTCTACATATGTTTTGTTAAGGGTTTTGTCATCTTTCCAGAGGTGCAACCCATGTATTTTTGTGATGTGCGTGGTGACTAGCACAAGCTTGCAAAGTGAGGCACTTGGTATTTCTGTTTTCAGGGACTTAGCATTTCCACCAAGTCCTTGAGCTGTTTATCTCATGTTGTCATATGTTCATGTTGTTTCCTAGTGATCTGTGCCTCTTTTGAGGATGATCGGTAATGATGTTTTGTTAATCTTATAGTGCTCTATCTATCCATGTCTTTGTTTCCATTTATGGAGCACCATAGCGTGAGTCAATCGAGCTCTACTTTTGCTACTTTGTGAATCTGGGCAGATTGTCAACTTGTTTGCAATTTTTCCGATGATGTTATAGTTGATCCGTGCATGCTATGATATTGTTCCTGCCATGTCTAGCTTGCATTTTGTGTATTCTTGATGGATGTATGCTTAGCTTATCATGACTAGCTCCATAGTGAGTGCATCGAGCTCGTAAACATGCCTACTTGAGATATGTTTTCAGCATGCTCCTGTTTTCACAAAGTCTGAAAACTGATTATGTTTTTGCCATGTTCACATGCTTGCAAATGTATTTTGTGATCCCTTTTGGCTCAAGGTCACTAAGGGACTTTTGTTAAGCTTTTTGAGTAGCTCGATGCCATGTTTTACTTTGTCATGTTCAGATCCTGTAGCATATAGTTTTGATGCTCCGAAGAGTGCTATCTGATCTGAAATTCCAGACAAGTGTTAATTTCACTAAGTCTGAGATCTGTTTACCATATGCATTTTTGCCATGCTTGTTTGAACCTGTTAATGGATGAATTGGCTGTAGCTCAGTGCTAGACTTTTGTTAAGCATCTTGAATGCATCCCTTCCATGTATTTTGTTGCCCTGTTTGAGTACTGTAGCATGTTCATCTCATTGCATTTAGATGACTAGTTGCTGTAATCGTAGATCGTGGTCATATTTGAATCGCTTGCCATTTCCAAACCGTAACTCCGATTCCGGCGTTCTTTATATCGTTTTCAAGCGATTTAATCTCATTTTTCTAGTGGCACACTTGGATTTCCACGTTGAGGCCAGGTTCATGCATTTCCTGTCACATCTTGCATATGCATCCCGCATCGCATCCCGCATAGCATATCATCATTGCACCATATTGTTTGATCCTTGCACGTGGTTGATTGTGTCCTTGTTGCTTGTTTGTCTTGTTTGGGTAGAGCCGGGAGACGAGTTCGCTAACGAAGAGCCCGTTGAGTTTGTTTTCGAGGATCCAGTCAACTCTGACAACTTTGCAGGCAAGATGATCATACCCTCGAAATCACTAATATCCTTGCTATGCTAGTTTGCTCGCTCTTTTGCTATGCCAATGCTATGATGCCTACCACTTGCTTTCAAGCCTCCCAAATTGCCATGTTTAGGCTCTAACCCACCACGTCCTAGCAAACCATTGATTGGCTATGTTACCGCTTTGCTCAGCCCCTCTTATAGCGTTGCTAGTTGCAGGTGAAGATTGGAGACCGTTCCTTGTCGGAACATTTATTTACTTGTTGGGATATCATTATATTGCCATGCTATCTTAATGCATCTACATACTTGGTAAAGGGTGGAAGGCTCGGCCTCTTGCCTAGTGTTTTGTTCCACTCTTGCCGCCCTAGTTTCCGTCATATCGGTTTTATGTTCCCCAATTTTGCGTTCCTTATGCAGTTGGGTTATAATGGGAACCCCTTGATAGTTCACCTTGATTAAAGCTTTTCCAGCAATGCCCAACCTTGGTTTTACCATTTGCCACCTAGCCTCTTTTCCCTTGGGTTTCCGGAGCCCGAGGGTCATCTTATTTTAAACCCACCCCCCCGGGCCAGTGCTCCTCTGAGGGTTGGTCCGAACCAGGCAGCCTGCGGGGCAACCTCGGGGAAACTCGAGGGTTGGTTTTACTTGTAGCTTGACCTATCTGAGTGTGCCCTGAGAACGAGATATGTGCAGCTCCTATCGGGATTTGTCGGCACATTCGAGCGGTGTTGCTAGATTAGTTTTAACCTGTCGAAGTGTCTTGAAGAACCGAGGTACCGAGTCTGATCGGAACGTCTCGGGAGGAGGTCTATTCCTTCGTTGACCGTGAGAGCTTGTCATGGGCTAAGTTGGGACTCCCCTGTAGGGATTTGAACTTTCGAAAGCCGTGCCCGCGGTTATGGGCAGATGGGAATTTGTTAATGTCCGGTTGTAGATAACTTAAACATTAACTTAATTAAAATGAATCAACTGTGTGAGTTACCGTGATGGCCTCTTCTCGGCGGAGTCCGGGAAGTGGACACGGTGTTGGAGTAATGTTTGCCGCAGGATTGCCCTCTTTAGTTATGCGTTCGCGCTTTGCCTTTCTCTTCTCGCTCTCTTTTGCGAACAGGTTAGCCACCATATATGCTAGTCGCTTGCTGCAGCTCCACATATATTTACCCTGCCTTACCTATTAAGCTTAAATAGTCTTGATCGCGAGGGTGCGAGATTGCTGAGTCCCTGTGGCTCACAAATTACTATTACACCAGATGCAGGGCCAGATGATACAGCTCCACATGGCGCGCTTGAGCTCAAGTGGGAGTTCGACGAGGACTCTCAGCGTTACTATGTTTCTTTTCCTGATGATCAGTAGTGGTGCCCAGTTGGGGTGATCGGGACCGTGTCGCATGTTGGGTTGTCTTTTATTTTGGCGCCGTAGTCGGGCCATGTGTGTTTGAATGATGTAATGTTATTTATGTACTTGATTGACGTGGCGAGTGTAAGCCAACTATGTTATCTCCCCTTTTATTTATTATATTACATGGGATGTTGTGAAGATTGCCTGACTTGCGATATATGCCTTCAATGCGATTATGCCTCTAAGTCGTGCCTCGACACGTGGGAGATATAGTCGCATCGAGGGTGTTACAAGTTGGTATCAGAGCCTTCCCCGACCTTAGGAGCCCCCACTGATTGATCGGTTTTAGCGGCCGAGTTGTGTCTAGAAAAATGTTTTGAGTCATTTAGGAATTATATATCAGAGAGTTTAGGAATTCTTTTTACTTCCCAGTCTCCTCATCGCTCTGGTAAGGCATCTTGACGTAGAGTTTTGACTCTTCTCTTCTCAAATTTCACGAAAAAAATTTAGGATCACGCGGGTATCTTGGAATCGTTCCGATGGTATTATGATGAGAACATTGTCTTGGTGCCTCCTGTCAGGGGTTATGTGGAAGTGTCCCGGGGAGTTGAGCTCTGAGGTAGTGTCGTCATAATTTTATCGTTGCAGTTCTGGAATAACTGAGTTTAGTACGCCAACATCAAAAATCTCTTTTATGCAGTTCGTTGGTGAGATAACCTCAACGCCACCTAGTACTGGGGCGGGAGTTCGGGAGTATCGCCATAACTTGTATAACGGATGCTTTTCGAAGGTTGAGGTAGATGGTTTCCGAAGTTTTTCTTGGTTATGTGTTGAAGGATGGATACAGCTGGATGTAGGATTTGCTAGTTTGGGTGAGATATTATGCTTCCCCTGTATCCCAACACCTGATTGCATAACCGGAAAGGTTCGGGAGTTTCATAGGTGGGAATTCTCGTAGCTCTAGTTTCTTCTTCCACGGATATTGGTTTGAGATTGGGATTTCTTACCGATTATTCGTTCTTGATCCGTACCTTGTTGGTTTATTTCTCTACCTATATTCTACGTGGCTTCTCAATTTATGGATATGTGACCATTTCAAGAGGAATGCATTCGTTCATTTTGTTCGGATGTGAAGACTATATGTTGCAATTTTCATTCCGTTGGATTCAGCTTCATTTTATCTGTCTATGTGCTAACGGTGGTCAACCTCTTCAGGATGGCTCCCACTAAGAGCACCAATAAGAATCAGAATCAAGATCCGCCACCACCTCCACCTCCTCCGGAGGCATGGCAAGCTGTGATGGCCGCAACCAATGCAAACACACAGTTGATCATGCAAATTCTCCAAGAGCGCAATCAAGGCAACCAAGGGAATCAAGGCAACAATCAGAATCACTTTGCTACACTCAACCAGTTCCTTGCTAACGGGCCAAAGACTTTCAGCAATTGTGTTGAGGCAACCGATGTTGACGATTGGCTTGTGGATCTGTCCAAGCATTTTGAGTGCAGTAACGTCAGGCCTGAGGATTTCGTCAAGTTCGCTTCCTTCCAACTCAAAGATCAAGCTGCAGAATGGTTCCAACAGTACAAGGATTCCAGGGGTGGACGTGTGATCACTTGGGATGAATTCCGTCAAGATTTCCGAGCTCATCATATCCCTCGGAGTGTGACTGAAAGCAAGCGTGAGGAATTCCACAACCTGAAGCAAGGCTCTTTATCTGTCTATGACTACAACAAGTTGTTCTAGAAGCTCGCCCGCTTTGCCAAGCAGGACGCTCCTGATGAGAAGAGCATGATATACCAGTTCAGGGGTGGTCTCAGAGAAGTAATTCAGCTAGCTCTTGTTCTCTTTGAGCCCTTGAGGTACGACGAGTTCTACAACATGGCACTGAAGCAAGAGGCCGCACAACTGAGGTGTGATGCTTCCAAGAAGCGAGTCAGAGACACTACTCCTTCTTCCTCTACTCAAGTGGCCAAGCAGCAGAAGTATTGGCTTCCTCCTCCTCCGTTCCGTCAGCCGTATCAGAAGAGCAAAGGTGGCAGTGGTTCTTCCCACCCACCCAACCCTGGCTTTCAGAACAAGACTTAGTCTCAAGCTCCAAGATTGAGTGCTTCGTACCACCGTCCACTTTCAGAGGTCACGTGCAACAAGTGCCAACAGAAGGGTCAGTATGCCAACAAGTGTTTCAACCAGAGGCGTCTTCCTCCTCCTCCTCCTGTCAGATCGGCAAGTACAGCGGTGGTCAAGCATAACCCCAAGCACGCCAAGGTCAATTTGATGAATGCAGCTCAGGCAGAGGACTCGTCAGATGTCATCATGGGTAACCTTCCTGTTAATGATATTCCAGCTAAAGTTCTTTTTGACACTGGTGCATCGCATTGTTTCATGTCAAAGCCATTTTTTTACCAAGCATGAGTTCGTTTCTTCTCATTTGGGTAAACAAATGGATATCGTTTCTCCTGGCAAACGTTTGAGTGCAAGTCTGGAGGTGCCAGATGTTACTATCACGTTGGGCGATTACAAGTTTCTCTCTTCTCCAATGGTTCTTGGTAACTCGGATATTGATCTTATTCTCGGGATGGATTGGCTTTCTAAGCACAAGGCACATCTTGACTGTGCAGCTAGGCAGATTCAATTGACTCATTCGTCTGAGGATGTAATTGTTTTTGCCGCTCATGACGATACCATCCGTCTGTTTTCTCTCAATGAGAAGGGTGAACTGGATGCTATCTCGCTGATTCCAGTCGTTTGCGAATATCAAGACGTCTTTCCAGAAGAGCTTCCAGGAATGCCTCCGCACCGGCCAGTTGAATTCATCATTGATCTTGAGCCTGGCACGGAACCTGTTTGCAAGCGTCCTTACAAGCTCGGACCTGAAGAGTTGAAGGAGCTGAAGAAGCAACTCGATGTTCAAGAAAGAATGGGTCTCATCCGGCCTAGTTCTTCTCCATGGGGTTGTGGTGTTCTTTTTGTGAAGAAGAAGGATGGAACGGACCGACTTTGTGTTGATTACCGTCCATTGAACAAGAAGACCATCAAGAACAAATACCCACTTCCCAACATCAACGAGCTGTTCGAACAACTCAAAGGTGCCCAAGTATTCTCCAAGCTTGATCTCCGTATGGGTTATCATCAGATTCGAATCCGTGAGCAAGATATTCCAAAGACGGCTTTCAGGACAAGCTATGGTTCATATGAATACACTGTCATGTCTTTTGGCCTTGTCAACGCTCCTTCGACGTTCTTTTGCATGATGAACTTCATCTTCAACGCCTACACCAATGACTTCGTTTTGGTCTATCTCGACGACATTCTGGTTTTCTCAAAGAACAAGGAAGATCATGCCAAGCACTTGCATTTGGTTCTCGATAAGCTCACAGAACACCAGTTCTACGCCAAGTTCTCCAAGTGTGAATTTTGGCTCGATGAGGTTCTTTATCTTGGTCATATCATCTCTGCGAAGGGCATTGCCGTGAATCCTGAGAAGGTGTCTGCAATTGTGAATTGGGAACCTCCTCAGAATGTGAAGCAACTCCGTAGCTTCCTCGGTCTCGCAAGCTACTGTCGAAGATTCGTTGAAAACTTTTCTAAGATCGCGAAGCCTCTCTCTAATCTTCTCCAGAAGCACGTCAAGTACGTTTGGTCTCCAGAGTGTGACATTGCTTTCAACACTTTGAAAGAGAAATTGATCACTACTCCAGTTCTGACTCCGCCTGATGAATCCAAGCCGTATGAGGTCTTTTGTGATGCCTCTCTCCAAGGTCTTGGCGCAGTGTTGATGCTAGTGAAGAAAGTTGTTGCTTATACCTCTCGCCAGTTGAAGCCCAATGAGAAGAACTACCCCACTCATGATCTCGAGTTGGCGGCAGTTGTGCATGCTCTTTTGACTTGGAGACATCTCTTATTGGGAAGAAAAGTGGACATTTTCACTGATCACAAGAGTCTCAAGTACATCTTCACTCAGCCTAATCTCAACCTCAGGCAGACTCGATGGGTCGAAATGATTGAAGAGTATAATCCGAGTATCGAGTATACTGCAGGCAAGGCCAATGTGATTGCTGACGCATTGAGCAGGAAGGCTTACTGCAATAGTCTGATTCTCAAGCCTTATCAACCCGCGCTTTGTGAAGCTTTCCGCAAACTTAATCTGCAAGTTGTTCCTCAAGGTTTCCTCGCCAACCTTCAAGTCTCTCCTACCTTAGAAGACCCGATTCGCCAAGCCCAGCTTCTTGATGCTATGGTGAAAAAGGTGAAGATTGGGTTTGCCAAGAGTCAACCCAAGTACAAGTGCTACCGCCTTGATGACATGGATACTCTCTTCTTCGAGGATCGTATTGTTGTGCCCAAAGGTGAACTTCGTAAAGTGATCATGAACGAGGCTCACAATTCTCTCCTCTCCATCGACCCTAGGAGCATGAAGATGTATCAGGACCTTAAGCAGGCTTATTGGTGGACTCGAATGAAGCGCGAGATTGCTCAATTCGTGAACGAATGTGATGTCTACAGAAGAGTGAAGGCAGAACACCAAAGGCTAGCTGGTCTCCTCCAACCTCTTGCCATTCTAGAATGGAAGTTTGACCACATTGAGATGGACTTCGTGACTGGGTTTCCAAAGTCCAAGCGTGGCAATGATGCTATATTCGTTGTCATTGACAAATTCACTAAAGTGGCTCATTTTCTGCCTATCAAAGAGTCAATCACTGCAGCTCAATTGGCGGAACTCTATACCTCTCGGATTGTCTCTCTGCACGGTATTCCTCAAGTGATCTCTTCAGACCGTGGCAGCATCTTTACCTCTAAGTTTTGGGATTCTTTTCAGAAGGCCATGGGCACCAACATCCGCTTCAGCACAACTTTCCATCCTCAAACTAGCGGTCAAGTTGAGCGTGTCAAACAGATTCTTGAAGATATGCTCAGGGCTTGTGTGATCTCCTTCGGCATGAAGTGGGAGGATTGTCTTCCTTATGCTGAATTCTCCTACAACAACAGTTTTCAAGCAAGTTCGGGCAAGGCCCCTTTTGAAATTCTGTATGGCAGGAAGTGTTGTACCCCTCTCAACTGGTCTGAAACCGGTGAACGTCAGCTTTTGGGAAATGACTTAATCACAGAGGCAGAAGAAATGTGCAAAGTCATTCGAGATAACCTCAAAGCAGCCCAATCTCGTCAGAAGAGCTACTATGATAGTAAGCACCGTGATTTGTCTATCGAGATCGGAGATCATGTTTACCTCCGCGTCTCTCCTATGAAAGGTACACGTCGCTTCGGTATCAAAGGGAAGCTTGCCCCTAGATACGTGGGACCTTTCAAGATTGTCAGCAAGAGAGGCGATCTCGCCTATCAACTCGAGCTTCCTTCAAACTTTCCAAATGTTCATGATGTGTTCCATGTCTCTCACCTCCGAAAGTGCTTCAAGACTCCTGACCGCACCGTCAACTTCGAGGACATTGAGCTCCAAGAAGATCTTTCATATCGTGAGCACCCCGTTGCTATCCTTGAAGAGACTGAACGCAAGACTCGCAACAAGTCAATCAAATTCCTCAAAGTCAAGTGGTCACACCATTCCGACCGTGAAGCTACATGGGAACGCGAGGATCACCTCTGTTCTGAGTACCCGGTGTTCTTTCAGTCCTAGATCTCGGGACGAGATCCTTTCGTAGTGGTGGAGTGTTGTAACACCCCGGATGTAACTTACCCAATTTGTACTCCAACTCTTGTCGTTTCCGGCGTTAAGTTATTTTATTTTCTCGGGTTCGGGTCTTTGTCTCCGTGTGTTGTTATCCTTGTCATGCTTCTCATATCATGTCATCATGTGCATTGCATTTGCATACGTGTTCGTCTCATGCATCCGAGCATTTTCCCCGTTGTCCGTTTGCATTCCGGCGCTTCGTTCTCCTCCGGTGGTCATTTCTAGCTTTCTTTCGTGTGTGGGGATTAAACATTTCCGGATTGGACCGAGACTTGCCAAGCGGCCTTGGTTTACTACCGGAAGACTGCCTATCAAGTTTCGTACCATTTGGACTTCGTTTGATACTCCAACGGTTAACCGAGGGACCGAAAAGGCCTTGTGTGTGTTGCAGCCCAACACCCTTCCAATTTGGCCCAAAACACACCTAAACCTTCTCCATCATCTAGAGCGTTCGATCATGATCGCGTGGCCAAAAACCGCACCTCATTTGGACTCTCCAAGCTCCCTCTATGCCTATAAATAGGTCACCCCCGAAAATCTCTTTCTTCTTCCTCCCGAAAAACCCAAGATCCACCTCATCGCGCGCCGCCGGACAAATATGCACCAACGGACACGTCTGGGTCCTCCCCCGCTGCTGCCACGTGTCGCCTCATCACTCGCCACCGCCTGCGCCCACTTCGCCGCCCCAGCCGGCCTGCTGAGGCCCATCGCGGTCCCCCGAGAGCCCGAAGTCACCGCCGCCCGCGTTCGTCTGCTCCGCCGCCCCTTCCCCGCGTCCGGCGCCCGACGCCGCCGCGTCCCTCGCTGCTCCGCCGCCTGCCGGCGACGCGCGCCTCTGCCGCCGCAAGTTCCGGCCACCGCGGGCCACCGCGAGCCGCCGACCCCGCCGGCCGTCCTCTCCGTCGCCGCCCACCACCGCGGCGCTCCTCGCCGGCCCCGGCAACCCCGACGAGCTCCCTCCTCTCCGACCGCCTCGCTCTTCTCCGGCGTCTATAGTAACTCCGGCCAACCTCGACATCCGCGCTAGATCTGGATCTGAGATCCGTTTCGGTTGACTTTTTGCCGAAACCCTAGCTCATGTGCTCATGTTCATAGCATCGTATCTCCTCATCCGTAGATCCGATTTGGACATATGGCATATCAAATTGTTCGTCTCAGAGAGTACATCATTTCATTCCATTGCATCATTTTCATTTGAGTTCATCTTGATTCCCGAAATGCTGTTAGAAGGAGGCTACTTGAGATAATTGTCAGATCTGCTACTCCATTTAGACTTTTGTCATTTTTGCCATGATTATTGTGTGCATGATATGCCCATGAGCTCTACATATGTTTTGTTAAGGGTTTTGTCATCTTTCCAGAGTTGCAACCCATGTATTTTTGTGATGTGTGGTGACTAGCACATTCTTGCAAAGTGAGGCACTTGGCATTTCTGTTTTTAGGGACTTAGCATTTCCACTAAGTCCTTGAGCTGTTTATCTCATGTTGTCATATGTTCATGTTGTTTCCTAGTGATCCGTGCCTCTTTTAAGGATGATCAGTAAGGATGTTTTGTTAATCTTGTAGTTCTCTATCCATCCATGTCTTTGTTTCCATTTATGGAGCACCATAGCGTGAGTCAATCGAGCTCTACTTTTGCTACTTTGTGAATCTGGGCAGATTGTCAACTTGTTTGCAATTTTGCCGATGATGTTATAGTTGATCCGTGCTAGTTATGATATTGTTCTTGCCATGTCTAGCTTGCATTTTGTCTATTATTGATGGATGTATGCTTAGCTTATCATGACTTGCTCCGTAGTGAGTGCATCGAGCTCGTAAACATGCCTACTTGAGATATGTTTTCAGCATGCTCCAGTTTTCACTAAGTCTGAAAACTGATTATGTTTTTGCCATGTTCACATGCTTACAAATGTATTTTGTGATCCCTTTTGGCTCAAGGTCACTAAGGGACTTTTGTTAAGCTTTTTGAGTATCTCCATGCCATGTTTTACTTTGTCATGTTCAGGTCCTGTAGCATATAGTTTTGATGCTCAGAAGAGTGCTATCTGATCTGAAATTCCAGACAAGTGTTAATTTCACTAAGTCTGAGATCTGTTTACCATATGCAGTTTTGCCATGCTTGTTTGAACCTATTAATGGATGAATTGGCCGTAGCTCAGTGCTAGACTTTTGTTAAGCATATTGAATGCATCCTTGCCATGTATTTTGTTGCCATGTTTGAGTGCTGTAGCATGTTCATCTCATTGCATTTAGATGACTGCTTGCTGTAATCGCAGATCGTGGTCATATTTGAATCGCTTGCCATTTCCAAACCGTAACTCCGATTCTGGCTTTCTTTATATCGTTTTCAAGCGATTTCATCTCATCTTTCCAGTGGCACACTTGTATTTCCATGTTGAGGCCAGGTTCATGCATTTCCTGTCACATCTTGCATATGCATCCCGCATCGCATCCCGCATAGCATATCATCATTGCATCATATTGTTTGATCCTTGCACGTGGTTGATTGTGTCCTTGTTGCTTGTTTGTCTTGTTTGGGTAGAGCCAGGAGACGAGTTCGCTAACGAAGAGCCCGTTGAGTTTGCTTTCGAGGATCCAGTCAACTCTGACAACTTTGCAGGCAAGATGATCATACCCTCGAAATCACTACTATCTTTGATATGCTAGTTTGCTCGCTCTTTTGCTATGCCAATGCTACGATGCCTACCACTTGCTTTCGAGCCTCCCAAATTGCCATGTTCAGCCTCTAACCCACCATGTCCTAGCAAACCGTTGATTGGCTATGTTACCGCTTTGCTCAGCCCCTCTTATAGCGTTGCTAGTTGCAGGTGAAGATTGGAGACCGTTCCTTGTCGGAACATTTATTTACTTGTTGGGATATCATTATATTTCCATGCTATCTTAATGCATCTATATACTTGGTAAAGGTTGGAAGGCTCGGCCTCTCGCCTAGTGTTTTGTTCCACTCTTGCCGCCCTAGTTTCCGTCATATCGGTGTTATGTTCCCGGATTTTGCGTTCCTTACGCGGTTGGGTTATAATGGGAACCCCTTGATAGTTCGCCTTGATTAAAGCTTTTCCAGCAATGCCCAACCTTGGTTTTACCATTTGCCACCTAGCCTCTTTTCCCTTGGGTTTCCAGAGCCCGAGGGTCATCTTATTTTAAGCCCCACCCACCCCCCCGGGCCAGTGCTCCTATGAGTGTTGGTCCAAACCAGGCAGCCTGCGGGGCCACCTCGGGGAAACTCGAGGGTTGGTTTTACTCGTAGCCTGACCTATCTAAGTGTGCCCTGAGAACGAGATATGTGCAGCTCCTATCGGGATTTGTCGGCACATTCGGGCGGTGTTGCTGGATTAGTTTTAACCTGTCGAAGTGTCTTGAAGAACCGAGGTACCGAGTCTGATCAGAACGGCTCGGGAGGAGGTCTATTCCTTCGATGACCGTGACAGCTTGTCATGGGCTAAGTTGGGACTCCCCTGTAGGGATTTGAACTTTCGAAAGCCGTGCCCGCGGTTATGGGCAGATGGGAATTTGTTAATGTCCGGTTGTAGATAACTTAAACATTAACTTAATTAAAATGAATCAAATGTGTGAGTTATCGTGATGGCCTCTTCTCGGTGGAGTCCGGGAAGTGGACACGGTGTTGGAGTAATGTTTGCCGCAGGATTGCCCTCTTTAGTTATGCATTCGCGCTTTGCCTTTCTCTTCTCGCTCTCTTTTGCGAACAGGTTAGACACCATATATGCTAGTCGCTTGCTGCAGCTCCGCATATATTTACCCTGCCTTACCTATTAAGCTTAAATAGTCTTGATCGCGAGGGTGCGAGATTGCTGAGTCCCTGTGGCTCACAGATTACTATTACACCAGATGCAGGGCCAGATGATACAGCTCCACATGGCGCGCTTGAGCTCAAGTGGGAGTTCGACGAGGACTCTCAGCGTTACTATGTTTCTTTTCCTGATGATCAGTAGTGCTGCCCAGTTGGGGTGATCGGGACCGTGTCGCATGTTGGGTTGTCTTTTATTTTGGCACTGTAGTCGGGCCATGAGTGTTTGAATGATGTAATGTTATTTTTGTACTTGATTGACATGGCGAGTGTAAGCCAACTATGTTATCTCCCCTTTTATTAATTATATGACATGGGATGTTGTGAAGATTGCCTGACTTGCGATAGATTCCTTCAATACGATTATGCCTCTAAGTCGTGCCTCGACACGTGGGAGATATAGTCGCATCGAGGGTGTTACGCCCGTCCAATGGGTCCCTTCTATCAGGTGAAGGAACCATTATTTTCTGCGTAATAAGGAGGCACTTCCTTGCTGCGGCCGTGGACCCAGCTGTCAGCCTCTCCACTACAGTACTCTTCGCATGGAAGTCGTTCGTTGACCACATTGACCATGTCGCGCCGAGAGCCCCAAGGTGGTGGACGACGGCGAGGCCTAGGAAGGGGACGACGCGGAGCCGGGAAAGACGCGGTAGTGGATGCCCACGTGGAGAGGAGTTCGAGGGTTCACTGGTTCGGCTTTGGTGTGAGGCTATCGTCGTCGTACAATAACAGGGGGTGTGGGTTAGTAGAGGGATGGCCTGACCAGGGGTGGGAGTAGTAGGGGCGGTGAAGCCTCCGCGGCAGCACAGCCGGCCATGGGAGGCAAGGGCAGGCGGCACAACCGGCGCTGATTTGGGCGACTAGAGGAAGAAGACCAGAGGTTCAAGAAGCACTACGGCCGTTGGATGGACATCATACGGTCACTGGAGCTACAATCGTTCATATTGACTAAGTTTACAAAGCGCTCCATCCGCGTCAACTTACTAGGCCCACAAGTCAGCCTCCCATATGGTGGGTCCCAGCTAGCAGGGGGAGTATTCATTTTTTTGTGCATAATTAGGAGGCACTTCCTTGCATGCAAAGAAATAGCTAGTGGGTCCGAGCGGTCAGCGGGGCCAATGTTTTTTCACGAAATACAAAGGCCCGTCCGGTGGGTCCCTGTTGTTAGGTGGAGGAATCATTATTTTCTGCGTTATAAGGAGGCACTTCCTTGCTGCAGCCATGGACCCAACTGTCAGCCTCTCCACGTACAGTACTCTTCTGATGGAAGTTGTTCGTTGACCACATTGACCATGCTGCACTGAGAGCACCAGGGCGGTGGATGACAGCGAAGCCTAGGAAGGGGAAGACGCGGAGCTGGGGAATACGTGGCAGTGGATGCCCAGGGTTCACTAGTTTGGCTTTGGTGTGAGGCTACCGTCGCTGCAGAATAACAGGGGGTGTGGCTGAGTAGAGGGATGGCTTGGCCAACGGTGGGAGTAGTAGGGGCGGTGAGGCCTCCGCGGCAACACAGCCGGCCATGAGAGGCAAGAGCAGGCGACACGACCGGCGCTGGTTTGGGCGAATGGAGCAAGAAGACAAGAGGTTGAAGAAGAACTACGGCCGTAGGATGGACATCTTACGGTCACTGGAGCTAGAATCGTTCATATTGACTAAGTTGACAAAGCCCTCCATCCGCGTCAACTTAATAGGCCCACAAGTCATCCTCCCATATGGTGGGTCCTACCTAGCAGGGGGATTATTCATTTTTTTTGTTCGTAATAAGGAGGCACTTCCTTGCGTCTGAAGATATAGCTGGTGGGTCCGAGCTGTCAGCGGGTGCAACATTTTTTCGTGAAATACAGAGGCCCTTCCGGTGGATCCCAGCTGTCATGTGGAGGAATCATTATTTTGTGCGTAATAAGGAGACATTTCCTTGTGTGCGGCCGTGGACCCAGCTGTCAGCCTCTCGACATACAGTCCACTACCGATGGATTTCATTCGTTGACCATGTTGACCATGCCTTGCCGAGAGCACCAGGGCGGTGGACGACAGCGAGGCCTACAAAGGGAATGACACGGAGCCGGGGAAGACATAGCAGTGGCTGCCCATGCGGTGGGGAGTACCAGGGTTGACTGGTTTGGCTGCTGGCGCTGGAAAATAACAGGAGGTGTGGGTGAGTAGAGTGATAGCCAGGCCAAGGATGCGAGTATGGTGGGGCCGTGAGGCCTGCCCGGCAGCACAGGCGGCCACGGGAGGCGGGAGCAGGCGGTTCATCCGGCGCAGAGACTGAAGAAGCACGATTTCCGTTAGATTAACATCTAACTGTCTAGCGCTAGTAGATTCGATTGTTGACTAAGTTTTTTTAGAATCTTTTTGTATGCATGAACTTAGTAGGCCCACAAGTCAGCCTCCAAATCTGCGGCAGACAACTTAGAGCACATTTGCTATTTCTTTAATAATTTGCATCCCATTTGCTAATTCTTAAGTAATTTATTACAGCCCATTTTCTGCCCAGGACCACGGTAAAAAAGTTCAACCATACTTTCCATATTTTCGTGGACTCTGAACTATTGTAATCCCGAAATGATAAACATTTATTTTTTAAGAAGTTATTGATTTGCCAAAAAATCATTTTGTTTTTGTAAGCAAATAAGACGTGGGACAAATGAGTTGCTTTAAGGGAAAACCAGTGGTAAAAAAATCAGCACTGGGAGGGAAAACAACAACAAAAATAAGGATGTAAATATGAAAAAGGAACTTTATGTATTTTCAATATAATGATACGTGTATATGAGCTAGTAAAACTATAGGTAGAGACTAGGAAATGGAAGTAGGACATGGCGTTTCAAGAGGAATATAGAACTTGACTGTGTGTTTGATTCAGTAAAACAACTGCCTGCGGATGTTCTAAGACAAATTATAACTAAAGTTGGCAGGCTAGAGGCCAGTAGATACCTGCTAGATCTTTCTGCCCTGTTGTCGTCATGGGTTGGGCCTATTCAAAACAAAACCAAGCCTGGGCAGTCTACAGCCCAGTTGAAACTTGCTCGACGTGAAAAAACAATATACCTGCTCAATAAATGAGAGAATTCTGCAAGTACAGACTGATAACTGGGATTCAGCAGGTATATTGTTCTTTCATCGTGATAATAAGTGCATGCACTTGTTTCAAAAAAAATTGGAGAACTGGGAATTCGAACGGCGGGTGCTTATGCTACCCACAAATAAAAATTAGGTGCCTGATAATTCGCTTCGAAAAAAATGATTCAGCTTTATATCCATGTCGACCCCCGGCATGATGGTTCGAAGCTAATGCCAAGTTCATACCAAAAATCATTAACAACAATACCAACCTGCAGACGACAACGTAGTACAAATACCAATACCAAACTAACTTATAATCTTTTTACTCCTGGCCCTAGTGTTCGTCTGGTAGAAAATCTTGCAGAGGACCAACTCCCGCTCCTTCTCTTGCTCCAGGTCCCCGAGGTGGTACTAGTGCTTCACCCAGTTGGTCCTCTGTTGGTCGAAGTTCTTGTTGGTGTGCAGCACCAGAACCTTTTTGCTGCTCGTCTGTCGGCCGTTGACCATCACCGGCAAGGTATTGCCGGTCTTGTGCCACATCGCGTGCATGCGCACTTTGACTGTATCTTGCGACACATCCACGTGCACCTTTTGAACGCCCTGGAGTTGCGCTGGAAGAAATGCTTGCTTAGGCCACTCAGTGTGATACCCAAAGTATTGTCAAATACAGGTTTTAGCTTATGTAATTGGCATTTTCATAACATTTTTTGCATGTTGAAGTCACTTGTTTCACTTTTTATTAACTGTAAAATTGCAATTGCTTCACTAGGTCTTTGTCTAAACAGAAAAATAGAGCTATAAACAAAGGAATATGTTTGTCCAAGTAGACGGCCGATCGGTCTCGTACCTAGAAGTTTCTCGGGATGGGTGTGGCATATGTCATGCTCGCTGTCGATGGTTGGTATGAACAAATCGAAGAGAGGGTGAGACATCCCGCTGTCAGCACTCACCTTGGCCTCAAGGTGCTCGATCAGCTCCTGATCCGTGGGATTGAACTTGACGCCAGCTGGCAGCACCGACGAATCCTTCTTGGACTTGCATCAGTTAATTCCAGCTATACGATACTCAATGTATGATCAATAGACTGTTTTAAGTGAATGATGAAAGATTTCGACAGATAAGTGGTACTCCAAATCTGAAGTCCACAATACCCAAACATGCTGCCGGGACTCTTGTGTCACCTCACGCGCAGCGTGTTGTCACGTCAATTCAAAGTGAGGACATGATGAATATTTGACCGACGTATACGAGTACTACTACTGTACTACTTACTAGTCGTATTTAGTGTCACATTTTAATCATAGGTTTAACTAACAAAATGTCAATGCATGTCACCGAAAATTATTCCATTGGAAACTATGTTCAAATACGAATAAAACGATATAGTTTTTTGGGACATGCATTAACATTTAGTTAGTGAAATTTATGATCAAAATTTGACACACATTACGAAGGGAACCAATAAACCAGGAGGGAGGTAGTAGTATGAGTAGCACAATGTACGGTATAGAGGACTAGTACAAATTTAGAAATGTAGTAAGAAGTTGCATGGCTGTACAAAGTTTGTAGGCTACATGAGTAATACAAAATATAATTCCCATTGGACAACAGTTTCACCAACAAGTACGCACTTGGAGCCTAATTGATATATATATATATATATATATATATATATATATATATATGGCTTCTACACAACATCTCCATCATCATTATCAGTACATCCTATGCAGGTGAGTTAGGATGCACTTGATCCCAGAAAGGTATATATCCTTCAAACCAGAGGAGTGCTTCAAACTAACAACATTACATAATATCCAACAAAAGAGGGTCTTGCTATAGCGGCAGGATGCCTGGCTCAGTCTAGATATCAGTACGAATTAAGTTGTCCATATTTGTTGTTGGCATGAACCACATCGTCACATGTCGGGTTTGCAAAAGCCATCCATCGCATGGAAGCTTCATGCCTTTCACACACTGAAGATTATCTGGCAACAAGCTGTGCCGATGAATCTCTAGATATGGTGATTCATGAAACCCATGGTATGATGTGTAAACATAGTTCCCCCTGGTGAATGGAAGTTGCATAACATGGTAATCATCACCGGTGATATGATCGATGATTCGTTGGATGATCGGATAATTGAGCCCGATGAATATGGAGTGGTTGCCAAAGCTGTAAACCTGCCTGCAGTTGAATATGTCTGGCACAACGGAGCTGGGATCTTTCTCAAACATGAAGCAGCCATAGTCGTCAATCTCATGAACGCCCCAGGCATTGTACTGCATGTGGGTTGATGTAACGGTTTGGTCAATTTGGTATGTGTGAGTGAGCATCAATTGACCGCCGTCAGCTGAACGAGCGATAAATCACCACCCATCGACTAGTATGATTCCAGGTCCTGGAATCATGAAGCCCAACACATTTGCATCTGCTGCAACAATTCAAATTGGAGACCAAAAGGACAAAAATAAAAAATCATGTTCAGAGTATGTATGGAATTAAGATTATTATAATGGTGACACATATCATAGAGAGAGAATTGCAATGCCGTGGTCATAATCATACCCCAAGTTAAGAAAATAAGCCAATGGCTTTCATATTCTAGCAAGATGTCATGGTTCAAACATCATGTAACAATGAGAAAAAAACTATGACAGGGCCTACTCATATTCTACAATAGCACTTACAACTGTTCTCATATCAATTCGAAGCAACAACATGCGTTGTTATAAAAATCCTGGAAATGAGAGTAACATATAGCAATCATGAGGTTATACTCATAATATCTATTATAACAATCATTAGATGCCAATTGTTCTCATATCAACTCTAACAATAACATGTGTGGTCATAAAAATCTAGGAAATGAGATGAACATATAGCAATGATGTGGTTATAGACATACTATCTATTCTAAATTTGTAGCAATGAACAGGCAGTCGTATTCATAAGGTAAAGATGAGATGAGATAGAAAAATTACATGACGATAGATTCCACCAGTATAGGCAGCCAATTTGTGCGTCGACCGCGTAAACAATGCCATCATGCACTATAGCATCACACAAAAATGTTTCCTCAACAGGATTGACGATGAGCCATAACCATGTATGGCGACCGGATTCCGGATAGACTAATCCCATGTTGAACAAGGTGATGAGCTTGTAATCCATGTAGTCTTTTGATGGTGTCGGCACTTCGCAGATTACAACCATCAGCAAACAGAGGCTCGACGCGTCTCGTGCGTAGTAGGCAGGAGTGTCCGGTGGGCCGCGAGGCTCGATGGCGGCGGTATCCAACGATGGAAGGGTGATCTCTCACTAGGTTTACATATCCACGAGAGGCCACGGACAATCGGATTGGTGGATAAGGATGATCCAGTTGGCCTACATGCCCGCCCATTAGTGGCCGTGCATGAAGGACATGTGGACAGGTAGTGGTAGTATGTCGAGGGGCACCACGGCAACCCCCGTAGGATTTTCAAGTCGGTGTCTAGGCCACCTGCGCGGATCGGGCATCAGCAAGCAGGGTGTCTTGAAAAGAGTCGGCCAATTGCAAACGAGTATACGGTACAAAGACACCAAGCATGCGGCCAGACGAACGGTGCTGAGCAGGTCCATACAATTATACATTTGCTCCAAGAGAACATCGGTGAGGGAATTCCAATCGCGGCTCTGCGTGTCAGTCGGTTCTGCCATAGGGTTTTTTACGTTGCTGAGTGATTGGGGTTTTCGGTGCCTGCGAGCCAGCGGGGAAGTGAATATGGCGTGTGTGGCCAAGCAGTGAGTAGGGGGATATGGTACGCGCGAGCTACCAAGGTAGATGGCTCGAGCGGGCGACCAGTGAGCGGGCGGAAATGGTGTGCGGCCGATGATGGGGAAGAGAGGAGGAAGAGGAGTGCAAGACGGGGAAGAAAGTGCATTAAATCTCAATTCTACTAGTACTACTACCAAGATATACCGTCCTTCGGAGTGTAAATAGTTATGCCGATGACATGTGGGTCTACCTCAAGAGGGCCCATATGTTAGTTAATGGAGGAGAGAGGTGCGTTGGCGTATTTGCGGAAGCGTGCTCCACTGGCGAACATGATGGCAGTACTGGGTAAGGCCGATTTTGTAACACCAACACGCTGGTTTAGCTTATTAATTAAGTGCCCCACCTGCTGTAGTGTGTATTGTCACTTCACTGTGAAGACTAATTGAATAGTTCTCTCTGACCGAGATGGGGAATAATGGATCATGAAGACTTCCTATCTACAGTACCCCTATGCCTCTACGCTCATCCTGTCCAAGAAGATGAAACATTGGCCAAGGCACCCGGCGCCAATAATGTAGGAGTACTAGAACTATACCCGGCGCCAAAAATCGGATCAACCAAGGTAGATGATGAGTGGTGGAATAATTTTTGTAGTTTGCAAAAACACTCAGTTAATGCACTCGTTTTCCTCAAAAAATTATGTTTACCAATGCATTAATTTTGTGTCAAACTTTTACTATCTACTCCCTCCATCCAAGTGAATAAGTCATCTTTGGTTGTGCACCGTGACCAAGGAGGGAAAACAGAGAACTTAATGTTTATTTTCTAATTAATAGCATTTCCTGCAATGGACTAACAACTTCATGTCCTGTTTGATAGTCTCGAGTCATTCAAAACATGCACGCCCACATCTCTTATTGGTTGATATGTTAAGAAATGAGGTGGGATTTAATGCACCACGCCTAAGTGTTTTGGGATTATTTGGTTTTTGTAAAGTGACTTATACACCTAGATGGAGGGAGTATTTAACTAATAAAATGATAAAGCATTTCACCAAACATCATATCAGTGGATTCGTATTTGAACATAGTTTTTAATGGTATAGTTTTTTATGACATGCATTGGCACTTTGTTAGTTAAATTTATGGTCTAAATTTTACACTAAGTACGAAGGGGACCATTAAACCAGGACGGAGGTTTATATATAGGTCAATAAAAAAATCATCAACTAATGTAGTAGTAAATGATGAGTGCCCGAAGTTTTTTTTTCGACAGTACTACTTTCGTCTAGGTGAATAAGTCATTCACGTAGTTCTAGGTCATCGTTTTGAATAATTAAATGTGTTTTATGTCCTGAAAAGTATATCACTAGATTTCTACACATATGTAGTTTCTAAATACATATTTTTTGTCACATATAGTACATATTTAGATAGTTAAATCATCAACCTAGAACTATGCGAATGACTTATTCACCTAAATGGAGGGAGTACTCAATAATGGGCTCGTTTTCCTCAAGAAAATTGTGTTTACGAATGTATTAATTGGAATGCATGCGTGAGGAACAAATGCCCAGAACTATTACATGCATTGGTGAGTTATCTCTTAATTCTTGCATGCAACGTTTTAATGAAGCCTCATGCATGCATGCAAGATGCAACACTCACACGTACACATGGACACACGCAACACTCACGCACCCATTTGGCACACAGCACACGACGCAACACACGCGCTCATGCTCAAGTGTTCAACCTACTTCCTACGTCCGTGAAAGACTGTACATTTAGAGATTTACACATTGACCAGGGCCTACTTAATGCCCAAAAGTAGCAGACTTATGTGTGGATGCAACCATTGAGAGAAGAAGATTAAATGAATGTTGTTGCATGCTATAATTAAGGATAGACATGTAGCCTATAGCTAGAGCACAAGTTGGTGCATTAGTCAATCAGTATCGATTTAGATTAAAGGCCAAAAGCATTGGAAGTGTAGATGTACACTCTTCGTTTTTTGGCCGATGTACACTGTTTGTTGGAAGACCAAGGGAGTACACGCGCATGCACTCACATACACAGCTAGTGTGGTTCACGCGTGAGGGTTGGACTCTTGTCGCGCCTGCGTAAAGTTTTGTTTAACTGATTTCTTTGCTCTACCAACTGACAGGTGGGACCCAGAAACCAGGTGACAATTTAACCTGTCAACCAAGTGCCACCTCGACTATGTGACCGGTCAGTAGGGTGCGATACGGTGCTCTACGACGAGCTAGTGATCGTATAATCACCGTAAAACTATATAGTGACTGTAAAGAGCATATTGTTACATACGTTGACCGCTAGTGTATTTTCTTGTTTCAAATTAAGCCATATTAACTGGAAAGAACACAGTATGGACTAGTACTAGTACTACTTTGATGTGTCCCGTCAACTCACCGAACGAGGATATGCTTGCTTAGAGCATCTCCAATAGCTTGTCTATATGGATGTCTATACTCGTTTTCCATGACGCGAGCCCAAAACAGGCGTCCAACAACTTGTCTATATGGTCGTCCAAATATACACAGCGTCTAAATCAACCTCGACAATGTCCACGCCTAGACAATGTGAATGCGTCGTCTAAACTCAGCTGCAGTCATGATTTCTTCCTCTCCCTAGCGACGGCCCACCTATCATGGTCCCTATATATAGACGTTCTGATGCAAAACTGGACGTGTATATGAGGTAATAAAATTACACCATTGTCTATGTGAATATATAGACATCCAAATATACACATGCTATTGGAGATGCTCTTTGAGCATGGCTAATAGAAGAGCCGGCAACGTGCTCTATACTAGTGCCATGTCACCTATAGTCTTCAAATAAAAAGTTTGATATAATAGGGCTAGCTGTAGAGGAGCGGCTCATCAGCTATAGTAATTAATTTTTTGCATGCATGAAGAAGGAGGTAGACACTCCTGATTGGAGGGGAGAACCAGCGCCAACTTTTAAGGGCTGCATGCAGCTCCTTGCTCTCGTGCATTGCACTACAGTCGGGCGATTAGTGAAGCGCCGGCTGCACTCTCTTTCCTCCCTTCTCTCCCTTCCATATTGGAATTTGCTGACTTGGAATGGCTTATAGCCTGCTGACTAGGACCTATTATACTTGCTCTTAGTACGCCTCTCCCTCACCCACACGCGCGGTGGCTCGTAGGACGAGGAGATGGTTTTGACTAGAGCTCCCCCTCCCTCGCCCTCGCCCTCGCAGTGGACGTGCAGCAGTTCAATCGGTGTCAGATTGCCAGAAGCATATTGTACTGTAGTATTGCTACCTCTTGAGCTTGCGTTGGATTTCCCCGAAGAGGAAAGGATGACGCAGCAGAGTAGCGTAAGTATTTCCCTCAGTTTCTGAGAACCAAGGTATCAATCCAGTAGGAGGCCACACTCAAGTCCCTCATACCTGCACAAAACGATAGCTACTCGCAACCAACGCGATTAGGGGTTGTCAATCCCTTCACGATGACTTTACGAGAGTGAGATCTGATAGATATAATATTTTTGGTATTTTTGGTATAGAGATGCAAAGTGAAAAGTAAAAGGCAAAGTAAAAAAGCAAAGCATGATTAAAGTGATGGAGATTGATATGATGAGAATAGACCCGGGGCCATAGGTTTCACTAGTGGCTTCTCTCAAGAGCATAAGTATTCTATGGTGGGTGAACAAATTACTATTGAGCAATTGACAGAATTGAGCATAGTTATGAGAATATCTAGGCATGATCATGTATATAGGCATCACGTCCGTGACAAGTAGACCGAAACGATTATGCATCTACTACTATTACTCCACTCATCGACCGCTATCCAGCATGCATCTAGAGTATTAAGTTAAAAACAGAGTAATGCTTTAAACAAGATGACATGATGTAGAGAGATAAATTCATGCAATATGAAATAAACCGCATCTTGTTATCCTCGATGGCAACGATGCAATACGTGCCTTGCTGCCCCTTCTGTCACTGGGAAAGGACACCGCAAGATCGAACTCAAAGCTAAGCACTTCTCCCATGGCAAGAAAAACCAATCTAGTAGGCCAAACCAAACTGATAATTCGAATAGACTTGCAAAGATGACCAATCATACATAAAAGAATTCAGAGAAGATTCAAATATTATTCATAGATAGACTTGATCATAAACCCACAATTCATCGATCTCAACAAACACACCGCAAAAAAGAAGAAGATTACATCGAATAGATCTCCACAAGAGAGGGGGAGAACTTTGTATTGAGATCCAAAAAGAGAGAAGAAGCCATCTAGCTAATAACTATGGACCCGAAGGTCTGAGGTAAACTACTCACACTTCATCGGAGAGGCTATGATGATGTAGAAGCCCTCCGTGATGATGGCCCTCTCCGGCGGAGCTCCGGAACAGGCCCCAAGATGGAATTAGGTTTTTGGCTCCGTATCTGTTCGTTTGGGGGTACGTAGGTATATATAGGAGGAAGAAGTACGTCGGTGGAGATTCGGTGGGCCCACGAGGGTGGGGGCGCACCTGGGGTATAGGGCACGCCCCCTACCTCGTGCCCACCTTGAAGCTTCCTTGGCGTAGGGTCCAAGTCTCCTGGGTCATATTCGGGAAGAAAATCACGTTCCATAAAGGTTTATTCCGTTTGGACTCCGTTTGATATTCCGTTTCTTCGAAACACTGAAATAGGCAAAAAAATAGCAATTCTGGGCTGGGCCTCCGGTTAATAGGTTAGTCCCAAATATAATATAAAAGTGGAAAATAAAGCCCAATATAGTCCAAAATAGTAGATAATATAGCATCGAGCAATCAAAAATTATAGATACGTTGGAGACGTATCAGGCATCCCCAAGCTTAATTCATGCTCGTCCTTGAGTAGGTAAATGATAAAAAGAGAATTTTTGATGTGGAGTGCTACTTGGCATAATATCAACGCAAATCTTCTTAATTGTGGTATGAATATTCAGATTAGGAAGATTCAAGACAAAAGTTCATATTGACATAGAGAATAATAATACTTCAAGCAAACCAACAAAGCGATTGTGTTTTCTTAAAGTAACATGGCCAAAGAAAGTTCATCCCTACAAAATCATATAGTTTAGTCATGCTCCATTTTCGTCACACAAGAATTCTCTCATCATGCACAACCCCGATGACAAGCCAAGCAATTATTTGATACCTTAATAATTTCAAACTCATAAACTTTCACGCAATACATGAGCGTGAGCCATGGATATAGCACTATGGGTGGAATAGAATATAATGATGGGGGTTATGTGGAGAAAAAAAAAGAGAAAGTCTCACATCAAGGAGGATAATCAATGGGCTATGGAGATGCCCATCGATTGATGTTAATGCAAGGAGTAGGGATTGCCATGCAACGGATGCACTAGAGCTATAAATGTATGAAAACTCAACAAAAGAAACTAAGTGGGTGTGCATCCAACTTGCTTGCTCACGAAGACCTAGGGCACTTGAGGAGTCCCATTGTTGGAATATACAAGCCAAGTTCTATAATGAAAATTCCCACTAGTATATGAATGTGATAACTCAAGAGACTGTCTATATGAAGAACATGGTGCTACTTTGAAGCACAAGTGTGGAAAAAAGGATAGTAGCATTGCCCCTTTTTATTTATTTTCTTTTTTTGGGCCTTCTTGTTTTTTGTTTGGCCTTTCTCTCTCTTTTTTGGTACAATGCTCTATTGAATGATGATCATCACACTTCTATTTATTTACAACTCAATGATTACAACTTGATACTAGAACAAAGTATGACTCTATATGGATGCCTCCGGCAGTGTACCGGGATATGCAATGAATCAAGAGTGACAAGTATGAAAAAATTATGAACGGTGGCTTTGCCACAAATACTTATGTCAACTACATGATCATGCTAAGCAATATTACAATGATGAATGTGTCATGATAAACTGGATGGTGGAAAGTTGCATGGCAATATATCTCGGAATGGCTATGGAAATGCCATAATAGGTAGGTATGGTGGCTGTTTTGAGGAAGATATAAGGAGGTTTATGTGTGAAAGAGTGTATCATATCACAGGGTTTGGATGTACCGGCGAAGTTTGCACCAACTCTTGATGTGAGAAAGGGCAATGCATGATACCTTATAGGCTAGCGATGATGGAAGGGTGAGAGTGCGTATAATCCATGGACTCAACATTAGTCATGAAGAACTCATATACTTATTGCAAAAATCTACAAGCCATCAAAAACCAAAGTTTTACGCGCATGCTCCTAGGGGGATAGATTGGTAGGAAAAGACCATCGCTCGTCCCCGACCGCCACTCATAAGGAGGACATTCAAATAACGCCTCATGTTTCAAATTTGTTGCATAACGTTTACCATACGTGCATGCTACGGGACTTGCAAACTTTAACTCAAGCACTTCTCAAATTCACAATTACTCTACTAGCATGACTTTGATATTACTACCTCCATATCTCAAAACAATTATCAAGCATTCAACTTTTCTTAGTATTCAACACACTCAAAAGAAAGTTTCACAAATCTTGAATACCAAGCATGTTACTATTAAGAAAATTGCCATGCTATTAAGACTCTCAAAACAATTTAAGTGAAGCATGAGAGATCAATAGTTTCTGTAAAAGAAATCCACCACCGTGCTCTAAAAGATCTAAGTGAAGCACATAGAGCAAAATTATAACGCTCAAAAGATATAAGTGAAGCACATAGAGCAAAACTACTTAGCTCAAAAAGATATAAGTGAAGCACATAGAGTATTCTATCAAATTCTAATTCATGTATGGATCTATCAAAAGGTTTCTACAGCAAGGATGATTGTGGCACACTAACAACCAAAGACACAAATAATACAAGACGCTCCAAGCAAAACACATATCATGTTGGTGAATAAAAATATAGCTCCAAGTAAATTACCGATGGAATTGGACGAAAGAGGGGATGCCTTCCGGGGCATCCCCAAGATTTGAATTTTTGGTGTCCTTGGATTATCTTGGGGGTGCCACGGGCATCCCCAAGCTTAGGCTCTTGCCACTGCTTGTTCCATAATCCATCACAAGAATTCACCCAAAACTTGAAAACTTCACAACACAAAACTCAATAGAAATCTCGTGAGATCCGTTAGAGAAAGAAAACAAAAGACCACTTCAAGGTACTATAATGAACTCATTATTTATTTATATTGGTGTTAAACCTACTGTATTCCAACTTATATATGGATTATAAACTATTTTACTAACCATAGATTCATCAAAATAAGCAAACAACACACGAAAAACAGAATCTGTCAAAAACAGAACAGTCTATAGTAATCTATAACTAACGCAAACTTATGGAACTCCAAAACATCTACCAAAATTGGAAGAGCTAGAAAATTTGTTTATTGATCAGCAGCAGTTGGAATCAGTATTTTATCACGTTCTGGTGATTTTTAACAATTCCGCCACTGAACGCAAAGTTTCTGGAAATTACAGCAAGATCAAATAACTATCATCCAAGACGATCCAATAGGTCTAACTTGGCACAAACACTAATTAAAACACGAAACCACATCCAAACAGAAGGTAGATGGGTTATTTATTCCCTAACAGAAGAAAAACACAAAAAAATAAAAATAAAATTGGGTTGCCTCCCAACAAGCGCTATCGTTTAACGCCCCTAGCTAGGCATAAAAGCGAGGATAGATCTAGGTATTGCCATCTTTGGTAGGCAATCCATAAGTGCCTCTCCTGATAGTTTCATATGGCAATTTTATTTTCTTTCTTGGAAAGTGTTCCATGCCATTTTTTAATGGAAATTGAAATCTAATATTCCCTTCCTTCATATCAATAATCACACCAACTGTTCTAAGGAAAGGTCTACCAAGAATAATAGGGCAAGAAGGATTGCAATCTATATCAAGAACAATGAAATCTACATGCACATAATTTCTATTTGCAACAATAAGAACATCATTAATTCTTCCCATAGGTTTCTTAATAGTGGAATCCGCAAGATGCAAGTTTAGAGAGCAATCATCAAAATCGTGGAAATCTAGCAAATCACACAAAGTTTTGGGGATAGTGGAAACACTAGCACCCAAATCACACAAAGCATAAAACTCATGATTTTTAATTTTAATTTTAATAGTTGGTTCCCACTCATCATAGAGTTTTCTAGGGATAGAAACTTTCAATTCAAGCTTTTCTTCATAAGATTGCATCAAGGCATCAACAATATGTTCGGTAAAGGCTTTCTTTTCACTATAAGCATGTGGAGAATTTAGCATGGATTGCAACAAGGAAATACAATCAATTAAAGAGCAACTTTCATAATTAAATTCCTTGAAATCCAATATAGTGGGTTTAGCAACATCTAGATTTTTATTTCTTTCAATCCCACTTTCATCAATTTCATCATAGAGATCTAAATACTCCGAATTTTGGCAACGCCTTCTAGGTAAAGGAAGATCATATTCAGTTTAATCAAGATTCATATTGCAAAACAAAGATTTGATAGGGGACACATCAATAACTTTTAGATCTTCATCTTGATTTTCATAGGAATTGAAAGAACATGCTTTAATAAAGGCATCTTTGGAAGCACGCATCCTAACGGTTCTTTCCTTGCACTCGTCAATGGAAATTCTCATGGCTTTGAGAGAATAATTGATATCATGCTTGGGAGGAATAGATCTAAGCTTTAAAGAATCAATCTCAAGAGAAATTCTATCAACGTTCCTAGCCAAATCATAAACTTTAAGTAATTTCTCTTCAAGCAAAGCATTAAAATTCTTTTGTGAATTCATGAACTCTTTAACACTATTCTCAAATTCAGAGGGCATCTTATTATAATTTCCATAAGAGTTGTTGCAGGAATTTCCATAATTATTAGAAGGATTACTAGGATAAGGCCTAGGATTAAAATTCCCTCTATACGCGTTGTTACCCAAATTATTCCTACCAACAAAATTCACATCTATAGATTCATTGTTATTCTCAATCAAAGTAGATAAAGGCATATCATTAGGATCAGAAGAAACACTCTTAGTAGCAAATAATTTCATAAGTTCATCCATCTTTCCACTCAAAACATTGATTTCTTCTATCGCATGCACTTTTTTATTAGAAGATCTTTCATTATGCCATTGAGAATAATTAACCATAATATTATTTAGGAGTTTAGTAGCATGTCCTAAAGTGATTTCCATAATAGTGCCTCCCGCGGCCGAATCTAAAAGATTTCTAGAAGCAAAATTCAATCGGCATAAACTTTTTGTGTAATCATCCACAATTTCAAACCATGAGTAGGGCAATTACGTATCATTAATTTCATTCTCTCCCAAGCTTGTGCAAGATGTTCATGATTAAGTTGCTTAAACTTCATAATATCGTTTCTAAGAGAGATAATCTTAGCGGGAAGAAAATACTTAGAGATAAAAGCATCTTTGCACTTGTTCCAAGAATCAATACTATTTTTAAGCAAAGATGAAAACCAAGCTTTAGCACGATCTCTAAGCGAAAAAGGAAATAGCTTCAATTTAACGACATCATTATCGTCATCTTTTTTCTTTTGCATATCACATAAATCAACGATGCTATTCAGATGAGTTGCGGCATCTTCACTAGGAAGGCCGGCGAATTGATCTTTCATAACAAGATTCAACAAAGCAGTATTGATTTCACAAGATTCTGTATTGGCAAGAGGAGCAATCAGAGTGCTAAGGAAATCATTATTATTGGTATTGGTTAAGTCACACAATTTGGTAGTATCTTGAGCCATCGCGACAAACAAGCAATCCAACACACGGGCAAACAAAAAGGCAAGCAAGAAAAAGGCAAATGGAGAAAGAGAAGGAGAAGGAGATTGAGAAAGAGAGGGCGAATAAAACGGCAAGGGTGAAGTGGGGGAGAGGAAAACGAGAGGCAAATGGCAACTAATGTAATGCGGGAGATAGGGATTGTGATGGGTACTTGGTATGTTGACTTTTTGCGTAGACTCCCCGGCAACGGCGCCAGAAATTATTCTTGCTACCTCTTGAGCTTGCATTGGACTTCCCCGAAGAGGAAAGGATGATGCAGCAGAGTAGCGTAAGTATTTCCCTCAGTATTTGAGAACCAAGGTATCAATCCAGTAGGAGACCAAGCTCAAGTCCCTCATACCTGCACAAAACGATAGCTACTCGCAACCAACGCGATTAGGGGTTGTCAATCCCTTCACGGTCACATACGAGAGTGAGATCTGATAGATATAATATTTTTGGTATTTTTGGTATATAGATGCAAAGTGAAAAGTAAAAGGCAACGTAAAAAAGCAAAGCAAGATTAAAGTGATGGAGATTGATATGATGAGAATAGACCCGGGGGCCATAGGTTTCACTACTGGCTTCTCTCAAGAGCATAAGTATTCTACGATGGGTGAACAAATTACTGTTGAGCAATTGATAGAATTGAGTATAGTTATGAGAATATCTAGGCATGATCATGTATATAGGCATCACGTCCCTGACAAGTTGACCGAAACGATTCTGCATCTACTACTATTACTCCACTCATCGACCGCTATCCAGCATGCATCTAGAGTATTAGGTTAAAAACAGAGTAATGCTTTAAGCAAGATGACATGATGTAGAGAGATAAATTCATGCAATATGAAATAAACCCCATCTTGTTATCCTCAATGGCAACGACACAATACGTGCCTTGCTGCCCCTTCTGTCACTGGGAAAGGACACCGCAAGATCGAACCCAAAGCTAAGCACTTCTCCCATGGCAAGAAAAACCAATCTAGTAGGCCAAACCAAACTGATAATTCGAAGAGACTTGCAAAGATAACCAATCATACATAAAAGAATTTAGAGAAGATTCAAATATTATTCATAGATAGACTTGATCATAAACCCACAATTCATCGGTCTCAACAAACACATCGCAAAAAAGAAGAATATTACATCGAATAGATCTCCACAAGAGAGGGGGAGAACTTTGTATTGAGATCCGAAAAGAGAGAAGATGCCATCTAGTTAATAACTATGGACCCGAAGGTCTGAGGTAAACTACTCACACTTCATCGGAGAGGCTATGATGATGTAGAAGCCCTCCGTGATGACGGCCCTCTCCGACGGAGCTCCGGAACAGGCCCCAAGATGGGATCTCGTGGATACAGAAAGTTGCGGCGGTGGAATTAGGTTTTTGGCTCCGTATCTATTCGTTTGGGGGTACGTAGGTATATATAGGAGGAAGAAGTACATTGGTGGAGCTTCGGTGGGTCCATGAGGGTGTGGGGCGCGCCTGGGGGTATAGGGCGCCCCCCCCCTACCTCGTGCCCACCTCGAAGCTTCCTTGGCGTAGGGTCCAAGTCTCCTGGGTCCGTTTCTTCGTTTGGACTCCGTTCCAGAAAGGTTTATTCCGTTTAGACTCCGTTTGATATTCCGTTTCTTTGAAACACTGAAATAGGCAAAAAAACAGCAATTCTAGGCTAGGCCTCCGGTTAATAGGTTAGTCCCAAAAATAATATAAAAGTGGAAAATAAACCCCAATATAGTCCAAAACAGTAGATAATATAGCATGGAGCAATCAAAAATTACAGATGCGTTGGAGACGTATCAAGTATCATCATTGTTGGACCTTCCTAAGAGGCGAAGAGCCAAGTGCAAGGTTCACATGAGTACGAACTGTTGAACCTCCCAAAGAGGCAATGAGCCAAGCTCAAGGTTTTATAGGAGTTGTCGTCCTAGTAGGAATATACTACAACTATAGAGAACGATGATACTGTATGATGCCACCACGTCACCTATATCCAAAGCTATGCCACCTTTTTTCTCAAAGAGCATGTTGGAGCCCATGCAACAACCACACAAGCTGCACGTACACATAACACATTTACTAGTAATAAATTCTAAAGGACAAATGCGAGTATGCCACACAAGTTCATCTCCACTTCATGTCATAAATTTATGCACAACTAGTCTAGATATATTCACAGCACTACCATTCACAATTTACCATACTCCAGTTACACGTTATAGATGGGCTACATGTCCGCCTCCAGGTTCTAGTCCCAGGCATGATCCATAGCGGTGGGCAATGGGAATCATTGTCGCATCTTTCTAGTCTAGTTCCACACGATGGAGACACATCCAAGCTGAAGCGACATAAATTAGGGATATCGTGTCCCAGCATGTCGTTCATCCGGCGGTGCACACTGATGACACAACCATGCTTCATGAACGGCAGGCCTTCGGTGTCGTGCATGGAAGGTGGCATCCGCTTCACAATGGGGTAGCTGTCCCCAATGAAAAGCGAGTACTCTCCAAGAGTGTTCCTCAGCACCCACGTAGCATCACGAGGGTCGAACTCGGCGCTGCTCATCTGGTACACGTGGCATCTCAGATCTGGACACATGGTGACGTACATAGTCAAGGTCCATGAATAATAATGTTGTGCCCAAATATGACGGTAAGTAATATTGTGCAGCAAGTAGCACTACTCCGGTATAGAGGAAGTAAAATAACCATGTTATTGTATATAGCCACTCTTGGCTACATGGATGAGATAGTAAGACATGGAAAAACAAAAATGGTGGGAGTTAGTGGGTTCAAGTCTTCAAGGGCCTAGCTAGCTATACACGTCCTCCAAGGTAAAAAGTACTCCTACTTGTACTACTAGTAAGTACTAGTACAATGGTGAAAGAGAAGGCAAGAGGGTTAAAAAATATAATACTAAATGGAATACCTGGGTAGATGGTGATGGTCCTATTGTGGTAGATTGTGTGACCATGTTGCACATTAGTGGTACCATGGGCAACGAATGCTAAGATAGTTGATCCCAATAAGCCAAAGTCAGCTACAAGGTTCCAAGTTAGACCGAACCGCAGATGCAAATGCACATCTAGGATCGGCTATTTTATTTTGATCGGGGGATGAATGGTCCCTGCAAAATAATGGAGTACCGTTAGGGATGCAAATGATGGTTTTTGCATTCCGTTTGTAATCTCCCATAGCGTAGGATGGCAACCAGATGAAACAAGTCCCCTGGCTTGTCACCGCGAAGATGGGGCCTAAATGGTGCATGGCGTCTTCGAACGTGTAGGGGTACAAATCTGCCACGGCCAACATGCACCAGCTCTGCCGTTACTACCTCTTGCACTGATGGCAATCCTTATGTCGAACACCGCGATCAGATAGTAATCGTCGTAGCTGCATCACTTTGTCGGCGGGTCCGCAATTGCTATCTTCTTCAATCTCATGTATTCAAGCCTAGCCGGTCCGGAAGGCCGATCCCAATGGTGGAGAAGGGGTCTACGGGAATGGCTGCACTACTATGGATGTTGTGCAAAATGATGGTGGTATCCGGCCAGAGGTATGCAAGCCAATCTTCATTGGCACCGACCCAGACCAACATATAAGACAGTGGGCAGTAGAGAAATTACGGGATGGAAATTGAATAACTAAGTACTACATTATCAAACTCCCTGACTGACCTGCTCATCGGACAATATCTGACTACCTCTCAACGTTGGTAACTCTAGCAGAGTCAACGTGCAACCATGGCCAAGGAGCGGTGGACTGTTCGAAGGATTGTCCCATAGAAGAACCTTTTCCTCGAGGAGGCATGGAAGACAAACAAGCATGGCCTTTTCCCAAGCCTGTTTAAGCTCCATCTTGAAAAAGTTGGTTTAGGAACCACCGAGTCTTGCGGCGGTGAGGATGTCGAAGTGGCATGCACTTTCTCCCAGAGGATCGTCGTCCAAGGTCTGCTAGCTCTGACGAGGAGGAGAACCGCCTGGCGATTCCATGGGAGCAGCGATGAACTGCTTTCTCTCGGGGGAGGGGAACATGCGAGGAGGAGATAAGAGCATAGTAACCGCAGGGCCTCATCCCTTCCAACTGTAGCTCCTCGATCGTTCCTTAGTGAAGGGGTGAGGCTATTATTTACTACATACTCGTATAGTAGTAGTACTAGTACTGCTTTCTCAACTAGTAGTGCGATGTACTGTACTTCTAGTATAGTGCACCAGTTTTGAAGTCTTGAATCCCAGGGCCAATGAGTTACAGTTGGAAGTGGAGGGTACTACTGTTCTCTAGAAGCATCACTGTACTGTGAATCCATGGAAAGTACACCAGCATAGTGGATACTCTCTGTGCTTGATACATCTCCAACGTATCTATAATTTTTGATTGTTCCATGCTATTATATTATCAACCTTGGATGTTTTATATGCATTTATATGCTATTTTATATGATTTTTTGGACTAACCTATTAACCCAGAGCCCAGTGCCAGTTTCTGTTTTTTTCTTGTTTTAGAGTATCGCAGAAAAGGAAAATCAAACAGAGTCCAGTTGACCTGAAACTTCACGGAACTTAGTTTTGGAAGGAAAGCAACCCGGGAGACTTGGAGTCCACGTCAAGAAAGCAACGAGGAAGCCATGAGGCAGGGGGGCACGCCCACCAACCCTGGGCGCGCACTCCACCCTCGTGGGCCCCTCATGGCTCCCCTGACATACTTCTTCCTCCTATATATACCCATATACCCTAAAACGATCGGGGAGCACAATAGATCGGGAGTTCCGCCGCCAGAAGCCTCCATAGCCACCGAAAGCCAATCTAGACCCGTTCCGGCACCCTGCCGGAGGGCGAATCCCTCTCTGTTGGCCATCTTCATCATCCTGGTGCTCTCCATGACGAGGGGGGAGTAGTTCTCCCTCGGGGCTGAGGATATGTACCAGTAGCTATGTGTTTGATCTCACTCTCATGTTCTTGATTTGGCACGATCTTGATGTATCACGAGGTTTGCTATTATAGTTGGATATTATGTTTCTTCTCCCCCTCTACTCTCTTGTAATGGATTTAGTTTTCCCCTTGAAGTAATCTTATCAGATTGAGTCTTTAATGATTTGAGAACACTTGATATATGTCTTGCCATGCGTATCTATGGTGACAATGGGATATCACGTGATTCACTTGATTTATGTTTTGGTGATCAACTTGAGGGTTCCGCCCATGAACTTATGCATAGGGGTTGGAACACGTTTTCATCTTGACTCTCCAGTAGAAACTTTGGGGCACTCTTTGAGGTTCTATGTGTTGGTTGAATAGATGAATCTGAGATTGTGTGATGCATATCATATAATCATACCCACGGATACTTGAGGTGACATTGGAGTATCTAGGTGACATTAGGGTTTTGGTTGATTTGTCTCTTAAGGTGTTATTCTAGTATGAACTCTAGGGCTGTTTGTGACACCTATAGGAATAGCCCAACGGATTGATTGGAAAGAATAACTTTAAGGTGGTTTCGTACCCTACCATAATCTCTTTGTTTGTTCTCTGCTATTAGTGACTTTGGAGTGACTCTTTGTTGCATGTTGAGGGATAGTTATATGATCCAATTATGTTATTATTGTTGAGAGAACTTGCACTAGTGAAAGTGTGAACCCTAGGCCTTATTTCCTAGCATTGCAATACCGTTTACGCTCATTTTATCATTAGTTACCTTGCTGGTTTTATATTTTCAGATTACAAATACCTTTATCTACCATCCATATACCACTTGTATCACCATCTCTTCGCCGAACTAGTGCACCTATACACTAGTAGAAAACAGGGCTATGGTCCAGGCCGGCTCAGCCCATTAGTCCCGGTTCAGTCTAGAACCGGGACTAATGTGAGCATTGGTCCCGGTTCGTGCGGCTAAGGCATTAGTCCCGGTTCATCTAGACCTTTTGGTCCCGGTTGGTGGGATGAACCGGGACCAATGGGCCTCGCTCCTGGCCCACAACTATTGGTCCCGGCTCGTGCCACAAACCGGGACTAAAGATTAGACCTTTAGTCCCGGTTTGAGGCACGAACCGGGACTAATGGGGATGAGACCTTTAGTCCCGGTTCGTGCCACGAACCGGTACTAAAGGTCCCATTTTCAAACTATACCCCCCCCCCCCCCCCGTGGATCGCCTTTTCAGTTTTTAAATAAATAAAAGAAAATGGTGGAAATGTCAAAAAAATAAAAGAAAATAAGTTTCACATGTGATATGTGGTCTAGTTGTTGGGAAAATTTACAAATATGAATTTCGACTTTATTTACAAAATCTCTCTAGAATTTGTAAAATGCGCATAACTTTTGCATACGAACTCGGATGAAAAAGTTTTTTATATGAAAAATCATCTACTCGAAAAGTTACATCCGGTGGAGACCGCCTACGGCCTGTTTGCAAATTTCTAGAATCCTCAAATTCCAAAAGGAAAAAAAGTTATGCTCAAATTTCAGTTTTTTTAAATTTCAGTTTTTTTAAATACTTATTCAAGAAGTATTAGTGTTACTAAATAATTATTCCAGAATATTAGTGTTATTAAATAATTATTTCACCTTTTTTGAATTTTGGTCAAATCTGGTCAAACTATGGTCAAACAATGGTCAAACTACTTATTCAAAAATATTAGTGTTACTAAAAAATTATTGTTTTTTAGAACAATAGTTTTAAACTCAAACAGTGAAATATGTGACTTCATGCTCAAGCTAAATTCCTGAGGGTTAATAGGATTGACATCTTACTATTGTCAGGAAAACAACAAGTGCAGACTTGGAAACGAGGGAGAATAGAACCCGGAAGTTAAGCGTGCTCAGGCTGGAGTAGTGAGAGGATGGGTGACCGTTCGGGAAGTGAGATGATTTGGAATGATGAGGGGTGATTAGAGATTAAATTGAGCAGTGATGAGGGGTAATTAGAGATTAGAGGTTAAAATAATTCAGAAATTTGAAAATAAAAAAATTCAAAAAAAAACAGGAAATTTCCTTTAGTACCGGTTGGTGTTACCAACCGGGACTAAAGGTGGACCGGCCACGTGGAGGGCCTTTAGTCCCAGTTCTGGAACCGGGACTAAAGTGTCGGTACTAACTAAAGGCCCTTTTTCTACCAGTGATACAATTTACCATTGTATTGGGTGTGTTGGGGACACAAGAGACTCTTTGTTATTTGCTTGGAGGGTTGCTCGAGAGAGACCATCTTCATCCTACGCCTCCTACGGATTGATAAACATTAGGTCATCCACTTGAGAGAAATTTGCTACTGTCCTACAAACCTCTGCACTTGGAGGCCCAACAACGTTTACAAGAAGAAGGTTGTATAGTAGACATCGAGCTCTTTTCTAGCGCCGTTGCCGGGGAGGTGAGTGCTTGAAGGTATATCTTTAGATCTTGCAATCGAATATTTTTGTTTTTTTGTTTTTGCACTAGTTTAGTTTATAAAAGAAAACTACAAAAAATGGAATTGAGTTTGTCTCATACGCTTCATCTTTTTAATATCTTTCGTGAGTATGATGGAACGGAAAATTGTGCCAAAGTGTTAGAATAAGAATGCATTAAAATGTTTGGCACCAAATCTTTGAATGATGAGCATGATTGCAATGTTGTTAGTATGAACTCCTTGAATATCCATAGTACTAATGATAATTGCACTAGTTATGATGAAAATGTCTCCTATAAACATGTCAATTTTTCTGGAGTGCATTGGGTTTGCAAGTACACACCAAATAGGGAAGATAGATATTGCAAGAGGCATAAGTACTTAGAAACTAAATGGTTGCAAGAAATGCTAGATGTTTGTGCTGAAAATTTAAATTTTCTTAGCCGTACTTGTGAACTTTGCAATGAACGTGATCATTTCATTACCCAATGCAAGTTGTTTCATGATCGTATCGTGTCCAAAAATTGTGATGAATTGATTTCCCTTGCACATCATAACGAACTTAGTTTGCTCTTGGGTTATGAAGAAATGAAACGTATAACTAAGGATATTCCAAAATTTTCCCTTGATAGAGTTCTTCATTTTGATCTAGAGGAAATTTATATGTATTGTGCGGTGAATTGCATTGAAAATCCTTATATTGCCAACTACATAAAGAAAAGAAAACAAATAGAAGATGAAGATAATACTAATGAAAGGGAAGAGACTTCCCAATACCCTCCTATTATTTCTTATGATGAATCAGGTAACGAGGAGGAGCCTCCTATTCAAGCAATCTCATTAATAAGGATCTCGAAAAAGAGGATTGAACCCACACATGATGTGGTGAAGAAGAAGAAAAGAAAAAGGAAGAGAGGTAAAAAGATATCTCTCCCAAATAGTGCTGCTCCTATTACTATTGTGCCTCATGAAAATATAATTGTGGAAGATAATGATACTTCTTATGATCTTGAAAATCTTTTGGGCACTTGCTTGGAAGAATACGATAATTGCTATACTATTGGTGCTATCCATACTATTAATGATGAGAGTGATTATGCTTATGATATGAAAAGGCCCAAGATTGGGGATGCTATGTTTGGTAAAGATGATGTTTTTGAGAATATATTTGCTGCAATTAATGTTTGTCCCAAGCTTGCGGAAGCTATGATTATTGAACACGATATTTTTAGTCTCCCAATTTTGATATGCAAATTTATAATAAGGATAGCATGCCTCCTACTTATGATGATTATTGTGATGATACTTATGCTACAAAAAGTAGTGATTATATTTATAAAACCTGTCATGATTATGGTTACCCCTTTTCTGAACATTACTCTTTTAATGTGGATACAATTTATAATATTCGAGTCTATTAAGATACTCCCACTATTCCGAATGAGAAGAATTTTGCTTATGTGGAGAGTAATAAAAATTATATGCTTGTAGATCATGAAAAGAATGCTTTAGGTGCTGGTTATATTGTTGAATTCATTCATGATGCTACTAAAAATTATTATGAGGGAGTAATATATGCTTGTAGGAATTGCAATAATATCAAGTTTCCCCTCTATGTGCTTGAAGTTTTGAAGTTAGGCTTGTTTTACCTTCCTATGCAAGTTGATTCTTGTTCCCACAAGTTGTTTGCTCACAAAATCCCTATGCATAGGAAGTGGGTTAGACTTAAATGTGATATTCATATTCTTCATGATGCTCTCTTTATATTTCAATTCTTATCCTTTATGTGAGCATCATTGAAATCATCATGCCTAGCTAGGGGCGTTAAACGATAGCGCTTCTTGAGAGGCAACCCAACTTTATTTTTATTCCTTGATTTTTGTTCCTGTTTCGTAAAAAATAATTCATCTAGCCTCTGTTTAGATGTGGTTTTATGCTTTTAATTAGTGTTTGTGCCAAGTAGAACCTTTGGGGAGACTTGGGGAAAGTCTTTGCGATCATGCTGTAAAAAACAGAATCTTCAGCGCTCACGAGACTTGCTGCCATTTTTTATTTGAGAGTGATATTTAGTTAATTCTTTTTGTAGATGATTAATAGATAAATTCCTCACGTCCAGAAATTTATTTGAGAATTTTATGACTTCCATAAGTATACGTTTGATCCAGATTACTACAGACTATTCTGTTTTGACAGATTCTTTTTTCGCTGTGTTGTTTGCTTATTTTGATGAATCTATGAGTAGTATCGGAGGGTATGAACCATAGATAAGTTGGAATACAGTAGATATTACACCAATATGAATTTATAATGAGGTCACAACAGTACCTAAGTGGTGATTTATTTTCTTATACTAACGGAGCTTACGAGTTTTCTGTTAAGTTTTGTGTTGTGAAGTTCTCAAGTTTTGGGTAAAGATTCGATGGACTTTGGAATAAGGAGTGGCAAGAGCCTAAGCTTGGGGATGCCCATGGAACCCCAAGGTAATATTCAAGGACAACCAAGAGCCTAAGTTTGGGGATGCCCCGAAAGGCATCCCCTCCTTCGTCTTCGTTCATCGGTAACTTTACTTGGAGCTATATTTTTATTCACCACATGATATGTGTTTTGCTTGGAGCGTCATTTTATTTTATTTTTTTGCTTGCTGTTTGAATAAAATAACAAGATCTGAAATTCTTAAATGTTAGAGAGTCTTCACATAGTTTCATAATTATTTGATTACTCATTGATCTTCACTTATATCTTTCGGAGTAGTTTGTCATTTGCTCTAGTGCTTCACTTATATCTTTTTAGAGCACGGTGGTGGTTTTATTTTGAAGAAATAAATGAACTCTCGTGCTTCACTTATATTATTTTGAGAGTCTTTAGAACAGCATGGTAGTTTTCTTTGGTTATGAAACTAGTCCTAATATGATGGGCATCCAAGAGGGATATAATAAAAACTTTCATATAGAGTGCATTTAATACTATGAGAAGTTTGATACTTGATGATTGTTTTGAGATTTGGAGATGGTGATATTAGAGTCATGCTAATTGAGTAGTTGTGAATTTGAGAAATACTTGTGTTGAAGTTTGTGATTCCCGTAGCATGCACATATGGTGAACCGTTATGTGATGAAGTCGGAGCATGATTTATTTATTGATTGTCTTCCTTATGAGTGGCGGTCGGGGACGAGCGATGGTATTTTCCTACCAATCTATCCCCCTAGGAGCATGCGCGTAGTACTTTGTTTTGATAACTAATAGATTTTTGCAATAAGTATGTGAGTTCTTTATTACTAATGTTGAGTCCATGGATTATACGCACTCTCACCCTTCCACCATTGCTAGTCTCTCTAGTACCGCGCAACTTTCGCCGGTACCATAAACCCACCATATATCTTCCTCAAAAAGGCCACCATACCTACCTACTATGGCATTTCCATAGCCATTCCGAGATATATTACCGTGCAACTTTCCACCGTTCCGTTATTATGACACGCTCCATCATTGTCATATTGCTTTGCATGATCATGTAGTTGACATCGTATTTATGGCAAAGCCACCGTTCATAATTCTTTCATACATGTCACTCATGAGTCATTGCACATCCCGGTACACTGCTGGAGGAATTCATATAGAGTCATATTTTGTTCTAAGAATCGAGTTGTAATTCTTGAGTTGTAAGTAAATAAAAGTGTGATGATCATCATTATTAGAGCATTGTCCCAGTGAGGAAAGGATGATGGAGACTATGATTCCCCCACAAGTCGGGATGAGACTCCGGACGAAAACAAAGAGGCCAAAGAAGCCCAAATAAAAAAGGCCATAAAAAAGAGAAGGCGCAAATAAAAATAAAATAAAATAAATGATGAGAGAAAAAGAGAGAAGGGACAATGCTGCTATCCTTTTACCACACTTGTGCTTCAAAGTAGCACCATAATCTTCATGATAGAGAGTCTCTTGTTTTGTAACTTTCATATACTAGAGGGAATCTTTCATTATAGAACTTGGTTTGTATATTCCAATGATGGGCTTCCTCAAAATGCCCTAGGTCTTCATGAGCAAGCGAGTTGGATGCACAGCCACTAGTTTCTTTTGTTGAGCTTTCATACGTTTATAGCTCTAGTGCATCCGTTGCATGGCAATCCCTACTTACTCATATTGATATCTATTGATGGGCATCTCCATAACCCGTTGATATGCCTAGTTCATGTGAGACTATCTTCTCTTTTTTGTCTTCTCCACAACCACCATTCTATTCCACGTATAGTTTTATATCCATGGCTCACGCTCATGTATTGCGTGAAGATTGAAAAAGTTTGAGAACATCAAAAGTATGAAACAATTGCTTGGCTTGTCATCGGGGTTGTGCATGATTTAAATATGTTGTGTGGTGAAGATGGAGCATAGCCAGACTATATGATTTTGTAGGGACAGCTTTCTTTGGCCATGTTATTTTGAGAAGACATGATTGCTTTGTTAGTATGCTTGAGTATTATTATTTTTATGTCAATACTAAACTTTTGTCTTGAATCTTATGGATCTGAATATTCTTTCCACAATAAAGAGAACTACATGGATAAATATGTTAGGTAGCATTCCACATCAAATTTTTTTATCATTTACCTACTCGAGGACGAGCAGGAATTAAGCTTGCGGATGCTGATACGTCTCCAACGTATCTATAATTTTTGATTGCTCCATGCTATTATATTATCAACCTTGGATGTTTTATATGCTATTTTATATGATTTTTGGGACAAACCAATTAACCCAGAGCCCAGTGCCAGTTTTTGTTTTTTTCTTGTTTTAGAGTATCACAGAAAGGGAAAATCAAACGGAGTCCAATTGACCTGAAACTTCATGGAACTTATTTTTGGAAGGAAAGCAACCCGGGAGACTTGGAGTCCATGTCAAGAAAGCAACGAGGATGCCACGAGGTAGGGGGGCGCGCCCACCCCCCTGGGCGCGCCCTCCACCCTCGTGGGCCCCTCGTGGCTCCCCTGACGTACTTCTTCCTCATATATATACCCATATACCCTAAAACGATCGGGGAGCAGAATAGATCGGGAGTTCCGCCCCCAGAAGCCTCCGTAGCCACCAAAAGCCAATCTAGACCTGTTCCGGCACCCTGCCGGAGGGCGAATCCCTCTCCGGTGGCCATCTTCATCATCCCAGTGCTCTCCATGATGAGGGGGGAGTAGTTCTCCCTCGGGGCTGAGGGTATGTACCAGTAGCTATGTGTTTGATCTCTCTCTCTCTCTCTCTCTCTCGTGTTCTTGATTTGGCACGATCTTGATGTATCGCGAGCTTTGCTATTATAGTTGGATCTTATGTGTCTTCTCCCCCTCTACTCTCTTGTAATGGATTGAGTTGTCCCCTTGAAGTAATCTTATCAGATTGAGTCTTTAATGATTTTAGAACACTTGATGTATGTCTTGCCATGCGTATCTATGGTGACAATGGGATATCACGTGATTCACTTGATGTATGTTTTGGTGATCAACTTGCGGGTTCCGCCCATGAACTTATGCATAGGGGTTGACACACGTTTTCGTCTTGGCTCTCTAATAGAAACTTTGGGGTACTCTTTGAGGTTATATGTGTTGGTTGAATAGATGAATCTGAGATTGTGTGATGCATATCGTATAATCATACCCACGGATACTTGAGGTGACATTGGAATATCTAGGTGACATGAGGGTTTTGGTTGATTTGTGTCTTAAGGTGTTATTCTGGTACGAACTCTAAGGCTGTTTGTGACACCTATAGGAATAGCCCAACGGATTGATTGGAAATAATAACTTTGAGGTGGTTCCGTACCCTACCATAATCTCTTCGTTTGTTCTCCGTTATTAATCATTTTGGAGTGACTCTTTGTTGCATGTTGAGGGATAGTTATATGATCCAATTATGTTATTATTGTTGACATAACTTGCACTAGTGAAAGTATGAACCCTAGGCCTTATTTCCTAGCATTGCAATAGTGTTTACGCTCACTTTTATCATTAGTTACCTTGCTGTTTTATATTTTTAGATTACAAATACCTTTATCTACCATCCATATACCAGTTGTATCACCATCTCTTCGCCGAACTACTGCACCTATACAATTTACCATTGTATTGGGTGTGTTGGGGACACAAGAGACTCTTTGTTATTTGGTTGTAGGTTGCTCGAGAGAGACCATCTTCATCCTACCCCTCCTATTGATTGATAAACCTTAGGTCATCCACTTGAGGGAAATTTGCTACTGGCCTACAAACCTCTGCACTTAGAGGCCCAACAACGTCTACAAGAAGAAGGTTGTGTAGTAGACATCAGTGCTCTATTCAAGCGCGTAGCTGGCCTACTCAGCCGCTCCTCTCACACATACACTAGCAGCCTGTCTATCAGCGATGGCTACTCCGGGGCGGAACATTTGAGTTATTTGACTAGCAATGTGCCCGTGCATTGCGACGGATCCAAAGTACTAGAATAGTAGTACTTTTTCACAAACTTCAATTAAATCACTCTTGTTTTGATATACATATATACCACCAAAAATATATTACTTTTCACTCAAAATATATTTCTCAGGCTGTTTTGATGAGGTGAGGGAGGGATGTGGTTGCTTTCAAGATAATAAGGGGTTCTCTGCAGATTGGAGCAGAGAAGTGGGCTATGGTTGCAAAAATGCCACAACTTACCTCACAGCCATTAGATGCAGATCTAATGGTTAGAAATGGCGGTGCACACTGAGTCTTTTATAGGAGTATTTGATACACCGAGACTAGGCTTTTCGCTTCCATTTGTGGAGTTGTAATGGATCTCGTTGAACTTTGTTAGTAGTTCCTTCTTTATGAATGAGATGAGGAAAAGCTTTTGCCTCCGTTTCAAAAGAAAAAAAATCATGTAAAGAGGAATTTCTTTTATAGAGCCGATAATGGAGTGAAGTCCATGCATGCAACACCACAAGCTACAGAGTAGTAGAGTACTAGCATTTTACGTACAGAGCAATATTGCAGAGTTCCCAATGCCGCGCTAGGCTTTTCCGGGTCCTCGAGCTTAATTGGGAGGCGCTACTTTAAATATGCTAATAGCTGATGAGGAAGCTGCAAGCGAGGGCGGCTAGGGAGAACACGCAAGCCACAAGATGACGGAAAGGAAAACCCGTTCACGTGGCTGGGCTATCCAGTGCACCCAGATTGTGGTGCGACATGTCCGTTCGACTTAAAAACTCAAACTACCAGTGTGAAATATTGGCTCGCAGCGAAGTTACTATTTAAAAAAAAGGTCGTCGTGCATTTGGCTGGGATTGAACCCACAAAATGAGCTATACACTCCCGCGACCACTAGTAGTACTCGTTGGAGTACAACACAACCTAGAATTGCCTTTTGTTGCTACTACATTGTTCCTTACAAGAAACCACTAATTATGCCAAGAAACCACTAACAATGCCAAGAAACTACTACTACTTGCATACGTCACAGACTTAAGATAAGACTACCTTATCAACCATTGTACATGCCCTTACCAACCAGCCCTACCAAGAAACGACTACTCTACAAAGTGCCGTTATAGACGCGCTTCAACCCATGTCGCCCCATAAGTCAACGCCTTCTATTCGACCGACAAGTTAGGCGTTATGACTTGTGGTACCTACATCACTACAAGAAAAATGGTGTGTAGAGACGTTAATTTTCAAAGCTAAAGACGTGTTATTTCATCTTTAGATAAAAATAGAGACGATTTAGTAAAGCGTCCTTGGAACGTCTCCTCACGGACCATCTCAAAACAGATAGACACGCTTGGTTAGCATGTCTAGATGGTATGAGACGCTATATTGGGACGTTCAAAATCATCTCTACAAAATAGAGACGTTCTATTACACGCCAGTGTTGCGCCTCTACTCATGTGGGCCCATTACTTATAGACGCTATGTTGAGACGACATATTCGTCTCTAAATATGAATAAGTTTTTTTGTGCCTATGGAATATTTTACTTTAATCATTTTTTATTATTAATTTAACTTTTGTATTCCCCATTTCAAATTCTGTTACGTTAATATGATAGGGATGCATGTGCAAATTGATAAAATATCACTATAAAAAGGCATCAAGCCACATCACCAATTGCATTCTCAAGCAATCCATTCTCACAATTAGCATCATTTGTAACAAATCTATGAACAAATACATACGTTTGTGTATGGAGTTAACAACTGAATCAAATCAGACATTCATATGAAAGATGTAAATAATTAACAGAATATATATACTGCAAAGTAGAACTAAGCTTTCCATACATTGTACATAATATGTGTTCATTTAAAGACTAATTCTTGCATAGTTGCTGCTTGCTCCTGCAATGTGTTCCAATTCTAAACTCTCAGCTAGCCTGGAAGAATTTTTTTAACAAAGAGAAGCTTAGAACATAAGCTCTTGGATTAGTACAAGATGAAATGTTCTTTGATAAAACTGTGAGAGAAGTACTGTAGAAATTTCTTGAGGTTGTCTTGGAGCACCAATGTCTTAGGTTGTGTTGGAGTGGTCAGCTTTGGCTTTTTGACCTAAAAAACCAAGATACTTCGCCAAACATACTGCCAACAAATGTATTTTCTTGATGTGCTTAGTGACACAGGAAGTTATACACTTGATTCAGTACCACCTTGCTTGGTCACATTTCTATTTCAAGCATGAGCATTTTCCGATTCTTGACCACCATCTGCTTTCTACATTTGAGGTTCAGTTCAACTATAAGTAAACTTATAATCCCTCCATCTCAATATAAGTGTCTCGACTTTGTACTAACTTCAATAGTTCCACAACACCATAAATTTCACCAGTCTTAAATAGTTGATGATCGCAAGCTGCACAAAATGAATATTTCACACCCTAAGCTATAAAATATGCATTGAAAATACATTAGTATGCAGTACTAGAACATTAATAAAAATTCTCTGTGGGTCAATCAGATATTAGAGAACATTGAAGTTGCTCTGTGAACTGTCACCTGAGCTCGCTAGTGAAAGCAATCATATGGGTCATTAGCAATTTTCATTTCTATATTGCTGGTAAATGTACTCAACTGTTAGACAAATATGTTCACAAAAACTAAAGCTGCTGATGGATACATAAAAGCCCACCAACCATTTTAGAATAATTTGGGGACAACGACTCTCAAATCATTAAGCCCCATATCACACGGATCACAACGATGCGTAGTCCTAATATTAGATAGGAAAAAGCATGTGCTCATAATAAAAGATCAACAAATGTACTCAACTGTCATACCACCAATACTTTTGAGTATTTCTTGGAAAATAAATATAAACAGTACTGCTAAAAATATCAAATCAATTTGCCATTATCTCCTACAAAGATCCAAAGGGGAAATCAGTAGAGAAAATTAAGTGGTTTTGGAGTAAGAAAAAAAATCTCATCTGTTTTGCTGACTTGCATTGCACGTAAAGTTATGCCCAAAATGTAATGCTTCACCTGGGAATAATGTAGTTTTGTAGTATACTGCCAATAAATCATGCTCAATTGTATTGGAACCCAATATACTCCCCAAGACCCATGTCGCCAGAACTAAGTTCGGAATGAACTTTACTACATAGTCATCAAGTTGTAGCATTTTTTCGGTATGTTAGCAATTCAGCACATCAGGTATTTATGTGTTTGAACATCATGTGAATTCAAACCGGAATTCCTTCCATTCATGAAATGGAACATAGCGTAATGGAGAGATCAAGAATGAAAAACACTTACCATGTTATATTAGAGATGCAAATCATGAACTTTTTGCGCATGCAAGCAGGAGCTGGACCTCCAAATATGTGTCATACCCACAAACCTGCACACAATACCTGATAAACATTCTTCTTAGATTAAGGACCAGTTAGGTATACAATTTTCTGTACTATACACCCACCATTAGATCTGAATTTGAAAGAAATAACGATTCATCTACTTGTAGAATTAAAACTTGCTGCAATGAGATATCACAATGAAGAATGAAAAAAAAACCCCTTCCACATGTTTTATTATTACAGATGTAAGAAATAATAGTCTAGAGAATAAAAACTGCCCTCTAAGCTAGTAATAGTTATGATGTGAGTGCTAATCACTAATAAGCACATGCTTAGACAGAGAGAAAAGAGAGCAGAAGTACACAAATTACCTAGCGAAGATGAAACAGAGATGCAACGTGTAGCTAGGCAAGGGAAGCCGCCAGTGTGGTTGCATTGGTGTTCACCACCTGCCGTCAAGTGGCGGCCACAGTGGTGTACGCGGTGACATGGGTTGGTCATCCAATAGTTGGGGGTTATATACTCCTAAAATAGCGGTCCAGAAAATTCGGGAAGAGGCGTTTGAAGCTGTTGCCAATAAAAACAGAATGAACATCCTAACCCACCATAATCGTAAGATGAATGTGTAAATCATAATGCTTACCCCTGCTCCTCCCCCGAAATTACACGCGTCCTCACCCAAAAATCCACTGAGACGCTGAAATCAACTCTAATAAAAGGAGAAATTGATTCCTGGGGGAGATTGAATTTTACTTATTGTCTCTTATCTGCATTTCTACATAAAACAAAACAAGCAGTGCACAATAATTACTACTCCCTCCATTCGTACACATAAGTCTTTTTAGAGATTCTAATATGCACTACATAAGAAGAAAAATGAACGAACCTACACTCTAAAATGTGTCTATATGCATCCGTATGTAGTCTATATTGAAATCTCTAAAAAGACTTGTATTTAGGAACGGAGGGAGTAGTAGCTAATATACAACCAAATAATAAGTTAACAGAAGCGAACAACTTCCCTCCCATTGGCACTGAACATTACCACTTTACAAGATGAAAAGTTAATAGTTCAGTACTAGTTACTGGTTAGTAGCAGGCCAACACTGTTTGACAGATAAAAAATCAATCGATTATGTACTGTGATGATCTGAACATGAACGCACAAATAAAAAGAGTGTGTACTGTAGCACTAGCAGACAGAGGATGACAGTCGCAGGACGCGCTGGAGCTGCACGTACGAACGCATGAGGGCCAGTGATGGTTCGGTGCCTGTGGAAGGTGAGGCAGCAAGCAGCCGAACAGGTCACGCGCCGTTACTTTGATCGATTGATGGTAAAAATTGTAGAGGGTATATTGGATTCAAGGGATCACCTGCTTGACGTGCCGAAGACTGAAGATGCTTGCGGGGCGGTGCATCGACGGAACACGCAGTAGATCTTCGGGTGGCGGATGACACCAACGTGGATGCAGCTAGGTGACGGTTAGGACAACGTCGGGAGGAGCTCGACATGGCGACGGTGAGGACGACCGATGCCGACGTGCTCCAACTACCGAGGTTGCCGATGGACGAGAAAGGGATTCGACGGTGGGCGGAGCTACCGGCGGAGGGTAGCGCTTCGGGGAAGGGCTGCTGCTGCACGGTGAAGTTGAATGGGCGGCGCGCGAGGTGGGCATGATGCTGGCGTAGATTGAATCTGGAGGTTGAGAGAAGGCGGCGTGGGGAAATATCTTGGATTAGATGGAGGGAAAAATTGAGAGACGTGGGAAGTCTTAGGCGGTAAAGAAAATCTAATTTGCCGCGCCAAATTTCGTTAAGCAAAAACAGTTTAGGAGCCCCAAACTTGGGAAAGCGAAAAACAAATCCCCAAAAAATAGAGATTTCACCAATTAAGAGCATCTACAGTCGGGCGCCTGAAACCGGTCTAAAATGACCGAACGATCCGTCTCATATTTTTTTACCCAGTCGGGCACCTCAAACGGCTCTCAAACACTCGAGCTTTCCGACGCCCCTCATATCCAGCACAAATATGGGGCGGATATGGGGGCGCCTGGCCCAGGTGCGCCCGGGCACACCCACTTGTTGTAGTAGATAGTTAAAAAGTCGTCGGGTTAAGATCCAATAGGACTAGCGCACTAGAACAATAACAACAACCCATAAAGAGGAACATAGAACGGAAAGATGTAATATGAAGACATACGAATATAGACGAACGAAGACCGATCCAAGTGAATTCATAAAAGACAAACGCTGACTGAATCCTACGAGATCCATCGGAACACACCTCCACACACCCTCCGATGATGTTGGACGCACCGCCAGAACGTGTCTAGCCGGGTATAACCTTATTCCAACTTCAGGGAGTTGTCGTCGTCTCGTCTTCCTCAGGAGGGCACAAACCCTAAACATATAGAAAAAATGTCTAGAAAATAGGGCAAGTCCTCGTCTCGGTAAGCGCTGAGATCCACCTCGCCTCCATAGCTCTAAGGTCACATAGGATGAAGCCAATCTACGACAGCATAGACGGGGAGCGTGAAATCTCATATAGGTCTCGGTGCAAGACGCACGAGCCGAAGGGTATCTTTATTGGGTAATATACGTATCAAAGTAATATCCACAAAGTTCAATAAGTATAAAGGCAGTGGAAGATTGAAGGGGCAGAGTGCGACTCACAACAAATAAGGGTGGCATTCTCGAGCTATGGATGTGACTTAGGCTGGACAAAGCGACCGAGCTTTTGGCTCGCATGTGGCTCCCTCTGGACCAGACCATTTGGTCCTACCTATGGTTCCTATTTAAAGCGACGATCGACAGTTGTCGACCAAACATACAACCCCCCTTCGTCACTACCTGTATTTGGCCCGGCCAAAATAGCGCACGTTCCCTATTTCTTCTTTTGCTTTTTTTGTTTTTGTTTCATTTTTATTTTATTTTTCATTTCTTTTCCTTTTCCTTTTTCTATATTTGTTCTTATTTCCTTTTTCATTTTTTTCGTTTTTCATTAGGCGAACATCTTTTTCAACTTCAGAACAATTTTCGAATTTTGTGAGTCTTTTTAGATTTCGCAAATATTTTCAATTACATGTTCTTTTATTCTTGAACATTTTTCCAATTTAGGAGTATTTTATGAAATCCCGAACATTTTTCAAATATGTGAACATTTTATGAATTGATTGACATTTTTCAAATTCATGAACTATTTTTGTAATCAGGAACTTTTTTGAAACCCTGGTCATTTTTCGAATTTGAGATTCATGAACAATTCTCAAAATAAAAATAAAAGAAACATAAAAGAAAAGAACGAAAGAAGAAAGAATGAAAAACAACTACAGGAGCGCCCAACCCTTACATGGGACGGCCTGAAGTGCACGAGGGCACTGGGGTGCGTAATTGGTGGCTATTGGTTGACGGGTGCCCCTATTTGGCGAGCTGGGCGCCCGAACTCACGGAAGCGTGCATACCAAGCCCCCCCCCCCCCCCCCCCCCCCTTGCAGGTTTGCACACTGTTTGGCTGGGCCATGCGCTGGGAGGGAGGCTCCCTTTTTTCGTTTTCATGTTTACCTTTCCTTTTTTATATTTTCTGTTTTTTATTCTATGTTAAAATAATTCAGGATTACAAAACGGTTCTAAAATATAAAAAAAATGTGAATGGTGAATTGTCAAAAAACAGTTCTTTATTTCAAAAATATTTGTGATTTTACAAGGACGAACATTTTTATATTTTAATGATCTTTTAATTTGCATTTTTTATAATTATTAACATTTTTTGTATTTAATAAAGAAATTAAAAAATAGATGAACATTTTTTGAACTTGATGAAAAAATTGCATTCAAGAAAAAGGTAAAATAATGGAAGAACAAATTTGAATTTTATGAAAAGTTTTTGAACCAATGAACAAAAATCAAATTTTATGAACATTTGTTTAGTATGATCAACACATTTTTAAATTTAATGAATATTTTTTAAATCGGATAAATATAAAATTGAATTCGATGAACATTTTATGAATTGTTGAACATTAATTTACATGTATTAACGTTTTGTTGAATCAATGAAGAAGAAACTGTTTGCAAATTTGGAAAGAGAATCGTGAAAAAATGAGAAAGTAAAGAAAAAAAGAGAAAAGAAAAGGTAAAAGGAAATAAAAGAACAAAAAGAAAAAACGAAACAGAAAGAAACACGAAAGGAAAAAAGGAAAATGGATGGCCCATACGAACGCCCAGTGTGCGAGGGGGGTTTGCGCAAGCTCGTTCGCAACAACTTTTGCGGAACATCTTATTTGACGCGCACTGCGTCAAGCTGCCGGTGCTTCGCCCAGGCGAGCAACCGACCAGCAACGGTGCTCATAAAGAAGAAGAAAATTCGTTTATTATAGTTGTTCATAAATTTTTAAAAAATTTGAATTTTCATAAAATGTTCTTGTTTTCAGAAAATGTTGCGAATGTTTTTTTAATCACAACTTTTCAAATTAAAAAAAGGTTCCCATTTTCAGAAATTGCTCGCAAATTGCCAAAAATATTTACGTTTTCATTTTTTCCCAGAGTTTCAAAAAATGTCCCAGTTTCATAAATGTTCACAAGTTGGAAAAAATATTCGTGTTTTCAAATTTTATCAGGAGATTCAAAGTATGTTCGCGTCTCCAAGTTTTGTTCTGGAATGTGGAAAAATGATCCCGTTTCAAGAAATCTTCATGGTTTTCAAAAAAAGTCCCTGTTTTCTCGAAAATATTATAGTTTTTTTAATTTGTTTACAGATTTGGAAAGTGTTTGAATTTTGTACAACATTCCATTTAAAAAATGCTTTTAAATTGCTAATATAATTCGGACCCGCACAGCCTATTGGTTATATATTGTTGACGCTACCATATGCTCTTATACAACTGCAGGTTATGTATAGCACTTGATCCCTTCTTTGAATCCCTGTGATAGCGGATTTTTTGCACCACAGTGCACGTTCAATGTCCGTCTCGATCTTCATGGGCCGGCCTAGTCGTTGAGTCGCCTATGCAAAACGACAGCTCCTTGCCGCAGAGAGCAGCCTATAGGAGGTGTCGACCTGTGCGCCGTACAGGATCCCCGTCGGGTGACCTGCACAATAATAGGGTTTCCCATCCCAGCCCGCTAGCACAATTAGCCGATCTAGGTCGTCCTACTAGGCCCAACAGAAGACCGTCCAGTTTGGTGTTTGACCGAGTCTTGTCAGTCGGACCAAGAAAAGGTTCAAGCCAACGCCACAACCACTCTAGGCTAGGGTTTGGTGTTTAGAAGTTTTATTCAAAGTTTAGTACAACTCATTTTAATAGCTATTCAACTTAAAAATATGATTATTCAAAGATTTCTTAAGTCTTTTTATGTTTTTTGCGGGGAAAAGATTTCTTAAGTCTAAGATAAGAATAGAGTGCACACTAAAACGTCTCACAAATCGTCTCTAAGTTAATTAAAATTAAATGCTTATTTTCTTAAAGGCTAATTATAAGTAATAGCTTGTGGCACTTCAAAAATGTCTTGAGAAGCGTCTTTAGGTCAGTAGTGTCCATGGGCGTAGATACGAATATAATAGCGTCCCACAAAAAGCGACTATACATGGTGTTTTTGTTGTAGTGCATGTCAGTCTGCACAAAAATAACCGAGTGACCTCCTACCTCCGGCCCGTCCACCTAGTTATCCTCAACCATGGGACGCAGCTACCGCCGTCGGCAGAAGGCGAGGTCAAAACGGCCGGCGATGCGGAGCCCATCTTATGGCAGCCCGGATGCCAGCTCCATCTGGCGCTCGCGGCCGCTAGCTAGCCAAGATAGCACACACCCTGCTGGATGCATCGAGCTGCTCGTCTGCATGGTTTGCTAGCTAGATTGGCACGGCAGTGCGGCGGCTTGCTCGCGCGCACCGCGCTAAGGCCAACCATCTGGCACGAGCGACGGCCAGCGCGGAGGCTTGCTCGCGCGTGAGTCATGCCCGGGCCAGCCTGCCAGCCCGTGTGGAGGCGAAGGTGGCGTCCGGCCCGTCCGGTGTAGCGGTGGCCAACTCGCTTATCACCGACGCCACTGACGAACACGCATCAGTACTATTTGAAGTAATGTTCAGGAAAAATAAAGATTTGAGGGGGAATAATGGGATAGAAGGTCAGATGTGGGTCCCTCGTGTCAACGGTCAAACAAAATGTGTTGGTTTAAGCTGCCTCATCAGCACGGACGTGTGGGCCAACCCTGTCATAAACGGGCTTAAACGTGCCTAATCGGCACTAGGTATTTGTTTTTAGCGCGGATTAAGGAATTTTGGGTATGTTTTTGCAATTTTTTGTACAATAGTTTCTTCCTAGGGCTGGTTGAAAGTGGTAGTTTTTTGTTAAATACTCTCCATACTGTAAGTAGCAGTGAAAGTTAAGCTTTGGAAGCCAATGAGCAAGGCTAGTTACATAGTGCCTATGTGTACATGATTGAAACTAAATATCAACCATGAGTGACTAATATCTTGATGGAAAACTCGAAACTATGGAAATACAAGCATTTTTTGCATGGTTGGAAATACTAGCAATGTTTACGTGCGTTGCAACAGATTATAATTAGAATAATACTTATTCACAAACTTGATAGAAAACACTCTAATTTTGGTATACATATGTCACTAGATATATACTATGTTTCAATCAGAAGATATTCCTTGGGCTATATTGGTGAGGTGAGGGAGGGATGTGGTTGGTTTTAAGATACTAATTATGGATTTTCTGCAAATTGGTAGATAAGTGGGATGTTGGTGAGAAAAGGAAATAACTTACCTCACAGTCGTTAGATGTAGATCTAATGCTCAGAAATAACGGATGGCAAACACACCATCATCACCAAATAAGTCTTCTGTAGGAGTACTAGCAAGATGTCCGTGCATTGCACGAAACATCAATATGCATTTTTTATAAAACACTTGTTGTGATTGACCCATGCGGGAGTAATCCCATGTGAAAAACTAATGATATCTCGAGAAAGAGGAGATAACATGAAAAGGGGTGGGGTGTGGTGGTGATTGGTGGTTGGACTGAGCGGAGGCATGGGGATGGACGACGCCGGCAGCGACCACCATGCCAGTTTGTTCTAGAGGCTTCCTTTTTTAATTGCTCAACAATGAGATTGTTGGAGATAAGGATGAACGAGGGAAGGCCTTGTCTATAAATGTGGAGAGAGGTGCTGATATCTTTTAGTTCAATTTCTATTCATCAGATATAGATCGGAAGGTCTATATTGCAAGATGGCACGCATACCATCATCACCAACTCGGTTTTTTTATAAGAGAAGAAATATAAGTATCGAGATACAAACATATTATCGATACTTGTTTCCGTAACTAGGATCTACATTCTATTCAACGGCTCAGTATGTGGGGCCTTAGCACAATGACTTCTCGACTGTGTAAAACAAAGGTTTTCCCATCGCCGATAAGGAGGGGGTGACGGCGGCGCGCTTTTGGTTTTCTCTAGTCCTACTAGTCATACTAGGTTGTCTACGCACGTGTAGATTTATTCTTTTTCACGTCTCGTGTTCGTCGTACTACCACGACTGTTGATGAATAGACAGTGAGTTATTCACGGGGAAACCCTTGTTGAGCGTGTTTCCGAGAGAGAGAGAGAGACACTGTGCGTGTGTAATATGTCTAGAGACTGAGGCAATGATAAGAGATTCTTTGTGTCTATGTGTGTTGAGGATAGAGAGAGACATGTACATGGGGCTTTGTGTTGTGTAACACGGAGACAAATAGACATAATTAGAGAGTGAGCGTATGAGATACACATGCAGACATGGGGAGAGATGTGTGAGTTAGAGAGATGGAGAATTTTGGTGTGCATATGAGCTAGAGAGAGGGGGATCTATACATACCTAGAGCTGGAGAGAATATGCAAGGGTGTGTGTCTTAAAAGAAGGATCCAGATAGATGGGTGTTTGTGCGTGTCTGTGTGTTTGTGCGCGCGTTTATGTGTGAGAGGGAGTGTGTGTATGTGGAGTAGAGGGACCATTAATGATGTAAACCTAGTACAGGGAAGGGGAAATGGTGTGTGTAGCATCAAAAGTATGTCTAGAGGGGGTGATTAGACTACTTGACCAAATAAAAATCTAGCCTTTTCCGAATTTTGGTTCTTGGCAGATTTTAGCAACTTTGGACAAGTCAAGCAATCTTAGCACAATTCAAGAAAGCATGCAAAGAGTATATGAGCAGCGGAAAGTAAAGCATGCAACTTGCAAGAATGTAAAGGGAAGGGTTTGGAGGATTCAAACGCAATTGGAGACACGGATGTTTTTGTCGTGGTTCCGATAGGTGGTGCTATCGTACATCCACGTTGATGGAGACTTCAACCCACGAAGGGTAATGGTTGCGTGAGTCCATGGAGGGCTCTACGAAGAAGCAACCTTGTCTATCCCACCATGGCCATTGCCCACAAAGGACTTGCCTCACTACCAGTAGATCTTCATGAAGTAGGCGATCTCCATGCCCTTACAAACTCCTTGGTTCAACTCCATAATCTTGTCGGAGGCTCCCAAGTGACACCTAGCCAATCTAGGAGACACCACTCTCCAAGAAGTAACAAATGGTGTGTTGAGGATGAACTCCTTGCTCTTATGCTTCAAATCATAGCCTCCCCAACACTCAACTCTCACTCACAGGATTTGGATTTGGTGGAAAGAATATTTGAGTGGAAAGCAACTTGGGAAAGGCTAGAGATCAAGATTAATATGGTAGGAATGGAATATCTTGGTCTCAACACAAGTGTAGGTGGTTCTCTCTCAAAGAAGTAAGTTGGAAGTGTAGGTTTGTTCTGATGGCTGTCTCCACAAGTGAAGAGGTGGTGGAGGGGTATATATAGCCTCCACACAAAATCTAACTGTTACACACAACTTGCCAAACTCGGTGGGACTGAATGGTTAAACTCGGTCGGACCGATTCAGCAAATCTTGTCACCGTTAGTGTTTTTGGTGGGACCGACATGCAACTCGGTAGGACCGATATGATTAGGGTTAGGGCCTAACGTAATCTCGGTGAGACTGATTACACAAACTCGGTGAGACCGATTACACAAACTCGGTGAGACCGATTTTGGTAATAAACTAACCACAGAGTTGGTCAGGTAAACTCGATGGGACCGATCGCTCATTTCGCTGAGACCGAAACGTTATGAATGGAAAACAGAGAGTTTACATTGAAATCTCGGTGGGACCGATCGCTCATATCGGTGAGACCGAAAAGTTATGAAGGGAAACAGAGAGATTACAACCCCATCTCGGTGAGACCGAGATACCTATCGGTGAGACCGATTTGCCTAGGGTTTGTGGCAGTGGCTATGACATTTGAAACTCGGTGGCGCCGGATAGGAAGAATCGGTGGGGCCGAGTTTGTCTTTTGGATTAGGTCATATGTGGATGTGAGAAAGTAGTTGAGGGTTTTGGAGTATATCACTAAGCATTTTGAGCAAGAACCTAATTAAGCAACACCTCATCCCTCCTTGATTGTATTGGCTTTTCCTATAGACTCAATGTGATCTTGGATCACTAAAATGGAAAATGTAGAGTCTTGAGCTTTGAGCTTGAGCCAATCCTTTGTCCTTAGAATTTTGAGGGGTCCACTTTTCTCATCCATGCCATGCCAAGCATTAAGCTTTCCTGAGATATTAATCTTGTAATAGCATTAGCTCAATGAGCTATATGTTGTTAGGAATTACCAAAACCACCTAGGGATAGTTGCACTTTCAATCTCCCCCTTTTTGGTAATTGATGACAACATATAAGATCAAAGCTTCGACAAATGATAATAAGAGTGAAAAACATTGTCGCTTTGAGAAGTATGTGAAAAGCAAGAGCTCCCCCTAAATTTGTGCATAGTTTAAGATTTGCTTTGGACTGCAATTGCACAAAGAGTTAGGATCATGGATTACTCTTCCATGTCACATACATCTTGGTGGAGTGCTCAAAATGATAATAATTAAAATACATGCACTCATCACCAAGCAAAGTGAGTGATCATATGGAATATAAAATGATAATGTCATCCAACATGCATAAAGGCAGCATATGATCAAACACATGATCATCCAAGTATCACACACAAGCATAATGTATAAAGTATCTCAACCAAGCAAATAATAAAGCTCAACCACCAAGGAGAAACACAAGAGAGAACAAAAGCAACACTCTCTCTCGAAGTCTATGATCTAGACATTTTCTCCCCCTTTGGCAACAAGTTACCAAAAAGTTCATAAAAATGCATAGTGCTAAATCGTCACTCAGGCTTGGTCTTCAGGTGGTGGTGTAGACAGAACTCCAAGGACGAAGGTGTCAGTCGATGTAGATGGAGCTGGTGGAGTAGGTGCTGGAGCTGGTGGCACTGAAGCTGTAGCTGGTGGAGATGAAGCTACTCTGGTGTCTGTAATAGGCACTTCAGCAGATCTTTGTCCTCTGGGCACTCTAGCAAAAGCATCAGTGGTAGACTTGCCCTTCTTCTCCTTCACTTCATCCAGAAGTTGCTCAACGACTGACTGAATCTCAGTGACCTTCACATCTAAGTCATAGAACTTCTGCTCCACGATCCTCTCCAAGCTCTCCTGGTGTTGAGTCAGGGTAGCCAATCCCTTCTCAATCCTCAGAGTGGAGGCAATCAAGTAGCCAAGCTGATCTTACTTGCTCTTCAGAAGATACTGAGATGCCTCATCCATGGTTGGCATCTTTGCAGCCTTTTCAGCCCTTGCCTTCTCCTTCTTGGCTTATGCGTGCACAGAAGATAGTTCATTCTCATCCATCACCATAGTGTTGTCCTCAAAGTCTGGTTAGATGGGCAGGTGTTCCTTGTCCAGCAGATATGTGCTAGTGCCCATCTTGGAGTTGATTAGCTCCTGGATCTGTGGGGCATACCCACAACTCCTCTTCTGATTTGCAGCTGTCCTCTTTATGGTTTCCACAATTAGGCTCATGACCTTGAACTTTTGAGGCACACCAAATATGTGAAGCAAGTTAATTGCATGGCCTATGATCATCTTGTGATCACTTGACTTTGGCAAGAGAGTGTGCCTGAGGGTCCAGTTGATTGTTGGCAAGCCTAAGAGAAGGTAATGTACTGATCCAAACTTGTGTGTCTCAAGAGCAGCATCTGGGACCTCTATGTACATGTGTGCCATGGTGTTGTGATCCTTCTTGTTCTTGGCATAGACATCCAAGTCATCTTCTTGTTGTTCTGGGGCATTGATCAACTGAGCCCATTCTGCAACTGTTGACTATTACCTAGTACCTTCAGACATCTAGACAATTCTTCCATCTGGGTAGAAATGAGATGTGGAGTAGAACTGCATGATGAGCTCATCATTCAACTTTGTGAGCTTTTGAGCCACCAACTCATCGGCTCCACATGCCATGAAGTTGTCATATACACCAGGGAAGTGATCCTCATTTTCCTCAATGAATGTCCAATCGACCCATCTCAAGTCACACACTATTGGCTTCTTGCCAAGCAACACTGTCTCATAGAAATCCTGATGTTCCTTGGTATGGAACCTGTAGTCCACAACAGTTCTTCTTCTGGTGGCATATGGATCTGATTCTCTCCATAGCCTCAATCGTGAATCCTTCCTTATCTTCATGTTCTCATCTACTGGATGAGCATTATTGTGATCTAGAATTTTTGGCTTCAACTTCCTTAACATGACAGAATCATCTTCTTCTTCAGCAGCTTGAGGCACTGGGGCCTTGTTCTTCTCCTCAGCAGGGATGTTCCTGGTGCTCCTCTTTGGTTTTGGCTTTGGAGCTAGAGCAGTAGTCTTAGGAGCAGTCTTAGGCTTAGATGGAACAGCCCCTGCCCTTATAGCATTTCCCATAAGCTTTTGAGCTTTGGGTGCTGGTGCTGCATCCTCTTCCTCTTCCTCTTCTTTAGAGTCTTTCATTATTGAAGATCTCCCAAGCACTCTGGCAGTGGTCTTCTTGATCCTCTCTTTCCTTTTCTTTTCTGCCACAACCTGATCTTTGGGTGCAGATCCCAAAGTGTCTTGAGTGGATGTTCTGGCTTTTGACATGGGAGCTCTCTTGGCAGGAACCTTTTGCTTCATCCCTGGCTTAGTGATAGCAGCTGTGCCATATTTGTTTTTCAGGACTTTCCTCTTTGAGATGGCCTCTTCCTCAGCAGCCACATAGTCCTCATCCTCTGAACCTGAGGTTTTCTTCTTTCTTGTCCTGGTGACTGCCTTAGGCATGTTACTGGGTGTGCTCCTGCTTCCATCATCTGAGCTACTGGAGGGACTAGTGCCCTCACTCATGTGAACCTGCTCCTCAGATTTGTTCTGACTGTCACTCTAATCTAACATGATGCAAACACTGACAACAGACCCTGTGAATAGATTATAGATGAGGTAGAGTGGATGAGCATCATAAAGTGCAGAGGTTTTTGCAAAAGAATGAATCAAAAACATAGTTTTAGTTTTCCACAGAAAGCATTTCGGATCTACCGATTTCAAATCTCGGTGATACCGAAGCAGGTGTTCACTACAAAAAAAAGACACATCCATGGCATTTTGGGCCAAACGAATTTTTTTTCTGTCATACATATGCCACTTCTATGACGATAATTGTGACAAAACCCGGTATCATCATAGATGTGGTGGGCTCCTACTTCTATGACAAAAAATCATGACAGAAAATGGGCTTTTCGTCCTGGGCGGGCCGAAGATGCAGCTGCATGACATTCTTTGGGCCGGCCATGACGGAAAAAACTGTGGTTGAAGCGAGGGGGAGGAAAATTTCGGGGAGTTCCCGGTTACGGTGGGAGGTCGGGTGCCGAGCGATGCGCGTTTCTCTCGTACACATACGCGCGTGTGTGCGAGGCGTTGGCTCTAACTGAACCCGGGCGAGGCGTTGGGCTCTAACTGAACCCGAGCAATTGCACTATAGGCTACGTGTTACTGAACCCAAGCGATCGATCGATGGCTGTTAACGGAACCCGATCGAGCGATTCCTTCGCTACTCCTGCTAACTGAAGCCGATCGATGGGATGAACAGTGAGCGTTGCGCGCGCGGGGGGGGGGGGGGGGGTTGGATGAACAGTGAGCGGTGGCGTTGCCTCTGGATGAACATGACCCCGTGGTGTGGTGGAGGGCTGGATAAACAATAGACGGTGGACGGGTGCCCGTGGAGGGGTGGATGAACAGTAGACGGTGGAGGGGTGGTTGAACAGGACCCCGCGGTGTGGAGGGCTGGATGAACAGTAGACGGTGGAGGGGTGCCTGTGGAGGGGTGGTTCAACAGGACCCCGTGGTGTGGAGGGCTGGATGAACAGTAGACGGTGGAGGGGTGGTTGAACAGTAGCCGGTGGAGTAGCGCGCGGTGGAGGCTGGATGAACAGGAGCCCGTGGAGGCTGGATGAACAGGAGCCCGTGGAGGCTGGAGGAGGTCGACGGTGGAGATGAACAGTATCCCGTGGAGTCCCATTTTGCGGTACGCCACACCCCTCCCGATGAACAGGACCCCCGTTTCGACCATAGCGCTCCAACACAAGTCCGTTTCGTCCGTTTTGCGGTATGCCACACCCCTCCCGATCAACAGGACCCCCGTTTTGAACATAGGAGGTCCGTTTCCTCTGTTTTGCGGTACGCCAGACCCCTCCCGATGAACAGGATCCCGTTTTGAACGTGGCCGGTCGAACACAAGGCCGTTTCCTCCGTTCTGCGGTACGCCAGGCCTCGTTTCCATCGCCTGTTCTGTCCAAGCCCTCCCGATGAACACGACGCATTCCGTTGCCTCCCCATGAACACGACACATTCCGTTGCTTCCCCATGAACACGACGCATTCCGTTGCCTCCCCATGAACACGACGACGATGTTGTTTCTCCGTTCCGACCCAGCCATGTACACGAGCCCTAGCCGTATGTATGCGCAAGTAGGCGTTCGAGACCCCGCCTGTATGTACACATATGTGGCCGTATTTTCTTTCTGGCACCCTGGCCGCTGTACGTACGTGTACATGCTACGTGCGCGCCTCTACTACGACATGTGCGCGCCTCTACATCGACTAGTATGTATGTACGTACACGTTCGCGACCAGAATGACAATGCTAGGTACGCTTCGACCAGGTGGGTCCTGACTGTCAGGCACTTCCTTGGGGCGAAGATGTAGTTGGTGGGTCCCAACAGTCAGGGAGGCGAAATACGGTGGCCCGTCCGATGGGTCCCGGCTGTCAGGTGGAGGAATAATTATTTTGCACGTAATAAGGAGGCACTTCCTTGCTGCGGCTGTGGACCCAGCTGTCAGCCTCTCCACATACAGTCCACGTCCGATGGAAGCCGTTCCTTGACCACGTTGACCATGCCACGCCGAGAGAACCAGGGCGGTGGATGACGGAGAGGCCTAGGAAGGGGATGACGTGGAGCCGGGGAAGACGCGGTAGTGGATGCGCACGCGTTGATGAGTACGAGGGTTTACTGGTTCGCTGCGGTGTGAGGCTGTCGTCGCCGCAGAATAACAGGGGGTGTGGGTGAGTAGAGGGATGGCCTGGCCAGCAGTGGGAGTAGTAGGGGGTGGTGAGGCCTCCGCCGCATCGCAGCCGGCCATGGGAGGCAGGAGCACGAGGCACGACTGATGCTGGTTTGGGTGGCTGGAGCAAGAAGACCAGAGGTTGAAGAAGCACTACGGCCGTTGGATGGACATTGTATGGTCACTGGAGCTAGAATCATGCATATTGACTAAGTTGACAAAGCCCTCCGTCCCCGTCAACTTACACTACTAGGAAAAGGCCTACTAATGGCGCACCAGTTTTGCCTACTAATGGCGCATCACTGGTGCGCCATTACTAGCACGCCGTTAGTAATTTTTACTAATGGCGCACCACTGGTGCGCCATTAGTATCTGGTATACTAATGGCGCACCACTGGTGCGCCATTAGTATAGGCCACGGTGCGCCATTAGTATAGGCCACACGTGCGCCATTAGTATAGGCCACGGTGCGCCATTAGTATTTTTGAATTTTGAAGGCGGGAAAATAGTAGTGGCGCACCGTCTAACCCCCACCGTGCGCCATTAGTATTTTTGAATTTTGAATTTGGATCTGGATCGTGATTTTTTTGCCCATATTTTGCTAGTTTTTTTTGCTCGTTTTTTGGCACGATATTATTTCAAATTTTGTTCCTATTTTTGGATCTTGTACGTTCTTTTGCCGTGTTCTTTTTTTACTAATGGCGCACCGTGGATGTGGTGCGCCATTAGTATTTGGACACTAATGGCGTACCAACACATGGTGCGCCATTAGTGTCAATTCCATCTATAGCCCTTTTCCTAGTAGTGTTAGTAGGCCCACAAGTCAGCCTCCCACCAAGGTGGGTCCCAGCTAGCAGGGGGGTATTCATTTTTCTGAGCCTAATAAGGAGGCACTTCCTTGCGTGCGAAGATATAGCTGGTGGGTCCGAGCTGTCAGCGCATGTAACGTTTTTTTCGCGAAATACAGAGGCCCTTTCGGTGGGTCCATGATGTCAGGTGGAGGAATCATTATATTGCGCGTAATAAGGAGGCATTTCCTTGCGTGCGGCCGTGGACCCAGCTGTCGGCCTTTCCACGTACAGTCCACTTCAGATGCATGTCGGTCGTTGACCATGTTGACCAGGCCGCGCCGACAGCACCAGGGCGGTGTATGACGGCGAGGCCTAGGAAGGGAACGACACAGAGGCAGGGAAGACTCGGCAGTTGTTTCCCACGCGGAGGGGAGTACGACTGTATGAGGGTTTACTGGTTCGTTTGCCGTCGCCGGAGAATAACAGCAGGTGTGGGTGAGTAGAGGGATGGCTAGGCCAGCGATGGGAGTACGGTGCGGCGGTGAGGCCTGCGCGGCAGCACAGCCGGCCGTGGGGAGGAGGGAGCAGGCAGTCCCGCCGGTGCTTGTTTGAGCGGCTGGAGCAGGAAGAGCAGAGATTGAAGAAGCACGACAGCTGTTCGATGGACATCCAACAGTCACTGCTTGTGCATCAACCTTTTTTAGGAAAGCCTCAGATCTGTGGAAAACAGTATACAACCCATCTGCCATTATTTCTAATAATTTACAGTGCATTTGCTAATTCTTAAGGTTTTTTTGGAGCCCATATTCTTTATGTTAGCATTACAGCCCATATTGTGGCCATGGTTAAAAAATTAACGAAATTTTGCATATTTCGGTGCGGTCCGAACTGTTTTTAATCCTGAAATTTCGACTCACATTCAAACTGATTTTAAAAATAAATGTATATCAATATAAAATCCAACAAATTCTCCACGCATAAATATTAATGTAATTTAAAATCTCGAAATGAAAAAAATATATTTTAAACTAATTGCCGGTTTGATGTGTTTTAAAAATGTACAACCCATTTCTCATTACTGATGGGCCATTTTCTCGGCTAGCCGAATGAAGCTCTCCTCGTCTTGAAAGATTTGCAGCCCAACAGGCCTGACAAAGCGACTTACTTGGCAAATCACAAAAAAACTGGGCTGTCGCTGTGGACCCAGCTGTCAGCCTCTCCACGTACAGTACTCTTCCGATAGAAGTCGGTCATTGACCACATTGACCACGCCGCACTGAGAGCACCAGGGCGGTGGACGATGGCGAGGCCTAGGAAGGGGACGACGCGGAGCCGGGGAAGACGCGGCAGTGGATGCCCACGCAGAGAGGAGTACGAGGGTTCACTGGTTCGGTTGCGGCGTGAGGCTGCCGTCGCCGCAGAATAACAGGGGGTGTGGGTGAGTAGAGGGATAGCATGGGCCAGCGGTGGGAGTAGTAGGGGACGGTGAGGCCTCCGCGGCATCACAGCTGGCCATGAGAGGCAGGAGCACGCGGCACGACCGGCGCAGCTTTGGGCAGCTGTAGCAAGAAGACCAGAGGTTGAAGAAGCACTACGGCCATTGGATGGACATCGTACGGTCACTGGAGCTAGAATCGTTCATATTGACTAAGTTGACAAAGCCCTCCATCCTCATCAACTTAGTAGGCCCACAAGTCAGCCTTCCACCAGGTTGGTTCCCAGCTAGCAGGGGGAGTATTCATTTTTCTGTGCGTAATATGGAGGCACTTCCGGTGGGTCCGAGCTGACAGCGGGGGGGGGGGGGGACGTTTTTTTCGCGAAATATGGTGGTCCGTCCGGTGGGTCCCAGCAGTCAGGGGCAAACGTTTTTTTCGCGAAATACGATGGCCCGTCCGGTGGGTCTCAGCAGTCAGGGGGGAAACATTTTTTCCGTGAAATACTGGTGGCCCGTCCGGTGGGTCCCTGTTGTTAGGTGGAGGAATAATTATTTTGCGCATAATAAGGAGGCACTTCCTTGTGGCTGCCGTGGACCCAGCTGTCAGCCTCTCCACTTACAATACTCTGCCGATGGAAGTCGGTCATTGACCACATTGACCTCGCCGCGCCGAGAGCACCACGGCGGTGGACGACGGCGAGGCCTAGGAAGGGACGACGTAGAGCCGGGGTAGACGCGGCAGTGGATGCCCACGTGGAGAGGAGTACGAGGGTTCACTAGTTCGGCTGCAGTGTGAGGCTGCCGTCGCCGCAGAAAAACAGGGGGAGTAGGTGAGTGGAGGGATGGCCTGGCCAGTGGTGGGAGTAGTATGGGGACGGTGAGGCCTCCGCGGTAGCACAGCCGACCACGCCGCGCCGTGGTGCTCTACTACCGATGGATGGACATCGCTGACCAGTAGTATGGGGGTGGCTGGGGCAAGAAGACCAGAGGTTGAAGAAGCACTAGGGCCGTTGGATGGACATCGTTGACCACGCCGCGTCGAGATCACCAGGGCGGTGGATGACGGTGAGGCCTACGAAGGGAACGACACGAAGCCGGGGAAGACACGGCAGTGGCTTCCCACGCGGTGGAGAGTACGAGGGTTGACTGGTTCAGCTGCCGTCGCAGGAAAATAATAGGAGGTGTGGGTGAGTAGTGGGATAGACAGGCGAGGGATGCGAGTATGATGTGGCCGTGAGGCCTTCCCGGCAGCTCTACCGGCCATGGGAGGCGGGAACAAGCGGTTCCGACAGCGCTGGTTTGGGCGGCTAGGGTAGGAAGATCAGAGACTGAAGAAGCACGATTGCCGTTAGATTGACATCTAACGGTCTGACACTGGTAGAGTCGATTGTTAACTAAGTTTCTTTTTTGAGAAACCTTGTGTTCGCATAAACTTAGTAGGCCCACAAGTCAGCCTCCAAATCTGTGGCAGACAACATAAAGCCCATTTGCTATTTTTTATAATTTGCAGCCCATTTGCTAATTTTAAGTAATTTATTATAGCCCATTTTCTGCCCAGGACCACGGTCAAAAAGTCCAACCTTATTTTGCATACTTCGGTGGAGTCCGAACTGTTGTAATCCCGAAATGATAAACATTTTTTAAGAACTTATTGATTTTCCAAAAAAAATCATTTTGTTTTTGTAAGCAAATAAGACGTGGGACAATTTAGTTGGTTTAAGGGAAAACCAGTGGTAAAAAAATTAGCGCTGGGTGGGAAAAAACAACAAAAATAAGGATGTAAATATGAAAAGGGAATTTTATTTGTTTTCAATATAATGATACGTGTATATGAACTAGTAAAACTATAGGTAGAGATTGGAAAACAGATGTAGGACATGCTTTTCAATAGGAAAATAGAACTGGGCTGTGTGTTTGATTCAGTAAAAAAAAACTGCCTGCGGATGTTGTAAGACAAAATATAACTAACGCTGGCGGGCGAGAGGCCAGTAGATACCTGCTGGGTCTTTGTGCCCCGTTGTCGTCATGGGCTGGGCCTGTTAGAAACAAAACAGCCCTGGGCAATCTACAACCCAGTTGAAACTTGCTCGAACTGAAAAAACAATATACGTGCTCAATAAACAAGACAATTCTGCAAGCATAGACTGATAACTGGGATGCAGCACGGATATTGTTTTTTATCATGATAATAAGTGCATGCACTTGTTTCAAAAAAATTGGAGAACTGGGAATTCGAACGGCGGGTGCTTATGCTACCCATCAAATAAAAATCAGGTGCCTAAAAATTCGTTTCGAAACAAATGATTCAGCTTTATATCCACATCAACCCTCGGCATGATGGTTGGAAGCAAATGCAAGTTCATACCAAAAGATCGTTAACAACAATACCAATTTGCGGACAACAAGGTAGTACAACTACCAATACCAAACTAACTTATAATCTTTTTACTCCCGGCCCTAGTGTTCGTCTGGTAGAAAATCTTGCAGAGGACCAGCTCCCGCTCCTTCTCTTGCTCCAGGTCCCCGAGGTGGTATTGGTGCATCACCCAGCTGGTCATCTACTGGTCGAAGTTCTTGTTGGTGTGCAGCACCAGAACATTTTTTGCTACCCGTCTGCCGGCCGTTGACCATCACCGGCAAGGTATTGCCGGTCTTGTGCCTCAGCGCGTGCATGCGGCACTCCGACTGTATCTTGCGACGCGTCCGCGTGCCCCTTTTGAACGCCCTGGAATTGCGCTGGAAGAAATGCTTCCTTAGGCTACTCAGTGTGATACCTGTAGTATTGTGGAATACAGGTTTTAGTGTACCTAGTTGGCATTTTCATAACATCTTTGGCATGTTGCAGTCACTCGTTTCACTTTTTATTAACTGTCAAATTGTAATTGCTTCACCAGGTCTGCGTCTAAGAAGAAAAATAGAGCTATAAACAAAGGAATATGTTTGTGCAAGTAGACGGCCGATCGATGTCTTACCTGGAAGTTTCTCAGGTTGGGTGTAACATATGTCGTGCTCGCTGTCGATGGTTGGTATGAACAAATCGATGAGAGACTGAAATCTCGCGCTGTCAGCACTCACTTTGGCCTCAAGGTGCTCGATCAGCTCCTGATCCGTGGGATCGAACTTGACGCTAGCCGGCAGCACGAGTCAATCCTTCTTCGACTTGCATCGGTAATTCCAGTTATATGGTACTCAATGTATGATCAATCGACTGTTTTAAGTGAATGATGAAAGATTTCGATAGAAAAGTGGTACTCCAAATCTGAAGTCTAGAATACCCGAACACGCCGCTGGGATTCTTGTGTCACCTCACGCGCAGCGTGTTGTCACGTCAATTCAATGTGAGGACATGATGAATAATTTGACTGACGTATACTAGTACTGCTACTGTACTACTTACTAGTCGTATTTAGTGTCACAATTTATACATAGGTTTAACTAACAAGTACGCACTTGAAGCCTAACTGATATATATGGCTTCTGCACAGCATCTCCATCATCATTATCAGTACATCCTATGCAGGTGAGTTTGGATGCACTTGATCCCAGGAAGGTATCTATCCTTCAAACCAGAGGAGTGCTTCAAACTAACAATAGTACATAATATCCATCAAAACAGGGTCGTGCTATAGCAGAAGAATACATGGCTCAGTCTAGATATCAGAACGAATCAAGTTGTGCATATTTGCTGTTGGAATGAACCACATCTCCGCATGTCGGGTTTGCAAAAGCCATCCATCGCATGGAAGCTTGATGCCTTTCACACACTGAAGATTATCTGGCAACAAGCTGTGTCGACGAATCTCTGGATATGGTGATTCATGAAACCCATGGTATGATGTGTAAACACAGCCCCCCTCGCGAATAGAAGTTGCATAGCACACTAATAATCGTCGGTGATATGATCGATGATTGGTTGGATGATCGGATAATTGAGCCTGAGGAACAAGGAGTGGTTGCCGAGGCTGTAAACCTGCCTCCAGTTGAATACGCCTGGCCCAACGGAGCTCGGATCTTTCTCGAACACGAAGCAGCCATAGCCATCAATGCCACGAACGCCCCATGCATTGTACTACATGTGGTTTGATGTAATGGTTTGGTCAATTTGGTACGTGCGAATGAGCATCAAATGACCGCCGTCAGCTGAACGAGTGATAAACCACCACCCATCGGCTGGTATGATTCCAGGTCCTGGAATCATGAAGGCCAGCGCATTTGCGTCTGCTGCAACAATTCAAATTGGAGACCAAAAGGACAAAAATAAAGAATCATGTTCAGAGTATGTGTGGAATTAAGTTTATTATAACAATGACACATATCATAGACAGAGAATTGCAATGCCATGGTCATAATCATACCCCAAGTTAAAAAGATGAGCCAATGGCTTTCATATTCTAGCAATATGTCATGGTTCAAAGATCATGTAACAATGAGAGGAAAATAGCTATGACAGCGCCTACTCATATTCTACCATAGCACTTACTACTACTGTTCTCATATCAACTCTAAGCAATAACATGCGTTGTTATAAAAATCTTGTAAACGAGAGTAACATATAGCAATCATGATGTTATGCTCATAATATGTATGCTAACAATCATTAGATGCCAATTGTTCTCATATCAACTCTAACAATAACATGTGTGGTCATAAAAATCTAGGAAATCAGAGGAACATATAGCAATGATGTGGTTATAGACATGCTATGCATTCTAAATTTGTAACAAATGAACATGCAGCCGTATTCATAAGGTAAAGATGAGATGAGATAGAACAATTATACGACGATAGATTCCACCAATATAGGTAGCCAATCTGTGCGTCGACCGCGTAAGCGATGCCATCGTGCACTATAGCATCAGACAGAAATGTTTCCTCAACAGGATTGATGATGAGCCATAACCATGTATGGAAACCGGATTCCAGATAAACTAATCCCTTATTGAACAAGGCAATGAGCTTGTAATCCATGTAGTCTTCTGATGGTGTGGGCACTTCGCAGATTACAACTTTCTGCAAATAGAGGTCGAGCCAGAAGCTTGACGCGTCTCGTGTGTAGTAAGCAAGAGTGTCCGGCGGGCCCGAGGCTCGATGGTGGCGGTATCCAACGATGGAAGGGTGATCTCTCACTAGGTGTAGATATCCACGAGACGCCGCGGAATACCGGTGTGGTGGATGAGGATGATCTAGTTGGCCTTCATGCCCGCCTAGTAGTGGCCGCGCATGCAGGACAGGTGGACGGGTAGTGGTAGCATGTCGAGGGGCACCACGGCAACCTCCGTAGGATCGTCAAGTCGGTGTCTGGGCCACCTGCGAGGATCGGGCATCAGCAAGCAAGGTGTCTTGAAAAGAGCCGACCGGTTGCAGACGAGTAGATGGTACAAAGCACTGTTCAAGATATCTTCCGATATTCCGATAAATTGGCCGATTAATCGCTTATCGTGGTCTGATCGATAAGATAAATCGGCCGATAAATCAACCGATATGGCGATAAATTGGCCGATATGCCGATAAACTGACCGATTTACCCCTTATCGTAGGAGGACCGATAAGTTCCCGATAAGCGATATCCCCAGCAATGGTTCAAAGACACCGAAAATGCAGCCAAATGGATGGTGCTGAGTAGGTCCATACGACTACAGATCTGCTCCAAGAGAACATCGGGGAGGGAATTCCAATCGCGGCTCTGCGTGTCAGTCGGTTCTGCCATTGGGGTTTTCGGTGCCTGCGAGCCAGCGGGGAAGTGGATTCGGGCGGGCGAGCGAAGAAGCTTCTCCTCGTGTGGCCGAGCAGTGAGCGGGGGGATATGTTAGGTGCGAGCTACCAAGGAAGATGGCGCGGGTGGGCGAGCAGTGAGCGGGGGTAAATGGTGTGCGGCCGACGATGGGAAAGAGAGGAGGAAGAAGAAGATACTAGTTGAATAGTTCTCTCTGACCGATATGGGGAATAAATGGATCGCGAGGACTTCCTTTCTACAGTATCCCTATGCCTCTATGCTCACTTCACTCATTTTGCTCCGTACCTAGTCACTTGTTGAAATCTGTAGAAAGACAAATACTCCGTATTTGGGAACAGAGGGAGGCTTTTACTCCGTACTATTTGGGAACAGAGGGAGTATCACCATATGGAGGGAACAGAGGAAGCTTGAAATATGAACATGTCAATGGGAGGGAGTAAGATGCATGCATGCAACATGCAACACTCACACGTACACATGGAGGCACACAACAGTCACACACCCATGCGACACACATCACACGACGCAACACACACGCTCACGCTCAAGTGGTCAACCTACTCCCTACGCCCGTGAAAGACTGTACATTTAGAGATTTACACATTGACCAGGGCATAATTAATGCCGAAAAGTAGTATACTTATGTGTGCATGCGACCATTGAGATAAGAAGATTAAATGAAGGCCGTTGCATGCTGTAATTAAGGATAGACATGTAGCCTATACCTACAGCACAAGTTGGTGCATTAGTCAATCAATATCGATTTAGATTAAAGGCTAAACACATTGGAAGTGTAGATGTACATCATGTAGTACACTCTTTGTTGGAAGACCGAGGGAGGACACGTGCATGCACTCACATACATAGCCTGGGCGGTTCGCGCGCAAGGGTTGGACTCGTGTCGCGCCTGCGTAAAGTTTTGTTTAACTGATTTCTTTGCTCTACCAACTGACAGGTGGGAACAAGAAACCAGGTGACAATTTAACCAGTCAACAAAGTGCCACGTCGACTATGTGGCCGGTCAGTAGGGTGCATTACGGTGCTCTACGATGAGCTAGTGATCGCATAATCGCCGCAAAACTATATAATGACCGTAAAGAGCGTACTGTTACGTACATTGACCGCCAGTGTATTTTTCTCGTTTCAAATTAAGCCATATTAATCGGAAAGGACTCAGTATGGAGTACTACTACTAGTACTAGTACTGCTTTGATGTGTCCTGTCAACTTGCCGAACAAGGAGAAGCTTGCTTACTACGCCTCTCCCTCGCCCACGCGCGCGGTGGTTCGCAGGACGAGGAGATAGTTTTGACTACAGCGCCCTCTCCCTCTCCCTCTCCCTCGCCCTCGCCCTCGCCCTCGCAGTGGACGTGCAGCAGTTCAATCGGTGTCAGATTGCTAGAAGCATATTGTACTGTAGTATCATCATTGTTGGACCTTCCGAAGAGGCGAAGAGCCAAGTGCAAGGTTCACATGAGTACGAACCGTTGAACCTCCCGAAGAGGCAAAGAGCCAAGTGCAAGGTTTTATAGGAGTTTTCGTCCTAGTAGGCGTGTACTAGTACAACTATAGCGAACGATGCTACTGTATGATGCCGCCACGTCACGTATATCCAAAGCTGTGCCACCTTTTTTTTTCTCAAAGAGCATGTTGGAGCCCGTGTAAAAACCACACAAGTTGCACGTACACATAACACATTTACTAGTAATAAATTCTAAAGGACAAATGCTAGTACGCCACACAAGTTCATCTCCAACTCATGTGATAAATTTGTGCACGACTAGTCTACATATATTCACAGCGCTACAGTTCACAATTACCGTACTCCACTTACACGTTATAGATGGGCTACATGTCCTCCTCCAGGTTCCAGTCCCAGGTGTTCTTCATGGATGGCACGATCCATAGCGGTGGGCAACGGGAATCATTGTCGCAGCTTTCTAGTCCGGTTCCACACGATGGAGACTCATCCAAGCTGAAGCGGCATAAATCAGGGATAGCGTGTCCCAGCATGTCGTTCATCCGGCGGTGCACACTGAAGACACAACCATGCTTCATGAATGGCAGGCCTTCCGTGTCGTGCACAGAAGGTGGCATCCGATTGACAATGGGGTAGTTGTCCCCGATGAAAAGCAAGTACTCTCCAAGAGTGTTCCTCGGCACCCACGTAGCATCATGGGGGTCGAACTCGGCGCCATTCATCTGGTACACGCGGCATCCCAGATCTGGACACATGGTGACGTACATAGTCAACGTCGATGCATAATAATGTTGTGCTCAAATGTGGCGGTCAGTAATACTGTGCAGCAAATAGTACTACTCCGGTATAGAGGAAGTAAAATAACCGGCTTATTATATATAGCCACTCTTGGCTACATGGATGAGATAGTAAGACATGGAAAAACAAAAATGGTGGCAGCTAGTGGGTTCAAGTCTTCAAGGGCCTAGCTAGCTATACGCGTCCTCCATGGTAAAAAGTACTCCTACTAGTACTACAAAGTATACTACTAGTACAACAATGAAAGAGAAGGCGAGAGGGTTAAAAAATGGAATACCTGGGTAGATGGTGACGGTCCGATCGTGGTAGATTATGTGACCATGTTGCACATTAGTGGTACCATGGGTAACGACTGCTAAGATAGTTGATCCCAATATGCCAAAGTCAGCTACAAGGTTCCAGGTTAGACCGAATCACGGATGCAAATGCACATCCAGGATCGGCGATCTTATTTTGATCGGGGGATGACTGGTCCCTGCAAAATAATGGAGTACCGTTAGGGATGCAAATGATGGTTTGTGCATTCCGTTTGTAATCTCCCGTACCATAGGATGTCAACCAGATGAAACAAGTCTCCTGGCTTCTCACTGCGAAGATGCGGCCTAGATGGTGCACGGCATCTTCGAACGTCTAGGGGTACAAATCTGCCGCCGCCAACATGCGCCAGCCTCTGCCGTTACTGCCTCCTGTATTGATGGCTATCCTTATGTCGAACACCACGATGAGATAGTAATCATCGTAGCCATGTTGCTTTGTCAGCGGGTCCGCAATTGCTATCTTCTTCAATCTCATGTAGGCATCATCATACGTATTCTTGCCCAGCCAGTCTGGAAGGCCGATCCCAATGGTGGAGAAGGGGTCTACCGGAACGGCCGCACTGCTGTGGATGTTGTGCAAAATGATGGTGGTATCCGGCCGGAGGTATGCAAGCCAATCTTCATTGGCACCGACCCAGACCTATATATAAGACGGTGGGCAGCGGAGAAATTACAGGATGGAAATGGAATAACTATGTACTAGATGATCAAACTCGATTACTGACCTGCTCATCGGACAAAATCCGACTACCTCTCAACGTCGGCAACTCTAGCAGAGTCAATGTGCAACCATGTCCAGGGAGCGGTGGACTGTTCTAAGGATTGTCCCTCCTCAAGGATGCATGGAAGAACAACAAGCATGGCTTGTTTAAGCAGTGTCTTGAAAAAGTTGGTGCAGGAAGCACCGAGTCTTGCGGCGGTGAGGACGTCGGAGCGGCGTGCGATTTCTCCCACAGGATCGTCGTCCAAGGTCTCCCAGCCCCGACGAGGAGGAGAACCGCCTGGCGAATCCGTGGGAGCAGCGATGAACTGCCTTCTCTTCGGGGGGAGGGGAACTGGCGAGGAGGAGATAAGAGCGTAGTAACCGTAGGGCCTCGTCCCTTCCAACTGTAGATTGTTCCTCAGTGAAGGGGTGAGGCTATTATTTACTACTAGTACTCCCTCCGATTCTTTTTACTCTGCACATAAGAGCAGACCCGGATACCAAGGCAGGTGCTCGCGGCATGCTTTTTGGAAGGAAATACCCCTGGCGCATGGATGGTAGGAGTTAGCAGCTATAAATGCCCCATGCAGCCCATTGGCTATCCGCCCACGTTCTCCTCGCTCTGCATGCTGCATGGATGTCTCCCTCTCTCTCACATGACTACATGCGGTGGTGCTGGCCTATGAGAAGCTCGCGTGGAGATAGCAATCTTCTCTCCAGAAGTGATTTTTTTGAAATAAAGGGATTATGGAACGTTATGGGATTGCATTATACTGTAAATAATAGCACTAGTAAGAAATTTTTGGCACTAGGTAGTAGTTTTTGGCGTGGATTAAGAAATTTTGGGTATGTTTTTGCCATTGTTTGTAGACGCCAACTGGTGTCAAAAACATCTTACATTATGTGACGGAGGAGTACGTACTCGTACTGTAGCAGTACTAGTACTACTTTTCTCAACTAGTAGTGCGATGTACTGTACTTCTAGTCTAGTCTAGTATAGTACACTAGTTTTGACCTCTTGAATCTCAGGGCCAAGGAGCTACACTTGGAAGTGGAGGGTATTACTGTTCTCTAGAACCATCGCTCTACTATCAATGCAGGGGAAGTACACCTGCGTAGTGGCCTAGTGGGTACTCTTGGTGCTCTATTCAGCCGCTCCTCTCACGTAGCTGGCCTACTCAGTCGCTCCTCTCACACACACACTAGCAGCCTGTTTATTAGCGACGGTTACTGCGGGGGCAGAACATTTGAGTTATTTGATACAGCGAGACTAGGCTTTTCGCTTCCATTTGTGTAGGTGTAAAGGATCTCGTCGAACTTTGTTAGTAGTTCCTTCTTTATGAATGAGATGAAGCAAAGCTTTTGTCTCCATTTCAAAAAAACACGGCAAGAGGAATTTCTTTTATAGTAGAGCCGATAATGGACTGAAGTCCATGCATGCAATGCCACAAGCTACAGAGTAGTAGTAGAGCACTTTATGTACATAGCCATATTGCACAGTTCCCAATGCCCCTCCAGGCTTTTCCGGCTCCTCGATCTTAATTGGGAGGCGCTAGTTCAAATATGCTACTAGATGGAAGCTGCAAGCGAAGTGCGGCTAGGGCGAGCATGCGAGCCATGGGATGCTGGGAAGGAAAACCCGTTCACCTGGCTAGGCTATCCAGTGCACCCAGATTGTGGGGCCGCATGTCCGTTTGACTTCAAAACTCAAACTACCCGTGTAAAATATTGGCTCGCAGCGAAGTGTAGTAGTACTATTTTTTTAGAAAGGCCGCTGTGCGTTCGGCCGGGATCGAACCCACAAAATGAGGTATACACTCCCGCGACCACTAGTAGTACTCGTTGGAGTACAAAGCAACCTAGAATCACCTTTTGTCGCTAATAGTACGTACATTGTTCCTTACAAGAAACCCCTAAGAGCATGGTTAATTGTATAGCCAACTACTGGCTATAAGCCAGTGCCATGTCATCTACAGCCCATCTTATAGCCAACACGTAGTAGTAGTTTATTTCTTATAGCCCGCTGACTCAACTCTATTGTACTTGCTCTAATAATGCAAGAAACCACTAAAATGCCAAGAAACTACCACCACTTGCATACATGGCAGACTTAAGATAAGACTACCTTATCAACCATTATACATGCTCTTACCAACAAAAATCCTGGAGTGACCTCCTACCTCCGGCCCGTCCACCTAGTCATCCTCGGCCATGGATCGCAGCTACCGCCGCCGGCAGAAGGCGAGGTCAAAAGCTCCGGCGGTGCGGAGCCCATGTTGCGGCAGCACGGATGCCAGCTTCGTTGGGTGCTTGCGACCGCTAGCTAGCCAAGATAGCTCCGTCCAGTTGCTTGTCTGCAAGGTTTGCTAGCTAGATTGGCAAGGCAGCGCGGCGGCTTGCTCGCGCGCGCCGTGCTAAGGCCAGCCATCTGGCTCGAGCGAAGGCCAGCGCGGAGGCTTGCTCGCTCGTGAGTCACGCTCGGGCCAGCCTGCCAACCTGTGCGGAGGCCAGCGCGGCGTCCGGCCCGTCCGGCGGAGCGGCGGCCAACTCGCTCATCACTAGTGCCACCGACGAACACGCATCAGTACTGTTTGAAGTAATGTTCAGGAAAAATAATGATTTGAGGGGGAATAACAGGATAGAATGTTAGATGTGGGTCCCTCGTGTCAACGGTCAAACAAAATGTGTTGGTTTAAGCTGCCTCGTTAGCACGGACATGTGGGCCAACCCTGTCATAAATGGGTTTAAACGTACCTAATCGGTAGGAGTACTAGGTAGTTTTAGGCGTGGATTAAGAAATTTTTGGTATGTTTTTGCTATTTTTTGTACAGTAGATTCCTCCTAGGGCTGGTTGAAAGTGGTAGTTTTTTGTTAAATACACTACATATTCTAAGTAGGAGTGAAAGTTAAGCTTTGGAAGCCAATAAGCATGGCTAGTTACATAGTGCTTATCTGTACATGATTGAAAGTAAATATCAACCATGAGTGACTAATATCTTGATGGAAAACTCGAAACTATGGAATACTAGGAAAAGAAATGCATGGTTGGAAATACTAGCAATGTTCATGTCTGTTGCAACAAATCATAATTAGAATAATACTTATTCACAAACTTGGTACAAAACACTCTAATTTTGATATACATATGTTACTAGAGATATATTATGTTTCAATTAGAATATATTCCTTGGGCTGTTTTCGTGAGGTCAGGGGGGGATGTGGTTGGTTTTAAGATACTAATTATGGGTTTTTCTGCAAATTGGTAGACAAGTGGGATGTTGGTGAGAAAAGGCAACACCTTACCTCACAATCGTTAGATGTAGATCTAATGGTCAGAAACGACGGATGGCAGACACACCAGCATCACCAACTTAGTCTTGTGTAGGAGTACTAGCAAGATCCGTGCATTGCACGGAACATCAAGATGCACTTTTTTATAAAACACTTGTTGTGATTGACACTTGAGGGAGTAATCCCATGTGTAAAAACTAATGATATCTTGAGAAATATGAGATAATGTGAAGAGGAGTGGGGTGTGGTGGTGGTTGGTGGTCGAACTGAGCGGAGGCATGGGGATTGATGACGCCGGCAGCGGCCACCGCGCCAGTTTGTTCCAGAGGCTTCCTTTCTTAATTGCTCAACAGTGAGGTTTGTTGGAGATAAGGATGAACGAGGGAAGGCCTTGTTTGCAAATGTGGAGAGGGGTGCGTGTATCTTTTAGTTTAATTTCCATCCATCAGATATAGATCAGACGGTCTATATTGCAAGATGGCACACATACCATCATCACCAACTCGGTTTTTTATAAGAGAAGAAATATAAGTATGGAGATACAAATGTATTATCCATACTTGCTTCCGTAAACTAGCATCTACATTCTATTCAACGCTCGGCATGTGGAGCCTTAGCACAATGACTTCTCGACTATGTAAAACGAAGATTTTCCCGTCGCCGACAAGGAGGGGGTGACGGCGGCGTGCTTTTTCCCTTGCTCTAGTCCTAGTAGTCATACTAGGTGGTCTAAGCACGTGTAGATTTATTCTTTTTCATGTCTCGTGTTCGCCGTACTGCCCCGACTATTCATGAATAGATGGTAAGTTATTCACGGGGAAACCCTTGTTGAGCGTGTTTGCGAGAGAGAGAGAGAGTGTGTGTGTGTGATATGTTAGAGACTGAGGCAATTGATAACAGATTCTTTGTGTCTATGTGTGTGGAGGATAGAGAGAGACATGTACATGGGGCTTTGTCTTGTGTAACGTGGAGACACATATACATAATTAGAGAGTGAGTGTGTGAGATACACATGAAGACATGAGGAGAGATGAGGATCCAGGTAAATGGGTGTTTGTGCGTGTCTGTTTGTGTTTGTGCACGCGTTTGTGTGTGAGAGGGAGAGAGTGTATGTGGAGTAGAGAGACCACTGATGATGTAAACCTAGTATAAGGGAAGGGGGAATGGTGTGACATGTGTAGTAGCGAGATAGCACGGGTGCAGGCGGGGGGAGCAGACTATTTGGAAGAGACATCGAGTGTGTGTGGGGGGAGGGGTGTGAGAGCGAGAGAAAGAGAGAGCTAGCGCCGGAGAGAGAGAGAGAGAGAGAGAGAGAGAGAGAGAGGAAGAGAGGGGGCGAGAGGGGTCGTTTGCGTCCATAAATGATGTATAGATAGGGAGACAATGTTGATGTTGTCCGAAATTGGCCTATGAACGGAGACGCAAGGGGAGCGAGTCATCGTGTGTGTGATATGGACTTCATGAGAGAGCTAGAATAGATGGTGTAGAGAACAATGTGCAAAATCGAGAATGATTATACATTAGGCAGCTATGCAAAGAGTCACGGCATATATGTATACAGGGAAGGAGCTGGGGCAGGTCCGCATGTGGGAGAGATAGAAAGAGGAGAGTGGTGCACAAGGAGACAAAGTGTGCTTGTTTGCAGTGGGGGTGGTGTGTGAGGTGAGTGCGCGAGAACCACATAAATAGGGAGATGGACATTTGGGGGTGACGTTTTGTGTGTATGGGAAATGTACACTCAACATAGTGCGTGTGCTTGGGTAAGAGAGATAGCGGGAGACCTAGAGAGTGAGGGAAGAGATGTGTGCATGCCCGAGAGACAAAGTGATAGAGACCTATGTTGGGGTCTGGACATTACAAGAGAGAAGGGCGTTAATGTGCTCGTGTGTTGGTGTTTGGGGGAGAGACCGACTTCTCTCCGTGTGTGCGTGTGTGTGTGGGGGGGGGGTGACTTCAGATAAAGAGTGAGGTGTCTATATTTGAGGGACTTTAGCGTAATTGAGATATTGTGCACTCATGCTTGATCAATTTGTTTCACAGTTTGTACTATGAGATAACGATACTTTTGAACATGTGTGGTATACCTTGATGTACCAGAATTACAAAACTAAGATTGGAATTTTGGAATTCGACTCCATCATTATCTTTTGTAATTCATTTAAACGGAGGTACATTTTTTAAACCAGGATTTCGTGATTTCAAATTCATATATCAAACCTAGATATATACACATACGGGCATGTTCAAACTTTATAATCATCCACTTTATTGATACACATACACATTTTTGCTTTTGTCATCATATTTAGGATAAATGCATTTGGAATTTCATTTGAATTGGACCCTATGATGGTATTTGCTTGTAGTAGCTCAATGATCCATATTTGAATTGAATGGACAATCTAAGTTTCAAGTTGGAGACATTGATTTTCAAAACTTGCACATTTTTTGCGTGCAAAACAAACAAATTGTCGGCCATGATATCACAGTCGGTCGTACGAGAGCAGAATACTTATAATTTTAGGCGCCAAAAGCTTTCAAACTTCCCACTCACATCGAAATATCACGCGCCCGAAAGTTTAGCCCTGCGATATTCCTATTTTACCCCAGCCACATGAACGGAAAATGGCTGCTTTGGTAACTCCATTGTTTTCCCCTCTTTGGCCCCAACATTCTTCCTCAGAGCCCCTCCCCTTCCCCTCCCCGACCCCCCAACCACGGCAAGCCACCGAATCTAGTCCTCCGCCACAGCGGTGGACCTCACACCCCGCCGGATCTACCTTCCGCACCTTGGAACCCCCAACTGCCAACTCACCACTTCACCGGAGCCGCTTCAGCGACTGGCTTGTCCACCGCTCCAGATCTCCTTGACCGCCATCATGGTCCACCGCACCGGATCTTCTTAACCGGCGCCCTCGTCCACCACAGCGTAGGCCCTTCACTGACTCCCTCGTCCGCCCCTTCGCTGGCCCTTCATACAAGCCCTCGTCCGCTGCAACAGATCCGCCTCACCGAAAGCACTGTACAACGCGCCCACCGAAGCGTTCGTCCACTTCACCAGACCCGCTCCATGGACGCCATATTCAACTCCACCCGCCCTGCTTTACCGACGCCGCAGCCTCATCAGGTTATTTCGATTTTTACTCCTTCGGTTTTTCTCTTTATCGTGCAACTGTTCACTTACCACAGATAAGCTTTCTTGTATGTCGACAGGCGCCGCAACCGTAGCACCGGAGCCACTTCAGACATCCGGCCCAAACTCAACCGCAACACGAGCACCATCGATGATCCTTAGCTATCAAGTATGAAAACGATACCCATACACCGCCGAGAATCAGGTATTATTATCCAATGGCCGGCGCCTACGTTCACTTTCCTAGCATAAGCACCGCACCTTTGAATTTCTTCAGGGCATCATTCAGTTTTTCATGAGACGCGTTATTATGCTTGCACCTGTAGGGCCATACTTCTGGCAGTGAACATGTTACATGTGCTAAATTACATACCAGTGTACATATAGTTAATATGCTTTAGTTTTGTTCTCATGCCACCTGTTGGTTCCATCAGACTGCTTAATGTTCTCTATGCTTAATTACACATCAGCAAACTAGCATGTGGTTCTGCTACTTTTTGTTCGTTTTACCCTACATTTTCTGATGCTAGCTATAACAGCACTGCTCCAAGCCTCTGTTCATTACTTGTTTGTGTGTTCTTGATCTTCCCAAGTTGCATGACTACTTTGATGCTTCTATTAATTATGGAGCTGCCAACCCCATCTAGCAAAATATTTGTTCTTTTGGGGCTGGCACCTCGAACAAGCATAAAAATAGAGGGAAGCAGATATACTCCCTCCGATTGTATTTACTCTGCGCATAACTCTTGACCCGCATACCAAGGAGGGCACTAGTTTAATTTTTCTAGACTAATTTGCCAATTAATTAGGGCAGAGGCGGATGGGGTGGGGCACAAAAGGAAACCAGCGCTAGGAATCGGCAGCGCGCAGACTAATACAAGAAAACTGCGAAACAGTTTAGATGAACACACTCTGAGTCAAAAAGAATCGGAGGGAGTATTGTCGTGTATGCACACACCCTTCTTTCATTAGTTTAGATGAACCATTGATGATCAATTCGGACCAGTCCATGAGATTAAAATTAATTTTACCTAAATAGATGGTGCAGAATAAACTACAACAACTAGATTTGCAACCACGGGATGCTGACGATATCTTCAAAGAACATTGCGACAGCAGCTAGGCTTCATAGCAACATATGGTAAGCCAGTGTGTTTTAGTACATGTGAAATGTAATGCGAGTGGGCTGCTTTCTTGGCTTGTGCCCTCAACGTGTAATCCTACCGAATTATAAATAGTTCAGTTGTCTGCTTTGCTGTACTGCTTGATTCGAATGCTTATTTGTTGTTATGCTATACCTGAGTTGGCCAATATGTCAGCAGTGCTTGTTGTACTATCATAAAGAAATGCATGCATATTTCATTTGAGTCCTTAACTTTTCCTCTCAACTTCATCACAAGATTGTCTTCGTAGTTTATATGAGGCCACACTGTTAAGTGCTTTCTTAGATTATTTCAACTACTTAGATGCCTTGGCAACTTAGATGCCTTTCAACTAGGGATGTCAACTGGGTCCGGTTTAATCCCGATTGAAGTCCACTAGTGGTATGATAGTTCCAAAGATTTTTTGTTTTTTGAGGAAAATGAACTAGGGAGGTAGAAAAAACTAACTAGATGGGACTGTCGGATTTCGTTTATTTGCCACTTACATCCCTAGTTTCATATTACCATTTTAATTTCTTTTCGGCTGATGCTGCTTCGAACCATTTAAATACAGCTTGCCATGCTCGGCAATAATTCGTATGTTGTTTACCATGTAAGCTTACTGCCTGGATCATTCGATAACTATCTCTTACTGATGTCCAGTGGAAACCTTTCAGGGTGCCGTTCACACTAGGACACAATGTACAACCCCAGAATCTATTTGTGGAAGCTGTGCACCATCCATGTTACCAGATGGTTGCAGTTCAGAGGCAACACCGCCGGAGAATAGTCTGAGAACAGATATTATAGTGCTTGAGGCTCTACTAGAGGTAGAAAGAGATGGTGTGGCTGTCATGAATGAGGTAATATTTATCTTGAGGCTGGAAATTATGGAATTAGCGGCACGCATTATGCAAGCAACCCAAGAATTGGAGGAAGTAAGAATGTTGCATTTGAAGATGGAGGAGGTCCTGCTGTTTCTGCTATCTAAAGCCCAAGATAATCCAGGTTCTTCTTTAGATACCAGTTGAAATTTTCATTAGATTATTGTACTTGCATGTTGTGTCATGTATCTGAATGGATTATGTTGCAAGACCCCCTATGTTGTCCATGTGTTGTAATGATCCGAATTTTTTAGGCGCGGTAATCCTCAGAACTTGTATGATTGACATAAGGTGAACTGTTTGTCGTGTGAGCATATTGTATTGGTTGAAATAACTGTTTGACTTAGAGTGTATCCAACCTACTGAATTTGAAGATCACGATATTTCTAAATCATAATCATATATAAAGGTGGAATAAATCTTTGTTGTGGTTTTGAAGAAATAAATAACAAAATGTATAATTATCTATGGATATTCGTAATCGAATACAAATTGGATTTGAATTTAGTTTGCTAGGTCCCAGGGCAAACATGAATGCTAATTCTCCCAAGTTTTGAACAAAGCGGCTAATACCCACTATAATTTGTGGGCTGCTCAAAGCAAGTGTTTGCGAGATGGAAATTACTGTCTACCCCTGACACTTGACATCCTTATCGACAGGATTTACACTGCTATCGATAGGGGTAGACTAGTAACTTCAATCAGACGTGACACGATGGCCTCTGAGCCCATTCAGACATGGTGGGCGCCAAACGTGGGCGAAAAAACACATTTGATTCAAGCTCGTCCGAAAGACATGTGTCTCTTCCTCCATTTCGCCATTCATACACGGTGGGCGGCAAAACAAACTCTCCTCATCCAAAATCGATGTAGGCTTATATTTTAAATAGGGGCAGATGTGTAACTTCCATCAAACGTGACACAACTGTCCTACCTGTCAGCCCTGTTCATACACCGTGGGCGCCAACCGTCGGCGGCAAAACACCCTCTCCTTGCCCAAAATCGATATAGGCTAATATTTTAAATAGGGGCAGATGTGTAACTTCCATCAGATGTGACACAACTGCCCTACATGTCAGCCCCGTTCATACACCATGGGCGCCAAACATGGGCGGCAAAACACCCTCTCCTCGCCCGAAATAGTTACCGGCAAATATTTGGGAGATGCGAGATTACCGTCCTATCCCCAACCGACGCGATGTTCGAAATTTTAAATGGGGGATCAGTTCGTAACTTTCCCCCATTTTAGAGAAGCGTCTCCCAAAGTTTGAGATCCCTCCCTCCCCTCCTTTTCCTCATGCATACACCGTCGGCGGCACGACAACCTCCGCACTGCGGCCAGCCTCCTCCGTCCGCCACCCCATCCTCCAGCTTGCCGGAGCAGCTACCCCTACCCCGTCGTCCACTGCAAGAGATGGACGTCTCTCATCCACGGCTCTGGACCAGCATCCTTTCATCGCCTCCTCTCGCTTCATCGGCGCCGTCGTCCACCTTTCCATTGCCGCTCCGACGACCGCCTCGTCCACGACAACAGGATATATCCCCCGACCCGGCCGTCTGCCGTCTAAAGTCTTCTTCCCCGCCGCCGACGGCAATCGCACCTGCAGCACCCTCAACGTATCAGCATAGGCCTACATGGCGTCACAAGAGAGGTGGTACTCTTCCATCTGTGCTTAAGCTATTGATCTCACCCGGAAAATAGATCGTTGCTTACTATACTTTTCTTGTCCGTACCAAATCGTAGTGGCTAGTTGAAAGCAAACATTGGTTGTGAAGTAGCTTTGTCCGGTCTGCACCTTCAGATTTGCCATGGCACGGGCACTATACTCGTAAAGCTTATGGTATCCCCCCTTTATATTCACTAGCATCATCGTAGGTGCTTCGTGTCGTGCTAGCACTGCTCCTCAAGACCTCAACCCAAAGCTTACGTGTTGAAATACGAATCTGATATGATGCTCATATCACTAAAACAGAGAATTGGCCACCTAATGTTCCTATATTCGTTTCGAAAAGCATGTGTGCCACCCACTGGTCCAGCTAGTTCCACTTTCCTGATTTTTCTCTTGATGCTTAGGGTTTCCCCCTTTTATCTACTCTACTATGATCTGCGTAGGTGCTTTCTGTCGTACTAGCATTACTCCACCCTTCAAGCTAAACAACACAACACTCAGAATTCGAAAGCTTAGTTGTTCAAATATGATTGTGATATGATACTGATATTAGTTAACCGACACGTTTAATTGGGTAGCTAAAGGTCCCACTTGAGTTTCCAAATGCATGTCGCGACATATAGAGAGACAGCATAATTGCATTTCTTTATCACTTGTTGACCGTACTTTCTTGTCCATACCAAATCTTAGTTGTTATTTCAAAGCAAACATCGGTTTCTAACTACACTTTGCGCGGTTTGCAGCTTCAAATCTGCCATCCCACTGCCATGGTCAACACTGAACTCATCATGATTATGTTTTCCCCATTTTATGATGAACGCAATCAGCCTACGTGGTTCGTGTCATAATAGCACTGCTCCACCCATCGAGCTAAACAAGCTTAGTTGTACAAATTCATATATGATATTATTGTTGATATTAGTAAAACCTAGAGATGTTTAATTGATTAGCTAAATGTTCCTACTTTAGTTTCGAAATGCATGTGAGCCACATATGGAGAGACCGGAAAGAATAGTATTTCTCTGTGCCCTCTGGATCATCATGGGTGGCCAACCGACAGTGTACTAAAAGACTTGTAATATCTTCAATCTGCTTGCTCTTCTGCTCTTCTATAAGATGATACTCTTCTCTTGCGGTCGACTGGTCAGGTCGAGTTGTTCTCCCTTAGTATATTTTGAATCTGTCAGGTCAGGTCGACTTGTTCTTCTTTACTATATGTTGAAGCTATCATCTGCGAAGTGTCATCACTTCTGGAGCTCTCATATTTTAAGTAGTAGGCCACATTATATTAATGCACACAACAAATTACAGCATGCATGGCATCTTTTAAAAGAATTGCAGAGATAGCACAAAGAGGTTTACAGGGAGGCAGTATTGGATTAAAATCACTTCTGCATTACAAAGAAAATCTCACTTGTTTATATGTTTTCATGCATGTCAGATATTGAACATTATCAAAATGAATATGAGAATGGGTGCACGAGAGGAATATTGCGGAATGATCCACTGCCTAATAAACTTGGCATGGTGGAGGATGGCCTATCTTATTCACCCATCAAGGTGCTTGCTCTAACTTTGCAAAGTTGTATTGGTCGCACATATTTTGCTTCTGACCTCTTGCATTACTTCTACATTGTTACACCATCTGCTTAGTTTAAGCATCATATATGAGTATATGCCATACCTATCCATTTTCTGTACCTATTCCATGTGTCGTCACACTACGTTTTCCCAGTCAAATGTTGTTCTTTCATAATAGGTGTCCAAAAGGAAGAGGGTGAGTGCAGGTCGTCAAGGAGTACAAACTAGGTATTTGGAAAAGGTAGTGATACCTGTTAAATCAGATAGATCAGCACCCACAGAAAACACAGGCCCAACTGTACCACACTTTACCCCTACTCCAGTGGCCAAACCCCTATTAGAACTGCTGGGAGCCCAGCGTCAGGTACTGTCTATGATATCAATTCAAAATTTTAAGTCCTAAATTTCTGCTTGTGCCTTACCTTCTCTCTTGTATGAAAACTAATTTCAGATGAATCTCCTTGCTCAAAGTATCATACGATCTAAAAACAATAATGGGCTCTGCATTTCTCTTGTCAGTACCTCTCTCATTTTTGCCTTGTAACGCTGTACTTAATTAATTGCTATTTGATTATGTATCATCAGTCTGCACCTGAGCTTCATTATCCTCTGTTTCTTCCAATATTATTTGATCTGTATTTACTCTTTGCAAAATGTAGAATAATGGCAACTCTTATAAAGAATTTTCTTTGGGGAATTTTTTGAATTATCCTTCCATCAACAAGGAGAAGGACTTTGTCCAGCCCGTGTTAACATGTAATGTAAGTTCATCCTTGTCAAGCCTTCAAACTTTGTTCTAGTATAGATTTGGACAGGCATCATGTCCTCCACTGTTGTTTGCTTTGCTGTTTACATCTGATTGGATGTTTGCAACAACTACCAGTTTCAAATTGGAGTTGTAAAAACATGTTCCTTATGCAGAACAGATCCATTTATTTGCTTATATAATTGTGAAACCTGTTACGTGTCTCCTTGTTTCTCTTTCAGACTCGTATCTCTTACGCCAGGCAGAACTTTAGGGAAGATAGTGAGCCAAACCATCTTGAGGACAGCGAGATGACCCCAAGGTCCTGTCTTGATGAAGATAGTGAGTTGAAGCTACTCACCAGCAGGTGTGAGACAACCTTTGTGCAGTCGCTGCCTCAATCAGTTCGACTTGTTCAGTATGGACTTAAAGCGGAAAGGCTTGCTTCAGCTCAGCTCCGACTTGAAGTCAAAGATGCAATGAAGATGTCAGAGGACTGCCGTGCACACCATCATGCCTTAAATCTAGTGTTGATGCATCTATCGTTGACACAACTGAGGTCTACTTAGCTTGTTCAGTTGTTTGGGGGGCCCGACCTAGCCAAGCCTAGTGCCTTCTGAAGTGCTTTCAGTTTTGTATATTATTTTATCGGCGCGTTTATTTGCACTGGTGGCGAACTTTGATGCCCAGTGGATGTAATATGTGTGATAGCCGTGATAGCCTAGCGTAAGTTGCCTGCTTATTTATTTCCTTGTTGTCTTGTTTATTTGTTTGCTTCTAGTCATTGCAGTTCTTTTTCCGCGGTTTGCTAGTGGCTGCAATAACCTATTTTTTAAAACTAGGCCACAATAACCATGGGCTAATATTTACTGTAGTGACACTGGGCCTCCTACGGGCCGTAGAAACAGTGGGCCTTCTACGGGCCGTAGAAACAATGGGCCTTCTACAGGCCGTATCATCAATGGGCCTTATACGGGCAGTATGATCGATGGCCAAACATTGGCCAATATCAGGCCGCATTATGGCCGTAAACGGGCTAGAGATGGAATCGTCTGTTCATGGGCCGACCATAACGGGCCATCGTTAATAGGCCGTATTTGATGACGCTATGAAAACGACCCAATGTATTAACGGACCACAAACGGGCCGACTGTAACCACAAGCTGAATTTGGCCCACAAGCATAAAATGACAGTAATGGGCCATAAGCAAACGAATGCTGGAAATGAGCCCAAGAATAAATGGGCTCTAAGAAGGTCGAAAGATAACATGGGATGGAAACGGCCCAACGGAATAACGGACGTTAATGGGTATAAAGTGATACACTTTTCATTACGGGCCAGTTTCACCACGGGCCGTTAATGGGTGTAAAGTGATACACTGTTCATTACGGGCCAGTTTCACCATGGGTCGTTAATAGGTCAAGAGTTACATAGGGCCTCATATGGGCCGAAAGACGTCATGGGCCATACATGGGCCAGGAGTGAAAACGGGCTGGAATCATATTGGATGGCCTAGATGATGCTACTGGGCCTAATTTGGATAGGGCGTAACAGGCCTTGGGTTAGCGGGCTGTAAATGGGCTATATGCGAACATGCCATTAACAGGCTTTCCATGGGCCGTCCCGCCACCTTTTGACAAAGTCAAACGGGTCAGCCTTTTCACAGGAATGGGCCTCTGTTGGGCCATGCCACGTGTCGACATACCATAGGCGCATTCTGTCTAATGAGTGGATGACATCTGTCTCGACGATGAGCCGACACGTGTTTCCTCCAGCCAATGATGATTTTACACGTGGAAAATCCCCATTGGTCAGGGCTGTTAACGGGTTATCGGATCCAAAACTCGACCCGATAGCTTAACGATGTTCCGTTACGGTGGATGCCACGTGTCGGTCACCCTTGACGAAAGCACTTCTGTGACATGCGATTTATCGTCATGGAAGTGGACACTTCCGTGATGATAATTTTGGTAATGTCATGGAACACTTCTACGATAGCATAGGTATGACTATCTTAATTCTGTCATAATTTTTCCATGGATGTACATGCATGACAAAAAAAGCGACCTACTATGACAAACACGTATCATCACGGAAGTGTATTTTTTTGTAGTGGTTGGAACCTAAACTAGTGAACTCGGTTAGACCGAGTCACGGTTCGGTGGCACCGAGACTGCTAGGGTTTCACAAAGACTCGAACTCGGTCACACCGATTTGGAATTCTCGGTCAGACCAAGAATCACATGTGCAATGGCCTAAGCCAAATCGGTGAAACCGATTTCAACAACTCGGTCAATCCGAGATGGTTTCGGCGGAAACCTAACCCTAAATTTTTAATCCACAACTAAACTACGGAGTGTTTTCATTGCATAAAGTGATCTCAATCGTGGCAAGATACATGGCAAAACAATGTGCTGGGGAATCGGAGTGAGAACAGCACAAAGATCAAGTCCATACCCTAGTTCGGCAATGGACTTGCTACGACAGCAACGGCGGAGACGATCCCATTGACGGCGGCGGAGACCAGCGAATGGAGGCGGCTGGTGACGAGGAGGACGATCCGGAGACCCAGGGAGGTAGAGTAGGCTGAGCGCGGGCGAAGAGGTTCCGAAAGTTTTCCAAATTTCGGCCCGTGGGTATATATAGCCTGACCCTGTCGGTGTGACCGAGTGGAACAACTCGGTGGCACCGAGATGCATAACTGCAAGCAGTTACTCCAACTCGGTGTGACCAAAAAGTTCAAATCGGTTGCACCGAGATTAAAAACCTAGATCGACTTAGTGATCTCGGTATGAGTGAAATGGATGAAACGGTCAGACCGAAACGCACAAAGAAGTTTTGGAAGTTTAAGTCTATGACGAATCGGGGACTCCGAGTGCTCCTCACACAGAGTGGTTCGAATCTGACTTGATCAAACTTTGTTATGCAGCATGAATAGAGTTTGAGACGAGAAGAACATAGATAGCTAGAGAAGGTTCTTAGGCATTCTTGTCCATCCACTTGGCAAGAGAAAAATAAACCAACCAATCGAAACAACAAGAGGATGTCCTCGAATGAGTAAATTATGCAACCAACATGCTCACACAATAAAATGACAAATGAAATATGTGGCAAAGCATGCACAAACAATTCTAGCACCTATCAAGCAATTGGCGACGACTAGGTCATCTATATATGACTATATTGACTTAGGAGTCAAATGAGAACATTTGATCATAGGTCATACTCATCGTTTAAGCACAAGTGGGGTTACCACTTTTACATAAAGCGTTGTTGTGTTCACACCATTAGAGTTGCTTTAGCTCAATTCTTAGAGTAAAGCTCCCCCTAGACGTGAGATCCCCCCCTAAGAGGGATGAACTAACCTTGGGTTTTGTTGACGATGACTTCATGTAGGTGTTGAAGATGTGGATGCTCTAGGTTGATGTAGATCATTCGCAGCTATCCTTTGGAGTGAGTTGCTGTCGGTGTCAAAACCAGCGGATCTCGGGTAGGGGGTCCCGAACTGCGCGTCTAGGAGGATGGTAACAGGAGGCAGGGGACACGAAGTTTTACTCAGGTTCAGGCCCTGTTGATGGAGGTAAAACTCTACGTCCTGCTTGATTAATATTGATGATATGGGTAATACAAGAGTAGATCTACCACGAGATCAGAGAGGCTAAACCCTAGAAGCTAGCCAATGGTATGATTGTCTGTTGTCCTACAGACTAAAACCCTCCGGTTTATATAGACACCGGAGAAGGCTAGGGTTACACAAGGTCGGTTACAAAGGAGGAGATATGCATATCTGTATTGCATAGCTTGCCTTCCACGCCAAGTAGAGTCCCATCCGGACATGAGACGAAGTCTTCAATCTTGTATCTTCATAGTCTAACTGTCCGGCCAAAGAATATAATCCGGCTGTCCATGCTTTCCGCTCAGGCCCTCCACCACAACTGATGTCATGGATTAGCAGAGGGCTGAGCTGGGGTCCACCCAAGGATGTGCTTGTACTGCAGAGCCACATTCAAGATCTCTTCGAAGGAGATTTTAGTTTGATTGTGGTCATGCAAGTCATGCTGGTTCGACGAATCCAGCCATGCAAACGCCGGCCCCTTGCATGTGGGAGTTCAACCCAGAAGGACCGCGCGCTATTCAGAATTTCCTCGGCTTGACGCATGAGGAGATGTATAGATCATTCTTTGGACCCCAGATAGAGTGTACCGATACTAACGAGGACGTGGGCCTGAGCAGCAACCGCACCGCCGACCAAGTAAGTTATCCTCTAGCCGAACACACCGTCTTTCATTTATCATGACGTTATTCTGAGAAATAGATCTTTGACCAGGACTGGATAACAAAGGCGAAGATGATCCGGTGTTTGGCCCCCCTTCCGAAAGGCTTGGAGAATCTGGTACTGGAAAAGATGCTCGAGCTAGCACCTTGCCCGGAGCCCTCACATGAAGATAAAAGGGGGGAATAAAGGAGGAGAAAGCGGACCTCCACCGCTACCCATTCCGACCGAGGGAACGGGCGTCTCCATTAGGGAGGATAACCAAGAGGAGGAATCTGGCATTCTCTCACCCCGGGGAAGGAAGAGGACTACCCCTGAAGATCCGGAAACCAAGGTTTCCAAACTGGAGAAGAAGTCTCCACCAGAGGGTCCTGCCTTGGAGGGTGCTCTTGCCGCACAAAGTTCGCACGGGGATCTGCCTTCTAACGAGCCGTAAGTAATCAAAAAGTGCTTTAATAGTGAAGATATACTACTTTACCTTTGTGGAAAATAACCGAAGCATTTATCTTGCAATTTGGATCTTAGCCCTGCTCAGCAGAGCTCGTCTTCGGGGGATCTTCTTCCGGAGATGATGGAGAGCGAAACGCCTCCCCCAGACTCCCCCGCTCAAGAAGTGGGCAACCTTGAAGTGTCGTCACAGAGGGCCTCTCCGGATCTATTGAGTCCAGAAGATAATCCTTTAGTCACCCGAAGTCCTCAGCGTCCGGCTCTTGAAGAGAGCAAACAAAATAGTCCGGCACCGTCTGGTATGCGGTCGGACATACTGAGGGAGGTGTTGGAGCGAGTGGCCATCTTAGAAGAACACCGAACGTTAATGGGTACGGTGATGGAAAGAATTTCGTCCGTCGAAAGTGGATTGCATGAAGCCTTTATGAGTCTACTGACAGGCTTTGAGGTACGTGATACTTTTTGATAGTACCGCACATTTTTAGGTGTGCCCTGTGTAGATAGTAGCCCCTGAGACACTGGTTGTCGCCAAGAACGGCGGCGAACAGAGGATCGTAGTCCCAGGTAGTAACCAAACCGCCTTTATGTGCAGGTGGTGGAAACTCCGGTGGCTAGCCGGACTAATGAGTTTGCTGAACTAAAGCGGCAACTGGATGCGACAGATGCCAACATCGAGCTTGTTAACATGCGGCTTGACGAGGCACAGGATAAGTAATGCTTTCTGGTGAATGTCACATAGTAAGAGCAGCATGATGCCAGTATCTTTAATATGTTGTGACTGTAGATGGAGCTGCCACCATGGAGACCCTGCGGGCGAAACTTGCTCCAGCCAAAGAACAAGCAAGGAGGAGTAATGCGGCTGCTTTGAAGGCGGCCGAAGAGTTGAGGGCCGGGAAGGCCGTGCATTGTGAGAGAAAAGAGAAAATGGCCAAGATGGCTGTAAAGTTAAAAGACACTGCTGACCATTGCCAGTTCCTTGAAGAAGAAAACCGAGTGAAGGCGACGGACCTTGAAAAGGCCACGATGACGACCAACAACACCCGCTCTGCTATGAGAGCGAAAAAGGAGGAGCTGCGTGAAGCCGGGGATATTGCGGCTGGGAAGCCCTTCATGCTGTGGAGGAAGTTTGGAGATCCACGGTATGCCCCTCTGGATCGGCTATGAAGTTCGGCAGACGCATATATGGACTTGGCGGCGAGCGCTGTCGATGCGGCCAAATACTTCTGAGATCAAACAGATAGTGAAGTGGACAAGCTGTTCTGGTCGCAATTTAACGTTCCAGAGCGTCCGCTTCCATTAACTGATCAGCTAGCCGAATGGGCCGAACTCAATAGGTTGTCCAGACTCGCCATGAGGTATGTCGTGGATCAGCTCTGGCTAGGGAAGCCGAAGCAGAATAGCTATTTCCGCTTAGTGCAGCAGTTCCTTGGTGCGGTGCCATGCATCAATGCGATGAAGAGGTCGGCATGCATAGAAGGCTCGCGAACGGCCCTTGCCCATGTTAAAGCATACTGGGCGGAGATGGATGTTACAACTGTTGCGGCGCAGGGTTCGGCCATAGGCCGAGTGGTTGCCGAGCACTATTTTGAAGAGGTTCTCGAGGGCGCTCCTTTGATAGAGGCCCAGTGCTCGAAGAATATTATGTTTGAGTGACATGTATTCCCATTGTAAACACAATGTTTTTATGAAATTTATTAAGGCTGTGTTTATACTTTTGCCTGAAAGTAATATGATGCCTCCTGTGCGGCCGTTTATGTATACATGTGTATAACCTGAAAGATTGCAGTCGTCGGCTTCAGCCCCCACGCATATAATGCGGAGGTGTTCGCAGAAGACGCGTGTTCACACTTAACCCAACATCTTGGCCCTATTAAGGAGGTGATAGTGCAGCGAACGAGGCAACCGGACTATAATTCTTTAAGACTTTCACTTAGCCATAGGAGTTTGACAGTGGGGCTACTATATAGCCCCTGGTGGCTCCGCACTCTCCCGAATTTGGGGTGCGTACATGCCTGGCCGGGAAACGACCCTTCGTTAAGGCGGAGGAATTCTAACATTCCAATAGGTCATCGAGTGGTTGACCAGTCTCACGCTATATCATGACAGTCAGTTTTCGGCTTTCTCTACTGAGGCGCTCGTCCAGATGACCCGGGGCACAATCGCAGTAGTTCTCCTAGTGCTACCTTAGCCGATAGAGCGGAACATAAGGTACCAAAACATAGGAGCCGGGCAAACCCAACATTTGACCAAAGACATGATTCGGAGCTGATGCATATAAGGCCAAACTCGCGACGCCGAACACTCCCTAAGGTATTTGGTCTTTATGGTATAAACTGGGCCTAAACAGTGCCCTTTGTAAGAAGCCCCTGGTGTCCAGGTACGTGCATTATTCTGACGTGGCCACATGCCAAGACGCCAGCATCCTTCTCAATTATACTGAGAATCCGAGGGATGTGTATCAACAAGAGACAGTAAAAAAGGTTGACGTAGGGTCTTAATCTAAAAGAATCCTTGGGACGGGTCCCTGCTGCACGTTGCACCTATGTCTCCGCTCTGCCGTATCCTTGACGGGTGTAGCACGATGGTCATCTATAAAAGAGAGGAACTTAGGTGAAAAGTTGTCGTGCAAAAAAGTTAGTTTTAAAGAAACAATGTAAATTTCAAGATGAGTAAAAATTGCCACTTGTCTGTACGCGTTGAGCCCCTTGTATTTGTGACAGGGGTGTGGCCATCAATCCTGTACGAATAACATATAGCTGTGCCGGACTCGTCTAACCGTGTCCGTGGTCTTGACGATCTATCGAATACTTTAGTTAGTGAGTACGTTTTAGTGCTCAGGGATCGCTCAATATTTCCATTTACTGTAATGATGCCACGTGGACTGGGCATCTTAAGCGTGAGGGAAGCGTAATGCGGTATTGCATTAAAGTGAGCGAACGCTTCGCGTCCAAGTAGTGCTTGATAGCCACTTTGGAACGGAGCAATGTGGAAGGTTAAATTTTCGCTGCGGAAGTTATCGGGGAAGCCGAATATAACTTCTAGTAGTAGGGAGCCCGTGCAATGAGCTCCTGGGCCTGGCGTTACTCCTTTAACGGTAGTATTGCTGAGGCAAATTTTCGTTGGGTCTATCCCCATTTGCGGATTGTGTCCTAATATATCAGGTTTAGACTGTTGCCACCGTCCATCAGGACTCATGTGAAGTGGTATCCGTCAGTTATTGGGTCTAATACCCAGGCAGCCCGTCCTGCACGCCGGACACCTGCTGAGTAATCCCGATGGTCAAAGGTGATCGGTTGAGACGACCAGTGGCAGGACTCCACGGTGATAGGCCCTTGGGCATATTTCTCTGGGAGTGCCGCTTTGTTTCTCCCCTTGATCACGTGTAACACGTTTACTATTTTGACTTCTGGTGGAAATTTCTTTTGTTCACCAGTGTCTTGCTTGAGAGGCTCATCCTCGTCTTCGCTTGGTGTATCCTGCCCCTTGTGTATGGCGTTTAGCTTGCCGGACTGCTTGAAAACCCAACATTCTCTGTGGGTGTGATTAGCGGGTTTACCAGGGGTGCTATGGATCTGACATATTTGGTCCAGTATTTTATTTAAGCTGGATAGTTCATCTCTCGCGCCTTTAGAGGGCGGCTTTTTCTGACCTAGCCGAGAGCTTCTTAATTCGGCGTTTACCGCGGTGCTCTTCGGGCTATCTTCTTTATTCCAGCGCTTATTATTTTTCCTGCGTCATGATTTCCCGTTCTCATCTCTAACTTCGGATGTACTTGGGTCGCTCGTGCTGCATCTGGCTAGCCAGCTGTCCTCACCCGCGCAAAAGCGGGTCATGAGGCTTGTTAATGATTCCATTGTTCTCGGCTTTTCTTGGCCGAGGTGTCTAGCAAGCCATTCGTCGCGGACGCTATGCTTAAAAGCTTCCAAGGCTTCGGCGTCCGGACAGTCGACTATTTGGTTCTTTTTAGTAAGAAACCTATTCCAAAGCTTTCGGGCTAACTCTCCGGGCTGTTGAGTTATATGACTCAAATCGTCAACATCCAGAGGTCGGACATAAGTCCCTTGAAAATTTGCGCGAAAAGCTTCTTCGAGCTCTTCCCAGCTTCCAATGTAGTTTTCCGGGAGGGTTTTAAGCCAGTGCCGAGCTGGCCCTTTGAGCTTGAGGGATAAGTACTTGATGGCATGGAGATCATCTCCTCGAACTATATGGATATGGAGGATATAGTCCTCAATTCCCCAGGGTCTGTTGTTCCGTCGTATGCCTCTATGTTTACGGGTTTGAATCCCTCTGGAAATTCATGATCCAGCACCTCATCGGTGAAACATAGGGGGTGTGCAGCACCCCTGTATCTGGGTCTACCGCATTGTTCAGATGTTTGTTGTGTTGCGTTGTATGCTGGAGCGCGCTTGCGTGGTCCGTAGATGGATCTGGTTGCGCCGTCCTTTTGATGCGAGCCCTCGCGTGGACCGCGTATTAGCTTATGTGCGGCGTTGTTTGCCGCTCTATGTTGGCCGTGAGGTCGTCTATCCAGCCAGGTGGCCGTTTTAATTTTTGGTTGCGGGGGGTCTAAGGCCTCCTCATCGAATTCAGGTACCAACTTCCACTGCGGGTAGCTCTTGGTGGGGCAATTACTGCCGTACTTCGCTGCTGTGTTGAGTACTTTACTCTATCTGATTTTAAGTGTGTCTTGCGTAGCCTTGAGCCTTTGCTTATGCTTTTTTAGACTCCTTGCGGTGGCAACGAGCCTTTGCCGGGCATTCTGTTGCTCCGGGTGTCTGTCTAATGTCATGTCGTCCGGACTATTATCTTTGACAGAATCGGGTTGTTCGGTTTGATTCTCAGTGTTGCCATGGTCTGGCGATGGTTCACCCTGCTCTAACACTGGGTCTGTATGATCGTTGTTTCTGCCTAGGCGGGATTTGGAGCGGCGCTTATGCCGCTGCTTTGACTGCTTCTCGAGGGGACAACCCTTCGTTGCGTCCTTCTGTTCCCCGTCATGGTTTTCTTTTGGTGTGTCCACCATGTATACGTCATGTTATGAAGTGGGCGTCCGGTGCCCTGTGGGTAGTGGTTCCTGTTCGTCTCCTGCATCGTCGTCCATACCGTCGATGTCTTCGGAGTCGAAGTCGAGCATGTCGGTTAGGTCATCGACAGTGGCTACTAAGTGGGTGGTGGGTGGGCGGTGAATTTTATCCCCATCCCAATCCTGCTGGACATAGTTCGGCCAGGATTCTCCTGACAAGGAGAGAGACCTTAATGAGTTCAGTATGTTGCCAAGGGGCGAGTGCTCAAAAATATCTACGGAGGTAAACTCCATGATCGGTGCCCAATCGGATTCACTAGGAACAGGCGCAGGCGGTTCGGAGTCCGTGGTCGGAGAAGAATCCGGCAGTTTAGCAACACGGCTCTTGAGTAGGGTAAGGTCGATGATCGGCTCGATCGTCGCTGAGGGTAAGGCCTTCGTGGCGGGGTCCATCCACACGTCCATGGAAGGCACAACTGGCTCCAAATTAAGGGTCGGAGTGGCTGCCGGTGTGATCTCCTGAACACTCTCTGATGGTAGAGCTAAATCGTACTCATTGTGATCGCGTGACGCACAAGGCAGACGCTTGAATCCGTCGAAGATCGCGTGACGCACGTGCATGATTGAGAACGATTTTACATTAGGGAGCTATCGAAAGAGTCACGACATATATGTATATAGGGAAGGACGTAGGGCGGGTCCGCATGTGGGAGAGATAGAAAGAGGAGAGTGGTGCACAAGGAGACAAAGTGTGCTTGTTTACAATGGGGGTGGTGTGTGAGGTGAGCGTGCGAGAACCACATAACTAGGCAGACATACGTTTGGGGGCGACATTTTGTGTGTATGGGTAAGATACACTCTACATAGTGCATGTGCTTGGGAAAGAGAGATGTCGGGAGACCTAGAGAGTGGGGGAAAAGATGTGTGCATGCCCGAGAGACAAAGTGATAGAGACCTATATTGGGGTCCGGAATTTAGAAGAGAGGGGGGTGTTAATATGCTCATGTGTTCGTGTCTGGGGGAGAGAACGACTTGTGTGTGTGTTGGGGGGGGGGGGGGGGTTGGCCTCAGATAAAAAGTGAGGTGTCTATATTTGAGTGACTTTAGCGTAACTGAGATATATATGGTCAATGGTGTGTGCACTCATGGTTGATAAATTTGTTTCATAGTTTGGACTATGAGATAACGATACTTTTGAACATGTGTGATATACCTTGATGTACCAGAATTACAAACCTAAGATTGGAATTTTGGAATTCGACTCCATCATTAGCTTTTGTAATTCATTTAAACGGAGGTACATTTTTAAGCCAGGAATTCATGATTTCAAATTCATATATCAAACCTAGAGATATACACATACGGGCATGTTCAAACTTTATAATCATCCACTTTATTCATACACATACACATTTTTGCTTTTGTCATCATATTTCGGATAAACACAATTGGAATTTCATTTGATTTGGACCGTATGATGGTATTTGCTTGTACGAGCTCAAAGATCCATATTTGAATTGAAGGACAATCTAAATCTCGAGTTGGAGACATTGATTTTCAAAACTTGCACTTGTTTGCATGCAAAACAAATAAATTCTCGACCATGATATCATAGTTGACCGTACAAGAGCAGAACACTTATAATTCCAGGCGCCAAAAGCTTTCAAAATTCCTGCTCACATCGAAATATCTCACGCCTGGAAGTTTAGCCCCGCGATATTCCTGTTTTACCACTGCCACATGAACGGAAAAGGGTTGCTTTGGTAACTCCATTGTTTTCCCCTCTTTGCCCCCAACATTCTTCCCCCAGAACTAAATATCTATGCTTCCTAATAAAACATGTAATATATGTATGGCTCCCACCTCCACCCCACCCTCGCCGTTAGGCTCTTCGGCGATCTCCCTCTATAGCCACTAAATTCCCAAACCAATCCACTCATCCTCTCCGGCATCTCCTCCTCTACACGAGGAACACCATCTTCAATGGATCAGTGTTCTGGTTCGACCCTTATCTTGGATTTCTCCAAGGGTTTGGTTTTTGCAAATGCGATCTATAGATCTTGTGGTATCACTGTTCACCCTTCGGATGGCACTGGATCTTTCATCATGGTTGTGTCTTTTAGTAGGCACGATTTTCGCCTCTCAGATGATTCGGTGGTATCAGCATTAGAAGAAGCTATTGGTGGATCGGCGACCGAGTTCATGGTTTCCAATATTCATGACAAGGTATTCTCCTTTCATGTTTCATGCAAAAAATTTGGTCTCTACTTCTCGCTCTTCGATCTTTTGTGTGTGAGCACTTTAAGTGTTACTCACACATCTGGGGACATGGTGGTCCTAATTGGAGGCGCGAGGTTTTGATTTGGAGAAAAGAATGTGATGCTGAATGGGTTTTTTTAGCCCTACCAAGCGTCGTGCTAAGATCGGCATGATAACCATGCATAAGCCGCCAGCCAAATATCCTCTGAAGTCTGGATCCAGTTGCAGGAAGAAACTTTCGTTTACCATGTTTCAAAATTATCCTGCATGCAAACGATATAGATACCCTACCACACAAATCTGCATTGATATTGTTCAAGATGCGAGTTATGTTATTAGTCCGCGCGAGCGTGTTATCATTCATTCTTCGCCGGCGTCGGAGCTCTGGTGGATGGTGGCTGCCCTTGCGATATGTTTTTGTATTGTCCCAATGCAAATTTCTCGGTCAACGGAAATATCACCTCAGTTGGATCATCATGCATTATCCTCGGAGCGAACGTTGGGTGGTTCTGGGATTTTTTCAAATCATAGCCCTTCTGATCCACTTCCTATTGTTGGGCCTATTGATCAACCTACCATATCTAGGACCAATACTTCCCTGGTTAGCCCATCTACTGCACCTTATGCCAGCCCACCAACTCCAATCAATGCTGAATCTCCCAATGCACGGCAAGTCAATCAGGATCATAACTTATCGCCCACCGGGATTTTGGGCCATTCGGTTGAAGATTTGGAGGGATTTTCTTCTATTGTTGATGAAATTGCGTTTTGGGTTTGGAAATGCCAAAACTGTTTTTTCAATGGCACATATCACCTCTAGTTGCACCTGTCAAATGCGTTGTCGTCGATGTTTTCGGCAAGGCCATAGGGAAAAATCTTGCACATGATCAACACCTAACGGGTGTTTTAGATGGGTCCCACGCGTCATTGAGAGTCCATCTGCCAACTAGCCTAACAACCCACTACCAATCTTGCCGCTTGACGCCTCTAGTTCCCTCCAATCTGCCGCTGTTGCTTGCTCATTGATACATCCCGTCGGGGATTCATAATCAGCTTCTTCATTAGAGCCTACCACACTACCACCTGCATTACCATAGCCACCTCCAGCTCCGCCGTCCATCCCGCGGCCGGAAACACCACCACCCCCTTCATCGTCACCATCGCCACCATTGCCACAAATTCCTGCATCGCCATCACCGGTTGAGATGGCCAACTTTGAGCTGGATCCCATGATGTACGTCCCGCCGGGCTTTGAGATCATTGATGGAGGGCCACTTCATCTCCCTTGCAACTTCTTCTCTCCAGCTACTGCACCTGACAAGAGGCACAGTATGCCATTGGCATCGTCGAGCTGGGGCCACTGCCGGCGGAGATCCCCCTCTAGGGCTTTCGCTATGGTTGGGTCATGCTTTTGGGTGTTCCTATAGATTGTCGTCAGACTCAATACATTGCAGATGTGATTAGCACTTTTGGGTGTTTTCATGCTTGGCACCAGACTGATCAGCTAATGGTGCGGACTTGTAACACCCCATTTGTAACATTTGCCAATATTGGCAATATAACCATCTTGTTCTTCATCAATCCCAAGTGGTTTCGTCCTTGTTGTTTCCATTCTGGGGTTTTGCCTTGTTTATTTTCCTTTGTCTTGTCACATTTCTTTTTGCCATTTAGTGTTGCATCTTGGCCTCATCATAGTTTTGCACTTGTGCTTCTTGTCGTGTTGCGTTTCATCATGTTAATCATGTGCATTGTGTGTTTCATGCATGTTATATTATTTCTTGCCCATGTGTGATCCATGCATGACCACTTCCTTGCATCACCTTCTCTTTTCCTTCTACCTCCTTCCTTCTTGCAAGTGCCATTATTCCCTCCTCCATTAATGTTCATTTGTTCCCTATAAATCTTATCCCATGTCCTTACCCGCTCTGTAAATTTTCAGATCTTTTGAAGTTCATTTGGTTGGGTTCAAAAAATGGTTAAAGTTTGAACTTCATTCAAACATGGATTATTTTTCTACCTCTAAAAATGCCCAACCCAATTTTATCAAATAGAGTGTAGTTCCAGGAGCTTGGGGTTATTTTTATTTCTGAAAATATCCTCTCCTAGCACCCTGAACTTTTCCTTTTCTTCAGCTGCTTATTTAAATGAGTAGAAAGTTCTAAAAAGGAAAAGGGCCTCACCTGGGCCGACCTCCCTGCGCTGCAGTCGCCGCAGCCCAGCTAGCGGGCCCAGTGAGGCGCCCCGCAGCCCACTTGGACCCCGCGGCCTCCTCCTCCCTGGCTTTTCTCATCTGCGCGCGCACACACCCGGCTCGCTCGCTCACACGTGGCCTGTCTGGCCCAGCTAGTCAGCGAGCCCCTGTAGCCCGCAAGTGCTTTTCGCCCTCTTCTCGCCGTCGCCATGGGGACCGCGCGACCGAGAATGCGTGAGCTCGCGCCGCTCGCCCTAGACCCTATTAAGACCCCTCTCCTTGCCCTACCTATCCGATAGGGTTCCCTCTCCCCCTCACCGCCGCCGCCAAGCCACCGAACCAACAGATCCGCTAGACTCCGTCGTGCCCGAGCATGTCCAGGAGTATGTGCTCATCGCCGGCATGCTCTCTGTCGCCCTCCACCCAGCGAACCCTGTCCTTCTGCTTCCCTAACATCGTCTACATCCTCTATGTCCACTACTTCACCCAGGGACGCGAAGACTTTGCCGCCTTCTTCCTCTTCTTCACCGTCGGCCTTTGCATCATCTCCTGGAAGATTCCAGCATCCCCGACCTCGTTGCCTCCGTTCGAACGCGCATGCGTGTTCATGGTGAGCACCCGCGTCGCCCCGTGCCCTTCTCCCTTGTTTTGCATGCTCTGGCGCCGTGAGCGCCCGAACCCATTGCCGCCGAACCTCGCTCCCGTGAGTGCTCCGACCGCCATAGGCCCTCCGCGCATGTCCTTCGTGTTTGCCGAACCGCGTTGTCGGGGATATACCCCGCGGTGTGACCCGGTCGGAGATATAATCCGGCTGGTACTTGATGTTTCATTGTTGACCCGGCAGACTATAAGCCGGCGGGAACAATTAAGCAGGTTACGCCGGCGAGAATAGTTAAGCAGGTTAAGTCGGCGGACACAGTTAAGCATTGTAAGCCGGCAGACGCAGTCATGTAAGCCGGCAGACACAGTCATGTACGCCCGCAGACGCAGTCAAGTAAGCCGGCAGACACAGTCATGTAAGCTGGCAGACACAGTCATGTAAGCCAGACCGTTAAGCCAGATAGTTAAGCCAGATTGTAAGCCGGATTGTAAACCAGCTTACATTAAGAATCCCAAGACGTTAAGAAGCCCAAGACGTTAAGAAGCCCATGGTGAGAAGCCCATGGTTAGACGTCAAAATAGGTTATTAAGTCCTAATCCGAGTTTGACTCTACATGTAACCCACCCCTTGAACTTATATAAGGAGGGGCGGGGCACCCCAAGAGGGGGGGGGCAAGAAAAAGAATCATTAAGGCAAGACACAAAGAGAGGAGAGCCAGATTTACGGCGTCTCCCTCATGAGCATAATGAGACCTAGCCACAAACAGCATGTTGGGTTGTTATTGGATGATGTTTCCTGGGGCCCGAAGCTGTCTAAACCCTTGTATTGTGTTGCGTCTCTCGATTCCGATCAACCCCTCTCAAGCTATCACATAGATGCGTTGGCCTCATGACTAAGTCCTCACACTAGGACATCTGTCGTGACAAATCCACGACACACGTAGTGTCGATAAGTGCATGCAGCTCCTCGCCAAGACTGTTGCGTGCCGCGTTCGTCCCCGTCATCGCTGTCTCTGTCACCTCGTCACTCCCGTCGTTGTACGGTGTCGTTCTTGTCATGCGTGTGTGTGGGATCCCCTAGTGCCCAGTTGCGTGTCTCCGTCGCTCATTCTGGCCACCAGAGCATCTCCAGTGAGCCTTCCGCCACACTTTGCCCATCGCCGGTGCCCTCCCCTATTTCCTCTGCTCGGGAACCGTGCGGGACCACACGGGCCCCACCAGTCAGCGACACACAAGCCGGACCCACCAGTCAGCCTCTCAGGGGACCAGGTCCCACCTGTCATCCCCTCTCCCCTTATGTTATTTCCTTTTATTTTAATTCCAGGGAATATTCCGTTTCAGTAGGTGGAATCTTTCCATTTCGGGATAGTCCATTTCTGGACATTTCCAGTATTCGAAAATGCCATTTCTCTCTATAGTCATTTTAGGCGGGGTTTCACTTAATGCATTTGTGGTGATTTTTCTGTGGTGACCTAAACATATTATATGTTTTTGGGCTAGAAAAATCCAATGGATCCATTGGTGGCATCCATTTCATCATATGAGCAAGTTTGCACAGATGTCACTTTACAACATGTTGTTGTTTTGTCTTTGGGAAAACTTTTTTTTGCCACTTTAGTTTTTGCCAACTTTGCTTATGCCACTCTAGAATTTGACATCTCACTTTTGCCACTCTTAGCTTTTGACAATACATCACAAATGCCATTCCGTGGAAAAAATGATAATTTTTCATTTCACTTTTGCCACTCTTAGCTTTTGACATGTACCACAATTGCCACTCTAAAATTTTCATTTTTTCCACGGAATGGCATTTGTGATGTATTGTCAAAAGCTAACAGTGGCAAAAGTGAAATGTCAAATTCTAGAGTGGCATAAGCAAAGTTGGCAAAAACTAGAGTGGCAAAAACAAAGTTTTCCCTTTGTCTTTTATGTGTATATTTATGCAAACATGCTATGTGGTGTTTTGGCACATGTGTAGCTTCCTATTCATGTCTACTCCATGCTAGATTTTATTAAATGCCAGGACATGCTTTGTATTGAGTGCCACAAGCTTGCAAAGTGTTGGAGATATGCCCTAGAGGCAATCATGTATGATGATATTTCCTATGTACTTATGAATAAAGATAGTCCTTGGAAATTATCAATGATGTGTATCAGCAAGTACGTGACATGTTTGTGGGACTATGCATTGTATGATGACTGTCCTAAAAGGTCCCTAGTCGAAAGGGTTGGGTGGATGCGCAGCCAACTAGACTAGCATATGACATGGTCCATCGCTTGGTCTCATTAGCCATGGAGCATTGGATGCTAACCGGATAATATGGACTTGGAAGGATCTGGTCAGATTCGACCTAGTCAGATCCGAGTCGAGATAAGGTCCGAGTCGGACAGACCCAACTATGAGATGCAGCGATATGTCATCTGTGAGTCTCTAGTACAACATATGTTCTATGTCCTAAGACCTGAGCTGACGCATGTACTCAAGATGGTGATAGACTTGCTTTGGGCCGACCAAATGCTGCTCCGAAACTGGGTAGTTATAAAGGTGGGTTTTGGGTTTCTCTAGAACCATGCTACGACACGTGGTCGAGCAAGATGGGATTTGCCCCTCCGATCAAGAGAGATATACTCTGGGCCCCTTGTGTGATCCGACCAGGATAAGCAGAGCCATGCGACAAGGATTATGAGATAATCCGATTTGTGGTCGGCATCATTGGAACGAGAAAGAGGTCGGGCTAGCACAAGAATGACAGACCCGCCTTGAACCCGACAACATATATCGTGTGGCAAAAGGAATGGAAGTATGATGTACATGTTCGCCTAACCAGCTTCATAGTCTGTTTGGTGTTCGGCATGCCTTTCTAGAGGACGCCACCAACTGCGCAGTTCGGAGGTGATCCGAACTGCGACCAAGCCGGCTTGAACATAAGGGGTCACGCGCTTAAGGGAAGGAACCTATGGGGTCGGATCCGAGGACACTGGTCGGATGTGATCCGAGCTGTATTGGATTGTGGCCGAGTAGACTTATGGGTTTTAGGGTCCGTGTGAGGCCCAAGCGTTGAGCCCGCGACGGACGCCTATATAAAGTGGAGGTGCCGCACACTCATGCGGTTGATCGCTTCGGCGCTGTCACTAGGGTTTGCATGTGTTACGAATACACACCTCCACTCGCCGCCGACTATGTGATCGGACCTAGCAGTCCGCCGCACGGTGTTCCTCCTGCACACGAGGATACCGTTAGAGGAGGTGCACTTGCGCCTCTCTGGCAAACCTGTACGTGGGAACCGACTACCGGCTATACGAGGGAGATCAGGCGAGGAGGAGACGATACACGCGGATGCGCTGCCCCAACTCTTCTTTCGCTGCACGACAGTGTGCGTCTAGTGGTAACAAATTGTGATCCATCTCCGGTAGCATGTTCTTCGTTGTTCTGCACGTAGGAAAATTTTAATTAGCAGTCGACACACCCTACTGTAGCACCCAACAGTGGAATCAGAGCCTCTGCTATAGGATTTGGATTCAGATCGTATGCATATTAGATATGTGGAGGCGATAGATGATATCTGTTGTCGTTGATGAGATCGGTTGTGTGCACGGTTGATGAGATCAACTGCACATGGGAATCGATGTGGCTATGTTTTTTGATGATCGGAGTCGGTGAGGTCGTGACACAACCTACCCCTACCGATCGGTATCCGCCATCGGGGTTAACAGTGAAACATAAATCCGAATCGGGCTCGCGATGTTCGATAAGATCAGTCAGATCATAGAATTTGGCGTGATCGGAGTTCGGATGTGACCGTCGTGTGCGTAGCGCCTTCTATTTCATACACGATCACTCAAACCGGTAGAATGCGATTCTATGCGTAACTTTGTTTTGCAAGTTTGATGTGAATAGTATGGCTCATGTGTATGTGATGCATGTGTGTAAATTATACATGGCCTGCGTGTCATGTTTGTCAGTCGGCATGAGCCAAAGTGTTGTCATTATATTTTATAACGACCTGCGTGTCGACTTGTGGATCTATGTAAAATTCATTACTAGTTGTAGTAGTTGGATAATATAGATCAGGTTGGCGGCCCGGCGTGAGAAACAAGATGGAGTTTCTAGATGGTCATCGGAGTTGGAGCCGACCTAGAAGAACATCCATGAAGGAGCCATACTATTTCACAGTATATGTTTTATTTGTGATTGTTATGCTTCTTGTTTTCTATGCATGTTAGAATGATAGAAAAATCCCTCGTTCATATCAAGAAATTTTCCATTCCCGATGTTGCACCTACGCACGCTAAGTACGTTTAGTAGTGGGCTCATAAAATTGGGGTGCTGCTAGGTGTCCTTGAACTGAGGGGTTTGTCACAGCCCTAGCTTTGGCCTTTGCTTGTCTTTGCATATGCATCCACGCATCATCTTAAATTCAAGGAAATTGAATTGAGGGAATTCTCAAGCCTTAGAAATCTTTTAAAAATGATCAATATTAAAATATTTTCATATGAGCCCAACAAAATGTTCCTGCTAATCTCTGAAAATAATGGCAAGAGCGAAAACTCAAACCTATATTTTTGGAATCATAGAAATAATTATTCTTAGGCCTTTGAATTAATTCACTAGCTATTTGAATTGGGTTTATATTTACTATAAAATAGATATAAGCCCAATAATTTTGAAAGTTTGCATGTGGATCTGAACTAGTTTCCTAAGTCCACATAATAATTTTCAGAAGCATAAAACTCGGTTTGGTTTGAAAACCAAACTCAAAAAAACTTCAAACAAAATAGAAAACAGAAGCAAACAGAATAGAAGAGAGAGAGAGAGAGTTTACTTGGCAGCCCACTTACCTAGCCCAACTCCTCTAGCCGGCCCAACCTACCTGGATATGCCAGTCGTCCTCAACCTCGTGCCAAAGGGCACGAGGGCGTGTGCCCACCGCCCGCGCGTACGCGCCGCACCACCTCCTGGTTGCCTGCTTCCCCTGGCCTCTTGTAACGTCGCCACGCACACCCCTTCGACCCCTCTCAATCTCCCCCATGGCCCTCCTCTCCTCTGCTCCCTCTCTCTCGCCCGGACCGAACGCGCCCGTCGCCGCCGTCCAAATATCAGCGCTGGCCACCGTCGTCGTCTCGCCTCCACCAGCTTTCCAAAAGCTTCGCCAAGCCCCGATTAACCTCTCCACCGAAGGACGCGAGCTCGAAGGCCCCGCATCGACGCCACCATCGCTGTCTCCGAGCTCTGCTCCGCTGGATGCCATGGCCCGATTCGTCGTCTCTAGTTCACCCCCGAGCCTCATGAGACCTCCATACAACTCCCTATGAGCCCTCTCCCTTTCCCCTCGTACCCCGTGGTGGATTTGGTCTGCTAGCTCGATTCCCGCCATCGCCGAGAGCTTTCACCGTCGTGTCTCATCGCCGCCGTGGCCTGAGCTCGATCTGCTCATGTCCGAGCACGCGGTAGTGCTCCAGGAGCTCCCCTGGTGCTCCTGCGCCGCTCAACCTGCTCGCAAGCAAGCTGCAGCCCCGCGCCCCGGCCAAGCCAGAGCATCTCCGCCGCAAAGCTCATCGTCGGTGCCGCTACAGCCCGCATCAGCTCCAGCCACCACAACCATCATACGTGCCCTGCTGCGGGTGTCCGAACGCACCCGGCCGCGCGGCCTCCCGTTGTCGGAGTTGGCCGGACGAGCGACCTCGCCGTGCCCTGTTTACGCCGGTGGCTAAACACCGATTAGAGCTGACGTGGAGCATTAGGTTAGGTGCTAATCACTCGGTTAATTAACCCCTAGTGTATGACAGGTGGGACCACTACAGTTTAAAACACAAGTTATGTTAAATAACCCCCTGTTCTATCTCACTGACATGTGGGCCACGGTGTCGGGTTTGACCTGGACCGGCCCCTGCTGACTTGCTTACGTCACACTGAGGTCATGCTAATGCAGCTAATCATTTGCTGGATTAAAAACAATCCAGGAAATGCCAGAAAATAGTTAAAACTTCTAAAATTCATAGTAATTCAATCGTAGCTCCAAATGAAATAAATTATATATGAAAAATGATCAGAAAAATTCAAGGAATCCATCTGTACCATTTCCATGCATGTGTGCACAATGTTTGTCCCCTGTTTTGGACATAACAAATAAAGGGCATTTAAATAATCATATGTGGCATTGCATTGATTGTGTTCTTTCTCAGTTGCCGGTGTTTGTCCCCTCTCGGTAGACGTGTACCGATGACGAAAACGATGACACCGATGAAGTGTGTTCCTCTTCAGAAGTGTCAGGCAAGCAAAACGCCCTTGTTCATTCCGATACAATCCCACTCTCTCACTCCTGCTCTCTTTTACTGCATTAGGATAACACCGATTCAACTGTTACATGCTGCGGTAGTTGAACCCCTTTCCACTTCATGACCTGTCATTGCCACATTAAATAGATGAAACCCACTAGCATGAGTAGGAGTTGTTTGAGCCCTGATGTGCCATTCATGCTTGTTGTCATGCCTGCTATTGCTTAGAGTTGAGTCAGGTCTGATTCATCGGGGATGAATTAGAGGTGTGAGAACATGTCCTACTATTGTGAGCTAAGTGTGTGAACACGATTTGGTAAAGGTAACGGTGAGAGGCCATGTAGGAGTACATGGTGGGTTGTCTCATTGAAGCCGTCCTTAGGAACTGAGTTCTGTGTTTGTGATCCATGAATAGCTACTACCACGCATTGGAATGCTTAAGTGCCCCTCTTGACTTATTAATCAACCTGATCTCTTTCCAGGAGTTGCCACTAGTTTCTGGTGTTTGTAGGTTGTGTTAGTAGTCTACCAAGTGGCACCTAGTACAGGTGGGCTTGGGACAGACTAGGCATAGTGGCACGGTGTACCAAGTGGCACCTGGATGGTGGGCTTGGGAACCCTGCTCACATCGTTTGGGGCCGTGAGCGACACCCCGGCCGGATCTCCTTGCGGATGGAACCCGAATAGGCGATAAACCTGGACTAGAGACTTGTCGGTTAATCAGGTCGTGGCCGACTACCTCGCTAGGCTTCCGCTTGAAGGTTGCCAAGATACACGATGTGTACATGGTGGTAAGTGGCGAGAGCGTGTGTGAAGAAGTACACCCCTGTAGGGTCATCATTATCTATTCGAAGATCCGGATTCCTCGGATATGGAAACTTGGACCCCTTGCATCGTTCATAGACAAGTGAAAGTGGATACTCTAAAATGCGCAAGATAAGCATGAGTGCTATGGATGGCCTTCTCATAGGAAGATGGGAGTGGATCCATAGTGGTGTACTGATATGGTGAATATGTGGACTCGTGTGCGCCACCTCAAAAGAGTTACTTGCAGTCATAGTTTAGGATAGCCACTAACTCAAAGCTGGCTTGCTACAGTCAAACTCCACCACCCCCTTTGTTGATACTGATGCAGATGTAGCTAGTTCTGATGTAAGTCTTCTTGGGTACATTTGTACTCACGTTTGCCTATTTTAAGTTTTGTAGAGAGATGTCAGTCTCGCTAGTAGTTCTGTGTGGACTTCGACGTTTAGCTTGATACCTCAGCTAAGATCTTGTGCCCTCGATAGGATCTGGTAGATAGTCAAGCTTCTCAGCCTTTTTCATTTGTAGAAGTCTGTACTCAGACATGTTAAGCTTCCGCATGTGCTTTGACTTGTATGCTCTGAATTTTGGGTCATGAAACCCATGTTTGTATTATCTGGCTCTTCGAAGCCTAATGAATAAATACTTGAGAAATAGAGTTATGCTGTGATGCCATGTTGTATTTACACATATCGAGCATATTGTGTGTATGATTGAAATGCTTGGTATGTGTGGGATCCGACAACCTAGTTGTTCATCCTTGGTAGCCTCTCTTATGGGGAAATGTAGTCTTGTGCTTCCATGAGCCATAGTAGTCCGCTACAGCCCGATTAACTAGAGTCCTGCTAGCCCAGCACTACTGCTATAGAACACTTAGACTGGCCGACATGTGATTCACTTTGTTCCTGTGTCTGTCCCTTCGAGGAAATGTCACGTAGTGACATCCGGAGTCCTGCTAGCTTGCTACAGCCCGGATTCACACGCTGCTGACCGACATGCTCGATGTTGATTCATGTATTCCTGTCCCCGTAAGTTAGTGCCACTTTGGGTTCACGACTAGTCATGTCAGCCCGGGTTCTCTGTCATATGGATGCTAGCGACACTGTCATATACGTGAGCCAAAAGGCGCAAATGGTCCCGGGCCATGGTAAGGCGACACCCGTGGGGATACCGTGCGCAAGGCCGCAAAGTGATATGAGGTGTTAAAGGCTAGATCAGTGTGACTTAGAATCGGGGTCCTGACAGCTTTGGTATCAGAGCCTGACTGCCTGTAGCATTACCAAGCCAAGCTGGTCGAAGTCGTGTCTAGAAATGCTTTAGTTATATAAGGGAATTGATTGTGGATGGGAACATAAGGCTCTTTTTACTCCTTATCCTCATGACCTTCTGATCTGAGTCATCTTAACTTCTCTACAGGGTTAAGAACTAGGCTTCTCTTCTATCTCTCATGATGACGTGTTACTAAACCGTAGTTGCCTAGGATTGTTGAGTTCAAGCCTCAGTTCAGTTCCTACTACTTCCATATGTTCATAGCTAGCCTCAGAACCTTGATATTGTGATGTTGAGTGGTTATGCCACCATTTTGCAGGATGTCTCAAATCATTTTGAGAATTTACAGCCGTTATGCTGTCCGAGTCATCCCAAGTTTCTAAACAGTCTCATGCATCTGCAAATCCCTTCCTCCCGTTCCTGATTTCCTTTTGGGCCAGATTAAGCACACTAATTGATGAGTTGAGGTACTCTATTACCTCGACATATATGTTGGAGTTGTTATTATGACACTAGGGTATCTTAGAGTTAGTAATCTAGCCATGTTTGGTGTTCCCAGTATGATGATTCTGGCCCCCATTCTCGAAAGCATCTCGTGATGTTATTTAGTTAGTAGATGTTCTACCCCTGGGTTCTTGACCCAAGATCCACTCCATTTACCTCCTTTTGATAGTGTTTGCTAGTTCCTTTAGGATATTAGTAACCTTTGCGATAGTCGTTGAGGTCCGTGGTATTTCCTTCTTCCAAGTACCATGAACTACTTATGGCAGAAGTTCTTTTGAACCAAAAGATCACAACCAGGGTGGTCTTGAGGAGTACTCCATTCATATTGTGACTCTGCCAGTTCTATCATTCTGCATGGGTTATCCGGAAGAAATATGTTGAACTCGTTTGACATACTAACCCATGAATCCACAACTCAGAAAAGTGATATGTTCATTGAGTTGTTCTCTTTAGTTGTATTCTGAGCCCCATCTATCATTTGATTGTCAATAGTATGCATTCATTCGCTGTCGATGCCTATTATCCTTGTGGTCTCTCAAGCTATTCTATTTCAGAGTGACTAGGAGAAACAAACTCCAGTACCTTGTCTATTTCTAGGATTGGGTCAAAGCAATAGTACTTCGCAGATCAAAATGCCAATCCAGCTTTTGCTCTGTTCTACCCTGTAGTATTACCCCCTTTATGTCAGGATTGTCATGAGAACCGCACCATCTCTTATGAATTCTTGACGCAGTGATACTTCTCGCCATCATTGCCTCATCCCTCGGTTTCGTGTTATTGTAACCAGAATGCCGACAAGTGAACTGTGATGCGTGAAATCAATACTCATAGCAAGTCCGTTGCTTGGTAGTTATTGGACAATATTCTCATCCTTAGCGTGCTGGTTATTGAATCATCATTCTAAGACAGATTGTGTTACCTAGTCCTTATTTCTGGTGCACTCTTCGCTTAAGAGTTAGGATTGTATCAATCCATTTCTTATTTAGCTATATCATCTTGCCCTGAAAAGCAAGATTGTTCTTGAGCTTAGAGACATTTCGGTGGTTCGTGATTTTCCAGACATCTTCACAAAAGTATCACCAGGTCGTCCCCTGACCGATATGTTGAGTTCGTGATCAGGTTGGTTTTCCTCTAAACCACCCCTTCTCCAAGAATCTATGTTGAATACCCTAAGCTAGTTGGTTGAGCTAAACAACAACTTGGAGAGTTGGAAGATAAAAAGCTTTGCCGAGTTTGGGTCATTCTGAAGGGATATCTTTGTGTGTGTGTGTGTGTGTTGATGAGAGATGATATCTTCATCGATTGTTCCTCGTGATCGGTTGTTGAATCTATCGTCTTGTCCAAACCTTGATTTGAGTGTGGGCTATCGTCAAATCAAGTTAGAACCAACGATATTCATAATGTTGTCTTACTCGTGGTTGTTCCTCGAGCATATACCATTACATCCTTTGGTCTGACCAATACTATCACATTGTTCACATGATGGTGGAAGTCCAGTCATATGGAAATTCTGATGAGTTGCTGTTAAGCCCATCAGCGGCATCTTGTCTCCTCCATGATTCATGTTGAACATTGAGCTAGTGTTGGAAACTCTGTAAGCATTGCCTTCGTGTTCCGCTCATGAGGTATATATTTTGGTGAAAGAAGTGACTTTCTCCAAGTTCACGTGCATTAGTTGTAAGTTGCCACCATGAATTTGAGAAATGTTTGTTTTGTTTCCTTTGGAATCATCCCAAATCAGTCAGGCATACGTGCTAAGTATTCTATTGTTTGGTAAATTAATTACCTCCACTCCATATGTATTCCCTAGCACACCAAGCCACTGATTGACTTCTTCAAGGAAAATGAGTTGTTGTGCTAATCCTAGGTCATGCACAAGACTTTGTTACCAAGCTGATGGTTCCCAACCAGAACTCGGTAGTGCTTGTTGTAAGACTACTATGTGGTCATGCTTTTCTTGGACAGCGTGTTCACAGGAATGTAGCAGAACCAGATCATGTTTTGGAGCTTGCTATCGTAGTTCAGCTCCCGAGAATCTCGCAACATCATCTCGTCAATTTGTGTTGCAACTCTTCTTTTCAGACATGTTGAGTCTGAAGTATCCTATTTCTAACAAGATCTGAATCTCAGGCAGATATGATGGCTTGAACATTTCCAAGATCTATGATGTAGGTTCTGACGAGGTTGATGTTCTGGCCGACACACCTAGCCGGAAGATCTATTATTGTAGTATCTTGAACGAGCAATTCGACCATCTTCTCCATGAGGATTTGGTATGACTTATTCCACAAGTTGTTCCTTATGGATTTTTGTGCTCCCGAAGTCCGACCTTTACTTGATGGCCATGTTGATGCTTTTAAGCATTGACCATGGTACCTAGTACATCAAGGAGAACATTAGAAGCGGAGTGCTAAATGTCTCTCGGTCGATCATCCAGATTTTCTTCTTTGGCATTGCTAAGGAAAAATCTGAGAAAGTGATGTCCTCCTTTGCATCTGCATCCTCCATCACCGTTTATCATGGTAGTATGATGTGTTGCCAGGATCCTTGGCACGGATGTTGGTAAAACCTTGATGAATACGGAAATGCTCAAGTTCTTGAGAGCGCGCTCGGTCATTGGGTTATATCCTCGGTATCAATTGGAATGTGCCTTCCGTTGCCGAGTTGTCCTATAACTCTAGTTTCCTATCCAAACTGAGTATGCCATTCTTTCGAATTCATTCAAATGATCAATTGTGATTTTCCTTAGGCTGGTATAGAGAGTTTCAGTGATCTCTGTATCAAAAGTAATTCTTTTTGCCACTTAAGGGAATAATTCTACGAGTCACCTTCCCCGAGGTGTCCCGTTATGGTATCATGGTCAACCTAACTCCTCGCTACTTTGAAACCCCCCTCACCATCTATTTAAGCGTTGAATTGTTGCCTACCAATTTGAACCTTTGTCATATGTTTCACATCCATCATCTCTGATGTGTTTTTTGCGTCTCAGCTGAAGGGATGTTTCTACTTCTCATTTCATGAGTTAATCTTGTGTTCATTAAGATCGATGATCCATTCTTGTGAGGTTGTCCTGCTCTCTTCTTGCCATGTTGGATGAAGTTCTCGAAGGAAATGATTTCATAATCAATATGATGTAGCGGATCAACATCTTCGAGAAGAGCAGTTGGATCATGAAGATCGTGTTATTAGCTTTGTGTCCCCTCTGTCATCTTACCTCACGTCTTGAATCTCGGGACGAGATTCTTGTTTAGTGGGGGTGAGTTGTCATAGCCCTAGCTTTGGCCTTTGCTTGTCTTTGCATATGCATCCATGCATCATCTTAAATTCAAGGAAATTGAATTGAGGGAATTCTCAAGCCTCAGAAATCTTTTAAAAATGATCAACATTAAAATATTTTCAAATGAGCCCAATAAAATGTTCCTGCTAATCTCTGAAAATATTGGCAAGAGCTAAAACTCAAACCAATATTTTTGGAATCACAGAAATAATTATTCTTGGGCCTTTGAATTAATTCACTAGCTATTTGAATTGGGTTTATATTTACTATAAAATATATATAAGCCCAATAATTTTGAAAGTTTGCATGTGGCTCTGAACTAGTTTCCTAAGTCCACATAATAATTTTCAGAAGCATAAAAATCGGTTTGGTTTGAAAACCAAACTCAAAACAAACTTCAAACAAAATAGAAAATAGAAACAAACAGAATAGAAGAGAGAGAGAGCGAGTTTACCTGGCAGCCAACTTACCTAGCCCAACTCCTCTAGCCGGCCCAGCATACCTGGATATGCCAGTCGTCCTCAACCTCATGCAAGAGGGCACGAGGGCACGTGCCACAGCCCGCGCGTACGCGCCGCGCCACCTCCTGGTTGCCTGCTTCCCCTGGCCTCCTATAATGTCGCCACATACACCCCTCTGACCCTCTCACTCTCCCCCATGGCCCTCCCCTCCTCTACTCCCTTCTCTCGCTCGGACCGAACGCGCCCGTCGCCGCCGTCCAAATATCAGCGCTGGCCACCATCGTCGTCTCGCATCCACTAGCTTTCCAAAAGCTTCGCCAACCCTGATTAACCTCTCCACCGAAGGATGCGAGCACGAAGGCCCCGCATCGACGACACCATCACCGTCTCCGAGCTCTGCTCCGCCGGATGCCACCGCCCGATTCGTCGTCTGTAGTTCGTCCTCGAGCCTGACGAGACCTCCATACGACTCCCTGTGAGCCCCTCTCCCTTTCCCCTCATACCCCGTGGTGGATTTGGTCCGCTAGCTCGATTCCCGCCATCACCGAGAGCTTCCGCCATCGTGTCTCATCACCGCCGTGGCCTGAGCTCGATCTGCTCATGTCGGAGCATGCGGTAGTGCTCCAGGAGCTCCCCTGGTGCTCCTGCGCCGCTCAACCTGCTCGCTAGCAAGCTGCAGCCCCGCGCCCGGCCAAGCCCAAGCATCTCCGCCGCAAATCTCATCGCCGGCGCCGCTACAACCCACATCAGCTCCAGCCACCACCACCATCGTACGTGCCCTGCTGCGGGTGTTCCAACGTACACGGCCGCGCGACCTCCTGTCGCCGGAGTTGGCCGGACGAGCGACCTTGCCGTGCCCTGTTTACGCTGGTGGCTAAACACCGACTAGAGCTGACGTGGATCATTAGGTTAGGTGCTAATCACTCGGTTAATTAACCCCTAGTGTATGACATGTGGGACCACTGCTGTTTAAAAAACGAGTTAAGCTAAATAACCCCCTGTTAACTCTCTATCTCACTAACATGTGGGCCACGGTGTCAGGTTTGACCTGGAACGGCCCCTGTTGACTTGCTTACATCACACTGAGGTTATGCTGACGCAGTTAATCATTTGCTGGATTAAAAACAATCCAGGAAATGCTAGAAAATAGTTAAAACTTATAAAATTCATAGTAATTCAACCGTAGCTCCAAATGAAATAAATTATATATGAAAAATGATCCAAAAAATTCAAGGAATCCATCTGTACCATTTCCATGCATGTTTGAACAATGTTTGTCCTCTGTTTTGGACAAAACAAATAAAGGGCATTTAAATAATCATATATGGAGTTGGAATTTGAATCATGTATCCAAACCAACTTCATTTAAATCATGGCTAGATGCATTAGCACAAATCACAGCATATTGCCATGTCATGATCATGCATCATATTGTGGAATTGCATTGATTGTGTTCTTTCTCAGTTGCCAGTGTTTGTCCCCTTTCGGTAGACGTGAACCGACGACGAGAATGATGACACCGATGAAGTGTGTTCCTCTTCAAAAGTGTCAGGCAAGCAAAACCCCCTTGTTCATTCCGATACAATCCCACTCTCTCGCTCCTGCTCCCTTTTACTACATTAGGACAACACCGATTCAACTGTTACATGCTGCGGTTGTTGAACCCCTTTCCTCTGCATGGCCTGTCATTGCCACAGTAAATAGATGAAACCCACTAGCATGAGTAGGAGTTGTTTGAGCCCTGATGTGCCTACTCATTCATGCTTGTTGTCATGTCTGCTATTGCTTAGGGTTGAGTCAGGTCTGATTCATCGGGGATGAAATAGAGGTGTGAGAACATGTCCTACTGTTGTGAGCTAAGTGTGTGAACACGATTTGGTAAAGGTAACAGTGAGAGGCCATGTTGGAGTACATGGTGGGTTGTCTCATTGAAGCCGTCCTTAGGAACTGAGTTCTGTGTTTGTGATCCATGAACAACTACTACCATGCATTGGAATGCTTAAGTGCCCCTCTCGAATTATTAATAAACCTGATCTCTGTCCAGGAGTTGCAACTAGTTTCTGGTGTTTGTAGGTTGTGTTAGTAGTCTACCAAGTGGCACCCGGTACAGGTGGGCTTGGGACAGACTAGGCACAGTGGCACGGTGTACCAAGTGGCACCCGGATGGTGGGCTTGGGAACCCTGCTCACATCGTTTGGGGCCATGAGCGACACCCCGACCGGATCTCCTTGCGGATGGAACCCGAATAGGCGATAAACCTGGACTAGAGACTTGTCGGTTAGTCATGTCGTGGCCGACTCCCTCGCCAGGCTTCCGCTTGAAGGTTGCCAAGATAGACGATGTGTACATGCTGGTAAGTAGCGAGAGCGTGTGTGAAGAAGTACACCCCTGCAGGGTTATCATTATCTATTCAAATAGCCGGATTCCTCGAATATGGAAACTTGGACCCTTTGCATCGTTCATAGACAAGTGAAAGTGGATACTCTAAAATGTGCAAGATAAGCGTCAGTGCTATGGATGGCCTTATCGTAGGAAGACGAGAGTGGATCCATAGTGGTGTATTAATATGGTGAATATGTGGACTCGTGTGCGCCACCTCAAAAGAGTTACTTGCAGTCATAGTTTAGGATAGCCACTGAGTCAAAGATGGCTTGCTGCAGTCAAACTCCACCACCCCCTTTGTTGATACTGATGCATATGTAGCTACTTCTGATGTATGTCTTGCTCGGTACATTTGTACTCACGTTTGCCTATTTTATGTTTTGCAGAGAGATGTCAGTCTCGCTAGTAGTTCCGTGTGGACTTCGACGTTTAGCTTGATACCTCAGCTACGATCTTGTGCCCTCGGCAGGATCTGGTAGATAGTCAGGCTTCTCAGCCTTTTTCATTTGTAGAAGTCTGTACTAAGACATGTTAAGCTTCCGCATGTGCTTTGACTTTATGCTCTGAATGTTGGGCCATGAGACCCATGTTTGTATTAGCTGGCTCTTCGGAGCCTAATGAATAAATACTTGAGTCGTAGAGTTATGTTGTGATGCCATGTTGTATTTACACATATCGAGCATATTGTTTGTATGATTGAAATGCTTGGTATGTGTGGGATCCGACAACCTAGTTGTTCATCCTTGGTAGCCTCTCTTATGGGGAAATGTAGTCTTGTGCTTCCATGAGCCATAGTAGTCCGCTACAGCCCGGTTCACCGGAGTCTTGCTAGCCCAGCACTACTGCTCCGGAACACTTAGACTGGCCGGCATGTGATTCACTTCACTCCCGTGTCTGTCCCTTCGGGGAAATTTCATGCGGTGACATCCAGAGTCCTGCTAGCCAGCTACAGCCCGGGTTCCCGGAGTCCGGTTAGCCCAGTTGCTACAGCCCGGATTCACACGCTGCTGACCGACATGCTCGATGTTGATTCATGTAGGACTGTCCCCGTAAGTTAGTGCCACTCTGGGTTCACGACTAGTCATGTCGGCCCGGGTTCTCTATCATATGGATGCTAGCGACACTATCATATACGTGAGCCAAAAGGCGCAAACGGTCCCGGGCCATGTTAAGGCGACACTCATGGGGATACGGTGCGTGAGGCCGCAAGATATGAGGTGTTAAAGGCTAGATCGGTGGGACTTAGAATCGGGGTCCTGACAGGGTTCGTGTCGGACACGGATATGCACTACATTAGGTTAACTTGACAAGGCTATCAAAACAGTTTTGGGCCTTGTGGCAAAAGAGGTTGGGAGCCGGGGTATGAGATACCTACCCGACTGACAGGAGTCGTATAGAGATACGATTAGCAAGGAGTTTCTTACTGGATAGGAATGTTGCCTAGCAGTGATGCTAAAGCTCACTAGTCGCATGTGCTAGTCGAATCCTGAATGACTAAGAGTTTGTGCAGGAATGCTGACTTCAGTGGGAGTATTTCTGTTTAAGGCTAGAATTACTCTACGTAAACACATTGCTTAGTGATTGCATATTTTCTGTTGTAGATCAATGGCACCACCTGCTCAACCCAACTTTGCATTGAAATTAATTCTGGAAAAGGATAAACTAAATGGAACAAACTTTACGTAGATCAATGGCATTGAAATCAATTCTGCATGTGCTAGTCGGATCCTGAATGACTGAGAGTTTGTGCAGGAATGCTGACTTCAGTGGGAGTATTTCTGTTTAAGGCTAGAATTACTCTACGTAAACACATTGCTTAATGATTGCATATTTTCTGTTGTAGATCAGTGGCACCACCTGCTCAACCCAACTTTGCATTGAAATCAATTCTGGAAAAGGATAAACTAAATGGAACAAACTTTACCACCTGGTATAGAAATCTGAGAATTATTCTCAAGCATGATAAAAAGGAACATATTCTAGAGGATCTGCTTCCAGAGGAACCTGCCGATAATGCTAGTACCACAACCAAGAATGCCTACTAGAAACTCTTTGATGAATCAAACGAGATGAGCTGCCTCACGCTGGCTTGTATGGAGCTCTATTTGCAGCATCATTTCGAAGACGTTGGTGCTTTCGATATGATCGAGAGTCTCAAGAGCATGTTTTAGGTGTGCGCTAGGACCGAAAGGTTCAACGTGTGGCGATCCTTGATGGATTGTAAGCTGAAGGAAGGTGATCCATTGAGCCCGCATGTGATCAAGATGATAGGATATGTGCAAGCTTTGGATTGGTTGGGCTTCCCGCTCTTGGATGAGCTGGCTACTGATCCAGTTCTGGATTCTCTTTTGCCCAACTATGGGACGTTCATCTCGAACTATCATATGCATGGCATGGATAAGAAGCTCACTGAATTGCATGGGATGCTCAAAGTGGCAGATCAGGGTATTAAGAAAGGCACACATCAAGTGTTGATGGTGCATAAATCGGCTAAGTTCAAGAAGAGTTGGTCCAAGAAAAAAGGTAAGGAAAAGGGCACGGAGACGGTAACCTCCACCGCTGCGCCGAAGTCTGGACCGGACTCAAAGACCATTTTCTATCATTGCAAGAAAACTGGTCACTGGAACAGGAACTGTAGAAAGTGGCTTGCAGAGCATGGCAAGACGGCCGGGAATGCTGCTTCAGGCAAAGGTACACTTGTTGCATATGTTATAGACATTTACCTTGTTGACATACCTAGCAGCTCTTGGGTATTTGATACCGGATCGGTTGTTCACATTCGCAACTCGATGTAGGGGCTAGTAAGAACTAGGCATGTGGCACCAGGGGAAATTGACATGAGGGTCGGCAACAAAGCAAGAGTTGCTGCATTGGAGGTCGGCATGATGTAGCTCTAGCTTCCTTTTGGATTTATTTTGGAATTGAATAATTGTTATTACATTCCTGCACTTAGTCGGAACATTATTTCTGCCTCATGCTTGCTGAGTCAGGGTTATGAATTCAATTTAAAGGACAATGGTTGTTCGATTTATTTGAATGGTATCTTCCACGGCTATGCACCCATTGTTGATGGGTTATTTATATTGAATCTGGAACAGGAACCGGTCTATAACGTGAATGTCAAGAGGCATAAGCCTAATGAGATAAATCAGACATACTTCTGGCATTGCCGGCTTGGACACATTAGTTTGAAACGCATGAAGAAGCTCCATGATGATGGACTCCAAACTTCGACCGACTTTGGGTCATTCGAGACATGCAAATCATGCTTGCTCGGCAAGATGACTAAGTCCCCTTTCACAAAGAGTTGTGAGAGGGCATCCGAGCTGTTGGAGCTGAGACACAGTGATGTGTGTGGACCAAGGAGCACAACTGCCAGAGGTGGCTATCAGTACTTCGTGACTTTTACCAACGACTTGAGTAGATATGGATATATCTATTTGCTGAGGCACAAGTCAGAAACTTTTGAAAAGTTGAAAGAGTTTCAGAACGAGGTTGAGAATCAGCTCGGCGAGACTATAAACCTTCTACGATTTGATCGTGGAGGTGAGTAGATGAGCTAGGAGTTTGATGATCATATGAAAAGTAGAGGTATAGTACCTCAACTCACACCTCCGGGTACGCCACAGAGAAATGGTGTATCAGAACGGAGGAATCATACCTTGTTGGACATGGTTCTATTTATGATGAGCAAATCGGATTTACCCTTGTCATTCTGGGGATACGCTCTAGAAACTGCAGCTTTCACACTTAACAGGGTACCATCAAAATCCGTAGACAAGAAATCACATGAGATGTGGACCGGGAAGAGTCCCAGTTTGTCTTTTGTGAAGATTTGGGGTTGTGAAGCATTTGTCAAGAAACTTATGTCAGACAAGCTTACACCCAATTCAGATAAATGCATATTCGTGGGATATCCGTGGGAAACCTTGGGATATAGCTTCTACAACCGGGAAGAGAACAAAGTGTTTGTTGCTCGGAACAGGGTTTTTCTAGAGAAAGAGTTTCTCAGTCGGGAGGCTAGTGGGAGGACAGTCTGACTCGAAGAAATTCGAGGACCACTTAGGGACGGCTCGGCTGGTGATGAGATCATACTGGAGTCAGTCAAGGAACCCATAGTGGAAGCGGCACCGGAACTATGGAGGTCGGAAAGATTGTGCAGAGCGCGTGATGTATTGTTGCTAGAAAGTGACGAGCCGACCACATATGCGGAAGCGATGGTGAGCCAAGATTCCGAGGCATGGATGGAGACCATGAGATCCAAGTTAAATTCCATGGATGAGAATCAAGTATGGGACTTGGTTGATCCACCGCCCGGCGTAACAGCCATTGGTTGCAAATGGGTCTTTAAGAAGAAAACCAATGTGGATGGAAATGTTCACATTCACAAAGCTCAGCTTGTCGCTAAGGGTTATGGACAAGTTCAAGGAATTGACTACGATGAGACTTACTCGCCGGTAGCGATGCTGAAGTCGGTGAGGATCGTACTAGCTATAGCTGTATATTTCGATTACGAGATATAGAAGATGGATGTCAAGATGGCTTTCCTTCATGGAAATTTAACCGAGGACATGTATATGATACAACCCGAGGGTTTTGTCGATCCGACTAGCACTAGTAAGGTATGGAAGCTCAAGAGACCCATTTATGGGTTGAGGCAAGCATCTCGGAGCTGGACATTCGTTTTGATGAGGTCGTCACTAGTTTCGGTTTCATCAAAAGCAAAGAGTACTCTTGTTTATACAAGAAGTTAAGTGGGAGCTTGATAGTGTTTTTGATCTTGTATGTGGATGACATACTACTGATCGGAAATGATGTTTCGATGCTGAACTCGGTCAAGGAATCATTGAATGGCAAGTTTTCAATGAAGGACCTTGGTGAGGCAGTTTACATTTTAGGCATCAAGATCTATAGAGATAGGTCAAGGAGGCTACCTGGCTTGAGCCAAAGCACGTACATAGACAAAGTGTTGAAGCAGTTCAACATGAGTGAGGCCAAGAAAGGGTTCTTGCTTGTCTCACATGGTATAAGGCTAAGAGAGACTTAGAGTCCTTCGACATCTGATGAGCGAAGCAGGATGAGTAGGATTCTGTATGCCTCGGCAATCGGATCCATCATGTATGCCATGATATGTACACGTCCTGATGTTGCTTTTGCAATAAGCCTAACAAGTAGATACCAGGCCAACCCAGGTGAGAGTCACTGGGTAGCGGTAAAGCCTATTTTGAAGTACCTAAAAAGGACTAAAGAGATGTTCCTAGTTTATGGAGGTGAGGAAGAGCTCATCGTAAGGGGTTACGCCGATGCTAGTTTCCAAAACGACAGAGAGGAGCAGTGAGCTGGATGAGTTCCAAGCAAGATACGATGGCCGATTCTACTATAGAAGCCGAATACATTGCAGCTTGTGAAGCTGCAAAGGGTGGTGTTTGGATCCGGAACTTTCTGGATGATCTTGGTATTTTCCCAGCCTCTCTAAAACCATTGGACCTTTATTGTGATAATTCTGGTGCCATCGCACAAGCCAAGGAGCCGAGGAATCACCACAAGGTCAGACACATAGATCAGAAATGTCACCTGATATGAAAGATCGTAAAGAGCGGTGATGTAGAGTTATGCAACATTCACACGGATGCAAATGTTGCTGATCCGTTGACTAAGCCACTTCCACAACCCAAGCATGAGGGGCACGTTAGAGCTATGGGCATTTGATGTCTATTTGATTGACTCTAGTGCAAGTGGGAGACTGTTGGAGATATGCCCTAGAGGCAATCATGTATGATGATATTTCCTATGTGTTTATGAATAAAGATAGTCCTTGGACATTATCAATGATGTGTATCAGCAAGTATGTGACTTGTTTGTGGGACTATGCATTGTATGATGACTGTCCTAAAAGGTCCCTAGTCGAAAGGGCTGTGTGGAAGCGCAACCAACTCTACTAGCATATGACACGATCGATGGCTTGGTCTCACTAGCCATGGAGCATTGGATGCTAACCAGATAATATGGACTTGGAAGGATCTGGTCGGATTCGACGTAGTCGGATCCAAGTCGAGATAAGGTCCGAGTCGGATAGACCCAACTATGAGACGCAACGATATGTCATCTGTGAGTCTCTAGTACAACATATGTTCTTTGTCCTAAGACCTGAGCTGACGCATGTACTTGGGATGGTGACAGACTTTCTTTGGGCCGACCAAATGCTACTCCGAAACTGGGTAGTTATAAAGGTGGGTTTCGGGGTTTTCCAGAACCTTGCTACGAGACGTGGTTGAGCAAGATGGGATTTTACCTTCCGATCATGAGAGATATACTCTAGGCCACTCATGTGATCCAACCAGGATAAGCATGGCCATGCGACAAGGATTATGAGATAATCTAGTTTGTGGTCGGTATCATTGGAACAAGAAAGAGGTTGGGCTAGCACAAGGATGACAGACTCGCCTTGAACCCGACAACATATATCGTGTGGCAAAAGGAATGGAAGTATGATGTACAGGTTCTCCTGACCAGCTTCATAGTCTGTTTGGTGTTCGGCATGCCTTGCTAGAGACCACTACCAACTATGCAGTTCGGAGGTGATCCGAACTGCGACGAAGCCGTCTTGAACCTAAGGGGTCGCGCGCTTAAGTGAAGGAACCTACGAGGTCGGATATGAGGACACTGGTCGGATGTGATCCGAGCTGTATTCGGATTGTGGCCGAGTAGACTTATGGGCTTTAGGGTCCGTGCGAGGCCCAAGTGTTGGGCCTGCGACTGACGCCAATGTAAAGTGAAGGTGTCACACACTCACGCAGTTGATCTCTTCGGTGCTATCACTAGGGTTTGCATGTGTTGCGAATAGACACCTCCACTCGCCACTGACTATGTGATCGGACCTAGCAGTCCGCCGCACGGTGTTCCTCCTGCATGCATGGATACCATTAGAGGCGGTGCACTTGCGTCGCTCCTGCGAACCTGTATGTGGGAACCGATTACCGGTTGTATGAGGGAGATCGGATGAGGAGGAGACGATACACGCGTACGCACTACCCCAACTCTTCTTCTGCTGCACGGCACTGCGCGTCTAGTATTAACAAACTGTGATCCATGTCCCGTAGCATGTTCTTGCTTGTTTTGCGCATAAGAAAATTTTAATTTGCAATCGACGCACCCTACCGTAGATCCCAACACAAAGTTTCTATGATGAATTTGTTTCTACCATGCATGAATTTCCTCCAAGTCTGGAACCTGTACATATCACTTGCCATGTTTGCATTGATGCTATCATCTTTTCTGTAGTTCTTTGGAACAAGTTCAGTAAGGTAGTTTTGTTAAGTGCATTTAGGGCTAGCATGCCATGCTAAAGTTTGCCATTATGTGTCCCTGTAGCATGTAGTTTACTAGCTCTAAACATTGCTACCTGATGTTTCCGTAATGCTCAGTGAATTTCTGCTAATTCTGTTAAACTATTGTCATTTGCATTTTTGCCATGCTGTTTTAGACCTGTTCTAGTGAGTTCTAGCAGTAGCTTTGTTTTCATGATTTGTAGAGCTTCACCTGTACTTTACTGCCATGTCTTTTGTTTTCATGTTTGGGTGTTGTAGCATATATAAATATTGCATCTAAGTTGCCATGCTACTGTTTTCAACATATTGCATTGTATCTTGCTTTGCTCGTCATTTGCAAACCGTGCATCCGTTTCCGGTGATCTTCATATCGATTTCATTCGAAATCTTTCAATCTTTCCCGTAGCATGCTTGGGTTACCAAGGTTCTGCCCATATCCTTCATGACTCCACTGTTACCATCTCGTTGTTCGCCTCCTTCGTTCCGATAGATCCATAACTCCGTGCATACCATTCTTGTCATGCATCCTCATTAGACTTGCATGTAGAACATGTTCTTGCCATGAGTGGTTGTTTATTGTATGCTTGTATTTTCTTTGGGTAGTTCCGAGAGACGAGTTTGAGTACGAGGACCCTTTCGAGTACGTTCACGAGGAGCAAGCTTCCGACAACCCTGTAAAAATTGCAGGCAAGATGATCTTTACCCCCAATATCACTTCTATCTTTGCTTGCTAGTTGTTCGTTCTATCGCTATGACGCGCTACCTACCACTTGTTTATCAAGCCTCCCTTATTGCAATGTCAAGCCTCTAACCCACCTTCCTAGTAAACATTTGTTTGGCTATGTTACCACATTTGCTCAGCCCCTCTTATAGTGTTGCTAGTTGCAGGTGCAGTGCAGGTTGTTCCATGTTGGAACATGGATATGTTGGGATATCACAATATCTCTTATTTAATTAATGCATATATATATACTTGGTAAAGGGTGGAAGGCTTGGCCTTTTGCTTGGTGTTTTCTTCCACTCTTGCCGCCATAGTTTCCATCATACCGGTGTTATGTTCCTTGAATTTTGCGTTCCTAACACGTTCGGGGTGTTATGGGCCCCCCTTGTCTCTTCGCCTAAAGTAAAGCTTTCTCGAAGAGATCCAACATTGGTTTTACCATTTGCCTAATAACAACTAAAATTTTGCATAGGGAGTAATTAACCTGAGGATTCTTAATCAACCCCCAGGCCAGTGCTCAACACGAGTGTTGGTCCACCTACCTAGCAGTCAGCGGTGCTGCCCTTTGGCTATCATCCACTTCACATAGACGGATGAGTCCATAGATAGAGAGCGCGTAGATCTGGACATGGATCTGACTCACCGGGAGATCTCGTTGGGATAGTTTTCCAATCTTCGAAGAGCTTGTGCACCGGGATTCCGAGAATACTTGGGGTGTCCCACGATGGAGGATTGTCTCCTCAGATCGTGAGCTTGTCATGGGCTAAGTTGGGACACACCTGCAGGGTTTTATCTTTCAAAAGTCGTGCCCACGGTTATGTGGCAGATGGGAGTTTTTAATATCCAGTTGTAGTGAACTTGAAACCAAACTCAATTAAAACAAACCAACCGTGTTCGTAACCATGATGGTCTCTTTGTGACGAGGTTCAGGAAGAGAACACGGTGGGGTTATGTTTGAACGTAAGTAGTTCAAGGTCACTTCTTGATCATTACAAGTTTGCGACCGTTGTGTAGTTTCTCATCTTATTCTTGTATGCGTAAGCTAGCCACCATACAATGCTTAGTGCTTGCTACAACTCCACCTTATATCCATACCTTACCTTTAAGCTTTGATAGTCCTGACACCGTGGGTAATGGAATTGCTAAGTCCCCGTGGCTCACAGTATACTACAAACACAGTTGCAGGTGCCGATGATACCGATGCAGGTGATGCCACTGAGCTCAAGTGGGAGTTCGACGAAGACCTTGGCCATTCCTATGTGTCCTTTTTGGATGATCAGTAGTGGAGCCCAGTAGGAACGATCAGGACTTAGCATGGGTGGTTGTATTTTATTCGTTTGATTTCATCCATAGTCGGACTTTGTGTTCATCTTGAATGATTTATAACTTGATGATATTATGTGACATTGTGGCGATTGTAAGCCAAAGCTCGTATTCTATCTATTCAGTACATGAGACGAGCAAACATACAACCACTCTTGTGACCATACCAATATGCGCTTATGCCCCAACTCGTGCCTCGCTCGACACATATGGAGTATAGTCGCATATTGGGCATTACAGGACTCTAGCTTATGTTTCCTTCCCTGCACCTTCCATGGTTCCTCGTGATGTGGTTTACCATGAATATGGAGATTTTGGTGCTATTAGGGTTTCTTGGACTGCTTTGGTTTATGTTCTCTCAGCAGATTTTGCGGATGTGTTGCCTGTCTGTGAGGATCCAATGCCTTTTGATGGGAATCCACATCCCCTTCCTGGCCAAATGCATTTCAATAATCATAACTAGGTAATGCCTGAATTCCCTGAGTTAGGATGGAATGATGTGCCTCCTCCTACTACTGGCAATGAGCATGTGCAGGATGAAGCTACCGAAATCCATGGCAATGTTGCACAAGAAGTTCAACTTGAAGGGCCTGTTCAGTCACAAGAGTCTATGGTGTTGCAAGTTTCTGATGAGTCTGTTAATAATGATAATGCTCCTGCTGTTTTGCCTAATGTAGCAATTGTTCCTTTTCAACCACATGCAGATCACCCCCCAGCTCAGCAGGTCCTGCACATTGGACAAGTTCTAACTGTCTTTGGGCCAGTTCTACCCCCTTAGATGCAATGGACTCGTACTTTCTACAGGCTCATGCACCACTTTGACTCTGCAGTCATTTTCAAGCCTTTGCAGATGCCTCTATTTTCACTGCTTAAGCGGTATTGGGATCATTGCTTCTCTAATGGAGTTCTGGAGATCAATCTGATGTTACCCTCAACTGCTCCTAGGACTGTTCGTAAGTTTTCACCAGTTAAACGACCGGTTGCTCGAGCTCTCTGCTTCGATGAACCCTCTGAACTTTCTGAACCTATGACAGAGAAGTTTTAGTTTTCTGCTATGCCTGCCACTACAAGCAAGAGAACTCATAAATATGGCTATGTACGACCTGTTTTGGTTGATTCTCAGGTTTGTCGCAGTGCAAGACTTAGTGCTTTGCATGATGGCTCCTGTACGGCGTCGCCAAGGTCACCCAGTCCACAACATGTGATGCGCTCCAAGAAGCCTGAAACCAACACTCAGCCTGCCACCCCGGCACCGTCTACTCACAATGAGACTGTGGTGCCTCCTCCAATAGCCATCTCTGATCTTCAGCGCATTGGACCACGGCTGCGTATTGCCCCTGAGAAGATCATGGCGGAGAAGCTTGTTGCTAATCCTTCTGGTGCTAGCTCAAGCAAGAGTTCTGATGATAAGTGAAGTTTGTAGCAGCTTGGGTCTCTCTCTTGAACCCGTTCAATCGCCACTTATTTTTACTTTTGTTTTTATGTGTTGAACTCTATGGTCCTATTAGTTGGATGTTGTAGGTCTTTGCGTGACCTGCTTTTGGTTTTATCTGCTATGGTTTGTAATGAATCAAACAACCTTTAGAGACCGGAAGATCCTATTGTTGGAATGTGCGTGGTCTTAATTCAGAAGCGCGACAACTTGAAGTTAAACAGAAGATAGATGAAAGTGGGTGTTCTATTGTCTGTTTGCAAGAAACCAAATGCATGCATATTGATCAGTATTTTCTTAGGAAATTTTTTCTTCGACGCTTTGATAATTTTGTGTATATGCCATCGTCTGGTGCTTCTGCTGGTCTTGTGATTATTTGGAACTCTGCTTTCTTCTCTGGTAAATTAATTAATGCTCATTCTTGTGGAGTTTACTTCCACACGCACATATGAAGTTTGGACATTGGTGTCAGTTTATGGTCCGTGTCAGAATCCAACCTGAGATGATTTTGCTCAGTGCTTGTACAATCTGAACATACAATTTGAAGAGAAATGGTTACTGCTTGGTGATTTTAACTTTATGTGCTCTTTGGAAAACCGAAACTTGGCTGGGGCTTGTAAACGACATCTTTCTTTTCAATGAAATAATTGGTCATCTAGGGCTGGTGGAGTTGCCAATCAAAGGAAGATAGTATTCTTGGTACAATATGCAAACAAATCCCCTTCTCAAGCTAATTGATTGGTTTTTCACCTCGGTTTCTTGGACATGTGATCGTCCTAATACTATGGCCATGCCTCTTGCACGGACAGCATCGGATCATGTTCCATGTGTGGTTTTTGTTGCCACTTCTATTGCAAAAGCCAAAGTCTTCCGTCTTGAGAACTATTGGGTGAACCTGCCAGGCATTTTAGAATGTGTATCTATCATTTGGAATAAACATGTACTGAAGAGTTCTGATGCTGGTAAAATCTCGGCCAAATTCGAAGCTTTGTGTTATGCTCTTAAGAGGTGGCATGTGAGTCTGTCCAAGGTTAAAAAACTAACCGTGGACTGTGACAAGGTGATACTATATTTTGATGGTTTGGAAGAGCTCAGAGCACTTACTTGGCCGAGATTGTCAAACTTCATTTGGAGGAAATTCTTCGTTTGCAATTTATTTATTAGAAGCAACAATGTACTATCTAATCCATCAAAGTGGGCGAGGAAAACACCAAATTTTTTCATGCCATGGCTACTGAACGATATCGTAGGAACACCATCTCCTCCACTATAAATGCTGCAGGCAATGTGGTGCCTGACCATCAACTATTAGCCTCCATGTTTTGGGTTGACTTCAAGCTGCACATGGGTCAATCCAAGGGCATTTGCATGGGTTTTGACCTTGACAGTCTTCTGGCTAGAGTTGATGGACTTGATGATCTATCCGAACATGAGGTGGACGAGGTGATCAAGCATATGCCTGCAGACCGTGCACCTGGCCCGGATGGGTTTACAGGACTCTTTATGAAGAGGTGTTGGAGTGTTCTCAAGGATGATTTTATGGAGTTGGTTAAGGTATTTAATGATAGAAAATATGATTTCAAGTGTCTTAACAATTCCCTTACTGCTCTCATACCAAAGAAGTTGAGCCCTGAATTTGTTGGTGATTTTCGGCCAATCTCACTAGCAAATACATGTTTAAAGTTCCTAACCAAGCTCTTGGCAAATCGTTTGCAGAAAGTAAATCTACAATGCATCCACCATAATCAGTATGGGTTTATGAAATGTTGCTCTATACAGGACTTCCTGGCGTGGTGTTTCGAATATATACACCAATGTAAAGCTTCAAAGAGACCTATTGTCTAATTGAAGTTGGATTTCACTAAAGCTTTTGATACGATCAAACATGAAGCCATACTCAGAATTCTATGATGTAGGGGTTTTCATGATCGATGGAATGGTTGGGTCAGCAACTGTCGGTGTACAAAAGTAGGGGCTCTCCTTTTGCACCCCTTTACTTGTGCACGGGTAGTCAGAGCCGCGCCCACGGCCACACTTAGTAGGGCAGAGGAGGGATGCCGGAGCGCAAGACAGCCAGGGCAACGCCAAGACTAGAGGCGCAAAGACAGCAAGAGGGCAAGGTGGACTCCCTCAGCATGACTCTAGTCGGGGGGGGGGGGGGGGTGGGGGCTTCTACAGCCGCCTGACGCCAGCAGAGCGTGCCACCCTTGAGCCTAGGGGTTTCCGACTCCATCAGCCAAATCGAAACCAAGGCTCAGGAGGCACCTCCATGGTGGCATGCAGATATTTGTAAGATCATAAATACATAAGATCGGGTGAGAACCAGAAGACGACGATCCTTGGCGAGATCCCCGCCAAGGAAATCCCAGGCCCACGTCTGCCAAGACTCTATCACCACTCCCATGCAGCTGCTAGCTCAACCAGTTGGGTGGGCATCTGCGTGGCAGCGTGCAGCCTCCACACTGACCCAGCAAGCACCTGCGTGGTGGCATGCAGATCTTCGTGGAGGCTCCACCATCACGCCAGCCCAGCAACCAGCCAACCTGGCGCTACTATGCCTCGTCAGCTCGGACGCGCGTCGGAGCCAGGCGAGGTGGCGACAGCTAGGACAAGCTTCCTTGCCCCCCACGATAAAGCAAGAGGGGCACGTCGGCAGCGCAGTAAATGTGTTTGTCCGACGGTGCGAAAGGATAGACTCCGCCGCAATGCACCTTTCCACCTCCTGTGTACCACTGTGGCGACCCCTTTTGTCTATAAAAGGACGCTCGAGGCGTACTGGAGGGGGATTTGGATACTGTAAACTAGACACACACCGTAGCTAGTTCAAGAACTCAAGAACACTCAAATATACATCAAAGAAGGACTAGGGTTCTACGCGTCTCTGCGGCCCGAACCTAGGTAAACGATTTGTGTGCTGACTGCCAGACCCGCTCTTTGCACAACCTCGCGCCCACCAACCGTAGAAGGGATCCCAATGACCCCATAGGTGTCGTTTCCCACCGACATCTCTGGCACACCAGGTAGGGGGTGTGCAGTAGTGAAAATCCGGTCTAGCAGTTAGTTTAGCAGTTCTCCATCGTCATGGCTCCCAAGAAGAAGACGATCATAGCGATCGGTTCGTCAGGGGCCGAATGGCCCGTACCAATGCGGGTGAGTGGTGGGGAAGTCGCGGATAGAAGCCGAGGCGCGGCCCGCGAACACCCGCATCGCTCTGGCAGCCAAAGCCTGGCGAGCGGTGTCGCTCGTGCGCGAGACGACGGGCCGCACGCCACCAAATCCAAAGACGGAGCCGGGCTCCCCGCAGGTGGCGCGGGGCCCTCCAAGGGTGGCACGGTGACTTCCGAGACACCTACACCGGCGCCTGCGATGCAATCCTCCCAGGTTGCACGTGACGAGCAGCGTCACCACGCTGGTGACCCTGGGCGCCGGTGTGGGAAGAGTCTTGTGCATCATTCACGGGAGGTAGATGGCCAGCATGCATGTCGAGATGCTGGGAAAACGGCGCACGGCTGCCAGGCCGTGATAGAGCTCCTTCTAACGTGGTTAGAAGTCGGAGCGTGTAACGGTCTGCGTAGCTTTCGCCACCACCCACAACAGCGGAATCTCTGCCGCCCGCGCAGTTGCTCCTCGACATTCCTCTGGCTGCGGAAAAGCTCGATGAGTGGAGAGCCACCATCTGGAGCCTCGTTGGCGTTGCCAAAAAAGATGTGCCGCAACCAGCGGGGCCCTCAGGCCGGTGCTCCGTCGAGCCACCGCATGCCAGTGGTGGAAGGATCGGGGATGCTGTGGCCATGGTGCACTCTCCTCCTCCACGCTAGCCATCGCGGGTGCCTGTCCGTCGTGATGATGCTTTTGATAACATCTCCATCACTACAAAAAAATACACTTCTGTGATGATACGTGTTTGTCACAGTAGGTCACATTTTATGTCATGCATGTATATCCATGACAATTTTGTGACAGAATCAATATAGTCATACCTGTGATGTCGTAGAAGTGTTACATGACATTACCAAAATTATCATCACGGAAGTGTCCACTTCCATGACGATAAATCGTGCATCACAGAAGTGCTTTCGTCAAGGGTGACCGACATGTGGAATCCACCGTAACGGAATGCCGTTAAGCTATCGGGTCCAGTTTTGGATCCGATAACCCGTTAACAGCCCGGACCAATGGGGATTTTCCACGTGTAAAATTCGGATTGGCTGACGGAAACACATGTTTGCTCTGCATTGGCACATGTGTCACTTATCCAATGGGCGAGATGCACCTATGATATGTTGACACGTGGACCGGCCCAAAAGTTGCCCATGAAGGTTAAATGGGACGGCCCAACTAAAGGCCCGCAAGATTTTGTGGACCATAATGGGCCGGCCCAGCTAAAGGCCCATGAGATTTTGTGGACCATAATGGGCTGACCCAGCTCAAGTCCCACAAGATTTTACGGGCCATAATGGGCCGACCCAGGTAAAGGCCCACAAGATTTTTGCGGGCCATAATCGGTGGGCCCAGGTGAAGGACCGCAAGATTTTTGTGGACCATAATGGGCCGACCTAGATAAAGGCCCACGAGATTTTGCCGACATTAATGGGTCGGCCTAGCAGTAGGCCCACAAGATTTTGAGGACCCTAGTAGGCCGGCCCATTAACTGGCTGCCATGTTTTGAGCCAAATGCCGACCCATATTTGATCCGGTCCATTAATGGCCTGCCGCGTTCCGGGCCTAACAATGGCCCATATGAGATCCGGCCCATTAATAGCCTACCACGTTCTGGGACAAATTACGGCCCAGATCAGGTCCGACCCTTTAAGAGGCCTTGGGCTAAATTATGGCCCATATCAGATTCGGCCCTTCAACTGGACGCTATGCTTTCGGGCCCACTTGCTAAAGGCTCATTTAGTTATTCGGCCTGATATTAGTTTCGGCCTGTTAAGGGCCCGCTTAACATTTCGGCCCTATATTAATCCCGTCCTACTAAAAGCCTGTCATATAGTTGGGCCTAACTACGACCCGATTTGCATCCGGCCTGCTCGCAGCCGATAATCTGGTTGGGCCAAACAAGGACCAAGACAATTTTGGCCTGTTAAAAGCCCGTGATTTGATAGGCACAATCATGGGCCGGGGTCCATTTCGGGCTGCTGCCGACCCGTGAGTTGTTCGGCACGTTTCAGGCCTTCTAACGGACCAAGATGATGGGGCACATGATGCAGATCATATATCGTGATTGCATGATGGCCCAATCATGTACCATAATTTTACGATTTGGTTGGTTTACTGCGAAGATAGGATATATGTACAGTAAAATAACTACAGCATCATGAATAAGAAAAAAACCTAGACTATACAATAAAGAAATTACAGCATATTACATCCACTGGGCATCAAAGTTCGCCACTATTATAATAAAGCACAAGCAGACAATAGATTATGTACACGGGGCATCAAAGATCACCACCAGTGCAACTAAATACGCCGACAAAATAATATACAAAACCGACTGCACTTCAATAGAGTTCAAGAAAGGTTAGCCCTGTTGGGGAGCTGCAGCGCAAGCAGCTGAGCAAGCTGATGAGATTGCGCTTGGTTAACACTTATATCCTCCTCACTCTGAAAGATAAACAAGCAGACAGATGACAGGTTTTGCACATAAAAGTATCAGTGTTGACAATTCATCACATTTCTTACTAACCAATAAAGTGACACAGTTTAAAATAGCATTAACACAATATGGTATTGTTCAAGTCAAGACATGGCAGGAAATGACATTGTCAAGGAGTTGGCAGCTTCATGACACCACTCGATTAAAGATCAAGAACTCATAAGTATCAATGGTTAGTGTGCTGTCAATTTAACCCATTTCAGATTGGCAAATAAAGAGACGGTTTAAATACTAGTAGAATGATATGACATTGTTCATAGTTAAGACATTGCAAAATATGACATTGTGCTGTAGTGGTTAGGTTCACCACACCACTGGATTACGGATGAAGAACAGAAGCATACATGCAGTGCAAAAGAAGATCACTTGCTCTGTATAGTTTAATTTACATGGTATGAAGAAGGAACTTGGTTGTACAACTGAAAACTTAAATTGAGAAGGACAAAGTTTTGTTTATGAACTACAGAATGAACTTTAAACATGCAATTTAATGCAAAACACAAAAATAAATAGCTGTTGCAGTCATGCCTAACCAAATATACACAACAAAGTTTGAAGGCTTGAGAAGAACAAACATACATTATTGGTGAAGGCAGGCTCTATAAAGCCCTTGTCCATGCTGATGGGGGGGGGGGCAATTCAAGAAGCTTACCACATAATCTTCTTCATTAGAATTGCCTTTATTCTACAATTTGCTAAGAGTAAATATAGATGTGACAATATAAGAAAAAATGGAGAATATTTAAGATAAGATGAAGAGTGATGCTACATAACCAAGTAGCTATAAATGTAAGTACGGCGATACAGGCAAAAGGTACAGCCAATAGCAATGTAGAGCTAAACTTCTTCAGTACCATAGGTGTTATCCAACCTTATGGTAAGAGTAAATATAGATCTTTTGTGTAGAAAATGGAGGGCAAAGGAAAATAAGCTATAGAGTGATGGTACATGAACAACTACCTGTCAATATAAGTACACTGATAAAGGACATCATGTACTTACAAGAACATTGCAGAGCTAAAATTTTCATTGGCATTGGATATATTCTACACTAATGTAACCATTCATACAGATCAGATAATTTGGAGAGAACAATTGATAAGCAAGCTATTATGCATACTGCTGTCACATAATGAACCAGGTATGTACCCAAGTATAGTGATATAGGACAACATGTACTAATGAGAGCAAAGCAGCTGGCAGCATATTTGCGATATCCTGTCGTTCTTTTCAAACCAGAATTCTTTTTCGAGCAAATTTCCTGCAAAAAAGATCCATAAGGCACATGCAAAAAAGTAGAAGTTCAAATTGTCATGTGATATCATAGACAGTACCTCATCCTCGGAACGAGACCAGTGCATAACAAGGTTTTTCCATTCAATTTCTTCTAAATTTAGCTCATGAGACTTCACCAGAATTTTTTTTATAGACTTGCCATCAAAGTGTGATTTCCTCCGGTAACACCAATACTGCTGCAATGCTTCCTTGAAAAGAACAAGCAAGCTTTTCTCGTCATGACTATCCAAATTGACCCTCGCCTACTTACAACAATGTAATGTAAATCATTGATGTGTTCAATCAGCAGAAAACAGGAAAATAATCACCATGAATAATAGCACTTACACGTAAGTGGGACAGGAAGATGTGAAAATGGTGTTTGTCTTCACTATAATCTTCCCATGATGGGAATATATGCACGTAGTCCCTAACAACGTTGAAAGCATTGTCTTTTAAACTGGGAATAACTGGAATGGGGTTCCAATCTGAAGAAATTGGCTGTCTTGCAGTTGGGATAGGTCTTCGGCCGGTGGACTTGTTGTACTTTTTGCTGGAGTGGGATTTTTCTGCTAGAGTGCAGGTCCTGTGTGGTGCGGCTAGTGGTGTGGCCAGTGAAGTATGGGTACAATCTGCTAGAGTCGGTCCTACGTTTTGTGTCACTGGTTGTACAGCCAATATAAGTGGGGTGATGTCTGATTTCTCCAGCACAATCACGTTTTTCAAGGACTTTGCTGGTGCTCCTTCAGGTTCGACAATCACCCTCTTCCTTTTTGATGTCTGGTGCACAAGAACATGATTTGATTGAAAAAACATGGTATGATGACAGATGGAAAATGTATTGATAGTGGATGGACATGGCATCTCGACACATATGATGAGTAATCTAAGCAGATGGCGGTGCAATAAAGTAGAAGAAATGCAAGGCAACATATGCAAGATACGCGAAATCAATAAAACCTTGCCAAATTAGAATAGGTACCTTGATGGGTGAACAGGACAGGCCATCTGCCTTTGACTCCTCGAGATTAGAATAGTCATTAGGATCATATTTTGAACAAGAATCAACAGGTGGGGAGCGTATGAGTTTCATTGCATCCAGAATGGCACTTAATGCCTTGGTGCCAATTTCGTAAGTCATTGCGGTGTTTAGCTTCATGAGTGGACTGTTGCTAGTGCGACACAAAGCAGCAACATAGATCATAGTGTAGATATAACGGGAAAGCCGTAAGCATCAGAGTAAAATCAGCAAAGTGGAACTTGCTGGAATATATGTGCTAGTATTGCTGGTACGGCTAGAAAGGCTTCGGATACCAGCTCTCTTCAAATGAAGGTGTGGTACTATTAATATCCGTGTAACTCTCAAGGCGACACAGGTCCCTGCATTTCCTTGCTATCTTATAGGATTCAAGTGGGCAGGCCATTACAAATCCTATTCCCATGTTTACAAAATCCTACGAATCAAAGAGGCCCGAAGAGTTCAAAGTGTCCATGCCAACCAACCGTATAGACCTCTACACTGCAAATGTCCCTGCTCATCTTCACTACAAGAAACATACTATACTACTATCATACACCGTCCGTTCCAAAATATAAGTCTTGGTAGAGATTTCCACTATGGATCACATACAGATGTATCTAGATACATTTTAGAGTGTAGATTCACTCATTTTGCTCCATATGTAGTCCATGGTGGAATCTATACAATTGCTTGTATTTAGGAATGGAGAGATTACTTATTAAAGAAGAACGGAAGAGGAACATGCTAAAGAAGAGCAAGCAGATTTTGGATAATAAAATGTTCGTTGCGCAGTGCCCACACATGATGAACTAGAGCGCATTAAGAAAGCAACTCCCTGCTGTCTCTCTATATGTGGTGCATGTGCTTTTTCAAAAGTAAAGTAGGAACATTAGCTGACCAATTAAATGTTATCTGTTTTAGTTATATCAGCATCATATCAGATTCGCACTTGAGCAACAAGTTTGGAATTATGAGTGCCACATTGTTTAGCTTGATGGATTCAGGAGCAGTGCTAAGCAGGTACGATGGTGGTACTGAATATAAAGGCATGTGTCGGTGTCAAAACCAGCGGATCTCGGGTAGGGGGTCCCGAACTGTGCGTCTAGGCCGGATGGTAATAGGAGGCAGGGAACACGATGTTTTACCTAGGTTCGGGCCCTCTTGATGGAGGTAAAACCCTACATCTTGCTTGATTAATATTGATGATATAGGTAGTACAAGAGTAGATCTACCACGAGATCAAGGAGGCTAAACCCTAGAAGCTAGCCTATGGTATGATTGTTGTATATGGAGTTGATTGTCTACAGACTACAACCCTCCGGTTTATATAGACACCGGATAGGGTTAGGGTTACATAGAGTTGGTTACAATGGTAGGAGATCTTGAATATCCGCATCGCCAAGCTTGCCTTCCACGCCAAGGAAAGTCCCATCCGGACACGGGACGAAGTCTTCAATCTTGTATCTTCATAGTCCTGGAGTCCGGCTGAAGGTATAGTCCGGCTACCCGAACACCCCCTAATCCAGGACTCCCTCAGTAGCCCCCGAACCAGGCTTCAATGCTGATAAGTACGGCGCGCAGATTGTTCGGCATTGCAAGGCGGGTTCTTCTCCCAGTCCTGTGTACCTGTAGGAATAATGTCCGATTTTTGTAATGTAGTGCTCCTCGGCTTCTACGCCCAATAATGACCGTCTTCCACGTGTCAAACGAATGCGAAAAGCCGGGGCATTTTTACATCCACACCCCTAGCCATATAAATGAGCCGCCTATTTAACGGGATGGGGATTCAGGTTCAGACCACATCTTCTCCTCTCTGCGAGTCATCATCAGAGCGCTTCCAGCAAAGGTCCATTCCAACATGTCCAGCCATCGCAGCTCCTCCCCTCGCCCCTCCGGTTCCAAACCCGGGGACTGGGAGAGTTGCACCATCCTGCATAGCGAGTTAGTGTCGCTTCAGGCCAAGGGATTTCTCCCCCAGGCATACATGGTCCCGGTCCGAGCCGGTCTCGCCACCTACAATGGCGGAAAACAAGCGGAGAGCACCGCCAATCCTTCTAAAGGAGAGCGGGTGTGCCTCGTCCCCTATCTATTAAGGGGACTGGGATTTCCAATTCATCCATTTCTCCGCGGGCTTCTGAAGTTTTACGGTCTCCAGCTGCACAATCTCACGCCCGCCTCCGTATTATATATCACGGGTTTCGTCGCCCTTTGCGAGCTATTTTTAGGCGTTGAGGCTCATTTCGCCCTGTGGAAGAGGATATTCTTCCTGGTGCCCCGTTCTCAAGAGGGGTCTATATACCAAGTGGGCGGAGCCGAAGTATGGCGCATCGCCGGGACCGGATACCTATCCGGAACCCCAAAGAAGGCGTCCGAGGACTGGCCTTCGGAATGGTTTTACATAGATGATGTCCCGCTACCGGACCCTATCCGGGTCGGTCTCCCTGAGTTCAACAGTGCTCCATTGAAGAAACGCTTGAGCTGGCATCCGTGGAGCTGTCAGAGAGAAAGCGACAGAGACGTCCTTTACCTGATGGGCCAGATAAGACTGTTGGCTCATTCCGGACTAACCATGATTGGAGTCATGGCCGCATGCATTATGCGGGGGGTGCAGCCGCTTCAATATAGAGGCCACCCCATGTGGGATTTCAATGGGGAGGATGACGCCACCTGTTGCGGTCGTAAGGGGCCGGCCTCAGCCGCCGCCTTAGTAAAGATCTTATCCTCTTTGTACAAGGGGGAAAAGGAGGAATTCCTCTGCGTCAACCCGCGGGCCGGATTCAGTATGTACGATCCTCCAAGTTGGGTAAGTGAACAATTGCGCTTGCCCGTTTGTTTTATATTCCCACGGTTAGGTAGTCTAACGACTTCAATGGAGGAACTGCGATAGGAGGTAAAGGATATAAACAGCCATCCTCCACAGTCCGATGACCCAGAACGGTCCCTTGATCCGGACTCCGAAGAGGATCCGGACATATCGGTGGAGCTTATCGACGGGGTGTTCCATCAGCTAAGTAAGGACGATACCTTGGTGGCCATTACAGTGGATTACCCAGGGTTAATCCCGGCCTCCCAGGTGACGGAAACCGGAGTCCCACTCCCTTGAAAGAGATTCCTCTCTCACGTATTCCGGTCTTTCTGACGACAACCGTGTTTTGCAGGGGAGATTTCCGAGGCAGGAGGCCGAACCTGCGGCGGCTAGCCAACGAGGGGCCGCAGGGCCCCGTGGGGAAAAAAGGAACGTAGTCCGGACTGAGATGCCGGCGCAAAGGTATAGCGCACCCTCTGTTTCCTTGGAATTATTCTGTCAGGGCATATTAACGTTCGTGCTATCTTTAGAACGAAGAGACCTCGCCGGACTACATCCGGAGAGGCCGCCGATCGCGCCTCCACCAGCCAGGCTCCAACGTCTGGCCAGGAAGCGGAGGCGAGCACAAGGCCCGCGCCGGACGCTCCTCCGATAGAGGATGCGGACAGGCTGTCTGCCACAAATTCTGAAGTGGAGAGTGCCATGAACCACAGGCGTCACCGGACAGTTCTACGCGACGCTTGTTTCTCCCAAGAGGCTTTAGATGCCTTTAATACGGGAGATGCGTACCTCCGTGCCGCTCAAAATGGTTTAGCCAGAGCCACGGAGCAGTATGTAAAAGACATACGGGTAAGAAAATTTTGGTTAAATATATATATGCAAGTAGCCCCCGAGACTTGAAGCAGTTAGAGCAACTGATTTAAGGATCATTTAGTATGCAGGTTCTCACAGAGAAGAATACCGTACTGTCCCAGGAGGTGGAAAAGTGCAAGGCCCAACTAGAGGCCGCACTAGCCGAAGCAGGGGAGCCCAAAGAGACCCCCTCAGGTAAGATACACTTCGAAAGATTAGTATTGTGCGGTGTGGGTGCAAATCCGACAGATTATATTGCAGATGGCGCCGGACTCGATCCGGACAAGCAACAACTCTTACGCCGGCTAAAGGCCGGTGAGAGTGTGTTGACAAAGGTGAGGCAGGAGAAGAATGATCTTCAGGATGCCAACACCAAGCTGGACGTCGAACTTAAAGATGTTCGTGGCCAGCTGTCGGACTCCACGAAGGAGAATCAGCGGCTTCGACGCGGCATATCTAGTAAGTGCTTGAATGAACTTTGAAAAAGGAGTTCGGCGAGGAAGTCGATTAACAGAGTAATGTCTGTAGGTATGCTCACGGGTCGTCCTGCAGAGGAGATGCCCGGTTCTACGGGTGTCCTTCTTCCCGAACTCTTGCAACTGCACGAGCGAATTCAGCAGGCGATGCGAGGTGTTGCCCAAGCCTTATGGCCTGCCCACTCCGTGCCCGAGGGCCTTGGAGAGCTTGCGGAGAAGCTGAAGGGAGCTCGGCGGCGCTTCCGGTTGTGGAAGATATCGGCCTGCCGACAAGGCGCTAGGGAGGCCTGGGCCATGGTGAAGACCCGTTTTACGAAGTCTGACCCAAACCACATGGCCGAGGTCGGACCAGTGGGGCCTGACGGGAAGGAGGTCCCTGTAAGCTTAGCGTACGGCCAAGTAGAGTTGGCCGCGAAGTATTCCCAGCAGGGCTGTAAATTAGACAGCCTGTTAGATGGCATAGAAGAGGAATACAATCAGTCAGAATGACTATGTAATGTTGAATTGACATGTGTAATGCCTTCTAGCCGGATTGTAGATCGTTTGTCGTTGCCGACCTTTTCGCTTCGACCTCGGGACCTGACGGTCCGGAGTGTGTCCGAATACCCTAGCGGTTATATAAGAACCGGGGTATGCGTGGAGACCAGGCGTAGGGGTCATCAGTGCTTTATCAGACAAGTGCCCAACTAGTTATGTTATATTACATGGTTAGTAAGAAACATCTTCCAGAGAGAATAGTTCCGTTAAGGGTTCCTTTCGCTGGGGGCATGCCCTAAGGTGCATGTCCATACTGCGTGAAAAGACGCAGAAAAAAGCATCTGGGGGCGCATAAAATGAGTAAAAAGATCATCTTTTATCTCACCGACTGAATATTCCCTTAAGAATGCTAGCTTTCGGCTTCACCCAGTCTGAGGTGCACATCCGGCTGACCCGGCAGTAACAATCGCAGAGGTGCTCCCTTTACCGCCTAGCCGAACAATCGGGAACGTAGGGGTAAGCACAGGAGCCAGGCAACCCAGCTTGGCCAAAACTGAAGTCATATCGATGCATATAATGGTGAAGAAAAAGGTACATGCGGAAGTTTGACGCATGTGTTGGGCGTGAAGCCCATATAAATAAGCTTCTGTTAAAGAAGCCCCCAGGTTTAATGAGCGCGAGTGGCGCGTCACTAGATGAGCTTTTAAGGGCTATAAAAGAAAAAGTAGGAAGGAGAGAAATGTAAGACAGAAAAATGCAAAAAAGAATGGACAGAGGAAGGAGACGAACACAGAGTCCAGCGCTAGGCATAGAATCTTCGGAGACGGGTGGCGTTCCACGGGTTCGGCTCGAGTCGGTTGTTCGATGCATCTCGCAGGCGGTACGCCCCACCAGTCAGGACTTGGTCGATTATGAATGGACCTTCCCACTTGGGCTTGAGTTTGTCCTTTTTCTTATCCGGCAGGCGTAGAACTAGTTCGCCAACATTGTAATTTTTGGCCCGTACTTCTCTGCTTTGATATCTTCGGGCCTGCTATTGATAAAATGCGGAACGGGCTTTTGCCACGCCACGCTCCTCCTCCAAGGCGTCCAAGTTGTCCTGCCGATTGAGCTCGGCTTCTCTTTCTTCATACATGCGCACTCTAGGTGAGTCATGAATTATGTCGCAGGGCAGAACTGCTTCTGCGCCGTACACCATAAAAATGGTGTGTATCCGGTGGTGCGATTTGGCTTGGTCCGCAGCCCCCATAGCACGAAGTCAAGCTCCTCTACCCAGCGCGTGTTAGATTCCTTGAGGGACCGCACTAGTCTGGGTTTAATGCCGCTCATGATAAGACCATTTGCACGTTCGACCTGGCCGTTGGTTTGTGGGTGATAGACGGAAGCATAATCGAGCTTAATGCCCATGTTTTTGCGCCAGAGTTTTACCTCGTTGGCGGTAAAGTTTGTACCGTTATCGGTTATGATGCTGTGGGGGACGCCATAACGGTGTACAATCCCGGATATGAAGTCTATCACAGGTCCGGATTCGGCCGTTTTAACAGACTTGGCTTCTATCCATTTGGTGAACTTATCCACCATGACCAGTAAGTATTTTTTCCTATGGGTTCCACCTTTAAGGGGTCCGACCATGTCAAGCCCCCAGACCGCAAAAGGCTAGGTGATGGGTATAGTTTGGAGTGCGGTGGGTGGCATATGGCTTTGGTTGGCAAAAAGTTGGCAACCAGCGCATCATTGGACTAGGTCCTGAGCGTCTGCCCGGGCCGTCGGCCAATAAAAGCCTGTACGGAAAGCCTTGCTAACAAGGGACTGAGCAGCGGCGTGGTAACCATCGAGTCCGGCATGAATTTCAGCCAGAAGGTTGCGCCCTTCCTCTTCGGAGATGCACCTTTGAAGGACCCCGGTAGTGCTTTTCTTATAAAGCTCTCCCTCATGGACTCTGTAGGCTTTAGATCGCCGCACTATGCAGCGGTCCTCGTTTTGGTCCTCCGGGAGTTCCTGCCTAGTAAGGTAGGCCAGGAATGGTTGTGTCCACGGGGCGATGACCGCCATTATTACGTGGGCTGAAGGTGTAATTTCGTTGGCAGAGCCTCCAATTGTGTCAGATTGTTCGGCGTCGAGTGGTGCGGCTGGGTTCGGGCTGTTGTTTGCGGATTCCCCCTCCCATGCTACGGATGGCTTGAACAATCTTTCCAAAAAGATGTTGGGGGGGGGGGGGACTGCATCGCGTTTTGCTCCGATGCGTGCTAGGACGTCCGCCGCTTGATTGTTTTCTCGGGCTATATGATGAAACTCTAGCCCTTCGAACCGAGCTGGCATTTTTAGGAATGCGTTGCGGTAAGTTGCCATTTTTGGGTCCTTGGCGTCAAAGTCTCCATTTATTTGGGATATCGCGTGGTTTGAATCCACGCGTACCTCTAGGCGCTGGATACCCATGGATACTGCTATCCAGAGGCCATGTAGGAGGGCCTCATATTCGACTGCATTGCTGGAATTCGTGTACATGATCTGGAGCACATATTGGACTGTGTCTCCTATGGGGGACGTCAGGATGACGCCGACCCCAGTCCGGCCAACATTTTGGAGCCGTCGAAATGCATAATCCAGTTTGAATATGTGCCGTACTCTTTAGGGAGCTCGGCCTCCGTCCATTCTGCGACGAAGTCGGCCAGAACTTGCGATTTAATAGCTCGCCGTGGCTTATAGGTTATATCGAACGGGAGGAGCTCGATGGCCCATTTTGCAATCCGGCCTATTGCATCGCGGTTGTTGATAATATCGTTGAGTGGTACTTCCGAGGCTACTGTTATGGAACACTCTTGAAAGTAGTGTCGTAGCTTCCGGGATGCCATGAATACCGCGTATGCAATCTTTTGATAATGCGGGTACCGTGATTTGCATGGAGTGAGGACAGTGGACACGTAGTAGACCGGCCTTTGAAGGGGGAATTTGTGTCCGTCCGCTTCCCGCTCGACAACGAGCACTGCGCTGACAAGTTGGTGTGTTGCTGCAATGTACAATAACATTGGTTCACCGGTGTTTGGCGCGGCCAGGACTGGGTTTGTTGCCAGTATGGCTTTTATTTCATCAAGTCCGGCCGTGGCGGCATCCGTTCACTTGAAGTGTTCGGTGCGCCGAAGTAGGCAATAGAGGGGTAGTGCCTTTTCTCCCAAGAGGGAGATGAAGCGGCTTAAAGCCGCCACGCATCCGGTTAATTTTTGTATTTGTTTAAGGTCCTTTGGGACATCCAATTGTGACAAAGCTTGGAACTTGGCTGGATTTGCTTCAATTCCTCTACCGGATACAATAAAGCCCAAGAGCTTTCCGGCTGGAATGCCGAAGACGCATTTTTTCGGGTTGAGCTTGATGTCATATTTTCGGAGGTTATCGAATGTAAGCCTCAAGTCGTCTACTAGAGATTCGACATGTCTTGATTTGACGACCACATCATCCACGTACGCCTCCACTGTTTTGCCGATTTGGTTTGCTAGACATGTCTGGATCATGCGCTGATATGTTGCACCGGTGTTTTTCAGCCCGAAGGGCATTGTGTTGAAGCAGAATGGGCCGTATGGTGTGATGAATGCTGTTGCGGCTTGGTCTGATTCTGCCATTTTGATTTGATTGTAACCGGAGTATGCATCGAGGAAACACAACGAATCATGTCCTGCGGTGGCATCGATAATTTGATCGATACGGGGGAGGGGGAAGGGATCCTTTGGGCAAGCCTTGTTAAGGTCTTTAAAATCGACGCACATGCGCCAGGATTTGTCCTTCTTTGGTACCATCACCAGGTTTGCTAGCCAGTCCGGATGTTTTATGTCTCTGATGAATCCGGCCTCCAATAGCTTGGCTAGCTCCTCTCCCATAGCCTGTCTCTTGGGTTCGAAAAAATGCCGAAGGGCTTGTTTGACAAGTTTAAATCCTTTCTGGATATTTAAGCTGTGTTCGGACAGCCCGCGTGGGATCCCTGGCATGTCTGAAGGGTGCCAGGCGAAGATGTCCCAGTTCTCTCGTAGGAACTCTCGCAGTGCGGCGTCTACATCAGGGTTCAGTCGTGCCCCGATGGAAGCTGTTTTATTGGGGTCCATTGTATGGACCTGAAATTTGACTCTTTCGTCAGCTGGCTTGAAGGATGTGGATTTGGATCTCTTGTCGAGTATCACATCATCCCTGTTAACCGTGGAGCGCAGTGCAGTCAGTTCCTCGGCCGCTAAGGCTTCGGATAGTGCCTCAAGGGCTAATGCGGTTGTCTTGTTTTCGGCGCGGAGTGCTATGTCCGGATCACTAGCTAGAGTGATAATTCCGTTCGGCCCGGGCATCTTAAGCTTCATGTACCCATAATGGGGTATTGCTTGGAAGATTGTGAATGCTTCCCGCCCTAGTAAAGCATGATATCCGCTCTTAAACGGGGCCACCTGAAACGTAACTTCTTCGGACCTGTAATTATCCGGTGTGCTGAACACCACATCTAGTGTGATTTTTCCTATGCAGCATGCTTCCCAACTGGGGATTATTCCTCTAAAGCTTGTGCAGCTTCGCTCGACGCGGTTCCAGTCTATTTCCATTTTTTGAAGGGTTTCCTCATAAATGAGGTTCAGTCCGCTGCCTCCGTCCATGAGCACCTTGGTGAGGCGAAAGCCGTCCACTATGGGACGGAGGACCAATGCGGCTGGTGCTCGGGCTATTCGGAATCTAGGTTCATCGCTTGCGTTGAAGGTAATGGCAGTGTCGCTCCAAGGGTTTACTGTTGCAACTTGATAGACTTCGGCGAGGCTGCGGAGTGTTCTTTTTCGCACACTGTTTGATGCGAAATTCTCGAAGACTGTGAGAACGGTACTGGTGTCCTTGGGCTGGCTTTCTGCGGCCTCCGGAATTAAGAGGTCCTCGCCGATCTTGGCCACCTGCCGGAGTATCCAACATGCTCTAAGGCTGTGAGTTGGTGTGGCATCCTCTGTACTGTGAATTCTACAGGGTCCATCGAGCCATCTTTCCAGTACGGTTCCATGCCCTGTAGAGGGTTTTGGCTTTTTGGTGTTTATCCCGGGTGTCCTATGATGATGCACCCTCTTAGTTCGGAGGGGATTACTATTCAAGGCCGGATTATCCCAAAATTTTATTTCGGTTTTCCAGGCGCTTTCCATCGCACAATATTTTTGTACTATGGATGCCAAGTCTGCAACACGTGTAATATCACGACGACTTACGGCGTTGAGGATTCCCTTGTCCGTGCAACTACTACAGAAAATTGGGATTGCGTCTCCCTCGCGGCAATCCTTTATCTTGTTCATAACCAGGAGGTATCTGGCCCAGTAATGATGTACTGTTTCCTCAGGCCTCTGCTTGATTTGGGAGAGATCGCTTATGATCGGGTGGGCGGGTGGCGTTGAATCTGAAACCTAACCCAATCCAAGATTCGGAGGCCGAAGAGTTTCCGAACTCTGATCCTAAGCTCAGGTCTTGAGTTACATCCTCCCCTCCGCGGGTATCCGGCTTGGAGGGGTCGGGAATTCGGATGTAGCTAGTCCTTAAAATAGATGAAGGGTCGCCGCACTGCACCTCTACCACGGCAACGTGGTGGGTGACTTGGGGAGAGTTAATTTCTCTTAGATATGGTTTAAGCCCAACCTAGTCGTAATCCGTAGCGACCCCCAGGGCGGCGATGCGTTCCAAGAGCTCGTTTACGGAAGAGAGCTCCATTGGATCTAGCTGCTCGGCGAGCTCCGAGCTGACGTGTAGGTTGCTTTTGATGACCCGAGAGGTCACCGTCGGTGCAACAGCCGAACATGCGGTCATGAGGAAACCACCTAACCGGAGAGTTTGGCCGACAGCCAAGGCTCCCTTAGCAACGGCGCCGTCTTTAAAGACGGGAGGAGGCATCCTTCCTGATTGCGAAGGCACAGAGGAACTCTCAATGAAAGAACCAATGTCGGTGTCAAAACTGGCGGATCTCGGGTAGGGGTTCCCGAACTGTGCGTCTAGGCCGGATGGTAACAGGAGGCAGGGAACACGATGTTTTACCCAGGTTCGGGCCCTCTCGATGGAGGTAAAACCCTACGTCCTGCTTGATTAATATTGATGATATAGGTAGTACAAGAGTAGATCTACCACGAGATCAAGGAAGCTAAACCCTAGAAGCTAGCCTATGGTATGATTGTTGTATATGGAGTTGATTGTCTATGGACTACAACCCTCCGGTTTATATAGACACCGGATAGGGTTAGGGTTACATAGAGTTGGTTACAATGGTAGGAGATCTTGAACATCCGCACCGCCAAGCTTGCCTTCCACACCAAGGAAAGTCCCATCCGGACACGGGACGAACTCTTCAATCCTGTATCTTCATAGTCCTGGAGTCCGGCTGAAGGTATAGTCCGGCTACCCGAACGCCCCCTAATCCAGGACTCCCTCAGCATGTCTGCATGCAAATCGCGTGACTTTTGTCATTTGGGTCAGTCGACCATTTCAGGCGGTTGGATGAAGATCCTACGTCTCCTAACACATCTTCTTCCTCGTCTCTGATTCTTCCCATATAGAACACCGCATGGGCCGCCGACTGGACCACCGGCCCCCACCGCATGTGTTCCTCCACCACCCCCACCCCCGCCCCCACACGCGTCGAGTTTCCTTTGTTCGGTGAGGCCCCACCACCGCCCCTGCCCACAACCAAAGTCCCCACCCGAGACCCTTCGTTCGCACCGGAGAACTCCGGCGAGCTCTGAAAAATCGACTGACCCAATTTTTAAATTTAGTCTACTGTGATTTAACTAGTGTGGAATATAAAAGGGGAAAACTATAAGCATTGGGAGTATAGTGTTGAGCGTGCCATGGCGGATCTGAAGGTGCAAACCGGACAATGGCAACTTCGCGACCAATGTTTGCTTTCAACTAGCAAGTAAGTGATGGACAAGAAATTAGAGTAAAGCAGTGGCGATCTATTTTCTTGCTGCGATAAATAAGTTGAGGAGATACAAAAGAGTACCGCCTTTGCTGCGGCGCCGTGTATGCATCTACTGAGAATTTGACGGTGTTGCGGTAGCGATGGCTATCGGCGGCGTAGAGGCAGATCTAGGAGGGTAGACGGTGGCGGCAAGGCGCGGTGGACGAGACGGTCATAGGCGCGGCGCCGGCAAGGTGACGACGACGTGGATGAAGCGAGAGGACGGGATGCAAGGATCCCGGTCTGAAGCCATAGATGAGATAGGTCAATCTCTTGTAATTGATGGCGACTTCGAGGTGTCAACTCCGGCATGGTGGAGGAGGACGGCGGTGGATGGGGTGGCGGACGGAGGAGGCTGGGGTGGAGAGGGTGTTTTGGGGCCCATGGAGTACGAATGGGGAAATGGAGGTCGAGAGGAAGGGGGGAACCATGTCTTCAAGGCGCGCTTGTCTAAAATGCGAGGAAATTTACAAACTTAGCCCCCGTTTCAAATTTCCTACATCACAGCAATATTAGTCGGTTGGGGATAGGACGGTAATCTCGCATACACCGAATATTTGCCGACGATAGTTTGTTTTTGGCGCCCACCGTGTATGAATCGGGGAGGGAGTCAATTTCGGCCGAGGACAAGCTGTGTTTTGGCGCCCACCGTGTATGAATCCGGGTGAGAGGCGGTTATGTCATGTTTGAGTGAAATTACAAACCTACCCCTATTGAAACCTATAGAAACCGAGCAGATAGGCTTTGCATGGCAGGGATAGGCAGTACTAATTTCCATCTCGCAGATTTTGGTTTTGGGAGTTACCGCGACTTTCCTCGCTTTGTTCAAATTTTGCGGAGTGCATGTTTACCATGCCAACTCAATTCTAATCCCGTTTGTATTCTATTTTTTTGGGTGGGATCCATTTTCGACTGGAATAAAATTCTATATACATCATTTTTTATATATACTTTCAAAAGCTCAACAAAGAATTCTGCTCCTTTATATGTATAATATGATTTACAAATACAATGATCTCAAAATCATAAGGTTGAATTCAAAAAATTAAACCAAATTATGTTCTACTAAAATGTATGGATTAGTAATATCTAGATATTAAATTACATAGATGCGTGTGAATTCATATGAGTTTGCATGTTTGAAAGATCAATTTTGGTTCGAGTATGGATTACATGTATCATCATCTCGAATTGAAATATCTGAATCCCTTTTATGTTCACTACTTTCACGCACATCTCTCTCGCATGCATGCTCCTTCATGCAGCTATCACTCTCTTTTCTCCAGCTCACCCGCACGCTCACTTCATGTTTCTCCTATCCTCGCAAACATGGTCTCTCGACGTCTCCCTTGAGAAGTGTCACACTCTCCCTATCATTATACATTACACGGTTTTCATTATCTCTCACGTCTCTACCATTATCTCGTATCACTAGGCACCTAAGCTTTCTTTTTCACCGCCACTCACACAGTCTCCACTCGTCTTTCACTTTGTCTATCTCTCTATGGGATTCTCTCACACACCCTATATGTCTCTAGATATGAATCATACCACGAAAATTACTCTCTCTCTCTCCTGTAGACACAACATTTGTTGCGGTCTCCTTTTCGTCTCCATCCTAGACTGACATTATTCATTTGTTTACCGATCAGACAAACTCCCCCCTCTCTCTCACACACACACAAACACACACAACTCCTGCTTCCTCTCCCCTTCCTGACTACCGTCTCTCTCTCTCACACACAAAACTCTCACTTTCGCACCCCGACTCATATTTCTCTCACAAACATTTATCGACTAGCCTCTAGATAGGTTTATACACCCGCACACTCGTGCTTCCACTATCGCATACATGTCTGTCTCCCGCTCCTTGTATCTATGTAGATTTTCTTCCCTTCTTGAGACACACCCTGTCAATCGACACACACACACTATCGCCTCATTTTAAGTTGATACCTCTCGCACACACACTCTTTGTGTCTTTGTCACACATGCATTCCGTCCTCCTCCTCTCTCCCTCTCTCTCTCACACATGGGCTTTTTGCAACAACTAGCGAGATGCCCATGCGTTGCACGGAACATGAAGATACATTTGTATGAGTAGTTTATCTTGTGGGAGAAAAGTATGAACAAGGGAAGGCCTTATTTGCAAGTGCGGAGAGGGGTGTGGGTATCTTTTTGCAAAATTGCCATAGTTTCCTTCCTATCCATCAGATATAGACCGGATGGCCTATACTGTAGGATGGCAGGCACACGATCATCACCAACTATGCTTTTTATAAGAGTAGGGATAAAAAATAGAGTTGGTGATGGTGGTGGGCCTGCCATCCTGCAATATAGGCCATCCGATTTATATCTGACGGATAGGAACGAAACTATGGCAATTTACCCGCACTCCTCTCCACATTTGCAGATAAGGCCTTCGCTCGTTCATCCTTCTCTCCCACAAGATCTTGATGTTCCGTGCAACGTACGGGCATATTGCTAGTAAGAGTAGAAATTAGACATATACCACTTCTGGAATCTTGAAACCAACAACATTCCTACCTTATCTCATCAAAACCGCCAAAGGAATATATTGTTAGTGAAACATAACATTTTTTAGTGATATACGTATTTCAAAACTAGACTTTTTTCTATCAAATTGATGAATATGTATTAATCTACTCTGATCGTGTGGCAACGAATTGGCACATTGCTAGTAGTTATTATAGTTTTTTGGACACCAGACAAACGATGGAGTACATATATGAAAAGAAGAGGTGCACGCACGCAGTCGGTCTCTCGCTGTCTCGCACACATGAGTGTTATGTAAAGGCAACGTTAAAAAATAAACCCTAAAACCCTAGGGGCACGATTGCTACATTCGCGGGTACCGGGTATGTGGTGGAGCGCACCTTTATAGGAATAGTCAGCTCGCGTGATAATTTGATCCATAGGAGTTGATGGTCGGGACCACAGGTGAACGACTTGGAGACGGTGGCTCGCCAGTTGCCACAGATCAAGTAGCCACGTTTAAAATATCATTTTTAGCGGGGTTAAGAGTTCCAATTTTCAATGGCGCATAAGTACTAAGTAGTTTTTAGAACGATTGGTATGGAGCGAAAATGGAATTCATTGTACTACGTACCTCCTTGGCATATGGTTGTATGGCTTTATGTTGCAAGATGTTGAACCTGGTAGTTCTAGGGAAAATAATATGGTTTAGATTTAGATGTTGGTTTTCAGTAATGAAAATCGGATGGGGGAAACCCTTCTTTGATTAAAAAAACTACTACCTCCGTTCTGGTTTACTAGTCTCGATCGTATTTTGGGTCAAAGTTTGTCCATGAATTTTACTTGTAAAATGTGAATGGAAACAAGATTTTTTTATACACAAACAAAAATGGACTAGAGGGAGTGATTTCTCTAACACGGACGCGACCTCTCATAGTGCAGGCATTGAACCGGCGCACCGGCCAAGAGGCCCCACTCGCTCCAGGCCTGGCTGAACACACCTCCTCGCCGCATGCAACCGGCTTCACACTTCCCCGCCTGCCTTCATTGAATCTGCACGTGTGCCGGCAACACGTCCTTCCACGAGCCGGCCGGCATTTTTGAACACAAAAAATGACCAAAATATAATTAATTACGCATGGTCTTGACTTGTTGTGCTCGCACTGGTAGCATGAACTAGATGTTTTTCTTTATTCATAACTCGCCTCAATTTTTTTGGCTTTGAAGTGAATCATGGTTGTGGACATTATGTATGAATGTGGAGATATCTGTGAACATGAGTTTGATGTGGAAGTTGAACTTGGAATGTCGGGCTTGCGCGTGAACTATACCATGTCCAATGCTTCGTCTGTTATTGTTTGGAAAGTAATTGTTGTTATTACATGACCTGAAAAAAAATTGTGCCACATTAGTAGATGCATGGATATCACAACAGGCATGCTGACTGGATAAACATTTGAACCTAGCTACTATGAACGACATTTTGTATTGATAACAGTTGTAGATAGCAGGGGATACCTAGCCCGTTCTACCTCTGCTAGCTTATTTCTGGCTTCTTCCATCTCTTCTTTAGCATGGGTGAAGAGAGCATCTGATTACTCTTTTCGCTTCTTCAGGAACTCAGCTACATTCTCAAGGGCTGCTACATGCTTTCTTTCAGCCTTTAGTAGAGCCACGAGGACACGAACAACTAACGACTCCACCTGGCTTGTGTGTAATCCAGCATCATCTGGGAATTTGCACCTTGTGTCTAATCCAGTATCATTAGGGAACTGACACCTTGTGTGTAATCCATCCTCATTCTGGAAACATGATCTCAAGGTTGACCATACTTCCCTTCTCGCAGGAACTGCATCCTGACATGAAGTTACTTCTTTTTAGATCAATACTCAGAGCAACCCAGATCCATTTAGTAGAAGCTAGATAAACAGAACTGGGAGAAGTGAATTCAAATGGAAAAAAATATAAAAACAGACTACAAGGTGAGAGCACCCACTTCCTACATCAAGCTAAAAACAAAAGCATTAGGATGATTAAGACTCTTCTTATGAAACATCGAAGAACACAAGGCTTAAGAGAAACATAAACTACAACATATACACATTGAAGAACATGAGGCTAAACAAAAGTAATTCAAAGGGTGTTACTTACCAAAGCTCATTTTACAGGATCGGTGCAGCTACTCTTTAACTTTTCATGCTCCTTGAAGATGTCCCCAATATCTCGTGTTTGGTCTTCATTGCTCCTCTGCATGTTCGCACTCGTGGTTTTAAAATCTCAACATGGCAAGAAAAATGGAGGCTATAACCAATTAGTTTTACGGGAACAATAGCACCCAGGAAATTTGAAGGGTAGGTATGAACAAAATTGGAACGGCACATGTACTGCTAATTGATTCAATACATATATTACCAATCAAGGAGGAGAATGAGGGTCGCGACGGCCTTTGTGAGTCATGGTCGGCAACGGGAGCCGGTTCATTGTCCACGACGATGGTGCTTCTGCGCTTGGCGTTGGCTTCCGGGAAGCAGATCCAAGACCGTGGAAGACGGTGTCGGGGAAGAGGCTCCGTGTACAACGACGATGGTGGACCGGCTCCAGTGGGCGTACGAGGTCATTGATGAGGCATATGCGCTGTAGTGGACGAGGGCGCCGATGTAGAAGGGGAGGAGCACGAAGGCTGCGGTGCCGTGCAGAAGTCTATTCTGCGGTGGGGATAGAAAATGGGGAGTATTCAGGTGTACTACTATGGGTGGCGGGGTGGGGTTGGCTGAGTAGGGTGAACCTGAAGTTACGAAAACAGCCGCTACCAACCGTCATCCGTAGGCCTGTTCCAAAGGCTATGATGGTAACTTCCCACTGCTCGAATCAGGGTCGCGGGAGATTTTCCCGCCGACCTCAATATTTTGTGACACTGAACTCCTCGTGTGGCGTGTTGGGTGATTTGGCTAAGCAACTAGCGAGTAGTACTAGTAAACTCTGCATATGAGGTTTGACCGAAGTCAAACTTCCTAAAGTTTGACCAAGTTTATAGAAAAATATAAACATTACCATAACAGATATGTATGATCTGAAAGTACCACTACTAGGGAAAACCTTATACACAAAATATTACCAGCAGCGCTCTTCAAAATACGACGCTACTGCTATTTAGCAGCAGCGCGTTCCGGGAAAACACACTGCTGAATAGAAAATAGCAGTAGCGCGTCATCTCTAAACCGCGCTGCTGCTCCCATTGCCATGACCTCGCCGTCCAGCTAGTTATAGCAGTAGCGCCTTATGCCTTACGGCTTTACTGCTATTCTCCTTAGCTGTAGCGCTTTCTCATGCCCGTGCTACTACTAACCGTACCTTATCCCCACACGTAAGGCTGACCCTGTCTCTCTCACTCACTCTCCCTCTCTCACTCACTCCCGCCCGCGCCAGTAACCGTTGTCGTTCGTCGCCGCCGCCAGCCGCCGTCGTCCGTCCGCCACCGAGGTACTCCCTCCTTCCGTCCCTCCTCCTCCAACCGTGCCCTCCGCCCTCCTCCTCCCTCCGCCTACGGCCGCCCCCTCCTCCCTCCTCCGCCGGTAGCCCTCTCCCACAGCCCCTCCCTCCTCCTCCTCCGACCGCCCCTCCCTCCTCCTCCTCCGGCCGCCCCCTTCCCCTCCTCTCTCCTCCCTCCATCCCTCCCTTGTCTCTGTTTTTGCAAATCATAGGTAACTAGTTTATTTAGTAAGTGGTTATTATAACTAGTTTTTTTATATTAAGTGCTTCATAGAACTAGTTTATTTAGTAAGTGCTTAATAGAACTAGTTTATTTAGTAAGTAGTTAATAAAACTAGTTTATTTAGTAAGTAGTTAATAAAACTAGTTTATTTAGAGTTAGGATTATATATAAGATATTTTCAAATGTTTTTTTCTTCATATTTTGAACCATTGAAATGCAATGACCATCGATAAGTGGCCTATGTTTTGCCAGAGTGTTGATTAATTTCCATTCCGTCAAATTTCAGGCGCTCGATATGTCCTTTTTTAGCAAAGGTCATGCTGGATTTTTTGGGTTTTGCCGTCGAGTTATAATCTTTGAATTTTGAACACAGGAGATGTCTGATGATGATGGGATCCCGGAGTGTGTGTACTGCTACGATGACTGAGTTGTGTGCGATAGGTTTCCTCGCCTGAAAAACGATAGGTTTTTCACCGTGAAGCTGGAAGAGACCTTCGAGGTGTGTACGATACGCAACAACAAGCATTGCATCGTAATTAATATCATCACTTGTGCTTCTTTTGTTCAATGTGTAATTTATGGATTTTTTTTCAATTCGATTAGTACATCCCATGCCATGCTAGACCATATGTATTGGAGAAGCTTGGTTTTGGTTTAGATGACTTTGAGAATGTGGAGACGAGGAGGGCTCACTTAAGAACTAAACATGGTTATGAGTTTCTGGTTAAGTTCTACAATGCGGTCGATCGCTCCCATTTTGGTTGCTCTAATTGGGAAGCTCTCTGCAAGTCATATGGATTTGAGGAGGGAATGCGAATAAGATTTGATATTCGTCCCGAAGATTATGATGATGATGATAATATCGACATCTAGGTGGATGTGGATATGCCTCTAGTTTTGCCTAGATGTGAGTTTGCCAAACTAATTTGTTAAGTTCAGTAATTTATTTTGTTAATTTAAAACTATTTGGTGTTCATCCGTACTAAACTTATTTATTTATAATTTTTAGCTTATTTCTTATCTTCAAGAAATACACGGAAGGTAGTAGACAACACATACTACAACTATGACTCCAAGCTTAATTGTGAGGAGAAAGGTTATCTTGTCTCATTCATAGAAGATGTTGAGGCCTTCAAAAACAATCACTCTATCAGCCCAAATTATACTAGATACGTGCCACTAGTCCATACATTGCTTGATGATAACTTCATTCCCAAAAACTTGGTAATATTTTGTTAATGATGGTAACTTCATTGCATACATTATTCTTAAGTAAACCATTGGTAACTATATATGTTACTATTCCATTTTTGAACAGAGGCTCCCGAAGCAGGTTGTTCCTGATATGCTATTTACCGAAGGTGATATGCATATGGTTAGCTTACGACCAACTCCTTCGGAGGCTTACCATACTGCATACTCGATTTCTTCAAATGACGGAAGGCTCAAAATCAAAGATTGGAGCAAAGTGATGAATGCGCACACGCAAATAATTGGAGACAAAATGAATGTGCACAAGCCACAAGTTGGAGATAGGTTTATGTCCATTCTCCATTATGGTGAAGGACCGGTTTATCTGTTTTATGGTATTTTTGCTAGGAGAGAGGAGTAGGTTAGCTTATATATGACTACGATGTCTTAGACTTGATGGTTATGCTGAGTAGGAGTAGTGAGTATGATTACTATGATGATGATGAGGAGGAGTTGTTATTATAACTAGTGACGAAGTTGTTATATGACATTGGACAAAAATGATGATTATGAGGAGTTATGTGACAATGATGTATTATTATGATAAGTTGTTAATGATATTATGATGATGATGATAAGTTATTATGTCATTGGGTGAAAGAACCGTCGATTAGTTTCAAATGGATGGATCCAAAGTGACCATTGGTTACTTTGGATCCATGCACTTGAAACTAATCCAAGGTTCTTTCACCTAGTGATTTAATAACTCATTATGATATAAAAACAATCTCTAAATTGCTACTGTATGAAAAATTGTATACAGGTATATGAATACGAGCTAAAATTTAAGAGAAATGGAATAGGGAATGATAGTAGTAGCGATTGTTTTCGAAAGTGCTACTAGTAATTAGAAGTAGCGCTTGACTAGGCAAGCGCTACTACTAAGTAGATATAGCAGTAGCGAGTGCCTATAGGCGCTACTGCTAAGCATTAGCTGTAGCGCCTTATCAGTAGCGCGCCTACCCGCATTACTGATAGGCCAAAAACCGGCGCTACTGCTAGGCTTTTCCCTAGTAGTGTACATTCAATAATGAATCTAATGGTATTTATTTGTTATTGTATATGTTAAATTTTTTTGTTATAAACTTTCTGAGAGTTTACAAAACTTGACTTTGACCAATGCTATTACGCAAACTTAAATAAAACGGAGGGTGTACGCATTTGTTTTCTTAGTATGTAGTGAATTAATCATTTGTTGAAATTGTGAAATAAATAGATTAGGATATTGACTTCGAATATAATGGTTTATACAATTCAATAGTTACAATCATTGTCGAATTCCGAGATGTATACAAGGTCTATAGTACTTCACAACATGCTCAAACTCGCATAATCCTAGTCAAATGAAAATCAAAATGCATTTCATAGTCATTACTTTGTAGGATGCAACAAAACCAACAATAACTCTACATCAACCATTATAAAAGCAACATTTTGAACATATCCCAATTGTGAAAGAAACATGCAGAGAGAGCTTGCGAAGATGAAGCAGATAGGGCGGGAAAGACTGTATGTATGTGGACGAGAGAGTAGGAGACAAACCTAACGAAACAAAGAGAGGGAGATAGAGAGAGAAAGTGAGAGGAAGAAGTTAGGTCTGTGAGAAAGATGGAGACATGTAATATACGTGAGATGCGTGTGCATTCGGATTCTTTATACATGGAAGCAGAAGAGACAATAGGTTTGATGAGAGAGCTGGAAAAACATGGACGAGAGGGGAAGGATCTCGTGGGTTGACGGATTGATAAATTTGTGCGGCGGAGAGAGGGATTGGTAATTTTGTGCGAGAGAGAGAGGGTGGGGGGGAGGAGTCAGTCAGCCGTCATCACATCATCCTGCTTCCAAATGGCCCCGCATTCTCTAGCACAGTGTGGTCGCCGTCTTCGATCTCCTCGATGCCCTCTTTGAAGATTGAGGTGTTGTGCATGGTGGGGTGCAGAGAAGCACAAGCGAGAGTGGTCGCCATATAACCTTGGATGGGGATGAATTGTGTGCTCGGGGGAGGGGGTGTGTGTGTGCTGTGTGTTGTGTGTGTGTGTGTGTGTGTGTGTGTGTGTGTGTGTCTGTGTGTCAGATATTGAGAGAAAACAAACCTAAGGAGAGAAATGTCTGTGTATGTGATGAAAATCTACAAGCTAAACATGGTATTCACGAAGAGATTGTGCGTGCGAGATATAGTGCGATGTGCGGGCCTTGAGGTGGGCAGGGGCCGGGTGAGGGTGTCAAAATGTGCGCGTTGATGCATGTGCTACATGCGATCGTGCGAGGGATGGACGAATCGAGAGAGATGGTTGTTGTGTTACGGATGCTCCTCTCTCTCACACACACACACAAGTAAAATAGAATACTGTTCTATCATGTATAGAAAAGTACACAACGTATCGGCATCTGTTTATGTCTCACTCATGCATGATCAGTTGCACATTCACACCTCTCTATGTCTCTATCACATGCACACCGTCTCCACATTACCCTTCCGCCACAACAGACATATGGACACATACACACGTTCTCTCTCAGTCACACGCACAAAATCAGTATTCAAAAAAACTAGGGCGCACCTAAAACGTCCAAATCCAAATAAACACGATCTGGAGCTAAATTAAAATATATGGAAATATTGTAGCATCAAGAACTTTTCCAAGAAAAAAAAGTTGAGTAATATTCGGCGATTGTTTTCACACACACAAAAAGGTTCGGTGGATGTCCTTCGAGCGCGACATGGTGACACACCGTTCGATCGACCGTGCGGCCGCGGTTCACGCGCTTGCATAGGATTCCGTATAGTGGCTATGGTAACTAATAAAAGCGCTGCCTAAGTCTAATGTTTACGTGTACTAGTACAGTTTTCTTTTAACTTTGACCAACCCTATATAAAACTAAACTAATCTCCCATACGCGCACTCATCAATATGCCACCGTCGTGGGGCATGCCAGCACCCGCCTGCTCTGCCCCACAATTTCTCGCCCATCACCGCCGTGTCCCCGCCAAGCCGAAGGCTCGCCCGCTCACGTCGTCTGCAGTCCCTCCTCGCGATGCCGACGCGCTGCCAAGCACACGAGCAGCTGGGGGAGCCGCGTCTATGCATGCAACATACAAAGAGGAGGACGAGCGCGTACTCCCGCACGCCAGCGAGGAGGAACTAGCGTGTCATTGTCATCTCCGCCCGCGCGGAGGAGGGGCGCATGGTGGCTGTTGTGGCGGAAGCCGGTCGCACAAACCGGGTGCGGACATGGAATCTACCTTCGAGACCTTGAATGCCACATGGATCCTGCTATCTGAAGGAGCAATTTGGTCCAGTCGACTCTTTTGAGCCATTTGATGCAACATGGATGGCTAGAAGGGCTTCTTCAACCTCCGAAATTTATGCATGATTCATCTCAGCCCGCCACATGCCTAACCGCCTGCCGCCGCCGCGCCCTCCCCTGAACCGTCTGCTACCGCCATGCTCCCCCACCCCCGCCATCCGTTTAACCCCGGGCACGATCCATTTTTTTCCGGCAAACTGCATTCCACACCCAACACTCATAAGATAGATCATGGGCACCCTGCCACCCTAATATATATACCGGGGTGGCTTCTCTGCCGTCTTCTTCATTCACTCCGTTGAACTTCTTTCACAAATCGACTGACCTACGAACGTAAGTAGGAACATGAAGATACGAGCAGTAGTACCAACTACAAGAAGAACAGTAGTAAGACATAGTACTAGTACTATTGTACATACTAAAGAGTTCAAATAACGAGAAAGAACATAAAAATAGTTCTTCTGGGGCCTCAACACAACACACCCTTGAAAATAAACTAAGCAACTAGTTCGCTTGACACTTCAGTAGAACCAGCATCAGCGATGGCACTACCACCTACTCGGAGTCCGAGTCCACGTCCTCGACTTTGTCCTCGTCCCTCTTCCTCTTCCTCTTCGCCGATGCTTCTTTGCTTGAACCGGACACTGGGCTCTGCTTCTTCATCCAACCGTTGTAGATATTGAAACAAAGGTAGGCATCCATTGTTGCGTACAGGATGTGATCTTCATCTAATGTCTTCGACTCCCATGCATGATGAAACTCATGGTGAGGTTTCTTCAATTTCGCGTACGAAGGATCAATCATGGCTGCTGCCAGGGTCAGCATTGAAGGCTCAGAGGAGGACACCAGGCTTGCCTTTTGGAGATCGAAGGGATGGCCTACAACGAGGCCTATCCGACCTAGGACATCCATGTCGTTCCTAAAGTCTATAGTAAAAAAATTCACTCTTTCGTCCTTGAGGAAGTTCTTAAAATCCTAGCACTCAACGTCAGCATGGCATATTTGGTAGACCAAGCGCACATTATGTACGCAAACCTGGATCACGGCGGGTTTCTTCTTCTCTGCCTCCACTAGTTTCTTCTCTCTTTGTAGGACTGTGGTGTACTCCACATCTAGCCCAGCGACCCACTCATCCGTTGAACGTGTGTAGGAAGCGAGCAAGGCATGCTTTCACCATCGCGGATCCACGTGTGTAGATGAAGAAGAACTCATCGCCGGTGATGGCTCTAACCTGGTACTCAGCGGCGACCACGGAGATTTGGGAGGCCATGGATTTTGGAGGAGGGTTAGCGCAAGTTTAACTGGTGTAATGTGAAAGGATGGGGCGACTTGGAGCGAACTATTGTAAGGTAATGTACTAGTAGAAGACGGGGACGAGTTGGGCGTGCGAACGCCATGGGGTTGCTGGCTTGCCCGGTGAATAAACGGCTGCAAGCCCCCAAAGAGTTCTCGAGAAATATGCGGGACCCAGTAGATGTCATGTCTACTAGACCCATATCGTAGGCCTGACGGTATAGCTTCTGCCTATTCGCACGCCATGCCGGCGCGTGGGTAACTTCACTTAATTCCATCAACCGTCACGCCTCCCACGAACTTCGCCTCCCTCACGCGGTCGCGCCCTTTGAGACTTCGACCGGCTATAAATGAGCAATTTTTTGCCAGTCCGCATGCATGACACTCCCTCTAGTCCTTTTTACTTCCGTCACCGTTTGCAAAGTGTTTGACCAAATTTATAATAAAAATATGAATATCTACAATACTGATTATAATGAGTATAAGAACTACTATTAGATGAGTTAAAGATTCTAAGCCTGAACTAACCCTGAAGTAACTCTAGCAAAAGAGATGTTTGGATGGCAGGGTTAGATGGAGCATGGATACAATGAGGTGCCTTCATGGGCGGTGCGAGAGGGAGGTAGGGAGAGGACGAGAAGCTTCAAGGAAGTGGGGAGGGATCTGCTGCGGGGAGATCGAGAAAAAAATGTGTTTTTTAGTGTCCCGAGAAGAACTAACCCAAATAAGCACCTCTTGGGTGGGTTAGATTTTTTTGGGTTAGTTGTGTTCAAACTAACCCAAACTAACTCTAAACATGGATCCAAACAGGGCCAAGGTTAGCTATTGGAGTACTACTACCTCCCTTCTAGTTTAAAGGGCTCGATTCAAAATTTTCTCGTAATCCTAGCAAGATAGAGGCGGTGGAATAGTTTTTGTAGTTCTTCACAAAAAAATGTGTTTACGAATGGATGCATGAACACTAGTTACTCTAACCCCCCTCTCTTCTTTAATTCTTTGCCACAACAGCATGTTTGCTATTCCCATGTGCATGATACTAGCTAAGATACCACCATTATGGCCAGCCTTAATTATCACATGCAATAATTTAGTGCACCTTGAATTATGAACATGCGGGTAGTGTATGTTTTTAATGACTTGAGACTATACGTAGCCCGGCATGCAAGATGAGACTTATTATGCACCGTTCCCCATACCTGCAGGAAGCCCGTTCGTCTCCAAATCTTTTCCTCTCCATGTGTGGAAAAAATATGCCTGTCAGACTCTCCTTCTCCCTCCGACCGTCCCACCACTCCACCCTGTGTGGAAAAAATATGCATGCATGTCTCTCCTCCCCCCGCGCTCATCCAATCCATTGTGACCAGCAATATTTCCACCCCTTCCCTCCCCCATAATTTGCTCCAACAAATATGGCCACGTACTACCTCCTTTCCGGTTTATAGGGCTCAATTCAAAAATCTCACCAACCAAGTTAGATGATGAGTGGTGGAATAATTTTCATGGTTTGTAAAAGCACTCAATTAATGCGCTTGTTTTTCTCAAGGAATTGTGTTTACCAATGCATTAGTTGCAATGCATGCATGCATGAAGTACATGTATTGGTCAAGTTTCTCATAATCCTCGCATGCAATGAATTAATGCACCTTGAAATCTGAGCATGTGATGGGAGTAGCTGTTACGTTAATCACGTAACATATCTTCCGGGACGTTGCTTCAGTTACTTAACTACAGGTGCATTGGGTCACTGACATATGGGCCCAATAGGGGTCTGGCCCACATGTCAGTGACGCAACTGGACCTACAGTTAAGTCAGTGTAGCTCAGTCCATGTCTTACATAGGTGTGCCATTGCTCACTGTTAATATTGTGCCTCCCACGACATCGCTATCTCCTCCCCTCACGTTCACGTTCATCGCTATCTCCTCCCACTCCCTCTCACATCAACCACCATGGCATCACCCCTCCCAAGCCCTAGGCGGCCCTCGCTGCACAGCGCGGACGGTCACGCGTCGCCGTTCTGTTCCTCGCTGCCACTAGTCGAGGGGGACGCATTGGCATTCCGCTCCTCGCCGCGACGCGTCGAGGTGGACGCGTCGCCGTTCCATTCCTCGCCGCCACTAGTCGATGAGGACGCATCGGTGTTCTGCTCCTCGCCATGGCGTGTCAAGGTGGACGCGTCGATGTTCCCAATCTCGCCAACACGCAAGTCGGAGGACGTGTCGGCTCCCCGCTACGGGGAGAACGTCGCGCCGCCCGTCGAGCCCCCCAGCCTTGAGGAGCTTTGGAAAGAAATGGATGTTGCTGTGTGGGAGGCTTTTCCTCCAGCAGAGCATGCCAAAATAGTGGCAGAGAAGAAGGCCGAGGAAGAGAAGCGCATCGCGGAACAAGCTGCCTGTCATGCCAATGTCACGTCCGAGAGAGTCAGGCAATTGGCTCTTTGGCAGAAGGCTCGTGCGAGGGCCGTGAGGGTGGCGGAGGACGCCCGTGCCAAAGCCCTGAGTGCAGTCGGGCCCAAGCGCCTCATCTACGCTTGGCGGTACGTGGACCAGGTGCATGCTTCCAGCGAGGAGGAGTACCTGTTGGCGCCAGATCACCACACCGGTGAGATCGCGCTCGCCCACCGGCAAGCTGCAAATCAGCACCTCGCGAGTTGCGAGGCTGAGGAAGAGGCGTTGTGTCGGCGCGCTGGGAAACAGCCGTGCACCAGGGCACTCGTGGCACGCCGCAAGCACTCCTGCGAGTGCCGTGGCTTTTAGTTGGAGTATAATTTATGTTTATAAGGCGATCTCATTAGTTTTGGGACGCAATTGATAAATCCCGAACATTCAGGAATTATTAGCGTCCTTAATTATGTATGTAAAAGGGAAACCTTGTGTATTCATACACATTTTGTAAGTACGTGCATATAGCACAAACTTTACTATATGCTATCGCACTACACGTCTCTCTCTATATATGCTTGCAGACTGTGCTACTCCCTCTGTCCAGGTCAATAAGTCATCTTTGGTTGTGCACCATGACCAAGGAGGGAAGACTTTACATAAAAACAGAACAAAATTGTTGATTTGTTAGACTTTTCAAGGACTTCTTTTTTGAAGAAAAAAATCAGCATGGGAGATCTGTTTTCACGAATTGAACTTTGCACGTGCTATGCACGTACCCGCGTACTAGTAATATACTAGTTATAGTTGTCAAATCGAATAGTACTGTGCCGTCCACTGCACGCCCGACTGAACACGCCTCCTCGCCTCCATCAAACCCCTCCGTTAAACCTGCATGCAAACCAAGAAACCTACTCTGGCCCGCGGGAGGAAATTTGCCGGTTGCCGTTGGAAAATAATAGAGTCATGTCCAATCCATTTGAGTTAATTGCGTGTATGATTCTCCCTCTACAAAGAGTTAATTGCATCCTTAATCTTGTATTCGAACTACTCTATGGGTTCCACTGTCAGTACAATGTACATGACTTACAGGCTGGCTACAGATTCGTACAGAAAGTTAAAAAGAAACAAATCCATACTTAATCCTGTATTCTAAGTACTCTATGGGTTAGTATATATTAAAAAAATAGCTAACGTTTAGGACAGAATTCGAACTCAGGTCATCGCGTTGCGAGCATCCGGCCCGGACCAGTAAACTAGGTGTTGGTTGCAGAGAATGCAAGAGATAAACCTTTATAACAATGAGCCCGTTCATTGCAACGGATCCAAAGTAGAATAATACATATTCAAAAATTTGAAAGAGAAATGTTTAGTTTTGATATACGTATCACTAAAAATATCTTATGTTTCAATCCAAACATTTTACTTTTGATATAACAATGATTCGACCAGTACTGTGATCACTCAAGCAAGTTGTCTGACTTCGATATGACCCTATGCTACTGGTATGTGTCTCGTAAGTCAAGCGGCATGCTGTAGTCATCATCACCTGTCCACTTCTCGCAGCACATATTCACTTCTCCATCTTTGTCCGCTCTTCCATCCCCGCTAAGCGCCTCCCCGCTCATCGAATCTTCCATCCCCGCTAAGGCGCCTCCCCCCTCTTCCGAAACCTAAGCACTAACAATGGCAGAACCGAGCAGCATCCGCCGATAGAGTGGTTGGAATTCGCTCCCCACAAAGGTAATCAAGCTCATTGTTTCGCGTGTGGACAATCTCAGTACCATGCCGCTCGCCGCGTGATCGTCGGGGTTGTACCGTTTACTCAAAGCCCTCAGGCCGGAGCTTTTTAAGCCAGCTCCTTGCTTGCTAATGCCACCTGATCTTCAGAAACAGGGTGTCACGCAACATAACGATCGTACGGTGCCAAGCATCAACCCCCTTGACTGCGATCCGATCCCCATCACCCTCAACTACATTAATGGTATGTATCGGTTCATCATGAACACGTCTTGGATGGTGCTCGTCGACGGTCGCGATAGCTGGATGCTCGTGGAGGTCTACACCCGGCGATTGATCCCCCTTCCTTCCATTAACACTGCTCTGCTTTGGCTCTGCGGCCCAGTATACTCGGAATCTTATAGTAGCCAACATGATACCAAGTTTGATTTTCTCAAGGTTGTGATCTGCCAAGTGCCCAGAAGATCTGCGAATTATAAAGAGTTCAGGCTAATTGCGTTCTTCAACCGCGGTCTCTCCTATCTGACAGGTCACTGTGGTAAGTGGATCAATCTGCACGTCCATCGCAGGATCGTACATCCTCCATGGTTCTCTGATGCCATTGAACACAAGGGCTTCATTTAAGCCGTCGACTCCTTCTATGGCTGGACGTATTGCTGCCTACTCCAGTCATCGCTACAAACGGTTGTTACAACAGTATGTTACTTTCCTATGATATCATGATGGCTTTCTTATATTATTGTAAACATTTACTAAAAAAATATTCATGCTCATAACATGCTGTTCTTAAGATTGACTACATCAAGAGCCCTTTTTTATTTGACTCCAACTTTTTTAGGGTTATTTGATTCCAACTTGATATGATGTTGTAAGCTGCCTGGTGTCCCTACCCTTTCTAATCCCAGAACCTTTTAAAGAAAAGAGGCATGGTAGTTGCAGGTGGTTTCTGGCTCGATCAGACGACAGTGAACGATTGATGATCGTTCGCACGTACCGGTCATGTTGTTTCGTGGAATACAATCACAGTCACTGCAAGGTCTTTGAGCAGGATCCCAGCTTCTCTAGGCCTTCAGGAATTTTTGACTATTTGTTGGACTGAATTATCCGATTAAGCAGGAGATAACCGACGGCAAGGATCATGATGGCAGCACGGTTTCGTTCATTAGGCAAAACTGTGTGTTCATATTGTACCACGCGTCTCTGCATGCACCATACCCTGATATGTGCCACCATGCTCTGCGGCCCAAAGTAGGAGAGAGGGTCGCAAGTATCAGACTTTGACCTGCTAGCTGGAGTTTCCCCCGTCAGGCACCACTACAGGAATCAGCTACTTTGCCGTCCGCCACGGCGGACGGCAAAGCCATGAACGGCGGATGGCAAAGAGCTTTGCCGTCAGCCGAGGATGGCAAAAGGCTCCGGCAATGTAGGCTCTGGTAAACAGTTTCTTTGCCGTCTGCTACTGATGGCAAAGTCTTTGCTGTCTGCGGCGGACGGCAAAGAGAGCGCGGCGGACGACAAAGAGAGCGGACGGCAATAATTGCGATGTCAGTCCATTAAGTGGCTAACGGCAGGCCTTTGCCGTCCGCCGCTGACGGCAAAATTTCTAGTGTCTTTGCCGTCAGCCGTATGATGTCATCTACACGTCACTACATGGCAGATTCTTTGCCGTCTGCCACTGATGGCAAAGTCTTTGCCGTCTGCCACTGTAGGCAAACTGACCAAATGGGTCAGCTCCCAGGAAGCACAGCTGGATGCCACGTGGCTTCTTTGCCGTCCGCGGCAGACGGCAAAGAGCAGGTTGCCGTCGGTGGCAGACGGCAAAGAGCCTGCATATTGGCTCTTTTATCTGTTTTTTATTAAATCCAACAATTTTCATCACAAGTATATATGACATATATAGATATATTTCAAAAGGCCATTACAGAGAAAACATATAAGATATCCAACACATAACTTCATCATCCAACCATATATATTACATGCATAGTTCCATCATACATAACAAGTTCAACATAGAGGCATCCAACGATACATGCATAGTTCAACGATACAAAAGAAACAGAGAAAGGGATAAGGAGCACTCCATCTATGCAAGCTTTCGTCAAGTGAATGAAATCTGCAAAATGAAAAATAAGAAAGTTAGAACAAAAAGAGTAGAACAAGAAGAAGAGTAGAACAAGAAGAAGACTAGAACAAGAAGAGTAGAACAAGAAGAAGACTAGAACAAGAAGAGTATGTCATTTATGAGCTAACTTACGTGAAATGGATCATATATGAGTTAACTAAGTTGAAATGGGTCGTTTATGAGCTAGCTAAGGTGAAATGGATCATTTATGAGCTAACTTAGTTGAAATGGGTCGTTTATGAGCTAACTAAGGTCAAATGGATCGTTTTTGAGGTAACTAAGGTGAAATGGATCATTTTTAGCTAACTTAGGTGAAGTGGATCATTTATGAGCTAACTTAGTTGAAATGGATCGTTTTTGAGCTAACTTAGGTGAAATGGATCATTTATGAGCTAATTTAGTTGAAATGGATCTTTTTGAGCTAACTTAGGTGAAATGGATCATTTAAGAGCTAATTTAGGTGAAATGGATTGTTTTTTAGCTAACTTGGTGAAATGGATCGTTTATGAGCTAAATTAGTTGAAATGGATCGTTTATGAGATAACCTAGGTAAGATGGGTCATTTTGGAGTTAACCTAGGTGAAATGGGTCATTTTAAAGCTAACGTAGGTAAAATGGATCATTTAGGAGCTAATCTAGGTAAAATGGGTCATTTTTGACCTAACTTGGATGAACTGGATCATTTATAAGCTAACCTAGGTAAAATGGGTCATTTTAGAGCTAACTTAGGTAAAATGGATCGTCTATGAGCTAACTAAGCTAATTATGCAATTGTTGACATAAGTAAGCTAAGTACAGATCGTTTTAGAGCTAACTTAGGTAAAATGGATGGTTTTGGAGGTCAGTAAGCTTATTAAGTCATTTTGGAGGTGAAGAAGCTATAAGTCTAGGTCATTATGGTAAGCATTGGAGGAAATAAAGCTAAGTCTAGGTCTTTATGCATGTGTTAAGCAAAACACTAGATAAACTTACCAAGATCCAGGAGGTGTAGGAGCGGGGTGGCTCGTGTCGGTTGCTGGAGAAGGATTGTGCGATGCTTGTCTGGAGTTATGCTGCACCAAAGATCATTTCCAATGTCTTGTTAGCATGATGACACTCAAATGTTAAGACTAGCAAGTAATGTCCATTCAAATAAAACTCACCGTGGTCCCAGGAGCAATCACTGGCATCGGTGGAGCGGTCTGACCTGTCTTCTCGCACACAGACTGCACATTTGGTTTTGACGACTCAGTCATACTAGTTAGTAATGAGACAAACACTACATGAATGTTTTGGCTAATCTGTAGAAGAAACTTACCACAAGGAGCTCGTACATGGCCCTTGCCTGCATGTCATTCCGTGCCCTCTCCTCCTCCATCATCTTTGCCATCCTCTCCTCCAACTCCCGCTGCCTCTCCGCCGCCTCCGCCAGAAGTTTCTCCGTTCTATCTCTCTCACTCTGTATAGCAGCCTGCAACACCACTCACATGACCATTTGTAATCATTGATGGAAGCGCACACAATGTAATGGAGAAAGATAACTGAGTACGTATCACTAACCTTGATGGCGAGTTGCACTGGCCGTTCACGAGGCCTTATCTCAGGAGCAGAGCTCGACTGGTGCTCCTTGATCTCCGGGAGAGTGCTAGGACAACGGATAAGTCCATCTCCAATGGCTATGGAGCCATGGGACCTCCCGCCACCAGATATCATCAACAGCTCTGGATCAATGGGACCCTGGCTCGGGTTAAAGTCCTCCCCTTTCCTCGCCTTCCACTCATCTCTATATCTCACGAGCTTGTTGTGGGAGGAGATGTTGGTGAAGTTGTTTGCATCATCGACGTCAGACTGAGAGAAAGCCTTGACTTTCTTGAAAGAGGCAGTGTGGCATGGCATACAGGTCGTACACCTCTGGCACCTTATCCGCCTTATTGTAGCGTGCCTGAAAGAGAGAAACAATGAAAATTAGTAATTAAAGGGCTCAAGCTAGCATGATGAATGAATTGCATGAATCATGAAGCAAACCACATACCCAGTTGCGCCCGAACTGATATAAGTTGGAGCTGCCTTGATGGTGTGGCACACCTTCCATTTGGGCACGTTTGTCCTTGGCCTCTTTGTGGAGGGCTAGCCATTGTTTTGAGCACCACTCATCGACCAACACCTCCCAACAATCCATCCGATCCACACACCATCTCGGAGGCGCCTAAGTTAGCAAATAGAAACTTGAGCGCGACGGCTAAGAATTACTGAATGAAGGAACTTAAGTAGAGAAGGCCTTAAGAATTACCTTCATGTACTGCTCCTTACTCAGGAACTTATCGCGACACGCTGGCTTGGTCTTCTTTATACCACGCAAGGCGTAGTAGTCTCGAACAGCCTGCACTCGAGCCTCGTGCCGTAAGTTCTGGAGTAGGCGCTTGCAGACGTTCTCGATAACATGTGCCGCGTCCTCCTCGTATCCCTCCTCACACCTGTAGAATGTCTGCAATCAAATGAGACAATATTGATTAGTACAATTAATAACTAGCTAGTTGAAGATTTTTAAATGTGTAAAGGAGAAATTACCCAGAACTTTCTGATCACCATGTCTGCCCTCGTGTCGCACACAACACCGTCGATAATCTCATCCGGCGGGGCCGGGGCAGCCACGTAGTGCTCCCAGCTCAATCCAAGCTCTGGAAGCCGACCCTCACCAGGCATCGTGACAAACCCCGGGAAGTTTTGCCGGCAAAGAACTCCAAGGACGGAGTTGGGCCGGCGGACACTATGATGGTGGTCCCAACCCCTGCAGCATGACAAGGCCAACGCATTAGTTATTTGAAACAACGTGAATACACAAGGTACAAAAATATTAAATGCACTTACGTACCTCTCCCCATCAAGGAAAATCAACCACCTCTGCTCGTGGGTCACCGGCACGGACGGGAGCTGTGTAGCACCACGCTGGTAGACGGTGCCCCCCTCCTCCTCAAGATCAGTCGGCTCCCCGCCATCATCAGCATGGCCACTCGGCTCCTCGGGCTGATCCGACCAGGTACCCCATCTGGACGTGTGCTCCACAGGGGTCACGTGGGCCGAACTCTCGTGGGCCGAAGGCCAGTCGACCCGAGGCTCGTGGGCCCAAGACCCGTGGACCCGAGGCTCGTGGACCGGAGTCCGTGTAGCCTCCTCCTCGGACGAGTCCACCCTAGCAGTCACGTGCTTGGGTGAAACGGCTGGGGGTGGCGGCGAGGAAGGCACCGTAGCAGTCACCCTACCTCCTCTCCCATGACCACGTGCCCCACCTCCTCTCTTCCTACCTCGTCCCCTGCTGGGCACCGCGGTCGACGAAGAAGGGCCCGACGGTGTGGCCATACTGTCTAGCAATGCTCGGCGGAGAGGTGCGTCTGGAATGGAAGACCTCAGAACACGCTCCCGACCAGCGCCCACCATCTTTCAACACCTGCCATGACAAACAGTAAACGAAATTAGTACAAAATAAAAAAAGACCGACATGAATAATAATATGTGTATCACTTAAGTGTATCATCATCAAGTACAACATAAAAAAATGTAATACCTGACACTACTAATAATCTCGATCAGTATCATCAATAAATGCATAATCATCATCATCACTATAATCAATGACGGGCTCATAGGGTTCATTGGCATCAACATGTGCAAGGCCACCTTGGCGTAATCGGTCAAGCATTGACAGGTCATCCGCAGCAGTAACCTCTTCTTGTTCCGGCTCTTCTTGTTCCTCCTCTGGGGTGATGTCGGATTCATTATCGCTGTCTACTTCAATGTTTTGGGGTGAAGTATAGCGGTTCTTGAAACACTTTTTGGAAAGACATGTCTCTTGGAAGAATTCTCCTTCATGTGTCTGGGTTAATGTGAGGTTCATAATCCTCTTCCTTTGGGGGAGAAAGTCTAGCACGTGGCGGCACTTCATAAACGACATCCCAACCTTTTAGATTTGGATTAGTTTGGCAGGCCCACGGTAGATAGAATACTTGGGTCGCCTGTTGAGCCATAATATAGACATCAGGAACATCTAAATGAGTGCTTTGGTTTATTTCAACTAGCCCTACATGTTCATGAGTCCTTCTAGTCTCCTTCGGCTGAAACCAATAACATTTGAAGACTACGACATTCGGTGGGTTTTCACCATAGAACAGAAGTTCATAAATTGCTTCAACTCTCCCATAATACTCGGTACCTCCTTCGCCGATAGCAGATACACAACAATTTGTTGACTTTCGGTCGGCCATAGATAGCTCTTTGCCATAGGTACGAAAGGATACCCGTTGATGTCGTACTTGTCAAATGAACGGACCTTATAGTCAAAACCATTAGTGACTTGTCTCAATTCGGCGTCCATAGACTCTGAATTAGCCTACAAGTTTAATATGAAAGGATTGTTGCATTATGCACAAATTAGCGAATGAAATGAAATTGTCTAATAGAAATTACCGTTTGTTTGAACCAAGAGATGAAACCGGGATAGCCACCTCCTTGCTTTGCGAGAAGCTCATACTCTTCGACGGAATCCTTTTGGATCTCCGCTCCATACGAGAATATGGTGACGTATCGACTGTATGACATATCTAGGAATAAGAGTAGTTCAAAGGAAATAGAAGTTGCGAAACAATGTACCGAGAACTTACTCGATGTACGGCCGCACTTCTATCAGGTTGTTGAAGATATACAATGAAATGGTCTGCCATTCTTCGTTAACCAAAGATACTGGATGTGAAACACTAGCTGGTGCGTGATTCCCTTTGAATAGGCTGAGGTTGGATCCACCCTTTTTAGGCTCGTCAGCATTGTACCGAGGCTTCGGATTATGCAAATGACGATTATGCAACATCACCGGCATTACCCACTCAATCCATATGTGCCAATCATGACTCTTGAGACCAAATATCTTCAGTTTATCAAGATTTGCTCCCCTCTTTAGATTGGCTGCATACCCACAAGAGAATTTCCCTCATAGCTGGCCTTCCAAGATTGAACCATGCCTTTGGCTTCGTCCAGTTCTACTTTCCTTTCGGTTCTTTCATGTTTTGTAACGGCCTATCACATAGCGCCTCCAGATCGACTCTAGCCATAGTATTATCCTTTGACTTCCCATCTATGCCGAACAATGTACCAAAAAGTGCCTCGGCGATATTCTTCTCAGTGTGCATCACGTCGATGTTGTGTGGGCAAAGGAGGTCTTTGAAGTAAGGCAGATCCCATAAGCATGTTTTGTGAGTCCACGCATGCTTAGTATTATACCCCTTGAAGTACCCTGGACGTTGTGGATCTGGCTCGAGAGCGTTTAACTGATCCAGGGTCTGTTGGCCTGTCAATGGAGGTGGTGCAGAGTTTTTGACAACTCTACCCCTGATGAAGTTCTTCTTGTCTTTCCTGAACTTATGGCGAGGATCCAGGAACTGTCTATGCATGTCGAAGCAAGAAAACTTGCGACCGGCCTGAAGCCAACGAAACTCAAGAGCTCCCTTGCATGTGGGGCACGGGAACCTTCCATGCACACACCAGCCAACGAATAGCGCATACGCCGGCAAGTCATGCGTCGAGTACATGTACCAGACACACATTATGAAGTTCCGTTTGCTAAAGGCATCATATGTCTTGAACCCATTATCCCAAGCTTCTTGCAATTCGTCCTTAAGCGGCTGCATGTACACATTCATATTTTTTCCTGGATAGTTGGGTCCTGGAATTATCAACGTCAGGAAAATGTTCTTTCTTTGCATAATCTGTCCGGGGGGGGAGATTGAGTGGAAAGACAAATACGGGCCAACAACTGTATTGGGCTGCCGTCATACCAAACACACTGAACCCATCCGTGCTGATGCCGACTCGAGGATGCCTCGGATCTGCCACTTTGTCAGCATGTAATTCATCAAACTTTTTCCACGCAACACCATCCGATGTGTGTACCATCATCAGATTCCCATCTGCATCTAGTTCGGTTCTTTTGCCTATTTTGTGCCATGTCATCTGTCTGGCCGTCTCTTCGACCATGAAAAGACGTTGAAGTCTTGGTATGATTGGCATATACCGAAGAACACTAACGGGGATTTTGGTCTGTGTCTTCTCACCCATACCGTTGTCTACCACAATATACCTGGAAGACTTGCAAATGGGACAATAGTTCAAGTCCGCATAGTCAAGCCTAAATAAGGCACATCCTTTCTCACAGGCATGTATCTTCTCATAGGGCATCTTCAGTGCACGGAGGATTTTGTCCGACTGGTACAGGTTTGCAGGCATTACATGGCCTTTGGGTAGAAAGCGTCCAAATACTGTCATAATTGCGTCATAGCATTCTCTGCCCAAGTTGAACTGAGCCTTCAGAGCCATTACTTGTGAGATGGCATCCAACTGACAAAGCTCAGTGTGCTCGTGGAGCGGACGTTTCAAAGACTCCAACATTTCATTGAAGGCCTTTGCAGATTCCTCCATCTCCTCGTCCGAATCCCGAGCATCATCATAGCCTTGCACCATGTTTTCCATCCCGGTACCATGCTCGTTGGTGCGACGACGATCCACCTCAGCTCGGTCACGTTGGGCAGACTCACCATGAAATGTCCACACCGTATAATCGGGCGTAAAACCACTCTTCTGCAGGTGTTTTCCCATTTCAGCCTCTGTCTTCTTTTCCCAATTGCCGCACCGGAAACAGGGGCACCAGGTTTTCTTTTGGCCATTTGCAAATGCGGCTTGCACAAACCCCTTAGTTTTTGTGAACCATTCAGCGCTCCATTTGTTCTGACTAGTGTGACCGGTATACATCCAAGCACGGTCACTCATCTTGACTTTCAGAGCTACTGGACACACAACAATTATATATGTAATTCACCATGTATATATTCATCAGTTGATCTACTTTGTCAATTTTATTACGTCCATGCAACCTACACTCTAATAGGTAATGATAGGTCCTAATCCCACCCGTGTATGTGTAGATTGGGTTTATTTTCCCATGCTATGCTCCGGATCCGACGCAAAATTTCGGCATCACCTCCCCGCTGTTCTCCTGATACACGTCTCTGCAATAAACAGAGAGGATGTGTACCCGGAGAACAACAGGGGAGGCACTGACGAAATATATGCGTCGGATCCGGAGCAAAGCATATGGGAAAACGAACCCAATCTACACATACTCGGGCTGTCCATGGATAGCGTTGGACAATTCGAAAGAATCAAGGTTATAAATATGCAAATGCCTGCATATTTATAACTATGACGCTTTCGAACGGGAGACACATATTGGTTACGCATACTGATGATTCAAGACACATATATAGCTAGCTATCAAGTTTCATCGGAATAGATCAAATAATTAATGGGGGAGGAGGACTTGTCATTTGTGCTCACCCACGAACGAAGGGGCAGAGCTCGTCATACGCACGGCGAGGTCGTCGAACACCAAACCTCGCAGCGATGAAACAACTGCACATTTAAAACTACACGATCAACACAATTATATATGATGTTTTTCATAACAAAATCGAAAAATATATGACCTAACTAATAATTCACAAATATATGACCCCGTCGGCCTCTGGAAGGCCAAAGAACACCTTTTCGGGAGGTGTCAGTGGTCGGGGTGTCCTGTCGGTGTCGGGGTGCCGTGTCGGGGTCAGGGTCGGGGTCGGGGTGTCGGGTCGGGGTGCCGGGTCGGGGTAGGGGTGCCGTGTCGGTGTCGGGGTCGGGGTGTCGGGTCAGGCTCGGGGTCGGGGTGTCGGGGTCGGGGTCGGGGTCTCGGGGTCGGGGTGTCGGGTCGGGGTCGGGGTGCCGTGTTAGTGTCGGGGTCGGGGTGTCGGGTCAGGCCCGTGGACGAGGTCTCGGGGTCGAGGTGTCGGGTTGGGTGCTGGGTCGGGGTCGGGGTCTCGGGGTCGGGGTGTCGGGTCAGGCTCGGGGTCGGGGTCTCGGGGTCGGGGTGTCTGGTTGGGGTGCCGGGTCGGGGTCGGGGTGCCGTGTCGATGTCGGGGTAAGGGTGGGTGTGGTGTCAGGGTGTCGGTGTCGGGGTGTCGTGTCGGTGTCGGGGTGCTGGGTCGGGGTCGGGGTGCCGTGTCGGTGTCGGGGTCGGGGTGTCGGGTCGGGGTCGGGGTGTCGAGGTCGGGGTCGGGGTCCGGGTGTCGGGGTCGGGGTCGGGGTGTCGGGGTCGGGGTCTAGGGGTCGGGGTGTCGTGTCGGGGTCGGGGTGCCGGGTCGGGTCGGGGTTTTTTCCTCTTCTTTCCTTTTCTTCTTCTTCCTATTCTTCCTTTTCTTCCTTTCTTCCTTCTTCTTCTTCTTCCTCCTTTCCTTTTTCCTCTTCTTCTTCTCCTCCTCTCCTCTTTTTTCTTCCTCTTCTTCCTCTTCTTCTTTTTTCTTCTCCTCCTCCTCTTCTTCTTCTTCCTTTCCTTTTTCCTCTTCTTCTTCTCCTCCTCTCCTCTTTTTCTCTTCTTCTTCTTCTTTCCTCAAACTAAACTAAACCTAAAAGTAAAACTAAAACTAAAACTAAACTAAACATAAACCTAAAACTAATAAAACAGAAAAAAGGAAAAAACTAAATCTAAACCTAAAACTAAACTAAAACTAAACCTAAAACTAAATCTAAACTAAAACTAAAAAAGAAAAAAACAGAAAAAAGGAGGGGGGCTCACCTGGGGTACGGCCGGTGGAGGAGGGGGGTGGGGCGGTGGAGGAGCTGGCCGGGGCGCCGGGCCTAGGGCGGTGGGGCGCCGGGCGGCGGGGGGCCGGGGCGGCGTGGGGGGGCGACGGGGCGGCGGGGGGCCGGGGCGGGGGTCGACGGGGCGGCGGGGGCGACGCGGCGGCAGCGGCGGGGGCGAGAGGCAGCGGCGCGCGGCGGGTGGCGGCGGTGGCGGTGGGGTGGGAAGTGCTGGCAGGGCGAGGAGAGAACAAAGAGGGGCGGGGGGCACGGGCCGTTAGATACTGCCCTCTTTGCCGTCCGCCCCTCTTTGCCGTCCGCCCTTTTGCCTCTTTGCCGTCTGCTGGCAGACGGCAAAGAGGTGGGCCGTTAAGTTTTTCCCAGACGGGCGGGGGGTGGGGGCCACCTCTCTCTTTGCCGTCCGCCAGCAGACGGCAAAGAATCTTTGCCGTCAGCTGGCGGACGGCAAAGATCTGGCGGACGGCAAAGAGCTTCTTTGCCGTCAGCCAAATCTTTGCCGTCTGCTTTTTGGTAGCTGATGGCAAAGAGCTTCTTTGCCGTCAGCTAGCTGACGGCAAAGAGCTGGCAGATGGTAAATTAGCTGATTCCAGTAGTGCACCCATCTGGTTCAAGCCATGAGCGAATCTCCATAGCTTAATAAATAGTAACGTCTAACTGAGCGAGTTAGTTAGATGCATACACTTGGTGTAGTAGGATCTTTATTTAGTTTGATGCATACACTTGTTCTTTTTGGTAGCCCTTTGGTAATGATGGCTGATGTTTGGTTTGGAAGAGAGAGCTTCGTCTTCACTCTTCTGGCCTGCTTACTGCTTTTGTTGCACCCCTAGCCCTGGTTGCTGTTGCTGCTATTTTCAATGTACAATCAGTAGTATATTTCGTCTGTTGGTTGAATAAATGTGTTGTTAGAATGACAAACACAATGTTTTGGAAGTGGTTTCATGGTTCGATCCTTTAGTGCCCCGTACCGTACGTAGCTCATACTATTTTTCGTACGGAACACATTTTCCACTTGTTGATAACATGCGACCCACTAATGAAGGCCCAATAGAGAAGCTTATAATTAACTGGAAGGGAGGTGTCATGGTATTCTCATGGGGGGGGGGGGGTTGGGTGCAAGACGACATATGCCACAAGGTGGCTTCGTGTGAGGGCAAGACTGCTACCGGAATATCCAGGGACGGGTATGCGAGTAGCACGCGCTAGTTTACCCAGGTTCGGGGCTCTCCGAAGAGATAACACCCCTACTCCTGCATGTCTGAGTATATCTGGTATGTATATCTGGTATAGTGTTGCTCCTGGAGCTGTATCTGAGCTCAGTCCCATAGGCATCTGGCTTTGTATATGTATGAGTGTGGTGGCCGTTGCTTCTGGCCGAATGAGTGTGCTCGGGCATGCTTGCCCGTACGTGAGGGGAGTGGATGGCTAGCTAGCTCTCTTTCTAGCTAGCTTGCTTGAGTGTGGGTGCGGGAGTGTCCATCCTGGATGGATGGATATGTGCCCATATATATAGGCATGGCCAGCTTAGAGAGTAAGCTAGGTAGTGACATGGGCAAGGCATGGTGGGTGTCATCCTTGTCCCCTGGGTCACTTCATAAATAGTGCCCAGGGACAAGGGACACTGTACATGATGGCTGGGGTGACACATGAACAGTGCCGGGTACGGCCGTCACATCGGGGTCGCGTCAGGCTGCAGTTGACTTCGGGCAGCCGGCCTGGTGGAGCAGTCGACAGCGAGCAGTCAGCCTAGTGGAGCAGTCGGCAGCTAGCAGTCGGCCTGGTGGAGCAGTCAGCAGCCAGCCGCCAGCCGCCGGCCAGGTAGTTGGACTATGGGGCTTTGCTAGCCCCGATGTCTTGAATTCTTGTCTCGCCGTCTTCGGGGTATCCGTGTCAAATTACTCCGACAGTAGCCCCCAAGCCTCCGGGCAACTTGGCAAAGTTGGGCGGAGGTTTTTTGGCGAGTGTTCATGGAAATGATCATGAAAAAGACAAAGTTAGTCCACACAGATATATCAAATGTTTGCTTTTAGCATTGCAAGTTTTATGCGGGGGGTGCCGACTCAATTTCGTCCGAGCCCCCTTAATCTTTTTCGTGTTCCCTCCACTTTTTGGCTTGTGCTCTTGCTTGCCGGACAGCCGCTCCACGGTTTGTGGCTGAGAGTGGGCCGCGAATTGGAGTGTACAGTACTCAGAGTCTGGGAGCAGATTCAACCGAGTAGATACTTGTAAAGGAAACGGTCGGATCGCCTGATCCGTTTTTCTTCCCAGACGTTTTTCGCGTGGGTGACCTCCAGCGTTCACTCTTGCTAGTCGGACAGCCGCTTTGCGGTCTGTTACTAAGAGTGGGCCTTTGGTACCACGCACGTTACTAAGCCGTCTGCGGGAACTAACGTCTCAGGCCAAGCGGCCAGCCCCCAGGCCAACTCTGGCTGGCGCCGGGGCGAACAGTGATGCAACTATAATGAAATGTGGAGACCACCCCCGAGCATCGCTCGGGGTTATCCATGCTTGCGTGGTGCGAAAAATATGTGGGTGAGGAGCTCACATTGATTTTCGTGTAGTCGAGGCGGAGTTTGCCGAAGACAGCCGGCGTGGCTCATAGCTTGCTGAGCGCGCCGGCGCACCTGCTGGGTGTAGTCTTTGAGCCTCCGGGTGCTCGAAGGGGGTCCCGGCCTGTCAGGCACGACCAGCCAGGTGGCGAGGCGACTTGTAGCGCCCATTTTTCTTCTTTTTCTCTTCTGTCGTTTGCTGGCAGCCGGACAAAAACTCTTCTTTTGTCTGCAATCTTTCGTGGGGGCGCGCCAGTGCACCAACTGGGTGTAGCCCCCGAGATTCGGGCCGACTACTGAGTAGTTAGGCCGGATCTTCCGGCAACTACCTTGTCTTCTTCTTCGCGGGGGCGCTTCAGTGCACCCGCTGGGTGTAGCCCCCGAGATCTAGGCCGACTGTTGAGCAGTCGGGCCGGATCCCCTGGCAACTACTTTGTCTTCTTCTTCGAGGGGGCACATCAGCACACCCGCAGGGTGTAACCCCCGAGATCTGGGCCGACTGCTGAGCAGTCTGGCCGGATCTCCCGGCAACTATTTTGTCTTCCTTTTGAAGTTGATTCTTTTTTCTTCTTCTCTTTGTCCGACTGTGGCAGCCGGACTCCGACTCAGCTGTCGGACTTCTTTGCACCCGGCTAGGCAGCCAACACCTTCTTCACAGCAGGTGGTCGGACGCACATCTTGGCAGTCAAACGAAATTTTTAGCCGGGCGCGGCTAGTCGGATGCGCATCTGGCAGTCGGACGCAAATTCCAGTCAGCTACGTGCAGTCGAACGGACATCTCTTTCTATCTTTTTTTTTTCTTACGGGCACTTGGCCACTTCTCAGCCAGATTGGGCACTCGGCCTCTTCTCAGCCGGATTGGGCACTCGGTCTCTTTTATTTTCCCCGAGCACCTGACCTCATCTAACTTTCCTTTTTATTTTCTTCTTCGGGCACGCAACCGCAGCAGCTGGCCACAGTGGGAGCGCAGCAGCCGGCCTCTTCTTTCTATTCTCTAGCGGGATGGGCACCCAACCCCTTTCTTTCTTCAGCCTCTCTTTTTTTTCAAGTGTCGCTCACAGCAGACGGCCGGAGCGGGGAGCCGGCGGGGCACAGACGGCCACGGCGCTCATGGCGGGAGCTATAGCCGGCAAGGTCGGGTGGCGGTGAGGCCGGGCCGAGTGGTGGAGCCTGCCAGGGGTGGGTCGCGGGCACACCGAGCCGAGCGCGCGAGGCGCAGAAGGGCGGAGGCGGAGGTGATGAGTCGGCCACCCGGAGCCGGCCCGGGCTGGGCGCGGGGAGGCGATCTGGAGGAGCCGGCCAGCGGGCGCACGGTGACCCGGCCGAGCGCGGGAGGCGTGGCGCGCGGGACGGAGTCAACATGCGGGAGGGCGAGGTGACGCAGGAGCCGGATCTAGTGCGGCGATGCGGGGGGAGCTAGACCCGGCAGCCGACTAGAGTGGAGGCGAGGCACAGCCGGCGCGTGTGCAGAAGTCGGCACTCCGGCAGAGAACCAGGCCGCCGTCTTACGGGAGCGGAGCCAGCCGGACGGGTCGAGGCATGAGCCGGAGCCGGCCGCGGCAAGCCGGCGAGGTTCACCCGACCGCGGGTCGGCGCACGGGAGAGCGAGGACGGCGCGCGCTCTGCAGCGGTGCAAGAGCCGGCAGTCGGCGGGGCACGGAGGCCGTGTGCGAAGGAGGAGTCGGCGCCGCGACGCGGATATGGGCCGGCACACGGGCGCAGCCAGACGTGACGCGATGGTGGGGGACCGGCCAGCCAACAGCCGGCGCGCGCGCAGCCGCGGGAGCCGGAGCGGCGCGTGGGGACAAAGGCGCCCGGGCAGCCGGCCGTAGTCGAGCGCACGTGAGGAGGCCCCATGCGGCGTCTGGGTAACGCAGCGGGGGTCGGGGCGAGTGGCCCAGCACGGTGGGGTGGAATCGGGCCTGATAGCCGTGCGCACGCACGCGGAGCAAAGGCGAGCTGGGGTGGCCGCGGGCGATGTTGACATGGACGGGGGAGCGTAAGCAGACCAGGAGGCCGGCGGCTCGTGCGCTGGCAACAAGCGGGCGCAGAGGTCGCCCGCGGTCAACAGGTGAAGCTGGACGAGCTGCGTAGCAGGCCTAGCGCACGACCATTGTACGACCACTGTGCAAGGATTATACGGTGATTATCTGGCTCGGGTATGGCCATAGTCTGGGATGCTGATGGCTATGGTTTGATACATGTTGGCTAATGGTTTGACCATTGTTGACTTGAATCTTGCTAGCTCGTATAGATGGGATATGGAGTGGCAAACGCGTGTTCCGGCCGAAAGCAAGGCGCAACGCGGAGGGGAGCAGATGCGAACAACGCGTGGATGGACACGACCGACTGAAGTGAGCCCGCGCGTGGCACGCGTGCGGACTACCGGCGTTGCAACGGTGGTGATGACGACGCACTGCCCTGCACGGATGCGCCGAGGGTGTGCTGATGTCGAGCCCTCGACCGGCGCCGGAGAGGTGGCGACGTCGCAGTGATGATGAAGATGGTGAGGCCGACGGCGAGGACGCGCCGTCCCGCACGGCCGCTCCGGGGGCGGCTCGAAGTCGAGCCCCCGAGTGCTACCGGAGAGACCGCGCGACGCCGCGGCGGTGATGGCGAAGATGGTCCCGCCCGTACTGCGAAACCAGCAGCAGTGCGGTAGCATAGTAGCGGCCCACGGTGGGAGCCAAATGTCGTGGTATTCTCACGGGGGGGGGGGGGGGTGCAAGACGACATATGCCATAAGGTGGCTTCGTGTGAGGGCAAGACTGCTGCCGGAATATCCAGGGATGGGTATGCGAGTAGCACGCGCTAGTTTACCCAGGTTCGGGGTTCTCCGGAGAGATAACACCCCTACTCCTACATGTCTGAGTATATCTGGTATGTATATCTGGTACAGTGTTGCTCCTGGATTTGTATATGAGCTCAGTGCCATAGGCATCTCGCTTTGTATATGTATGAGTGTGGTGGCCGTTGCTTCTGGCCGAATGAGTGTGCCTGGGCATGCTTGCCCATACGTGAGGGGAGTGGATGGCTAGCTAGCTCTCTTGCTAGCTAGCTTGCTTGAGTGTGGGTGCGGGAGTGTCCATCCTGGATGGATGGATATGTGCCCATATATATAGGCATGGTTAGCTTAGAGAGTAAGCTAGGTAGTGGCATGGCCAAGCCATGGTGGGTGTCATGCTTGTCCCCTGGGTCACTTCATAAATAGTGCCCAGGGACAAGGGACATTGTACATGATGGCTGGGGTGATACATGAACAGTGCCGGGTACGGCCGTCACATCGGGGTCGCGTCAGGCTACAGTTGACTTCGGGCAGCCGGCCTGGTGGAGCAGTCGGCCTGGTGGAGCATTCGGCAGCCAGCAGTCGGCCTGATGGAGCAGTCAGCAGCCCGCAGCCAGCCGCCGGCCAGGTAGTTGGACTGATGGGCTTTGCTAGCCCCGATGTCTTGAATTCTTGTCTCGTCGTCTTCGGGGTATCCATGTCCAATTACTCCGATAGTAGCCCCCAAGCCTCCGGGCAACTTGGCAAAGTTGGGCGGTGGTTTTTTGGCGAGTGTTCATGGAAATGATCATGAAAAAGACAAAGTTAGTACACGCAGATATATCAAATGTTTGCTTTTAGCATTGCAAGTTTTATGCGGGGGTTGCCAACTCAGTTTCGTCCGAGCCCCCTTAATCTTTTTCGTGTTCCCTCCGCTTTTTGGCTTGTGCTCTTGCTTGCCGGACAGCCGCTCCGCAGTCTGTGGCTGAGAGTGGGCCGTGAAGTGGAGTGTATAGTACTCAGAGTCTCGGAGCAGATTCAACCAAGTAGATACTTGTAAAGGAAACGGTCAGATCACCCGATCCGTTTTTCTTCCCGGACATTTTTCGCGTGGGTGACCTCCAACGTTCACTCTTGCTAGTCGGACGACCGCTCCGCGGCCTGTGACTAAGAGTGGGCCTTTGGTACCATGCACGTTACTAAGCCGTCTGCGGGAACTAAGCGGTCTCAGGCCAAGCGGCCAGTCCCCAGGCCAACTTTGGCTCGCGCCGGGGCGAACAGTGATGCAACTGTAATGAAATGTGGAGACCACCCCCGAGCATCGCTCGGGGTTATCCGCGCTTGCGTGGTGCGAAAAATATGTGGGTGCGGAGCTCACATTTATTTTCGTGTAGCTGAGGCGGAGTTTGCCGAAGACAGCCGGCGCGGCTCATAGCTTGTTGAGCGCGCCGGCGCACCTGCTGGGTGTAGTCTTCGAGCCTCCGGGTGCTCGAAGGGGGCCCCGACCGGTCAGGCTTGACCAGCCAGGTGGCGAGGCGACTTGCAGTGCCCTTTTTTCTTCTTTTTCTCTTCTGCCGTCTGCTGGCAGCCGGAGAAAAACTCTTCTTTTGTCTGCAATATTTCATGGGGGCGCGCCAGTGCACCCACTGGGTGTAGCCCCCAAGATTCGGGCCGACTGCTGAGTTAAACTACAGGACAGAGAGGATTGTTTTCAATGCAGCTTAGATCCCCTTGTCCTAGAACGGGATCCTCGGCCTCCCGACACTAGCCAAGTTCATGGCGGCGTCACATTAGGCCTACAACACGCTGAAGATGCCGGGGCCGATGACCATCATCACCGTCCCCTCCGACAAGAAGGACGCACTGATCTGCGCCGACCAACTCTACCGGGAAGCAGTTGCAACGACTGCCGCCAAGGCACAAGCGCCTGCCGCTAGAGCCCTGGCAGGGAGGAAGACCAGCAAGAACTCTCGCACCCACTCCGGCAAGTGCACCTCTTCGGAGTGTTGTGCTCCCGTTGAGGATGTGCCAGAGAGCACCACCGGCAAGAGCAAGAAATCCAGAGCTGCGCCACCAGAGACCAAGAGGGTGTTCGTTGAGGAGGATGGCACGGGAGGGGCTTTCACCATAAGCACCACCCTAGACAGCAAATAAGAAAGAGCGCTCATCACCTTCCTGCGGGCGAATGTCGATGTATTTTCATTTCAAGCATCCGACATCCCCGGCTTTCCCAGGGAGGTGATTGAGAACCATCTTGATGTCTGTTCTCATGCGCGAGCCGTTAAGCAAAAGGTCAGGAAGCAAGCTTTGGAACAACAGGAGTTCATCTCGAAGGAAATTAGGCCCCGACAAATACTTTCCCGCCGAGCTCTCAGGAGCCATCGGCAAGGATGTTGCCGTGGACACTGAGCCAGCCATGGGGCGACCGACTCTGGCGGGGCGTCAAGTCCTGGCTGTAGATACAGCTGCTCCCATGGCAGATGAAGTGCCTTTACTCCTTGCCATTGAGCCTCAGGCTCTGGCATGGGCACAACATACCATCTGATTCCTCCAAACAGGGGAACTCCCTGAGAGCGGGAAGAAGCTGAGAAAGTAGCCCGTCGGTCTGCCATGTATCAGTTCATCGACGATGTCCTCTACAGAAAAAGACCAAACGGTTTGAAATTGAAGTGTGTTCCCCAGGAGGAACGACTAGAGCTGTTGGCAGAGATACACAGGGGCATATGTGGCTCCCACATTGGGTCGAGGGCCCTTGCCGGCAAGGCATTCCGGCAAAGGTTTCTTCTGGCCCACTGCCCTCCAGGATGCAACGACACTGTTAACCAAGTGTGAAGCGTGTCAGTTCCATTCGAAGAAGCTTCATTAACCAGCTCAAGCGCTCCAAACAATCCCTCTGTCCTGGCCATTCTCGGTCTGGGCGATTAACATACTGGGCTTAGCGGCAGCTAACCTTTAGCATAGAGGTCGAGTGTGCGTCTCTCTGTTCCTTTCCGTCCTCTTTGGTTCGCGGGTTACATGGACATTTTCTGCTGAGCTATTGGGCAGAAAAAGAACAAACTGGCGCGCTGTCCCCGGCAAGCCAAGGTTGTCGGGGGCTACAGACACAAGGATCTAACCGCGGCAAGCCAACGTTGCCGGGGGCTGCGACATCAGATAAGTTTTCCTTCCCCACTCTGTAAGCCCATATAAACCTTGAACATATAAGGCTTCGCTGGCTCTCATACCATCTTGCCCCCTCAATCCCGTGTCCGAAAACTCTACTTTGGACCGGACCTTGGTTGTATTGTGATGGTAAGAGGGCGAGCGAAGGGACTAACCCTACTCGGCCCCTACCTCCGCCAAGAGCATGAGTGTAGTCAAGCCATAGAGTAGGAGGATGGCAAGGCCTATTGCCGGGATACAATGTTTATCTTATGATAAAGAGGACGCGTCCCTCGGTGTGGTCCTCGCCCACAGCAAATGAAACCCAGCAAACACCCTTCCTTTCATTCATACGTTGCAGACAAGTATAATTCATACGGAATGGGTACACGAGCAAGGGGATTACAAATTTTGAAATTTAACGAGTGCCCGCATGCTTACAAACTAGAAAAGATAAGTTCCCCGTGATCCCCGTTTGTCGGATTTCGGGTTCCGGCAGACCCTTAAGGTTCGAACACTGGGGTGCGCGCGGAAATCTCACCTTCAACCTCTCCGTCTTGATGGGATCTAAACTACTGAAAGAACTGCACGAAAGACACAAGATTTATACTGGTTCGGGCCACCAATGTGGTGTAATACCCTACTCCAGTGTGTGGTGGATGGATTGCCTCCTGGGGCTGGTGCAGATGAGCAATACAAGGAAGAACAGCTTCGCGAGGTTCTGTTCTTGGCTGTGGTGGTGAACTGCTATGAAGAGTTCAGTCACCTCCCTCTCTCTTTTTCTCTCAGATCCTGGGCCGAACAACCAGGAATCGAACCCCTTGCTATGTGGGTGGCTAGTCCTATTTATAGAGGCCCTGGTCCTCTCCCCAAATATCGAGCGGGAAGGGATCCAACAATGGCGGGATAATTTGAAGGGGGACAGCGAGTACATCTATCCTGACAAAAGCAGTCTTCGCCTGCCAAAGGCTCTGGTGATGACGCCGTGCTGGGCTCCATGGTGACCTCCGTCTCGTAGTCCTCCTGGTCTGGGTCTCGTTGCACCGAAGCGGCAACCTTTGTCTGATGGCTCGGTACTCCGCGGATACGCTTGCCCCCTTTGCACCAAAGAGGAAAGAGGGACGTTGCGCACGCTGGCTCCCGCCTGGTGCCCATGACGTCATGGCTTGTGTCAAGGGCACCTCGCGAGGTGCCCCGCCTTGAACTCTCCGCCTCCTCGCGAGCCAGCCTGACGAGGCTGTGCCCGAGGATGCACCGTGTCGTCCGCCTCGCGAGGCTTGGCCCCTCGCGAGGGTCTTGAGCCTCGTGTTGGTGAAGATGGGCCGTGCTGGGCCCCCGCTTGAGCCACGCCGCAAGCCGCAGGTAGGCAAGTCTGGGGACCCCCGTTCCCAGAACGCCGATAATAGCCCCCGGGCCCAAGGCGTGCATGGACTTGGCCGTGCCGAGAGGTGAAAGGGCTAGGGCGAAGCGCCGCGGGCACTAATAGCCTGCAGCCTTGGACGCCGCGTGGCGGTTGATTGGACGTGGCGCATCCGCTTCCCCATGACGCCTTGGTGATCATGCAAGTTGGACAAGTCCCCGCATGCAGAACGTGTTATGATTACCTGTGATCGTGGAGACCGGCGGTTGGCCTTCGCCGGCTATAAGTACGGCACCGCTCGTGCCCGTCCAGTCCATCTCCTCTTGCTCTCTCCCGCGCCTCAGTTCTTGCTCCGTCTTGGTGTGATGGCTCCATCAAGGAGGTACTCGGCCGCAGAGAAGGGGAAGGCCCTCCAGGTCGGTCCTGCCTCTCCCCCATCCAAGCGTGGTCACTGGCGCCCCCGGAAGCACCCGGTGGCCGCCCCGGCAGCTCCCAGCGGCCGTGGGGGGGGGGTATCCCAGCGCGGCGGCGGGCAAGCCGCCGCAGCCGGAGGGTGCGCCTGGGTTGCACGCTCCCCCAGGCCGCGCTTTCGCGCCGGGCAGGCGCCGCCGGAATTCGTCGTTTGTCGGCGGAGCCGGCTCGCGCCCGGCTCCCGCTCCCTCGCTTCCTCCTCGGCGAACTCCCGACCGGCGCTCCTGGCGGCCTCTGGCTCCAGGCGGAGGGCTGCTGCAGCAGGTCCTCGTGGGTCGCGCTGGATGTCTCCGCCAGCGGGGGCTTGGCCTTCACTCGCGACTGGCAGGCCCTGGAGCGTCGGTGCACTCTGCACTTCAGGTTCGATGGCGACGCCACCCTCTACGTGAGGGTGTTTGGGGAAGATGGTCGCCGCGCGGGGTGCTGCCCTGAGGATGATGACTGCGTCCGTGGGCCCCGCTCCAATGGTGATGGGGGAGATAGCGCCCGAGCGGGCGGCGGCGTCAGCGACTCCCCCAACCTCGTCAGCTCTTCCTCAAGCGACTCCTCCAGTGGTGGCAGCAGTCCTCCCCCGCGCCGTCGGGTTTGCCTAGGAGGTGGTGGTTCGTCCACCCACCATCGTGCCCCGGCACAGCGCGAGAGGGGGTCTGCCTGAGGCCCTGAGGCAGCCTGTGTCGCCGCCGTGGGCCGATGCGGGAGGGGCGGCGCCAGGCTCGTCTTTTTCCTTTCTCTTTTGTTCCCTGTGTAAAACAGAACAGATGCATGGAGCCCCCTTGGGGCGTGTTGGGAAATGTTGCCGCTTCAGCTATTACCTTGATCTCATTTTTGTACTTCCTGATTTCCCGCCTGTGCGTAGATAGCTTTCGACCCCTGCCAGGGAGTGGGGCGACCGACCCAGGCCCTGTGTGCGCGTCGTCGTACCCGAGGGGCACGGACTAGGAGGGGTGCTCCTGTAATGCGCCAGGGCCGTGAAACCCTCCTGTGGCTAGGGCAGAAACCCTCGCGAGGGCGCCTGAGCACCATCCCTCGCGAGGTTGTTCACGAGAGAAACCAAAGCGAGGGGCGAAAATCGACGAACCATAAATCAGCAACAGCGATAACTCCAATAAGACTCCAAATGCAAACAAACACGTCAACTGCGGAAAGCGAATGGAAAAGCCGCGTCCGGCACCTAATCTAGTCTTCGACGTCTTCTCACCAGCGCGGAGCTAAGTGCTGCCACTGGGCGTGGGAGGGAGCCCCAGGGCCTGAGGCCGGCGCTCCTGAGACTCCGGGGCGTGTACAGCCCCACTCATTATTACATGAGAGTGTCACGGGGCGGCGAGCTTCACAGGCATTAGCCTTGCTTCACAGGCTCTGGGCCTTTTTCCAAAGCGATGATCTTCACAGGCACTCGCCTTGCTTCACAGGCTCTGGGCCTTTCCAAAATGTGATAGCTTCACACGCACTCGCCTTGCTTCACAGGCTCCGGGCCTTTTTCCAAAGCGATGATCTTCACAGGCACTCGCCTTGCTTCACAGGCTCCGGGCCTTTCCAAAAAGAGATGATCTTCACAGGCACTCGCCTTGCTTCATAGGCTCCGGGCCTTTTTCCAAAGCAATGATCTTCACAGGCACTCGCCTTGCTTCACAGGCTCCGGGCCTTTTTCCAAAGCGATGATCTTCACAGGCACTCGCCTTGCTTCACAGGCTCCGGGCCTTTTTAGGGGTAGAACCTCCGGAGGTGCTGGATGTTCCACGCATTCTGGATTGGCACTCCCTCCTAAGTCTCCAAGCGCGCGGAGCCGGGCCTGGGAACATGAACAACCTTGAACGGGCCCTCCCACATGGGAGAGAGCTTGTGCAACCCCTCCCTGGAGAGAACCCGCCTGAGCACAAGGTCTCCTACCTCGAGAGTCCTGGGGCGGATGTTGCGGCAGTGATATCGCCACAGCGCCTGATGATACCTCGCCGCTCGCAGCGCGGCCTCCCGGCGACGTTCCTCCCCCAGCACGAGGTCCATCCCCCGCATGGCGTCCTGCTGCGCCTCGTTGAACGCCAGGACCCGCGCGGAGTGACGTCTGACCTCGTGAGTGAGGACTGCTTTCGCTCCGTAGACCAAGAAGAACGAGGTCTCCCTAGTCGGTTCGGTCGCGGTGGTGCGGATGGACCACAACACGGACTGCAGCTCGTCGTACCATCCTCTGCCGCACGCCTCCAGCTTCTTCTTGAACGTCCTGGTCTTGAGGCCCCTCAGGACCTCTGCGTTGGCCCGCTCGGCCTGGGCGTTGCTTTGAGGGTGCCCCACTGAAGCGTAGCATATCTGCGTTCCAAGGTTAGCACAGTATGTTTTGAAGAGCTTACTGGTGAACTGTGAACCGTTGTCTGTGATGATGCGGTTCGGCACCCCGAATCGGCTCACGATGCCCCTGATGAACTTGACCGCGGAGCCCGCGGGGATGGTGCGGACGGCCTCCACTTCAGCCCACTTGGTGAACTTGTCCACGACGACGTAGAGGTAGCGGTAGCCCCCTGGCGCCCGAGGGAATGAGCCCAGGATGTCCAGCCCCCAGACTACGAACGAACATGAAATGGGTATAGTCTGCAGGCCTCCGGCCGGCTGATGGATTTGCTTGGCGTGCAACTGGCAGGCCTCACAAGCTTTCACCAGCTCTATGGCGTCATTGAGTGCGGTAGGCCAATAAAACCCACTACGGAACGCCTTGCCGACGAGGGTCCGTGATGATGAGTGGTGCCCGCAGTCTCCGCCGTGTATGTCCTCCAGTAGTTCCTTTCCTTGCTCCCTGGAAATGCAACGTAGGAGTACATCTTTTGGTCGCTTTCGGTAGAGTTCTCCGTCTCTGATGTAGTCCGCAGTGGCCTGCCGCGCCACCCGCTCCGCTTCCTCCTCCTTCTCCGGCATGGTCCCTTGCGTCAAGTAACTTGGAGCTCCGTGATCCAGCACTCCTCCTGAGGTTCCATCGTCAGGAGCAGGCGTGCTCCTGAGGCCGGGCCACAGACCGGGGCTCCTGAGGCAGGTGGCTGGGGGAGCTCCTCCTGAGGCTGAGCCGTGTTTGATAGTGACGACAAGGCTGAGGACTTGAAGAGCCTCTCCTCGAAGACGCCAGGCTCCCGAGGCAGCCGCCTGGATGCCCGCTTGGCGATGTCGTCGGCCTCCTGATTGGTGCCACGGGGCACATGCTGCAACTCCAACCCCCAGAACTGCTTCTCCATCCTGCGGACCTCCGCAAGGTAAGCTTCCATGTGCTCGTCTTTTGGCTCGTACACCTTGTTGGAGAAGTTCACGAGGAGCTGTGAATCGCCCTTAATGGTAAGGTGCTTCACCCCCAGGGCTGCCGCGGCCTTCAGGCCCGCTATTAGACCCTCATATTCCGCTATGTTGTTGGAGACCTTTTCACCTTGTTGGAAGCAGAGCTGTACGGCGTAATAGAGGTTGTCCTGGGTGGGCGATATAAGCACCGCTCCAGCCCCAGCACCATGTCTGGAGAACGCCCCGTCAAAGTGCATGACCCAGCCTTCTGGCGCCTCGCTCCCCGGGAAGAGGGACCGATCCTCGTCGGCCTTGAGGCCTGGTGCCTCTGTCCATTCTGCCACAAAATCCGCCAATGCTGCTCCTTTGATGACCCTGGTTGTGCTGAATTCGAGCTGAAACGCCTGCAGCTCTATGTTCCACTCAGCGACCCTTCCGGCTGAGTTAGGGCTCCTGAGCACCCTCTCTAGGGGGTATGACGAGACGACTTTGATGGGGTGAGCCTGGAAGTAGTGACGCAGCTTGCGCGAGGCTACCAGTAGCGTGAGAAGGAGCTTTTGAGGCATTGGGTACCCGGCCCTCGCGTCCCGTAGCACCGTGCTAACAAAGTAAACTGGGTGCTCGACAAGGCTGGGAGCATCTGGGGTTGCTGCGCCCTCGAGAAGTAAGGGCGCCTCACGGGGCGTCGTGGCCTTGGGAGGTGGACCATCTGGTCAGGCGGCCTCTCCTGCCCCTGGTGCATTCCTCGGCAGCTGACCCTCCTCAGCTGCGGTTGCGGCTTCTGCAGGCTTTCCTTGTTCCTGTTTTGTCCTGCCCCGGGCTGCCGCTGCGGCCTTGACTTTGCGTTCCTCCCTAACTGCCATCAGGGCTGCACTTGCGGAGTAGGGTGTGGCGGCGAGGTACAGTAGCAGGGGCTCCTAAGGGCGTGGCGCCACCATGACTGGGGGACTGGTCAGGTACCTCTTGAGATCTGAAAACGCCTTATCTGCTTCTTCAGTCCACTCAAAGGTCCCTTTCTTCTTCATCAGCTGGAAGAAAGGCAGCGCTCGCTCCCCCAGCTTGGAGATGAAGCGCCCTAGCGCGTTCACACGCCTAGTGAGCTTCTGCATTTCTCTGAGGGTCTTCGGTGGACTCATGTCTTTGACCGCCTTGACCTTCTCGGGGTTGGCCTCGATGCCACGGTGGGACACGAGGAATCCCAAGAGTTTCCCCGAGGGGACGCCAAACACACATTTCTCCGGGTTGAGCCGCAGGTTTACTTCATCGAGGCTCGTGAAGGTCTCGTCCAGGTCTTGTATCAGGGTCTTGGCCTCCCGAGATTTTACTACAATGTCATCGACGTAGGCCTCGACATTCCTTCCGAGCTGCTGACCCAAGGTGATGTGCATCAGTCGCTGAAAGGTTGCCCCTGCATTACGCAGCCCGAACGGCATGCATGTATAGCAGTATACCCCGCATGGGGTCAAGAAGGCGGTCTTCTCAACGTCTTCCACTGCCATCTTGATCTGGTGATACCCGGAGAAGGCGTCCAGGAAGCATAGCAGGTCGCACTCCGCAGTGGAATCGACAATCTGATCGATTCGGGGGAGCGGGAACGGATCTTGCGGGCATGCCTTGTTGAGGTTGGTGAAGTCGACACACATGCGTTCTTTCCCCCCTTGTTGGGCACAACGACAGGGTTCGCCAACCAGTCCGGGTATCGGACCTCGCGAATGACCCCTGCAGCCTCTAGCTTGCGGGTCTCTTGGGTGATGAAAGCCTGCTTCTCCGTGGACTGCCGCCTGGCCTTCTGCTTCACGGGGCGTACATTTGGGCATACGTTGAGGTGGTGCTCGATGACACTTCTGGGGATCCCCGCCAGCTGATCCGGCTCCCAAGCAAATACCTTCTTATTCGAGCGCAGGAACTTGACCAAGGCCTCCTCCTGCTCGGGCTCTAGGTTGATGCCTATGGTGAAAGTGGCGCGGGAGGACCCGTCCTCGTCGATGGGGATCTGCTTGGTTTCTGCTTTGTCCTGGGTGAACAACTGCTTCTTCTTGGCGGGCGCAGCCCCCTTGGGCTCTGGGGCCTCCACGTTGGCGGGCCGTGCCGACGCCGCTGTCTTGAAGGCGAGCTCGAGTACTCGCTGGGCGTCCCCGGTGTCCCTGCGCATAGTGAGGGTACCATTGCTCCCGGGCATCTTCATGAGGCTGTACGCCGGGTGCGTGGCGGCCATGAACTGGGCCTGTGCCGGGTAGCCGAGGATGGCGTTGTAAGCAAGGCCGATGGGGGCGATGTTGAAGTCGACCATCTCCGTGCGGAAGTTGTCGTAGGTGCCGAAGGTCACCGGGAGCCGGATCTGCCCCAGGGAGTCGGATGATCCGCCCTCGACGCCCGAGAAGGATCGGCTGGGTCGCAGCCGCTCCCGGGGTATGCGGAAGATGTCGAAAGTCTCGACCGAAAGCAAGCTGAGGCCCGCGCCGCCGTCGACGAGGGTCCGGGTGACAGCCACCTAGCAGATGGTGGGGGTGCACAACAAGGGGAGCGCGCCTGAGCTGACCGGGTTGGTGGGGTGGTCCTCCGAGCTGAAGGTCAGATCGACCTTGCTCGTCGCCCGGTCCGGGGGAGCCCCCTGCCGCGCGGCAGCGGTGCTAACCCGGCGGGCAAAAGGCTTAATGTGGCGACTTGTGGGCGGCGCCTGCGACCCGCCCAGGAGGGCCGCAACGACTGGAGGCGTCGGTGCCGCGGTGCAGTTGCCCTGTCGCGTAGGCAGACGCTGGGGTGGAGCTCGTAGCACATTTCCCGCCGAGCCGATGGCGGTGTTGACGGCGGGCGGCAGGGGACGCCGAGAGCGCCCACCGGCGAGGGCCGCCGGGGCGGCGCGAGCCCGACTGGCGCCGCGCATGGTTGTGGCGGCCGAAGGAGGGCGGAGCGGTGGAAGACGGATCCCGGAGCACCCCTACCTGGCGCGCCAAATGTCGGATTTCGGGTTCCGGCAGACCCTTAAGGTTCGAACACTGGGGTGCGCGCGTAAATCTCACCTTCAACCTCTCCGTCTCGATGGGATCTAAACTACTGAAAGAACTGCACGAAAGACATAAGATTTATACTGGTTCGGGCCACCAATGTGGTGTAATACCCTACTCCAGTGTGTGGTGGATGGATTGCCTCCTGGGGCTGGTGCGGATGAGCAATACAAGGAAGAACAACCTCGCGAGGGTCTGTTCTTGGCTGTGGTGGTGAACTGCTATGAAGAGTTCAGTCACCTCCCTCTCTCTTTTTCTCTCAGATCCCGGGCCGAACAACCAGGAATCGAACCCCTTGCTATGTGGGTGGCTAGTCCTATTTATAGAGGCCCTGGTCCTGGCCCCAAATATCGAGCGGGAAGGGATCCAACAATGGCGGGCTAATTTGAAGGGGGACAGTGAGTACATCTATCCTGACAAAAGCAGTCTTCGCCTGCCAAAGGCTCTGGTGATGACGCCGCGCTGGGCTCCATGGTGACCTCCGTCTCGTAGTCCTCCTGGTCTGGGTCTCGTTGCACCGAAGCGGCAACCTTTGTCTGATGCCTCGGTACTCCGCGGATACGCTTGCCCCTTTGCACCAAAGAGGAAAGAGGGACGCTACGCGCGCTGGCTCCCGCCTGGTGCCCCGTGTCGTCATGGCTTGTGTCATGGGCACCTTGCGAGGTGCCCCGCCTTGAACTCTTTGCCTCCTCGCGAGCAACCTGACGAGGCTGTGCCCGAGGATGCGCCGTGTCGTCCGCCTCGCGAGGATTGGCCCCTCGCGAGGGTCTTGAGCCTCGTGTTGATGAAGATGGGCCGTGCTGGGCCCCCGCTTGAGCCACGCCGCAGGCCGCAGGCAGGCAAGTCTGGGGACCCCCATTCCCAGAACACTGATACCGTTCTTGCCCTTTTCCTCCCAGGTTCGGCATGCGAAGGAAAAAAAAGGAGGAGACAAGGAACGCGCGGATGGAGAGCTTGATGAGGAAGGCCCTTAGCAGGGCGCACGACGGAGGGGGGGGGGGCGACGCAGTCAGTCAGTGACGAGGTCGACTTGCACTCGCTCGACGTCCTTGTCGTCACTATGGCTGTCCTCCTCGTCACTCTTGCTTGAGGAGGAGTCTTCATCGTCGGAGGAGCTCTTCACGTAGCACTTCAGGCGGGTTCCAAGGTCTCCAAAGACCTTGATGGAGAGCAGGTCGTTCTCCATTAATTTGAAGTAGAGAATGAGCCCCGCCGTGGGGCAGTGAACACAGCAAAAGTCTTCCATCCGCGATGAAGGTACATGACGTGAGGGGCGGGAAAGTCGACGTCAACCCGCGTGCCGCAGTTCTCGCAGCCCCTCATATGCAACCCCAGGGTCTGGGGCGGATCGAGCTCCATCTTCCGCGGTGGCCGACGCAGCCGGATGAAGCACTCACGAGGCTGGTCCCCGACGTGGCCCTCTATTGGGGGAGGCATCACTAGCAAAGGCATGGCCGGTGCGCTGCCCCGTCCCCCTCTTCCCCGAGCGCCATGCAGGCCTCAGCCTCGCCCCTCCCCCTTCCTCTCATGGCTGGCTCCGCTGCCGCGAGCTCTTGGGAAGGAGGGACGCGCTATCGAGAAGAGACGTTCGCTGCCACCGTTGAAGGGCCGGCGCCCCCTCTCGCCATGGCAGATGAAAGAGCGGAGCCAAGGTGGAAGGAGAGGGATGAGGAAAGGTTATGGGAGGCCATCCCCCTACCCCTTCTTATAAAGGGGAGGGGTCGGGACTCGGCCGCCCCACTCAGCCAATCCGACCATCGGGGCCGCAGAGAATCGAGGCCGACCCGCTGCCCCAATCAGTAGCGGCCCGTTTCCCTCGGTCGTCATTCATGGCCCGCACCCACTGCCTACCATCTTCGGAGCACGGGGGACACGTGGCGGGCAAGCGGAAACTGAGGGGATGGATGAGGCGACCGTTCTCCGCCCCGTAGTCGTGGGGCGCGGGCGCCTTGAAGACCACGACCCGAGCCCACTCAGTAAATGAGCCGTGCCTCTGCGTTTTCCTCTTTTTATGGCGAAGGCGCGAGCCGCCTCTTTACCACGATGTGACGCATGTGTGCGGAAACCGCCCCACGCATGACCCCCATGTCACGCCTCACCCCCCACATCGCACGTTGTGTACAAATCTGCCCCGCCTGCCCGCGCACCATTCTAGGCCTAGCCCAACAACGCGTCACGCTTATGTGTGTCCCAGGCCTGGGGGCTCCTATCGGTGTATAAAATTAGGAGCTCTCCTTTTGCACCCCTTTACTTGTGCATGGGCAGTCAGAGCCGCGCCCACAGCCACACTGAGCAGGGTAGAGGAGGGATGTCGGAGCACAAGACAGCCAGAGCAACACCAAGACCAGAGGCGCAAAGAGAGCAAGAGGGCTAGGTGGACTCCCCCGGCAAGACTCTTGATATGTCTCCAACGTATCTATAATTTTTTATTGTTCCATGCTATTATATTATCCGTTTTCGATGTTTATGGGCTTTATTATACACTTTTATATTATTTTTGGGACTAACCTATTAAGCAAAGGCCCAACCCAAATTGTTGTTTTCTTTCCTATTCCAGTGTTTCGAAAAAAGGAATATCAAACGGAGTCCACACAAAATGAAACCTTCAGGAGAGTTATTTTTGGAACGGAAGCAATCCAAGAGACTTGGAGTAGACGTCAGGGAAGCTTTGAGGTGGCCACGAGGCAGGGAGGCGCGCCTGCCCCCCGTGGGCACGCCCCCTACCCTCGTGGGCCCCTTGTGGCTCCCCTGACCGACTTATTTTGCCTATATATATATATATATATATATATATCAATATACCATAGAAACATCGAGGAGCAGAATAGATCGGGAGTTCCGTCGCCAGAAGCCTCTGTAGCCATCGAAAACCAGTCTAGACCCGTTCCGGCACCCTGCCGGATGGGGGAATCCCTCTCCGGTGGCCTTCTTCATCATCCCGGCTCTCTCGATGACGAGGAGGGAGTAGTCCACCCTCGGGGATGAGGGTATGTACCAGTAGCTATGTGTTTGATCTCTCTCTCTCTCTCTCTCTCTCTCTCTCTCTCGTGTTCTTAAGGTGGTACAATCTTGATGTATCACGAGCTTTGCTATTATAGTTGGATCTTATGATGTTTCTCCCCCTCTACTCTCTTGTGATGGATTGAGTTTTCCCTTTGAAGTTATCTTATCGGATTGAATCTTTAAGGATTTGAGAACACTTGATGTATGTCTTGGACGTGCTTATCTGTGGTGACAATGGGATATCATGTGATCCACTTGATGTATGTTTTGGTGATCAACTTGCGAGTTCCGTGACCTCCTAAACTTATGCATAGGGGTTGGCACACGTTTTCATCTTGACTCTCCGGTAGAAACTTTGGGGCACTCTTTGAAGTTCTTTGTGTTGGTTGAATAGATGAATCTGAGATTGTGTGATGCATATTGTATAATCATACCAACGGATACTTGAGGTGACATTGGACTATCTAGGTGACATTAGGGTTTTTGTTGATTTGTGTCTTAAGGTGTTATTCTAGTATGAACTCTATGATTGATTCAACGGAAAGAATAGATTCGTGCTATTTTACTACGGACTCTTGAATAGATTGATCAGAAAGGATAACTTTGAGGTCGCTTCGTACCCTACAATAATCTCTTCGTTTGTTCTCCGCTATTAGTGACTTTGGAGTGACTCTTTGTTGCATGTTGAGGCATAGTTATATGTTCCAATTATGTTATTATTGTTGAGAGAACTTGCACTAGTGAAAGTATGAATCCTAGGCCTTGTTTCCCAGCATTGAAATACTGTTTGTGCTCACTTTTATCATTAGTTACCTTGTTGTTTTTATATTTTCTGATTACAAAAACCTATATCTACCATCCATATTTGTGACGCCCCGAGACCGTTGCACCAGGTGTCTTCCAGTTATTCGCTGTTGTTGCCTTGTCATTTGCTTGCATGTCGCATCTTGTCATGTCATCATGCGCATTGCATCATCATGTTTTTGAAACTTGCATCCGTCCCGGTCTCCTCGTTCCGTCTATTGTCCGTTCTGAGCCCAAACACACTTGCACGCGCTCGCGGCACGCCCGAAATACTATTTTATAAGTGGCCGGAAAATGTTCTCGGAATGGGTTGAAACTTGGCATGCGGTGTTGTTTTGTTGTAGGTAGGCCGCCTGCCAAGTTTCATCGCATTCGGAGTTCGTTTGATGCCCCAACGGATAACTATAGCGGCAATATAGCCGGTCAAAACATCGGATGTTTTCGATCTCTGAAAACCATTGCCGGGTTGCTTTGCTCTTCTCTCTTCTGAGCCCAACTCTTTTACACAGCCCACTAGGTCCAACCTAACCCTCTCACATCCGAAGCTGTACGATTATTATCGGAGGACCCTGAAACCCCTCCTCACCACCTGACCCCCCTCTTTGCATCAGTGCATCAAACCTCGAGTGCGCGTCTGAAAGCTGTCCCGGACACGACCCGGATAGTCGTCACTGTTGGGTCCGGAACATCCCCAAACATCTACAAAATATTATCGTTTTATTTACTAGACTCCTTAGAATATTTATTCTCGTCCGTCGGATTTCGATCCGATGATCCAAATCCCTCTCCTTTCACCTACATGCTATATATAGCCCCTAACCCTAAATTCTAGGGACCTTGTCCCATCCATCCCATCCCCATGCCGCCGCCACTCTCCTTGTTTTCAGCGTCGGACCAACCAGCCTCCCTCCTCATTTTCCCCCGATGCAACCAGCAACCACAACCCTGCACCCCTCGCTCCAGCGTGCCCGTGCCCGAGAGCCTCCCTGCTCGCTCGATCTGGGATCGAGAGGGAGCTCCTCCTGTTTGCTCCTCCCTCCGTGGGAGGCCGGCGCTGGGTGGACTTCAGCGCCGCCAACCACGAGACACGGCTGCCTCATCTCCGTATATGTCTTGATTCGTCGACCGTCGCCTGGAGCCTCGCCTGTGCTGCGCCCTCGCTGAAACTCGCCGTCGTCTTGCCTGCTCTATGCCCAGCCTGCATCGCTAAGGAGATGGCTCTGCAGGGACCCCGTTGAGCCCGCGCCATGTCCCTGTCTTGTCAGAAAGATTCTTCGCATGTCTCTTTTCCTCCGAACCGAGCGGAGCTCCGCCTCCGCTCGATCTGGTGCCCTCCGACTTTGCCATGCCCCGTCGCCGTTCCCTGAACCCCTCTGTCGCCGTTGCTCTGCCTCCAGGCGAGGAGATGAGCGAGCATGTCGCGCCCGTGCCCGTTGACCTGGTCACTCGGCCAGGCCTCGGACTACGTCGGCCTGCGTCCTTCTCGACTGGGCCAAGCCCATGGAGAGGCCACCACCATCGCCCCCCTTTTTATCCTGTTCTGTTGGACCTCTTTTCAGATTTCAGCCCGTAGTATTTTTTCCCTGCGCTGTGATTTTAGCAATTTTTCCTGAGACAACAGTTTTGCAGTTTAGCCCCTAAACTTCACGCATTTAATAACTTCACAACGATGCATCGGATCTAAATAAATTATAGATGAAAGTTGCTTAGAATTTTGTCTAGTTTAATAATATCCAACTTTCATGCACGTTTGAAATGCTTAAAATGTTGTTTGTTTAAATTTTGCCCTTGCCATGCTAAAATGCTTTATTTCATAACTATTTAACCGTAGCTCCAAATTTAATAATCTTTATATTTAAATGGGGTAGAAAAATGCCTAGTTTAAGATGGTGCTTTCACCTTGCATGTTTAACAACTCTAAAATATTGCTTAGGGCAGAACAGTACCATAACCAAAATATGCACATGAGGATTCTCCGGACTTGTTGTTTTGTTGTTCTGGCCTCATTTAAACTTGCCTAGATAGATAGTTTCATTATGCTTCACCTCTTGCCATGCTAACAACATTTAATATTGTTGGGTACATAAACGAGATCGAACTAAATAACTTGAACATGGTGTTTCGCCAATATGCAACGGAGTTGCATGTTGAGCTCCACTTAATTTGTAGGATGGTTTGTGCACTTTGCCATGCCATGTATCATTAAACCGAACATGCATCATACTTGGTTCTGCATCATGCCATGTTTATGTGATGGTTGTTTACTATGTTTTTTGCTTCTTTCCGGTGTTGCTTCTTCGGGTTGGATCCGGTAACGTTGCAATTGTCAGGATCCATTGGCTACGTCCGTTTGTCTTCCTCATGGACTCGTTCTTCTTCCTTGCGGGATCTCAGGCAAGATGACCATACCCTCAAAATCACTTCTATCTTTGCTTGCTAGTTGCTCTCTCTTTTGCTATGCCTATGCTGTGATACCTACCACTTGCTTATCATGCCTCCCATATTGTTAAGCCAAGCCTCTAACCCACCTTATCCTAGCAAACCGTTGTTTGGCTATGTTACCGCTTTGCTCAGCCCCTCTTATAGCGTTGTTAGTTGCAGGTGAAGATTGGAGTTTGTTCCTTGTTGGAACATGGCTATTTTGTTGGGATATCACAAGATCTCTTATTTAATTAATGCATGTATATACTTGATAAAGGGTGGAAGGCTCGGCCATATGCCTGGTGCTTTGTTCCACTCTTGCCGCCCTAGTTTCCATCATATCGGTGTTATCTTCCCGGATTTTGCGTTCCTTACACGGTTGGGTTATAGTGGGAACCCCTTGACAGTTCGCCTTGAATAAAACTCCTCCAGCAAGGCCCAACATTGGTTTTACCATTTTCCACCTAGCCTTTTCTTTCCCTTGGGTCGGCCAGCTCCAGGGTCATCTTTATTTTAACACCCCCGGGCCAGTGCTTCTCTAAGTGCTGGTCCAACTGAGCGATGTCCGGGGCTACCAGGGGAAACTCTGGGCTGGCCTACCCGACGTCTGGCTCATTTGAGTGTGCCCTGACAACGAGATATGTGCATCTCCTATCGGGATTTGTCGGCACATTCGGGCAGTGTTGCTGGACTTGTTTTACCATTGTCGAGGATGTCTTGTAACCGGGATGCCGAGTCTGATCGGATTGTCTTGGGAGAAGGAATATCCTTCGTTGACCGTGAGAGCTTGTGATGGGCTAAGTTGGGACACCCCTGCAGGGATTTGAACTTTTGAAAGCCGTGCCCGCGGTTATGGGCAGATGGGAATTTGTTAATGTTCATTTGTAGAAAACTTGAAACTTATCTTAATTAAAATGCATCAACCGCATGTGTCGCCGTGATGGTCTCTTTTCGGCGGAGTCCGGGAAGTGAACACGGTGTTGGAGTTATGTTTGACGTAGGTTGTTCTAGGATCACTTCTTGATCATAGTTTCTAGACTATGCTTTGCCTTCTCTTCTCGCTCTCATTTGCGTATGTTAGCCACCATATATGCTAGTCGCTTGCTGCAGCTCCACATCATGCCTTTTACCCTTCCTATAAGCTTAAATAGTCCTGATTGCGACGGTGTGAGATTGCCGAGTCCCCGTGACTCACAGATACTTCCAAAACTAGCTTGCAGGTGCCGTTGAACCGTGCAGGTGTCGCAACCAAGCTCAAGGAGGAGCTCGATGAAGATCGTGTTCGTTATGTTGTTTCCGTTTCCAGTTGATCAGTAGTGGAGCTCAGTTGGGACGATCGGGGATCTGTGTAGCTTTTGGGGTAGTCTTATTTTATTTTGGTTCCGTAGTCGGACCTTATGTGTATCTGGATGATGTAATGTTATATTCATGTATTGTGTGAAGTGGCGATTGTAAGCCAATTATGTATCTCTTCCCCTTATGTATTACATGGGTTGTGTGAAGATTACCTCACTTGCAGCATTGCTTTCAATGCGGTTATGCCTCTAAGTCGTGCTTCGACACGTGGGAGATATAGCCGCATCGAGGGCGTTATAAGTTGGTATAAGAGCGTTCCCCGACTTAGGAGCCCCCCTGCTTGATCAAATCGTTGGCGTTGTTGAGTCTAGAAAAAAGTTTGGAGTCAGTTAGGATTATATATATAGAAGAGTAGGATTCTTTTTACTCCTCAGTCCCTTCGTCGCTCTGGTGAGGCATCCTGACGTAGAGTTTTGACTCTTCTCTTCTCAAATTTCACTAATTTTTTTTAGGATCACGCGGGTATCTTGGAATCATTCCGATGGTTTTGTGACGAGAACATTGTTCTTGGTGCCTCCTGGCCTTTAGGGGTTGTGGCAGTGTCTCGGGGAGTTGAGCTCCGAGGTGTTCTCGTCACAATTTTATCGTTGCAGTTCTGGAATACCTGAGTTCACCGACATCGAAAATCTCTTTTATGCAGTTGTTGGTGAGATAACCTCGACGCCACCCAGTACTGGGGCGGGAGTTCGGGAGTATTGCCATAACTCGTATAACGGATGCTTTTCAAAGGTTGAGGTAAATGATTTCCGAAGGTTTCTTGGTTACGTGTTGAAGGATGGATACAGCTGGATGTAGGATTTGCTAGTTTTGGCTGAGATATTATGCTTCCCATGTATCCCCAACACCTGATTGCATAACCGGAAAGTTTCGGGAGTTTATAAGTGGTAATTCAAGTAGCTCTTACGATATCTTTCCGACAGATGTATGATATGAACTTGGGGTTCGACATCTAGTGGTCCGCCTATCGACGGTTGGTTTTACAGTGGTCTTGTTGTGTCTTAAAGAGTCCTAGGCTAGGCCGACTTGGGGACGCTTTGTATGTCATGTGCACTGCCTTGTACATGATGGTGCTGTACGATCGAGCCCGTGTAGGCCCCACCACGAAAACTTCGGACGAAATCTCTATCATATGTTTGTTTCGGCTTATTCTGCAAGCCAATCCTTTGTTTTTGTCTTCAATTGTGGTATTCGAGTTTCTTCGAAGTCAAATGTTGATTCCATACCTTGCCTAAACGGTTTTCTCATACTCCGATGTGAATACTAACCCTTCTTGATCATCGAGATGGTCATGTCAACCCTTTTCAACCGGTGTGTTTTCTCTTCAAGCGGATCCGTTCATTCTCAACATCCGCAAGATTCAATCTCAGCTTTCTCAACGGTGTTCGTTTCATCCATCCCAAGTTGTCTTTTTTTCCCACCCTCCCACCCTTGTTCCTTCAAGGACTCAGATCTCTTAATAGAGTATTCATCTTATGGATGTGAAGTCCATCCATTCTTTTCCGTCAATATTCTAATCTGGTGATTCTCAGGAAGATACTAACGGAGCCTCAAGTTCATCACTATTTGTTTTTTTTCTCAGGTGGATTCAATTCATGTTTTGGTGTTGACCATATCCTTTCCTCGGTTCAAATGTCTTTTCATGCGGGTGCACCTCGTAATCATTCACATCTCGCTATTCTTTTGTTCCGGAGTGCCGAAGACATCTCAGAAGGTTCACTTTTCCATTATCAATCTGTTCAAGATATCTCGAGATTGTTATCTCATTCAAGCCATTTAACTCAACCGGTGCATTCTCTCTTTTAAATTGTTCAATGGTGTATCTTTTGAGTGGGCCCTAACCCACGAGTCTTTTCCCAGGATCTTAACAGACTCTTCTTGTTTTTCTGGAGCTTCTCAAATTCTTTTATAAAGTTTGACGTAAGAATGAATTTTCATCAGTCAAGTGCCTTTCTCCAAGATCTTTCAAATTCTTTTCATCGTTGGTTCAACCTTTCTAATTTTCCATTCCTGAGTGTCTCAACAATTCAGGGTGGTGTCTCTCATCGTCATTCTCAACATTTGAAGACCGAAGAACAATTATTCCTTTAAATCTTGCACCATTCTCTTCAAGATTCGTGATTCTAGCTTGCTACCATCCTCTCATAATTGTTTTGATTGTGAGTATTCTTTTCACCTATCCGGAGCATTTCATGAGTTGTTTCCATTTCTTTACTCTGAAGCCATCTTTCCAAATATTATTCATTCCAGCTTTCAGCTATTGTTCCCCAAATCTTACCGGTGCTTCATTCAAGTATTATCTAATCTGCTCGTGATCTCTTCATTCTCTTGTATCTAAATTTCCCCAAGTATCTTTGTTCGTTTTCAAATTCTTACCGGTGATTCATCCTTTTACTTCATTCGTTGTTTAATTCTTACGGTGGTTCTTCCAGGATTCTCTTCCGCTGTTATCATATCAATTCATTCGTTGTTCCAATCCTACCGGCGGTTCATTGAAGACCTTCCCAAGTTGACGCTATATCTATCTTAATCCTTTCTACGAGAATAAGTAGTATGCCAAATCCGTTGCTTGTCATCAATTTAAATTGGTGAAGGATGAGCATAACATAATTCTTATTCCTGATTCACTCAAATGATTAATTCATTATTCCGGAGGTCCATCAAATTCTCGGTTTCAATTGTTTTTATCTTCTCTTTTTCTCGAAGTTCCAACCTTTTTCAATTATTTTACCACGGAGATTCAACTAAATTGGTACAAGGATTCACCTTGTGTTTTCAACTTCTCTTTCCTTCTGTTTGATCATTATTTTGTTTAACGGAGTTCTTCATCAAGGTTCTACATGATGGTTCATCAAGGATTTAATTCCTTCTTGAAGTGTTCATCAAGATTCTTTTCGAAGGAGCTCAAGCATTCTTCATCTTGCATTCCGGAGTGCCATTCTTTCTTCCATATCATTGGAGGTGGTATTATGTCATTCTTGATAATTTGAGTTCATGTTTCATGATTCACATGTTGTTAAGAATGGGGTATTTTAAATCCATCAACGTCTTCGTTGGAGTTATCTTGGGTTATATTTTACCTAAAGCCTTCCCTAAGGACTATTGCTATTTATGGTGCTCATAAATGACCCAAGTTCTTCATTTATCCTCCTGGTGAAATAGTTTCTCGTCTCCTTGTAATATCAATCCAATCAAATCTTTTTCGTGAGTGGCAAGTTGTCACCTCAAGCTTATCAAGCTTATCCTTTTCGTTGTTGATAATCCAACAACTTCCTTCTAGCCTTTGTTGTAAGCGTGATCTGCCAAGATCTTGTTTTCTACTTCGTGCATTCCATTCTCACTTTTCTTCCGAAGGCATTTGTGATGTTGCTCTCTTCTACCCATCTTCTTGTTCTTGTCAGGATCATGTTCTTTTCATGCTTACCTATTTAATTGGAGTATTGTGCCCCTTTGCTCAAGTCCTTTTCATCTTATCAAGTCTTGCATCTTGTTTCAACCGGAGTGCTTGCATGTACTTCTCGTCCATTGCAACCATCTTTCTTATGATTTTCAACCTACAAGGTTCCCGTAATGTTCCTTGTTACTTTTTCTAACGGAGTGTTTCAACTTCGTTCATCTCCGTTGTATTCTTTTCTCGAAATGGCTTAACCTTTTCAAGTTTCTTTGGTTTGACTCGTTTGTCAAAGAAGCAACTTAGTTTTACCTCTTCTATTTCTCTTTCGTTTTTGGTTCCCTCCGGTGCCATTCTAGATCTCGGGACGAGATCCTCTCGTAGTGGTGGAGTGTTGTGACGCCCCGAGACCGTTGCGCCAGGTGTCTTCCAGTTATTCGCTGTTGTTGCCTTGTCATTTGCTTGCGTGTCGCATCTTGTCATGTCATCATGTGCATTGCATCATCATGTTTTTGAAACTTGCAGCCGTCCCGGTCTCCTCGTTCTGTCCGTTGTCCGTTCTGAGCCCAGACACACTTGCACGCGCCCGCGGCACGTCCGAAATATTATTTTATAAGTGGCCAGAAAATGTTCTCGGAATGGGTTGAAAGTTGGCGTGCGGTGTTGTTTTCTTGTAGGTAAGCCGCCTGCCAAGTTTCATCGCATTCGGAGTTCGTTTGACGCCCTGTCACACCCTAGCTAGACCATGCATTAGAGTGTGCATCATGTTTACTTTCATCAGAAACTTGTAATGGGGAAGGCAGAACCCCCGGCACCCCCCCTGAAATCAACTAGGGTTTACTAAAAATAAATTCAATGAACCTGAAATGCCCTTCTAAAATGCTCACCCTCTTTGCCATGGGTTAGAACCTTTGGGAAAATAGGTGCACATTTTCCTAGGTCAACAGAAGCTCACTGATTTAATTCATAAATATTTGAATTTGGGCATTTAAATGCTATTAAACAATTCAAATGCTCAAATAATGTTGGAACTATTTTTTGGGCCACTGAAATAATTCAGCAAGTGTCCATGAATATTTTCAGGATTTTTTAAAATGATTTAGTATTTAAACTAAATCAAAACAGAATAACAGAAATAGAAAACAGAAATAAATAAAAGAGGGAAGGCCACTGGGCCACTTACCTGGACCCTACCTGGCCAACTCCAGCTGGCGGCCCAGCCCACCACCGCTGCCCCCTGTCGTCTCCCTCCTCGGACAGAAGGACAGGGGCGTGTGCTCGACGCCCGCCGGCACGCGCGCGCGCCATCTCCACCCTGCCTGGCCACCTCCTGCTTCACGACCCCTCTAGACGAGCGCCACGCAGCCCCTAGAACCCCTCTCGCTCACTCTCTCGTCCCCATTCTCTCCTCTGGCTCCCTCTCTCTTCCACCGAGCGGAGCTCGTCGCCGCTGTACGCCGTAGACGCAGCCCCCGTGCTCCCCTCACCCTCCCGCCGAGTCCAGAAGCACCCCCGAAGCCTCCTCGTCCTCCCAATCAAGCCAGAAGACGCCAGGAGGCCCTGTTACATCGCCGTCGTGGTCATCTTCAACCTCGGGCACCCGAGCTCCTCGCCGTCGATTCGCGCCATCAAGGAAGTCCCCGAGCCCGCTAGCCATCCCTAAGCACCGCTGTGAGCTCCCGATCCTTTCCCCCTTAACCACGCCGTCGTTTCTGCCCCGTAGCTGCTGCCCCGCGAGCACCCGAAGCTCGCCGCCGCTGAGCCTCGACGCCGTCGTGGCTAGAGCCGCGGTAGCTCGAAGCCGAGCACGCTGCTGTGCTCAGCACGCTTCCAGGAGCCGCGCGCGCCCACCCGTTCGACCTGCTGTGCCCCCTAGTGCCAACCCCGACCTTACCCGAACTCCGGCCGCCGCCGAGGTCGACGCCGTGCTCAGCTCCGGCCACCTCGCGACCTCCCGTACGTTCCTTTGGATGCAGACGAGCAAGAGCTCCTCCCTAGTGCCCCCAGCGCTCCAAACCACCGCCTGTAGCGCAATCCCGACGCGGACGCCGCCGCGATCTGAGGTCGCCGGTGGCTAAACGCCGGTAGTCGACGTGGCCGTCATTAACGGTTAATTATCCCACTAACCAGCCCCTCTAGAGCCACTGCCATGTGGGCCCTAGTGCCTAATTAGTTAGTTAACTACTCTATTAGATTAGCACCGGTCTCAGGAGGGCCACACTTGTCATTTTGACTTTGCCACGTCACCGTTGACCTGGTCCCACACGTCAGCCACAGAAACCAGCTAGGGTCACTGACCAGTGGACCCCACTGGTCGGGTTTGACCTGAACCGTGCCTTTGACTTGCTGATGTCATGCTGACGCAAGACTGACGCAGTAACTCTTTTCTGGATTTAATTTTATATAGAAAATTCCAGAAAATTGCCTAAACTTCAAAAATTCATAGAAATTCAACCATAACTGCAAATGAGACAAATTATATATGAAAAATTATCAGAAAAATTCAATCTATCCATCTGTAATGGTTTCATGCATGACAAAACAATTTACCCTACTGTTTAAGCAGAATAAGGAAATGCCCTATAAATGCAACAATTAATGAGCTAATATTTGAATCTTGGATTCAAATGAGTTCACCCCTTTCTGTTTTAGCTTGCATTAGGCCAAAACACATTCATATTACCATGTCATAGCATGCATCATATTGTTGCATATCGTCATGTATTGATTGAGCTCGGTTGTGTTCTTCGTGGTAGGTTCTGCCTCCGAGGATATTCACGAGTATCCAACTGAAGGGCAGTATCCCGTTACCACTCCATCTGGCAAGCAACCATTGATCATTCTGATACAACCCATGTTCTCGTTCCTGCTCTTGTTTACTGCATTAAGACAACACGATTCAAACTGCTGTGTGCTACGATAGTCGAACCCTTATCCTCTGCATGACCTGTCATTGCCACAGTAACTAGATGAAACCCACTAGCATGTGTAGGAGTTGATTGAGCCATGTTTTGTGATTCCTACCTTGCTATGCCCGCTATGCTTAGAGTTGTGTCAGGTCTGGTTCATCTGGGTGATGGGCTAGAGTGAAATGCTTGTGTCGGTAAATTGTGGGATGTGTTGAACATGTTTTGGTAAAGGTATCGATGAGAGGCCATGTAGGAGTACATGGTGGGTTGTTTCATTGAGGCCGTCCCTAAGAACTGAGTTCTATATGCGTGATTTAAGATTCAGCTACTACCACACATTGGGCCCTGAAATATGACCCCGCTCGACTTATTGACCCCTCTCGCCTTAGTCCAGGAGTTGCAACTAGTTTCTGGTGTTTGTAGGATATGTGTTGGCGGCCGTGCGTAGCGCTGACCCTAGGGGTGGGCTATGTTGCGGTAGATACACCGTGGCACGGTGTACCGAGTCACCCGTTTGGTGTCTCGGGAACCCTGTTCACATTGTTCGGGGCCGTTGAGGACACCTCGGCCGGATTTCCTTGCGGATGGAACCTGAATAGGCGATGACCCTGGACTAGAGACTTGTGAGGTTAGTCAGGTCGTGGTCTACACCCACGTCGGTTTTCGCTTGAAGTCTGCCGAGCACATTTCGTGTGCAGACACTAAGTGGTGGAAACATGTGTGATGAAGTACACCCCTGCAGGGTATAAAACTATTCGAATAGCCGCGTCCGCGGTAAAGGACTACTTGGTTGCCTATACAGTTCATAGACAAGTTAATGGATACTACTAAAAGACTCAAGATAAGTGTGAGTACCGAGGATGGCCCTCTCGCAGGATACGAGGGAGGATCCATGGTGGAGTATTGTGTTGGTGAGTAGTGGACTCGTGTGCGAAAACTATTTTACTAAAAGGTTCCGTAGGATAGCTTAGCCAAGAGTCAAAGCTGGCTTGCTGCATAAACCCCACCACCTTCTTGAGAATGAGCATGTATAGTAGGTTCTGATGTAAGACTTGCTGAGTACCTTTGTACTCATGTTTGCTTATTTATTGTTTTCAGACGACAACACTGCCCCCTCCGATGGGTTTTACGTAGACCTTGACGTCGACGAGTGACTAGCCACCCAGGTGGTGATCCAGGCCATGGAGGGCCCTATGTAGATAGACAGGCTTCGAGAAGCCTTCTTTCTTTCTAGAGTCTGTACTCAGACTAGTTGCTTCCGCATGTGCTTGTATGACTGTATGACTTGAGTGTCGGGTCATGTGACCCCTATCTGTATGAATATGTTATGTATGGCTCCCTGGAGCCTTTAAATAAAGTACTTGAGTTGTAGAGTTTTGTTGTGATGCCATGTTGTATGTACTCATATCGGGCATATTGTGTGTATGATTGAAATGCTTGGTATGAGTGGGATCCGACAATCTAGTTGTTTGTCCTTCGCAGCCTTTCTTATGGGGAAATGTAGTCTAGTGTTCCTCGAGCCATAGTAGTCCGCTACAGCCCGGTTCACCGGAGTCCTGTTAGCCCAGCACTACTGTTCAGGACACTTGACTGGCCGGCATGTGTTTCACTTCGTCCCTATGTCTGTCCCTTCGGAGAAATGTCACGCGGTGATCTCCGGAGTCCTGTCTAGCCTGCTACAGCCCGGGATCCCCGGAGTCCTGTTAGCCCAGTGCTACAGCCCGGAATCACTCGTTGATGACCGACATGTTCGATGTGATTCATGTATGCCTGTCTCCATAGGTCTGTGCCGCTTTGGGTTCACGACTAGCCATGTCGGCCCGGGTTCTCGGTCATATGGATGCTAGCGACATTGTCATATATGCGAGCCAAAAGGCGCAAACAGTCCCGGGCCATGGTAAGGCGACACCCGTGGGATACCGTGCGTGAGGCCGCAAAGTGATATGAGGTGTTACCGGCTAGATCGATGTGGCTTAGAATCGGGGTCCTGACAGCGTTGGCATCAGAGCCGGACTGCCTGTAGGTTCGTTGAGCCAAACTAGTCGATGTCGAGTCTAGAAATGCTTTAGTTATATGTAAGGGAATTGATTGTGGGAGGGAACGTAAGGTTCTTTTACTCCTTTACCCTATGCCTCTGATCTGAGTCATTCTCTTCTCATTCAACGTGGGTTAAGGACTAGGCTCTCTTCTTCTATCAGGTTCACGTGTTACTAATCCGTAGTAGTTTATAGGATTATTGCTACGAGTTCCAGTCCAGTTTCTACTATTTTAGTATGTTGCTATTTGAACCAGAACCTTGATATGATGCTGTTGAGCGGTATTGTGAACTGTTGCGGATGTATCAAATCTTTTTCTGAGCATTTACAGCCGTTATGCTGTCCAATTTTCCCTAGGAATTCTGATGTCTTTGTCTTGTGGTTGTGCTTTCAGATGGCCAACCGTTCTCAAAATCAAGTGGTTCGCCTGACCAGGTGCCTCGACGTGCCCGGTCATACTGCTATGTTAGTCTAGGTCATGATCGAGACAGGATACCGTTGGTATCCCGAATACACTGTTGAAGAGCAGTTCCGCGACTTTAATCAAAGCCAGTATTTCTGCACCGTCAGGATATTTCCTTCCTATCCTGGATCTACCGAGCGCCTTCACTGTTCCTATGGACTCGGGGTTACCGTTGAGATGGCTGTGCAGGATGCTGCCTACTCCATGATGACCATCTTGCGAGTCCGGACTGGCCTGCTTCGGAACACTGACTTCCGTTACATGCTAGCTTCACTTCCGGGAGCGCAAGGGTATCTTCAGGCTATCTATGCTGACTCCACTCAGGAGGACTCATTAACTCGTACCACCGCTGAGATGCTCGAAGATAAGGACCGAGAGAATTGGGCCTTGAGGTTGGAGCTTTTTAATACTCGTGCTGATCATTGGGCCACATTGACTCGGTTTGCACCTGCGGTGCAAGCTGGATGTATGGATACCAGGGATCTGTATCCTGTGAGATCAGCTCTGCCAGACATGGTGGATTGGCGTGATGTGGGAGGCATCACCCCACCCCGTGGTCCCCGCAGGCCACCGTTTGTTGGTCCAAGACCTCATCCTAGCCCCTATGGTCCACAGGCTCCTCAGGACTGTTTGTTTCCGGATGATCACGTTGAACTTCCAGGCTATGGAGGTGACTTCTATGAGGACTACTACGGAGCTATCTGAGTTAGTAGTAGTACCACTAGTATTGTAGTAGTTGTATCTCCACTGTCCTGCGTGACTTGTGGAATATGACTTGGCGTGTAATCGATTCCGGAGGTGTAGACAAATAATGTATAGGGACTCGGAATGCCTCCGGTGAGATGTAACGTCTACCTTCATAGTTGTACTGTAGCATGGGCTTGTACTAAACTATGTATGACGAGTATGACCGTTGGTGTATATATGGCAGTTTTATATTACCATGGCATACGAATGAGCATCTCTGCATTCCGTGTTATCCTTTACATTCTGCACTTCCTTGTTAAGTTTGAGCCATCCTTGTCTAAACCGTTGTCTTGTTTCCTCCTAGGATGGTCAACACCCGCGGCAACCCTGCTGTCCCGGAGCGGGGGGAAGCCAGTGCAGCTAGAGGTGAAAATCTGCCTCACCCGCCTTCTCTGGCCGAAGTGATGCTGGAGGCGGAAAGAAACAAGCGTGAGACCAACCACCTGCTGGAGCGGATTGAGCAGAACACTGCACGCCACCCACGAAATGACTTGGTGTCAATCAACGACTTTATCAAGCTGTACCCACCAAAGTTTAACCATTCCGTCGAGCCCCTCGACGCGGATGATTGGCTTCGCAGCATCACCCACAAGCTACGTTCTGCCAACGTAGCCGAAGCCGATAAGGTTACTTATGCTGCCTACCATCTCGAAGGCCTTGCTAGCCATTGGTGGGAAAACTTCAAAGCTATGCGCCCGGTCGGTCAAATCACTACTTGGGCTGAGTTCAGCGAGGCTTTCCGTGAGCATCACATTCCGGAAGGTCTCATGGATCGCAAGAGGGAGGAGTTCTGCAACTTCACCCAAGGAAGGCTAACTATGGATGCATATAGCCGAGAATTTGGGAACTTGGCACGCTATGCTCCTGAAGAGGTTTCTACTGACGCCAAGAAGCAGGCAAGGTTCCGCAAGGGACTTAGCCCTGAGCTTCGCTGCGATCTCCGTCTGCACGAGTGCACATCCTTTCAGAAGTTGGTCAATAAAGCTATCAGTGCTGAGATAGGCCAGACTGATTATGACGCTTCACGCAAGCACTCCCGTGATTTTGGGTCTTCATCCGGCTCTGGAGCTCAGAAGCGCCGGGTGTGGATTCCAAGCACAACACTGCCACCCAGATTCACCCCGAGGCCATCCTTTGAGGCGCCTCGTCCCTACCAGCAATTCGCACTGCCCAAGCCCTATGGTGGCCCCGCTGCTAATGCTGCTCCACGCCCCACTGTGGTAACATGCTTCAAGTGTGGAGAACCGGGTCACTATAGTCGAGAGTGTCCCCAGAACAACCCCAATCAAGCTGGAAAGTCCGTTGGCCGTGGTAAGCCCATGGGAAAGACTTTCTACGCCAAGCCGGCCACCACTGCACGTGGCCATGTCAATTATGTTTCAGCCGAAGAGGCTCATGAGGATCCCAACTTCGTCCTTGGTACGCTCCTTGTTAACTGCCATCCGGCATCTGTTCTTTTCGATACTGGAGCATCTCATTCATTCATATCCGAGATTTATGCTCGGTTGCATAACACGACCTTCTGTGATATGCCCTCCACCATGGAAATTCAAACCCCTGGCTCTAGATGGCAAACGTCTAGGGTAAGCCATGGGAACGAAATTCTTGTCGATAGGCTTGTCTTCCTTGCATCTTTAATAGCTCTCAAGTCCTCTGACATAAACATCATCTTGGGTATGGACTGGATGTCGGCTCATTATGCCAAGATCGATTGTGCCACTAGAACCGGTCAACTTACTCACCCCTCGGGCAAGACAGTTAATGTCTTAACTCGAGTGGCCAAGCGCCAACTTTACTCCCTCAATGCCAACCCTCTTCCAGACCTTGAGGACGTTCCGGTAGTCCGAGACTTTCCGGATGTGTTTCCAGAAGAACTGCCAGGTGTTCCACCTGACAGGGATGCCGAGTTTGTGATAGACCTTGTTCCAGGAACCGTTCCAATTGCTAGAAGACCCTACAAGATGGCACCCTTAGAACTAGCCGAGCTTAAGAACCAACTCGATGAGTCCTTGAACAAGGGGTTCATCCGTCCTAGCTCCTCTCCTTGGGCTTGCCCCATCCTCTTCGTCAAGAAGAAGGATGTAACGGATCGAATGGTTGTTGATTACCGACCTGTCAATCTGGTCACCATCAAGAACAAATACCCGCTTCCCAGGATCAACGACCTGTATGACCAGCTCGCTGGATCCTAAGTCTTCTCCAAGATGGATTTGCGGTTGGGCTACCATCAAATCAAAATCAGAAACGAGGACATTCCCAAAACGGCCTTTGTTACTCGTTATGGCCAATACGAGTACACCGTCATGTCCTTCGGTTTAACCAATGCCCCGGCCACCTTCTCCCGGTTAATGAACTCGGTTTTCATGGAGTACTTGGACAAATTCGTCGTAGTATACCTCGATGGCATACTCATCTACTCCAAGAATGAAGAGGAACATGCCGAACATCTAAGGCTGGTATTGATGAAACTTCGAGAGCATCGCCTTTATGCCAAATTCTCCAAGTGTGAATTTTGGTTGTCAGAAGTGACCTATCTAGGCCATGTAATCTCTGGTAAGGGTATTGCTGTCAATCCCGAGCGAGTTCAAGCCGTCCTTGATTGGACTCCACCTGAAACGGTCAAGCAAGTTCGGAGTTTCCTTGGCCTAGCGAGCTATTGCCGCCGCTTCGTCGAGAATTTCTCCAAGGTTGCTAAACCTCTAACTGAACTCCTCAAGAAAGATAAAAAGTTCGAGTGGACTCCACAGTGCGAGTTCAGATTTCAGTAACTGAAAAGACGCCTGACATCTGCTCCCGTACTGGTACCACCAGATTTCTCCAAGGACTTTATTATCTATTGTGACGCCTCACGGCAAGGACTAGGTTGCATACTCATGCAAGATCGTTAGGTAATTGCCTATGCTTCACGGCAATTACACCCACTGAGGAAAATTATCCCACACATGATCTAGAGCTTGCAGCTGTAGTCCATGAACTCAAAACCTGGCGACATTACCTTCTCGATAATCGTTGCGAGATCTTCACCGATCACCAAAGTTTGAAATATATCTTCACCCAACCAGATTTGAATCTCAGGCAAAGACGTTGGGTCGAGTTGATCTCGGATTACGACTTAGGAATAACTTACACCCCCGGCAAAGCCAATGTCATGGCTGATGCACTAAGTCGTAAGTCCTACTGTAACAACCTGATGTTACAACAAAGTCAACCACTTCTCCATGAGGAATTTCGTAAGTTTAACCTTCACATTGTTCCTCGAGGATTCCTATCTACCCTGGTGGCGAAACCTACCCTTATGGATCAAATCATAGCTGCCCGAAAGCGTGATAAGGGCATATCCCGGATTAAGGAAAACATTGCTAGCGGAGTAGCTAAATGCTTTTCCATGGATGAACAAGGTGCTGTCTTCTTCGAGAACCGTCTGGTGGTTCCCAAGAAACAACATCTACGCCAGATGATCCTTAAGGAAGCTCATGAATCCCCTCTCACCATTCATCCCGGTAGTACTAAGATGTATCAAGATCTACCCCAGAGGTTTTGGTGGACTAGGATGAAGAGAGAAATCGCTCAATACATTGCTAATTGCGACGTTTGTCGTCGTGTTAAAGTAGAGCATCAACGGCCTGCTGGCACCCTTCAACCTTTGGCTATTCCTGAATGGAAATGGGATAAAATCAGTATGGATTTCATCACTGGGTTTCCCAGGACCAAGAGGGGGAATAATGCCATCTTCGTCGTGATCGACCGTCTTTCCAAAGTAGCCCACTTTCTACCCGTTCGGGAGAGTATCACCGCTAGCCAGCTCGCTGACTTATACATCTCTCGAATAGTGTCTCTTCATGGTGTCCCATTGGAAATTAACTCAGACCGTGGAAGTCTCTTCACCTCTCGATTTTGGGAAAGTTTCCAAAATGCTATGGGAACTCATCTCTCCTTTAGCACCGCCTTCCATCCTCAATCAAGTGGTCAAGTAGAGCGAGTCAATCAAATTCTGGAAGATATGCTCCGAGCTTCTGTTATCTCGTTCGGAATGAGTTGGGAGAAATGCCTTCCATTCGTGAATTTTGCTTATAACAATAGCTATCAAGCTAGTTTGGGCAAAGCTCCCTTCGAAGTTCTCTATGGACGAAAATGTCGAACGCCTCTTAACTGGTCAGAAACCGGGGAAAGACAACTCTTTGGCCCGGATATGATTCAGGAAGCAGAAGAGCAGGTTCGCGTTATTCGTGAGAAATTGAAAACAGCCCAATCTCGCCAAAAGAGTCAATATGATCGTAAACATAAGCCTATGACCTTTGAAGTTGACGAGAAGGCTTACCTTCGGGTTACCCCATTAAAGGGAACCCATCGCTTCGGTATCAAGGGCAAATTGGCTCCTCATTACATTGGACCCTTTCGCATTCTCGCCAAACGAGGAGAAGTTGCCTACCAATTGGAACTACCTCCGCATCTTTCCAGAGTTCATGATGTCTTCCATGTTTCGCAACTCAGGCGTTGCTTCGCGGATCCTATCCGTGGAGTGGACCACGAAACGCTTGATTTACAAGATAACCTTTCTTATCAGGAATACCCCGTTCGTATCCTTGATCAAGCCGAGCGTACCACTCGACGTCATAATATCAAGTTTCTCAAGGTTCAATGGTCACACCATTCCAAGGAAGAAGCCACTTGGGAAAGGGAGGATCGTCTTCGACTCGAGTACCCCACCTTCTTTCCAGATGATCCTAAATCTCGGGACGAGATTCTATTGAGTGGGGGTGAGTTGTCACACCCTAGCTAGACCAAGCATTAGAGTGTGCATCATGTTTACTTTCATCAGAAACTTGAAATGGGGAAGGCAGAACCCCCAGCACCCCCCTGAAATCAACTAGGGTTTACTAAAAATAAATTCAATGAACCTGAAATGCCCTTCTAAAATGCTCACCCTCTTTGCCATGGGTTAGAACCTTTGGGAAAATAGGTGCTCATTTTCCTAGGTCAACAGAAGGTCACTGATTTAATTCATAAATATTTGAATTTGGGCATCTAAATGCTATTAAATAATTCAAATGCTCAAATAATGTTGGAATTATTTTTTGGGCCACTGAAATAATTCAGCAAGTGTCCATGAATATTTTCAGGATTTTATAAAATGATTTAGTATTTAAACTAAATCAAAACAGAATAACAGAAATAGAAAACAGAAATAAATAAAAGAGGGAAGGCCACTAGGCCACTTACCTGGACCCTACCTGGCCCAACTCCAGCTGGCGGCCCAGCCCACCACCGCTGCCCCCTGTCGTCTCCCTCCTCGGACAGAAGGACAGGGCGTGTGCTTGACGCCCGCCGGCACGCGCGCGCGCCATCTCCACCCTGCCTGGCCACCTCCTGCTTCCCGACCCCTCTAGACGAGCGCCACGCAGCCCCTGGAACCCCTCTCGCTCACTCTCTCGTCCCCATTCTCTCCTCTAGCTCCCTCTCTCTTCCACCGAGCGGAGCTCGTCGCCGCCGTACGCCGTAGACGCAGCCCCCGTGCTCCCCTCACCCTCCCGCCGAGTCCAGAAGCACCCCCGAAGCCTCCTCCTCCTCCCAATCGAGCCAGAAGACGCCAGGAGGCCCTGTTTCATCGCCGTCGTGGTAATCTTCAACCTCGGGCACCCGAGCTCCTCGCCGTCGATTCGCACCGTCAAGGACGTCCCCGAGCCCGCTAGCCATCCCTACGGCACCGCTGTGAGCTCCCGATCCTTTCCCCCTTAATCACGCCGTCGTTTCCGCCCCGTAGCTGCTGCCCCGCGAGCACCCGAAGCTCACCGCCGCTGAGCCTCGACGCCGTCGTGGCTAGAGCCGCGGTAGCTCGAAGCCGAGCACGCTGCTGTGCTCAGCATGCTTCCAGGAGCCGGGCGCGCCCACCCGTTCGACCTGCTGTGCCCCCTAGTGCCAACCCCGACCTTGTCCGAACTCCGGCCGCCGCCGAGGTCGACGCCGTGCTCAGCTCCGGCCACCTCGCGGCCTCGCGTCCGTTCCTTTGGATGCGGACGAGCAAGAGCTCCTCCCTAGTGCCCCCAGCGCGCCAAACCACCGCCTGTAGCGCAATCCCGATGCGGACGCCGCCGCGATCTGAGGTCGCCGGCGGCTAAACGCCGGTAGCCGACGTGGCCATCATTAACGGTTAATTATCCCACTAACCAACCCCTCTAGAGCCACTGCCATGTGGGCCCTAGTGCCTAATTAGTTAGTTAACTACTCTGTTAGATTAGCACCGGTCTCAGGAGGGACACACCTGTCATATTGACTTTGCCACGTCACCGTTGACCTGGTCCCACACGTCAGCCACAGAAACCAGCTAGGGTCACTGACCAGTGGACCCCACTGGTCGGGTTTGACCTGGACCATGCCTTTGACTTGCTAACGTCATGCTGACGCAAGACTGACGCAGTAACTCTTTTCTGGATTTAATTTTATATAGAAAATTCCAGAAAATTGCCTAAACTTCAAAAATTCATAGAAATTCAACCATAACTCCAAATGAGACAAATTATATATGAAAAATTATCAGAAAAATTCAATCTATCCATCTATAATGGTTTCATGCATGACAAAACAAGTTTACCCTACTGTTTAAGCAGAATAAGGAAATGCCCTATAAATGCAATAATTAATGAGCTAATATTTGAATCTTGGATTCAGATGAGTTCACCCCTTTCTGTTTTAGCTTGCATTAGGCCAAAACACATTCATATTACCATGTCATAGCATGCATCATATTGTTGCATATCGTCATGTATTGATTGAGCTCGGTTGTGTTCTTCGTGGTAGGTTCTGCCTCCGAGGATATTCACGAGTATCCAACTGAACGGCAGTATCCCGTTACCACTCCATCAGGCAAGCAACCATTGATCATTCCGATACAACCCATGTTCTCGCTCCTGCTCTTGTTTACTGCATTAAGACAACACGATTCAAACTGCTGTGTGCTACGGTAGTCGAACCCTTATCCTCTGCATGACCTGTCATTGCCATAGTAACTAGATGAAACCCACTAGCATGTGTAGGAGTTGATTGAGCCATGTTTTGTGATTCCTACCTTGCTATGCCCGCTATGCTTAGAGTTGTGTCAGGTCTGGTTCATCTGGGTGATGGGCTAGAGTGAAATGCTTGTGTCGGTAAATTGTGGGATGTGTTGAACATGTTTTGGTAAAGGTATCGATGAGAGGCCATGTAGGAGTACATGGTGGGTTGTTTCATTGAGGCCGTCCCTAAGAACTGAGTTCTGTATGCGTGATTTAAGATTCAGCTACTACCACACATTGGGCCCTGAAATATGACCCCGCTCGACTTACTGACCCCTCTCGCCTCAGTCCAGGAGTTGCAACTAGTTTCTGGTGTTTGTAGGATATGTGTTGGCGGCCGTGCGTAGCGCTGACCCTAGGGGTGGGCTATGTTGCGGTAGATACACCGTGGCACGGTGTACCGAGTCACCCGTTTGGTGTCTCGGGAACCCTGTTCACATCGTTCGGGGCCGTTGAGGACACCCCGGCCGGATTTCCTTGCGGATGGAACCTGAATAGGCGATGACCCTGGAGTAGAGACTTGTGAGGTTAGTCAGGTCGTGGTCTACACCCACGTCAGTTTTCGCTTGAAGTCTGCCGAGCACATTTCGTGTGCAGACGCTAAGTGGTGGAAACATGTGTGACGAAGTACACCCCTGCAAGGTATAAAACTATTCGAATAGCCGCGTCCGCAGTAAAGGACTACTTGGTTGCCTATACAGTTCATAGACAAGTTAATGGATACTACTAAAAGACTCAAGATAAGTGTGAGTACCGAGGATGGCCCTCTCACAGGATACGAGGGAGGATCCATGGTGGAGTATTGTGTTGGTGAGTAGAGGACTCGTGTGCGAAAACTATTTTACTAAAAGGTTCCGTAGGATAGCTTAGCCAAGAGTCAAAGCTGGCTTGCTGCATAAACCCCACCACCTTCTTGAGAATTAGCATGTATAGTAGGTTCTGATGTAAGACTTGCTGAGTACCTTTGTACTCATGTTTGCTTATTTATTGTTTTCAGACGACAACACTGCCCCCTCCGATGGGTTTTATGTAGACCTTGACGTTGACGAGTGACTAGCCACCCAGGTGGTGATCCAGGCCATGGAGGGCCCTATGTAGATAGACAGGCTTCGAGAAGCCTTCTTTCTTTCTAGAGTCTGTACTCAGACTAGTTGCTTCCGCATGTGCTTGTATGACTGTATGACTTGAGTGTCGGGTCATGTGACCCCTATCTATATGAATATGTTATGTATGGCTCCCTGGAGCCTTTAAATAAAGTACTTGAGTTGTAGAGTTTTGTTGTGATGCCATGTTGTATGTACTCATATCGGGCATATTGTGTGTATGATTGAAATGCTTGGTATGAGTGGGATCCGACAATCTAGTTGTTTGTCCTTCGTAGCCTTTCTTATGGGGAAATGTAGTCTAGTGTTCCTCGAGCCATAGTAGTCCGCTACAGCCCGGTTCATCGGAGTCCTGTTAGCCCAGCACTACTGTTCAGGACACTTGACTGGCCGGCATGTGTTTCACTTCGTCCCTATGTCTGTCCCTTCCGGGAAATGTCATGCGGTGATCTCCGGAGTCCTGTCTAGCCCGCTACAGCCCGGGATCCCGGAGTCCTGTTAGCCCAGTGCTACAGCCCGGAATCACTCGTTGATGACCGACATGTTCGATGTGATTCATGTATGCCTGTCTCCATAGGTCTGTGCCGCTTTGGGTTCACGACTAGCCATGTCGGCCCGGGTTCTCGGTCATATGGATGCTAGCGACATTGTCATATACGCGAGCCAAAAGGCGCAAACGGTCCCGGGCCATGGTAAGGCGACAACCGTGGGATACCGTGCGTGAGGCCGCAAAGTGATATGAGGTGTTACCGGCTAGATCGATGTGGCTTAGAATCGGGGTCCTGACACGCCCCAACGGATAACTATAGCGGCAATATAGCCGGTCAAAACGTCGGACGTTTTCGGTCTTCGAAAACCATTGCCGGGTTGTTTTCTCTTCTCTCCTCTCATCCCAACTCTTTTACACAGCCCACTAGGTCCAACCTAACCCTCCTCACATCCGAAGCCGTCCAATTATTATTGGAGGACCTTGAAACCCCTCCTAACCACCTGACCCCCCCTCCTTGCATCAGTGCATCGAACCTCGAGTGCGCGTCTGACAGCTGTCCCGGACCCGACCCGGATAGTTGTCACTATTGGGTCCGGGACATTCCCGAACATCTACAAAATATCATTGTTTTATTTATTGGACTCCTTAGCATATTTATTCTCGTCCGTCGGATTTTGATCCGATGATCCAAATCCCTCTCCTTTCACCTACATGCTATATATAGCCCCTAACCCTAAATTCTAGGGACCTTGTCCCATACATCCCATCCCCACGTTGTAACGCCCTCGATGCGACTATATCTCCCACGTGTCGAGGCACGACTTAGAGGCATAATTGCATTGAAGGCATATGCCACAAGTTAGGCAATCTTCACAACATCCCATGTAATATAGATAATAAAAGGGGAGATAACATAGTTGGCTTACACTCGCCACGTCAATCAAGTACATAAATAGCATTACAACATTCAAACACTCATGGCCCGACTACGACGCCAAAATAAAAGACAACCCAACATACAACACGGTCCCGATCACCCCAACTGGGCACCACTACTAATCATCATGAAAAGAAACATAGTATCGCTGGGATCCCTCGTCGAACTCCCACTTGAGCTCAAGCGCGCCATCTGGAACGGTATCATCGGGCCCTGCATCTGGTGTAATAGTAATCTGTGAGCCATAGGGACTCAGCAATCTCGCACCCTCGCGATCAAGACTATTTAAGCTTAATAGGTAAGGCAAGGTAAATATATGTGGAGTTGCAGCAAGTGACTACCATATATGGTGGCTATCCTGTTCGCAAAAGAGAGCGAGAAAAGAAGGCAAAGCGCGAACGCATAACTAGAGAGAAATCATGCGGCAAGCATTACTCCAACACCGTGTCCACCTCCCGGACTCCGTCGAGAAGAGGCCATCACGGTAATTCACACGGTTGATTCATTTTAATTAAGTTAAGGTTCAAGTTATCTACAACCGGACATTAACAAATTACCATCTGCCCATAACCGTGGGCATGGCTTTCGAAAGTTCAAATCCCTGCAGGGCAGTCCCAACTTAGCCCATGACAAGCTCTCACAGTCAATGAAGGAATAGACCTCCTCCCGAGACGTTCCGATCAGACTCGGTATCCCGGTTCTTCAAGACACTTCGTCAGGTTAAAACAAGACCAGAAACACCGCTCGAATGTGCCGACAAATCCCGATAGGAGCTGCACATATCTCGTTCTCAGGGCACACTCAGATGAGCCAGACGTCGGGTAGGCCAGCCCAGAGTTGCCCCTGGTAGCCCTAGACATCGCTCGGTTGGACCAACACTCATAGGAGCACTAGCCCGGGGGGGTTTAAAATAAGATGACCCTTGGGCTCCGGAAACCCAAGGGGAAAAGAGGCTAGGTGGCAAATGGTAAAACCAAGGTTGTGCATTGCTGGAAAAATCAAGGCGAACTATCAAATGGTTCCCATTATAACCCAACCGCGTAAGGAAAGCAAAATCCGGGAACATAACACCGATATGACGGAAAACTAGGGCGGCAAGAGTGGAACAAAACACTAGGCGAGAGGCCGAGCCTTCCACCCTTTACCAAGTATATAGATGCATTAAGATAACATGGAAATATAATGATATCCCAACAAGTAAATGATGTTCCAACAAGGAACGGTCTCCAATCTTCATGTGCAACTAGCAACGCTATAAGAGGGGCTGAGCAAAGCGGTAACATAGTCAATCAACGGTTTGCTAGGACATGGTGGGTTAGAGGTTTGACATGGCAATTTGGGAGGCTTGAAAGCAAGTGGTAGGCATCGTAGCATTGGCATAGCAAAAGAGCGAGCATCTAGCAAAGCAAAGATAGTAGTGATTTCGAGGGTATGATCATCTTGCCTGCAAAGTTGTCAGAGTTGAATGGATCCTCGAAAGGAAACTCAACGGGCTCCTCGTTAGAGAACTCGTCTCCCGGCTCTACCCAAACAAGACAAACAAGCAACAAGGACACAATCAACCACGTGCAAGGACCAAACAATATGATGCAAAGATGGTATGCTATGTGGGATGCAATATGCGATGCATATGCAAGAATTGACAAGGAATGCATGAACCTGGCCTCAACTTGGAAAACCAAGTGTGCCACTTGAAAGATGAGATGAAATCACTTGAAAACGATATAAAGATCACCAGAATCGGAGTTACGGTTTGGAAATGGCAAGCAATTCAAATATGACACCGGTCTGCGATTTACAGCAAGTAGCCCTCTAAATGCAACAAGATGAACATGCTACAGCACCCAAACATGGCATCAAAATACATGGCAGGGATCCATTCAAGATGCTTAACAAAATTCTAGCACTGAGCTACGGCCAATTCATCCATTAACAGGTTCAAACAAGCATGGCAAAAATGCATTTGGTCAACAGATCTCAGACTTAGTGAAATTAACACTTGTCTGGAATTTCAGATCAGATAGCACTCTTTGGAGCATGAAAACAATATGCTACAGGACCTGAACATGGCAAATTAAATCATGGCATGGAGCTACTCAAAGAGTTTAACAAAAGTCCCTTAGTGACCTTGAGCCAAAAGGGATCAGAAAATACAATTGCAAGCATGTGAACGTGGCAAAAAAACATAATCGGTTCTCAGACTTAGTGAAAACTGGAACATGCTGAAACAGATATCAAGTAGGCATGTTTACGAGCTCGATGCACTCACTATGGAGCAAGTCATGACAATCTAAGCATACACCCATCAAGAATACACAAAACGCAAGGTAGACATGGAAATAACAATAACATAGCATGCACGGATCAACTACAACATCCTCGGCAAAATCGCTAAAAAGTAGACAATCTGCCTAGATTCACGAAATAGCAAAAGTAGATTTCGATTGACTCAAGCTAGGTTGCTCCATAATTGCAAACAAAGACATCGATGGATAGAGCACTACAAGGTTAACAAAACATCCTTACTGATCATCCTCAAAAGAGGCACAGATCACTAGGAAACAAAGTGAACATATGGCCATATGAGATAAACAGGTCAAGGACTTAGTGGAAATGCTAAGTCACTGAAATCAGCATTACCAAGTGCCTCACTTTGCAAGATTTTGCTAGTCACCACACACATCACAAAAATACATGGGTTGCACCTCTGGAAAGATGGCAAAACCCTTAACAAAACATATGTAGAACTCATGGGCATATCATGCACACAATAATCATGGCAAAAATGACAAGTATCTAAATGGAGCAGCAGATCTTACAATTATCTGAAGTAGCACTCTTCTAACAGCATTTCGGGCATCAATATGAACTCAAATGAAAATGAGCAATGGAATGAAATGATGTACTCTCTGAGACGATCATTTTGATATGCTATATGCCCAAAACGGAGCTACGGATGCAAAGTTACAGCACGATGAACATGGGCACATGAACTAGGGTTTCGGGAGAAAGTCAACCCGCGTTTTGGATCTAGATCCGGATCTAGACAGCACGCTTCCCGACGTCGGCCGGAAGTCCTGTTCACTGAAGGGCTCGGGTCGCCGGACTTGGAGCTTGAGGGCGCGCCGGCGACGAGGTAGGGCAGGGCGGTGGAGGCGGCCGGCGTGGCCGGGCGGCTGAGGCGCGGCGCCGGAGCTCGGTCGGCACGGCTGGGCGGCGAAGCGGCTGACCGCGGAGGCGAGGTGGTGGCACCCGCCGACGAGGGAGGCAGGCAGCGGCGCGGCGAACGTAGGCGGCGGGGCGAGGAGGCGTGGGCGGCGGGGAAGCAGCAGCCGCGCGGCGAGGCGCGCGGGCAGGGAAGGCCCGATCCGGGCTCTCCGGGCCAGAGGAGAGAGAGGGCCGGCGGGGACACTTGGCGCCCTCCTATTGGTGCGGGGCGACGGCGGGGTTCGTCCGGCGGACAACGGACATGTCTGGCCGGCGGCGGAGCGGGGTTTTTAGGGTTAGGGAAGGAGAAGATCCGGGAATTGGAAATGGGGTTCTATTTATAGCATAGAGGGAGCTAGGAGAGTTCAAATGAGGTGCGGTTTTCGGCCACGCGATCGTGATCGAACACTCTAGATGATGGAGATGGTTTTGGTGGTTTTTGGGCCAAATTGGAAGGGTGTTGAGCTGCAACACACACGAGGCCTTTTCGGTCCCTTGGTTAACCGTTGGAGCATCAAACTAAGTCCAAATGGTACAAAACTTGACACGTAGGAAACCAAGGCCGCTTGGGAAGTCTCGGTCCAATTCAGAAATGTTTAATCCCCACACACGAAAGAGAGGTAGAATTGACCACCGGAGGAGAACGAAGCGCCGGAATGCAAAACGGACAACAGGGAAAATGCTCGGATGCATGAGATGAACACGTATGCAAATGCAATGCACAATGATGACATGATATGAGATGCATGACAACGATAACGACACACGGAGACAAAAACCCGAACCCGAGAAAATAAAATAACTTAAGGCCGGAAACGGCAAGAGTTGGATTACATATTGGGTAAATTATATCCGGGGTGTTACAACACTCCACCACTACGAAAGGATCTCGTCCCGAGATGTAGGACTGAAAGAACGCCGGGTACTCAGAACGGAGGTGATCGTCGTATTCCCAGGTAGCTTCACGGTCGGAATGGTGTGACCACTTGACTTTGAGGAATTTGATTGACTTGTTGCGAGTCTTGCGTTCAGTCACTTCGAGAATAGCAACTGGGTGCTCACGATAGGAGAGATCTTCTTGGATCTCAATGTCCTCGAAGTTGACAGTGCGGTCAGGAGTCTTGAAGCACTTTTGAAGCAGAGACATGGAACACGTCATGAACATTTGCAAAGTTTGAAGGAAGCTCGAGTTGATAGGCGAGATCGCCTCTCTTGCCGACAATCTTGAAAGGTCCCATGTATCTGGGGGCAAGCTTCCCTTTGATACCGAAGCGACGAGTACCTTTCATCGGAGAGACGCGGAGGTAAACATGATCTCCGATCTCGAAAGCAAAATCACGGTGCTTACTATCATAGTAGCTCTTTTGACGGGATTGGGCTGCTTTGAGGTTATCTCGAATGACTTTGCACATTTCCTCTGCCTCTGTGATTAAGTCATTTCCCAAAAGCTGACGTTCACCGGTTTTAGACCAGTTGAGAGGGGTACGGCACTTCCTGCCATACAGAATTTCAAATGGGGCCTTGCCCGAACTTGCTTGAAAACTGTTGTTGTAGGAGAATTCAGCATAAGGAAGACAATCCTCCCACTTCATGCCGAAGGAGATCACACAAGCCCTGAGCATATCTTCAGGAATCTGGTTGACATGCTCGACTTGACCGCTAGTTTGAGGATTGAAAGCTGTGCTGAAGCGGATGTTAGTGCCCATGGCCTTCTGAAAAGAATCCCAAAACATGGAGGTAAAGATGCTGCCATGGTCTGAAGAGATCACTTGAGGAATACCATGCAGAGAGACAATCCGAGAGGTATAGAGTTCCGCCAATTGAGCTGCAGTGATTGACTCTTTGATAGGCAGAAAGTGAGCCACTTTAGTGAGTTTGTCGATGACAACGAATATAGCATCATTGCCACGTTTGGACTTTGGAAACCTAGTCACGAAGTCCATCTCAATGTGGTCAAACTTCCATTCTGGAATGGGAGGAGGTTGGAGGAGACCCGCTGGCCTTTGGTGTTCTGCCTTCACTCTTCTGCAGACATCACACTCATTCACGAACTGAGCAATCTCGCGCTTCATTCGAGTCCACCAATAAGCCTGCTTGAGGTCCTGATACATCTTCGTGCTCCCAGGGTGGATGGAGAGGAGAGAATTGTGAGCCTCGTTCATGATCACTTTACGAAGGTCACCTTTGGGCACAACAATACGATCCTCGAAGAAGAGAGTATCCTTGTCATCAAGGTGGTAGCACTTGTACTTGGGTTGACTCTTGGCTATCCCAATCTTCACCTTTTTCACCATAGCATCAAGAAGCTGGGCTTGGCGAATCTGATCTTCCAAGGTAGGAGAGACTTGAAGGTTGGCGAGGAAACCTTGAGGAACAACTTGCAGATTAAGTTTGCGGAAGGCTTCACAAAGCTCGGGTTGATATGGCTTGAGAATAAGACTGTTGCAGTAAGCCTTCCTGCTCAATGCATCAGCAATCACATTGGCCTTGCCTGGAGTATACTCGATACTCGGATTATACTCTTGAATCATTTCGACCCATCGAGTCTACCTGAGGTTGAGATTAGGCTGAGTGAAGATGTACTTGAGACTCTTGTGGTCAGTGAAGATGTCCACTTTTCTTCCCAATAAGAGATGTCTCCAAGTCAAAAGAGCATGCACAACTGCCGCCAACTCGAGATCATGAGTGGGGTAGTTCTTCTCATTGGGCTTCAACTGGCGAGAGGTATAAGCCACAACTTTCTTCTCTTGCATCAACATTGCGGCAAGACCTTGGAGAGAGGCATCACAAAAGACCTCGTACGGCTTGGATTCATCAGGCGGAGTCAAAACTGGAGCAGTGATCAATTTCTCTTTCAAAGTGTTTAAAGCAATGTCACACTCTGGAGACCAAACACACTTGACGTGCTTCTGGAAAAGATTTGAGAGAGGCTTCGCGATCTTAGAAAAGTTTTCAACGAATCTTCGACAGTAGCTTGCGAGACCGAGGAAGCTACGGAGTTGCTTCATGTTCTGAGGAGGTTCCCAATTCACAATTGCAGACACCTTCTCAGGATTCACCACAATGCCCTTGGCAGAGATGATATGACCAAGATAAAGAACCTCATCGAGCCAAAAATCTCACTTGGATAACTTGGCGTAGAACTGGTGTTCCCTCGGCTTGTCGAGTACCAAACGCAAGTGCTTGGCATGATCTTCCTTGTTCTTCAAGAAAACCAGAATGTTATCGAGATAGACCAAAACGAAGTCATTGGTGTAGGCACTGAAGATGAAATTCATCATGCGAGAGAAAGTCGGAGGAGCGTTGACGAGGCCAAAAGACATGACAGTGTATTCATATGAACCATAGCTTGTCCTGAAAGCCGTCTTGGGAATATCTTGCTCACGGATTCGAATCTGATGATAACCCATATGGATATCAAGCTTGGAGAATACTTGGGAACCTTTGAGTTGTTCGAACAGCTCGTTGATGTTGGGAAGTGGGTATTTGTTCTTGATGGTCTTCTTGTTAAATGGACGGTAATCAACACAAAGTCGGTTCATTCCATCCTTCTTCACAAAAAGAACACCACAACCCCACGGAGAAGAACTAGGCCGGATGAGACCCATTCTCTCTTGAATATCGAGTTGCTTCTTCAGCTCCTTCAACTCTTTAGGTCCGAGCTTGTAAGGACGCTTGCACACAGGTTCCGTGCCAGGCTCAAGATCAATGACGAATTCAACTGGTCGGTGCGGAGGCATTCCTGGAAGCTCTTCTGGAAAGACGTCTTGATACTTGCAAATGACTGGAATCTGCGAGATAGCATCCAGTTCACCCTTCTCATTGAGAGAAAATAGATGGATGGTATCATCACGAGCGACAAAGACAATTACATCTTTAGACGAATGAGTCAATTGAATTTGCCTGGCTACACAATCAAGATGCGCCTTGTGCTTAGAAAGCCAATCCATTCTGAGAATAAGATCAATATCCGAGTTACCAAGAACCGCCAGAGAAGAGAGAAACTTGTAGTCGCCCAACGTGATAGAAACATCCGGGGCGATAGCGCTTGCATTCATGAATTTACTCGGAGAAACAACAGATAACTGTCTAGGCAAATCTTGTAAAGGAAACTCATGCTTAGAAACAAATGGTCTCGAGATGAAACAATGCGACGCACCCGTGTCAAAAATAACTTTTGCAGGAATATCATTAACAGGAAGGTTACCCATGATGACATCTGACGAGTCCTCTACCTGAGCTGCGTTCATCAAGTTGACCTTGGCGGACTTGGGGTTATGCTTGACCACAGCTGTACTTGTCGATCTCACAGGAGGAGGAGGAGGAAGACGCCTCTGGTTGAAGCACTTGTTGGCATAGTGACCCTTCTGCTGGCACTTGTTGCACGTGGCCTCTAAAAGCGGATGGTAATACGGAGCACTCGATCTTGGAGCTTGAGACGAAGTCTTGTTCTGAAAGCCAGGGTTGGGTGTGTGGGAAGATCCACTGCCACCTTTGCTCTTCTGATACGGCTGACGAAACGGAGGAGGAGGAAGCCAATACTTCTGTTGCTTCGCCACTTGAGTAGAGGAAGAAGGAGTAGTGTCTCTAACTCGCTTCTTGGAAGCATCACATCTCAGTTGAGCGGCCTCTTGCTTCAGTGCCATGTTGTAGAACTCATCGTACCTCAAGGTCTCAAAGAGAACAAGAGCTAGCTGGATTTCTTCTCTGAGACCACCCCCGAACTGGTATATCATGCTCTTCTCATCAGGGACGGCCTGCTTGGCAAAGCGGGCGAGCTTCTGGAACAACTTGTTGTAGTCATAGACAGACGAAGAGCCTTGCTTCAGGTTGCGGAATTCCTCATGCTTACTTTCAACCACGCTCTGAGGGATATGATGAGCTCTGAAATCTTGACGGAATTCATCCCAAGTAATCACACATCCACCTCTGGAATCCTTGTACTACTGGAACCACTCTGCAGCTTGGTCTTTGAGTTGGAAGGAAGCGAACTTGACAAAGTCCTCAGGCCTGACACTACTGCACTCAAAATGCTTGCACAGATCCACTAGCCAATCTTCAGCATCAGTTGCCTCAACACAATTGCTGAAAGTCTTTGGCCCGTTAGCAAGGAACTGGTTGAGTGTAGCAAAGTGATTCTGATTGTTGCCTTGGTTCCCTTGTTTGCCTTGATTCGCTTGATTACGCTCTTGAAGAATTTGCATGATCAACTGTGTGTTTGCATTGGTTGCGGCCATCACAGCTTGCCATGCCTCCGGAGGAGGTGGAGGTGGTGGCGGATCAGGATTCGGAGTCGTGCGCGTTGGAGGAGCCATCCTGAAGAGGTTGACATCCATTAGCACATTGATAGACAAATATTGAAGCTGAATCCAACGGAATGAAAATAGCAACATATAGTCTTCACATCCGAACAAAATGAACGAATGCATTCCTCTTGAAATGGTCACATATCCATAAATTGAGAAGCCACTTAGGATTTAGGTAGAGAAATAAATCAACAAGGTACGGATCAAGAATGACTAATCGGTAAGAAATCCCAATCTCAAACCAATATCCATGGAAGAAGAGCTATAGCTACAAGAATTCCCACCTATGAAACTCCCGAACCTTTCCGGTTATGCAATCAGGTGTTGGGGATACAGGGGAAGCATAATATCTCACCCAAATCTAGCAAATCCTACATCCAGCTGTATCCATCCTTCAACACATAATCGAGAAAAAAATTCGGAAACCATCTACCTCAACCTTCGAAAAGCATCCGTTATACAAGTTATGGCGATACTCCCAAACTCGCGCCCTAGTACCGGGTGGCGTCGAGGTTATCTCACCAACGAACTGCATAAAAGAGATTTTCGATGTCGGCGTACTAAACTCAGGTATTCCAGAACTGCAACGATAAAATTGTGACGACAACACCTCGGAGCTCAACTCCCCGGGACACCTCCACAAAACCCCTGACAGGAGGCACCAAGACAATGTTCTCGTCACAAAACCATCAGAATGATTCCAAGATACCCGCGTGATCCTAAATTTTTTTTAGTGAAATCTGAGAAGAGAAGAGTCAAAACTCTACGTCAGGCTGCCTTACCAGAGCAATGAGGAGACTGGGAAGTAAAAAGAATTCCTAAACTCTCTGATATATAATTCCTAAATGACTCAAAACATTTTTCTAGACACAACTTGGCTGCTAAAAACGATCAATCAGTGGGGGCTACTAAGGTCGGGGAAGGCTCTGATTACCAACTTGTAACACCCTCGATGCGACTATATCTCCCACGTGTCGAGGCACGACTTAGAGGCATAATCGCATTGAAGGCATATGTCGCAAGTTAGGAAATCTTCACAACATCCCATGTAATATAGATAATAAAAGGGGAGATAACATAGTTGGCTTACACTCGCCACGTCAATCAAGTACATAAATAGCATAACAACATTCAAACACTCATGGCCCAACTACGGCGCCAAAATAAAAGACAACCCAATATGCGACACGGTCCCGATCACCCCAACTGGGCACCACTACTGATCATCAGGGAATGAAACATAGTATCGCTGAGAGTCCTCGTCGAACTCCCACTTGAGCTCAAGCGCGCCATCTGGAACGGTATCATCAGGCCCTGCATCTAGTGTAATAGTAATCTGTGAGCCACAGGGACTCAGCAATCTCGCACCCTCGCGATCAAGACTATTTAAGCTTAATAGGTAAGGCAAGGTAAATATATGTGGAGCTGCAGCAAGCATCTAGCATATATGGTGGCTATCCTGTTCGCAAAAGAGAGCGAGAAGAGAAGGCAGATGGCAAACGCATAACTAGAGAGAAATCCTGCGGCAAGCATTACTCCAACATCGTGTCCACCTCCCGAACTCCGCCGAGAAGAGGCCATCACGGTAACTCACACGGTTGATTCATTTTAATTAAGTTAAGGTTCAAGTTATCTACAACCGGACATTAACAAATTCCCATCTGCCCATAACCGTGGGCACGGCTTTCAAAAGTTCAAATCCCCGCAGGGGAGTCCCAACTTAGCCCATGACAAGCTCTCACGGTCAACAAAGGAATAGACCTCCTCTCGAGACGTTCCGATCAGACTCGGTATCCCGGTTCTTCAAGACACTTCGACAGGTTAAAACAAGACCAGCAACACCGCCCGAATGTGCCGAAAAATCCCGATAGGAGCTGCACATATCTCGTTCTTAGGGCACACTTAGATGAGCCAGACGTCGGGTAGGCCAGCCCAGAGTTGCCCCTGGTAGCCCCGGACATCGTTCGGTTGGACCAACACTCAGAGGAGCACTGGCCCGGGGGGGTTTAAAATAAGATGACCCTTGGGCTTCGAAAACCCAAGGGGAAAAGAGGCTAGGTGGCAAATGGTAAAACCAAGGTTGGGCATTGCTGGAAAAGCTTTAATCAAGGCGAACTATCAAGGGGTTACCATTATAACCCAACCGCGTAAGGAACGCAAAATCCGGGAACATAACACGATATGACGGAAAACTAGGGCGGCAAGAGTGGAACAAAACACTAGGCGAGAGGCCGAGCCTTCCACCTTTTACCAAGTATATAGATGCATTAAGATAACATGGCAATATAATGATATCCCAACAAGTAAATGATGTTCCAACAAGGAACGGTCTCCAATCTTCACCTGCAACTAGCAACGCTATAAGAGGGGCTGAGCAAAGCGGTAACATAGCCAATCAACGGTTTGCTAGGACATGGTGGGTTAGAGGTTTGACATGGCAATTTGGGAGGCTTCAAAGCAAGTGGTAGGCATCGTAGCATTGGCATAGCAAAAGAGCGAGCATCTAGCAAAGCAAAGATAGTAGTGATTTCGAGGGTATGATCATCTTGCCTACAAAGTTGTCAGAGTTGACTGGATCCTCGAAAGCAAACTCAACGGGCTCCTCGTTAGCAAACTCGTCTCCCGGTTCTACCCAAAAAGGCAAACAAGCAACAAGGACACAATCAACCACGTGCAAGGACCAAACAATATGATGCAAAGATGGTATGCTATGCGGGATGCAATATGCGATGCATATGCAAGAATGGACAAGGAATGCATGAACCTGGCCTCAACATGGAAAACCAAGTGTGCCACTGGAAATATGAGATGAAATCGCTTGAAAATGATATAAATATCACCGGAATCGGAGTTACGGTTTGGAAATGGCAAGCAATTCAAATATGACACCGGTCTGCGATTTATACCAAGTAGCCCTCTAAATGCAACAAGATGAACATTCTACAGCACCCAAACATGGCATCAAAATACATGGCAGGGATCCATTCAAGATTCTTAACAAAAGTCTAGCACTGAGCTACGGCCAATTCATCCATTAACAGGTTCAAACAAGCATGGCAAAAATGCATTTGGTAAACAGATCTCAGACTTAGTGAAATTAACACGTGTCTGGAATTTCAGATCAGATAGCACTCTTTGGAGCATGAAAACTATATGCTACAGGACATGAACATGGCAAAGTAAAGCATGGAATGGAGATACTCAAAGAGCTTAACAAAAGTCCCTTAGTGACCTTGAGCCAAAAGGCATCAGAAAATACAATTGCAAGCATGTGAACATGGCAAAAAACATAATCAGTTCTCAGACTTAGTGAAAACTGGAACATGCTGAAACAGATATCAAGTAGGCATGTTTACGGGCTCGATGCACTCACTACGGAGCAATTCATGACAATATAAGCATACACCCATCAAGAATACATAAGATTCAAGCTAGACATGGCAAGAACAATAACATAGCATGCACGGATCAACTACAACATCCTCGGCAAAATCGCTAATAAGTAGACAATCTGCCCATATTCACGAAGTAGCAAAAGTAGAGCTCGATTGACTCAAGCTAGGTTGCTCTATAATTGCAAACAAAGACATGGATGGATAGAGCACTACAAGGTTAACAAAACATCCTTACTGATCATCCTCAAAAGAGGCACGAATCACTAGGAAACAACATGAACATATGGCCGTACGAGATAAACAGGTCAAGGACTTAGTGGAAATGCCAAGTCCCTGAAATCAGCATTACCAAGTGCCTCACTTTGCAAGCTTGTTCTAGTCACCACACACATCACAAAAATACATGGGTTGCACCTCTGGAAAGATGGCAAAACCCTTAACAAAACACATGTAGAACTCATGGGCATATCATGCACACAATAATCATGGCAAAAATGATAAGTATCTAAATGGAGCAGTAGATCTGACAATTATCTCAAGTAGCACTCTTCTAACAGCATTTCGGGCATCAAGATGAACTCAAATGAAAATGATGCAATGGAATGAAATGATGTACTCTCTGAGGCGAACATTTTGATATGCTATATGGCCAAAACGGAGCTACGGATGCAAAGTTACAGTATGATGAACATGGGTACATGAACTAGGGTTTCAGGAGAAAGTCAACCCGCGTTTTGGATCTAGATCCAGATCCGGACAGCATGCTTCCCGAGGCCGGCAGGAAGTCCTGTTCACCGGAGGGCTCGGGTCGCCGGACTTGGAGCTTGAGGGCGCGCCGGCGACGAGGTAGGGCAGGGCGGTGGAGGCGGCCGGCGTGGCCGGGCGGCGGAGGCGCGGTGCCGGAGCTCGGCCGGCGCGGCGGGGTGGCGGAGCGGCTGACCACGACGGCGAGGTGGCGGCGCCCGTCGGCGAGGGAGGCAGGCGGCGGCGCGGTGAACGTAGGCGGCGGGGCGAGGAGGCGCGGGCGGCGGGGAAGCAGCAGCCGGGCGGCGTGGCGCGCGGGCCGGGAGGGCCTGATCCGGGCGCTCCGGGCCGGAGGAGAGAGAGGGCCGGCGGGGACACTTGGCGCCCTCCTATAGGTGTGGGGCGACGGCGGGGTTCGTCCGGCGGACGACGGACATGTCCGACCGGCGGCGGAGCGGATTTTTAGGGTTAGGGAAGGAGAAGATCCAGGAATAGGAAATGGGGTTCTATTTATAGGCATGGAGGGAGCTACGAGAGTCCAAATGAGGTGCGGTTTTCGGCCACGCGATCGTGATTGAACGCTCTAGATGATGGAGAGGGTTTTGGTGGTTTTTGGGCCAAATTAGAAGGGTGTTGGGCTGCAACACACACGAGGCCTTTTCGGTCCCTCGGTTAACCGTTGGAGCATCAAACGAAGTCCAAATGGTACGAAACTTGACAGGCGGTCTACCAGTAGGAAACCAAGGCCGCTTGGCAAGTCTCAGTCCAATCCGGAAATGTTTAATCCCCACACATGAAAGAAAGTTAGAATTGACCACCGGAGGAGAATGAAGCGCCGGAATGCAAAACGGACAACGGGGAAAATGCTCGGATGCATGAGATGAACACGTATGCAAATGCAATGCACAATGATGACATGATATGAGATGCATGACAACAATAACAACACACGGAGACAAAAACCCGAACCCGAGAAAATAAAATAACTTAAGGCCGGAAACGGCAAGAGTTGGATTACATATTGGGTAAATCATATCGAGGGTGTTACACACGCCGCCGCCACTCTCCTTGTTTTCAGCGTCGGACCAACCAGCTGCCCTCCTCATTTTTTCCCCTGATCCAACCCCATGGGAATCATGAGAAGCCCATCCCCGTTGCTTCGATCTCCAGCGAGCACCAGGACCTCCCCGGCCCTCCTTCTCCTGCCTTGGCCCGAACCTCACCATTGGTGACCTCGTTCCTCTCCTTTTCCTTGTTTTCTTTCAATTCCCCTTGTTCCTCTCCCTCACCCCACAGCCATGGTGCTTCACAGGTCCCAATCATGACCGCCCAGTGGACTTCAGCGCCGCCAACCACGAGACCCGACTACCTCATCTCCGTCTATGTCCAGATTCGTCGACCGTCGCCTGGAGCCTCGCCTGTGATGCGCCCTCGCTGAACCTCGCCGTCGTCTTGCCTGCTCTGTGCCCAGCCTGCATCGCTGAGGAGATGGCTCTGCAAGGACCTTGTTGAGCCCGTGCCAAGTCCCTATCTCGTCAGAAAGATTCTTCGTGCGTCCCTTTTCCTCCGAACCAAGCAGAGCTCCACCTCAGCTCGATCTGGTGCCCTCCGACTTTGCCATGCCCCGACGCCATTCCCTGAACCCCTCTGTCACCGTTGCTCTGCCTCCAGGCAAGGAGATGAGCGAGCATGTCGCGTCCGTGCCCGTTGACCTGGTCACTCGGCCAGGCCTTGAACTACGCCGGCCTACGTCCTTCTCGACTGGACCAAACCCATGGAGAGGCCACCACCAGCGCCACCCTTTTTTATCCTATTCTGTTGGACCTCTTTTCAGATTTTGGCCTGTAGTATTTTTCCCTGCGCTACGATTTTAGCAATTTTTCCTGAGACAACGGTTTTGCAGTTTAGCCCCTAAACTTCATGCATTTAATAACTTCACAACCACGCATCGGATCTAAATAAATTATATATGAAAGTTGCTTAGAATTTTGTCTAGTTTAATAATATCCAACTTTCATGCACGTTTGAAATGATGAAAATGTTGTTTATTTAAATTTTTCCCTTGCCATGCTAAAATGCTTTATTTCATAACTATTTAACCGTAGCTCCAAATTTAATAATCTTTATATGTAAATGGGGTAGAAAATGCCAAGTTTAACATGGTGCTTTTCACCTTGCATGTTTAACAACTCTAAAATATTGCTTAGGGAAGAACAGTACCATAACCAAAATATGCACATGAGGATTCTCCGGACTTGTTGTTTTGTTGTTCCGGCCTCATTTAATCTTGCCTAGCTAGATAGTTTCATTATGCGTCACCTCTTGCCATGCTAACAACATTTAATATTGTTGGGTACACAAACGAGATCGAACTAAATAACTTGAACGTGGTGTTTTGCCAATATGCAACAGAGTTGCATGTTGAGCTCCACATAATTTGTAGGAAGGTTTGTGCACTTTGCCATGCCATGTATCATTAAACCGGACATGCATCATACTTGGTTGTGCATCATGCCATGTTTATGTGATGGTTGTGTATTATGTTGTTTACTTCTTTCCGGTGTTGCTTCTTCGGGTTGGATCCGGTAACGTTGCGTTTGTGAGGATCCGTTGGCTACGTCCGTTTGTGTTCTTCATGGACTCGTTCTTCTTCCTTGCGGGATCTCAGGCAAGATGACCACACCCTCGAAATCACTTCTATCTTTGCTTGCTAGTTGCTCGCTCTTTTGCTATGCCTATGCTGCGATACCTACCACTTGCTTATCATGCCTCCCATATTGTTAAGCCAAGCCTCTAACCCACCTTGTCCTAGCAAAACATTGTTGGGCTATGTTAGCGCTTTGCTCAGCCCCTCTTATAGCGTTGTTAGTTGCAGGTGAAGATTGGAGTTTGTTCCTTGTTGGAGCATGGATATTTTGTTGGGATATCACAATGCATCTATATACTTGGTAAAGGGTGGAAGGCTCGGCCTTATGCCTGGTCTTTTGTTCCACTCTTGCCGCCCTATTTTCCGTCATATCGGTGTTATGTTTCCGGGTTTTGCGTTCCTTACACGGTTGGGTTATAATGGGAACCCCTTGACAGCTCACCTTGAATAAAACTCCTCCAGCAAGGCCCAACATTGGTTTTACCATTTGCCACCTAGCCTTTTCTTTCCCTTGGGTCGGCCGGCTCAAGGGTCATCTTTATTTTAACCCCCCCCGGGCCAGTGCTTCTCTAAGTGCTGGTCCAACTAAACGATGTCCGGGGCTACCAGGGGCAACTCTGGGCTGGCCTACCCGACGTCTGGCTCATCTGAGTGTGCCCTGAGAACGAGATATGTGCAGCTCCTATTGGGATTTGTCGGCACATTCGAGCGGTGTTGCTGGACTTATTTTACCATTGTCGAGGATGTCTTGTAACCGGGATGCCGAGTCTGATCGGATTGTCTTGGGAGAAGGAATATCCTTCGTTGACCGTGAGAGCTTGTGATGGGCTAAGTTGGGAGACCCCTGCAGGGATTTGAACTTTCGAAAACCGTGCCCGCGGTTATGGGCAGATGGGAATTTGTTAATGTTCGGTTGTAGAAAACCTGAAACTTATCTTAATTAAATGCATCAACCGCGTGTGTCGCCATGATGGTCTCTTTCCGACGGAGTCCGGGAAGTGAACACGGTGTTGGAGTTATGTTTGACGTATGTTGTTCTAGGATCACTTCTTGATCATAGATTCTCGAGTGTGCTTTGCCTTCTCTTCTCGCTCTCATTTGCGTATGTTAGCCACCATATATGCTAGTCGCTTGCTGCAGCTCCAAATCATGCCTTTACCCTTCCTATAAGCTTAAATAGTCTTGATCGCGTGGGTGTGAGATTGCTGAGTCCCCGTGACTCACAGATACTTGCAAAACCAGCTTGCAGGTGCCGTTGAACCGTGCAGGTGATGCAACCAAGCTCAAGGAGGAGCTCGATGAAGATTGTGTTCGTTATGTTGTTTTCGTTTCCAGTTGATCAGTAGTGGAGCCCAGTTGGTACGATCAGGGATCTGTGTAGCTTTTGGGGTAGTCTTCTTTTATTTTGGTTCCGTAGTCGGACTTTGTGTGTATCTGGATGATGTAATGTTATATTCATGTATTGTGTGAAGTGGTGATTGTAAGCCAACTATGTATCTCTATCCCTTATGTATTACATGGGTTGTGTGAAGATTACCTCACTTGCGACATTGCTTTCAATGCGGTTATGCCTCTAAGTTGTGCTTCGACACGTGGGAGATATAGCCGCATCGAGGGCGTTATAATATTGCACTTGTATCACCATCTCTTCGCCGAACTAGTGCACCTATACAATTTACCATTGTATTGGCTGTGTTGGGGACACAAGAGACTCTTTGTTATTTGGTTGCAGGGTTGTTTGTGAGAGACCATTTTCATCTTACGCCTCCCACGGATTGATAAACCTTAGATCATCCACTTGAGGGAAATTTGCTACTTTCCTACAAACCTCTGCACTTGGAGGCCCAACAACGTCTACAAGAATAAGGTTGTGTAGTAGACATCAACTCTTGCCGGGGGGGCTTCCGCAACCCCGGCAAGCTCCTTGCTGGGGCAACTTGCCTGGCGCCAGCAGAGCGCGCCACCCTTGAGCCTAGGGGTTTCCGACGCCATCAGCCACATCGAAACCAAGGCTCGAGAGGCACCTCCATGGTGGCATGCAGATCTTTGTAAGATCATAAATACGCAAGATCGGATGAGAACCAGAAGAGGACGATCCTTGGCGAGATCCCTGCCAAGGAAATCCATGAGACTCCCGGCAAGATCCTTGCCGGGGACGACTGCGGTGCCACGGCAAGACCCTTGTCGGGCCCTCGCCAAGACCCTTGCCGAGGACATCTGTGGAGCCGCAGCCAGGCCCATGTCTGCCAAGACTCCATCGCCACTCCCATGCAGCTGTAGCTCAACCAGTTGGGGGGGGGGGCACCTGCGTGGCACCGTGCGGCCTCCACACCAACTCAGCAAGCACCTGCGTGGTGGCATGCAGATCTTCGTGAAGCCTCCACCATCATGCCAGCCTAGCAGCCAGCCAACATGGCACTACAACGCCTCGTCAGCTCGGACACGCGTCAGAGCCAGGCGAGGCGGCGACAGCTGGGACGAGCTTCCTTGCCCCCCTGATAAAGCAAGAGGGGCACGTCGGCAGCGCATTAATTGCATTTGTCTGACGCTGCCATAGGATAGACTCAACCGCGATGCACCTTTCCACCTCCTGTGTGCCACTGTGGCGACTCCTTTTGTCTATAAAACGAGGCCCGAGGCGTACTGGAGGGGGATTCGGATCCTGGAAACTAGACACACACGGTAGCTAGTTCAAGAACTCAAGAACACTCAAATATACATCAAAGCAGGACTAGGGTTTTACGCGTCTCTGCGGCCCGAACCTGGGTAAAGGATTTGCGTGCTGACCGCCAGACCCGCTCTTTGCACAATCCCGCGCCCACCAACCGTAGAAGGGATCCCAGTGACCCCATAGGTGTTGTTTCCCACTGATGGAAACTTGCTTTCATCTTGTTCCTCTTTGGTCCTTGTAAATGGGGTCCCAGGTTACCATTTTAAGTGTAAAAGTGATGTTCGTCAAGGTGACCCTTTATCACCTCTGCTGTTTGTAATCGCAGTTGATCTCCTGCAATCTCTGGTGAATGACACATGTGCAACCATAATATCCTCACCACGCCATTCCCAACACGGTCTAATGATTACCCCGTAGTCCAATACACTGATGACACCCTGATTGTTTGGCCTACCATCGACAGCAAATTAATTACACTCAAAGAACTGCTGCAGAACTTTGCAGACTCCATGGGTTTGCTTGTCAATTTCAGTAAATCCTCTCTGATCCCAATGAACATGTCTGAGGAAGAAGGAGTTAGAATTGCTGCCCTGTTAGGGTGTTTTGTTGGCTCGATGCCCTTCACGTACCTAGAATTACCAATGGGTACCTCCAGACGAATTATTTATGATCTGATGCCACTCGTTCCTCGCATTGAAAGAAGATTATCTTCATCTTCTTGTCCGCTCAATTAGGGCAGTAGAATACAGCTCCTTCAGTCTATTCTCACATTCATGCCCATATACTTCCTCTGCTCTTTATCTATACCACAGGGTATTCTCAAGAAAATTGAAAGGATAGAGAGGCAGTGTCTTCGGAGAGGAAATACTAAAACCCCTAGACTACAACTCCTTCAGTCTATACTCACATTCATGGCCATATACTTCCTCTGCTCTTTATCTAGACCAAAGAAGTATGGTGGCCTTGGAGTTATTCATTTGGGGATGCAAAATGAAGCCCTTCTAATCAAGCACCTATTCAAGTTCTTCAACAAAATAGATGTTCCATGGGTTAATCTTATCTGGGATACTTATTATCACTCATCAGCTCCACAAGTTACTCAGCTTTGTGGGTCATTTTGGTGGCATGATGGTTGAAACTGCATGACAAATTTTGCATGTTAGCCACTCCACAGGTGCATGCAGGGGACAAAGTGATGTTCTGGCTTGATCGATGGCAAATTGGTAATAGGTTGATTGCCGTTAGAGATTGTTTCCCTAGGCTTCATTCGTTTGCCATCGATGATATGACAACTATCAAGGATTTCCTAGATTTCCAATCGGTGGTTGAGGGTTTCCACCTCCTGTTGTCTTCGAAAGCATATCTGGAACTAACCCAGCTTCAAACTTTGCTGCAACCTATCAGTCTGGATTCTCATGAGAAGGATATTTGGAAATGGCCGTCTAAATCAGGGGAGTTTCAGTCTAAGCTCTACTATGATTTCACCTTATCTCATTAGGTGATTGACCCAATCTTCAAGTGGATATGGAAATGCTCCTGTACACTCAAGATAAAGGTTTTTGGGCGGCTTCTATTGATGGATCCTGTCGGTGTCAAAACCGGCGGATCTCGGGTAGGGGATCCCGAACTGTGCGTCTAAGGCGGATGGTAACAGGAGGCAGGGGGCACGATGTTTTACCTAGGTTTGGGCCCTCTTGATGGAGGTAGAACCCTACGTCCTGCTTGATTTATTCTTGATGATATGAGTATTACAAGAGTTGATCTACCACGAGATCGGGGAGGCTAAACCCTAGAAGCTAGCCTATGGTCTGATTGTATGTTGTCCTTCAGACTAAAACCCTCCGGTTTATATAGACACCGGAGGGGGCTAGGCTTACACAAGGTCGGTCACAAAGGAGGAGATATACATATCCGTATTGCCTAGCTTGCCTTCCACGCCAAGTAGAGTCCCATCCGGACACGAGACGAAGTCTTCAATATTGTATCTTCATAGTCCAATAGTCCGGCCAAAGGATATAGTCCGGCTGTCCGGAAACCCCTAATCCCGGACTCCCTCAGATCCTCTTAACACAAGGGACATGATACAACGGAGACATTGAATGCCCAAGATGATACTTGTGTTCTTTGCTAGTCTTCCCTACATGAAGACATAGTCAACCTTTACTTCTCTTGCAATTTCAGGGAAAGGGTTTGGAATTATCTTGGGATTTCTTGGCAGGACCTACATGACCAGTCCACTTTCATGATGGCCTCAGCCTCTAGAATGGAATTCAATAAACCTTTCTTCTCTGAGGTGGTTTTTACTACAGCTTGGAATATCTGTACACAAAGGAATGGGAAGATATTCAGAAATGAGACACCTAGCTTTAGATCATGGAGGAGGAAATTTGTGCATGACCTCTCTTTGTTAGCTCATAGAATCAAATGTAAATATAGAGATAGCATGTTAGCTTGGGTAGCCTCTCTCCCTTAATCATCTTTGTAAGTATTTTGTTTTGTTTTCTTTCTTGTACAGTGGACTCTTTCTTTGTATTTGATGAATAAAGGGATGTGAGGCTATTGCCATGCAGTACATAGTAAAAAAACGTTCTTCCCCCAAGCCCCTCCCCTTCCCTCCCGCGCAACCATGGCAAGCCGCAAAATCTAGTCCTCCGCCGCAGCGGTGGACCTCACACCCCACCGGATCTACCTTCCGCATCTTGGAACCCCCAAGTGCCAACTCACCACTTCAACGGAGCCGCTTCAGCGACTGGCTTGTCCACCGCTCCAGATCTCTTGACCGCCATCATGGTCCACCACACCGTATCTGCTTAACCGGCGCCCTCATCCACCACAATGTAGGCCCTTCACTGACTCCCGCATTCGTCCCATCGCTGGACCTTTATACAAGGCCTAGTCCACCGCAATAGAACCACCTCACGGACAGCACTGTACACCGTGCCGGCCGAAGCCTTCGTCCACTACACTGGACCCACTCCATAGACGCCATATTCAACTCCACCGCCCGTGCTTTACTGATGCTGCAGCCTCATCAAATTATTTTGATTTGTACTCCTTCGGTTTTTCTCTTCTTTATCGTGCAACTGTTCACTTAACATAGATGAGATTTCTTGTATGTCGACATGCGCCGCAACCGAAGCACCGGAGCCGCTTCAGCAACGGCGACAGCTGGCCCAAATTCAACCGCAACACGAGCACCGTCGATGATCCTTAGCTATCAAGTTTGGCAACGATACCCATACGCTGAGAATTAGGTACTATTATCCAATGGCCGGCGCCTACGTTCACTTTCTTAGCATAAGCACCGCACTTTAAATTTCTTCAGGGGATCATTCAATTTTTCATGAGACGTGTTATTCGGCTTGCACCTGTAGGGCCATACTTCTGGCACTGAACATGTTACATGTGCTAAATTACAAACCAATGCACATATAGTTACAATGCTTTAGTTTTGTCCTAAGTATTATTGTACTTCCTAGATATCACTGCCTACTATTTTACTTCTTGCATGTTATATTTATGATTGTGGTGTTGTTCTGATGTCACATGTTGGTTCCATCAGACTGCTTCATGTTCTCTATGCTTAATTACACATAGGCAAACTAGCATGTGGTTCCGCTGCTTTCTGTTTGTTATACCCTACCATTTCTGTTGCTAGCTATTAGATCACTACTCCGAGCCTCTATTCATTACTTTTTTGTGTGTTCCTGATCTTCCCAAGTTGCATGGCTAATTTGATGCTTCTATTAATTATGGAGCTCCCAACCCCATCAAGCAAAATATTTGTTCTTTTGGGGCTGGCACCTCGAACAAGTATAAATATAGAGTGAAGCACATATATTGCCATGTAAGCACACACCCTTCTTTCATTAGTTTAGATCAACCATTGATGATCAATTCGAATAAGTGCATGCGATCAAAATTAATTTTACCTAAATAGAGGATGCAAAATAAACTACAACAACTAGATTTGCAACCACGGGATGCTGATCTTGGCTTGTGTCCTCAAGATGTAATCCTAGAGCAGCGAGGCTTCACAGCAACATATGGTAAGCATGTGTGTTTTAGTACATGTGAAATGTAATGCGTGTGGGCTACTTTCTTGGCTTGTGACCTCAACCTGTAATCCTACAGAATTACAAATAGTTCAGTTGTCTGCTTTGCTGTATGGCTTGATTCAAATGCTGGTTTATTACTTGTTACGCTATACCTGAGTTGGCCAATATGTCAGTAGTGCCTACTGTACTATCGTAAAGAAATGAATGCCTAGTTCATTTCAGTCCTTAACTTTTCCTATGAACTTCATTACAAGACTGTCTTCGTAGTTTATATGAGGTGACACTGTCAAGTGCTTTCTCAGATTATTTCAACTGCTTAGATGCCTTGGCAACTTAAATATAGCGGTGGTACACTCCCTTTCAACTAGGTATGTCAACTGGGTCCCATTTAATCCTGATTAAAGTCCACTAGTGGTATGATAGTTCAAAAGTGTTTTTGTTTTTTGAGGAAAATGAACTAGGGAGCTAGCCAAAACTAACTAGATGGGACTGGCGGATGTCATTTATTTGCCACTTACATCCCTAGTTTCATCTTACCATTCTAATTTCTTTTCGGCTGATGCTGCTTCGAACCATTTAAATATAGCTTGCCATGCTCGGTAATACTTTGTATGTCGTTTACCACGTAAGCTTACTGCCTGGATCATGCGATAACTATCTCTTACTTATGTCCAGCGGAAACCTTTTAGGATGCCGTTCACACTAGGACACAATGTACAACCCCAGAATCTATTCGTGGAAGCAGTGCGCCATCTATATTACCAGATGAGATAAGTTTAGAGGAACACCGCTAGAGAGCAATCTAAGCACAGATATTATAGTTCTTGAGGCTCTACTAGAGGTAGAAAGAGATGGTGTGGCTGCCATGAATGAGGTAATCTTGATCTTGAGGCTGGAAATTATGCAATTAGTTGCACGAATTATGCAAGCAACCCAAGAATTGGAGGAAGTAAGAATGTTACATTTGAAGACGAAGGAGGTCTTGCTGTTTCTGCTATCAGAAGCCCAGGGTAATCCCAGTTCTTCTTTAGATACCAGTTGAAATTGTCATCAGATTATTGTACTTGCATGTTGTGTCATGTCTCTGAATGGATTATGTTGTATGACCCCCTTTGTTGTCCATGTGTTGTAATGATTCGAATTTTTTAGGCGAGGTAATCCTCAGTACTTGTATGATTGACATAAGGTGAACTGTTTTTCGTGTGATCATATTGTATTGGATGACATAACTGTTTGACTCAAAGTGTATCCAACCTACTAAATTTGAAGATCATGGCATTTATAAATCATAATCATATATAAAGGTGGAATAAATCTTTGTCGTGGTTTTGAAGAAATAAATAAATAAACGTAAAATTATCTATGGATATTCGTAATTGAATACAAATTGGATATGAATTTATTTGCCAGGGCCTGGGGCAAACGTGAATGCTAATTCCCCCATGTTTTGAATGAAGCGACTAAACACCCACTATCATTTCTGGGCCATCCGAAGCAAGTGTTTACGAGATGGAAATTACTGTCTACCCCTGACACTTGACATCCTTATCGACCGGATTTACACTGCTGTCAATAGGGGTAGACTAATAACTTCAATCAGACGAGACACGACCGCCTCTGAGCCCATTCAAACACGATGGGCGCCAAACGTGGGCAGCAAAACACGTGGCATCCACCGAAAGACATGTGTCTCTCCCTACATTTACCCATTCATACACGGTGGGCGGCAAAACAATAACTCTCCTAGTCCGAAATTGATGTAGGAAAATATTTTAAATAGGGGGTGATGTGTAACTTCCCTCAGACTTGACACAACCGCCCTACCTATCAGCCCTGTTCATACACCATGGGCGCCAAACGTGGGGTGCAAAACATCCTCTGCTTGCCCGAAATCGCTACCGGCAAATATTTGGGAGAAGCGAGATTACCGTCCTATCCCCAACCGACGTGATGACTGATATTTTAAACGAGGGATAAGTTTGTAACTTTCCCACATTTTAGACAAGCGCGTCCAAAAGTTTGAGATCCCCCCTCCCCCTCCATTTCCCCATTCATACACTGTCGGCGCCACAACAACCTCCCAATTGCGGCCAGCCTCCTCTGTCCGCCACCCCATCCTCCAACTTGCAGGAGCCGCTACCCCTACCCCGTCGTCCACTGAAAGAGATGGACACTCTCATTCACGGCGACAGACCAGGATCCTTTCATTGCGTCCTGTCACTTCATTGGAGCTGTCGTCCACCTTGTCGTTGCCGCTCGTACGACCGCCTTATCCACGGCAACATGATTTATCCCCTGACCCGGCCGTCTGTCGTCTAAAGTCTTCTTCCCCACCGCCGATAGTCATCGCACGCGTAGCACCCTCAAAGTATCACCAGGGGCCTACACGATGTCGCAAGAGAGGTGGTACTCTTCCATATGTACTTAAGTTATTGATCTCACCTGGAAAATAGATCGGAAATTGTTTACTATACTTTTCTTGTCTGTACCAAATTGTAGTGCCTAGTTGAAAGCAAACATTGGTTGCAAAGTATCTTTGTCCGGTTTGCACCTTCAGATCCGCCATGGCACGGTCACTATACTCGTAAAGCTTATGGTTTCCCCCCTTTATATTCACTACCATCATCGTAGGTGCTTCGTGTCGTGCTAGCACTGGTCCTCAAGACCTCAACTCATCAAGTGAAACAACATGCCACTCATAATTCCAAAGCTTATGTGTTGAAATTTGAATCTGATATGATGCTCATATTAGTAAAACAGAGAATGTTTAATTGGTCACCTAATATTCCTATATTCGTTTCAAAAAGCATGCGCGCCACCGACTGGTCCAGCTAGTTCCACTTTCCTGATTTTACTATTGATGCTTAGGGTTTTCCCCTTTTATCTACTCTACCATGATCTACATAGGTGCTTTTTCTCGTACCCTTCAAGCTAAACAACACAACACTCAAAATTCCAAAGCTTAGTTGTTCAAATATGATTGTGATATGATACTGATATTAGTTAACAAACATATTTAATTGGTTAGGTAAAGGTCCCACTTAAGTTTCCAAATGCATGCCCCGACATATAGAGAGACAACATGATTGCATTTCTTTGTCACTTATTGATTGTACTTTCTTGTCCATACTAAATCTTAGTTGTTATTTCAAACCAAACATCAGTTGCTAACTACCCTTTGCGCGGTTTGCAGCTTCAGATCTGCCATCCCACTGCCACGGTCAACACTATACTCATCATGCTTATGGTTTCCCCATTTTATGATGACCATGATCAGCCTACGTGGTTCGTGTCATAATAGCACTGCTCCACCCATCGAGCTAAACAAGCTTAATTGTACAAATTCAAATCCGATATGATGTTGATATTAGTAAAACTGAGAGATGTTTAATTGGTCAGCTAAATGTTCCTACTTTAGTTTCGAAATGCATGTGAGCCACATATGGAGAGACCGGAAGGAATAGTATTTCTCTGTGTCCTCTGGTTCATCATGGGTAGGCAACCGACATTGTATAGAAAGACATGTAATATCTTCAATCCTCTTGCTCTTCTGCTCTTCTTTAATATGATCCTCTTCTGTTCTTTAATAAGTATGTTCCTTGTTGGGAAGAGTAGCAGAGACATTTGCGGTCGACTGGTCAGGTCGAGTTGTTCTCCCTTAGTATATTTTCAATCTGTTAAGTCAGGTCGACTTGTTCTTCTTTACTATATGTTGAAGATATCATCTGCGAAGTATCATCACTTCTGGAGCTCTCATATTTCGAGTAGTAGGCCACATTATATTAATGCACCCACCAAATTAAAGCATGCATGGCATCTCTGAGAAGAATTGCAGAGATAGCACAAATAGGTTTACAGGGAGGCACTATTGGATTAGAATCACTACTGCATTACAAAGATAATCTCAGTTGTTTTTATGTTTTCATGCATGTCAGGTATTGAACATTATCAAAATGAATATGAGAATGGGTGCATGAGAGGAATATTGCAGAACAATTCATTGGCCAACAAACTTGGCATGGTGGAGGATGGCCTATCTTATTCACCCCTCAATGTGCTTCCTCTAACTTGTCAAGGTTGTATTGGTCACACATATTTTGCCTCTGACCTCTTGCATTACTTCTACTTTGTTACACCATATGCTTAGTTTCAGCATCATATATGAGTATATGCCATACCTATCCATTTTCTATAGCTATTCCATGTGTCGTCATACTATGTTTTTCCAGTCAAATGTTGTTCTTTCATAATAGATGTCCAAAAGGAAGAGGGTGAATGCAGATTCTCAAGCAGTACAAACAAGGTATTTGGAAAAGGTAGTGATACTTGTTACATCAGATAGATCAGCAGCCACAGAAAACACATGCCCAACTGTACCACACTTTACCCCTACTCCACTGGCCAAATACCTATTAGAACTGCTGAGTGCCCAGCGTCAGGTACTCTCTATGATATCAACTCAAACTTGAACTCTTAAATTTCTGCATGTGCCTTACCTTCTCTCTTGTATGAAAAATAATTTCAGATGAATCTCCTTGCTCAAAGGACCATAGGATCTCACAACAATATTGGGCTCTGCATTGCTCTTGTCAGTACCTCTTGCCCTTTGTCAGCATACTTACACTCACTTCTATTTGATTATGTAGCATCACTGTAAATGTTCATTTCTTTATCCTCCCTTTGCTTGAAATTATAAGATCGATATTTACTCTTAAATAAATGTAGAATTGACACAATGGTTATGAAGTTTTGTATTTCTCATGTAAGTACCTATTGTCATGTACTCCCTCTGTATAGAATTAATTGTTGATCAATTGGTTGTATTTAGAACTTAATAGTGCTAGATACATCCATTTGAGCGACAAGTAATAACAAACAGCGGTGGTATTACTATACTTGCATCGCGAGATAGTGGATTATCTAGCATTACTCTGCATCTTATCTTCCCTGCCCACCACTTTCTCCAAATTATCATATCTACATTTACTCTTACCAAAATGTTGAATAAAGCCAATACCACCGCACACGTTGATGTATGCATTCCACTTGTCAGTACCTTTTGCCTTTGTCGGATTTCGGGTTTTGGCAGACCCTTAAGGTTTGAACATTGGGGTGCGCGCGGAAATCTCGCCTTCAACCTCTCCGCCACGATGGGATCTAAACTACTAAAAGAGCTGCACGAAAGACGCAAGATTTATACTGGTTCGGGCCACCGATGTGGTGTAATACCCTACTCCAGTGTGTGGTGGATGGATTGCCTCCCGGGGCTGGTGTGGATGAACAATACAAGGAAGAACAGCCTCACGAGGGTCTGTTCTTGGCTGTGGTGATGAACTGTTATGAAGAGTTCAGTCACCTTTCCCTCTCTTTCTCTCTCAGATCCCGGACCTAACAACCAGGAATCGAACCCCTTGCTATGTGGTTGGCTAGTCCTATTTATAGAGGCCCTGGTCCTTTCCCCAAATATTGAGCGGGAAGGGATCCAACAATGACGGGCTAATTTGAAGGGGGACAGTGAGTACATCTATCCTGACAAAAGCAGTCTTCGCCTGCCAAAGGCTCTGGTGATGACGCCGCGCTGGGCTCCATGGTGACCTCCGTCTCGTAGTCCTCCTGGTCTTGGTCTCGTTGCACCGAAGTGGCAGCCTTTGCCTGATGCCTCGGTACTCCGCGGATATGCTTCCCCCCTTTGCACCGAAGAGGAAAGAGGGACGCTACGCACGCTGGCACCCGCCCGGTGCCCCGTGACGTCATGGCTTGCGTCATGGGCACCTCGCGAGGTACCCCGCCTTGAACTCTCCGCCTCCTCGCGAGCCAGCCTCACGAGGCTGTGCCTGAGGCTTGGCTCCTCGTGAGGGTCTTGAGCTTCATGTTGATGAAGATGGGCCGCGATGGGCCCCTATTTGAGCCACGCCAGAGGCCGCAGGCAGGCAAGTCTGGGGACCCCCATTCCTAGAACGCCGACAGTAGCCCCCGGGCCCAAGGCGAGCATGGACTTGGCCGTGTCGAGAGGCGAAAGGGCAAGGGCGAAGCGCCGCAGGCCCTAACAGCCTGCGGCCTTGGACGCCGCGTGGCGGTTGATTGGACGTGGCGCCTCCGCTTCCCCACGATGCCTTGGTGATCATGCGAGTTGGACAAGTCCCGACATGCAGAACCTGTTATGATTACCTGTGATCGTGGAGACCGGCGGTTGGCCTTCGCCGGCTATAAGTACGGCACCGCTTGTGCCCGTCCAGTCCATCTCCTCTTGCTCTCTCCTTCACCTTAGTTCTTGCTCCGTCTTGGTGTGATGGCCCCGTCGAGGAGGTACTCGGCCGCAGAGAAGGGGAAGGCCCTCCAGGTAGGTCCTGCCTCTCACCCACCCAAGCGTGGTCGCGGGCGCCCTCGGAACCACCCGGTGGTCGCCCCAGCAGCTTTCAGCGGCCATAGTGGGGGGGCTCCCAGCGCGGCGGCGGGCAAGCCGCTGCAGCCGGAGGGCGCGCCTGGGTTGCTCGCTCCCCCGGGCCGCGCTTTCGCGCCGTGCAGGCGCCGCCGGAATTTGTCGTTTCATCGGCGGAGCCGGCTCGCGCCCGGCTCCCGCTCCCTCGCTTCCTCCTTGGCGAACTCCCGGCCGGCGCTCCTGGTGGCCTCTGGCTCTAGGCGGAGGGCTGCTGTAGCAGGTCCTCGTGGGTCGCGCTGGAGGTCTCCGCCAGTGGGGGCTTGGCCTTTACTCGCGGCTGGCAGGCGTTCGCCCGCGCTGGCGGCCTGGAGCGTCGGTGCACTCTGCACTTCAGGTTCGATGGCGACGCCACCCTCTACGTGAGGGTGTTTGGGGAAGATGGTCGCCGCGCGGGGTGCTGCCCTGAGGACGATGACCGCGTCCGCGGGCCCCGCTCTGATGGTGATAGGGGAGATAGCGCCCGAGCGGGCGGCGGCGTCAGCGACTCCCCCAGCTTCGTCAGCTCTTCCTCAAGCGACTCCTCCAGTGGTGGCAGTAGTCCTCCCCCGCGCCGTCGGGTTTGCCTAGGAGGTGGTGGTTCGTCCGCCCGCCGTCGTGCCCCGGTGCAGCATGAGAGAGAGTCCGCCTGAGGCCCAGAGGCAGCCTGTGTCGCCGCCATGGGCCGATGTGGGAGGGGCGGCGCCAGGCTCGTCTTTTTCCCTTCTCTTTTGCTCCCTGTGTAAGACAGAACAGATGCATGGAGCCCCCTTGGGGCGTGTTGGGAAATGTTGCCGCTTCAGCTATTACCTTAATCTCATTTTTGTATTGCCTGATTTCCCGCCCGTGCGTAGATAGCTTTCAACCCCTGCCGGGGAGTGGGGCGACCGACCCAGGCCCTGTGTGCGCGTCGTGGTACCCACGGGGCACGGACTAGGAGGGGTGCTCCTGTGATGCGCCAGGGCCGTGAAACCCTTCTGTGGCTAGGGCGAAAACCCTCGCGAGGGTGTCTGAGCACCATCCCTCGTGAGGTTGTTCACGAGAGAAACCAAAGCGAGGGGCGAAAATCGACGAATCATAAATCGGCAACAACAATAACTCCAATAAGACTCCAAATGCAAACGAACACGTCAACTACGGAAAGCAAATGGAAAAGCCGCGTCCGGCACCTAATCTAGTCTTCGACGTCTTCTCACCAGCGCGGAGCTAAGTGCTGCCACTGGGCGTGGGAGGGAGCCCGAGGGCCTGAGGCCGGCGCTGCTGAGACTCCGGGGCGTGTACAGCCCCACTCATTATTACGTGAGAGTGTCACGGGGCGGCGAGTTTCATAGGATCTGGGCCTTTTCCTTGAGCGCGAGGGCTTCACATGCACTCTCCTTGCTTCACAGGCTCCGGGCCTTTCCAAAAGAGATGATCTTCACAGGCACTCGCCTTGCTTCACAGGCTCCGGGCCTTTCCAAAAGAGATGATCTTCACAGGCACTCGCCTTGCTTCACAGGCTCCAGGCCTTTCCAAAAGAGATGATCTTCACAGGCACTCGCCTTGCTTCACAGGCTCTGGGCCTTTCCAAAAGAGATGATCTTCACAGGCACTCGCCTTGCTCCACAGGCTCCGGGCCTTTCCAAAAGGGATGATCTTCATAGCCACTCGCCTTGCTTCACTGGCTCCGGGCCTTTCCAAAAGAGATGATCTTCACGGGCACTTGCCTTGCTTCACAGGCTCCGGGCCTTTCTTAGGGATAGAACCTCCGGAGGTGCTGGATGTTCCACGCGTTCTAGACCGGCACTCCCTCCTGAGTCTCCAAGCGCGCGGAGCCGGGCCTGGAAACATGAACAACCTTGAACGGGCCCTCCCACATGGGAGAGAGCTTGTGCAATCCCTCCCTGGAGAGGACCCGCCTGAGCACGATGTCTCCTACCTCGAGGGTCCTGGGGCGGACGTTGCGGCAGTGGTATCGCCGCAACGCTTGCTGATACCTCGCCGCCCGCAGTGCGGCTTCCCGTCGTCGTTCCTCCCCAACATGAGGTCCATCCCCCGCATGGCGTCCTGCTGCGCCTCGTCGAACGCCAGGACCCGCGCGGAGCGACGTCTGACCTCGTGAGGGAGGATTGCCTCCGCTCCATACACCAGGAAGAATGGGGTCTCTCCAGTCGGCTTGGTCGCGGTGGTGCGGGTGGACCATAGCACGGATTGAAGCTTGTCGTACCAACCTCGGCCGCAGGCCTCCAGCTTCTTCTTGAACGTCCTAGTCTTGAGGCCTCTCAGAACCTCTGGGTTGGCTCATTCGGCCTGGCCGCTGCTTCGAGGGTGCGCCACTGAAGCGTAGCATATCTGCGTTCCAAGGTTAGCATAGTATGGTTTGAAGAGGTTACTGTTGAACTGCAAACCGTTGTCTGTGATGATGCAGTTCGGCACCCCAAACCGGCTCACGATGCCCCTGATGAACTTGACCGCGGAGCCCGCGGGGATGGTGCGGACGGCCTCCACTTCAGCCCACTTGGTGAACTTGTCCACGACGACGTAGAGGTAGCGGTAGCTCCCCGGCGCTCTAGGAAACGGGCCCAGGATGTCCAGCCCCCAGACTGCGAATGGCCATGAAAGGGGTATAGTCTGCAGGCCTCCGGCCGGCTGATGGATTTTCTTGGCGTGGAACTGGCAGGCCTCACAAGCTTTCACCAGCTCGGCGTCATTGAGTGCGGTAGGCTAATAAAACCCGCTGCGGAATGCCTTGCCGACGAGGGTCCGTGATGATGAGTGGTGCCCGCAATCTCCACCGTGTATGTCCTCCAGTAGTTCCTTTCCTTGCTCCCTGGAAATGCAACACAGGAGTACATCGTTTGGTCGCTTTCGGTAGAGTTCTCCGTCCCTGATGCAGTACGCAGTGGCCTGCCGCGCCACCCGCTCCGCTTCCTCCTCCTTCTCCGGCATGGTCCCTTGTGTCAAGTAACTCGGGAACTCCGTGATCCAGCACTCCTCCTGAGGTTCCATCGTCAGGAGCGGGCGTGCTCCTGAGGCTGGGCCACAGACCGGAGCTCCTGAGGCAGGTGGCTGGGGGAGCTCCTCCCGAGGCTGAGCCGTGTTTGATAGTGACGGCAAGGCTGAGGGCTTGAAGAGCCTCTCCTCGAAGACGCCAGGCTCCTGAGGCAGCCGCCTGGATGCCCGCTTGGCGATGTCGTCGGCCTCCTGATTGGTGCCACGGGGCACATGCTGCAACTCCAACCCCCAGAACTGCTTCTCCATCCTGCGGACCTCCGCAAGGTAAGCTTCCATGTGCTCGCCTTTCAGCTCGTACACCTTGTTGGAGAAGTTCACGAGGAGCTATGAATCGCCCTTAATGGTAAGGCGCTTCACCCCCAGGGCTGCCGCGGCCTTCAGGCCCGCTATTAGACCCTCGTATTCCGCTATGTTGTTGGAGACCTTTTCACCTTGTTGGAAGCAGAGCTGTACGGCATAGTAGAGCTTGTCCTGAGTGGGCGATATAAGCACCGCTCCAGCCCCGGCACCATGTCTGGAGAACGCCCCGTCAAAGTGCATGACCCGACCTTCTGGCGCCTCGCTCCCCGGGAAGAGGGACCTATCCTCATCGGCCTTGAGGCCTGGTGCCTCTGTCCATTCTGCCACAAAATCCGCCAATGCTGCTCCTTTGATGACCCTGGTTGTGCTGAATTCGAGCTGAAATGCCTACAGCTCTATGTTCCACTCAGCGACCCTTCCGGCTGAGTTAGGGCTCCTGAGCACCCTCTCCAGGGAGTATGACGAGACGACTTTGATGGGGTGATCCTGGAAGTAGTGATGCAACTTGCGCGAGGCTATGAGTAGCGCGAGGACGAGCTTCTGAGGCATTGGGTACCGTGCCCTCACGTCCCGTAGTACCGTGCTGACAAAGTAAACTGGGTGCTCGACAAGACTGGGAGCATCTGGGGTTGCCGCGCCCTCGGGAGGTGAGGGCGCCTCGCGAGGCGTCGCGGCCTCGGGAAGTGGACTACACGGCCATGTGGCCTCTCCTGCCCCCGGTGCATTTCCCGGTTGCTGACCCTCCTCAACTGTGGTTGTGGCTCCTGCAGGCTTTCCTTGTTCCTGTTTTGTCCTGGGTGAACAACTGCTTCTTCTTGGCGGGCGCAGCCCCCTTGGGCTCTGGGGCCTCCGCGTTGGCAAGCCGTGCCGACGCAGCTGTCTTGAAGGCGAGCTCGAGTACTCGCCGAGCGTCCCCGGTGTCCCCGCACACAGTGAGGGTACCATTGCTCTCGGGCATCTTCATGAGGTTGTATGCCGGATGCGTGGCGGCCATGAACTGGGCCAGTGCCGGGTAGCCGAGGATGGCGTTGTAAGGAAGGCCGATGGGGGCGATGTCAAAGTCGACCGTCTCCGTGCGGAAGTTGTCGTAGGTGCCGAAGGTCACCAGGAGCCGGATCTGCCCCAGGGAGTCGGATGATCCGCCCCCGACGCCCGAGAAGGATCGGCTGGGTCGCAGCCGCTCCCGGGGTATGCGGAAGAGGTCGAAAGTCTCGACCGAAAGCAAGTTGAGGCCCGCGCCGCCGTCGACGAGGGTCCGGGTGACGGCCACCTGGCAGATGGTGGGGGTGCACACCAAGGGGAGCGCGCCTGAGCTGACCGGGTTTGTGGGGTGGTCCTCCGAGCTGAAGGTCAGATCGACCTCGCTCGCCGCCCGGTCCGGGGTAGCCCCCTGCCGCGCGGCAGTGGTGCTAACCCAGCGGGCAAAAGGCTTGATGTGGCGACTTGTGGGCGGTGCCCGCGAGCCGCCCAGGAGGGCTGCAACGACCGGAGGCGTCGGTGCCGCGGTGCAGTTGCTCTGTCGCGTAGGCGGACGCTGGGGTGGTGCTCGTAGCTCGTTTCCCACCGAGCCGGTGGCGGTGTTGACGGTGGGCGGCGGGGGACGATGAGAGCGCCCACCGGCGAGGGCCGCCGGGGCGGCGCGAGCCCGGCTGGCGCCGCGCATGGTTGCGGCGGCCGAAGGAGGGCGGAGCGGTGGAAGACGGATCCCGGTGCACCCCTACCTGGCGCGCCAAATGTCGGATTTCGGGTTCCGGCAGACCCTTAAGGTTCGAACACTGGGGTGCGCGCGGAAATCTCGCCTTCAACCTCTCCGCCTCGATGGGATCTAAACTACTAGAAGAGCTGCACGAAAGACACAAGATTTATACTGGTTCGGGCCACCGATGTGGTGTAATACCCTACTCCAGTGTGTGGTGGATGGATTGCCTCCCGGGGCTGGTGTGGATGAACAATACAAGGAAGAACAGCCTCGCGAGGGTCTGTTCTTGGCTGTGGTGACGAACTGCTATGAAGAGTTCAGTCACCTTTCCCTCTCTTTCTCTCTCAGATCCCGGACCTAACAACCAGCAATCGAACCCCTTGCTATGTGGGTGGCTAGTCCTATTTATAGAGGCCCTGGTCCTCTCCCCAAATATTGAGCGGGAAGGGATCCAACAATGGCGGGCTAATTTGAAGGTGGACAACGAGTACACCTATCCTGACAAAAGCAGTCTTCGCCTGCCAAAGGCTCTGGTGATGACGCCGCGCTGGGCTCCATGGTGACCTCCGTCTCGTAGTCCTCCTGGTCTTGGTCTCGTTGCACCGAAGTGGCAACCTTTTCCTGATGCCTCGGTACTCTGCGGATACGCTTGCCCCCTTTGCACCGAAGAGGAAAGAGGGACGCTGCGCGCGCTGGCACCCGCCTGGTGCCCCGTGTCGTCATGGCTTGCGTCATGGGCACCTCGCGAGGTACCCCGCCTTGAACTCTCCACCTCCACACGAGCCAGCCTGACGAGGCTGTGCCTGAGGATGCGCCGTGTCGTCCGCCTCGCGAGGCTTGGCCCCTCGCAAGGGTCTTGAGTTTCGTGTTGATGAAGATGGGTCGCGCTGGGCCCCTACTTGAGCCACGCCGCAGGCCACAGGCAGGCAAGTCTGGGGACCCCCATTCCCAGAATGCCGACAGCCTTGTAACGCAGTACTTAATTAATTGCTATTTGATTTTGTATCATCAGTCTTCACCTAAGCTTCATTATTCTCTACTTCTTCCAATATTATTTGATCTATATTTACTCTTTGCAAAATGTAGAATAATGGAAACGCTTATAAAGAAGTTACTTTGGGGAATTTATTGAATTATCCTTCCATCAAAATGGAGAAGGGCTTTGTCTAGCCCGTGCTAACATGTAATGTAACTTCATCCTTCTCAAGCCTTCAAACTTTGTTTTAGTATAGATTTGGATAGGCATCATTTACTTTGTTGTTTACATTTGATCGGATGTTTGCAACATCTACCAGTTTTAAATTGTAGTTGTAAAAACATGTTCCTTATGCATAACTGATCCATTTATTTGCTTATATAATTCTGAAACCTGTTACGTGTCTCCTTGTTTCTCTTTTAGAGTCATGTCTCTTATGCCAGGCAGAACTTTAGGGAAGATAGTGAGCCAAACCATCTTGAGGAGAGCGAGATGACCCAAAGTTCATGTCTTGATGAAGACAGTGAGTTGAAGGTACTCACCACCAACTGTGAGACAACCTCTATGCAGTCGCTGCCTCAAACAGTTCGACTTCTTCAGTCTCAACTTAAAGCGGAAAGGCTTGCTTTAGCTCAGCTCCGACTTGAAGTCAAAGATGCAATGAAGATGTCACAGGACTTCCTTGCACACTATGGTGCTATATAGCTACGGATGGAGCATCTATCGTTGACATAACTGAGGTCTCATAAGCTTGTTCGGCTGCTTGCAGGGCCCGTCCTGGCCATGCCTAGTGCCTTCTGAAGTGCTCTCAGTTTTGTATATTCTTTTGTTGGCGCGTTTATATGCACTTGCGGCGATCTTTGATGCCCAGTGTATGTAATCCGCTGTCACATTGTGATTTATTATCACCGGGAGATAACTTTGATTCCCAGTGGATGTAATATGCTATAATTTCTTTATTTTATAGTCTAGGTTGATTCTTTGGTCGGTATTTTGTAGTTTCGGCCGGAAGGTTCAGTGGATCTCAGTGTTGTCGGTCTTCAGGTGGGCCCGTTACTCATATGGGCCAAAAGTGGGTCTATAATCATCTTGGGCCATTAGCTTGTCTAAACCTATAGTATTTTCCCACCTTTAACCGGCTGAGTAAAGTTCTAGCCAGCTGGCCTAGAAAATACATGGGCTTTTAACAGGCTAAACCCTAGATTGGGCTAGCATTGAGCCAAAAAATTCACGGGCCAATACAGGGCGAAACTTCTTAAGGCCCATGTTTGGCCTAAATAGGACGAGCAGTTAACATGCCAAAATATAGCTCAGGCCTACTTGGCCTAAATAGGATTTAAGCAGGTCGGTACCCATGCAGGCTATAGGCCCAAAAGTTTCACGTGCCATTATCAGACGGGCTGTAAGCAGGCCAGATTAAACACGGGCTGTAAGTAGGCCCAACTGTTACACGGCCCATTAACAGGCAGATATGCCAGTTGGGCAGAAATTTATCGACGAAGACTACGAGCCATTAAGAGGCCTAAAGTTACTTTAAACAAGAAATAGCCTAGTTTCTGCATGGGCCGTTAAAATGGCCTAAAGTTAATACGGGCGACAACATCCCAGATGCACCACGGGCTGCTAACATGCCGAAAGTATTATCAGGCCGAACTGGTAAACAGGTATTTAACAGGCTAAAATAGAAACCTGGCTATGAATGGGCCCAAAAGAACAGTGTCCTAGTAATGGGCATGATCCGATATGGGTCGTAATTTGGCCCAAAACATGGCAGGCTGTGAATGGGCCTGATCTATTATGGGCCTCAATTTGACCCAAAACATGGCAGGTTGTTAACGGGCCAGCCCACGAGTGTCTCAAAAAACATGGTGGGCCTTTAGCTGGGCCGGCCTTTTTACCTAAAATGGGCCACTATTTGGCTGTGGGATGTGTCGACATATCATAGGCGTCTTCCGTGTACTGTAGGAATGACATCTATCCCAACAATTAGCTGACACGTGCATTCTCCGGCAAATGAGAATTTTACTCATGGATAATCCCCATTGGTCGAGGCTGTTATCGGGTTATTAGATCCAAAACAAAACCCAATATCTTAATGGCGACCCGTTATGTTGGATGCCACATGTCGGTCACCCTTGACGAAAGCACTTCCATGACGCGCGATTTATCGTCATGGAAGTGGACACTTCCATGATGATAATTTTGGTAATGTCATGGAACACTTCTACGACATCACATGTATGACTATCTTGATTCTGCCATAAAATCATCATAGATGTACATGCATGATAGAAAACGAGACCTACTGTGACAAACACGTGTCATCACGGAATTGTATTTTTTTGTAGTGACTGCATATCACTCTCTACTGCTGAAGCTGTGTACATTGTTGCTGGTTCGTGCCGTGCTCAATTGCTATGGATGAAGCAAACCCTCAAGGACTATGACATCAATGTGAATAATGTGCCACTCTTCTGTGACAATGAGAGTGCCATCAAGATTGCTCATAACCTAGTTCAACGCTCGAAGACAAAGCACATCCAGATTTGTCATCATTTTCTTCGAGATGATGTGTTGAAGGGCGACATCTCTATTGAGCATGTGAAGACAGAAGAACAACTAGCCGATATCTTCACAAAGCCTTGGATGAGAAGAGATTTAGCAAGTTGCGGTGTGAGCTAAATATCTTAGAATCTTCGAATGTTCTTTGAAAAGGACACACAACCTAACACTTATCAAATTAATGAATTAGATGTGCAACACATGAAGTAATGTTTCTCTTCAATCAATGAAGACTAACCCTCTAAGTGTGAAGGAATTAACAAAGAATTTGATTCTTAGAGCCCTTTGACAATTGTACGCGGCATGTGAAATCATCATTCTTATAAAGTGGGTCACGCCACCAACAAAAGTTGAAAATCTTCGATTTCAGTTTTTCTTCAGTTTTTGAAATTCCTCAGTTGTTCAAATTCTTCAACTTCGCAAAGTATTCACTCTTTCCAACTGTGTTCTTCATTGACTATATATATATATATATATATATATATATATATATATATATATATATATATATATATATGAGTTTTTAGTCCCCTACATCATTCACTTATTGCTATTTCTTCAAGTTTACTTTTACCTAAGTGAATGTGATCGGACCCGTCTCCCTCTATGCTAAACTCAACCCAGTCTATTCACAAATTCTTCATGTGTGTTCTATTTGAAACCCGTTCAAAATCTTCACTGTGTCCTTGTGAGTTGAAGAATTTGCGAATGTATTCTTTTCTAAACCCGTTCAAACCGTTCAACATCCCATGATGAGATTATTCTATTTACCCATGATCTAACAAGATCTCCGCTTCGCAGTACATGGGTGACACATGTCGCTAGGATGAGAAGGATCAGGGGCACATTCGTCAATTTTCCTCAGACGAGCGGTTTTTCACCTCGGCTATAAATACCCCTCACCCTCCTCTGACCCATTTAGCCCGCTTGAGCTCGTTGACCTAGCGCCGCTGCTACCTTCCATCATCGCCGGTGAGGAAGAGCTTCACTGCCTCGACCTCGTCGCCGTCGTACTCGCGCTGGCCGCAGAAATCTTCACTCTACCGCCGCCATAGTTGTCTTCTGCCGCCAAGTTAGGGTGTGGAAGAGCTGAATGGACGAGCTGCTCAACTTCTTCTTTCAGTTCTTGTGTTCTTCTTCAAGGGTAAATAGAATCTATTTTTACCGCCCTTGTTGATTCTGATGATTTCTACAAAATCTTCAAAAGGTATTTGTTCTTCAACTTCCACACTCTTATGCACCACACTTGTATCCGTTCTTGATTTGTTTCTCTAGGCCGTGTTTTCTTCAAGATTCCTTAGTTGTGTGGATTTTCAATCTATACAACTCTAGAACCTAAGTCAAAGAACGCTTAGTGAAATTCCACAAGACACCCCTGGTCAAATTCCTCAAACTTGTTTCTATTAAAAAAATTCTGAGAATGCATATGACCTCTCCAAATTCTTATCACCTATACTCTATTCTCAGGTACACATGTCCGCTGCTGAATCTCTAGGTTCTCATCAACTTAACTCATTTGTAGTGTTACTTGAAGGAAAGTTACATACCTCATCATAGAATTCGATTGTTTAAAATCCTCAGTTGAAGAAAATGGCTGATGGCAAAAGACATCAGAAGGGAGGCAAGAGACCAGAAGTGAATACTTCTTTCCAGATCTCGGATGATATCTAGGAAGGGTACTACACACCTGATGAAGCAGTTCATGGCGAGGAGACGAAGAATGAGGGCGAAGTGCGCATTCAGAGGATAGAGAGGAGATGGGCACGAGAATGGAGGGAGTACAGATATGTGACTCCTAAGTACATGAAGAAATGCTCCGTACACCCTCGATGCCCAAGACTTCCATTGGCACCAGGCTAAGAAGCTAGCTGATCCCACTAGCATCAAGCGTGGTGAGGATTTTCCAAAAGAATGGGCAAAGCGGCAAGCTAAGTTGGCCAGAATGGCCAAATAAGCAGTGAAGAAATTCAATGAAGATTCTACTGCTGCAGTTGCTGAGGCCTCTGCTAGCAAGCCTAAGAAGGCTATGCCAAAGGAGCCTGCTCACAAGCCCAGTTCCTCATGGACAAGCTCTTCAAAGCCCTCACAGCCTGTTCCTCAAGCTTCTTCCTCAAAAGCAGCTCCAGTCCCCTCTGCAAAATCCTCAGCAACTTCTACAAAGTCCTCGGCACCTGCGCATCTCTCCTCTTGCCAAAGGACCACTAGAATACCAATTGCTTCAGGAGCATATGCAAGTTCTTCAGCTCCTACTCAGTCCTCAACTGGCCCAACCTTGCTGAAGAAAAAGGTTGTTGCTGGATGAGGCACAAGGCCAATTCCTCACAATAAGTAGGTTACCTTTGAAGTACCGTCTAGTGAAGACCAAGCTGCTGATGAAGAACAAGCTGAAATCATTAGTGACTGACAGCAAAGGGCCGCTAGAGCTAAAAGCAGTGACGTGCCACTTCTACTAGATCCAAAGTTGATCCTTGACTTCATAGATCTCTAGCACAAGGACGCTAACACTCCTATCCCTGATTTCAATCTGACACCTAGCCAAAGTCATATGTTGACAGCCTTTATTGGCGAACAAAAATGGAAATTTGAGAAGACCAGGCAACTAAAGAAACCTTAGTACAAGAAGGAGCATTTTCTGAAGAAAAATGACGTGAAAATTACTCCTGATGAACTTGTGACTATGCAGACTGGGATCAAAGCACTTAGTGAAGAATTTGACACTTATCGTGCAGATTGGCTAGGAGCCAAAGTCAGATTCATCAAAATGGCAAAGGGATTTACATAAAATGTTGTAGCTTCAACGCAACATGAAATTCCTCAGGCTGAAGCAGCTGCTCAGCCTACTGAAGAACATGCAAGCACATCTGATGACAATTAGGTTGTTGATGATTTCTAAAGTACTAGGGCTGCAGAAGAAATTCCAACCACTGAAGAAACTGCGAGGGCAACCTCCACTGTTGTGCGTGAAGATCAAGCCAGGCCAGTTGAAGCATCTGCTACTGTGCTTAAGGACACTAAACATGCCAGGGCAACTTCATTAGTTGCGTCTAAAGAAACTAAACCAATTTCATCTGCTCCTCCTGCCAAGTTACCTCAGATGACAAGTACCAACCTTCCTTCTACATCAGAAGAGAAGCACACCAAAGTTGCAGAGAAGGCTATTGTGAAGAAAAGGAAAGCATCTGCAACCTTAGAGTCTTCAGCTCCAAAGAAACTGAAGACTTTGACAAGCTCCTATTCAAACCCAACAGATGTTTTTCCATTATCAAGCATGCCATCAAAGGAGATTGTTCCCTTTGGTGAGGAATATGTGATTCCTAGTGAATCAAACGAAGAAAATCCTTCTACTGCTATGTCATAGCAGTTAGATGAAGAAATTGAAGTGGATACTATCCCTTCAACTCCTCTCGTATCATTGCCCATGCCTCAGTTCACAGCTGAAGAGGCAGGCGTTGAAGAAATTGATGAAGAAGATGAGGATGTGGACATTGGGTTAAAAAATGCAATTCTAAATGATGACTCTTGGGAAAGTCATCACCCCGATTTTCCTCTGACTAAACCTCTGCACCAACTTCCTTAGTCCCCGGTCCAAACTGAAGAAATTCATACGGGCTCTGAAGGACGTCAAGCTTCACTCCCTTCTGTTCCAGAAGAAGTTCCAGCTGCTATTGTTCAAGAAATGAAGGCCAATGCATCTGCTGATGACACTGCTCCTGAAATTCCTCAGCCTGTGGCTCCAGAGGCTGTGCCTCAAGAGGCTGTGAAGACATCACCTACAAATCTTCAGCCCAAGCCACAGAATCCTCACACCAAGAAGCAGAAGTTAAAGGCTGATGACTTCTTTGATGGGCATCATTTCTTCATTGACTACAATCCATACGACTCTGCTCGACTCCGTTGCAAGCATTTTTGGACTACCAGCTAGATGAATTTCTATTCCTCACTGCTATTTGATAAGGACAAGATCTATTCCTCATGTGGATATGGAGTCTCTTGCATGCTTCACCCCTGTCCTCAGTGTTCTTCATGACGCTGGGCTTCTCAACTTCTGCACCGACATCTACGATTGGAATGCAGAACTCATTCTTAAATTCTTCTCCATGCTACACATCACAGGAAACTTTGAAGATGTGAATTCATGGGTATTGGACTGGATGACTGAAAACACTCAGGACAAAGCACCGGCCTCTGAATTGCTTCATGTCGTTCTAGTAAGTTCTCCCAGTGAAGGAGCAAGGCACATCTATGATGAACCCGAACTGTCAAATCATATGATGCAGGTGTTGATGAAGCCTTTGAAGCCAGGCCAAGCTCCAAGGACCACATTCCTCGTCAAGGAATTTCTCTATGTGCCAAGGACGATATACATAATATTGACCAAAACCCTCTGTCCAATCAAGGGCCATAACTCTGATGACAAAAAAATGTTGGTATAATGAAGAATCTGTTGTTAAATACGTTCCATGGTATTCCAATCAACTACCATGATTTCTTCATGAGGACTTTGGCCAATGTAGATCTATCACCATTTGAATTGAAGCTTCACGCCCCTGGATTATGAGATTCATCAGATCAAGGTCTTCAATCAACTACAAGGCTGACTGTCAAAATCATCTCAACTACTTTCCACCAATTGAAGTCCTCAAAAGGAATATTTCCTCAGCTGTTGAGAAGGGCTAGGCCGTTGTCATCAATGAAGGAACTTGTTCATTGGATGGACAATTTTGCAAAGCTGCATCATATTCCACCAATGACGACTCTGCCACACATGACACTGCCACAAATGCCTCAAAGCAATATCCTCAAGCCATTGCTCTGCGTCTGATGAGTGATCATGAGCTTCTCCTCAGTCTTCATCAGAAGGTCGATCACAACCACAATTGGGTCAAGTGTCAGTTTGGTTCAATTCTCCAGAATATGACGATCACACAAAACACTGTGGAGAAGAACCATTACTACTTGCATGAAGTTTTTAACCGCACATGGGTCGTACTGTCTCACCTCTATGGTGATGAAGATCTCAAGGAGATGGGCTTCCAACAGGACTTTGACTGGTCTCATCCACCTTCGAAGAAATTTAAGAAGGCCAAATTTCCTCACTTGGTCGCCAGTTCATATTCTTCATCGCGCGAGGCTGATGAAGCCGAAGATTTGAACGACACCGCAGCAGGCCCTACTCCAACGGATGACCCCAACAACGCTGGTGCTCCTCCATCGACATCATGATGATTTTCTTCAGGGGCGTTAGGCCTCATTTTCGTCCCTTTTGGTCATTCGATGACAAAGGGGAGGAATTTAAGTTAGACTTCAAGCAGGTCTCTATATATGGGTGTATTTTTGTTAAGTTACAACTCTCACTATTCGTAAGTGTTTGTTGATCGAGTTGTAAACATAAGTCCTATGGTGGTATGATACTTTTGCTCTGTTCTCTGAATGCTATTTCCTCAAGTTCGTTAATGCACGCATGTTGAATTTCATCCGACACCATATTTCTTCATGCATTTCAAATTCTTCATATCATATGTTAAATGTGTGTATGGATTACAAGATATAGGGGGGGGGGATCTCCATGATTGTACTCTACAATGTTTATTTGCTATTCAAAGAAAATTCCTCTAATATGAACATCTTTAGTGGGAGTTTTTCTATATCTTGCAATCAAATTCCTCAATATCAGTATTTACACCTCATATGTTTATCCCTGTTGAAAACTTACCTATATTGTCGTCAATCACCAAAAAGGGGGATATTGTAAGTTCATCTAGTGCCCCGTAGTGATTTTGGTGCATTGGAGACTTATAGGTCAAGGGACTAATGTGTTTGTGAGTGTACATAGGTCTATAAGTCTATGAGGAGTTTGATATTTATGATGAAAGTCGACTCCTAGAAATGAATGTCTTGAGCTGAAGACTCTGGTTTTCTTAAAGACTTTGAAAGTGAAGAAATTGGTGTGACCATGAAGACTTGATATTCTTGCGAGGATTATGAAGCGTGAACAATTTTGTTTTCATAGTTTCATTTTCTCTTTCGTGAGTCATAGGAAACACTGTACTGTTAAAGGGGGTTGAGGTAAAACTAAGGAAAAGTTTCCAAGTGATGCTCATCTCAAAATCCTACACCTACCCAATCCTTCTGATAAGTGAAGCCATTGGAAATCTCATATAGTTCAGTCAATTTCTTTAGTGAGAGAGCCGAAGATCTTATGGTCTCTGAGGAATTTGTCCTGACTGAGTAGTTAGGAATTCGCCTGTGCGGATTGCCTACAAGTGAGGAACATGATAGCCCTGAGGAATTTCATAGTCAAATTTCCAACCGTTGTTGTGTTATGCGCCAGTTGTTCCAAAATATCTACCCACCTAATGGTCATATCATTGAAGTGCATTTATGTCTTATCATGTTGGGCTGCTCCCTAGGCTATAAATAGCCGCCCCTACAACCACTAGTTGGTTGGCTGCTCCGAGAGAAACTTACCCTTGTCATTGAGAGCATCCCATCCTTCGAGGACTTTGAGCGAAAATCACCAAGTGCGGAAAACCCAAACCCAAACACCTACAAACCCAACGTGATTAAGCATCATTGAAGAGATTATTCCTATGTGGAACCGATGCTTATTACCTTTAAGGATGGTGCATCCTCTAGACGGTTAGGCGTCAAGGTCTAGAGCATCCAAGAGGAAATTGTGGATCACCGAGTGACCAAGTCTGTGAAGGTTTGGAAGTCACCTAAAGACTTACCACAAGTGATTTGGCAAGGTCTGTGTGACCTTAGCTCAAGGAGAATACGGTGAGGACTATGTGTCCTCAGGTTTAAATACCTAGCTGCTCCAACCAGATGTACAACTGTCACAGAAGTTGGAACTGGTCTACCAAGTCATCGTCTTCACCAAGCTACTGGTTCTATTTCCTCAACCACTTCATTTTCTCTTTCATGTGTTGAAGTACTTGATCGTTACTGTTTGAAGAATTTGACTAAAGTATTTCTCAATTTCCTCAATCCTAATTCTCTAGTCACTTTGTCTTCAACCTGCTTATCATGTTTACACGCTACTTGTACTCTGTGCTTGCCTTCATTTCATCATGATGACTGTGCTACTACTTTGTTACGCTTGCATCTGAGTATTTATTCTGCTGCTAGTTGTTCGTGACTTAGGAATTTCCACACCGAGAAATTCCTCAGTGACAGATTTGTATAAATCGCCTATTCACCCCCTCTATTTGATATAACGCACTTTCACAAAGGCCTTCTCAAAGTTAACTTTTAGAACCACACATTCTCCTCTTGATTTGTGACATTGGTGTATATATTCATATGCCCACCCAAGACAGTCGTGTATTGATTTGTTTTGCAAGAACCCATACTGGTTAATGTGAATCAGCTTCAAAATAATCTTTTGTAACACGTTTGTAAGCAATTTTGTGATGTTCTTCATGCAGTTGTTGAGGAGGGAAATTGGCCTAATGTCATTTGGAGTTGCAGGGTTTGCCATTTTAGGTATCAGAGTGATGAAGGATGTATTGATGCTCTCCAAATTAATATCTCATTTATAAAGGACATGCATCAATCTCCTCACATCAGGCCCAATAATATCCCAACCTGCCTTAAAGAATTCATTGTTAAACCCATCTGGCCCTGTGATTTGTCTGATGGTAGCTCTTTAACCACCTGGTTAATTTCATCATCAGTGAAAGGTTCTTATAGCTTGGCAAACATACTTGGGTCCTCAACATTGCCATATAGTGAGCTGAGATCAAAGTGCATTGTTGTGTTCTGAGTTGTTCCCATCCTCTTCTTAAAAGCTTCCCATAGGATTGTTGCATTATTCTCATGATCAGTAAACTCCACCCGCTCTTCATTTTGTGGAACAACAATATAATTGTGTTTGTGGTTGATCTTTGCTTTTGTATGAAATAATTTGGTATTTTCATCACCAAACCTTACTCCTTTAATCTTCCCTCTTAGCATCTAGTAAATTTTCTGGTTGTTCAGTAGAATCGGCAATTCTCCTTTGAGTATCTCTCTATAGTTCCATTCAAGATCAGATAATGCTTTGTATTCTTCAAACAAATCTACAAGGAAAATTCCAGCATTGATGTCCTCAATTTTTCTTCTCAAGCAAGAAAGACTTTTGGCCCACTTCTTAAGTGCTCTTCTCAAATTATTCAACTTTGCATTGATACTTTTAGCTGCATTAGTATATCTTACTGGGATGCTCCAACCAGATGAAACAATGTTTTTCAAATCACTATGTTATAATCAATGGTTTTCAAACCTAAAAATCTTAGATGGAAAGAAACGTTCGATGTACCTAGAGTCATATCAGTGGAAGATATGACTTAAGAGAATATTGATCTTACCTTTAGCTCCTTGTGGTTATGACACTCCATAATAATCACTTCCACCGTTTGAAATTGCCACGATGATTCCTTGCACTTCGAGATTATCAAGCTCTTTTCTAGCACCGTTGCCAAGGAGCAATAGCGTGGGGTTAATATTCTCGTGTGTGCTTGTGTGCTTTCTTCACTAAGTAGATTATGTTTTCCTTTTGGTTTTTTTCTTTAGTTGTGGGTGAAACAAACAAAAAAAATAAAGAATGCAAAGTACAAAACAAATTACTTGCCTCTTATGCCTAAAAACTTTTTATAAAAGAGAAGTGATTGGAAGGTCATGCATTGGAGAAGTGAGGGTCGACCTTGAACACTTTTGTTCATGCTCATGGAAACAATTTAGAATTTTTCATGAAAGTTTCTCAAAAATAATTATCCCCGTGTATATATTCATTGTGTTATAAAAATAATGTGCCAAGATTTGGCTTTAGGATGATTAGATTGCTTGTTTGATATGTATGGTGCAAAAACAGAAACTTTGGTGTAGTGTGTGAATTTACATTTTTTTACTGGAACGTTGAAAGTTTCTGAAAATTTTACACAGTACTATTATGCAAATTTTTTATTTTGTCCTATTGTTTCAGAATTTTTGGACTTAAATAAGTATGGTAAATTTCCAGATTGCTATAGATTGTCCTGTGTTTGGCAGATTCTGTTTTGGATGTGTTCTCTTGTTTTCATGAATCTATGGGTTCTATCGGGGGGTATAAACCATGGTGAAGTCGAAATACAGTAGATATGATGCTAATATGAAATTGGAATGAGTTTAAAATAACACCTAAAGGTAATGATTTTCTTTATTATCCTAACAGATCTCACAATGGTTCTTGTTAAGTTTTGTGTGGATGAAGTGTTCAAAAATTGAGGAGGTATCGATATAAGAAGAATACAGCGAGACAAGAGTTCAAGCTTGGGGATTCCCAAGTGTCGTGGCAGAACACGATCACCTATGGGTCCATTGGCCCTTTGTGGTTCGACAAGGGGGAGGGGCACATTGCACAAAGAGCGGAGACTTAAGGGGTAACACGGCAATGGTGACACGGTGGTTTTTACCCAGGTTCGGGCCGCTGCGAAGCGTAAAACCCTACTCCTGCTTTGGTGGATTGGATGAGGGACCATGACGAACATGCAACGCTCAAGCATGGTAGGGCCTCCTCAGGGGGAGCAGCTACACGCGTAAGAGTGTACAAGGGTCTGAATCTTATTTAGGTCGCCATAGCCCTCCTTTTATAGGCTAAGGGGTTACCATAGTGGAAAATCAGTCATTAGACACTGATTAGATAACAAACAATGCTATCATACCTAACTCTACAGACAGTACAAGGTGCATAAAATGCATCGCTTAGTGTCACATAGTGGATGTAGCCCGCCAAGCCTTGCTGCTCCACTTTAGCTATCTCTCTCCAAGTCTGCCTGACACGCCTCTGGACGGGTGTCATGCAAGATGAATCATCTCCCCAAATGGCTACCATATGTGCCATATGACAACCACTTAATCAATTGGGGGCACGACACCACACTGATAACGGACTTGGGTCGCTGTGCGGAGGAGCGGTAGTGCCTTTGTGAGGCGATCCACCCTTGGCGTCCCCAGCAAGCCTGTTGGGGGAGTCTTGAGACTTGTCTTCGATGTGGCCTCGACCTAACCGGGCTCGCCTGTCCGGCAAGGGAGGTTTTTCCTTGGTGGTACCTTGCTCTTCTATCTTGTCTTGGTCTTATTGATACGCCGTTTGATTCCTCAAAGAGCTATCTCCTTAGCTTGGTCTTGTCTTACTGTAGCAACCTTGCCTCCGTGCCTGTGTATAGTCTGGGCAACATACGTCGAGGTTTCTTCCACCGATAGGATACCCCGGGCCTGGCCCGAACATGCTGCTGAGCATCATTGGTGTAGGCCTTATCAGGCACACATGCAAAGTGCTTGTGGTAGTTCATTCCTTGATATTTCCCTAGCTTATCCATTAACCTGTGGTTGACTTTGTTTCCGGGTTTTCCATGCGTCGTGTGATGCCACTACAAAAAAAGACACATCCATGACATTTTGGGCCGAATGAAAGTTTTTTCTGTCATACTTATGACACTTCAATGACGATAATTGTGACAAAACCCAGTATCATCATAGATGTGGTGGGCCCTACTTCTATGACAAAAAATCATGATAGAAAATGGGCATTTCATCCTGGGCAGGCCGGAGGCACAGCTGCATGACATTCTTTGGGCCGTCCATGACGGAAAAAACCATGGTAGAAGCGATGGCGAGGAAAATATCAGGGTGTTCCCGGTTACGGTGGGTGGTCGGAGCCGAGCGATGCACGGAGGTTTGCGCGTTTCTCTCATACATGCACACGCATGGGTGTGAGGCGTTGGGCTCTAACTGAATCCGAGCAAGGCGTTTGCCTACTGAACCCGAGCGATTGCACTTCAGGCTACGCGTTACTGAACCCGAGCGATCGATCGATGGCTGTTAACTGAACCCAATCGAGCGATACCTTCGCGCTATTGCTGCTAACTGAAGCTGACCGATGCTGCCTCTAGACTAACAGTGAGCGTTGCTGGGGGGTTTGGATGAATAGTTCTTAGTAGGGGTGGATGAACATGACCCCGTGGTTTTGCCTCTGGATGAACAGAACCCCGATCGATCTAGCCGGTTGGGGCTGGATGAACAGGACCCCGTGGTGGGTTGGATGAACCGGACCACCCCGTGGAGGGCTGGATGAACAGTATATGGTGGAGCGTTGGATGAATAGTAGCCCGTGGAGGGGTGGTTGAACAGTAGCCGGTGGAGTAGCGCGCGGTGGAGGCTGGATGAACAGGAGCCCGTGGATGAACAGTCGCAGGTGGAGGCTGGAGGAGGTCGACGGTGGATGAACAGTAGCCCATGCATGCTAGAGGGGGTAGACGGTGGAGACGAATAGTATCCCGTGGAGTCCCATTTTGCGGTACGCCACACCCATCCTGATGAACAGGACCCCTGTTTCGACCGTAGCGGTCCAAGACAAGTCTGTTTCCTCCGTTTCACGGTATGCCACACCCATCCCGATGAACAGGACCCCAGTTTCGACCGTAGGAGGTCCATTTCCTCCATTTTATGGCACGCCAGACCCCTCCTGATGAACAAGATCCCGTTTCGACCGTGGCCGGTCGAACACAAGGCTGTTTCCTCCATTCTGCGGTACGCCATGCCTCGTTTCCATCAACTGTTCCGTCCAAGCCCTGCCGATGAACACGACGACACATTCCGTTCTAACCCAGGCGATTGGCTCCCCATGAACACGACAATGACGCAGCCTCTCCGTTCCGACCCAGCCATGTACATATGCGCGAGTAGGTGTTCGAGACCCCGCCCGTATATATGTACGTGGCCGTATTTTCTTTCTTGCACACTGGCCGCTATACGTACGTGTACATGCTACGTGCGCGCCTCTACTACAACACGTGCACGCTCTACATCGACCAGTATGTACATACACGTTCGCAACTAGAATGACAACGCCATGTACGCTTCGACCAGGTGGGTCCCGTCTATCAGGCACTTCCTTGCGTGTGAAGATATAGCTGGTGGGTCCCCAGCATTGAGGGGGGCGAATCGTTTTTTTTGCCCGGACGCACTTCCTTGCATGCGAAGATGTAGCTGGTGGGTCCCCGCTGTCAGGGGAAACATTTTTTTTGCAAAATACGGTGGCCCATACGGTGGGTTCCCGCTGTCAGGTGCAGGAATAATTATTTTGCCATGGACCCAGCTGTCAGCCTCTCCACGTACAGAATTCTTCCGATGGAAGTCGGTCGTTGACCACATTGACCATGCCGCGCTAAGAGCACCAAGGCGTTGGACGGCGGCGAGGCCTAGGAAGGGGACAACATGGAGCTAGGGAAGACGCGGTGGTGGATGCCCATGCGGACAGGCGTACAAGGGTTCACTGCTTCGGCTATGGTGTGAGGTTGTGGTCGCTGCAGAATAACAGGCGGTGTGGGTGAGTAGAGGGATGGCCTGGCCAGCGGTGGGAGTAGTAGGGGGCGGTGAGGCCTCCGCGGCATCATAGCAGGCCATGGGAGGCAGGAGCACTCGGCATGACCAGCGTTGGTTTGGGCGGCTGGAGCAAGAAGACCAGAGGTTGAAGAAGCAGTACGGTCATTGGATGGACATCGTACGGTCACTGGAGCTAGAAGCGTTCATATATTGACTAAGTTCACAAAGCCCTCTGTCCCCGTGAACTTCGTAGGCCCACAAGTCGGCCTCCCACTATGGTGGGTCCCAGCTGGCAGGGGGTATTCATTTTTTGTGCGCAATATGGAGGCACTTCCTTGCGTACGAAGATATAGTTGGTGGGTCCGACCTGTCAGCGGAGGGAATGTTTTTTTCGTGAAATACAGAGGCCCTCCCAGTGGGTCCCAGATGTCAGGTGGAGGAATCAGTATTTTGCACGTAATAAGGAGGCATTTCCTTGTATGTGGTCGTGGACCTAGCTGTCAGCCTCTCCACATACAGTCCACTTCCGATGGATGTTTTTCGTTGACCATGTTGACCACGCCGCGCCAAGAGCACCATGGCGGTGGACGGTGGCGAGGCCTATGAAGGGAATGACACGGAGCCGGGGAAGACACGGCAGTGGCTACCCATGTGGTGGAAAGTATGATGGTTGACTGTTCGGCTGCCGTCGCCGAAAAATAACAGGAGGTGTGGGTGAGTAGAGGGATAGATAGGCCAGGATGCGAGTATATGATGGGGCTGTGAGGCCTACCCTGTAGCACAGCCGGCCATGGGAGGCGGGAGCAGGCGGTTCCGGCGGCGCTGGTTTGGGCGGCCGGGGCGGGAAGATCAGAGACTGAAGAAGCACGATTGCCGCTAGATTGACAACTAACGGTCTGACGCTGGTAGAGTATATTGTTAACTAAGTTTCTTTTTTGAGAAACCTTGTGTACGCATGAACTTAGCAGGCCCACAAGTCATCCTCCAAATCTGTGGCAAACAACATAGAGTCCATTTGCTATTTTTTAATAATTTGCAGCCCATTTGTTAATTCTTAAGTAATTTATTACGGCCCATTTTCTGCCCAGGACCACGGTCAAAAAGTTCAACCTTATTTTGCATATTTCGGTGGAGTCCGAACTTTTGTAATCCCGAAATGATAATCATTTTGTAATAACTTATTGATTTGCCAAAAAAATTGTTTTGTTTTTGTAAGAAAATAAGACGTGGGACAATTGAGTTGGTTTAAGGGAAAACCAATGGTAAAAAAATCAGCGCTGGGAGGGAAAACAACAACAAAAATAAGGGAATTTTATCTATTTCCAATATAATGATACATGTATATGAACTAGTAAAACTATAGGTATAGATTAGAAAAGAGATGTAGGACATCCATTTCAAGAGGAAAATAGAACTGGGTTGTGTGTTTGATTCAGTAAAAAAACTGCCTGCGGATGTTGTAAGAAAAAATATAACTAACACTCGCAGGCCAGAGGCCAGTAGATACATGCTGGATCTTTGTGCCCCGTTGTCGCTATGGGCTGGGTCTGTTACAAACAAAAGCAAGCCTGGGCAGTCTACAGCCCAGTTGAAACTTGCTCGACCTGAAAAAACAATATATGTGCTCAATAAACAAGAGAATTCTGCAAGTACAGACTGATAACTGGGATGCAACAGGGATATTGTTTTTTGATCGCGATAATAAGTGCATGCACTTGTTTCGAAAGATTTGGAGAACTGGGAATTCAAAAGGTAGGTGCTTATGCTACCCATCAAATAAAAATGAGGTGAGTGAATTTTTTTTTGAAACAAATGATTCAGCTTTATATCCACGTCGACCCTCGGCATGATGGTTGGAAGCAAATGCCAAGTTCATACCAAAAGATCATCAACAACAATACCAACTTGCGGACGACAAGGTAGTACAAGTACCAATACCAAACTAACTTATAATCTTTTTACTCATGGCCCTAGTGTTCATTTGGTAGAAAATCTTGCAGAGGAACAACTCCCGCTCCTTCTCTTGCTCTAGGTCCCCGAGGTGGTACTGGTGCAGCACCTAGTTGGTCCTCTGCTGGTCGAAGTTCTTGTTGGTGTGCAGCACCAGAACCTTTTTGATGCCCGCCTGCCGGCCGTTGACCATCACCGGCAAGGTATTGCCGGTGTTGTGCCACATCGCGTGCATGCCGCACTCCGACTGTATCTTGCGACGCATCCACGTGCCCCTTTTGAATGCCCTAGAATTGCGCTGGAAGAAATGCTTGCTTAGGCCACTCAGTGGGATACCTGCAGTATTGTCGAATACAGGTTTTAGTGTATGTAGTTGGCATTTTCATAACATCTTTGGCATGTTGCAGTCACTTGTTTCACTTTTTATTAATAGTCAGATTTTAATTGCTTCACTAGGTCTATGTCTAAAAAGAAAATAGAGCTATAAACAAAGGAATATGTTTGTGCAAGTAGACGACCGATCGGTGTCTTTCCTGGAAGTTTGTCACGACGGGTGTAGCATATGCCATGCTCGCGGTCGATGGTTGGTATGAACAAATCGATGAGAGGGTGAGATCTCGCGCTGTCAGCACTCACTTTGGCCTTAAGGTGCTCGATCATCTCCTGATTCGTGGGATCGAACTTGACGCCAGCCGGCAGCACCGACCAATCCTTCTTCGACTTGTATCGGTTAATTCCAGTTATATGCTACTCAATGTAGGATCAATCGACTGTTTTAATTGAATGATGAAAGATTTCGACAGATGAGTGGTACTCCAAATCTGAAGCCCAGAATACCAGAGCACGCCGCCGGGATTCTTGTGTCACCTCACGCGCAACGTGTTGTCATGTCAATTCAATGTGTGGACATGATGAATAATTTGACCGACGTATACTAGTACTGCTACTGTACTACTTACTAGTCGTATTTAGTGTCACATTCTAACCATAGGTTTAACTAAGAAGTACGCACTTGAAGCCTAACTGGTATATATATACTATACAACATCTCCATCATCATTATGAGTACATCCTGCACAGGCGAGTTAGGATGCACTTGATCCCAGAAAGGTATCTATCCTTCAAACTGGAGGAGTGCTTCAAACTAACAAAATTACATAATATCCAACAAAACAGGGTCGTGCTAAGCAGCAGAATACATGGCTCAGTCTAGATATCAGTACAAATCAAGTTGTGCATAGTTGTTGTTGCCATGAACCACATCACTGCATGTCAGGTTTGCAAAAGCCATCCATTGCATGGAAGCTTGATGCCTTTCACACACTGAAGATTTTTTGGCAACAAGCTGTGTCAACAAATCTCTGGATATGGTGATTTATGAAACCCATAGTATGATGTGTAAACACAGTCCCCCTGGCGAATGGAAGTTGCATAGCACGGTAATCATTGTCGGTGATATGATCGGTGATTGCTTGGATGATCGGATAATTGAGCTGAGGAAGATGGAGTGGTTGCTGAGGCTATAAACCCGCCTCTAGTTGAATACGCCTGGCCCAACGGAGATGGGATCTTTCTCGAACACGAAGCAGCCATAGCCATCGATGTCGCAAATGGCCCAGGCATTGTACTTCATGTGGTTTGATGTAATGGTTTGGTCAATTTGGTACATGTGAATGAGCATCAAATGACTGTCGTCAGCTAAACGAGCGATAAACCACCACCCATCGGCTGGTATGATTCTAGGTCCTGGAATCATGAAGGCCAGCGCATTTGCGTTTGCTGCAACAATTCAAATTGGAGACCAAAATGACAAAAACAAACAATCATGTTCAGAGTATGTGTGGAATTAAGATTATTATAACAGTGACAAATATCATAGACAGAGAATTGCAATGCCGTGGTCATAATCATACCCCAAGTTAAAAACATAAGCCAATGGCTTTCATATTCTAGCAATATGTCATGGTTCGAACATCATGTAACAATGAGAGGAAAACTGCTATGACAGAGCTTACTCACATTCTACCATACACTCACTACTACTATTCTCATATCAACTCTAAGCAATAACATGCGTTGTTATGAATATCTTAGAAATGAGAGTAACACATAGGAATCATGATGTTATGCTCATAATATCTATTCTATCAATCATTAGATGCCAATTGTTCTCATATCAACTCTAACAATAACATGTGTGGTCATAAAAATCTAGGAAATGAGAGGAACATATAACAATGATGTGGTTATAGACATACTATCTATACTAAATTTGTAACAATGAACTGCCAGTCGTATTCATAAGGTAAAGATGAGATGAGATAGACTAATTACATGACAATAGATTCCACCTGTATAGGTAGCCAATCTGTGCATCGATCACGTAAACGATGCCATCGTGCACTATAACATCAGACAGAAATGTTTCCTCAATAGGATTGACGATGAGCCATAACCATGTATGGCGATCGGATTCCAGATAGACTAATCCCATGTTGAACAAGGCAATGAGCTTGTAATCCATGTAGTCTTCTGATGGTGTGGGCACTTCACAGATTACAACTTTCAGCAAACAGAGGTCAAGCCAAAAGCTTGTGCGTAGGAGGCAGGAGTGTCTGGCGGGCTGCGAGGCTTGATGGCGGTGGTATCCAACGATGGAAGGATGATCTCTCACTAGGTGTAGATATCAACGAGACGCCATGGACTACCGGATTGGTGAATGTGGATGATCTAGTTGGCCTTCATGCCTGCCCAGTAGTGGCCGCGCATGAAGGATAGGTGGATGGGTAGTGGTAGCATGTCGAGGGGCACCACGGCAACCTCCATAGGATCGTCAAGTCGGTGTCTGGGCCACCTGCGAGGATCGTGCATCAGCAACTAGGGTGTCTTGAAAAGAGCCAACCGGTTGCAGACGAGTAGACGGTACAAAGACACCGAGCATGCGGCCAGACGGACGGTGCTGAGTAGGTGCATATGATTACAGATCTGCTCAAAGAGAACATCGAGAGGGGATTCCAATCACGGCTCTGCGTGTCGGTCGGTTCTGCCATTGGGGTTTTCGGTGCCTGCGAGCCAGCAGGGAAGTGGATTCGGGCGGGCGAGCAAAGAAGCTTCTCCTCGTGTGGCCGAGCAGTGAGCGGGGGGATTTGGTACGCATGAGCTACCAAGGAAGATAGCGTGGGCAGCCGAGCAGTGAGCGGGGCGAAATGGCATGCGGCCGACGATGGGGAAGAGAGGATGAAGAAGAAGAGTGGAGGAAGAAGAAGAGAGGAGGAAGAAGAGTGGAAGACGGGGAAGAAAATGCATTAAATCTCAATTCTACTACTACGAGGATATACCGTCCTTCGGAGTGTAAATATTTACACCGATGACATGTGGGTCTACCACAAGAGGGCCCATATGTTAGTTAATGGCGGACACAAGCATGCTCTACTGGCAAACATGATGGCAGTGCTGGGTAAGGCTGATTTGGTAACACCAACATGCTGGTTCAGCTTATTAGTTAAGTGTCCCATCTGCTGCAGCGTGTATTGTCACTTCACGGCGAAGACTAGTTGAATAGTTCTCTCTAACAGAGATGGGGAATAATGGATCACGAAGAATTCCTTTCTACATTATCCCTATGCCTCTACACTCACTTCACTCATTTTGCTCCGTACGTAGTCACTTGTTGAAATCTCTAGAAAGACAAATACTCTGTATTTGGGAATAGAGGGAGGATTTTACTTCGTATTTGGGAACAGAGGGAGGATTTTACTACGTATTTGGGAATAGAGGGAGTATCATCATATGGAGGGAACAGAGGAAGCTTGAAATATGAACATGTCAATGGGAGAGAGGAAGCCCCATGCATGCATGCATGCAACATGCAACACTCACACGTACACATGGATGCACGCAACACTCACCCATCCATGCGACACACAACACACGACGCAACACCCACGCTCACGCTCAAGTTCTCAACCTACTCCCTACGTCCGTGAAAGACTGTACATTTAGATATTTACACATTGACCAGGGCATAATTAACGCCCAAAAGTAGCAGACTTATGTGTGCATGCGACCATTGAGAGAAGAAGATTAAGTGAAGGTCATTGCATGCTGTAATTAAGGATAGACATGTAGCCTATACCTAGAGCACAAGTTGGTGCATTAGTCAATCAATATCGATTTAGATTAAAGGCTAAATGCATTGGAAGTGTAGATGTACTACACTCTTTGTTTTTTAGCCGATTTTCACTCTTTGTTGGAAGACCGAGGGAGTACACGTGCATGCACTCACATACATAGCCAGGGTGGTTCGCCCGCAAGGGTCGGACTCCTGTACCGCCTGCATAAAGTTTTGTTAAACTAATTTCTTTGCTTTGCCAACTGACAGGTGGGACCCAGAAACGAGGTGACAACTTAACCAGTCAACAAAGTGCCACGTCAACTATCTGGCCGGTCAGTAGGCTGCAATACAGTGCTATATGATGAGCTAGTGATCGTATAATCACCGCAAAACTATATATTGTGACCATAAAGAGTGTATTGTTACATACGTTGACTGTCATTGTATTTTTCTCGTTTCAAATTAAGCCATATTAACCGGAAAGGACGCAGTATGGACTCGTACTAGTACTGCTTTGATGTGTCCTGTCAACTCGCCGAACGAGGAGAAGCTTGCTTACTACGCCTCTCCCTCGCCCACGCGCCTGGTGGTTCGCAGGACGAGGAGAGGGTTTTGACTACAGCGCCCTCTCCCTCTCCCTCTCCCTCTCCCTCGCCCTCGCCCTCGCCCTCGCGGTGGACGTGCAGCAGTTCAATCGGTGTCATATTGCCAGAAGCATATTGTACTGTAGTATCATCATTGTTGGACCTTCCGAAGAGGCGAAGAGCCAAGTGCAAGGTTCACACGAGTACGAATTGTTGAACCTCCCAAAGAGGCAAAGAGGCAAAGAGCCAAGCGCAAGATTTTATAGGAGTTGTCGTCCTAGTAGGAGTGTAGTACAACTATAGCGAACGATGCTACTGTATGATGCCGCCACGTCACGTATATCCAAAGTTGTGCCACCTTTTTTCTCAAAGAGCGTGTTGGAGCCCGTGCAACAACCACACAAGTTGCACGTACACATAACACATTTAATAGTAATAAATTCTAAAGGATAAATGCTAGTATGCCACACAAGTTCATCTCCAATTCATGTGATAAATTTGTGCACGACTAGTCTACATATATTCACGGTGCTACCATTCACAATTTATCCTACTACACTTACACGTTATAGATGGGCTACATGTCCTCCTCCAGGTTCTAGTCCCAGGTGTTATTCATGGATGGCACGATCCATAGAGGCGGGCAACAAGAATAATTGTCGCAGGTTTCTAGTCCGGTTCCACACGATGGAGACACATCCAAGCTGAAGCGGCATAAATCAGGGATAGCATGTCCCAGCATGTCGTTCATCCAGCGGTGCGCACTGAAGACATAACCATGCTTCATGAACGGCATGCCTTCCGTGTCGTGCACGAAAGGTGGCATCCGCTTCACATTGGGGTAGCTGTCCCCAATGAAAAGTGAGTAGTCTCCAAGAGTGTTCCTCGGCACCCACGTAGCATCACGGGGGTCGAACTCGGAGCCATTCATATGGTACACGCGGAATCTCAGATCTGGACACATGGTGACATACATAGTCAAGGTCCATGCATAATAATGTTGTGCTCAAATATGGCGGTCAGTAATACTGTGCAACAAATAGTACTACTTCGGTATAGAGGAAGTAAAATAACTAACTTATTATATATAGCCACTCTTGGCTACATGGATGAGATAGTAAGACATGGAAAAACAAAAATGGTGGCAGCTAGTGGGTTCAAGTCTTCAAGGGCCTAGCTAGATATACGCATCCTCCAAGGTAAAAAGTACTCCTACTAGTATGTAAGTAGAGTACTAGTACAACAATGAAAGAGAAGGCGAGGGGGTTAAAAATGTAATACCTGGATAGATGGTGACGGTCCGATCGTGGTAGATTGTGTGACCATGTTGCACATCAATGGTACCATGGGTAACAACTGCTAAGATAGTTGATCCCAATATGCCAAAGTCAGCTACAAGGTTCCAGGTTAGACCGAATCGCGGATGCAAATGCACATCCAGGATCAGCAAGCTTATTTTGATCGCGGGATGACTGGTCCCTACAAAATAATGGAGTATCGTTAGGGATGCAAATGATGGTTTGTGCATTCCGTTTGTAATCATCCATACCGTAGGATGGCAACCAGATGAAACAAGTCCCCTGGCTTGTCACCGCGAAGACGGGGCCTAGATGGTGCACGGCATCTTCAAACGTGTAGGGGTACAAATCTGCCGCCGCCAACATGGGCCCACCTCTAACATTACTGCCTCTTGCATTGATGGCAATCCTTATGTCGAACACCGCGATGAGATAGTAATCGCCGTAGCCGCGTCGCTTTGTCGGCGGGTCCGCAATTGCTATCTTCTTCAATCTCATGTAGGCATCATCATACATATTCAAGATCAGCCAGTCCAGAAGGCCCATCCAAATGGTGGAGAAGGGGTCTACCGGAAAGGCCGCACTGCTGTGGATGTTGTGCAAAATGATGGTGGTATCCGACCGGAGGTATGAAAGCCAATCTTCGTTGGCACCGACCCAGACCTATATATAAGATGGCGGGCAGCGGAGAAATTACGGGATGGAAATGGAATAACTAAGTACTACATGATCAAACTCCATTACTGACCTACTCATCTGACAAAATCCGACTACCTCTCAACGTCTGCAACTATAGCGGAGTCAACGTGCAACCATGGCCAGGGAGTGGTGGACTATTCGAAGGATTGTCCCATAGAAGAACCTTCTCCTCGAGGATGCATGGAAGAACAACAAGCATGGCCTTTTCCCAAGCCTTTTAAAGCACCGTCTTGAAAAAGTTGGTGCAGGAAGCACCGAGTTTTGCAGCGGTGAGGATGTCGGAGTGGCGTGCAATTTCACCCAAAGGATCGTCGTCCAAGGTCTCCTAGCCCCAATGAGGAGGAGAACCGCCTGGCGAATCCATGGGAGCAGCGACAAACTGCCTTCTCTTCGGGGGGAGGGGAACTGACGGGGAGGAGATAAGAGTGTAGTAACCGCAGGGCCTCGTCCCTTCCAACTACAGATCGTTCCTTAGCAAAGGGGTGAGGCTATTATTTACACTAGTACTAGCATTATCGGACTTTATGGGATTGCATTATACTGTAAATAATAGCACTAGTAAGAGATTTTTGGCACTATCTAGTAGTTTTTGGCATGGATTAAGAACTTTTGGGTATGTTTTCGCTATTTTTTGTACACACCAACTAGTGTCAAAAAACGTCTTACATTATGTGACGGCGGAGTACATACTCGTACTGTAGTAGTTGTCGGGTGGTAGGTGCGACATATGCCAATGGGTGGCCTATCATTGTGGGAGCCAGTAAAACATCGCCGGTGCCTGGAAACGGGATGAGGCAAAGACATGCACGCCGGCGGATCTTACCCAGCCTCGGGGCTCTCCATGGAGATAACACCCCTACTGCTGCTCTGCGGGGTCTCCGCATGATCACTAGATGAACAAGTAGCTATACGATGCTCCTAGAACTAGTTGCGGGGCCCAGCCGTTTGGTGAGAGGAGGAAGAAGGGCACGGCTTGCTCTCTTCTTCTCCTTGTGTGGTGTCTAGAACTAGCAGGGATCAACCCTTTGCATGGGTGCCCCGGCGGGTTTATATAGGCCTACCCCCTGGGGGTACAATGGTAATCTGACTAGGTGCGGGGCCCAGCCGTCTCTGACTATGCTCGCCAGCTTCTGCGCCGACTGCTGGGGCCCGCCGGCTGGTGGGTCCCGCCGGCTGCCGGCTCCGCGGCCGACAGGCAGGTCCCACCGCTTAGGGCCTTGTCAGCGGCTGGTTACTGTTGCTTAATCCTGGTGACGAGGGCTTCGTCGAGGTAGGCGTGGCTACAGTGCCGCCGTCTGGCAGGTGCTCACTATAGCCTCGCCGCATCTAGTCTCCTTAAGGGGGCGTCTCCTTCAAGGGAGGTGGCTGGCCGGCTATGGAGAGCCGGCTTTGTCTTGGGCCGACTGGGGGATGCATGGCCGCCTTCGGGTGTCTCTCTACCCGAAGGGGCCCATCGCCCGTGGGCCGTATTGGTGGTCCATCGTGGATGACATCAGAGTTAACGTGGCAACAGTGCCGCGCCGGACGGGTCATGGCCACCCGTATGGCGCACTGTGCCAATCGTGCTCCGGGATTCAGGGGTGGCAGGCTCCACTGTAGCCACACCCAGTCACATCGCCATTAAGGGGATGCAAACTCTGAGGGTACGGTCTTGACCACTTTGTGGGAGCCGGCTTCTTGCAGTCGGCCTTCTCACGGCCGACTTCTCGAAGCCGGCCCTCCCGTGGCTTTCTTCACGAGGGCTAAAGTCGGGCCGCCTTCCGATAGCCAGCCTGGGAGACAGCTGGCAAGGGGAAGGCGGCCCACGTCTTGGATCCTTGAGAGCCGGATGGGCTCGTAATTTTTTCAGAAGGGCCAGGGGAAGCCGGCTAGGCTACCCATGGCTATTTACTCTGACAGTAGTCCCCGAAGCTGATCGAGCTTCGAGGTTGGTAAAGGGACGAGAAGCTTGGTCAGCTTCCTATTCTGAGGGGCCGGCTTTGCTGATGTGTGCCGACTTCGGGGAGCTCCGCCTCTTGCGGGCGGGAACGCGGTCGACCCGCGAGCTGACCGCAGGCTTTCTCGCGTGCCACGTGGCAGTGAAACCCTGCCAGCGCACGCGCGCGACGAGACGCTGTTGCAGGCCCGGGCCCGCCACTCCTAGGCCTCGGCCCGAGCGCGGATCATCTGCGGCTCACGCGGACCGCTCGCCTTCCCGCGGCGATTTTATTACGCCATTAGGGCGCAATAATCGCGGGACGTGGGGGAGTGGGCACAGTTGATCCCCACGTTCCCCCACGCCGCGCCTCCTCGGCTCCGCCTTGTGGTCTATAAGTAGGGGGAGGAGGGGGAGCGGCAGAGGCTTCGCACGCTCTGCCTCGCTCCGCCACCTTTCGCCTTCATTCTTCTTCCTCTCGTCGCCGTAGCCACCCACTGCCGCACTGTTCCGCTGCCGCATCGCCTCGCTTCCATGGCACTGTTGAGCTCATGGGATGGCTCCAACGTCCAAGAGGACCTCGTCGAGTTCCTCCGCCAGACGCGACGCCTGCCCAGCGAGAGCTTCATGCGGGTCCGTCGAGCGCCGGGAATGAGGTTTCGCCGGCGCCGGAGGAGGGCGAGCGGGTTATCTTCCGCTCGCACTGCCTGCGCAGCTTCGGCCTTCCGGCGAGCAGGTTCCTCCGTTCCTTCCTCGAGTTCTACAACCTTCAGCCGCATCACCTCACGCCCAATGCGGTGATGCTGCTGTCGGCCTTCATCACCCTCTGCGAAGGTTTCCTTGGGGTCCTCCCCACGCTTGAGCTCTAGGGGGAATTCTTCCAGAGCAAACTCGGCACCATCGTCGCGGGCGTGCCCGCCGCCTGCGGGGCCTATATCGCCATGAGGCAGTCAGGCAAGAACAACCCGTTCCCGCCCATCCCGCTGATCCAGTCGGTGACGATCTGGCAGAAGTCGTACTTCTACGTGAAGAACGTCGCCCAGCAAGGCGACTACGTCAACCTGCCGGCTTACGTAGCCGTCCCGCCGGCTGGAAGGCAACCCTCGTGGAGCTTCCGGGCCAGGTCATTTTCTTAGGCCGGGAACGCAGCCGTATCCCGGCTTCGGGTGATGATCCAGGTGGAAGGCCTGACCAGAGCCGACTTGGTGGCCGCCTTCGTGGAGCGCCGGGTACTTCCTCTTCAAAGCCGGCCTCACATGATTTGTCAGATGAGCGGCCGCTTCGACCCAAGCCGGCTGAGCACCAGGGAGATGCCTCATGCTGAAGTGTCGTACATGGTGAATTACATCTCCAACTGCAAGCTCACCGAGGACTAGCGATACGGCAAGACGCCGTACTCTCGCGCCAACCCTCTGCCCGTGGTAGGTTTTTCCTTCTTTTCTCCTGTTGGTGGCCGGCCTTATGATAGCCGGCTTCTGATTAGTTGGTTCTCCCCTAGCAGAACCCTCTCCTTCTGCCGAAGACCGGGGCCGCAGGGGTAGAGCGCCAGCTCGTCCCCGACCGCGCGGTGGACGACACCGACGACCCGGACTTGGGAGCAGCCACCATGGAAGATGCCATCGTGGGGGAAAGCGACGAGCCCGAAGGCGCGGGGCTCACGGCAAGCTTCAAGGACTGGCCGGATGATGCCGAGGTTGAAGTCGCCCCGCACCGCCAGCTGGCGCCTGATCATCAAGGCGCAAGCTCGTCCGCTGCGCCGGCTGCTGGCGGCGGCGCCCAGAAGCGCCGGGTCGTGTCGATCCTCTTCGGCAGCCGGCCAAAGAAGTCCAAGGCTTCCACAGCGGCGACCAAGCGAGATGAGGCGGCCGTGAAGGAGGCCCGCTTCCGCAAGGCGGTGAAGCAGCCGCAGGCGATCTCAGCGTAAGTCGTCGAATGCCTGGACGCATATTTTTTTTGTTGTTCTTTTCATTTGAAAACTCTTCTAAACCTTTCTTTGCTCACTGGTCAGGGCGCCGCTTTCCCTTGAGCAGGGTCCGGCCAGCTCCGTAGTCGGGCCGACTGGAGGGTCTTTAGGCTCCCGCCGCATGGACCCCCACGCCGACCTCGGGGAGGCCATGGAGCGGAATGCTCGTGAAGCGCGGGAGGAGCGGGAGGCGGAGGAGCGAAGGGCCGCCCAGGCGGCGAAGAAGCGAGCCGATGCGGCAGCCAAGGCCCGGGTGGAGGCGGCAGCCACGGAGACAGAGGCGGAGCCTTCGCACAACCAGCCTCTGCTGCTCGCCATTCCCCTCCGCGCCGTGGCCCCCAACATCCCAGTGCCCCCGTCGGAGGAAGTCGACCAAGAGCCGCCGGCGATGGAGAGGAGGGAAGTCCAAGTGGCCTCTGTGGAAGGAACGCCGCAGACGGCGCCGATCGGAGCGGGCCAAGGAGGCCATTCTGCAGCGGCGCCAGAGCAGCCGGCCGACGGAGAGCCGGCAGCAGGAGCCGGCCTCGAGGTGCAGCTAGCAACGTGTCGGCGGGCGGGGGGAGGCACCGCTGCGCCGGAGCCGCACCGAGTTACAGGCGCTGGCCAGACGGCGGAGGCCTTGGAGGCAGCCAGCAACGCCACGTCCGAGTGGACTCCTAGCGGGGGGACGGGCGAGCTGAACATGGCGGCCCAAGAGGTTCGGAACCGGCTTCAGGCCCAGGTCGCCTCGCTGCAGCAGTACACCCAAGAATTCCCAGCGACACCGGCCGTCATCCGGGTGAGTCTCCTAGCCTTGTTTGTTTTGTTTTCTTGATTTCTTCTGTGGGGGCGCGTCAGCGCACCCACCGGGTGTAGTCCCCGAGTTCCGAGTCGGTTGCTGAGCAAGCGGCTCGGAACTTACTAGGTCCTGACAACCATCTTATACCCGCCTCCTGTCTGTCCTTTCAGGAGTATCATAACCTCCGTGCTGCCGCCTTCAACTCCCAGGTATAGGAGCTGGGCCGAAGAACCAAAGACCTAGTCAACAGCCGGAGTGCGTCCTTGTTTTCGTTCATCTCCTGTGGGGGCGCGTCAGCGCACCCACTGGGTGTAGTCCCCGAGATTCAGGCCGACTGCTGAGCAGTCGGGTCAGATCTTCCCTGACGACTTCTTCCTCATTGGTTTTTCTTTTGACTTCCGTGCTTGCAGGGGCCAATGCCGACTTGAGGGAGCAGCTCAGCGAGGCGCAGGCGGCCCTTCGCGTCAAGGAAACCGAGCACGCCGCCTTGGTCCTGGGGCGTGACCGCCTGGCCAAGAAGCTGGCTGACCAGGAGGAGAGCCACAAGGTGGCCCTGAAGAAAGCGCAGGATAGCGAAGCCGGCTTGAAGGACGAGTTCGAGACTGAGGCGGCGGGCTGGGCTAAGACCAGGCGAGCACTGGCTGAAGGCTTCGGCCGTATGGAGGACTTGATCGACGGTAAGCCGCCTTCCTCGCTCCTTGCCTGGCCCTTGCAGCCTAATTTTTTCTCTGACTTGTGCTGCTTTTTATTCTCTGTGCAGACTACTTCCCTGGCTACTCCGCCTTCGCCGCCCATGCCACCGAGGCCCATCGCGAAATGCGTCATCAAGCGGGTGCCGACATCGCGCCGGACGCGAATCGGACGCTTGAGGAGCAGCTCTTGGCGGTCCAAGCGCGGCTGCAGCCGGCTCATCGTATGCTCCGCCGCCTCCAGCGCGCCGGGGCGCAGGTGCTGGCCGCCCTCTGGCCAGGCAAGACGATTCCTCGCACCCCGAGCCGAACAGCCGACTGGCTGGAGGTTGCGGTTGGCCGCTTCGAGGCCTGGAAGGCGTCGGCGGCCCGGCTTGGAGCTGGGCGGGCGTGGGAGTTCATCCGAGCTTGGTATCTAGGGCTGAACCTAGACCAACTACGCACCTAGCGGCTGGAGGCCGACGCAGAGCTGGAGGAGGTGCGGTCGGCTATTGCTCAGCGTGCTTCGACGATCGCTGAGTGCACCGACGTCAGCGTCTTTGCACCTAAGATAAATGATGAAGGCGTTGCCCAGCCGGAGGAGTGGTTCGGGCTGAAGCCGGCGGCGGGCGAGGACTCGACAGAGGAGATCGCCTCCAGCAACGAAGGCGAAGACGACGAAGAAGAGGAAGGTCAAGACATCGAGCCGGCCGGTGGAACAGCCAGCCAGCCTCAGTCTGACCGTGCCTCCAGCAATGAGGCGGGCACAAGCGCGCCCTCTGCGTGAGGCGGTGATCATGCCGAGGTTCGCCAGCTGGCCACTCCTCCAGCCGGCACAGCTGTCTCCACCGACCCGCCCGGCTCGTCAGTCGCTCCGCCGGCTTAATCTGCCGTGCTTGTTTTTTCCTGTTTGTTGCCTTCTGAACAATTTTATTAAGCTTTCGCAGTTCCACCCACTAGGGTGTATCCAAACTATGTTGAATGCTGGCCTCTTGGAGGTCTTTTATGTAAATATTATCGTGTGTATGTTTGGTTTCCCTTCACATATGCTTTTTATCCTTAGGCTTTTTCCTTTGCCGCCTTCCCCTTTTGGGGAGGTAAGTACTCGAGCTTTCTTGGATTGAAGTGAAGTGAATGGAAGCCGGCCGACCGCTACTCTAGTAGTCGATCGGCGGTAGGAGAAAAACCGGCTTTCGTTATATTAGTCCGTTAGTCCCTAGCCATTTTTCATGTGGGCATCCTTTCCTGCTTTTAACTCTCGCCAGTCGGACAGCCGGTTCTTCAAACTGCGACTTTTGTTTGAGAGAAAGCTTGGGTGCCAGCACGCTACTTGTCTGACTGCGGGTAGGACTTCTAATATAACTCTAGGCGGCCAGTCCCCGGGCCGACTAGTTGAACCCGGTGCCGGACGAAGAAAAAGTGGTACGACCAGTCGGGGCTTGATGCCGGAAAGGATGAGGCCGTTGGCTCGCTCAACCTGGCCGTTTGACTGCGGGTGGGCAACAGACGAAAAGTCCAGCCGGATACCTTGCGTTGCGCAGAAACGTGCCAAGGCTACCATGGCAAAATTTGTGCCATTGTCAGTGATGATGCTGTGTGGCATGCCGTACCGAGTTGTTATATCTGCAATGAATGTAACAGCAGTCGGCCCATAAAGCTTCTTGATCGGTTTTGCCTCAATCCACTTGGTGAATTTGTCCATGATGACGAGCAAATGTGTCATGCCGCCGTGCGCCGTCTTGAATGGGCCCACCATGTCCAGTCCCCAGAAGGCGAAGGGCCAAGTTCGGGGAATGGTCTTGAGTGCTGAAGCCGGCATGTGTGGCTTGGAGCTGAAGAGTTAGCACCCTTTGCAATGTTTAACCAACTCTTTGGCATCATCCAACGCAGTCGGCCAAAAGAAACCATGGCGGAAGGCTTTGGCGACGAGTGATCTTGAGGCCGCATGGTGGCCGCATTCTCCTTGGTGGATGTCTCTGAGGATTGCAATGCCCTTCTCATGCTCGATGCATCGCTGGAGGACTCCAATGACACTGCGCTTGACGAGCTCTCTGTTGACGATTGTGTATGCTCCGGCTTGGCATTGGACTTGTCTTGCTTCTGTCTCGTCAGCTGGTAGATCTTGGTTTATTAGGAAGTTGAGGATGGACTGAGCCCATGATGGAGCTGCGAGTTCTTCTATTGCCAGTGTGGCTACTGCGACCAGGGCGAGCGGGCTGGGTGGTGAAATGCTGGAGTCGGCCATCGGATGTTGTGTTGGTGCAGTCCTCGGGCCGACTACCGTAGTCCCAAGCCGAGTGTGGCAGTCCCCGGGTCGGGCGTAACTGTGGAAGTCCCCGAGCCGGCTGTCGAAGTCCCCGGGTCACCTGCTTGGTTCTTCGAGCCGGAGCCGGCCGCGTCGGGGTCAGGCGGCACGAAGATGGAGTCGGACTCTGGAGACGGCTTGATGGACGGCTTGAGGAGGCGTTGTAGAGAGACACCGGTTGGTATTGCTTGCCGAGTGGAGCCTATTCGAGCCAGGGCATCGGCCGGCTCGTTGTCGGCTCGCGGTACGTGGAGGAACTCGCATCCTTCAAAGTACCCACTGATTTGCTGAACAAGGAAGCGGTAGCTTGCCATGTTTGCGTCCCTGGCATCCCAGTCGCCGGATGATTGCTGGACCACCAAGTCCGAGTCGCCATAACATAGGATCCGGCGAATGCCGAGTTCTTTGGCAAGCCGGAGCCCGTGTATGAGCGCCTCGTACTCGGCTACATTGTTGGAGGCGGCAAAGTGAATCTGCAGCGTGTATCTGAGCTTGTCGCCTTTGGGAGAGGTAAGGACGACGCTGGCTCCCAAGCCGGTGCGCATCTTGGACCCGTCGAAGTGCATGCGCCAATGAGTGGAGTCGGGAGCCGGCGGCAGGTACTGGGTCTCGGCCCAGTCGACGAGGAAGTGGGCCAGTGCTTGGGACCTGATGGCGGTGCGGGGCTGGTAGAAGATCGTGTAAGGGGCCAGCTCGATGGCCCATTTCGCCACCCGGCCGAATGCATCCCGGCTGCCTATGATCTCGGCCAGCGGGGCGGTGCATACGACCGTGATGGGATGATCTTGAAAGTAGGGCTTCAGCTTCTTGGCAGTGAAGTACACGCCATAACACATCTTTTGGTAGTGCGGGTAGTTCTACCTCGAGGCGGACAGTACCTCGCTCAAATAGTACACCGGCCTCTGGACCGGCTGGGCTCGGCCCTCTTCTGGCCGTTCAACTACGATGACGGTGCTGACCACCCGGCTGGTTGCGGCAATGTAGAGGAACATGGGCTCTTTCTCAGTCGGGGCCGCCAGGATAGGTGGTGTGGCTAGCACCTTCTTCAGCTCGTGAAAAGCTTGTTCGGCTTGTTCATTCCATTCGAAGTGCGTGGACTTCTTCATGAGGCGGTAGAGAGGGAGGGCTTTCTCTCCGAGCCGGCTGATGAAGTGGTTCAGGGAAGCGAAGCATCCAGTGAACTTCTGGACGTCCCGCAGCTTGGTGGGGATCGCCATTCTCTCAATGGCCTTGATCTTTACCGGGTTGCATTCGATGCCGCGTTCGGAGACTAGGAAGCCTAGGAGTTGGCCGGCTGGCACTCCGAACACGCATTTCTCGGGATTGAGATTGATTTGGAATCGACACAGGTTCTCAAATGTTTCTTTGAGGTCTTCCAGCAAGGTGCCGCGCTTCTCCGTCTTCACCACAATGTTGTCTACATAGACGTGAGCATTTCTGCCGAGATGCTTGAGGAGGCAGTTCTGCATGCAACGCTGAAAAGTGGCTCTGAAGGGCGTGATGAAGGCGGTCTTCAGGCGGTCAGCCGGATCTAACTTTATCTGGTGGTATCCTGAGTAAGCATCCAAGAAACTCAATAGCTCGCATCCGGCCGTGGAGTCTATCACTTGGTCAATCTTAGCAGGGCAAAGGGATCTTTAGGGAAGGCCTTGTTGAGGCTCGTGTAGTATATGCACAAGCGCCACTTGTTGTTCTTCTTTAGCACAAGGACCGGGTTGGCAAGGCATTCTGGAAAGAAAACTTCCATAATGAAGCCGGCTGCCAGAAGCTGGGCAATCTCTTCTCCCACAATCCTTATTTTTTCCTCCGACAGTCGGCGGAGGGGTTGTTTGACTAGTTTTGAGTCTTCTCGGGACGTGTAGTTTGTGCTCGGTGAATTCCTTCGGAACACCCGGCATGTCCTTGGGGGACCATGCGAAGATATCCCGATTCTTATAGAGGAAATCGGCGAGCTCGCCTTCCTATTTGCTGTTCAGGCCTGCCCCGATGACGGCAAACCTCTCGGGGTGCTCGGGGTCAAGAGGTATCTTCTTTGTCTCTTTGGCCGGCTGGAAAGATCCTTGGGCATCATAATCCTTGGGGTCGGGGGACAGGACCGGTTGCTTGCCGGCCATGGCCATGACCCGGTCCAGCACCTTCTTCTCTTTGGCAATCACAAGGGACTCGGCCAGCCGGATGCTGGCGGCAGCGCACTCGGAGGGCTTCTTGTAATCGCCGGCTATGGTGATGATGCCCTTGGTGCTCGGCATCTTCATCTTGAGGTATGCATAGTGGGGAACCGCCATGAACCTCGCCAAGGCAGGTCGGCCAAGCAATGCATGGTAGGGGCTCTCCAGGTCCACCACTTCAAACCAGATCGCTTCCTGGCGGAAATGCTCCTTGTCCCCAAAGAGTACATCAATCTTGATCTTGCCAATGGGGGCGCAGGATAAGCCGGGTACGATGCCATGGAACACTGTCCGAGTAGGCATGAGTTGCTTCGTCTTGATATTCAGCTTCTCCAGGGTGTCACGGTACAATATGTTGATGCTGCTCCCGCCGTCTATCAACACACGGGAGAAACGGGCGGCGCGTCTGTCCGTTGCAAGGGTGGCATCCAGAACCAACGCGTAAGAGCCGGGAGACAGCATCACCTCTAGGTGGTCGGCCCGGCTCCAGCTGATAGGTTTTTTTGACCAATGCATGTGCTCGGCAGGGTTGGCAGCGACCAGGCTGACTTCCTGGTTCTCCCGGCGTTTGCCGTGCCGGTCTTCGGGCTGGCTTGTAAAGACGATATATGCTGCATGCTCGTCAGGGAACTCATCATGCACGGCTCCGACTGCGGGCCGAGCGGCAGGGAGCGGCGGAGCTGGAGGCGGCGGGTCGGTAGGCGGAGGCGGCGCGAGCCCTTCGCCTTTGGAGATTCGGGTGAGCCAATGGAACTTCCGGGTTGTGTGGTTGGACGGTTTCGCGCCGCTATGGAATTTGCACGGGGCGTCGAGAGTTTGCTCGTAGGAGAAGGCCGGCTGCCAAGCCGGCCGGCCGCCCTTGGGTTTCTTGGGCGCGGTCCGCCCTTCGGGCGGCACGTCTTCGACTGTGGCCACCTGCCGACTGGCGGGAGGCGGCGCGGGGCCCTTGCGCTTGTGATCGTTCGGGTGTGGGCGTCGGCCGGAATCCCCAGCCGGCGTCTTGGGCGCCGGGTTGAGTACTTTCCCGGACGCGTCTACTCGTAGCTCAGTTTTCATCGAGGAGTCGGCGGTGGCGTACTTGTCCGCTATGTCTAGAAGCTCGTCGAGGGTAGTCGGCTCATCGCAGAGAAGCTTGTGCTTAAGGAGGGTGCCTTCTTGGCACTCGGCAGTGAAGTATTCTATAGCTTGCACCTCGTGCACCCCCTCGCAAGAGTTGCGGAGCTCGGCCCAACGCGTGAGGTAGTCGCGAGTAGACTCGGCGGGGCCTTGTACGCACAAGGAGAGTTGTTTGGGCTTGGGAGCCCGCTTGTAGGTGCTGGTGAAGTTGCGGACGAAAGCTTCCATGAAATCGAGCCAGCTGTTGATGCTGAAGGGCTTGAGGCTATTGAGCCAGGTCCGCGTCGTGCCTTGCAGCATGAGGGGCACGTACTTCACGGCAACGCGCCTGTTGCCTTTGGCTATGCTAACCGCCGTGGATTAGTCGATCAACCAATCTTCCGGCTTCACGGAGCCGTTGTACTTGGGCGTGTCTCTCGGGAGCGAGAACCCTTTGGGGAAAGGCTCATCGTGGATGCGGGGGCCAAAACAAGGCGGACCGACATCGTCTTCTTCTTCCAGCGCCAGGGATCGCGCTAGGCGGTCGATCCAATGGCGGGCATCATTCTCGCCGACTACTTCGCGGCGACCTAGTCGGCCGCTGAGAGTCAGATGCATCACAGGCGGCGGGGTGGGATATCTCTCTCCATGAGGCCGAGGCGGAGGCGGGTTGCCCCGCCATTCCACGGCCCGGGGATGGCCTTCTGCGTCTCGCTCGATGGAGACTCGGGTCTCGCTTCGGCTGGCAGCTGGCTCTTTCTCGCGCCGAGTGCGGGTGTAGCCCGTAGCCGGTGTCCGGGACGTCGCGCCTTGATCTCGGCGCGGGGGAGGGCTTTCCGCGCGGGCGTCGGCTTCGTGCCGCCGTGCGGCCGCATCGATTAGCTGCTGGATGCATCTGGTCATGTGGGCAAGTTCTTTGGCCCCCAATCCGTCTAGCTCGTCAGAGACTGGGTGGTCGACCCCCAGCGTGTCGGCGATGATAGCGCCGCGCTGCCTGACAATACCGGCCCGGCTCGGCCTGCCTGGAGCCGGCGTGCCAAAGGCGACACGGTCAGCCTTGCGCTGATGGGCCTCAGTTAGGCGTCTTATGAAGCCAGCCTCCGGCCCTCTGCGAGGAGAGCGAGGCGGCGCGCCTCCAGTGCTTCGTCGTCGGCATCAGCCGGGAGCGGGATGGACAAGTCATGGACCGCCGCGTGCGAGGCGTCGTGGGCGCTCTCGTCAGCAGCGCCGCCGTGGCCGATGACCATCACCTCGGTGGTGACAGCGTCGCAGCCATCGGTCCCGGGAAGCGGGTCATTGTAGATAGTGACATTGGAGGGGAAGGTGTCGACACTACTAGGAAAAGGGCTATAGATGGAATTGACACTAATGGCGCACCAGACATGTGGTGCGCCATTACTATATACTAATGGCGAACCATGTGTTGGTACACCATTAGTGTCCAAATAATAATGGCGCACCAATTTTTTTTTATTTTTTTCAAAACTACTAATGGCGCACTGTGGGAGTGGTGCGCCATTAGTAAAATTTTTTTTTTTTGAAATTTTTTAATTTTTTTTTCAAAACTACTAATGGCGCACGGTGGCATGGTGCGCCATTAGTACCTTGGCCACCACTTCCACCGAATGCACCCCCCCCCCCCCCCCCCGTGGATCACCTTTTCAGTTTTCAAAAAATAAAATAAAATGATGAAAATATCAAAAAAAATAAAAGAAAATAAGTTTCCCATGTGATATGTGGTCTAGTTGTTGGGAAAATTTGCAAATATGAATTTCGACTTCATTTGCAAAATCTCTCGAGAATTTGTAAAAATGGGCATAACTTTTGCATACTAACTCGGATGAAAAAGTTTTTTATATGAAAAATCATCTACTTGAAAAGTTACATCCAAATTTAATTGGGGGAACCCCGTTAAACATTTTCAAAATCCTCAAAAACCTAACAGAAAAAAAAGATACGGGGCTTTTAAGATCTAGAGGTAAATTTTTTTAAAAAAAATTCAAATTTACTAATGGCGCACCAGCCCATGGTGCGCCATTAGTATCTTCCCGCCTTCAAAATTCAAAATAAGTCAATAAAATAAAAAAAAAGTTACTAATGGCGCACCTGCCCACGGTGCGCCATTAGTATCTTCCCACCTTCAAAATTCAAAATAAGTCAAAAAACTAAAAAAAGAGTTACTAATGGCGCACCTGCCCACGGTGCGCCATTAGTATCTTCCCGCCTTCAAAATTCAAAATAAAAAAAAATAAAAAAATAGTAATGGCGCACCTGGCCACGGTGCGCCATTACCATGTCGTATACATGGCTGGGCGCACCTCCTCCACTCCACCTCTCCTCCATTCCATCTCCTCCTCTCCTCTCCTCCACTCCATCTCCTCCTCTCCTCCACTCCATCTCCTCCTCTCCGGCGACCTCCTTCTCCTCTCCGGCGACCTCCTCCTCCTCTCCGGCGACCTCCTCCTCTCCGGGAACCTCCTCCTCCCTCCTCTCCTCCCCTCCCCTCACGGTTTCTCCTCCCTCCTCTCCTCCCATTCCCTCATGGTTTCTCCTTCCTCCTCTTTGATGCTTCGGTGAACTCCTCTCTGGCGACCTCCTCCTCCTCTCCGGCGATGTAGGCGAGCGCCTCTCCGGTGACCTCCTCCTCTTCCTCTCCGGCAAAAGAACACGGCAAAAGAACGTACAAGATCCAAAAACAGGAACAAAATTTGAAATAATATCATGCCAAAAAACGAGCAAAAAAAACTAGCAAAAAATGGGCAAAAAAATCACGATCCAGATCCAAATTCAAAATTCAAAAATAGTAATGGCGCACGGTGGGGGTTAGACGGTGCGCCGCTACTATTTTCCCGCCTTCAAAATTCAAAAATACTAATGGCGCACCGTGGCCTATACTAATGGCGCACCAGTGGCCTATACTAATGGCGCACCGTGGCCTATACTAATGGCGCACCAGTGGCCTATACTAATGGCGCACCGTGGCCTATACTAATGGTGCACCAGTGGTGCGCCATTAGTTAAAATTACTAATGGCGTGCTAGTAATGGCGCACCAGTGATGCGCCATTAGTAGGCAAAACTGGTGCGCCATTAGTAGGCCTTTTCCTAGTAGTGCAAGTGAGGCCGTGTCAGAGTCGATAGGCATCGGGTCGGTGGAGCCAACCGACTCCAAGTCCACAGCAGGCTCGCCGGAGACATGGAGCTGGCCGAGGAGGTTGACGAGGTGGTCGGTGCCCGCATCGGAGGCGAGCTCGTCGGAGATGAGGGTCTTGTCGAGGAGATCGGCGAGGCTGCTTGCCGCGCAGATGTTGGTGACGCCTTGCAGCGCGTCATGGCAAGCGCCATCGGGCGTGCCGGGCTGGCTACGCTCGCTGGGGAGGAAGAGGGTTCCCGTCCAGAACAGGTCTCCGGACGACGGTGCACCTGGCCCCACGGTGGGCGCAAAATGTCGGGTGGTAGGTGCGACATATGCCAACGGATGGCTTATCATTGTGGGAGCCAGTAAAAAATCGCCGGTGCCTGGAAACGGGATGAGGCGAAGACATGCACGCCGGCGGATCTTACCCAGCTTCGCGGCTCTCCGTGGAGATAACACCCCTACTGCTGCTCTGCGGGGTCTCCGCATGATCACCAGATGAACAAGTAGCTACACGATGCTCCTAGAGCTGTTTGGCGAGAGGAGGAAGAAGGGCACGGCTCGCTCTCTTCTTCTCCTTGTGTGGTGTCTAGAACTAGCAGGGATCAACCCTTTGCATGGGTGCCCCGGGGGGTTTATATAGGCCTACCCCCTGGGGGTACAATGGTAATCCGACTAGGCGCGGGGCCCAGCCGTCTATGACTACGCTCGCCAGCTTCTGCGCCGACTGCTGGGGCCCGCCGGCTGCCGGCTCCGCGGCCGACAGGCAGGTCCCACCGCTCAGGGCCTTGTCAGCGGCTGGTTACTGTTGCTTAATCCTGGTGACGAGGGCTTCGTCGAGGTAGGCGTGGCTACAGTGCCGCCGTCCGGCAGGTGATCACTGTAGCCTCACCGCGTCTTGTCTCCTTAAGGGGGCGTCTCCTTCAAGGGAGGCGGCTAGCCGGCTATGGAGAGCCGGCTTTGTCTTGGGCCGACTGGGGATGCATGCCCGCCTTCGGGTGTCTCTCTGCCCGAAGGGGCCCATCGCCCGTGGGCCGTACTGGTGGTCCATCGTGGATGACATCAGAGTCAACGTGGCAACAGTGCCGCGCCGGACGGGTCATGGCCACCCGTACGGCGCACTGTGCCAGTTGTGCTCCGGGATTCAGGGGTGGCAGGCTCCACTGTAGCCACACCCAGTCACATCGCCGTTAAGGGGATGCAAACTCTAAGGGTACGGTCTTGACCACTTTGTGGGATCCGGCTTCTTGGAATCGGCCTTCTCGCGGCCGGCTTCTCGAAGCCGGCCCTCCCATGGCTTTCTTCATGAGGGTTAAACTCGGGCCGCCTTCCGATAGCCGGCCTGGGAGACAGCCGACAAGGGGAAGGCGGCCCACGTCTTGGATCCTTGAGAGCCGGACGGGCTCGTAATTTTTTCAGAAGGGCCAGGGGAAGCCGGCTAGGCTACCCATGGCTATTTACTCCGACAACATTACTAGTACTACTTTCTCAATTGGTTGTGCGATGTACTGTACTTCTAGTATAGTGCACCAGTTTTGAACTCTTGAATCTCAGGGTCAAGGAGCTATAGTTGGAAGTGAAGGGTATTACTATTCTCTAGAGCCATCATTGTACTATCAATGCAGGGAAAGTACACCTGTGTGGTAGCATAGTGGGTACTCTCGGTGCTCTAGTTAGCCGCTCCTCTCACATAGCTGGCCTACTCAGCCGCTCCTCTCACGCACACACTAGCAGCCTGTTTATCAGCGACGGTTACTGCGGGCGAGAACATTTCAGTTATTTGATACAGCGAGACTAGGCTTTTCGCTTCCATTTGTGGAGGTGCAATGGATATCGTCGAACTTTGTTACTAGTTCCTTCTTTATGAATGAGATGAAGCAAAGCTTTTGCCTTTGTTTCAAAAAAAACAAGACAAGAGGAATTTATTTTATAGTAGAGCCCATAATGGAGTGAAGTCCATGCGTGCAACGCCACAAGCTACAGAGTAGTAGTAGAGCATTTTACGTAGAGAGCCATATTGCACAGTTCCCAATGCCCCGCCAGGCTTTTCCGACTCCTCGGGCTTAATTCGGAGGCGCTATCAAGCGAGGTGCGGCTAGGGCGAGCACGCGAGCCATGATATGCTGGGAAGGAAAACCCGTTCACATGGCTAGGCTATCCGGTGCACCCAGATTGTGGTGTTGCACGTCCGTTTGACTTCGAAACTCAAACTAACCGTGTAAAATATTGGCTCATAGCGAAGTTACTATTTAAAAAAAGGCCGCCGTGCGTTCGGCCGGGATCAAACCCACAAAACGAGGTATACACTCCTACGACCACTAGTAGTACTCGTTGGAGTACAACGCAACCTAGAATCGCCTTTTGTCACTAGTAGTACATTGTTCCTTACAAGAAACCCCTAATAATGCAAGAAAATACTAATAATGTGAAGAAACTACTACCACTTGCATACATGGTAGACTTAAGATAAGACTATCTTATGAACTATTGTACATGCTCTTACCAACCAGCCCTAAAAAGAAACGACTACTCTACAAAGTGCCGTTATAGGCACGTTTCAACCCATGGCCTTCCTTGGATACATTTGTTGTCAATCTAACCCTGCCATCCAAACACCACTTTGGTTTGAGTTAGTTCAGGGTTAGAATCTAACTCTAACCTCTGACTTAGAGTATCCAAACAGGGCCCATGTCGCCCATTAAGTCAACACCTTCTATTCGACCGAGCGTTATGACTTGTGGGACCTACATGTCACTATGCCCAAAAATCCCCGAGTGACCTCCTACCTCCAGCCCGTCCACCTAGTCATCCTCGGTCATGGGACGCAGCTACCGCCACCAACAGAAGGCGAGGTCAAAAACGTTGGCGGTGCCGAGCCCATCTTGCGGCAACCCGGATGCCAGCTCCGCCTGGTGCTCGCGGCTCCTAGCTAGCCAAGATAGCTCCGTCCAGCTGCTTGTCCGCAAGGTTTGCTAGCTAGATTGGCACACTGGCGCGGTGGCTTGCTCGTGCATGCTGCGCTAAGGCTAGCCATCTGGCTCGAGGAAACGCCAGTGCGGCGTCTTGCTCGCTTGTGAGTCACGCTCGGGCAAGCCTGCCAACCCGTGCGAAGGCCAGCGCGGCGTCCGGCCCGTCTGGCGGAGCGGCGGCCAAATCGCTCATCACCGGCGCCACCAACAAACATGCATCAGTACTGTTTGAAGTAATGTTCAAGAAAAATAATGATTTGAGGGGTAATAACAGGATAGAAGGTCAGATGTGGGTCCCTTGTGTCAACGGTCAAACAAAATGTGTTGGTTTAAGCTGCCTCGTAAGCACGGACATGTGGTCCAACCCTTTTATAAATGGGTTTAAACTAACCTAATCGGTAGTCCCTCTGTCCCATAATATAAGATGTTTTTGCAAGCTAAACTAGCTTGCAAAAACGTCTTACATTATGGGACGGATGGAGTACTAGGTAGTAGTTTTTGGCGTGGATTAAGAAATTTTGGGTATGTTTTTGCTATTTTTTGTACAATAGATTCTTCCTAGGGCTGGTTGAAAGTGGTATTTTTTTTGTTAAATACTCTACATATTGTAAGTAGGAGTGAAAGTTAAGCTTTGGAACCCAGTAAGCAAGGCTAGTTACATAGTGCATATGTGTACATGATTGAAAGTAAATATCAACCATGAGTGACTAATATCTTGATGGAAAACTCGAAACTATGGAATACTAGGAAACAAAATTGCATGGTTGGAAATACTAGCAATGTTCATGTGCATTGCAACGAATCATAATTAGAATAATACTCATTCACAAACTTGATACAAAACACTCTAATTTTGATATACATATATCACTAGAGATATATTATGTTTCAAGTAGAATTTATTCCTTGGGCTGTTTTGGTGAGGTCAGGGAGGGATGTGGTTGGTTTTAAGATACTAATTATGGGTTTTTTCTGCAAATTGGTAGACAAGTGGGATGTTGGTCAGAAAAGGCAACAACTTACCTCATAGTCGTTAGATTTAGATCAAATGGTCACAAATGACGGATGGAAGACACACCATCATCACCAACTTAGTCTTCTGTTGGAGTACTAGCAAGATTTGTGCATTGCACGGAACATCAAGATGCATTTTTTTGTAAAACACTTGTTGTGATTGACCCATGCGGGAGTAATCCCATGTGTAAAAACTAATAATATCTCGAGAAATAGGAGATAAGGTGAAGAGGAGTGGGGCGTGGTGGTGATTGGTGGTCGGACTAAGCGGAGGCATGGGGATTGACGACGCCGGTAGCGGCCACCAGGCCAGTTTGTTCCAGAGGCTTCCTTGCTTAATTGCGCAACAATGAGGTTGTTGGAGATAAGGATGAACGAGGGAAGGCCTTGTCTGCAAATGTGGAGAGGGGTGCGGGTAACTTTTAGTTTAATTTCCATCCGTCAGATATAGATCGGACGACCTATATTGCAAGACGGCACGCGTACCATCATCGCCAACTCGGTTTTTTATAAGAGAAGAAATATAAGTATGGAGATACAAATGTATTATCGATACTTGTTTTCGTAAACTAGCATCTACATTCTATTCAACGCCTCAGCATGTGAGGCCTTAGCACAATGACTTCTCGACTGTATGAAACAAAGGTTTTCCCATCGCCGATAAGGAGGGGGTGACGGGGGGTGCTTTTGGGCTTGCTCTAGTCCTAGTAGTCATACTAGGTGGTCTAAGCACATGTAGATTTATTCTTTCCATGTCTCGTGTTCGCTGTACTGCCATGACTATTGATGAATAGACGGTAAGTTATTCACGGGGAAACCCTTGTTGAGCGTGTTTGCGAGAGAGAGACAGTGTGCGTGTGTGATATCTCTAGAGATTGAGGCGATGATAACAGATTCTTTGTGTCTATGTGTGTGGAGGATAGAGAGAGACATGTACATTGAGCTTTGTCTTGTGTAACATGGAGACACATATACATAATTAAAGTGTGAGTGTGTGAGATACACATGCGGACATTGGGAGAGATGAGGATCCAGATTAATAGGTGTTTGTGTGTGTCTGTGTGTGTTTGTGCACGCGTTTGTATGTGAGATGGAGTGTGTGTATGTGGAGTAGAGAGAACACAAATGATGTAAATGTAGTATATGGGAAGGGGGAATGGTGTGACATGTGTAGTAGCAGGATAGCATTGGTGGGGGCGGGGGGAGCAGACTATTTGGAAGAGACATCGAGTGTGTGTGGGAGAGGGGTGTGAGAGCGAGCGAGAGAGAGAGAGAGAGATCTTGCGATGGAGAGAGAGAGGAAGAGAGGGGACGTTTGTGTCCATAAATGGCGTATAGATAGGGAGACAATGTTGATGTTGTTTGAAATTGGCCTATGTACGGAGACGCAAGGGAAGCGAGTGTAATGCCCTCGATGCGGCTATATCTCCCACGTGTCGAAGCACGACTTAGAGGCATAACCGCATTGAAAGCAATGTCGCAAGTGAGGTAATCTTCACACAACCCATGTAATACATATGGGAAAGAGATACATAGTTGGCTTACAATCGCCACTTCACACAATTACATGAATAAAGCATTACATCAACCAAATACAATCAAGGTCCGACTACGGAACCAAAACAAAAGAAGAACCCCAGATGCGACACGGTCCCCGATCGACCCCAACTGGGCTCCACAACTGATCAACTAGAACAAAACAACACAACGGACAAGATCTTCATCGAGCTCCTCCTTGAGCTTGGTTGCGTTATCTACACGGACTCATCGGCACCTGCAAGCTGGTTTTGGAAGTATCTAAGAGCCACGGGGACTCAGCAATCTCGCACCCTCGCGATCAAGAGTATTTAAGCTTATGGGTAAGGTAAAGGTATGAGGTGGAGCTGCAGCAAGGGACTAGCATATATGGTGGCTAACCTATTCGCAAAAGGGAGCGAGAAGAGAAGGCAAAGGCACGGTCGATAAAACTATGATCAAGAAGTGATCTTAGAACAACCTACATCAAACATAACTCCAACACCGTGTTCACTTCCCGGACTCCGCCGGAAAGAGACCATCACGGTTACACACGTGGTTGATTCATTTTAATTAAGGTCAACTTCAGGTTTTCTACAACCGGACGTTAACAAATTCCCATCTGCCCATAACCGTGGGCATGGCTTTCCAAAGTTCAAATCCCTGCAGGGGTGTCCCAACTTAGCCCATGACAAGCTCTCACGGTCAACGAAGGAATATACCTCCTCCCGAGACATTCCGATCAAACTCGGTATCCCGGTACAACAAGACATTTTGACAGGGTAAAACTAAACCAGCAACACCGCCCGAATGTGCCGACAAATCCGGATAGGAGCTGCACATATCTCTTTCTCAGGGCACACTCAGATGAGCCAGACGTCGGGTAGGCCAGCCCAGATTTTCCCCTGGTAGCCCCGGACATCGCTCAGTTGGACCAACACTCAGAGGAGCACTGGCCCGGGGGGGGGGGGGTAAAATAATGATGACCCTCCGGAGCGCGACTCCCAAGGGAAAGGAAAAGGGCTAGGTGGCAAATGGTAAAACAAACCAATGTTGGGCATTGATGGAAGAGCTTTACTTAATGCGAACTGTCAAGGGGTTCCCATTATTACCCAACCGCATAAGGAACGCAAAATCCGGGAACATAACACCGATATGACGGAAACTAGGGCGGCAAGAGTGGAACAAAACACCAGGCATAAGGCCGATCCTTCCACCCTTTACCAAGTATATAGATGCATTAATTGAATAAGATATATTGTGATATCCCAACAAGTAAACATGTGCCAACAAGGAATATCACCTCCATGTTCCAACGAGGAACAAACTTCAATCTTCACCTGCAACTAACAACACTATAAGAGGGGCCGAGCAAAGCGGTAACATAGCCAAACAACGGTTTGCTAGGACAAGGTGGGTTAGAGGCTTGGTTCAACAACATAGGAGGCATGATAAGCAAGTGGTAGGTATCACAGCATAGGCATAGCAAAAGAGCGAGCATCTAGCAAAGCAAAGATAGTAGTGATTTCGAGGGTATGATCATCTTGCCTGAAATCCCGCAAGGAAGAAGAACGAGTCCATGAAGAAGACAAATGGACGTACTCGAACGGATCCTCATGACACGACGTTATTGGAACCAACCCGAAGAAGCAACACCGGAAAGAAGCACACAACATAGTAAACAACCACCACATAAACATGGCATGATGCACAACCAAGTATGATGCATGTCCGGTTTAAACATGCATGGCATGGCAAGGGGCACAAACGACACTACAAGTTAAGTGGAGCTCAATATGCATCGGGATGCATATTGACAAAACACCACATTCCATTATTTAGTTCACTCCCGGTTAGGTGCTCAACAATATTAGATGTTGTTAAACATGGCAAGAGGTGAGGTATAACAAAACTACACCATCTAAACAATTTAAATGGAGCCGGATATAATAAACAACAAACCCGGTAAATCCCCATATGCCTTAGTAATTTATCGCAACAACAATTTAAACATTTAAATTGTTGGTATCATGATGCGGATGACATGAACAAGTTTATGCAATTTTTATGAATAAGTTGATAAGAGCATATTAAGAAGCATTTGTCATCGTGGCGGAAATGAAAGGGGTGCCACGGCGACGATAACGAAACGGTGCCACGGCAACGTTCCGGTTCCGACAACTCATTGAGACGTCGGTGCAAAAGAAAGTGACGGGAGCGTGTCATGTGATGAACGGTGGGGTGCTCCCGGTAACCGGGTTCCCACGGGTTAGGGGCATGGAAACGAGTGACAAAACAGACACGGTGCAGACAAAGGGTGCGTCTCATACAACACAAGCATTCGTTCTCGGACGTCGATCTCGGTGGTTATACCTTTGTAGCGTGCAAAGGGGACGGTTCTCGTTTGTAGAAGGAAGTAGGCGTTCTTGTGACGGCGGTAGTGGTACATGTTTATCGTTGCACGAGTTTCCGTAGACGTTCATGTCATTAGTGTCGTGGTACTTGGGGTCTTCGGACTTTCCGGTCCCGTTCTTGCGACGGTAGATGTTCATGTTCGTTCGGTGAGGTACTTGATGACTCCAACGTCTTCGAGGCGACGGTAGTGGTACACACGGCGTTGGGGTACTTGTCGGTCCGGTCTTGACGAAGTAGATGTACATGTTGTCGGGGTACTTGTCGCATCACCGGGCATATTCGTACATGTTCGGAGGGGAACTTGGCAAATCCATGTACTTGGCGTTCCGGTGCGGTGCTTGTCAAATCCAACACGTAGGGGTACACTTGTGGAAGCTGAACTTGACGAAATCCATATGGAGGTAGCCGTCCGTGGTCGTGCTCATGTTTGCGGATGCTAGTTGCCGGAGAAGAGCCATGACACGGGGCTCGGCGAGGAAGACGACGCGCAGGAAGAGCAGCTGCAGCAGGGAAGCGTTGCTGCAGGCATGGGAGGTGGAAGGCCATGGCAGAGGCATGCGTTGGGCACTTGGGGCGCCGGTGGCGGTCTCCGCAAGGAGAAGGGCGCAACGGGGCCTGGGGGTCTAGGAGGCAGGCAGAAGGGGATCGAGGCGTAAGGGTACGCAACAATCAGGCAGGAAGGAGTTCCCGTGGAGGAGCTCCATGGGAGGCGCGGCCATGCGCGGCTGCTGGGGCTTCTCATGCAGAGGAGAAGTCGGTGGTGTCTACGCATCGGGGAACCATACCAAGGAGGAGAAGGGAGAAGGGGCGCGCGAATGGGGAAGGCAGGCGGTGGTGGCTTGCTCCGGCGCGGGGAGGTAAGGAAGATGGGCGCGGCGCTCGAGTACTGTGCGCGCGACGACGACGGTAGCAACGCCATTACCGGCGACGTCCTTGGCATAACACATGGGAGGCGGAGCAAAGGAACGGAGTGGCCGGCTGCTCGAGATCGAGCTCCCGTGCGAGGGGAGAGGGTGCGGGCTCGGGGCGACTGTGCGTGCGAGCGAGAGAAGTGGATCGGGGGAAGGGAGTGGCTGCGAGGGAGAGATGGGATCGAGGCCCTGGTGCGAAGCGTGCCTTTGGCGGCGGTGGGAACGAGCAGGGGAGAGAGAGGGCGAGGTCGGTCGATGCTAGGGTTACGGGGGGAGTTTTCTGGGCCTTAGGGAGGCCTTGGGCCGCAGAGATGGATGGGCTTGGTGGGAGTGGGGCGTAACAGAAAGTAAAAAAAGGAAAGAGAGAAAGGGAATAAAGGAAAAAGGTAAGAAAAGGGACTTGGGCAAAGGGTATTTTCTCAGACTCACAAAAATGAGCTCGGTCCAAGAAAAGTAGGAGTGGGCGCGTTTGCAAGAATCAAGCTGAACTAGAAAAGACATGGGGAATACGCAAGTGTGTTAAATGGTGATTCCAAATAAATGGAATATTTTATAATAGCTCCACTAATATCGGGAGGATATGTTATAATGAGAAGTCATCCTTCCCTCCATTAAATGGATCGAAGATCCATACGATTTATTTAAAAGTGTTTTGAAATGGTTGCAGTATTGATGGCATGATGACATGATGCAAAGCACATGATGCAATGATGAACGCAACGAACCAAACAAATCACACGACGAAACCCGGAAACCCTGCAAGGCATCGGATGCTCCGGTCTTGGGGTGTCACAACACTCCACCACAATGAGAGGATCTCGTCCCGAGATGTAGAATGGCACCGGACGGAAAAACGGAAGATAAAGAGAAGAGGTAAAACTAAGTTGCTCCTTTGACAAACGAGTGAGACCACAGAACCTTGCAAAGGTTAAGACATTTCAAGAAAAGAATACAACGGAGATGAACAAAGTTGAAAACACTCCGTTAGAAAAGAGGGACAAAGAGCATTGCGAAAACCTTGAGGTTGAAGGGCAAGACATATATTGAAACCACTCCGGTTAAGGAAGGGGATCAAGGAAGACCAAATTCGGGCAGCAGTCCGGTTGAAAATAAAGTAATTGAATAAGAACTTGATAAGGTGAAAGAACTTGAAAAGAGGGCACGACACTCCGGTTAAATGGACAATCATGGAAAGAACATGATCTTAGACAAACGAGATGATGGGTTGAGAAGAGCAACATCAATAGGTCTCTAGGAGAAAGAATAGATTAAAGATAATTGAGACAAACGAATATAGAAGACAATGCCAACTTCTGCTACAAAAGAGCTTGAAAAGGCATCTTTAGGAGAAGGGTTGAACGGAGTTGTTATGAAAACCCACATCGAAAAATAATAAGCTTGATATGGTCTTAAGGAATACATCTCAAATTATGAGGTGAAAAACCTGCCACTCAGGGGAAAAGAATTGGATTGATAGGAACAAGGAGACGCGAAAGCTATATCACCGGGAGGATAAAAGAAGAACTTGGGTCATTTATAAGCACCATAATAGCAACAAACCTTAGAGAAGGCTTTGGGTGAAATATAACCCAAGATAACTCCAATGACGAGATTGATGGATTTAAAATATCTCATTGATGACAACATGTGAATCATGAAACATGAATTCAAATTATCAAGAATGACATAATACCACCTCCAATGATACGGAAGAAAGAAAGCACTCCGGATTACAATATGAAGAAAGCTTGAGCTCTTAGAAAAGAATCTCAACGAACTCTTGGAGAAGGGATATAAATCGTTGATGGACCACCATGTATAGCCTCCATGAAGAAATTCCGGTAATCAAAAAGAATAACGAAAATAGAGAGAAGTTGGAAACACAAGGTGAAACCTTGTAATGATTTAGATGGATCTTCGCGATGAAATAATTGAGAGAACTTGGAACTACGGGAAAGAAGGATGAGCACTTGAACCCAAGAATAAGTATGATGAGCCACTCCGGAAACCAGGAGTTGAATAAACTCGATGAAACAAGAATAAGAATTACATTATACTTATCCTTCACCAATTAAATTGATGACAATCAATGGATTTGGCACACTACTTATTCTCGTAGAAAGATTAAGATTGATATGGCGCAAACTTGGGAAGGTCTTCAATGAACCACCGATATGACTAGAACGACGAATGAATTGATATGATAAAGAAAGAAGAGAAAACTTGAACGAAACACTGGTAAGATTTGGAGAACCATAGCTGAAAGCTGAGAATGAATAAATTCTGAGATGATGGACTCCGGATGAACAAACTGAAAAAAATGCTCCTGAATTGCTCCGGATAGGTGAAAAGAATTCTCACAATCGAAAAATAATTATGCGAGGAAGGCAACAAGCTAGAATCACGAATCTTGAAGAGAAAGGAGCAAGATATGGAAGAAAAAACTCTTCTTCGGTCTTCAAAATCCGAGAATTACAACGAGAAACACCACCAAGAATTATTTAGGCACTCCGGAATGAAGAATGGAAAGGTTGAGCCAACGATGAAAATAATTTGGAAGATCTTGGAGAAGACATTTGACTGATGATAAATCATTTTTACGTTAAACTTTAAAAGAATTTGAGGATAGCTCCGGGAAAATAAGAAGAGTCAGGTAAGATCCTGGGAAAAGACCTGTGGGTTAGGGCCCACTCAAAAGAAACACCGTTGAACGAATTAAAAGAGAGAAGGCACCGGTTGAACTAGATGACTTGAATGAGATAACATCCTCGAAAGAGCTGGAACGAAAGTAGAGTGGAAACACGAATCTTCGAGATATCTTGAGCACTCCGGAACAATTGAATAGCAAGAAGTGAATGAGGCCTCTACTCTATCTCTCTCTCTCTCGTGACAGAAAGTAAAAAAAGGAAAGAGAGAAAGGGAATAAAGGAAAAAGGTTAGAAAAGGGACTTGGGCAAAGGGTATTTTCTCAGACTCACAAAAATGAGCTCGGTCCAAGAAAAATAGGAGTGGGCGCGCTTGCAATAATCGCATTCAAAGTCATTTGAATTTAATTCAAAAGGTTTGAACAAGGACTAGGAATTAGAAGTGCCCAAAAATGTTCGGATTTTTGGAGGAACCTCGGTAAATGGGAAGAGAATTTTTGGCAAGGTTTTTAAGTCAAGCTTGAACTAGAAAAGACATGGGGAATATGCAAGTGTGTTTAAGGGTGATTCCAAATAAATGGAATATTTTATAATAGCTCCACTAATATCGGGAGGATATGTTACAAAGAGAAGTCATCCTTCCCTCGATTTAAATGGATCGAAGATCCATATGATTTATTTAAAAGAGTTTTGAAACGGTTGCAATATTAATGGCATGATGACATGATGCAAAGCACATGATGTAATGGTGAACGCAACGAACCAAACAAATCACACGACGAAACCTAGAAACCCTGCAAGGCATCGGATGCTCCGGTCTTGGGGCGTCACAGCGAGTCATCGTGTGTGTGATAGGGACTTCATGAGAGATCTAGAATATATGGTGTAGAGAACAATGTGCGAGATCGAGAACGATGATACATTAGGGAGCTATGGAAAGAGTCACGACATATATGTATACAGGGAGGAGCGGGGGTGGGTCCGCATGTGGGATAGATAGAAAGAGGAGAGTGGTGCACAAGGAGATAAAGTGTTCTTGTTTGCAGTGGGGGTGGTGTGTGAGGTGAGTGTGCGAGAACCACATAACTAGGGAGATAGACGTTTGGGGGCGACGTTTTGTGTTTATGGGAAAGATACACTCTACATAGTGTGTGTGCTTGGGAAAGTGAGATGCCGGGAGACCTAGCTAGAGAGTGGGGGAAGAGATTTGTGCATGCCCAAGAGACAAAGTGATAGAGACTTATATTGGGGTCCGGACTTTAGAAGAGAGAGAGGTGTTAATATGCTCGTGTGTTGGTGTTTGGGGGAGAGAATGACTTCTCTGTGTGTTGGGGGGGGGGGGGGGAGGGGGGCGACGAGGGTGGGGGGGGGGGTAACTGAGATATAAATAGTCAATAGTGTGTGCACTCATGGTTGATCAATTTGTTTCACAGTTTGGACTATGAGATAACGATACTTTTGAACATGCATGATATATCTTGATGTACCAGAATTACAAACCTAAGATTGCAATTTTGGAATTCGACTCCGTCATTAGCTTTTGTAATTCATTTAAATGGAGGTACATTTTTAAGCTGGGGTTTCGTGATTTCAAATTCATATATCAAACCTAGAGATATACACATACGGGCATGTTCAAACTTTATAATCATCCACTTTATTCATACACATACACATTTTTTCTTTTGTCATCATATTTAGGATAAACACATTTGGAATTTCATTTGAATTGGACCGTATGACGGTATTTGCTTGCAGTAGATCAATGATCCATATTTGAATTGAATGGACAATCTAAGTTTCGAGTTGGAGACATTGATTTTCAAAACTTGCACTTTTTTGCATGCAAAACAAACAAATTCTCGGCCATGATATCATAGTCGGCCGTACAAGAGCAGAATATAATTACAAGAGCAAATTCTTGTACATCGAAATATCTCGCGCTCGAAAGTTTAGCCCTGTGATATTCTTGTTTTCCCCTGGCACATGAACGGAACAGGGCTGCTTTGGTAACTCCATTGTTTTCCCCTCTTTGCCCCCAACATTCTTGCCCAGAGCCCCTCCCCTTCCCCTCCCCGACCCCCAACCACGAAAAGCCACTAAATCTAGTCCTCCGCCACAGTGGTGGACCTCACACCCCGACGGATCTACCTTCCGCACCTTGGAACCCCCAACTGCGAACTCACCACTTCATCGGAGCCGCTTCAGCGACTGGCTTGTCCACCACTCCAGATCTCCTAGACTGCCATTATGGTCCACCGCACCGGATCTTCTTAACCGGTGCCCTCATCCACCACAGTGTAGGCCCTTCACTGACACCCTCATCCGTCCCTTCGCTGGCCCTTCATACAAGCCCTCTTCCGCCGCAACAGATCCGCCTCACCGAAAGCACTATACAACGCGCCCGCCGAAGCCTTCGTCCACTACACCGGACCTGCTCCATGGACGCCATAATCAACTCCACTGACCCTGCTTTACCGACGCCGCAGCATCATCAGGTTATTTCGATTTGTACTCCTTCAGTTTTTTTCTTTATCATGCAACTGTTCACTTACCATAGATGAGCTTTCTTGTATGTTGACAGGCGCTGCAACCGAAGCACCGGAGCCAAACTCAACCGCAACACTAGCACCATCGACAATCCTTAGCTATCAAGTATGCCAACGATACCCATAAGCCGCCGAGAATCAGGTACTATTATCCAACGGCAGGCACCTACGTTCACTTTCTTAGCATAAGCACCGCACCTTTGAATTTCTTTAGGGCATCATTCAGTTTTTCATGAGACACGTTATTCTACTTGCACCTCTAGGGCCATAATTCTGGTAGTGAACATGTTACATGTGCTAAATTGCATACCAGTGCACATATAGTTAATATGCTTTAGTTTTGTCCTAAGTATTGTTTTACTTCCTAGATATCACTGCCTACTATTTTACTTCTTGCATGCTATATTTATGATAATGGTGTTGTTCTGATGCCACCTATTGGTTCCATCAGACTACCTCATGTTCTCTATGCTTAATTACACATCAGCAAACTAGCATCTGGTTCCGGTGGTTTTTGTTCGTTTTACCCTACATTTTCTGATGCTAGCTATTACATCACTGCTCCGAGCCTCTGTTCATTACTTTTTTGTGTGTTATTGATCTTCCCACGTTGCATGACTAATTTGATGCTTCTATTAATTATGGAGCTGCCAACCCCATCAAGCAAAAAAAATTTGTTTTGGTGCTGGCACGTCGAGCAAGCATAAAAATAGAGGGAAGCAGATATATTGTCGTGTATGCACACACCCTTCTTTCATTAGTTTAGATGAACCATTGATGATCAATTCGAACCAGTGCATGCGATTAAAATTAATTTTACCTAAATAGAGGGTGTAGAATAAACTACAACAAGTAGATGTGCAACCACGGGATGCTGATGATATCTTCAAAGAACATTGCAACAGCAGCGAGGCTTCACATCAACATACGGTAAGCCAGTGTGTTTTAGTACATGTGAAATGTAATGCATGTGGGCTGCTTTCTTGACTTGTGCCCTCAACCTGTAATCCTATAGAATGAAAAATAGTTCAGTTGTCTGCTTTGCTGTATTGCTTGATTCGAATGCTTGTTTGTTACTTGTTACGCTATAACTGAGTTGGCCAATATGTCAGTAGTGCCTGCTGTACTAACGTAAAGCAATGCATGCCTAGTTCATTTGAGTCCTTAACTTTTCCTTTGAACTTCCTCACAAGACTGTCTTCATAGTTTATACGAGGCCACACTGTTAAGTGCTTTCTCAGATTATTTCAACTGCTTAGATGCCTTGGCAACTTAAATATAGCGGTGGTACACTCCCTTTCAACTAGGGATGTCAACTGGGTCCCGTTTAGTCCCGATTGAAGTCCACTAGTGGTATGATAGTTTAAAAGAATTTTTGTTTTTTGAGGAAAATGAACTAGGGAGCTAGCAAAAACTAACTAGATGGGACTGGCGGATGTCGTTTATTTGCCACTTACATCCCTAGTTTCATCTTACCATTTTAATATCTTTTCGGCTGATGCTGCTTCGAACCATTTAAATATAGCTTTCCATGCTCGGCAATAATTCGTATGTCGTTTACCATGTAAGCTTACTGCCTAGATCATGTGATAACTATCTATTACTTATGTCCAGCGAAAACCTTTCAGGATGTCTTCACACTAGGACACAATGTACAACCCCAGAATCTATTTGTGGAAGCAGTGCGCCATCCATGTTACCAGATGGTAGAAGTTCAGAGGCAACACTGTAGGAGAGCAGTCTAAGCACATATATTATAGTTCTTGAGGCTCTACTAGAGGCAAAAAGAGATGGTGTGGCTGCCATGAATGAGGTAATCTCGATCTTGAAGCTGGAAATTATGCAAGCAACCCAAGAATTGGAGGAAGTAAGAATGTTGCATTTGAAGATGGAGGAGGTCCTCCTACTTCTGCTATCTGAAGCCCAGGGTTATCCCAGTTCTTCTTTAGATAGCAGTTGAAATTGTCATTAGATTATTGTACTTGCTATTGTGTCATGTCTCTGAATGGATTGTGTTGTAAGACCCCCTATGTTGTCCATGTGTAACGATTCGAATTTTTTAGGTGAGGTAATCCTCAGTACTTGTATGATTGACATGAGGTGATCAATTTTTCGTGGGAGCTTATTGTATTGGATGAAATAACTGTTTGACTCAAAGTGTATCCAACCTACTGAATTCCAAGATCATGGCATTTATAAATCATAATCATATATAAAGGTGGAATAAATCTTTGTTGTGGTTTTGAAGGAATAAATAACAAACTGTAGAATTATCTGTGGATATTCCTAATCGAATAAAAATTGGATTTGGATTTAGTTTCCAGGGCCGAGGGCAATTGAGAATGCTAATTCTCGCATGTTTTGAATGAAGCAGCTAAACACCCACTATCATTTGTGGGCTGCCCGAAGCAAGTGTTTGCGAGATGGTATTTACTGTCTACCCCTGACACTTGACATCCTTATTGACCGGATTTACACTGTTGTCGATAGGGGTAGACTAGTAACTTCAATCAGACGTGGCACGACGGCCTCTGAGACCATTCAGACACGGTGGGCGCCAAACGTGGGCGGAAAAACACATTTGATTCAAGCTCGTCTGAAAGACATGTGTCTCTCCCTCCATTTCCCCATTCATCCACGGTGGGTGGCAAAACAAACTCTCCTCGTCCGAAATCGATGTAGGCTAATATTTCAAATCGGGGCAGATGTGTAACGTCCCTCAGACGTGACACAACCGCCCTACGTATCAGCCCCATTCATACAACGTGGCCGGCAAAACATCCTCTCCTCGCCCGAAATCGTTACCGGCAAATATTTGGGAGGCGCGGGATTACCGTCGTATCCCCAACTGACGTGATGTCCGAAATTTTAAACAGGGGATAAGTTCGTAACTTTCCCACATTTCAGACAAGCGTGTCCCAAAGTTTGAGATCCCCCCTCCACTACTAGGAAAAGGCCTACTAATGGCGCACCTAATTTGGCCATTAATGGCGCATTAGTGGTGCGCCATTAGTACCACGCCATTAGTATATTTTACTAATGGCACACCACTGGTGCGCCATTAGTATCTGGTATACTAATGGCGCACCACGCGGTGTGCCATTAGTATAGCCCATGGTGCGCCATGAGTATGCCTCCCAGGGGGCCATGTATACCCAGGTGCTTTGGCATACTAATGGCGCACAACAACAGGATGCGCCATTAGTAACTTCGGCATACTAATGGCGCACTATTTAATGATGCGCCATTAGTATCCTTTGGCATACTAATGGCGCACTATGATGTGATGCGCCATTAGTATGAATATTAGGTTTTTTTATTTTTTTATTTTCTGTTTTTTGCACAGGTTACAAAATGTATAATTGGACAAAATATAGACAGCACACATCAACAACAGATTCATCGAATAAAATAGAAGATTAGTCTCTGAATACAATTCATCATTTTAGTCTCCGAATACAATTCATCATTTTAGTCTCCGAACTGAAAAGACCGAACAAAGATAGAACATTATATTACAAGTCTCGAGACCGCGAGTTTGTCTTCACATTACAAGTCGATATCGATCATCTAAACTACCATCACATAGAAGAGAGCGGCGGTCATCACGATGAGCATCATCACGATGAAACTCGTCTTCATCCGGTTCCTCCAACGCTCCCTCCCCTCTCCCGCTAGATAGCGGGCGTATCTAGATTCGTCATCGGCCCTAGTGGTGTACCCTTTGTAACTGTTACTGCTGAATCGGTGAACCTGTCTCCGACACTCCTCCTAGTCGTTGTAGACTCCGGGAACCTTACCCTTGTACACGACATACCACGGCATCGCTATGCAGTAGCCAAACGAAATGTTAGTACCAATTCACAGACAATACATAAGCAACATATAAGTATGCAACAGAACGATCGAAAGAGAAAAGCAAAACATTAATAGCATCAATTACATCTAAGTTGAACGACTCTCGAAACCAAAGAGACATACTACAAGTTCATTAAAGTTTAATTACAACATGAGAAAATCGATGTTTCAGAACTAGACACAGCATCACTGTTTTCGACTCGACTCAAGGGACCGGAGCGTGGATGAAGCCGCCGTCTGTCGTGGGAGTCATGAAACAACGGGCGTTGTCAGCCTGCATTTGTAGGATTGTGTCGATGTCACTGTTGGACGGTTGATTTCTAAGGTAGAACTGCCCCGAGGTACGAAGGACATCTTGATGGATGATTTCCACAAGCTCTGACTGGATGCGAAAGAATTCTTGTCTGATGTCCGCGTCTTGGATTGCCGACACGCTCGTGGCCCAATCTTTGAGTCTACTCGGTAGCAGAAGTTGATGATGGTCCCGTACGATCGCCCGCATGTGATGGATGGCATAGTAGGCACCCTTCTGACCGCCAGTTGGCTGCTTGACGCAGCAGAACGTCGTATTGTGGGAGAACACATGCTTGCCGTACTTATGAATAGGCCTGGTGAAGGTGCCTCCAGATTTGACGTAGCCGGCGAGAACATCATCAAGAACCTTCTTGACATTTCTGTAGTCTACGTTCGACTGACGGTCCGGGTCGAAATATGTGGCCATGGAATATTTGGGGCTTAGGAGGATGAGCGTGCAACGTGTGTCATTGCAGAAAACACGGAATGTTAAAAGAAAAACGATCGAAATCTAAGAATTCATATGTTACGGGGCGGTTGAGGGGAGGACTTACTCGGGAAAGTAAGGCACGAGGAAGTTATCCTTATCTTAGTTTGCCAGAATGACGCCTTCGAGGTAAGAACTCACGACTTGCCGGTCCCCAGCGCTGCCCAAGATCTTGGCACGCATGTAGAAGGGGTCGACTATCATGATGTCCGGGGTCTTGTCGCGAATGATCCGCATCTCCATACTCAACGAAAATAGCCGAACGAAGGTGTAGTGCAGCGGATGAAGGTTCAACATAGCATGGATGTCATCAAACCGCAGGACGATCGTACCCCCGATGGAGTTATCCACAAAGCCCTTGCCCTCTGGCACCTTGGCCGTGAAAACTGGGTATGCCACATCCTTCTCTCCGAGACGCTGCTTCTCCAAAGAAAGAACACTGTCATGCAGACTCCGCATAGCACCGGTTGCAGCATCGAGCATATTTCTCGGTAGCATCGGCCTACCCGCCACATGCACCCTCCTCGAGATATCCTCAGGTGCAGGTGGCCCGTCCTGAGCACGGATCGTACTCGGTGCCGGCTGGCCCGCACCCTTGTTAGTCTTTCTTTCGCGTGCCTTCTTCTTCTCCTGTAATGGGACCGAGTTCTGCTCATAGACCGCCTTCTTGAGTGTGTTGGGGCTGATAATATTTCGCTCCTCGCCTATCTGAGGCTCGGTGAAGTCGGCAGCTGGTGGCGTCTCCTGAGAGCTGAACGCTAGACGACGCCTGTTGCAACTTGGCTTCTCCGCAGTACCAGATAGATCGCGCACGTCTTTTGTTGGGTTGGGTTCTTGAGAAGGAGGCCCCATGAAGTCGCCACCGTACCCACGATCGGCAAAGTACTGATCGACGTTGGCAAATGTATCGTCGTCGTTGTTCTGATCCTGTGCCATATGCATGTTTGGATCCAGTGGCATAGGGATGTCCGGCACCATTGCGGCGGTCTTGCCATGGGGCCGACTTGGCGCCGGCATGACTGGCGGTGTTGTCTTTGGGGTGGTGTCCCCCGCCCCCGAACGAATCTGGCTCTTCGACCAAAGCAGGGGCCAGCTCAGGCAGGCGCTGAGGGTCATCACGTCATCATCGTCGGCCCCGACGGGTCGAATCGGAGGTAACAACTCGTCGCAGCCTGGCAGCACCCGAACTAGTTGAACCCTAAACAAGTTGGGTGGCATCTGGGTACCGTGGAACAAGGGGTTGCCCGGTTGAACGATTTTTCCCTTGGCGACATCGACCAACTCGTTGTTCACGAAGTGCAGGAGAGTGCACGGAACGTCGGCGGCGCCCTGCGAAAACATGTAGGGCGTCAGGGATGACCAGTCAAAGGCAAGGAGATGAAGTCCTCGGCCGAGAGAGGCTTAATTAGTTACCATGATGATGCCGTTGAGCTCGGCTAATGTCGAGGCACCGCCAACGGCGGGCGTGCAGTTGACGGAGGGGCCGCTTGCTGCAGAGGTGCCGGCCGGCGTACACCCGGGTGCATTAAGCTCCCGTGCCGGCGTCGGAGACACCAATGCCGCCTCCGTCGGAGACACCAATGGCCCCGCCATCGCATTCTGCGAGTTGCTGGACGTGAAGCTAGGAATCGGGGGCGGCCCCTGTTGGCCGCCCGCAATCCACGCACTAATCCCCTGGATCAAGGTAGGCACAATGGCGGTGATCGTCCTTCCGAGTTGTTGTTCCACTTGCTCTTGGACCATCTCCGGAATCCGCGCCACCTATGCCTTGAGTTCTTGAACCTCGCGCGCCTGGCTTTCCGAGCTGCTCTTTTTCTCCTTTCGCCCACCAGTGTTATAGTATGATGACAATTTTGTCGACAAGCCTTTGCCGGCCAGACGACCAGCTGAAGTCGGCTTACTGAGCTTATCCTTGTTCTTCATTACATTCAACGCCCTATTTAGAGTGGTGTCCCAAGGGTTGCTCTTTGTCGACCCCGCGCTACTGCTTTTAGTCGCCTGCGGAAGGAATGTGAACCATTTAGAAATTTGGCTTCATTAATTATAATGCAACCATATGAAGCTAATTACGCGGGGGTGTATTCCTTACCAGAACAAGCTCAAGCTCCCTGGTCTTCGGATCTGTGGTAAGCTCCTTTGTTTTCGGGTCCTTCTTGTACCGGGCCCTGACAAAGTTCCTGGTCTGCTTGTCACCGTATTTATCGAAGAGGGGCGGTAGGCCTTCCTCGGCACGGTCCGCATCCTCCTTGTCCCATATAGGCTCCGCCACTCTGTAACCGCCGGGACCGAGTGTGTGTTCCCCTAAGTTCAGCTCCCACATTTCTTTCCCCCACTTACTTGAATCGGAGCTTGCGGTGCTCGAGCAATTGATCTTGAAGTCGTTGTAGTCATCTTCGGTGATCAAAGGATTTTTCTCCTTGATCTTCTCATAACTCTCACCTTTCTGCATCATTCTCTTCACATTGCTTTTCCAAGTAGACAGGGTCGTGCTCATCTTTGTGAGGGCAGAATTGTTCACTTTATTCCCTTTGAGGCTTGTGTTTTCAAATTCAGCGGGGAACTTGTATCGTTTGTGCAGCTTCGTGAAGAGGAGGTTGCGCAAATTCCCTCGGTCAGGATGCCTGAGGTTCTCGGTGTTGATCGAGACGGTGCTCCGGAGAATGCACCCGAGATGAAGCGAGTACCCCTTGACTATTCGTTCGGGCGCTGTTGGATTCCCGTCAGAGTCCACTTCAGTAACTTCCTCGTTGAGGGTGCGGAGCACGGTCGGGCGCCTCTTCGGTTGGCTGCCATCTTGCATGCGCCGCCATCATCAGTGGTGGCATCCTCGGCGCCACCATCAGTGGTGGCATCAGTGGGGTCATCCTCGGCGGTACCATCAGTGGTCTCAGGATCGGTGTGGAAGGCGGCGGCCTCATACAAGTGAGGTTGTTCCTCCATCTCCTGGGACAGCTCCCAGAATGCCTTGACGCCCGAACCCCCGGCCGCATCATTGTTGGCCATGTTTCTCTCTAAATAGGAACAAAGTTTGGTCAAAAAGTTGGTTATTGTCAAGGAACAAGATCATGGTCTCATCATTTAGGGCTTGTCGACACCAAGGAGAATTCTAAGTTGGGCTACATTTGGTCTGCGTAGAGGCTCATGGAGTAAGATAGCATAGATGTCTGGGGTCTAGCTCATCGCATGCTTTTTAGAAATGAATGAGCTAGCTAGTCACTAACAAATCGAATTTCATCAACTTGCAATACAAGGCTCAAGCAATGGGTCAGGCGTCTTCTAACTATACCAGAAACTAGTTTTGGTCCAAAATGTCTTTTATACTACTCTAAGTAACAAGCAAAACTTTCACCACTATTTTAATGGCAACATGCTAGTAAAAATAAAAAAATAGTGGCCAAAAGGTAGTTTTTATAGTAAATCGAGTCATTTTTTTGTCATGTGTTTTGTATGAAGTATTAAACATGAATAGTGGCCAAAAATGAAGAAAAAACTCCACACAAAGCATACTACATATAGTTTTGAGCTACCAAATTATAATAGTGGAGCAGCAAGTGAATCCCTCACATTAATCAACATCCTGATTCACTCACAGTTGACTGATCAGAACAAATTGCTTTACTTGTATTGGGCAGTCCTTGAAACATAGAAAAAGAGATCACACAATTGATTTAACACTGAAAATTGTATGTCTCTATTCAACATAGGAGACTAGAAAGATGGAACACTGAAAACTGTTAAAGCTACAATATAGGAAAAAATTAATCTTCTCAAGGCTCACAACTGAAAAATAATTAATAGCTTGCAATAACACATCTTAGTGGAACCAGGCAAGAGAAATAAAAGTTGGCTTGCATTGTGGAACCAATTAATCTTCTCAAGGCTCACAAATAAAAGTTTCGGTTGAGAATCGGGCACCTTCTAGGTCAAGAAAATTGGGCATGACCTTTGCTAATTTTCTTGACCTAGGAGTGCCCCATTCTCAACCGAAACGGAAATTAATCAACATTTCAGGAGAAAGGGATCATTTCACATCAGGAGAAATAGATCATTTCATCTAGCTCATGCCAGGCAATCAATGAAACCAAATATGTACAGAGTTACTCCATCACAGCAACAACAACCTTGCAGATCAAAAATGATTTGTGTAATCTGGTTGGTACTCTTACAGTTGCATAAATTGAAAAAAAATTGATCTGTGTGATCTGGGTTACAGTATCAGCAACCTTGCATTTCATTTTATACAAAATTGTACTCCACCAAGAACAGAGCCATACTATAGCAGCAAGACTATAGAAAGAAAGAACCAATTCCCAAGTCCCAAGTCCCATATCACACAAAAGAGCAGAGTGCATGCTTGATGTTAAACTTTTTTAGGTACTTCTTTGTCATTGATGATATATGGGATGAATCAGTATGGGAAATTATTCACTGCGTGTTTCCAGAAAACCAAAAAGGTAGTCAAGTAATCACAACCACAAGACTTGAAACTTTACCTAATGCAAGCTGCAACTATCAGCACGAGTTCGTTTACAAGATGAGTCCTCTTGATGATCAAAACTCAAGAAAACTATTTTTCAGCAGAGTTGGACAGAATGACTCCTTGTACATTTTTATTCTGACGAAACTGAAAAAAATTAACACTTGGGTTAACTGAAGAAGGAAGCGGCATGATTCAATGTCTAGCAGCAGCAGCAGCTGTTAGACACGGCAGTGGCGGCTACAGGCACGCGCAGCAGCAGCTGTTGCAAGGCAGCGGGCGGGGCGCGGCCGTGGGCAGGTGCACACGCGCGAGGGGGCGAAGAACTGGGGCGGCCAGAGACGCGGGGAAAAAGCACGGCCACGACGAGCTCGGGGCCATGGCGGACGATGGCTTCGGCCTCGAACAGAGCGACGAATAAGACGGCGGTTCCGCATGGGAAGGAGAAGGGAATGGTTGAGTGCCTCACCGAGGAGGCACACGATGGCCCGTTGGTGGCTTAGGAGCAGCAGAACGGCGACAATCATCGCGGACGCCCCGGTGACTGTAGGTTGAAGACGACGGCGAATCCGGCAATGTAGGGGCTCCCACCAAGGATGTCGGGGCGGCGGGGCGGGGTCGAGGCGGCGTCGGGGCGGCAGGGCAGCGTCGAGGCGGCGTCGGGGCGGCGGGGCAGCGTCGAGGCGGCGGGGCAGCGGCGTTGGGAGAGGAGAGGGGAAGGGGATCGAGGGCGAGGGCGAGGGAGAGAGAGGGGATAGGGAGGGGTCGGGGAGGGAATATGGATGGGGCCAGGCACAATACTAATGGCGCACCATCCCTCGATGCGCCATAAGTACATCCACACTAATGGCGCACCTCACCGTGGTGCGCCATTAGTATTTTTTTTACTTATAGCAATGGCACAATACTAATGGCGCACTACGCCCCGGTGCGCCATAAGTACATCCATACTAATGGCGCACCTCATCGTGGTGCTCCATTAGTATTTTTTTATAAGACAGTAATAATTTTTTAAACTAGTTTAAATCATAACAGTAATATTTTTTATAAGACAGTAATAATTTTTTAAAAAATATAATCAAACAGTAATGCCGGTGAAGCGGGGGAGGGTGCGCGGGGTCGGCAGCGGCGGTTGAGTAGGGGAGGGGTGCGGGGGGTCGGCGGCGGCGGTTGAGTAGGGGAATTGAGGGTGCGGGGGGTCGGCGGCGGCGGTTGAGTGGGGGAATCGAGGGTGCGGGGGGTCGGCGGCGGCGGCCGGTGGACCGGGGGGTGCTCGGCGGCGAGGGGGACCGGATCTGGCGAGGTGGGATAGCGATCGAGATGGAGGGGGATCGAGATCGAGTGTCCATGAAATTTAAAAATATTCATGATAGTTCAAAAAGTGCCCATGAAATACAATCGAGAAATGAAGGCTACGATTTAATTACAATCGAGCTTAGCTAGCTATCTGTTCACAATCTTCTTGCCCTTCTTTTTCGCAAATGGAGTTCTTCTGTGGAATGGACGTCCTTTAGGTAGGGTGGTCCTGCTTCTTCTTGTGGTGTATGCTGCTACTTCATCATCGTCGTCATGTTCGATCCTCGGGTCGCCATACTTGTCGAAGTCTTGCTCATTGGCTACTCCATCCATTCCGATGATCTTCCTTTTGCCTCTCCTCACGACAACACGACTGGGCTTTGACGGGTCGGTAATGAAGAAGCATTGGTCCACTTGGGAAGCCAGTACCCATGGCTCATTTTTCGCGGTGACGTTTGCACCCGCGGTCTTGGATTTGGCTTCGGGTATAACCATGGTGGTGAAATACCGGTCTTCTTTTAGGACGCTCTTGGCCCATCTGACACGGAACATCGGGACCTTCTCTCTAGCGTAGCTCAGCTCCCAGATCTCCTCGATCCTTCTGTAGTATCTGTCCTTGTCGTTACCAGTGTAGGATTCCATTGTTACCCCAGAGTTCTGATAACCATCACTCTTCATGTCCTTGGCCTCGGTGTAGAATGTGTAGCCGTTGATATCGTACGCCTCATAGGTCATCAGGTTGTGCTCGGCGCCCTGTGACAAGGCGAATATGAGTTGTTCTTCCGCGGAAGAAGCCTCATGTAAAGGGTATGACAGAAGCTTCTACTTGAACCAACGCGTGAAACATGAGTTGTGCTCTTTGAGTATATCTCCGTCCGTCCTCTGTTGGCCTCGGTCATTGTACGTCTTCTTAATAAAGGTTTTGTGCTCTACCACCCAAGGATCGACCACGTCTATGTGTTTTAGCACGACTAGGTTTGCTCTTTCAAAGTCGGCGAGTCGACACTCGAAGTCGACATGCATTTCGCAACGACCCTCACGGTGACCCCATCCAGCGAGCCTGCCGAGGTGCCTGTTGACGGGAAGACCAATGGGGTTCTCGATGCCTAGATAATTCGTGCAGCAGGAGATGCACTCTTCGGTCAGAAAGCCCCTGGCTATGCTTCCCTCTGGACGTGACATGTTGCGAACGTATCCTTTGATGACACCATTCATCCTTTCGAACGGCATCATGCTGTGCAGGAACGTCGGCCTGATTTGGATGATACCGTCCACGATATGGACCAGCAGATGCACCATAACGTCGAAGAATGCGGGCGGGAAGTACATCTCAAGCTCGCATAGTATCACCACGATCTCTTCCTGTAGCCTTCTGAGTTGCCTCACGCCAACAGACTTCCGAGAGATGACGTCGAAAAAGTTGCATAGGCCAAATAGGGTTTCACGGACATGCGCGTCCATGATCCCACGGATTGCAACTAGAAGTATCTGCGTCATCAGCACGTGACAGTCGTTAGACTTCATCCCGCTGAACTTCTGCTTCGCTGGGTCTAGGTATCTGCACGTGGGAGGGTAGTCATTTCCGGTCTTCTTGGCCTTCTTGCCTTTGCGACGACTTTCCGTGTCCTGCTTCGCCTCATCATCATGATCATCATCATCATCATCATCATCATCATCATCATATATAGTGTGAAGCTCCTGCCTAATGCCCATTGATTTCAAGTCTGCCCTTGCTTTCGGCCCATCTTTGGTCCTCTCTGGCATGTTGAGCAGGGTACCAAGCAGACTCCCGCACATGTTCTTCGTGATATGCATGACATCAAGGCTGTGAGGCACACGGTGGATCTTCCAGTACGGCAAGTCCCAGAAAACATACCTCGTTTTCCATACCTTCAGCAGCGGCTCTGGCGCCTTTCGCTTCTTTCCCGGCTCTGGCGCCTTTTGCTTCTTTCCCGGCAGTGGGCAGTCTTCCCAATTTTTCAACAGCTCCTCTATTTCCTCGCCGCTCCTCGTACGCGGGCGTCCTCGGGGTTCGGTTTCACCATCGAACAGATCCTTGCATGTTCTCCACGGGTCATCGTCGCGAAGCCACCTTCGATGTCCCATAAACACGGTTTTGAAGACCCGGGATCTCTATCTAGCTGGCGATACGTTGTGTCATCCATGCACCCGGGACCACCTGCCCCGCGACATATCCGTAACCGAGATAGTCGTGCACCGTCGTGAGCAGCGCGGCTCTCATAGGGAAATATTCTTTCTCTGCGGCGTCCCACATATTGGCTGGCATTTTCCACAGTGTGTCAAGCTCCTCTTTTAGCAGCCCCAGATACAGATTCATGTCGTTCCCTGGTTGTTTCGGTCCTTCAATTAGCATACTCATGTGAATGTACTTCCTCTTCATGCACAACCAGGGGGAAGGTTGTACATCCACACAAACACAGGCCAGGTGCTATGTGTGCTTCTCTGGCTGCCAAATGGATTGACTCCATCGGTGCTCGCACCCAGCACGATGTTCCTTGGATCGTTCCCAAATTCTGGGTCCTCGAAGTTCAACGCTTGCCACTGGCTTGCATCCTTAGGGTGACTCAGCATCTTGTCTTTTTTATCTATCTCCAGATCATTTGCGTCATCTTCTCGCTTCTTCTCCTCCCTATCCGCGTGCCAACGCAGGAGCTTTGCTACCTTAGGGTCCGCGAAATACCGCTGCAGACGAGGAGTGATCGGAAAGTACCACACCACTTTTCGAGGAGCTTTCTTCCTCTTCTTGTATCGGGTGACGCCGCACACCGGACATATGGTAGACTCCGCGTGCTCGTCCCGATAAATGATGCAATTGTTCATGCACACATGGTATTTCACGTGTGGTAAATCCAGAGGACACACGATTTTCTTCGCCTCCTCCAAACTGGTCGGGCACTTGTTCCCCTTGGGAAGACGTTCGTGCCAGAATGACATGTTCTCGTCGAAGCATGCGTCGGTCATTTTGTGTTTTACCTTCATCTCCAGAGCCATGAGCGTTAGTTTCAGGCAGGTATCCTCGGGCCTGCATCCTTCATACAATGGAGTGACCGCGTCTAACTCAAGTTGATCCATCTTGGCTTTCTCTCGGGCGGCAGCTCTTGCGTTATCCGTCTGCTTGAGAAGCAGCTCTTGAATATGAGGGTCCTGCACCCAGCCCATCGATGGTCCAGCGTCGTCTGCTCCGGCATCTTCCTCATCATCATGTCCTGCATCTTCTACATGATGACTGTGTACAGCATCACCGTCGTGATCATCTCTTGGGGATTCTTTGTCTTCTCACCCGCCCGAGCCGCGGTGGTTGTCTTGCTGCCCTTCCTCATTTCTTGCACGGCCCCCATGGACGACTTCGTAGTCATCTTCATCACCTTGCCACCGATAGTCATCCATGAAACCACGCAAGAGCAGGTGGTCCCGCACCTGCCCGGATTCCGGGTCGGCAATAAGGCTCTTCAGCTTGCATCTTCGACACGGACACCTTATCTCCGTCTTATTCTTTTGAAGCATCTCGGCCTTCGCGGACCTCAAAAACCTATTCACGATGCCTTCGGTCATCATGCGGACCATGGTCGCCTGCGGGGTAGAGCAAAACGATATTTTAGAACCAAGAAAAAATTTGGCATGACTTTCCCTAAAAATAGGACCAAAAAGAATGCTTAATGCCAAAATTCTCGCCGAAACGGAAATGAATCAACATTCCAGCAAAATATTGGCAACTATCACATTTCAAATACCGGTACACCTCCAAACACAAACACATATGCAACACCACAAACATATGCAACACCACGAACATACATAGATCTAGCTAGGCCATAAAAAGTGCACGTGCACATTGTTGTAGGGAGAAATACATAAATATAGCTTCCCCATTACTTACCTATCAAAACAAGGTAATTTAACCACTTAAATTGAATGAATCTATGGTGGAAATGTGGTTAAAAAGAGGAGGCACCCGAGACAAGGAGGAGGTGGGGAGAATGAAGTGGGGAGAAAGTGAGTGTGGGTAGGAGAGGCTCCCCAAAATATCTTGTTGCTGCCCACTTACTAATGGCGCACCAACTCCAAATGCGCCATTAGTAATCCAGGCTACTAATGGCGCACCATCTGTTGGTGCGCCATTAGTAGTTTTGCAAAAAAAATTACTAATGGTGCACTGTCCCGCAGTGCGCCATTACTAGTTTGAACTAGTAATGGCGCACGGTGGAACAGTGCGCCATTAGTAGTTTTGCAAAAAAGGGAATAAAAATATAATAAAAAAAAACAACATTAGTGGCGCACTTTCCGGTAGGTGCGCCATTACTAGTTAAAACTAGTAATGGCGCACTTTGTCTGGATGCGCCATCAGTATGTTTGGACAGGCGCACTAGTTAAAAAAAATTGATACTAATGGCGCACCCTGTGCCAGGTGCGCCATTAGTAGTTTCAACTCTAATGGCGTATCAGATGGTGGTGCGCCATTAGTATATACTAATGGCGCACCGCTTGTCAGGTGCACCATTAGTGTCAATCCCATCTATAGCCCTTTTTCTAGTAGTGCTCCCCCTCCATTTCCCCATTCATACACCGTCGGCGCCACGAGAACCTCCCCACTTTGGCCAGCCTCCTCCGTCCGCCACCCCATTCTCCACCTTGCCGGAGGCGCTACCCCTACCCCGTCGTCCACTTCAGGAGATGGACGTCTCTCATCCATGGTGCCGGACCAGGAATCTTTCATCACGTTGTCCACCTTGCCATTGCCGCTCCTATGACCGCCTTGTCCACGGCAACAGGTTTATCCCCCGAACCGTCGTCTGCCATCTAAAGTCTTCTTCCCCGCCGCCGACAGCCATCGCACCTGCATCACCCTCAACGTATCAGCAGGGGCCTACACGGTGTTGCAAGAGAGGTGGTACTCTTCCATATGTGCTTAAGTTATTGATCTCACCCGGAAAATAGATCTTAAATTGTTTACTGTACGTTTCTTGTCCGTACCAAATCGTAGTGGCTAGTTGAATGCAAACATTGCTTGCGAAGTAGCTTTGTCTGGTTTGCACCTTCATATCCGCCATGTCACGGTGACTATACTCGTAAAGCTTATGGTTCCCCCCTTTATATTCACTGCCATCATCGTAGGTGCTTCACTGCTTCATGTCGTGCTAGCACTGCTCCTCAAGACCTCAACCCATCAAATGAAACAACATGCCACTCATAATTCCAAAGCTTATGTGTTGAAATATGAATCTAATATGATGCTCATATTACTAAAACAGAGAAGGTTTAATTGGTCACCTAATGTTCCTATATTCATTTCGAAAAGCATGTGTGCCACCCACTGGTCCAGCTAGTTCCACTTTCCTGATTTTACACTTGATGCTTAGGGTTTTCCCCTTTTATCTAATCTACTATGATCTGCGTAGGTGCTTTCTGTCGTACTAAAATTACTCCACCCTTCAAGCTAAACAACACAACAATCAAAATTCCAAAGCTTAGTTGTTCAAATATGATTGTGATACGATACTGATATTTGTTAACAGACACATTTAATTGGTTAGCTAAAGGTCCCACTTGAGCTTCCAAATGCATGTCGCGACATATAGAGAGTGAGCAGAATTGCATTTCTTTGTCACGTGTTGACTGTACTTTCTTGTCCATACCAAATCTTAGTTGTTATTTCAAGTCAAACAACAGTTGCTAACTACCCTTTGCGCAGTTTGTAGCTTCCAATCTGCCATCCCACTGCCACGGTCAACACTATACTCATCATGCTTACAGTTTCCCAATTTAATGATGACCATGATCAGCCTACGTGGTTTGTGTCGTAATAGCACTGCTCCACCCATCGAGCTAAGCAAGCTTAGTTGTACAAATTCAAATATGATATAATGTTGATATTAGTAAAACTAAGAGATGTTTAATTGCTCAGCTAAATGTTCCTACTTTAGATTCGAAATGCATGTGAGCCACATATTGTGTGACCGCAAGGAATAGTATTACTTTGTGCGCTCTGGTTCATCATGGGTGGTTAACCGACATTGTATAGAAAGACTTGTAATATCTTCAATCTTCTTGCTCTTCTGCTCTTCTTTAAGATGGTTCTCTTCTTTTGCGGACGACTAGTCATGTCAAGTTATTCTCCCTTAGTATATTTTGAATCTATCAGGTCGGGTCGACTTGTTCTTCTTTACTATATGTTGAAGCTGTCATCTGCGAAGTAACATCACTTCTAGAGCTCTCATATTTTGAGTAGTAGGAAACATTATATTAATGCACACACCAAATTACAGCAACCATGGCACCTCTTAGAAGAATTGCAGAGATAGCACAAAGTGGTTTACAGGGAGGAAGTATTGGATTAGAATCACTTCTGCATTACAAAGATAATCTCACTTGTTTTTATGTTGTCATGCATGTCAGATATTGAACATTATCAAAATGAATCTGAGAATGGGCGCACGAGAGGAATATTGCGGAATAATCCACTGGCTAACAAACTTGGCAAGGTGGAGGATGGCATATCTTATTCACCCATCAAGGTGCATGCTCTAACTTGGCAAGGTTGTATTGGTCGCACATATTTTGCATCTGACCTCTTGCATTACTTCTACTTTGTTACAACTTCTTCTTAGTTTAAGCATCATATATGAGTAGATGCCATACCTATCCATTTTCTGTACCTATTCCATGTGTCGTCATACTATGTTTTTCCAGTCAAATGTTGTTCTGTCGTAATAGATGTCCAAAACGAAGAGGATGAGTGAAGATCCTCAAGGAGTACAAACTAGGTATTTGGAAAAGGTAGTGATACCTGATAAATCAAATAGATCAACAGCCACAGAAAACATAGGCCCAACGGTACCAGACTTTACCCCTACTCCAGTGGCCAAACCCATATTAGAACTGCTCAGAGCCCAGCGTCAGGTACCATCCATGATATCAATTCAAAATTTGAACTCCTAAATTTCTGCATGTGCCTTACCTTCTCCCTTATATGAAAACTAATTTCAGATGAATCTCCGTGCTCAAAGCATCATAGGATTTCACTACAATATTGGGCTCTGCACTGCTCTTGTCAGTACCTCTTGCCCTTTATAAGCATACTTACACTCATTGCTGTTTAATCATGTAACATCACTGTAAATGTTCGCTTCTTTATCCTCCCTTTTCTTGAAATTATAAGATCTATATTTACTCTTAGATAAATGTAGAATTAACACAATGGTTATGAAGTTTTGGATTGCACATGTAAGTACCTGTTGCCATGTAATCCCTTTGTATCGAATTAAATGTTGATAAATTGGATGTATGTAGAACTTAATAGTGCTAGATACATCCATTTGACTGACAAGTAATAACGGACGGTGGTGGTATTACTGTACATGCATCGCGAGATAGTTGAGTGTCTAGCATTACTCCGCATCTTATCTGCCCTACCCTCCACTTTCTCGAAATTATCATATCTATATTTACTCATACCAAAATGTTGAATAAAGCCAATGCCACTGCACACTTTGATGTCTCCATTCCTCTTGTCAGTACCTTTTGCCTTGTAATGTTGTACTTAATTAATTGCTATTTGATTATGTATCATCAGTCTGCACCTGAGCTTCATTATCCTCTATTTCTTCCAATATTATTTGATCTATATTTACTCTGTGCCAAATGTAGACTAATGGCAAGGCTTATAAAGAATTTTCTTTGGGGAGTTTATTGAATTATCCTTCCATCAACATGGAGAAGGGCTTTGTCTAGCCCGTGTTAACATGTAATGTAAGTTCATCCTTCTCAAGCCTTCAAACTTTGTTCTAGTATAGATTTGGATAGGCATCATTTCCCGCACTACTGTTTAGATCTGATTGGATGTTTGCAATGACTACCAGTTTTAAATTTTAGTTGTAAAACCATGTTGCTTATGCATAAAAGATCCATTTATTTTCTTATATAATTGTGAAACCTATTACGTGTCTCCTTGTTTCTCTTTCAGAGTCGTATCTCCTATGCCAGGCAGAACATTAGGAAAGATAGTGAGCCAAACCATCTTAAGGACAGCGAGATGACCCCAAGGTCCTGTCTTGATGAAGACAGTGAATTGAAGCTACTCACCAGCAGGTGTGAGACAACCTCTGTGCAGTCGCTGCCTCAATCAGTTCGACTTCTTTAGTCTCAACTTAAAGAGAAAAGGCTTGCTTCAGCTCAGCTCCGACTTGAAGTCAAAGATGTAACGAAGATGTCAGGGGACTGCCTTGTGCACTATGCTGCCATAAAGCTAGGGATGAAGGATCTATCGTTGACACAACTAAGGTCCCATCAGCTTGTTCGGCTGCTTGCGGGGCCCGACCTTGCCAGGTCTAGTGCCTTGTGAAGTGCTCTCAGTTTTGTATATTCTTTTGTCAGCGCATTTATATGCACTAGTTGCGACCTTTGATGCCTAGTGTATGCAATCCGCGGTCATGTTGCGCTTTATTATCACCGGTAGCGAATTTTGATTCCTAGTGGATGTAATATGCCGTAATTTGTTTATTGTATAGTCTAGGTTTATTCTTTGGTTGGTATGCTGTAATTTAGGTAGGAAGGTTCTATGGATCTTAGTGTTGTCAGTCTTCAGGCCTGCCCGTTACTCATATCAGCCAAAACGTGGGCCTATAATCGCCTTGGGGCATTAGCAGGTCTAAACCTATAGTAGTTTCCCACCTTTAACAGGCCATGGGCTACATATTTACTATAGTGACATGGGGCCTCCTATGGGCCATAGAAACAATGGGCCTTCTATGGGTCGTGTCATCAATGGGCCTTATACGGGCCGTATGATCAATTGGCCAAACATGGGCCAAAAACATACCGAATTATGGTCTTAAATGGGCTAGAGTTGGAGTCGTCCGTTCATGGGCCGACCATAACGGGTCGTCGTTAATAGGCCCTATTTGATGATGCTATGAAAACGGCTGTCGGTGTCAAAACCGGCGGATCTCGGGTAGGGGGGTCCCGAACTGTGCGTCTAGGCCGGATGGTAACATGAGGCAAGACACACGATGTTTTACCCAGGTTCGGGCCATCTTAATGGAGGTAAAACCCTACATCCTTCTTGATTAATATTGATGTTATGGGTAGTACAAGAGTAGATCTACCACGAGATCAAGGAGGCTAAACCCTAGAAGCTAGCCTATGGTATGATTGTATGTTATGGTTGTTGTCCTACGGACTAAAACCCTTCGGTTTATATAAACACCGGAGAGGGTTAGGGTTACACATGGTCGGTTACAAAGGAGGAGATATCCATATCCGTATTGCCTAGCTTGCCTTCCACGCCAAGTAGAGTCCCACCCGGACACGAGACGAAGTCTTCAATCTTGTATCTTCATAGTTTAATAGTCTGGCCAAAGGATATAGTCCGGCTGTCCGGAGACCCCATAATCTAGGACTCCCTCAACGGCCCAACGTATTAACGGGCCACAAACGGGCCAACTGTAACCACAGGCTGAATTTGGCCCACAAGCAGAAAATGGCAGTAACGGGCCGTAAGTAACCGAATGCTGGAAATGAGCCCAAGAATAAATGGGCCCTGAGAAGGCCGAAAGATAACATGGGATACAAACGGCCCAATGGATTAATGGGCCATTAATGGGTATAAAGTAATACACTATTCATTACGAGCCAGTTTCACCACGGGCCTTTAATGGGCCAAGAGTTACAAAGGGCCTCATATGGGCCGAACGGCGTCATGGGCCATACATGGGCCGGAACTTAAAATGGGATGGAATCATATTGGATGGCCCAGATGACGCTACTGGTCCTAATTCGGATAGGTCGTAACGGGCCCTGGGTTAGCGGGCTATAAATGGGCTATATGCAAACAGGCCGTTAACAGGCTTTCCATGGGCCGGCCCGCCACCATTTGACCAAGTCAAACGGGCCGGCCTTTTCACAGGAATTGGCCTCTGATCGGCCGTGCCACGTGTCAACATATCATAGGTGCCTTCGGTCCAATGAGTGGATGACATCTGTCCCAACAGTGAGCCGACACGTGTTTCCTCCAGCCAATGATGATTTTACACGTGGAAATTCCCCATTGGTCGGGGTTGTTAGCGGGTTATCGGATCCAAAACTGAACCCGATAGCTTAACGGTGTTCCGTTATGGTGGATGCCACGTGTGGGTCACCCTTGATGAAAGCACTCATGTGATGCGCGATTAGTCATCATGGAAGTGGACACTTCCGTGATGACAATTTTGCTAGTGTCATGGAACACTTCTACGACAGCACAGGTATGACTATCTTGATTCTGTCATAAAATCATCATGGATGTACATGCATGACAAAAAATGCGACCTACTGTGACAAACACGTATGATCACAGAAGTGTATTTTTTTGTAGTGTGCCAATCATGATGGGGGCCAGCCTATTTTATGGCCCGTGAATGACTTTACCCCACAGGGCGGTAACTGCCATTTCACTCATCCCACCAAGCCCTCCCTTTCCGCCACATATGCCACATGCGCCGCATGGTGTAGGTAATGGATGCGCATGGTGCAGGGAAGAGCGTCATGACAAGAACCAAAACTCTCCGGATTGGTGCAAGGGGGTGGTTGATGGCTTGGACCTCGTCCACAGCTCGGGCGGGTCGGAATCAGAGGAGCACTTGGGGGTAGGAGGAGAAACGGCCCCCACCCTAGCTCACCTATAAATAAGGAGCACAAGGGGCAGTGTAGGCATCCATTCACGCACCTCTGCATTCTCCTTCATTGCCTTCTTCTTCGTCATGACAAGAGGGAGAGACTGAAACTGAGCCCCGGACCTTTGTTCGGGAGCAACTTCTTCGAAGGTCAGTGCCACCGCCAGGGAGTGAGTCTAGTCCGGGGCCATGGGAGTTGTGGTGACTGTAGAAGGGGTAGCCATAGTTCATGACGACATGTCGGCGAACAGCACATCAACCTCGGTGTGAAGGGCGTTGTGCTTCTTCCTAATGGAGGAATGCTCACCCTCTCCACGCGAGCACGCCATCCAGGGAGGGTGCGTCCCTACCACTAGTTGGGGGAGCTTCTCAAACTGTTAGTAGGGTCTTCAGGGTCTTTGGCTCTAGCCCGTGGAAACGCGCTCGGGCTCTTGAATAATCCCGGTATCGCTCCCTTTGATGAGGTCGAGGATGACGCTGAAGATGGCGGTGGTCTCCTGCCTGCCAAGGTGGGGAGTGGTGCTCCCCGCGCACATGGGGCACCACCGCCTCCGTCAACTGCTTCGGGGGGAAGAAACAAGCCAAAGGTCGGCGTCTTCCCTGTGCGACAGTGGCAAGGAGAAAACAAGAGGGGGCGGAGAAGGTGGGTGGCAGGGTGTCAGGTCAGAGTACGATGGCATCAATGCCTTCGTCTCGTACTTCGGACCCGCTGCATCATCTTTCTGTTCCCCTCTCCCTCCCCGGCACCATCATCACCAGGTTCTTCGGGCAGTTGCTAGGGAGGGGATGTTCTCTTGGAGGCAGGGTCTCCCTGCCAGTGTCCACGCTGGAGTGCCCTACTGGCCCTAGAGGTGGTGACTAGGGGGCCACCTTGTTGCTCTCTCCGTCATCCTCCTTTGCGGCCTCGCCACTCCCAATCTTATAAGGCTGCTTCCTGTGGGTTCTGACGGGGTCAGACTGGGCTTCTGCCCAGGCACCCATTTAACCCTCTTCGCCTCCCACTATAGTTCCTGGGAGGAGAGGGACAAGAGAACGATTACGGGGCACTTATGTTTTTCAGTCTAAAAGATGTAGGCACTCGCCCAACTTTAGTCTAAATATGTAATCTATTTTATCCATGTTTGTGCTCTATAAGATTCGTACTTTCTTATCGGCATATTAATGAAAAATACAAGCCTTGTCGGGTGCTTGTACATGTATCATGTCCATGCAAAGGATTAACACCTTTATACTTTTGAGTCAACGAGTTTCCTCAGCAAGCTATCTTTCCGTTGCCTTCCATTGTTGTAACGCCCCGTATGTAACCTGCCATATTTGTATTCCGACTCTTGCCATTTTCGGCTCTATGTTATGATATTCCCTCATGGTTGGGTTTTGTATTTGTTTTTCTTTTTGTCCATGTCATTCATCTCATATCATGTCATCATGTGCATCACAATTGCATACGTGTTCGTCTCATGCATCTGAGCATTTTCCCCGTTGTCCGTTTTGCATTCCAGCACTCCTACGTCCTCCGGTGTCCCCTTTTTGCCTCTTTTCGTGTGCGAGTGTTAAACTTTCTCGGATTGGACCAAGACATGAAAAGCGGCCTTGGTACACTACCGGTAGGCCGCCTATCAAGTTTCGTACCATTTGGAGTTCGTTTGATACTCCAACGGTTAACCAAGGAACCGTAAAGGCCTCGTGTGTGTTGCACTCCAACACCCCTCCAAAGTGGCCCAAAACCCATAAAAAACCCCTCCGTCCTTTCGGTCGTTCGATCACGATCGCGTGGCCGAAAACTGCACCTCATTTGGACTCCCCAAACCCCCTCTAGCTATAAATAGGTGCACCCCTCCTTCATTTTCGGGTCCCAAACCCTAGTTTTCTCCACCCACCACCGCCGGACACGTCTGAGACGGCCGAACGTGTCCGCACCGCCGCCCGAACCAACCCACAGCTGCCACGTGGCACCTCCGCCGCCACCCGCCGCCGCGGCCCGGCGAGGCCTGCTTCGCCCCCCCCCCCCCCGAGCCCATCGCACCGCCCTCCAGCCTGATCTCCGCCGCCGCCGTCTCCTCCCGCGCCGCGCGCCCGAGCCCCCGTCGCCGGCCGCTGCCCCACTGCTGCTCCAGGTCGACGCCGGCCACCTCTCCACCGTGCCGACCATCGGGCGCAGCGCCCCGCCGTCCCCCGCTGTCGCAGGCGGCCGTTCCGGCCGGCTCCAGGCAAGGGCCGCCCGGATCTCGCTGCCCCGACCACCGGTGTCCTTTTCCGACAACCGCGAGGGAGATCTCCGGCGAACCTCGGGAGGCGCGCCGACGAACACTAGGGTTGACCCCCTGTTTTTTCGTCTAAGTCATATCCTGTTCATATTTTATAGGCATGTTCATCGGACCATATCTCATCATCCGTAACTCCATTTTGCGCATGTGATATATCGGATTGTTCGCTAGGATGTGCTCTTCATTCCATTCCATTACACCATGCTTGTTTGAGTCCATCTTGATGCCCTAAATGCTGTTGCAAGAGTGCTATAAAATGTTAGTTTCTGTTTCTTAACAGATTATGGGCATTTGTCATTTTTGCCATGATTAATGTGTGCCTCCTATGAACTTGAGCCCTACATGTGTTTTGGGCTATGCCATGCCATCTTTACAGGGGTGTATTCCATGTATTTTTGTGATCATTGTGGTGACTAGCACAAGCATGCAAAGTAGCTCTCGTGATGTTGCTGATTTCAGGGACTTAGAACTCTTCTAAGTCATTTCCTTGATGTTATTTTTATGCCATGTATTCATGTTGCTATAGAGAAATCCATGCCTCTTTTGAGCATGTTCAGTAAGGATGATTTTGATATGCTGTTATGTTCTATCCATCCATGTTTTTGTTTGCAGTTATGGAGTAACCTAGCATGACTCAATCTTGCTCTACTTTTGCTATAAAATATTCCTGGCAGATTGTTTACATGTTATTCAATTTTGCCAAGGTTGTTGTAGTTGATCCATGCATGCTGTGAGATTTTTCTTGCCATGGCTAGCTTCTTGATCATGTCTTCTTGCTGGGTGTATGCTTAGTTTGTCATACAATGCCTTTTGGTGAGTGCATCGAGCTCGCAAACATGCCTACGTAACTCTGTTTTTGCCATGTCCAGTTTTCTGCTAAGTCTGAATCTGTTGACGAAACTTGCTGTATTTACATGGATGCCATCATATCTTCTGATCGTTTTCGGCTTATGGTCAGTAAGGGACTTTTGTTATATGCTTTGAGTAGTTTCGTGCCATGCCTTGCTTTGCCACGATATGTTCCTGTAGCTTGTTGTTATCTTGCTCTAAACATTGCTTCATGATGTTAATTCCCGGCATGTTATTTTCACTAAGTCTGTGAGTCTGTTATCTTTTGCACTTTTGCCATGCTTGTTTGAACCTGCTATTGTGTGATTTAGCCGTAGCTCAATGTTTATCTTTTGTCAAGCATCTTGAGTAGATCACTGCCATGTGTTTTTTTGCTATGTTAGAGTGTAGTAGCTTATTTTCTTGTTGCATTCTAGTTGGCAACGTGCTGTTAATCGCAGAATAGTGCCATTATTGTTTTGCTTGCCATTTGCAAACCGGGCAACCGATTCCGGTGCTCTTTATATCGATTTCAACCAAAATCAACTCATCTTTCCAGCGGCGCTCTTGGTTTGCCAAGTTGAGGCCTGGTTCAATATTTTCCTTCCGAAGCACGCATATGCATTGCATATTACATCCTGCATATCATGCCATGTTTTGCATCATGTTGCTTACGCATTGCACCGTGGTTGATTGTGGTTCCCTTTGCTTATGTTCTTGCTTTGGGTAGAGCCGGGAGATGAGTACGTGATCGAGGAACCCGTTGAGTACGCTTAAGAGGATCAAGCTTACGTCAACTCGGAGAACTTTGCAGGCAAGATTACCATACCCTCGAAATCACTTCTATCTTTGCTTGCTAGTTGCTTGCTCTATTGCTATGCCTATGCCTCGATACCTACCACATGCTTATCATGCCTCCCATATTACCATGTCAAACCTCTAACCCACCTTGTCCTAGCAAACCGTTGTTTGGCTATGTTACAGCTTTGCTCAACCCCTCTTATAGCGTTGCTAGTTGCAGGTGAAGATTGGAGTCTGTTCCTTGTTGGAACATGATTATTGTTGGGTTATCATTATTACATCTTGTTTACTTTAATGCACCTATATACTTGGTAAAGGGTGGAAGGCTCGGCCTTATGCCTGGTATTTTGTTCCTCTCATGCCGCCCTAGTTTCCGTCATACCGGTGTTATGTTCCTTGATTTTGCGTTCCTTACGCGGTTGTGTTACAATGGGAACCCATTGACAGTTCGCCTTGAATAAAACTCCTCCAGCAAGGGCAAACCTTGGTTTTACCTTTTGCCACCTATCCTTTTTTCCCTTGGGTTTTGCGGACTCAAGGGTCATCTTTATTTTAACCCCCCCGGCCAGTGCTTCTCTAAGTGTTGGTCCAAACTGCGCGATGTCTGGCGCCCCCTGGGCAACCAGGGTCTATGCCAACCCAACGTCTTGCCCATCCGGTGTGCCCTGAGAACGAGATATGTGCAGCTCGTATCGGGATTTGTCGGCACATTCGGGTGGCTTTGCTGGTCTTGTTTTACTATTGTCAAGATGTCTTGTAACCGGGATTCCGAGTCTGATCGGACCGTCCCGGGAGAAGGAATATCCTTCGTTGACCGTGAGAGCTTGTGATGGGCTAAGTTGGGAGACCCCTGCAGGGATTTGAACTTTCGAAAGTCGTGCCCGTGGTAATGGGCGGATGGGAATTTGTTAATATCCGGTTGTAGAAAACCTAACACTTAACTTAATTTAAATAAATCAATAGCGTGTGTAGCTGTGATGGTCTCTTTTCGGCGGAGACCGGGAAGAGAACACGGTCTCATGTTATGCTTGAACGTAAGTAGTTATAGGATTACTTCTTGATCGTTGTAGCTTCTCGACCGTGCTTTGCCTTCTCTTCTTGCTCTCCTTTGCCTATGTTAGCCACCATATATGCTAGTGCTTGCTGCATATCCACCTCATAGCTTTTCCCTACCCATAAGCTTAATTAGTCTTGATCACGAGGGTGTGAGATTGCTGAGTCCCCGTGACTCACAGATTACTTCCAAAACCAGATGCAGGTGCCGATGATGTCATTCCAGGGGATGCGACTGAACTCAAGTGGGAGTTCGACGAGGACTCAGTACGTTACTACGTTTCCTTTCTAGACGATTAGTAGTGGAGCCCAGTTGGGGTGATCGGGGATCTTATGCATTTGGGGTTGTCTTTATTTTGGTTCTGTAGTCGGACCTTGATTGTATTCTAGATGATGTAATGCTATATTTATGTATTGTGTGAAGTGGCCATTGTAAGCCAACTCTTTACCTCTTTCTTACTCAGTACATGGGATGTGTAAAGATTACCCCTCTTGCGACATGCCTACAATGCGGTTATGCCCCTAAGTTGTGCTCCGACACGTGGGAGATATAGCCGCATCGTGGGTGTTACAATTGTTCCCGCGGAGGCCAGTCCTACGAAGCTTCAAAAACATGGCGAAGAACCGACTCCTTGTCAACCTTTTTCTTGTCAAATCCCACTACAACCTTCCTGACCGAAGCAACATTTGGGTCAAAGGATGGGAGCACAAATGCTTCGAAGGTGACAAGGTTTCTCTATGTACATGTTTTCTTCTTACAGAGGCACGTACGGATAAAAAGAGAACTTATATGTTTGGCTTGTCGGGGACAGATATGTAGGCTAGTTCCCTTTTCTTCTTTTCGGGATCAAATCTGCAGTTAGTGTAGAGGGAAGCAGTAGCAAGTAGCAACATATGATCTTATCTACATGCTCATGGCAAGTTCATGTTATGTTATGCATTCCTGCAAGTTTTAGGGGGCCCCAATGCTTCGTTTATTTATCTGTTGCTTAGGGTCTGCACCCGGCTTTGTACAAAGGATTAAATACAACATCGACAAGGCTTGTACAAAAGGGTGGCTGCGGCGCAGGGCCCGGAAGCCGTGCCCTATGGGTATAACTTAAGAAGCTGCTCAAATATTCAATGAGTTTTGCACCTCGATGGCATCTTCGGTCTCCAGACGGACTGTGCCAGGTCTGGTGACTCGTACTACGCGGTAAGGGCCTTCCCACTTTGTGTACTGAACACGCCTAAGGACAAGGTCACCTTCCTCAATACTCCGGGCATGGACCCTACAGTTGTGATAGCGACACAAGGCCTGCTAGTATTGGGCAGCGTGTACGTCGTCACGCTGGTGTTGTTCTTGCGCTACTTCATCGTAGGGAAATACTCGAGGTGACCCGTATATGAGTTCCGTGGGGAGCACTGCTCCTGCCCAATAGACTAGGGAGAAGGGAGTCTGGCTGGTAGCTCGATTTGGTGTCGTACAAAGGGACGAAAGAACCACCGGCAGCTCGCCGTCCATTGCCTGCCACACTTTTGTAGCCTATCAAATTTTCTTGTCTTTAGTCCTCGCATCACTTCAGCGTCCGCCCTCTCAACTTGTCCATTGCTTCTGGGATGGGAAACAAAGGCGAATGAGACCTTGCTTCCGAGTGTATGAACGTATTACATGAAGGCGCGACTTGTGAGTTGGGTTCCATTGTCAGTGATGACTCTGGCTGGTACTCCGAAACTACACATCAATCCCTTCAAGAAATTGATTGCTAATTGTGCGATCACCTTCCTCACGGGCTCCACCTTCGGCCGGTTTGTAGGCCCAATATGTAGAGCCCCTTGACTGAAATTGGCCATGACAAAGGGATCGTCTAGAGAGCATGAGCCGACTAATGGATATTGTTGGAGTGGAATTGGTAGGCTTCACATCTAGTCACTAGCTCAGTTGCATCTTGGAGGGCTGAGGTCCAATAGAAAACCTTGCCGGAAAGTTTTCCCAACCAAGGCTCTTGATCCAATATGGGAGCCACACATGCCTTTATGTATCTTTGCCAATAGTTCCTTCCCTTCTTCCCGGCAAATGCACTTTAGTTTCACACTGTTGGGCCTCCTTCTGTATAAGGTGTCATCGACAAACTGATACATAATGGCCCTTTGGGCTACTCTTTCAGCTTATTGTTGCTGTTCGAGAAGTTCTCTAGTCTGGAGGTAGTGGACGATATGTTGTGCCCAATTTGGAGCCCGTGACTCGACAACTCACTACTGCAGGATGCTGCTGACGCGACCCTACGATTAGAGACCCTTCGACAAAACTATGTGCGATGCAATAATCGCGAACGGTGTTGTAAAAAACACATCAAAAAAGGTGCAAAGCGTTTGCGATGACGGATGCATCAAACACGGCTCCGATTTTGGTTACGGGGGCGATGATGGACATACGGTTCAGTTCAATTAAATGTTTGTGATGAGGAGGAACAAAAGAAATGGGCTGCCAGATGAAGGCATGTGTGATGTACAACATACGGTTCACTCAGCTGAACAGTTTGTGATGAGGCGCAACAACAGAAACGGGCAACGAGATGAAGGTGTTGTGATATAGAGCATAAAGTTCACTCGGATGAACTATTTGCATTGAGGCAAGAGAACAGAAACGGTCCAATTTAACAAGATGTGTGTGATACGTGGCAAACAGGTCTCTAATTGGAAATGTGTGGGAAGACCGATAACAACACAGACGGTTCTTATTAACAAGCCTTGTGTGTTGTGAGAAAATGATTGCTAGTATACAATTATCAGTGATTGATGAAATCATCATCGACGGGTTCCCTTGTCTAGTCTGTGTGCGATGTGATTTGCTCTATCTACAGAACATCAACATATCTACTTAAAAAGACAGCATTCCATAACAAAATTAAGCATACAATTACACAAGTGACTATACACATAACATTTCCACACTCCAAAGTAAGAAATTACATGCATACTAAACTAGGAGAAACCAGGATCTAATCATCTACTTCTTATTGCGATGACGTTTGCCATTTCTCTGCTTCTGGATGGATCCCTTTCTGCTTTGGGGAAGGACGCACTTCCTCATGTCAACGAGCCGCCTATACATGTCATAGCTCGTGTACGCCTCCTTCGACGCGTACACTACGTGAGCTCTGTCAAGTTTCTCCATCCAGGTCGAGTGCCAGGCATGCTTGTCCTGGTTGCAGCAATCCTTCATGTCTCTATAGTAGGGGTCGACGATGGCCTCGGCGAGGTGAACCAGTGAGACCTTCTCATGCTCCTTGCTGCCCTAGATCTTGTATTGGCCCTGGATGTCGACAAGATCTTAGCAGGCGATGCCCGAATTCTTGAGCACCTTGACATTGTTGGTGATATCCACTAGAGAGAAAATGTAGTGGGGGCTGTTGACAAACTCGGCGAAACGCTCGCAAGTCCTTGTGGCCAGGCAGTAGTGGTAGACGAGGATGTGGTTGCGCACTCACATATGGGCGATGTCGGCCTTGGGACGAGACCCGGCAGGAGCGCGGGGGTACTCGAGGTCGTACCCGACCACCATGTACTTATCCTTGGCAAGCAAGAGCTCCATGATGTGGATGAAGTGCTCCACCCAGACTGGGTTGTTGGTGTACACCACCGAGAGCTCCGTGAACCATTGGTGGGTGTCCACCATGGCATGCATTGTGAACTGCTGCTGGTCATCGGCAGCCGCTCGGAGCGCCATTGGCGCCACGCAGGATACCCTCTAAGAACTTGTCGTGGTGGGTGTGCTTCGTGCAATGGTGGGGTGCAATCGAAAGGTTGAAGAGACAAAGGGCTTAAATGGACACTATAACAAATGTGGCCCAGCCGGCCTGTAATTGTCATGTCTTGTCACGGCGTTCATAGCGGAGGATTTAGTGCATGCTTGACAACACCGCACCGCACACGTTTCGTTTGACCATGCGTGGGCTCGAAGTGGTGCAAAATGTATCGTCGGTGAGCCTATTCCTATGCTACCACGCAGTTTACCGAGCAAGCTTCCTCCCCGGCTAGTTTGGCCATGCGTCGGCTAGAAGAGGGACAAATCGTGGGCGTTTATTGGCAAAATGCTTTGTAAAATGAAGTGTGTGGAATGACATCAGTCATAAGTTTACCCGTGGGTGATGAGGTCAAAGTTACACAAAATGGTGATGATGGACACTCGAGTGCGATAATTAATTCTGCACTCTAAAGGGCACATGGTGGAAGAAACCAAGTATGTGCAATAATGTCGAAGATCGCAATCGAGTTAGCTATGCAGATTTTGTGCTGTGAGATCGACAAGGTAAACATATTCGAGAATGGTTAATAAAATCTAATACCATTGCATACTAAGGTCAAAATGGTGCTACCAATATACGAGTCTCATACGATGCCATTTCAACAATTGTACCACAAAAGCTCGAAATATTACAAGGTTCAAATTCTAGAGTTATATGGCTCAAATTCGAAGATTACAAGGTTCAAACTGATATTCAGCTCATCAGCTACAAACGCTCGTGCTGGTTAGCTGAACATGGATATCAGAGACATTCAAACTAATATGACCACTTCTAAGTCTGGTTTTGAAACCACACAATTTTTGCAAAGGGGTCAGCCACTGTGAAGTCATGTGTGGGGTTGACATGATGACTTCTGATTACCCTGTCATTTAAAGTTCCAAAATGAAATTCAGCATTTTAGGAGCCAATTCCATTCTGCCGCAGGCGCCGGCGCTGATCAACAAACCATTCATTTTTGCAAAATAAATTTAGGGCAAACCTCATTACCTTCAACACCATTGCTCTGATAACAAAGAACCTGGCAAATATATTCTCTGGTAAGGTCCCTCGGCAGGAGTTCAAAGTAATTTCTGAGAGATGCCGATCTAGGCATTCGACGTGATTGTTATATTATATCACAATTTCGACAACTGGGCCTAATCTTATCCGCAAAAGAAGAAAACGTGTTAGTGCGTACATGCTGTTTTGAATAGTACTACAACCCTATTTGGTTTGCAGGATTTGTAAAATGCACTAACATGCTATCTTCGATCTGACATGATTAACATGGGCATTAACATGCCATCTTCGATCTTCACAAGAGGTTGGAGTGGATGAAAAGTTCCCTGAGAAAACTACTACAGATGAATCCAAAGGAGAAATGCACATGGATTGTAACCATATGGATCAAGCAACCAATATGGGGGGACATGTATGTACTGAAATCCTCCAAAAGAATCCTTCAGAAATCATAGTACATTTTCATTGTAAACTTAGAAAAGGGTGTCACAAATATAATTCCCTTATGGTTAACATTTAACAGGAAAGGAACATCACCTCGATATATTGCTTCTCCAGGCATGGAAAGCATCTCAGGAAACTGACAACTTGCTCCAGGTTGGGGCAGATAGGTTCTAGTGCCAGGACCTTCACTGTGTGCAGTTTAGGGGTCAAGCTTGTCAGAATCATTTTCTAAAGTATAGACAAACAAACATCTTAATTAGAAATAATGTTCATTTGTCGAAGGAGAGGTAGAAGGCGGCTATTGTACCAGAGCGGGTGTGGATCCATTAACAAGTTCCCAGTATTTGTCAGACGAGTAGCCCACCACTGTCAATTTCGGTGCAGGGATGTCGTTGATTCTTGTTGGACCTTCTTGATAAACTACAAGTAATCTCTCCAGTGCAGGTGTGTCCTCAATATCCTTACCATGGTACACATATTGTGATGTCTTCCTACCGCACTAGCAACACACATAAAAAGTACAGAGAGTTGTGGAGGTGATGTGGAAGGTACTCAATCCATTGATCTCCTAAAGATTAAGGTACTCGAGTGCAGTACAGCCATGGAGCAGGTGCTGCATGTCACCAATTGAGGGCAGACAACGACGAGCTCGAGGTGCTTCAGTCATGGTAGAATAAGAGTGAGCGCGTCATTAAGGTGGGAGGGGGGCATGGCAGTTCCTGAACTTGGCGACGTTGTAATACCCATGATGCGGCTATATCTCCCACGTGTCGGGGCACAACTTAGAGGCATAGACGCATGGTAGGCATGTTGCAAGAGGGGTAATCTTTACACATCCCATGTACTGAATAAGAAAGTGATAAAGAGTCGGCTTACAATCGCCACTTAACACAATACGTAATTATATCATACATCATCCAGAATACAATCAAGGTCCAACTACGGAACCACCATAAAGAAAGACAACCCCAAATGCTAGATCCCCGATCGTCCCGACTGGGCTCCACTACAGATCAACTGGAAATGAAACAACACACCGAACACGATCTTCATCGAGCTCCCACTTGAGTTCAGTTGCGCCACCTACACTGGTATCATCGGCACCTGCAACTGTTTGGAAGTATCTGTGAGTTACGAGGACTCAGCAATCTCTTACCCTCGCGATCAAGACTATTTAAGCTTAAGGGTAGGAAAAGGGTAGTGAGGTGGAGCTACAGCAAGCACTAGCATATATGGTGGCTAACTTACGCAAATGGGAGCGAGAAGAGAAGCAAAGCATGGTCAAGAAGCTAATAGTGCTCAAGAAGTGATCCTGAAACTACTTACGTTCAAGCATAACACGAGACCGTGTTCACTTCCCGGACCCTGCCGAGAACATACCATCAAGGCTACACACGGTTGATTCATTTTCATTAAGTTAAGTGTCAAGTTTTCTACAACCGGATATTAACAAATTCCCATCTGCCCATAACCGTGGGCACGGCTTTCGAAATTTTAAACCCTACATGGGTGTCCCAACTTAGCCCATCACAAGCTTTCATGGTCAACGGAGGATATTCCTTCTCCCAGGAAGACTAGATCAGACTCAGAATCCCGGTTACAAGACATTTCGACAATGGTAAAACAAAACCAGCAAGACCGCCCGATGTGCCGCCATCCCGACAGGAGCTGCACATATCTCGTTCTCAGGTCAACACCGGATAAGCTAAGCATACAGGTACCAACATAACCCAAGTTACCAAGGGACGGTCCCGCATGGTGCTCTGGTTCGGACCAACACTTAGAGAAGCACTGGACCGAGGGGGGGGGGTTCAAATAAAGATGACCCTTGGGAGCACGACTCCCAAGGGAAAAGTAGGTGGTGGTGAGGCAAATGTAAAACCAAGGTTGGGCCTTGCTAGAGGAGTTTTATTCAAAGCGAACTGTCAAGGGGTTCCCATAACAGCCAACCGCGTAAGGAATGCAAAATCAAGGAACATAACACCGGTATGACGGAAACTAGGGCGGCAAGAGTAGAACAAAACACCAGGCATAAGGCCGAGCCTTCCACCCATTACCAAGTATATATAAATCCATTAATTAAATAAGAGGTATTGTGATATCCCAACATATTGATGTTCCAAACATGGAACAAACTTCATCTTTACCTGCAACTAGAAACGCTATAAGAGGGGCTGAGCAAAAGCGGTAACATAGCCAAACAACGGTTTGTTAGGAAGGGTGGGTTAGAGGCTTGACATGGCAATATGGGAGGCATGATAAAGAAAGTGGTAGGTAGCACGCCATATCAATAGAGTGAGAAACTAGCAGCAAAGATAGAAGTGATTTCGAGGGTATGGTCATCTTGCCTGAGATCCAGCAAGGAAGAAGAACGAGTCCATGAATAAGACAAGCGGACGTAGTCGAACGAATCCTCACAACTCCGGAACGACACCGAAGATAACGAGGGAAACAACCCGGAAAGAAGCAAGCAACATAGTAAATAACCCACACATAAACATGGCATGATGCACAACCAAGTATGATGCATGTCCGGTTTGATGGGGCACGGCATGGCAAAATGCACAAACAATCCTAGAAATTAAGTGGAGCTTAATATGCAATGGAGTTGCATATTGACGAAACACCACGTGACTTATTTAGTTCTCTCATGTTTAATTACTCAACAAAAATAAATGTTTATTAACATGGCAAGAGGTAAAGAAAAGTAAAACTACTTATCTAGGGAAGTTTAAATGAGGCCGGAACAACAAGCAACAAGTCCGGAAAATCCTCATGTGTATATTTATGGATTTGGTACTGTTCTTCCCTAAACCATATTTTAGAGTTATTAAACATGCAAAGTGATGCACCCATGTTAAACTAGGCATTAGTCCACCCCATTTACATATAAAGTTTATTAAATTTGGAGCTACGGTTATATAGTTACGAATTAAAGCATTTTTAACATCGCATATGAGCAAATTAATGCAAACAGCAAGTTAAACATTTCAAACATGGTTAAAAGTTGGACATTATGAATCTACCCAAAATTCTAAGCATTTTTCATATAAGGTTTATTTAATTTGGATGCATGGTTTGAGAGTTATTAAATGAATGAAGTATGAGGGCTTTTCTGTAAAAATGGCAATTCAGGATAAATAGCTAAAATTGCAGACATGGAAAAAACACTACATGGGCCAAAACTGCTAGAACTGGGCAGCTACTTCACGCGCTGCACACGGGTGGGCTTCGGTTGGCATCTCACCTCGGGCCAGATTTGGCCTGCTGGTGGAGAGGGGGCGCCTGAGCCGGAGGTGCGCTGGGCCTTGTCAGACTGCGGTCAACGCGCACGATGGGCCGAGCAGCACAGCGCCCGCGAAAACTTAGCAGGCCGTGGCCCATGCGGACAACGGGGTCAACGGGCACGACTGCGCGGTTGCTCTGCTCGATCTCAAGTAGAGCCACGTCGGTAGTGGCGGCGCGAGGTAGGCATGCACGGTGGGGTCGAGGGGAAACGGGGACGGCACCGGAGGTTGGATCCGGGGCCGGCGGGCGAGCTCCAACCGGATCAGTTGCGGCGAAGCTCCTGCAGCTGTGCTCATGGTGGTGAGTGGAACGCCCTCAATGCGGCTATATCTCCCACGTGTCGAGGCACGACTTAGAGGCATAACCGCATTGAAAGCAATGTCGCAAGTTAGGCAATCATCACAACATCCCATGTAATATATATAATAAAGGGGAGATACAATAGTTGGCTTACACTCGCCACGTCACATCAAAGTACATAAATAACATACATCGTCCAAACACTCATGGCCCGACTACGGCGCCAAAATAAAAGACAACCCAACAAACGACATAGGTCCCGATCACCCCAACTGGGCACCACTACTGATGATCGGGAAAAGACACATAGTAACGCTGAGAATCCTCGTCGTACTCCCACTTGAGCTCAAGCGCGCCATCTGGAGCTGTATCATCTGTCCCTACATCTGGTGTAATAGTAATCTGTGAGCCACAGGGACTCAGCAATCTCGCACCCTCACGATCAAGACTATTTAAGCTTAATAGGAAGGATGGGGGTAAATGTAAGTGGAGCTGCAGCAAGCGACTAGCATATATGGTGGCTAACTTATTCGCAAAAGAGAGCGAGAAGAGGAGGCAAAGCATGAGCGAGAAACTAGGGAGCAACCTACGCAAACATAACTCCAACACCGTGTCCACTTCGCGGACTCCGCCGAGAAGAGGCCATCATGGTAACAAACTCAGTTGATTCATTTTAATTAATTAAGTCTCAAGTTATCTACAACCGGACATTAACAAATTCCAATCTGCCCATAACCACGGGCACGGCTTTCAAAAGATCAATCCCTGCAGGGGGGGTCCAAACTTAGCCCATAACAAGCTCTCACGGTCAACGAAGGAATAGACTTCCACCCAAGACACACCGATCAGACTCGGTATCTTGGTACAACAAGACGCTTCGACAGGTTAAAACAAGACCAGCAACACCGCCCGAATGTGCCGACAAATCCCGATAGGAGCTGCACATATCTCTTTCTCAGGGCACACTCAGATGAGCGCTCCATACAACTAAAACCAAACCTCGAGTTTCCCCGAGGGGGCGCTGCATAGGACTCTAGTTCGGACCAACACTCAGAGGAGCACTGGCCCGTGGGGGGTTTAAAATAAGATGACCCTCGGGCTCCGGAAACCCAAGGGAAAAAGAGGCTAGGTGGCAAATGGTAAAACCAATGTTGGGCATTGCTGGAAAAGCTTTAATCAAGGTGAACTATCAAGGGGTTCCCATTATAGCCCAACCGCGTAAGGGACGCAAAATCCGGGAACATAACACCGATATGACGGAAACTAGGCCGGCGAGTGTGGAACAAAACACTAGGCGAGAGGCCGAGCCTTCCACCCTTTACCAAGTATATAGATGCATTAAGATAACATGGCAATATAATGATATCCCAACAAGTAAATAAATGTTCAAACAAGGAACGGCTCCAATCTTCACCTGCAACTAACAACGCTATAAGAGGGGCTGATCAAAGCGGTAACATAGCCAATCAATGGTTTGCTAGGACAATGGTGGGTTAGAGGTTCAACATGGCAATTGGGAGGCTGACAAGCAAGTGGTAGGCATCGTAGCATTGCCATAGCAAAAGAGCGAGCAAGCTAGCATAGCAAAGATAGTACTGATTTCGAGGGTATGATCATCTTGCCTGCACAGTTGTCAGAGTTGACTGGATCCTCAAAAGCAAACTCAACGGGCTCCTTGTTAGCGAACTCGTCTCCCGGCTCTACCCAAACAACACAAACAAGCAACAAGGATAAAATCAACCACGTGCAAACTCCAACAATAAGATGCAATGATGGTATGCTATGCGGGATGCGATGCGGGATGCAAAATGCAAGACGTGACAGGAAATGCATGAACCTGGCCTCAACATGGAAAACCAAGTGTGCCACTGGATAGAGGGGATGAAATCGCTTGGAAACGATATAAAGATCATTGGAATCGGAGTTACGGTTTGGAAATGGCAAGCGTTTTAAGATATGACACCGGTCTGCGATTTACAGCAAGTAGGCATCTAAATGCAACGAAATGAACATGCTACAGCCACCAAACATGACAACAAAATACATGGCAGGGATGCCGACAAGATTCTTAACAAAACACTAGCACTGAGCCATGGCCAAATTCATCCATTATGAGGTTCAAACAAGCATGGCAAAAACGAATATGCAAAACAGATTTCAGACTTTGTGAAATTAACACTAGTCTGAAATTTCAGACCACGATGCTATCTTCGGAGCAGGAAAACAACATGATACATAGCCTGATTATGACAAGTAAGAACATAGCATGGAGCTACTCAACAAGCTTAAAAAAACACCGAAAGTGACCTGGGGCCAAAAGGGTTCACAAAACACTCTAACGAGCACACGAACATAGATGAAACACAATCAGTTTTCAGACTTAGTGAAAACTGAGACATGCTGAAATTTAACTCACGAAGGCATGTAAACGAGCTCGATGCACTCACTACGGTGCAAGTCATAGCAAGGCAAGCATACATCCATTAAGAAGGCACAAAATGCTACCTAGACATGGCAAGAACAATGGCATAGCATGCACGGATCAATAACAATAGCATTGGCAAAATCTCAAACAAGTTGACCATCTGCCCAGATTTACCACGAAGCAAAAGTAGAGCTCGATTGACTCAAGCTAGAGCACTCCACATGTGCAAAAAAAGACATGGATGGATAGAGCATAACACGATTAACAAAACTCCCTTACTGATCATCCTCAAAAGAGGCACGGATCACTAGGAAACAAGCAGAACATATGGCATCATGAACTAAATAATCCCAGACTTAGTGAAATCCACAAAGTCCCTGAAAACAGATCTACCAAGTGCCTCACTTTGCAAGCTTGCACAAGTCACCACACACATCCTAAAAATGCATGGGTTGCACCTATGGAAAGAAGACAAAATGCTTCACAATTCATATCAGAAACTCACAGGCATATCATGCACACAATAATCATGGCAAAAATGACAAAAGTCTAAGATGAACTAGCAGATCTGACAATTATCTCACGAAGCCTCCTTCTAGCAGCATTTCGGGCATCAAGATGAACTCAAATGAAAATGATGCAATGGAATGAAATGATGTACATGTCGAGGCGAACATTTTGATATACTATATGTCCAAAACGGAGATACGGATGCGGAGATATCATTAGTCAAAGTTTGCTTAAAAATTAAGGGGGAGAGGGAAAAGTCAACCGAGATCCGGATCTAAGGTGGAACTGTAGCATGCCGGGGTACTGTAGCACGAGCTCGCCGGAGGCTTGCCAGAAATGGCGGGGACGGCGGCCGGAGAAGGTGCGCCGGCGAGGGGAGGCGGAGGAGGACGGCGGGGCCGGGCACGGACGGCGAGGCGGTGAGCGCGGCGTCTCCGGTGGCGGTTGGTGGCGGAGCCGGCGTCGGGCGAAGCCGGAGATGGGCGGCGCGGGGAGCTCCTGGCGCGGCGGAGGCAAGGATCCAGCGCGGCGGCGACCGGACGGCTCGGTGGCGGCGGGAGGAAGTAGACGGCGTCGGCGACCGGGCACGCGCGCGGGCTGGGGAGGGCCCCGTGTGGGCCTGCGGGCCGTCGGAGGCGGCGATGTGGACCGGGGCGGCGGGCGAATCCCGTCACGACACGTGGCGGCGGCGGGCTAACCGGACATGTCCGGTTCGCGATATTTCGTCCGGCAGCGGCGAGAGGGATGGATCTAGGGTTAGGGGGGAGAAGAACCGTGAATTTCGAAGGGGGGGTGCATATATAGGCATAAGTGGAGCTAGGAGAGTCCAAATGAGGTGCGGTTTTCGGCCACGCGATCGTGATCGAACGCTCTAGGACATGGAGCAGAGTTTGGTGGGTTTTGGGCCAAATTGGAGGGGTGTTGGGCTGCAACACACACGAGGCCTTTTCGGTCCCTCGGTTAACCGTTGGAGTATCAAACGAAGTCCAAATGGTACGAAACTTGACAGGTGGTCTACCGGTAGTAAACCAAGGCCACATGACAAGTCTAGGTCCAATCCGGAAATGTTTAATCCCCAAACACGAAAGAAATCTAGAATTGACCACCGGAGGAGAACGAAGCGCCGGAATGCAAAACGGACAACGGGGAAAATGCTCGACTGCAAGAGATGAACATGTATGCAAATGCAATGCACATGATGACATGATATGAGATGCATGAAAATGAAAACAACACACGGAGACAAAGACCCGAACGTGAGAAATAAATATAACTTAACGCCGGAAACGACAAGAGTTGGAGTACAAATTGGGAAAGTAATATCTGGGGCGTTACAGTGAGGCACGTTGAGAGAGAGAGGAAAGGAAGGCTCGGAGAAGGAGGTGGAGAATGGCAGTGCGACCTGACTGGTCGCCAGCGACGGCGGACTCCGGTGACCCGCCGGAGCAGCGAACGACGGCAGGAGGCATCGCGTGAGAGTTGGTGGCGAGGAAGCGTGAGGGGAGCGGGGCTCCTGAGGCTGCGGCGGCGATGCGGGCTGGTCCGAGCCCATATGGGCTCGAGCGGGCCCCGATCTGGGTCGGGCGGGCCGGCGTGAGGTTGGAGGAGTGAGGCGCTGGCAGGGGCACGTGGCGCGCTACCACTGGCCCTAGGCGGCACCGACGGCAGGTTCAGGTGGTGGCTCGCCCGCTGGGGCAGTGCCAAGTGGCGGCGTGGGTCAGGCCGGTGCGGAATGCGAGGTGCAGGTGGGAGGAGGCTGGCGGCGCGCTGATTTTGAGGAGGGAGTTGTCTGCTGCCAAAAATGGGAGGGGAGGCTTCCTTTTATAGACAGGGTTATGGTTTGAGGGGTTAGGAGGGGTTTTTGGACCGTGCGGTCTCCATCGGACGGCTCCGGATGCAAGAAGGGGTAGGTTGAGTCTAGTGGGCTGTGTAGAGGGCCATGGACTGAGAGGAGAGAAGAGAATTGTAGCCCGGCAACAGTTTCCGAAGACCGAAAACGTCCGACGTAAGACCGACTATATTGTCGCTATAGTTATCCGTTGGGGCATCAAATGGACTCCGAACGTGATGAAATTTGGCAGGCGGCCTACTGACAACATAAAAACACCGCATGCCAACTTTCAACCCATTCCGAGAACATTTTCCGACAACTTATAAAATACTATTTCGGACATGCCGCGGGCGCGTGCAAGTGTGTCTGTGCTCAGAACGGACAACGGAAAGAACGTGGAGACCCGGGTGGATGCAAGTATTAAAAACATAATGATGCAATGCGGATGATGCATGGCAAGATGCAACACGCAAGCGAAATACAAGGCAACAATAGCGAATAACTGGAAGACACCTGGTGCGTCAGTCTCGAGGCGTCACAACACTCCACCACTACAAGAGGATCTCGTCCCGAGATCTAGGATGGCATCGGAGGGAAACGGAAGAGGAAGAGAAGAGGTAAAACTAAGTTGCTTCTTTGACAAACGAGTGAAACCAAAGAACCTTGCGAGGTTGAACAAATTGAAAGAAAGAATGCAACGAGGATGAATAATGTTGAAGACACTCGGTTAGAAAAGAGGTACAAGGAACATTACTAGAACCTTGTAGGTTGAAAGACATAAGAAAAAGGGTTGCAATGTACAAGAAGTACATGCAAGCACTCCGGTTGAAACAAGATGTACAAGGAACAAGAAAAAATCAATGACGACAACACTCCGGTTAACACAAGATAGAGAAGGAATAAGAATGATATAATTTGGACAGCACTCCGACTGTAAATGGAAGGAATTGAACATTATCTTGACAAAATGGGATGATGGGTTGAAGAGTGTAACATCACAAAGCCTCCGGAAGAAATGCAAGAATGGAATGAAAAGAATGGAGAAGAGAAAACATCCTCCCCCACAATAAAATTGGAAAAGCATCCTTACGAAGAAGGGTCGAATGGAGTTGTTGGAAATCCAACAATGAAAAGAGTAAGCTTGTTGTGGGCTTAAGGAAAACTTCTCAAAATTGAGGCGAAAATCTTCCACTACGGAAACAAAAGATTGGATTGATATCAACAAGGAGATGAGAAGCTTATTTCACCGGAAGGATAAATGAAGAACTTGGGTCATTTATAAGCACCATAAATAGCACCAATCTTTAGGGAAAGCTTTAGGTGAAATATAATCCAAGATAAATCCAATAAAGAGATGGATGGGTTGAAGAGATGTCTTGAGCGAAGAGAAAATGATGGATTTAGATATCTCATTCCTGACAACTTGTGAATCATGAAACACGAAGGAAAATTGTAAAGAGTGACATAACACCACCTTGAAAGATAAGGCAGAAAGGTTTGAACTTGGAAATGCAAGATGAAGAATACTTGAGCTCCTCCAAGGAAAATCTTGAAGAAAACTTAGAGAATGAATTAAATCTTTGAAGAACGACCATGTTCACCCTTCGTGAGAACACGGGTAACAAAAGAATGATCAAACAAAAGAAAAGAGAAGTTGAAAACACAAGGTCAAACCTTGCAATGATTGGATGGAGCTTTGCGATGATATAATTGAGAGAGCTTGGAACTCCGGGAAAATAAAAATGAAACAATTGAAACCGAGAATTTGATGAGCCTCCGGAATTAGGAATTTGTCGGTGTACTAAAGTAGGGGTACCTTAGTATCCCGAACTTGTGCACGGGCAGTCGTAGCACCCCGCGGCAAGGCTTGCCGGGCGACTGCCAAGGTCCTCCGTGGTTCCTTTGGAGCCATTCAAGAACAAAGTATCCAAGACCCCGGCAAGAGGAGCTTGCTAGGGAGGCCAACCAAGACACCTCAAGGAACTTGCCGCAACGCATCATGTGTCCCGGCATGACCCGGTGAGCAACAAGCTCCCGGACGCGACAAGACCCGGTGAGCGACAAGCTCTCGGACGCGACAAGACAGCATCCGCGGCAAGGCGCTTGCTGCGGCAAGCTACTACTCCGCAGCCCACGCTCCAGCTCACCCACCAATGTGTCGCTCTGGGACCGTCCCTGGCGTACGTGGCGGGAGGCTGTGCAGCCAGGGGCATGCGGTGGCAAGCAGGCGCTGACAAGATAGCCATCGTGGCAAACGGTGGCGCCCCTGACGGTCCCTTTCTGCACCGTCTAGGCGACACAGACAGGCATTTAATGCCTTTGTCCCCTGCCGTCAGGGTTAGGTATGATACAACTGTAGTAAGCGGTGGCGCCAACTACCACCTCTTTTACGTTTTTACCCTCACCTCTGTTGCCACCTGTCGGTGACCCCTTTGACATATAAAAGGAGGCCCATGCGCAACAGTGGGGGGGGGGAGGATCATTCTCACGCTCGGTCTCGCTAGCCATCCAAGTGTACTGTAGCATCCATCGCTCCCAAGCAAGAACACAATACAGACCAAAGCAGGAGTAGGGTTTTACGCATCCGTGCGGCCCGAACCTAGGTAAACCGATCGCGTCGCTCGTGCGTTCGCCTCGATCTGCTCTTTGTGCATCCTCCGCCCCCTGCCGAACCGAATGGGGCCCCGGTCCGCCGCGGTCCCACAGGTGTCCGTGGGATCAGCACCCCCGACAGAATTAATCACTTGGATTAAAAAAGAATAAGAATTAGGTTATGCTTATCCTTCATTAATTAAATTGATGACAAGCAATGGATTTGCATACTACTTATTCTCGTTGGAAAGGATTTAGGAGTGATATAGCGTAATCTTGAGAAAGTCTTCAACGAACCACCGGTAGGATTGAAACAACGAATAAATTGATATGATAAACGAAGGAAGAAGAATCTTGGAAGAACCAATGTAAGAATAGAAAATGAATGAACAAAAGATAAAGAAACACTGGAAAGAATTATCAAATGAATGAAGATGCTTGAGATAATTTAGATACAAGTGAACAAAGAGATCATGAACTCATTAGAGGATGTTTGAGCGATGCATCGGTAAGATTTCGGAGACCGGGAGCTGAAAGCTGGAATGAATAATTCTAAGATGATGGGCTCCAGAGAATCAAATTGAAAAGACCCCTGAATTGCTTCAGATGGTTGAAAAGAATTCTCACAATCGAAAACAACTACGAGAGGATGGCATCAAGCTTGAATCATGAATCTTTGAAAAGAACGGGTAAGGATTTAAGAGGAGCACTTCTTCGGTCTTCAAAATTTGAGAAATGCGACGAGAAAGGCCATCATGAATTTTAGGCACTCCGGAATGAAGAATATAAAGATTGAGCCTATGATGAAAAGAATTTGAAAGATCTTGGTGAAAGACATTTGACTGATGATAACTCAATCTTATGTCAAACTTTGAAATGAATTTGAGAATAACTCCAGGAAAATTAGAAAAGTCAGGTAAGATCCTGGGAAAATACCTATTGGTTAGGCCCACTCAAGAAAAGCACCATTGAAATGATTGCTCGAACGAGAGATTGCACCGGTTGAATTAAATTGCGTGAACGAGATGACACCCTCGGAACAGGTTGAACGAATGCAGAGTGGAAACACGAATCTTCGAGATATCTTGAGCACTCCGGAACAATTGAATAGCTAGAAGTGGATGATTAGGAGGTGCGTCAAAACTAGAAAGCATTAGAACCGAGCAAAGTATATGATCGACAAAGCTTGGATTAAATCCACTTGAGAAGAAAACGAGTGAAGAGTGACAAACTTGATGCTACCTCAGTATCTTCATGAGAATCACTGGATAAGAACATTGAGGAAAGAATGAAGAAACTTCACATCCATAAGAAGGATACTTGATTCAGAAATCTGAGTCCTTGAAGGAAAAGGGAGGGCGGGAAAAACAAATACAACTTGGGAGGAATGAAACAAACACCGTTGAGAATACTTAGAGTTGACCTTGCGAATGTTGAAATGATCGGATCCACTTGAAGAGAAAACACGCCAGTTGAAAATGATTGACATGACAATCTCGTTTATCAGGAAGGATTGGTATTCACATAGGAGTATGAGAACACCGCTTAGGGAAGGTATGGAATCAAAACTTGACATTGAAGCAACTCGAATACCACAACTCAAAACAAAACAAAGGATTGCCTTAGAAAATAAGCTGGAAACAAACATAAGATAGACCCCATGTCGTATCATGTGTGTGTTGGAAAGATATTCTAGGAGCTACTTGAATTCCCACTTATAAACTCCCAAAACTTTCTGGTTATGCAATCAGGTGTTGGGGATACAGGGAAGAATAATATCTCACCCAAACTAACAATTCCTACATCCAGCCGTGTCCATCATTCAACACATAACCAAGAAACCTTCGGAAATCATTTACCCCAACCTTTGAAAAGCATCCGTTATACAAGTTATGGAAATACTCCCGTACTCCCGCCCTAGTACTGGGTGGCGTCGAGGTTATCTCACCAACAACTGCATAAAAGAGATTTTTTATGTCGGCGAAACTCTGGTATTCCAAAATTGCAATGATAAAATTGTGACGAGAACACCTCGGAGCTCAACTCCCCGGGACACTGCGACAACCCCTAAATGTCAGGAGGCACCAAGAACAATGTTCTTGTCACAAAACCATCGGAACAATTCCAAGATACCCGCATGATCCTAAAAAAATTCGTGAAATTTGTGGAGAGGAGAGTCAAAACTTCTACGTCACCAGGCGTCACCAGAGCGATGAAGGGACTGTGTCGGGTTGTAGGATCGACATATGCCAATGGGTGGCTTATCATTGCGGGGGCCAAAAGAACGTCGCTGGTGCCTGGAAACGGGATGAGGCGAAGACATGCACGCCGGCGAATCTTACCCAGCTTCAGGGCTCTCCGGGGAGATAACACCCCTACTGTTGCTCTGCGGGGTCTCCGCATGGTTACTAAGTGGACAAGTAGCTACAATGCTCCTTGAGCTGTTTTGGGTGGAAGGAGGAAGAAGGGCTCGGCTCAGCTTGCTTCTTCTCCTTGTATGTGTCTAGGTCTAGAAAGAGAGTTCCCCCTTTGCATGGGTGCACCGGGGGGTTTATATAGGCCTACCTCCCGGGGGTACAATGGTAATCCGACTGGGCACGGGGCCCAGCCGTCTGTGACTATGCTCGCCGGCTTCTCCGCCGGCTTCTGGGGCCCGCCGGATGGCGGGTCCCGCCGGCTGCCGGCTCCTGGGTCGACAGGCCGGCCCCACTGGCCAGGGCCTGGTCGGCGGCTGGTTACTGTTACTTCGTGTCGTGGGCGCAGGCTTGGTCGAGGTAAGCGTGGCTACAGTAATGCCACCCTGGCGGGCGATTATTGTAGCCCCGCCGCGTCTTGTCTCTTTAATGGGCGTTTCCTTCGAGGGGGGCGGCAGGCCGGCTACGTGAAGCCGGCCCTCTGTCTTGCCGGCTTGAGAGGAGGCGCGGCTGCCTTCGGCATCTCTCTCCCCGAAGGGGCCCACCGCCTCGGGGGCCACGCTGGCGACCCGTAGAGGACGGCGCCAGAGCCGCCGGGGCTACAGTGCCGCGCCGGGCGGGCCGCAGCGGCCCGCACGACGCGCTGTACCAGGCGTGCTCCGGGTTTTGGGGGTGGCAGGCTCGACTGTTGCCACGCCCCACTTCATCATTGCAGAGTGGACGCGTACATCGCGGGTACGGTGTTGACCGATTTATGGGAGCCGGCCTAGCAGTAGCCGGCCTTTGCCGTAGCCGGCCCTGAAGTAGCCGGCACTGCCGTAGCCGGCCTTGCCGTAGCCGGCCCTCCGCAGGCTTCTCCAGGAGGGTGAAAAGGTGGGCCGCCCTGAAGCCGGCCAGGAAGGTAGCCGGCTGGGGGGAGACGGCCCAAGTCTTGAGTCTTCTTATGAGCCGGATGGGCTCACAATTTTTTCTGAGGGGCTAGGGGAAGCCGGCTGGGCTACCCATATCTATTTACCCCGACAGTAGTCCCCGAAGGCGGGCGACCTTCACGGCAGACGGAAGGACGGGAAGCTTGGCCGGCTTCATACCCCGAGGGGCCGACCTCGTCATTGCAGCCGACTTCGGAGCACTTTTTGTTTATCAGGGTGGCAGTGGTTGACCCGCGGGCCGGCCGCGGGCCCCACGACGTGCCACGTGGCGGGGAAGTCCTGCCGTCGCACGCGCGCGACAGGACGCTGCCGCAGGCACGGGCCCACCACTCCCTGGCCTCGGCCCGGGCGCAGATCTTCTGTGGCCCGAGGGGACTGCTTGCCTCCCCGCGGCCGTTACTTCGCGTCATCAAGGCGTGCAATTAACGCGGGCGTGGGGGAGATGGGCACGATCGATCCCCACGATCCCCCACGCTGCGCCTCCTCAGCTCTGGCGCACGCGCCTACAAGTAGGGGGGGGAGGGGGAGAGGCACAGGCCCGTTCGCTCCCCCGCTCCCCGTCCCTCCTGCCCCTCCTCTTCTTCTTCTTCTTCTTCCTCGCGCCCGACGCAGTTTCACGCCGCAGCCCACCCAAGCCGCCATGTCTCTGGCTTTGTCGAGCTCGTGGGACGGGTCCAATGTCCACGAGGACCATATCGAGTTCCTCCGCCAGACCCGGTGCCTGCCCGCCGCCAACCTCATGCAGGTGCGCCTGGCGCCCACGAAGGAGGTCTCGCCGGCGCCGGAGGAAGGCGAGCGCGTCGTCCTCCGCACGCACTTCCTCTGTGGCTTCGGCTTCCCGGCGAGCAGCTTCATGCGTTCCTTCCTCGAATTCTACAACCTCCAACCGCACCACGTCACTCCCAACACCGTGCTGCAGCTCTCGGCCTTCGTCTCGCTCTGCGAGGGGTTCTTGGGGGTGCTGCCGACGCTGGAGCTCTGGGCGGAGCTGTTCCAGAACAAGCTCGGCACCGTCTCCGCCGGCGTGCCGGCTCCTTGCGGCGCCTTCATTGCGATGAAGAGGGCAAGCGACGACAACCCCTTCCCCCACATCCCTCTGATCCAGTCTGTCAAGCTCTGGCAGAAGTCTTATTTCTATGTCAAGAACGTCGCCCCGCACGGCGACTACGTCAATCTGCCGGCTTACGTAGCCGGCCCGCCGGTTGGGAGGCGGCGGTCCTGGGGCTACAGGTCGAAGTCCTTGTCTCCGGCTGGGAATGCTTCCGTCGCCCGGCTTCGGGTGATGATCCAATCGGAAGGCCTGCGCGCATCCGACTTGGTGGCCGCCTTCGTCGAGCGCCGGGTTCTGCCCCTCCAAAGCCGGCCGCACATGATGTGCCAGATGAGTGGCCGGTTCGACCCTTGCCGGCTGAGCACATGGGAGATGACCCATGCCGAGGTGGCTCTGATGGCGAACTACATCGCCAACCTGAAGCTCACCGACGAGTGGCAGTTCGGCAAGGCGCCGTACTCCCGCGCCCATCCTCCGCCTGTGGTAAGTTTTTCTTCTCGTCGTCTGCCGGCTTGAGTCAGCCGGCTTCTGACCAGGCGGCTCTTCTCTTCTTTCTCTTCATCAGAATCCTCTCCTCCCGCCGCCAGCCGGGGCGGCTGGAGTCAATCGCGAGTATGCCCCGGACTGCACGGTGGACGACCCCGACGACCCGGACCTTTCCGCAGTCGCCATGGAGGACGCCGCCACGGGGGACGCCGCCGAGCTCGGTGGCACAGGGCTCTCGGCCAGCTTCAACGACTGGCCGTATGACTTCGAAGCCGAAGAAATCCCGCGCCACCAGCCGGCAACCGACCGCCGCGGCGCGGGCTCGACTGCCGCGCCGACTGCCGGTGGTGGGAAGGGGAAACGCCGGGCCGCGTTCCCACTCTTCGGGAGCCGGCCGAAGAAGCCGAAGGCCTCCGTCGCGGCCACGAAGCGCGAGGAGGCGGCGGCGAAGGCGGCCCGCTTCCGGAGGGCGGTGAAGAAGCCCCCCTCAGTTTCTGCGTAAGTCTTGTAGCTGCCGACGCTCTTGTTATTCTGTAGTCTGCCTTTTCTTGAATGCTTTTCTGATCTTCTGAGCAGGGCGCCGCTCTCCCTTGAGCGAGGCCCAGCCGGCTCCGTTGTCGGGCCGAGTGCCGGATCCTCAGGGTCCCGCCGAGTGGACCCCCGCACCGAACTCGACGCAGCCACGGAGCACAACACTCGCGAGGCGCGTCGAGAGAGGGAGGCGGCCGAGCGGGAGGCGGCCGAGCGGGAGGCGGCCGAGCGGGAGGCGGCGGAGCGGGAGGCGGCGGGGCGGGCGGCCGCGGAGACGGAGACGGACGGCGCGCGTAGCCAGCCTCCGCTACTCGCCATCCCCCTCCAAACTTTGGATCCAGACATCCCTCTGCCCACGGCGGAGGAGATTATCCCCGAGCAGCCATCGGTGCAGAGGGACGAAGTCTTCGAGGTTTCCGTCGAGAGGACGTCGCCGGCAGCACCAGCCGGAGCAGGCAAAGGCGGCCAACCATTGGCGGTGCCGGAGGAGCCGGCCCGGGCTGCGCCTGAGGCCGGAGCCGGCCTCGAGATCGAGCTGGCGGCGGGCCGGCGTGCCGGAGGGGGCACGGCGCCACCGGACACGCGCCGAGCCGCGGGGGCCGAGCAGACGGCAGACACCTTGTTGGCGGCCAGCTCCGCCACGTCCGGATGGACTCCTAGCGGAGGGAGCGGCGAGCTGAACATCACGGCTCAAGAGGTTCGGAGCCGGCTGCAGGCACAGGCCGGCCTCCTGAGGCAATTTACTCAGGAGTTTCTGTCGACGCGGTCTGCAATCCGGGTAAGTCTTCGCTCATTGACCGTTCTGGTCCTTTGAATTTTTTCCGTGGGGGCGCGCTAGCGCACCCACTGGGTGTAGTCCCCGAGATCCGGGCCGACTGCGGCGCAGTCGGGTCGGATCTTACTTGATGACTATCTTGACTGTTTTTTCTGATCTCCAGGATTATCACAATTCTCGTGCCGCCGCCTTCAACTCCCAGGCTCGAGAGCTGAGCCGAAGGAACGAAGACCTCGCCAGCAGCCGGCGTAAGTGTTTTCTCCTTGTTAGTTTCTCATGGGGGCGCGACAGCGCACCCACTGGGTGTAGTCCCCGAGAGCCGGGCCGACTGCAGCGCAGTCTGGTCGGATCTTCCTCGACAACTTTTTCCTTTGCTAACTTTTTCTCTATCTTTTGCTCGTGCAGAGGCCAACGCCGACCTGTGAAGGGAACTCGGCGAGGTGCATGCCGCTCTTCGCGCCAAGAACTCCGAGTATGCTGACTTGGTACAAGAGCGCGACCGCCTGGCGAAGAAGCTGGCCGACCAGGAGGAGAGCCACAAGGCGGCCCTGCAAAAGGCGCAGGATGGCGAGGCTACCCTAAAGGCGGAGTTTGAGGCCAGGGAAGCGAGCTGGGCCGAGACGCGCCAGGCGCTGGAAGAAGGCTTCGGCCGGATCGAGGATCTCATCGATGGTAGGCTGTCTTTCTTGCTCTTCTTCCATCTGCCGGCCGCCTATGGTTTTGTTTTGACTTGTGTTTGCTGTCTTGCGCAGAGTACTTCCCCGGTCAATCCGTCCTTGCCGCCCAAGCCATTGAAGCTTACCGCGAGGAGCGCCGTCAGGCCGGGGTCGTGATTCCGCCGGACGCGAACCGGACGTTGTCGGAGCAGCTTATCGCCGTCCAGGCGCGGCTGCAGCTGGCCCACCGGCTGCTCCGCCGGCTCCAACGCGTCGGGGCGACGATGCTGGCCGCGCTCTGGCCCGGCCAGACAATTCCCCGCACCCCAAGCCGGACGGCCGACTGGCTCGAAGTTGCAGTCGGCCGCCTCGAGGCCTGGAAGGCGTCCGCGGCCCGTCTTGGAGCCGGGCGCGCGCTGGAGTTCGTCCGTGCGTGGTACCCAGGGCTGAGCCTGGACCAGCTGCAGACGTGGCGGTCGGAAGCCGACGCGGAGCTGGAGGAGGTGCGGCCGGCGATCGCGCAACGCGCCTCGACGATCGCCGAGTTCACCGACACCAGCGTCTTCGCGCCGGAGCTCAACGATGATGGCGCCGCTCAGCCGGAGGAATGGTTCGGGCTGAACCCGGCGGACAGCGAAGACTCGGCCGAGGAGATCGCCTCCAGCGACGAGGGCGAGGACGACGAGGAGGAGGACGGCGAGGACGCCGAGCCGACTGGTGAGACGGCCGACCGTCCCCCAGCCGACCGTGTCTCCAGCAACGAGCCACGCGGGAGCGCGCCCTCTGCCGGAGACGACGATCAAGCCGAGGTTGGCCAACCGGCCGCTCCTCCAGCCGGCGCGACTACATCCACCGCCTAGCCCGGCTCGTCTGCGGCCCCGCCGGCTTGATCTGCCGTTCTTTTTGTCCCTGTTTTTACTTTTTCGGACAATTTTAAGTTTCTACAATTCCACCCACTGGGGGTGTATCGAACAATGTTGGACGTCGACCTCTCTGGAGGCCTTTTGTGTAAATATTAATATATGCATGTGTTGGCGTTCACCCGATTGTACTTTTTTGTCCTTAGGCTCTTTCCTTTGCCGCCTTCCCTCTTTGGGAAGGCAAGTACTTGAGCTTTCGTGGATTTGAAGTAGACTGAATGTAAGCCGGCCGGCCGGCTACTCTGGTAGTCGGTCGGCGTGAGGTAGTCAGCCGGCTTTTGTTATATATGCGAGCCTGTTTGGTCCCTAGCCTTTTTTCATGTGCGCACCCCTTCCGGCTTCTGGCTCTTGCCAGCCGGGCAGTCGGTTCTTCGAGCTGCGATTTCGGCAAGAGCCAGGCCTGGGTGTCGGCGCATTACTTGTCTGACCGCGGGTAGGGCTCCTAATATAACTCTAGTCGGCTAGTCCCCGGGCCGACTCGTCGGACCCGGTACCGAACAAAATAAATGAAGAGGTAAAATCATACGCATGATAACTTTCATTCATAAGATAAAGGGTGGCAGTCCCCGAGTCTTTCTCGGGGAGCCTACTGTTTCGTACTAAATACAAAAGTGGGAATAACACATACTGCGCTTTAACTATAAAACTTCCGAAGGAGATTTGCGTTCCATGGTCGCTCCGACTCCTTGCCGGAGTCGTCTCTCTTGTGTGCCTTCGGCTTCTGTGCGTCAATGAGGTAGTAGGCGTCGTTTCCCAAGGCTTTGCTGATGATGAAGGTGCCTTCCCAGGGTGCTGCGAGCTTGTGCTGGCCGGCTGTTCGCTGGATCAGCCGGAGCACAAGGTCGCCCTCCTGGAAGGATCTTGGTCGGACCCTCCGGCTATGGTATCGGCGCAAACCCTGCTGGTAGATGGCGGACCGGTTGAGGGCTAACAACTGGGCCTCTTCCAGCAGGTAGACACCGTCTTCTCGTGCTTCTTTGGCTTCTTCTTCCGTGTACATGGTTACGCGAGGCGAGTCGAACTCGATGTCTATTGGGATGACCGCCTCGGCACCATATACAAGGAAGAAGGGAGTGAAGCCGGTTGATCTGTTGGGAGTAGTGCGCAGACTCCATAGGACAGCCGGCAGCTCATCGAGCCAGCAGCCGGCTGAACGCTCCAGAGGTACGACCAGTCGAGGCTTGATGCAGGACAAAATAAGGCCATTTGCTCGCTCCACTTGGCCGTTTGACTGCGGGTGGGCGACTGACGCAAGGTCCAGCCGGATACCTTGCGCAGCGCAGAACCGTGCCAAGGCACCTTTGGCAAAGTTCGTGCTGTTGTCGGTGATGATGCTGTGCGGTACGCCGTACCGGGTTGTTATATCTGCAATGAGGGTCACTACAGTCGGCCCATTCAGCTTCTTGATCGGCTTCGCCTCGATCCACTTGGTGAATTTGTCGACGGCGACGAGCAAATGTGTCATGCCGCCGCGCGCCGTCTTGAATGGGCCCACCATATCCAATCCCCAGACGGCAAAGGGCCAGGTGATGGGAATGGTCTTGAGTGCCGAAGCTGGCATGTGTTGCTACGAGCTGAAAAGCTGGCAGCCTTTGCAGTGTTTGACTAGCTCTTTGGCGTCATCCAAAGCAGTCGGCCAGAAGAAACCGTGGCGGAAGGCTTTGGCGACAAGTGATCTTGACGCGGCGTGGTGGCCGCACTCTCCTTGGTGTATATCCCTGAGGTTCGCGATGCCTTTCTCCTGCTCGACGCATCGCTGCAAGACTCGGTGGCGCTGCGCTTGACAAGCTCTCTTTTGATGATTGTGTATGCTCCAGCCCAGCGCTGAACTGGTCTTGCTTCGTTTTTGTCAGCCGGCAGGTCATGGTTCACCAAAAAGTTGCAGATGGTTTGGGCCCATGATGGGGCGGCGACCTCCTCTGCCACAAATGTGGCCACAGCCACCAGGGTGGGCGGGCTGGGTAGTGCAGTGCTGGAGTCGGCCGCCGCTTGCTGTGCTGAAGAAGTCCCCGGGCCGGCTACCGCAGTCCCTGGGCCGGGTACTGCAGTCCCTGAGCCAAATATTGAAGTCCCCGGGCCGGCTGCTTGATTCTTCGAGCCGGACCCGGCCTCCTCGGGGTTAGGCAGCACGAAAATGGAGTCGGATTCCGGAGACGGCTTGATTGAAGGCTTGAGGAGGCGCTGTAGGGCGACGCCGGCTCGTATTGCTTGCCGCGTGGAGCCTATTCGGGCCAGAGCATCTGCTAGCTCGTTGTCGGCTCGCGGCACGTGAAGGAATTCACACCCGTCGAAGTATCCGCTGATTTGCTGCACTAGGAAACGGTAGCTCGCCATGTTCGCGTCCTTGGCGTCCCAGTCGCCAGAAGACTGCTGCACCACCAAATCCGAGTCGCCATAGCAGAGGATCCGGCGAATGCCAAGTTCCTTGGCAAGCCGGAGCCCGTGTATGAGCGCCTCGTACTCGGCTACGTGTTGGAGGCGGCGAAGTGGATCTGCAGCATGTATCTGAGCTTGTCACCCTTTGGAGAGGTAAGGACGACGCCGGCTCCTTGGCCGGTGCGCATCTTTGATCCGTCAAAGTGCATGCGCCAATGGATGGAGTCGGGCGCTGGTGGTAAGTACTGGGTCTCGGCCCAGTCGACGAGGAAGTCGGCCAGTGCTTGCGTCTTGATGGCGGTGCGGGGTTGGTAGAAGATCGTGTAGGAGGCCAGCTCGATGGCCCATTTGGCCACCCGGTCGGATGCATCCCGGCTGCCTATGATGTTCGGCTAGCGGGGCAGTGCATACGACCGTGATGGGATGCTCTTGAAAGTACGGCTTCAGCTTCTTGGCGGCGAAGTACACGCCATAGCACATCTTCTGATAGTGCGGGTAATTTTTCTTCGAGGCGGACAGCACCTCGCTCAGGTAGTAAACCGGCCTCTGGACCAGCTAGGCTCGGCCTTCTTCGGGGCGTTCGACCACAATGACGGTGCTGACCACCCGGCTAGTGGCGGCAATATATAGGAGCATGGGCTCCTTCTCAGTCGGTGCCGCCAAGACAGGCGGCGTGGACAGCATTTTCTTCAGCTCGTGGAAAGCTTGGTCGGCCTGGTCATTCCACTCAAAGTGAGTGCTCTTCTTCATGAGGCGGTAGAGGGGGAGAGCTTTTTCTCCAAGCCGGCTGATGAAGCGGTTCAGAGAGGCCAGGCACCTGGTGAACTTCTGAATCTCTCTGAGCTTGGTTGGGACCGCCATCCTCTCGATGGCCTTGATCTTCATAGGGTTGCACTCTATGCCGCGTTCAGAGACCAGAAAGCCTAAGAGCTGGCCGGCTGGTACTCCGAACACGCATTTCTCCGGGTTGAGCTTGATCCGGAACCGGCGCAGGTTCTCGAATGCCTCCTTCAGGTCTTCCAGCAGAGTGCCACGCTTCTCCGTCTTCACCACAACATCATCCACATAAACGTGGGCGTTCTTGCCGAGCTGCGTGAGGAGGCACTTCTGCATGCAACGCTGAAAAGTGGCACCGGCATTCCTCAAGCCGAACGTCATAGTCAGGTAGCAGAAGGCTCCAAACAGCGTGATGAAGGCGTTCTTCAGTTGGTCATCCGGGTTCAGCTTGATCTGGTGGTATCCCAAGTAGGCATCCAAAAAGCTCAACAGCTCGCATCCGGCTGTGGAGTCTATCACCTGATCAATCCTTGGCAGAGCGAAGGGATCTTTTGGGCAGGCTTTGTTGAGACTTGTGTAATCTATACACATGCGCCACTTGTTATTCTTTTTCAGCACGAGAATCGGGTTCGCGAGCCATTCGGGGAAGAAAACTTCCATGATGAAGCCGGCTGCAAGGAGCCGGGCTATCTCCTCCCCTACGATCCTTCTCTTCTCTTCTGACAGTCGACGCGGAGCTGGAGGAGGTGCGGCCGGCGATCGCGCAACGTGCCTCGACGATTGCCGAGTTCACCGACACCAGCGTCTTCGCGCCGGAGCTCAACGATGATGGCGCCGCTCAGCCGGAGGAATGGTTCGGGCTGAACCCGACGGACAGCGAAGACTCGGCCGAGGAGATCGCCTCCAGCGACGAGGGCGAGGACGACGAGGAGGAGGACGGCGAGGACGCCGAGCCGACTGGTGAGACGGCCGACCGTCCCCCAGCCGACCGTGTCTCCAGCAACGAGCCACGCGGGAGCGCGCCCTCTGCCGGAGACGACGATCAAGCCGAGGTTGGCCAACCGGCCGCTCCTCCAGCCGGCGCGACTACATCCACCGCCTAGCCCGGCTCGTCTGCGGCCCCGCCGGCTTGATCTGCCGTTCTTTTTGTCCCTGTTTTTACTTTTTCGGTCAATTTTAAGTTTCTGCAATTCCACCCACTGGGGGTGTATCGAACAATGTTGGACGTCGACCTCTCTGGAGGCCTTTTGTGTAAATATTAATATATGCATGTGTTGGCGTTCACCCGATTGTACTTTTTTGTCCTTAGGCTCTTTCCTTTGCCGCCTTCCCTCTTTGGGAAGGCAAGTACTTGAGCTTTCGTGGATTTGAAGTAGACTGAATGTAAGCCGGCCGGCCGACTACTCTGGTAGTCGGTCGGCGTGAGGTAGTCAGCCGGCTTTTGTTATATATGCGAGCCTATTTGGTCCCTAGCCTTTTTTCATGTGCGCACCCCTTCCGGCTTGTGGCTCTTGCCAGCCGGGCAGTCGGTTCTTCGAGCTGCGATTTCGGCAAGAGCCAGGCCTGGGTGTCGGCGCATTACTTGTCTGACCGCGGGTAGGGCTCCTAATATAACTCTAGTCGGCTAGTCCCCGGGCCGACTCGTCGGACCCGGTACCGGACAAAATAAATGAAGAGGTAAAATCATACGCATGATAACTTTCATTCATAAGATAAAGGGTGGCAGTCCCCGAGTCTTTCTCGGGGAGCCTACTGTTTCGTACTAAATACAAAAGTGGGAATAACACATACTGCGCTTTAACTATAAAACTTCCGAAGGAGATTTGCGTTCCATGGTCGCTCCGACTCCTTGCCGGAGTCGTCTCTCTTGTGTGCCTTCGGCTTCTGTGCGTCAATGAGGTAGTAGGCGTCGTTTCCCAAGGCTCTGCTGATGATGAAGGTGCCTTCCCAGGGTGCTGTGAGCTTGTGCTGGCCGGCTGTTCGCTGGATCAGCCGGAGCACAAGGTCGCCCTCCTGGAAGGATCTTGGTCGGGCCCTCCGGCTATGGTATCGGCGCAAACCCTGCTGGTAGATGGCGGACCGGTTGAGGGCTAACAACTGGGCCTCTTCCAGCAGGTAGACGCCGTCTTCTCGTGCTTCTTTGGCTTCTTCTTCCGTGTACATGGTTACGCGAGGCGAGTCGAACTCGATGTCTATTGGGATGACCGCCTCGGCACCATATACAAGGAAGAAGGGAGTGAAGCCGGTTGATCTGTTGGGAGTAGTGCGCAGACTCCATAGGACAGCCGGCAGCTCATCGAGCCAGCAGCCGGCTGAACGCTCCAGAGGTACGACCAGTCGAGGCTTGATGCAGGACAAAATAAGGCCATTTGCTCGCTCCACTTGGCCGTTTGACTGCGGGTGGGCGACTGACGCAAGGTCCAGCCGGATACCTTGCGCAGCGCAGAACCGTGCCAAGGCACCTTTGGCAAAGTTCGTGCCGTTGTCGGTGATGATGCTGTGCGGTACGCCGTACCGGGTTGTTATATCTGCAATGAGGGTCACTACAGTCGGCCCATTCAGCTTCTTGATCGGCTTCGCCTCGATCCACTTGGTGAATTTTTCGACGGCGACGAGCAAATGTGTCATGCCGCCGCGCGCCGTCTTGAATGGGCCCACCATATCCAATCCCCAGACGGCAAAGGGCCAGGTGATGGGAATGGTCTTGAGTGCCGAAGCTGGCATGTGTTGCTACGAGCTGAAAAGCTGGCAGCCTTTGCAGTGTTTGACTAGCTCTTTGGCGTCATCCAAAGCAGTCGGCCAGAAGAAACCGTGGCGGAAGGCTTTGGCGACAAGTGATCTTGACGCGGCGTGGTGGCCGCACTCTCCTTGGTGTATATCCCTGAGGTTCGCGATGCCTTTCTCCTGCTCGACGCATCGCTGCAAGACTCCGGTGGCGCTGCGCTTGACAAGCTCTCTTTTGATGATTGTGTATGCTCCAGCCCGGCGCTGAACTGGTCTTGCTTCGTTTTTGTCAGCCGGCAGGTCATGGTTCACCAAAAAGTTGCAGATGGTTTGGGCCCATGATGGGGCGGCGACCTCCTCTGCCACAAATGTGGCCACAGCCACCAGGGTGGGCGGGCTGGGTAGTGCAGTGCTGGAGTCGGCCGCCGCTTGCTGTGCTGAAGAAGTCCCCGGGCCGGCTACCGCAGTCCCCGGGCCGGGTACTGCAGTCCCTGAGCCAAATATTGAAGTCCCCGGGCCGGCTGCTTGATTCTTCGAGCCGGACCCGGCCTCCTCGGGGTTAGGCGGCACGAAAATGGAGTCGGATTCCGGAGACGGCTTGATTGAAGGCTTGAGGAGGCGCTGTAGGGCGACGCCGGCTCGTATTGCTTGCCGCGTGGAGCCTATTCGGGCCAGAGCATCTGCTAGCTCGTTGTCGGCTCGCGGCACGTGAAGGAATTCACACCCGTCGAAGTATCCGCTGATTTGCTGCACTAGGAAACGGTAGCTCGCCATGTTCGCGTCCTTGGCGTCCCAGTCGCCAGAAGACTGCTGCACCACCAAATCCGAGTCGCCATAGCAGAGGATCCGGCGAATGCCAAGTTCCTTGGCAAGCCGGAGCCCGTGTATGAGCGCCTCGTACTCGGCTACGTGTTGGAGGCGGCGAAGTGGATCTGCAGCATGTATCTGAGCTTGTCACCCTTTGGAGAGGTAAGGACGACGCCGGCTCCTTGGCCGGTGCGCATCTTTGATCCGTCAAAGTGCATGCGCCAATGGATGGAGTCGGGCGCTGGTGGTAAGTACTGGGTCTCGGCCCAGTCGACGAGGAAGTCGGCCAGTGCTTGCGTCTTGATGGCGGTGCGGGGTTGGTAGAAGATCGTGTAGGAGGCCAGCTCGATGGCCCATTTGGCCACCCGGTCGGATGCATCCCGGCTGCCTATGATGTTCGGCTAGCGGGGCAGTGCATACGACCGTGATGGGATGCTCTTGAAAGTACGGCTTCAGCTTCTTGGCGGCAAAGTACACGCCATAGCACATCTTCTGATAGTGCGGGTAATTTTTCTTCGAGGCGGACAGCACCTCGCTCAGGTAGTAAACCGGCCTCTGGACCAGCTAGGCTCGGCCTTCTTCGGGGCGTTCGACCACAATGACGGTGCTGACCACCCGGCTAGTGGCGGCAATATATAGGAGCATGGGCTCCTTCTCAGTCGGTGCCGCCAAGACAGGCGGCGTGGACAGCATTTTCTTCAGCTCGTGGAAAGCTTGGTCGGCCTGGTCATTCCACTCAAAGTGAGTGCTCTTCTTCATGAGGCGGTAGAGGGGGAGAGCTTTTTCTCCAAGCCGGCTGATGAAGCGGTTCAGAGAGGCCAGGCACCTGGTGAACTTCTGAATCTCTCTGAGCTTGGTTGGGACCGCCATCCTCTCGATGGCCTTGATCTTCATAGGGTTGCACTCTATGCCGCGTTCAGAGACCAGAAAGCCTAAGAGCTGGCCGGCTGGTACTCCGAACACGCATTTCTCCGGGTTGAGCTTGATCCGGAACCGGCGCAGGTTCTCGAATGCCTCCTTCAGGTCTTCCAGCAGAGTGCCACGCTTCTCCGTCTTCACCACAACATCATCCACATAAACGTGGGCGTTCTTGCCGAGCTGCGTGAGGAGGCACTTCTGCATGCAACACTGAAAAGTGGCACCGGCATTCCTCAAGCCGAACGTCATAGTCAGGTAGCAGAAGGCTCCAAACAGCGTGATGAAGGCGTTCTTCAGTTGGTCATCCGGGTTCAGCTTGATCTGGTGGTATCCCGAGTAGGCATCCAAAAAGCTCAATAGCTCGCATCCGGCTGTGGAGTCTATCACCTGATCAATCCTTGGCAGAGCGAAGGGATCTTTTGGGCAGGCTTTGTTGAGACTTGTGTAATCTATACACATGCGCCACTTGTTATTCTTTTTCAGCACGAGAACCGGGTTCGCGAGCCATTCGGGGAAGAAAACTTCCATGATGAAGCCGGCTGCAAGGAGCCGGGCTATCTCCTCCCCTACGATCCTTCTCTTCTCTTCTGACAGTCGGCGGAGGGGCTGCTTGACTGGTTTATCATCCTCCCGCACGTGCAATTTGTGCTCGGCGAAATCCCTCGAAACACCCGGCATGTCCTTGGGGGACCATGCAAAGATATCCCGATTCTCACGGAGGAAATCGACGAGCTCGCCTTCCTATTTGCTATCCAGGCTCGCCCCAATGACGGCAAACCTCTCGGGGTGCTCGGGGTCGAGCTATATCTTCTTGGTCTCCTTGGCCGGCTGGAAAGATCCTTGGGCATCATACTCCTTGGAGTCGGCGGGTTGGTTTAGCTGCTTGCTGGCCACGGCCACGACCCGGTCCAGCGTCTTCCTCTCGGCGGCGATCACGAGGGATTCGGCCAGCCGGCTGCTGGCCGCGGCGCAGTCGGCGGACCTCTTGTAGTCGCCGGCGATGGTGATGACACCCTTGGAGTTCGGTATCTTCATCTTGAGGTAAGCATAGTGGGGGACCGCCATGAACTTGGCCAAGGCGGGTCGGCCAAGCAAGGCATGATAAGGGCTCTCCAGGTCCACCACCTCGAACCAGATTGCTTCCCGGCGGAAATGATCCTTGCCCCCAAAGAGTACATCGATCTTGAGCTTGCCGATGGGGGCACAGGACAAACCGGGTACGATGTCGTGGAACACCGTTCGAGTCGGCGCAAGTTGCTTTGCCTTGACGCCCAGCTTCTCCATGGTGTCGCGGTACAGGATGTTGATGCTGCTTCCGCCGTCGATCAGCACGTGGGAGAAGCGTGCGGCGCGCGTGTCCGTTGCAAGGGTGGCCTCCAGGACCAATGCGTAGGAGCCGGGGGATGGCATCACCTTTGGGTGGTCGGCCCGGCTCCAGCTGATGGGTTTCTCCGACCAGTGCATGTGGCCGGCTGGGCTGGTGGCGGCCGTATTGACCTCTTGTTGCTCTCGGCGCTTGCTGCGCCGGTCTTCGGGCTGGCTTGTGAAGACGACATAAGACGCTTGCTCGTCGGGGAACTCGTCCTGCACGGCGTCGACCGCGGGCCGGGCGGCTTTGGGCGGCGGAGCCGGCGGCGGCGGGCCGGCAGGCGGAGTCGGCGTGAGCCCTTCGCCCTTCGAGATTCGGGCGAGCCAGTTGTATTTGCGGGTCATGTGGTTGGACGGCTTCGCGCCGCTGTGGAACTTGCATGGGGCATCAAGGGTTTGCTCGTAGGAGAAGGCCGGCTGCCAAGCCGGCCGGCCGCCCTTGGGCTTCTTGGGTGCGGGCCGCCCCTCAGGCGGCGCGTCTTCGACCGTGGCCACCTGCCGGCTGGCGGGAGGCGGCGCAGGGCCCTTGCGCTTTTGATCATTCTGGTGTTGGCGTCGGCTGCCGTCTCCAGCCGGCGCTTTGGGCGCCGGATTGAGCACCTTTCCGGATGCGTCCACCCGGAGCTCGGTCTTCATGGAGGAGTCGGCGGTGGCGTACTTGTCGGCGATGTTCAGGAGCTCGTCGAGGTTAGTCGGTTTATCGTAGAGAAGCTTGTGCTTGAGGAGGGTGCCCTCTCAGCACCCGGCTGTGAAGTATTCGATGGCTTGCACCTCGCGCACCCCCTCGCAGGAGTTGCGGAGCTCGGCCCAACGCGTCAGGTAGTCGCGAGTGGACTCGGCTGGGCCCTGTACGCACAGGGAGAGCTGTCTGGGCTTGGGAGCCCGCTTGTAGGTGCTAGTGAAGTTGCGAACGAAGGCTTCAGTGAAATCCACCCAGCTGTTGATGCTGAGGGGCTTGAGGCTGTTAAGCCAAGTCCGAGCCGTGCCTTGCAGCATGAGGGGCACGTACTTTACGGCAACGCGCCGGTTGCCATTGGCGATGCTGACGGCTGTGGAGTAGTCGGTCAGCCAGTCTTCCGGCTTCACCGAGCCGTTGTACTTGGGTGTGTCTCTTGGGAGCGAGAACCCTTTGGGGAAGGGCTCGTCAAAGCAAGGCGGGCCGACATCCTCTTCTTCTTCTAGCGCCAGGGACCGGGCCAGGCGGTCGATCCGGTGGCGAGCGTCGTTTTCGCTGATTCCCTCGCGGCGACCGAGCCGGCCGCTGAGAGTCGGGTGAGCCACTGGAGGCGGGGTAGGATATCTTTCTCCGCGAGCTCGAGGCGGAGGCGGGGTGCCCCGCCATTCCATGGCTCGGGGGCGGCCGTCCGCGTCTCGCTCGATGGAGACTTGGGTCCGGCTTCGGCTGGAAGCCGGCTCTTTCTCGCGCCGCGCGCGGGTGTAGCTGGTAGTCGGCGACCGGGAGGTCGCGCCGTGTTCGCGGCGCGGGGGAGGGCTCCCCGCGCAGGCGTCGGCCTCGTGCCGTCGTGCGGCCGCATCGATTAGATGCTGGATGCGCCGCGTCATATGGGGGAGGTCTTCGGCTTCCAAGCCATCCAGCTCGTCTACGGCCGCCTGGGCGGCGCGCAGGTTCTCCAGCGGGGTGGCGTAGACCGGGCGATCCACCCCAAGCGTGTCGGCGATGAAGGCGCCGCGTTGCCTGACAGCGCCGGCCCGGCTAGGGCCAGCCGGAGCCGGCGGGCCGAAGGCTGCGCGGTCAGCTTCGCGCTGGTAGGCCTCGGTGAGGCGACTTACGGAGGCCAGCCGCCGGCCCTCCGCGAGGAATGCGAGGCGGCGTGCCTCCAGAACTTCGTCGCTGGCGTCAGCCGGGAGGGGGGCGGACAAGTCTTGGGCTGCCGCGCGTGGGGAGTCGCGGGCGCCCTCGTCAGTCGGGCCGTCGAGGCCGATAACCATCACCTCGGGGGCGTCAGAATCGCGATCGCTAGCTAGAGGGAGCGGGTCATTGTAGACCGTGACGTTGGTGGGGAAGGTGTCGTAGGATGCCGCGTTGGAGTCGACGGGCATCGGGTCGGTGGAGCCAACCGACTCCAAGTCCGCAGCGGGCTCGCTGGAGACGTGGAGTTGGCTGAGGAGGTTGGCGAGGTGATCTGTGCCCGCATCAGAGGCGAGCTCGTCGGAGATGCGGGCCTTGTCGAAGAGGTTGGCGAGGCCGCTAGCCGCGCGGACGTCGGCGACGCCATGCAGCGCGTCGCGGCAAGCGCCATCGGGCGAGCCAGGCTGGCTACACCCGCGAGGGAGGAAAAGGGTTCCCGTCCAGAACAGGTCTCCGGACGACGGTGCACCTGGCCCCACGGTGGGCGCCAAATGTCGGGTGGTAGGATCGACATATGCCAACGGGTGGCTTATCATTGCGGGGGCCAAAAGAACGTCGCCGGTGCCTGGAAACAGGATGATGCGAAGACATGCACGGCGGCGAATCTTACCCAGCTTCAGGGCTCTCCGGGGAGATAACACCCCTACTGCTGCTCTGCGGGGTCTCCGCATGGTTACTAAGTGGACAAGTAGCTACAATGCTCCTTGAGCTGTTTTGGGTGGAAGGAGGAAGAAGGGCTCGGCTCAGCTTGCTTCTTCTCCTTGTATGTGTCTAGGTCTAGAAAGAGAGTTCCCCCTTTGCATGGGTGCACCGGGGGGTTTATATAGGCCTACCTACCGGGGGTACAATGGTAATCCGACTGGGCGCGGGGCCCAGCCGTCTGTGACTATGCTCGCCGGCTTCTGGGGCCCGCCGGATAGTGGGTCCCGCCGGCTGCCGGCTCCTGGGTCGACAGGCCGGCCCCACTGGCCAGGGCCTGGTCGGCGGCTGGTTATTGTTACTTCGTGTCGTGGGCGCAGGCTTGGTCGGGGTAAGCGTGGCTACAGTAACGCCGCCCTGGCGGGCGATTACTGTAGCCCCGCCGCGTCTTGTCTCTTTAATGGGCGTCTCCTTCGAGGGGGGCGGCAGGACGGCTACGTGAAGCCGCCCTCTGTCTTGCCGGCTTGAGAGGAGGCGCGGCCGCCTTCGGCATCTCTCTGCCCGAAGGGGCCCACTGCCTCGGGGGCCACGCTGGCGACCCGTAGAGGACGGCGCCAGAGCCGCCGGGGCTACAGTGCCATGTCGGGCGGGCCGCAGCGGCCCGCACGACGCGCTGTACCAGGCGTGCTCCGGGTTTTGGGGGTGGCAGGCTCGACTGTTGCCACGCCCCACTTCATCATTGCAGAGTGGACGCGTACATCGCGGGTACGGCGTTGACCGATTTATGGGAGCCGGCCTAGCAGTAGCCGGCCTTTGCCGTAGCCGGCCCTGAAGTAGCGGGCACTGCCGTAGCCGGCCTTGCCGTAGCCGGCCCTCCGCAGGCTTCTCTAGGAGGGTGAAAAGGTGGGTCGCCCCGAAGCCGGCCAGGAAGGTAGCCGGTTGGGGGGAGGCGGCCCAAGTCTTGAGTCTTCTTATGAGCCGGATGGGCTCACAATTTTTTCTGAGGGGCTAGGGGAAGCCGGCTGGGCTACCCATATCTATTTACCCCGACAGACTGGGAGTAAAAAGAATCCTACTCTCTGATATATATAGTCCTAAGACTCAAAACATTTTTTTAGACTCAACAACGTCAGCGATTCGATCAAGCAGGGGGCTCCTAAGTCGGGGATGGCTCTGATTACCAACTTGTAACACCCATAATGCGGCTATATCTCCCATGTGTCGGGGCACAACTTAGAGGCATAGCCTCATGGTAGGCATGTCGCAAGAGGGGTAATCTTTACACATCCCATGTACTAAATAAGAAAGGGATAAAGAGTCGGCTTACAATCGCTGAGGGAATCCTGGATTAGGGGGTTTCCGGACAGCCTGACTATATCCTTTGGCCGGACTATTGGACTATGAGGATACAAGATTGAAGACTTCGTCCCGTGTCCGGATGGGACTATCCTTGGTGCAGAAGGCAAGCTTGGCAATACGGATATGTAGATCTATGTAACCCTAGCCTCCTCCGGTGTCTATATAAACTAGAGGGTTTAGTCCGTAGGACAACAACAATCATACCATAGGCTAGCTTCTAGGGTTTAGCCTCTACAATCTCATGGTAGATCAAATCTTGTAATACTCATATCATCAAGATCAATCATGCAGGACGTAGGGTATTACCTCCATCAAGAGGGCCCGAACATGGGTAAACATCATGTCCCCCGCCTCCTGTTACCATCCGCCTTAGACGCACAGTTCGGGACCCCCTACCCGAGATCCGCCGGTTTTGACACCGACATTGGTGCTTTCATTGAGAGTTCCACTGTGCCGTCACCGTAAGGCTTGTTGTCTCCTTCGATCATTGGTAACGATGCGGTCCAGGGTGAGGTTTTCCTCCCCGGACAGATCTTCGTATTCGGCGGCTTTGCACTACGGGCCAACTCGCTTGGCCATCTGGAGCAGATCGAGAGCTACGCCCCTGGCCATCAGGTCAGGTTCAGAAACTTAAACTACACTGCCGACATTCGCGGAGACTTGATCTTCGACGGATTCGAGCCCATGTCAGGTGCGCCGCACAATCACGACAAGCATGACGTAAGTCTGCCGTCGGATAGTGTTCGGGAAATCACACCTGCAGCTACTCTGCCTTCAATCTGGAGAAAATTGCACCATCCGAAGACGGGTGGATAGACCCCACCATGGAGGTCGCACTCTCAGTGGCGATAAAGCCGGATACCGACTTCACCCCTTACAAGAGTTGTGTTGCCGAACCATTGGATTCATCTCCGGCCACGGACCCCGAGCCGCCTGCGTCCATGCCTATCGAATCCGATTGGGCGCCGATCATGGAGTTCACCTCCGCGGATATCTTTCAGCACTCACCTTTCGGCGACGTGCTAAATTCATTAAGGTTTCTCTCCATGTCAAGAGAACCTTGGTCGAACTATGTCCGGCTAGAATGGGATGCGGACGACGAAGAAATTCGCTCCCCACCCACCACCCACTTAGTAGCCACTGTCGACGATTTAACCAACATGCTCGACTTTGACTCCGAAGACATCGACCGTATGGATGGCGATGCAGGAGACGAACAGGAACCACCGCCCATAGGGCGTTGGTCTGCCACCTCATCATATGATATATACATGGTGAACACCCCCAAAGAAGGCAATGGCGACGGGGCAGTGGAGGATGACCCCTCCAAGAAGCAACCCAAGCACTGACGTCAGCGGCGCCGCTCTAAATCCCACCATAGCAAAAGTAGTGATACCGGCACAAGAGACAATAACACTCCGGATAGTGCCGAAGACAACAATCCCCTCCAGCACAATTTAGAGCGGCAGGGTGAACAAGCTAGCCCTCCAGGGCGGGCAGCAGATGAAGAATCTCAGGAGGACAATTACATGCCTCTCTCTGAAGACAAGGCGAGCCTCGGCGAAGAAGAATTAATCGTGCTTGAGGATCCCGTCGAGCAGGAGCGCTTCAAGCGCCGGCTTATAGCCACAACAAATAGCTTGAAGAAAAAGCAACAACAGCTCCGAGCTATCAAGATTTGCTAGCAGATAGATGGACCAAAGTCATTGCGGCTGAGGAATACAAACTGGAGCGCCGAACCAAGAGTTATCCAAAGCGCAGGTTGCTAACTCACCTCTAGGAGGAAGCATTGAAACCCACATCACCAGCGTATGATGCGGCTGACGGGCCACCTCGTGGCCGAGACAGAGAGGAATTTAAGCCCGAAGTCCAGCCCACACCCCGCCGCCAATCAAACAAAAATAGCAAGGCCCGGGGCAACACGCGGGGACCTGCGAGACATATTGGAAAACAAGTCAAAACATGCAAGATCGATCTACGGATCACGGGGGCGCGCACCAACACGCAACAATGACCGTCACGCCGGATACACTAAAAGTAAATCCGCCCGGGCCGAATATAGCAGACAAGACTCATATGAACTGCGTCGTGATATAGCCCGGCACAGAGGCACCGCACACCCCCTATGCTTCACTGATGAAGTTATGGATCATGAATTCTCAGAGGGTTTTAAACCCGTAAATATCGAATCGTATGATGGTACAACAGATCTCGATAACAGACACAAGCACCACTAGAACGGCGATAACGCCGATGATACGGCAGTCAATGCTGGATTCAGAGGCTCTAGATCCGGTCAGCGGAAAAAGCCATTAAAAAGAAGTACTCCGGGCCCGTTCAGTTTGGATCGCATACTCGATCACTCGTGTCAAATCCACGGCACCCCCGATAAGCCAGCCAATCACACCAACAGATAATGTTGGGTGTTCAAGCAGGCCGACAAGTTGAATGTTGAAAACAAGGACAAGGGGCTGCATAGTGATGACGAGGAGGAGCCCTGGCCGCTGAACACGGGAGGACAGAAGAGGTTCCCCCACAAGTGAAGACGGTGAACATGATATACGCAACCCACATTCCTAAGAGGGAACGGAAGCGTGCACTAAGGGACGTCTATGCGATGGAGCCTGTTGCCCCAAAGTTCAACTCATGGTCCTCTTGTCCGATCACCTTCGATCGTAGGGACCAACCCACTAGTATCCGCCATGGCGGATCCACCGCATTGGTCCTAGACCCCATCATCGATGGATTTAACCTCACCCGAGTCCTTATGGACGGCGGTAGCAGCCTGAACCTGCTCTATCAGGATACAGTGCTCAAAATGGGAATAGATCCCTTGAGGATCAAACCCACCAAAACCACCTTTAAGGGCGTCATCACAGGTGTAGAGGCCCGTTGCACGGGCTCAATCACACTGGAAGTGGTCTTCGGATCTCCGGACAACTTCCGAAGCGAGGAGTTAATCTTCGATATCGTCCCGTTTTGTAGTGGCTATCACGCACTGCTCGGGCGAACCGCATTTGCGAAATTCCATGTGGTACCGCATTATGCATACCTCAAGCTCAAGATGCCAGGACCTAGGGGGTTCATAATAGTCAATGGAAACACAGAACGCTCGCTCCACACGGAAGAGCACACTGCGGCCCTCGCAATAGAAGCACAAAGCAGCCTTTTAAGGCAAATCGCCAATTCGGGGATACAGCCCCCGGACACCGTCAAGCGAGTCCGGAGTAATGATACGTCTCCAACTTATCTACAATTTTTGATTGCTCCATGCTATATTATCTACTATTTTAGACATTATTGGGATTATTTTCCACTTTTATATTATTTTTGGGACTAACCTATTAACCAGAGGCCTAGCCAGAATTGATGTTTTTTGCCTGTTTTAGGGTTTCGACAAAAAGGAATATCAAATGGAGTCCAAATGGAATGAAACCTTCGGAAACATGATTTTCTCATCAGATAAGATCCAGGAGACTTGGACCCTCTGTCAAGGAAGCCACGAGGTGGTCACGAGGGTTGGGGGCACCCCTCCTAGGGCATGCCCCCTGCCGCGTGGGCCCCTCGAAGCTCCATTGACATACTTCTTCCTCCTATATATATCCACGTACCCCCAAACGATCGGGACAGAGCCAAAAACCTAATTCCACCGCCAGAACTTTCTGTATCCACGAGATCCCATCTTGGGGCCTGTTCCGCAGCTCCGCCGGAGGGGGCATCGATCACGGAGGGCTTCTACATCATCATCCTAGCCCCTTCGATGAAGTGTGAGTAGTTTACTTTAGACCTACGGGTCCATAGCTAGTAGCTAGATGGCTTCTTCTCTCTTTTTGCATCTCAATACAATGTTCTCCCCCTCTCTTATGGAGATCTATTCGATGTAATCTTCTTTTTGTGGTGTGTTTGTTGGGACCGATGAATTGTGGGTTTATGATCAAGTCTATCTATGAATAATATTTTAATCTTCTTTGAATTATTTTATGTATGATTGGTTACCTTTGCAAGTCTCCTCGAATTATCAGTTTGATTTGGCCTACTAGATGGGTTGTTCTTGCCATGGGAGCAGTGCTTAGCTTTGGCTTCAATCTTGCAGCAAGGCACATATTGTATTGTTGCCATCGAGGATAACAAGATGGGGTTTTTTCATCTTGCATGAAATTATCCCTCTACATCATGTCATCTTGCTTAAGGCGTTACTCTGTTTTTAACTTAATACTCTAGATGCATGCTGGATAGCGGTCGATGAGTGGAGTAATAGTAGTAGATGCAGAATCGTTTTGGTCTACTTGTCTCAGATGTGATGCCTATATACATGATCATACCTATACATTCTCATAACTATGCCCAATTCTGTCAATTGCTCAATAGTAATTTGTTCACCCACCGTAGAATACTTATGCTCTTGAGAGAAGCCACTAGTGAAACCTATGGCCCCCGGGTCTCTTTCTCATCATATCAATCTCCATCACTTTATTATTGCTTTGCTTTTACTTTATTTACTTTGCACATTTATACCAAAAATACCAAAAATATTATTTATCATCTCTATCAGATCTCACTTTCGTGAGTGACCGTGAAGGGATTGACAACCCCTAAGCGCATTGGTTGCGTTGAGCTATTGCTTTTTGTAGGTACAAGGGACTCGAGCGTAGCCTCCTACTGGATTGATACCTTGGTTCTCAAAAACTAAGGGAAATACTTACGCTACTTTGCTGCATCATCCCTTCCTCTTTGGGGAAATCCAACGCAGTGCTCAAGAGGTAGCAAGAAGAATTTCTGGTGCCATTGCCGGGAAGTCTGCACAAAAGTCAACATACCAAGTACCCATCACAATCCCCATCTCCCGCATTACATTATTTGCCATTTTCCACTCCCCCACTTCACCATTGCTGTTTTATTCACCCTCTCTCTCTATCCTCCCTCTCTTTCTCCATTTGCCTTTTTACCCATTTGCTTTTTGTTTGCTCGTGTGTTAGTTTGCTTGTTTGTCGCGATGGCTGAAGATAATACTAAATTGTGTGACTTCACCAATACCAATAATAATGATTTCCTTAGCACTCCGATTGCTCCTCTTACCGATGCTGAATCTTGTGAAATTAATACTCCTTTGTTGAATCTTGTCATGAAATATCCGTTCTCCGGCCTTCCTAGTTAAGATGCCGCTACCCATCTTAATAGCTTCGTTCATTTGTGTAATATGCAAAAGAAGAAAGATGTCGATAATTATATTGTTAACTTGAAGCTATTTCCTTTTTCGCTTAGAGATCGTGCTAAAGCTTGGTTTTCGTCTTTGCCTAAAAAGAGTATTGATTCATGGAACAAGTGCAAAGATGCTTCTATCTCTAAATATTTTTCCTCCCGCTAAGATCATCTCTCTTAGAAACGATATTATGAATTTTAAACAACTTGATCATGAACATGTTGCACAAGCTTGGGAGAGAATGAAATTAATGATACGTAATTGCCCTACTAATGGTTTTAATTTGTGGATGATTGTTCCGAATTTTTATGCCGGATTGAATTTTGCTTCTGGAAATCTTTTAGATTCGGCCGCGGGAGGCACATTTATGGAAATCACTTTAGGAGAAGCTACTAAACTCCTAGATAATATTCTGGTTAATTATTCTCAATGGCATACTGAAAGATCTACTAAAAAGGTGCATGTGATAGAAGAAATTAATGTTTTGAGTGGAAAGATGGATGAACTTATGAAATTATTTGCTAATAAGAGTGTTTCTGCTAATCCTAATGATGTGCCCTTGTCTACTTTGATTTGGAATAATAATGAATCTATAGATGTGAATTTTGTTGGTAGGAACAATTTTGGTAACCACGCGTATAGAGGAAATTTCATTCCTAGGCCTTATCCTAGTAATCCCTCTAATAATTATGGTAATTCCTACAACAATTCTTTTGGAAATTATAATAAGATGCCCTCTGATTTTGAATCTAATATTAAAGAATTTATTTCTTCGCAAAAGAATTTTAATGCTATGATTGAAGAAAAATTGCTTAAGATTGATGATTTGGCTAGGAACGTTGATAGAATTTCTCTTGATGTTGATTATTTGAAACTTAGATCTATTCCACCTAAGCATGATATCAATGAGTCTCTCAAAGCCATGATAATTTCCACTGACAAGTGCAAAGAAAGAACCGCTAGGATGCGTGCTAAGAAAGATGCCTTTATAAAAGTGTGTTCTTATAGTTCCTATGAAAATAATGATGAAGATCTAAAAGTTATTGATGTGTCCACTATTAAATCTTTTTTTTGCAATATGAATCTTTTTAATGATGGGACTGAATATGATCCACCTTTACCTAGAAGGCATTCTAAGAATTCGGAATTTGTTGATCTTGATGCTAAATTTGATAAAAGTGGGATTGAAGAAATTGAAACCCTAGATGTTGCTAAACCCACTATTATGGATTTCAAGGAATTTAACTATGAAAATTTCTCTTTGATTGATTGTATTTCCTTGTTGCAATTCGTGCTAAAATCTCCTCACGCTTATAGGCAAAACAAAGCGTTTACTAAACATATCGTTGACGCCTTGATGCAATCTTATGAAGAAAAACTTGAATTGGAAGTTTCTATCCCTAGAAAACTTTATGATGAGTGGGAACCAACTACTAAGATTAAAATAAAAAATTATGAGTTTTATGCTTTGTCTTATTTGGGTGCTAGTGTATCTACTATTCCCAAAACTTTGTGTGATTTACTAGATTTTCGTGATTTTGATGATTGCTCTCTAAACTTGCATCTTGAGGATTCCACTATTAAGAAACCTATGGGAAGAATTAATGATGTTCTTATTGTTGCAAATAAGAATTATGTGCCCGTAGATTTTATCGTTCTTGATATAGATTGCAATCCTTCTTGCCCTATTATTCTTGGTAGACCTTTCCTTAGAACGGTTGGTGCAATTATTGATATGAAGGAAGGGAATATTAGATTTAAATTTCCATTAAAAAAGGGCATGGAACACTTTCCTAGAAATAAAATAAAATTACCATATGAATCTATCATGAGAGCCACTTAGGGATTGCCTACCAAAGATGGCAATACCTAGATCTATTCTTGCTGGTTATGTCTAGCTAGGGGCGTTAAACGATAGCGCTTGTTGGGAGGCAACCCAATTTTATTTTTATTCCTTGCTTTTTGCTCCTGTTTAGTAATAATAAATTATTTATCCTCTGTTTTGTTTGTGTTTTTTGTGTTTAATTAGTGTTTGTGCCAAGTAGAACCTTTGGGAAGACTTGGGGAAAGTCTTGATTGAACTTGCTGTAAAAAACAGAAACTTTAGCACTCACGAGAACTGCTCTCATTTTGATTTGGAAAGTGATATTTAGTTAATTCTTTTTGCAGATGATTAATAGATATATTCATCACGTCCGGAAATTTATTTGAGAATTTTTGGTGTTACAGATCTTGCGCTAGCTAGAGATTACTACAGACTGTTCTGTTTTTGACAGATTCTGTTTTTTGTGTGTTGTTTGTTTATTTTGATGAATCTATGGCTAGTAAAATAGTTTATAAAACATAGAGAAGTTGGAATACAGTAGGTATAACACCAATATAAATATACAATGAGTTCATTACAGTACCTTGAAGTGGTCTTTTGTTTTCTTTCGCTAACGGAGCTAACGAGATTTTCTACTTTAAGTTTTGTGTTGTGAAGTTTTCAAGGTTTGGGTAAAGATTTGATGGATTATGGAACAAGAAGTGGCTAGAACCTAAGGTTGGGGATGGCCATGGAACCCTCAAGATAATCTAAGGACACCTAAAAGCCAAAGCTTGGGGATGCCCCGGAAGGCATCCCCTCTTTCGTCTACTTGTATCGGTAACTTTACTTGGAGCTATATTTTTATTGACCACATGATATGTGTTTTGCTTGGAGTATCCTTTATGATTTGAGTCTTTGATTGTTAGTCTACCACAATCATCCTTGCTGTACACACCTTTTGATAGTTCCATACATGATTTGGAATTTGATAGAATACTCTATGTGCTTCACTTATATCTTTTTAGCTTTATAGTTTTGCTCTAGTGCTTCACTTATATATTTTAGAGCACGGTGGTGGATTTGTTTTATAGAAACTATTGATCTCTCATGCTTCACTTAGATTATTTTGAGAGTCTTAATAGCATGGTAATTTTATTAAAATCGTAATATGCTTGTTAAGCAAGATTAATAATAAAACTTTCTTATGAGTGTGTTGAATACTAAGAAAAGTTTGATGCTTGATGATTGTTTTGAGATATGGAGGTAATAATATCAAAGTCATGATAGTTGAGTAGTTCTGAAATTGAGAAATACTTGTGTTGAGGTTTGCAAGTCCCGTAGCATGCATGTATGGTAAACATTATGCAACAAATTTGAAACATGAGGTGTTATTTGATTGTCTTCCTTATGAGTGGCGGTCGGGGACGAGCGATGGTCTTTTCCTACCAATCTATCCCCCTAGGAGCATGCGCGTAGTGCCGTGGTTCTTGATGACCTGTAGATTTTTGCAATAAGTATGTGAGTTCTTTATGACTAATGTTGAGTCCGTGGATCATACGCACTCTCACCCTTCCATCCTTGCTAGCCTCTTCGGTACCGTGCATTGCCCTTTCTCACATTGAGAGTTGGCGCAAACTTCGCCGGTGCATCCAAACCCCGTGATATGCTACACTCTTTCACACATAAAACTCCTTATATCTTCCTTAAAACATCCACCATACCTACATATTATGGCATTTCCATAGCCATTCCGAGATATATTGCCATGCAACTTTCCATCATTCCGTTCATCATGACACATTCATCATTGTCATATTGCTTAGCATGATCATGTAGTTGACATAGTATTTGTGGCAAAGCCACCATTCATAATTCTTTCATACATGTCACTCTTGGTTCATTGCATATCCCAGTACACCACCGAAGGCATTCACATAGAGTCATCTTTGTTCTAGTATCGAGTTGTAATCATTGAGTTGTAAATAAATAGAAGTGTGATGATCGTCATTATTAGAGAATTGTCCCAAGTGAGGAATAAATAAATAAAAAAAGAAAGAGAAAGGCCATAAAAAAAGAGAAGGCGCCCCCCAAAAAAGAGAAAGGCCATAAAAAGAGAAGGCCCAAAAAAATGAGAGAAAAAGAGAGAAGGGACAATGTTACTATCCTTTTACCACACCTGTGCTTCAAAGTAGCACCATGATCTTCATAGTAGAGAGTCTCTCATGTTATCACTTTCATATACTAGTGGGAATTTTTCATTATAGAACTTGGCTTGTATATTCCAACAATGGGCCTCCTCAAGTGCCCTAGGTCTTCGTGAGCAAGCAAGTTGGATGCACACCCACTAGTTTCTTTTGTTGAGCTTTCATACATTTATAGATCTAGTGCATCCGTTGCATGGCAATCCCTACTCCTTGCATTAACATCAATCGGTGGGCATCTCCATAGCCCATTGATTAGCCTCGTTGATGTGAGACTTTCTCCTTTTTTGCCTTCTCCACATAACCCCCCTCATTATATTCTATTCCACCCATAGTGCTATGTCCATGGCTCGCGCTCATATATTGCGTGAAAGTTTATAGGTTTGAGATTACTAAAGTATGAAACAATTGATTGGCTTTTAATCGGGGTTGTGCATAATGATAGCATTCTTGTGTGATGAAAATGAAACATGACTAAACTATATGATTTTGTAGGGATGAACTTTCTTTGGCCATGTTATTTTGAGAAGACATAATTGCTTAGTTAGTATGCTTGAAGTATTATCATTTTTATGTCAATATGAACTTTTGTCCTGAATCTTTCAGATTTTAATATTCATACCACAATTAAGAATAATTACATTAAAATTATGCCAAGTAGCACTCCGCATCAAAAATTCTGTTTTTATCATTTACCAACTCAAGGATGAGCAGGAATTAAGCTTGGGGATGCTTGATATGTCTCCAACGTATCTATAATTTTTGATTGCTCCATTCTATATTGTCTACTATATTAGACATTATTGGGCTTTATTTTCCACGTTTATATTTTTTTGGGACTAACCAATTAAACGGAGGCCCAGCCACAATTGCTGTTTTTTGCCTGTTTTAGGGTTTCGAAGAAAAGGAATGTCAAACGGAGTCCAAACGGAATGAAACCTTCGGAAACATGATTTCCTCATCAGATAAGATCCAGGAGACTTGGACCCTCCGTCAAGGAAGCCACGAGGTGGTCGCGAGGGTAGGGGCACCCCCCTAGGGCGTGCCCCCTGCCTCGTGGGCACCTCGAAGCTCCACCGACATACTTCTTCCTCCTATGTATATCTACGTACCCCTAAATGATCGGGGACGGAGCCAATAACCTAATTCCACTGCCGCAACTTTCTGTATCCACGAGATCCCATCTTGGGGCCTGTTCTGGAGCTCCGCCGGAGGGGGCATTGTTCACGGAGGGCTTCTACATCATCATCCAAGCCCCTCCGATGAAGTGTGAGTAGTTTACTTTAGACCTACGGGTCGATAGCTAGTAGCTAGATGGCTTCTTCTCTATTTTTGGATCTCAATACAATGTTCTCCCCCTCTCTTTTGGAGATCTATTCGATGTAATCTTCTTTTTGCGGTGTGTTTGTTGAGACCGATGAATTGTGGGTTTATGATCAAGTCTATCTATGAATAATATTTGAATCTTCTGTAAATTCTTTTATGTATGATTGGTTATCTTTGCAAGTCTCTTCGAATTATTAGTTTGGTTTGGCCTACTAGATTGGTTGTTCTTGCCATGAGAGAAGTTCTTAGCTTTGGGTTCAATCTTGCGGTGTCCTTTCCCAGTGACAGAAGGGGCAGCAAGGCACGTATTGTATTGTTGCCATCGAGGATAACAAGATGGGGTTTTTATCATATTGCATGAAATTATCCCTCTGCATCATGTCATCTTGCTTAAGGCGTTACTCTATATTTAACTTGACACTCTAGATGCATGCTAGATAGCAGTCGATGAGTGGAGTAATAGTAGTAGATGGAGAATCGTTTCGGTCTACTTGTTTCGGCCGTGATGCCTATATACATGATCATACCTAGATATTCTCATGACTATGCTCAATTCTGTCAATTGCTCAACAGTAATTTGTTCACCCACCGTAGAATACTTATGCTCTTGAGAGAAGCCACTAGTGAAACCTATGGCCCCCGGGTCTCTTTCTCAGCATATCAATCTCCATCACTTTATTATTGATTTGCTTTTACTTTGCTTTTACTTTATTTACTTTGCATCTTTATACCAAAAATACCAAAAATATTATTGATCATCTCTATCAGATCTCACTTTCGTAAGTGACTGTGAAGGGATTGACAACCCCTAAACGCGTTGGTTGCGTTGAGCTATTGTTTTTGTGTAAGTACAAGGGACTCGAGCGTAGCCTCCTACTGGATTGATACCTTGGTTCTCAAAAACTGAGCGAAATACTTACGCTACTTTGCTACATCATCCCTTCCTCTTCAGGGAAATCGAATGCAGTGCTCAAGAGGTAGCAAGTAACCTGCAACAGGATCGCCTGGCATGTTCAGAGCTTGCCTAGCAATTCGCCCCCCGTCCCAGTCCCTGTCAAGGGATGAAATTTGTGTTGCGCATACATAATTACGCACTAAAAATACCATGGGCATAGGTGGGGACACAATCAGGGAACGTCCCGCAATGCGGCTTAACCGCCCTAGGGGCTGCATACATTTACCATTTTTCTCTTTCAGGACCTTACTCTCTGGAAGCCCTTTCCGGCAGTATGATTGCCGGACACATTACGGGAAGGAACCACCAAGGAGTAAAGAAGCTAAGACGTACAAGGGAACCCCCAGGTGGTCTCTAATAACAATCGATATACCCGCTTTTTACTACCCATACGCAGCTTGCCCTGGGATAGGACATGTCAAATAGTCCTATTTTTTGCTTATTGCACTACTTCTATCAGTACGCTTCTACGTATTATTTAAATAACAATGCATAGCATTAGTCTATTATTGCATTATCCATCCCTTTTTTTATTATATGTTCATTTACGACAACTTGCACCTATACATTCTAGTACGGTAGGTACGCCAGGGGCTTTCGTTTACACCATAATACGGCGTCAGAAGTCCAAACACTTTCGACAGTGCGGCACCCCGAACTTATAGCATTATATGCATCAGCTCCGAATCATGTCTTGGGTCAATAGTTGGGTTTGCCCGTCTCCCATGTTTTGGTACATTACGTTCCTCTATATCGGCTAAGGTAGCGCTGGGAGAACTACTGCGATTGTGTCCCGGTTCTTCCGGACGAGCACCTCAGTAGAGAAAGCCGAAAATTGATTATCATGATAAGGAGAGAGTTGGTCGCTGTTCGAGAGGTCTCAAGTCCTTAAATACTTTTGCCGCTTCAGGCGAGGAGTCGGCCTTGCCCGACTTAGGCGTATATAGCGCCCCAAATTTGGCCTTCTGAATACTAGGGGCTTCGCCAAAATTTAAAATTGTAGACTTCTATGGCTAAGTGAGTGTGATAAAGCCTTATAGTCCGATTGCCTGGTTCGTTGTGCTGAACACCTCCCTTGAAGGACCCAAAATTGGGATAAAGAGTGCTCAGATTTATCCCGAACACCCCAGTACTAGTTACATGGGGGCAGAAGCCGACGACTAGCCAACTCTCAGAATTTATAAACGGCCGCAAAGAAGGTAATATTTTAAATTCAAAAAGCGTTGCATAGCGCAAATGAACTCGTTTCTCATTACAGGATCACATGAGCATGTTCATTCAAAAATTACATCTCTAGCACATTCCACCGCCACAAGGCGGGAACCATTCAGGACACTGTCATAATACATTTCTGGACAGCGATGCTCCTTGCCCTCTGGCGGCCCCTCCTTCACCAGCTTTATGGTGTCCAGCTTCACCTAGTGCAGCTTCGCCCGGGCAAAAGCCCTACGCGCAACCTTGATGCAGACGGACCACTCTATGACTTCAAGTCGTGGGCAAGCATCCACAAGCCACATCACCAGACCGAAGTAGCTGCTAGGCAGGGGATCGCCAGGCCACATCCGGTCTATACGACCCTTCATGGCCTGTTTGGTCACCTTGTGAAGCTCGACCAGTTACTTCAGCTGGTAGGTCAAGGGCATTGGGTGTTCGGTCCTAGTATACTTAGACCAGAACAACTTTTCCGTTGAGCTCCCCTCCTCAGCTCGGTAAAACTCCACGGCATCCAGTACACTGTGGGGAAGATCTGCGAATGCTCCTGGAGAGCTCCGAATTCGGATAAGTAAAAGGAAAGTTTGCATCACATGCTTGCTCTACATAATGAATGTCTTACCCGCTGCTATCTTCTTCACCGCATCAATCTCCTGGAGGGCCTTGTGGGCTTCATCCTTGGCGCTCCGTGCGCCTTCGAGCGCCTTTGCAAGCTCGGACTCTCGCGTCTTAGAGTCAAGCTCCAAGGAATCGTGTTTTTTGGCGAGAGCCTCGAGCTCTTGCTGCACCTCACCTACCCGGGCTTCTTGCTTTTCCTGCTCAATGCGCTCCTTGGCCGCTTTGTCTTCGGCCTCGGATAGCGCCTTCTTCAGGGTCGCCACCTCGGTGGTGGCCCCTGGCAAATTCATGCTGATTCGATTACTTTACAACCGAATTTCTTTTTAATATATAGACAAGGTATTGCTTACCTTTGCTCTCCTCGAGTTGCCTCTTGGTAAGGCCGAGCTCTTCCTCGGACCGCTCAAGGTCCTGCTCCAGTGCAGTGACCTCCGCAGTACGTGCGGCAGCGGCCAGCAGTGAAGCCTGCATATGCACATAGACATATTCTAATTAGACTCCTGATTCATTATTTGATCCTCTATTCGGCCTTTCTTCACGAACGCCAAACAGAGCATTAGGGGCTACTGTCTATGCGGTAATAATTTCCTATATTTCTTGCTTACCTAAAAGCCTGTTAGGAGGCTGGCACAAGCTTCGGTTAGTCTATTTTTGGCAGACTGAACTTTCTCGATCACCGCACTCATGATATTGCGGTTCTCTTCACCGATGGAAGTGTCGCGAAGCGCTTCCAGCAAGTTGTCCGGTGCCTCTGGATGGACAGAGGCCACTGGCACGAGCGGCTTGCCCCTCTTAATGGGGGATCGCCTGCCGGAGTCCAGAACACCGAAGGTTCCGGCGCAGTGTTCGGCTGGGGACTGAACTTGGAGCCCGTGGGAGTCCTGATCCCTTTGCGCCCAGGGTCCGGAAGGTCGCCTCAAGGCGCCCCCAGGACTACCTCCCCTCGGCTCGGTGCCTTTTGGGACAACACCTCGATGTTGTCTGTAGGGCAAGGGGTGGAGGCGGTTGGAAGTGAATCGCTATTCATATCCGACGAGTCCAAAGAACCGTCCAATGAAGATACGTCAAGACGGGCTCGGGACGGACTGCATAATCATATTCAGCGTAAGGAGAAGCAGTGCAATAAAACAAACCATGAATTACTATGGTGTCCGGATACTTACGAATTCGCCAGGGGCTTGTCCCTGGGTAACCACTCGTCGCCGCTGTAGGCGGCCGTCGTGGAGCAGTCCAGAAGGAGGGTCCTTCCCTTCTTGGACCCTTCGGCCTCCCCGGTTTGGGCGGCCTTCCTTTTCTTGTCTCCCCCGGCTGGGGGGAGAACTTTCCTCTTCCTCCTCCTCGTTTTCGTGGGAGGAGTGCGCTTCGGAGATGTCAGACGATGAATCCAATATAACCTTGCGTCGGAGACCCTTTCGGGTCCTCGTGGCCTTCTTCTTGGCCTTCTTCACCGGCACCTCGTAAGGCGCCAGAACCAGCATCTCCGTTAGGAGAGCATCTACGGGATCTTCAGGCAGGGGGGCTGGGCAATCGATTTTCTCCGCTGTCTCTACCTAGTCCTGTTAATGGCATGGAAGCTTAGATCCCGCACATGATTAAACTGGGGCAAATAAATATCCTGTGGGATATAAAAAACTTACCGGATTGGCATGCTGCTTTGCGCTGAGTCCGCGGTCCTCGGTAAGGGGAGGAGGTACCTCGGAGCCCTTGAACAGCACCTTCCAGACGTCCTTGTTAGTCGTGTCGAAAAGCTCTAACAGCGTCTGGTGCTTGGCTGGGTCGAACTCCCACAAATTGAACCCGTCGTTGACACGGGAGGACTACAAGGTGTTTGAGAAATGGATGACCGAGACATAGACTTTCAGAAACATTAACTCTCTACTCCGGACAGACCATACCAAACCTACATCCCAGTACCTGCTGATCTACCTCTTTAAGAGCTTCACGTAAATTACTCAACTATGCTAGAGCCCATAATAGCCTGTGGCTGCACACGGAAGTTTCTAGCATGAATCATCTCAGTTCCCTTTGAGCCTGGGTGGCGGTCCATAGGAAGATCACATGGGTACTCCGGGATTTCCAAAAAAATACAGACAACACTGGGTACTCCAGGTGCCTCAATCCACCTAGATGTTAATTTAAGTTGCCACCTTAAGTTGAACCATTAATTAACAAACTCACATCTGTCATGGATTTCACTCAAACCCAAACCACGTCTATGAGCATAGCATAGCATAGCAATATAAGCAACGCGTAGAAGTAACTCCCAAGGGTTTGAATGTAATAGGGTAATAGGTTCTACCTCATAAACTACTTTCCAACCCACATGTTAATGACATCCTAATCATGTAATGTTTGAGGATTGGAACTAATGCATAAAAACTGGTTGATAAAAGGGATATGATCAAAGTGTTACTTGCCTTGCTGACGGTCTGCGAAACCTAGGGACTCGTAGTAGCACGCTTCGCACTCCCTGTGTTCTATCACAAACAAACAATAACATGCATAAGCAACAAGCAAAACTCAAATAAAAGAGGTTGACCAGAAGGTTCAACTTAAGAACTCCGGTTCACAAAAAGAATCAAATCAAACGGAGCAACAAAACTCAAACGGCGAAAGAAAGAAGCTTCGTGTACTAATCTGAACCTAGGTTAAAATTTTACAGTAGCAAAAACTTATTTAAGTTGGTAAGATGGAAAGAGGGTCTCGAGACGAAGATCTAGGCGCTTGAATCGTCTGATTCCGACTAATGAGCGAAAAGATAAACAGAAACTAAGATCGGATCAGAAATCGCGATCAGAAAACTCGCGGAATAAATCCGATAAAAGAAAACTGACTAACAGACTAACGAATGAGCGTTTGTTAGCTGTAACTAACGGGCGAAAACCGTTCGTTCAAATGAATGTATGGACGAATGTCCGCTAACTAGAAAAACCGAGAAAAACCAGCGATCCGAAAAAAATGAATCTAGGGTTTTCTAAAAAAATTGAATGATTCTTAAAAAAACCGGCGGCTCGGATCCGGCGGCAACCTCCGGCGAGGGGCTCCGGCGAGGCCAGGTAGCGGGGCGGCGGCTTGCGGGGCGGCGGCGGCAAGCAGCGATGGCTGCGGCGGTGGCGGCGACTGAGCGCAGGCGGCGGTGCTGGTGGTGGTTTGGGCGGCGGGGGTGGCGGCTATATAAAGGGCGGGGTGGGGCGGCTTGCTTGGAGGAGGGGCAAGCGGCGGCGGCGGCGGAGTCCGGCTCGGACTCCTAGTCCGAGCGGCGGCGGGGCGTCGCGCACGCGGGGAGGTGGAGGCGGCTGCGGGCCGGTCTGGCTCGGCTAGGCCTTAGGCCCAGTCGGGCGCGGGAACTCTTTTTTAAATAATTCCGCCTACGGAAATAAAATCCTTGAAAAATAAATAAAAATCTAAAAATGCCAAAATAAATTTTCATCGTCTAAATATTTAGAACGAGATGAACATTTTCTTGGCCCTAAAATGCAACTTTGAAAACGTACAATTTTTCTAATGCAAACAAAAAATTGCAATAAAATCCAAATAAAACAAAGATTTGATTTTAATATTTTTCCTCCTATATTCCAATTATCTTGGAGAAGTAATATTATCTCCTCTCATATATTTTAATATGAAATATTTTCGGAGAGAAAAATAATTAAAACCAAAATCCTCGTTTCGGATTTGATAAAAATCAAAAATGAAAACCAGGGAAATCCCCAACTCTCTCCGAGGGTCCTTGAGTTGCTTAGGATTTCGAGGATCGCGAGATGAAATGCAAATAAAATATGATATGCATGGATGACTATGTATAACATTCCAAATTGAAAATTTGGGATGTTACAAGCATGACCTGGACCACATTGACGAGCTTGATTTTCCTGCTCATCATGTTCATGATGCAGGTCTGAAGTCCGGTCAGCTCTATCGGGGAACCCCAGGACAGGCCCTTCTCTTTCCAGGAAGTGAGCCGCATGCGGATTCCGGATCGAAATTCGAGGGCCGCCACCCAGTTGGTGTCGCGCGGCTCGGTGATGTAGAACCACCCCGATTGCCACCCCTTTATGGTCTCCACATAGGAGCTTCGAGCCAGGTGACGTTAGGCATTTTGCCCACCATGGCGCCTCCGCACTCTGCTTGCTGGCCGACCACCACCTTCGGTTTAACATTGAAGGTCTTCAGCCACAGGCCGATGTGGGTCCTGATGCAGAGGACGGCCTCGCACAAGACGATAAACACCGAGATATTGAGGATGAAATGGGGGGCCAGATCATGAAAATCCAGTCCGTAGTAGAACATGAGCCCGGGACAAACTGGTGAAGGGGAAATCCCAGTCCGCGGACAATGTGGGTAAGGAAAACTACCCTCTCATGGGGTTCGGGCGTAGGGATGATCTGCCCCGCATTTGGCAGCCGGTGCGTGATGTCCGCAGCCAGATATCCGGCTTCCTGTAGCTTTCTGATGTTCTCCTCCGTGATGTAGGGGACCATCCACTTGCCTCCCACTCCGGACATGCTTGGAGTGGTTTGAGGAGAAATACATGAACTTGGGCATTGGAGCTCGAGTGTGCGAAATGGATAAGCAAGTTGGAAGAAGGCATGGGTAAAAAGGGTGAATCTTTGTCCCTTTATAAGGGCGAAAGAGGCGATGCGCCTCCCCACTTACCTGGTAAAATCGCTTATTCCCCGAACGCCATAATTGATGGCGCGGTTGAGTTACCCATACCCGTATTGATGAGAATCCCGTGATAAGGGGACACGATCTCTGCTTCAACAAGAAGTGTCAAGAAAACTGCCTCGCGATTTGTGTAGTGCTGGTTAAGAAAAACGGTTTGAATAATGACCGGGCCAGGGCATGATGTCATGTTGCTAAACGTGTTAGTAGATTAGATTTGTGGAAGTATTATTCTTTTTACGGTGGTATGTGGAACTTGTTTCGTAGAGCTGGACACTATCCTTGTGTTCGAAATCTTCTATGGAGTATTCGTAGGAAGAACCCGCCTTGCAATGTCGAAGACAAATCTGCGCGCCGGACTCATCGTCATTGAAGCCTAGTTCAGGGGCTACTGAGGGAGTCCTAGATTAGGGGGTCTCCGGACAGCCGGACTATATCTTTTGACCGGACTGTTGGACTATGAAGATACAAGATTGAAGACTTCGTCCCGTGTCCGGATGTGACTTTCCTTAGCGTGGAAGGCAAGCTTGGCAATATGGACATGTAGATCTCCTCCGCTTTAACCGACTCTGTGTAACCCTAGCCCCCTCTGGTGTCTATATAAACCGGAGGGTATAGTCCGTAGGACAACAACAATCATACCATAGGCTAGCTTCTAGGGTTTAGCCTCTATGATCTCGTGGTGGATCAACTCTTGTAATACTCATATCATCAAGATCAATCAAGCAGGATGTAGGGTATTACCTCCATCAAGAGGGCCCGAACCTGGGTAAACATCGTGTCCCCCGCCTCCTGTTACCATCTGCCTTAGACGGACAGTTCGGGACACCCTACCCGAGATCCGCCAGTTTTGACACCTGCAATCGCCACTTCACACAATACATAATTATATCATACATCATCCTGAATACAATCAAGGTCCGACTACGGAACCAACATAAAGAAAGGCAACCCCAAATGCTAGATCCCTGATCGTCCCGACTGGGCTCCACTACTGATCAACTGTAAACGAAACAACACAACGAACACGATCTTCATCGAGCTCCCACTTGAGCTCAGTTGCGCCACCTGCACTGGTATCATCGGCACCTGCAACTGTTTGGAAGTATCTGTGAGTCACGAGGACTCAGCAATCTCACACCCTTGCGATCAAGACTATTCAAGCTTAAGGGTAGAAAAAGGGTAGTGAGGTGGACCTGCAGCAAGCACTAGCATATATGGTGGCTAACTTACGCAAATGAGAGCGAGAAGAGAAGCAAAGCACGGTCAATAAGCTAATAGTGATCAAGAAGTGATCCTGAAACTACTTACGCTCAAGCATAACACAAGACCGGGTTCACTTCCCAGACCCCGCCGAGAAGAGACCATCACGGCTACACACGCGGTTGATTCATTTTAATTAAGTTAAGTGTCAAGTTCTCTACAACCAGATATTAATAAATTCCCATCCACCCATAACCGTGGGCATGCCTTTCGAAAGTTCAAACCCTGCAGGGGTGTCCCAACTTAGCCCATCACGAGCTCTCACAGTCAATGAGGGATATTCCTTCTCCCAGGAAGACCCGATCAGACTCGGAATCCCGGTTACAAGACATTTCGACAATGGTAAAACAAGACTAGCAAGACCGCCCGATGTGCCGACATCTCAATAGGAGCTGCACATATCTCGTTCTCAGGGCAACACCGGATAAGCTAAGCATACAGGTACCAACATAACCCAAGTTGCCAAGGGACGGTCCTGCATGGTGCTCTGGTTCGGACCAACACTTAGAGAAGCACTGGGCCCAGGGGGGTTTAAAATAAAGATGACCCTCTGGAGTGCGACTCCCAAGGGAAAGCTAGGTGGTGGTGAGGAAAATGTAAAACCAAGGTTGGGCCTTGCTGGAGGAGTTTTATTCAAAGCAAACTGTCAAGGGGTTCCCATAACACCCAACCGCGTAAGGAACACAAAATCAAGGAACATAACACCGGGATGATGGAAACTAGGGCGGCAAGAGTGGAACAAAACACCAGGCATAAGGTCGAGCCTTCCACCCTTTACCAAGTATATAGATGAATTAATTAAATAAGAGATATTGTGATATCCCAACATATCCATGTTCCAAACATGGAACAAACTTCATCTTTACCTGCAACTAGCCAAACAACGGTTAAATGAGGCCATGAAGCAAAGTTAAACTACCTATCTATCCAAGTTTAAATGAGGCCAGAACAACGAGCAACAAGTCCGGAAAATCCTCATGTGCATATTTATGGATTTGGTATTGTTCTGCCCTAAACCATATTTTAGAGTTATTAAACAAGCAAAGTGATGCCACCATGTTAAACTAGGCATTAATCTACCCCATTTACATATAAAGTTTATTAAATTTGGAGCTACGGTTATTTAGTTATGAATTAAAGCATTTTTAACATGGCATATGAGAAAATTAATGCAAACACCAAGTTAAACATTTCAAACATGGTTGAAAGTTGGATATTATGAATCTACGTAAAATTCTAAGCATTTTTCATATAAGGTTTGTTTAATTTGGATGCATAGTTTGAGAGTTATTAAATGAATGAAGTATGAGGGCTTTTTTGCAAAACTGGCAATTCGGGATAAATTGCTAAAATTGCAGACATGAAAAAAACACTACATGGGCCAAAACTGCTGGAACAGGGCCAGCTACTACACATGCTACACATGGGTGGGCTTTTGTGGGCATCTCACCTCGGGCCAGATCTGGCCTGCTGGTGGAGAGGGCCGCCTTGGCCGGAGGTGCGCTGGGCCTTGGCAGACTGTGGCAACGCGCGTGGTGGGCCACGCAGCACGGGACCTGCGAGGACGTAGCAGGCCGTGGCCCATGTGGACAACGGGGTCAACGGGCATGACTGTGCGGTTTCTCTGCTCGACCTCGAGTAGAGCCATGTCGGCGGTGGTGGCGCGAGGTAGGCACGCACGGCGGGGTCGAGGGGAAACGGGGACGGCGCCGGAGGTCGGATCTGGGGCCCGCGGGCGAGCTCCAACCGGATCCAGGACGAGGACGGCGACTCCTACCAGATTGGCGGGGCAAAGCTCCTGCAGCTGTGCTCATGGCGGTGAGGCACAACGAGAGAGAGAGAGAGAGGAAAGGAAGGCTTAGAGAAGGAGGTGGAGAATGGCAGCGCGACCTGACTGGTCACCCGCGACGGCGGACTCCGGTGACCCGCCGGAGCAGCGATGCGGACTCGTCCGAGCCAAGATGGGCTCGAGTGGGCCCCGACCTGGGTCGGGGCGGCCGGCATGAGGTGGGAGGAGGGAGGCGCTAGCAGGGGCACGTGGCGTGCTGCCACTGGCCCTAGGAGGCGGCGACGCCAGGTTCATGTGGCGGCTCGCCTGCTGGGGCAGCACCAAGTGGCGGCAGCGGCATAGGCCGGTGCGGAATGCGAGGTGGAGGTGGGAGGAGGCTGGCGGCGTGCTGATTTTGAGGAGGGAGTTGTCTGCTGCCAAAAATGGAAGGGGAGGCTTCCTTTTATAGACATGGTTAGGGTTTGAGAGGTTAGGAGGGGTTTTTGGACCGTGTGATCGCCATCGGACGGCTCCGGACGCACGAAGGGGTAGGTTGAGTCTAGTCGGCTATGTAGAGGGCCATGGACGGAGAGGAGAGAAGAGAATTGCAGCCCGACAACAGTTTCCGAAGACCAAAAACGTCCGACATAAGACCAACTATATTGTCGCTATAGTTATCTGTTGGGGCATCAAATGGACTCCGAACGCGATGAAATCTGGTAGGTGGCCTACTGACAACATAGCAACACCGCATGCCAACTTTCAACCCATTCAGAGAATATTTTCCAGCCACTTATAAAATACTATTTCAGACATGGCGCGGGCGCGTGCACGTTTGTCTAGGCTCAGAACGGGCAACGGAAAGAATGGGGCGACCCGGGTGGATCCATGTTTTAAAAACATGATGCAACAATGCGGATGATGACATGGCAAGATGCAACACGCAAGCAAAAGAAAGCGAATAACTGGAAGAGACCAGGCGCATCGGTCTCGAGGCATCACATTTGCGCAGCATGGGCGCGAGGCGGAGCACGAACATTGGCAGCGACCGCATATGACCATCGTCAAAAGTGAGTTCCTCGAGCTGATCTGGCAGGGGATCGGAACCAGCCGTCAAGCTTGGCTCGGTACTTGTCGTTGGAATGGAACTTGTCCATTCTAAAGCCTCTAGTTGGGCCAAGGTGACTGCCGAGTATCTTGGAGACCGCATCCAAGATTTTGTGATAGCCATGGCAGAGCTTGTGGGTGTCGATGAGGTCGAGAGAGCTAGAGCTCCATAGGGGGCGTGACCACTAGGAATAGACAGTTGTTTGTGCCCCATATTTTATTGCAAGGAGGGAGATGATGACTGTCAACATATCATCGGGGAGGCTCCTGATGAAGTCTAGTCCTATTGGAGTCTCTTTCGGTTCTAGCTTGCCCCGCCTCTGCTTGTTGGCAGCCCCATTCTCCACCTCCGGAGTCTACTTGTCAGCAACACTTTCTGATAGAAATTGGAGTACAGGGGATATTTAGTTAAAACAGGGCAATAGAAAAGTGTATTGGTAACTAGAAGTTATTAGGTATGAATATAGTAAGAAAAGGGAATAACACTTGGTTGCTTAAATACTACACAATTCATTTGATATTGCTAGGTAAGTCCACATGCATATAGTTGAAAGGAAAACTTACTTTGAACAAAGTCTGGACGGATGATATCGTCGGGGAAGTTAGCATATATCTCTTGACCAGGCCCTTTTATGTGCAGTGCAATTCTAGTGCCTGCTTTCAGTTCATAAATCTTAGAAATTTCTTTCCAAAGCCAGTGCCAAAATACGAGTCACCACTTTCACCAAGTCTTACATTAGTAACGATTGTAAATCCATGGTTTGTGTGTACTATGACATCCCAGCAGTCTTGATTTATGTAAAGGGAAAGATTGTGCACTACAAATTCTATTGCATAGCAAGGGACTCACTGCAGAAAATGGTAGGATTGTTAAAGAAAATATGGTAACATGCAAATATGAGCACAAATTTAAAGAACTGTACATCAGTCGAAATCAAAGGACAAAAATCTACAATTAAACAGATAGGGTAAACATAATGTCATGGAAATATGAGAGTAATCGAAAAAACAATGCATTATTAATTTGCCTAATATAGAAAGATGTTCAAGAAATAACAGATATGGTGAACATGATGTCATGGAAATCCCCTTTGACGTATATGGTGCATGTGGCACCTTTTATCCAAATGTAGCAATATTTATAATATGTTCAAGAAAGTATGGCATGCCAACCGATTTAGGGTGAGATTGAACATATCATGCGTATCCTAAAGTCATTTGGTACGGTGAGATGGAATATATGGCAGAGGCCACAAAGTCCTGATGTGTCGGCACACTTTACACTCTACGAATGAAAGAAAACTCACAAATCAGCTCGAATAAAAAGGAAGTCACAACAATTTTCAAACGGGTGATTAAAGGAGGCAGGTGAACTGGGATAAGAGATGAGATAATATGTCATTAAATTAGTTACCTTGTTGTCTAGGAGAAAGAACTCTCGGTATGACAGATTCCCCAACCGGGCAGAGCTGGGTCGACTGTGAGCAGCGTCGAGAAAGTAGATGACGATAGGCAGCGGCAAGCGGAAGTGGCGAAATGCGGTGGGTTTGCCAGCAGCCTGGCGGTGGCGGTAGGCGTCGAGCTAAGTGGTTACCGCCGTGATAGAAGGTGCCATGCATAGATGCAGAGGAGCTTGTGCAGGTGTGAATGGTGACCGGAGGGGGTGGCAGGCGGGGTGAGGGTTTTCGTGTCGTGGGGATGGCAAGGGTTTTCTTTTTTGAAATGTGTAGTGATGGTTTTCTATCCCACAAATTATTTCAGAGGCAATGGTTTTCTAGAGCCAACAGTGTGTCATTGACGCAATAGGGAAAATGAAAGTCATTGCACATGGTTCCAATTTTGGGAGCCATGTGTGATTGACGCAATAGGCAAAATGAAGGTCATTGCACACGGTTCCAATTTTGGGAACCATTTGTGATTGACGTACTACCACTGCCCTGGTTTATTGGTCCCCTTTGTAGTTTCTACCAAATTTGGACAACATATTTAACTAAGAAATGTCTAAGCATGGCACCAAAAATTATATCATTGAATACTATTGTCACACCCTAGCTAGACCATGCATTAGAGTGTGCATCATGTTTACTTCCATCAGAAATTTGAAATGGGGAAAACAGAACCCCCAGCACCCCCCTTGAAATCAACTAGGGTTTACTAAAAATAAATTCAATGAACCTGAAATGCCCTTCTAAAATGCTCACCATCTTTGCCTTGGGTTAGAACCTTTGGGAAAATAGGTGCACATTTTTCTAGGTCAACAGAAGGTCACTGATTTAATTCATAAATATTTGAATTTGGGCATTTAAATGCTATTAAATAATTCAAATGCTCAAATAATGTTGGAACTATTTTTTGGGCCACTGAAATAATTCAGCAAGTGTCCATGAATATTTTCAGGATTTTATAAAATGATTTAGTATTTAAACTAAATCAAAACAAAATAACAGAAATAAATAAAAGAAGGGAAGGCCACTGGGCCACTTACCTGGACTACCTGGCCCATCTCCAGCTGGCGGCCCAGCCCACCACCGCTGCCTCCTGTCGTCTCCCTCCTTGGACAGAAGGACGAGGGCGTGTGCCCGACGCTCGCCGGCACGCACGCGCGCCACCTCCACCCTGCCTGGCCACCTCCTGCTTCTCGACCCCCCTAGACGAGCGCCACGCCTCCCCTGGAACCCCTCTCGCTCACTCTCTTGCCCCCATTCTCTCCTCTGGCTCCCTCTCTCTTCCACCGAGCGGAGCTCGTCGCCGCCGTACGCCATAGACGCAGCCCCCGTGCTCCCCTCACCCTCCTGCCAAGTCCAGAAGCACCCCCGAAGCCTCCTCGTCCTCCCAATCGAGCTAGAAGAAGCCGGGAGGCCTGTTTCGACGCCGTCGTGGTCATCTTCAACCTCGGGCACCCGAGCTCCTCGCCGTCGATTCGCGCCATCAAGGTCGTCCCCGAGCCCGCTAGCCATCCCTACGGCATCGTTGTGAGCTCCCGATCCCTTCCCTCTTAACCACGCCATCGATTTCGCCCCGTAGCTGTTGCCCCGCGAGCACCCGAAGCTCGCCGCCGTTGAGCCTCGACGCCGTCGTGGCTACGACCATGCAAGCACGCGTCCGAGCGCACCACCGCTTTCGACGCGTCCCCAGGAGCCTAGCGCGCCCACCCGTTCGACCTGCCATGCCCCCTAGTGCCAACCCCAACCTTACCCGAACTCCGGCGGCCGCAAAAGAGCTCGCCGCCGTCAGCTCCGGCCACCCCGAGCTCAACCACCACCACCAAGAGCTGCGGCTCGTTCCCAGGAGCTCGTAGATGCTCTCCGAGCACCAAATGGTGCCCCGTGGGCGATTTCCGCAGCGCGCCACCGCGTCTAGCCTCGCCGGCGGCTAAACGCCGGCAGGCTTTGACCCACTGACCGTGGAGGTTTGACCTGCTGACGTGGGTTGACTCCCCCCCCCTCTCTCACTGACATGCGGGCCCCGCCCGGCTAATTACCCTGTTAGTGCTAACTAAATAGATTAGTTAATTAGTATAGTCACTGACTAGTGGGCCCCGCCTGTTAATTAGGCTAACTAAGCGCGGTTAGTGCACAGAGACACTGACCAGGGGGCCCCACCAGTTAGGTTTGACCTGGCTGGCGCCTTTGACTTGCTGACGTCATGCTGATGCAAGACTGACGCAGTAACTCTTTTCTGGATTTAATTTTATATAGAAAATTCCAGAAAATTGCCTAAACTTCAAAAATTCATAGAAATTCAACCATAACTCCAAATGAGACAAATTATATATGAAAAATGATCAGAAAAATCCAAGCTATCCATTGGTACTGGTTTCATGCATGTCAGAACAAGTTAAACCTGCTGTTTATGCAATATAAGGTGATGCACTAATATGATCATGTCAAATGAGCTAACACTTGAACCTTTGGTTCAAATAAGCAATTACCCTTCTGTTTTAGCTTGCATTAGGCCAAAACACATTCATATTACCATGTCATAGCATGCATCATATTGTTGCATATCGTCATGTGTTGATTGAGCTCGGTTGTGTTCTTCGTGGTAGGTTCTGCCTCCGAGGATATTCAGGAGTATCCAACTGAAGGGCAGTATCCCGTTACCACTCCATCAGGCAAGCAACCATTGATCATTCCGATACAAACCCATGTTCTCGCTCCTGCTCTTGTTTACTGCATTAAGACAACACGATTCAAACTGCTGTGTGCTACGGTAGTTGAATCCTTATCCTCTGCATGACCTGTCATTGCCACAGTAACTAGATGAAACCCACTAGCATGTGTAGGAGTTGATTGAGCCATGTTTTTGTGATTCCTACCTTGCTATGCCTGCTATGCTTAGAGTTGTGTCAGGTCTGGTTCATCTGGGTGATGGGCTAGAGTGAAATGCTTGTGTCAGTGATATGTGGGATGTGTTGAACATGTTTTGGTAAAGGTATCGATGAGAGGCCATGTAGGAGTACATGGTGGGTTGTTTCATTGAGGCCGTCCATAAGAACTGAGATCTGTATGTGTGATTTAAGATGCAGTTACTACCGTACATTGGGCCCGAAACAAATGGACCCTCTCGACTTCTTAGCCACCCTAGTACTCTGTCTAGGAGTTGCAAATAGTTTCTGGTGTTTGTAGGATATGTGTTGGCGGCCGTGCGTAGCGCTGACCCTAGGGGTGGGCTATGTTGCGGTAGATACACCATGGAACGGTGTACCGAGTCACCCGTTTGGTGTCTCGGGAACCCTGTTCACATCGTTCGGGGCCGTATGTGGAAACCTCGGCCGGACTCCCTGCGGATGGAACCTGGATAGGCGATAACCTGGACTAGGGGCTTAGGTGTTTAGGTAGGCCGTGGCCGACACCCTCACTGGGCTTCCGCTTGAAGGTTGCCGAGTACATGTCGTGTAGACGGCGGTAAGCGGTGAAAGCGTGTATGACGAAGTACACCCCTGCAGGGTATAAAACTATTCGAATAGCCGCGTCCGCGGTAAAGGACTACTTGGTTGCCTATACAGTTCATAGACAAGTTAATGGATACTACTAAAAGACTCAAGATAAGTGTGAGTACCGAGGATGGCCCTCTCGCAGGATACGAGAGAGATTCCACGGTGGAGTATTGTGTTGGTGAGTAGTGGACTCGTGTGCGAAAACTATTTCACAAAAAGGTTCCGTAGGATAGCTTAGCCAAGAGTCAAAGCTGGCTTGCTGCATAAACCCCACCACCTTCTTGAGAATGAGCATGTATAGTAGGTTCTGATGTAAGACTTGCTGAGTACCTTTGTACTCATGTTTGCTTATTTATTGTTTTCAAACGACAACACTGCCCCCTCCGATGGGTTTTACATAGACCTTGACGTCGACGAGTGACTAGCCACCCAGGTGGTGATCCAGGCCATTGAGGGCCTATGTAGATAGACAGGCTTCAAGAAGCCTTCTTTCTTTCTAGAGTCTGTACTCAGACTAGTTGCTTCCGCATGTGCTTGTATGACTGTATGACTTGAGTGTCGGGTCATGTGACCCCTATCTGTATGAATATGTTCTGTATGGCTCCCTGGAGCCTTTAAATAAAGTACTTGAGTTGTAGAGTTTTGTTCTGATGCCATGTTGTATGTACTCATATGTGCATATTGTGTGTATGATTGAAATGCTTGGTATGAGTGGGATCCGACAATCTAGTTGTTTGTCCTTCGCAGCCTTTCTTATGGGGAAATGTAGTCCAGTGTTCCTCGAGCCATAGTAGTCCGCTACAGCCCGGTTCACCGGAGTCCTGCTAGCCCAGCACTACTTTTCAGGACACTTGACTGGCCGGCATGTGTTTCACTTCGTCCCTATGTCTGTCCCTTCGGGGAAATGTCACGCGGTGATCTCCAGAGTCCTGTCTAGCCTGCTACAGCCCGGGATCCCCGGAGTCCTGTTAGCCCAGTGCTACAGCCCGGAATGACTCGTTGATGACCGACATGTTCGATGTGATTCATGTATGCCTGTCTCCATAGGTCTGTGCCGCTTTGGGTTCACGACAAGCCATGTCGGCCAGGGTTCTCGGTCATATGGATGCTAGAGACATTGTCATATACGCGAGCCAAAAGGCGCAAACGGTCCTGGGCCATGGTAAGGCAACACCCGTGGGATACCGTGCGTGAGGCCGCAAAGTGATATGAGGTGTTACCGGCTAGATCGATGTGGCTTAGAATCGGGGTTCTGACAACTATGTTGAAATATGCATCCAACAATATAATTTTTGTTGGCCTGCACTAACATTTTGTCAGTTAAATCTTTGGTCATCATTTAACACAAATTACAAAGGGGACCAATAAACGAGGATGGAGGGAGATTCAAGCAACCGAACTGATTGCATCCATATCCCATAGTTGGACATAAGTAAACATAGATTAAACATACTCAGACATAGATAATAAGCATACATGTACACTGATACGTCCATTTTGCATCATGCTTTTATATCGATATTTATTGCATTATGGGCTCTTATTACACATTATGTCACACTACTTATGCCTATTCTCTCTTATTTTACAAGGTTAACATGAATAGTGGGAATGCTGACAGCTGGGATTCTGGGCTTCAAATGGAGCAAATATTACGGACCAATTCTGCACAGCTCCAAAAGTCTTGAAACTTCATGGAAGTTATTTCCAAAATATATAAAAAATAGCGAGCGAAGAAAGTTCCATAGGGGGCCCACACCCTGGCCACGAGGGTGGGGGGTGCGCCCCCGGCCCCGTGGGCCCCCTGGTGGCCCTCTGATGCCCAGCTTCTGCTATATGAGGTCTTTCGTCCGGGAAAAATAATAAGCAAGCTCACGAGACGAAACTCCGCCGCCATGAGGCTCAACCTTGGCGGGACCAATCTAGGGCTCCGATAGAGCTGGTATGATAGGGAAACTTCCCTCCGGGAGGGGGAAATCATCACCATCATCATCACCAACGATCCTCTCATCGGGAGGGGGTCAATTTCCATCAACATCTTCACCAGCACCATCTCATCGCAAAACCTAGTTCATCTCTTGTATCCAATCTTTGTATCCAAACCTCAGATTGGTACCTGTGGGTTGCTAGTAGTATTGATTACTCCTTGTAGTTGATGCTAGTTGGTTTACTTGGTGGAAGATCATATGTTCAGATCCATTATGCATATTAATACCCCTTTGATTTTGAACATGAATATTCTTTGTGATTAGTTACGTTTCTTCCTGAGGACATGTTAGAAGTCTTGCTATAAGTAGTCATGTGAATTTGGTATTCGTTCGATATTTTGATGAGATGTATGTTGTCATCCCTCTAGTGGTGTCATGTGAACGTCGACTACATGACACTTCACCATTGTTTGGGCCTAGATGGAGGCATTGGGAAGTAATAAGTAGATGATGGGTTGCTAGAGTGACAGAAGCTTAAACCCTAGTTTGTGCGTTCTTTCATAAGGGGTGATTTGGATCCATATGTTTCATGCTATGGTTAGGTTTACCTTAATACTTCTTTTGTAGTTGCGGATGCTTGCAATAGGTGTTAATAATAAGTGGGATACTTGTCCAAGTAAGGGCACTACCCAAGCACCGGTCCACCAACATATCAAATTATCAAAGTACCGAACGCGAATCATATGAACGTGATGAAAACTAGCTTGACGATAATTCCCATCTGTCCTCGGGAGTGCTTTCCTTCATATAAGAGTTTGTCCAGGCTTGTCCTTTGCTACAAAAAGGATTGATCCATCTTGCTGCACCTTATTTACTTTTATTACTTGCTACTCGTTACGAATCACCTTATCACCAAACTATGTGTTACCAATAATTTCAATGCTTGCTGAGAATACCTTACTGAAAACTGCTTATCATTTCCTTCTGCTCCTCGTTGGGTTCGACACTCTTACTTATCAAAAAGGCTACGATAGATCCCCTACACTTGTGGGTCATGAAGACTCTTTTCTGGCGCCGTTGCTAGGGAGTGAAGCGCCTTGGGTAAGTGGAATTTGGTAAGGAAATATTTATTTAGTGTGCTGAAATTTACTGTCACTTATTACTATGGAACATAATCCCTTAAGGGGCTTGTTCGGGGTATCTTCACCTCGACCAGTAGAGCAAAGAGTTGCTCCTCAACCTACTGAACCCACTGAAAATGTTTACTTTGAAATTCCTTCGGGTTTGATAGTGAAACTGCTAGCTAATCCTTTTGTAGGAGATGGAACATTCTATCCCGATTTACACCTAATCTATGTTGATGAAGTGTGTGGATTACTTAAGCTTGCAGGTATGCCCGATGATGTTATCAAGAAGAAGGTCTTCCATTTATCTTTTAAGGTATATGCATTGACATGGTATGGGCTATGTGATGATATGGGATCATGGGACTACAAGCTATTGAAATTGGAATTTCATCAGAAGTTTTATCCTATGCATCTTGTCATCGTGATCGTAATTATATATATAACTTTTGGCCTCACGAAGGAGAAAGAATCGCTCAAGCTTGGGGGAGGCTTAAGTCAATGTTATATTCATGCCCCAATCATGAGCTCTCAAAAGAAATGATTATTTAAAATTTTTATGCCCGGCATTCTCTCAGTAATTGCTCCATGCTCGACACTTCTTGTACTAGATCTTTTATGATGAAGACTATTGAATTCAAATGGGATTTGTTGGAAAGAATTAAATGCAACTCTGAAGATTCGGACCTCGACGAAGGTAAGGAGTCAGGTATAAAACCTAAGTTTGATTGTGTTAAATCTTTTATGGATACCAATGCTTTCCGTGAATTTAGCACTAAGTATGGACTTGACTCTGAGATAGTAGCTTCTATCTGTGAATCCTTTCCTACTCATGTTGATCTCCCTAAGGAGAAGTGGTTTAAATATAATACTCACATTGAAGCAAAAGTAGTTGCACCTATTAAAGTTGAAGAAAAGACTATCACTTATGATGATCCTATTGTTCCTACTGCATATATTGAGAAACCAACTTTCCCTGTTAGAATAAAGGATCATGCTAAACCTTCAACTATGGTTAACAAAAGTAATATTAATACACCTAAACCCCTGAGAAAATTAAAGTTGGACCTAAAATTGCTATGGTTAAAGATATCTTGGCCGATAATATTGATGGACATGTTATTTATTCTACATTGAAACTGCTAGAATTGCTAGACCTGATGCTAAAAATAAACATAGACCTGTTGTAGGCATGCATGTTATTTCCGTTAAAATAGGAGATCATTGCTATCATGGCTTATGTGATATTCGTGCTAGTGCAAGTGCAATACCTCATTCCTTATACCAAGAAATTATGCATGATACTGCACCTGCTGACATAGAAGATATCAATGTTACCATTAAACTTGCCAATAGAGATACTATTTCACCGATTGGGATTGTTAGAGATGTTGAAGTCTTGTGTGGGAAAGTTAAATATCCTGCTGATTTTCCTGTTCTTGGTTCCCCACAAGATGACTTTGTCCCATTATATTTGGTAGACCCTTCTTGAATACTTTTAATGCTAAGATAGACTGCAATAAGGATATTGTTTCTGTTGGTTTAGGGGATATGTCTCATGAGTTTAATTTTGCTAAATTTAGTGGACAACCCCGTGATGAGGAATTGGCTAGTAAAGATGAAATTATTGGTCTTGCTTCTATTGCCGTGCCTCCTACTGATCCATTAGAACAATATTTGCTAGACCATGGAAACGATACGTTTATGAATGAAAGAAGGGAAATAGATGAAGTATTCTTTAAACAGGGACCTATTCTGAAACACAACTTGCCTGTTGAAATCATAGGGGATCCTCCTCCACCCAAGGGTGATCCTGTGTTTGAGCTTAAAACATTGCCTGCTACTCTTAAATATGTTTATCTTGATGAAAAGAAGATATACCCTGTTATTATTAGTGCTAACCTTTCAGAGCATGAAGAAGAGAGATTATTGAAAATTCAGAAGAAGCACCATGCTGCTATTGGATATACTCATGATGATCTTAAGGGCATTAGTCCCACTCTATGTCAACACAAAATAAATTTCGAGAAAGACGCCAAACCAGTTATTGATCACCAACGGCGGCTAAATCCTAAGATGAAAGAAGTGGTAAGAAAGGAAATATTAAAGGTCCTTGAATCAGGTATAATTTATCCCGTTGCTCATAGTAAGTGGGTAGGCCCTATCCATTGTGTCCCTAAGAAGGGAGGTATTACTGTCGTTCCTAATAATAAAGATGAATTGATTCTGCAAAGAATTATTACAGGTTATAGGATGGTAATTGATTTGCGGAAATTAAATAAATCTACTAAAAAAGATCATTACCCTTTGCCTTTCATTGATCAAATGCTAGAAAGATTATCCAAACATACACATTTTTCGTTTCTAGATGGTTACTCTGGTTTCTCTCAAATACCCGTGTCAGCTGAGGATCAAGAAAAGACCACTTTTACTTGCCTGCTACGTTTGAAAGATGCATGTTGGCTATATTCTCTGACTTTGTGATAAGATTTGTGAAGTTTTCATGGATGATTTCTCTGTTTATGGATCCTCTTTTGATGATTGCTTGAGCAACCTTGATCGAGTTTTGCAGAGATGTGAAGAAACTAACCTTGTCTTGAATTGGGAGAAGTTCCACTTTATGGTTAATGAAGGTATTGTCTTGGGGCATAAAATTTCTGAAAGAGGTATTGAAGTTGAAAAAGCTAAAGTTGATGCTATTGAAGAGATGTCGTGTCCCAAGAACATGAAAGGTATAAGAAGTTTCCCAGCCTCTCACTAACATATTACAAAAATATATTCCTTTTTTCCTTTGATGATGATTGTGTAGAACCATTTTAAATACTCAAGAAAGCCTTGATTTCTGCACCTATTGTTCAGCCACCTGATTGGAATTTACCCTTTGAAATTATGTGTGATCCTAGTGATTATGCTATAGGGGTTGTTCTAGAACACAGATTTGATAAAAAATTAAATGTTATTCAATATACTAGTAAAATTCTAGACAATGCCCAGAGAAACCATGCTACTACCGAAAAGGAATTCTTAGCAGTTGTATTTGCTTGTGATATGTTCAGACCTTATATTGTTGATTCTAAACTAACTATTCACACTAATCATGTTGCTATTAAATATCTTATGGAAAGGAAAGATGCTAAGCCTATACTTATTAGATGGGTTCTCCTGCTACAAGAATTTGATTTGCATATTATTGATAGAAAGGGAGCTGAGAATCCCGTTGTAGACAACTTGTCTAGGTTAGAGAATGTTCTTGATGACCCACTACCTATTGATGATAGCATTCCTGATGAACAATTATCTGTCATAAATGCTTCTCGTACTTCTCCTTGGTATGATGATTATGCTAATTACGTTGTTGCTAAATTTATACCACCTAGTTTCAATATACTAGCAAAAGAAAAAGTTCTTCTATGATTTAAGACATTACTTCTGGGATGACCCACACCTTTATAAAGAAGGAGTAGATGGTGCTATTAGACATTGTGTACGTGAGCATGAACAGGAACAGATCCTATGTAAGTGTCATTCTGAAGCTTATGGAGGACACCATGCTGGAGACAGAACTGCACATAAGGTATTGCAATCCGGTTTTTATTGGCCTACTCTCTTAAAGGATGCCCGTAAGTTTGTCTTATCTTGTGGTGAATGTCAAAGAATTGGTAATATCAGTAGACGTCAAGAAATGCCTATGAATTATTCGCTTGTTATTGAACCATTTGATGTTTGGGGCTTTGATTATATGGGGCCTTTTCCTTCCTCTAATGGGTATACACATATTTTAGTTTTTGTTGATTACGTTACTAAGTGGGTAGAAGCTATCCAACTAGTAGTGCTGATCATAACACCTCTATTAAGATGCTTAAAGAAGTTATTTTTCCGAGGTATGGAGTCCCCAGATACTTAATGACTGATGGTGGTTCACATTTTATTCATGGTGCCTTTCGTAAAATGCTTGCTATGTATGATGTTAATCATAGAATTGCATCCCCATATCATCCACATTCTAGTGGCCAAGTAGAACTTAGCAAAAGAGAGCTCAAATTAATTTTGCAAAAGACTGCTAATAGATCTAGAAAGAATTGGTCCAAGAAACTTGATGATGCAATATGGGCTTATAGAACTGCATATAAAAATCCTATGGGTATGTCTCCGTATAAAATGGTTTATGGTAAAGCATGTCACTTACCTCTTGAATTAGAACATAAGGCATATTGGGCCATCGAAGAGCTCAATTATGATTTGAAACTTGCTGGTGAGAAGAGGTTATTTGATATTAGCTCACTTGATGAATGGAGAACCCAGGCCTATGAGAATGCCAAACTGTTTAAAGAAAAATATAAAAGATGACATGACAAAAGGATACAAAAGCGTGAGTTTGACATAGGTGATTATGTATTGCTATAGAACTCCCGTTTAAGATTTTTTGTAGGCAAACTTCTCTCTAAATGGGAAGGTCCTTACGTCATCGAGGAGGTCTATCATTCTGGTGCCATAAAAATCAACACTTCAGAGGCACAAATCCGAAGGTGGTGAATGGTCAAAGAATCAAACATTATATCTCGGATAATCCCATAAATGTTGAAACTAATATTATTGAAACCATAACCCTGGAGAAATACATAATAGACACTTTCTAGAATGTTTTAGACTCCGAAAAGGAATAGGTATGTGGTACGGAAAGTAAACCGACTCCAAAACAGTTCTAATGGCAAATTTTCTCCATTTTGGAATGTTTAAGAAAATAGGAAAATAAGAAGTAGAACGGAAAGGACATGAGGCTTCCACGAGGGTGGAGGGCATGCCCTACCCCGCTTGGCGCGCCCCCTGCCTCGTGGGCACCTCGCGTGCTCTCCGGACTCCGTTTTCTTACACTATACTTCTTTTGGTCGGTAAAAATTCATTATATAATCTCCCGAAGGTTTTGACCACCGTATCACGCAAATATCTTCTTTCTTTGTTACGAGTTGTTCCTGCTGCAGATTAGAGCAATATGTCATCCCAGGATTTAGAAGGACAAAGCTATGTGGCTGATTACCTTGCAGATCCTAAGGTCTATGGGGATGTGGAGCATTGTGGTTGGACTACGGAAGAAGAAGAAGACTATGAACCCAAGGGAAAGGAGGAGACGATCTCAGATGAAGATGAAGTCCCATTACCTCAACCTGGGTACATGCATGTGGAGTTCAAAAGGTCAAGCCTCCCTGATATAGCAAAGAAATCTAAGATCGAGTGTATCCCTTTTCGCCTCTTCCGGGAAAACAAACATGAATTATGCAAGAAGATATTAAGCTTTGAGCAGGAGATTGATGACCTAAGGAATCAAAATTCTGTCCTCAAGCGCAAATTAAGTAAGAAGCCTACACTATCAACAAAACCATCACCTTCTTCACCAACAAAGAAGAACTGAGCATCTGGTATGGGCACTCCCCTTGGCAACTGCCAAGCTTGGGGGAGTGCCCCGTTATCGTATCACCATCACTTTTATCTTTACCGTTTTTTTCTTAGTTCGATCCTTTTGATAATATATTGATCTAGTAGAGAATAGTTTCAGTACGATCTAGTTGTGAGTTTTGCTTTATGATCTTCTTATGTAAACGAGTCCGTGATCTATATATAATAAAGATTAGTGTTGAGTCAAGGGCTTGATTATTTTTCTATGATCTTGAGGGAAAAAAATAAAAGAGAAGAAATAAAAAGGAATAAAGAGAGCATATGGATCTTATGGAGAGTAAGCAGCTCACTTATAAGGAGTATGATGAATAAAAGTTGTTGAGAGTTGACAAACATAGTTTTGGTCATCGTTGCAATTAATAGGAAGTAATAAAGAAAGATAGGTTCACATATAAATATACTATCTTGGACATCTTTTATTATTGTGAGTACTCATTAAAGTATGACATGCTAAAGAGTTGACGATGGACAAGGAATACAACGTAATGGGTTATGTTTTCTTGCATATGAAATAAATTATATTGTCATGGATCATCCAACATGTTGAGACTGCCTTTCCCTCTCATGCTCTTTGCACCAAGTAGAGATACTACTTGTGCTTCCAAATATCCCTAAACCCAATTTTGCCATGATAGTCCACCATATCTACCTATGGATTGAGTAAGATCCATCAAGTAAGTTGTCATCGGTGCAAGCAATAAAAATTGCTCTCTAAATATGTATGACTTATTTGTGTGGAGAAACTAAGATTTATACGATCCTGTGATGTGGAAGAAATAAAAGCGACGGACTGCATAATAAAGGTCCACATCACAAGTGGCAATATAAAGTGACATTCTTTTGCATTAAGATTTCGTGCATCCAACCATAAAAGCGCATGACAACCTCTGCTTCCCTCTGCGAAGGGCCTATCTTTTATTCTTGTCTGATACTTCATGCAAAGAGTCATGGTGATATTCACCATTCCTTTTTACATTTTATCCTTTGGCAAGCACAATGTGTTGGAAGGATCCTAATTTATATAGCTAATTGGATCTGAGTTTTCATGAACTATTATTGTTGACATTACCCCTGAGGTAAAACGTTGGGAGGCAAAACTATAAGCCCCTATCTTTCTTTGTGTCCTATTAAAACTCCATACCCATTAGTATTGCATGAGCGTTAGCAATTGTGAACGACTAAATGATAGTTGAGTGTGTGGACTTGCTGAAAAGCTCTTATATTGGCTCTTTCCTATGTTATGATAATTTACAATTGCCTCAATGACTAAGATTAGAGTTTGTTGGTTTTCACTGAAGTTTATGATTCATACTTGAAATTGTGATTGAATTGTTACTTTAGCATAAGAGATCATATGACAATATATATGTTGCTGCTCTAAGAATGATCATGATGCCCTCATGTCCGTATTTTATTTTTATCGACACCCCTATCTCCAAACATGTGGACATATTTTTCGCGTTCGGCTTTTGCTTGAGGACAAGCGAGGTATAAGCTTGGGGGAGTTGATACGTCCATTTTGCATCATGATTTTATATCGATATTTATTGCATTATGGGCTGTTATTACACATTATGTCACACTACTTATGCCTATTCTCTCTTATTTTACAAGGTTTACATGAAGAGGGAGAACGTCTACAGCTGGGATTCTGGGTTGGAAAAGGAGCAAATATTAGAGACCTATTCTACACAGCCCCAAAGTCCTAAAACTTCACGGAAGTTATTTCCAGAATATATAAAATAATGAGCGAAGAAAGTTCCAGAGGGGGCCCACACCCTAGCCATGAGGGTGGGGGCGCCCCCCCTGCCTTGGGCCCCCCTGGTGGCCCTCCGATGCCCATCTTCTGCTATATGAGGTATTTCGTCCGAGAAAAAATAATAAGAAAGCTCACGGGACGAAACTCCGTCGCCAGGAGGCAGAACCTTGGCGCAACCAATCTAGGGCTCGGGCAGAGCTGTTCTGCCAGGGAAACTTCCCTCCGGGAGGGGGAAATCACCACCATCGTCATCACCAACAATCCTCTCATCGGGAGGGGGTCAATCTCCATCAACATCTTCACCAGCACCATCTCATCTCCAACCTAGTTCATCTCTTGTATCCAATCTTTGTATCCAAACCTCAGATTGGTACCTGTGGTTTGTTAGTAGTGTTGATTACTCGTTGTAGTTGATGCTAGTTGGTTTACTTGGTGGAAGATCATATGTTCAGATCCATTATGCATATTAATACCCCTTTGATTATGAACATGAATATGCTTTGTGAGTAGTTATGTTTGTTCCTGAGGACATGGGCGAAGTCTTGCTATAAGTAGTCATGTGAATTTGGTATTCGTTCGATATTTTGATGAGATGTATGTTGTCATCCCTCTAGTGGTCTCATATGAACGTCGACTACATGACAGTTCACCATTGTTTGGGCCTAGAGGGAGGCATTGGGAAGTAATAAGTAGATGATGGGTTGCTAGAGTGACATAAGCTTAAACCCTAGTTTATGCGTTGCTTCGTAAGGGGCTGTTTTGGATCCATATGTTTCATGCTATGGTTAACATTACCTTAATACTTCTGTTGTAGTTGTGGATGCTTGCAATAGGGGTTAATCATAAGTGGGATGCTTGTCCAAGTAAGGGCAGTATCCAAGCACCGGTCCATCCACATATCAAATTATCAAAGTACCGAATGCGAATCACATGAACGTGATGAAAACTAGCTTGACGATAATTCCCATGTGTCCTCGGGAGCGCTTTCCTTCATATAAGAGTTTGTCCAAGCTTGTCTTTGCTACAAAAAGGATTGGGCCATCTTTCTGCACCTTATTTACTTTTATTAGTTGCTACTCGTTACAAATTACCTTATCACAAAACTATCTGTTACGGATAATTTTAGTGCTTGCAGAGAATACCTTACTGAAAACTGCTTATCATTTCCTTCTGCTCCTCATTGGGTTTGACACTCTTTCTTATCGAAAAGGCTATGATAGACTCCCTACACTTGTGGGTCATCATACACAAGCATAGTTCAACCATAAGTACATAGTTCAACCGTCATTAAGCATTTCTCAAGAGTACATAGTTCGATCACACATCTCATCTCACATGCCGGCATGATCCTGAAGCTTCTCCAGGTACTCGGCGTATGCGCCGTGCGCCACCCTGTGAAAATACTTCTTCTTGAAGGAGCCAACGATCCGTCCTCTTGCACACGCCAGAACACTTTGATATGCATCATGAAGCTTGTGGTAGCAAAATGGGCATCGATAGCCGCCGTCCCAGGTCAATACACCTATTATGCATTCCCGCATAAAGCTCCCTTAGGATTTGCCTCTTGTACCTCCTATGGACATCTTCATCCTTGCTGTCCACATCGACAGACATCACCTATCCAAATAGTAAAACAAATTTGGCATCAAATCAATGTTTACATGCTGTGAAGTAGGATTAGGAATTTATGGCTATTTTTTATGCATATCCAGAGATTATCGTTCGATTTTTAAGCACATTTGACTATGTACAGACCAATCTTGATGAAAATATTGGCACAAACATATGTAGGTCATTAAAAATCAATTGTCATGTTCTAGCTAGGAATTATTAGCATGAACACTAACCCTAGTCAGATTACTAGCAGAAATCATTTCCATAGATGAAACAACTAATCACTTATCACTTGTACCGTTCAAACAATCAATACACTACACGGATCTAAGGAAACTTACTCAGATTTCACGGATTGGGAGAACATAGCCATAGGATTTCTATTCCAAAAAGCGGTAGGCAAGAGTAACCAGAGAAAACCTAGGATCTATCTCACACATAAATGGGTATAGATGGCTAACCAGTTGTCCATCGTCGTCGGAGTGGTCGCCGGACTCGTCACTCGAGTCGTCAGCAGAGTCGGTGTGGAAGTCCGCCTCCGGCTATGGAAGTTCAATGCCATCGACGACATCATGGTGCAGCTATAAATCGCCTGCATTGATGGCAACCTCTGTCTCCATCTCCACGCCGTGCTCCGATGCTTTAGCAGCCCTAGCGTCACCACTCCCTCTGATGGGGCGCTTCGGTGGAACCCTCATACACTAACGGCTTTGAGGACTGAGAGTGGCATTGAGGATGCAAGCGAAGAGAGAGGATTGTGTGTGTGGCGAGGATGGGTGGTGCAGCCGCTCGGGCGCACCTTTAATATGGAGTAGTGGGCGTAGTGGGAGAGAGGCGGGAGATGGTCAAAGCGACGGCTTGCCACCCGGTGAGCTTGCGCACCGGAGTGCTGGCATTCCTACCATCGTTTCACACAGCTACTCGCACGCCTCCCGATGACACTGCACAGCGAGAACGTCACCGTCAATTCACACACCTGCACGCATGCCTCACGGTCTACCTGTGCGGTGGACTGCTCGCTTGCATCCCATCAACTCACGCCTGCTAGCACGGCACACGGGTTGCGTGGCGTCACATATATTGTTTTTCTATTTGGATGATTAATGTTGCCGCTCTATTGCTTCACCGAAGCATGGCATGTATCCATAGTTGCTGTAACGCTCACGGTTCAAATAAATAATACATTTGGGATATTGGTTGCCAATTATTAATAATCTCCTGTTTGTAATTAGATAAAGATTACAACAAAACTTGTCTCAAATTTGACAAAGAAGTACAATGACACTTTGTATTGGTTTGCATATGACAATAGGATAAGTTTCATGAACTTCAAATAAGTTTTGGATGTACTAGAATTTAAAAATAAAGATTCTCAATGTTTGAAATTTGTTGCACGGGGAGTAAACACGCACCCAGTGAGACGCATGTGTTTTTGCAATCCATTTAGGTGCACTGTCACGTGTGCATGCAGCTCAAATCTGATTTTTGCACACTATACCCGTAGAAAATCAATTAATTAATGTACTAAAACATCTTAATGATCTCTGTTTTTTTAAATTAAAACATCCCTCCTTTGCTAACATATGTTCACCGTGGGATAATTAATTTAACATGCATCGTAGTTGTGGTGGATTCCCGGTGTGTGTGTGGGTGTGTGCGTCTGCGGGTGGCGGGTGCCTTGCAGTACACAATAAGTTGTGAGCCACCGTGTGGGTTGGCCATTTTGTTAGGCAGGCTGGTGCCACATCAGAGTCGTGAATTCGTTATTTAAAACATTGCACAACCCTCTCGTACATACATGTATTGGCCACATGCAGTCGATGGTTGTCCTACACGACACTCGATACTCATGTGTGACGCTTTCTATGGGCCCCTGAGGTCGCCATCCATCACTTTGACGAACAGTCGATAGTGAGGTTAATTTGACCAGCAAGGTAGGATATTTTTTGTTTGTGTTATGGTGGTATATTATATGTATGTGTCCGTGAACAAGTACACCTCACTCAGTGTGAGGACTTTTCGATTTCCGATGCACGTGTCACATCAAAATTGTGAAATTGGCTATTCAAACATTCACACAACACCTCTTTGGGCCACATGCAGGCATGCTGTGGTTATCCTAGCTAGGACACTCACGTGTGACACTTCCATTTGTGGGCACACGAGGCCATCGTTCGTGCATGCATGCATCACTTTGACCTACATCGGGAGAGGTTAATTAATTTCACCAATAATGAGGATTCTTTTTGGGTTGTACGTATTACAGTAGGAGCATATAGTATGTGTCTAAGAGGGAGAAGGGGACCATCGTATGTAGTACGCTTCATGGACCTCGCTCTGTGTGGGTGCATGGTTTACGGTTTTTGAGCCATGTGGCACAACAAAGTTGTGTATTTTGGGTATTCAACATATATATGTTTGGCCCACATGCAAAGTGATGGTGGTTATCCCCTCACACCTACTTTAGCGGTTATTAGTGATATTGATGCTTTCCATCCGTGGGCCCACTTGGTCCATCACTAATTTTTGCCTGACAACAAGAGAGGTTAATTTGACTTAGGAGGGGATTATTATTTTTGCTTGTAATATAGTATATATATAGGTCATGCTCTGGGATGACAAGCATGATACAGTTTGAGCACACACACATGCATGTGTACGCATGAATCCCTCCCATCGTGTCGAAGTGGCTAGTACAACGACATGTCATGAACCGATCTCTCTCTGTGTGGGGATTGTATGATTTTCGATGCACGCACCACATAAATGTTGTGAAATGGTATTCAAACAAGCATGCACGCGTCACCTCCATACATATGAATGTATTAGTTGCCTTCGAATGGTACACTCCCTCACGTGGATATCAGCGACAACCTATATATTCATGGACCCGCATGGACACCCATGATCACCTTAACCAACAACAAGATAGGTTACCATGGCGGATTCTTCATTTGGTTCGTTTTATCATAGTATAGGTTGTGGTGACATTCAGACCGAATTAAGTCTGATCGCATATACTATGCATGCATGCATGCATGAATCCCCGTTGTCGGCTTGAAGTGTGGTGTAACATACAAATGCATTGTCAACCTAACCCTCAGGTTGTGGTGACATATGTTTGGGCCATACGCATGCAGTGGTTGTCTTCGGGGACTAGCTACTTGCGTGATTATTGGTGAGCTAGCCCATCTCTAGGGTTGCATGGACGGCCACCACTTTGACCAACAACAACACAGAGGTTGTACGACCAAGGTGGATTATTCTTGGTCCGTTTTATGATCCATCTTGATGAGATGCCTCTCTGGCTCGCCGAATTGAAGTGTGTGTCTATGGGGGGGGCTGCTACTTCGCACTTTGCTAGGTGAACCTCGTTTGAGTGGCATGCATTCATAGCTTTGGATACCCTTCGTGCCGACACGAGGGGGGCTGCTAGCTAGTTTGCACTTTGCTAGGTGAACCTCGGTTGGGGGGCATCCATTCAGAGCTTAGGATTCCTTTCGTGCCGACACGAGGGAGGGGGGCTGCTAGCTACTTCGAAATTTGCTAGGTAAACCTTGGTTGGGGTGAGGGGCATGCATTCATAGCCTAGGATTCCCTTCGTGATGACATGAGGGGCGTGGGGGCAAGAAATAACGTGCGCTTTGCGAGATAGGTGCCACATCAAAGTTGCATTTGGTATTTGAAAATCAAACCACCCTTTTCATACAGAAATTTGGTCCACATGCAAGTGTGTTCGTGTTCTGACCCTCTCCCGCATCATTTTTTGCTAAATTTATGAACATTAGACAAGTCGGATGAAGCAACACACACGGTTCACTCAGACTAACTGTGTGCATTGAGCTCCACGAGGCTTCCCCTCTCAAAAATATCTTCCCGCATGCAGCTTTTTCTGTTTGATAACTGTTATTATGCTTCGACCGTGTGTGATGTTTCTTGTTCCCAATCCCGCAAGCATCCCTCGAAAATATCTTCCTGCATCGAGGGTTTTTCTGTTTCATAACACACGGTTGTTATCTCTGGACCGTGTGCGATGCACCATCATCAAAATTTTCAATAGCCCCGACATTTCACCCCCGTGTTTGAGTCCCGTGTAGTAAAATTTTTAGTACCCGCGTCATTTCCTCAAACACAAACCCCACCCCCCTCCACACACACACACAACAAAACCTCCTTAGGCATGCGCGGACACAGAAACACCCCTCCCTCGCTCGAAACCCTAGCAAGGTCCCCGCCGTCGCCGCAAGGCCTCCATACTCAACATCTGCCGGTTTGCCCGTGCAGCTTATGCACCAATCTCCATGCCCGGGCCGCCCTGTGTTTCTTAGACATCGCTTGCCAAACGCCCCTTTCCCATAGATCCCCATCCCCACCCCCACTCCAGAGCATCGCAGCCTAAGCCCGACTATGCTTCCCATGGAGCTCGATGAGAGACTGGCCCAAAAGAGGTGTATCGCGGTCCCTTTGCCTGGCGTCACCGAGGAAGCTGACGACCATTACTGGCTACAGACACTCAATCATCGGGCTAGAGTATGTGGGTATGTCACGGACGCTGGCTCCGACATCAAGGTCATCGATAGCGACGGCCTCAGGCGGGCTACGTCACAGGTTAAGTGGTCAACCCCCAACCCCTTAGGTTCAACCGCCGTTGGTTTCATCCATGGCCCCGCCGTTGATCTCCTCTGGCTCGCTGTCAAGAATTTGCCATCCTACATCGCCATCGAGCCCCTTTTGTCATTTCTTAAGGACATGTTCTGCGATGCTGGCTAGGGATCCATAGCTTCCAACTCAGACCTCATTGATGGCGACCACGAGGAGGGCACCCTCTCCGTCTCTTCTAAGGGGAAAGGGCCCATCTGCTCTTCCAAGGGGAAAGCGCCCGTCTGCGACATCAGGGAGGGCACCCTACAGCCATGCTCTTCAAAGGGGAAGGAGCCCATCTGCGGCAACATGGAGCACATCCAAGGTCCGTGCTCTTCCCGTGGGAGCGAGCCCATCTGGGACAGGTGAGGAAACCCACGATTTGTTTTGCCGTGCCTCTTTACAGGGGGAAACCCATGATTTGTTTTGTCGAGTCCCTTTTGTAGTTTAGTGAGAATGTGTCCAGTTTTAATTGCTATATCTGGTTGTTTATAGTATGCCTTGTTTATTTCAGTTGTTCACATTGTGATGCTCTATATGTGCAATTATTTACTGTGCAGTACATTTCATCAATCCATTTTTAAACATACCGATAGGAATGCATATATTTGCTTGTTGTTAAGCCTGTTATAGCTAGCATATGCCTCTTTTAAAGTTTTTTGATTGTTCGGTTGTTTGTAGTTAGCGTATGTCCAGTTGCAAATGCTATCTCTAGTTGTTCGTAGTGTGCCTTGTTTATTCCAGTTATTCACAACGTGATGTTATATATGTGCAAGTATGAACTGTGTAGTTCATTTTCATCGGTACCAGTTTCAACAATACCACTATGAATGACTACATTTGGTTGCTACATCTTGTAGTTAACACGCCTTTCCATTAATTTTTTAATAATAACTAATGTACTTAGACCGGCACAATACCAGTTAGAATGGCTATGTTTGCTTGTTGTTAAATGTTAGGCCTGTTGCAGTTAACACATCTTTCCACTTGTTTTGCTTTAGTACCGTGCTTAAACCTGCACACTAAAGCTATCTTTTGGAGATTATTTTGTCTGCCATGGATAATTTTGGTTGATGTTTAGCCTGTTGTGCTTAACATGCTTCTCAATCTACCTATACATGACAATTATGGGAATGACTGTTGTTTTCCATCGAGGTTAGTTTCATAGCATGGCTTATATATGCTCACTGTTCAGGATATCGGTAGCTGGTACCATATAGGCCGAGGCGTGATAAGGGACTAATCGGTGAATCGGACTTTTAGTTGAAGATATCCGCAACCCATTTATCGTTAGGTTAACTAGGGCCATATGTAATATATCTGAGGCTACATAGAAGCATGCACTGTACTTAATATCTAAATATGCAATCCTAGGCTACATATCAACAAGAAAGAGTGTTACATGAATGTTATGATGATGTCTAGATATATGTAGAAGAGGAGCAACAACAACAACAACATAGCCCTGCTTGGATACTCAACTTAGCTAGAGGTTAGAGGTTGTTTCTAGATCCGGACTAACCCTGAACTAAGTCCATCCAAAGAGTTGTTTGGATGGCAGGGTTAGATTGACCATAAAGGCACTAGGACAACTAGCTTCAATTACCACCTCTTGGGTTGGATAGTTTTTTTTGGTGGGTTATAGATGCAACTCGCTCAAATTAGCCCTCATGTTTAGATATACTTTAGGGCTATTTGAGCCCAAACTATCTCAAACTAACTATAACCCATGGATACATCATCAATTAATCAGCCGATAATTTGTAACAATACAACAAACTCCTTCCGGACCATAATATAAGATGTTACTTCACCTAATATGTCAGTATATTGTATGTTATAAGTTATTATAAAAGAGTATTGTACTACATCATTGTGCAATTGCTGTTTAGCTTCTAATATTAACTTGGTGCTTTTAGGTACATATGTCATTGGTAAAGATCCGCTTGTAACACCCACAATGCGGCTATATCTCCCACATGTCGGGGCACGACTTAGAGGCATAGCCGCATGGTAGGCTTGTCGCAAGAGGGGTAATCTTCACACACATCCCTTGTACTGAATAAGAAAGGGATAAAGAGTTGGCTTACAATCGCCAGTTCACACGATACATAAATAATGCATACATCATCCAAAGTACAATCAAAGGTCCGACTACGGAACCAAAATAAAGGAAGACAGCCCCAAATGTTAGGTCCCTGAACATCCCAACTGGGCTCCACTACTGATCATCCGGAAAAGAAACATAGTAACGGCCCGAATCCTCGTCGAACTCCCACTTGAGTTCGGTATCGTCACCTGCACTGGTATCCTCGGCACCTGCAACTCTTTGGAAGTATCCGTGAGTCACGAGGACTCAACAATCTCACACCCGCGAGATCAAGACTATTTAAGCTTATGGGTAGGAGAAGGTAGTGAGGTGGAGCTACAGCAAGCACTAAGCATATATGGTGGCTAACATACGGAATAGAGAGCGAGAAGAGAAACAACGCACGATCGAGAAGTTATAAGTGATCAAGAAGTGATCCTGAATCTACTTACGTTCAAGCATAACACAAGACCGTGTTCTCTTCCCAGACTGCGCCGAAAAGAGACCATCACGGCTACACACGCGGTGGATCCATTTTAATTAAGTTAAGTGTTGAGTTCTCCACAACAGGATATCAACAAATTCCCATCTACCACATAACCACGGGCACGGCTCTCGAAAGTTTATACCCTATAGAGGTGTCCCAACTTAGCCCATCACAAGCTCTAACGGTCAATGAAGGATCTTCCTTCTCCCGGAAAGACCCGATCAGTCTCGGAATCCCGGTTACAAGACATTACGACAATCATAAAACAAGACTAGCAAAGCCGCCCGACTGTGCCGACAAATCCCGATAGGAGCTACACATATCTTGTTCTCAGGGCACACCGGATTGTCTAAACTTCCGGTAGGCCAGCCCAGAGTCGCCCCTGGTGGACACCGGTGGTTGACAGGTTGGACCAACACTCAGATGAGCACTAGCCTGGGGGTTTAAAATAAAGATGACCCTTGAGTCCGCAGAACCCAAGGGAAAAAGGCTTAGGTGGCAAATGTTAAAACCAAGGTTGGGCCTTGCCGGAGGGGTTTTACTCAAAGCGAACTCTCAAGGGCTTCCCATAACACCCAACCGCGTCAGGAACGCAAAATCAAGGAACATAACACCGGTATGACGGAAACTAGGGTGGCAAGAGTGGAACAAAACACTAGGCATTAAGCTGAGCCGTTCACCCTTTACCAAGTATATAGGTTCTTTAAATTAAATAGATATAATAATGATATCCCAACAATATCCATGTTCCAACATGGAAGAATCTTCAACTTCACCTGCAACTAGCAACGCTATAAGAGGGGTTGAGCAAAAGCGGTAACATAGACAAACAACGGTTTGCTAGGAAGGTGGATTAGAGGCTTGACATGGCAATATGGGAGGCGTGAAATAGCAAGTGGTAGGTAGTGCGACATAGCGATAGAACGAACAACTAGCAAGCAAAGATAGAAGTGATTTCGAGGGTATGGTCATCTTGCCTGCAAACTTCTTAGAGCTGTCGAAGGCTTGATCCTCGTTAGCGTACTCAATAGGTTCCTCGGTCACGTACTCATCTCCCGACTCTACCAAAAGCAAGAACACAAGATAAGGACCAACAATCAATCACGGTGCAATGCACAAGCAACATGATGCAATACATGGCATGATATGCAAGATATGATATGCAATGCATATGCGGGCTCTAGAAGAGATATAATGAACAAGGCATCAAATTGGCAAACCAAGTATGCCGCTGGAAAGATGATATGGTTTCGGTTGAAATCGATATAAAGATCACCGGAAACGGATGCACGGTTTGCAAATGCCAAGCAAAACAAGAATGACACAAATCCTGTGATTAACAGCATGATGCCATGTAGAATGCAACAAGAAACTAAGCTAGTGCACTCCAACATAGCAACAAAGCATATGGCAATGATGTACACGAGATGCTTGACAAAACATGAACACGGAGCTATGACTAAATCACACTAGAACAGGTTCAAACAAGCATGGCAAAAGTGCAAAATATATCAGCATCACAGACTTGGTGATTCGTCGGGCGGCAGCGGGCCGAGCGGGCCGCAGCGGAGGTGGGCAGTTGAGCACCATGTGGCGGCCTGGGATTCGTCGGGCGGCGGCGGGCGGACGTGTTCAGCCATCGCGGACGCGTCCGGTGGCGGCGGGGATGATTTCTAGGGTTTGGACTGCGGGAATTACTGAGGGAGATACATATTTATAGGTAGAAGGAGTTTGGAGTGTCCAAAAGTGGTGTAGTTTTTCGCCCACACGATCATGATCCGACGATGGGGGACATGGAGAAGGTTTAGATGGGTTATTGGGCCATTTTGGAGGGGTGTTGGGCTGCAACACAAAAGAGGCTTTTGCGGTTACCAGGTTAACTGTTGGGGTATCAAACGGCCTCCAAAGAACGAAATTTGACAGCCGGTCTATTGGTGGTGTACAAAGACCACTTGACAAATCTCGGCCCATTCTGAGAATGTTTAATTCCCTTTCACGAAAAGAGACAAGGGGGGTGCGTCGGTGCATGTGGGAGTGTCGGATTGCGAAACGGACAACGGGGAAAATGCTCGGATGCATGAGATGAACACGAATGCAAATGCGATGCACATGATGACATGATATGAAATGCATGACATGAACAAAAAGCAAAATGAAGACAAAAACCAAACCACGTAGGGAATCTCATAACTTAAAGCCGAAAATGGCAAGAGTCGGAGTTACAAATATGTCAAGTTACATCTGGGGTGTTACAACACTCCACCACTAGGAGAGGATCTCGTCCCGAGATCTGGGCCTGAAAGAACTCCGGATATTCGGAACGGAGGTGATCCTCGCGCCCCGAGGTGGCTTCTCGGTCGAGATGGTGCGACCACTTCACTTTCAGGAATTTTATTGACTTGTTGCGAGTCTTGCGCTCGGCTTCTTGAAGAATAGCAATGGGATGCTCATGATAAGACAATCTTCTTGGATATCAATCTCTTCGAAGTTGATGGTGCGATCAGGAGTCTGGAAGCACATGCGAAGCTGTGACACGTGAAACACATCGTGCACATTTGCGAAGTTGGACGAAAGCTCAAGTTGATAGGAGAGGTCGCCTCTTTTGCCAATGATCATGAAAGGACCCACGTAACTAGGGGCAAGCTTCCCTTTGATACCGAAACGAGGAGTACCTTTCATTGGAAAGACGCGGAGGTAGACATGGTCTCTGATCACGAAAGCCAAGTCACGGTGCTTGCTATCATAGTAACTCTTCTGGTGCGATTGCGCGGTTTGAGATTTTCACGTACGACTTTATACATTTCTTCAGCTTCTGTGATTAAGTCATTTCAAAGAAGTTGGCGTTCACCAGTCTCTGACCAATTTAGAGGAGTATGGCACTTTCTTCCATAGAGAATCTCAAATGGGGCCTTGCCCGAACTTTCTTGGAAGCTGTTGTTGTAGCAGAACTCTGCATATGGAAGACAATCTTACCACTTCATACTGAAGGAAATGGCACAAGCCCTGAGCATATCTTCAAGGATTTGATTGACTTGCTCGACTTGGCCACTAGTTTGAGGATGGAAAGCTGTGCTAAAGCGAATGTTGGTGCCCATGGCCTTCTGGAAGGAGTCCCGGAACTTGGAGGTGAAAATGCTTCCACGATCTGAAGATATCAATTGCGGATTGCCATGCAAAGAGACAATCCTCAAGGTGTATAGCTCTGCCAACTAAGCTGCTTTGATAGATTCTTTGATTGGAAGGAAATGAGCCACTTTAGTAAGCTTGCCGATGACAACGAAGATAGCATCATTTCCACGCTCGGACTTGGAAAATACGATCACGAAGTCCATTTTAATATGGTCAAACTTCCATTCTGGAATAGCAAGAGGTTGGAGGAGACCAGCTGGTCATTGGTGTTCTGCTTTCACTCTTCTACAGACATCACATTCCTTCATGAATTGAGCAATCTATCGCTTCATTCGAGTCCACCAATACGACTGTTTGAGGTCATGGTACATCTTCATACTTCCAGGATGAATGGAAAGAAGGTAATTGTGCGCCTCATTCATGATGACTTTCGTTAGATCACCTTTAGGAATCAAAATCTGGTCCTCGAAGAAGAGTGTCTTTGTCATCAATGCGATAGCACTTGTATTTGGGTTGGCTCTTGGCAATCCCATGTTTCACCTTCTTCACCATGGAATCCAGGAGTTGTGCCTCACGAATTTGATCTTCCAAAGTAGGAGAGACTTGGAGGCTGGCAAGAAATCCTTGAGGAACAACTTGGAGGTTCAGTTTGCGGAAAGCTTCGCAAAGGTCTGGTTGGAAGGGCTTGAGAATTAAGCTATTGTAGTAAGCCTTCCTGCTGAAAGCATCTTCAATGAAATTGGCCTTGCCTGGAGTATATTCAATACTCGCATTGTATTCTTGAATCATTTCGACCAATCGAGTCTGTCTAAGGTTGAGGTTGGGTTGAGTGAAGATGTACTTGAGGCTCTTATGATCTGTAAAGATGTCCACTTTCCTTCCCAAGAAGAGATGTCTCCATGTTAATAATGCATGGATAACTGCCGCCAACTCAAGGTCATGAGTGGGGTATTTCCTTTCGTTGGGCTTCAGCTGGCAAGATGTATAAGCCACAAGTTTCTTCTCTCGCATTAACACAACACTGAGACCTTGTAAGGAGGCATCACAAAAAACTTTGTATGGCTTGGATTCATCAGGAGGAGTCAAGACAGGAGCTGTGACCAGCTTCTCTTTGAGGGTGTTGAAAGCAACGTCACATTCAGGCGTCCAGACATACTTGACATGCTTCTGGAGGAGGCTAGAAAGAGGCTTTGCAATCTTAGTGAAATTCTCAACGAATCTTGGACAAAAGTTTGCAAGCCCAAGAAAACTACAGAGCTGCTTGACATTCGGAGGAGGTTCCCAATTCACAATTGCAGACACCTTCTCGGGATTAACAGTGATGCCTTTGGCAGAGATGATATAACCAAGGTAAAGAACCTCATCAAGCCAGAACTCACACTTGGAAAACTTCGCATAGAATTGATGCTCTCTCAGTTTGTCGAGCACCAATCTCAAATGCTTGGCATGATCCTCCTTATTCTTGGAAAAGACCAAGATATCATTGAGATAGACCAGGACGAAATCATTTGTGTACAGGTGTAGGATGAAGTTCATCATGCGAGAGAACGTTGGAGGAGCATTGACAAAGCCGAAAGACATGACAGTATATTCATATGAACCATAGCTTGTTATAAATGTTGTCTTGGGGATATCTTGTTCATGAATGTGAATATGATGATAACCCATACGGAGGTCAAGCTTGGAGAATACTTTGGCACCTTTAAGTTGCTCTAATATCTCATTGATGTTGGGAAGTGGATACTTGTTCTTAATTGTCTTCTTGTTGAATGGATAGTAGTCGACGCAGAGTTGTTCCGTTCCATTCCATCCTTGTTCTTGACAAAAAGGACACCAGAACCCCATGGAGATGAACTCGGTCTGATCAGACCCATATGCTCTTGTTCATCGAGTTGTTTAGTCAACTCCTTCAACTCCTCTAGTCCAAGCTTGTAAGGACGTTTGCAAATAGGTTCCGTACCAGGCTCAAGATCGATAATGAATTCAACTGGCCAGTGAGGAGGCATTACCAGAAGCTTTTCTGGAAAGACGTCTTGGTATTCACAAACGTCTGGAATCTGAGAGATGGCATTCAACTCTCCCTTCTCATTGAGAGAAAACAGTCGAATGGTTTCGTCACGAATGGCATAGATGATCACATCCTCAGAAGAGTGTGTCAATTCAATCTGCCTGGCAGCACAATCAAGCTGAGCCTTGTGCTTAGATAGCCATTCCATGCCGAGAATTAGATCAATATCCGAGTCACCAAGAACAATTGGAGAAGACAGAAATTTATAGTTTCCCATCTTGATAGAAACATCCCGAACCATGGAGTTTCCGTTCATGCATTTACCCAGAGAGACAACTGATAACGGTCTAGGCAAAACTTGGAAAGCCAACTCAAGCTTAGATGCAAATGGTCTTGAGATGAAACTAAGCGATGCACCAGTGTCAAAAAGAGCTTTTGCAGGAAAATGATTAACAGGAAGATTACCGATGATCACTTCTGAAGAATCCTCTACCTGAGCTGCATTCATCATGTTCATCTTTGCAAACTTGGGATTATGCTTGACCACTACATGGCTGGAAGATCTCACAGGAGGAGGAGGTGGAAGGCGCCTTTGGTTGAAGCACTTGTTTGCATAGTTCCCTTTCTGCTGACACTTGTTGCAAGTAACCTCTCAGAGTGGACGATGATAAGGAGCACTTGACCTTGGAGTTTGAGACAAAGCTTTGTTCTGATAGCCTGGGTTGGATGGTGGGAAGATTCATTGCCACCTTTGCTCTTCTGCTGGCAGGGCTGGCGTGTCACGACCGGTTTTCCAATAAAAATATTTATTGAGAAACCAATCTTTTTAGTCCAGTATGAGAGAAATCCTCCTCACTGGTAGACAAATTCTTGATACAATAAGCCAGTAGCATAAAATATATTACAGGGTTGAGCTAGGACTGCTCAACAAATTATTACAAGCGCGCCAATAATTATACAAAATGGTGGATATAACACAATGGTGTGGTGGCATACTACTGACTCGAGGATAAAGCGATGGTGGAATAACACAGTGGGGAATGTGGTAACACGGCTCTCAAACTGGCATCTCATCGAGCGTCGAGGTGAGGCTCGATAAATTTATTCGGGTTGCGGAAGCGGATATAATACAGTGACCAAGTCCAGGTTCGCACGAGACTGACTGGGATTCCTCTAGGCGTCGGACTCGCTATCGAACTCTTCATCCATGAGATCACCTTCGTCAGCATTTGGCCAAATCAACAAGCCAGTGAGTACTTTGAAAGTACTCGCAAGATAGTTCGGACGTAAGATATAACAAATGCATGCATGAAATGCGTCATGATTAAACTTTCCAATGCACATTCAAAAATTTGCATAACGAAGTAAGTACAAGGGAAACGGCGGTAGTCCGCCTGAAATCCCAACAAAATATAAATGAAAACCGATCCGGTGTCTGAAGCGACGCCTCGAAAGGTGAACAAATAATAACAGAAAATCATGCCACAGTCGGGCGTCTTAGCGACACCACCTAAAGGGCTTTAAAAGAAATGCCACAGTCGGACGTCTGAGCGACATCACAGAAAGGGCTTTAAAGAAATGCCACAGTCGGACGTCTGAGCGACATCGCAGAAAGGGCTTTAAAAGAAATGCCACAGTCGGACGTCTGAGCGACATCGCAGAAAGGGCTTTAAAAGAAATGCCACAGTCGGATGTCTGAGCGACATCACAGAAAGGGCTTTAAAAGAAATACCACAGTCGGACGTCTGAGCGACATCACAGAAAGGGCTTTAAACACAAGTAAATAATACTCATAATAAATATTCAATTCATGATAATAAACGGGTTAGTCCATCCACAGGAATAAACATTTAACCGGACTTAGCACTCATGTGATTCACCGGAGTATCTGTCACCAAAACTGGCACTTGTCAGAATAAGTCAGCGCAAAATTTGGATATGGATAAGATGAATTGGAGATTTATGACTCTGCAGAGTTTGTACAAAAATTTCCCACAGCTAACGGATTTCCGTAGTCACGAAGGACTAGTTCCATTTACAGTATTTCAGAAGAAAACACAGCTAACCAGTACACACCCATCCTACCTCTCGATGCCAGGACTCACCCTAGACATCATCCAAGGAAAACTTTTGAGACGGGGAGAACACAATCTCGAATAGCATGGATCAAATTTATATACGCGCGCTCTCAGGGGTGCCCCCCTCTCAGTCCCAACCGGAAACACCCATGCCCCCTGACCGGATGACTGGCTTTAATCCAGGGCCATGGAACCATCATCCCAGCCTCTACTTTTGGTGTGTACCAGGAAAGCGGTTTGCAACTTACTAATCCATATTCCTTGCGGAAAACATGTGGTAGTACAAGGAAGGAAATGGGAGGAACTGGACCGATACGGTTTGACACTGTAGTCATATAGTCTGGCATAAGACTGGCATGCTACAACACTGCCATCTTACCCATCCTCATGCCAACACATGGCCATTCATACTCACATCCATACACCTATGGATCATCAAGCTCACTTACGTCAACAATGCATGAAAATAACGTTCATCGGTATGCTCATCAACATGCCATGAAACTAACTAAATGCAAAACATGCCAAGACACTCATCATATCAAAAGTTCAAACATGCTTGCCTGGTTCAGAGTAGTCGGAGCCTAGCTCGATGAAGTTCGCGGCTCCGTCACCTCCTTCGGTATCTACGGTATAAAGAAAATATAGGCGCTATCGTAAATACCAAGATGTGCACAAAAAGTATTCCAAATATTTTTCAAATAAATCTGATAAAAAACTAGACAAAATTTCAAAGAGAACAGAAAAAGAATCAATCAAAAATACTTTTCTGTTTAAAAGTTATAAAGGTTTTTGTCCAGGGACTCATCTGTAATGAAACAGAAAGTTTCCAGGGGCTAGCTCATCAAAACAGAAAACGATTCGATAGAGAATACGCCAGCCCAGAGAGGGAGACGTATTTTGCCCGAAGGCATTTTCAGAAAACGAATCGTGCAAAAAGAACTGAGAGGCTGACTGGCGTGTCCCACCCGTCAGGTTTAAAAATTCAAAACGGGCGGCGGAGAACGACGGTGCCCGAGAGCCACGGTGGTCGCCGGCAGTGATCCACGTTGAGGCAGGGGGATCGGAGAGTACCTCCGTGTTCAGGTCGCCCTTCCGCGTCGGTTGGTGGTGGCGGTGGTCGCCGGCGAGTACCACGTCGACGGCGAGCCTTGCCCCGGCAGACGGCGGCTCGGGTGGTGGTGGATCTCGTCGGGAAGAGCTGCGAAGGTCAAATTGACACTTGGGTTAGCTTAATGGGTGCTGGAGGATGCTACTGATGAGGTTTGGACGCCGGAGATGGCCTCACCGGAACGGCCTGTCCCAATAGAACGGCCGTGCGGCACGTCGGCGGCAGGGAGCACGCCCTGCGCGTGCCAGGCCACGGCGACTGTGCTGCGGGATTGCGCTGGCGTGCATGAGGCCACGTGGAGAGCCAGGGGGCGTTGGGCGGCGCCGAACGGCGTTGAGCCGCCGTTTTGCTCCCTGTCGGCTGCTACGGTGGTTCGGCCGCCGCAAGACACGCCGGCGCAGGCGGGCCAGGGCGCCACCGACGCCAGGAAGGCGCCAATTGCGCGTCCGGCGCTCCAGACAGGAGGAAGAGGCGGCGAGGAACGTGCCAAGGGCACTGTGAGCATGTGACTTAACTCCTGACGAAGATCGACACTGAACTCTGAATTTTTACTGAATTACTGAAAGTGAAAGGAACAGTGCATGCAAGGTGTTCGACAGAATGATACTGGCCTCTAGGGATTTTTCCTAGAGCTGATTTTTGGTGGAGTGGCTACTCATTACAACAGTAGGCTGCCTGAATTTTGGTAGAATTTTTCGGGAAGTGTAGATATGAATTTCACCAAATTTGGCAAATCTGGTCCAAACTTGCAGAGGCTGAAATTTGAAAAATTTGAAAAGAAGGGGAGTGGATCAAGATGGTTCTGAGTTGTGGATGCTAAGGACAATCCAGAGGAGTTGGTTTGAGATCAAAACTCAAAGGAAATAAGGTACTTGCTTTGTAAATGACTCAGGCTCCAAATCATTGACAGAAATGATTTGAGAGGGAAAATGATTGAAATAAAATACAAAACTTGTTTGGATTAGTTGGGACAGAGAACTTAGGTTGTTCCAAGGAGGAGGGGAGGTTCTGGAGGGGTTTTACCACCTGTGACATGGTAAAATCATGGGTGGTTTCAAAAAGAAAGAAGTCCCAAAACTCTTAGGGTTTCTTTTTAAATGAAAATAAATAAGTTTGAGAGGGATACAACCAGAAGAAAAGTTTCCAAAAATTCAACATCAAATTTGAAAAGAAAAAGGAAATCCTTGCCAAAGGTGAAAGGAAGTTTTTTAAGAGGAAGGATTTCTGGAAAAGAAATTTTAAATGCCCTCTTTTAAAAATCCAACAAAGTTTTTGATGAAAACCAAATCAAAAATTTTGGAGTGTCACAACACCTACCCCCTTAGGAAAAATCATGCCCCCGAGATTTCAGCTGTCCCTCAAATAAGTGTGCATGCTCTGTCCGAAGAAAATCCTCTCTTTCCCAAGTTGCTTCACTGTCAGTGTGATTGCTCCACTAGACTCTGAAGAATTTGATGGCCTTCTGTCGGGTCCTCCTTTCAGACTCCTCTAATATTCTTACTGGACGTTCCCGATAAGTGAGGTCTGGTTGCACGTCAATGCTCTCATGGGATACTTGTTTCTCTGGGTTGCTTACACACTTCCTCAATTGCGAGACGTGGAACACGTCGTGGACATCGGACAATTCCTTAGGTAAGTCTAGCTAGTAGGCTACCGTGCCTCTTCGCGCCATTATACAGAATGGTCCAATGAATCTTGGTGCTAGCTTCCCTTTAATCTTGAATCGTTGCAATCCTCTCGTAGGAGATACTTTCAGGTATACGAACTCACCGGGCTTGAAGCTGACCCTACGATGTTTCTGATCATAATAACTCTTCTGTCGACTTTGAGCAGTCTTAAGTCGGTCTCTGATTAGCTTGACTTTTTCCTCGGCTTCTCTGAGCATGTCTGGTCCGAAGATGCGGCTGTCTCCGGTCTCTGACCAATTTAACGGGGTAGGACATCTCCGTCCGTGTAAAGCCTCAAATGGTGCCATTTGCAGGCTGGCCTGGTAGCTATTGTTGTACGCGAACTCGGCGTATGGCAGGCTTTCTTCCCAACTGGTTCCATATGTGAGGACACATGCCCTCAGCATGTCTTCTAAAACCTGGTTTACGCGTTCCGTTTGTCCATCAGTCTGTGGGTGGTATGCTGTACTGAAGGCTAGTTGAGTTCCCAGAGCCTGTTGTAAATGCTCCCAAAATCTCGAGACGAATTGAGTGCCTCTGTCGGATATTATAGTCTTTGGGACTCCATGCAGACAAACTATACGGGAGAGATAAATCCTGGCAAGCCTTTGAGCGTTGTAGGTTGTCTTCACTGTTATGAAATGTGCCACTTTGGTTAACCTATCAGTGATGACCCATATGGCATCATTCCCATGTTGTGACCGAGGTAGTCCGACAATGAAATCCATCCCTATTTCATCCCATTTCCACTCAGGTATTTTGTTTGGTTGCAGTAGTCCGGCTGGCCTCTGATGCTCAGCTTTTATGCGTTGACAAGAGTCGCAACATGCAACGAAGGTGGCTATGTCCCTCTTCATACCGTGCCACCAAAATCTTTCATGAATATCTTTATACATCTTGGTTCCTCCAGGGTGGATCGAGTACGGGGCGGTGTGGGCTTCAGCTAGGATTTGCTGTTTGAGGTCCTTTATATCTGGTACGCAGAGTCTGTCTCCGTACCATAATATTCCTCCATCGTCTATGACGAATGCCGAGGCCTTGCCCATACTGACCTTTCTTTTGATGCCTTCGATGCTGGGGTGACCGGGCTGAGCTCCTTTAATTTCCTCCACAAGGTCGGGTTGTATTTCCAAGTTTGATATGGTGCCTTCTGCTACCATTATCAAATTGAGCTTGGCAAATTCTTGTTGGAATTCGGGCCTCAAGCTTTGCAGATTGCTTTCGTCGGAGCTGGGGTTCCGACTAAGAGCATCGGCCACTACATTTGCTTTTCCTGGATGGTAATGGATACCAACATCATAATCCTTTACCAATTCCAACCATCGTCTTTGTCGTAAAATTTAGTTCTGGCTGCGTGAAAATATATTTGAGACTTTTGTGATCCGTATATATTTCACATCGCTTCCCAAGTAAGAAATGCCTCCATTCCTTGAGTGCATGAATGACTGCTGCCATTTCTAAGTCATGAGTGGGATAATTTTCCTCGTGCTTGCGAAGTTGCCTTGAAGCATAGGCGACAACCTTGCCTTCTTGCATCAACACGCATCCGAGACCCTTTCTGGACGCGTCACAAAACACTTCAAAATTTTTGTGTATGTCTGGCACAATTAATACTGGCGCTGTCGTTAATTTCCGTTTTAGCTCTTGGAAACTTTTCTCGCAGGTTTCTGTCCATTCAAACTTCTTGTCTTTCTTGAGTAACTGCGTCATAGGCTTGGCTATGGTGGAGAATCCTTCAATAAATCTGCGGTAATATCCTGCCATTCCCAAGAAACTACGTATGTCTGTTCCAGCCAAGTATGGCCTTGACTTTCTCTGGGTCCACTGCGATACCGTCTTGGGTTAGTAAGTGGCCGAGAAAGCCTACTTGTCTTAGCCAAAATTCGCACTTGCTGTACTTGGCATACAATTGGTGTTTCCTGAGTTCTCCTAGCACAATCCTGAGATGTTCTGCGTGCTCTTCTGGTGTCTTGGAGTATACCAGAATATCGTCGATGAATACCACGACGAACTTGTCCATAAACTTCATAAATACTTTGTTCATGAGGTGAAAAAAATATGCAGGGGCATTTGTTAATCCCAATGGCATTACTGTGAACTCATACAGTCCATATCTGGAGGTGAAGGCTGTTTTGGGGATATCTTCCGTTCGCACCTTTAATTGATGGTATCCAGACCTTAAGTCAATTTTTGAGAATACCTTGGCCTGAGCGAGTTGATCAAACAAATCATTTATCCTTGGCATTGGGTATTTGTTCTTGACTGTGACCATGTTAAGTGCTCGATAGTCAATACACAATCTCAGTGTTCCATCCTTCTTTTTGGCAAATAGAATTGGTGATCCCCAAGGTGAGGAGCTGGCTCGAATATATCCTTTGTCTAGTAATTCTTTTATTTGTTTCTTCAACTCAACCAACTCGGATGGTGACATTCGGTATGGTTTCTTGTATATGGGGGTGGTTCCTGGTGCGAGCTCAATGCAGAACTCTATCTCTCGGTCTGGTGGCATGCCTGGTAGTTCTTCAGGGAATACATCTGGAAATTCACATACTACTGGAACCTTGTTTAGCTCAGAAACGTCCACCTTATTCAATCTCGGTTGCCGGGGTATTTTTCCTTCCTTGGCTGACACTCTTATTGTCTTCCCGTGGTGGTGTGTGAGGATTACAGTCCGGTTGAAATAGTCAATAAAACCCTTGTTGGTGGTTAGCCAGTCCATCCCTAGGATGACATCCAGTCCTTTATTTTCCAACACAATAAGATTTGCGTGAAACTCCAATCCTTCGAACTCAATGACCACATTCTGACAGTAATTCTGAGTAACTTGCTGAATCCCAGGGGACTTGATGATCATGGATTTCTCCAAAGGAAGCATCGAAAAATTATTTTGCAAAGCAAAACTTTTCAAAATGAAAGAGTGAGAAGCTCCAGAATCAAACAAAACCATTGCAGGTATTGTGTTGACAGGAAACATACCGAGTACGATATCCGGAGCATTTTGTGCCTCCTCTTTGGTTACGTGGTTCAGATGACCCTTCCTGTGGTTGTTGTTGGGATTGAAATTGTTTCGCTTGGGTGCTGAATTATTGCCGCCGTTGTTTGGCTTTGGGGTTGAGTTTCTAGGCTTGGGACACTGCTTGGCATAGTGTCCTTCCTCTCCACAGGCGTAACAAGTAACGCCGGGGCGATATGTGAACTCCTTGTCCCTTGCATGAAAATTCTTGATTTGGCGTGAGACATTGGATGGGAATTTGTGTGTCCCACCCTTTTGAAACTCTGTCTTGCTTCGGTGATTGCGAGCATGGTTAGTCTGGTCCCTTTTTCGCTTGCGGATATCTTCCAAACTGCGTCTCTCATTTTTCGGAGTAATGGCTTTGTCCACCAGTGTTTTAAAATCAGGAAAAGTGTGCACGACCAGTTGGCATTTAAGCGCGGGCGCCAGACCGTCAAGGAATTTCTCCATCTTCTTGCTTTCAGTCATACGCTCTTGATTGGCGTAGCGAGACAATAGAGTAAATTGACTGTTGTAATCTGACACTGTCATGTTCCTTTGTTTGAGGTCATCGAACTCTCTCTTCTTGATTTTCATAATACTCTTAGGAATGTGTGCACCACGGAAACCTTCCTTGAAATCATCCCAGGTTATGTCACCTTCGTTGGGATGCATGTGCAGAAAATTCTCCCACCACGATGCGGCTGCTCCTGTCAGATAGTGCGGAGCATACAATACCTTCTCGGGGTCTGAACATTTTGCAATAATTAATTTCCTCTCCATATCTCGAAGCCAGTCCTCGGCTTCAAGAGGCTTGTCAGTATGAGAAAATGTTTGGCGACGCGTCTTTTGTAGCTCAGATAACTTGGAATGCTGCTGATACTGTCCATGTTGATTTCCCATGTTGATGACTTGGTTCATCATTTCACGATGTTGTTGCTGACTCTGTTCATAAAGGCGGCACATTTGGGAAAGTGCCGTTTCACTGCCCTGTTGACTCGACTGCCCTTGTGTGAAATTGTTGCCTGGTTGAGTGTCATAATTTTCCTCTGGCGGAGTAGGCATGGAGCGAGTCCAAGGACGAGACATTTTTCACTCTGGGGATATATTTTGTAAAACTCATAAGAAAAGTGAATATGGTCGCCAAAAACAACTCCAAAAAATGCACAAGGATGGCAAATAATTTAAATGACCAAGATCACTTAAGAAAACAAATTGATTTGTGCACGGAGAAGGACTGCTCATTACATATCTTACACGTGGGCGATAATTATACAGTACATCACTCAGGATATGTGTACATAATCCTGACATGTTATTTAGGCTACTACACTTCTCTAGTTCTACATGATGCGCAAACAAGCTACTTCTCACAACCTATGTACATATCTTACAATGCGGTACATCGCATGACGGGCAAACGCACTCAGCGGGAAATGTTGACGATCTCCTTGGCCCTGCCAAGGGTGAGGCGCAGTGAGGCTGGGGACTCGACCGCCTCCTCACTGATAGGCTCCAGACGTGAAGAGCCGCGTCGGGTAGATGGAGCAGGTGCCAGGGGCGGAGCAACACAAATAGGAGTGGGCACAACGGGTGGTGCAGTGCGCGCTGGAGCGGGCGCAAGGGCCTGGTTGAACCCTTCGGTGGTAGGTAGGCGACGAGTAGGTGCATGAGATACTGAGGACGAGACAAAAGTCAGTGGCGGTGCGGTGAGAAGGAGCTCCCTCCTGTTGGCGGCACAGCCATGGACTGAGTCCATGCGGGTAGCCACGAAGTCGTCCACCAGGTTGTCGAAGGCTGCCTCCAGAGCCCGGAGATACTCAATAAGCATCTCAAAAGCCTCGTCGCATTCTCCTCCCGGGTAGGAGAATGCGTAGTGACAGGTGTAGGGCACATTGCATGGAAGATAGCGGTAGCGACGAGTCTTCATCGCGGGAAGGACATCCCTGAGGCGAGCTATAGCCTCGCGGGCTGCCATCTGCATAGCATGCCTCTCCGTAGGCATGGCTCTTCCCACGAACAGGAAGCGGCGTAACTCACCACGCCCTCCATTGAACTGCACCGTGGCCTGGTGCATGGTCAGACTGTCGTTGACTCTGTGCTGGCGGAGTGTGAAGACTGGGCGCACGGATGGCCCCATCGCGACCTGAACAATGAAGGAGAGAAGCTTGGCGAAGGTCTGAGACTCGCAGTTGTTGTCGGCCATCTACAAAAGTAGGCAAAAATCCTGAATGGTCAGATCATAAATTTATGCCGACTGTCAGAAAATGACTACAATTGCAAAAAAAATCGGCTCTATCATGCTAATAACCGATTAGCGATCGCACCTAGTGGCTTCCTACAGTCAGCCTGGCTCTGGTACCAAGCTTGTCACGACCAGTTTTCCAATAAAAATATTTATTGAGCAACCAATCTTTTGAGTCCAGTATGAGAGAAATCCTCCTCACTGGTAGACAAATTCTTGATACAATAAGCCAATAGCATAAAATATATTACAGGGTTGAGCTAGGACTGCTCAACAAATTATTACAAGTGCACCAATAATTATACATAATGGCGGATATAACACAATGGTGTGGTGGCATACTACTGACTCGAGGATAAAGCGATGGTGGAATAACACAGTGGGGAATGTGGTAACACGACTCTCAAACTGGCATCTCATCGAGCGTCGAGGTGAGGCTCGATAAATTTATTCGGGTTGCGGAAGCGGATATAATACAGTGACCAAGTCCAGGGTCGCACGAGACTGACTGGGATTCCTCTAGGCGTCGGACTCGCTATCGAACTCTTCATCCATGAGATCACCTTCGTCAGCATCTGGCCAAATCAACAAGCCAGTGAGTACTTTGAAAGTACTCGCAAGACAGTTCGGACGTAAGATATAACAAATGCATGCATGAAATGCGTCATGATTAAACTTTCCAATGCACATTCAAAAATTTGCATAACGAAGTAAGTACAAGGGAAACGGCGGTAGTCCGCCTGAAATCCCAACAAAATATAAATGAAAACCGATCGGGTGTCTAAAGCGACGCCTCGAAAGGTGAACAAATAATAACAGAAAATCATGCCACAGTCGGGCGTCTTAGTGACACCACCTAAAGGGCTTTAAAAGAAATGCCACAGTCGGACGTCTGAGCGACATCACAGAAAGGGCTTTAAAAGAAATGCCACAGTCGGACGTCTGAGCGACATCGCAGAAAGGGCTTTAAAAGAAATGCCACAGTCGGATGTCTGAGCGACATCGCAGAAAGGGCTTTAAAAGAAATGCCACAGTCGGACGTCTGAGCGACATCGCAGAAAGGGCTTTAAAAGAAATGCCACAGTCGGACGTCTGAGCGACATCGCAGAAAGGGCTTTAAAAGAAATGCCACAGTCGGACGTTTGAGCGACATCGCAGAAAGGGCTTTAAAAGAAATGCCATAGTCAGACGTTTGAGCGACATCGCAGAAAGGGCTTTAAAAGAAATGCCACAGTCAGACGTCTAAGCGACATCGCAGAAAGGGCTTTAAAAGAAATACCACAGTCGGACGTCTGAGCGACATCACAGAAAGGGCTTTAAACACAAGTAAATAATACTCATAATAAATATCCAATTCATGATAATAAACGGGTTAGTCCATCCACAGGAATAAACATTTAACCGGACTTAGCACTTATGTGATTCACCGGAGTATCTGTCACCAAAATTTGGATATGGATAAGATGAATTGGAGATTTATGACTCTGCAGAGTTTGTACAAAAATTTCCCACAGCTAACGGATTTCCGTAGTCACGAAGGACTAGTTCTGTTTACGGTATTTCGGAAGAAAACACAGCTAACCAGTACACACCCATCCTACCTCTCGATGCCAGGACTCACCCTAGACATCGTCCAAGGAAAACTTTTGAGACGGGGAGATCACAATCTCGAATAGCATGGGATCAAATTTATATACGCGCGCTCTAAGGGGTGCCCCCCTCTTGGTCCCAACCGGAAACACCCATGCCCCCTGACCGGATGACTGGCTTTAATCCAGGGCCATGGAACCATCATCCCGGCCTCTCCTTTTGGTGTGTACCAGGAAAGCGGTTTGCAACTTACTAATCCATATTCCTTGCGGAAAACATGTGGTAGTACAAGGAAGGAAATGGGAGGAACTGGACCGATACGGTTTGACACTGTAGTCCTATAGTCTGGCATAAGACTGGCATGCTACAACACTGCCATCTTACCCATCCTCATGCCAACACATGGCCATTCATACTCACATCCATACACCTATGGATCATCGAGCTCACTTACCTCAACAATGCATGAAAATAACGTTCATCGGTATGCTCATCAACATGCCATGAAACTAACTAAATGCAAAACATGCCAATACACTCATCATATCAAAAGTTCAAACATGCTTGCCTGGTTCAGAGTAGTCGGAGCCTAGCTCGGTGAAGTTCGCGGCTCCATCACCTCCTTCGGTATCTACGGTATAAAGAAAATATAGGCGCTATCGTAAATACCAAGATGTGCACAAAAAATATTCCAAATATTTTTGAAATAAATCTGATAAAAAACTAAACAAAATTTCAAAGAGAACAGAAAAAGAATCAATCAAAAATACTTTTCTGTTTAAAAGTTATAAAGGTTTTTGTCCAGGGACTCATCTGTACTGAAACAGAAAGTTTCCAGGGGCTAGCTCATAAAAACAGAAAACGATTCGATAGAGAATACGCCAGCCCAGAGAGGGAGACATATTTTTCCCGAAGGCGTTTTCATAAAACGAATCGTGCAAAAAGAACTGAGAGGCTGACTGGCGTGTCCCACCCGTCAGGTTTAAAAATTCAAAACGGGCGGCGGAGAACGACGGTGCCCGAGAGCCGTGGTGGTCGCTGGCGGCGATCCACGGCGAGGCAGGGGGATCGGAGAGTACCTCAGTGTTCAGGGCGCCCTTCCGCGTCGGTTGGTGGTGGCGGTGGTCGCCGGCGAGTACCACGTCGATGGCGAGCCTTGCTCCGGCATACGGCGGCTCGGGTGGTGGTGGATCTCGTCGGGAAGAGCTGCGAAGGTCAAATTGACGCTTGGTTTAGCTTACTGGGTGCTCGAGGATGCTACTGACGAGGTTTGGACGCCGGAGATGGCCTCACCAGAGCGAATCGAGGTGGAGGCCGGGGCGGAACGAGGAGGCCGGAGTCGAGGAAGAAGGGCCCCTCGAGGCTCTTCTAGTTGCTGGTCGGGGTCCAGTGAGGTGGTGGAGGTGTGCGGGGGCGAGAGGGAGCTTGGGGCGCTATATATAGCTGGCCTGAGGCAGTTGCCGCGAACAGGATAAGTCCGCCGAGTGATTACGGCGGCGCTGTGGTTGGGCAGTGGGATTAGGGGCTTGGGCATCGCCTAGGTGGAGTAGTGGTGCCATTCCAGGGTCCAACTCAGCACGGGAGGGGGATTTACGGCCTGTCCCAATAGAACGGCCGTGCGGCACGTCGGCGGCAGGGAGCGCGCCCTGCGCGTGCCAGGCCATGGCGACTGTGCTGCGGGGTTGCGCTGGCGTGCATGAGGCCACTTGGAGAGCCAGGGGGCGTTGGGCGGCGCCGAACGGCGTTGAGCTGCTGTTTTGCTCTCTGTCGGCTGCTACGGTGGTTCGGCCGCCGCAAGACACGCCGGCGCAGGCGGGCCAGGGCGCCACCGACGCCAGGAAGGCGCCAACCGCGCGTGCGGCGCTCCAGACAGGAGGAAGAGGCGGCGAGGAACATGCCAAGGGCACTGTGAGCATGTGACTGAACTCCTGACGAACATCGACACTGAACTCTGAATTTTTACTGAATTACTGAAAGTGAAAGGAACAGTGCATGCAAGGTGTTCGACAGAATGATACTGGCCTCTAGGGATTTTTCCTAGAGCTGATTTTTGGTGGAGTGGCTAGTCATTGCTCCAGTAGGCCGCCAGAATTTTGGTAGAATTTTTGGGGAAGTGTAGATATGAATTTCACCAAATTTGGCAAATCTGGTCCAAACTTGCAGAGGCTGAAATTTGAAAAATTTGAAAAGAAGGGGAGTGGATCAAGATGGTTCTGAGTTGTGGATACTAAGGACAATCCAGAGGAGTTGGTTTGAGATCAAAACTCAAAGGAAATAAGGTACTTGCTTTGTAAATGACTTAGGCTCCAAATAATTGACACAAATGATTTTAGAGGGAAAATGATTGAAATAAAATACAAAACTTGTTTGGATTAGTTGGGACAGAGAACTTAGGTTGTTCCAAGGAGGAGGGGAGGTTCTGGAGGGGTTTTACCACCTGTGACATGGTAAAATCATGGGTGGTTTCAAAAAGAAAGAAGTCCCAAAACTCCTAGGGTTTCTTTTTAAATGAAAATAAATAAGTTTGAGAGGGATACAACCAGAAGAAAAGTTTCCAAAAATTCAACATCAAATTTGAAAAGAAAAAGGAAATCCTTGCCAAAGGTGAAAGGAAGTTATTTAAGAGGAAGGATTTCTGGAAAAGAAATTTTAAATGCCCTCTTTTAAAAATCCAACAAAGTTTTTGATGAAAACCAAATCAAAAATTTTGGAGTGTCACATGGCAAAATGGAGGAAGAGGCAACTAGAACTTCTATTGCTTTAGCTGCCACTTGTGATGAAGAAGAAGACTGAACTGTATCCCTGACTCTCTTCTTAGATGCCTCACTCTTTAGCTGAGCAACTTCTTGCTTTAGTGCCATGTTATGGAATTGATCAAACTTGGTCGGCTCAAGAAGCACGAGAGCTAACTACAAATCTTCTCTGAGGCCACCTCTGAATCGATAGATCATACTCTTTCCATCAGGAACGTCTTGTTTATTAAAGCGAGCTGTCAGGACCCCGATTCCAAGTCACATCGATCTAGCCGGTAACACCTCATGTCACATTGCGGCCTCACGGACGGTATCCCCACGGGTGTCGCCTTACCATGGCCCGGGACCGTTTGCACCTTTTGGCTCACGTATATGATAGTGTCCCTAGCATCCATATGACAGAGAACCCGGGCTGACATGGCTAGTCGTGAACCCAAAGCGGCACAGACCTATGGGGACAGGCATACATGAATCAGATCGAGCATGTAGGTCATCAGCGAGTGAATCCGGGCTGTAGCACTGGGCTAACAGGACTCCGGGGAACCCGGGTTGTAGCAGGCTTGGCAGGACTCCGGAAGTCACCGCGTGACATTTCCCCGAAGGGACAGACATAGGGACGAAATGAAACACATGCCGGCCTGTCAAGTGTCATGAGCAGTAGTGCTGGGCTAGCAGGACTCCGGTGAACCATGCTGTAGCGGACAACTATGGCTCAAGGAGCACTAGACTACATTTCCCCATAAGAGAGGCTGCCAAGGATAAACAACTAGATTGTTGGATCCCACACATATCAAGCATTTCAATCATATAGACAATGTGCTCGATATGTGCAAATACAACATGGCATCACAACATAACTCTACACATGGGTCTCATGACCCAACAATCATAGCATACAAATCAAGCACATGCGTAAGCTTAACATGTGTGAGTACAGACATCTACAAATGAAAAAGGCTAAGAAGCCTGACTATCTACCAGATCCTGGCGAGGGCACAAGATCGTAGCTGAGGTATCAAGCTAAACATCGAAGTCCACGTGGAACTACTAGCGAGATTGAAGTCTCTCTGCAAAAACATAAATTAAGCAAACGTGAGTACAAATGTACTCAGCAAGACTTACATCAGAACTAACTACATATGCATCGGTATCAAAAAGGGGGTGGTGGAGTTTAACTGCAGCAAGCCATCTTTGACTCAGTGGCTAACCTGAACTACGACTGCAAGCAACTCTTTTGAGGTGGAGCACACGAGTCCACATATTCACCATATTAATACACCACTATGGATCCGCTCCCGTCTCCCTACGAGAAAACCATCCATAGCACTCACGCATATCTTGCGAGTTTTAGAGTATCCACTTTCACTTGTCTATGAACTATGTAAGGGGTTCAAGTTTCCATATCCGAGGAATCCGGCTATTTGAATAGATAATGATAACCCTGCAGGGGTGTACTTCTTCACACACGCTCCCACCACTTACCGTCGTTTACACGGCATGTACTCGGCAACCTTCAAGTGGAAGCCCAACGACGGTGTCGGCCACGGTCTACCTAAACACTCAAGTCTCTAGTCCAGATTTATCGTCTATCCAGGTTCCATCCGCAAGGAGTCCGGCTAAGGTTTCCATATACGGCCCCGAACGATGTGAACAGGGTTCCCGAGACACCAAACGGGCGCCCGGTACACCATGCCATGGTGTATCTACCGCATCATAGCCCACCCCTAGGGTCAGCGCTACGCACAGCCGCCAACACATAACCTACAAACACCAGAAACTAGTTGCAACTCCTGGACATAGTACTAGGGTGATTAAGAAGCCGAGAGGGTCAATTAAGGATCCTAATGAGTGGTTGTCGCTGTTCATGGATCACAGACACAGAACTCAGTTCCTAAGAACGGTTTCAATGAGACAACCCACCATGTACTCCTACATGGCCTCTCACCGCTACCTTTACCAAATCGTGTTCACACACAGTAGGACATGTTCATCACCATTCCAATTCATTCCCGATGAATCAGACCTGACACAACCCTATGCAATAGCAGGCATTACAAACAAGCATGAATGAGTAAGCACATCAGGGCTCAAACAACTCCTACTCATGCTAGTGGGTTTCATCTATTTACTGTGGCAATGACAGGTCATGCAGAGGAAAGGCGTTCAACTACCGCAGCCTGTAACAGTTGAATCGTTGTTGTCCTAATGCAGTAAAAGAGAGCAGGAGCGAGAGAGTGGGATTGTATCGGAATGAACAAGTGGGTTTTGCTTGCCTGGCCCTTCTGAAGATAGTATAACTCTTCATCGGTGTGATCGATCACATCATCGAAGTAATGTCTACTAAGAGGGGACAATCACCAGCAAACACAAAAGACCCAACACTCACTGCAATGCACAACCAAATGAATGCCATGTCATGTTAAGGAACTAAATTGACCTAATGTAGCAGTAAGCCAAGTTAATTGAAGTGGAATTCAAACAGGGTTAAACTCCAACTCCAAATGCTACTTCATAAATTTCCCTAATCATGATTTATCCTATTCAGTTAGGTTTACTTGTTCAATCATGCATGAAAGTGCCATAAACAGATTCTTCATACTTTTCTGATCATTTTTCATATATAATTTATTTCATTCCGAGCTATGGTTGAATTTCTATGATTTTTGGAAGTTTAAAACATTTTCTGGAATTTCTTGAATATACTTAAATCCAGAAAATGCTTTACTACGTCAGCATGACATAGGTGTGATGTCAGCAGGTCAACTAGGTCGGCTAGGTCAAACCTGACCAGTGGGACCCACTGGTCAGTGACTCAGTCCACTAACTGAGTTAGTTAGTGTTAAACTAACCCTAACCAGGCTGTTAGCAGGGCGGGGCCCACATGTCAGTGACTTGTTTAGTTGTCTAAATTAGTTGGTTCTAATTAATCTAGAGTTAACTAATCAGGGGCTTGGGCCCACACGTCAGGACGTAGGGGAGGTCAAACAGGAGTCAAACCCTGCCGACGTTGAGTCGCCGGCGAGGCCGAGACGGCAGAGGGGCTCAGATTTTGCCCTTCGGCGACCAAATTACCGGCCGAGACCACCGGTGCGAAGCCCAGGCTCTCGCGCATCCAATGGAACACGCAGGAGCCCGTGGGATGGACAGAGGCGACGACAGCGTCAAGGTCAGCGGCGGCCGGAGCATGGGCTCGACCGGCGCGACGCTATGGTGTACGGGAGAGAGAGATGAGCAGTGATATGTCTTCCTGGGAGCACGCTGAGCACGATGGAACGCACATCCGCGAGCTGTAGCGACTATGGCCATGGCGACGCCATGGCCGGTGGGGCGAAGCTCTCGGGCGCGGTGGCTAGGCTAGCTAGGGGAGGCAAACGAGCTTGGGGAGAGAGGAGGAAATGGTGAGGCTCACTGGGAGGTCGAAGCGCAGCTCAGTGGGCTCGGGGTCGACCTGGAAGCGGCGAATTTGTCAATGGTGTCCGGTGGCCGTGCTCGGGGAAGACGACTCTTGGTGGCGATGTGGGGCTCCCGCCGTGGCGTGGCTCGGAGTGGAAGAAGGAGGGGTCGAGGAGGAGCCTCCGAGCGTGTTGGCAAGGCGAGGCAGTGGCTCTGGCCACGACAACAGTGAGCGGCGGTGACGACGGCACTCGGCGCAGGTGAGAGAGAGAAGCAGAGGAGAGGAGGGGCTCGGATTTTTCCCTCCGGTGACCAAATTAACGGCCGAGACCACCGGTGCGAAGCCCAGGCGCTTGCACATCCAATGGAACACGCAGGAGCCTGTGGGATGGCCGGAGGCGACGACAGCGTCAAGGTCAGCGGCGGCCGGAGCACGGGCTCGACGGGCACGATGCTACGGTGTACGGGAGAGAGAGAGATGAACAGTGATATGGCTTCCTGGGAGCACGCTGAGCATGATGGAACGCACGTCCGCGAGCTGTAGCGACTATGGCCGCGGTGACGCCATGGCCGGCGGGGCGAAGCTCTCGGGCGCGGTTGCTAGGCTAGCTAGGGGAGACAAACGAGCTTGGGGAGAGAGGGGAAAAACGGCGAGGCTCACTGGGAGGTCGAAGTGCAGCTCAGTGGGCTCGGGGTCGACCTGGAACCGGCGAATTTGTCGATGGCGTCCGGCGGCCGTGCTCGGGGAAGACGACTCGTGGCGGCGATGTGGGGCTCCCGCGGTGGCGTGGCTCGGGGTGGAAGAAGGAGGGGGTCGAGGCGGAGCCTCTGAGCGTGTTGGCGAGGCGAGGGAGTGGCTGTGGCCACGACAACAGCGAGCGGCGGCGACGATGGCACTCGGCACAGGTGAGAGAGAGAAGCAGAGGAGAGGAGGGCCACGGGGAAGAGTGAGAGGGGTCAGGGGTTGCATGGCGTCTCCATAGAAGGCTAGGGCGTCGACGGGGAGCGGCAAGCAGGAGCTGGCGAGGCGCGTGGCCAGCGCGTGGCAAGCACACGCTCGTCCTTCTGTCCGGGGAGGAAGACGATAGGGAGGCTGCGGTGGTGGGCTGGGCCGGCCACTTGGGCCGCCAGGTAAGCCTAGGTACTATCTCTCTCTCTTTTTCTTCTGTTTTGCATTTTCTGTAATTTGTTTTGATTTAGTTTTAGACACTAAATCATTTTTGTTGCTTCTGATAATTCTTGTAGGGACTAGTTGGATTATTCCAAATCCCTTCACCAAAGATCAGAATTATTGGACATATATTAATTAATTAAATAATTAATATATATATATATATATCTAATGCAAATAGTTATTGATTTAATTCAAAGGCCCAAAATAAATATCTCTAAGATTGCAAAAATATTGTTTTAAGTTTTACCTCTTGCCAATAATTTCAGAGACTAAGAGGAACATTTTCTTAGACTTCTTTGAAAAGATTTTAATGTTGATTATTTTTGAAGTGATTTATGAGGGTTTCAACTAACCTCAATTAAACTTTTAGAATTTAGACATGATGCATGATGCTCACTCAGGTAATTAGCTACAAGCAAAATCTAGGGCTGTGACACGAGCATGTTTCTGAAACTGGATATTGTATTGATACACGGACATGCTGCCTTGCTTGAGATTATGGAACTCCTCACGCTTGCTCTCAGCCACACTTGGTGGGATGTGATGAGCTTTGAAGTCTTGGTGGAAATCATCCCAGGTAATCACACGACCTCCTCTGGAATCTCTATATTGTTGAAACCACTCAACAGCTTGGTCCTTGAGGTGAAACGAAGCAAACTTGACAAAGTCCTCAGGTATAACATTGCTACATTCAAAATGCTTGCAAATATTAATGAGCCAGTCATCGGCGTCTATGGCCTCAACACAGTTGCTGATGGACTTCGGCTAGTTTGCGAGGAACTAGTTGAGGGTATCAAACTAAGGCTGATTGTTGCCATGGCCTTGTTTTCATTGGTTGCCTTGCCCTTGGTTCCACTCTTGCAAGAGTTGCAAAAGCATCTGAGTGTTGGCGTTGGTGGCTGCCATGACAGCTTGCCATGCCTCCAGAGGTGGAGGTGGTGGCGGAGGGTTCGACTAATCCCCATCATCACGGTCCGGATTCTGGCGCGTTGGAGGAGCCATCCTGAAGAGGGTGACATCCGTTAGAATTTCGAAAGATAGGTATTCAAGCTGAATCAATGGATCGAAATTGCAACTTATAGTCTCACAATAAACATTCGAACAAGGATGAACGAATGAATTCCAAAGTAAATCATCACACGTCCATTAAGGTGAGAAGCCCCTTAAATAAAGGTAGATGAATAAAGCAACAACGTACGGATATGAACAAATACGTGGTAAGGATTACCGAATCACAAACCAACTATCTACGGGAAGAAATACTAGAGGTACTTGAATTCCCACCTATAAAACTGCCGAAACTTTCTGATTATGCAATCAGGTGTTGGGGATACAGGGGAAGCATAATATCTCACCCAAACTAACAATTCCTACATCCACCTGTATCCATCCTTGAACACATAACCAAGAAACCTTCGGAAATCATGTACCTCAACCTTCGAAAATCATCCATTATACGAGTTATGAAAATACTCCCGAACTCCCGCCCCAGTACTGGGTGGCATCGAGGTTTTCTCACCAACAACTGCATAAAAGAGATTTTTTATGTTGGTGAACTCAGGTATTCTAGAACTGCAATGATAAAATTGTGACGACAACACCTCGGAGCTCAACTCCCCGGTACACTGCCACAGCCCCTAAATGTCAGGAGGCACCAAGAACAATGTTCTCCTCACAAGACTATCAGAACGATTCCAATATACCCGCGTGATCCTAAATTTTTTTCGTGAAATTTGAGGTGAGGAGAGTCAAAACTTCTATGTCAGGAGGCCTCACCAGAGCGATGAAGGGACTGAGGAGTAAAAAGAATCCTACTCTCCGATATATATAATCCTAAGACTCAAAACATTTTGTTCTAGACTCAACAATGTCAGCAATTCGATCAAGCAGGGGGCTCCTAAGTAGTGGATGGCTCTGATTACCAACTTGTAACACCCACAATACGGCTATATCTCCCACGTGTCGTGGCATGACTTAGAGGCATAGCCACATGGTAGGCTTGTCGCAAGAGGGGTAATCTTCACACATCCCATGTACTGAATAAGAAAGGGCTAAGAGTTGGCTTACAATCGCCACTTCACACAATACATAAGTAATGCATACATCATCAAAAGTACAATCAAAGGTCCGACTAAGAAAACAAAATATAGGAAGGCAACCCCAAATGCTAGATCCCCGATCGTCCCAACTGGGCTTCACTACTAATCATCCGGAAAAGAAACATAGTAACAGATCGAATCCTCGTCGAACTCCCAGTTGAGTTCGGTATCGTCACCTGCACTGGTATCATCGGCACCTGCAATTGTTTGGAAGTATCCGTGAGTCATGAGGACTCAGCAACCTCACACCAGCGAGATCAAGACTATTTAAGCTTATGGGTAGGAGAAGGTAGTGAGGTGGAGCTACAGCAAGAACTAAGCATATATGGTGGCTAACATACGCAACAGAGAGCGAGAAGAGAAACAACGCACGGTCGAGAAGTTATAAGTGATCAAGAAGTGATCCTGAAGCTACTTAGATTCAAGCATAACACAAGACCGTCTTCTCTTCCCGGACTCCGCCGAAAAGAGACCATCACGGCTACATACGCGGTTGATTCATTTTAATTAAGTTAAGTGTCGAGTTCTCTACAACCGGATATTAACAAATTACCAACTGCAACATAACCGCGAGCACGGCTCTCGGAAGTTTATACCCTGCAGGGGTGTCCCAATTTAGCCCATCACAAGCTCTCACAGTCAACGAAGGATATTCCTTCTCCTAGAAAGACTCGATCAGTCTCGGAATCTCGGTTACGAGACATTTCGACAATGGTAAAACAAGACCAGCAAAGCCGCCCGACTGTGCCGACAAATCCCAATAGGAGCTGCACATATCTCGTTCTCAGGGCACACCAGATTGTCCAAACTTCTGGTACACCAGCCTAGAGTTTCCCTGGTGGCCACCAGCAGTTGACAGGTTGGACCAACACTCAGAGGAGTACTGAGCCAGGGGTTTAAAATAAAGATGACCCTTGAGTCTGCGGAACCCAAGGGAAAAAGGCTTAGGTGGCAAATGTTAAACCCAAGGTTGGGCCTTGCTGGAGAAGTTTTATTCAAAGCGAACTGTCAAGGGGTTCCCATAACACCCAACCGCTTAAGGAATGCAAAATCAAGGAACATAACACCGGTATGACGGAAACTAGGGCGGCAAGAGTGTAACAAAACACCAGGCATAAGGCGTAGCATTCCACCCTTTACCAGGTATATAGGTGCTTTAAAGTAAATAAGATATAATAATGATATCCCAACAATATCCATGTTCCAACATGGAACAAACTTCAACTTCACCTGCAACTAGCAACACAATAAGAGGGGCTGAGCAAAAGCGGTAACATGGACAAACAACGATATGCTAGGAAGGTGGGTTAGAGGCTTGCCATGGCAATATGGGAGGAATGAAATAGCAATTGGTAGGTAGCGCGACATAGCGATAGAACGAACAACTAGCAAGCAAAGATAGAAGTGATTTCCAGGGTATCGTCATCTTGCCTGCAAAGTTCTCAGAGCTGTCGAAGGCTTGATCCTCGTTAGCATACTCAACAGGTTCCTCGGTCACGTACTCGTCTCCCGGCTCTATGCAAAGCAAGAACACAAGCAAAGGGCCAACAATCAATCACAGTGCAATGCACAAACAACATGATGCAATACATGGCATGATATGCAAGATATAATATGCAATGCATATGCGTGCTCCAGAAGGGAAAGAATGAACAAGACATCAACTTGGCAAACCAAGTATGCCGCTGGAAAGATGAGATGATTTCAGTTGAAATCGATATAAAGATCACCAGAAACGGATGCACGGTTGCAAATGGCAAGCAAAACAAGAATGACACAATCCTGCGATTTACAGCATGATGCCATCTAGAATGCAACAATAAACTAAGCTACTGCACTCCAAAATAGCAACAAAGCATATGGCAGTGATGTACAAGAGATGCTTGACAAAACATGAACACTGAGCTACGGCTAAATCACACTAGAACAGGATCAAACAACCATAGCAAAAGTGAAAAAGATATCAACTTCACAGACTTGGTGAAAATACTAACATGTCAAAAACAACATTAGGAAGCAATGTTTAGAGTAACAAAACAACATGCTACAGGAACATATCATAGCAAACCATGGCATGTCATGATTCTACTAAAATCATAGATCAAATGTCCCTTACTGATCATGAGCCAAAAAGGCACGGACGATATGAGCAGAAAAATAGAGCATGCCATAAACAGATTCATGATAGCCACTTTGCGAGCTCATGCCACTCACCACAAAGAATTGCATGATAATATAAGCATACCAATAGCAATATGACATGTTAATGAAGCTAACCATGTCAAGAGCAAGTTCATAGGATGCATGGATCACTAGCAACAACCATGGCAATATTGATTAACATGTTAACGTTCTGCCAGGAACATTTTATAGCAAAAGTAGAGCAAGAAAATAACATGCTAGAGCACTCCATTATTGCAAACAGGGGCATAGATGGATAGAGAAAAACCACATGTTCAACATATCCTTACTGAAGTAACCCAAAATTAGCATGGATCTCACTGTAGCATCAGGTTTACATGGTATCAAAATAAGAGCAGGAAAAAGACTTGGCAAAATCCTAAGTCCTTGAAAACAACAATATTGTGGAGCCTACTTTGCATGCTTGTGCTAGTCACCACATGGATCACAAAAATACAAGACATGCACCCCTATAAATATGGCATGTAGTAGTTCAAAACACATGTAGATCTCTTGCTCATATGATGCACCCATCAAATGCAACAAAAATGACAAACCTCATAAACTGATAAGTACCAGTAGTTAACATTTTATAGCACTCATGCATCAATGAAAAATGCATCATAATGGGCAGTATCATGCATGGAAATACTTCTAACGGGAAGACATCAACAAGGCGAACAATTCAACATATCATATGCATGAAACGGATTCACGGTCACCGAGATACGGCATGATGAACAGGGCATAAAAATTACAGGGGGTTCAGGACTTAGTGGAAAATCACCTCGCAGACTAGGGTTGACCGCGGCACGGATTCCGAGACAGTGGTGCGAGCTCTCCAAAGGACTTGCCGGAGACGGGGAGCGACGTCGGTGAGTCGGGGACGGGAGGTCTGGCCGGATCCGGCGCGGCACGGCGGAGGGCGGAGGCGGGCGACGAGATCCGGCCTCGGGCGTGTTGCGGTGAGGCGATGGGGGCATCGGCGCGGCGAGGTCAGACGACGGCCGGAGCGTTGCGGCGGCGGCGGTGGAATGCGGCGTCGCGGGGCGGCGAAGGTCCATGCAGGCGGCGGAGGGAGGCGCGGGGTGCGGAACACGACGGATGGGCTCGGCGGGCTTCCCGCGGGCCACGGCGGCGGTGGGCGGCGGAGCGCTACGTGGCGGCCTGGGATTCACCGGGCAGTGGCGGGCGGACGTGTCCGACCGTCGCGGACGCATCCGGTGGCGGGGGTGATGATTTATAGGGTTTGGACTGCGGGAATTTCGAAGGGACACACATATTTATAGGTAGAGGGAGTTTGGAGTGTCCAAATGAGGTGTAGTTTTTCGCCCACACGATCGTGATCCGATGATGGAGGACTTGGAGAAGGTTTAGATGGGTTATTGGGCCGTTTTGGAGGGGTGTTGGGCTGCAACACAAAAGAGGCTTTTGCGGTTACCCGGTTAACTGTTGGGGTATCAAACGACCTCCAAATAGAACTAAATTTGACAGGCGGTCTTCCGGTGGTGTACCAAGGCCACTTGACAAATCTCGGCCCATTCTGAGAATGTTTAATTCCCGCTCATGAAAAGAGACAAGAGGGGTGCGCCGGTGCATGTGGGAGTGTTGGATTGCGAAACGGACAACAGAGAAATAGCTTGGATGCATGAGACAAACACGAATGAAAATCACTACAAAAAAATACACTTCCGTGATGATATGTGTTTGTCACAGTAGGGCGCGTTTTCTGTCATGCATGTACATCCATGACAATTTTATGACAGAATCAAGATAGTCATACCTGTGTTGTCATAGAAGTGTTCCATGACATTACCAAAATTATCATCTCGGAAGTGTCCACTTCCATGATGATAAATTGCGCATCACAGAAGTTCTTTCGTCAAGGGTGACCGACACGTGGCATCCACCGTAAGGGAACGCCGTTAAGCTATCGGGTCGGGTTGTGGATCCGATAACCCGTTAATAGCCCCGACCAATGGGGATTTTCCACATGTAAAATCATCATTGGTTGGAGGAGACACGTGTCAGGTCCGCGTTAGCACAGCTGTCACTCATCCAATGGGCGAGACGCTCCTATGATATGTTGACACGTGGACCGGCCCATCAAGTTTAAATGGGCCGGCACAACTGAAGGCCCACAAGATTTTGCGGACCATAATGGGCCGGCCCAGCTAAAGGCCCACGAGATTTTGCGGACCATAATGGGCTGGCCTAGGTAAAGGCCCACAAGCTTTTTGTGTGCCATAATGGGCCGGCCCAGGTAAAGGCCCATAAGATTCTTGCGGATCATAATGGGCCGGCCCAGCTAAAGGACCATGAGATTTCACCGACATTAATGGGCCGGCCCAGCTGTAGGCCCACAAGGTTTTGAGGACCCTAGTAGGCCGGCCCATTAACTGGCTGCCATGTTTTAGGCCAAGTGCTGGCCCATATTTGATCCGGTCCATTAATGGCCTGCCACGCTCCGGGCCTAATAGTGGCCCATATGAGATCCGACCCGTTAAAAGCCTACCACGTTCTGGGCCAAATTACGGCCCAGATCAGGTCCGGCCCTTTAAGAGGCTTTGGGCTCAATTATGGCCCATATCAGATTCGGCCCGTCAACTGGACACTATGCTTTTGGGCCCACTTGCTAAAGGCCCACTTAGTAATTCGGCCTGATATTAGTTTTGGCCTGTTAAGGGCCCATTTCACATTTCGGCCCTATATTAATTTCGGCCTATTAAAAGCCCGTCAAATAGTTGGGCCTAACTACGGCCCGGTTTGCATCCGGCCTGCTCACAGCCGATATCTGATTGGGCCAAACAAGGACCGAGACAATTTTGGCATGTTAAAAGCCCGTGATTTCATTCGCACAATCATGGGCCGGGGTTCATTTCGGGCTGCTGCCGGCCCGTGAGCTGTTCAGCACGTTTCAGGCCCAACCTACATCGTGATTGCATGACGGCCTGATTATGTACCGTAATTTTGCGGTTTGGCCGGTTTACTATGAAGATAGGATATATATACAGTAAAATAACTGCAGCATCGTGAATAAGAAAAAACCTAGACTATACAATAAAGAAATTACGGCATATTACATCCACTTGGCATCAAAGTTCGCCACCATGATAATAAAGCACAAGCAGACAGCAGATTACATACACTGGGCATCAAAGATCGCCACCAGTGCAAATAAACACACCGACAAAATAATATACAAAACTGACAGCACTTCAATAGAGTTCAAGAAAGGTTAGCCCTGCTGTGGAGCTGCAGCGCAAGCAGCTGAGCAAGATGATGAGACTGCGCTTGTTCAACACTTATATCTTCCTCACTCTGAAAGATAAACAAGCAGACAGGTGACCTGTTTTGCACATAAAAGTATCAGTGCTGACAATTCATCACATTTTGCACAATAAAGTGACACAGTTTAAAATTGCATTAACACAATATGGTATTGTTGAGGTGAAGACATGGCATGAAATGACATTGTGAAGGAGTTGGCAGCTTCACGACACCACTGGATTACAGATCAAGAACTCATAAGTATCAATGGTTAGTGTGCTATCAATTTATACCATTTCAGATTGGCAAATAGAGAGACGATTTAAATAATAGTAGAATCATATGACATTGTTCATAGTTAAGACATTGCAGAATATGACATTGTGTTGTAGTGGGTAGATTCACCACACCACTGGATTACGGATGAAGAACAGAAGCATACATGCAGTGCAAAAGAAGATCACTTGCTCTGTATAGTTTAATTTACAAGGTATGAAGAAGGAACTTGGTTGTACAACTGAAAATTTGAATTGAGAAAGGACAAACTTTTGTTTATGAACTACATAATAAACTTCAAACAAGAAATTTGATGCAAACACCAAAAATAAATAGTTGTTGCAGTCATGCCTAACCAAATATATACAACAACGTTTGAAGGCTTGAGATGGACAAACTTACATTATTGGTGAAGAGAGGCTCTATAAAGGCCTTGTCCATGCTGATGGGGGGGCAATTCAAGAAGTTTACCATAGAATCTTCTTCAAAAGCATTGCCTTTATTCTATATTTTGTTAAGAGTAAATATAGATGTGATAATATACGAAAAAATGGAGAATATTTAAGATTAGATGAAGAGTGATGCTACATAACCAAGGAGCTATAAATGTAAGTGCAGGGATACATGCAAAAGGTACAACCAAGAGCAATGCATAGCTAAACTTCTTCAGTACCAACCTTATGGTAAGAGTAAATATAGATCTGATGTGTAGAAAATGGAGGGCAAAGGAAAATAAGCTGCAGAGTGATGGTACATGAACAACTACCTTTCATTAGAAGTACACTGATAAAGGACAACATGTACTTACAAGAACAATGCAGAGCTAAAAAAACATTCGCATTCGATATATACTACACTAATGTAACCATTCATACAGATCAGATAATTTGGAGCGAACAATTGATAAGCAAGCTATCATGCATACTGCTGTCACATAATGAACCAGGTGTGTATGCAAGTACAGTGATATAGGACAACAGGTACTAACAAGAGCAAAGCAGCGGGCAGCATATTTGCAATATCCTGTCGTTCTTTTCAAACTAGAATTCTTCTTCGAGCAGATTTCCTGCAAAAAAGATCCGTAAGGCACATGCGGAAAGGTAAAAGTTCAAATTGTCATGTGATTTCATAGACAGTACCTCATCCTGGGAATGAGACCAGTGCATAACAAGGTTTTTACATTCAATGTCTTTTAAATTTAGCACAGGAGACTTCACCGGAAATTCATTTATAGACTTGCCATCAAAGTGTGATTTCCTCAAGAAACACCGATACTGCTGCAATGCTTCCTTGAAAAGCACAAGCAAGCTTTGCTTGTCATGACTATCCAGATTGACCCTCGCCTAGTTACAACAATGTAATGTAAATCATTGATGTGTTCAATCAGCAGAAAACAGGAAAATAATAACCATGAATAATAGCACTTAAACATAAGTTGGACAGGAAGATGTGAAAATGGTGTTTGTCTTCTCAATAATCTTCCCATGATGGGAATATATGCATGTAGTCCCTAACAACATTGAAAGCGTTGTCTTTTAAATTGGGAATAAATGGATTGGGGTTCCAATCTGCTGGAATTGGCCGTCTCTGCAGTTGGGATAGGTCTTCGGCCATTGGACTTGCTGTACTTTTTGCTGGAGTGGGATTTTTCTGTGGTACAACTGGTGCTATGGCAAATGAAATCGGTATACCTTTTGCTGGAGTACAGGTCCTGTGTGGTGGGGATAGTGGTGTGGCCAGTGAAGTATGGGTACAGTCTGCTGCAGTCGGTCCTACGTTTTGTGTCACTGGTTGTACATCCAATATAAGTGGGGTGCTATCTAATTTCTCCGGCACCACCACGTTTTTCAAGGACTTTGCTGGTGCTCCTTCAGGTTCGGCAATCACCCTCTTCCTTTTTGATGTTTGATGCACAAGAACAACATTTGAGTGGAAAAATATGGTATGATGACAGATGGAATATGTATTGATAATGGATGGGCATGGCATCTCGACATATATGATGAGTAAACTAAGCAGATGGCGGTGCAACAAAGTAGAAGAAATGCAAGACAACATATGCAAGATACCCGCAATCAATAAAACATTGCCAACTTAGAACAGGCACCTTGATGGGTGAACAGGACAGGCCATCTGCCTTTGACTCCTCAAGGTTAGAATAGTCATTAGGATCATATTCTGAACAAAAATCAACAGGTGGGGAGCGTATGAGTTTCATTGCATCCAGAATGGCACTCAATGCCTTGGTGCCAATTTTCTAAGTCATTGCAGTGTTTAGCTTCAAGAGTGGACTATTGCTAGTGCGACACAAAGCAGCTACACATATCATAGTGTAGATATAACGGGAAAACCTTAAGCATCAGAGTAAAATCAGCAAAGTAGAACTTGCTGGAATATATGTGCTAGTATTGTCGGTACGGCTAGAAAGGCTTCGGATACCGGCTCTCTTCAAGTGAAGGTGCGGTACTGTTAATATCAGTGTAACTCTCAAAGGTGACACAGCTCCCCGCATTTCCTTGCTATTCTTATAGGATTCAAGTGGGCAGGCCACTACAAATCCTATTCCTATGTTTACAAGATCCTACGAATCAAAGAGGCTCAAAGTGTCCATCACAACCGACCATATAGACCTCTACACTTCAATTGTACCTGCTCATCTTCAGTACTAGGAACATACTGTACTACTATCATACTCCCTCCGTTCCAAAATATAAGTCTTGGTAGCAATTTCCACTATGGATCGCATATAGATGTATCCAGATACATTTTAGAGTGTAGATTCACTCATTTTGCTCCATATGTAGTCCATGGTGGAATCTATACAAAGACTTGTATTTAGGAACGGAGAGAGTACATATTAAAGAAGAACGGAAGAGGAACATGGTAAAGAAGAGCAAGCAGATTTTGGATAATAAAATATTGGTTGCGCAGTGCCCACACATGATGAACCAGAGCGCATTAAGAATGCAACTCCCAGCAGTCTCTCGACCATTTCAGGAGGTTGGATGAAGATCCTACGTCTCCTAACCCTTCTTCTTCCTCGTCTCTGATTCTTCCCATACAGAACACTGCACGGGCCGCCGGCCGGATCACCGGCCCCCACCGCGTGTGTTCCTCCGCCACCCCCACCCCCGCCCCAACCCCCACCCGCATCGAGTTTTCTTTGTTCGGCGAGGCCCCACAACCACCCGAGCCCCTTCGACCGCACCGGCGAACTCCGACGAGCTCTGAAAAATCGACTGACCCAATTTTGAAATTTAGTCTACCGTGATTTAACTAGTGTGGAATATAAAAGGGGAAAACCATTAGGAGTATGGTGTTGAGCGTGCCATGGCGGATCTGAAGGTGCAAACCGAACAAAGGCAAATTCGCAACCAAGATAAGAAATCAGAGTAAAGCAGTGGCGATCTATTTTCTTGCTGCGATAAATAAGTTGAGCAGATATGAAAGAGTACCGCCTCTGGTGCGGCGCTGTGTTCACATCTACTGAGAATTTGACGGTGCTGCGGTAGCGATGGCTGTCGGGGGCGTGGAAGCAGGTCTCGGAGGGTAGACGGTGGCGGCAGGGCGCGGTGGACGAGACGGTCGTAGGAGCAGCGCCGGCAGGACGACGGCGGGGATGAAGCGAGAGGAAGGGATGTAAGGATCCCTGTCCGAAGCCGTGGATGAGAGAGGTCGATCTCTTGTAATGGACGGCGGCATCGGGGTATCAGCTCTGGCATGGTGGAGGAGGACGGCGGTGGATGGGGTGGCGGAAGGCGGTGGACGGAGGACGGTGGGGTGGAGAGGGTGTTTTGGCCCCCAAGGAGTACGAATGGGGAAAAAGGAGGTAGAGAGGAAGGGGGAACCATGTATTCAGGGCACTCTTGTCTCAAATGTGAGGAAATTTACAAACTTAGCCCCCGTTTCAAATTTCTACTACATCACAGCAACATTAGTCAGTTGGGGATAGGACGGTAATCTCGCATACACCAAATATTTGCCGACGAGAGTTTGTTTTTGGCGCCCACCGTGTATGTATATGAATCGGAGAGGGAGTCGATTTCGGCCGAGGACACACTGTGTTTTGGTGCCCACGGTGTATGAATCCGGGTGAGTGGCGGTTACGTCACATTTGGGTGAAATTACACACCTACCCCTATCGAAACCTATAGAAATCCAGCAGATAGGCTTTGCGTGGCAGTGATAGGCAGTAGTGATTTCCATCTCGCAGATTTTGATTTCAGGCAGTTACTGCGACTTTCCCCGCTTCGTTCAAATTTTGCAGAGTGCATGTTTACCATGCCAACTCAATTCGAATCCCGTTTGTATTCTATTTTTTTCGAGCGGGATCCATTTTCAATTGGACTTACATTCTATATACTTTCAAAAGAACAACAAAGAATTCTACTCCTTTAGATGTATAATATGATTTACAAATACAACGATCTCGAAATCTTAAGGTTGAATTCAAAAAAATTTAACCAAATTATGTTCTACTAAAAAGTATGGATCAGTAATATCGACATATTAAATAACATAGATGTGCGTGAATTCATATGAGTATGCATGTTTGATAGATCATTTTGGTTCGAGTATGGATTACATGTATCATCATCTCGAATTCAAATATTTGAATCCCTTTTTTGTTCACTCCTTTCATGCCCATCTCTCTCGCATGCATGCTCCTTCAGGTAGCTACCACTCTCTTTTCTCCAGCTCACCCGCACGCTCACTTCATGTTTCTCCTATCCTCGAAAACATGGTCTCTCGACGTCTCCCTTGAGAAGTCTCACACTCTCGCTATCATTATACATTACACGGTTTTCATTATCTCTTACATCTCTACTGTTCTCTGGTATCACTCGGTACCTAAGCTTCTTTTTCACCGCCACACACACAGTCTCCACTCGTCTTTCACTTTGTCTTTCTCTCTATGGGATTCTCTCACACACCCTATATGTCTCTACATATGACTCATACCACTAAAATTACTCTCTCTCTCTCCCGTAGACACAACATTTGTTGCGGTCTCCTTTTCGTCTCCATCCCAGACTAACATTATTCAGTTGTTTACTGATCAGACAACCCCAACTACCATCTCCTCTCTCTCTCACAGACACACACACACACAACTCCTGCTTCCACTCCCCTTCCCGACTACAGTCTCTCACACACACACACACAAAACTCTCGCTTTTGCACCCCGACATGTATTTCTCTCACAAACATTTATCGACTAGCTAGCCTCTACATAGGTTTATACACCCGCACACTCGTGCTTCCACCATCGCATACATGTCTCTCTCTCGCTCCTTGTATCTATGTAGATTTTTCTTCCCTTCTTGAGGCACGCCCTCTCGATCGTGCACACACACACTATCACCTCATTTTAAGCTGATACCTATCGCACACACACTCCTTGTGTCTTTGTCACACATGCAGTCCATCCTCCTCCACTCTTCCTCTCTCTCTCACACACACATGGGCTTTTTGCAACAACTAGCAAGATGCCCATGCATTGCACAGGACATCAAGATGCATTTGTATGAGTAGTTTATCTTGTGAGGAAAAGGATGAACGAGCGAAGGCCTTATTTGCAAATGTGGAGAGGGGTGTGGGTATCTTTTTGCAAAATTGCCATAGTTTCCTTCCTATCCGTCAGATATAGATCGGACGGCCTATATTGCAGGATGGCAGGCACAAGATCATCACCGACAATGCTTTTTACAAGAGTAGGGATAACAAATCGAGTTGGTGATGATGGTGGGCCTGCCATCCTGCAATGTAGGTCGTCCGATTTATATCTGACGGATCGGAAGGAAAATATGGCAATTTACCCGCACTCTTCACCACATTTGCAGATAAGGCCTTCCCTCGTTCATCCTTTTCTCCCACAAGATCTTGATGTTCTGTGCAACGCACGGGCATCTTGCTAGTAAGAGTAGAAATTAGACATATACCACTTCTCTAATCTTGAAACCAACAACATTCCTCCCTTGTCTCATCAAAACCGCGAAAGGAATATATTTTGAGTGAAACATAACATATTTTTCGTGATATACGTATTTCAAAACTAGACTTTTTTCTATCAAATCGTTGAATATGTATTAATCTACTTTGATCATGTGGCCACGCATTGGCACATTGCTAGTAGTTATTATAATTTTTTGGACACCAGACAAACGGTGGAGTACATATACGAAGAGAAGAGGCGCACGCACGCAGTCGGCCTCTCGCTGTCTCGCACACATGAGTGTTATGTAAAGGCGACGTTAACAACTAAACCCTAAATCCCTAGGTGCATGTTTGCTGCATTCGCGGGTACCGGGTACGTGGTGGAGCACCTTTGTAGGAATAGTTAGCTCGCGTGATAATTTGATCCGTAGGAGTTGATGGTCGGGACCACAGGTGAATGACTTGGAGCGTGGTGGCTCGCCAGTTGCCACAGATCGAGTAGCCACGTTTAAAATATCGTTTTTTAATGGGGTTAAGATTTCCGATTTTCAATGGTGCATTATAAGTAGTAAGTAGTTTTTAGAATGACTGGTATGGAGCGAAAATGGAATTCATAGTACTACGTACCTCCTTGCCGTATGGTTGTATTTTTTTGCGATGGAGGTTGTATGGGTTTATGTTGCGAGATGTTGAACCTGGTAGTTCTAGGGCAAATACTATGGTTTAGATTTTGATGCTGGTTTTCAGTAATGAAAATCGGAAGGGGAAACCCTTCTTTGATTAAAAAAACTAGTACCTCCATTCGTGTTTACTAGTCCCCAACGTACTTTGGGTCAAAGTTTGTCCATGAATTTTGCTTGTAAAATATGAATGGAAAACGAGATTTTGTTATACCCAAACAAAAAAGGACTGGAGGGAGTGATTGCTCTGACACGGACGCGCCCTCTCATAGCGCAGGCATTGAACCGGCGCGCCGGCCAAGAGGGCTGCACTCGCTGCAGGCCCGGCTGAGCATGCCTCCTCGCCGCGTGCAACTAGCTTAAGACTGCCCCACCTGCCTTCATTGAATCCGCGCGTGTGCCGGCAACACATCCTTCCGCGAGCCGGCAGGCATTTTAGAACTCAAAAAGTGACTAAAATATAATTAATTTACGCATGGTCTTGACTTGTTGTGCTCGCACTAGTAGCACGAACTAGTAGAGGATTTTCTTTATTTATAACTCTACTCATATTTTTTTGGCTTTGAAGTGAATCGTGGTTGTGGACATTATGTATGAATGTGCAGATATCTGTGAACATGAGTTTGATGTGGAAGTTGAACTTGGAATGTCGGGCTTGCGTCTGAACTATACCATGTCCAATGCTTCATCTGTTATTGTTTGGAAAGTAATTGTTGTTATTACATGACCCGAAAAAAACATTTTGTGCCACATCAGTAGATGCACGGACATCACAATAGGCATGCTGAGTGGATAAACATTTGAAACTAGCTATTATGAAGGAAATTTTGAATTGACAACGGTTTTAGATAGCAGGAGACACCTAGCCTGCTCTGCCTCTTCTAGCTAATTTCTGGCTTCTTCCATCTCTTCTTTGGCTTGGGTGAAGAGAGCATCTGATTGCTCTTTTCGCTTCTCCAGGAACTCAGCTACATTCTCAAGGGCTGCTGCACGCTTTCTTTCAGCCATTACTAATGCCACGAGGACACGAACAGCTAACGACTCCACCTGGCTTGTGTGTAATGCAGCATCATCTGGGAATTTGCACCTTGTGTCTAATCCAGCATCATTAGGGAACTGGCACCTTGTGTGTAATCCAGCCTCATTTTGAAAACATGATCTCAAGGTTGACCATACTTCCCTCCTCGTAGGAACTGCATCCTGACATGAAGTTACTTCTTTTTTAGATCAATACTCAGAGTAACCTAGATCCATTTAGTAGAAGCCAGAAAAACAGAACTCGGAGAAGTGAATTCAAAAGGAAAAAAATAAAAACAGACTACAAGTTGAGAACACCCACTTCCCACACCGAGCTAAAAACAAAAGCATTAGGACGATTAAGACTCTTCATATTACACATCGAAGAACACCATGCTTAAGAGAAACAGAAACTACAACATATACACATCGAAGATCACGAGGCTACAAGAAAGTAATTGAATGGGCGTTACTTACCAAAGCTCGTTTTACAGGTTCGGTGCAACTCCTCTTTAACTTGGCATGCTCCTTGAAGATGTCGCGAATATCCCATGTTTGGTCTTCATTGCTCCTCTGCATGTTCACACTCATGGTTTTAAAATCTCAACATGGCAAGAAAAATATACTACTAGTAATACTCGCGCATCTTGTGGGCAACATTAATGCACTCGTCTGCCATGTTAGAGCATCTCCAACAGAATCGCAATGCGCATCGCTTTAAAAAAGCATTTACAGTGCTGAGATTGAGAAGTAGACACTAGAGAGTAGAGGATAGTTCTGAGCATAGATAGATAAAAAAGATAATTCAACTACCCCTCTCTAGATTTGCAAATAAGTCCTTCCCTCGTTCATCCTTTTCTCCCACGGGATAAACTACTCATACAAATGCATCTTGATGCGTGCAACGCATGGGCATCTTGCTAGTTCTAAAAACCTTTCCATCATTTGCCACACTACTGGTTACAGATGAAAAACCTACCCAAGCACAGCGCGATACAGGAGCGACGCACAATTACAAGCTGATATTATGTTGGACAATGGAGGCTATAACCAATTACTTTTACGGTAACAATAGCACCTACGAAATTTGAAGTGTAGGTATGAACAAAATTGGAACTGCACATGTACTGCTAAGTGATTCAATACACACATTACCAATCGAGGAGGAGAACGATGGTCACAGCGGCCTCTGTGAGTCATGGTCGGCAACCGGAGTCAGTTCATTGTCCAGGACGGTGGTACTTCTGTGTTTGGCGTCGGCTTCCGGGAAGCAGATCCGAGACCATGGAAGACGATGCCGAGGAAGAGGCTCCGTGTACGATGATGATGGTGGACCGGCTCCAGTGCGGCATACGAGGTCGTCGATGAGGCCGATGTGCTGCGGTGGACGAGTGCGCTGATGTAAAGGGGAGGAGCACGAAGGCTGCGGTGCCGTGGAGAAGTCTATCTTGCGGTGGGGATAGAAAATGGGGAGTATTTATGTGTACTACTCTGGGTGCCGGGGTGGGGTTGGCTGGGTAGGGTGAACCTAAAGTTACGAAAAGAGCCCCCTACCAAGCGTCATCTGTAGGCCTGTTCTGAAGGCTATGATGGTAACTTCCCACTTCTCGAATCAGGGTCGCGGGAGATTTTCCCGCCGACCTCAAAATTTCGTGACACTGGACCCCGTGTGGCGTTTTGAGTGATTCGGCTAAGCAACTAGCAAGTAGTCGTAGTAAAACTATAAACATTAGGTTTGACCAAAGTCAAACTTTCTAAAGTTTGACCAAGTTTATAGAAAAATATAAACATTTACCATAACAAATATGTATGATGTGAAAGTAAATTCAATAATGAATCTAATGGTATTTATTTGTTATTGTATATGTTAATATTTTTTGTTATAAGCTTTCTGAGAATTTACAAAACTTGACTTTGACCAATGCTAATACGCCGACTTAAATAAAAATAGAGGGAGTACACATTTGTTTTCTTAGTTTGTAGTGAACTAATCATTTGTTGAAAATGTGAAATAAATATATTAGGCTTTTGACTTCGAATGTAATGGTCTATACAATTCAATAGTTACAATCATTGTCGAATCCCAAGATGTATACAAGGTCTATACTACTTCACAACATCCTCAAACTCACATAATCCCAGTCAAATGAGAATCTTAATGCATTTCATAGTTATTACTTTGTAGGATGCAACAAAAACAACCATAACTCTACATCAGCCATTATAGAAGCAACATTTTGACATATCCCAATGTGTGAAGGAAACATGCAGAGAGAGCTTTTGAAGATGGAGCAGATAGGGCGAGAAAGATTGTATGTATGTGGAAGAGAGAGTAGGAGACAAACCTAACGAGAGAGAGAGAGATTGAGAGAGAAAGGGAGAGGAAGATGTTAGGTCTGTGAGAAAGATGGATACATGTAATATACATGAGATGCGTGTGCATCTGGATTCTGTATACATGGAAGGAGAAGAGACAACATGTTTGATGAGAGAACAGGAAAAACATGGACGAGAGGGGAAGGATCTCGTGGGTTGAGGGATTGACAATTTTGTGCGGGGGAGAGAGGGATTGGTAATTTTGTGCAAGAGAGAGGGTGGGGGGAGGAGTCAGTCAGCCGTCGTCACATCACCCTACTTCCAAATGACCCCGCATTCTCTAGCGCGGTGTGGTTGCCGTCTTCGGCCTGCTCGATGCCCTCTTTGAAGATTGAGGTGTTGTGCACGTTGGGGGTGCAAAGAAGCACAAGCGAGAGTGGTCGTCGTATAACCTTGGATGGGGATGAAGTGTGTGCTCGAGGGAGTGTGTGTGTGTGTGTTGTGCTCCATGTGTCTCTATGTGTGTGTGTCAGATATTGAGAGAAAACAAGACTAAGGAGAGAAATGGGTATTCATGAAGAGATTGTGCGGGCCTTGAGGTGGGTAGGGGCCAGGTGACGGTGTAAAAATGTGCGCGTTCATGCATGTGTTGCATGCGACCGTGCGAGGGACGGACGAATCGAGAGAGATGGTTGTTGTGTTACGGATGCTCCTCTCTCTGTCTCTCTGTCTCCCTCTCTCTCTCTTACACACACACAAGTAAACTAGAAGACCGTTCTCACATGTATACACAACGTATCGGCATCTGTCTATGTCTCACTCATGCATGATCATTTGCACATTCACACCTCTCCATGTCTGTATCACACGCACACCGTCTCCACATTGCCCTTCCGCCACAACACACATATGGACACATACACACGTTCTCTCCCAGTCACACACACAAAATCAGTATTAAGAAAAGCTAGGGAGCACGTAAAATGTCCAAATCCAAATAAACACGAATTGGAGCGAAATTCAAATATCTGGAAATATTGCAGCGTCAAGAACTTTCACAGGAAAAAAAGTTGAGTAATATTCGAGGATTGTTTTCACACACACAAAAAGGTTCGATGGATGTCCTTCGAGCGTGACACGGTGACGCACCGTTCGATCGACCACGCGGCCGCAGTTCACGCGCTTGCACAGGATTCGGTATCGTGGCTGTGGTACTAACTAATAAAAGTGCTACCTAAGTCTAATGTTTACGTGTACTAGTACGGTTTTATTTTAAGCTTGACCAACCTTATATATAAAACTAAAGTAAGCTCCCACAAGCGCACTCATCAATATGCCACCGCCGTTGCGCATGCCGGCGCGCGCCTGCTTGGGCCAACCATTTCTCGCCCATCACCGCCGTGTCGCCGCCATCCCTGTGCCATGAAGCCGAAGGATCGCCCGCTCACGTCGTCTACAGTCGCTCCTCGCAATGCCGCCGCATTGACAAGCACGCGAGCAGCTGGTGGAGCCGCGTCTATGCATGCAGCGTATGAAGAGGAGGACGAGCGCATGCTCTAGCACGGCGGCAAGGAGGAACTAGCGTGTCATTGTCGTCTCCGCCCGCGCGGAGGAGGCGCGCATGGTGGCTGTCGCGGTAGAAGCCGGTCGCACGCGCGTCGAGCCCGCAAACCAGGTGCGGACACGGAATCTACCTTCGAGACCTTGAATGCCATGTGGATCCTGCAATCTGAAGGAGCAATTTGGGTCAGTCGACTCATGTGAGCCATTTGATGCAACATGGATGGCTAGAAGGGCTTCTTCCACCTCTTCTGTCGTCTTCTTCCTTCGCTCCGTCGAACTTCTTGCACAAATAGATGGACCCAAATTATACTACTAGTATGAACGTATTAAGTACAGTAGGAACACGAAGATACGAGCAGTAGTACCAACTACAAGAAGAACATAAACATAGTTCTGCCAGGGCCTTAGCACAACACAACCTTGAAAATAAACTAAGCAACTAGTCCACTTGACACTGCAGTAGAACCAGCATGAGCGACGACACTGCCACCTACTCGGAGTCCGAGTCCATGTCCTCGACTTCGTCCTCGTCCCTCTTCCTCTTCCTCTTCGCCGACGCTTCTTTGCTTGAACCGGACACTTGGCTCTGCTTCTTCATCCAACCCTTGTAGATATTTAAACAAAGGTAGGCATCCATTGCTGCGTACAGGATGTGATCTTCATCTAATGTCTTCGACTCCCATGCATGATGAAACTCGTGATGAGGTTTCTTCCGTTTAGCTTATGAAGGATCAATCATGGCTGCTGCCAGGGTCAGCATTGAAGGTTGAGAGGAGGATACCAGGCTTGCCTTCTAGAGATTGAAGGGCAGGCCTACAACGAGACCTATCCGATGCAGGACATCCCTGTCGTTCTTAAAGCCTACAGTAACGAATTTCACTCTTTTGTCCTTGAGGAAGTTCTTAAAATCCTGGCACTCAACATCGACATGGCATATGTGGTAGACCATGCAAATGTTATGTATGCAAACCTGGATCACGGCAGGCTTCTTCCTCTCTTCGTCCTTTAGATCCTTCTCTTGTCCCAGGACTGTGGTGTACTCAACATCTAGCCCAGCGACCCACTCATCCGTTGAACTGTTGAACATGTGTAGGAAGCGAGCAAGCCATGCTTTCACCGTCTCGGATCCACGTGTGTAGATGACGATGAACTGATCGCTGGTGATGGCTCTAACCTGGTACTCAGCGGCGACCATGGAGATTTGGGAGGCCATGGATTTTGGAGGAGGGTTAGGACAAGTTGAACTGTTGTACCCCGCAAAATAAACTAGGAGCGAAGTAATGTGAAAGGACGGGACGACTGGGAGCGAACTGTTTTAAGGTAGAACATGGGGACGAGTAGGGCGTGCGAACGGCGTGGGGTTGCTGGCTTGCCCGGTGGATAAACGGCCGCAAGCCCCCAAAGAGTTCTCGAGAACTATGCGGGACCCACTAGATGTCATGTCTACTAGACCCATATCGTAGGCCTGACGGTATAGCTTCTCCCTGTTCGCTTGCGAAGCCGACGCGTGGATGTAACTTCACTTAATTCCGTCAAACGTCGCGCCTCCCACGACCTTCGCCTCCCTCGCGCGGTTGCGCCCTTTGAGACTTCGCCCGGCTATAAGTGAGCAATTTTTTGCCTTTATTTAGAAAAGCAATTTTTTTGCCTACTCCACATGCATGATACTCCCTCTGGTCCTTTTTACTCCCATCAACCGTTTGCAAAGTGTTCGACCAAATTTATACTTTTTTTTGAACACCACCTTATATTAATTAACCAGCCACACCAGTACACTCATTCGATACAATATTCACCACACAGGGCGGTACGTTATTTACAAGAATACCATCTAATCTATTGTCAAAGCTATACTTAGCGATTAAGTGTGCCACCTTATTGGCCGAACGGCTATTCTCAACGGCTTCCATCAGACGTGGACTGTACGTCGAGAGGCTGACAGCTGGGTGCCACCGGACGGGCCACCGTATTTCGCGAAAAAACGTTTCCCCCTGACTGCTGCGACCCACCAGCTACATCTTCGCACGCAAGGAATTGCCTGATAGTCGGGACCCACCTGGTCGAAGCGTACGTAGCGTTGTCATTCTGGTCGCGAACGTGTATGTACATATATACTGGCGGATGTATAGGTGCGCATGTGTCGTAGTAGAGGCGCGCACGTAGCATCTACACATACGTACAGCGGCCAGGGTGCAAGAAAGAAAATACGGCCATGTATGTGTACATACGGGCGGGGTCAATGTCTGTTAAAAGTAATATCAAAAGGGGTTGAAAATTCCAAAAAATTTATGGCAAATGTGATATAAGTTTCTTTTTTTGTTTTTGTTCTTCACTGATATCTTATACGTATTTCATTGGATTTAACATGACATAGTACTAATTTATTTTTAAATTTGTTTTACTATGGCTATTAATGTTTGGATTAAGAATATTTTATTCCCCAGCAAAAATTTGCGAATTTTCAAATTTTCCCACATATTTAGTTATTTTTTTGACCCTGGTACTGACCAGAAGATGGTCAGCAATTCTAAAAATGGAAAACGGGCTGCAAAAAATTTCATGTGAATTAGAAAATGGGTAAAAATTATAAAAATAATAGCAAATGGGCTGTACAGCCACAGATTTTGAGGTTGACTTGTTTACGCAAGGCTTTGTCAGTGAACACACGATTCTAGCACAATGACTGTTGGATGTCCATCCAACGGCCGACGTGCTTCTTCAATCTCTGATCTTCCTACTCTAGCCACCTAAACTAGCACTGACAGGACTGCCTGCTCCCTCCTCTTGTGGCCCGCTGTGATGCCGCATAGGCTTCCCCGGCCCACCCTAATCCCTCCGCTGGCCTGGCCGCACGCAATCAACTGCCTCCTTATTACTCGAAAAAAATGATTCCTCCCACTGACATCTGGGGCGCACCGGTTGGGAGGCTGACCTGTGGGCCTACTAAGTTGACGCGTATGCAGGGCTTGTCAACTTAGTCAACAAATGATTCTAGCAGTAGTAACGTTGGATTTGAATCGAACGGTCCTGCTGCTTCTTCAATCGCTGCTCTTCTTGCACCAGCCGCCCAAACCAGCGCCGGGGAGGCCGCATGCTCCTACCTCCACTGGCCGGTTGTGCTGCCGTTGAGGCCTCATCGACCCCTATTCCTGCCACCACTAGCCAGGCCCTGCGACGACGACAGCCTAACACTGCAGCCGAACCAGTGAACCCTCATACTCCTCTTCGCGTGGGCATCCACTGCCGCGTCTTCCCCGGCTCCGCATCGTCCCCTTCCTAGGCCTCGCCGTCGTCCACCGCCTTGGTGCTCTCGGCGCGGCGTGGTCAACATGGTCAATGACATCCCATCGGAAGAGTACTGTACGTGGAGAGGCTGATAGCTGGGTCCACGGCCACAGCCCAGTTTTTTGGTGATTTGCTAAGTAAGTCGCTTTGTCAGGCCTGTTGGGCTGCAAATCTTTCAAGACGAGGTGAGCTTTCATTCGGCTGGATGAGAAAATGGCCCATCAATAATGAGAAATGGGCTGTACATTTTTAAAACACATCAAACCGGCAATTAGTTTCAAATATCTTTTTTTTCATTTTGATATTTTAAATTACATTAATTTTTATGCGTGGAGAATTTGTTGGATTTTATATTGATATACATTTATTTTTAAAATCAGTTTGAATGTGAGTCGAAATTTCGGGATTAAAAACAGTTCGGACCGCACCGAAATATGCAAAATTTCATATAATTTTTTAACGGTGGCCACAATATGGGCTGTAATGCTAACAAAAAGAATATGGGCTCCAAAAAACCATTAATAATTAGCAAATGGGCTGTAAATTATTAGAAATAATGGCAGATGGGTTGTATGCTGTTTTCCACAGATTTGAGGCTTTCCTAAAAAAAAGGTCGACGCACAAGCAATGACTGTTGGATGGCCATCCAACGGCCGTCGTGCTTCTTCAATCTCTGCTCTTCCTGCTCCAGCCTCTCAAATAAGCGCTGGCGGGACTGCCTGCTCCCTCCTCCCCGCGGCTGGCTCTGCTACCGCGCAGGCCTCACCGCCCCGTAGTACTCCCATCGCTAGCCTAGCCATCCCTCTACTCACCCACACCTGCTGTTGTTCTCCGGCGATGGCAGACGAACCAGTAAACCCTCGTACAGTCGTACTCCCCTCCGCGTGGGAAACAACTGCCAAGTCTTCCCTGCCTCCGTGTCGTTCCCTCCTAGGCCTCGCCGTCTTCCACCGCCCTGGTGCTCTTGGCGTGGCCTGGTCAACATGGTCAACGACCGACATGCATCTAAAGTGGACTGTACATGGAGAGGCCGATAGCTGGGTCCACGGCCGCATGCAAGGAAATGTCTCCTTATTACATGCAAAATAATGATTCCTCCACCTGACATCAGGGACATACCGAAAGGGTCTCTGTATTTCGCGAAAAAAACGTTACCGCCGCTGACAGCTCGGACCCACAAGCTATATCTTCGCACGCAAGGAAGTGCCTCCTTATTACATACAAAAAAATGAATACTCCCCCTGTTAGCTGGGACCTAGTATAGTGGCAGGCTGACTTGTGGGCCTACTAAGTTGACGTGAATGGAGGGCTTTGTTGAATTAGTCAATATGCACGATTCTAGCTCTACTGACCGTACGATGTCCATCCAACGGCCGTAGTGCTTCTTCAACCTCTGGTCTTCTTGCTCCAGCCGCCCAAACCAGCGTCGGTCGTGCCTCGTGCTCCTGCCTCCCGTGGCCGGATGCGACGTAGCGGAGGCCTCACCGCCCCTATTATTCCACCGCTGGCCAGGCTATCCCTTTACTCACCCAGACCCCCTGTTATTCTACGGCGACGGCAGCCTCACGCCGCAGCGAACCAGTGAACCCTCGTACTCCTCTACGCGTGGGCATCCACTGCCGCGTCTTCCCCGGCTCCACATCGCCCCCTTACTAGGCCTCACCGTCGTCCACCGCCCTGGTGCTCTCGGCGCGGTGTGGTCAATGTGGTCAACGAACGGCTTCCATCGGACGTGGACTGTACGTGGAGTGGCTGACAGCTGGGTGCCACCGGACGGGCCACCGTATTTCGCGAAAAAAACGTTTCCCCCTGACTGCTGCGACCCAGCAGCTACATCTTCGCACGCAAGGAAGTGCCTGACAGTCGGGACCCACCTGGTCAAAGCGTACGTAGCGTTGTCATTCTGGTGGTGAACGTGTACGTACATATATACTGGTGGATGTAGAGGTGCGCACGTGTCGTAGTAGAGGCGCGCACGTAGTACATACACGTACGTACAGCAGCCAGGGTGCAAGAAAGAAAATACGACCATGTATGTGTACATACGGGCGGGGTCTCGTACGGCCAGGGCTCGTGTACATGGCTGGGTCGGAATGGAGAAACAGCGTCGTCTTCGTGTTCATGGGGAGGCAACGGAATGCGTCGTGTTCATGGGGAGGCAACGGAATGCGTCGTGTTCATGGGGAGGCAACGGAATGCGTCGTGTTCATGGGGAGGCAACAGAATGTGTCGTGTTCATCGGGAGGCAACAGAATGCGTGGGAGCCAACCGGCTGGGTCGAAATGGAATGCGTGGTCGTGTTCATCAGGAGGGCTTGGACGGAACAGGCGATGGAAACGAGGCCTGGCGTACCGCAAAACAGAGGAAACGGACCTCCTACATTCGGAACGGGGTCCTGTTGATCGGGAGGGGTGTCGCATACCGCAAAACATAGGAAACGGACCTCCTACGGTCAAAATGGGGGTGCTGTTGATCGGGAGGGGTGTGGCGTACCGCAAAACGGATGAAACAGACCTCCTATGGTCGAAACGGGTGTCCTGTTGATCGGGAGGGGTGTGGCGTACTGCAAAACGGACGAAACGGACCTCCTATTGTTGAACGGGGGTCCTATTCATCGGGAGGGGTGTGGTGTACCACAAAACGGGACTCCACGGGATGCTGTTCATCTCCACCGCCGACCTCCTCCAGCCTCCACGCGCTACCGTCGACCTTCTCCAGCCTCCACGGGCTCCTGTTCATCCAGCCTCCACCGCGCGCTACTCCACAGGCTACTGTTCAACCACCCCTCCATGGGCATCCCTCCATCGTCTCCTGTTCATCCAGCCCTCCACACCACGGGGTCCTGTTCAACCACCCCTCCACGGGCACCCCTCCACGGTCTACTGTTCATCCATCCCTCCACACTACGGGGTCCTGTTCATCCAGAGGCAATGTCACCGCTCACTGTTCATCCACCCCCCCCCCCCCGCAATGCTCACTGTTCATCCAATCGATCGGCTATAGTTAGCAGCAGTAGAGAAGGAATCGCTCGATCGGATTCAGTTACCAACCATCGATCGATCACTCAGGTTCAGTAACGCGTAGCCTGCAGTGCAATCGCTCGGGTTCAGTTGGAGCCCAACGCCTCACTCAGGTTCAGTTAGAGCCAACGCCTCGCACACGCGTGTGTACGTGTACGAGAGAAACGCGCATCGCTCAGCCCCCGACCTCCCGCCGTAACCGGGAACTCCCCGAAATTTTCCTCCCCCTCGCTTCTACCACGGTTTTTTCCATCATGGACGGCCCAAAGAATATCATGCAACTGCGTCTCCGGCCTGCCCAGGATGAAAAGCCCATTTTCTATCATGAGTTTTTGTCATATAAGTAGGAGCCCACCACATCTATGATGATACCGGGTTTTGTCATAATTATCGTCATAGAAGTGTCATGTGTATGACACAAACTTTTTTCGTTCGGCCCAAAATGTCACGGATGTGTCTTTTTTTTGTAGTGAATGCGATGCACATGCTGACATGATATGAAATGCATGACATGAACAAAAAGCAAAACGAATACAAAAACCCAACCACGAAGGTAATCTTATAACTTAAAGCCAAAAATGGAAAGAGTCGGAATTACAAATATGGCAAGTTACATCCGGGGTGTTACATCCGCACTTCGACCCTATCTGCGTCTGGGGAAATGAGATATCGATGAACCAGCATCAAGTGAGCAAGCTGATAAAGATTGTTACTAAAATGGGTCAAAATTTGGCAATTAAACTATTTGTTTACAGTTTATCTAATACAACAGCGAACCGCAGGATGGTAAGTAAGAACTCTGCAGCCTTCATTTTACTGCCCATAATGAGTTGTGTTAGATGACAATGTCTGAATCTTTTTTCTTTGTAGTGGTTCCCAAAGCAGTTTACTCAAGATTACCTCTCAAACTACATGATTGGTGGACATGCAAAGGTTAAAGTATTTCTTCAAGCACACGATGATTATGTAGATGTTTTCATGAAGACCGTGAAGGAGGGGCGGTTGGCCATCACAAGGGGTTAGACTAGAGTCATGCATGCCTTCTGCATGGAGGAGGGCACAATATGGGCATTCCGATTCACCTTGTTCAGCAACCAAAATATATTTTGCCGCTTTCTTTACCATCTTTAATAGTACAAATATACAACTGCGGTTCATCATTATTTATTTGGTTCTTATGTAATTGTTTATATGTACCTATGAATCGAATAATTCATTGGTTGTTTGAACCAGATGGATATGAATTAAAATTAAAATTCAAATCCGGTACATTTTGAAATAGTAGCAATTAGATTATGGTGAAATTACACTCTCCAGGTCATTACGGCAAACACGGTTGGTAAAAACACAAACCTTTGCGATATACACCATAATCCGAGATAGTTCACACAGAGGAAACGTGTGGAAGCATGCACACAGTTGCCATTTGCAAAGCGTGTGCGATGTTAGACAATATAACAAATGGTGCAGGCAAACTAAATGTTTGTGATTTTCGCCTTATCGTACATGATTCGCAACCATGAACTTTTTTGATGAAGTATGCATCGTAAACATTGCACCACAGAATAGCGTGTGCGATAGTTGTCGTGTAAGACGATGTTACGACGGTCCGAGGTGTCGTAATCCTTTCTGACACTCATACGATGAATAGCTAATCTTCTTAATTAGTTATCACATACGGTTTGGGACAAGCGAATGTGTGTGATTGTATGCTAATTATCATACACGTTCTATAATGGTGAACCGTTTGTGATGGGTCGCGCATCGTAAATGTACCACCACAGAATACCGACTGCAATGGAAATGTGAGCACACACGAGTAGGAGTATTGTATAATGCATCTTGGCTCCCTATCCCCGATGACTTCTGGGTCATGTGGGAAGGACCCCCTATCGCCCACACTCACTTGGCGACTGTTCCAAATGTCGTCGCAGAAATGGGTAAAAAACCGTTTGTATAGCACCAACGCGTACCATTGACTAGAACCAATGGCACCTCCTCACTCGTGGGAGAGCTTTCCACGACTATAAATACCTGTGGTCCTGCGGAAGAGTGCGGCTCGCTAAGCGAGGTGCAGTTGTTCCCGGCAGCCCCCTTACCGGGGATCTCTAAAGGTACTGTCGGTGAGGGCTTTCCGGAGTCTAGCTTCCTCCTCTTCCTCGCCATTTTCAACGGTGATACGGATGGCTGAGTCAAATGGAGGACAAAGGTCCCTGGTTCCACAGGGAGCTTTTGCGCGAAACACTTTGATAGATAATCAGAAGTGCTATTTTCTGCACGTGGTACGTGCTCCATTTGTAATCCGTCAACGTGTTCCTCCAACTTCCTCACTTCTTCAACGTATGCCTCCATTAACGGGCTCTGGTAATCCTTGTTGACTTGTCTCACCACAAGCTATGAATCTCCATGGATGATCAGCTTCTTAATCCCCAACTCTATCGCAATCCTGAGCTCGACAAGGAGCCCTTCATACTCTGTGGTGTTGTTGGTAGCCCTTTCTTCGGCAAAGTGCATTTGGACTACGTACTCTAGGTTCTATCCCGGGGGTGTGATGAAGAGGACGCTATCCCTCGCACCCTGTAGTTAGAAAGCACCATCAAAGTACACGATCCACTCTTGCGGCGCTTCCTTGCCAGGGAACACTGTTTCCAGCGTCTCTTCATCTGGAGTTGGTGTCCATTATGCAATAAACTACACTAGTGGTCTACTCTGAATGTTTGAGGTGCTTTCGTACTTGATACGTCTCCGTCGTATCTACTTTTCCAAACACTTTTGCCCTTGTTTTGGACTCTAACTTGCATGATTTGAATGGAACTAGCCCAGACTGACGCTGTTTTCAGCAGAATTGCCATGGTGTCATTTTGGTGCAGAAATAAAAGTTCTTGGAATGACCTGAAAATCATCGGAGATTATTTTTGAAATATATAAAAAATACTGGAAGAAAGATCCACATCAGGGGGGCACACCCTGTCCACGAGGGTGGGGGCACGCCCTACCCCCTGGGTGCGCCCCCTGCCTCATGGGCCCCTGATGCTCCACATACCTCAACCTTGACTCCATATATTCACTCTCGGGGTGAAAAAAATCAGAGAGAAGGATTCATCGCGTTTTACGATACGGAGCCGCCGCCAAGCCCTAAACTCTCTCGGGAGGGCTGATCTAGAGTCTGTTCGGGGCTCCAGAGAGGGGAATCTGTCGCCATCATCATCATCAACCTTTCTCCATCACCAATTTCATGATGCTCACCGCCGTGCGTGAGTAATGCCATCATAGGCATGCTGGACGATGATGGGTTGGATGAGATTTATCATGTAATTGAGTTAGTTTTGTTAGGGTACGATCCCTAGTATCCACTATGTTCTGAGATTGATGTTGCTATGACAATGCTATGCTTAGTGCTTGTCACTAGGGCCCGAGTGCCATGATTTCAGATCTGAACCTATTATGTTTTCATTAATATATGTGAGTTCTTGATCCTATCTTGCAAGTCTATAGTCACCTACTATGTGTTATGATCCGGCAAGCCCGAAGTGACAATAATCGGGCCCACTCCCGGTGATGACCATAGTTTGAGGAGGTCACGCATTCACCATGTCCTAATGCTTTGGTCTGATACTCTATTAAAAGGAGGCCTTAATATCCCTTAGTTTCCAATCGGACCCCGCTGCCACGGGAGGGTAGGAGAGAAGATGTCATGCAAGTTCTTTTCCATAAGCACGTATGACTATATTCGGAGTACATGCCTACCTTACATTGATGAATTGGAGCTAGTTCTGTGTCACCCTATGTTATGACTATTACATGATCGATGGCATCCAGCATAATTCTCCATCGTTGATCCAATGCCTATGAGCCTTTCATATACTGTTCTTCGCTTATTTACTTTTCTGTTGCTACTATTACAATCACTATAAAACCAAAAATATTACTTTTGCTACCGGTACCACTACTATCATATTACTTTGCTACTAAACACTTTGCTGCAGATATTAAGTTTCCAGGTGTGGTTGAATTGACAACTCAGCTGCTAATACTTGAGAATATTCTTGTGGGTTATCAGTACTTCAGTCACAAGCTTGACAATTCCTGTGCCCATTCAACTATCCTGTCGGTGGCTTCAGGGTTCCTCAATATGCGTTGTAGAGGAAAATAGGTGACAACTATGACCTCGTGGGCTTGGAAGTAATGGCACAGCTTCCTTGAGGCCATGATGAGGCTGAAGATTAATTTCTGTACCCCAGAGTACCTTGATCTAGGCCCCTATAATAGGGAGCTAACAAAGTAAACTGGTTGCTGCACTACCTTCTTCCTTGCCACGGTCTTGGAATTGCATTCACTATACTTCCCTTCTTTCTCTTGATCTACGCTCAATCCTGCCGCGAATTGTTCACTTCCTTCTCCGTGCAGGATAGTATCTACAACTGCTCCTTCTTCCACTTCCCACTGTGCCACCAGGGCTGCACTAACCACTTGATTGGTCGCTACTAGATATAGTAGCAACGACTCTTCTAGTTTGGGAGCGACCAAGGTGGGGTGTGGTTCCCTGGATCAGAGAGACCAGGACACCCCGTATTCCAGCCCATAGATCAAGTGTTCTGGAATACAACGCTTCTTGGCATAGAACAAATCAGTTATTTATTTGAATCTATATGGATACAAGGGTTCCCATATAATAGGGAATTACATCGGCACAATGACACTACACCTGCTTAGGTTGCTCTATGCCAGTAGTAGAACAACTCGAAGCAGCGAAATAACTTCTAGCATTGGAATAGCGACGACATCAATGGACTCCACTCCAAAGGGACTCTGGCTGGAACGCGTATCCTAGCTCGCAAACTCAGACTCCTCGACAAGCAAGAAAGCACGGCATGACCTGCAAACTGGCATGGCATGTTAGCTGAGTACATTGAATGTACTCGCAAGATCACAACAACCAAAGCAATCAAGACAAACAATAACATGGCATTTACATGTCACTAGCAATGATGAGCATGATACTACCAGAATAACATGGCATGTACAAGGTGAACATGATACAACTAGAACAACATCCGACGAGCATGGCATGCACATGTCACTCAAGGCATGAACAATGATGATACTAGCATGTAGCATGCTACAAATATCACTTACCTGTATAGGGCTACCGTGTAACCACCAAATATATGCCACTCTTACTTACCAGCATGGTCATGGGATCGCTTCAATCATTATCAAGAGTACCATCAGGATCTTCATAAGAACACCTCATGCTTATCAAGAATACCATTGGGATCCTCACCATATCACCTCATCATTATCAAGAATATATCGTGATCCTCTTGTGACCACATAAAGGTTAACCAACTTGTTTCCTCATCAAACCGAGGTTGTTTATTAGTCAGGTTATCATTACTGTTGACCCATAGTGTGACCTACTACGAACTGGGCCCATATCTGCGGGCGCGGCTATGGATAGATTAAACACACTCCATAGAGGTTAGTACACTATATCCACACTACGGCCATGACACTCTCTCGACCACTCCGAAAAACCAATCTACCGCCATGACACTCTCTCGACCACTCCGAAAAACTCCCCTTTGGCCTAAGTCATGGGTGGTGTCACAACCCTAGAATTTGTTTGCAAATAGTTGCACAAGCATCCATGCATCATGTTTAAATTCAAGAAACTTGAATTGAGGAAAATTGAAAGCCTCAAAAATTTATTTAAAAGAAGGGCAAATAACCCTGAAAATGTATCCAATGTTTCCAAAATGCTCCCCAATGATGTTTAATATTTATGGTAAGGGTTTTGGTCCAAACCAAAAATATGGAACATTTTTGAGGAATTATTTTGGCCATTTGGATTTAAATCAATAAATATTTGAGTTGGATTTAATTCTTATATAAAAGAATTGCAGGTCCAAAAATCCTGAAAACCTATGAGTGGCTTTGAATATATTGCATCAAGCCACATAAATATTTTCAGGAGCTACTAAATGATTTGGTCTGTGAATCAAATCAAAACAGAATTAAAAAAATAGAAAACAGAACAAAAATAGAAATAAGAGAGAGAGAGAGAGAAGCCACTTGGGCTAGCTTACCTCGCACAGCCACCTGGCCTGGCACTTTGGCTGAGGCCCAGCCCAACTCCCCACCGTCTTCAACCTCTGCCAGTAGGCAGAGGCGTGTCGACGCGCCCGCGCCCGAGCTCCACCTCCTGCTTCGCGCTGTCCACGCCTCCTGCGTCCTCGCCGTTCGTCGTGGAAACGCCCGGGCGCCCTGGATTTTCTCCCTCTTCCTCTGCTCACTTCCCCCTCTCTCTCCCTCGCTTCCCACCTCATGGCCGAGGCCGCCATGGCCGCACCGACACCGTTCGCCACGGCCACCGGCCCTCCCTCGCCCCGTCGATGCTTCCAGAAGCCCCGTCATGTCCTCCTCTTCCTCTCCACCGAGCCGCGCCCCGCCGGATGCCTCGAAGCGCCGTCACCATCGCCGTCTTCCTCCTCGGGTGCCGAAGCTCACCGCCGTCGATTCGCCGTCTCCGACACGTCCGCGAGGCCGCTGACCATCCCTGCGTGTTCCCTGTGAGCGCCTGCTTCGGCTCCCCCTCTTCCCCGGCCTCTCCGCGTCCTCTAGGGCCTAGCTGCACGGACGCCGTGCTCCGGCCGCCTCCTGAGCCCCTCGCTGCCGTGGCCACGTCCACCGGAGCTCGAAACCGAGCGCGCCACTGCGCTCAGCACATCACCACGGAGCCGTAGCCACCACCCATTGCTCCTGTCGAGCCCTGCGACGTCGATTCGTTCGACGCCCGAACTCCGGCCGCCGCCGCGAGCTCCGCTCCGGCGAGCTCCGCCGTCCCCGCGGCCTGCCGCCTGTTCCACTGGATGCGCGCCGCCCCTAGCTAGCCGTAGGTCCAAACGGCGCTCGATCCCGTGGACTACAGCGCGAACCCGAGCGCCACCGCCGCGCGATTCGGTCGCCGGCGGCTAACCGTCGTTGTGGATGATGTGGCGCCGTCGTTGGGGGCTAATCACCCCGCTAACTAAACCTTGTGCCGCTGACAGTGGGCCCCGTGCCCTAATTAACCCTGGGATTTATTCCCTGTTTAATTTAAATTAAACCACCCGACCCACATGTCAGCCACACTAGCCAGCTCTATGAGACTGACTAGTGGGTCCCAGCCGTCAGGTTTGACCTGGGCTGACGCTGTTGACTAGCTGACGTCAGCATGATGCATTGATGACGCAGTAATTAATTTCTGTTTTAAAACAATTCAAGAAATTCCAGAAAATGACTTAAACTTCAAAAAATCATAGAAATTCAACCGTAACTCCAAATGAAATAATTTATATATGAAAAATTATCAAAAATATTCAAGGAATCCATCTGTACCATTTTCATGCATGTTTGAACAATGTTTGTCCTCTGTTTTGGACAAAACAAATAAAGGGCATTTAAATAATCATATATGGGGTTGGAATTTGAATCTTGTACTCAAACCAACTTCATTTAGATCATAGCTAGATGCATTAGCTCAAATCACAGCATATTGCCATGTCATGATCATGCATCATATTGTTGCACTGCATTGATTGTGTCCATCTCTGTTTGCTGGTAACCGTCCCCTCTCAGTCGACGATGTGATCGATGACACCGATGAAGAGCTATATTATCTTCAGAAGTGCCAGGCAAGCAAAACCCCCTTGTTCATTCCGATACAACCCCACTCTCTCGCTCCTGCTCTCTTTTACTGCATTAGGACAACAATGATTCAACTGTTACCTGCTGCGGTAGTTGAACCCCTTTCCTCTGCATGACCTGTCATTGCCACAGTAAATAGATGAAACCCACTAGTATGAGTAGGAGTTGTTTGAGCCCTGATGTGCCTACTCATTCCTGCTTGTTTGTCATGCCTGCTACTGCTTAGAGTTGAGTCTGGTCTGATTCATCGGGAATGAATTAGAACATGGTGAACATGTCCTATCGTTGAGAGCTAAGTGTGTGAACATGATTTGGTAAAGGTAGCGGTGAGAGGCCATGTAGGAGTACATGGTGGGTTGTCTCATTGCAGCCGTCGTCAGGAACTGAGTCCTGTGTTTGTGATCCATGAACAGTTACTACCACACATTGGGTTCCGGTAACTCAGCCCCTCTCGGCTTATTAATCAACTCAATCTCTGTCCAGGAGTTGCAACTAGTTTCTGGTGTTTGTAGGTAGTGTTAGTAGTCTACCAAGTGGCGCCCGGTACAGGTGGGCTTGGGACAGACTAGGCACCGTGGCACAGTGTACCAAGTGGCACCCGGATGGTGGGCTTGGGAACCCTGCACACATCGTTTGGGGCCGTGAGCGACACCCCGGCCGGATCTCCTTGCGGATGGAACCCGAATAGGTGATAAACCTGGACGAGAGACTTGTTGGTTAGTCAGGTCGTGGCCGACTCCCTCGCCCGGCTTCCGCTTGAAGGTTGCCGAGGTACATGACGTGTACAAGGCTATAAGTGGTGAGAGTGTGTGTGAAGAAGTACACCCCTGCAGGGTTATCATTATCTATTCGAATAGCCGGATTCCTCGGATATGGAAACTTGGACCCCTTGCATAGTTCATAGACAAGTGAAAGTGGATACTCTAAAATGCGCAAGATAAGCGTGAGTGCTATGGATGGTGTTCTCGTAGGGAGACGGGAGCAGATCCATAGTGGTGTATTGGTATGGTGAATTTGTGGACTCGTGTGCGCCACCTCAAAAGAGTTACTTGCAGTCGTAGTTCAGGTTAGCCACTGAGTCAAAGCTGGCTTGCTGCAGTTAAACTCCACCACCCCCTTTGTTGATACCGATGCATATGTAGTTAGTTCTGATGTAAGTCTTGCTGAGTACCTTTGTACTCACGTTTGCTTTATTTATGTTTTGCGGATGAGACCTTTGTCTCACTAGTAGTACCACTTGGACTTCGACGAGTAGCTTGTACCTCAGCTACGATCTTGATCGGACGTTGTAGATAGTCAGGCTTCTTAGCCTTTTACATTTGTAGATGTCTGTACTCAGACAAGTTAAGCTTCCACATGTGCTTGTTGCTTGTATGCTCTGTATGTCGGGTCATGAGACCCATGTTTGTAATATCTCACTCCTCGGAGCCTAATGAAATAATACTTGAGTCGTAGAGTCTTGTTCTGATGCCATGTTGTATGTACTCATATCGGGCATATTGTGTGTATGATTGAAATGCTTGGTATGAGTGGGATCCGACAATCTAGTTGTTTATCCTTGGCAGCCTATCATATGGGGAAATGTAGTCTAGTGCTTTCTGAGCGATAGTAGTCCTCTACAGCCCGGTTCACCAGAGTCCTGCTAGCCCAGCACTACTACTCAGGACACTTGACTGGCCGGCATGTGTTTTTCTTCGTTCCTGTGTCTGTCCCTTTGGGGAAATGTCACGCGGTGACATCCGGAGTCCTGCCTAGCCTACTACAGCCCGGGTTATCGGAGTCCTGTTAGCCTAGTGCTACAGCCCGGATTCACACGCTGTTGACCGACATGCTCGAGGTTGATTCATGTATGCCTGTCCCCATGGGTTAGTGCCGCTTTGGGTTCACGACTAGCCATGTCGGCCCGGGTTCTTTGTCATATGGATGCTAGCGACACTATCATATACGTGAGCCAAAAGGCGCAAACGGTCCCAGGCCAGGTAAGGTGGCACCCGTGGGAATACCGTGCGTGAGGCCACAAAGTGATATGATGTGTTACATGCTAGATCGGTGTGACCTAGGATCGGGGTCCTGACAGCTTTGGTATCAGAGCCTGACTGCCTGTAGGATTACCAAGCCAAACGGTCGAAGTCGTGTCTAGGAATGCTTTAGTTATATAAGGGAATTGATTGTGGAAGGGAACGTAAGGCTCTTTTTACTCCTTATACCTCATGGCCTTCTGATCTGAGTCAACCTCTTCTTTTCTACGGGGATTAAGAATTAGGCCTTCTCATCTATCTATCAGGATGACGTGTTACTAATCCATAGACTTATAGAATTGATAGTTTTAAGCTTTAGTTCCGTTCCTACTACTTCCATATATTCATAACTGGCCTCAAAACCTTGATATTATGATTCTGAGTGGTTATGCCACCATTTTTGCAGGATGTCTCAAATCTTTTCGAGCATTTACAGCCGTTATGCTGTCCAAGTCATCCCAGGTTTCTAAATAGTCTGATGCATTTGCAAATCCTTTCTTTCCATTTCTGATATCCTTTTGGGTCAGATTAACCACACTAATGGTGAGTTGAGGTACTCCGTTACCTCGACATATATGTTGGAGCTATTACTATGACCCTAGGTGTTTTAGGGAGTCACCTAGTGATCTAGCCATGTTTTGTATTCCCAGTGTGTGATTCTGGCCATTATTCTCAAAAGCATCCCGTGATGCCATGTAGTGGTAGGTATTCTATTCCTGGGTTTTGAACCCGAGATTCACCCTACTTCATGTCGTTAGTATTTGCTAGTTCCCTTAAGATATTAGTAACCTTTGTGATAGTCCTCGAGGTCCGTGGTATTTCCTTCTTCCAAATACTATGAACCACTTATGGCAGAAGTTCTTGAACCAAAGGATCACAACCAGAGTGCTCTTGATGAGTTCTCCATTCTATATTGTGGCTCTGCCAGTTCTACCGTTCTGCATGGGTTATCCGGAAGAAATATGTTGAACTCGTTCGACATACTAACCTATGCATCCACAACTCAGAAAGTTATATGTTCCTTCAGTTGTTCCCCCCTTCAGTTATTTTCCGACCTTCGTCTATCACTTGATAGTCAGAAGTAGTCGTGCATTCATGTTCATCAGTGCCTTTTACTTCTGTGGCCCGTCAAGCCATTCTATTCGGAATGACTAGGAGAAACAAACTCCAGTACCTCATCCATTTCTGGGATCGGGTCAAAGTGGTTGTATTCTGCAGATCAAAATGCCAATCCAGCTTTTGTTCTGTTCTACCTCGGAGTATGACCGACTTTATGTCAAGAGCGTCGTGAGAATTGCACCTAATCCTATGAATTCTTGACGCAGTGATACTTCCTGCCATCATTGTTCATTCCTCGGTTCCTGTGTTATTGTAACCGGAATGCCGACAAGCGAACCGTGATGTGCGAAATCAATACTCCTAGCAACTCCGTTGCTTGGTAGTTAATGGACAACACTCTTGTTCTTAGCGTGCTGGTTATTGAATTATCATTCTAAGACTGATCGTGCTACCTAGTCCATATTTCTGGTGCACACTTCGATCAATGAGTTAGGATTGTGCCAATCCCTCACTCTTTTGATCATATCATCTTGCCCTGAAAAGCAAGGTTGTTCTCGAGCTTAGTAACATACCGGTGGTTCGTGATTTTCTGAATATCTTCTCGGAAGTATTACCAGGTTGTCCCCTAACTGATATGTTGAGGTCGTGATCAAGTTGGTTTCTTGTAACCACCCCTTCTCCAAGAATCTGTGTTGGATACCCTGAGCTAGTTGGTTAAGCTAAACAACAACTTGGAGAGCTGGAAGATAAAACCTGACTTAGTTCATCACTAAGGGATATCTTTTGTATGTGTGTGTGTGTGTTGAAGAAAGATGATATCTTCACCAATTGGTCCTCGTGATCAGTTGTTGTATCTATTATCTTGTCCAAACCTTGAATTGAGTGTGGGCTATCATCAAATCAAATCAGAACCAACGATGTTCGTAATGTTGTCTTACTTGCGGTTGTCCCTCGAGCATACACCATTATATCTTTGGTCTGACCAATACTACCACATTGTTCACATAATGGTGGAAGTCCAGTGATATGGAAATTCTGATGAGTTTCTGTTGAGCCCATCAGCGGCATTTTGTCTCCTCCATGATTGTGTTGAACATCCAGCTAGTGTTGGAAACTTTATAGGCATTGCCCTCATGTCCCGATCATGAAGCATATGTCCGGTTGAAAGATGTGACTTCCTCTAATTAATGTGCATCTGATGTAAGTTGCCGCTGTGAATTCGAGAAAGTTTGTTTTTGCTTCCTATGGAATCATCCCAAGTCAGTCATGCACGTGCGAAGTATTCCATGGTCTGATAGACTGATCATCTTCATTCCATATGAATTCCATAGCACACTAAGCCACTGATTGACCTGTTCCAGGGAAAGGAGTTGTTGTGCTATCCTAGGTCATGCACAAAATTTCGATATCCTCAATGATGGTTCCCCACCAAAACTCGGTAGTGTTTTATTATAAGACTACCATGTGGTCATATTTGTCTGGGACAATGTGTTCACATGTTGTAGCAGAACCAGCTCATGTTTTGGAGCTTACTACCGTAGTTCATTCCCCCGAGAATCTCGCAATGTCATCTCGTTGATTTGTGTTGCAAACCTTCATTTTGCTTTCTAGACTCGATGAGTCTGGAATATCCTGTCACCAACCAGATTTGAATCTCAGGCAGATATGATGGTTGGAGCATTTTCCAAGAACCATAATATTGGTCTCTCGATAACCGGTAAAGTGGATGTCGTGGCCAACACATCCAGCCGGAAGACCTATTATTGTAGTATCTCGATTGAAGAAAGTTGGCCACCTTTCCATAAGGATTTCGTAGGATTTAATCCAGAAGTTGTTCCTTATGGATCTATTGTATTCCGAAGTCCGACCACTACTTGGTGGCTATGCCGATGCTTAAAGCATGACCGTGGTAACCAGTACATCAAGGAGAACATTAGAAGCGGAGTGCTAAATGTCTCTCGGTCGATCATCCAGATTTTGTTTCCTTGGCTTCGCTAAGGTGAAATCTGAGAAAGTGTTATCTTTCTTTGCATCTGCATCTTCCACCCTTATTCATCATGGTAGCATGTTGTGTTGCCAGGATCCTTGACACAGATATTGGCAGAACCTTGATGAATACGGAAATGCTCAAGTTCTTGAGAGCACGCTCAGGCACTAGGTTCTGACGTTGTCATTAACTGGAATGTGCCTCCGTCCTCGCAGCTGTTGATAGACATCCAATTGGTGGAATCACCTTTTCCGGTGAACCTTCTCCCCAGTTACTAGAATCATTCCCAACATTTGCATTTTGTTCCCAGCTTAAACCTCAGTAGCTGTTGTTCAGGATCATCTTCAAAAGTGGACTTACCATGGGTCCCATCCATTTCCGATGATAAGCTAAAAATCATCCATTGCGTTGTCTTCAACAAGGTAGTCCACAACATCCATTCTAGTCTGAGTATGTCATTCTTTCTAACTCCTCCAAAATATCGATTGTGATTGCCTTAGGCTGGTATAAAGAGTTTCAATGATCTATGAATCAAAAGTAATTCTTTTGCCACTTAAGGGAATATTTCTGCGAGTCACCTGCCTTAAGATGTCTCGTTATGGTATCATGGCAACTATTTCCTCACCACATTGACACCATCCACCATCTTTCTAAGCGTGGAATTGCTGCCCACAAATCAAACCCCGTCGTTGTTCTTCCATCCCTCTCGATGTGTTCTGTGTCTCAGCTCAAGAGATGTTTTATATCTCACTCCGTGAGTTGATCGTGAGTTGCCTGATCTTCGAGGAGATCGACTCTTTAGGGTTTTCCTTCCTTTTCATTGTCATGAGTGGATGAAATTCTCAGAGCAAGACATCAAGACAATGATGGTGATCGGATCAACAACCTTATGAGATGCAACCTGGATCGTGAAGACCGTGTTAGTTCTGCCCCTCTGTCTTCTTACCTCACGTCTTGAATCTCGGGGCGAGATTTTTGTTAGTGGGGGTGAGTTGTCACAGCCCTAGAATTTGTTTGCAAATAGTTGCACAAGCATCAATGCATCATGTTTAAATTCAAGAAACTTGAATTGAGGAAAATTGAAAGCCTCAAAATTTTATTTAAAAGAAGGGCAAATAACCCTGAAAATGTATCCAATGTTTCCAAAATGCTCCCCAATGATGTTTAACATTTATGGCAAGGGTATTGGTCCAAACCAAAAATATGGAACATTTTTGAGGAATTATTTTGGCCATTTGGATTTAAATCAATAAATATTTGAGTTGGATTTAATTCTTATATAAAAGAATTGCAGGTCCAAAAATCCTGAAAACCTGTGAGTGGCTTTGAATATATTGCATCAAGCCACATAAATATTTTCAGGAGCTACTAAATGATTTGGTCTGTGAATCAAATCAAAACAGAATTAAAAAAAATAGAAAACAGAACAAAAATAGAAATAAGAGAGAGAGAGAAGCCACTTGGGCCAGCTTACCTGGCACAGCCACCTGGCCCGGCACTTTGGCTGAGGCCCAGCCCAACTCCCCACCGTCTTCAACCTCTGCCAGTAGGCAGAGGCATGTCGACGCGCCCGCGCCCGAGCTCCACCTCCTGCTTTGCGCTGTCCACGCCTCCTGCGTCCTCGCCGTTCGTCGTGGAAATGCCCGGGCGCCCTGGATTTTCTCCCTCTTCCTCTGCTCACTTCCCCCTCTCTCTCCCTCGCTTCCCACCTCATGGCCGAGGCCGCCATGGCCGCACCGACACCGTTCGCCACGGCCACCGGCCCTCCCTCGCCCCGTCGATGCTTCCAGAAGCCCCGTCGTGTCCTCCTCTTCCTCTCCACCGAGCCGCACCCCGCCGGACGCCTCGAAGCGCCGTCACCATCGCCGTCTTCCTCCTCGGGTGCCGAAGCTCACCGTCATCGATTCGCCGTCTCCGACGCGTCCGCGAGGCCGCTGACCATCCCTGCGTGTTCCCTGTGAGCGCCCACTTCGACTCCCCCTCTTCCCAGGCCTCTCCGCGTCCTCTAGGGCCTAGCTGCACGGACGCCGCGCTCCGGCCGCTGCCTGAGCCCCTCGCTGCCGTGGCCACGTCCACCGGAGCTCGAAACCGAGCGCGCCACTGCGCTCAGCACATCACCATGGAGCCGTAGCCACCACCCGTCGCTCCTGTCGTGCCCTGCAACGTCGATTCGTTCGACGCCCGAACTCCGGCCGCCGCCGCGAGCTCCGCTCCGGCGAGCTCCGCCGTCCCCGCGGCCTGCCGCCTGTTCCATTGGATGCGCGCCGCCCCCAGCTAGCCGTAGGTCCGAACGGCGCTCGATCCCGTGGACTACAGCGTGAACCCGAGCGCCACCGCCGCGCGATTCGGTCGCCGGCGGCTAACCGCCGTTGTGGATGACGTGGCGCCGTCGTTGGGGGCTAATCACCCCGCTAACTAAACCTTGTGCCGCTGACAGTGGACCCCGTGCCCTAGTTAACCCTGGGATTTATTCCCTATTTAGTTTAAATTAAACCAGCCGACCCCACATGTCAGCCACACTAGCCAGCTCTGTGAGACTGACTAGTGGGTCCCAACCGTCAGGTTTGACCTGGGCTGACGCTGTTGACTAGCTGACGTCAGCATGATGCATTGATGACGCAGTAATTAATTTCTGTTTTAAAACAATTTAGGAAATTCCAGAAAATGACTTAAACTTCAAAAAATCATAGAAATTCAACCGTAAGTCCAAATGAAATAATTTATATATGAAAAATTATCAGAAAAATTCAAGGAATCCATCTGTACCATTTTCATGCATGTTTGAACAATGTTTGTCCTCTGTTTTGGACAAAACAAATAAAGGGCATTTAAATAATCATATATGGGGTTGGAATTTGAATCTTGTACTCAAACCAACTTCATTTAGATCATAGCTAGATGCATTAGCTCAAATCACAGCATATTGCCATGTCATGATCATGCATCATATTGTTGCACTGCATTGATTTTGTCCTTCTCTGTTTGCCGGTAACCGTCCCCTCTCAGTCGACGATGTTTTCGATGATGTGATCGATGACACCGATGAAGAGCTATATTATCTTCAGAAGTGCCAGGCAAGCAAAACCCCCTTGTTCATTCCGATACAACCCCACTCTCTCGCTCCTGCTCTCTTTTACTGCATTAGGACAACAATGATTCAACTGTTACCTGCTGCGGTAGTTGAACCCCTTTCCTCTGCATGACCTGTCATTGCCATAGTAAATAGATGAAACCCACTAGTATGATTAGGAGTTCTTTGAGCCCTGATGTGCCTACTCATTCCTGCTTGTTTGTCATGCCTGCTACTGCTTAGAGTTGAGTCTGGTCTGATTCATCGGGAATGAATTGGAACATGGTGAACATGTCCTATCGTTGAGAGCTAAGTGTGTGAACACGATTTGGTAAAGGTAGCGGTGAGAGGCCATGTAGGAGTACATGGTGGGTTGTCTCATTGCAGCCGTCGTCAGGAACTGAGTCCTGTGTTTGTGATCCATGAACAGTTACTACCACACATTGGGTTCCGGTAACTCAGCCCCTCTCGGCTTATTAATCAACTCGATCTCTGTCCAGGAGTTGCAACTAGTTTCTGGTGTTTGCAGGTAGTGTTAGTAGTCTACCAAGTGGCACCCGGTACAGGTGGGCTTGGGACAGACTAGGCACCGTGGCACAGTGTACCAAGTGGCACCCGGATGGTGGGCTTGGGAACCCTGCACACATCGTTTGGGGCCGTGAGCGACACCCCGGCCGGATCTCCTTGCGGATGGAACCCGAATAGGTGATAAACCTGGACGAGAGACTTGTTGGTTAGTCAGGTCGTGGCCGACTCCCTTGCCCGGCTTCCGCTTGAAGGTTGCCGAGGTACATGACGTGTACAGGGCTATAAGCGGCGAGAGCGTGTGTGAAGAAGTACACCCCTGCAGGGTTATCATTATCTATTCGAATAGCCGGATTCCTCGGATATGGAAACTTGGACCCCTTGCATAGTTCATAGACAAGTGAAAGTGGATACTCTAAAATGCGCAAGATAAGCGTGAGTGCTATGGATGGTGTTCTCGTAGGGAGACGGGAGCAGATCCATAGTGGTGTATTGGTATGGTGAATTTGTGGACTCGTGTGCGCCACCTCAAAAGAGTTACTTGCAGTCGTAGTTCAGGTTAGCCACTGAGTCAAAGCTGGCTTGCTGCATTTAAGCTCCACCACCCCCTTTGTTGATACCGATGCATATGTAGTTAGTTCTGATGTAAGTCTTGCTGAGTACCTTTGTACTCACGTTTGCTTTATTTATGTTTTGCAGATGAGACCTCTGTCTCACTAGTAGTACCACTTGGACTTCGACGAGTAGCTTGTACCTCAGCTACGATCTTGATCGGACGTTGTAGATAGTCAGGCTTCTTAGCCTTTTTCATTTGTAGATGTCTGTACTCAGACAAGTTAAGCTTCCGCATGTGCTTGTTGCTTGTATGCTCTGTATGTCGGGTCATGAGACCCATGTTTGTAATATCTCACTCCTTGGAGCCTAATGAATAAATACTTGAGTCGTAGAGTCTTGTTGTGATGCCATGTTGTATGTACTCATATCGGGCATATTGTGTGTATGATTGAAATGCTCGGTATGAGTGGGATCCGACCATCTAGTTCTTTATCCTTGGCAGCCTATCATATGGGGAAATGTAGTCTAGTGCTTTCTGAGCGATAGTAGTCCGCTACAGCCCGGTTCACCGGAGTCCTGCTAGCCCAGCACTACTGCTCAGGACACTTGACTGGCCGGCATGTGTTTTTCTTTGTTCCTGTGTCTGTCCCTTCGGGGAAATGTCACGCGGTGACATCCGGAGTCCTGCCTAGCCTGCTACAGCACGGGTTACCGGAGTCCTGTTAGCCTAGTGCTACAGCCTGGATTCACACACTGTTGACCGACATGCTCGAGGTTGATTCATGTATGTCTGTCCCCATGGGGTGTGCCGCTTTGGGTTCACGACTAGCCATGTCGGCCCGGGTTCTTTGTCATATGGATGCTAGCGACACTATCATATACGTGAGCCAAAAGGCGCAAACAGTCCCGGGCCAGGTAAGGTGGCACCCGTGGGAATACCGTGCGTGAGGCCACAAAGTGATATGATGTGTTACATGCTAGATCGGTGTGACCTAGGATCGGGGTCCCGACATGTGGCCCTGATGCCACTCTGGACATCCAATGGCCACCGTTGTGGCAAAACAAAACGGTCCCAAACGGGGACATGGGATCTCAATACGAAACTCGGCACACAAGGCTTATGTCCGCCTACCTGATTAGGGTAGCACGCGCCCATAACCTTCCCTAGTTGGATGCACCGGCGAGAGGCATGACAATAGACCCAGTTAGGACCCCCCATAAGGCAAGTGTGGCTGCACTGGTCAGCTCGATTTGATGGCACTATGACTCAGCCAACAGATGTTCAAGTTGTATTAAATTCCAGCTTAACTTGGATATAATGAGCTGAGTCACAATAGCATGAGGAAATAACAATGCATATGAAAATGATATCAATATGAGAATGGATGAGCAACATCACTATTTAACATATCAAGAACAATAAATCATTCTCCAGATGCAAATGAGCATGGCATACCAATGATCATAAATAGCACAAGTATAATAACAACACCTCAGATGAACATAGCATGATCACTAGCATCAGAAATAAATACTAGAATAGCACATTAATAATATTAGCAAGTAATCATTTAACCAACTAGAAGCAAATGATCATGGCATAACATAAGCATGGATTCACAAGCATATATATATATAAGGCAATCACGAAATATTAACATGCACAAATTTATTAAATATTCAAGTAGAAAACCATGGCTACTGCAAGACGGGCTTGACTAGATGAAGAAATAGGCTTTGGAATCACCTCGTTCGGAGTTATGGGTGAAAAGATATAGCCAGGCAAAGTTTAGGGACCAATTTGTAGAAATAAACTCTACAAACAGGCCACTGGCTGAAAAATATAAATACGTTCATAGAAATACGTCTTTGGAGTAGAGAAAGTGTAATGTGTACTGAAGAAGCAGAAGAATACACTTACAGATCCAGAAAGCATATTTCAGGAACTACACTTCCACTTGCCACGTCAGCAGGGCCGGCTGGGTCACGCGTGAGGCTGCCGGGTGGGGTCCGTGGAGAAATGCTGCCCGTTGGCAGGTCCTTCTCCTTCCTCCTCGCGCTCACCTGAGGGACCGAAGGAGCCACGCGCTCCGGCGATTGCCCCGAGCGACTCCGGCCAACTCTGGTGGAGATCGGACCAGCGAAGTGACCGAGAGGGCGAGGCACACCCGCCTGAACGCCTCCCGCTCTCCGAGGAGCACGAGACCGAACGAGGTCATGGCCGCGGCGGGAGGTGGCTATGACCACTCTTGAGAGGGATGGCCCGCAGCACGGGCGAAGGAGAGAGGTGGCTGGGGAGGCTCGGAGTGGACTGAGAAGTGCTCTGATGGTGGAATAAGACGGAGACCAGCTCGGCATTGTTGGGGAACATAGTAATTTCGAAGAAATTCCTACGCACGCGCAAGGTCATGGTGATGCATAGCAACAAGAGGGGAGAGTGTTGTCCACGTACCATCGTAGACTGTAAGAGGAAGCGTTATGACAACGCGGTTGATGTAGTCGTACGTCTTCATGATCGACCGATCCTAGTACCAAAAGTACGGCACCTCCGCGATGTGGACACATTCGGCTCGGTGACGTCCCACGAACTCTTGATCCAGCTGAGTGTCGAGGGAGAGCTTCGTCAGCACGATGGCATGATGACGGTGATGATGATGCTACCGTCGCAGGGCTTCGCCTAAGCACAGCTATGATATGATTGAGGTGGACTATGGTGGAGGGGGTTACCGCACACGGCTTGGAACAATCAACTTGTCTGTCCTAGGGTGTCCCCCTCCCCCGTATATAAAGGAGTGGAGGAGGGGGAGGGCCGGTCGTCTACTATGGTGCGCCCTGGGGAGTCCTACTCCCACCGGGAGTTGGATTCCCCCCTTTCCATGTAGTAGGAGTAGGAGAGAAGGAAAGGGAAAAGAGAAGAGAAGGAAGGAGGGGGTGCAACCCCTCCCCCTAGTCCAATTCAGACTAACCCTTGGGGGGGCGCAGCCTCTCCTCTCTCTTTCCCCTAAAGCCCAATAAGGCCAATATACTCCCCGGCGATTTCCCGTAACTCCCCGGTACTCCAAAAAATACCCGAATCACTCTGAACCTTTCTGATCTCCGAATATAGTCGTCCAATATATTGATCTTTACATCTCAACCATTTCAAGACTCCTCGTCATGTCCCCGATCTCATCTGCGACTCCGAACTACCTTCGGTACATCAAAACATATTAACTCATTTTACCGATCGTCACCAAACGTTAAGCGTGCGGACCCTACGGGTTCAAGAACTATGTAGACATGACCGAGACACATCTCTGGTCAATAACTAATAGCGGAACCTGGATGCTCATATTGCCTCCTACATATTCTACGAAGATCTTTATCGGTCAAACTGCATAACGACATATGTTGTTCCCTTTGTCATCGGTATGTTACATGCCCGAGATTCGATTGTCGGTATCTTAATACCTAGTTCAATCTCGTTACCGGCAAGTCTATTTACTCGTTCTGTAATACATCGTCCCGCAACTAACTCATTGGTTGCATTTCTTGCAAGGCTTATAGTAATGTGCATTACCTACAGGGCCTTGCAAGGCTTGTAGACAATCGGAGTGACAAATCCTAATCTCGATCTATGCCAACTCAACAAGTACCATTGGAGACACCTATAGAACACCTTTATAATCACCTAATTATGTTGTGACATTTGGTTGCACACAAAGTGTTCCTCCGGTAATCGGGAGTTGCATAATCTCATAGTCATAGGAACATGTATAAGTTATGAAGAAAGCAATAGCAACAAATTAAACGATCATCATGTTAAGCTAACGGATGGGCCAAGTCAATCACATCATTCTCTAATGATATGATCCCGTTCATCAAATGACAACTCTTGTCCATGGCTAGGAAACTTAACCATCTTTGATTAACGAGCTAGTCAAGTGGAGGCATACTAGTGACACTCTATTTGTCTATGTATTCACACATGTACTAAGTTTCCAGTTAATACAATTCTAGCATGAATAATAAACATTTTATCGGTCTACAAAAAGAGGGGTACACTTTTTGTACCCCTATAACTATGCACGGGCAGTCTGAGCCGTGGATACCACCACACCAAGCAAGGCAAGGGAGGTGAGCCAGGGTAAGACCGAAGCTCAAGAGAACTAGAACGACGCCAAGGCCAAGACCACGAAGAGCAAAGGGGACGAAGCGGACTCCCCTGGCAAGATCCTTGTCGGGAGACAGTTCTAGCAGCCCCGGCAAGACCTTGCCGCGGCGACTCATCCCGCGCCTACGGAGCAAATCACCCTTGAGTCCACTGCCCCCAAAGGGCATGGATTCGGGAGACATCCCCGTGGCCGCATGCAGATCTTTGTGAAGACATTCAAGATCAAATACGCACTAAGGAGACGACAACCCTTAGCGGGAACCAGCCGAGGAAGACCACAAGGCCCCCGGCAAGCGCCTTGCCGGGGATGACAGCAGGCGCCTCGGCAAGACTCTTGCCGGGGCCCCGGCAAGGCCCTTGCCGAGGACACCCGCAGGGCCACCATCAGGCCCACACCGACTAAACCTCCACCACCGCATGCATGTAGCTACCGACCCAACCAGCTGGGCAAGCACCTGTGTGGCGGCATACAGATCATCATGAAGACCCAGCACTGAGCCACCTCAGCTGCCTGCCTAATTACATGGCATCGCAGGCGTCGCTGGCCAGGGCGCGTGTCGACACAAGAAGGAGCAGCGACGGACGAGACAGGTTTCTCCCCCGTCCCCGATAAAGCAAGGACACCTAAGCAAGACGCATTAAATGCGCCTTGTCATGTGATGCGAGGGATAACCTCGCAGCACTGTACCCTTTCCACCTCCTGTGTGCCACTTTGGCAACCCCTTTTTTCTATAAAAGGAGGCCCGAGGTGACCAGAGGAAGGATTCAACTTTTTGGAGCTCCTCACGCCCCATAGCTAGCTCAACAACACAGATATACAATCCACCAAAGCAGGAGTAGGGTTTTACGCATCCTCGCGGCCCGAACCTGGATAAACAAACCGTGTGCTATCTGTTTGATCCGCTCTTCTCACGATCCCGCGCCCCGCTAACCACAGTAGGGATTCTTGTGATCCCATAGGTGTCGTTCCCACTGACATCTTTGGCACGCCAGGTAGGGGGGCGCAGTTGTGAGAATCGGCTTTAGCAGTTAGTTCAGCACTTCTTCGTCATCATGGCGCCCAAGAAAAAGACGACGGTGGCGGTTGGCCAGTCGGAAGCCGGACAGCCCGTCCCAACGCGAGCGAGCAGCGGACTGCTTGCAGAAGGGACCCGGGGCGCTGCTCGCGAACTCTAACACCATCCCAGTAGCCAGAGTTTGGGAGGCGGTGATGTTTGTGCGCCTGGTAACGGGCCACATGTCGCCAAATCCAGAGGCGGAGCCAAGCCCTTCGCGGGTGGAGTGGGGCCTTCCAAGGTCATCGCCGCCCCGCCCGAAGGCGACGCAAGGGCCTCCAAGACTCCCACGCCGGCGCCAACAGCGCGCTCCTCCCACGCAGCGCGCGACGAACAGCGTAATCACGCCGAAGATCCCGGGCGTCGCCGCGGGAAGAGCCCCGAGTGCCACCGCGGGAAGAGCCCTGAGCGCCACTCCCGGGACGTAGAAGACTTGCCCACTCGCCGAGGCGCTAGTGAAAACGGCATGCGACCGCGGGGTCGTGATAGAGCTCCTTCTGACATGGTCAGAAGTCAAAGCGCGTCACGATCCGTGCAGGTTTCGCTGCCACCGACACCAGCAGAGGCCCTGACGCGTGCGTAGTTGCTCCTCGACTTTACTCCCACTACTGGGAAACTCGATGAATGGAGAGCCACTATCCGAAGCCTTGTTGCGGTGGCCAACAAAGACGAACCAAGTCCGGTGGGGCCCCCTGGTCGATGCTCCGATGGAGTCCCGCGGACCAGTGGCAGAAAAGCCGGCGGCGCCGCGACCACGGTGCATTCACCTCTTCCCCATCCGGTACCGTGGATGCTGGCTCGTCGCGATGTCGCGGGCGACGACATCTCCATAGCATCGTCTGACCCGCGGACCCACTATGACCAGCGCCAAGTTCTTCGGGAACGAGCCCATGAAGACGCTCAAACCACTATCGAGCGTCGGCACGGAGCGCGCCACCAGTCAGACAGGCGAGCAGGGCCTGCTGTGAACCACCCAGCCCCGGAGAGCCCTGGAGGCCTACCTTACGAGGTAGGCTGTCCGGCTTTTACCCGTGAGCTGCGGCAGTTCTAGTGGCCCACCCACCGCGCCTTTAAACCTGACATTGGCGAAAAGTGCAACGGTAAGACTCACCCGTCTGAGTTCCTTAGCATCTACACCATCGCGATGCAAGCCGCCGGAGCCCGCGACGATAAGGTGCTTGCGAATTACTTTCCATTGGCTCTTAAACCCAACGCCATGTCGTGGTTGATGCACTTGCCGGTAGACTCTATTTCCTCCTGGTCGGATTTTTGCCATGAGTTTGAGGGTGCCTTTACTGGAGGTCACCAAGCCCATGGCCAAGCAAGCGACCTGCATGTCATTCCCCAGAAGGGAGGTGAGAGTCTGCGCAAGTATATACAGAGGTTCAGCCGGGTACAGTACAATATCCCTGATGTTCACCCTACCGCCATCATCAGCTTGTTCCATTAGAACGTGCGTAACTGCAAGATGCACGAAGAACTGGCAATGAACAAGGTGAAAGATGTGGTAGAACTCTATGTTCTTGCTGACAGATGTGCCCGAGCTGAAGAGGGAAGGAAGTACCCCGGCAAAGATGCCGGCGTGGAAACCGACTCCTCAGATGACGATACTATCGCCCTAGCGAAGAAAGACCGGCGCCGCAATAGAAAGCGCAAAGGTAAAGTTGTGCTTGCTGTTGAGGGATCTGACGATGCCGGCTCCGCCCAAAAAACCAAGGCAGATGACCCCGGCAAGGAAATTGCCAGATGTGTCGCCTGCCGGGCCTTGGCGGCTGCCGAGAAGCCAGGAAACTCCGACAAGCAATACTGCAAGATCCATCGCACCAAAGGCCATGATCTCTAGAACTGCCGACAGGTTGAGCTCCTTGCTGAGAAGCAGAGGGCTGAATATGAGAGGCGGGACAAGGAGAAAGGCCAAGACGGTGCTGAGGGGTCCGGCAAGAAGCGTGACGGCCAGGCGGGCGGTCGCGGCAAAGATAAACAGCGGGAGAGACCCGCCTGGGGCCGTGACCAAAAGCCAAAAGACGATGATCATGAAGAGGACGATGAGTCTGGTGACCAAGAATTTCAGAAAGCTACAGAGGCCATGTGCGTCGATGGCGGCGCCTCGCTGCATACCTCTCACCGCCAGCTTAAACAGTGGGCGCGTGAGATTACAGCGGTGGAACCGTCGTTTGAAGCCCAAAGGCCGCTGAAGTGGTCCAGCACACCTATCATTTTTTACACTGAGGATCACCCTGATCGCACTACTGCAGTCGGTGCTTGCCATTGTTGGTTTCACCAACAATACGCAACTTCGAGGTGACAAAGATGCTGGTCGATGGTGGGGCCGGTCTGAATTTAATCTCGCCTGCCGTGATCGAGAAATTGCAGATTCTTGATGAAGACCTCGAAGAGACGGGCACGTTTCAGGGGGTCAACCCGGGAAGAAGTCAACCAAAGGGAAAGGTCACGTTGCCCGTGACTTTTGGGAGTGATCTGAACTACAGGATAGAAAGGATTGTGTTCGACGTTGCCAAGATCCCCTGGCCTTACAACGGGATCCTTGGCCGCCCAGCGCCGGACAAGTTCATGGCGGCGTCACATTACGCCTACAACACCTTGAAGATGCGGGGGGCCTGTGACGATCATCACCGTCCCATTAGACAAGAAGGATGCGCTAATTTGCGCTGACCAAATCTACGAACAAGCAGTTGCAGCAGCCGCCACTGCTAAAGCGCTTGCTCCTGCCGCTGGAGCCCGGGAAGGCAAAAGAAGAAGACTGGTGGGACCTCAGGCACCCACTCCGGCAAGCGCACCTCTTCGGAGTGTAGCGCTCCCGTCGAGGACGTGCCAGAGAGCTCCGCTGACAGAAACAAGAAGTCGAGGGCCACACCACTGGGAACCAAGAAGGTTTCTGTCAAGGAGAACGGCACGGGAGGAGCTTTTACCATAAGCTCCACCCTTGACGACAAACAGGAAGACGCGCTCGTCACCTTCCTGCGGGCGAATGACGATGTGTTTGCATGGCAAGCATCCGACATCCCCGGCGTTCCCAGGGAGGTGATTGAGCACCACCTTACTGTCTGTCCTCATGCGCGGCCCATCAAGCAGTGGGTCAGAAAGCATGCTTTGGAACGACAAGAGTTCATCACAGAGGAGATCCGGAAACTAGAAGCAGCGGGTTTGGTAAGAGGAGTACTCCATCCAACGTGGTTGGCCAATCCAGTGGTAGTGCGCAAGGCAAATGGGAAGTGGAGGCTGTGTATTGATTACACAGATATTAGTAAGGCTTGTCCCAAAGACACCTTCCTGTTGCCGTGCATCGACCAGATTGTTGACTCCACAGCTGGGTGTGATCTGTTGTCATTCCTCGATGCCTACTCTGGCTACCACCAGATCTTCATGACAAGGGAAGATGAAGAGAAAACGACATTCATCACCCCATGTGGTACGTATTGCTTTATATGGATGCCTTTCGGGTTGAAGAGTGCTGGTTCAACGTTTGCAAAGGCGGTACAGATTGGTTTTGAACCCCAGCTCCATAGAAATATGGAAGCTTATATGGATGCTATAGTGGTCAAAACCAAGAACAGGGCAACCCTCATATCAGATTTACAAGAAACATTTGCAAACCTACGCAAGATCAATCTCAAGCTGAACCCTAAGAAGTGCGTCTTTGACGTCCCGTCTGGCAAGCTTCTCGGGTTCTTTGTGTCATAGCATGGGATAGAGGCCAATCCGGACAAGATCAAAGCTATAGATCAGATTGAAGCGCCCAAGCGAGTCAAGGATGTGCGTTGGCTTGCTGGTTGCATTGCCGCCATGAGCAGGTTCATTTCCAACTCCGCCGAGCGCGCCCTTCCCTTTTTCAATATTTTGAAAAAGGCGGGCCTGATGGAGTGGGCGCCAGAAGCCGAAGCAGCATTGCAAGATTTGAAGAGGTACCTCTCCTCCGTGCCAATACTAGTTACGCCTAGGCCACAGGAACCGTTGCTGCTGTACCTGGCGGCAACGAACTAGGTGGTCAGTGCCGCACTAGTGGCGCAGAGAGAAATTGATGATGAGGTAATAGCAGTGACGGAGCCCGATGCCACCGATGCCGAGACGATGCAGCCAATTGAAGTGCCGCCAAAGAAGAAAATGATGCAGCCCCCGGTCTACTTTGTTAGTTCCCTCCTATAGGGGGCTAGATCGAGGTACTCCGGTGTGCAGAAACTGCTCTTCGGCCTTCTTATGGCCTCGAGGAAGCTGCGTCACTACTTCCAGGCTCATGAAATCATTGTCGTCACTCGCCTCCCTCTACAACGGATATTGCACAATCCAGACGCAACGGGAAGGATCGTAGAGTGGGAACTGGAACTATCCAGCTCTGGCCTCAAGTTTGAGAGTACCTCGATGATTCAAAGCCGAGTCCTGGCGGAGTTCGTTGTAGAATGGACCGCGACGCCTAACGAAGAAACCCAAGAGACTGCTCTCCCTGGCAAGGAGGCAAGTTGCGACTGGATAATGTACTTTGATGGAGCTTTCTCCTTACAGGGCGCCAGGGCTGGCATACTGCTTGTTGCGCCCATCGGAGAGCACCTCAAGTACGTGATCCTGATGCACTTCCCCAAGGAGCTGTCAACAAACAATACGACTGAGTACGAAGGGCTGCTTGCCAGTCTTAGGATCGCGGCGGACCTCGGAATCAAGAAACTCGTCATCAGAGGGGACTCGCAACTTGTCGTCAAGCAAGTCAACAAGGATTACCAGAGCCCGTTGATGAAGGCCTACGTTGATGAAGTGAGAAAGCTGGAAGAGCATTTTGACGGTATACAGGCAGAATACGTTCCCCGAGCAGAGAATGCTATCGCCGATTACCTGTCAAAACGCACTACCCTCAAGCTACCTGTGGAACCAGGTACCTTTGTGCTTCGGCTAACTCAGCCATCCGTTGATCCATCAATAGGGCAGAACAAGAGGAGAAAATCAGGGTCCGGCAAATACTTTCCCTCCGAGCTCCCCGAAGCCGCCGGCAAGGATGTTGCCGGAGACACTGAGCCCGCCACGGGACGGCTAGCTCCGACAGAGCATCAAGCTCTTGCCATGGAGACAGCCGCTCCGATAGCGGAGGAAATGCCTTTAGTCCTCGCCGTCGAGCCCCAGGCTCCAGTGTGGCCACAGCATACCGTCCGTTTCCTCCAAACAGGGGAACTTCCTTAGGAGCAGGAAGAAGTGGAAAAAGTAGCCTGTCGCTCTACTATGTACCAGTTCGTCGATGACGTCCTGTACAGAAAGAGGCCGAACGGCATGAAATTGAAGTGTATCCCTTGACAGGAAGGACTGGGGCTGTTGGCGGAGATACATGGAGGCATATGTGGATCCCACATCGGGTCAAGGGACCTTGCCGGCAAAGCATTTCGGAAAGGCTTCTTCTGGCCCACCACCCTCCAGGATGCGACGACACTAGTCACCAGGTGTGAAGTGTGTCAGTTCCATTCAAAGAAGCTTCATCAGCTAGCTCAAGCCCTTCAAACCATTCCTCTCTCCTGGCCTTTCTCGGTCTGGGGGCTCGACATACTGGGCCCTTTCCCCCGCGCTGTCGGGGCTTTGAGTACTTGTAAGTTGCAATCGACAAGTTCACAAAGTGACCAGAAGTGGAAGCAGTGAGGAAGGTCACAGCACAGTCAGCCGTCAAGTGCCGTTTTGGTGTACCCAATAGGGTTATCACCGACAACGGGATGCAGTTAACAAGCCACACCTTCATGCAATATATTCAATACCTCGGCAGCAAGGTCTGTTTCACTTCCTTTGCTCACCCATAAAGCAATGGTCAAGTTGAGAGGGCAAATGTTGAAGTACTGCGAGGCCTGATGACAAAGACCTTTGACAGACTGCACAAGAGTGGAAGGCGCTGGATTGATGAATTGCCGGCTGTTCTTTGGTCAATCAGAACGACACCAAATCGAGCCACCGGCCAAACACCCTTTGCCCTAGTATACGGGGCAGAAGCAGTTCTCCCCACGGAACTCATATACGGGTCACCTCGAGTACTCGCTTATGAAGAGCTTGAGCAAGAGCAATTACGGCAAGATGACGCAAAGCTCCTTGAGGTAGATCGTCTTCGGGCGGCTATGAGAGCAGCACGCTACTAGTAGGCCTTGCGCCGCTACCATAGCCGCAAGGTTCATGCCTGAAGCTTCCAGGAAGGCAACCTTGTTCTTCGGCGCGTTGAATCGGCCAAGAATTCCAACAAGTTGATGCCAAAGTGGGAAGGCCCTTATCGGGTAATACGAGTCACCAGGCCCGGTGTAGTCCGCCTGGAGACCGAATATGCCGTTCTGGTGAGTAACTCCTGGAACATTGAGCATCTTCGCAAGTTTTACCCGTGAGGAGCGGCTTGTCGGGCCCCCCGGCAAGCCACCTTTTGTACAAGCCTTGCCGATGATGCATGTAACCCTTTGTACAAAGCCAGGCGCAGACCCTGAGCATAAATAAATGAAGCGCTAGTGCCCTAAGTTATAGCATGCATGCTAGGTCGAGTCTCGTCCTTGGTTAGGGTTGATAGTGCTTAGTGGCGACTAACCCCTAGCTTAGAGGTTGAGTGTGCGTCTCTTTGTCTTTCTATTGTCTTGTTTGGTTCACAGGACACACAGATATCCGTGCCGAACCACTTGGGGAGAAAAAAAAGAGGAACAGACCAGCATCTAGCCCCTGGCAAACCAGTATTGCCGGGGGCAGCAAGAGCAAAGATTCACCCACGGCGAACCAGGGTTGCCGGGGACTGCAGCTTCAGATAAGTTCTTCATCCCTTATCATGCATTCCATTATGGACTGAGGTATGTGAAACCTCATTTGCCCCTAAGCTACCATGCTCCCCTAACTCTAGGCCCTAGGGCTCGTTCCTGGGGCCAAGTTTGGTCGTAGTCGCGGCAGCGAAAGGATGAAACAAGGAGCCTGAACCCGCCTCATCCCTGCCTCCGCCAAAGGCATGAGGAAGGTCAAGCGAAGTGGGGAGACGGCAAGGCCTGTTGCCAGGCAAGGAAATGTTTATCTTGAAGATATCAAGGATTTACTCCTTGTCGTGGGTTCCACCCGCAAACAAATGACCCGGCAAGCATCCCTCTTTCATAAAAAAACATTCCACTCAGGTACAGTCCATAGGGAATGAAAAACATGAATGATGGGATTACAAGTTTTAAATTCAACAAAGGCCCGAAGGCTTACAAACTAAAAAGAGATAAGGTGCCCGTAATCCCTTTCATGTCCCTCTCCTCCGGAGGCAGGTCAAGGACGCGAAAGGGACAAAAGGAGCGCCTAGGGGAGCTACGAGTGGCAGAAGACACCAAGAGAACATCTTGGTGGCTGTCCAAAGGCTGGATGGTGATGGCGGCGCAGGAAGCAGATCTCGAAGACGAGGCGGCAGGACGTCAGCACGCGTCGAAGGCATGGGTGCCCGCCTACTCTGACTTGACGGCCTTGCCGCCCGCCCTCTTCCTCTTCCGTAGCCTCCCAACGCAGCCGCCCAAGGAGACGACCCCCAGAAGTTCAGGGAGCCGGCGACACGGATAATGGGGTCGCCAGTGCCGCACGGAGCGGCACCCGACACCTAGTCGGACCCGTCATCCTGCCGCCTCCTACCCTCGTCGACGCTGCCGCTGTCGTCCTCGTCACTCCCGCCAGAGGAGGAGTCTTCACTATCAAAAGAACTCTCCACGCAGCACCTTACACGGGTACCAAAGAGACTGAAGACCTTGACGGTGAGAAGGCCACCCTCCATCAGCTTAAAATGCAGAGTGAGCCCCTCCGTCAAATGGTGGATATGAGCAAACGTCTTCCATCCCCGACAAAGATACATCACATGAGGGGCGGGGAAGTCGACGCAGACCCGCGTGCCACTGATCCCGCAGCCCCTCATGTGCAGCTGCAACGACTCCGGCGGATCCAACTCCATCTCCCATGCAAATGGAGTCGGGAGACGAAGGCGATGGCGCGGCGGCCGGAACAGCCTGACGAAGAACTCACAAGGGTCATCCCCAACATGGACCTCCATTGGAGGAGGAGCTACTGGTGGAGTCGAGGCCGGCGCGCCGCCCCATCCTCCCCTTCCCCGAGCGCCCCGGCCTCACCCACGGCCTCGCCCCCCCCCCTTCCCCTCGCAGCTGGCTCTGCCACCGCAGGCGCAGGAGATGGAGGGACGCGTTGTCGAGCGGCGACCCTCACCGCCACTGTTGAAGGACCGGGATTCTCTCTCTCCATGACAAATGGAAGGGAGGAGCAGAAGCTGAAGGAAGAAGAAGATGAAAGAATGCGGGACGCCATCCCTCCCTCCCGCTCTTTATAAAGCATCGGGGTTGGCCCTCGGCCGCCCCGCTCGGCCAATCAAGATATGAAAGGCGCAGGGAGCCAGGACCGACCCACCGCCCCAACCAGCGACGACCCGGTTTCCCACCTCCACCGTTTGCCACCCTAGGCACATGGGAGACACGTGGCAGACGTGCAGAATTGAGGGGACGGGTGAGACAACCACTCCCCACCCCGTGATCATGGGGAGTGGACGCCTTGAAGACCGCGCCTCAGCCCCATTCAGTAAATGGGCCACACCTCCACGCCTCCCTCCGTTTATGGGGAAAGTGCGAACCGCCCCTATACTACGATGTGACGCATGCCTGTGGGAACCAACCCCAAGCATGCCGCCCACGTCATGCACGCCTCCCCACGCCACGCCACGTGCGGGAATCGTGGGAAGCGCAACGCGTGAAGAATATTACCGCGATAAAAACCGTCCCGCCTGCCCGCGCACCGTTTTTGGGCCTAGCCCAACAACGCGTTGTGCTTATGTGTGGCCCAGGCCCGAGGGCTCCTCTCCGTGTACAAAAAGAGAGGTACACTTTTTGTACCCCTATAATTGTGCATGGGCAGTCTGAGCCGCGGATACCACCACACCAAGCAAGGCAAGAGAGGTGAGCCAGGGTAAGACCGAAGCTCAAGAGAACTAGAACGACGCCAAGGCCAAGACCACGAAGAGCAAAGGGGACAAAGCGGACTCCCCCGGCAAGATCCTTGTCGGGAGACAGTTCTAGCAGCCCCGGCAAGACCCTTGCCGCCGCGACTCGTCCCGCGCCTACGGAGCAAATCACCCTTGAGTCCACTGCCCCCAAAGGGCAAGGATTTGGGAGACATCCCCATGGCGGCATGCAGCTCTTCGTGAAGACCCACCACTGCGCCACCTCAGCTGCCTGCCTACCTACATGGCATCGCAGGCGTCACTGGCCAGGGCACGTGTCGACACAAGAAGGGGCGGCGATGGACGAGACAGGTTTCTCCACCGTCCCCGATAAAGCAAGTACACCTAAGCAAGACGCATTAAATGCGCCTTGTCATGTCATGCGAGGGATAACCTCGCAGCACTGTACCCTTTCCACCTCCTGTGTGCCACTGTGGCAACCCCTTTTTTCTATAAAGGGAGGCCCAAGGCGACCAGAGGAAGGATTCGGCTTTTTGGAGCACCTCACGCCCCATAGCTAGCTCAAGAACACAGATATACAATCCACCAAAGCAGGAGTAGGGTTTTACGCATCCTCGCGGCCCGAACCTGGATAAACAAACTGTGTGCTATCTGTTTGATCCGCTCTTCTCACGACCCCGCGCCCCGCTAACCACAGTATGGATTCTTGTGATCCCATAGGTTTCGTTCCCACCGACACATTTATCATGATACAAGGAAATAAACAGTAACTTTATTATTGCCTCTAGGGCATATTTCCTTCAGTCTCCCACTTGCACTAGAGTCAATAATCTAGTTCACATCTTTATGTGATTAGTTCACATCTCCATGTGACTAATACTCGAAGGGTTTACTAGAGTCAATAATCTGGTTCACATCGCTATGTTATTAATACCCAAAGAGTGATTTTGCTTGTGAGAGAAGTTTAGTCTACGTGTCTGCAACATTCAGATCCGTATGTATTTCACAAATTTCTATGTCTACAATGCTCTACATGGAGCTACTCTAGCTAATTGCTCCCACTTTCAATATGTATGCAGATCGAGACTTAGTGTCATATAGATTGATGTAAAAACCTTGCATCGATGTAACTCTTTACGATGAACTCTTTTATCACCTCCATAACCGAGAAATATTTCCTTAGTCCTCTAATGATAATTTTGACCGTTGTCTAGTGATCTACTCCTAGATTTGTACTCCCTTGCCATAAAAATGCTAAGGTATACAATAGGACTGGTAAATAGCATAGCATACTTTATAGAACCTATGAATGAGGCATAGCAAATGACTTCTCATTCTCTTTCTATTTACTGTCGTAGTCGGGTTTTGAGTCTTTACTCAACTTCACACCTTGCGACACAGGCAAGAACTCCTTTGACTGTTCCATTTTGAGCTACTTCAAAATCTTGTCAAGGTATGTACTCCTTGAAAAAACTTATCAAGCGTCTTGACCTATCTCTATAGGTCTTGATGCTCAATGTGTAAGCAGCTTCGTCGAGGTCTTTCTTTGAAAAACTCTTTTCAAACACTCCTTTATGCTTTCCAGAAAATTCTACATCATTTCTGATCAACAATATGTCATTCACATATACTTATCAGAAATGCTGTAGTGCTCCCACTCACCTTCTTGTAAATACAGGCTTCACCGCAAGTCTGTATAAAACCATATGCTTTGATCAATTTATCAAAGAATATATTCCAACTCTGAGATGCTTGCACCAGTCCATAGATGGATCGCTAGAGCTTTCTCACTTTGTTAGCACCTTTAGGATCGACAAAACCTTCTGGTTGCATCATATACAACTCTTCTTTAAGAAATCCATTAAGGACTACAATTTTGACATACATTTGCCAGATTTCATAAAATGCGGCAACTGCTAACATGATTCGGACAAACTTTTAAACATTGATATGAGTGAGAAAATCGCATCGTAGTCAACACCTTGAACTTGTCGAAAACATTTTGCGACAACTCGAGCTTTGTAGATAGTATCACTACTATCAACATCTGTCTTCCTCTTGAAGATCCATTTATTCTTAATGACTCACCGATCATCGGGCAAGTCAATCAAAGTCCATACTTTGTTCTAATACATGGATCCAATCTCAGATTTCATGGCCTCAAGCCATTTTCCGGAATCTGGGCTCATCATCGCTTCCTCATAGTTCGTAGGTTCGTCATGGTCTAGTAACATGACTTCCAGAAAGGATTACCGTACCGCTCTGGTGCGGACCATACTCTAGTTGTCCTACAAGGTTCGGTAGTAACTTGCTCTGAAGTTTCATAATCATCATCATTAGCTTCCTCACTAATCGGTGTAGAGATCACTAGAACTGATTTCTGTGATGAACTACTTTCCAATTCGGGAGAACGTACAATTACCTCATCAAGTTCTACATTCCTCCCACTCACTTCTTTTGAGAGAAACTCCTTCTCTAGAAAGGATCCACTTTTAGCAACAAAGATCTTGCCTTTGGATCTGTGATAGAAGGTGTACCCAACAGTTTCATTTGGGTATTCTATGAAGACACATTTCTCCGATTTGGGTTCGAGCTTATTAGGTTGAAACTTTTTCACATAAGCATCGCAACCCCAAACTTTAAGAAACGACAGCTTAGGTTTCTAGCCAAACCACAGTTCATATGGTGTCGTCTCAAAGGATTTAGATGGTGCCCTATTTAGCGTGAATGCAGCTGTCTCTAATGCATAACCCCAACATGATAGTGATAAATTGGTAAGAGACGTCATAGATCGCGCCATATCTAATAAAGTACAGTTATGACGTTCGGACACACCATTACGATGTGGTGTTCCAGGTGGCGTGAGTTGCAAAACTATTCCGCGTTGTTTCAAATGAAGACCAAACTCATAACTCAAATGTTCTCCTCCACGTTCAGATCGCAGAAACTTTATTTTCTTGTTACGATGATTTTCCACTTCACTCAGAAATTCTTTGAACTTTTCAAATGTTTCAGACTTATGTTTCATCAAGTAGATATACACATATCTGCTCAAATCATCTGTGAAGGTCAGAAAATAACGATACCCGCCACGTGCCTCAACACTCATCGGACCGCATACATCAGTACGTATTATTTCTAATAAGTCGGTTGCTCGCTCTATTGTTCCAAAGAACGAAGTCTTAGTCATCTTGCCCATGAGGCATGGTTCGCAAGCATCAAGTGATTCATAATGAAGTGCTTCCAAAAGCCCATCAGCATGGAGTTTCTTCATGCGCTTTACACCAATATGACCTAAACGGCAGTGCCACAAATAAGTTGCACTATCGTTATTAACATTGCATCTTTTGGCTTCAATATTATGAATATATGTATCACTACGATCGAGATTCAATAAACCATTTTATGAAGTGTATGACCATAGAAGGTTTTATTCATGTAAATAGAACAACAATTATTCTTGGACTTAAATGAATAACCGTATTGCAATAATCATGATCCTATCATATTCATGGTTAACACAAACACCAAATAACATCTATTTTAGGTTCAACACTAATCCCGAAAGTATAGGGAGTGTGCGATGATGATCATATCAATTTTGGAACCACTTCCAACATAGATCATCACTTCACCCTTAACTACTCTGTTTTCAGTCTGCAACTCCCATTTCGAGTTACTAATCTTAGCAACTGAACTAGTATCGAATACTGAGGGGTTTCTATAAACATAGTAAAGTACACATCAATAACATGTATATCCAATATACCTTTGTTAACTTTGCCATCCTTCTTATCCGCCAAATACTTGGGGTAGTTGTGCTTCCAATGACCAGTCCCTTTGTAGTAGAAGCACTTAGTCTCAGGCTTAGGTCTAGACTTGGGTTTCTTCACTTGAGTAGCAACTTGCTTTCCGTTCTTCTTGAAGTTCCCCTTCTTCCCTTTGCCCTTTTCTTGAAACTAGTTGTCTTTTCAACCATCAACACTTGATGCTTTTCTTGATTTCTACCTTCGTTGACTTTCGTATCACGAAGAGCTTGGGAATCGTTTGCGTTATCCCTTGCATATTAAAGTTCATCACGAAGTTCTAGTAACTTGGTGATAGTGACTAGAGAATTCTGTCAATCACTATCTTATCTAGAAGATCAACTCCAACATGATTCATGTGATTGTAGCACTCAGACGTCGTGAGCACATGCTCACTAGCTGAGCTATTCTCCTCCATTTTGTAGGCAAAGTACTCGTCAAAGGTCTCATACCTTTCCACATGGGCATGAGTCTGAAATACTAATTTCAACTCTTGGAACATCTTATATGCTCCGTGGCGTTCAAAACATTTTTGAAGTCCCGGCTCTAAGACGTAAAGCATGGTGCACTAAACTATCAAGTAGTCATCATGCCGAGCTTTGCCAAATGTTCATAACGTCTGCATATGCTCCTACAATAGGTCCGTCACCTAGCGGTGCATCAAGGACATAATTCTTCTGTTCAGTAATGAGGATAATCCTCAGATCACGGATCCAATCCGCATCATTGCTACTAACATCTTTCAATTTATTTTTCTCTACAACATAGATATGCAAATACTATCAAGACTAAGTTCATGATAAATTTAAGTTCAATTAATCATATTACTTAAGAACTCCAACTTAGATAGACATCCCTCCAGTCATCTAAATGATCACGTCATCCAAATCAACTAAACCATGTCCGATCATCATGTGAAATGGAGTAGTTTTCAATGGTGAACATCATTGTGTTGATCATATCTACTATATGATTCACGCTCGACCTTTCAGTCTCCAGTGTTCCAAGGCCATATCTACATATGCTAGGCACATCAAGTTTAACCCGAGTATTTCTGCGTGTGCAAAACTAGCTTGCACCCATTGTATGTGAACGTAGAGCTTATCACACCCGATCATCACGTGGTGTCTCGGCACGACGAACTTTGGCGATGGTGCATACTTAGGGAGAACACTTGTACCTTGAAATTTATAGTAAGGGATCATCTTACAAAGCTACTGCCGAACTAAGCAAAATAAGATGTATAAAAGATAAACATCACATGCAATAAAAAAATATGTGACATGATATGGACATCATCATCTTGTGCCTTTGATCTCTCCAAAGTACCATCATGATCTCCATTCTTACCAGCATGACACCATGATCTCCATCATCTTGATCTTTTATCAACGTGTGGTCACATGGTCGTCTCACCAGCTATTGCTTTTGCAACTATTGCTATTGCATAGCAATAAACTAAAGCAATTACATGGAACTTGCATCTTATACAATAAAGAGAGAACCATAAGGCTCCTGCCAGTTGCCGATAACTTCAACAAAACATGATCATCTCATACAACAATTTATATCTCATCACGTCTCGACCATATCACATCACAACATGCCCTACAAAAACAAGTTAGATGTCCTCTACTTTGTTGTTGCAAGTTTTACGTGGATGCTACGGGCTGAGCAAGAACCGTTCTTACCTACGCATCAAAAACCAGAACGCGGTATAGTGACTGCTTTTTGATCTTCAGAAAGAACCATGTTCATTGAATCTGATTCAACTAAAGCTGGAAAAACACACACCCACTAGCCACCTGTGTACGAAGCACGTCGGTAGAACCAGTCTCGTGTAAACGTGCGCGTAATGTCGGTCTAGGCCGCTTCATCCAACAATGCCGCTGAATCAAGAATCAACTACTGACAACAAGCAATATGTATATACCCACGCCCACAACTCCTTTGTGTTCTACTCGTGCATATGACATCTACGCATAAACCTGGCTCTCATACCACTATTGGGGAACATAGTAATTTAAAAAAAAATTCCTACGCACACGCAAGATCATGGTGATGCATAGCAACAAGAGGGGAGAGTGTTGTCCACGTACCCTCATAGACTGTAAGCGGAAGCATAATGACAACGTGGTTGATGTAGTCGTACGTCTTCATGATCGACCAATCCTATTACCGAAAGTACGGCACCTCCGTGATCTGCACATGTTTAGCTCAGTGACGTCACACGAACTCTCGATCCAGCTGAGTGTCTAGGGAGAGCTTCGTCAGCATGAAGGCGTGATGATGGTGATGATGATGCTACCATCGTAGGGCTTCGCCTAAGCACCGCTACGACATGATCGAGGTGGATTATGGTGGAGGGGGCACCGCACATGGCTTGGAACAATCAACTTGTGTGTCCTAGGGTGCCCCCCTCCCCCATATTTAAAGGAGTGGAGCAGGGGGAGGGCCGGCCCTCTACTATGGCACGCCCTGGGCAGTCCTACTCCCACCAGGAGTAGAATTCCCGCATTTCCATGTAGTAGGAGTAGGAGAGAAGGAAAGGGAAAAGAGAAGAGAAGGAAGGAGGGGGCGAAGCCCCTCCCCCTAGTCCAATTCGGACTAAGCCTTGGGGGGCGCGCATCCTCCCCTCTCTCTTTCCCCTAAAGCCCAATAAGGCCCATATACTCCCCGGTGAATTCCCGTAACTCTCCTGTACTCCGAAAAATACCGGAATCACTCGGAACCTTTCCGATGTCCGAATATAGTCATCCAATATCGATCGTTACGTCTCGACCCTTTCGAGACTCCTCGTCATGTCCTCGATCTCATCTGGGACTCTGAACTACCTTTTGAACATCAAAACACATAAACTCATATTATCGATCGTCACCGAACATTAAGTGTGCAGACCCTACGGGTTCTAGAACTATGTAGACATGACCGAGACATGTCTCCAGTCAATAACGAATAGCGGAACCTGGATGCTCATATTGGCTCGTACATATTCTGTGAAGATCTTTATCAGTCAAACCGCATAACAACATACGTTGTTCCCTTTGTCATCGGTATGTTACTTGCCCGAGATTCGATCGTTGGTATCTCAGTACCTAGTTCAATCTCATGACTGGCAAGTCTCTTTACTCGTTCTGTAATACATAATCCCGCAACTAACTCATTAGTTGCACTGCTTGCAAGGCTTATAGTGATGTGCATTACTAAGAGGGACCAGAGATACCTCTTCGACAATTGGAGTGACAAATCCTAATCTCAACAAGTACCATTGGAGACACCTGTAGAGCACCTTTATAATCACCCGGTTACATTGTGATGTTTGGTAGCACACAAAGTGTTCCTTCACAAAAAGCCACACTAGACCGAATTAAAGTATGAATATTGATGAATTATTTTTGGGCTAGGAAAGGAAATTTTAGACATATTTGTGGCATGTATGATCCAAAAAAATTATGAGAATTATTTGGGAATGTTGCGGAAGACGGAAAGGTACCTTGCTTCACAACCTAGGGCAAAAGGAATTATTCCTTTTATAGAAAAAGGAATATTCTCAAGAAAAAGAATATTGGGGTTGGTCCAAGCTGGGAATGACATGATCTTGGGATGATTTTGAGGATCAAAAGCCACTTGTGTGACTTGAGAAGAGGTGATCTTCCCAGGTTTCAATACCACAAAGCCACAGAAAACAAATCCAAAGGAAAAACCACAGAAAATCAAAAGAAAAAGAAAGGGCCAAAAATCAAGGTGTGACAAACCTTCCCCCCTTGAAGAAATCTCATCCTCGAGATTTGGATGCTCAGAGAACAAGTAGGAATATATCTGACTTAAGGAAACCGTTTCCAACTCGGGTCTCCTTTTTCCTTTATTGATTGCTCCCACTGAATTTTATCTGACTTGACTGCCTGGCTCTGGGTTGTTTGTTGTACTCTATCCTCATTCTGAAAGGTCTTACCTGATATGTTACTCTGACTCCATGTCATTTATATCTACTGGCTTAATAAGGTGTGGTAGATTATCCTGACTACAATACATGCCCTTCTCACAAGTCCAAGAATAGTTTCCGATGGAGGTGTCGTCCTAATGTCCAGTACTGACATCATTCCATCGAGTTGTGACCCAATTTTCTTGATGGACACCAAATCTTTTTTTCTCCTTGCATTGGGTTGCTCAAATAGATGCATGTCTTTCGAGTTCAAAACAGGGTTTTGAATTATAACCGTTCTCCTGGTAGAATCTGACTTCTAGCAAGGATTCCTGAATCAGCTTGGCTGGCTCCACTGTCGAGAGTATCCAATCTATACCAAGGATTTGACTGCCCCCTGTCGTGGCCAGCATAAGGGTGTATGGCCTTATAATGATATTATACACACCCTTGAATGACGATGGTTCTGACAGAATAATCTTGTTCACGACAGGCTATGCTTTAACTGATTCCCATATGTGAGGGCACATGCTTCAGGACTGTTGTTCAATATTCTGATTACTCATTATGTTGGGATATCCATGTGGATAGTGGGCCATGTGATGCAATAACATGGTCGCTAGAGTCACTCTGTGGAGCAGGCCTATGGTCTTGTCATGACAGACTTAGATAGTCGATACTGACAATTCTCAGTATAATAGTTGGCTGAGCGGGTTTCCCTGATATGAGGTCCTTACCTCAACGGAATAGACCCCTTGGGCATATCTTCCTGGTTATTGATGCGATATAAGACTATCTTGAGCATCTGTACCATGTGACAATCATCACTCATGTATTGCCGGTCTTGCTCCTTCATTGTTGTTCTCTTTATCTGGATCATTTGCTGAAAGGACTTGGCCACATAAATATATTCTTTGTGTGGCCATAGGTACTACCAGGTGCAATATTCCGGCATTCATGTTGTATCCTTATTCAAGTGTCATGTCATAGGATATATGACAGTTCCGCTTGTGCTTGTACGGAGATCATTGTTGTCTTCACTAATATAAGACAACGACAAGGGTTAATGATATCACTTTGTCGGGGGTGAGGAAGTTGGCATTGATAACCAATGTCAAAAATTGTTGCTCCATGTTGTCTTTCTTCAACACTTGTCGGTCCTTGCATCACCGACGGATGTCTATGACTGACTTTCTTCCTTTTACATAACTCGTGAGGTTGTCGGATTTTTATCGTGATTTCATCATCGTACAAAGTGACTTGCATGAGCTCGGCAGCATACTTACATTATGTAAATGCATCTGATTCCCAAGGTTGACTTGTGTTCTGACCGATCCTTGCTTCTGACCAAACTATTGTGGATCTGACCCTGGGGATGCACTGCCATGTGCTACCCACTCACTGTATAATATGTTGCACAAATGACGTACTGAGGAAGATTGGATAGCTCGTGCTGGAAGCCATCGAGAGTATCGTGTTGAGGAAGACTAAATTGTTGGTGCTTGAAGCTTTTGTCATGCAGCTTGTTGAAGAAGATTGGGTACTATACTTTAGAAGCTTCCCCCCTTAAAGACTTGCTGGGAAGATTCGGTTCCTTATGTTAGAACTTGTTGCGGTAGCTTACTGAGGAAGACATAGTATCTTACCCAGGAGGTCATCCACATGTCTTGCTCGAGAAGATTGAGGAGTCTTGCAGCATAAGCTTCTCTGGTAGCTTGTGGCCGAAAACTGGGTTCCTAACATCAGAAGCTTCTATCTGCGATATGTTGACCCAATGCCATATATAAACCCTTTTTATATTCCTACTACCGGTTACCGAGATGGAAAGGTTGTTCGACTATCCTTCTTTCTAAGTTCTAAATACATGGCATTTTCTCGCTTCCTTGAAGGGTAGTATGCTTCAAATTTCACTCATAACAGAACCAAAACTTGTGTAGGAACCATACCTTTTGACTTGAGATGTACGGTTGTTCATGCACCCAATTTGTCTGTCGGTTGATTTCATCATTATTGATGTGAAGGGTGCACACGGATGTATACTTGATGCGAATAATCAAGTCTGAATATCATTTGTAATCAGACCAAACATTCCCACTATATGCACTCAACTGATAATTCCATATTGTTTAGCTGAGCTTCTGTGGGAACCCCGACTCAATAGTCGTGATCACCGAATGCACTGTACAGTGATCCCAGAGATCAATGCTCACCGAAGACACATAAGCTGAATAACAAGAGTCTTACATCCATACATACCGTCTTACACAATACCATTATGGTCAAGTCTATAGTATATCATCACAATGGAAATCTTTGTCGACAACTTGGACCCATGCCATCTGCCTTAACCCTACATGCATTCTGACTAGGAAAGCATCCTAGCTCGCATGTTTGTCACCAAAGATCTTCTTCGTCAAATACCTGTTCTTCCAAGTCTGGCCAAGTAAATAGCCAGGGACAAGCCAATGAGTACGTTTGAATGTACTGGCAAGCAACCTAAGAGTGATAACAGAATAATTATGCAAGGCTCTATTGCTAAGTTGGAATTTTTGCGGAAAGCTAGTTTTTCTCATGCAAGTATGATCAAAATTTATCAAGGACATGAATGCGTCTGCAACAAGTATCAGGAGGTTATAGACATCAACATCGAGAAAGAGTTATGAACAACTCATGCTCAAGCTCACCGTGACTTCCTCATGAATCTTATCAACAATATTACCAAACCATGTTGTTTGCCTTAGACACACACCAGGTTTTGTAAACAATTGATGTCAAGAGAGGTTACCCAACTGTCCTTGACCGTGGACACGGCTATTCGAATAGTTTTACACTCTACAGAGGTTGCACACTTTACCAACAAGATCCGGGAAGCTTTCATGTCATCCATGATCCCACAGTACCTCAAGTACTCGGGGGAAGCACCCAATCACTATCTTTCCCTAGGCGACACCAACATAGGGTCCACTCGTTGGTACACGGCATTTGTGTATAATCATCAAGATCTTGGGACTCTGCCCTTTTCATTATCGCGCATACACGTAGGGCTAGTATCAGGAGGTTACAGACATCAACATCGAGAAAGAGCTAGAACGACCCCCGCCGCTAGTAATGTGGTCTCCATGCTAGTATCGGCCTAGGTAATCAATAATGCCCCATCCCATAAGGGGCAGAGTGGTTGTACAAGTAACGTTGGAGTAACGGTAGCAACTTAAACCAATCCATTTTCAAAAATAACACAATCACTTGCCTCGGTGCACCACTTCTTTATCAAGTGGTTACCTAGCTCATCATCTCCCTTGGGCATTAGTGGCACCCGACGGGGTTTTCAAACAGTCATTAAAAATACTTTTGCCTCCAACACCATGCATACTCGCCCCATTTGCCTAGCAAGTACTTTAGCATCCTATCTACTCCCACCTGCATAATCCTCATAGGAAGGTAGGGTCATGCACAATGTAAGTATCAACAAGGAACTAACAGAGGCAACCCACCTAGTGGTTACCATCTCATCATGATTCCGCTGCGACAATAATAAAGTGCCGCATGACATGCATAAAAAGGGTTTCATAGGCATGGTCAAAGGGCTGTTTGCCTGGCTCTTCATGGTCTTCCAATCTTCTGGTCCTTCTTCGAGTATTCCGTCTACTTCGTCAACTAATGGCGGAAACAATCACAATAAGCAAATCAGCAAGGCAGAAAATAAAAGTGCTCTCAAAATGTGGGTGGGACTTTTCTCGGATACCCCTGGTCATATGAAAAATGACCAAAGTGGTTTTATTGGAATTGGATCAATGGATACTTTTTTAGCATTTCAATATGAAGGATTCAAGGGACTTATGGATTGGCAAGAAGTATACAGAAATATTATTTAAAAAATGGGAAAAGGCACCCATTTAACAAGGAATGATTTTATAAGCTTCTAGGAGTTGGTTTCAGTGGATTTGGAGTTCAAATGAATTTCCTATGAATTTGCAAAGTTGGCTATATATGGAGAAATGGACCATTATTTCATGTGGCATAGAAAGTATTGGGAAAAATGTTCAGAAACTAACCTTTGAACTTATAAGTATCTAATAATTTGAATCATGGCATTTGGATCAAAAATGGGCTCTCTGTGATTTTTGAAAGTTTATCACGGAAGTGGAAAATGAGTTTTCATAAATATTTTGTGAAGGAAATGTTTCTTGAAAAATGTAAAAATTGCACCATGTGATAGACAATGAGTTTGTGAACTATTACAAATTTGAATCATCAAGTTTGGAATTAATTCGAATTGATTAGTGGATTTTTGAAGTTCACTGAAAAAGGAAAAGAGAGAAGATTTACCTAAATGGGCTGGTTTGGGCGGCAGCAGCGCGCACTGGGCGATGTTTAGCAGCGGGGCACCACTCGGCCGGCGTAGCCGCTCGGCTGCACGCGTAGGGGCCACATCGGAGGCGTAATCTATGTGGAACGTTTCCCTCGCAAGGAGGCGGCAACGGGCAGGAGCCGCCTCCACTTAAATGGGCAGGGCCCGCTGGTAGAGTCGCTGACCCGTGGGGCCGTCCCAGAGGGTTTTCTTCCTCATCCCGCCCGAGTAGGGGAGAGTCGGAGGACTAGTGGCTGAGCGCTGGCACGTGCCCATTCGGGTGGCTCCGGCCACCTACTGTGGCACCCAGCTCAGAGAAACCGGAACGCCTCGTATTCCAGCCCAGAGATCGAGGAGAAGTCTCGGGAATACAGCACTCCTTGACATATAACAAATCAGCTCTTATTACAAGAATAATAATACAAGGGTTTGATGTTACAAAGAGGCACATCAGCATGGCGACACTACGCGTGCGATACTATAATTGCCCTATGCTAGCAGCAGAACAACTCGTAGTAGCGGAGGTGGTGAACTCCACTCCGAAGGGACTCTGGCTGGGACACGATCTAGCTCGCATGCACGTCAACCATCGACAAGCAATCAAGCAATCATGGCATCACTTGCAATCTGGCATGACACGCCAGGTCAATACATTGAATGTACTTGCAAGCTCACAACAACCATAAACATCAAGGAAAGACAATAACATAGCATTTAACAGGTTAATTAAATTAACAACTATCATGATGAAGCAACTACTAAGCATGGTATGAAATTGATACAATACTAATAAATCACCATCTCATATCTCCATAACCATATCACTCTTGGCTAACCGGCGAAGCAATATACCATCTCGATCACCTCGTGATCCAAACCAAACGGTGATCTTTCCGGCGATCGCAACCATGACCAACACTTGGCCTGAAACGGTGATCTTTCTGGTGATCACTACCACGACCAAAACTTGGTCTCTAACATCATCATTAACATCCTGCCAATCTGTACTACTCAACATATCAACATATAAATATATCACCTATAATTCATTCCGTCATGTGAGTGTTGATCGAACGGTGTGCCTAGTACGAACCCATGACCATGACCGAGGAAGCTGCTATCGATAGATTTCAATACACTCTGCAGAGGTAGCGCACTTTACCCACACCAGGAATCCATGGCCTCCCACTCCCATTCGGGTGGACCAACGGCGTTCCGGAAAAGCCGATCTACTGCCATGACACTCCCCCGGCCACTCCTACCAACACACCCTTTTGGGTTCAGTCCTGGGTGGCCCATGCCTACCAAAGGTCTTATGGCCACCGTCGTGGCAAAAACGGTCCCAAATGGGGACAAAGTGCGCAAAACAACTCGGGCTCACAAGGTTCATGTCCGCCTACCTGATCAGGGTAGCGCGTGCCCATAACCTTCCTTATGTTGGAGGCACCGGCGAGAGGCACGGCAGTAGACCGCATTAGGGCCTTCCCATAAAGGCAAATGTGGTTGCACTGGAAAAGCCCGGTTTGGTGGCACCTGACCAACTTAATGACAGAATTTATCGCCAAAAATATAATTGTGATAACTGCTACTCCGATATCAGCTATCAAACTATAATCCAAGTCATAGCAATATCCAACAAATAATCTGAGCATAATATCATCATACCAAAATACTCTGAGGACAACATAACAATACTATCATGATGAATCCAATAACGATAAAACTACTACTCAAATGTCAAGAACTAATTATCCAACTATGATCCACATGCAAGCCTCACCTCCAACATCGTACTCCAAAACATAATATCATCTAGCATCGTGATGAAAATAACTGTAGCCACTAGTAATCCAAAGGCAACATGATATCTAAAGTAATACTTCAAAATAATACCAGATACCATCATGAAAATAATCATAATAGCCACTAAGAATCCAAAGGCACATGTCATCCACATACTCATCAAAATGTAAGTCCTAGAAGTCCAAGCAATATCATGGAAATAGCAAAATCAAAACTATACTCCAAAATATGCCATGAACAAGTCACAAATAGCTAGAACAATATTTTAAACAAGTTTAAATAAAGAAACCATGTCACTGCATTGCAATCATGCAAGTGGAGGGTGTGTCTTGCCTGGGGTGGAAGAAATCAACGAGAAGAAGTGTGAGAGGTTCGCGGAAAGAATCGCCAGAAAACGTTCTCTCTTATAGCGGGCTGATTTAGTGCAAGGGCAAAATGGTCATTTTCAGAATGGCAAAACATGGTGAAAAGGTGACCAACAGAACAGGCTCGACGAAACTGTCACATCCCTGCTTTTAGTCATGCATTAGAATTGGATGAACATGTGCATGATGTTTAAATTTCTCTTAAACTTGAAATGGGGCCTAATCAACCCCAACACCCCCCTGAAAATGCTAATTTCAAACAATTGGAATTTCAATGAACCCAAAATGCCCTTCATAAAAGGCCACCATTTTTGCTCTTGACTAAAACCTCTGCCAAAAATGGTCTTGCAATTTATGGACCCATTCTAGATTTTTGAGCAAGCAATATGTATTTGAATTTGGGCATTTTAAATGCTATAAATATTTTAAAGTGCTCAGATAATCTTGGAAGCATTTTTAGGCAGTTGAGAATATTCCCAAATGTGCCTCTAAATATTTCCAGAGTTTTTGGAAATGAAATATTATTTATTCTATTTCAATACACATGGTAGGAAATAAATAAAAGCAAAATAGAAAAGAGAGAGAGATTTAGACTTACCTGTCGCCCTGGCCTGGCCCAGCTCGGCCCAGCCCACTAGCTACCGCCAGTCATCCCCCTCCTCTCACCAGGAGGATGAGAGGCGCGTGGTCGGCGCCCACAGCCACATGCCGGCCACCTCCTGCTTTTGCCGACGCCCACGACGTCGTCTACGAGTGCCACACACTCTCCCTCATCCCCCTCTCACTTTCCCCACTCTTCCCGTGCCCCTCTCCCTCCTCTGGCTCTCTCCCCATTCCCTCCCCAGAGGAACTCGTCGCCATCGTCACCGTACACCGCGGCCATCGACCCCCTCTCGCCCCTTTGACATGTCCCCGAGCACCACGAACGTCTTCCTCTTCCTCACGGGCGAGCCACGACGCCTCGGACGCACTGCAACGCCGCTACCGCCATCTTTTTCAACCTCGGTCGCCGGAGATCCCCCTCGCCGCTTCGCTCACTCTGGTGCTTCCTCGAGCACGCTGAGGCCACCACTACACTCCCCGTGAGCTCCTTCTCCGTTTCCCTCTCTTTCCTTGCCGTTCTCCACCTCGAACCACAGGCTCCGTTGAGCCCGAGAGCTTGGATCCACCGGCCATGCCACCGCCATGGCCACCGTCACATATAGCCGCAACTGAGCGTTCACCGTGCTCAGTGCACCCCCAGGAGGCCGTAGCACCCCTCTGCGCCCCCTGCCGTGCCTCCTAAAGCCGTTTCTGTGCACGCTCGAACTCCGGCCACCGCCTGGCTCGACGCCGGTGTCGTTTCCGACATAACCGAGCTCCACTTCCACCACCAAATGCCGCGGCTTGCCCCCAGCTACTCGTAGGACCAAACCGCAGTCGATTTGGTAGACTATGGGCAAAAACTGAGCCCCTCTGTCGCGTCTGTCATCGCCAGCGTCAAGCCGCCGGCGAGTTGACCACGTTTTGACCGTGGACTGACGTGTGGGCCTAGGTTGACTTCCCCCCTGAGCATATAACAGGTGGGGCCGACCTGTTAATTAGTTTAGCATTAGTGTTAACTAATTTTAGTTAGTTTAGGTCACTGGCATGTGGGCCCAGGCCCCACTGATAGTTAATTAGTACTAACTTAATCCTGTTAGTTAGCTGAGTCACGGACAGACAGGGCCCACCAGTCAGTTTTGACTAGCCCTGGTGCCTTTGACTCGATGACATCACAGTGACGCAGTGCTGACGCAATTATTCATTTTCTGGATTTATGTTTATATAGGAAATTCCAGAAAATAGCCAAAACTTCTAAAAATCATAGAAATTAATCTGTAACTCCAATGAAAAGATTTATATATGAATTTTGATTAGAAAAATTCAATCTATCCATTGGTAATGGTTTCATGCATGACAAAACAAGATGACCTTGCTGTTTAAGAAAAATAAGATAATGCACTAATATGGCTATGTTAAGTGAACTAACATTTGAATCTTTGATTCAAATGAGTTCATTCCTTTCTGTTTTAGCTTGCATTAGGCCAAAACACATTCATATTGCCATGTCATAGCATGCATCATATTGTTGCATATCGTCATGTATTGATTATGTTCGGTGTGTCTTTCGTGGTAGGTTCTGCCTCCGAGGATAACCCCGAATATCCGTCTGAAGGGCAGTACCCTACTACCACTACATCAGGCAAGTAGCCCCATTGATCATATCGATACAATCCCATGTTCTCGCCTCTGCTCTCATTTACTGCATTAAGACAACATCGTTTCAAACTGCTATGTGCTACGGTAGTTGAACCCTTATCCTCTGCATGACCTGTCATTGCCACAGTAGCAAGATGAAACCCACTAGCATGTGTAGGAGTTGATTGAGCCATGTATGTGTTTCCTACCTTGATATGCCTGCTATGCTTAGAGTTCTGTCAGGTCGGGTTCATCTGGTGATGGGCTAGAGTGAAATGATTATGTCGGTAATGTGAGGAATGTGTTGAACATGTTTTGGTAAAGGTATCGATGAGAGGCCATGTAGGAGTACATGGTGGGTTGTTTCATTGAGGCCGTCCATAAGAACTGAGATCTGTATGTGTGATTTAAGATTCAGCTACTACCACACATTGGGCCCTGAAATATGACCCCGCTCGACTTACTGACCCCTCTCGCCCTCTGTCCAGGAGTTGCAACTAGTTTCTGGTGTTTGTAGGTTATGTGTTGGCGGCCGTCCTTAGCGCTGACCCTAGGGGTGGGCTATGATGCGGTAGATACACTGTGGCCGGGTATGCCGGGCGCCCGTTTGGCGTGTCGGGACTCTGTACACATCGTTTGGGGCCGTTGAGGACACCCCAGCCAGATTTCTTTGTGGATGGAACCTGAATAGGCGATAAACCTGGACTAGAGACTTGTGCGGCTAGTCAGGTCGTGGTCTACACCCACGTCGGATTTGGCTTGAAGTCTGCCGAGCACATGTCATGTGTAGACGCTAAGTGGTGGAAACATGTGTGATGAAGTACACCCCTGCAGGGTATAAAACTATTTGAATAGCCGCGTCCGCAGTAAAGGACTACTTGGTTGCCTATACAGTTCATAGACAAGTTAATGGATACTACTAAGAGACTCAAGATAAGTGTGAGTACCGAGGATGGCCCTCTCGTAGGATGACGAGGGAGGATCCCCGATGGAGTATTGTGTTGGTGATTAGCGGACTCGTGTGCGAAAACTACTTTACTAGTGGAGTCTCATAGGATAGCTTAGCCAAGAGTCAAAGATGGCTTGCTGCAATAACTCCACCACATTATTGAGAATGAGCATGTATAGTAGGTTCTGATGTAAGACTTGCTGAGTACCTTTGTACTCATGTTTTCTTAATTACTATTTTTAGACGACAACACCGCCCCCTCCGATGGGTTCTATGTAGACCTTGATGTCGACGAGTGACTAGGCACCCAGGTGGTGATCCTGGCCATGCAGGGCCCTATGTAGATAGACAGGCTACGAGAGGCCTTCTTTCTTTCTAGTGTCTGTACTCAGACTATTTGCTTCCGCATGTGCTTGTATGCTTGTATGACTTGAGTGTCGGGTCATGTGACCCCTACCTGTATGAACATGTTATGTATGGCTCTCTAGAGCATTTAAATAAAGTGCTTGCGTTGTAGAGTTTTGTTGTGATGCCATGTTGTATTTACACATATCGAGCATATTGTGTGTATGATTGAAATGCTTGGTATATGTGGGATCCCACAATCTAGTTGTTCATCCTTGGCAGCCTTTCTTATGGGGAAATGTAGTCTAGTGTTCCTCGAGCCATAGTAGTCCGCTACAGCCCGGTTCACCGGAGTCCTGCTAGCCCAGCACTACTGCTTAGGACACTTGACTGGCCGGCATGTGTTCCACTTTGTTCCTATGTCTGTCCCTTCGGGGAAATGTCACGCGGTGACATCCGGAGTCATGCCTCGCCTGCTACAGCCCGGGTTCCCCGGAGTCCTGTTAGCCCAGTGCTACAGCCTAGATTCACTCGCTGATGACTGACATGCTCGATGTGATTCATGTATGCCTGTCTCCATAGGTCTATGCCGCTTTGGGTTCACGACTAGCCATGTCGGCCTGGGTTCTCTGTCATATGGATGCTAGTGACACTATCATATACATGAGCTAAAAGGCGCAAACGGTCCCGGGCCATGGTAAGGCGACACCCGTGGGGATACCGTGCGTGAGGCCGCAATATGACTTGGAATCGGGGTCCTGACAGTGTTGGCATCAGATCCGGACTGCCTGTAGGTTCGTTGAGCCAAACTGGTCGATGTCGAGTCTAGAAATGCTTTAGTTATATTTATGGGAATTGATTGTGGGAGGGAACATAAGGCTCTTTTACTCCTTTACCTTATGCTCTCTGATCTGAGTCATTCTCTTCTCATTCAACGTGGGTTAAGGGCTAGGCTCTCTTCTTCTGTCAGGTTCATGTGTTACTAATCCGTAGTAGCTTATAGGATTGCTGTTACAAGCCTCAGTACAGTTTCTACTACTTTTAGTATGTTGCCAGTTGAATCAGAACCCTGATATGATGTTGTTGAGTGCTATTACAAATTGTTGTGGATGTCTCAAATCTTTTTCTGAGCATTTACAGCTGTTATGCTGTCAAATTTTCCCTAGAAATTCTAATGTCTTTGCATTATGGTTGTGCTTTCAGATGGCTACTCATGCTCAAAACCAAGTGGTTTGCCTGACCCGGTGCCTCGATGTGCCCGGTCATACTGCTATGTTAGTCCGGGTAATCATCGAGACGGGTTACCGTTGGTATCCCGAATACACTGTCGAAGAGCAATTCCGAGACTTTAATCAAAGCCAATATTTCTGCACCGTCAGGATATTTCCTTCTTATCCTGGATCTACCGAGCCCCTCCACTGTTCCTATGGACTCGGGGTTACTGTTGAGATGGCTGTGCAGGATGCTGCCTATTCCATGATGACCATCATGCGAGTCCGTACTGGCCTTCTTCGGAACACCGACTTCCATTATATGCCAGCCTCACTCCCGGGAGCGCAAGGGTATCCCCAGGCTATCTATGCTGACTCCACTCAGGAGGACTCACTAACTCGTACCACTGCCGAGATGCTCGAGGATAAGGACCGAGAGAATCGGGCCTTGAGGATGGAGCTTTTCAACACCCGTGCTGATCATTGGGCCACTTTGACTCGGTTTGCACCTGCTGTGCAAGCTGGATGTATGGATACAAGGGATCTGTATCCTGTGAGATCTACTCTGCCAGACATGGTGGATTGGCGTGATGTGGGAGGCATCACCCCACCCCGTGGTCCCCGTAGGCCATCGTTTGTTGGTCCAAGACCTCATCCTAGTCCCTATGGTCCGCAGGCTCCGCAGGACCGTCTGTTCCCGGATGATCCCGTTTAACTTCCAGGCTATGGAGGTGACTTCTATGAGGACTACTACGGAGCTGTATGAGTTAGTAGTAGTATCACTAGTATTGTAATAGTTTTATCTCCATTGTCCTGCGTGACTTGTGGAATATGAATTAGTGTGTAATCTATTCCAGAGGTGTAGACAAAATAATGTATAGGAGCTTGGAATGCCTCCGATGAGATGTAACGTCTTTCATCATAGTTGTACTGTAGCCTGGACTTGTACTAAACTATGTATGGTGTGTATGACCATTGGTATATATATATGGCAATTCTATATTACCATGACATACGGATGAACATCTCTGCATTCCGTGTTATCCATTACGTTTTGCACTTCCTTGCTAAGTTGTGCCATCCTTATCTAAAACGTTGTCTTGTTTTTCTCCTAGGATGGTCAACACCCGCAGCAACCCTGCTGCCCCAGAGCAGGGGGGAGCCAGTGCAGTTAGGGGTGAAAATCTGCCTCACCCGCCTTCTCTGGCCGAAGTGATGCTGGAGGCGGAAAGAAACAAGCGTGAGACTAACCGCTTGCTGGAGCTAATTCAGCAGAACACTGCATGCCATTAGCGAAATGACTTGGTGTCAATCAATGACTTCATCAAGTTGTACCCACCAAAGTTTAACCATTCCGTCGAGTGCCTCGACGTGGATGACTGGCTTCGCATCATCACGCACAAGCTACGTTCTGCCAACGCAGCCGAAGCTGATAAGGTTACTTATGCTGCCTATCACCTCGAAGGCCCTGCTAGCCTTTGGTGGGAAAATTTTGAAGCTATGCGCCTGGTCGGCTAAATCACTACTTGGGCTGAATTCAGTGAGGCTTTCCATGAGCATCACATTCCGGAAGGTCTCATAGATGGCAAGAGGGAAGAGTTCTTCAATTTCACCCAAGGAAGACTGACTGTGGATGCATATAGTCATGAATTTGGGAATCTGGCACGATATGCTCCTGAAGTGGTATCCACCGACGCTAAGAAGCAGGAAAGGTTCCGGAAGGGACTTAGCCCTGAGCTTCGCCGCGATCTTCGTCTGCACGAGTGAACCTCCTTTCAGAAGTTGGTCAACAAAGCCATCAGTGCTGAGACAGGCCAGTCTGACTATGACGCTTCACACAAGCACTCTCGTGATTTTGGCTCTTCATCCGGCTCTGGATCTCAGAAGCGCCGGGTGTGGATTCCAAGCACGGCACTGCTACCCAGGTTCATTCTGAGGCCATCCTTTGAGGCGCCTCGTCCCAACCAGCAGTTTGCACCACCCAAGCCCTATGGTGGCCCCGCTGCTAATGCTGCTCCACACCCCAATGTTGTGACATGTTTCAAGTGTGGAGAGCCGGGTCACTATAGTCGAGAGTGTCCCCAGAACAACAACCCCAATCAGTCTGGAAAGTCCGTTGGCCATGGTAAGCCAGCGGGAAAGACATTCTACGCCAAGCCGGTCACCACTGCACGTGGCCATGTCAACTATGTTTCAGCCGAGGAGGCTCATGAGGATCCTAATATCGTCCTTGGTACACTCCTTGTTAATTGCACCCCGGCATCTGTTCTTTTAGATCCTGGAGCATCTGATTCATTCATATCCGAGAACTATGCTCGATTGCATAACACGTCATTCTATGACATGCCCACTACCATGGAAATTCAAACCCTTGGCTCTAGATGGCAAACTTCTAGAGTAAGCCATGGGAACGAAATTCTTGTCGATAGACTTGTCTTCCTTGTATCCTTAATAGCTCTCAAGTCCTTAGACATAAACATCATCTTGGGTATGGATTGGATGTCAGCTAATTATGCTAAGATTGATTGTGCCACTAGAACCGTTCAAATTACTCACCCATCGGGCAAGCCAGTCAATGTCTTAACTCGAGTGGCCAAGCGCCAGCTTTACTCCCTAAATGCCAACCCCCTTCCAGACCTTGAGGATATTCCGGTAGTCCGAGACTTTCCGGATGTCTTTCCAGAAGAACTACCAGGTGTTCCACCTGACAGGGATGTCGAGTTTGCAATAGACCTTGTTCCAGGAACCATTCCAATTTCTAGAAGACCCTATAAGATGGCACCCTTAGAACTAGCCGAGCTTAAGAACCAACTCGACGAGTCCTTGAAAAAGGGTTTCATCCGTCCTAGTTCCTCTCCTTGGGCTTGCCTCGTCCTCTTTGTGAAGAAGAAGGATGGAACAGATCGGATGGTTGCCGATTACCGACCTGTCAACTTGGTCACCATCAAGAACAAGTATCTGCTTCCCAGGATCAACGATCTGTATGACCAGCTCGCTGGATCCTTAGTCTTTTCCAAGATGGATTTGAGGTTGGGCTACCATCAAATCAAAATCAGAAACGGGGACATTCCCAAAACGGCCTTTGTTACTCGTTATGGCCAATACGAGTACACTGTTATGTCCTTCGGTCTAACCAATGCCCCAGCCACCTTATCTCGGTTAATGAACTCGGTCTTCATGGAGTATTTGGATAAATTCGTCGTAGTATACCTCGATGACATACTCATCTACTCCAAGAATGAAGAGGAACATGCCGAACATCTAAGGCTGGTATTGACGAAACTTCGAGAGCATCGCCCTTATGCCAAATTCTCCAAGTGTGAATTTTGGTTGCCAGAAGTGACCTATCTAGGCCATGTAATCTCTGGTAGGGGTATTGCTATCAATGCCGAGCGAGTTCAAGCCATCCTTGATTGGACTCCACCTGAGACGGTCAAGCAAGTTCGGAGCTTCCTTGGCTTAGCGAGCTATTGCCGCCGCTTCGTCGAGAATTTCTCCAAGGTTGCTAAACCTCTAACTGAACTCCTCAAGAAAGATAAAAGGTTCGAGTGGACGCCACAGTGCGAGTTCAGCTTTCAGGAACTGAAAAGATGCCTGACATCTGCTCCCGTACTGGTACCACCAGATTTCTCCAAGGAGTTTATTATCTATTGCGACGCCTCGTGACAAGGACTAGGTTGCATACTGATGAAAATCGTCAGGTAATTGCCTATGCTTCATGGCAATTACACCCACATGAGGAAAACTATCCCACACATGATCTAGAGCTTGCAGCTGTAGTCCATGCACTCAAAACTTGGCGACATTACCTCCTCGATAATCGTTGCGAGATCTTCACCGATCACCAAAGTTTGAAATATATCCTCACCCAACCGGATTTGAATCTCAAGCAAAGACGTTGGGTCGAGTTGATCTCGGATTACGACTTAGGAATAACTTACACTCCAGGCAAGCCCAATGTCATGGCTGATGCACTAAGTCGTAAGTCCTATTGTAACAACCTGATGTTACAACAAAGTCAACCACTTCTCCATGAGGAATTTCGTAAGCTTAATCTTCACATTGTTCCTCGAGGATTTCTATCCACCCTGGTGGCGAAGCCTAACCTTATGGATCAAATCATAGCTGCCCAGAAGCGTGATAAGGGCAAATGTTTTTCCATGGATGAGCGAGGTGTTGTCTTCTTCGAGAACCGTTTGGTGGTTCCCAAGAAACAACATCTACGCCAGTTGATTCTTAAAGATGCTGACGAATCCCGTTTCACCATTCATCCCGGTAGTACTAAAATGTATCAAGACCTACGCCAGAGGTTTTGGTGGACTAGGATGAAGAGAGAAATTGCTCAATACATTGCTAGTTGCGATGTTTGTCGTCGTGTTAAAGCAGAGCACCAACAGCCTACTGGCACCCTTCAACCTTTGGCTATTCCTGAGTGGAAATGGGATAAAATCAGTATGGATTTCATCACTGGGTTTCCCAGGACCAAGAGAGGGAATAATGCCATCTTCGTCATGATCGACCGTCTTTCCAAAGTGGCCCATTTCCTACCTGTGCGTGAGAGTATCACCGCTAGCCAGCTAGATGACCTATACATCTCCCGAATAGTGTCTCTTCATGGTGTCCCATTGGAAATTAACTCAGACCATGGGAGTCTTTTCACCTCTCGATTTTGGGAAAGTTTCCAAAATGCTATGGGAACCCGTCTCTCTTTTAGCACCGTCGTCCATCCACAATCAAGTGGTCAAGTAGAGCGAGTCAATCAAATTCTAGAAGATATGCTCCGAACTTCTGTCATATCATTCGGAATGGGTTGGGAGAAATGCCTTCCATTCGCGGAGTTTGCCTATAACAATAGTTATCAAGCTAGCATGGGCAAAGCTCCTTTCGAAGTTCTCTATGGACAAAAATGTCGAACGCCTCTTAACTGGTCAGAAACCGGGGAAAGACAACTCTTTGGCCCGGATATGATTCAGGAAGCAGAAGAGCAGGTTCGCGTTATTCGTGAGAAATTGAAAACAACCCAATTGTAACACCCCGGATGTAATTTACCTAATATGTACTCCAACTCTTGCCATTTCCGGTGTTAAGTTATTTTATTTTCTCGGGTTCGGGTTTTTGTCTCCGTGTGTTGTTGTTGTTGTTGTTGTCATGCATCTCATATCATGTCATAATATGCATTGCATTTGCATACGTCTTTGTCTCATGCATCCGAGCATTTTCCTGTTGTCTGTTTTGCATTCCGGCGCTCCGTTCTCCTCCGGTGGTCATTTCTACCTTCTTTTCGTGTGTGGGGGTTAAACATTTCCGTATTGGACCGAGACTTGCCAAGCGGCCTTGGTTTACTACCGGTAGACCGCCTGTCAAGTTTCGTACCATTTGGACTTCGTTTGATGCTCCAACGGTTAACCAAGGGACCAAGAAGGCCTCGTGTGTGTTGCAGCCCAACACCCCTCCAATTTGGCCCAAAACCCACCAGAACCCTCTCCATCATCTAGAGCGTTCGATCACGATCGCGTGGCCGAAAACCGCACCTCATTTGGACACTCCTAGCTCCCTCTATGCCAATAAATAGGTCCCCTCCGAAATTCTCGTTTTCCTCTCCCCAAAACCCTAGATCCAGCTCCTCCGCGCGGCTGGACACGTCCGCCGGCCGCCGGACACATCCGCCGCCCTCCCGGACCACTCTCGCGCCGCCACGTGGCATCGGCCACCGCCTCCCGCCGCCGGCCCGCGAAGCCCGAGCCAGGCCCCCGCGGCCCAGCTAGTCGCCACCTCGCTCGGCAGGCGCGCGCCGACCGCCTTCGCTCCACTCCGGCGCCGCAGCTCCAGCCGGCGAGCCCACGCCACCACCCTCATCCACCGGCGCCGCCCAACTCCCTCCACTCCAGCGACCGCTCGCCGCCGCAGCACACCGCCTCGGCTTCCTCCTCCCTCTCCGGCATGTTCCCCTTTGGCCGGCCAGCTCCTCGGCAAGTCCGGCGACATCTCCGGCCAGCTACAGGGTTTCCGGCGAACCTCGGGGCGCGTGCACCCCGGTTCTGGATCTGAGATTTGAATCTCGGGGTTGACTTTCCGTCCCTAACCCTAATTATTTTGCTATGTTCATCGTGCCATAACTTTGCATCCGTAGATCCGTTTTGGGCATATAGCATATCAAAATGTTCGCCTCAGAAAGCACATCATTTCATCTCATTGCATCATTTTCATTTGAATTCACCTTGATGCCCGAAATGCTGTTGGAAGAATGCTATTTGAGTTAATTGTGAGATCTGCTGCTCCAAATAGCTATTTGTAATTTTTGCCATGATTAATGTGTGCATGATATGCCCCTGAGCTCTACATGTGTTTTGTCATATGCTTTGCCATCTTTCTAGAGGTGCAATCCATGTATTTTTGTGATGTGTGTGGTGACTAGCACAAGCTTGCAATGTGGTGCACTCGTTAACGCTGATTTCAGGGACTTAGCATTCCACTAAGTCCATGATCTGTTTTTATCAATATGCCATATGTTCATGTTGTTTCCTAGTGATCCGTGCCTCTTTTGAGGATGATCAGTAAGGATGATTTGTTAATCTTATAGTGCTCTATCCATCCATGTCTTTGTTTGCAATTATGGAGCAACCTAGCTTGAGTCAATCGAGCTCTACTTTTGCTATTTCGTAAATCTGGGTAGATTGTCTACTTGTTAGCAATTTTGCCGAGGATGTTGTAGTTGATCCGTGCATGCTATGTTATTGTTCTTGCCATGTCTAGCTTGTATAATGTGTATTCTTGACTTGTGTATGCTTAGATTGTCATGCCTTTCTCTGTACTGAGTGTATCAAGCTCGTAAACATGCCTACTTGATATCTGATTTGTATGTTCCAGTTTTTCACTATGTTTGTGATCTGATTATGTTTTTTCCATGTTCACATGCTTGCAATTGTATTTTCTGATCCCTTTTGGCTCAAGGTCACTAAGGGAATTTTGTTAAGGTCTGAAATCTGTTTCCAATTACACTTTTTCCATGCTTGTTTGAACTGTTAATGGATGAATTGGACGTATCTCAGTGTTCATTTTTTGTTAAGCATCATGAATGGATCCCTGCCATGTATTTTGTTGTCTTCTTTGAGTGTTGTAGCATGTTTAACTTGTTGCATTTAGATGGCTACTTCTTGTATATCGCAGACCGGTGCCATATATCATTATTTCCAAACCGTGTCTCTGATTCCGGAGTTCTTTATATCGATTTCAACCGAAATCACCTCACCTTTCCAGTGGCACACTTGGATTCCCAAGTTGAGGCCAGGTTCATTCATCCCTAGCCAAATCTTGCATATGCATCACGTATCGCATCCCGCAAAACATACCATGTTTGCATCATGTTGATTGAGTTTTGCATGTGGTTGATTGTGTCCTTTTTGCTTGTTTGTCTTGTTTGGGTAGAGCCGGGAGACGAGTTCGCTAATGAGGAGCCCATTGAGTTTGCTTTCGAGGATCCAGTCAACTCTGACAACATTGCAGGCAAGATAATCATACCCCCGAAATCACTTCTATCTTTTCTTTGCTAGATGCTCGCTCTTTTCCTATGCCTATCCTACGATGCCTACCACTTGCTTATCATGCCTCCCAAATTGCCATGTCAAACTTCTAACCCACCATGTCCTAGCAAACCATTGATTGGCTATGTTACCGCTTTGCTCAGCCCCTCTTATAGCGTTGCTAGTTGCAGGTGAAGATTGGAGACCGTTCCTTGCTGGAACATTATTTACTTGTTGGGATATCACTATATTATCTTGTTATCTTAATGCATCCATATACTTGGTAAAGGGTGGAAGGCTCGGCCTCTCGCCTAGTGTTTTGTTCCACTCTTGCCACCATAGTTTCCGTCATATCGGTGTTATGTTCCCGGATTTTGCGTTCCTTACGCGGTTGGGTGATAATGGGAACCCCTTTACAGTTCGCCTTGAATAAAACTCTTCCAGCAATGCCCAACATTGGTTTTACCATTTGCCACCTAGCCTTTTCCCTTGTGTTTCGCGGACTCAAGGGTCATCTTTATTTTAACCCCCCCCCCCCGGGCCAGTCCTCCTCCGAGTGTAGGTCCAACCGAGCGATGTCTAGGGCTACCAGGGGCAACTCTGGGCTGGCCTACCCGACGTCTTGCTCATCCGGTGTGCCCTGAGAACGAGATATGTGCAGCTCCTATCGGGATTTGTCGGCACATCTGGGTGGTGTTGCTGGATTTGTTTTAACTTGTCGAAGTGTCTTGTAGAACCGGGATACCGAGTCTGATCAGAATGTCTCGGGAGAAGGTATATCCTTCGTTGCCCGTGAGAGCTTGTCATGGGCTAAGTTGGGACTCCCCTGCAAGGATTTGAACTTTTGAAAGCCGTGCCCACGTTTATGGGTAGATTGGAATTTGTTAACGTCCGGTTGTAGATAACGTGAACCTTAACTTAATTAAAATGAATCAACTGTCTGAGTTACCGTGATGGTCTCTTCTCGGCGGAGTCCAAGAAGTGAACACGGTGTTGGAATAATGCTTGTCGCAGGATGTTCTCTAGTTCTTCATTCACGCTTTGCCTTCTCTTCTCGCTCTCTTTTGCGAACAGGTTAGCCACCATATATGCTAGTCGCTTGTTGCAGCTCCACATATTTACCTTGCTTTACCTATAAGCTTAAATAGTCTTGATCGCGAGGGTGCGAGATTGCTAAGTCCCTGTGGCTCACAGATTACTTCCAAACCAGATGCAGGTCCTGATGACTCCGTTCCAGATGACGCGCTTGAGCTCAAGTGGGAGTTTGATGAAGCTTCCCGCCGTTACTATGTGTCTTTCCCTGATGATCAATAGTGGTGCCTAGTTGGGGCGATCGGGACCGTGTCGCATGTTGGGTTGATCTTTTATTTTGGCTCCGTAGTCGGGCCATGAGTGATTGGATGATGTAATGCTATTTATGTACTTTGTTTGACGTGGCGAGTGTAAGCCAACTATGTACCTTCCCCTTTTATTATCTATATTACATGGGATGTTGTGAAGATTGGCTTACTTGCGACATTGCTTTCAATGCGATTATGCCTCTAAGTTGTGCTTCAACACGTAGGAGATATAGCCGCATCGAGGGTGTTACAAGTTGGTAATCAGAGCCTTCCCTGACCTTTGGAGCCCCCACTGCTTGATCGTTTTTAGCAGCCATTGTTGAGTCTAGAAAAAATGTTTTGAGTCATTTAGGAATTATATATCGGAGAGTTTAGGAATTCTTTTTATTCCCCAGTCCCTTCATCGCTCTGGTAAGACATCCTGACATAGAGTTTTGTCCCTTCTCTTCTCAAATTTCACAGAAAAAAAAATTAGGATGACGCGGCTATCTTGGAATCGTCACGATGGATTTGTGACGAGAACATTGTTCTTGGTGCCTCCTGTCTTTAGGGGTTGTGGCAGTGTCCCGGGGAGTTGAGCTCCGAGGTGTTGTCGTCACAATTTTATCGTTGCAGTTCTGGAATACCTGAGTTTAGCTCGCTGACATAAAAAATCTCTTTTATGCAGTTGTTGGTGAGATAACCTCGACGCCACCCAGTACTGGGGCGGGAGTTCGGGAGTATTGCCATAACTTGTATAACGGATGCTTTTTGAAGGTTGAGGTAGATGGTTTCCGAAGTTTTTCTCGGTTATGTGTTGAAGGATGGATACAGATGGATGTAGGATTTGCTAGATTTGGGTGAGATATTATGCTTCCCCTGTATCCCCAACACCTGATTGCATAACCGAAAAGGTTCGGGAGTTTCATAGGTGGAAATTCTTGTAGCTCTAGTTCTTCTTCCAGGGATATTTGGTTTGAGATTGGGTTTTCTTACCGAGTATTCGTTCTTTCTCCATACCTTGTTGATTTATTCCCCTACCTAAATTCTAAGTGGCTTCTCAATTTATGGATATGTGACCATTTCTAGTGGAATGCATTCGTTCTTATGTTCGGATGTGAAGACTATATCTTGCAATTTCAACCCGCTTGACTCAGCTCCTATTTTTATCTGTCAATGTGATAACGGATGTCACCCTCTTCAGGATGGCTCTCGCTAAGAGCAGCAATCAGAATCAGAATCAAGGTCCGCCACCACCTCCCCCTCCTCCGGAGGCATGACAAGCTGTGATGGCTGCTACCAATGCAAACATGGAGTTGATCATGGAAATTCTTCAAGAGCGCAATCAAGCAAACCAAGGCAACCAAGGCAACAATCAGAATCACTTTGCTACACTCAACCAGTTCCTTGCTAACCAGCCAAAGACCTTCAGCAATTGTGTTGAGGCAACTGATGCTGATGATTGGCTCGTGGACTTGTGCAGGAATTTCGAGTGCAGTAACGTCAGGCCTGAGGACTTTGTCAAGTTCGCTTCTTTCCAACTCAAAGACCAAGCTGCAGAATGGTTCCAGCAGTACAAGGATTCCAGAGGTGGCCGTGTGATTACCTAGGATGAATTCCGTCAAGACTTCAAAGCTCATCATATTCCTCAGAGCGTGGTTGAAAGCAAGCGTGAGGAATTCCGCAACCTGAAGCAAGGCTCTTTGTCTGTCTATGACTACAACAAGTTGTTTCAGAAGCTCGCCCGCTTTGCTAATTAGGACATCCCTGACGAGAAGAGCATGATATACCAGTTCAGGGGTAGTCTCAGAGAAGAAATCCAGCTAGCTCTTGTTCTCTTTGAGCCCTTGAGGTACGATGAGTTCTACAACATGGCATTGAAGCAAGAGGTTGCTCAACTGAAGTGGGATGCTTCCAAGAAGCGAGTTAGAGATGCTACTCCTTCCTGTACTAAAGTGGGCAAGCAGCAGAAGTATTGGCTTCCTCCTCCTCCGTTCTGTCAGCCGTATCAGAAGAGCAAAGGTGGCGGTGGATCTTCCCACCCACCCAACCCTGGCTTCCAGAACAAGACTTCGTCTCAAGCTCCAAGATCGAGTGCTCCGTATCACCATCCGCTTTCAGAGGTCACGTGCAACAAGTGTGTAACACCCTCGATGCGACTATATCTCCCACGTGTCGAGGCACGACTTAGAGGCATAATCGCATTGAAGGCAGATGTCGCAAGTTAGGCAATCTTCACAAACATCCCATGTAATATAATTAATAAAGGGGAGATCACATAGTTGGCTTACACTCGCCACATCAATCAAGTACATAAATAGCATTATATCATTCAAACACTCATGGCCCGACTACGGCGCCAAAATAAAAGACAACCCAACATGCGACACGGTCCCGATCACCCCAACTGGGCACCACTACTGATCATCAGGAAAAGAAACATAGTAACGCTAAGAGTCCTCGTCGAACTCCCACTTGAGCTCAAGCGCGCCATCTGGAGCTGTATCATCAGGCCCTGCATCTGGTGTAATAGTAATCTGTGAGCCACAGGGACTCAGCAATCTCGCACCCTCGCGATCAAGACTATTTAAGCTTAATAGGTAAGGCAAGGTAAATATGTGGAGCTGCAGCAAGCGACTAGCATATATGGTGGCTATCCTATTCGCAAAAGAGAGCGAGAAGAGAAGGCAAAGCGCGAACGCATAACTAAAGAGGGCAATCATGCGGCAAACATTACTCCAACACCGTGTCCACTTCCCGGACTCCGCCGAGAAGAGGCCATCACGGTAACTCACACAGTTGATTCATTTTAATTAAGTTAAGGTTTGAGTTATCTACAACCGGACATTAACAAATTCCCATCTGCCCATAACCGCGGGCATGGCTTTCGAAAGTTGAAATCCCTATAGGGGAGTCCCAACTGAGCCCATGACAAGCTCTCACGGTCAACGAAGGAATAGACCTCCTCCCGAGACGTTCCGATCAGACTCGGTACCTCGGTTCTTCAAGACACTTCGACATGTTAAAACAAATCCAGCAACACCGCCCGAATGTGCCGACAAATCCCGATAGGAGCTGCACATATCTCGTTCTCAGGGCACACTCAGATAAGCAATTCATACAACTAAACCCAGCCTTCGAGTTTCCCCGAGGCGGCGCTGCAAGGGGCTCTAGGTTGGACCAACACTCAGAGGAGCACTGGCCCGGGGGGGGGGGTTTAAAATAAAATGACCCTCAGGCTCCGGAAACCCAAGGGAAAAAGGGGCTAGGTGGCAAATGGTAAAACCAAGGTTGGGCATTGCTGGAAAAGCTTTAATCAAGGCGAACTATCAAGGCGTTCCCATTATAACCCAACCGCGTAAGGAACGCAAAATCTAGGAACATAACACCGATATGACGGAAACTAGAGCGGCAAGAGTGGAACAAAACACTAGGCGAGAGGCCGAGCCTTCCACCCTATACCAAGTATATAGATGCATTAAGATAACATGGCAATATAATGATATCCCAACAAGTAAATAAAGTTCCTACAAGGAACGGTCTCCAATCTTCACCTGCAACTAGCAACGCTATAAGAGCGGCTGAGCAAAGCGGTAACTTATCCAATCAATGGTTTGCTAGGAAAATGGTGGGTTAGAGGTTTGACATGGCAATTTGGGAGGCTTGAAAGCAAGTGGTAGGCATCGTAGCATTGGCATAGCAAAAGAGCGAGCATCTAGCAAAGCAAAGATAGTAGTGATTTCGAGGGTATGATCATCTAGCCTGCAAAGTTGTCAGAGTTGACTGGATCCTTGAAAGCAAACTCAACGGGCTCCTCATTAGCGAACTCGTCTCCCAGCTCTACACAAACAAGACAAACAAGCAGCAAGAACACAATCAACCACATGCAAGGATCAAACAAGATGATGCAAACATGGTATGCTATGCGGGATGCAATGCGGGATGCATATGAAAGATTTTACAAGGAAAGCATGACCCTGGCCTCAACTTGGAAAACCAAGTGTGCCACTGGAAAGATGAGATGAAATCGCTTGAAAAAGATATAAAGAACGCCGGAATCGGAGTTACGGTTAGGAAATGGCAAGCGATTCAAATATGACCACGATCTGCGATTTACAGCAAGTAGCCATCTAAATGCAATGAGATGAACATGCTACAACACTCAAATATGGCAACAAAATACATGGCAGGGGTGCATTCAAGATGCTTAACAAAAGTCTAGCACTGAGCTATGGCCAATCATCCATTAGCAGGTTCAAACAGGCATGGCAAAAATGCATATGGTATACAGATCTCAGACTTAGTGAAATTAACACTTGTCTGGAATTTCAGATCAGGTAGCACTCTTCGGAGCAACAAAACTACATGCTACAGGACCTGAACATGACAAAGTAAAGCATGGCATGGAGCTACTCAAAGATCTTAACAAAAGTCCGTTAGTGACCTTGAGCTAAAAGGGATCACAAAATACATTCGCAAGCATGTGAACATGGCAAAAACATAATCAGTTTTCAGACTTAGTGAAAACTGGAGCATGCTGAAAACATAACTCAAGTAGGCATGTTTACAAGCTCGATGCACTCACTACGGAGCAAGTCATGATAAGCTAAGCATACATCTATCAAGAACACACAAAATTCAAGCTAGACATGGCAAGAACAATAACATAGCATGCATAGATCAACTATAACATCATCGGCAAAATTGCAAACAAGTTGACAATCTGCCCAGATTCACAAAGTAGCAAAAGTAGAGCTTGATTGACTCAAGCTAGGGTGCTCCATAATTGCAAACAAAGACATGGATGGATAGATCACTACAAGATTAACAAAACATCCTTACTTATCATCCTCAAAAGAGGCACGGATCACTAGGAAACAACATGAACATATGGCATCATGAACTAAACAGCTCAAGGACTTAGTGGAAATGCTAAGTCCCTGAAAACAGAATTACCAAGTGCCTCACTTTGCAAGCTTGTGCTAGTCACCACACACATCACAAAAATACATGGGTTGCACCTCTGGAAAGATGGCAAAACCCTAAACAAAACATATGTAGAGCATCAGGGCATATCATGCACACAATAATCATGGCAAAAATGACAAATGTCTAAATGGAGTAGTTGACTTGACAATTATCTCAAGTAGCCTTCTTCTAACAGCATTTCGGGCATCAAGATGAACTCAAATGAAAATGATGCAAATGGAATGAAATGATGTACTCTCTGATACGAACAATTTGGTATGCTATATGCCCAAATCGGAGCTACGGATGCGGAGATACGATGCTATGAACAGGAGCACATGGATTAGGAAATTCCGAGGACTTAGTGAAAAAATCAACCTCCCTCAGATCTAGGGTTGGCGCGGAATCCGAGGCACGGTCGGGGCACTATTCACCGGGGAGTCACCGGAGTTGGAGATGCCGCCGGGTCCGAGAGGAGGACGAGGCGGCCTTGGGCGTCGCCGGCGAGAGGCGGCGCGGCGGTGGAGGCGCGGTGGCGCGGCGAGGAGAGCAGCTCCGGTGCAGGAACGGCCGGCGAGGTGCGGCTCCAGCCGGCCGACGTCGAGCGGCGCGCGGCGGCTCTGGTCACCGGCGCGGAAGACGGTGGCGGCGGGGCGAACGCGGCGGGCGGCGCGGCGCGATGGGCCTCGGGGGCCTGCCCCGGGCCGCGCAGGCTTCAGCGGTGCGAGGCGGCGTGGCAGGCCACATGGCGGTCCATGGGTGGCTGGCGGTGAAGCGGACAATGTCCGTCGGTGCGGTTTTTTGTCCGGCGGCGGCGGAGATCCAGAATTTTAGGGTTAGGACGAGAGGAGATCCGCAAATTTCGGGAGGGGCTCTATATATAGGCATAGAGGGAGCTAGGAGAGTCCAAATTGAGCACGATTTTCGGCCACGCGATCATGATTGAATGCTCTAGATGATGGAGCAGGGTTAGGTGGGTTTTGGGCCAACTTGGAGGGGTGTTGGGATGCAACACACACGAGGCCTTTTCGGTCCCTCGGTTAACCGTTGGAGCATCAAATGAAGTCCAAATGGTACAAAACTTGACAGACGGTCTACCGGCAGTAAACCAAGGCTACTTGGCAAGTCTCGGTCCAATCTGGAAATGTTTAATCCCCACACACGAAAGAAAGCTAGAAATGACCACCCGAGCAGAACGAAATGCCGGAATGCAAAACGGACAATGGGGAAAATGCTCGGATGCATGAGATGAACACGTATGCAAATGCAATGCACATGATGACATGATATGAGATGCATGACAACGATAACAACACACGGAGACAAAGACCCGGACCCGAGAAAATAAAATAACTTAAAGCCAGAAACGGCAAGAGTTGGATTACATATTGGGTAAATCATATCCGGGGTGTTACGTGCCAACAGAAGGGTCACTATGCCAACAAATGCTTCAACCAGAGGCGTCTCCCTCCTCCTCCTCCTGTGAGATCGGCAAGTACAGCTATGGTCAAGCATAACCCCAAGTCTGCTAAGGTCAACTTGCTGAACGCAGCTCAGGCAGAGGACTCGCCAGATGTGATTATGGGTAACCTTCCTGTTAATGACATTCCCGCAAGAGTTCTTTTTGATACTGGTGCATCTTTATCATTTTTGTCGAAGCCTTTTGAATCCATGCATGATGTGCATACTATTGATTTGCCTAAGCCGATAGCGGTTTCTTCTCCAGGGTTGTTCATGAGCACCAAAATGTTGGCTCCGGATGTTACTATCACACTGGGCGATTACAAGTTTCTTTCTTCCCCAATGGTCCTTGGTAACTCGGATATTGATATTATTCTCGGAATGGATTAGCTTTCTAAGCACAAGGCGCATCTTGATTGTGCAGCCAGGCAGATTCAATTGACTCATTCGTCTGAGGATGTAATTGTCTTTGCCGCCCGTGATGATACAATCCGTCTGTTTTCTCTCAATGAGTAGGGTGAACTGGATGCCATCTCGCAAATTCCACTCGTTTGCGAATATCAAGACGTCTTTCCAGAAGAGCTTCCAGGAATGCCTCCGCACTGGCCAGTTGAATTCGTCATCGATCTTGAGCCTGGCACAGAACCGGTGTGCAAACGTCCTTACAAGCTCGGACCTAAAGAGTTGAAGGAGCTGAAGAAGCAACTCGATATTCAAGAGCAAATGGGTCTCATTCGACCTAGTTCCTCTCCGTGGCGTTGTGGAGTTCTTTTTGTGAAGAAGAAGGATGGAATGGACCGACTTTGTATTGACTACCGTCCATTGAACAAGAAGACTATCAAGAAAAAATACCCACTTCCCAACATCAACGAGCTGTTCGAACAAATCAAAGGTGCCCAAGTATTCTCCAAGCTTGATCTCCGCATGGGTTATCACCAGATTCGAATCCGTGAGCAAGATATTCCCAAGACGGCTTTCAGGACAAGCTATGGGTCATATGAATACACTGTCATGTCTTTTGGCCTCGTCAACGCTCCTCCGACTTTCTCTCGCATGATGAACTTCATCTTCAATGCCTACACAAATGACTTTGTTTTGGTCTATCTCGACGACATTCTGGTCTTTTCGAAGAACAAGGAAGATCATGCCAAGCACTTGCGTTTGGTGCTCGATAAGCTCAGGGAACACCAGTTCTACGCCAAGTTCTCAAAGTGAGAATTTTGGCTCGATGAGGTTCTATATCTTGGGCATATCATCTCTGCCAAGGGCATTGCGGTGAAACCTGAGAAGGTGTCTGCAATTGTGAATTGGGAACCACCTCAGAACGTGAAGCAACTCCATAGCTTCCTCGGTCTCGCAAGCTACTGTCGAAGGTTCATTGAGAACTTTTCAAAGATCGCGAAGCCTCATTCAAATCTTCTCCAAAAGCACGTCAAGTACGTTTGGTCTCCGGAATGTGACATCGCTTTCAACTCTTTGAAAGAGAAATTGGTCACTCCTCCATTTCTGACTCCTCCTGATGAATCCAAACCATTCGAGGTTTTCTGCGATGCCTCTCTTCAAGGTCTTGGTGCAGTGTTGATGCAAGAGAAGAAAGTTGTGGGTTATACCTCTCGCCAGTTGTAGCCCAATGAGAAGAACTACCCAATCATGACCTCGAGTTGGCGGCAGTTGTGCATGCTCTTTTGACTTGGAGACATCTCTTATTGGGAAGAAAAGTGCACATCTTCACTGACCACAAGAGTCTCAAGTACATCTTCACTCAGCCTAATCTCAACCTCAGGTAGACTCGATGGGTCGAAATGATTCAAGAGTATAATCCGAGTATCGAGTATACTCCAGGCAAGGCCAATGTGATTGCTGACGCATTGAGCAGGAAGGCTTATTGCAACTGTCTGATTCTCAAGCCTTATCAACCCGAGCTCTGTGAAGCTTTCCGCAAACTTAATCTGCAAGTTGTTCCTCGAGGTTTCCTCGCTAACCTTCAAGTCTCTCCTACCTTGGAAGACCAGATTCGCCAAGCTCAGCTTCTTGATGTTATGGTGAAGAAGGTGAAGATTGGGATTGCCAAGAGTCAACCCAAGTACAAGTGCTACCGCCTTGATGACAAGGATACTCTCTTCTTTCAGGATCGTATTGTTGTGCCCAAAGGTGATCTTCGTAAGGTTATCATGAACAAGGCTCACAATTCACTCCTCTCCATCCACCCTGGGAGCACAAAGATGTATCAGGACCTCAAGCAGGCTTATTGGTGGACTCGAATAAAGCGCGAGATTTCTCAGTTCGTGAATGAGTGTGATGTCTGCTGAAGAGTGAAGGCAGAACACCAAAGGCCAGCTGGTCTCCTCCAACCTCTTGCCATTCCAGAATGGAAGTTTGGCCACATTGAGATGGACTTCATGACTGGGTTTCCAAAGTCCAAGCATGGCAATGATGCTATATTCGTTGTCTCACTAAAGTGGCTCACTTTCTGCCTATCAAAGAGGCTATCACTGCAGCTCAATTGGCGGAGCTCTATACCTCTCGAATTGTCTCGCTTCACGGTATTCCACAGGTGATCTCTTCAGACCGTGGTAGCATCTTTACCTCCAAGTTTTGGGATTCTTTTCAGAAGGCCATGGGCACCAACATCCGCTTCAGCACAGCTTTCCATCCTCAAACTAGCGGTCAAGTCGAGTGTGGCAACCAGATTCTTGAAGATATGCTCAGGGCTTGTGTGATCTCCTTCGGCATGAAGTGGGAGGATTGTCTTCCATATGCTGAATTCTCCTACAACAACAGTTTTCAAGCAAGTTCGGGCAAGGCCCCATTCGAAATTCTGTATGGCAGGAGTTGCCGTACCCCTCTCAACTGGTCTGAAACCGGTGAACGTCAACTTCTAGGAAATGACTTAATCACACACGCAGAGGAAATGTGCAAAGTTATTCGAGATAACCTCAAAGCAGCGCAATCGCGCCAGAAGAGCTACTATGATAGTAAGCACCGTGATTTGGCTTTCGAGATCGGAGATCATGTTTACCTCCGCGTCTCTCCAATGAAAGGTACTCGTCGCTTCGGTATCAAAGGGAAGCTTGCCCCTAGATACGTTGGACCTTTCAAGATCGTCAGCAAGAGAGGTGATCTCGCCTATCAACTCGAGCTTCCTTCAAACTTTGCAAATGTGCATGACGTGTTCCATGTATCTCATCTCCGCAAGTGCTTCAAGACTCCTGACCGCACCGTCAACTTCGAAGACATTGATCTCCAAGAAGATCTCTCTTATCGTGAGCACCCCATCGCTAATCTTGAAGAGACTGAACGCAAGACTCGCAATAAGTCAATCAAATTCCTCAAAGTCAAGTGGTCACACCATTCCGACTGTGAAGCCACTTGGGAATGCGAGGATCACCTCCATTCTGAGTACCCGGCGTTCTTCCAGTCCTAGATCTCGGGACGAGATCCTTTCGTAGTGGTGGAGTGTTGTAACACCCCGGATGTAATTTACCTAATATGTACTCCAACTCTTGCCATTTCCGGTGTTAAGTTATTTTATTTTCTCGGGTTCGGGTTTTTGTCTCCGTGTGTTGTTGTTGTTGTCATGCATCTCATATCATGTCATCATGTGCATTGCATTTGCATACGTGTTCGTCTCATACATCCGAGCATTTCCCCATTGTCCGTTTTGCACTCCGGCACTCCGTTCTCCTCCGGTGGTAATTTCTACCTTCTTTTCGTGTGTGGGGGTTAAACATCTCCAGATTGGACCGAGACTTGCCAAGCGGACTTGGTTTACTACCGGTAGACCGCCTGTCAAGTTTCGTACCATTTGGACTTCGTTTGATGCCCCAACGGTTAACTGAGGGACCGAGAAGGCCTCGTGTGTGTTGCAGCCCAACACCCCTCCAATTTGGCCCAAAACCCTCTCCATCATCTAGACCTTTCGATCACGATCGCGTGGCCGAAAACCGCACCTCATTTCGACACTCCTAGCTCCCTCTATGCCTATAAATAGGTCCCCTCAGAAATTCTCGTTTTCCTCTCCCCGAACCCCTAGATCCAGCTCCTCCGCACGGCCGGACACGTCCGCCGCCCGCCCGGACCACTCCCGTGGCGCCATGTGGCATCGGCCACCGCCTCCCGTGGCCGGCCCGCGAAGCCCGAGCCAGGCCCCCGCGGCCTCGCTCGTCGCCGCCTCGCTCGGTAGGCGCGCGCCGCCCGCCTTCGCTCCACTCCGGCACCGCAGCTCCGGCCGGCGTGCCCGCGCCGCCACGCTCATCTGCTGGTGCCGCCCAACTCGCTCCGCTCCAGCGACCGCCCGCCGCCTCGGCTTCCTCCTCCCTCTCCGGCTAGTTCCCTTCTGGCCGGCGAGCTCCTCGGCAAGTCCGGCGATATCTCCGGCCAGCTACAGGGTTTGAGGTGAACCTCGGGGGGTGTGCACCCCGGATCTGTATCTGAGATTTGAATCTCGGGGTTGACTTTCTGTTCCTAACCCTAATTATTTTGCTAGGTTCATCATGCCGTAACTTTGCATCCGTAGATCAGTTTTGGGCACATAGCATATCAAAATGTTCGCCTCACAGAGCACATCATTTCATCTCATTGCCTCATTTTCATGTGAGTGTATATTGATGCCCAAAATGCTGTTGGAAGAATGCTATTTGAGTTAATTGTCAGATCTGCTACTCCAAATAGCTATTTGTAATTTTTGCCATGATTAATGTGTGCATGATATGCCCCTGAGCTCTACATGTGTTTTGTCATATGCTTTGCCATATTTCCAGAGGTGCAATCCATGTATTTTTGTGATGTGTGTGGTGACTAGCACAAGCTTGCAATGTGGTGCACTCGTTAACGCTGATTTCAGGGACTTAGCATTCCACTAAGTCCATGATCTGTTTTTATCAATATGCCATATGTTCATGTTGTTTCCTAATGTTCCGTGCCTCTTTTGAGGATGATCAGTAAGGATGATTTGTTAATCTTGTAGTGCTCTATCCATCCATGTCTTTGTTTGCAATTATGGAGCAACCTAGCTTGAGTCAATCGAGCTCTACTTTTGCTATTTCGTAAATCTGGGTAGATTGTCTACTTGTTAGCAATTTTGCCGAGGATGTTGTAGTTGATCCGTGCATGCTATGTTATTGTTCTTGCCATGTCTAGCTTGTATAATGTGTATTCTTGACTTGTGTATGCTTAGATTGTCATGCCTTTCTCTGTAGTGAGTGTATCAAGCTCGTAAACATGCCTACTTGATATCTGATTTGTATGTTCCAGTTTTTCGCTAAGTCTGTGATCTGATTATGTTTTTGCCATGTTCACATGCTTGCAATTGTATTTTCTGATCCCTTTTGGCTCAAGGTCACTAAGGGACTTTTGTTAAGCTCTCTGAGTAGCTCCATGCCATGCTTTACTTTGCCATGTTAAGTTCCAGTAACAAGTAGTTTTCATGCTCCAAAGTGTGCTACCTGATCTGAAATTCCAGACAAGTGTTAATTTCACTAAGTCTGAAATATGTTTCCAATTGCACTTTTGCCATGCTTGTTTGAACCTGTTAATGGATGAATTGGACGTAGCTTAGTGTTCATTTTTTGTTAAGCATCATGAATGGATCCCTGCCATGTATTTTGTTGTCTTGTTTGAGTGTTCTAGCATGTTTAACTTATTGCATTTAGATGGCTACTTGCTGTATATCGCAGACCGGTGCCATATTTCATTATTTCCAAACCGTGTCTCTGATTCCGGTGTTCTTTATATCGATTTCAACCGAAATCACCTCACCTTTCCAGTGGCACACTTGGATTTCCAATTTGAGGCCAGGTTCATTCATCACTTGCCAAATCTTGCATATCCATCACATATCGCATCCCGCATAGCATACCATGTTTGCATCATGTTGATTGAGTTTTGCACGTGGTTGATTGTGTCCTTTTTGCTTGTTTGTCTTGTTTGGGTAGAGCCGGGAGACGAGTTCGCTAACGAGGAGCCCGTTGAGTTTGCTTTCGAGGATCCAGTCAACTCTGACAACTTTGCAGGCAAGATGATCATACCCTCGAAATCACTTCTATCTTTGCTTTGCTAGATGCTTGCTCTTTTGCTGTGCGTATGCTACGATGCCTACCACTTGCTTATAATGCCTCCCAAATTGCCATGTCAAACCTCTAACCCACCATGTCCTAGCAAACCGTTGATTGGCTATGTTACCGCTTTGCTCAGCCCCTCTTATAGCGTTGCTAGTTGCAGGTGAAGATTGGAGACCGTTCCTTGTTGGAACATTATTTACTTGTTGGGATATCACTATATTATCTTGTTATCTTAATGCATCTATGTACTTGGTAAAGGGTGGAAGGCTCGGCCTCTCGCCTAGTGTTTTGTTCCAGTCTTGCCGACCTAGATTCCGTCATATCGGTGTTATGTTCCCGGATTTTGCGTTCCTTACGTGGTTGGGTAATAATGGGAACCCCTTGACAGTTCGCCTTGAATAAAACTCTTCCAGCAATGCCCAACATTGGTTTTACCATTTTCCACTTAGCCTTTTCCCTTGGGTTTTGCGGACTCATGGGTCATCTTTATTTTAACTCCCCAGGGCCAGTGCTCCTCTGAGTGTGGGTCCAACCGAGCGATGTCCGGGGCTACCAGGGGCAACTCTGGGCTGGCCTACCCAACGTCTTGCTCATCCGGTGTGCCCTGAGAACGAGATATGTGCAGCTCCTATCGGGATTTTTTGGCACATATGGGTGGTGTTGCTGGATTTGTTTTAACTTGTCGAAGTGTCTTGTAGAACCGGGATACCGATTCTGATAGGAATGTCTCGGGAGAAGGTATATCCTTCGTTGACTGTGAGAGATTGTCATGGGCTAAGTTGGGACTCCCCGGCAGGGATTTGAACTTTCGAAAGCCGTGCCTGCGGTTATGGGCAGATGGGAATTTGTTAATGTTCGGTTGTAGATAACTCAAACCTTAACTTAATTAAAATGAATCAACTGTGTGAGTTACCGTGATGGTCTCTTCTCGGCGGATTCCGGGAAGTGAACACGGTGCTGGAGTAATGCTTGTCGCAGGATGTTCTCTAGTTCTTCGTTCGCGCTTTGCCTTCTCTTCTCGCTATCTTTTGCGAACAGGTTAGCCACCATATGTGCTAGTCTCTTGCTGCAGCTCCACATATTTACCTTGCTTTACCTATAAGCTTAAATAGTCTTGATCGCGAGGGTGCGAGATTGCTGAGTCCCTGTGGCTCACATATTACTTCCAAACCAGATGCAGGGCCTGATGACTCCGTTCCAGATGACGCGCTTGAGCTCAAGTGGGAGCTTGATGAAGCTTCCCGCCATTACTATGTGTCTTTCCCTGATGATCAGTAGTGGTGCCCAGTTGGGGCGATCGGGACCGTGTTGCATGTTGGGTTGATCTTTTATTTTGGCACCATAGTCGGGCCATGAGTGATTGGATGATGTAATGCTATTTATGTACTTTGTTTGACGTGGAGAGTGTAAGCCAACTATGTACCTTCCCCTTTTATTATCTATATTACATGGGATGTTGTGAAGATTGCCTTACTTGCGACATTGCTTTCAATGCGGTTATGCCTCTAAGTCATGCTTCGACACGTAGGAGATATAGCCGCATCGAGGGCGTTACACCAATCTTGCCAAAAGAGTCAATATGATCGTAAACATAAGCTCATGACTTATGAAGTCGGCGAGAAGGCTTACCTCCGGGTTACTCCGTTAAAGGGAACCCATCGTTTCGGTATCACAGGCAAATTGGCTCCTCGTTACGTTGGACCTTTTCGCATTCTTGCCAAACGAGGAGAAGTTGCCTAACAATTGGAACTACCTTCGCATCTTTCTAGAGTTGACGATGTCTTCCACGTTTCTCAACTCAGGCGTTGCTTCGCGGATCCTATCCGTGGAGTGGACCACGAAACGCTTGATCTACAAGATAACCTCTCATATCGGGAATATCCCATTCGTATCCTTGATCAAGCCGAGCGTACCACTCGACGCCATAATATCAAGTTTCTCAAGGTTCAATGGTCACACCATTCTGAGAAAGAAGCCACTTGGGAAAGGGAGGATCGTCTTCGACTTGAGTACCCCACCTTCTTCCCGGAGGATCCTAAATCTCGGGACGAGATTCTTTTGAGTGGGGGTGAGTTGTCACATCCCTGCTTTTAGTCATGCATTAGGATTGGATGAACATGTGCGTCATGTTTAAATTTCTCTTAAACTTGAAATGGGGCCTAATCAACCCCAACACCCCCTGAAAATGTTAATTTCCAACAATTGGAATTTCAATGAACCCAAATGCCCTTCATAAAAGGCCACCATTTTTGGTCTTGACTACAACCTCTGGCAAAAATGGTCTTGCAATTTATGGAGCCATTCTAGATTTTTGAACAAGCCATATGTATTTGAATTTGGGCATTTTAAATGCTATAAATATTTTAAAGTGCTCAAATAATCTTGGAAGCATTTTTAGGGAGTTGAGAATATTCCCAAATGTGCCTCTAAATATTTCCAGAGTTTTTGGAAATGAAATAGTATTTATTCTATTTCAATACACATAGCAGGAAATAAATAAAAGCAACACAGAAAAGAGAGAGAGAGTTAGACTTACCTGTCGCCCTGGCCTGGCCCAGCTCGGCCCAGCCCACTGGCTACCGCCAGTCATCCCCCTCCTCTCGCCAGGACGACGAGAGGTGCGTGGCCGGCGCCCGCAGCCACGCGCCGGCCACCTCCTGCTTCTGCCGACGCCTAGGACGTCGTCTACGAGTGCCACGCACTCTCCCTCGTCCCCCTCTCACTTTGCCCACTCTCCCCGTGCCCCTCTCCCTCCTCTGGCTCTCTCCCCATTCCCTCCCGAGAGGAACTCGTCGCCACCATCGCCATTCACAGCGGCCATCGACCCCCTCTCGTCTCTTTGACATGTCCCCGAGCACCACCGACGTCTTCCTCTTCCTCACGGGCGAGCCACGACGCCTCGGACGAACTGCAACGCTGCAACCGCCAGCTTCTTCAACCTTGGTCGCCAGAGACCCCCCTCGCCGCTCCGCTCGCTCCGGTGCTTCCCCTAGCATGCTGAGGCCACCGCTACACTCCCCGTTTTCTCCCTCGAACCGCGGGCTCCGTTGAGCCCGAGAGCTTGGCTCCGCTGGCCATGCCGCCGCCATGGCCACCATCACCTATAGCCATAGCTGAGCGTGTCACCGTGCTCAGTGCACCACCAGGAGGCCGTAGGACCCCTCTGCGCCCCCTGCCGTGCCTCCTAACGCCGTTTCCGTGCACGCCCAAACTCCGTCCGCCGCCTGGCTCGACCCCGGCATTGTTTCCGGCCTCCCCGAGCTCCACTTCCACCACCAAACGCCGCGGCTTGCCCCCAGCTACTCGTAGGACCAAACCGCAGTCGATTTGGTCGACTTTGGGCAAAAACCGAACCACATTCTGACCGTGGACTAACGTGCGGGCCCAGGTTGACTTCCGCCCCTAAGCCTATGACAGGTGGGGCCGACCTGTTAATTAGTTTAGGATTAGTGTTAACTAATTCTAGTTAGTTTAGGTCATTGACATGTGGGCCCAGGCCCCACTAACAGTTAATTAGTAGTAACTTAATCCTGTTAGTTAGATGAGTCACTGACAGACAGGGCCCACCAGTCAGTTTTGACTGGCCCTGGCGCCTTTGACTCGCTGCCGTCATAGTGACGCAGTGCTGACGCAAATATTCATTTTCTGGATTTATTTTTATATAGGAAATTCTATAAAATAGCCAAAACTTCTAAAAATCTTAGGAATTAATCTGTAACTCCAAATGAAAAGATTTATATATGTATTTTGATCAGAAAAATTCAATCTATCCATTGGTAATGGTTTTATGCATGACAAAACGAGATAACCTTGCTGTTTAAGCAAAATAAGATAATGCGCTAATATGTCTATGTTAAGTGAACTAACATTTGAATCAATGAGTTCATTCCTTTCTTTTTTAGCTTGCATTAGGCCAAGACACATTCATATTGCCATGTCATAGCATGCATCATATTGTTGCATATCGTCATGTATTGATTATGTTCCGTGTGTCTTTTGTGGTAGGTTCTGCCTCCGAGGATAACCCCGAATATCCGTCTGAAGGGCAGTACCCTACTACCAGTACATCAGGCAAGCAGCCCCATTGATCATATCGATACAATCCCATGTTCTCGCCTCTGCTCTCATTTACTGCATGACCTGTCATTGCAACAGTAACTAGATGAAACCCACTAGCATGTGTAGGAGTTGATTGAGCCATGTATGTGTTTCCTACCTTGCTATGCCTGCTATGCTTAGAGTTGTGTCAGGTCTGGTTCATCTGGTGATGGGCTAGAGTGAAATGATTATGTCGGTCATGTGAGGAATGTGTTGAACATGATTTGGTAAAGGTATCGATGAGAGGCCATGTAGCAGTACATGGTGGGTTGTTTCATTGAGGCCGTCCATAAGAACTAAGATCTGTATGCGTGATTTAAGATTCAGCTACTACCACACTTTGGGCCCTAAAATATGACCCTTCTTGACTTACTGACCCCTCTCGCCCTTTGTCCAGGAGATGCAACTAGTTTCTGCTGTTTGTAGGTTATGTGTTGGCGGTCGTGCGTAGCGCTGACCCTAGGGGTGGGCTATGATGCGGTAGATACACTGTGGCCGGGTATGCCGGGCGCCCGTTTGGCGTCTCGGGACTCTGTACCCATCGTTTGGGGCCGTTGAGGACACCCTGCCCGGATTTCCTTGAGGATGGAACCTGAATAGGCGATAAACCTGGACTAGAGACTTGTGCGGTTAGTCAGGTCGTGGTCTACACCCACGTCGGTTTTCGCTTGAAGTCGGCCGAGCACATGTTGTGTGCAGACGCTAAGTGGTGGAAACATGTGTGATGAAGTACACCCCTGCAGGGTACAAAACTATTCGAATAGCCGCGTCCGCGGTAAAGGACTACTTGGTTGCCTATAGCGTTCATAGACAAGTTAATGGATACTACTAAAAGACTCAAGATAAGTGTGAGTACTGAGGATGGCCCTCCCGTAGGATGACGAGGGAGGATCCCCGGTGGAGTATTGTGTTGGTGATTAGCAGACTCGTGTGCGAAAACTACTTTACTAGTGGAGTCTCGTAGGATAGCTTAGCGAAGATTCAAAGCTGGCTTGCTGCAATAACTCCACCACCTTATTGAGAATGAGCATGTATAGTATGTTTTGATGTAAGACATGTTGAGTACCTTTGTACTCATGTTTGCTTAATTATTGTTTTCAGACGACAACACCGCCCCCTCTGATGGGTTCTACGTAGACCTTGATGTCGACGAGTGACTAGCCACCCAGCTGGTGATCCTGGCCATGGAGGGCCCTATGTAGATAGACAGGCGTTGAGAAGCCTTCTTTCTTTCTAGTGTCTGTACTCAGACTATTTGCTTCCGCATGTGCTTGTATGCTTGTATGACTTGAGTGTCGGGTCATGTGACCCCTACCTGTATGAACATGTTATGTATGGCTCTCTAGAGCCTTTAAATAAAGTGCTTGCTTTGTAGAGTTTTGTTGTGATGCCATGTTGTATTTACACATATCGAGCATATTGTGTGTATGATTGAAATGCTTGGTATGTGTGGGATCCGACAATCTAGTTGTTTATCCTTGGCAGCCTTTCTTATGGGGAAATGTAGTCTAGTGTTCCTCGAGCCATAGTAGTCCGCTACAGCCCGGTTCACCGGAGTCCTGCTAGCCCAGCACTACTGCTCAGGACACTTGACTGGCCGGCATGTGTTCCACTTCGTTCCTATGTCTGTCCCTTCGGGGAAATGTCACGCGGTGACATCCGGAGTCCTACCTAGCCTACTACAGCCCGGGTTCCCCGGAGTCCTGTTAGCCCAGTGCTACAGCCCGGATTCACTCGCTGATGACCGACATGCTCGATGTGATTCATGTATGCCTGTCTCCATAGGTATGTGCCGCTTTGGGTTCACGACTAGCCATGTTGGCCCGGGTTCTCTGTCATACGGATGCTAGCGACACTATCATATACGTGAGCCAAAAGGCGCAAACGGTCCCTGGCCATGGTAAGGAGACACCCGTGGGGATACCGTGCGTGAGGCCGCAATGTGATCTGAGGTGTTACCGGCTAGATCGAGGTGACTTGGAATCGGGGTCCTGACAGCAACGAAGACATGGGCTTTGGAATCACCTCAAATGGAGTTGTGAGCGAAAAGTTATAGCCCGACAAAGTTCAGGGACCAATCTGTAAAAATAACTCTACAAACAGGCCCCTGAGCTAAAAAACAGAAAACACATTCTCAGAAAAATAGGCTTTCACAGCAGAGAAAATGTATTTCCAGCCGTAGTTAAATGAGAATACGTTTTCTCACAAAGAAAACGTATTTGCCACCGAACTAAGACAACAATACGCTTTCACTAAACGGAAACGTATTTAGACGAAATGCATTTCCACTTATCTAACGTGGACGATGGGGCCGGGCTTGAGGTGCTGACAGGTGGGGTCCGCGGGGAGGGGCCCGTCGGCCTGACTGTTTTCAACCTCCCGCTCGGGGAGCTCCTAGCAGAGGGGAGAGGCACGCCCCGACGGCGATTGCCGGTGCTACGGGGCATCTCCGGTGAGGCTCCGGCTATGGATGGATTCAGCGCTCAACGGCGCATCCAAAGATCCTATCCACAGCCGGCGGGAGGACCCGAGACGACGACGAGCTTGGCACCGTCAGACAGGGGCTTCGACCATCGGAGAACTCCTGGCAAGGGGCCATCGGAGGAGGACTGGGAGTGCTGGGGTGGATCTAGGGTGTGGATGGGGGCCTCTAGAGGTGGAAGAAGGAGGGGAGGAGCCCCGGGCTGCTCAGATTTGAGCGGAGCCCGACGGCGGCTGCGGTGGCCATGGGAGACGAGGAAAGGCTCCGGGACCGATTGGAGTGGTCAGGGAGGTTGTTGGGAGTGAGGGAGGGGCAATGGAGTGCTCGGGAGGCCACGGGATAGCCTTATATAGCCGTGGGGCGAGGAGGCCGACCTAGCGTCGCCGCGGACGCATGGTCGGCGCCGCGAACGCATGTCCTTGCGCATGCGCTAGCGGTTAGACGACGAGGGAGGAGCGGCGGGCAGACTCACAGGATGAAGGAGGCCAAGAGGGACACAGGGCGGAAGGCGACGGCGAGGAACAGAGCCAAACAACCACTGTGGTCTCATGGGTGTTCAGCGGCGAGCGTCGGTGAGGGGTTTTACTGAGAGGGAGAGAGGTCCTGGAGGACGGCGACAACACAGTAAATCTATTAGGCATGCTCGTGCCCGTTGAGACGCCGAGCAGAGGAGGTACCCGAGCAAGAATCCACCCTCGGCATGGCCAATGGCAGCAGAGCGCGCGCACAGGCATGCTGTTAACACGGTCACTGCGTGCACTGGCTTGTAGCATGTAGTCCATCCAGGGGAGGTTGCAACTAAGGTGGTAGATCGGTTAAAAGAGCTGTGGTTAAAAGGTAATCACCCATTGAAGTTTACTATAGTAAACTTGGGTGAACACTGGTGATCAACAGGGATTTTGCTGGCGCCAAAGAGTTTGTCTTGGGTGATTGACTAAGGAAGGACTATGATCCTGGAGGTTTTGAGGCATAATGGAGCACAAACTAACATAGTTGCTTTGTAACTCACATTATGTGTCCAGAATCAAGATTTGGATGATGCACTCACATGGAGTAACACCTTGGGGTAAAACTTGGCAGGGGTTAGTTATTTGGCCAGATAAAGGTGCTGTAAAAATTTCATACCAATTGGACAAGCCAAAGTGGTACTTGCTTCACAAACATCACCTCTGGACAGAAACTTGTAAAAATTCTAGAGGAGTATTGGCTAGGTGAAATGGTGCCAAATTTGGTGGAGAGAAGTTATTTCGGTAGAAGAATGCTCTGGTAAAATTTGCAGGCACAATGAAGCAATATAAAATATATTTTCTTCACAACCTGAAAATATTGACAGAATCAAAGATTTGATGTTGTGCTCACATAGATCAAGGGATGGAGCTGAAATTTGGAGGAGAGCAATGATATGAGCAGAAGAAGAGACATGCAAAATTTCAACTCATTTGGATTAACCTAGCTAGCACTTCCTTCACAATGCCTTCTGACTGACAAAAAGTTTGAAAAATTGCTGAGGAAGATTGGCTAAGCAGATAAAGTTGAATTTTGGCATGAGGCAATTATTTGGACATAAAAGAATTCCCAACAAGTGTGGGAGCAAACAAGATTGGATAGGTGGCACTTCCTTCACAGAAAGGCACACTAGAAAGAAATGAATATTAATTATTGGGGGATTATTCTTGGGCTAGGACAGGAATGTTTGGGCTTATTTGAGCAATATATGACCCGAAGAAATGATGAGAATTATTTGGGAATTTTTGGATGGACAGAAATATAGGTTGCTTCACAACCTAGGGCAGATAGGATATTCCTTTAATAGAAAAATGAATTTTCCCTAGAAAAGAAAATAGGGTTTGGTCAAGTAGTGGAGTGACATGACCTTGGCAAAGTTTTTAGGATGATGAGCCACTTGGGAGGGGAAATGAGGATGATGACAAAGCCAAAAAACCACTCCAAAAAGAAAAACAGAGCAAAAACCAATAAATCAAAAAGGAAAAAGAAAAGGGCCAAAATCCAGGTTGTTACACCTACGGCGACCGTCCAAATACCGGAAAGATCGGGAGGATGGACACGTCCATTTGGGGGTCCAGTTTCTGCCGGGGAGCACGAGAGCAAGCGAGGCTTTGGCCACGGCAGGGACAGGTGATGGTGAGGTTCAGCACAGTGAGGAAGGTGCGAGGAGGAGGTGATGGAGCGTGGGGTGAGTTGGCGGTGGTGATGAGAGTGTGCAGGAGTGTTCAGGGGGAAGAGAGGGATTGACGACCATGAATTTAAGCGGCGACCGACGACATTGCTCCAGCCATGTATGTGCACGGAGAGCACGAGACGAGGAGTGGGTTGGTCCGGCGGATGCACGAGAGGGACAGAGAGTCAGCGGAGTAGAGAAGGGGCCCGAGGGTGACCTTATATGGGTGTGGCCATGGTGCACCATGGGCAGCGTCCACCGATGCGCTCCGGTGAGACCGCGGAGGGGAGAAGAGAGAGGTTTAGGAGGGGGCCGACAGTATGTTGTGGCGTGGACGCCGAGGCGGCCTCGAGGGTCACAAGGGGAAGGCCTGAGGTCGGCGGGGTTATCGGGCAGAGGGCGGCTACAGTGCTCCAGTGCACTGTAGCGTGCTTTAGATTGCGTCTATGGCTGGCATAGGCATTGTTTAGGGGCCATGGGCGCAACCACTAATCTCTAGTAGCTCTAGGAGGGAGTAAACAATAGGGGAGAGGCATTGGATGCCCTGGAGAGCGAGTAGGAGAGGAGAGAGGTTGAGGGAGAGAAAGAGAGAGGAAATATATGTCCAGAGAGGGAGAGAGAGGTTTTTACCCCCCAATAATGGAGTTGTGATATTTCCATCGTTACTGGAGGTAGAAAGGGGACTAGGAGGAGATGTGGTAAAAAAAATTGGCTCAAGGAGAATAGTGGAACAGATCAAAATGGTGAATTTGGAAATGTGGCAGAAGGTGTTTGATGCATGTTTAAGTCACTTGCACTCATCTCCTTCTTGTGCCACTTGATGGGGGTGTTGAGGATGAGCATTTGGCATTGTGTTGGAAATTTTAGCGCATTTGGATAAAGTTGCCAATGCAACTTTCGTAAACCCTAGAAATCAACAAAAATTGGTTTGCATAGATCTACCTAAGATAATCTCTTCTCCTTGATGCACCACTTGGTGTACTGACATTATTTGGGTATTTTAGCATGTCCACAAAGTTTGGGATCAAATGGAGAAAGTTGGCTATGTAGAGTTGTTTAAGTTTGGTTCTGCAGAGAGAGGGTTTTGAGGCACTTTTGTGAACCAAAATGATTTTGATTGACATGAAACTTTGGAAGATCATCATATTATGCATATGTGACTTGCTAGAATTTTCCTGGATTTATTTTAAAATATTTCTTATAGAAATATTTCAAATACTGGAAATGAATAGAAATGGTTTTGGAGGGTGTCGGTGTCAAAACCAGTGGATCTCGGGTATGGGGTCCTGAACGGTGCGTCTAAGGCGGATGGTAACATGAAGCGGGGGACACGATGTTTACCCAGGTTCGGGCCCTCTTGATGGAGGTAATACCCTACGTCCTGCTTGATTGTTCTTGATGATATGAGTATTACAAGAGTTGATCTACCACGAGATCGTAGAGGCTAAACCCTAGAAGCTAGCCTATGGTGTGATTGTCTGTTGTCCTACGGACTAAACCCGCTGGTTTATATAGACACCGGAGGGGGCTAGGGTTACACAGAGTCAGTTACAAGGAAGGAGATCTTCATATCCGTATTGCCTAGCTTGCCTTCCAAGCGAAGGAGAGTCCCATCTAGACACGGGACAAAGTCTTCAATCTTGTATCTTCATAGTCCAATAGTCTGGCCAAAGGATATAGTTCGGCTGTCCTGAGACCCCCTAATCTAGGACTCCCTCAATAGCCCCTGAGCCAGGCTTCAACTACGATGAGTCCAGCGCACAGTATTGTCTTCGGCATTGCAAGGCGGGTTCTTTTCCAAATCCTGAATATCTTCTAAGTAGTGTCCGGCTCCCATAAATGTTGGACTTCTTAGCTTCTGTGCCCAATAAGGGCCATCTTCCATGCGTCGAGCGAATGCGAGGAGCCAGAGCGTTTTTACATTCGCCCCCCTAGCCAGGTAAATAAATGGTATATTAAAGGGATGGGGATTCTTAGATCTAATCCACACCATCCTCCCACGGCGAGAATCCATCGGAGCGTGCTCGGAAAAATCCATTCCATCATGGCCGGCCACTACAGCTCCTCCTCTCACTCCCGTAGCCCTAAGCTCGGTGATTGGGAGAAGTGTTCCGCCCCGCACAGCCGATTAGTAGATTTTGCAGACCCATGGATTTCTCCCTCCAGCATACATTGTCCTCGTCCGAGCCGGGCTCGCCAACTATAATGACGGGGAGCAAGCGGAGAGCTTCCCCAGTCCCTCTAAGGGGGAGCCGGTCTGCCTTGTCCCGTACTTACTAAGGGGACTCAGATTTCCAATTCATCCGTTCCTCCGCGGGCTCCTGGAGTTTTACGGCCTCCAACTGCATAATTTCACCCCTGCTTCCATATTACACATCGCTGGTCATGTTGCCCTTTGTGAGCTGTTTCTGGGCTGCGAGGCTAATTTCGAGCTGTGGAAAAGGTTATTTTTCCTTGTGCCCCTTACACAGAAGGGGTCACTTTATCAGGTGGGTGGAGCCGAAATATGGCGCATCGCCGAGACTGGATATTTGTCCGGTACTCCGAAGAAGACGTCCGAAGACTGGCCTTCGGAGTGGTTTTACACGGAGGACGTCCCCGTTCCAGACCCTGTTCAGCGGGGTCTTCGTGAGTTCAACAATGCTCCTTTGAAGAAACGCCGAAGCTGGCGCCCACGGAGCCCCCAGGCGGAAGACAATGGAGAATTCCTTTACCTGATGAACCGGATTAAAGCGCTGGCTCAATCACGATTGACAATAATCAAGGTTATGTCAATATGCATAATGTGGGTAGTGCAGCCACTTCAATATCGAGGGCACCCCCTGTGGTGTTTTAATGGGGAAGATGATGCCACCCTTTGCGGGCATAAGGGACCGGACTCCGCTGCTGCTTTAGCAAAAATTCTGTCCGAGTTGTTCAAGGGAGAGGAAGAGGAGTTCATCCGTATCAAACCACGGGATGGATTCTCCATGTACAACCCTCCAAGCTGGGTGAGTTTCACCTCTTTACCCCCATCCTTCCCGCATTCTTTGTCGTAGGTACTCACCTTGCCATTTCACGGCAGGAACTGCGAAAAGCTATAAGGAAGGTCAACAACCCACCTCCACAACCAGAGGACCCTAGCCGGGCCCTCGATCCAGACTCGAAGAGGATCCAGACATATTCGTGGAGCTGATAGATAGGCAATTCTATCAATTGAGCTGTGATGACGCCATGGTGGCCATAACAGCCAACTATCCCGGACTACTCCCTGCGTCGCACGTAAGAAAAACCAAAGTCCCAACTCCCAAAAGGGATCCCCTTTTATGCACTTCACCTACCATACACATATGGTGTTTTACAGGGAAGGTATTCGGGATGTCGTGCCGAACCCGCAGCAACTCACCAACAAGAGGCCTCAAAGCCGGGTAGGCCAAAAAGGAAGGCGGTCCGGACGGAGACGCCGGCACAGAGGTATGACGCAAAACCTCACTCCATGGTTGTCGTCTTTCTTAAAATATAATGATGTCCATGTTTCTTAGCAGAAAAAACGCTCGCCGGACTATATCCGGAGAGGCTGCCGATCACGCCTCGACCAGTCGGGTTCCAGGGCCGGACATGGAGGCGGAAGCTAACGCGGGGCAGACGCCGGATGATCCTCCTACGGAGGATGCGGATAGACTATCCGCTACAAATTCCCAAGTAGAGAGCGCCATGAATCACACGCGTCACCGGGCCGTACTCCTTGACGCTTGTTTCTCACCAGAGGCATTTGATGCCTTCAATTCTAGAGACGCGTACATCCGTGCTGCTCAAAATGGTCTAGCCAGAGGCACGAACCAGTATGTAAGGGATATACGGGTAAGCAAATCTAACGATTATATGTATCAGTAGCCCCTGAGACTTGAAACAGTTGACGCAACTGATTTAAGGATAATTATTTGTGCAGGTTCTTACAGAGAAGAATTCCCAATTGTCTAAAGAGCTGGACGAGTGCAAGGCCCAGCTAGGGGCCGCTGTGGCCACATTGAAAGAGACCAAGAAGGGTCCCTCTAGTAACACTTGTCTCCATTGCAAAGATTACAGGTACCAGGTAGTATGCGACATATATGCAAACCTAACAATAGATGTTGAAGGTGTCCCCGGAGTGAATCCGGAGGCCGTGGAGGTGGATGCAGCACGTGATGATCGACAGCGAAATGCTGGCAAACGCGTGCGGACGCGAGTCAGGAAGGAGAAAAATGATCTCCAAGACGCCAATATCCGGCTGGGCGTCGAACTAAAAGATGTCCGAGCCCAGCTTGCGGACTCCGTGAAGGAGAATAAACGGCTTCGGTGCGGCATTTTTAGTAAGTGCTTGAATGAACTTTTCAAGGAGTTCGGCGAAGAAGCCGGCTAACAGCGCTATGTCTATAGGTATGTTGACGGGTCGTCCCACGGAGGAGATGCCCGGGTCTTTGGGTGATCTTCTACCAGAGCTCTCTCAGCTGCACGAGCAAGTTCGGTAGGTGATGCAGGGTATTGCCCAAGCCTTGTGGCCATCCGCGTCCCCGCCAGGAGGCATGGGGGAGCTTATAGAGAAGCTCAAGGGAGTGCGGCAGCCCTTCCGATTATGGAAGATATCAGCCTGCCAACAAGGTGCAAGGGAAGCCTGGGCTATGGTGAAGACATGATATACCAAAGCGGACCCAAACAACATGCCCGAGGTCGGACCTGTCGGGCCCGATGGGAAAGAGATCCCTGTCAATTTAGTGTACGATCAAGTAGAATTAGCCGCAAAGTATTCCCAACAGGATTGTAGGCTAGACAGCCTATTGGATGGTATAGAAGAAGAATTGAACCAGTCTTAGCGACTGTGTAATTCAAGTGACATATGTAATGTCCCTAGCCGGATTGTAAATCATTTGTCATGGCGGACCTTTTCGCTTCGACCTCTGGACCCGACAGTCCGGAGTGTATCCGAATACCCGCTTGGTTATGTAAAAATTCGGGCATGCATGGAGACTAGGCGTAGGGGTCATAAGTGCTTGAACAGACAAGTACCCAACTAGTTATGTCATATTACATGGGTAGTAAGAAACATCTTCCAGTGATAATAGTTCCATTAAGGGTTCCTTTCCCTGGGTACGCATGCCCTAATGTGCATGTCCGAACTGCGAAAAGAGACACAGGTTATAAACATCTGGGGGCATGTTTCAAATTAGATAAAAGTCATCTTTTATTCACTAACCGAATATTCCCTTAAGAATGCTAGCTTTCAGCTTCACCCAGTCTGAGGTAGACATCCGACTAACCCGGCAGTAACAATCGCAGAGGTGCTCCCCTTATGCCCTAGCCTAATTAACGTGAACGTAGGGCATAAATACAAGAGCCAGGCAACCCAGCTTGGCCAAAACTTAAGTCATATCGATGCATATAATGGCGAAAAAGGTACATGCAGAAGAATAACACATGTATGGGACATAAAGCCCAGGAAAATAGTTAGATTAAGCTTCTGTATAAGAAGCCCCCAGGTATAATGAGCGCGGTTAGCGCATCAAGATTGTGTAACCAGGACACAAGTATGGCCTTTAAGGACCTTGAAGGGAGTAAAAACGGAGAAAGAGAGAAAATACAGATATGCAAAAAATTGATGGAGGTGAGGAGACGAACATAGAGTCCGGCGCTAGGCGTAGAATCTTCGGAGTCTGGCTGCATTCCATGGGTTTGGCTCGAGTCGATTATCCAATGCATCCCGCAGACGATATGCTCCACCGGTCCGAAACTGGTCAATAATGAAGGGACCCTCCCATTTGGGTTTGAGCTTGTTCTTTTTCTTCTCCGGCAGGCGTAGAACTAGTTCGCCAACGTTATAGGTTTTGGCCCATAAATCTCAGTTTTGATACCTTTGAGCCTGTTGCTGGTAGAATGCGGAACGGGCCTTTGCCACGTCATGCTCCTCCTCCAGGGCGTCCAAACTGTACGGCCGATCAAGCTCGGCCTCTTTTTCTTCATACATGCGCACTCGGGGTGAGTCATGAATTATGTCGCAGGGCAGAACCGCCTCTGCGCCGTACACCATGAAGAACGGTGTGTATCCGGTAGTGCGATTCAGCGTGGTCCGCAGTCCCCATAGTACGGAGTCGAGCTCCTCTACCCAGTGCGTGTTTGACTCCTTTAAGGACCGCACTAATCTCGGTTTAATGCCATTGATGATAAGACCATTCGCTCGCTCAACTTGACCGTTAGTTTGCTGGTGATAGATAGAAGCATAATCGAGCTTGATGCCCATGTTTCTGCACCAAAGTTTCACCTCGTCGGCTATAAAGTTCGTGCCATTGTCAGTGATGATGTTGTGGGGGACGCCATAACGGTGTACGACCACGGATATGAAGTCTATCACCGGTCCGAATTCAGCCATTTTGACAGGTTTGGCTTCTATCCATTTGGTGAATTTATCCACGATGACTAGTAAGTATTTTTTCTTATGGGTTCCCCCTTTAAGGGGTCCGACCATATCAAGCCCCCAGACCACAAAGGGCCAAGTAATGGGGATTGTTTGGAGAACGGTAGGCGGCATATGGCTTTGGTTTGCAAATAGCTAGCAACAGACGCAATGTTGCACCAGATGCTGCGCATTTGCCCCCGGGCCGTCGGCCAATAAAAACCTGTACGGAACGCCTTGCTTACAAGGGCCCGGGCAGCGGCGTGATGGCCGCTGAGTCTGGCATGGATTTCTGCCAAAAGCTTCCGCCCTTCCTCTTCGGAGATGCACCTTTGAAGGACTCTGGTAGTGCTTTCCTTATAAAGCTCTCCCTCGTGGACCTTGTAGGCTTTAGATCGCCGCACTATGCGGCGTGCCTCATTTTGGTCCTCGGGTAGTTCCTGCGTGGTTAGGTATGCCAGGAATGGTTCTGTCCACGATGCGATGTCGACCATTATTACGTGGGATGAAGGTGTTATTTCGATGGCAGAGCCTCCGATTGTATCAGAGTGTTCGGAATCTGGGTTGTGGGCGGGTTCGGACTGTTTTTGCCGGTGTCCCCTTCCCATACCACGGATGGTTTAAACAGTTTTTCCAGGAAGATGTTCGGTGGGACAGGGTCACGTTTAGCATCGATACGGTCGAGGATGTCCGCCGCCTGGTTGTTTTCCCGAGCCACATGGTGGAATTCAAGCCCCTCAAACCGAGCTGACATTTTGAGGACGGCGTTGCGGTATGCCTCCATTTTCGGATCCTTGGCATCGAAGTCTCCATTTATTTGGGATATTGCGAGGTTTGAGTCCCCACGCACCTCCAGGCGTTGACTGGCCATGGAGACTGCCATCCGGAGACCATGTAATAGGGCCTTGTATTCGGCTGCATTATTGGAGTCGGTATATATAATATTTGGAGTAAGTATTGCACTGTATCTCCGGTGGGGGACGTCAGGACGACGCCAGCCCCCAGACCAGCTAGCATTTTAGAGCCGTCGAAGTGCATGATCCAATTGGAGTATGCGTCGTACTCTTTAAGGAGTTCGGCTTCTGTCCATTCGGCTATGAAATCGGCCAGTACTTGTGACTTAATGGCTTGCCGTGATTTATATGCTATGTTGAACAGGAGGAGCTCGATAGCCCATTTCGCCATCCATCCTGTGGCATCGCGGTTGTTTATTATGTCGTTAAGTGGTACTTCGGAGGCCACTGTAATTGAACACTCTTGAAAGTAGTGTTGTAATTTCTAGGATGCCATGAATACCGCGTATGTGTCAGGACCCCGATTCCAGGCCACATCGATCTAGCCGGTAACACCTCATATCACTTTGCGGCCTCACACACGGTATTCCACGGGTGTCGCCTTACCATGGCCCGGGACCGTTTGCGCCTTTTGGCTCGCGTATATGACAATGTCGCTAGCATCCATATGACCGAGAACCCGGGCCGACATGGCTAGTCGTGAACCCAAAGCGGCACAGACCTATGGAGACAGGCATACATGAATCACAACGAACATGTCGGTCATCAACGAGTGATTCCGGGCTGTAGCACTGGGCTAGCAGGACTCCGGGGGATCCCGGGCTGTAGCAGGCTAGACAGGACTCCGGAGATCACCGCGTGACATTTCCCCGAAGGGACAGACATAGGAACGAAGTGAAACACATGCCGGCCAGTCAAGTGTCCTGAACAGTAGTGCTGGGCTAGCAGGACTCCGGTGAACCGGGCTGTAGCGGACTACTATGGCTCGAGGAGCACTAGACTACATTTCCCCATAAGAAAGGCTGCGAAGGACAAACAACTAGATTGTCGGATCCCACTCATACCAAGCATTTCAATCATACATACAATATGCTCGATATGAGTACATACAACATGGCATCACAACAAAACTCTACAACTCAAGTACTTATTTAAAGGCTCCAGGGAGCCATACATAACATATCCATACAGGTAGGGGTCACATGACCCGACACTCAAGTCATACAGTCATACAAGCACATGCGGAAGCAACTAGTCTGAGTACAGACTCTAGAAAGAAAGAAGGCTTCTCGAAGCCTGTCTATCTACATAGGGCCCTCCATGGCCTGGATCACCACCTGGGTGTCTAGTCACTCGTCGACGTCAAGATCTACGTAAAACCCATCGGAGGGGGCAGTGTTGTCGTCTGAAAACAATAAATAAGCAAACATGAGTACAAAGGTACTCAGCAAGTCTTACATCAGAACCTACTATACATGCTCATTCTCAAGAAGGTGGTGGGGTTTATGCAGCAAGCTAGCTTTGACTCTTGGCTAAGCTATCCTACGGAATCTTTTAGCAAAATAGTTTTCGCACACGAGTCCACTACTCACCATCACAATACTCCACCGAGGATCCTCCCTCGTATCCTACGAGGGGGCCATCCTCGGTACTCACACTTATCTTGAGTCTTTTAGTAGTATCCATTAACTTGTCTATGAACTGTATATGCAATCAAGTAGTCCTTTACCGCGGACGCGGCTATTCGAATAGTTTTATACCCTGCAGGGGTGTACTTCGTCACACATGTTTCCACCACTTAGCGTCTGCACACGAAATGTGCTCGGCAGACTTCAAGCGAAAACCGACGTGGGTGTAGACCACGACCTGACTAACCTCACAAGTCTCTAGTCCAGGGTCATCGCCTATTCAGGTTCCATCCGCAAGGAAATCCGGCCGGGGTGTCCTCAACGGCCCCGAACGATGTGAACAGGGTTCCCGAGACACCAAACGGGTGACTCGGTACACCGTGCCACGGTGTATCTACCGCAACATAGCCCACCCCTAGGGTCAGCGCTACGCACGGCCGCCAACACATGTCCTACAAACACCAGAAACTAGTTGCAACTCCTGGACTGAGGCGAGAGGGGTCAGTAAGTCGAGCGGGGTCATATTTCAGGGCCCAATGTGTGGTAGTAGCTGAATCTTAATTCACGCATACCGAACACAGTTCTTAGGGACGGCTTCAATGAAACAACCCACCATGTACTCCTACATGGCCTCTCATCGATACCTTTACCAAAACATGTTCAACACATCCCACATAATACTGGCACAAGCATTTCACTCTAGCCCATCACCCAGATGAACCAGACCTGACACAACTCTAAGCATAGCAGGCATAGCAAGGTAGGAATCACAAAACATGGCTCAATCAACTCCTACACATGCTAGTGGGTTTCATCTAGTTACTGTGGCAATGACAGGTCATGCAGAGGATAAGGGTTCAACTACCGTAGCACACAGCAGTTTGAATCGTGTTGTCTTAATGCATTAAATAAGAGCAGGAGCGAGAACATGGGTTGTATCGGAATGATCAATGGTTGCTTGCCTGATGGAGTGGTGACGGGATACTGCCCTTCAGTTGGATACTCGTGAATATCCTCGGAGGCAGAACCTACCACGAAGAACACAACCGAGCACAATCAACACATGACGATATGCAACAATATGATGCATGCTATGACATGGCAATATGGATGTGTCTTGAGCTAATGCAACTAGCTATGGTTTAAATGGAGTTGGTTTGAGTACAAGATTCAAATTCCAACCCCATATATGATTATTTAAATTCCCTTTATTTGTTTTGTTCAAAACAGGGGACAAACATTGTTCAAACATGCATGAAAATGGTACAGATGGATTCCTTGAATTTTCCTGATAATTTTACATATATAATTTGTCTCATTTGGAGTTATGGTTGAATTTCTATGAATTTTTGAAGTTTTGGGTATTTTCTGGAATTTCCTGAATTATTTTTAAACTAGAAAATGATTTACTGCATCAGCTTGACGTCAGGGTGACGTCAGCTGGTCAACAGGGTTGCCTCCAGGTCGAACCTGACCAGTGGGGTCCGCTGGTCAGTGTAACAGGGCAGGGAGAGAGGCTGACTAGTAGGTCCCGCCTGTCAGGGTCATTAGTTTAACTAATTTAAGTTAATCCTAATCCCGGTTCATTAGTGGCCTGGGGCCCACGCGTCAGTGACCCAGGGGGTCAACTAGGCCCGCCCAGTCAGCAGTCAGCGGGGTCAAACCTGCCGGACTTGGTCCACGGCTCGTCGCCGGCGACGACAGAGACGGCGGAGCGGCTCGGGAATGCGCTATAGGGCTCCATTTTGAGCGTGGTTTGTTGCTACTGCTTGCTGGCGCTCTCGCGGATCTAGTGGTGGCAGCAGCAGCAGCTAGGATGGCCGGAGTTGACGGCGGCGAGCTCTTTGGCGGCCGCCGGAGTTCGGTTGCGCGCGGGGTCGCGTTTCTGTGCGTAGAAGAGCGGGGCAAGGGGGCTAGGAGGGTGCTACGCATCGCGGGGAGTAGGTTCGACACTCCAGGGTGACCATTTGGTCACCGGAGCATCGTCGACGGCGAGCTCGGGCGGCGGCGCACTTCGGTCATCATGGGGGTGACGGCTATGGCGATCAAATGAAGCGGGGAAGAGGGGGATTCGGAGCAGGAGCTCACTGGGGGCACGTAGAGCAGCTCGGTGGGCTCGGGGACGGTCCGGAGCCGACGAATTTGACGGAGATGGCCGGCGGTCCCGAGGTTGAAGAAGACGACGCCGAGGACGAAGCAGGGCTTCTCGGCTCGCTTGGCTCGGTGCAGAAGGCGTAGGCGACAGTGGCGGAGCTTCCACGCAACACGGGAAGGCGAGAGGGGGTCGGGGAGCGCGGTGGCAGCGAACGGCGGCGACGGCGCGATCGGGTGGTCGCGCGGGAGAGAAACGGGGGAGGAGGGAGAGCGAGGGAGAGGGATATGAGGGGGCCAGGGGGTGCGTGGCGTCCACAGCGACGTCCAGGCGTCGAGGGGGGGGCGCGGCAAGCAGGAGGTGGCCGTCGGTGGCCGCGCGCGTGCCGGCGCACCGCGGGCACACACCCGGCGTCCTCCTTGCAGCAGCTAGGGGACGACTGGCGTCGGCCTGGTGGGCTGGGCCGTGCTGGGCCGGTTGGTGGCGCCAGGTAAGTGGCCCACTGGCCTACTCTCTCTCTCTCTCAAATTTTATTCTGTTTTCTATTTTTGCTATTCTGTTTTGATTTAGTTTAAATACTAAATCATTTTATAAAATCCTGAAAATAGTTATGGACACTTTCTGAAATATTTCAGTGGCCCAAAAATAATTCCAACATTATTTGAGCATTTGAATTATTTAATAGTATTTAAATGCCCAAATTCAAATATTTATGAATTAAGTCAATGCCCCTTTTGTTGACCTAAAAATATATGCACCATTTTTCCCAAGGGTTCTAACCCAAGGCAAAGAGGGTGAACATATCTGAAGGGCATTTCAGGTTCATTGAGTTTATTTTTAGTAAATCCTAGTTGATTTCAGGGGGGGGGGGTGCTGGGGGTTCTGCTTTCCCCATTTCCATTTCTAATGAAAGTAGACATGATGCACACTCTAATGCATAACCTAGCTAGGGTGTGACAACTCACCCCCACTCAATAGAATCTCGTCCCGAGATTTAGGATCATCTGGGAAGAAGGCGGGGTACTCGAGTCGAAGACGATCCTCCCTTTCCCAAGTGGCTTCTTCCTCAGAATGGTGTGACCATTGAACCTTGAGAAACTTGATATTATGACGTCGAGTGGTACGCTCGGCTTGATCAAGGATACGAACGGGGTATTCCCGATAAGAAAGGTTATCTTGTAAATCAAGCGTTTCGTGGTCCACTCCACGGATAGGATCCGCGAAGCAACGCCTGAGTTGCGAAACGTGGAAGACATCGTGAACTCTGGAAAGATGCGGAGGTAGTTCCAATTGGTAGGCAACTTCTCCTCGTTTGGCAAGAATGCGAAAGGGTCCAATGTAACGAGGAGCCAATTTGCCTTTGATACCGAAGCGATGGGTTCCTTTTAACGGGGTAACCCGAAGGTAAGCTTTCTCGTCAATTTCAAATGTCATAGGCTTATGCTTACGATCGTATTGACTCTTTTGGCGAGATTGGGCCGTTTTCAATTTCTCACGAATAACGCGAACCTGCTCTTCTGCTTCCTGAATCATATCCGGGCCAAAGAGTTGTCTTTCCCCGGTTTCTGACCAGTTAAGAGGCGTTCGACATTTTCGTCCATAGAGAACTTCGAAGGGAGCCTTGCCCAAACTAGCTTGATAGCTATTGTTATAGGCAAACTGCGCGAATGGAAGGCATTTCTCCCAACTCATTTCGAACGAGATAATAGAAGCTCGGAGCATATCCTCCAGAATTTGATTTACTCGCTCTACTTGACCACTTGATTGAGGATGGAAGGCCGTGCTAAAGGAGAGATGAGTTCCCATAGCATTTTGGAAACTTTCCCAAAATCGAGAGGTGAAGAGACTTCCACGGTCTGAGTTAATTTCCAATGGGACACCATGAAGAGACACTATTCGGGAGATGTATAAGTCAGCTAGCTGGCTAGCGGTGATACTCTCACGAACAGGTAGGAAATGGGCTACTTTGGAAAGACGGTCGATCACGACGAAGATGGCATTATTCCCCCTCTTGGTCCTGGGAAACCAAGTGATGAAATCCATACTGATTTTGTCCCATTTCCATTCAGGAATAGCCAAAGGTTGAAGGGTGCCAGCAGGCCGTTGATGCTCTGCTTTAACACGACGACAAACGTCGCAATTAGCAATGTATTGAGCAATTTCCCTCTTCATCCTAGTCCACCAAAACCTCTGGCGTAGGTCTTGATACATTTTAGTACTACCGGGATGAATGGTGAGAGGGGATTCATGAGCTTCCTTAAGGATCATCTGGCGTAGATGTTGGTTCTTGGGAACCACCAGGCGGTTCTCAAAGAGGACATCACCTTGCTCATCCATGGAAAAACATTTAGCTACTCTGCTAGCAATGTTTTCCTTAATCCGGGATATGCCCTTATCACGCTTTTGGGCAGCTATGATTTGATCCATAAGGGTAGGTTTCGCCACCAGGGTAGACAGGAATCCACGAGGAACAATGTGAAGATTAAGCTTACGAAATTCCTCATGGAGAAGTGGTTGACTTTGTTGTAACATCAGGTTGTTACAGTAGGACTTACGACTTAGTGCATCAGCCATGACATTGGCTTTGCCAGGGGTGTAAGTTATTCCTAAGTCGTAATCCGAGATCAACTCGACCCAACGTCTTTGCCTGAGATTCAAATCTGGTTGGGTGAAGATATATTTCAAGCTTTGGTGATCGGTGAAGATCTCGCAACGATTACCGAGAAGGTAATGTCGCCAGGTTTTGAGTGCATGGACTACAGCTGCAAGTTCTAGATCATGTGTGGGATAATTTTCCTCATGTGGGTGTAATTGCCGTGAGGCATAGGCAATTACCTGACGATCCTGCATGAGTATGCAACCTAGTCCTTGTCGCGAGGCGTCGCAATAGATAATAAAGTCCTTGGAGAAATCTGGTGGTACCAGTACGGGAGCAGATGTCAGGCGTCTTTTCAGTTCCTGAAAACTGAACTCGCACTGTGGAGTCCACTCGAACTTTTTATCTTTCTTGAGGAGTTCAGTTAGAGGTTTAGCAACCTTGGAGAAATTCTCGATGAAGCGGCGGCAATAGCTCGCTAGGCCAAGGAAACTCCGAACTTGCTTGACCGAAACAGGTGGAGTCCAATCAAGGACGGCTTGAACTCGCTCGGGATTGACAGCAATACCCTTACCAGAGATTACATGGCCTAGATAGGTCACTTCTGACAACCAAAATTCACACTTGGAGAATTTGGCATAAAGGCGATGCTCTCGAAGTTTCATCAATACCAGTTTTAGATGTTCGGCATGTTCCTCTTCATTTTTGGAGTAGATGAGTATGTCATCGAGGTATACTACGACGAATTTGTCGAAGTACTCCATGAAAACCGAGTTCATTAACCGGGAGAAAGTGGCCGGGGCATTGGTTAAACCGAAGGACATGACGGTGTACTCGTATTGGCCATAACGAGTGACAAAAGCCGTTTTGGGAATGTCTCCGTTTCTGATTTTGATTTGATGGTAGCCCAACCTCAAATCCGTCTTGGAGAAGACTGAGGATCCAGCGAGCTGATCGTACAGGTCGTTGATCCTGGGAAGCGGGTATTTGTTCTTGATGGTGACCAGATTGACAGGTCGGTAATCCACAACCATTCGATCCGTTCCATCCTTCTTCTTGACGAAGAGGACGGGGCAAGCCCAAGGAGAGGAGCTAGGACGGATGAACCCTTTGTTCAAGGACTCACCGAGTTGGTTCTTAAGCTCGGCTAGTTCTAAGGGTGCCATCTTGTAGGGTCTTCTAGCAATTGGAACGGTTCCTGGAACAAGGTCTATCACAAAATCGACATCCCGGTCAGGTGGAACACCTGGCAGTTCTTCCGGAAACACATCTGGGAAGTCTCGGACTACCGGAACGTCCTCAAGGTCTGGAAGAGGGTTGGCATTGAGAGAGTAAAGTTGGCGCTTGGCCACTCGAGTTAAGACATTAACTGTCTTGCCCGAGGGATGAGTAAGTTGAACGGTTCTAGTGGCACAATCGATCTTGGCGTAATGAGCCGACATCCAGTCCATACCCAAGATGATGTTTATGTCGGAGGACTTGAGAGCTATTAAAGATGCAAGGAAGACAAGCCTATCGACAAGAATTTCGTTCCCATGGCTTACCCTAGAAGTTTGCCATTTGGAACCCGGAGTTTGAATTACCATGGAAGTGGGCATGTCACAGAATGTCGTGTTATGCAACCGAGCATAATTCTCGGATATGAATGAATGAGATGCTCCACTATCGAAAAGAACAGATGCCGGATGGCAGTTAACAAGGAGCGTACCAAGGACGACATTGGGATCCTCATGAGCCTCTTCGGCTGAGACGTAGTTGACATGGCCACGTGCAGTAGTGGCCGGCTTGGCGTAGAAAGTCTTTCCCGCGGGCTTACCACGGCCAACGGACTTTCCAGTTTGATTGGGGTTGTTCTGGGGACACTCTCGACTATAGTGACCCGGTTCTCCACACTTGAAGCATGTTACCACAGTGGGGCGTGGAGCAACATTAGCAGCGGGGCCACCATAGGGCTTGGATGGTGCAATTTGCTGGTTGGGACGAGGCGCCTCAAAGGATGGCCTCGGGGTGAATCTGGGTGGCGGTGCGGTGCTTGGAATCCACACCCGGCGCTTTTGAGCTCCAGAGCCGGATGAAGACCCAAAATCACGAGAATGCTTGCGTGAAGCGTCATAATCAGTCTGGCCTGTCTCAGCACTGATAGCTTTATTGACCAACTTCTGGAAGGATGTGCACTCGTGCAGACGGAGATCGCGGCGAAGCTCAGGGCTAAGTCCCTTACGGAACCTTGCCTGCTTCTTGGCGTCAGTAGAAACCTCTTCAGGAGCATAGCGTGCCAGGTTCCCAAATTCTCGGCTATATGCATCCACAGTCAGCCTTCCTTGGGTGAAGTTGCAGAACTCCTCCCTCTTGCGATCCATGAGACCTTCCGGAATGTGATGCTCACGGAAAGCCTCGCTGAACTCAGCCCAGGTAGTGATTTGGCCGACCGGGCGCATAGCTTCGTAGTTTTCCCACCAATGGCTAGCGGGGCCCTCAAGATGATAAGCAGCATAGGTAACCTTGTCGGCTTCAGCTACGTTGGCAGAACGTAGCTTGTGGGTGATGCTGCGAAGCCAATCATCCGCGTCGAGGGGCTCGACGGAATGGTTAAACTTTGGTGGGTACAGCTTGATGAAGTCGTTGATTGACACCAAGGCATTTCGTGGGTGGCGTGCAGTGTTCTGCTCAATCCGCTCCAGCAGGCGGTTGGTCTCACGCTTGTTCCTTTCCGCCTCCAGCATCACTTCGGCCAGGGAAGGCGGGTGAGGCAAATTTTCACCTCTAGCTGCATTAGCTTCCCCCTGCTCCGGGGCAGCAGGGTTTCCGCGGGTGTTGACCATCCTAGGAGGGAAAACAAGACAACGGTTTAGACAAGGATGGCTCAAACTTAACAGGGAAGTGCAGAATGTAAAGGATAACGCGGAATGCAGAGATGCTCATTCGTATGCCATGGTAATATAAAACTGCCATATATACACCAACGGTCATACTCGTCATACATAGTTTAGTACAAGCCCATGCTACAGTACAACTATAAAGGTAGACGTTACATCTCATCGGAGGCATTCCGAGTCCCTATACATTATTTGTCTACACCTCCGGAATCGATTACACACCAAGTCGTATTCCACATGTCACACAGGACAGTGGAGATACAACTACTACAATACTAGTGGTACTACTACTAACTCAGATAGCTCCGTAGTAGTCCTCATAGAAGTCACCTCCATAGCCCGGAAGTTCAACGTGATCATCCGGAAACAGACGGTCCTGAGGAGCCTGTGGACCATAGGGGCTAGGATAAGGTCTTGGACCAACAAACGGTGGCCTGCGGGGACCAAGGGGTGGGGTGATGCCTCCCACATCACGCCAATCCACCATGTCTGGCAGAGCTGCTCTCACAGGATACAGATCCCTGGTATCCATACATCCAGCTTGCACCGCGGGTGCAAACCGAGTCAATGTGGCCCAATGATCAGCACGGGTATTGAAGAGCTCCAGCCTCAAGGCCCGATTCTCTCGGTCCTTATCTTCGAGCATCTCAGCGGTGGTACGAGTTAATGAGTCTTCCTGAGTGGAGTCAGCATAGATTGCCTGAAGATACCCCTGCGCTCCCGGAAGTGAAGCTGGCATGTAACGGAAGTCAGTGTTCCGAAGCAGGCCAGTCCGGACTCGCAAGATGGTCATCATGGAATAGGCAGCATCCTGCACAGCCATCTCAATGGTAACTCCGAGTCCATAGGAACAGTGAAGGGGCTCGGTAGATCCAGGATAGGAAGGAAATATCCTGACGGTGCATAAATACTGGCTTTGATTAAAGTCGCGGAACTGCTCTTCAACAGCGTATTCGGGATACCAACGGTATCCTGTCTCGATCATGACCCAGACCAACATAGCAGTATGACCGGGCACGTCGAGGCACCTGGTCAGGCGAACCACTTGGTTTTGAGACTGGTTGGCCATCTGGTCAGGACCCCGATTCCAGGCCACATCGATCTAGCCGGTAACACCTCATATCACTTTGCGGCCTCACGCACGGTATTCCACGGGTGTCGCCTTACCATGGCCCGGGACCGTTTGCGCCTTTTGGCTCGCGTATATGACAATGTCGCTAGCATCCATATGACCGAGAACCCGGGCCGACATGGCTAGTCGTGAACCCAAAGCGGCACAGACCTATGGAGACAGGCATACATGAATCACAACGAACATGTCGGTCATCAACGAGTGATTCCGGGCTGTAGCACTGGGCTAGCAGGACTCCGGGGGATCCCGGGCTGTAGCAGGCTAGACAGGACTCCGGAGATCACCGCGTGACATTTCCCCGAAGGGACAGACATAGGAACGAAGTGAAACACATGCCGGCCAGTCAAGTGTCCTGAACAGTAGTGCTGGGCTAGCAGGACTCCGGTGAACCGGGCTGTAGCAGACTACTATGGCTCGAGGAGCACTAGACTACATTTCCCCATAAGAAAGGCTGCGAAGGACAAACAACTAGATTGTCGGATCCCACTCATACCAAGCATTTCAATCATACATACAATATGCTCGATATGAGTACATACAACATGGCATCACAACAAAACTCTACAACTCAAGTACTTATTTAAAGGCTCCAGGGAGCCATACATAACATATCCATACAGGTAGGGGTCACATGACCCGACACTCAAGTCATATAGTCATACAAGCACATGCGGAAGCAACTAGTCTGAGTACAGACTCTAGAAAGAAAAAAGGCTTCTCGAAGCCTGTCTATCTACATAGGGCCCTCCATGGCCTGGATCACCACCTGGGTGTCTAGTCACTCGTCGACGTCAAGATCTACGTAAAACCCATCGGAGGGGGCAGTGTTGTCGTCTGAAAACAATAAATAAGCAAACATGAGTACAAAGGTACTCAGCAAGTCTTACATCAGAACCTACTGTACATGCTCATTCTCAAGAAGGTGGTGGGGTTTATGCAGCAAGCCAGCTTTGACTCTTGGCTAAGCTATCCTACGGAATCTTTTAGCAAAATAGGTTTCGCACACGAGTCCACTACTCACCATCACAATACTCCACCGAGGATCCTCCCTCGTATCCTGCGAGGGGGCCATCCTCGGTACTCACACTTATCTTGAGTCTTTTAGTAGTATCCATTAACTTGTCTATGAACTGTATATGCAATCAAGTAGTCCTTTACCGCGGACGCGGCTATTCGAATAGTTTTATACCCTGCAGGGGTGTACTTCGTCACACATGTTTCCACCACTTAGCGTCTGCACACGAAATGTGCTCGGCAGACTTCAAGCGAAAACCGACGTGGGTGTAGACCACGACCTGACTAACCTCACAAGTCTCTAGTCCAGGGTCATCGCCTATTCAGGTTCCATCCGCAAGGAAATCCGGACGGGGTGTCCTCAACGGCCCCGAACGATGTGAACAGGGTTCCCGAGACACCAAACGGGTGACTCGGTACACCGTGCCACGGTGTATCTACCGCAACATAGCCCACCCCTAGGGTCAGCGCTACGCACGGCCGCCAACACATGTCCTACAAACACCAGAAACTAGTTGCAACTCCTGGACTGAGGCGAGAGGGGTCAGTAAGTCGAGCGGGGTCATATTTCAGGGCCCAATGTGTGGTAATAGCTGAATCTTAATTCACGCATACCGAACTCAGTTCTTAGGGACGGCTTCAATGAAACAACCCACCATGTACTCCTACATGGCCTCTCATCGATACCTTTACCAAAACATGTTCAACACATCCCACATAATACTGGCACAAGCATTTCACTCTAGCCCATCACCCAGATGAACCAAACCTGACACAACTCTAAGCATAGCAGGCATAGCAAGGTAGGAATCACAAAACATGGCTCAATCAACTCCTACACATGCTAGTGGGTTTCATCTAGTTACTGTGGCAATGACAGGTCATGCAGAGGATAAGGGTTCAACTACCGTAGCACACAGCAGTTTGAATAGTGTTGTCTTAATGCATTAAACAAGAGCAGGAGCGAGAACATGGGTTGTATCGGAATGATCAATGGTTGCTTGCCTGATGGAGTGGTGACGGGATACTGCCCTTCAGTTGGATACTCGTGAATATCCTCGGAGGCAGAACCTACCACGAAGAACACAACCGAGCACAATCAACACATGACGATATGCAACAATATGATGCATGCTATGACATGGCAATATGGATGTGTCTTGAGCTAATGCAACTAGCTATGGTTTAAATGGAGTTGGTTTGAGTACAAGATTCAAATTCCAACCCCATATATGATTATTTAAATGCCCTTTATTTGTTTTGTTCAAAACAGGGGACAAACATTGTTCAAACATGCATGAAAATGGTACAGATGGATTCCTTGAATTTTTCTGATAATTTTAGATATATAATTTGTCTCATTTGGAGTTATGGTTGAATTTCTATGAATTTTTGAAGTTTTGGGTATTTTCTGGAATTTCCTGAATTATTTTTAAAGTAGAAAATGATTTACTGCGTCAGCTTGACGTCAGGGTGACGTCAGCTGGTCAACAGGGTTGCCTCCAGGTCAAACCTGACCAGTGGGGTCCGCTGGTCAGTGTAACAGGGCAGGGAGAGAGGCTGACTAGTGGGTCCCTCCTGTCAGGGTCATTAGTTTAACTAATTTAAGTTAATCCTAATCCTGGTTCATTAGTGGCCTGGGGCCCACGCGTCAGTGACCCGGGGGTCAACTGGGCCCACCCAGTCAGCAGTCAGCGGGGTCAAACCTGCCGGACTTGGTCCACGGCTCGTCGCTGGCGACGACAGAGACGGCGGAGCGGCTCGGGAATGCGCTATAGGGCTCCATTTTGAGCGTGGTTTGTTGCTACGGCTTGCTGGCGCTCTCGCGGATCTAGTGGTGGCAGCAGCAGCAGCTAGGATGGCCGGAGTTGACGGCGGCGAGCTCTTTGGCGGCCGCCGGAGTTCGGTTGCGCGCGGGGTCGCGTTTCTGTGCGTGAAGAGCGGGGCAAGGGGGCTAGGAGGGTGCTACACATCGCGGGGAGTAGGTTCGACACTCCAGGGTGACCATTTGGTCACCGGAGGATCGTCGACGGCGAGCTCGGGCGGCGGCGCACTTCGGTCATCATGGGGGTGACGGCTATGGCGATCAAATGAAGCGGGGAAGAGGGGGATTCGGAGCAGGAGCTCACTGGGGGCACGTAGAGCAGCTCGGTGGGCTCGGGGACGGTCCGGAGCCGACGAATTTGACGGAGATGGCCGGCGGTCCCGAGGTTGAAGAAGACGACGCCGAGGACGAAGCAGGGCTTCTCGGCTCGCTTGGCTCGGTGCAGAAGGCGTAGGCAACAGTGGCGGAGCTTCCAGACAACACGGGAAGGCGAGAGGGGGTCGGGGAGCGCGGTGGCAACGAGCGGCGGCGACGGCGCGTTCGGGTGGTCGCGCGGGAGAGAAACAGGGGAGGAGGGAGAGCGAGGGAGAGGGATATGAGGGGGCAGGGGGTGCGTGGCGTCCACAGCGACGTCCAGGCGTCGAGGGGGGGGGGCGCGGCAAGTAGGAGGTGGCCGTCGGTGGCCGCGCACGTGCCGGCGCACCGCGGGCACACGCCCGGCGTCCTCCTGGCAGCAGCTAGGGGACGACTGGCGTCGGCCTGGTGTGCTGGGCCGTGCTGGGCCGGTTGGTGGCGCCAGGTAAGTGGCCCACTGGCCTACTCTCTCCGTCCAACAGTTGGGGCAGCCAAGATTGGGTTGGTGGCCAGGATGGCTTTTATTTCTTCTAGTCCGGCCGTGGCTGCGTCCGTCCACTCGACGTGTTCAGTGCGCTGAAGAAGGCGAGAAAGGGGGAGTGCCTTTTCTCCTAGTCGGGAGATAAAGCGGCTTAAAGCCGCCACACATCCAGTTAACTTATGGATTTGCTTGAGGTCAGTTGGGATAGCCAACTATGATAGAGCCTGGATTTTGGCCGGATTTGCTTCAATTCCTCTGCTGGAGACAATAAAGCCCAGGAGCTTTCCGGTGGGTACGCCAAAAACGCATTTTTCCGTATTGAGCTTAATGTCGTATGTTTGGAGATTGTCGAACGAGAGCCTCAAGTTGTCTATTAAGGAGTCGACGTGTCTGGTTTTAATGACCACATCGTCGACATATGCCTCCACTGTTTTGTTGATCTGCTTTTCCAGACATGTCTGAATCATGCACTGATATGTTGCGCCGGCATTTTTGAGCCCAAAGGGCATTGTATTAAAACAGAAGGGGCCGTATGGAGTGATAAATGTCGTTGCAGCTTGGTCGGACTCCGCCATCTTAATTTGGTGGTAACCGGGGTATGCTTTGAGGAAGCACAATGAGTCGTGTCCTGCGGTAACATCGATAAATTGATCGATGCGAGGGAGGGGGAAGGGATCCATTGGGCAGGCCTTATTAAGGTCCTTGAAGTTGACGCATAGGCGCTAGGATTTATCCTTCTTTGGCACCATCACTAGGTTTGCTAGCCAGTCCGGATGCTTTATTTCTCTATTGAATCCAGCCTCCAGTAATTTGGCTAGCTCCTCTCCCATGGCTTGTCGCTTAGGTTCGGAGAAGCACCGAAGAGTATGCTTGACCAGCCTGAATCCTTTTAGAATGTTAAGGCTATGCTCGGCCAGCCTGCATGGGATTCGTGGTATGTCTGAAGTATGCCAGGCGAATATGTCCCAATTCTCGCGCAGGAACTTCCGTAGTGCGGTGTCTACGGCGGGGTTTAATTGTGCCCCAATGGACGCTGTTTTTGTGGGGTCCGTTGGATGGAATTGGAATTTTACTATTTCATCCATTGGTTTAAAGGAGGTGGACTTGGATCTTTTGCATAGTATCACGTCGTCCCTGTCCACTGTGGAGCGCAGCGCGGTTAACTCCTCCACCACAAGGGCTTTGGATAATGCCTCGAGGGTCAGTGCGGCTGTTTTGTTCTTGGCGCGCAGTGCTATGTCCGGATCACTAGCTAGAGTGATGATTCCATTGGGTCCGGGCATTTTGAGCTTCATTTACCCGTAACGGGGCATGGCTTGAAAAATCATGAATGCCTCCCGCCCTAGAAGGGCGTGGTATCCGCTACTGAACGGGGCCACTTGGAATGTGATTTCTTCGTACCTGTAAATCTCCGATGTGCCAAATACCACATCTAGTGTGATTTTCCCAGGACAATGTGCCTCCCGACTAGGGATGATTCCTCAGAAGGTCGTGGTGCTTTGCTCACTACGGTTGCTGTCTATTTCTATTTTTTGATGAGTCTCCTCATAAATGAGGTTTAATCCGCTGCCACCGTCCATGACCACTTTAGTGAGCCGAAAGCCGTCCACAATTGGACTGAGGACCAGAGCGTCTGGTGCTCGGGCTATTTGGAATTTAGGTTCATCACTGTCATTGAAAGTAATGGCCGAGTCGCTCCATGGATTTATTGCTGCTACGTGGCAGACTTCGACAAGGCTGCGGAGTGCTTGCTTACGCCTATTATTTGAGGCGAAGGTCTCGAAGACTGTTAATACTGTATTGTTATCTGCGGGAGGGTGTTTTGGATGAGGAGATCCTCACCGCTCTTGTCCACCTGCCGGAGTACCCAACATGCTCTAAGGCTATGTGTTGGTATGGTGTCCGTCGTACTATGAATTTTGCAGGGCCCGTCAAGACATCCCTCCAATACGGTTCCACGCCCTGTAGTGGGCTTTTGCTTCTTTGTAATTGAGTCGGGCGACTTATGAGAGTGCACCCTTTTAGTTCGGACTTGGGATTTTTCAGAGCCGGATTGTCCCAAAATTGTGTTTGGGTTTTCCAGGTGCTTTCCATCGCACATTATTTCCGTACTATGGCCGCCAAGTCAGCGAAGTGTGCTACGTCACGGCGACTTATGGTGTTGAGGATTCCCTTGTCCGTGCAATTGTTGCAAAAGAACGAAATTGCGTCTTCCTCGCGATAGTCCTTGACCCTGTTCATTACAAGGAGGAATCTGGCCCAATAGTGATGTACTGTCTCTTGGGGCGCTTGCCTAATGTGGGAAAGAACGTTTGTATCTGGGTGGGTGGGTGGATTTAACTCCAGACCTTGACCCACTCTGAGATCCCAGGGTAGGGGAGTTTCTGATTTTGGAAGTTCGGGCTCTGGGATGTTGTTCCGGGGGTTCGGTATGCGACCTGATTCTAGGTTCAGGGTTAGGGAGATGTCCTCCCGTGAGCGAGTATCCAGCTCGGAGAGCTCGGGAATCCGAACATAGTTCGTCCTTAGGATAGAGGGAGAACCGCCGCGTTGCTCCTCCACCACCGCTATTTGATGGGTGACCGACGGAGAGTTAATCTCCCTTTGGTCGGGTTTAAGCCCGATCTGATCGTAGTTCATAGCGACTCCTAGAGCGGCGATGCGATCCAAGAGCTCGTTCAAAGAGGAGAGCTCCATTGGATCCATTTGCTCGGCAAATTTTGAGCCAATGTGGAGGCTTTTTTCGATGACCCGAGAAGTCATCGTCGGTGCAACGGCCAAGCGGTCGGTCATGACAAAGCTGCCTAGTCAGAGAGCTTGGCCTATAGCCAGGGCTCCCCCAGAAGTGATGTTGTCCTTGACAACGAGACGAGCCATCCGCCCTTATGATGACGACACAGTGGGTCTCTCAATGAAAGCACCAATGTCGGTATCAAAACCGGCGGATCTCGGGTAGGGGGTCCCAAACTGTGCGTCTAAGGCAGATGGTAACAGGAAGCGGGGGGCACGATGTTTACCCAGGTTCGGGCCCTCTTGATGGAGGTAATACCCTACGTCCTTCTTGATTGTTCTTGATGATATGAGTATTACAAGAGTTGATCTACCACGAGATCGTAGAGGCTAAACCCTAGAAGCTAGCCTATGGTATGATTGTTTGTTGTCCTACGGACTAAACCCTCCGGTTTATAAAGACACCGGAGGGGGCTAGGGTTACACAGAGTCGGTTACAAGGGAGGAGATCTTCATATCCGTATTTCCTAGCTTGCCTTCCACGCCAAGGAGAGTCCCATTCGGACACGTGACGAAGTCTTCAATCTTGTATCTTCATAGTCCAATAGTCCGGCCAAAGGATATAGTCCGGATGTCTGGAGACCCCCTAATCCAGGACTCCCTCAGAGGGTTTTGTCCAATATTGTGAACATGACCATGTGTTGAAACTCATATACATGGAAAATATATGTCCAGTGAGTTTCCCTAAATTTTCTCAAATATTTTTGAAACTTTAAAAATAATTTTACCAATTAAAGACCATTTTTGGCCTTAATAAAAAGCCTTTAAATAAAATGTTAAAATAACTTTTAAAATAATATTTTGGGGTTTTTGGCATTCCTATATCTAATAGGAGTCAAATATAATTTTTGAAAGATTTTTCATACCCTAAATTAAGTACTTGTAGTTCAAGTCTCAATTGAGGGGTTTTTGGAAAACCTAATTCAGAAAATCCTTTTTGGCCAAATTTATTTTGTAATAAAATACTATTATGTCCTATAGACATGGCATTATCATTCGTCAAGGTTTTTGATCAATGCAAAGGATTATAAGAGTTGGAGGATTTATTTGGTTTTTAGAGCACTTGCAAACAACAAACTAAAATCCATTCAAGCAAAGTTCAAAACACTCAAAAGTTTTTTTCAAACCACATTTTGTCATGATCTATTACCTTAAGTGTTGTGGCATGAAAATCAGGGTGTGAAAAACCTACCCCCTTACAAGAATCTCGTCCCTGAGATTTCCAAACTAGGTGCGGAAAGGAATACAGAAACTTGGATCCAAGGTAGTCTTCACATCCTCTTGCTGCTTCTACTTCTATGTGGTTGCTCTATTGAACCTTGAAGTACTTGAAGGTACGGCTTCGCGTATGACGTTCTTCTTGATCCAGGTTGCTAAGGGGTCTCTCGCGTAGGTCTGGTCGGGCTAGAGGTCAATGGCTCGGTGATTGATGTCCTTCTAGAGATCGGGTTAGTTAGGAAGTTGGAAACACTTCCGGAGTTGTGTCGTGTGGGGAAAACGTTGTGCACTTTGGATAACTCAGGCGGCAACTCTAGCTGGTAACCATCTTCTCTTTGTCGTATAGTGATCTAGAAGTGGGGTCGAAAAATCTTGGTGTCAGTTTTCCTTTGACATGGAAATTCTAGGTTCCTTTGAGAGAAGTGACCGTAGGTACACATGGTCTTCGCTGCGGAAGTTCACTTCTTGACCATGGTGGCTAGTATAGTTCTTCCTCCTTGACATGGAGGTCTTCAAATGTTCTCCAACCAGCTCGACGACTCTTCTTTCATCTTCGGGTAGACAAGTACGTTACCAAAATAAAGATGGCAACCAACTTGTCTAAGTACCCCATGAAGTCTATGGGGTACATTAGGTAGCCTGGGGTATTGGTGCTAGTCTCGGTTGAGTATTGGCCAAGGTCTTCTTGATCTAGAGACAAATCCCATGGTTATGATCCAACCATGTTGTGGCTTGGTAGGGCTCAAGGGTTTCAAGGATTCTATGGTGCAAGTGAACGTTTATCATCTTATCCTTAAGAACAGTTTCTGAGATGCCAATTTATCTATCTAGTCCTCCAAACAAATCACCTTATGCCATTGAAACCACCCCTTTCCTATTGGTCTACTCATGCCACTCATATCCTCATGACTCCCAAGAGTAGGTCCAACAAAAATCATATATGTCAACTATCCCCAAACTCAAATGTATGGTTATCCTCATGTAGAAATCCGTGGATAGAACATACAAGCTTCTAAGCTTGAATTAAACATCACAATCCAAGTACTTAGCTTATTCTACCAAGGTCCATGATAGAGCATCACCATCCTAAGGAAACATGTCGTATGCCAATCCAAGATCTTGTTACCTTTCCTATGAAGCAACTCCAACGTCCCATTATCGCAATGAAGTAAACTCCAAGATCAAGCTCATGCAGATCCCAAAATAAACTCTCACAATCAATACAATCTCCTAGTTTATTGTCCATCAAGAAACATGGTATCATGATTGAGATCATCAATCTAAATCCAATTTACTCCGAACCATGTAGACATACTCAGCATCTATACTCAACTAGGATCACCTACTTAAATCCAAACCTCACGTCCCACGATAATTCCTACATGTTTCCCCAAAGTCATTATCGTAATGTGAACTATCTCCTATCAACATCCCCTGGCTAAGTCAAATCCTTATACTTCCAAGAATTTCCGCTTGTGATCATAATTTTCCTACTAAATCCAATAAGGGTAATGAAGACTACGCTACTCTATTAACATGATCCCACCAAGTTCATCTACCAACATGAAAGCCTTATATTCCACCAAAGAGTCTCAGATAATTCCCCAAGGTCACTGATATGAACTCGTCAAGTCATTTGTCCTCCATTCCTATATCCTCATATTGGTCTTCCCTATGGCATCATCAGTTTGGTGCTGTCTTAGGATGATAATGTGCTAGTTCACTATGTCGAGTAGTTCCATATGAACTCAGTATTGTGCAAGGTTACAGAGGCTTAACTAGTTCTCTTGCAATTCTATGGGTTAAGCACATGGTTAAGGATTCGAGATAGGGTATCTCATGGAGTCTCAAAGGGTCTAGGGATGGGTTTCTAATATTGAGGGGAAAACATAGCTCTACAAGGCTGCACTTGGTCTAGGAGGCTATAGCAAAAGTCTTCAGTGCTAGTTGGTCACCGAGTTGGAATTCTTGGTGCATATCGTCTTGCTGGTCTTCAGTTGATGAGTGAAAAATGAGAGGAATAGTAGCATAGAGGAGGGGAATGCCTAATGGGGTTCTATAGTGCAAATGCTAACAAACAAGTGCCGGAAGGGTCAAAAACAAACAACAAAACAAGGAAGGTGATATAGTCGTGTACTTGTTGCCTAGGGAAAAAGTGCGACTTATTACAAAACACGAACAAATAAAAACAAGCAACACACAATCATGGTTCTATTTGAACCATCATACAGATTCGACTGCACATAGGGGGTACATGACTCATCCTACCCTAGGGGTTCTCGGACTCAGTAGTCGTGCTTTGCTCTGTCTCTCGTATAGTCTTCTGAGTTTTCCTCAGGTGTCGCTACATCTCTTGTAGTTGTTCGATGAAACGATCTGACTTGAGCCTAAAGAGTATTCAAAAACTTCTCGCATGTTGAAGTGATGGGGTGAAGGTGGCTCCTCGTAGCTGGCATTGACTTGGCCTTCTATTATCTTCTTAATCATGATGATCCCTTTTGACTTCCAAGGCGTCGAGAGTACCAGGTAGGCAATCCTTTATGTAATGACACTAACAAGGCATAGTAGAGGTCCAATCTGCCGGGCACATTGTTGATAGTATCATCTCAGAGAGCGGGGGTTGCTGAGAACCTTTTTCCTGCTCACTATCGTGAGGTAGACCAAATGGCGAGGTTCTCATCCACCGGTGGTCTCCGACACAACAACAGTAAGTATATGGTTGCTCTACTAGTGATGTATGTCATGATCTTGCATATCTTATGCCCTGATCGGTGCAGGCCTAGGTTGCATCATCATAGGGCAGTGTCGCGGGGTGTCACCATCCTATGGGTCCTCATGTCCTCATTCCTTGCGGCCGTATCTTCTGTTGGTATAGTATTGTCGTGGTGTCGCCAATCATGTGTTCCAAGGATGTGACCGAACGTCTGGCAAGGCGTCTTCCTTCTAGGTTATCCACGAGGATTACAAGGAATCTAGTGGTCAAGGGCATGAGGGTTCTAGCGACCGTTTGCAATAGTTTTGAAGGGGAAGAGGTCAATAAGGAAAATAAGCTTTCGGAAAACTCGAAGGCAAGAGAAGTATAGATAGTTTAGAAAATTAGTAATAGTTTTGAAAATAGTTTTACCCTAACTAACGACCATGCTAACTAAGTCTTCCTATAGTCAGGATGGCTCTGATACCAGCTCTATGGGGATCCCGACTCATAAGTCGTGATCACCGAATGCATGTGTACAGTGATCCCACAAATTGTGACCATTATGGCTTCCTACGTGTACAATGATCAATGCTCACTGAACACACTAAAGCTGAATAACAAGAGTCTTACATCCATTCATACTGTCTTTCACAAATTGTGACCATTATGGTCAAGTCTTGATTATATCATCGCAAAAGAAATCTTTGTCGACAACTTGGACCCATGTCATTTGCCTTAACCATACATCCATTCTCACTGGGAAAGCGTCCTAGAACGCATGTTCATCACCAAAGAACTTCTTCGACAAATACCTGTTCTTCCAAGCCTGGCCAAGTAAATAGCCAGGGACAAGCCAGTGAGTATGTTTCAATGTACTGCAAGAAACCCGAGAGTGTCCCGGGAAACCACGAACACCTATGGGACCAGGAGGTCCCTTGCTGGCTTGGCAGGGGGCGACGCAATGCACAAAGAACAGACGAGCGTGGGGTAGCACGACAGAGATCACATAGGAAATTTACCCAGGTTCGTTCCACCGTTAGATGTAAAACCCAACTCCTGCTTTGGTGGATTTGTCGGATGTGGGGTTCCGGCAAACCCTTAAGGTTCGAACACTAGGGTGCGCGCGAAGTCTTTCCTTCCCACCAATTTACGCCCTAGCTCGCAAAGATCTCGCGGACGAACTCGACGAACTAACAACACAGAAAGACATGAGTTTATACTGGTCGGGACACCATTGTGGTGTAATACCCTACTCCAGTGTGGTGGTGGTGGATTGCCTCTAGGGCTGATGACGAACAGTACAAGGGAAGAACAGCCTCCTAAGGCTGAGGTGTTCTTGTGAGTAGGCTCTCGATCAGGTTGGATCAAGCTAAGATGATCTGCCTCTACTATGGTGGCTAGCTCTACTATGGTGGGAAGGGAGCCAACAATGGCGGGCAAATTTGAAGGGGGACAGCTAGTACAAGCTATCCTGGCAAAAGTGGTCTTCGCCTGTGAAAAGCTCTGGTGGTGACGCCGTCTTGGGCTCCACGATGACCTCTGTCTTGCCGTCCTCCTGGTCTTGGTCTCGTTGCACCAATATAGCAACCTTTGCTTGATGCCTCGGTACTCTTCGTCTGCGCTAGCCTCCTTAGCACCAAAGAGGAAATAAGGACGTTGTGCGCGCTGGCGCCCGCCTGGTGCCCGCCTGGTATCGTGCGTCATGGCTCATGTCACGAGGGCCTCGTGAGATTTTCCCCGCCTTGATATCTCCGCTCCTCGTGAGCCTAAGTCGCTAGACCACCCTAGAGGAGGCCTTGCGTCATCCGCCTCGCGAGGCTTGGACCCTAGCAAGGGTCTTGGATGCCTTGTTGATGAAGATGGGTTGTACATTCTGCTGGCTTAGCCACGCTGTGGGCCGCAGGGAGGAAAGTCTGGGGACCCCCATTCCTAGGACGCCGACAGTAGCCCCCGGGCCCAAGGTGCGCTCGGGCTTGGCTTCGCGGCAAAGCCAAGGGCCAAGTACGGAGTGCCGCGGGCCCCAAAAGCCTGCGGCCTCGATTGACGCGTGGTGGTTGATTGGACGTGGGCGTATCCGCTTCCCCACACTGCCCTTGAATCCACCTGGCTATGCGCCCCCACCGCTTACATAGTTATTCTTCCTTCGGCGCGCCCGGCTCTTCCAATCTCCATGCTGCCTCAACGCCCTGCTCCGCCTTCTCAATCTGACATGTGCTGCGCTCGCTTCACCGCCATGGCGCCGAAACAAGACAAAAAGGGGAAGAAACCTCTGTCCTCGCCAACTGCGCCTCCATCCTTCGAGCCGGCGCTCGGCCGGCCTCGAGTGCTCAGCGACGAGGCCATGGACAAGGTGCCCTCCATGCTTGCCTCCAGTTTAACCGAGTGGGGAGAGACGCCAGCTTGGCCCGCGTCTCGCACCAGCATGCCTCGGGCAGTTACCGATGTTCTGATCTTCATTGATGCCCTCTGCGCTGGCCCTGGAAGCTGTGGAGCGCAGCCTCGAGCTCGAGCGACTGGAGACGAGGGAGCGTCAAGTCGCTCAAGCAGAAGATGCCGTCGAGGCGCGCGAAGCCGGAGTCGAGGAGGAGATCAATCACCGGGTGGCCGAGGTTCGTGCAGATCTGCAGGGAAGGTATGACTTGAAGCTGAAGCACGCCGATCTGGAGGGTGCCGGCAGGGCCGCCGCCCTCAGGCCCAGGTTGGATGAGGCCGAGAGGCATGCGGAGGCCACAGCCGCAGCCCTAGTTACGACGCAGGCGGACTTGGCCTCCGCTCTGCCGAGCTGCTTTCCCTCCAGAAAGGAGTTGACGACGCCGAGGCTGTCGCAAGGCAAAACAGGAAGGAAGTGCTCCAACACCAGACCCTGGAGCGAGAGCATGCTCCTATGCTTCAAGACCTTCAGAACAAGGCGAACACCGCCCTGGGTTACATCTGTGACGACAACACCCCGGCCCCTCACTCGAATGACTACGCCAGCCACCTGACCTTCACCGAGGTGGTGACGCGCCTGGAGGCTCCATCTGCCAGAGCTCGACAACTTGTGGAGGAGAGGGGTCGTGGCCTGCTTCAGCGTGCCTTCTCCCGTGTCTTCAGCCATCTTCTGAATGCCGACCCCAACTTCGACTTCGACGCCGCCATTACCCCCGTACCCATGCCCGTCCGCAACGACCTGGTGCGTTGGGTAGAGGACCATGTCGACGCGTTGGTCAGGGCCTTCACCTCGGAGGATGACGCGGTGGTGGTCGTCACAGATGAAGGTGACGTGGTCAATGATGGTGATGGGGGCGTCGCCGACGGCGGCGGCGATTCCGAGGAAGATGACGACGACGCGAGTGACGCGTCCACGGGTGATGTAGCGAGTGATGTCTCTGGCTGATCCCATGTTCACCTATTGTTTCATCCTGCACGCAAAACTCAGGCATGGCCCTTGGAAGACTTTGTAAGAGCATTTTGAGAGGGGGACCCCTCGTGTAAGCAAATTGCATTTTTTACTTTGCTATGCGATGTGGGTATGTGTCCTCATGAGCTCCCCGACGTGGTTTACCTTAGTCAGCGCCAGCTTAGGGCTGGGCCATGAGGCGACGAGTTCCTAAGAATCCTGCGGAGCTTATTGCCCCGTTTGACGGGGACCCGTAAGAGGTGAGCACTAGGCGTAGTGCTAGCACGTGCTTGACGAGCGTGCGCTTTGCGCGGCCCGGCTCACGAGGAGCTTTGCAAGGTAAAGGCGATGGACATGAGTCCCAAACCAAAGGAGATCTAGAAGGCAAGAAACGGCTCGAAAGAGAAAAGGCATCCCCTGCACGCATCGATAAAAATTGAGCTTCAACTTAAGTCCAGATCCAGAAAGCAAAGCCATAGAAAGAGAGATCCAAAGCAAAAGGCCACGTCCGACACCTAGTCTAGTCTACGGGTCTTCAAGTCTTCTCACCAGCACGGAGCTAAGTGCTACCACTAGGCGTGGGAGGGAGCCCCAGGGCCTGAGGCCGGCACTCCTGAGACTCCGGGGTGTGTACAACCCCAACTCATTATTACGTGAGAGTGTCATGGGCGGTGAGCTTCACAGGCATCGGGCCTTCTTCACAGGTACCGGCCTTGCTTCATATCACCAGACGAGGGCCCCGCCTTGCGCCACCCTCGACCTCCTTTGAGCCGACCAGTCACCAGGATGACACAAAAGAGGGAAAGGGGATGTCGGTGGTTCCCTCGGCAACCACGGGTCCTCTGCCGGGGGAAGGGTTGTTGAAGCCACCCCGGCAGAGGGCCTACTCCGGGTGTCCCCTGGTTTCGCGTGCCTTGGGGAGGGGCCTTGCTCCTGGCTCCCTCTTGGCGGCCCCCAGCATGTCTCCCTTGTTGGAACGGGTGCCGCCGTGCCAGGGTCGTCAATCGACGCTGCAACCTGATTCACCTCCAGCCCATGGTTAGCATAAGCATGTTCCTGAGAGATTAGCGGTGCCCTATAGTTGCCATTGTCGGTGCGATCATTGTGGTTCTCTGTTGGTTCTTGGAAGGCTTCGACTCCTAGAGCCCCCTCTCCCAAATCTTCTCCAATGAACGAGCTAGAGTCGTCCTCTGGTGCATACGCTTGGTCCATCATGCGTGGCACGTAGGCTTCCGGGGCCATCACCCTAAACACCTCGCCGTGGTGCCCCATGCTCCATGTTGCTCGGCCCATGGTGGTGCCCTGGGGATGACAACACGGCATCCGGCCGCGATCGTGGGCGGCATGGGGGAGTTGGAGCCCCCTATACCGCTGGTCGTGCTGATGTTGATGAAACCCCCGGGCGTAGTTGATGGCGCGTGGATGTGGTGAGGTTCGCCCTGCGGCCCTGCAGTGGCCTGGTGAGGAAGTCGATAGCAGAAGGCTTGTGCTCCCGACGCCGCTGCATCTAGCAGCTCGGCATCACGCTTCGGCAGTGTGTCCCGACCGCTTTCCATCAGCGTGCACCGTAGCAGCTCCCTTGCCACGGTGAGCGCTGCCCGCATGTTTGCTTGTTCTTGTCGTGAGTGCGGCGCCATTGCTGCGGGATGGCTCGCTGCTCTTGCAGTGGCCCATACTTGCCGTGGGGTGAGGGTGGATGACGCCTAGCGCTGCTGCCCGCGCCCGGTGGGGTTTGGCGGCTCCCGTGCCGCCTGGAGTGGGGGTCGAGACCTTCATGGGCAGGCGGCGCTGCCCGGGCTGCCCAGTGGTCGAAGCTGTCCCTTGAGTCACCGGACATCGTAGCTGAGGAGCGTCGACGAGCTGGTCAGTGGAGGAGGAGCTCCGGGGCACCCTTACCTCGCGCACCAACTGTCGGATGTGGGGTTCCAGCAAACCCTTAAGGTTCGAACACTAGGGTGCATGCGAAGTCTTTCCTTCCAACCAATCTGCGCCCTAGCTCGCTAAGATCTCGCGGACGAACTCGACGAACTCGCAACGCGGAAAGACACGAGGTTTATACTGGTTCGGGCCACTGTTGTGGTTTAATAACCTACTCCAATGTGGTGGTGGTGGATTGCCTCTAGGGCTGATGATGAACAGTACAAGGGAAGAACAGCCTCCTGAGGTTGAGGTGTTCTTGTGATTAGGCTCTCGATCGGGTTGGATCAAGCTAAGTTGATCTACCTCTACTATGGTGGCTAGCTCTACTTATATAGGCCCTGGTCCTCTTCCCAAATATCGAGCAGGAGGGGAGCCAACAACGGCGGGCAAATTTGAAGGGGGACAACTAGTAAAAGCTATCCTGACAAAAGTGGTCTTCACCTGTCAAAAGCTCTGGTGGTCACGTCGTCTTGGGATCTACGATGACCTCTATCTTGCCGTCCTCCTGGTCTTGGTCTCGTTGCACCAATATAGCAACCTTTGCCTAATGCCTCGGTACTCTTCGTATGCGCTAGCCTCCTTAGCATCAAAGAGGAAATAAGGACGATGTGCGCGCTGGCGCCCGCCTGGTGTTGTGCGTCATGGCTCATGTCATGAGGGCCTCGTGAGGTTTGTCCCGCCTTGATATCTCCACTCCTTGTGAGCCTGCCTGGCTAGCCCACTCCAGAGGAGGCCTTGCGTCGTCCGCCTCGCGAGGTTTGGACCCTAGCGAGGGTCTTGGATGCCTTGTTGATGAAGATGGGCCGTACAGCCTGCTGGCTTAGCCACGCCATGGGCTGCAGGTAGGCAAGTCTGGGGACCCCCGTTCCCAGGACGCCGACATGATTGATTGTGGAAAAGGTGGTGGCGAGCGTAGTACACTTGCCCGGCAGGGGCTTCCTTGGGGGAGCAGCGATTACGCGCGTATGGGGTTGTGAGTTGTCCAACCTTCTAAACCTCTCTACGGTTCCAATGGGCCTCCTTTTATAGACCAATGGGTAACCACAGTGGCAAAGTAGTCATTACGCATTAATAAGATAGAAAACAGTGCTATCATACCTAACTCTGCAGTCTGACAGGCCGCATTAAATGCACCACTTAACATCACATCATTGGTTGCCCAGCAAGGCTTGCCGGGCTATCTTGCCAGCTCCACACCTGTTCTCTTGACACGTTGTAGGACAAGTGTCATTTGTGGGTTTCTTCTGTAGGAAATGGTTGCCATGTGGCGAATGGTTGCCACTTAATCACTTTGCGGTTCGACACCGCATTGATTGACGACATGGATCATGTTGAAGCGGTTGGTGAGGTAGCTCTGCCTCCCTGAGCCCCGGCAGGCCCTGCCGGGGTGCCCTGGTTGTCTGCTTCAGGGGGTGACCTTGCTCCTTGCCGGGCTCACTGATAACCCACAAGTATAGGGGATCGCCACAGCTTTCGAGGGTAGAGTATTCAACACAAATTTATTGATTCGACGCAAGGGGAGCCAAAGAATATTCTCAAGTATTAGCAGTTGAGTTGTCAATTCAACCACACCTAGAACTTAATATCTGCACCAAAGTATTTAGTAGCAAAGTAGTATGATAGCAGTGGTAACGGTAGCAAAAGTAATGGTAGCAAAAGTAATGTTTTTGGTATTTTGTAGTGATTGTAACAGTAGCAACAGAAAAGTAAATAAGCAAAGAACAATATATGGAAAGCTCGTAGGCAATGGATCGGTGATAAAGAATTATGTCGGATGTGGTTCATCATGTAACAGTCATAACCTAGGGTGACATAGAACTAGCTCCAATTCATCAATGTAATGTAGGCATGTATTCCGAATATAGTCATACGTGCTTATGAAAAAGAACTTGCATGACATCTTTTGTCCTACCCTCCCGTGGCAGCGGAGTCCTAGTGGAAACTAAGGGATATTAAGGCCTCCTTTTAATAGAGTACCAGACCAAAGCGTTAACACATAGTGAATACATGAACTCCTCAAATTATGGTCATCACCAGGAGTGGTCCCGATTATTGTCACTTCGGGGTTACCGGATCATAACACATAGTAGGTGACTATAGACTTGCAAGATAGGATCAAGAACTCACATATATTCATGAAAACATAATAGGTTCAGCTCTGAAATCATGGCACTCGGGTCCTAGTGACAAGCATTAAGCATAGAAAATGCATAGCAACATCAATCTCAGAACATAGTGGATACTAGGGATCAAACCCTAATAAAACTAACTCGATTACATGATAAATCTCATCCAACGCATCACCGTCCAGCAAGCGTATGATGGAATTACTCACGCACGGCGGTGAGCATCATGAAATTGGTGATGGAGGAAGGTTGATGATGACGATGGCGACGGATTCCCCTCTTCGGAGCCCCGAACCCCAAAGAAGGCATCCGAAGACTGGCCCTCGGAATGGTTTTATATAGAAGACGTCCCACTGCCGGATCCTGTCCGGATCGGCCTCCCTGAATTCAACAGCGCTCCCTTAAAGAAGCGCCTAAGCTGGCGCCCACGGAGCCCTCAGAGGGAAAGTGACAGGGACGTAGTTTACCTGATGGGCCGGATAAGATTGTTAGCTCATTCCGGACTAACCATGAACGGGGTCATGGCCGCATGCATCATGCGAGGGCTGCAGCCGCTACGTTATAGAAGCCACACCATGTGGGATTTCAACGGGGAGGACGACACCACCCGCCACGGCCGTAAGGGGCCGGATTCGGCTGCAGCTCTAATAAAGACCTTGTCTGCTTTGTACAAGGGAGAAGAGGAGGATTTTCTCCGTGTCAACCCAAAGGGTGGATTTTCCATGTACAATCCACCAAGCTGGGTGAGTGGTCACATCTTGCCCATCCGTTTTATATCCCCATTGTTAAATATTCAATCTTAGGGATTTCAACGCAGGAACTGCGCTAGGCCGTCAAAGAAATAAACAGCCCTCCTCCACAACCCGAGGACCCAGAACGGTCCCTCGACCCGGACTCTCAAGAGGATCCGAACCTTTCGGTGGATCTGATTGATGGAGTGTTCCATCAATTGAGCAAGGACAACGCCCTGGTGGCCATTACGGCTGATTATCCAGGGCTAATCCCGGCCTCCCAGAAACGGGAGGCCGAACCTGCGGCGACAAGCCAACGAGGGGCCGCAGGGCCCTGTGGGCAGAAAAGAGGTGCAGTCCGGACCGGGGCATCCGCGCAAAGGTATGGTGCACCCCCTTATCCCAGGTGTTATACCTTCAAGACATATTAACACTTGTGCTCTCTTCAGGACAAAGAGACCTCGCTGCACCATATTAGGAGAGACCGCTAATCGCGCCTCCACCAGCCAGGCTCCAAAGCCTGGCCCGAAAGCGGGGCCGAACACAAGGTGCGCGCCGGACGCTCCTCCGATGGAGGATGTGGACGGGTTGTCTGCCACCAACTCTGAGGTGGAGAGTGCCATGAACCATAGGCGTCGCCGGACAATTCTTCGCGACGCTTGTTTCTCCCAAGAGGCGTTAGATGCCTTCAAGTCGGGAGATGCGTACCTTCGTGCCGCTCAAGATGGTCTAGCCAGAGCCACAGAGCAATATGTAAAATACATACGGGTAAGAAAATTTTGGTAATTATATATATACACCAGTAGCCCCCGAGACTTGAAACACTTAGAATACCTGATTTAAGGATCATTTGTGATGCAGGTTCTTACGGAAAAGAATTCCCTACTGTCCAAGGAGCTAGAAGAGTGCAAAGCCCAACTTGAGGCCGCACTAGGCGCGGCAGGGGAGCCTAAGGAGACCCCCTCTGGTAATATACACTTCAAAAGATAAGTATTTTGTGAAGCACGACTTTTGTGCGAATCTAACAGATAAATTGCAGATGGCGCCGGATTGAATCCGGAAAGGCAACACCTCCTACGCCAGCTAAAGGCTGGTGAGAGGGTGCTGCTAAAGGTGATGGGGGAGAAGAACAATCTCCAAGATGCCAACACCAAGCTGGATGTCGAGCTAAAAGATGTTCATGCCTAGCTTTAGGACTCCGTGAAGGAGAATCAGCGGCTTCGGCGCGGCATATTTAGTAAGTGCTTGAGTGAACCATTTGAAAGAAAGTTCGGCGGGGAAGTCAACTAACAAAGCAATGTCTGTAGGTTTGCTAACAGGTCATCCTGCAGAGGAGATGCCCGGTTCTACGGGTGACCTTCTTCCCAAGCTCTCGCAACTGCTCGATCGAGTTCGGCAGGGGATGCGAGGCATTGCCCAGGCCCTGCGGCCAACCGTCTCCATGCTCGAAGGTATTAGAGGGCTTGCAGAGCAGCTAAAGGGAGCACGGCGGCGCTTCCGATTGTGGAAGTTATCAGCCTGCCATCAAGGCACTAGGGAGGCCTGGGCCAGGGTAAAGACGCGGTACGCAAAGGCTGACCCCAACCACATGGCCGAGGTCAGTCCTGTAGGGCCTGATGGGAAGGAGATCCATGTAAGCTTAGTGTACGGCCAAGTAGAGTTGGCCGCAAAGTATTCCCAGCAGGACTATAAATTAGACAGCCTGTTAGACGGTATTGAAGAGGAATACAACCAGTCAAAATGACTATGTAATTTAATTGACATTTATAATGCCTTCTAGCCGGATTGTAAATCATTTGTCATGGCCGACCTTTTCGCTTCAGCCTCGGGACCTGACGGTATGGAGTGTGTCCGAATTCCCATGCGGTTATATAGGAACCGGGGAATGCATGGAGACCAGGCGTAGGGGTCATTAGGGCGTGAACAGACAGGTGCCCGACTAGTTATGTAATATTACATGGTTAGTAAGAAACATCTTCTAGGGAGAATAGTTCAGTTAGGGGTTCCTTTCCCTGGGAGGCAAGCCCTAAGGTGCATGTCCATGCTGCGAAAAGAAACGCAGGAAAAACATCTGGGGTGCGTATAGATAAAAATAAAAAAAGATCATCTTTAGTTTACCGACCGAATATTCCCTTAAGAACGCTAGCTTTCGGCTTCACCTAGTCTGAGGTACACGTCCGGCTGACCCGACAGTAACAATCGCCGAGGTGCTCCCTTTACCACCTAGCCGGACAATCGGGAACGTAGGGGTAAGTACAGGAGCCAGGCAACCCAGCTTGGCCAATACGTAAGTCATATCGATGCATAAAATGGTGGATAAAAGGTACATGCGGAAGTGTGACACATGTGTTCGGCATGAAGCCCGTATGAATAACCTTCTGTTTAAGGAAGCCCCCAGGTTTAATGAGTGAAGATAGCGCGTCACTTTATGAGCCTTTAGAGGCTATAAGAGAGAGAGAAGAAGAAGAAAATGTAAGACAGAAAATATAAAAAATGGACAGAGGAAGGAGACGAACACAGAGTCCGGCGCTAGGCATAGAATCTTCGGAGACGGGCTGCGTTCCATGGGCTTGGCTCGAGTCGGTTATCCGATGCATCCCGCAGGCGGTACGCTCCACCAGTCAGGACTTGGTCAATTATGAAGGGACCTTCCCAGTTGGGCTTGAGTTTGTCCTTTTTCTTGTCCGGTAGTCGTAGAACTAATTCGCCAACATTGTAATTTTTGGCCCGTACTTCTCTGCTTTCGTATCTTCGAGCCTGCTGTTGATAGAATGCGGAACGGGCTTTTGCCACGTCATGCTCCTCCTCCAATGCGTCCAAGTTGTCCTGCCGATCGAGCTCGGCTTCTGTTTCTTCATACATGCGCACTCGAGGTGAGTCATGAATTTTGTCGCAAGGCAAAACTGCCTCTGCGCCGTACACCATAAAGAATGGTGTGTATCCGGTGGTGCGATTCGGCGTGGTCCGCAGCCCCCAGAGTACGGAGTCGAGCTCCTCTACCCAGTGCGTGTTAGATTCCTTGAGGGACTGCACTAATCTGGGTTTGATGCCGCTCATGATAAGACCATTTGCATGTGTGACCTGGCCGTTAGTTTGTGGGTGATAGACGGAAGCATAATCGAGCTTGATGCCCATGTTTTTGCACCATAGTTTTACCTCGTCGGCCGTGAAGTTCGTGCCGTTATCAGTGATGATGATGTGGGGGACGCCGTAACGGTGTACAACCCCAGATATAAAGTCTGTCACCAGTCCGGATTCGGCCGTCCTAACAGGCTTTGCTTCTATCCATTTGGTGAACTTATCCAGCATGACCAGTAAGTATTTTTGCTTGTGGGTTCCGCCTTTAAGGGGTCCAACCATGTCAAGCCCCCAGACCGCGAAGGGCCAAGTAATGGGGTGTCACAGCCCTAGAATTTGTTTGCAAATAGTTGCACAAGCATCCATGCATCATGTCTAAATTTTTGAAAGTTCAATTGGGGAAAGCTGAAAGCCCCAGAAATCAATTAAAAAAATAATCAACATTAAAATCCTTTCAAAGAAGTCCAAGAAAATGTTCCTCTTAGTCTCTGAAAATATTGGCAAGAGGTAAAACATAAAACAATATTTTTGGAATCTCAGAGATATTTATTTCGGGCCTTTGATTAATCCAATAAATATTTGAATTGGATCTATGTTTATTATATAATAAATATATGTTCAATAATTCTGATAAATTGTTGAGGGGCTTTGGAATAATCCATTTAGTCCCTGCTAAAATTATCAGAAGTAAAAAAAATATAGTTTGGTTCAAAAAACCAAATTAAAGCCCATTTGCATAAATAGAAAACAGAACAAAAACTAAAACAGAGAGAGAGAGAGAAAGACTTACCTGGCCTCACCTGTGAAGCCCACCAGAGAGGCCAACCCACCTGGCGGCCCAGCTGTTGGCCCAGCCCACCAAGGCACCAACCCACCTTGCCAGTCGTCTCCTAGCTTCTGCCAGGAGGACGATGCCGTGTCGACGCGCGCGCCGGGAGGCCTCCACCTCCTGCTTCGTGCTGGCGGCCTCCCCTCGAGCCTATCCGTGCCTGGAGACTTCGTGCAGCCTCCTCCCTCCTTCCCCACTCCTCTCTGGCTCTCTGCCTCTCCCCTAGCGCCAAATTCGAGCAGCCCCGAGAGAAACCGCCAGCCACCGTTGCCGCCAGTGCGCCCACCGCCGTTCCCGTGCCAAACCACCATGGCCTTAAGCACTGCAGAGGAGCACCGCATCTCCACGCCGAAGATTGAGTCCCCGGATGCCCTGCAGATGCGCCACCATCGCCGTCTTTGCCGCTGGACGTCGTCCTCAAATTCGCCGGCTACAGAGCATCCCCGCCCTCTCCTTCCCCTCCATTCAAACCCTGGTGAGCCCCCGAGCATTTTCCCCCTCTCCCCGCGGTCAATCCCATCCTCTAGCCGTCTAGCCACCGGAGCCGAGAGCTCCGTGCTGCCGGCCATGGCGCCGCCGTGGCCAGAGCCCGAACCAGCCGCCCCCGCACGCGCCATCGTTATCCCCGCGTCTGCAGGGGCCCGTAGCTCCCACCAGCTCCTCCTCCCGTGCCCCGCACCGCCCACACCGTTGTTGCCGTAGCTCCGGCCGCCGCTGGCCTCATCGCCGGCGTCGATTCCGGTGACCCCGTGCCCTCCCCTGTGCCTCCCTGGATGCGCGTGAGCAAGGGCAACCCTCTGGTGCCCTTGGCTTGGCCCAACACCACCCATAGCGCCATTCCGGCGAGCTCCCGCTGCGGTTTTGGTCGTCGCCGGCCGAACTCCGGCGAAATTGACGTGTCCGGCTTAATTAGCCACTAACCACCCTGCTTAGCCTAACACTAGACACTGACATATGGGTCTCGAGCATAATTAGGATTAGTCTAATTTTCTGTTAAGATTAGTACTAATAGTGTGGACCCCATGTGTCAGCTTTGACTTTGGTCAAGTCAACATTGACCGGTCCCACATGTCATCCACCCAAACTGCCCTGTTACACTGACCCGTGGGTCCCAGCTGTCAGGTTTGACTCTGGGCGACCGTGTTGACCAGCTGACGTCATAGTGATGCAGTGCTGACGCAGTAACTCCTTTTTCTGGATTTATTCTTATTTAGAAAATTCCAGAAAATGTCTAAAACTTTGAAAAATCATAGAAATTCAACCGTAACTCCAAATGAGATAAATTATATATGTAAAATGATCAGAAAAATCCAAAGAATCTGAATATGCCATTTGCATGCATGTTTGAACAAGTTAAACTCATTGAACAGGACAATTCATGTTTATGGAATAAATAGTAATTAGTTTTGGAGTTGGAATTTGCTATAGGGTTGAATTCCACTTCAATGAATATGACTAACTGTTGCACTAGGTCAATTCAGTACCTTAATATGACATATCATTCATATGTATGTGCATTGCATTGATTGTGGTTCCCTTTTGTGTTTGTCGGTGTTTGTCCCCTCTCGATAGACGTTGTACCGATGATGTGATCGTTGACACTGATGGAGACCCAATGATATCTTCAGAAGTGCCAGGCAAGCAAAACCCCCTTGTTCATTCCGATACAATCCCCCTCTCTCGCTCCTGCTCTCTTTTACTGCATTAGGACAACAACGATTTATCTGTTACTTGCCGCGGTAGTTGAACCCCTTATCCTCTGCATGACCTGTCTTTTCCACAGTAAATAGATGAAACCCACTAGCATGAGTAGGAGTTGTTTGAGCCCTGATGTGCCTACTCATTCATGCTTGTTTGTCATGCCTGCTACTGCTTAGAGTTGAGTCAGGTCAAATTCATCGGGGATGAATCGGAGGTGTGTAAACATGTCCTACTGTTGAGAGCTAAGTGTGTGAACACGATTTGGTAAAGGTAGCGGTGAGAGGCCATGTAGGAGTACATGGTGGGTTGTCTCATTGAAACCGTCCTCAGGAACTGAGTTCTGTGTTTGTGATCCATGAAACAGCTACTACCACACGTTGGGCCCTGAAATATGACCCCGCTCGACTTACTGACCCCTCTCGTCCTCTGTCCAGGAGTTGCACTTAGTTTCTGGTGTTTATAGGATATGTGTTGGCGGCCGTGCGTAGCGCTGACCCTAGGGGTGGGCTATGTTGCGGTAGATACACTGTGGCACGGTGTACCGGGCGCCCGTTTGGTGTCTCGGGAACCCTGCACACATCGTTTGGGGCTGTGAGCAAAACTCCGGCCGGATCTCCTCGCGGATGGAACCCGAATAGGCGATAAACCTGGACTAGAGACTTGTGTGGTTAGTCAGGTCGTGGTCTACACCCACGTCGGCTTTCGCTTGAAGTCTGCCGAGCACATGTCGTGTGCAGACGCTAAGTGGTGGAAACATGTGTGACAAAGTACACCCCTGCAGGGTTATAAATGATCTATTCGAATAGCCGTGTCCACGGTAAAGGACTTCTGGGTTGCCTATAACAGTTCATAGACAAGTGAAAGTGGATACTCTAAAACTCACAAGATAAGAGTGAGTGCTATGGATGGCCTTCTCGTAGGGAGACGAGAGCGGATCCATAGTGGTGTATTGAATGGTGAATATGTGGACTCGTGTGCGCCACCTCAAAAGAGTTGCTTGCAATCGTAGTCCAGGTTAGCCACTGAGTCAAAGCTGGCTTGCTGCAGTTAAACTCCACCACCCCCCCTTGTTGATACCGTTGCATATGTAGTTAGTTCTGATGTAAGACTTGCTGAGTACCTTTGTACTCACGTTTGCTTAATTTATGTTTTGCAGAGAGACTTCAGTCTCGCTAGTAGTTCCGCGTGGACTTCGACGTTTAGCTTGATACCTCAGCTACGATCTTGTGCCCTTGACAGGATTTGGTAGATAGTCAGGCTTCTTAGCCTTTTTCATTTATAGATGTCTGTACTCAGACATGTTAAGCTTCCGCATGTGCTTTGCATTGTATGCTATGATTGTTGGGTCATGAGACCCATGCTTGTAATATCTCGCTCCTCGGAGCCTAATGCATACATACTTGAGTTGTAGAGTTATGTTGTGATGCCATGTTGTATTCACACATATCGAGCATATTGTGTGTATGATTGAAATGCTTGGTATGAGTGGGATCCGACAATCTAGTTGTTTGTCCTTCGCAGCCTTTCTTATGGGGAAATGTAGTCTAGTGCTCCTCGAGCCATAGTAGTCCGCTACAGCCCGGTTCACCGGAGTCCTGCTAGCCCAACACTACTGTTCAGGACGCTTGACTGGCCAGCATGTGTTTCACTTCGTTCCTATGTCTGTCCCTTCGGGGAAATGTCACGCGGTGACATCCGGAGTCCTGCCTAGCCTGCTACAGCCCGGGTTACCGGAGTCCTGTTAGCCCAGCGCTACAGCCCGGATTCACACGCTGGTTGACCGACATGCTCGAGGTTGATTCATGTATGCCTGTCCCCATGGGTTAGTGCCGCTTTAGGTTCACGACTAGCCATGTCGGCCCGGGTTCTTTGTCATAAGGATGCTAGCGATACTATCATATACGTGAGCCAAAAGGCGCAAACGGTTCCGGGCCAGGTAAGGTGGCACCCGTGGAAATACCATGCGTGAGGCCACAAAGTGATATGATGTGTTACATGCTAGATCAGTGTGACCTAGGATCGGGGTCCCGACAGCGTTGGTATCAGAGCCTGACTGCCTGTAGGATTACCAAGCCAAACTGGTCGAAGTTGAGTCTAGAAATGCTTTAGTTATGTAAGGGAATTGATTGTGGAAGGGAACGTAAGGCTCTTTTTACTCCTTATACCTCATGCCCATCTGATCTGAGTCAACCTCTTCTTTCTACGGGGATTAAGAATTAGGCCTTCTCATCTATCTATCAGGATGACGTGTTACTAAACCGTAGTTGCCTAAGATTGTTGGATTTAAGCCCAGTTCAGTTTCTACTACTTCTGTGTGTTCATAGTTGGTCTCGAACCTTGATATTGTGCTTCTGAGTGGTTATGCCACCATTTTGCAGGATGTCTCAAATCATTTTGAGCATTTATAGCCGTTATGCTGTCCGAGTCATCCTAGGTTTCTAAATAGTCTGATGCATTTGCAAACCCTTCCCCTGTTCTTGATGTCCATTTGGGCCAGATTAATCACACTACTTGTCAGTTGGGGTATTCTTTTGCCTCGACATATATTTTGGAATTATTATTATGACCCTAGATGTCTTAGAGTGCCACCTAGTAATCTAGCCATGTTTTGTGTTCCCAGTGTGTGATTCTGGCCATTATTCTCAAAAGCATCCCATGATGCCATTTAGTTGGTAGGCATTCTACTCCTGGGTTTTGAACCCGAGATTCACCCTACTTACTTCATGTTGATAGTGTTTGCTCGTTCCTTTAGGATATTAGTAACCGTTGCGATAGTCCTCGAGGTTCGTGGTACATTCTTCTTCCAATTATCATGAACCATTCTTGGCAGGAGTTCTTTTGAACCAAAAGGTCACGACAGAGTGCTCTTGATGAGTTCTCCATTCTATATTGTGGCTCTGCCAGTTCTACCTTTCTGCATGGGTTATCTGGAAGAAATATGTTGAGCTTTGCTCGACATACTAATCTATGCCTCCACAGCTCAGAAAATTATATGTTCCTTGAGTTGTCCCTCTTTAGTTGTTTTCTGACCTTCGTCTATCAATTGATAGTCAGGAATAGTTGTGCATTTGTGTTCATCGGTGCATTTTATTCTTGTGGTCCGTCGAGCCGTTCTATTCTAGAATGGCTAGGAGAAACAAACTCCAGTACCTCATCCATTTCTCGGATCGGGTCAAAGTGGTTGTTTTCCGCAGATCAAAATGCCAATCCAGCTTTTGTTCTGTTCTACCTCGGAGTATTACCCACTTTATGTCAAGAGCGTCGTGAGAATTGCACATCTCTCATGAATTCTTGATGCAGTGTTACTTCTTACCATCATTCTTCATTCCTCGGTCCCATGTTGTCGCAACTGGAATGCCGACAAGTGAACCGTGATGTGTGAAATCAATACTCCTAGCAACTCCGTTGCTTGGTAGTTAATAGACAATAATCTCATTCTTAGCGTGTTGGTTATTGAATTATCATTCTAAGACTGATCGTGCTACCCAGTCCATATTTCTGGTGCACACCTCGATCAATGGGTTAAGATTGTGCCAATCCCTCACTCTTTGATCATATCATCTTGCCCTGAAAAGCAAGGTTGTTCTCGAGCTTAGTAACATACCGGTGGTTCGTGATTTTCCGAATATCTTCTCGGAAGTGTTACCAGGTTGTCACCTGACCGTTATGTTGAGTTCGTGATCAAGATGGTTTTCCAATAAACCACTTTTCCCCAAGAATCTGTGTTGGACACCCCTGAGCTAGTTGGTTAAGCTTAACAACAACTTGGAGAGTTGGGAGATGAAAACTTGTCCGACTTAGTTCATCCCTAAGCGATATCCTTGTGTGGGTGTGTGTTGAAGAAAGATGATATCTTCACCAGTTGGTCCTCGTGATCAGTTGTTGTATCTATTATCTTGTCCAAACCTTGATTTGAGTCTGGGTTATCGTCAAATCAAATCAGAACCAACGATGTTCGTAATGTTGTCTTACTTGCGGTTGTCCCTCGAGCATACACCATTATATCCTTGGTCTGACCAATACTATCACATTGTTCACATAGTGGTGGAAGTCCAGTGATATGGAAATTACGATGAGTTGCTGTTGAGCCCATCAGCGACATTTTGTCTCCTCCATGATTGTGTTGAACATCCAGCTAGTGTTGGAAACTTTATAAGCATTGCCCTCATGTCCCGATCATGAAGCATATGTCCGGTCGAAAGATGTGACTTCTTCTAATTCATGTGCATCTGGTGTAAGTTGCCGCCGTGAATTCGAGAAAGTTTGTTTTTGCTTCCTCTGGAATCATCCCAAGTCAGTCATGCATGTGCGAAGTATTCTATGGTCTGATAGACTGATCATCTACATTCTATACGTATCCCTAGCACACCAAGCCACTGATTGATTTGTTCAAGGAGAAGAAGTGTCTTCTTAAGGGTTAGACCTACGCAAGGACTTCGATATCCTCGTTGATGGTTCCCCCTGAACTCGGTAGTGTTTCATTTTAAGACTACCAGGTGACCATGCTTGTCTAGGACAACGTGTTCATGCTTGTAGCAGAACCGGCTCATGTTTTGGAGCTTACTACCGTAGTTCATTCCCCTGAGAATTTCGCAATGTCATCTCGTCGATTTGTGTTGCAAACCTTCATTTTCTTTTCTAGACTCGATGAGTCTGGAATATCCTGACACCAACCAGATCCGAATCTCAGGCAGATATGATGGTTGGAGCATTTTCCAAGAACTATAATATTGGTCCCTCGATAACCGGTAAAGTGGATGTCGTGGCCAACACATCCAGGCGGAAGACCTATTATTGTAGTATCTCAATTGAAGAAAGTTGGCCACCTCCCCATGAGGATTTCGTAGGATTTACCTCCGTAGTTAATCCTTACGGATTCTTGTGCCCCTGAAGTCAGACCTTTATTTGATGTTCAGATACCGAATGATTTTGAGTCTAGCTAGAACCTCAAGGAGAACATTAGAAGCGGAGTTCTAAATGTCTCTCGGTCGATCATCCAGATTTTGTTTCCTTGGCTTCGCTAAGGTGAAATCTGGGAAAGTGTTATCCTCCTTTGCATCTGCATCATCCATCACCATTCATCATGGTGGTATGTTGTGTTGCCAGGATCCCTGACACGGATATTGGTAGAACCTTGATGAATATGGAAATGCTCAAGTTCTTGAGAGCACGCTCAGGCACTAGGTTCTGTTGTTGTCGTTAACTGGGATGTGCCTCCGTTCTCTCAGTTGTTCGATAGCCATCCGATTGGTGGAATCACCTTGCCGGTGAACCTTCTCCCCAGTTACTAGAATCATTCCCAACATTTGCATTTTGTTCCCAGCTTACACCTCAGTAGCTGTTGTTCATGATCATCTTCAAAAGTGGACTTACCATGGGTTCCATCCATTTCCGATGATAAGCAAAATCATCCATTGCGTTGTCTTCAACAAGGTAGTCCACATCATCCATTCTAGTCCGAGTATGTCATTCGTCAAACTCCTTCAAACGATCAATTGTAAATTGCCTTAAGCTGGTATGAAGAGTTCCAACGATCTCTGAATCAAAAGTAATTCTTTTTGCCACTTAAGGAAATAGTTCCTCGAGTCACCTTCCCCGAGGTGCCCTGTTTTAGAATCATGGCAATTTCCCTCGCTACTTTGAAACCCTCGTCAAATTGTTTCTTCTATCGCTCCTGATGCAAGTTTTGCCTCTCAGCTCCAGAGATGTTCATATGTCTCACTCCATGAGTTGATCCTGAATTGTTCGATCCTCGAGAAGATCGATTCTTCTAGAGTTTTCCTTTTTCTCTCTCATTGTTGTGTTGGTTGAAGTTTCCAAAGCAAGACGTCGAGATAAAGATGGTGATGAATCAACGTTCTGATGAAGTGCAATGGATCGTGAAGAATGTGATAGCTTGTGCCCCTCTGTCTTCTTACCTCACGACTTGAATCTCGGGACGAGATTTTTGTTAGTGGGGGTGAGTTGTCACAGCCCTAGAATTTGTTTGCAAATAGTTGCACAAGCATCCATGCATCATGTCTAAATTTTTGAAAGTTGAATTGGGGAAAGCTGAAAGCCCCAGAAATCAATTAAAAAATAATAATCAACATTAAAATCCTTTCAAAGAAGTCCAAAAAAATGTTCCTCTTAGTCTCTGAAAATATTGGCAAGAGGTAAAACTTAAAACAATATTTTTGGAATCTCAGAGATATTTATTTCGGGCCTTCGATTAATCCAATAAATATTTGAATTGGATCTATGTTTATTATATAATAAATATATGTTCAATAATTCTGATAAATTGTTGAGGGGCTTTGGAATAATCCATTTAGTCCCTGCAAAAATTATCAGAAGTAAAAAAAATATAGTTTGGTTCAAAAAACCAAATTAAAACCCATTTGCATAAATAGAAAACAGAACAAAAACTAAAACAGAGAGACAGAGAAAGACTTACCTGGCCTCACCTGTGAAGCCCACTAGAGAGGCCAACCCACCTGGCGGCCCAGCTGTTGGCCCAGCCCACCAAGGCACCAACCCACCTTGCCAGTCGTCTCCTAGCTTCTGCCAGGAGGACGATGCCGTGTCGACGCGCGCGCCGGGAGGCCTCCACCTCCTGCTTCGTGCTGGCGGCCTCCCCTCGAGCCTATCCGTGCCTGGAGACTTCGTGCAGCCTCCTCCCTCCTTCCCCACTCCTCTCTGGCTCTCTGCCTCTCCCCTAGCGCCAAATTCGAGCAGCCCCGAGAGAAACCGCCGGCCACCGTTGCCGCCAGTGCGCCCACCGCCGTTCCCGTGCCAAACCACCATGGCCTTAAGCACTGCAGACGAGCACCGCATCTCCACGCCGAAGATTGAGTCCCCGGATGCCCTGCAGATGCGCCACCATCGCCGTCTTTGCCGCTGGACGTCGTCCTCAAATTCGCCGGCTACAGAGCGTCCCCGCCCTCTCCTTCCCCTCCATTCAAACCCTGGTGAGCCCCCGAGCATTTTCCCCCTCTCCCCGCGGTCAATCCCATCCTCTAGCCGTCTAGCCACCGGAGCCGAGAGCTCCGTGCCGCCGGCCATGGCGCCGCCGTGGCCAGAGCCCGAACCAGCCGCCCCCGCACGCGCCATCGTTATCCCCGCGTCTGCAGGAGCCCGTAGCTCCCACCAGCTCCTCCTCCCGTGCCCCTCACCGCCCACACCGTTGTTGCCGTAGCTCCGGCCGCCGCTGGCCTCATCGCCGGCGTCGATTCCGGTGACCCCGTGCCCTCCCCTGTGCCTCCCTGGATGCGCATGAGCAAGGGCAACCCTCTGGTGCCCTTGGCTTGGCCCAACACCACCCATAGCGCCATTCCGGCGAGCTCCCGCTGCGGTTTTGGTCGTCGCCGGCCGAACTCCGGCGAAATTGACGTGTCCGGCTTAATTAGCCACTAACCACCCTGCTTAGCCTAACACTAGACACTGACATATGGGTCCCGAGCATAATTAGGATTAGTCTAATTTTCTGTTAAGATTAGTACTAATAGTGTGGACCCCATGTGTCAGCTTTGACTTTGGTCAAGTCAACATTGACCGGTCCCACATGTCATCCACCCAAACTGCCCTGTTACACTGACCCGTGGGTCCCAGCTGTCAGGTTTGACTCTGGGCGACCGTGTTGACCAGCTGACGTCATAGTGATGCAGTGCTGACGCAGTAACTCCTTTTTCTGGATTTATTCTTATTTAGAAAATTCCAGAAAATGTCTAAAACTTTGAAAAATCATAGAAATTCAACCGTAACTCCAAATGAGATAAATTATATATGTAAAATGATCAGAAAAATCCAAAGAATCTGAATATGCCATTTGCATGCATGTTTGAACAAGTTAAACTCATTGAACAGGACAATTCATGTTTATGGAATAAATAGTAATTAGTTTTGGAATTGGAATTTGCTATAGGGTTGAATTCCACTTCAATGAATATGACTAACTGTTGCACTAGGTCAATTCAGTACCTTAATATGACATATCATTCATATGTATGTGCATTGCATTGATTGTGGTTCCCTTTTGTGTTTGTCGGTGTTTGTCCCCTCTCGATAGACGTTGTACCGATGATGTGATCGTTGACACTGATGGAGACCCAATGATATCTTCAGAAGTGCCAGGCAAGCAAAACCCCCTTGTTCATTCCGATACAATCCCCCTCTCTCGCTCCTGCTCTCTTTTACTGCATTAGGACAACAACGATTTATCTGTTACTTGCCGCGGTAGTTGAACCCCTTATCCTCTGCATGACCTGTCTTTTCCACAGTAAATAGATGAAACCCACTAGCATGAGTAGGAGTTGTTTGAGCCCTGATGTGCCTACTCATTCATGCTTGTTTGTCATGCCTGCTACTGCTTAGAGTTGAGTCAGGTCAAATTCATCGGGGATGAATCGGAGGTGTGTAAACATGTCCTACTGTTGAGAGCTAAGTGTGTGAACACGATTTGGTAAAGGTAGCGGTGAGAGGCCATGTAGGAGTACATGGTGGGTTGTCTCATTGAAACCGTCCTCAGGAACTGAGTTCTGTGTTTGTGATCCATGAAACAGCTACTACCACACGTTGGGCCCTGAAATATGACCCCGCTCGACTTACTGACCCCTCTCGTCCTTTGTCCAGGAGTTGCACTTAGTTTCTGGTGTTTATAGGATATGTGTTGGCGGCCGTGCGTAGCGCTGACCCTAGGGGTGGGCTATGTTGCGGTAGATACACTGTGGCACGGTGTACCGGGCGCCCGTTTGGTGTCTCGGGAACCCTGCACACATCGTTTGGGGCTGTGAGCAAAACTCCGGCCGGATCTCCTCGCGGATGGAACCCGAATAGGTGATAAACCTGGACTAGAGACTTGTGTGGTTAGTCAGGTCGTGGTCTACACCCACGTCGGCTTTCGCTTGAAGTCTGCCGAGCACATGTCGTGTGCAGACGCTAAGTGGTGGAAACATGTGTGACAAAGTACACCCCTGCAGGGTTATAAATGATCTATTCGAATAGCCGTGTCCACGGTAAAGGACTTCTGGGTTGCCTATAACAGTTCATAGACAAGTGAAAGTGGATACTCTAAAACTCGCAAGATAAGAGTGAGTGCTATGGATGGCCTTCTCGTAGGGAGACGAGAGCGGATCCATAGTGGTGTATTGAATGGTGAATATGTGGACTCGTGTGCGCCACCTCAAAAGAGTTGCTTGCAATCGTAGTCCAGGTTAGCCACTGAGTCAAAGCTGGCTTGCTGCAGTTAAACTCCACCACCCCCCCTTGTTGATACCGTTGCATATGTAGTTAGTTCTGATGTAAGACTTGCTGAGTACCTTTGTACTCACGTTTGCTTAATTTATGTTTTGCAGAGAGACTTCAGTCTCGCTAGTAGTTCCGCGTGGACTTCGACGTTTAGCTTGATACCTCAGCTACGATCTTGTGCCCTCGACAGGATTTGGTAGATAGTCAGGCTTCTTAGCCTTTTTCATTTATAGATGTCTGTACTCAGACATGTTAAGCTTCCGCATGTGCTTTGCATTGTATGCTATGATTGTTGGGTCATGAGACCCATGCTTGTAATATCTCGCTCCTCGGAGCCTAATGCATACATACTTGAGTTGTAGAGTTATGTTGTGATGCCATGTTGTATTCACACATATCGAGCATATTGTGTGTATGATTGAAATGCTTGGTATGAGTGGGATCCGACAATCTAGTTGTTTGTCCTTCGCAGCCTTTCTTATGGGGAAATGTAGTCTAGTGCTCCTCGAGCCATAGTAGTCCGCTACAGCCCGGTTCACCGGAGTCCTGCTAGCCCAGCACTACTGTTCAGGACGCTTGACTGGCCGGCATGTGTTTCACTTCGTTCCTATGTCTGTCCCTTCGGGGAAATGTCACGCGGTGACATCCGGAGTCCTGCCTAGCCTGCTATAGCCCGGGTTACCGGAGTCCTGTTAGCCAAGCGCTACAGCCCGGATTCGCACGCTGGTTGACCGACATGCTCGAGGTTGATTCATGTATGCCTGTCCCCATGGGTTAGTGCCGCTTTGGGTTCACGACTAGCCATGTCAGCCCGGGTTCTTTGTCACAAGGATGCTAGCGACACTATCATATACGTGAGCCAAAAGGCGCAAACGGTTCCGGGCCAGGTAAGGTGGCACCCGTGGAAATACCATGCGTGAGGCCACAAAGTGATATGATGTGTTACATGCTAGATCAGTGTGACCTAGGATCGGGGTCCCGACATGGGGATAGTTTGGAGGGCGGTGGGTGGCACATGGCATTGGTTTGCAAAGAGTTGGCAATCGGTGCATCGTTGGACTAAGTCCTGAGCGTCTGCCCGGGCCATCGGCCAATAAAAGCCCGTATGGAAGGCCTTTCTTACAAGGGACCAGGCTACAGCGTGATGACCGCCGAGTCCGGCGTGAATTTCAGCCAGGAGGTTCCGCCCCTCCTCTTTGGAGATGCACCTTTGAAGGACTCCGGTGGTGCTTTTCTTATAAAGCTCTCCCTCGTGGACTCTGTAGGCTTTGGATCGCCGCACTATGCAGCGTGCCTCATTTTGGTCCTCGGGGAGTTCCTGCCTAGTAAGGTAGGCGAGGAATGGTTCTGTCCACGGGGCGATGACGACCATTATTACGTGGGCTGAGGGTGTTATTTCATTGGCAGAGCCTCCGATTGTGTCAGAATGCTCGGTGTCGGGCAGTGCGGTTGGGTCCGGGCTATTATTGTTCGGCTCCCCTTCCCATACTACGAATGGCTTGAACAGCCTCTCTAAGAAGATGTTGGGGGGGGACTACATTGCGTTTTGCGCCGATGCGTGCCAGGACATCTGCCGCCTGATTATTTTCCCAGGCTATATGGTGAAATTCAAGCCCCTCGAACCGAGCTAACATTTTTAGGACGGCGTTGCGGTAAGCTGCCATTTTTGGATCCTTGGCATCGAAGTCTCCATTTATTTGGGATATTGTGAGCTTCGAGTCCCCGCGCACCTCTAGGCGTTGGATGCCCATGGATAGTGCCATGCGGAGAGCATGTAAAAGGGCCTCATATTCGGCTGCATTGTTGGAGTCCGTGTACATAATCTGTAGTACGTATAGAACTGTGTCTCCTGTGGGGGATGTCAAAACGACTCCAGTACGCTTTAGGGAGTTCGGCCTCCGTCCATTCTTCGAAGAAGTCGGCCAAGACTTGCGACTTGATGGCTCATCGTGGCTTATAAGTTATGTCGAACGGGAGGAGCTCAATGGCCCATTTTGCAATCCGGCCCGTTGCGTCACGGTTGTTTATAATATCGTTAAGTGGTACTTCCGAGGCTACTGTTATTGAACACTCTTGAAAGTAGTGTCGTAGCTTCCGGGACGCCATGAATACCGCGTACGCAATCTTTTGATAATGCAGGTACCGTGATTTGCAGGGAGTTAGGACCATGGTCCGCTTCTCGTTCGACGACGAGCACTGCGCTTACAACCTAATGTATCCGTCCATTTGAAGTGTTCGGTGCACCGAAGGAGGCGGTAAAGGGGTAGGGCCTTTTCTCCCAAGCGGGAGATAAGCGGCTTAGAGCCGCCAAGCAACCGGTTAACTTTTGTATTTGTTTGAGGTCCTTTGGGATATGAAGTTGCGAAAGATCTCGGATCTTGGCTGGATTTGCTTTAAATCCTCTATCGGATACAATGAAGCCCAAGGGCTTTCTGGCTGGAACGCCGAAAACGCATTTTTCTTGGTTGAGCTTGATGTCGTATGTTTGAAGGTTATCAAATGTGAGCCTCAAGTCGTCTACTAGAGATTCAACATGTCTTGTTTTGACGACCACATAATCTACATATGCCTCCACTGTTTTGCCGATCTGGCTTGCCAGACATGTCTGAATCATGCATTGATATGTTGCGCCAGCGTTTTTGAGCCCGAAGGGCATCGTGTTGAAGCAGAATGGCCCGTATGGTGTGATAAATGTCGTTGCGGCTTGGTCTAGTTCTACCATCTTGATTTGATGGTAGCCAGAATATGCATCGAGGAAACACAACGAATCATGTCCTGCGGTAGCATCGATAATTTGGTCGATGCAAGGGAGGGGGAAGGGATTCTTTGGGCAAGCCTTGTTAAGGTCTTTAAAATCAACACACAGGCGCCAGGATTTGTCCATCTTTGGTACCATCACCAGGTTCCCTAGCCAGTCCGGATGTTTTATATCTCTGATGAATCCGGCCTCCAATAGCTTTGCTAGCTCCTCTCCCATGTCTTGTCTCTTAGGTTCGGAAAAACGCTGAAGAGCCTATTTGACAAGTTTGAATCCTGTTTGGATACTTAAGCTGTGCTCGACCAGCCTGCATGGGATTCCTGGCATGTTTGAAGGGTGCCAGGCGAAACTGTCCCAGTTCTCTCGTAGGAACTCTGGCAATGGGGCGTCGACATCAGGGTTTAACTGTGCCCTGATGCAAGCTGTTTTATTGGGGTCCATTGGATCGACTTGGAATTTGACTATTTCGTCCGCCGGTTTAAAGGAGGTGGACATGGATCTTTTGTCGAGTACCACATCGTCCCTATTCACCGTAGAGCGCAGCGCAGTCAGCTCCTCAGCCGCTAGGGCTTCGAATAGTGCCTCGAGGGCTAGTGCGGCTGTCTTGTTTTCGGCGCGGAGTGCTATGTCCGGATCACTAGCGAGAGTGATGATCCCGTTAGGCCCGGGCATCTTGAGCTTCCTGTACCCGTAATGGGGTATTGCTTGGAAGATTGTAAATGCTTCCAGCCCTAGCAGAGCGTGATAACCGCTGCTGAACGGAGCCACCTGGAACGTGACCTCATCGGACCTGTAATTATCTGGCGTGCCAAAAACCACATCTAGTGTGACTTTTCTTGTACAGCGCGCTTCCCGACTGGGGATTATTCCTCTAAAGGTTGTGCTGCTTCGCTTAATGCGGTTCCAGTCTATTTCCATTTTTTGAAGAGTCTCCTCGTAAATGAGGTTCAATCCGCTGCCGCCGTCGATGAGTACCTTGCTAAGAAGAAAGTCGTCCACTATTGGACTGAGGACCACTGCGGTTGGTGCTCGGGCTGTTCGGAATTTAGGTTCATCACTCGCGTTAAAGGTAATAGCCGTGTCACTCCATTGGTTTATGGTTGCTACTTGGTAGACTTCGGCAAGGCTGCGGAGTGTCCTTTTTTGCATATTATTTGATGCGAAAGTCTCGAAGACTATTAATACCGTATTGGTGTCTCTGGGTGGCTTTCTGTGGCCTCCGCAATTAGGAGATTTTCGCCAATTTTGGCCACCTGCCGGAGTATCCAACATGCTCTGAGGCTGTGAGTTGGTGTGGCGTCCTCTATACTGTGAATTTGACAGGGTCCATTAAGCCATCCTTCCAGTACGGTTCCATGCCCTGTAGAGGGTTTTTGCTTTTTAGTGCTTGACCCGGGTGATTGGTGATGATGCACCCTTTTATTTCGGACTCGGTTTGTATTCAAGGCCGCATTGTCCCAAAATTTTATTTCGGTTTTCCAGGCGCTTTCCATCGCACAGTACTTTCGTACGATGGACTCCAAGTTAGCGATGCGTGTAATATCACGGCGACTTATGGCGTTGAGTATTCCCTTGTCCGTGCAATTTTCGCAGAAGATTGAGATTGCATCTTCCTCACGGCAGTCCCTTAGCCTGTTCTTAACTAAGAGGAATCTGGCCCAGTAATGATGTACTATTTCATTGGGGTCTTGCCTGATTTTGGATAGATCGCATATGTTGGGGTGGGTGGGTGGAATTAAATCCGAAGCCTCACCCCATCTAAGGCTCAGAGGCCTAGGAATTTCCGAACTCGAAAATTTGGATTCCTGGATGTTATCTAATGAATCCATCCCATCGCCTGACTCTAAGTTCAGGTCTTGAGTGATATCCTCCCCTCCGCGGGTATCCAGCTTGGAGGGATCGGGAATCTGGACATAGAGAGTCCTTAAGATAGATGAAGATTCACCGCACTATTCCTCTACCACGACAACGTGATGGATGACTTGGGGAGAGTTAATCTCTCTCAGGTCAGTTTTAGGCCCGATCTGGTCATAATCCGTAGCGACTCCTAGGGCGGCGAAGCGATCCAAGAGCTCGTTTATGGAGGAAAGATCCATTGGATATTACTACTCGGCAAGTTCCGAGCTGACATGAAGATTGATGGCTCGAGAGGTCATCGTCAGCGCAGAAGCCGAACAGGCGGTCATAAGAAAACCACCTAGCCGGAGGGTTTGGCCGACAGCCAAAGCTCCCTTAGCAACGGTGTCGTCTTTAAAGACGGGGCGAGGCATCCTTCCTGATGGCGACGACACAGAGGAACTCTCAATGAAAGCACCAATGTCGGTGTCAAAACCGGCGGGTCTCGGGTAGGGGGTCCCGATCTGTGCGTCTAGGCCGGATGGTAACAGGAGGCAGGGGACACGATGTTTTACCCAGGTTCGGGCCCTCTCGATGGAGGTAAAACCCTACGTCCTGCTTGATTAATATTGATGATATGGGTAGTACAAGAGTAGATCTACCACGAGATCGAAGAGGCTAAACCCTAGAAGCGAGCCTATGGTATGATTGTTGATGTGTATGTTGTCCTACGGACTAAAACCCTTCGGTTTATATGGACACTGGGTAGGGTTAGGCTTACATAGAGTCGGTTACAATGGTAGGAGATCTGCATATCCGTATCGCCAAGCTTGCCTTCCACGCCAAGGAAAGTCCCTTCCGGACGTAGGACGGAGTCTTCAATCTTGTATCTTCATAGTCCAGGAGTCCGGCTGAAGGTATAGTCCGGCCATCCGAACATCCCCTAATCCAGGACTCCCTCACACGTCGAGGTTGATTTTTCCTGCACACCGTGCCTCCCGACTAGGAATGATTCCTCGGAAGGTCGTGCTGGTTTGCTCGATGCGGCTCCTATCTATTTCTATTTTTCGTAGTATCCTCGTAGATGAGGTTCAGTCCGCTGCCGCCATCCATGAGAATCTTGGTGAGCCGAAAGCCATCCACAATTAGGCTGAGGACCAAGGCGGCTGGTGTTCGGACTGTCCTATGTTTTTGTTCGTCGCCAGCGTTGAAGGTTATCGCTGTGTCGTTCTAGGGGATAATTGTTGCGGTCTGGCAGACTCCAGCGAGCCCGTGGAGTGCCCTTTTGCGCCTATTGTTTGAAGTGAATGTCTCAAAGACTGTCACTTCTCTGGGTTTGTCATCTTATGGAGGGTGTTGCTCTAGGGTGTGTTTGGTGAGGATGTCCTCGCCGTTTTTGGCAACCTGCCGGAGTATCCAACATGCTCTAAGGCTATGGGTCGATATGGTATCTGGTGTGGTGTGTATTTTGCATGGGCAATCAAGCCATCCCTCTAGAACGGTTCCGCGCCATCTGATGGGTTTGCATCTCTTGGCTATTGATCTGGGTGCGTTACAGGGGTGCGCCCTTTTTTCCTGGACCAATGGTTGAGTTGGGATAGATAGCTTCCAAACTGTCTGATCTCTCCAGGCGCTCTCCATTGCGCTGTATTTCTGTACAATAGTTGCCAAGTCAGCGAAGCGTGGTATGTGGTGGCGATTAATGGCGTTGAGGAGTCCTATCGTGGAATTGTTGCGGGATGCCGATATTGCGTCTTCGTCGCTGTAATCTTTAACCTTGTCCTTGACAAGGAGGTATCTAGCCAAAATGTGGTGGACCATTTCCTGAGACAGATGTTGTATGCTCGTTAGATCACTTATGTCTAGGTGGGTGGGCGGAATTGGATCTGAACCCTGACCCGATCGATGATCCGGAGTTTGAAGTTTTTCCGGACTGAACAGTCCGGGCTCCGGAGTATTTTCTTATTTTTGAAGCCTACCTTCTGACTCTAAGTTTGGATGACGAGGCGTGTCTTTCTGCCGGTAGGTATCCGGCTTCTCGAGGTTGGAGATCCGAACATAATTCATCCTCAAGATAGAGGAAGGGTTATCTTGCTGCTTGACTACCTCTATCTGGTGGGTGATCGATGGAGAACTAATCTCTCTCTGGTCGGGTTTAAGCCCCACCATGTCATAGTATGTAGTGACCCCCAAGGTGGCAATGCGATCTAGGAGTTCGTTCAAAGATGATAACTCCGTCGGATCCATCCATTTGGCGTATTCAGAATCAACGAAGATATGTTTTTTGATGACTCGGGAGGTCATCCTTGTCGGCTCGAAGGCCGAGCGGGCGATCATGGTAAAACAGCCTAGCTGGAGGGTTTGGCCTGAGGCCAGAGCTCCTTCGGAGGTGATATTTTACTTGACGATAAGTCGAGCCATCAACCTCTATGATGATAAAACAGTGGAACTCTCAATGAAAGCACCAATGTCGGTGTCAAAACCAGCAGATCTCGGGTAGGGGGTCCCGAACTGTGCGTCTAAGGTTGATGGTAACAGGAGACATGGGACATGTTGTTTACCCAGGTTCGTGCCCTCTCTATGGAGGTAATACCCTACTTCCTACTTGATTGATCTTGATGAATATGAGTATTAGAAGAGTTGATCTACCATCAGATCGTAATGGCTAAACCCTAGAAGTCTAGCCTATATGACTACGGTATTTAGTATATCCTTTCCGGACTACACCCTCCGGTTTATATAGACAAAGGGGGGATTTACGGTTACATAGGGTCGGTTACATAAGATGGAATCTTCATAGTTGTTCGCCAAGCTTTCCTTCCACGCCAAGGAGAGTCTTATCCGGACACGAGTACAGTCTTTGGTCTTCATATCTTCAGAGCCCATCAGTCCGGCCTGTGGATAACAGGCCGGACGCCCGAGGACCCCTTACTCCAGGACTCCCTCAAGGGGCACCTCGCGAGGTTCACGTGACGTGAGCCATGACGACCAAGGCCAGGTGGGCGCCAGCGGGCACAATGTGCCAGTTTCCTCTTTGGTGCTAAGGAGGCAAGTGTAGGCGCGGGGTCCTGAGGAATCAGGCAAAGGTTTCCATATCTGTGCAAGAAGACCAAGACCAGCAGGACGGCAGGACGGAGGTCATCATGGAGATCACAGCAGCATCACCACCGGAGCCTTTGGCAGGCAAAGACTACTTTTGTCAGGATAGCTTGTACTAGTGGTCCCCCTTCAAACTTGGCCGTTTTCGGATCCCATCCCGCCTAAACATTTGGGAAGAGGACCAAAGCCACTATAAGTAGGACCTAGCCACCACCAGAGAAGGGGACGGATCATTCAGATCACCTCTCTACCACCAGATCATCGAGCTCAAGAACACCTCACCTCCTAAGGCTCTTCATCCACTATATTAGTTCATCCCCTCCTCCAAGAGGCAATCCACCCACGAACTAGAGTAGGGTATTACACCGCAAGGTGGCCCGAACTAGTATTAACCCACGTATCACTTGTTCTTTGGGGTTCATAGAGCTAGGCCATGGAATCGTTGAGCGAGCGAGTCGGGGAGACAGTGTTCTTCGTGCGCACCCCAGAGTTCAAACCTCTCAAGGGTTTGTCGGAACCCGCAACAGACATTTGGCGTGCCAGGTAGGGGTGCACCGATGCCTCTCTTCCATCGATCGATGCCCCGCTACTCCACCGCTTCCATGGCTAACGCTCGTCGAGCCCGTGCTGAGCACCGAGCCACTCCCAACGCTCTCGTCTCCCTGATGGCGCCCGTCGGTGGGCCTCTGTAGGATCGAAAGTATGTCTAGAGGGGGGGTGATTAGACTAATTGACCAAATAAAAACTTAACCTTTTCCCAATTTTAGTTCTTGGCAGTTGTTAGCTATCTTAGGACAAGTCAAGCAATCATTACACAATTCAAGCAAGCATGCAAAGAGTATATTGGCAGCGGAAAGTAAAGCATGCAACTTGCAAGAATATAAAGGGAAGGGTTCGGAGAATTCAAACGCTATTGGAGACACGGATGTTTTTCCCGTGGTTCGGATAGGTGGTGCTATCCTACATCCACGTTGATGGAGACATCAACCCACGAAGGGTAACGGTTGTGCGAGTCCACGAAGGGCTCCACCCACGAAGGGTCCACGAAGAAGCAACCTTGTCTATCCCACCATGGCCATCGCCCATGAAGGACTTGCCTCACTACCGGTAGATCTTCACGAAGTAGGCGATCCCCTTGCCCTTACAAACTCCTTGGTTCAACTCCACAATCTTGTCGGAGGCTCCCAAGTGACACCTAGCCAATCTAGGAGACACCACTCTCCAAGAAGTAACAAATGGTGTGTTGATGATGAACTCCTTGCTCTTGTGCTTCAAATGATAGTCTCCCCAACACTCAACTCTCTCTCATAGGATTTGGATCTGATGGAAAGAAGATTTGAGTGGAAAGCAACTTGGGGAAGGCTAGAGATCAAGATTCATATGGTAGGAATGGAATATCTTGGCCTCAACACATGAGTAGGTGGTTCTCTCTCAGAATATATGAGTTGGAATGGTATATGTGTTCTGATTGCTCTCTCCACGAGTGAAGAGGAGGTGGAGGGGTATTTATAGCCTCCACACAAAATCCAACCATTACACACAATTTATCAATCTCGGTGGGACCGAATCAGAAAACTCGGTCGGACCAAAATAGTAAACCTAGTGACCGTTAGGAATTTCGGTGAGACTGACATGCAACTCGGTAGGACCGATTCGGTTAGGGTTTGGGCATAACGTAATCTCGGTGAGACCGATCGCACAAACTCGGTGAGACCGAGTTTGGCAATAAGCTAACTAGAGAGTTGGTCAGGCAAACTCGGTGGGACCGACTTGCTCTTTCGGTGAGACCGAAAAGTTACAAGTAGGAAACATAGTGTTTACATTGCAATCTCGGTGGGACCGATTCGCTCTTTCGGTGAGACCGAAAAGTTACGAACGGGAAACAGAGAGTTTGCAATCCCATCTCGGTGAGACCGAGATCCTTATCGGTAGGACCGAATTGCTAGGGTTTGGCAGAGGCAAATGAAAAGTGAAACTCGGTGGTGCCGGAATGAAAGAATCGGTATGACCGAGTTTGGCTTAGTGTTTAGGTCATTTGTGGCTGTGGAAAAGTGGTTGAGGATTTTGGAGCATATCACGAAGCACATAAAGCAAGAGGCTCATTAAGCAACACCTCATCCCTCCTTGATAGTATTGGCTTTTCCTAAAGACTCAATGTGATCTTGGATGACTAAAATATAAAATGAAGAGTCTTGAACTTTTGAGCTTGAGCCAATTCTTTGTCCTTAGCATTTTGAGGGTTCCACTTTCACATCCATGCCATGCCAATCATTGAGCTTTCCTGAAATAATCATCTTGAAACATTAGCTCAATGAACTATATGTTGTTATGAATTACCAAAACCACCTAGGGATAGTTGCACTTTCAATCTCCCCCTTTTGGTAATTGATGACAACATATAGATCAAAGCTTCGACAAATGGTAATAAGCATGAAATATATCGTCGCTTTGAGAAGTATGTGACAAATAAGATCTCCCCCTAAATTTGTGCATATTTAAAATTTGCTTTGGACTGCAAATGCACAAGGAGTTAGAATCATGGGTTACTCTTCCATGTCACATAAATCTTGGTGGAGCGCTAAAAAATGATAAGATTGGAATACATGCACTCATCACCAAGAATAGTGAGTGATCACAAAAGATAGAATAATAATAGCAACCATTAAGCAAACATTAAGTGTAGCTTATGATCAAACACATGATCATCAATGTCTCACGCAGATAAGGACGTAGTATCTCACACACAAGCAAACAAAGTTCGAAAAACCACCAAATAAAACAAGAGAGAATAAAAGCAACACTCTCTCTCGAAGCCTATGATCTATACATTTTCTCCCCCTTTGGCAACAAGTTACCAAAAAGTTCCTAGAAAATGCATAGTGCTAAGTCGACGCTCAGGCTTGATCTTCAGGTGGTGGTGGAGTCCGGAGCACTCCAAGGACGAAGCCTTCGGTAGACGTGGTCGGAGTTGAGGCTGAAGTGGATGCTGGAGCTGGTGGAACAGAGGATGTGGCTGGCGCAGACGTTGTAGCTCTGGTGTCAGCAATTGGCAGTGCAGACGACCTCGGACCTCGTGGCACCCTGGCAAAAGCATCAGTCGTGGTCCTGCCACTCCTCTCATTCATGTCATCCTGGAGCTGCTCCACGGCAGTCTGTATCTCTGTCACCTTGATGTCCAAGTCATAGAACCTCTGTTCCATGATCCTCTCTAAGCTTGCCTGGTTCTGAGTCAGGGTGGCAAGTCCTTGCTCAATCCGTAGGGTGGACGCAATTAGGTAACCAAGCTGCTCTTGTTTGGTTTTCAGGAAGTAATCAGATGCCTCCTCTTGAGTAGGCATCCTGGCAGCTTTCTCCTTCTTCGCCTTCTCCTTCTGAGCTTGTGCATGGACAGATGATGGCTCATTCTCAGTCATGACCACTTGGTTATCTTCAAAATCTGGATGGATGGGCAGGTGTTCCTTATCCAAGAGGTATATGCCCGTGCCCATCTTGGAGTTGATGAGCTCCTGAATCTGTGGGGCATATCCACAGCTCCTCTTCTGGTCTGCTGCTGTCCTCTTGATTGTTTCCACTATGAGACTCATGACTTTGAAATTTGAGGCACGTCAAAGACATGAAGCAAATTGATCGTGTGATCTCTGATCATCTTGTGATCTCCAGACTTGGGCAATAGGGTGTGCCTTAGAATCCAGTTGATAGTGGGCAGTCCTGACAGAACATAGTGCACGGAGCCAAATTTGAACGTGTCAAGAATCATGATGATCACAATGTGCTCGAAATCAGAATGGAGAATAGCACAAAGATCGAGTCCATACCCTAGTTCAGCGGAGACTCGCTACGGCGGCAACGGCGGGGCAGAATTCCATTGACGGTGACGGAGACCAGCGACTGGAGGCTGCTGTCGGCGAGGAGGACGATCCGGAGACCCAGGAGGCAGAGCGAGCTATGCGCGGGCGAAGAGGTTTCGGAGAAATTTCCAAAATTCTGCCCGTCACTATATATATAGCCCGACCCTGTCGGTGTGACCGAGTGGAACAACTCGGTGGCACCGAGATGCAAAACTGTATACAGTTATTGCAACTCGGTGTGACTGAGTGGTTCAAATCGGTTGCACCGAGATCAAAAACCTAGATCAACTTAATGATCTTGGTAGGACCGAAAATATGGTATCGGTCAGACCGAGAATCACAAAGAGGTTTTGGAAGTTTATGTCTATGACGAATCGGGGACTCCGAGCGCTCCTCACACAGAGTGGTTCGAATCTGACTTGATCAAGTTTTGTGATGCAGCATGAATAGAGTTTGAGACGAGAAAAGCATAGATAGCTAGAGGAGGTTCTTAGGCATTCTTGTCCATCCACTTGGCAAAAGAAGATAAAGCCAAACAATCAAAAGAACAAGTGGATGTCCTCGAATGAGTAAAATATGCAACCAACATGCTCACACAATAAGATGGCAAATGAAATATGTGGGAAAGCATGCACAAAACAATTCTAGCATCTATCAAGCAATTTGCGTTGACTAGGTCATCTATATATGAGTATATTGAGTTAGGAGTCAAGTGAGAACACTTGATCGTAGGTCATACTCATAGTTTAAGCTCAACTGGGGTTACCACTTTTACATGAAGCATTGTTGTATTCACATCTTTAGAGTTGCTTTAGCTCAAGTCTTAAAGTAAAGCTCCCCCTAGATGTGATATCCCCCCTAAGAGGGATGAACTAACCTTGGGTTTTGTCGATGATGACTTCATGTAGATGTTGAAGATGTGGATGCTCATTGTTGATGTAGACCACTTGGAGCTATCCATTTGAATGAATTGCACTTTCAATACCTACATGGGTTAGTCCCACAAGGAACAAACAAGGATATCCATAGACATAGAGTGATGCATACACAAGATGATGTCCATGAAAACTTTAGGTTACCTTGTCCCTTGTCTTACCAACAAGAGGGTTTGTGACTCCTTGAACTAGTGCATGATGTGGAAGTTGATTGCACTTGTTCTTGCCAAAATGAAGAGAGTGAAATATGTTGGTGGAGTCACCCTCAAGAACACTCTAGTTCTTTTTCTTTTGGATCCACACCATCTTGATGGGAATCCTTGGAGTTGTAGTCGTACTTGATGAAGTGGAACTTGACGTGGTCTTGGGAATCCACTTGACTAAGGTCTTAGGAGCTTCTTTAAATGCATCAATCTCCTCTTGAAGCTTGTCCTTGCCTTTTTGCTTGTAGTCTTGTGGTGGAAGATCATCTTGAGCTTGTATTCCCTTGAAAGAGGTGTCATACTTCTCTTGTTGAGGAACAAATTTGTCTTGGGGTATTGATCTTCTTCCCATTCAACTCCATGGGCATTGAACTTTCGTTCAAAACCAACACCTTGATTCTTCCGGTGCATTCCTTGCTTGCGCACAATTTCCTCGAATTGCTTACTCCCGGCAAGGCTTTTTGTATACTCCTTTCTCTATAATCCCCTTCAATAAGCTATTTTCATGCTCAAGTGTAGCTTGGCTAAGAGAATCATTAGTGGAATCAAGAGAACTACTAGAAGCAACAATATTGGATTTAGCATGATCATTGTTACTACTAGAGGAAGAATCTTTCTTGTTCTTGTTACTAGACTTGACTTGAGGCATGTAAGTGGATAATAGTAAACGCTTGGCAATCTAATAAGAACTTTTCTTGCGGAGATCATCATTGATTGCTTTTAAGAACTCATGGTCTTGCTCAAGATTGAGATTTTCAAAGCGTAATTTCTCATGAGCTCTTAAAAGTTCTCGATGATCTTTGGAGATAGTTTCATGAGCTAACTTAAGAGTGTTTAGTTCTTTAGTTAGAGCCTCAATCTTATCCTTATCATTGTCATTCGTTTTAGCATGATTAATTGATGTTTCAACATAGTACTCATCACTAGAGTTGTCAACAAGAAAGTCATCATCACCTAACAAGTCATCTTCATCACTATTAAAATCAACATACTCGGGGTGTGTTACCTTAGGACCTTTGGCCATGAAGCATCTTCCAATTCCTTCATTTGGTGAGTCAAATATGTCGTAGGAGTTGGTTGACACAAGTGCTAGACCGGCAACACCTTCATCTTGAGTATCTTCGGAGTCGGAGTGATAACTTCTCTCGGAGTGGCTGTCGGAGTCGGAGCCGGATACCCATTCACCAACATGAGCTTGATGTCTTCATTTTGTGTAGCTCCATGATGATTTTTCCTTCCTTTCCGAATCCTTGCTTCTCCGTGAGTATCTCCGTTCATAATGATCATCTCTACTCCTTCTCTCTCTTGGTGGTGATTCTTTGCTTCTTATTTTTGGAGAATCTTCTCTTCTCTTGTAGGGAGCCGTACACTCATTGGAATAGTGTCCGGGTCTTCCACAATTATAGCAGTTTCGCTCTCGACTAGAAGATCTTTTGTCATTGTAGGACCTTGACTTGAAGCTTCTATCTTTACTTCTACTCTTGTAGAACTTGTTGAAGTTCTTCACCATTAAGCTCAATTCTTCATTGAAGGTTTGTTTCTCACTTGATTATGTGGGGACTTCACATGAGGCTTTGTAGGCACCACTTGATTTGTTGTGAAGTTCCTCTTTATCCTTGAGTGACATCTCATGAGCAACAATCCTTCCAATCACTTCTGTTGGCTTGAGATCTTTGTAATTGGGCATCATTTGAATCAATGTGCACACGGTATCATATTTCCCATCCAAGGCTCTTAGGATCTTCTTGATGATGAATATATCGGTCATCTCTTCACTTCCTAAGCCGGCAATCTCATTTGTGATGAGAGCAAGCCTAGAGTACATTTCGGCGACACCTTCACCATCCTTCATCTTGAACTTGTCAAGTTGACTTTGGAGCACATCCAACTTGGATTCCTTGACGGAATCGGTACCTTCGTGCATATCAATCAAAGTGTCCCAAATTTCCTTTGCATTCTCAAGGCGGCTGATTTTGTTGAATTCTTCGGGGCACAATCTATTGAAGAGAATATCACAAGCTTGAGCATTGTATTGCAACATCTTCAACTCATCCGTGGTAGCTTCACGGTTTGGTTCCCTCCCATCAAAGAACTCACCTTGCAAGCCAACACAAACAATAGCCCATACGGCGGGGTTATGTCCAAGAATATGCATTTTCATTTTATGCTTCCAACTAGCAAAATTAGTACCATCAAAGTAAGGACCTCAACGGTGATAATTTCCCTCGCTAGACGCCATACTCTCCTAGGTTGTGAAACCAAGGCTATGACCACCAAAAGCTATGGAGATCAAGGCAACTGGAGACCAAAGCTCTGATACCACTTGTAGGATCGAAAGTATGTCTAGAGGGGGGTGATTAGACTAGTTGACCAAATAAAAACTTAACCTTTTCCCAATTTTAGTTCTTGGCAGTTTTTAGCTATCTTAGGAAAGTCAAGCAATCATTACACAATTCAAGCAAGCATGCAAAGAGTATATTGGCAGCGGAAAGTAAAGCATGCAACTTGCAAGAATATAAAGGGAAGGGTTTGGAGAATTCAAACGCTATTGGAGACACGGATGTTTTTCCCGTGGTTCGGATAGGTGGTGCTATCCTACATCCACGTTGATGGAGACTTCAACCCACGAAGGGTAACGGTTGCGCGAGTCCACGGAGGGCTCCAACCACGAAGGGTCCACGAAGAAGCAACCTTGTCTATCCCACCATGGCCATCGCCCATGAAGGACTTGCCTCACTAGCAGTAGATCTTCACGAAGTAGGCGATCTCCTTGCCCTTACAAACTCCTTGGTTCAACTCCACAATCTTGTCGGAGGCTCCCAAGTGACACCTAGCCAATCTAGGAGACACCACTCTCCAAGAAGTAACAAATGGGGTGTTGATGATGAACTCCTTGCTCTTGTGCTTCAAATGATAGTCTCCCCAACACTCAACTCTCTCTCATAGGATTTGGATCTGATGGAAAGAAGATTTGCGTGGAAAGCAACTTGGGGAAGGCTATAGATCAAGATTCATATGGTAGGAATGGAATATCTTGGCCTCAACACATGAGTAGGTGGTTCTCTCTCACAACATATGAGTTGGAATGGTATATGTGTTCTGATTGCTCTCTCCACGAGTGAAGAGGAGGTGGAGGGGTATTTATAGCCTCCACACAAAATCCAACCATTACACACAATTTATGAATCTCGGTGTGACCGAATCAGAAAACTCGGTCAGACCAAAATAGTAAACCTAGTGACCATTAGGAATTTCAGTGGGACTGACATGCAACTCGGTAGGACCGATTCGGTTAGGGTTTGGGCATAACGTAATCTCGGTGAGACCGATTGCACAAAGTCGGTGAGACCGAGTTTGGCAATAAGCTAACCAGAGAGTTGGTCAGGCAAACTCGGTGGGACCGACTCGCTCTTTTGGTGAGACCGAAAAATTACAAGTAGGAAACATAGAGTTTACATTGCAATCTCGGTGGGACCAATTCGCTCTTTTGGTGAGACCGAAAAGTTACGAACGGGAAACAGAGAGTTTGCAATCCCATCTCGGTGAGACCGACATCCTTATCGGTAGGACCGGATTGCTAGGGTTTGGCAGAGGCAAATGACAAGTGAAACTCGGTGGCGCCGGAATGAAAGAATCGGTATGACCGAGTTTGGCTTAGTGTTTAGGTCATTTGTGGCTATGGAAAAGTGGTTGAGGATTTTGGAGCATATCACCAAGCACATAAAGCAAGAGGCTCAATAAGCAACACCTCATCCCTCCTTGATAGTATTGGCTTTTCCTAAAGACTCAATGTGATCTTGGATCACTAAAATATAAAATGAAGAGTCTTGAACTTTTGAGCTTGAGCCAATTCTTTGTCCTTAGCATTTTGAGGGTTCCACTTTCACATCCATGCCATGCCAATCATTGAGCTTTCCTGAAATAATCATCTTGAAATATCATTAGCTCAATGAACTACACGTTGTTATGAATTACCAAAACCACCTAGGGATAGTTGCACTTTCAGCCTCCCCGTCACTCCCCATCACCTGCTTCCAACGCCGCCACCGGTTCGGCAGGGAACAAGCAGCAAGCTTTGTCGCTGCACCCCTCCGTGCGGAGGGATGGACACACCGCCACTCTGTCGTTGACTCCGTCCAGCTCGTCGTCCCACGCTCACCACGGGCCTACGAGCGTGCTGGCTTCACTGCTCATGGCGCGTGAGCTCCTGCGCTACTGTCCCTTCGACGACCTCTACAAGGATTGGCTGGACCGCATCGCTGAGCTCGTCAGCACTGCTGGGGGCTCCCCTGCACCGTCCCTTTTGCTGCCTCGTCCGCCTCTTGTGGCGGGCAACGTAGCCCATGGAGCACCTCCGCCACCTCCGCATCAAGACGTCGCCCTCGTGCCAAGACGTGTGGCCCCGTAGCATGACCCACCGCACAGGGCGCCCGCGCGTGAAGAAGGAAGCTGCCAGGAAATCCCGTGGCCGCAAGAAGGTGCTCATGCCCTCCCAGCACGACCATGTCAAGACCGCGTGCCACCAGCAGTGGCGACGCGTGGATACCAGGACCTAGCTCCGCCCCCACGACGGGCTCTGGTCACCACCGTGGGTTGCCGAGCCTTCACCCCGAGCTGCGCAGCGTTGTCTGGCCAAGTAAATTCAAGCCCGATCTGCCTCCGCGCTTCGACGGCACCCCAACCCTACTGAGTTCCTGCAGCTCTATGAGCTGAGCATCGACGCGGCCAACAGCGACGAGAAGGTCATGGCGAACTTATTTCCCCTGGCTCTCAAAGACGGTTAGCGCTCGTGGCTCCTGAACCTACTCACGGGATAGATCTCCTCCTAGGGCGAGACGCGTGAGCGTTTTGCCTCCAACTTCCAAGGCACTCGCGACCGCCCGCCTGCCACTCGTGACTTGGGGCACATCAAGTAGCAGCCAGGGGAAACCCTGCATAAGTACATCCAGCGTTTCATGAACGTACGAGCTCTCCAAACGTGTGCCGAACTAGGCCATCATCTCGGCATTCTCTGATGGCGTCTGTGATGTCAAGATGAAGGATGAGCTCGGCATACATGAGGACCTATGCATGGCTCTGGAGATGTTCAATACGGCCACCAAGTGCGCGAGAGCTGAGGAGGTTTGCCTTTCCCTGTTTGAGGTTCCAGTTGCCGACCCAGAAGATAAGAAGGCCAAGACCAACGATATGAAGCGCAATGGGACTGCTGTGCTCACGGCAGAGCGAGAGATGAAGCGGGGCTGCGACCACCCCGAGTCATCCAAGGCCAACCGCCCATTCTCTGCCTTCCTCAATGTACCCAGCCACAACACCAACGACTGTCAGGAGCTCAGGGTCATCCGTGATGGGCGCTTCAGACGACGCCCTGAGCGCAACGACCAAGGCTACGGCCGTGGAGGAGGCAGAAGTGGAGGGCGCTCGGATGACCGCGGCCCCCGCCCAGAGTGGCGCGACCGCCCTCACGAGGACTGCTGGCAGGATCAGCCTCGTGAGGGCGCATGGAGGGACCAGCGTCATGAGGACTGCCCTCAGGGCAACGCTAGCCTCCCTCCGCTGCCGCGACAACCAAGGAGGAATGATGACCTCCACCAGGGCGAGGGCGCTGGGGGCTTCCAAGAGCCTCGTGCCATAGCCTGCATCCTGGGTGGCGCTCAGGGCCCAGCCTCCCAGCACATCTTGAAACAGTTCGCTTGTGAGGTGAACGCGGCCCTCACAGGCTCGAGGCCCTGCGCCCGACCAGCTCAAGTGCGCGGCAACTGCCGGCACCCTCCCGATGCTCTGCTCGCCCATCATCAGCAATGTCGTTGTCACAAAGACCCTCATCGACCGTGGCGTGGGACTCAATGTTCTCTCTGTCGAGACGTTCGATCGCCTCCAAGTGCCATATGATCAGCTGCAGCCCACCAAGCCCTTCTCAGGCGTGACCGATGGCTCCACCACCCCGATAGGGAAAATTCGCCACCCTATCACCTTCAGCAAGCGCGACAACTACCACACTAAGCTCATCGACTTTGACATCACCCACATCCACCTTCCGTACAACGCCATCACGGGGTATCCAGCCCTGGCAAAGTTCATGGAAGTGACCCACCATGGTTACAACATCCTCAAGATGCAAGGGAGCTGCGGCATCATCATGGTCCCTTGCGAGGAGAAGGATGTGGTGTGCTCTCTAGAGCGCGCCTACCAGGCTGCGGCGGCCGAAGACCCATACAACAAAGGTGCCATCTACCCACATGAGGTTGTCCCCAAGAAGTAGAAGCAGTTGCACAGCCAGGAGCTTCAGAAGAGTGGTGTCTCTAGCGGCACCACCTCAGGACCTATGCCCACGGACGGGGTGCCTCCCTCCCTCGCATAGGAAGGCGCGCCCAGCGCCCTCCTCAGGCTAGGCTCGGGGGCTCTTTGTTGGAGGGCCTCTGACTTAGCCATTGTCACGAGGGGGCGCTCGGGCACCATGTGGAGGCATGCTTCACCGCATGCTTCCATCATGAGGGCACAAGGCAGGGAGTGTCCAGTACTCAGGAGTTCATTACCAAGGCGACCGAGGAGCTTCAAGAGGCGAGGACCATGTGCGACAATCTCCGCCCGGCGCCTGGCACGGCTCTTTGTCCTGGCGAGGGCAACGGGCAGCGCGTCTGCGTCAACATCCCAGGGCTCAACAGGGCTGCATTCCAGGAGCGGTTCTGGCCTTCACACGTTGGTTGGTGCGAGGGTCCACCTCACAACTATGTTCGCATGCCATTCGGCCTGCCGAACGCTGTTGTCACCTTCCAGGGCCACCTGCGGAGCACTCTAGCGGCTCAGGAAGCCAGGCATCACGCAGTCCTAGCAGAAATGGTGACGGATCTTCCTGAGCCTCCCGGGCCCCCAGAGCCTTCTGAGGCTTTGGACTCAGGAGATTCATGAGGAGCAACTTCTTCAACATGCGTCTTCAGCTACTTCAACACCCTCCAGCAACGATGCCAAGTGACTCTTTCCGATTCATTCAGTTGGGGGCGCCCCTCGGGCAGCATTATCCCCAAGTCCCATGGGCCTGTCCCTGCGACGTGTATCCTTTTGCGTCTTTAACTTATCCTGTTGGGGGTGCCCCTCGGGCTGCATCATCCCGAGGCCGCGTGGGTCCGTCCCCGCGGCATGCATCGTTCTTATATTTATCCAAGCTAGCTTGCCTCCTTCCGTGAGTTACCTTAAGATTATGTCTGTCTGGTAGTTCGATACCATGAATGTCGTACGCCCTTGCAAACCCACCCACGACCGCCTCATGATTAAGGGCTAGCACGACATCTCTGCTCGGGTCCATCCCTGCAGCGTGGGTAAACGCAAGAGGCTGAGCTCTGGCTTGCAGTCCAGCTCCCGTGTACGTCACCTCCCATGGACCTTGGTGCCTTGTTCTCACATGAGCTAATCGCAGGCGGATGAGCCAGGGTGCGTGACCTGGTGCCCCGCCACCACGGGAGTCGCGTTCCGGTTGTCTTTCTTCAGGATCTTCCAATGAGAAGACTGGGCATGACGTTTGTGCTTAGGTCCATCCCTACAGCATCGATAAACCCAACGAGTGAGCTCTGTCTAGCAGCTCGACCCCATTCATTCGGCGCAGGTTGCCTAACCATCTCGCAGAACCATCACAACTATCAAGACTCAAGTTCAGGCGCAACCCGCCTTGAGGTAGGGTCTCGTGAGTCCCGTGCTGGCTCACTAGTGCCCAGATACACCTTGTCTAGCCCTGCCATGCAAGCCATGTGTCAGGGATGGGGCTGTACATGCCTCGGGGGCTCCACTCAGAGGGGCCCCTCACCCACGCACCAGTGGAAGAACCATGCTCCGTGTTGGCAGTCGACACGGTCGAGGCGCGGCTATGCCCATGCAAGTGTGGAAGCGCCATGCTTCGTGTTGGTGATAAACAACTGAGGGTGGCCCCATGGCCGCATCAACCTCGAGGGGCCACCAGGCTCAATGACCAGCCTCATCACAACACTTTCCCCTTGGGGGAGTCGCGCGAGGGGGCTGGGCATGGGGGTTGCGCTGAGGCCACGCCTAGAGCACGCCACCCTGCCAGGTCCCTCGGACCTGGTCGTTGAGCGTCCCTCCCGAGCGGGACCTCGGCAAGGAAATGTATGGAGGTTTGTTTGCGCGTCAAGGGGGACTCCTGAGCACCACGACTATGGAGCCTAACTAGTCATGTAGCCCCTCACTCCTTGGTCTTGTCCTAGTGATCTGGACAACCCAACGGCAACTGAGGTACGCGCGGGGTCGGGCCCTACCGATGCAGAACACTAAGGCCTACTTTCGTATTTCCTTCCCGCAGGCCATTTGTGCGTTAAGGGGGGCTCCTGAGCATCGCGACTCAGGAGCCTAACTGGTCACGTAGCCCCTCACCCATTGGTCTCGTCCTGGTGATCCTGATGACCCAACGGCGGCTGAGGTATGCACGGGGCAGGGCCCAGCTGTCGGTGTCAAAACCGGTAGATCTCAGGTAGGGGATCCCGAACTGTGCATCTAAGGATCGAAGGTAACAGGAGATAGGTGACATGATGTTTACCCAGCTTCGGGGCCTCTTGATGGAGGTAATACCCTACGTCCTGCTTAATTAACTTTGATGAATATAGGGGTTAGAAGAGTTGATCTACCATGAGATCGTAACGGCTAAACCCTAGATGTCTAGCCTGTATGATTATGACTGTGCCTACATACTAAACCCTCCAGTTTATATAGACACGGGAGGGGCTAGGGCTGTACATAGTAGGTTTACAGAGAAAGGAACCTTCATATTTGCACGCTAAGCTTGCCTTCCACACCAAGGAGTGACCCATCCAGACATGGGGAAAGTCTTCCGTCTTGTATCTCCACGGCCCATTAGTCCGGCCCATATCACATAGCCCGGACGCCCGAGGACCCCATAATCCTGGACTCCCTCAGTAGCCCCTGAACCAGTCTTCAATGACGATGTGTCTGCCACGCAGATTGTCTTCGGCATTGCAAGGCGGGTTCCTCCTCCGAATTCTTCAAATTAATTGATTGTCAGTATTGTATCCGGCTTTGTACAACAGTCATAACTCTGAATCACAAGGGCAAAATATAGATAAGTTTTGTCCTGTGAAGATTTTATTAGTGGGACGTTACGTTCGGCCATTTTATTATTTCAAACCGTTTTTCGGCGTCCCATTTGGCGTTTCGAGACGCAACCTCCGGCGACACGTCTTGTCAATGCAGAGATCGTGCCACCTTATTACGGATTCTCATCAATATGAGTGTTGGTATCCTAACCACGTGGTTCACGTGACCCCTTGGGAACAAGCGAGTTGTAAGGCTTAAGGGGGAGGGGGGACGCTTGATATGCGTTGTCCATATAAGTGGATAGAACCCATCTGTTCCACCCCACACCTCATTCTCTCTGCCTCTCCGTCCCTGAGCTCCGACGCCCAAACTCCAAGCTTTTCTCTCCTTGATAACTCCTCCGACCATGTCTGGCTCTCAAGGAAAGTGGATGTCCTCCTCCGTCATGGAGGAAAACATCAAGATGCTATGGGAAATTAAGCACAGGGTTCCCGATTCGGCGTAGGTCATCGCCACTCCGAAGCCTAGTGAGAGGGTGGTGTTTATCCCCCACTTCCACCATGGACTCGGATTCACCCTTCATCCCTTTGTAAAGGGCCTCATGTTCTACTAGGGGCCGGATTGTCACGATCTGGACCCAAATTTGTTCCATCACATCTCGGCGTATATCGCCGTGTCTAAAGCCTTCCTCCGTGTCCCTCCACACTTCGGCTTATGGCTCAAGATTTTTAATGTGAAATCGAAGGTGGTCAATGGGCAACATGCGGAGTGTGGAGGCACCAATGTGAGAAAGCTCCCCAAATTCAATTGGCCAAAGAGAGTCTTTGTGGACACCGTCAAAATATGGCAACAGGAATGGTTCAATATTACAGAACCCCATGGCTCCAAGTGGGCAGCCGCACCAGCCTTCTGATCCGGACCCCCGCTGAGGCTTACATCCTGGACCGACAAGGGTCCGGACTGGGGGTCGGTCCCTGTGGTGCTGCTGCTGCAGAAACGCGTCAAGAGCATGAATGACGCTACCCTTGCCGACGTAATCCAAGTGATGCTGATCCGCCGAGCACTTCCCTCCCAGACGTAGCTCGTCAAGATGTGTGAGTTCAATCCAGAAGGGTCGTAGACCCTACACCAGTTCTATGGCACAACACATAAGGGGATCTGGAAGCTACTTTTTAAGAAGCAGAAATCGTGGCCGAGGTCCTCAAACAACACCGGCCTCGACTGCAACCATCTGGCCTCCGAGGTAAATTCTAAAAACTCCGAACAACAATAGGCTTCGTTAACCCGAGGGAGTGGTGCCAAGTAATCCACCCCATAACAGGACTGGATTAAGAAGGCGGAGCAGATCCGGTGTTGTGACGCCCAGATAATTAGGCTACGGAAAAACTCTCCTAATGATGCCACGTCACCTCCGTTATTGTTGCTAATCCCTCGTTGGTTCAAATCCCGTTCAAATTCAAATTTAAATAAAGTTAAACAATTAAAGTTTTCAAAAGTCAAAACGAAAATGTTCTTATTATGACAAATAATTCATAAGATATACTGGTGGAGAAACCAACTCTTTATAAAATGTTTAAATGCACTGAACTAATTAAATCAGTAGCTAAAACCATTAATTAAATGCCTTTTATGTATTGAAAATTACTAACTAAATTATTTTGGGAAGAAACCTTTTGTGGTTGTGACATAAGTTGTAACATCAATTTAGGTGCCACTTTGGTATTTTATTAAAACCAAGATAATTAGGAACTAAATGATAATAGAAAAGAAAAATAAATAAAAAGAAAATGTTGCAAAAGAAAACAAACAAGAAAAGAGAAAGAAAAGGGAAACAGCCCAGCCCTGTCCCACTGGGCTTTCGCCCACTACTCCTTGCCAGCCCACCTAACCCCCCTCATCCCTAACCTCTCGCTACAGTGGGAGGCAGGGCAACCGTGGCGTCCATCCCATGACCATGGCCACGTGCCAGCCATCCGCCACATCCCCGGCGACCCACAAGACCCCCCTGCGACCACTTTGCTAACCCTAGTGCCCCATTCCCCTCGCTCGTTCCTCCCCCTCTCAGATTCGCTCGTGGCCGAGGCACAACTGCCGCCACCTCGTCGATCCCGCGGCCGCAGACTTCCCCTCGTCGCGCCAAGGAGTCCTGGAACTATGCCACCTTCCCTTGCTTCGACTACTAGCATCGGCTCAAGCTAGGAGGCCCCGGGCGGTCATCATCGGGCGTCTTCCCTGCGTCCGGTCACCGCTTCCTCGTCCCGGATCTCCTCCCTCAGCGCTCCCCCAGCCTCCCGAGCACGTCATCAAGGACCGCTGTGAGGCCCTCATCCGATTCCCCTTTGTTCCCGTCTACTTTATCATCGTTTGGCGCCGCTACTGTCGCGCCCACGCTCGCTGCGCCCTGGGCTCCCCTGGCTTCGCCTTGCCCCGTGTGCCATGCCACGGCCGCGTCCACCAGCGCGCCTGCCCGCGCGTCGGCCGGTCGCCGCACCCTTGCCCCGCCTAGCACCGCTGCTTCCCGCGTCTTGCCTCAGCGCGCCCGCGGCTGTTGCTCCTGGCCGCTTGTGCTGTTGTTGCTTGTGCCATTACTGCCTACTTCTTGCTGCTGCCACCGCTGCACTACCTAGCTGGTCCTGCTCCCTGTTGCCTACTGGCGCTCCCGATGGTCGATGCTGCTTGATGTTCAGGCTGCTACTGCGTGCGGCTGCTGCTATCGCTCCTCTGTTGCTAGTGCATGCTACCGCTGGATACTACTGCTAATGGCCATGGCCAAGTGTGTGCGTGGTATGTGTGTGTTGGTTGTGTGCGTACAATGTGTTAGGCTGGCCCAGTTCCCAGTTAGTAGTGCTAATTAACGTTAGTTAGATTAATTAGTGGTTAGGTTATCCTAATGGCCCATTGACATGCGGGTCCCATTTAGTTAACAGTCGAAAAAAATCGAAATACATTCGCAAATAAATCGAAATACAACTACTCTCCATGACATGCGGGACCCACTGCACTATTCACCCTTTGACCAGTCAGATGTTGATTGAGTCAACCTAGTCAACATGCCCCACATGTGATCCTCTGTAGACCCTGTTGTGTACACTTCAATGTGTGCACATAGCATTTACTATTAATTTCGAATTAATAATAATTCCAGAATTTCAAAATATCTATTAAAATTTGAAAAATAATATAAAATGAACCGTAACTCGGATGAAAAAACTTTATATATGAAAGTTTCTCAGAATGAGGAGACGAATCCGGATACGCAGCCTGTTCGTCCGCCGCGCATCCCTAGCATAGCAAACACGCATCTTTCCCCCTCCGGCTCCTCTGCCCGAAAACGCGAAACACTAGGGGTACTTCCCGGATGTTTTCCCCCTTCACCGGTACCACCTCGTACCGTGTTAGGGTACACCTAGCATCACGCTTTGTCATGTCATGCATCGTCATGCATTTTTTTGCATTATATTCATTGTTTCTTCCCCCTCTTCTCTCGCTAGACACCGAGATCGACGCCGCTGCTACCCAGTACGACTACGGTGTTGACGACCCCTCTCTCTTGCCAGAGCAACCAAGCAAGCCCCCCCCTTGATCACCACATATCACCTACTCTCCTTTATACTGCTTGCATTAGAGTAGTGTAGCCTGTTACTGCTTACCGTTAATCCTATTCTGATGCATAGCATGTCATTGTTGCTACAACTGCTGACACCTTACCTGCAATCCTAAATGCTTAGTATAGGATGCTAGTTTACCATCAGTGGCCCTACATTCTTGTCCATCTGCCATGCTATACTATCGGGCCGTGATCACTTGGGAGTTTATCACGGGTATATACTTATATACATAATATATGATACTTGTGGTGACAAAGACGGGTCGACTCGTAGGAGTAGCCGTGAGTGATTCACGGGTTGGGTCCGAAAGGACATTTGTCCCGACGGCCCTCTCAGTGGATCTTTGTGGCGAAGCGACAGTGCAGGTTGAGACCAGCTAGGAGAGAGGTGGGCCTGGCCCTGGTCGGCGTTCGCGGTTATTTCAAAATAACACATTTAATGAGATCTTGGTATATGATTTGAGTCTGGCTACTGGCCTATACGCACTAACCATCTACGCAGGGACAGTTATGGGCACTCGATGTCGTGGTATCAGCTGAAACCTTCGTGATGTCAGCGACTGAGCGGCGCATGCTGGGTTGGACTGGAACGCCTGCTCTTGTATAAGGGAGGCTAGGTCTGCTCACCGGTCGCGTACGCAACGTGCAGGTGTGCAATGGGCGATGGGCCCAGACCCCTACGCCATAGGTAGGGCTGCGACGTGTTGATCTTCCGAGGCCGGGCATGACCCAGGAAAGTGTGTCCGGCCAAATGGGATTGAGCGTGTTGGGTTATGTGGTGCACCCCTGCAGGGAAGTTAATCTGTTCGAATAGCCGTGATCTTCGGTAACAGGATGACTTGGAGTTGTACCTTGACCTTATGACAACTAGAACCGGATACTTCATAAAACACGCCCTTCCAAGTGCCAGATACAACCGATGATCGCTCTCTCACAGGGCGACGAGGGGAGGATCATCGGTTAGGATTATGGTATGCGATGCTACTTGGTTAACTTACTATCTACTCACTTCTACATGCTGCAAGATGGAGGTGGCCAGAAGCGTAGTCTTCTACAGGACTAGCTATCCCCCTCTTATTCCGGCATTCTACAGTTTAGTCCACATATGATACCCTTATTCCATTTGATACCAATGCATACATATGTAGTGTAGCTCCTTGCTTGCGAGTACTTTGGATGAGTACTCATGGTTGCTTTGCTCCCCCCTTTCCCCCTTCCTATACCCAATTGCTGCGACCAGGCGATGGAGTCTAGGAGCCAGACGCCACTGTCGATGACGACTACTACTACTCAGGAGGTGCCTACTACTATGTGCAGCCCGCTGACGACGACCAGGAGTAGTTTAGGAGGATCCCAGGCAGGAGGCTTGTGCCTCTTTCGATCTGTATCCCAGTTTGTGCTAGCCTTCTTAAGGCAAACTTGTTTAACTTATGTCTGTACTTAGATGTTGTTGGTTCCACTGACTCGTCTATGATCGAGCTCTTGTATTCGAGTCTTCGAGGCCCCTGGCTTGTAATATGATGCTTGTATGACTTATTTTATTTGTAGAGTTGTGTTGTGATATCTTCCCGTGAGTCCCTGATCTTGATCGTACACGTTTGCGTGTATGATTAGTGTATGATTGAATCAGGGGCGTCACAAGTTGGTATCAGAGCCGACTGCCTGTAGGAATCCCCCTTCCACACTCCTTGGCTGACGTTGAGTCTAGTCGATGAAAATAGTTTTACTAACTTGGCTGTGCGGCCCATGGGCCCATGTCGCCATTGGGTGGTATTAGGATCTTTTATTCCTCGTCTATACTCTGTGACTCTTATCTCTCTTCTACTCGGGTTAAATGGTTTTACTAACTCTAACTGTAGGTTCTCGTAAATACTTCCTTCCGGAGAGCCACTCGATACAGAAGATCGCTTGATGCAATAGAACATTCTAAAGTTACTCTCCGACGTTCCCTCGATACTTTGTGCCATCGCTTTTGCAATTCCGTTCCATCGATAAACCCCTATGGATGACCACGTACATTTTTCCTTCATACAATCATCCCCCGATGATGTTCTTATTACCAGATACCCCGAAATACTCTCTATTGGTCTGAGAATACTTGGTGCCTACCGACTTGCAGTTCTTTGTCACGTGAATACCCCTATGGATAAATCCTCGCACTTGTCGAGTATCCGCTCATCCTTAGTTGTTCATGTGTTTTTACAAAAGTCTTCAAAATACCATTCAATCTTTCGAAAATCCTCAGGAGCCTTTTGCTCTTGTAATTCTTGCTTACTTGCATTATGGATAATCCCATAAGTCTAGTAATCTTATTCACATCCTTTGTCATTATAATTTTGAGTCCGTTGATTCAATATGTTGCGATTGCTTGCAATCCTCAACCGAATCGTAGAATTCACCCTTCTAGCTCAGACATCATTTTAAACATGAGCTGGATCTTGACCAATCAAATTGCCATCGATTACACCCCTAAGCCTACTCAACTTATCCATCCTTAATCAGAGTGCTTGCTCCTGATCCCTTCATTTGGAAATCATAATTCCTTTGCATTAAGTCTTGAGTTAGTTATTTCTATAATCTAATGCCTTGGCATTCCTTCTTCCTATGATTGAGTACCAGTACTCACATCAACCACGTTGAGGATCGCCGTACCAATTGCCGGGTTATTATTCGACAGTGTCCTTCTCAACCAAAATTCTTATGAGTTATTTACCTGATACATCATGCCTTTGGTAAATTGTATCATCTACTTTTGTCAACCATGCTCTACTTTTGAGCTTGTGTTATTTTCTCCCGAAGATCATGGTATATGTTCTAAGAAGCCCCGATGGGTTGAATCTATGCCTTCCTTAATCTATGTGAGCCGAAAGATTTCACGGGTCATACTCATCTGGTATCTCACCAGGTAAAACTTTCAACACTAATGCCATTATCGAAACGAGAAGTTAATGTAAGGTTGTGCTTTGGAGAAGTGGGAGTCGACCTTGAACTTTTTGTTCATGCCCATGGACCCGATATGGAATTTATCATTAAAGCTTCTTGTATTAATAATGGTCCCCTTGTTATAAGTTCATCTTGTATCTATGTTGTTCCTTTGCAACCATGGTTCCGACCATGATTGATCATCTTTGATCCTTTTCTCGGACAAGTTGAAGTACTTGCCTTCTGCAGGTCAATACGCCTGCCCAACCTCTATTTTGGTCTACCTTCGAGTATTACCCCCTGGTATCTCGAGGATATCAACCCATTACACTACATCTTATGAATTTCTGATGAAGTAGTACCTTTCCCTAGCATGGTCACTCCACGGGTTCTGGGTTGTCGTCAACTGAGAACACCAATTTTTGAATGAAATCATCACTGTGATTCAGTACTTCCAGTACTTTGTTGTTAAGAAGTTTAATACGATCACGTCATTCCTAGCCTGATCGGCTACATCATTATCGTGCTAATTTTAACTGTGCTGCTTGGTCCTTCTTCCCAGAGCACAATTTTCGACGATGAGCTAAGCTTATGTCGACCTTCCTCGTCATATCATTTTGCCTTGAACAACAAGCTGGATTCCGAGTTTGTGACGTACCCGTGGCTCCGATAACCTTTCGCTTCATCATTCCTTTGACTTGATGTCATCACCGATCGATTACACCTTCATGAAATCTCTCGACGATTGTGGCGTGACCATCATCAACATTTTGAGCTCATCCAGGATATCAATTGAATTCATGATGAGAAATACCATCTTTGCCCTCGATGATTTGTGTTATCATCGACCACTTTATTGCCTTCCGTTCAACACAAACTTGTTCATGTTTTGTGTATACCTTGAGATCCTTGCTATCCGACATTTGTTCTCCGTTACCTTGAAGTATTACCATCTTTTATGTCAAGAATGTCGTGGGAATTTCACCACCTATTTAAGAATTCTTGATACAAGTGATACTCCTCACCATCTCCGTTCATTTCTTGGTCCCCGTGTAGTTTCTAACCGGAATTCCGACAACTGAACTTTGATGTGTGAATTCGAAACTTCTAGCAACCCTATTGCTTTGAAGTGAATGGTTGGTAGTTTCATTCTAATTCTTTTGTTCATTAAGTCACCATTCTAACATTGATCGTGCAACCCAACCCATATTGTGGGTGCACCTTTCAACCAATGTTTAACTGTGTATGTTTTCCTCGAGCATACATCATTGTATCATTTGATCTGACTAATGTTATCTCCTTGTTCACATAATTGTGGAAACCCATCTTTTGGAAGTCTCGATGAATTGTCGCTGTGTTCATTAGCTACCTCCTTAACCCTAAATTGGTTTAATGCTGAGCTTTTGTTTCGGGACTCGCTTCCGTAGACAATTTCTTGATAATCTTACAATATTGTCTCCTCAATTTGTTTTGCACCTTTTATTCTCATGCATCCTGAGTCTGAGGTATCCTAACACCGATCAGATCTAAATCTCGGTCAAATATGATGGTTGGAACATTTTACCAAGAGTTATAACACTGGTCTTTTATGACCCGGTAAGGTGATGGCATGCCCAGCACACCTGGCCGGATGACCTGCTGTTATAGTTTCCTTATTGGCAAGGTTATCCATTCTTCCATGAGGAAATTGTAAGACTTATTCTACAAGTTGTTCCTGATGGATCCTTCTTGTATCCAAAGTCTGGCCTTTGCTTGAAGGCCAGGTCAATGCTATCTCGAAGCATGGCTGTGGTAATCCGATTTTCAATAAGAGAATTTGAAGCACAATGCTAAATGTTTCTTGATCAATTATCCAAACATTGTTGTATGGGTAATGTCATGACATTTCTCTCCCTTTTCCGGAAGGGTTTTCTACTTTATATCCTACCATGGATATCATGCTCTGCTTGTCCTTGGGAAGGGTATACCCCTGGTATATGTGTTAAATACATTTTTCTTTCCATTGTTCTGATTAAATATAATAGACAATTTTCCCTTTCCATTGGTTTGTTTAAACCCTTTCTATGATCTATATGATATAAGCAGTAATAATTCCCTATTTGTGCAAACATCTCGGTGTACAATTCTGTCAGCCAGACCCTGTTACTATTGTTGATGACATTCCGATAGCCACCGATGGATGAGAACTTTGCCTATTGGTCTGCCTCGTTCAACAAGCAGGAAAATGGTTCTCTTCGTCCCTCGCCCTTGGTACCAACGATGCTGCCAACATAACTGACTGGTTATTCTCTGACATGCCTTGCTTATAGGATCGTGCAAGACGTCACCCCTCTTCCTACTTTTTACCCACATGGTGGGCCCATAGTCCATAGTTCCATAGGATCAAAACCTGACTCTTCTGTACACCCCCTATTCGCAAGGTTGTTGCTCACGTGTGGCCCCATAGGTAACTCATGGACCACCTTCCTAGTGATCTATTCTGGTATCAGACACAAAGCTTATTCCCTTTGTTCTAAACCCCTTTCACGCCTCGCTTCAGGCAATGAACGGTTACCTTCCCGATCGAAACTTCTCATGGTACCTTCTTACTTTGCTCTCGAAATTTTCTTCAGTTACAATTCGAGAGTTACTTTTCGCCACCTTTCCTGGTGTTATCTACCAGATAAGCGACCTTCTAGAGGCCAGTTCTTCCGAAGTTACCCATTATCCTTTTTTGTAAATACGATGGAACCCCCGGAGAATGGATGACGACTTCATCGTGATGCCCTCAAGCATAGGAATGAAGAAAGCAACATAATGGATCGACCCCTTCGAGAAGAGCAACCAAGACCGAGGACACCCATTAAAATTTTGTAATGAGAACTTTCCCCCCTACTCCCCTCTTAAATCTTGGGATGAGATTTCTTGTAGTGGAGGAGAAATGTGACGACCGGATAATTAGGCTACAGAAAAACTCTGCTAATGATGCCACGTCACCTCCGTTATTGTTGCTAATCCCTCGTTGGTTCAAATCCCGTTCAAATTCAAATTTAAATAAAGTCAAACAATTAAAGTTTTCAAAAGTCAAAAGGAAAATGTTCTTATTATGACAAATAATTCATAAGATATATTGGTGGAGAAACCAACTCTTTATAAAATGTTTAAATGCACTAAACTAATTAAATCAGTAGCTAAAACCATTAATTAAATGCCTTTTATGTTTTGAAAATTACTAACTAAATTATTTTGGGATGAAACCTTTTGTGGTTGTGACATAAGTTGTAGCATCAATTTAGGTGCCACTTTGGTATTTTATTAAAACTAAGAAAATTAGGAACTAAATGATAATAGAAAAGAAAAATAAATAAAAAGAAAATGTTGCAAAGAAAACAAAAATGAAAAGAGAAAGAAAAGGGAGACAGCCCACCCCTGTCCCACTGGGCTTTGGCCCACTACACCTTGCCAGCCCACCTAACCCCCCTCATCCATAACCTCTTGCTACAGTGGGAGGCAGGGCAACCGTGGCGTCCATCCCATGACCATGGCCACGTGCCAGCCATCCGCCAAATCCCCGGCGACCCACAAGACCCCCCCCTGCGTCCACTTTGCTAACCCTCGTGCACCATTCCCCTCGCTCGTTCCTCCCCCTCTCAGATTCGCTCGCGCCCGAGACACAACTGCCGCCACCTCGTCGATCCCGCGGCCGCCGACCTCCCCTCGTCGCGCCAAGGCATCCTGGAGCTGTGCCACCTTCCCCTGCTTCGACTACTAGCATCGGCTCAAGCTAGGAGGCCCCGATCGCTCGTCATCGGGCGTCTTCCCTGCGTCCGGTCGCCGCTTCCTCGTCCCGGATCTCCTCCCTCATCGCTCCCCCAGCCTCTCGAGCACGTCATCGAGGACCGCTGTGAGCCCCTCGTCCGATTCCCCTTTGTTCCCGTCTACTTTATCATCGTTTGGCGCCGCTACTGTCGCGCCCGCGCTCGCTGCGCCCACCCTGCACCCTGGGTTCCCCTGGCTTCGCCTTGCCCCGTGTGCCATGCCACGGCCGCATCCACCAGCGCGCCTACCCGCGCGTCGGCTGGTCGCCGCGCCCTTGCCCCACCTAGCGCCGCTGCCTCCCGCGTCTTGCCTCAGCGCGCCCGCGGCTGTTGCTCCTGGCTGCTTGCGCTGTTGTTGCTCGTGGCATTACTGCCTACTTCTTGCTGCTGCCACCGTTGCACTACCTAGCTGCTGCTGCTCCCTGTTGCCTATTGGCGCTCCCGCTGGTCGATGCTGCTTGATGTTCCGCCTTCTACTGCGTGCGGCTGCTGCTATCGCTCCTCTGTTGCTAGTGCATGCTATCGCTGGATACTATTGCTAATGGCCATGCCCAAGTGTGTGTGTGGTATGTGTGTGTTGGTTGTGTGCGTACAATGTGTTAGGGCCGGCCTAGTTCCCAGTTAATAGTGCCAATTAATGTTAGTTAGATTAATTAGTGGTTAGGTTATCCTAATGGCCCATTGACATGTGGGTCCCATTTAGTTAACAGTCGAAAAAATCGAAATGCTTTCGCAAAAAAATCGAAATACAACTACTGTCCATGACATGCGGTTCCCACTGCACTATTCACCCTTTGACCAGTCAGATGTTGACTGAGTTAACCTAGTCAACATGCCCCACATGTGAGCCTCTGTAGACCCTGTTGTGTACACTTCAATGTGTGCACATAGCATTTACTATTAATTTCGAATTAATAATAATTCCAGAATTTCAAAATATTTATTAAAACTTTGAAAAATAATATAAAATGAACCGTAACTCGAATGAAAAAACTTTATATATGAAAGTTGCTCAGAACGACGAGACGAATTCGGATAGGCAGCCCGTTCATCCGCCGAGCATCCCTAGCATAGCAAACACGCAACTTTCCCCCTCCGACTCCTCTGCCCGAAAACGCGAAACACCGGGGGTACTTCTCGGATGTTTTCCCCCTTCACCAGTACCACCTCGTACCGCGTTAGGGTACACCTAGCATCATGCTTTGTCATTCCATGCATCGTCATGCATTTGTTTGCATTATATTTATTGTTTCTTCCCTCTCTTCTCTCGCTAGACACCGAGACCGATGCCGCTGCTACCTAGTACGACTACAGTGTTGACGACCCCTCTATCTTGGCAGAGCAACCAGGCAATCCCCCCCTTGATCACCAGATATCGCCTACTCTCCTCTATACTGCTTGCATTAGAGTAGTGTAGCCTATTACCGCTTACCGTTAATCCTATTCTGATGCATAGCCTGTCATTGTTGCTACAACTGTTGATACCTTACCTGCAATCCTAAATGCTTAGTATAGGATGCTAGTTTACCATCAGTGGCCCTACATTCTTGTCCGTCTGCCATGCTATACTATCGGGCCGTGATCACTCGGGAGTTGATCACGGGTATATACTTATATACATAATATATGATACTTGTGGTGACTAAAGACGGGTCGGCTCGTAGGAGTACCCGCGAGTGATTCACGGATTGGGTCCGAAAGGACATTGTCCTGACGGCCCTCCGAGTGGATCTTTGTGGCGAAGCGACAGTGCAGGTTGAGACCACCTAGGAGAGAGCTGGGCCTGGCCCTGGTCGGCGTTCGTGGTTATTTCAAAATAACACATTTAACGAGATCTTGGTATTTGATCCGAGTCTGGCTACTGGCCTATGCGCACTAACCAACTACGCGGGGACAGTTATGGGCACTCGACGTCATGGTATCAGCCGAAGCCTTCGTGACGTCAGCGACTGAGCGGCGCACGCCGGGTTGGACTAGAACGCCTGCTCTTGTATAAGGGAGGCTAGGTCTGCTCACCGGCCGCGTACGCAACGTGTAGGTGTGCAACGGGCGATGGGCCCAGACCCCTGCGCCATAGGATTTAGACCGGCGTACAGACCTCTCTGTTGTGCCTAGGTAGGGGTGCGACGTGTTGATCTTCCGAGGCCGGGCATGACCCAGGAAAGTTTGTCCAGCCAAATGGGATCGAGCGTGTTGGGTTATGTGGTGCACCCCTATAGGGAAGTTAATCTATTCGAATAGCCGTGATCTTCGGTAACAGGACGACCTGGAGTTGTACCTTGACCTTATGACAACTAGAACCGAATACTTAATAAAACACGCCCTTCCAAGTGCCAGATACAACCGGTGATCGCTCTCTCACAGGTCGACGAGGGAGGATCATCGGTTAGGATTATGCTATGCGATGCTACTTGGTTAACTTACTATCTACTCACTTCTACATGCTGCAAGATGGAGGTGGCCAGAAGCGTAGTCTTCGACAGGACAAGCTATCCCCCTCTTATTCCGGCATTCTGCAGTTCAGTCCACATATGATACCCTTATTCCATTTGATACCAATGCATACATATGTAGTGTAGCTCCTTGCTTGCGAGTACTTTGGATGAGTACTCATGGTTGCTTTGCTCCCCCTTTCTCCCTTCCTATACCCGGTTGCTGCGACCAGGCGATGGAGTCCAGGAGCTAGACGCCACTGTCGATGACGACTACTACTACTTGGTAGGTGCCTACTACTATGTGCAGCCCGCTGACGACGACCAGGAGTAGTTTAGGAGGATCCCAGGAAGGAGGCCTACGCCTCTTTCAATCTGTATCCCAGTTTGTGCTAGCCTTCTCAAGGCAAACTTGTTTAACTTATGTCTGTACTCATATATTGTTGCTTCCACTGACTCGTCTATGATCGAGCTCTTGTATTCGAGTCTTCGAGGCCCCTGGCTTGTAATATGATGCTTGTATGGCTTATTTTATTTGTAGAGTTGTGTTGTGATATCCTCCCATGAGTCCCTGATCTTGATCGTACACGTTTGCGTGTATGATTACTGTACGATTGAATCAGGGGCGTCACATGTGTCCAGCTCCACTCCCCAAAGACCCAGCCAATCCCCTTCTAATGAGGATGCTTCTAAGGATCGAAGGTAATAAGAAACAGGGGACACGATGTTTACCATGGTTCAGGCCCTCTTGATGGAGCTAATACCCTACGTCCTGCTTGATTGACTGTGATGAATATAGGGGTGACAAGAGTTGATCTACCACGAGATCGGAATGGCTAAACCCTAGAATTCTATCTTGTAGGATTATGTCTGTGTCTGCAGACTAAACCCTCTGGTTTATACAGAAACCGGAGGGGGCTAGGGAAGTACATAGTCAGTTTACAGATAAAGGAATCTTCATATCTGCACGCTAAGCTTGCCTTCCACGCCAAGGAGAGTCCCATCCGGACACGGGGAAAGTCTTTCGTCTTGTATCTCCACGGCCCATTAGTCCAGCCCATATCACATAGCCCAGATGCCTGAGGACCCTATAATCCTGGACTCCCTCACCTGTCGACGTAGAACATCAACCAAATAGGAAGGAAATCGCAGAATCCTAGCAAATTATTACAAGACATGTTGTTCCTTAAATACCAGACATAATTTTAATGCCTCCACGAGGCACGATGCATATCGCACGGAAGTAAGGTAGAAAGGAGAACCACCAGCAAGCCTCCTCTTCAGCCTTGGGCGTTGCTGTCAGGGAGCGCCCCGTCGTCGGCAGCGTCGCCGTCACCCGGGTCGTCGCCCATGGTTGTGGGATCGGTGGCACCGTCAGCTGGAGGTGTAGGGCCGAAGGCAAGGGACTTCTCCAGCAGGGCCTCCACCAAGTCCTTCACGGCATTAGTAGCATCTGCACAGTTCTTCTCGTCCACAGGTTCAAGCAGAGCTCCAAGGTTGGTGCTTGGGTCATGAAGTTGGAGGTGGCTGAAGACACGCGTCATAGCCGAGGAGGAGAGCGCTGGAGCTTCCCCTTCCACCATAGCACCAACCCCATTGGCAACGGCCTCGAGCACCTCGACAAGATGAGGGAGCACCTCCGCAGGGCCCTCCTTGGCGGTCACCAACGGCTTCTTCAACCCCCTCCCATAGAATTCTCGTAATGCGTCGCGTGATCTCTTCTCAAGAGAGTCAAAGGCGGCACGGTCTTTGGCAAGGATGATGGCCTTGGCATCCAACAGGGCCTTCTCCCCATCCACCTCCTTCAGCTTCCCCAAGAGGTCGCGCTCCATGGCGTGCACCCGCGCCAGCTGCTCCAGCTCGATGTGACGGCCGGCAACCACATCCTCGCGAGCCTTCAGCTTATGCTCCCATGCCTCATGCTGACGAGCCTCGGTAGCATGTTCATTACGCACGGTCTTCATCTCATCCTCCACCGCCCGAAAGCGCTCCTTGGTGACCTCGGCATCCTTCAACACAACCTCGCGGGCGGCTACGGCCAAGTCGGCATACTGCCGCCGCTGGCACCGTCAGAAGTTGCCACGACCTGCCCCATGCCACCCTCATAGACGCATCGGATCGTAGCCACCCCGCGATCAACTCTAATCGTGTAACGCCCTCGATGCGGCCATATCTCCCACGTGTCAAGGCACGACTTAGAGGCATAACCGCATTGAAAGCAATGTCACAAGTTAGGAAATCATCACACATCCCATGTACATAAATAATATAAGGGGGAGGTACATAGTTGGCTTACACTCGCCACATCACATCAAAGTATATAAATAACATCCATCATACAAATCACTCATGGCCCGACTACGGCGCCAAAATAGAAAAGACCCCCAACATGCGACAAGTCCCTGAATCTAACCCCGATTGGGCACCACTACTGATCATCAGGAAAAGACACATAGTAACGCTGAGAGTCCTCGTCGTACTCCCACTTGAGCTCGAGCGCGCCATCTGGAGCTGTATCATCTGTCCCTGCATCTGGTGTAATAGTAATCTGTGAGCCACAGGGTCTCAGAAATCTCGCACCCTCGCGATCAAGACTATTTAAGCTTAATAGGTAGGAAAGGGGTAATGTATAAGTGGAGCTGCAGCAAGCGACTAGCATATATGGTGGCTAACTTATTCGCAAAAGAGAGCGAGAAGAGGAGGCAAAGCAGGAGCGAGAAACTAGAGAGCAACCTGCGCAAGCATAACTCCAAACCGTGTCCACTTCCCGGACTCCGCCGAGAAGAGGCCATCACGGTAACACACTCAGTTGATTCATTTTAATTAATTAAGGTTCAAGTTATCTACAACCGGACATTAACAAATTCCCATCTGCCCATAACCGCGGGCACGGCTTTCGAAAGATCAATCCCTGCAGGGGGGTCCCAACTTAGCCCATAACAAGCTCTCATGGTCAACGGAGGAATAGACCTCCACCCAAGACACACCGATCAGACTCGGTATCTCGGTACAACAAGACGATTCGACAGGTTAAAACAAGACCAGCAACACCGCCCGAATGTGCCGACAAATCCCGATAGGAGCTGCACATATCTCGTTCTCAGGGCACACTCAGATGAGCTCTCCATACAACTAAAACCAAACCTCAAGTTTCCCCGAGGGGGCGCTGCACAGGACTCTAGTTCGGACCAACACTCAGAGGAGCACTGGCCCGTGGGGGGCGAAAATAAAGATGACCCTCGGGCTCCGGAAACCCAAGGGAAAAAGGGGTAGGTGGCAAATGGTAAAACCAATGTTGGGCATTGCTGGAAAAGCTTTAATCAAGGCGAACTATCAAGGGGTTCCCATTATAGCCCAACCGCGTAAGGGACGCAACAATCCGGGAACATAACACCGATGTGACGGAAACTAGGGCGGCAAGAGTGGAACATAACACTAGGCGAGAGGCCGAGCCTTCCACCCTTTACCAAGTATATAGATGCATTAAGATAACATGGCAATAATATGATATCCCAACAAGTAAATAAATGTTCCAACAAGGAATGGCTCCAATCTTCACCTGCAACTAGCAACGCTATAAGAAGGGGCTGAGCAAAGCGGTAACATAGCCAATCAATGGTTTGCTAGGACAATGGTGGGTTAGAGGCTCAATCATGGCAATTGGGAGGCTGACAATCAAGTGGTAGGCATCATAGCAATGGAATAGCAAAAGACCGAGCAAACTAGCATAGCAAAGATAGTAGTGATTTCGAGGGTATGATCATCTTGCCTGCACAGTTGTCAGAGTTGACTGCATCCTCAAAAGCAAACTCAACGGGCTACTCATTAGCGAACTCGTCTCCTGGCTCTACCCAACAACACAAACAAGCAACAAGGATACAATCAACCACGTGCAAGGGCAACCAATAATATGCAAAGATGGTATGCTATGCGGGATGCGATGCGGGATGCAAAATGCAAGATGTGACAGGAAATGCATGAACCTGGCCTCAACATGGAAAACCAAGTGTGGCACTGGATAGAGGGGATGAAATCACTTGAAAACTATATAAATATCATAGGAATCGGAGCTACGGTTTGGAAATGGCAAGCGTTTTACGAAACGAACCGATCTGCGATTTACAGCAAGTAGGCTCCTAAATGCAACGAAATGAACATGCTACAGCCACCAAACATGAAAACAAAATACATGGAAGGGATGTACACAAGATGCTTAACAAATCACTAGCACTGAACCACAGCCAAATTCATCCAATATGAGGTTCAAACAAGCATGGCAAAAACGAATAAGCAAAACAGATTTCAGACTTAATGAAATTAACACTAGTCTGAAATTTCAGACCATGATGCTCTCTTCGAAGCAGCAAAACAACATGATACATAATCTCAACATGACAAGTAAGAACATGGCATGGAGCTACTCAACAAGCTTAACAAAACACCCAAAGTGACCTGGGGCCAAAAGGGTTCAAAAAATACTCTAACAAGCACACGAACATAGATGAAACACAATCAGTTTTTAGACTTAGTGAAAACCGAGACATACTGAAATTATAACTCACGAAGGCATGTAAATGAGCTCGATGCACTCACTACGGTGCAAGTCATGGCAAGGCAAGAATATATCCATAAAGAAGGCACAAAATGCTAGCTATACATGGCAAGAGCAAAGGCATAGCATGCACGGATCACTAACAATAGCATCGGCAAAATCGCAAACAAGTTGACGATCTGCCCAGATTTACCACGAAGCAAAAGTAGAGATCGATTGACTCAAGCTAGAGCACTCCACATATGCAAACAAAGACATGGATGGATAGATCACAACATAAATATCAAAACTCCCTTACTGATCATCCTTAAAGGAGGCACGGATCACTAGGAAACAAGCTGAACATATGGCATCATGAACTAAAATATCCCAGACTTCTTTGAAAACAGAATTCTCAGGTGCCTCTCTTTGCAAGCTTGCACAAGTCACCGCACACATTGTAAAAATGCATGCGTGGAACCTCTGGAAAGAAGACAAAATGCTTAACAATTCATCCCAAAGACTCACATGCATATCATGGACACAATAATCATGGCAAAAATGACAAAAGTCTATGATGAACTAACGGATCTGCAATTTAACTCACAATGCCTCCTTCTAACAGCATTTTGGGCACTTTACGAAATTCACCTCTGGGTACCACAATTCGATCCTCGAAGAAGAGAGTGTCCTTGTCATCAAGTCAGTAGCACTTGTACTTGGACTGACTCTTTGCGATACCAATCTTCACCTTTTTCACCATAGCATCAAGAAGTTGGGCTTGGCAAATTTGGTCTTCTAAGGTAGGAGAGACTTGAAGGTTGGCGAGGAAACCTGGAGGAACAATTTGCAGATTAAGTTTGCGGAAAGCTTCACAAATCTCGGGTTCATAAGGCTTGAGAATCAGACTGTTGCAATATGCTTTTCTGCTCAAAGCGTCAGCAATCACATTGGCCTTGCCTAGAGTATACTCGATACTCGGATTGTTCTCTTGAATCATTTCGACCCATCGAGTCTGCCTGAGGTTGAGATTAGGCTGGGTGAAGATGTACTTGAGACTCTTGTGATCAGTGAAAATATCCACTTTCCTTCCCAATAGAACATGTCTCCAAGTCAACAAAGCGTGCACAACTGCCGCCAACTCGAGATCATGAGTGGGGTAGTTCTTCTCATTAGGCTTCAACTAGCGAGAGGTATAAGCAAAAACTTTCTTCTCTTGCATCAGTATAGCACCGAGACCTTGGAGAGAGGCATCACAAAAGACCTCGTACGGCTTAGTTTCATTAGGCGGAGTCAGAACTGGAGCAGTGATCAACTTCTCTTTCAAAGTGTTGAAAGCAATATCACACTCCGGAGACCAAACGTACTTGATGTGCTTCTGAAGAAGATTTGAGAGAGGCTTCGCGATCTTGGAAAAGTTTTCAACGAATCTTCGGCAGTAGCTTGCGAGACCGAGGAAGCTACGGAGTTGCTTCACGTTCTGAGGAGGTTCCCAATTAACAATTGCAGACACCTTCTCAGGATTCACGGCAATGCCCTTGGCAGAGATGATATGACCAAGATAAAGAACCTCATCGAGCCAAAATTCACACCTGGAGAACTTGGTGTAGAACTGATGTTCCCTGAGCTTGTCAAGAACCAAATGCAAGTGCTTGGCATGATCTTCCTTTTTCTTCGAGAAAACCAGAATGTCATCGAGATAGACCAAAACGAAGTCATTGGTGTAGGGGTTGAAGATGAAGTTCATCATGCGAGAGAACGTCGGAGGAGCGTTGGCGAGGCCAAAAGACATGACAGTGTATTCATATGACCCATAGCTTGTTCTGAAGGCCGTCTTGGGAATATCTTGCTCACGAATGCGAATCTGATGATAACCCATATGAAGATCAAGCTTGGAGAATACTTGGGCACCCTTGAGTTTTTCGAACAGCTCATTGATGTTGGGAAGTGGGTATTTGTTCTTTATGGTCTTCTTGTTCAATGGACGATAATCAACACAAAGTCGGTCCGTTCCATCCTTCTTCTTAACAAAAAGAACACCACAACCCCACGGAGAAGTACTCGGCCGAATGAGACCCATTATTTCTTGAACATCGAGTTGTTTCTTCAACTCCTTCAACTCTTCAGGGCCGAGCTTGTAGGGACGTTTGCACACAAGTTCCGTACCGGGCTCAACTTCGATAACAAATTCAACCGGCCGGTGCAGAGGCATTCCTGGGAGTTCTTCTGGGAAGACGTCTTGATACTCACAAACGACTGGGATCTGCGAAATAGCATCCAATTCACCCTTCTCATTGAGAGAAAACAACCGGATTGTATTATCCCGAGCAGCAAAGCCAATGACATCCTCAGACGAATGAGTCAGTTGAATCTGCCTGGCTGCACAATCGAGGTCAGCCTTGTGTTTACAGAGCCAGTCCATCCCAAGAATAAGATCAATATCGGAATCGCCAAGAACAAATGGGGAAGAAAGGAACTTGTAGTCGCCCAAGGTGATAGTAACATCTGGGACACAGAAATTAGCTCTCATTTGTTTGCCCGGCGACACAATTTGTAAAGAATTTTGCAGGAGCTGGTAATCGCAGTCATACTTTGATGCAAAAGGTTTGGAAATGAAGCAATGCGATGCACTAGTGTCAAAAAGAACTTTTGCAGGAATATCATTATCAGGAAGGTTACCCATGATGACATCTGACGAATCCTCTGCCTGAGCTGCGTTCATCAAGTTGACATTGGCGGACTTGGGGTTATGCTTGACCATAGTTGTACTTGCCGATCTGACAGGAGGAGGAGGAGGAAGACGCCTCTGGTTGAAACACTTGTTGGCGTAGTGACCCTTCTATTGGCACTTGTTGCACGTGACCTCTGAGAGCGGACGGTGGTACGGAGCACTCGATCTTGGAGCTTGAGACGAAGTCTTGTTCTGAAAGCCTGGGTTGGGTGGGTGGGAAGAACCACTGCCACCTTTTCTCTTCTGCTGATACGGCTGACGGAACGGAGGAAGAGGAAGCCAATACTTCTGCTGCTTGGCCACTTGAGTAGAGGAAGAAGGCGTACTATCTCTGACTCGCTTCCTGGAAGCATCACACCTCAACTGAGAAGCCTCTTGCTTCAGTGCCGTGTTGTAGAACTCATCGTATCTCAGCGGCTCGAGAGGACAAGAGCGAGCTGAATTTCTTCACGGAGACCACCTCTGAACTGATAGATCATGCTCTTCTCATCAGGAACATCCTGCTTGGCAAAACGGGCGAGCTTCTGGAACAACTTGTTGTAGTCATAGACAGACAAAGAGCCTTGCTTCAGATTGCGGAATTCCTCACGTTTGCTTTCAGTCACACTCTGAGGGATGTGATGAGCTCGGAAATCACGACAAAAATCATCCCAAGTGATCAAACGTCCACCTCTGGAATCCTTGTACTGCTGGAACCACTCTGCAGCCTGATCTTTGAGCTGGAAAGAAGCGAACTTGACGAAATCTTCAGGCCTGACGTTGCTACATTCAAAATGCTTGCCCAGATCCACTAGCCAATCGTCAGCATCGGTAACCTCAACACAATTGCTGAACGCCTTTGGACCATTAGCGAGGAACTGGTTCAGAGTAGCAAAATGGTTCTGATCGTTGCCTTGATTCCCTTGACTGCCTTGATTACGTTCTTGGAGGATTTGCATGATCAACTGTGTATTTGCATTGGTTGCGGCCATCACAGCTTGCCAAGCCTCCGGAGGAGGTGGAGGTGGTGGCGGATCAGGGTTCGGAGTCATGCGCGTTGGAGGAGCCATCCTGAAGAGGTTGACCACCATTAGCACACAAATAGACAAATATTGAAGGTGAATCCAACGGAATGAAAATTGAAACATAAAGTCTTCACATCCGAACAAAATGAACGAATGCACTTCTCTTGAAGTGGTCACATATTCCTAAATTGCGAAGCCACGAAGAATCAGGTAGAAGAGGTACATCAACAAGGGGATGGAATCAATATATGGCGTCGAAGCAACTCGAATACCACAACTCAAAATAAAAACCAAGGATTTGCTTGCGGAATAAGCCGGAACAAACATATGATAGAGATTTCGTCTGAAGTTTTCGTGGTCAGACCTACACGGGCTCGATCGTACAACACCATCATGTACAAGGAAGTGCACATGACATACGAAGCGTCCCCGAGTCAGCATAGCCAAGGACTCTTTAAGACACAACGAGACCACTGTAAAATCGATCGTGAATAGGCGAACCACTAGACATCGAACCCCAATTTCATATCATACATCTGTCGGAAAGATATCCTAAGAGCTACTTGAATTCCCACCTATGAAACTCCCGAAACTTTCCGGTTATGCAATCAGGTGTTGGGGATACAGGGGAAGCATAATATCTCACCCAAACTAGCAAATCCTACATCCAACTGTATCCATCCTTCAACACATAACCAAGAAACCTTCGGAAACCATCTACCTCAACCTTCAAAAAGCATCTGTTATACAAGTTATGGCGATACTCCCGAACTCCCGCCCCAGTACTGGGTGGCATCGAGGTCATCTCACCAACGAACTGCATAAAGGAGATTTTCGATGTCGCGAACATATCTCAAGTATACCAGAATTGCAACGATAAAATTATGATGACAACACCTCAGAGCTCAACTCCCCGGGACACTTCCACTAAACCCCTGACAGGAGGCACCAAGACAGTATTCTCATCATAAGCCATCGGAACAAATCCAAGATACTCGCGTGATCCTAAATTTTTTTTTGTGAAAATTGAGAAGAGAAGAGTCAAAACTCTTCGTCAGGATGCCTTACCAGAGCGATGAGGAGACTGGGAAGTAAAAACAATTCCTAAGCTCTCCGATATATAATTCCTAAATGACTCAAAACATTTTTTCTAGACACAACTCGGCTGCTAAAAACGATCAAGCAATGGGGGATCCTAAGGTCGGGGAAGGGTCTGATACCAACTTGTAACGCCCTCGATGCGGCTATATCTCCCACATGTCGAGGCACGACTTAGAGGCATAACCGCATTGAAAGCAATGTCGCAAGTTAGGAAATCATCACACATCCCATGTACATAAATAATATAAGGGGAGGTACATAGTTGTCTTACACTCGCCACGTCACATCAAAGTACATAAATAACATCCATCATACAAATCACTCATGGCCCGACTACGGCGCCAAAATAGAAAAGACCCCCAACGTGCGACAAGTCCCTGAATCTAACCCCGATTGGGCACCACTACTGATCATCAGGAAAAGACACATAGTAACGCTGAGAGTCCTCGTCGTACTCCCACTTGAGCTCGAGCGCGCCATCTGGAGCTGTATCATCTGTCCCTGCATCTGGTGTAATAGTAATCTGTGAGCCACAGGGACTCAGCAATCTCGTACCCTCGTGATCAAGACTATTTAAGCTTAATAGGTAGGAAAGGGGTAATGTATAAGTGGAGCTGCAGCAAGCGACTAGCATATATGGTGGCTAACTTATTCGCAAAAGAGAGCGAGAAGAGGAGGCAAAGCAGGAGCGAGAAACTAGAGAGCAACCTGCGCAAGCATAACTCCAAACCGTGTCCACTTCCCGGACTCCGCCGAGAAGAGGCCATCACGGTAACACACTCAGTTGATTCATTTTAATTAATTAAGGTTCAAGTTATCTACAACCGGACATTAACAAATTCCCATCTGCCCATAACCGCGGGCACGGCTTTCGAAAGATCAATCCCTGCAGGGGGGTCCCAACTTAGCCCATAACAAGCTCTCACGGTCAACGGAGGAATAGACCTCCACCCTAGACACACCGATCAGACTCGGTATCTCGGTACAACAAGACGATTCGACAGGTTAAAACAAGACCAGCAACACCGCCCGAATGTGCCGACAAATCCCGATAGGAGCTGCACATATCTCGTTCTCAGGGCACACTCAGATGAGCTCTCCATACAACTAAAACCAAACCTCGAGTTTCCCCGAGGGGGCGCTGCACAGGACTCTAGTTCGGACCAACACTCAGAGGAGCACTGGCCCGTGGGGGGCTAAAATAAAGATGACCCTCGGGCTCCGGAAACCCAAGGGAAAAAGGGGTAGGTGGCAAATGGTAAAACCAATGTTGGGCATTGCTGGAAAAGCTTTAATCAAGGCGAACTATCAAGGGGTTCCCATTATAGCCCAACCGCGTAAGGGACGCAACAATCCGGGAACATAACACCGATGTGACGGAAACTAGGGCGGCAAGAGTGGAACAAAACACTAGGCGAGAGGCCGAGCCTTCCACCCTTTACCAAGTATATAGATGCATTAAGATAACATGGCAATAATATGATATCCCAACAAGTAAATAAATGTTCCAACAAGGAATGGCTCCAATCTTCACCTGCAACTAGCAACGCTATAAGAAGGGGCTTAGCAAAGCGGTAACATAGCCAATCAACGGTTTGCTAGGACAATGGTGGGTTAGAGGCTCAATCATGGCAATTGGGAGGCTGACAATCAAGTGGTAGGCATCGTAGCAATGGAATAGCAAAAGAGCGAGCAAACTAGCGTAGCAAAGATAGTAGTGATTTCGAGGGTATGATCATCTTGCCTGCACAGTTGTCAGAGTTGACTGGATCTTCAAAAGCAAACTCAACGGGCTACTCATTAGCGAACTCGTCTCCCGGCTCTACCCAACAACACAAACAAGCAACAAGGATATAATCAACCACGTGCAAGGGCAACCAATAATATGCAAAGATGGTATGCTATGCGGGATGCGATGCGGGATGCAAAATGCAAGATGTGACAGGAAATGCATGAACCTGGCCTCAACTTGGAAAACCAAGTGTGCCACTGGATAGAGGGGATGAAATCACTTGAAAACTATATAAATATCATAGGAATCGGAGCTACGGTTTGGAAATGCAAGCGTTTTACGAAACGAACCGATCTGCGATTTACAGCAAGTAGGCTCCTAAATGCAACGAAATGAACATGCTACAGCCACCAAACATGAAAACAAAATACATGGAAGGGATGTACACAAGATGCTTAACAAATCACTAGCACTGAACCACAGACAAATTCATCCAATATGTGGTTCAAACAAGCATGGCAAAAACGAATAAGCAAAACAGATTTCAGACTTAGTGAAATTAACACTACTCTGAAATTTCAGACCACGATGCTCTCTTCGGAGCAGCAAGACAACGTGATACATAATCTGAACATGACAAGTAAGAACATGGCATGGAGCTACTCAACAAGCTTAACAAAACACCCAAAGTGACCTGGGGCCAAAAGGGTTCACAAAATACTCTAACAAGCACACGAACATAGATGAAACACAATCAGTTCTCAGACTTGGTGAAAACTGAGACATGCTGAAATTATAACTCACGAAGGCATGTAAATGAGCTCGATGCACTCACTACGGTGCAAGTCATGGCAAGGCAAGCATATATCCATAAAGAAGGCACAAAATTCTAGCTAGACATGGCAAGAGCAAAGGCATAGCATGCACGGATCACTAACAATAGCATCGGCAAAATCGCAAACAAGTTGACGATCTGCCCAGATTTACCACGAAGCAAAAGTAGAGCTCGCTTGACTCAAGCTAGAGCAGTCCACATATGCAAACAAAAGTCTATGATGAACTAACGGATCTGCAATTTAACTCACGATGCCTCTTTCTAACAGCATTTTGGGCATCAAGATGAACTCAAATGCAAATGATTCAATGGAATGAAATGATGTACTCGTCGAGGCGAAGATTTTGATATATCATATATCCAAAACGGAGCTACGGATGCGGAGATATGAGCAGTCAAAGTATGCATAAAAATACAGAGATTAGGGTTTTGGGGAGAGAGGTCTACCCTCAGATCCAGATCCAGATCGGGTACTGTAGCAGCACGGGGATCGAGGATCGTCGCCGGAGAAGGCCGCGGCGGCCGAACTTGTCGGGGACGCCGGAGTGCGGAGAGGAGGCCGGAGCTCGGGATTGCGGTGGCCGGTGGGGTCCGGCCGCGGTCGCCGGGGCGGCGAGGGCGCGCGGCGGAGTGCGGCGCCGGTGGGGAGGCGGCGTGGCGGCGCGGCGGCCGGCTGAGAAGAGGACGGCGGGGCGGTCGGCGGAGAGGCGCGGGGCGCTCGGGCCCGGGAGGCGGCGCACGGGGGCCGGGCGCGGGCCAGGCGGGCCTCCGAGGCGGCGGCGGCGGTGCCACGTGGCGGCGGGCCACTGGCTGCGGGCGGCGGCGAGAGCGATCCGGACGTTGTCCGGCCCGTCCGGACACGTCTGGTGCGGCGGAGAGGAGGAAGAAGCTAGGGTTAGTGGTGTTTGACCCGGAATTTTTGAGGGAGGGGTATTTATAGGCATAAGTGTAGCTAGGAGAGTCCAAATGAGGTGCGGTTTTCGGCCACGCGATCGTGATCGAATGCTCTAGGACATGGAGCAGAGTTTGGTGGGTTTTGGGCCAAATTGGAGGGGTGTTGGGCTGCAACACACATGAGGCCTTTTCGGTCCCTCGGTTAACCGTTGGAGTATCAAACGAAGTCCAAATGGTACGAAACTTGACAGGCGGTCTACCGGTAGTAAACCAAGGCCGCATGACAAGTCTCGGTCCAATCCGGAAATGTTTAACCCCCACACACGAAAGAAAGCTAGAAATGGCCACCGGAGGAGAACGAAGCGCCGGAATGCAAAACGGACAACGGGGAAAATGCTTGAATGCATGAGATGAACATGTATGCAAATGCAATGCACGTGTTGACATGATATGAGATGCACGAAAATGAAAACAACACACGGAGACAAAGACCCGAACCCGAGAAATAAATATAACTTAATGCCGGAAACGGCAAGAGTTGGAGTACAAATTGGGAAAGTTATATCTGGGGCGTTACAAATCGCCCCGATGCCAATCGGATGTCAGCACCCTGAAGGTCGTTGAGAATGTGGTTCAGCATGAGAAGGGCGTCTTGTAGGGTGCGACGGAAGGGGGAAGAAGTGGCATCGGTGCTAGGGTCTGCAGATTTGTGGCGGCAGAAGGAGCCGGGGACTCCTGAGCCTTCGTGACCTCATCCGGTGAGCTAGTGGCGGAGGCCTCAGGAGTCAGCTTGGCCACGGAAATTGCCTTCTCCTGAGGACGGGCTTCTAGATCTCGCGAGGATGACCCGGATGCAGAGACTTGGGATCCATCGCCATCCCTCTGTGCCGGAGGAGGCGCGGCAGCAGCTTGTAGTGGGGCCTCGGGGGCTGCGCTCGCCCCCTTCTTCTTCTTCACCACCGACGTTGGCCTAGCGGTGCAAGGGAAGGCATCAAGAAACTACGGCAAGGACAGGAACGAAGGATCAGGACGGGGCGCTTACTGGTTTACGGCGGCATACTCCCTCGTCCTCTTTTGAAGCACCAAGCCCGAAGGCTTCGCGGCCTGGTGGACTGGCATGCGAGCCCCAAGAGAAGGCAAAGGCACGGCAGCCAGACCCGCAGCGGCGCCGGCTGGCGACGGAGCAGAAGCGTCGCCTCGGTTGATCAGCACCGATCTGCTCTTCTTCGGGACCCGGGCCGATGGCTTCTTCGGAGGGGTGCCCACGGACCTTGTCATGACCCTGGTCGGGTTCTGTGACTCACTCACCGGATGCTCGCCGGCCTCGCCGTCGTCAGAGAAGGTGCGGAGGAGATCCAACACGCGAGGAGGAGAAGTCTCCCCCGCTCCCTCCCGGGCCGCCTCCGAGTCAGGCCTCTCCTCCTCACCAGACTCGCCGGAGGACACCATCATCGGGGCCGCCACCACCGGGGCCCCGGTAGGCGCCGGTGGCTCGAGCCTACGCTCATTGAAGATGGGCATGGCGGCGGCGATCTTTGCCCCATCTGGGCGGCGGTACAGCGGAAGATGGGTATCAGGCGGGTACCCATGATCCTCCGCAACTAGGACGTGGAGAACCTTGTCCAGCTCCTCGTCGGACAAGGCATCTAGGCATGGGCGGAGGTAGCCTCCCTTGTCGGAGAGCTTCCACAAGGGGCGCGAGCACACTTGGAGCGGAGCCAGACACTACGATAGGATCATGGCCCCCGTCAGCTTCTCCACCCTCGGATCGTCAGGCTTCAGGTCGGCCGCCATCCTCCCTAACATTTGCTCCGCCTGCGGGTTGGCCAGCTTCCTGCTACTCCACCCATCGTGAGGCACGGCCATCCCTGTTGACGGCACCAGCCAAGGGTAGGGGCTCTTCACATCCATGAGGACCCACTTGTTCTGGAAGCCATCCGCCTTCTTCCCGGCTCTCGAGATTGCGTTGCTTCCATTGGCCACAACAAAGTTGGCGCACCCCAAGCATGGGCCATCCTTGTTCCGGAGGTAGAAGTGGTGAAGCAGCGCCAAGGACGGGATCACCCCCACGAATGCTTCATAGTAAAAGGCGAAGATCGACAGGAGGAGGACCGAGTTGAGATGAAGATGGAGGGCATGGAGTTGTAATGGCAGAGGATAGCGTAGAAAAACTCAGAGAAAGGGGGGACCAGCCCCGCGAAGACACTGTGCATGAAGAAGGGGTAGAAGGTACTACCCAAGGCCTCCGGCTTGGCGGAGCTGGCCTGAAGCACGGGCTCTCCCCCCTTATTACTATCGCCCGCCGCCATCAGGAGTGCGATGGCGAAGTTCTTCTTCGAAACATTGGGCACGCTCAGGGTGGGCTCAAACCAGGAAGGCGAGCGCATGGGCATCGCCTTGTCAGACGCCGTCGGCTGAAGTCTCTTGGAGCGAGGAATAGGAAAGGGGGCCTGGGGCAAGAAGAAGGAAGCCAATCAAGGCTCTGTAGCGTGCACCAGTCTTTTGTCAGGCGAGAAGGGTTGCCAAGGTGGCGTGGGGAAGCGGAGGTGCCCACGTCCTGTCAATCGCCATGCGTCAACCAAGGCCGCAGGTAGTTGGGGCCCGCGGTGCTCCGCGTTTGCCCTTTGGCTTCAACTCGAAGCCAACATCGAGCGCACCTTGGGCCCGGGAACTACTTTCGGTGTCTTGGGAACGGGGGTACCCAGACTTGCCTACTTGCGGCCCGTGGCGTGGCTCCATCAACGGCCCGGTACGACCCATCTTTAGCGGCGACAACTCAAGACCCTCGTGAGGGGTCGAGCCTCGAAAGTCAAACGACACCAAGACCTCCCTGGGGCAGCCTCACTAGGCTGGCCCCCGAGGAGCGGAGATATCTTTACAAGGGGCACCTCACGAGCTTTGCGTGAAGTGAGCCATGACGACCAAGGCTAGGCGGGCGCTAACGGGCCCAGTGTGGCTGTTTCCTCTTTGGTGCTAAGGACGCAAGCACAAGCGCGGGATCCCGAGGAATCAGGAAAAGGTTTACATATTTGTGCAACAAGACCAAGACCAGCAAGAGGGTAGGACAGAGGTCATCGCGGAGCCCACATCAGCGTCACCACCAGAGCCTTTGGCAAGAGAAGACTACTTTTGTCAGGATAGCTTGTACTAGTTGTCCCCCATCAAACTTGGCCATTGTGGGATCCCTTCCCGCCTAAACATTTGGGAAGAGGATCAAGGCCCCTATAAGTAGGACCTAGCCACCACCATAGAAGGGGACAGATCATTGAGATCACCCTCTCAACCACTAGCTCATCGAGCTCAAGAACACCTCACCTCATGAGGCTGTTCATCCACTATACTAGTTCATCCTCAGCCCCTCGAGGCAATCTACCCACGAACTAGAGTAGGGTATTACAAACCCCCGTGAATCTTGTTCTTTGGTTCGTCAAACTATGTCATGGAATTGTTGAGCGAGCGAGTCGGGGAGAGAGTGTTCTTCATGCATACCACAGAGTTCGAGCCTCTCAAGGGTTTGTCGGAACCCGCAATTCGACTCATCTGATGGGATGGTAATGACTCCAAGTGGCCTAGGCATTTCCCATGTGTTGTAGGCACAATGTGATGCCGCCATGAACTTAGCTAGGGATGGGCGTCCAAGATTCCCATTGTATGGCAGGGGGAGATCAACCACATCAAACACAATCCTCTCAGTCTGGTAGTTCAGTTCTCCCCCAAACGTTACCGGCAACGCGATCTTTTCCCTTAGGAAGGCTCCTGCCGGGATTAACTCCTTGAAACGTGCCAGTAACCTCTAGCTCTTCTTATCCTATCTCAAGCTTGCTGATAACTGCCGAGAAATCAGATTCAACCCGGCCCCGCCGTCCACCAGCATCTTTGTGACCTTGAGGTTGCGGATTGTTGGAGAGACCAACAATGGCAAACATCCTACCGCAGTGGTATGGCTAGGATGGTCCTCTTCGTCGAAGATGATGGGCGTACGTGACCATTTGAGAGGCTCCCGGGCTTCTAGCGCTGGTTCCATAGCATTGACTTCTCTCGCCCACCGTTTGAGCTGATGGTGAGAATTGTGCAGAGATGCACCTCTATCATTGCATATGGCGTCTGTGGCATTTTGAAACTCCAGCTCACTGGTTTCGTCTTCAGCCCCTCCATCTATCTCATCATCACAAGTTTCCTTCTCTCAACATGTGGCGGGTTTTCCTTGGTTCCAAAAGGGTTTGCCAGCGCGATTTACCTCACCACCTCGGCTCTTACAGCCAGCAACATTCTGTCCTTTTTCCTGATCACTCTTCTCATACACTGCTTTCTGTTTCTTGACAAGCTGCTCAACCTGATAACACTCTTAAAGGTCATGGCCCTTGGTCCGATCAATCTTGCAGTACGGCTGATCACCTTTCCCGGCTTTCTCGGCAGCAGCGGCCTCCCGATAGTCGGTGCACACAGCAGCTTCCTTGCCGGGGGCCTCAACTTTGGCGTTCTTGCCGGTACTAGGCGTACCAGATCCTTCAACAATCATTACTGCCTTATCCCTTCATTTCTTATTGCGCTTCTTGCTCTTCTTCTGACTAGTTGATTCATCCTCATCCTCCGAATCAACATTGGTGCAATCTTCCTCTCCGGGCACCTTCCTCCCCTCTTCCATCCGAGCACACTTATCCACCAGAGTGTAAAGCTCCTTCACAGTCCTCGGCAACCACATGTTCATCTTGGAATGAATACGACGGTTGTGCACATTGGACTGGAAGGCAGCTATTACGGCTGCCGGGTGGATATTTGGGATATTCCTATGAACTTTGCTGAATCTTTGTAAATACTTATGGAGGGTTTCTCCTCCGTTATGGTGGAGAAGCTGCAAATCACTGGGTCTGCCGGGTTCCTGATGATCGCCAGTGAAGGCGCCAATGAACTCGTGGCATAGGTCAGCCCATGAAGGAATGGAAATGTCCGGTAGGTGCATCAGCCAAGACCTCACATTGGACTTGAGGGCCAAAGGGAATTAGTTGGCAAACACCTTCTCATCTCTTCCCCCAGTAGCCTGAATGGCGATGGTGTAAATGTTCAGGAACTCTATCAGGCTCAGCCTCCCGTCGTACTTCTCAGGTATCTCTGGCTTGAACATGCGAACAGATGGCCAACGGACTTGCCGTAGCTCTTGTGTAAAGGCAGGGCAGCCAACCTCAAAAGGTAGGCACCAGCCAACACCGAGCGCAGGCTCATCGATGTTGAGGCCACCGTACCCGTCGATCCGGCGGAGGTCGTCGCGGCGTTACTCAATGATGCGCGCGTCACCTCCCCGCATATCCTACTAGGCTCAATGTTGGCGTCGACATGCTCGAGGGTCATAAGAAGCCATCGAGAAGTCGCCGGTGTCTTGATTCGGTTGTGCTCGCGCTGGCTACTACGGCGGGGACTGCACTGTGGGGATGGCCCCTTCCATACGATCAGCAGCATGAGCTGTTGCTGTCGCTTGGGAATGTCGTGGCGGCTCAGCTGGCCATGATCCCCCATCTTCGGCAAAACCGAGCAGGTTTTGGATGGTGGCATGCCATTCGTCCATCTGCTCGGCTACTGGCGGAAACCTCAACAGCAGTTGAGCTCGCGCCATGGCCTCCGACAGCGTACTTGGTAGGGATGATGATGAAGTCGATCATACTGTCGCTCGGCTCCTGACGGTGCCAGCGACGGCAGTACTGCTCCCTTGCTGCTGCTGCGGGGCGAACACCTGGATGTGGTGCGGCGAAAGCGCTTGAGGGCCAGTGACTTCGTTGGGCGCTGCAACCGTACCCGTAGTAGGGGCGTCCGTAGGGTGGCAGTTCACCCCGGCCTAAGCGCCGTTGCAATGGTTGTGCCCGACGGTGAGGGAGAGGGGTGCAGATGGAGTGATGCCCTCACATGTACCTTGGGGAGCATGGCCATTGGGGTGCTGCTAATGCTGCTCTCCTCCGGCACCTCCTGCTCCTGCGTCGGCCGCAGGGGAAGTGGTGATGGCGTCACCTGCTCCGACCACTTCCACAGCAGCGTCCGCACCCTCGTGCGCCTCCGCATGCCCCGCAGCATTAGAGGTCACGGGCAGTGGAGCCTTCAAGGTGGATGGGTGAGCTGGAGGACTGGACTTCTTCTTAGGCGCCATGGTCGATGGCGTCATCGAAGATAAAGATGATGATGAAGCTGACAAGCTGCGCAAGGCTTCTCGTTCGCGCAAGCAAGCCCCCTACCTAGTGCGCCAAAGATGTCCCAGGAAGCTACGGCCACCTATGGGGCCATGAGCCCCTTTTTGGTTTGGCGGGGGGATAGGCACGTTGCACAAAGAGCAGTCGAGCGTGGGGTAGCGCAGCAGAGATCACACGGGCAATTTACCCAGGTTCGGGCCACGGTGAGGCATAAAACCCTACTCCTGCTTAGGTGGATTGATGGTGGAAAATGTGGTGGCGAGCGTTGCGCACTTGCCCGGCTAGGTCGCCTCAGGATGGGAGTAGCTATGCTACCTCTTGAGCACGGTGTTGGTTTTCCCTTGAAGGCGTTACAAGTAGAAAGGGTGATGCAGCAAAGCAGCGTAAGTATTTCCCTCAGTTTTTGAGGAACAAGGTATCAATCCAGTAGGAGACCATGCGCGAGTCACCTCATACCTACACAAACAAATAAGAACCTCGCAACCAACGCGATATAGGGGTTGTCAATCCCTTCAAGGCCACTTGCAAGAGTGAGATCTGATAGAGATAATAATAGTAAGATAAATATTTTTGGTATTTTTATGATATACATTGAAAGTAAAGATTGAAAAATAAAATAGATTGGAAACTTGTATGATGGAGAATAGACCCAGGGGCCATAGTTTTCACTAATGGCTTCTCTCAAGATAGCATAAGTATTACGGTGGGTGAACAAATTACTGTCGACTAATTGATAGAAAAGCGAATAATTATGAGAATGTCTAGGCATGATCATATATATAGGCATCACGTCCGTGACAAGTAGACCGACTCTTGCCTGCATGTACTACTATTATTCCACACATCGACCGCTATCCAGCATGCATCTAGATTATTAAGTTCATAAGAACATAGTAACGCCTTAAGAAAGATGACATGATGTAGAGGGATAAACTCATGCAATATGATATAAACCCCATCTTTTTATCCTCGATCGCAACAATTCAATATGTATCGTTTCCCTTTCTTTCACTGGGATCGAGCACCGCAAGATTTAACCCAAAGCTAAGCACTTCTCTGATTACAAGAAAGATCAATTTAGTAGGCCAAACCAAAATGATAATTCAAAGAGACTTGCAAAGATAACCAATCATACATAAAAGAATTCAGAGAAGATTCAAATATTGTTCATAGATAATCTTGATCATAAACCCGCAATTCATCGGATCTCGACGAACACACCGCAAAAATAGTTACATCGAATAGATCTCCAAGAGAAACGATGAGAACTTTGTATTGAGATCCAAAGAGAGAGAAGAAGCCATCTAGCTACTAGCTACGGACCCGAAGGTCTGAGGTAAACTACTCACACATCATCGGAGGGGCCATGGAGTTGATGTAGAGGCCCTCCGTGATCAATGCCCCATCCGGCGGAGCTCCGAAAAAGGCCCCAAGATGGGATCTCTTGGGTACAGAAGGTTGCGGCGGTGGAAATTGGGTTTCGTGTTGTTGCTGGATGTTTTTAGGGTATATGAATATATATAGGAGGAAGAAGTAGGTCGGTGGAGCAACGAGGGGCCCACGAGGGTGGAGGGCGTGCCTAGGGGGGTAGGCGCGCCCCTTGCCTCGTGGCCTCCTTGATTGTTTCTTTACATCCACTCCAAGTCCCCTGGATCACGTTTGTTCCAAAAATCACGCTCTCGAAGGTTTCATTCCGTTTGGACTCCATTTGATATTCCTTTTCTGCGAAACACTGAAATAGGCAAAAAACAACAATTTGGGTTGCTCCTCCGGTCAATAGGTTAGTCCCTAAAATAATATAAAAGTGTAAAATAAAGCCCATTAACATCCAAAATAGATAATACAATAGCATGGAACAATCAAAAATTATAGATACTTTGGAGACGTATCAGGCTACGCACGTATGAGTCTTTGAGGGTCTGAATCAGCCAACCCTTTCTACGGTCGCCATGGGCCTCCTTTTATAGATTAAGGGGTCACCACAGTGGTAAACCAGTCTTTACGCACTAATTAGATAGCAAATAGTGCTATCGCACCTAACTCTGCAGGGTGACAGAGCACATTAAATGCGACATCTAGTGTCACGTCACAGCGTGCTCGGCAAGCCAACTTTGCAGCAGCTTGCTTGACACGTCTCGGGACGGGTGTCATATGGAGGTATTTGCTATAGGAAGTGGCTGCCATGTGGCAAGAAGCAGCCACTTAGTCACTCAGGGGCTTGACACTGCACTGATCGAGGACTTGGGTCAATCGTGAGGTGGAGCGGTGGTGTGGCTTTCCTCGGCTAGCCCCAGCAGGCCTACCAGGACGATCTGGAAGCTTGCTTCCAGGGAAAAACCAACCTTACCTGGTTCGCCTGCCCGACAAGGGAGGTTCCTTCCTTAGTGATACCTTGCTCCTTGGGCACTCATTAATCTCCCTGACTAGCATTTGGATCCTTCAAGGGAATTGATCCATCATGCTTGGGTTGGTCACGGTGCTCTAATCTTGTCTTCAGGCTTGTGCATAGTCCGGGCAACAGACCTAGGGTTTGTTGCACCGACAGGACCCCTGGGCCTGTCATGAATGCGCCACTAGGCGTTGTCGGGGCAGACCCTAAGCAGTGCGCATGCAAGAGTGCAGAGGTAGCTCTGTCCTTTGAGATCTTTTTTGCTTCTTCATTAACCTGAGCTTGGGTCAGCTTCTAGTTTTTACATGCACCGTACAACGCCAATCGTGGTGGGGCCATTCTTGTAATGGCCCATAAATGACTTTAATGCACAGGCGGGTGACTGTCAATTCACTCTACTCACCATGCCCTTATCCTAAGCAACGTATGCTGCATGAATTGAGTGGGGTAGGTAATGGACGCATGTGGTGCAGGAGGGCATCAAGGCAAGGGCCCAGTCTTCTTGGATTGGTGGAGGAGGACGGTGGTTACCCGCTGGGGAATTAGCCCCTAGCCGCAGCTTGCCTATAAAAGGAGGAGTGGGGGAGAGGTGGAGGCATTCAACCACATTCCTCTCTTCCTCCATCTTCTTCTTTCTCCTGGATATGCTGAGATGGAGATCCCGGGGCCAAGCCCCGGGCCCTAGCATAGAGCTGATGATGCCGAATGCATGTGCCAATGTTCGGGGTGTGAGTCTGGTCCTGGCCAAGAGGTGGCGTGGTATGCGAGCTGTTCGTGGCGCAGGAGTCTTCAGTGCCCACCCGGGACAAAGGGCTGGGGGTCGTTGCTAGTCCCAGCACTGCCCCTCCCTTTGAAACCTGGGTTGATGTTGAAGAGGAGGGTGCCTACCTGCTCGGTAAGGTGGGGAATGGCGCACCTCGAGTGCCCTGGCTATTGCGGTAGCCCGTCGTCTCCTCGGGAGAGGTGCCGGACCAAGAGGTCGGGATCCTCCTGGAGCGATGTTGATGAAGATGAAGCTATGGAAGATGGAGAAGGCGGGAGGCAGGCTGTCAGGTCGGAGAACGGTGGCACCGACGCTTTCGTCTCGTACCGGCGACATGCCGCCTCGTCTTTCCGTTCTTCCCCTCCCCTCCCCGGCACCATCATCACCGGCCTTCCAGCTGAGCTCCGACGGCCCTCCTTGCTGGTGCTTGTGCTGGGGCTTCTGTCTAGTCCCGGAGGTGGTGACCAGGGCATCACCGAGCTGCTCCTTCAGAGCCTCACCATTCCCGATTTTGTCAGGCTACGACCAGCAGGCCATGACTGGACCGGGACGGGCTCCTGCTTGGGTGCTGCTCCTATCCCCTACACTTCCCACCGCACTACCTGGGATAAGAGGAATAGGGAGAGGAGTTTACAAGGCCCTTATATTTTTTCAATCTTATATCTGTAGGCACTTACCAAATTTTAGTTCAAATAATGTAATCTCTTGAATCCATGTTTGTGTCCTGTAGGGCTTGTACTTGTTTGATCAGCATATTAATGAAAAAGATAAACCTTGCCGGGGACTCATGCATGTATATGTCCATGCAGAGGTGGGATGCCTCTATATTTTTAAGTATATTAGCTCCCCTGGCAGGCTCTCTTGCCAGTACCCTCTGTTTTGTTGTCGGGGAGTTAGGCCTATTCGGCACATATCATGAAGAGGGACTGTCGGTGTCAAAACCGGCGGATCTCGGGTAGGGGGTCCCGAACTGTGCGTCTAGGCCAGATGGTAACAGGAGGCAAAGGACTCGAAGGTTTACCCAGGTTCAGGCCCTCTCGATGGAGGTAAAACCCTACGTCCTGCTTGATTAATATTGATGATGTGGGTAGTACAAGAGTAGATCTACCACGAGATCGGAGAGGCTAAACCCTAGAAGCTAGCCTATGGTATGATTGTTATTGTGTCTATTGTCCTACGGACTAAAATACTCCGGTTTATATAGACACCGGAGAGGGTTAGGGTTACACAAAGCCGGTTACAATGGTAGGAGATCTACATATCTGTATCGCTAAGCTTGCCTTCCACGCCAAGGAAAGTCCCTTCCGGACACGGGATGGAGTCTTCAATCTTGTATCTTCATAGTGCAGGAGTCCGGCTGAAGGTATAGTCCGACCATCCGGACACCCCCTAATCCAGGACTCCCTCAGTAGCCCCCGAACTAGGCTTCAATCAAGATGAGTCCGGCATGCAGATTGTCTTCGGCATTGCAAGGCGGGTTCTCCTCCAAATTTCGTGTACCTGTTGAATAAAGTCTGGTTTCTTGTAGATGTTGCGCTTCTTGTGTCACACCCTAGTTAGTTTAAGCATTAGAGTGTGCATCATGTTTAAATTCCTCTTAAATTTGAAATGGGGAAGACAGAACCCCCAACACCCCCTGGAAACAACTAGGGTTTACTAAAATTATTTTCAATGAACCTGAAATGCCCTTCTAAAAACTTCACCCTCTTTGTCTTGGGTTAGAACCTCTGGCAAAATTGGTGCACAATTTTCTAGGTCAATAGAAGGTCATTGAATTAAATCATAAGTATTTGATTTTGGGCATTTAAATGCTATAAATTAATTTAAATGCTCAAATAATTCTGGAAATAAATGTTTGCTGTTGGAAATATTCTAAACAGAGCGCACAATTATTTTCAGGATTTTTCGAAACATTTTAGTATTTTTAATAAAGCCCAACAGTTGCAGAAAAAATAGAAAATAGAAACAAATCAAAAAAAGAGAGAGAGGGAAACCACCTGGGCCTCACCTGTGCTGGCCTAGCCCACCTGGCTCGGCCCAGCCGACTGGCCTTGCCAGTCGTCCTCCTCCTCCCACCAGGAGGACGAGGAGCGAGTGGCCGGCGCCTGCGGCCACACGCCGGCCACCTCCTGCTTCTGCCGACGCCCTGGAGACGTCCAGGGATGCCACGCCGACCCCCATGTCCCCCTCTCATCCTCCCTCACTCTCCCCCTCGTCTCCCTCACACTCTCCTGCGATGGCCGAGCATGATCCTCGCCGCCGTTCACCATTGTCGTCACCAGAGCCACCCCCTCGCCCCTCCGACAAGCCCATTAGCTCCGCGCTGCTGTCCTCGACCTCCTCATCAACTCACGCGACGCCGGAAGCCTCCAAGCGCCTCCCCGACGCCTTCTTCTTCCTCGGTCCGCCGAGATTGCTGGCAACGCCCCGACGACGTCCGACCTCCCCCGAGCCCGTTGAGACGCGCTCTGCAACCGACGTGAGCTCCTCTATCAATCCCCCCTCTTCCCTGCTTCTTTTGCTCGCCGTAGACGCCGCCCCCTTCCTCACCGTAGCACGCCGCCACGCGAGCTCGACGCCGGCGTCACTCCGGTGGCCATTTGGTCAAGCGCGGGTGCCTAACACACTCACCGCACCTCGTAGCGCCTCGCTAGAACGTCCGTTTCCCCCCTAGCTTGCTGCAGTAGAAACACCACCAACGGCCGAGCTCCGGCCGCCGCCACAAGCTCGATTCTCGCGAGCTCGCTCCACCCCAGCTCCTCCCACTTGCCCCACTAGATGCGCGTGAGCCCCAGGTACACGTAGGACCAAACCGCGGTTGATTTGGTCGCCTGTGGGCGATTTCCGAAGCTGTCCGCCGCCTTGGCCTCGCCAGCGACTCAACGCCGGCGGGATTAATCCCGCTGACCAGGGGTTTGACCCCAGTTTGACTCCGTCTGAGACACTGATATGTATGGCTGGCTTCTAACTAATTTAGATTAGTTTAAATTAGAGCTAATCACTCTGTTAGAGGTTAATGACGTCGTTAACTAACCTTCTCTCACTGACATGTAGGCCCAGAGCCTAACTAACCCAGTTTAGTGCTAACTAAACACTAACCAACTCTGTTAGTTAGCTGAGGGACTGACAGAAGGGGCCCACCAGTCAGGTTTGACCTGGGCTGGCGCCATTGACCTGCTGACGTCACAGTGACGCAGTACTGATGCATTAATTCAATTTCTGTTTTTATTCTTTAATAGGAAATTCAAGAAAATAGTCAAAAGTTCTAAAAATCATAGAAAATCAACTATAGCTCCAAATGCAAAGATTTATATATGAAAAATGATCAGAAAAATTCAATCTATCCATCTGTAATGGTTTCATGCATGACAAAACAAGTTAACCTTGCTGTTTAAACAGAATAAGGTAATGCACTAATAAGGCCATGTTTAATGAGCTAATATTTGAATCTTTGATTCAAATGAGTTCATTCCCTTCTGTTTTAGCTTGCATTAGGCCGAGACACTTTCATCTTGCCATGTCATAGCATGCATCATATTGTTGCATATTGCCATGTGTTGATTATGTTTCGGTGTGTCTTTCATGGTAGGTTCTGCCTCCGAGGATAACCCCGAGTATCCGTCTGAAGGGGCAGTACCCTACTACCACTACAACAGGCAAGCAACCCATTGATCATTCTGATACAAAACCATGTTCTCGCTTCTTCTCTTGTTTACTGCATTAAGGCAACGCGATTCAAACTGCTGTGTGTTACGGTAGATGAACCCTTATCCTCTACATGACCTGTCATTGCCACAGTAACTAGATGAAACCCACTAGCATGTGTAGGAGTTGATTGAGCAATGTATGTGATTCCTACCTTGCTATGCGTGCTATGCTTAGAGTTGTGTCAGGTCTGGTTCATGTGGGTGATGGGCTAGAGTGATATGATATGTCGGTAGTGTGAGGAATGTGTTGAACATGTTTTGGTAAAGGTATCAATGAGAGGCCATGTAGGAGTACATGGTGGGTAGTTCCATTGAGACCGTCCATAAGAACTGAGATCTGTATGCGTGATTTAAGATTCAGCTACTACCACACATTGGGCCCTGAAATATGACCCCACTCGACTTACTGACCCCTCTCGCCCTCTGTCCAGGAGTTGCAACTAGTTTCTGGTGTTTGTAGGATATGTGTTGGCGGCCGTGCATAGCGCTGGCCCTAGGGGTGGGCTATGATGCGGTAGATACGCTATGGCCGGGTATGCCGGGCGCCCGTTTGGCGTCTCTGGACCCTGTACACATCGTTTGGGGCCATTGAGGACACCCCGGCTGGATTTCCTTGCGGGTGGAACCTGAATAGGTGATAAACCTGGATTAGAGACTTGCGCGGTTAGTTAGGTCATGGTCTACACCCACGCCGGTTTTCACTTGAAGTCTGCTGAGCACATGTCGTGTGCAGACGCTAAGTGTGGAAACATGTGTGACGAAGTACACCCCTGCAGGGTATAAAACTATTCGAATAGCCACGTCCGCGGTAAAGGACTACTTGGTTGCCTATACAGTTCATAGACAAGTTAATGGATACTACTAAAAGACTCAAGATAAGTGTGAGTACCGAGGATGGCCCTCTCGTAGGATGACGAGGGAGGATCCCCGGTGGAGTATTGTGTTGATGAGTAGTGGACTCGTGTGTGAAAACTATTTTACTAGTGGAGTTCCGTGGGATAGCTTAGCCAAGAGTCAAAGCTGGCTTGCTGCAATAACCCCACCACCTTCTTAAGAATAAGCACGTATAGTAGGTTCTGTTGTAAGACTTGCTGAGTACCCTTGTACTCATGTTTGCTTAAATACTGTTTTCAGATGACAACACCGCCCCCTCCGATGGGTTCTACGTAGACCTTGACGTCGACGAGTGACTAGCCACCCAGGTGGTGATCCTGGCCATGAAGGGCCCTATGTAGATAATCAGGCTTCGAGAAGCCTTCTTTCTTTCTAGTGTCTGTACTCAGACTAGTTGCTTCCGCTTGTGCTTGTATGATTGTATGACTTGAGTGTCGGGTCATGTGACCCCTATCTGTATGAACATATTATGTATGGCTCTCTGGAGCCTTTAAATAAAGTACTTGAGTTGTAGAGTTTTGTTGTGATGCCATGTTGTATGTACTCATATTGGGCATATTGTGTGTATGATTGAAATGCTTGGTATGAGTGGGATCCGACAACCTAGTTGTTTATCCTTGGCAGCCTTTCTTATGGGGAAATGTAGTCTAGTGTTCCTCGAGCCATAGTAGTCCGCTACAGCCCGGTTCACCGGAGTCCTGCTAGCCCAGCACTACTGTTCAGGACACTTGACTGGACGGCATGTGTTTCACTTCGTTCCTATCTCTGTCCCTTCGGGGAAATGTCACGCAGTGACTTCCGGAGTCCTGCCTAGCCTGCTATGGCCCGGGTTCCCCGGAGTCCTGTTACCCCAGTGCTACAGCCTGGAATCACTCGGTTGTGACCGACATGCTCGATGTGATTCATGTATGCCTGTCTACATAGGTCTGTGCCGCTTTGGGTTCACGACTAGCCATGTCGGCCCGGGTTCTCGGTCATATGGATGCTAGCAGCACTATCATATACGTGAGCCAAAAGGCGCAAACGGTCCCGGGCCATGGTAAGGCGACACCCGTGGGATACCGTGCATGAGGCCACAAAGTGATATGAGGTGTTACCAGCTAGACCAACGTGGCTTGGAATCGGGGTCCTGACAGCGTCGGCATCAGAGCCGGACCGCCTGTAGGTTCGTTGAGCCAAACTGGTCGATGTCGAGTCTAGAGATGCTTTAGTTATATGTAAGGGAATTGATTGTGGGAGGGAATGTAAGGCTCTTTTACTCCTTTACCATATGCCTCTGATCTGAGTCATTCTCTTCTCATTCAACGTGGGTTAAGGACTAGGCTCTCTTCTTCTACCAGGTTCACGTGTTACTAATCCGTAGTAGCTTATAGGATTGTTGTTACAAGCCCCAGTTCAGTTTCTACTATTTTTAGTATGATTGCTATTTGAATCGGAACCTTGATGTGATGTTCTTGAGTGGTATTGCAGACTGTTGTGGATGTCTCAAATCTTTCTTTGAGCATTTACAGCTATTATGCTGTCCAATTTTCCCTAGAAATTCTAATGTCTTTGCATTGTGGTTGTGCTTTTAGATGGCCAACCGTGCTCAAAACCAAGTGGTTCGCCTGACCCGGTGCCTCGATGTGCCCGGTCATACTGCTATGTTAGTCCGGGTAATGATCGGGATGGGTTACCGTTGGTATCCCGAATACACCGTCGAAGAGCAATTCCACGATTTTAATCAAAGCCGTCAGGATATTTCCTTCTTATCCTGGATCTACCGAGCCCCTTCACTATTCCTATGGACTCGGGGTTACTATTGAGATGGCTGTGAGGATGCTGCCTATTCCATGATGACCATCATGCGAGTCCGGACTGGCCTGCTTCGGAACACGGACTTCCATTACATGCCAGCTTCACTTCCGGGAGCGCAAGGGTATCTTCAGGCTATCTATGCTGACTCCACTCAGGAGGACTCATTAACTCGTACCACTACCGAGATGCTCGAAGATAAGGACCGAGAGAATCGGGCCTTGAGGCTGGAGCTTTTCAATACCCGTGCTGATCATTGGGCCACATTGACTCGGTTTGCACCTGCGGTGCAAGCTGGATGTATGGATACAAGGGATCTGTATCCTGTGAGATCTGTTTTGCCAGACATGGTGGATTGGTGTGATGTGGGAGGCATCACCCCACCCCGTGGTTCCCGCAGGCCACCGTTTGTTGGTCCAAGACCTCATCCTAACCCCTTTAGTCCACAGGCTCCTCAGGACCGTCTGTTCCCGGATGATCACGTTGAACTTCCAGGCTATGGAGGTGACTTCTATGAGGACTACTACGGAGCTGTCTGAGTTAGTAGTAGTATCAGTAGTATTGTAGTAGTTGTATCTCCACTGTCCTGCGTGACTTGTGGAATATGACTTTGTGTGTAATCAATTCCGGAGGTGTAGACAAATAATGTATAGGAGCTTGGGATGCCTCAGATGAGATGTAGCATCTTTCATCATAGTTGTACTGTAGCCTGGGCTTGTACTAAACTATGTATGATGTGTATGACCGTTGGTATATATATGGCAGTTTTATATTACCATGACATACGGATGAACATCTCTGCATTCCGTGTTATCCCTTACATTCTGCACTTCCTTGCTAAGCTTGAGCCATCCTTATCTAAACTGTTGTCTTGTTTTCTCCTAGGATGGTCAACACCCGCAGCAACCCTGCTACCTCGGAGCAGGGGGGAAGCCAGTGCAGCTAGGGGTGAAAATCTGCCTCACCCTCCTTCTCTGGCCGAAGTAATGCTGGAGGCGGAAAGAAACAAGAGTGAGACTAACCGCCTGCTGGAGCGGATTGAGCAGAACACTGCACGCCACCCACGAAATGACTTGGTGTCAATCAATGACTTTATCAAGCTGTACCCACCAAAGTTTAACCATTTCGTCGAGCCCCTCGACGTGGATGACGGGCTTCGCAACATCACCCACAAGCTACGTTCTACCAACATAGCCGAAGCCGACAAGGTTACTTACGCTGCCTACCATCTCGAAGGCCCTGCTAGCCTTTGGTGGGGAAATTTTGAAGCTATGCGCCCGGTCGGCCAAATTACTACTTGGGCTAAATTCAGTGAGGCTTTCTGTGAGCATCACATTCCGGAAGGTCTTATGGATCGCAAGAGGGAGGAGTTGTACAATTTCACCCAAGGAAGACTGACTGTGGATGCTTATAGTCGTGAATTTGGGAATCTGGCACGTTATGCCCCTAAAGAGGTATCTACTGACGCTAAGAAGCAGGCAAGGTTCCGCAAGGGACTTAGCCCTGAGCTTCGCCGCGATCTTCGTCTGCACGAGTGCACCTCTTTTCAGAAGTTGGTCAATAAAGCCATCAGTGTTGAGACAGGCCAGACTGATTATGATGCTTCACGTAAGCACTCCTATGATTTTGGCTCTTCATCCGGCTCTAGAGCTCAGAAGTGCCGGGTGTGGATCCCAAGCACGGCATTGCAACCCAGGTTCATTCCGAGGCCATCCTTTGAGGCGCCTCGTCCAAACCAGCAATTTGCACCGCCCAAGCCCTAAGGTGGCCCCGCTGCTAACACTGCTCCACGCCCCAATGTGGTGACATGCTTCAAGTGTGGAGAGCCGGGTCACTATAGCCGAGAGTGTCCCCAGAACAACAACCCCAATCAAACTGGAAAGTTCGTTGGCCATGGTAAGCCCGCGGGGAAAACATTCTACGCCAAGCCGGCCACCACTACACGTGGCCATGTCAACTATGTTTCAGCCGAGGAGGCTCATGAGGATCCTAACGTCGTCCTTGGTATGCTCCTTGTTAATTGCCATCCGGCATCTGTTCTTTTTGATACTGGAGCATCTCATTCATTCATATCCGAGAACTATACTCGATTGCATAACACGACATTCTGTGACATGCCCTCTACCATGGAAATTCAAACCCCTGGCTCTAGATGGCAAACTTCTAGAGTAAGCCATGGGAACGAAATTCTTGTCGATAGACTTGTCTTCCTTGCATCCTTAATAGCTCTCAAGTCCTCGGACATAAACATCATCTTGGGTATGGACTGGATGTCAGCTCATTATGCTAACATCGATTATGCCAGTAGAACCGTTCAACTTACTCACCCATCGGGCAAGACAGTCAATGTCTTAACCCGAGTGGCCAATCACCAACTTTACTCCCTAAATGCCAACCCCCTTCCAGACCTTGAGGATGTTCCGGTAGTCCGAGACTTTCCGGATGTCTTTCCAAAAGAACTGCCAGGTGTTCCACCTGACAGGGATGTTGAGTTTGTGATAGACCTTGTTCCAGGAACCGTTCCAATTTCTAGAAAACCCTACAAGATGGCACCCTTAGAACTAGCCGAGCTTAAGAACCAACTCGATGAGTCCTAGAAAAAGGGTTTCATCCGTCCTAGTTCCTCTCCTTGGGCTTGCCCCATCCTCTTCGTTAAGAAGAAGGATGGAACGGATCGAATGGTTGTGGACTACCGACCTGTCAACTTGGTCACCATCAAGAACAAATACCCGCTTCCTAGGATCAACGATCTGTATGATCAGCTCGCTGGATCCTCAGTCTTTTCCAAGATGGATTTGAGGTTGGGCTACCATCAAATCAAAATCAGAAACGGGGACATCCCCAAAACGGTCCTTGTTACTCGTTATGGCCAATACGAGTACACCGTCATGTCCTTCGGTTTAACCAATGCCCCAGCTACCTTCTCTCGGTTAATGAACTCGGTCTTCATGGTGTACTTGGATAAATTCGTCGTAGTATACCTCGATGACATACTCATCTACTCCAAGAAAGAAGAGGAACATGCCGAACATCTAAGACTGGTATTGATGAAACTTCGAGAGCATCGCCTTTATGCCAAATTATCCAAGTGTGAATTTTGGTTGCCAGAAGTGACCTATCTAGGCCATGTAATCTCTGGTAAGGGTATTGCTGTCAATCCCGAGCGAGTTCAAGCCGTCCTTGATTGGACTCCACCTGAGACGGTTAAGCAAGTTCGGAGCTTCCTTGGCTTAGCGAGCTATTGCCGCCGATTCGTCGAGAATTTCTCCAAGGTTGCTAAACCTCTAACTGACCTCCTCAAGAAAGATAAAAAGTTCGAGTGGACTCCACAGTGCGAGTTCAGCTTTTAGGAACTGAAAAGACGCCTGACATCTGCTCCCGTACTGGTACCACTAGATTTCTCCAAGGACTTTATTATCTATTGCGACGCCTCGCGACAAGGACTAGCTTGCATACTCATGCAAGATCGTCAGGTAATTGCCTATGCTTCACGGCAATTACACCCACATGAGGAAAATTATCCCACACATGATCTAGAGCTGGCAGCTGTAGTCCATGCACTTAAAACTTGGTGACATTACCTCCTCGGTAATCGTTGCGAGATCTTCACCGATCACCAAAGTTTGAAATACATCTTCACCCAACCAGATTTGAATCTTAGGCAAAGACGTTGGGTCGAGTTGATCTCGGATTACGACTTAGGAATAACTTACACCCCGGGCACTAAGTCGTAAATCCTATTGTAACAACCTGATGTTACAACAAAGTCAACCACTTCTCCATGAGGAATTCTGTAAGCTTAATCTTCACATTGTTCCTCGAGGATTCCTATCCACCCTGGTGGCGAAACCAACCCTTATGGATCAAATCATAGCTGCCCAGAAGCGTGATAAGGGCATATCCCAGATTAAGGAAAACATTGCTAGCGGAGTTGCTAAATGGTTTTCCATGGATAAGCGGGGTGCCGTCTTCTTCGAGAACCGTTTGGTGGTTCCCAAGAAACAACATCTACGCCAGTTGATCCTTAAGGAAGCTCATGAATCCCCTCTCACCATTCATCCCGGTAGTACTAAAATGTATCAAGACCTACGCCAGAGGTTTTGGTGGACTAGGATGAAGAGAGAAATCGCTTAATACAATGCTAATTGCGATGTTTGTCGTCGTGTTAAAGCAGAGCGTCACGGCCTGCTGGCACCCTTCAACCTTTGGCTATTCCTGAATGGAAATGGGATAAAATCAGTATGGATTTCATCACTGGGTTTCCCAGGACCAAGAGGGGGAATAATGCCATCTTCGTCGTGATCGACCGACTTTCCAAAGTAGCCCACTTTCTACCTGTTCGTGAGAGTATCACCGCTAGTTAGCTAGCCGATTTATACATCTCCCGAATAGTGTCTCTTCATGGTGTCCCATTGGAAATTAACTCAGACCGTGGGAGTCTCTTCACCTCTAGATTTTGGGAAAGTTTCCAAAATGCTATGGGAACTTGTCTCTCCTTTAGCACCGCCTTCCATCCTCAATCAAGTGGTCAAGTAGAACGAGTTAATCAAATTATGGAAGATATGCTCCGAGCCTCTGTCATCTTGTTCGGAATGGGTTGGGAGAATTGCCTCCCATTCACGGAGTTTGCTTATAACAATATTTATCAAGCCAGCTTGGGCAAGGCTCTTTTCGAAGTTCTCTATGGACGAAAATGTCGAACGCCTCTTAACTGGACAGAAACCGGGGAAATACAATCTTTGGCCCGGATATGATTCAGGAAGCAGAAGAGCAGGTTCGCGTTATTCGTGAGAAATTGAAAACAGCCCAATCTCGTCAACAGAGTCAATATGATCGTAAACATAAGCCTATGACTCATGAAGTCGGCGAGAAGGCCTACCTTCGGGTTACCCCGTTAAAGGGAACCCATCGTTTTGGTATCAAAGGCAAATTGGCTCCTCGTTACATTGGACCCTTTCGCATTCTTGCCAAACGAGGAGAAGTTGCCTACCAATTGGAACTACCTCCGCATCTTTCCAGAGTTCACGATGTCTTCCACGTTTCACAACTCAGGCGTTGCTTCGCGGGTCCTAGCCATGGAGTGGACCACGAAACGCTTCATCTACAAGATAACCTCTTGTAGGAGCTCGAAGTAGATGTGTCTAGAGGGGGGGGTGATTAGACACTTAATGCTCAAGTTGCAGTTTTTAAGCTTTTTCGGTTTAAGTGGAGTTTAGGCACAATTTCAACATTCACAATACATATCAAGCAAGCATGCAAAGAGTATATAGGCAGCGGAAAGTAAAGCATGCAACTTGCAAGAATATAAAGGGAAGGGTTTGGAGAATTCAAACGCAATTGGAGACACGGATGTTTTTCCCATGGTTCGGATAGGTGGTGCTATCCTACATCCACGTTGATGGAGACTTCAACCCACGAAGGGTAATGGTTGCACGAGTCCATGGAGCACTCCACCCACGAAGGGTCCACGAAGAAGCAACCTTGTCTATCCCACCATGGCCATCGCCCACGAAGGACTTGCCTCACTAGCGGTAGATCTTCACGAAGTAGGCAATCTCCTTGCCCTTACAAACTCCTTGGTACAACTCCACAATCTTGTCGGAGGCTCCCAAGTGACACCTAGCCAATCTAGGAGACACCACTCTCCAAGAAGTAACAAATGTTGTGTTGATGATGAACTCCTTGCTCTTGTGCTTCAAATGATAGTCTCCCCAACACTCAATTCTCTCTCACAGGATTTGGATTTGGTTGAAAGAAGATTTGAGTGGAAAGCAACTTGGGGAAGGCTAGAGATCAAGATTCATATGGTAGGAATGGAATATCTTGGCCTCAACACATGAGTAGGTGGTTCTCTCTCAGAACATATGAGTTGTGTAGATTTGTTCTGATGGCTCTCTCCACGAGTGAAGAGGAGGTGGAGGGGTATATATAGCCTCCACACAAAATCCAACCGTTACACACAATTTACCAATCTCGATGGGACCGAATCAACAAACTCGGTCGGACCGAAATAGTAAACCTAGTGACCGTTAGAGATTTTCGGTGGGACTGACATGCAACTCGGTAGGACCGATATGGTTAGGGTTAGGGCATAATGTAATCTCAGTGACACCGATTACAGAAACTCGGTGATACCAATTTGGTAATAAGCTAACCAGAGGGTTGGTCAAGCAAACTCGGTGGGACCGATTACACAAACTCGGTGAGATCGATTTTGGTAATGAGCATACACAATGAGTTTGCATTGTAACCTCGGTAGTACCGATTGCACAAGATCGGTGAGACCGATTTTGGCAATGGACATACACAGTGAGATTACAATCCCATCTCGGTGAGTCCGAGATCCCTATCAGTAGAACCAATTTGCTAGGGTTTGGCAATGGCTATGACAAGTGATACTCGGTGGCGCCGGATAGAAATAATCGGTAGGTCCGAGTTTGGCTTAGGTTTAGGTGATATGTGGAAGTGGGAAAGTAGCTGAAGATTTTGGAGCATATCATTAAGCACTTGAAGCAAGAGGCTCATTAAGCAACACCTCATCCTTCCTTGATAGTATTGGCTTTTCCTATGGACTCAATGTGATCTTGGATCACTAAAATGTAAAATGAAGAGTCTTGAGCTTTAAGCTTTAGCCAATCCTTTGTCCTTAGCATCTTGGAAAATTTCCCACAACCTTTAGTCCATGCCACTCCATTGTTGAACTTATCTGAAACATACTAGATAGAAACGTTAGTCCAACAAGAGATATGTTGTCATTAATTACCAAAACCACCTAGGGATTACTTGTGCTTTCAATCTCCCCCTTTTTGGTAATTGATGGCAACATACATCAAAGCTTTAGATAAAGATATAAAGAGCAGCAAGTAAAGCTTTGGAAGGACTTGTAACAAGCATAGGCCCCCCTACATGTATGTACTCATGTAAATGTGAAATATAGAGGCATGTGAGAGCATAACCATGACAGAGTAGGAAATGTGTTACATGTATCTTGGCCATATGCATCAGAGCAAAAGATTATCGAGGAAAATACCTTCATGCTCATGAGTCCTTCTTGCAAACAGTATGCACATAAGCAAGAATTCCTCATACTCATGATTTTGATGCATACACTTACCTTGTAGTCTTTAGCTGGCTTAGGATGGAATGAACCAGCACAAACAAGGTTTGATAACACAGGTACCTCCACTAGCCAGAGCAAACCAAAGAAGCCACAAGAGTACCAAGACTGGGATGACATGTAGAGAGTGAGTACAAGGTAACACAATGGATTCAACATGTCCCCAAGAGTAAAGATATGCAATGAATTTGACTGATTTCTTTCCCTTTGGTGTCTTGCTCCCCCTGAATCTTACATGGGATATTGGGAGAGGATAGGGAACAGAAAATCAGAGCTGAAAGATACAAATGGATAGAACTTAATGCAAATAAGCACATATGAGCATGTCTTTCCCCCAAAAAGACATGTGACATCTCTCCTCTTGAACATCAAGCATCTAGGATCCTTCAGTATTCTCTCCCCCTGGAAATCTCTTTCTCCCCCTTAATACTTTCTCCCTTGTAGGTGATAAGCTTTGATGTGATCTCTCTCTCCCCTTTTGACATCAATTTCCAAGAAGGGCTTTCTGGAATCCGTCGTATAGGTTTGGTCCTTGAGACTCAGCACAAAGCAATGGATAAAACTGTGATGCTTGTAGAGAACAAGATTCATTGAGTAGAGCTGGATCAGAAGAAATATAGAACAAGTGGCAAACTGTTTTTCCTGTTGTGAAGTCGGTGGCACCGAGTGGCATGTTTCGGGGGGGCCGAAAAGATTTGGTTGGACCGAAAACTACAAGTCGGTGAAACCGAGTTCAACACAGAGAAAAACACTTGTCACCTCAGCTCACTAAACATATGTAGGATCTCACAAAGATTTGCAATGAATTATCTGAAGGATTTGCAAGGAATTGAATGCAGAAAATGCAGAACAAAAACAAAAAGAAAAGAGACAATTGCAATAACACAGAAAAGAACAGAAGAGAACATCATCTAGAGTTGGGCGGTGACATAGTCACCTATGTTAGAGTATATTGACTTAGGAGTCAAGTGAGAACACTTGATCATAGGTCATACTCATCGTTTAAGCTCAAAATGGGGATACCATTTTTCGTTTAAGCATCTTGATGTATTCACATCTTGTTGAGTTGTTGCTTTGACTCATGTCTTGGAGTAAAGCTTCTCTAAGATGGAATAACATACCTTGGGTGGTCGTGCGGTTCTTGCTCATGCAGTTGAACTTGTGTGGGTGCTCAAGGTTGATGTAGCTCATCAAGAGTTGGCAGCACCACTTGGAGTTTGAGTTCATCTACCTACATGGGTTAGTTCTTGCAAGGAAGAGCACTTGTGTATCCAAAAATGGCAATCATGAAGCTCAACATAGAATTTGTCAAAGGATATATTTGAATGGTTTTGTGCTTCCTTGTCTTCAACCACCATTGTGTAGAGACTTGGTGATGTAGAGATTGCTCAAGATGTGAGTGAGTCGCAATCTCATGGAATTAGATTCAACCAAGCACCTACATGGGTTAGACAACATGCAAGGTACAAATATATCCACGACATAAGATAGTCATCGTAGGAGATATATCATGGATTAGTCATAAGCTCATGTCTTGCATGTATCCAATGGAGTTCCTACTCCAAGTTCGAAGCATCAATAATGTTCAATTCACCTCTCAACCTGCAAAATACTTTCTCATCAAGAGGTTTAGTAAATATATCCGCTAATTGCTTATCGGTGCGAACATGCTTAAGATCAATTTCACCCTTAGCAACATGGTCTTGAAGGACATGATGACGAACTTCAATATGCTTAGTTCGAGAATGTTGTACAGGATTATGACCAATTTTGATAGCACTTTCATTGTCACAAAGCAGTGGAACATGTTTCACATAGATCCCATAATCTTTAAGAGTTTGGGTCATCCAAAGTAATTGAGCACAACATGAACCAGCAGCAATGTATTCCGCTTCGGCGGTGGATAAGGATACCGAGTTTTGTTTCTTGGAAGACCAACACACAAGAGATCTACCAAGAAATTAACAAGTACCCGAAGTGGACTTTCTATCAACCTTGTCTCCGGCATAATCCGAGTCGGAATAGGCAACAAGATCAAAAGAAGACCTCTTAGGATACCAAATGCCAAAGTTTGGTGTATGAATTAAGTATCTCACTATCCTTTTCACGGCCTTAAGATGACATTCTTTAGGAGCAGCTTGATAACGTGCACACATGCACACACTGAGCATAATGTCGGGACGTGAAGCACATAGGTATAACAAAGAACCAATCATAGAGCGATAAACCTTTTGATCAACCGGTTCACCATCTTTGGTCAAATCAAGATGTCCACTAGTAGGCATGGGTGTAGGCATACCTTTGCATTCTTGCACATTGAACTTCTTGAATAAGTCCTTGGTGTACTTCGTTTGAGAGACAAATGTACCTTCCTTAGTTTGCTTGATTTGCAAACTGAGAAAGAATTTGATTTCACTCATCATAGACATCTCAAACTTCTCTGACATTAGCTTTCCAAACTTTTCACTAAAGAGAGGGTTAGTTGAACCAAATATGATATCATCAACATAAATTTGGCATACAAATAGTTCTCCATTAACCCTTTTAGTAAAAAGAGTAGAATCAATTTTACCAATTTCAAAACCACTTGCAATAAGGAACTTGGTCAAGCATTTATACCATGCTCTAGGAGCTTGTTTAAGACCATAAAGAGCTTTGTGAAGTTTGTAAACATGATTTGGTTTCTTAGGATTGATAAAGCCGGGAGGTTGTTTGACATAAACTTCCTCCTCTATTTCACCATTTAGAAAAGCACTTTTAATGTCCATTTGGTACAAGGTGATATTATGGTGATTAGCATAGGCAAGTAAGATGCGAATGGACTCAAGTCTAGCAACAGGGACCATATGTCTCACCATAGTCCATACCTTCGACTTGTGTGTACCCTTGGGCGACGAGACGTGCTTTGTTGCGAACCACTTGTCCATCTTCATCTTGCTTGTTGCGAAACACCCATTTGGTACCAATGATGTTGTGGTTGTTGTCGGGCTTCTCAACCAATGTCCAAACTTGGTTTCTCTCAAAGTTGTGTAGCTCTTCATGCATAGCGTTTATCCAATCCGGATCTTCCAATGCTTCTTCAACCTTCATAGGTTCAATGCTAGAGATGAATGAATAGTTTTCACAAAATTTAGCTAAACGAGTTTTTGAGCGAGTGATTCTCCCGGTTTGAATATCATTGTAGATTTGCTCGATGGGATGATCTTTGGCAATTCTTGCTCGAACTCGTGAGAGCTTTTGCTTGGGTCTTCGTTGAACATCTTCTTCATCTTGTTCTTCTTCTTGGCCTTCTTCATTGTTGACGTTGTCATTCTCTTGTCGTGGTGGATAAGGAGGTTGTTGATGTTCGTCTTGATGCATTTCCTCGTCTTCTTCATCTTGGTGTGTCCCACTTGTGGATGCTTCCGTATCAATTCTTGGTTCACCTTGTCGTGAAGTAGAAGCTTCCACTTGGACGGACGAGGTTCTCTCCTTCACCTCCGTTGGACGAATTTTGCCAACAGACAAGTCTTGGATTGCTTCTGAAGGGTCTTTGTCTCCTACATCGATTGGCAATTGCTCTACTTGCGAGCCATTAGATTCATCAAACTTCACATCTACCGTCTCTTCAACCTTTCGGGTGAAATTGTTGTAGACACGGTAAGTGTGAGAGTTTGAGCCATAACCAAGTAGAAAACCTTCATGAGATTTAGGAGCAAACTTTGAACGACGATGCTTGTCAAGAATGTAGCACTTTGAGCCGAATACTCGAAAGTATCCAACTTGGGGTTTGTTACCGGTGAGGAGCTCGTATGCCGTCTTTCCGAGTAGCTTATGAAGATACAAGCGATTTGTTGCATGACAAGCTGTCTCAACCGCTTCTGCCCAAAAGTGCTTCGGCGTCTTGTACTCATCAAGCATCGTTCTCGCCATTTCGATGAGAGTCCGGTTCTTCCCCTTAACAACTCCATTTTGTTGAGGTGTGTACGTAGCCGAGAACTCGTGTGAAATCCCTTCTTCGTCAAGAAAGGTGTCCACATTTGCGTTCTTGAACTCCGTTCCGTTGTCACTCCGAACCTTCTTGATCTTCACGTCAAACTGATTTGGGCCTTCCTAGCGAAGTTTTTGAAGATCTTCTGGACCTGCGACTTGTCATCAAGAAAGAACACCCACGTAAATCTTGAAAAATCATCAACTATAACTAGACCAAAAGAATTTCCACCGAGACTCTTGTAGGCGTTGGGACCAAAAAGATCCATATGAAGTAGCTTGAGTGGCCTCCTTGTGGTCATGATGTTCTTCACGGGATGCCTTCCTCCAACCTGTTTACCTGCTTGACAAGCACTACAAAGTCTATCCTTATCAAATATGACATCGTTAAGTCCAAGGATATGATTTCCTTTAATAACCTTTTGAGGATTTAGCAATAAAGCAAGTTTTAGGTTGTGCCTTTTTAGAGAAATCAACAATGTAAAGATCACCTCTACGCATACCGGTAAAGACCATTTTATGATTGTCTCGACGAAACACTTGGCAATCTACCTCAGTAAATAGGACATTCAAACCGAAATCAGCAAGTCTAGATACTGAAAGTAAGTTGTAGCCGAGAGATTCAACGGGCATGACATTTTGAATGGAACTATCATGTGAGATGGCCACCTTACCTAGGCCAACGACTTTACCCTTTGAATTATCACCAAAGGTGACTTATTTTCGAGGGCCGTCATTTTCAGCAAGCTCACGGAACATCTCTTCATCTCCGGTCATATGATCAGTACATCCACTATCAAGAACCCATTCCTTTCCTCCTGACACATATCCCCGAAGATTTGCCATAAGACCAAAATGTCTCATTGCATCATCAAGATCGAAGTCACTATCATCATCATCATCATCATCATCATAGTATCCATGTTCACCATGATCTTGTGACTCATCATTTCCTAGAGAGGGTAATTCATTAGATAAATGATGATCAAAGTGGTCACCTTTATGAATTCTTATAGCTTCGGATATAATGATTCCAACATCTCCTTTAGCACGCTTGAGATTGGTAAGCTCAAATAGACAATCACCAAAACTAGGATCACTAGAGTTCATCTTACTCAAGGCAATAGATTTATGGAGAATTTCATCCAAATTTTTCAAAGAATAATCGGGAAATCGTTCCTCAAGAAATTTCGATATAGTATAGGCACAATTAAGAGTAGGCAAACTAGCAATCAAATTTTTGGGCAATCCTCTAATGATGAGCTCAATAGTTCTAAGATTGCGAATTATGTCGATATATTCATCTAGGGTAGGATGAAAAGGATCAATATGAGGTGCACAAGGGCTAGCAATATACTTGTTCAAACGATATTGATTTAAAATTACAAGCAACACATTTTTCCACTCATGAAAATACTCTCCATCAAGAATAGGCACTCTATGTCTAAGACTCCCTAAAGTAGACACATCCATTTTCCTCCAATGGTGATTAAACCAAGGCAATGCAGACCAATGCTATGATACCACTTGTAGGACCTTGAAGTAGATGTGTCTAGAGGGGGGGTGATTAGACACTTAATGCTAAAGTTGAAGTTTTTAAGCTATCTCGGTTTAAGTGGAGTTTAGGCACAATTTCAACATTCACAATACATATCAAGCAAGCATACAAAGAGTATATAGGCAGCGGAAAGTAAAGCATGCAACTTGCAAGAATGTAAAGGGAATGGTTTGGAGAATTCAAACGCAATTGGAGACACGGATGTTTTTCCCGTGGTTCGGATAGGTGGTGCTATCCTACATCCACGTTGATGGATACTTCAACCCACGAAGGGTAACGGTTGCGCGAGTCCACGGAGGGCTCCACCCACGAAGGGTCCATGAAGAAGAAACCTTGTCTATCCCACCATGGGCATCGCACATGAAGGACTTGCCTCACTAGCGGTAGATCTTCACGAAGTAGGCGATCTCCTTGCCCTTACAAACTCCTTGGTTCAACTCCACAATCTTGTCGGAGGCTCCCAAGTGACACCTAGACAATCTAGGAGACACCACTCTCCAAGAAGTAACAAATGGTGTGTTGATGATGAACTCCTTGCTCTTGTGCTTCAAATGATAGTCTCCCCAACACTCAATTCTCTCTCACAGGATTTGGATTTGGTGGAAAGAAGATTTGAGTGGAAAGGAACTTGGGGAAGGCTAGAGATCAAGATTCATATGGTAGGAATGGAATATCTTGGCCTCAACACATGAGTAGGTGGTTCTCTCTCAGAACATATGAGTTGGAAGTGTATATTTGTTCTAATGGCTCTCTCCACGAGTGAAGAGGAGGTGGAGGGGTATATATAGCCTCCACACAAAATCCAACCGTTACACACAATTTACCAATCTCGGTGGGACCGAATCAACAAACTCGGTCGGACCGAAATAGTAAACCTAGTGACCGTTAGAGATTTTCGGTGGGACTGACATGCAACTTGGTGGGACCAATATGGTTAGGGTTAGGGCATAATGTAATCTCGGTGAGACCGATTACACAAACTCGGTGAGACCGATTTGGTAATAAGCTAACCAGAGGGTTGGTCAGGCAAACTCTGTGGGACCGATTACACAAACTCGGTGAGACCGATTTTGGTAATGAGCGTACACAGTGAGTTTGCATTGTAACCTCGGTAGTACCGATTGCACAAGATTGGTGAGACCGATTTTGGCAATGGACATACACAGTGAGATTACAATCCCATCTCGGTGAGACCGAGATCCCTATTGGTAGAACCTATTTGCTAGGGTTTGGCAATGGCTATGACAAGTGAAACTCGGTGGCGCCGGATAGAAATAATCGGTAGGTCCGAGTTTGGCTTAGGTTTCGGTCATATGTGGAAGTGGGAAAGTATCTGAGGATTTTGGAGCATATCATTAAGCACTTGAAGCAAGAGGCTCATTAAGCAACACCTCATCCCTCCTTGATAGTATTGGCTTTTCCTATGGACTCAATGTGATCTTGGATCACTAAAATGTAAAATGAAGAGTCTTGAGCTTTAAGCTTTAGCCAATCCTTTGTCCTTAGCATCTTAGAAAATTTCCCACAACCTTTAGTCCATGCCACTCCATTGTTGAACTTATCTGAAACATACTAGATAGAAATGTTAGTCCAACAAGAGATATGTTGTCATTAATTACCAAAACCACCTAGGGAGCACTTGTGCTTTCACCTCTCCTATCGGGAATATCCTGTTCGTATCCTTGATCAAGCCGAGCGTACCCCTCGACGTCATAATATAAAGTTTCTCAAGGTTCAATGGCACACCATTCCGAGAAAGAATCCACTTGGGAAAGGGAGGATCGTCTTCGACTCGAGTACCCCACCTTATTCTCGGAGGATCCTAAATCTCGGGACGAGATTCTTTTGAGTGGGGGTGAGTTGTCACGCCCTAGTTAGTTTAAGCATTAGAGTGTGCATCATGTTTAAATTCCTCTTAAATTTGAAATGGGGAAGACAGAACCCCCAACACCCCCCTGGAAACAACTAGGGTTTACTAAAATTATTTTCAATGAACCTGAAATGCCGTTCTAAAAAGTTCACCCTCTTTGTCTTGGGTTAGAACCTCTGGCAAAATTGGTGCACAATTTTCTAGGTCAATAGAAGGTCATTGAATTAAATCATAAGTATTTGATTTTGGGCATTAAAATGCTATAAAATAATTTAAATGCTCAAATAATTCTGGAAATAAATGTTTGCTGTTGGAAATATTCTAAACAGAGCCCACAATTATTTTCAGGATTTTTGGAAATGTTTTAGTATTTTTAATAAAGCCCAACAGTTGTAGAAAAAAATAGAAAACAGAAACAAATCAAAAATAAGAGAGAGAGGGAAACCACCTGGGCCTCACCTGTGTTGGCCCAGCCCACCTGGGTCGGCCCAGCCGACTGGCCTTGCCAGTCGTCCTCCTCCTCCCGCCAGGAGGACGAGGAGCGCGTGGCCGGTGCCCGCGGCCACACGCCGGCCACCTCCTGCTTCTGCCGACGCCCTGGAGACGTCCAGGGATGCCACACCGACCCCCACGTCCCCCTCTCATCCTCCCTCACTGTCCCCCTCGTCTCCCTCACCCTTTCCCGCGATGGCCGAGCACGATCCTCGCCGCCGTTCGCCGTAGTCGTCACCAGAGCCACCCCTCGCCCCTCCGACAAGCCCATTAGCTCCGCGCTGCCATCCTCGACCTCCTCATCGACTCACGCGACGCCGGAAGCCTCCAAGCGCCTCCCCGATGCCTTCTTCTTCCTCGGTCCGCCGAGATCGCCGGCAACGCCCCGACGATGTCCGACCTCCCTCGAGCCCGCTGAGACGCGCTCTGCAACCACCGTGAGCTCCTCTATCGATCCCCCCTCTTCCCTGCATCTTTTTCTCGCCGTAGACGCCGCCCCCTTTCTCACCGGAGCACGTCGCCGCGCGAACTCGATGCTGGCGTCACTCCGGTGGCCATTTGGTCAAGCGCGGGTGCCTAACGCACTCACCGCACCTCGTAGCGCCTCGCTAGAACGTCCGTTTCCCCCCTAGCTTGCTGCAGCAGCAACACCACCAACGGCCGAGCTCCGGCCACCGCCACGAGCTCGATTCCGGTGAGCTCGCTCCACCCCAGCTCCTCCCACTTGCCCCACTAGATGCGTGCGAGCCCCAGCTACGCGTAGGACCAAACCGCAGTCGATTTGGTCGCCTGTGGGCGATTTCCAAAGCTCTCCGCCGTCTCGGCCTCACCGGCGACTCAACGCCGGCGGGATTAACCCCGCTGACCAGGGGTTTGACCCCAGTTTGACTCCGTCTGAGACACTGATATGTGGGGCCGGCTTCTAACTAATTTAGATTAGTTTAAATTAGAGCTAATCACTCTGTTAGAGGTTAATGACGTCGTTAACTAACCCTCTCTCACTGACATGTGGGCCCAGAGCCTAACTAACCCAGTTTAGTGCTAACTAAACACTAACCAACTCTATTAGTTAGCTGAGAGACTGACAGAAGGGGCCCACCAGTCAGGTTTGACCTGGGCTGGCGCCTTTGACTAGCTGACGTCACAGTGACGCAGTGCTGACGCATTAATTCAATTTCTGGATTTATTCTTTAATAGGAAATTCTAGAAAATATTCAAAACTTCTAAAAATCATAGAAAATCAACCATAGCTCCAAATGCAAAGATTTATATATGAAAAACGATCAGAAAAATTCAATCTATCCATCTGTAATGGTTTCATGCATGACAAAACAAGTTAACCTTGCTGTTTAAACAGAATAATGTAATGCACTAGTAAGGCCATGTTTAATGAGCTAATATTTGAATCTTTGATTCAAATGAGTTCATTCACTTCTGTTTTAGCTTGCATTAGGCCAAGACACTTTCATCTTGCCATGTCATAGCATGCATCATATTGTTGCATATTGCCATGTGTTGATTATGTTCAGTGTGTCTTTCGTGGTAGGTTCTGCCTCCGAGGATAACCCCGAGTATCCGTCTGAAGGGCAGTACCCTACTACCACTACAACAGGCAAGCAACCCATTGATCATTCCGATACAAAACCATGTTCGCGCTTCTGCTCTTGTTTACTGCATTAAGACAATGCGATTCAAACTGATGTGTGTTACGGTAGATGAACCCTTGTCCTCTGCATGACCTGTCATTGCCACAGTAACTAGATGAAACCCACTAGCATGTGTAGGAGTTGATTGAGCCATGTATGTGATTCCTACCTTGCTATGCCTGCTATGCTTAGAGTTGTGTCAGGTCTCGTTCATGTGGGTGATGGGCTAGAGTGATATGATATGTCGGTAGTGTGAGGAATGTGTTGAACATGTTTTGGTAAAGGTATCGATGAGAGGCCATGTAGGAGTACATGGTGGGTTGTTTCATTGAGACCGTCCATAAGAACTGAGATATGTATGCGTGATTTAAGATTCAGCTACTACCACACATTGGGCCCTGAAATATGACCCCGCTCGACTTACTGACCCCTCTCGCCCTCTGTCCAGGAGTTGCAACTAGTTTCTGGTGTTTGTAGGATATGTGTTGGCGGCCCTGCGTACCACTGACCCTATGGGTGAGCTATGATGCGGTAAATACACTGTGGCCGGGTATGTAGGGCGCCCGTTTGGCATCTCGGGATCCTATACACATCGTTTGGGGCCGTTGAGGACACCCTGGCCGGATTTCCTTGCGGATGGAACCTGAATAGGCGATAAACCTGGATTAGAGACTTGCGCGGTTAGTTAGGTCGTGGTCTACACCCACGTTGGTTTTCGCTTGAAGTCTGCCGAGCACATGTCGTGTGCAGACGCTAAGTGGTGCAAACATGTGTGACGAAGTACACCCCTGCAGGGTATAAAACTATTCGAATAGCCGCGCCCGCGGTAAAGGACTACTTGGTTGCCTATACAGTTCATAGACAAGTTAATGGATACTACTAAAAGACTCAAGATAAGTGTGAGTACCAAGGATGGCCCTCTCGTAGGATGACGAGGGAGGATCCCCGGTGGAGTATTGTGTTGGTGAGTAGTGGACTCGTGTGCAAAAACTATTTTACTAGTAGAGTTCCATAGGATAGCTTAGCCAAGAGTCAAAGCTGGCTTGCTGCAATAACCCCACCACCTTCTTGAGAATAAGCATGTATAGTAGGTTCTGTTGTAAGACTTGCTGAGTACCCTTGTACTCATGTTTGCTTAATTACTGTTTTCAGACGACAACACCGCCCCCTCCGATGGGTTCTACGTAGACCTTGACGTCGACGAGTGACTAGCCACCCAGGTGGTGATCCTGGCCATGAAGGGCCCAATGTAGATAATCAGGCTTCGAGAAGCCTTCTTTCTTTCTAGTGTCTGTACTCAGACTAGTTGCTTCCGCTTGTGCTTGTATGATTGTATGACTTGAGTGTCGGGTCATGTGACCCCTATCTGTATGAACATATTATGTATGGCTCTCTAGAGCCTTTAAATAAAGTACTTGAGTTGTAGAGTTTTGTTGTGATGCCATGTTGTATGTACTCATATCGGGCATATTGTGTGTATGATTGAAATGCTTGGTATGAGTGGGATCCGACAACCTAGTTTTTTATCCTTGGCAGCCTTTCTTATGGGGAAATGTAGTCTAGTGTTCCTCCAGCCATAGTAGTCCGCTACAGCCCGGTTCACCGGAGTCCTGCTAGCCCAGCACTACTGTTCAGGACACTTGACTGGCCGGCATGTGTTTCACTTCATTCCTATGTTTGTCCCTTCGGGGAAATGTCACGCGGTGACTTCCGGAGTCCTGCCTAGCCTGCTACAGCCCGGGTTCCCCGGAGTACTGTTAGCCCAGTGCTACAGCCCAGAATCACTCGCTGGTGACCGACATGCTCGATGTGATTCATGTATGGCTGTCTCCATAGGTCTGTGCCGCTTTGGGTTCACGACTAGCCATGTCGGCCCGAGTTCTCTGTCATATGGATGCTAGTGACACTATCATATACCTGAGCCAAAAGGCGCAAACGGTCCCGGGCCATGGTAAGGTGACACTCGTGGGATACCTTGCGTGAGGCCGCAAAGTGATATGAGGTGTTACCGGCTAGATCGATGTGGCTTGGAATCGGGGTCCTGACATCTTGGCTTCTACGCCCAATAATGGCCGCTTCCCACGTGTGAAACGAATATGAAAAGTGTGAGTGTTTTTACATTCACACCCCTAGCCGCGTAAATGAGCTGACCTATTTAAGGGGACGAGGATTTAGATCCAAACCACATCTTCCCCCCTTCACGAGTGTTCATCAGAGCGCATCTGTCAAAGGTCCATTCCACCATGGCCAGCCGTCGCGACTCCTCCTCTCGGCCTTCCAGCCCTCAGGCTGGATATTGGGAGAGATGCTCCATCCCGCATAGCGAGCTAGTGATGCTCTAGACCAAGAGATTTCTCCCCCGGCCTATATGGTCCCAGTTCCAGCCGGCCTTGCCATCTATAATGGCGGAGAGCAAGTGGAGAGTGCCCCTAATCCCTCCAAAGGAGAGCGGGTGTGCCTCGTCCCTTATTTAATAAGGGGGCTCAGATTTCCAATGCATCCATTTCTTCGGGGGCTCCTGGAGTTCTATGGCCTCCAGCTACACAATCTCACGCCTGCCTCCATATTGCATATCGCGGGCTTCGTAGCCCTTTGCGGGCTGTTTCTGGGTATCGAGGCTCATTTCGGGCTATGGAAAAGGTTATTTTGCCTTGTGCCCCGCTCTAAGGAGGGGTCAATGTATCAAGTGGGTGGAGCCGAAGTGTGGCGCATCGCCGGGACCGGATATCTGTCCGGAACCTGAAAGAAGGCGTCCGAAGACTGGCCCTCGGAATGGTTTTATATAGAATACGTCTCGCTGCCGGATCCTATCCAGATCGGCCTCCCTGAATTTGACAGTGCTCCCTTAAAGAAGCGCCTAAGCTGGCGTCCACGGAGCCCTCAGAGGGAAAGTGAGAGGGACATCATTTACCTGATGGGACGAATAAGATTGTTAGCCCATTCCGGACTAACCATGATCGGGGCTATGGCCGAATGCATTATGCAGGGGGGTGCAACCGCTTCAGTATAGAAGCCACCCCATGTGGGACTTCAACGGGGAGGACGACGCCACCTGCTACGGCCGTAAGGGGCCGGATTTAGCTGCCGCTCTACTAACGATCTTGTCCACTTTGTATAAGGGAGAAGAGGAGGAATTTCTCCGCGTCAACCCACAGGGTGGGTTCTCTATGCACAATCCCCGAAGCTGGTTAAGCGGTCGTATTTACTTGCACATCCGTTTTGTATTCCCAATGTTAAATATTCAGTCTGACGACTTCAACGCAGGAACTACGCCGGGCTGTTAAGGAAATAAGCAGCCCTCCTCCACAACCCAAGGACCCAGGACGGTCCCTCGACCCGGCCTCTTAAGAGGATCCGGACATATCTGTGGAGCTGATTGATGAAGTGTTCCGTCAATTGAGCAAGGACAACGCCTTGGTGGCCATTACGGCCGATTACCTAGGGCTAATGCCGGCCTCCCAGGTAACTAAGATCGAAGTCCCAGTACCCCGAATAGGTGTCTGCCCTCTTGTGTTTTCAGTTTCCTGATTACAACTGAACTTTGCAGGGGAGGTTTTTAAGGCGGAAGGCTGAACCTGCGGACAAGCCAACGAGGGGCCGCAGGGCCCTGTGGGCAGAAAAGAAGTGCAGTCCAGACCGAGGCGTCAGCGCAAAGGTATGGCGTGCCCTCTTATCCCAGGTGGTATACCTTTGAGGCACATTGACACTCATGCTCACTTCAGGACAAAGAGACCTCACCGGACTATATCCGGAGAGGCTGCTCATCGCGCCTCCACCAGCCAGGCTCCAAAGCCTGGTTCGGAGGCGGAGGCGAACGCAAGGCGCGCGCCAGACACTCCTCCGACAGAGGATGTGGACGGGTTGTCTGTCACCAACTCTGGGGTGGAGAGTGCCAGGAACCACAGGCGTCGCCGGACAATTCTTCGCGATGCTTGTTTCCCCCAAGGGGCGTTAGATACCTTCAACTCGGGAGATGCGTACCTCCGTGCTGCTCAAAATGGTCTAGCTAGAGCCGCGGAGCAATATGTAAAAGACATACGGGTAAGAAAATTTTGGTAATTATATATATACTAGTAGCCCCCAAGACTTGAAACAGTTAGAATAACTGATTTAAGGATCATTTGTTATGCAAGTTATTACAGAAAAGAATTCCCTACTATCCAAGGAGCTGGAAGAGTGCAAAGCCCAACTTGAGGCCACAGTAGCCGCGGCAGGGGAGCCCAAGGAGACCCCCTCTGGTAATATACACTTCGAAAGATAAGTATTTTGTGAAGCACGGCATGGGTGCGAATCTGACAAATGAAATTGCGGATGGCGCCGGATTGAATCCGGAAAGGCAACACCTCCTACGCCAGTTAAAGGCTGGTGAGAAGGTGCTGACAAAGGTGAGGCGGGAGAAGAACGATCTCCAAGATGCCAACACCAAGCTGGGCGTCGAGCTGAAAGATGTTCGTGCCCAGCTGTCAGGCTCCCTTAAGGAGAATTAGCGGCTTCGGCGTGGCATATTTAGTAAGTGCTTGAATGAACCTTTGAAAGAAAGTTCGGCGGGGAAGTCGACTAACAGAGCAATGTATGTAGGTGTGCTAACAGGTCGTCCTACAGAGGCAATGCCCGGTTCTACGGGTGACCTTCTTCCCGAGCTCTCGCAACTGCTCGATCGAGTTCGGCAGGCGATGCAAGGCGTCGCCCAGGCCCTGTGGCCATCCATCTCCATGCCCGAAGGTCTAGGAGAGCTTGCGGAGAAGCTAAAGGGAGCACGGTGGCGCTTCTGATTGTGGAAGATATCGGCCTGCCGTCAAGGCGCTAAGGAGGCCTGGGCCATGGTGAAGACGCGGTACACATAGGCTGACCCCAACCACATGGCCGAGGTCAGTCCTGTAGGGCCCGATGGGAAGGAGATCCCTGTAAGCTTAGTATATGGCCAAGTAGAGTTGGCCACGAAGTATTCCCAGCAGGACTGTAAATTAGACAGCCTGTTAGATGGTATTGAAGAGGAATACAATCAGTCAAAATGACTATGTAATTTAATTGACATTTATAATGCCTTCTAGCAGGATTGTAGATCATTTGTCATGGCCGACCTTTTCCCTTCAGCCTCGGGACCTGACGGTCCGGAGTGTGTCCAAATTCCCATGCGGTTATATAGGAACCGGGGAATGCATGGAGACCAGGCGTAGGGGTCATTAGTGCGTGAACAGACAAGTGCCCGACTAGTTATGTTATATTACATGGTTAGTAAGAAACATATTCCAGGGAGAATAGTTCCGTTAGGGGTTCCTTTCCCTGGGAGGCATGCCCTAAAGTGCATGTCTATGCTGCGAAAAGAAACGCAGGAAAAACATCTGGGGGCGTATAGATAAAAAAAGATCATCTTTAGTTCACCGACCGAATATTCCCTTAAGAACGCTAGCTTTCGGCTTCACCCAGTCTGAGGTACATGTCCGGTTGACCCGGCAGTAACAATCGCAGAGGTGCTCCCTTTACCACCTAGCCGAACAATCGGGAATGTAGGGGTAAGCACAGGAGCCAGGCAACCCAGCTTGGCCAAAACTTAAGTCATATCGATGCATATAATGGTGAATAAAAGGTACATGCGGAAGTGTGACACATGTGTTGGGCATGAAGCCCGTATGAATAAGCTTCTGTTTAAAGAAGCCCCCAGGATTAATGAGCGCAAATAGTGCGTCACTTTATGAGCCTTTAAAGGCTATAAGAGAGAGAGAGAGAGAGCGAAGAAGAGAAATGTAATACAGAAAATATATAAAAAATGGACAGAGGACGGAGATGAACACAGAGTCCGGTGCTAGGCATAGAATCTTCGGAGACGGGCTGCGTTCCATGGGTTTGGCTCAAGTCGGTTATCCGATGCATCCCGCAGGCGGTACGCTCCACCAGTTAGGACTTGGTCAATTATGAAGGGACCTTCCCACTTGGGCTTGAGTTTGTCCTTTTTCTTGTCCGGTAGTCGTAGAACTAATTCGCCAACGTTTGTAATTTCTGGCCCATACTTCTCTGCTTTGGTATCTTCGAGCCTGCTGTTGATAGAATGTGGAACGGGCTTTTGCCACGTCACGCTCCTCCTCCAACGCGTCCAAGCTGTCCTGCCGATCGAGCTCGGCTTCTCTTTCTTCGTACATGCGCACTCGAGGTGAGTCAGGAATTATGTCGCAAGGAAAAACTGCCTCTATGCCGTACACCATAAAGAATGGTGTGTATCCGGTGGTGCGATTCAGCATGGTCTGCAGCCCCCAGAGTACGGAGTCGAGCTCCTCTACCCAGTGCGTGTTAGATTCCTTGAGGGACCGCACTAATCTGGGTTTGATGTCGTTCATGATAAGACCATTTGCACGTTCGACCTGGCCGTTAGTTTGTGGGTGATAGACGGAAGCATAATCGAGCTTGATGCCCATGTTTTTGCACCAGAGTTTTACCTCGTCGGCCATGAAGTTCGTGCCGTTATCAGTGATGATGCTGTGGGGGACGCTGTAACGGTGTACAACCCCGGATATAAAGTCTATCACCGGTTCGGATTCGGCCGTCTTAACAGGCTTGGCTTCTATCCATTTGGTCAACCTATCCACCATGACCAGTAAGTATTTTTGCCTGTGGGTTCCGCCTTTAAGGGGTCCAACCATGTCAAGCCCCCAGATCGCGAAGGGCAAGTAATGGGGATAGTTTGGAGGGCGGTGGGTGGCATATGGCTTTGGTTTGCAAAGAGCTAGCAACCGGCGCATCGTTGGACTAAGTCCTGAGCGTCTGCCCGGGCCGTCGGCCAATAAAAGCCTGTACGGAAGTCCTTGCTTACAAGGGACCGAGCTGCAGCGTGATGACCGCCGAGTCCGGCGTGAATTTCAGCCAGGAGGTTCCGCCCCTCCTCTTCGGAGATGCACCTTTGAAGGACTCCGGTAGTGCTTTTCTTATAAAGCTCTCCCTCGTGGACTCTGTAGGCTTTGGATCGCCGCACTATGCAGCATGCCTCATTTTGGTCCTCGGGGAGTTCCTGCCTAGTAAGGTAGGCGAGGAATGGTTCTGTCCACAGGGTGATGACGACCATTATTACGTGGGCTGAAGGTGTTATTTCATTGGCAGAGCCTCTGATTTTGTCAGAATGTTCGGTGTCGGGCAGTGCGGTTGGGTCCTGGCTGTTATTATTCGGCTCCCCTTCCCATACTACGGATGGCTTGAACCACCTTTCCAAGAAGATGTTGGGGGGGGGGCTACATCGCGTTTGGCGCCTATGCTTGCCAGGACATCTGCCGCCTGATTATTTTCCCGGGCTATATGGTGAAATTCAAGCCCCTCGAACCGAGCTGACATTTTTAGGACATCATTGCGGTAAGCTGCCATTTTTGGATCCTTGGCATCGAAGTCTCCTATTTATTTGGGATATTGCGAGGTTCGAGTCCCCGCGCACCTCTAGGCGTTGAATGCCCATGGATATTGCCATCCAGAGACCATGTAAAAGGGCCTCATATTCGGCTGCATTGTTGGAGTCCGTGTACATAATCTGGAGTACGTATTGAACTGTGTCTCATGTGGGGGACATCAAAATGACGCCAGCCCCCAGTCGGGCCAACATCTTGGAGCCGTCGAAATGCATGATCCAATTTGAATATGTGCCGTACTCTTTAGGGAGTTCGGCCTCCGTCCATTCTGCGACGAAGTCGTCCAAGACTTGAGACTTGATGGCTCGCCGTGGCTTATAAGTTATGTCAAACGGGAGGAGCTCAATGGCCCATTTTGCAATCCGACCCATTGTGTCACGGTTGTTTATAATATCGTCAAGTGGTACTTCTGAGGCTACTATTATTGAACACTCTTGAAAGTAGTGTTGTAGCTTCCGGGATGCCATGAATACCGCGTATGCAATCTTCTGATAATGCGGGTACCGTGATTTGCAGGGAGTGAGGACAATATACACATAGTAGACCGGCTTTTGAAGGGGGAATTTGTGTCCATCCGCTTCTCGTTCGACGACGAGCACTGCGCTTACAACCTGATGTGTTGCTGCAATGTATAATAGCATTGGTTCGCCAATGTTTGGCACGGCCAGGACTGGGTTTGTTGCCAGTATGGCTTTTATTTCGTCGAGTTCGGCCGTGGCTGCATCCGTCCATTTGAAGTGTTCGGTGCGCCGAAGGAGGCGGTAAAGGGGTAGGGCCTTTTCTCCCAAGCGGGAGATATAGTGGCTTAGAGCCACCACGCATCCGGTTAAATTTTGTATTTGTTTGAGGTCCTTTGGGATATCCAGTTGCGACAGAGCTCGGATCTTGGCTGGATTTCCTTCAATTCCTCTACCGGATACAGTGAAGCCCAAGTGCTTTCTGGCTGGAACGCTGAAAATGCATTTTTCCGGGTTGATCTTGATGTCATATGTTCGGAGGTTATCGAATGTGAGCCTCAAGTCGTCTACTAGAGATTCAACATGTCTTGTTTGGAAGACCACATCATCTACATATGCCTCCACTGTTTTGCCGATCTGGCTTGCCAGACATGTCGAATCATGCGCTGATATGTTGCGCCAGCGTTTTTGAGCCCGAAGGGCATCGTGTTGAAGCAGAATGGGCTGTATTGTGTGATAAATGCCATTGCGGCTTGGTCTGGTTCTGCCATGTTGATTTGATGGTAGACGGAATATGCGTCGAGGAAACACAATGAATCATGTCCTACGGTAGCGTCGATGATTTGATCGATGCGAGGGAGGGGGAAGGGATCCTTTGGGCAAGCCTTGTTAAGGTCTTTAAAATCCACACACAGGCGCCAGGATTTGTCCGTCTTTGGTACCATCACTAGGTTTGCTAGCCAGTCCGGATGTTTCTTATCTCTATTCAATCCGGCCTCCAATAGCTTTGCTAGCTCCTCTCCCATGGCATGTCCCTTAGGTTCGGAAAAACGCTGAAGAGCCTGTTTGATAGGTTCATATCCTGTTTGGATATTTAAGCTGTGCTCGGCCAGCCTGCGTGGGATTCCTGGCATGTCTGAAGGGTGCTAGGCGAAAATTTCTCAGTTCTCTCGTAGGAACTCTTGCAATGCGGCATCTACATCAGGGTTTAACTGTGCCCCGATGGAAGCTGTTTTATTAGGGTCCATTGGAGGGACTTGGAATTTGACTATTTCGTCCGCCGGTTTAAAGGAGGTGGACTTGGATCTTTTGTCGAGTACCACATCGTTCGTATTCACCGTAGAGTGCAGCACAGTCAGTTCCTCAGCCGCTAGGGCTTCCGATAGTGCCTTGAGGGCCAGTGCGGCTGTCTTGTTTTCGGCGCGGAGTGCTATGTCCGGATCACTAGCGAGAGTGATGATCCCGTTAGGCCCGGGCATCTTGAGGTTCATGTACCCGTAATGGGGTATTGCTTGGAACATTGTAAACGCTTCCCGCCCTAGCAGAGCGTGATAACCGCTGCTGAACGGAGCCACATGGAACGTGACCTCTTCGGACCTGTAATTATCCAGCGTGCCGAACACCACATCTAGTGTGATTTTTCCTGTACAGCGCGCTTCCCGGCTGGGGATTATTCCTCTAAAGGTTGTGCTGCTTCGCTCAATGCAGTTCTAGTCTATTTCCATTTTCTGAAGGGTTTCCTCATAAATGAGGTTCAATGCGCTGCCACCGTCCATGAGTACCTTGGTAAGACGAAAGCCCTCCACTATTGGACTGAGGACCAATGCGGCTGGTGCTCGGGCTGTTCGAAATTTAGGTTCATCACTGGCATTAAAGGTAATAGCCATGTCACTCCACGGGTTTATTGTTGCTACTTGGTATACTTCGGCAAGGCTACGGAGTGTCCTTTTTCGCATATTATTTGATGTGAAAGTCTTGAAGACTGTTGATACCGTATTGGTGTCTCTGGGGTGGCTTTCTGTGGCCTCCGGAATTAGGAGAATTTCACCATTTTTGGCCACCTGCCGGAGTATCCAACATGCTCTAAGGATGTGAGGGTTTTTGCTTCCTTCCAGTACGGTTCCATGCCCTGTAGAGGGTTTTTGCTTTTTGGTGTTTGACCAGGGTGTCTGGCGATGATGCACCCTTTTATTTCGGACTGGTTTTGTATTCAGGGCTAGATCGTCCCAAAATTTTATTTCGGTTTTCCAGGCGCTTTCCATCGCACAGTACTTTCATACGATGGACGCCAAGTCAGCGAAGCGTGTAATATCACGACGACTTATGGTGTTGAGGATTCCCTTGTCCGTGCAATTATTGCAAAAGATTGAGATTGCGTCTTCCTCGCAGCAGTCCTTTATCCTGTTCTTAACCAGGAGGAATCTGGCCCAGTAATGATGTACTGTTTCATCGGGCTCTTGCCTAATTTGGGATAGATCGCTTATGTTCGGGTGGGTGGGCGGGATTAAATCCAAAGCCTCACCCCATCTGAGGCTCAGAGGCCGAGGAATTTCCGAACTAAAAAATTTGGATTCCTGGATGATGTCCAATGAACCCAGCCCGTCGCCTGACTCTAAGTTCAAGTCTTGAGGGATATCCTCCCCTCCGCGGGTATCCGGTTTGGAGGGATCGGGAATCCGGACGTAGCTAGTCCTTAAGATAGATGAAGGGTCGCCGCACTGTCCCTCTACCACGGCAACATGATGGGTGACTTGAGGAGAGTTAATCTCTATCAGATCAGGTTTAGGCCCAATCTGGTCGTAATCCGTGGCGACTCCCAGGGCGGCGATGCGATAAAAGAGCTTGTTTATTGAGGCGAGCTCCATTAGATCTAACTGCTCGGCGAGTTCCGAGCTGACATGAAGATTGTTTTCGATGGCTCGAGGGGTCATCGTCGACGCAGAAGCCGAACAGGCGGTCATAAGAAAACCACCTAGCCCGAGGGTTTGGCCGACAGCCAAAGCTCCCTTAGCAACGGTGCCGTCTTTAAAGACGGGGCGAGGCATCCTTCCTGATGGCGACAACATAGAGGAACTCTCAATGAAAGCACCAATGTCGGTGTCAAAACTGGCGGATCTCGGGTAGGGGGTCCTGAACTGTGTGTCTAGGCTGGATGGTAATAGGAGGCAAGGGACATGAAGTTTTACCCAGGTTCGGGCCCTCTCGATGGAGGTAAAACCCTACGTCCTACTTGATTAATATTGATGATATGGGTAGTACAAGAGTAGATCTACCACGAGATCGGAGAGGCTAAACCCTAGAAGCTAGCCTATGGTATGATTGTTATTGTGTCTGTTGTCCTACGGACTAAAACCCTCCAGTTTATATAGACAACGGAGAGGGTTAGGGTTACACAAAGTCGGTTACAATGGTAGGAGATCTACATATCCGTATCGCCAAGCTTGCCTTCCACGCCAAGGAAAGTCACTTCCGGACACGGGATGGAGTCTTCAATCTTGTATCTTCATAGTACAGGAGTCCGGCTGAAGGTATAGTCCGGCCATCCGGACACCCCCTAATCCAGGACTCCCTCAGGGACCAGCCCCCCCCCCCCCCCCCCCCCCCGCAGTCCTTTTCCACCAAAGGCCACTGCGACCACCCTGACCTAAGCAACGTTTGAGGCGAAGGCTGGGAGAACCTAAGTTTCAAAGGGTAGCGGGGTTTTCTCATGCACAAGACCTCACTTACAGAATACGTGTGGATAAAAGGAAGAACTTATCCCTTTGGCTTGCTAGAGATCGCAGTGCTGGCTTGTCTTCTCATCTGCTCTTGGGGACTGAATCCATGGCAGGAGCCTATTGTTTATGAAGATTAAAACGATGCCAGATGCGATATTATCTACATGAATATCCAATGCTCGTGATATGCTTATGCATGCATGCAACTTGTCAGGGCCCCCCAGCACTTCATTTATTTCTCTATTGCTCAGGGTCTGCACCTGGCTTTATACAAGGGGTTACATGCAACTGAGGCAAGGCTTGTACAAAAGGGTGGCTGCCAGGCCTGCCCGGCAGCCGCGTCTTATGGGTAGAACTTGCAGAGATGCTCAATATTCCACCAGTTCTGCAACGAATCCCATCTCCGGTCTCCAGACAGACTGCGCTAGGTATGGTGACACGTACTACCCGGTAAGGGCCTTCCCACTTCGGTGTCAACTTGTTTGTACCCTTGGCAGACTGAACCTGTGTAACGCCCTCGATGCGGCTATATCTCCTACGTGTCGAAGCACGACTTAGAGGCATAACCGCAATGAAAGCAATGTCGCAAGTGAGGTAATCTTCGCAAACCACCCATGTAATATAATAAGGGAAAAGATACATAGTTGGCTTACAATCGCCACTTCACACAAATACATGAATAAAGCATTACATCATCCAAATACAATCAGGGCCCGACTACGGAGCCAAAATAAAAGAAGACTACCCCAAATGCTACACAGATCCCCGATCGTCCCGACTGGGCTCCACTACTGATCAACTAGAACGAAACAACATAAAGGACAAGATCTTCCATGAGCTCCTCCTTGAGCTTGGTTGCGTCACCTGCTTGGTAACATCGGCACCTGCAAACTGGTTTTGGAAGTATCTGTGAGTCACGGGGACTCAGCAATCTCACACCCTCGCGATCAAGACTATTTAAGCTTATGGGTAAGGTAAAGGTATGAGGTGGAGCTGCAGCAAGCGACTAGCATATATGGTGGCTAACATACGCAAATGAGAGCGAGAAGAGAAGGTAAAGCAGGGTCGAGAAACCATGATCAAGAAGTGATCCTAGAACAACCTACGTCAAGCATAACTCCAACACCGTGTTCACTTCCCGGACTCCGCCGGAAAGAGACCATCACGGTTACACACGCGGTTGATGCATTTTAATTAAGGTCAACTTCAGGTTTTCTACAATCGGACATTAACAAATTCCCATCTGCCTATAACCGCGGGCACGACTTTCGAAAGTTCAAACCCCTACAGGGGTGTCCCAACTTAGCCCATGAAAAGCTCTCACGGTCAATGAAGGATATACCTTCTAGCGGGAAGACCCGATCAGGCTCGGAATCCCGGTTACAAGACATCCTCGACAATGGTAAAACAAGTCCAGCAAGACCACCCGATGTGCCTACATCCCGATAGGAGCTGCACATATCTCATTCTCAGGGCAACACCGGATAAGCAATCCGTACAACTAAAACCAGCCCTCGAGTTTCCCCGAGGTGGCGCTGCAAGGGGCTCTAGTTTTGGACCAACACTTAAACAAGCACTGGCCAAGGGGGGTTAAAATAAAGATGCCCCTCGGGATGCGCGACTCCCAAGGGAAAAAAGGCTAGGTGGCGAATGGTAAAACGAAGGTTGGGCCTTGCTGGAGGAGTTTTATTCAAAGCGAACTGTCAAGGGGTTCCCATTATAACCCAACCGCGTAAGGAACGCAAAATCCGGGAACATAACACCGATATGACAGAAACTAGGGCGGCAAGAGTGGAACAAAACACCAGGCATAAGGACGAGCCTTCCACCCTTTACCAAGTATATATATGCATTAATTAAATAAGATATATAGTGATATCCCAACAAGTAAACATGTTCCAACAAGGAACAACATCTGCATGTTCCAACAAGGAACAAAACTTCAATCTTCACCTGCAACTAACAACGCTATTAGAGGGGCTGAGAAAAGTGGCAACGTAGCCAAACAACGGTTTGCTAGGACAAGGTGGGTTAGAGGCTTGGTTCAACAATATGGGAGGCATGATAAGCAAGTGGTAGGTATCGCAGCGTAGGCATAGCAAAAGAGCGAGCAACTAGCAAGCAAAGATAGAAGTGATTTTGAGGGTACGGTCATCTTGCCTGAAATCCCGCAAGGAAGAAGAACGAGTCCATGAAGAAGACAAACGGACATAGATGAACGGGCCCTCACAAACGCCATGTTAACGGAACCAACCGTAAGAAGCAAACACCGGAAAGAAGCACACAACATAGTAAACAACCAACACATGAATCATGGTATGATATGCGGGATGCGGTATGCGATGCGTATGCATGATTTGCAAAGGAAAGATGGAACCTGGCCTCAACTTGGAAAATCAAGAGTTCCTCTGGAAAGGTGTGGTGATTTCGGTTGAAATCGATATAAAGATCACCGGATTCGGATGCACGGTTTGGAAATGGCAAGAAATTCAAATATGGCACCGGTCTGCGATAAACAGCAAGTAGCCATCTAAATGCAACAAGTTAAATATGCTACAACACTAAACATGGCAACAAAATACATGGCAGGGATTCATTCAAGATGCTTAAGAAAAGATGAACACTGAGCTATGGCTAATTCATCCATTAACAGGTTCAAACAAGCATGGCAAAAATGCATTTGGCAAACAGATTTCAGACTTAGTGAAATTAACACAAGCCTGGAATTTCATATCAGGTGGCACACTTTGAAGCAAGAAAACTATATGCTACAGGAACTTAACATGGAAAAGCAAGGCATGGCATGGAGCTACTCAAAGAGCTTAACAAAAGTTCCTTAGTGACCTTGAGCCAAAAGGGATTAGAAAATACAATTGCAAGCATGTGAAAACTGGAGCATGCAAAATCAGATATCAAGTAGGCATGTTTACGAGCTCGATGCACTCACTGCGGAGAAAGGCATGACAATCTAAGCATACACCCATCAAGAATACATGGTATACAAGCTAGACATGGCAAGAACAACAACATAGCACGCACGGAACGACTACAACATCCTCGGCAAAATTGCTAACAAGTAGACAATCTGCCCAGATTCACGAAATAGCAAAAGTAGAGCTCGATTGACTCAAGCTAGGGTGCTCCATAATTGCAAACAAAGACATGGATGGATAGAGCACTACAAGATTAACAAAACATCCTTACTGATCATCCTCAAAATAGGCACGGATCACTAGGAAACAACATGAACATATGGCATAATGAGATAAACAGTCCTAGGACTTAGTGGAAATGCTAAGTCCCTGAAATCAGCATTAACGAATGCTCCACTTTGCAAGCTTGTGCTAGTCACCACACACATCATAAAAATACATGGGTTGCACCTCTGGATAGATGGAAAAACATATAACAAAACATATGTAGAGCTCAGGGGCATAACATGCACACAATAATCATGGCAAAAATGACAAATATCTAATTGGAGCAACTGGTCTGACAATTAACTGAAATAGCATTCTCCCAACAGCATTTCGGGCATCAAGATGAGCTCAAATTAAAATGGTGCAATGAGATGAAACGATATACTCTCTGAGACGAACATTTTGATGTGCTAAAAGCACAAAACGGAGCTACGGGTGGTGAGTTATGGCATGATGAACATGGGCATATGAAACATGGAAAACATGGGCATATGAAACATCTGGAACTGGGCGTAAGATAATATGTCGCGCACGGGGCAGGGAATAGTGGTGTCTCACCCATGGGCTTCGGCTCGAAACGAAGAGGAAGAAGGCCGACGAGCTGGGCCGGACTCGGGCGCGGATTGCAAGGCCCACACGGAGGATCGACCGGGTCGTTGTCGTCTTCAACGACGCGGTCTACTGTGGCAGCGGCGGAGCTTGCTCCGGCGATGATGGACGGCGAGACGGTGAAGTAGGAGCGGAGGAGGTTCGGGAGGTGCTGGAAGGATGGATCCGGACGGCGGCTCCCTAGATCCGGCGCGGGGACGGGGCGGTGGCGCGCGGGCGGCGCTCGGGCCGGGCGGCGCGGAACTCGGAGACCTCCGGCGAGGTGCAGGGACGGCGGGGAGGCGGTTGAGGAGGCGAGGCGCGGTGGCCGGCGATGGCGAGAGAGGCGTATCCGGCGAGAGGCAAGGAGGAGCGAGGCGCTCGGGCGACCGCGGCGGCTCCGGGCTCGCGCGGGCCGCGGCGGCGCGAGAGAAGGGCGGCAGCGGAGGCGACACGTGGCACGCGGTGGTTGGGTACGGGGCGCGGCGGTGCTGAGGTGGAGGCACCGGATTGGCCGGACGACGTGGCGGCGGCACGGACATGTCCGGCGACCGGATGGACATGTCCGGCGATGCGAGAGGAGCGGGGCTAGGGTTCATCCGCGAAAATTTCGGGGATGGCCACATATATATAGGTAGAGGGAGCTAGGAGAGTCCAAATGAGGTGCGGTTTTCGGCCACGCGATCGTGATCGAACGACCGAGATGATGGAGAGGGTTTTGGTGGGTTTTGGGCCAAATTGGAGGGGTGTTGGGCTGCAACACACACGAGGCCTTTTCAGTCCCACGGTTAACCGTTGGAGCATCAAACGAAGTCCAAATGGTACAAAACTTGACAGGCGGTCTACCGGTAGTAAATCAAGGCCGCTTGGCAAGTCTCGGTCCAATCCGGAAATTTTTAATATCCAAACACGAGAAGAAGGTAGAAATGACCACCGGAGGAGAACGAAGCGCCGGAATGCAAAACGGACAACGGGGAAAATGCTCGGATGCATGAGACAAACTTGTTTGCAAATGAAATGCACATGATGACATGATATGCAATGCATTACACGCAAGCAATGACAAGGCAACAACAGCGAATAACTAGACGACACCTGGCATATCGGTCTCGGGGCATTACAACCCGCCTAAGGACATGGTCACCTTCCTCAAAACACCGGCCATGAACCCTGCAGCTATGATAGTAGCGCAGGCTTGCTGGTAGCATGCAGCACGTGTAGCAGCCTAGAGACGGTTCTCCTCGAGAAGCAAAACGTTGACACACCGGTGTTGTTCCCGTGCTACTTCATCATAGCCAAGTACTCGAGGTGACCCGTAAATGAGTTCCTTGGGGATAGATACTTCTGCCCCATAGAATAGGGAGAAGGGAGTCTGCCCGGTATCTCGATTTGGTGTCATTCTGAGGGACCAAAGAACCAAAGAAAGCTCATCGATCCACCGCCTCCCATACTTCTGCAACTTATCAAATGTTCTCATCTTGAGCCCCCATAGCACTTTAGCATCCTTCCTCTTTGCTTGTCCATTGCTTCTGGGATGTGCAATAGAGGCAAATGAGATCTTGTTTCCAAGGGCATGAACATATTGCATGAAGGTGCGGCTCGTGAACTGAGTGCCATTGTCGGTGATGATCCAAGCAGGAACCCCGAAACGGCATAGCAATCCTTTCGAGAACTTGATAGCTGACTGAGCATTCACCTTTCTCATGGCGTCTACTATAGCGACTTTGTAAACTTGCCGATGCAATGAACAAGAATTCAAAGCCCACGGTAGCTCGGGGGAAATGGCAGAGGATATCGAGCCCCCAAACGGAAAATAACCATGATAAAGGGAGTGCTTGAAGAGCTTGGGTGGGCAGATGGATATTCTTAGAATGGAACTAGTAGGCTTCACACTGGTGACTAGCTCGACCGCATCTTGGAGGGCTGTGGGCCAATAGAATCCTTACCGGAATGCTTTCCCAACCAAAGCCCTTGATCCAATGTGGGGGCTGCACATGCCTTTGTGTATTTCCGCTAACCGTTCCATTCCTTCTTCTCGACAAATACACTTCAATTTCACACCATTGGGCCTTCTTCTCTATAGCGTGTCATCGATAAACTAATGCATACTGGACCTCCAGGCTACTCTTTCCGCTTGTTCTTGCTCTTAGGGAAGTTCTCCGGTTTGGAGGAAATGGACAATGTGCCTTGACCAAGATTGGAGCCTGGGGCTCGGCAATGAGGACTAGTAGCACCTCCTCATTTGTGGGAGCGCATCCCTCGACCGTGGGGACCAGAGCCCTGGCATGAGGGTATAGCCCGACAAATGAAGGGGAGTTGTTTCCGGCAGGGTCCCTCCCAGGTGCCTCGAGAGTCTCTACTGGGAGAGGCTTACTGGATTCCAATTTCCTCCTCTTTCGGGCCATTGTTGTCGGGGATACGGAGGGCTGAGTAAGATGGAGAACAAAAGTTCCTGGTTCCACAGGAAGCTTCTGTGCAACGCACTTTGACAGATGATCAGCAATGATGCTTTCCTGAGAGGGTACGTGCTCTGTTTGCAATCCATCAAAATGCTCCTCCAATCTTATCAATTCCTCGAGTTATGCCTCCATCAATGGACTTTGGTAATCCTTGTTGACTTGTCTCACCACAAGTTGTGAATCTCCTCGAATGATCAGCTTCTTGATCCCCAATTCTATGGCAATTCCGAGCCCTACAAGGAGCCCTTCATATTCTGCTGTATTGTTGGTCGGCTCCTCTCAGGGAAAATATATCTAGACGACGTACCTTAGGTGCACCCCAGTCGGAGCAACGAGAAGCACGCCAGCTCCTGCACCCTATAGGGAGAATGCACAATCAAAATACATCATACATTCTTGGGGCCCTTTCATACCGGGGACAACTGTTTCTAGCACTTCTTCATTAGGGGTTGGCGTCCAGTCTGCAATAAACTCTACCAATGCCCTGCTCTGAATCGTTGATGTGCTTTCAAACTTTAGGCCAAAGCTGGATAACTACAATGCCCATTCCACTAGCCTGCCTGTAGTCTCTGGGTTTTGGAGTATCCTTTGCAACGGGAAGCGGGTGAGAACCGTGATCTCATGGGCTTGGAAGTAGTGGCGCAGTTTCCTTGAGGCCATGAAAAGCCCAAAAATCAATTTTTTGCATGCTAGAATACCTGGATCTAGCCCCCTACAACAGGGAGCTGGCAAAGTATACTTAGTGTTGCACCACCTTCTTCCTTGCCACGTCCTTGGGGTTGCCTCAGCTGTCGTGCTCCTCTTTGTCTTGATCCACATCTGGCCTTGTTAGGTTGTTCTCTCTATCTTCTCTGGGTGAAACACATGCTGAGGCTGCCATCTCCTCACTTTCCGCTGCGCTAGTAAAGTTGCGCTAACCACTTGATTAGTCGCTGCCACGTATAGCAGCAACGGCTCTTGTGGTTTGGGTGCAACCAAAGTGGGTACATAGGATTAGTAGTTCTTCAAATCATGGAATGATGCATCTCCTTCCGGGGTCCACATCATAGTTTCTTCCTTCTTCAGAATCTTAAAGAACGGCAAGGCACGCTCGGCAGGCTTATATATGAACCTACTGCAACAACGCATCGTGTCAAACGCCTCACATCCTTAACTATCTTGGGTTCCTGAATCTACTCGATGGCCTTGATCTTCTCTGTTTTGGCCTCGATCCCACGGTGGTATACAAAGAAACCAAGTAGCTGGCCGGAGGGAACGCCAAACACAGACTTCTCCGGGTTCAGCTTCAAGTTGATCCTATGTAGATTAGCAAATGTCTCTTCTAAATCCTGGGTGAGGGTTGATCTGTGCTTTGTCTTGACCACAATATCATCCACATAAGCCTCAATGTTCCTATTCAACTGTGGTTCAAAACCAACCTGGACTCCTCTTGCAAAGGTGGACCCGGCACTATTCAACCTGAAAGGCATGCAGACAAAGCAATATGTACCACATGGGGTGATGAATGAGGTATTTTCTTCATCTTCCTTGGACATAAAGATCTGATGGTATCTAGAGTATGCATCCAAAAAGGAGAGAAAATTACACCCGAAAAATGGAATCCACAATCTGGTCGGTGCGCAGCAAGGGGAATGGGTCATTCGGGCATGCCTTGTTCAGATCCGTGAAAAATATGCAAAGCCTCCATTTCCCATTAGCCTTCCGCACAACCGCTGGGTTCGCTAACCATGTTGGATGCAACACTCCTCTAACCAAACTAGCTGCCTCAAGTTTCTTGATCTCCTCGGCAATAAATTGCTGCCGCTCAAAGGCCTGCTGCCGGACTTTCTGCTAGACGAGTCGGGCATGTGGGCAGACACCAAGGTGGTGCTCGATTACCTCCCTGGGAACACCTGGGATATCAAATGGTTGCCAGGGCAAACACATCGATATTCACCCGCAGGAAGGCAATGAGTGTGCTATTCTATTTGTCGTCAAGGGTGGCACTAATAGTGAAAGTACCATCAGCGCCAACAAGCCCTGCCGGGACCTTTTGAACTAGGGGTGCAGCAGCCTTGGATTTCTTGCTATTGGAACTCTCTGGCACGTCATCAACATGTGTGGCGCACTCCGAAGAGGTATGCTTCCTGGATTCCTTATCAGTGCCCCTACTAGACTTCTCCTTTCCTTCACTTTCCTTGGCAGGAACTGCAGCCTTAGCGGCCTCTGCCGCGACTATGTCCCGCTAAATCTTATCCACGCAAATAATTGCGTCTTTCTTGTCTGACGGAATGGAAATGACGACCATTGGCCCTGGCATCTTCAAAGTGTTATAGGCATAGTGGGATGCCGCCATGAACTTGGCCAGGGCCGGACGCCTAAGGATTCGTGTGTATGGCAGTGGGAGGTCGACCACATTGAACACAACCTTCTTAGTCCTGTAGTTCAACTCTCCTCCAAATGTCACTAGCAGCGTGATCTTTCCCTTAGGATGACTCCTATTGGGATTGACTCCTTGAAACTTGTCAGTGGCCTTAAGCTCTTCCTCTACTATCTGGAGTTTGCTGATAAGCTTTGGGGAAATCAAATTCAACCCGGCCGCGCCATCGTCCAACATCTTTGTGACCTTGACATTTCGGATTGTTGGTGAGACCAACAATGGCAAGCACCCTACCGCAGTGATACGGTCGGGATGATCCTCTTCATCAAAGATGATGGGCATGTGTGACCACTTGAGCTGCTTCCGAGAATCTACCACTCGCTCCATGGCACTGACCTCACGTGTCCACTATTTAGGTTGGCGGTGAGAGGAGTGCAAAGATGCACCTTCTGAGAATTCCTGCTCGCTGGTTTCCTCTTCATTACCTCCATCACTTTCATCATTGCAATCCTCTTTGTCTCGGCCTATGGCGGGTTTCCCTTTGTTCCGAGGAGCCTTGTCGGGGCGATTTGCTTCACTACCCCGGCCCTTCCTGCCAGTACCATTCTGACCCTTTTCCTTATCACAATTCTCATACTCAACCCTCTGGCTCTTGACGAGCTGCTCAACTTGATGACACTCCTGGAGATCGTGGCCTTTTTTCTGATGAATCTTGCAGTATGGTCCATCACATTTCCCGGCTTTCTCAGTAGTCGCAACCTCCCCGCGGTCAACGCAGGTGGCAGCCTGCTTGCCAGGGGCTTCCACCTTAGCCTTCTTGCCGGTACTAGACATGCCTTATCCCTCAATGGTCATCACCACCTTGTCTTTGCGCTTCTTATTCTTCTTCTTCTGACTGGCAGTCTCGTCGTCATCTTATGAGTCGATATCAATGCAATCTTCCCCTCCAGGAATTTTTCTCCGCTCCTCCACTCGAGCAGACTTGTCTACTAAGCTGTAAAGCTCCTTCACAGTTTTGGGCGACCAAATGTTCATATTGGAATGTATCCCGCGGTTGCGCACATTGGACTGGAAAGCAGATATCATAGCTGCCGGGTGGATGTCTTGCATGTTTATGTTTACTCGGCTGAATCTCTACAAGTACTTTCATAGAGTCTCTCCTTCCTTCCGCTGGAGAAGCTGCAAGTCGCTGGGCCGGCCTAGTTCTCGGTGGCCGCTCGTGCAGGTGCCAATGAACTCATGGCACAAGTCAGACCAGGTCGAAATTGAGTTCTCCAGCAGGTGCATCAGCCAGGACCTCACATTTGACTTGAGTGTCCAAGGGAAGAAGTAGGCGAACAACTTCTCATCTCTTCCCCCGGTAGCTTGAATAGCGATGGTGTAGGTGCTCAAGAACTCTGCGGGGTATAGTTTCCCAACCTCGAATGTGCGAGTGGACGGCCAACGAACTTGTCGTAGCTCACGGGTCAAAGCAGGGCACCCAACCTTGAAAGGCAGGCACCCGCCACCTCCGAGCGTAGGCCAGTCGATGTCAGGGCCATCGCACCCATTGGACCAGAAGTGGTCGTCACAGCGCCGCTCGACGACGACGCGTGCGGTCCCCTCCGCCTATTCTCCGAGGCTCGCCGTTTGCCTTGATGCGCTCGAGGGTCTGAAGAGGCCATCGAGACACCATCGGGCTCTTGGTTTCATGGCTCCCGTGTTGCTTTTCCATGGGGTGGATTGCAGCGTGGGGGTGACCCCCGCCGCACGATTGGCCGCACGAGCCGTTGTTGTTGCATGGGGAGGCTGCGGCGGTGTAACGCCCCAAGACCGGAGCTTCAGATGCCTTCCAGGGTTTCCGGTTTCGTTGTGAGATTTGTTTGGTTCGTTGCATCATGTGCATTGCATCATGTCATCATGCCATCTTTTCTCAAAGCTAACTAAAACTCTCTAAATAAATTGCATGGACCTTCGGTCCATTTAAACCAAGGGCATTCACATGGTGATTCTCTTTATAACATATCCTCCCATTATTAGGGAGCTATATTTAAAATTCCATTGTTTTGGAATCACCCGTGAACCCACTTGCATATTAAATCCCTTGGCCTTTTTCTTCTTCAAGTTTCGACTCTCTAGTCTTGCCAATAATTCTTTCACCATTTTCCGGAGCTCTAACAAAATCCCAAACATTTTTGGACCTATCGAATACCGACTTCCTTCTCACACTCATTTGAATTAAATTCAAATGAGTTGGAATTCAAACTTCACACGTGTTCTCTTTCCTATTTTCCTGGATCAAGCTCATCTTTATGAGTCCGGGGAAATTAACCTCCCGCTCAAATTCTATCCCTAACACTTCCTTTATTATCTTTTTCTTCGATATTTTTTTCCTGTTTTGGGAGATAAAAGGACAAGTTTTAGAGAGGAGTGAGAAAGAGCAGCAGGCCCATTCTCCTTCTAAGGCCCAGCCGGCGCGCTCCACACAGGGCCTCCAGCACCGGGCCCCCTAGGCCATTTGCACCCTAGGCCCAGTGCCCTGCGCTAACCCTAGGCGCCCAAGCCAACCCCTTCCCGATCGATCCTCTCCCTCGCATCTTCCCTCGCGCCGCCAGAGGGATCGAGAGATCCCTCGACCTCTCCCCTTCGCCCGATACCTTCTCTCACTCGCAGTTCCTCTCCTCCCTCTGCTTCGCGCCTCCCGAAGACGACTGGGACGTTCTTCCTCCCGCTGGAACCAGGAGCGACACCGCCCTTGACCCGCCTCACCATCGCCATGGCCGGAAGCCGCGCCTCGGTTGCTTCTTGTACCGCAGTCGCCGGCCTCTCCTCTCCTGCATCATCCCCGACGCCGGCAAGCCCGCCACCGCGCCAGGACCAGCGCCTCCCCTGCGTTAACTCTGCCCGCCATGAGTCCGCGACCTGTGCACCTCCTCCATGGTCTTCCTCCTTGCCGCCATGGGCGCGAGGGTCGAGCTCACCCGCCCTACCGCGTCGCCAGGGCCGCCGGGCACCACAACCTGCCGGCTTCTTCTCTGCTTGAGGATCTCCAGCAGCCGCGCATGCCTACGCCTCCCATAGAGCTCCGCCGCTGGGGCTGCTCCTCGCCTACGTCGCTGCCTTCCCTCGCGCTGCTACTCCTCTGCTTGTCCTCTGCCGCCCGCAGCGCGCGTGGCCGAGCTGTCCTGCCTTGTTCGACCACTGGAACCGTGCCAAGTCATTGCCTCTTTGCATCAAGTACCAAGACACTACGAAACCTGAATCGCCAAGGCCGGACCCATCAAGTACCCCTTCGGATTCGTCAAGACCCTCATGTACAACTACACCCGATGATGTGACAAGTACCCCGACAACGTGTACATCTACGCCGCCAAGACCGGACCGACATGTACCCCGACGTCGCGTGTACCACTACCGTCACCCCAAAGACGTTTGAGTCATCAAGTACCTCTCTGAACGAACATGAACGACTACCTTCGCAAGAACGGGACTGGAAAGTCCGAAGACCCCAAGTACCACAACACGGATGACATGAACGTCTACGGAAACTTGTGCAACAATAAACATGCACCACTACTGTCGCCGAGATCGCGAGAACCTCTATCGCCGACCCTAGAGCGTGCGAGAACGACTACTTCCACTACCGCCGTCGTGAGAACGGCTACTTCCTCTACTTTGCACCGAACGAGTACTGTCCCGCTCGCACGCTTCGAAGGTATAACCCCGAGACGACCGCCTGTGAACGAATTCATGTGTGGTGTATGAGATGCTCGTGCTTGCTCCATGCTCAAATTGTCGGTGCACGTTGCCCCTCTTTTGCCTTGTCACCATCGTCGACCCGTGGGAACACGGTAACCGGGAGCACCCCACCGTTCATCACATGACACGCTCCGTCACACTTGTTCTTTTCCACCGGCATCTCAATCGAGTTTCCAGAACCGGAATGTTGCCGTGTCACCGTTTTCGTTATCATTGCCGTGGCACCCCTTTCCTCTCCACCATGGTGACAAGTGCTTCATAATGCTCTTGTCAACTTTTAATAAAAACTGCATAATCTTGTTCATGTCATCCGCATCATGTTAACAACATCAAGAATGTTTAAAATTGTTGTTTGCATTAATTTGCTAAATGCATATGGGGATTTACTGGATTTTTTGTTTGCTATATCCGGCCCCAATCAAATTGTTTAGATAGATAATTCCTTTATGTTTCACCTCTTGACATGCTTAACAACATTTAATATTGTTGGGTACATAAACGAGATCGAACTAAATAATGGATTGTGGTGTTTTGTCAATATGCATCCCGTTGCATATTGAGCACCACTTAATTTGTAGGATTGTTTGCGCATTTTTTCCATGCCGTGCTTCATTAAACCGGACATGCATCATACTTGTTTGTGCATGATGCCATGTTATGTGATGGTTGTTTACAATGTTGTTTGCTTCTTTCCGGGTTGTTTCCCTTGTTAGCTTCGGTTCCGTTCTGGATTTGTGAGCATCCGTTCGACTACGTCCATTTGTCTTCTTCATGGACTCATTCTTCTTCCTTGCGGGATCTTAGGCAAGATGACCATACCCTCGAAATCACTTCTATCTTTGCTTGCTAGTTGCTCGCTCTTTTGCTATGCCTATGGTGCGATACCTACCACTTGCTTATAATGCCTCCCATATTGTTAAACCAAGCTTCTAACCCACCTTGTCCTAGCAAACCGTCTTTTGGCTACGTTACCGCTTTGCTCAGCCCCTATTATAGCGTTGTTAGTTGCAGGTGAAGATTGAAGTTTGCTCCCTGTTGGAACATGGAGATGTTGTTCCTTCCTGGAACATGTTTACTTGTTCGGATATCACAATATCTCTTATCTAATTAATGCATCTATATACTTGGTAAAGGGTGGAGGGCACGGCCTTATGCCTGGTGTTTTGTTCCACTCTTGCCGCCCTAGTTTCCGTCATATCGGTGTTATGTTCCCGGATATTGCGTTCCTTACGCGGTTGGGTTATAATGGGAACCCCTTGACAGTTTGCTTTGAATAAAACTCCTCTAGCAAGGCCCAACCATGGTTCTACCATTCGCCACCTAGCCTTTTTCCCTTGGGTTAGGCCATCCCAAGGGTCATCTTTATTTTAACCCCCCTCCCGGGACAGTGCTTGTCTAAGTGTTGGTCCGAAACAGAGCCACTTGCGGCGACACCTCGAGGAAACTTGAGGGCTGGTTTTAGTCGTACGTAGTGTTCATCCGGTGTTGCCCTGAGAAGAGATATCTGCAGCTCCCATCAGGATGTCGGCGCATCGGGCGGTCTTGCTGGACTTGTTTTACCATTGTCGAGGATGTCTTGTAACCGGGATTCCGAGTCTGATCGGGTCTTCCCGCTAGAAGGAATATCCTTCGTTGACCGTGAGAGCTTGTGATGGGTTAAGTTGGGACAACCCTACAGGGATTGAAATTTCGAAAGCCGTGCCTGTGGTTATGGGCAGATGGGAATTTGTTAATGTCCGGTTGTAGAAAACCTGAAGTTGACCTTAATTAAAATACATCAACCGCGTGTGTAACCATGATGGTCTCTTCTCGGCGGAGTTCGGGAAGTGAACACGGTGTTGGAGTTATGCTTGACGTAGGTTGTTCTAGGATCACTTCTTGATAATAGTTTTATCGAACATGCCTTGCCTTCTCTCTCGCTCTCATTTGCGTATGTTTAGCCACTATATATGCTAGTCGCTTGCTGCAGCTCCACCTCATACCTTTTACCCTTCCTATAAGCTTAAATAGTCTTGATCACGAGGGTGTGAGATTACAGAGTCCCTGTGACTCACAGTTACTTCCAAAACCAGTTTGCAGGTGCTGATGTTACCGTTTAGGTAACGCAACCAAGCTCAGGAGGAGCCCGATGAAGATCTTGTCCATTGTGTTGTTTCGTTTCAGTCGATCAGTAGTGGAGCCCAGTTGGGACGATCGGGGATTTGTGTAGCATTTGCGGTAGTCTTCTTTTATTTTGGTTCCATAGTCGGACCTTGATTGTATCTGGTTGATGTAATGCTTTATTCATGTAATTATGTGAAGTGGTGATTGTAAGCCAACTATGTATCTCTTTCCCTTATGTATTACATGGGTTGTGTGAAGATTAACTCACTTGCGACATTGCTTTCAATGCGGTTATGCCTCTAAGTCGTGCTTCGACACGTGGGAGATATAGCCGCATCGAGGGTGTTACAAGTTGGTATCAGAGCCTTCCCCGACCTTAGGAGCCCCCTGCTTGATCGAATCGCTGACGTTATTGAGTCTAGAAATGTTTTGAGTCATTTAGGAATTATATAACGGAGAGTAGGATTCTTTTTACTCCTCAGTCCCTTCGTCGCTCTGGTGAGACATCCTGACATAGAGTTTTGACTCTTCTCTTCTCAAATTTCGCTAAAAAAATTTAGGATCACGCGGGTATCTTGGAATCGTTCCGATGGTTTTGTGACGAGAACATTGTTCTTGGTGCCTCCTGACATTTAGGGGTTGTGGCAGTGTCCCGGGGAGTTGAGCTCTGAGGTGTTGTCGTCACAATTTTATCATTGCAGTTCTGGAATACCTGAGTTTAGTTTCGCCGACATCGAAAATCTCTTTTATGCAGTCGTTGGTGAGATAACCTCGATGCCTCCCAATACTGGGGCGGGAGTTCGGGAGTATTGCCATAACTCGTATAATGGATGCTTTTCGAAGGTTGAGGTAAATGATTTCCAAAGTTTTCTTGGTTATGTGTTGAAGGATGGATACAGCTGGATGTAGGATTTGTTAGTTTGGGTGAGATATTATGCTTCCCCTGTATCCCAAACACCTGATTGCATAACCGGAAAATTTTAGGAGTTTATAAGTGGGAATTCAAGTTGCTCTTAGGACATCTTTCCAACAGATGTATGATATGAAATTGGGGTTCGACATCCAGTGGTCCGCCTATCCACGGTTGGTTTTACAGTGGTCCCGTTGTGTCTTAAAGAGTCCTTGGCTATGCCGACTCGGGGACGCTTTGTATGTCATGTGGACTGCCTTGTACATGATGGTGCTGTATGATCGAGCCCGTGTAGGCCCCACGATGAAAACTTCAGACGAAACCTCTATCATATGTTTGTTCTGGCTTATTTTGCAAGCCAATCCTTTGTGTTGTTTTGAGTTGTGGTATTCGAGTTGCTTCGAAGTCAAATGTTGATTCCATACCTTGCATAAGCGGTGTTCTCATATTTCTATGTGAAATACTAATTGCTTCTCTTCGAGATGATCCCATCATTCTTTCCATCCGCAAGTTTAAATTCTAAGTCTTCTCAACGTTGTTCGTTTCACTCGTCCCAATATACCTTTGTTTTCCCACCCTCCCACCCTTGTTTCTTCAAGGACTCGGATTTCGTTATAGAGTATCCATCTTATTGATGTGAAATCTCTCTATTCTTTTCCGTCAATGTTTTTACCCGGTGGTTCTCATGAAGATGCTCTATTAGCTCAATATTCTCCATTCTTTTTCTTCTTCGGTGGATTCAAGTCAAGCTTTGTGGATCATATCCTTTTTCCTTGTTTCAAATACCTTCTCATGCCGGTGATCATCATATTCATTCATTTCTCGCTATTCAATTATTCCGGAGTGCTGAAGATATCTCGAAGATTCGTGTTTCCACTATGCATTCGTTCAAGCTCTTTCGAGATTGGTATCTCATTCAAGCCGTTTTAATTCAACCACTGCATTCTCTCTTTTAAATCATTTCAACGATGTTTCTCTTGAGTGGGCCCTAACCCACAGGTCAATTCCCAGGATCTTACCTGACACTTCTTATTTTTTCTGGAGCTTCTCAAATTCTTTTCTAAAGTTTGGCGTAAGAATGAATTATCATCAGTCTTATGTTTTTCTCCAAGATCTGTCGAATTCTTTTCATCATTGGCTCAACCTCTTCGTTTTGATTCTTCCGGAGTGTCTAAATAATTCATGGTGGTGTTTCTCGTTGTCATTCTCAGATTGGAAGACCGAAGAAGATTGTCTCTCAATCTTGCTCCATTCCCTTCAACATTTCTGATTCCAGCTCGTTGCCATCCTCTCATAATTGTATTCGATTGTGAGAATTCTTTTCACCCATCCGGAGTAATTCAGGAGTTTTTTTGAGTTTGATTCTCCGGAGCCCATCATCTCAGAATTATTCATTCTTAGTTGTCAGTTATCATTCTCCAATCTTATCGGTGCATCATTCAAGTATTCTCTAATCAGTTTATGATCTCTTCGTTCTCATGTATCTACATTCTCTCAAGCATCTTCGTTCATTTGCTACATTCTTCCCGGTGTTTTCATTATCTTTTCTTTGTTCATTTTTTAGTTCTTTCGATGGTTCATTCAAGATTTCTTCTTCCTTCGTTTATCATATCAATTTATTCTTGTTTCAGTTCAAACGGTGGTTCGTTCAAGAGATCTCTTCCTTTCGTTGTCGTATCTAGTCATTCGTTGTTTTCCAAATTCTACCGGTGATTCGTTGAAGACCTTCCCAAGTTTGCTCCATATCTGTCTTAATCATTTTTCAACGAGAATAAGTAGTATGCCGAATCCGTTGCTTGTCATCAATTAAATTGGTGAAGGATAAGCATAATGTAATTCCTTATTCTTGTTTCATCGAGTAAATTCAATTCCTTATTCCGGAGGTTCATCTTATCTCACTCTTAGTTCAAGATGCTTCATCTTTCTTTTCTAGAGTTCCTAGATTTTTCGCATTATCTCGTCGTGAAGCTCCTTCTAAATCTTTACAAGGTTTGACCTTGAGTTTTCAACTTCTCCTTCCTTTCGTTATCCTTTTGTTTACCGGAGTTCTTCATGGAGGTTCGACATGTTGGTTCATCAAGGACGTAATTCCTTCTCGAGATGTTCATTGAGATTCTTTTCAGAGGAACTCAAGCATTTTTCATCCTGCAATCCGGAGTGCAATTATTTCTTCCTTAGCATTTAAGGTGGTGCTATGTCATTCTTGATAATTTGAGTTCATGTTGCATGATTCACATGTTGTTGAGAAAGAGATATTTTAAATCCATCAACCTCTTCATTGGAGTTATCTTGGGTTATATTTCACCTAAAGCCCTCCCTAAGGATTGGTCCTATTAATGGTGATAATATATGATCCAAGTTCTCCATCTACCCTCCCGGTGAAATATTTTCTCGCCTTCTTGTTCATATCAATCCAATTCTTTTTCCCGTGAGTGGCAGGTTGTCACCTGATAATTGAATATGTATTCTTTAAGCCCATTTCAAGTTTATTCTTTCGTTGTTGTTTTTTTCAACAATTCCGTTCGACCTTTCTCTTCAAGATGCTTTTCAAGCTCATTTGAGTTAGAAGATGGTGTTTTATTCTCCGTTCTTTTGTTCCGACGATCTACCTTTTATTCCTTCATCCGGAGGCATTGTGATGTCGCTATCTTCGACCCATCATCTTGTTTTGCCAAGATAATCTTCAATTCCTTCCTTTTCAGTCGGATTGCTGCCCAAATTATATTAATCTTATTCCTTCTCGATCTTGTTTTAAACGGAGTGTCATAGTGATTGATCCTTATCGTTCCTTGTACATCTCGTTTATTCCGGAGTGTTTGGATGTACTTCTTGTCCATTGCAACCCTTTTCTCATGTTTTTCAACCTACAAGGTTCTAGTAATGATCCTTGTTCCACTTTTCTAGCGGAGTGTTTTCAACTTTGTGCATTTTCGTTGTTTTCTTCCGTTCAACTTGTTCAACATCTAAAGGTTCTTTGGTTTCATTCGTTTGTCAAAGAAGCAACTTAGTTTTTACCTCTTCTCTTTCCCTTCCGTTTTTCCCTCCGGTGCCATCCTAGATCTCGGGACGAGATCCTCTCGTAGTGGTGGAGTGTTGTAACGCCCCAAGGCCGGAGCTTCAGATGCCTTCTAGGGTTTCTGGGTTTCGTCGTGAGATTTGTTTGGTTCATTGCATCATGTGCATTGCATCATGTCATCATGCCATCTTTTATCAAAGCTAACTAAAACTCTCTAAATAAATTGCATGGATCTTCGGACCATTTAAACCGAGGGAATTCACATGGTGATTCTCTTTATAACATATCCTCCCGTTATTAGGGAGATATATTTAAAATTCCATTGTTTTGGAATCACCCGTGAACCGACTTGCATATTAAATCCCTTGGCCTTTTTCTTCTTCAAGTTCCGACTCTCTAGTCTTGCCAATAATTCTTTCACCATTTTCCGGACCTCTAACAAAATCCCCAACATTTTTGGACCTATCGAATACCGACTTCCTTCTCACGCTCATTTGAATTAAAGTCAAATGAGTTGGAATTCAAACTTCACACGTGTTCTCTTTCCTATTTTCTTGGAACAAGCTCATCTTTATGAGTCCAGGGAAATTAACCTCCCGCGCAAATTCTATCCCTAACACTTCCTTTATTCTCTTTTTCTTCGATATTTTTTTTCCTGTTTTGGGAGATAAAAGGAGAAGTTTTAGAGAGGAGTGAGATAGAGGAGCAGGCCCATTCTCCTTCTAAGGCCCAACCGGCGCCCTCCACACTGGGCCTCCTGCACCGGCCCCCCCTAGGCCATTTGCACCCTAGGCCCAGCGCCCTGCACTAACCCTAGGCGCCCGAGACAACTCCCATCCCGATCGATCCTCTCCCTCACATCTTCCCTCGCGCCGCCAAAGGGATCGAGAGATCACTCGACCTCTCCCCTTCGCCCGATACCTTCTCTCGCTCGCAGTTCCTCTCCTCCCTCTGCTTCGCGCCTCCCGAAGACGACCGGGACGTTCTTCCTCCCGCTGGAACCAGGAGCGACGCTGCCCTTGACCCGCCTCACCATCGCCATGGCCGGAAGATGCGCCTCGGTTGCTTCTTGTACCGCAGCCGCCGGCCTCTCCTCTCCTGCATCATCCCCAACGCCGGCAAGCCCGCCGCCGCGCCAGGACCAGCGCCTCCCCTGCGTTAACTCTGCCCGCCAGGAGCCCGCGACCCGTGCACCTCCTCCATGGTCTTCCTCCATGCCGCCATGGGCGCGAGGGTCGAGCTCACCCGCCCTACCACGTCGCCAGAGCCGCCGGGCACCACAGCCTGCCGGCTTCTTATGTGCTTGAGGATCTCTAGCAGGCGTGCATGGCTACGCCTCCCATGGAGCTCCGCTGCTGGGGCCGCTCCTCGCCTGCGTCGCTGCCCTCCCTCTCGCTGCTACTCCTCTGCTTGTCCTCTGCCGACCGCAGCGCGCATAGCCGAGCTGCCCTGCCTTGTTCGACCACCGGAACCATGCCAAGTCGTTGCCTCTTTGCATCAAGTACTAGGACACTACAAAACCTGAATCACCAAGGCCGGACCCGTCAAGTACCCCTTCGGATTCGTCAAGACCCTCATGTACAACTACACCCGAAGATGTGACAAGTACCCCGACAACGTGTACATCTACGCCGCCAAGACCGGACCGATAAGTACCCCGACGTCGTGTGTACCACTACCGTCACCCCAAAGACGTTGGAGTCATCAAGTACCTCTCCGAACGAACATGAACGTCTACTGTCGCAAGAACGGGACCGGAAAGTCCGAAGACCCCAAGTACCACGACACGGATTACATGAATGTCTATGGAAACTTGTGCAACGATAAACATGTACCACTACCGTCACTGAGATTGCGAGAACCTCTATCGCCGACCATAGAGCGTGCGAGAACGACTACTTCCACTACCGCCGTCGTGAGAACGGCTACTTCCTCTACTTTGCACCGAACAAGCACTGTCCCGCTCACACGCTTTGAAGGTATAACCCCGAGACGACCGCCCGTGAACAAATGCATGTGTAGTGTATGAGATGCTCGTGCTTGATCCATGCTCAAATTGTCGGTGCACATTGCCCCTCTTTTGCCTTGTCACCGTTGTCGACCTATGGGAACCCGGTAACCAGGAGCACCCACCATTCATCGCATGAAACGCTCCCGTCACACTTGTTCTTTTCCACCGGCATCTCAATCGAGTTTCCGGAACCGGTACATTGCCGTGGCACCGTTTTCGTTATCCTTGCCGTCGCACCCCTTTCCTCTCCACCACAGTGACAAGTGCTTCATAATGCTCTTGTCAACTTTTGATAAAAAATGCATAATCTTGTTCATGTCATCCGCATCATGTTAACAACATCAAGAATGTTTAAAAATGTTGTTTGCATTAATTTTCTAAATGCATATGGGGATTTACCGGATTTGTTGTTTGCTATATCCGGCCCAATCAAATTGTTTAGATAGATAATTCCTTTATGTTTCACCTCTTGACATGCTTAACAACATTTAATATTGTTGGGTACATAAACGAGATCGAAATAAATAATGGATTGTGGTGTTTTGTCAATATGCATCCCGTTGCATATTGAGCTCCACTAAATTTGTAGGATTATTTGTGCGTTTTTGCCTTTCCATGCTTCATTAAACCGGACATGCATAATACTTGTTTGTGCATCATGCCATGTTATGTGATGGTTGTTTACTATGTTGTTTGCTTCTTTCCGGGTTGTTTCCCTCGTTAGCTTCGGTTCCGTTCTGGAGTTTTGAGGATCCGTTTGACTACGTCCATTTGTCGTCTTCATGGACTCGTTCTTCTTCCTTGCGGGATCTCAGGCAAGATGACCATACCCTCGAAATCACTTCTATCTTTACTTGCTAGTTGCTCGTTCTTTTGCTATGCCTATGCTGTGATACCTACCACTTGCTTATTATGCCTCCGTTATTGTTAAACCAAGCCTCTAACCCACCTTGTCCTAGCAAACCGTTGTTTGGCTATGTTACCGCTTTGCTCAGCCCCTATTATAGCGTTGTTAGTTGCCGGTGAAGATTGAAGTTTGTTCCCTGTTGGAACATGGAATGTTGTTCCTTCTTGGAACATGTTTACTTGTTGGGATATCATAGTATCTCTTATCTAATTAATGCATCTATATACTTGGTAATGGGTGGAAGGCTCGGCCTTATGCTTGGTGTTTTGTTCCACTCTTGCCGCCCTAGTTTCCGTCATATTGGTGTTATGTTCCTGGATATTGCGTTCCTTACGCGGTTGGGTTATAATGGGAACCCCTTGACAGTTCACCTTGGTTTTACCATTCGCCACCTAGCCTTTTTCTCTTGGGTTAGGCCAGCCCAAGGGTCATCTTTATTTTAACCCCCCCTAGGCCAGTGCTTGTCTAAGTGTTGGTCCGAAACAGAGCCACTTGCGGCGCCACCTCGCGGAACTTTTGGGCTGGTTTTAGCTGTACGTAGTGTTCATCCGGTGTTGCCCTGAGAACGAGATATGTGCAGCTCCCATCAGGATGTCGACGCATCGGGCGGTCTTGCTGGACTTGTTTTACCATTGTCAAGGATGTCTTGTAACTGGGATTCCGAGTCTGATCGGGTCTTCCTGCTAGAAGGAATATCCTTCGTTGACCGTTAGAGCTTGTGATGGGCTAAGTTGGGACACCCCTGCAGGGATTGAACTGTTGAAAGACATGCCCGCGGTTATGGGCAAACGGGAATTTGTTAATGTCTGGTTGTAGAAAACCTGAAGTTGACCTTAATTAAAATACATCAACCGCGTGTGTAACCGTGATGTTCTCTTCTTGGCGGAGTTCGGGAAGTGAACACGGTGTTGGAGTTATGCTTGACGTAGGTTGTTCTAGGATCACTTCTTGATCATAGTTTTATCGAACGTGCATTGCCTTCTCTTCTCGCTCTCATTTGCATATGTTGAGCCACTATATATGCTAGTCGCTTGCTGCAGCTCCACCTCATACCTTTTACCCTTCCTATAAGCTTAAATAGTCTTGATCGCGTGGGTGTGAGATTGCTGAGTCCCCGTGACTCACAGTTACTTCCAAAACCAGTTTGCTGGTGCTGATGTTACCGTTCAGGTAACGCAACCAAGCTCAGGAGGAGCCCGATGAAGATCTTGTCCATTGTGTTGTTTCGTTTCAGTCGATCAGTAGTGGAGCCCAGTTGGGACGATTGGGGATCTGTGTAGCATTTGCGGTAGTGTTCTTTTATTTTGGTTCCATAGTCGGACCTTGATTGTATCTGGTTGATGTAATGCTTTATTCATGTAATTGTGTGAAGTGGCGATTATAAGCCAACTATGTATCTCTTTCCCTTATGTATTACATGGGTTGTGTGAAGATTACCTCACTTGCGACATTGCTTTCAATGCGGTTATGCCTCTAAGTCATGCTTCGACACGTGGGAGATATAGCCGCATCGAGGGCGTTACAGGCGGGCTAGCTCACTGTGATCCTTTCGCCTTGGCAAAACCAATAAGACTTTGGATAGTGGCTCCCCACTCATTCATCTGATTAGTTGCCTTCGAAAATCTCAAAAGTAGCCAGGCTCGCGCCATGTCCTTTGAGGAAGTGCTTGGCATGGTTGATGATGATGTCGATCGTAGTGTCGCCCGACTCCAGATGGTGTCGGTGGCGACCGCGTCGTGCCCTCATTGTTGTGAACCAGCCTCTTGGAGGGTGTGGTGATGTGGTGGAGGCGCTTGAGGGCCCGTGGCTACGTTGGGCAAAGTAGTTGGGTCAGCCCATCTCGCGGGTGGCGCATGCCCTCCGGTCGTGCCTATAGTGGGGGTGGCCGGACGGTTGCGATAGGCCCCAGAACGAGCTACACCATAGTGGATGTGCCGTTCGGCGAGAAGAAGGGGTTCAGACGGAATAATCCCTCCGTCCATACCTCGTGGAGCATGGCCGTTGGGATGTTGGTGATGCTGTCCTTCCCCGGTGCCTCCCGCTCCTATGTCAACAACGGGGGAGGTGGTAACAGTGCCGCTTGCACCAACCACGTCCCCCCATAGCGTCCGCGTCCTCATGCGTCCCTGCATTCCCCACGTCACCGATGGTCGCGGGCGGTGAAGCCTTTCAGGTGGACGGGTGGTTTGCAGCACCGGGTTTCTTTTTGGACGCCATAGTCGATGACAAAAATGGCAAGTAATCCCCCTACCTGGCGCGCCAAAGATGTCATGGTAAACCGCGACCACCAATGGGGCCACGAGCCCCTTTTTGGTTCGGCGAGGGGATAGGCATGTTGCACAAAGAGCAAAGAAGCGTAGCACAGCGCGACAGAGATCACACAAGCAGTTTTACCTAGTTTCGGGCCGCCGTGAGGTGTAAAACCGTACTCCTGCTTTGGTGGATTGATAGTGGAAATCTGGTGGCGGACGTAGTGCATTTTCCCGGCAAGGTCGCGATAGGGCAGGACTGGCTACACGCATATGAGTGTGTTAGGATATGAATCAGCCAACCCTTTCTCAGGTCGCCATGGGCCTCCTTTTATAGATTAAGGGGTCACCACGGTGGCAAATCAGTCTTTACGCACTGATTAGATAACAAACAGTGTTGTCGCACCTAACTCTGTAGGCTGACGTTATAGCACATTAAATGCGCTGTATAGTGTCACATCGCAGCATGCCCGGCAACACTTGCCGGGGTTTTTTGCCATCTTTGCACCTGCTTGCTTGACACGTCTCAAGACGGGTGTCATATGGAGGTGTTTGTTGTTGCAAGTGGCTGCCATGTGGGAAGAAGCAGCCACTTAGTCACTCTGGGCTTGACACCACACTGATCGATGACTTGAGTCGCTCGTGAGGTGAGTGGTGGCTTGGCTTGGCTCCGCTAGCCCCGGCAGGCCTGCCGGGCCTATCTGGAAGCTTGCTGCGGGGCAATCCCAACCTGGCCAGGCTCGCCTGCCTGGCAAGGGAGGTTTCTTCCTTAGCGATACCTTGCTCCTCTGGCTCTTCTTGGTCTCCCTGAACTGATTTTTGGATCCTTCAACGGAATTGATCCATCGTGCTTGGGTTGATCATGGTGTTCAAATCTTGTCTTCAGGCCTATGCAAAGTCTGGGCAACAGACCTAGGGTTTATTGCACCGACACCAATGAAAGTCGAATGGGTTCTACGCCCGTGGGCCCTGGTCATGTTAATACCCCGATTGACCTATTAGATGACGATTCAGAGGATCTCAACCCTCCATCCGTAGGTATTCCTTCTCCCCAGGATATTCCACGTTATCTTCCGAGCTTTGACAAGATGATTGAAGACCTCCTAGCTCGGTTTTGGGATAGCCAAAATTGTTTGGTATGGCCCACACTTTAGCGACTTGCACTAACAAGGTTATGTGGCGCAAATGTTTTCGGTCTGGTCGCATTAAAAAATTGCTTCCTCCAACCACCTGAGTCGTTCTTCTGGGTGCCCAAAGTACCATCGTCAGGCTTTGTTTCTCGCGCCCGGGCAGAACACCTTGCCTCTCCGCCTTCCAATCCAACACAGCCCAAAAAACCCAATTTGCTTCTCCTCCATTGCCGCGGCCACCATTGCAATCTCTCGTCGCTCCTCCACCTTCGCCTGACCTTTCCATGGTGGTCTACGATGTAGACGCTCGTAGCTTTCTTCCTGTTGGGAATGACATCATCAATAGTAGTGGTGAAAGATTGTTGCGTACATGCTTCACTTCTCATCACCCACCTCCACAGATGCATGATAAGTTCATGGTGGCCATTGTGGAGCCCGTGCCTCCTTCTCATGTGGTGGCCATCCGGTGAGAGCAGGTGCTTCACTTCATCACTCAGACCCTGCAAGTTTTGGTATGTTATGCTCAACGATGGGTCCATGGAGTTGGCCTTTTTGAGATGGAAGATCCAATGGTCAGAGGTTCTTTTACTATGCATCTACCTTTCCCCTGGGTTTAGATCAGGAGGGAGTTGTGTTTTGTCAAATTTATACCACATGATCAAGGAGAAGGATTTCGTGCCTTGCAAGGTTATCGTACCAGATGGTTGAGGTTTATTGGCATACCTCTTGATTATCAGAACACTCAGGGCTTAGCGGATGTGGTTGGTACTTTTTGTCAGTTTCATGATTGCACTCATCATGACCGTCACCGTGCTTGCTCGTTTGTCAGAGCATCTTTCCCTGATAATGCTCTTGTTCCTTGTGACGTAGTGTTCAAAGAGTTCGCCAACTAGGGAGGAACAATTGTATCTTGAACTTCTACTTGCTATATTATTGATGCGAAATTTGCTGAGACCAAGATTGGTACGGGTGAGGAGCCAATGCCTCTTGATGGAAACCCACACCCAATGCCTGGAGAAATCCCACCACAACCCTTTTGGGCAATGCAGCCCTACCCGGCATTGGGCCGGAATGTTGTGCCTCAGGATCATCAGCACCAACCGCAAAACATGAATGTTTGGGGCCAGAATGCTCAGCACGACGATGGCTGGGGTCCGTGGGAGCAACAAGACCAAAACCAACAGATGGAGGATGCGCCTACAGAAGATCTGCATGATGAGGTGGTGGAGCAGAACTCCATTGTTATGAACCCACCTTCAGTGCCACAGTTGCCTCATAATGACATGGATATTGAAGTTCATCAGCAACTGCATCAGCTTTTCATGGACCCGATTTGGGTGGTCTATGGGCCGGTATTGCCACCACATATGATCTGGGAACAAACCTTCAATATGATTCTGCCAGAGATTGTCTTATCTGAGATTCAAATCTCTCCAAGAGTGTCAGTGCTCTCACCATATGTTCTGCCTTTGCAGTTTTGGCCTTGGGAAATTGAACTTAACTTCATATCCAAGATAGCAAGCTGTGGTTTCTTCTGCATTGCTCCCATGCTTCCTAGATCAATTACCTCAATTACTATTGAGCCACTTTCACCAAAGCCGACCTCTCCGACTGTAATTGAGTAGCTTTCACTTCAGAGGCAGGTTGAGCAGGCTAACGAGTTTCAGTTTCAATCACAATCCCCTACAGTGTTGGGCAAGCATACACACAGCAAAGCTCATAAGTCAGTTCAGTTAGTGGCTGCAGAGCCAGACTTCTCCACTCGTAGGATCACTCAAAGTTGTGCCAAGGCGACTGGATACAAGACAACTTATGCTATCTCAATGAAGTCTTCAAGTCTCCGTTGTCCATGTGCCAAGAAGCCGCGGCTCCCTTAGACGGTGCCTGATGAGGAGAATGTAACACCCCCTGCCTACGCCTATTTCGATTCTGCAGGAGCTTGGCGCGGCAATGCAGATTCCACCAGAAGAACTTTTAGTGGCAACGCTTATGGCTAACCCAGTGTTTGAAGATTGTAACAATTCTCCTAATGTCAAATGATCTCTTAAGACTTTCGTGTGGGAGGGAAGGAGGGTCTCTCTTATTTTGGTTTGCTTTTCATTCAGGCTACAGTTTCATGTTTAAGTCCGTGGACCTTTGGTTGAACTTTATCTTGTTGCTTAACTGTTGCTCGTACTATTATGCGGTTATGAGTTCTGGATTTACTTATATCAATGTTAGTGAGCATGATCAAATGGAAGGTATTTTATGGAATTCTTTCAAGTCTAGAATGGGCCTGCCATAGGGTATCTCCATGGGGTTTAATCTACCATCACTTATATAGCTAGTTTAAGGGCTTGAGGAGTTAGTAGAACCCTTTTCTGATGAGGAAATTTTGCTGTGCTCAAGGATTTGCCCACTGACATGGCACCTGGCCCGGATGGTTTCAATGGTATGTTTCTTATGAGATGTTGGAAGATCATTGAGGAGGATTTCATGAAGGAAATATGCCCTAGAGGCAATAATAAAGTTATTATTTATTTCCCTGTTTCATGATAAATGTTTATTATTCATGCTAAAATTGTATTAACCGGAAACATAATACATGTGTGAATACATACACAAACATAGTGTCACTAGTATGCCTCTACTTGACTAGCTTGTTAATCAAAGATGGTTAAGTTTCCTAACCATAGACATGAGTTGTCATTTGATTAACGAGATCACATCATTAGGAGAATGATGTGATTGACTTGACCAATTCCATTAGCTTAGCACTTGATTGTTTAGTATGTTGCTACTGCTTTCCTCATGACTCATACATGTTCCTATGACTATGAGATTATGCAACTCCCGTTTACCGGAGGAACACTTTGTGTGCTACCAAACGTCACAACGTAACTGGGTTTTTATAAAGGTGCTCTACAGGTGTCTCCAAAGGTACTTGTTGAGTTGGCTTATTTTGAGATTAGGATTTGTCACTCCGATCGTCGGAGAGGTATCTCTGGGCCCACTCAGTAATACACATCACTATAAGCCTTGCAAGCATTGTAACTAATGAGTTAGTTGCGGGGTGATGTATTACGGAATGAGTAAAGAGACTTGCCGGTAACGAGATTGAACTTGGTATTGAGATACTGACGATCAAATCTCGGGCAAGTAACATACCGATGACAAAGGGAACAACGTATGTTGTTATGCGGTTCGATCGATAAAGATCTTCGTAGAATATGTGGGAGCCAATATGAGCATCCAAGTTTTGCTATTGGTTATTGACCGCAGATGTGTCTCGGTCATGTCTACATAGTTCTCGAACCCGTAGGGTCCGCACGCTTAAAGTTCTGTGACGATTGGTTTTATGAGTTTATATGTTTTGATGTACCGAAGGTAGGTCAGAGTCCCAGATATGATTCGGGACATGACGAGGAGTATCAAAATGGTCGAGACATAAAGATTGATATATTGGAAGCCTATATTTTGATATCAGAAGAGTTCTGGGTAAAATCGGGATTTTACCAGAGTACCGGAGGGGTTACCGGAACCACCCGGGGGCTAATGGGCCTTGTTGGGCCATAAGGGAAAGAGAGAGGGGCCGGCCTAGGGCAAGCAGCACGGCCCCTCCCCACTGTTAGAATTGGACTAGGAGAGGGGGGGGGGGCGCCCCCTTTCCTTCTCTTTCTCTCCCTTCCTTTCCCCCTCCTAGTAGGAGTAGGAAAGGGAGGAATCCTACTCCTACTAGAAGGAAGATTCCTCCTCCTGGCGCGCCAAAAAGGGCCGGCCAGCCTCCCCCTTGCTCCTTTGTATACAGGGCAGGGGGCACCTCTAGACACACAAGTTGATCACAAAGATCTCTCCCAGCCGTGTGCGGTGCCCCCCTCCACCATAATCCACCTCGGTCATACTATAGCGGTTTTTAGGCGAAGCCCTGCTGTAGTAGCTTCATCAACATCGTCTCCACGCCGTCGTGCTGACGAAACTCTTCCTTGAGCTCTACTGGATCGTGAGTTCGCGGGACGTCACCGAGTTGAACGTGTGCTGAACGCAGAGGTGCCGTACGTTCGGTACTTAGGATCGGTCGATCGTGAAGACGTATGACTACATCAACTGCGTTGTCATAATGCTTCCTCTTAACGGTCTACGAGGGTACGTGGACGACACTCTCCCCTCGCGTTGCTATGCATCACCATGATCCTGCGTGTGCGTAGTAATTTTTTTGAAATTACTACGTTCCCCAACAATGGTATCAGAGTCAGGTTTTATGCATGGATGTTATATGCACGAGTAGAAGACAAGTGAGTTGTGGGCGATACAAGTCATACTGCTTACTAGCATGTCATACTTTGGTTTGGCGGTATTGTTGGATGAAGCGGCCCGGACCGACATGACGCGTACGCTTACGCGAGACTGGTTCTACTGACGTTTTTGCACACAAGTGGCTGGTGGGTGTAAGTTTCTCCAACTTTAGTTGAACCGAGTGTGGCTACGCCCGGTCCTTGTGAAGGTTAAAACAACACTAACTTGATAAACTATCGTTGTGGTTTTGATGCGTAGGTAAGAACGGTTCTTGCTCAGCCCGTAGCAGCCATGTAAAACTTACAACAACAAAGTAGAGGACGTCTAACTTGTTTTTGCAGGGCACGTTGTGATCTAATATGGTCAAAACATGATGAAATATATATTGTTGTATGAGATGATCATGTTTTGTTAAAGTTATCGGCTACTGGCAGGAGCCTTATGGTTATCTCTTTATTTGCATAAGATGCAAGTGCTATGTAATTGCTTTACTTTATCGGTATGCGATAGCAATAGTTGCAAACGCAATAGCTGGTGAGACAACCATGTGACGACACGTTGATAAAGATCAAGATGATAGAGATCATAGTGTCATGCCGGTAACAATGGAGATCATGACAGTACTTTGGAGATGGAGATCAAAAGCACAAGATGATGATGGCCATATCATGTCACATATTATGATTGCATGTGATGTTTATCTTTTATACATCTAATTTTGCTTAGTTTGGTGGTATCTTTATAAGATCTCTCACTAAATTTCAAGATAAAAGTGTTCTCACTGAGTATGCACCATTGCCAAAGTTCGTCATGCTGAGACACCACGTGATGATCGGGTGTGATAAGCTCTACGTCAATCTACAATGGGTGCAAGCCAGTTTTGCACACGCAGAATACTCAGGTTAAACTTGACGAGCCTAGCATATGCAGATATGGCCTCAGAACACTAAGACCGAAAGGTCGAGCATGAATCATATAGTAGATATGATCAACATAGTGATGTTCACCATTGAAAACTACTCCATCTCACGTGATGATCGGACATGGTTTTGTTGATTTGGCTCACGTGGTCACTTAGATGATTAGAGGGATGTCTATTTAAGTGGGAGTTCTTAAGTAATATGATTAATTGAACTTTAATTTATCATGAACTTAGTCCTGGTAGTATTAGTATATCTATGTTGTAGATCAATAGGTCGCGTTTAGCTCCCCTATTTTATTTTTTATGTTCCTAGAGAAAAATAAGTTGAAAGATGTTGGTAGCAAAGATGCGGACTAGCTCCGTGATCTTAGGATTATCCTCATTGCTGCATAGAAGAATTATGTCCTTGATGCACCGCTAGGTGACGGACCTATTGCAGGAGTAGATGCAGACATTATGAACGTTTGGCAAAGCTCGGTATGATGACTACTTAATAGTTTAGTGCACCATGCTTTATGGCTTAGAACCGGGACTTCAAAAACGTTTTGAACGCCACGGAACATATAAGATATTCTCAGAGTTGAAATTGGTATTTCATACTCATGCCCATGTCGAGAGGTATGAGACCTCTGACATTACTTTGCCTACAAGATGGAGGATAATAGCTCAACCAGTAAGCATGTGCTCAGATTGTCTGAGTACTACAATCACTTGAATCAAGTGGGAGTTAATCCTCCAGATAAGATAGTGATTGACAGAGTTCTCTAGTCACTATCACCAAGTTGCTAGAACTTCGTGATGAACTATAATATGCAAGGGATAACGAAAACTATTCCAAAGATCTTCGTGATGCTAAAATCGACGAAGGTAGAAATCAAGAAAAGCATCAAGTGTTGATGGTTAACAAGAACACTAGTTTCAAGAAAAGGGCAAAGGGAAGAAGGAGAACTTCAAGAAGAACGGCAAGCAAGTTGCTGCTTAAGTGAAGAAGCCCATGTCTGACCTAAGCCTGAGACTAAGTGCTTTTACTACAAAGGGACTAGTCATTGGAAGTGGAACTTCCCCAAGTATTTGGCGGATAAGAAGGAAGGAAAAGTGAACAAAGGTATATTGGATATACATGTTATTGATGTGTACTTTACTAGTGTTTATAGCAACCCCTCGGTATTTGATACTAGTTCAGTTGCTAAGACTAGTAACTTGAAACGGGAGTTGCAGAATGAACAGAGACTAGTTAAGGGTGAAGTAACAATGTGTGTTGGAAGTAGTTTCAAGAATGATATGATCAACATCGCACACTCCCTATACTTTCGGGATTAGTGTTGAACCTAAATAAGTGTTATTTGGTGTTTGCATTGAGCATGAATATGATTTGATCATGTTTATTGCAATACGGTTATTCATTTAAGTTAGAGAATAATTGTTATTCTGTTTACATGAATAAAACCATCTATGGCTATACACCCAATGAAAATGGTTTGTTGAATCTCGATCGTAGTGATACACATATTCATAATATTGAAGCCAAAAGATGCGAAGTTAATAATGATAGCGCAACTTATTTGTGGCACTGCCGTTTAGGTCATATTGGTGTAAAGCGCATGAAGAAAATCCATGCTGATGGGCTTTTGGAATCACTTGATTATTAATCAGTTGTTGCTTGCGAACCACGCCTCATGGGCAAAGATGATTAAGACTCCGTTCTCTAGAACAATGGAGCGAGCAACTGACATGTTGGATATAATACATACTGATTTATGAGGTGTGATGAGTGTCGAGGCTCGCGGCGGATATCGTTACTTTATGACCTTCACAAATGATTTGAGCAGATATGTGTATATCTACTTGAAGAAACATAAGTCTGAAACATTTGAAAAGTTCAAAGAATTTCAGAGTGAAGTGGAAAATCATCGTAAGAAGAAAATAAAGTTTCTACAATCTGAACACAGAGGTGAATATTTGAATTACGAGTTTGGTCTTCAATTAACACAATGTGGAATAGTTTCACAAACTCATGCCACCTGGAACACCACAGCATTATGGTGTGTCCGAACGTCATAACCGTACATTAATTGATGTAGTGCAATCTATGATGTCTCTTACCGATTTACCACTATCATTTTGGGGTTATGCATTAGAGCCAGCTGCATTCACATTAAAAAGGGCACCATCTAAATCCGTTGAGATGACACCGTATGAACTCTGGTTTAGCAACAAACCTAAGCTGTCATTTCTTAAAGTTTGGGGTTGCGATGCTTTTGTGAAAAAGTTTCATCTTGATAAGCTCAAACCCAAGTCAGAGAAGTGCGTCTTCATAGGATACCCAAAAGTAACTGTTGGCTACACCTTCTATCACAGATCAGAAGGCAAGATATTCGTTGCTAAGAGTGGATCCTTTCAAGAGAAGGAGTTTCTCTCGAAAGAAGTGAGTGGGAGGAAAGTAGAACTTGATGAGGTAACTATACCTGCTCCCTTATTGGAAAGTAATTCATCATAGAAATCTGTTCCTATGACTACTACACCAATTAGTGAGGAAGCTAATGATGATGAACATGTAAATTTAGATCAAGTTACTACCGAACCTCGTATGTAAACCAGAGTGAGATCCGCACCAGAGTGGTATGGTCATCTTGTTATGGAGGTCATGTTACTTGACCATGACGAACCTACGAACTATGAGGAAGCGATGATGAGCCCAGATTCCGCAAAATGGCTTGAGGCCATGAAATCTAAGATGGGATCCATGTATGAGAACAAAGTCTGGACTTTGATTGACTTGCGCGATGATCGGCAAGCCATTGAGATTAAATGGATCTTCAAGAGGAAGACGGACGGTGATAGTAGTGTTACTATCTACAAATCTAGAATTATCGCAAAAGGTTTTCGAGAAGTTCAAGGTATTGACTACGATGAGGGTTTCTCACTCGTATCTATGCTTAAGTCTGTCCGAATAATGTTAGCAATTGCCGCATTTTATGAAATCTGGCAAATGGATGTCAAAACTAAATTCCTTAATGGATCTCTTAAGGAAGAGTTGTATATGATGCAACTAGAAGGTTTTGTCGATCCTAAAGGTGCTAACAAAATATGCAAGCTCTAGCGATCCATCTATGGACTGGTGCAAGCATCTCGGAGTTGGAATATATGCTTTGATAAGTTGATCAAAGCATATAGTTTTATACAGACTTGCAGTGAAGCTTGTATTTACAATAAAGTGACTGGGAGCACTACAACATTTTTAATAAATCTATGTGAATGACATATTTTTTATCATAAATAATGCAGAATTATTCTACAAAGCATAAAGGAGTGTTTGAAAGGAGTTTTTCAAAGAAAGACCTCCGTGAAGCTACTTACATATTGAGCATCAAGATCTATAGAGATAGATCAAGACGCTTGATAAGTTTTTTCAATAAGTATATGCCTTGACAAGTTTTTTTGAAGTAGTTCAAAATGGAACAGTCAAAGAAAGAGTTCTTGCCTGTGTTGCAAGGTGGAAAATTGAGTAAGACCCAAAGCCCGACCACGGCAGAAGATAGAAAAAGAATGAAAGTCATTCCCTATGCCTCAGCCATAGGTTCTTTAAAGTATGCCATGTTGTGTACCAGATCTATTGTATACCCTACACTGAGTTTGGCAAGGGGGGTACAATAGTGAACTAGGACTAGATCAATAGACAGCGGTAAAAATAATCCTTAGTGGAATAAGAAAATATTTCTCGATTATGGAGGTGACAAAAGGTTCGTCGTAAAGAGTTACGTCGATGCAAGCTTTGACACAAATCTGGATGACTCTAAGTCTCAATCTAGATACATATTGAAAGTGGGAGCAATTAGCTAGAGTAGCTCCATGTTGGGCATTGTTGACATAGAAATTTCCAAAATACATACGGATCTGAATATGGCAGACCCGCTGACTAAACTTCTCTCACAAGCAAAACATAATCACACCTTAGTACTCTTTAGGTGTTAATCACATAGCAATGTGAACTAGATTATTGACTCTAGTAAACCCTTTGGGAGTTGGTCACATGACGATGTGAACTATGGGTGTTAATCACATGGTGATGTGAATTATTGATGTTAAATCACATGGCGATGTGATTTAGATTATTGACTCTAGTGCAAGTGGGAGACTGAAGGAAAATATGCCCTAGAGGCAATAATAAAGTTATTATTTATTTCCTTATTTCATGGTAAATATTTATTATTGATGCTAGAATTGTATTAACCGGAAACATAACACATGTGTGAATACATAGACAAACATAGTGTCACTAGTATGCCTCTACTTCACTAGCTCGTTAATCAAAGATGGTTAAGTTTCCTAACCATAGACATGAGTTGTCATTTGATTTATGGGATCACATCATTAGGATAATGATGTGATTGACTTGACCCATTCCGTTAGCTTAGCACTTGATCATTTAGTATGTTGCTATTGCTTTCTTCATGACTTATACACGTTCCTATGACTATGAGATTATGCAACTCCCGTTTACCGGAGGAACACTTTGTGTGCTACCAAACGTCACAACGTAACTGGGTGATTATAAAGGTGCTCTACAGGTGTCTCCAAAGGTACTTGTTGAGTTGGCGTATTTCGAGATTAGGATTTGTCACTCCGATCGTCGGAGAGGTATCTCTGGGCCCACTCGGTAATACACATCACAATAAGCCTTGCAAGCATTGGTACTAATCAGTTAGTTGCGGTATGATGTATTACGAAATGAGTAAAGATACTTTCCGGTAACGAGATTGAACTAGGTATTGAGATACCGACGATCGAATTTCGGGCAAGTGACATACCTATGACCAAGGGAACAATGTATGTTGTTATGTGGTTTGACCGATAAAGATCTTCGTACAATATGTGGGAGCCAATATGAGCATCCAGGTTCTGCTATTGGTTATTTACCGGAGATGTGTCTCGGTCATGTCTACATAGTTCTCGAACGCGTATGGTCCGCACGCTTAAAGTTCTGTGACAATCGGTTTTATGAGTTTATATGTTTTGATGTACCGAAGGTAGTTCGGAGTCACAGATATGATCACGAACATGACGAGGAGTCTCAAAATGGTCGACACATAAAGATTGATATATTGGAAGCCTACATTTGGACATCGGAAGAGTTCCAGGTAAAATCGGGATTTTACCATAGTACCGGAGGGGTTACCGGAACCCACGGGGGCTAATGGGCCTTGTTGGGCCATAAGGTAAAGAGAGAGCGGCCGGCCTACGGCAGGCAGTGCGCCCCCTCCCCTCTGTCCGAATTGGACTAGGAGATGGGGGCGCCCCCTTTCCTTCTCTTTCTCTCCCTTCCTTTCCCCTCGTAGTAGGAGTAGGAAAGGGAGGAATCCTACTCCTACTAGGAGGAGGATTCCTCCTCCTAGCGCGCCAACAAGGGCTGGCCAACCTCGCCCTTGCTCCTTTATATACACGGGCAGGGGGCACGTCTAGACACACAAGTTGATCACAAAGATCTCTCCGAACTGTGTGTTGTGCCCCCCTCCACCATAATCCACCTCGGTCATACTATAGTGGTGTTTAGGCGAAGCCCTGCTACATTAGCTTCATCAACATCGTCACCACACCATCGTGCTGACGAAACTTTTCCCCAAGCTCTACTGGACCGTGAGTTCACGGGACATCACTGAGCTGAACGTGTGCTAAACGCGGAGGTGACGTACGTTCGATACTGAGGATCGATCGATCGTGAAGACATACGACTACATCAACCACGTTGTCATAACGCTTCCGCTTAACGGTCTATGAGGGTACGTGGACGACACTCTCCCCTCTTGTTGCTATGCATCACCATGATCCTGCGTGTGCGTAGGAATTTTTTTGAAATTACTACGTTACCCAACATTTCAGACAGTTAATTAAGGAATTTTATGAAGGGAATATCAGTCTACAAAACATAAATTATTCCTTTATTACCCTCATCCCTAAGATGTTGGTGCCCTAGTGCCCCGATGATTTCAGACCTATCTCCTAAAACAACACTTGCCTCAAATTCCTCACTAAACTGTTGGCTAATAGACTACAGAAGGTTATTCTCAAATGCATTCATAAAAACCAGTATGGTTTTCTCAAGCATAGGTCTATACATGATTATTTAGCATGGGCCTTTCAGTATATTCATCAATGTAAGCAGTCCAAGTATCCTATCATCATTTCAAAAATGGTTTTGGAAAGCCTTTTGATAGAGTGGAACATGAGGCTATCTTGACTCTTCTTCGTTTTAAAGGGTAACCACCCAAGTGGATTGGTTGGATTAAGGAGATTCTTTCTTCTGGTGATTCTCAGGTGCTTCTTAATGGCCTTCCTAGCAATCATTTCAAATGCAACCATTGGGTAAGGCAAGGGGACCCTTTCTTCGCACTACTATTTTTTGGGCAGCTGACCTCCTCTAGTCTGTAGTTAATAAAATGTTGCATGATGGCCAACTGACACTTCCTATTGAGTGTCATGATCCCGATTTTCCAATCATTCAGTATGCCGATGATACCATCTTCACCTTACCTGCAGTGGAGGATCAGTTAGTTGCTTTGAGAGACATGCTACATGTTCTTGCTGCCCCTACATGACTTCGAGTTAATTTTGCAAAATCCATGATGGTCCCTATAAATGTCGCAAAGGCAGAAGCAGCTAGGTTTGCTCAGGTTTTCTAATGTCCCCTTGGAACTTTGCCATTCACCTACCTAGGATTACCTCTAGGCACCATTAAACCTACAATCCAGGATTATGCCCCTTGTCCATCCCACCTGGCTTTATGAGATAGTGCGTTTGGAGAGGTAATTCTGATACACCAAGACAATCCCTAGCTGTCTGGTATTTGGTTTGCATACCAAAGGAGAACGGTGGTTTGGGTGTAATCAACTTGCCTCTTCAAAATCAAGGGCTACTCCTGAAAATGTCTTTAAAAGGTTAAATGACCCTTGAAATTTTCCAATTTTTCACATGACAGTAGTAGTAGTGCATGTTAAATGTAGAAAAAAATTTGAAAGCCGTAAGAGGAAGCTATCTCCCGTTCGTTATCAAACATGCATTGTTCCCTCTCGGAACCATGAGACTTCTAGTGAGTTGCTCCGATTTGAGAGGGGAGTGTGTCCAAACTTTCGTCAAACAGGCCAATTTTTTACCACATCATCTTGGTGGCATGACATTACATCAAGCAAGGTTTTTTGTTTTTTGATTATTTTTTTATTTTTTCGAATATAAATGCCATGGCACTCCATCCATATGTCCATCCCGTGAGACCAATATGTTTGAAAATTCCTTCTAATTTACTGCACATGGAATTAACTGGTACACAAGTACACAAATATGATATTTCAAACCGTTATGGTTAGCCATTGCATGTAGATGTAGTTCAAATTTGAATTATAGTCATTAAATTGTTAGAAAATTACTCAAATGTCCTTAAAAGGTCAAATGACCCCTGAAATTTTCCAAATTTCACATGACAGTTGTATTAGTGCACATTAAATGTAGAAAATAAATTGAAGGCCGTATGAGGAAGTTATATCCCGTTCGTCATCAAACATACAATGTTCCCTCTCGGAACCACGAGCCTTCTAGTGAGTTGCTCCGGTTTGTGAGAGGGGTGTCCAAACTTTCATCAAATAGGCCAATTTTTTACCACATCATCTTCATGGCATGACATTACATCAAGCAAGGTTTCATGTTTTTCCGATTATTTTTTAGTTTTTTGGAATTAAAATGCCATGGCACTCCATGCATGTGTCCATGCCGTTAGACCAATATGTTTGAAAATTCCTTCTAATTTACTGCACATGGAATTAACTCGCACACAAATACACAAATATGATGGTTAGCCGTTGCAGGTAGATGTAGTTCAAATTTTAATTATGGTCATTAAATTGTTAGAAAATTACTCAAATGTCTTTAAAAGGTCCAATGACCCCTGAAATTTTCTAAATTTTCACATGACAGTTGTATTAGTGCATGTCAATTGTAGAAAAAAATTGAAGGCAATATGAGGAAGTTATATCCCGTTGGTCATCAAACATGCATTATTCCCTCTCGGAACCACTAGCCTTGTAGTGAGTTGCTCCGGTTTGTGAGGGGGCTGTGTCCAAAGTTTCGTCAAACAGGCCAATTTTTTTACCACATCATCTTGGTGGCATGACATTACATAAAGCAAGGTTTCATGTTTTTCTGATCATTTTTCAATTATTTGGAATAAAAATGCCATGGCACTCCATGCATGTGTCCATGTCGTTAGACCAATATGTTTGAAAATTCATTCCAATTTACAGCACATGGATTTACTCGCACGCCAGTACAAAAATATGATTTTTCAAACCGTTATATTTAGCCTAGATGTAGTTCAAATTTGAATTACGGTCATTAAAATGGCTAGAAAATCACATAAATGTCTTTAAAAGGTCAAATGACCACTGGAATTTCCAAATTTTCACTTGATAGTTGTATTAGTGCATGTTCAACGTAGAAAAAATTGAGGGCCGTAAGGGGAAGCTATCTCCCGTTTGTCATCAAACATGCATTGTGCCCTCTCGGAACCACTAGCCTTCTAGTGAGTTGCTCCGGTTTGTGGGGGGTGCATGACCAAACTTTCGTCAAACATGCCAATTTTTTTTACCACATCATCTTGGTGGTATGACATTACATCAAGCAAATGCCATGGAATTCCATGCATACATATGCATCTGTCCATGTCGTGAGACCAATATGTTTGAAAATTCCTTCAAATTTACTGCACATTGTATTAAATCGCACACAAGTACACAAATATGATTTTTCAAACTGTTATGGTTAGCCGTTGCATGTACATCTAGATCTAATTTGAATTACGGTCATTAGGTGCCTACAAAATCAGTTAAATGTCTTCAAAAGATCAAATGAGCCCCTCAATTTTCCAAAATTGACATGACAGTTGTATTACACTACTAGGAAAAGGCTTATACATAGAAGTTTACCAGTAGCGTGTGTTTTGGTGCCCACGCTACTGATAATTAGCAGTAGCGTGAGTTACAAACCACGCTACTGGTACAACTTAGCAGCAGCGTTGGTTTCTAGAGGGCACGCTACTGGTAAGTTAGGCACACCACACCCCCCGGCCAAAAAATAGTAGCAGCGTTGGTACCCTAACAAGCGCTACTGTTAAGAAAATATCAATGGCGCGGGGCCACTAAGAAGTGCTACTGCTACTTCTTCTATGTGTAATCTTTTACCAGTAGCGTGTTTTCTGGGCAAGCGCTATAGCTAGTTTTATGTACCAGTAGATACTTTGGCTGGCACACATAGCAGTAGTGCGCTTTGGTGCCCAGCTCTACTGCTATGGTCGCCAGCCAAAATATCTGCCACCTTCCCCCCTCCTTCTTCTTCCTCCCCCTTTCTTTCTCTGTCGGGACCGGTTTTCCAATAAAACATTTATTGAAAAGCAGACCCTTGTATTGACCAGTCCAGAAGAATTCTTCTTACTAGTAGACAAAACCTTGATACAGAAGTCCAGCAGTACTAAATATTATACAAGGTTGAGCTGAGGATGCTCAACAATTTATTACAAGCATGCCGATATTATACATAAAGGCGGACATGACACAAGGGTATGGTGGCATAACTACTGACTCGTAATAAAAGTGGTGGTGGATATGTCACGGTGAAGTGGGTGACATGACTCCTGTATCTTACAACTCATCAAGCGTTGGAGTGAGGCTCAATGATTTTATTTGGGTAGTGGAAGCGTGTATAACACAAGTGACCAATTCCAGGATCGCACGGGACTGACTGGGACTCCTCTAGGCGTCGGACTCGCTATCGAACTCTTCATCCATAAGATCGCCTTCGTCAACATTTGGCCAAATCAACAAGCCAGGTGAGTACTTTGAATGTACTCGCAAGACAGTTTGGACATAAGATATAATAAATGTAAACATGATGCACATGAGTAGGTTAGTATGCATGATAAAATAAGAAATTTGCACTACACGATAAATAAAAGGAAATCAGGCGGTAGTCTTCCTGAAATCCCATTAAAAATAACTGAAGACCAATCGGGTGTCTGAAGCGACGCCTCGAAAGGTAAAAATAAAATTAAACATTGCAACAGTCGGGCGTCGGGGCGACACCACATAAAGGGCTTATATCAACAGTAAATAACAATAATGCCACAGTCGGACATCTGAGCGACATCACATAAAGGGCTTATATCAAAAGTAAATAACAATAATGCCCCAGTCGGACGTCTGAGCGACATCACATAAAGGGCTTATATCAAAAGTAAATAACAATAATGCCACAGTCGGACGTCTGAGCGACATCACATAAAGGGCTTATATCAAAAGTAAATAACAAGAGTGCCACAGTCGGACGTCTGAGTGACATCACATAAAGGGCTTATATCGAACGTAAATAACAAGAGTGCCACGGTCGGACGTTTGAGCGACATCACATAAAGGGCTTATATTTCATCATTCATATTCAACTAGTACATAAATTTAAATCATCTGAAGGAAATACTCAGCACATAATAATCAATTGGTTGGCCCATTCACAGGAATGACGTACAGCCAGTTTACCACTCTCGATTGTCCTGCTTATACCTCCGGAGACTGACACTGGTGTTGATACCGAGATCGATACTGAGACTGACTCTGACATTGAGATGATGTCCAAGTCCTTGATCGTGGACATGGAAATTCGAATGGTTTTGACTCTCTAGAGTTTGTACTCTTTAACCACAGCCAACGGATTTCAGTAGTCACAAGGACTAGTTCCGTTTACAGTGTTTTAGAAGAAACACATCTGACCAGTACACACCCATTCCACATTCTGCTGCCAGGGGTCACCCTAGGCAACATTCAAGAAAAAGTTTGAGATGGGGAGGCTACAACCTCGAATAGCATGGGATCAAATTTTTATTCGCGCGCTCTAAGGGGTGCCCCCCTCTCGGTCCCAACCGGAAACACCCACTCCCCTGACCGGATGATGGGCTTTAATCCAGGGCCATGGAACCCTCATCACGGCCCCTCTATTTGGTGTGTACAAGGAGAGAGGTTTGCAACTTACTAAACCGCATTTTTGCAGAAAGCATGTGGTGGCACGGACGGGGACGAACGGGAACAAAACTTGTTCCACGTTAACACTGGAGTTACGCGGTTGACGTAAGACATGCATGCTTCAACAGTACCAGCATACAACCTATCATTCCACCACATGATCAGGTTATCTCATCATCATATGGACATATCAACTTCACAGCTCACCTGTAGCTTGCCTTGCATGAAATATAACATTCACAAAATGCTTATATAAACATGCCATGAGAAAACTACTCAACCAAACATGCAAAACACTCATCATATCAATGGTTCAACACATGTTTTCCTGGTTCGGAGTAGTCGGAGTCTAGCTCGGTGAAGTTCGCGGTTCCGTCACCTCCTCCGGTATCTACAGTATAAAGAAAGTCGCATACTAATGTAAATACCGTGTATGTATAAAATTTGTTCCAAACAGTTTTCAAATAAAAATGAAAAAAAACTAGACAAAAAATAAAGATGACAGAAAAAGAATCAAGTCAAAATCATCTTTTGTTAAAAAGTTATAAGGGTTTTAGTCCAGGGACTTTTCTATAATGAAACAGAAAGTTTCCAGGGGATAGATTATAAAAATAGAAAACGTTTCAGTTATAAGTACGCCAGTCCAGAGTGGAGGCGTATTTTGCCTGAAGGCGTTTTCAGAAAACGGTTCGAATAAACAGAATAGAGGCTGACGTGGGGGCCCCACCTATCAGGTTCAAATATTTGAAAAGAAAAACAGAGTACGCTGGCGCCCGAAGCTCGCGGTGGTCGCCGGTGTTGACCCACGGCAAGGAAGGGCGATTGGAGGGTACCTACATGCTCACGGAGCTCTTCCGCACCTGAGGGTGGTGGGGTTGGCCGTCGGCGAGCACCACGTCAGTGGTTCGGGAGGTGGTGGATCTCATCGGGGGAAGCTGCAGACGTCAAATTTGAGGCTCGGGTTAGATGATTGAGTGCACTAGGAGGCTACTGGCAAGATTTGGGAGGTGGGGATGCCCTCACCTGAGCGAATCGTGCCGGAGCCCGAAGCAGATCGGGGCGGCCGAGGACGGAGAAGAAGACCTTGTCGAGGTCCTCCTAGTTGCTGGGCGTTGCTCTGATGAGGTGGAGGACTGATGTTGAGTCGAGAACGAGCTCGAGGGCTCCTTTTATAGCTGGTCCGAGGCGGTGCCCAAGAACGGGATAACTCCGGCGATGATTACGTCGAGGCAGTGGTCGGTCAGGTGGATTAGGGGGTTAGGCATGATTGCGATGGTCTACTGGTTCCGTTCAAGGGTTAAAGTTGGCCTGACTTGGGTGGTACTCCAAGTCCCCGACGGACCGGCTTCACGGGGCTCGTCGGCGGCAGAGAGCGTGCTCTGCGCCTCTCTGGCTACGGTGACTGTGCTGCAGCGTGCACAGGGGAGGGGTGGACACGCGGAGGCTATGGGTAGCTTGGGCGGTGCTGGTCGGCGCTGAAAGGCAGGGCTGGCCCCCTGTCGACCGCCACGGGTGGTTCTGCCACTGCAGAAGACGCCGGCGATGAGGTGCCACGTTGCCACCGACACTTGCGCCTGGCCAAGCGACCTTGCGGCGCTCTGGATAAGGAGGAGGAGTAGTGCGCAAGAGGCCAACGCGAGCACTGGCGAGATTGATGCTGCGCTTTGAAGAAACGATACCGTCGACTGAACCCAAACACTGAAACCTGAACTTTTCTGAATTTTTGACAGAAACGGTGCATGCCCAGTGTTTGATGAAATGTTTTTGGCATGTGGAAAATTTTTTCTGGAGCTGATCTTTGTTGAGGTGACCTCTCAATGCATCTAGGGGCTGCCTGATTTATCTCAGAATTTTTGGAGAAGAAAAACAATGAATTTCATCAAAGTTTGCAAATCATGTCCAAACTTGCAGCAAACCTATTTTTGAAAATGTTGAACTGTGGGCCAATGGATCTAGATGGATCTTGGTTGAGGGTGCTAAGGACTAGCCAGAGGAGTTTGTTTGGGACGAAAACTCAAAAGGAAACTTGTAGTTCCTTTGTAAGTCACCTAGGCCCAAAATAAATGATAGACATTGTTTTGAGGATAAAATAAATAGAATAAAAATCAAAAATGGGTTGGAACTTGCTGGAGTTGGATAATTGACTTGAACCAAAGTAGGGAGGTGAATTTGGAAGAAGATATCAACATGTGACATGGCAAAAGAGAAATTTTTGAATGGGAAAAGAATAAACCCATAATCCCTAGGGTTTCTTTTTAATAGAAGGAATTTCAAGAACTTTCAAAAATAAATTTGTGTTGAGTCAAGACAAAATGAAAAGCTCTCAAGACCAAAAATCAAGGTTGAGAAGAGCACCAAAAATAATTGTCATAAAAGTTGAGAAGGAGAGATTTTTAATAAAAATTTGAAATAGCCTCCTTCAAATCCAATAAAGAATTTGATAAAAACCAGATCAAAATTTTTGGAGTGTCACAACACCTACCCCCTTAGGAAAAATCTCGTCCCCGAGATTTCAGTTGATTCATCCTCGGTGTGACTACTCCACTGAACCTTGAAAAACTTAATTGTTTTCTGACGGGTCCTCCTTTCAGACTCTTCTAATATTTTTATTGGGTGTTCCCTGTAGGTGTGGTCGTGTTGCACGTCAATGCTCTCATGTGACACTTGCTTCTCTGGGTTGCTTACGCATTTGCTCAACTGTGAGACGTGGAACACGTCGTGGACGTCTGACAGCTCTTTGGGTAGGCCTAGCTGGTAGGCTACTGTGCCTCTCCGTGCGACCACACAAAAGGGTCCAATAAATCTTGGTGCTAGTTTTCCTTTAACCTTGAACCGTTGCAGGCCCCTCATAGGGGATACTCGTAGATATACATATTCACTAGGTTCAAAGCTGACTTCACGGTGCTTTTGATCATAATAACTCTTTTGTCGGCTTTGAGCTATCCTGAGTCGGTCCCTGATTTGTCTAACTTTTTCTTCAGCATCCTTGAGCATGTCTGGGCCGAAGATACGGATGTCTCCTGTTTCGGACCAATTTAATGGAGTACGACATCTCCGCCCGTACAAGGCTTCAAAAGGTTCCATTTGTAGACTGGATTGGTAACTTTTGTTGTATGCAAACTCGGCATATGGCATGCTTTCTTCCCAACTGGTTCCATAGGTGAGGACACATGCTCTCAGCATGTCCTCTAAAATTTGGTTCACGCGTTAAGTTTTTCCATCAGTCTGGGGGTGATATGTTGTACTGAATGCTAGTTGAGTTCCCAGAGCCTGTTGTAAATGATCCTCGAATTTCGAGACGAATTGAGTGCTTTGTCGGATATTATGGTCTTTGGAACTCCATGCAGACAAACTATACGGGAGAGATAAAGCTTGGCAAGCTTCTGAGTGGTGTGGGTTGTCTTTACTGGGATGAAATGTGCCACCTTGGTTAGTCTATCTGTGATGACCCATATGGCATCATTTCCGTGTGGTGACCGAGGTAGTCCGACAATAAAATGCATCCCAATTTCGTCCCATTTCCACTCAGGTATCCGGTTTGGCTGTAATAGTCCCGCTGGTTTTTTATGCTCGGCTTTAATGCGTTGACAAGAATCCCAACATGCAATGAAGGTGGCTATATCCCTCTTCATACCATGCCACCAAAATCTTTCCTGAATGTCCTTATACATTTTGGTTCCTCCAGGGTGTATTGAATATGGAGCGGTGTGGCCTTCAGCTAGAATTTGCTGTTTGAGGTCCTCTATATTTGGCACGCAGAGTCTGTCTCCGTACCATAATATTCCCTCATCGTCTATGACGAATTCCGAGGCCTTGCCCATACTCACTTTTCTTTTTATGCCTTCGATGCTGGGGTGTCCATCATGAGCTTTCTTAATCTGCTCCACAAGGGTGGGTTGTATTTCCAAATTTGACACAGTGCCTTCCGTGAGCATCACCAAGTAGAGTTTGGCGAACTCCTGTTGAAATTCAGGTCTCAAGTTATGTGAGTGGTCATTGCCCGAGCTGGGGTTTCGACTAAGAGCATCTTCCACTACATTCGCTTTTCCTGGGTGGTAGTGGATGCCAACATCATAATCTTTCACTAATTCCAACCAGCATCGTTGTCGTAAATTGAGCTCTGGCTGTGTGAAAATATATTTGAGACTTTTGTGGTCCGTATATATTTCACAACGATTTCCAAGCAAAAAGTGTCTCCACTCTTTGAGTGCATGAATGACTGCTGCCAATTCTAAGTCATGAGTGGGATAATTTTCTTCATGCTTTCGAAGTTGTCTGGAAGTGTATGTGACTACTTTGCCTTCTTGCATTAGCACGCATCCGAGGCCTTTCCGGGATGCATCACAATACACTTCAAAACTTTTGTGTATGTCTGGTATAACCAATACTGGTGTTGTTGTTAATTTCTTATTGATTTCTTGGAAACTTTTCTCGCAAGCTTTAGTCCATACAAATTTCTTATCCTTCTTGAGTAACCGTGTCATTGGTTTTGCTATGGTGGAGAACCCCTCAATAAACCTTCGGTAGTATCCATCCATTCCCAGAAAACTTCGGACATCTGTTATGTTGGCTGGTGGTTTCCAGCCAAGCACAACCTTGACTTTTTCCGGGTCCACGGCAACACCTTCTTGGGTCAATACGTGGCCTAGAAAACCAACCTGTCTTAACCAAAATTCACATTTGCTGAATTTGGCGTATAATTAGTGTTTCCTTAATTCTCCTAGTACAATCCGGAGACGTTCTGCATGCTCTTCTGGTGTCTTAGAGTATACTAGAATATCATCAATGAATACCACAACAAATTTGTCCATAAATTTCATAAACACCTTGTTCATGAGGTGGACGAAATATGCGGGGGCGTTTGTTGGTCCAAACAACATTACTGTAAACTCATATAGTCCGTATCTGGAGGTGAATGCTGTCTTAGGGATATCTTCTGTCCGTACATTTAGTTGATGATATCCTGACCTTAAACCAATTTTTGAGAAAACTTTGGCTTGTGCGAGCTGGTCAAATAAATCATTTATCCATGGCATCGGATATTTATTTTTGATGGTGACCATGTTGAGTGCTCGATAGTCTATGCATAATCTCAGTGTCCCATCCTTTTTCTTGGCAAATAATACTGGTGAACCCCAAGGTGAGGAGCTGGCTCGTATAAATCCTTTGTCCAGTAATTCTATTATTTGCTTCTTTAATTCGACCAATTCGGAGGGTGCCATCCTATAGGGTTTCTTGTAAATGGGGGTGGTTCCAGGTGTTAGTTCAATGCTAAACTCTATTTCCCGATCTAGCGGCATGCCTGGTAGTTCTTCGGGAAATACGTCAGGGAACCCACATACTACTGTAACTTTCCTTAGCTCTGAAATGTCCACTTTGTTCAACTTTGGTTGTCGTGATCTTGGTCTTTCTTGAGCTGTGACTTTTATTGTCTTCCCATGGTGATGAGTGAGAACTACAGTCCGGTTGAAGCAATTGATAAATCCTTTGTCGGTGGTTAACCAATCCATTCCTAGGATAACATCCAACCCTTTATTCTCCAATATAACGAGGTTTGCTTGAAACTTTTGTCCTTCAAACTCAATAACCACACCTTGGCAGTAACTCTGAGTGATTTTCTTATTCCCGGGGGACTTGATGATCATGGATTTTTCCAAAGGAAGCATCGAAAAATCATGTTGCAAAGCAAAACTCTTTGAAATGATTGAGTGAGAAGCTCCACAATCAAACAAAACCATGGTAGGTATTGTGTTGACAGGGAACGTACCGAGTACGATATCCGGGGCATTCTGTGCTTCCTCCATGGTCACATGGTTCGAGTGACCCTTCTTGTGATTGTTATTGGGGTTGAAATTGTTACGCTTGGGTGCTGAATTATTTCCATTGTTGTTCGGCTTTGGGGCCGAGTTTCTTGGCTTTGGGCACTGTTTAGCATTGTGCCCTTCCTCTCCACAAGCGAAGCAAGTAACACCCGGGCGATATGTGAAATCCTTGTCCCTTGCGTGAAAATTTTTGATTGGGCGTGGGACATTGGTTGAGGGTCTGTTTGCTCCAATCTTCTAAGGGTCAGTCTTGTTCCGGTTGTTGCGAGCATGAGTAGTCTTGTCCCTTTTTCGCTTGCGAAATTCCTCCAAGCTGTGGCGCTCATTTTCCAATGTAATGGCCTTGTCCACAAGTGTTTTGAAATCCGGGAAGGTGTGTTCGACCAGCTGGCATTTAAGTGCTGGTGCCAGACCGTCCATAAATTTCTCCATCTTTTTGTTCTCCAACATACGCTCTTTGTTGGCGTAACGAGACAATAGAGTAAACTGACTATTGTACTCAGTCACCGTCATGCTTATCTGCTTGAGGTCATCGAATTCCCTTTTCTTCATCTTCATAATGCTTCTGGGAATGTGCGCCCCATGAAATCCTTCCTTAAAATCTTCCCAGGAGATATCATCTTCATTGGGGTGCATGTGTAGGAAATTCTCCCACCATGATACGGCTGCTCCCGTGAGATAGTGAGGTGCATAAAGTACCTTATCACGGTCTGAACACTGTGCAATAACTAAGTTCCTTTCAATGTCTCGAAGCCAATCATCGGCCTCAAGAGGTCTATCAGTGTGAGAGAATGTCGGTTGACGCGTCTTCTGTAGTTTAGAAAATTTGGAATGCTGCTGATATGGTTCACGGTGGTTTCCCATATTGATAATATGGTTCATCATTTCTTGATGTTGCTGCTGGCTTTGCTCATAAAGGCGGCATACTTGAGAAAATGTTGTTTCACTGCCTTGCTGACTTGACTGCCCCTGTGTGAAATTGTTAGTTGTCTGGGTACCATAACTTTCTTCTGGCGGACATGGCATAGAATGAGTCCAGGGACGAGGAATATTCCACTCTGGGGTATTTTGGCAAAAACTCATGAGAAAAACGGAGTGGCAAAAATAAATAATTTTGAAAAGGAGGAAATTTTAAGAACTCCAAGATTTTTCAAGAAAATACTTGATTGCGCATGGGGAAGGACTGCTTAGTACATATCTTACATGCAAGCCGTAATTGTACAATACATCACTCAGGATGCGCGTACACATTCCTTACATGTTATTTAGGCTAGTGCACTTCTTCGAGTTCCTACATGATGCGCACACAAACTACTTCTCACCAAACCTATGTACATATAAACATATCATACAAGCTGGCACATCACATGGCTTCTATGTGTACTCAGTCGGAGATGGTGAAAACTTCCTTTGGCCAGCCGAGGGCAAGACCCACTGGTGCTGGAGACTCAACCTCATCCTCATTAATAGGCTCTAGGCGCGAAGTACTAGGTTGCGGAGCTGGCGCGGGTGTGGCAGGTGGTGCAGCTCTGACTGGAGTAGGAGCAATGACCTGGTCAAACTCCTCAGTGGTAGGCAGGTGGCGAGCGGTGGCTAAGATGGCAGGAGTATAGGATGCTGAGGACGAGACGAATGTCAGTGGTGGTGCCATATGGAGGAGCTCCCTCCTGTTGGCGGAGCAGCCATGGATGGAATCCATACGAGAAGCTACGAGCTCATCCATGAGGTTGTCAAAAGCTACCTCAAGCGCCTTGGGGTACTCAACAAGCATCTCAATAGCCTCATCTCTCTCTCTTCAAGGGAAAGCGAATGCATAGTGACAAGTGTATGGCACGTGGCATGGGAGGTAGTGGTAGCGACGAGTCTTCATTGAAGGAAGAACATCCCAGAGGCGGGCTATTGCTTCACGGGCAGCCATCTGCATGGCATGCCTCTCCGTAGGCATGGCCCTTCCTACAAATCGGAAGCGGCGTGTCTCAGAACATCCTCCCTTGAATTGCACTGCGGCCTGGTACATAGATATGCTGTCGCTGATCTTGTGCTGGTAGAGTGTGAACTATGGACGAGCCGATGGCCCAATCGCGACTTTGGTGATGGAGACGAGAAGATTGATGAACCCTTCAGGAACATTGGCGAACACCTGTGACTCACAGTCATTGCCAGCCATCTACAAAAGTAGACAAAAATTCCGAATAGTCAAGTCATAAATTTATGATGACTAACAGAAAATTGCTACGTTTGGAAAATGCTAAAAAGCACTTATTACGCTAATAACCGATTAACGATCGCACCTAGTGGCTTCCTACAGTCAGCCTCGCTCTGATACCAAGTTTGTCAGGACCAGTTTTCCAATAAAACATTTATTGAAAAGCCGACCCTTGTGTTGACCAGTCCAGAAGAATTCTTCTTACTCGCAGACAAAACCTTGATACAGAAGTCCAGCGGTACTAAATATTATACAAGGTTGAGCTGAGGATGCTTAATAATTTATTACAAGCATGCCGATATTATACATAAAGGCGGATATGACACAAGGGTATGGTGGCATAACTACTGACTCATAATAAAAGTGGTGGTGGATATGTCACGGTGAAGTGGGTGACATGACTCCTGTATCTTACAACTCATCAAGCGTCGGAGTGAGGCTCGATGATTTTATTTGGGTAGTGGAAGCGCGTATAACACAAGTGACCAATTCCAGGATCACACGGGACTAACTGGGACTCCTCTAGGCGTCGGACTCTCTATTGAACACTTCATCCATAAGATCGCCTTCGTCAACATCTGGCCAAATCAACAAGCCAGGTGAGTACTTTGAATGTACTCGCAAGACAGTTTGGACATAAGATATAATAAATGTAAAAATGATGCACATGAGCAGGTTAGTATGCACGATAAAATAATAAATTTGCACTACACAATAAATAAAAGGAAATCAGGCGGTAGTCTTCCCGAAATCTCATTAAAAATAACTGAAGACCAATCGGGTGTCTGAAGCTACGCCTCGAAAGGTCAAAATAAAATTAAACATTTGCACAGTCGGGCGTCGGGGCGACACCACATAAAGGGCTTATATCAACAATAAATAACAATAATGCCACAGTCGGATGTCTGAGCGACATCACATAAAGGGCTTATATCAAAAGTAAATAACAATAATGCCACAATCGGACGTGTGAGCGACATCACATAAAGGGCTTACATCAAAAGTAAATAACAATAATGCCACAGTCGGATGTCTGAGCGACATCACATAAAGGGCTTATATCGAAAGTAAATAACTAGAGTGCCACAGTCGGACGTCTGAGCGACATCACATAAAGGGATTATATCAAAAGTAAATAACAAGAGTGCCACAGTCGAACGTCTGAGCAACATCACATAAAGGGCTTATATTTCATCATTCATATTCCACTAGTTCATAAATTTAAATCATCTCAAGGAAATACTCAGCACATAATAATCGATTGGTTGGCCCCTTCGCAGGAAAGACGTTCAGCCGGCTTACCACTCTCGATTGTCCTGCTTATACCTCCAAAGACTAACACTGGTGTTGATACCGGGATCGGTACTGAGACTGGCTCTGACATTGAGATGATGTCCAAGTACTTGATCGTGGACATGGAAATTCGAATGGTTTTGACTCTACAGAGTTTGTACTCTTTAACCACAACCAACGGATTTCAGTAGTCACGAGGACTAGTTCCGTTTATGGTGTTTTAGAAGAAACACATCTGACCAGTACACACCCATTCCACATTCTACTGCCAGGGGTCACCCTAGGCAACGCTCAAGAAAACTTTGAGACGGGGAGGCTACAACCTCGAATAGCATGGGATCAAATTTATATTCGCGCGCTCTAAGGGGTGCCCCCCTCTCGGTCCCAACCGGAAACACCCATGCCCCCTGACTGGATGACGGGCTTTAATCCAGGGCCTTGGAACCCTCATCACGGCCCCTCTATTTGGTGTGTACAAGGAGAGAGGTTTGCAACTTACTAAACCGCATTCTTTGCAGAAAGCAAGTGGTGGCATGGACGGGGACGAACGGAAACAGAACTTGTTCCACGTTAACATTGGAGTTAGGCAGTTGATGTAAGACTGGCATGCTTCAACAGTACCAGCTTACAACCTATCATGCCACCACATGATCAGGTTATCTCATCATCATATGGACATATCAACTTCGAAGCTCACCTGTAGCTTGCCTTGCATGCAATATAACATTCACAAAATGCTTATATAAACATGCCATGAGAAAACTACTCAAGCAAACATGCAAAACACTCATCATATCAAAGGTTCAAACATGCTTGCTTGGTTCGGAGTAGTCGGAGTCTAGCTCGGTGAAGTGCGCGGTTCCGTCACCTCCTTCGGTATCTACGGTATAAAGAAAGTCACATACTAACGTAAATACCATTTGTGTATAAAAGCTGTTCCAAAAAAATTTCAAATAAATATGACAAAAAAAATTAGACAGGAAAATAAAGATGACAGAAAAAGAATCAAGTGAAAATCATCTTTTGTGAAAAAGTTATAAGGGTATTAGTCAAGGGACTTTTCTGTAATGAAACAAAAAGTTTCCAGGGGCTAGATTATAAAAACAGAAAATGTTTCAGTTCTAAATATGCCAGTCCAGAGGGGAGGCATATTTTGCCCGAATGCGTTTTCAGAAAACGGTTCGAATAAACAGAATAGAGGCTGACGTGGTGGTCCCACCTGTCAGGTTCAAATATTTGAAAAGAAAGACAGAGTACGCCGGCGCCCGAAGCTCGCGGTGGTCGCCGGTGTTGACCCACGGCGAGGAAGGGGGATCGGAGGGTACCTACGTGCTCACGGAGGTCTTCCGCACCTGGCGATGGTGGAGTTGGCCGTCGGCGAGCACCACATCGGCGGTGGCCTTAGCTCTGGCGGACAACGGTTCGGGAGGTGGTGGATCTCGTCGGTTGAAGCTGCTGACGTCAAATTTGAGGCTCAGGGTAGATGATTGAGTGCACTAGGAGGCTACTGGCAAGATTTGGGAGGCAGGGATGCCCTCACCTGAGCGAATCGTGCTGGAGCCCGAAGCGGATCGGGGCGGCCGGAGATGGAGAAGAAGACCTCCTCGAGGTCCTCCTAGTGGCTGGGTGTGTCTCTGGTGAGGTGGAGGAGTGATGCGGAGTCGAGAACGAGCTCGAGAACGGGATAACTCCGGTGATGATTACGGCAAGGCAGTGGTCGGTCAGGTGGATTAGGGGGTTAGGCGTCATCGCGATGGTCTACTGGTTCCGTTCAAGGGTTAAACTTTGCCTGACTTGGGTGGTACCCCAAGTCCCTGACGGAACGGCTTCACGGGGCTCGTCGGCGGCAGAGAGCGCGCTCTGCGCCTCTCTGGCTGCGGTGACTGTCCTGCAGCGTGCACAGGGGAGGGGGTGGACACGCGGAGTCTCCGGGTGGCTTGGGCGGTGCTGGTCGACGCCAAAACGCAGGGGTGGCCCCCTGTCGACCGCCACGGGTGGTTCTGCCACCGCAGAAGACACTGGCGATGAGGTGCCACGTTGCCACTGACACTTGCACCCGGCCAAGCGACCTTGCGGCGCTCTGGATAAGGAGGAGGAGCAGTGTGCAAGAGGCTAGCGAGAGCACTGGCGAGGTTGATGTTGCGCTCTGAAGGAACGACACCGTCGACTGAACCCAAACAGTGAAACCTGAACTTTTCTAAATTTTGACAGAAACAGTGCATGCCCAGTGTTTGATGAAATGTTTTTGGCATGTGGAAATTTTTTTCTGGAGCTAATCTTTGTTGAGGTGACCTCTCAATGCATCTGGGGGCTGCCTGATTTATCTCAGAATTTTTGGAGAAGAAAAACAATGAATTTCATCAAAATTTGAAAATCAGGTCCAAACTTGCAGCAAACCTATTTTTGAAAATTTTGAACTGTGGGCCAATGGATCTAGATGGATCTTGGTTGAGGGTGCTAAGGACTAGCCAAAGGAGTTTGTTTGGGACGAAAACTCAAAGGAAACTTGTAGTTTCTTGTAAGTCGCCTAGGCCCAAAATAAATGACAGGCATTGTTTTGAGGATAAAATAAATAGAATAAAAATCAAAAATGGGTTGGAACTTGCTGGAGTTGGATAATTGACTTGAACTAAAGTAGGGAGGTGGATTTAGAAGAAGATATCAACATGTGACATGGCAAAAGAGAAATTTTTGAATGGGAAAAGAATAAACCCATAATCCCTAGGGTTTCTTTTTAATAGAAGGAATTTCAAGAACTTTCAAAAATAAATTTGTGTTGAGTCAAGACAAAATGAAAAGCTCTCAAGACCAAAAATCAAGGTTGAGAAGAGCACCAAAAATATTTGTCATAAAAGTTTTGAGAAGGAGAGGTTTTTAAAAAAAAATTGAAATAGCCTCCTTCAAATCCAATAAAGAATTTGATAAAAACCAAATCAAAATATTTGGAGTGTCACATTCTCCCCCCTCCCTCTTGCACTTGCTTGTCCTTCAATGCTTCCCCCTCTTATTTGCCCCTCCTCCCCCCTCCATTAACGCCCTCCCTCCTTTCTCTTCCTTGTTTTTGCCCTCCTCCCCTTCTCTTCTTTGCCCCTCCACCACCCCCTCCATTAATGCCCTCGCTCCTCCCTTTCATAGCTCTATCTAGAGGTACTAGCTAGTTATAAGAAGGTGCTCGATATTCCTTTCGACAAATAGGTAAGCAAAAAAGAGTTGTGCAAGAATGGAAATATGTGTGTTTGCGATTAGGACCGAAACTATGTGCGATATGAATATACCAAATTGTGTGTGGCATGTGAGTGACATGAGTTGCCTATGTTTTGCCGAAATGTCGATTCATTTCCGTTTCGGCGAATTTCGGGTAAACTCAATATGTCCTATGTTTAGGGAAGGTCATGCCGAATTTTTGTATGAGTTTGATAAATGCATGCATATATACGTGGTTATAATATTTGCTCCGCGCGCAGGTGATCATGAAGGTTAATGGAAGGATGGTGGAAAGATAGTGGCAATCCGCTGTGGATGACATGTATGAAAAATACTAAGGGATGCTTTATGTCCGTGTAAAAAATGCATAGGAAGAGTCAGGCTCGACCCCTTTCAGGGTGTAAAATTCAAGGCGCACCTGCTCATGCATGGTTTCAGGCATGGCCATACTCGGTGGATAAGTGAAGATGATGATGATGATGAGGACGTCGACGGGGCAGGAAATAACGACATGGGGACACTAGACGAAGAGATGACCGATTATGTGTCCGAAGAGGAAGACGGCCTCGGAAATGTCGATGGCGAAGAGGCAGTTCAAGGCGGAGTAGACGTAGACACGCCACTGTCTTTGTCGCTACTAAGTTCAGCCATGCGGGACCCGCATGCCCGAGACCTGCTTCGCAAGAAGATGACTAGCGACAGAGCTGCTTCTAGAAAGGAGGCCAAACTGGCGCAACTCGAGGTAGACTCGATGACTCCTTTGTATGATGGTTGCAATCCCGAGGTGACCCACTTGAGTTTCACACTAGAACTTCTAAAGATGAAGGCAAAAAACAAATGGCCAGATACAAGCCTGGATGAGCTTCTGAAGTACCTAAAGAAGGTTCTTCCCGCGGGAAGCATGTGTCCTACTAGTGTCGAGGAGGCAAAGAAAATCGTGTGCCCTCTTGATCTGCCACATATTAGATATCACACATGCATCAATGATTTCATCATATATTGGAACGAGCATGTGGAAAAAACCATCTGTCCAAGGTGCAATGCTTCACAATATAAAAAGGCCGGAAAGAAAGCTCCAAAGAAAGTTGTATGCTACTTTCCAATCAGTCCGCGTCTACAGCAGTATTTTGAAAATCCTAAGGAAGCAAAGCTTATGTGCTGGCACGCGGAGAGGGTGAAGCCAGATGACGGAGTTGAGCCGAAGCTGAGAGACGTCGCAGATGCTAGCCAGTGGAGAGCATTAAATGCTGAATTTGAATTTTTCGCAAATGATCCAAGGAACATCGTGCTTGGCGCTAGTAGTGATGGCATGAATCTATTTGGCAACAAGAACACCAATCATAGCACATGGCCCATGTTTGTATGGATGTACAACCTCCCCCCCTGGTTGTGCATGAAGGAAAAATACATACACATGGCTACGCTTATTCAAGGGCCGAAACAACCGAGAAATGATATAAATCTGTATCTCGGGTTACTGAAAGAGGAGTTACAAACCATATGGACAACGTCGGGCAAGACATGGGATGAAGCAAAGGAGAGTATTTCTACATGAGAGGCGCGCTGATCACGACGGTGCAGGACTATCTCGGTTACGGCTATCTCTCCTGCTAGGTGTGCCACGGATATTGCGGATGCAGGAGGTGCATGGATGATACAACTTCTCTGCAGCTATCGAAAGATGGCGGGTCTTCGAAAATCGTGTACATGGGGCATCAAAGATGGCTCGAGAAGGATGACCCATGGAGAAAGCATGGATATCTATTCAATGGTAAGGCTGAGCATCGAGGTCCTCCACGTAAGCGTAGTGGTGCAGAAATATATGAGTTATTGAAGAACTAGGAAGAGTGCCCCTCGCCGGGAAAGATGAAGAAAAAGGCGCTAGAGCCCCTGCTGAAGGTATGGAAGACCAGATCTGTTTTCTGGGACTTGGAATACTAGCCCATACTCGGCACGCCTCATTGCCTTGATAAAATGCATATCAAAAAAAAATATCCTTGAGAGTTTGCTTGGAACATTGATGAACATGCCGGAGAGGACCAAGGATGGGCCGAAGGCAAGGAAAGACTTGGAATTTTTGAAAATAAGGAAAGATCTCCAAATGCCCAGTAAAAGGTCGTCAGAGGATACTGAGACGGAGACAGAGACGGCAGATAGGGGAAAAAAGTAAACAAGAAGGATGAACAATATTGCCCCCCTCTTGCTTCACCTTAGATCCGAGGGAGGTCGATCAATTGTTCAAGTGCCCTGCCGGAATCAAACTTAGTTCCAGATACCTTGGGAAGATAATCAGATATCTGGACAAAGAAAAAAGGTTCAGTGGGATGAAGTCTCAAGACTGTCATGTGATGATGACGCAGTTACTCCCGATTATGGACACACATGTGTGTGAGACGCTTACTGAACTATGCCACTTTTTGATGCTATCTCTCGAAAGTCGATCAGTGTGAAGCAACTCCATAGGCTATAGGAACAGATCGTTGTCATACTGAATGAGCTGGAGATGTACTTCCCGCCCGCGTTCTTTGATGTCATGGTGCATCTATGTGTCCACATCGTGGACGACGTCATCGACCTAGGGCCGACATTCCTGCATAGCAAGATGCCGTTCGAGAGGATGAATGGGTTCATCAAAGGATTCGTTCGTAACATGTCCCGTCCAGATGGAAGCATAGCCCAGAGATATCTGACCAAAGAGTGCATTTATTTCTGTGAGAGTTATCTGAATAAAAACCATGTTGTTGGTTTGCCCGTCAACAAGCACTGTGGAAGGCTTGATGGCGCAGGTCACACCAACGGTCATAGGGATGTGAATGTGTTATGCTCGGGCCGACAAAATGACCTTGACAGGGAAAACTTAGTAGTGCTACAACACCAAGATGTGCTAGATGATTTTGTGACACTTCACAAAGAGACCATCGCAAAGAAGTACCGTGACCGTGGGGTGCACAGGACGGACGTTGAAGTTATTAGAGAGAACAACTCCACTTTCGTGTGTTGCTTCAAAGAGCGAGTTATGGATAATCCCCCGGAAGAGGCTTGTCCGAACGGATCACTCATATATGCCTTTGCACATGGCCCCTCGACCAACCTCACGACTTATCAAGCATATGATATCAATGGATACACGTTCTACACAGAGGAGAAAGATATAAACAGTGATGACCAAAACTCAGGGGTGACGATGGAAGCCATGACCGGGAATGTAATGGAAAGATATTACGGAAGGGTCGAAGAGATATGGGAACTTAACTACTCTGGATTGCATAGCGCGACGATGTTCCGTGTCAGATGGGCTAAGAATGTATAGAGAGAAAACTAACATTTCACTACCATGTGTATACCCGACTCCGATAGCAGTACCGTCAACGCCATCGCCAAAAATGGGCCATAGGTACACGCTAAACACGTGACACAATGTTTCTTCATAAGTGATATGATCAATCCCAGCCGTGTTGTCGTGAGGAGAAGCAAAAGGAGCATCGCCGAAACGGATGGAGTCGCCAACGAGGAAGACTATGACCAGTACGGTGATCCGATAAGGGAAGATGATGCTGAGGAAACATATGTCAAAAGAAGAATGAAGACTACATTACATACGAAAGTTCATAATCCCTGGAGAAGGAAAAGTCACGACCATGGGCACAATTATTTGACAACGAACAAAAGAGGGAAGAAGATTAGTCTGAAGCATCATTGTCGCCCAAGCTGACAAACTAATCCCCAAAGTGGAAAGGAAGAAAAAGAAAAGTGCAAATGAAATAAAAAGTAAAAGAAAAAAGAAAAAGAAAGGAACTTTTGTAAAATGAAATGAAAAGAAAAAGAAAAAGTAACTAATAAGTTGTGGAAAATGAAATGAAAGAAAAATAAAAACTAAGAAAGAAAAAGATAAAAATTAGCAATAGCGCGTTTTGGCCTTGGCAGCACTATAGCTAAGAAAAAAAAGAAAAAAAAGAAAAAAAAAGTTAGCAGTAGCGCATTTCATCCTGGGCAGCGCTATAGCTAAGAAAAAGAAAAATAAAAACATAAAAAAAGTTAGCAATAGAAATGTTTGGCTAGACCAGCGCTATAGCTAACTTAGCTATAGCGCGTTTTGCCCACACGTGCTATAGCTAAGTTGCCTACAGCACCGGTCCGCTAGCTCCCCTCCTTCCTATCTCTCACTCGCGCCGCTTGTCCATCCCCTTTTCTCTGACGCCACCGCCGACGCCGCACCGCCCACACTGCCGCCGACGCCGCCCCGCCCACGCCGCCGCCGATGCCCCACCACCAACGTCGCCGCCGATGTCGGACTCGACCTCAGCCCCGACCTTGACGCCGGCCACTGACCCCTCCTGCTCCGGTATGGCCCCCGCCCCCTCTTCCTTCATCTCTGAACGCTCAGCCCTGGCTCTCTCTCTGACCCCCTCCCGCTTTGGTATGTCTCTTTAGAGCAACAAGGATCAGCGACCCCGGCGACCCCGACGCCGGCCACCGACCCCGACCCTTCAGGGCCTCCCTCCATGAAGCAGCCGGCGACACCCAGCAACTCCAGCGAGCACTTCGTGGATAGGTGCCTTTCCCTCCCCTCCCCCTCCCCCCGCCCCGTGCGTATGAGCTTAATTTAATTGTTGTTAGTGTTAGTGTTAGCCCAGTGATGGTGCTTAGCTAGTGTTTAGTGTTAGTGTTAGCCCAGAGAATTAAAATGAGCTTTGACAGAATATTGAAATGAAAATTAGCTTATGTTGCTTTGTTTTTAAACCAAAATGAAAATGAAAATTACTGTTTTTGCAAATTAGCTTATGTTGCTGTCGATTTTGAAAATGAGGATTTTTAGTGGAAGTGTATGAAAATTTGTTATCTCTCTCTGACCAAATTAGGTCTTTCTGCAGATCGAAGCTAGGCGCAGATCGACGAGGAGGAGAAGGACGCCCTCAACCCCGGCGACCCCGACCCCGATCCCAACCCCGAGGTGCGCCACCCCCTCTTCCCTCCCTCTTCTTATGTCAGCACATAATGATGCAAGGGGGAGTGTTCATAATGTGGCTGTTAAAGTGTTCATAATGATGCAATGGGGAGTGGCCATATGTCAGCACCAACAAAGTATGTGATGTTTGTTTCAGCTTATTAGAGTGCTGAAATGCTTGTTGTTAAAAAAGTGACCTATGTTTTGCCGGAAATGTTGATTCATTTCCATTTCGCCAAATTTCAGGCTCTCTATATGTGACGCCCGGATAATTAAGCTACAGTAACCCTCTACTAATGTTGCCACGTCACCACGGTTACTGTTGATAAACTTGCATTAATTCAAACCTCATTCAAAATCAAATTTAAAATCAACTCAAACTTTAAAAGTTTTCAAATATCGAAACTAAAATGTTCGTCATGTGGCAAATAATCCCTAACTAATATTGGTGGTGGAGCCAACCTTTTTTTAAGTATTTAAATGGCCTTAAATAAATAAAGCAGTGATCAAAGCAATAAACTAAATGCTTTTTGAATTATAAAAATACTGGACTAACTTAATTACCTACGAAACTAATCATGGCAGTAACCTAATTTCTATTAATAATTTAGGTTTAAGTTCTGTGTTTAATAAAGCTAGTCTGCTTTAAATGGAATTAGAAATGGAAAAGGTTCTAAAAGAAAAGGTTAACTGAAAATAAAAAACTAACAATAAAAAAAGAGAAGAGCCTTCCCTGGGCCATTTGGCCCACGTGGCCACTAGCAGGCCAGCCCAACCGCCCCCACTGTCCATAACCCCCCCCCCACTGCACCCGAACCCTAACCGCACCCCCACTCTGCCCCCGCACGATTCCCCCCCACTCTCTCCTCCCTCTCGCACCCACCTCGATCTGGATCGGGGCTCAACCCCGACCACGTCGCCCGGCGCTGCCCCGTCGTCGCCCAACCCTGACCCCATCGCTCTGACGCTGTCGCCTGGTCCTCACCGCCTCGCCCCCGACGCGATACCTCGAGTCACCGCCCGAAGCCGCTCAGCGCCCCGCCGTCTTCGCCGCCAACGGCCACCTCGCCGGACGCCCTCGTCGCCTCCTCCCCCTCCGTCGCCTCGTCTCCGTCCTCCTCATCGACCCTCGTTGCCCGTGCCCTACAGCCCTGCGGTGAGGCCCCGACCTCCTCTCTCCCTCGTCTCTGCTCCTGTGCCCCACCGAAGCCATCGCCCGCGCGCACCCGCGTCGGCCAAGCCCCCGCCTTCCCCTCCGTCGCACGCGCCGGACGCGTCCCGTGCCACCGCGCGCGCTTGTGCTGGCCGCGCCCTGCGTCGCCCCCTGCTCGCACACGCGGCCACCCAGCCACTCCTGCTTCCGCTGCTCGCCGTAGGCTGCCAAGCCGCGCTCGCTACTGCCCTCCTCCGCACCGCAGTTACCCTGCCACGGCCCTCTGGTGCCTCGCGCCCGCCGTTGCCGGCCTGCGCCCATGGACCCCGCCCTTCCTCTACTGACCTCTGTCGCTCGTGCTCGTCGCGGCAAGCGCGCCACACGAACGCATTCTCCTCCCCGGTTCCCACCTCCGCATGTCGCGGCCGGCCGGAGGGCCTCGCCGTGGTCACGGCCATAGCGCCCGGTGCGCCAGCTTCGCTGCCGAACCACCCGCGCACGCCCGGGTTCAGGGGACCCTGCGCCCGCCGCATATCCACTGCCCATCGCCCGTTTGGCCCTAGGGCCAATAACATGTGGGGCCCACGGCCCAGAACGTTTATTAAAAAAATAATTTTAAAAATATTATTAGTTAATTAATTAATTAACTTAATTAGTTAACTTAATTAATTCTGTTAACTAACTATTAAACCTAATTAACCTGCTAATTAATCTAACTAAACAGTTAGTTCGTTAGTTAGACAATGACAGTGCGACCCACGCGTTAGTTGGACCAAGTCAACTGACTGTTGACTGCTGACATCACCCTGATGTCATGCTGACATCATAATGGCATTTCCTAATTAAATTAATTCTAGTAATTCTGAAAATGACATAAATCTTTTAAAAATAATATAAAATAAACTGTAACTCGGATGGAAAAACTTTGTACATGAAAGTTGCTCAGAACGACGAGACGAATCTGGATAGGCAACCCGTTCGTCCGCCACGCATCCCTAGCATAGCAAACACGCAACTTTTCCCCTCCGATTCATCTGTCCGAAAAGGCGAAACACTAGGGATATTTTCCCGGATGTTTTCCCCCTTCACCTGTACCACCTCATACCACGTTAGGGCACACCTAGCATCACACTTTATCATGCCATGCATCGTCATGCATCTGTTTGCTTAATATTTATTATTTCTTCCCCCTCTTCTCTCGCTAGACATCGAGATTGACGCTGCTGCTACCCAGTACGACTACGGTGTTGATGACCCCTCTCTCTTGCCAGAGCAACCAGGAAAGCCCCCCACCCCCGTGATCACCAGATATCGCCTACTCTTCTCTATACTACCTGCATTAGAGTTGTGTAGCATGTTACTTCTTTCTGTTAATCCTATTCTGATGCATAGCCTGTCCTTGCTACCACTGTTGTTACCTTTACCTGCAATCCTAATGCTTACTATAGGATGCTAGTTTATCATCAGTGGCCCTACATTCTAGTCCGTCTGCCTTGCTATACTATCGGGCCGTGATCACTCGGGAGGTGATCATGTGTATATACTTATACATATATACATGATACATATGGTGACTAAAGTCGGGTCGGCTCGTGGAGCACCCGCGAGTGATTCACGGATTGGGGGCTGAAAGGACCTTTGTCCCAACCGCCCTCTATGTGGATCTTTGCGGTGAAGCGACAGGGCAGGTTGAGACCACCTAGGAGAGAGGTGGGCCTGGCACTGGTCGGCGTTCTTGGTTATTTCAAGATAACATGTTTAACGAGATCTTGGTATTTGATCTGAGTCTGGCCACTGGCCTATACGCACTAACCATCTACGCGGGGACAGTTATTGGCACTCGACGTCGTGGTATCAGCCGAAGCCTTCGTGACGTCAGCGACTGAGTGATGTGCGCCGGGTTGGACCACATAATGCAACTACCTTTGTAATGGAGGTTGCAAGGTCTGCTCTCCGGCTGACCACGCAACGTGCAGGTGTGCAATGGGCGACGGGCCCAGATCCTTGTGTGCAATGGGCGACGTGCAGGTGTGCCTCTCTGTTGTCCCTAGGTAGGGCTGGGATGTGTTGATCTTCCGAGGCCGGGCATGACCCAGAAAAGTGTGTCCGGACAAAGGGGATCGAGCGTATTGGGAAATGTGGTGCACCCCTGCAGGGAACTTGATCTATTCGAATAGCCGTGTCCCTCAGTAAAAGGGCGACCGGGAGTTGTACCTTGACCTTATGACAACTAGAACCGGATACTTAATAAAACACACCCTTCCAAGTGCCAGATACAACCGGTGATCGCTCTCTGATAGGGCGACGAAGGGAGGATCATTGGTTAGGATTATGCTATGCGATGATACTGGGTGAACTTACCCATCTACTCTCTTCTTCTGCTGCAAGATGGAGGTTAACAGAAGCATAGTCTTCGATAGGACTAGCTATGCCCCTCTTATTCCTGCATTCTGCAGTTCAGTCCACATATGTTACCTCCTTTTCCATTTAATACCAATGCATACATATGTAGTGTAGCTCCTTGCTTGCGAGTACTTTGAATGAGTACTGACGGTTGCTTTGTTCCCTCTTTTCCCCCTTCGTATAAGTGATTGCTGCGACCAGACGATGGGGCCTAGGAGCCAGAGGCCACTGTTGATGACGACTCCTACTACACCGGAGATGCGTACTACTACGTGCAGCCCGCTGACGACAACCACGAGTACTACTACGCCGAAAACGCATTTTTCCGGGTTGAGCTTGATGTCGTATGTTCGGAGGTTATCGAATGTGAGCCTCAAGTCGTCTACTAGAGATTCAACATGTCTTGTTTAGAAGACCACATCATCTACATATGCCTCCACTATTTTGCCGATCTAGCTTGCCAGACATGTCTGAATCATGCGCTGATATGTTGCACCGGCGTTTTTGAGCCCGAAGGGCATCGTGTTGAAGCAGAATGGGCCGTATGGTGTGATAAATGTCGTTGCGGCTTGGTCTGGTTCTGCCATCTTGATTTGATGGTAGCCGGAATATGCGTCGAGGAAACACAACGAATCATGTCCTGCGGTAGCGTCGATAATTTGATCGATGCGGGGGAGGGGGAAGGGATCCTTTGGGCAAGCCTTGTTAAGGTCTTTAAAATCAACACAGAGGCACCAGGATTTGTCCTTCTTTGGTACCATCACCAGGTTTGCTAGCCAGTCCGGATGTTTCTTATCTCTATTGAATCCAGCCTCCAATAGCTTTGCTAGCTCCTCTACCATGGCCTGTCTCTTAGGTTTGGAAAAACGCCGAAGAGCCTGTTTGATAGGTTTATATCTTGTTTGGATATTTAAGCTGTGCTCGGCCAGCGTGCGTGGGATTCCTGGCATGTCTGAAGGGTGCCAGGCGAAAATGTCTCAGTTCTCTTGTAGGAACTCTCGCAATGCGGCATCTACATCAGGGTTTAACTGTGCCCCGATGGAAGCTGTTTTATTAGGGTCCGTTGGATGGACTTGGAATTTGACTATTTCGTCCGCCGGTTTAAAGGAGGTGGACTTGGATCTTTTGTCGAGTACCACCTCGTCCGTATTCACCGTAGAGTGTAGCGCAGTCAGTTCCTCAGCCGCTAGGGCTTCGGATAGTGCCTCCAGGGCCAGTGCGGCTGTCTTGTTTTCGGCGCGGAGTGCTATGTCCGGATCACTAGCAAGAGTGATGATCCCATTAGGCCCGGGCATCTTGAGCTTCATGTACCCGTAATGGGGTATTGCTTGGAAGATTGTAAACGCTTCCCGCCCTAGAAGAGCGTGATAACCGCTGCTGAACGGAGCCACATCAAACGTGACCTCTTCGGACCTGTAATTATCTGGCGTGCCGAACACCACATCTAGTGGGATTTTTCCTATACAACGCGCTTCCCAACTGGGGATTATTCCTCTAAAGGTTGTGCTGCTTCGCTCAATGTAGTTCCAGTCTATTTCCATTTTTTGAAGGGTTTTCTCATAAATGAGGTTCAATCCGCTGCCACCGTCCATGAGTACCTTGGTAAGACGAAAGCCGTCCACTATTGGACTGAGGACCAATGCGGCTGGTGCTCGGGCTATTCGAATTTAGGTTCATCACTGGCGTTAAAGGTAATAGCCGTGTCACTCCATGGGTTTATTCTTGCTACTTGGTAGACTTCGGCAAGGCTACGGAGTGTCCTTTTACGCATATTATTTGATGCGAAAGTCTTGAAGACTGTTAATACCGTATTGGTGTCTCTAGGGTGGCTTTCTGTGGCCTCCGGAATTAGGAGATTTTCGCCAATTTTGGCCACCTGCCGGAGTATCCAACATGCTCTAAGGATGTGAGTTGGTGTGGCGTCCTCTGTACTGTGAATTTTACGGGGTCCATTAAGCCAGCCTTCCAGTACGGTTCCATGCCCTGTAGAGGGTTTTTGCTTTTTGGTGTTTGCCCCGGGTGTCTGGCGATGATGCACCCTTTTATTTCCGACTGGGTTTGTATTCAGGGCTAGATCGTCCCAAAATTTTATTTCGGTTTTCCAGGCGCTTTCCATTGCACAGTACTTTTGTACGATGGACGCCAAGTCAGTGAAGCGTGTAATATCACAGTGACTTATGGCGTTGAGGATTCCCTTGTCCATGCAATTATTGCAAAAGATTGAGATTGCGTCTTCCTCGCGGCGGTCCTTTATCCTGTTCTTAACCAGGAGGAATCTAGCCCAGTAATGATGTACTGTTTCATCGGGCTCTTTCCTAATTTGGGATAGATCGCTTATGTTCGGGTGGGTGGGTGGGATTAAATTCGAGGCCTCACCCCATCCGAGGCTCAGAGGCCGAGGAATTTCCAAACTCGAAAATTTGGATTCCTGGATGCTGTTCAAGTCTTGAGTGATATCCTCCCCTCCGCGGGTATCCGGTTTGTAGGGATCGGGAATCCGGACGTAGCTAGTCCTTAAGATAGATGAAGGGTCGCCGCACTGTCCCTCTACCACGGCAACATGACGGGTGACTTGGGGAGAGTTAATCTCTCTCAGATCGGGTTTAGGCCCAATCTGGTCGTAATCCGTGGCAACTCCCAGGGTGGCAATGTGATACAAGAGCTCGTTTATTGAGGAGAGCTCCATTGGATCTAACTGCTTGGCGAGTTCCGAGCTGACATGAAGATTGTTTTCAATGGCTCGAGAGGTCATCATCGACGCAGAAGCCGAACATGCGGTCATAAGAAAACCACCTAGCCGGAGGGTTTGGCCGACAGCCAAAGCTCCCTTAGCAACGGTGTCGTCTTTAAAGATGGGGCGAGGCATCCTTCCTGATGGCGACGACACAGAGGAACTCTCAATGAAAGCACCAATGTCGGTGTCAAAACCGGCGGATCTCGGGTAGGGGGTCCCGAACTGTGTGTCTAGGCCGGATGGTAACAGGAGGCAAGGGACACGAAGTTTTACCCAGGTTCAGGCCCTCTCGATGGAGGTAAAACCCTACGTCCTGCTTGATTAATATGGATGATATGGGTAGTACAAGAGTAGATCTACCACGAGATTGGAGAGGCTAAACCCTAGAAGCTAGCCTATGGTATGATTGTTATTGTGTCTGTTGTCCTACGGACTAAAACCCTCCAGTTTATATAGACACCAGAGAGGGTTAGGGTTACACAAAGTCGGTTACAATGGTAGGAGATCTACATATCCGTATCGCCAAGCTTGCCTTCCACGCCAAGGAAAGTCCCTTCCGGACATGGGACGGAGTCTTCAATCTTGTATCTTCATAGTACAGGAGTCCGGCTGAAGGTATAGTCCGGCCATCCGGACACCCCCTAATCCAGGACTCCCTCAGGGACCAGCCCCCCGCAGTCCTTTTCCACCAAAGGCCACTGCGACCACCCTGACCAAAGCAACGTTTGAGTCGAAGGCTGGGAGAACCTAAGTTTCAAAGGGTAGCGGGGTTTTCTCATGCACAAGACCTCACTTACAGAACACGTGTGGATAAAAGGAAGAACTTATCCCTTTGGCTTGCCGGAGATCGCAGTGCTGGCTTGTCTTCTCATCTGCTCTTGGGGACTGAATCCATGGCAGGAGCCTATTGGTTATGAAGATTAAAACGATGCCAGGTGCGATCTTATCAACATGAATATCCAATGCTCGTGATATGCTTATGCATGCATGCAACTTGTTAGGGCCCCCCAGCACTTCATTTATTTCTCTGTTGCTCAGGGTCTGCACCTGGCTTTGTACAAGGGGTTACATGCAACTGAGGCAAGGCCTGTACAAAAGGGTGGCTGCCGGGCCTGCCCGGCAGCCGCGCCTTATGGGTAGAACTTGCAGAGATGCTCAATATTCCACCAGTTCTGCAATCGAATCCCATCTCCGGTCTCCAGACAGACTGCGCTAGGTCTGGTGACACGTACTACCCGGTAAGGGCCTTCCCACTTCGGTGTCAACTTGTTTGTACCCTTGGCGGACTGGACCTGTGTAACGCCCTCGATGCGGCTATATGTCCTACGTGTCGAAGCACGACTTAGAGGCATAACCGCATTTAAAGCAATGTCGCAAGTGAGGTAATCTTCGCAAACAACCCATGTAATATAATAAGGGAAAAGATACATAGTTGGCTTATAATCGCCACTTCATACAAATACATGAATAAAGCATTACATCATCCAAATACAATCAAGGCCCGACAAGGGGCCAAAATAAAAGAAGACTACCCCAAATTCTACACAGATCCCCGATCGTCCCGACTGGGCTCCACTACTGATCAACTAGAACGAAACAACATAAAGAACAAGATCTTCAACGAGCTACTCCTTGAGCTTGGTTGCGTCACCTGCTTGGTAACATCAGCACCTGCAAACTGGTTTTGGAAGTATCTGTGAGTCACGGGGACTCAGCAATATCACACCCTCGCGATCAAGACTATTTAAGCTTATGGGTAAGGTAAAGGTATGAGGTGGAGCTACAGCAAGCGACTAGCATATATGGCGGCTAACATGCACAAATGAGAGCGAGAAGAGAAGGCAAAGCATGGTCGAGACACTATGATCAAGAAGTGATCCTAGAACACCTACGTCAAGCATAACTCCAACACCGTGTTCACTTCCCGGACTCCGCCGAAAAGAGACCATCACGGTTACACACACGGTTGATGCATTTTAATTAAGATCAACTTCGGGTTTTCCACAATCGGACATTAACAATTTCCCATCTGCCCATAACCGCGGGCACGTCTTTCGAAAGTTCAAATCCCTGCAGGGGTGTCCCAACTTAGCCCATGACCAGATCTCATGGTCAACGAAGGGTATACCTTCTAGCGGGAAGACCCGATCAGGCTCGGAATCCCGGTTACAAGACATCCCCGACAATGGTAAAACAAGTCCAGCAAGACCACCCGAGGCGCCGACATCCCGATAGGAGCTGCACATATCTCGTTCTCAGGGCAACACCGGATAAGCAATCCGTACAACTAAAACCAGCCCTCGAGTTTCCCCGAGGTGGCGCTGCAAGGGGCTCTAGTTTTGGACCGACACTTAGACAAGCACTGGCCCGGGGGGGTTAAAATAAATATGCCCCTCGGGATGCGTGACTCCCAAGGGAAAAAAGGCTAGGTGGCGAATGGTAAAACCAAGGTTGGGGCTTGCTGGAGGAGTTTTATTCAAAGCGAATTGTCAAGGGGTTCCCATTATAACCAAACCGCATAAGGAACGCAAAATCCGGGAACATAACACCGATATGAACGAAACTAGGGAGGCAAGAGTGGAGCAAAACACCAGGCATAAGGCCGAGCCTTCCACCCTTTACCAAGTATATAGATGCATTAATTAAATAAGATATCCCAACAAGTAAACATGTTCCAACACGGAACAACATCTGCATGTTCCAACAAGGAACAAAACTTCAATCTTCACCTGCAACTAACAATGCTATAAGAGGGGCTGAGCAAAGCGGCAATGTAGCCAAACAACGGTTTTCTAGGACAAGGTGGGTTAGAGGCTTGGTTCAACAATATGGGAGGCATGATAAGCAAGTGGTAGGTATCGCAGCGCAGGCATAGCAAAAGAGCGAGCAACTAGCAAGCAAAGATAGAAGTGATTTCGAGGGTATGGTCATCTTGCCTGAAATCCCGCAAGGGAGAAGAACGTGTCCATGAAGAAGACAAACGGACATAGAAGAACGGGCCCTCACAAACGTGATGTTAACGGAACCAACCTCAAGAAGAAAACACCGGAAAGAAGCACACAACATAGTAAACAACCAACACATGAATCATGGTATGATATGCGGGATGCGGTATGCGATGCGTATGCATGATTTGCAAAGGAAAGATGGAACCTGGCCTCAACTTGGAAAACCAAGAGTGCCTCTAGAAAGGTGTGGTGATTTCGGTTGAAATCGATATAAAGATCACCGGATTCGGACACACGGTTTGGAACATCAAGTAGCCATCTAAATGCAACAAGTTAAATATGCTACAGCACTCAAACATGGCAACAAAATACATGGCAGGGATTCATTCAAGATTCTTAAGAAAAGATGAACACTGAGCTACGGCTACTTCATCCATTAACAGGTTCAAACAGGCATGGCAAAAATGCATTTGGCAAACAGATTTCAGACTTAGTGAAATTAACACAAGCCTGGAATTTCATATCAGGTGGCACACTTTGAAGCAAGAAAACTATATGCTACAGGAACTTAACATGGCAAAGCAAGGCATAGCATGGAGCTACTCAAAGAGCTTAACAAAAGTTCCTTAGTGACCTTGAGCCAAAAGGGATCAGAAAATACAATTGCAAGCATGTGAACATGGCAGAAACATAATCAGTTCTCAGACTTTGTGAAAACTGGAGCATGCAAAATCAGATATCAAGTAGGCATGTTTACGAGCTCGATGCACTCACTACGGAGAAAGGCATGACAATCTAAGAATACACCCGTCAAGAATACATGTTATACAAGCTAGACATGGCAAGAACAACAACATAGAATGCATGGAACAACTACAACATCCGCGGCAAAATTGCTAACAAGTAGACAATCTGCCCAGATTCACGAAATAGCAAAAGTAGAGCTCGATTGACTCAAGCTAGGGTGCTCCATAATAGCAAACAAAGACATGGATGGATAGAGCACTGCAAGATTAACAAAACATCCTTACTGATCATCCTCAAAATAGGCACGGATCACTAGGAAACAACATGAACATATGGCATAATGAGATAAACAGTCCAAGGACTTAGTGGAAATGCTAAGTCCCTGAAATCAGCATTAACGAATGCTCCACTTTGCAAGCTTGTGCTAGTCACCACACACATCACAAAAATACATGGGTTGCACCTCTGGATAGATGGCAAAACATATAACAAAACATATCTAGAGCTCAGGGGCATAACATGCACACAATAATCATGGCAAAAATGACAAATATCTAATTGGAGCGGCAGATCTGACAATTAACTCAAATAGCATTCTTCCAACAGCATTTCGGGCATCAAGATGAGCTCAAATGAAAATGACGCAATGAGATGAAATGATGTACTCTCTGAGTCGAACATTTTGATATGCCAAACGCGCAAAATGGGGCTACGGGTGATGAGTTATGGCATGATGAACATGGGCATATGAAACATGGAAAACTCGGGGACTTAGTTATGGTAAGATAATATGTCGAGCACGGGGCAGGGAATAGTGGTGGCTCACCCATGGGCTTCGGCCCGAAACGAAGAGGAAGAAGGCCGGCGAGCTGGGCCGGACTCGGGCGCGGCTTGCGAGGCCCATGCGGAGGATCGACCGGGTCGTCGTCGTCTTCAATGACGCGGTCTACGGTGGCAGCGGCGGACCTTGCTCCGGCGATGATGGACGGCGAGACGGCGAAGCAGGAGTGGAGGAGGTCCGGGAGGTGCTGGAAGGATGGATCCGGGCGGTGGCTCCCCAGATCCGGTGCGGGAACGGTGCGGTGGCGCGCGGGCGGCGCTCGGGCCGGGCGGCGCGAAACGCGGAGACCTCCGGCGAGGTGCAGGGACGGTGGGGAGGCGGTTGAGGAGGCGAGGCACGGTGGCCAGCGATGGCGAGAGAGGCGTATCCAGTGAGAGGCGCGGAGGAGCGAGGCGCTCGGGCGACCGCGGCGGCACCGGGCTCGCGCGGGCCCGCGATGGGCTTGGCGGGCCGCGGCGGCGCGGGAGAAGGGCGGCAGCGGAGGCGACACGTGGCGCGCGATGGTTGGGTGCGGGGCGCGGCGGTGCTGAGGTGGAGGCACCGGATTGGGCGAACGACGTGGCGGCGGCGCGGACATGTCCGGCGATCGGATGGACATGTTCGGCGATGCGAGAGGAGCGGGGCTAGGGTTCATCCGCGAAAATTTCAGGGATGGCCACATATATATAGGTAGAGGGAGCTAGGAGAGTCCAAATGAGGTGCGGTTTTCGGCCACGCGATCGTGATCGAACGACCGAGATGATGGAGAGGTTTTTGGTGGGTTTTGGGCCAAATTTGAGGGGTGTTGGGCTGCGACACACACGAGGCCTTTTTGGTCCCTCGGTTAACCGTTGGAGCATCAAACGAAGTCCAAATGGTACGAAACTTGACAGGCGGTCTACCGGTAGTAAACCAAGTCCGCTTGGCAAGTCTTGGTTCAATCCGGAAATGTTTAATCCCCAAACACAAGAAGAAGGTAGAAATGACCACCGGAGGAGAACGAAGCGCCGGAATGCAAAACGGACAATGGGGAAAATGCTCGGATGCATCAGACGAACTTGTTTGCAAATGAAATGCACATGATGACATGATATGCAATGCATGACACACAAGCAATGACAAGGCAACAACAGCGAATAACTAGACGACACCTGGCATATCGGTCTCGGGGCGTTACAACCCGCCTACGGACAAGGTCGCCTTCCTCAAAACACAGGCCATGAACCCTGCAGCTATGATAGTAGCGCAGGCTTGCTGGTAGCATGCAGCACGTGTAGCAGCCCAGAGACGGTTCTCCTCGAGAAGCAAAACATTGACACACCGGTGTTTTTCCCGTGCTACTTCATCGTAGCCAAGCACTGGAGGTGACCCGTAAATGAGTTCCTTGGGGATAGATGCTTCTGCCGCATAGAATAGGGAGAAGGGAGTCTGCCCGGTATCTCGATTTGGTGTCATTCTGAGGGACCAAAGAACCAAAGAAAGCTCATCGATCCACCGCCTCCCGTACTTCTGCAACTTATCAAATGTTCTCATCTTGAGCCCCCATAGCACTTCAGCATGGGTGGGCAGATGGATATTCTTAGAATGGAACTAGTAGGCTTCACACTGGTGACTAGCTCGACCACATCTTGGAGGGCTGTGGGCCAATAGAATCCTTGCCGAAATGCTTTCCCAACCAAAGCCCTTGATCCAATGTTGGGGCTGCACATGCCTTTGTGTATTTCCGCCAACCGTTCCATTCCTTCTTCTCGACAAATACACTTCAATTTCACACCATTGGGCCTTCTTCTCTATAGCGTGTCATCGATAGACTAATGCATACTGGCCCTCCGGGCTACTCTTTCTGCTTGTTCTTGCTCTTCGGGAAGTTCTCTGGTTTGGAGGAAATGGGCAATGTCCCTTGCCCAAGTTGGAGCCTGGGGCTCAGCAACGAGGACTAGTAGCACCTCTTCATTTGTGGGAGCGCATCCCTCGACCATGGGGACCAGAGCCCCGGCATGAGGGTATATCCCGACAAATGAAGGGGAGTTGTTTCCGGCAGGGTCCCTCCCAGGTGCCTCGAGAGGCTCTTCTGGGAGAGGCTTACTGGAGTCCAATTTCCTCCTCTTTCAGGCCATTGTTGTCGGGGATACGAAGGGGTGAGTAAGATGGAGAACAAAAGTTCCTGGTTCCACAGGAAGCTTCTGTGCAGCGCACTTTGACAGATGATCAGCAATGATGCTTTCCTGAGAGGGTACGTGCTCTGTTTGCAATCCATCAAAATGCTCCTCCAATCTTATCACTTCCTCGAGTTATGCCTCCATCAATGGACTTTGGTAATCCTTGTTGACTTGTCTCACCACAAGTTGTGAATCTCCTCGAATGATTAGCTTCTTGATCCCCAATTCTATGGCAATTCTGAGCCCTACAAGTAGACCTTCATATTCTGCTGTATTGTTGGTCGGCTCCTCTCGGGGAAAATATATCTAGACGACGTACCTTAGGTGCACCCCAGTCCGAGCAACGAGAAGCACGCCAGCTCCTGCACCCTGTAGGGAGAATGCACAATCAAAATACGTCATCCATTCTTGGGGCCCTTTCTTACCGGGGACAACTGTTTCTAGCACTTCTTCATTAGGGGTTGGCGTCCAGTCTGCAATAAACTCTACCAATGCCCTGCTTTGAATCGTTGATGTGCTTTCAAACTTCAGGCCAAAGTTGGATAACTCCAATGCCCATTCCACTAGCCTGCTTGTAGTCTCTGGGTTTTGGAGTATCCTTTGCAACAGGAAACGGGTGAAACCGTGATCTCATGGGCTTGGAAGTAGTGGCGCAGTTTCCTTGAGGCCATGACAAGCCCAAAAATCAATTTTTTCATGCTAGAATACCTGAATCTAGCCCCCTATAATAGGGAGCTGACAAAGTATACTTAGTGTTGCACCACCTTCTTCCTTGCCACGTCCTTGGGGTTGCCTCAGCTGCCGTGGTCCTCTTTGTCTTGATCCACATCTAGCCTTGTTAGGTTGTTCTCTCTATCTTCTCTGGGTGAAACACATGCTGAGGCTGCCATCTCCTCACTTTCCGCTACGCTAGTAAAGTTGCGCTAACCACTTGATTAGTCGCTGCCACGTATAGCAGCAATGGCTCTTGTGGTTTGGGTGCAACCAAAGTGGGTACATAGGATTAGTAGTTCTTCAAATCATGGAATGATGCATCTGCTTCCGGGGTCCACATCATAGCTCCTCCCTTCTTCAGAATCTTAAAGAACGGCAAGGCACGCTCGGCAGGCTTATATATGAACCTACTAAGTGCAACAACGCATCCTGTCAAACGCCTCACATCCTTAGCTGTCTTGGGTTCCTGAATCTACTCGATGGCCTTGATCCTATCTGTGTTGGCCTCGATCCCACGGTGGGATACAAAGAAACCAAGTAGCTGGCCGGAGGGAACGCCAAACACAGACTTCTCCGGGTTCAGCTTCAAGTTGATCCTATGTAGATTAGCAAATATCTCTTCTAAATCCTGGGTGAGGGTTGATCTGTGCTTTGTCTTGACCACAATATCATCCACATAAGCCTCAATGTTCCTATTCAACTGTGGTTCAAAACCAACCTGGACTCCTCTTGCAAAGGTGGACCCGGCACTATTCAACCCGAAAGGCATGCAGACAAAGCAATATGTACCACATGGGGTGATGAATGAGGTATTTTCTTCATCTTCCTTGGACATAAAGATCTGATGGTATCCAGAGTATGCATCCAAAAAGGAGAGAAAATCACACCCGAAAAATGGAATCCACAATCTGGTCGGTGCGCAGCAAGGGGAATGGGTCATTCGGGCATGCCTTGTTCAGATCCGTGAAATCTATGCAAAGCCTCCATTTCCCATTAGCCTTCCGCACAACCACTGGGTTTGCTAACCATGTTGGATGCAACAATCCTCTAACCAAACTAGCTGCCTCAAGTTTCTTGATCTCCTCGGCAATAAATTGCTGCCGCTCAAAGGCCAGCTGCCGGACTTTCTGCTAGACGAGTCGGGCATGTGGGCAGACACCAAGGTGGTGCTCGATTACCTCCCTGGGAACACCTGGGATATCAAATGGTGCCAGGGCAAACACATCGATATTCACCCGCAGGAAGGCAATGAGTGTGCTATTCTATTTGTCGTCAAGGGTGGCACTGATAGTGAAAGTACCATCAGCGCTAGCAAGCCCTGCCGGGACCTCTTTAACTTGGGGTGCAACAGCCTTGGATTTCTTGCTATTAGAACTCTCTGGCACGTCATCAACATGTGTGGCGCACTCTGAAGAGGTATGCTTCCTGGATTCCTCATCAGTGCCCCTACTAGACTTCTTCTTTCCTTCACTTTCCTTGGCAGGAACTGCAGCCTTAGCGGCCTCTACCGCGACTACATCCCGCTAAATCTTATCCACACAAATAATTGCGTCTTTCTTGTCTGACGGAATGGAAATGACGACCATTGGCCCTGGCATCTTCAAAGTGTTATAGGCATAGTGGGATGCCACCATTAACTTGGCTAGGGCAGGACGCCTAAGGATTCCTGTGTATGGCAGTGGGAGGTCGACCACATTGAACACAACCTTCTTAGTCCTGTAGTTCAACTCTCCTCCAAATGTCACTAGCAACGTGATCTTTCCCTTAGGATGACTCCTATTGGGATTGACTCCTTGAAACTTGTCAGTGGCCTTAAGCTCTTCCTCTACTATCTGGAGTTTGCTGATAACCTTTGGGCAAATCAGATTCAACCCGGCCGCGCCGTCGTCCAACATCTTTGTGACCTTGGCGTTTCGGATTGTTGGTGAGACCAACAATGGCAAGCACCCTACCGCAGTGATACGGTCGGGATGATCCTCTTCATCAAAGATGATGGGCATGCGTGACCACTTGAGCTGCTTCCAAGAATCTACCGCTCGCTCCATGGCACTGACCTCACGTGTTCACTATTTAGGTTGGCGGTGAGAGGAGTGCAGAGATGCACCTTCTGAGAATTCCTGCTCGCTGGTTTCCTCTTCATTCCCTCCATCACTTTCATCATTGCAATCCTCTTTCTCTCGGCCTATGGCGGGTTTCCCTTTGTTCTGAGGAGCCTTGTCGGGGCAATTTGCTTCACTGCCCCGACCCTTCTTGCCAGTACCATTTTGACCCTTTTCCTTATCACGATTCTCATACTCAACCCTCTTGCTCTTGACGAGCTGCTCAACTTGATGACACTCCTGGAGATCGTGGCCTTTTTTCTGATGAATCTTGCAGTATGGTCCATCACCTTTCCCGGGTTTCTCAACAGTCACAACCTTCCCGCAGTCAACGCATGTGGCAGCCTCCTTGCCAGGGGCTTCCACCTTAACCTTCTTGCCGGTACTAGCCATGCCTTATCCCTTACTGGTCATCACCACCTTGTCTTTGCGCTTCTTGTTCTTCTTCTTCTGACTGGCGGTCTCGTCGTCATCTTATGAGTCGATATCAACGCAATCTTCCTCTCCAGGAATTTTTCTCCACTCCTCCACTAGAGCAGACTTGTCTGCTAACGTGTAAAGCTCCTTCACAGTCTTGGGCAACCGAATGTTCATCTTGGAACATATCCCACGGTTGCGCACATTGGACTGGAAAGCAGATATCACAGATGCCGGGTGGATGTCTTGCATGTTTCTGTGTACTCGGCTAAATCTCTACAAGTACTTTCATAGAGTGTCTCCTTCCTTCCACTGGAGAAGCTGCAAGTCGCTGGGCCGGCCTAGTTCTCGGTGGCCGCTCGTGAAGGCGCCAATGAACTCATGGCACAAGTCAGACCAGGTCGAAATTGAGTTCTCTAGCAGGTGCATCAGCAAGGACCTCACATTTGACTTGAGTGTCCAAGGGAAGAAGTAGGCGAACACCTTCTCATCTCTTCCCCTGGTAGCTTGAACAGCGATGGTGTAGATGCTCAAGAACTCTGCGGGGTATAGTTTCCCAACCTCAAATGTGCGAGTGGACGGCCAACGAACTTGTCGTAGCTCACGGGTGAAAGCAGGGCACCCAACCTTGAAAGGCAGGCACCCGCCACCTCCGAGCGTAGGCCAGTCGATGTCAGGGCCATCGCACCCATTGGACCGGAAGTGGTCGTCACGGCGCCGCTCGACGACGACGCGTGCGGTCCCCTCCGCCTGTTCTCCGAGGCTCGCCGTTTGCCTTGACGCGCTCGAGGGTCTGAAGAGGCCATCGAGAAATCATCGGGCTCTTGGTTTCATGGCTCCCGTGTTGCTTTCCATGGGGTGGATTGCAGCGTGGGGGTGACCCCCGCCGCACGATTGGCCGCACGAGCCGTTGTTGTTGCATGGGGAGGCTGCGGCGGTGTAACGCCCCAAGACCAAAGCTTCAGATGCCTTCCAGGGTTTCCGGGTTTCGTTGTGAGATTTGTTTGGTTCGTTGCATCATGTGCATTGCATCATGTCATCATGCCATCTTTTCTCAAAGCTAACTAAAACTCTGTAAATAAATTGCATGGACCTTCGGTCCATTTAAACCGAGGGGATTCACAAGGTGATTCTCTTTATAACATATCCTCCCGTTATTAGGGAGCTATATTTAAAATTCCATTGTTTTGGAATCACCCGTGAACCCACTTGCATATTAAATACCTTGGCCATTTTCTTCTTCAAGTTTCGACTCTCTAGTCTTGCCAATAATTCTTTCACCATTTTCCGGAGCTCTAACAAAATCCCAAACATTTTTGGACTTATCGAATACCGACTTCCTTCTCACACTCATTTGAATTAAATTCAAATGAGTTGGAATTCAAACTTCACATGTGTGCTCTTTCTTATTATCTTGGAACAAGCTCATCTTTATGAGTCCGGGGAAATTAACCTCCTGCTCAAATTCCATCCCTAACACTTCCTTTATTATCTTTTTCTTCGATATTTTTTCCTGTTTTGGGAGATAAAAGGAGAAGTTTTAAAGATGAGTGAGAGAGAGCTGCAGGCCCATTCTCCTTCTAAGGCCCGGCCGGCGCCCTCCACGCAGGGCCTCCTGCACCGGCCCCCCCTAGGCCATTTGCACCCTAGGCCCAGTACCCTGCGCTAACCCCATCCCGATCGATCCTCTCCCTCGCATCTTCCCTCGTGCCGCCAGAGGGATCGAGAGATCCCTCGACCTCTCCCCTTCGCCCCATACATTCTCTCGCTCGCAGTTCCTCTCCTCCCTCTACTTCGCGCCTCCCGAAGACGACTAGGACGTTCTTCCTCCCGCTGGAACCAGGAGCGACACCGCCCTTGACCCGCCTCACCATCGCCATGGCCAGAAGCCGCGCCTCGGTTGCTTCTTGTACCGCAGCCGCCGGCCTCTCCTCTCCTGCATCATCCCCGACGCCGACAAGCCTGCCGCCGTGCCAGGACCAGCGCCTGCCCTCTGTTAACTCTGCCGGCCATGACTCCGCGACCCGTGAACCTCCTCCATGGTCTTCCTCCTTGCCGCCATGGGCGCGAGGCTCGAGCTCACCCGCCCTACCGCGTCGCCAGGGCCGCCGGGCACCACAGCCTGTCGGCTTCTTCTCTGCTTGAGGATCTCCAGCAGCCGCGCATGGCTATGCCTGACATGGAGCTCCGCCACTGGGGCTGCTCCTCGCCTGCGTCGCTGCCTTCCCTCGCGCTGCTACTCCTCTGCTTCTCCTCTGCCGCCCGCAGTGCGCGTGGCCGAGCTGTCCTACCTTGTTCGACCACCGGAACCGTGCCAAGTCATTGCCTCTTTGCATCAAGTACCAGGACACTACGAAACCTGAATCGCCAAGGGCGGACCCATCAAGTACCCCTTCAGATTCATCAAGACCCTCATGTACAACTACACCCAATGATGTGACAAGTAGCCCGACAACATGTACATCTACGCCGCCAAGACCGGACCGACATGTACCCCGACGTCGCGTGTACCACTACCGTCACCCCAAAGACGTTGGAGTCATCAAGTACCTCTCCGAACGAACATGAACGACTACCTTCGCAAGAACGGGTCCGAAGACCCCAAGTACCACGACACGGATGACATGAACGTCTAGGGAAACTTGTGCAACGATAAACATGTACCACTACCATCGCCGAGATCGCGAGAACCTCTATCGCCGACCCTAGAGCGTGCGAGAACGACTACTTCCACTACCGCCGTCGTGAGAACGGCTACTTCCTCTACTTTGCACCCAACGAGTATTGTCCCGCTCGCACGCTCCGATGGTATAACCCCGAGACGACCGCCCGTGAACGAATGCATGTGTGGTGTATGAGATGCTCGTGCTTGCTCCAGGCTCAAATTGTTGGTGCACGTTGCCCCTCTTTTGCCTTGTCACCGTCGTCGACCCGTGGGAACCCGGTAACCGGCAGCACCCCACCGTTCATCGCATGACACGCTCCCGTCACACTTGTTCTTTTCCACCGGCATCTCAATCGAGTTTCCAGAACCGGAATGTTGCCGTGGCACCATTTTCGTTATCGTTGCCGTGGCACCCCTTTCCTCTCCACCATGGTGAAAAGTGCTTCATAATGCTCTTGTCAACTTTTAATAAAAATTGCATAATCTTGTTCATGTCATCCGCATCATGTTAACAACATCAAGAATGTTTAAAATTGTTGTTTGCATTAATTTGCTAAATGCATCTGGGGATTTACCGGATTTGTTGTCTGCTATATCCGGCCCCAATCAAATTGTTTAGATAGATAATTCCTTTATGTTTCACCTCTTGACATTCTTAACAACATTTAATATTGTTGGGTACATAAACGGGATCGAACTAAATAATGGATTGTGGTGTTTTGTCAATATGCATCCCGTTGCATATTGAGCACCACTTAATTTGTAGGATTGTTTGCGCATTTTTGCCATGCCATGCTTCATTAAACCAGACATGCATCATACTTGTTTGTGCATCATGCCATGTTATGTGATGGTTGTTTACAATGTTGTTTGCTTCTTTCCGGGTTGTTTCCCTCGTTAGCTTCGGTTCCGTTCTGGAGTTGTGAGCATCCGTTCGACTACATCCATTTGTCTTCTTCATGGACTCATTCTTCTTCCTTGCGGGATCTCAGGCAAGATGACCATGCCCTCGAAATCACTTCTATCTTTGCTTGCTAGTTGCTCGCTCTTTTGCTATGCCTATGTTGTGATACCTACCACTTGCTTATAATGCCTCCCATATTGTTAAACCAAGCCTGTAACCCACCTTGTCCTATCAAATCATTGTTTGGCTATGTTACCGCTTTGCTCAGCCCCTATTATAGCGTTGTTAGTTGCAGGTGAAGATTGAAGTTTGTTCCCTTTTGGAGCATGGAGATGTTGTTCCTTCTTGGAACATGTTTACTTGTTGGGATATCAAAATATCTCTTATCTAATTAATGCATCTATATACTTGGTAAAGGGTGGAAGGCTCGGCCTTATGCCTGGTGTTTTGTTCCACTCTTGCCGCCCTAGTTTCCGTCATATCGGTGTTATGTTCCTGGATATTGCGTTCCTTACGCGGTTGGGTTATAATGGGAACCCCTTGACAGTTCGCTTTGAATAAAACTCCTCTAGCAAGGCCCAACCTTGGTTTTACCATTCGCCACCTAGCCTTTTTCCCTTGGGTTAGGCCATCCCAAGGGTCATCTTTATATTGACCCCCCTCCCTGGCCAGTGCTTGTCTAAGTGTTGGTTCGAAACAGAGCCACTTGCGGCGCCACCTCGAGGAAACTTGAGGGCTGGTTTTAGCTGTACATAGTGTTCATCCGGTGTTGCCCTGAGAACGAGATATGTGCAGCTCCCATCAGGATGTCGGTGCATCGGGCGGTCTTGCTGGACTTGTTTTTACCATTGTCGAGGATGTCTTGTAACCGGGATTCTGAGTCTGATCGGGTCTTCTCGCTAGAAGGAATATCCTTCGTTGACAGTGAGAGCTTGTGTTGGGCTAAGTTGGGACACCCCTGCAGGGATTGAAATTTTGAAAGCCGTGCCCGTGGTTATGGGAAGATGGGAATTTGTTAATGTCCGGTTGTAGAAAACCTGAAGTTGACCTTAATTAAAATACATCACCCGCGTGTGTAACCATGATGGTCTCTTCTCGGCGGAGTTCGGGAAGTGAACACGGTGTTGGAGTTATGCTTGACGTAGGTTGTTCTAGGATCACTTCTTGATCATTGTTTTATCGAACGTGCCTTACCTTCTCTTCTCGGTCTCATTTGCGTATGTTTAGCCACTATATATGCTAGTCGCTTGCTGCAGCTCCACCTCATACCTTTTACCCTTCCTATAAGCTTAAATAGTCTTGATCGCGAGGGTGTGAGATTGCTGAGTCCCCGTGACTCACAGTTACTTCCAAAACCAGTTTGCAGGTGCCGATGTTACCGTTCAGGTAACGCAACCAAGCTCAGGAGGAACCCGATGAAGATCTTGTCCATTGTGTTGTTTCGTTTCAGTCGATCAGTAGTGGAGCCCAGTTGGGACGATCGGGGATCTGTGTAGCATTTGCGGTAGTCTTCTTTTATTTTGGTTCCGTAGTCGGACCTTGATTGTATCTGGTTGATGTAATGCTTTATTCATGTAATAGTGTGAAGTGGCGATTGTAAGCCAACTATGTATCTCTTTCCCTTATGTATTACATGGGTTGTGTGAAGATTACCTCACTTGCGACATTGCTTTCAATGCGGTTATGCCTCTAAGTCGTGCTTCGACACATGGGAGATATTGCCGCATCGAGGGCGTTACAAGTTGGTATCAGAGCCTTCCCCGACCTTAGGAGCCCCCTGCTTGATCGAATCGCTGGCGTTATTGAGTCTAGTAATGTTTTGAGTCATTTAGGAATTATATATCGGAGAGTAGGATTCTTTTTACTCCTCAGTCCCTTCATCGCTCTGGTGGGACATCCTGACATAGAGTTTTGACTCTTCTCTTCTCAAATTTCACTAAAAAAATTTAGGATCACGCGGGTATCTTGGAATCGTTCCGATGGTTTTGTGACTAGAACATTGTTCTTGGTGCCTCCTGACATTTAGGGGTTGTGGCAGTGTCCCGGGGAGTTGAGCTCCGAGGTGTTGTCATCACAATTTTATCGTTGCAGTTCTGGAAGACCTGAGTTTAGTTTCGCCGACATCGAAAATCTCTTTTATGATGTTGTTGGTGAGATAACCTTGACGCCACCCAGTACTGGGGTGGGAGTTCGGGAGTATTGCCATAACTCGTATAACAGATGCTTTTCGGAGGTTGAGGTAAATGATTTCCAAAGTTTTCTTGGTTATGTGTTGAAGGATGGATACAGCCTGATGTAGGATTTGTTAGTTTGGGTGAGATATTATGTTTCCCCTGTATCCCCAACACCTGATTGCATAACCGGAAAATTTCAAGAGTTTATAAGAGGGAATTCAAGTAGCTCTTAGGATATCGTTCCAACAGATGTATGATATGAAATTGGGGTTCGACGTCAAGTGGTCCGCCTATCCATGGTTGGTTTTACACTGGTCTCGTTGTGTCTTAAAGAGTCCTTGGCTATGCCGACTCGGGGACGCTTCGTATGTCATGTGCACTGCCTGGTACATGATGGTGCTGTACGATCGAGCCCGTGTAGGCCCCACCATGAAAACTTCGGACGAAACCTCTATCATATGTTTGTTCTGGCTTATTTTGCAAGCCAATCCTTTGTGTTGTTTTGAATTGTGGTATTCGAGTTGCTTCGAAGTCAAATGTTGATTCCATACCTTGCATAAGCGGTGTTCTCATATTTCTATGTGAAATACTAATCGCTTCTCTTTGAGATGATCCCATCATTCTTTCCATCCGCAAGTTTAAATTCTATGTCTTCTCAACGTTGTTCGTTTCACTCGTCCCAATATGCCTTTGTTTTCCCACCCTCCCACCCTTGTTTCTTCAAGGACTCGGATTTCTTTATAGAGTATCCATCTTTTTGATGTGAAGTCTCTCTATTCTTTTCCGTCAATGTTTTTACCCAGTGGTTCTCATGAAGATGCTCTATTAGCTCAATATTCTCCATTCTTTTTCTTCTTCGGTGGATTCATGTCAAGCTTTGTGGATCATATCCTTTTTCCTTGTTTCAAATACCTTCTCATGCCGGTGCTCATCATATTCATTCATTTCTCGCTATTCAATTATTCCGAAGTGCTGAAGATATCTCGAAGATTCGTGTTTCCACTATGCATTTGTTCAAGCTCTTTCGAGATTGGTATCTCATTCAAGCCGTTTTAATTCAACCGGTGCATTCTCTCTTTTAAATCATTTCAACGATGTTTCTCTTGAGTGGGCCCTAACCCACAGCTCTTTTCCCAGGATCATACCTGACTCTTCTTATTTTTTCCGGAGCTTCTCAAATTCTTTTCTAAAGTTTGGCGTAAGAATGAATTATCATCAGTCTTATGTCTTTCTCCAAGATCTGTCGAATTCTTTTCATCGTTGGCTCAACCTCTTCCTTTTGATTCTTCCGGAGTGTCTAAATAATTCATGGTGGTGTTTCTCGTAGTCATTCTCAGATTGGAAGACCGAAGAAGATTGTCTCTCAATCTTGCTCCATTCCCTTCAAGATTTGTGATTCCATCTCGTTGCCATCCTCTCATAATTGTATTCGATTGTGATAATTCTTTTCACCCATCCGGAGTAATTCAGGAGTTTTTTTCAGTTTGATTCTCCGGAGCCCATCATCTCAGAATTATTCATTCTTAGTTGTCAGTTATCATTCTCCAATCTTATCGGTGCATCATTCAAGTATTCTCTAATCAGTTTATGATCTCTTCGTTCTCATGTATCTACATTCTCTCAAGCATCTTCGTTCATTTGCTAAATTCTTCCCGGTGTTTTCATTATCTTTTCTTTGTTCATTTTTTAGTTCTTTCTATGGTTCATTCAAGATTTCTTCTTCCTTCGTTTATCATATCAATTTATTCTTGTTCCAATTCAAACGGTGGTTCGTTCAAGAGATCTCTTCCTTTCGTTGTCGTATCTAGTCATTCGTTGTTTTCCAAATTCTACCGGTGATTCGTTGAAGACCTTCCCAAGTTTGCTCCATATCTGTCTTAATCTTTTTTCAACGAGAATAAGTAGTATGCCAAATCCGTTGCTTGTCATCAATTAAATTGGTGAAGGATAAGCATAATGTAATTCCTTATTCTTGTTTCATCGAGTAAATTCAATTCCTTATTCCGGAGGTTCGTCTTATCTCACTCTCAGTTCAAGATGCTTCATCTTTCTTTTCCGGAGTTCCTAGCTTTTCCGCATTATCTCATCGTGAAGCTCCTTATAAATCTTTACAAGGTTTCACCTTGAGTTTTCAACTTCTCCTTCCTTTCGTTATCCTTTTGTTTACCGGAGTTCTTCATGGAGGTTCTACATGTCGGTTCATCAAGGACGTAATTCCTTCTCGAGATGTTCATTGAGATTCTTTTCAGAGGAACTCAAGCATTTTTCATCCTGCCATCCGGAGTGCAATTCTTTCTTCCGTACCATTTAAGGTGGTGCTATGTCATTCTTGATAATTTGAGTTCATGTTTCATGATTCACATGTTGTTAAGAAAGAGATATTTTAAATCCATCAACCTCTTCATTGGAGTTATCTTGGGTTATATTTCACCTAAAGCCTTCCCTAAGGATTGTTCCTATTAATGGTGATAATATATGATCCAAGTTCTCCATCTACCCTCCCGGTGAAATATTTTCTCGCCTTCTTGTTCATATCAATCCAATTCTTTTTCCCGTGAGTGGCAGGTTGTGACCTCATAATTGAATATGTATTCTTTAAGCCCATTTCAAGTTTTTCTTTCGTTGTTGTTTTTTTTCAACAATTCCGTTTGACCTTTCTCTTCAAGATGCTTTTCAAGCTCATTTGAGTTAGAAGATGGTGTTTTATTCTCCGGTCTTTTGTTCCGACGATCTACCTTTTATTCCTTCATCCGGAGGCATTGTGATGTCGCTATCTTCGACCCATCATCTTGTTTTGCCAAGATCATCTTCAATTCCTTCCTTTTCAGTCGGAGTGCTGCCCAAATTATATCAATCTTATACCTTCTTGATCTTGTATTAACCGGAGTGTCATAGTGATTGATCCTTATTGTTCCTTGTACTTCTCGTTTATACCGGAGTGTTTGGATGTACTTCTTGTCCATTGCAACCCTTTTCTCATGTTTTTCAACCTACAGGGTTCTAGTAATGATCCTTGTTCCACTTTTTCTCACGGAGTGTTTTCAACTTTGTGCATCTTCGTTCTTTTCTTCCATTCAACTTGTTCAACATCTAAAGGTTCTTTGGTTTCATTCGTTTGTCCAAGAAGCAACTTAGTTTTTACCTCTTCTCTTTCCCTTCCGTTTTTCCCTCCGGTGCCATCCTGGATCTCGGGACGAGATCCTCTCGTAGTGGTGGAGTGTTGTAACGCCCCAAGGACGGAGCTTCAGATGCCTTCCAGGGTTTCCGGGTTTGGTCGTGAGATTTGTTTGGTTCGTTGCATCATGTGCATTGCATCATGTCATCATGCCATCTTTTCTCAAAGCTACCTAAAACTCTCTAAACAAATTGCATGGATCTTCGATCCATTTAAACCGAGGGAATTCACATGGTGATTCTCTTTATAACATATCCTCCCATTATTAGGGAGATATATTTAAAATTCCATTGTTTTGGAATCACCCGTGAACCCACTTGCATATTAAATCCCTTGGCCTTTTTCTTCTTCAAGTTTTGACTCTCTAGTCTTGCCAATAATTCTTTCACCATTTTCCGGAGCTCTAACAAAATCCCCAACATTTTTGGACCTATCGAATACCAACTTCCTTCTCACACTCATTTGAATTAAATTCAAATGAGTTGGAATTCAAACTTCACACGTGTTCTCTTTCCTATTTTCTTGGAACAAGCTCATCTTTATGAGTCTGGGGAAATTAACCTCCCGCGCAAATTCTATCCCTAACACTTCCTTATTCTCTTTTTCTTCGATTTTTTTTCCTGTTTTGGGAGATAAAAGGAGAAGTTTTAGAAAGGAGCGAGATAGAGGAGCAGGCCCATTCTCCATCTAAGGCCCAACCGGCGCTCTCCACACTGGGCCTCCTGCACCGCCCCCCCTAGGCCATTTGCACCCTAGGCCCAGCGCCCTGCACTAACCCTAGGCGCTCAAGACAACTCCCATCCCGGTTGATCCTCTCCCTCGCATCTTCCCTCGCGCCGCCAGAGGGATCGAGAGATCCCTCGACCTCTCCCCTTCGCCCGATACCTTCTCTCGCCCACAGTTCCTCTCCTCCCTCTGCTTCGCGCCTCCCGAAGACGACTGGGACGTTCTTCCTCCCACTAGAACCAGGAGCGACGCCGCCCTTGACCCGCCTCACCATCGCCATGGCCGGAAGCCACGCCTCGGTTGCTTCTTGTACCGCAGCCGCCGGCCTCTCCTCTCCTATATCATCCCCAACGCCGGCAAGCCCGCCACCGCGCTAGGACCAGCGCCTCCCCTGCGTTAACTCTGCCCGCCAGGAGCCCGCGACCCGTGCACCTCCTCCATAGTCTTCCTCCTTGCCGCCATGGGAGCGAGGGTCGAGCTCGCCCGCCCTACCCTGTCGCCAGGGCTGCCGGGCACCACAGCCTGTCGGCTTCTTCTGTGCTTGAGGATCTCTAGTAGGTGCGCATGGCTACGCCTCCCATGGAGCTCCGCCGCTGGGGCTGCTCCTCGCCTGCGTCGCTGCCCTCCCTCGCGCTGCTACTCCTCTGCTTGTCCTCTGCCGATCGCAGCGCGCATGGCCGAGCTGCCCTGCCATGTTCGACCACCGGAACCATGCCAAGTCTTTGCCTCTTTGCATCAAGTACTAGGACACTACAAAACCTGAATTGCCAAGGCCGGACCCGTGAATTACCCCTTCAGATTCGTCAAGACCCTCATGTATAACTACACCCGAAAATGTGACAAGTACCCCGTAACATATACATCTACGCCGCCAAGACCGGACCGACAAGTATCCCGACGTCGCGTGTACCACTACCGTCACCCCGAAGACGTTGGAGACATCAAGTACCTCTCCGAATGAACATGAACGACTACTATCGCAAGAACGGGACCGGAAAGTCCGAAGACCCCAAGTACCACGACACGGATGACATGAACGTCTATGGAAACTTGTGCAACGATAAACATGTACCACTACCCTCGCTGAGATGGCGAGAACCTCTATTGCCGACCATAGAGCGTGCGAGAACGACTACTTCCACTACCGCCGTCGTGAGAACGGCTACTTCCTCTACTTTGCACCGAACAAGTACTGTCCCGCTCACATGCTTCGAAGGTATAACCCCGAGACGACCGCCCGTGAACGAATGCATGTGTAGTGTATGAGATGCTCATGCTTGATCCATGCTCAAATTGTCGGTGAACATTGCCCCTCTTTTGCCTTGTCACCGTCGTCGACTAGTGGGAACCCGGTAACTAGGAGCACCCACCATTCATCGCATGACACGCTCCCATCACACTTGTTCTTTTCCACCGGCATCTCAATCGAGTTTCAGGAATCGGAATGTTGCCGTGGCACCGTTTTCGTTATTGTTGCCGTCGCACCCCTTTCCTCTCCACCACGGTGACAAGTGCTTCATAATGCTCTTGTCAACTTTTAATAAAAATTGCATAATCCTGTTCATGTCATCCGCATCATGTTAACAACATCAATAATGTTTAAAATTGTTGTTTGCATTAATATGCTAAATGCATATGGGGATTTACCGAATTTGTTGTTTGCTATATCCGGCCCCAATCAAATTGTTTAGATAGATAATTCCTTTATGTTTCACCTCTTGACATGCTTAACAACATTTAATATTGTTGGGGTACATAAACGAGATCGAAATAAATAATGGATTGTGGTGTTTTGTCAATATGCATCCCGTTGCATATTGAGCTCCACTTAATTTGTAGGATTGTTTGTGCATTTTTGCCATGCCATGCTTCATTAAACCGGACATGCATCATACTTGTTCGTGCATCATGCCATGTTATGTGATGGTTGTTTACTATGTTGTTTGCTTCTTTCCGGGTTGTTTCCCTCATTAGCTTCGGTTCCGTTCTGGAGTTGTGAGGATCCGTTCAACTACGTCCATTTGTCGTCTTCATGGACTCGTTCTTCTTCCTTGCGGGATCTCAGGCAAGATGACCATACCCTCGAAATCACTTCTATCTTTGCTTGCTAGTTGCTCGCTCTTTTGCTATGCCTATGCTGCGATACCTACCACTTGCTTATTATGCCTCCGATATTGTTAAACCAAGCCTCTAACCCACCTTGTCCTAGCAAAACGTTGTTTGGCTATGTTACCGCTTTGCTCAGCCCCTATTATAGCATTGTTAGTTGCAGGTGAAGATTGAAGTTTGTTCCCTGTTGGAACATGGAGATGTTGTTCCTTCTTGGAACATGTTTACTTGTTGGGATATCACAATATCTCTTATCTAATTAATGCATATATATACTTGGTAAAGGGTGGAAGGCTCGGCCTTATGCCTGGTGTTTTGTTCCACTCTTGCCGCCCTAGTTTCCGTCATATCGGTGTTATGTTCCCGGATATTGCGTTCCTTACGCGGTTGGGTTATAATGGGAACCCCTTGATAGTTCGGCTTGAATAAAACTCCTCCAGCAAGGCCCAACCTTGGTTTTATCATTCGCCACCTGGCCTTTTTCCCTTGGGTTAGACCAGCCCAAGGGTCATCTTTATTTTAAACCCCCCCCCTGGGCCAGTGCTTGTCTAAGTGTTGGTCCGAAACAGAGCCACTTGCGGCGCCACCTCGTGGAACTTTTGGGCTGGGTTTAGTTGTACGTAGTGTTCATCCGGTGTTGCCCTGAGAACGTGATATGTGCAGCTCCCATCAGGATGTCGGCGCATCGGGCGGTCTTGCTGGACTTGTTTTACCATTGTTGAGGATGTCTTGTAACTGGGTTTTCGAGTCTGATCGGGTCTTCCTGCTAGAAGGAATATCCTTCGTTGACCGTGAGAGCTTGTGATGGGCTAAGTTGGGACACCCTTGCAGGGATTGAACTTTCAAAAGCCATGCCCGTGGTTATGGGCAAATGGGAATTTGTTAATGCCCGGTTGTAGAAAACCTGAAGTTGACCTTAATTATAATACATCAACCGCGTGTGTAACCGTGATGGTCTCTTCTCGGCGGAGTTCGGGAAGTGAACACGGTGTTGGAGTTATGCTTGGCATAGGTTGTTCTAGGATCACTTCTTGATCATAGTTTTATCGAACGTGCCTTGCCTTCACTTCTCGGTCTCATTTCCATATGTTTAGCAACTATATATGCTAGTCGCTTGCCGCAGCTCCACCTCATACCTTTTACCCTTCCTATAAGCTTAAATAGTCTTGATCGCGAGGGTGTGAGATTGCTGAGTCCCCGTGACTCATAGTTACTTCCAAAACCAGTTTGCAGGTGCCGATGTTACCATGCAGGTGATGCAACCAAGCTCAGGAGGAGCCTGATGAAGATCTTGTCCATTGTGTTGTTTCATTTCAGTCGATCAGTAGTGGAGCCCAGTTGGGACGATCGGGGATCTATGTAGCATTTGCGGTAGTGTTCTTTTATTTTGGTTCCATAGTCGGACCTTGATTGTATCTTGTTGATGTAATGCTTTATTCATGTAATTGTGTGAAGTGGCGATTGTAAGCAAACTATGTATTTCTTTCCCTTATGTATTACATGGGTTGTGTGAAGATTACCTCACTTGCGACATTGCTTTCAATGCGGTTATGCCTCTAAGTCGTGCTTCGACATGTGGGAGGTATAGCCGCATCGAGGGCGTTATAGGCGGGCTAGCTCACTGTGATCCTTCCGCCTTGGCAAAACCAATAAGACTCTGGATAGTGGCTCCTCACTCATTCATCTAATTAGTTGCCTTCGGAAATCTCAAAAGCAGCTGGGCTCGCGCCATGTCCTCTGAGGAAGTGCTTGGCATAGGTGATGATGATGTGGATCGTAGTGTCGCCCGACTCCATATGGTGTCGGTGGCGACCGCATCGTGCCCTCATTGTTGTGAACCAGCCTCTTGGAGGGCGTGGTGATGTGGTGGAGGCGCTTGAGGGCCCGTGGCTACATTGGGCAAAGTAGTTGGGTCAGCCCATCCCGTGGGTGGCGCATGCCCTCCGGTCGTGCCTACAATGGGGGTGGCCGGACGGTTGCGATAGGCCCCAGAACGAGCTCCACCATAGTGGATGTGCCGTTCGGCGAGAAGAAGGGGTTCAGACGGAATAATCCCTCCGTCCGTACCTCGTGGAGCATGGCCGTTGGGATGTTGGTGATGCTGTCCTTCCCCGGTGCTTCCCGCTCCTGTGTCAACAATGGGGGAGGTGGTAACAGCGCCGCCTGCACCGACCACGTCCCCCCATAGCGTCCGCGTCGTCATGCGTCCCTGCATTCCCCACGTCACCGACGGTCGCGGGCGGCGAAGCCTTTCAGGTGGATGGGTGGTTTGCAGCACCGGGTTTCTTTTTGGACGCCATAGTCGATGACAAAAATGGCAAGTTATCCCCCTACCTGGCGCGCCAAAGATGTCATGGGAAACCACGGCCACCTATGGGGCCATGAGCCCCTTTTTGGTTCGGCGAGGGGATAGGCATGTTGCACAAAGAGCAAAGAAGCGTAGCACAGTGCAGCAGAGATCACACAAGCAGTTTTACCTAGTTTCGGGCCGCCGTGAGGGGTAAAACCGTACTCCTGCTTTGGTGGATTGATAGTGGAAATCTGGTGGCGGACATAGTGCATTTTCTCGGCAAGGTCGCCATAGGGTAGGACTGGCTACACGCATATGAGTGTGTTAGGGTATGAATCAGCCAACCCTTTCTCAGGTCGCCATGGGCCTCCTTTTATAGATTAAGGGGTCACCAAGGTGGCAAATTAGTCTTTACGCACTGATTAGATAACAAACAGTGTTGTCGCACCTAACTCTGCAGGCTAACATAGCACTTTAAATGCGCCATATAGTGTCACATCGCAGCATGCCCGGCAACACTTGCTGGGGTTTTTTGCCATCTTTGCACCTGCTTGCTTGACACGTCTCAAGACGGGTGTCATATGGAGGTGTTTGCTGTTGGAAGTGGCTACCATGTGGGAAGAAGCAGCCACTTAGTCACTCTGGGCTTGACACCACACTGATCGAGGACTTGAGTCGCTCGTGAGGTGGAGTGGTGGCTTGGCTTGCCTTCGCTAGCCCCGGCAGGCCTGCCGGGCCTATCTGGAAGCTTGCTATCGGGGCAATCCCAACCTAGCCAGGCTCGCCTACCTGGCAAGGGAGGTTTCTTCCTTAGCGATACCTTTTTCCTCTGGCTCTTCTTGGTCTCCCTCAACTGCATTTGGATCCTTCAACGGAATTGATCCATCGTGCTTGGGTTGATCATGGTGTTCAAATCTTGTCTTCAGGCCTATGCAAAGTCTGGGCAACAGACCTAGGGTTTATTGCACCGACACCATTGAAAGTCGAATGGGTTCTACGCCCGTGGGCCCTGGTCATGTCAATACCCCGATTGACCTATTAGATGATGATTCAGAGGATCTCAACCCTCCGTCCGTAGGTATTCCTTCTCCCCAGGATATTGCATGTGATCCGCAGAGCTTTGAGAAGATGATTGGAGACCTCCCAGCTCGGTTTTGGGATAGCCAAAATTGTTTGGTATGGCCCACACTTTAGCGACTTGCACTAACAAGGTTAGGTGCCGCAAATGTTTTCGGTCTGGTCGCGTTAAAAAATTGCATCCTCCAACCACCTGAGTCGTCCATCTGGGTGCCCAAAGTACCATCGTCAGGCTTTGTTTCTCGCACCCGGGCAGAACACCTTGCCTCTCCGCCTTCCAATCCAACACAACCCAAAAAACCCCAATTTGCTTCTCTTCCATTGCCGTGGCCACCATTGCAATCTCTCGTCGCTCCTCCACCTTCGCCTGACCTTTCCATGGCGGTCTACGATGTAGACGCTCATAGCTTTCTTCCTGCTGGGAATGACATCATCAATAGTAGTGGTGAAAGATTGTTGCGTACATGCTTCACTACTCATCACCCACCTCCAAAGATGCATGATAAGTTCATGGTGGCCATTGTGGAGCCCGTGCCTCCTGCTCATGTGGTGGCCATCCGGTGAGAGAAGGTGCTTCACTTCATCACTCAGACGCTGCATGTTTTGGTATGTTATGCTCAACGATGGGTCCATGGAGTTGGCCTTTTGAGATGGAAGATCCAATGGTCAGAGGTTCTTTTACTATGCATCTACCTTTCCCCCTGGGTTTAGATGAGGAGGGAGTTGTGTTTTGTCAAATTTATACCACATGATCAAGGGGAAGGATTTCGTGCCTTGCAAGGTTATCGTACCAGATGGTTGAGGTTTATTGGCATACCTCTTGATTATCAGAACACTCAGGGCTTAGCAGATGTGGTTGGTACTTTTTGTCAGTTTCATGATTGCACTCATCATGACCGTCACCATGCTTGCTCGTTTGTCAGAGCATCTTTCCCTGACAATGCTCTTGTTCCTCGTGACGTAGTGTTCAAAGAGTTCGCCAACTAGGGAGGAACAATTGTATCTTGAACTTCTGCTTGCTATATTATTGATGTGAAATTTGCTGAGACCATGATTGGTACGGATGAGGAGCCAATGCCTGGAGAAATCCCACCACAACCCTTTTGGGCAATGCCGCCCTAACCGGCATTGGGCCGGAATGTTGTGCCTCAGGATCATCAGCACTAACAGCAAAACATGAATGTTTGGGGCCAGAATGCTCAGCACGATGATGGCTGGGGTCCGTGGGAGCAACAAGACCAAAACCAACAGATGGAGGATGCGCCTACAGAAGATCTGCACGATGAGGTGGTGGAGCAGAACTCCATTGTTATGAACCCACCTTCTTTTGGCTCTTCTGGTTCAGTGCCATAGTTGCCTCATAATGACATGGATAGTGAAGTTCAGCAGCAACTGCATCAGCCTTTCATGGACCCGATTTGGGTGGTCTATGGGCCGGTATTTCCACCACATATGATCTGGGAACAAACCTTCAATATGATTCTGCCAGAGATTGTCTTATCTGAGATTCAGATCTCTCCAAGAGTGTCAGTGCTCTCACCATATGTTCTGCCTTTGCGGTTTTGGCCTTGGGAAATTGAACTGAACTTCATATCCAAGATAGGACGCTGTGGTTTCTTCTCCATTGCTCCCATGCTTCCTAGATCAATTGCCTCAATTACTATTGAGCCACTTTCACCATAGCCGACCTCTCCAAATGTAATTGAGTAGCTTTCACTTCAGAGGCAGGTTGAGCAGGCTAACGAGTTTCAGTTTCAATCACAATCCCTTACAGTGTTGGGCAAGCATACACACAGCAGAGCTCATAAGTCAGTTCAGTTGGTGGTTGTAGAGCCAGACTTCTCCACTCGTAGGATCACTCGAAGCTGTGCCAAGGCGACTGGATACAAGACAACTTATGCTATCTCAATGAAGTGTTCAAGTCTCCGTTGTCCATGTGCCAAGAAGCCGCGGCTCCCTTAGACAGTGCCTGATGAGGAGAATGTAACACCCCCTGCCTACGCCTATTTCGTTTCTGCAGGAGCTTGGCGTGGCATTGCAGATTCCACCAGAAGAACTTTTAGTGGCAATGCTTATGGCTAATCCAGTGTTTGAAGATTGTAACAATTCTCCTAATGTCAAATGATCCCTTAAGACTTTTGTGTGGGAGGGAAGGAGGGTCTCTCTTATTTTGGTTTGCTTTTCATTCAGGCTACAGTTTCATGTTTAAGTCCGTGGACCTTTGGTTGAACATTATCTTGTTGCTTAACTGTTTCTCATACTATTATGCGGTTATGAGTTCTGGATTTACTTATATCAATGTTAGTGAGCATGATCAAATGGAAGGTATTTTATTGAATTCTTTCAAGTCTAGAATGGGCCTGCCATAGGGTATCTCCATGGGGTTTAATCTACCATGACTTATACAGCCAGTTTAAGGGCTTGAGGAGTTAGTAGCACCCTTTTCTGATGAGGAAATTTTTGCTGTACTCAAGGATTTGCCCACTGACATGGCACCTGGCCCGGATGGTTTCAATGGTATGTTTCTTATGACATGTTGGAAGATCATTGAGAAGGATTTCATGAAAGAAATATGCCCTAGAGGCAATAATAAAGTTATTATTTATTTCCCTGTTTCATGATAAATGTTTATTATTCATGCTAAAATTGTATTAGCCGGAAAGATAATACATGTGTGAATACATACACAAACATAGTGTCACTAGTATGCCTCTACTTGACTAGCTTATTAATCAAAGATGGTTAAGTTTCCTAACCATAGACATGAGTTGTCAGTTGATTAACGAGATCACATCATTAGGAGAATGATGTGATGGACTTGACCCATTCCATTAGCTTAGCACTTGATTGTTTAGTATGTTGCTATTGCTTTCCTCATGACTCATACATGTTCCTATGACTATGAGATTATGCAACTCCCGTTTACCGGAGGAACACTTTGTGTGCTACCAAACGTCACAACGTAACTAGGTGATTATAAAGGTGCTCTAAAGGTGTCTCCAAAGGTGCTTGTTGAGTTGGCTTATTTCGAGATTAGGATTTGTCACTCCGATCGTCGATGAGGTATCTTTGGGCCCACTCGGTAATACACATCACTATAAGCCTTGCAAGCATTGTAACTAATGAGTTAGTTGCGGGGTGATGTATTACGGAACGAGTAAATAGACTTGCCGGTAACGAGATTGAACTTGGTATTGAGATACCGACGATCAAATCTCGGGCAAGTAACATACCGATGACAAAGGGAACAACGTATGTTGTTACGCGGTTCGATCGATAATGATCTTCGTAGAATATGTGGGAGCCAACATGAGCATCCAAGTTTTGCTATTGGTTATTGACCGCAGATGTGTCTCGGTCATGTCTACATAGTTCTCGAACCCGTAGGGTCCGCACGCTTAAAGTTCTGTGACGATTGGTTTTATGAGTTTATATGTTTTGATGTACCGAAGGTAGGTCAGAGTCCCAGATATGATTAGAGACATGACGACGAGTATCAAAATGGTCGAGACATAAAGATTGATATATTGTAAGCCTATATTTTGATATCAGAAGAGTTCTGGGTAAAATCGGGATTTTACCAGAGTACCGGAGGGGTTACCGGAACCACCCGGGGGCTAATGGGCCTTGTTGGGCCATAAGGGAAAGAGAGAGGGGCCGGCCTAGGGCAGGCAGCACGCCCCCTCCCCTCTGTTAGAATTGGACTAGGAGAGGGGGGGCGGCGCCCCCTTTCATTCTCTTTCTCTCCCTTCCTTTCCCCCTCCTAGTAGGAGTAGGAAAGGGAGGAATCCTACTCCTACTAGAAGGAAGATTCCTCCTCCTGGCGCGCCAAAAAGGGCCGGCCGGCCTCCCCCTTGCTCCTTTGTATACAGGGGCAGGGGGCACCTCTAGACACACAAGTTGATCACAAAGATCTCTCCCAACCGTGTGTGATGCCCCCCTCCACCATAATCCACCTCGGTCATACTGTAGCGGTTTTTAGGTAACACCCTGCTGTAGTAGCTTCATCAACATCGTCACCATGTCGGCGTGCTAATGAAAGTCTTCCTTGAGCTCTACTGGATCGTGAGTTCGCGGGACGTCACCGAGTTGAACGTGTGCTGAACATGGAGGTGCCGTACATTCGGTACTTAGGATCAGTCGATCATGAAGACGTATGACTACATCAACCGCGCTGTCATAACGCTTCCGCTTAACGGTCTACAAGGGTACGTGGACGACACTCTCCCCTCTCGTTGCTATGCATCACCATGATCCTGCGTGTGCGTAGCAATTTTTTTGAAATTACTACGTTCCCCAACAGTGGTATCAGTGTCAGGTTTTATGCATGGACGTTATATGCACGAGTAGAAGACAAGTGAGTTGTGGGCGATACAAGTCATACTGCTTACTAGCATGTCATACTTTGGTTCGGCGGTATTGTTGGATGAAGCGGCCCGGACCGACATGACGTGTACGCTTACGCAAGACTGGTTCTACCGACGTGCTTTGCACACAAGTGGCTGGTGGGTGTCAGTTTCTCCAACTTTAGTTGAACCGAGTGTGGCTACGCCTGGTCCTTGTGAAGGTTAAAACAGCACTAACTTGATAAACTATCGTTGTGGTTTTGATGCGTAGGTAAGAACGGTTCTTGCTCAGCCCATAGCAGCCATGTAAAACTTACAAAAACAAAGTAGAGGACGTCTAACTTGTTTTTGCAGGGCATGTTGTGATCTGATATGGTCAAAATGTGATGAAATATATATTGTTGTATGAGATGATCATGTTTTGTTAAAGTTATCGGCTACTGGCAGGAGCCTTATGGTTATCTCTTTATTTGCATAAGATGCAAGTGCTATGTAATTGCTTTACTTTATCGGTATGCGATAGCAATAGTTGCAAAAGCAATAGCTGGTGAGACAACCATGTGGCGACACGTTGATAAAGATCAAGATGATGGAGATCATAGTGTCATGCCGGCAACAATGGAGATCATGACAGTACTTTAGAGATGGAGATCAAAAGCACAAGATGATGATGGCCATATCATGTCACCTATTATGATTGCATGTGATGTTTATCTTTTATACATCTAATTTTCCTGAGTTTGGCAGTATCTTTATAAGATCTCTCACTAAATTTCAAGATAAAAGTGTTCTCGCTGAGTATGCACCATTGCCAAAGTTCGTCGTGCTGAGACAGCACGTGATGATCGGGTGTGATAAGCTCTACGTCCATCTACAATGGATGCAAGCCAGTTTTGCACACGCAGAATACTCAGGTTAAACTTGACGAGCCAAGCATATGCAGAAACGAAATGTCGAGCGTGAATCATATAGTAGATATGATCAACATAGTGATGTTCACCATTGAAAACTACTCCATCTCACGTGATGATCGGACATGGTTTTGTTGATTTGGCTCACGTGGTCACTTAGATGATTAGAGGGGTGTCTATTTAAGTGGGAGTTCTTAAGTAATATGATTAATTGAACTTTAATTTATCATGAACTTAGTCCTGGTAGTATTAGTATATCTATGTTGTAGATCAATAGGTCGCGTTTAGCTCCCCTGTTTTATTTTTTATGTTCCTAGAGAAAAATAAGTTGAAAGATGTTAGTAGAAAAGATGCGGACTAGCTCCGTGATCTTAGGATTATCCTCATTGCTGCATAGAAGAATTATGTCCTTGATGCACCGCTAGGTGACGGACCTATTGTAGGAGTAGATGCAGACATTATGAACGTTTGGCAAAGCTCGGTATGATGACTACTTAATAATTTAGTGCACCATGCTTTATGGCTTAGAACCGGGACATCAAAAACGTTTTGAATGCCACGGAACATATAATATGTTCTCAGAGTTGAAATTGGTATTTCCTACTCATGCCCATGTCGAGAGGTATGAGACCTCTGATATTACTTTGCCTACAAGATGGAGGAGAATAGCTCAACCAGTAAGCATGTGCTCAGATTGTCTGAGTACTACAATCACTTGAATCAAGTGGGAGTTAATCCTCCAGATAAGATAGTGATTGACAGAGTTCTCTAGTCACTATCACCAAGTTGCTAGAACTTCATGATGAACTATAATATGCAAGGGATAACGAAAACTATTCTTAAGATCTTCGTGATGCTAAAATTGACGAAGGTAGAAATCAAGAAAAGCATCAAGTGTTGATGGTTAACAAGAACACTAGTTTCAAGAAAAGGGCAACGGGAAGAAGGGGAACTTCAAGAAGAACGGCAAGCAAGTTGCTGCTCAAGTGAAGAAGCCCAAGTCTGGACCTAAGCCTGAGACTAAGTGCTTTTACTACAAAGGGACTAGTCATTGGAAGTAGAACTGCACCAAGTATTTGGCGGATAAGAAGGATGGCAAAGTGAACAAAGGTATATTGGATATACATGTTATTGATGTGTACTTTACTAGTGTTTATAGCAACCCCTCGGTATTTGATACTAGTTCAATTGCTAAGACTAGTAACTTGAAACGGGAGTTGCAGAATGAACAGAGACTAGTTAAGGGTGAAGTAACAATGTGTGTTGGAAGTAGTTTCAAGAATGATATGATCAACATCGCACACTCCCTATACTTTCGGGATTAGTGTTGAAACTAAATAAGTGTTATTTGGTGTTTGCATTGAGCATGAATATGATTTGATCATGTTTATTGCAATACAGTTATTCATTTAAGTTAGAGAATAATTGTTATTTTGTTTACATGAATAAAACCTTCTATGGCTATACACCCAATGACAATGGTTTGTTGAATCTCGATTGTAGTGATACACATATTCATAATATTGAAGCCAAAAGATGCGAAGTTAATAATGATAGTGCAACTTATTTGTGGCACTGCCGTTTAGGTCATATTGGTGTAAAGCGCATGAAGAAAATCCATGCTGATGGGCTTTTGGAATCACTTGATTATGAATCAGTTGTTGCTTGCGAACCACGCCTCCTGGGCAAAGATGATTAAGACTCCGTTCTCTAGAACAATGGAGCGAGCAACTGACTTGTTGGATATAATACATACTGATTTATGAGGTCCGATGAGTGTCGAGGCTCGCGGCGGGTATCATTACTTTATGACCTTCACAGATGATTTGAGCAGATATGTGTATATCTACTTGAAGAAACATAAGTCTGAAACATTTGAAAAGTTCAAAGAATTTCAGAGTGAAGTGGAAAATCATCGTAAGAAGAAAACAAATTTTCTACAATCTGATCACAGAGGTGAATATTTGAGTTACGAGTTTGGTCTTCAACTAAAACAATGTGGAATAGTTTCACAAACTCAAGCCACCTGGAACACCACAGCGTTATGGTGTGTCCGAACGTCATAACCATACATTAATTGCTGTAGTCCAATCTATGATGTCTCTTACCGATTTACCACTATCATTTTGGGGTTATGCATTAGAGCCAGCTGCATTCACATTAAAAAGGGCACCATCTAAATCCGTTGAGATGACACCGTATGAACTCTGGTTTAGCAAGAAACCTAAGCTGTCATTTCTTAAAGTTTGGGGTTGCAATGCTTATGTGAAAAAGTTTCATCTTGATAAGCTCAAACCCAAGTCGGAGAAGTGCGTCTTCATAGGATACCCAAAAGTAACTGTTGGGTACACCTTCTATCACAGATCCGAAGGCAAGATATTCGTTACTAAGAATGGATCCTTTCAAGAGAAGGAGTTTCTCTCGAAAGAAGTGAGTGGGACGAAAGTAGAACTTGATGAGGTAACTGTACCTGCTCCCTTATTGGAAAGTAATTCATCATAGAAATCTGTTCCTATGACTACTACACCAATTAGTGAGGAAGCTAATGATGATGATCATGTAAATTCAGATCAAGTTACTATCGAACCTTGTATGTAAACCAGAGTGAGATCCGCACCAGAGTGGTACGGTAATCTTGTTCTGGAGGTCATGTTACTTGACCATGACGAACCTAGGAACTATGAGGAAGCGATGATGAGCCCAGATTCCGCGAAATGGCTTGAGGCCATGAAATCTGAGATGGGATCCATGTATGAGAACAAAGTCTGGACTTTGATTGACTTGCCCGATGTTCGGCAAGCCATTGAGATTAAATGGATCTTCAAGAGGAAGACGGACGGTGATAGTAGTGTTACTATCTACAAAGCTAGAACTGTCGCAAAAGGTTTTCGAGAAGTTCAAGGTATTGACTACGATGAGGGTTTCTCACTCGTATCTATGCTTAAGTCTGTCCGAATAATGTTAGCAATTGCCGCATTTTATGAAATCTGGCAAATGGATGTCAAAACTAAACTCCTTAACGGATCTCTTAAAGAAGAGTTGTATATGATGCAACTAGAAGGTTTTGTCGATCCTAAAGGTGCTAACAAAATATGCAAGCTCTAGCGATCCATCTATGGATTGGTGCAAGCATCTCGGAGTTGGAATATATGCTTTGATAAGTTGATCAAAGGACATAGTTTTATACAGACTTGCAGTGAAGCTTGTATTTACAATAAAGTGAGTGGGAAATATATGTGAATGACATATTGTTGATCATAAATAATGTAGAATTGTAGTTGATCATATATGTGAATGACATATAGTTTTATACAGACTTGCAGTGAAGCTTGTATTTACAACAAAGCACTACAACATTTTTAATAAATATATGTGAATGACATATTGTTGATCATAAATAATGTAGAATTATTCTGCAAAGCATAAAGGAGTGTTTGAAAGGAGTTTTTCAAAGAAAGACCTCGGTGAAGCTGCTTACATATTGAGCATCAAGATCTATAGAGATAGATCAAGACGCTTGATAAGTTTTTTCAACAAGTATATACCTTGACAAGTTTTTTTGAAGTAGTTCAAAATGGAACAGTCAAAGAAAGAGTTCTTGCCTGTGTTGCAAGGTGTGAAATTGAGGCAGACACAAAGCCCGACCACGGCAGAAGATAGAAAAAGAATGAAAGTCATTCCCTATGCCTCAGCCATAGGTTCTTTAAAGTATGCCATGCTGTGTACCAGATCTATTGTATACCCTACACCGAGTTTGGCAAGGGGGTACAATAGTGATCTAGGACTAGATCACTAGACAACGGTAAAAATTATCCTTAGTGGAATAAGAAAATATTTCTCGATTATGGAGGTGACAAAAGGTTCGTCGTAAAGAGTTACGTCGATGCAAGCTTTGACACAAATCTGGATGACTCTAAGTCTCAATCTAGATACATATTGAAAGTGGGAGCAATTAGCTAGAGTAGCTCCATGCTGAGCATTGTTGACATAGAAATTTGCAAAATACATACGGATCTGAAAATGGCAGACCTGTTGACTAAACTTCTCTCACAAGCAAAACATGATCACACCTTAGTACTCTTTAGGTGTTAATGACATAGCAATGTGAACTAGATTATGGACTCTAGTAAACCCTTTGGGAGTTGGTCACATGACGATGTGAACTATGGGTGTTAATCACATGGTGATGTGAACTATTGATGTTAAATCACATGGCGATGTGATCTAGATTATTGACTCTAGTGCAAGTGGGAGACTGAAGGAAAATATGCCCTAGAGGCAATAATAAAGTTATTATTTATTTCCTTATTTCATGGTAAATATTTATTATTGATGCTAGAATTGTATTAACTGGAAACATAATACATGTGTGAATACATAGACAAACATAGTGTCACTAGTATGCCTCTACTTCACTAGCTCGTTAATCAAAGGTGGTTAAGTTTCCTAACCATAGACATGAGTTGTCATTTGATTAATGGGATCACATCATTAGGAGAATGATGTGATTGACTTGACCCATTCCGTTAGCTTAGCACTTGATCGTTTAGTATGTTGCTATTGCTTTCTTCATGACTTATACATGTTCCTATGACTATGAGATTATGCAACTCCCGTTTACTGGAGGAACACTTTGTGTGCTACCAAACATCACAACGTAACTGGGTGATTATAAAGGTGCTCTACAGGTGTCTCCAAAGGTACTTGTTGAGTTGGCGTATTTCGAGATTAGGATTTGTCACTCTGATCGTCGGAGAGGTATCTCTGGGCCCACTCGGTAATACACATCACTATAATCCTTGCAAGCATTGGTACTAATCAGTTAGTTGCGGTATGATGTATTATGAAACGAGTAAAGATACTTTCCGGTAACGAGATTGAACTAGGTATTGAGATACCGACGATCGAATTTCGGGCAAGTAACATACCTATGACCAAGGGAACAATGTATGCTGTTATGTGGTTTGACCGATAAAGATCTTCGTACAATATGTGGGAGCCAATATGAGCATCCAGGTTCCGCTATTGGTTATTTACCGGAGATGTGTCTCGGTCATGTCTACATAGGTCTCGAACGCGTAGGGTCCGCACGCTTAAAGTTCTGTAACGATCGGTTTTATGAGTTTATATGTTTTGATGTACCGAAGGTAGTTCAGAGTCCCAGATATGATCACGAACATGACGAGGAGTCTCAAAATGGTCGACACATAAAGATTGATATATTGGAAGCCTACATTTGGACATCGGAAGAGTTCCAGGTAAAATCGGGATTTTACCGTAGTACCGGAGGGGTTACTGGAACCCACAGGGGCTAATGGGCCTTGTTGGGCCATAAGGTAAAGAGAGAGGGGCCGTCCTACGGCAGGCAGTGCGCCCCCTCCCCTCTGTCCGAATTGGACTAGGAGATGGGGGCGCCCCCTTTCCTTCTCTTTCTCTCCCTTCCTTTCCCCCTCCTAGTAGGAGTAGGAAAGGGAGGAATCCTATTCCTACTAGGAGGAGGATTCCTCCTCCTGGCGCGCCAACAAGGGCTGGCCAGCCTCCCCCTTGCTCCTTTATATACACTGGCAGGGGGCACCTCTAGACACACAAGTTGATCACAAAGATCTCTCCAAACTGTGTGCGGTGCCCCCCTCCACCATAATCCACCTCGGTCATACTATAGTGGTGTTTAGGCGAAGCCCTGCTACATTAGCTTCATCAACATCGTCACCACACCGTCGTGCTGACGAAACTCTTCCCCAAGCTCTACTGGATCGTGAGTTCCCGGGACGTCACTGAGCTGAACGTGTGCTAAACGCGGAGGTGACGTACATTCGACACTGAGGATCGGTCGATCGTGAAGACGTACGACTACATCAACCACATTGTCATAACGCTTCCGCTTAACGGTCTACGAGGGTATGTGGACGACACTCTCCCCTCTCGTTGCTATGCATCACCATGATCCTGCGTGTGCGTAGGAATTTTTGTGAAATTACTATGTTACCCAACATTTCAGACAGTTAATTAAGGAATTTTATGAAGGGAATATCAGTCTACAAAACATAAATTATTCCTTCATTACCCTCATCCCTAAGATGTTGGTGCCCTAGTGCCCCGATGCTTTCAGACCTATCTCCTAAAACAACACTTGCCTCAAATTCCTCACTAAACTGTTGGCTAATAGACTACAGAAGGTTATTCTCAAATGCATTCATAAAAACCAGTATGGTTTTCTCAAGCATAGGTCTATACATGATTATTTAGCATGGGCCTTACAGTATATTCATCAATGTAAGCAGTCCAAGTATCCTATCATCATTTCAAAATTGGATTTTGCAAAGCCTTTTGATAGAGTGGAACATGAGGCTATCTTCACTCTTCTTCGTTTTAAAGGGTAACCTCCCAAGTGGATTGGTTAGATTAAGGAGATTCTTTCTTCTGGTGATTCTCAGGTGCTTCTTAATGGTCTTCCTAGCAATCATTTCAAATGCAACCATTGGGTAAGGCAAGGGGACCCTTTCTTCGCACTACTATTTGTTCTGGCAGCTGACCTCCTCTAGTCTGTAGTTAATAAAATGTTGCATGATGGCCAACTGACACTTCCTATTGAGTGTCATGATCCTGATTTTCCAATCATTCAGTATGCTGATGATACCATCTTCATCTTACCTGCAATGGAGGATCAGTTAGTTGCTTTGAGAGACATGCTACATGTTTCTGCTGCCCCTACATGACTTCGAGTTAATTTTGCAAAATCCATGATGGTCCCTATAAATGTCGCAGAGGCAGAAGCAGCCAGGCTTGCTCAGGTTTTCTAATGTGCCCTTGGAACTTTGCCATTCACCTACCTAGGATTACCTCTAGGCACCATTAAACCTACAATCCAGGATTATGCCCCTTTCCATCCCACTTGGCTTTATCAGATAGTGCGTTTGGACAGGTAATTCTGATACACCAAGACAATCCCTAGCTGCCTGGTATTTGGTTTGCATACCAAAGGAGAATGGTGGTTTGGATGTAATCAACTTGCCTCTTCAAAATCAAGGGCTACTCCTGAAACTGTCTTTAAAAGGTTAAATGACCCTTGAAATTTTCCAATTTTTCACATGACAGTAGTAGTAGTGCATGTTAAATGTAGAAAAAAATTTGAAGGCCGTAAGAGGAAGCTATCTCCCGTTCGTTATCAAACATGCATTGTTCCCTCTCGGAACCACGAGCCTTCTAGTGAGATGCTCGGGTTTGAGAGGGGAGTGTGTCCAAACTTTCGTCAAACAGGCCAATTTTTACCACATCATCTTGGTGGCATGACATTACATCAAGCAAGGTTTTTTGTTTTTTTGATTATTTTTTTATTTTTTCGAATATAAATGCCATGGCACTCCATCCATATGTCCATCCCGTGAGACCAATATGTTTGAAAATTCCTTCTAATTTACTGCACATGGAAATAACTGGCACACAAGTACACAAATATGATTTTTTCGAACCGTTATGGTTAGCCATTGCATGTAGATGTAGTTCAAATTTGAATTACAGTCATTAAATTGTTAGAAACTTACTCAAATGTCCTTAAAAGGTCAAATGACCCCTGAAATTTTCCAAAATTTCACATGACAGTTATATTAGTGCACATTAAATGTAGAAAAAAAATTGAAGGCCGTATGAGGAAGTTATATCCCGTTCGTCATAAAACATACAATGTTCCCTCTCGGAACCACGAGCCTTCTAGTGAGTTGCTCCGGTTTGTGAGAGGGGGTGTCCAAACTTTCACCAAATAGGCCAATTTTTTTACCACATCATCTTCGTGGCATGACATTACATCAAGCAAGGTTTCATGTTTTTCTGATCATTTTCAGTTTTTTGGAATTAAAATGCCATGGCACTCCATGCATGTGTCCATGCCGTTAGACCAATATGTTTGAAAATTCCTTCTAATTTGCTGCACATGGAATTAACTCGCACACAAATACACAAATATGATTTTTCAAACCATTATGGTTAGCCGTTGCAGGTAGATGTAGTTCAAATTTGAATTATGGTCATTAAATTGTTAGAAAATTACTCAAATGTCTTTAAAAGGTCCAATGACCCCTGCAATTTTCTAAATTTTCACATGACAGTTGTATTAGTGCATGTCAATTGTAGAAACAAATTGAAGGCAATATGAGGAAGTTATATCCCGTTGGTCATCAAACATGCATTATTCCCTCTCGGAACCACTAGCCTTGTAGTGAGTTGCTCCGGTTTGTGAGGGGGCTGTGTCCAAAGTATCGTCAAACAGGCCAATTTTTTACCACATCATCTTGGTGGCATGACATTACATAAAGCAAGGTTTCATGTTTTTTCTGATCATTTTTCAATTATTTGGAATAAAAATGCCATGGCACTCCGTGCATGTGTCCATGTCGTTAGACCAATATGTTTGAAAATTCATTCCAATTTACAGCACATGGATTTACTCGCACGCCAGTACACAAATATGATTTTTCAAACTGTTATATTTAGCCTAGATGTAGTTCAAATTTGAATTACGGTCATTAAATGGCTAGAAAATCACTTAAATGTCTTTAAAAGGTCAAATAACCACTGGAATTTCCAAATTTTCACTTGACAGTTGTATTAGTGCACGTTCAACGTAGAAAAAAATTGAGGGCCGTAAGGGGAAGCTATCTCCCGTTTGTCATCAAACATGCATTGTTCCCTCTCGGAACCACTAGCCTTCTAGTGAGTTGCTCCGGTTTGTGAGGGGTGCATGACCAAACTTTCGTCAAACATGCCAATTTTTTTACCACATCATCTTGGTGGTATGACATTACATCAAGCCAGGTTTCATGTTTTCTGATCATTTTTTATTTTTTTGGAATTAAAATGCCATGGAATTCCATGCATACATATGCATCTGTCCATGTCGTGAGACCAATATGTTTGAAAATTCCATCAAATTTACTGCACATGGTATTAAATCGCACACAAGTACACAAATATGATTTTTCAAACCGTTATGGTTAGCCGTTGCATGTACATCTAGTTCTAATTTGAATTACGGTCATTAAGTGGCTACAAAATCACTTAAATGTCTTCAAAAGATCAAATGACCCCCTTAATTTTCCAAAATTTGACATGACAGTTGTATTACACTACTAGGAAAAGGCTGATACATAGAAGTTTACCAGTAGCGTGTGTTTTGGTGCCCACGCTACTGATAATTAGCAGTAGCTTGAGTTACAAACCACGCTACTAGTACAACTTAGCAGCAGCGTTGGTTTCTAGAGGGCACACTACTGGTAAGTTAGGCACACCACACCCCCCGGCCAAAAAATAGTAGCAGCGTTGGTACCCTAACAAGCGCTACTTTTAAGAAAATATCAATGGCGCGGGGCCACTAAGAAGTGCTACTGCTACTTCTTCTATGTGTAATCTTTTACCAGTAGCGTGTTTTCTAGGCAAACGCTATAGCTAGTTTTATGTACCAGTAGATACTTTGGCTGGCACACATAGCAGTAGCGCGCTTTGGTGCCCAGCACTACTGCTATGGTCACCAGCCAAAATATCTGCCACCTTCCCCCCTCCTTCTTCTTCCTCCCCCTTTCTTTCTCTGTCGGGACCGGTTTTCCAATAAAACATTTATTGAAAAGCCGACCCTTGTATTGACCAGTCCAGAAGAATTCTTCTTACTAGCAGACAAAACCTTGATACAGAAGTCCAGCAGTACTAAATATTATACAAGGTTGAGCTGAGGATGCTCAACAATTTATTACAAGCATGCCGATATTATACATAAAGGTGGATATGACACAAGGGTACGGTGGCATAACTACTGACTCGTAATAAAAGTGGTGGTGGATATGTCACGGTGAAGTGCTTGACATGACTCCTGTATCTTACAACTCATCAAGCGTCGGAGTGAGGCTAGATGATTTTATTTGGGTAGGGGAAGCGTGTATAACACAAGTGACCAATTCTAGGATCGCACGGGACTGACTGGGACTCCTCTAGGCGTCGGACTCGCTATCGAACTCTTCATCCATAAGATCGCCTTCGTCAACATCTGGCCAAATCAACAATCTAGGTGAGTACTTTGAATATACTCGCAAGACAGTTCGGACATAAGATATAATAAATGTAAACATGATGCACATGAGTAGGTTAGTATGCATGATAAAAAAAGAAATTTGCACTGCACGATAAATAAAAGGAAATCAGGCGGTAGTCTTCCCGAAATCCCATTAAAAATAACTGAAGACCAATCGGGTGTCTGAAGTGACGCCTCGAAAGGTAAAAATAAAATTAAACATTGCCATAGTCGGGCATCAGGGCGACACCACATAAAGGGCTTATATCAACAGTAAATAACAATAATGCCATAGTCGAACGTCTAAGCGACATCACATAAAGGGCTTATATCAAAAGTAAATAACAATAATGCCACAGTCGAATGTCTGAGCGACATCACATAAAGGGCTTATATCAAAAGTAAATAACAATAATGCCACAGTCGGACGTCTGAGCGACATCACATAAAGGGCTTATATCGAAAGTAAATAACAAGAGTTCCACAGTCGGACGTCTGAGTGACATCACATAAAGGGCTTATATCGAACGTAAATAACAAGAGTGCCATGGTCGGACATCTAAGCGACATCACATAAAGGGCTTATATTTCATCATTCATATTCAACTAGTAGATAAATTTAAATCATCTGAAGGAAATACTCAGCACATAATAATCAATTGGTTGGCCCATTCACAGGAATGACGTACAGCCAGTTTACCACTCTCGATTGTCCTACTTATACCTCCGGAGACTGACACTGGTGTTCATACCGAGATCGATACTGAGACTGACTCTGACATTGAGATGATGTCCAAGTCCTTGATCATGGACATGGAAATTCGAATGGTTTTGACTCTGCAGAGTTTGTACTCTTTAACCACAGCCAACAGATTTCAGTAGTCACAAGGACTAGTTCCGTTTACGGTGTTTTAGAAGAAACACATTTGACCAGTACACACCCATTCCACATTCTGCTGCCAGGGGTCACCCTAGGCAACATTCAAGAAAAAGTTTGAGATGGGGAGGCTACAACCTCGAATAGGATGGGATCAAATTTATATTCGCGCGCTCTAGGGGTGCCCCCCTCTCGGTCCCAACCGGAAACACCCATGCCCCCTGACCGGATGATGGGCTTTAATCCAGGGCCATGGAACCCTCATCACGGCCCCTCTATTTGGTGTGTACAAGGAGAGAGGTTTGCAACTTACTAAAACGCATTCTTTGCAGAAAGCATATGGTGGCACGGACGGGGACGAACGGGAACAAAACTTGTTCCACGTTAACACTGGAGTTACGCGGTTGACGTAAGACATGCATGCTTCAACGATACCAGCATACAACCTATCATGCCACCACATGATCAGGTTATCTCATCATCATATGGACATATCAACTTTGCAGCTCACCTGTAGCTTGCCTTGCATGAAACATAACATTCACAAAATGCTTACATAACCATGCCATGAGAAAACTACCCAAGCAAACATGCAAAACACTCATCATATCAATGGTTCAAACATGCTTTCCTGGTTCAGAGTAGTCGGAGTATAGCTCGGTGAAGTTCCCGGATCTGTCACCTCCTCCGGTATATACAGTATAAAGAAGGTCGCATACTAACGTAAATACCATGTATGTATAAAATTTGTTCCAAACAATTTTCAAATAAATATGACAAAAAAAACTAGACAAAAAAATAAAGATGACAGAAAAGAATCAAGTCAAAATCATCTTTTGTTAAAAAGTTATAAGGGTTTTAGTCTAGGGACTTTTCTGTAATGATACAGAAAGTTTCCAGGGGATAGATTATAAAAATAGAAAAAGTTTCAGTTATAAATACGCCCGTCCAGAGTGGAGGCGTATTTTGCCCGAAGGCGTTTTCAGAAAACAGTTCGAATAAACAGAATAGAGGCTGACGTCGGGGTCCCACCTATCAGGTTCAAATATTTGAAAAGAAAAACAGAGTACGCTGGCGCCCGAAGCTCGCGGTGGTCGCCGGCGTTGACCCACAGCAAGGAAGGGGGATCGGAGGGTACCTACGTGCTCACGGAGCAGTCCCGCACCTGAGGGTGGTGGGGTTGGCCGTCGGCGAGCACCACGTCGGCGGTTCGGGAGGTGGTGGATCTCGTCGGGGGAAGCTGCAGACGTCAAATTTGAGGCTCGGGTTAGATGATTGAGTGCACTAGGAGGCTACTGGCAAGATTTGTGAGGTGGGGATGCCCTCACCGGAGCGAATCATGCCGGAGCCCGAAGTGGATCGGGGCGGCCGAAGACGGAGAAGAAGACCTTGTCGAGGTCCTCCTAGTGGCTGGGCGTGGCTCTGGTGAGGTGGAGGACTGATGTTGAGTCGAGAACAAGCTCGAGGGCTCCTTTTATAGACGGTCCGAGGCGGTGCCCGAGAACGTGATAACTCCGGCGATGATTACGTCGAGGCAGTGGTCGGTTAGGTGGATTAGGGGGTTAGGCATGATCGCGATGGTCTACTTGTTCCGTTCAAGGGATAAACTTGGCCTGACTTGGGTGGTACTCCAAGTCCCCGACGGAATGGCTTCACGGGGCACGTCGGCCGCAGAGAGCGCGCTCTGCGCCTCTCTGGCTGCGGTGAATGTGCTGCAGCGTGCACAGGGGAGGGGCTGGACATGCGGAGGCTCTGGGTAGCTTGGGCGGTGCTGGTCGGCGCCGAAAGGTAGGGCTGGCCCCCTGTCGACCGCCACGGGTGGTTCTGCCACCGCAGAAGACACCGGCGATGAGGTGCCACGTTGCCACCGACACTTGCGCCTGGCCAAGCGACCTTGTGGCGATCTGGATAAGGAGGAGGAGTAGTGCGCAAGAGGCCAGCACGAGCACTGGCGAGATTGATGCTGCGCTCTGAAGAAACGACACCGTCGACTGAACCCAAACACTGAAACCTGAACTTTTCTGAATTTTGACAGAAACGCTGCATGCCCAGTGTTCGATGAAATGTTTTTGGCATGTGGAATTTTTTTTCTGGAGCTGATCTTTGTTGAGGTGACCTCTCAATGCATCTGGGGGCTGCCTGATTTATCTCAGAATTTTTGGAGAAGAAAAACAATGAATTTCATCAAAATTTGCAAATCATGTCCAAACTTGCAGCAAACCTATTTTTGAAAATGTAGAACTGTGGTCCAATGGATCTAGATGGATCTTGGTTGAGGGTGCTAAGGACTAGCCAGAGGAGTTTGTTTGGGACGAAAACTCAAAAGGAAACTTGTAGTTCCTTTGTAAGTCACCTAGGCCCAAAATAAATGATAGACATTGTTTTGAGGATAAAATAAATAGAATAAAAATCAAAAATGGGTTGGAACTTGCTGGAGTTGGATAATTGACTTGAACCAAAGTAGGGAGGTGGATTTGGGAGAAGATATCAACATGTGACATGGGAAAAGAGAAATTTTTTAATGGGAAAAGAATAAACCCATAATCCCTAGGCTTTCTTTTTAATAGAAGGAACTTCAAGAACTTTCAAATATAAATTTGTGTTGAGTCAAGACAAAATGAAAAGCTCTCAAGACCAAAAGTCAAGGTTGAGAAGAGCACCAAAAGTAATTGTCATAAAAGTTTTGAGAAGGAGAGGATTTTAATAAAAATTTGAAATAGCCTCCTTCAAATCCAATAAAGAATTTGATAAAAACCAGATCAAAATTTTTGGAGTGTCACAGCACCTACCCCCGTTGGAAAAATCTCGTCCCCGAGATTTCAGCCGATCCTCAAATAGGTGTGGGTACTCTGCGCGGAGTGAGTCCTCTCTTTCCCATGTTGCTTCATCCTCGGTGTGATTGCTCCACTGAATCTTGAAAAACTTAATTGTTTTCTGACAGGTCCTCCTTTCAGACTCTTCTAATATTTTTATTGGGTGTTCCCTATAGGTGAGGTCTTGTTGCACGTCAATGCTCTCATGTGACACTTGCTTCTCTGGGTTGCTTACGCATTTGCTCAACTGTGAGATGTGGAACACGTCGTGGTACGTATGACAGCTCTTTGGGTAGGTCTAGCTAGTAGGCTACTGTGCCTCTCCGTGCGACCACACAAAAGGGTCCAATAAATCTTGGTGCTAGTTTTCCTTTAACCTTGAACCGTTGTAGGCCCCTCATAGGGTTTACTCGTAGATATACATATTCACTGGGTTCAAAGCTGACTTCACGGTGCTTTTGATCATAATAACTCTTTTGTCAGCTTTGAGCTATCTTGAGTCGGTCCCTAATTTGTCTAACTTTTTCTTCAGCATCCTTGAGCATGTCTGGGCCGAAGATACGGATGTCTCCTATTTCGGACCAATTTAATGGAGTACGACATCTCCGCCTGTACAAGGCTTCAAAAGGTGCCATTTGTAGACTGGATTGGTAACTGTTGTTGTATGCGAACTCGGCATATGGCAAGCTTTCTTCCCAACTGGTTCCATAGGTGAGGACACATGCTCTCAGCATGTCCTCTAAAATTTGGTTCACGCGTTCAGTTTGTCCATCAGTATAGGGGTGATATGCTGTACTGAATGCTAGTTGAGTTCCCAGAGCCTGTTGTAAATGATCCCAGAATTTCGAGACGAATTGAGTGCTCTGTCAGATATTATGGTCTTTGGAACTCCATGCAGACAAACTATACGGGAGAGATAAAGCTTGGCAAGCTTCTGAGTGGTGTGGGTTGTCTTTGCTGGGATGAAATGTGCCACCATGGTTAGTCTATCTGTGATGACCCATATGGCATCATTTCCGTGTGGTGACCGAGGTAGTCTAACAATAAAATCCATCCCAATTTCGTCCCATTTCCACTCAGGTATCCGGTTTGGCTGTAATAGTCCCGCTGGTTTTTTATGCTCGGCTTTAATGCGTTGACAAGAATCCCAACATGCAATGAAGGTGGCTATATCCCTCTTCATACCGTGCCACCAAAATCTTTGCTGAATGTCCTTATACATTTTGGTTCCTCCAGGGTGGATTGAATATGGAGCGGTGTGGCCTTCAGCTAGATTTTGCTGTTTGAGGTCCTCTATATTTGGCACGCAGAGTCTGTCTCCGTACCATAATATTCCCTCATCGTCTACGACGAATTCCGAGGTCGTGCCCATACTCACTTTTCTTTTTATGCCTTCAATGCTGGGGTGTCCATCATGAGCTTTCTTAATCTGCTCCACAAGGGTGGGTTGTATTTCCAAATTTGACACAGTGCCTTCGTGAGCATCACCAACTTGAGTTTGGCGAACTCCTGTTGAAATTCAGGTCTCAAGTTATGTGGGTGGTCATTGCCTGAGCTGGGGTTTCGACTAAGAGCATCTGCCACTACATTCGCTTTTCCTGGGTGGTAGTGGATGCCAACATCATAATCTTTCACTAATTCCAACCAGCGTCGTTGCCGTAAATTGGGCTCTGGCTGTGTGAAAATATATTTGAGACTTTTGTGGTCCATATATATTTCACAATTATTTCCAAGCAAAAAGTGTCTCCACTCTTTGAGTGCATGAATGACTGCTGCCAATTCTAAGTCATGAGTGGGATAATTTTCTTTATGCTTTCGAAGTTGTCTGGAAGCGTATGTGACTACTTTGCCTTCTTGCATTAGCACGCATCCGAGGCCTTTCCGGGATGCATCACAATACACTTCAAAACTTTTGTCTATGTCTGGTATAACCAATACTGGTGCTGTTGTTAATTTCTTATTGAGTTCTTGGAAACTTTTCTCGCAAGCTTCAGTCCATACAAATTTCTTATCCTTCTTGAGTAACTGTGTCATTGGTTTTGCTATGGTGGGGAACCCCTCAATAAACCTTCGTTAGTATCCATCCATTCCCAGAAAACTTCGGACATCTGTTATGTTGGCTGGTGGTTTCCAGCCAAGCACAACCTTGACTTTTTTTGGGTCCACGGCAACACCTTCTTGGGTCAATACGTGGCCTAGAAAACCAACATGTCTTAACCAAAATTCACATTTACTGAATTTGGCGTATAATTAGTGTTTCCTTAATTCTCCTAGTACAATCCTGAGATGTTCTGCATGCTCTTCTGGTGTCTTAGAGTGTACTAGAATATCATCAATGAATACCACAAAAAATTTGTCCATAAATTTCATAAACACCTGGTTCATGAGGTGGACAAAATATGCGGGGGCGTTTGTTAGTCCAAACAACATTATTGTGAACTCATATAGTCCGTATCTCGAGGTGAATGCTGTCTTAGGGATATCTTCTGTCCGTACATTTACTTGATGATATCCTGACCTTAAATCAATTTTTGAGAAAACTTTGGCTTGTACGAGCTGGTATAATAAATCATTTATCCATGGCATCAGATATTTATTTTTGATGGTGAGCATGTTGAGTGCTCGATAGTCTATGCATAATCTAAGTGTCCCATCCTTTTTCTTGGCAAATAATACTGGTGAACCCCAAGGTGAGGAGCTGGCTCGTATAAATCCTTTGTCCAGTAATTCTTTTATTTGCTTGTTCAATTCAACCAACTCGGAAGGTGCCATCCTATAGGGTTTCTTGTAAATGGGGGTGGTTCCAGGTGCTAGTTCAATACTAAACTCTATTTCCCGATCTGCCGGCATGCCTGGTAGTTTTTCAGGAAATACGTCAGGGAACCCACATACTACTGTAACTTTCCTTAGCTCTGAAATGTCCACTTTGTTCAACTTTGGTTGTCGTGATCTTGGTCTTTCTTGAGCTGCGACTTTTATTGTCTTCTCGTGGTGATGAGTGAGAATTAAAGTTCGGTTGAAGCAATTGATAAATCCTTTGTCGGTGGTTAACCAATCCATTCCTAGGATAACATCCAACCCTTTATTCTCCAATATAATGAGGTTTGCTTGAAACTTTTGTCCTTCAAACTCAATAAAAACACCTTGGCAGTAACTCTGAGTGATTTGCTTATTCCCGGGGGACTTGATGATCATGGATTTTTCCAAAGGAAGCATCGAAAAATCATGTTGCAAAGCAAAACTCTTTGAAATGAACGAGTGAGAAGCTCCACAATCAAACAAAACCGTGGCAGGTATTGTGTTGACAGGGAATGTATCGAGTACGATATCCGGGGCATTCTGTGCTTCCTCCATGGTCACATGGTTCAAGTGATCCTTCTTGTGATTGTTATTGGGGTTGAAATTGTTACGCTTGGGTGCTGAATTATTTCCATTGTTGTTCGGCTTTGGGGCCGAGTTTCTTGACTTTGGGCATTCTTTAGCATAGTGCCCTTCCTCTCCAGAAGCGTAGCAAGTAACACCCGGGTGATATGTGAAATCCTTGTCCCTTGCGTGAAATTTTTTGATTGGGCGTGGGACATTGGTTGAGGGTCTGTTTGCTCCAATCTTCTAAGGGTCAGTCTTGTTCCGGTTGTTGCGAGCATGAGTAGTCTTGTCCCTTTTTCTCTTGTGAAATTCCTCCAAGCTGTGGCGCTCATTTTCCAATGTAATGGTCTTGTCCACAAGTGCTTTGAAATCCAGGAAGGTGTGTTCGACCAGCTAGCATTTAAGTGCTGGTGCCAGACCGTCTAGAAATTTCTCCATCTTTTTGTTCTCCGACATACGCTCTTCGTTGGCGTAACGAGACAATAGAGTAAACTGACTATTGTACTCAGTCACCGTCATGCTTCTCTGCTTAAGGTCATCGAATTCCCTTGTCTTCATCTTCATAATGCTTCTGGGAATGTGCGCCCCACGAAATCCTTCCTTAAAATCTTCCCAGGTGATATCATCTTCATTGGGGTGCATGTGTAGGAAATTCTCCCACCATGATACGGCTGCTCCCATGAGATAGTGAGGTGCATAAAGTACCTTCTCACGGTCTGAACACTATGCAACAACTAAGTTCCTTTCAATGTCTCGAAGCCAATCATCGGCCTCAAGAGGTCTATCAGTGTGAGAGAACGTCGGTTGACGCGTCTTTTGTAGTTTAGACAATTTGGAGTGCTGCTGATATGGTTCACGGTGGTTTCCCATATTGATAATATGGTTCATCATTTCTTGATGTTGCTACTGGCTTTGCTCATAAAGGCGGCATACTTGAGAAAATGCTGTTTCACTGCCTTGCTGACTTGACTGCCCCTGTGTGAAATTGTTACTTGTCTGAGTACCATAATTTTCTTCTGGCGGACTTGGCATAGAAGGCATATTCCACTCTGGGGTATTTTTGCAAAAACTCGTGAGAAAAACATAGTGGCAAAAATAAATAATTTTGAAAAGAAGGAAATTTTAAGAACTCCAAGATTTTTCGAGAAAATACTTGATGGCGCATGGAGAAGGACTGCTCAGTACATATCTTACACGCAAGCCGTAATTATACAATACATCACTCAGGATGCGCGTACACATTCCTGACATGTTATTTAGGCTAGTGCACTTCTCCGAGTTCCTACATGATGCGCACACAAACTACTTCTCACCAAACCTATGTACATATAAACATATCATACAAGCTGGCACATCGCATGGCTGCTATGTGTACTCAGTCGGAGATGGTGAAAACTTCCTTTGGCCAGCCGAGGGCAAGACCCACTGGTGCTGGAGACTCAACCTCCTCCTCATTAATAGGCTCTAGGCGCGAAGTACTGGGTTGCGGAGCTGGCGCGGGTGTGGCAGGTGGTGCAGCTCTGACTGGAATAGGAGCAATGACCTGGTCAAACTCCTCAGTGGTAGGTAGGTGGCGAGCGGTGGCTAAGATGGCAGGAGTATAGGATGATGAGGACAAGACGAATGTCAGTGGTGGTGCCATATGGAGGAGCTCCCTCCTGTTGGCGGAGCAGCCATGGATGGAATCCATACGAACAACTACGAGGTCATCCACGAGGTTGTCAAAAGCTGCCTCAAGCGCCTTGAGGTACTCAAAAAGCATCTCAATAGCCTCATCTCTCTCTCTTCAAGGGAAAGCGAATGCATCGTGACAAGTGTATGGCACGTGGCATGGGAGGTAGCGGTAGCGACGAGTCTTCATTGAAGGAAGAACATCCCGGAGGCGGGCTATTGCCTCACGGGCAGCCATCTGCATGGCATGCCTCTCCATAGGCATGGCCCTTCCTACAAATCGGAAGCGGCGTGTCTGAGAACGTCCTCCCTTGAATTGTGCTGTGGCCTGGTACATAGATATGTTGTCGCTGATCTTGTGCTGGTAGAGTGTGAACTACGGATGAGCCGATGGCCCAATCGCGACTTTGGTGATGGAGACGAGAAGATTGATGAACCCTTCAGGAACATTGGCAAACACCTGTGACTCACAGTCATTGCCAGCCATCTACAAAAGTAGACAAAAATTCCGAATAGTCAAGTCATAAATTTATGATGACTAACAGAAAATTGCTACGTTTGCAAAATGCTAAAAAGCACTTATTACGCTAATAACCGATTAGTGATCGCACCTAGTGGCTTCTACAGTCAGCCTGGCTCTGATACCAAGTTTGTCGGGACCGGTTTTCCAATAAAACATTTATTGAAAAGCCGACCCTTGTATTGACCAGTCCAGAAGAATTCTTCTTACTCGCAGACAAAGCCTTGATATAGAAGTCCAGCGGTACTAAATATTATACAAGGTTGAGATAAGGATGCTCAATAATTTATTACAAGCATGCCGATATTATACATAAGGGCGGATATGACACAAGGGTATGGTGGCATAACTACTGACTCGTAATAAAAGTGGTGGTGGATATGTCACGGTGAAGTGGGTGACATGACTCCTGTATCTTACAACTCATCAAGCGTCGGAGTGAGGCTCGATGATTTTATTTGGGTAGCGGAAGCATGTATAACACAAGTGACCAATTCCAGGATCACACGGGACTGACTGGGACTCCTCTAGGCGTCGGACTCACTATCGAACACTTCATCCATAAGATCGCCTTCGTCAACATCTAGCCAAATCAATAAGCCGGGTGAGTACTTTGAATGTACTCGCAAGACAGTTTAGACATAAGATATAATAAATGTTAACATGATGCACATGAGCAGGTTAGTATGCACGATAAAATAATAAATTTGCACTACACAATAAATAAAAGGAAATCAGGCGGTAGTCTTCGCGAAATCTCATTAAAAATAACTGAAGACCAATCGGGTGTCTGAAGCGACGCCTCGAAAGGTAAAAATAAAATTAAACATTTGCACAGTCGGGCATCGGGGCGACACCACATAAAGGGCTTATATCAACAGTAAATAACAATAATGCCACAGTCGGATGTCTGAGCGACATCACATAAAGGGCTTATATCAAAAGTAAATAACAATAATGCCACAGTCGGAAGTCTGAGCGACATCACATAAAGGGCTGACATCAAAAGTAAATAACAATAATGCCACAGTCGGATGTCTGAGCGACATCACATAAAGGGCTTATATCGAAAGTAAATAACTAGAGTGCCACAGTCGGACGTCTGAGCGACATCACATAAAGGGATTATATCAAAAGTAAATAACAAGAGTGCCACAGTCGCACGTCTGAGCGACATCACATAATGGGCTTATATTTCATCATTCATATTCCACTAGTTCATAAATTTAAATCATCTCAAGGAAATACTCAGCACATAATAATCGATTGGTTGGCCCATTGTCGGGGGTTGCTGATCCCACGTACACCTATGGGGATCGGCGGACCGAGCCCCTTTCGGTTCAGCAGGGGGCGGTGGATGCACAAAGAGCAGATCAAGGCGAACGCACGAGCGAGGCGGTCAGTTTACCCAGGTTCGGGCCGCACGGATGCGTAAAACCCTACTCCTGCTTTGGTGGTTGTATTGAGTTCTTACTCGGGAGCGACGAGTGCTACAGTACACTCAAGCAGCTGGCGAGACCGAGCGTGAGAATGGCCGCCCCCCCCCCTCTGTTGCGCATGGGCCTCCTTTTATATGTCTAAGGGGTCACTGACAGGTGGCAACAGAGGTGGGGGTAAAAATGTAAAAGAGGTGGTAGTTGGCTCCACCGCCTACAACGGTCGTATCATACCTAGCCCTGACGGCAGGGGACAAGGGCATTAAATGCCTGTTTGTGTCACCTAGACGGCACAGAGAGGGACTGCTAGGAACGCCACCGTTTGCCATGATGGCTATCTTGTCAGCGCTTGCTTGCCACTGCATGCCCCCGGCTGCACAGCCTCCCGCCACGTACGCCTGGAGCGGTCCCAGAGCGACACGTTGGTGGGTGAGCTGGAGCGTGGGCTGCGGGGTAGTAGTTTGCCGCGGCAAGCGCCTTGCCGCGGATGTTGCCTTGTCGCGTCCGGGAGCTTGTCGCTCACCGGGTCTTGTCGGGACGCGCAGTGCGCCGCAGCGAGCTTCTTGAGATGCTTTGGTTGGTCTTCCCGGCAAGCTCCTCTTGCCGGGGTCTCGTCTCCTTCCCAACAAGCTCCTCTCGTCGGGGCCTTGTCTCCTTCCCGGCAAGCTCCTCTTGCCGGGGTCTTGTCTCCTTCCCGGCGAGCTCCTCTTGCCGGGGCCCTGTTTTGCTCTTGGATTCTTTGTTCTTGAATGGCCCCAAAGGAACCTCGGAGGGTCTTGGCGGTCGCCCGGCAAGCCTTGCCGCGGGTCGTTGCGACTGCCTGTGCACAAGTTTGGGATACTAAGGTACCCCTACTTTAGTACACCGACAGGAGCCCCCGGGCCTGGGCCATACACGGTGTCGAGCGTTGTTGGGCCAGGCCCAAAACAGTGCACGGGCACGCGCGGCCTGGGTCACGCCATATCTGACTCCGCACTCGCCGCGCCCTCCCCAAACGGCACGCGTCAAACGCGGCGTTGTGCGTGACGTGGGTGGCGTGCGCGGGGCTGCGCCCCACGCGCATGCGTCACATCGTGGTAAAAGGGGACGGTTGGCGCCCCCCCCCCCGCGTAAACGGAGGGAGGCGTGGAGGCGTGGTGGGCGGAATCGTGGGTAGTTGTTTATTCGTGACGGCGAAACGTCCGCCCCCTCCCCCTCCTCTTTATAAGCAGAGGAATAGGGGTACGGCGCCATCTACCCGTTGTTGCTTCCAAACTCAAAACCTCCGCCGCTCCCCGTCTTCTCGGAGCAACAAGAGAGCAGTGCCCTGCTCCCCCCATTGCCACCAGCACCACCACCACCGTCGGCCTCCTCCACCACCTTCGCCATGGCTCCGAAGGGCGACAAGGGGAAGGCAGTGAAGTCGACCGAGGCGCAGCGGCTCGTGGCGATGCGGAAGGAGCGAGCCATCTTCCCCCCAAGCTCGGCGCGAAGGCATTGCGGGAGCGGTATTACCTGTTCTGGTCGGCGGACACGCGAGCTCACCCGCGGACCAGGGTACTCCCGGCTGCAGCCCACGCGAAGGCTCCGGACCGGTACCCTTTCTTTGCTGTGTTCTTCTACTGCAGGCTCTGCCCGCCCTTTTCCGAGTTCTTCTGTGATATTATGAACACGTATGGCTTCTACCTCCTTGACTTCACCCCCAACGCCGTCCTCACCATGGCAGTTTTCGCACACCTTTGAGAAAACTTTGTCGGAGTCCACCCTAGTGTAGCTCTCTTCCGCCATTTCTTTATCCCTCGGGTAGAGAGAGGAGAAACTCTGTCCGGCGGAATCGCCTGGATCTCAAGAGCCGGCAAGAAGGAATCTTATCTAGAGGGGGAGTTCAGCGGCAAGTGGGAGGAGTGGAGAGCAGATTGGTGCTGGATTATTGAGGAGAGCCCACAGCCATTCACCATCCGGCGCCAAGCAGCAGCAGTGCGCGGCAGTGACTAGAGCGACTTGGCCCCGGAAGACAGCAAGCTGAGGATCGCCGTCACCAGGATCCAGCGCCTTAGGCTTGCCGGACTCACCGTAGGCGCTGTTGGCGCGGACTTTCTTCGCCGCCGCATTGCCCCTCTGCAGGAACGGGGAAGGCCTGCCTGGGAGTTCAAGAACGCGGCGGACATTATGAGGCTGCGCCCAGGCCTCAATTATAATTTCACTGTCCTCGAGCACATTGGCATGCTGCAGGAGCTCTTCAAATACGATTCGGATCACCCCGAAGTCTTCAGGGTGCCGCAGGGCGTCATCCCTTTGTGCAACAACTCTGCGCTCGACCACATCCGGGCGATGATGCCGTTATGCGACTCACACGGAATCGAGCCAACTTGGCAAGAGCCCGAAGACGAGGTCGTGCAGCAGTTCTTCGACGACCTGGTGGAAGTGCCGATCCGCGCCGATGAGAAGGACGGCCTCATCCGCGACACCACCGAGGCGGAGCTGGCGTACATAGCCACTAGGTTGGAAGAGGCAGCAGCAGCCGCCGCGGCGGGCGAATTTGGGTTTACTCTGGAGGAAGCGGCGGCAGAAGAGGAAAAAACCCGTGCCGAGCGAGATGTTTTCCTCGGCAAGAAAGAGCTCGCCCGGCAAGAGGAACTTGCCGGCAAGGAAGATCTTGCCGGGAGCGGCGCCGAGCCGAGCGAGCCTGTCGGGGATCCGAGCGACTCGCTGGAGATCGACTCTTCCTCCACTTCGTCTTCTGACAGCCCGCCGCCGGCTGCGCCTCCGTCTCCACCAAGAAGGCGTCTCCGCAAGGTCGGGGATGTAGCGAGGCAGCAGGCGGGCCAGCAGTCGCCGCCCCGGACGACGCGCTCCACCGCGGCAAGCACTATTGCCGCGGGAGCGCCCCATGACGCTGCTTCGACAGGAGCGGGGTCTTCCCAGACTGCCGCATCTGCTCCCGCCAAGCGACCAAGGGAGCCTAGCCCTCCTCCTTCCCGCGCCAGACGCGGGCCAGATTTTGACTTCTCCGCGTTTAGCTCCGACGAGGAAGAGGAAGAGGAGTAAGTTCTTCTTATTGTACTTGCAATTCTTTGTTCTCTGCTGTTCTTCTTCTTGCCTTGTTTCTGACTTGCCTTCCTCTGTATCTGTTCCTTTTTTTAGAACTCTGGCGCAGAGAGCAGCAAGGAGAGCCAAGGTGCCGGTGATCGTCATCGAGGACGAACCCACTGCGTCAACAGGGGACGTGCCTGAGACGAACCCGTCGGACCCGGCGGCTGATCTTCACAGCAGCCCCCAGCGTAAGCATCTTGTTTACTTCCCGCTGTTAGGCGCGCACGAAGATACTTACTGTGCTGATACTTGTTTGTTGACCTGTGCAGGAGCAGAGCAGCCTCACCAGGGGAGCCTGGAGACCGTTTCCGACGCGCCAAGGGAGAGTCCTCCGGCGGGGGAGAGGTCTCCGGCAAGGGAGGAGCCCCCGGCGAGGGAGGAGACCCCGGCAAGGGAGGAGCCCCCGGCGAGGGAGGAGTCTCCGGCAAGGGAGGAGCCCCCGGCGAGGGAGGAGACCCCGGCAAGGGAGGAGCCCCCGGCATGGCAAGGATCTCCAGCAAGGGACCGCGCCAGCGATCCCCCGGCGATGGAGACCACAGCGGCAGGCCCTGGCATAGGTAACTTCCTTGCTTCCAAACTCCCCTTGGCTTCTTGATCCTCCTCTTGGATTTGCTCGAATCTTGCTTTAATCTTCTCCCCTCTTCCGGCCATCAGATCCATCTGCTGCAGAGCCGATGGAGATGGAGGCCGCCGCCGAAGAAGCAGCCGGCGCCGGCGAGGAGGCCGCCAGGGCTGCCGCCGCGGATGCGGGCGGGGAGTCTGGCGGTCGTACCGATGACCCGGAGGCCACAGGAGCGCCAGGCGCTGCTCCGACCACCGACTCCTCCACCGCTGCCGCTGCGTCAGGCTCCGAAGAGCCCCAGCCTGGCATCTACTTGAAGGCCGGAGAGAACATCTTCATCAGCCTCCCTTGGGCGTCAAGCTCCCGGGCGCCGATCGAGGGGGAAATGCTAGACGGAGAGGTGCTTGCCTCTGCCGGGCTGAAGCTGGTTGACGCGCCAAGCAACAGCAGCGGCGATCCTGAAGAGGAGCGCCTGCTGCGGAAGCTAGTGGCGCTCTACCGCACCCGGCAGGCCAAGCTGTAGTCCCGCGAAGCACTCGTGGCAAAGGCTGGTGCTGATATCGAGAAGCGCGTAGAAGAGCTCCGAGGCGCCAATCAGGAAGCTCTCCGCTCCTTGGCGAGGGAGCGGGAGCAACTCGCCAAAGTGCAACAGGCCTTCCTCCTTGAGAAGGCCGACGTCGAAGAGCGCCAACGGCTTGCCGCGGAGAAGTTGTCTTCATAGGAAGGTGACTTGATGGAGCGGAAGGTCAACCTCGACAGCCACGAGGAGGAACTTGCCGCGCGCGAGCGGGCAGCCGGCGGAGCCGTCAAGCATGTCGAAGACGTCGCCTCAGCTGCCGAGGCCGCCAAGGCTGAGATGGAGCTGAAGGTGACGCAGCTGGAGGCGGACCTCAAGGCGAGCGGCGACGAGCTTGCCGCGCTCAAGCTCGAGCGTGAGAGGGACGCCAACAGCTACTTGGAGCTGCAGGCCCTCCTCACTGAGAGAGGGAAGGAGCTCGACGCCGCCAGGGCGTCAATTGCTGATCTTGAAGCAAAGCTGGCGGCTCTGACAAGATCCCTGGGCAGCGCCAAGGAGCAAGAGACGGCCCTGACGGAGGAGGTCGAGGCCGGAAAGGTGCTGCTGGTGAATGCCGTCGCCGCCCAGAAGACCTTGTCGGAGACCATGGAGCACTGGACGGAGGGTCTGGTGAGCGTCGCCGCGGACGTCGACAAGGAGCTGGCACAGCTGGGGATGGTGGATCCCGGGTATTCCACCGACAGGAATCTCCAACCCAGCGCCAAGCTGACCCTGTTCTTCAAGGGTGTGGCGACGGCTCTTCAGCGACTCCGGGAGCAGTTCCCAAAACAGCTTGCCGACGAGTCGCGCAAGATCTGCGCGGGAGCTCTCCAGAAGGTGCTGATGAAGGTAGCCTTCCGCAACCCAGGCCTCCGCCTCACCAAAGTCCTCCGAAGCCTGCCGCTAGATGCTGATCTAGAGGAGCTCAAAGCCCTTGTCGCACTATCGTGGACAAGGTGATCGGAATCAGGAGCGTCGAAGGCGACCGTGTAGACTAGGCCATTTATCTTCTTCTTCCCTTGTCGCTGTCAATCATCTGATGAAAAACAGTCTGTTAGAGCTGCGACAAGTTATTCTGTAATATACTCCTATCTTGGGTAGTAATTGCTATGTTATTCCCTTTACTTGACTCTTTCCCTTGTATGCTTTTACCCTACACTTTTAGGGAACTTGTCAGCGCAGGCTCCTCTGCCGCGAGCGTTGAGTGCAGAACGTCAGCAGCTCGCTGGCAGTGCCACAGCCAGCAAGAAACCTCGTCGCAGAGCTAGTCGCGGCTCGCTTAAGTTGTTGAGTGGACTTGAAACAACAATAAGGGCGCAACTTAGCTATGAGTTGGTTGGTGCCCGCGCCGACAAGAAACCTTGTCGCAGCTAGCCGCGTCTCGCTTAAGTTGTTGAGCGGGGCTCCACACAACAGTAAGGGCATGGATAACCATGAGTCGGTTCCTCCGCGCACAGGTTTTCCATACAAGGCGGAGTCGTTCAAGGAAAATAACTTAAAAACTTAAAGGAAATCTGATTGCTCAAACTTTGGCACTTATATTTTTCTGTTGTTTGCTTTCCCGGTAAGGCAGAACCTTCTTGAGCGCCGGCCGGTCCACACATTATCTCCTCCCCCCCCCCCCCCCCCCGGCAAGCTTGTGCGCGAGGGATCCTTGCTTCCCTTAATAGAAAAGAGAGAGAAGAGAAAATAAAGTTATGGAGCCTTATGGCTCATTTTTTTTGCTTACCGGGGGTATGTGCTGAGCACATAATTTTTACGCACGGGGTCTGCGCCCGGCTTTGTAGAAAGGATTACATGATACAGCGGCAAGACTTGTACAAATGGGTGGTTGCCGGACAGGGTCCGACAACCGCGCCTCACGGGCAAAGCTTGCGAAGATGCGCAATATTTCAGGAGTTGCTCACTGGTACGCCATCTTCGGTCCCAAGGTGGACTGCGCCAAGCCTGGTGACTCGCTTCACCCGGAAAGGACCTTCCCACTTCGGCGTCAACTTGTCAGAAATCTTGGCGGACTGATCACGCCAAAGAAACAGGGCCGCCTTCCTCGAAACTTCTGGCGTTAACTTTGCGGCTATGATAGCGGCGCAAAGCTTGCTGGTAGCGAGCGGCTCGCACAGCAGCCTGAAGACGATCTTCCTCAAGGAGCAGCGCGTCATCTTGCCGCAGCTGCTCTTGCTCAAGCTCATCATAAGCGAGCACTCGAGGTGACCCGTATACGAGTTCCATGGGGATAACTGCTTCTGCTCCACAGATTAGAACAAAAGGTGTCTGGCCGGTGGCTCGATTTGGTGTCATTCTGATCGACCAAAGAACCACCGGCAGCTCCATGCCAAAGCCTCTGCCGGAGAGGCGGGCGGCGGCGGCGAACGGTGCGAGGAACGAGATATGCTCGGACTTCTAACTGCGTTAGAAGGAGCAACATCTCGTCCAAGCGACCGCGCCACGTTCGCGCCGGCAAGTTGGCGCGCATGCTGATCCTGAGCACTCCGAGATCCGCCAGCTTGATCTTGGCTCAGCAGACGTATGGTACCGCGGGTACCATGACGCTGCTGGTCCCGCGCCTCCTGGGACGGGCGCGGTGCATGTACGGACGCCGAGGTCTTGGAGTGCGCGCGGTCGTTGTGGGAGGCGACCGCGCGGTCGTTGTGGGAGGCGACCGCGCGGCCGACTTGCGGCGCAGCCTTGTCCTTGGACCCGGCAGCACCATGGGTCTCCCCGTCGGCGCCCGTTCTTCCGCCGGCGCCTACTCCACCAACCGTTCGCTCTAGCGACGGTGGGTTCGGCGCAGACGGTGCAGCTACCTCCGAAATCTTCTTCTTCAGCGACATGTTGATGAAGACGATGAAGATTCGGCTCATGCGAACGCCGGATCAGGTTCGCACAACCTCGACGCTCCCCCTACCTGGCGCGCCAAAGATGTCGGGGGTTGCTGATCCCACGTACACCTATGGGGATCGGCGGACCGGGCCCCTTTCGGTTCGGAAGGGGGCGGTGGATGCACAAAGAGCAGATCGAGGTGAACTCACGAGCGAGACGGTCGGTTTACCCAGGTTCGGGTCGCACGGATGCGTAAAACCCTACTCCTGCTTTGGTGGTTGTATTGAGTTCTTGCTCGGGAGCGACGAGTGCTACAGTACACTCAAGCAGCTGGCGAGACCGAGCGTGAGAATGCCCGCCCCCCCTCAGTTGCGCATGGGACTCCTTTTATATGTCTAAGGGGTCACCGACAGGTGGCAACAGAGGTGGGGGTAAAAATGTAAAAGAGGTGGTAGTTGGCTCCACTGCCTACAACGGTCGTATCATACCTAACCCTGACGGCAGGGGACAAGGGCATTAAATGCCTGTCTGGGTCACCTAGACGGCACAGAGAGGGACCGCTAGGAACGCCACCGTTTGCCACGATGGCTATCTTGTCAGCGCTTGCTTGCCACCGCATGCCCCCGGCTGCACAGCCTCCCGCCACGTACGCCTGGAGCGGTCCCAGAGCGACACGTTGGTGGGTGAGCTGGAGCGCGGGCTGCGGGGTAGTAGTTTGCCGCGGCAAGCGCCTTGCCGTGGATGTTGCCTTGTCGTGTCCAGGAGCTTGTCGCTCACCGGGTCTTGTCGGGACGCGCAGTGCGCCGCAGCGAGCTTCTTGAGATGCTTTGGTTGGTCTTCCCGATAAGCTCCTCTTGCCGGGGTCTCGTCTCCTTCCCGACAAGCTCCTCTCGCCGGGGCCTTGTCTCCTTCCCGGCAAGCTCCTCTTGCCGGGGTCTTGTCTCCTTCCCGGCAAGCTTCTCTTGCCGGGGCCCTGTTTTGCTCTTGGATACTTTGTTCTTGAATGGCCCCAAAGGAACCTCGGAGGGTCTTGGCGGTCGCCCGGCAAGCCTTGCCGCGGGTCGCTGCGACTGCCCGTGCACAAGTTCGGGATACTAAGGTACCCCTACTTTAGTACATCGACACCCATTCGCAGGAAAGACGTTCAGCCGGCTTACCACTCTCGATTGTCCTGCTTATACCTCCGGAGACTAACACTGGTGTTGATACCGAGATCGGTACTGATACTGGCTCTGACATTGAGATGATGTCCAAGTCCTTGATTGTGGACATGGAAATTCGAATGGTTTTCACTCTGCAGAGTTTGTACTCTTTAACCACAACCAACGGATTTCAGTAGTCACGAGGACTAGTTCCGTTTACGGTGTTTTAGAAGAAACACATCTGACTAGTACACACCCATTCCACATTCTGCTGCCAGGGGTCACCCTAGGCAATGCTCAAGAAAAACTTTGAGATGGGGAGGCTACAACCTCGAATAGCATGGGATCAAATTTATATTCGCGCGCTCTAAGGGGTTCCCCCCTCTCGGTCCCAATCGGAAACACCCATGCCCCCTGACTGGATGACGGGCTTTAATCCAGGGCCTTGGAACCCTCATCACGGCCCCTCTATTTGGTGTGTACAAGGAGAGAGGTTTGCAACTTACTAAACCGCATTCTTTGCAGAAAGCAAGTGGTGGCACAGACGGGGACGAATGGAAACAGAACTTGTTCCACGTTAACATTGGAGTTACGCAGTTGACGTAAGACTGGCATGCTTCAACAGTACCAGCTTACAACCTATCATGCCACCACATGATCAGGTTATCTCATCATCATATGGACATATCAACTTCGAAGCTCACCTGTAGCTTGCCTTGCATGCAATATAACATTCACAAAATGCTTATATAAACATGCCATGAGAAAACTACTCAAGCAAACATGCAAAACACTCATCATATCAAAGGTTCAAACATGCTTGCCTGGTTCGGAGTAGTCGGAGTCTAGCTCGGTGAAGTTCACGGTTCCGTCACCTCCTCCAGTATCTACGGTATAAAGAAAGTCACATACTAACGTAAATACCATTTGTGTATGAAAGTTGTTCCAAAAAAAATTCAAATAAATATGACAAAAAAAACTAGACATAAAAATAAAGATGACAGAAAAAGAATCAAGTCAAAATCATCTTTTGTTAAAAAGTTATAAGGGTATTAGTCAAGGGACTTTTCTGTAATGAAACAGAAAGTTTCCAGGGGCTAGATTATAAAAACAGAAAATGTTTCAGTTATAAATACGCCAGTCCAGAGGGGAGGCGTATTTTGCCCGAAGGCGTTTTCAACAAATGGTTCGAATTAACAGAATAGAGGCTGACGTGGTGGTCCCACCTATCAGGTTCAAATATTTGAAAAGAAAAACAGAGTACGCCGGCGCCCGAAGCTTGCGGTGGTCGCCGGCGTTGACCCACGGCGAGGAAGGGGGATCGGAGGGTACCTACGTGCTCACGGAGGTCTTCCGCACCTGACGGTGGTGGAGTTGGCCGTCGGCGAGCACCACATCGGCGGTGGCCTTAGCTCCGACGGACAACGGTTCGGGAGGTGGTGGATCTCGTCGGTTGAAGCTGCAGACGTCAAATTTGAGGCTCGGGGTAGATGATTGAGTGCACTAGGAGGCTACTGGCAAGATTTGGGAGGCGGGGATGCCCTCACCGGAGCAAATCGTGCCAGAGCCCGAAGCGGATCGGGGCGGCCGGAGACGGAGAAGAAGACCTCCTCGAGGTCCTCCTAGTGGTTGGGTGTGGCTCTGGTGAGGTGGAGGAGTGATGCGGAGTCGAGAATGAGCTCCAGGGCTCCATTTATAGCTGGTCCGAGGCGGTGCCCGAGAACGGGATAACTCAGGCGATGATTACGGCGAGGCAGTGGTCGATCAGGTGGATTAGGGGGTTAGGCATCATCGCGATGGTCTACTGGTTCCGTTCAAGGGTTAAACTTTGCCTGACTTGGGTGGTACTCCAAGTCCCCGACGGAACGGCTTCACGGGGCTCGTCGGCGGCAGAGAGCGCGCTCTGCGCCTCTCTGGCTGCGGTGACTATCCTGCAGCATGCACAGGGGAGGGGTGGACCCACGGAGGCTCCGGGTGGCTTGGGCGGTGCTGGTCGGCGCCGAAAGGTAGGGGTGGCCCCCTGTCGACCGCCACGGGTGGTTCTGCCACCACAGAAGACGCCGGCGATGAGGTGCCACGTTGCCACTGACACTTGCACCCGGCCAAGCGACCTTGCGGCGCTCTGGATAAGGAGGAGGAGCAGTGTGCAAGAGGCCAGAGCGAGCACTGGCGAGATTGATGCTGCGCTCTGAAGGAACGACACCGTCGACTGAACCCAAACACTGAAACCTGAACATTTCTGAATTTTGACGGAACCAGTGCATGCCCAGTGTTCGATGAAATGTTTTTGGCATGTGGAAGTTTTTTTCTGGAGCTGATCTTTGTTGAGGTGACCTCTCAATGCATCTGGGGGCTGCCTGATTTATCTCAGAATTTTTGGAGAAGAAAAACAATGAATTTCATCAAAATTTGAAAATCAGGTCGAAACTTGCAGCAAACCTATTTTTTAAAATTTTGAACTGTGGGCTAATGGATCTAGATGGATCTTGTTTGAGGGTGCTAAGGACTAGCCAGAGGAGTTTGTTTGGGACGAAAACTCAAAAGGAAACTTGTAGTTCCTTGTAAGTCGCCTAGGCCCAAAATAAATGACAGGCATTGTTTTGAGGATAAAATAAATAGAATAAAAATCGAAAATGGGTTGGAACTTGCTGGAGTTGGATAATTGACTTGAACCAAAGTAGGGAGGTGGATTTAGAAGAAGATATCAACATGTGACATGGCAAAAGAGAAATTTTTGAATGGGAAAAGAATAAACCCATAATCCCTAGGGTTTCTTTTCAATAGAAGGAATTTCAAGAACTTTCAAAAATAAATTTGTGTTGAGTCAAGACAAAATGAAAAGCTCTCAAGACCAAAAATCAAGGTTGAGAAGAGCACCAAGAATATTTGTCATAAAAGTTTTGAGAAGGAGAGGTTTTTAATAAAAAATTGAAATAGCCTCCTTGAAATCCAATAAATAATTTGATAAAAACCAAATCAAAATATTTGGAGTGTCACATTCTCCCCCCTCCCTCTTGCACTTGCTTGTCCTTCAATGCTTCCCCCTCTTATCTGCCCCTCCTCCCCCTCCATTAATGCCCTCCCTCTTTTCTCTTCCTTGTTTTTGCCCCTCCTCCCCTTCTCTTCTTTGCCCCTCCACCCCCCACCTCCATTAATGCCCTCCCTCCTCCCTTTCATAGCTCTATCTAGAGCTACTAGCTAGTTATAAGAAGGTTCTCGATATTCCTTTCGACAAATAGGTAAGCAAAAAAGAGTTGTGCAAGAATGGAAATATGTGTGTTTGCGATTAGGACCGAAACTATGTGCGATATGAATATACCGAATTGTGTGTGGCATGTGAGTGACATGAGTTGCCTATGTTTTGCCAAAATGTAGATTCATTTCTGTTTCGGCGAATTTCGGGTAAACTCAATATGTCCTATGTTTAGGGAAGGTCATGCCGAATTTTTGTATGAGTTTGATAGATGCATGCATATATACGTGGTTATAATATTTGCTCCGTGCGCAGGTGATCATGAAGGTCAATGGAAGGATGGTGGAAAGATACTGGCAATCCGCTGTGGATCACATGTATGAAAAAATACTAAGGGATGCTTTATGTCCGTGTCAAAAATGCATAGGAAGAGTCAGGCTCGACCCCTTTCAGGGTGGCAAATTCAAGGCGCACCTGCTCATGCATGGTTTCATGCATGGCCATACTCGGTGGATAAGTGAAGAAGATGATGATGATGAGGACGTCGACGGGGCAGGAAATAACGACATGGGGACACTAGACGAAGAGATGACCGATTATGTGTCCGAAGAGGAAGACGGCCTCGGAAATGTCGATGGCGAAGAGGCAGTTCAAGGTGGAGAAGACGCGGACACGCCACCATCTTCGTCGCTACTAAGTTCAGCCATGCGGGACCCGCATGTCCGAGACCTGGTTCACAAGAAGATGACTAGCGACAGAGCTGCTTCTAGAAAGGAGGCCAAACTGGCGCAACTAGTGGTAGACTCGATGACTCCTTTGTATGATGGTTGCAATCCCGAGGTGACCCGCTTGAGTTTCACACTAGAACTTCTAAAGATGAAGGCAAAAAACAAATGTACAGATACAAGCCTGGATGAGCTTCTGAAGTACCTAAAGAAGGTTCTTCCCGCGGGAAGCATGTGTCCTCCTAGTGTCAAGGAGGCAAAGAAAATCGTGTGCCCTCTTGATCTGTCACATATTAGATATCACACATGCATCAATGATTTCATCATATATCGGAACGAGCACGCGGAAAAAACCATCTGTCCAAAGTGCAATGCTTCACAATATAAAAAGGCCGGAAAGAAAGCTCCAAAGAAAGTTGTATGGTACTTTCCAATCAGTCTGCGTCTACAGCAGTATTTCCAAAATCCTAAGGAAGCAAGCTTATGCGCTAGCACGCGGAGAGGGTGAAGCCAGATGACGGAGATGAGCCGAATCTGAGACACCTCGCAGATGCTAGCCAGTGGAGAGCATTAAATGGTGAATTTGAATTTTTCACAAATGATCCAAGGAACATCGTGCTTGGCGCTAGTAGTGATGGCATGAATATATTTGGCAATGAGAACACCAAGCATATGGCCCATGTTTGTATGGATGTACAACCTCCCCCCTGGTTGTGCATGAAGGAAAAATACATACACATGGCTACGCTTATTCAAGGGCCGAAACAACTGGGAAATGATATAAATCTGTTTCTCGGGTTACTGAAAGAGGAGTTACAAACCATATGGACAACGTCGGGCAAGACATGGGATGCAAGCAAAGGAGAGTATTTCTACATGAGAGGCGCGTTGATCACGATGGTGCAGGACTATCTCGGTTACGGCTATCTCTCCTGCTAGGTGTGCCACGGATATTGCGGATGCAGGAGGTGCATGGATGATACAACTTCTCTGCAGCTATCGAAAGATGGCGGGTCTTCGAAAATCGTGTACATGGGGCATCGAAGATGGCTCAAGAAGGATGACCCATGGAGAAAGCATGGAGATCTATTCAATGGTAAGGCTGAGCATCGAGGTCCTCCACGTAAGTGTAGCGGTGCAGAAATATATGAGTTATTGAAGAACTAGGAAGAGTGCCCCTCGCCGGGAAAGATGAAGAAAAAGGCGCTAGAGCCCCTGCTGAAGATATGGAAGACCAGATCTGTTTTCTGGGACTTGGAATACTGGCCCATACTCGACACGCCTCATTGCCTTGATAAAATGCATATCACAAAAAATATCCTTGAGAGTTTGCTTGGAACATTGATGAACATGCCGAAGAGAACCAAGGATGGGCCGAAGGCAAGGAAAGACTTGGAATTTTTGAAAATAAGGAAAGATCTCCAAATGCCCATTAAAAGGTCGTCAGAGGATACTGAGATGGAGACAGAGACGGAAGATAGGGGAAAAAAGTAAACAAGAAGGATGAACAATATTGCCCCCCTCTTGCTTCACCTTAGATCCGAAGGAGGTCGATCAATTGTTCAAGTGCCCTGCCGGAATCAAAGTTAGTTCCAGATACTGTGGGAAGATAATGAGATATCTGGACACTAAGAAAAAAGGTTCAGTGGGATGAAGTCTCAAGACTATCATGTGATGATGATGAACTTAATCCCGATTATGGACACACATGTGCGTGAGACGCTTACTGAACTATGCCACTTTTTGATGCTATCTCTCGAAAGTCGATCAGTGTGAAGCAACTCCATAGGCTATAGGAAGAGATCGTTGTCATATTGAATGAGCTAGAGATGTACTTCCCGCCCGCGTTCTTTGATGTCATGGTGCATCTATGTGTCCACATCGTGGATGACATCATCGACCTAGGGCCGACATTCCTGCATAGCATGATGCCGTTCGAGAGGATGAATGGGTTCTTCAAAGGATTCGTTCGTAACATGTCCCGTCCAGATGGAAGCATAGCCCAGAGATATCTGACCAAAGAGTGCATTTCTTTCTGTGAGAGTTATCTGACCAAAGACCATGTTGTTGGTTTGCCCGTCAACAAGCACTGTGGAAGGCTTGAAGGCGTAGGTCACACCAACGGTCATAGGGATGTGAATGTGTTACGCTCGGGCCGACAAAACGACATTGACACGGAAAACTTTGTAGTGCTACAAAACCTAGATATGGTAGAAGATTTTGTGACACTTCACAAAGAGACCATCGCAAAGAAGTACCGTGACCGTGGGGTGCACAGGACGGACGTTGAAGTTATTAGAGAGCACAACTCCACTTTCGTGTGTTGCTTCAAAGAGCGAGTTATGGCTAATCCCCCGGAAGAGGCTTGTCCGAACGGAACACTCATATACGCCTTTGCACATGGCCCCTCGACCAACCTCGCGACTTATCAAGCATACGATATCAACGGATACACATTCTACACAGAGGAGAAAGATATAAACAGTGATGACCAAAACTCAGGGGTGACGATGGAAGCCATGACCGGGAATGTAATGGAAAGATATTACGGAAGGGTCGAAGAGATATGGGAACTTAACTACTCTGGATTGCATAGCGCAACGATGTTCCGTGCTAGATGGGCTAAGAATGTACAGAGAGAAAACTGACATTTCACTACCATGTGTATACCCGACTCCGATAGCGGTACCGTCAACGCCATCGCCAAAAATGGGCCATGGGTACACGCTAAACACGTGACACAATGTTTCTTCATAACTGATCTGATCAATCCCAGCCGTGTTGTCGTGAGGAGATGCAAAAGGAGCATCGCCGGAATGGATGGAGTCGCCAACGAGGAAGACTATGACCAGTACGGTGATCCGATGAGGGAAGATGATGCTGAGGAAACATATGTCAAAAGAAGAATGAAGACTACATTACATACGAAAGTTTGTAATCCCTGGAGAAGGAAAAGTCACGACCATGGGCTCAATTATTCGACAACGAACAAAAGAGGGAAGAAGATCAGTCTGAAGTGTCGTTATCGCCCAAGCTGACAAACTAATCCCCAAAGTGGAAAGGAAGAAAAAGAAAAGTGCAAATGAAATAAAAAGTAAAAGAAAAAAGAAAAAGAAAGGAACTTTTGTAAAATGAAATGAAAAGAAAAAGAAGAAGTAAGTAATAAGCTGTCGAAAATGAAATGAAAGAAAAATAAAAAAGAAAGAAAGAAAAAGAAAAAAATTAGCAATAGCGCGTTTTGGCCTGGGCAGCACTATAGCTAAGAAAAAAAAGAAAAAAAAGAAAAAAAGAAAAAAAAAGTTAGCAGTAGCGCGTTTCATCCTGGGGAGCGCTATAGCTAAGAAAAAGAAAAATAAAAACTTAAATAAAGTTAGCAATAGCGATGTTTTGCTAGACCAGCGCTATAGCTAACTTAGCTATAGCGCGTTTTGCCCACACGTGCTATAGCTAAGTTGCCTACAACAACGGTCCGCTAGCTCCCCTCCTTCCTATCTCTCACTCGCGCCGCTTGTCGATCCCCTTTTCTCTGACGCCACCGCCGACGCCGCACCGCCCATGCTGCCGCCGACGCCGCCCCGCCCACGCCGCCGTCGACGCCCCACCACCAACGTCGCCGCCGATGTCGGACTCGACCTCAGCCCCGACCTTGACGCCGGCCACCGACCCCCTCCTGCTCCGGTATGGCCCCCCGCCCCCTCTTCCTTCCTCTTTGAACCCTTAGCCCCGGCTCTCTCTCTCTGACCCCCTCCCGCTTCGGTATGTCTCTTTAGAGCAACAAGGCTCAGCGACCCCGGCGACCTCGATGCCGGCCACCGACCCCGACCCTTCAGGGCCTCCCTCCATGAAGCAGCCGGCGACACCCAGCAACACCAGCGAGCACTTCATGGATAGGTGCCTTTCCCTCCCCTCCCCCTCCCCCCGCCCCGTGCGTATGAGCTTAATTTAATTGTTGTTAGTGTTAGTTAGTGTTAGTGTTAGCCCAGTGATGGTGCTTAGCTAGTGTTAGCCCAGTGATAGTGTTAGTGTTAGTTAGTGGTTAGTGTTAGTGTTAGCCCAGAGAATTAAAATGAGCTTTGACAGAATATTTAAATGAAAATTAGCTTATGTTGCTTTGCTTTTAAACCAAAATGAAAATGAAAATTACAGTTTTTGCAAATTAGCTTATGTTGCTGTCGATTTTGAAAATGAGGATTTTTACTGGAAGTGTATGAAAATTTGGTATCTCTCTCTGACCAAATTAGGTCTTTCTGCAGATCGAAGCTAGGCGCAGATCGACGAGGAGGAGAAGGACGCCCTCAACCCCGGCGACCCCGACCCCGATCCCAACCCCGAGGTGCGCCACCCCCTCTTCCCTCCCTCTTCTTATGTCAGCACATAATGATGCAAGGGGGAGTGTTCATAATGTGGCTGTTAAAGTGTTCATAATGATGCAATGGGGAGTGGAGCTGTTAGATAGGTAGTTGATCTTTTTTGCATCAGTTGGCAGCAATGTTCATGATTGTGTATATGTCAGCACCAACAAAGTATGTGATGTTTGTTTCAGCTTATTAGAGTGCTCATAATGTGGTTGTTAAAATGGTTATTAGAGTGTTGAAATGCTTGTTGTTAAAAAAGTGACCTATGTTTTGCCGGAAATGTTGATTCATTTCCATTTCGCCAAATTTCAGGCTCTCTATATGTGACGCCCGGATAATTAAGCTACAGTAACCCTCTACTAATGTTGCCACGTCACCACGGTTACTGTTGATAAACTCGCATTAATTCAAACCTCATTCAAAATCAAATTTAAAATCAACTCAAACTTTAAAAGTTTTCAAATATCAAAACTAAAATGTTCGTCATGTGGCAAATAATCCCTAACTAATATTGGTGGTGGAGCCAACCTTTTTTTTAAGAATTTAAATGGCCTTAAATAAATAAAGCAGTGATCAAAGCAATAAACTAAATGCTTTTTGAATTATAAAAATACTGGACTAAGTTAATTACCTACGAAACTAATCGTGGCAGTAACCTAATTTCTATTAATAATTTAGGTTTAAGTTTTGTGTTTAATAAAGCTAGTCTGCTTTAAATGGAATTAGAAATGGAAAAGGTTCTAAAAGAAAAGGTTAACTGAAAATAAAAAACTAACAATAAAAAAAAGAGAAGAGCCTTCCCTGGGCCATTTGGCCCACGTGGCCACTAGCAGGCCGGCCCAACCGCCCCCATTGTCCATAACCCCCCCCCCCCACTGCACCCGAACCCTAACCGCACCCCCACTCCGCCCCCGCATGATTCCCCCCACTCTCTCCTCCCTCTCGCCCCCACCTTGATCTGGATCGGGGCTCAACCCCGACCACGTCGCCTGGCGCTGCCCCGTCGTCACCCAACCCTGACCCCATCCCTCTGACGCCGTCGCCTGGTCCACACCGCCTCGCCCCCGATGCGATACCTCGAGTCAACGCCCGAAGCCGCTCAGCGCCCCGCCATCTTCGCCGCCAACGGCCACCTCGCCGGACGCCCTCGTCGCCTCCTCCCCCTGCGTCGCCTCGTCTCCGTCCTCCTCATCAACCCCCGTTGCCCATGCCCTACAGCCCTGCGGTGAGGCCCCGACCTCCTCTCTCCCTCGTCTCTGCTCCTGCGCCCCGCCGCAGCCATCGCCCGCGCGCACCCGCCTCGGCCAAGCCCCCGCCTTCCCCTCCATCGCACGCGCCGGCCGTGTCCCGTGCCACCGCGCGCGCATGCGCTGGCCGCACCCCGCGTCGCCCCCTGGTCGCGCACACGGCCACCCAGCCACTCCTGCTTCCGCTGCTCGCCGTAGGCTGCCAAGCCGCGCCTGCTACTGCCCTCCTCTGCACCGCGGTTACCACGCCGCGGCCCTCTGGTGCCTCGCACCCGCCGTTGCCGGCCTGCGCCCACGGACCCCGCCCTTCCTCTGCTGACCTCTGTCACTCATGCTCGTCGTGGCAAGCGCGCCACACGAACCTGTTCTCCTCCCCGGTTCCCACCTCCGCCTATCGCGGCCGGCCGGAGGGCCTCGCCGTGGTCAGGCCACAGCGCCCGGTGCCCCAGCTTCGCTGCCGAACCACCCGCGCACGCCCGGGTTCAGGGGACCCTGCGCCCGCCGCATATCCACTGCCCAGCGCCCATTTGGCCCTAGGGCCAATGACATGTGGGGCCCATGGCCCAGAACGTTTATTAAAAAAATAATTTTAAAAATATTATTAGTTAATTAATTAATTAACTTAATTAGTTAACTTAATTAATTCTGTTAACTAACTATTAAACCTAATTAACCTGCTAATTAATCTAACTAAACAGTTAGTTCGTTAGTTAGACAATGACAGTGCGACCCACGCGTTAGTTGGACCAAGTCAACTGACTGTTGACTGCTGGCATCACCCTGATGTCATGCTGACATCATAATGGCATTTCCTAATTAAATTAATTCTAGTAATTCTAAAAATGACATAATTCTTTTAAAAATAATATAAAATAAACTGTAACTCGGATCGAAAATCTTTGTACATGAAAGTTGCTCAGAACGACGAGACAAGTCCGGATGGGCAACCCGTTCGTCCGCCACGCATCCCTAGCATAGCAAACACGCAACTTTTCCCCTCCGATTCATTTGTCCGAAAACGCGAAACACTGGGGATATTTTCCCGGATGTTTTCCCCCTTCACCTGTACCACCTCATACCGCGTTAGGGCACACCTAGCATCACACTTTATCATGCCATGCATCGTCATGCGTCTGTTTGCTTAATATTTATTATTTCTTCCCCGTCTTCTCTCGCTAGACACCGAGATTGACGCCGGTGCTACCCAGTTCGACTACGGTGTTGACAACCCCTCTCTCTTGCCAGAGCAACCAGGAAAGCCCCCCACCCCCTTGATCACCAGATATCGCCTACTCTTCTCTATACTACCTGCATTAGAGTAGTGTAGCATGTTACTGCTTTCCATTAATCCTATTCTGATGCATAGCCTGTCCTTAATACTACTGTTGTTAACTTTACCTGCAATCCTAAAGCTTACTATAGGATTCTAGTTTATCATCAGTGGCCCTACATTCTAGTCCGTCTGCCTTGCTATACTATTGGGCCGTGATCACTCGGGAGGTGATCACGGGTATATACTTATACATATATACATGATACATGCGGTGACTAAAGTCGGGTCGGCTCGTGGAGCACCCGCGAGTGATTCACGGATTGGGGGTTGAAAGGACCTTTGTCCCAACCGCCCTCTGTGTGGATCTTTGCGACGAAGCGACAGGGCAGGTTGAGACCACCTAGGAGAGAGGTGGGCCTGGCACTGGTCGGCGTTCTCGGTTATTTCAAGATAACATGTTTAACGAGATCTTGGTATTTGATCTGAGTCTGGCCACTGGCCTATACGCACTAACCATCTACGCGGGGACAGTTATGGGCACTCGACATCGTGGTATCAGCCGAAGCCTCTGTGACGTCAGCGACTGAGTGATGTGTGCCGGGTTGGACCACGTAACGCAACTACCTTTGTAATGGAGGTTGCTAGGTCTGCTCTCCGGCTGACCACGCAACGTGCAGGTGTGCAATGGGCGACGGGCCCAGACCCCTACAAGCATAGGATTTAGACCGGCGTGCTGACCTCTCTGTTGTCCCTAGGTAGGGCTGGGATGTGTTGATCTTCCGAGGCCGGGCATAACCCAGAAAAGTGTGTCCGGACAAAGGGGATCAAGCGTGTTGGGAAATGTGGTGCACCCCTGCAGGGAACTTGATCTATTCGAATAGTCGTGTCCCTCAGTAAAAGGACGACCGGGAGTTCTACCTTGACCTTATGACAACTAGAACAGGATACTTAATAAAACACACCCTTCCAAGTGCCAGATACAACCGGTGATCGCTCTCTGACAGGCGACGAAGGGAGGATCATCGGTTAGGATTATGCTATGCGATGATACTGGGTGAACTTACCCATCTACTCTCTTCGATAGGACTAGCTATGCCCCTCTTATTCCGGCATTCTGCAATTCAGTCCACATATGTTACCTCCTTTTCCATTTAATACCAATGCATACATATGTAGTGTAGCTCCTTGCTTGGGAGTACTTTGGATGAGTACTCACGGTTGATTTGTTCCCTCTTTTCCCCCTTCATATAAGCGATTGCTGCGACCAGATGATGGGGCCCAGGAGCCAGAGGCCAATGTCGATGACGACTCCTACTACATCGGAGATGCCTACTACTACATGCAGCCCGCTAACGACAACCAGGAGTAGTTTAGGATGATCCGAGGCAGGAGGCCTGCACCCCTTTCAATCTGTAACCATGTTTGTGCTAGCCTTCTTAAGTCATCTTGTTTATCTTATGTCTGTACTCAGATATTGTTGCTTCCGCTGACTCGTCTATGATCGAGATCTTGTGTTTGAGCCTTCAAGGCCCCTGGCTGGTAATATGATGCTTGTATGACTTTTTTTATTTGTAGAGTTTTGTTGTGATATCTTCCCATGAGTCCCTGATCTTGATCGTACACATTGGCGTATATGATTAGTGTACGATTGATTCAGGGGCGTCACAAGTTGGTATCAAAGCCGATTGGCTGTAGGAATCCCCCTTCCACACTCTTTGGCCGAAGTTGAGTCTGGTCGATGAAAATTGTTTTACTAACATGGCTGTGCGGCCCATGGGCCCACGTCGCCATTGGGTGTTACTAGGATCTTTTACTCCTTGATCTTTACTCTAGGATTCTGATCACTCTTCTATTCGGGTTAAATGATTTTACTAATTATAACTCTAGGTTCTCGTTACTACTTCTCATGGAGAGCCCCTCAATCCAAATGATTGCTTGGTGCAGCAAAAGATTCCAAAGATAATCTCCGTTGTTCTCTCAAGAGACTTGTGCCCACCGCCATTGCAAATTTCCTACCACTGTTATATCATTATGGATAACTACATACACTTGTCATTTCAATCCTGTTGATCTTGTTATTTAAAGATACCCCAAAATTCTCTCTAATGTTTTGAGAATACTTTGTTACCACATGAACACCCCTACGGATAATTCCTTGCACTTACCGAGTATCCGCTCATCCCTAGTTGTTTGTGTGTTTCACTAAGGTTTTCGAAATAATATTCGATCTTCCGAAAATCCTTAGCAGCTTATTGCTCTTGTAAATCTTCCTTGCTTGCATTATGGTTAATCCCATAAGTATAGAATCTTATTGGCATCCTTTGCCACTATCATTTTGATCCCATTGATTCATTAAGTGCGAATGCTCGCAATCCTCAACTAGATCCTAGAATTCATCCTTCCGGCTCAGACGACATTCTAAACATGCGCTAGTTCTCGACCAATCAAATTTGCGTCGATTGTACCCTTAGGTCTGTTCAACTTATCCACCCTTGATCAGAGCGTATGCTTATGATCCTTCGTTTTGGAAATCATAATTCCTTTGATATATAAGCATCGAATTATTCAGATGTTTCTATAATCCAATGACTTTGCATTGATTTCTTCCTCTGTTTATGTGTCGATGCTCACATTGGCTCTGTTATGGACCGTCAAGTCCTTTGTTGAATTATCATCCGAAAGTGTCCTTCATATAATAAACCTCGAGTAGTTCTTTCTCTGATATATAATGCCATTGGTAAATCCTATTCTCTGGTTGGCCAACCATACTCTGCTTTTGAGCTGGTGGTATTTACTATTGAAGCTGGTGGTATATGTTTCCACGATACCCTGACGGGTTGATCCTACGCCTTCCTTAATATGTGTGAACTCGAAAGATTTCGCGAGTCATACTCTTCTGGTATTTTGCTAGATAAAATTTCAACACTACAACTTCTTCGAAAGTTAGAGTTGAATGGAAGGTTATACATTGAAGAAGTGGGGGTCGACCTTGAACTTTGTGTTCATGCCCATGGACACGATGTAGATCTTATCATTAAAGCTTCTCTTAAATTAATTGTTCCCTTGGTATAAGTTCTTATATCTAGGATCCAGCCTTTCTCAATCGTGGTTTCGACCATGTTATCCTTTAAATACCATTTCTCGTGCAAGTTTAAGCACTTGTCTTCTGCATAGAAATACCCGAGTCAGACCTCGACTTTGATCTGTCGTCGTGTATTACCCCCTGGCATCTCGGGATTATCTGGGAACTGCATAACTTCTTATGAGTTCTCCATCAAGTACTACATTCTAACTGATTACAATCTTTCATGGGCTCTGAGTTATTAAACACTCAAAGACACTGATAACTGAACCGAGTCCGCACTACGGTTCAACAACTCTTAGTAATCTTCTTTAAGTACGAGTTTGTACCCGATCACGCCATTCCTACCCTGTTTGGCTATATCCTTGTCATGCCGATTTGAACTGTGCTACCTGGTCCTTCTTCCCGAAGTAGAAATTTCGACGGTGAGCTAATCTTACGCCGATCTTCCTCGTCATATCAATTGTCCTTGAACACAAGCTTGATTTCAAGTTTGTGTCGTACCTATGGTTTCAATAACTTTGCGCTTCATCATTCCGTTGGCTTGATGTCATCGCCGATCGGTTACATCTTCTTGAAACCTCTCGACAAATGTGTCGTGATCATCGTCAACATTCTGAGGTCTTCCAGGATATCAATTGTATTCTTGATGGGTAATACCACCCTTGCCCCTCGATGATTCGTGTATCATCGACCACTTTATTGCCTTCCGTTCAACACAAACTTGATTTTTTGTTATACCTTGAGATCCTTGCTACCCAGCAGTTGTTCTTCTTTACCTTGGAAGTATTACCATCTTTTATGTCAAGAAACTCGTGACAATTTCACCACCTCTTAAAAATTCTTGATATAGTAATACTTCTCGCTATCTCCGTTCATATCTTGGTCCCCGTGTTGTTTCTAACCGGGATCCCAGCCATTTAACTATGATGTGTGAAGTCAAAACTTCTAGCAACCCTAGTGCTTGTAAGTTATTGGTCGATAGTTTCATTCTAAGTCTATTACTTATTGAATCATCATTCAAACATTGACCGTGCTACAAATCTAGATTTCAGGGTGCACCTTTCTATCATTGTTAACATTATGTATGTTTTCCTCAAGCATACATCATTATACCATTTGAACTTTTTGGAAATCTAGATGAATTGTCACAAAGTTCATTAGTCACCTCCTCATCCTCTCCTTGGTTTAATGATGAACCCATGGTTCATTTCCCGAGAATCTTACAATGACATCTAGTCAATTTGTGTTGCAACTTTTCTTCTCAGACCTCCTGAGTCCGAGGTATCCTGACACCAATCAGATCTGAATCTCGGTCAGATATGATGGTTGGGACATATTTCCAATAGTTATAACATTGTTCCTTATATATCGGTAAGGTGATGTCATGCCTAGCACACCTGGCCGGGCGACGTATTGTTGTCAGTTTCCTATTTAGCAAGGTTAGACATTCTTCCATGAGGAGATTGTAAGACTTATTCTACAAGTTATTCCTGATGAATCCACTGAGTATCCAGAGTCCGACCTTTGTTTGAAGACCATGTCAATGCTATCTCGAAGCATGTCTGTGGTACTTCGATTTTCGATAAGAACATTTGAAGCCCATTGCTAAATGTTTTCTTTCTCAATTCTCCAAACACCGTTGTATGGGTAATGTCATGAAATTTCTCTCACCTTACCTAAAGAGTTTTGTACATATCTACTGGATATCAAGATCAGTTTGTCCTTGGGAAGGATATACCCCTGAAATATGTGTTCAAACACATTTTTCCTTTCCATTGTTCTGTTTAACCTGGTGATCACCTTTTCCTTTCCATTGGTTTGTTGACCTTTCTTGTGACCTATATAATCTAAGCAGTAATAATTCACTGCTTATATAAACACCTCGGTGTACAACTCTGTTAGTAAGACCCTGTTACTTTGGTTGAAGACAATCCGGTAACCATCAATGGACGAGAGCTTTGCCTATTGGTCTGCCTCATTCAACAAGTAGGAAAATGTTTCTCTTCGTCCCTCGCCCTTGGTACTGTTGTTGTTGCCGACATAACTGATAGACTATCTCCTCTAACATGCCTTCCTTGCTTGATCGTGCAAGACGTTACCACCCTTCCTACTTTTAACCCACATGGTGGGCCCATAACCCACAGTTTCACATGATCGAAACCTGACTCTCCTGTACACCCATGGTTTCCAAAGTTATCCCTCGCGTGTGGCCACTTTTGTAATTCACGGGCCACCGTCCTAGCGAGCTATTCCGGTAACAGACGCCATACTCATTCTCGTTGCTCTGGACCCCTTTCACATGTTGCTTCAGGCATCGAACGATTGCCTACCCGCTTGAAACTTCTCGGGGTACCTCCTTACTTTACTCTCGATATTTTCTTAAGTTTCAATTCGAGAGTTACTTTCTGCCACCGTCCCCAATGTTAGCTACCAGATAGTCAAACTTGCTGAGGTCCGCTCTCCCGGAACATACCCACCATTTATTCTTTCGTAAGAATGATGGAGTTCCCGAGGAAAGGTTGCTGACTTCATCATGATGAACTCAAGTAGAAAAATAAAGACATCAATGTAATGGAACAACCACTTCGAGAAGAGCAACCAAGACCGAGAAGATTGGTTAAATTTCGTAACAAGACCCCTTAGTCCCCCTATTAAATCTCAGGACAAGATTTCTTGTAGTGGAGGAAAATTATGACGCCCGGATAATGAAGCTATAGTAACCCTCTACTAATGTTGCCACGTCACCACGGTTACTGTTGATAAACTCGCATTAATTGAAACCTCATTCAAAATCAAATTTAAAATCGACTCAAACTTTAAAAGTTTTCAAATATCAAAACTAAAATGTTCGTCATGTGGCAAATAATCCCTAACTAATATTGGTGGTGGAGCCAACCTTTTTTTAATTATTTAAATGGCCATAAATAAATAAACCAGTGATCAAAGCAATAAACTAAATGCTTTTTGAATTATAAGAATACTAGACTAACTTAATTACCTACCAAACAAATCGTGGCAGTAACCTAATTTCTATTAATAATTTAGGTTTAAGTTTTGTGTTTAATAAAGCTAGTCTGCTTTAAATGGAATTAGAAATGGAAAAGGTTCTAAAAGAAAAGGTTAACTGAAAAGAAAAAAACTAACAATAAAAAAACAGAGAAGAACCCTCCCTGGGCCATTTGGCCCACGTGGCCACTAGCAGGCCGACCCAACCGCCCCCACTGTCCATAACCCCCCTGTCAGTGTCAAAACCAGCGGATCTCGGGTAGGGGGTCCTGAACTGTGCGTCTAGGCCGGATGGTAACAGGAGGCAGGGGACACAATGTTTTACCCAGGTTCGGGCCATCTTGATGGAGGTAAAACCCTACGTCCTGCTTGATTAATATTGATGATATGGGTAGTACAAGAGTAGATCTACCACGAGATCAGAGAGGTTAAACCCTAGAGGCTAGCCTATGGTATGATTGTATGTTATGGTCGTTGTCCTACGGAATAAAACCCTTCGGTTTATATAGACACCCGAGAGGGTTAGGGTTACACAAGGTCGGTTACAAAGGAGGAGATATCCATATCCGTATTGCCTTGCTTGCCTTCACGCCAAGTAGAGTCCCATCCGGACACGAGATGAAGTCTTCAATCTTGTATCTTCATAGTCTAACAGTCCGGCAGAAAGATATAGTCCGTCTGTCCAGAGACCCCCTAATCGAGGACTCCCTCACCCCCCACTACACCCGAGCCCTAACCGCACCCCCACTCCGCCCTCGCACGATTCACCCCCACTCTCTCCTCCCTCTCGCCCCCACCCCGATCTGGATCGGGGCTCAACCCCGACCACACCCCCCAGCGCTGCCCCATCGTCGCCCAACCCTGACCCCATCGCTTTGACGCCGTTGCCTTGTCCTCTTTGCCTCGCCCCCGATGCGGTACCTCGAGTTTCCGCCCGATGCCGCTCAGCGCCCCGCCGCCTTCGCCGCCAATGGCCACCTCGCCGGACGCCCTCGTCGCCTCCTCCTCCTGCGGTGATGCCCCGGTGTCCTCTCTCATCGCCCCACGTGCTCACCATGCGCCGTCTGCCCCATCTCTGCTCCTGCGCCCCGCCGAGGCCATCGCCCGCGCGCGCCTGCGTCGGCCGAACCCCCGCCTTCCCCTCCATCGCACGCGCCGGCCGCGTCCTGTGCCACCGCGCGCGCTTGCGTTGGGCGCGCCCCGCGTCGCTTTCTACTCACGCACGCGGCCACCCAGCCACTGCTGCTTCCGCTGCTCGCGTAGGCTGCCATTCCGCGCCCGCTACTGCCCTCCTCCGCACCACGCTTACCCCGCTGTTGCCGGCTGCGCCCGCGGACCCCGCCCTTCCTCTACTGACCTCTGTCGCTCATGCCCGCCGCGGCAAGCGCGCCACACGACCCCGTTCTCCTCCCCGGTGCCCACCTCCGCATGTCGCGGCCGGCCGGAGGACCTCGCCGTGGTCACGGCCACAGCACCTGGTACCCCAGCTTCGCCGCCGAACCACCCGCGCACGCCCGGGTCCAGCGGACCCGGCGCCCGCTGCATATCCACTGCCCAGCGCCCGTTTGGCCCTAGGGCCAATGACATGTGGGGCCCACGGCCCAAAACATTTATTAAAAAAATTAATTAAAAAATATTATTAGTTAATTAATTAATTCATTAACTTAATTAGTTAACTTAATTAATTCTGTTAACTAACTATTAAACCTAATTAACCTGCTAATTAATCTAACTAAACAGTTAGTTAGTTAGTTAGACAATGACAGTGGGACCCACGCGTCAGTTGGGCCAACTCAACTGACTGTTGACTGCTGACATCACCATGATGTCATGCTGACATCATAATGGCATTTCCTAATTAAATTAATTCTGGTAATTCTAAAAATAACTTAAATCTTTTAAAAATAATATAAAATAAACCGTAACACGGATGGAAAAACTTTGTACATGAAAGTTGTTCAAAACGACGAGCCGAGTCCAGATACGCAGCCCGTTCGTCTGCCACGCATCGCTAGCATAACAAAGACGCAACTTTTCCCCTCTGATTCATCTGTCCGAAAACGTGAAACACCGGGGATATTTCCCACTTCACGAGTACCACCTCATACCGCGTTAGGGCACACCTAGCATCACACTTTATCATGTCATGCATCGTCATGCATCTATTTGCTTAATAGTTATAATTTATTCCCCCTCTTCTCTCGCTAGACACCGAGATTGACGCCGCTGCTACACAATACGACTACGGTGTTGACGACCTCTCTCTCTCTCTTGCCAGAGCAACGAGGCAAGCCCCCCCCCCTTGATCACTAGATATCTCCTACTCTTCTCTATACTGCATGCATTAGAGTAGTGCAGCATGTTACTGCTTTCTGTTAATCCTATTATGATGCATAGCCTGTCCTTGCTACTACTATTGTTACCTTTACCTGCAATCCTAATGCTTACTATAGGATGCTAGTTTATCATCAGTGGCCCTACATTCTAGTCCGTCTGCCATGCTATACTATCGGGCCATGATCACTCGGGAGGTGATCACGGGTATATACTGATACATATATACATGATACATGTGGTGACTAAAGTCGGGTCGGCTCGTGGAGCACCCGCGAGTGATTCACGAATTGGGGGCTGAAAGGACCTTTGTCCCAACGGCCCTCTGTGTGGATCTTTGTGGCGAAGCGACAGGGCAGGTTGAGACCACCTAGGAGAGAGGTGGGCCTGGCCCTGGTCGACGTTCGTGGTTATTTCAAGATAACACATTTAACGAGATCTTATTATTTGATTTGAGTCTGGCCACTGGCTTATACGCACTAACCATCTACGCGGGGACAGTTATGGGCACTCGAAGTCATGGTATCAGCCGAAGCCTTCGTGACGTTAGCGACTGAGTGGCGCACGCCGGGTTGGACCTTGTAACGCAAATTCCTTTGCAATGGAGGTTGCTAGGTCTGCTCTCCGGCCGCCCACGCAACGTGTAGGTGTGCAATGCGCTATGGGCCCAGACCCCTGCGCTCATAGGATTTAGACCGGCGTGCTGACCTCTCTGTTGTGCCTAGGTAGGTCTGCGACGTGTTGATCTTTTAAGGCCGGGCATGACCCAGAAAAGTGTGTCCGGACAAAGGGGATCGAGCATGTTGGGAAACGTGGTGCAGCCCTGCAGGGAAGTTGATCTATTCGAATAGCCGTGTCCCTCGGTAAAAGGACGACCAGGAGTTGTACCTTGACCTTATGACAACTAGAACCTGATACTTCATAAAACACACCCTTCCAAGTGCCAGATACAACCGGTGATCGCTCTCTGACAGGGCGACGTAGGGAGGATCATCGGTTAGGATTATGCTATGTGATGATACTGGGTGAACTTACCCATCTACTCTCTTCTTCTGCTGCAAGATGGAGGTTACCAGAAGTGTAGTCTTTGATAGGACTAGCTATCCCCCTCTTATTCCGGCATTCCGTAGTTCAGACCACATATGTTACCCCCTTTTCCATTTGATACCAATGCATACATATGTAGTGTAGCTCCTTGCTTGCGAGTACTTTGGATGAGTACTCACGGTTGCTTTGTTCCCTCTTTTCCCCCTTCCTATACCCGATTGCTACGACCAGACGATGGAGCCCAGGAGACAGACGTCACTATCAATGACGACTCGTACCACACTGGAGCTGCCTACTACTACGTGCAGCCCGTTGACGATGACCAGGAGTAGTTTAGGAGGATCCCAGGCAGGAGGCCTGCGCCTCTTTCCATATGTAACCCAGTTTGTGCTAGCCTTCTTAAGGCATCTTGTTCATCTTGTGTCTGTGCTCAGATGTTGTTGCTTCCGCTAACTCGTCTATGATCGAGCTCTTGTATTCGAGCCTTCGAGGCCCCTAGCTTGTAATATGATGCTTGTATAACTTATTTTATTTGTAGAGTTGTGTTGTGATATCTTCCTGTGAGTCCCTGATCTTGATCGTACACATTTGCGTGTATGATTAGTGTACGATTGAATCGGGGGCGTCACACTATATGTGCACTTTCTAGCAAAGGCCATGCCGAAATTTTCCATGAATTTCAGCATGACTTGTGCTAGAAAGTTGGACAGATCGAGTGCTTGAGATTTGTCGTGGCGGGGATGAAACGACATTTTTGGCAAAACAAGGGTCACTTTTTTGTCATTATTCACTTTATTATATAAAGCTCAATAATTTGCGCTGAACCCTAGGAAACATGACCGACACCGATGAGGCTAGAGGTTCTCAATCCCAATTAGGTCGAGCACACGCTTACCTCGACTTTCTGGCAGATCAGGAGAGAGAGCAAGCTGGGTGTCCGGACTGCCTTGTCATGACGGATGACGACGGTGGTGGCACCGGCACCGACACTGATTCCACCAACGACACCGGCACTGAGACTGGCGCTGATGATGTTCCTAACTACAGCACGTAAGGTGGGACCTCCCAAGCCAGTGAGGGAAAGAAAGGAAAGAGGACACGACGCCCAAATGAGCTCGGCACCAGAAGACTGGTGGTCACGGCGGTGCACATTGGCGAGTTCGACCAATAGAGCCGCGAGAAGTGGCAGCTTGTTACGGCACCCAACTAGCATGCATCCTACGGGATACCGCTAACATCAACACCACAAAAATACAGAAGAATGAACTTTTGAAGAAGCTGCTTCTAACTAGGTTGCATGCAAGATTCCTGTTCCCCAATTGGAATGAGGATGTCGACCCATGGGATGATGGTGCCATGAAAAAAATTAACAACAAAGGCCTAGGGAAGTTCAGCAATGCATTGACCGCTTGGAAAACTAGGGTGAAATGGGCGATTCAAGTAGACCATGAAACCTACACCGAGATAGTTGCAGAAAAATTGAAAATTACGATAGAGGACTATGAAAGGTTCAAGGAGACATGCAATGAAGAAGCTGCCAAGGACAGGTCGGAGAGAGCCAAGCAGCTGCAGGCAAAGAACATGGGGAACCACCGCCTTGGAAGTCGTGGTTACACGGGAAAGAGGCCCATGTGGGCTAAGGAGGACGCAGAACATGAACGTCAGGGGATCCCAGACCCATTGGCTGAATTCACAGACCAGCAGGAGCATGACTTCATCAGGGCCCGATTCTCGTGGGACCCTAAGAGAAAGATTTTTTTCACCGACTGGCCGACTAGGAAATTCATGAGAATACTGGTAATTATCCTTTTACCACCTTACATATTAGGTTCTGATCAACGAATTCTACTACATTCTAGTCGCATTCGTAAATGATTCACAGTCCATTTTGCAGAGAGACCAACACAAGCTTGCGGTCGAGAGCGACTCGTCGACTCAGTCGACTCAGTCATTGGTGAAGTACAAGTGGGACACTCCTTTCAACCGGGCCATGAACATAATGATGGGACACCCGCTTGGCCAGCGGCCCCAATATGGACATGTGCATGGCGCCGGGGATGGCGCCACGTGGAAGTAGTATTATAAAGAGGACCCCGAGGCCAAAAGACAGAGAAAGAAGTTTAGTCAAGTGACTATCGATGAGAAGGTGGTGCGGGCGATGGAGAAAGCAAAAGCTGAGACCAAAGCTGAGATAATCGCTGCCTATAGAGATGATATGGTGGTTGCCTTTACAAGCTTGATTCCAACAGTGGTCACATGGGTGCAACAAAATCCAAACTTGCCACCAAGTGATTTTCCCATGCCCAGCTTCACCGGGAGCAACTCAATGAACACCGCACCCATACCCATACCTAGTATGGCAACCGCACCCGCACCTCCTCCAGCACCTGCTCCTGCACCCAGCTCTCACAGCAGCCCTAGCTCCGTCTCTGGTTTGAATGTCGGGCCGTCGACATTGGCTGAGCTCGACGCCCTCATGGTAAATACGCATCGCATCTTCATGAACTCAACTAATTAATTAATCTCCAGTTGCCATTTTTTTTGGTTCTCTGACGCCGCACGTATATGTCTTTGTAGGCCGACTCCACTCCATGCACCCTCCTTTACAACATGAAGGGCGGGTTGGTGGATGTGGGGAAGGGTACTATAGTGAAGCCTAAGGATCGATTGTTTGACCGCCGGCAGATGCCTAATAACGCCTTAAGGGTCACCGTGGCGAGTGTGAAAGAGGGCTACGAGGGTCTCCCTCGTCCGATACAAACCGATGGAGAGGATGATGAGACCCCCACGCAGCTTGGCCAATGCAAAAATTGGCCGATCCTGTGGCCGAAAAATCTTCTTCGTGTTGATGTGGTCGGGAGCACACCAACGGGACCTTAGGAAGGTATGACCACAACCCCTCCTACACAAGTACAACCATCGTCTGTGCTGCTTGCTGAGATCGAGAGACACGAGGAAGGAGGGCCAACCATTCCGGCAAATGATGCCATCTGCCCCATGGAAGAGGATAGCGATCATGACATGGAGGAGGCCGATGACCCTGACCAGTATTTCAATACTGCCTTTGACAACGAAGTAACAATGAGTCAACCATATGAATATGAGATGCATGTACCAGAGCCGAACGTCCTCGGGAGTTCAAGAAGTCTTTGTTCCTGCAATCCTCGCAGGACACGCCTCCAAATGTCGGTTCCACCCAAGCTCAACTACTTAGCCAGAGTCGTCCAATGCTGAGCCAGGCAACACTAGGGGTGGTGCTCAGGGAGGGTCTGACGGACCCACCAGCACCTCAACCCACCAAGATGAAGCAGAGGAAGAGACCGACGGTGAGAAAATCCAATAAAGCTGGCAATGTTGGTTCTAGCAGCCAGCTGGCTTCGACCAAGGTTGACAGTGTACCAATGAAACATGTGCCATTAATCCATGTCACGGGAGAGCCAATGGTACCAGCAAATGCACTAGCTGCCATAACAGAGGATCTCAGGAGACTCCATGACCATGTGCTTTCAACGGAGAGAAGGCTCCTCGCCTCGGATGATCTAGGATACCCACTTTATACGGTTCATGTGTCGAGCAGTTGCAAGATGTACATCCACACATGCCCCGCAGACCACTTCTTCCCGAGGTTTGATTACATCTTCCAGATGTTTCAAATGAGGACACTCGATTTTACCTTCGTCCGCCTGTATGCGCTGCACATGAACTACATAGTCAGGAGAGAGCAAGTCACTAGTCTTGCGGTCGCGGACCCATACTACATGCATGAGGGCTTCTTGTCAATCAACGACGCCAACCATCAATATGCGAGTTAGTACATCGAAGAATTCTTGGTCAGCAATACGGACAAAGAAACGATTCTCCTACCTTATCATCCCGGGTAAGTCATCCGCGGATAGCACTATAACGCGTATATGCATTTCAATAGTTACTTTGCACGCATGGAGGCTAACTTGATCGTGTATTTTGTGCAGCGGGGTGTGTCATGTCGTTCTCATTGTTCTTTACCTGTGTTACTCCCGCGCTCTATATTTGGACCCATCGAAGAACATAGAGAAGAAAGATTACACACACATAAAGCATGTTCTAGACAGAGCTATGCTGGGCTTCAGGATGCGGGGTGGCTACATCCAGTGCAAAAAAACAAATAAGGCCGGTCTTTGTTTCTGCCACAAGACTGACTTCTGTTGCATCCAGCAACCGACAAGAAGTGTGAATGATGGATTCTATGTCATCCATCTAATGATGGAGTACGGATGGGATGTGCAATCACTTTGCATGAAATCTTCATCCGATACCCATATCCAGAGATGGGCCGAAGCCTTTGGAGCCGTGTCGAATAATCAACTTCAAAATGATCTCTACCGGATCCAGCAGGAAATTGCGTCCATCATCATGAAAGATGTCCTCGAAGAGAATGGGATGTTCTACAGCGGCCCAATATCGCGAGCTGACGTCCGAACCCGCATTGCCCTACAACGTCAGGACATGACGCCTTTCACTAAGCTTGGTGAAACACTTCCGGATATGGACATATGGGAAGAGTGCATTGCTTAAAAACAATGTGTCTATTTAGTTACTTATTACTTTCTATATGACGAAACTTCGAATGTCTTTGTGTATGATGAAACTATTAGATGTATGGTGTCACGCTCTAGTTAATTACTTTCGGTGCGATGAAATTTATTAACTATGTTTACTATATATGTTGCTTGTTTCATAACTATTTCGTTCCATTCGCTTCATGATATATATATATATATATATATATGTATGTATGTATGTGCATCTCTGACAGGTATATAGATCAACGATGGCGAGGAAGTGGTATGCCGTGTATGTCGGGCATGTTCTAGGTGTGTACGATGAGTGGCCATAGTGTCAGGCCCAAGTCTCTTGGTTCTCCGGCGGAAGCCAGAAAGGGTTTGATAGCAGAGCAGAAGCCGAAGCTAGTTACTTGAGATTCATAGCACAATAGGGCATTTCAGAACCAACACTGCTGCAAAAACTACTACATAATACCGCTTTTGATCATCGTGATCGCTCTTATCTTCTATGCGGTAATATCATAGTCTACATAGATGATGAAACATGAGTATGTGACCATGTAGTTTCATGTATTGACAACTTGTAATGACTTGTAACGTTATTTCGAGACATGTGTTCGACCATGATTGATGATGATGAGATACTTGAGACATGTCGAGACTTCTAATAACTTTGGCTCCTCGATGTAGATGATGAAACATGAGTATGTGACCATGTAGTTGCATGTATTGACAACTTGTAATGACCTGTAACGTTATTTCGAGACATGTGTTCGACCATGATTGATGATGATGAGATACTTGAGACATGTCGAGACTTCTAATAACTTTGGCTCCTCGATGACTCCCTTGCTTTTCAATGAATATGCATGTTATTGTATAAACGGTGGATCTGTTTTATTGTGTATAGGGCCAAAACGCAAAAAAATAATACCAAAGTTAGCAGTGGCATGGGGGTAAACATTACCAGTAGCACTCAAGTAACTATAGCGCTGGCTAGTGCCACATGTTGTAGATAATTACCAGTAGCGCTGGTTGAAAGCGCGCTACAGCTAGCTTTATATACCAGTAGCGCTACGCCAAACAAGCGCTACTGCTAAAAATAGTTGTAGCGCCATAGCAGTAGCGCGCTTGCCCGCGCTACTAATAGCAAAAAAACCAGTGCTACTGGTAAGGGTTTTCCTAGTAGTGTTAGTGCATGTTACACGTAGAAAAGATTTCAAGGCCGTAGGAGGAAGCTATCTCTCGTTCGTCATCAAACATGCATTGTTCCCTCTCGGAACCACGAGCCTTCTAGTGAGTTGCTCCGGTTTGTGACGGGTGCGTGTCCAAACTTTTGTGAAACATGGCAATTTTTTTACCACATCATATTGGTGGCATGATATTACATCAACCAAGGTTTCATGTGTTTCTGATATTTTTTTAGTTTTCTGGAATTTAAATGCCATGGCAGTCCATGCTTATTTGTGTCATAGCCGTTAGACCAATATGTTTGAAAATTCCTTCCAATTTATTGCACATGGAATTTAAATCGCACACAAGTACACAAAATATGACTTTTCAAACCATTATGGTTAGCTGTTGCATGTACATGTGTTCAAATTTCAATTACGGTCATTAAATGTCAAGAAAATCACTTAAATGTCTTAAAAGGTCAAATGACCACTGAAATTTTCCAGAATTTGATATGACAGTTGTATTAGTACTACAAATTTTCTTCTACATTTAAAACACCATCTGTTGCCACTTTACTCCAAATTCGTCTTTCACGGGTAATAAAAAATATCTAGAACATCACACACAGTTGTTTTGTAGGAACCGTTTGCGATGAAAACATCTGGGTCTATTTAAGTATTCCTCCTTAAGTTTCGCCTACTCATCTGCTCCAGTGTCAGCAACCCCCAAATCCGCGAATCCAGATCCCCATTCCCACACCCCCTTCATGCAAAGATGATGCCATGGAAATGCTTCATGAAGGCCCGTACAATGGCTGTGTCCCCCCCCCCCCCCCCCCGAGCACCACCTCCTGCGCCGAGAGAGCGGCCGTCTACGCTGAGAGTACCACCGCATCCGCATTGAGCATGGCCTCTAACATCGAGAGGGCGTCTGCGGTAGCCGACAGGGCAGCTGCAGCAGCCGAGACGACTGTAGCTGGAACTGCGACAGCTGCTACAAACACAGAGAGTGCTCGAGCTGCCATCTATGCCGCCAATGTCGCCCTGGCCCGGGTCGAGGCCATCCATGCCAAGATCGAGGATGCACACGCCAAGAGATTCCAGGCCACCTCGGAATCCATCATGCTACCCGTGTCCGAAAGGGTAGCGGTGGCCATGGAGCACCTGCTTCCTCATGAGCTCGCCGAGCGGGAGCTGGAAATGCAGGAGGCGGCAGTGATCGAGGAGTGCCAGGAGGAGGAGTTGCGCATGGTTGAGGTCGAGGTAGAGAAGAGTCTATCCGTCAAGGAATCGGCGGTGGAGTACCAACGCGAGCTCTGGCGCAACCACTACTACGAGTACTACAACCTTGCACTACAAAAAAAGACACATCCGTGACATTTTGGGCCGAACGAATTTTTTCTGTCATACATATGACACTTCTATGACGATAATTGTGAAAAAACCCGGTATCATCATAGATGTGGTGGGATCCTACTTCTATGGCAAAAAATCATGACAGAAAATGTGCTTTTCGTCCTAGGCGGGCTGGAGACGCAGCTGCATGACATTCTTTGGGGCGTCCATGACGGAAAAAACCGTGGTAGAAGCGAGGGCGAGGAAAATTTCAGGGAGTCCCCCATTACGGTGGGAGTTCGGGGACCGAGCGATGCATGTTTCTCTCGTACATGTACGCGCATGTGTGCGAGGCATTGGCTCTAACTGAAGCCCGGCGAGGCTTTGGGCTCTAACTGAACCAGAGCGATTGCACTGCAGGCTACGCGTTACTGAACCCGAGCGATCGATCGATGGGTGTTAACTGAACCCGATTGAGCGATTCCTTCGCTACTGCTGCTAACTGAAGCCAATTGATGCTGCCTCTGGGATGAACAATGAGCGTTGCGGGGGGGGGGGGGGGGTGGATCAACAGTGAGCGGTGGCGTTGCCTCTGGATGAATAGGACCCCGTGGTGTGGTGGATGGATTGATGAACAGTAGACGGTGGAGGGGTGCCCATGGAGGAGTGGTTGAATAGGACCCCATCGTGTGGAGGGCTGGATGAAAAGTAGATGGTGGAGGGGTGCCCGTGGAGGGTGGTTGAACAGTAGCCGGTGGAGTAGCGCGCGGTGGAGGCTGGATGAACAGGAGCCAGTGGAGGCTGGAGGAGGTGAACGGTAGCTCGTGGAGGCTGGAGGAGGTCGATCGTGGAGATGAATAGTATCCCGTGAAGTCCCGTTTTGTGGTATGCCACACCCCTCCCGATGAACAGGACCCCTGTTTCGACCGTAGGAGGTCCGTTTCGTCCGTTTCGCGGTATGCCACACCCCTCCCGATCAACAGGAGCCCGTTCCGACCATAGGAGGTCCGTTTCGTCCGTTTTGCGGTACGCAACACCCCTCCCGATCAACAGGACCCCTGTTTCGACCATAGGAGGTCTGTTTCCTCCGTTTTGCGGTACGCCAGACCCCTCCCGATCAACAGGACCCCGTTCCGAACGTAGGAGGTCTGTTTCTTTCGTTGTGCGGTACGCCAGGCCTCGTTTCCATCGCATGTTCCGTCCAAGCCCTCCCGATGAACACGGCCATGCATTCCGTTCCGACCCAACCAGTTGGCTCCCACGCGTTCCGTTGCCTCCCGATGAACATGACGCATTCTGTTGCCTCCCCATGAACACGACGCATTTTGTTGCCTCCCCATGCATACGACAACGACGTTGTATCTCCGTTCTGACCCAGCCATGTACACGAGCCCTGGATGGATATCCAATAGTCACTGCTCTCGTGTGTTGACTAAGTTGATAGGGCGTTGCATGTGCGTCAACCTTTTTTTATGAAAGCACACGCGTCAACCTATAGTAGGCGCACAAGTCACCCTCAAATCTGTGGAAAATAGCATCCAACCCATCTGCCATTATTTCTAATAATGTACAACCCATTTGCCAATTCTTATGAACTTTTTTGGAGCCCATCTTCTTTTTGTTAGCATTACACCCCATATTGTGGCGATGGTTAAAAAGTATACGAAATTTTGCATATTTCGGTGCGGTCAACTGTTTTTAATCCACAAATATCGATTCACATTCAAACTATTTTGAAAAATAATTTATACAAATATGAAATCCAAACAATTGTCCACTCATAAAAATCAATGGAAATTAAAATCTTGTAATGAAAAAAATTGAAACTAATTCCCGGTTTGATGTGTTTTAAAAATGTACAGCCCATTTGTGGGCAAACCAAATGGAACTCTCCTCGTCTTGAAAGATTTGCAGCCCGGCAGGGCTGATAAAGCAAGTAGGCCTTGTTCGGGTATTTCTTTAAAAAATAGAACTGGGCTAGCCATTTTCAGCAAGAAAAAAACACAACTGGGCTCATGATGTGGTAAACATAAATAAAACCCTGGCTAGACGGGCCACAGCCCCCGCACAGCCCCGTTGTTACCCTGATTCGTTGTTACCCTACTGTCATCCTCTCCACGTACAGTCATCTCCTAGTTCCTCTCGGTTGTTGACGACGTTGACAATGCAAGAGGGCGGTACACCACGCACGGAGAGCGAACCAAGGACGCAAGGCGGAGGACGACAGTGAGGCCTCGGACGGAACGAACAGGAGCCGTTGAAGCTGAGCTGGTCCAGTCGCAGGCGGAGGGGAGTACGAGGGTTGACTGGTTCGGGCGCGGGTGCATGTTTGGGCTGACGTCGCCGGAGAATAACAGGACGTGTGGGGGAATAGAGGAAGGGACTGGCCAATGTTGGAGGGTACGTACGATAGGGCGGCGGAGGCGCAGCCAGCCATGGGAGGTGGGAGCAGGCGGAGCCGACAGGGTGGTTTGGTTTGGGCGGCTGGAGGAAGAAGACAAGAGATAGAAGATACATGACAAATGTTGGATGTCAATCCAATGGCTGGTAGGCAGAGTCGTTTGTTGACTGGCTAGTAAGTCGACACCACCTTGGATATGCTATTTCCTCGCGGGTCCCAAATGTCAGAATCCAAATCTGTCACGGTCATGCAGCCTTTCCTATAAAAATCTATAGCCCATTTGATGTGCTAGTTCGAAATAAGTATGTGGGTGCTGGTGGGGGCTAATCACTTGGCTTCTGTAATGCACAATGAGCTCAAGCAGCCGGCGAGAGTGATGTTATTTCCCTTGGTTGGGATTTGTTACAGTATTTCACTCTAAAATAAACGAATGGCAAGCCATTTGCCTTGTTTCAAAGAAAATATGACAGTCACAACCGAGTTGAAATGGGCAGGAACATCTAACTCCAGCTTACAAACTGTACAAAAGCACGAGGGTTAATTGTTCATTAGGTTTACAAAAAAACCAGATTGAAAAGGGCAAAAACATCTAAGTCCAGCACTGTTTTCGGGACTCACAGTCAAATGGATCGGTCAGGTCCATAGAATGAACATTATGGGTCGTAAAATTTACTGGATTATGACCACAATATGTTGTAAATAGAAGCCCGGCACGTTCAGAAGCTCTTTTGCCCACCTGAAACTCCTTTTTTTGCTCTTTGACATACCTATCCATCAATTCAGTAAATATATGGGATTTTGAATTGATTTTACTATTTACTAGTGTGGATGGACTGTTTTGTCTTAGGCCCAGAGAAACAATTACTACTAGTATAGTGGAGACACACTACAGCTACCCAGAAAAACAATTACTAGTAGTACAGTGGAGACACTCTACCGTTCTGGCTCCTCCTAGGTCATTGAAACATCTCCCTCTACTGAATGCCATTATACTTTTGTTCACCGACATGCGGGCCATGTAGCGCGCGGGCTCAAAGGCCATCCACCAAATTAGAAGGTAGTATGCAGGCGGAGAGTCACCCCGGTCGTAGTGTGGCAGTAACGAACCGTCGTATCACAAAACCCCACCTCCCCGCAGTCTAACTTTGACGAACGAAGCAACCATCATTTCACTCTTCGCTGAATCCCCTTCTCCCTCACCGTCTTCAAGAAAGGCAACACTCGCATCTGCCATGGTTCTTCTCTCCGAACGAAGGGATGGTAAGCAGATCCGTGATGTTGGTATATTTTCGTTCAGAGAAAAAAAAACTTTTGCAAAGCAGTAACACATCCTCACTCTCTTTTTTGTTTCATTGTCATTGCGATTGTGTTTTCCTTTTAGTGGTCTCCTATTATTCGTAAGTTTCATGATGGACCAAGGAGAACCAGGCAAAGATCTACCGATATTGGAGCAGACGCGGGAGGCTGATCCCCACGAGACAGAGAGCTCCAAGAAGATGGAGGCAACCACCGAGTCGACCCCATATACGCTCACGGCCACTACTGAGATGGCCAACCCCCCGTTTGAGGTTACAGCCCCCGTGGCACTGCAGGAGCAGTTTTCCCCCTTCGAGGATGTGTCCCCCCCCCCCACCGCTGAGCTGCCCAAGGTGATTTCCATCTTTTCCGATCTCGATTGTGGTTTTCATCTAAGTATGTGGTGATTTTTTTTAGAAAAGGAAGTATGTGGTGATTAATAATGCAAAATTTATTAGCTTCGATGCCATGCTATACATAGTGGTTTAAATAACTTGTGTTTCTTATACTGAAATGTAATTCAGAATTTGTTTCTGTTTCAATTAGAGCCGGATGCAGATAAGGATTGTGTGGTTGTACACGTCACTCGCTATGAGGCGGACGACCTGAATATACGCACTGGGAAAACAGAGTTCTTAGGCCGTTGGATCCTAGAAGCCATTGGCGGTTATACCGATGAAGACTTGTATTCCAGCCTCACTGTTGTCAGGCATGTTGTCCAGGGTGTACTGAAGGACAAGAAGTTCAAAGCTACTCCTTCGTTTGTGAGGCATACTGTTCTTGTCAAGCTTACGCAGGAAGATGATGTGGCATGCGTCCACAAACAAGTTTATCAGTGGCAAGGCCACAAGGTTGTCTTCGTGAAGGTTCACAGGATTGAGCTGCTGGGGGATGTCCTCGATGATGTTCATGGCAAGGTCCGTCTTGTGTCCAGCCCAAATTAGATCGAGGCATGAAATAGTTGCCCCAGCTAGTGTTTAATAGTAGTTTGGATTGTGTCTAATTATCCGAACCTTGCCTGTTATCGACCCCTCTGGGGCTAGTACTCTGTTTGAATCCGTCTATGGGAACTGCTGCTACTTTTGTGTGCCCGTGAATCATGTGAGAACCATCGTAATTGTTGCCGAAACAGATGCGTCCTCACTAGTTTTTTCATGAATATGGCATGGTAAGACATATGTTGTCACGGTTTATCATACAAGCAGTGTGTGTTTTGATGAAATAGAGCACTCGTTCAAGAACCGTGTGCCGACGTATACATACACTGGTAGAAAAAAGGCCTATAGTCCCGGTTCGTAAGGGCGTTTAGTCCCGGTTCCTGAACCAGGACTAAAGTGTCGGTACTAATACATCCCACCTTTAGTCCCGGTTCAATCCAGAACCGGGACTAAAGCCCCTCCACGTGGGCAGTGCGTAGAGCCCAGTCAGTAGACCCTTTGGTCCCGGTTGGTGGCACCAACTGGGACCAATAGGCATCCACGCGTCAGCATTTCTGTGGCTGGGGTTTTAGTTTTTTTTTTGAATGGAGGGGAGGGTTGAGGGTTTTGGGGGGTTAATTTAGGTGTTTCATATATTGTGTTAGCTAGCTATAATTAATATAGAGAAGTGTCCTCTCTTATGTCCGTGCTTGGTCGACGCTACGCACTATACATACGTATAGAGAGGACTAGACACGCTGGCTAGCTAGTAAAGCAAACGAAGGAAACAGAAGATCGTAATGAACATATATGCATACAGAGAGAAGTGATATCTATCTGACAAATGGTTGAACAACAAGTTCTCGTATATCTATCTGACACTACCGGCTACATATATACAGTAATTATCTCTTACAAATATAATCATACGGACTCAGGGTCAACATAGAATTCTCCGTCTTCAGGGATCACATGGTCAAGAAAGAATGCCGCCAATTCCTCTTGAATTCCACGCATGCGAGCTGGTGCTAGGAGTTCATCCCGCTTCCGAAACATCTAATTTAAAGAAGGGGGTCAATACGTATATATGAATGAATGAAACTCAACACAAATGATGGTAATAAAATAAAATTGTGAATGTTGTTATTTACGTACTTCATATTGTTCGTTAGAGTACCTGCCCCGCTCACACGTCATGTGGCGGATGGACTCGCAGATGTAGTATCCACAGAAATCATTCCCTTGTTCCTGCCACAACCACTTTACAAGAAATAGAGGTCAATCAAACTGATAAGCAAGAATGCTAAATGGTATTGATGAAACTAGCGCTTGAATCACTAGGAGATGCGCGGAACATGCTACTATAGTACTTACTTTCGGGTGTCTAAATTCCAGCTCCTTCGGCAGTCCCGGAACTTTTTTGGTGAATTTTCTCCAAACCCTGCCGGACAAAGAAAACAATTACTTGATATCAGGAAATGAACAAAGTTGCTGATATGGTGGATAATGATCGATTTAACTTACTTCTTGAGGATTTCAGTCATGTCTGCATAGTCCTGGGGATCTTTTCGTCTTGAGTCTAAGACGGTTACTAGTCCCTGCTCAAGCTTAATCTCTAGGAGAATATAGTGCAAACTACACATGCATGCATAACTCATGAATTACATTACTATAACCTTGACTAATATATAAGGGAAACCGAATACGCACAAGACAGTAACACTCACTTGAAGTTGTAAGCAAAGAGTATTATATCTTTGTTTTGATTTATTACGAACGATTGTAGCATGTTGGCCTTGGTAGCTACGGCATGAAGTTTAACCTCAGTTGCATCTATGAGATATGTGTTAATGAACCCAATATCACCGACTTGTCTTTTCTTCAATTCGACGATCTTCAATCTGCATAATATAGTGAGGATGATTATAAATACATGCAATGAAAGAGCTAAGCTATATAGAGAAACTGAATGACAGAAGTAGTACTACTTACAGACAGTAGCAGGCGATCGTTGTTTTATCCTCGACGACCCTCGTTCCCGATAAAAAAAGAGGAAGAAGAAGAAAAAAAGAGGAGAAGAAAGAATAGAGGAGAAGAACTCCTCTATTCTTTCTTCTCCTCTTTTTTCTTCTTCTTCCTCTTCTTTTTTTATCCTCTTCTTCCTCTCATGTTCGAGAGGATCGCCTTGGGGTCGGGAGGTTGCCTAGTGTCAAAGGATTCAACAAAACCATGTCTTCATCATTAGGCGAAAGTAACATGTGCATGATGGTAGGAAGCTCTTCAAAGTTGTTCTGGAACGGAGTCCCAGATAGGATAATTCGCTTTTTGGTACAAAGTTCAGCAAGAGCCTTCCGAATATCGCTATTTGGAAGGCCTTTGCTGAATTCATACCAAAAGGCGGATTATTCTATCCGGGACTCCATTCCAGAACAACTTTGCAGAACTTCGTACCAACATGCCCTGGTTACTTCCGGCTAATGATGAAGGCATGGATTTCTTCAATACTTTGACACTAGGAAACCTCTCTCGACCCCTCGGCGATTCTTGACCCCTCGAACCCTCAACGACCCTGAAACCCTCGACCCTTGACCCCTTAACGACCCTCGACCCTCTACCCTAGTTCCCGACCCTCGACCAATAGAGGAGAAGAAGAAAGGAATAGCTAGAGGAGAAGATCGAAGAAAAAAAGACGAAACAAAAGAGGAGAAGAAGAAAGGAATAGTGGAGAAGAAGAGAAAATAGAATATATTCTATTTTCTCTTCTTCTCCACTATTCCTTTCTTCTTCTCCTCTTCTTTTTCTTCTGTTTTCTTCTTATTATTTATTTTTCCTCTTCTTTTCGGTAGAGGAAACCCTAAATAGCTAGCAAGTATCGTGGGTGTGAGATACATGTGGCCTTCGGTGTCAGACACTACATCCACGTCCCACAAGTGACGTGGGCGTCGAAACCCGCGCCACTTGTGGGATGTGGATGTAGTGTCCGACACCGACGGTACATGTATCTCACACCGATGATACTTTCTATTTAGGGTTTCTCGACCCTCGACCCTCAACCCCTAGGCGACCGTCGAACCCTCTCTTTTTTTTCTTCCTCTTCTTTTTTATCCTCTTCTTCCTCTACCGCTCGGCGACCCTCGACGACCCTCGTTCCCGATAAAAAAAAGAGGAAGAAGAAAGAATAGAGGAGATCTTCTCCTCTATTCTTTCTTCTCCTCTTTTTTCTTTTCTTATTCCTCTTCTTTTTTTATCCTCTACCTCCTTTCATGTTCGACGACCGTTGACCCCTCGGCGACCCTAGACCCCCTCTCGACCCCCTCTTCTTCTCCCTCTTCTTCCCCTTCTTCCCCGCCTAAAATGACCTAAAATGAAAATAACCTAAAATTCACTAAAGTTATCGATGACCCTCTTCTCCCCTCTTCTTCTCCTTTCTTACACATATACATTATAGCCACATACACATATATGAACAGAAAAAATAGACATATACATTGTTCACATACACATATACATTTTATGAACAGAAAAAATCCTCGTTTTTCTAAAAAACAGAAAAAATAGAAAAAATCCTAATTGTTCACATACACATATACACATATATGAACAGAAAAAATAGACATATATGAACAGAAAAAATCCTAATTTTTTAAAAAATAGAAAAAATAGAAAAAATCATAATTGTTCACATACACATATACACATATATGAACAGAAAAAATAGACATATATGAACATAAAAAATAGGCATATACATTGTTCACATACACATACATTTTATGAACAGAAAAAATCCTAATTTTTCTAAAAAACAGAAAAAAATAGAAAAAATCCTAATTGTTCACATACACATATACACATATATGAACAGAAAAAATAGACATATACATTAGAAAAAAATATACATATATATTGTTCACATACACATATACATTTTATGAACAGAAAAAATCCTAATTTTTCTAAAAAACAGAAAAAATCCTAATTTTTCTAAAAAACAGAAAAAATCTATGAACACATTAAGGAAGGAAGGAGAGGATGGGGCGGTAGCTAGCTACCTCTCCTGGAGGGATCGGGGAGGAGACGCGGGTGGCCGGGGTCAGGGTCGGCAAGGGCGAGGGCGACGGCGGGGCGCGCTCGGCGGCGGCGGACGGCGGAGCTCGGGGGCACGCGGGGCAGGAGCTCGGGGGCTCGGGGACGGCGTAGCTCGAGGGCGAGGGCGAGGGCGACGGCGGGGCGGCTCGGGGTCGGCGACGGCGAGCACGGGGCACGGGCGCGGGGCGACGGCGACGGCGAGCACGGGGCAGGGGAGCGGGGCGACGGCGAGCACGGGCAGGGGCGCGGGGCGTCGTCGGGGATGGGAACTGGCGATGAAATCTGAAAAAACGCCAAGTCTTTGCTTATATAGAAAAGGCATTGGTAACGGTTCGTGGCACCAACCGTGACCAATGCCCCCCTTTAGTCCCGGTTGGTGCCACGAACCGGGACCAAAGGCCAATTTTCGGCAGCCCAAAGGGCGGGAAGCGGTGGCCTTTGGTCCCGGTTGGTGGCACCAACCGGGACTAAAGGGGGGCATTGGTCACGGTTGGTGCCACGAACCGTGACCAATGCCCCCTTTAGTCCCGATTAGTGCCACCAACCGGGACCAATGCCCTTGTGCTCCCCGCGCCCAAAAGTTTAGTCCCACATCGCTAGTTGAGAGGGCTCGGGAGTGGTTTATAAGCGCTGCTGCGCCCACCCTCCTGAGCTCCTCTCAACTGCAGGCTTTCGGGCCTAACCTATCATTGCAATGCCTGTGGGCCTACTGGGCCTGCTGCGTGCCTGAATCCTGGCCCATGTAGGGTTTCTAGTCGTATTCAGGCCGTGGAGGCCCAGTAGGTGGCATTTTTTTTTCTTTTATTATTTCTACATTTTTTTGGTTTTTTTATTTTTTGCTTTTAGGTCACAAAAATTATAAACTTTCTATTAGTGCCATTAGTTTTAAATTTTAAATAGTTTAAATTTGAATTTTTAAAAATTTGTGTGAATCACTAGTTTATGAATAACTTTACTATAAAATTACAATTTTTTTCTATTTATTTTTTATTTCTACTTAAAACTAAATACTTACAGTTTTTAGTGATTTCCTTTTGCTTTTAGGTCACAAAAATTATAAACTTTCTGTTAGTGCCATTAGTTTTAAATTTTAAGTAGTTTAAATTTGAATTTTTAAAGATTTGAAGAATATTATAGTTTTATTTTAGTTTAATTACTTACAGTTTTTTAGTGATACTTATAGTTTTATTTTACTTATAATTTAATTTTTTTTGTTTTCTTCTTTAGTTTTATTTTTTGCTTTTTATTTTTTTATTTGTACTCTATGTATGTGAATCACTAGTTTATGAATAACTTTACTATGAAGTTAGATTTTTGAGTGATTCTTTTTCCTGCTACTTAATATTACCGTGTTTTATCATTATACTCTATTTGGTAATTTTAGGTTATTTTTAATATCAGTTTTAATCAAAAACAAATTTTGTTATTTTTTTGCTATTAAATTCTTTTTGCTATTAATGTGTTGAACAAAAAATACTTTCTGAATTTAAGTTGCATAAATTTTATATAAGTTTAGTTTCAAAAATACTAGAGGTTTATAAAAACTTTTTAATTGATTCCTTTTGTTTTTTGAGCTATAAGACCCTGAAATTGAAAAGCATTTCAAATGAACTCCGAAAAGGTTGAAAGTTGGCATGGTATCATCATTTCACCCACATAGCATGTGCAACAAAGTTGAGATGGTTACGGCAAAAACTGGATGCACTTCGCGTACAAAAGGACAATCTCTTTCGAAGTATCAGGGTTTCGGACGAAAGATCATCTGTTACAAAGGGATTTCATTTTCTTGAACTTATTTGAACTCCATATTTTTTCTGTGTTCAAAATGCACCATTCAAAGACACATCATCAATTTTCAACCCTTTCTGACTTCATTTGTTATTTTTCATGCATTTATTGATTTTTTTGAGCTATAAGACCCTGAAATTGAAAAGCATTTCAAATGAACTCCGAAAAGGTTGAAAGTTGGCATGGTATCATCATTTCACCCACACAGCATGTGCAACAAAGTTGAGATGGTTACGGAAAAAACTGGATGCACTTCGTGTACAAAACGAACAATCTCTTTCGAAGTATCAGAGTTTCGAACGAAAGATCATCTGTTACAAAGTTGGCATGGTATCATCATAATAGTTGCGGGAGAAAGTCTTCACTTTTTCTTCGCTTGTGTCATTTGCTTATTGTGCCGTAACCATGGATAATCTTCATTGTTTATCAGGATGCTTGGGTCAGCCTTGACACTGAAGGGAGGAATTTCATGAAACTTTTCATAATCTTCAGACATGTCTGTCTTGCCGTCCACTCCCAGGATGTCCCTTTTTCCTGAAAGAACTATGTGGCGCTTTGTCTCATCGTATGACGTATTCGCTTCCTTATCTTTTCTTTTTCTCGGTTTGGTAGACATGTCCTTCACATAGATAACCTGTGCCACATCATTGGCTAGGACGAACGGTTCGTCAGTGTACCCAAGATTTTTCAGATCCACTGTTGTCATTCCGTACTGTGGGTCTACCTGTACGCCGCCGCCAAACAGAATGACCCATTTGCACTGAAACAAAGGGACCTTAAAATCAGGTCCGTAGTCAAGTTCCCATATGTCCACTATGTAACCATAATATGTGTCCTTTCCGCTCTCGGTTGCTGCATCAAAGCGGACACCGCTGTTTTGGTTGGTGCTCTTTTGATCTTGGGCGATCGTGTAAAATGTATTCCCATTTATCTCGTATCCTTTGTAAGTCAATACAGTCAAAGATGGTCCCCTGGACAACAAGTACAACTCATCACAAACAGTGTTGTCACCTCTGAGACGTGTTTCCAACCAACTGCTGAAAGTCCTGATGTGTTCACATGTAATCCAGTCGTCGCATTGCTCCGGGTGTTTGGAGCACAGACTGTTCTTGTGTTCATCGACATACGGGGTCACCAAGGTAGAGTTCTGTAGAACTGTGTAGTGTGCTTGAGACCAAGAATATCCGTCCCTGCATATTATTGAGTCTCTTCCAAGAGTGCCTTTTCCAGTCAGTCTCCCCTCATACCGCGATTTAGGGAGACCTATCTTGTTAAGGCCAGGAATGAAGTCAACACAAAACCCGATAACATCCTCTGTTTGATGGCCCATGCAGATGCTTCCTTCTGGCCTAGCGCAGTTACGGACATATTTCTTTAGGACTCCCATGAACCGCTCAAAGGGGAACATATTGTGTAGAAATACGGGCCCCAGGATGACAATCTCGTCGACTAGATGAACTAGGACGTGCGTCATGATATTGAAGAAGGATGGTGGGAACACCAGCTTGAAACTGACAAGACATTGCACCACATCACTCCTTAGCCTTGGTACGATTTCTGGATCGATCACCTTATGAGAGATTGCATTGAGGAATGCACATAGCTTCACAATGGCTAATCGGACGTTTTCCGGTAAAAGCCCCCTCAATGCAACTGGAAGCAGTTGCGTCATAATCACGTGGCAGTCATGAGACTTTAGGTTCTGAAACTTTTTCTCTGGCATATTTATTATTCCCTTTATATTCGACGAGAAGCCAGTCGTGACCTTCATACTAAGCTGGCATTCAAAGAAGATTTCTTTCTCTTCTTTCGTAAGAGCGTAGCTGGCAGGACCTTTATACTGCTTCGGAGGCATGTCGTCTTTTTCGTGCAAACGTTGCAGGTCCTACCGTGCCTCCAGCGTATCTTTTGTCTTCCCATACACGCCCAAGAAGCCTAGAAGGTTCACGCAAAGGTTCTTCGTCACGTGCATCACATCGATTGAGGAGCGGACCTCTAGGTCTTTCCAGTAGGGTAGGTCCCAAAATATAGATTTCTTCTTCCACATGGGTGCGTGTCCCTCAGCGTCATTCGGAACAGCTAGTCCACCGGGACCCTTTCCAAAGATGACGTAGGGTAAATCATTAACCATAGCAAGCACGTGATCACCGGTGCGCATGGCGGGCTTCTTCCGGTGATCTTCCTCGCCTTTGAAATGCTTGCCTTTCTTTCGACATTGATGGTTGGTCGGAAGAAATCGACGATGGCCGAGGTACACATTCTTCCTGCATTTGTCCAGGTATATACTTTCAGTGTCATCTAAACAGTGCGTGCATGCGTGGTATCCTTTGTTTGTCTGTCCTGAAAGGTTACTGAGAGCGGGCCAATCGTTGATGGTCACGAACAGCAACGCCTTAAGGTTAAATTCCTCCTGTCTGTGCTCATCCCACGTACGTACACCGTTTCCATTCCACAGCTGTAAAAGTTCTTCAACTAATGGCCTTAGGTACACATCAATTTCGTTGCCGAGTTGCTTAGGGCCTTGGATGAGAACTAGCATCATAATGAACTTCCGCTTCATGCACATCCAAGGAGGAAGGTTATACATACATAGAGTCATGGGCCAGGTGCTGTGATTACTGCTCTGCTCCCCGAAAGGATTAATGCCATCCGCGCTTAAAGCAAACCATACATTCCTTGGGTCCTTTGCAAACTCATCCTAGTACTTTCTCTCGATTTTTCTCCACTGCGACCCGTCAGCGGGTGCTCTCAACTTCCCATCTTTCTTTCGGTTCTCACTGTGCCATCGCATCAACTTGGCATGCTCTTCGTTTCTGAACAGACGTTTCAACCGTGGTATTATAGGAGCATACCACATCACCTTTGCAGGAACCCTCTTCCTGAGGGGCTCGTCGTCAACATCACCGGGGTCATCTCGTCTGATCTTATACCGCAACGCACCGCATACCGGGCATGCGTTCAGATCCTTGTATGCACCGCGGTAGAGGATGCAGTCATTAGGGCATGCATGTATCTTCTCCACCTCCAATCCTAGAGGGCATACGACCTTCTTTGCTGCGTATGTACTGTCGGGCAATTCGTTATCCTTTGGAAGCTTCTTCTTCAATATTTTCAGTAGCTTCTCAAATCCTTTGTCAGCCACGGCATTCTCTGCCTTCCACTGCAGCAATTCCAGTACGTACCGAGCTTTGTGTTGCCATCTTCGCAATTGGGGTATAACCCTTTTTTGTGATCCTCTAACATGCGATCGAACTTCAGCTTCTCCTTTTGACTAATGCATTGCGTCCTTGCTTCGACAATGACCCGGCGGAGATCATCATCATCGGGCACATCGTCTGGTTCCTCTTGATCTTCAGCAGCTTCACCCGTGGCAGCATCATTGGGCACATCATCGTCTGGTTCCTCTTGATCTTCACCAGCTCCCCCCGTTGCAGCATCACCGTATTCAGGGGGCACATAGTTGTCATCGTACTCTTCTTCTTCGCCATCTTCCATCATAACCCCTATTTCTCCGTGCCTCGTCCAAACATTATAGTGTGGCATGAAACCCTTGTAAAGCAGGTGGGAGTGAAGGATTTTCCGGTTAGAGTAAGACCTCGTATTCCCACATTCAGTGCATGGACAAAACATAAAACCATTCTGCTTGTTTGCCACAGCCGCATCGATAAACTCATGCACGCCCTTAATGTACTCGCGGGTGTGTCTGTCACCGTACATCCATTGCCGGTTCATCTGCGTGCATTATATATAATTAAGTGTCCAAATTAATAGAAGTTCATCATCACATTAAAACCAAAGTGCATACATAGTTCTCATCTAACAACATATAGCTCTCCAGAGCATCTAATTAATTAAACCATACATTGAAACTATGTAAAACATTTCAATGCGAAAACAAATGCGATCATAATCGCAACCAAGGTAACAATTGATCCAACGTCATAATGATACCAAGCCTCGGTATGAATGGCATATTTTCTAATCTTTCTAATCTTCAAGCGCATTGCATCCATCTTGATCTTGTGATCATCGACGACATCCGCAACATGCAACTCCAATATCATCTTCTCCTCCTCAATTTTTTTATTTTTTCCTTCAACAAATTGTTTTCTTCTTCAACTAAATTTAACCTCTCGACAAGGTCGGTTGGCATTTCCGATTCACATACATCCTAGATAAATAAAATCTATGTCACGTTGGTCGGCATAATTTTCATAAACAATAAATGAACCAATAGTTATAAATATAATATACATACCAAATCCGAATCATAGACAGGACGAGGGCCGACGGGGGCGGATACCAAAACCATCGCACTATATAAGATGCAATAATAAATGTAAGAAAATGATACAAGTATCTATCTAAACATACAAGTAAGAATATTTTTCCTTTCAGAAAGAAGATAAGAATAAGAGGCTCACCACGGTGGTGTCGGTGATGAGATTGGCGCGGGTGATCGACGGCGGTGAAGACGGGGACGGGGCGTGACGGAGCGCTAAATCTAGACAAATCTCGAGGAAAATGGAGCTTGGAGGTCGAGCTTCGAGAGGAGAAAGCTTAAGTAGTGTGGCTCGGGCATTCCATCGAACACCTCATCTGCATAGGAGGTGAGCTAGAGCACCACAAAGGCCTCTCCCCCTCGGCCAGAAAAAACAGAGCACTGTGCTCTGCTCTTGCGCGAGGGGGTATATATAGGCAATTCATTGGTCCCGGTTCGTGGCATGAACCGGGAGTAAAGGGGAGCCTTTGGTCCCGGTTTAAGCCACCAACCGGGACCAATGGTGGTGGGCCAGGAGGGAGGCCCTTTGGTCCCGGTTCATCCCACCAAACGGGACCAAAAGGTCCAGACGAACCGGGACCAATGGCCCACGTGGCCCGGCCGGCCCCCTGGGCTCACGAACCGGGACCAATGCCCACATTGGTCCCGGTTCAAGACTGAACCGGGACTAATGGGCTGAGGCGGCCTGGACCATAGCCCCTTTTTCTACTAGTGATAAGTACTTGTAAACACTGTTGGTGCTACCCCACTTGTAGGAAGTTGTGCAAAAGACGGGACATTGGCTCAGCTCGCTTCAACACTAGGCTATCGACCAGCTAACAATCAACAATCTGTTGTCTGACATATAAGCAACTATGTATCTTGTTACAGTGGTTCATGCAGTTAATTGAGGCCACAATGTAATAAATTCCAAACATTCACACGCTAGTCCAGCGCTCATGTTGAACACTCACATTAAACTCGTCTTCACAAAAAACTTGAAAAGCATAACTTAAGCAATTTTATACATCTCAATGATTCATAGAACATAACAAACATATACTAGTTCATAGCAAAAGACAAAGTTATGAGAAGGTTTACAAATCAGGAAAAAACAAGCAAGGCTTCTCTGAGCAAAGGGCCTCCCGGCAAGCTGAAATTTTCTGAAGATCACTCTGGTTATTTCTTGTTGCCACCATCCGGGGTTAGGTTCTCTCATTCTAGAATAACCAATTATAATTGTGGTCTCAGCTGGAATGCTGAACTGAACCATGTAGTGTACTGACCAGCTGAAATGCTTGTGCATTCCACTAAATTTAAGCACCGCTATTTGCAGAAATAAGCAGACCACAATGCCTCGTGTCCGTGCACCTATCCAAAAAACCATCGTACAGCCGTGCCAGCTAGTCCTCGGTCCATGGATGAACTGGTAGAAAGTGCATTCCGGACTAGGATGCAGTTGTTTTCGCTCGTCCCTGCACTGCAATCAGGAAGTAAAACGTACGAATCAGCTTCTTTTAGAATGCGTTGGTCATTCTACCTTAGTTACTACCAATGTAGGGATACCTTGAAGACGGGAGGTTAGACGACGGCAATGAGGGATAGCCATCTCATATTGCGCAGTTGTACTAAAACGGAGGTGTGTGCTTTTGATTGCGCAGATAGAAACGATACGGAGACAGACATCCCGAAACGATATGGAGACAGACATCCCTGTTTGCGCAAATATGAAATACGGTTATTTAAGCAGTGACAGATATTACTACTTTCCCCCGTTTCCTGTTAGAACCAAGTCCTAGATTCATGCTACAGCTTTCCCACTTTCTTCCTTGTTTGAACCAACGCTTTGAGTCGACTATATGAACTAGCTTTACTTCTAATAATAGTAGAAGTCTAGGTGGCTTTGGAATAGCGGACGGAAGTAGAAAAGGATCCACACGAAGGGAGCTGGGGCAGTAGAGCAAGGCAGGTTTTGAAGGAATATATACCTGAGGGTTGTCGGCAGGTGGCAAAGACGGTGTCGGGAGGCCGCATCTTGGCCACAATACCGCAAGGAGGAAGAAGGGGTCGGAGGCCCTCCCGAGCCGGCGCTCTCTCGGAGAGAATGGTACGGCCGCCGATCGGGACGCGCAGGCAGTCGTTGGTCTCCCCCTCGCCGCCGACGACAGCGTGAATGATGCACCTACACCCCTGCCCCGGTCGAGGTTGTCCGGCCGGATTTGTGACCAGCCGTGAGCTGAGAGAGAGTGTGGCCGCCTATGTGTTCCATAGATCTGGAGAGCATGAGAGAGTGAACGAGAGGAACCCTAGTAAAGCAAGCCCTAAGGCTCCTGCTTTTATATATAGTGGAGTGATTTTGTTGTGCCGGCTTCAAAAAAATGCGCTCCTACGTGTACCCGCGAGTGGGTGTGAGAGAACTAGTGCGTGCGTGCACCGCTTCTCTTCGTGAGAGTATAATATACTATGCCCAAAGAACGTTCGCCGCAAGAGTAATAGTATAAGTGTGTGACGTGTGAGCTAAAATAAAATGTGTGCACCATCTTTTGTTTTTTAGAAGTTCTGAGGGTAGGGTGTGAAGAGCACATATGTGTGTGACGTCTACCTGCAGATAGACGGTGGGTGCGATGTGCGAGTCTATGAGAGGACTCGGGAGAGTCGTGACTCGTGAGGGTGTGTGTGCGTGAGAGAGAGGGGGGCACGTATCAATGCAATGCATGTGTCCGTAAATCATTATCCGACAAATGTTCGCCACAAGCCTTTTCCTGACAAACGCCGTAAGAACCGTTAGATCGGCATCCGACAGCGTCAGTTTTGCCATGTCATTTAACAGAACAGCCACTCCTCCTACACACAAATCTTCCAGGTGAGTGTTAGTAGCTGTCGTATGCTCCCTCTATTCCGAAATGCAGTGCATATAGCTTTATTGAAAATTCGAACCTCGCAAACTTTTACCGTGTTTTCGTGTACCAAATTGCACATGTAGAATACCATGTATATATCATTTCATTAATCTTCGAGAGGTAACTATAAAGATGGGTGAGGAGTCTACAAAGAAAGGCCATCGTATCACCCGCAACAATTTCAAGCACCCTTTAGTGTCGAGGAATATCATAGGAACTCTATATGATATGCTTTTTATAGGATTTTTTTCCTTTAGATCCAATTGGTTCATAGGAATAGATTCATATACTCCACATTTCAAAGGAAATAAACATGATATCATTTCTATAGCTTTAGAGCCACTTGGTTCATATGAATGGATTCCTATACTCCCTTAATTTCAAAGGAAAATAAACATTAGCGTATATTCAATAGAGATGTTCCTATGATATGAACCAAATTACATCTCTTTTCTAATCCCTCGTCATAGGAATTGAGATACATGTCATCTCTAGATTCAATAGAAAATTTCCTATGATGTGAACCAAATGACATCTCTTTTCCAATCCCTACTCATAGGAATTGAGATGGTCCATGTCATCTCTTTCCCTACAACTTCCATGTATACATCTTCTATTCCAAAATAGATAGTACAAACCAATAGTAGATTTTTTTCCAAAACATGCAACTATGGCACAAGAACTATATAGTGTGCCAATAACTTTGAAAGATGGTCGTTGGATGAAGCTAACCCGACAGTACAGAGATAGGCAAATCCGAGCACTACTTGCCGTTGGATATCATCAACATTCCATCAGATCTGCCACATGTACAATTTAGAAGACTCCATGGTTGAACTTAAGCATAATGCACAAACCTCAAAACACAAGCACTTCTCCTTTGTTCTAGAATCTTCTGTATCATAATTGATTATTTTTTCTAAATGAATTGCCATTATTTGTTTTTTACTTTATGATTTACAATGCACAAGCCCATGAATCTTAACATTTTTATGAAACTAATTGATTTTGAATGAGATGAACTATCAGAACTAAACAAACATCTACATCATGCATATATGACTCAAAGCTTTACATGCTATAGTGTGTATTTATTCATAATTTGGTTTGGAAATCTCATGCATTCAATACTTGTGTACCTTACTAGTTTTGAGTGGAGTAGCAAATTTCACGCAGCCCCAGGTATATAAAAATGTAGGGCCCATGCATCATTGCCTTTCGGTCGAACCTACGTCCACAATTTTTTGTACGTACTATATCTCCACTGGTCCCCGACCCCAAAATGCTGCCTCGTTCCCGTAAAACCAAGCGACCCACACATATTTAAGGCGCCGACTCAAACCCGTTTACTACGATGTGGCACCGCACGCTGTAGTACTCCTACAAACCCTACCGCCGTATTCATCATCGGTTTTCTTCAAGAGGACGAGGGAGAAGCCGATTTGTAGTGGATGCGCTTTCAAAAAAAAGTATATGTAGTGGAGACCCCTACCCTAGGGTACCCTAGGTAGCAGCCGCACGCATCATTGTTTTCTCTTTTCTTTATGCTCTTGCGCCCTATAGTGAAATGATGGTTGCTTCGTCCATCCAGCTTAATGCGGGAAAGGTGGGGCTTTGTGACTTGACCCCTCATCGCTCAATTTCTACTACTACGGTGCTACGACCGGGGTGCCTCCAATTCCAACCGCTGCTCCCAACTGTAATTTGGTGCATCGCACGTGGAACAAGACGGTGGATGAGCCACATCTCGGCCAAAGGGGTCCTGTTAAGTGTGTCGCCATTTCGTGTGCGGACTGACCCTGCTTGAGTTGCTACGCCAACACGACATGAGCAGCCTACCACTTGGTTTTGCTCCTTGGTGAATCCCGACTATAGTGATCTAAAAAGATACATGCTGAACTACCCTCTCCATTTCAGTTTTTTATTTTTAGGCGTCTCGATTTATAGGGCTTGCACGTAGTTCTAGGTCATCCATTTGACTAACAAAATATGAGTTACTATGTCACAAAAAGTATATCATTGGATTCTTAAGCGGATGTAGTTGTATTTAAAAGTCGAGGGCGGGGCTTTTCCTGCGCGATAGGTGGGGCAGTTCCGCCGAGTTGGTTCGACAGAGAGGTGAGAAGACGAGGGAGTAGGCTGCTGCAAACGTAGGGCTGTGTGATTTGACAGCGAGTTACTACTGGACAGGTGGGGCCCTGTGATTTGACTTGCTTTTATCATTTTAACTGCGGCGCTACGACCGGCGTGAGTCTCCCGATTCCTGACCACCACCATACAGGTGCCTCTCCCAATGCTCCACCATGTAGTGGAGGCTGGCTCTTGCATGAGAGCCCACTTCTCCACTTTTTCCTTGCCTCTCTTTCCTCCGCATATGCAAAAATGCCGTGTAAAGCACACTATTGTACAAACTTTTACTTGCTCCTATAGGTGCTTAAGCTTGCCACATAGGCATAAAGTCTCATGTGGCAAGTTAATCAAGAAGAGAGAGACTAGTGTGGTGACCCAAGAAAGAAACGGTGCTAAGCGCGTGTACCTATGTGAAAAGACAATTTTGCGTCTATAGCTAATTAAATGAAGCAAACTTAGCAACACCATTGCATTGGAAGAGGTCACTCCTTCGCAAATGCAATAAATACTAGTACTCCCTGTGTCCCATAATATAAGAACGTTTTTGGCACTACACTAGTGTCAAAAACGTTCTTATATTATGGGACGGAGGGAGTACGAAGAAAGAGATAGAGAGGAGTAAAAAAATACACTTATAGCCAACCTTATTGTAGTATGAGTGACTAAGTGATGACTATGTATGACATGCTAACATTAGATAGCCTAACGCACCGTGTTAAGTCTCCAACGGCGCGACCGCGCCAGCGACGCGACGGTCATCGTAGGCACGACCATGATATGGGCTGCTGGCAGCCCTTGGATCTGAGATCAAATGGTCACATGCTAAGTTGCTGGAAATTTGCAGAATAACCCTCCAGGATAGGATATTCACCCATTGGTCTAGAATCATGCCAAGCAACCGTTCGATCTCAGATCCAAGGGCTCTCGGAAGCCCGTATCATGGACGAATGGAAAGCCACTACCCTGCCGTTCGCACGCTGGCAGTTCGCTCCTACTTGTCCCCGCACATCCTTCAATACTACGGCGGTTTGCTCCTAGTCGTGCCGCACATTCACATTACGGCAGTTCCACTAATCCTAACCCTCCTCCCATGTCCATGGCGTCCCAAATCTCCACGATCGGCAGTGAGTACAAGGTTAGAACCATCACCAGCGATGAGTTCGACGTCATCTACACCCATTCTTCCGCGACGGTGAAAGGATGCCTTTCTCGCTTCAGATGCATGTTCGAAAACTCATATGATGGGCTGGTCGCTAGGCTACATGTTGAGTACACCACAGTCCTGGGACCAGAGAAGGATCTAAAAGACAAAGAGAGGAAGAAGCCCGCCATGATCCAGGTTTGTGTACATAATGTTTGCTTGGTCTACCACATATGCCATGCCGACGTTGAGTGCCAGGATTTTAAGAACTTCCTCAAGGACAAAATAGTGAAATTCGTTACTATAGACTTTGAGAATGACAAAGAACTCCTGGGTCGGATAGGCCTCGTTGTAGGTAACCCCTTCGACCTCCAAAAGAATCGGCTGGTGCCCTCTCGCCAGCCATCAATGCTGACCCTGGCAGGAGCCATGGTTCATCCTTCGTACCGTAAACTGGAGAAACCTCATGACACGTTTCATCGTCATGCATGGCTGTGGAATGTACTAGATATAGACCACATCCACTACGCTGCAATGGATAGCTACCTTTGTTTCAATATCTACAAGGGTTGGATGAAGAGCAACAACCAATTGTGCGTTTCAAGCAAAGAAGTATCGGCCAAGAGGGAGAGCGACAAGGAAGAAGTCGAGGATGTGGACGAGGACTCTGAGTAAGGTGGCAGTGTCGTTGCTCATGGTGGTTCTAAACTTCTAATGCAGTGTCTACCGGATTAGTTGCATAGTTTAATTTCAGGTCTGCTTAGGTTAATTTGAGGGGTGTGTTGTGCTAAGCCCCCAGCAGAACTATGTTATGTTTATTCTCGTTACTTTAACTCTTCAGTATTTACATACTACTAGTATTTCTTTAATAGAATTTAGCACCCCAATTAAGCACGTACTAGCTTTTTTTATAGTACTATACGCATAATTTGGCGACGAGCGCTCTCTATATGTACCACCTTTTTTTAATTTCAATTTTTGCTCCATGGCACAATCCATCGATAGTACTACTATACAAAAGTATACATTTTTTAAAAGGCTAGAGTACTGGTCATCACATATATAGCCAGTTAAATTCTCAACCTAGAATGATGTGCATGCCATGTAGTAAACCGATACGGAGGAAGTATAGTACAAATGAGGTGATTTTACCGAGCGATCAGCGGGGGAGCATGGCATGTCATGCGGTCCCATGTGTCATGATGTACCACGGCGATGCGCGTGTCCCTCTTGAGGCAGAAGCAATACTATGTGGTTTGAGATGATGGCGAACCGAAGTGTGAAATAATGGTTGCTTCGTCTGTCTGGGAAGGTGGGTCATTGTGATTTGACGTCTCATTGCTCATTACTACAACTTGGCCGGTACGAGTGGGGTGCGTCCCCCCTGCTGTTCTGCACTGTTATTTGGTGCTTGACACATCAACCCGGTTGCTATATGTCCGACATGTCAACGACAGGAAGTACAGAATTCATGAAAGGGAGCGACTTAGTTTTGGAAATAACTGTTTTTATGGAGTACGTACTCACTAGGGTTTATAGGGCTCATCTAAAAACATTCGTTTTTCCGTTTGATAAGTCTCAGTTCTACTATACTAGTAGTAGTACCATTACATGTTGGATTTCGAGGTGCGTTAGATCACCCGACGCAAGCAGTGTCAAGAGGAAACTAACCAATGCATGTACAAGTTCATGGAAATTTAGTGGTCATTCATGCATTCGTTCTAATTAATGCCTCGGTAATCATAACTTCTTGAGAAAAACGAGCGTACTAATTACTTGTGCAAACTAGGAAATTAATTCGACCACTCACCGTCTACCTTGGTTGGAGAGATTTTGAAATTGAGCCATAAACTGGAAAGGAGGGAGTAGTAACTTTTGTCTCGATTACTATTTGTGGCCTTGTGTAGATGCAAAATTTATTTTTTTATAGTGGCCTTGTATAAGTAAATGGAGCGAGTACTAACCAAAGTACTTAGTAGGGACGAGGAGTAAATGGAGGGAGTAGTAAAATTTTCTCATCGTGTTGCGAGCCACCACGCGAGTGGGCGAGGGAGCGGGCGTAAAGGCGTATAGTAGTAGTAGTAGTAGTAGTAGTAATAGTAGTAGTAGTAGTAGTAGTAGTAGTAGTAGTAGTAGTAGTAGTAGTAGTAGTAGTAGTACTCATAAGCAAGCTTCACCTCATCCTGTGAGCCACCGTGCCTGTGGGCGGGGGAGACGACGTACTAAGCAAGCTTCTCCTCGTTCTGCAAGTTGACGGGGCACATCAAAAGTACTATAGTGTATAGAGCCTTGCCTCTAAGGTAGGCCCCACATGGTTTGCCTCTTTTTTTAATTTAACATAACGCGTCAAGTCGCAATTTGTTTGTTCACCCATGGTAGACGATCCTCCCTCCACCAAGTGGACAACCAGTACACGTGCCAAATTACCATGTGGGCTGCCTTTTTTGTACAGAAATGAGCTCCACCGTGTACCCGCGCGGGTGTGGTTGGGAAAGAGATGGGAGTACATGCGCCATGCGTGCACCTCTTCTCTTCGTGCACGCCCCCCACCTACGTGGGTGTGTGTGAGAGAGATACAAACCTAGACATAATGCGCCGTCCATCCCCATGCCTCCGCCCAGTCCGACCACCAGTCACCACCACGCCCCACTCCTCCTCACCTTATCTCTCATCTTTCTCCTTCCATTTTTATATACAAGGGGCCACTATCAAAATTACAATTTGCAGATATACAAGGCCACTAACACTAATTGATGCAATATTAATGGTGTTTGCCTCATCGTACTAGCAAAGGAGGACATTAATTATCCCTTGCATGCATGCGGGAGTTTGTAAAAAAATGCATCTTGATGTCCGTGCAATGCACGGGCATGTTGCTAGTCCATGAAAACAACACATGGCAAAATTCCACAGCGAACGAGGGATTTGAATCTGTTGGGAGGGGCTGTTTGGATCTTGCCCGGGGTAGCCAAAATATTGGCGACCCTTTCTCCACTGGTGCCTTTGCCACCGATGAATGAGGAATGGCTCGGGTGCTCATGCTGTCATGCATCCTCTAGCGGGCATGTTGGAGACAAGCTTGCAGGAGCTGTGTTTTTTTGTCCCACAACGCCGCTCGAGCCGCCTGCAGACCGACCGGTGACCCGCAAATTACGCCATCCAACCATAGCCGCACACATTATGACAGCAACTCAACCAACCGGATGAAATTCACGCAAACACATAAACAAACTGATATTTCATATAAACAACGAAGGAAATCATATAAAATACCAGATTTTCATACAACCATGACGGCTTTCATTACATTCAAATGAACTACGCGGTGCTAGTTCTGGACAGCACAGGTATATAATACCTGGCCTAAATGGTCGCCCGCCAATCGATTTGTGTTCCTCATGTTCGGCAGCATGATCACCGGACTGCTGGGAGCCCCGGAGGTATATGATTCAGCATAAAGGATGGCTCGCTTCCCCACTGCCCAACTGATATCATTGGCTGGTGCTGAAGATGATGGTGTCCGGCACCAGTTCGAGTTCATCACCGGCCACTACTTCGCCATGGATGGCACCGGCTCGAGTTCATCCTAACATTCCCCTCTTCCGTGGAGCCCATGCGGGGTCGACGAAGGTCCTCGCAACAAAAGGATTCAGCAAGACACCTGCTGTGTACGCCGTCGTCGCCTCCGTGGTGGCCTTCATGGGATGCAAGCGGCGGCGGACTCCCGTGTTCTACTTCTCCTTGATGATGGCGGCGGACGCGGAGGCGTGGGCCACTGACTCGTCACTCTCCGCGCACCCGGCTTCTGTCGCTGCTTGCATGGCGCGGCCGCCAACATGGGTGTCTCGGCCACAGAAATGGGAGACGCGGAACGAGGCGGTGGCATGGAAGGCAGTAACGACGCCCGTGCAGCGCTCCTCGTCGAGCTGGCCTGGAGCGGCGAGTTGCTGAACCGTGCGCCTGCTTGGGGCGGCAACTGGCTCCGTCAGCAGAGGGGAGGGAGGTGGATCAGCGAGCTGCATAGCTCGTTTCCGGCGGGCTACCCAGCCGGCTTGGATGCAGAATAACCACTCTTCGTAAGCCATTGTAAGAGTGGACAAAATGGTGGAGGAGATAGGGGAGCGGCGGAGGTGTGCAATTCTTGGCCGGCGTTTGGCCTCGTTTAAATAGGAGATTAAATAGACGGCGGATGGGAGGAGCTCGGCCCGCGTTGCGTTTAACGCCGGCCTGGTCATGAACGGACGTGTGTCCAGAGCGGGTTTCTCGGCTTCCACACGGGCGAGTTTCATGGAGGCGTTTGAATGCGGCACGGAGGCGTGTTCAGCCGGGCGTGCCGCGAGTGGCGCCCTCGACTCTGACCTAGGACACCGCGCCGTTCTTTCACTGACGTGTGGGTTCTTTGGGTTCATGGCCTACATGTCAGTGACCCAATGCAGGCAGCACACAGCAGAGGAACCTTTGGTGGGCCAGGGCGGTCAGAAGCGGTCATTTCATAAACCGATGATTGTTCATTGAGTGTGATGTCATCTTTTTCATGTAGAGAAGCCTACTATGTTGATAGCTCGTTCGATACGTTGTGATTCACAAAGACCGCTGCAAACATCAATGTTCTTCTTATCACAGATAAGATTGATTAATACCCGTAACAATCCATGTCCTTAACATAGGGTGCATGCACGTATAGGTTGACCGTGTGTCTTGCGTCATGTGCCGTGTGCATGCAGGCGTGCGAGTGTTGCGTGCGTGCAAGGGTATGTTTCAGTGTTGCATGCATGGGTGCGTACATGCGTATGTTCGTGAGTGCATGTGTACGTGTCAGTGTTTCATGCCAGCATGCGTGCGTGTGTACGTGTCAGTGTTGCACGCCTACTTGCGTGCGTGTCTTGCGTGCATGCATGTGTACGTGCGGGGTGAGGCTACACGTGAGTTGACTGACTTTTTCATCTCTGGTCATTAGATTTTCCAGCCGTTGGATACGAAATCAAGGGCCTCCAGTTTATCAACAAACTCCACCCCCCTAAGCCGCCAGCCACCACCGGCCGAACCGCCCACGGCCGGCCCGCCCTCCCTGAAACCACTCCCCACCGCTGGTCTACCACCGCAATAGCCATCCCTCTAGCCCCCCACCCCCCCCCCCCCGCCAAGCTTTTTCTTCGGGGATCCCCACCCCACCGCCCAATGAACGCCCCCCAACCACCGGTGACTGTCAACCAGAGGTCTCATCACTTCGAATACCCACCGACCACTAATTTATTACCATTTATGTCCTTCATATACGCGCTGACGGGTGGGCTCTATGGTAATGTGCGCTGCTGAATGTGGACCGTTTGACTGGTCAATTGATCGTGTCATCAACAAATTACGGAGCTGTATGGTGAGCCAGTGACCATATGATCACCCTAAAATGTACTCCTATTTTATTCACACAGTACAGACTCAAACTACCATTTCTTTCTTTCATATACGGGCTGACAGGTGGGCCCCATGGTTACATGCCCCGATGGTGCAACACTAGTTGCGCCACATGGAACGTTTGACTGGTCAATTGATTGTGTCATCAACAAAATACGGAGTTGTACGGGTTCGCCAGTGACCGTATAATCATGATATGTATTTATTTAACACGGTACAGACACAAAGGCTCATATATATGGGCAAGCACTCACCGCTATAATCGCACACATGCGAACCCTACCCCTATGAGCACCTTCGAGAGAGTGGGCCAGCATATATGATCTTGAGATTTTACAAAGTCACCATAGGTGCCTCGTAGTCGAGTGGAACGTCTCCTCCCACTGAACGTACATCGCCGGAAAATACTGAAATTAACACAAGATAAATGCGAGCACCGGGACTTTAACCTTGGTGGGCTCGAGAAACCACTGTCCTCTAACCATCCAACCACATCTTGGTTAGCATGACAAAATGTATGTGGTGACCGTGATGAGCTTATTCTAAAGTCCAGTGACCATATTTTGCTTTTGCTTCAAATATAATGACCGTAAGTATCTTCAACAACATACGGAGCACGCATCAAATGCAAAGTCCGTCAGTGTCATCAACAAAATATGGAGACGTATCGTGAGCTAGATACCGTAGTACTATTGTATATGCTTATTTTCTTAGTGGCCGATTGCATGTGAGGTGTGGTGGGCACATCATTTCTAGTTGTGGTGGGTTAACATGAAGACTCATGGGTCGGTTCCATCCTGCGCCACATATAGGTTGGACCGAGACGTGTTATACGAAGACCCACGTGGAGGACTCGGCGTACAACATGAAGCTACCAGAGTCGCGGAGGACTCTATCCCCACTGGTGATAAGACAAGTATATATGATTTGTAACCCTAGGCCCTTAGTATATTATACAAGCTTGGGGGCTAGTTCGTCGATAGTATACACACATGCACAATGCCTGGTATTCACGTATACTTCGTACACACCTCTATCACTAATATACAGTACCAGGAGTAGGCTCTTTCTTCAACTGCAAGGGTCCGATCCGAACTAGGGTAAAACTTTGCCTCGTATTACCATCCAGCCTAGCAGCCAGGGATATCCTACCGAATGATATGATGAAATCATATCTACCAACTACAAAGAGAGAGGTGTCTCGGGGGGCAATGTGTGTGAGAGAGGCCTAAAGATAATGTGCGTGCGGGAGACACGTAGGCACATATATGTGCGTATAGAGGGCTAGTAGAGACCGTGCATGTGTATATATGCATGTGAGAGAAATAGTGTTTTCCAACTGAGATTAGTGAAAAGAGTGGTACATAGTAGTCAGAAAGAGAGAGAGAAACACAGAGAGCATATGCGTGAGACACCCCGACACCCTGATCGAGAGAGATTGTGAGCATGTGTGAAAGAGAAATCCTGATACATATAGAGTGTGTGCACTTATGCGTTAGATAGAGAGATATATAACGCGTTTGTGAGAACGGGGCGAGGCATAGTGCATCTACGTGTAAAAGGCGGTTCTACGCATTAAATTAAAATATAAATGGCATTATTATTTTTGGATGAGATCATGAATTTTGCAAATTGCGTATGGACGAAAATCGGTCTATCAGACACCCATACTCTATTGAATTCTAGCATGCGCATGTGTTTATTTCATATTATAGAACCATAGAGTGAGAGCGGATTGAAATACAGGCAATGGATGCTTTTTCAATTCATATATAAACATTAATTAGTGCACTCCATGTTGTTAGTGTGAAGCACTTTATACATTTGTCACTTGCATGGATACATTCCAAATTGCTAGCAATGAAATAGAATACATGTCAAATTAAACATAAAGGGGGTTTCGAAGATTCGAATTCACAGGAAGTGCATTCATCTATTTGAACCCGAGATAATGGCATTTGTAAATTCGATGTAAAAGGGGGCATCAATATTTGTTGTGAGTTTCAACATGCTATATATATTCATACGCATATCTAACTTTTTTTTGCAACCAAGGAGATTATATCTGGAACCATGCATGAACTGAGGTAAGTTGCATATTTTTTAATATATACTTGTGTACAATGTATATTCAAATGTACCACCTCCTTTCCAAAATAATCGTAGCTTTAGGATTTTCAAGAGTAATGATTTGTGAAGTTTGACAAATCCTGAAAGTTCAATTCAAGAGAACCGAAAACGTTAATGCTTCTGCTCACAAAGATTGAACGAAGCGCCAAATAGGCCTCTGGTCACCCGAAACCGCGCGAGACTAATGTTTTGGTGGTAGGAAATTACTGTCCTGACTCTGGCCCATGTAGCCTATCGGCCCGATGTCCAAAGGTCTAAACCGGGGTAGGTTTGTAACTTCAACAAGACGCCAGTCTCAACCGCCTCCGACAAGCATTCATACGCCGTGGGCGCCTACCCATGCGCTCGGCCGAAATCTATCCTGCCCACATTTGGTACACCTGACATGACTGTCCTACCCACAACCCGCAATATGTCCAAAATTTTAGATGGGGGCAAAGTTTGTAACTTTTCCCAAATTTCAAACAAGCGTGTCTCAAACCGAAACATTGTTCCCCCTTAGTTCCACGCCTCCCTCCGTTTCCCCATTCATAACCCGTGGGCGTGAAAACGCCCTATCCACCAGCCGTGAAACCCCAGCCTCCTCCGTCCTCCACCCCATAGTGGACAATCCACCGCCGCCCTCCTCCATCACGCCGGAGCCAGTACCCCGACATCGTCGTCCAATGCAAATGCAACCGCAACACCCTCAAGGACTTAGCAGCTGAAGCCGAGGCAGAGCTGCCTCCACGACGCCGACGCTGACGTGCGCCGTACCAGAATCACTCCGACCACGCCGTCCTGCGCCTCACTGCTGCGGCTCCACTATCGCAACCGTCCACCGCACCGGAGCTGTTCCCGCTACGCCGTTGTTCGCCGCCTCGGATCTGCTTCCCCGCCGCCAACAGACGGCCACCGCACCACACTCAACAACTTGGCCATGGATTCGTCCAAGGCTGCACCGTCCTCCACAACTTCTGGTTTCTGGCGAACAACAAGAAGATCGTCGGAAAAACAGAAGCAGGACACAACACTGCTAGCAAAAAGATGTACTCCTCTTCCCTTATTCGTGCAAATCTTACGTCTCCGCTCACACCATATTCATCCCACGAAAGAAACTAGTTGAGCGCTTCTTACTGCATCTTCTTCGTCATACTAAATGCACAAGGTTTCCTCCCTTTTACTATTTCACCTTTGCTGGAGGTCAGTGGCCCGCCTGGATTTCAATTCAGGGTCAGTCGAACCACAATTAAAAGAAGCAGCACCCGCTTAGGCGCGCGGAGCACCTAGTTCACCTGTTCCCCGGGGAAGCGGCGCATCGGTGTCTATCATAGTGGTGTGGGAAGCAGGAGCTGCTTGTGCTCGATCTGGAGGTTGGCGGGGCTTGAATGGATGGCCGGGGGGCGGTGCGGTGAGGTTGAGGGGATGGCCCAGGCAGGGGAGGAATACTGGGCCGGTGGTCGCTGGCGTTTCAAGGAGGATCATCAACACTGACTGGCTGGATGTAGATGAAGGTGATCTGCCCGTTCTTTGTACATTGGACGGTGCAGAAAAAACAGACTGACCTATTTGCTTTCAGTCGACTGTTATTTTCATAGAATCCTGTAGTAATTTAGTGTGCCATGCATGTTGTAGAGCTATCATATGTGTCCCGTCATTTATTTCTCACCGACCTGCTATCTGCCACCTTTACACTGTAGTAATTGTGCACACACTTCACCCATACTCACACTATTGTTTTTTTATGCATGGGAATTTCAGACTCTGACGCAGTGTTTATGAATGCAGAAAAGAAAAGACATAAGTCACTCTAGCGTAATTCGAAGATAAGCACTAAGCGTTTCAGCGCTCTAATGGGTGCAGTTTCAGTAGTTGGAGACGGTAAATGCAGCTCTACTGTTGATGAACTCAATTTCCACACACAACCATCCTAGGCGCTTGCTTTAACTTCACACTGTCAAATGTGGTTGCATGTTGCATATGGTGTCTAGCTTGCATTGCTTCCAATTTGGTTAAATTTCATCTGCTTACTTTACACATTATACCTTTGGTAATGACTTGCCTTCCTCTTTTTGATACATACTACATATGTCTATTAAGGATGTTCGTACATCAAACTAATGCTCTTTTGTATCCCTCGTCAATCATTTATGATGAGACAATCAGCCGAGTGGGTTACTGTGAGACGCCCTACTCGTTTAAAGAGTGCAGTGTCATCCTCCCCACATGATTCTCAAGAAACAGCAACGCTAAATGAAGATAGTTAACGTAGCTCTCTAGTTGATCACCGCAATCCCCCCACACCACCATTGCATGTGCTTGCGCTTACTTGGCAGTGTGATATGTGGTTGCATGTTGCATATGGTGTCTACCTTGTAATGCTTCTAAATAGGGTAAATTGCATCTGCTTAGTTAATACATTATACCTGTGAATATGACATGCCTTCCTTTTTTGGTACATAGTACGTCTTTCTATTAACCATGTTCTTACATCAAACTACTTTTCTTGTGTATCCCTCATCAATGCTCCTAGTTTGTTAAATTGCATCTCCTTAGCTTACACATTATACATGTGAATATGACACGCCTTCCTATTTTTCGTACATACTACATCTGCCTATCACACCATGTTCTTACATCAAACTACTGTTCTTGTGTATCTTGCGTCTATCGCTTATGATGAGACAGTCACGCGTGTAGGTTAATATGAGACGCAGTACTCTTAAAGAATGGAATTTCGTCCTCTCCACATGATTCTCAAGAAACAGCAAGCCTAAATGAAGATATTGAACGTAGCTCTGTACCTGAAGACCGCACTTCCCCTACACCACCATCACAGGTGCTTGCTCTAACTTCGCAGTGTGATATGTGGTTGCATGTTGCATACGGTGTCTAGCTTGTAATGCTTCTAATTAGGGTAAATTGCATCTGCTTAGTTTACACACTATACCTGTGAATATGAAATGCCTTCATATTTTTGGTACACACTACATCTATGTGTTAACCTTGTTCTTACATGAAACTACCTCTCTTCTGTATCCTGCAGCAATCACTTATGATGAGTCACCATTATTCATTGCATATTGCATATTATTTCTAGCCTGTTGCCATGTATTGCTTCTAATTTGGTCAAATACATTTTTTAGGGCACCCTTTTAATTTGGGAGAATGATATTGGTTTCATCTTTCATATGGTTTCTAGCTACATCGATTCTAACAAGTTCAAGCATCTTGTGCTTAGTTTTACACTTTATATATCATACATGTCAATATGTCATGTCGTCCTATTTTTCATACATATTCGATCCTCCTATCATGCGGCTGCCTTACATGAAAGTAGTGTTCATTAGTATCATGCATCAATGAGTTCTGATAAGCAAATTTTATTCCTTTTTCTTCTGGGTTTGACTTGACAAGGCAAAATCAAGAAAGAGGAAGGAAAAGAGTAAGGAAGGCGATGATGGTGGTCCTCTGCAGCAATGTAAACGGAGCATGTGTACCGATTCTCCTCGTACTGATAGTGCATTACAAGGTCCAAGTCTCCGCTCCCCTACTCCACCATCCAAGGTGCTTGCTCTAACTTGGAAGTGTGATATCTGGTTGCATGTTGCATATGGTGTCTAGCTCGTATTACTCCTAATTAGTGTAAAATGCATCTGCTTAGCTTACACATGATACATGTGCATATGACACGCTTTCCTGTTTTTGGTACATACTATATCTGTCTATCACACCATGTTCTTACATGAAACTACTCTTCTTGTGTATCCTGCATCGGTCACTTCTGATGGGACACCATTAAGTTGGTAGTGTGATATTGGTTTGCACCTTGAATATGATTTCTAGCATGTATTGCTTCTAGTTTGATGAACTCCACCTCTGACGAGACAGTTTTAACATGGCAGAGTGATATTGATTTCACCTTCCATATGGTGTCTTGGAGTGTTTCTAATTTGTTGAAGTGCCTTCTACTCAGTTACCACATCATAGGTGTGAATATGTCAAGCCGTCCATTTTTTCGAACATAATCCATCCTCGTATCATGAATTTGCCTTTCATCAGAGTAGTGTTCATCAGTATCATGCATGAATGAGTTCTGAAGAGCGAATGATATTCCTTTTTCTTGTCGGTATGACATCACAATGCGGAATCAATAAAGCTGAAGGAAGTTGGCAAGGCATTGGATGATGGTGGTCCTTCCGAGCAACTGAAACGGAGGTTCTCTACAGATTATACTCTGCCATCCTCCCGACAAGATTCGCAAGACAACACAAGGCTAGACAGTCAATGTAGCTGTGTAGATGATGAGCACATCTCCCCTACTCCACCATCATAGGTGCTTGCTCTAACTTGGCACTATTATATGTGGTTGCATGTTGCTTCTAACTTTGTTGAATTGCATCTGCTTACTTTACACATAATGCCTGTGAATATGACACGTGTTCCTATTTCTACATCAGACTACTATTCTTGCATATCCCGCATCAGTCACTTATGATAAGGCACCTTTAAGTCGCCACTATGATATTGGCAGTGTCTTACATATGATTTCTAGCATGTACTGCTTCTAATTTGTTGAAACGCCATACAATTTGAACTTGGCAGAGTGATATTGGTTGCATCTTTCATATGGTGTCTAGCTTGCAGTGCTTCTAATTTGTTGAAATGCCTTCTGCTTAGTTACCACATCATAGGTGTGAATATGTCACGCCATCCTGTTTTTCATACATATTCCATTCTTGCATCATGTGTTTTCCTTCCATCCGAGTAGTGTTCGTCAGTATCATGCATGAATGAGTTCCGAAGAGCGAATTTTATTCCTTCTTCTTATCAGTTTGACCTCACAATGCAAAATCATTACAGCTGAAGGAAATTAGTCCGGCAGTGGATGATGGTGATCCTTCGGAGCAACTCAAACAGGGGTCTCTACAGATTCTACTCCGCCATCCTCCCAAAAAGATTCACAAGACAACACAAGGCCGGAGAGTCAACATAGCTATGTAAATGATGAGCACATCTCCCCTACTCCACCATCACAGGTGCTTGCTCTAACTTGACACTATTATATGTGGTTGCATGTAGCGTATGATGTCTAGCTTGTATTGCTTCTAACTTGAATTGCATATGCTTATTTACACATAATGCCTGTGAATATGACATGTGTTCCTATTTCTAGAACATACGTGTACATGATGAGCACATCTCCCCTACTCCACCATCACAGGTGCTTGCTCTTACTAGGAACTGTTATACGTCGTTGCATTTTCCGTATGATGTCTAGTTTGTATTGCTTCTGATTATGTTGAATTGCATCGCGGTAGCTTACAACATATACCTGCAATGATCACTTACCCATAAGACACATTTAACATGGGACTGTATGTAGGTTGCATCTTGCATTGTCTTCTAGCTTGTACTGCTTCTAATTTCTTGAAATGGCACTTACAACGAGACACTTTTTACCTGATAGAGCGATATTGGTTGCATGTTCATATGGTGCCTAGCTTTCATTTCTTCTAATTTTGTTGAAATGCCTTCCGCTTACTGTTTTTTCATACATATTCCATCCTCCTGTCATACGTGTGAATATGAAACCCTGTCTTTTTTGTATATATTCCATCCTCCTATCCCGAGCTTGCCTTACATCAAAGCAGTGTTCGTCTGTATCATGGATCAACCAGTTATGTAGAGCTAATTTTATTCATCTTCTTGTGGTTTTGACTTCATAAGGCAATATCAGAAAATAGGAAGGAAAATAGTAAGTTGTGGGATGTTGGTGGTCCTCCGCACCGACGCAAACAGAGACTCTCTAGATTTGCCACTACTACTGCCAATGAAGTTGAAGTCCCAAGTCTACATGATGAGTTCATCTCCCATACTCCACCATCGCCGGTGCTTGCTCTAAGTTGACAGTGTGATAATTGGTTTCATGTTGCATATGTTGTCTAGCCTGTATTTCTTATATTTTGATTAATTTGCACCTGCTGAGTTTATACGTTATACATGTGCATATGACATGACTTTCTGTGTCTAGAATACACTTCATCTATATTATCATACCATGTTCTTACATCAAAGTACTGCTGTTGTGTATCCCGCATCAGTCACTCATGATTGGACGCTTTTAACATGGCAGTTTGATAGTGGTTGCATCTTGCATTGATTTCTACATTGTACTGCTTCTAATTTTTCGAATTGCCACTTATGAAAAGACACTTTTAACTTGGCAGAGTAATATTGGTTGCATCTTTCATATGGTGTCTAGCTTGCATTACTTCTGTTTTCTTGAAAATCCTTCTGCTTAGTTTGCACATCGTAGCTGTGAATATGTCATGCCGTCCTGTTTTTCTTACATATTCCATCCTCATATAGTTGTCTTACATCAAAGTATTGCTTGTTTGTATCATGCATCAATGAGTTCTGAAGAGTGATTTTATTCTTTTGTGTTGTGGGTATACCTTGACATGGCAAAGTCAAAAAAGAGCAAGGAAAATAATATAGTAGGGAGTGCTATTACTCGTCGGGTGAAACGGAAAAGGTTCTGCCGTCGAGATTCTGCTGGTACTTATAGTGCAGTAGAAGGTCCAAGTCCACCGGCTAAATCTACAAACACAGTATCACCTGCTCCACCAGCTGTAGCATCCACTTCAACTGTACCAGCATCTCAACCAGTTACTCGTTTGTTTGCTCCAGAACTGTCTAGTTCCCAAGCTGCCTTCACACCTAACACTACTTTCGAAGTACTGCTGACACAAACAGGACTTGGCAAGATCAAATGAACCACATGAGCATCAACACCAAGACAGTACCTGACCGAGTCAAGTTGAAGTTGCATGCTCCTTTATATGTACTCTCACAGTTTGATGTACACTAACACATTCTATATTTGTTGTTCAATTAGCACCACGGCGCAAGCGGAAACAGACATCAGGGATAATGCTTGACAGATTAACAAAATCTAAAGGAGGAAGAATGGAGATCCATTTTGAGGCAGGTTTAAAAAGGCCACGTGATGCTACAGAGTCAGCCAAGTTAGTATCAGAGGCAGTCGTTGTCGTTAGGTGTCCTGCATGTATCCTCCCAACGTGGATGCAGTACAGGAATGAGAAAGACAATACCCAGTTTAACACCTTCCTTGACCATTTATCCATAAGTAATGTTATTCATCGCAATTAGTAATATTGTCTTGCTCTGTCCCATACTTTCTAGCTTCCTCCTAATAAGACTCACATTCTTTTTTCAATAGATGAGGTTCAAGTTGGATCCGAAAGATGATGCAACTAAACAAGCATGCACTCATGTTTTTCAGTCTGCTCTGCAACAGTATCGGTACCACCTTAGAAAATCTCACTTTGAAGGCAAGGCTAACAATGAAATCGCCCAAACATCTCTAGTGGAATATATTACAGATGAAGACTGGACAACCCTCGTTAAAACACTGGTCTGATCCAAAGTATCAGGTAGGTTGTATGTATTTGGTCACACCACATATTGAACTTGTATTTGTGTATGTGCCTTACAAGTTTATCTTCTTCTAGGCTAACTATTTGAAGAACAAAACCAACCGTTCTAAAGTGAAATTCCAACAGACAACAGGATCTCGTAGCTATATTGCACACTGCGAGGCTCTTGTAAACAGCTTCTACTTCCTTCTTTTTTTGTGCCATATTATCGTATCTATATTGACTTGTTCCAAATACAGAGGAAAGCCTGTGCGGACCAAAAAGAACCTGAACCGAATGCAGTGCAAATGTTCAAGGATTGCCACACCAGCAAGATTAAGGGCATGAGCACACTAGTTCAAGCTGCTGTTGTAAGTCCTTACTCATCCTGCATTGAACTGATTGGTACTGTGATGTGTTCATTTAACTACTATGTTTGCAGCCAATGTTAGTTACTCTGTTCACTTTTATTCACAGTTGTCTTAATGTATCATTTTCACCTTACATGGTTTAAAAGAGATGAAGGATATTCTTTTGGTCTTGATCTGTAATCTAGTTGTTATGTTCATGTGCGCACACAATGATAAAATAGCCTATTTGTTTTATATCTGTTTGCCCATGATATGAATGACGTCATACTATGTTCATCCTACTTTAAACCATGTCTCTTCATCCTTAGATGTCAACCAATCTGTGGAAATAGACAATACAGTAGGCATACTATGTTCCGAAAGTTATTTTATTATGTAGTTGGCACTACAATACATGCTAATGTATTACAGTAGTTCACCAAAATAAGTTATGTATAAACGTTTAACCTACTTTGTCTGTTTTTGTCTCATTAGTAACTTATCTGGTACACTAATCTACAAGTTCAAACTTTCAGGAAGCTATGGAACAAATGATTGAATAGCCACAACCACCTGAAGGTGACGAGGCTACTACAGGCAAAATGTCACCTCTTGCTGCAGCGCGTCAGTATCTCTCCACTAACAGTGCAAAAAGCACCTTCATGCGTAATTCTGGGTTGGTTGTCAACGTAACCTCGTCCAAATCGCCTACTGAACAGAATCTTCCTACTAGACAGAGTGATATATCTATGCTCTAGACACAAGTCCAATCCCTAATGGATGTTGTTTTGGAAACACGAATAGTGGTTGAGAAATGTCGTCAAGATATGAATGGTTTTGAAACCAGACTATCAGACATTCGCTTCATTGTTCAAGAGCAATGGCGGAAAAAAGTTGGAGATCGTGCTGCTCCATCAGATTCTACAGCCTGAAACATTAGCACTGAGGTCAAATGATATGTGCTTCTATACATCTGATGGTGCTTTTATCTGGAAGGAATGTAAACTTTATGCCAATAGGCCTTTTGTTGTATGGTTGGAATTTATTTTGTTGTGATACAACATTTATGATGCTACCTTAGCCTACAGTAATTACGATGCTATTTTTGTATAGTGTAGGTTTATCTTAGTATTGTATTCGGCCGAAAGCTTCGTAGGAGCCCAACATGCCAACATTCATCGGGCCCATTCCAATTGGGCTAAAAACGACTACGGGCCGAAATTGGCATGTAGCCCACTAAAAATATCTGGGCCTAAATCAGTATAAGCTTTCATATTTTTCTGGTAGGCCTGTGCCCATAGTGGGCCTTTAACAGGCCTAAACATAATTTGGGCCCTCCATAAAAATAGGCCGTTTACAGGTTTAAATATCTCGAGCCCATAAAAACATGGGCCTTTAATAGACCGAAAGTGAGATTGGGCCCTAATTGTGCCAAATAATCCACTGGACCTAGCAGGCCGAAATGGTGGCCCATTTATGATGCAGATCTTTGATAGGCCGAAATTTGGACGGGCCGTAAATGCGCCGACCTAATACATGGGCCTTTAACAGGCCGGAACTTCGGTCGGGCTAGATTATCATCATTTTTATATGGGTCGTTAATGGGCCTGATATGACGTTGGGCCACATATGGCCCATGGTTTACGTCCGGCGTTAACAGGCCGAAAATGACAATAGGCCGAAAGTGGCCCAAAGCTATAGTAGGCCTCTAAGAGGCCGAATGTCAGACATGGCCGAATATGACACAAATCCTTCACGGTCGTTTATGGGCTGAAAGTTTTGATGGCGTGTAAATGGGACCAAATGAAGCCGGACCTTTAACAGCCGAAAATATACTGAGCCGTAATTCGGCCCAATTACTTAGCGGACTATTAACGGGCCAGAAGTGACCATGGGCCGCGTTGCTGACAAGTTTAGGACAAGCCGTTAATGGGCCAATTTGACAAAGAATGTTGGGCCTTTAGCTGGGCCGGCGCATTATGGTCTGTAGAATCTTGTGGGCCTTTAGCTGGGCCGGCCCATTGTGGTCCAAAATATCTTGTGGGCCTTTAGCTGGGCCAGCCCATTATGGTCTGCAAAATCGTGTGGGCCTTTAGCTGGGCTGGCCCATTATGGTCCGCTAAATTTTGTGGGCTTTAGCTGGGCCGGCCCATTATGGTCCGCTAAATCTTATGGGCCTTCGGTTGGGCCGGCCCATTTAAACTTTGTGGGCCACTTTTGGGCTGGTCCACGTGTCAACATATCATAGGCCCATCTTGACCATTGGATGAGTGACACCTATGCCAACGCGGAGCTGACGCGTGGATCCGTTAGCCAATGAGAATTTTACACGTGGAAAATCGGCATTGGTCGTGGCTGTTAATAGGTTATCGGATCCAAAATCCGACCCGATAGCTTAAGGGTGTTCCGTTACGGTGGATGCCACGTGTCGGTCACCCTTGACGAAAGGACTTCTATGACGCGTGATTTTTCTTCATGGAAGTGGACACTACCGTGATGATAATTTTGGCAATGTCATGAACACTTCTACGATAGCATAGGTATGACTATCTTGATTCTGTCATAAATTTGTCATGGATGTACATGCATGACCGAAAACGTGACCTACTGTGACAAACACGTATCATCACGGAAGTGTATTTTTTTGTAGTGTGGAGGGCGGCGTTGAGGATGAGGACAAGGACGCGATCGACTTGAGCAGGGGGGGGGGGGGACACGGAGTCCACCAACTACAACATGTCGCCAGGACAAGTCATTGACGTCTCATCTCACACCGGCGATGCATAGGCTGGTGCTGAGGGAGTCCTGGATTAGGGGGTCCTCGGGCGTCCGGGCTATGTGACGTGGGCCGGACTGATGGGCCCTGAAGATACAAGACGGAAGACTTTTTCCCGTGTCTGGATGGGACTCTCCTTTGTGTGGATGGCAAGCTTGGCATGCGAATATGAAGATTCCTTTTTCTATAAACTGACTTTGTACAACCCTAGTCCCCTTCGGTGACTATATAAACCGGAGGGTTTAGTCCATAGAGGCAATCATAATCATACATGCTAGACATCTAGGGTTTAGCCATTACGATCCCGCGGTAGATCAACTCTTGTAACCCCTATACTCGTCAAAGTCAATCAAGCAGGACGTAGGGTATTACCTCGATCAAGAGTGCCCGAACCTGGGTAAACACTGTGTCCCTGCCTCATGTTACCTTCGATCCTTATACGCATAGTTCGGGACCCCCTACCCGAGATCTATCGGTTTTGACACTGACGGTGGTGCTTTCATTGAGAGTTCCACTATGTCGTCATTAAAAGGATCGATGGCTTCATGGATCATCTAAAACAATGCCACTGGGAAGGAGATTTTTCTCCCTGGCCAAATCTTCGTATTCGGCGGCTTTGCACTGCGGGCCAACTTGGTTGGCCACCTGGAGCAGATCGATAGCTACGCCCCTGATCACCAGATCAGTTTCGAAAATTTGAAGTATATCGCCGACATCCGAGGAGACTTGATCTTCCAAGGGTTCGCGGCTCCAACCACCGGTCCGGCCTTAGACCAGGAGCGCATCACCAGGTCCGAAGACGGGAGTCTAGAGGCCACCGGACTATTATGGCTATAGAGCTCAACGCTGGAGAGCCGAAGAGGATAGCTCCACTGGCAGCCATCACAAAGCCAGACTCTTCTGCGGACACTAGCTCCAGACCCTCGTAGTCCGTGTCTTGCGAGCTCGGCCAGGGAATTGCGGTCCCCATCCAAACCTCGCTGTTAAATGAGGCTCTTGACCTAATGCGATCCCTCGCCATCCCAGAGCAACCACTTCCAAATTGCACCCAGCCCAGACTAGGGGCCGAAAATAGGGAATTTTACTTCCCACCCACCACCCACTTAATAGCCACTGTCGAGGACCTAACCGACATGCTCGACTACGCCTACGAAGGCATCGACGGTACGAATGACGATGCCGGAGAGGAACATGCCTAAGACCCACCATTCATCGGATGCTGGATGGCCACTTCCTCATACAAAGTGTACATGATGGACACACCTAAAAATGGCGATGGCGATGATGAGAAGGATCCAGTCGAGGACGAACCTCCTAAGATACAACCAAAGCATCGACGTCAACGGCGCCACTCTAAATTGCGTCGCGGAAAGGACAACAATACCCACCCCGGAGACAATGACACTTCAGAGAACGCCGAAGACCAAGAAGACCCCATCGAACCAACATCCGAACAGGATGATCGGGAGGACGGGCAGGTCGACCCTGACGAGTAAGCAAGGAACGAAGGCTCGGAGGATAGCAACTCTCTAACACTCTCTGAGGACGACGTGAGCCTCGGCGACGAAGATTTCATCATGCCAGAGGAACCCCTTGAACAAGAGCACTTTAAGAGCCAGCTAATAGCCACTGCTAGAAGCCTAAACAAAAAGCAGTAGCAGGTTCAAGCTAACCAAGATCGGCTCAACAACAGATGGACTGATGTCCTGGCAGCCGAAGAATACGGCCTCGAACACCAAACGAAGAGTTATCCAAAGTGTAAACTGCTACCCCAATTCGACGATGAGTCGCTGGAGCCCACACGGCTGGAGGACTTGACCGACCACCACGTGTCCGAGACAAAATGGAAACTCAAGCCGAACACCAGCCTGCGCCACTTCGCCATAAGAGTGGAGAAACAATATCTCGGGGATACACTTAAGACCTACGTCAGGACCTGGACAATAGATCCGGCCAGACCAGGTCAATCTACGGATCAAGGGGGCGTGCCCAAGCGCAAGAAGACAGCCATCAGGCCTGGCGCGACAAACACAGCCCCACCAGGGCCGAAAACCGCATACGGACTTCATTCGTACTACGCCGTGATGTTGCCCGATACAGAGGCGCCGCACACCCCCTATGCTTCACCGATGAAGTTATGGAGCACCAGTTCCTAGAAGGGTTTAAACCCATGAACATCGAATCATATGATGGCACAATTGATCCTTCAGTATGGATTGAAGAGTTTCTCCTCCACATTCACATGGTACGCCGTGATGATCTACATGCCATCGAGTACCTTCCCCCTAAAACTCAAGGGGCCAGCATGGCACTGGCTGAACAGCCTACCAGAAAACTCTATCGGTAGCTAGGAGGACTTGGAGGAAGCATTTAGAGACAAGTTCCAAGGTACCTATGTTCAGCCCCCAGACACCAATGACCTTAGTCATATAAGTCAGCAACCCGGGGAATTAGCCTGGCAGCTCTGGATAGGATTCCTAATAAAAAAGAACAAGATTGTGGATTGTCCGGACACCAAGGCCCTCGTGGCATTCAAACATAGAGTCCGAGATGAGTGGCTCGCCTGACACCTCGGCCTAGAAATTCCGAAGTCCATGGCCGCCCTTACCACATTGATGACCTGCTTTTGCGCGGGAGAGGATAGCTGGCTTGCTCGTAGAAGCAACAGCACCAGCGACCTTGGCACGTCCAAAACTAGGGATGACAATGGCAAGCCTCTAAGTGACAAACACAAGCATCAAAACAATAATGAAGGAACCCAAGACACAGCAGTCAACGCCAGATTCAGTGGCTTCAAACCTGGTCAATGGAAGAAGCCATTCAAGGCAAACAAAGATGGCCCATCCAGTTTAGACCGAATACTTGATTGGCCTTGCCAGATTCGTGGCACCCCCGATAATCCCGCCAATCACACCAATAGGAATTGTTGGGTGTTTAAACAGGCTGGCAAAATCAACGCCGAACACTAGGCGAAAGGGCCGCCTAGTGATTACGACGACCAAGAGCCTCGTCAACCGAACACGGGGGGACAGAAGCAATTTTCCCCCAAGGTAAAAACAGTGAACATGATATATGTCACACATATCCCTAAGAAGGAGCACAAGCATGCATTACGGGACGTCTATGCCATAGAGGTGGTCGCCCCAAAATTCAACACATGGTCAGCTTGTCCGATCACTTTCGATCGAAAGGACAACCCAACCAACATCCGTCATGGAGGTTCGGCATCTCTAGTCCTTGATCCAATCATCGAGGGATTCCACCTCTCGCAAGGCCTCATGGACGGTGGGAGCTGTCTCAATCTACTTTATCAAGACACTGCCCGCAAAATGGGCATTCATCCGTCAAGAATAAAGCCCACTAAAACTACCTTCAAAGGAGTAATACCCGGTGTAGAGGCCCGCTTCACGGGCTCAATCACACTAGAAGTCGTCTTTGGTTTGCCGGACAACTACCAAAGCAAAGACTTGATCTTCGATATCGTCCCCTTCCGCAGCGGATATCATGCACTGCTCCGACGAACCGCTTTCGCCTGCTTTAATGTGGTTCCGCACTATGCCTATCTAAAGCTCAAGATGCCCGATCTATGTGGCGTCATTACAATCAACGGAAACTCGGAACGCTCCCTCCGTATTGAGGAGCATCCCGCGGCTATTGCGGCCGAAATACAAAGCGGCCCCATCAAGTAGCACACCTCATCAGCTATTAAGCCACTGGACTCTATTACACAAGGCCGGCCAATTCCGCGTGAAACCGCTCAGCAATTCTAGAGCTGGATTAACAAAGCTTTGCCTCCATTGATTTCTATGTATATCTGCGAAAGTTGTACCGTGTGTTCATAATTACGCACTCAAAGTACCTTGGGCATCAACAGAGGCACGATTCGAACAGGCTTATAGTAAGGCTCGACAATATATGGCCTTCCCTTTTTTGTAATTATTTTTCTTTTTATCTGTTAACATAGGTGTATCAAAACCTGCTCATCCTACGGACTCATAAGGACCCTATCCAAGCCCGGTTCTGTACAAATAGTTGAAAACCATTCCTCTCAAGGAATTTTTCTTACTCAGGCGAAAGCGGCATAGACGTGCGACTGGAAGGTGCAAAGGACTTCATAGACCATAACTTCACTGAAGAACCTGTACAGAGCTTTTCCCTCGCCTTAGACCCGTGGCATGTAAAATGACCTTGGTGATTACGGTACCCTCTGTAAGATTACATTTTGGCGTGTCAACCAGATTCCAGCAAACCAATTTTTTTTCTTTTCTTTGCTTATAGACTTTATTCCGTCTCTTTAGTCAGCTCAGCACAAACTGCGAGGGGCTCTACACGGCAACATATGTGTAAAAGTCTGAACAGCTTCATAAGTACAATTCGGCCTCCCAAGTTCGGCACTATATGCATCAGCTCTAAATCATGTCTTTGGTCAATAGTTGGGTTGCCCGGCTCCTGTGTTTGCTACCCTACGTTATGTCTGATCGGCTCGGGTAGTAACGGGAGAACTACTCCTATTGTGTTTCTGGTTCATCCGGTAAAGCACCTCAGTAGAGAAAGCTGAAAACTGACTGTCATGATGTGGTGAGAGCTAGTCAGCCACTCGGCGAATTATTACAATCTTTGACGATTTTTCCGTATTACACGAAGGACTGTTTCCCGGTCAAATACGCAACGCATCCGCATCGGGATGGCCGTGTACATACTAGGGGCTACTCTATAGACCCATCGTAAAACTCCTACGGTTAAGTGAGAGCATTAAAAGCACATAGTCTGATTGACTGGTTCGCCGCACCGATACCTCCTTCATGGACCAAGATGTTGGGTTAAGTGTATTCATGTGCAATTCAGAACACCCCGGTAGTATCTATATGGGGGTTGAAGCCGACGACTAGGAACTCTCAGATATAAAAAACGGCCACACAAGAGGATAAAACTCTTCCTAAAGGAAGGAATATATTACAAAAGACATAGTGCTTAATACAAATTTCCGAACAGTTTGGACTCATTCATTCGAACACTACATCCTTACAGCATTGGCCTTCTACAAGGCGAGCACCTTTTAGTACGTCCTCAAAATAGCGCTCCGGTGTGCGATGGCCCTTGCTTTTGGGCGGACCCTCAACTGCCACCTTTTCGGCCTTCATTTTCGCCTAGTGCATTTTAACACGGGCGAAGGCCATTCACGCTCCTTCTAAGCAGGACCACCTCAACTGCCACCCCGCGCGTCAATTCGGGGCAGCCCATCGACGAGACGCCGCACAAGGTTGAAGTAGATGCCCAGAATGGCCTCGATCGGCCACAACCAGACTATGACGTCCTTCATGGCCGCACTGTACATCTTATGCAGCTTCACCCACTGTGCCATCTGGTCATTTAACAGTGCAGGACGCTCTTCCCCTACAAATTTCGACCAGAAAAGCTTCTCCGTTGTGTACCCCTCTTGGGCCCGGAAGAAGAGGGTGGCGTCCGTGTCGGCGTCCTGGGAATGGGGGTCTCCAGACTTGCCTGCCTGCGGCCCACGGCGTGGCTGGGCTGGCAGGTCTATACGGCCCGTCTTCATCGACAAGGCATTCAAGACCCTCGCGAGGGGGCAAGCCTCACGAGGAGGACGATGCAAGACCTCCTCAGGAGCGGCCTCGCCGGGCAGGCTTGCAAGGGGCGGAGAGATCAAGGCAGGGCAAACCTCGCGAGGTCCTCGTGACGTGAGCCATGACGATCGAGACTAGGCGGGTGCGAGGCTGGCGCTAGCACGCAGTGTCCTTGTTTCTTGTTTGGTGTCAAGGGGGCAAGCGCATGCGCGGAGTACCGAGGCATCAGGCAAAGGTTTCCACATCCTGAGGGATCGCCACTAGCAGGGAAGTGCTCGGCAGATCAACATCACTTGGATCGCATCAGCAAGGGTAATATCCTTCGCTATCATGCCTTTGACGCCCTTCTCCAGCCGTAGCACCTCATTGACCGACCCGCAGTCTGGACCCTTGTCGGTCTAGGATGTGAGCCTTAGCAGGGGTCCAGATCTGAAGGCTAGAGCGGCTGCCCACTTGGAGGCACGGGGTTTTGTTATATTTTACCATTCCTGTTGCCATATCCTGACTGTGTCCACAAAGACTCCCTTTGGCTAGTTGACTTTGGCGAGCTTGCTCACCATAGCGCCACCGCAGTCCGCATGTTGCCCATCGACCACCTTCGGCTTCACATTGAAAATCTTGAGCCATAAGCCGAAGTGTGGAGGGACACGGAGGAAGGCCTCACACACAATGTTGAATGCCGAGATGTGCAGGAACGAATTTGGGGCCAGATCGTGAAAATCTAGCCCGTAGTAGAACATGAGACCCCTCACAAAGGGGTGGTGGGAGAATCCGAGTCCGCAGAGGAAGTGGGGGATGAATACCACCCTCTCATCAGGCTCTGGAGTTGCGATGACCTACGCCGGATCGGGAAGCTTGTGCTTGATTTCTGCGGTTAGATACCGCGCCTCCCGCAGCTCCTTGATATTCTCCTCTGTGACGGGGGAAGCCATCCACTTGCCCTGAGAGCCGGCCTTGGTCGGAGGAGTCGCGGAGGGAAGAAAAGCTTGGAACTTTGGTGTCAGAGCTCGAGGATGGGGAAGCAGAGAGAGAGAGAATGAGGCGTGGGACGGAAGAGTTGGATTTTATCCCCTTATATGGACTGCGAATATCAAGCGTCCCCCTTCTTTAGCCTTAAAACTCGCCTGTTCCCAAGGGGTCGTGCGTATAGCATGGTTAGATTACCAAAACTCGCATTGATGAGAATCCCACAATAAGGGGACACGATCTCTGTTTTGACAAGACGTGCCGATAGAAGTTGCGTGTTAAAAGGCGAAGCGGGAGGTCCCAAAAACAGTTCGAAATAATAGCATAGCTAAGCATGACGTTTCGCCGGAAAAAATTGTTGATGGATATACCTTATTTTAAGTATTATGCTTTTATGGTTGGAGACATCTCGTTGATCAACTACTTTGAAGTATTCGGAGGAGGAACCTGCCTTGCAATCCGAAGATAATCTGTGCACCGGACACATCGACATTGAATCCTGGTTCAGGGGATACTGACGGAGTCCTGGATTAGTGGGTCCTCGGGCGTCCGAGCTATGTGACATGGGCCGGACTGATGGGCCGTGAAGATACTAGGCGGAAGACTTTTCCCCATGTCTGGATGGGACTCTCTTTTGCATGGACGGCAAGCTTGGCGTGTGAATATGAAGATTCCTTTTTCTATAAACCGACTTTGTACGACCCTAGTCCCCTCCGGTGTCTATATAGATCGGAGGGTTTAGTCCATAGAGGCAATCATAATCATACAGGCTAGACATCTAGGGTTTAGCCATTATGATCTCGTGGTAGATGAACTCTTGTAACCCCTATACTCATCAAAGTCAATCAAGCAGGACGTAGGGTATTACCTCCATCAAGCAGGCCTAAACCTAGGTAAACACTTGTCCTACCCAAGATCCGCCGGTTTTGACACCGACAGGCGCGGCGGCGGATTTGTTAAAATTATGCATACTTAGGCTTTGTTTTTAATGCTAGTCTTTTATTAGATTCAGTAAGGGTGGTCTGTCTGCTGTATGCTCTTTTTAATTACTATAATTTCTCAATTTAGTAAGTGTGGTCTGTCTGCTGTATGCTCTTTTGTGTGCCCAAATTTTCAAGCGATGTTAAATTATGCGAAGACGTACCTAGGGAAATTTCCACCAAAATTTACATTATCAAACTCATCCCATGCGCGTAAAGCAGAAGAATCGTTTGCGCTGCACACAGTCGTTCAAAGTGAATGGTCCGGCGGCACCGCGCACAAAGTTTCCCTCCACATTTCCAAAAAAAATTGGCCTACCGCCAAAATACCTACCCTGCCCCTTCCCCACCGCATTTTCTCCCCGACAACAAGTCACATTTCCCATGTTTCCTCCTTCCTTCCTTCCTTCCTTCCTTCCTAAGCTATAGCCACTTCCTCGCTTGCTTCCTCGCTCTCGCCGTCTCGCATCCTACCGTCGGGGTCGCCATGGTCTTCTTCAAAGACCTCTCCAGCGGTTCCTCCTCCAGCGACGAAGCCTTCACCACCTGCGTATGCCTCTCTTCTCCCTCTCAGGCTATGACTTGGAATGAAGGATTTTAACCCATTGATCGATTTGAGTCATCTATTCCTCTTGTAGGCTCCCTAGGACCATCAGTGGCAACAAATGGAGCGGGGTGGGTGAAGATCTATCCGCTCATTGTCACCATCAATCTCCATGCATGAAGCTAGTTGCGTTTGAATCTGTGGGCAGTGGGAAGTTTCTGGCATGTGTAGAGAAGGTTAGACCCTCTTTTGTTGTGACAAATCATTAGTTAGATGTGATTCAGACACTGTCATGGTCCCAACCCATTCATACCACACCTTCAACCAAACGCATCCAAAGACAGTGTCAAAGTTTGTACCTAGTATATAAAATTGTTGCCATCTCATCAGAGGTGCCATTAGAAAATTATTTGTCACTGCTTCAGCAGTTTGTGCAGCCAACTTTGGTCCACACATCCGAGTAGCCAAGCAGTAAAATACTAAATCTTTATGGCATGAAGGAACAGGCCATCGGAGCAACTAGTGTCGGATTTCAGGTTCCGGCAAAACCCTTGAGGTTCGAACACTAGGGTGCGCACAAAGTTCTCTCCCCCCTAGCTCACGCTTTCACCTTGATCTCAAGGCTCAGCGTGTCGAACCCGCAGAAGAAAGGGACACAAGATTTATACTGGTTCGGGCCACCGTTGTGGTATAATACCCTACTCCGGTGTGGTGTGGTGGATTGCCTCCTGGGCTGAGGATGAAAAAGTGCAAGGGATGAACAGACTCCTGGGGAGAGGTGTTCTTGGGCTCGATGAGCTTGTGTGGTGGCCTTGGTGGGATGAGTCTCGTTTTTGGATCCCCTCTCCCTACGGTGGTGGCTAGTCCTCTTTATAGAGGCCCTGGTACAACAACGGCCAAATTTGAAGGGATCCAACAACGGCCAAATTTCAAGGGAGACAACTAGTACAAGCTATCCTGACAAAAGTTGGTCTTCGCGTGCTAAAGACTCTGGTGGTGACGCTGTCATGGGCTCCATGGTGACATCCATACTCCCGTCCTGCAGGTCTTGGTCTTGTTACACTGATATGGAAACCTTTGCCTGATGCCTCGGGACTCCTTGCCTGCGCTTGCCTCTTTAGCACCAAGGAGGAAATGAGGACACTGTGTGCGCTGGCACCCGCCTGGCCCCGGTCTTCATGGCTTGCGTCACAGGGACCTCGCGAGGTGCCCCTTGCCTTGATCTCTCCACCCCTAGCGAGCCAGCCTGGTGAGGCCGCCCCCGAGGAGGTCTTGCGTCGTCCGCCTCGCGAGGCTTGGCCCCTCGCGAGGGTCTTGAGTGTTTGCTGGTGAAGATGGGCCGTACGGGGCCGCTAGTGGAGCCACGCCGTGGGACGCATGCAGCCAAGTCTGGGGACCCCTGTTCCCAATTTGCCGACAGTAGCCCCCGAGCCCAAGGCATGCTCGGACTTGGCTTCGAGGCGAAGCCAAGGGGCAAGTGCGGAGCGCCATAGGCCCCAATAGCCTGCGGCCTCGGTTAATGTGTGGCGATTGATGGGACATGGGCGTCTCCGCTTCCCCATGCTGCCTTGGCAACTGCCTGACTTGACGAGTCCCTGCTGCATGCAGAGAAAAATCATCATTACCTGTGATCATGGGGATCGCCGGTTAGCCTTCTCCCACTATGAATGAGGACGGGCAGAGCCCCCATCGCTCATCCCTTCCTGCTTCGCTCGCTTCTTCTCCCTTGCTTCATCTCTAGTAGCGACACTCATGGCGCCGATACGGAGGTTTTCGGCCGCAGAGAAGGGAAAAACCCGCCGAGACGAGCCCGGGCCACTTCCGCCGAAGAAGAGGCTAGCCCACCGCCACGATGTAGTCGTGAGGCCGGAGGTGTCGAAGCCTTGGTGCGAGCGGCCACCTCCTGGGTATCCGCTACCTTTGTACGCCCAAGTCGAGGGCTCCGGAGGGAGAGGTATTGAGCAGCGCCGCCAATGCCGTGGACGTGGTCGCCGCGCCATGGTGACGCACGCCGTCGCCCAGGAGCCCACGCCATGGACTCCTCGCGCGAACTCGTGATGTGGGTGGCGATGCGTCCGCGCACTTGGATTCGCTTTCCGCAATTCTTATTCGCCGAGATGCCGCCGAGGGGCCCCCTCAAGCTTTGGCTGCAGCACGCTAACTGCGACGCCCCAGCGACTGGAGCGGAGGTTGAAGCCGTCTCCCCAGGCAAGATCTTCATGACCCGTGGCTGGGGCGAGGTTGCTCGAGTCTGCCGTGTCGAAGGCGCCCTCGCCATCTATTTTGACTAAGACGGCACCTCCACAATGTTCTTCAATGTCTTCGACAAGGAAGGCCACCGATTGAAGTGTTGTCCTGAAGGGGGTCGTCAGGACGGCGCAGCAGCCAACGCCGAGCCTGCCGCTGGCTTCGCTAGTAGCTCCTCCAGTAGTAGCGGCGGCGCTTGGGAGTCCAACGACTCCCCTAAGGCCTACGAGACCCCGGAGACGAGCAACAATAGATACGTTCCCCCGAGCTCTTGCCACACCCAGAGCAAGGCCGCAGCGTCCGGCCACCGTCGTTGCTGATCTGGATGGGGTTGGCGCCGGCCTCCTGTGGCCCACTAATGATGATGGCGTCGGCTGTGCTGGCGCATGTAGATAGGGCCCCTAGAAACTTCCTTCATTTGTTCCCTGCGAGGAATCAAGATGGACTGCGCGGGGGCATGGAAAGGGTCTGTAATGTCCTGTTTCGGCTCGGTCTCCCCTTTCCAACCCCGCGGCAGCTTGGTGCTCTACGCCGACAGGTCTCTGTCCCCAGGCAGGCTGCAGCCATCACTGGTATGCCAGGTTGTGATGCCGGGGTCAAGGCCAGGAGGTGAGCGGCCCGAGGTCTAGTAAGAGCTCATGAGGCGCGATGCTAAAGAGGTCCCCTTTAGTTCGCAAGCATCCATCGAGAGGTAGGAATGGGAGGCGACGTCACCGCAGTAGTGCTGCGAGAGGTGGGAATCTTATGCCGTAGCACTCGGCCGACCCGGGTGTGAAACTTATCTTGGAAGTCCGGAGTTGATTCCTTGTGCAGCGACAAGCTTGCGCGTCGACGGCCATAGTGTAGCTAGGTTAGGCCCGTGCGAGCCTCCCCCTCTTATCAATGCTCTTGTATGTGCACTACGTCCTCAGGTCCCAACCCTTGAGCGAGCTCAGCCACTGCTGGTATGCCAAGTCACGGTGCCATGGTCAAGGCCACGGGGTGAGGGCTGGAGAGCCAGTAAGAGCTCCTGAGTCGTGATGCTCAGGAGCCCCCCTTTTAACGTGCAAGAGAATTGCATGGGAGAAGAGGGAGCCTGCGGTACCGCCTGCTATTGTCCTCGGGAGGTTCCTGTAGGTTAGCGCAAAGTGGGACACAGATTGCCACTACGACTGCCGGTCTGCCACTGGTCACTCCGCAAGAAGATGAATGCACTGAGGGTCTGGTGAGGTGACGTACGCGGGCGTGCCATGAGCCACAGCTCGACCGCTCAGATTTGTCATTGTTGCAGGGACAAACCCGAGTGCAAGCGTCGTGCCAGCATGGGCAGCCCCCGTTGTGGGACGAGCGAGGGGCCGATTGGCGACGTGGGTGGCCATGGCGAGTGATAATCAAGCAAGGGATGACTATAAATAAATCATGCATATGAACCGGCTAGCTTAGATAGGTGTGAGAATGATACATGCCACTGGGACGGAACCGAGCGGCCTGGGGATGATGCAGCCCGAGGGGCGCCCCAGTGAGGTAAGCTAAAGAATGCGGTAGGATACTCGCCGCAGGGACAAGCCCACGCAACCTGGAATAATGCAGCCCGAGTGGTGCTCCCAGCTGAATGAACTTGGAAAATGTCACCTGGTTTTGTTCTCGAAGGAGCGTTAGGGTAGCTGAAGACGCACACTGAAGAAGTCGCTCCTCATGAGCCGCCAAGACCCTGAGCCTCGGGAGGCTCTGGGGGCTCAGGTGCCTCCCTGAGGACTGTCTCCATCTCTGCCAGGACCGCATGACGCCTGGCCTCCTGGGTTGCCAGGATGCTCCGTAGGTTGCACTGGATGGCGGCTGCCATGCTCAGCAGGCCAAACGGCATGCAAACGTAGCTATGAGGTGGACCCTCGGACCGTCCCATGCGCTGGCACCCGCCTGGACCCAGTCGTCATGCCTTGCATCACAGGGACCTTGCGTGGTGCCCCTTGCTTTGATCTCTCCGCCCCTCGCGAGCCAGCCCGGTGAGGCCGCCCCTGAGGAGGTCTTGCGTCGTCTGCCTTGCGAGGCTTGGCCCCTCACGACGGTCTTGAGTGTTTGCTTGTGAATATGGGTTGTACGGGCCCACTGGTGGAGCCACGCCATGGGCCGCAGGCATGCAAGTCTGGGGACCCCCGTTCCCAAGACGCCGACAACTAGATGCTCCGGAGTCCGTGTCCCTGATTTTTTTTACGTTGCGTCGGCTCACCAGTGTAGGCCACCGGTGCGAGATGTAGCAACAGTTGTCTTTACACTAGTTTTGGCATACATAGTGGATGGCCTTAGTGCTATTAGTTCTATGTTACTAAATTTGTGCATGTACACACCTGTTAGTATCAATTTTCTGTCTTCCAAACACAGTCGCTATGATGTTGCAGTTATATTTACCTACCTCATAAAATGTTCAATTTGTTATTTATTGTACATGAGAAAGAACTTGTTGTGTTGTTGTAGTTAATTATAGCTTCTGATGTTTCAGAATTTGGTTGTTGTCTCAATAGAAATTAATTCATTTGCACATTGATCTTTTTGAGAAGATATGTCATAATTAACATGTTACCTTAGTTTTTCAAAATAAGCATTGGTGATTTTCTATGTTGCTATAAACCCATCTCCCCTACAATTGTTACTGATCTAGTTTTAAATATTTTAGGATAAATGAAAACGTTCTTACTTGAAGTGGGTTGATCAAGAGTGGCCACCGTCTTTCAAGATGTGCCTAGCAAAGCTCTAGAGCATGTATGAGGAAGAGAACAGAGGTAGGCTTAGAGAAAGTGTTGTCAACGCTGAAGAATATTTGGAGATCCGAGATAAAAAAGGAAGGTGGAGAATGAGCTCAGATTTTTAAATCAGACTTTGGTAAGATGGTGTTGGCGAAGGAGCAGGCACTTTCCCAGTTGGCCAGTGCTAAATAGGTTCTTACTGAACTAAAAGCAGAGGTGGATAAGACGAGCCAGGATGATCTCGATTAGGGAAATGAATATATTGTTTGAATATTGTTCTCATGAAGTTGAACTAGCTATATGTTGTTTTGTGCTGTTTTCAGGTAGAGATCATACTGTGATGTTAAAATATATTTATGTGCCTGATATGAAACATGAATTTGCATAATACTGGAATTATTAATTGTAAACTAATAATCCTACTAAATGTGTTATGGAACTTTGCAAATGGTTCTAGCAGTAAAAGCGCTTGTGATGGATAGCCCAATGCCATACAGTTTTCTTCATCAAATCATGTGTGATGTAGTGGATGAATGAAAATGGTTAACAAAGGCAAAGTTTGTGTGATGCACATACGAACAGAAACGTTTTCCCTAGATGGACTGTGTGGGATGTACATACGAACGGAAACGTTTTCCCTAGATTGAATGTGTGGGAAGTACATTCGAACGGAAACATTTTCCCTGGATTGATGGTGTGGGATGTACATACGAACAGAAAAGTTTTCCCTGGATCGACTGTGTGGGATGTACATATGAACGGAAACATATTCCTTGGATTGACTGTGTGATGTACATACGAATGGAAATGTTTCTCTGGGATTCACCATGTGGGATGTACATACAAACGAAAAGATTGGGTTTCAATGCCTCGCCAGATCGCACACGAGCTAATTTTGCCCCAGCCTGTGTCACAAGAGGGCCTATCCCCGACGGTTTCTGGAAGGACCCCCTATCACCCACACTCACTTGGCGACGGTTCCAAATGTCGTCGCGGAACTACTGTTGCACGCTCTTCCTCCCTCCATTTGATTTCACCCTTCCTTCTACCATTGTTCAATCATCTTCTCCATGGAGGCAACAGGCTAGAAATCACCCCGTTATTCTTGCCCCGATCTAAAAGATGACATTGTGGATGAACTCATTGATCGGCGCGACGTCATCTCCTTGGCTAGCATGGCAGGTTCATTCAAGACCATTATCGACTCAACTAATAACATCATTACAAGCAACCCAAGGGTCCAGGAGCAGTTTGATCTCCACCGTCCTCTTTGTCGTCACCCTGCTGACTGGCATGGGCACGACGAAAGCCTCGCCTTGTGCAAGTTTATGCCGCTTGATAATGATACGTGTGATGTTAAGATGCCATCGCTTGAGGGCAAGGCTTGGGCAGGTGCAAATGGAGAATGGGTTTTTTATATTGTCTACAACTGCGAGTGGGAACATTTGAATGTGTACACTCGTCACCGGGTTCCACTTCCAAAAATATCAGACTGCCTAGAGGTTGAGTACACCGATATTCTACGTGAGTTCAAATACGATCATGGTGACTGTCATCTATGGAAGATAGTAATTTGTCGAGTTCCCAGCCGCTCTTGGGATTACATGAACTATGAAGTTGTTGCTCTCTTCGACAAGCTTGTTGCCGCCCTTACTTCCACACCTCGATGGATATTGCTCAAAAATCAATTTATGTGCATGGATGAGTACTATGATGCAATTCAATATGAGGGTCTTGTGTTTGCTGCCACCACTCATGGCACTATTTTCCATGGAATCCTGATACTTTCTGTATGTTTGTCTTCCACCGTAATTATAATTGGTTTATCCACATGCATGCGGGTTAGCTAGTTTCCCTTTACTAATTAACCTTCTTGTGTTTCCAAAGTCATGTGAACATTGCACCACCTATACTTGAAAGATTTTATAACCAAGCGGGAGATGACAATGCTGATGATCACGAGCATGATGACGAGCAGGACGCATATACTCAGTGGCATCTGGCAACTTATTCCGATGGATAACCTCTTCTTGTCTGTATACAGGGCACTACTGATGTTACTAAGGAAGGAGGTGTTGTCTCGCATGGTCGCACACTTCGGACCTATTCGAACATCCGTTGCAGGGTATTCTGGATGGATACTAGTGTACTAGCGCCAACACCTTCTCCCTGGTGCAGTATTGAAAGTCTTGGAGGAAACTCACTCTTCCTTGGACAAAACAATCCAATGATGGCGGAAGGCGATCCAGCTGTAGTTGACACAATGTTACTACCATTTATGAGAAACAACTGTATCTATACCTCGGACATTGCTATGCTTCCCTACCATCCCAGTATGGGTCCAGACATAGGCTGCTTCAGCCTGGATGATCAGTCCTGCATTGGTCTCGAGATTGATAATAGCTGGCCCTTCCTAGAGAATCACTTCTGGTTCAAAGCAAGTGTTTCCAACGCAGACGAGTGGTTGAGCTGAAGTTCTTTTCATTGCTTTGTTATTTTTTGTGTGAGAAAAACTTTACTTTACAAGAATGTTTTGTTGGAAATGATCTATAATCCAACGTGTATCCTCGTTGTCGTTGTGGGTTGATGACTTGTCATATGTAATCAATGTTACATTTGCATATGCATCCATCAACTCAGGCCTGCTAGTGGTGTCCATATGAACAGTGCTAGTGATTTTAGTTGCAAAAATTAGATGGTGCTAGTGATTTTTAGCTGCATATTTTGAAAAATCGTAGTGTTACAAGGTTGACAAATGGCAATGTTTCTAGATAAACAAATGTCAATATTTCCAGTTTGACAAATGGCAACATACCCAAAATGACACATGCAAATCTTACCCAATTGTTTCTATGTGTTTGCACACAGGTCATGCAAAACTACCGTTTGCGTTGAAGGGATGCACAAATCCCGCACTACGAGGGTAGACAATAGCTCTCACTTTGCATACGGGTGTTCTATCTAAAACGTTTGCGATCAAGAGCTGCAGAAATCCTGCTCGGCACATTTTCCTTTGGCTTCCTAGGAAGTTGTCGGTTTGCATACTGGTGTTCTAACTAAAATGTTTACGATGATTGTTTTATATTTAAATACCATTGACGTTTTTTGAAAAGAAAATCATTTGATAAGTCTGTACATTAAGAGAGAGAAACGCAAGTTCATTCAAAACATATCTTTCATTCTGTCACACTACGAATTTATATCCATATGATCGAGAATCCGAGACACGGTATTAAACCCTAAAAAAACTATTTCGGGCGGCGGCGGAGGCAGCTTGCCGCACTGTCGTTGTCGTCCTCCGGGACACCGTTGTTGCAGTCTTCAAGGCAGCACAAAATGTTCTTCACTTGTAAATCAAGCATCATGTCATCGCACGATCGACGGGCGGGGCGCGGGAGGACGGCAACTGGCGCCAGTGAGAGGTAGTGGTCGACGACAGCGTCCCATGCCACTGAGGGGGGGGCACGGGCACGGTGGTTGCAACAAAACACACGGGGACCGGCGCCGCGGTGGGTGGAGGGGTGCGCATGGGCAGGGGCACGGGTGCAGTGGGTTGAGCCAAATGCATGAGGGTCGGCGCCACGGTGGGTGGAGGGGCCTGCACAGGCACGGGCACTGGCACTCGCATGTACACGAGCTCGCGCGGGTCCGCGGAGTCCTCACTGACACCCGTGGCTTCCAGCTCTGCGATAGTGCTCGGCGACCAGCCCGTCAATGCTATGGGGATGGTCATTGGCGCGGGCTCCAGGATGGGAGCTGGGATGGGAGCGGGGGCAGCAACCCGCGTGGCCAGCTCGATCTGGGCCATGTCCATGAGGCCCCATTCCTCCTTATTTTGTATCTCCTCCGGCTCGGAGCCGAATTCACCAAAGTTCAAGACTAGTGGCAGATGATCATTCTGCGCCATGGCGTTGGTGGAGGTCTGCAGGGGGGAGGTGAACGAGAGGCGAACAATAGGGCTGCCCGTATTAAACAGCGGGTCGGGTGTCATTAATGGAGAGGAAGGCAGGCGGCCATGGAAGCCAAAGGGCTCACTTCCCAGTGAGCCTATGTAGCATACAACTCACACGCTTCCCGGTGAGCCTACGCATTGGAGGATAGCTTGCATGCCTGTCGGTCAGCCTGCGCACCAGACTTCACTCGCACGCCTCCCGTTTAGTCAAGGTCAAGCAGTTGTCCGTATGGCACCTCCTATAGCCATTAAAACGAAGACATGCGGCGAAACGTGAAGGGTTAAGAGAATGCACACGATTTGGATTATACAAACGTTTGAGATATTAAAATGGAAGCTATTTTTACAAAATGCCTCTGTTGGCTGATATTCAAGTGCGCCTTCTCTCAAAATGGACACGAAAAATACCACAGCATGTCGAGTGCCATTCCATGAAAGCATGCCATGTTTCATGAATTTTAGACGAGTTTTGGATTTACCAGAATTTAAAAATAAAGTATCTCAATGTTGTTCCGGCAATCAACGATTTGAAATTCATTCCCATATCTTGCATGGGACCTAAGCATGCACCCAAGGACACAGATTTGATTTCTCAACCAATTTATATGCATTAGAGCATGTGCATTTAGTTCAAATTTGAATTATGTACATAAATGCATTGAGAACTTAATTTATGCATAAAATGTCCAAACGAACCCCAAAAAATCCCAAAAATTACACAATACTCCTGTTATTCTATGTTGTTACGAGAAAATTTTTGGAAGCAGTAAGAGGCAATGGATATCATTTCGTCCTGAAAGGTGGGACGTTTCGTACCATATCCATCAAGCTTGTTGTGAGAAGCTCTGGTTTGTGAGAAGCATATCCCCAAACCTACCCCAAATGGGACAAAAAATTTACCACTGCATGTTAATGCCGCTCCATGATAGCATGCCAAGTTTCATGAATTTCAGACGAGCTTTGGATTTACTATAATTTAAAAATCAGGTATCTCAATGTTTGCATCCGAGTGACCATGGCAGGGTGTTTGACATTCATTCCTATTTCTTGCATGGGACCTAAGCATGCACCCAAGGACACATATTCAATTTTTCAACCAATTTATATCCATTAGAGCATGTGCACGTAGTTCAAATTTGAATTATGCACATAAATGCATTGTAAACTCACTTAATGCATAAAATGTCCAAACGAACCCTGAAAAATCCCGAAAATTGACACAACACTCATGTTGTTCTATGTTCACACGAGAGAATTTTGAAAGCAATAAGAGGCAATTGATATCGTTTCGTCCCCAAAGGTGGGACGTTCCCTACAGAAACCATCAAGCTTATTATGAGAAGCTTTGGTTTGTGAGAAGCATATCCCCAAACCTGCCCCAAATGGGAAAAAAATTACCACGGCATGTTGATGCCGCTCCATGATAGCATGCCAAGTTTCATGAATTTGGGATTAGCTTTGGATTTACTAGAATTTAAAAACCAGATATCTCAATGTTTGCCGCCGAGTGACCGTGGCAGGGTGTTTGACATTCATTCCCTTTTCTTGCATGGGATCTAAGCACGCACCCAAGGACACATATTTGATTTTTCAACCAATTTGTATGCATTAGCGCATGTTCTTGTTCTTCAAATTTGAATTATGCACATAAATGCATTGAAAACTCAATTAATGCATAATTATGTCCAAACAGACCTCGAAAATCCCAAAATTGACATAACACTCATATTGTTCTATGTTGACATGAGAAAAAAATTGGAAGCAATAAGAGGCAATGAATATTTTTTTGTCCCTAAAGGTGGGACATTCCCTACCGAAACCATTAGGCTTGTTGTGAGAAGTGAAAGTGCGTTATATCGACTAGAGGGGGGTGAATAGGCGATTTTTATGAAATTCTTCACTGAGGAATTTTCCGGTGAGGAAATTCCTTAGCGAAGAACTAATAGCAGCGGAATAAGTACTCAAAAGTAAACATAACAGAATACAAGCATAGTCATCATGATGAAATGAAGACATGCATAGAGTACAGGAAGTGTAAGCACAGGATAACATAGGATGAAGACAAACAGACTGAAGAAATTGAACTGAGGAAATTGAGAAAGTCTTCAGTCCATGTCTTCAAACACAGATATGAACAAACACACAACACAGTTATGAGGAAATGAAAGATTTGAGGGAATAGAACCAGTAAGCTTGGTGAAGACAATGATTTGGTAGACCAGTTCCAACTACTATCTCAGTTGTACGTCTTGTTGGAGCGGCTGAGTATTTAAACTCGAGGACACACAGTCCCGGACACCCAGTCATGGACACTTAGTCCAAGACACCCAGTCCTCACCATATTCTCCTTGAACTAAGGTCACACAGACCTCGTCCAATCACTTGTCGTAAGTCTTCAGTGACATCCAAACCTTCACAAACTTGGTCACCCGGCGATCCACAATTCCTCTTGGATGCTCTAGACCATGACGCCTAACCGTCTGGAAGAAGCACAGTCTTCAAAGGTAACAAGCGTCGGATCCACTCAGGATCAATCTCTTCAGTGATGCTCAATCACTTGGGGTTTGTAGGTGTTTGGGTTTTGGGTTTTTGGTTTTTCCTCACTTGATGATTTTCGCTCAAAGTCCTCAGAGGATGGGTTGCTCTCAAATGACAGTTGTCAGTTTCTCTCGCAGCAGCCAACCAGCTAGTGGTTGTAGGGGGCAACTATTTATAGCCTAAGTAGCAGCCCGACATGATAAGACATAAATGCCCTTCAATGATATGATCGTTAGGTGGATAGATATTTTGGGACAGCTGGCGCATAGCACAGCAACAGTCGGAATTTTGAGCAGCAAAATCCTCAGGGCTATCATGTTCCTCACTGTGTAGGCAATCCGCACTGACGAATTCCTAACTCCTCAATAAGAACAAATTCCTCAGAGACTAGAAGAACTTCGTCTCTGTCACTGAAGAAATTGATTGAACTGTATGAGATTTCCAATGACTTCACTCGAAGGGATTGGTAGGTGTAGGATTTTGAGTTGAGCATCACATGGAAATTTTTTCTTAGTATTTCCTTGACCCCCTTTAATTGTACGGTGTTTCCTATGACTTAAGAAAGAGAAAAAAACTATGAAAACGAAAGTCTACAAGCTTCATATTCCTCGCATGAATATCAAGTCTTAACGGACACACCAATTTCTTCACTTTCAAAGTCTTCATGAAAGTCTTTAGAAATACCAAAATCTTTAGTCGAAGATATTCATTTTTAGGGGTCGTATTTTCCTGTAAATATCAAACTCCTCATAGACTTATAGACCTGTGTACACTCACAAACGCATTAGTCCCTTAACCTATAAGTCTTCAATACACCAAAATCACTAGGGGGCACTAGATGCACTTACAATCTCCCCCTTTTTGGTGATTGATGACAATATAGGTTAAGTTTTCAACGGGGATAAACATATGAAGTGTAACTACTGATATTTAGGAATTTGATTGCAAGATATAGAAGAACTCCCCCTAAAGATGTACATAGTGAGGAATTTGCTTTTGAAGCAATGCACACTTGAAGAGTTGAATCATGGAGATCTCCCCCTATATCTTGTAATTCATACACGCATTTAACATATAATATGAAGAATTTGAAATGCATGATGAAATATGGTGCCTGATGAAATTCGGCATGCGTGCAATAATATTAACAAGGAATAAGCATGCAGAATAGTGCATCAAAAGTATCAGAGCACAGTGCATCAAAAGTATCAGAGCACCATCAGGTTTAAGATTACAACTCGATCCAATAAAGTTTCAGAAGAACGAGAGTTGTAACTTAGCAAAAAAACGACCATATAGTAGACCCGCTTGAAGACTAACTCATATTTCTCCCCCTTTGTCATCGAATGACCAAAAGGATCGAAAATGAGGACTAACGCCCCTGAAGATAATCATGTTGATGAAGGAGCGCCAATGTTGTTGGGGTCGTTTGTTGATGTAGGGCCTGCCATAGTGTTGTCCAAATCTTCATGTTCATCAGTGTCGCGCGATGAAGAATATGAGCTGGCCACCAGAGAAGGAACCTTGACCATCTTGAATTTCTTCGGTGGAGGTGCAGACTAGTCAAAATCTTCATTAAGACCCATGTTCTTCAGATCTTCTTCACCATATAGATGGGACAGGATTGCCTAGGTGCGACCGAAGACTTGATGGAGGTAGTAGTGGTTTTTCTTCACTGCATTGTGTGTGCCAGTCATGTTGTGAAGAAGTGAACCAAACTGACGCTTAACCCATTTGTGATTTCGATCCACCTTCTGGTGAAGACTAAGCAGAAGTTCACGGTCAGTCATCACGCGCGGAGCAGTGGCTTGAGGAGTGGACTTGGGTGCATTGGCAGAGTCATGTGTGGCAGAGTCATCATGGGTGGAATAAGATGCAGCTTTGCGAAACTGACCATCCAATGGACGAATGCCTTCATCTATTACAGTTGGTGCCTTTCCCTTTCCATCACCTGAGGAACATGTTTGCTTGAGGACTTCAATTGGCGGCAAGTAGCTGAGGTGATTTTGGAAATCAGCTTTGTAGTTGAGTGAAGACCCTATCTCGAGGAATCTCATAATCCAAGGTGCATAAGGCTTCAGCTCAAACAGAGACAGTGCAACATTGGCCATAGTCCTCATGAAGAAATCGTGATAATTGATAGGAATGCCATGAACGATGTTGAATACCAGATTCTTCATGATGCCAACAATTTCCTCATCAGATGAGTCATGGCCTTTGATGGGACTGATTGTCCTCGTGAGAATATGATAGACAGGTATGTGCACGTACAGCAATTCCTTCACAAGGAATTTGGATCTTGGTGCCTGCCCTGGCTTCAAAGGTTTCATCAGCACCTGCATGTAGTGATTTGTGAGCTCAGGTTCACTATAGATGCAGCGAGCTTCTTCAAGGGGAGGACTGAGTGGTAGAGCACGAAGCAATTCAGAGGCTAGTGCAGTGTAGTGAGTGTTTTCAGACATCAGTCCAGCACCCATGAATTCACATCTTCAGCATCTCCGGTGATGTGAAGCATTGCATAGAATTGAAGAATCAGTTCTTCATTCCAATCGCAGATGTCAAAGCAAAAGTTTAGCAGTCCAGCGCCGTGAAGAACACTGAGGACTGGATGCGAAGCACAGCAGAGATTCCATATCCACATGAGGAATATGCTCATGGTAGAAGATCTTCTCCTTGTGGAACAACACTGAGGAATAGAAATTGGCTTAACTAGCAGTCCAGAAACGACTCTTCCTAATGCGAGCAGAGTGATATGGGTTGTAATCTTCAAAGAATACATGCTCACCGAAGAAATCATCAGCCTTGAACTTTTACTTTCCTGAGAATGGATCCTTTGGCTTCGGCAGAGGAGTGTCAGTGAGTTGAATCACGACCTCAGGAATCTCAATCGCAGGTTCTTCAGGCTGAGGAATTTCTGGTTCCTCCTCAGTGGTAGTCTGCGTCGTTGGTTCTTCAGCAGCAACAGTTTCTTCAGCGCTAGTGGCTGGAATTTCCTCATGGACAGATGCAGTGGGATGAGTTTCTTCAGAGCCCATGTGAACAGTTTGTGTGGGGGACTGAGGAATTTGCTGTAGATGGGTGAACATTGGAGAGTTCGGTTGCTGAGTTTCCCAGAATTCATCACTGATTACGGGTGTGGAGCAACCAATGTCCACATCTTCATCTTCCATTTCTTCAATGCCAGCCTCTTCAACTGTGAACTGAGGCATAGGCGAGGAGATGATAGGAGTTGAAGGGATCGCATCCACTTCAATTTCTTCATCCAATGGTTCAGACGAAGTAGCAGAAGGAGTTTCTTCATCAGATCCGCTGGGGATCACATATTCTTCATCAAAAGGAACAAGATCCTTTGATGGTCTGGTTGAGATGGGAACACCATCAATCACATTTGCAAATGAGCTTGTCATAGGCTTCATTTTCTTCGGAGCTGAAGATTCTGAAGCAGCTGATGCTTTCCTTTTCTTCACTGCAGCACGCTCTGCAGCCTTGGTCTTATTCACATCTGATGTAGATGGAAGGATTGGAGTTGAAGTTGGTGCAGGAGTAGCTGAGGAATCTGGTTGATTTTCTTCAGGCGCAACTGATGCAGTTGCCCTGAGTTCTTCAGTTTCTTCAGGCACACCACTAGTGGGTGCCCTGGCAATTTCTTCAGCGGCTGGAATGCAGTCATCAGCCCTGGAACTCACATTATCTTCAGCAGCCTGATTGTCATCAGCAGTGCTGGTATTTTATTCAGTAGGCTGAGCAGATGCTTCAGCCTGAGGAATTTCCTGTTGCGTTGGGGCTGCAACATTGGAAGTGAAGTTATCCGCAAGTTTCACAAAACGAACATTGGCTCCAAGCCAATCAGTGTGATATGCGTCAAAGTCATCACCGCGCTTTAGTTGTCATAGAGACAACGTTTTTCTTCAGATAGCGCTCTTTCTTGTACTGCGCTTTCTTGATCTTCCTGGCCTTCTCAAATTTCCACTTTTCTTCTTGAATGAAGTGGGTCAGCATGTGACTCTGGCCAGGAGTCAGCTTGAAATCAGGAAAGGGAGTGCTAGGGTCCTTGTGCCAATCATCAATGTAGTCGAGGATCAGCTTGGGATCCAAAAGCAGTGGCACCTCTGATCCTTTGGCTCTAGCGGCCCTGACTTGCATGTCTCTGATGATTTCTGCAAGTTCATCATCATCAGCTTCGTCTTCATCAAATGGCACTTGGAAAGCAACTTGCTTCTTTTGAGGATTTGGGCGAGGACCTCGTCCAGCAGTGGCCTTTGTCGTCAGCAGTGAGGGGACAGCTGAGGAACTTGGTGCAGCTGAGGAACTAGCTGAGACACCTGAGGCAATGGAGATGCCGGCAGTCCTTTGGCACGAGGCGAGATGCACAGGTGCTGAGGATTTAGTCGGAAGAGCTGAAGGCTTTGGCGGAGGAGCTGAGGACTTTGGAGGAACAGGAGCAGCATGAGGAATTTGCTGTGAGGGCTTTGATGATTCTGGCCGTGAGGGCATTGCTGAGGAACTTGGCCTTGAGGGCATTGTTGGTGAAGCACTTGGCTTGCGTGCAGGCTTCTTAGACATAGCCTTCCTTGGCTTGACAGCAGAGGCAGCAACAGCAGCAGAGTCTTCATTGAATTTCCTCAATACTTCCCTGGCTTGCTTAGCCAGCTTGGCTTGGCGCTTGGCCCATTCATCAGAATAGTCCTCACCATGCTTGAGGCTGGTGGGATCTGCTATTTGGCCAGGTGCCAATGGAGCTCTTGGGCATGGAGGATTGAGTGCGAATTTCTTCATGTACTTAGGAGTGACATATCTGTACTCCCTCCATTCTCGTGCCCAACTCCTCTCTATCCTTTGTTTGCGCACTTTGCGCTCATTCTTGGTTTCCTCAGTAGGTGTGCACTACCCAGCATATATGTCACCAGGGATCTCAAACGCTGTATTTACCTCAGGCCTCTTTCCTCCCTTCTGTGGCTTCTTACCATCAGCCATTTTCTTCAGTTGAGGAATTTGAACAATTGAATTTTGTGAAGAAGTATGCAACTTTTCTTCGAGGAACGCTGCAAATGAGTTAAGTTGATGAGAACCTAGTGATTTAGCAGCTGACATGTGTACCTGTCAACAGAGTATAGTTGCGAGGAATTTGGAGAGGTCATATGCGTTCTCAGAAGGTTTTGTAAAAAGAACTAGTTCAAGGAATTTGACCAGATGAGTCTTGAAGAATTTCACTAAGCTTTCTTTGTCTTAGGTTCTAGAGATGTGTAGATTAAAAATCCACACATTTGAGGAATCTTGAAGAAAAACATGGCTTAGAGAAACGAATCAAGAACTGATGACTTGTGAGGTGTTCAGTGTGTGAAGATATGAAGAAAAACACTTTTGAAGATTTTGTAGATAATCATTCGAATCAACAAGGGTAGTAAAAGTAACTTTTAATTACCATGGATGAAGAACACGACGAACAGTGAAGTGGAGAGGTGAAGTTCGCCTGTGCAGATCTTCCACGCCCTAACTTGGCGGAGGAAGACGCCTACGGCGGCGGCGGAGTGAAGATTTCCGCGGTCGGCGCGAGTACGTCGGCGATGACGTCGAGGCAGTGAAGCCCTTCCTCACTGGCGGCGATGAAGTAGCGGCGGTGCTAGGGTTTGAGAAGCTCGAGCTGGAGAGAGAAGTCGAGCGGAGTAAAAGAAGTGAGGAAGGGAAGAAGGGGTATTTATAGCCACGGTGAAAAATTGCTCGCCCGAAGAAATTGGACGAACGTGCCCCTGACCCTTCTCATTCGCATGACATGTGTCACCCACGTAGTGAGAGGTGGAGATCATGTTAGACCATAGGTGAGAGCATAAGTATATCGTGGGATGCGGAACGGTTTGAGCGGCAAAACCGAAAATTTCGATAAGATAGGTTTTAAAGTTCCGTTCGCAATTTCTTCAGCTAACAAGGACACAGTGAAGATTTTGAACGAGTTTCAAATAGAACACACATGAAGAATTTGTGAACAAATTGGGTTGAGTATAGCATAGAGGCGAAGGGTCCGATCACATTCACTTAGCAAAGAACCAACTTGAAGCAATAGCAATAAGTGAATGCTGTAGAGGACATAAACTCACATAAATATATATATATATATATATATATATATATATATATATATATGACTCCTCTTCTGTACTCTTGGGAGTATGTACTCCCATCCTCAATATACCTCATATACGCATTAATTATACCTCTTTACTATTCTCAATATACTTCATTAAATATTCTAAGATACCCCAATATGAGTTTAGTTGAAAAAATATCATCTGCGACGTACTTTTTGTAATATACCTTTTCACGTAGAAACACATCAGTATATATGTAAATATTTAAAAATACATAGACTCACATGAATTTTTTTAGAAACTCATTTTGGGGTATCTAATAATTACTAATGAAGTATATTAAAAATAATAAAAAGGTATAAAAGATTCATCTATTTGGTATATGAGGAGCGGGAGTACGTACTCCCAGGAGTACACAACCATTTTCCTATATATATTCTGATCACAACCTGAACTGCCTGAGTAACGCGCCTGAACTTCTCTCTGTACGAACCCGACCTTCGGGCTATCTTCGCTACCGTGCCTTCTACCGCGAGTTTTTCTGGTTAGTCGTGTTCCATGTGATGTAAGTGTAATATTCAAACGATTTTTAGCAACTAAATACTCGTTTTAGATAGGAATCTCACTCATAGGCGGATTTTGCACTCGGGTCGTGAAGAACACGCGTTTTTTTAGATTTTACTGCCTAAGTTGTTCGACCTGAACTTCCCCCTGTGCTAGGTTGAACTTCCCGCAACATTTCCCAAATGGGGCTTGCGATATACCGTTGGATAGCTATGGACATAAGTATCATGACCCAAGTTAAATTTTTGGCAAAATGTAAGCGGTTTAAGAGCAGTTTTGAAAACCGTTTTTTCTTCATACAAAAAACGTGAATCGTATTTTCAATCACATTTTAAACCGTTTATCGGAATGAGACAAATAATATGGCGTTGGAAAGCTGCTGCAAAACCACTCCTTACACATGTTGAAAGTTTTCTCTAATTCCATACGGTTAAAGAGTAATTCGGAAACTCATAAAATTTTGCAAACCGAACACCCGAGTTCGTATTTTTGACGCCATTTCTAAACGGCTAATCCAATTAAGGCAAATAATATGGCGTTGGAAAGCTTATGAAATGCACTACTTTTTTATGTTAAAAGTGTTTTCTAATTTTGAATGGTTTAAAAGTAATTTAAAAAACGGTACAAGTTCCACCGAGTTCGTATTTTCGAGCTAACTTTTTAACCGTACGTCCAAATGCAGCAAATGATATGGCGTTGGAATGCTTGAAGAAATGCGAAACTTTTTTGTATGTATTGTTTCTCCTAAGTCATTATGGTTTTATGCCAGTTTTGAAAATGGTTAAAAACATATTTTTGTCTTAATTTCTAAAAACTTTATCAGAATGGGGTAAATAATATACCGCTGAAAAGCTACGAAAAATGCGAAACTTTTTCATGTTGATGGTTTTCTCTGAATCCTGGCCGTTCTCAGGTAATTTGGAAAATGGCGAGATCATTCGTTCTGCCTTTATCGCGAAACATATTCTTCGAAAATGCACCGCGTGAAGAACCTGAACTTCTCGGCATGTCTACTTGAACTTCACTCTGTTTTTCACATGCTTTTTTTGCCCGTAGCTCTCCATCCACTGCTCGTAGCTCTCCATCCACTCACTAGAATTGAGCAAGTGATATACCGATGGAAAGTTGTTGTAAACAAGCAACTTTCCCGTGTTGATCATTTTTTCATACTCGCGACGATTTTAAAAAAAATCATCTGAAATTCATTCAGTGTAGTAGTTGAACTTCCTGTTGTTTTCACGTTGAACTTCTGTGGCATATTTTTGTTTGTAATTTTCTCATCCATTCGTCGGTGTTACACAAGTGATATTCCTTTTGTACAAACCTCTTTCTAACTTTCTCCGACCGAGGACTTGAACTTATGACAAGAACAAATTTGGACCTTGCCTTTTTATTCATCTTTCTCATATTAAACACACACCATGTAGTACATGAACTTTTTCCCTTTTTGTGATTTGAATTTTTTATTTTGTTTTTGAAATCAAATTGCTCCCAAATAATAATTGAACTTCTTTGTGGATTGAGAGAATTATTTTAAAATTCAAAAAAAACTTTTTTGTGTTTTGGAACATGGAAGTATAAGGTGAACCTCTCTCGCAAAAAATTTTGAACTTCCCCGACAAACCACGCGAACTTCTTGCAACAAACCTTTTAAGCTGTCAGTTTTATATTCTTATATTCTTATCTGAAACGCATTCTGTGTAGTAGTTGAACTTCCTGATGTTTTCACCTTGAACATCTGTCACGTTTTTTTGTTCAACCTCTCTCACAACAATTTTTGAAATTTATCGGGCTAAGCGCTTGAACTTCTAAAAAAAATCTTTTAGCCTTTTCTTTTTCATTATTTTTTCATACAAAATGCACACCGTGTAGTACGTGAACTTCTAGTAGTTATCAATCTAAACTTCTCTCAGTTACGTGAAAACATCTGAGCTTTTTTACGAATATTCATCTGAATTTCTTATTTTTTTTTATGAATTCTGAAGCACTCTATATTTAAAAGTTGAACTTCTTGTTATTTTATTTTTGAACTTCTTGTCTCCATTCTGAGGGAAATCTGAGTTTTCTATAATCACCGTACTTCTCCATATTTTTAATATGGACTTCCTGGGTTTTTTTATTAAACTTTTTTATGAAATTTTGAAGTGCTCTATTTTTGAAAGTTGAACTTTTTGTTATTTAACTTTTATACTTCTTGTTTCCATTCTTTAATAACAAGGAAAATCCGAGTTTTCTATAATCATCGAAATTTCTCCATCTTTTTAATTCGGACTTCCTAGTTTTATTTCTTTTAGTAACGGAAAAATCCTACTTTTTGATAGACATCGAGCAACTCAGTTTTTAAATTTGAACTTCTAGGTTTATTTTGGCAGAGAAAATCTTCTTTATAAATTTTTTGAGATGCTTCTTTTCAATGACCTTCTTTGGGTTTGTAACAAGCATTGAACTTCTTCGTCTTTTAATTTGAACCTATAGGCTTTTTCTAGAAACGGGGAATGTTTTTTTTATAATTTTTGAAATGATCATTTTTTAATTTAAACTTCAATGTAATAGTATAGGAAAACGGGGAATATTTTTTATAATTTTTTAAATGATAATTTTTTTAATTTGAACTTAAATGTAATGGTATTACACAAAGAAAAACTCAAAAAGCTCCAACTTTTCCATGGCACTAGCACACGAGCAAACATTTGTTTTCTGCCTACCACTAGTTTTTCATTCGACTTGCTGTGAACATTTTGTTTGACCTACACATAGCGCAATCCAGGAGGAGCTATACAACAATGTTGTTTCGGCATGGCACGGAAGCGCACACATAGGACTTAATGATGCATCTCTATGCCACTCTGGGCAGCGTTATTTTGTTCTGTAATAAACATCGAGTTGCCCCATTGTTTTAAATTTGAACTTATAGTTTATTTAAGAAACGAGGAAAATTCTTTTTCTTTTAAAACTGTTGTGAATTATTCTATCTTGTTTTAATTTGACCTTCTTTGGTTTTTTTGTAAATCGAAAAGTAATTTTTTTTAGTACAAAGATAAATCATCTATGTGTTTTTATAATTTGAATTTACGTTATATTTTTTATAAACTAAAATATTTTTGGATCGGTGCACTACCTTTTTTTCATAATGATTAATTTTGCCAACAGGATTTAGTAAAGTGTATGTTTGTTTATAACTACAACAGAGGCATTTTTACATGTACTTTCTAGAATGATTATCTGTACATACAAAGCTCTGCAGTGTTGATTTTCTCTGTTTTCTTTAGCTGAGCTCTTGTGATGTGAGCACAAGGATGGAAACTGAAGAACATGCATCTCTGTTCTTGGAGCATTCTCTGCACTTTGCTTTCCTCTCAACACACTATTTTGCCTTCTTTGCACTTTGCTTTTCTCTCGACGCACCATTTCTTTCTCAAAGGGTAGTTCTGAGGAAGCGTCAGCCAGCACATAAACACTACAGATCCTTTGATGCTCACAGAAAGTTGGAATCTGTATACTTCTACTACCATAAGAGATAGAATAGCTAACTCTCGTGCCGCACTCAATAACTGTTGTTTTTTTCCTGAAGCTCAAAATTACATTTTCCTACCTTCTTCCCATGCTTGCTTGTTCTTTTCTTTTGACAGGTGAGAAATCAATGTGTGTTGCCGCATCGTCACCTTCTGGAGGAGCATCAAGAGGAAGTCAAAGCTGTCTTGAGGAACGACGTTCGTGCCCTGAAGTGGGGTTGGGACAGCTACAATGGTGGGATCAGGGAGCTCATCATCCATAGTCGGTGCGGCACTCTGCTGGTAGAAGTTTGAGGCCGGATCCGGAGGAAGTTCAAGATGATTAGGCGGTTTGGCGAAGACGACGCCTGACAGTGGCAACACTCTGGAGGTAGGACGGCAGTGCGCGATGTCACTGGGGCTGGGCGATAGTGCACTGGGACTCCGGTGAAATCATTCAATAATGAAGAAGAAGAAGGTAGGCAAGGGGATCTCACTGGCCCTGACCGGGATCCGGGCGCGTGGTGACAAGGATCCGTTCCTGCAGGTGGCGGCGCTGCGGCAGTAGGGCCTGGCAGCGGTGCTGTGGGAGGAGGCCGGCAGCGGCGTCACGGTAGGAGGCAGTGATTTCCAAATGGGGGTTTCCTGCGGGGGCGGCGGGTGGGTCGGGGATCGTGAGTGGTGCGGGAGATGGGGGGTGGGTTCTGGCTTCTTTTGGCATCTACGGGAGATGGGAGATGGGCCGTGATCCAAATAGTTATTCTAATCCCAGGATTAGAATAGTGTTACTCTATAGCCAATGAAGAAAAACAACGGAACCAGTGAAGACTATGCAAAGTTGAAGAATATGAATAATTTGAGGAATTTCAACTTTTGGTGGTGGCGTGACCCACCGTATAAGAATGATGATTTCAGACACAGCGTACAATTATCGTAGGGTTCTAAGAATCAAATTCTTCATTAATTTCTTCACACAAAGAGTGTTATTCTTCATTGATTGAAGAAAAACGTTTCTTCATGTGTTGCACATCTAAGTCATCAATTTTGCATAAGTGTTAGGATGAGTGTCCTTTTCAAAGAACATTCGAAGATTCTAGGATATTTAGCTCACACCGCAACTTGCTAAATCTCTCCTCATCCAAGGGCTTTGTGAAGATATCAGCTAGTTGTTCTTCAGTCTTCACATGCTCAATAGAAATGCCGCCCTTCAACACATGATCACGAAGAAAATGATGACGAATATGAATGTGCTTTGTCTTCGAGTGCTGAACTGGGTTGTGAGCAATCTTGATGGCACTCTCATTGTCACAGAAGAGAGGCACATTCTTCATGTTGACGCCGTAGTCCTTGAGTGTTTGCTTCATCCACAGCAATTGAGCGCAGCAAGAACCAGCGACAATGTACTCAGCTTCAGCAATAGACAGTGAGACGCAGTTCTGTTTCCTCGAGGACCAACAGACCAAAGATCATCCGAGGAAATGACATGTACCAGATGTTGACTTGTGATCCACACGATCACCAGCATAGTCAGAGTCAGAAAATCCAACAAGATCAAAAGCCGAGCCCTTGGGGTACCATAATCCAAGTGTTGGTGTGTGAGCTAGATATCGAAGAATATGCTTCATAGCCTTATGGTGTGATTCCTTCAGTGTAGCTTGAAATCGGGCACACATGCAAACACTAAGCATTATATCTGGCCTAGATGCACATAAGTACAATAAGGAACCTATCATGGAGCGGTATACCTTATGATCGAAGTCAATACCATTTTCATTAGTGCATAGATGGCCATTTGTGGGCATAGGAATTTTGACGCCTTTGCAATCTTGCATGCCGACTTTCCTCAGTACATCCTTGAGGTATTTCTCCTGAGATATGAATATGCCATTGTGTTGTTGACAAATTTGAAGACCTAAGAAGAATTTCAACTCTCCCATACTAGACATTTGATATTCTTCACTCATCATATAGGCAAATTCATCACTATAACGTTGGTCGGTACAACCAAAGATAATATCATCAACATATACTTGGCACACAAACAATTCACCATCATAAGATTTAGTGAAAAGAGTAGGGTTGAGTGAACTGGGTTTGAAGCCTTTCTTCATGAAGAGCTCCTTCAAGGTATCATACCAAGCCCGTGGGGCCTGCTTGAGGCCATAGAGGGCCTTGTTGAGTCTGAAGACTTTGTCAGGATTCTTTGGATCTTCAAAACCTGGGGGTTGAGCAACATATACTTCTTCCTCAAGCTTACCATTGAGGAATGCACTTTTCACATCCATTTGATATAAAGTGATATCATGAGGGTTAGCATAAGCAAGTAATATGCGAATAGCCTCAAGTCTAGCAACAGGTGCAAAAGTTTCATCGAAATCAATTCCTTCAACCTGTGTGTAGCCTTGAGCTACAAGTCGTGCCTTGTTCCTCACCACAAGGCCATTTTCATCTTGCTTGTTGCGGTAGATCCACTTTGTGCTGATGATATTATGCTTGCGAGGATCTGGACGTTTGGCCAGTTCCCAGACATTATTGAGGTCGAACTGATGTAATTCCTCTTGCATGGCCTGAATCCACTCAGGCTCCAGAAATGCTTCATCTACCTTAGTGGGCTCTGTAATAGAGACAAAAGCACACTGCCCACAAAAGTTAGACAAACGTGAAGCTTTTGAGTGTGTGGGAGGACCTGGCACTTTGATGTCATTGATGATCTTTTCAACTTGCACTTCTTTTGCAATGCGAGGATGAGCTGGTTGTTGTTTAAGAGTTTGATCAGCGTTTTCTTCAGCACCACTTTCTTCAGCATTTTCTTCAGGTGCATTAGCCCGACGTTCTTCATGTTCTGGAATGAATTCTTTAGCAGATTCTTCAGTAGGAATGACTTCCTCGGGAGCCTTGAACTTGATAGTTCCTTAGGTGTTGGTTCATCTATGACAATAGGTAGGTGCTCTCTTTGCGAGCCATTAGTTTCATCGAACCGCACATCTACAGTTTCAACAACTTTGTGAAGAACGTTGTTGAAGACTCTATAGGTGTGCGAGTCCTTTCCGTAACCAAGCATAAAACCTTCATGTGCTTTCGGTGCAAATTTTGAGTTGTGATGAGGATCTCTAATCTAACATTTAGCACCGAAGACTTTGAAATAACTTATATTGGGTTTCTTATCAGTGAGGAGTTCATAGGCAGTCTTTTTGAAGAATTTGTGAATATATACTCTGTTGATGATGTGGCACGCAGTATCAATTGCCTCAGTCCAGAAACGAAGAGGCGTTTTGTATTCATCGAGCATAGCGCGAGCCATTTTAGCAAGAGTCATGTTCTTGCGCTCAACGACGCCATTCTGCTGAGGAGTGTAAGGAGCAGATAACTCATGAGTAATACCAAGTTCATCAAGATAGTCATCGAGACCAGAATTCTTGAACTCAGTGCCATTGTCACTTCTGATGTGCTTGATCTTCACACCAAAGTTGGTTGAAGCCCTCGAGGAAAATCGTTTGAAGACTTCCTGCACTTCATGTTTGTAAGTAACAAGGTGTACCCATGTGTAGCGAGAATAATCATCAACAATAACAAAGCCATATTGAGATGCTTCATTTGAAATAGTAGAATAATGATTAGGACCAAAGAGATCCATGTGAAGCAATTCAAATGGGCGAGTGGTGGTCATGATAGTCTTCGCTGGATGCTTGGCCTTGGTCATCTTTCCAGCTCCACAGGCTCCGCATAGGTGATCCTTGAGGAATTTGACATTCTCGATGCCAATGACATGCTTCTTCTTCGCAAGCGTGTGCAAATTCCGCATGCCTGCATGGCCAAGTCATTGATGCCAGAGCCAGCCTTCTGAAGCTTTTGCAAGTAAGCACACGGCTGGTTGTGGTCCTATAGAGAAATCAACAATATACAGGTCTCCTCTCCTAAGGCCTTCGAAGACTTTGGAATTGTCAGCTTCCATAACCACAACACAACGGTACTTTCCAAATACAACAACCATATCAAGATCACAAAGCACTGAGACAGACATAAGGTTGTATCCTAAGGACTCAACAAGCATGACTTTGTCCATGTGTCGATCCTTTGTAATCGCAACCATACCTAGACCCAATACCTGACTTTTGCCTTTGTCAGCAAAGATGATATGCTTCAGATGCGACGGAGATAATGGAGCATCCATCAATAGATTCTTGTCACCAGTCATGTGGTTTGTACATCCACAATCGAGGACCCACTCAGTGGCTTTGGGTTGATCATCCTGTAGATGAATTAGTGCAGCTTACAAACTCATATACTTCATCAGTGAAGAATATGACATCAATTCATCAGATCAATTTCATCAAGTAAAAGTTCATTTCTTCATGATTAGCCTGTGTCCTATCAGGCATTGCTCAGGTTTCCAGCAAATTCTTCAAATGATTACATGTGTCTGGAGACCTGACCCTGCAAAAGAGATTAGTTCTTTTTCTTCACCACCTACATCTTAAGGGGTGACAAAGAGTTCATCATTCTGCGAGCTCCATACGAGAAGGATGGCATAGAAGCCAATCCATTTCGTTTCACATAAGATGGGTTAGAGTAAGCATAAGAGTAAGAAGAGAAATTCTTCGAGGACTTATGGACATAATGATTTGAAGAATAATGCACATATCCATAATCCTTAGATCTTCCCTGTGAAACAGACGAGTTAGCATGAGGATGTTCATATGAGGACTTTGATCCATATGAGGAATTTGGTCCGTATGAGGAATTTGATCTGGGGTTCCTATTCTTCACAGGTGGCGTCATGATGACATTCATGTGAAGATTTTCAAGGCATCTTTTGGGAACCCAGATTTTCTTCACAGGGGAGCCGTTCCTGCAGTTAGTGCCAACATATCTAGCAAATACTTCACCATTCTGATTTTTGAACAGTTTATAGTTGGAGTCAATTGACTCATCATTAGAATGAGGAGATTCACATGCAAATCCAGATAAGTTAGATGGATCAACTGGAGGTCCCTTTGCAGCAACCCATGTAGTTTTGGGGTACTTCTCAGGCTTCCAATATGTACCATCAGCATTGAGTTTCCTCTCAAAGGCGATACCCTCTTTCCTAGGGTTCGTGTTGAGGATCTGCTTTTTAAGCACATCACAAAGAGCCTGATGCCCTTTGAGGCTTTTGTACATGCCTATCGTGTACAATTCCTTCAGCCCTGCATCGTTAGTGATACTAGCAATGTCCTCAGATGAGGAATTAGTGATAGCAGAGGCATGTGAAGAATTTGAAACATTAGCAGCATTTGAACATTCAGGTGAAGAATTAGCAAATTCACGTTCAATGCACTTCAAGCATGGAGGAACAAATTTTCCTGAGATGCGCTGATTTGTTGAGCAAGTAATGAATCGCGCTCCTTCTGAAGATCTTCATAACTCACTCTTAGCTTTTCGAGATCTTGCTTTCTTTGAAGAAATTCATAAGAAAGCTTCTCATGATCGGATAAGAGAGTGTTATGTTGATCTTGAAGGGTGTCATACTTAGTATGAAGTCTCTGAAGACTTTGAGCCAAAGCTTTTGACTGATCCATTTCCTCACCCAACATATCATCGCTCTTGTTTAGCATACAGTGAGCTTTTTCCAAAGCTCTTTGTTGTTTAGTAGCAAGGGAAGCAAGTTTAACATAGTTATTTCCAAATTCATCACCAGATTCATCATCACTAGACTCGGATAGGTAGCATTCAGTTACCTCAGCATCTTTTGCCATAAGGCATGATGCAGAAGATGATGATTCTGGTTCGAATGTCATCGTTTTGAGAGATTCCTTGAAGTCCTCAAACCAAGGATCATGACGGGTTCGATGACCTTCATAGACCTCGGAGAGATGGTCACAGATGAGCTTCGCATGATCGAGATGCATGATATTCCTGAACTGATTTTGTGACAGACTGGAGCAGATGACATCCTTCGCCATGAGGATGAGAAGAGTATACTTGCGAATGTCATCAACATCCGCCATCTTGCACAAATCAGTGAGGCCAATCTCAATGACGGTCCACAACTCGTTGTTCATCGCCATGAGGCGTTTCTTCATCATGGCCTTCCACTTGGGATACTCGTGACCGTCAAAGATGGGGCATGTCACCTTCATCATACCTGTGGTCGACATAACTAAAACTCCAGGCGGTTAAACCAAAATCACACAGAACAAGGGAGTACCATGCTCTGATACCAATTGAAAGTGCGTTATATCGACTAGAGGGGGGTGAATAGGCGATTTTTATGAAATTCTTCATTGAGGAATTTGCCGGTGAGGAAATTCCTTAGCGAAGAACTAATAGCAGCGGAATAAGTACTCAAAAGTAAATATAACAGAATACAAGCATAATCATCATGATGAAATGAAGGCAGGCACAGAGTACATGAAGTGTAAGCACAGGATAACACAGGATGAAGACAAACAGAATGAAGAAATTGAACTGAGGAAATTGAGAAAGTCTTCAGTCAAAGTCTTCAAACACAAATATGAACAAACACACAACACAGTTATGAGGAAATGAAAGATTTGAGGGAATAGAACCAGTAAGCTTGGTGAAGACAATGATTTGGTAGACCAGTTCCAACTGTTGTCTCAGTTGTACGTCTGGTTGGAGCGGCTGAGTATTTAAACTCGAGGACACACAGTCCCGGACACCCAGTCGAGGACACTTAGTCCAAGACACCCAGTCCTCACCGTATTCTCCTTGAACTAAGGTCACACAAACCTCGTCCAATCACTCATGGTAAGTATGCAGGTGACTTCCAAACCTTCACAAACTTGGTCACTCGGCGATCCACAATTCCTCTTGGATGCTCTAGACCATGACGCCTAACCGTCTGGAAGAAGCACATTCTTCAAAGGTAACAAGCATCGGATCCACTCAGGATCAATCTATTCAGTGATGCTCAATCACTTGTGTCGGATTTCGGGTTCCGGCAGACCCTTAAGGTTCGAACACTGGGGTGCGCGCGGAAATCTCGCCTTCAACCTCTCCGTCTTGATGGGATCTAAACTACTAAAAGAGCCGCACGAAAGACACAAGATTTATACTGGTTCGGGCCACCGATGTGGTGTAATACCCTACTCCAGTGTGTGTTGGATGGATTGCCTCCTGGGGCTGGTGTGGATGAACAATACAAGGAAGAACAGCCTCGCGAGGGTCTGTTCTTGGCTGCTGTGATGAACTGCTATGAAGAGTTCAGTCACCTTTCTCTCTCTCTCTCTCCCAGATCCCGGACCGAACAACCAGGAATCGAACCCCTTGCTATGTGGGTGGCTAGTCCTATTTATAGAGGCCCTGGTCCTCTCCCCAAATATTGAGCGGGAAGGGATCCAACAATGGCGGGCTAATTTGAAGGGGGACAGCGAGTACATCTATCCTGACAAAAGCAGTCTTCGCCTGTCAAAGGCTCTGGTGATGACGCCGCGCTGGGCTCCATGGTGACCTCCGTCTCGTAGTCCTCCTAGTCTTGGTCCCGTTGCACCGAAGTGGCAACCTTTGCCTGATGCCTCGGTACTCCGCGGATACGCTTGCCCCCTTTGCACCAAAGAGGAAAGAGGGACGCTGCGCGCGCTGGCACCCGCCTGGTGCCCCGTGTCGTCACGGCTTGCGTCATGGGCACCTCGCGAGGTACCCCGCCTTGAACTCTCCGCCTCCTCGCGAGCCAGCCTGACGAGGCTGTGCCTGAGGATGCGCGGTGTCATCCGCCTCGCGAGGCTTGGCCCCTCGCGAGGGTCTTGAGCCTCGTGTTGACGAAGATGGGCCGCGCTGGGCCCCCACTTGAGCCACGCCGCAGGCAGCAGGTAGGCAAGTCTGGGGGCCCCCGTTCCCAGAATGCTGACAGTAGCCCCCGGGCCCAAGGCGCGCATGCACTTGGCTGTGCCGAGAGGCGAAAGGGCGAGGGCGAAGCGCCGCGGGCCCCAACAGCCTGCGGCCTTGGACGCCACATGGCGGTTGATTGGACGTGGCGCCTCCGCTTCCCCACGACGCCTTGGTGATCATGCGAGTTGGACAAGTCCCTGTATGAAGAACGTGTTATGATTACCTGTGATCATGGAGACCGGCGGTTGGCCTTCGTCGGCTATAAGTACGACACCGCTCGTGCCCGTCCAGTCCATCTCCTGTTGCTCTCTCCTTCGCCTCAGTTCTTGCTCCGTCTTGGTGTGATGGCTCCATCGAGGAGGTACTCGGCCGCAGAGAAGGGGAAGGCCCTCCAGGTCGGCCCTGCCTCTCCCCCACCCAAGCATGGTCGCGGGCGCCCTCAGAAGCACCAGGTGGCCGCCCCGGCAGCTTCCAGCGGCCATGGGGGGCTCCCAGCGCGGCGGCGGGCAAGCCGCCGCAGCCGGAGGGTGCGCCTGGGTTGCGCGCTCTCCTAGGCCGCGCTTTCGCGCCATGCAGGCACTGCCGGAATTCGTCGTTTGGTCGGCGGAGCCGGCTCCCGCTCCCTCGCTTCCTCCTTGGCGAACTCCCGGTCGGCGCTCCTGGCGGCCTCTGGCTCCGGGCGGAGGGCTGCTGCAGCAGGTCCTCGTGGGTCGCGCTGGAGGTCTCCGCCAGCGGGGGCGTGGTCTTCACTCACGGCTGGCAGGCGTTCGCCCGTGCTCTCGGCCTGGAGCGTCGGTGCACTCTGCACTTCAGGTTCGATGGCGACGCCACACTCTATGTGAGGGTGTTTGGGGAAGACGGTCGCCGCGCGGGGTGCTGCCCTGAGGACGATGACCGCGTCCGCGGGCCCCGCTCCGATGGTGATGGGGGAGATAGCGCCCGAGCGGGTTGCGGCGTCAGCGACTCCCCAGCTTCGTTAGCTCTTCCTCAAGCGACTCCTCCAGTGGTGGCATCAGTCCTCCCCCGCGCCGTCGGGTTTACCTAGGAGGTGGTGGTTCGTCCGCCCGCCGTCGTGCCCCGGTGAAGCGCGAGAGGGAGGCCGCCTGAGGCCCTGAGGTAGCCTGTGTCGCCGCCGTGGGCCGATGCGGGAGGGACGGCGCCAGGCTCGTCTTTTTCCTTTCTCTTTTGTTCCCTGTGTAAAACAGAACAGATGCATGGAGCCCCCTTGGGGCGTGTTGGGAAATGTTGCCGCTTCAGCTATTACCTTGATCTCATTTTTGTACTTCCTGATTTCCCGCCTGTGCGTAGATAGCTTTCGACCCCTGCCAGGGGGTGGGGCGACCGACCCAGGCCCTGTGTGCGCGTCGTGGTACCCGAGGGGCACGGACTAGGAGGGGTGCTCCTGTAATGCGCCAGAGCCGTGAAACCCTCCTGTGGCTAGGGCTGAAACCCTCGCGAGGGCGTCTGAGCACCATCCCTCACAAGGTTGTTCACGAGAGAAACCAAAGCGAGGGGCGAAAATCGACGAACCATAAATCAGCAACAGCGATAACTCCAATAAGACTCCAAATGCAAACGAACACGTCAACTGTGGAAAGCAAATGGAAAAGCTGTGTCCGGCACCTAATCTAGTCTTCGATGTCTTCTCACCAGCACGGAGCTAAGTGCTGCCACTGGGTGTGGGAGGGAGCCCCAGGGCCTGAGGCCGGCGCTCCTGAGACTCCGGGGCATGTACAGCCCCACTCATTATTACGTGAGAGTGTCACGGGGCGGCGAGCTTCACAGGCATTGGCCTTGCTTCACAGGCTCCGGGCCTTTTCCTTGAGCGCGAGGGCTTCACAGGCACTCGCCTTGCTTCACAGGCTCCGGGCCTTTCCAAAAGAGATGATCTTCATAGGCACTCGCCTTGCTTCATAGGCTCCGGGCCTTTCGAAAAGAGATGATCTTCAGAGGCACTCGCCTTGCTTCACAGGCTCCGGGCCTTTCCGAAAGAGATGATCTTCACAGGACTCGCCATGCTTCACAGGCTCCGGGCCTTTCCAAAAGAGATGATCTTCACAGGCACTCGCCTTACTTCACAGGCTCTGGGCCTTTCCAAAAGAGATGATCTTCACAGGCACTCGCCTTGCTTCACAGGCTCCGGGCCTTTCCAAAAGAGATGATCTTCACAGGCACTCGCCTTGCTTCACAGGCTCCGGGCCTTTCCAAAAGAGATGATCTTCACAGGCACTCGCCTTGCTTCACAGGCTCCGGGCCTTTCCAAAAGAGATGATCTTCTCATGCACTCGCCTTGCTTCACAGGCTCCGGGCCTTTCCAAAAGAGATGATCTTCACAGGCACTCGCCTTGCTTCACAGGCTCTGGGCCTTTCTTAGGGGTAGAACCTCCGGAGGTGCTGGATGTTCCATGCGTTCTGGACCGGGACTCCCTCCTGAGTCTCCAAGCGCGCGGAGCCGGGCCTGGAAACATGAACAACCTTGAACGAGCCCTCCCACATGGGAGAGAGCTTGTGCAATCCCTCCCTGGAGAGGACCCGCCTGAGCACGAGGTCTCCTACCTCGAGGGTCCTGGGGCGGACGTTGCGGCAGTGGTATCGCCGCAGCGCTTGCTGATACCTCGCCGCCCGCAGTGCGGCTTCCCGTCGTCATTCCTCCCCCAACACGAGGTCCGTCCCCCGCATGGCGTCCTGCTGCGCCTCGTCAAACGCCAGGATCCGCGCGGAGCAACGTCTGACCTCGTGAGGGAGGACTACCTCCGCTCCATAGACCAGGAAGAATGGGGTCCCTCCAGTCGGCTTGGTCGCGGTGGTGCGGATGGACCACAACACGGATTGAAGCTCGTCGCACCAACCTCAGCCGCAGGCCTCCAGCTTCTTCTTGGACGTCCTGGTCTTGAGGCCTCTCAGGACCTCTGCGTTGGCTCGTTCGGCATGGCCGTTGCTTCGAGGGTGCGCCACTGAAGCGTAGCATATCTGCGTTCCAAGGTTAGCACAGTATGTTTTGAAGAGGTTACTGGTGAACTGCGAACCGTTGTCTGTGATGATGCGGTTCGGCACCCCGAACCGGCTCACGATGCCCCTGATGAACTTGACCGCGGAGCCCGCGGGGATGGTGCGGACGGCCTCCACTTCAACCCACTTGGTGAACTTGTCCACGGCGACGTAGAGGTAGCGGTAGCCCCCTGGCGCTCGAGTAAACGGGCCTAGGATGTCCAGCCCCCAGACTGCGAATGGCCATGAAAGGTGTATAGTCTACAAGCCTCCGGCCGGCTGATGGATTTGCTTGGCGTGGAACTAGCAGGCCTCACAAGCTTTCACCAGTTCGACGGCGTCATTGAGTGCGGTGGGCCAATAAAACCCACTGCGGAACTCCTTGCCGACGAGGGTCCGTGATGATGAATGATGTCCACAGTCTCCGCCGTGCATGTCTTCCAGCAGTTCCTTTCCTTGCTCCCTGGAGATGCAGCGCAGGGATACATCGTTTGGTCGCTTCCGGTAGAGCTCTCCATCCTTGATGCAGTACGCCGTGGCCTGCCGTGCCACACGCTCCGCTTCCTCCTCCTTCTCCGGCAAGGTCCCTTGTGTTAAGTAACTCCAGAGCTCCGTGATCTAGCATCCCTCTTGAGGTTCCATCGTCAGGAGCAGGCGTGCTCCTGAGGACGGGCCACAGACCAAGGCTCCTGAGGCAGGTGGCTGGGGGAGCTCCACCCGAGGCTGAGCCATGTTTGATAGTGACGGCAAGGCTGAGGGCTTGAAGAGCCTCTCCTCGAAGACGCCAGGCTCCTGAGGCAGCCGCCTGGATGCCCGCTTGGCGATGTCGTCAGCCTCCTAATTGGTGCCACGGGGCACATGCTGCAACTCCAACCCCCAGAACTGCTTCTCCATCCTACGGACCTCCGCAAGGTAAGCTTCCATGTGCTCGTCTTTCGGCTCGTACACCTTGTTGGAGAAGTTCACGAGGAGCTGTGAATCGCCCTCAATGGTAAGGCGCTTCACCCCCAGGGCTGCCGCGGCCTTCAGGCCCGCTATTAGACCCTCATATTCCGCTATGTTGTTGGAGACCTTTTCACCTTGTTGGAAGCAGAGCTGTATGGCGTAGTAGAGCTTGTCCTGAGTGGGCGATATAAGCACCGCTCCAGCCCCAGCACCATGTCTGGAGAACGCCCCGTCAAAGTGCATGACCCAGCCTTCTGGTGCCTCGCTCCCCGGGAAGAGGGACCAATCCTCGTCGGCCTTGAGGCCTGGTGCCTTTGTCCATTCTGCCACAAAATCCGCCAATGCTGCTCCTTTGATGACCCTGGTTGTGCTGAATTCGAGCTGAAACGCCTGCAGCTCTATGTTCCACTCAGCAACCCTTCCGGCTGAGTTAGGGCTCCCGAGCACCCTCTCCAGGGGGTATGACGAGACGACTTTGATGGGGTGAGCCTAGAAGTAGTGATGCAGCTTGCGCGAGGCTATCAATAGCGCGAGGAGGAGCTTCTGAGGCATTGGGTACCATGCCCTCGCATCCCGTAGCACCGTGCTGACAAAGTAAACTGGGTGCTCGACAAGACTGGGAGCATCTGGGGTTGCCGCGCCCTCGGGAGGTGAGGGCGCCTCGCGAGGCGTCGCGGCCTCGGGAGGTGGACTACACGGTCGGGTGGCCTCTCCTGCCCCCGGTGCATTTCCCGGCTGTTGACCCTCCTCAGCTGTGGTTGTGGCTCCTGCAGGCTTTCCTTGTTCCTGTTTTGTCCAGCCCCGGGCTGCCGCTGTGGCCTTGACTTTGCGTTCCTCCCTAACCACCACAAGGGCTGCGCTGGCGGAGTAGGGTGTGGCGGTGAGGTACAGTAGCAGGGGCTCCTGAGGGCGTGGAGCCACCATGACTGGGGGACTGGTCAGGTACCTCTTGAGATCTTGAAACGCCTTATCTGCTTCTTCAGTCCACTCAAAGGTCCCTTTCTTCTTCATCAGCTAGAGGAAAGGCAGCGCTCGCTCCCCCAGTTTGGAGATGAAGCGCCCTAGCGTGGTCACGCGCCCCATGAGCTTCTGCATTTCTCTGAGGGTCTTCGGCGGGCTCATGTCCTCGACCGCTTTGACCTTCTCGGGGTTGGCCTCGATGCCACGATGGGACACGAGGAATCCCAAGAGCTTGCCCGAGGGGACGCCAAACACACATTTCTCTGGGTTGAGCCGCAGGTTTACTGCATCGAGGCTTGTGAAGGTCTCCTGCAGGTCTTGTATCAGGGTCTTGGCCTCCCAAGACTTTACCACTATGTCATCGACGTAGGCTTCGACATTCCTTCCGAGCTGCTGACCCAAGGTGATGTGCCTCAGTCGCTGAAAGGTTGCCCCTGCGTTATGTAGCCCGAATGGCATGCATGTATAGCAGTACACCCCGCACGGGGTCAAGAAAGCAGTCTTCTCAACGTCTTCCACGGCCATCTTGATCTGGTGATACCCGGAGAAGGCATCCAGGAAGCATAGCAGGTCGCACTCCGCAGTGGAATCGACAATCTGGTCGATACGGGGGAGCGGGAACGGATCTTGCGGGCATGCCTTGTTGAGGTTGGTGAAGTCGACACACATGCGTTCTTTCCCCCCCTTCTTGGGCACAACGACAGGGTTGGCCAACCAGTCCGGCTATCGGACCTCGCGAATGACCCCTGCAGCCTCTAGCTTGCGGGTCTCTTGGGCGATGAAAGCCTGCTTCTCCGTGGACTGCCGCCTGGCCTTCTGCTTCACGGGGCGTACATTTGGGCATACGTTGAGGTGGTGCTCGATGACACTTCTGGGGATGCCCGCCAGCTGATCCGGCTCCCAAGCAAATACCTTCTTATTCGAGCGCAGGAACTTGACCAAGGCCTCCTCCTGCTCGGGCTCTAGGTTGGCGCCTATGGTGAAAGTGGCGCTGGAGGACCCGTCCTCGTCGACGGGTATCTGCTTGGTTTCTGTTTTGTCCTGGGTGAACAACTCCTTCTTCTTGGCGGGCGCAGCCCCCTTGGGCTCTGGGGTGTCCGCATCAATGGGCCGTGCCGGCACCGCGGTCTTGAAGGCGAGTTTGAGTACTTGCAGGGCGTCCCTGGTGTCCCCGTGCACGGTGAGGGTACCGCTGCTCCCGAGCATCTTCATGAGGTTGTACGCCGGGTGCGTGGCGGCCATGAATTGAGCCAAAGATGGGTAGCCGAGGAAGGTGTTGTAAGGGAGGCCAATGGGGGCGATGTTGAAGTCGACCATCTCCGTGCGGAAGTTGTCGTAGGTGCCGAAGGTTACCGGGAGTCGGATCTGTCCTAGGGAGTTGGACGATCCGCCCCCGACACCTGAGATGGATCGACTGGGTCGCAGCCGCTCCCGAGGTATGCGGAGGAGGCTGAAAGTCTTGACCGAAAGCACGCTGAGACCCACGCCGCCGTCAACGAGGGTCCTGGTGACGGCCACCCGGCAGATAGTGGGCGTGCACAGCAGCGGGAGCGCGCCAGAGCCGACCGGGTTAGTGGGGTGGTCCGCCGAGCTAAAGGTCAGGCCGACCTCGGGCGCCGCCCGGTCCGGGGGAGCCCCCTGCCGTGCAGAGACGGTGCTAACCCAGCGGGCAAAGGGCTTGACATGGCGACAGGTGGGCGGCGCCTGCGAGCCGCCCAGGAGGGCCGCGACGACCGGAAGCGTCGGCGCCGTGGTGCAGTCACTCTGTCGCGCGGGTGGGTGCTGAGACGAGGCCTGCTGCTCGCCCCCCGCCGGGCTGGTGGCGGCGTTGACGGCGGGCGACGGAGAACGACAAGGACGCCCACCGACGGGGGCCGTCTGGCCGAGGCGATAAGCGATGGCGGCCCGGCGCTCGGCGCGGGCCCGACGAGCGTTTGACATGGATGCGACGGTCGGAGGAGAGCGGAAAGGTGGGAGACGAATTCCGGCGCACCCCTACCTGGCGCGCCAAATGTCGGATTTCAGGTTCCGGCAGACCCTTAAGGTTCGAACACTGGGGTGCGTGCAGAAATCTCGCCTTCAACCTCTCCGTCTCGATGGGATCTAAACTACTAAAAGAGCCGCACGAAAGACACAAGATTTATACTGGTTCGGGCCACCGATGTGGTGTAATACCCTACTCCAGTGTGTGGTGGATGGATTGCCTCCTGGGGCTGGTGTGGATGAACAATACAAGGAAGAACAGCCTCGCGAGGGTCTGTTCTTGGCTGCGGTGATGAACTACTATGAAGAGTTCAGTCACCTTTCTCTCTCTCTCTCCCAGATCCCGGACCGAACAACCAGGAATCAAACCCCTTGCTATGAGGATGGCTAGTCCTATTTATAGAGGCCCTGGTCCTCTCCCCAAATATTGAGTGGGAAGGGATCCAACAATGGCGGGCTAATTTGAAGGGGGACAGCGAGTACATCTATCCTGACAAAAGCAGTCTTCGCCTGCCAAAGGCTATGGTGATGACGCCGCGCTGGGCTCCATGGTGACCTCCGTCTCGTAGTCCTCCTGGTCTTGGTCTCGTTGCACCGAAGTGGCAACCTTTGCCTGATGCCTCGGTACTCCACGGATACGCTTGCCCCCTTTGCACCAAAGAGGAAAGAGGGACGCTGCGCGCGCTGGCACCCGCCTAGTGCCCCGTGTCGTCATGGCTTGCGTCATGGGCACCTCGCGAGGTACCCCGCCTTGAACTCTCCGCCTCCTCGCGAGCCAGCCTGACGAGGCTGTGCCTGAGGATGCGCCGTGTCGTCCGCCTCGCGAGGCTTGGCCCCTTGCGAGGGTCTTGAGCCCCGTGTTGACGAAGATGGGCCGCGCCGGGCCCCCACTTGAGCCACGCCGCAGGCCGCAGGTAGGTTCCCAGAATGCCGACAACTTGGGGTTTGTAGGTGTTTGGGTTATGGGTTTTTGGTTTTTCCTCACTTCATGATTTTTGCTCAAAGTCCTCAGAGGATGGGTTTCTCTCAAATGACAAGTGTCAGTTTCTCTCGGAGCAGCCATGTAACACCCTCGATGCGGCTATATCTCCCACGTGTCGAAGCATGACTTAGAGGCATAACCGCATTGAAAGCAATGTCGCAAGTGAGGTAATCTTCACACAACCCATGTAATACAATAGGGAAAAAGAGATACATAGTTGGCTTACAATCGCCACTTCACACAGTTACATGAATAAACATTACATCAATCAAATACAATCATGGTCCGACTACGGAACCAAAATAAAAGAAGAACCCCAAATGCGACAAAGGTCCCCGATCGACGCCAACTGGGCTCCACTACTGATCAACTAGAACAAAGCAACACAAAGGACAAGATCTTCATCGAGCTCCTCCTGAGCTTGGTAGCATCATCTGCTCGGACTCATCGACACCTGCAAGCTGGTTTTTGGAAGTATCTGTGAGCCACAGGGACTCAACAATCTCACACCCTCGCGATCAAGACTATTTAAGCTTATGGGTAAGGTAAAGGTACGAGGTGGAGCTGCAGCAAGCGACTAGCATATATGGTGGCTAACATACGCAAATGAGAGCGAGAAGAGAAGGCAAAGCACGGTCGATAAAAGTATGATCAAGAAGTGATCCTAAACAACCTACGTCAAGCATAACTCCAACAACCGTGTTCACTTCCCGGACTCCGCCGGAAAGAGACGATCACGGTTACACACGCGGTTGATTCATTTTAATTAAGGTCAACTTCAGGTTTCTACAACCGAACGTTAACAAATTCCCATCTGCCCATAACCGCGGGCACGGCTTTCGAAAGTTCAAAACCCTGCAGGGGTGTCCCAACTTAGCCCATCACAAGCTCTGACGGTCAACGAAGGAATAGACCTCCTCCCGAGACATTCTGATCAGACTCGGTATCCCGGTACTCCAAGACATCCTCGACAATGGTAAAACAAGTCCAGCAAAGCCGCCCGATGCGCCGACATCCTGATGGGAGCTGCACATATCTCGTTCTCTGGGCAACACCGGATAGGTCAAGCTACGAGTAAAACCAGCCCTCAAGTTTCCCCGAGGTGGCCCCGCAGGCTGCCCATTTCGGACCAACACTTAGACAAGCACTGGCCCGGGGGGGTTGAAAATAAAGATGACCCTTGGGCTGGCCTAACCCAAGGGAAAAGGCTAGGTGGCAAATGGTAAAACCAAGGTTGGGCCTTGCTGGAGGAGTTTTATTCAAAGCGAACTATCAAGGGGTTCCCATATACCCAACCGCGTAAGGGACGCAAAATCCGGGAACATAACACCGATATGACGGAATCTAGGGCGGCAAGAGTGGAACAAAACACCAGGCATAAGGCCGAGCCTTCCACCCTTTACCAAGTATATAGATGCATTAATTAAATAAGATATATAGTGATATCCCAACAAGTAAACATGTCCCAACAAGGAGCAACATCTCCATGTTCCAACAAGGAACAAACTTCAATCTTCACCTACAACTAACAACGCTATAAGAGGGGCTAAGCAAAGCGGTAACATAGCCAATCAACGGTTTGCTAGGACAATGGTGGGTTAGGGGCTGAACATGGCAATTTGGGAGGCTGAAAAGCAAGTGGTAGGCATCGTAGCAATGGCATAGCAAAAGAGCGAGCAAACTAGCATAGCAAAGATAGTAGTGATTTCGAGGGTATGATCATCTTGCCTGAAATCCCGCAAGGAAGAAGAACGAGTCCATGAGGAAGACAAACGGACGTAGTCGAATGGTTCCTCACAAACGTGACGTTATCGGAACCAACCCGAAGAAGCAACACCGGAAAGGAAGAAAACAACATAGTAAACAACCACCACATAAACATGGCATGATGCACAACCAAATGTGATGCATGTCCGGTTTAATGAAGCATGGCATGGCAAAGTGCACAAGCAATCCTACAAATTAAGTGGAGCTCAATATGCAACGGGTTGCATATTGACGGAACACCACATGACTTATTTAGTTCGATCTCGTTTATGTACCCAACAATATTAAATGTTATTAAACATGGCCAGAGGGTGAAGCAAAGTAAAACTACCTATCTAGTCAAGGTTAAATGAGGCCGGAAGCAACGAACAACAATTCCGGAAACTCCTCATGAGCATAAATTAGGTTTGGTGCTGTTCTGCCCTAAACACAATTTTAGAGTTGTTTAACATGCAAATAAAGGTCACCATGTTAAACAAGGCATTTTTCTACCCCATTTACATATATAAATTAATAAAATCCGAGTTACGGTTAATTAGATATGAATTAAAGCATTTTAACATGGCATTTAAGCAAATTTAACCAAACATCAATTTAAACAATTTTAATTGTTGTTATCATGATGCGGATGACATATGCAAGTTTAAAGCAATTATTATTTAAGTTTACAAGAGCAATAAGAAGCATTTGTCACCGTGGCAGAAACAAAAGGGGTGCCACGGCAACGAATCCGAAAATGACGCCACGGCAACATATCGTTCCGGTAGCTCATGGAGATACCGGTGCAAAAGGAAGCGTGCGGATGTGCGAAACATGCTAGAGATGGTGGGGTGCTCCCGACTACCGGGTTCCCATGGGTTAGTGGCATGGAAACGAGAGACAACTGGACACAGTGCAAACACAAGCATCTCAAACATCACACCACATTCGTTCACGGCGGTCGTCTCGGGGTTATACCTTCGAAGCGAGCATTATCGGAATGGATCGAGTTCGGCGGTAGGGGTACACGTGTCGACGGGGAAGTAGTTGTTCACGGGGTCGTCGTGGGAAGTAGCGGTTCACGCGACGGTAGTGGAAGTAGGGGTACATGACGACGTAGAGGTACTCGCGACGGTAGTCGTTCACGTTCACGTTACACGGGTCTTCGGCGACGGTCGTCGTACATGGTTCGGAGTGGTACTTGCACCTTCGGACTTGATGAATCCGAGGGCTTCGGGGTCGACGGTAGTCGTACACGTTTTGAAGGGGTACTTGGGGTCTTCGAACTTGCCGGTCTCGTCAACTCTAAGGAGTACTTGGCATATCCATGTACTTGGCGTTCCGGTGTGGTAGTCGAACTTGACGGATCCGAGAGCTCCGGGCGTCGTGGTACTTGGCGAATCCGCGTAGTCATGCACGTTCCAACATCACACTTGAAGGGACACCGACGGCGTGGTACTTGGCAAATCCGGGAGACGGTACTTGACGATCCAGGTATGTGTCTTGATGGGCTCGACGATTCCAAGTGACATCGGCACACATCCACGGTAATCGTCCACTTGAAGGCGGTAGACGAAAAGACAAACGAGGTACTAGGTGTGCCACGAGCAACGTTGTGGTGCAAAGGTGCAACGGTGGGCTCGAACACGAAAATGTTTCTGGGATGCGACATGGGAGATGGGACGCACGCAGCAGAGGCTAGCGGCAACGCAGGTCCACGGCCCCCAACCAGAATGAGTAGGACAATGAGGAGGGCAGGACACAGGCACACCACGGAGGCCGGTGGTGCCATGGACACGCGGGTCAGGCGAGCTCGCAGTCTCCAGGCGGAGGAGACGGACGACAGCGGCCTACTGGTCGCCGGCAGGACGGCTGGAGTCAAGGAAGAAGGAGGCCGAGGCGCGGGGTGCTCTGCGAGGAGAAGGAAGAGGAGAGGCGGCGCAGGAGGAATAGGGGCGCGCCGGGAAAAGGCTTAGTCGTCGCCGGCTGTGTTGGAGGCGATAGGGCACGGGGCTCCTCCCCTGGCTCGAGGTGGAAGGGAGGAAAAAGGAGACGAAGGGAGGAAGACCGAGGGGGGATCGGGACGAGCAGAGCGCTGGAGGGAGATGTGATGGGATCGGGTATGGGGCGCTGCCACTTTCTCCTCTGGTGGCGCACAGGAGGGAGGAAGGAAACGAGAGGGAGGTGGCGGTTCTACGGGAGGAAGAGGGATCCGAGTGAGGAAGAGATGGATTGGGGAAGGGAGATGGATCGGGAAAGGCCCACGAGTCTAGGGTTAGGAGGGGCTGGGCCAATGGGCCTAGCCTCGGTGCAGATGTGTCGCGGGGATAGTGAGCGAGCTGGGCAGGTTGCAGCTGGGCTGGGAGGCCCAGCCGGCTCTTCTCTCTCTCCCATCTCCTTCTCTTTACAAAAAACAAAGAAATAAGAGAAGGGAAAAGAGAGAATAGAAGGTTAGAGGAAGAATTTGGGCACGGGGAATATTTTTCCGGACTCGCAAAAATATGCTCGTTCCGAGAAAATAGAAAAGGCCATGATAGAAAGATTTAAATTCAAACTCATTTGATTTAAATTCAAATGATTTGAATGGAAAGTGGGTGATAGGAGGTCCAAAATTGTTGAGAAATTAGGTGGAGCTCCGGAAAATGATGAAAGGACAACTGGCAAAGTTAGACGCCAAGAGTTTGTGATAACAAAGGCAATGAGATTTATTTTGCAAGTGTGTTCCGGTTAATTCCAACAAATGAAATATTTAATATAGCTCCCTAATATCGGGAGGATATGTTATAAAGAGAATCACCATGTGAATTCCCTCGATTTAAATGGGTCAAAGATCCATGCAATTTATTTAGTTGAGTTGCAAAAGATTTATGAGATGCTGGCATGATGTCATGATGCAATGCAAAAAAATAAAATAAAAGGGCAAGCCCAAATGAAACACACGGCAAAACCCGGAAACCCTGGAAGGCATCTGAAGCTCCGGTCTTGGGGCGTCACAAGCCAACCAGCTAGTGGTTGTAGGTGGCAGCTATTTATAGCCTAGGGAGCAGCCCGACATGATAAGACATAAATGCCCTTCAATGATATGACCGTTAGGTGGATAGATATTTTGGGACAGCTGGCGCATAGCACAGCAATGGTCGGAATTTTGAGTAGCAAAATCCTCAGGGCTATCATGTTCCTCACTGTGTAGGCAATCTGCACTAGCGAATTCCTAACTCCTTAGTCAGAACAAATTCCTCAGAGACTAGAATAACTTCGTCTCTGTCACTGAAGAAATTGACTGAACTATATGAGATTTCTAATGGCTTCACTCGAAGGGATTGGTAGGTGTAGGATTTTGAGTTGAGCATCACATGGAAATTATTCCTTAGTATTTCCTTGTCACACCCTAGTTAGTTCAAGCATTAGAGTGTGCATCATGTTTAAATTCCTCTTAAATTTGAAATGGGGAAGACAGAACCGCCAACACCCCCCCTGGAAACAACTAGGGTTTACTAAAATTATTTTCAATGAACCTGAAATGCCCTTCTAAAAATTTCACTCTCTTTGTCTTGGGTTAGAACCTCTGGCAAAATTGGTGCAGAATTTTCTAGGTCAACAGAAGGTCATTGAATTAAATCATAAGTATTTGATTTTGGGAATTTAAATGCTATGAAATAATTTAAATGCTCAAATAATTCTGGAAAAAAATGTTTGTTTTTGGAAATATTCTAAACAGAGCCCACAATTATTTTCAGGATTTTTGGAAATGTTTTAGTATTTTTAATAAAGCCCAACAGTTGCAGAAAAAAATAGAAAACGGAAACAAATCAAAAACAAGAGAGAGAGAGGAAGAAACCCACCTGGGCTTACCTGTGCTGGCCCAGCCCACCTGGCCTGTGCCAGTCGTCACCCACCTTTGCCAGTAGGAAGAGGCGTGTCGCTGGCGCATGCTCCCGCGGCCACCTCCTGCTGCCTCCTCGTCCGCATCCGAGCGCCACGGAGACGCCCAGCACCTCCCTGGACTACTCCCCTCTCTCCCCCCTCGTTTCCCTCACCCTCTCCCGCGATGGCCGAGCGCGTTCCTCGCCGCCGTTCGCCGTAGTTGTCACCAAAGCCACCCCCTCGCCTCCCTGACATGCCCGTGAGCTCTGCCTCCATCGTCTATGCCTCCTCATCGACTCACGCGATGCCGGACGCCTCCAAGCGCCTCCCCGACGCCTTCTTCTTCCTCGGTCCGCCGAGATCGCCGGCAACGCCCCGACGACGTCTGACCTCCCCCGAGCCCACTGAGACGCGTTCTGCAACCGCCATGAGCTCCTCTATCGACCCTCCCTCTTCCTTGCTTCGTTTGCTTGCCATAGACGCCGCCCCCTTTCTCAACGTAGCACGCCGCCACGCGAGCTCGACGCCGGCGTCACTCCGGTGGCCATTTGGTCAAGCGCGGGTGCCTAACACACTCACCGCACCTCGTAGCGCCTTGCTAGAACGTCCGTTTCCCCCCTAGCTTGCTGTAGCAGCAAAACCACCAATGGCCGAGCTCCGGCTGCCGCCACGAGCTCGATTCCGGCGAGTTCGCTCCACCCCAGCTCCTCCCACTTGCCCCACTAGATGCGCGCGAGCCCCAGCTACGCGTAGGACCAAACCGTGGTCGATTTGGTCGCCTGTGGGCGATTTCCGAAGCTCTCCGCCGTCTCGGCCTCACCGGCGACTAAACGCTGGCAGGATTAACCCCGCTGACCAGGGGTTTGACCCCAGTTTGACTCCGCCTGAGACACTGATAGGTTGGGCCGGCACCTAATTAATTTAGATTAGTTTAAATTAGAGCTAATCACTCTATTAGAGGTTAATGATGTCATTAACTAACCCTCTCTCACTGACATGTGGGCCCAGAGCCTAACTAACCTAGTTTAGTGCTAACTAAACACTAACTAACTCTGTTAGTTAGCTGAGAGACTGACAGAAGGGGCCCACCAGTCAGGTTTGACCTGGGCTGGTGCCTTTGACCCGCTGACGTCACAGTGACACAGTGCTGACGCATTAATTCAATTACTGGATTTATTCTTTCATAGGAAATTCCAGAAAATAGTCAAAACTTCTAAAAATCATAGAAAATCAACCATAGCTCCAAATGGAAAGATTTATATATGAAAAATGATCAGAAAAATTCAATCTATCCATCTGTAATGGTTTCATGCATGACAAAACAAGTTAACCGTGCTGTTTAAACAGAATAAGGTAATGCACTAATAAGGCCACGTTTAATGAGCTAATATTTGAATCTTTGATTCAAATGAGTTCATTCCCTTCTGTTTTAGCTTGCATTAGGCCAAGACACTTTCATCTTGCCATGTCATAGCATGCATCATATTGTTGCATATTGCCATGTGTTGATTATGTTTCGGTGTGTCTTTCGTGGTAGGTTCTGCCTCCGAGGATAACCCCGAGTATCCGTCCGAAGGGCAGTACCCTACTACCTCTACAACAAGCAAGCAACCCATTGATCATTCTGATACAACCCATGGTCTCGCTTCTGCTCTTGTTTACTGCATTAAGACATCACGATTCAAACTGCTGTGTGCTACGGTAGTTGAACCCTTATCCTCTGCATGACCTATCATTGCCACAGTAACTAGATGAAACCCACTAGCATGTGTAGGAGTTGATTGAGCCATGTATGTGATTCCTACCTTGCTATGCCTGCTATGCTTAGAGTTGTGTCAGGTCTGGTTCATCTGGGTGATGGGCTAGAGTGATATGATTATGTCGGTAATATGAGGAATGTGTTGAACATGTTTTGGTAAAGGTATCGATGAGAGGCCATGTAGGAGTACATGGTGGGTTGTTTCATTGAGGCTGTCCATAAGAACTGAGATCCGTATGTGTGATTTAAGATGCAGTTACTACCATACATTGGGCCCGAAACCAATGGACCCTCTCGGCTTCTTAATCACCCTAGTACTCTGTCCGGGAGTTTCAAATAGTTTCTGGTGTTTGTAGGTTATGTGTTGGCGGCCGTGCGTAGTGCTGACCCTAGGGGTGGGCTATGTTGCGGTAGATACACCATGGCCGGGTATGCCGGGCGCCCGTTTGGCGTCTCGGGACCCTGTACACATCATTCGGGGACGTATGTGGAAAACTCGGCCGGACTCCCTGCGGATGGAACCTGGATAGGTGATAGACCTGGACTAGAGACTTAAGTGTTTAGGTAGGCTGTGGCCGACACCCTCGCTGGGCTTCCGCTTGAAGGTTCCCGAGTACATGTCGTGTAAACGGCGGTAAGTGGTGAAAGCGTGTATGATGAAGTACACCCCTGCAGGGTATAAAACTATTCAAATAGCCGCGTCCGCGGTAAAGGACTACTTGGTTGCCTATACAGTTCATAGACAAGTTAATGGTTACTACTAAAAGAACTCAAGATAAGTGTGACTACCGAGGATGGCCCTCTCATAGGATGATGAGGGAGGATCCCCGGTGGAGCATTGTGTTGGTGAGCAGTGGACTCATGTGCGAAAAATATTTTACTAGTGGAGTTCCATAGGATAGCTTAGCCAAGAGTCAAAGCTGGCTTGTTGCAATAACCCCACCACCTTCTTGAGATTAAACATGTATAGTAGGTTCTGCTGTAAGACTTGCTGAGTACCTTTGTACTCATGTTTGCTTAATTACTGTTTTCAGACGACAAACACCACCCCCTCCAATGGGTTCTACGTAGACCTTGACGTCGACGAGTGACTAGCCACCCTGGTGGTGATCTTGGCCATGGAGGGCCCTATGTAGATAATCAGGATTCGAGAAGCCTTCTTTCTTTCTAGTGTCTATACTCAGACTAGTTGCTTCCGCTTGTGCTTGTATGATTGTATGACTTGAGTGTCGGGTCATGTGACCCCTATCTATATGAACATGTTATGTATGCCTCTCTGGAGGCTTTAAATAAAGTACTTGAGTTGTAGAGTTTTGTTGTGATGCCATGTTGTATGTACTCATATCGGGCATATTGTGTGTATGATTGAAATGCTTGGTATGAGTGGGATCCGACAATCTAGTTGTTTATCTTTGGCAGCCTTTCTTATGGGGAAATGTAGTCTAGTGTTCCTCGAGCCATAGTAGTCCGCTACAGCCCGGTTCACTGGAGTCCTGCTAGCCCAGCACTACTGTTCAGCACACTTGACTGGCCGGCAAGTGTTTCACTTTGTTCCTATGTCTGTCCCTTCGGGGAAATGTCACGCGGTGACTTCCGGAGTCCTGCCTAGCCTGCTACAGCCCGGGTTCCCCGGACTCCTGTTAGCCCAGTGCTACAGCCCGGAATCACTCACTGATGACCGATATGCTCGATGTGATTCATGTACGCATGTCTCCATAGGTCTGTGCCGCTTTGGGTTCACGACTAGCCATGTCGGCCCGGGTTCTCTGTCATATGGATGCTAGCGACATCATATGCATGAGCCAAAAGGCGCAAACGGTCCGGGGCCATGGTAAGGCGACACCCGTGGGATACCGTGCGTGAGGCCGCAAAGTGATATGAGGTGTTACCGGCTAGATCGATGTGGCTTGGAATCGGGGTCCTGACAGCGTTGGCATCAGAGCCGGACTGCCTGTAGGTTCGTTGAGCCAAACTGGTCGATGTCGAGTCTAGAAATGCTTTAGTTATATGTAGGGGAATTGATTGTGGGACGGAACGTAAGGCTCTTTTACTCCTTTACCCTATGCCTATGATCTGAGTCATTCTCTTCTCATTCAACGTGGGTTAAGGACTAGGCTCTCTTCGTCTATCAGGTTCACGTGTTACTAATCCGTACTAGCTTATAGGATTGTTGTTACAAGCCCCAGTTCAGTTTCTACTACTTTTAGTATGATTGCTATTTGAATCAGAACCTTGATGTGATATTGTTGAGTGGTATTGCAGACTGTTGCGGATGTCTCAAATCTTTTTTTGAGCATTTACAGCTGTTATGCTGTCCAATTTTCTCTAGAAATTCTAATGTCTTTGCATTATGGTTGTGCTTTCAGATGGCCGACCGTGCTCAAAACCAAGTGGTTCGCCTGACCCGGTGCCTCGATGTGCCCGGTCATACTGCTATGTTAGTCCGGGTAATGATCGAGACGGGTTACCGTTGGTATCTCGAATACCCTGTCGAACAGCAGTTCCGCGACTTTAACCAAAGCCAATATTTCTGCACCGTCAGGATATTTCCTTCTTATCCTGGATCTACCGAGCCCCTTCACTGTTCCAATGGACTCGGGGTTACTATTGAGATGGTTGTGCAGGATGCTGCCTATTCCATGATGACCATCATGCGAGTCCGGACTGGCCTGCTTCGGAACACCGACTTCTGTTACATGCCAGCTTCACTTCTGGGAGTGCAAGGGTATCTTCAGGCTATCTATGCTGACCCCACTCAGGAGGACTCATTAACTCGTACCACTGCCGAGATGCTCGAAGATAAGGACCGAGAGAATCGGGCCTTGAGGCTGGAGCTTTTCAATACCCGTGCTAATCATTGGGCTACATTGACTCGGTTTGCACCTGTGATGCAAGCTAGATGTATGGATACAAGGGATCTGTATCCTGTGAGATCTGCTCTGCCAGACATGGTGGATTGGCGTGATGTGGGAGGCATCACCCCACCCCGTGGTCCCCGCAGGCCACCGTTTGTTGGTCCAAGACCTCATCCTAGCCCCTTTGGTCCATAGGCTCCTCAGGACTGTTTGTTCCCGGATGACCACGTAGAACTTCCAGGCTATGGAGGTGACTTCTATGAGGACTACTACGGAGCTGTCTGAGTTAGTAGTAGTATCACTAGTATTGTAGTAGTTGTATCTCCACTGTCCTCCGTGACTTGTGGAATATGACTTTGTGTGTAATCAATTTCGGAGGTGTAGACAAATAATGTATAGAAGCTTGGAATGCCTCCGATGAGATGTAACGTCTTTCATCATAGTTGTACTGTAGCCTGGGCTTGTACTAAACTATGTATGATGTGTATGACCATTGGTATATATATGGCAGTTTTATATTACCATGACATACAGATGAACATCTCTGCATTCTGTGTTATCCATTACATTCTGCACTTCCTTGCTAAGTTTGAGCCATCCTTATCTAAACCATTGTCTTGTTTTCTCCTAGGATGGTCAACACCCGCAGCAACCCTGCTGCCCCGGAGCAGGGGGAAGCCAGTGCAGCTAGGGGTGAAAATCTGCCTCACCCGCCTTCTCTGGCCGAAGTGATGCTGGAGGCGGAAAGAAACAAGCATGGGACTAACCGCCTGCTAGAGCGGATTGAGCAGAACACTGCACGCCATCAGCGAAATGACTTGGTGTCAATCAATGACTTTATCAAGCTGTACCCACCAAAGTTTAACCATTCCGTCCAGCCCCTCGACGCGGATGACTGGCTTCGCAGCATCACCCACAAGCTACATTCTGCCAACGTAGTCGAAGCCGAAAAGGTTACTTACGCTGCCTACCATCTCGAAGGCCCTGCTAGCCTCTGGTGGGAAAATTTTGAAGCTATGCGCTCGGTCGGCCAAATCACTACTTGGGCTGAATTCAGTGAGGCTTTCCGTGAGCATCACATTCCGGAAGGTCTCATGGATCGCAAGAGGGACAAGTTCTGCAATTTCACCCAAGGAAGACTAACTGTGGATGCATATAGTCGTGAATTTGGGAATCCGGCATGCTATGCCCCTGAAGAGGTATCTACTGACGCTAAGAAGCGGGCAAGGTTCCGCAAGGGACTTAGCCCTGAGCATCGCCGCGATCTTCGTCTGCACGAGTGCACCTCCTTTTAGAAGTTGGTCAATAAAGCCATCAGTGCTGAGACAGGCCAGGCTGATTATGACGCTTCACGCAAGCACTCCCATGATTTTGGCTCTTCATCCGACTCTGGAGCTCAGAAGCGCCGGGTGTGGATCCCAAGCACGGCACTGCCACCCAGGTTCATCCCGAGGCCATCCTTTGAGGCGCCTCGTCCCAACCAGCAGTTTGCACCGCCCAAGCCCTATGGTGGCCCCACTGCTAATGCTGCTCCACGCCCCAATGTGGTGACATGCTTCAAGTGTGGACAGCCGGGTCACTATAGCCGAGAGTGTCCCCAGAACAACAACCCCAATCAAGCTGGAAAGTTCGTTGGCCGTGGTAAGCCCGCGGGAAAGACATTCTACGCCAAGACGGTCACTACTGCCCGTGGTCATGTCAACTATGTTTCAGCCGAGGAGGCTCATGAGGATCCTAACGTCGTCCTTGATACGCTCCTTGTTAACTGCCATCTGGCATCTGTTCTTTTTGATACTGGAGCATCTCATTCATTCATATTCGAGAACTATGCTCGATTGCACAACATGACATTCTGTGACATGCGCTCTACCATGGAAATTCAAACTCCTGGCTCTAGATGGCAAACTTCCAGAGTAAGCCATGGGAACGAAATTCTTGTCGATAGACTTGTCTTCCTTGCTTCCTTAATTGCTCTCAAGTCCTCGGACATAAACATCATTTTGGGTATGGACTGGATGTCAGCTCATTATGCTAAAATTGATTGTTCCACTAGAACCATTCAACTTACTCACCCATCGGGCAAGACAGTCAATGTCTTAACTCGAGTGGCCAAGCGCCAGCTTTACTCCCTAAATGCCAACCCCCTTCCAGACCTTGAGGATGTTCTGGTAGTCCGAGACTTTCCGGATGTCTTTCCAGAAGAACTGCCAGGTGTTCCACCTTACAGGGATGTCGAGTTTGTGATAGACCTTGTTCCAGGAACTGTTCCAATTTCTAGAAGACCCTACAAGATGGCACCCTTAGAACTAGCCGAGCTTAAGAACCAACTCGATGAGTCCTTGAAAAAGGGATTCATCCGTCCTAGTTCCTCTCCTTGGGCTTGCCCCGTCCTCTTCGTCAAGAAGAAGGATGGAACGGATCGAATGGTTGTAGATTATCGACCTGTCAACTTGGTCACCATCAAGAACAAGTATCCGCTTCCTAGGATCAACGATCTGTATGATCATCTCGCTGGATCCTAAGTCTTTTCCAAGATGGATTTGAGGTTAGGCTACCATCAGATCAAAATCAGAAACGGGGACATTCCCAAAACGGCCTTTGTTACTCGTTATGGCCAATACGAGTACACCGTTATGTCCTTCGGTTTAACAAATGCCCCAGCTACCTTCTCCTGGTTAATGAACTCGGTTTTCATGGAGTACTTGGATAAATTCGTCGTAGTATACCTTGATGACATACTCATCTACTCCAAGAATGAAGAGGAACATGCCGAACATCTAAGGCTGGTATTGATGAAACTTCGAGAGCATCGCCTTTACGCCAAATTCTCCAAGTGTGAATTTTGGTTGCCAGAAATGACCTATCTTGGCCATGTAATCTCTGGAAAGGGTATTGCTATCAATCCCGAGCGAGTTCAAGCCGTCCTTGATTGGACTCCACCTGAGATGGTCAAGCAAGTTCGTAGCTTCCTTGGCTTAGCGAGCTATTGCCGCCACTTCGACGAGAATTTCTCCAAGGTTGCTAAACCTCTAACTGAAGTCCTCAAGAAAGATAAAAAGTTCGAGTGGACTCCACAGTGCGAGTTCAGCTTTCAGGAACTGAAAAGACGCCTGACATCTGCTCCCGTACTGGTACCACCAGATTTCTCCAAGGACTTTATTATCTATTGCGACGCCTCGCGGCAAGGACTAGGTTGCATACTCATGCAAGATCGTCAGGTAATTGCCTATGCTTCACGGCAATTACATCCACATGAGGAAAGTTATCCCACACATGATCTTGAGCTTGCAGCTGTAGTCCATGCACTTACAACTTGGCGACATTACCTTGTCGGTAATCATTGCGAGATCTTCACCGATCACCAAAGTTTGAAATATTTCTTCACCCAACCAGATTTGAATCTCAGGCAAAGACGTTGGGTCGAGTTGATCTCGGATTACGACTTAGGAATAACTTACACCCCGGGCAAAGCCAATGTCATGGCTGATGCGCTAAGCCGTAAGTCCTGTTGTAACAACCTGATGTTACAACAAAGTCAACCACTTCTCCATGAGGAATTTCGTAAGTTTAATCTTCACATTGTTCCTCGAGGATTCCTATCTACCCTGGTGGCGAAACCTACCCTTACAGATCAGATCATCAAGGCACAGAAGGTAGATCTGGGAATCTCCCGTATTAAGAGAAACATTAAGAAAGGAGTCGCGAATTGTTTCTCCATTGATGATCAAGGTGTTGTATACTTTGGAAATCGCCTAGTGGTTCCAAAGGCACGAAACCTGAGGCGGCTGATCCTTAAGGAAGCTCATGAATCCCCTCTCACCATTCATCCCGGTAGTACTAAAATGTATCAAGACCTACGCCAGAGGTTTTGGTGGACTAGGATGAAAAGAGAAATCGCTCAATACATTGCTAGCTACGACGTCTGTTGTCGTGTTAAAGCAGAGCACCAATAGCCTGCTGGAACCCTTCAACCTTTGGCTATTCCCAAGTGGAAATGGGATAAAATCAGTATGGATTTCATCACTGGGTTTCCCAGGACCAAGAGAGGGAATAATGCCATCTTCGTCATGATCGACCGTCTTTCCAAAGTAGCCCATTTCCTACCTGTTCGTGAGAGTATCACTGCTAGCCAGCTAGCCGATTTATACATCTCCTGAATAGTGTCTCTTCATGGTGTTCCATTGGAAATTAACTCAGATCGTGGGAGTCTCTTCACCTCTCGATTTTGGGCCATCCTCGGTACTCAAACTTATCTTGAGTCTTTTAGTAGTATCCATTAACTTGTCTATGAACTGTATAGGAAACCAAGTAGTCCTTTACCACAGACGCGGCTATTCGAATAGTTTTATACCCTCCAGGGGTGTACTTCTTCATACGCGCTTTCACCACTTACCGCCGTTTACACGACATGTACTCGGCAACCTTCAAGCGGAAGCCCAGCGAGGGTGTCGGCCACGACCTACCTAAACACTTAAGTCTCTAGTCCAGGTTTATCGCCTATCCAGGTTCCATTCGCAGGGAGTCCGGCCGAGGTTTCCACATACAGCCCCGAACGATGTGAACAGGGTCCCCAGATGCCAAACGGGCGCCCGGCATACCCGGTCATGGTGTATCTACCGCAACATAGCCCACCCCTAGGGTCAGCGCTACGCACGGCCGCCAACACATAACCTACAAACACCAGAAACTATTTGCAACTCCTGGACAGAGTACTAGGGTGATTAAGAAGCCGAGAGGGTCCATTGGTTTCAGGCCCAATGTACGGTAGTAACTGCATCTTAAATCACACATACAGATCTCAGTTCTTATGGACGGTCTCAATGAAACAACCCACCATGTACTCCTACATGGACTCTCATCTATACCTTTACCAAAACATGTTCAACACATCCCTCATATTACCGACATAATCATATCACTCTACCCCATCACCCAGATGAACCAGACCTGACACAACTCTAAGCATAGCAGGCATAGCAAGGTAGGAATCACATACATGGCTCAATCAACTCCTACACATGGTAGTGGGTTTCATCTAGTTACTGTGGCAATGACAGGTCATGCAGAGGATAAGGGTTCAACTACCGTAGCACATAGCAGTTTGAATCGCGATGTCTTAATGCAGTAAACAAGAGCAGAAGTGAGAACATGGGTTGTATCGGAATGATCAATGGTTGCTTGCCTGATGGAGTGGTAGTGGGATACTGCCCTTCAGTTGGATACTCGTTAATATCCTCGGAGGCAGAACCTACCACGAAAGACACATCGGAACACAATCAACACATGGCGATATGCAACAATATGATGCATGCTATGACATGGCAATATGAATGTGTCTTGGCCTAATGCAACCTATAACAGGAAGAAATGAACTCATTTGAATCAAAGATTCAAATATTAGCTCATTAAACATGGCCTTAATAGTGCATTTCCTTATTCTTCTTAAACAGCAAGGTAAACTTGTTTTTTCATGCATGAAACCATTACAAATGGATAGATTTAATTTTTCTGATCATTTTTCATATATAAATCATTGCATTTGCGGCTATGGTTGAATTTCTATGATTTTTAGAAGTTTTAAACATTTTCTGGAATTTCCTATATTAGAATAATTCCAGTAATTTAATTACTGCATCAGCATTATGTCAGGGTGACGTCAGTGGTCAGCGGGGACGTCCAGGTCAACCTGACCAGTGGGTCCCGCATGTCAGTAATTAATTAAACTAATTATTTTTAGCTAAAACTAATTTGATTTAGTTAGCAGAGGGGGGCCCAGTTGTCAATGACTCAGGGGAGTCAACCTAGGCCCGCCCAGTCCACGTCAGCGGTCCAACCTGCCGGTCAATGGGTCAAAGCCTGCCGGCATTTAGCCGCCGGCGAGGCCAGACGCGGCGGCGTGCTGCGGGATTTGCCCACAGGGCTCCATTTGCTACACGGAGAGCAGCTACGCGCAGCTGGTGCTCGCCTGCATCCAGCCGTGGTGATGGCTTGGACGGGGAGTGGCCGGAGCATCGCCGGTGACGAGGTCAGGCGGAGGCCGAAGCTCAGCCAGTTTGTGCGCGTGGCTGCAATGGCCTAGGCAGTGTGGCGCTAGCACCTACAGCCTCTACGTGGCGCGAGGAGTGTGACGGACACAAGCCCGTGACCAAATGGTCACCGGAGTAACGCCGGCGACGTGGTCAGGCGGCGGCGCGTTCGGGCACAATGGATGCGGAGTCTATGGTGTTCTAGGGGCGAAACGGAAATCACGGGGAGGATCAGCAGCTCAGAGAGAAGCCGCAGGGAGGGTCAGCGTGCTCGGGGAACGCTCGGTGCAGTCAGAACGGCGACGGTGATCTGGGCAGCCCGAGGTTGAAGACGATGGCGGCGGGGATGATGCAGGGGCTCCGGCGTCGTGTGGCTTGCCTAGCCGGCGTAGTCGACGACGACGAACCGTCCAGACACGGTGAAAGGGCGCGGGGACAGTGTTGGACGCGGCTGTGGTGGCGGCGGCGACGGTGACGTCTCGGGCGACGTCGGGGAGGGCAAGAGAGAGGGGTCAGAGGGGAGTGCGGGTGTCTACAAGGTCGGGGAGAGCGAGAGGGTTCGTCCCACGTCGACAGCTCGACGAGGGGAACGGCGACGCGGCGGGCAGCTGCGTGGCACGCATGCTGTGCTCACCGTCGAGCACCTGCCTGCCTGGCCGAGCCAAGCAGCTCCCTGGAGCGGTAGCTGGGCTGGGCCGGCAGGTGGGCCTGGTGGGTGGCGCCAGGTAAGCCTTTCCCTTTCTCTCTTTCCTGTTTTGTTTTCTTTTTCTATTTTTCTGTTGCTTTAGGGCTTTATTAAAAATACTTAGGCACTTACTAAAATCCTGAAAATAATTGTGGGCTCTGTTGGGATTATTCCTAACAGCCCTCACTTAAATCCAGAATTATTTGAACATTTAAAATATTTACTAGCATTTAAATGTCCAAAAGAAAATTACATATGATTTAATTCAGTGACCTTCTGTTGACCTAGAAAAATGTGCACCAATTTTGCCAGAGGTTCTAACCCAAGACAAAGAGGGTGAACTTTTTAGAAGGGCATTTCAGGATCATTGAAAATAATTTTAGTAAACCCTAGTTGTTTCCAGGGGGTGTTGGGGGTTTCTGCCTTCCCCAATTAAAATTTAAGAGGAATTTAAACATGATGCACATTCTAATGCTTGAACTAGCTAGGGTGTGACATACGAGGCTTGTTCCGTACAGAAACCATTAGGCTTGTTGTGAGAAGCTCTGGTTTGTGAGAAGCATATCCCCAAACCTTCCCCAAATGGGACAAAAAATTTACCACGCCATGTTGATGCCGCTCCATGATAGCATGCCAAGTTTCATGAATTTCAGACGAGCTTTGGATTTGAACTTAAAAACGAGGTATCTTAATGTTTGCGGCCGAGTGACCGTGGTAGGGTGTTCGACATTCATTTCCATTTCTTTCATGGGACCTAAGCATGCAACCAAGGTCACACATTTGAATTTTCAACCGATTTATATGCATTAGAGCATGTGCATGTAGTTCAAATTTGAATTATGCACATAAATGCATTCAAAGCTCAATTAGTGCATAAAAATGTCCAAACGAACCCCAAAAATTGACCCAACACTCCTGCTATTCTATGTTGACACGAGAAATTTTTTGAAAGCAATAAGAGGCAATGGATATCGTTTCGTCCCCAAAGGTGGGACATTCACTACCGAAACCATCAAGCTTGTTGTGAGAAGCTCTAGTTTGTGTGAAGCATATCCCCAAACCTCCCCCAAATGGGATAAAAAATTTACCACGGCATATGGATGCCGCTCCATGATAGCATGCCAAGTTTCATGAATTTCAGACAAGCTTTGGATTTACTAGAAATTTACAAACCAGGTATCTCAATGTTTGTGGCCGAGTGACCATGGCAGGGTGTTTTACATTCATTTCCCATTTCTTGCATGGGACCTAAGCATGCAACCAAGGGAACAAATTTGAATTTTCAACCAATTTATATGCATTAGAGCATGTGCATGTACTTAAATTTTGAATTATGCACATAAATGCATGGAAAACTCAGTTAATGCATAAAAATGTCCAAACGATGGCCGAAAAATCCCAAAATTTGACACAAAACTCCCGTTGTTCGATGTTGACACGAGAATTTTTTTAAACCAATAACAGGCAATGTATATCGTTTTGTCCCCAAAGGTGGGACGTTCCCTACCGAAACCATCTGGCTTGCTGTGAGAATCTCTGGTTTGTGAGAAGCATATCCCAAACCTTCCCCAAATGGGACATCCATTGTTCCCTCTCGGAACCACGAGCCTTCTAGTGAGTTGCTCCGGTTTTGTGAGGGGTGTGTGTCCAAACTTTCCTCAAACATGCCAATTTTTTTGGAATTATAATGTCATGTCACTCCATGCTTAATTGTGTCATAGCCGTTAAACAAATATGTTTGAAAATTCCTTCCAATTTACTACACATGGAATTAAATCGCACACAAGTACACAAAATGTGATTTTTTGAACCATTATGGCTAGCTGTTGCATGTACATGTAGTTCAAATTTCAATTACGGTCATTAAATGGCTAGAAAATCACTTAAATGTCTGAAAAGGTCAAATGACCCCTGAAATTTTCCAAATTTTGACATGACAGTTGTATTAGTACTACAAAATTTCTCGTACATTTAAAACACCATCCGTTTCCACTTTACTTCAAATTCGTCTTTCACAGCTAATAAAAAATATTTACAACATCACACACAGTTGTTTTCTATGAACCATTTGCGATGAAAATATCTGGGTCTATTTAAGTCTCCCTCCTTAAGCTTCGCTTGCTCGTCTGCTTGAGTGCCGACAACCCCCAAATCCACGAATCCCGATCCCCATTCCCGCACCAGCTTCTTGCAAATATGATGCCGTGGAAACGCTTCGTGAAGGCCCGTACGATGGCCGCGTCCCCTCGAGCGCCGCCGCCTGCATCGAGAGCTCGGCCGCCTACACCGAGAGTGTCGCCGCATCCACATTGAGCGCGGTCGCTTCAGCCAAGAAGGTGTCGGCAGCAGCTGCAGCAGTCGAGACAGCTGTAGCTGCTACTGCGACGGTGAATGCAAATGCCGAGAGCGCTCGAGCTGCCGCCTGTGCCGCCGATGTCGCCCTGGCCTGGGTCCAGGCCATCCATGCCAAGAGCAAGGATCCACACGCCAAGATATTCCAGGCCACCTCGGACGCCAGCATGCAACCCACGTCCAAAAAGACGGTGGTGGCCATGGAGCACCTGCTTCCTCATGAAGTCGCCGAGCGGGAGCTGGAGATGGAGGAGGAGGTGGAGATCGAGGAGCGCTGGGAGGAGGAGTTGCGCGTGGCCGAGATCAAGGTAGAGAAGAGTCCGTCTGTCGAGGAATCGGCGGTGGATACCAACGTGAGCTCTTGCTCAACCAATACTACCAGTAATACTACCTTGAGGGAAGCACTAAGGACAAGGACGCGGTCGACTTCAGCGGGGGGGGGGGGGGGGAGGGACGTTGAGTCCACCAACGGCGGCATGTCGCCAGGATAAGTCATTGACGTGTCATCTCACACCGGCAATGCACAGGCCAGCGCGGTGGCGGATTTGTTAAAATTATGCATACTTAGGCATTGTTTTTAATGCTAGTATTTTGTTAGAGCAATGTTTAGGTTAACTGGCGCTGTTTAATTACTAAAATTGCTCGATTCAGTAAGCGTGGTCTGTCTGTTGTACGCTCTTTTGTGTGCCCAAATTAGCAAGCAATGTTAAAGTATGCAATGAAGTACCCAGGGAAATTTCCACCAAAATTTGAATTATCAAACTCATCCCATGCGCGTAAAGTGGAAGAATCGTTTGCGATGCACACAGCTATTCAAAGTAAATGGTCCGGCGGCAACGCACGCGAAGTTTCCCTCCACATTTCAAAAAATTTGGCCTACCGCCAAAATATCTACCCCCGCCCCCTCCCCCCTTCCCCACCCCCTTTTCTCCTAGACCACAAGTCACATTCCCCCTGTTTCCTCCATCCTTCCTTCCTTCCTCAACTATAGCCACTTCCTCGCTCTCGCCGTCTCGCATCCTACCGCCGAGGTCGCCATGGTCTTCTTCAAAGACCTCTCCAGCAGTTCCTCCTCCGGCGACGACTCCTTAACCACCCATGTATGCCTCTCTTCTCTCTCTCTCTCAGGCTATGACCTAGAATGAAGGATTTTTACTCGGCGGCCGATTTGAGTCATTTCTTCCTCTTGTAGCTCCCTAGGACCATAAGTGGCAATGAATGGAGCGGGGTGGCTGAAGATCTATCTTCTCATTGTCACCATCAATCTCCATGCGTGAAGCTAGTTGTGTTTGAATCTTTGGACAATGGGAGGAAGTTTCTCGCATGTGCAGCGAAGGTTAGACCCTCTTTCATTACTACAAATCATTTGTTAGATGTGATTCAGACACTGTCATGGTCCCAACCCATTCATACCACACCTTTAACGAAACGCATCCTAAGACAGTGTCAAAGTTTGTACCTAGTATCTTAAATTGTTGCCATCTCATCAGTGGTGCCATTAGAAAATTATTTGGCACCACTTCAGCAGTTTGTGCAGCCAACTTTGGTCCACACGTCCGAGCAGACAAGCAGTAAAATAGTAAATCTTTATGGCACGAAGGAACTGGGCATCGGAGCAACTACGTGCTCCGAAGTCCGAGTCCCTAATTTTTTTCCGCTGCATCGGCTCGCCAGTGCAGGGCACCGGTGTGAGATGTAGCAACAGTTGTCTTTACCCCAACTTTGGCCTATATAGTGGACGTCCTTAGGGCTATTAGTTCTATGTTACTAAATTTGTGCATGTACACACCTGTTAGTATCAATTTGTAGCGTTGTTGTAGTTAATTATAGCTTTTGATGTTCTAGAATTTTGTTGTTGTCTCAGTAGCAATTAATTCATTTGCACATTGATCTTTTTGAGAAGATATGACATAGTTAACATGTTTCTTCACATTTTCATAATACGCATTGGTTATTTTCTATGTTGCTATAAACCCATTTCCCCTACAATTCTTACTGGTCTAGTTTTAAATATTATAGGATGAACGGAAGTGTTCTTACTTGGAGTGGGTTGATCAAGAGTGGCCACGGTCTTTGAAGATGTGCCTAGAGAAGCTCTGGAGCATGTATGAGGAAGAGAACAGATGTAGGCTTAGAGAAAGTGTTGTCAATGCTGAAGAATATTTGAAGATGCGGGATAAAAAGAAGAAGGTGGAGAAGGAGCTCAGATTCTTTAAATCAGACTTTGCTAAGATGGTGTTGGCCAAGGAAGAGGCACTTTCCCAGTTGGCTAGAGCAAAACAGGTTCTTATTGGACTGAAAGCAGAGGTGGATAAGATGAGCCTGGATGATATTGATTAGGGAGATGAATATATTGTTCTTATGAAGTTGAACTAGCTATATGTTGTATTGTGTTGTTTTCATGTAGCTATCGTACTATGATGTTATAATATATTTATGTGCCTGCTATGAAATTGGTAAACAGTTGTTTGATATGAAATTAGAATTTGCGTAATACAGGAATTATTAATTGTAAACTAATAAACCTGCTAAATGTGGCATGGACCTTTGCAAACGGTTCTAGCAGTAAAAGCGCATGCGATGGATAGCCCAATGCCACACAGTTTTCTTCATCAAATCATGTGTGATGTAGTTGATAAAAGCAAATAGTTCACAAAGGCAGACCGTGTGTGATAGTTAGACCTTTCACAAACGAGCCTACACATAAAATTGTCTGGGATGTACATACAAACGGAAACGTTTTCCTAGGATTGACTTTGTGGGATGTACATAAGAACGGAAACGTATTCCTTTAATTGACTGTGTGATATACATACGTACGGGAATGTTTTTCTGGGATTCACCAGGTGGGATGTACATATCTACAGAAATGTTTTTGGGGATTCCCCATGTGGGATGTACATACCTACAGAAATGTTTTTCTGGGAGTTACCGCGTGGGATGTACATACCTACGGAAATGTTTTTCTGGGATTCACCATGTGGGATTTACATACCTATGGAAATGATTGGGTTTCGATGCCTCGCCCGATCGCACATAGCCCCAGCTTGTGTCCCAGGAGGGCATATCCCGGACGATTTCTGGGTCGTGTGGGAAGGACCCCCTATCGCCGACACTCACTTAGTGACGGTTCCAAATGACGTCGCGGAAAAGGGTTAAAACCCGTTTGTATAGCACCGATGCGTACTAGTGATTATCTCATAGGGTCAAGGATCATATTCGACCACACCTTTTAAAATTGTTGGAGGGGCTCCCTTGAGCATTGTATTAGACTGGTAGGTTTAGGTGAGTTTAGCCTTTCTGGATTTTTCTTTCCTAGACTTAGTTTTGTACAGTTTACCTGTCTGGACCTGTTTTGCATTTAATAAAAGACTGTGGGGCTGTGCCCCTCAGTATTTAGTAAAAAACACCTCAGATGACATACGTGTATTAGAAATAAATACCAGAATAGCACCTTAATAATATTAGCAAGTAATCATTTAACAAACTAGATGCCAATGATCATGGCGTAACGATAAGTACGAATTCACAAGCATATATATATAAGGAACTCACAAAATATTAACATGCACAAATTAATTAAATATTCAAGACTCTCTATTATTAAGATCATGGTGCTACTTTGAAGCACAAGTGTGGTAAAAGGATAGTAGCATTGCCCCTTCTCTCTTTTTCTCTCATTTTTTATTGTTTTTTGGGCCTTCTCTTCTTCTTCTTTTTCTTTTTTTGTATTTTTTATTTCCTCACATGGGATAATGCTCTAATAATGAAGATCATCACACTTTTATTTACTTACAACTCAATACTAGAACAAAATATGACTCTATGTGAATGGCTTCAGCGGTGTACCAAGATGTGCAATGAATCAAGAGTGACATGTATGAAAGAATTATGAACGGTGGCTTTGCCACAAATACGATGTCAACTACATGATCATCCAAAGCAATATGACAATGAAGCATGTCATAATAAACGGAATGATGGAAAGTTGCATGGAAATATCTTGGAATGGCTATGGAAATGCCATAATAGGTAGGTATGGTGGCTGCTTTGAAGAAGGTATATGGTGGGTTTATGATAACGGCGAAAGTTGTGCGGCACAAGAGAGGCTAGCAATGGTGGAAGGGTGAGAGTGCGTATAATCCATGGACTCAACATTAGTCATAAGAACTCACATACTTATTGCAAAAATCTATTAGTCATCGAAACAAAGTACTATGCGCATGCTCCTAGGGGGATAGTGTTGGTGGGAAACGACACCTATGGGGTCACTGGGATCCCTTCTACGGTTGGCGGGCACGGGGTCGTGTAAAGAGCGGGTCTGGCGGTTAGCATGCAAATCGTTTACCCAGGTTCGGGCCGCGGAGATGCGTAAAACCCTAGTCCTGCTTTAATGTATATTTGGGTGTTCTTGTGTTCTTGAACTAGCTGCGATGTCTGTCTAGTCCAAAAGATCAGAATCCCCCTCCAGTACGCCTCGGGCCCCCTTTTATAGACAAAAGGGGTCACCACAGTGGCACACAGGAGGTGGAAAGGAGTACAGGGGCTGAGTCTATCCCCTGGCATCATCGGAAAAACGCATTTAATGCGCTGCCGACGTGCCCCTCTTGCTTTATTGGGGACGGCCAAGAAGCTCGTCCCAGCTGTCGTCGCCTCGCCTAGCTCCGACGTGCGTCTAGGCTGACGAGGCGTTGTAGCGCCACATTGGCTGGCTGCTGGGCTGGCACGGTGGTGGAGCTTTCACAAAGATCTGCATGCCACCACGCAGGTGCTTGCTGAGTTGGTGTGGAGGCCGCGCGCTGCCACGCAGATGCCTGCTCAGCTGGTCGAGCTAGCAGCTGCGTGGGAGCGGCGGTGGAGTCTTGGCAGGCGTGGGCCTGGCTGCGGCCCCGCTGGTGTCTTTAGCAATGGCCTTGTTGGGGGCCCGACAAGGGTCTTGCCGCGGCACCGGGGTCGTCCTTGGCAAGGATCATGCCGGGGGGTCTCGTGGATTTCCTTGCAAGAATATCGCCAAGGATCATCGTCTTCTAGTTCTTGTCTGATCTTGTGAATTTAGGATCCTTACAAAGATCTGCATGCCACCATTGAGGTGCCTCCCGAGCCTTGGTTCCAATGATGGTGCCTTCCCCATAAAAAGGGGAAAACGCAGAGGCGCGACTCATTTACTGAGTTGGCTCGGGTCGTGGTCTTCAAGGCGCTAGCGCCCCACGACCATGGGGCAGAGAACGGCCGTCTCATCCATCCCCTCGATTTCTGCTCGCCCGCCACAAGTCCGACGTTCTCTGAAGATGGTAGGAGGTGGGTGCGGGGCTTGAATGACGAGGCGGGGAAACGGGCCACTGCTGATTGGGGCAGCGGGTCGGCCTCGATTCCCTACGCCCCCGATGGTCGGATTGGCTGAGTGGGGAGGCCGAGTCCCAACCCCGCCCCTTTATAAGAAGGGGGAGGGGATGGCACCCCACAATCTTTCATCATCCCTCTCCTTCCACCTCGGCTCCGCTCTTTCATCCGCCTTGGCGAGAGGGGTCGCCGATCCTTCGACGGTGGCGGCGAGGGTCTCTGCTCGACAACGTGTCCCACCTTCCCAAGAGCCCGTGGCGGCGAAGCCGGCCATGAGAGGAAGGGGTAGGGCGAGGCCGAGGCCGGCGTGGCACTCAGGGAAGAGGGGGACAGGGCGGCGCACCGACCTTGACTCTGCCAGTGATGCCTCCCCCAATGGAGGGCCATGTTAGGGACCAGCCTCGTGGGTTCATCATCAGGCTACGTCGGCCACCGCGCCGTCGCCTTTGTCTCCATGTGCCATTCCCTCGGGAGATGGAGCTTGATCCGCCCCATAACCTGAGGTTGCATATGAGGGGCTCCGGGAACCGCGGCACGCGGGTCGACATCAACTTTCCCGCCCCTCGCGTCATGTATCTTCGCCATGGATGGAAGACCTTTGCTCGTATCCATAGCCTAACGGCGGGGCTCATTCTCTGTTTCAAATTAATGGAGAACGGCCTGCTCTCCGTCAAGGTCTTTGGAGACACTGGAACTCGCCTAAAGTTCTGCGTGGAGAGCTCCTCCGACAATGAAGACTCCTCCTCAAGATTGAGTGATGAGGAGGACAGCGACAACGACGACGAGAGCATCGAGCGAGGGCACGTCGACCTCGTCTCCGACTGACCATGTTGCCCCTCCCTCCGCTGTGCACTCTGCCGAGGGCCTTCCTCGTCAAGCTCTCCATATGCGCATTCCCCATCTCCTACTTTTTGCCTTCACCTGTCGCACCTGGGAGGAAAGGGCCAAGAACGGGGATCACGGGGCTCTTATCTTCTGTAGTTTGTAAGCCTGTGGGCACTCGTTAGATTTCAAAATTTGTAATCCCCTTGCTCGTGTACGCATTCCGTATGAGTTGTACTTGTTTGCAACATATGAATGAAAGGAAGGGTGTTTGCCGGGTCTCGTTTTTCACGTGGGCGAGGGCCACACCGAGGAACGCATCCTTGTTATCTTAAGATAAATATGGTATCCCGGCAACAGGCCTTGCCATCCTCCTACTCTATGGCCCGACTACACTCACGCTCTTGGCGGAGTTAGGGGCCGAGTAGGATTAGGCCTTTCGCTCGCCCTCTTCCCATCGCGCTACAACCAAGTTCTAGTCCAAAGTAGAGTTTTCGAACACGGGACGGAGGGGGCAAGATGGTACGAGAGCGAGTGGAGCCTTATATGTTCAAGGTTCATACGAGTGCACGAAGTGGGGGAGAAAAACTTATCTGACGTTGCAGACCCCGGCAACCTTGGCACGCCGCGGTTAGATCCTTGTGTCTGCAATCCCCGGCAACCTTGGTATGCCAGAGACGGAGCGCGGGCTTGTTCTTTTTCTTCCCAATAGCTCATCAGAAATGTCCATGTACCCTGCGAACCAAAGAGGACGGAAAGGAATAGAGTGACGCACACTCAACCTCTATGCTAGGGGTTAGCCGCCGCTAAGCACTATCAACCCTAACCGAGGGAGAGACTCGATCTAGCTTGCATGCTAAAACTTAGGGTGCCAGTGCTTCATTTATTTATGCTCAGGGTCTGCGCCTAGCTTTGTACAAAGGGTTACATGCCTTGCCGACAAGGCTTGTACAAAAGGTTGTTTGCCATGGGGCCCGGCAACCGCGCCTTATGGATAAAACTTGCAAAGATGTTCAATGTTCTAGGAGTTGCTCACTAGAATGCCATCTTCGGTCTCCATGCGGACTGCGCCACGCCTGGTGACTCGTATTACCCTATAAGGGCCTTCCCACTTCGGCGTCAACTTGTTGAAATTCTTGGTCGACTGAACATGCCGAAGAACAAGGTCGCCTTCCTCAAAGCTTTGGGGATGACCCTTGCGGCTATGGTAGCGGTGCAAGGCTTGCTGGTAGCGTGATGCTTGTACAGCCGCCCGAAGAGGATCTTCCTCAAGGAGCGTTGCATCATCTTGCCGCAACTGCTCTTGCTCAAGCTCATCATAAGCAAGCACTCGAGGTGACCTGTATGTGAGTTCCATGGGGAGAACTGCTTCTGCCCCGTAAATGAGGGAGAAGGGTGTCTGACCGGTGGCTCGATTTGGCGTCGTTCTGATCGACCAAAGAACCGCCGGCAATTCATCAATCCAGCATCGCCTGCACCTGCGTAGCCTGTCAAAAGTCCTTGTCCGGAGGCCTTGCAACACTTCAGCATTTGCCCTCTCAGCCTGGCCGTTGCTCCGTGGATGTGCAACAGAAGAAAAACAGAACTTGCTGTCGAGGTCCTAGATGTACTGCATGAAGGCATGGCTCGTGAACTCCGTGCCGTTGTCGGTGATGATTCTATTTGGCACACCGAAACGGTAGACTAGCCCCTTGAAGAATTTGACGGCTGATTGTGATGTCACCTTTCTTACTGTCTCCACCTCCGGCCACTTTGTGAACTTGTCGATTGCAACGTATAAGTACTCAAAGCCCCCGACAACACGGGGAAAGGGGACCAGTATGTCGAGCCCCTAGACCGAGAATGGCCAGCAAAAAGGGATTGTTTGGAGCACTTGAGTTGGTTGATGAAGCTTCTTCGAATGGAACTAACACGCTTTGCACTTGGTTACTAGTGTTGTTGCATCCTGGAGGGCAGGGGCCAGAAGAAACCTTGCTGGAATGCCTTGCCGGCAAGGGCCCTTGACCATATGTGGAAGCCACATATGCCTCCGTGTATCTCTTCCAACAACTCGAGTCCTTCCTCCCGAGGAATGCACTTCAATTTCACACCGTTTGGTCTTTTTCTGTACAGGACATCGTTGACGAACTGATACATGGCAGACCGACGGGCTACTTTCTCCACGTCTTCCTGCTCCTCAGGGAGTTCCCCTGTTGGGAGGAATCGGACGGAATGATGTGCCCATGCCGGAGCTTGAGGCTCGACGGGAAGGACTAAAGGGCACTTCCTCTGCCATGGGAGCAGTTGTGTCTACAGCTAGCAGTTGACGCCCCGCCGGAGTCAGTAGCCCCATGGCTGGCTCAGTGTCCACGGCAACATCCTTGCCGGCGGCTCCCGGGAGCTCGGCGGGAAAGTACTTTCCGGGGCCTGATTTCCTTCGCTTGTTCTGCTCTGTTGATGGTTCAACGGATGGTTAAGTCAGCCGAAGCACAAAAGTACCTGGTTCCACAGGTAGTTTGAAGGCGGCACGGTTCTACAGGTAGTCGGCGATGTTGTTCTCTACTCGAGGAACATGCTCCGCCTGTATACCATCAAAGTGCTCCTCCAGCTTCCTCGCCTCATCTACGTAGGCCTCCATCAACGGGCTTTGATAATCTTTGTTGACTTTCCTAACAACAAGCTGGGAATCACGCCTAACGATGAGCTTCTTGATCCCGAGGTCTGCCGCGATCCTAAGACCGGCAAGCAACCCCTCGTATTCAGTAGTGTAGTTTGTGTTCATCTCCCTGGGAAAGTAGATTTGGATTACATACCTGAGGTGCTCTCCGATGGGTGCGATGAGCAGCACACCAGCACCGGTGCCTTGCAGTGAGAAAGCCCTGTCAAAGTACATAATACAGTTGCGACTTGCCTCCTTGCCAGGGAGGGGTGGTCTCCTGGATCTCTTCGTCTGGCGTTGAGGTCCACTCGGCAATGAACTCTACTAAGACTCTGCTCTGAATTGTCGAAGTACTTTCAAACGTCAAACCAAAGCTCGACAGCTCCACGGCCCACTCCACAATCCTCCTGGTTGTGCCTGGGTTATGCAATATCCGTTGCAATGGGAGGTGGGTGACGACGGTGATCTCGTGTGCTTGGAAGTAATGATGCAGCTTCCTCGAGGCCATAAGGAGGCCAAAGAGCAGTTTCTGCACACCGGAGTACCTTGACCTAGCCCCCTGCAGGAGGGAGCTGACAAAGTAAACCGGGTGCTGAATCACTTTCTTCTTCTGCAGCACTTCATCTGGTTGCGCAGGCTCTGTCCCGCCAGCGTCAAACCCTGCCGGGGGCCTTGCCTCTTCATCCACTAGTGCGGGACTAACCACTTGGTTTGTTGCCGCAAGATATAGCAGCAACGGCTCTTGTGGTTTGGGCGCAACCCGTATCAGTGTAAGGAGAGGTATTTCTTCAAATCCTGCAGCACTACTACGGCCTCTGGGGTCCATTCCATTGGGCCCGCCTTTTTCAAGATTTTGAAAAAGGGAAGGGCACGCTCAGCAGACCTGGACATGAATCTGCTCATGGCGGCAACGCAACCAATGAGCCAACGCACGTCCTTGATCCGCTTGGGTGGCTTAATCTGCTCAATAGCCTTGATCTTGTCTGGATTCACCTCGATCACACGCTATGACACAAAGAACCGGAGAAGTTTGCTGGACGGAACACAGAAGACACACCTCTCAGGGTTCAACTTGAGGTTGATCTTGCGCAAATTCGCAAACGTCTCTTCCAAATCTTGTACAAGTGTCGCCATGTCTTTGGTTTTGACCACTATGTCATCCATATAAGCTTCCATACTTCTATGTAGATGGGGCTCAAAACCAATCTAGACTGCCCTTGCAAACATCGAGCCAGCACTCTTCAAGCCCAAAAGCATCCGTATAAAGCAATACGTGCCACATGGGGTGATGAACGTTGTCTTCTCTCCATTTTCTCTTGCCATGAAGATTTGGTGGTACCCTGAGTAGGCATCAAGGAATGATAACAGATCACACCCGGCCATGGAGTTAACAATCTGGTCAATGTGCAGCAATGGGAAATGGTCCTTGGGACAAGCCTTATTGATACCTGTGTAGTCAATACACAGCCTCCACTTCCCATTTGCTTTGTGCACCACCACCGGGTTGGCCAATGATACATCTCCAACGTATCTATAATTTTTTTATTGCTCCATGATATTATATTATCTGTTTTGGATGTTAATGGGCTTTATTTTATACTTTTATATCATTTTTGGGACTAACCAATGAACTGAAGGCCCAGCCCAAATTGTTGTTTTTTTTGCCAATTTCAGTGTTTCGCAGAAAAGGAATATCAAACAAAGTCCAAACGGAATGAAACATTCGGGAATGTGATTTTCTCAACAAACGTGATCCAGGAGACTTGGAGTGGGCGTCAAGAAACAATTGAGAAGGCCATTAGGCAGGGGGCGCGCCTACCCCCTGGCCGCGCCCTCAACCCTCATGGGCCCCTCGTTGCTCCACCGACCTACTTCTTCCTCCTATGTAAGTCCACGTACCCCGCAAACATCCAGCATCACCATGAAAACCTAATTCCACCGCCACAACCTTCTATACCCAGAGATCCCATCTTGGGGCCTTTTCCAGAGCTCCGCTGGAAGGGGCATTGATCACGGAGGGCCTCTACATCAAGTCCATGGCCTCTCCGGTGATGTGTGAGTAGTTTACTTCAGACCTACGGGTCCATAGCTAGTAGCTAGATGGCTTATTCTCTCTCTTTGGATCTCAATACAAAGTTCTCCTCGATTCTCTTGGAGATCTATTCGATGTAATCTTCTTTTGCCTTGTGTTTGTCGAGATCCAGTGAATTGTGGGTTTATGATCCAGATTATCTATGAACAATATTTGATTCTTCTTTGAATTCTTTTATGTATGATTGGTTTATCTTTACAAGTCTCTTCGGATTATCGGTTTGGTTTGGCCTACTAGATTGATCTTTCTTGCAATGGGAGAAGTGCTTAGCTTTGGGTTCAATTTTACGGTGCTCGATCCCAGTGACAGTAGGGGAAACGACACGTATTGTATTGTTGCCATCGAGGATAAAAACATGGGTTTTATATCATATTGCAGGAGTTTATCCCTCTAAATCATGTCATCTTACTTAAGGCGTTACTCTGTTCTTATGAACTTAATACTCTAGAGGCATGCTGGATAGCGGTCGATGTGTGGAGTAATAGTAGTAGATGTAGAATCATTTCGGTCTACTTGTCGCGGACGTGATGCCTATATACATGATCATGCCTAGATATTCTCATAATTATTCGCTTTTCTATCAATTGTTCGACAGTAATTTGTTTACCCACCATAATACTTATGCTATCTTGAGAGAAGCCACTACTGAAACCTATGTCCCCCGGGTCTATTTTCCATCATACAAGTTTCCAATCTATTTTATTTTGCAATCTTTACTTTCAATCTATATCATAAAAATACCAAAAATATTTATCTTATTATTATTATCTCTATCAGATCTCACTCTTGCAAGTGGCCGTGAAGGGATTGACAACCCCTTTATCGCGTTGGTTGCGAGGTTATTATTTGTTTGTGTAGGTACGAGGTGACTCGCGCGTGGTCTCCTACTGGATTGATACATTGGTTCTAAAAAACCGAGGGAAATACTTACACTTCTTTACTGCATCACGCTATCCTCTTCAAGGGAAAACCAACATAGTGCTCAAGAGGTAGCAAGAAGGATTTCTGGTGCCGTTGCCGGGGAGGCTTACACAAAGTCAAGTCAAGATTTGATCTCCTGCCAACGTGCAATTTCAAGCGCCGTTGCCGGGGAGATCTACGCCAAGTCAAGACATACCAAGTACCCATCACAACTCTTATCCTCCGCATTACATTATTTGCCATTTGCCTCTCATTTTCCTCTCCCCCACTTCACCCTTGTTGTTTTATTCGCCCTTTTTCCTCTCGCCCTCTCTTTCCGTTCACTTTCTCTCCACTTCTTTGCTTGTGTGTTGGATTGCTTTCCTGTCACAATGGCTCCAGACAATACTAAATTGTGTGACTTCACCAGTACCAACAATAATGATTTTATTAGCACTCCGATTGCTCCTCTTAGCGATGCTGAATTTTGTGAAATTAATACTGCTTTGCTGAATCTTGTCATGAAAGATCCGTTTTCTAGCCTTCGTTGTGACTAAACAACTTTGTTGATTTGTGTGATATGCAAAAGAAGAAAGATGTGGACAACGATATTGTTAAACTTAAGCTATTTCCGTTTTGACTTAGAGATCGTGCTAAAGCTTGGTTTTTGTATTTGCCTAAAAATAGTATTGATTCATGGAATAAGTGCAAAGATGCTTTTATCTCTAAGTATTTTCCTCCCGCTAAGATCATCTCTCTTAGAAACGATATTATGAATTTTAAGCAACTAGATCATGAACAAGTTGCACAAGCTCTGGAGAAGATGAAATTAATGATACGTAACTGCCCTACACATGGATTGAATTTACGGATGATTATACAAAAAAATTATGCCGGATTGAATTTTGCTTCTAGAAATCTTTTAGATTCGGCCGCAGAAGGCACTTTTATGGAAATCACTTTAGGAGAAGCTACCAAACTCCTAGATAATATTATGGTTAATTATTCTCAATGGCACACTAAAAGATCTACTAGTAAAAAGGTGCATGAAATTGAAGATATTAATGTTTTGAGTGTAAATGTCAGGACCCCGATTCCAAGTCACATCGATCTAGCCGGTAACACCTCATATCACATTGCGGTCTCACGCACGGTATCCCCATGGGTGTCACCTTACCATGGCCCGGGACCGTTTGCGCCTTTTGGCTCACATATATGATAGTATCGCTAGCATCCATATGATAGAGAACCCGGGCCGACATGGCTAGTCGTGAACCCAAAGCGGCGCAGACCTATGGAGACAGGCATACATGAATCACATCGAGCATGTCGGTCATCAGCGAGTGAATCCGGGCTGTAGCACTAGGCTAATAGGACTTAGGGGAACCCGGGCTGTAGCAGGCTAGGCAGGACTCCGGATGTCACCGCGTGACATTTCCCCGAAGGGACAGACGTAGGAACAAAGTGAAACACATGCCGGCCAGTCAAGTGTCCTCAGCAGTAGTGCTGGGCTCGCAGGACTTCGGTGAACCGGGCTGTAGCGGACTACTATGGCTCGAGGAACACTAGACTACATTTCCCCATAAGAAAGGCTGCCAAGGATAAACAACTAGATTGTCGAATCCCACTCATACCAAGCATTTCAATCATACACACAGTATGCCCGGTATGAGTACATACAACATGGCATCACAACAAAACTCTACAACTCAAGTACTTTATTTAAAAGCTCTAGAGAGCCATACATAACATGTTCATACAGATAGGGGTCACATGACCCGAGACTCAAGTCATACAAGCATACGAGCACATGCGGAAGCAAATAGTCTGAGTACAGACACTAGAAAGCAAGAAGGCTTCTCGAAGCCTGTCTATCCTCATAGGGCCCTCCACGGCTAGGATCACCACCTGGGTGGCTAGTCACTCGTCGACATCGAGGTCTACATAAAACCCATCGGAGGGGGCGGTGTTGTCGTCTGAAAACAGTAATTAAGCAAACATGAGTACAAAGGTACTCAGCAAGTCTTACATCAGAACCTACTATACATGCTCATTCTCAAGAAGGTGGTGGGGTTATTGCAGCAAGCCAGCTTTGACTCTTGGCTAAGCTATCCTATGGAACTCCACTAGTAATATAGTTTTCGCACACGAGTCCACTAATCACCAACACAATACTCCACCGGGGATCCTCCCTCGTCATCCTACGAGAGGTACATCCTCGGTAATCACACATATCTTGAGTCTTTTAGTAGTATCCATTAACTTGTCTATGAACTGTATAGGTAACCAAGTAGTCCTTTACGGCGGACGCCGCTATTCGAATAGATTTATACCCTGCAGGGGTGTACTTCTTCATACACGCTTTCACCACTTACCACCGTTTACACAACATGTACTCGGCAACCTTCAAGCGAAAGCCCAACGAGGGTGTCGGCCACGGCCTACCTAAACACTCAAGCCTCTAGTCCAGGTTTATCACCTATTCAGGTTCCATCCGTAGGGAGTCCGGCCGAGGTTTCCACATACGGCCCCGAACGATGTGAACTAGGTTCCCGAGACACCAAACGGGTGACTCGGTACACCGTGCCACGGTGTATCTACCGCAACATAGCACACCCCTAGGGTCAGCGCTACGCATGGCCACACAAACATAACCTACAAACACCATAAACTAATTGCAACTCCTGGACAGAGAACTAGGGTGATTAAGAAGCCGAGAGGGTCAATTAAGGATCAATGGGTTGCTAGCCTGTTGTAGTGGTAGTAGGGTACTGCCCTTCAGACGGATACTCGGGGTTATCCTCGGAGGCAGAACCTACCACGAAAGACACACCGAACATGATCAACACAGGACAATATGCAACAATATGATGCATGCTATGACATGGCAAAATGAAAGTTTCTTGGCCTAATGCAAGCTAAAACAGAAAGGAATGAGCTCATTGGAATCGAAGATTCAAATGTTAGCTCATTTAACATGGCCTTATTAGTGCATTATCTTATTCTGCTTAAACAACAAGGTTAACTTGTTTTTTCATGCATGAATCCATTACAGATGGATAGATTGAATTTTTCTGATCATTTTTCATATATAAATTGTTTGATTTGGAGCTATGGTTGATTTTCTATTATTTTTAGAAGTTTTGGCTATTTTTTGGAATTTCCTATATAAGAATAATTCCAGTAATTGAATTAATGCGTCACCATGACATAGGTGTGACGTCAGCGGGTCAACTGGGTCGGCCAGGTCAAACCTGACTAGTGGGCCCTGTCTGTCAGTGTCTCAGCTAATTAACAGGATTAAATTAGTACTAATAAACTGTCAGTGGGACCTGGGCCCACATGTCAGTGACTAAACTAATTAAAATTAGTTAACACTAATCCTAAACTAATTAGCAGGCCGGCCCCACCTGTCATAGGCTCAGGGGGGAGTCAACCTGGGCCCACGCGTCTGTCCACGGTCAAAAGTGGTCAAACTTGCCGGCGTTTAGCCGCCGGCGAGGCCAGACGCGGCGGAGGGCTCGGGTTTTAAACTCCGGCGACCAAAAGGATGGCAGAGACCATCTACGTGATGCGGGGAGTGAGCCGCGTCGAGTGGTGGCCGTAGGTGGAGCTGGGGTGGCCGGAGACGATGGCGGCGAGCACGTCCGCGGCGGCTGGAGTTCGGGCGAGGTTGAACTAGTCGCGAGCAGGCACGGCGAGGGGCGAGCGGGGCGAGGGGGAAACGGGTCAGCGAGCTCGGGGAAGAGCTGGAGCGAGCGGGGCGGCGAGGGGGATCAACGGCGACCCAGGTTGAAGACAAGCTTGGTGCAGCGTCTTCGGGGCGAGCGAGCGCTCGGGGATGGGTCGAGGCGAAGCAGTGGACGACAGCGGAGCTTCTTGGCATGGTGAGGCAACGAGTGGATGGCGGTGGCTGCGGTGGAGCTTGTCGGCGGCGACGGCTGCGCTCGGGAGGGAATGGGGAGAGAGCCAGATAGGGGGAGAGGGCCACGGGGAGAGTGGGGAGAAAGAGAGGGGGTGTGGGGTAGTGCGTGGCAGTCGTAGGCGCGTCCGGGGCATCGGCGAAAGAAGGAGGTGGCCGGCGTGTGGCCGCGGGCGCCGGCCACGCGCTTCACGTCCTCCTGGCGAGAGGAGGAGGACGACTGGCAAGGGCCAGTGGACTGGGCCAAGCCGGTGAGCTAGGTGGGCTGCGCCAGGTAAGTCTCTGTTCTCTCTCTCCTTTTCTGTTTTTTATTTATTCTATTATTTCTGTAACTTCAGGGCTTTATTAAAAATGCGAGGGCATTTGCAAAAATCATAAGATTAATCATGGCCACTTCTTAGAATATATCCAATAGCAAACACTTTAGTTTATGATTATTTGAGCATTTAAAATATTTTATAGCTTGTAAATGCCCAAATGCAAATACTATAAGAATTAATCCAATGACCTTAAGATGTCCTAGAAAAATGTGCACCATTTTTTTCAAAGGTTTTAACCCAAAACAAAAAGGGTGGGCTTTTTAGAAGGGCATTTCAGGTTCATTGAAAAAGGTTTTAGTAAACCCTAGTTGTTCCAGGGGGGTGCTGGGGGTTCTGTCATCCCCATTTCAAATTTAAGAGAAATTTAAACATGATGCACACTTTAATGCTTGAACTAGCTAGGGTGTGACAGGAAAGATGGATGAACTTATGAAATTGTTCGCTAATAAGAGTGATCCTACTGTCCTAATGATATGCCTTTGTCTACTTTGATTTAGAATAATAATGAATCTATGAATGTGAATTTTGTTGGTAGGAACAATTTTGGTATTAACGCGTATAGAGGTAATTTTAATCCTAGGCCGTTTCCTAGTAATTCCTCTAATAATTATTGTAATTCCTACAACAATTCTTATGGAAATTATAATAAGATGCCCTCTTATTTTGAATCTAGTATTAAAGAATTTATGACTTCTCAAAAGAGTTTCAATGTTTGATTGAAGAAAAAATTGCTTAAGATTGATGAGTTGGCTAGGAACGTGGATAGAATTTCTCTTGATGTTGATTCTTTGAAACTTAGATCTATTCAACCTAAGCATGATATCAATGAGTCTCTCAAAGCCATGAGAATTTCCATTGATGAGTGCGAGGAAAGAACCACTAGGATGCGTTCTAAGAAAGATTGCTTTGTGAAAGCGTGTTCTTCTAATTTTCATGATAATAAGGATGAAGATCTAAAAGTGATTGATGTGTCCCCTATTAAATCTTTGTTTTGCAATATGAATCTTGATAATTATGGGACTAGAGATGAGTCAACTTTAGTTAAAAGGCATTCCAATGATTCGGAGTTTTTAGATCTTGATGCAAAAATTGTTAAAAGTGGGATTGAAGAGGTTAAAACTTTAAATAGCAATGAACCCACTATCTTGGATTTCAAGGCATTTAATTATGATAATTTCTCTTTGATATATTGTATCTCCTTGTTGCAATCCGTGCTAAATTTTCCTCATGCTTATAGTCAAAATAAAGCTTTTACTAAATATATCGTTGATGCTTTGATCCAATCTTATGAAGAAAAACTTGAGTTGGAAGTTTCTATCCCTAGAAAACTTTATGATGAGTGTGAACCTGCACTAAAAATTAAAATTAAAGATCATGAGTGTTATGCTTTGTGTGAATTGGGTGCTAGTGTCTCCACGATTCCAAAAACTTTGTGTGATTTGCTAGGTTTCCGTGATTTTGATGATTGTTCTTTAAACTTGCATCCTGCGGATTCCACCATTAAGAAACCTATGGTAAAAATTAATGATGTTCTTATTGTTGCAAATAGGAATTATGTGCCCGTACATTTCATTGTTCTTGATATAGATTGCAATCCTTCATGTCATATTATTCTTGGTAGACCTTTCCTTAGAACGATTGCTGCAATTATTGATATGAAGGAAGGGAATATTAAATTCCAATCTCCATTAAGGAAAGGCACGGAACACTTCCCTAGAAAGAAGGTGAAATTAACATATGAATCTATTATGAGAGCCACTTATAGATTGCCTACCAAAGATGGCAATACGTAGATCTATCATTGCTTTTATGCCTAGCTAGGGGCGTTAAACGATAGCGCTTGTTGGGAGGCAACCCAATTTCATTTTTCTTCCTTGATTTTTGATCCTGTTTAGTAATAAATAATTTATCTAGACTCTGTTTTGTTTGTGTTTTTTGTGTTTAATTAGTGTTTTCGCCAAGTAGAACCGTTGGGAAGACTTGGGGAAAGTCTTTTTGATCTTGTTGTAAAAAACAGAAACTTTAGTGCTCACGAGAATTGCTTCCATTTTTATTTGGAAAGTACTACTTAGTTAATTCTTTTTGCAGATGATTAATAGATAAATTACTCACGTCTAGAAATTTATTTTAGAATTGTTGGTGTTCCAGAAGTTTACGTTAGCTACAGATTACTACAGACTGTTTTGTTTTTGACAGATTCTGTTTTTCGTGTGTTGTTTGCTTATTTTGATGAATCTATGGCTAGTAAAAGAGTTTATAAACAATAGAGAAGTTGTAATACAGTAGGTTTAACACCAATATAAATCAAGAATGAGTTCATTACAGTACCTTTAAGTGGTGTTTTGTTTTTCTTTCGCTAACGGAGCTCACGAGATTTTGTATTTTGAGTTTTGTGTTGTGAAGTTTTCAAGTTTTGGGTAAAGATTTGATGGATTATGGAACAAGGAGTGGCAAGATCCTAACCTTGGGGATGCCCATGGCACCCCAATGTAAAATTCAAGGACACCAAAAAGCCGAAGATTGGGGATGCCCCGGAAGGCATCCCCTCTTTCGTCTTTGTCTATCGGTAACTTTACTTGGAGCTATATTTTTATTCACCACATGATATGTGTTTTGCTTGGAGCGTCTTGTATGATTTGAGTCTTTGCTTTTTAGTTTGTGTCACATCCCTAGCTTCTGGTGCTGCCTAGTGTTTGCATCTTGCTTGCATCATGTTTAAATTTCTGAAAGTTGAATTGGGAAAGCTGAAAGCCTCAGAAATCATTTCAAAAAAATGATCAACATTAAAAATTGCTTCAAATAAACCCAAGAAAATGTTCCTGTTAAAGCTATAAAAATATTGGCAAGAGGTAAAATTCAAACCAATATTTTTGGAGTCATGGAAATATTTATTTTGGGCATTTGAGTTAATCCAATAATTATTTGCATTGGATTTATATAGGTGATATATTAACTATATGTCCAATAATTCTGATAATTGTTGAGGGGCTTTGGAATAAGCCATTTAGTCCCTGCAAAAATTGTCAGAAGCAGAAAAATTAGTTTGGTTCAAAAACCAAATTAAAAAATGTCAAAAATAGAAAACAGGAACCAAAATATAAAAAAGGGCAAGAACCCTGAAAATGCATTCACTGAAGCCAAAATGCCCTAAAAATAGTTTTGGTAATTTTGGAAAGAGCTACACATCAAACCAAAATTCTGGAACATTTTTGTGGAATAGTTTGGGACATTGAATATAAATCATATTGTATTTGAATTTGGATCTATATTCTTAATATATAGAATATATATATTCAAATAACTTTGAAATATTTTATGTGCATGTGGAACAATCCAGTTAGCAACATAAAAATATTCAAAGGTTTATTGGCACTGTTTGAATTCTGTTTTGAATTTGGAAACAGTGGCAAAAGACAGAAAAAACAGAAAGAAAATAGAAAAGGATAGACAGAGAGAGAAGCCCAGCCACTTACCTGGACGGCCCAGCTGGCTGGCCCAGCCCACCAGTAGCTTGCCAGTCGTCTTCAACCCCGCCGACCAAAGCAGCTGCATGCTGGACGCGTGCGCGTCGACGCCACCTCCTGCTTCGCGCTGTCCCGCACGCCCCCATCCCTCTCCCGTCGCCAGGGACATGCCTAGAGCCCTCCCTCCCTCTCCCCTCTCTCCTCTGGACGCCTCCCTCTCCCTAGCGCCCGTCCCCAAGAGAACCGAGCACTGCCGTCGCCGCCGCTCGTTGTTGCCACGGCCACCGGCCCTCCCTCGCCCATCCAACATGCTCCAGAGATCCGCCACGCCGTCCCCGTCAACTCCACCGAGCCACATGAGCTGGGAAGGACTGCAACTCCCTCGACGTTGCCGTCTTCTACCTCGGGCCACCGAGATCGCCGGCGCCGATTTGCGCCACCCGGGTCGTCCCCAACCTCGCTATCCGCACCCTTCACCTCGTCGTGAGCCCTGGTCCCTTATCCCCTTCTCCCCTCGCCGTCCTCGTGTCGCAGCGCAGCACCCCATGAGCTCCCGCGCCGCCGTCCGCCATGGCCGGCAGGCCCGTGCTCCTAAGCTCTTCCCCTCACGATCGAGCATAGCAACGCGCTCAGCGCGTCTCCAGGAGCTCAAAACACCCAACCGCTCCTCCTAACGTGCTCTGAGGCGCCGACTTGGTCGATGCCCGAACTCCAGCCGCTGCCTCCATGGTCGTGGCCGTCGTTTCCGGCGACCCCGCAGCCTCCCGAGCAGCCAGCTAGATGCGGGCGTGTGCGGGCTATGTTCTGGTGGCCTTCGCGCGTCCAGCCGCCGCCTATAGTGCAACCCCAGCGAGCTTCCGCCGTAGCTTTGGTCGCCGCCGACAGAACTCCGACGAGAGCTGATGTGGCGTGGTCCTTAGCGCTAATCCCCCTAATTAGCCACCTCACTTCCACTGACTGTGGGCCCAGTGCCCACTAATCTTGTAATTAGGCTAAACACACACTTGTTTAACTCTGTGACACTAACGTGTGGACCCCACACATCAGGTTTGAATCCAGCCAGCGCTGTTGACTTGCCGACACAAGCATGACGCAGTAATTGACTTTCTGGATTTTAAATAAATCAGGAAATTCCAGAAAATGTCCAAAACTTCTAAAAATCATAGAAAATTATCTATAACTCCAAATAAGACAAATTATATATGAAAAATTATCAGAAAAATCCAATCTATCCATTTATGCTAGCTTCATCCATGTTAGAACAATTTAACCTTGCTGTTTAGGTGAAACAAGTTATTGCACTAATATGACTTCATAAAATAGGTTTGCATTTGAATCCTTGGTTCAACTGGACTCATTTCAATATGTTCTAGCTTGCATTAGCCCAAAACACATTCATATTGCCATGTAATAGCATGCATCATATTGTTGCATATCGTCATGTGTTGATTCAGTTCTTTCTCAGTTGTCGGTGTTTGTTCCCTCTCGATAGACGTGGTTCCGACGATGTGATCGATGACACCGATGAAGAAGTATACTATCCTCGGAAGTGCCAGGCAAGCAAAACACCCCTTGTTCATTCCGATATGATCCCACTCTCTCGCTCCTGCTCCCTCTTACTACATTAGGACAACACCGTTTCAACTGTTACATGCTACGGTAGCTGAACCCCTTTCCTCTGCATGACCTGTCATTGCCACGGTAAATAGATGAAACCCACTAGCATGAGTAGGAACTGTTTGAGCCCATATGTTCCTACTCATTCATGCTTGTTGTCATGCCTGCTACTGCTTAGAGTTGAGTCCGGTCTGATTCATCGGGAATGAATTGGAATGTGGTGAACATGTCCTACCGTTGAGAGCTAAGTGTGTGGAACACGATTTGGTAAAGGTAGCGGTGAGAGGCCATGTAGGAGTACATGGTGGGTTGTCTCATTGCAGCCATCCTGAGGAACTGAGTCATGTGTTTGTGATCCATGAACAGTTACTACCACACATTGGGTTCCGGTAACTCAGCCCCTCTCGGCTTATTATTCAACTCGATCTTTGTCCAGGAGTTGCAACTAGTTCCTAGTGTTTGTAGGTAGTGTTAGTAGTCTACCAAGTGGCACCCGGTATAGGTGGGCTTGGGACAGACTAGGCACAGTGGCACGGTGTATCAAGTGGCACCCGGATGGTGGGCTTGGGAACCCTGCACACATCGTTTGGGGCCGTGGGCGACACCCCGGCGGGATCTCCTTGCGGATGGAACCCGAATAGGCGATAAATCTGGACTAGAGACTTGTTGGTTAGTCAGGTCGTGGCCGACTCCCTCGCCCGGCTTCCGCTTGAAGGTTGCCGAGGTACATGACGTGTACAGGGCGATAAGTGGCGAGAGCGTGTGTGAAGAAGTACACCCCTGCAAGGTTATCATTATCTATTCGAATAGCCGAATTCCTCGGATATGGAAACTTGGACCCCTTGCATAGTTCATAGACAAGCAAAAGTGCATACTCTAAAATGCGCAAGATAAGTGTGAGTGCTATGGATGGCGTTCTCGCAGGGAGACAGGAGCGGATCCATAGTGGTGTATTGGTATGGTGAATTTGTGGACTCGTGTGCACCACCTCAAAGAGTTACTTGCAGTCGTAGTTCAAGATAGCCACCGAGTCAAAGATGGCCTGCTGCAGTTAAACTCCACCACCCCCTTTGTTGATACCGATGCATATGTAGTTAGTTCTGATGTAAGTCTTGCTGGGGACATTTGTACTCACGTTTGCTTATTTTATGTTTTGCAGAGAGACTTCAATCCCACTAGTAGTTCCGCTTGGACTTCGACGTTTAGCTCGTTACCTCAGCTACGATCTTGTACCTTGGGAGGGTCTTGAAGATAGTCAGGCTTCTCAGCCTTTTTCATTTGTAGATGTCTGTACTCAGACATGTTAAGCTTCCGCATGTGCTTTGACTTGTATGCTCTGAATGTTGGGTCATGAGACCCATGTTTGTAATATCTCGCTCTTCGGAGCCTAATGAATAAATACTTGAGTCGTAGCGTTATGTTGTGATGCCATGTTGTATTTACACATATCGAGCATATTGTGTGTATGATTGAAATGCTTGGTATGTGTGGGATCCGACAACCTAGTTGTTTATCCTTGGTAGCCTCTCTTATGGGGAAATGTAGTCTTGTGCTTCCATGAGCCATAGTAGTCCGCTACAGCCCGGTTCACCAGAGTCCTGCTAGCCCAGCACTACTGCTCAGGACACTTGACTGGCCGGCATGTGTTTCACTTCATTCCTGTGTCTGTCCCTTCGGGGAAATGTCACGCGGTGACATCCGGAGTCCTGCCAAGCCTGCTACAGCCCGGGTTCCAGGAGTCCTGTTAGCCCAGTGCTACAGCCCGGATTCACATGCTGCTGACCGACATGCTTGATGTGATACATGTACGCATGTCCCCATAGGTTGGTGCTGCTTTGGGTTCACGACTAGCCATGTCGGCCCGGGTTCTCTGTCATATGGATGCAAGCGACACTATCATATACGTGAGCCAAAAGACGCAAACGGTCCCGGGCCATAGTAAGGCGACACGCATGGGAATACCATGCGTGAGGACGCAAAGCGATATGAGGTGTTACATGCTAGATCGATGTGACTTGGAATCGGGGTCCTGGCAGCTTTGGTATCAGAGCCTGACTACCTGTAGGATTACCAAGCCAAACTGGTCGAAGTCGTGTCTAGAAATGCTTTAGTTATATAAGGGAATTGATTGTGGATGGGAACATAAGGCTCTTTTTACTCTTTATCCTCATGATCTTCTGATCTGAGTCATCTTATCTTTTCTATGGGGTTAAGAACTAGGCTTCTCTTCTATCTCTCAGGATGACGTGTTACGAAACCGTAGTTGCCTAGGATTGTTAAGTTCAAGCTTCAGTTCAGTTCCTACCATCTCCATATGTTCATAGCTGGCCTCAGAACCTTGATATTGTGATATTGAGTGGTTATGCCACCATTTTTGCAGGATGTCTCAAATCATTTTGAGCATTTACAGCCGTTATGCTGTCCGAGTCATTCCAGGTTTCTAAATAATCTGATGCATTTGGAAATCCTTCCTCCGTTCCCGATGTACTTTTGGTCAGAATAAGCACGCTAGCCAGAGAGTTGAGGTCCTCTGCTGCCTCGACATATATGTTGGAGCTATTATTATGACACTAGGTGTCTTAGAGAGTCACCTAGTAATCTAGCAATGTTTTGTGTTCCTAGTGTGATGAATCTGGCCACCATTCTCGGAAGCATCCCGTGATGCCACTTAGTAGTAGGCATTCTACTCTTGGGATTTGAACCCGAGATTTACCCTACTTCATGTTGTTAGTATTTGTTATCTCCCCTTAAGATAATAGTAACCTTGTGATAGTCCTCGAGGCCGTGGTATATCGTTCTTCCAATACCATGAGCCAATATGGCAGAAGTTCTTTTGAACCAAAAGATCACAACCAGAGTGCTCTTGATGAGTTCTTCATTCTATATTGTGACTTTGACAATTCTATCTCTCCGCATGGGTTATCCGGAAGAAACCTGTTCGAATTAGTTCGAGATACTAATCTATGCATCCACAACTCAAAATGTCATATGTTCCTTGAGTTGTTACTCTTCACCTGTATTCCGACCATTGTCTATCATTCGATAGTCAAGAGTATGTCTGCAATCATGTTCATCGATGGCTATTATTCTTGTGGTCCGTCAAGCCATTCTGGTTCAGCATGACTAGGAGGAACAAAACTCCAGTACCTCATCCATATCCAGGATTGGGTCAAAGTAGTTGTATTTCATAGATCAAAATGCCAATCCAGCTTTTGCTTTGTTCTACCTTGAGGTGTTACCATCTTTATGTCAGGAATGTCATGGGAATTGCACCGCCTCCTATGAACTCTTAACGCAGGGATACATCTCTCCATCATTATTCATTCCTCTGTTCCGTGTTGTTGTAACCGGAATGCCAACGAGTGAACCATGATGTGTGAAATCAATACTCCTAGCAACTGTGTTGCTTGGTAGTTATGGATATTATTATCATTCTTAGCGTGTTGGTTATCGAATCACTATTCTAGGATTGATCGTGCTACCTTGTCCTTATTTCTGGTGCACTATTCGATCAATGAGTTAGGATTGTGTCAAACCCTTGCTCTATTGGTCACATCATCTTGCCTCACAAAGCAAGATTGTTCTCGATCTTCGTAACATATCGGTGGTTCGTGAATTTCCGAATATCTTCTCGGAAGTGTTACCAGGTTGTCACCTGACCGCTATGTTGAGTTCATGATCAAGTTGGTTTCTTGTAAACCACTCCTCCAAGAATCTGTGTTGGATACCCCTGAGCTAGTTGGTCAAGCTAAATAACAACTTGGAGAGTTGGAAGAAAAAAGCTTAATCCACTTAGTTCACTCCAAAGGGGATATCTTGTGTGTGTGTGTTGACGAGAGATGATACCTTCATCGATTGTTCCTCGCGATCGGTTGTTGAATCTATCATTTTGTCCAAACCTTGATTTGAGTGTGGGCTATCGTCAAATCAAGTTAGAGCCAACGATATTCATAATGTTGTCTTACTCATGGTTGTTCCTCGAGCATACACCATTACATCCTTTGGTCTGACCAATACTATCACATTGTTCACATAATGGTGGAATTCTAGTGATATGGAAATTCCGATGAGTTGCTGTTCAGCCCATCAGCAGCATCTTGTCTCCTCCATGATTCATGTTGAACATTGAGCTAGTGTTGGAACTTTTGCAATCACTGCCTTCGTGTTCAGCTCATGAGGTATATGTTTGGGTGAAAGAAGTGACTTTCTCTAAGTTCACATGCATTAGGTGTAAGTTGCCGCCATGAATTTGAGAAAGGATTGTTTTGTTTCCCTTGGAATCATCCCAAATCAGTCATGCATATGTGCGAAGTATTCTATGGTTTGGTAGATTAATTACCTCCACTCCATATGTATTCCTAGCACACCAAGCCACTGATTGATTTGTTCAAGGAGAAGAAGTTCCTTTTTAAGAGCTAACCCAAGCTTAATCAAGGACTTCGTTATCCGCAATGATGGTTCCCCACCTGAACTCGGTAGTGTTTCATTGTAAGACTACTACGTGGTCATGCTTGTCTGGGATAGTGTGTTCACATGTTTGTAGTAGAACCAGCTCATGTTTTCGATCTTACCACCGTAGTCCATTTCCCGAGAATTCCACAACGTCATCTCGTCGACTTGTGTTGCAAACTTTCATTTTTCTCCCTTGACTTGATGAGTCTGGAATATCCTGACACCAACCAGATCTGAATCTCAGGCAGATATGATGGTTGGAACGTTTTCCAAGAACTATAAAATTGGTCTCTCTGTAATCGTTAAAGTGGATGTCGTGGCCAACACACCCAGCCGGAAGACCTATTATTGTAGTATCTTGGTTGGGGAAGTTGGCCACCTCCCCATAAGGATTTCGTAGGATTTACTCCAGAAGTTGTTCTTTATGGATCCTTTGTATTCCGAAGTCCGACTACTACTTGATGGCTATGTTGATTCTTTAAGCATGACCATAGTAACCAGTACATCAAGGAGAACATTAGAAGCGGAGTGCTAGATGTCTCTCAGTCGATCATCCAGATTTCGTTTCCTTGGCCTTGCTAAGGTGAAATCTGAGAAAGGGTTGTCTTTCTATGCATCTGCATTGTCCATCTCTATTCGTCAAGGTTGTAAGATGTGTTGCCAGGATACTCGATACGGATGTTGGTAGAACCTTCATGAATATGGAAATGCTCAAGTTCTTGAGAGCACACGCAAGCAAATCGTCCATTGCGTTGTCTTCAACCAGGTAGTCCACATCATTCATTCTAGTTCGAGTATGCCATTTCATTGAGCTCCTTCACATGATCGTTTGTGATTGCCTGAGGCTGGTATAAAGAGTTTCAATGATCTTTGTATCAAAAGTAATTCTTTTTGCCACTTAAGGGAAATGCTCTACGAGTCACCTTTCCCTAAGGTGTCCCGTTATGGAATCATGGCAATTACCTCCTCGCTACTTTGAAACCATGCACCATCCTACTCCAGCGTGGAATTGTTGCCTACCAATTTGAACCCTTGTCATCTATTACCTTCCATCTCTCTTGATGTGTGTTTTGCCTCTCAGCTCCAGAGAAGTTACTATGTCTCATTCCATGAGTTGATCTTGTGATCATTAAGATGATCCTAAGTTGCTCGAACCTCAGGAAGGTCGATTCTTCTTAAATTCTCCCTTTCTACTCGTTATCATGTTGGATGTAGTTCTCAAAGCAAGACGTCGAGATCAAGGTGATGCAATGAATCAACATCCTCGAGAAAGACATCTGGATGGTGAAGATTGTGTTAGCTTGTGTCCCTTTGTCTTCTTACCTCACGACTTGAATCTCGGGACGAGATTCTTGTTTAGTAGGGGTGAGCTGTCACATCCCTAGCTTCTGGTGCTGCCTAGTGTTTGCATCTTGCTTGCATCATGTTTAAATTTCTGAAAGTTGAATTGGGGAAAGCTGAAAGCCTCAGAAATCATTTCAAAAAAATGATCAACATTAAAAATTGCTTCAAATAAACCCAAGAAAATGTTCCTGTTAAAGCTATAAAAATATTGGCAAGAGGTAAAATTCAAACCAATATTTTTGGAGTCATAGAAATATTTATTTTGGGCATTTGAGTTGATCCAATAATTATTTGCATAGGATTTATATAGGTGATATATTAACTATATGTCCAATTATTCTGATAATTGTTGAGGGGCTTTGGAATAAGCCATTTAGTCCCTGTAAAAAATTGTCAGAAGCAGAAAAATTAGTTTGGTTCAAAAACCAAATTAAAACAAATGTCAGAAATAGAAAACAGGAACCAAAACACAAAAAAAGGACAAGAACCCTGAAAATGCATTCAGTGAAGCCAAAATGCCCTAAAAATAGTTTTGGTAATTTTGGAAAGAGCTATACATCAAACCAAAATTCTGTAACATTTTTATGGAATAGTTTGGGACATTGAATTTAAATCATACTGTGTTTGAATTTGGATCTATATTCTTAATATATAGAATATATATATTCAAATAACTTTGAAATATTTTATGTGCATCAGGAACAATCCAGTTAGCAACATAAAAATATTCAAAGGTTTATTGGCACTGTATGAATTCTGTTTTGAATTTGAAAACAGTGGCAAAAGACATAAAAACAGAAAGAAAATAGAAAAGGACAGACAGAGAGAGAGAGAGAGAGAGAGAGAGAGAATCCCAGCCACTTACCTGGCCGGCCCAGCTGGCTGGCCCAGCCCACCAGTAGCTTGCCAGTCATCTTCAACCCCGCCTACCGAAGCAGCTATGTGCTGGACGCGCGCACGTCGATGCCACCTCCTGCTTCGCGCTGTCCCACGCGCCCCCATCCCTCTCCCCTTGCCAGGGAGATGCCCAGAGCCCTCTCTCCCTCTCCCCTCTCTCCTCTGGACGCCTCCCTCTCCCTAGCACCCGTCCCCAAGAGAACCGAGCACTGCCGTCGCCGCCGCTCGTTGTTGCCACGGCCACCGGCCCTCCCTCGCCCATCCAACATGCTCCAGAGATCCGCCACACCGTCCCCGTCAACTCCACCGAGACACATGAGCTGGGAAGGACTACAACTCCCTCGACGTTGCCGTCTTCTACCTCGGGCCACCAAGATCGCCGGCGCCGATTCGCGCCACCCTGGTCGTCCCCAGCCCCGCTGCCCGCACCCTTCACCTTGTCGTGAGCCCTGTTCCCTTTTCCCCCCTTCTCCCCTCGCCGTCCTCGTGTCGTAGCGTAGTACCCCACGAGCTCCTGCACCGCCGTCCGCCATGGCCGGCAGGCTCGTGCTCCTGAGCTCTTCCCCTCACGATCGAGCATAGCAACGCGCTCAGCGCGTCTCCGGGAGCTCAAAACACCCAACTACTGCTCCTAACATGCTCTGAGGCGTCGACTTGGTTGATGCCCGAACTCCGGCCGCCGCCTCCATGGTCGTGGCCGTCGTTTCCGGCGACCCCGCGGCCTCCCAAGCAGCCAGCTAGATGCGGGCGTGTGCGGGATATCTTCTGGTGGCCTTCGCGCGTCCACCCGCCGCCTGTAGCGCAACCCCGGCGAGCTTCCGCTGTAGCTTTGGTCGCCGCCAACGGAACTCTGGCGAGAGCTGACGTGGCGCGGTCGTTAGCGCTAATCCCCCCTAATTAGCCACCTCACTTCCACTGACTGTGGGCCCCAGTGCCCACTAATCTTGTAATTAGGCTAAACACACACTTGTTTAACTCTGTGACACTGACGTGTGGACCCCATATGTCAGGTTTGACTCCAGCCAGCGCTGTTGACTTGCTGACGCAAGCATGACGCAGTAATTGACTTTCTGGATTTTAAATAAATCAGGAAATTCCAGAAAATGCCCAAAACTTCTGAAAATCATAGAAAATTATCTATAACTCCAAATAAGACAAATTATATATGAAAAATTATTAGAAAAATCCAATCTATCCATTTATGCTAGTTTCATGCATGTTAGAACACTTTAACCTTGCTGTTTAGGTGAAACAAGTTAATGCACTAATATGACTTCATAAAATGGGTTTGCATTTGAATCCTTGGTTCAACTGGACTCATTTCAATATGTTCTATCTTGCATTAGCCCAAAACACATTCATATTGCCATGTAATAGCATGCATCATATTTTTGCATATCGTCATGTGTTGATTGAGTTCTTTCTCAGTTGTCGGTGTTTGTTCCCTCTCGATAGACGTGGTTCCGACGATGTGATCGATGACACCGATGGAGAACTATACTATCCTCAGAAGTGCTAGGCAAGCAAAACCCCCCTTGTTCATTCTGATATGATCCCACTCTCTCGCTCCTGCTCTCTTTTACTGCATTAGGACAACGCCGTTTCAACTATTACATGCTGCGGTAGCTGAACCCCTTTCCTCTGCATGACCTGTCATTGCCACGGTAAATAGATGAAACCCACTAGCATGAGTAGGAATTGTTTGTGCCCTGATGTGCCTACTCATTAATGCTTGTTGTCATTCCTGCTACTGCTTAGAGTTAAGTCCGGTCTGATTCATCGGGAATGAATTGGAATGTGGTGAACATGTCCTACCGTTGAGAGCTAAGTGTGTGACAATGATTTGGTAAAGGTAGCGGTGAGAGGCCATGTAAGATTACATGGTGGGTTGTCTCATTGCAGCCATCCTCAGGAACTGAGTCCTGTGTTTGTGATCCATGAACAGTTACTACCACCCATTGGGTTCCGGTAACTCGGCCCCTCTCGGCTTATTAATCAACTCAATCTCTGTCCAGGAGTTGCAACTAGTTTCTGGTGTTTGTAGGTAGTGTTAGTAGTCTACCAAGTGGCACCCGGTACAGGTGGGCTTGGGACAGACAAGGCACAGTGGCACGGTGTACCAAGTGGCACCCGGATGGTGGGCTTTGGAACCCTGCACACATCGTTTGGGGCCGTGAGCGACACCCCGGCCGGATCTCCTTGCGGATGGAACCCGAATAGGCGATAAATCTGGACTAGAGACTTGTTGGTTAGTCAGGTCGTGGCCGACTCCCTCGCCCGGCTTCCGCTTGAAGGTTGCCGAGGTACATGACGTGTACAGGTCGATAAGTGGCGAGAGCGTGTGTGAAGAAGTACACCCTTGCAGGGTTATCATTATCTATTCGAATAGCCGAATTCCTCGGATATGGAAACTTGGACCCCTTTCATAGTTCATAGACAAGCGAAAGTGGATACTCTAAAATGCGCAAGATAAGTGTGAGTGCTATGGATGGCGTTCTCGCAGGGAGACGGGAGCGGATCCATAGTGGTGTATTGGTATGGTGAATTTGTGGACTCATGTGCGCCACCTCAAAGAGTTACTTGCAGTCGTAGTTCAGGATAGCCATCGAGTCAAAGCTGGCCTGCTGAAGTTAAACTCCACCACCCCCTTTGTTGATACCGATGCATATGTAGTTAGTTCTGATGTAAGTCTTGCTGGCTACATTTGTACTCATGTTTTCTTATTTTATGTTTTGCAGAGAGACTTTAGTCCCGCTAGTAGATCTGCTTGGACTTCGACGTTCTCGTTACCTCAGCTACGATCTTGTGCCTTGGGAGGGTCTTGTAGATAGTCAAGCTTCTCAGCCTTTTTCATTTGTAGATGTTTGTACTCAGACATGTTAAGCTTCCGCTTCTGCTTTGACTTGTATGCTCTGAATGTTGGGTCATGAGACCCATGTTTGTAATATCTCGCTCTTCGGAGCCTAATGAATAAATACTTGAGTCGTAGAGTTATGTTGTGATGCCATGTTGTATTTACACATATCGAGCATATTGTGTGTATGATTGAAATGTTGGTATGTGTGGGATCCGACAACCTAGTTGTTTATCCTTGGTAGCCTCTCTTGTGGGGTGTGCTTCCATGAGCCATAGTAGTCCGCTACAGCCCAGCTCATCGGAGTCCTGCTAGCCCAGCACTACTGCTCAGGACACTTGACTGGCCGGCATGTGTTTCACTTCGTTCCTGTGTCTGTCCCTTCAGGGAAATGTCACGCGGTGACATCCGGAGTCCTGTTAGCCCAGTGCTACAGCCCGGATTCACACGCTGCTGACTGACATGCTCGATGTGATACATGTATGCCTGTCCCCATAGGTTGGTGCCGCTTTGGGTTCACGATTAGCCATGTCGGCCCGAGTTCTCTGTCATATGGATGCTAGCGACACTATCATATACGCGAGCCAAAAGACGCAAACGGTCCAGGGCCATAGTAAGGCGACACCCGTGGGAATACCGTGCGTGAGGCCGCAAAGCGATATGAGGTGTTACATGCTAGAGCGATGTGACTTGGAATCGGGGTCCTGATAGCTTGCCACAATCATCCTTTCTGTACACACCTTTGAGAGAGACTCACATGATTTGAAATTTATTAGAATACTCTATGTGCTTCACTTATATCTTTTGAGCCATATAGTTTTTTCTCTAGTGCTTCACTTATATATTTTAGAGCATGTAGGTGGTTTTATTTTATAGAAATAATTGATCTCGCATGCTTCACTTATATTTTCTTGAGTGTCCTTTAGAACAACATGGAAATTTGCTTTTAGGAATAATATAAAGACTTTCATAGAAGTGCATTGAGTACAATGAGAAGTTTGATACTTGATAATTGTTTTGAGATATGGAGATGGTGATATTAGAGTCATGCTAGTTGAGTAGTTGTGAATTTGAGAAATAGGTGTGTTGAAGTTTGTGATTCCCGTAGCATGCACGTATGGTGAACCTTTATGTGATGAAGTCGGAGCATGATTTATTTATTGATTGTCTTCCTTATGAGTGGCGGTCGGGGACAAGCGATGGTCTTTTCCTACCAATCTATCCCCCTAGGAGCATGCGTGTAATACTTTGTTTCGATAACTAATAGATTTTTGAAATTATACGCACTCTCACCCTTCCACCATTGCTAGCCTCTCTAGTATCGCGCAACTTTCGCCGGTACCATAAACCCACCACTTACCTTCCTCAAAACAGTCACCATACCTACCTATTATGGCATTTCCATAGCCATTCCGAGATATATTGCCATGCAACTTTCCACCATTCCGTTATTATGGCATGCTTCATCATTGTCATATTGCTTGCATGATCATGTAGTTGACATCGTATTTGTGGCAAAGCCACCATTCTTAATTCTTCATACATGTCACTCATGCATCATCGGATATCCCGGTACACCGCCGAAGGCACTCACATAGATTCATATTTTTTTCTAAGTATTGAGTTGTAATTCTTGAGTTGTAAGTAAATTAAAGTGTGATGATCATCATTATTAGATCATTGTCCCAGTGAGATGATGGAGACTATGATTCCCCCACAAGTCGGGATGAGACTCCGAACAAAAAAAAAGAAAAAAAGAGGCCAAAAAGAAAAAAAGAAAAAAACCCAAATAAAAAAGAGAGAAAAAGAGAGAAGGGACAATGTTACTATCCTTTTTCCACACTTGTGCTTCAAAGGAGCACCACGATCTTCATGATAGAGAGTCTCCTATGTTATCACTTTTATATACTAGTGGGAATTTTATGTTATAGAACTTGGCTTGTATATTCCAATGATGGGCTTCCTCAAAATTGCCCTAGGTCTTCATGAGCAAGCAAGTTGGATGCACACCCACTTAGTTCTTTTGTTGAGCTTTCATACACTTCTAGCTCTAGTGCATCCGTTGCATGGCAATCCCTACTCACTCACGTTGATATCTATTGATGGGCATCTCCATAGCCCGTTGATAAGCCTAGTTGATGTGAGACTATCTTCTCCTTTTTGTCTTCTCCACAACCACCATTCTATTCCACATATAGTGCTATATCCATGGCTCACACTCATATATTGCGTGAAGATTGAAAAAGTTTGAGAACATCAAACGTATGAAACAATTGCTTGGCTTGTCATCGGGGTTGTGCATGATTTAAATATTTTGTGTGGTGAAGATAGAGCATAGCGAGACTATATGATTTTGTAGGGATAACTTTCTTTGGCCATGTTATTGTGAGAAGACATGATTGCTTAGTTAGTATACTTAAAGTATTATTATTTTGATGTCAATATTAAACTTTTATCTTGAATCTTTCAGATCTGAACATTCATGCCACAATAAAGAAAAATTACATTGAGAAATATGTTAGAAAGCATTCCACATCAAAAATTCTTTTTTATCATTTACCTACTCGAGGACGAGCAAGAATTAAGCCTGGGGATGCTTGATACGTCTCCAATGTAACTATAATTTTTTATTGCTCCATGCCATTATATTATCTCTTTTGGATGTTAGTGGGCTAAATTTACACTTTTATATCATTTTTGGGACTAACCTATTAACCAGAGGCCCAGCCCAAATTATTGTTTTTTGCCTATTTCAGTGTTTCGCAGAAAAGGAATATCAAACGAAGTCCAAATGGAATGAAACCTTCAGGAACGTGATTTTCTCCAGGAGACTTGGAGTGGGCGTCAAGAAACAATCGAGGAGGCCACGAGGCAGGGGGCGCACCTACCACCTTGGGCGCGCCCTCCACCCTCGTGGGCCCCTCATTGCTCCACCGACCTACTTCTTCCACCTATATATATATATATAAGTCCATGTATGCCGCAAACATCCAGGAGCACCACGAAAACCTAATACCACTGCCGCAACCTTATGTACCCGAGATATCCCATCTTGGGGCCTTTTCCGGAGCTCCGCCGGAGAGGGCATTGATCACGGAGGGCCTCTACATCAACTCCATGTCTTCTCTGGTGATGTGTGAGTAATTTACATCAGACCTTCGGGTCCATAGCTAGTAGCTATATGGCTTCTTCTCTCTCTTTGGATCTCAATACAAAGTTCTCCTCTATTCTCTTGGAGATCTATTTGATGTAATCTTCCTTTGCGGTGTGTTTGTCGAGATCCGATGAATTGTGGTTTTATGATGTAGATTATCTATGAACAATATTTGATTCTTCTCTGAATTCTTTTATGTATGATTGGTTGATCTTTGCAAGTCTCTTTGAATTATCAGTTTGGTTGGCCTACTAGATTGATCTTTCTTGCAATGGGAGATGTGCTTAGCTTTGGGTTCAATCTTACGGTGCTCAATCCCAGTGACATTAGGGGAAACGACATGTATTGTATTGTTTCAATCGAGGATAAAAAAGATGGGGTTTATATAATATTGCATGAGTTTATCCCACTACATCATGTCATCTTGCTTAAGGCGTTACTCTGTTCTTCTGAACTTAATACTCTAGATGCATGCTGGATAGCGGTCGATGTGTGGAGTAATAGTAGTACATGCAGAATCATTTCGGTCTACTTGTCACGGACGTGATGCCTATATACATGATCATGCCTAGATATTCTCATAATTATTTTCTTTTCTATCAATTGTTGGACAGTAATTTGTTTACCCACCATAATACTTATGCTATCTTGAGGGAAGCCACTAGTGAAACCTATGTTCCCCGGGTCTATTTTCCATCATACAAGTTTCCAATCTATTTTATTTTGCAATCTTTACTTTCAATCTATATCATAAAAATACCAAAAATATTTATCTTATTATTATTATCTCTATCAGATCTCACTCTTGCAAGTGGCCGTGAAGGGATTGACAACCCCTTTATCGCGTTGGTTGCGAGGTTATTATTTGTTTGTGTAGGTACGAGGTGACTCGCGCGTGGTCTCCAACTGGATTGATACCTTGATTCTCAAAAACTGAGGGAAATACTGACGTTGCTTTACTGCATCACCCTTTCCTCTTCAAGGGAAAACCAATGCGGTGCTCAAGAGGTAACAGCCAACCACGTCGGATGGAGTACTCCTCTCACCAAGCCTGCCTCTTCCAACTTCCTGGTCTCCTCTGTAATGAACTCATGTCGCTCTAAAGCTTGGTTCCTGACCTTCTGCTTGACGGGTCGCGTGTGAGGATAGACAGCAAGATGGTGCTCAATCACCTCCCTAGGAATGCTGGGGATATCAGATGGTTGCCATGCAAAGACGTCGACATTCGCCCGCAGGAAGGTGACGAGCGCGCTTTCCTATTTGCTATCTAGGGTGGAGCTTATGGTTCGTTGAACCAAACTGGTCGATGTCGAGTCTAGAAATGCTTTAGTTATATGTAGGGGAATTGATTGTGGGACGGAACGTAAGGCTCTTTTACTCCTTTACCCTATGCCTATGATCTGAGTCATTCTCTTCTCATTCAACGTGGGTTAAGGACTAGGCTCTCTTCGTCTATCAGGTTCACGTGTTACTAATCCGTACTAGCTTATAGGATTGTTGTTACAAGCCCCAGTTCAGTTTCTACTACTTTTAGTATGATTGCTATTTGAATCAGAACCTTGATGTGATATTGTTGAGTGGTATTGCAGACTGTTGCGGATGTCTCAAATCTTTTTTTGAGCATTTACAGCTGTTATGCTGTCCAATTTTCTCTAGAAATTTTAATGTCTTTGCATTATGGTTGTGCTTTCAGATGGCCAACCGTGCTCAAAACCAAGTGGTTCGCCTGACCCGGTGCCTCGATGTGCCCGGTCATACTGCTATGTTAGTCCGGGTAATGATCGAGACGGGTTACCGTTGGTATCTCGAATACCCTGTCGAACAGCAGTTCCGCGACTTTAACCAAAGCCAATATTTCTGCACCGTCAGGATATTTCCTTCTTATCCTGGATCTACCGAGCCCCTTCACTGTTCCAATGGACTCGGGGTTACTATTGAGATGGTTGTGCAGGATGCTGCCTATTCCATGATGACCATCATGCGAGTCCGGACTGGCCTGCTTCGGAACACCGACTTCTGTTACATGCCAGCTTCACTTCTGGGAGTGCAAGGGTATCTTCAGGCTATCTATGCTGACCCCACTCAGGAGGACTCATTAACTCGTACCACTGCCGAGATGCTCGAAGATAAGGACCGAGAGAATCGGGCCTTGAGGCTGGAGCTTTTCAATACCCGTGCTAATCATTGGGCTACATTGACTCGGTTTGCACCTGTGATGCAAGCTAGATGTATGGATACAAGGGATCTGTATCCTGTGAGATCTGCTCTGCCAGACATGGTGGATTGGCGTGATGTGGGAGGCATCACCCCACCCCGTGGTCCCCGCAGGCCACCGTTTGTTGGTCCAAGACCTCATCCTAGCCCCTTTGGTCCATAGGCTCCTCAGGACTGTTTGTTCCCGGATGACCACGTAGAACTTCCAGGCTATGGAGGTGACTTCTATGAGGACTACTACGGAGCTGTCTGAGTTAGTAGTAGTATCACTAGTATTGTAGTAGTTGTATCTCCACTGTCCTCCGTGACTTGTGGAATATGACTTTGTGTGTAATCAATTTCGGAGGTGTAGACAAATAATGTATAGAAGCTTGGAATGCCTCCGATGAGATGTAACGTCTTTCATCATAGTTGTACTGTAGCCTGGGCTTGTACTAAACTATGTATGATGTGTATGACCATTGGTATATATATGGCAGTTTTATATTACCATGACATACAGATGAACATCTCTGCATTCTGTGTTATCCATTACATTCTGCACTTCCTTGCTAAGTTTGAGCCATCCTTATCTAAACCATTGTCTTGTTTTCTCCTAGGATGGTCAACACCCGCAGCAACCCTGCTGCCCCGGAGCAGGGGGAAGCCAGTGCAGCTAGGGGTGAAAATCTGCCTCACCCGCCTTCTCTGGCCGAAGTGATGCTGGAGGCGGAAAGAAACAAGCATGGGACTAACCGCCTGCTAGAGCGGATTGAGCAGAACACTGCACGCCATCAGCGAAATGACTTGGTGTCAATCAATGACTTTATCAAGCTGTACCCACCAAAGTTTAACCATTCCGTCCAGCCCCTCGACGCGGATGACTGGCTTCGCAGCATCACCCACAAGCTACATTCTGCCAACGTAGTCGAAGCCGAAAAGGTTACTTACGCTGCCTACCATCTCGAAGGCCCTGCTAGCCTCTGGTGGGAAAATTTTGAAGCTCTGCGCTCGGTCGGCCAAATCACTACTTGGGCTGAATTCAGTGAGGCTTTCCGTGAGCATCACATTCCGGAAGGTCTCATGGATCGCAAGAGGGACAAGTTCTGCAATTTCACCCAAGGAAGACTAACTGTGGATGCATATAGTCGTGAATTTGGGAATCCGGCATGCTATGCCCCTGAAGAGGTATCTACTGACGCTAAGAAGCGGGCAAGGTTCCGCAAGGGACTTAGCCCTGAGCATCGCCGCGATCTTCGTCTGCACGAGTGCACCTCCTTTTAGAAGTTGGTCAATAAAGCCATCAGTGCTGAGACAGGCCAGGCTGATTATGACGCTTCACGCAAGCACTCCCATGATTTTGGCTCTTCATCCGACTCTGGAGCTCAGAAGCGCCGGGTGTGGATCCCAAGCACGGCACTGCCACCCAGGTTCATCCCGAGGCCATCCTTTGAGGCGCCTCGTCCCAACCAGCAGTTTGCACCGCCCAAGCCCTATGGTGGCCCCACTGCTAATGCTGCTCCACGCCCCAATGTGGTGACATGCTTCAAGTGTGGACAGCCGGGTCACTATAGCCGAGAGTGTCCCCAGAACAACAACCCCAATCAAGCTGGAAAGTTCGTTGGCCGTGGTAAGCCCGCGGGAAAGACATTCTACGCCAAGACGGTCACTACTGCCCGTGGTCATGTCAACTATGTTTCAGCCGAGGAGGCTCATGAGGATCCTAACGTCGTCCTTGATACGCTCCTTGTTAACTGCCATCTGGCATCTGTTCTTTTTGATACTGGAGCATCTCATTCATTCATATTCGAGAACTATGCTCGATTGCACAACATGACATTCTGTGACATGCGCTCTACCATGGAAATTCAAACTCCTGGCTCTAGATGGCAAACTTCCAGAGTAAGCCATGGGAACGAAATTCTTGTCGATAGACTTGTCTTCCTTGCTTCCTTAATTGCTCTCAAGTCCTCGGACATAAACATCATTTTGGGTATGGACTGGATGTCAGCTCATTATGCTAAAATTGATTGTTCCACTAGAACCATTCAACTTACTCACCCATCGGGCAAGACAGTCAATGTCTTAACTCGAGTGGCCAAGCGCCAGCTTTACTCCCTAAATGCCAACCCCCTTCCAGACCTTGAGGATGTTCTGGTAGTCCGAGACTTTCCGGATGTCTTTCCAGAAGAACTGCCAGGTGTTCCACCTTACAGGGATGTCGAGTTTGTGATAGACCTTGTTCCAGGAACTGTTCCAATTTCTAGAAGACCCTACAAGATGGCACCCTTAGAACTAGCCGAGCTTAAGAACCAACTCGATGAGTCCTTGAAAAAGGGATTCATCCGTCCTAGTTCCTCTCCTTGGGCTTGCCCCGTCCTCTTCGTCAAGAAGAAGGATGGAACGGATCGAATGGTTGTAGATTATCGACCTGTCAACTTGGTCACCATCAAGAACAAGTATCCGCTTCCTAGGATCAACGATCTGTATGATCATCTCGCTGGATCCTAAGTCTTTTCCAAGATGGATTTGAGGTTAGGCTACCATCAGATCAAAATCAGAAACGGGGACATTCCCAAAACGGCCTTTGTTACTCGTTATGGCCAATACGAGTACACCGTTATGTCCTTCGGTTTAACAAATGCCCCAGCTACCTTCTCCTGGTTAATGAACTCGGTTTTCATGGAGTACTTGGATAAATTCGTCGTAGTATACCTTGATGACATACTCATCTACTCCAAGAATGAAGAGGAACATGCCAAACATCTAAGGCTGGTATTGATGAAACTTCGAGAGCATCGCCTTTACGCCAAATTCTCCAAGTGTGAATTTTGGTTGCCAGAAATGACCTATCTTGGCCATGTAATCTCTGGCAAGGGTATTGCTATCAATCCCGAGCGAGTTCAAGCCGTCCTTGATTGGACTCCACCTGAGATGGTCAAGCAAGTCCGTAGCTTCCTTGGCTTAGCGAGCTATTGCCGCCACTTCGACGAGAATTTCTCCAAGGTTGCTAAACCTCTAACTGAACTCCTCAAGAAAGATAAAAAGTTCGAGTGGACTCCACAGTGCGAGTTCAGCTTTCAGGAACTGAAAAGACGCCTGACATCTGCTCCCGTACTGGTACCACCAGATTTCTCCAAGGACTTTATTATCTATTGCGATGCCTCGCGGCAAGGACTAGGTTGCATACTCATGCAAGATCGTCAGGTAATTGCCTATGCTTCACGGCAATTACATCCACATGAGGAAAATTATCCCACACATGATCTTGAGCTTGCAGCTGTAGTCCATGCACTTACAACTTGGCGACATTACCTTGTCGGTAATCATTGCGAGATCTTCACCGATCACCAAAGTTTGAAATATTTCTTCACCCAACCAGATTTGAATCTCAGGCAAAGACGTTGGGTCGAGTTGATCTCGGATTACGACTTAGGAATAACTTACACCCCGGGCAAAGCCAATGTCATGGCTGATGCGCTAAGCCGTAAGTCCTGTTGTAACAACCTGATGTTACAACAAAGTCAACCACTTCTCCATGAGGAATTTCGTAAGTTTAATCTTCACATTGTTCCTCGAGGATTCCTATCTACCCTGGTGGCGAAACCTACCCTTACAGATCAGATCATCAAGGCACAGAAGGTAGATCTGGGAATCTCCCGTATTAAGAGAAACATTAAGAAAGGAGTCGCGAATTGTTTCTCCATTGATGATCAAGGTGTTGTATACTTTGGAAATCGCCTAGTGGTTCCAAAGGCACGAAACCTGAGGCGGCTGATCCTTAAGGAAGCTCATGAATCCCCTCTCACCATTCATCCCGGTAGTACTAAAATGTATCAAGACCTACGCCAGAGGTTTTGGTGGACTAGGATGAAAAGAGAAATCGCTCAATACATTGCTAGCTACGACGTCTGTTGTCGTGTTAAAGCAGAGCACCAATAGCCTGCTGGAACCCTTCAACCTTTGGCTATTCCCAAGTGGAAATGGGATAAAATCAGTATGGATTTCATCACTGGGTTTCCCAGGACCAAGAGAGGGAATAATGCCATCTTCGTCATGATCGACCGTCTTTCCAAAGTAGCCCATTTCCTACCTGTTCGTGAGAGTATCACTGCTAGCCAGCTAGCCGATTTATACATCTCCTGAATAGTGTCTCTTCATGGTGTTCCATTGGAAATTAACTCAGATCGTGGGAGTCTCTTCACCTCTCGATTTTGGGCCATCCTCGGTACTCAAACTTATCTTGAGTCTTTTAGTAGTATCCATTAACTTGTCTATGAACTGTATAGGAAACCAAGTAGTCCTTTACCACAGACGCGGCTATTCGAATAGTTTTATACCCTCCAGGGGTGTACTTCTTCATACGCGCTTTCACCACTTACCGCCGTTTACACGACATGTACTCGGCAACCTTCAAGCGGAAGCCCAGCGAGGGTGTCGGCCACGACCTACCTAAACACTTAAGTCTCTAGTCCAGGTTTATCGCCTATCCAGGTTCCATTCGCAGGGAGTCCGGCCGAGGTTTCCACATACGGCCCCGAACGATGTGAACAGGGTCCCCAGATGCCAAACGGGCGCCCGGCATACCCGGTCATGGTGTATCTACCGCAACATAGCCCACCCCTAGGGTCAGCGCTACGCACGGCCGCCAACACATAACCTACAAACACCAGAAACTATTTGCAACTCCTGGACAGAGTACTAGGGTGATTAAGAAGCCGAGAGGGTCCATTGGTTTCAGGCCCAATGTACGGTAGTAACTGCATCTTAAATCACACATACAGATCTCAGTTCTTATGGACGGTCTCAATGAAACAACCCACCATGTACTCCTACATGGACTCTCATCTATACCTTTACCAAAACATGTTCAACACATCCCTCATATTACCGACATAATCATATCACTCTACCCCATCACCCAGATGAACCAGACCTGACACAACTCTAAGCATAGCAGGCATAGCAAGGTAGGAATCACATACATGGCTCAATCAACTCCTACACATGGTAGTGGGTTTCATCTAGTTACTGTGGCAATGACAGGTCATGCAGAGGATAAGGGTTCAACTACCGTAGCACATAGCAGTTTGAATCGCGATGTCTTAATGCAGTAAACAAGAGCAGAAGTGAGAACATGGGTTGTATCAGAATGATCAATGGTTGCTTGCCTGATGGAGTGGTAGTGGGATACTGCCCTTCAGTTGGATACTCGTTAATATCCTCGGAGGCAGAACCTACCACGAAAGACACATCGGAACACAATCAACACATGGCGATATGCAACAATATGATGCATGCTATGACATGGCAATATGAATGTGTCTTGGCCTAATGCAACCTATAACAGGAAGAAATGAACTCATTTGAATCAAAGATTCAAATATTAGCTCATTAAACATGGCCTTAATAGTGCATTTCCTTATTCTTCTTAAACAGCAAGGTAAACTTGTTTTTTCATGCATGAAACCATTACAGATGGATAGATTTAATTTTTCTGATCATTTTTCATATATAAATCATTGCATTTGCGGCTATGGTTGAATTTCTATGATTTTTAGAAGTTTTAAACATTTTCTGGAATTTCCTATATTAGAATAATTCCAGTAATTTAATTACTGCATCAGCATTATGTCAGGGTGACGTCAGTGGTCAACGGGGACGTCCAGGTCAACCTGACCAGTGGGTCCCGCATGTCAGTAATTAATTAAACTAATTATTTTTAGCTAAAACTAATTTGATTTAGTTAGCAGAGGGGGGCCCAGTTGTCAATGACTCAGGGGAGTCAACCTAGGCCCGCCCAGTCCACGTCAGCGGTCCAACCTGCCGGTCAATGGGTCAAAGCCTGCCGGCATTTAGCCGCCGGCGAGGCCAGACGCGGCGGCGTGCTGCGGGATTTGCCCACAGGGCTCCATTTGCTACACGGAGAGCAGCTACGCGCAGCTGGTGCTCGCCTGCATCCAGCCGTGGTGATGGCTTGGACGGGGAGTGGCCGGAGCATCGCCGGTGACGAGGTCAGGCGGAGGCCGAAGCTCAGCCAGTTTGTGCGCGTGGCTGCAATGGCCTAGGCAGTGTGGCGCTAGCACCTACAGCCTCTACGTGGCGCGAGGAGTGTGACGGACACAAGCCCGTGACCAAATGGTCACCGGAGTAACGCCGGCGACGTGGTCAGGCGGCGGCGCGTTCGGGCACAATGGATGCGGAGTCTATGGTGTTCTAGGGGCGAAACGGAAATCACGGGGAGGATCAGCAGCTCAGAGAGAAGCCGCAGGGAGGGTCAGCGTGCTCGGGGAACGCTCGGTGCAGTCAGAACGGCGACGGTGATCTGGGCAGCCCGAGGTTGAAGACGATGGCGGCGGGGATGATGCAGGGGCTCCGGCGTCGTGTGGCTTGCCTAGCCGGCGTAGTCGACGACGACGAACCGTCCAGACACGGTGAAAGGGCGCGGGGACAGTGTTGGACGCGGCTGTGGTGGCGGCGGCGAGGGTGACGTCTCGGGCGACGTCGGGGAGGGCAAGAGAGAGGGGTCAGAGGGGAGTGCGGGTGTCTACAAGGTCGGGGAGAGCGAGAGGGTTCGTCCCACGTCGACAGCTCGACGAGGGGAACGGCGACGCGGCGGGCAGCTGCGTGGCACGCATGCTGTGCTCACCGTCGAGCACCTGCCTGCCTGGCCGAGCCAAGCAGCTCCCTGGAGCGGTAGCTGGGCTGGGCCGGCAGGTGGGCCTGGTGGGTGGCGCCAGGTAAGCCTTTCCCTTTCTCTCTTTCCTGTTTTGTTTTCTTTTTCTATTTTTCTGTTGCTTTAGGGCTTTATTAAAAATACTTAGGCAATTACTAAAATCCTGAAAATAATTGTGGGCTCTGTTGGGATTATTCCTAACAGCCCTCACTTAAATCCAGAATTATTTGAACATTTAAAATATTTACTAGCATTTAAATGTCCAAAAGAAAATTACATATGATTTAATTCAGTGACCTTCTGTTGACCTAGAAAAATGTGCACCAATTTTGCCAGAGGTTCTAACCCAAGACAAAGAGGGTGAACTTTTTAGAAGGGCATTTCAGGATCATTGAAAATAATTTTAGTAAACCCTAGTTGTTTCCAGGGGGTGTTGGGGGTTTCTGCCTTCCCCAATTAAAATTTAAGAGGAATTTAAACATGATGCACATTCTAATGCTTGAACTAGCTAGGGTGTGACATACGAGGCTTGTTCCGTACAGAAACCATTAGGCTTGTTGTGAGAAGCTCTGGTTTGTGAGAAGCATATCCCCAAACCTTCCCCAAATGGGACAAAAAATTTACCACGCCATGTTGATGCCGCTCCATGATAGCATGCCAAGTTTCATGAATTTCAGACGAGCTTTGGATTTGAACTTAAAAACGAGGTATCTTAATGTTTGCGGCCGAGTGACCGTGGTAGGGTGTTCGACATTCATTTCCATTTCTTTCATGGGACCTAAGCATGCAACCAAGGTCACACATTTGAATTTTCAACCGATTTATATGCATTAGAGCATGTGCATGTAGTTCAAATTTGAATTATGCACATAAATGCATTCAAAGCTCAATTAGTGCATAAAAATGTCCAAACGAACCCCAAAAATTGACCCAACACTCCTGCTATTCTATGTTGACACGAGAAATTTTTTGAAAGCAATAAGAGGCAATGGATATCGTTTCGTCCCCAAAGGTGGGACATTCACTACCGAAACCATCAAGCTTGTTGTGAGAAGCTCTAGTTTGTGTGAAGCATATCCCCAAACCTCCCCCAAATGGGATAAAAAATTTACCACGGCATATGGATGCCGCTCCATGATAGCATGCCAAGTTTCATGAATTTCAGACAAGCTTTGGATTTACTAGAAATTTACAAACCAGGTATCTCAATGTTTGTGGCCGAGTGACCATGGCAGGGTGTTTTACATTCATTTCCCATTTCTTGCATGGGACCTAAGCATGCAACCAAGGGAACAAATTTGAATTTTCAACCAATTTATATGCATTAGAGCATGTGCATGTACTTAAATTTTGAATTATGCACATAAATGCATGGAAAACTCAGTTAATGCATAAAAATGTCCAAACGATGGCCGAAAAATCCCAAAATTTGACACAAAACTCCCGTTGTTCGATGTTGACACGAGAATTTTTTTAAACCAATAACAGGCAATGTATATCGTTTTGTCCCCAAAGGTGGGACGTTCCCTACCGAAACCATCTGGCTTGCTGTGAGAATCTCTGGTTTGTGAGAAGCATATCCCAAACCTTCCCCAAATGGGACATCCATTGTTCCCTCTCGGAACCACGAGCCTTCTAGTGAGTTGCTCCGGTTTTGTGAGGGGTGTGTGTCCAAACTTTCCTCAAACATGCCAATTTTTTTGGAATTATAATGTCATGTCACTCCATGCTTAATTGTGTCATAGCCGTTAAACAAATATGTTTGAAAATTCCTTCCAATTTACTACACATGGAATTAAATCGCACACAAGTACACAAAATGTGATTTTTTGAACCATTATGGCTAGCTGTTGCATGTACATGTAGTTCAAATTTCAATTACGGTCATTAAATGGCTAGAAAATCACTTAAATGTCTGAAAAGGTCAAATGACCCCTGAAATTTTCCAAATTTTGACATGACAGTTGTATTAGTACTACAAAATTTCTCGTACATTTAAAACACCATCCGTTTCCACTTTACTTCAAATTCGTCTTTCACAGCTAATAAAAAATATTTACAACATCACACACAGTTGTTTTCTATGAACCATTTGCGATGAAAATATCTGGGTCTATTTAAGTCTCCCTCCTTAAGCTTCGCTTGCTCGTCTGCTTGAGTGCCGACAACCCCCAAATCCACGAATCCCGATCCCCATTCCCGCACCAGCTTCTTGCAAATATGATGCCGTGGAAACGCTTCGTGAAGGCCCGTACGATGGCCGCGTCCCCTCGAGCGCCGCCGCCTGCATCGAGAGCTCGGCCGCCTACACCGAGAGTGTCGCCGCATCCACATTGAGCGCGGTCGCTTCAGCCAAGAAGGTGTCGGCAGCAGCTGCAGCAGTCGAGACAGCTGTAGCTGCTACTGCGACGGTGAATGCAAATGCCGAGAGCGCTCGAGCTGCCGCCTGTGCCGCCGATGTCGCCCTGGCCTCGGTCCAGGCCATCCATGCCAAGAGCAAGGATCCACACGCCAAGATATTCCAGGCCACCTCGGACGCCAGCATGCAACCCACGTCCAAAAAGACGGTGGTGGCCATGGAGCACCTGCTTCCTCATGAAGTCGCCGAGCGGGAGCTGGAGATGGAGGAGGAGGTGGAGATCGAGGAGCGCTGGGAGGAGGAGTTGCGCGTGGCCGAGATCAAGGTAGAGAAGAGTCCGTCTGTCGAGGAATCGGCGGTGGATACCAACGTGAGCTCTTGCTCAACCAATACTACCAGTAATACTACCTTGAGGGAAGCACTAAGGACAAGGACGCGGTCGACTTCAGCGGGGGGGGGGGGGGAGGGACGTTGAGTCCACCAACGGCGGCATGTCGCCAGGATAAGTCATTGACGTGTCATCTCACACCGGCAATGCACAGGCCAGCGCGGTGGCGGATTTGTTAAAATTATGCATACTTAGGCATTGTTTTTAATGCTAGTATTTTGTTAGAGCAATGTTTAGGTTAACTGGCGCTGTTTAATTACTAAAATTGTTCGATTCAGTAAGCGTGGTCTGTCTGTTGTACGCTCTTTTGTGTGCCCAAATTAGCAAGCAATGTTAAAGTATGCAATGAAGTACCCAGGGAAATTTCCACCAAAATTTGAATTATCAAACTCATCCCATGCGCGTAAAGTGGAAGAATCGTTTGCGATGCACACAGCTATTCAAAGTAAATGGTCCGGCGGCAACGCACGCGAAGTTTCCCTCCACATTTCAAAAAATTTGGCCTACCGCCAAAATATCTACCCCCGCCCCCTCCCCCCTTCCCCACCCCCTTTTCTCCTAGACCACAAGTCACATTCCCCCTGTTTCCTCCATCGTTCCTTCCTTCCTCAACTATAGCCACTTCCTCGCTCTCGCCGTCTCGCATCCTACCGCCGAGGTCGCCATGGTCTTCTTCAAAGACCTCTCCAGCAGTTCCTCCTCCGGCGACGACTCCTTAACCACCCATGTATGCCTCTCTTCTCTCTCTCTCTCAGGCTATGACCTAGAATGAAGGATTTTTACTCGGCGGCCGATTTGAGTCATTTCTTCCTCTTGTAGCTCCCTAGGACCATAAGTGGCAATGAATGGAGCGGGGTGGCTGAAGATCTATCTTCTCATTGTCACCATCAATCTCCATGCGTGAAGCTAGTTGTGTTTGAATCTTTGGACAATGGGAGGAAGTTTCTCGCATGTGCAGCGAAGGTTAGACCCTCTTTCATTACTACAAATCATTTGTTAGATGTGATTCAGACACTGTCATGGTCCCAACCCATTCATACCACACCTTTAACGAAACGCATCCTAAGACAGTGTCAAAGTTTGTACCTAGTATCTTAAATTGTTGCCATCTCATCAGTGGTGCCATTAGAAAATTATTTGGCACCACTTCAGCAGTTTGTGCAGCCAACTTTGGTCCACACGTCCGAGCAGACAAGCAGTAAAATAGTAAATCTTTATGGCACGAAGGAACTGGGCATCGGAGCAACTACGTGCTCCGAAGTCCGAGTCCCTAATTTTTTTCCGCTGCATCGGCTCGCCAGTGCAGGGCACCGGTGTGAGATGTAGCAACAGTTGTCTTTACCCCAACTTTGGCCTATATAGTGGACGTCCTTAGGGCTATTAGTTCTATGTTACTAAATTTGTGCATGTACACACCTGTTAGTATCAATTTGTAGCGTTGTTGTAGTTAATTATAGCTTTTGATGTTCTAGAATTTTGTTGTTGTCTCAGTAGCAATTAATTCATTTGCACATTGATCTTTTTGAGAAGATATGACATAGTTAACATGTTTCTTCACATTTTCATAATACGCATTGGTTATTTTCTATGTTGCTATAAACCCATTTCCCCTACAATTCTTACTGGTCTAGTTTTAAATATTATAGGATGAACGGAAGTGTTCTTACTTGGAGTGGGTTGATCAAGAGTGGCCACGGTCTTTGAAGATGTGCCTAGAGAAGCTCTGGAGCATGTATGAGGAAGAGAACAGATGTAGGCTTAGAGAAAGTGTTGTCAATGCTGAAGAATATTTGAAGATGCGGGATAAAAAGAAGAAGGTGGAGAAGGAGCTCAGATTCTTTAAATTAGACTTTGCTAAGATGGTGTTGGCCAAGGAAGAGGCACTTTCCCAGTTGGCTAGAGCAAAACAGGTTCTTATTGGACTGAAAGCAGAGGTGGATAAGATGAGCCTGGATGATATTGATTAGGGAGATGAATATATTGTTCTTATGAAGTTGAACTAGCTATATGTTGTATTGTGTTGTTTTCATGTAGCTATCGTACTATGATGTTATAATATATTTATGTGCCTGCTATGAAATTGGTAAACAGTTGTTTGATATGAAACTAGAATTTGCGTAATACAGGAATTATTAATTGTAAACTAATAAACCTGCTAAATGTGGCATGGACCTTTGCAAACGGTTCTAGCAGTAAAAGCGCATGCGATGGATAGCCCAATGCCACACAGTTTTCTTCATCAAATCATGTGTGATGTAGTTGATAAAAGCAAATAGTTCACAAAGGCAGACCGTGTGTGATAGTTAGACCTTTCACAAACGAGCCTACACATAAAATTGTCTGGGATGTACATACAAACGGAAACGTTTTCCTAGGATTGACTTTGTGGGATGTACATAAGAACGGAAACGTATTCCTTTAATTGACTGTGTGATATACATACGTACGGGAATGTTTTTCTGGGATTCACCAGGTGGGATGTACATATCTACAGAAATGTTTTTGGGGATTCCCCATGTGGGATGTACATACCTACAGAAATGTTTTTCTGGGAGTTACCGCGTGGGATGTACATACCTACGGAAATGTTTTTCTGGGATTCACCATGTGGGATTTACATACCTATGGAAATGATTGGGTTTCAATGCCTCGCCCGATCGCACATAGCCCCAGCTTGTGTCCCAGGAGGGCATATCCCGGACGATTTCTGGGTCGTGTGGGAAGGACCCCCTATCGCCGACACTCACTTAGTGACGGTTCCAAATGACGTCGCGGAAAAGGGTTAAAACCCGTTTGTATAGCACCGATGCGTACTAGTGATTATCTCATAGGGTCAAGGATCATATTCGACCACACCTTTTAAAATTGTTGGAGGGGCTCCCTTGAGCATTATATTAGACTGGTAGGTTTAGGTGAGTTTAGCCTTTCTGGATTTTTCTTTCCTAGACTTAGTTTTGTACAGTTTACCTGTCTGGACCTGTTTTGCATTTAATAAAAGACTGTGGGGCTGTGCCCCTCAGTATTTAGTAAAAAACACCTCAGATGACATACGTGTATTAGAAATAAATACCAGAATAGCACCTTAATAATATTAGCAAGTAATCATTTAACAAACTAGATGCAAATGATCATGGCGTAACGATAAGTACGAATTCACAAGCATATATATATAAGGAACTCACAAAATATTAACATGCACAAATTAATTAAATATTCAAGACTCTCTATTATTAAGATCATGGTGCTACTTTGAAGCACAAGTGTGGTAAAAGGATAGTAGCATTGCCCCTTCTCTCTTTTTCTCTCATTTTTTATTGTTTTTTGGGCCTTCTCTTCTTCTTCTTTTTCTTTTTTTGTATTTTTTATTTCCTCACATGGGATAATGCTCTAATAATGAAGATCATCACACTTTTATTTACTTACAACTCAATACTAGAACAAAATATGACTCTATGTGAATGGCTTCAGCGGTGTACCAAGATGTGCAATGAATCAAGAGTGACATGTATGAAAGAATTATGAACGGTGGCTTTGCCACAAATACGATGTCAACTACATGATCATCCAAAGCAATATGACAATGAAGCATGTCATAATAAACGGAATGATGGAAAGTTGCATGGAAATATCTTGGAATGGCTATGGAAATGCCATAATAGGTAGGTATGGTGGCTGCTTTGAAGAAGGTATATGGTGGGTTTATGATAACGGCGAAAGTTGTGCGGCACAAGAGAGGCTAGCAATGGTGGAAGGGTGAGAGTGCGTATAATCCATGGACTCAACATTAGTCATAAGAACTCACATACTTATTGCAAAAATCTATTAGTCATCGAAACAAAGTACTATGCGCATGCTCCTAGGGGGATAGTGTTGGTGGGAAACGACACCTATGGGGTCACTGGGATCCCTTCTACGGTTGGCGGGCACGGGGTCGTGTAAAGAGCGGGTCTGGCGGTTAGCATGCAAATCGTTTACCCAGGTTCGGGCCGCGGAGATGCGTAAAACCCTAGTCCTGCTTTAATGTATATTTGGGTGTTCTTGTGTTCTTGAACTAGCTGCGATGTCTGTCTAGTCCAAAAGATCAGAATCCCCCTCCAGTACGCCTCGGGCCCCCTTTTATAGACAAAAGGGGTCACCACAGTGGCACACAGGAGGTGGAAAGGAGTACAGGGGCTGAGTCTATCCCCTGGCATCATCGGAAAAACGCATTTAATGCGCTGCCGACGTGCCCCTCTTGCTTTATTGGGGACGGCCAAGAAGCTCGTCCCAGCTGTCGTCGCCTCGCCTAGCTCCGACGTGCGTCTAGGCTGACGAGGCGTTGTAGCGCCACATTGGCTGGCTGCTGGGCTGGCACGGTGGTGGAGCTTTCACAAAGATCTGCATGCCACCACGCAGGTGCTTGCTGAGTTGGTGTGGAGGCCGTGCGCTGCCACGCAGATGCCTGCTCAGCTGGTCGAGCTAGCAGCTGCGTGGGAGCGGCGGTGGAGTCTTGGCAGGCGTGGGCCTGGCTGCGGCCCCGCTGGTGTCTTTAGCAATGGCCTTGTTGGGGGCCGGACAAGGGTCTTGCCGCGGCACCGGGGTCGTCCTTGGCAAGGATCATGCCGGGGGGTCTCGTGGATTTCCTTGCAAGAATATCGCCAAGGATCATCGTCTTCTAGTTCTTGTCTGATCTTGTGAATTTAGGATCCTTACAAAGATCTGCATGCCACCATTGAGGTGCCTCCCGAGCCTTGGTTCCAATGATGGTGCCTTCCCCATAAAAAGGGGAAAACGCAGAGGCGCGACTCATTTACTGAGTTGGTTCGGGTCGTGGTCTTCAAGGCGCTAGCGCCCCACGACCATGGGGCAGAGAACGGCCGTCTCATCCATCCCCTCGATTTCTGCTCGCCCGCCACAAGTCCGACGTTCTCTGAAGATGGTAGGAGGTGGGTGCGGGGCTTGAATGACGAGGCGGGGAAACGGGCCACTGCTGATTGGGGCAGCGGGTCGGCCTCGATTCCCTACGCCCCCGATGGTCGGATTGGCTGAGTGGGGAGGCCGAGTCCCGACCCCGCCCCTTTATAAGAAGGGGGAGGGGATGGCACCCCACAATCTTTCATCATCCCTCTCCTTCCACCTCGGCTCCGCTCTTTCATCCGCCTTGGCGAGAGGGGTCGCCGATCCTTCGACGGTGGCGGCGAGGGTCTCTGCTCGACAACGTGTCCCACCTTCCCAAGAGCCCGTGGCGGCGAAGCCGGCCATGAGAGGAAGGGGTAGGGCGAGGCCGAGGCCGGCGTGGCACTCAGGGAAGAGGGGGACAGGGCGGCGCACCGACCTTGACTCTGCCAGTGATGCCTCCCCCAATGGAGGGCCATGTTAGGGACCAGCCTCGTGGGTTCATCATCAGGCTACGTCGGCCACCGCGCCGTCGCCTTTGTCTCCATGTGCCATTCCCTCGGGAGATGGAGCTTGATCCGCCCCATAACCTGAGGTTGCATATGAGGGGCTCCGGGAACCGCGGCACGCGGGTCGACATCAACTTTCCCGCCCCTCGCGTCATGTATCTTCGCCATGGATGGAAGACCTTTGCTCGTATCCATAGCCTAACGGCGGGGCTCATTCTCTGTTTCAAATTAATGGAGAACGGCCTGCTCTCCGTCAAGGTCTTTGGAGACACTGGAACTCGCCTAAAGTTCTGCGTGGAGAGCTCCTCCGACAATGAAGACTCCTCCTCAAGATTGAGTGATGAGGAGGACAGCGACAACGACGACGAGAGCATCGAGCGAGGGCACGTCGACCTCATCTCCGACTGACCATGTTGCCCCTCCCTCCGCTGTGCACTCTGCCGAGGGCCTTCCTCGTCAAGCTCTCCATCTGCGCATTCCCCGTCTCCTACTTTTTGCCTTCACCTGTCGCACCTGGGAGGAAAGGGCCAAGAACGGGGATCACGGGGCTCTTATCTTCTGTAGTTTGTAAGCCTGTGGGCACTCGTTAGATTTCAAAATTTGTAATCCCCTTGCTCGTGTACGCATTCCGTATGAGTTGTACTTGTTTGCAACATATGAATGAAAGGAAGGGTGTTTGCCGGGTCTCGTTTTTCACGTGGGCGAGGGCCACACCGAGGAACGCATCCTCGTTATCTTAAGATAAATATGGTATCCCGGCAACAGGCCTTGCCATCCTCCTACTCTATGGCCCGACTACACTCACGCTCTTGGCGGAGTTAGGGGCCGAGTAGGATTAGGCCTTTCGCTCGCCCTCTTCCCATCGCGCTACAACCAAGTTCTAGTCCAAAGTAGAGTTTTCGAACACGGGACGGAGGGGGCAAGATGGTACGAGAGCGAGTGGAGCCTTATATGTTCAAGGTTCATACGAGTGCACGAAGTGGGGGAGAAAAACTTATCTGACGTTGCAGACCCCGGCAACCTTGGCACGCCGCGGTTAGATCCTTGTGTCTGCAATCCCCGGCAACCTTGGTATGCCAGAGACGGAGCGCGGGCTTGTTCTTTTTCTTCCCAATAGCTCATCAGAAATGTCCATGTACCCTGCGAACCAAAGAGGACGGAAAGGAATAGAGTGACGCACACTCGACCTCTATGCTAGGGGTTAGCCGCCGCTAAGCACTATCAACCCTAACCGAGGGAGAGACTCGATCTAGCTTGCATGCTAAAACTTAGGGTGCCAGTGCTTCATTTATTTATGCTCAGGGTCTGCGCCTAGCTTTGTACAAAGGGTTACATGCCTTGCCGACAAGGCTTGTACAAAAGGTTGTTTGCCATGGGGCCCGGCAACCGCGCCTTATGGATAAAACTTGCAAAGATGTTCAATGTTCTAGGAGTTGCTCACTAGAATGCCATCTTCGGTCTCCATGCGGACTGCGCCACGCCTGGTGACTCGTATTACCCTATAAGGGCCTTCCCACTTCGGCGTCAACTTGTTGAAATTCTTGGTCGACTGAACATGCCGAAGAACAAGGTCGCCTTCCTCAAAGCTTTGGGGATGACCCTTGCGGCTATGGTAGCGGTGCAAGGCTTGCTGGTAGCGTGATGCTTGTACAGCCGCCCGAAGAGGATCTTCCTCAAGGAGCGTTGCATCATCTTGCCGCAACTGCTCTTGCTCAAGCTCATCGTAAGCAAGCACTCGAGGTGACCTGTATGTGAGTTCCATGGGGAGAACTGCTTCTGCCCCGTAAATGAGGGAGAAGGGTGTCTGACCGGTGGCTCGATTTGGCGTCGTTCTGATCGACCAAAGAACCGCCGGCAATTCATCAATCCAGCATCGCCTGCACCTGCGTAGCCTGTCAAAAGTCCTTGTCCGGAGGCCTTGCAACACTTCAGCATTTGCCCTCTCAGCCTGGCCGTTGCTCCGTGGATGTGCAACAGAAGAAAAACAGAACTTGCTGTCGAGGTCCTAGATGTACTGCATGAAGGCATGGCTCGTGAACTCCGTGCCGTTGTCGGTGATGATTCTATTTGGCACACCGAAACGGTAGACTAGCCCCTTGAAGAATTTGACGGCTGATTGTCATGTCACCTTTCTTACTGTCTCCACCTCCGGCCACTTTGTGAACTTGTCGATTGCAACGTATAAGTACTCAAAGCCCCCGACAACATGGGGAAAGGGGACCAGTATGTCGAGCCCCTAGACCGAGAATGGCCAGCAAAAAGGGATTGTTTGGAGCACTTGAGTTGGTTGATGAAGCTTCTTCGAATGGAACTAACACGCTTTGCACTTGGTTACTAGTGTTGTTGCATCCTGGAGGGCAGGGGCCAGAAGAAACCTTGCTGGAATGCCTTGCCGGCAAGGGCCCTTGACCATATGTGGAAGCCACATATGCCTCCGTGTATCTCTTCCAACAACTCGAGTCCTTCCTCCCGAGGAATGCACTTCAATTTCACACCGTTTGGTCTTTTTCTGTACAGGACATCGTCGACGAACTGATACATGGCAGACCGACGGGCTACTTTCTCCACGTCTTCCTGCTCCTCAGGGAGTTCCCCTGTTGGGAGGAATCGGACGGAATGATGTGCCCATGCCGGAGCTTGAGGCTCGACGGGAAGGACTAAAGGGCACTTCCTCTGCCATGGGAGCAGTTGTGTCTACAGCTAGCAGTTGACGCCCCGCCGGAGTCAGTAGCCCCATGGCTGGCTCAGTGTCCACGGCAACATCCTTGCCGGCGGCTCCCGGGAGCTCGGCGGGAAAGTACTTTCCGGGGCCTGATTTCCTTCGCTTGTTCTGCTCTGTTGATGGTTCAACGGATGGTTAAGTCAGCCGAAGCACAAAAGTACCTGGTTCCACAGGTAGTTTGAAGGCGGCACGGTTCTACAGGTAGTCGGCGATGTTGTTCTCTACTCGAGGAACATGCTCCGCCTGTATACCATCAAAGTGCTCCTCCAGCTTCCTCGCCTCATCTACGTAGGCCTCCATCAACGGGCTTTGATAATCTTTGTTGACTTTCCTAACAACAAGCTGGGAATCACGCCTAACGATGAGCTTCTTGATCCCGAGGTCTGCCGCGATCCTAAGACCGGCAAGCAACCCCTCGTATTCAGTAGTGTAGTTTGTGTTCATCTCCCTGGGAAAGTAGATTTGGATTACATACCTGAGGTGCTCTCCGATGGGTGCGATGAGCAGCACACCAGCACCGGTGCCTTGCAGTGAGAAAGCCCTGTCAAAGTACATAATACAGTTGCGACTTGCCTCCTTGCCAGGGAGGGGTGGTCTCCTGGATCTCTTCGTCTGGCGTTGAGGTCCACTCGGCAATGAACTCTACTAAGACTCTGCTCTGAATTGTCGAAGTACTTTCAAACGTCAAACCAAAGCTCGACAGCTCCACGGCCCACTCCACAATCCTCCTGGTTGTGCCTGGGTTATGCAATATCCGTTGCAATGGGAGGAGGGTGACGATGGTGATCTCGTGTGCTTGGAAGTAATGATGCAGCTTCCTCGAGGCCATAAGGAGGCCAAAGAGCAGTTTCTGCACACCGGAGTACCTTGACCTAGCCCCCTGCAGGAGGGAGCTGACAAAGTAAACCGGGTGCTGAATCACTTTCTTCTTCTGCAGCACTTCATCTGGTTGCGCAGGCTCTGTCCCGCCAGCGTCAAACCCTGCCGGGGGCCTTGCCTCTTCATCCACTAGTGCGGGACTAACCACTTGGTTTGTTGCCGCAAGATATAGCAGCAACGGCTCTTGTGGTTTGGGCGCAACCCGTATCAGTGTAAGGAGAGGTATTTCTTCAAATCCTGCAGCACTACTACGGCCTCTGGGGTCCATTCCATTGGGCCCGCCTTTTTCAAGATTTTGAAAAAGGGAAGGGCACGCTCAGCAGACCTGGACATGAATCTGCTCATGGCGGCAACGCAACCAATGAGCCAACGCACGTCCTTGATCCGCTTGGGTGGCTTAATCTGCTCAATAGCCTTGATCTTGTCTGGATTCACCTCGATCACACGCTATGACACAAAGAACCCGAGAAGTTTGCTGGACGGAACACAGAAGACACACCTCTCAGGGTTCAACTTGAGGTTGATCTTGCGCAAATTCGCAAACGTTTCTTCCAAATCTTGTACAAGTGTCGCCATGTCTTTGGTTTTGACCACTATGTCATCCATATAAGCTTCCATACTTCTATGTAGATGGCGCTCAAAACCAATCTAGACTGCCCTTGCAAACATCGAGCCAGCACTCTTCAAGCCCAAAAGCATCCGTATAAAGCAATACGTGCCACATGGGGTGATGAACGTTGTCTTCTCTCCATTTTCTCTTGCCATGAAGATTTGGTGGTACCCTGAGTAGGCATCAAGGAATGATAACAGATCACACCCGGCCATGGAGTTAACAATCTGGTCAATGTGCAGCAATGGGAAATGGTCCTTGGGACAAGCCTTATTGATATCTGTGTAGTCAATACACAGCCTCCACTTCCCATTTGCTTTGTGCACCACCACCGGGTTGGCCAATGATACATCTCCAACGTATCTATAATTTTTTTATTGCTCCATGATATTATATTATCTGTTTTGGATGTTAATGGGCTTTATTTTATACTTTTATATCATTTTTGGGACTAACCAATGAACTGAAGGCCCAGCCCAAATTGTTGTTTTTTTTGCCAATTTCAGTGTTTCGCAGAAAAGGAATATCAAACAAAGTCCAAACGGAATGAAACATTCGGGAATGTGATTTTCTCAACAAACGTGATCCAGGAGACTTGGAGTGGGCGTCAAGAAACAATTGAGAAGGCCATTAGGCAGGGGGCGCGCCTACCCCCTGGCCGCGCCCTCAACCCTCATGGGCCCCTCGTTGCTCCACCGACCTACTTCTTCCTCCTATGTAAGTCCACGTACCCCGCAAACATCCAGCATCACCATGAAAACCTAATTCCACCGCCGCAACCTTCTATACCCAGAGATCCCATCTTGGGGCCTTTTCCAGAGCTCCGCTGGAAGGGGCATTGATCACGGAGGGCCTCTACATCAAGTCCATGGCCTCTCCGGTGATGTGTGAGTAGTTTACTTCAGACCTACGGGTCCATAGCTAGTAGCTAGATGGCTTATTCTCTCTCTTTGGATCTCAATACAAAGTTCTCCTCGATTCTCTTGGAGATCTATTCGATGTAATCTTCTTTTGCCTTGTGTTTGTCGAGATCCAGTGAATTGTGGGTTTATGATCCAGATTATCTATGAACAATATTTGATTCTTCTTTGAATTCTTTTATGTATGATTGGTTTATCTTTACAAGTCTCTTCGGATTATCGGTTTGGTTTGGCCTACTAGATTGATCTTTCTTGCAATGGGAGAAGTGCTTAGCTTTGGGTTCAATTTTACGGTGCTCGATCCCAGTGACAGTAGGGGAAACGACACGTATTGTATTGTTGCCATCGAGGATAAAAACATGGGTTTTATATCATATTGCAGGAGTTTATCCCTCTAAATCATGTCATCTTACTTAAGGCGTTACTCTGTTCTTATGAACTTAATACTCTAGAGGCATGCTGGATAGCGGTCGATGTGTGGAGTAATAGTAGTAGATGTAGAATCATTTCGGTCTACTTGTCGCGGACGTGATGCCTATATACATGATCATGCCTAGATATTCTCATAATTATTCGCTTTTCTATCAATTGTTCGACAGTAATTTGTTTACCCACCATAATACTTATGCTATCTTGAGAGAAGCCACTACTGAAACCTATGTCCCCCGGGTCTATTTTCCATCATACAAGTTTCCAATCTATTTTATTTTGCAATCTTTACTTTCAATCTATATCATAAAAATACCAAAAATATTTATCTTATTATTATTATCTCTATCAGATCTCACTCTTGCAAGTGGCCGTGAAGGGATTGACAACCCCTTTATCGCGTTGGTTGCGAGGTTATTATTTGTTTGTGTAGGTACGAGGTGACTCGCGCGTGGTCTCCTACTGGATTGATACATTGGTTCTAAAAAACCGAGGGAAATACTTACACTTCTTTACTGCATCACGCTATCCTCTTCAAGGGAAAACCAACATAGTGCTCAAGAGGTAGCAAGAAGGATTTCTGGTGCCGTTGCCGGGGAGGCTTACACAAAGTCAAGTCAAGATTTGATCTCCTGCCAACGTGCAATTTCAAGCGCCGTTGCCGGGGAGATCTACGCCAAGTCAAGACATACCAAGTACCCATCACAACTCTTATCCTCCGCATTACATTATTTGCCATTTGCCTCTCATTTTCCTCTCCCCCACTTCACCCTTGTTGTTTTATTCGCCCTTTTTCCTCTCGCCCTCTCTTTCCGTTCACTTTCTCTCCACTTCTTTGCTTGTGTGTTGGATTGCTTTCCTGTCACAATGGCTCCAGACAATACTAAATTGTGTGACTTCACCAGTACCAACAATAATGATTTTATTAGCACTCCGATTGCTCCTCTTAGCGATGCTGAATTTTGTGAAATTAATACTGCTTTGCTGAATCTTGTCATGAAAGATCCGTTTTCTAGCCTTCGTTGTGACTAAACAACTTTGTTGATTTGTGTGATATGCAAAAGAAGAAAGATGTGGACAACGATATTGTTAAACTTAAGCTATTTCCGTTTTGACTTAGAGATCGTGCTAAAGCTTGGTTTTTGTATTTGCCTAAAAATAGTATTGATTCATGGAATAAGTGCAAAGATGCTTTTATCTCTAAGTATTTTCCTCCCGCTAAGATCATCTCTCTTAGAAACGATATTATGAATTTTAAGCAACTAGATCATGAACAAGTTGCACAAGCTCTGGAGAAGATGAAATTAATGATACGTAACTGCCCTACACATGGATTGAATTTACGGATGATTATACAAAAAAATTATGCCGGATTGAATTTTGCTTCTAGAAATCTTTTAGATTCGGCCGCAGAAGGCACTTTTATGGAAATCACTTTAGGAGAAGCTACCAAACTCCTAGATAATATTATGGTTAATTATTCTCAATGGCACACTAAAAGATCTACTAGTAAAAAGGTGCATGAAATTGAAGATATTAATGTTTTGAGTGTAAATGTCAGGACCCCGATTCCAAGTCACATCGATCTAGCCGGTAACACCTCATATCACATTGCGGTCTCACGCACGGTATCCCCATGGGTGTCACCTTACCATGGCCCGGGACCGTTTGCGCCTTTTGGCTCACATATATGATAGTATCACTAGCATCCATATGATAGAGAACCCGGGCCGACATGGCTAGTCGTGAACCCAAAGCGGCGCAGACCTATGGAGACACGCATACATGAATCACATCGAGCATGTCGGTCATCAGCGAGTGAATCCGGGCTGTAGCACTAGGCTAATAGGACTTAGGGGAACCCGGGCTGTAGCAGGCTAGGCAGGACTCCGGATGTCACCGCGTGACATTTCCCCGAGGGGACAGACGTAGGAACAAAGTGAAACACATGCCGGCCGGTCAAGTGTCCTCAGCAGTAGTGCTGGGCTCGCAGGACTTCGGTGAACCGGGCTGTAGCGGACTACTATGGCTCGAGGAACACTAGACTACATTTCCCCATAAGAAAGGCTGCCAAGGATAAACAACTAGATTGTCGAATCCCACTCATACCAAGCATTTCAATCATACACACAGTATGCCCGGTATGAGTACATACAACATGGCATCACAACAAAACTCTACAACTCAAGTACTTTATTTAAAAGCTCCAGAGAGCCATACATAACATGTTCATACAGATAGGGGTCACATGACCCGAGACTCAAGTCATACAAGCATACGAGCACATGCGGAAGCAAATAGTCTGAGTACAGACACTAGAAAGCAAGAAGGCTTCTCGAAGCCTGTCTATCCTCATAGGGCCCTCCACGGCTAGGATCACCACCTGGGTGGCTAGTCACTCGTCGACATCGAGGTCTACATAAAACCCATCGGAGGGGGCGGTGTTGTCGTCTGAAAACAGTAATTAAGCAAACATGAGTACAAAGGTACTCAGCAAGTCTTACATCAGAACCTACTATACATGCTCATTCTCAAGAAGGTGGTGGGGTTATTGCAGCAAGCCAGCTTTGACTCTTGGCTAAGCTATCCTATGGAACTCCACTAGTAATATAGTTTTCGCACACGAGTCCACTAATCACCAACACAATACTCCACCGGGGATCCTCCCTCGTCATCCTACGAGAGGTACATCCTCGGTAATCACACATATCTTGAGTCTTTTAGTAGTATCCATTAACTTGTCTATGAACTGTATAGGTAACCAAGTAGTCCTTTACGGCGGACGCGGCTATTCGAATAGATTTATACCCTGCAGGGGTGTACTTCTTCATACACGCTTTCACCACTTACCACCGTTTACACAACATGTACTCGGCAACCTTCAAGCGAAAGCCCAACGAGGGTGTCGGCCACGGCCTACCTAAACACTCAAGCCTCTAGTCCAGGTTTATCACCTATTCAGGTTCCATCCGTAGGGAGTCCGGCCGAGGTTTCCACATACGGCCCCGAACGATGTGAACTAGGTTCCCGAGACACCAAACGGGTGACTCGGTACACCGTGCCACGGTGTATCTACCGCAACATAGCACACCCCTAGGGTCAGCGCTACGCATGGCCACACAAACATAACCTACAAACACCATAAACTAATTGCAACTCCTGGACAGAGTACTAGGGTGATTAAGAAGCCGAGAGGGTCAATTAAGGATCAATGGGTTGCTAGCCTGTTGTAGTGGTAGTAGGGTACTGCCCTTCAGACGGATACTCGGGGTTATCCTCGGAGGCAGAACCTACCACGAAAGACACACCGAACATGATCAACACAGGACAATATGCAACAATATGATGCATGCTATGACATGGCAAAATGAAAGTTTCTTGGCCTAATGCAAGCTAAAACAGAAAGGAATGAGCTCATTGGAATCAAAGATTCAAATGTTAGCTCATTTAACATGGCCTTATTAGTGCATTATCTTATTCTGCTTAAACAACAAGGTTAACTTGTTTTGTCATGCATGAATCCATTACAGATGGATAGATTGAATTTTTCTGATCATTTTTCATATATAAATTGTTTGATTTGGAGCTATGGTTGATTTTCTATTATTTTTAGAAGTTTTGGCTATTTTTTGGAATTTCCTATATAAGAATAATTCCAGTAATTGAATTAATGCGTCACCATGACATAGGTGTGACGTCAGCGGGTCAACTGGGTCGGCCAGGTCAAACCTGACTAGTGGGCCCTGTCTGTCAGTGTCTCAGCTAATTAACAGGATTAAATTAGTACTAATAAACTGTCAGTGGGACCTGGGCCCACATGTCAGTGACTAAACTAATTAAAATTAGTTAACACTAATCCTAAACTAATTAGCAGGCCGGCCCCACCTGTCATAGGCTCAGGGGGGAGTCAACCTGGGCCCACGCGTCTGTCCACGGTCAAAAGTGGTCAAACTTGCCGGCGTTTAGCCGCCGGCGAGGCCAGACGCGGCGGAGGGCTCGGGTTTTAAACTCCGGCGACCAAAAGGATGGCAGAGACCATCTACGTGATGCGGGGAGTGAGCCGCGTCGAGTGGTGGCCGTAGGTGGAGCTGGGGTGGCCGGAGACGATGGCGGCGAGCACGTCCGCGGCGGCTGGAGTTCGGGCGAGGTTGAACTAGTCGCGAGCAGGCACGGCGAGGGGCGAGCGGGGCGAGGGGGAAACGGGTCAGCGAGCTCGGGGAAGAGCTGGAGCGAGCGGGGCGGCGAGGGGGATCAACGGCGACCCAGGTTGAAGACAAGCTCGGTGCAGCGTCTCCGGGGCGAGCGAGCGCTCGGGGATGGGTCGAGGCGAAGCAGTGGACGACAGCGGAGCTTCTTGGCATGGTGAGGCAACGAGTGGATGGCGGTGGCTGCGGTGGAGCTTGTCGGCGGCGACGGCTGCGCTCGGGAGGGAATGGGGAGAGAGCCAGATAGGGGGAGAGGGCCACGGGGAGAGTGGGGAGAAAGAGAGGGGGTGTGGGGTAGTGCGTGGCAGTCGTAGGCGCGTCCGGGGCATCGGCGAAAGAAGGAGGTGGCCGGCGTGTGGCCGCGGGCGCCGGCCACGCGCTTCACGTCCTCCTGGCGAGAGGAGGAGGACGACTGGCAAGGGCCAGTGGACTGGGCCGAGCCGGTGAGCTAGGTGGGCTGCGCCAGGTAAGTCTCTGTTCTCTCTCTCCTTTTCTGTTTTTTATTTATTCTATTATTTCTGTAACTTCAGGGCTTTATTAAAAATGCGAGGGCATTTGCAAAAATCATAAGATTAATCATGGCCACTTCTTAGAATATATCCAATAGCAAACACTTTAGTTTATGATTATTTGAGCATTTAAAATATTTTATAGCTTGTAAATGCCCAAATGCAAATACTATAAGAATTAATCCAATGACCTTAAGATGTCCTAGAAAAATGTGCACCATTTTTTTCAAAGGTTTTAACCCAAAACAAAAAGGGTGGGCTTTTTAGAAGGGCATTTCAGGTTCATTGAAAAAGGTTTTAGTAAACCCTAGTTGTTCCAGGGGGGTGCTGGGGGTTCTGTCATCCCCATTTCAAATTTAAGAGAAATTTAAACATGATGCACACTTTAATGCTTGAACTAGCTAGGGTGTGACAGGAAAGATGGATGAACTTATGAAATTGTTCGCTAATAAGAGTGATCCTACTGTCCTAATGATATGCCTTTGTCTACTTTGATTTAGAATAATAATGAATCTATGAATGTGAATTTTGTTGGTAGGAACAATTTTGGTATTAACGCGTATAGAGGTAATTTTAATCCTAGGCCGTTTCCTAGTAATTCCTCTAATAATTATTGTAATTCCTACAACAATTCTTATGGAAATTATAATAAGATGCCCTCTTATTTTGAATCTAGTATTAAAGAATTTATGACTTCTCAAAAGAGTTTCAATGTTTGATTGAAGAAAAAATTGCTTAAGATTGATGAGTTGGCTAGGAACGTGGATAGAATTTCTCTTGATGTTGATTCTTTGAAACTTAGATCTATTCAACCTAAGCATGATATCAATGAGTCTCTCAAAGCCATGAGAATTTCCATTGATGAGTGCGAGGAAAGAACCACTAGGATGCGTTCTAAGAAAGATTGCTTTGTGAAAGCGTGTTCTTCTAATTTTCATGATAATAAGGATGAAGATCTAAAAGTGATTGATGTGTCCCCTATTAAATCTTTGTTTTGCAATATGAATCTTGATAATTATGGGACTAGAGATGAGTCAACTTTAGTTAAAAGGCATTCCAATGATTCGGAGTTTTTAGATCTTGATGCAAAAATTGTTAAAAGTGGGATTGAAGAGGTTAAAACTTTAAATAGCAATGAACCCACTATCTTGGATTTCAAGGCATTTAATTATGATAATTTCTCTTTGATATATTGTATCTCCTTGTTGCAATCCGTGCTAAATTTTCCTCATGCTTATAGTCAAAATAAAGCTTTTACTAAATATATCGTTGATGCTTTGATCCAATCTTATGAAGAAAAACTTGAGTTGGAAGTTTCTATCCCTAGAAAACTTTATGATGAGTGTGAACCTACACTAAAAATTAAAATTAAAGATCATGAGTGTTATGCTTTGTGTGAATTGGGTGCTAGTGTCTCCACGATTCCAAAAACTTTGTGTGATTTGCTAGGTTTCCGTGATTTTGATGATTGTTCTTTAAACTTGCATCCTGCGGATTCCACCATTAAGAAACCTATGGTAAAAATTAATGATGTTCTTATTGTTGCAAATAGGAATTATGTGCCCGTACATTTCATTGTTCTTGATATAGATTGCAATCCTTCATGTCATATTATTCTTGGTAGACCTTTCCTTAGAACGATTGCTGCAATTATTGATATGAAGGAAGGGAATATTAAATTCCAATCTCCATTAAGGAAAGGCACGGAACACTTCCCTAGAAAGAAGGTGAAATTAACATATGAATCTATTATGAGAGCCACTTATAGATTGCCTACCAAAGATGGCAATACGTAGATCTATCATTGCTTTTATGCCTAGCTAGGGGCGTTAAACGATAGCGCTTGTTGGGAGGCAACCCAATTTCATTTTTCTTCCTTGATTTTTGATCCTGTTTAGTAATAAATAATTTATCTAGACTCTGTTTTGTTTGTGTTTTTTGTGTTTAATTAGTGTTTTCGCCAAGTAGAACCGTTGGGAAGACTTGGGGAAAGTCTTTTTGATCTTGTTGTAAAAAACAGAAACTTTAGTGCTCACGAGAATTGCTTCCATTTTTATTTGGAAAGTACTACTTAGTTAATTCTTTTTGCAGATGATTAATAGATAAATTACTCACGTCTAGAAATTTATTTTAGAATTGTTGGTGTTCCAGAAGTTTACGTTAGCTACAGATTACTACAGACTGTTTTGTTTTTGACAGATTCTGTTTTTCGTGTGTTGTTTGCTTATTTTGATGAATCTATGGCTAGTAAAAGAGTTTATAAACAATAGAGAAGTTGTAATACAGTAGGTTTAACACCAATATAAATCAAGAATGAGTTCATTACAGTACCTTTAAGTGGTGTTTTGTTTTTCTTTCGCTAACGGAGCTCACGAGATTTTGTATTTTGAGTTTTGTGTTGTGAAGTTTTCAAGTTTTGGGTAAAGATTTGATGGATTATGGAACAAGGAGTGGCAAGATCCTAACCTTGGGGATGCCCATGGCACCCCAATGTAAAATTCAAGGACACCAAAAAGCCGAAGATTGGGGATGCCCCGGAAGGCATCCCCTCTTTCGTCTTTGTCTATCGGTAACTTTACTTGGAGCTATATTTTTATTCACCACATGATATGTGTTTTGCTTGGAGCGTCTTGTATGATTTGAGTCTTTGCTTTTTAGTTTGTGTCACATCCCTAGCTTCTGGTGCTGCCTAGTGTTTGCATCTTGCTTGCATCATGTTTAAATTTCTGAAAGTTGAATTGGGAAAGCTGAAAGCCTCAGAAATCATTTCAAAAAAATGATCAACATTAAAAATTGCTTCAAATAAACCCAAGAAAATGTTCCTGTTAAAGCTATAAAAATATTGGCAAGAGGTAAAATTCAAACCAATATTTTTGGAGTCATGGAAATATTTATTTTGGGCATTTGAGTTAATCCAATAATTATTTGCATTGGATTTATATAGGTGATATATTAACTATATGTCCAATAATTCTGATAATTGTTGAGGGGCTTTGGAATAAGCCATTTAGTCCCTGCAAAAATTGTCAGAAGCAGAAAAATTAGTTTGGTTCAAAAACCAAATTAAAAAATGTCAAAAATAGAAAACAGGAACCAAAATATAAAAAAGGGCAAGAACCCTGAAAATGCATTCACTGAAGCCAAAATGCCCTAAAAATAGTTTTGGTAATTTTGGAAAGAGCTACACATCAAACCAAAATTCTGGAACATTTTTGTGGAATAGTTTGGGACATTGAATATAAATCATATTGTATTTGAATTTGGATCTATATTCTTAATATATAGAATATATATATTCAAATAACTTTGAAATATTTTATGTGCATGTGGAACAATCCAGTTAGCAACATAAAAATATTCAAAGGTTTATTGGCACTGTTTGAATTCTGTTTTGAATTTGGAAACAGTGGCAAAAGACAGAAAAAACAGAAAGAAAATAGAAAAGGATAGACAGAGAGAGAGAAGCCCAGCCACTTACCTGGACGGCCCAGCTGGCTGGCCCAGCCCACCAGTAGCTTGCCAGTCGTCTTCAACCCCGCCGACCAAAGCAGCTGCGTGCTGGACGCGTGCGCGTCGACGCCACCTCCTGCTTCGCGCTGTCCCGCACGCCCCCATCCCTCTCCCGTCGCCAGGGACATGCCTAGAGCCCTCCCTCCCTCTCCCCTCTCTCCTCTGGACGCCTCCCTCTCCCTAGCGCCCGTCCCCAAGAGAACCGAGCACTGCCGTCGCCGCCGCTCGTTGTTGCCACGGCCACCGGCCCTCCCTCGCCCATCCAACATGCTCCAGAGATCCGCCACGCCGTCCCCGTCAACTCCACCGAGCCACATGAGCTGGGAAGGACTGCAACTCCCTCGACGTTGCCGTCTTCTACCTCGGGCCACCGAGATCGCCGGCGTCGATTTGCGCCACCCGGGTCGTCCCCAACCTCGCTATCCGCACCCTTCACCTCGTCGTGAGCCCTGGTCCCTTATCCCCTTCTCCCCTCGCCGTCCTCGTGTCGCAGCGCAGCACCCCATGAGCTCCCGCGCCGCCGTCCGCCATGGCCGGCAGGCCCGTGCTCCTAAGCTCTTCCCCTCACGATCGAGCATAGCAACGCGCTCAGCGCGTCTCCAGGAGCTCAAAACACCCAACCGCTCCTCCTAACGTGCTCTGAGGCGCCGACTTGGTCGATGCCCGAACTCCAGCCGCTGCCTCCATGGTCGTGGCCGTCGTTTCCGGCGACCCCGCAGCCTCCCGAGCAGCCAGCTAGATGCGGGCGTGTGCGGGCTATGTTCTGGTGGCCTTCGCGCGTCCAGCCGCCGCCTATAGTGCAACCCCAGCGAGCTTCCGCCGTAGCTTTGGTCGCCGCCGACAGAACTCCGACGAGAGCTGACGTGGCGTGGTCCTTAGCGCTAATCCCCCTAATTAGCCACCTCACTTCCACTGACTGTGGGCCCAGTGCCCACTAATCTTGTAATTAGGCTAAACACACACTTGTTTAACTCTGTGACACTAACGTGTGGACCCCACACATCAGGTTTGAATCCAGCCAGCGCTGTTGACTTGCCGACACAAGCATGACGCAGTAATTGACTTTCTGGATTTTAAATAAATCAGGAAATTCCAGAAAATGTCCAAAACTTCTAAAAATCATAGAAAATTATCTATAACTCCAAATAAGACAAATTATATATGAAAAATTATCAGAAAAATCCAATCTATCCATTTATGCTAGCTTCATCCATGTTAGAACAATTTAACCTTGCTGTTTAGGTGAAACAAGTTATTGCACTAATATGACTTCATAAAATAGGTTTGCATTTGAATCCTTGGTTCAACTGGACTCATTTCAATATGTTCTAGCTTGCATTAGCCCAAAACACATTCATATTGCCATGTAATAGCATGCATCATATTGTTGCATATCGTCATGTGTTGATTCAGTTCTTTCTCAGTTGTCGGTGTTTGTTCCCTCTCGATAGACGTGGTTCCGACGATGTGATCGATGACACCGATGAAGAAGTATACTATCCTCGGAAGTGCCAGGCAAGCAAAACACCCCTTGTTCATTCCGATATGATCCCACTCTCTCGCTCCTGCTCCCTCTTACTACATTAGGACAACACCGTTTCAACTGTTACATGCTACGGTAGCTGAACCCCTTTCCTCTGCATGACCTGTCATTGCCACGGTAAATAGATGAAACCCACTAGCATGAGTAGGAACTGTTTGAGCCCATATGTTCCTACTCATTCATGCTTGTTGTCATGCCTGCTACTGCTTAGAGTTGAGTCCGGTCTGATTCATCGGGAATGAATTGGAATGTGGTGAACATGTCCTACCGTTGAGAGCTAAGTGTGTGGAACACGATTTGGTAAAGGTAGCGGTGAGAGGCCATGTAGGAGTACATGGTGGGTTGTCTCATTGCAGCCATCCTGAGGAACTGAGTCATGTGTTTGTGATCCATGAACAGTTACTACCACACATTGGGTTCCGGTAACTCAGCCCCTCTCGGCTTATTATTCAACTCGATCTTTGTCCAGGAGTTGCAACTAGTTTCTAGTGTTTGTAGGTAGTGTTAGTAGTCTACCAAGTGGCACCCGGTATAGGTGGGCTTGGGACAGACTAGGCACAGTGGCACGGTGTATCAAGTGGCACCCGGATGGTGGGCTTGGGAACCCTGCACACATCGTTTGGGGCCGTGGGCGACACCCCGGCCGGATCTCCTTGCGGATGGAACCCGAATAGGCGATAAATCTGGACTAGAGACTTGTTGGTTAGTCAGGTCGTGGCCGACTCCCTCGCCCGGCTTCCGCTTGAAGGTTGCCGAGGTACATGACGTGTACAGGGCGATAAGTGGCGAGAGCGTGTGTGAAGAAGTACACCCCTGCAAGGTTATCATTATCTATTCGAATAGCCGAATTCCTCGGATATGGAAACTTGGACCCCTTGCATAGTTCATAGACAAGCAAAAGTGCATACTCTAAAATGCGCAAGATAAGTGTGAGTGCTATGGATGGCGTTCTCGCAGGGAGACGGGAGCGGATCCATAGTGGTGTATTGGTATGGTGAATTTGTGGACTCGTGTGCACCACCTCAAAGAGTTACTTGCAGTCGTAGTTCAAGATAGCCACCGAGTCAAAGATGGCCTGCTGCAGTTAAACTCCACCACCCCCTTTGTTGATACCGATGCATATGTAGTTAGTTCTGATGTAAGTCTTGCTGGGGACATTTGTACTCACGTTTGCTTATTTTATGTTTTGCAGAGAGACTTCAATCCCGCTAGTAGTTCCGCTTGGACTTCGACGTTTAGCTCGTTACCTCAGCTACGATCTTGTACCTTGGGAGGGTCTTGAAGATAGTCAGGCTTCTCAGCCTTTTTCATTTGTAGATGTCTGTACTCAGACATGTTAAGCTTCCGCATGTGCTTTGACTTGTATGCTCTGAATGTTGGGTCATGAGACCCATGTTTGTAATATCTCGCTCTTCGGAGCCTAATGAATAAATACTTGAGTCGTAGCGTTATGTTGTGATGCCATGTTGTATTTACACATATCGAGCATATTGTGTGTATGATTGAAATGCTTGGTATGTGTGGGATCCGACAACCTAGTTGTTTATCCTTGGTAGCCTCTCTTATGGGGAAATGTAGTCTTGTGCTTCCATGAGCCATAGTAGTCCGCTACAGCCCGGTTCACCAGAGTCCTGCTAGCCCAGCACTACTGCTCAGGACACTTGACTGGCCGGCATGTGTTTCACTTCATTCCTGTGTCTGTCCCTTCGGGGAAATGTCACGCGGTGACATCCGGAGTCCTGCCAAGCCTGCTACAGCCCGGGTTCCAGGAGTCCTGTTAGCCCAGTGCTACAGCCCGGATTCACATGCTGCTGACCGACATGCTTGATGTGATACATGTACGCATGTCCCCATAGGTTGGTGCTGCTTTGGGTTCACGACTAGCCATGTCGGCCCGGGTTCTCTGTCATATGGATGCAAGCGACACTATCATATACGTGAGCCAAAAGACGCAAACGGTCCCGGGCCATAGTAAGGCGACACGCATGGGAATACCATGCGTGAGGACGCAAAGCGATATGAGGTGTTACATGCTAGATCGATGTGACTTGGAATCGGGGTCCTGGCAGCTTTGGTATCAGAGCCTGACTACCTGTAGGATTACCAAGCCAAACTGGTCGAAGTCGTGTCTAGAAATGCTTTAGTTATATAAGGGAATTGATTGTGGATGGGAACATAAGGCTCTTTTTACTCTTTATCCTCATGATCTTCTGATCTGAGTCATCTTATCTTTTCTATGGGGTTAAGAACTAGGCTTCTCTTCTATCTCTCAGGATGACGTGTTACGAAACCGTAGTTGCCTAGGATTGTTAAGTTCAAGCTTCAGTTCAGTTCCTACCATCTCCATATGTTCATAGCTGGCCTCAGAACCTTGATATTGTGATATTGAGTGGTTATGCCACCATTTTTGCAGGATGTCTCAAATCATTTTGAGCATTTACAGCCGTTATGCTGTCCGAGTCATTCCAGGTTTCTAAATAATCTGATGCATTTGGAAATCCTTCCTCCGTTCCCGATGTACTTTTGGTCAGAATAAGCACGCTAGCCAGAGAGTTGAGGTCCTCTGCTGCCTCGACATATATGTTGGAGCTATTATTATGACACTAGGTGTCTTAGAGAGTCACCTAGTAATCTAGCAATGTTTTGTGTTCCTAGTGTGATGAATCTGGCCACCATTCTCGGAAGCATCCCGTGATGCCACTTAGTAGTAGGCATTCTACTCTTGGGATTTGAACCCGAGATTTACCCTACTTCATGTTGTTAGTATTTGTTATCTCCCCTTAAGATAATAGTAACCTTGTGATAGTCCTCGAGGCCGTGGTATATCGTTCTTCCAATACCATGAGCCAATATGGCAGAAGTTCTTTTGAACCAAAAGATCACAACCAGAGTGCTCTTGATGAGTTCTTCATTCTATATTGTGACTTTGACAATTCTATCTCTCCGCATGGGTTATCCGGAAGAAACCTGTTCGAATTAGTTCGAGATACTAATCTATGCATCCACAACTCAAAATGTCATATGTTCCTTGAGTTGTTACTCTTCACCTGTATTCCGACCATTGTCTATCATTCGATAGTCAAGAGTATGTCTGCAATCATGTTCATCGATGGCTATTATTCTTGTGGTCCGTCAAGCCATTCTGGTTCAGCATGACTAGGAGGAACAAAACTCCAGTACCTCATCCATATCCAGGATTGGGTCAAAGTAGTTGTATTTCATAGATCAAAATGCCAATCCAGCTTTTGCTTTGTTCTACCTTGAGGTGTTACCATCTTTATGTCAGGAATGTCATGGGAATTGCACCGCCTCCTATGAACTCTTAACGCAGGGATACTTCTCTCCATCATTATTCATTCCTCTGTTCCGTGTTGTTGTAACCGGAATGCCAACGAGTGAACCATGATGTGTGAAATCAATACTCCTAGCAACTGTGTTGCTTGGTAGTTATGGATATTATTATCATTCTTAGCGTGTTGGTTATCGAATCACTATTCTAGGATTGATCGTGCTACCTTGTCCTTATTTCTGGTGCACTATTCGATCAATGAGTTAGGATTGTGTCAAACCCTTGCTCTATTGGTCACATCATCTTGCCTCACAAAGCAAGATTGTTCTCGATCTTCGTAACATATCGGTGGTTCGTGAATTTCTGAATATCTTCTCGGAAGTGTTACCAGGTTGTCACCTGACCGCTATGTTGAGTTCATGATCAAGTTGGTTTCTTGTAAACCACTCCTCCAAGAATCTGTGTTGGATACCCCTGAGCTAGTTGGTCAAGCTAAATAACAACTTGGAGAGTTGGAAGAAAAAAGCTTAATCCACTTAGTTCACTCCAAAGGGGATATCTTGTGTGTGTGTGTTGACGAGAGATGATACCTTCATCGATTGTTCCTCGCGATCGGTTGTTGAATCTATCATTTTGTCCAAACCTTGATTTGAGTGTGGGCTATCGTCAAATCAAGTTAGAGCCAACGATATTCATAATGTTGTCTTACTCATGGTTGTTCCTCGAGCATACACCATTACATCCTTTGGTCTGACCAATACTATCACATTGTTCACATAATGGTGGAATTCTAGTGATATGGAAATTCCGATGAGTTGCTGTTCAGCCCATCAGCAGCATCTTGTCTCCTCCATGATTCATGTTGAACATTGAGCTAGTGTTGGAACTTTTGCAATCACTGCCTTCGTGTTCAGCTCATGAGGTATATGTTTGGGTGAAAGAAGTGACTTTCTCTAAGTTCACATGCATTAGGTGTAAGTTGCCGCCATGAATTTGAGAAAGGATTGTTTTGTTTCCCTTGGAATCATCCCAAATCAGTCATGCATATGTGCGAAGTATTCTATGGTTTGGTAGATTAATTACCTCCACTCCATATGTATTCCTAGCACACCAAGCCACTGATTGATTTGTTCAAGGAGAAGAAGTTCCTTTTTAAGAGCTAACCCAAGCTTAATCAAGGACTTCGTTATCCGCAATGATGGTTCCCCACCTGAACTCGGTAGTGTTTCATTGTAAGACTACTACGTGGTCATGCTTGTCTGGGATAGTGTGTTCACATGTTTGTAGTAGAACCAGCTCATGTTTTCGAGCTTACCACCGTAGTCCATTTCCCGAGAATTCCACAACGTCATCTCGTCGACTTGTGTTGCAAACTTTCATTTTTCTCCCTTGACTTGATGAGTCTGGAATATCCTGACACCAACCAGATCTGAATCTCAGGCAGATATGATGGTTGGAACGTTTTCCAAGAACTATAAAATTGGTCTCTTTGTAATCGTTAAAGTGGATGTCGTGGCCAACACACCCAGCCGGAAGACCTATTATTGTAGTATCTTGGTTGGGGAAGTTGGCCACCTCCCCATAAGGATTTCGTAGGATTTACTCCAGAAGTTGTTCTTTATGGATCCTTTGTATTCCGAAGTCCGACTACTACTTGATGGCTATGTTGATTCTTTAAGCATGACCATAGTAACCAGTACATCAAGGAGAACATTAGAAGCGGAGTGCTAGATGTCTCTCAGTCGATCATCCAGATTTCGTTTCCTTGGCCTTGCTAAGGTGAAATCTGAGAAAGGGTTGTCTTTCTATGCATCTGCATTGTCCATCTCTATTCGTCAAGGTTGTAAGATGTGTTGCCAGGATACTCGATACGGATGTTGGTAGAACCTTCATGAATATGGAAATGCTCAAGTTCTTGAGAGCACACGCAAGCAAATCATCCATTGCGTTGTCTTCAACCAGGTAGTCCACATCATTCATTCTAGTTCGAGTATGCCATTTCATTGAGCTCCTTCACATGATCGTTTGTGATTGCCTGAGGCTGGTATAAAGAGTTTCAATGATCTTTGTATCAAAAGTAATTCTTTTTGCCACTTAAGGGAAATGCTCTACGAGTCACCTTTCCCTAAGGTGTCCCGTTATGGAATCATGGCAATTACCTCCTCGCTACTTTGAAACCATGCACCATCCTACTCCAGCGTGGAATTGTTGCCTACCAATTTGAACCCTTGTCATCTATTACCTTCCATCTCTCTTGATGTGTGTTTTGCCTCTCAGCTCCAGAGAAGTTACTATGTCTCATTCCATGAGTTGATCTTGTGATCATTAAGATGATCCTAAGTTGCTCGAACCTCAGGAAGGTCGATTCTTCTTAAATTCTCCCTTTCTACTCGTTATCATGTTGGATGTAGTTCTCAAAGCAAGACGTCGAGATCAAGGTGATGCAATGAATCAACATCCTCGAGAAAGACATCTGGATGGTGAAGATTGTGTTAGCTTGTGTCCCTTTGTCTTCTTACCTCACGACTTGAATCTCGGGACGAGATTCTTGTTTAGTAGGGGTGAGCTGTCACATCCCTAGCTTCTGGTGCTGCCTAGTGTTTGCATCTTGCTTGCATCATGTTTAAATTTCTGAAAGTTGAATTGGGGAAAGCTGAAAGCCTCAGAAATCATTTCAAAAAAATGATCAACATTAAAAATTGCTTCAAATAAACCCAAGAAAATGTTCCTGTTAAAGCTATAAAAATATTGGCAAGAGGTAAAATTCAAACCAATATTTTTGGAGTCATAGAAATATTTATTTTGGGCATTTGAGTTGATCCAATAATTATTTGCATAGGATTTATATAGGTGATATATTAACTATATGTCCAATTATTCTGATAATTGTTGAGGGGCTTTGGAATAAGCCATTTAGTCCCTGTAAAAAATTGTCAGAAGCAGAAAAATTAGTTTGGTTCAAAAACCAAATTAAAACAAATGTCAGAAATAGAAAACAGGAACCAAAACACAAAAAAAGGACAAGAACCCTGAAAATGCATTCAGTGAAGCCAAAATGCCCTAAAAATAGTTTTGGTAATTTTGGAAAGAGCTATACATCAAACCAAAATTCTGTAACATTTTTATGGAATAGTTTGGGACATTGAATTTAAATCATACTGTGTTTGAATTTGGATCTATATTCTTAATATATAGAATATATATATTCAAATAACTTTGAAATATTTTATGTGCATCAGGAACAATCCAGTTAGCAACATAAAAATATTCAAAGGTTTATTGGCACTGTATGAATTCTGTTTTGAATTTGAAAACAGTGGCAAAAGACATAAAAACAGAAAGAAAATAGAAAAGGACAGACAGAGAGAGAGAGAGAGAGAGAGAGAGAGAGAATCCCAGCCACTTACCTGGCCGGCCCAGCTGGCTGGCCCAGCCCACCAGTAGCTTGCCAGTCATCTTCAACCCCGCCTACCGAAGCAGCTATGTGCTGGACGCGCGCACGTCGATGCCACCTCCTGCTTCGCGCTGTCCCACGCGCCCCCATCCCTCTCCCCTTGCCAGGGAGATGCCCAGAGCCCTCTCTCCCTCTCCCCTCTCTCCTCTGGACGCCTCCCTCTCCCTAGCACCCGTCCCCAAGAGAACCGAGCACTGCCGTCGCCGCCGCTCGTTGTTGCCACGGCCACCGGCCCTCCCTCGCCCATCCAACATGCTCCAGAGATCCGCCACACCGTCCCCGTCAACTCCATCGAGACACATGAGCTGGGAAGGACTACAACTCCCTCGACGTTGCCGTCTTCTACCTCGGGCCACCGAGATCGCCGGCGCCGATTCGCGCCACCCTGGTCGTCCCCAGCCCCGCTGCCCGCACCCTTCACCTTGTCGTGAGCCCTGTTCCCTTTTCCCCCCTTCTCCCCTCGCCGTCCTCGTGTCGTAGCGTAGTACCCCACGAGCTCCTGCACCGCCGTCCGCCATGGCCGGCAGGCTCGTGCTCCTGAGCTCTTCCCCTCACGATCGAGCATAGCAACGCGCTCAGCGCGTCTCCGGGAGCTCAAAACACCCAACTACTGCTCCTAACATGCTCTGAGGCGTCGACTTGGTTGATGCCCGAACTCCGGCCGCCGCCTCCATGGTCGTGGCCGTCGTTTCCGGCGACCCCGCGGCCTCCCAAGCAGCCAGCTAGATGCGGGCGTGTGCGGGATATCTTCTGGTGGCCTTCGCGCGTCCACCCGCCGCCTGTAGCGCAACCCCGGCGAGCTTCCGCTGTAGCTTTGGTCGCCGCCAACGGAACTCTGGCGAGAGCTGACGTGGCGCGGTCGTTAGCGCTAATCCCCCCTAATTAGCCACCTCACTTCCACTGACTGTGGGCCCCAGTGCCCACTAATCTTGTAATTAGGCTAAACACGCACTTGTTTAACTCTGTGACACTGACGTGTGGACCCCATATGTCAGGTTTGACTCCAGCCAGCGCTGTTGACTTGCTGACGCAAGCATGACGCAGTAATTGACTTTCTGGATTTTAAATAAATCAGGAAATTCCAGAAAATGCCCAAAACTTCTGAAAATCATAGAAAATTATCTATAACTCCAAATAAGACAAATTATATATGAAAAATTATTAGAAAAATCCAATCTATCCATTTATGCTAGTTTCATGCATGTTAGAACACTTTAACCTTGCTGTTTAGGTGAAACAAGTTAATGCACTAATATGACTTCATAAAATGGGTTTGCATTTGAATCCTTGGTTCAACTGGACTCATTTCAATATGTTCTATCTTGCATTAGCCCAAAACACATTCATATTGCCATGTAATAGCATGCATCAGATTTTTGCATATCGTCATGTGTTGATTGAGTTCTTTCTCAGTTGTCGGTGTTTGTTCCCTCTCGATAGACGTGGTTCCGACGATGTGATCGATGACACCGATGGAGAACTATACTATCCTCAGAAGTGCTAGGCAAGCAAAACCCCCCTTGTTCATTCTGATATGATCCCACTCTCTCGCTCCTGCTCTCTTTTACTGCATTAGGACAACGCCGTTTCAACTATTACATGCTGCGGTAGCTGAACCCCTTTCCTCTGCATGACCTGTCATTGCCACGGTAAATAGATGAAACCCACTAGCATGAGTAGGAATTGTTTGTGCCCTGATGTGCCTACTCATTAATGCTTGTTGTCATTCCTGCTACTGCTTAGAGTTAAGTCCGGTCTGATTCATCGGGAATGAATTGGAATGTGGTGAACATGTCCTACCGTTGAGAGCTAAGTGTGTGAACATGATTTGGTAAAGGTAGCGGTGAGAGGCCATGTAAGATTACATGGTGGGTTGTCTCATTGCAGCCATCCTCAGGAACTGAGTCCTGTGTTTGTGATCCATGAACAGTTACTACCACCCATTGGGTTCCGGTAACTCGGCCCCTCTCGGCTTATTAATCAACTCAATCTCTGTCCAGGAGTTGCAACTAGTTTCTGGTGTTTGTAGGTAGTGTTAGTAGTCTACCAAGTGGCACCCGGTACAGGTGGGCTTGGGACAGACAAGGCACAGTGGCACGGTGTACCAAGTGGCACCCGGATGGTGGGCTTTGGAACCCTGCACACATCGTTTGGGGCCGTGAGCGACACCCCGGCCGGATCTCCTTGCGGATGGAACCCGAATAGGCGATAAATCTGGACTAGAGACTTGTTGGTTAGTCAGGTCGTGGCCGACTCCCTCGCCCGGCTTCCGCTTGAAGGTTGCCGAGGTACATGACGTGTACAGGTCGATAAGTGGCGAGAGCGTGTGTGAAGAAGTACACCCTTGCAGGGTTATCATTATCTATTCGAATAGCCGAATTCCTCGGATATGGAAACTTGGACCCCTTTCATAGTTCATAGACAAGCGAAAGTGGATACTCTAAAATGCGCAAGATAAGTGTGAGTGCTATGGATGGTGTTCTCGCAGGGAGACGGGAGCGGATCCATAGTGGTGTATTGGTATGGTGAATTTGTGGACTCATGTGCGCCACCTCAAAGAGTTACTTGCAGTCGTAGTTCAGGATAGCCATCGAGTCAAAGCTGGCCTGCTGCAGTTAAACTCCACCACCCCCTTTGTTGATACCGATGCATATGTAGTTAGTTCTGATGTAAGTCTTGCTGGCTACATTTGTACTCATGTTTTCTTATTTTATGTTTTGCAGAGAGACTTTAGTCCCGCTAGTAGATCTGCTTGGACTTCGACGTTCTCGTTACCTCAGCTACGATCTTGTGCCTTGGGAGGGTCTTGTAGATAGTCAAGCTTCTCAGCCTTTTTCATTTGTAGATGTTTGTACTCAGACATGTTAAGCTTCCGCTTCTGCTTTGACTTGTATGCTCTGAATGTTGGGTCATGAGACCCATGTTTGTAATATCTCGCTCTTCGGAGCCTAATGAATAAATACTTGAGTCGTAGAGTTATGTTGTGATGCCATGTTGTATTTACACATATCGAGCATATTGTGTGTATGATTGAAATGTTGGTATGTGTGGGATCCGACAACCTAGTTGTTTATCCTTGGTAGCCTCTCTTGTGGGGTGTGCTTCCATGAGCCATAGTAGTCCGCTACAGCCCAGCTCATCGGAGTCCTGCTAGCCCAGCACTACTGCTCAGGACACTTGACTGGCCGGCATGTGTTTCACTTTGTTCCTGTGTCTGTCCCTTCAGGGAAATGTCACGCGGTGACATCCGGAGTCCTTCCTAGCCTACTACAACCCGGGTTCCCGGAGTCCTGTTAGCCCAGTGCTACAGCCCGGATTCACACGCTGCTGACTGACATGCTCGATGTGATACATGTATGCCTGTCCCCATAGGTTGGTGCCGCTTTGGGTTCACGATTAGCCATGTCGGCCCGAGTTCTCTGTCATATGGATGCTAGCGACACTATCATATACGCGAGCCAAAAGACGCAAACGGTCCAGGGCCATAGTAAGGCGACACCCGTGGGAATACCGTGCGTGAGGCCGCAAAGCGATATGAGGTGTTACATGCTAGAGCGATGTGACTTGGAATCGGGGTCCTGATAGCTTGCCACAATCATCCTTTCTGTACACACCTTTGAGAGAGACTCACATGATTTGAAATTTATTAGAATACTCTATGTGCTTCACTTATATCTTTTGAGCCATATAGTTTTTTCTCTAGTGCTTCACTTATATATTTTAGAGCATGTAGGTGGTTTTATTTTATAGAAATAATTGATCTCGCATGCTTCACTTATATTTTCTTGAGTGTCCTTTAGAACAACATGGAAATTTGCTTTTAGGAATAATATAAAGACTTTCATAGAAGTGCATTGAGTACAATGAGAAGTTTGATACTTGATAATTGTTTTGAGATATGGAGATGGTGATATTAGAGTCATGCTAGTTGAGTAGTTGTGAATTTGAGAAATAGGTGTGTTGAAGTTTGTGATTCCCGTAGCATGCACGTATGGTGAACCTTTATGTGATGAAGTCGGAGCATGATTTATTTATTGATTGTCTTCCTTATGAGTGGCGGTCGGGGACAAGCGATGGTCTTTTCCTACCAATCTATCCCCCTAGGAGCATGCGTGTAATACTTTGTTTCGATAACTAATAGATTTTTGAAATTATACGCACTCTCACCCTTCCACCATTGCTAGCCTCTCTAGTATCGCGCAACTTTCGCCGGTACCATAAACCCACCACTTACCTTCCTCAAAACAGTCACCATACCTACCTATTATGGCATTTCCATAGCCATTCCGAGATATATTGCCATGCAACTTTCCACCATTCCGTTATTATGGCATGCTTCATCATTGTCATATTGCTTGCATGATCATGTAGTTGACATCGTATTTGTGGCAAAGCCACCATTCTTAATTCTTCATACATGTCACTCATGCATCATCGGATATCCCGGTACACCGCCGAAGGCACTCACATAGATTCATATTTTTTTCTAAGTATTGAGTTGTAATTCTTGAGTTGTAAGTAAATTAAAGTGTGATGATCATCATTATTAGATCATTGTCCCAGTGAGATGATGGAGACTATGATTCCCCCACAAGTCGGGATGAGACTCCGAACAAAAAAAAAGAAAAAAAGAGGCCAAAAAGAAAAAAAGAAAAAAGCCCAAATAAAAAAGAGAGAAAAAGAGAGAAGGGACAATGTTACTATCCTTTTTCCACACTTGTGCTTCAAAGGAGCACCACGATCTTCATGATAGAGAGTCTCCTATGTTATCACTTTTATATACTAGTGGGAATTTTATGTTATAGAACTTGGCTTGTATATTCCAATGATGGGCTTCCTCAAAATTGCCCTAGGTCTTCATGAGCAAGCAAGTTGGATGCACACCCACTTAGTTCTTTTGTTGAGCTTTCATACACTTCTAGCTCTAGTGCATCCGTTGCATGGCAATCCCTACTCACTCACGTTGATATCTATTGATGGGCATCTCCATAGCCCGTTGATAAGCCTAGTTGATGTGAGACTATCTTCTCCTTTTTGTCTTCTCCACAACCACCATTCTATTCCACATATAGTGCTATATCCATGGCTCACACTCATATATTGCGTGAAGATTGAAAAAGTTTGAGAACATCAAACGTATGAAACAATTGCTTGGCTTGTCATCGGGGTTGTGCATGATTTAAATATTTTGTGTGGTGAAGATAGAGCATAGCGAGACTATATGATTTTGTAGGGATAACTTTCTTTGGCCATGTTATTGTGAGAAGACATGATTGCTTAGTTAGTATACTTAAAGTATTATTATTTTGATGTCAATATTAAACTTTTATCTTGAATCTTTCAGATCTGAACATTCATGCCACAATAAAGAAAAATTACATTGAGAAATATGTTAGAAAGCATTCCACATCAAAAATTCTTTTTTATCATTTACCTACTCGAGGACGAGCAAGAATTAAGCCTGGGGATGCTTGATACGTCTCCAATGTAACTATAATTTTTTATTGCTCCATGCCATTATATTATCTCTTTTGGATGTTAGTGGGCTAAATTTACACTTTTATATCATTTTTGGGACTAACCTATTAACCAGAGGCCCAGCCCAAATTATTGTTTTTTGCCTATTTCAGTGTTTCGCAGAAAAGGAATATCAAACGAAGTCCAAATGGAATGAAACCTTCAGGAACGTGATTTTCTCCAGGAGACTTGGAGTGGGCGTCAAGAAACAATCGAGGAGGCCACGAGGCAGGGGGCGCACCTACCACCTTGGGCGCGCCCTCCACCCTCGTGGGCCCCTCATTGCTCCACCGACCTACTTCTTCCACCTATATATATATATATATAAGTCCATGTATGCCGCAAACATCCAGGAGCACCACGAAAACCTAATACCACCGCCGCAACCTTATGTACCCGAGATATCCCATCTTGGGGCCTTTTCCGGAGCTCCGCCGGAGAGGGCATTGATCACGGAGGGCCTCTACATCAACTCCATGTCTTCTCTGGTGATGTGTGAGTAATTTACATCAGACCTTCGGGTCCATAGCTAGTAGCTATATGGCTTCTTCTCTCTCTTTGGATCTCAATACAAAGTTCTCCTCTATTCTCTTGGAGATCTATTTGATGTAATCTTCCTTTGCGGTGTGTTTGTCGAGATCCGATGAATTGTGGTTTTATGATGTAGATTATCTATGAACAATATTTGATTCTTCTCTGAATTCTTTTATGTATGATTGGTTGATCTTTGCAAGTCTCTTTGAATTATCAGTTTGGTTGGCCTACTAGATTGATCTTTCTTGCAATGGGAGATGTGCTTAGCTTTGGGTTCAATCTTACGGTGCTCAATCCCAGTGACATTAGGGGAAACGACATGTATTGTATTGTTTCAATCGAGGATAAAAAAGATGGGGTTTATATAATATTGCATGAGTTTATCCCACTACATCATGTCATCTTGCTTAAGGCGTTACTCTGTTCTTCTGAACTTAATACTCTAGATGCATGCTGGATAGCGGTCGATGTGTGGAGTAATAGTAGTAGATGCAGAATCATTTCGGTCTACTTGTCACGGACGTGATGCCTATATACATGATCATGCCTAGATATTCTCATAATTATTTTCTTTTCTATCAATTGTTGGACAGTAATTTGTTTACCCACCATAATACTTATGCTATCTTGAGGGAAGCCACTAGTGAAACCTATGTTCCACGGGTCTATTTTCCATCATACAAGTTTCCAATCTATTTTATTTTGCAATCTTTACTTTCAATCTATATCATAAAAATACCAAAAATATTTATCTTATTATTATTATCTCTATCAGATCTCACTCTTGCAAGTGGCCGTGAAGGGATTGACAACCCCTTTATCGCGTTGGTTGCGAGGTTATTATTTGTTTGTGTAGGTACGAGGTGACTCGCGCGTGGTCTCCAACTGGATTGATACCTTGATTCTCAAAAACTGAGGGAAATACTGACGTTGCTTTACTGCATCACCCTTTCCTCTTCAAGGGAAAACCAATGCGGTGCTCAAGAGGTAACAGCCAACCACGTCGGATGGAGTACTCCTCTCACCAAGCCTGCCTCTTCCAACTTCCTGGTCTCCTCTGTAATGAACTCATGTCGCTCCAAAGCTTGGTTCCTGACCTTCTGCTTGACGGGTCGCGTGTGAGGATAGACAGCAAGATGGTGCTCAATCACCTCCCTAGGAATGCTGGGGATATCAGATGGTTGCCATGCAAAGACGTCGACATTCGCCCGCAGGAAGGTGACGAGCGCGCTTTCCTATTTGCTATCTAGGGTGGAGCTTATGGTGAAATCCCCTCCCATGCCATCCTCCTCGACGGAAACCCTCTTGGTCTCTAGTGCCGCAGCTCTGGATTTCTTGCTCTTGCCGGTGGAGCTCTCTGGCATGTCCTCGACAGTAGCACAACACTCCGAAGAGGTGCGCTTGCCGGAGTGGGTGCGAGAGGTCTTGCCGGTTTTCTTCCCTGTCGGGGCTCCAGTGGCAGGAGCGAGTGCCTTGGTGGCAGTCGCTGTAACTGCTTCTCGGTAGAGTAGGTTGGCGCAGATCAGTGCATCCTTCTTGTCGGAGGGGATGGTGATGATGGTCATCGGCCCCGGCATCTTCACAGTGTTGTAGGCATAATGCGATGCCGCCATGATCTTGGCTAGTGTCGGGCGGCCGAGGATCCCGTTGTAGGGCAAGGGGATCTCGGCTACATCAAAACAATCCTCTTTGTCATGTAGTTTAACTCGCCTCCAAACGTCACGGGCAGCGTGACCTTACCCTTTGGCTGACTCCTCCCCGGTTTGACCCCTTGAAATGTTCCCGTCTCTTCGAGGTCTCCATCAGGAATCTGTAGCCTTTTGATCACGACGGGCGAGATCAATTTCAGACCGGCCCCGCCGTCAACTAGCATCTTTGTCACCTTGAGGTTGCGTATTGTTGGTGAGACCAACAACGGCAAACACCTGACCGCAGTTGTGCGATTAGTGTGGTCCTCGGCGTCGAAAATGATAGGCGTGTTGGACCATTTCAGTGGCCTATGAGCATCGAGCGATGGTTTTGTTGCTGTGATCTCACGCGCCCACTGCTTGAGCTGGCAGTGAGAAGTGTGCAGCGAGGTGCCACCATCGACACACATGGCCTCCGTAGCCTTCTGGAACTCATGCTCGCCGGACTCATCATCTTCGTCATGATCATCATCTCCTTGCTTCTTGTCGTGGCCCCGAGTAGGCCTCTTTTGCTGGTTATCCTTTCCGCAGCAGCCTCCTTGGCCACCACGCTTCTTGCCAGACCCCTCGGCACCATCCTGGCCCTTCTCCTTGTCCCGCCTCTCATACTCAGCTTTTTCCTTCTCAGCAAGCATCTCGACTTGCCGGCACTTCTGGAGGTCATGGCCCTTGGTGCGGTGGATCTTGCAATATTGCTTGTCGGAGCCTCCCGGCTTGTCGGCAGCCGCCAAGGCCTGGCAAGCGGCGCACCTGGCAATTTCCTTGCCGGGGTCGTCTGCCTTAGCCTTCTTGGCAGCGCCAGTGTCCTCGGATCCCTCGATGGCAAGCACGGTCTTGCCCTTGCGCTTCCTGTTGCAGCGTCGGCCCTTCTTCGTCGGTTGGCCGTGTCTTCGTCTGTGGAGTTGCTTTCTGCGTCGGCGTCCTTGCTGGGGTACTTCCTCCCCTCTTCAGCTCGAGCGCACCTATCGGCCAGAACATAAAGTTTGGCCACATCTTTGACCTTGTTCATCGCCAGCTCTTCACGCATCTTGTGGTTGCACACATTCTGATGGAATGCGCTGATCATGGCGGCAGGATGAACATCTGGGATGTTGTATTGCACCCGGCTAAACCTCTGTATGTACTTGCACAAGGTTTCACCTTCTTCTAGGGGATAATATACAAATCGCTCGCTTGGCCATGAGCTTGGTGGCCTCCGGTAAAGGCGCCAATGAACTCATGGCACAAGTGCGACCAAGAAGAAATGGAATCCACCGGCAAGTCCATCAACCATGACATGACGTTGGGTTTGATTGCCAACGGGAAGTAATTGGCAAGCACCTTGTTGTCGCGGGCTCCAGAAGATTTCACCACGATGATGTAGATGATGAGGAACTCCGATGGGTGGGTCTTGCCATTGTACTTCTTGCCAACGTCAGGTTTGATCGTGCGGTGGGAGGGCCACCGAAACTGCCACAGCTCATGGGTAAAGGCTGGGCAACCCACCTCGTTGGGTATGTCGCCAGAGCCCCCCGGTGCTGGGTGGTCCATAGTGGGCCCCGCCCGCATATCTTATTGGTGGCGTGCATCTCGCCAGAGCCCCGCGGTGCTGGGTGGTCCATAGTGGGCCCCGCCCACCTATCTGACAGATGGCGTGCATCGTGCCAGCGCTCGATGGTGGTTCGAGCATCTTCACGGGTTTGCTCCAGAAGAACTTGGCGCTGATTGCGGTGGGTCCGTGGGTCAGACGACGGTATGGAAATGTTATCACAAGCGTCGTCACGATGGATCGACACCCGCGGTTGTCGGCGTCCTGGGAACGGGGGTGCCCAGACTTGCCTGCCTGCGGCCCACAGCGTGGCTGGGCTGGCAGGTCTGTACGACCCATCTTCGTCAACAAGGCATTCAAGACCATCGCGAGGGGCCAAGCCTCGCGAGGCAGACGATGCAAGACCTCCTCACGAGCGGCCTTGCCAGGCAGGCTCACGAGGGGCGGAGAGATCAAGGAAAGGCAAACCTTGCGAGGTCCTCGTGACGTGAGCCATGACGATCGAGACCAGGCGGGTGCCAGCGCACACAGTGTCCTTGTTTCCTCTTTGGTGCCAAGGGGGCAAGCGCGGGCACGGAGTACCGAGGCATCAGGCAAAGGTTTCCATATTGGTGCAATGAGACCAAGACCAGAAGGACGTCAGGACGGAGGTCACCATGGAGCCCAAGACGGCGTCACCACCAGAGCCTTTGGCAGGCGAAGACCACCTTTTGTCAGGATAACTTGTACTAGCTATCCCCTTTTGAATCGGCCATTGTTGGCTCCCTTCAAGCTCAATATTTGGGGAAAGAACCAGGGCCTATATAAGTAGAACTAGACACCACAGTAAGGGGGGGTGGAGAAAATGAAAGAGGGGACAAAGGGACGAGAGACAAGTGAGGATCGACCTCATCACAAGTCGACCAAGCACAAGAATGCCTCAACCGCAGCAGGCTGTTCTTCCCCTTGTAATTGTTATTCATTAGCCCAAGAGGTAATCGACCTCCACCACACTGGAGTAGGGTATTACACCACAACGGTGGCCCGAACCAGTATAAATCTTATGTCCTTCTGTGTTGTGAGTTCGTTGAGTTCATCTACAAGATCTGAAAGAGCTAGGGCGTGGATTGATAGGGCGAAAACCTTCGCACGCACCCCAGTGTTCGAACCTCAAGGGTTTGCCGGAACCCATGATTTGACATTTGGCGCGCCAGGTAGGGGTGCGCCGTAGCTTCTCTTTTGTCGATCTGCGCTCCGACGACACCGCGCTCCGCCCGCATGGCAGGCACCCTACCACCGACTCCGACAGCCAGTGTGGACAATGGGGCCAAGGGCTCCAAGCCCTGGCCCCCGCCCTGCGGCTGGTGCAGTGGCTGCCCAAGTTCAAGCCGGAGATACCGCCGCGCTACGACGGCATGGCGGACCCGTCAGCTTTCCAACTGGCGTACGAGGAGGCCGTCATCGAAGCCGGGGGAGACGACAAGGTCATGGCCAATTGGCTTCCCATGGCCCTCGCCGGCGAGCTGCGCGCCTGGCTGCTCAACCTTCCCGGATCGACGGTGGCATCTTGGGAGGTGCTTTGCGTCCTCTTCACTGCACTTGTAGGATCGAAAGTATGTCTAGAGGGGGGGTGATTAGACTACTTGACCTAATAAAAACTTAACCTTTTCCCAATTTTAGTTCTTGGCAGATTTTAGCTATTTTAGGACAAGTCAAGTAATCATCACACAATTCAAGCAAGCATGCAAAGAGTATATTGGCAGCGGAAAGTAAAGCATGCAACTTGCAAGAATGTAAAGGGGAGGGTTTGGAGAATTCAAACGCAATTGGAGACACGGATGTTTTTCCCGTGGTTCGGATAGGTGGTGCTATCCTACATCCACGTTGATGGAGACTTCAACCCACGAAGGGTAACGGTTGCGCGAGTCCACGGAGGGCTGCACCCACGAAGGGTCCACGAAGAAGCAACCTTGTCTATCCCACCATGGCCATCGCCCACGAAGGACTTGCCTCACTAGCGGTAGATCTTCACGAAGTAGGGGATCTCCTTGCCCTTACAAACTCCTTGGTTCAACTCCACAATCTTGTCGGAGGCTCCCAAGTGACACCTAGCCAATCTAGGAGACACCACTCTCCAAGGAGTAACAAATGATAGTCTCCCCAACACTCCTTGCTCTTGTGCTTCAAATGATAGTCTCCCCAACACTCAACTCTCTCTCACGGGATTTGGATTTGGTGGAAAGAAGATTTGAGTGGAAAGCAACTTGGGGAAGGCTAGAGATCAAGATTCATATGGTAGGAATGGAATATCTTGGCCTCAACACATGAGCAGGTGGTTCTCTCTCAGAACATAGGAGTTGGAAGTGTAGATGTGTTCTGATGGCTCTCTCCATGAGTGAAGAGGAGGTGGAGGGGTATATATAGCCTCCACACAAAATCAAACCGTTACACACAACTTACCAATCTCGGTGGGACCGAATCAACAAACTCAGTCGGACCGAAATAGTAAACCTAGTGACCATTAGTGATTTTCGGTGGGACTGACATGCAACTCGGTAGGACCGATATGGTTAGGGTTAGGGCATAACGTAATCTCGGTGAGACCGATTACACAAACTCGGTGAGACCGATTTGGTAATAAGCTAACCAGAGTGTTGGTCAGGTAAACTCGGTGGGACCGATTCGATCTTGTCGGTGAGACCGAAATGTTACGAAAAGGAAACAGTGAGTTTACATTACAATCTCGGTGGGACCGATCCGCTCTTTCGGTGAGACCGAAAAGTTACAAAAAGGAAACAGAGAGATTGCAATCCCATCTCAGTGAGACCGAGATCCCTATCGGTAGAACCGATTTTCTAGGGATTGGCAGTGGCTTATGACAAATGAAACTCGGTGGCGCCGGGTTGAAAGAATAGGTAGGTCCGAGTTTGGCTTTGGGTTTAGGTCAAATGTGGATATGGGAAAGTAGCTGAGGGTTTTGGAGCATATCATTAAGCACATGAAGCAAGAGGCTCATTAAGCAACACCTCATCCCTCCTTGATAGTATTGGCTTTTCCTATGGACTCAATGTGATCTTGGACCACTAAAATGTAAAATGAAGAGTCTTGAGCATATGAGCTAGAGCCAATCCTTTGTCCTTAGCATTTTGAGGGTTCCACTTTCACCATCCATGCCATGCCAATCATTGAGCTTTCCTGAAATGATCATCTTGGAATAGCATTAGCTCAATGAGTTATATGTCGTTATGAATTACCGAAACCACCTAGGGATAGTTGCACTTTCAATCTCCCCCTTTTTGGTAATTGATGACAACATATAGATCAAAGCTTTGACAAATGATAATAAGAATGAAATATATCATTGCTTTGAGAAGTATGTGATAATTAAGAGCTCCCCCTAAATTTGTGCATATTTAAAATTTGCTTTGGACTGCAAATGCACAAAGAGTTAGAGTCATGGGTTACTCTTCCATGTCACATACATCTTGGTGGAGCGCTCAAAATGATAAGAATTAAGTACATGCACTCATCACCAAAGAAAGTGAATGATCACATAAGATAAATAAGATAATATCAAGCATGCATAAGTGTAGCTTATGATCAAACACATGATCATCAATGTCTCACAAGCATATCAAAGTATCTCAACCAAAAGCAAACAAAGTTTGAAAAACACCAAATAAAGCAAGAGAGAATAAAGGCAACACTCTCTCCCTCTCTCGAAGCCTATGATCTATACATTTTTCTCCCCCTTTGGCAACAAGTTACCAAAAAGTTCCTAGAAAATGCATAGTGCTAGATTGACTCTCAGGCTTGATCTTCTGGTGGTGGTGGAGTCTGGATCACTCCGTGGACGAAGGCTTCTGTAGACGTGGTTGGTGTTGGAGCTGAAGTAGATGCTGGAGCTGGTTGGGCTGGTGCTGTGGCTGGAGCTGAGGTGGCGGCTCTAGTGTCAGGAACTGGCACTGCAGTCGACCTCGGAGCTCGTGGCACTCTGGCAAATGCATCAGTTGTAGTCTTCCCTCTCCTCTCCTGCATGTCATCTTGAAGTTGCTCCACTTCAGACTGAATCTCTGTTACTTTGACATCCATGTCATAGAACTTTTGTTCTATGATCCTCTCTAAGCTCTGCTGATTCTGAGTGAGGGTGGCCAGTCCTTTCTCAATTCTCAGTGTGGATGCAATCAAGTAACTAAGATGCTCCTGCTTGGTTTTCAAGAAATACTCAGATGCCTCCTCTTGAGTTGGCATCTTGGCAGCTTTCTCCTTCCTTGCCTTCTCCTTCTATGCTTGTGCTTGTGCAGATGATGGTTCATTCTCATTCATGACAACTTGATTGTCCTCAAAGTCTGGATGGATGGGCAGGTGTTCCTTGTCCAGTAGGTATATGCTTGTGCCCATCTTTGAGTTGATTAACTCTTGGATTTGTGGGGCATATCCACAGCTCCTCTTCTGATTAGCTATTGTCCTCTTAATGGTCTCTACCATGAGGCTCATCACCTTGAACTTCTGTGCCACATCAAATATATGAAGCAAATTATTGCATGGCCTCTGATCATCTTGTGATCACCTGACTTGGGCAATAAAGTGTGCCTAAGGATCCAGTTAATGGTTGGTAGCGCTGACAGAAGATAATGTACTGAGCCAAACTTGAACGTATCAAGTGCCTTGTTTGGAATTTCCTTGTACATGTTGGACATAGAGTTGTGGTCCATCTTCTTCTTGGCGTATATGTCTAAGTCATCTTGATTTTCCTCTGGGGCATTGATGAGCTGTGCCCACTCAGCAATAGTTGATTGGTACCTTGTACCTTCAGACATCCACACAATTCTGCCATCTGGATAAAAATGTGCTGTGGAGTAGAATTGCATGATCAGCTCTTCATTCCACTTTGTGAGCTTCTGCCCAACAAAGTCTGCTACTCCACAAGCATTGAAGCTGTCATACACTCCAGGATAGTGCTCTTCATTTTCCTTGATATATTTCCAATCAACCCATCTCATGTCACACACTATGGGCTTCTTATCTAGCAGCACTGTCTCATAAAAATCTTGTTGTTCCTTGGTGTGAAACCTGTAATCAACAGCAGTTCTTCTCCTTGAAGCATACGGATCTGCTTCTCTCCATTTCCTGAGCCCTGAATCTCTTCCGATTTTCATGTCCTCAGCCACAGGATGAGCATCATTGTGGTCTAGGATCTTGGGCTTAAGTTTCCTGAGCACTTGACCTTCTTCTTCTTCAGCAATGTCAGGCACTGGGGCCTTGTTCTTCTCAGCAGCTGGTATGCTCCTTGTGTTCCTCTTTGGAGTTGTCTTGGCCTTTGATGCAGCCTTGGGTGCTTCCTTGGGCTTGGATGCAGTAGCCCCTGATCTTATAGCATCACCCATCAGCTTTTTGTATCTTAGGTGCTGGAGCAGCAACCTCTTCTTCCTCTTCCTCTTCAGAATCTCTCATGATTGAGGATCTCCCAAGCACTCTAGCATTGGTCTTTTTGATCCTCTCCTTCCTATTCTTCCCTTCTGCAGCTGGCTCTTTGGGTTCAGGCTTTTCAGGAATCTGAGTTGAAGCTCTAGCCTTTGGCATAGGCTGCCTACCTGCTGGCCTTTTGACTTAAATCCCTGGCTTTGTGCTCTGTGCTGGGCCATATTCCTTCTTGAGCACAACTCTCTTGGAAGTTGCTTCCTCATCTGCCACATAGTCTTCATCTTCTGAGTCTGAGGTTCTCTTCTTCCTTTGTCTGGTGGCAGCTTTTGGCAGGTTGCTAGGGGTGCTCCTTCTGCCTTCATCTGAAGAACTGGAGGGACTAGTGCCCTCACTCATGTGCACTTGCTGTTCTGACACATTCTGGCTGTCACTCTGATTTGACATGATGAACAAGCTGACTGCTGACCCTGTGAATAGTTTATAGATGAGCTAGAGTGGATGAGCATCACAAAATGTAGAGATTTTTGCAAAAGAATGATTCAAAATCTTAGTTTTAGTTTCCCACTGAAATCATCTCGGATCTACCGATTTTTAAACTCGGTGATACCGAAGCAGTTTTGGAACCTAAACTAGTGAACTCGGTCAGACCGAGTCACAGTTTGGTGGCACCGAGACTGCTAGGGTTTCACAAAGTTCTAAAATCGGTCACACCGATTAGTAATTCTCGGTCAGACCGAGTCTCACTTGTGCAATGGCATGAGCCAAATCGGTGGGACCGAGTTTTTCACCTCGGTGGGTCCGAGATGGTTTCGGCGGAAACCTAACCCTAAAATTTTCGAATCAATCCTATTCTACGAATGCATTAACTGGATAGGAGTGTTTCAATCGTGGCTAGAAACAATAAGATTACAATGTGCTAGGAATCAGATTGGGGATAGCACAAGGATCGAGTCCATACCCTAGTTCGGCAGAGACTCGCTACGGCGGCAACGGCGGGGTTGAATTCCATTGACTGAGATGGAGACCAGCGACTGGAGGCGGCTGGTAGCAAGGAGACGATCCGGAGACCACGTTGGCAGAGCGAGCTATCGCGCGGGCGAAGGGGTTCAGAGAAATTTTCAAATTTTTTCCCATGACTATATATAGCCCGACCCTGTCGGTGTGACCAAGTGGAACAACTCGGTGGCACCGAGATGGAAAACTGTATACACTTATTGCAACTCGGTGTGACCGAATGGTTCAAATCGGTTGCACCGAGATCGAAAATTCAGATCAACATAATGATCTCGGTAGGACCAAAAGTAGGATATCGGTCAGACCTAGAATCACAAAGAGGTTTTGGAAATTTAAGTCTATGACGAATCAGGGACTCCGAGTGCTCCTCACACAGAGTGGTTCGAATCTCACTTGATCAAATTTTTTGATGTAGCATGAATAGAGTTTGAGACGAGAAAAGCATAGATAGCTAGAGGAGGTTCTTAGGCATTCTTGTCCATCCACTTGGCAAAAGGAAATAAAACCAAACAATCAAAACAACAAGTGGATGTCCTCGAATGAGTAAAATATGCAACCAACATGCTCACACAATAAAATGGCAATTGAAATATGTGACAAAACATGCACAACCAATTCTAGCATCTATCAAGCAATTGGCGATGACTAGGTCATCTATATATGAGTATATTGACTTAGGAGTCAAGTGAGAACACTTGATCATAGGTCATACTCATCGTTTAAGCTCAAGTGGGGTTACCACTTTTACATAAGGCATTGTTGTGTTCACTTCTTTAGAGTTGCTTTAGCTCAAGTCTTAGAGTAAAGCTCCCCCTAGATGTGATATCCCCCCAAAGAGGGATGAACTAACCTTGGGTTTTGTCGATGATGACTTCATGTACATGTTGAAGATGTGGATGCTCAATGTTGATGTAGATCACTTGGAGCTATCCATTTGAGTGAATTGCACTTTCAATACCTACATGGGTTAGTCCCACAAGGAACAAACAAGGATATCCATAGACATAGAGTGATGCACACACAAGATGATGTCCATGAAAACTTTTAGGTTACCTTGTCCCTTGTCTTACCAACAAGAGGGTTTGTGGATCCTTGAACTAGTGCAAGATGTGGAAGTTGATTGCACTTGTTCTTGCCAAAATGATAAGAGTGAAGTATGTTGGCGGAGTCACCCTCAAGAACTCTCTAGTTCTTCTTCTTTTGGATCCACACCATCTTGATGGGAATCCTTGGAGTTGTAGTCGTACTTGATGAAGTGGAACTTGAAGTGGTCTCCGGAATCCACTTGACTAAGGTCTTAGGAGCTTCTTCAAATGCATCAATTTCCTCTTGAAGCTTGCCCTTGCCTTTTTGCTTGTAGTCTTGTGGTGGAAGATCATCTTGAGCTTGTGTCCCCTTGAAGGAAGTATCATAGTTCTCTTGTTGAGGAACAAACATTGTCTTGGGGTATTGATCTTCTTCCCACTCAACTCCATTGGCATTGAACTTTCGTTCAAAACCAACACCTTGATTCTTCCGGTGCCTTCCTTGCTTGCGCACAATTTCCTCGAATTGCTTACTCCCGGCAAGGCTTTTGTACACTCCTTTCTCTATAATTCCCTTCAATAAGCTATTTTCTTGCTCAAGTGTAACTTGGCTAAGAGAATCATTAGTGGAATCAAGAGAACTACTAGAAGGAACAATATTGGATTTAGCATGATCATTGTTACTACTAGAGGAAGAATATTTCTTGTTCTTGTTACTAGACATGACTTGAGGCATGTAAGTGGATAAGAGTAAACGCTTGGCAATGTAAGAAGAACTTTTCTTGCGGAGATCATCATTCATTGCCTTTAAAAAATCATGCTCTTGCTCAAGATTGAGCTTTTTAAAGCGTAACTTCTCATGAGCTCTTAAAAGTTCTCGATGATCTTCGAAGATAGTTTCATGAGCTAACTTAAGAGTGTTTAGTTCTTTAGTTAGAGCCTCAATCTTCTCCTTATCATTGTCATTCGTTTTATCTTGATTAGCATGATTAATTGACGTTTCATCATAGTATTCATCACTAGAGTTGTCAACAAGTAAATCATCATCACCTAACAAGTCATCTTCATCACTATTAAAATCAACATACTCGGGGTGTGTTACCTTAGGACCTTTGGCCATGAAGCATCTTCCAATTCCTTCATTTGGTGAGTCAAATATGTCGTAGGAGTTGGTTGACACAAGTGCTAGACCGGCAACACCTTAATCTTGAGTATATTCGGAATCGGAGTGATAACTTCTCTCGGAGTGGTTGTCGGAGTCGGAGCCGGATACCCATTCACCAACATGAGCTTGATGTCTTTGTTTTGTGTAGCTCCTTGATGATTTTTCCTTCCTTTCCGAATCCTTGCTTCTCCGTGAGTATCTTCATTCATAACGATCATCTCTACTCCTTCTCTCTCTTGGTGGTGATTCTTCTCTTTTACTTCTTCTTTTTGGAGAGTCTTCTCTTCTCTTGTAGGGAGCCGTACACTCATTGGAATAGTGTCCGGGTCTTACACAATTGTAGCAGTTTCGCTCTCGACTAGAAGATCTTTTGTCATTGTAGGACCTTGACTTGGAGCTTCTATCTTTGCTTCTACTCTTGTAGAACTTGTTGAAGTTTTTCACCATTAAGCTCAATTCTTCATTGAAGTTTTGTTTCTAACTTGATAATGTAGGGGCTTCACATGAGACTTTGTAGGCACCACTTGATTTGTTGTGAAGTTCCTCTTTATCCTTAAGTGACATCTCATGAGCAACAATTCTTCCAATTACCTCCGTTGGCTTGAGATCTTTGTAATTGGGCATCATTTGGATCAATGTGCACACGGTATCATATTTTCCATCCAAGGCTCTTAGAATCTTCTTGATGATGAATCTATCGGTCATCTCTTCACTTCCTAAGCCGGCAATCTCATTTGTGATGAGAGCAAGCCTAGAGTACATTTCAGCGACACCTTCACCATCCTTCATTTTGAACTTGTCAAGTTGACTTTGAAGCACATCCAATTTGGATTCCTTGACGGAGTCGGTACCTTCGTGCATATCAATCAAAGTGTCCCAAATTTCCTTTGCATTCTCAAGACGGCTGATTTTGTTGAATTCTTCGGGGCACAATCCGTTGAAGAGAATATCACAAGCTTGAGCATTGTATTGCAACATCTTCAACTCATCCGCGGTAGCTTCACGGTTTGGTTCTCTCCCATCAAAGAAGTCACCTTGCAAATCAACACACACAATAGCCCAAACGGCGGGGTTATGTCCAAGAATATGCATTTTCATTTTATGCTTCCAAGTAGCAAAATTAGTACCATCAAAGTAAGGACCTCTACGGTAATAATTTCCCTCGCTAGATGCCATACTCTCCTAGGTTGTGAAACCAAGGCTACGACCACCAAAAGCTATGGAAATCAAAGCAAATGGAGACCAAAGCTCTGATACCACTTGTAGTATTGAAAGTATGTCTAGAGGGGGTGATTAGACTACTTGACCAAATAAAAACTTAACCTTTTCCCAATTTTAGTTCTTGGCAGATTTTAGCTATTTTAGGACAAGTCAAGCAATCATCACACAATTCAAGCAAGCATGCAAAGAGTATATTGGCAGCGGAAAGTAAAGCATGCAACTTGCAAGAATGTAAAGGGAAGGGTTTGGAGAATTCAAACGCAATTGGAGACACGGATGTTTTTCCCGTGGTTTGGATAGGTGGTGCTATCCTACATCCATGTTGATGGAGACTTCAACCCACGAAGGGTAACGGTTGCGCGAGTCCACGGAGGGCTCCACCCACGAAGGGTCCACAAAGAAGCAACCTTGTCTATCCCACCATGGCCATCGCCCACGAAGGACTTGCCTCACTAGCGGTAGATCTTCAGGAAGTAGGCGATCTCCTTGCCCTTACAAACTCCTTGGTTCAACTCCACAATCTTGTCGGAGGCTCCCAAGTGACACCTAGCCAATCTAGGAGACACCACTCTCCAAGAAGTAACAAATGGTGTGTTGATGATGAACTCCTTGCTCTTGTGCTTCAAATGATAGTCTCCCCAACACTCAACTCTCTCTCACAGGATTTGGATTTGGTGGAAAGAAGATTTGAGTGGAATGCAACTTGGGGAAGGCTAGAGATCAAGATTCATATGGTAGGAATGGAATATCTTGGCCTCAACACATGAGCAGGTGGTTCTCTCTCAGAACATATGAGTTGGAAGTCTAGATATGTTCTGATGGCTCTCTCCACGAGTGAAGAGGAGGTGGAGGGGTATATATAGCCTCCACACAAAATCCAACCGTTACACACAATTTACCAATCTCGGTGGGACCGAATCAACAAACTTGGTCGGACCGAAATAGTAAACCTAGTGACCGTTAGTGATTTTCGGTGGGACTGACATGCAACTCGGTAGGACCAATATGGTTAGGGTTAGGGCATAACGTAATCTCGGTGAGACCGATTTGGTAATAAGCTAACCAGAGAGTTGGTCAGGTAAACTCGGTGGGACCGATTCGCTCTTCTCGGTGAGACCGAAATGTTACGAAAAGGAAATAGTGAGTTTACATTGCAATCTCGGTGGGACCGATCTGCTCTTTCGGTGAGACCGAAAAGTTACGAAAAGGAAACAGAGAGATTGCAATCCCATCTCGGTGAGACCGAGATCCCTATTGGTAGAACTGATTTTCTAGGGTTTGGCAGTGGCTTATGACAAATGAAACTCGCTAGCACCGGGTTGAAAGAATCGGTAGGTCCGAGTTTAGCTTTGGGTTTGGGTCAAATGTGGATATGGGAAAGTAGCTGAGGGTTTTGGAGCATAAAATTAAGCACATGAAGCAAGAGGCTCATTAAGCAACACCTCATCCCTCCTTGATAGTATTGGCTTTTCCTATGGACTCAATGTGATCTTGGACCACTAAAATGTAAAATGAAGAGTCTTGAGCATATGAGCTAGAGCTAATCCTTTGTCCTTAGCATTTTGAGGGTTCCACTTTCACCATCCATGCCATGCCAATCATTGAGCTTTCCTGAAATGATCATCTTGGAATAGCATTAGCTCAATGAGGTATATGTTGTTATGAATTACCAAAACCGCCTAGGGATATTTGCACTTTCAGTTCTACGCTGCACCGGCGCACCACGCGGTCGCGACCCTACTAGGCGGCTCGCAAGCTCCGCCCTTAGAGCGCCACATCAAGCCATTCCTCCGCCAGATCGACGCCGCTTCCACGCGCTTGGGGGCTCCGCCGGGCTGGGCCGCGCCCGAGGCTGACCTCACCTTTAGCTCATAAGACCACCTCGTCACCACCACCGGCTCGGGCATGCTTCCGATGCTCTACACGCCCACCATCTGCAACATGGCCATCGCCAAGACCCTCATCGACGGCGACGCAGGCCTCAACTTGCTCTCCATGGAGGCCTTCAGCCTGCTTCACGTGTCGCTCGAACGACTCAGCCCCATCTTGCGGCCCAACTTCAAGGGCTCGCTTGCTCTTGGCGCTCGAGACTCAAGAGGGATGTTGGACCAAGGAACTCAAGGAATACCTGATGCAAGGGGCGCTACCAGAGAAGGAGGAGGACGCAGAGTGCGTAGCCCAGCAAGCCACGGCGTACTACATCCAGGACGGTGAGTTGTACAGGAAGTGACCAAATGATGTTTCGTTGCGTTGCATTTCTAGGGACTAGGGGAAGGAGTTGCTGATTGACATACACGGTCGGGACTACGGACATCACTCATCGTCACGGACGCTTGTCGGCAAGGTGTTCCGCAGTGGATTCTACTGGCCCACAACGCTCAATGACGCAGCTGAGCTGGTGAGGTCCTGCGAAGCTTGCCAGTTCCATGCCAAGAAGATCCATCAGCCCGCTCAGGGCCTCCAGACTTTACCGCACACGTGGTCATTCACGGTCTGGGGCTGGATATCTTGGGCCCATTCCCTCGAGCGCCAGGGGGCTACCGCTACCTCTACGTCGCAATTGACAAGTTCACCAAGTGGGCGGAAGTGGAAGCCGTTCGCACCATCCCAGCCGGTTCCACGGATAAATTCATCAAGGGCCTCGTGAGCCGTTTCGGGGTCCCCAACCGCATCTTCACCGACAACGGCTCGCAGTTCACCAGTAACATCTTCAAAACATATTGTGTTAACCTTGGAACGCAGATCTGCTATGCTTCGGTGGCGCACCCCAGGAGCAATGGCCAGCCTGAACGCGCCAACGCAGAGGTCCTTAGAGGCCTCAAGACCAGGACCTTTAAGAAGAAGCTCGAGCCCTGCGGCAGCGGCTGGCACGACGAGATCCAGTCTGTGCTGTTGTCCATCCGCATCACCGCCACGAAGCCGATGGGCGAGACCCCATTCTTCCTTTTCTATGGAGCCGAAGCGGTCCTTCCTCACGAGGTCAAGCATCGCTTCGCACGGGTCCTGGCGTTTGATGAAACGCAGCAGGACGCCACGCGCGGTGGACCTCGTACTGGGGAAGGAACGACGCCGCGAAGCAGCACTGAGGGCGGCAAGGTACCAGCAGGCGCTACGGTGGTACGACTGCCGCAACATCCTCTCCAGGACGCTCGAGGTAGGCAACCTCGTCCTGAGGCGGGTCCTCTCCAGGGAAGGGTTGCACAAGCTCTCACCCATGTGGGAGGGCCCGTTCAGGGTCGTTCATGTCTCCAAGCCTGCCGCTGCGGAGAAGCAGGACGGGATGCACGTCCAGAACGCCTGGAACATCCAGCACCTCCAGAAATTCTACCCATCAAGCAAGGCCCAGTGCCTGTGAAGAAGGACAGGTGCCTGTGAAGAATCGCCGCCCGGGACACTCTCACGTAATAATGAGTGGGGTTGTACACGCCCCCGAGTCTCCGGAGAGCCGCCCTCGGGCCTCAGGGGCTCCCTCCCATGCCTTGTGGTAGCACTTAGCTCCATGCTGGTGAGAAGACGTCGAAGACTAGACTAGGTGCCAGACGCGCCTTTTCATTTGCTTTCCGTAGTTGGCTCGCCTTCTCTTAATCGAAGTTCGCTTCTGGTTCCCCTTGCTAATTTGGTTTCTTCGCCTTTTGCCGCCTTTTCTGAATTTAGTTCGCTTGTGCTCTCTTTCGCATACCTCGCGAAGGGACTAGGCTAGTGCCTTCATGAGGGTTTTTTCATCCTGAGTTGGTCCTTCTCTCTGACTTTGGTCTGCCTTCTCGTGAGGCACCCTCGTTCGAGCCCGCCACCGACACATCTCTCCAAATCCATGCCCCCCGGGCACGGCGATATGAAGCGCTGGGTCAAGGCTCGGGTGAACGATAAGTCTCCTAGCGAGCTTTCTAACATGTTTTTTGCAGTTCTTGAGCAACCACTAAGCCAAGACGGGTACGAGGAGACAAGTGCCTCACGAAGAAGAGGCTACCGCGAATGCACCAAGCTAAGATTTCTCCGCACGAAATAACAACACAACATAGAAATAACAGGCATAGCATAATAACTGAGGAATCACAGTTCGATACATGCCCCTCCGGGTCCATACTGGTTTCATTTTGATGTAGGAAAGAAAAGAGGAACAAAGCAAAAGCGACGTTGCAAAGAACCATGGGGCAGGCCTCTGGCGATGTCCCGAGCTCAGCCGGATCCCTCCTCATGCTTCACGGAGGCGTGGCGACGAGACGACCCGCTACCACCTTCGAAGCGGGCATAGCGGCTGGTCATAGCCGCCATTGCTGGAGCTTTCGCCAAGAGAAGAGCCACCGTAGCTAGACGAGGCGCGACCGGTGGGCTCACCCTCGTCGAGGCCATTGCCGAGACCTAGCACTCCTCGCCGTCGTTCGTCTTGGGGCAGCACCCGGCGCGGCGACCATCTTCGCCAAACATCCTCACCTAGTGGGTCGCATCACCATCATACTTGAAGTGGAGTGCACCGCTTGCCCAGGCCGCGTGCGCGGGTGAATGTCTGCCAACCGCGAGCCAGAGCTATGTTGCCCACGGCGGAGACTTCAACCGCGACCCAGGAGGTCCTACTTCAGCAACCGTCCGCCTATAGCCAGAGCCTGCCTGGACCGGGGGCCGGTAGCTCGTTGACGAAGAAGCGCGGAAGCTGGAGCCAGTTGCCGGCCGGATCCACTATCTAGACAACGAACTCCGGCATCACCTCTGCCGAGTGGAAGCGTGGCCTGGGAGGCCGTGCGACCATGGCACGTCTCCCCTCATCGACGGGGCTACCACGACTGGATCGACCCCCGCCACGCGCAGCGGCACCACCCCGGGAGCAGGGGGCAATGGCGGGAGTCAAGGTGTGCTTGCGGGGGCGACCACGTCCCCGTTTAGGCACCGAAGAGTCGGGCCCTTCGCGAGGGGCCTTTCCTTTCTCCGCGGCGGAGAACCTCTTCGATGGTGCCATTGGAGTCGGTGGCAGAACAGAGGAAGAAGAAGCGAGTGGAATGGGAAGAGATGGGCAATGGGGGCTCTGCCCCCCTCCCCATTGATAGCAGGAGAAGGCCAACCAGCATCCCCATGATCACAGGTACTGATGGCTTCCCTTGCATGTCGCAGGGACTTGTCAAGTCGGGAAATTGCCAAGGCAGCGTTGGGAAGCGGAGACGCCCACATCCAATCAACATCCACACGTCAACCGAGGCCACAGGCTTTGGGGGCCCGCGGCGCTCCGCGCTTGACCCTTTGGCTTTGCCTCGAAGCCAATCCCGAGTGCGCCTTCGGCCTGGGGGCTACTGTTGGCATCCTGGGAACGGGGGTCCCCAGACTTGCCTTCCTGTGGCCTACGGCGTGGCTAGGCTGGCAGGTCTGTACGGCCCATCTTGGTGAACAAGGCATTCAAGACCCTCACGAGGGGCGAAGCCTCGCGAGGTGCACGACGCAAGACCTCCTCAGGAGCGGCCTCGCTAGGCAGGCTCGCGAGGGGCAGAGAGATCAAGGCAAGGCAAACCTCACAAGGTCCTCATGACGTGAGGCATGACGATTGAGACCAGGCGGGCGCGAGTGCGCACAGTGTCCTTGTTTCCTCTTTTGTGCCAAGGGGGCAAACGCAGGCGCGGAGTACCGAGGCATCCGGCAAAGGTTTCCATATTGGTGCAACGAGACCAAGACCAGAAGGACGTCATGACGGAGGTCACCATGGAGCCCAAGACGGCGGCATCACCAGGGCCTTTGGCAGGCGAAGACCACCTTTTGTCAGGATAACTTGTACTGCATGTCCCCTTTCGAATCGGCTGTTGTTGGCTCCCTTCCCGCTCAATATTTGGGGAGAGAACCAGGGCCTGTATAAGTAGAACTAGCCACCACAGTATGGGGGGAGAAAACGAAAGAGAGGACAAAGGGACGAGAGACAAGTGAGGATCGACCTCATCACAAGTCAACCAAGCACAAGAACACCTCAACCTCAGAAGGTTGTTCTTCCCCTTGTAACTGTTCTTCATTAGCCCAAGAGGCAATCGACCACCACCACACTGGAGTAGTGTATTACACCACAATGGTGGCTCGAACCAGTATAAATCTTGTGTCCTTTTGTGTTGTGAGTTCATTGAGTTCATCTACAAGATTTGAAAGGGCTAGGGCGTGGATCGATATGGAGAAAACCTTCGCACGCACCCCAGTGTTTGAACCTCAAGGGTTTGCCGGAACCCATGATCCGACAACAGTGGCTGGCGTGGAGGAGGGGGAGTGCACCGTGCCCGCAGCACCCCCGATCCTTCCACCACTGGCATGCGGCGGCTCGACGGAGCGCCGGCCTGAGGGCCCCGCCGGTCCAGGCTCATCTTTGTTGGCAACACCGCTGAGGCTTCTGATGGTGGCTCTCCACTCGTCGAGCTTTTCAGCAACAGTAGGAAAGTCGAGGAGCAACTGCGTGCGTGCCAAAGGTTCTGCTGGCATGGGTGGTGGCGAAAGCTGCATGGACCGTAACGCGCTTCGACTTCTAACCACGTTAGAAGGAGCTCTATCATGGCCTGGCGGATGTACATCATTTTCGCCAGTGCCTCGGCGCGCGTGCTGGCATTCTACGTCCTACGAATGGTGCATAGGACTCTTCTCACGACAGTGCCTGGTGTCACCAGCATGGTGACGCTGGTCATCATGCACAACTTGGGAAGAACGTGTCGGGGGCACTGGCGTAGGCCCCTCGGAAGTCGATACGCCGCCCGTGGGTGGCATGACGCCGCCCCTGGACGGCCCCGCGCCACCTACGGGGGGCCTGGCTCCGTCTTTGTATTTGGTGTCGTGTGGCCCATCGTCTCACGCACGAACGACGCCGCTCGCAAGGCTTTGGCTGCCAGAGCTATGTGGGTATTCACGAGCCGCGCCTCGGCTTCCATCCGCGATCGCCCCACCACTCGCCCGTACTGGTACGGGCCGTTCGGCCCTTGATGAACCGATCACTGTGATCGTCTTCTTCTTGGGAGCCATGGCGATAAAGAACTGCTGAACTAACTGCTAGACCGGATTTTCACAACTGTGCACCCCTTACCTGGCGCGCCAGAGATGTCAGTGGGAAACGACACCTATGGGGTCACTGGGATCCTTTTTACGGTAGGCGGGCACGGGGTCGTGTAAAGAGCGGGTCTGGCGGTCAGCACGCAAATCGTTTACCCAGGTTCGGGTCGTGGAGACGCGTAAAACCCTAGTCCTACTTTGATGTATACTTGGGTGTTCTTGTGTTCTTGGACTAGCTGCGATGTCTGTCTAGTCCAAAAGATCCGAACCCCCCTCCAGTACGCCTCGGGCCTCCTTTTATAGACAAAAGGGGTCGCCACAGTGGCAAACAGGAGGTGGAAAGGTGTACATGGGCTGAGTCTATCCCCTAGCATCATCGGACAAACGCATTTAATGCACTGCCGCCGTGCCCCTCTTGCTTTATTAGGGATGGCAAAGAAGCTCGTCCCAGCTGTCGTCGCCTCGCCTGGCTCCGACGCACGTCCAAGCTGACGAGGCATTATAGCGCCATGTTGGCTGGCTTCTAGGCTGGCACCGTGGTGGAGCTTTCACGAAGATCTTCATGCCACCACGCAGGTGCTTTGCTGAGTTGGTGTGGAGGCCACGCATTGCCACGCATATGCCTGCTCAGCTGGTCGAGCTAGCAGCTGCGTGGGAGCGGCGGTGGAGTCATGGCAGGCGTGGGCCTGGCTGTGGCCCCGCAGGTGTCTTCGTCAAGGGCCTTGCCGGGGGCCTGGCAAGGGTCTTGCCGCGGCACCACGGTCGTCCTCGGCAAGGTTCTTGCCTGGGGGGTCTCGTGGATTTCCTTGGCAAGAATCTCGCCAAGGATTGTTGTCTTCTGGTTCTCGTCTGTTCTTGTGTATTTAGGATCCTTACAAAGATCTGCATGCGAGCATGGAGGTGCCTCCCGATCCTTGGTTCCAATGTTGTTGATGGTGTTGGAACCCCTTGAGCTGAAGGGTGGCGCGCTCTACTGGCGTCAGACAAATTACCCCGGCAAGGATCTTGCCGGGGCTACAGAAACCACCCCGGCAAGGGTCTTGCCAGGGGAGTTCACCTTGTCCTCTTGCTCTCTTTGCGTCCCTGGTCTTGGCGTTGCTCTGGCTGTCTTGCGCTTCGGCATCCCTCCCCTGCCCTGCTCAGTGTGGCCGTGGGCGTGGCTCTGACTGCCCGTGCACAAGTAAAGGGGTGCAAAAAGGAGAGCCCCTATTGGTAGGAAAAGACCATCGCTCATCCCCGACCACCACTCATAAGGAAGACAATCAAAAAAATATCTCATGCTCCAACTTTGTTACATAACGATTCACCATATGTGCATGCTACGTGACTTACAAACCTTAACACAAGTACTTCTCAAATTCACAATTACTCACTAGCATGAGTCTAATATCACCATCTTCATATCTCAAAACAATCATAAGGAAACAAACTTCTCATAGTATTCAATGCACTTTATATGAAAGTTTTTATTATATCTCTCTTGGATGCCCATCATATTAGGACTAAATTAATAACCTTGGAAAATTACCATCCTGTTTCACACTCTCAAATTAATATAAGTGAAGCATCAGAGTTCATCAATTTCTTCAACATAAAACTACCGTCGTGCTCTAAAATGATATAAGTGGAGCACTAGAGAAAATGACAAACTTCTCCAAAAGATATAGGTGAAGATCAATGAGTAGTTGAATAATTATGTAACTATGTGAAGACTCTCCAACATTTAAGAATTTCAGATCTTGGGATATTATTCAAACAGCAAGCAAATCCTGATAAAATAGAAATATGCTCCAAGCAAAACACATATCATGTGGTGAATAAAAATATAGCTCCAAGTAAGGTTACCGATGAACGAAGACCAAAGAGGGACTGCCATCCGGGGCATCCCCATGCTTAGGCTCTTGGTTATCCTTGAATATTACCTTGGGGTGCCTTGGGCATCCCCAAGCTTAGGCTCTTTCCACTCTTATTCCGTAGTCCATCAAAACTTTACCCAAAACTTGAAAAATTGACAACACAAAACTTAACAGAAAACTCTTAAGCTCCATTGGTAAAATAAAGCAAATCACCACTTAGGTACTGTCAAGACAAGATTCATAATTTTTCTCACATGATTCCTACTGTACCCTATCATTTCTACAATTTATATTAAGGAATATAAGCCATAGAAACTAGAAAACAAGCAAACTATGCATCGAAAACAGAATCTTTCAAAAACAGAACACTCTGTAGTAATCTATAACTATCGAATAATTCTGTAACTCCAAAAATTCTGAGAAATTAGGAAACCTGACCAATTTTTTTATTAATTTTCCGCATTAAGAATCTGTATTTTATAACGTTTATGGTGAAAACGAGAATTGTTTTCCTAAGCACAAAAGTTTATGTTTTTCAGCAAGATCGAATTAACTATCACCATAGATCATCCCAAAGGTCTTACATGACACTTTATTGAAACAAAACCAATAAAACATGATTACTACACTAGCTTAATCATGTGAACACACAAAAGTAGTAGGTATAAAGGTTGGGTTGTCTCCCAACAGGTGCTTTTATTTAATGCCTTTTTAGCTAGGCATGATAATTTCATGAAGCATATGACTATCACATTTAAGTCTAACCCACTTCCTATGCATAGGGATTTTGTGAGCAAACAACTTATGGGAGCAAGAATCAATTAGAATAGGAAGGTAAAACAAGCATAACTTCTAGATTTTCAACGCATAGAGAGGAAACTTGATATTATTGCAATAAGTAAAAGCATATATTACTCTCTCATAATAATTTCCAGTAGCATCATGAATGAATTCAATAATATAACCATCACATAAACCATTATTTTCATGATGCACAAGCATAGTAATTTTATTACTCACCACATAAGCAAATTTATTCTCATGAATAGTAGTGGGACAAAACTGAACAAAATAACTATCATGCGAGGCATAATCCAATTGCAAATTAAAATCATGATGACAAGTTTCTTGTTTATCATTATTCTTTATAGAATACATGTCATCACAATAATCATCATACATAGGTGGCATGCTTTCATCATAATAAATTTGCTCGTCAAAACTTGGAGGACAAAAAATATCATCTTCATCAAACATAGCATCCCCAAGCTTGTAGCTTTGCATATCATTAGCATCATGGATATTCAAAGAATTCATACTAACAACATTGCAATCATTCTCATCATTCAAAGATTTAGTGCCAAACATTTTAATGCATTCTTCCTCTAACTCTTTGGCACAATTATCGGAATCCTTATTTTCACGAAAGACATTAAAAAGATGAAGCATACGAGGCAACCGCAATTCCATTATTTTGTAATTTTCTTTTATAGACTACACTAGTGATAAAACAAGAAACTAAAAGATTAGATTGCAAGATCTAAAGATATACCTTCAAGCGCTAACCTCCCCGGCAACGGCGCCAGAAAAGAGCTCGATGTCTACTATGCAACTTTATCCTTGTAGACTTTGTTGGGCCTCCAAGTGCAGAGTTTTGTAGGACAGCATCAAATTTCCCTCAAGTGGATGGCCTAAGGTTTATCAATCTGTACGAGGCGTAGGATGAAGATGGTCTCTCTCAAACAACCCTGCAACCAAATAACAAAGAGTCTCTTGTGTCCCCAACACACCCAATACAATGGTAAATTGTATAGGTGCACTAGTTCAGCGAAGAGATGGTGATACAAGTGCAATACGAATGGTAGATATAGTTTTTTGTAATCTGAAAATATAAAAATAGCAAGGTTACTAGTAGTAAAAGTGAGCGAAAATGGTATTGCAATGCTTGGAAACAAGGCCTAGGGTACGAACTTTCACTAGTGCATGTTCTCTCAACAATGATAACATAATTAGATCATATAACAATCCCTTAACATGCAACAAAGAGTCACTCCAAAGTCACTAATAGCGGAGAATAAACGAAGAGATTATTGTAGGGTACAGAACCACTTCAAAAATATTTTTTCTGGTCAATCTATTGCGCAATTCCTATAAGTGTCACAAACAGCCCTAGAGTTTGTACCAAAATAACACCTTAACACACACACATCAACCAAAAACCCTAATGTCACCTAGATACTCCAATGTCACCACAAGTATCCACATGTTTGATTATATGATATGCATCACACAATCTCAAATTCATCTATTCAAACCAACATAAAGAACTTCAAAGAGTGCCCCAAAGTGTCTACCGAAGAGTCAAATGAAAACATGTGCCAACCCCTATGCACAAGTCCACAAGGTCACATAACCCACATGTTGATCACCAAAGCATACACCAGGTAGATCACGCGAATATCCCATTGTCTCCATAGATAAGCACATGCAAGACACACTAGTAGAAAATAGGGTTTTGGTTCGCATAGGGCAAGCCCATTAGTCCCGGTTCAGTCACGAACCGGGACCCATGGGGGCATTTGTCCTGGTTCTTTAGCCCAAGGGGCCGGCCGGGGCCTCGTGGGCATTGGTCCCGGTTCATATGGACCCATTTGTCCCGGTTCTAGGCATGAACCGGGACCAAAGGGCCTCGCTCTTGGCCCATAAACATTGGTTCCGGTTCTTGGCTCAAACCGGGACACAATGCTGGGCTTTAGTCCTGGTTCTAGCCACAAACTGGGTCAAATGAGTTGCCTATATACACCCCGTCACCACAGCAGAGCACTCCATAGTGCTCTCTTTTTTCTGGCCGGCGAGGAGAGGGCATTTGGGTGCTCTAGCTCACCTCCTATGCACATGAGGTGTTCAATGAAATGCCCGAGCCACGCTAGTTAAGCTTTCTCCTCTCGAAGCTCGACCTCCAAGCTTCATTTTCCCCAAGATTTGTCTAGGTTTAGTGGTCCGTCACGTCCCGTCCCCGTCTTCACCACCGTCGATCGCCCACGCCGATCTCGTCACCTGCACCACCATGGTGAGCCTCTTGTTCTTATCTTCTTCTGAAAGAAAAAAAATTCTTACTTTAGATAGATACTTGTCTAATTTTCTTACTTTTATTATTGCTTCTTATTATATAGTGCGATGGTTTTGGTATCCGCCCCCGTCGGCCCTCGTCCTAGCTATGATTCGGATGTGGTATATATTATCTTTCATAACTATTTGGTTCATTTATTGTTTATGAAAATTATGCCCATCAAGTTGACATAAATTTTATTTATGTAGGAGGTAGTTGAACTGGAAATTCCAACCGACCCTATTGTCGAGAGGTTAAATTTAGTTGAAGAAGAAAACAATTACTTGAAGGAAAATATAAAAAAATTGAGGAGGAGAAGATGATATTGGAGTTGCATGTTGTGGATGTCGTCGATGATCACAAGATCAAGATGGATGCAATGCGATTGAAGATTAGAAAGATTAGAAAATATGCCATTCATATCGAGGCTTGGTATCATTATGCCATTGGATCATTTTTACCTTGGTTGTGATTATGATCGCATTTGTTGTTGCATTGAAAGGTTTTACATAGTTTCAATATATGGTTTAACTAGATGCTCTGGAGAGCTATATGTTGTTCAATGAGAAATATGTATGTACTTGGTTTTTAATGTGATGATGAACTTCTATTAATTTGGTCACTTATCTATTCATGAGAGCTATATGTACTAAATTGGAGATGTGGCTTTGAATGGTGCATTTTGAAAACAGAAAAACTATGGAGTTCAAACAAGTTAAAAAAATGAAATCCCTTTGTAACAGACGAGTTTCCGTATGAAACCCTCATACTTCGAAAGAGATTGTCCATTTTGTACACGAAGTGCATCCAGTTTTTGCCGTAACCCTCTCTACTTTCTTGCACATGCTATGCGGGAGAAATGATGATACCATGCCAACTTTCAACCTTTTTAGAGTTCATTTGAAATGCTTTTGAATTTCAGGGTCTTATAGCTCAAAATAAACAGTAAATGCATGAAAAATAACAAATGAAGTCAGAAAGGGTTGAAAATTGATGATGTGGCTTTGAATGGTGCATTTGGAACACAGAAAAAGTCTGGAGTTCAAATAAGTTCAAAAAAATGAAATCCCTTTGTGACAGACGAGTTTCCGTATGAAACCCTCATACTTCGAAAGAGATTATCCGATTTGCACACGAAGTGCATCCAATTTTTGCCGTACCCCTCTCTACTTTCTTGCACATGCTATGTCAGTGAAATGATGATGCCATGCCAACTTTCAACCTTTTCAGAGTTCATTTGAAATGCTTTTCAATTTCAGGGTCTTATAGCTCAAAATAATCAGTAAATGCATGAAAAATAACAAATTAAGTCAGAAAGGGCTGAAAATTGATGGTGTGGCTTTGAATGGTGCATTTTGAACACAGAAAAACTATGGAGTTCAAACAAGTTCATAAACATGAAATCCCTTTGTAACAGACGAGTTTCCATATGAAACCCTCATACTTCGAAAGAGATTGTCCGTTTTGTACACGAAGTGCATCCAGTTTTTTCCGTAACCCTCTCTACTTTCTTGCACATGCTACGTGGGAGAAATGATGATACCATGCCAACTTTCAACCTTTTCAGAGTTCATTTGAAATGCTTTTCAATTCCAGGGTCTTATAGCTCAAAATAATCAGTAAATGCATGAAAAATAACAAATGAAGTCAGAAAGGGTTGAAAATTGATGATGTGGCTTTGAATGGTGCATTTTGAACACAGAAAAACTCTGGAGTTCAAATAAGTTCAAAAAATGAAATCCCTTTGTAGCATACGAGTTTCCGTATGAAACCCTCAAACTTCAAAAGAGATTGTCCGTTTTGTACACGAAGTGCATCCAGTTTTTGTCGTAACCCTCTCTACTTTCTTGCACATGCTATGTGGATGAAATGATGATACCATGCAAAAAGAAAATTAACTATAAAACTTTTATAAAACTCTAATAGCAAAAGGAATGAACTAAAAAGCTTTTATAAACCTCTAGTATTTTTTAAACTAAAATTATATAAAATTCATGCCACTGAAATTATCAAAGTATTTTCTGTTCAAAACATGAAAAGCAGAAAGGAACAAAATAAACAATAATAAATAAGTAGAAACAATATTAAATAAATTAAAATTTAATAAAATAAATAAGTAGAAACAAAATAAAATAAAATAAACTTTACCAAAATAAATAAGTAGAAACAAAATAAAACAAATTACAATTTAATACAATAAATAAGTAGAAACAAAATAAAATAAAATAAAATAAAATAAACTTTTATAAAATAAAGAAGTAGAAACAAAATAAACTTTATAAAAGTAAAATAAATAAACTTTAATAAAATAAATAAAAATAGCAATAATAGGTTTTTTTATTGTAAGTAGAAACAAAACAAAATAAATAAAGCAACAAAAAAAATTAAAATAGTGCCAACTACTGGGCCACCACGGCCTGATACGACTAGAAACCCTACCATGGGCCAGGATTCAGGCCCGCAGAAGGCCCAGTAGGCCCATCAGGCATAGCAATGACAATTAGGCCCGTAAGCCTGCAATTGAGAGGAGCTCGAGAGGGGTGCGGCAGTCGGGCTTATAAACTACTCCGTGCCCCTCTCAATTAGCGAGGTGGGACTAAAGTTTTGGCCACGGGGAGCACGAGGCCTCTGGTCCCGGTTGGTGCCACCAACCGGGACCAAAGGCCTCCGCTTCCCGCCCTTTGGGCTGCTGAAAAGAGAACTTTGGTCCCCGTTGGTGGCACGAACCGGGACCAAAGGGGGGTATTGGTCCCGGTTGGTGCTACGAACTGGGACGAAAGGTGTGACAATATAAACCCATAGTTAGAAAAATTAGCCCAACTTCTCCCATTCTTCCCCGACGCCACCAGGCCACTCCTCTCATCGCTGTCACTGACGCCGCACCCTGCCCCGACGCCGCCTGACGTCATCCGCCACCGCCCGCCGCTTGTCCTCCGCCCCGACGCCACCTGACGCCGCCCCGACGCTGCCCGACGCCACCGCCACCGACGCCCTCGACACCAACTGCCCCGACGCCGGCCGTCGTGCCCTGCCACCCCTTGTGAGCACACCCGCCACTCCATGTGCCCTTGCGTGCGCCCGCTCAGACGCCGTGCTGCTCCTCGCGCACCTGCGCCCCTGCCCCCCCGGCGCCGCCGCCGCCATGTTTTTAGTTGTTCATAAAAGAAATTTAGATGTCAAAATGTTTTTTATGTTCATATATAGAAAGTTTTTATAAAAATGTATATATGTACATATGTTATCTGTGTATATATGTTCATATATGCAAAAGTTAGATTTAGAAAAGTTTTATCTATATATGTTCTCTGATTTAGTACATTAATTTTAGGTTAGTTTCATTTTTAGAAAAGTTGTATATATTTAGGAAGAAGGAAGAGAATGAAAGAAGGAAGAACAAGAAAAAGTTTTATATATGCAAAAGTTACATTTTTAGGAAAGTTTTATATATCTAGCTAGGAACGGACCGAAGAAGAAAAAGAATGAGAGGAAAAAGTAAAATAACAAGAGGAAGAAAGGAGAAGAAGAGGAGAGGAAGAAGAGGAGAAATAAATAAGAGGAGGAAAAAAGAAGAAAAAGAATAGGAGAGGAAGAAAGGAATAGTGGAGAAGAAGAGAAAATACAATATTTTCTATTTTCTCTTCTTCTCCTCTTTTTTTCTTCTTTTTTTTCTTCGTTGTTGATATACCCCATCCCGATAAATTCGTTTTGTTTTAGGATTATTTTAGTTTATGTTTAGTTTAGGAAGAAGGAAAAGAAAAAGGAGAAGAAGAGGAGAGGAGAGGAAGAAGAGGACAAATAAATAAGAAGAGGAAAGAAGGAAAAAAAAAGAGGAGAAGAAGAAACGAATAGAGGAGAAGAAGAAAAAATAAAATATTTTTTCTATTTTCTCTTCTTCTCCTCTATTCCTTTCTTCTTCTCCTCTTTTTTTCTTCTATCTTCTCATCTATTCCTTTCTTCTTCTCCTCTTTTTATTTCTTCTTCGTCTTCTTATTTTTTATCGGCTATGTCATTGTCGATATACCCCGTCCCGATAACTTCGTTTAGTTTTAGGATTATTTTAGTTTATGTTTAGTTTTGGAAGAAGGAAAAGAAAAAGAAGAAGAAGAAGAGGAGAAATAAATAAGAAGAGGAAAAAAGGGGAAAAAGAGGAGAAGAAGAAATGAATAGAGGAGAAGAAGAAAAAATAGAATATTTTTCTATTTTTTCTTCTTCTCCTCTATTCCTTTCTTCTTCTCCTCTTTTTTTTCTTCTTTTTTCTTCGATATTCTCCTATTTTTATTTCTTAACCCCCAGCCCTCTCGCTCGACCGAAACTCTCAAGGACACCCAAAACATAGAAAAAATGATGTTCGTCTCCTACCACCTCCCGTCGCGCCCCTACCCGACAAACTCTATCGAGGCCACCCAAATTTACCAAGTTAAAAGAGTGTTGTCGTCGAGGCCACCCCAAACCCTTGAAGCATTGCCGAGACCACCCCAAACCCATGAATCTTTGCCGAGGCCACCCCAAACCCTAGAGAAGCAGCATCGAGGCCACTAATATGATTCCTTATTGTGATTAGCTAGCTAGTTCTACGTTTGCCACTAATATATCCATCTGTCATGTTTGAATAATAATTGCCATGTTGTAAAGATTTGCAGAAACTATGGAGCACCCCCGAGACGAAGCAACATAAGCGGTGTTGGAGGACATAATCGCACAAGGAAGTGATGCTGTCATGTCGTTTCTCAACAAAATTGATGGTCTGGAAGGACAGGGTGATGAAGCAGGCTATGATTATGATGGCTCCGGTGACACAATGTTGGTGCAAGAAGGAGACCTTGATGACGGCTCCGGTGACCCAATGCCGGTGAAATAAGGAGACCGTGATGACGACTCCGATGACCGAACCGAGTCCGGCCAGGTATATATATTAGTTAACCATGTGCTGACTAGCTAATTGATGCATTCATTGTTTTGGTATATGTACACATATTAATTAACTCTCGTCTTTCTTATTTTTTCTAGCCCTCCGGATCGAGCACAACTTCGGTAAAGAGACGAGGCCCAAAGAAAAATTTGCGCTCGGATGAAAGGTCTGAGATCAGCAATTGCGTGCGATGGCATGCCGATTGAACCCATCCGGACAAAGGAAGCATTTGCTACTCAGTGCGGGGTTCTTGTTAGGGACAAGATCCCGATCAGTATCCACCAATGGTTAAAGCCTAAGAATGAAGACCCCAAGGTGTCTTATGTCTCCGATATGCAGAAAGATGATCTTTGGACCGCGCTAAAGGAAAATTTCACCCTACCGGCAGAAGACGATCCGAAGAAGCCAGTTAAAGAGCAATTGATCAAGTCTCATGCTCTTAAGAAGATGGCAGATCTATTCAGGAGGTGGAAGAATGAGCTGAAAACATTGTTTATCCTTTGTGGTATGAGAAGACGCCAGAATTCACCGGCCGGTATGAGAAGATCAGAGATCACTAGACCGCATTTGTGGCCCACAAGACATCGGACAAGAGTAAGAAGATGTTAGTGACAAACAAGAAAAATGATGCGAAGAAGAAGCATCACCTTCGCACGGTGTCAGGTGGCTACCTCAAAGCCCGACCGTTGTGGGCCAAGGCTCAGAATGACCTGCTTGATAAAGGGGTCAAACCAGAGACATTGCACTGGCCAGACCGTTGCCGGACTTGGTTCTTCGGGGTTGGAGGAAGCTTGGACCCCGTAACAGGGAAGTGCGTTTGGACGAACGAGCAACTGCGAATACACGTCACGAAGCTTCAGGAGTATTTCGCCGCAGCGCAGGAGGGGACGTTAGATCTAGACAGAGAGAACGAGGAGCTCACAATGGCCCTCGGAAATCCTGAGCACCCTGGATGGACACGAGGCACGCCAGGCTCCGTTTCGTGGATGGATGGGTTTCTGAACGCACGCGGTTACAAATGCCAGGAGAGGAGGAAGAAAGTGGAGCAGATCCAAATTCAGGAGCTGCATGCAAGGGTACAAGCGATAGAGCAACGAGAAGCAGATCGCAACAAGCGACCCGCCAAAGCTTCCCCCGAAGCTATCCCGCCATCTCAGCGGAGAAGCAGCATGGCTTCCACCGAGCTGTAGCAGCTGGAGCCTGTCTTCACGGCTCCTGCTAGCTACCCCGTGGACTTAATCACGGAGTCTCAAAATTGCCACCTTATGACGCAGTGGAGGAATTTGAAAGTCAAGGCGACTGTTGGCTCAGTTGCACCTCTTGAACCTGGCGCAACTTTTCACTGACGGCCGATTCCAGAAGGATATGCTAGGTTGATGGTGGATGAAATAATGGACGGATTTGAGGACCTCGAGCTTGACCACCCTACCGGTGAAGGGGAGACTCGGCTGGGTTCTTCTCTGAAGACTCCATGCCTATGGCGGTAGGAGCTCATCAACCTTCTAAATTGGACGTCTTCGCCTCCTCCTCCTCTGGCAAGTCAGGGTACTCCACCTCCTCCTCCGGCGAGTGATCAGGGCACTTAGCCTCCTTCTCCGGCATGTGGCGGCACTCTGCCTCCTTCTCCGCCTGCGCCGGCGCGCCCGAGCAGCCAGCCTACTCCTTATCCGCCTCGTCAGCAAGGGCGGAAGAGACCTGCTTCCGCTCCGGCTACTCAGGCGCATCATAGCCCTCCTCCTCATAAGCAAGGAAAGAAGACAGTCGCAGCCACTCCATCTGCTCCATCGTCTAGAAGTACATCTAGAGGCGGGAGGCAATACAGATTCGGTCCTTCTCTGAAGACTCCAGAGAAGTTACCATACGAGAGGACCCCAGAGGAAAACGAGAAGATCGTGCGAGATGAAGTGAGGAACTTCTTTGAAGGGGTGAAAGCAAAGAAACATCCACCTGCGGAGGAGAGGATAGATCCGGTGAAAGCGAAGTGCACTATGGAAGCCCTGAAGAAACCACCAAAGTCTCCACCGAAAGGCAACTATGAGCGCATTAAGGTCATTTATTGAAGCGGAGCGGTCGGGAAGTATTACCTTTGCCTTACTCTCGTGCAATGACAAATGAATAAACAATCATTTTGAGAATAACACATCTAGCATGGAAAATATTAGCCACCCCTCACCGCTCCAAGAGTGAAACAAACACACAAAAGAGAAGTTTATTTTTGAAAATTAGAGATGGCACATGCAAATTTGCTTAGAATGGCAAAAGAATACCGCATATAGGTAGGTGTAGTGGACTCATGTGGCAAAACTGGTTTAAAGGATTTTGGATGCACAAGTAGAGATCATACTTAGTGCAAAATGAAGGCTAGCAAAAGATTGAGAAGTGACCAACCAAGAAACGAATAATCTCATAAGCGAACATTAAGCATAACTAACATTGCATAATGCACCACAAGTAGGATGTAATTTCATTGCATGACTATTGACTTTCGTGCTTGCATAGGGAATCACAAATGTGGCACCCCGTCTTAGAGAAACCGGAATGCCCCGTATTCCAGCCCAGAGATCGAGGAGAAGTCTTTGGAATACGGCACTGCTTTACATAGAACAAATCAGCTCTTATTACAAGAATAATAATACAATGGTCTGATGATACAAAGAAGCACATCAGCATGGCAACACTACACATGTGATACTACACTTGCTCTATGCTAGCAGCGGAACAACTCGTAGCAGCGGAATACTTCTAGCAGCGGAACAACGACGAAGGCGGTGAACTCCACTCCGCAGGGACTCTGGCTGGGACACGATCTAGCTTGCACGAACGGAACCTCGACAAACAAGCAATCAATCATGGCATCACCTACAATCTGGCATGACACGCCAGGTCAGTACATTGAATGTACTTGCAAGCTCACAACAACCATAAACATCAAGGCAAGACAATCACATTGCATTAAACAAGTTAATTAAAGTAACAACTATTAGGACGAAGCAACTACTAAGCATGGTATGAAACTACTATCATCCTGATAAACCAACACCTCAAATCTCCATAACCGTATCACTCTTGGCTAACCGCCCAAGTAATATACCATCTTGATCACCTCGTCATCAAAACCAAACGGTGATCGTTCACGGATCACAAACGGAACATCCACATGAGCACCTCCTGACCACATCCCAAACTGAATGATCATCCTCAAGATCATCCCAACATCACCATCAACATCCTGTCAAACTATATTGTTCAATATATATCAACATATAAATCACCTATGAGTCATTCCGTCATGTGATTGTTGATCGAACGGTGTGACCTAGTGTGAACTTGTGCCCATTGACCAAGGACGTGGCTATCGATAGATTAAACACACACACACACACACTCTCTCTCTCTCTCTCTCTGCAGAGGTAGCGCACTTTAGCCACACCATGGAACCCATGGCCTCGCACGCCGATTCGGGTGGACCAACAGTGTTCCGAGAAAACCGATATACTGCCATGACACTCTCCCAACCACTCCGACCAACACCCCTTTTGGGTTCATTTGTGGGTGGCCCCGTGCCTACCAAAGGCACCAATGGCCTCCGTCGTGGCAAAACAAAAATGGTCCCATACGGGGACAAAAAGGCGCCTAACAACAACTATGGGCACACAAGGTTATGTCTACTTACCGGGCCAGGGTACCGCACGCCCATAACCTTCCCTCATTGGAGGCACCGGCGAGAGGCACGATAATTGACCGCATTAGGGCCTTCCCATAAAAGGCAAATGTGGTTGCACTGGAAAAAGCTCAGTTCGGTGGTACATGACCAACTTCATGAAGGAATTTATCCCTAAAATATAATAGTAATGACTGATACTCCAATATCATCTATCAACCTATAATCCAAGTCATAGCAATATCCAACAAATAATCCAAAGCTTAATATTGTCTTACCAAAATACTCCGAGGATAGTATAACACTACTAGCATGTAGAATCCAAGAACGATAATACTACTACTCAAATATCAAGAACTAACTATCCAGCTATGATTCATATGCAAGCATCCGCTCTAACATCATACTCCAAAACATAATATCATCTAACATCATGATGAAAATAACACTAGTCACTAATAATCCAAAGGAAACATGATATCCAAAGTAATACTCCAAAATAATACCATATACCATCATGAAAATAATCATAATAGCCACTAAGAATCCAAAGGCACATGTCATCCACATAATTATCAAAACATAAGTCCTAGAACTCCAAGCAATATCATGGCAATATCAAGATCAAAACAATACTTCGAGAAATGCCATGAACAAATCATACATAGCTAATGCAATATTTTAAACAAACCATGTCACTGCATTGCAATCATGCCAGTGGAGGGTGTGGCTTGCCTGGGGAAGAAGAAATCACCGGGAGAAAGTGTGAGAAGCTCGCGGAACGAATCGCCGAAAAACGTTCTCTCTTGGAGGGGGCTAATTAACCGCAAGGGCAAAATGGTCATTTTTAGAATGTTAACACATCATGAAAATGATTCCATCAGAATGGGCTCGACGAAATGAAGAAGTGGGCTTTAGAATGACCTCATTCAGAGTTGGGATCAAAAAGTTATGAAATGTTTTCTACCAGGGACCTATTTGCAAAGAAAAACTTCACAAACTGTGCCTGGAAAAAAAACATAAAGTGTACTCTGCAGAAACACGCCTTCTTCTCCCGAAAACGTTTTCCATGCTGCAACAAAGATAGAATGCGCTTTCAGAAAGGAAAACATACTTTGGCTGAAGGAGGGGGAAAGTGCGCTTTCTAAAAGCAAAAACGTAATCACGGGTTTGCGCCTCCACTTCATCCAGTCAGCAAGGTCGGGGCCGGAGCTTGGGTCTCTGACGCATGGGGCCGCGGGGTCCACGCGATGTCAACTCTCTCCTCCCGCCTCCTTCTTCTTCTTCCCCCGACACGGCACGCACAGCACAGGAGAGGCCGCCAGCGCCGGCGCTTGTTTCGGCCACTTGGGCCACCTCTGGCGCATCTTAGACTGCCGGAGTGCTCAGGACGGCGAGGCGCACCCATCCCACTACCACCCGAACGCCAGGGAGCATCAGGCAGGGCGGGACCATGGCCACGGCGGACGGGGGTCTCCGGGCTCCGGGGAACTCGTGGCCAGAGGCCATCGAAGAAGTAATGGGGGCACTAGGGTGGATCTAGGGTGGATGAGGAGGCCTCTGGTGGTGATAGAACGGAGGGAGAGAGCTCGACTTGCTCATATTTAGACCGGGTGGGCGGCGGCCATGGCGGATGGAGGACAAGCAGAGGGGCTCCGGTGCTCGGGGAAGAGGTTTAGGAGGGGTAGTGGAGTGAGCCAAAGGCGATGGTGAGATTGAGAGGCCTCGGGGTGGGCTTATATAGGCAAGGGGAGGGGCTCTTGCGCTGGCGCTGCCGGGGACGTGTGGCCGGCGCCACGGACGCGTGTGCAGGCGCATGATCTTGGAGTTAGGCGATGAGAGGGAACATGAGGGAGAGCTCACAGGGAAGAGGCAGCCAAGAGAGCACAGGGAGGAAGGGACGAGGAGGAAGACGACGGTCGGCGCACTGTGCTCTCGTGGGCGTTCGGCAGTGAGCGTTGGTGAGGGAGCGGACATAGGGGGATAGGGGTCCAGGGGAATGACGATGATAGGGTGAAGCCAAGGGAGACGCTCAAGCGCGCGAAGACGACGAGAAGGGTGCGGATGAAGCAGAAACGGCGCGCTAGACGCGGCCACTGCGCACAGGCTTGCCAGCTGCGCGGTCACCACGGGACAATGCACGCGGAGCTCACGAGAGGCAAGTGAATGGTGTCTAGCATTATGTCCTTCCAAGATGGAGCATTTGTGATGCCATGGCTGGATCTGGGGTGCTATGCTTAAATGGAAATCATCGTTTGAAGTTTACTCCAGCAAACTTGACCGTGCACTGGTGATCAACAGGAACTTGTTTGGGCCAAATGGATTTTTCTGAGGTGATTAACTAAGGAGGAACTACAACCCTGGAGATTTTGAGGGGAAACGGACCAAGGATTAATGTAGTTGCTTTGCAACTGACCAAAATGGTCCAGACATGAGATTAAGATGATGCACTCAAATGGTGATTCCACTTGGGATTAAATTTGGCAAGGATTGATGATTTGGACAAATAGAGAAGTTATTTGGGTACGAGAATGCTATGGTAAATTTGATCAAATATTAACAGAATCAAATATTTGATCCTATGCTCACATAGATGGTTGGATGGGGCTGAAATTTGGAGGAGTGTGAGAATATAAGCATATGAAGGAGTGTGAAAATTTTCAACTCATTCAGAGTCTCCTGCCTAGTACTTCCTTGACAATGCCTTCTATCTGACAAAAAGTTTGAAAAAATAGTTGAGGAAGATTGGCTAGGCAAATAAAGTTGAATTTTGGCATGAGGCAATGATTTGGACATAAGTGAATTCCCAAAAGGTTTGGGAGCAATCAGGAAAGGATAGGTAGCACTTCCTTCACAAAAAGCCACAATGGACAGAAATGAAGAATAATTGTTGGAGAATTATTCCTGGGCTAGGACATGAAAGTTTGGGAATATTTGAGCAACATATGACCAAGAGAAATTATGAGAATTAATTTGGGATTTTCGTGAGTGACCAAAATATAGGTTGCTTCACAACCTAGGGCAGACAGGGTTATTCCTTTAATAGAAAAAGGAACATTCCCTAGAAAAAGATTTTAGGGGTTGGTCAAGGAGTGAAGTGACATGATCTTGGCAAGGTTTTGAGAATGATGAGCCACTTGGGAGGGGAATGTGGATGATTTCCCAGGTGGTAAGGCCACAGAACCACTCCAAAAATAAAGAAAAACAGAGCAAAAACCAATATATCAAAAAGAAAAAGAACGGGCCAAAAGCCATGATGTTACAACAAACCTTAACACCAATATTCTTACTAAAGCATAATTACTCATCAAAATGACTCACATATCACATCATCGTATCTCAAAACTATTACTAAGAATCAAGTTTATTTTGTCCAATGATCTTCATGAAAGTTTTTATTATATCATTCTTGGATATCTATCACTCTGGGACTAATTCTCATGTGTTGCTTTTGACAAGCTCAAAAAAAATATAAGCGAAGACCATGAGCATAATATTTCTTTCTCTCAAATTAATTTAAGTGAAGCAAGAGAGAATTTCTTGAAAATTTTACTAACTCTCAAATAAACCTAAGTGAAGCAAGAGAGCATTTCTTCAAAAATACTAAGCACACCGTGATCAAAAGGATATCTGTGAAGCACTAGAGCAAGTCCATAGCTCATAAAAATTTAAGTGAAGCATAGAGAGCAATTCTAACAAGTCATGACATAAATTTGGTTCTCTCAAATAGGTGTGTCTAGCAAGGGATCAAGACTTAAAAAGAAATAAAACAAGAAAATACTCATATCATACAAGACGCTCCAAGCAAAACACAGAGTGTGTGACGAATAAAAATATAGCTTCGAATAAAATACCAATGGTCCTTAGAAGAAAGAGGGGATGCCACTCGGGGGCACCCCCAAGCTTAGTTGGTTGCTCGTTTTTTGATAATAGCTTGGGATGCCAGGGCATCCCCAATCTTAGGCTCTTCTACTCCTTATTCCTTCATCCATCGTAAGATAACCCAAAACTTGAAAACTTCAATCACACAAAACTCAACAAAACCTTCATGAGATCCATTAATATGAGAATAATAAATCACTACTATAAGTGATGTATCAAGCCAATTCATATTTTGTCCTTGCATTATATCTACTGTATTAAAACTTTTCTATGGCAAAAACTCATCAAATAAAACTATAAAGTCATCAAAATAAGCACACAATACAAAGAAAACAGAATCTGTCAAAACAGAACTGTCTGTACTAATCTGACTATTACGAATAATTCTATAAATCCAAAAATTCTGAAAAATTTGGAAGACCTGAGCAATTTTTATATTGATCTACACAGGTGGAATGGGTATTTTGTCGCTCTCTGGTAAAGAATGAAAATTATTTTCGTGAGCACAAAAGTTTCTGCTTTTTTCAGCAAGATCAAAGAACTGTCACCCAAGAAGATCCTAAAGGCTTTACTTGGCACAAACACTAATTAAAACATAAAAAACACAATAACAAAAGTAGCATAATTGTGCTAACACTCAAAAACAGGAAGTAAAAAGCAAAAATAAATTTTATTCAATGGGTTGCCTCCCAACAAGCGCTATAGTTTTACGCACATAGCTAGGCATAAGGCAAGGATCTAATTTTTTTCATCTTCGGTTCGAGGTCCATAAGATGCCCTCATGATTGATTCATATGGTGGCCTAATTCTTGTTCTAGGAAAGTGTTCCATACCCTTCCTCAATGGAAGTTGAAACTTAATATTGCCTTCTTTTATATCAATCACGGCACCAATAGTGCGTAAAAATGGTCTACCAAGAATAATTGGACAAGACGGATTGCAATCAATATCAAGAACAATAAAACCTATTGGCACATAATTTCTATTTGCAAGAATAAGAACATCATTAAATTCTTCCCATAGGCTTTTTAATAGTAGAATCCGCCAAGTGCAAATTTAAAGAACAAGCTTCAAGATCGGTAAGACCAAGCACATCACATAAAGATTTCGGAATAGTAGAAACACTAGCACTCAAGACACACAAAGCAAAACACCCATAATTTTTAATTTTTAATTTTATAGTAGGTTCCTGTTCATCATGCAATTTTCTAGGAATTGAAACTTCCAATTCCAACTTTTCTTCAAAAGCTTTCATCATAGCATCAACAATATGATTAGTAAAAGCTTTATTTCATTCATAAGCATGGGGTGAATTTATCATGGATTGCCACAAAGAAATAAAATAAATCAAAGAGCAACTATCGTAATTTTAAAGTCTTTGTGATACAAAAGAGTGGGCACATCACTAGCTAAAGTTTTGACCTCTTCAAACCGACTTTTATCAATTTTCTCCACAAGATTTTCACCCTCCGAAATATTGGGACGCCTTCTACCTAATGTTTACTCTTCTACAGCCCCTTTTTCATCAATATTAACTTTACTAAACAAGGAATCAATAGAAGAAACACCAATCATTTTAAGATCTTCATCACTTTTGTGAAACAAATCAATAGAAAACACTTTTTCTAACTTTAGCTCTAAGCATAGCTGTTCTTTTCTTACTTTCATCCATGGAAACATAAAGAGCTTTAATTGATTCATCAACATTAGGCACAAAAAATTTCATCTTGAGATTTTCCACATCATGAGCAATTCTGTCAACACTTCTAGACAAATCATCAATCTTACTCAACTTTTCTTCTATGGAAGTGTTGAAAACTTTTTGTGTATTGATAAATTCTTTAATATTGTTCTCAAGATCATAGGTGTTCCTATTATTATTACAAGATTGATTTCCATAGGAATTACCATAACTATTAAAGGAATTACTAGGAAAAGGCCTAGGAGTAAATTTATAAGCATTATTGTTGAAGTTATTCCGGGAGATAAAATTCACATCTTTGCCATCACTATTTTACTCAATCAAAGTAGACAAAGGAATATCATTAAGATCAATAGGAGCACTTCTACTAGCAACCAATTTCACAAGAGCATCAACTTTTTCACTCAAAGAAGAAATTTCTTCAACCGAATTAACTTTTTTACTAGTAGGAGCTCTTTCTGTATGCCATTGCGAATAATTTGCCATAATATTATCAAGTAATTTGGTGGCTTCACCCAGAGTAATTACCATGAGAGTACCACCTGCGGCGGAATCTAAAAGATTACGAGAAACAAAATTCAACCCCGCATAAAAAAATTGTATGATCATCCAAAGATTTAACCCATGAGTTGGGCAATTCCTTAGCATCTATTTCATCCTTTCCCAAGATTGTGAAACATGCTCATGTTCAAGTTGCTTGAAATTCATGATCTGGGTTCTAAGGGAAATAATTTTTGCGGGCGCAAAGTACTTTGTGATAAAAGCATCCTTGCACTTATTCCAAGAATCAATACTATTGCGAGGCAAAGAAAAGAACCAAATTTTGCAGAATCTCGGAAAGAAAACAGAAATAATTTCATCTTGACCACATCATTGTCCACATCTTTTTTCTTTTGCATATCGCATAATTCCACGAAGGTATTAAGATGGGATGCAACATCCTCATTAGGAGTACCGGAAAATTGGTCTTTCATAACAAGATTTAGTAAAGCAGTATTAATATCACAAGTTTCCGCACTAGTGGCGGGAGGAGCAAGCGGAGTGTCGATAAAATCATTGTTGTTGGTATTTGAGAAGTCACATAATTTGGTGTTCTCTTGAGTCGTGATGACCACACAACAAGATTGCACTCAAAAACAGATCCGGCAAGAAAACGGCGAACAAAAAGAGGGGCGAATAAACCAGCAAATTTTTGTGAGGTGGGGGAGAGGAAAACGAGAGGCAAATGGCAAATAATGTAAATAGCAAGGAGATGAGATTTGTGATTAGGAACCTGGTATATGTTGAAGATCTTCCCCGACAACGGCGCCAGAAATACCTTTTGAAGTCGCTTGAAGCAACATCGGTATTTCCCCAAAGAGGAAGGGATGATGCAGCACATCGGCGGTACATATTTCCCTCAAATATGGAACTAAGGTTATCGAACCAGTAGGAGAACCAAGCAACACAACGTAAACAACCCCTACACACAGATAACAAATCCTCGCAACCCGACATGTTAAAGGGGTTCTCAATCCTTCCAGGTAACGGCGCCAGAAATTGGTGTGTGACGGTAGAATGTTGTAATAGATTGAATAAATAGATTGCAAAAAAATAAAGTGCAGCAAATTATTTTTGGGTTTTTGGATTAATAGATCTGAAAATAAAAGCAAATAAAATAGACCCAGGGGGCGTAGGTTTCACTAGTGGCTTCTCTCGAGAAAAATAGGAAACAGTGGGTGAACAAATTACTGTTGGGCAATTGATAGAACTTCAAATACTCATGAAGATATCCAGGCAATGATCATTATATAGGCATCACGTCCAAGATTAGTAGACTGACTCCTGCCTGCATCTACTACTATTACTCCACACATCGACCGCTATCCAGCATGCATCTAGTGTATTAAGTTCATGGAGAAATGGAGTAATGCAATAAGAATAATGACATGATGTAGACAAGATCTATCTATGTAGAGATAGACCCCATACTTTTATCCTTAGTAGCAATGATACATACGTGTCGGTTCACCTTCTGTCACTAGGATCAAGCACCGTAAGATCGAACCCACTACAAAGCACATCTTCCCATTGCAAGATAAATAGATCAAGTTGGCCAAACAAAAACCAAATAATGGAGAAGAAATATGAGGCTATAAGAAATCATTCATAAAAGAGATCAAAGAAACTCCAGTACTTTCATGGATATAAAAAGATAGATCTGATCATAAACTCGAAGCTCATCGATCCCAACAAAGACACCGCAAAAGAGTTACATCATATGGATCTCCAAGAGACCATTGTATTGAGAATCAAGAGGGAGAGACGAAGCCATCTAGCTACTAACTACGGACCCGAAGGTCTACAAAGAACTACTCACACATCATTGGAGAGGCACCAATGGATGTGGTGAACCCCATCTGAGATGGTGTCTAGATTGGATCTGGTGGTTCTGGACTCTGGGGTGGCTGGATCATTATTTCATCGACTCCCCTAGGGTTTTGGAAATATTGGTGTATTTATAGAGCAAAGAGGCGGTCTAGGGGCACAACCCACCAGGGCACGCCTGGGCTTCCTGGCACGCCCTGGTGGGTTGTGCCCCGCTCGGGGCACCCCCTAGGCGCTGCCAGGGCCCATTGTGTTCCTTTTAGCCCATAAAAATTCTCCACAAAGTGTCATGGCATTTGGACTCTGTTTGATATTGATTTTCTGCGATGTAAAAACATGGAAAAACAGTAACTGGCACTTGTCACTATGTCAATAGGTTAGTACCAAAATATGATATAAAATGACTAGAAAATGATTATAAAACATCCAAGATTGATAATATAACAACATGGAACAATCGAAAATTATAGATACGTTGGAGACGTATCAGTGATGCCGCAAAGTAGAGTAAGTATTTCCCGCAGTTTTGAGAACCAAAGTATCAATCCAATAGGAGACAATGCGCAAGTCACCGAATACCTGCACAAACAAACACCAACTTGCACCCAACACCATAAGGGCTTGTCAATCCCTTCACGGTGATTTGCAAAGTGATATCTGATAGAGATGGATAAACGGTAAAGTAATATTTTTGGTTTATGGAACGGAAAGTAAAAGATTGCAAAGAAAGTAAATAGAAAACTAAAATTGTAGATCGGAAACTTATATGATGGAAAATAGACCCGGGGGCCATAGGTTTCACTAGAGGCTTCTTTCAAGATAGAAAACATTACGGTGGGTAAACAAGTTACTACCGAGCAATTGATAAAAAAACAAATAATTATGACAATATCTAAGGCAATGATCATGAATATAGGCATCACATCCATATCAAGTAGACTGACTCCTGCCTGCATCTACTACTATTACTCTACACATCGACCGACTCCTGCCTGCATCTAGAGTATTAAGTTCATAGAACAGAGTAACACATTAAGTAAGATGACATCATGTAGGGGGATATAGTCAAGCAAGATGATGAAAACCCCATCTTGTTATCCTCGATGGCAACAATACAATACGTGTTGGTTCCCCTTCTGTCACTAGGATCGAGCACCGCAAGATTGAACCCAAAGCTAAGCACTTCTCCCATTGCAAGAAAAACCAATCTAGTTGGCCAAACCAAATCGATAGTTCGAAGATACTTGAAAAGATATCAAATCATGCATATAAGAATTCACAGGGGATTCAAATAATATTCATAGATAAGCTGATCATAAATCCACAATTCATCGGATCTCGGCAAACACACCGCAAAAGAGTATTACATCAGATAGATCTCCAAGAACATCGAGGAGGACATGGTATTGAGAATCAAAGAGAGAGAAGAAGCCATCTAGCTATGGACTCGTAGGTCTGAGGTAAACTACTCACGCTTCATCGGAGAGGCAATGGTGTTGATGTAGAAGCCCTTCATGATCTAATCCCCCTCCGGCAGGACACCGGAAAAGGCCCCTAGATTGTATCTCACGGGTACAAAAGGTTGCGGCGGTGGAAAAGAGTTTTCGTCGCTCTCCTGGTAGGTTTTGGGATATATGAGAATATATAGGCGAAAGAAATAGGTGGGTGGAGTCATGAGGGGCCCACAAGGGTGGGGGCACGCCCTACCCCCTGGGTGCACCCTCCATCTTTGTGGCCACCTCGTGGCTTCCATGATGTGTACTCCAAGTCCTCTGGATGTCTTCTGGTCCAAGATAAATCATCGCAAAAGTTTCATCCCGTTTGGACTCCGTTTGGTATTCCTTTTCTGCAAAACTCTAATACAAGGAAAAACCAGAAACTGGCACTGGGCTCTAGGTTAATAGGTTAGTCCCAAAAATAATATAAAATAACATAATAATGCATATAAACCATCCAAAATAGATAATATAATAGCATGGAACAATAAAAGATTATAGATACGTTGGAGAGGTATCAATATGACAACGGCAAGCTCAAGGTCATGAACTGGGTAGTTCTCTCTGTGAGGGCACAATTGACGAGAGGTATAAGCTATCACTCTACGTTCTTGCATTAGGACACAACCTAAGCCTTGACGTGATGCATCGCAATAAATGACGAAGTCCTTATATCAGGGTGGAGCAAGCACTGGGGCAGAAGTTAACTTGTCTTTGAGTGCTTGGAAACTTTCCTGACTCTTTTCAGTCCATTGGAACTTGACGCCTTTGTGAAGCAGGCCAGTCAGAGGCATGGCGATCTTGGAGAAGTTCTCGATGAATCGATGGCAATAGCTGGCGAGTCTGAGGTAACGTCTGACTTGCTTGACATTCTTCAGAGGAGTCCAGTCGAGAATAGCCTAAACTCGGTTGGGGTTGACGACAATACCATCCTTGGAGATGACATGCCAAAGATAGGTTACTTCGGGAAACCAGAATGCACACTTGGAATACTTAGCATAGAGTTGATGCTCTTGAAGCTTTTTTAGGACAATACAAAGATGTTCAGCATGTTCCTCTTTATTCTTAGAATATACGCGATTATCATCCAGATAAACCACAACGAACTTGTCGAGGTCTTCCATGAATATGTATTTCATCAGGCGAGAAAATGTAGCTGGAGCATTGGTTAAGCCGAATGACACGGTGTACTCGTATGAACCATATCGATTCACGAAGGCGGTCTTTGGGATATCTTCTTCACAAACACGGATCTGGTGGTAACCCAACCTCAAGTCGAGTTTAGAGAATGATACGTCCATTTTGCATCATCCTTTTATATCGATATTTATTGCATTATGGGCTGTTATTACACATTATGTCACAACACGTATGACTATTCTCTCTTATTTTACAAGGTTTACACGAAGAGGGAGAATGCCGGCAGCTGGAATTCTGGGATGGAAAAGGAGCAACTATTAGAGACCTATTCTGCACAACTCCAAAAGTCATGAAACTTCACGGAAGTCAGTTTTAGAATATATAAAAATATTGGGCGAAGGAAACACCAGAGGGGGGCCACCCACCATCCACGAGGGTGGGGGCGCGCCCTACCCCCCGGGCACGCCCCCCTGCCTCGTGGGGCCCCTGGCTGGCCTCCGGTGCCCTTCTTTGGCTATATGAGGTCTTTCGCCCTGGAAAAAAGCATAAGCAACCTCTCGGGACGAAACTCCGCCGCCACGAGGCGGAACCTAGGCAGAACCAATCTAGGGCTCCGGCGGAGCTGTTCTGCCGGGGAAACATGCCTCCGGGAGGGGGAAATCATCACCATCATCATCACCATCGATCCTCTCATCGGGAGGGGATCGATCTCCATCAACATCTTCACCAGCACCATCTCATATCAAACCCTAGATCATCTCTTGTATCCCATCTTTGTGTCAAAACCTTAGATTGGTACGTGTGGGTTGCTAGTAGTGTTGATTACTCCTTGTAGTTGATGCTAGTTGGTTTATTTGGTGGAAGATCATATGTTTAGATCCTTTTATGCATATTAATAACCCTATGATTATGAACATGAATATGCTTTGTGAGTAGTTATGTTTGTTCCTGAGGACATGGGAGAAGTCTTGCTATAAGTAGTCATGTGAATTTGGTATTCGTTTGATATTTTGATGAGATGTATGTTGTCTTTCCTTTAGTGGGGTCATGTGAATGGCGACTACATGACACTTCACCATTGTTTGGGCCTAGGGGAAGGCATTGGGAAGTAATAAGTAGATGATGGGTTGCTAGAGTGACAGAAGGTTAAACCCAAGTTTATGCGTTGCTTCGTATGGGGCTGATTTGGATCCATATGTTTCATGCTATGGTTAGGTTTACCTTAATACTTATTTTGTAGTTGCGGATGCTTGCAAGAGGGGTTAATCATAAGTGGGATGCTTGTCCAAGGAAGGGCAGTACCCAAGCACTGGTCCACCCACATATAAAATTATCAAAGTAACGAACGCGAATCATATGAGCGTGATGAAAACTAGCTTGACGATAATTCCCATGTGTCCTCGGGAGCGCTTTCCTTTATATAAGAGTTTGTCCAGGCTTTTCCTTTGCTACAAAAAGTATTGGGCCATCTTGCTGCACCTTATTTAATTTTATTACTTGTTACTCGTTACAAATTACCTTATCACAAAACTATTTGTTACCGATAATTTCAGTGGTTGCAGAGAATACCTTACTGAAAACTGCTTATCATTTCCTTCTGCTCCTCGTTGGGTTCGACACTCTTATTTATCGAAAGGACTATGATAGATCTCCTATAGTTGTGGGTCATCAAGACTATTTTCTGGCGCCGTTGCCGGGGAGTGAAGCGCCTTTGGTAGGTGGAATTTGGTGAAGAAAAATTTATATAGTGTGATGAAATTTACTGTCACTTGTTACTATGGAAAGTAATCCTTTGAGGGGCTTGTTCGGGGTATCTTCACCCCGACCAGTAGAGCAAAGAGTTGCTCCTCAACCTACTAAACCTACTGAAAATTTTTATTTTTAAATTCCTTCGGGTATTATAGAGAAACTGCTAGCTAGTCCTTTTTCAGGAGATGGAACATTGCATTCCGATTTGCACCTAATCTATTTGGATGAGGTTTGTGGACTATTTAAGCTTGCAGGTATGCCCGAGGATGTTATCACGAAGAAGGTCTTCCCTTTATCTTTTAAGGTAAAGGCATTGACTTGGTTTAGGCTATGTGATGATATTGGATGATGGAACTACAACCGATTGAAATTGGAATTTCATCAGAAGTTTTATCCTATGCATCTGGTTCATCGTGATCATAATTATATATATATATATATAAGTTTTGGCCTCGCGAAGGAGAAAGCATTTCTCAAGCTTGGGGGAGGCTTAAGTCAATGTTATATTCATGCCCCAATCATGAGCTCTCAAGGGAAATTATTATCCAAAAAATTTATGCTCGGCTTTCTCACAATAACCGATCCATGCTCGATACTTCTTGTATTGTATCTTTTATGATGAAGACTACTGAATTCAAATGGGATTTATTGGAAAGAATTAAATGCAACTCTGAAGATTGGTAACTCGACGAAGGTAAGGAGTCAGGTATAACACCTAAGTTTGATTGTGTTAAATCTTTTTTGGATACCGATGCTTTTCGTGACTTTAGCACTAAATATGGACTTGACTCTGAAATAGTAGCTTCTTTCTGTGAATCATTTGCTACTCATGTTGATCTCCCTAAGGAGAAGTGTCTTAAATATCATCCTCCCATTAAAGTAAAAGTAGGTGAACCTATTAAAGTTGAAGAAAAGACTATCACTTATAATGTTGATCCTATTGTTCCTACCTCTTATATTGAGAAACCACCTTTCCTTGTTAGAATAAAGGATTATGCTAAAGCTTCAACTGTGGTCAACAAAAGTAACATTAGAACACCCAAACCTTCTGAGAAAATTAAAGTTGAACCTAGTATTGCTATGGTTAAATATCTTTTGTCTGATAATATTGATGGGCATGTTATTTACTTTTGTGATGAAGCTGCTAGAATTGCTAGACTCGATACTACAAATAAATATAGACCTGTTGTAGGCATGTCTGTTATTTCTATTAAAATAGGAGATCATTGATATCATGGCTTATGTGATATGGGTGCTAGTGCTAGTGCAATACCTCATTCTTTATATGAAGAAATTATGCATGATATTGCACCTGCTGAGATAGAAGGTATCGATGTTACAATTAAGCTTGCCAATAGAGATACTATTTCACCGTTTGGGATTGTTAGAGATGATGAAGTCTTGTTTGGTAAAGTTAAATATCTTGCTGATTTTCTTGTTCTAGGTTCCCCACAAGATGAATTTTGTCCCATTATATTTGGTACACCCTTCTTGAATACTATTACTACTAAGATAGACTGCAAAAAGGATATTGTTTCTGTTGGTCTAGGGGATATGTCTCATGATTTTAATTTTGCTAAATCTCGTAGGCAACCCCATGATAAAGAATTGCCTAGTAAAGATGAAATTTTTGGTCTTGCTTCTATTTTCGTGCCTCCTAATGATCCTTTAGAACAATATTTGCTAGACCATGAAAATGATATGTTTATGAATGAAAGGAGGGAAATAGATGAAGTATTCTTTAAACAGGGACCCATTTTGAAACACAACTTTCCTGTTGAAATTCTAGGGGATCCTCCTCCACCCAAGGTTGATCCCGTGTTTGAGCTTAAACCATTGCCTGATACTCTTAAATATGCTTATCTTGATGAAAAGAAGATATATCCTATTATTATTAGTGCTAACATTTCAGAGCAGGAAGAAGAGGAATTATAGACAACTCTAAAGAAACACCATGTTGCTATTAGATATACTCTTGATGATCTTAAGGGCATTAGTCCCACTCTATGCCAGCACAAAATAAAATTGGACAAAGATGCTAAACCAGTTGTTGATCACGAACGACAGTTAAATCCTAAGATGAAAGAAGGGGTAAGAAAAGAAATACTAAACTTCTAGAGGCAGGTATAATCTATCCCGTTGCTGATAGTCACTAGGTAAGTCTTGTCCATTGTGTCCCTAAGAAGGGAGGTATTACTGTTGTTCCATATGATAAAGATGAATTGATCCCACAAGGAATTGTTACAGGTTATAGAATGGTAATTGATTTCCTCAAATTAAATAAAGCTACTAAAAAGGATCATTACCCTCTACCTTTCATTGATCAAATGCTAGAAAAGATTATCCAAACATACACATTTTTGCTTTCTAGACGGTTATTCTGGTTTCTCTCAAATACATGTGTCAAAAGAGGATCAAGAAAAGACCAGCTTTACTTGCCCTTTCGGTACCTTTGCTTATAGACGTATGCCTTTTGGTTTATGTAATGCACTTTCTACCTTTCAAAGATGTATGGCTGCTATATTCTCTATCTTTTGTGAAAAGATTGTTGAGGTTTTCATGGATGATTTTTCCGTATATGGAACTTCTTTTGATGATTGCTTAAGCAACCTTGATCGAGTTTTGGAGAGATGTGAAGAAACTAATCTTGTCTTGAATTGGGAGAAGTGCCACTTTATGGTTAATGAAGGCATTATCTTGGGACATAAAATTTCTGAAAGAGGTATTGAAGTTGATAAAGCTAAAGTTGATGCTATTGAGAAGATGCCTTGTCCTAAGGACATTAAAGGTATAAGAAGTTTCCTTGGTCATGCCAGTTTTTATAGGATTTTCATTAAAGACTTCTCTAAAATTTCTAGGCCTCTGACTAATCTCTTGCAAAAAGATGTTCCTTTTGTCTTTGATGATGATTGTGTAGAAGCATTTGAAATACTTAAGAAAGCCTTGATTTCTGCACCTATTGTTGAGCCTCTGATTGGATTTACCCTTTGAAATTATGTGTGATGCTAGTGATTATGTTGTAGGTGCTTTGTTAGGACAAAGAGTTGATAAGAAATTAAATGTTATCCAATATGCTAGTAAAACTCTAGACAATGCCTAGAGAAATTATTCTACTACTGAAAAAGAATTTTTAGTAGTTGTATTTGCTTGTGATAAGTTCAGACCTTATATTGTTGATTCTAAAGTAACTGTTCAGACTAATCATGCTGCCATTAAATATCTTTTGGAAAAGAAAGATGCTAAACCTAGACTTATTAGATGGGTTCTCTTGCTACAAGAATTTCATTTGCATATTATTGATACAAAGGGAGCTGAGAACCCCGTTGTAGACAACTTGTCTAGGTTAGAGAACGTTCTTGATGACCCACTACCTATTGATGATAGCTTTCCCGATGAACAATTAGCTGTCATAAATGCTTCTCGTACTGCTCCACGGTATGCTGATTATGCTAATTACATTGTTGCTAAATTTATACCACCTAGTTTCACATACCAGCAAAAGAAAAAGGTTTTCTATGATTTAAGACATTACTTCTGGGATGACCGCCATCTTTATAAAGGAGTAGATGGGGTTATTAGACGTTGTGTACCTGAGAATGAATACGAACAGATTCTATGCAAGTGTCACTCCAAGGCTTATGGAGGACACCATGCTGGAGATAGAACTGCACATAAGGTAGTGCAATCCAGTTTGTATTGGCCTACTCTCTTCAAGGATGCCCGTAAGTTTGTCTTGTCTTGTGATGAATGTCAAAGAATTGGTAATATTAGTAGACATCAAGAAATGCCTAAGAATTATTCACTTGTTATTGAACCATTTGATGTTTGGGGCTCTGATTATGTGGGACTGCTTCCTTCCTCTAATGGGTATACACATATTTTAGTTGATGTTCATTATGTTACTAAGTGGGTAGAAGCTATTCCAACTAGTAGTGCTGATGATAACACTTCTGTTAAGATGCTTAAAGAAGTTATCTTTCCGAGGTTTGGAGTCCCTAGAAATTTAATGACTGATGGTGGTTCACATTTTATTCATGGTGCTTTTCATAGTATGCTTGCTTAGTATGATGTTAATCATAGAATTGCATCTCCTTATCATCCACAGTCTAGTGGTCAAGTAGAAAAGAGCAATAGAGAGCTTATATTAATTTTGCAAAAGACTGTTAATAGATCTAGAAAGAATTGGTCCAAGAAACTTGATGATGCATTATGGGCATATAGAACTACATATAAAAATCCTATGGGTATGTCTCCGTATAAAATGGTTTATGGAAAAGCTTGTCACTTACCTCTCAAACTAGAACATAAGGCATATTGGGCCATTAAAGAGCTCAATTATAATTTCAAACTTGCTGGTGAGAAGATACTATTTGACATTAGCTCACTTGATGAATGGAGAACCCAGGCCTATGAGAATGCCAAACTGTTTAAAGAAGAAGTGAAAAGATGGCATGACAAAAGGATACAAAACGTGAGTTTAATGTAGGTGATTATGTATTTTTATACAACTCTCGTTTAAGATTTTTTGCAGGAAAAATCCTCTGTAAATGGGAAGGTCCTTACATTATCGAGGAGGTCTATCCTTCGGGTGCCATAAAATTCAACAACTTCGAAGGCACCGATCCGAGGATGGTGAACGGTCAAAGAATCAAACATTATATCTCAGGTAATCCCATAAATGTTGAAACTAATGTCATTGAAACCGTAACCCCGGAGGAGTATATAAGGGACACCTTCGAGAATGTTTCAACCTCCGAAAAGGAATAGGTATGTGGTAAGGTAAGTAAACCAACTCCAAAACAATTCTAATAGCAATTTTTCACCGTTTTGGAATATTTAAGAAAAATAGGAAAATAAGAAGCAGTCCGGAAAGGACACGAGGCATCCACGAGGGTGGAGGGCGCGCCCTAACCCCCTGGGCGTGCCGCCTGCCTCGTGTGCCCTCCGGACTCCGTTTTCTTGCATCAGAATTCTTTTGGTCGGCAAAAATTCATTATATAATCCCTCGAGGGTTTTGACCACTATACCATGCAAATATCTCATGTCTTTGTTTGGAGCTATTTTTCTGATAGATCTAGATCATCATGACGTCTTCAAGCGTCCCCAAGGACAAGTTTTTTGAGAGGGTCATCAACCCCTACCTCACGGAGGTGATGCAACACCCTCAAACCATTGAGTTGCGTGAGGTGGTGCTACACATCCGCGATGTTAAGGGACCAAGGAGGACCGGAAGCATGGAGACAAGACTCGAAGCAATGTAGCAACAAGTTCTCAAGTGCCAGGGGATGGTGGAATGCGGACTCGACGCCAACCACATGATGATCACGGAGTTCACCAACAAGCACAAGTTGGATACCAAGGACATTGGGGAGACCATGTTCAAGCTTGACGAGAAAATCGAGCATCTCCAAGCCCAGATATATGACCTGCAAAACCAAAACTATGAGTATGAATATAGATTCAATAGGATGAGTTTGGGTGCAGATTCGAGGATCCCGGAGACTCGATCCTACTTCTATGATGGTGAGCCTATGCCTTATGGAGAGTAATGACTTCACATATATATAGAGTATGATGAATAAAAGTTGTTGAGAATTGACAAACATAGTTTTGGTCATCGTTGCAATTAATAGGAAGTAATAAAGAAAGAGAGGTTTTCACATATAAATATACTATCTTGGACATCTTTGATGATTGTGAGCACTCATTAAAATATGACATGCTAAAAAGTTGATTATGGACAAGGAAGACAACGTAATGGGTTATGTTTTCTTACATCCGAAATAATATATATTGTCATGGATCATCCAACATGTTGAGCTTGCCTTTCCCTCTCATGCTAGCCAAATTCTTTGCACCAAGTGGAGATACTACTTGTGCTTCCAAATATCCTTAAACCCAGTTTTGCCATGAGAGTCCACCATATCTACCTATGGATTGAGTAAGATCCTTCAAGTAAGTTGTCATTGTTGCAAGCAATAAAAAGTTCTCTCTAAATATGTATGATTTATTAGTGTGGAGAAAATAAGCTTTATACGATCTTGTGATGTGGAAGAAATAAAAGCAACGGACTGCATAATAAAGGTCCGTATCATAAGTGGCAATATAAAGTGATGTTTTTTCCATTAAGATTTTGTGCATCCAACCTCCAAAACACATGACAACCTCTGCTTCCCTGTATGAAGGGCCTATCTTCTATTCTTGTCTTATACCTTATACAAGAGTCATGGTGATCTTCACCTTTCCTTTTTACATTTTATCCTTTGGCAAGCACTGTGTGTTGGAAAGATCCTGATATATATAGCTAATTGGATGTGAGTTTTCATGAACTATTATTGTTGACATTACCCTTGAGGTAAAAGGTTGGGAGGCAAAACTATAAGCTGCTATCTTTCTCTGTGTATGATTAAAACTTCAACCCACAAACATTGCGTGAGTGTTAGAAATTGTGAAAGACTAAATGATAGTTGAGTATGTGGACTTGCTGAAAAGCTCTGATATTGACTCTTTCCAATGTTATGATAAATTGCAACTGCCTCAATGACTGAGATTATAATTTGTTAGTTATCAATGAAGTTTCTGATTCATACTTGAAATTTTGAATGAATTGTTACTTTAGCATAAGAAATCATATGACAATATATATATATATATATGTTGTTGTTGTTCCAAGAATGATATTGATGCCCTCATGTCCGTATTTTATTTTATCGACACCTCTATCTCTAAACATGTGGACATGTTTTGCATCATGATTTTATATCGATATTTGTTGCATTATGGGCTGTTATTACACATTATGTCACAACACTTATGCCTATTCTCTCTTATTTTACAAGGTTTACACGAAGAGGGAGAATGCCGGCAGCTATAATTCTAGGCTAGAAAAGGAGCAAATATTAGAGACCTATTATGCACAACTCCAAAAGTCCTAAAACTTCACGGAAGCCAGTTTTAGAATATATAAAAAATATTGGGCGAAGGAAGCACCAGAGGGGGGCCGCCCACCATCCACGAGGGTGGGGGCACGCCCTACCAAACTGGGCGTGCCCCCCAGCCTCGTTGGCCCCCTGGCAGGCCTTCGGTGCCCATCTTTCGCTATATGAGGTCTTTCGCCCTCGAAAAAATCATAAGCAAGCTCTCGGGATGAAAATCCGCCGCCACAAGGCGGACCCAATCTAGGGCTCCGGCGGAGCTGTTCTGGAGGGGGTCAATCTCCATCAACATCTTCACCAACACCATCTCATCTCAAACCCTAGCTCATCTCTTGTATCCAATCTTTGTCTCAAAACCTCATATTGGTACATGTGGGTTGCTAGTAGTGTTGATTACTCCTTCTAGATGATGCTAGTTGGTTTATTTGGTGGAAGATCATATGTTCAGATCCTTTATGCATATTAATACTACTTTGACTATGAACATGAATATTTTTTGTGAGTAGTTACGTTTGTTCCTGAGGACACGGGAGAATTCTTGCTATAAGTAGTCATGTGAATTTGGTATTCGTTTGATATGTTGATCAGATGTATGTTGTCTTTGCTCTGGTGGTGTCATGTGAACGTCGACTACACGACACTTCACCATTGTTTGGGCCTAGGGCAAGGCATTGGGAAGTAATAAGTAGATGATGGGTTGCTAGAGTGAGAGAAGCTTAAACCCTAGTTTATGCGTTGCTTCGTAAGGGGCTTATTTGGATGCATATGTTTCATGCTATGGTTAGGTTTACCTTAATACTTATTTTGTAGTTGCGGATGCTTGCAAGATGGGTTAATCATAAGTGGGATGCTTGTCCAAGGAAGGGAAGTACCCAAGCAGTGGTCCACCCACATATCAAATTATCAAAGTAACGAACAAGAATCATATGAGCGTGATGAAAACTAGCTTGACGACAATTCCCATGTGTCCTCGGGAGAGCTTTCCTTTATATAAGAGTTTGTCCAGGCTTGTCCTTTGCTACAAAAAGGATTGGGCCATCTTGCTGCACCTTATTTACTTTTATTACTTGTTACTCGTTACAAATTACCTTATCACAAAACTATTTGTTACCGAGAATTTCAGTGCTTGCAGAGAATACCTTACTGAAAACTGCATAACATTTCCTTATGCTCCTCGTTAGGTTCGACACTCTTACTTATAAAAAGGACTATGATAGATCCCTTATACTTGTGGGTCATCAGAGAACACTGATGAACTAGCCAATTGATCATACAAATCATTGATCCGAGGAAGGGAGTATTTGTTCAGGATAGTGGCTTGGTTAATAGGGCGATAATCTTGGACCAATCGGTTTGTCCCATCCTTCTTCTTGACAAAGAGAGAAGGTGCTCCCCAAGGAGAGCAACATAGGAAAATGAAACCACTGCGAAGAGATTTGTCGATTTCCTCCTTAAGTGCATTGAGTTCATGCGGCGACATCTTGTAGGGTCGTTTGGCTATAGGAGTGGTGCCTGGCTTCAAGTCGATGATGAACTCGATAGCTCTGGTAGGGGGAATTCCTGGAAGTTCTTCAGGAAAGACGTCTTGGAATTCATGAATGAGGGGAATGTTTTCAACGCCCTCGAGTGGCGCAACGTTCAATGCATTAAAGGCATAAAGCCATGCCTCGGCATTTTGCATAAGATGAGCATGGTAGCTTACTATTTCATCAGAAGGGTGTAGTAGATGGACGGTCTTAGTGGCGTAAACTATAGAAGCAGTATGCCCTTTCAACCAATCCATTCCCAGAATGAGGTCAATGTTGGAAGACTTCAGGATAATGGGAGAGGCATGAAAATTTTAGTCCTTCGATCTCAACAGGGACGTCGATGCTAACCATGGAGGTTTTACATTGGCTCGTGGGTTTTTTACCACTACCGAAGTGTTCATCTACACAGATTTAACGTCGTGCTTGTATACAAAATCTTATGACATGAATGAATGTGATGCTCCTGAATCAAATAAAGTTGATACAGGTACTGAATTAACAAGGAGTTTACCCATCACAGTAGTAGGCTGGTCTTGAGCTTCATTCAGGTCAATGTGGTTGGCATGAACACAACAGTTGGGGATATAACCCCGAGGTATGACCCGCCTAGGAGGGGCCGGGTTACACCGTTGGCGACTTAAAACGAAGAAGGCCCAAGAAGGTCCAAGAATATGGGTTATGAAGACAGGTGGCAGCTTAGGAGCCGGCCTAATGGAGGCCCAAGACCCGGAAGTGTAAGCCGCCGATGGTGACTTGCCTTATAAGCCAAGGCTACTTAGAAACCGAGCTGGTCATGTTGTGTAATCCGACTCGGACTCTTGTAAGCCCCGGAGCCTTGACCTGTGTATATAAAGGCAAGACCGGGCGGCGGGTTAACTCAAGAAATAATGGATCGATAGCTAGGTCATGCATGCTCCCTCCCTTGTAATCGAGACTCAAGCAATACAACTAGAAGCAGGACGTAGGCTTTTACCTCGTTGTCAGGGGCCAAACCAAGGTAAACCTCTGTGTCCTTTGTCCTATTCAACCCCTTCGAGCTAACCTACGTTGCGATGGCTCCACACCTAAGTCCTTTCACAAGGTCATCTGCCATGTTAAATCCACGACAGTTGGCACACACCATGGGGCCAGAGCATGGTGGTTTTGAGTTCTTGAAGGGAAACTTCTCAGAGATCGAAGGATACACTGTGGGTCAGATGACTAAGAGTCGCCGCGGTAAGATCTACATCGGCAACGCTGGCTGGGGCCAAGAGGCTGACTCAATAGAGTACGGGTACTGGTCCCCTTTGGCAGAATTCACATCTTCATCAGCAAGATCGGTGAGTCAGAGCCTGAGCCGGACGCCTGCACCGACATCATCGAGATGGCTCAGCGCGCGTGACCCGTCAGGAGTCAACCCAATCGAAAGCACATCTTTGTTGGCTTCTTTCATGGGGCGGATCTTGAGGAAGGTTCTGCATCTGGTGGTGAGACGGCCATCTATTCAGGTGATGAGTCCTCGACCAGAGAAACCGAATCAATCTATCAACTTCAGGATGGCGGGCTTGGGGGCTATTCCGATGGTGACAATATTCTGGACCGTTATGAGCCGCCGAGCAGGGCTACAATTTTTATGGTTGGTATGCAACCAATGGTAAATTCATCAACGGCCGTGGCGATGACGTCCGGCTCAACTGCTACTACGATAGATGGGGTGAGCGGTTCAGTTCGGCCGCCGGCTCAAGTTTTATCTGAGCTCCTGGACACCTTGATGACTCGGTTAGCCACAGAAGTGATTCCGGCGAATCAAGCACAACCTAATGCAGAGGTTGCAAAGGTGCAAGATGAGGTGGCTAAGGCCTAAGAGGATCTTAATGCAGAGAACGCCATGATGGCGATGGGGCGAGCTTCGATGGAGGCCGAGTCATAGCGGATAAGGGCAGAAGCTTTTCGTCTGAGTCTAGATTAGAAAGCGTCCAATGTTGTTCTTCGAAGGAGGCACGAGAGCCGTCTGCCTTCATAGTTTGAGGGATGGTATCTTTTTAACACACCTGGGGCAGGAACTAGTAACCCGCCCATTGTGACCCAGGCTGCTGAAGCGCCGGGACCGGGGTGGCGGCTCAGCCTCGTTTGCCAGACCCTCCTCGTAGGGATTTGACCCTGCCACAATGGGTCCATCACCCTCTGGCCATTATTCTAACCCGTTGGACAATATGATAGCCGCAACTACATGGCTGGTGGCTATCCCAATCGAAGGCGAGTCTCTGGCTGCAGTGCAGACCCAGAACGCAATGGAGCTTCTCTAGACGGAGGTGGCGCAATAGGCAACTTATTCATTTAGCCGTGACCGTGTTCATTCAACACCTCGCCCGAGTTAAAGCTATAGCCGGCGCATTGAGTCGCCGGCGGTTTCCAGCAGTGAGCGACATCATAACCTGCCTCGTAATGATGACCCGCCTCGAGATGACAATACGCTGAACAATGTTCATGCCCTTGTGGATCAGGATAGAGCCCGTCATGAGGTGGAATTGGTAGCTCAGTTAGGGGCTCATCAGCAGCTTCCAGTAAACCCCTTCGGCATCTGTTGAAGCTGGGACGACTTCCAGGATAGCTGGTGTGCCATGTCTAGTACCCACTCTGCGCAATAACGTTTGCCCAAGGATTTTAAGGGGCCTCGTAAGGTGCATAACTACATAGATGATCTTCCACCGGAGGCTTGGATTGAGAGCTATGAGCTAGCTATGGAGATGCTTGACATTAACGATGCTATATGTGCCAAGTACTTCACCATGGTGTTGGATGGACCGGCTCGAACCTGGTTGAAAGGATTACCCGCCAATACCATCAATTCATGGGGTAAGTTAAAGGCGCACTTCATTCAGAACTTTAAGGGAATGTTTAAGTAGCCTCTGACGATTATTGACTTGGATAACTGTGTCCAGCGGGAGGATGAGTCGACCCACCATTGGGTCCGCCAGGTTTCATCTATTATCAATTCATCCGGTAGCATTGCAGTAGATTCAGCTGTCTTGGTCCTGGAGAAGAATTGTCTCTTTACCGCCCTTAAGTAGAAGCTTGGGTGGCTTAAACGTCACTGTAATGGCATGGGAGATCTGATGGCGGCTCTCAGTATGTCGACTCTAATACCACCAAAGATCCTGGATCTGATGATGAAAAATCCAACAAGGTAAAGAAGAGTAGTAATGGTAAGGGTCAGCAACACAATGTGACAGGACATAATGGTGACAACCAGGGTAACGGTGGTAAGCGCAGACACCCCGATGTAGGGTCAGATCTTGTAGCTAGCACGAACACTGGATATGAAAGCCACCGCCATAATGGCAATGGCAAGTAGGCCTTTGGATGGCCAAAATTTAATATTGAGGCAATGATGAACGTGAAGGAAATATTCCCTAGAGGCAATGATGAACGTGAAGGAAATATGCCCTAGAGGTAATAATAAAGTTGTTATTTTATATTTCCTTATTCATGATAAACGTTTATTATTCATGCTAGAATTGTATTGATCAGAAAGCTTAATACATGTGTGAATACATAAACAAACATCATGTCCGTAGTGAGCCTCTATTAGAATAGCTCGTTGATCAAAGATGGTTAAGGTTTCCAAACCATGGGCATGAGTTTTCATTTGATAACGGGGATCACATCATTAGGAGAATGATGTAATGGACAAGACCCATCCGTTAGCTTAGCATAATGATCGTTCAGTTTCATTGCTATTGCTTTCTTCATGTCAAATACATATTCCTTCGACTATGAGATTATGCAACTCCCGGATACCAGAGGAAGGCCTTGTGTCCTATCAAACGTCACAACATAACTGGGTGACTATAAAGATGCTCTACATGTATCTTTGAAGGTGTTTGTTGAGTTGGCATAGATCGAGATTAGGATTTGTCACTCCAAGTATCGGAGAGGTATCTCTGGCCCTCTCGGTAATACACATCATAAGCTAGCAACAAAATGACTAAGGAGTTGGTCACGAGGTGATGTATTACGGAACGAGTAAAGAGACTTACTAGTAACGAGATTAAACTAGGTATACCGACGGTCGAATCTAGGGCAAGTAACGTACCGATGGACAAAGGGAATTACATATCTTGTCATAATGGTTCGACCGATAAAGATCTTCGTAGAATATGTAGGAACCAACATGGGCATCCAGGTTCCGTCATTGGTTATTGACCGAAGGGGTGTCTCGGTCATGTCTACATAGGTCTCGAACCCGTAGGGTCCGCACACTTAATGTTTGATGATGATATAGTATTATATTAGTTATGCGATTTGTTGACTAAATGTTGTTCGGAGTCCCAGATGAGATCACAGACATGACGAGGAGTCCTTAAATGGTTGAGAGGTAAAGATTGGTATATAGGACGATGGTATTCGTACACCGGAAGTGTTTCGGGGGGTACCGGTTACTTATGGGGTCATCGGAAGGGGTTCCGAGAACCCCCGACAAAAGATATGGGCCTTATGGGCCAAGAGGGGAAACACACCAGCCACAAGGGGCTGGTGCACCCCCCATATGGGCCAGCCAAGGTGGAGAAGGAAAGGTGAAGGAGGAAAGGAAAGAAAGGGAATAGGATTCCCCCTTCCTTTCCCCTCGCCCTCTTTCCTTCCCCCTTTGATAGATATGGTAGGGGGGCGGCTACGGTGGAGCCCAAGTAGGATTCGGTCCTACTTGGGGTGCCTCCTAGCCTCTCGCCTCCCCCTCCCACCTATATATATGTGCGGAGGGGCGCCTAGCACACACCAGACATTTGTTTACCGTGTGCGGTGCCCCCCTCCATCGTTTACACCCCCGGTCATTTTTTTGTAGTGCTTAGGCGAAGCCCTGCGAGGATCATTTCACCATCACCGTCACCACGCCGTCATGCTGACGGAACTTATCTACTGCCTCAACGTCTAGCTGGATCAAGAAGGCGAGGGACATCACCGAGCTAAACATGTGCAGAACGCGGAGGTGTCATACGTTCGGTACTTGATCGGTTGGAGCGCGAACAAGTTTGACTACATCAACCGCATTGTTAAATGCTTTCTCTTACGGTCTATGAGGGTACATAGACACACTCTCCCCTCGTTGCTATGCATCTCCATGGATAGATCATTGTGTGTGCATAGGATTTTTGTTTTGTTTTTCTATGCAACGATTCCCAACAGTGGCATCATGAGCCAGATCTATGCGTAGATGATATGCACGAGTAGAACACAAAGATTTGTGGGCGGTGATAGTCATACTACTTAACACCAATGTCTTATTTTGATTCGGCGGTATTGTGGGATGAAGCGGCCGAGACCAACCTTACATGTCCACGCACATGAGACCGGTTCCACCGACAGACATGCAACTAGTTTTGCATAAAGGTGGCTGGTGGGTGTCTGTTTCTCCTACTTCAGTTGAATCAAATTTGACTACGTCCGGTCCTTGAAGAAGGTTAAAACAACAAACTTGACGAAACACCGTTGTGGTTTTATGTGTAGGTAAGAACGGTTCTTGCTAGAAGCCCGTAGCAGTCACGTAAAACTTGCAACAACAAAGTAGAGGACATCTAACTTGTTTTTGCAGGGCATGTTGTGATGTGATATGGTCAAGACATGATGTGATAAACATTATTGTATGAGATGATCATGTTTTGTAAGACATCTGACGACTCGCAAGAGCCTTATGGTTGCCTCTTTATTGTATGAAATGCAAACGCCACATAATTGCTTTACTTTATCACTATGCGTTAGCGATCGTTGTAGAAGCAATAGTTGGTGAGACGACCACGATGCTACGATGGAGATCAAGGTGTTGAGCCGATGATGATGCAGATCATTACGATGCTTTGGAAATGGAGATCAAAATCACAAGATGATGATGGCCATATCATGTCACATATTTTGATTGCATGTGATGTTTATCTTTTGTGCATCTTATTTTTCTTTAAATGACCGTAGCATTATAAGATGACCCCTTCACTAAATTTTAAGGTAAAATTGTTCTCCCTGAGTATGCATCGTTGTTACAGTTCTTTGTTTTGACACACCACGCGATGATTGGGTGTGATAGACTCTACGTTCACATACAATGGGTGTAAGACAGTTTTACACATGCAGAATACTTGGGTTAAACTTGACGAGCCTAGCATGTACAAACATGGCCTCGGAACACTGGAGACCGAAAGGTCGAACATGAATCATATAGTAGATATGATCAACTTAGAGATGTTCACCATTGATGAATACCCCATCTCACATGATGATCGGACATGGGTTTGTTGATTTGGTTCACGTATCACTTAGATGACTTGAGGGAGGTATATTTAAGTGGGAGTTCATTAGTAATTTGATTAGTTGAACTTAATTTATCATGAACTTAGTCTTGATAGTTTTGCATATCTATGTTGTAGATCAATAGCTCGTGATATAGCTCCTATATATTTTTTGATATGTTCCTAGAGAAAACTAAGTTGAACGATGATAGTAGCAATGATGCAGAGTGGGTCCGTGATTTGAGGATTATCCTCATTGCTGCACAGAAGAATTATGTCCTTGATGCACCGCTAGGTGACAAACCTATTGCAGGAGTAGATGCGGACGTTATGAACGTTTGGCAAGCTTGATATGAAGACTACTTAATAGTTTAGTGCACCATGTTTTACGACTTAGAACCGGGACTTCAAAAACATTTTTTAACGCCATGGAGCATATGAGATGTTCCAAGAGGTGAAATTGGTATTTCACAATCATGCCCGTGTCGAGAGGTATGAGACCTCTGACTAGTACCTTGCCTACAAGATGGAGGAGAACAACTCAACCAGTGAGCATCTACTCAGAATGTCTGGGTACTACAATATCTTGAATCAAGTGGGAGTTAATCTTCCAGATAAGATAGTGATTGACAGAGTTCACTAGTCACTATCACCAAGCTACTAGAACTTCTTGGTGAACTATAATATGCAAGGGATGACAAAAACGATTCCCAAGCTCTTCATAATGCTGAAATCGTCGAAGGTAGAAATCAAGAAAGAGCATCAAGTGTTGATGGTTAACAAGACCATTAGTTTCAAGAAAAAGGGCGAAGGAAACAAAGGGAACTTCAAGAAGAATGGCAAGCAAGTTGCCACTCCCATGAAGAAACACAAAGCTAGACCCAAGCCTTAAACCGAGTGCTTCTACTACAAAGGAAATGGTCACTCGAAGTGGAACTACCCCAAAATTTGGCAGATAAGAAGGATGGCAAAGTAAACAAAGGTATATTTGATATACATGTTACTGATGTGTATTTTACTAGTGTTCATAGTAACCCTAGGTATTTTATGCCGATTCAGTTGCTAAGATTAGTAACTCAAAATAGGAGTTGCAGAGAGTAGTTAAAACCGAGATGACGATGTGTGTTGGAAAGGATTCCAAGGTTGATATGATCACCATCGCACACTCCCTCTACCTTCGGGATTAGTGTTGAACCTAAATAAATGTTATTTGGTGTTTGCGTTGATCATGAATATGATTAGATCATGTTCATTGCAATACGTTTATTCATTTAAGTCAGAGAATAATTGTTGTTCTGTTTACATGAATAAAACCTTCTATGGTCATACACCCAATGTGAATGGTATATTGAATATCGATCGTAGTGATACACATATTCATAATATTGATGCCAAAAGATGCAAAGTTGATAATGATAGTGCGACATACCCATGGCACTGCCGTTTAGGTCATATTGGTGTAAAGCGCATGAAGGAAGTCCATGCAGATGGACTTTTGGAATCACTTGATTATGAATCATTTGATACTTGCAAACCATGCCTCATGGGCAAGATGACTAAAACGCTGTTCTCCAGAACAATGGAGCGACCTAATGACTTATTGGAAATAATACATACCGATGTATTTGGTTTGATGAGTGTTGAAGCACGCGGGGGTATCATTATTTTCTGACCTTCACAGATGATTTGAGTAGGTATGGGTATATCTAGTTGATGAAACACAAGTCTGAAACATTTGAAAAGTTCAAAGAATTTCAGGGTGAATTAGACAATCATCGTAACAAGAAAATAAAGTTTCTATGTTCTGTTCGCGGAGGCGAATATTTGAGTTATGAGTTAGGCCTTCGCTTAAAAGAATGTGGAATTGTTTCACAACTCACGCCACCTAGAACACCACAACGTAATGGTGTATCAGAACATCGTAACCATACTTTATTGGATATGGTGCATTCTTTGATGTCTCTTATCGATTTACCACTACCATTTTGGGGTTATGCATTAGAGACAGCCGCATTGACGTTAGATAGGGCAGCATCTAAATCCGTTGAGATGACACCGTATGAACTATGGTTTGGCAAGAAACCTAAACTGTTGTTTCTTAAAGTTTGGGGTTGCGGCACTTATGACAAAAAGGCTTCAGCCTGATAAGCTCGAACCCAAATCAGAGAAGTGCGTCTGCATAGGATACCCGAAGGAAACAAATAGGTACACCTTCTACCACAGATCCGAAGACAAGATTTTTGTTGCCAAGAATGGATCCTTTCTAGAGAAGGAGTTTCTCTCAAAAGAAGTGAGTGGGAGGAAAGTAGAACTTGATGAGGTAATTGTACCTTCTCTCAAATTGGAAAGTAGTACATCAAAGAAATATGTTCCCGTGATGCCTACACCAACTAGAGAGGAAGTTAATGATGATGATCATGAAACATCAGATCAAGTTACTACTGGACCTCATAGGTCGAAAAGAGCATGTTCCGCAGCACAGTGGTACCGTAATCCTGTCCTAGAAGTCTTGTTACTAGACCATGACGAACCTACGAACTATGAAGAAGCTACGATGAGCCCAGATTTCGAGATAGGAGCCATGTATGAGAACAAAGTGTGGACTTTGATGGATTTGCCCAATGATCAGCAAGTCATTGAGAATAAATGGATCTTCAAGAAGAAGACATACGCTGATGGTAATGTCACCATCTACAAAGCTTGACTTGTTGCAAAAGGTTTTTGACAAGTTCAAGGGGTTGACAATGATGAGAACCCCTCACCCGTATTGATGCTTAAGTCAGTCTGAATCATGTTAGCAATTGCTGCATTTTATTATGAAATTCGGCAAATGGACATCAAAATTGCATTCCTTAATGGATTTCTTAAAGAAGAGTTGTATATAATGCAACCAGAAGGTTTTGTCAATCCTAAAGGTGCTAACAAAGTGTGCAAGCTCCAATGATCCATCTATGGACTGGTGCAAGCATCTCGGAGTTGGAATATACGCTTTGATGAGGTGATCAAAACATATGGTTTTATACATACTTATGGTGATGCCTGTATTTACAAGAAAGTGAGTGGGAGCTCTGTAGCATTTCTGATATTATATGTGGATGACATATTGTTGATTGGAAATGATATAGAATTTCTGGATAGCATAAAAGGATACTTGAATAAGAATTTTTCAATAAAAAGACCTCGGTGAAGTTACTTGCATATTGAGCATCAGGATCTACAGGGATAGATCAAGATGCTTAATAGAACTTTCGCAAAACACATACCTTGATAATATTTGAAGAAGTTCAAAATGGTTCAGTCCCAGAAGGGGTTCTTGCCTGTATTACAAGGTGTGAAGTTGAGTAAGAATCAAAGCCCGACCACGACAGAAGATAGAGAGAGAATCAAAGTCATTCCCTATGCCTCAGCCATAGGTTCTATACGATATGCCATGCTATGTACCACACCTAATGTGTGTCTTGCCACTTATCTGGAAAAGAGGGTACAATAGTGATCCAGGAGTGGATCACTGGACAGTGGTCAAAATTATCCCTAGGTGCCTAAGAGGACTAAAGAAATGTTTCTCGGTTATGGAGGTGATAAAGAGTTCGTCGTAAAGAGTTATGTCGATGCAAGCTTTGACACCGATTTAGATGACTCCGAGTCTCATTCTGGATACATATTGAAAGTGGGAGCAATTAGCCAGAGTAGCTCTATGCAAAGTATTGTAGACATAGAAATTTGCAATATATATGGATCTGAATGTGCCAGACCCGTTGACTAAACCTCTCTCACAAGAAAAACATGATCACACCTTATTACTTTTGTGTGTTAATCACATGGCGATGTGAACTCGATTATTGACTCTAGTAAACTCTTTGGGTGTTGGTCACATGGAGATGTGAACTATGGGTGTTAAATCACATGGTGATGTGAACTAGATTATTGACTCTAGTGCAAGTGTGAGACTGAAGGAAATATGCTCTATAGGTAATAATAAAGTTGTTATTTTAGATTTCCTTATTCATGATAAAGTTTTATTATTCATGATAGAATTGTATTGATCAGAAACCTTAATACATGTGTGAATACATAAACAAACACAGTGTCCCTAGTGAGCCTCTACTAGACCTAGCTCGTTGATCAAAGATGGTTAAGGTTTCCTAACCATGGACATGAGTTGTCATTTGATAACGGGATCACATCAGTAGGAGAATGATGTGATGGACAAGACCCATCTGTTAGCTTAGCATAATGATTGTTCAGTTTTATTGCTATTGCTTTCTTCATGTCAAATACATATTCCTTCGACTATGAGATTATGCAACTCCTGGATACCAGAGGAATGCCTTGTGTGTTATCAAACGTCGCAACGTAACTGGGTGATTATAAAGATGCTCTACAGGTATCTCCGAAGGTGTTTGTTGAGTTGGCATAGATCGAGATTAGGATTCTTCATTCTGAGTATCGGAGAGGTATCTTTGGGCCCTCCCGGTAATACACATCATAAGCTTGCAAGCAAACAACTAAGGAGTTGGTAACAAGGTGATGTATTACGGAACGGGTAAAGATACTTGCCGGTAATGAGAGTGAACTAGGTATGAAGATACCGACAATTGAATCTCGGGCAAGTAACATACCGATGGACAAAGGGGATTATGTATGTTGTCATAACAGTTTGACCGATAAAGATCTTCCTAGAATATGTATACTAGAAAAAAAGACACATCCATGACATTTTGGGCTGAACGAATTTTTTTCCTGTCATGCTTATGACACTTCTATGATGATAATTGTGACAAAACCCGGTATCGTCATAGATGTGGTGGGCTCCTACTTCTATGACAAAAAATCATGACATAAAATGGGCTTTTCGTCCTGGGCGGGCCGGAGACACAGCTGCATTACATTATTTGGGCCGTCCATGACAGAAAAAACCGTGGTAGAAGCGAGGACAAGGAAAATATCAGGGAGTTCCCTGTTACGGTGGGTAGTCGGGGCCAATCGATGCACGGAGGTTTGCGCGTTTCTCTAGTACAGATACACGTGTGTGTGCGAGGCGTTGTGCTCTAACTGAACCCGAGCGATGCGTTGGGCTCTAACTAAACCCGAGCGCTTGCACTAGCTACGTTACTAAACACCGATCGATCCCTTGCTGTTAACTAAAGCCGAGTGATTCCTTTGCTACTGCTGCTAACTGAAGTCGATCAATGCTACCTCTGGATGAACAGTGAGTGTTGTTGGGGGTGGATGAATAGTTCCCGATGGGGGGTTGGATGAACAGGACCCCGTGGTAGTAGAGGCCGTTGCCATTGGATGAACAGGACCCCGATCGAGCCGGTTGAGGGTGGATGAATAGGACCCCGTGGAGGGCTAGATGAATAGGACCCCATGGAGGGCTGGCTGAACAGTAGCCATTGGAGGGCTTGATGAATAGTAGCCCGTTGAGGGGTGGTTGAACAAGACCCCGTGGAGAGGGCTGGTTGAACAGTAGCCAGTGGAGGAGCGGTGGAGGCTGGATGAATAGGAGCCCGTGGATGAACAGTCGCGGGTGGAGGCTGGAGGAGGTCGACGGTGGATGAACAGTAGCCCATGGAGGCAGTCGACGGTGGAGATGAACAATATCTCGTGGAGTCCCGTTTTGTAGTACACCACACCCCTCTCGATGTACAGGACCCCCGTTTTGACCGTAGCGCTCCAACACAAGTCCGTTTACTCCATTTTCCGGTACGCCACACCCCTCCTGATCAACAGGACACCGTTTCGACTCTAGGAGCTCCAAGCGAAGTCTGTTTCCTCCGTTTTGCGGTACTGGAGACCCCTCCCTATAAACAGGATCCCATTTCGACCGTGACCGGTCGAACACAAGGCTGTTTCCTCCGTTCTCCGGTACGCCAGGCCTCGTTTTGATTGGTTGTTCTGTCCAAGCCGGTTGGCTCCCGATGAACACGACGACGTTGCAGTTTCTCCATTCCGACACAGCCACGTACACGAGCCCTAGCTGTACGTATGCGCAAGTAGGCATTCGAGACCCCGCCCATATGTACGTATGTGGCGGTATTTACTTGATATTAACGGGACTGCGTGACATGCTACGTGCGTGCCTCTGCCATGACATGTGCACTCCTCTACTACGACACATGCCCTTCCTTACACGGCCATGGTTCATCGTTGCAGCTTGTAGACAGACCGATCGACCAGTATGTACGTACATGTTCGCGAGCAGAATGACAACACTACATACGCTTTGACCAGGTGGGTCCCGATTGTCAGGCACTTCCTTGCGTGCGAAGATGTAGCTGGTGGGTCCCACAATCAGGGGGTGAATCATTTTTTGCCCGTAATATGGACACACTTCGTTGCGTGAGAATATGTAGCTGGTGGGTCCCAGCAGTCAGGGGGACACGTTTCTTTGTGAAATACGGTGGCCCGTCCGGTGGGTCCCTGCTGTCAGGTGGGGGAATCATTATTTTCCGTGTAATAAGGAGGCACTTCCTTGCTGCGGCTGTGGACCCAGCTGTCAGCCTCTCTACATACAATACTCTTATGATGGAAGTTGTTCGTTGACCACATTGATCACGTCGAGAAAGACGCGGCAGTGGATGCCCACGCAGAGAGGAGTACAAGGGTTCATTGGTTCGGCTTCGGTGTGAGGCTGTTGTCGGCCTAGAATAACACGTGAGTGGAGGGATGGCCTGGTGTAGGATCGAACGTATGTCTAGAGGGGGTGATTAGACTACTTGACCAAATAAAAATCTAGCATTTTCCCAATTTTAAGTTTTGGCATATTTTAGCAACTTAGCACAAGTCAAGCAATCAACCTACACATTCCAGTCTAAGAGTATAGCAGCGGAATGTAAACATTGCATATGAAGGTAAAGGGAGGAGATTGGAGGGAGAAAACGCAATGTAGACACGGAGATTTTGGTGTGGTTCCTATAGTTGGTGCTATCATACATCCATGTTGATGGAGACTTCAACCCATGAAGGGTAACGGTTGCGCGAGTCCGTGGAGGGCTCCACCCATGAAGGGTCCATGAAGAAGCAACCTTGTCTATCCCACCATGGCCATCGCCCACGAAATACTTGCCTCACTAGGGTAGATCTTCACGAATTGGCGATCTCCTTGCCCTTATGAACTCCTTGGTTCAACTCCACTATCTTGTCGGAGGCTCCCAAGTGACACCTAACCAATCTAGGAGACACCACTCTCCAAAACGTAATAGATGGTGTGTTGATGCTGAACTCCTTGCTCTTTTGCTTCAAATGATAGTCTCCCCAACACTCAATTCTCTCTTATAGATTTGGATTTGGTGGAAAGATGATTTGAGTAGAAAGCAACTTGGGGAAGCTGTCGGATATCGGGTTCCGGCAAAACCCTGAAGGTTCGAACACTGGGGTGCACATGAAGATCTCGCCCTACCGAATCACGCCCCCAGCCTCGCCGGGATCTCTATGCTTAGCTCGATGGACTCGCAACGCAAGAGACACAAGATTTATACTAGTTCGGGCCATTGTTGTGGTGTAATACCCTACTGTCGGCGTTCTAGGAACGGGGGTCCCCAGACATGCCTGCCTGCGGCCTGCGGCGTGGCTCAAAAGGGGGCCCAGCACGGCCCGTCTTCATCAACACAAACCCAAGACCCTCGCGAGGGGCCAAGCCTCGTGGGGCGGACGACATGGAGCTTCCTCAGGCATGGCCTCATCAGGCTGGCTCGCGAGGAGGCGGAGAGATCAAGGCGGGGTACCTCACGAGGTGCCCGTGACGCAACCATGACGACCAAAGGCGCTAGGCGGGCGCCAGCCCGTGCAATGTCCTCCTTTCCTCTTTGGTGCATAGGGAGCAAGCGCAGGCGAGAGCATCAAGCAAAGGCACCCGTTTCAGTGCAACGAGACCAAGACCAGTCCAACGGCAGGGAGGAAGTCATTGTGGAGCCCAAGCCAGCGTCACCACCAGAGCCTTTTGCAGGTGAGGACCAACTTTAGTCAGGATAAGTGTGCCAAATGTTCCCCTTCAAAAAGGCCAATTGTTGGCGCCCTTCCCGCTCAATATTTGGGAAGAGGCCCAGGGCCTTTGCCTATAAATAGGACTAGCCACCCACAGGGTAGGGGGTCGAAATAAAAATCAGAGAGAGAATCGAAAAGAGAGAGAGAGAGAGAGAGAGAGAGAAGGGTGACTAAACTCCTCCTAGCAGTTCATCCCCTCAGCTAAGGACAGATCTTCGCGAGGCTGTTCTTCCTTGTATTTCTCATCATCATCAGCCCGAGAGGCAATCCACCACACCACACACTGGAGTAGGGTATTACACCACAATGGTGGCCCGAACCAGTATAAACCCTGTGTCTCTTGTGCTGTTCTTTCCATAGCTCAGATCTTAGTGAGGCAGAGGGGTGCACGTAGGTAGAAGGCGAAATCTCCACGCGCACCCTAGTGTTCGAACCTCAAGGGTCTGCCGGAACCCGAAATCCGACACCTACTCCAGTGTGGTGTGGTGGATTGCCTCTCGGGTTGAGGATGAACAGTACAAGGTGAAGAACAGACTCTTGAGCGAGGTGTTCTTGTGCTTGGTGGGTGCGTGGATGGGTTGGATCTAGTCCAAGATGAGATGGCTGAGCCCCCTCCCCTCCCCCCTTTCCTACTGTGGTGGCTAATCCTATTTGTAGAGGCCCTAGTCCTCTCCCCTAATATTGAGCGGGAAGGGATGCCACAACGGCCAATTTGTAAGGGGACATCTACTACAAGTTATCCTGACAAATGCAGTCTTCGCCTACCAAAGGCTCTGGTGGTGACGCCGCCTTGGGCTCCATGGTGACCTCCGTCTGGTCGCCCTGCTAGTCGTGGTCTCGTTGCACCGATATGGAAACCTTTGCTTGACGCCTCGGTACTCTTCGTCTGCGCTTGCCTCCTTTGCACCAAAGAGGAAACAAGGACACTATGCGCGCTGGCGCGCGCCTGGCGCACGCCTGGTCTCTGAAAGTGCGTTAAGTCGACTAGAGGGGGGTGAATAGGCAATTTTTATGAATTCTTCACTAAGGAATTTTAGGGTGAGGAAATTCCTAAGAGAAGAACTACTTGCAGCGGAATAAGTACTTAGAAGTAAACATAACAGAGCATGAGCATGGTCTTCATGATGAAATGAAAACAAGCATAGAGTACCGAAAGCGTAAACACAGGATAATCAGAATGAAGACAAACAGACTGAAGAAAATTGAGCTGAGGAAATACAAAAAGTCTTCAGTCAAAGTCTTCAAACAGATATGAACAAGCACACAACACAGGAATGAGGAAATGGATGGGTTGAGCAAATGGAACCAGTTAGCTCGGTGAATACAATGATTTGGTAGACCAGTTCTAACTATTGTGACAGTTGTATGTCTGGTTAGGGCAGATAGGTATTTGAACCTGAGGACACACAGTCCTGGACACCCAGTCCTGAACAAGCAGCTTAGGACACTTAGTACTCATCTTATTCCCCTTGAGCTAAGGTCACACATACCTCGCCCAATCACTCGTGGTAAGTCTTCAGGTGACTTCCAAACCTTCACAAACTCGGTCACTCGGTGATCCACAATTTCCTCTTGGATGCTCTAGACCATGATGCCTGACCGTCTGGAAGATGCACAGTCTTCAAAGGTAAGAAACGTCGGATCCACATTGGATCAATCTCTTCAGTGATGCTCAATCACTTTGGGTTTGAAGGTGTTTGGGTTTGGGTTTTCCTCACTTGATTATTTTCGCTCAAAGTCCTCGGAGGATGGGATGCTCTCAAATGACAAGTGTCAGTTTCTCTTAGAGCATCCATCCAGCTAGTGGTTGTAGGGGGCGGCTATTTATAGCCTAGGGAGCAGCCCGACATGATAAGACATAAATTCCCTTCAATGATATGACCGTTAGGTGGAAGGATATTTTGGCACAGCTGGCGCGTAGCATAGCAACGGTCGGAAATTTGACTATCAAATTCCTCAGGGCTATCATGTTGCTCACTTGTAGGCAGTTCGCACTGGAGAATTCCTAACTCCTCAGTCAGCACAAATTCCTCAGAGACCAGAAGAGCTTCGTCTCTGTCACTGAAGAAATTTGACTGCACTGTATGAGATTTCCAATGGCTTCACTCGAAGGGATTGGTAGGTGTAGGATTTTGAGTTGAGCATCACTTGGCAATTTTTCCTTTGTATTTCATCGACCCCCTTAAATAGTACGTGTTTCCTATGACTCAAGAAGGAGAAAATGAAACTACGAAAACAAAAGTCTTCATGCTTCATGTTACTCGAATGAATACCAAGTCTTCAAGATCACACCAATTTCTTCATTTTCAGAGTCTTCAGAAAGTCTTCAGTAATCCAAAGTCTTCAGTCGAAGAACTTCATTTTTAGGGGTCGACTTTCTCTGTAAATATCAAACTCCTCATAGACTTATAGACCTGTGTACACTTACAAACACATCAGTCCCTTAACCTATAAGTCATCAATACACAAAAATCACTAAGTGGCACTAGATGCACTTACAATCTCCGCCTTTTTGGTGATTGATGACAATATAGGTTAAGTTTAGTGAGCAGTGAGTTCAAGTTCACGATAGATGCAACGAGTGCCTTCAAGGGGAGGACTGACAGGCAGTGCATGAAGTAATTCAGAGGCCGGTGCTTTTAAATATGTGTTCTCTGTCATCCAGTCCAATACCCAAGTGTTCACATCTTCAGCTTCTCCTGTGATGTGCAGCGTTGCATAGAACTGAAGAATTATCTCTTTATTCCAATCAACAATATCCGTGCAAAAGTTGAGCAGTCCAGCGTCATGAAGAACACTAAGGACTAGCGCGAAGCAGGGCAGTGATTCCATGTCCACGTGAGGAATATGCTCATGGTCGAAGACTTTGTCTTTGTTGAAAAGCAGCGAAGAATAGAAGTTTGCTTGGCTAGCAGTCCAGAAGCACTTCCTTCTAAGGCGAGTAGAGTCATAGGGGTTGTAGTCTGTGAAGAAAATATGCTCGTGGAAGAAGTCATCAGCCTTGAATTTTTGCTTCTTTGAGAAAGGATCCATTGGCTTGGGGTGCGGAGTGTCAGTCAATTGCATCCTGGGACTTCAGTTTTTCTTCAGTGGCAGCCTGGGACTTCAATTCTTCAGCAGCAATGTCATCAGCGCTACTGGTTGGAATCTCTTCAGGGATGGACGGATTGGGGTGTGGTTCTTCAGAACCCATTTGAACTTCAGTAGTCACTTGGGACTGAGGAATTTGTTGCAGAGGAGTGAACAACAGAGAATTGGGGTGCTGAGTTTCCCAAAAGTCATTACTCAGAACTGGCATTGTGCACCCAATGTCCACATCCTCATCTTCTCCACTGATTTCTTCAACGCCGGCCTCTTCAGCAGTAAACTTAGGCATGGGCGATGAAACAACTGGGGTTGAAGGGATTGCATCCACTTTAACTTCTTCATCCAACTGCTCTGACGAAGCAGCAGAAGGAATGTCTTCATCGGATTCACTTGGGATCACGTATTCTTCATCAAAAGGAACGAGTTCCTTTGATGGCATGCTTGAGACTAGAACATCATCAATAGGATTTTCAAATGAGCTGGTCAATTTCTTCATCTTCTTCGGAGCTAAAGAGTCTGATGAAGTTGATGCTTTCCTTTTCTTAACAGCTGCACACTCTGCAGCCTTGGTCTTCTTAGCTTATGAAGCAGAAGGAAGAATTGGACTTGGTGCATGTGAAGGAGGAGTAGAAGAAATTGGTTCCATTTCTTCAGGCACAACTGATGCAGTTGCCCTAGTATAAGTAGTTTCTTCAGGCACAACGGTAGAAGCTTCAGCTGGCCTGGCAATTTCTTCAGGCGCAACACTAGTGGTTGCCCTGTCAGTTTCATCAGTGGCTAGAATGAAGTCATCAGCCTTGGTACTAGAATTTTCTTCAGCAACCTGAGTATCATCAGCGGTGCTGGCATTTTCTTTAATAGGATGAGCAGATGCTTCAGCCTGAGGAATTTCTTGTTGCGTAGGGGCAGCAACATTGGCAGTAAACATTTTAGTTATATTTACAAATTTGACTTTGGCTCCAAGCCAGTCAGCATAGTAGTGATCAAATTCATCACTCAGTTTCTTGATCTCTGATTGCAGAGCAACACATTCTTTAGGTGAAAGCTTCAAGAAGTTTTGCTTCAGAAAACGCTCTTTCTTGTACTGCACTTTCTTCACCTTCCTCCCCTGTTCATATTTCCATTTTTCTTCGTCAATGAAGTGAGTCAGCACATGACTTTGACAAGGAGTGAGGTTCAGCTCAGGCAGAGGTGTGTTGGGGTCCTTGTGCCACAATTTAATGAAGTCCAGGATCAACTTTGGGTCCAGCCTCAATGACACATTACTGCCTTTGGCTCTAGATGATTTCAGCGAGTTCTTCATCATCAGCTTCGTTGTCATCGAACGGTACTTCGAAGGCGACCTGCTTCTTTTGAGGACTTGGTCTAGTGCCTCGTCCTGCAGCGGCCTTGGTCTTCAGCAAAGTGGGGCCAGTTGAAGAGTGCAGAGGAGCTGATGAACTTGCAGAGGCTCCTGAGGCAATAGAGATGCCTGTTGTCCTTGGGCACAAGGCGAGATGCGCAGGTGTTGAGGACTTGGAAGGTGGAGCTGGGGATTTTGAAGGAGCTGGTGCAGCTTGAGGAATTGGCTGTGAGGGCTTAGCAGACGTTGGCCGTGAGGGCATTGCAGAGGACCTTGGACGTGAGGGCATTGAAGAAGAAGGAGCACCGGGCTTATGTGCGGGCTTCTTAGGCATGGCCTTCTTCTCCTTGCTAGCAGAAGCCTCAGTAGTGGTAGCAGCAGCAGAGTCTTCATTCAATTTCCTCAATGCTTCTTTTGCTACTCTGGCCAACTTAGCTTGACGCTTGGCCCATTCATCAGGATAGTCCTCACCGCGCTTGAGGCTAGTGGGGTCAGCTTCTTGGCCAAGTGCCAATGGAGGTCTTGGGCAAGGAGGGTGAAGAGCAAATTTCTTCATATATTTTGGAGTGACATATCTGTATTCTCTCCATTCTCATGCCCATCTCCTCTCTATCCTTTGTATGCGCACCTTGCGCTGATTTTTGTCCTCCTTTCCATGTGTGGCCTCATGAGGTGTGCAATAATCCTTGTAAATGTCATTAGGGATTTCGAAAGTTGTGTTGACTTCCAGTTTCTTTCCGCCCTTCTGAGGTTTCTTACCATCTGCCATTTTCTTTAGCTGAGGGTTTTGAACAATCGAGTTCTTTGAAGAGGTATGCAACTTTTCTTCGAGGAACGCTGCAAATAAATTAAGTTGATGAGAACCTAGAGATTCAGCAGCGGACATGAGTACCTGTGAACGGAGTATAGGTGTGAAGAATTTGGAGAGGTCATATGCGTTCTCAAATTTTTTTGCAAAAAGAACAAGCTTGAGGAATTTGACCGGTTGAGTCTTGAGGAATTTCACTAAGCATTCTTTGACTTAGGTTCCAGAGTTGTACAGATTTGAGAATCCACACAATTGAGGAATCTTGAAGAAAAATGTTGCTTAGAGAAACAGATCAAGAGAAGATGATATGTGAGGTGTTTAGTGTGTGAAGAGTTGAGGAATAAACACCTTTTGAAGATTTGAGGAAAACAATAGAACCAACAAGGGCAGTAAAAGTAACTTTTAATTACCCTTGATGAAGAACACGACGAACTATGAAGTGTAGATTTGAAGATCGTCGGTTCGTATCTTCGACGTCCTAACTTGGCTGAGGAAGACAGCTATGGCGGCGGCAGAGTGAAGAAATCTGCGGCCGGCGTGAGTACGACGGCGACGAGGTCAAGCAATGAAGCTCTTCCCCACCGGCGACGATGGAAGTAGCGGCGGCGCTATGGTTTGAGAGATCGAGAAAGGGAGTGAGGTCGAGCGGAGTAAAAATGAAGTGAGGAAGGGAGAGGGGTATTTATAGCTGAAGTGAAAAACTGCTCGCCCGAGGAAATTGGACAAACGTGCCCCTGACCCTTCTCATTCGCGTGACATGTGTCACCCACCTACTGAGAGGTGACGATCGTGTGCGATCGTGGGTCAATAGGATAAGTATTATCTTGGAATGCATAACGGTTTGAGCGGCAAAAGCCGAAAATTCAGATAAGATAAGTTTAAAGTTCCGTTCTCGATTTCTTCAGCTCACAAGGACACAGTGAAGATTTTGAACGAGTTTCAAATAGAACGCACATGAAGAATTTGTGAATAGACTGGGTTGAATTTAGCATAGAGGGGTAAGGGTCCGATCACATTCACTTAGCAGAACAAGCAACTTGAAGAAATAGCAATAAGTAGATGTTGTAGAGGACATAAAAATCATATATATATATATACCCAATGAAGAAATATGATGGAAAGAGTGAGGACAATGCAAGTTGAGGAACAACTGAAGAATTTCAAAGTGAGGAAAAACTTAGATTGAGGATTTTAAACTTTTGGTGGTGGCGTGACCCACCGTATAAGAATCATGGTTTCAGACACCATGTACAATTGTCGTAGGGTTCTGATAATCAAATTCTTCATTAATTTCTTCACACTTAGAGGGTTAGTCTTCATTGATTGAAGAAAAATGTTACTTTGCGTGTTTCACATCTAAGTCATCAATTTTGCCAAAGTGTTAGGAGGTGTGTCCTTTTCAAAGGACATTCGAAGATTCTAGGATATTTAGCTCACACCTCAACTTGCTAAATCTCTTCTCATCCAAGGGCTTAGTGAAGATATCGGCTAGCTGTTCTTCAGTCTTCACATGCTCAATAGAGATGTCGCCCTTCAACACATGATCACGAAGAAAATGATGACGAATCTGAATGTGCTTTGTCTTCGAGTGCTGAACCGGGTTATGAGCAATCTTGATGGCACTCTCATTGTCATAGTAGAGAGGTACATTATTCATGTTGACGCCGTAGTCGTTGAGGTTTTGTTTCATCCATAGTAATTGAGCACAGCAAGAACTAGCAACAATGTACTCAGCTTCAGCAGTAGACAGTGATACACAGTTCTATTTCTTCGAAGACCAACAGACCAAGGATCGCCCGAGGAAATGGCATGTGCCAGATGTTGACTTGCGGTCCACATGATCACCAGCATAGTCAGAGTTTGAATATCCAATGATATCAAGAGCCGAGCCCATAGGATACCATAATCCAAGTGTTGGTGTGTGAGCTAGATATCGAAGAATATGCTTCACAGCCTTATGGTGTGATTCCTTCGGTGTAGCTTGAAATCGGGCACACATGCAAACACTAAGCATAATATTTAGCCTAGATGCACATAAATACAATAGAGAGCCAATCATGGAGCGGGATACCTTTTGATCAAAGTCAATACCTTTTTCATCAGTGCATAGATGGCCATTTGTGGGCATAGGGACCTTTAGTCCTTTGCAATCTTGCATGCCGAATTTCCTCAGTACATCCTTGAGGTATTTCTCGTGAGATATGAATATGCCATTTCGCTATTGACGAATCTGAAGACCTAAGAAGAATTTCAATTCTCCCATCATGAACATTTGATATTCTTCACTCATCATATAGGAAAATTCATCACTGTAACGTGGTCAGTATAGCCGAAAATGATATCATCAACATATATTTGGCACACAAACAATTCACCATCATAAGATTTAGTGAAAAGAGTTGGGTCAAGTGAACCAGGTTAGAAGCCTTTCTTCATGAGGATTTCGTTCAAAGTATCATACCACGCCCGATGGGCCTACTTGAGGCCATAGAGGGCCTTATTGAGTCTGAAGACATTGTCGGGATACTTTGGATCTTCAAAACCAGGGGGTTGAGCAACATATACTTCTTCCTCAAGCTTACCATTGCAGAATGAACTTTTCACATCCATTTAATATAAGATGATATCATGATGGTTAGCATAAGCAAGTAATATGCAAATAGCTTCAAGTCTAGCAACAGGTGCAAAAGTTTCATCGAAGTTAACTCCTTCAACCTGTGTGTAGCCTTGCGCTACAAGTCATGCCTTATTCCTCACCACAAGGCCATTTTCATCTTGCTTGTTGCGGTAGATCCACTTTGTGCCAATGATATTGTGCTTACGAGGTTCTGGACGTTTGACCAGTTCCCAGCCGTTGTTGAGCTTGAATTGATGTAATTCCACTTGCATAGCTTCAATCCACTCAGGCTCCAGAAATGCTTCATCAACCTTACTGGGCTCTGTGATAGAGACGAAGGCAAAGTGCCCACAAAATTTAGATAAATGTGAAGCTCTTGAGGGTGTGAGAGGACCTGGAATGTTGATGTCACTGATGATTTTCTCAATTTGCACTTCATTTGCAACACGAGGATGAGCTGGTTGTCGTTGAGGAATTTGATCAGCATTTTCTTCAGCACCATTTTCCTCAGGTGCATTAGCATGATGTTCTTCACGTTCTGTAATGACTTCTTCAGCATGTTCTTTGGTAGGAATGACATCCTCAGTAGCTTTGAACTTAATAGATTCCTCAGGAGGTATTTCATCTATCATAGGAGGTAGGTGTTGTCTTTGCGAGCCATTAGTCTCATCGAACCTCACATCTACAGTTTCAACAACCATGTGGTGATGGGTGTTGAAGACTCTGTAGGTGTGCGAGTCCTTACCATAACCAAGCTTAAAACCTTCATTTGCTTTCGGTGCAAATTTAGAATTGTGATGAGGATCTCTAATACAGCATTTAACACCAAAGACTTCGAAATAACTCACATCGGGTTTCTTGTCAGTGAGGAGTTCATATGCAGTCTTCTTGAAGAATTTGTGAGGATATACCATGTTGAAGATGTGGCACGCAGTGTCAATTGCCTTAGGCCAGAAGTGAGGAGGCATCTTGTACTCATCAAGCATAGTGCGGGCCATCTCAACAAGAGTCGTGTTCTTGCGCTCCACGACTCCATTTTGCTGAGGAGTATAAGGAGCAGGTAACTCATGAGTAATACCAAGTTCATCAAGATAGTCATCAAGACCAGTATTCTTGAACTCAGTTCCATTATTACTTCTGATGTGCTTGATCTTCACACCAAAGTTGGTTGAAGACCTGGAGGAAAATCATTTGAAGACTTCCTGCACTTCAGTTTTGTAAGTGATGATATGCACCCATGTATATCGAGAATAATCATCAATAATGACAGAGCCATATAAAGATGCAGCATTAGTAAATTTGGCCAAAGAGATCTATGCGAAGCAATTCAAATGGACGAGTGGTAGTCATGATGGTCTTTGAGGGATGCTTGGACTTGGTCATCTTTCCTGCTTCACAGGCTCCACACAAATGGTCCTTGAGGAATTTGACACCCTCGATTCCAATGACATGCTTCTTCTTCGCGAGCATGTGTAAGTGCCTCATGCCAGCAAGACCAAGTCATCGATGCCATAGCCAGCCTTCTGAAGCTTTTACAAGTAGACATGTAGCAGGTTGTGGTCCTGTAGAGAAATCAACAATGTACGAATCTCCTCTCCTAAAGCCTTCGAAGACTTTGGAATTGTCAGCTTACATGATCACAACACAACGATACTTGCCAAAGACAACAACCATATCAAGATCACAAAGCATTGAGACATACATGAGGTTGAACCCTAAGGACTCTACAAGCATGACTTTGTCCATGTGTCGATCCTTTGAGATTGCAACCTTACCTAGACCCAATACCTTGCTTTTGCCTTTGTCAGCGTAGGTGATATGCTTCAGATTTGATGGAGATAAAGTAGAGTCCATCAATAAGCTCTTGTCACCATTCATGTGATTTGTACATCCACTATCAAGGACCCACTCAGTGGCTTTGCTTGATCATCCTGCAGATGAACTAGTGCAACTTACGAACTCATATACTTCATCAGTGAAGAATATGATATCAATTTCATCGGATCAATTTCATCAAGCAATAGAACAGATAAGGCGGTATGAGGATGTGAGAAATGAAAATTCATTTCTTCATGATTAGCTTGCGTCCTTTCAAGCATATTCAGGTCTCCAGAAAATTCTTTGGACGATTAAGTACGTCTGGAGACCTGACCCTGCATAAGAGATTAGTTCTTTTTCTTCACCACCCACATCTGAAGGGGTGGCAAAGAGTTCATCATTCTGGAGTTCCATAAGAGAAAGGTGGCATAGATGCCAATCCACTTTGTTTCACATAAGAGGGATTAGGGTAAGCATAAGAGTAAGCAGAAAAATTCTTCGAGGTCTTATGAACATAATGATTTGAAGAATAATGCACATATCCATAATCCTTAGATCTTCCCTGCGAAACAGACGGGTTAGCATGATGATGTTAATATGAAGACTTTGATCCTTTTGAGGAATTTGATCCTCGTGAGGAGTTTGGACCGTATGAGGACTTGGATACATATGAAGAATTTGACCTGGGGTTCCTATTCTTCATAGGTGGGGTCATTGAGGGAGTCCTGGACTAAGGGGACCTTGGGCGTACGGCATGTTATCTATGGGTTGGACTGATGGGCTGTGAGGATATGAAGACCAAAGACTATACCCGTGTCCGGATGGGACTCTCCGTGGCGAGGAAGGCAAGCTTGGCGACGGAATATGTAAATTCCCTTCTTTGTAACCGACCTTGTGTAACCCTAGATCCTCCCGGTGTCTATATAAACCAGAGGACTTAGTCCGGATAGGATATACTCAATACCGTAGTCATACAGGCTAGTCTTCTAGGGTTTAGCCATTACGATCTCGTGGTAGATCAACTCTTGTAATACTCATATTCATCAAGATCAATCAAGCAGGAAGTAGGGTATTACCTCCACAGACAGGGCCCGAACCTGGGTAAACATCATGTCCCCTGTCTCCTGTTACCATTGATGACCCACAAGTGTAGGGGATCTATGGTAGTCCTTTAGAAAAGTAAGAGTGTCGAACCCAACGAGGAGCAGAAGGAAATCATAAGCGGTTTCCAGCAAGGTATTCTCTGCAAGTACTGAAATAAGTGGCTACAGATAGTTTGGTGATAGGATAATTTGTAATGAGCAACAAGTAACAAAATTAAATAAAGTGCAGCAAGGTGGCCCAATCCTTTTGTAGCAAAGGGCAGGCCTGGACAAACTCTTATATGATGTAAAGCGCTCCAGAGGACACATGGGAATATCGTCAAGCTAGTTTTCATCATGCTCATATGATTCACGTTCGGTACTTTGGTAATTTGGTAGGTGGGTGGACCGGTGCTTGGGTGCTGCCCCTACTTGGACAAGCATCCCACTTATGATTAACCTCTATTGCAAGCATCCGCAAATACAATAAAGGTATTAAGGTAAACCTAACCATAGCATGAAACATATCGATCCAAGTCAGCCCCTTACGAAGCAACGCATAAACTAGGGTTTAAGCTTCTGTCACTCTAGCAACCCATCATCTACTTATTACTTCCCAATGCCTTCTTCTAGGCCCAAACAATGGTGAAGTGTCAGGTAGTCGACGTTCACATAACACCACTAGAGGAGAGACAACATACATCTCATCAAAATATCGAACGAATACCAAATTCACATAACTACTAATAGCAAGACTTCTCCCATGTCCTCAAGAAAAAAAGTAACTACTCACAAAGCATAAACATGTTCATAATCAGAGGGGTATTAATGTGCATATAGGATCTGAACATATGATCTTCCACCAATTAAACCAACTAGCGTCAACTACAAGGAGTAATTAAAACTACTAGCAACCTACTAGCACCAATCCCGGACTTGGAGACAAGAATTGGATACAAGAGATGAACTAGGGTTTTGAGATGAGATGGTGCTGATGAAGATGTTGATGGAGATTGCCCTCTCCCGATGAGAGGAGCGTTGGTGATGACGATGGCGATGATTTCCCCCTTCGGGAGGGAAGTTTCCCCGGTAGAACAGCCCCGCCAGAACCCTAGATTGGCTCCGCCAAGGTTCCGCCTCGTGGCGGCGAAGTCTCGTCCGAGAAGATGGCTTTTTCGATTATTTTCCCATCGAAAGAGTCCATATAGCAGAAGATGGTCACCAGAGGGCCACCAGGGGGCCCATGAGGTAGGGGGCGCGCCCCCACCCTCGTGGGCAGGGTGTGGCCCCCTGGTGAAGTTCTTGCACTCAATGTTTTTTTATATATTTGGAAAATATCTTCCGTAAAGTTCCAGGACTTTTGGAGCTGTGCAGAATATGTCTCTAATATTTTCTCCTTTTCCAGCCTAGAATCCTAGCTGCCGGCATTCTCCCTCTTCATGTAAACCTTGTACAACAAGAGAGAATAGGCATAAGTATTGTGACATAATGTGTAATAACATCCCATAATGCAATAAATATCGATATAAAAGCATGATGCAAAATGGACGTATCAACTCCCCCAAGCTTAGACCTCGCTTGTCCTCAAGAGAAAAGCCGAAATCGAAAAATATATCCACATGTTTAGAGATAGAGGTGTCGATAAAAATAAAATACGGACATGAGGGCATCATGATCATTCTTAGCACAGCAACTTATATAATTCTTGTCATATGATTTCTTATGCTAGAGTAATAATTCAATCACAATTTCAAGTATGAATCATAAACTTCATTGACAACTAACAAGCTATAATCTCAATCATTGGAGCAATTGCAATTTATCATAACATAGGAAAGAGTCAATGTATAAGAGCTTTTCAGCAATTCCACATACTCAACTATCATATAATCTTTCACAATTGCTGACACTCACGCAATACTTATGGGTATGGAGTTTTAATCGGACACAGAGAAAGATATGGGCTTATAGTTTTGCCTCCCAACGTTTTACCTCAAGGGTAATATCAACAGTAATAGTTCATGAAAACCCACATCCAATTAGCCATATATACCAGGATCTTTCCAACATATTGTGCTTGCCACATGATAAAATGTAAAAAGGAAGGGTGAAGATCACCTTGACTCTTTTGCAGTATAGGAGATAAAAGTAAAAGATAGGACCTTCGCAGAGGGAAGCAGAGGTTGTCATGCACTTTTATGGTTGGATGCACAAAATCCTAATGCGAAAGAACGTCACTTTATATCGCCACTTGTGATATGGAACTTTATTATGCAGTCTGTCGCTTTTATTACTTCCATATCACACGATCGTATAAAGCTTATTTCTTCCACACCAATCAATCATACATATTTAGAGAGCAATATTTATTGCTTGCATCGATGACACCTTACTTGATGGATCTTACTCAATCCATAGGTAGGTATGTTGGACTCTCATGGCAAAACTGGTTTGAGGGTATTTGGAAGCACAAGTAGTATTTCTACTTGGTGCAAGAAATTTGGCTAGCATGAGGGGAAAGGCAAGCTCAACATGTTGGAGGATCCAAGACAATATAATTTATCTCAGATGTAAGAAAGCATAACCCATTACGTTGTCTTCCTTGTCCATTGTCAACTCTTTAGCATGTCATATTTTAATGAGTGCTCACAGTCATAAAAGATGTCCAAGATAGTATATTTATATGTGAAGACCTCTCTTTCATTATTACTTCCTATTAATTGCAACGATGACCAAAACTATGTTTGTCAACTCTCAACAACTTTTATTCATCATACTCTTTCTATGTGAGCTCATTACTCTCCATAAGAGTCACATGATCTCCTTGTTTCTTTTTATTTCTTTATCTTTTCTTTTATTCACTTGGGATCATGGCAAAAATAATCAAGCCCTTGACTCAACACTAATCTTTATTATATAGCTCACAGACTCGATTACATAGAAGGATAATAAAGCAAAACTCACAACTAGATCATACTAAGAACTTTTATTCTACTAGATCAACATATTACCAAAAGGATCGACCTAAGAAAAATGGTAAAGATGAAAGTGATGGTGATACGCTACCGGGGCACTCCCCCAAGCTTGGCAGTTGCCAAGTGGAGTGCCCATACCCATGTGGTTATGTCTCTCTTTTCGGGGATGGTGATGTGATGTTCTTGGCGATGATGCCCCTCGGGATACGATTCTCCTCCTCAAGCTTGTTGACTTGCTACTTGAGGTCCATTATTTCCTTCCGGAGTTTTCCTGTAACAGCCAAAGCTCCCTACACCCAAGGGTGCTGCATAGCTACGGGATAACCAGTGACACTCTTTTTCATATTCTCATAAGAAAGAAATCTGACATTGGAAGGGATAACCAAGTCTGGAATAGCTGAGCTCTGCAGTTCTCCCATTGTGAATCCAGCTCGGAGGCGGGAAGTGACTTCTTGATCCTCCATGGCATCTATCCTCATCAAATCAGCCTCCATCTCTTCCTCTGTTGCTCGCCCAAAGTGGTCAGCATTGTTGTTTGCCCTTGGTTCCGATGCCGGATGAGACACCCGGCTCTCCCCGACTGACTCTTGAGAATACATCTTGCTCTAATCTCCACCAGCAACAGCTCGAAACAAAAACAAGAGAATTTTGCGTGATACGGGAGTCAAAACCCCTAGGAGGTTATATAATGATTTTTTTTCCGACCAAAATACGTGACCTGTAAGAAAACGGAGTCCGGAGAGCACATAAGGTGCCCATGAGGTAGGGGGCATGCCAAGTGGGGTAGGGCGCGCCCTCCACCCTCGTGGAGCCCTCGTGTCCTTCCCGGACTGCTGCTTATTTTTCTATTTTTCTAAATATTCCAAAACGGAGAAATATTGCCGTAAAAACTGTTTTGGAGTCGGTTTACTTACCATACCACATACCTATTCCTTTTCGGAGTCTGAAACGTTCTCGAAAGTGTCCCTTATGTATTCCTCCGAAGTTACGGTTTCAATAACATTTGTTTCAACATTTATAGGATTAACTGTGATATAGTGTTTGATTCTTTGACCGTTCACCACCTTCGGATTTGTGCCTTCGAAGTTGTTGATTTTTATGGCACCGGAACGGCAGACCTCCTCGATAACGTAAGGACCTTCCCATTTAGAGAGAAGTTTTCCTGCAAAAAACCTTAAACAAGAGTTGTATAGCAATACATAATCACCTACATTAAAATCACACTTTTATATCCTCTTGTCATGCCACCTTTTAACCTTTTCTTTATACAACTTGGCATTTTTGTAGGCCTGGGTTCTCCATTCATCAAGTGAGATAATATCAAATAACCTCTTCTCACCGGCAAGTTTAAAATCATAATTAGTTTCCTTAATAGCCCAATAAGCCTTGTGTTCTAGGTCGAGATGTAAGTGACATGCTTTTCCATAGACCATTTTATATGGAGACATACCCATAGGATTTTTATATGCAGTTCTATAGGCCCATAATGCATCATCGAGTTTCTTGGACCAATTCTTTCTGGACCTATTAACAGTCTTTTGCAAAATTAATTTGAGTTCTCTATTACTCAATTCTACTTGACCACTAAACTGAGGATGATAAGGAGATGCAATTCTATGATTAACATCATATTTAGCAAGTATTTTACGGAAAGTATCATGAATAAAATGTGAGCCACCAGCAGTCATTAAATATCTAGGGACTCCAAACCTTCAAAAAATAACTTCTTTAAGAATTTTAATAGAAGTGTTATGATCAGCACTACTAGTTGGAATAGCCTCTACCCACTTATAGACATAATCAACAGCAACTAAAATATGTGTATAACCATTAGAGGAAGGAAAAGGTCCCATATAGTCAAAGCCCCAAACATCAAATGGTTCAATAACAAGTGAATAATTCATAGGCATTTCTTGATGTCTACTAATATTACCAATTCTTTGACATTCATCACAAGATAAGACAAACTTACGGGCATCCTTGAAGAGAGTAGGCCAATAAAAACCAGATTGCAGTACCTTATGTGCAGTCCTATCTCCAGCATGGTGTCCTCCATAAGCTTCGGAGTGACACTTGTGTAGGATCTGTTCCTGTTCATGCTCAGGTACACAACGTCTAATAACACCATCTACTCCTTCTTTACAGAGACGTGGGTCATCCCAGAAGTAATTCCTCAAATCATAGAAGAACTTTTTCTTTTGCTGGTATGTGAAACTAGGTGGTATAAACTTAGCAACAATGTAATTAGCATAATCAGCATACCATGGAGCAGTATGAGAAGTATTTATGACATTTAAGTGCTCATCAGGAAAGCTATCATCAATAGGTAGTGGGTCATCAAGCACATTTTCTAGCCTAGACAAGTTGTCTGCGACGGGGTTCTCAGCTCCTTTTCTATCAACAATATGTAAATGAAATTCTTGAAGCAAGAGAACCCATCTAATAAGTCTAGGTTTAGCATCTTTCTTTTCCATAAGATATTTGATAGCAGCATGATCAGTGTGAATAGTTACTTTAGAATCAACAATATAAGGTCTAAACTTATCACAAGCAAATACAACTGCTAAGAATTCTTTTTCAGTAGTAGCATTATTTCTTTGAGCATTGTCTAGAGTTTTACTAGCATATTGAATAACATTTAGTTTCTTATCAACTCTTTGTCCTAGAACAGCACCTACAGCATAATCACTAGCATCACACATAATTTCAAAGGGTAAATTCCAATCAGGTGGCTGAACATTAGGTGCAGAGATCAATGCTTTCTTAAGTATTTCAAATGCTTCTACACAATCATCATCAAAGACAAATGGTATATCTTTTTGTAATAAATTAGTCAGAGGCCGAGATATTTTTGAGAAGTCCTTGATGAACCTCCTATAAAAACCGGCATGACCAAGGAAACTTCTTATACCTTTGATGTCCTTGGGACATGGCATCTTTTCAATAGCATCAACCTTGGCTTTATCAACTTCAATACCTCTTTCAGAAAGTTTATGCCCCAAGACAATACCTTCATTAACCATAAAATGGTACTTTTCCCAATTCAAGAAAAGATTAGTTTCTTCACATCTCTGCAAAACTCAATCAAGGCTGCTCAAGCAATCATCAAAAGAAGATCCATAGACAGAAAAGTCGTCCATGAAAACCACACAAATCTTTTCACAAAAGTCAGAGAATATACACATCATGCATCTTTGAAAGGTAGCAGGTGCATTACATAAACCAAAAGGCATACGTCTATAAGAAAAAGTACCAAAAGGGCATTTAATAGTAGTCTTTGATTGATCTTTGGCTGACACAGGTATTTGAGAGAAACCAAAATAACCATCTAGAAAGCAGAAATGTGTATGTTTAGACAATCTTTCTAGCATTTGATCGATAAAAGGTAAGGGGTAATGATCTTTTTTAGTAGCCTTATTTAATTTGCAGAAATCAATTACCATCCTATAACGAGTAATAATTCTTTGAGGAATCAATTCATCTTTATCATTAGGAACAACAGTAATACCTCCCTTCTTAGGGACACAATGGATAGGACTTACCCACTTACTATCAGCAACGGGATAAATTATACCTGCCTCAAGGAGCTTTAGTATCTCGTTTCTTACCACTTCTTTCATTTTAGGATTTAGACGGCGTTGATGATCATGAACTAGTTTAGCATCTTCTTCCAAATTAATTTTATGTTGACATATAGTGGGACTAATGCCCTTAAGATCATCAAGAGTATACCCAATAGCAGCACGATGCTTCTTCAGAGTTTTTAATAATCTCTCTTCTTCATGTTCTGTAAGGTTAGCACTAATAATAACAGGGTATATCTTTTTCTCATCAAGATAAGCATATTTAAGGGTAATAGGTAACGTTTTAAGCTCAAACACGGGATCACCCTTGGGTGGAGGAGGATCCATAGGATTTCAACAGGTAAATTGTTTTTTAGAATAGGTTCCTGTTTAAAGAATACTTCATCTAATTCCCTTCTTTCATTCATAAACATATCATTTTCATGGTCTAGCAAATATTGTTCTAAAGGATCACTAGGAGGTACGGCAATAGAAGCAAGACCAATAGTTTCATCCTTACTAGGTAATTCTTCTTCACGGTGTTGTCTACTAAATTTAGAAAAATTACTTTCATGAGTCATGTCATCTAAACCGATAGTAACAACATCCCTTTTGTAGTCTATGGTAGCATTAATAGTATTTAAGAAGGGTCTACCAAATATAATGGGACAAAAACTATCTTGTGGGGAACCAAGACCAAGAAAATCAGTAGGATATTTACTTTTCCCACACAAGACTTCAACATCTCTAACAATTCCCATTGGTGAAATAGTATCTCTATTAGCAAGTTTAATTGTGACATCAATATCTTCTAACTCAGCGGGTGCAATGTCATGCATAATTTCTTTGTATAAGTCAATAGGTATTGCACTAGCACTAGCACCCATATCACACAAGCAATGATAACAACGATCTCCTGTTTTAACAGAAATAACAGGCATGCCTACCACTGGTCTAGGTTTATCTGTATCACGGGGTTTAGCAATTCTAGCAGTTTCATTACAGAAATAAATAACATGCCCTTCTATATTATCAGACAAGAGATCTTTAACGATAGCAATATTAGGTTCAACTTTAACTTGCTCGGGAGGTGTATATGTTTTAATATTGCTTTTACAAACCACAGTTGAATCTTTAGCATTATCCTTTATCCTAATAGGTAAAGGTGGTTTCTCAACATAAGAAGTAGGAACAATAGGATCACTATAAGTAATAGTCTTTTCTTCAACTTTAATAGGTGCAGCCACTTTTACTTCTATGGGAGGATGCTATTTAAACCAGTTCTCCTCGGGGAGATCAACATAAGCAGCAAAAGATTCACAGAAAGAAGCCACTATCTTAGAGTCAAGTCCATATTTAGTGCTAAATTTACGAAAAATATCGGTATCCATAAAAGATTTAACACAATCAAAACTAGGTGTCATACCTGACTCATTACCATTCTCGAGGTCCCAATCTTAGGAGTTGCGTTTAATTCTTTCCAATAAATCCCATTTGAATTCAATAGTCTTCATCATAAAAGAGCCATCACAAGAAGTATCAAGCATGGTGCGATTGTTACCAGAAAGCCGAGCATAAAATTTTTGAATAATCATTTCTCTTGAGAGCTCATGATAGGGGCATGAATATAACAATGATTTAAGCCTCCCCCAAGCTTGAGCGATGCTTTCTCCTTCGCGAGGCCAAAAATTATATATATAATTACGATCATGATGAACAAGATGCATAGGATAAAACTTTTGATGAAATTCCAATTTCAATCGTTTGTTGTTCCAAGACTCCATATCATCACATAGCCTATACCATGTCTATGTATCTCCCCTCAAAGATAAAGGGAAGACCTTTTCTTAACAACATCTCCGGGTACACCTGCAAGCTTAAATAATCCACAAACTTCATCCACATATATTAGATGCTCATCAGGATGTTTTATTCCATCTCCTAAAAAGGATTAGCTAGCAGTTTTTCTACCATGCCCAAAGGAATTTCAAAGCAAGCATTTTCATTTTCAGTAGGTTGAGGAGCAACTCTTTGCTCTACTGGTCGGGGTGAAGATTCCCTGAACAAGCCCCTCAGAGGATGACTTTCCATAGTAACAAGTGACAGTAAATTTCATCACACTATATAAATTTTTCCTTACCAAATTCCACCTACCAAAGGCGCTTCACTCCCTGGCAACAACGCCAGAAAAGAGTCTTGATGACCCACAAGTGTAGGGGATCTATCGTAGTCCTTTCAATAAGTAAGAGTGTCGAACCAACAAGGAGCCGAAGGAAATGATAAGCGGTTTCCAGCAAGATTCTCTGCAAGTACTGAAATAAGTGGTAACAACTAGTTTTGTGATAGGATAATTCGTAACGAGCAACATGTAACAAAAGTAAATAAAGTGCAGCAAGGTGACCCAATCCTTTTGTAGCAAAGGACAGGCCTGGACAAACTCTTATATGATGTAAAGCGCTCCCGAGGACACATGGGAATATCGTCAAGCTAGTTTTCATCACGCTCATATGATTCGCGTTCGGTACTTTGATAATTTGGTATGTGGGTGGACCGGTGCATGGGTGCTTCCCTTACTTGGACAAGCATCCCACTTATGATTAATCTCTATTGCAAGCATCCGCAAATACAACAAAGGTATTAAGGTAAACCTAACCATAGCATGAAACATATGGATCCAAATCAGCCCCTTACGAAGCAACACATAAACTAGGGTTTAAGCTTCTGTCACTCTAGCAACCCATCATCTACTTATTACTTCCCAATGCCTTACTCTAGGCCCAAACAATGGTGAAGTGTCAGGTAGTCGACGTTCACATAACACCACTAGAGGAGAGACAACATACATCTCATCAAAATATTGAACGAATACCAAATTCACATGACTACTAATAGTAACACTTCTCCCATGTTCTCAGGAAAAAAAGTAACTACTCACAAAGCATAAACATGTTCATAATCAGAGCGGTATTAATGTGCATATAGGATCTAAACATATGATCTTCCACCAATTAAATCAACTAGCATCAACTACAAGGAGTAATTAACACTACTAGCAACCTACTAGCACCAATCCCGGACTTGGAGACAAGAATTGGATACAAGAGATGAACTAGGGTTTTGAGATGAGATGGTGCTGATGAAGATGTTAATGGAGATTGCCCTCTCCCGATAAGAGGAGCGTTGGTGATGACGATGTCGATGATTTCCCCCTCTGGGAGGGAAGTTTCCCCGGCAGAACAGCCCTGCCAGAACCCTAGATTGGCTCCGCCAGGGTTCCGCCTCGTGGCGGCGGAGTCTCATCTGAGAAGATGGCTTTGTTGATTATTTTCCCATCAAAAGAGTCCATATAGCAGAAGATGGTCACCGGAGGGCCACCAGGGGGCCCATGAGGTAGGGGGCACGCCCCCCACCCTCGTGGGCAGGGTGTGGCCCTCCTGGTGAAGTTCTTGTCCTCAATGTTTTTTATATATTTGGAAAACATCTTCCGTGAAGTTTCAGGACTTTTGGAGCTGTGCAGAATAGGTCTCTAATATTTGCTCCTTTTCCAGCCCAGACTCCCAGCTGCCGGCATACTCCCTCTTCATGTAAACCTTTTAAAATAAGAGAGAATAGGCATAAGTATTGTGAGATAATGTGTAAAAACAGCCCATAATGCAATAAATATCGATATAAAAGCATGATGCAAAATGGACGTATCAACTATCAACCTTAGACGCACAGTTCGGGACCCTCTACCCGAGATCCGCCGGTTTTGACACCGACATTGGTGCTTTCATTGAGAGTTCCTCTGTGCTGTCGCTGAAAGGTTCGATGGCCCCATCAATCGTTAATAATGACGCTGTCTGCGGAGAAACTTTCCTCCCAGGACAGATCTTCGTGTTCAGCGGCTTCGCACTGCGGGCCAACTCGTTTGGCCATCTAGAGCAGATCGAAAGCTACGCCCCTGGCCATCAGCCAGATTCGGAAGCTTGAACTACATCACGGACATCCGTGGAGACTTGATCTTCGCCGGATTCGATACTGCGGTGGCCGCTCCCGGTCACCCCGATGACCATGACCTAAATCTATCATCGGGCCGCATCCAGGAGATCGCTCCTGTAACCGCTCTGGCCCTAGAGGCGGAGTAGGCCACGCCATCCAAGGACGGGAGGATCAACCCCACCGCGGAGGCCGCAGATTCCTCAGCGTCGGAGCCGCACACAGACTTAACCTCTCACGGCGTCTTTGTCATCAGAACTCCAGACTCGTCTCCGGCCGTAAGTTCTGAACCACGTGAGCCGGCGGACGCCAAGCTTGATTGTTTATCGTCTTCCAATTAAGCGCCGCAGACATCTTCCAGCACTCGCCTTTGGGCAATGTGTTAAATTCCTTAAAAAACCTGTCCTCGGCGGAGGACTCATAGCCGAACTATATCCGGCTCGAACCAGGGGCTGACAGTGGAGAATTGTTCTCCCCACCCACCACCCAATTCATAGCCACAGTCGAGGATTCGACCGATACACTTGATTACGACTCCGAGAATATTGACAGCATGGACAATGATGCCGACGACAATGAAGACCCCGTTGATACAACTAATGAACAAGGTGAACAAGAAGATGGGCAGGTTAGCCATGCTAAACAGGCCACACACGAAGATTCGGAGGATGACAATTACCTTCCACTCTCTGAGGATGAGGTGGGCCTCGGCACTAAGGATTTCATCATGCCTGAGGAACCTCGTGAGTAGGAGTGCTTTAAGCGCCAACTAATAGCCAGTACAAGGAGCCTGAAAAAGAAGCAGCAGCAACTTCAAGCTGACCAAGATCTGCTCAGTGATAGATGGACCGAAGTCCTAGCTGCTGAAGAATACGGCCTTAGTGGACCAGTCAAAAGCTACCCGAAGCATAGATTGCTACCCCAGGGCGATGATGAGGCGCTGGAGCCCGTACCATCATCGTACAATGTGGCAGGTCGACCACAACTGGGCCCAGGTAAAGCGCCAACTCAAGCCGAACAACAGACTGCCCCACCTCGCAGTAAAAGCAAGAACAAAACAACTCGGGGTTATACATACGACCATCAACAAGACATGCGTAGCAAAGCAGGACACTCAAGAGCGATCTACATATCGCAAGGACATACCTCGACACATGACGATGGCCACCTATTTGGACATGACAAACTTAGCCACACCTGAGCTGAAAACCGCAAATGGACTCCGTCGAAGATACGCCACAGTGTGGCCCAACATAGAGGCGTTGCACACCCTCTTTGCTTCACAAATGAAGTAATGGAGCATGAATTCCCAGACGGGTTCAAACCCATGAATATCGAATCATACGATGGAACAACGGATCCTGCGGTATGGATCGAGGACTTCCTCCTCCATATCCACATGGCCCGCGGAGACGATCTTCATGCCATCAAATACCTACCACTAAAACTCAAAGGACCAGCTAGGTACTTGTTAAACAGTCTGCCAGAAAATTCTATCGGCAGCTAGGAGGATTTGGAGGACGCCTTTCGCAACAACTTCCAAGGAACATATGTCCGGCCACCATAGCTGATGACTTAAGTAACATTGTCCAACAGCCCACAGAGTCAGCCATGAAGATCTGGACCAGGTTTCTAGTTAAAAAGAACCAAATCGACGACTGTCCAGACGCAGAGGCCCTTAAGGCCTTTAAACATAGCATCCGGGATGAATGGCTTGCACGCCACCTCGGTCAAGAAGGACCTAGATCCATGACAGCCCTTACTGCTCTAATGACCCACTTTTGGGTGGGAGAAGACAACTGGCTCGCTCATAGAAGCAACAGTGCCAGCGACTCAGGCACTTCTGAAATACGAGATGGCAATGGCAAGCCACGACAAAGCATACACAACAGTCGCAATGATAATGAAATATCACGCAACACAGTGGTCAATGCCGGATTTAGCAATCCCAAGCCCGACCAGCGGAAAAAGGCATTCAAGGCAAACAGAGACGGACCATCCAAACTAGACAGGATATTGGACCGGCAATGCCAGATTCATGGCTATCCCAATAAACCAGCTAATCACACCAAAAACAGTTGTTGGGTCCTCAAGCAGGCCGGCAGGCTCAACGTCGGACACAATGGAGATGGGCCACCAGGCATTAGGGACAATGGAGCAGCTCACCAGCTAAATGCCGGAGGGCGGAAGCAATTTCCCCCTGAAGATCGATCAAATCCAGAATAGAAATACCAGTTCGGCTTCCGCTGCCCATCTCGTATACCCATTAAAACTATACCACGCATACATAATTACGCACTCAAGATACCATGGGCATTGATGGAAGCAAAATATGGACAAGTCTGCAGGCACTCTGGTAACATTCTTTCACTGCTGTCCTATTTTCTTTTGTTTCATTACCTCTTGAAAGCAGGTGGCGCAAAGGGGAAACACCTACAAGCGACCCCATAGGAGTTCGGATCCGTACACTCACCTACGAGGCTACTCCCTTCAAGGATTCCCCTCGTTGAGGACAGGCGGCGCAGACGTGCAACAGGAGGTCAAAAATAACTTTTTGTAGACCGCACTCTCTTTTCGAGCCTGTAACATGCCTTTTTCCTCTGCCTTCGACCCAAGGCATATCAAATTTCTGGGGTCATGGCCCTTATGTATATCAAGTAACCATTGGCATATCACTCATGTCCCAGTTCAAACTATCCAAATTAATCACTCACGTCTTTTCGCAAAATGGATACGCCTCCTATGGTCGTTTCATAGATATACCCCGGCTTAACTTGCCAAGGGCTCTGTATGGGAACAAATGGGTTGCCAACAAAGTTTGAACAGCTTTTACAGCGTACTTCGACGTCGCGAGTTTGCCCTTATATGCATGAACTCCGAATCATATCTTGGGTCAATTGTTGGGTTGCCTGGCTCCTGTGCTTGCTACCCTACTGAGGGAGTCCTGGATTAGGGGGTGTTCGGATAGCCGAACTATACCTTCAAGCCGGACTCCTGGACTATGAAGATACAAGATTGAAGACTTCGTCCCGTTTCCGGAAGGGACTTTCCTTGGCGTGGAAGGCAAGCTTGGCGATATGGTTGTTTAGATCTCCTACCATTGTAACCGACTCTATGTAACCCTAACCCTATCTGGTGTCTATATAAACCGGAGGGTTTTAGTCCATAGGACAACATACACATCGACAATCATACCATAGGCTAGCTTCTAGGGTTTAGCCTCTCTGATCTCGTGGTAGATCAACTCTTGTACTACCCATATCATCAATATTAATCAAGCAGGACGTAGGGTTTTACCTCCATCCAGAGGGCCCAAACCTGGGTAAAACTTCGTGTCCCCTCCCTCCTGTTACCATCCGGCCTAGACGCACAGTTCGGGACCCCCTACCCGAGATCCGCCGGTTTTGACACCGACATTGGTGCTTTCATTGAGAGTTCCTCTATGCCGTCGCCGTCAGGCCCGATGGCTCCTATGATCATCAATGGCGATGCAGTCCATGAGACCTTCCTCCCCGGACAGATCTTCGTCTTTGGCGGCTTTGCACTGCAGGCCGATTCACTTGGCCATCTAGAGCAGATCGAAAGGTGCGCCCCTGGCTGTCAGGTCAGATTCGGAAGTTTAAATTACACGGCCGACATCCGCGGGGATTTGATCTTCGACAGATTCGAACCACTGCCGAGCGCGCGCACTGTCATGACGAGCATGATCTAGCTCTGCCGCCGAACTGAGACCTGGAGGCCGCACCCGCATCGGCTCCGACCCCTAGTTCGGAGCCGGCCGCATCGACCGAGGATGAGCGGTTGGACGCCACCTCGGGGGCTGCGATCCCAATGGCGGTTGAGCCGAACACCAGCCCCGTACTCTAGAAGACTCGTGACTCCATGGAGCCGGATTCTTCTCCGGACTCCGAACTCTCCGTGCCCCTGCCGAGCGAATCCGATTGGGCGCCGATCATGGAATTCACGGCCGCGGACGTCTTTCAGCACTTGCCTTTCGGCAATATCTTGAAATCACTAAAGTCTCTCTCTTTGTCAGGAGAGCGTTGGCTGGACTACGGTCAGCAAGGTTGGGGTACGGGCGATGAAGAAATTCAAAACCCACCCACCACCCACTTGGTAGCCACTGTCGACGATTTAACCGACATGCTCGACTTCAACTCTGACGACATTGACGGTATGGATGCCGATGAAGGAGACGATGAAGAATCAGAGCCTATCGAGCCCTGGGACGCCACCTCGTCATATGACGTATACATGGTGGACGCACCCAAAGATGACGGCGAGGACCGGAAGGACGCACCGAAGGATTGTTCCCTCGAAAAGCAGTCAAAGCGGTGACGCAAGCGCCGCCCCAAATCCCGCCTCGACAGAAATAGCGATCACACTGATCCAGCGCTGGAGCAGGGCGAACCGCTGCCAGACAATGGCAATCCGGATAATCAAATCGAATAAAAAAATCCTATCAATGATAATGGTCCGGACGACATAACGCCGGACAGGCACTCGGAGCAGCAGAATGCCCGTAAAAGTCTTATTGCCACCGCAAGGAGCCTCAAAAAGCAGAAGCGGAGGCTCAAGGCCGCGCAAAAGACGCTCCAATTCAGATGGAGCAAAATACTCAACACTATAGCAAGGTACGGCGACAATCACCCCTCCAAGAGCTACCCAAAGCGGAAGTTGCTACCCGAATTCGATGAGGAGGCCTCAGACCCCCCACAACCAAATATCAAAGCAGCCACCTGGTCGGATAGACGACCCCTATACCACCACAGAACGGCATTCAACGCCGCTCACAATACAACATGCGACCCATGCGAGGGCTCGCACCCAAAGGACGGTGTAACAAGATCCATCTATGGACCACGCAAGCACGCCCCAGCATACAATGCAACACAACAAACATCCGAACAACGCGGCACACCTAGCTACAGGGGCGCCGCACACCCCCTATGTTTCACCGATGAGGTGCTGGACCATGAATTTCCAGAGGGATTCAAGCCCGTAAACATAGAGGCATACGACGGAACAACAGACCCAGGGGTCTGGATTGAGGACTATATCCTTCATATACATATGGCTCAGGGGGATGAGGTCCATGCCATCAAGTACTTACCACTCAAACTCAAAGGGCCAGCTCATCACTGGCTCAAAGGCCTCCCCAAAAGCTCAATTGGAAGTTGGGAAGAGCTCGAAGATGCCTTTTGGGCAAACTTTCAAGGGACTTATGTCCGACCTCCGGATGCGGACGACCTGAGCCACATAACTCAATAGCCTGGAGAGTCAGCCTAAAAGCTTTGGAATAGGTGTCTCACTAAAAAGAACCAGATTGTCGACTGTCCAAATGCCGAAGCCTTAGCGGCTTTCAAGCACAGCGTCCACGACGAATGGCTCGCTAGACACCTCGGCCAAAACAAGCCGAGAACGATGGCCGCATTAACAAACCTCATGACCCGCTTTTGCGCGGGTGAGGACAGCTGGCTAGCCAGATGCAGCACCAGCGGCCCCAGTACATCTGAAGTTAGAGATGGAAACGGGAAATCATGGCGCAACAGCAATAACAAACGCCGGAATAAAGAAGACAACACGAAGGGCACAATAGTAAATGTCGGATTCAAAGTCCCTCAGCCAAACCAAAAGCCGCCCTCCAAAGGCACCAGGGATGAACTGTCCAGACTCAACAAAATTCTGGACCAAGTATGTCAGATCCATAGTACCCCTAGCAAACCTGCTAATCATACCCACAGAGAATGTTGGGTCTTCAAGCAGTCCGGCAAGCTTAACGCCATACACAAGGGGGAAGATACACCAAGTGAAGACGAGGACAAGCCTCCCAAGCAAGACAAGGGGAGCAAAAGAAATCTCCACCAAAGTCAAAACAGTAAACGTGTTACACGTGATCAAGATAAAAACAATGCGGCACTCCCTGAAAAATATACCCAAGTGCCCGTCACCGTGAAGTCCCGCCACTGGTTGTCTCAACCGATCACCTTCAACCATCATGATTACGCATCAAGTATCCAGCATGCAGGATGGGCTGCACTGGTATTAGACCCAGTAATTGGCGGATACCACTTCACACAAGTCTTTATGGATGGAGGCAGTAGCCTAAACCTAATATATCAGGATACAATCCGCGGGATGGGGTTAGACCCAACACAAATTCGCCATAGCAATACTACCTTTAAAGGAGTAATGCCAGGCCCAGGGGCTCGTTGCACAGGCTCCCTCCTACTACAAGTTATATTCGGCTCCCTCGATAACTTCCGTCGCGAGCATTTAACTTCCCACATCGCTCCGTTTAAAAGTGGCTATCAAGCACTACTCGGACGTGAAGCTTTCGCTCGCTTTAATGCAATACCACACTACGCCTCTCTAACACTCAAGATGCCCAGTCCACGTGGCATCATTTCAGTACACGGAAGTATCAAGCGATCTCTGCGTGCCGAAGAGAGTGAGGCTGCCTTGGCAGCCGCACACTAAAGGTGCCCGGACCAGCAAAAGCATCCAATAGGTCGTCAAGACCTCAGACACAACTAACCAATTCCGGCGCCGCTATTCATATCAAATAGACGGTCACACCCCTATCTTTCAAAAGTACAGGGGGCTCAACGCACGTAGATGAGTGGCGATTTATTCTTATCTTGAATTATACACGGTTTCTTTAGAAAACTATCCTTTTGCACGATAACCTTTTTACCTAAATTCCTCTCTTTTACATATGATCATCGCGCTACACCCGTCCAGGATACGGCACAACAGAGACACAGGAGCAGACGTGCAGCAGGGACCCGGCCCAAGGATTCTTTTTAGATTAAGACCCTGCATAAACCTTTTTTTACTGTCTCTTGTTAATACATATCCACCGTTGCGAAGGATGCTGACGTCTTGGCATGTGGCCACGCCAGAACAATGCACGTACGTGGACACAAGGGGCTTCTTACAAAGGCCATTCTTCAGGCCCGGTTTATACGACAAAGACCGAATACCCTAGGGAGTGTTCGGCGTCGCGAGTTTGGCCCTATATGCATCAGCTCCGAATCATTGTCTTTGGTCAAATGTTGGGTTTGCCCGGCTCCTGTGTTTTGGTGCCTTACGTTCCGCTTTACCGGCTAAGGTAGCACTAGGAGAACTACTGTGATTGTGCCCTGGTTCATCCGGACGAGCACCTTAGTAGAGAAAGCCGAAAACTGACTGTCATGATCTAGCGTGAGACTGGTCAACCACTCGATGACCCATGGGAATGTTAGAATTCCTCCGCCTTAACGAAGGGCCGCTTTCCGGCCAGGCATATACGCACCCCGGGATAGGGAGAGTGCGGAGCTACCAGGGGCTATCTAGTAGCCCCACTGTCAAACTCCTATGGCTAAGTGAAAGTGTTAAAGCATTATAGTCCGGTTGCCTTGCTCGCTCCGCTATCACCTCCTTAATAGGACCAAGACGTTGGGTTAAGTGTGAATGCGTGTTTCTATGAACACCTCCGCATTATATGCGTGGGGTTTGAAGCCGACGACTGCAATCTGTCAGGTTATACACATGTATACATAAACGGCCACCCAGGAGGCATCACATTACTTTCAGGCAAAAGTATAAAAGTAGCCTGATAAAAATTTAAAAAGCATTTCGCTTACAATGAGATTACATGTCATTCAAACATAATATTTTTTGAGCACTGGGTCTCTATCAAACGAGCACCCTCAAGAACTTCCTCAAAGTAGTGCTCAGCAGCCCTTCGGCCTATGGCCGAATCCTGCACTGCAATAGTGGTAGCATCCATCTCTGCCCAGTATGCTTTAGCACGGGAAAAGGCCATCCGTGCGCCTTCTATACACGCCGACCTCTTCATCGCATTTATGCGCAGCACCACGTCGAGGACCTGCTGCACCAAGCTGAAATAGCTGCTCGGTTTTGACCTTCCGGACCATAGTTGATCCACAACAGACCTCATGGAGAGTCCGGACAACCTATTTAGTTCGGCCCATTTGGCTAATTGGTTCATCAACAAAAGCGGACGCTCGGGAGAAAGGAATTGCTTCCAAAACAGATGGTCTACTTCACGGTCCGTCTAACTCTGGAAGTACTTGGCCGCATCGGCAGCGCTCGCCGCCAAATCCATATACGCATCCTCCAAACTCCACAGCCGATCTAGAGGGGCATACCGTGGATCTCTGTACTTCCTCTGCAGCACAAAGGACTTCCCGGATACAATATCCCCGGCTTCCTGCAGTTCCTCCTTCTTTGCCCTCACAGCAGAGCGGAGGTCTTTTCCCATTACAGTAGCCTTCTCAAGGTCCGATGCCTTCGCCTGGTTTTCCTTTTCAAGAGCCCGGCAACGGTCTATGGCGGCTTTTAATTCTACGGCCATATTGGCCATCTTCTTCGGGCTCTCGCCATGTGCAGCCTTCTCGGCCCGCAACTCTTCGGCCGCCCTCATAGCAGCCGCATTACCCAATCTTGCTTGTTCCTTGGCTCGGGCAAGTTCCGCCCGCAAGGCTTCAACAGTGGCAGCTCCATCTGCAGTCATAACATGTTAAAAACACTGGCATCATACTCTTCCTATGTGGCGTTTACCGAGACAAGGATACTTACCCTGCGCCTTGTCAAGCCTTCTGTTAACAAGCTTGATGTCGGCATCTGCCGCATCCAACTGCCATTCTAAACGGGCAAACTGGCTAGTCCGGCTGGCCACCGGAGCTTCCATCTCCTGCACATAAAGGCAGCATGGTTATTACCTGGGTGCATGATCCTCTATTCGTCATCGTTTTCCGACGACAACCAGAGTCTCAGGGGCTACTGTCTACACAGGGCACACCTAACACGTGCAGGACTATTACACATTCCTTTTTACGTACCTCAAAGCATGTCAGTAGACTTATAAAAGCTTCATGCAATCCGCTTTCGGCGGACGATATCCTCTCCATCACCATATTCACCAGCACACGGTGATCATCTAAGATGGCCGCTCGCCCCACCAACTCCCTCATAACGTCCGATCGCACACTAGACGGCGCCGGACTCTTTTGTCTACTCTCTTCGGGAGCCGGACACTGGGCGCCTCGGGGATCAATTGGATCACCTTCTGGCCTCTCCGCATTCGGAGAGGCCCTCCGCGATGACACTTCAGGGTCGCCCGCTTCCAGAGCGGAGGAGTCCGGAGGAGGCGTCTCGCTCTCCATCATCTCTGGAAGAAGATCCCCCGAAGACGAGCTCATTTGAGAGAGGCTAAGGCCCGAACTGCACAAATATATGCGGTGGTTATTTTCTCAGAAGAAAAAGATGGCATATCTGTACTATTAAAGTTTTCGGGTCACTTACGACTCTCGAGAGAATTGATACCCCCGCGGACTTTGTGCGGCAGCAGCGCCCCCCAAGGTAGGGCCCCCGGTGGAAGATTTCTTCTCCCGTTTGGAAGCTTTGGCTCTCGAATTCCCGAGCGCCATCCTTTTCCTCTTCCGGTCGTCTTCCTTCACGGAGACGCTCGCTCCCTCGATTACATTAGGCAGTGTTGGGGGCCCGCGTCCGCCCGCATTACCCTCCACAGTATCTTCCTTTAAGGGATCCGGGCAAGGTGCGGTCTGGAGCATCTTTTCCAATACCGGATTCTCCAAACCCTCAGGGAGGGGGGCCGAACACCGAATCAACTTCGCCTTTGTTAGCCAGTCCTGGTTGAAAAAGCAAACTCTCAGAAATAATTTCGTGACGAAGGAAAGATAATATGTTCGGCCGGAAGATTCTTTACCTGTTCGGCGGCACGGTTACTGCTCGGGCCCACGTCCTCGGTGATTTCCGGACACTCTACTTGAGGTCTAAAGAATGACTTATATCCTCGTGCGTTAGGCCGAGAAAATTTTGAATGGCACACGGACCCTCGGGATTGAACTCCCACAAGCGAAGGGGCCGACGTTTGCAAGGCTGGACTTGACGAACCAGCATAACTTGTATTACCGCGACCAAACTGAGATCTTCGTTGAAGAGATCTCGAATGCGGCTTTGCAATAAAGGCACGTCCTTGGCTGGACCCCAGCTCAGTCCTCTGCTGATCCATGACATCAGTCGTGGTGGAGGTCCCGAGCGAAAAACGGGGGCGGCCGCCCACTTGGCACTTCTAGGAGTCGTGATGTAGAACTACTCCTGTTGCCATAATGCAGACACCTCTGGGATGGAACCTTTGGGCCACGGAGCTCCCGTCATATTGCATATTGAGGCGCCTCCACACTCTGTATGTTGCCCTTTGATCACCGTCGGCTTTACTTCAAAGGTCTTGAGCCATAAGCCAAAATGGGGGGTAACCCGGAGGAAGGCCTCGCATATGACAACAAAAGTCGTGATATGCAGGAAGGAGTCCGGAGCTAGATCATGGAAATCTAGCCCGTAATAAAACATCAAGCCCTTGACGAAAGGATTCAGTGCAAAACCTAGACCCCGGAGGAAGTGGGGGACGAACACAACGCTCTCGTTGGGTTTGGGAGAGGGGACGGCCTGCCCCCGGGGAGGCAGCCGATGCGATATTTCGGCGGTCAGATACCTGGCCTCCCTCAACTTTTTGATGTCTTCTTCCGTGACGGAGGAGGGCATCCATCGGCCTTGAAGGCTGGATTCGGACATGACTGAAGGTTTGGAACGCCTGACCTGAGCTTTGGGCGTTTGAGCTTGAGGCGGGGGAAGGGTTCGATTGAGCACGGGAGGGAAAAGTAAAAGCTTTGCCCCTTTATAAAGAGGGTTGATATCAAGCGTCCTCCCCGTGTCTGTTTGGACTTGCCTATGATCTAGGAGTCCTAGAAGCGATTGGGTTACCCATGTATGTATTGATGAGAATCCCGTAATAAGGGGACACGATCTCTGCTTTAACAAGACGTGCCAGGGAAACCACCTCACAAAACACGCTGAGGTGGGTAATTAAACAACTCGGATAAAGGCTTGGACATGGCGTGTCGCACCACGGAATACGTCAGCAGATTAGATTTGTATAAATATTATTCTCTCTATGGAAGTATGTGGAAACTTATTTTGCAGAGCCGGACACTATCTTTGTGTTCAAAATCTTCTATGAAGTACTTGGAGGAGGAATCCGCCTTGCAATGCCGAAGACAATTTGCGCGCCGGACTCGTCGTCATTGAAGCCTGGTTCAGGGGCTACTGAGGAAGTCCTGGATTAGGGGGTGTTCGGATAGCTGAACTATGCCTTCAAGCCGGACTCCTGCACTATGAAGATACTAGATTGAAGACTCCGTCCTGTGTCCGGAAGGGACTTTCCTTGGCGTGGAAGGCAAGCTTGGCGATACGGATGTTTAGATCTCCTACCATTGTGACCGACTCTATGTAACCCTAACCCTATCCGGTGTCTATATAAACCGGAGGGTTTTAGTCCGTAGGACAACATACACATCGACAATCATACCATAGGCTAGCTTCTAGGGTTTAGCCTCTCTGATCTCGTGGTAGATCAACTCTTGTACTGCCCATATCATCAATATTAATCAAGCAAGACGTAGGGTTTTACCTCCATCGAGAGGGCCTGAACCTGGGTAAAACTTCGTGTCCCCTGCCTCCTGTTACCATCTGGCCTAGACGCATAGTTCGGGACCCCCTACCCGAGATCCGCCGGTTTTGACACCGACACCTACGTTCCGCTCTATCGGCTAGGGTAGTAAAGGGAGAACTACTGCGATTGTGCTACCGGTTCACCCGGTGACGCACCTCAGTAGAGAAAGCCGAAAACTGACTGTCATGATGCGGCAAGAGCTGGTCAACCCCTTGATGACTTATCGGAATCTCTAGCAATTCCTCCGTGTCAAAGGACTTCTTTTCCGGTCAATTATGTAAACGCATCATATGAGTAAGCTGCATACATACTAGGGGCTATGTCGTAGACCCACCGTAAAACTCCTATGGCTAAGTGAAAGTGTTTATGCCCTATTGTCTAGTTGCCTGGTTCGCCACATTGACACCTCCTTCACGGACCAAGACGTTGGGTCAAGAGTGATCAGATGCTTTTTCGAACACCCCTGTACTTCCTACAAGGGGCTGAAGCCGACGACTGGAAAACTTTCGGATTATATTAAAACGGCCGCACAGGAGGAACACAAGCTTTTGAGCAAAATATACAAATAGATTTACTATAAAATTGTCTCATAAATTCTCATACACTTCACTCGAACATTATGTCTTTCGAGCATTGACCCTCTATCAAGCGGGAGGCTCCAAGGACATCTTCAGAATAATGCTCTGGTTCATGGCGGTCCTTGCCCTTGGGTGGACTCTTCAGCGCAACGTCGATGGCCTTCATATTCCCCAAGAACGTCTTGACTCGGGCAAAAGTCATCCGTGCACCTTCGATACACACCGATTGCTTCACAGTGTCGATACGTGGCACTACGTCAACAAGCCGCTGCACCAAGCCGAAGTAACTGTTCGGAACAGGCTCAGTTGGCCATAATCGGATTATGACGTTCTTCATGGCAGCACCGGATATCCTATGAAGCTCGGCCCACTGGGACATCTGCTCATTCAGCAACAGGGGGCGCTTCGAGGCGCCGAATTGTGACTAGAAAAGCTTCTCCATTGCGTACCAGTCCCGCGCCTGATAATACTGTGCCGCATTGGAAGAACTCTTTGGCAAGTCTAAAAAATCGTCCGGAGAACTCAACAATTGGTTAAGCTGAGCATAGTTCGGATCGCCGAACTTAGCCTATAGCAAAAATGGCTTACCAGCTACCATCTCCCCAGCTTGCCAGATATCCTCACGGGCTGCTCTGGATTCAGACCACGTCTCTCTCGCCTCTTGTAGGGCCTTGTCAATTTCAGCCATCTTGGCTTCATTCTCCTTCTCAAGGAGTTCACACCGGCTAGCAGCACTTTTTAGCTCGAGCGCCATCATGGATATCTTCTCCTCGTCTTGACGCCGAGTTGCTCGTTCGGCTTTTAACTCAGCCGATGCCTTCTCGGCAGCCGCATTACTACACCAGGCCTGCTCCTTCGCCCGGGCTACCTCTGCCCGAAGAATTTCAATGGCGGGAGCCCCATCTGCAGCCAGGCACAACTTTCAGCGTCATGCTTATATCACAAAAATGTATGTGCAGGGACTGCTCCGAATACATACCTTGCGACTTGTCAAGACGCATATTGATTAACGTAATGTCATCCCCGGCTACATCAAGCTTCTGTTGCAGCTCGGCAATATTCGCAGTGTGGGAGGAAGCCAGGGGGAAGCGGCATGTGTTCAAAGTTAATCAGATTAGTCCTCAGATATTTCTTTTGATCCTCCGTTCGCTTCATATGGGAAGCCAACCTGAGTCTCAGGGGCTACTGTCTATACATAGGTGTATTTTTTGAATAAAACACAATTGTACATATTACAGTACAAACCTCGAAACCTCTCAGCAGACTCGCAAAGGCCTCATTCAATCCGCTCTTTGCGGATAGGAATTTTTTTACCACCGTACCCATCAAGGTATGATGTTCCTCTGAAACTGATGCCTGCCACAGCTTGTTCGTCAAGATATCCAGCGCCTCTGGGTCTCCGGAGGCAGCCACAGGAGTACGGTCACCCTTTGAAGGGATCCGTTTAGGGTCTTTATTGTTGTTCCCCGGACCACGGGCCACTGAAGTATCACCTTCGTGTAGCATCTTCGTCATCCCTGGCACCACTTGTTGGTCAGGGGAGACCCTCCGCGACGACACCTCCAGGTCGTCTGCCCTATTGGATGGAGAAGCCGGTGGGGGCATCTCGGTTTCCATCATCTCTGGGTGAAGGTCCTATGAGGAAGAGGATTGTTGAAGGGGACTGCGCACTGAGCTGCAAAAAGATATATATTCCAGGCATCATAAGAAAATAACTGGATAGGTTTAAAACAACCTTGTTCACTTACGATTTGGCCGGAGGCTTGTCCTCGTCATGAGGCTGCGCTTTGACTTCCTCCAGGCCCGGGCCACCCCCTAGAGGCATCTTGCCTCGTTTAGGAGCCCGCTTCTCCCAATCTTCGGAGGCGGCCCTCTTCTTCCCGGGAGGGAAGGAGATAGTGGCCCCCCTTCACTTTTGTCTTCGGATGAGGGGATTTTTATTCCTCCGGACACAAAGTCCAAGGTTCCCTGGGAATAGAGGCCATCCTTGGTCCTCTTTCCCTCTGCCTCGTCCTCCTTCTCCGGCATTGGTATGGTGCTGGTGCCAGCATCCTTGTTAGGATAGGATTCGCTGGACCCTCGGGCAGAGGGGCCGAACACATAAGCAGTTCCGCCTTCTTAATCCAGCCCTGGAAAAAGATAGCTTGCTCAGTACCATATTACTGTATGCATGACCACAAAGTATTCGAAAATCAAGTGCTTACCGGGGTATCCGGACGATTACAGTTAAGGCCAGCGTCCTCAGCAGTATCCGGCCAATGTTTCCGCTTCCCAAAAAATAACTTCCACATCCCTTCGTGTGTGGCACCGAAGAAGTGTTGGAGGGTTTGTGGTCCTTCTGGATTAAAATCCCACATGCGGCAAGGCCTGCGCTGGCAGTGACGAAGCTATGTACCTAGGGTAGGGGCATGGACCTGTCCTAAGAGCCCTACCCAAGGACATCCATGGAAGAAGTCACCTTTCAATCGACTTGAAGGTACCCACTCGACGGATTTAAGACACTCGACCAAGAAGCTACCACTCGACCACGAAGCCAACCACTCGACTGCCAGGAGATCTAAAGTCATTCTGCAGGCAAACGGTCAGCTATTAAGTAGTCTTTATGGTCATTATAGCACTTTATTACCAGCGTTACCAGTAACGCCCCGCCTTAATGTACATTGAACCCTTGGTAACGTGGGCTGGCCGGGGTCCTGGCGCGCTCTATATAAGCCACCCCCCTCCCCCGAGACAAGGGTTCGCACCTCTGTTATGCACACGCCTATAATCCAATCGACCGCCTCCGGGCACCGAGACGTAGGGCTGTTACTTCCTCCGCCAAGGGCCTGAACTCATACATCTTGGTGTGTTTACAACTTCCCAATAGCGGAGATCTAGCCTCTCCATACACACCCCCCTACATCACTGTCAGAGTTAGAACCACGACAGTTGGCGCCCACCGTGGGGTAGGAATCTTGGCGCCTAATTGGAGAAGTTGCGATTCTTCCGATCCCTTTGATCATGGTTTCGTGCGGAGTATTGGTGGAGGGCCGCGAGATCCGTCTCGGCGCGCTCACATTCATCGCCGACGACTCCGCTTGGCTTCAGGAGGCTCCACTCGACATCGACGCGCTCCCCGTCCGCAGTGTGACGCACTTCCGTGCATACGTTCGTGGCGTCCTCCTGCGGCAGCCGTCGACCCAGTATCGGTCGGCCCCCGTGTCGTCTCCCCGCTCTGTCCCCCACAGGCGCAAGCGCTCCGGTAGGTCGAGACTTCAGAGGTGGGTGAGGCATGCCGTGGCTCGCCAGTCGGCCGCCCCACAAGTCGCGGCAATCGAGCCCGACGAATCCCTCTGCGGCCTGTTCGACCTGTCGACTGGCTCCGTGGAGACCGCATCCGAGTGCGACAGCAGCGACCCAGCGGCTGAGGTTCTGGCGGTCGATGGAACACACAGTCCTCCCGGTTTCCCTCGCGCTGATGGAGGCGCGGGTGGGGGCGACCCGTCGCATCCCCATGACGACTATCTCCCCGAACCTCTCACGGCGTCGCAGCGAGAGGAGCTTCGCCGCCGGAACATAGACGCACTCCACACTCCTATCATCGGAGAAACCCCCGAGGCCCGGGCCTTGGAGGACGCGCGCTTGGCTAACTTGGCCGAGCGCACTCGACTGGAGAATCTACAGCGAATACTCGACGAGCAAGCGCGTCAGCGAGCTCCCGAGTCCAGCCGACGTCAGCTCTTCTTGCCGACGCAGGTATATCGAACCCCAGTTCAGAATTTGGCCGCCGCGGCCTGTATAGCAGAATCGATTCAGCCCTCCCAGTCACAGGCTGGCAGGGGCTTGTTGCAGATCAGAGCGTTGCTCCGGGCGGCGGGGAACCAGAATTCCGCTATTTCTCAGTCGTGGAATAGGATCCACAGTCGATCCATTGCAATAGATACAGTCCAATTGGCTCATAGCCCGAGATCGCCCCCGAGGCGTGAGGGACGTGGAGACCGGCACGATCAGTACAGAAGAAATGAGCAGTATGATCACCGATTCGATCATGAGGATCGACGTCGAGTGCCAACCCCTCCCCTGAGGAGTGGGTCATATGCGCCTCGACAGCGAGACGACAGGCGCCCTCATAGTGTTGGGCAGAGGATTCCAGTCGACCCCAGGGACCCAGGCTTTGATGCGAGATCCATCCTCGTTCAGGGTCTGGTTGACAGGAACAGAGCTCGCCGAGAAGGCCACGACAGAGACACGTCTGCCAGCAGCAAAGTATGTGTTTCAGGGCCAGAGTGTTTCAGTCGAGCCATCAGGGCCGCAGTGATTCCTCCCAACTTCAGGTTGGCGACTGGAGTCAGCAAGTTCACCGGTGAGTCTAAGCCTGACACTTGGCTTGAAGATTACCGAGTGGCTGTACAGATTGGCGGTGGCAATGATGAGGTGGCCATGAAGCATTTGCCTCTCATGTTAGAGGGCTCAGCCAGAGCGTGGCTAAATCAGTTAGCGCCCAGCAGCATCCACACTTGGGAGGACCTCTCCCGAGTGTTTGTCACAACCTTTGAGGGAACATGCAAGCGACCTGCAGGCCTTACAGAGTTGTGGTCTTGCATGCAGAAACCGAATGAAACGCTAAGGGATTACATCCAGAGGTGGATCACATTGCATCACACAGTTGAGAATGTTCCAGATCATCAAGCAGTTTGTGCCTTCAAAGAAGGCGTTAAGTATAGAGAATTGAATCTGAAGTTCGGTCGAACTGGAGAGATGTCTCTGAATCGGATGATGGAGATTGCCACCAAATACGCCAATGGCGAAGACGAAGATCGCCTTCGGAGTGGCAAGCACAAGGCAGTCGCCCAAGAAACCGAAGGAAACTCCAGTCGGAAACAGAAGCGGAAGGCCGAGCCAGCCGCCCCTGGGGACGCCCTGGCCGTAACCCAGGGAAATTTCAAGGGAAAAGCCAAGGGCCCCTGGAAGCCCAAGAAAGTCGAGGATCAAGATGGAAATGATGTTTTGGATCTGCCATGTCACATCCACACCAAGAAAGATGAAGAGGGTAATTTTATTTACCCAAAGCATACCACTCGACAGTGTCGGCTCCTGATCCAGCAGTTTCAGGGCAAGCAGCCCAAAGATAAGGAAAAAGAGCCGGACAGAGTTGAGGACAAGGATGATAGTGACGATGGATACCCCCAAGTCAATTCCACCCTGATGATTTTTGCTGATGTCAAAAGCAAAAGTCGACTGAAAGTCATTAATCGTGAAGTGAATATGGTTGCTCCGGCAACACCCAGTTATCTGAAGTGGTCTCAGACTGCCATAACATTTGACCAGTCTGATCACCCCACGCACATTGCCACCCCTGGGAGGCAAGCTTTGGTGGTCGACCCAGTTGTCGAAGGCTCTCGACTGACCAAAGTCCTGATGGATGGTGGCAGTGACCTGAACATACTGCATGCTGAAACATTGAAAGGGATGGGCATTCCGATGTCCAGGCTCAGTACCAGCAATATGAGCTTCCACGGAGTCATTCCCGGGAAGAAAGCCGAATCACTCGGCCAGATTGCTCTTGATGTGGTTTTCGGTGATTCAAAGAATTACCGCAAGGAAAAGTTGACATTCGAGGTTGTGGACTTCCAAGGTGCTTATCATGCCATTTTGGGCAGGCCAGCTTATGCACGCTTCATGGCCTGACCATGTTATCTGTATCTCAAATTGAAGATACCTGGTCCCAAAGGTGTGATCACTGTTACAGGCAATCGGAAGAAGGCAGAAGATTGTTTTCAGAAAGGCTCAAAGATTGCTGACGCTCAGATGGCAGTGGTTGAGCTGCAAGAGTATCAGAAGACTGCAGATCCGAGTGAGTTGCTATGAGCTAAGAAGCCCGCTTTAGAGTCAACTTTTCAGTCGTCCGGTGAAACGAAGGCAGTTCACATTCACCCGACCCACCCCGAGGCTGCCCCGACTCACATCTCAACGACGCTCGACTCCAAATAGGAAGAAGCACTCATCCAGTTCCTCCGTGAGAACTGGGACATCTTCGCATGGAAGCCTTCTGACATGCCTGGAATTCCCAGGGGGCTGGCTGAGCACCGTCTATGAGTCGACCCAAAGTTCAAGCCTGTGAAAGAACATCTTCGACGGTCCGCCGTCCAGAAGAGGAAAGCCATTGGCGAGGAGGTGGCTCGGCTCTTAGCAGTGGAGTTCATCCGAGAGATTTACCACTCCGAGTGGCTCGCCAATGTTGTCATGGTCCCCAAGAAGGACAAGTCGCTTCGCATGTGCATCGACTTTAAACGTATCAATCAGGCCTGCCTAAAAGATCATTTTCCTCTCCCTCGCATCGACCAAATAGTCAACTCGACTGCGGGGTGTGAGCGATTGTCTTTTCTAGATGCCTATTCCGGGTACCATCAGATCCGTCTGTATGGACCCGATGAGATCAAAACAGCTTTCATCACTCCATTCGGGTGCTTCTGTTACGTCACCATGCCCTTCGGCCTCAAGAACGTTGGAGCCACGTTCATGAGGATGATTCAGAAGTGTTTGCTCATTCAGATCAGTCAGAACGTGGAAGCATACATGGATGATATTGTGGTCAAGTCACGGAAAGGTTCCGACCTGCTGACTGACCTTGCTGAAACCTTTCCCAACCTCAGGAGGTATGATATCAAGCTTAATCCATCAAAGTGCACATCCGGAGTTCCGGGTGGAAAGTTACTCGGTTTTCTCGTTTCCGAACGAGGAATCGACGCCAATCCCGAGAAAATTGGCACCATACTCCGGATGAAGCGCCCTGTGCGTGTGCACGATGTCCAGAAGCTTACAGGTTGCTTGGCCGCTCTAAGTCGATTCATTTCTCATCTCGGTGAAAAGGCGTTGCCTCTTTACCGACTGATGAAGAAGTATGACAAGTTTAAGTGGACTCCAGAAGCTGATGCAGCGTTTGCAGACCTCAAAGCTCTGCTCTCCACCCAGCCGGTGCTTGCTGCCCCAATCAGTAAAGAGCCTCTGCTGCTTTACATTGCGGCCACGGGACAAGTTGTCAGTACAGTACTTACAGTCGAGCGGGAAGAAGAAGGAAAGGCCTTCAGAGTTCAGCGCCCAGTATACTATGTGTCTGAAGTTTTGACTCCTTCGAAGAAAAGATATCCCCATTACCAGAAGCTTGTATATGGGATTTACATGACCACGAAGAAGGTTGCACACTACTTCTCTGACCATTCCATTACAGTCGTCAGCAACGCTCCACTGTCAGAGATTCTGCACAACAGAGATGCAACTGGTCGAGTGGCCAAGTGGGCGATTGAACTCCTTCCCTTAGATATCAAGTTTGAAGCAAAGAAGGATATCAAGTCCCAAGCAATCGCAGCTTTCGTCGCCGAGTGGATCGAGCAGCTACTTCCGACTCAAGTTCACTCGGAGCACTGGACCATGTTCTTCGATGGATCTAAGATGCTGAATGGTTCCGGTGCTGGGGTACTATTAGTCTCCCCCCTAGGAGATAAGCTCAAATACGTTCTCCAGATTCACTTCGATTCCTCCAATAATGAAGCAGAATATGAAGCACTTTTATATGGGTTGCGCATGGCCATTTCACTCGGCGTCCGTCGCCTCATGGTCTATGGCGACTCAGATTTGGTGGTTAATCAGGTGATGAAGGAGTGGGACATCAGAAGCCCAGCTATGACTGGCTACTGCAACGCAGTAAGAAAGCTGGAAAAGAAATTCGAGGGGTTAGAGCTTCATCACATCCCCCGACTGAAAAATCAAGCAGCTGATGATCTGGCAAAGATAGGCTCCAAGAGAGAAGTCATTCCCAGCAATGTGTTTCTAGAGCACATCCGCTCGCCGTCAGTCCAGGAGGATCCTTTTACAGAAGAAGCCCCGCAACCGAAAAGTGCCACAGATCCGACTGAAGTCGAAATTCCTGCTGTGGTCGACCTAATGATGGAAGTCTTGACAATCACTCCCGACTGGACGATACCATACATTGCGTATATCTTGAGGAAACAACTTCCAGAGGACGAAGAAGAGGCCCGACAGATCGTCCGCCGATCCAAAGCCTTCACAGTCATAAAGGGACAGTTGTATAGAGAAAGCGCGACTGGAATCGGTCAGAAGTGCATAACACCAGAAGAGGGTCACATAATCCTTGATGACATCCACTCGGGGACCTGTGGTCACCATGCGTCTTCTTGGACCATTGTGGCTAAAGCATACCGAGCGGGATTTTACTGGCCAAGAGCAAATGAGATGGCAAAAGAGATAGTCGACAAGTGTGGAGGGTGCCAGTTCTACTCCAACATGTCACACAAGCCTGCATCGGCCCTAAAGACCATTCCACTCGTCTGGCCCTTTGCTGTCTGGGGACTGGACATGGTTGGTCCACTGAGAACAGGCAGGAGCGGTTTCACTCATGTGCTTGTGGCAGTCGACAAATTTACCAAATGGATTGAAGCTAAGCCCATCAAGAATCTTGATGCTTGCACTGCTATCAGTTTTGTCAGAGGGCTAACATTCAGATATGGAGTCCCGCATAGCATCATCACTGACAATGGGTCAAACTTTGATTTGGACAAGTTCAGAGCTTTTTGCGCCTCTCAAGGCACACGAGTCGACTACGCATCGGTCGCCCATCCCTAGTCGAATGGACAAGCAGAGAGAGCAAATGGTCTGATTCTCAAAGGACTAAAGCCTCGACTGATGCGTGATCTCAAGCACGCGGCAGGTGCTTGGGTCGACGAGCTTCCGTCAGTTCTGTGGGGATTGAGGATCACCCCGAACCGGTCGACTGGAAGAACTCCATTCTTTCTGGTTTATGGAGCCGAGGCAGTTCTGCCGAGTGATCTTCTTCACAACGCACCCGGAGTTGAACTTTATACCGAAGATGAAGCAGAACAAGCCCGGCAAGACGCAGTCGACCTCCTAGAAGAAGAGAGGGAGATGGCCATGATCAGATCGACCATTTATCAGCAAGACTTGCGTCGATTCCACGCCAGGAATGTGAAGAGTCGAGCCTTCCAAGAAGGAGATTTGGTCCTCCGAGTGGATCAACAGAAACCACACAAGCTTGCTCCTACTTGGGAAGGCCCCTTCATCGTCACCAGAGTCCTCCACAATGGAGTGTATCACCTCTACAATGTTGATCGCCAGATCGACGAGCCGCAAGCTTGGAATGCGGAACTGCTCCGCCCCTTTTACACTTGAGTTCTCCCTTGGACGAGATGTAATAAGAAAAAAATTCTGCATTTCATTTTTATCAAAGGCAAGAGTGTTCCAATAATTGCTGTCACTTTTGTTTGCATACGAAATCCCCCAGTGGGTGACTTAGCTGCGAATCTGTTTCGCCTAAGTTTGAAAAATCCTATCGAATGGAGAGCCAGACTCCCACTCGAGGGCTTAGCTGCAGCCCAGTGCTTGCCTAAGTGTTCAAAAATCCTACCGAGTGAGAGCAATCCTCCCACTCGGGGGCTTAGCTGCAGTCCAGTACTCGCCTAAGTTCTCCCACTTAGAGACTTAGCTGCAGTCAGGCACTCGCCTAAGTTTGAAAAAAAAATCCTACCAAGTGGAGAGCAATCCTCCCACTCGGGGGCTTAACTGCAGTCCAGTACTCGCCTAAGTTCTCTCACTTAGAGACTTAGCTGCAGACAGGCACTCGCCTAAGTTTGAAAAAAATCCTGCTGAGTGGAGAGCAATCCTCCCACTCGGGGGCTTAGCTGCAGTCCAGTACTCGCCTAAGTTCTCTCACTTAGAGACTTAGCTGCAGACAGGCACTCGCCTAAGTTTGAAAAAATCCTGCCGAGTGGAGAGCAATCCTCCCACTCGGGGGCTTAGCTGCAGCCTAGTGCTCGCCTAAGTGTTTAAAAATCCTACTAAGTGGAGAGCAAACCTCCCACTCGGGGGCTTAGCTGCAGCCCAGTGCTTGCCTAAGTGTTTAAAAATCCTACCGAGTGGAGAGCAAACCTCCCACTCGGGGGCTTAGCTGCAGCCCAGCGCTCGCCTAAGTGTTTAGAAATCCTACCGAGTGGAGAGCAAACCTCCCACTCGGGGGCTTAGCTGCAACCCAGTGCTCGCCTTAGTTTTTAAAAAATCCTACCGAGTGAGAGCAAACCTCCCACTCGGGGGCTTAGCTGCAGCCCAGTGCTCGCCTAAGTGTTTAAAAAATCCTACCGAGTGAGAGCAAACCTCCCACTCGGGGGCTTAGCTGCAGCCCAGTGCTCGCCTAAGTGTTTAAAAATCCTACCGAGTGGAGAGCAAACCTCCCACTCGGGGGCTTAGCTGCAGCCCAGTGCTCACCTAACTACAGGACACAACCCAATCCGCAAGAAGTTACGCCACAAATACAAGGTTATTCCGAGTGAAGATCAAGTTCCACTTGACAGATCAAACCATGAAGATATCCAACGAGAAATCAAGTTCGGATAAAGCCTACAGGTCCCAGACCTCAGATCAAAGTACTCGAGCCCTCGGCTCGGCAGAGTTTAACGGTTACAAATCCACTTGGCATTCCGAGGCAAATTTAAAGTGAAGCATAAAAGTTTTTCATTCCTTAGGTGGAGGACTGGAAGGGGCGGTGAACTCGTCCAAGTCGATCCCGTCTGCAATACGAGTGGCAGCAGCGATGAAAGTCTCCATGAAGTCTTGAAAGCTATGCTTCCTGGTATTGGCAACTTGGATGGCGGCCAGCTTTTCTTCTCGCGCCTCCTTGCAATGGACGCGGACCAGAGACAGAGCGACATCAGCACCACATCTAGCAGAAGATTTCTTCCATTCCGCCACTCGACCCGGGACTTCATTCAGTCGAGCCATTAGAGACTCGAGGTCGTTCTAAAGTGTCATCCCAGGCCAGAGTGATGTGTTGATCCGCGACATCGCAACCTTCAGTCGAGCAAGATAGTCAACAACACTGGTAACACAAGACTCCAGTCGGAGCACATTCATAGCAGCCTCATCCTTCACGAGAGAATTGGCGGGGTCCAAGCCTGGCTCCACTCGACTGGTTTCCTCTTTGAAGTTCTGGCAGAATTCTGCAAACACGATTCAAGAGTCAGACAGTGGCTCTACACAGGCTTGGCAACTGCAAGACAGTCGGGGCAGAGTAATTACCTTCGAGCATGACGAACAGCTTCTTGGCGAGTCCACCGAGATAAGCCTCCAGATCGTTTACCTTCCCCGCCAGCTTACCCGCCTGGTCGTGCAGAACAATCTTGTCATTCTTCAGTCGGCTGACCTCTTGATTAGCTGTCTCGAGAGCAGTTTTCAGCCTGGAGTTCTCCTGTTCAAGAGTTCCGACCGAAGCCATTTTCTCTTCTGCAAGCTTCGTTCTGCTCAAGGCCTCCTTCTGTGCTTCTGCAAGATCTTCATCCTTCTTCTTCAGAGCTTCTTCCAGTTTATCTGCGGCACGTCGAGTGAAATCAACATCAAGAATGGACAAACAAGAAAAATCACTCGTCAAGAATGGAGAACCTCACCAGCCATACCTTTTGCTTCTTCTTGCGCCTTCTTCAAATTCTCTTGAGCAAGCTTCAAGTTAAGGTTGAGCTGGATCTGTTGATTCTCCAACTCAGTATAGCGAGCTACAAGTTCACAGGATTTCTGCAAAAAGAAAACTCAGTGGACAGATGTCCAAGATAAGTTGCTTCCGAGTAACTAAAAGACAATGATGGCGTTTCTAAGACTACAGCCGAATCAAAAACATTCGACAGTAGTCTCGGGGACTACACCCAGTGGGTGCACTCAGTGTGCCCCCACAGTAAGAAAAAAGTCGACTGCCCGCAGTCGACCGGATACAGTTCCATTCAACATGGCCTGACCAGACCGAGTGAAGAAATACAGCTACAACAACACAATATAAAGACTACAGTCGACTGCCAGCAGTCCACCGTAGTCTCGGGGACTACACCCAATGGGTGCACTTAGCGTGCCCCCACTCGTCCAAGAATTGGCAGACACACCCAGTGGGTGTACAGATATAAAGATCTTCAGAAAAGAGGTTCTTCAAACAGCATACCGTAACAGACCAAGTGTTGAGTCGACTGACCTGGACGTTACTCTGAAGAGCCGAACTCGCGTCATAAGCCGCTTGGCTAGCCTCCCGAGCCTCTTTCACTTGTTCCATCATGATCCCCGCCTGGCGTATGGCCTCTTTTGCGGCAGCTGCTTGGTCCTCAGGGACGGGGTACGCGACAAAAAGTGAAGGCGGATCCGCAGTTGACGTCGAGGGCCGCACCCTCGTCAGAGGAATGGCGAAAGTCACAGAAGCCCGAGTGGTTTCACCACCGTCTCGAGCTACGGGCTCAGGCGCCGGAGTGGATTGTGGGGTCTCGCCAGCCGACGCTCCCCTGGTCCTTCTCACTCTCAGCGGCGCGTCATCATCGTCATCCGGAAGGTTGATAACATGAGAAGGAGCTACAAGAAAAAATTCAATCGACCAGAGTTGTAATAAGTGTCTAGTCGACTCAAGGCAGAACATCAGTAATCATACCAGGGTTGGAGGTAACAGCATCCTCCATCTCTTGGTCATCGTCCTTGGCGGAGACCTCAGAAGTAGCAACACTGCAAATCTCAAAAGTCAGTCAGTTGGCTCAATGAATCGACCAAGGATCTGTCCATGGTCGACAAAGGAAAACAAGTTTTGTTATTACCCAGAAATGGTGGGGACAGCCATCTTCATCTTGGGCAGAGCCTTGGGCGGCTTGGACGGTGTCGTGCGTGGGTGCTTGGGAGCCTTTCCAGTCGGCGTAGGAGAAGAGGTCCGAGGCGTTTCGACGACTGCCCAACAAGAGCAGTCGCCTTACCACATTCCCGCGCTGGATCGTGTGTGAGCTTGGATCGCCTCTCCGGGCTGGGAGGTTCAACCTCCTCCTCCTCCTCTTCGCTGGAGTCGACGTCGTCGTCTCCCTCTCCTTCGCCATCGAACTCCCACTCGCCTTGATCGTCTCCACTCTCACCTCTGCTCGCCTCCCCTTCCTCAGTCGGCTCCTGTGCCTCGTTGGGTGTCGAGTACATCTCAGTAGTCGCCTGGAAAACAACAGACAAGACAAAAGTCAGTCGACCAATTCAAAGAAGACCAATGAAGAAAACAAGATCTCAGTCGGGAGCATAAAGTCAGACCTAGTCCACTTCGTATGTGTTCTCGAGTGGAGAAACCCTCCTGGCTCCTCGGGGGTTGTCTTTGTTTCCTGTGATGCTCGTCAGCCACCCCTCCAACATCTCATTAGTGACCTCCTCCGGGTGGATCCGAGTGGTGTCTTTGAGGCCCGAGTACAGCCACATCGGGTGGTCACGAGCCTGGAGCGGTTGGATGCGCCTCCGAAGGAAAACCTCCAGCAAGTCCATGCCAGTCACGCCATCGCGGACAAGCTGAACCACTCGACCAACCAGCACTTTGACTTGGGCTTTTTCTTCTGGCGTCACTTTCAGAGAAGCAGGTTTTTGAGCTCGGTCGAGAGAGAAAGGGGGAAGCCCAGTCGACTGTCCTGGGGTCGCCTGGTCTTTGTAGTAAAACCAGGTCGCCTGCCAACCACGGACCAACTCTGGGAAAATGATAGATGGAAAACAACTCTTTCCCCTCGTCTGGATCGCCAGGCCCCCTCACAGCCGGATCACTTGCGTCCTTTTGTCACTCAACTTGGCCTTCTTGACCGATTGGGAGCGGCAAGTAAAGATGTGCTTAACGAGTCCCCAATGGGGGTGGCAACCCAGGAAACCCTCACACAAGGAAATGAAGGCGGCAAGGTACACGATAGAGTTGGGAGTGAAGTGGTGGAGCTGCGCTCCGAAGAAATTTAGAAAACTCCGGAAAAAAGGATGAGGAGGCAGAGAAAACCCTCGATCGATGTGGGTGGCGAGAAGGACACACTCACCATCATGAGGTTGGGGCTCGACTTCTCCCCCCGGGAGACGCGCAGCTTCGTAAGGAATGACTCCCCCCTCAACCATATCATCGAGGTCTTCCTGCCGAATCACCGACGGCATCCAGTCGCCCTGGATCCAGCCTCTGGGCAGAGCAGTCCTTGAGGAAGATCCGCCCCGAGCGGACTTCTTCCCTTTCCCCTGCACCGCTGCCTTCTTCGCGCGCTCCAGAGCAGACGTCTTGCCCTTCACCATCGTCGCCGGTGAATCTCGAATGGGTCTGCGGTGCTAGGGTGAGAGCGGAGGTGGCGGAGGACTTCGCGAAGGGAGAAACAAGAGAAAGAAGAGAAACGAGAGAGCACTGTTCGGAAACCCGAGCCGGCGGCTTATAAGAGGCCGCTCCCGAGTGGCTGACTGGTAGGCCCAGGCTATCCCGTCAAATCCCACAGCAGACATGCGCGCAGCACGTGGCAGAAAAGGTGGCGCGGGAATCGAGGAGCTTCCGCCTTATCACATCCGATTACTGCGGGCGCGCCTCTCCCGCTCGCTCCCCGATGTTCAAATCCCGCGAAATCCGTGGGCTGCGGAACAACTCATCAAACATAAGATCCCTCTCGCGCTGGCACTCGGTATTTCACAAGTAAGGAAATTCACTCGACGGGAGACCAAGAATGGATCAAGGCGACCAAAAGAAGTTGACAACGTCATCCTTGGCGATTGATCCAGTACAAGACATTCATATGACGCTAAGAACCAGTCGGAAGGACCCCCAACTCCTTCCCCACTCGAACCTCGATCCATTCGGGGGCTAATGACGAAGCTATGTACCTAGGGTAGGGGCATGGACATGTCCTAAGAGCCCTACCCAAGGACATCCCTAACAGAAGTCACCTTTCAATCGACTTGAAGGTACCCACTCGACGGATTTAAGACACTCGGCCAAGAAGCTACCACTCGACCACGAAGCCAACCACTCGACTGCCAGGAGATCTAAAGTCATTCCGCAGGCAAACGGTCGGCTATTAAGTAGTCTTTATGGTCATTATAGCACTTTATTACCAGCGTTACCAGTAACGCCCCGCCTTAATGTACATTGAACCCTTGGTAACGTGGGCTGGCCGGGGTCCTGGCGTGCTCTATATAAGCCACCCCCCTCCTCCGAGACAAGGGTTCGCACCTCTGTTATTCACACGCCTATAATCCAATCGACCGCCTCCGGGCACCGAGACGTAGGGTTGTTACTTCCTCCGCGAAGGGCCTGAACTCGTACATCTTGGTGTGTTTACAACTTCCCAATAGCTGAGATCTAGCCTCTCCATACACACCCCCTACATCACTGTCAGAGTTAGAACCACGACAGGCAGGGCAGGATTCGGTGGACTAACATCACTTGGATCACACTAACGAGATCGATATCTCTCGAGGAGGGTCCGGATGTAGCTTTGTAATGTCCACACTTCATCCACTAATCCCCAGTCTAGACCCTTGTTGACCCATGACGCGAGCCGTAACGGTGGGCCGGGCGGAAGGTGGGGGCAGCTACCCATTTAGCACTGCGGGGCTCTGTAATATAAAACCACTCCCGCTGCCAGTAATTGGAAGCCTCAGAAAAAGAACCTTTTGGCCAGGGAGTGTTGGCGAGTTGGCTGATTGTAGCACCGCTGCACTCCGCCTGTTCCCCATCGACTACCTTCGGCTTCACACTAAAGGTTTTGAGCCATAAGCCGATGTGTGGGGGGATTCGAAGGAAGGCCTCGCATGTAATGATAAATGCCGAGACATGGAGGATAGAGTCCGGGGAAGATCGTGAAAATCGAGTCCGTAATAAAACATTAGCCCTCGGACAAAGGGGTGAAGAGCAAACCCTAACCCCCAGAGGAAGTGGGAGACGAATACCACCCTCTCGCCAGATCCGGGGGTTGGGATAACTTGTCATTGAGCAGGAAGCCAGTGGTGGATTTCTGTGGTCAGATATCTAGCCGCCCGAAGCTTTGTGATATCCTCCTCTGTAACGGAGGAAGCCACCCATCGGCCTTGGGAGCTGGATCCGGACTTGATGGGAAGGCTGAAAGCAATGGAGTCGAACCTTGGGTGCTGGAACTCGGGGTTGGGGAGGCTTAGGAGAGGTTTGGCATAAAAGGACGACCCTTGGTTCCTTTATATACACCTCTGGTATTGAACGTCTCCTCCTAAGCCTAAGAACCTGCCTATTCCGGAGGAATCTTTCTCGCAGGATGGTTGGGTTACCCACGCACGTATTGATGAAAATCCCGTAATATGGGGACACGATCTATGCTTTGACAAGACATGCCAATGACAACCGCGTCTCGAAACGTGGGGCGAAAAACAGTTTGAAATTATGACCGGGCAGGCGTGACGTCACATTACTAAATCTTTCAGCAGATTGGACTCGTGTGTTATTATATTCCCTTTGTGGTGTGTGTGTTACAGGTCTGGACACGATCAATTCGTCTAGAGTCTATTCGGGAGTTCGGAAGGAGGAACCCGCCTAGCAATGCCGAAGACAGCACTATGCGCCGATACCTTGTCATTGAAGCTAGGTTCAAGGGCTACTAAGGGAGTCCTGGAGTAAGGGGTCCTCGGGCGTCTGGCCTGTTATCTATGGGCCGGACTGATGGGCTATGAGGATATGAAGACCGAAGACTATACCCGTGTCCGGATGGGACTCTCCTTGGCATGGAAGGAAAGCTTCGCGACGGAATATGTAAATTCCCTTCTTTGTAATTGACCTTGTGTAACCCTAGATCCTCCCGGTGTCCATATAAACCGGAGGACTTAGTCAGGATAGGATATACTCAATACCGTAGTCTTACAGGCTAGACTTCTAGGGTTTATCCATTATGATCTCGTGGTTTATCAACTCTTGTAATACTCATATTCATCAAGATCAATCAAGCAGGAAGTAGGGTATTACCTCCATAGAGAGGGCCCGAACCTGGGTAAACATCGTGTCCCCTGTCTCCTATTACCATCAACCTTAGACGCACAGTTCGGGACCCCCTACGCGAGATCCGCCGGTTTTGACACCGACAGTCATGATGACATTCACCTGAAGATTTGCAAGGCACCTTTTGGGAACCCAGATTTTCTTCATAGGAGAGTCGTTCCTGCAGTTAGTGCCAACATATCTAGCAAATACTTCACCATTCTGATTTTCGAACAGTTTATAGTTGGAGTCAAATGACTATCAGATGCATATGAAGATTCACATGTAAAGCCAGATAAAGTAGATGGATCCACCAAAGGTCCCTTTGCTGCAACCCATGAGCTTTTGGGATACTGCTCAGGTTTCCAGTAGGTCCCATCAGCATTGAGTTTCCTCTCGAAGGCAATACCCTCTTTCCAAGGGTTCCTGTTCATGATTTTCTTTTTAAGCACATCAGAAAGAGCCTGATCCCCTTTGAGGCTTTTGTACATGCCTGTCACATAGAATTCCTTAAGCCCTGCATCATCATTGATACTAGCAATGTCCTCAGATGAGGAATTAGTAATAGCAGACACAGTAGAAGAAATTGCAGCAATGGAAGCATTTGAGCATTCAGGTGAAGAATTAGCAGTTTCACATTCAATGCACTTCAAACATGGAGGAACAAATTCATCCTAAGTAGCGCTGATTTGTTGAGCAAGTAATGAATCGCACACCTTCCTAAGATCTTCATAACTCATTCTTAACTGCTGAAGATCTTGCTTTCTTTGAAGAAATTCACAAGAAAGCTTGTCATGATCAGATAAGAGAGTGTTATGATGACCTTGAAGATTGTCAAACTTGGACTGCAGTTCCTGAAAACTTTTAGCCATGGCTTTAGAACGATCCATTTCTTCACCCAACATGTCATCACTCTCATTCAACATGTTTTGAACTTTTTCCAAAGCTCTTTGTTGTTTAGTGGCAAGGGAAGCAAGTTTGACATAACTGGGTCCAAATTCATCACTAGATTCATCATCACTGGACTCAGACAAGTAGCATTCAGTAACCTTGGCACCTTTTGCCATAAGACATGGTGCGTAGGATGATGATTCTGGATTGAAAGTCATAGCCTTGCGCGATTCCATGAATTCTTCGAACCGGGGTTCATGGTGAGATCGATGACCTTCTTAGACCTCAGAGAGTCGGTCCCATATGAGTTTCGCATGGCTGGGATGCATAACGTTCTTGAACTGATTTTGTGACAAGCTGGAGCAGATGATGTCCTTCACCATGAGGTTGGGAAGCGTGTATTTGCGAATATCATCAGTCTCCACCATCTTGCATAGTTCAGTAAGACCAATCTCGGTGACGGTCCAAAGTTCATTGTTCATCGCCATGAGACACTTCTTCATCATGGCCTTCCACTTGGGATAATCATGGCCGTCAATGATGGGCCATGTCATAGTCTTCATTCCTATGGTCGACATAACTAAAACTCCAGGCGATTAAACCAAAATCACAGAGAACAAGGGAGTACCTTGCTCTGATACCAATTGAAAGTGCGTTAAGTCAACTCGAGGGGGGTGAATAGGCGATTTTTATGAATTCTTCATTGAGGAATTTCAGGGTGAGGAACTTCCTAAGAGAAGAACTACTTGCGGCGGAATAAGTACTCAGAAGTAAACATAACAGATCATGAGCATGGTCTTCATGATGAAATGAAAACAAGCATAGAGTAATGAAAGCGTAAACACATGATAAATAGAATGAAGACAAATAGATTGAAGAAATTGAGCTAAGGAAATACAGAAAGTCTTCAGTCAAAGTCATCAAACAGATATGAACAAGCACACAACACGGAAATGAGGAAATGGAAGGGTTGAGGAAATGGAACCAGTTAGCTCGGTGAAGACAATGATTTGGTAGACCAGTTCCAACTGTTGTGACAGTTGTACGTCTGGTTAGGGCGGCTAGGTATTTAAACCTAAGGACACACAGTCCCGGACACCTAGTCCTGAACACGCAGCACAGGACACTTACTCCTCACCGTATTCCCCTTGAGCTTAGGTCACACAGACCTCGCCCAATCACTCGTGGTAAATCTTCAGGTGACTTCCAAACCTTCACAAACTCGGTCACTCGGCGATCCACAATTTCCTCTTGGATGCTCTAGACCATGATGCCTAACCGTCTGGACGATGCACAGTCTTCAAAGGTAACAAGCGTCAGATCCATGCAGGATCAATCTATTCAGTGATGCTCAATCACTTTGGGTTCGAAGGTGTTTGGGTTTGGGTTTTCCTCACTTGATGATTTTCGCTCAAAGTCCTTGGAGGATGGGATGCTCAAAAATGACAAGTGTCAGTTTCTCTCGGAGCAGCCAACCAGCTAGTGGTTGTAGGGGGCGACTATTTATAGCCTAGGGAGTAGCCCGACATGATAGGACATAAATGCCCTTCAATGATATGACCGTTAGGTGGAAGGATATTTTGGGACAGCTGGCACGTAGCACATAAACGGTCGGAAATTTGACTATCAAATTCCTGAGGGCTATCATGTTCCTCACTTGTAGGCAATTCGCACTGGCGAATTCCTAACTCCTCAGTCAGAACAAATTCCTCAGTGACCAGAAGAGCTTCATCTCTGTCATTGAAGAAATTTGACTGAACGGTATGAGATTTCCAATGACTTCACTCGAAGGGATTGGTAGGTGTGGGATTTTGAGTTGAGCATCACATGGAAAAATTTCCTTAGTATTTCCTCGACCCCCTTTAACAGTACGGCGTTTCCTATGACTCAAGAAAGAGAAAATGAAACCACGAAAACAAAAGTCTTCATGCTTCATGTTCTTCGAATGAATACCAAGTCTTCAGGATCACACCAATTTCTTCACTTTCAAAGTCTTCAAAAATTCTTCAGTAATCCAAAGTCTTCAGTCCAAGAACTTCATTTTTAGGGATCGACTTTCTTTGTAAATATCAAACTCCTCATAGACTTATAGACCTATGTACACTCACCAACGCATCAGTCCCTTAACCTATAAGTCTTCAATACACCAAAATCACTAAGGGGCACTAGATGCACTTACAGTCTCGATCGTCATGGCTCACGTCATTGGAACCTCGTGAGGTTTGCCTTGCCTTGATCTCTCTGCCCCTCGCGAGCCAGCCTGGTGAGGCCGCTCTCGAGGAGGTCTTGTGTCGTCCGCCTCACGAGGCTTGGACCCTCGCGAGGGTCTTGAATGCTTGTTGGTGAAGGTGGGCCGTACGGGCCAGCTTACAGAGTAATGCCGTGGGCTGCAGGTTGGCAAGTCTGGGGACCCCAGTTCCCAGAACACTGACAGTAGCCCCCGAGCCCAAGGCACGCTTGGGCTTGGCTGCGAGGCGAAGCCGAAGGGAATGTGCGGAGCACCGCGGGCCCCATTAGCTGGCGGCATTGGTCGACGCGTGGCGATTGATTTGGACGTGGGCGTCTCCGCTTCCCCATGTCGCATCGGCAATTGTCCGATTTGACGAGTCCCTGCCACATGTAAGGAAAAACTATCATTATCTGTGATCGTGGGGGGCACTCGTTGGCCTTCTTCTGCTATAAATGGGGAGGGGGCAGAGCTCCTGTCGCCCATCTCTTCCCATTCCGCTCGCTTCTCCCTCTTCGCTCCATCGCCAGTTGTGACACCAATGGCGCCATCGAAGAGGTTCTCTGCCGCGGAAAAGGGGAAGGCCTCTCGCGAGGGGCCCGGCTCTCCAGTGCCCAAGCGTGGACGCGGCCGTCCTCGCAAGCACACTGCGACTCCCGCTGTGGCCCCCCGCAAACCTGGCGCTACCGCTTCGCGTGGCAGGGGCCGCTGTGGTCGTGGCAGCCTTGTTGATGAAGGGAGACGTGACGAGGTCGGGCGGCCACCCCGGCCGCGCTTCCACTCAGCGGAGGTGCTGCCGGAGTTCTTCATTTGGTCGAAGAACCCGACCGACAACTGGCTTCAGCTCCCGCGCTTCTTCGCCGATGAGATGCCGGCCTCAGGTCCATGTGGGCTCTGGCTACAAGCGGACGGCTGCTACAGCAGGGCTTCCTGGGTCACGGTTGAGCTCTCTGTCGCAGGCAACATAGCCCTGGCCCACGGCTGGCAGACGTTTGCCCGCGCGCGGTGCACCCTCCATTTCAAGTATGACGGTGACGTGACCCTCTATGTGAGGGTGTTTGGGGAAGATGGTCGCGGCGCCGTGTGCTGCCACGAGGTCAACAATGGTTATGAGGTGCTCCGCTTTGGCGATGGTCGTGATGAGGATGAGGGCGAACCCGCCCTAGGTGCTGACCAGGTCTCGTCCAGCTACAACGGATCTTCCTCCGGCGACAGCTGCAGCAGCAGTGGTTACGACCAGCCGCCACGCCATCGTGCCCGCTTTGAAGGCGGTAGTGGTTTGTCTTGTCACCGCGCCTCCGTGAAGCGCGAGGAGGGGTCTGGCTGAGCTCGGGACGGCGCTAAGAGCCCGTCCTCGCGGACCGCTGTAGGGGCACGCACCGCTTTTATTTCGCTCTTCCTTTCCTTCCTGTATTAAGAAAGAAGCCAGTATGGGCCCCGGGGGGCGTGCAGCAAACTGTGATTCCTCAAGTATTATGTTATGTTTATCGTTCCTGTGCTGTGTCGCAACATCGTCGTTTTATCTAGAGATAACTTATCTTGACTTGCTCGGAGTAGTCTCCTCCTCACGAGGCGCTTGCTTCTTGGTGGCGCTTAGGAATTGCAAAAAAATCACTAAGAGGCTTATCATTCACCTGAGCCTTGGTCACAGGCGCCGCTGGCCTTGACCCAGTGCTTCATATCACAGTACCCGACGAGCACGAATTAGGAGAGGTGCGCCAGCTTGTGGGCTCGAACGAGGGTGCCTTGCGAAAAGAAGATAAAAGGCAGAAAAGGAAAAATGCTCACGAGGGCGCCCGTCCAGCCCCCTCGCAAGGAATGCGAGAGAGAGTACAGGCTAAAATGAAGATGGATACAGAGGCAGAAGGCGACGGAACCAAATCGGTGAAGAACACCAGAAGAAAACTTCAATTAAAAGTGGGTGAGCCAACTACGGAAAGCAAATGAAAAGCCTCGTCCAGCACCTAGTCTAGTCTTCATGACTTCTCACCAGCGCGGAGCTAAGTGCTGCCACTAGGACGTGGGAGGGAGCCCCCGAGGCCCGAGGGAGGCACTCCCGAGACTCCGGGGCGTGTACAACCCACTCATTATTACGTGAGAGTGTCATGAGCAGAGACCTTCACACGCACTGGGCCTTGTTCACAATTGCTGGGCCTTTCTTCATGGGTAGAACTTCTGGAGGTGCTGGATGTTCCAGGCGTTCTGGATGGGTACCCCGTCCTGTGTCTCCAGGCGCGCGGTGCCAGGCTTGGAGACATGGATGGCCTTGAACAGGCCCTCCCACAGGGTCAGAGCTTGTGCAACCCTTCCCTGGAGAGCACCGGCCTCAGGACGAGGTCACCCACCACGAGCGTCTTGGAGCGCATGTTGCGACAGTGTTACCGCCGCAGTGCCTACTGGTATCTTGCGGCCCATAGTGCAGCTTTGCCGTGGCGTTCCTCCCCCAGCACGACGTCCATCCCCCGTGTGGCGTCCTTCTGCGTCTCATCAAATGCGAGGACCCATGCGGAGCGATGCTTGACCTTGTGAGGGAGGACCACTTTTGCTCCGTAGACAAGGAAGAATGGGGTCTCGCCCGTGGGCTTGGTGGAGGTGGTGCGGATGGACCACAACACGGACTGCAGCTCGTCATGCCAGCCACTGCCACAGGCTTCGAGCTTCTTCTTGAAGGTCCTGGTTTTGAGGCCTCTCAGGACCTCCGCGTTGGCGCATTCAGCATAGAAAATCTGCGTTCCAAGGTTAGTGCAGTACGTTATGAATAGATTACTGGTGAACTGTGATCCATTATCGGTGATGATGCGGTTGGGGAGCCCAAAACGGCTCACGAGGCCCTTGATGAACTTGACTGCGGAGCTAGCTGGGACGGTGCGGACGGCTTCCACCTCCGGCCACTTGGTGAACTTCTCGATGGCAACATAGAGATATCAATAGCCCCTAGGCACTCGAGGGAACGGGCCCAGGATGTCCAATCCCCAGAATGCGAATGGCTACGAGAGTGGAATGGTCTGGAGGCCCTGAGCTGGCTGATGGATTTGCTTGGCGTGGAATTGGCAGGCCTCACAGGATCTCAGTAGCTCAGCTGCATCGTTGAGCACCGTAGGCCAGTAGAATCCGTTGCGGAATGCCTTGCCGACGAGGGTTCGTGATGATGAGTGGTGCCCGCAGTCCCCGCCGTGTACGTCGGCAAGTAGCTCTTTCCCCTGTTCCCTGGAGATGGAACATAGTGAAACGTCATTTTGCCGCTTCCTGTATAACTCACCGTCCTGGATGCAATATGTCGTGGCTTGCCGGGCCACACGCTCCGCGTCCTCCTCCTTCTCCGGCAGCGTCCCTTGCATCAGGTATTCCTTGAATTCCTTGGTCCAGCATCCCTCCCGGGGCTCAAGCGCCAAGAGTAGACGCGCTCCTGAAGTCGGGCCATAGGCTGGGGCTCCCGTTGCAGGTGGCTGCGGGAGCTCCTCCCGAGGCCGCGCTGTCCTTGAAAGCGGTGGTGTCGCTGATGGCTTGAGGAGCCGCTCTCGAAGACGCCAGGCTCTTGGGGCTGTCGCTTGGATGCCCTTGTGGCGATGTCGTTGGCTTCAATGTTGGCTCCCCGGGGCACGTGCTGCAACTCCAAGCCCAGGAATGGCTTCTCTATCTTGCGCACTTCCACGAGGTATGCCTCCATATGTTCATCCTTCGGCTCATATACCTTTTTGGAGAAGTTGACGAGGAGCTGCAAGTCGCCCCTGATTGTGAGACGCTTCACCCCCAGTGCCGTTGTAGCCTTCAGGCCAGCTATGAGGCCTTCGTACTCTGCAATGTTGTTGGAGACCTTCTCGCCCTGCTAGAAGCAGAGCTGCATGGCATAGTAGAGATTGTCCTCAGTGGGTGATATGAGCACTGCTCCAGCCCCCGCGCCTTGGCGTGCGAAGGCACCATCGAAATACATGACCCTGCCGTCAGGCGCATCACTTCCCGGCGAGAGGGACCGGTCCTCGCCTATTTCGAGTGCCGGGGCGTCCGTCCATTTTGCCACAAAGTCGGCAAGCGCGGCTCCCATGATGACCCTGGTGGGGCTGAACTCCAACTGGAATGCCTGCAGCTCGATGTTCCACTCCGCGAGCCTCTTGGTGGAGTTGGGGCTCTTGAGCACCCTCTCCAGTGGGTAGGCCGAGACGACCTTGATGGGGTGGCCTTGAAAGTAGCGTCGCAGCTTATGTGAGGCCACCAGGAGCGTGAGTAGGAGCTTCTGAGGCATGGGGTACCATGCTCTTGCATCCCGCAACACCATGCTGACGAAGTATACTGGGTGCTCGACGAGGGCAGGTGCGCTAATGAGGCTTGCGCCTTCCGGGAGTTGGGGTGCCTCCTGAGGTGGTGGAGCCCCCAACGCTTGATCGCTTGTCGGGGCCTTTGCGGGTTCGGGGGGCATCGTCCTGCTGAGCATGATCCTATGTTTTCGCTGCTGCGACCCTTGCGGCACCCTCTTGGTCTTGCGTCGTCTCTGCTGAGGGTGTAGCTCGGCGCGATGCGCCCTTGGCTTGGTGTTCTTCCCGAACCGCCACTAGAGCCGCGCTGGCAAAGTGGGGAGTGGCAGCAAGATAAAGCACTAGGGGCTCAAGAGGTCGCGGTGCCACCATCACTGGAGGGTTGGTCAGGTATCTCTTGAGGTCTTGAAATGCTCGGTCGTCCTTCGGGGTCCACTCGAATGGGCCCTTCTTCTTCATCAGCTTGAAGAAGGGTAGGGCGCGCTCTCCCAGCTTGGAAATGAAGCATCCCAACGCAGTCTCCCGTCTAGCAAGCTTCTGCATTTCCTTGAGGGTCTGCGGTGGACTCATGTCTTCAATGGCCTTGACCTTCTCTGGGTTGGCCTTGATCCACCTGTGGGACACAAGGAAGCCCAGCAGCTTACCAGAAGGGACATCAAACACGCACTTCTCCAGGTTGAGTCGCAAGTCCACCCAGAGGAGGCTTTCAAGGGTCTCCCAGGTCTTGGATCAAGGTCCTCGCCTCCCAAGACTTCACCATGATGTCGTCCATGTAGGCTTCAGCGTTTCTCCCGAGCTGCCGACCCAAGGCAATGTGCATGAGCCGCTGGAAGGTTGCGCCTGGATTGCGCAGCCCGAAAGGCATGCAAGTGTAGCAGTACAACCCACACGGGGTCAGGAAGGCTGTCTTCTCCATATCTTCTACCGCCATCTTGATCTGGTGATATCCTGAGAACGCATCCAGGAAGCACAGCAAGTCGCATTCAGCAGTGGAGTCGACGATCTGGTCGATGTGTGGAAGAGGAAACGGATCTTGAGGGCAGGCCTTGTTGAGGTTGGTGAAGTCAATGCACATTCGCTCCTTCCCGCCTTTCTTGGGCACGACGACGGGGTTTGCTAGCAACTCGGGGTACCGAACCTCGCGAACGACACCCGCAGCCTCCAACTTGCGGGTCTCTTGGATGATGAAAGCTTGCTGCTCTGTGGACTGTCGCCTTGCCCTCTGCTTTACGGGGCGTACGTTGGGACACACCTTCTGGTGGTGCTCTATCACCCCTCTTGGGACCCCTACCAGCGGATCGGGCTACCAAGTGAACACTTCCTTGTTTGCGTGCAAGAACTTCACCAGCGCCTCCTCCTGATTAGGCTCGAGGTTGGCGCCTATGGTAAAGGTTGCCCCCGAGGTCCCTTCCTCCTCGACTGGCACGTGCTTGGTTTGTGCCCTGTCTTGAGTAAAAAACTGCTTCTTCTTGGTAGGTGCGGCTCCCTTGGCCTTGGAGGTATCCGCGTCGGTGGGCTGCGCTGTCGCGGCGGTCTTGAGGGCAAGCTTGAGTGTCATCAAGCCTTCCTTGGTGTCCCCAACTACTATGAGGGCACCCATGCTCCCGGGCATCTTCATGAGGTTGTGGGCCGGATGGGTCGCCACCATGCACTGAGCCAGGACCCGAGGATGGCGTTGTACGGGAGGCTGATGTGGGCGATGTCGAAGTCGACCTGCTCGGTGTGGTAGTTGTCGCGCATGCCGAAGGCCACGAGGAGGCGGATCTTCCCCAGGGAGCGGGCGGAGCCTCCACCAACCCCTGAGAAAGGCTTGCTAGGGCGGAGCCGCTCGAGCGGTACGCGAAGAAGGCTGAAGGCCTCGACGGAGAGGACGTTGAGGCCGGCGCCGCCGTCGATGAGCATCTTGGTGACGGACACGTTGCAGATGGTGGGCGTGCAAAGCATTGGGAACACACCCGAGCCTGCGGTGGAGACGGGATGATCCCCTGAGTCGAAGGTGAGGTCGGCCTCGGGCGCGTCTAGCCCGGCGTAGCCCCCGGGTGCTTGGAAGTGGCGCCGATCTGGCGAAACAATGGCTTGATGTGACGATACGAGGGTGGTGCTTGTGAGCCACCGAGGAGGGCCGCAACCGCGTGGTGCGCCGGCGCCGCATAGCGCGCAGCAAAGAGGCCGCGCAACTCCTCCCAGGATGCCACCGTGGATCCGGGGAGGTTGAGCAACCAGGTGTGCGGTGCGCCAGTGAGGGCCATGGGAAGCTAGTTGGCCATGACCTTGTCGTCACCCCCGGCCTTAAGGACGGCCTCCTCATACGCCAGCAGGAAAGCCGACGGGTCTGCCGCGCCGTCATAGCACGGCGGCATCTCCGGCTTGAACTTGGGTGGCCACTGCATCTGCCGCAAGGCGGGAGCAAAGGCTCTGTGCCCCCAAGTATCACTGTGGACGCCCGTAGATCTGATCGGAAGGGCGGTGCCAGCCATGGAGAATGGGCGTGAAGATGGTGGAGCGTGAATCGACGGAAGGAAAACTTCGGCGCACCCCTACCTAGCGCGCCAAATATTGGATCTCGGGTTCCGGCAAAACCCTCAAGGTTTGAACACTGGGGTGCGCATGAAGATCTCCCCCTACCGAATCACGCCCCCAGCCTCGCCGGGATCTCTAAGCTTAGCTCGACAGACTCAAAATGCAAGAGACACAAGATTTATATTGGTCCAAGCCACCATTGTGGTGTAATACCCTACTCTACTGTGGTGTGGTGGATTGCCTCTCGGGCTGAGGATGAATAGTACAAGGGGAAGAATAGCCTCCTGAGGCGAGGTGTTCTTGTGCTTGGTGCGTTTGTGGATGGGTTGGATCTAGTCCAAGATGAGATGGCTGAGGGTCCCCCCATTCCTACTGTGGTGGCTAATCCTATTTGTAGAGGCCCTGGTCCTCTCCCTAAATATTGAGCGGGAAGGGATGCCACAACTGCTAATTTGTAAGGGGACAGCTAGTACAAGTTATCCTGACAAAAGCAGTCTTTGCCTGCCAAAGGCTCTAGTGGTGACGCCGCCTTGGGCTCTATGGTGACCTCCGTCTTGCCGTCCTGCTAGTCTTGGTCTCGTTGCACCAATATGGAAACCTTTGCTTGATGCCTCGGTACTCTTCGTCTGCGCTTACCTCCTTAGCACCAAAGTGGAAACAAGGACACTATGCGTGCTGGCGCCCGCCTGGTCTCGATTGTCATGGCTCATGTCATTGGACCCTCGCGAGGTTTCCCTTGCCTTGATCTCTCCGCCCCTCACGAGCCAACCTGGTGAGGCCTCTCCCGTGGAGGTCTTGTGTCGTCCGCCTCGCGAGGGTCTTGAATGCTTGTTGGTGAAGATGGGCCGTACGGGCCCGCTTGCAGAGCCACGCCGTGGGCCGCGGGTAGGCAAGTCTGGGGACCCCCGTTCCTAGAATGCTGACTGAAGGCTAGAGATTGAGATTCTTGTGGTTGGAGTGGAATATCTTGGTCTCAACACATGAGTAGGTGGTTCTCTCTTAGAAAATGTATGTTGGAAGTGTAGGCACGTTCTGATGGCTCTCCTTACTAATGAAGGGTGGAGGGGTATATATAGCCTCCACGCAAAATCTAACCGTTACACACAAATTACCAAACTCGATGGGACCAAATCATGAAACTCGGTCAGACCGATTTAGTTCAAAATGTGAATATTAGGATTTTCGGTGGGACCGACATGTCAACTCGGTGGGACTGATTTCCTTAGGATTAGGGCATAACATAATCTCGGTGAGACCGATCACATAAACTCGGTAGGACCGATTTCTGTAATAGGCAAACAGAGAGTTGGTCTGGCTAACTGGGTGGGACCGATTCACTCATTTCGGTGAGACTGAAATGTTACAAAAGGGAAACAAAGAGTTTGCATTGCGAACTCGGTGTGACCGATCGCTCATCTCGGTTGGACCGAGATGTTACGAAGGGAAACAGAGAGTTTGCAATCCAATCTCGGTGAGACCAAGATCCCTATCAGTGAGACCGAAGTGACTAGGGTTTTTGGCAGTAGCTATGTAAAGTGAACTCGGTGGCGCCGGATCGATCAAATCGGTAGGTCCGAGTTTGACTTTTGGTTTGGGACATATGTGGATATGAGAAAGGGGTTGAGGGATTTTGTAGCATATCACTAAGTATTTTGACCAAGCAAGCCATTAAGCAACACCTCATCCCCTTTCAATAGTATTGGCTTTTCCTATGGACGAAAATGAAAATGTTGAGTCTTGACCTTGAGCCAATATGTGTCCTTAGCATTTTGAGGGGTCCACATTCCTAATCCATGCCATGCCAATCAGTGAACTTTATGAAATGATCATCTTGAAATGGCATTAGTTCAATGATCTATATGTTGTTAGGAATTACCAAAACCACCTAGGGATAGTTGCACTTTCAATCTCCCCCTTTTTGGTAATTGATGACAACATATAGATCAAAGCTTCGACAAATGATAATAAGATTTAAAGTACATTGTCGCTTTGAGAAGTATGTGATAAGCAAGAGCTCCCCCAAAATTTGTGTATTATTTAAGATTTGCTTTTGAATGCAAATGTACAATCGATTAGGATCATGGGTCACTCTTCCATGTCACATACATCTTGGTGGAGCGCTCAAAATGATAGGAATTAAAACATGCACTCATCACCAAACAAAGTGAATGATCATATATGAGATATAAAAGATAATATCATCCAAGCATAAGCATTAAGGTAGGATATGATCAAACACATGATCATACAAGTATGTCTCACACAGACATAAAATGTCAAACGAGCACACATAAAATTATCAAGCAAATAGCAATAAAGACAAAGAAGCACTCTCTCTCTCTCTCGAAGCCTAAGATCTATACATTTCTCCCCCTTTGGCAACGAGTTACCAAAAAGTTTGAAAATACATAATGTTATGCGTCTCTCTAGGTTTCATCTTCAAGAGGTGGTGTAGAAAGGACTCCAAGGATGAAGGCATCAGTAGATGATGTTGGAGCTGGTGGAGTGGCAACTGGAGGTGGCACTGAAGTTGTTCCTACTGGTGCTGAACCAGTTGCTCTAGTGTCAGGCACTGGCACTGCAGCAGATCTCTGACCTCTAGCACTCTCTGAAAAGCATGTTTAGTAGCCTTCCCTTTCTTCTCCTCTGCTTCCTCCAGGAAATGCTCAGCAGATGTCTACATCTCAGTTACTTTAAGATCAAGATCATAAAATTTGGTCTCCATGATCCTCTCCAAGCTCTCCTGATTCTTGTTCAGGCTGGCCAAGCCCATCTCAATCCTCAAAGTTGCTTCAATTAGATATGCAAGCTGATCTTGTTTTGACTTCAGAAAAAATTGGGATGCCTCCTCAACACTTGGCATCTTTGCAGCCTTCTCAGCCTTTACCTTTGCTCTCTTCTCTTGTGCTTGCACAGATGTGGGATCATCCTCATTCATCACAATTGTGTTATCTTCAAATTCTGGTCTCAAATGTAAGTGCTCCTTGTCCAACAAATAAGTGCATGTGCCCACAAGATGAGCACCTGAATCTATGGAGCATACCCACAAGATCTCTTTTGATCAGCAGCTGTCCTCTTGATTGCCTCAACAATCAGACTCATGACCTTGAATTTCTGTGGAACATCAAATATCTGCAGCACGTTGATTGAATGGCCTCTGATCATCTTGTGATCTCCAGACTTGGGCAACAATGTATGCCTCAAAATAGTGTTGATTGTAGCTAGACCAGACAACAAGTAATGTACAGATCTAAGCTTATGTGTTTCCAAAGCTTTGTCTGGGATCTCTTTGTACATGTTGGCCATAGAATTGTGGTATTTCTTCTTCTTGGCATAGAAATCCAAGTCATCTTCATGCTCTTCAAGGGCATTTATCAACTTGGCCCACTCATCAACAGTTGACTGGTACCTTGTACCCTCAGACATCCATACAATCCTACCATCTGGATAAAAATGAGAAGTGGAGTAGAATTGCATGATGAGTTCACCATTCCATTTTGTCAGCTCTTGACCCACAAACTCGTCAACACCACATGATCTGAAGCTCTCATGTACACCTGCAAAATGATATTCATTCTCATCAATGTACTCCCAGTCAACCCACTTCATGTCACAAACTATAGGCTTCTTGTCCAGTAGAATTATTTCATAGAAATCTTGTTGTTCTTTGGTGTGGAACGTATAGTCCACAATAGTCTTCCTCCTCACAGGATATGGATCAAACTGTCTCCAAAGTCTCAGACCTACATCCTTCCTGATGCTCATATCCTCTGCCACTGGATGACTGTCATTATGATCTGGAATCTTTGGTTTAAGTTTCCTGAGCACTTGGGCTTCAGCATCTTCTTCTTCCATTTCAGGCACTAGGGCCTTGTTCTTCTCTTCAGCTGGAATGTTCCTAGTGCTTCTCTTGGGCTTAGAAGTCTTTTGATCTTGAGCAACAACTTTGTGGGCAGACTTGGGTGCTGGTGCAGCATCCTCTTCCTCTTCATCTTCTTCAGCTGGATCTCTCATTATAAAGGATCTACCAATGACTCTGGTAGTGGTCTTCTTGACCCTCTCTTTTCTTTTCTTGCTCTCTCCAGCAGCCTCTTTAGTTGGCTTAGAAGTTCCAACAGTTGAGACCCTGGCCTTTAAGGTTGGCACCCTCTTGGCAGGGGCCTTCTTATGCGATCCAGGCTTTGTTGTAGCAACATTACCATATTCCTTCTTCAGCACTTTCTTTTTGGAGCTCACTTCTTCCTCAACAGCCACGTAGTCGTCATCCTCAGAGTCTGAGGTTGTCTTCTTCCTTGATCTGGTGGCTGCCTTGGGCAGATTGCTTGGAGTCCTCCTACTGCCCTCATCATAGCTGCTTGAGGGACTAGTGCCCTCGGTCATGTGCACCTGCTCTTCTGATTTGTTATGGCTATCACTCTGGTCAGACATTCTGGCAAGCAAACTGACAGCAGACCCTTAAATAGATATAGATGAGGTAGAGTGGATGAGTCAAAAACTTAGTGCAGAGTTTTTGCAAAGTGCAAAGTTTTTGCAAAACAGATGAGTCAAAAACTTAGTTTTATTTCTCCACAGAAAGCATTTCAGAGCAATCGATTTGTTAAACTTAGTGAAACCGAAGGAACTTTTGGAGTCTAAACTAGTGAACTCGGTCGGACCGAGTCACAATTCGGTGGCTCTAAGATTTCTAGGGTTTAATAGAGAGTCGAACTCGGTCACACCGATTTGCAACTTTTGGTCAGACCCAAAAGTGCAAGTGCAATGGCCTAAGCCAAATCGGTGAGACCTAATCTAAATTTTCGAATCAAACCTAATGTAAGGAAAGTTTTCTCTGGATACACTACAAAAAAATACACTTCCTTGATGATACATGTTTGTCACAGTAGGTCACGTTTTTTGTCATGCATGTACATCCATGACGATGTTATGCCAGAATCAAGATAGTCATACATGTGATGTTGTAGAAGTGTTCCATGACATTACCAAAATTATCATCACGAAAGTGTCCACTTCCATGACGATAAATCACGCGTCATGGAAGTGCTTTCGTCGAGGGTGACCGACACGTGGCATCCACCATAACGGAACGCCGTTAAGCTATCGGGTCCGGTTTTGGATCCGATAACCCGCTAACAGCCTGGACCAATGAGGATTTTCCACGTGTAAAATTCTCATTGGCCAGAGGAAACACATGTTGGCTCACCGTTGGGACAGACGTCATCCATTCATTGGACAGGAGGCGCCTATGATAGGTCGACACGTGGCATGGCCCAATAGTGGCCCATTCCGGTAAAAAAGTCCGGCCCAGTAAAAATTAGCAGGCCAGCCCATACAATGCCTACTTGTGTCAGGTCCATTTAAGTGCACGACCCATATGAGATGTGCCAATTCGGCCCGTCAAAGGCGCGTTAAAGATTTGACAACATTTTAGCCCATCATCAGTTCGAGCCCGTTAACAGCCCGCTATATATTTGGGCTCAATATCGGCCTGATGTGATTTCGGCCTATTAACGGCCCATTCAAGGGATGGGCCAATTTTCAGGATGTACATCTATCGGCCTTTTAGCGACACATTTAAGTGTTGGGCCAATTTTCAGACCGGTGTGTGTTTCAGCCTGTTGATGGCCCATAAATGAGTTGGGCCATTTGTAGTTGGACCTTAGTTTTGGCCTTTAAGCGACCCATTTAAGTGTTGGGCCAATTCCCAGCCCGGTATGTCTTTCAGCCTGTTGACAGCCCATAAATGATTTGGGCCATTTGTAGTTGGACCTGAGTTTTGGCCTTTTAATGGCCCATGCTCTTCGTGGTCCAATACCAGCCCGGTTTCACTTTTGGCCTGCTAAAGGCCCACAACACAGTTGGGCCATTTACAGTACGACCTGACTTTCGGCCTCTTAGCGGCCCATGCTCTTCATGGTCCAATACGAGCCCGCTGTCTCTTTCGGCCTGCTAAAGGCCCATAGTATAGTTGGGCCATATGTAGCCCGAGCTTAGTAACGGCCTGTTAACAGCCCATGAAATCAAATGGGCCCACCTGTTGCCCTCTTCGATGTTGGCCTGTAAACGACCTGGCAGGTAAGAGGGCCAACCATTAACTTTTGACCTGGTAACGGCCCATTAACTTAATGGGCCCGCTAAATTTCGTACATGTCTTTAGGCCCAATTAGATAATTTGAGCCCATTATGATGAGCAATTATGCACAGGACCAAAACCGATCAAGCAAAGGTATGACATACAGGGGAAAACGTTGCACATCCAGCATATATTACAGGAAATTACATAAACTGGGCAATCAAAGATTGATGCCAGTGCAAATAAAACCTAACGATCTACAACGTCACAATCTGCAACCTCAACGCGGATGACGCCCATAAGCATGCGGGCAAGTTCTTGCTACTTTGCTACACTCTTTGAAAACATTGATCAGTTGTTGTTGCGCATGAATGCGCAGCTCTGATTCCTCCACCATTTCCATCATTGCTTCAGCAATTAATTGGTTCACAAACATACATTTTTTTCTATTGCATTCGAGATAGAGGAAACTGAACAGATCCCGATGGCGATTTTGGCAGGTTTGTATTATTGATAATGGAGAGTATCTCGACCACTGCATCATAACATAAATTAGGAGGGGAACCGAACAGATTAATCATGACTTATTGCCATATTACCTGGCCTAGATTTATTAGAAAAATAATAATGGGGTTGCCTTGCTGTTTTCAGAGTTTGTCCTCTTATCTTCAGCAGCCTGCACCAAATTAGCACACTAGCATTGCTATCATTGGCTAGATCAGATAATAGGAAAGCAACATTTGACACAACGAACGTTTGGGCAACCATACCACACCAGCCTACACAAAATTAACACAATATGGCACATCTATCATTAACCAGGTAAAGTAATACGAAATCAATATTGACACGATGAATGAATGGGCAACCAGAGCACCACAACAATTCAGTAATATGCATGATATGAGATAGTACACTCATGCAGCTCAGTATCCAAAACTACCAGGCAGTTTTCCTTACAAAAATCAACATTGTCGCCTTTAACATTTGGCTACAACTGAATTTAGATTAGATAAAAGGTTGGATTCACACCGATTAACAAAATACATGCTGATGTAAAAATATAGGGATATATACCAGGTACTTACATCAGCATTGGAGCACAAAGAATTCCCGCAAGATACTTTCCTCGAATACGATCCCAGTACAGAAAGTCTTCTGTCCTTTAAGCTTATTTTCTAAAAGAGAGATGGGTAAGAAACATGTAAAAAAATATGATCAGAATGCTATAAAATGTCATGATGCGAGGATACGCACACGTTCATTGGAATGGAGTTCACATATTTTTGCTGGACTGGAGCAGACTAGTTCTTTCGCCACTGGAATCTGCTTATTATCAGTGGGAGACGGGTTTCTCTGTGATGGAGCAGTATCTATGAAAACTGGAGTTGGTTTATAATCTCCTGGCGTTTGGATCTTTTGCAAAGACCTGGTTTGTAACCCTTCAGATTCTAACATAGCCGTCTTCCCCTTGCATGCCTTATATAGAAGAATAGTGCTTCAATTATAAAACATGCTACAGCAGAGATGGAATAGGTACTGAAGAATAGAAAGGCATGACATATTGACATGTATTCCCTCCATCCAGAAATAAATGGATGGGTCTAGGCATATTTCAGTTCTAGATACATCCAGTTTTATCCATTTCTGCGACATGTAATCCGGACAGAGGGAGTATGATGTAAAAGCTAGGGATACGACAGGATAACAGTGTAAAAACACTACTTGAATGTAAAATTGTAGGCTAGCGGAATACATTACAGAAAAACACTAACGCAACATATGCGTGTATGATTGGGAAACTAAGATGGCATTGCAAGAGACCACTAGAACAACACATCAATGTAAAAAAAGAACATGGTATGGTAGACAGATGAAGTACATACTGATGAATAACAATGCATAAGATATTGAGAAGCATGATGTCCAAACTAAGCAGATGGCATTGCGATAGAGTATAATGACAATATTGGAATTTCAAAACATGTTATCATTAACGGAATAGGGACTGAAAAATAGGAAAGCATCCCATATTTACATGCATGATCAGCAGGCGAAGCACAAGGCATTGCAATAGAGTAGATGCACTCCAGGACATTATATGCATGATGTACCCATATTAAAGGCCAAGTTAGAGCAAGGACCTTATGGGGTGAATAGGATTCATCATCTTTCTGCAAGTCTTGTGAAGAACTGCCTTTACATGTTCCATCATATTGGGTATCATTGACTTTAAGTTTGTTGGCCGTTACATTGCTCCGTGAGGTTCTTGTGGATAAATCAGTGTGTGCAATTATATCTGACATGCATGGAAGACAACTAGTAGTTAGATTTATGTAATGAATGCCTGTAGGAGACGACATAAATAGTAGGACTAGGTTAACTAGCAGCAACAGGTCTCAAAAACTAAAGGGAGAACACAGATAAAAGCTACATAATATGTATCATTTGTACTCGAGATTAACTAGATGGCACACAAAAGTATTAAGGAACAACATAGATTATATTAGAAGTGGTATAATACTATAATCACCAGCCTGTGGGATAGCATTGGCTGATGGATGATAACTATGGAACAACATTACATAAAGAACAAGTCTCTGAGCTGAACTATGGAACAACTTAACTCCTGAATAAAACCCGTAAGAGATCAACATGAATATACAGTGAAATGTGATAATCTATTTTCAATGCTTAGATGAATAACAAAGCCATAAATGTTGCACACAAGTAAGATGAGGGTACAACCTATCTGGCCGCCATCCATAGGAGTGAGCATCATGTAGTGACTTGTCGATGGCCCTGAAGTTGTTGTGGCTGTCCATGTCAGGCACGCGCATTCGATGCAGGAAACTGTTTAGTGGGGACTATAGCTCCCTTCTGGTGCATGCTTCCCTTGTTGGAGCAGCTGCGGTGAGTCAGAAGACGGTGTGGCTGAAGATGCAGAAAACACATAATGTTAAGAACAACACATCTCTTTGATCTGAAGAAATACCCTAACAGATCAACAGCAAGGTACGAGAGTGCTCACATGTCTGTTGACTGAAGACTAAATTGGGGTCGATTTTATTTTATTTTGGTACTGTCTGATCGACGCCGGATGGCTTGATTTCTATCTTGTGCCTCCCGGCTGACACTGTTTGGAATCTTCCCCGAAGAGCCAGCGACCACCTACAGAGCAACCTGCCTCCACCATCCGTGGCCCCGACCAAAACACCGCTCCCCACCCCACTACACTGTCGTGGTTTCGCCGCCCCCAGGCCAATCCACAAAGACACGCGGTCATCCCGATCCGGCGGCGGCAGTACGTTCAACCCACGCAACTCTAAGGTAGCCATCTAAGCGATGCTTTCGCAGCGAACTTGCGCCCCTGCACCCTTACGTTAGACACTAGCCAACCGGCAGCCTAGGAGCTCCGCCGGCTCGAGGGGTGCTGCTTCCCATTGGGAATCGATTGGCCCAGAATAAAAATTTAGATAAGTGAGACCTAAATAAAGTGATTTGAGATGAGGGTGCGACCTATCTGGTGGCCCGGTTAAGTAGGCAGATCCAGCTGCCTAGTTGGTGAGGCCGGCGCGGTTGCGGTGGCTACCGGCGGCAGGGAAGTAGAGATGTCGCGATGGTCGATGGCTATAGGGAAGTAGCGCCGGGGCTATGGACGGGTGCAAAGTTGGAGCCGCTCTGGCGCCGTGAACAACGACGGGTGTGAATCGGCTCCGGTATGGTTCACGCGGCCGTTGTCGAGGCAGCTCCGGCAGCACAGAGTAAGAGGCACACGGCTCAGTGCACGACAGCAAATGGACAATGTCTCCGGAATTAGAGAGGAGGGCGGCTGTGAATTTGGTGCGGTGGGGCACCATGTAGGAGGGGCTGAGGTTTCGCGGCTCAGAAGAAGGGAGCTTCCGGGGAGAAGGTGATTTGGCGCCCACGAGGTATGAATGGGGAATTGGGAGGGGGAACCATGTCTTACGGACGCATTTGTCTCAAATGTGGGGGAGTTACAGTTCTACCCCTGCCTTTAGGCTTCTCGGCTTGGGTCTGTGTACTGAGGGTCGGGGATAGTAGAGTAACTTTGCTTCTCCCAAATAGTGGGCGTGAGCGATTTCGCGCGAGGAGAGCGTGTTTTGAAATATACTAGGCGCGAGCGATTTTGGGCGAGGAGGGCGTGTTTTGAAATATAGTGGGCGCGAGCGATTTCGGCTGAGGAGGGTGTGTTTTGAAATATAGTGGGCGCGAGCAATTTCGGGCGAGCAGAGCGTGTTTTGAAATAGTGGGCGTGAGCTATTTCGAGCAAAGAGAGGGTGTTTTGCCGAACATGGTTTATGAATTATTCAGCACATGTCATTTCGGCCGAGGAGAAGGCGCGCTTGGATGAAGTTACGAACCTACCCCTCGATCTACAACGGGCCAATTGACGCGTGTCCCACATAGGCTGGTAATTTTGCGTCTCCCATTTATTTGCTCAGGCAAATTCCACCGAGCAAAGGGTGTTTAATGGTTCCTTCAAATTTTGGGAGAACGAGCATCCACGTCTACCTTACCAAGTCGATTTGAATCAAATTTTGAAATATTAGCTTGCCACTTCTTTTTTAGATGGAGAGATTATGCTTGGGAATAATGTGTTATTACATGCTCGTTGCTAGCTATTTACTATATGACAAATAGCTGACCCACACAAAAACGGGAATCAAACCCAAAATGAAATATCTCGATTTAATGAAATAGCTCATTCACCAGGTCAAAATAGTGAACTAAATCCAAAATTAAACACCTCAATTGAGTAGCATGTTGTACAGTATTATTATAGTACTCCATGAACATGTTGAGAGTCAAATTAATGAACTTGTTTGATATCTGCATATCTCCGTTCATGTGTGGATTGCAGACAACATGTTCTCCAATTTGAATATTTGAATGCAAGTTTAGATCGAAACATGGTTTATATCAGTCTTTGATGCAAAAAACGCGACCTCCCCCTCTCCCGGACTCCTGCTCTCTCTCTCTCTCTCTGACAATTTTCAATTCTGTCACACGTATCCAACACACAAACCTTGTCGCTCCCTCTTCCTCTCTCTCCATCTGTCTCTCTTTGTGTGTGGGGGGTATTTCTAGTTCGCATGCATATATACTCCATCTATAGGTCTCTCTTGCACACTATGTATGATTCTCGAGTCCAAGCTAAATATCTTGGGTGCACTCATCTTACGGACACAAATTCCTTCGCTCGTTGCCTGTAACTCTCTCAGGCACCACTCTGTCGTCTCGGAGATCTTCTCTCTCTCTCTCTCTCTCAACCTCTCCATCTACCTCGGTCACACATAAACATGCATATCTCACTCGCACTTGATAGACCGATCTAAAACATTATCTCTCGCCCTCATTCTCACTCCATCACACACACACACAATCTCATGCCTAGCCAAGTATCATGGTCTCTCACTCAAATGTAGGCACACGTAGTCCCCCCCTATATGTATATGACTAGCTAATTGTATTCTCCATCACAAACATGTGCATAGTCTATCTTGATTTATCTCGGGGCATCTTTCTATCTCACACGCACCTCCCTCGATCTCCCATCCATACAAATCCCCTCACGATCTCGAGGGGATCTCTCTATCAAAAACACCCTCTCTCCCTCCCCATGCATCCATGTTCTCCATGTGTCCCTCTCGACCTTTGTTCCTTGTTGGCCAGACATCTATTGGACATGTGCTATAGGGGTGTCTCTCTCCATTGCAAACAATCACGCACTAGCTATCTTCGTGTATCTCCTCACCTCGCTTTTCTATCTCGGAGATGCATGCATGATATGTTTGCATAAGAAACGAAAAAACACACACTCTCTCTAATTTATCGTTTGTTGTCCCTTTCTCTTTCACACACATACTGTTTTTGCACACTCACGCATTATCCTTCACACCCACTTGATCTCTCTCAACTTAGGCACTCTCTTCGGTCCATAGCATATAGATTTATTGAAAAGTCAAACATCACAAAGTTTGACCATGTATGTGGAGAAAAACATTTACATCTAGAACAGCAAACATATACCATTAGATTCATCATGAGATGTAGTTTCATATGATGTATCTTTGGTATTGTAGATATAAATAACATTTGCGTAAACCTGATCAATGTTTCCAAAGTTCGACTTCTAAAAAAATTTACATGCTCTGCATTATCGAGCGGATGGAATATCTCTTTCCCCGTCTCAGCTATCCGACGCACCACTCAGCCTTATTGGGGCTCCTCTATCTCTCTCAAACTTTATATCTCCCTGGTTCACACATACACATGTCTCGCTCGCGCTACATATAGACCCATCCAACACTCTCCGCCCTTGTTCTCTCTCTATGTGACACGCACCCCCCTAAGTACCATAATCCCTCACTCCATCATAGGCGCACACACTCCCCCTAAGTATGATTATCTCTCACTAGCCACCAGGGACACACGTATTGTCTCCTTCCATCGATACGTCTCTCTCGATATATCTCGGGGTATCTTCTATCGCGCACACACCTTATCAATGGATCTCCCACCCATGTAGTCCCATCACGATCTCTAGGGGATCTCTCTATCACAAACATACACTCTCTCCTCCCCATGTCTACATTTTCTCTATACGTCTCTCTCGACCTCTCTCCATTTCTTGTCAAACCCTTGTTGGCCACGTGCTAGGGGTCTTTCTCTCTCGGTTGCAAACAACCACACACTATCTCCTCACCTTGCTTCCATTGTCGAAGATGCATGTGTGATATGTTTGCATAAGACACACCTGCCTTTTCTCTACTTTTATCGTGTGTTGTCCATGTCTCTTTCACACACGCACACACACTTTTTCACTCACTCTTTTTATTTCACACACACTCTCTCTCTCACTCTCTCTCTCTCTCTAGTTAGGGACTCTCTCACGTCCATAAGCATATGGATGTTTTGAAAAGTCAGACCTCAGAAAAATTTGACCAGGTATATGTGGAGAAAAACAATTACATCTGGAACGATAGTTAGATTCATCACAATGTGTATTTACTTCATACTATCATTTATCTTTGGTATGGTAGTAATAAGTAATTTCTTTATAAACTTGGTCAAAGTTTAAAAAGTTTGACTTTAAAAAAATGTGGGCACTACATTATCGAACGGAGGGAGTAGCTCTTTCTCTCTCTCTCTCTCTGCTATCTCTCAAGGGCCTGCCCTCTCACTCGAACTCTCTATACCGACGGATTATATGCTCAATGTGTCAGCGTATAGCTCCGTATATTGTTTAGTCAACCGGTCAACCAGTCCACATGCTGCCCTCTCACTCGAACTCTCTATACCGACGGATTATATGCTCAATGTGTTCTCTATCTTCATGTGTTGGCCCATGTGGCAGTGGGTCAAAATAAGTAAACTAGAGGCCCATCTGACACGCGGTGGAGTAAACAAAGTTGAAACCACCCGGGGTAGAACCCCGCACGCTAGTAAATTGAGGGCGCATTGAGGACACACTTCTTCCGCGTGAAGGACGCCCTCGCGCATAATTCACCACCGCGCGGCGGCATGCATAGAAGGACGCACTCGCGCACACCCAGCAGGCCAACACACAACACAGAGCAGCACATGTGTACACCGGCATCGCTGCCGGTTGAGATGGACGGCGAGGTAGCCAACAAGCGGAGGCAGCTCGAGCCAAAACCGCATCCGGCGAGCCTGGACTTCATCAGCAGCCTCCCCGACGACATGCTGCTCGTCATCATCGGCCTCCTCCCCACCAAATCTGTCATGCGGACCGCCCTGCTCTCTCGGTGGTGGCGCCCCCTCTTGCACCGCGTCCTCGTCAACCTCACCGTTGACAGCTCCCTCTGCGATGGGGATTGCAACGCATGGCCGTAGTCTCCAAGATCCTTTCCTCGCACCCTGGGCCAGCCAGACACCTTGACATCCACATGTTCAGTACCAACTGCAAGGTCCAAGACAAGTTCGACGAGTGGTTCTTATCCCCCGCCCTAGATCAGCTCGAGGAGCTCAGCTTTGAAGCTAGACGATGTCGCTCTCTGCCGCCGTCCGCGCTCCGCCTCACGCCAACGCTGCGCCACGCCAGCTTCAGCTCCTGCTATCTTCCCCAGATTAATGCCGCTCCTGCCCTTCTTCTCCCTCAACTCAAGCAGCTCAACCTCTTCGACATTGGCATCTCGAAGCAGGCTATGGAGCACCTGCTCCGCAACTGTACCGCGCTCGAGTACCTTCGTCTTGAGCAGATCCATGGGTTCATTAGCCTCCACATCGCCTCGATGAATCTCCAATGGATTTTTGTGTCTTGCTGGCCCTGCAACAAGACATCAATTGGGAAGATATCTCTCTAGCTGTTCCACGTTAGGGTCATTGAGGATGCACCTTTCCTTGAGAGATTGCTTGTATCTGATCTAGAAGGTCCAAAAAAATTAGGGTCGTTGACGCGCCGAAATTGACAACGTTGGTGTACTCGTCTGCCAAATTCTCCGAACTCTTTATTGGATCCGTAATTGTTCAGGTACATCACTCATCTTCTTTTCCATCTTCTTGAAATTCACATTTTTAAATTTCTTTTTGATATATTTACGATCGTCTTCCGGAAAATGATTCCCACAAGCTTGACCCAGTCTATGCGCACAGTGAAGATCTTGGCAATAAAATCTATCGGCCCCAATCTGGATCAAGTTGTTGGATTCCTTACATGCTTTCTATGCACGGAGAAGCTACTCATCAAGGTGAAACTTCTTTATCACAACGTAGCTAAATTTTTTCGTAGCTTTCTAAATTACGATGACAAGTGTAGTTTTCAAAATTGCATCTACGCATTGCACCGAAAGAAATGGTTTTAGTATTTTTTTTCTCACATGATCACCTACATCATTTTTTGTTGTACTACTATAGTAGCCTAGGCTAGTCATAGTGGAAAGTAACTTAGACTAGTAACTCTAAGGTTACCCTAAGAGCAAGTACTACCTCTGTCCTGGTTTACTCTTCCTATTTTGTAGTATCAAAATTTGACCATAGATATAACTGACAAAATGCTAATGCATGTCACTAAAAAATATATCGTTGGATTCATATTTGAACATAATTTCAAATGGTATAATTTTTGGTGACATGCATTGGCATTTTCTTAGGTAAATCTATGGTGAAAATTTTACACTAAATACGAGGTAGTACAAAAGTGGGCTATAACAGCCCTCCACTATGTAGGCCAAAACAGGTGCCAAATTCACTTGTGATGCATTTGGCACCGATGCCCTCCATTGCTCACCTGGTGCCCCAATCTGGATCACCTACTTTGCTCCGATGCCAAATTAACTCACACAATGAAAAAACACTTGCGTGGGAGAGAGAGAGAGGACTAAGGCAATAAAAAACTTGTTTGGGAGTGTGAGAGGCTGGTGTAGTTGGTTTCATTGATTTGTTTATACATGTGGGTCTATGTGCACAGCGGTGTCAACTCTCTTACATCGCGAGAGCGGTGCCAAAATCTTTTGATTTGACATCGATGTGTATTATGTGGCATACTTTTGAGAAATATGGCATCGGCCACATAGTGGAAGGCAACAAATGCCCAAGCTCTTCACGTGCTCCTAGGTAAAATGAGAGGAAAGAGAAATAAAGAGCGAGAGGGTGAAAAAATATCACTAGCCAGCCAACCCTATCATATGAGCGAATGATATTGTTACCTTTTGATGACACGGCAATCTTATACAGCTAGCTGCTCTAATATGTTATCTTCTTTTGCAGATAAAAAAGACCCTAAAGTGAAAAATGTGCTACACTATAACAATCTCATCGAATGCCTTGATCTCCATCTTACAGAAATTGATTTGATTGACTACTGAGGCAGCACATCTGAGATTAACTTGGCCAGGTTCTTTGTTCTGGAGGCAAGTGTGCTCAAGGTAATGAGGTTTGGAGTTCTCTGGCGCAACAATGAATGGCGTGCTGATCACTGCAAGCGTGTAAGCCTAAATGACAAAGTCTCCACCGAAGCTGAATTTGTTTTTGAAACAACAAGTGGACAGAGACTTGAAAATTTATTAGCCCATTAGTGACTTGTCAGGGCGGTGGATTTTAGTTTGTACGATAATGCTGCATCCACCTAAAGTAAAGAAAGTTCTTACGTAAACTTCCCAGTAATTCCATCTTCGTAGGTGCAGCATTACTCCTAACATTTTTAATATCAGTTTGAAACTTGTAATATTTTTGTGTCCTATTCCTATGTTTTCAAAATCCTGCGAATCAAAGAGGTCCTGAGTTGGTGATGATGTTGTGTCTGCCATCTTTCAACAATAGCCGTCGGATCTAGATCCGACGCATACAAACAAAACTTTTCTAGTTTTGCAAAAAGATGCCCACACTTGTTCCCTATTTACAAACAACTCCTTGTCTCTCGCAATCAGCCTTATCTCCTCCTCACCACATCTAGAAGGCCATGGAAAAATCTGGCGCGATGGCCGCTGCCGACACCGTCCACCCCCAATCTTGGTGTTTTGTGCAATGCACGGGCATCTATGCATGGGATATTATGTTCAACACGGCTAGTTGTAAGTAGGCTAGCTCTACAACCATGATGATAGTGACTACAGATGGTGAGGCTGACTATGTTATGCCGAACACGGCGCCTATACTCAGGTGTCATCTCTGGCGCAGGGTCTTGTCACTTCACTGTGAGGAGCATCACGTAATAATTTGACCAACGGGTAGTACAGTGCTACTAGTACATTAGTAGTACTACTATTAGTACTAGCACCACCGTCTAGATTTAGTAGTACTACCACGTCCATCTGGATTTAGTATTTGACTAGCAATATCTAGTAATGCATGTCACAAAAAATGTACCACTCCCTCTGTAAATAAATACATGGTGTATTGTTTTATTCCTATCGGCGAGAGAACTTAATGACTTTTTGCTAATTAATAGGATTACATGCAATGAACTAACCACTGCATGTCATGTTTGGTAGTCTCAAGCCATTGAAAGCATGCACGACCCACATCTCTCATTAGTTGATATGTCATGTAATAAGAAATGAGGAGGGAGTTAATGTACCGTGTCTAAGTGTTTTGGGATTACACAACATTTTTGGTTACATGCATTAACATTTTATTTGTTAAATCAAAGGTCAAAACTTGGCGCAAAATCCAAAGGGGACCAATAAACCAGTAAACATCGGAGTTCTCTCGTTTGGCCCCAACTAGAGGCTCGGTGAGATGACTATACTGCACCGGCACAGAGGGGCGTAGCTTCATTGACTTACTGCACCTGCCTTTGGTTGTATGACACGTGGGCCCAACACGTGGCTGGAACGCTTGTCATACAGCCAAAGGTAGGTGTAGTAGAGGGCCGAGGAGTAGATGGCCAACACGCACGTGAATTCAACGAAGTCTGCACTTCTCATATAAGGGCTCCCCGCCAGTCCAATCTACGAAATCCTACGCACCTACGCACCCTAACCAAGGGCAAGAGTGATCACTCCAATCGCAAGATCACTTGACTAGAAGCTAGACCCATGGAGGCGATGAGCGCGAGCATCAGCTGGCTGTGCCACATGGTCCACGACGCCGGCCCGTGGCCCGACACCGAGGGACGTCTCCAGGTCATGCTTGAGGCCACCAGGGTGAGAGGCCACTTGGACGACAGCTTCATCTCCTTGTTCGACAAGGTCCTCGTTGGCTTCCTCGACAAGTTCACCACCGTCAAGAAGCTCGCGGACGACCTTGACATACGCCTCCAGCCCACACACCCAGGCTCTGCGATGCCCGCCACCCTCAATGGCCTCTATTGTGACAACCTCTTCGACGCAGTGGTGGCCCTAAGATTGCCAGCCATCGCGCCGGAGAATGTCCACCTCGAGGTCACGCTCGCCATGCAGCGCCTGGCGCAGCAAGACACCGTCGACATAATCACCCACGTCTATGCGCAAATCGTCCACAAGAACTACTACATGCCAGAGTAGGACGATAGGTCGCTGGCTTTCTTGACTCACAAGGCAACCTTGGACGGCATTGTTCAGAACCACGTTGAGCTCGCTGCCAACGCCACTGCTCCTCACACGTTGGTTGCTGACCCGGTGCACTAGGACGCGAGGATGTCGTTGATGCTTTCAATGCGGTTATGCCTCTAAGTCATGCTTCGACACGTGGGAGATATAGCCGCATCGAGGGCGTTAGACGGTGCATCATTCAAGTATTCTTTAATCAACCCGTGTTCCATTCGCTCACATGTATCTAAATCCCCTAAAGTATCTTCATTCGTTCTCTAATTCTTCCCGGTGAATTGTGCCTTTTCTACTTTCATGTTCAATTCTTATGGTGGTTTGTTCAAGATTCCTCTTCCTATGTTCTCATATCAATTCATTCGTTCTTTCAAATCCTAACGGTGGTTCGTTGAAGACTTTTCCCAAGTTTGCACTATATCTATCTTAATCCTTTTTACGAGAATAGGTAGTATGCCAAATCCTTTGCTTGTCATCAATCTAAATTGGTGAAGGATACACATAACGTAATTCTTATTATTGCTTCATCCAAGTGATCTAGTTTCTTCTCTCCAGAGTTGTTCTTCATGTCACATTCTCGGTTCAAGTGCTTCATACTTTCCCGGAGTTCTTTTTAACTTTCCCTTTCGTTTGATTATTCTTTTATTACCGGAGTTCTTCATGGAGGATCAACATGGTGGCTCATCAAGGATTCTTTTCATTCTTCTTTTGTTCTTCAAGATTTCTCTTGAAGTTATGATCCGCTAAGCTATACTCCAAATAAACATGATGCTCAACACTTGTTTAGTTTTGAGGAGTTCAAGTATTCTTCATCTTGCATTCCAAAGTGCAATTCTTTCATATCTCATATTTGAGGTGGAGTTATGTCATTGTTGATAATTTCCCTTCGTGTTTCATGATTCACAAGTTTTCAAGAGTGACATTTCTAAATCCATCATTTTCTCTTCGCTCAAGACATCTTTTCAACCAATGAATCTCATCATTCGAGTTAGATTGGGTTATATTTCACCTAAAGCTTTCCCTAAGGATTTTTGCTATTTATGGTGCTTATAAATGACCCAAGTTCTTCATTTATCCTCCTGGTGAAATATGTTGCTTGTCTCCTTGCTGATATCAATCCAATCTATTGTTTCCGTTAGTGGCAAAAATTTCACCTCATAGTTTTGAGATGTTCTCCATAAGCCCACTACAAGCTTACTTGTTTCGTTGTTGGTTTTCCAACAAGTCCATTATAAACTTCTCGGAAGGGAGCTTTCCAAGCTCATTTGTGGCAGAAGTTGGCATTTTCTTCTCCATTCTTTTATTTCAATGATCTATCTTATATTCTTTCTTCCGGAGTCATTGTGATGTTGCTCCCTTCACTCGTCATCTCGAATTGTGCAGATCATGTTCTTTTCATTGCTTATTCCGTTTCAACCGGAGTGGTTACATGTCCTTCCTTGTCGCGGGAGCTCTTCATTCATGTCTTTCAACCCACAAGGTTCCTGTAATGTTCCGTGTTCCTCTTTTCTAACGGAGTGCTTTCAACTTTGTTCTTCTTCGTTGTATTCTTTCTTTCAAGTTGTTCAACCTCGCGAGGTTCTTTGGTTTCACTCATTTGCCAAAGAAGCAACTTTATTTTACCTCTTCCTCTTCCGCTTCCCTCCGGTTCCATCCTAGATCTCGGGACGAGATCCTCTTGTAGTGGTGGAGTGTTGTAACGCCCCGAGACCGGCGCTCCAGATGCCTTCCTTGTTTTTCAAGATTCGTCGTTTGATTTGTTTGGTTCATTACATTCATCTTTGCATCATGTGCATTGCATCATGTCATCATGCCATTTCTTTTTATAAAACTCAACTAAATAAAATGCATAGATCCTTGATCTATTTAAATCGAGGGAATTCACATGGTGATTTGTCTTTATAAGATATCTCCCAATATTTTTGGGGAGCTATAATATACATTCCACTATTTTGGAATTCACCTTAACATACTTGCAATTTAATTCTCATGCCCATTCTACCTCAAGTTCTTCCTCAAACTTCCCAACAATTCTTGTCACTTCTTATCGAGGCTCCTCTAAAACCTCACCAATTCTGGACCTTCCTCACCCACTTTCTATCCAAACCCATTTGAATTAAACTCAAATGAGTGCGGATTTAGTTTGCCAAAACCTCTTCCAACCATTTTTGTTAAATCCTTCATATTTTTATTGGTCCAAGAAAAATATCCCTGTTGGTCCAATTCTTTTCTAACTCTCTCTTTCTTTTCTCCAAAGTTTTATTTTTTTTAACATAAAAGCCCAATTCAGCTTTCCAGGGTGGCCCCTCTCCTTCTCTCTCTCTCCCTAGTATTCCTATAGCCCGGCCCACCTAATCCCTAGGCCGTGTGCACCTCAGGCCGAAGGCCCAACCAGCTCTAACCCTAGGCGCCCGAACCACCTTTCCCGATCGATCCCCTCATTCTTGTCTCCCTGCTCGCGCCGCTAGGACAGGAGCGCTCGCGCCCGATGCCCTCAGCGGCCAATCCTTTCTCTCCATCGACCCCGCTCTCCTCCTACCCCGCGACCAAACTGCCGCCCTGGAGCTCCACCGCCGCCAAGCGCCGCCAGCTCCTCCTCCACCTCGCCTCTCCGCAACCCCTCGCTGATGCTTTCTTTTATCGTCGTTGTGTGCCGTCCAGGGAACCAATCCACATGGCGCCGTCATCTCAAGGCCACGCCGCCGACGGGATCCTGCGTGCCTCCGCCCGGATCGGCCTGCGCGCGCGTTCCCGCCGGTCTCGACCTCCTCCCCCGTGCGGCTCTTTCCCTGCCTCCACCGCGAGCCCACCATGGCGCCGCTGCCTCACTGTAGCTGCGGTTGTGCTTGCTGCTGCACCTCCTGCCGGCCCCTGCTGATGCATGGCCGCCTCATCAGCAAGCTCACCTCCGCCCCTGCCGGCCTCGCCGGAATTCGTCAAGTTCAGCACCGCCGCGCCCTCGGACCTCCCGTGTTACCCGTGCCGTCCCCGTTCGTCTTCAACCGCGGGACCGCTGCTTCGTCATCCACCTCGGCTCTGGCCACCATGGACGCCACTTGCCCAAGCTCTTCCTCCTGTGGGGTGTAGAGCTGCACCACCACCACCCCGAGGCCCCTTGCAGTCTTCGTTTTGAAACGCCAAGAAGCCGATGGCACTAGGGTGCGCCAAGTTCCACTAATGTTGACCCCGGACATCTACGATAACGTGGACCACTACGATCGATGTGGAACCGTCAAGTACAACTACTCTACGTTGATGCGGGAATCACTACCGTCGCAAGAACCGAGACCAGCAAGTTCGAAGACCCCAAGTACCACAACAATTGACGCATAGTACCACTACTTTTGCCATGTACATCTATTGTCGCCGATGACCCATGTAGCACAAACGCGAGATGTGTACCACTACTTCCCCCATCGTTGTGATTACCTCTACTGACCCCGACCATCGGAGCATGTATGACCCCGACCATGTCAAGTTCCACTACCGTCACGAGTACCACTACCGTTGACCCTCGAAGCCTCCATGGACGTCAAGTTCCTCGCCGTGACCCCGAACATATTCAGAAAATTATGCGACTAAGAACGTGAATGACTACCATCGCCGTGAAACACTACCATCGCTGAGGACCGATAGTACCACTACTTCCACTACGACCGTTCCGGGAACGTGTACTTGCTCTACATTGCACTGAACCTGAACCGTCCCGTTTGCACGCTTCGAAGGTATAACCGTCGAGACGATGACCCGTGGATGAATGCATGAGTGTATGAGATGCATGTTTGGATGTTGTATCCGCCCGTGAACGTTAGTTGTTCCTCCTCATTTCCACGCCGTCGATCCGTGGGAACCCGGTATCCGAGATCACCCCACCATTCGGGCATGACACGCTCTCGTACTTTTTCCTTTTGCACCGGTATCTCCATGAGCTACCGGAACCGATATGTTGCCGTGGCATCATTTTCGGATTCATTGCCGTGGCACCCCTTTCGATTCCGCCACGATGACAAATACCTCTTAACCTGCTCATGTCAACATTTTCATAAAATTGCATAAACTTGAACATGTCATCCGCATCATGATTATAACATTTAATATGTTTAGAATTGTTGTTGCATTAAATTGCTAAATGCATGTGGGGGTTATCGGAATTGTTGTTTGTTGTTTCCGTCCTCATTTAAAATGCCTAACTATGTATTTTACTCATGCTTCACCTCTTGCCATGCTTAACAACATTTAATAATGTTGGGTACCTAAACGAGAGAGAACTAAATAAGTCGTGTGGTGTTTCATCAATATGCAACTCATTGCATATTGTGCTCCACTTAATTTGTAGTGTTGTTTGTTGCACTTTGCCATGCCATGCCTCATTAATCCGGACATGCATCATACTTGGTTGTGCATCGTGCCATGTTTATGTGATAGTTGTTTACTATGTTGTTTGCTTCTTTCCGGATTGTTTCTCTCGTTAGCTTCGGTTTCGTTCCGGAGTTGTGAGGATCCGTTCGACTACGTCCATTTGTCTTCTTCATGGACTCGTTATTCTTCCTTGCGAGATCTCAGGTAAGATGACCATATCCTCGAAATCACTTCCATCTTTGCTTGCTAGTTGTTTGCTCTATTGCTATGTCGCGTTACCTACCACTTTTTATATCATGCCTCCCATATTGCCATGTCAAGCCTCTAACCCACCTTTCCTAGCAAACCGTTGTTTGGCTATGTTACCGCTTTTGCTCAGCCCCTCTTATAGCGTTGCTAGTTACAGGTGAAGATGAAGTTTGTTCCATGTTGGAACATGCATTTGTTGGGATACCATTATTATATCTTATTTACTTTAATTCATCTATATACTTGGTAAAGGGTGGAAGGCTCGGCCTTATGCCTGGTGTTTTGTTCCACTCTTGCCACCCTAGTTTCTGTCATACCGGTTTTATGTTCCTTGATTTTGTGTTCCTTACACGGTTGGGTGTTATGGGAAATCCTCCAGCAAGACCCAATCTTGGTTTTACATTTGCCTAACAACCTATTACCCTTCCCTTGGGTCGGCCAACCCGAGGGTCATCTTTATTTTAACCCCCCAGGCCAGTGCTTCTCTAAGTGTTCGTCCGAACTAGAGCACCATTCGGGACCTTCCCTTGGCAACTTGGGTTATGTTGGTACATGTACGCTTAGCTTATCCGGTGTGCCCTGAGAACGAGATATGTGCAGCTCCTGTCGGGATTTGTCGGCAAATTCGGGTGGTCTTGCTGGTCTTGTTTTAGCATTGTCGAAATGTCTTTTAACCGGGATTCCGAGTCTGACCGGGTCTTCCCGGTAGAAGGAATATCCTTCATTGACCGTGAGAGCTTGTGATGGGCTAAGTTGGGACACCCCTGTAGGGTATAAACTTTCGAGAGCCGTGCCCATGGTTATGTGGCAGATGGGAATTTGTTAATGTCCGGTTGTAGAGAACTTGACACTTGACTTTAAAAATGCATCAACCGCGTGTGTAGCCATGATGGTCTCTTTTCGGCGGAGTCTAGGAAGTGAACACGATTCTTTTGTTATGTTTGAACGTAAGTAGTTTCAGGATCACTTCTTGATCATTTCTAGTTTCACGACCGTGCGCTGCTTCTCTTCTCGCTCTCTTTTGCATATGTTAGCCACCATATATGCTAGTGCTTGATGCCGCTCTACCTCACTACCTTTTCCTACCCATAAGATTAAATAGTTGATGACCCACAAGTATAGGGGATCTATAGTTGTCCTTTCGATAAGTAAGAGTGTCGAATCCAACGAGTAGAAGAAGGAAATGATAAGCGGTTTTCAGCAAGGTATTCTCTGCAAGCACTGAAATAATAGGTAACAGATAGTTTTGTGATAGGATAATTTGTAACGTGTAACAAGTAACAAAAGTAAATAAAGTGCAGCAAGGTGGCCCAATCCTTTTTGTAGAAAAGGACAAGCCTAGAAAAACTCTTATATAGAGAAAAGCGCTCCCAAGGACACATGGGAATATCGTCAAGCTAGTTTTCATCACGTTCATATGATTCGCGTTCGGTACTTTGATAACTTGGTATGTGGGTGCACCAGTGCTTGGGTACTGTCCTTACTTGGACAAGCATCCCACTTATGATTAACCTCTATTGCAAGCATCCGCAACTACAACAAAAGTATTAAGCTAAACCTAAACATAACTTGAAACATACGGATCCAAATCAGCCCCTTACGAAGCAACGCATAAACTAGGGTTTAAGCCTATGTCACTCTAGCAACCCATTATCTACTTATTACTTCCCAATGCCTTCCTCTGGGCCCAAATAATGGTGAAGTGTCATGTAGTCGACGTTCACATAACACCACTAGAGGAGAGACAACATACATCTCATCAAAATATCGAACGAATACCCAATTCACATGACTACTAATAGCAAGACTTCTCCCATGTCCTCAGGAACAAACGTAACTACTCACAAAGCATATTCATCTTCATAATCAGAGGGGTATTAATATACATATAGGATCTGAACATATGATCTTCCACCAAATAAACCAACTAGCATCAACTACAATGAGTAATCAACACTACTAGCAACCCACAGGTACAAATCCCGGACTTGGAGACAAGAATTGGATACAAGAGATGAACTAGGGTTTTGAGAGGAGATGGTGCTGGTGAAGATGTTGATCGAGGTTGCCCTCTCCCGATGAGAGGAGCGTTGGTGATGATGACGGTGATGAATTACCCCTCCCGTAGGGAAGTATCCCCGGCAGAACAGCTCCACCGGAGCCCTAGATTGGTTACGCCAAGGTTCTGCCTCGTGGCGGCGGAGTCTCGTCCGGAAAAATGGCTTATGATTTTTCCTCATCGAAAGACTCCATATAGCAGAAGATGGCCATCAGAGGGCCACCAGGGGCCCACGAGGTAGGGGGGCGCACCCAGGGGGTAGGGCGCGTGCCCCACCCTCGTGGGCAGGGTGTGGCCCCCTGGTGAACTTCTTGCGCTCAGTATTTTTTATATATTCTGAAAATGACTTCCGTGAAGTTTTAGGACTTTTGGAGCTGTGCAGAATAGGTCTCTAATATTTGCTCCTTTTCCATCCCAGAATCCCAGCTGCCGGCATTCTCCTTCTTTATGTAAACCTTGTAAAATAAGAGAGAATATGCATAAGTATTGTGACATAATGTGTAATAACAGCCCATAATGCAATAAATATCGGTGTAAAAGCATGATGCAAAATGGACGTATCAACTCCCCCAAGTGAAAGCCGAAATCAAAAAATATGTCCACATGTTTAGAGATAGAGGTGTCGATAAAAATAAAATACGGACAAGAGGGCATCATGGTCATTCGTAAAACGGCAACCTATATAATTCTTGTCATATGATCTCTTATGCTAGAGTAACAATTCAATCACAATTTCAAGTATTAATCATAAACTTCATTGAAAACTAACAAACTATAATCTCAGTCATTGGGGCAATTTCAATTTATCATAACATAGGAAAGAGTGAATATAAGAGCTTTTCAGCAAGTCCACATACTCAACTATCATATAGTCTTTCACAATTGCTAACACTCACGCAATACTTATGGGTATGGAGTCTTGATCGGACACAGAGAAAGATGGGGGCTTATAGTTTTGCCTCCCAATGTTTTACCTCAAGGGTAATGTCAACAATAATAGTTCATGAAAACTCACATCCAATTAGCCAATATATACCAGGATCTTTCCAACATGTGGTGCTTGCCAAAAGATAAAATGTAAAAAGGAAGGGTGAAGATCACCATGACTCTTATGCAAGGTAGGAGATAAAAGTAAAAGATAGGCCCTTCGCAGAGGGAAGTAGAAGTTGTCATGCGCTTTTATGATTGGATGCACAAAATCTTAATGCGAAAGAACGTCACTTTATATTGCCACTTGTGATACGGATCTTTATTATGCAGTCTATCGCTTTTATTTCTTCCATATCACACGATCGTATAAAGCTTATTTTCTCCCACACTAATAAGTCATACATATTTATAGAGCAATTTTTATTGCTTGCATCGATGACAACTTAGTTGGCGGATCTTTACTCAATCCATAGGTAGGTATGGTGGACTCTCATGGCAAATGGGTTTATGGGTGTTTGGAAGCACAAGTAGTATCTCCACTTGGTGCAAAGAATTTGGCTAGCATGAGGGGGAATGGCAAGCTCAATCATGTTGGGTGATCCATGACAATATAATTTATCTCAGATGTAAGAAAACATAACCCATTACGTTGTCTTCCATGTCCAACATCAACTCTTTAGCATGTCATATTTTAATGAGTGCTCACACTCATAAAAGATGTCCAAGATAGTGTATTTATATGTGAAGACATCTCTTTCTTTATTACTTTCTATTAATTGCAACGATGACCAAAACTATGTTTGTCAACTCTCAACAACTTTTATTCATCATACTCTTTCTATGTGAGCTCATTACTCTCCATAAGATCCATATGATCTCTTTGTTTTTTTATTTTTTCTCTTTTCTTTTATTCACTCAAGATCATGGCAAAATAATCAAGCCCTTGACTCAACACTAATCTTTATTATATATGGCTCATGGACTCGATTACATAGAAGGATCATAAAGCAAGACTCACAACTAGATCATACTAAAACTTTATTCTACCAGATCAAGATATTACCAAAAGGATCGAACTAAGAAAAGACGGTAAAGATAGAAGTGATGGTGATACGATACCGGGGCACTCCCCCAAGCTTTGCAGTTGCCAAGGGGAGTGCCCATACCCATGTGATTATGTCTCCTTTATTGGTGAAGAAGTTGATGGTTTTGTTGATGGCGTAGGCTTGTCATCCTTCTTCCAAGGCATAGGTTCACCATCATAGAAGGATGATCGAGTCTCCTGAAACCTCAAATCTGCAGCCAAACTCGTCCTCTTGAATATATATTCATACTCACAGTTTTGATTTTGCAGATCGTAGATCTGGGCTTGGAGGTGCTCGATTTTCTCATGAAGCTTGAAGATGGCCTCCCCAATGTCCTTGACGTCCAGCTTGTGGTTGTTGTGAACTCCGTGATCATAATGTGATTGGAATCGAGTCCACGCTCCACCATCTCCTGGCACCTGAAAACTTCTTGCTCCAATGCCTCGAGCCTTGCCTCCGTGCTTCCGGTCTTCCTTGGTCCCTCAACATCGCGGATGTGCAACAACCCCTCATGCATCTCAATGGTTTGAGGGTGTTGCAGCACTTCCGCGAGGTAGGGGTTGATGACCTTCTCGAAGAACTGGTCCTTGGGGGCACTTGAAGACGACATGACGACCTGTATCTGTCATAAAAACAGCTCAAAACAAAGACAGGAGATTTTTGCGTGATACGGTGGTTAAAACCTTCCGGAGGTTATATAATGAATTTTTACCGACCAAAATACGTAATGTGTAAGAAAACGGAGTCCGGAGAGCACACGAGGTGCCCACGAGGTAGGGGGGCGTGCCCTCCACCCTCGTGGAGCCCTCGTGTCCTTCCCGGACTGCTTCTTATTTTTCTATTTTTCTAAATATTCCAAAACGGAAGAAAATTGCCATTAGAACTATTTTGGAGTCAGTTTACTTACCGTACCACATACCTATTCCTTTTCGGAGTCTGAAACGTTCCGGAAAGTGTCCCTTATGTATTCCTCCGGGGTTACGGTTTCAATAACATTGGTTTCAACATTTATAGGATTACCTGAGATATAATGTTTAATTCTTTGACCGTTCACCACCTTCGGATTTGTGCCTTCGAAGTTGTTGATTTTTATGGCACCGGAACGATAGACCTCCTCGATAACGTAAGGGCCTTCCCATTTAGAGAGAAGTTTTCCTGCAAAAAATCTTAAACGAGAGATGTATAGCAATACATAATCACCTACATTAAACTCACACTTTTGTATTCTTTTGTCATGCCATCTTTTAACTTTTTCTTTAAATAATTTGGCATTCTCATAGGCTTGGGTTCTCCATTTATCAAGTGAGCTAATATCAAATAACCTCTTCTCACCGACAAGTTTGAAATCATAATTGAGCTCTTTAATAGCCCAATATGCCTTATGTTCTAGTTCGAGAGGTAAGTTACATGCTTTTCCATAATGCATCATCAAGTTTCTCGGACCAATTCTTTCTAGATCTATTAACAGTCTTTTGCACAATTAATTTGAGTTCTCTATTACTCAATTCTACTTGACCACTAGACTACGGGCGACACGAAGATGCAATTCTATGATTAACATCATACTTAGCAAGCATGGAAAGCACCATGAATAAAATGTGAACCACCATCAGTCACTAAATATCTAGGGACTCCAAACCTCGGAAAAATAACTTCTTTAAGCATCTTAATAGAAGTGTTATGATCAACACTACTAGTTGGAATAGCTTCTACCCACTTAGTAACGTAATCAACAGCGACTAAAATATGTGTGTAACCGTTAGAGGCAGGAAAAGGTCCATATAATCGAAGCCCCAAACATCAAATGGTTCAATAACAAGTGAATAATTCATAGGCATTTCTTGACGTCTACTAATATTACCAATTCTTTGACATTCATCACAAGATACAACAAACTTACTGAAGGAAATATGCCCTAGAGGCAATAATAAAGTTATTATTTATTTCCTTATTTCATGATAAATGTTTATTATTCATGCTAGAATTGTATTAACCGGAAACATAATACATGTGTGAATACATAGACAAACAGAGTGTCACTAGTATGCCTCTACTTGACTAGCTCGTTAATCAAAGGTGGTTATGTTTCCTAACCATGGACAAAGAGTTGTTATTTGATTAACGGGATCACATCATTAGGTGAATGACCTGATTGACATGACCCATTCCATTAGCTTAGCACCTGATCATTTAGTATGTTGCTATTGCTTTCTTCATGACTTATACATGTTCCTATGACTATGAGATTATGCAACTCCCGTTTGCCGGAGGAACACTTTGTGTGCTACCAAATGTCACACCGTAACTGGGTGATTATAAAGGTGCTCTACAGGTGTCTCCAAAGGTACATGTTGGGTTGGCGTATTTCGAGATTAGGATTTGTCACTCCGATTGTCGGAGAGGTATCTCTGGGCCCTCTCGGTAATGCACATCACATAAGCCTTGCAAGCATTGCAACTAATGAGTTAGTTGCGAGATGATGTATTACGGAACGAGTAAAGGGACTTGCCGTTAACGAGATTGAACTAGGTATTGAGATACCGACGATCGAATCTCGGGCAAGTAACATACTGATGACAAAGGGAACAACGTATGTTGTTATGCGGTCTGACCGATAAAGATCTTCGTAGAATATGTGGGAGCCAATATGAGCATCCAGGTTCCGCTATTGGTTATTGACCGGAGACGTGTATCGGTCATGTCTACATTGTTCTCGAACCCGTAGGGTCCGCACGCTTAAGGTTTCGATGATAGTTATATTATGAGTTTATGAGTTTTGATGTACCGAAGGAGTTCGGAATCCCGGATGAGATCGGGGACATGACGAGGAGTCTCGAAATGGTCGAGATGTAAAAATCGATATATTGGATGACTATATTCGGACATCGGAAAGGTTCTGAGTGGTTCGGGTATTTTTCAGAGTACCGGGGAGTTACAGGAATACGGGACAAGAAGTATATGGGCCTTATTGGGCTTTAGGGGAGAGGGAGAGGCAGGCTGCGCGCCCCCCAAGGCCTAGTCCGAATTGGACTAGGGGGAGGGGCTGCGCCCCCTCCTTCCTTCTCTTCCCTCTTCCCCTTCCTTGTCTCATACTCCTAATACTTGGAAGGACTCCTAGTTGGACTAGGAAAGGGGGAATCCTACTCCCGGTGGGAGTAGGACTCCCCTAGGGCGCGCCATAGAGAGGGCCGGCCCTCCCCTCCTCCACTCCTTTATATACGGGGGCAGGGGCACCCCATAGACACACAAGTTGATCCATGTGATCATATTCTTAGCCGTGTGCGGCGCCCCCTTCCACCATAGTCCTCGATAATATTGTAGCAGTGCTTAGGCAAAGCCCTGCGACGGTAGTACGTCAAGATCGTCACCACGCCGTCGTGCTGACGGAACTCTTCCCCGACACTTTGCTGGATCGGAGTCCGGGGATCGTCATCGAGCTGAACGTGTGCTAGAACTCGTTGGTGCCGTAGTTTCGGTGCTTGATCAGTCGGGCCGTGGAGACGTACGACTACATCAACCAAATGCTTCCGTTGTCGATCTACAAGGGTACGTAGATCACACTCTCCCCTCTCGTTGCTATGCATCACCATGATCTTGCGTGTGCGTAGGATTTTTTTTTGAAATTACTACGTTCCCCAATAGTGGCATCCGAGCCTAGGTTTTATGGTTTGATGTTATATGCACGAGTAGAACACAAGTGAGTTGTGGGTGATATAAGTCATACTGCTTACCAGCATGTCATACTTTGGTTCAGCAGTATTGTTGGATGAAGCGGCCCGGACCGACATTACGCGTACGCTTAGGCGAGACTGTTTCTACCGACGTGCTTTGCACACAGGTGGCTGGCGGGTGTCAGTTTCTCCAACTTTAGTTGAACCGAGTGTGGCTACGCCCGGTCCTTGTGAAGGTTAAAACAGCACCAACTTGACAAACTATCGTTGTGGTTTTTGATGCGTAGGTAAGAATGGTTCTTGCTAAGCCCGTAGCAGCCACGTAAAACTTGCAACAACAAAGTAGAGGACGTCTAACTTGTTTTTGTAGGGCATGTTGTGATGTGATATGGTCAAGACGTGATGAGATATAAGTTGTTGTATGAGATGATCATGTTTTGTTGAAGTTATCAGCAACTGGCAAAATCCTTATGGTTGTCTCTCTATTGCATAAGATGCAAGCGTCCAATAATTGCTTTACTTTATCGCTATGCGATAGCAATAGTTGCAAGAGCAATTGTTGGCGAGACGACCACGTGATGACACATTGATATAGATCAAGATGATGGAGATCATGGTGTCATGCCGGTGACGATATAGATCATGACAGTACTTTGGAGATGGAGATCAAAGAAGCAAGATAATGATGGCCATATCATGTCACATATTTTGATTTCATATGATGTTTATCTTTTATACATCTTATTTTTTCTTAGTTTGACGGTAGCATTTTAAGATGATCTCTCACTAATTATCAAGAAGTGTTCTCCCTGAGTATGCACCGTTGCGAAAGTTCTTCGTGCTGAGACACCACGTGATGATTGGGTGTGATAGGCTCTACGTTCAAATACAACGAGTGCAAAACAGTTGCACACGCGGAATACTCAGGTTATACTTGACGAGCCAAGCATATACAGATATGGCCTCGGAACACGGAGACCGAAAGGTCGAGCGTGAATCATATAGTAGATATGACCAACATAGTGATGTTCACCAATGAAACTGCTCCATCTCACGTGATGATCGGACATGGTTTAGTTGATTTGGATCACGTGATCACTTAGAGGATTAGAGGGATGTCTATCTAAGTGGGAGTTCTTAAGTAATATGATTAATTGAACTTAAATTTATCATGAACATAGTCCTGGTAGTATTTTGCAAATTATGTTGTAGATCAATAGCTCACGTTGTTGCTTCCCTGTGTTTATTTTGATATGTTCCTAGAGAAAATTGTGTTGAAAGATGTTAGTAGCAATGATGCGGATTGGATCCGTGATCTGAGGTTTATCCTCATTGCTGCACAGAGGAATTATGTCCTTGATGCACTGCTAGGTGACAGACCTATTGCAGGAGCAGATGCTGACGTTATGAACGTTTGGCTAGCTAAATATGATGACTACTTGATAGTTTAGTGCACCATGCTTAACGGCTTAGAATCGGGACTTCAAAGACGTTTTGAACGTCATGGACCATATGAGATGTTCCAGGAGTTGAAGTTAATATTTCAAGCAAATACCCGAGTTGAGAGATATGAAGTCTCCAACAAGTTCTATAGCTAAAAGATGGAGGAGACTCGCTCAACTAGTGAGCATGTGCTTAGATTGTCTGGGTACTACAATCGCTTGAATCAAGTAGGAGTTAATCTTCCAGATAAGATAGTGATTGACAGAATTCTCTAGTCACCATCACCAAGTTAGTAGAACTTCGTGATGAACTATAGTATGCAAGGGATGACGAAAATGAATCCCGAGCTTTTTATGATGATGAAATCGATGAAGGTAGAAATCAAGAAAGAGCATCAAGTGTTGATGGTTGACAAGATCACTAGTTTCAAGAAAAGGGCAAAGGGAAAAAGGGGAACTTCAATAAAAACAACAAGCAAGTTGTTGCTCATATGAAGAAGCCCAAGTCTGGTCCAAAGCCCGAGACTAAGTGCTTCTACTACAAAGGGACTGGTCACTCGAAGCGGAACTACCCGGAGTGATTGGTGGATAAGAAGGATGGCAAAGTGAACATAAGTATATTTGATATACATGTTATTGATGTGTACTTTACTAGTGTTTATAGCAACCCCTCAGTATTTGATGCTAGTTCAGTTGCTAAGAGTACTAACTCGAAACGGGAGTTGCAGAATGAACAAAGACAAGTTAAGGGTGAAGTGACGATGTGTGTTGGAAGTGGTTCCAAGATTGATATGATCATCATCGCACACTCCCCTATACTTTCGGGATTAGTGTTGAACCTAAATAAGTGTTATTTGGTTTTTGCGTTGAGCATGAATATGTTTTGATCATGTTTATTGCAATACGGTTATTCATTTAAGTTAGAGAACAATTGTTGTTCTGTTTACATGAATAAAACCTTCTACGGTCATACACACCAACGAAAATGGTTTGTTGGATCTCGATCGTAGTGATACACATATTCATAATATTGAAGCCAAAAGATGCAAAGTTAATAATGATAGTGCAAATTATTTGTGGCACTGCCGTTTAAGTCATATTGGTGTAAAGCGCATGAAGAAACTCCATGCTGATGGAATTTTGGAATCACTTGATGCTTGCGAACCATGCCTCATGGGCAAGATGACTAAGACTCCGTTCTCCAAAACAATGGAGCGAGCAACAAACTTATTGGAAATAATACATACTGATGTATGCGGTCCCATGAGTATTAAGGCTCGCGGCAAGTATCGTTATTTTCAGAACTTCACAGATGATTTGAGCAGATATGGGTATATCTACTTGATAAAACGTAAGTCTGAAACATTTGAAAAGTTCAAAGAATTTCAGAGTGAAGTGGAAAATCATCGTGACAAGAAAATAAAGTTTCTACGATCTGATTGTGGAAGAGAATATTTGAGTTACGAGTTTGGCCTTCAATTAAAACAATGTGGAATAGTTTCACAAAACTCATGCCACCTGGAACACCATAGCATAATGGTGTGTCCGAACATCATGACCGCACTTTATTGGATATAGTGCAATCTATGATCTTCCTTACCGATTTACCAATATCATTTTGGGATCATGCATTAGAGACAGCTGCATTCACATTAAAAAGGGGCACCATCTAAGTCCGTTGAGACGACACAATATGAACTATGGTTTGGCAAGAAACCAAAGTTGTCGTTTCTTAAAGTTTGGGGTTGCGATGCTTATAAGAAAAAGTTTCATCATGATAAGCTCAAACCCAAATCGGAGAAATGTGTCTTCATAGGATACCCAAAGGAGATAGTTGGGTACACCTTCTATCACAGATCCGAAGGCAAGACATTCATTGCTGAGAATGGATACTTTCTAGAGAAGAAGTTTCTCTCGAAAGAAGTGAGTGGGAGGAAAGTAGAACTTGATAAGATAATTGTACCTTCTCCCTTATTGGAAAGTATTTCATCATAGAAATCTGTTCCTGTGACTCCTACACCAATTAGTGAGGACGCTAAATGATGATGATCATGTAACTTCAGATCAAGTTACTACTGAATCTCATAGGTTAACCAGAGTGAGATCCGCACCAGAGTGGTACGGTAATCCTATTCTGGAGGTCATGTTACTTGACCATGACGAACCTACGAACTATGAGGAAGCAATGATGAGCCCAGATTCCGCAAAATGGCTTGAAGCCATGAAATCTGAGATGGGATCCATGTATGAGAACAAAGTGTGGACTTTGGTTGACTTGCCCGATGATCCGCAAGCAATTGAGAATAAATGAATCTTCAAGAGGAAGACGGACGTTGATAGTAGTGTTACTATCTACAAAGCTAGAATTGTCGCAAAAGGTTTTCGACAAGTTCAAGGTGTTGACTACGATGAGAGTTTCTCACTCGTATCTATGCTTAAGTCTGTCCGAATCATGTTAGCAATTGCCGCATTTTATGAAATCTGGCAAATGGATAAACAAAACTACATTCCTTAATGGATTTATTAAAGAAGAGTTGTATATGATGCAACCAGAAGGTTTTGTCAAGCCTAAAGGTGCTAACAAAATATGCAAGCTCCAGCGATCCATCTATGGACTGGTGCAAGCATCTCGGAGTTGGAATACACGCTTTGATAAGTTGATCAAAGCATATAGTTTTATACAGACTTGCGGTGAAGCCTGTATTTACAAGAAAGTGAGTGGGAGCACTACAACATTTCTGATAAGTATATGTGAATGACATATTGTTGATCGGAAATAATGTAGAATTATTCTGCAAAGCATAAAGGAGTATTTGAAAGGAGTTTTTTTAAAGAAAGACCTCAGTGAAGCTACTTACATACTGAGCATCAAGACCTATAGAGATAGATCAAAACACTTGATAAGTTTTTTCAATGAGTAGATACCTTGACAAGATTTTGAAGTAGTTCAAAATGGAACAGTCCAAGAAAGAGTTCTTGCCTGTGTTACAAGGTGTGAAATTGAGTAAGACTCAAAACACGACCACGATAGAAGATAGAAAGAGAATGAAAGTCATTCCCTATGCCTTGGCCATAGGTTCTATAAAAATATGCCATGCTGTGTACCAGATCTATTGTATACCCTACACTGATTTTGGCAAGGGAGTACAATAGTGATCTAGGAGTAGATCACTGGACAGCGGTCAAAATTATCCTTAGTGGAATAAGGATATGTTTCTCAATTATGGACGTGACAAAAAGGGTTCGTCGTAAAGGGTTACGTCGATGCAAATTTTGACACGGATCTAGATGACTCTAAGTCTCAATCTGGATACCTATTGAAAGTGGGAGCAATTAGCTAAGAGTAGCTCCGTGCAGAGAATTGTTGACATAGAAATTTGCAAAATACATACGGATCTGAATATGGCAGACCCGTTGACTAAACTTCTCTCACAAGCAAAACATGATCACACCTTAGTACTCTTTGGGTGTTAATCACATAAGCAATGTGAACTAGATTACTGAATCTAGTAAACCCTTTGGGTGTTGGTCACATGGCGATGTGAACTATGGGTGTTAATCACATGATGATATGAACTATCGATGTTAATCACATGGTGATGTGATCTAGATTATTGACTCTAGTGCAAGTGGGAGACTGAAGGAAATATGCCCTAGAGGCAATAAGAAAGTTATTATTTATTTCCTTATTTCATGATAAATGTTTATTATTCATGCTAGAATTGTATTAACCGGAAACATAATACATGTGTGAATACATAGACAAACAGAGTGTCACTAGTATGCCTCTACTTGACTAGCTCGTTAATCAAAGATGGTTATGTTTCCTAACCATAGAAAAAGAGTTGTTATTTGATTAATGGGATCACATCATTAGGTGAATGATCTAATTGACATGACCCATTCCATTAGCTTAGCACCCGATCGTTTAGTATGTTGCTATTGCTTTCTTCATGACTTATACATGTTCCCATGACTATGAGATTATGCAACTCCCGTTTGCCGGAGGAACACTTTGTGTGCTACCAAACGTCACAACGTAACTGGGTGATTATAAAGGTGCTCTACAGGTGTCTCCAAAGGTACATGTTGGGTTGGCGTATTTCGAGATTAGGATTTGTCACTCCAATTGTCGGAGAGGTATCTCTGGGCCCTCTCGGTAATGCACATCACATAAGCCTTGCAAGCATTGCAACTAATGAGTTAGTTGCGAGATGATGTATTACGGAACGAGTAAAGAGACTTGCCGGTAACGAGATTGAACTATGTATTGAGATACCGACGATCGAATCTCGGGCAAGTAACATACCGATGACAAAGGGAACAACGTATGTTGTTATGCGGTCTGACGATAAAGATCTTCGTAGAATATGTGGGAGCCAATATGAGCATCCAGGTTCCGCTATTGGTTATTGACCGGAGACGTGTCTCGGTCATGTCTACATTGTTCTCGAACCTGTAGGATCCGCACGCTTAAGGTTTCGATGGCAGTTATATTATGAGTTTATGAGTTTTGATGTACCGAAGGAGTTCGGAGTCCCGGATGAGATCGGGGACATGACGAGGAGTCTCGAAATGGTCGAGACGTAAAAATCGATATATTGGACGACTATATTCGGACATCCGAAAGGTTCCGAGTGGTTCGGGTATTTTTTGGAGTACCCGGGAGTTACGGGAATACGGGAGAAGAAGTATATGGGTCTTATTGGGCTTTAGGGGAGAGGGAGAGGCAGGCTGCCCCCCCCAAGGCCTAGTCCGGATTGGACTAGGGGGAGGGGCTGCGCCCCCTCCTTCCTTCTCTTCCCTCTTCCCCTTCCTTGTCTCCTACTCCTAATACTTGGAAGGACTCCTAGTTGGACTAGGAAAGGGGGAATCCTACTCCCGGTGGGAGTAGGACTCCCCTAGGGCGCGCCATAGAGAGGGCCGGCCCTCCCCTCCTCCACTCCTTTATATACGGGGGCAGGGGGCACCCCATAGACACACAAGTTGATCCACATGATCATATTCTTAGCCGTGTGCGGTGCCCCCTTCCACCATGGTCCTCGATAATATTGTAGCGGTGCTTAGGCGAAGCCCTGCGACGGTAGTACATCAAGATCGTCACCACGCCGTCGTGCTGACGGAACTCTTCCCCGACACTTTGCTGGATCGGAGTCCGGGGATCGTCATCGAGCTGAACGTGTGCTAGAACTCAGAGGTGCCGTAGTTTCGGTGCTTGATCGGTCGGGCCGTGGAGACGTATGACTACATCAACCAAACGCTTCCGTTGTTGATCTACAAGGGTATGTAGATCACACTCTCCCCTCTTGTTGCTATGCATCACCATGATCTTGTGTGTGCGTAGGATTTTTTTTGAAATTACTACGTTCCCCAACACTTACAGGCATCTTTGAAGAGAGTAGGCCAATAAAAACCGGATTGCAATACCTTGTGTACAGTTCTATCTCCAGCATGGTGTCCTCCATAAGCCTTGGAGTGACACTTGCATAGGATATGTTCCTGTTCATGCTCAGGTATACAACGTCTAATAACACCATCTACTCCTTCTTTATAAAGATGTGGGTCATCCCAAAAGTAATGTCTCAAATCATAGAAGAACTTTTTCTTTTGCTGGTATGTGAAACTAGGTGGTATAAATTTAGCAACAATATAATTAGCATAATCAGCATACCATGGAGCAGTGTGAGAAGCATTTATGACATTTAATTGTTCATCAGGAAAGCTATCATCAATATGTAGTGGGTCATCAAGAACATTTTCTAACCTAGACAAGTAGTCTACAACGGGGTTCTTAGCTCCCTTTCTATCAACAATATGCAAATCAAATTCTTGTAGCAGGAGAACCCATCTAATAAGTCTAGGTTTAGCATCTTTCTTTTCCATAAGATATTTAATAGCGGCATGATCAATGTGAATAGTTACTTTAGAATCAACAATATAAGGTCTGAACTTATCACAAGCAAGTACAACTGCTAAGAATTCTTTTTCAGTAGTAGCATAATTTCTCTGAGCATTGTCTAGAGTTTTACTAGCATATTGAATAACATTTAATTTCTTATCGACTCTTTGCCCTAGAACAACACCTATAGCATAATCAGTAGCATCACACATAATTTCAAAAGGTAAATTCCAATCAGGTGGCTGAACAATAGGTGCAGAGATCAATGCTTTCTTAAATATTTCAAATGCTTCTACACAATCATCATCAAAAACAAATGGTATATCTTTTTGCAATAAATTAGTCAGAGGCCAAGATTTTTTTTGAGAAGTCCTTAATAAACCTCCTATAAAAATCGGCATGACCAAGGAAACTTCTTATACCTTTAATGTCCTTGGGACATGGCATCTTTTCAATAGCATCGACCTTGCCTTTATCAACCTCAATACCTCTTTCAGAAACTTTATGCCCCAAAACAATACCTTCATTAACCATAAAGTGGCATTTTTTCCCAATTCAAGACAAGATTAGTTTCTTCACATGTCTGCAAAACTCGATCAAGGTTGCTCAAGCAATCATCAAAAGAGGATCCATAAACGGAGAAATCGTCTATGAAAACCTCACAAATCTTTTCACAAAAGTCAGAGAATATAGCCATCATTCATCTTTGAAAGGTAGCAGGTGCATTACATAAACCAAAAGGCATACGTCTATAAGAAAAAGTACCAAAAGGGCAAGTAAAAGTAGTCTTTGATTGATCATTGGCTGACACAGGTATTTGAGAGAAACCTGAATAACCATCTAGAAATCAAAAATGTGTATGTTTGGATAATCTTTTTAGCATTTGATCAATAAAAGGTAAGGGGTAATGATCTTTTTAGTAGCTTTATTTAATTTGCGGAAATCAATTACCATCCTATAACCTGTAATAATTCTTTGCGGGATCAACTCTTCTTTATCATTAGGAACGATAGTAATACCTCCCTTCTTAGGGACAAAATGGACATGACTTACCCACTGACTATGAGAAATGGGATAAATTATACCTGCCTCAAGAAGCTTTAGTATTTCCTTTCTTACCACTTCCTTCATCTTAGGATTCAGCCGTCATTGATGGTCACGAACTATTTTGGCATCTTCCTCCAAATTTATTTTGTGTTGACATAGAGTGGGACTAATGCCCTTAGGATCATCAAGAGTATATCCAATAGCAGCATGGTGCTTCTTCAGAGTTTTCAATAATCTCTCTTCTTCATGCTCTAAAAGGTTAGCACGAATAATAACAGGATATATCCTTTTCTCATCAAGGTAAGCATATTTAAGGGTATCAGGTAACGGTTTAAGCTCAAACACGGGGTCACCCTTGGGTGGAGGAGGATCCCCTTGGATTTCAACAGGCAAATTGTGTTTCAGGATGGGTTCCTGTTTAAAGAATACTTCATCAATTTCCCTTCTTTCATTCATAAACAGATCATTTTCATGGTCTAGCAAATATTGTTCTAAAGGATCACTAGGAGGTACGGCAATAGAGGCAAGACCAATAATTTCATCTTTACTAGGCAATTCCTCTTCACGGTGTTGTCTACGAAATCTAGGGAAATTAAATTCATGATACATATCACCTAAACCAATAGTAACAACATCCTTTTTGCAATCTATCTTAGCATTAACTGTGTTCAAGAAGGGTCTACCAAAAATAATGGGACAAAAACTATCTTGTGGGGAGCCAATAACAAGAAAATCAGCAGGATATTAGATTTCCCACACAAGACTTCAACATCTCTAACAATTCCCATTGGTGAAATAGTATCTCTATTGGCATGCTTAATTGTGACATCAATATCTTCTAACTCAGCAGGTGCAATATCATGCATAATTTCTCTGTATGAGTCAATAGGTATAGCACAAGCACTAGCACCCATATCACATAAGCCATGATAACAATGATCTCCTATTTTAACAGAAATAACAGGCATGCCTACCATAGGTCTAGGTTTATCTTTAGCACAAGGTTTAGCAATTCTAGCAGTTTCATCACAGAAATAAATAACATGCCCATCATTATTATCAAACAAGAGATCTTTAACAATAGCAATATTAGGTTCAACTTTAACTTGCTCAGGAGGTGTATAAGTTCTAATATTGCTTTTACGAACCACAGTTGAAGTTTTAGCACAACCTTTTATCCTATCAGGAAAAGGTGGTTTCTCAACATAAGTAGTAGGAACAATAGAATCATTATAAGTAATAGTCTTTTCTTCATCTTTAATAGGTGCAGCTAATTTTACTTCTATGGCAGGATGATATTTAAACCACTTCTCCTTAGGGAGATCGATATGAGCAGCAAAAGATTCACAGAAAGAGGCTACTATCTCAGAGTCAAGTCCATATTTAGTGCTAAATTTACGGAAAACATCGGTGTCCATAAAAGATTTAGCACAATCATACTTAGGTGTCATACCTGACTCCTTACCTTCGTCGAGGTCCCAATCTTTAGAGTTGCGTTTAATTCTTTCCAATAAATCCCATTTGAATTCAATAGTCTTCATCATAAAAGAGGCAGCACAAGAAGTATCGAGCATGGTGCGATTGTTATCAGAAAGTCGGGCATAAAAATTTTGAATAATCATTTCTCTTGAGAGCTCATGATTGGGGCATGAATATAACATTGATTTAAGCTTGAGCGATGCTTTCTCCTTCGTGAGGCTAAAAATTATATATATAATTGTGATCACGATGAACAAGATGCATAGGATAAAACTTCTGATGAAATTCCAATTTCATTTGTTTGTAGTTCCATGACCCCGTGTCATCACATAGCCTATACCATGTCAATGCATCTCCCTTCAAAGATAAAGGGAAGACCTTCTTCTTAATAACATCTCCGGGCACACCTGCAAGCTTAAATAATCCACAAACTTCATCCACATTATTAGGTGCTCATCAGGATGTAATGTTCCATCTCCTGCAAAAGGTTTAGCTAGCAGTTTTTTATCATACCCGAAGGAATTTTAAAGCAGACATTTTCATTTTCAGTAGGTTTAGTAGGTTGAGGAGCAACTCTTTACTCTACTGGTCGGGGTGAAGATACCCCGAACAAGCCCCTCAGAGGATTACTTTCCATATTAACAAGTGACAGTAAATTTCAGTACACTATATAAAATTTTCCTTACCAAATTCCACCTACCAACGGCGCTTCACTAACCGGCAACGGTGCCAGAAAAGAGTCTTGATGACCCACAAGTATAGGGGAACTATCGTAGTCCTTTCAATAAGTAAGAGTGTCGAACCCAACAAGGAGCAGAAGGAAATGATATGCGGTTTTCAGCAAGGTATTCTCTGCAAGCACTAAAATAATAGGTAACAGATAGTTTTGTGATAGGATAATTTGTAATGAGTAACAAGTAACAAAAGTAAATGAAGTGCAGCAAGGTGGCCGAATCCTTTTTGTAGCAAAGGACAAGCCTGGACAAACTCTTATGTAGAGAAAAGCGCTCCCGAGGACACATGGGAATATCGTCAAGCTAGTTTTCATCACGTTCATATGATTCGCGTTCGGTACTTTGATAAATTGGTATGTGGGTGGACTGGTGCTTGGGTACTGTCCTTACTTGGACAAGCATCCCACTTATGATTAACCTCTATTGCAAGCATCCGTAACTACAACAAAAGTATTAAGGTAAACCTAACCATAGCATGAAACATATGGATCCAAATCAGCCCCTTACGAAGCAACGCATAAACTAGGGTTTAATCTTCTGTCACTCTAGCAACCCAGCATCTACTTATTACTTCCCAATGCCTTCCTCTAGGCCCAAATAATGGTGAAGTGTCATGTAGTCGACGTTCACATAACACCACTAGAGGAGAGACAACATACATCTCATCAAAATATCAAACGAATACCCAATTCACATGACTACTAATAGCAAGACTTGTCCCATGTCCTCAGGAACAAACGTAACTACTCACAAAGCATATTCATGTTCATAATCAGAGGGGTATTAATATGCATATAGGATCTGAACATATGATATTCCACCAAATAAACCAACTAGCATCAACTACCAGGAGTAATCAACACTACTAGCAACCCACAGGTACCAATCCCGGACTTGGAGACAAGAATTGGATACAAGAGATGAACTAGGGTTTTGAGAGGAGATGGTGCTGGTGAAGATGTTGATTGAGATTTCTCTCTCCCGATGAGAGGAGTGTTGGTGATTATGTTGGCGATGATTTCCCCCTCCCGGAGGGAAGTGTCTCTGGCAAAACAGCTCCGCCGGAGCCCTAGATTGGTTCCGCCAAGGTTCCGCCTTGTGGCGGCGGAGTCTCGTCCGGAAAGATGGCTTATGATTTTTTTCTCATCGAAAGACTCCATATAGCAGAAGATGGCCATCAGAGGGCCACCAGGGGGGCCACGAGGTAGGGGGGGGGGGGGGCGCCCAGGGGGGTAGGGCGCGCCCCCAACCCTCATGGGCATGGTGTGGCCCCCCTGGTGAACTTCTTGCGCTCAATATTTTTTATATATTCTGAAAATAAATTCCGTGAAGTTTCAGGAGTTTTGGAGCTATGCAAAATAGGTCTCGAATATTTTCTCCTTTTCCAGCTGTAGGATCGAAAGTATGTCTAGAGGGGGGGGGGGTGATTAGACTACTTGACCAAATAAAAACTTAACCTTTTCCTAATTTTAGTTCTTGGCAGATTTTAGCTACTTTAGGACAAGTCAAGCAATCATCACACAATTCAAGCAAGCATGCAAAGAGTATATTGGCAGCGGAAACTAAAGCATGCAACTTGCAAGAATGTAAAGGGAAGGGTTTGGAGAATTCAAACGCAATTGGAGACACGGATGTTTTTCCCGTGGTTCGGATAGGTGGTGCTATCCTACATCCACGTTGATGGAGACTTCAACCCACGAAGGGTAACGGTTGTGCGAGTCCACGGAGGGATCCACCCACGAAGGGTCGACGAAGAAGCAACCTTGTCTATCCCACCATGGCCATCGCCCACGAAGGACTTGCCTCACTAGCGGTAGATCTTCACGAAGTAGGCGATCTCCTTGCCCTTACAAACTCCTTGGTTCAACTCCACAATCTTGTCGGAGGCTCCCAAGTGACACCTAGCAAATCTAGGAGGCACCACTCTCCAAGAAGTAACAAATGGTGTGTTGATGATGAACTCCTTGCTCTTGTGCTTCAAATGATAGTCTCCCCAACACTCAACTCTCTCTCACAGGATTTGAATTTGGTGGAAAGAAGATTTGAGTGGAAAGCAACTTGGGGAAGGCTAGAGATCAAGATTCATATGGTAGGAATGGAATATCTTGGTCTCAACACATGAGTAGGTGGTTCTCTCTCAGAACATATGGGTTGGAAGTGTAGATGTGTTTTGATGGCTCTCTCCATGAGTGAAGAGGAGGTGGAGGGGTATATATAGCCTCCACACAAAATCTAACCGTTACACACAGTTTACCAATCTTGGTGGGACCGAATCAACAAACTCGGTCAGACCGAAATAGTAAACCTAGTGACCATTAGAGATTTTCGGTGGGACTGACATGCAACTCGGTAGGACCGATATGGTTAGGGTTAGGGCATAATGTAATTTCGGTGAGACCGATTTTGGTAATAAGCTAACCAGAGAGTTGGTCAGGTAAATTCGGTGGGACCGATTTGCTCTTTCGGTGAGACCGAAATGTTACAAAAAGGAAACAGAGAGTTTACATCGCAATCTTGGTGGGACCGATCTGCTCTTTCGGTGAGACCGAAAAGTTACGAAAGTGAAATAGAGAGTTTGCAATCCCATCTCGGTGAGACCGAGATCCCTACCGGTAGAACCGATTTGCTAGGGTTTGGCAATGGCTATGACAAGTGAAACTCAGTGGCGCCGGGTTGAAAGAATCGGTAGGGCCGAGTTTGGCTTAGGGTTTAGGTCAAATGTGGATATGGAAAAGTAGTTGAGGGTTTTGGAGCATATCACTAAGAACATGAAGCAAGAGGCTCAAAGCAACACCTCATCCCTCCTTGATAGTATTGGCTTTTCCTAAAGACTCAATGTGATCTTGGATCACTAAACTATAAAATGAAGAGTCTTGAGCTTTTGAGCTTGAGCCAATCCTTTGTCCTTAGCATTTTGAGGGATCCACTTTCAACATCCATGCCATGCCAATCATTGAGCTTTCCTGAAATAATCATCTTGGAATAGCATTAGCTCAATGAGCTATATGTTGTTATGAATTACCAAAACCACCTAGGGATAGTTGTACTTTCAATTTCCCCCTTTTTGGTAATTGATGACAACATATAGATCAAAGCTTCGACAAATAATAATAAGAATGGAATATATCGTCGCTTTGAGAAGTGTGTGATAAGTAAGAGCTCCCCCTAAATTTGTGCATATTTAAAGTTTGCTTTGGACTGCAAATGCACAAAGAGTTAGAGTCATGTGTTACTCTTCCATGTCACATACATCTTGGTGGAGCGCTTAAAATGATAAGAATGAAATACATGCACTCATCACCAAAGAAAGTGAATGATCACATAAGATAAATAGGATATATCAAGCATGCATAAGTGTAGCTTATGATCAAACACATGATCATCAATGTCTCACAGGCATATCAAAGTATCTCAACCAAAAGCAAACAAAGTTCGAAAAACCGCCAAATAAAGCAAGAGAGAATAAAAGAAACACACACTCTCTCTCTCGAAGCCTATGATCTATACATTTTTCTCCCCCTTTGGCAACAAGTTACCAAAAAGTTCCTAGAAAATGCATAGTGCTAGATCGACTCTCAGGCTTGATCTTCTGGTGGTGGAGGAGTCCGGAGCACTCCAAGGACGAAGCCTTCTGTAGACGTGGTTGGAGTTGAAGCTGAAGTAGATGCTGGAGCTGGTTGGGCTGGAGCTGAGGTGGTGGCTCTGGTGTCAGGAACTGGCACTGCAATCGACCTCTGAGCTCGTGGCACTCTGGCAAATGCATCAGTTGTAGTCTTGCCCTTCCTCTCCTGCATATCATCCTGAAGTTGCTCCACTGTAGACTGAATTTCTGTCACCTTCACATCTAGGTCATAGAACTTCTGTTCCATGATTCTCTCTAAGCTCTGCTAATTCTGAGTGAGGGTGGCCAGTCCTTGCTCAATCCTCAGTGTGGATGCAATCAAGTAACCAAGCTGCTATTGTTTGGTCTTCAAGAAATACTCAGATGCCTCCGCTTGAGTTGGCATCTTGGCAGCTTTCTCCTTCCTTGCCTTCTCCTTCTTTGCTTGTGCTTGTGCAGATGATGGTTCATTCTCATTCATCACAACTTGATTATCTTCAAAATCTGGATGGATGGGCAGGTGTTCCTTGTCCAATAAGTATATGCCTGTGCCCATCTTTGAGTTGATCAACTCCTGAATCTGAGGGGCATAACCACAGCTCCTCTTCTGATCTGCTGCAGTCCTCTTGATAGTCTCTACTATGAGGCTCATGACCTTGAATTTCTGTGGCACATCAAATACATGAAGAAAATTGATTGCATGGCCTCTGATCATCTTGTGATCACCTGACTTGGGCAAGAGAGTGTGCCTAAGGATCCAGTTAATGGTTGGCAGCCCTGACAGAAGATAATGCACAGACCCAAACTTGAAAGTATCAAGCGCCTTGTTTGGAATTTCCTTGTACATATTGGACATAGAGTTGTGGTCCATCTTCTTCTTGGCATAGATATCCAAGTCATCCTCATGCTCCTCTAGGGCATTGATGAGCTGTGCCCACTCAGCAACAGTAGATTGGTACCTCGTACCTTCAGACATCCATGTGATCCTTCCATCTGGGTAGAAGTGTGCTGTGGAGTAGAATTGCATAATGAGTTCCTCGTTCCACTTTGTGAGCTTCTGCCCAACAAAGTCTGCAACTCCACAAGCACCAAAACTGTCAATCACACCAGGATAGTGTTCCTCATTGTCCTTGATGTACTCCCAATCAACCCATCTCATGTCACAAACTATGGGCTTCTTATCAAGAAGCACTGTCTCATAGAAATCTTGCTGTTCCTTGGTGTGAAACCTGTAATCAACAACAGTTCTTCTCCTTGAAGCATACGGGTCTGCTTCTCTCCACTTCCTAAGCCCCGAGTCTCTTCTGAGCTTCATGTCCTCAGCCACAGGATGAGCATCATTATGGTCTGGGATCTTGGGCTTGAGCTTTCTCAGAACATGCTCTTCATCATCTTCTTCAGCAGCTTCAGGCACTGGGGCCTTGTTCTTTTCAGTTGTAGGTATGCTCCTTGTATTCCTCTTGGGTGCTGACTTGGGCTTGGAGGCAGCTTTGGGTGCTTCTTTGGGCTTAGACGTGGCAGCCCCTGATCTTATAACATCACCCATAAGCTTAGGTGCCTTAGGTGCTGGTGCAGCAACCTCTTCTTCTTCCTCTTCTTCCATGATGGAAGCCTTTCCAAGCACTCTGGCTACAGTCTTCTTGACCCTTTCCTTCCTTTTGTTTCCTTCAGCAGCAACTGGCTCTATGGGTGCAAGATTTTCAGGAATCTGAGTTGAAGCTCTGGCCTTTGGCATAGGCTGCCTACCTGCTAGCCTTTTGATTTTCAATCCTGGCTTTGTGCCTTGAGCTGAGCCATACTCCTTCTTGAGCACTACTTTCTTGGAAGTAGCTTCCTCTTCTGCCACATAGTCCTCATCCTCTGAGTCTGAGATTCTCTTCTTCCTTTGTCTGGTGGCAGCTTTTGGCAGATTGCTAGGGGTGCTCCTGCTGCCTTCATCAGAAGAACTGGAGGGACTAGTGCCCTCACTCATGTGCACCTGCTCTTCTGACCTGTTCTGGCTGTCACTCTAATCAGACATGATGTAAAAGCTGACTGCTGACCCTGTGAAGAGTTTATAGATGAGGCAGAATAGATGAGCATCACAAAATGCAGAGATTTTTGCAAAAGAATGACTCAAAATCTTACTTTTAGTTTCCCACAGAAATCATCTCGGATCTACCGATTTTTAAACTCGGTGATACCGAAGCAGTTTTGGAACCTAAACTAGTGAACTCGGTCAGACCGAGTCACAGTTCGGTGGCACCGAGACTGCTAGGGTTTCACAAAGTTCCAAAATCGGTCACACCGATTAGTAATTCTCGGTTAGACCGAGTCTTACTTGTGCATTGGCATGAGCCAAATCGGTGGGACCGAGTTTTTCAACTCGGTGGGTCCGAGATGGTTTCGGCGGAAACCTAACCCTAAATTTTTTGAATCAAACCTATTCAACGAACGAATTGACTGGATAGGAGTGTTTCAAACGTGGCTAGAATCAATATGATCACAATGTGCTAGGAATCAGATTGGGGATAGCACAAAGATCGAGTCCATACCCTAGTTCGGCGGAGACTCGCTACGGCGGCAATGGCGGGGTAGAATTCCGTTGACGGCGATGGAGACCAGCGACTGGAGGCGGCTGGCGGCGAGGAGACGATCCAGAGACCACGGTGGCAGAGCGAGCTATCGCGCAGGCGAAGGGGTTCAGAGAAATTTCCAAATTTTTGCCCGTGACTATATATAGCCCGACCCTGTCGGTGTGACCGAGTGGAACAACTCGGTGGCACCGAGATGCAAAACTGTATACAGTTATTGCAACTCGGTGTGACCGAATGGTTCAAATTGGTTGCACCGAGATCGAAAATTCAGATCAACTTAATGATCTCGGTAGGACCGAAAGTAGGATATCGGTCAGACCAAGAATCACAAAGAGGTTTTGGAAGTTTAAGTCTGACGAATCGGGGACTCCGAGTGCTCCTCACATAGAGTGGTTCGAATCTGACTTGATCAAATTTTGTGATGTAGCATGAATAGAGTTTGAGACGAGAAAAGCATAGATAGCTAGAGGAGGTTCTTAGGAATTCTTGTCCATCCACTTGGCAAAAGGAGATAAGACCAAACAATCAAAACAACAAGTGGATGTCCTCGAATGAGTAAAATATGCAACCAACATGCTCACACAATAAAATGGCAATTGAAATATGTGACAAAGCATGCACAACCAATTCTAGCATCTATCAAGCAATTGGCAATGACTAGGTCATCTATATATGAGTATATTGACTTAGGAGTCAAGTGAGAACACTTGATCATAGGTCATACTCATCGTTTAAGCTCAAGTGGGGTTACCACTTTTACATAAAGCATTGTTGTGTTCACATCTTTAGAGTTGCTTTAGCTCAAGTCTTAGAGTAAAGCTCCCCCTAGATGTGATATCCCCCCTAAGAGGGATGAACTAACCTTGGGTTTTGTCGATGATGACTTCATGTAGATGTTGAAGATGTGGATGCTCAATGTTAATGTAGATCACTTGGAGCTATCCATTTGAGTGAATTGCACTTTCAATACCTACATGGGTTAGTCCCACAAGGAACAGACAAGGATATCCATAGACATAGAGTGATGCACACACAAGATAATGTCCATGAAAACTTTTAGGTTACCTTGTCCCTTGTCTTACCAACAAGAGTGTTTGTGACTCCTTGAACTAGTGCAAGATGTGGAAGTTGATTGCACTTGTTCTTGCCAAAATGATAAGAGTGAAGTATGTTGCCGGAGTCACCCTCAAGAACTCTCTAGTTCTTCTTCTTTTGGATCCACACCATCTTGATGGGAATCCTTGGAGTTGTAGTCATACTTGATGAAGTGGAACTTGGAGTGGTCTTGGGAATCCACTTGACTAAGGTCTTAGGAGCTTCTTCAAATGCATCAATTTCCTCTTGAAGCTTGTCCTTGCCTTTTTGCTTGTAGTCTTGTGGTGGAAGATCATCTTGAGCTTGTGTCCCCTTGAAGGAAGTGTCATACTTCTCTTATTGAGGAACAAACTTTGTCTTGGGGTATTGATCTTCTTCCCACTCAACTCCATTGGCATTGAACTTTCGTTCAAAACCAACACCTTGATTCTTCCGGTGCATTCCTTGCTTGCGTACAATTTCCTCGAATTGCTTACTCCCGGCAAGGCTTTTGTACAATCCTTTCTCTATCATTCCCTTAGGACCTTTGGTCATGAAGCATCTTCCAATTCCTTCATTTGGTGAGTCAAATATATCGTAGGAGTTGTTTGTCACAAGTGCTAGACCGGCAACACCTTCATCTTGAGTATACTCGGAGTCAGAGTGATAACTTCTCTCGGAGTGGTTGTCGGAGTCGGAGCCGGATACCAATTCACCAACATGAGCTTGATGTCTTCGTTTTATGTAGCTCCGGGATTATTTTTCCTTCCTTTCCGAATCCTTGCTTCTTCGTGAGTATCTTCGTTCATAACGATCATCTCTACTCCTTCTCTCTCTTGGTGGTGATTCTTCTCTTTTGCTTTTTCTTTTTGGAGAGTCTTCTCTTCTCTTGTAGGGAGCCGTACACTCATTGGAATAGTGTCCGGGTCTTCCACAATTGTAGCAGTTTCGCTCTCGACTAGAAGATCTTTTGTCATTGTAGGACCTTGACTTGGAGCTTCTATCTTTGCTTCTACTCTTGTAGAACTTGTTGAAGTTCTTCACCATTAAGCTCAATTCTTCATTGGAGTTTTGTTTCTCACTTGATGATGTAGGGGCTTCACATGAGGCTTTGTAGGCACCACTTGATTTGTTGTGAAGTTCCTCTTTATCCTTAAGTGACATCTCATGAGCAACAATTCTTCCAATTACCTCCGTTGGCTTGAGATCTTTATAATTGGGCATCATTTGGATCAATGTGCACACTGTATCATATTTTCCATCCAAGGCTCTTAGGATCTTCTTGATGATGAATCTATAGGCCATCTCCTCACTTCCTAAGCCAACAATCTCATTTGTGATGAGAGCAAGCCTAGAGTACATTTCAGCGACACCTTCACCATCCTTCATTTTGAACTTGTCAAGTTGACTTTGAAGCACATCCAATTTGGATTCCTTGACGGAGTCGGTACCTTCATGCATATCAATCAAAGTGTCCCAAATTTCCTTTGCATTCTCAAGACGGCTGATTTTGTTGAATTCTTTGGGGCACAATCCGTTGAAGAGAATATCACAAGCTTGAGCATTGTATTGCAACATCTTCAGCTCATCCGCGGTAGCTTCACGGTTTGGTTCTCTCCCATCAAAGAAGTCACCTTGCAAACCAACACACACAATAGCCCAAACGGCGGGATTATGTCCAAGAATATGCATTTTCATTTTATGCTTCCAACTAGCAAAATTTGTACCATCAAAGTAAGGACCTCTACGGTGATAATTTCCCTCGCTAGACGCCATACTCTCCTAGGTTGTGAAACCAAGGCTATGACCACCAAAAGCTATGGAAATCAAAGCAAATGGAAACCTGGCTCTGATACCACTTGTAGGATCGAAAGTATGTCTAGAGGGGGGGGGGGGTGATTAGACTACTTGAACAAATAAAAACTTAACCTTTTCCTAATTTTAGTTCTTGGCAGATTTTAGCTACTTTAGGACAAGTCAAGCAATCATCACACAATTCAAGCAAGCATGCAAAGAGTATATTGGCAGCGGAAAGTAAAGCATGCAACTTGCAAGAATGTAAAGGGAAGGGTTTGGAGAATTCAAACGCAATTGGAGACACGGATGTTTTTCCCGTGGTTCGGATAGGTGGTGCTATCCTACATCCACGTTGATGGAGACTTCAACCCACGAAGGGTAACGGTTGCGCGAGTCCACGGAGGGATCCACCCACGAAGGGTCGATGAAGAAGCAACCTTGTCTATCCCACCATGGCCATCGCCCACGAAGGACTTGCCTCACTAGCGGTAGATCTTCATGAAGTAGGCGATCTCCTTGCCCTTACAAACTCCTTGGTTCAACTCCACAATCTTGCCGGAGGCTCCCAAGTGACACCTAGCCAATCTAGGAGACACCACTCTCCAAGAAGTAACAAATGGTGTGTTGATGATGAACTCCTTGCTCTTGTGCTTCAAATGATAGTCTCCCCAACACTCAACTCTCTCTCACAGGATTTGAATTTGGTGGAAAGAAGATTTGAGTGGAAAGCAACTTGGGGAAGGCTAGAGATCAAGATTCATATGGTAGGAATGGAATATCTTGGTCTCAACACATGAGTAGGTGGTTCTCTCTCAGAACATATGGGTTGGAAGTGTAGATGTGTTCTGATGGCTCTCTCCATGAGTGAAGAGGAGGTGGAGGGGTATATATAGCCTCCACACAAAATCTAACCGTTACACACAATTTACCAATCTCGGTGGGACCGAATGAACAAACTTGGTCAGATCGAAATAGTAAACCTAGTGACCGTTAGAGATTTTCGGTGGGACTGACATGCAACTCGGTAGGACCGATATGGTTAGGGTTAGGGCATAACGTAATCTCGGTGAGACCGATTTTGGTAATAAGCTAACCAGAGAGTTGGTCAGGTAAATTCGGAGGGACCAATTTGCTCTTTCGGTGAGACCGAAATGTTACAAAAAGGAAACAGAGAGTTTACATTGCAATCTTGGTGGGACCGATCCGCTCTTTCGGTGAGACTGAAAAGTTATGAAAGGGAAACAGAGAGTTTGCAATCCCATCTCGGTGAGACCGAGATCCCTATCGGTAGAACCGATTTGCTAGGGTTTGGCAATGGCTATGACAAGTGAAACTCGGTGGCACCGGGTTGAAAGAATCGGTAGGGCCGAGTTTGGCTTAGGGTTTAGGTCAAATGTGGATATGGAAAAGTAGTTGAGGGTTTTGGAGCATATCACTAAGAACATGAAGCAAGAGGCTCATTAAGCAACACCTCATCCCTCCTTGATAGTATTGGCTTTTCCTAAAGACTCAATGTGATCTTGGATCACTAAAATAGAAAATGAAGAGTATTGAGCTTTTGAGCTTGAGCCAATCCTTTGTCCTTAGCATTTTGAGGGATCCACTTTCAACATCCATGCCATGCCAATCATTGAGCTTTCCTGAAATAATCATCTTGGAATAGCATTAGCTCAATGAGCTATATGTTGTTATGAATTACCAAAACCACCTAGGGATAGTTGCACTTTCACCAGCCCAGAATCCCAGCTGCCGGCATTCTCCCTCTTTATGTAAACCTTGTAAAATAAGAGAGAATAGGCATAAGTATTGTTACATAATGTGTAATAACATCCCATAATGCAATAACTATCGGTATAAAAGCATGATGCAAAATGGACGTATCAATAGTCTTGATCTCGCATGTGTGAGTTTGCTGAGTCCTCATGGCTCACAGATACTTCCAAACAGTTGCAGGTGCCGATGATACTAGTGCAGATGACGCAACTGAGCTCAAGTAGGAGCTCGACGAAGATCGTGTTCGTTGTGTTGTTTCGTTGATCAGTTGTGGATCCCAGTTGGGACGATCGGGGATCTAGCATTTGGGGTTGTCTTCTTTTATTTTGGTTTCGTAGTCGGACATTTGTTTGTACTTTGGATGATGTATGGATTATTTATGTATTGTGTGAACTAGCGATTGTAAACCGACTCTTTATCATTTTTTTATTCGGTACATGGGATGTGTAAAGATTACCCCTCTTGCGACAAGCCTACCTTGCGGCTATGCCTCTAAGTCATGCCCCGACACGTGGGAGATATCGCCGCATTGTGGGTGTGACACATGGTCATGCCTTTTTGAAGAGAGTACTAATAAATAACTTTGATGTGTCCCGTCAACTCGCAGAATGACAAGAAGCTTTCTTACTATGCCTTCTCCCTCGCTAACGTGTGCGCGGTGGCTCACAGCACGAGGAGAAACTTTTGTTTACAAGCGGTGGATGTGCAGTAGTTCATTTGGTGTCAGATTGCCAGAAGTACTACTGTAGTACCATCATTATTGTTCGACTTCCGAAAGAGGGGAAGATCCAAGCGCAAGGTTACCTACTAACCTAGTACAATACTACTATAGCCAAAGCTGGTCCACCTTTTTAGAGCATGGTTAATTAATATAGGCGGCTCTTGCAGCGGCACATCATTTAGAGCAAGTACTCTCTTTGTAGGAACAAAGGAAGTGAATCAAAAGTTGGAGTGGATGCTAGATTGCCAATTAAAACATGATTACATAGGAAAAAATCCTATAGCATTCTATCCTATGAATCAAACGACCAATGTACGAAAATTATGAGGGGGGGGGGGTCTCTCCAACAGTGTTCCTCTGCTCACACCTAGCATCATAGTGGTAGAACTTGGAGTCATTCATCTGGTACACGTGGCATCTCAGATCTGGACACAAGGTGACGCAACTTCTCACTTCATCCGCCATTTGAAGCGGCGCGCCAGTGGAGGGCTAGCATACTCCAATATTAGGTTGGCTCTATGTGATGTGGCAACTTCATATACTAACCGGACGCTGCCTATAGTACTACGGTACTCACACTCCAAGAAGTGACTCGAAAACCATTCATAAATTGACTCTATGACATGCATTTGCAAATGTACCATTCATTACATACAACAAGTCATCAACGCACAACGACAATGAGGATACATGTTGGATTATAGATTATTTCCAACAAAACATTGAAGTAAATACTGAAGTTTTCATCACACAAAAAATAACAAGCAATGAAATGAAATTCAACTCAACCAATCCTCGGCGTTGGAAACTCTTGCTTGGATCCATAGGTGCTCTTGGAAGGGCCAACTATTGTTAATATCGAGAGCAACGCAGGACTCATCATCTAGGCTGAAGTGACATATATCAGGACCAGGGTAGGGAACCACCGCAATGTTTGAGGTATAGAGATAGTTGATTCTCATAAATGGTAGTAACGTTGTGTCAACAGCAGCTGGATCGCCTTTCACCATCATTGGATAGTTTGGTCCAAGGAAGAGAGAGTTTTCTCCAAGACTATCAATACTGTACCAGGGAGAAGGTGTTGGCACTAGCACACTAGTATCCATCCCGAATACTCTGCAACGGGTGTTGGAATAGGTCCGGAGAGGGCGACCATGGGAGACAACACGTGCTCCCTCAGTAGTAACAATCTCATTGCACTGTATACAGACAAGAACAGGTGATCCATCGGAAGTAGTTGCCAGGCGCCACTGAGTATATAAGTTCTTCTCGTCCTCATGCTCATGATCATCACCACCATCATCTCCCCCTTGGTTATAAAAATTTTCAAGTATAGGTGGTGGATGTTCACAGGACCTTGGAAACACAAGAAGGTTAATTAGTAAAGGGAAACTTGCAAACCTGCATGCATGTGGATGAAACAATTATAATTACGGTGGAAGACAAACATACCGAAACTACGAGGATCCCATGCAAAAACAGTGCCACGAGTGGTGGCAGCAAACACAAGATCCTCGTATTCAATTGCATCACACTACTCATCCGTGTACAGAAACTGATTTTTGAGCAATATCCATGGACGAACCGTGGAATCAGTAACGACGGCAACAAGCTTGTCGAAGATAGCAACAACTTCATAGTTCTCGTAATTCCAAGAGCGGTTGGGAACTCGACAAATTGCTATCTTCGGTAGACGACAGCCACCATGATCGTATTTGAACGTACGTAGATCATCTGTGTGCTCAACCTCAGGGCACTCTGACATTTTTGGAAGTGGAATCCACTGACGAGTGTACACATTCACAAGTTCCCAGTCGCAATTGTACCCAATATAAGCAACCCAATCTCCATTTGCTCCAGCCCAGGCCTTATGCTTAAGCGATGGCATCTTGACATCACACGTATCGTTATCAAGCGGCATCAACTTTCACAAGGTGAGGCCTCCGTCGTCCGCGCCCATGCGAACAGGCTTATAGAGAAGAAGATAAGGGAGATCAAACCGCTCCTGGACCATTGGGTTCCTTGTAATGATGTTATTAGTTGAGTCGAGAATGGTCTTGAACGAACCTGCCATGCTAGCCGAGGTGATGACGTTGCACCGATCAATGAGTTCCTCCACCACGTCATCTTTCAGATCGGGGCAAGAATAACGGGGTCATTTCTGGCTTGTTCCCTCCATGGAGAAGACGATCGAACAATGGAAGAAGGAAGCGTGAAGGCAAATGGAGGAGGGAGGAAGAGCATGTGACAGTAGTTCCAAATCGGGAGCAGAAGGCGAAGAGGCGGTGGACGGTTTCCACGGTACACGAAGAGGCGCCCCGGCCTACATAGATGTCAGTTCAGAAATTCTACAAAAGTACTCACCTTCGTCTCACTGACATGTTGGAACGGGACCACATGTCAACGAAACATGGTTTGTCATTTCTTGTGCAAAATGCGATCTGGCCGCGTTCGCCCGAAGTGCCGCATTATTTCTCGACTTTATTTTTTTAATGGCGTGCCATTTAGTTTTGAAGCACGACTAACTGGTACTGTATGCAGAGAAAATATAAACTACTCTACCACTACTCCACCTCTAGTACTAGTAGTATAAAAAAGATATATAGGTTGGAGCTTCAGCGCTTTCTTGCTAAGGGCTGCACAATTGCTTCTCACACTATCACCATCTCTGTAGATCTAAAAAGACGACCTCTCTATCCCTCCTCACCGGTGGTCACAGATCCGCCGAGGAAGAAAAGGACGTGCAGAGTTAATGCACTCCTCGTCGGCGACCACGAGCGAAGCCACTTCCCGCCGACCCTCTCAGATCTAGCGCCCGCGCGGGATGGCCTCCGTCCCCAAGCTCGCTGCCGTAGTGTGTGCAGAGGACGACGACCACGAGCAGAGCCACTTCCCGCCGACCCTCAGATATGCTACCTCCTTTTGAACCATACCCATGTTCTATTGCCCCATCTGCCACATCGCTGCATGTGGATCTTTTTCCACTCCACCATCTTCCTAACTTCATCCTCTGCTCTGCTGGTCACACAGACGAAAACCTTAATTTTTCACTATTAAAGGAAACCCTACTTCATGCAGACTAATCCATGTCTGGGTTGAATAAGGAAAGGAAGGGAGACTGTACTGTCCAAGAGAGTCGGCATCGAACCCGCATCTAGGTTGAAAAGGGTAAAATCAGTAGCTAAGGAATGAGTCTCGTGTCTTTTGGTTGAAGAATGGTAGAAAGGCATGACAACGTAATAGAGAATGACCAGGTCAATTGGTTTGTTGTTCTCACATAGGAAAAAGGTGGCTAAAGAGAACAAAAATGGGACGTGATCCACATATGCTGCCTGGATATTTGTTGCTCTGGGCAACCATACCTCCCTCACCACTCTATGCGTCTATGGAGGCACATCGTACTGGTGCGCCCACTATTTGAATGGGCCTCCCATGCACTTATTGCAACTTTTTTGTTGTTAGTATAACGCCAAAAACCAAGTCAAGCAACGCTATTGCTAAAGTGATGCCACATTTAACTAATGCCGCACTTAGTCTAATGCCATCGATAAATTTAAGCAATGCCATTTAATGTCACTGGATTATTTCAGGGTTAGCTATTGATTGTCGATGTATTAAATATTTTTCAGCTAAGACATTCTAATGTTGTTGCACAACCAATATACCAAAGATGAATCTTGTTACTACCTTCAGATTTTTGCATTGTTAATGCTTATAGATTACATACCCTAATTTTCATGAGATAAGTCAATTTTTTGTACAGTGTCAAGAGGAAAGGTCAAGAGTGGGCACCTCCTCCTCCGGCTATTCTATTGATTTGTTCGATCAAGTTTTTATGTTTGACCGATTATCAAGATTGGGACAGCAATTTTTAGGTCCCCTCGAGTTCGAAATGATATTTACCTTGAAGGTACATGGTTTGCAAATTTTTCATACTGTCATTAGTTAATAATGCTAGTTACCTTCAGACTGTTGTATTTGGTTTAATGCTCATGCACAGCTAGTATACCAATTATGAAACATGTTACCTTTACATTTTGTATTGTTAATTCTTATAGAAATCTTCTAGTGCTAGAGTTTATTGAAATCTGTTTAGTAAAACCATTGTACTGTACCCTATAATAAAATAACTACTCTACTGTTGCACTAGCAACTGGATTAGTGTATATTTGTACTATTCGAATGGTTTTGCATTAGCATATGTACATAAATAAAGTGTGGTAAGCTTTCCCAGATATGTGCTCAAGAAAACTACTACGTGTTTTTCTAAATACTAGACGTCTGGGTACTTCAAATTGAACTGCGAAAACGTCTTATATTAAGAACAGAGGGTGTAGAGTTCACTCAAATTATCCCAGTAAAGCTAGTCACACCTTTGTTAAAATTAATGTTCATTATGTTATCGGAGGAGGTTTGTATGTTTGTCTCTAATGCCTGTCGACTACATACCTGACATCATGATGTAATATTAAGTCATTTCCTTTTGTACAGTGTCACTGAATTGTCAAGGTGGTGATGGCATTTTATTTTAGTTGAACTGCAAAAAATATGCTTAAAATAAGAGGAAAGGTCAGGAATCGATCATTCTTTCACAAACAACTATATATGCCTTCTTGACATCAGCCGATGTTGCCTTATTTATTCCTTCAAACAGGTGGCTAGAAATAGTCTTGCTACCTTTTCCCATTAAGAAATTGGAATGCTTATATTTGTGAGTCTATGTTTCAACTAGTGCAACTTTTATAGTAATCACACTATCAATATCTATGCAAACAGGGATGCTTGATTTTAGTGGAACTGCACAAAAAGTCCAAATGGTTCAACATTAGGAGCATGTTTTCTTCCTAACCTTTATATCCAATTGGTGGCACTATGAGCTGTTCATTATGAATGTACATGGTTTGCTAATATCTTGCTACTCTTTTTGTACTGTCATTAGATAGTAATACTAGTGGTTTGCATGTGAATTTATTGGCACGGTGGACCTACATTGGAGGTGCAGGACATGATTCAATGATTGGATGGTCAATTTCGGTTGTATCGATTTCACCTCTTCCATCACTGCGAACATGGATATCCTTGGTCTGATGAAGAATAGGCGCTATATTTCTGCTCTGAACCAGCAAATCAATTCAGCATGAAATTGTCCAGGGCAAAACATGACTGTATCAATTTGTCCAGTGCAAAACATGACAGATGCTGAGCGGAAGAGATGTGTTTAAACCGAAAATATAAGGTGGGGTATATGTTTACTAGCTTCTTGATATTTGTGCAGACAGGGATGTCTGCCCGTTGCTATTTGGCAAACAAACAAAGTGACCGCAATTTTGGTTGACCTGCACAAGAGAATAGTATAGTCACTACATGCAGTGCCATTTGAAAATAGACACAGAAAGATTGGATAGTCACTTCATGGACTGTAGAAAAGTAGTACTATACTATTTATTGGCCAACACTAGGTGCTTCATTGCTTTGGTCTTATTATACAATGGGCATCATTTCGCCTAAGTTAAAGTTTCTATTCCGAAAATAGTCTCGCCATGTGATCGAGAGAAGACCAAATCATAATGTAGTGGATGTTCCTCCATCATGTGTGGTTCATGAAAGTGCGTTATATCGACTAGAGGGGGGGTGAATAGGCGATTTTTAAGAAAGTCTTCAAAACGTGGAAGTTATGAAGACAAACAGACTTGAAGCCTATCACTATGCAGCGGAAGGTAGATTACACAACGCAAGCCATAGTCAAATATACAGTACAGTGAAAGCACAGAGACAAATAGCTTCAGTGTAATGAGGATCAGGTTGGAAGAACTTATGAAGCCAAACAGATCATACAGTCAGGTTGTGAAGACAGAAGATTAAGCAGGCATGCAATAGCTTCACAATGTGTACTGGTAAGTAAAGGGAGGTGAAGATGAAACCAGTGACACGTTGAAGACAATGATATGTTGGACCAGTTCCAGTTGCTGTGACAACTGTACATCTGGTTGGAGCGGCTAGGTATTTAAACCAAAGGACACACAGTCCCGGACACCCAGTCCTGAACACGCAGCTCAGGACACCCAGTCCTCACCGTTTTCTCCTTGAGCTAAGGTCACACAGACCCCACCCAATCACTCTGGTAAGTCTTCAAGGTAGACTCCCAAACCTTCACAGACTTCGTTCACCGGCAATCCACAATTCCTCTTGGATGCTCAGAACGCGACGCCTAACCGTCTGGAGGATGCATAGTCCTCAAGTGTAATAAGTCTTCAGATCACTCAGACAAGAAGACTTAAGTGATGCCCAATTACTCTGGCTCTGGGTGGTTAGGGCTTTTCTCCTCACTAAGGATTTTCTCTCAAAGGCTTCGAGGTGGGTTGCTCTCAAACGACAAAAGCCGTGCACTGAAATCTGAGCAGCCAACCATTTATGGTTGTGGGGGTGGGCTATTTATAGCCACTTGGCAACCCTGACCTGATTTGTCCGAAATGACCCTGGGTCACTAAGGAACTAACACATGTACTAACGGTCGGATTTTGAACTCTCACGGCAACTTTACTTGGGCTGCAAGTAAAGCTGACTTGTCTGACTCTGGACAAGATTTTCTCTCATTGTCTTCACTCGAAGACATAGGATTTGAATTAGGCATCACTTCAGTCATCCTGACTGGTTTTCTTGGACCCCACTTAACAGTACGGTGGTTCCTATGACACAACATGAATAAAGTAAAGCTACGAAGGATCTAAGTCTTCGAGTTCCAAAAGCTTCATGGGGAGTCTTCATATGTCATTGTCTTCAACACGAATGTCTTCATGAACCACCATTGTCTTCAATGTCTTCGTACATTTTTGGGGGTCATCTCTGGTAGCTAAACCGAATCAATGAGGGACTTCTACCTGTGTTATCCTTCAATTCTCACAAACACATTAGTCCCTCAACTAGGTTTGTCGTCAATACTCCAAAACCAACTAGGGGTGGCACTAGATGCACTTACAATCTCCCCCTTTTTGGTGATTGATGACAAACTAGTTGAAGTTTTCAACGGGGAATATAATTTGTGAAATTGTACAGGAATTGTCTTCATAAGCTGCAAGGGCTCCCCCTGAAGATGTGCATATTAAGTGATTTGCTTCTGGAAAGCAAATGCACACAGCAGGTTGTATTTGTGGGAATCCGCTTCAACTTATGATGACAGTCCATCATGCACGTAAAGATATATGAAGATAATGATATGCATAATGAAAAATGGACGTCTGCGAAATGATAAGAGTGCGGAAATTATCGTCGTACATGCGGAATTTATCTTTGCAAGAACACAATGGCAAGCATAGTAGCAGACGACCATCAAGTTTAAGTGTTACAACTCAAAGAACCAAATGTAGCAAAATGAGAGTTGTAAGCACGAAGCAAAATGCAAAATATAAAGCACCCGCCCATATTATTGACCCGCTTGAAGACTATAAACATCATATGCTTCTCCCCCTTTTGTCAGTGATGACCAAAAAGGTTTGAAGACATAGAGTTTTCTATGCGTTCCCAGGCGCAGCAGGGTCGGTGGAGACGTTTGGTGGTGCAGGCGAGCTTGGGGCAGTGACGACGCGCGGTGAAGACATTTGTGGTGATGTGGCGTCGTCTTCCTCCTCAATGATCTTCCCCGTCACGGTGGCAGCAGATGAAGAGAACTCGGATTCTTCAAGTGAAGGAGTCCCACGCAACACAGCTCGTCTGGGGGGAGTGGAGTCAAACTTGAAACGCTCCTTGAAGCCATCCTCTTGCAATTCAGCTTCAGTGCACATCATAGTGAGGCCTTTCCAAGTGCGGCGACAGGTTTCGTGTGCTACGAAGGCGTTCTTGGTGGCCAGATTCCTGATGCGATTGACGTCTTGCATGAGACTGTGCATCTGCCTCTTGAGCCAGTCGTGATGCCTATCTTGCTTTTGATGCAGAGCCACAAGAAGTTCACGATCAGTGAGTGTACGAGCGCGTTTCTTGGGTCTCTGCCCAGCTTCGCTGTCAGTGGCTTCAGTGGATGCAGGGGCACGTGTGGTGCCAGCCATTGGATAGACTTTGGAAATGGCTTCAACACCATCATCATGTTGAGTGAAGCTTTGGTGTTCTGCATTCTGAAGAATTAGTGGCTGTTTGGCAGGCTCAGGATAAATAGCTTCAGCAGAGGTGTCCATATCGGGTAGGAAGATTCTGTGGTTGCGGGCTGAGGGCTGATATGATATCGCAGAGTGGAGCTTGATTAGCCTCATAACCCATGGAGCATAAATCTTCAGACCAAAGAGATCTGAGCCAGACGCAGCAAGTTGACGAACGAAGAGATCCTGGGCATTGAAGCATTTGCCGTGTAGGATGCAGAAGATGAGAGTCTTCATGGCACCTTCAACCTTGGCATATCGAGAGTGCCCCTTAATGGGCCATAGAGTCCGCCTGATGATGTGGTAGATGGTTCTCGGCAGGTACTCTAAGTCTTCAACGAAGAACTCCGTTGGGTAAGGCGCGTCAGAAGGCAATGGCTTCATCATTGAGAGCATTTGACTCATATTTGGCTCAGGTCGCTGAAATATGCTCTCAACTGCTTCAGTATGGAGTTGGCAGCCTTCTTCGAAGTGTTCGCCTGGAGTGGGTAGGCTGGTGAGCTCAATGATATCAAACGCATTGGCTTCATGATGGACGTTGCCGGTCATCCACTCCAGGACCCAAGTCTTCGGATCTCTGTTGTATCCCTTGATGTGCAATGTGGCATAGAACTGAAGCAGAAGCTCTTCGTTCCAGTGCTCTTCATCCGTGACAAATGGTAGCAGGCCAACTTGCTTGAAGCAGTCCAAGGCTTCTTCCAGACCAGGCAGACCAGCAAAAGCTTCAACTTCAAGGCGCTGATGTGGAAAGATACGGTTCTGGTTGTAGAGGACGCAGGAGTAGTAGCTGCGCTGTGGGTAGCTCCAGAACCTATCTGACACAATCTTTTCCCTTGAGTAAGGGTTCTTGGAGCGGTTGAAGAAAGTGTTGTCTGCCCTGAAGCTATTTACATTGAAGGAGCCAGGAGCAGTGACTGGGCCTGGGAACCTTGGCAGTCGTGGGATTGGCTTCTGTACCTGGGGCCTGTGCGCAATATGATAATTGAACTGTGGTCCGGCAGCAGATACAGGCACAGAAGGGTCAGAGGCAGTTGCTTCAGTATCTCTTGAAGCTGTTGGTTGATCTGGCTCCACAAATGCTTCAGTATTATGTGTGGCAGCCGCAGTGGTGTCAGCCTCCTTGAGAATTTCTTCTTGCTGGTGAGGGGAAGATGGAGCTTGAGGTTCTTCATGTTCTTCTGCTTGTGCTTCGGCTGATGCAGCCGGAATGTCGTCAGCAGTCTGAGCCCGTGGTCCTCTGCGAAGCCTACGGAATGCAGGCGACGCAGGTGGAGCTGCAGTGGGCTGGGGCTCATCCTCTTCCTCCTGTGGGTGATCTGCCCACGATGCATCTTGTGTGATTGGCGTCAGGGGACGACCAATGCTGAGCAATTCACTCGATTCGAGTTGAGGAAGGACTGCATCATCTTGTACATTGTCTTCGAGACCAATGTCTTCAGCAGCGGTGGGGTCGGCTGCTGGAATGTCTTCATCACGCTGAGCCTCAGTGAGAGCAGGCTCATGGACGGTCATCTGACGATCTTCATTAGGACGGCGAACGGAAAGGGGTTCAACTATCAAGGGCTCTATGGGAGCAGCCCGAGACTTCTTGGACTTGTGCTTCTTGGTGGTGGGGTCTGAAGGAGAGGCTTCAGAGTGTTTCCTCTTCCTTGCTTTAGCTTCGGCTATCCTTGTCTTCTTAAGCTCTGAAGCGGGTGAGCGCTTTGGCTTCGAGCTAGGCTTGGCGGTGGGGAAGACAATTGGAATAGCTTCTTGGCGTGGGGCCTCTTCTTCAGCCACGGTGGGCGTCTTCTTTTTCTTGGCGGCCATCCTGGGGTCGATGCCGGGACGCCCAAGTGCCTTTCGCTTCTCGGCCTCATTGTAGGCCTGTACGCAGAGATCAGCCAAATTCTTCATGCGCTCGCGTGAGCCCTGAGCCTCTGCACGTTTCTGCATGAAGTTTTCCTTCAGGTCATGCAGCATGACCTTGAAGTCTTTGATCTCTTGGACGCTGAGCGTGGCCATGTTCTGTTTAAACTGAGCCTTCTCGAAATCTATCTTTTGCTTCAGTTCCACGATGCACTGGGCAATAGCGAGTTCTGAAGCGATAGCTCCTTGGAAGGCTACGCTGAGGCCAATGGGCAGCTGCAGATCATCAAAGCTGATGTTGGGCGTGTCAAACCACTCATCTATGAAGTTGTGGATGATTTTTGCATCGAACAGAGGCAGATTGTTGAAGATTTCAGCCTCCTCCTTGCTCTTGATGAGCTGCTCAAGAGCGTCATCACCAAGATCTTCGTCACTGGATAGATCAATGGCTTCGCAGCGAAGAACGGCAGCGATAGTTAGCTCTTTGCTGGTGTGTGGCTATGGTTTCTTTGCTTCTTGAGGCTTGGAGACTCTTGATAAGCCTTCAGACTGCACACTGGCTTCAGGAGGTGCAGTGGCCAATGGCTTCGCTTTGGAGATCTTGGGGGAGGCGACTGGCTTGGAAGCTTTTGGCTTCTTCTTCATCTTCTTTGGCTCTGGGGCAGCAGGAGCATCATCAGACTCAGTGTCTGCTGGAGGGTCGTTCACGGCAGTCCCTTGGACTATAATGTGAGTGATGAGGCCGTCGAGATTGGCAAATGGCCCGATGACATTGGGATTAGCGTCGCGTGTGCCATCTGCCCTTGGTCTGGAGGGACCAGGGTTGAAGTCCAATCCAAACTCCTTCTTGTTTTGCTTCGCAGAGTTCTGGGCAAATTGGAAGTTGCGCTTGAACAGAGTGTCATCGCGACACCAGAGAAGGGACGATGGATGTGCATCAGCTGGCTGTTGTCCCCTGACCATGCATGGAAAGAAACCTTGGGCAATGGCTTCGTCTCTGGTTCGGGGTACAAGATTCTTGTACAAGGCATCTCCCCATGGCCGCTTGATGGCGCACTTCTCTGCATATTCTTTGGTGACGAAGCGGTATAGGAACCACTGCTCTGCCCAGTACCTGCGAATCCATTGGATTCGTGTCTTGCGCTGAGCATAGGTTTCTTTAGGATCTGTTTGGTACGTTTCTGCCAAATCTGCAGGCAGATCCTTTGATGTGTCACCCCGTCTCTGCCTGCCTCCCTTCCTTGATGGTTTCTGGGATGCCATGACGCTTAACTTGGAAGACTTCAAAAGCTTCAAAGGCTTCAAAGCTTTCAAAGGCTTCAAAGGCTTCCTTTTGCTTGACCAACAGGAACTTGCTTCAGGTGAATTGATGTGACGCTGTAGGAATTCTGCAAATGAATGCAGACTATGAGAACCAAAAGATTCTCCCACGGACATGTACCTGTGACAGCATTAAGGTGCGAGGGAAGGGGAAGAGGTCATATGCATTCTCAGAAGATTTTGAAGATAAATCAGTGTAGAAGACATTGACCTCATCATGCGAAGACATTCACTTTATAGAAAAGAAGTTGGTTCCAGATTTGTACGAACCCATAGATTAGTACAAGTGAGGAATCTAACTACTTCATGAAGAACAAGTGAATATGCTAGGCAAGTTATGAGATTCAGACAAGAGGAATGAAACTTGAAGGAATAGAAACCTCTTTCGGCAGAAAGTGATGGATCAATAGGATCAAAAGAGGCTGTAAAAAGCTTGTTATTTACCAGACTTGGAACTGCTAGACGAGAAGAGAGGTGAGGCCGAGCAGTTCGATCCTCCGTGCCCGAACTTGGCGACGGAAGATACTTAGGACGACGGCGGAGAGACTGGTGGCCGCGGTCGGCGTGAGAACGGCGTCGGAGAGGTCGCGGTAGCGAAGCACTTCATCGCCGGCGTCGTTGCGAGTTAGCGGTGGTGCTAGGGTTTGTGCGAGGGAGGAAGAAGAGATAATGACCGCAGTGAAACGAGTACTTATAGGGATATGGCCGGCACTGCGCTATTACTCAGGTGCCCCTGGCGATTCGCATCTGATCAGTACGTGGCCAGCATGCGGAATTGTGGGGGCAGTTTCACCCCACGCACGCCTGGTTTGTCGGGAGAGGTTCCTACTTCTCCGGAATTCTAGTTGATGGATAGACATTAAAAGCTGTTTTAAAGTTTGTCTCTGTGTCTTCTTCTGACAAGGATGCAGTGAAGACATTCGACAGTTTCAATAGAGTGCATATGACTTGGAGAGATAGAGTTTGAGGTAGGAAGCATGGAGAGGTTAGGGTCCGATCACATTCACTTAGTTCAAAAGATTCAGCCAAGAAGACATAGCTATAAGTGAATGCTGTAGAGGATAGAACACCAGTGCATATATAATCAACATAGTGAAGATAATCATGAAGACATGTTGAGATTGAAGCCAAACCAAATGTGAAGACATAGCAAATGTAACGCCATGAGTAAAACACTTCAAGCAGAAATTTTTTGGTGGTGGCGCTACCCACCGTATAGGAAGTATTGGACTCAGACACGGCGCACAATTATCGTGGCGCACCAAGGTCAAATTCCACGTTAATGTATTCACACTTAGAATGTATGTCTTCATTGATTGAAGATATACGTTACTTTGTGTGTTGCACATCTAAGTCATCATCATGCATAAGTGTTAGGATGTGTGCCTGATCACAGGACATTTGAGGATTCCAAGATATTTAGCTCACACCGTAACTTGCAAAATCTCTTCTCATCCAAGGGCTTGGTGAAGATATCTGCCAATTGCTCTTCAGTGTTGATGTGTATGATATCAATGTCTTCCTTTGTAACATGATCTCTGAGAAAATGATGACGAATTTCAATGTGCTTTGTCTTCGAGTGCTGAGCTGGGTTGTTGGCGATCTTGATGGCGCTTTCGTTGTCGCAGTAAAGTGGCACTTGCTTCAGATGAATGCCATAATCCTTGAGGGTTTGCTTCATCCAAAGAAGCTAAGCGCAGCAGGATCCAGCAGCAATGTATTCAGATTCAGCAGTGGAGAGAGATACACAGTTCTGCTTCTTTGAAGACCAACAGACAAGAGATCGGCCCAGGAAATGACATGTGCCTGATGTGGATTTCCGATCAACCTTGTCACCACCGTAATCAGCGTCCGAAAATCCAACCAGATCAAACTCTGAGCCCTTTGGATACCATAACCCTAGAGTTGGTGTGTGAGCCAAATATCGAAGAATTCGCTTCACTGCTAAGTGATGCGACTCCTTTGGTGCCGCTTGAAACCGAGCACACATGCAAACACTAAGCATAATATCTGGCCTAGATGCACATAAATAAAGCAAAGAACCAATCATGGAGCAGTATACCTTTTGATCGAACTCTTTACCATTGTCATCAGGACCCAGATGATGTTTGGCTGGCATTGGTGTTGTGAAGCCTTTGCAGTCTTGCATACCGAACTTCTTCGGGCAGTCTTTGAGATATTTCTCTTGAGATATGAAGATGCCATTGCGTTGTTGTCTTATCTGAAGACCGAGGAAGAATTTCAGCTCCCCCATCATAGACATCTGATATTGCTCTTGCATCATATATCCGAACTCCTCACTGTACTTCTGATTGGTGCAGCCGAAGATAATGTCATCCACGTATATTTGGCACACAAACAGTTCACCATCATATGTCTTCGTGAAGAGAGTGGGATCTAGGGAACCAGGTATGAAGCCTTTGCTCTTCAGGAAGTATTTGAGTGTATCATACCAGGCCCGAGGGGCTTGTTTGAGGCCATATAGTGCCTTTTTGAGCTTGTACACCATGTCAGGATGTTTTGGATCTTCAAACCCAGGTGGTTGCGCAACATACACTTCTTCTTCAATTTTGCCATTGAGGAAGGCACTTTTTACATCCATTTGATACATGATTATGTTGTGATGATTTGCATAGGCCAGCAGTATACGGATGGCTTCAAGTCTGGCCACAGGAGCAAATGTTTCGTTGAAGTCGATGCCTTCCACTTGAGTATATCCTTGAGCAACGAGACGAGCCTTGTTTCTGACGACTTGGCCATGCTCATCTTGCTTGTTGCGGTATATCCATTTGGTGCCTATTATGTTATGCTTCCGTGGATCAGGACGCTTAACTAACTCCCATACATTGTTCAGCTCAAATTGTTGAAGCTCTTCTTGCATAGCTTGAATCCATTCAGGTTCCATAAAGGCTTCATCAGTTTTCTTGGGTTCTGTGATTGAAACAAATGCGAAGTGTCCGCAAAAGTTTGCCAGTTGAGTTGCCTTTGAACGAGTCAGTGGACCAGGTGCATTGATGCTATCAATTATTCTGTCAATTTGCACTTCATTGGCAACACGAGGATGTAGGGGTCGAAGACTTTGATCTTGCTGATCTACGTTGTCATGGGGAGGAATGTCTTCAGGCTGAGCATTGTCTTCATGTGGATCAGGTGCTGAGATGATAAGTTCTTCTTCAGGACGAGCTTCAGAAGGTATAATTTCTCCAGTTCCCATTAGCTTGATTGATTCACTGGCTGGAACTTCATCTAGTACATCTGGTAGTTGCTCTCTTTGTGACCCATTGGTCTCATCAAACCGCACATCCACTGTTTCAACCACTTTGTAGTGAAAGAGATTGAAGACTCTATAGGAGTGCGAATCCTTTCCATATCCAAGCATGAAGCCCTCATGTGCTTTTGGAGCAAATTTTGCTGTGTGGTGAGGGTCCTTGATCCAGCATCTCGATCCAAATACTCTGAAGTAACTTACATTTGGCTTCTTGCCAGTCAGAAGTTCATAAGATGTCTTGTTCAGCAGCTTGTGAAGATACACACGGTTGATAGTATGGCATGCAGTGTCAATGGCTTCAGTCCAGAATTTTCTTGGTGTCTTGTACTCATCTAACATTGTTCTGGCCATCTCAATGAGTGTTCTGTTCTTGCGTTCGACGATGCCATTCTGTTGTGGCGTGTATGGAGCTGAGAATTCATGAGTGATGCCCAATGTATCAAGATATGTGTCAAGTCCGGTGTTCTTGAATTCTGTGCCATTGTCACTTCTGATGTGCTTTATCTTGGCGCCATAATTGTTCATTGCCCGATTTGCAAAGCGTCTGAAAACATCCTGCACTTCAATCTTGTAAAGGATGATGTGCACCCAAGTATATCTAGAGTAATCATCAACAATGACGAAGCCATAGAGGCAAGCAGTAGTGGAGAAAGTTCAGTAGTGGGTAGGACCGAAGAGATCCATGTGAAGCAGTTTGAAGGGTTGAGTAGTGGTCATGATTGTCTTTGAAGGATGTTTTGCCCTTGTCATCTTCCCAGCTTCACAGGCACCGCATAAGTGATCTTTCTTGAACTTGACGCCCTCGATGCCTATGACATGCTTCTTCTTAGCAAGGGTGTGGAGGTTCCTCATGCCAGCATGCCCAAGTCTTCAATGCCAAAGCCAGCATTCTGAAGCCTTTGCGAGAAGACAAACTGCAAGCTGTGGCCCTGCTGAGAAATCTACCACGTACAAATCATCTTTTCGATACCCTTCAAACACTAGAGACTTGTCAGATTCCATTAGTACCAGACAGCGATATTTTCCAAATATTACAATCATGTTTAAATCGCAAAGCATTGAGACAGACATTAAGTTGAAGCCAAGGGATTCAACAAACATGACTTTATCCATGTGTTGATCCCTTGAGCTTGCAACTCTACCTAGACCCAGTACTTTACTTTTACCAGTGTCAGCGAATGTGATGTGGCTCTTGTCAGATGGACGTAAGGTTGAGTCCATAAAGAGACTTTTCTTGCCAGTCATGTGATTTGTACACCCGCTGTCAATAATCCATACTGAAGACTCCGAAGTTACTGGTGTCGTACCCTATAGTGCAGTTAGGGGGATAGGCTTCACCAAGAGTGTTGTGAAGCAAAAACATTTGACGAACCAGTGGATTATGAAAACTGAGATCCAGGTTAGGACAAGCAGGGAGAGTAGCATGCGATTCAGATATGAAATACATAGTGATGCCATTCGGGCATTTGATCGTGTGCCCCACGAGTTTTTTAAGGTTCCCAGCAATAGCATCAGAAGATTTTGGTTTTGTGCTGGAGACCTTTCCCTGCAAAAGAGAGTTGAGCTTTCTTAACCACCCACATCTTCAAGGGTGGCTTAGAAGCAATAAGTCTAAGTGCAGCATATGAGAATTTTGGCTTTGGAGCCCTAGCAAACAGTTTAGCAGGTGGGCAATAATACTCATAAGAATAGGCAGAATAATTTTTGGTCATATGAGAATGACGGTTTGAAGAACCGCTCTCATAAGCCTGAGCATGGTTTCCCTGCAAAGCATTTGTGTTAGTGCAACTCAGATGAGCCCTCTGCCTGTATGAACCCTTTGGACCATATGAAGCCTTTGGTCTGAGGTTTGTCTCTTCATGTGAGGTGTCATGAGGACATTCACAGGAAGATTCTCAAGACACGTTTTTGGAACCCAGATCTTCTTCATAGGCGGTCCATTCCTGCAGTTAGTACCAATGTACCTGGCAAATACTTCACCATTCTGATTCCTAAACAGTTTATAGTTTGCATCAAAGGATTCATCAATGATAATTGGATTAGCACAAGTGAAGCCAGATAGATTGGATGGATCTGATGAGGATTCCTTTGCAGCAACCCATGTGGTTTTGGGGTACTGCTCAGGTTTCTAGTAAGAGCCATCTGCATTAATTTTCCTCACGAACCCAACACCCTCTTTGCTAGGGTTTCGGTTCAGAATCTGCTTCTTGAGGACATCACATAGTGTCTGATGTCCTTTGAGACTTTTGTACATCCCTGTTTCAAGCAATGTCTTCAACCTAGCATTTTCATCAGCAATAGCAGTGGTATCCTCAGCAGAGGGGTTAGTTACCACTTCAACAGTAGAAGATATTGCAACAGCAGTAGCAGTGGAACATTCAGCAACAGAAATAACATTATCACGCTCAATGCATTTAAGGCATGGTGGTTAAAATCCTTCCTGAGCAGAACTGATCTGTTCGGCTCGAAGTGACTCGTTTTCCTTTTGAAGATCTTCATGATCCGCTCTCAACTTCTCAAGATCTTGCTTCTTCTGAAGATAATCATAGGAAAGCTTTTCATGAGTAGTTGAGGGAGTCTCAAGACGATCTTCGAGTTCCTGATACTTAACATGAAGATTTTTTATGTCTTCAATTAAGGATTCAGAACGAGTCATTTCAGCACCCAACAGATCATCGCTTCTGTCTAACAGTTTTTGAATATGTTCCATGGCCTTTTGCTGTTCAGTTGCAATTTTAGCAAGTGTTTTGTAACTGGGTTTTGAATCACAACCGGAGTCATCGTCACTAGATGTTTGATAGTGAGTGGTGCGTGTGTTTACCTTGGCACCACGTGCCATGAAGCAGTAGGTGGGAGTAGAGTCGTCCTTGTCATTTGCATCGGTGATGGTGATAGAGTCATTGTCTTCAGTGTTGAAGATGGACTTGGCGACATAGGCTGTAGCCAAACTTGCAATGCCTGAATCAGACTCCTCCTCAGACTCCACCTCTGCCTCCTCAGAAGCGGACTCCTCCTCTGAATCCATTTCCTTGCCAACAAACGCACGAGCCTTGCCAGATGAACTCTTCTTATGTGATGAAGACTTTGAGGAAGACTTGGACGAAGACTTTGAGTATTTCTTTGTCTTCTTATCGTCAGAGTCATATTCCTTGCTCTTCTTCTTCTTTCTGTTCTCATTGTCCCACTGTGGGCATTCAGAGATGAAGTGTCTAGTTTTCTTGCATTTGTGACAAGTTTTCCTCTTGTAGTCATGTGCAGAAGCTTCATCATTCCTTGAGCTTGATCGTGAAGACTTTCTGAAGCCTTTCTTCTTGGTGAATTTCTGGAACTTCTTCACTAGCATTGCAAGTTCCCTTCCAATGTCTTCAGGATCATCAGAACTGCTGTCAGATTCCTCTTCAGATGATGACATAGCTTTTGCCTTCAAGGCACGAGTTCGCCCATAGTTTGGACCGTAGATATCTCTTTTCTCAGAAAGCTGAAACTCATGTGTGTTGAGCCTCTCAAGTATGTCAGACGGATCGAGTGTCTTGAAGTCTGGACGTTCTTGAATCATCAGGGCTAGAATGTCAAATGAACTGTCAAGTGATCTTAGCAGCGTCTTGACGATTTCATGTTTGGTGATCTCAGTGGCGCCGAGGGCTTGAAGCTCATTTGTGATGTCAGTGAGCCGGTCAAATGTGTGCTGGACATTCTCATTGTCATTTCGCTTGAAGCGGTTGAAGAGATTGCGAAGAACACTGATTCTCTGATCTCTCTGGGTTGAGATGCCTTCATTGACCTTGGAGAGCCAGTCCCAGACCAGCTTGGATGTCTTCAAGGCACTCACACGGCCGTACTGTCCCTTGGTCAGATGACCATAGATAATATTCTTGGCAGTGGAGTCCAGTTGAGTGAACTTCTTGACATCAGCAGCAGTGACACCTTCTCCAGCCTTGGGAACGCCGTTTTCGACGACATACCATAGGTCGACGTCAATGGCTTCAAGATGCATGCGCATCTTATTCTTCCAGTAGGGATATTCAGTTCCATCGAAGACGGGGCACGTAGCGGAGACTTTAATTATCCCTGCAGTTGACATAGCTAAAACTCTAGGTGGTTAAACCGAATCACACAGAACAAGGGAGCACCTCGCTCTGATACCAATTGAAAGTGCGTTATATTGACTAGAGGGGGGGTGAATAGGCGATTTTTAAGAAAGTCTTCAAAACGTGGAAGTTATGAAGACAAACAGACTTGAAGCCTATCACTATGCAGCGGAAGGTAGATTACACAACGCAAGCCATAGTCAAATATACAGTACAGTGAAAGCACAGAGACAAATAGCTTCAGTGTAATGAGGATCAGGTTGGAAGAACTTATGAAGCCAAACAGATCATACAGTCAGGTTGTGAAGACAGAAGATTAAGCAGGAATGCAATAGCTTCACAATGTGTACTGGTAAGTAAAGGGAGGTGAAGATGAAACCAGTGACACGTTGAAGACAATGATATGTTGGACCAGTTCCAGTTGCTGTGACAACTGTACATCTGGTTGGAGCGGCTAGGTATTTAAACCAAAGGACACACAGTCCCGGACACCCAGTCCTGAACACGCAGCTCAGGACACCCAGTCCTCACCGTTTTCTCCTTGAGCTAAGGTCACACAGACCCCGCCCAATCACTCTGGTAAGTCTTCAAGGTAGACTCCCAAACCTTCACAGACTTCGTTCACCGGCAATCCACAATTCCTCTTGGATGCTCAGAACGCGACGCCTAACCGTCTGGAGGATGCACAGTCCTCAAGTGTAATAAGTCTTCAGATCACTCAGACAAGAAGACTTAAGTGATGCCCAATTACTCTGGCTCTGGGTGGTTAGGGCTTTTCTCCTCACTAAGGATTTTCTCTCAAAGGCTTCGAGGTGGGTTGCTCTCAAACGACAAAAGCCGTGCACTGAAATCTGAGCAGCCAACCGTTTATGGTTGTGGGGGTGGGCTATTTATAGCCACTTGGCAACCCTGACCTGATTTGTCCGAAATGACCCTGGGTCACTAAGGAACTGACACGTGTACTAACGGTCGGATTTTGAACTCTCACGGCAACTTTACTTGGGCTGCAAGTAAAGCTGACTTGTCTGACTCTGGACAAGATTTTCTCTCATTGTCTTCACTCGAAGACATAGGATTTGAATTAGGCATCACTTCAGTCATCCTGACTGGTTTTCTTGGACCCCACTTAACAGTACGGTGGTTCCTATGACACAACATGAATAAAGTAAAGCTACGAAGGATCTAAGTCTTCGAGTTCCAAAAGCTTCATGGGGAGTCTTCATATGTCATTGTCTTCGACACGAATGTCTTCATGAACCACCATTGTCTTCAATGTCTTCGTACATTTTTGGGGGTCATCTCTGGTAGCTAAACCGAATCAATGAGGGACTTCTACCTGTGTTATCCTGCAATTCTCACAAACACATTAGTCCCTCAACTAGGTTTGTCGTCAATACTCCAAAACCAACTAGGGTTGGCACTAGATGCACTTACAGTTCATTCTCATGGTTCCAGCTGTTGGTGAAACCACTTACGTTTGCAAGAGGAATTGTATACTTCACAAACAAATTTGTCTTTTAGTCTATACTGAATGTTGGCCAAGAGAAGCATCCATGTTAGTAGGAAGAACAGATTTTTTTTCTAGATCTTTGCTTTTGGAGCTACATATTTGTATATGATATGTGAATCATTGAGATGCTTTAAGATGTTGATCTTATGTATGGGAATCGTACTAGTTGGTTTTGAATTTGGGATACTAATGTGAACATATTACAATGGCAGGGCTGTGAGTCTCGCGTGAACATTTCGAACGGATTGGCTCTTACCGCTATGCACAGCATCATCCTTATTTCTGTGTTCTCATTGTTTACAAGTTACTAACAGTTCCTTATTTCTGTTTGCTCAGTGTTTACAAGTTACTGATCGATCACTAGCTAACATACTAATGCGCTCCTGGCAGTTTTAGTTGCGACACAAGATCCGAAGTGGCAGTTTTTTTGAATAAAAATGCCTACCTCTAAAGAAACTGACAAGCTGCTCTGAAGAAAATGCCATGCGAATCTGAAGAAACTGCCAGCAAAAACGTTCACAAATGCCTTATCTCCCAGTGAACGTTCATCAGCTAATGCGATCCTACACGTACACCATCCGACCTACTCGATCCTACACATACACTATCCGACCTACTCGATCCTACACGGATAAATAGCGGATCACGCATGTACTACCTCCTTTCTGGTTTGCAGGGCTCAATTCAAAAAACGACCTACTCGATCCTACACGAATAAATAGCGGATCACGCACGTACTACCTCCTTTCCGGTTTGCTGGGCTTAATTCAAAAATCTCACCAACCAAGGTAGATGATGAGCGGTGGAATCATTTTGGCAAGGAGGGAGTACCTCATTTGGATGAGTCGAATGAACTCGTTTGACCGTCATGACGGCATGCGACCCAGCACAGACGGGACGCACCACTGACGGGACGGGATGGCACAGTCATAATTTCAGTTTTTCTAGTTTCCACGGCAAGCTGGTATGCTAAGCCATGCCGGCTTATGCATTGAATTCCGATGACCGCGATGACCGTCGCATTTCCCGTGACATGCTGGTTCTCCTACCTTCCGCCTATAATTACTGTTTCTCGGACTTCTCTAGTGGCACCATCACCCAACTCGACCTATCCTCATAAGCCCCCACTGGCCCGATGTCGCTTGCCACTTATCCTCGCTCTCGCCACGTCAGCCATGCCCCTGCCCATCCGCGAGAGGCGACGCCGGAGGCGGTCACTGCCGGAACTAGTGTTTGGTTTTTCACCAGAAGGCAAACGGAGGGAGGAGGCATTCTATCAGCCTTTAGATGGCAATGCGGAGTATGAGGAGTTGTTGGAGCGCGACCGCCTTGCGGAGGAGCAGCGTATCGCTGATTTGCTCCACCAGCGGGACATGGAGCAGCTGTGCACCGATGCTCTGAGTCGCGAGCAAAGCGCCCGTAGCTGGGCCGACTACATGGAGGCCGGCGCCCGGCAAATAGCCATGGAGGCTGTCGGGCACGCACGCATTTGCGATGCTGAATTTTACTACAAGCTCGTCAAGTGGGTTTGCCGCTTAGAAGCCGAAGCTTCGGTGGACCACGCCGGCATGGAAAGGGCCAACGCGCACGAGCAACACACCCTATCGCACCTCTGGCAAGTCCGAGGCGAGGCGGAGGACGTTGGTGCCGGCGTTTAACATGTACCGCAGATGGCGGCCGGCATCGTCTAGTTACCTAAGAGTAAGTTAGTACTTGTATACTACTAGAGTATTAGTGGGAGTAGAGAGTTAACTTGGTTATGATGGTTGTCAACATGGAAGTTCAGTACTCTATATCTGGATCAAACCTGTTACTTTGCTCTGAATGTTTAACTTTCTGTTTGAACGTATGGAATGGGCTGCTATTTTATAAATAGGTTGTATTTGTCCGCCACGGGTTTAGAGGCTGACTTGTGGGCCTACCAGGTTGACGCGTACACTATCAGGAGATGATTGTACGTGGAGAGGATGACAGTGGGGACCCACCAAGGTCATGGCAGTACGCAAGCAAGTGCCTCCTTATTTCAAGCCAATAAAAAATGGCTCCTCCTAATGAATTTCCGACATCTGGGTCCCATGCCATTGTCAACATAGTCAGTAAACGAGAGAATTGCACAACGAGCGGCTGACACCAGGGACCCAGCAGCTTGCCCAATTATTTTTGTTTTGGGTTAATTTGATAAATACCACTCCAAATATGGTGATTCCGAGAAATGCTACTGCAATTTCCAAACTTTGAAAAATGCCATTTCATGCCATTTCCAGTGGCATTTTTCGAAGTCTGGATTGGCGTTTTTCAAAGTTTGCAAATTGCAGTGGCGTTTTTCAAAGTTCGCAAAAATTGCAGTGGCTTTTTTCAAAGTTTGAAAATTGCAGTGGCATTTTCATGAATCACCATAATTGGAGTGGTATTTATCTAATTTGTTTTTGAGACGGAAGCAGGGTGTCAACTGGGCTGTGCGGGGCACTCTGGCCTGTCTAGACAACCTTTTCTTTTATGTTTACCACAGACCAGCCTAGTAGGTTTTTTGTTCTTTTCGAAAATGGCTAGCCCAGTTTTTTTGTGATTTTTCAAGTAAGTCGCTTTGTCAGGCCTGTTGGGCTGCAAACCTTCTAGACAAGGAGAGCTTCATTCGACTGGCCGAGAAAATGGCCTATCAGTAACGAGAAATGAGTTGTACATTTTTAAAACACATCAAACCGGCAATTAGTTTCAAAATTCTTTTTTTTTCATTTCGAGATTTTAAATTGCATTGATTTTTATGCGTGGACAATTTGTTGGATTTTATATTTATATACATTTATTTTTAAAATCAGTTTGAATGTAACTCGAAATTTCAGGATTAAAACTGTTCGGACCGCACCGAAATATGCAAAATTTCGTATAATTTTTTAACCGTGGTCACAATATGGGCTGTAATGCTAACCGAAATAATATGGGCTCCAAAAAAACCTTAAGAATTAGCAAATGGGTTGTAAATTATTAGAATTAATGGCAGATGGGTTGTATGTTGTTTCCCACAGATTTGAGGCTTTCCTAAAAAAGTTGAGGCATAAGCAGTGACTATTGGATGTCCATCCAATGCCCGTCGTGCTTCTTCAATCAGCGCTCTTCCTGCTCCAGCCACTCAAACAAGCGCCGGCGGGACTACCTGCTCCCTCCTCCCACGACCGGTTATGCTGCCGCGCAGGCCTCACCGCCCCACCGTACTCCCATCGTTGGCCTAGCCATCCCTCTACTCACCCACACCTGCTGTTATTCTTTGGCGAACCAGTCAACCCTCATACTCCCCACCGCGTGGGCAACCACTGCCGTGTTTTCCCCGGCTCCGTGTCGTTCCCTTCATAGGCCTCACCGTCATCCACCGCCCTGGTGCTCTCGGCGCGGCGTGGTCAATGTGGTCAACCAACGACATCCATCAGAAGTGGACTATACATGGAGAGGCTGACAGCTAGGTCCACGGCCGCACACAAGGAAATGCCTCATTACGCGCAAAATAATGATTCCTCCACCTGACATCTGGGACCCACCGGAAGGGCCTCTGTATTTCGCGAAAAATACGTTCCCCCGCTGACAGCTCGGACCCACCAGCTATATCTTCGCACGCAAGGAAGTGCCTCCGTATTGCGCACAAAAAATGAATACTCCCCCTACTAGCTGGGACCCAGCATAGTGGGTGGCTGACTTGTGGGCCTACTACGTTGACATGGATGGAGGACTTTGTCAACTTAGTCAATATGAACGATTCTAGCTCCAGTGACCATACGATGTCCATCCAACGTCCATAGTGTTTCTGCAACCTCTACTCTTCTTGCTCCAGCCGCCCAGAGAAGCGCCGGTCGTGCCGCCTGCTCCTGCCTCCCGTGGCCGGCTGTGCTGCCACGGAGGCCTCACCACCCCCTACTACTCCCACTGCCGGCCAGGCCTTGAGGCGACGGCAGCCTCACACCGCAGCCGAACCAGTGAACCCTCGTACTCCTCTCCACGTGGGCTACCACTGCCTCCTCTTCCCTGGCTCCGCATCGTCCCCTTCCTAGGCCTCACCGTCGTCCACTGCCCTGGTGCTCTCGGTGCGGCATGGTCAATGTTGTCAAGGAATGACTTCCATCGAAAGAGTATTGTACGTGGAGAGGCTGTCAGGTGGGTCCATGGCCGCAGCAAGGAAGTGCCTCCTTATTACACGCAAAATATGATTCCTCCACCTGACAGCAGGAACCCACCGGACAGGCCACCATGTTTCATGAAAAAAATGTTTCCCCCTGACTGTTGGGACCCACCATCTACATCTTCGCACACAAGGAAGTGCCTCACAGTCGGGACCCAACTGGTCGAAGCATGCGTAGCGTTCTCATTCTGGTCGCGAATGTGTACGTACATACGACCGGTCTGCCTGCAGGATGTAGCGATGAACCGTGGTCATGCAAGGAGGGGCACCTGTCGTAGTAGAGGCACACACGTAGCATGTACACGTACGTACAGCGGCCAGGGTGCAAGAATGAAAATGCGGCCACGTACGTACATACGGGCGGGGTCTTGAATGCCTACTCGCGCATATGTACGGCCAAGGCTCGTGTACATGGCTAGGTCGGGATGGAGAAACTGCGTCGTTGTCGTATTCATGGGGAGGCAATGGAATGCGCCGTGTTCATCAGGAGGCAACGGAACGCGTGATGTTCATCGGGAGCCAGCCGGCTTGGACAGAACAGCCGATGGAAACGAGGCCTGGCGTACCATAGAACAGAGGAAACAGCCTTGTGTTCGACCGGCCATAGTAGAAACGAGATCCTATTCATCGGGAGGGGTCTGGCGTACCGCAAAACGGAGAAAACAGACTTCTGTTGGACCTCCTATGGTCCAAACGGGGTCTTGTTGACCGGGAGGGGTGCGGCATACCGCAAAATAGAGGAAACGGACTTGTGTTGGAGCGCTAGGGTCAAAACGGGGGTCCTGTTTATCGGGAGGGGTGTGGTGTACCGCAAAACGGGACTCCACGGGATATTGTTCATCTCCACCGTTGACCTCCTCCAGCCTCCACGAGCTACTGTTCATCCACCGTCGACCTTCTCCAGCCTCCACCTGCGACTGTTCATCCACGGGCTCGTGTTCATCCAGCCTCCACCGGCAACTGTTCAACCAGCCCTCTCCATGAGGTCCTGTTCAACCACCCCTCCACGGGCTACTTTTCATCCAGCCCTCCACCGGCTATTGTTCAGCCAACCGTCCACAGGGTCGTATTGTTCATCCAGCCCTCCACGGGGTCCTGTTTATCCACCCCTTCACCGGCTCGATCGATCGGGGTATAGTTCACCCAGCGGCAACATCCTCTACTACAATGGGGTCTTGTTCATCCAACCCCCCACCAGGAACTGTTCATCCAAACCCCCCAACAATGCTCACTATTCATCCAGAGGCAGCATCGACCGGCTTCAATTAGCAGCAGTAGCGAATGAATCACTCAGGTTCATTTAACAGCAAGGGATCGATCGATTGCTCGGGTTTAGTGTAACGCATAGCCTGTAGAGCAGTCGCTCGGGTTCAGTTAGAGCCCAACGCCTCGCTCGGATTCAGTTAGATCCCAACACCTCACACACACGCGCGTACGTACAAGAGAAATGCACATCGCTCGGCCCATGACCACCCACCGTAACTAGGAATTCCCTGATATTTTGCTCGGTTTTTCCGTCATGGATGGCCCAAAGAATGTCATGCAGCTGTGTCTCTGGCCCGCCCAGGATGAAAAGCCCATTTCCTGTCATGAATTTTTTGTCATAGAAGTAGGATCCCACCACATCTATGATGATACCAGGTTTTTTTCACAACTATCGTCATAGAAGTGTCATAAGTATGACAGAAAAACTTTTCGTTCGGCCCAAAATGTCACGGGTGTGCCTTTTTTTGTAGTGATAGATTGATTTCATACGTGGTAAAGAACATGGCATTGCATTGTGCTAAGAATCGGAGTAAGGAATTAGCACAAAATATCGAACTCATACCCTAGTTCGGCAGTGAGTTCTCTGCGGCGGCATTGGAGGGGTTGAATCCCGTTGACGGTGATGGAAACCAGTGGCGGGAGGTCGCTGGCAAAGAGAAGACGATCGGGAGACCCGAGACGACAGAGAAGGACATGCGTGGGCTGAGGAGTTTTGAAGAAATTTTGAAAATCTCACCTGTGGGTTTATATATCCCGACCCTATCAGTGTGACCGAGTGGAACAACTCGGTGGCACCGAGATGCAGAATCACAAGCGGTTACTACAACTCGGTGTGACCGAAAAGATCAAATCGGTTGCACCGAGATTGAAAACCTAGATCAACTCAATGAACTCGATGTGACCGAAGTGGATGAATCGGTCAGACCGAAATGCATAGAGAGGTTTTGGAAGTTTAAGTGTATGACGAATCGGGGACTCCGAGTGCTCCTCACACAGAGTGGTTTGAATATGACTTGATCAAACTTTGTGATGTAGCATGAACAAAGTTTGAGACGAGAAAGGCATATATAGCTAGAGGAAGTTCTTAGGCATTCTTTTCCATCCATTTGGCAAAAGAGAAAAAAGCCAAACAATCAAAGCAACAAATGGATGTCCTTGAATGAGTAAAATATGCAGTCAACATGCTGACACAATAAAGTGTCAAATGAAGTATGTGACAAAGCATGCACAAACACTCTAGCATCTATCAAGCAATTGGCGATGACTAGGTCATCCATATATGAGTATATTGACTTAGGAGTCAAATAAGAACACTTGATCATAGGTCATACACATCATTTAAGCACAAGTGGGGTTACCACTTTTACATAAGGCATTGTTGTGTTCACACCATCAGAGTTGCTTTAGCTCAATTGATTAGAGTAAAGCTCTCCCTAGATGTGATATCCCCCCTAAGAGGGATGAAGGAACCTTGGGTTTGGTCGATGATGACTTCATGTAGATGTTGAAGATGTGGATGCTCAATGTTGATGTAGATCATTCGGCGAAATCCATTGGAGTGAGTTTCACTTTAAATACCTACATGGGTTAGTCCCACAAGGAACAAACAAGGATATCCGTAGACATAGAGTGATGTTCACACAAGATGTTGTCCATGAAAGCATTAGGTTACCTTGTCCATTGTGTTACCAACAAGATGTTTTGTGACTCCTTGAACTAGTGCAAGTTGTGGAAGTTGTTTGCACTTGTCCTTGCCAAATAATATGAGTGAAGTATGTTGGTGGAGTCACCCTAAAGAACTCTCTAGTCCATCTTCTTCGGCATCCACATCATCTTGATGGGAATCCTTGGAGTTGTAGTCGTACTTGATGCAGTAGAACTTGACGTAGTCTTGGGAACCCACTTGACCAAGGCCTTAGGACCTTCTTCAAATGCATCAATCTCCTCTTGAAGCTTGTCCTTGCCCTTTCACTTGTGGTCTTGTGGTGGAAGATCATCTTGAGCTTGTGTCCCTTGGAAAGGAGTAGGATCATACTTCTCTTGTTGAGGAAGAAACTTCGTCTTGGCGTATTGATCTTCATCCCACTCAACTCCATTGGGATTGAACTTTCATTCAAAACCAATACCCTGATTCTTCTAGTGCCTTCCTTGCTTGCGTACAATTTCCTCAAATTGCTTACTGCCGGCAAGGCTCTTGTAAACACCTTTCTCTATAATTCCCTTCAATAAGCTATTTTATTTCTCAAGTGTAACTTGTCTAAAAGAATCGTTAGTGGAGTCAAGAGAACTAGTAGAAGTAAAAATATTGGATTTATCATGATTGTTGTTGTTAGTACTAGAAGAAGAATCTTTCTTACTCTTGTTGCTAGATTTAACTTGTGGCATATAAGTAGACAAGAGTAAATGCTTGGCAATGTAAGAAGAACTTTTCTTGCGAAGATCATCATTGATTGCTTTTAAGAACCCATGCTCTTGCTCAAGGTTGCACTTTTCAAAGCGTAACTTCTCATGGGTCTTTAAAATTTCTCGATGATCTTCCAAGGTAGTTTCATGAGCTAACTTAAGAGTGTTTAGTTCTTTAGTTAGACACTCAATCTCCTTCTTACCATCATCATTCATTTTATCTTCATTAGCATGATTAATAGAAATTTCATCATAGTTATCATCACTGGAGTTGTCAACAAGTAAATCATCATCACCTGCAAGTCATCTTCATCACTATTGAAATCAACAAACTTGGGGTGTGACACCTTTGGGCCTTTAGCCATGAAGCATCTCCCAATTCCTTCATTTGGTGAGTCAAATATGTCGTAGGACTTGGTTAACACAAGTGCTAGACCGGCAACACCTTTATCTTGAGTATATTCGGAGTCGGGGTGATAACTTCTTCAGAGTGATGGTCGGAGTCGGAGCCGGATACCCGTTCACCAACATGAGCTTGATATCTTCATTTTGTGTAGCTTCTCCGAGAGGTTCTTTGTTCATAACGATCATCTATACCCCTCCTCTGTCTAGGTGGTGATTCCTCTCTTCTGCTTCTCCATTTGGGTGAATCTTCTCTTCTTTTGTAGGGGGGCGTACACTCATTGGAGTAGCGTTCGGGTCTTCCATAATTGTAGAAATTACTCTCACGACTCGAAGATCTTTTGTCATTGTAGGACCTTGACTTGGAACTTCTTTCCTTGCTTCTACTCTTGTAGAACTTGTTGAAGTTCTTCACCATTAGGCTCAATTCCTCATTGAAGGTTTGTTTCTCACTTGATGATGTAGGAGCATCACATGAGGCTTTGTAAACACCACTTGACTTGTTGTGAAGCTCTTCCTTATCCTTGAGTGATATCTCATGAGCAACAATTCTTCCAACGACTTCCGTTGGCTTGAGATCTTTGTAATTGGGCATCATTTGGATCAATGTGCACACTGTATCATATTTTCCATCCAAGGCTCTTAGGATCTTCTTGATGATGAATCTATAGGCCATCTCCTCACTTCCTAAGCCAACAATCTCATTTGTGATGAGAGCAAGCCTAGAGTACATTTCAATGACACCTTCACCATCCTTCATTTTGAACTTGTCAAGTTGACTTTGAAGCACATCCAATTTGGATTCCTTGACGGAGTCAGTACCCTCGTGCATATCAATCAAAGTATCCCAAATTTCCTTTGCATTCTCAAGACGACTGATTTTGCTGCCTTCGGGGCACAATCCGGTGAAGAGGATATACAAGCTTGAGCATTATATTGCAGCATCTTCAACTCTTCCATGGTAGCTTCATGGTTCGGTTTTCTCGCATCCAAGAATTCACCTTGCAAGCCAATACACACAATAGCCCAAACGGCGGGGTTATGTCCAAGAATATGCATTTTCATCTTATGTTTCCAACCAGCAAAACTAGTACCATCAAAGTAAGGACATGTATGGTGGTAATTTCCCTCGCTAGACGCCATACTATCCTAGGTTGTGAAACCAAGGCTATGATCACCAAAAGCTATGGAAATCAAGGAAAATGGAGACCAAAGCTCTGATGCCACTTGTAGCATCGAAAGTATGTCTAGAGGGGGGTGATTAGACTGCTTGACCAAATAAAAATCTAGCCTTTTCCCAATTTTAAGTTTTGGCAAATTTTAGCAACTTAGCACAAGTCAAGAAATCAACCTACACATGCAAGTCTAAGAGTATAGCAGCGGAATGTAAGACATTGCATATGAAGCTAAAGGGAGGAGATTGGAGGGAGGAAACGCAATGTAGACACGGAGATTTTTAGCGTGGTTCCAATAGGTGGTGCTATCGTATATCCACGTTTATGGATACTTCAACCCATAGAGGGTAACGATTGCACGAGTCCACGAAGGGTCCACGAAGATGCAACCTTGTCTATCCCACCATGGCCATCGCCCACGAAGGACTTGCGTCACTAGGTTAGATCTTCACGAAGTAGGCGATCTCCTTGCCCTTACAAACTCCTTGGTTCAAATCTAGAATCTTATCGGAGGCTCCCAAGTGACACCTAACCAATCTAGGAGACACCACTCTCGAAAAGGTAATAGATGGTGTGTTGATGATGAACTCCTTGCTCTTGTGCTTCAAAAGATAGTCTCCCCAACACTCAACTCTCGCTCACATATTTGGATTTGGTGGAACAATGATTTGAGTGGAAAGCAACTTGGGGGAGGCTAGAGATCAAGATTCTTGTGGTTGGAATGGAATATCTTGGTTTCAACACATGAGTAGGTGGTTCTCTCTCAAAAAATGTATGTTGGAAGTGTAGGCACGTTCTGATGGCTCTCCTTACTAATGAAGGAAGGTTGGAGGGGTATATATAGCCTCCACGCAAAATCTAACTGTTACACACAAATCACCAAAGTCGATGGGACCGAATTATGAAACTCGGTCAGACCGATTTAGTTCAAAATGTGAACGTTAGGATTTTTGGTGGGACTGACATGTTAACTTGGTGGTACCAATTTCCTTAGGGTTAGGGCATAATGTAATCTCGGTGAGACCGATCACATAAACTCGATAGGACCAATTTCTGTAATTGGCAAACAGAGAGTTGGTCAGGCAAACTCGGTGGGATTGATTCACTCATTTCGGTGAGACCGAAATGTTACGAAAGGGAAACAGAGAGTTTGCATTGCGAACTCGGTTGGACCGATCGCTCATCTCGGTTGGACCGAGACTTTACGAAGGGAAGCAGAGAGTTTGCAATCCCATCTCGGTGAGACCGAGATCCCTATCAGTGAGACGGAAGTGACTAGGGTTTCTGGTAGTGGCTATGTCAAGTGAACTCGGTGGCGCCGGATAGATCGAAACGGTAGGGCCGAGTTTGACATTTGGTTTGGGACATATGTGGATATGAGAAAGTGGTTGAGGGCTTTTGGAGCATATCAATAAGCATTTTGAGCAAGCAAGTCATTAAGCAACACCTCATCCCCCTTTAATAGTATTGGCTTTTCCTATGGACTCAATGTGATCCTGGATCACTAAAATGAAAATGTAGAGTCTTAAGCTTGAGCCAATATGTGTCCTTAGCATTTTGAGGGTTCCACATTCCTAATACATGCCATGCCAATCATTGAACTTTCTGAAATGATCATCTTGAAATAGCATTAGTTCAATGAGCTATATGTTTTTTTGCGGGCCAATGAGCTATATGTTGTTAGGAATTACCAAAACCACCCAGGGATAGTTGCACTTTCACCTAGCCATCAGTGGGAGTAGTAGGGGGCGGTGAGGCCTCCGTGGCAGCACAGCCGGCCATGAGAGGCAGGAGCAGGCGACACGACCGGCGCTGCTCTGGGCGGCTGGAGCAAGAAGACCATAGGTTGATGAAGCAATATGGTCGTTGGATGGATATCGTACGGTCAGTGGAGCTAGAATCATTCATATTGACTAAGTTGACAAAGCCCTCCGTCCCCGTCAACTTAGTAAGCCCACAAGTCAGCCTCCCACTATGCTGGGTCCCAGCTAGCACGGGAGTATTCATTTTTTGTGCGTAATAAGGAGGCACTTCTTTGTGTGCGAAGATATAGCTGGCGGGTCCGAGCTGTCAGCAGGGGGAATGTTTTTTTTTGTGAAATACAGAGGCGCTTCCGGCGGGTCCTAGCTGTCAGGTGGAGGAATCATTATTTTGCGCATAATAAGGAGGCATTCCCTTGTGTGCGGCCATGGACCCAGCTATTAGCCTCTCCACGTACCGTCCACTTCCAATGGATGTCATTCTTTGACCATGTTGACCATGCCGCATCGAGAGCACCAGTGCGGTGGACGACGGCGAGGCGTAGGAAGAGAACGACACTTTCAGGACCCCGATTCTAAGTCACACTAATCTAGCCTGTAACACCTCATATCACTTTGCGACCTCGCGCATGGTATTCCCCACGGGTGTCGCCTTACCATGGCCCGGGACCGTTTGCGCCTTTTGGCTCACATATGTGATAGTGTCGCTAGCATCCATATGACAGATAACCTGGGCCGACATGGCTTGTCGTGAACCCAAAGCGGCACAAACTTACGGGGACAGGTATACATGAATCAACATCGAGCATGTTGGTCAGCGGTGTGTGAATCTGGGTTGTAGCACTGGGCTAACAGGACTCCGGGTACCCGGGCTGTAGCAGGCTAGGCAGGACTCTGGATGTCACCGCGTGACATTTCCCCGAAGGGATAGACACATGAACAAAGTGAATTACATGTCGGCTAGTCAAGTGTTCCGGACTACTATGGCTCATGGAAGCCCGGTGAACCGGGCTGTAGTGGACTACTATGGCTCATGGAAGCACTAGACTACATTTCCCCATAAGAGAGGCTGCCAAGGATAAACAACTAGATTGTCGGATCCCACACATACCAAGGATTTCAATCATACACACAATATGCTCGATATGTGTAAATACAACATGGCATCACAACAAAACTCTACAACTCAAAGTACTATATTTAAAGGCTCCGAAGAGCCATACATAACATGTTCATACAGGTAGGGGTCACATGACCCGACACTCAAGTCATACAAACATACAAGCACATGCGGAAGCAAACTTGTCTGAGTACAAACAACTAGAAAGAAAGAAGGCTTGACTAAGCCTGTCTATCTACATAGGCCCTCCATGGCTCGGAATCACCACCTGCATGGCAAGTCACTCATCGATGTCGAGATCTACATAAAACCCATCGGAGGGGGTGGTGTTGTCGTCTGAAACAATAATTAAAGCAACATGAGTACAATGGTACTCAGCAAGCCTTGCAACATATCTTACTATACATGCACATTCTCAAGAAGGTAGTGGAGTTATAGCAGCAAGCCAGCTTTGCCTCTCGGCTAAGCTATCCTACGAGACACCACTTGTAAAATAGTTTTCGCACACGAGTCCACTAATCACCATCACAATACTCCACCATGGATCCTCTCTCGTCATCCTACGAGAGGGCCATCCGCGGTACTCACACTTATCTTGAGTCTTTTAGTAGTAACCATTAACTTGTCTATGAACTGTATAGGCAACGAAGTAGTCCTTTACCGCGGACGAATCTATTCGAATAGATGACATTAACCCTGCAGGGGTGTACTTCTTCATACACACTCTCACCACTTATCGTCGTTTACACGACATGTACTCGACAACCTTCAAGCGGAAGCCCAACGAGGGTGTCGGCCACGGCCTACCTAAACACTCAAGTCTCTAGTCCAGGTCTATAGCCTATCCAGGTTCCATCCGCGGGGAGTCCGGCCGAGGTTTCCACATACGGCCCCGAACGATGTGTACAGGGTCCCGAGACGCCAATGGGTGCCCGGCATACCCAGCCATGGTGTATCTACCGCATCATAGCCCACCCCTATGGTCAGGGCTACGCACGGCCCCCAACACATATCCTATAAACACCAGAAACTAGTTGCAACTCCTGGACAGAGAGCTAGGGTGGTTAAGAAGCCGAGAGGGTCCATTGGTTTCGGGCCCAATGCATGGTAGTAGCTGGTTCTTAAATCACACATACAGATCTCGGTGCTTAAGGATGGTTCCAATGAAACAACCCACCATGTACTCCTACATGGCCTCTCATTGATACCTTTACCAAATCGTGTTCAACACATCACTCGCATTACCGACATATTCATTTCACTCTAGCCCATCACCCAGATGAACCAGACCTGACACAACTCTAAGCATAGCAGGCATAGCAAGGTACGAAACACAGACATGGCTCAATCAACTCCTACACATGCTAGTGGGTTTCATCTAGTTACTGTGGAAATGACAGGTCATGCAGAGGAAAAGGGTTCAACTACTGCAGCACACAGCAGTTTGAAACGTTATTGTCTTAAATGCAGTAAATGAGAGCATGAGCGAGAACATGGGATTGTATTGATATGATCAATGGGGCTGCTTGCCTGATGGAGTAGTGGTAGTAGGGTACTGCCCTTCAGTCAGATATTCGAAGGTATCCTCGGAGGCAGAACCTACCATGAAAGACACCACAGAACACAATCATCACGTGGCAATATGCAACAATATGATGCATGCTATGACATGGCAATATGGTGTGTCTTGGCTAATGCATTGTAAACAAGTTGGTTTGAGTCCATTTGATTCAAAGATTCAAATGAACACTCATGATATTAAGTCATATAAGTGCATTAGCTTGTTTCACTTAAACAGCAAGGTTAAAGTGTTCTGACATGCATGAAACCATTACATATGGAAAGGTTGGATTTTCTAATTATTTTTCATATATAAATCTTTGCATTTGGAGTTACAGATTAATTTCTATGAAATTTTGAAGTTTGTAGTATTTTCTGGAATTTCCTCTATAAAAGTAAATCCAGAAAATACTTATTGCGTCAGCAGTGCGTCATGGTGACATCAGCGGTCAACGGAGCCGGTCCAGGTCAAATTGACCAGTGGGTCTCGTCTGTCAGTAGTTAGTTAAACTAACTAAATTTAGTTAGCACTAAACCTGGGTTAATTAGCAGGGCGGGCCCCACTTGTCATAGACCTAGGGGTCAAACTGGGCCCACCCGGTCAACGGACAGCGAGGTCAACTCACCGGCGTTTAGCCGCCGGCGAGGCCAGACGCGGCGAGGCGATGCGGGTTTTGTGCTCCGGCAACCAAAACGACGGTGGAGCACATCTACATGAGTGAGCCGCGTTGAGTGGTGGTGGTGGTGGTGGTTGGGCTCGGGGTCGCCAGAAACGACGCCAGCAACGAGCGTGGCGGTGGCCGGAGCTCGGGTGAGCTCGGGCTCGTCGCTAGGGGGCACGGCAAGGGGCATGCGGTGGTGCTACGGGTTCCTGGCGATGCGGTGAGTGTAGTGGACAATGTGGTGTGGCCGTTGGGTGGCCGGAGCGTCGTCGGCGACGAGCTCGGCGGTAGCGCGTTGCGGCGAAGCTTCGTGCGGTCGCTATGGTGCTCGAGAGAGAGAACGGGAAGGATAGAGAGGTGGCTGAGGTCACGATGATCACGTCGGAGCAGATGGCGAGGTCAGGGACGAGCTGGTGCGGCGGGGACGATGGAAGGGATCTCCGGCGGGGGCAGAGTCGGGCGAGGTCGTTGCAGCGGCTTCGGGGCAAGCGAGCACTCGGGGCTCGGCCTGCTCGAAGGAGAGGAGGGCGGCGGAGCTTCTGGACACAGTGGCGCGGCGCGGGGACGATGGAGAGCGTGACTACGTCGGCGGTGCGGCTGCAGGTGCGTCGGCCATTGTGGGAGAGGGCAAGGGAGAGAGGCAGGGGGCATGTGGATGTGTCCAGGGGTTCGGGGAGGCGACATGGAGATCGTCCAGCGCGTCCAGAGGCGAAGCGGCAAGCACGTGGTGACGTGGCGAGCTCGCGCACGCCGACGTCACTTTCCTGCCTGCCTGGCATGGAAGAAGCAGTTGGCTGGCACATGCCAACATAGTGTTGGGCCGCCAGGTGGGCTGGGCGGTGGGTTGCGGCAAGGTAAGTGGTTTTTCCTTTATTTTCTATTTTCTGTTATTTCTGCAAGTATGTGGTATTTCTAAAAATACCTAGGCATTTCCAAAATTCACCAAACTGCACATGCTCACTGTATGGAACATATCCAACATGGAACATTTTAGTTTGGGATTATTTGGACATTTAAAACATTTACTAGAATTTAAATACCCAAATGCAAGTTACATATGATTTAATTCAATGATCTTGTGATGACCTAGAAAATTGTGAACCCATTTTGTCAGAGGTTCTAACCCAAGATAAAAAGGGTGGACTTTTTAGAAGGGCATTTCAGGTTCATTAAAAATGATTTTAGTAAACCCTAGTTGTTTTCAGGGGGGTGCTGGGGGTTCTATCATCCCCATTTCAAGTTTCTAGAAAAGTAAACATGATGCAACACTCTAATGCATGAACTAGCTAGGATGTGAGAACTCACCCCCACTCAAAAGAATCTCGTCCCAAGATTTAGGGTCCGGCGGGAAGAAGGTGGGGTACTCAAGTCGAAGACGATCCTCCCTTTCCCAAGTGGCTTCTTTCTCGGAATGGTGTGACCATTGAACCTTGAGAAACTTGATGTTATGGCATCGAGTGGTACGCTCATCTTGATCAAGGATGTAAACGGGATATTCCCGATATGTGAGATTATCTTGGAGATCAAGCATTTCGTGGTCCACTCCATGGATAGGATCCGCGAAGCAACGCCTGAGTTGAGAAACGTGGAAGACATCATGAACTCTAGAAAGATGCGGAGGTAGTTCCAATTGATAGGCAACTTCACCTTGTTTGGCAAGAATGCGAAAGGGTCCAATGTAACAAGGAGCCAATTTTCCTTTGATACCGAAACGATGGGTTCCCTTCAAAGGAGTAACCCGAAGGTAAGCCTTCTCGCCGACTGCATAAGTCATGAGCTTATGTTTGCGGTCATATTGGCTCTTTTGACGAGATTGGGCTGTTTTCAATTTCTCATGAATAATGCAAACCTGCTCTTCTGCTTCCTGAATCATATCCGGGCCAAAGAGTTGTCTTTCCCCGGTTTTTGACCATTTAAGAGGTGTTCGGCATTTTCGTCCATAGAGAACTTCGAAAGGAGCTTTGCCCAAGCTAGCTTGATAACTATTGTTATAAGCAAACTCGGCGAATGGAAGGCATTTCTCCCAATCCATACCGAAAGAGATGGCAGAAGCTCGGAGCATATCCTCCAGAATTTGATTGACTCATTCTACTTGACCACTTGATTGGGGGTGGAAGGCGGTGCCAAGGGAGAGACGAGTTCCCATAGCATTTTGGAAACTTTCCCAAAATTGAGAGGTGAAGAGACTTCCACAGTCTGAGTTAATCTCCAATGGAACACCATGAAGAGACACTATTCGGGAGATGTACAAGTCAGCTAGCTGGCTAGCGGTTATACTCTCATGAACAGGTAGGAAGTGGGCTACTTTGGAAAGGCGATCGACAACGACGAAGATAGCATTATTCCCTCTCTTGGTCCTGGGAAACCCGGTAATGAAATCCATACCGATTTTATCCCATTTCCATTCAGGAATAGCCAAAGGTTGAAGGGTGCCAGCAGGCCGTTGATGCTCTGCTTTAACACGACGACAGATGACGCAACTAGCAATGTATTGAGCAATTTCTCTCTTCATCCTAGTCCACCAAAACCTCTGGCATAGGTCTTGATACATTTTAGTACTACCGAGATGAATGGAGAGAGGGGATTCATGAGCTTCCTTAAGGATCAGCCACCTCAGGTTTTGTGCCTTGGGAACCACTAAGCGGTTTCCAAAGAATACGACACCTTGATCATCAATGGAGAAACAATTCGCGACTCCTTTCTTAATGTTTCTCTTAATATGGGCGATTCCCGGATCTACCTTTTGTGCTTTGATGATCTGATCCATAAGGGTAGGTTTTGCCACCAGGGTGGATAGGAATCCTTGAGGAACAATGTGAAGATTAAGCTTCCGAAATTCCTCACGGAGAAGTGGTTGACCTTGTTGTAACATCAGATTGTTACAATAGGATTTACAACTTAGTGCATCAGCCATAACATTGGCTTTTCCTGGGGTGTAAGTTATCCCTAAGTCGTAATCTGAGATCAACTCGACCCAGTGTCTTTGCCTGAGATTCAAATCCGGTTGGGTGAAGACGTATTTCAGGCTTTGGTGATCGGTGTAAATCTCGCAACGATTACCGAGAAGGTAATGTCACCATGGTTTGAGTGCATGGACTACAGCTGCAAGCTCTAGATCATGTGTGGGATAGTTTTCCTCGTGTGGGTGTAATTGCCGTGAAGCATAGGCAATTACCTAACGATCTTGCATGAGTATGCAACCTAGTCCTTGTCGCGAGGCGTCGCAATAGATAATAAAGTCCTTGGAGAAATTTGGTGGTACTAGTACGGGAGCAGATGTCAGGCGTCTTTTCAGTTCCTAAAAGCTGAACTCGCACTATGGGGTCCACTCGAACTTTTTATCTTTCTTGAGCAGTTCAGTTAGAGGTTTAGCAACCTTGGAGAAATTCTTGACGAAGCGGCGATAGTAGCTCGCTAAGCCAAGGAAACTCGGAACTTGCTTGACTGTCTCAGGTGGAGTCCAATCAAGGACAGCTTGAACTCGCTCGGGATTTACAGCAATACCCTTACCAGAGATTACATGGCCTAGGTAGGTCACTTCTGGCAACCAAAATTCACATTTGGAGAATTTGGCATAAAGGCAATGCTCTCGAAGTTTCGTTAATACCAGCCTTAGATGTCCGGCATGTTCTTCCTCATTCTTGGAGTACATGAGTATATCGTCAAGGTATACCATGACGAATTTATCCAAATACTCCATGAAGATCGAGTTCATTAACTGAGAGAAGTTGGCTGGGGCATTGGTTAAACCGAAGGACATGACGGTGTACTCGTATTGGCCATAACGAGTAACAAAGGCCGTTTTGGGAATGTCCCCATTTTTGATTTTGATTTGATGGTAGCCCAACCTCAAATCCATTTTGGAAAAGACTGAGGATCCAGCGAGCTGATCATACAGATCGTTGATCCTGGGGAGCAGATACTTGTTCTTGATAGTGACCAAGTTGACAGGTCGGTAATCTACAACCATCCGATCCGTTCCATCCTTCTTCTTGACGAAGAGGACGGGACAAGCCCATGGAGAAGAACTAGGATAGATGAAACCCTTTTTCAAGGACTCATCGAGTTGTTTCTTAAGCTCGGCTAGTTCTAGGGGTGCCATCTTTCTAGGGTCTTCTAGAGATCGGGACGGTTCCTGGAACAAGGTCTATCACGAACTCGACATCCCTGTCAGGTGGAACACTTGGCAGTTCTTTTGGAAAGACATCCGGAAAGTCATGGACTACCGGAATATCTTCAAGGTCTGGAAGAGGGTTGGCATTTAGGGAGTAGAGCTGATGCTCAGACACTCAGGTCGAAACATTGACTGTCTTGCCCGATGGATGAGTAAGTTGAATAGTTCTAGTAGAGCAATCAATCTTAGCATAATGGGCTGACATCCAGTCCATACCCAAGATGATGTTTCTGTCTGAGGACTTGAGAGCTATTAGTGATGCAAGGAAGACAAGTCTATCGACAAGAATTCCATTCCCATTGCTTACTCTAGAAGTTTGCCATCTAGAGCTAGGGGTTTGAATTTCCATGGTGGTGGGCATGCCATAGAATGTCGTGTTATGCAATCAAGCATAGCTCTCAGAAAGAAATGAATGAGATGCTCCAGAATCGAAAATAACAGATGCCGGATGGCAGTAAACAAGGAGCGTACCAAGGACGACATTGGGATCATCATGAGTCTCCTCAGCTGAGTCATAGTTGACATGGCCACGTGTAGTGGTGGCTGGCTTGACATAAAGTACCTTTCCCGCTAGCTTACCACAGCCAACGGACTTTCCAGACTGGTTGGGGTTGTTGTTCTAGGGACACTCTCGACTGTAGTGACCCGGCTCTCCGCACTTGAAGCACATCACAACATTGGGGCGTGGAGCAGCATTAGCAGCAGGGCCACCATAGGTCTTAGGCGGTGCGAACTGCTGGTTGGGGCGAGGCGCCTCAAAGGATGGCCTCGTACTGAACCTGGGTGACAGAGCTGTGTTTGGAATCCACACTTGGCGCTTCTAAGATCCAGAGCCGGATGAAGAACCAAAGTCACGAGAGTGCTTACGTGAAGAGTCATAGTCAGTCTGACCTGTCTCAACACTAATGGCCTTATTCACCAGCTTCTGAAAGGAGGTGCACTCATGCAGACGGAGATCACGGCGAAGCTCGGGGCTAAGACCCTTGCAGAACCTTGCCTGCTTCTTGGCGTCGGTGGACACCTCTTCAGGAGCATAACGTGCCAGATTTCCAAACTCACGGCTGTATGCATCCACAGTCAGTCTGCCTTGGGTGAAATTGCAGAATTCTTCCAGCTTACGATCCATGAGACCCTACGGAATGTGATGCTCACAGAAAGCCTCACTGAATTCAGCCCAAGTAGTGATTTGGCTAGCCGGGCACAAAGCCTCAAAGTTTTCCAACCAAAGGCTAGCAGGGCCTTCGAGGTGATAGGAAGCATTGGTAACCTTATTAGCTTCGGCTACGTTGGCAGAACGTAGCTTATGGGTGATGCTACGAAGCCAATCATCCGCATCGAGGGGCTCGACGGAATGATTAAACTTCGGTGGGTACAACTTGACAAAGTCATTGATTGACACCAAGTCATTCCTCTGATGACGTGCAGTATTCTGCTCAATCCGCTCCAACAAGAGGTTAGTCTCACGCTTGTTTCTTTCCGCCTCCAGCATAACTTCGGCCAGAGAAGGCGGTTGAGGCAGATTCTCATCCCTAGTTGTATTGGCTTCACCCTGCTCCGGGGCAGCAGGGTTGCTGCGGGTGTTGACCATCCTAGGAAAAACAATACAATGGTTTAGACAAGGATGGCACAATCTTGGCAAGGAAGTGCAGAATGTAATGGATAACACGGAAAGCTGAGATGTTCATTTGCACGACATGGTAATATAGAAACTGCCATATATATACCATCGGTCATACAAACCGTACATAGTTTAGTACAAGCCCAGGCTAGAGTACAACTACGGTGAAAGATGTTACATCTCATCGGAGGCATTCCAAGCTCCTATACATTATTTTTCTACACCTCCGGAACGTGATACACACCAACTCTTATCCCACGAGTGACGCAGGACAGTGGAGAATACAACTATTACAATACTAGTGAAGCTACTACCAACTCAGATGTCTCCGTAGTAATCTTCATTGGGATCACCACCATGTCCTGGGAGCTGAACATGATCATCTGGAAACAGTCGGTCCTGTGGAGCTTGCGGTCCATAGGGACTCGGATGTGGCCTTGGTCCAACAAACGGTGGCAGACGGGGTCCACGGGGAGGGGTGATGCCTCCTACATCACGCCAGTCCATACAATCTGGCAGACCAGACCGCACGAGGTACAAGTCCCTCATGTCCATATACCCAGCCTGCACGGCAGGTGCAAACCGTGTCAGAGTGGCCCAGTGATCAGAACGAGAGTTGAAGAGCTCCATTCACAAGGCACGATTCTCACGGTCCTTGTCCTCAAGCATCTCTACGGTGGTGCGGAGTAGTGAATCTTCATGTGTAGAGTCACAGTACAGAGCCTGATAGTACCCTTGTGCCCCAGGGAGTGATGCTGGCATGTAGCGGAAATCAGTGTTCCGAAGCAAGGCAGTTGTGGGGACCCCGACTCATAAGTCGTGATCACCGAATGCACGTGTACAATGATCCTAGAGATCAATGCTCACTGAACACACAGAAGATGAATAACAAGAGTCTTACATCCATACATATCGTCTTACACAAATTATGACCATTAGGGTCAAGTCTTACATAGATAAAGCCACAAGGGCTGAATACCAAATAAACATAAGTAGCGGAAATCTTCGTCGATAAGTAGAACCCATGCCATCTACCTTAACCCTACAGGTATTCTGACTGGGAAACGTCCTAGTTCGCATGTTCGTCTCCAAAGAACTCTTCTTCGAACTCTTGTTCTTCCATGCCTGGCCAATTAAATAACCAGTGGCAAGCCAATGAGTACTTTGAATGTACTCGCAAGCAACCCATGTTTTGGCTCAAGATACAATAATGCATGACATAGGTAAATTTTTGCAGAAAGCTAATTTTGTTGTGTTATGACATGTTCAACAACTGGTAAAACATGCATCATATGAATTCAAGTAACCTTAGGAACTGGTTACAGATATCAACATAAAGGGAGTGGGCTCCAACCCAACTCATCCAAGTCAAGTCCCTTGACTTGACCCAAGTAGTTCTTCCCACACACTCTGGTTTGTAAACATGTGGACGTAGCCCAAGAGCGGTTACCCAACTGTCCTTGATCATGGACACGGCTATTCGAATAGTTTTACACTCTGCAGAGGTTGCACACTTTACCCACAAGATCCGGGGAACTTCCGTGTCATCCACGACCCGCGGTACCTCAAGTACCCAGGGTAAGCACCCGATCACTATCTTTCCCTAGACGACACTAACATAGAGTCCACTCGATTGGTAGTAACCCCCGTGCCCAACATTTCACATCTTAAAATTGTGGAGCCTTGCTCCCATTTTCATCACATACCACAAGCAAGGGGTACAAACGGTGTGTCTGATGCCCTGTGAAGACAGTCATGGCCGCCCTACTTGGCACGACCCCGTCCTAAAGAGCGCAACAACAACTCTCCCGTCACTAATAATGCGGGCTCCAAGCTAGTATCGGCCTGGGTACTCAATAATGCCCTTTCCCATATAAGGGTAGAGTGGTTGCGCATGTAAGGTTGGAATAATGGTCACAACTTAAACCAATCCATTTTGAAAACAACACACGCACTTGCGTCGGTACACCACTTCGTCATCAAGTGGTTTACCCAACTCATTATCTCCCTTGGGCGTAAGTGGCACCCGGCGGGGTTTTCGGAAAGTCTTTTGAAAATACTTTGTCTCCATCACCATGCATATTCCCGTCCCTTTTTGCGTAGCAACTACTTTAGCATCCTATCTACCCCCATCGGCATAACCCTCATAAGAAGGTAGGGTCATGCACAATGCAAGTACCAACGAGGAAGTAATGGTGGCAAACCACTCCATGTGGTCACCACAGTATCATGTCTCCAATGCAAGCAATAAAAGTGCTATATGACATGCATAAAAAGGGTTTCATGGACATGGTCAAAGGGCTGCTTGCCTGGCTCAGCAAGGTGTTCTGGGTCTTCAAAGTCCTCTGGTCCAACTCCTTTGTCAGCAACGCAATCTATCGTCGCAAAATAATAGCGAGAAAAGAAATAAGGCAATAATAAAACAGAAAAATCAAAGTGCTTAGAAAAATGTCAACTCATTTTTGTTAAATACTAGGGTGAAAACTAAGAAGGGGAAAATTCCTAGTTTTGGATTTGGAGTTATGGACACAGTGCTAGGAATTTTAAATGACAAGCATAAATGCTCAAATTCAAATTTAAATTTGAACAATGAAGAAAAGTTGGTTTGATAAGAGTGAAAACTGCACCAATAAATAGGTGGGATTGTTACAAGAATTTAGGAGTTGGAATTATTGCATTTGAATTATTATTTAATCCTGCGGAATTTTTGGAAAAGTGACAGAAAAAGGAAAGGAAAAAGGCCATTGTGCAACTGGGCCTATTCGGCCACAATGCAGCAGGCCCAGGGGGAACTTAGCCCGCACAAGGCTGCCACATCGAAGGCGTATTTGGGAAATACACCTCCAGCCGACGCAGCGAACCGGTGCGTGCGCGTGCGTTTTTAAACCTGACGAGTGGGGCCCACCCGTCAAAGTGTGAGGCTGATTGACGGGCCCTACGGCCGTCGTCTTCAACCTCTGGCCAGAGAGGGAGGCGAGCTCACCGGCGTCGCTGTGGTCGACGGCGAGGCGATCCGACGGCACCGGCGTGCTCATAGCGGAGTCACCGTTCGGGTGGAGGTGGAGGTGGTCACCGGAGTGTAGGGGTTCGCCGGTGACGAGGAAACCGGCGGAAGAGCTTCGGGAGGCGGAGGTTCCGGCCGTTTCCGGCTGCAAAAGAAGTGGGGAGGAAAGGGGAAATGAACAGTGAGCCACGGAGGTTCCAGATCAAGGAAGAGGAGCGGCGGAGAGGGCCTGTACCCTAAGATCGACGGCGACCCGAGGCGGCGGAGCTCGAGCTCGATCTCGAGCTCGGGTGCTCCTGGAGGAGAGTGGAGGGCACAGGGGGCCGATTTGGAGTAGGTAGGAGCGGGTGGTGGTGAGGGAGAGGCTCGGGGAGGCCCTTAAATAGGCGAACGGCGGGGTGCCGTGGACCCGTGCACCGGCGAGCTCCTGCTCGTCGCCACAGGGCTCGGGAGGAGCTGGCGCCGTGTCTGGGGTGTTGCTGGGAGGGCCAGATATGCCGCGCGTGTGAGCCCTCTCATTGGAGCTCTCAGGCGGCTGGTGCTCGTGCGAGGAGGGGCAGTTGGAGGGAGAAGGAGGAGGGGGACAGGGGCTTAGTGTGACGCAGATGCCGAGGCACATCGTCGGGCACGCTGGGGAGGCCCGAGGTGGCCGGGAGTGGTTGGCAGGGGGCGGCTACAGTGCGGGAGCGCACTGTTGCACACTCCAGAGCGCCCAAATGTCCAGCATGGCCATTTTTTATGCACTGTCGGCGCGGCCAAAGGTGTCTGGTAGCTCTAGGGGGAAGTAAAGAAGTGGGATATGGCCTTGGATGCCCTGGGTGGCCAGTAGGAGAAGAGAGAGGTAGAAGAAGAGGGAGAGAGGGGCTGTCCAGGGAGGTAAATGGGGGTATTCTACCCTTCAATCATTGAGCAACGGCAAGGGGAGAGTTACTGGAGGTAGGAGAGGATCAGGATCAGCTGTGGTACAAAGTTGAGCTCATGGAGATAAGTGGAAGAGGTCAAAAATGGTATTTTGGTTAAGTGTCAGAAGGTGTTTGATAATGGTTTGGGCAAGTACATGATTTCCATTTGCCATGATACTCCACAGGGTGAAATTACACATATAATTAGGTCCTTCCACCAATTTGGAGCTTATTTGGGCAAAGTTGCCAGTGCAACTTTTGTAAACCCTAGAAATCAACAGAAATGGACTTGTGTAGATCTAGTTGAGAAAATCACTTCCCCTTGATGCACCACTTGGTGTAGTGGCCTCATTTTGTCATGTGAACATGCTCACAAAAGTTGGGGTCAAGGAGAGAAAGTTGGTAGTACAAAGTTGTTCAAATTTGATTCTGGTCAGAGAGGGTTTTGGGGCATTTTGGTGAACCAAAGTGACCTTAATTGAGATGAGGCTCTGCAAGGTGATCACAATATGCATTTGTGACTCTCTTGATTTTACTTGGATTTTTATGAAAATATTTCCCGTAGAAATATTTCAAATCCTTGAAATGGCCAGAAATGGTTTTGGGAGGTTTTGTCCAATACTTTGAACATGACCATGTGTTGAAACTCTTATATATGGAAAATATATGTCCACTGAGTTCCCCTGATTTTTTTCAAATATTTTTGAAACAATAAAACAAATTTTCCCTATTGACCATTTCTGGCCTTAAGAAAAAACTTTTAAATAAAATAGGAAAATAACTTTTAAAATTATATTTTTGTGGTTTATGGGAGTCCTATATCTAATAGGATTCAAATATACCTTTTGAAAGATTTTTCACACCCCAAATCAAGTAATTGCAGTGCAAACCACAATTCAGGGGGTTTTGGAAAACTAATTTTAGAAAATACTTTTTGGCCATATTATTTTTGTAAGAAGATACTATATTGCTCTATACACATGGCATGATCATTGGGCAGAAGCTTGGGGCAAGGAGATGAGGTATAGAAGGTGGAGTTGTGTTGACTTTAAAGAGCACTTGAAAAACACAGAGAGAAAACCAACTCCAAATAAAAAGCCAAATAATGCAAAAGTTTTTGGTCAAACCACACTTTATCATGATTTATTAGCTTAAGTGTTGTGGCATGAAAATCTGGGTGTGACAAACCTACCCCCTTACAAGAATCTCGTCCCCGAGATTCCCAAACTAGTCATGGAAAGGAATACGAAAACTGGATCTGGGGGTAGTCTTCACGTCCTCATACCGCTTGTGCTTCCGAGTGGTGCTTCATTGAACCTTGAAGTACTCGATGGCGTGGCTTAGTGTATGACATCCTGCTTGATCCATATTGCCATTGGGGTCTCTCGCGTAAGTCATATTGGACTGGAGGTCGATGGCTCGGTGATCGATGTCCTTGTAGGGATCGGGTTGGTTAGGAAGTTGGAAGCACTTCCAAAGCTGTGACTCGTGGAAAATGTTGTGCACAGTGGCTGTCTCAAGTGGTAATTCTAGCTGGTAGCTGTCTATTCTTCGTCTTGTAGTGATCTTGGAGAAGGTCGATAATCTTGGTGTGAGTTTCTCTTGACATGAAAATGGTTGGTTCTCTTGAGAGAAGTGGCTTGCAGATACACCTGGTCTTCGACGAGAAAGTTCACTTCTTGACGATGGTGGTTGGTGTAGTTCTTCCTCCTTGGCATGGCGGTCTTCAAATGTTCCTGGACTAGCTGAACGGTTCTTCTTTTGCCTTCGGGTGGACAAGTAGGTCACCAAATGATGATGACAACTATCTTTTCTAAGCACTCCATGAAGACTTTGTTCACGGGGTACATAAAGTAGGCTGGGGGTATAGGTGGTGGTCACGGTTGAGTATGGTCCGAGGTGTTCTCGATCTAGAGTCAAGACCTATGGTAATGACCCGGCCATGTTGTGGCTTAGTAGGGCTTAACGGTTTCAACGATTCTAGTGTGCGAGTGAACATTTTATTATCTTATCCTTAAGCACGGTTTCTGAGATGCCAATAGTCTATCTAGTCCTTCAAACAAATAACCTTATACCACCGAAAGCATCATCTCGTATAGGCCAAATCCAATCATCACTCATGTGATCTATATACTCATGACTCCCGAGAGGAGGTCTAACAAAATCATATATGTCTACGATCCCCAAACTTATATGTATGGCTACACCTAAAAATCCATGGGTAGAGCATACAAGCTTCCAAGAGGGAATAAATCATGACAATCCAAGTGCCCATCCTATTCTTCCAAGGTCCATGTTAGTGTATCTCTATCCTAAGGAAACACGTCGTATGCCACTCCAAACTCTTGTTTCCTTCCTATGAATCAACTCCAACAACCCGTTAACTTCCATTAATCACCACATAATACTTTAATTCTACAAATACAGTGTCTATGGTGTTCCACATGATCTCCTAAAGTCCTATAATCCCCAAATACTTGAAAGGCTATCCTTACTATAGTCAATCCACCAATTCCCATTATCGCGATCAAGTAAGCTCCAAGGTCAAGCTTATATAATCTCCGACAATTAATCCAATCTCCTAGTTTATTGTCCTCCAAGAAACATGGTATCATGATTGAGATCATCAATTTAAATCCAATTTACTCCAAACCATGTAGACTTACTCACCACCTATACTCAACTAGGATCACCTATTTAAATCCAAATCTCATGTCCAACGAGAATTCCTACATGTTTCCCCCAAGTCATTTAGGTAATATCAACTGTCTCCTATCAATATCCCATGGCTAAGTTAAATCTATATACTTCCAAGAATTCAGCTTGCGATCTTAATTGTCCCACTAAATCCAATTTATCCAGGTGTAATGAAAGCTATGCTACTCTATAATCATGATCCCACCAAGTTCATCTACCAACATGAAAGCCTCACAATTCACCAAATAGTCTCATATAATTCCTCGAAGTCATTGATATAAACTCATCAAGTCATTTATCCTCTATTCCTATATCCTCAAACTGGTCTTTCCTATGGCATCGTCAGTTCTGGTGCTATATTAGGATGATAATGTGCTTGTTCACTATGTCTGCTAGTTCCCTAATGAACCCAGTGCTGTGCAAGGTTTACAGAGGCTTAACTGGCCCTCTTGCCATTCTGCAGGTTAAGCACATGGTTAAGGACTCGAGCTGGGGTATCTCGTGAAGTCTCGAAGGGTCTAGGAATGGGGTTTCCAGTCATGAGGGGTAATACTACGGGTTTGCACCTGGTCAAGGAGGCTGTAGCAAAAGTCTTCAGTGGCAGCTGCTTGCCGAGGTGGAATCCTTAGTGCATTTTGTCTTGCTGGTCTTCAGAGATGAGAGAGACAAGAGGGAAAATAGCATAGAGGAGGGGAATTCCAAAAGGGGGTTCTATAGTGCAAGTGCAAACAAGCAAGTGCCGAGGGAGATCTGGATTAGGGGGTTTCCGAATAGCCAGACTATATCCTTTGGCCGGACTGTTGGACTAGGAAGATACAAGATTGAAGACTTCGTCTCGTGTCCGGATGGGACTCTACTTAGCGTGGAAGGCAAGCTAGGCAATACAGATATGTATATCTCCTCCTTTGTAACTGACCTTGTGTAACCCTAGCCCTCTCTGGTGTCTATATAAACCGGAGGGTTTTAGTCCGTAGGACAACAGACAATCAGACCATAGGCTAGCTTCTAGGGTTTAGCCTCTCCGATCTCGTGGTAGATCTACTCTTGTACTACCCATATCATCAATATTAATCAAGCAGGACGTAGGGTTTTACCTCCATCAAGAGGGCCCGAACCTGGGTAAAACATCGTGTTCCCTGCCTCCTGTTACCATCCTCCTTAGACGCACAGTTTGGGACCCCCTACCCGAGATCCGCCGGTTTTGACACCGACATTGGTGCTTTCATTGAGAGTTCCTCTGTGTCGTCGCCAGAAGGAAGGATGTCTCGTCTCGTCTTTAAAGACGGTGCTACTGTTGGGGGAGCTTTGTCTATCAGCCAAACCCTCCGGCTAGGCGGGTTCATCATGACCGCCTGTTTGGCCGCTGCGCCGACGATGAATTCTCGGGTCATCGAAAACAGCCTCCACGTCAAATCGGCATTCGCCGAACAGATGGATCCAATGGAGCTCTCCTCCTTAAACGAGCTCTTGGATCGCATTGCCGCCTTGGGAGTCGCTACGGACTATGATCGGATTGGGCTTAAACCCGATCAAAGGGAGATTAACTCTCCACCGGTCACCCATCATATTGCAGTGGTGGAGGAACAATGCGGCGACCTTTCCTCTATCCCGAGGACCAAATATGTCCGGATTCCAGAGCTCTCTGAGCCGGATGCCCGTTCGCGGGAGGACAACATCCAATCCCTGAACTTAGAGTCAGGCAGCGGACCAGGATTAGCGGGTAACATCCCAAAACCGGAACTTCCAAAATTGGAAACTCCTCGGCCCCTGGATCCTAGATCGGGTAGGGGTTTGGATTCAATTCCACCCACCCACCCAATCACAAGCGACCTTTCCCATATCAGGAAAGAGCCCCAGGAAACAGTACATCACTACTAGGCCAGATTCCTCCTTGCGATGAACAAGGTTAAGGACTGTCGCGAGGAAGACGCAATCTTATTTTTCCGCAATAATTGCACGGACAAGGGAATCCTTAACGCCATAAATCGCCGTGAGATAACACGCTTCGCTGACTTGGCATCCATAGTACGAAAGTATTGTGCGATGGAAAGTGCCTGGAAAACCGAAATAAACTTTTGGGATAATCCGGCCCTGAACACAAACCCAGTCCGAAATAAAAGGGTGCATTGTCACAATACACCCGGGTTAACTACCAAAAAGCAAAAAACCCTCTACGGGGCAAGGAACCATACTAGAGGGATGGCTCAACGGACCCTGCAAAATTCCTAGTATAGCAGATACAATACCAACGCACAGCCTTAGAGCATGTCGGATACTCCGGCAGGTGGCCAAAAGTGGTGAGGATCTACTTCTCCCAAATACCACAGAGCACCATCCCGTGGACAACAATACGGTGTTAACGGTCTTTGAGACCTTCGCGTCGAATAATAGATGCAAGCGAACACTCTGCAACATGGCCAAAATCTACCACGTAGCAGCAATAAATCCATGGAGTGACACGGCTATTACCTTCAATGCCAGTGACGAACCTAAATTCCGAACAACCCGAGCCCCAGCCGCACTGGTCCTCAGTCCAATCGTGGACGACTTTCGACTCACCAAGGTACTCATGGACGGCGGCAGCAGATTAAACCTCATCTATGAGGAAACTCTTCAAAAGATGGAAATAGACTAGAGCCGCATTGAGCAAAGTAGCACAACCTTCAGAGGAATCATCCCCAGTCGGGAAGCACGCTGTGCTGGGAAAATCACACTAGATGTGGTATTCGGCACGCCGGATAATTATAGGTCCGAAGAATTACATTCCAAGTGGCCCCGTTCAGCAGTGGTTATCACGCTCTTTTAGGACGGGAGGCATTCACAATCTTCCAAGCCGTACCCCATTACGGGTACATGAAGCTCAAAATGCCCGGGCCCAACGGAATCATCACTCTGGCCAGCCATCCTGACACAGCACTCTGCGCCGAAAACAAAACAGCCGCATTGTCCCTCGAGGCATTATCCGAAGCCATCTCGGCCGAGGAATTAACTACACTACGCTCCAAAGTGGACAGGGACGACATGATACTCGACAAGAGATCCAAGTCCACCACTTTTAAACCAGTGGACGAAATAGTCAAATTCCATGCCACCCAACGGACCCTACAAAAACAGCCTCCATCGGGGCACAGCTAAACCCCGCTGTGGATGCCGCACTACGAGAGTTCCTGCGCGAGAACTGGGACATATTCGCCTGGCATCCCTCAGACATGCCAGGAATCCCACGCAGGCTGGCCGAGCATAGCCTCAATATCCTAAAGGGATTCAAGCTGGTCAAGCAAGCTCTTCGGCATTTCTCTGAACCTAAGAGACAGGCCATGGGAGAGGAAGTAGCCAAGTTATTGGAGGCCGGATTCATCAATGAAATAAAACACCCGGACTGGCTAGAAAACCTGGTGATGGTACCAACGAAGGACAAATCCTGGCGCCTTTGTGTCGACTTCAAAGACCTCAATAAAGCTTGCCCAAAGGATCCCTTCCCCCTCCCACGCATCGATCAAATCATTGATGCTACTGTCGGACACGAGTCATTGTGTTTCCTCGACGGATACTCCAGTTACCACCAAATCAAGATGGCGGAGTCCGACCAAGCCGCAACGGCATTCATCACACCATACGGTCCCCTCTATTTTAACACAATGCCTTTTGGGCTCAAAAACACCGGCGCAACATATCAACGCATGATTCAGACATGCCTGGAGAAACAAATCGGCAAAACAGTAGAGGCATACGTAGACGATGTGGTCGTCAAAACCAAACACGTCGACTCTTTGATAGACGACTTGAGGCTCACATTCGATTACCTCCGAACATATGACATCAAGCTCAATCCGGAAAAATGCGTTTTCGGCGTACCAGCCGGAAAGCTCCAGGGATTCATTGTCTCCAGTAGAGATATTGAAGCTAATCCGGCCAAAATCTGAGCGTTGTCACAGTTGGCTACCCCAACAGACCTCAAACAAATCCAGAAGCTAACTGGATGCGTGGCGGCTCTAAGCCGCTTTATCTCCCATTTGGGAGAAAAGGCTTTACCCCTTTATCGCCTCCTTTGGCGCACTGAACACTTCGAGTGGACGGATGCCGCCATAGCCGGATTGGAAGAAATAAAGGTCATTCTGGCAACCAACCCGATCCTGGCCGCACCAAACATCAGCGAACCAATGATGTTGTACATTGCGGCAACTCATCAAGTTGTAAGCGCGGTGCTCGTTGTCGAACGGGAAGCGAACGGACACAAATTCCCTCTTCAAAGGCCGGTATACTATGTATCCACTGTCCTCACTCCATGAAAATCGCGGTACCCGCATTACCAAAAAATAGCATACGCGGTATTCATGGCATGGCGGAAACTGCGACACTACTTTCAAGAGTGTTCGATTACAGTAGCCTCGGAAGTGCCACTTAATGATATTATCAACAACCGCGATGCTACGGGCCGGATTGCCAAATGGGCCATTGAGCTCCTCCCATTCGACATAACATACAAACCTCGCTGAGCCATTAAATCGCAAGTACTCGCCGACTTCATGACCGAGTTGACGGAGGCCAAACTCCCTAGAGAGTACGGCGCATACTCCAATTGGATCATGCACTTCGACGGTTCTAAAATGCTGGCCGGTCTTGGGGTTGGCGTCGTCCTGACGTCCCCAACCAGAGATACCGTTCGGTACATACTGCAAATATTGTATACAGATTCCAACAATGCAGTCGAATACGAAGCTCTATTGCATGGTCTTTGGATGGCAGTCTCCATGGTCATTCAACGCCTGGAGGTGCGTGGGGATTCATACCTCGCAATATCCCAAATAAACGGAGATTTCGATGCCAAGGATCCGAAAATGGTGGCCTATCGAAATGTCGTCCTAAAAATGTCAGCTTGGTTCAAGGGACTCGAATTTCACCATGTGACTCGGGAAAACAATCAGGCGGCGGATATCCTCACACGCATCGGCGCAAAACGCGACGTGGTCCCCCCAACATATTTTTGGAAAGGCTCTTCAAGTGTAACGCCCCAAGACCGTTGTGCCAGGTGTCCTCCAGTTATTCTCTGTTGTTGCATTATCATTTCTTGCATGTCATGCATTTCATATCATGTCATCATGTGCATTTCATTTGCATACATGTTCGTCTCATGCATCTGAGCATTTTCCCCGTTGTCCGTTTTGCAATCCGGCGCTCCTATGTCATCCGGTGTCCCTTTCTACCTCTTTTCGTGTGCGGGTGTTAAACGTTCTCGGATTGGACCAAGACTTGTCATGCGGCCTTGGTTTACTACTGGTAGACCGCCTGTCAAGTTTCGTGCCATTTGGACTTCGTTTGATACTCCAACGGTTAACCGAGGGACCAAAAAGGCCTCGTGTGTGTTGCAGCACAACACCCTTCCAATTTGGCCCAAAACCCACCAAAAACCCCTCCATCATCTAGAGCGTTCAATCACGATCGCGTGGCCGAAAACCGCACCTCATTTGGACTCTCCTAGATCCCTCTACCTATAAATATGTGATCCCCTCCGAAAGTCGCGCAGATGAAACCCTAAAAACTCCTCCCCACGCCGCCGGACATTTCCTCCCGCGCCGGCCGGACATGTCCACCCGGCCGCCACATCGCTCCGGCCAATCGGGAGCCGCCACCTCCCTCCTCCACTCGCGCGCCACCATGTGTCGCCGCCACCCAACTCCACCGCGCGGCCCGCCGAGCCCATTCCGGGCCCGCGCCGCCTCCCCGCCCGGGCGTCGACCGCCGCCCAAGCCCACGGCTCCTTCCACCGGCAGCGACCTCCGCCGCCCTTCTCCTCCAGCCGGCCGTCTCCAGCGCCGCTGCGGCGTGCCTCCGTCCGCCGGCCCCGCCGTCCGCTGCTCCGCCATTCCCCGCTCGCCGGACTCCGGTGAGTCGTGTCGCACACACCGCCGCCGTGCCAAGATCCGGCACCGGCCGGCCGAACGAGCCCGTTCCCGCCGCCGTTCAGCCGCCCCATCGCCGGATTGAATCACCGCCACCGCCATCGCCATGGCTTTGCTCGGGAGCGAGCAGAGGCCTCCCGCCGGCCCAGCAGGCCAGATCCAGCTCAGATCCGTCGGCCCGCCTGGCTTCTCCCCGCGCCTAGGCCGAATGCCCAGGGTGAGCCTCTCCTATTCCCCGCCTGTGCGAATAATAGTTATCCAGCGCTCATTATGTTTTTTGGAAAAACTGCTAAGTCCCCAGGTTCCAATATTTTCATGTCACTTTCATCGCATCATAACTCCCTCATCGTAGCTCCAATTCATGCGTGTAGCATATCAAAATGTTCGTCTCGATGAGTACATCATTTCATCTCATTGCATCATTTTCATTTGAACTCATATTGATGCCCAAATGCTGTTGGAAGAGGGCTATGTAGTGTATTTGTCAGATCTATTTCAGCAAATAGCTATTTGTCATTTTTGCCATGATTAATGTGTGCATGCTATGATGTTGAGCTCTACATGTGTTTTGTTATATGACATGCCATCTTTACAGGGGTGTATGCCATGTATTTTTGTGATATTTGTGGTGACTAGCACAAGCTTGCAAAGTAGCGTAATCGTTAACGTTGATTTCAGGGACTTAGAATTTCACTAAGTCCTTGTCCTGATTTTGTCGTTATGCCATATGTTAATGTTGTTTCCTAGTGATCCGTACCTCTTTTGAGGATGATCAGTAAGGAGGTTTTGTTAATATTGTGGTGATCTATCCATCAATGTCTTTGTTTGCATTTATGGGGCAGCCTATCTTGAGTCAATCGAGCTCTACTTTGGCTACATCGTGAATCCTGGCAGATTGTTGACTTGTTAGTGATTTTGCCGAGGATGTTGCTATTGATCCATGCATGCTATGTTGTTGTTCTCGCCATGTCTAGCTTCTATGGCATGTCTTCTTGATGGGGTTATTCTTAGTTTGTCATGCCATGCTCTGTAGTGAGTGCATCGAGCTCGTAAACATGCCTACTCGTTAACTGTTTTGCATGCTCCAGTTTTTCACTAAGTCTGAATCTGTTTATGTTTTTGCCATGTTCAGGTGCTTGCAGTTGTATTCTCTGATCCCTTTTTGCTCAAGGTCACTAAGGGACTTTTGTTAAGTTCTTTGAGTAGCTTCATGCGGTGCCTTGCTTTGCCAGGTTAAGTTCCTGTAGCATGTATTTTTCATGCTCTAAAGATTGCTACTTGATTATAAATTCCAGACTTGTGTTAATTTCACAAAGTCTGAAACCTGTTATCATTTGCACTTTTGCCATGCTTGTTTGAACCCGTTAATGGATGAATTAGCTGTAGCTCAGTGTTCATCTTTTGTCAAGCTTCATGAGTGAATCCCTGCCATGTATTTTTTTCCATGTTTGGGTGCTGTAACATAATTATCTTGTTGCATTTAGTTGGCCACTTGTTGTTTATCGTAGACCGGTGCCATACTTGTTTTGCTTGCCATTTCCAAACCGTGCATCCGATTCCCGTGATCTTTATATAGATTTCAACCGAAATCACCTCACCTTTCAAGTGGCACTCTTGGATTTCCAAGTTAAGGCCAGGTTCAATCATTCCTTTCCAAATCATGCATATGCATCACATACCGCATCCCACATATCATACCATGTTCATGTGTTGGTTGTTTACTATGTTGTGTGCTTATTTCTGGTGTTGCTTCTTCGGGTTGGTTCCGGTAACGTCGTGTTTGTGAGGACCCATTTGTCTACGTCCGTTTGACTTCTTCATGGACTCGTTCTTCTTCCTTGCGGGATTTCAGGCAAGATGACCATACCCTCGAAATCACTTCTATCTTTGCTTGCTAGTTGCTCGCTCTTTTGCTATGCCTATGCCGCGATACCTACCACTTGCTTATCATGCCTCCAATATTGTTAAGGCAAGACTCTAACCACCTTGTCCTAGCAAACTGTTGTTTGGCTATGTTACCGCTTTGCTCAGCCCCTCTTATAGCGTTGTTAGTTGCAGGTGAAGATTGGAGCTTGTTCCATGTTTGGAACATGGATATTTTGTTGGGATATCACAATATCTCTTATTTAATTAATGCATCTATATACTTGGTAAAGGGTGGAAGGCTCGGCCTTATGCCTGGTGTTTTGTTCCACTCTTGCCGCCCTAGTTTCCGTCATATCGGTGTTATGTTCCCGGATTTTGCGTTCCTTACGCGGTTGGGTTATAATGGGAACCCCTTGATAGTTCGCCTTGCATAAAACTCCTCCAGCATGGCCCAACATTAGTTTTACCATTCACCACCTAGCCTTTTCTTTCCCTTGGGTTCTGCAGACTGAAGGGTCATCTTAATTTAAATCCCCGGGCCAGTGCTCCTCTGAGTGTTGGTCCAACCTGTCAGCCGCCGGTGGCCACCAGGGGCAACTCTTGGCTGGCATACCGGAACCTTGGACAATCCGGTGTGCCCTGAGAAAGAGATATGTGCAGCTCCTATTGGGATTTGTCGGCACATTCGGGTGGCTTTGCTTGTCTTGTTTTACCATTGTCGAAATGTCCTGTAACCGGGATTCTGAGTCTGATCGGGTCTTCCCGCTAGAAGGAATATCCTTCGTTGACCGTGAGAGCTTGTGATGGGCTAAGTTGGGACACCCCTGCAGGGATTTGAACTTTCGAAAGCCGTGCCCGCGGTTATGGGCAGATGGGAATTTGTTAATGTCCGGTTGTAGAAAACCTGAAGTTGACCTTAATTAAAATACATCAACCGCGTGTGTAACTGTGATGGTCTCTTCTCAGCGGAGTCCGGGAAGTGAACACGGTGTTGGAGTAATGTTTGACATAGGTTGTTCTAGGATCACTTCATGATCATAGTTGTTCGACCGTGCTTTTGCCTTCTCTTCTCTCTCTCATTTGCATATGTTAGCCACCATATATGCCAGTCGCTTGCTGCAGCTCCACCTCATACCTTTTACCCTTCCTATAAGATTAAATAGTCTTGATCGTGAGGGTGTGAGATTGCCAAGTCCCCATGACTCACAAATAGTTCCAAAACCAGTTTGCAGGTGCCGATGTTACCGAGTAGGTGATGCAACCGAGCTTAAGGAGGAGCTCGATGAAGTTCGTGTTCGTTTTGTTGTTCCGTTTCAAGTTGATTAGTATTGGAGCCTAGTTGGGGTCGATCGGGGATCTGTGTAGCATTTGGGGTAGTCTTCTTTTATTTTGGTTCCGTAGTCGGACCTTGATTGTATCTGGTTGATGTAATGCTATTCATGTAATTGTGTGAAGTGGCGATTGTAAGCCAACTATGTATCTTTTTCCCTTATATATTACATGGGTTGTGTGAAGATTACCTCACTTGTGACATTGCTTTCAATGCGGTTATGCCTCTAAGTCGTGCTTCGACACGTGGGAGATATAACCGCATCGAGGGCGTTAGAAGTTGGTATCAGAGCCTTCCCCGACCTTAGGAGCCCCCTGCTTGATTGAATCACTGGCGTTATTGAGTCTAGAAATGTTTTGAGTCATTTAGGATTATATATATCGGAGAGTTAGGAATTATTTTTACTCCTCAATCCCTTCGTCGCTCTGGTGAGGCATCCTGACGTAGAGTTTTGACTCTTCTCTTCTCAAATTTCACAAAAAAAAATTTAGGATCACGCGGGTATCTTGGGATCGTTCCGATGGTTTTGTGACGAGAACATTGTTCTTGGTGCCTCCTGTCATTTAGGGGTTGTGGCAGTGTCCTGGGGAGTTGAGCTCCGAGGTGTTGTCGTCAAAATTTTATCGTTGCAGCTATGGAATACCTGAGTTTAGGTTCGCCGACATCGAAAATCTCTTTTATGCAGTTGTTGGTGAGATAACCTCGACGCCACCCAGTACTGGGGCGGGAGTTCGGGAGTATTGCCATAACTCGTATAACGGATGCTTTTCGAAGGTTGAGGTAAACGATTTCCGAAGGTTTCTTGGTTATGTGTTGAAGGATGGATACAGATGGATGTAGGATTTGCTAGTTTTGGGTGAGATATTATGCCTCCCCTGTATCCCCAACACCTGATTGCATAACCGAAAAGGTTCGGGAGTTTATAAGTGGGAATTCAAGTAGCTCCTAGGATATCTTTCTGACAGATGTATGAGATGAAATTGGGGTTCGACGTCTAGTGGTCGGCCTATCCACGGTTGGTTTTACAGTGGTCTCGTTGTGTCTTAAAGAGTCGTTGGCTATGTCGACTCGGGGACGCTTCGTATGTCATGTGCACTGCCTTGTACATGATGGTATTGTATGATCGAGCCCGTCTAGGCCCCACCATGAAAACTTCAGACGAAATCTCTATCATATTTTTGTTCTGGCTTATTTTGCAAGCCAATCCTTTGTTGTGTTTTGAGTTGTGGTATTCGAGTTGCTTCAAAGTCAAATGTTGATCCCATACCTTTCCTAAGTGGTGTTCTCATAATTCGATGTGAATACCAATCCTTCATGATAATTCGAGATTGTCATGTTAATTCTTTTCAACCGGCATGTTTCTCTTCAAGTGGATCCGACCATTTCAACATCAGCGACATCAATTCTCAGTTCTTCTCAATGGTGTTTGTTTCATCCGTCTCCAAGTTGCCTTTGTTTTTTTCCCGCCCTCCCTCCCTTGTTTTCTCCGAGGACTCAGAATTTTTCCTCAACTATCCTTTTATTGATGGGAAGTCTCTCCATTCCTTTTCGTCAATGTTTCTTATCCGGTGATTCTCATGAAGATTCCAACGGAGCTTCTAGTTCATCATTCTTCATTCTTTTCTTCTCCGGTGGTTTTAATTCAATCTTCGCTGATCATATTCTTTCCTTGTTTCAAATACCTTCTCATGCCGGTACACCTCATATTCATTAATTTCTAGCTATTTAATTGTTACAGAGTGCTCAAGATATCTCGAAGATCCGTGTTTTCCACTCTGCATTCGTTCAAGATCTTTCGAGGTTGTTATCTCATTCAAGTCATTTAGTTCAACCGGTGCAACCTCTCTTTTAAATCATTTCAACGGTGTTTCTTTCCAGTGGGCCCTAGCCCACAGGTCTTTTCCCAGGATCTTACCTGACTCTTCTATTTTTTCGGAGATATTCTCAAATTCATTTTAAAGTTTGACGTAAGAATGAATTGTCCTGAGTCTTATGTCGTTCTCCAAGATTTTTTTCAAATTCTTCTAGTCGTTGACTCAACCTTTCCATTTTTCATTCTGGAGTATCTCAACAATTCGGTGGTGTTCCTCATCGTCATTCTCAGATTTTAAAGACCGAAGAAGAGTTTCTTTTAAATATTGCCCCATTCTCTGCCATCCTCTCATAATTGTTTTCGATTGTGAGAATTCTTTTCACCCATTCGAAGTAATTCAAGAGTCTTCTTAGTTTGTTATCCGGAGTCCATCAATTCAGGTTTATTCATTATCAGCTTTCAGTTGTCATCCTCCAATCTTACCGATGCATCGAACAAATACCCTCTAATCAGTTCATGATCTCTTCGTTCTTTTGTATCTAAACTCTCTCATGTATCTTCGTTCATCTGCTAATTCTTACCGGTGATTCATCCTTTTAATTCATTTGTTGTTCAATTCTTACGGTGGTTCTTCCAGGATTCTCTTCCGATGTTATCATATCAATTCATTTGTTGTTCCAATCCTACCGGTGGTTCGTTGAAGACCTTTCCAAGTTGTCCCTATATCTATCTTAATTCCTTTCTATGAGAATAAGTAGTATGCCAAAGCCGTTGCTTGTCATCAATTTAAATTGGTGAAGGATAAGCATAAGGTAATTCTTATTTTTTGTTTCATCCAAGTGATTTAATTCCTTATTCCGGAGGCTCATCAAATTCCCGATTTCAATTGTTTCATCTTCTCTTTTTCCCGGAGTTCCAACCTTTTTTCAATTACATCTCCATGGAGATTCATTTAAATCATTGCAGGGCTTCAACCTAATTCTTTTCATCCTCCATTTCGTTTGATCATTCTTTTTTTACCGGAGTTTTCATGAAGGTTATACATGGTGTTTTATCAAGGATTCAATTCATACTCGAAGTGTTCATCAACTTTCTTTTAAGAGGAGTCCAAGCATCTTTCATCTTGTAATCCGGAGTGAAATTCGTTCTACCGTATCATTGGAGGTGGTATTATGTCATTCTTGATAATTTGAGTTCATATTTCGTGATTCACATGTTGTTAAGAATGAGATATTTTAAATCCATCAATCTCTTCTTTGGATTTACCTTAGGTTATATTTCACCTAAAGCCTTCCCTAAGGTTTGTTGCTATTTATGGTGTTTATAAATGACCCAAGTTCTTCTTTTATCCTCCCGGTAAAATAAGTTTCTCGTCTCCTTGTTCTTATCATTTCCAATTCTTCTTCCCAGGCGTGGCTGGTTATCACCTCATAATTTGAGATGTACTCCATAAGACCATATCAAGCCTATTCTTTTCATTGTTGCTTTTCCAACAACTTCGTTCTAGATTTTGTTGTAAGCGTGCTCCCTCGAGATCTTGTTTCCCTTCGTTCATCCCATTCCATTCTTACTTTTGCTCCGGAGGCTTTGTGATGTTGCTCTTTTCAGCCCATCTTTTCGTTTTTTTCAGGATCGTGTTCTTTTCTTGGTTTATCCATTTAACCGGAGTGTCGTGCCCCTTTTAAAGTTCTTTATACTTATCTATTCTTGCATCTCTTTTCAACCAGAGTGCTGCCCGAATTTATTCTTCCTTGTTCTTCTTCCGAATGGAGTGTTTTTCAACTTCGTCATCTCCGTTGTATTCTTTTCTCGCAATGGCTTAACCTTTTAAAGGTTCTTTGTTTTCACTCGTTTGTCAAGGAAGCAACTTAGTTTTACCCCTTCTCTTTCTCTTCTGTTTTCCCTCCGGTGCCATTCTAGATCTCGTGACGAGATCCTCTCATAGTGGTGGAGTGTTGTAACTCCCCGAGACCGTTGTGCCAGGTGTCCTCTAGTTATTCGCTGTTGTTTCATTATCATTGCTTGCGTGTCATGCATTGCATATCATGTCATCATGTGCATTTCATTTGCATACATGTTCGTCTCATGCATCCAAGTATTTTCCCCGTTGTCTGTTTTGCAATCCGTCGCTCCTATGTCATCCGGTGTCCCTTTCTACCTCTTTTCGTGTGCAGGTGTTAAACATTCTCGGATTGGACCGAGACTTGTCATGCGGCGTTGGTTTACTACCGGTAGACCGCCCGTCAAGTTTTCTGCCATTTGGACTTCGTTTGATACTCCAACGGTTAACCGAGGGACTGAAAAGCCCTCGTGTGTGTTTCAGCCCAACACCCTTCCAATTTGGCCCAAAACCCACCAAAAACCCCTCCATCATGTAGAGCATTCGATCACGATCGTGTGGCCGAAAACCGCACCTCATTTGGACTCTCCTAGCTCCCTCTACCTATAAATATGTGATCCCCTCCGAAAGTCGCGCAGATGAAACCCTAAAAACTCCTCCCCGCGCCGCCAGACATTTCCTCCCGCGCCGGCCGGACATGTCCACCCCGCCACCACATCACTCCGGCCAATCGGGAGCCGCCACCTCAGCGCCGCCGCCTCCCTCCTCCACTCGTGCGCTACCATGTGTCGCCGCCACCCTACTCCACCGTGCGGCCCGCCGAGCCCATTGCGGGCCCACGCGAGCCCGACCGCGCCGCCTCCCCGCCCGGTCGTCAACCACCGCCCGAGCCCATGGCTCCTTCCGCCGGCAGCGACCTCCGCCACCCTTCTCCTCCAGCCGGCCGTCTCCAGCGCCGCCGCGGGGCGCCTCCGTCCGCCGGCCCCGCCGTCCGCTGCTCCGCCATTCCCCGCTCGCCGGACTCCGGCGAGTCGTGTCCCACACACCGCCGCCGTGCCAAGATCCGGCACCGGCCGGCCGGACGGCCTGTTCCCGCCGCCGTTCAGCCGCCCCATCGCCAGATTGAATCACTGTCGCCGCCATCGCCATGGCTTTGCTCGGGAGCGAGCAGAGGCCTCCCGCCGGCCCAGCAGGACAGATCCAGCCCAGATTGGTTGGCCCGCCTGGCTCCTCCCCGCGTCTGGGCCGAATGCCCAGGGTGAGCCTCTCCTATTCCCCGCCTGTGCGAATAATAGTTATCCAACGCTCATCATGTTTTTTTTGGAAAAGCTGCTAAGTCCCCAGATTCCAGTATTTTCATGTCACTTTCATCGCACCATAACTCCCTCATCGTAGCTCCGATTCGTGCGTGTAGCATATCAAAATGTTCGTATCGACGAGTACATCATTTCATCTCATTGCATCATTTTCATTTGAACTCATCTTGATGCCCGAAATGCTATTGGAAGAGGGCTATGTGGTGTATTTGTCAGATCTGTTTTAGCAAATAGCTATTTGTCATTTTTGCCATGATTAATGTGTGCATGCTATGATGTTGAGCTCTACATGTGTTTTGTTATATGACATGCCATATTTACAGGGGTGTATGCCATGTATTTTTGTGACATTTGTGGTGACTAGCACAAGCTTGCAAAGTAGCGTAATCGTTAACGTTGATTTCAGGGACTTAGAATTTCACTAAGTCCTTGTCCTGATTTTGTCGTTATGCCATATGTTAATGGTGTTTCCTAGTGATCCGTGCCTCTTTTGAGGATGATCAGTAAGGAGGTTTTGTTAATATTGTGGTGATCTATCCATCAATGTCTTTGTTTGCATTTATGGGGCACCCTAGCTTGAGTCAATCGAGCTCTACTTTGGCTATATTGTGAATCCTGGCAGATTGTTGACTTGTTAGCAATTTTGCCGAGGATGGTGCTATTGATCCGTGCATGCTATGTTGTTGTTCTCGCCATGTCTAGCTTCTATGCCATGTCTTCTTGATGGGGTTATGCTTAGTTTGTCATGCCATGCTCTGTAGTGAGTGCATCGAGCTCGTAAACATGCCTACTCGTTAACTGTTTTGCATGCTCCAGTTTTTCACTAAGTCCGAATCTGTTTATGTTTTTGCCATGTTCACGTGCTTGCAATTGTAGTCTCTGATCCCTTTTGGCTCAAGGTTACTAAGGGACTTTTGTTAAGTGCTTTGAGTAGCTTCATGAAATGCCTTGCTTTGCCATGTTAAGTTCATGTTGCATGTGTTTTTCATGCTCTAAAGATTGCTACCTGATGATAAATTCGAGACTTGTGTTAATTTCACTAGTCTGAAACCTGTTATCATTTGCACTTTTTGCCATGCTTGTTTGAACCTGTTCATGGATGAATTAGCCATAGCTCAGTGTTCATCTTTTGTCTAGCTTCATGAGTGGATCCCTGCCATGTATTTTATTGCCATGTTTGGGTGCTGTATCATAATTATCTTGTTGCATTTAGTTGGCCACTTGCTGTTTATCGCAGACCGGTGCCATACTTGTTTTGCTTGCCATTTCCAAACCGTGCATCCGATTCCGGTGATCTTTATATCGATTTCAACCTAAATCACCTCACCTTTCCAGTGGCACTCTTGGATTTCCAAGTTGAGGCCAGGTTCAATCATCCCTTTCCAAATCATGCATATGCATCACATACCGCATCCCACATATCATACCATGTTCATGTGTTGGTTGTTTATTATGTTGTGTGCTTCTTACCGGTGTTGCTTCTTCGGGTTGGTTCCTGTAACGTCGTGTTTGTGAGGACCCGTTCGTCTACGTCCGTTTGACTTCTTCATGGACTCGTTCTTCTTCCTTGCGGGATTTCATGCAAGATGACCATACCCTCGAAATCACTTCTATCTTTGCTTGCTAGTTGCTCGCTCTTTTGCTGTGCCTATGCTGCGATACCTACCACTTGCTTATCATGCCACCCATATTGTTAAGCCAAGCCTCTAACCACCTTGTCCTAGCAAACTGTTGTTTGGCTATGTTACCGCTTTGCTCAGCCCCTCTTATAGCGTTGTTAGTTGCAGGTGAAGATTGGAGCTTGTTCCATGTTTGGAACATGGATATTTTGTTGGGATATCACAATATCTATTATTTAATTAATGCATCTATATACTTGGTAAAGGGTGGAAGGATCGACCTTATGCCTGGTGTTTTTGTTCCACTCTTGCCGCCCTAGTTTCCATCATATCGGTGTTATGTTCCCAGATTTTGCGTTCCTTACGCGGTTGGATTATAATGGGAACCCCTTGACAGTTTGCCTTGAATAAAACTCCCCCAGCAAGGCCCAACATTGGTTTTACCATTCGCCACCTAGCCTTTTCTTTCCCTTGGGTTCTGCAGACTCAAGGGTCATCTTACTTTAAACCCCCGGGCCAGTGCTCCTTTGAGTGTTGGTCCAACCTGTCAGCTGCCGGTGGCCACCAGGGGCAACTCTGGGCTAGCCTACCGGAAGACAATCTGGTGTGCCCTGAGAAAGAGATATGTGCAGCTCCTATCGGGATTTGTTGGCACATTCGGGTGGCTTTGGTGGTCTTGTTTTACCATTGACGAAATGTCTTGTAACCGGGATTCCGAGTCTGATCGGGTCTTCCCGCTAGAAGGAATATCCTTCGTTGACCGTGAGAGCTTGTGATGGGCTAAGTTGGGACACCCCTGCAGGGATTTGAACTTTCGAAAGCCGTGCCCGCGGTTATGGGCAGATGGGAATTTGTTAATGTCCGGTTGTAGAAAACCTAAAGTTGACCTTAATTAAAATACATCAACCACGTGTGTAACCGTGATGGTCTCTTCTCGGCGGAGTCCGGGAAGTGAACACGGTGTTGGAGTAATGTTTGATGTAGGTTGTTCTAGGATCACTTCTTGATCATAGTTGTTCGACCGTGCTTTTGCCTTCTCTTCTCACTCTCATTTGCGTATGTTAGCCACCATATATGCTAGTCGCTTGCTGCAGCTCCACCTCATACCTTTTACCCTTCCTATAAGCTTAAATAGTCTTGATCGCGAGGGTGTGAGATTGCTGAGTCCTCGTGACTCACAGATACTTCCAAAACCAGTTTGCAGGTGCCGATGTTACCGAGCAAGTGACGCAACCGAGCTTAAGGAGGAGCTCAATGAAGTTCGTGTTCGTTTTGTTGTTTCGTTTCCAGTTGATCAGTAGTGGAGCCCAGTTGGGGCCGATCGGGGATCTGTGTAGCATTTGGGGTAGTCTTCTTTTATTTTGGTTCTGTAGTCGGACCTTGATTGTATCTGGTTGATGTAATGCTATTCATGTAATTGTGTGAAGTGGCGATTGTAAGCCAACTATGTATCTTTTTCCCTTATATATTACATGGGTTGTGTGAAGATTACCTCATTTGCGACATTGCTTTCAATGCGGTTATGCCTCTAAGTCGTGCTTCGACCTGTGGAAGATATAGCCGCATCGAGGGTGTTACATCAAGCCATCCATAGCATGGGAAGGGGACACCGGTAACAATAGTCCGGACCCGGCCAAACTACCCGATACCGAACTCTCTGACATAATCGGAGGCTCCGCCACCGAAATAACACCTTCATCCCATGAAATAATGGCCATTATTGCCCCGTGGACAGAACCATTCCTGGCCTACCTAACTAGACAGGAACTTCCGGAGGACCAAAATGAGGCACGCTGCATAGTGCAGCGATCAAAGGCCTACAGGGTCCATGAGGGAGAATTGTACAAGAAAAGCACTACCGGAGTCCTTCAAAGGTGCATCTCCGAAGAGCAAGGGCGGAATCTTTTAGCAGAAATTCACACCGGACTCGACGGTCATCACGCTGCAGCCCGGGCTCTTGTAAGCAAGGCCTTCCGTACAGGATTTTATTGGCCAGCGGCCTGGGCAGATGCACAGGACTTGGTCCAACGTTGCGCCGGTTGCCAGCTCTTTGCAAACCAAAGCCACATGCCACCCACCACCCCCAAACAATCCCCATTACATGGCCCTTTGTGGTCTGGGGGCTTGACATGGTTGGACCCCTTAAAGGGGGAACTCACAAGAAAAAATACTTATTGGTCATGGTGGATAAATTCACCAAATGGATAGAGGCCAAACCGGTTAAAACAGCCGAATCCTGACCGGTGATAGATTTCATATCCGAGGTTGTACACCGTTACGGCGTCCCCCACAGCATCATCACTGATAACGGCACGAACTTCATGGCCAACGAGGTAAAACCCTGGTGCAGCAAAATGGGCATCGAGCTCGATTATGCTTCAGTCTATCACCCACAAACCAATGGTGAAGTCGATCGAGCAAATGGTCTTATAATGAGCGGCATTAAACCCAGATTAGTGCGTTGCTTAACGGAGTCTGACACGCATTGGGTAGAGGAGCTCGACTCCGTACTCTGGGGGCTACGGACCACGCCGAATCGTAGTACCAGATATACACCGGTTTTTATGGTGTACGGCGCAGAGGCAGTCTTGCCCTGCGACATAATTCATGACTCACCTCGAGTGCGCATGTACGAAGAAAGAGAAGCCAAGCTTGATCGGCAGGACAGTCTGGACACCTTGGAGGAGGAGCGCGACGCAGCCAAAGCCCGTTCCGCATTTTATCAGCAACAGGCTCGCAGATAGCAAAGCAGAGAAGTACGGGCCAAAAGTTATAACGTTGGCGAACTAGTTCTACGCCTGCCGGATAAGAAAAAGAACAAGCTTGAGCCCAAATGGGAAGGTCCCTTCATTATTGACCACATTCTGACCGGTGTAGCGTACCGACTGCGGGATGCATCGACTAGTCGACTCGAGCCGAACCCATGGAACACGGTCAGGCTCCGAAGATTCTACGCCTAGCACCGGACTCTATGTTAGTCCCCTCCCTTTGTCCATTTTTTCACAAATACATTATCTTTCTTGTTTTCCTTCCTTTCTTTCTTTTCTTATTTCTCTAGGCCTTCAAGGGTCACCTTGTGCCCTATTTGCACATTACAGATGCGCTAGCCGCACTCTTCATACCTGGTGGCTTCCTTCACAGAAGCTTAAATTATTTATCCGGTGTCGGTGTCAAAACCGGCGGATCTCAGGTAGGGGGTCCCGAACTGTGCGTCTAGGCCGGATGGTAACAGGAGGCAGGGAACACGATGTTTTACCCAGGTTCGGGCCCTCTTGATGGAGGTAAAACCCTATGTCCTGCTTGATTAATATTGATGATATGGGTAGTACAAGAGTAGATCTACCACGAGATCAAGGAGGCTAAACCCTAGAAGCTAGCCTATGGTATGATTGTTGTCTATGGACTTGATGTCCTACGGACTACAACCCTCTGGTTTATATAGACACCAGATAGGGTTAGGGTTACATAGAGTCGGTTACAATGGTAGGAGATCTTGAATATCCGCACCGCCAAGCTTGCCTTCCACGCCAAGGAAAGTCCCATCCGGACACGGGACGAAGTCTTCAATCTTTTATCTTCATAGTCCAGGAGTCCGGCTGAAGGTATAGTCCGGCTACCCGAACAAGCCCTAATCCAGGACTCCCTCAGTAGCCCCCGAACCAGGCTTCAATGACGATAAGGCCGGCGCGCAGATTGTTCGGCATTGCAAGGCGGGTTCTTCTCCAAATCCTATGTACCTGTAGGAATAATGTCCGATTTTTGTAATGTAATGCTCCATGGCTTCCACGCCCAATAATGGTCGTCTCCCACGTGTCAAACGAATGCGAAAAGCCGGGGCGTTTTTACATCCACACCCCTAGCCATATAAACGAGCCGCCTATTTAACGGGATTGGGATCCAGGTCCAAACCACATCTTCTCCTCGCCGCGAGTTATCATCAGAGCGCTTCCAGCAAAGGTCCATTCCAACATGTCCAGCCGTCGCAGCTCCTCCCCTCTCCCCTCCGGTCCCAAACCCGGGGACTGGGAGAGTTGCACCATCCCGCATAGTGAGTTAGTGTCGCTTCAGGCCAAGGGATTTCTCCCCCAGGCATACATGGTCCTGGTCCGAGCCGGTCTCGCCACCTACAATGGCGGAAAACAAGCGGAGAGCACCCCCAATCCTTCTAAAGGAGAGTGGGTGTGCCTTGTCCCCTATCTAGTAAGGGGACTGGGATTTCCAATTCATCCATTTCTCCGCGGGCTTCTGGAGTTCTACGGCCTCCAGCTGCACAATCTCACGCCCGCCTCCGTATTACATATTGCGGGTTTTGTCGCCCTTTGCGAGCTATTTTTAGGCGTTGATGCTCATTTCACGCTGTGGAAGAGGTTATTCTGCCTGGTGCCCCGTTCTCAAGAGGGGTCTATCTACCAAGTGGGTGGAGCCGAAGTATGGCGCATCGCCGGGACCGGATACCTATCCAGAACCCCGAAGAAGGCGTCCGAGGACTGGCCTTCAGAATGGTTTTACATAGATGACGTCCTGCTACTGGACCCTATCCGGGTCGGTCTCCCTGAGTTCAACAGTGCCCCACTGAAGAAACGATTGAGCTGGCGTCCGCGGAGGTCCCAGAGAGAAAGTGACAGAGACGTCCTTTACTTGATGGGCCGGATAAGACTGTTGGCTCATTCCGGACTAACCATGATTGGAGTCATGGCCGCATGCATTATGCGGGGGGTGTAGCCGCTTCAATATAGAGGCCACCCCATGTGGGATTTCAATGGGGAGGATGACGCCACCCGTTACGGTCGTAAGGGGCCGGCCTCAGCCGCCGCCTTAGTAAAGATCTTATCCTCTTTGTACAAGGGAGAAAAGGAGGAATTCCTCCGCGTCAACCCGCGGGCCGGATTCAGTATGTACGATCCTCCAAGTTGGGTAAGTGAACAATTGCGCTTGCCCGTTTGTTTTATACTCCCACGGTTAGATAGGTAGTCTAACGACTTCAATGCAGGAACTGCGACAGGAGGTAAAGGATATAAACAGCCACCCTCCACAGCCCGAGGACCCAGAATGGTCCCTCAATCCGGACTCCGAAGAGGATCTGGACATATCGGTGGAGCTTATCGACGGGGTGTTCCATCAGCTAAGCAAGGACAATACCTTGGTAGCCATTACGGCGGATTACCCAGGGTTAATCCCGGCCTCCCAGGTGACAGAAACCGGAGTCTCATTCCCTTGAAAGAGATTCGACTCTCTCGTATTCCGGTGTTTCTGACGACAACCGTGTTTTGCAGGGGAGATTTCCGAGGCAGGAGGCTGAACCTGCGGCGGCTAGCCAACGAGGGGCCGCAGGGCCCCATGGGGCAAAAAGGAATCTAGTCCGGACTGAGATGCCAACGCAAAGGTATAGCGCACCCTCTGTTTTCCTGGAGTTATTCTGTCAGGGCATATTAACGTTCGTGCTATCTTCAGAAAAAAGAGACCTCGCCGGACTACATCCGGAGAGGTTGCCAATCGCACCTCCACCAGCCAGGCTCCAACATCTGGCCAGGAAGCGGAGGCAAGCACATGGCGCGCACCGGACGCTCCTGCGACAGAGGATGCGGACAGGCTGTCTGCCACAAATTCTGAAGTGGAGAGTGCCATGAACCACAGGCGTCGCCGGACAGTTCTACGCGATGCTTGTTTCTCCCAAGAGGCTTTAGATGCCTTTAATTCGGGAGATGCGTACCTCCGTGCCGCTCACAATGGTTTAGCCTGAGCCACGGAGCAGTATGTAAAAGACATACGGGTAAGAAAATTTTGGTCAAATATATATATATATATGCCAGTAGCCCCCGAGACTTGAAGCAGTTAGAGCAACTGATTTAAGGATCATTTAATATGCAGGTTCTTACAGAGAAGAATACCGTATTGTCCCAGGAGCTGGAAAAGTGCAAGGCCCAACTAGAGGCCGCACTAGCCGCCGCAGGGGAGCCCAAAGAGACCCCCTCAGGAAAGATACACTTCAAAAGATTATTATTGTGCGGTGTGGGTGGAAATCTGACAAATCATATTGCAGATGGCGCCGGACTCGATCCGGACAAGCAACAACTCTTACGCCGGCTAAAGGCCGGTGAGAGTACGTTGACAAAGGTGAGGCGAGATAAGAATGATCTTCAGGATGCCAACACCAAGCTGGACGTTGAACTTAAAGATGTTCGTGGCCAGCTGTCGGACTCCACGAAGGAGAATCAACAGCTTCGACGCGGCATATTTAGTAAGTGCTTGAACGAACTTTGATAAAAGAGTTCGGCCAGGAAGTCGACAAACAAAGTAATGTCTGTAGGTATGCTCACAGGTCGTCCTGCAGAGGAGATGCCCGGTTCTACGGGTGTCCTTCTTCCCGAACTCTTGCAACTGCACGAGCGAATTCGGCAGGCGATGCGAGGCGTTGCCCAAGCCTTATGGCCTGCCCACTCCGTGCCCGAGGGCCTTGGAGAGCTTGCGGAGAAGTTGAAGGGAGCTCGGCGGCGCTTCTGGTTGTGGAAGATATCGGCCTGCCGACAAGGCACTAGGGAGGCCTGGGCCATGGTGAAGACCCGTTTTACAAAGTCTGACCCAAACCACATGGCCGAGGTCGGACCAGTGGGGCCTGACGGGAAGGAGATCCCTGTAAGCTTAGTATACGACCAAGTAGAGTTGGCCGCGAAGTATTCCCAGCAGGACTGTAAATTAGACAGCCTGTTAGATGGTATAGAGGAGGAATACAATCAGTCAGAATGACTGTGTAATTTTGAATTGACATGTGTAATGCCATCTAGCCGGATTGTAGATCGTTTGTCGTCGCCGACCTTTTCACTTCAACCTCGGGACCTGACGGTTCGGAGTGTGTCCGAATACCCTAGCGGTTATATAAGAACCGGGGTATGCGTGGAGACCAGGCGTAGGGGTCATCAGTGCTTTATCAGACAAGTGCCCAGCTAGTTATGTTATATTACATGGTTAGTAAGAAACATCTTCCAGAGAGAATAGTTCCGTTAAGGGTTCCTTTCGCTGGGAGGCATGCCCTAAGGTGCAGTTCCGGACTGCGTGAAAAGACGCAGAAAAAAGCATCTGGGGGCGCATAAAATGAGTAAAAAGATCATCTTTTATTTCACCGACCGAATATTCCCTTAAGAACGCTAGCTTTCGGCTTCACCCAGTCTGAGGTACACATCTGGCTGACCCGGCAGTAACAATCGCAGAGGTGCTCCCTTTACCGCCTAGCCGAACAATCGGGAACGTAGGGGTAAGCACAGGAGCCAGGCAACCCAGCTTGGCCAAAACTTAAGTCATATCGATGCATATAGTGGTGAAGAAAAAGGTACATGCGGAAGTTTGACGCATGTTTTGGGCGTGAAGCCCTTATAAATAAGCTTCTGTTAAAGAAGCCCCCAGGTTTAATGAGCGTGAGTGGCGCATCACTAGATGAGCCTTTAAGGGCTATAAAAGAAAAAATGGGAAGGAGAGAAATGTAAGACAGAAAAATTCAAAAAAGAATGGACAGAGGAAGGAGACGAACACAGAGTTCGGCGCTAGGCATAGAATCTTCGGAGACGGGTGGCGTTCCACGGGTTCGGCTCGAGTCGGTTGTTCGACGCATCTCGCAGGCGGTACGCCCCACCAGTCAGGACTTGGTCGATTATGAATGGACCTTCCCACTTGGGCTTGAGTTTGTCCTTTTTCTTATCTGGCAGGCGTAGAACTAGTTCGCCAACGTTGTAATTTTTGGCCCGTACTTCTCTGCTTTGATATCTTCGGGCCTGCTGTTGATAAAATGCGGAACGGGCTTTTGCCACGTCACGCTCCTCCTCCAAGGCGTCCAAGTTGTCCTGCCAATTGAGCTCGGCTTCTCTTTCTTTGTACATGCGCACTCTAGGTGAGTCATGAATTATGTCGCAGGGCAGAACTGCTTCTGCGCCGTACACCATAAAAAATGGTGTGTATCCGGTGGTGGATTTGGCGTGGTCTGCAGCCCCCATAGCACGGAGTCGAGCTCCTCTACCCAGTGCGTGTTAGATTCCTTGAGGGACCACACCAGTCTGGGTTTAATGCCGCTCATGATAAGACCATTTTCACGTTCGACCTGGCCGTTGGTTTGTGGGTGATAGACGGAAGCATAATCGAGCTTGATGCCCATGTTTTTGCACCAGAGTTTTACCTTGTCGGCGGTAAAGTTTGTACCGTTGTCGGTTATGATGCTGTGGGGGACGCCATAACGGTGTACAACCCCGGATATGAAGTCTATCACTGGTCCGGATTCGGCCGTTTTAACAGGCTTGGCTTCTATCCATTTGGTGAACTTATCCACCATGACCAGTAAGTATTTTTTTCCTATGGGTCCCACCTTTAAGGGGTCCGACCATGTCAAGCCCCCAGACAACAAAAGGCCAGGTGATGGGTATAGTTTGGAGTGCGGTGGGTGGCATATGGCTTTGGTTGGCAAAAATTTGGCAACCAGCGCATCGTTGGACTAGGTCCTGAGCGTCTGTCCGGGCCGTCGGCCAATAAAGGCCTGTACGGAAAGCCTTGCTAACAAGGGACCGAGCAGCAGCGTGGTGACCACCGAGTCCGGCATGAATTTCAGCGAGAAGGTTCCGCCCTTCCTCTTCGGAGATGCACCTTTGAAGGACTCCGGTAGTGGTTTTCTTATAAAGCTCTCCCTCATGGACTCTATAGGCTTTAGATCGCCGCACTATGCAGCGGGCCTTGTTTTGCTCCTCCGGGAGTTCCTGCCTAGTAAGGTAGGCTAGGAATGGTTCTGTCCACGGGGCGATAACCGCCATTATTATGTGGGCTGAAGGTGTAATTTCGTTGGTAGAGCCTCCAATTGTGTCAGATTGTTCGGCGTCGAGTGGTGCGGCTGGGTTCGGGCTGTTATTTGCGGGTTCCCCCTCCCATGCTATGGATGGCTTGAACAATCTTTCCAAAAAGATGTTGGGGGGGGGGGACTGCATTGCGTTTTGCTCCGATGCGTGCTAGGACGTTCGCCGCTTGATTGTTTTCTCGGGCTATATGGTGAAACTCCAGCCCTTCGAACCGAGCTGACAATTTTAGGACGGTGTTGCGGTAAGCTGCCATTTTTGGGTCCTTGGCATCGAAGTCTCCATTTATTTGGGATATCGCAAGGTTTGAATCCCCGCGTACCTCTAGGCGCTGGATACCCATGGATACTGCTATCCGGAGGCCATGTAGGAGGGCCTCATATTCGGCTGCATTGTTGGAATCCATGTACATGATCTGGAGCACATATTGGACTGTGTCTCCTGTGGGGGACGTCAGGACGACACCGGCCCCCAGTCCGGCCAACATTTTGGAGCCGTCGAAATGCATAATCCAGTTTGAATATGTGCCGTGCTCTTTAGGGAGCTCGGCCTCCGTCCATTCTGCGACGAAGTCGGCCAAAACTTGTGATTTAATAGCTCGCCGTGGCTTATAGGTTATGTCGAACGGGAGAAGCTCGATGGCCCAATTTGCAATCTGGCCCGTTGCATCGTGGTTGTTGATAATATCGTTTAGTGGCACTTCCGAGGCTACTGTTATGGAACACTCTTGAAAGTAGTGTCGTAGCTTCCGGGATGCCATGAATACCGCGTATGCAATCTTTTGATAATGCGGGTACCGTGATTTGCATGGAGTGAGGACAGTGGACACGTAGTAGACCGGCCTTTGAAGGAGGAATTTGTGTCCGTCCGTTTCCCGCTCGACAACGAGCACTGCGCTGACAACTTGGTGTGTTGCTGCAATGTACAATAACATTGGTTTGCCGGTGTTTGGCGTGGCCAAGACTGGTTTTTTTTGCCAATATGGCTTTTATTTCATCAAGTCCGGCCGTGGCGGCATCCGTCCACTCGAAGTGTTCGGTGCGCCGAAGGAGGCGATAGAGGGGTAGTGCCTTTTCTCCCAAGCGGGAGATGAAGCGGCTTAAAGCCGCCACGCATCCGGTTAATTTTTGTATTTGTTTAAGGTCCTTTGGGACATCCAATTGTGACAAAGCTCAGATCTTGGCTGGATTTGCTTCAATTCCTCTACCGGATACAATGAAGCCCAAGAGCTTTCTGGCTGGAACGCCGAAGACGCATTTTTCCGGGTTGAGCTTGACATCATATTTTCGGAGGTTATCGAATGTAAGCCTCAAGTCGTCTACTAGGGATTCGACATGTCTTGATTTGACGACCACCACATCCACATACGCCTCCACTGTTTTGCCGATCTGGTTTGCCAGACATGTCTGGATCATGCGCTGATATGTTGCGCCGGCGTTTTTCAGCCCGAAGGGCGTTGTGTTGAAGCAGAATGGGCCGTATGGTGTGATGAATGTTGTTGCAGCTTGGTCTGATTCTGCCATCTTGATTTGAGGGTAACCGGAGTATGCGTCGAGGAAACACAATGAATCGTGTCCTGCGATGGCATCGATAATTTGATCGATACGGGGGAGGGGGAAGGGATCCTTTGGGCAAGCCTTGTTAAGGTCTTTAAAATCGACACACAGGCGCCAGGATTTGTCCTTCTTTGGTACCATCACCAGGTTTGCTAGCCAGTCCGGACGTTTTATGTCTCTGATGAATCCGGCCTCCAATAGCTTGGCTAGCTCCTCTCCCATAGCCTGTCTCTTGGGTTCGGAAAAATGCCGAAGGGCTTGTTTGACAGGTTTAAATCCTTTTAGGATATTTAAGCTGTGTTCGGCCAGCCTGCGTGGGATCCCTGGCATGTCTAAAGGGTGCCAGGCGAAGATGTCCCAGTTCTCTCGTAGGAACTCTCATAGTGCAGCGTCTGCATCAGGGTTCAGTCGTGCCCTGATGGAAGCTGTTTTATTGGGGTCCATTGGATGGACCTGGAATTTGACTATTTAGTTAGCTGGCTTGAAGGATGTGGATTTGGATCTCTTGTCGAGTATCACATCATCCCTGTTAACCGTGGAGCGCAGCGTAGTCAGTTCCTCGGCCGCTAAGGCTTCGGATAGTGCCTCAAGGGCTAATGCGGCCGTCTTGTTTTCGGCGCGGAGTGCTATGTCCAGATCACTAGCAAGAGTGATAATTCCGTTCGGCCCGGGCATCTTAAGCTTCATGTACCCGTAATGGGGTATTGCTTGGAAGATTGTGAATGCTTCCCGCCCTAGTAAAGCGTGATATTCTCTCTTAAATGGGGCCACCTGAAACGTGACTTCTTCGGACCTGTAATTATCCGGCGTGCCGAACACCACATCTAGTGTGATTTTTCCTGTGCAGCACGCTTCCCGACTGGGGATTATTCCTCTAAAGGTTGTGCTGCTTCGCTCGACGCGGTTCTAGTCTATTTCCATTTTTTGAAGGGTTTCCTCATAAATGAGGCTCAGTCCGCTGCCTCCATCCATGAGCACCTTGGTGAGGCGAAAGCCGTCCACTATGGGACTAAGGACCAATGCGGCTGGTGCTCGGGCTGTTCGGAATCTAGGTTCATCACTTGCATTGAAGGTAATGGCAGTGTCGCTCCATGGATTTATTGTTGCAACTTGATAGACTTCGGCGAGGCTGCGAAGTGTTCTTTTTCGCACATTGTTTGATGCGAAAGTCTCGAAGACTGTGAGAATGGTACTGGTGTCCTTGGGCTGGCTTTCTGCGGCCACCGGAATTAAGAGGTCCTCGCCGATTTTGGCCACCTGCCGGAGTATCCAACATGCTCTAAGGCTGTGAGTTGGTGTGGCGTCCTCTGTACTGTGAATTCTACAGGGTCCATCAAGCCATCTTTCCAGTACGGTTCCATGCCCTGTAGAGGGTTTTGGCTTTTTGGTGTTTATCCTAGGTGTCCTATGATGATGCACCCTCTTAGTTCGGACGGGATTACTATTCAAGGCCGGATTATCCCAAAATTTTATTTCGGTTTTTCAGGCGCTTTCCATCGCACAGTATTTTTGTACTATGGACGCCAAGTCAGCGAAGCATGTAATATCACGATGACTTACGGCGTTAAGGATTCCCTTGTCCGTGCAATTACTGCAGAAAATTGAGATTGCGTCTCCCTCGCGGCAATCCATTATCCTGTTCATAACCAGGAGGAATCTGGCCTAGTAATGATGTATTGTTTCCTCAGGCCTCTGCCTGATTTGGGAGAGATCGCTTATGATCGGGTGGGTGGGTGTCGATGAATCTGAAACCTCACCCAATCCAAGATTCGGAGGCTGAAGAGTTTCCGAACTCTGAAGTTCGGATTCTTGGATGTTGTCCAATGAATCTGGCCCTTTGCTTGATCCTAAGCTCAGGTCTTGAGTTACATCCTCTCCTCTACGGTATCCGGCTTGGAGGGGTCGGGAATTTGGACGTAGCTAGTCCTTTAAAATAGATGAAGGGTCGCCGCACTGCGCCTCTACCACGGCAACGTGGTGGGTGACTTGGGGAGAGTTAATTTCCCAACCTGGTCGTAATCCGTAGTGACCCCCAGGGCGATGATGCGATCCAAGAGCTCGTTTACGGAAGAGAGCTCCATTGGATCTAGCTGCTCGACGAGCTCCGAGCTGACGTGTAGGTTGCTTTTGATGACCCGAGAGGTCACCGTCGGCGCAACAGCCGAACAGGCGGTCATGAGGAAACCACCTAACCGGAGAGTTTGGCCGACAGCCAAGGCTCCCTTAACAACGGCGCCATCTTTCAAGACGCGAGGAGGCATCCTTCCTGATTGCGAGGGCACAAAGGAACTCTCAATGAAAGCACCAATGTCGGTGTCAAAACCGACGGATCTCAGGTAGGGGGTCCCGAACTGTGCGTCTAGAACGGATGGTAACAGGAGGCAGGGAACACGATGTTTTACCCAGGTTCGGGCCCTCTTGATGGAGGTAAAACCCTACGTCCCGCTTGATTAATATTGATGATATGGGTAGTACAAGAGTAGATCTACCACGAGATCAAGGAGGCTAAACCCTAGAAGCTAGCCTATGGTATGATTTTTGTCTATGGAGTTGATGTCCTATGGACTACAACCCTCCGGTTTATATAGACACTGGATAGGGTTAGGGTTACATAGAGTCGGTTACAATGGTAGGAGATCTTGAATATCCACACCGCCAAGCTTGCCTTCCACGCCAAGGAAAGTCCCATCCGGACACGGGACGAAGTCTTCAATCTTGTATCTTCATAGTCCAGGAGTCCGGCTGAAGGTATAGTCCGGCTACCTGAACACCCCCTAATCCAGGACTCCCTCATCCGGGCTTCATGCCCAACACATGTGTTATACTTCCGCATGTACCTTTTTTAACCATTATATGCATCGATATGACTTAAGTTTTGGCCAAGCTGGGTTGCCTGGATCTTGTATTTATGCCCTACGTTCCCGTTAATTCGGCTAGGGCATAAGGGGAGCACCTCTGCGATTGTTACTGTCGGGTCAGCCGGATGTGTACCTCAGACTGGGTGAAGCCGAAAGCTAGCATTCTTAAGGGAATATTCGGTCCGTGAACAAAAGATGATTTTTATTTATTGTCCATATCTGCCCCCAGATGCTTTTTCTGCGTTACTTATCGTAGTCCGGACATGCACTTTAGGGCATGCTTACCCAGGGAAAGGAACCCTTAACGGAACTATTCTCCCTGGAAGATGTTTCTTACTACCCATGTAATATAACATAACTAGTTGGGAACTTGTCTGAAAATGCACTAATGACCCCTACGCCTGGTCTCCACGCATACCCCGGTTCTTATATAACTGAGCGGGTATTCGGATTCACTCTGGACTATCGGGCCCGGAGGTTGAAGGGAAAAGGTCCGCAACGACAAATGATCTATAATCCGGCTAGAAGGCATTATACATGTCGCATTAATTACATAGTCATGCAGACTGACTAAACTCCTCCTCTATACCATCCAACAGGCGTTCTAGCTTACAATCCTGTTGGGAATACTTTGCGGCTAATTCTACTTGCCCATAAACTAAGCTAACGGGGATCTCTCTTCCGTCGGGCCCCACAGGTCCGACCTCGGCCATGTGATTTGGGTCTGCCTTGGTATACCGTGTCTTCACCATGGCCCAGGCTTCTCTGGCACCCTGTCGGCAGGCTGATATCTTCCATAAATGGAAGCGCCGCCATGCTCCCTTCAGCTTCTCCGCAAGCTCTGCAATGCCTTCTGGCAGGGAGACGGATGGCCACAAGGCCTGGGCAACGCCCTGCATCACCTGCCGAACTTGTTCGTGCAGAAGTGACAGCTCGGACAGAAGATCACCCACAGACCCGGGCATTTCCTCCGCGGGACGACCCGCCAGCATACCTACAGACATAACAATGTTAGTCGACTTCTTCGCCGAACTCCTTTAGCAGGATTCGTTCAAGCACTTACTAAAAATGCCGCGCCGAAGCCGCTTATTCTCCTTCTCGGAGTCCGCCAGCTGGCCCCGAATGTCTTTTAGTTCAACGCTCAGCTTAACATTGGCATCTTGGAGGCTGTTCTTCTCCAGCATAACCTTACTCAGCACGCGTTTGCCAGCTTCTAGCTGTCGCATAACATGTTGGTCCCCCGGACTTTCTCCGGACTCATCTGCAAAATCAATTGTTAGATCTGCAGACACGCCGCACACTATATGGTAACCACCATTCTTTAAAGTAAATGTTACCAGCGGGAGGCTTTCTCTGTTCCTGCAATGCGGCAAGAGCGGCCCCCAGTTGGGTCTTGCATTCCTCCAGCTCCTGGGACAGCCTAGTATTCTCCTCTGTAAGAACTTGCACATTATAGATGATCCTTAAATCAGTTCTGCTAACTGTTTCAAGTCGCAGGGGCTACTGATACATATAAATCGTCAGATTTACTCACCCGTACATCCTTTACATACTGATCCGTGGCTTTGGCTAGACCATCTTGAGCAGCACGTAGGTACGCCTCTCCAGAATTGAGGCGTCGAACGCCTCTATTGAGAAACAAGCGTCACGGAGTACGGCCCGGTGGCGCCTATGCTTCATGGCGCTTTCCACTTCTGAGTTTGTAGCAGACAATCTATCAACATCCTCTGTCGGGGGATTATCCGGCACCTGCCCCATATCGCCTTCCGCCTCTATGTCCGGTCCTGGCGCCCGACTGGTGGAAGCTTGATTGGCAGCATCACCGGACATATTCCGGCGAGCGTTCTTTCTATTAAAGAAACGCGTGAGTCATTACATTTTGAGAAAGACGACAACCACAGAGTGGGGTTTTTCCTATACCTTTGCGCCGGCGTCTCTGTCCTGACCGCCTTCCTTTTTGGCCTACCAGGCCTCGGCACCTCTTGTTGGCGAGTTCCCGCGGGTTCGGCAGGGCATCCCGAATGCCTTCCCTGTAAAAGATGCCATGTGTATGTGGTGGGTGAAGTGCCTAAAAGGGGATCCTAGTTTTGGAGTTGGGACTTTTTGATTTTTCTTACCTGCAATGCAGGGAGCAGTCCGGGATAGTCGGCCGTAATGGCCACCGGGGCATCGTCGCAGCTTAACTGATAGAACTGCTGATCTATCAGTTCCACGGAGATAACCGGATCATCTTCGAGTCCCGGATCGATGGCCCGGTCAGGGTCCTCTGGTTGCGGAGAAGGGCTGCTGACCTCCTTTATGGCTTTTCATAGTTCCTGCCGCAAGGTGGCAAGGTGAATACTTACGACTAAGGATGCAGGAAAAATGGGAGCAGGGAAATATAACTTACCCAGCTTGGAGGATTGTACATGGAGAATCTATCCCGTGGCTTGATGCGGGTGAACTCCTCTTCCTCGCCCTTGAACAGTTTGGACAGAATCTTCGCTAGAGTGGCAGCATTATCCGGACCCTTACGCCCGTAGCGGGTGGCGTCATCCGCCCTGTTATAACACCACAAGGGGTGCCCACGATATTGTAGTGGCTGCACTCCCCGCATTGTGCAAATCAACATAACTTCGATTATTGTCAATCTGGATCGATCTAGTGCTTTGATCCGGTTCATCAGATAGAGGACTTCTCTGTTGTCTTCCGCCTGGGGGCTCCGTGGGCGCCAACTTTGGCGCTTCTTCAGAGGGGCATTGTTGAACTCGGGTAGACCCCGCCGAACAGGCTCCGGAAGGGGGATGTCCTCCATATAAAACCACTCTGAAGGCTAGTCTTCGGACGGCTTCTTCGGGGTACCGGACAAATATCCAGTATCGGCGATGCGCCATACTTCGGCTCCACCCACTTGATAAAGTGATTCCCTCTGTGTGAGGTACAAGGCAAAATAGCCTTTTCCACAGCTCGGAATGAGCCTCGCGGCCTAGGAACAACTCGCAGAGAGCAACATAGCCTGCGATGTGCGGGATGGAGGCAGGGGTGAGATTGTGTAGTTGGAGGCCGTAGAACTCTAGGAGCTCGTGGAGGGACGGATGAATTGGAAATCTGAGTCCCCTTAGTAAGTAAGGAACAAGGCTAACCCGTTCCCCCATGGAGGGACAGGGAAAGTTCTCCGCTTGCTCCCCGCCATTGTAGGTGGCGAGCCCGGCTCGAACGGGCACTATGTACGCCGGAAGGAGAAATCCCTTAGTCTGCAGCTGGACTAATCAACTGTGCGGGACTGAACACCTCTCCCAATCACCGGGCTTAGGGCTATGGGGGCGGGAGGAGGAGCTGCGGAGGTCGGCCATGCTGGAATGGATCTTTCTGAAGCATGCTCTGATGAATTCTCGCTGGGGGAGGATGATATGGATTGGATCTAAGAATCCCCATCCCTTTAATAGACAATTTATTTATCTGGCTAGGGGGCGAATGTAAAAATGCCCTGGCGCCTTGTATTCATTCGACGTGTGGGAGATAGCCCTTATTGGGCCCAGAAGCCAAGAGGTTCAACATTTATGGAGCCGGACACTTCTTATGAACACTTGAAAGTAGGAGAAGAACCCACCTTGGAATGCTGAAGAAAAACTGCGCGCCGGACTCATCGTCATTGAAGCCTGGTTCGGGGGCTACTGAGGGAGTCCTGGATTAGGAGGTCTCCGGACAGCCGGACTATGTCCTTTGGCCGGACTGTTGGACTATGAAGATACAAGATTGAAGACTTCGTCTCATGTCCGGATGGGACTCTACTTAGCGTGGAAGGCAAGCTAGGAAATACGGATATGTATATCTCCTCCTTTGTAACCGACCTTGTGTAACCCTAGCCCTCTCCGGTGTCTATATAAACCGGAGGGTTTTAGTCCATAGGACAACAGACAATCAGACCATAGGCTAGCTTCTAGGGTTTAGCCTCTCTGATCTCGTGGTAGATCTACTCTTGTAGTACCCATATCATCAATATTAATCAAGCAGGATGTAGGGTTTTACCTCCATCAAGAGGGCCCGAACCTGGGTAAAACATCGTGTTCCCTGCCTCCTGTTACCATCCTCCTTAGATGCACAGTTCGGGACCCCCTACCCGAGATCCGCCGGTTTTGACACCGACAGGTGCCGTAAAGGCCACACACGATTCCATTAAGACACGATAGGTGATATAGTCGCGTACAAGCTTCCTAGGGAAAATGTGCGGCTTATATCAAAACACAAAAAAGTAAAAACAAGCAACACACAATGTGGTTCCATTTGAACCATCACACGGACTCGACTACGCATATGGGGGTACACGACTCATCCTACCCTAGGGGTTCTCGGACTTGGTAGTCATGCCTACTCGGAGAGAAGGGCGTTCAGTGTTCAGTTTCTGGACTCCCCTTGTGGTGCCAATGGGTATGCGATAGTCGGCCACCTATTGGGACTCATCCTTTTAATGTGCCCAAGTTCACCACACCAGTGACAATTGACGGAAGCAAAAAGATTGTCATTCAGTCTTGGGTTATGTCGTCGGTGGCCTGACGATGATCTTCTGCGAGGTGGATATGGAAATTCATTCCTAAGCCTCCCGCGTGGGGTTTGGTTGCGGGTTTTCCAAAGCTCCTCGATTTGTTGCTCCTGATTGGTAATGTGGGCTTGTAAGGCAGTGATTTGCTGTCCTCGCTCGGCCACCTTCTTCTTCTCGAGGCAGTGGAGGTACAGAAGTGAAGGGAGGTCTTGGCGAGCCTTAAGGAATGCTTCGGTAAGGTGACGTAGAAGGTAGTCTCCTGCGTTGATGAAGCGGATCTGGTACTTGAGGGTTGGATCCTCATCTTCTCGGGAAATCATCACTTGAGTTGGGGCTCCAAATCCGTTTTTGCCAGGTAGATAGTGGGTGGCATGTTCTTCTTTCATTTCTGGAAGGAGGTCTCAAAGACGGAGGAGCGCTTCATATGCCACTTGCTGAATGGCTAGGTCTCTTGTTGGCATGGTTGGTCCAATGAAGAACCACCCATGGGGTGAGGTCTTGGCAGGCACAAAAACCTTGGCGTAGAACTCCTTCTCGAGCACATCATTTTCCAGTTCATGCAGGGTGTACATGGGCAGCAAGGGATAGTGGCATTGTTGGAGGCAGTCTTTTAGGAGTGATGGGAATCCTGTCATAAGGAGTCTCAAGGGGGCGATGACCATCTACAAAAGTTGAATAGGGGAGGTCAATAAGGAGAAATATCCCTTAGGTTTGGGAAATCACAGCAAAGGAGAGGAGTATAGAGGGTCTTGCAAACGGGTTTTGTCATATCTAACGCCCATGCTAACTAAGGCTTCCTACAGTCAGGATGGCTCTGGTACCAGCTCTGTGGGGACCCCGACTCATAAGTTGTGATCATCGAATATACGTGTACAGTGATCCCAGAGATCAATGCTCACTGAACACAGAGAAACTGAATAACAAGAGTCTTACATCCATACATATCGTCTTACACAAATTATGACCATTATGGTCAAGTCTTACATAGATAAAGCCACAAGGCCTGAATACCAAATAAACTTAAGCAGCGGAAATATTCGTCGATAAGTAGAACCCATGCCATCTGCCTTAACCCTACAGGCATTCTGACTGGGAAACGTCCTAGTTCGCATGTTCGTCTCCAAAGAACTCTTCTTCGAACTCCTGTTCTTCCATGCCTGGCCAATTAAATAACCAGTGGCAAGCCAATGAGTACTTTGAATGTACTCGCAAGCAACCCATGTTTTGGCTCAAGATACAATAATGCATGACATAGGTAAATTTTTGCAAAAAGCTAATTTTGTTGTGTTATGACATGTTCAATAACTGGTAAAACATGCATCATATGAATTCAAGTAACCTTAGGAACTGGTTACAGATATCAACATAAAGGGAGTGGGCTCCAAGCCAACTCATCCAAGTCAAGTCCTTTGACTTGACCCAAGTAGTTCTTCCCACACACTCTGGTTTGTAAACATGTGGACGTAGCCCAAGAGCGGTTACCCAACTGTCCTTGACCGTGGACACGGCTATTCGAATAGTTTTACACTCTGCAGAGGTTGCACACTTTACTCACAAGATCCGGGGAACTTCCGTGTCATCCATGACCCGCGGTACCTCAAGTACCCGGGGTAAGCACCAGATCACTATCTTTCCATAGACGACACTAACAAGGAATCCACTCATTGTTCCGTATCCTCACGATGTACATCATACGAGGCTCACTCGAGATCGTATCACCCGAGAGGGGACACAACGGTGTATCCGGTGCCCTGTGAAAACAGTCATGGCCGCCCTACCTGGCACGACCCCATCCCGAGAGAGGGCAACAAAAACTCTCCCGTCACTAGTAATGCGGGCTCCAAGCTAGTATCGACCTAGGTAATTAGTAATGCCCTTTCCCATATAAGGGTAGAGTGGTTGCGCATGTAAGGTTGGAATAACGGTCGCAGCTTAAACCAATTCGTTTTGAAAACAACACACGCACTTTCCTCGGTACACCACTTCGTCATCAAGTGGTTTACCCAACTCATATCTCCCTTGGGCATAAGTGGCACCCGACGGGGTTTTCGAAAAGTCTTTTGAAAATACTTTGTCTCCATCACGATGCATATTCCCGTCCCTTTTTGCATAGCAACTACTTTAGCATCCTATCTACCGCCACCGGCATAACCCTCATAAGAAGCTAGGGTCATGCACAATGCAAGTATCAACGGGGAAGTAATGGTGGCAAAACACCCCATGTGGTCACCACAATATCATGTCTCCGATGCAAGCAATAAAAGTGCTATATGACATGCATAAAAAGGGTTTCATGGACATGGTCAAAGGGCTGCTTGCCTGTCTCAGCAAGGTCTTCTGAGTCTTCAAAGTCTTCTAGTCCAACTCCTTTGTCAGCAACGCAATCTATCGTCACAAAATAGTAGCTAGAAAAGAAATAAGGCAATAATAAAACAAAAAATCAAAGTGCTTAGAAAAATGTCAACTCATGTTTGTTAAATACTAGGGTGAAAACTAAGAAGGGGAAAAATCCTAGTTTTGGATTTGGAGTCATGGAAACAGTGCTAGGAATTTTAAATGACAGTCATAAATGCTCAAATTCAAATTTAAATTTGAACAATGAAGAAAAGTTGGTTTGATAAGAGTGAAAACTGCACCAATAAATAGGTGGGATTATTACAAGAATTTTGGAGTTGGAATTATTGCATCTGGATTATTATTTCATCCTATGGAACTTTTGGAAAACTGACAGAAAATGAAAAGGAAAAAGGCCACTATGTAACTGGGCCTATTTGGCCACAGTGCAGCAGGCCCTGGGGGAATCTAGCACGCGCAAGGCTGCCACGTCGAAGGAGTATTCGGGAAATACGCCTCCAGCCGATGCAGTGAACCGGTGCGTGCGCGTGCGTTTTTGAACCTGACGGGTGGGGCCCACCCGTCAGAGTGTGAGGATGATCGACGGGCCCTACGACCGTCGTCTTCAACCTCGGGCCAGAGAGGGAGGCGAGCTCACCGGCATCGCTCTGGTCGACGGTGAGGCGATCTGAGGGCACCGGCATGCTCAGGGCGGAGTCGCCGTTCGGGTGGAGGTGGAGGTGGTCGCCGGAGTGTAGGGGTTCGCCGGCGACGAGGAAACTGGCGAAAGAGCTTCGGGAGGTGGCGATTCCGGCTGTTTCCGGTTTCAAAAGAAGCGGGGAGGAAAGGGGAAATGATCAGTGAGCCGCGGAGGTTCCAAATCAAGGAAGAGGAGTGGCGGAGAGGGCCTGTACCCTGAGATCGACAGCGACCCGAGGCGGCGGAGCTCGAGCTTGATCTCGAGCTCGGGTGCTCCTGGAGGAGAGTGGAGGGCATAGGGGGCCGATTTGGAGTAGGAAGGAGTGGGTGGTGGTGAGGGAGAGGCTCGGGGAGGCCCTTAAATAGGCGAATGGCAGGGTGCCATGGACCCGTGCGCCGGCGAGCTCCTGCTCATCGCCACAAGGCTCGGGAGGAGCTGGCCCCGTGTCTGGGGTGTTCCTGGGCGTGGACTACACCAAGGGGAGCTAAGGGAGAGAGCGGGGTAAGGCCAGAGATGCCATGCATGTGAGGCCACTCATTGGAGCTCTCGGGCGGTTGGTGCATGTGCGAGGAGGGGCAGCAGGAGGGAGAAGGAGGAGGGGGACAGGGGTTTAGCATGACGCAGACGCCGAGGCACATCGTCGGTTGCGCTGGGGAGGCCTGAGGTGGCCGGGAGTGGTTGGCAGGGGCGGCTATAGTGCAGGAGCGCACTGTAGCACGCTCTAGAGCGCCCAAATGGCCGACATGGCATTTTTTTATGCAATGTGGGTCGGCCAAAGGTGTCTGGTAGCTCTAGGGGGAAGTAAATAAGTGGGATATGGCCTTGGATGCCCTGGGTGGCCAGTAGGAGAAGAGAGAGGTAGAAGAAGAGGGAGAAAAGGGTTGTCCAGGGAGGTAAATGGGGGTATTCTACCCCTCAATCATTGAGCAACGGCAAGGGGAGAGTTACTGGAGTAGGAGAGGATCAGGATCAGCTGTGGTACAAAGTTGAGCTCATGGAGATAAGTGGAAGAGGTCAACAATAGTATTTTGGTAAAGTGTCAAAAGGTGTTTGATAATGGTTTGGGCAAGTAGATGATTTCCATTTGCCATGATACTCCACAGCGTGAAATTACACATATAATTACGTCCTTCCACCTATTTGGAGCTTCTTTGGGCAAAGTTGCCAATGCAACTTTTGTAAACCCTAGAAATCAACAGAAATGGACTTGTGTAGATATAGTTGAGAAAATCACTTCCCCTTGATGCACCACTTGGTGAAGTGGCCTCATTTGGTCATGTGAACATGCTCACAAAAGTTGGGGTCAAGGAGAGAAAGTTGGTAGTACAAAGTTGTTGAAATTTGATTCTGGTCAGAGAGAGTTTTGGGGCATTTTGGTGAACCAAAGTGACCTTAATTGAGATGAGGCTCTGCAAGGTGATCACAATATGCATTAGTGACTCTCTTGATTTTACTTGGATTTTTATGAAAATATTTCCTGTAGAAATATTTCAAATCCTTGAAATTGTGAGAAATAGTTTTGGGAGGTTTTGTCCAATACTTTGAACACGACCATGTGTTGAAACTCTTATATATGGAAAATACATGTCCACTGAGTTCCCCTGATTTTTGTCAAATATTTCTGAAACAATAAAACAATTTTCCCTATTAAAGACCATTTCCGGCCTGAAGAAAAAGATTTTAATTAAAATAGGAAAATAACTTTTAAAATTATATTTTTGTGGTTTATGGGAGTACTATATCTAATAGGATTCAAATATACCTTTTGAAAGATTTTTCACACCCCAAATCAAGTAATTGCTGTGCAAACCTCAATTCAGGGGGTTTTGGAAAACTAATTTTAGAAAATACTTTTTGGCCAAATTATTTTTGTAAGAAGATACTATATTTCTCTATACACAAGGCATGATCTTTGGGCAGAAGCTTGGGGCAAGGAGATGAGGTATAGAAGGTGGACTTGTATTGACTTTAAAGAGCACTTGAAAAACACAGAGAGAAAACCAACTCCAAATAAAAAGCCAAATAATGCAAAAGTTTTTTGTCAAACCACACTTTATCATGATTTATTAGCTTAAGTGTTGTGGCATGAAAATCAGGGTGTGATAGCAGTTCTGGCTCGTTTGATAGTCATCATCGAGTAAGCTGCGTCCTGCACGAACATCTCGATGGTAACCCCAAGTCCATAAGAGCAATGGAGGGATTCATTAGCTCCAGGATAAGAAGGGTATATCCTGACTGTACAAAGGTATTGGCTCTGATTGAAGTCTCGAAACTGCTCCTCGACGGTATACTCAGGATACCATCGATAGCCTGTCTCGATCATCACTCGGACCAGCATGGCTGTGCGACCAGGTACATCAAGGCACCGAGTCAGACAAACCACTTGATTCTGGGAGCGGTTGGCCATCTGAAAGCATGAAATATTGCAAGGCATTAGAATTTTCTACGAGAAATCGGACATCATAACGGCTAAATGCTCAGAAAAAATTTGAGACATTCACAACAGTTTGCAAAACCACTCAACAACATCATATCAAGGTTCTGGTTCAACTGACAACAAACTAAAAGTAGTAGAAACTGAACTGGGTTTGTAACCAACAATCCTATAAGTTACTACGGATTAGTAACACGTGAACCTAATAGAGAGAGGAGAGCCTAGTCCTTAACCCACGAAGAATGAGAAGAGAATGACTCAGATCAGAGGGCATAAGCTAAAGGAGTAAAAAGAGCCTTACGTCCCTGCAACAATCAATTCCCCTACATATAACTAAAGCATTTCTAGATTCGAGATCGACCAGTTTGGCTTAACGAACCTACAAGCAGTCCGGCTCTGATGCCAACACTGTCAGGACCCCGATTCTATGTCACACTGATCTATCCTGTAACACCTCATATCACTTTACGTCCTCACGCACGTTATTCCCATGGGTGTCGCCTTACCATGGCCTGGGACCGTTTGCGCCATTTGGCTCACGCATATCATAGTGTCGCTAGCATCCATATGACAGAGAACCCGGGCTGACATGGCTAGTCTTGAACCCAAAGCGGCACAAACTTACGGGGACAGGCATACATGAATCAACATCGAGCATGTCGGTCAGCAGCTTCTGAATCCGGGCTGTAGCACTGGTCTAATAGGACTCTGGGAATCTAGGCTGTAGCAGGCTAGGCAGGACTCCAGATGTCACCGCGTGACATTTCCCCGAAGGGACAGACACGAGAATGAAGTGAATCACATGCCGGCTAGTCAAGTGTTCCGGAGCAGTAGTGCTGGGCTAGCAGGACTCCGGTGAACCGAGCTATAGCGGCCTACTATGGCTCATGGAAGCACTAGACTACATTTCCCCATAAGAGAGGCCGCCAAGGATAAACAACTAGATTGTCGGATTCCACACATACCAAGCATTTCAATCATACACACAATATGCTCGATATGTGTAAATACAACATGGCATCACAACAAAACTCTACAACTCAAAGTACTTTATTTAAAGGCTCCGGAGAGCCATACATAACATGTTCATACAGGTAGGGGTCACATGACCCGACACTCAAGTCATACAAACAGACAAGCACACGCGGAAGCAAACTTGTCTGAGTACAGACAACTAGAAAGAAACATGGCTTGACTAAGCCTGTCTATCTACATAGGCCCTCCATGGCTCGGAATCACCACCTGGGTGGCAAGTCACTCATCGACGTTGAGAACTACGTAAAACCTGTCGGAGGCGGCGGTGTTGTCGTCTGAAATAGTAATTAAAGCACCATGAGTACAAAGGTACTCAGCAAGTCTTACTTCAGATCCTACTATACATGCACATTCTCAAGAAGGTACTGGAGTCATAGCAGCAAGCCAGCTTTGATTCTTGGCTAAGCTAGCCTACGAGACACTACTTGTAAAATAGTTTCCGCACATGAGTCCACTAATCACCATCACAATACTCCACCATGTATCCTCCCTCGTCATCCTACGAGAGGGCCATCCGCGGTAGTCACACTTATCTTGAGTCTTTTAATAGTAACTATTAACTTGTCTATGAACTATATAGGCAACCAAGTAGTCCATTACCGCGGACGCGGCTATTCGAATAGATGACGTTAAACCTGCACGGGTGTACTTCTTCATACACGCTCTCACCACTTTTCGTCATTTACACGACATGTACTCGGCAACCTTCAAGCGGAAGCCCAACGAGGGTGTCAGCCACGGCCTACCTAAACACTCAAGTCTCTAGTCCAGGTCTATCGCCTATCCAAGTTCCATCCGCAGGGAGTCCGGCCGAGGTTTCCACATACGGCCCCGAACAATGTGTACAGGGTCCCGAGATGCCAAACGGGTGCCCGGCATACCCGGCCACGGTGTATCTACCGCATCATAGCCCACCCCTAGGGCCAACGCTACGCACGGCCGCCAACACATATCCTATAAACACCAGAAACTAGTTGCAACTCCTGGACAGAGAGCTAGGGTGGTTAAGAAGCCGAGAGGGTCCATTGGTTTCGGGCCCAATGCATGGTAGTAGCTGGTTCTTAAATCACACATATACAGATCACGGTGCTTAAGGACGGTTCCAATGAAACAACCCACCATGTACTCATACATGGCCTCTCATCGATACCTTTACCAAATCGTGTTTCAACACATCACTTGCATTACCCACATATTCATTTCACTCTAGCCCATCACCTAGATGAACCAGACCTGAGACAACTCTAAGCATAGCAGGCATAGCAAGGTAGGAAACACAGACATGGCTCAATCAACTCCTACACATGCTATTGGGTTTCATCTAGTTACTGTGGCAATGACAGGTCATGCAGAGGAAAAGGGTTCAACTACCATAGCACGCAACAGTAAATGAGAGCAGGAGCGAGAACATGGGATTGTATCGATATGATCAATGGGGCTGCTTGCCTGATGGAGTAGTAGTAGGGTACTGCCCTTCGGTCGGATATTCGAAGGTATCCTCGGAGGCAGATCCTACCACGAAAGACACCACAAAACACAATCATCACATGGCAATATGCAGCAATATGATGCATGCTATCACATGGCAATATGGTGTGTCTTGGCTAATGCATTGTAAACAGGTTGGTTTGAGTCCATTTGATTCAAAGATTCAAATGAAAACTCATGATATTATGTAATATAAGTGCATTAGCTTGTTTCACTTAAACAGCAAGGTTAAAGTGTTCTGACATGCATGAAACCATTAAAGATGGAAAGATTGGATTTTTCTGATCATTTTTCATATATATAAATCTTTGCATTTGGAGTTATAGATTAATTTCTATGAATTTTTGAAGTTTGTAGTATTTTCTGGAATTTCCTGTATAAAAGTAAATCCAGAAAATACTTCTAGCGTCAACAGTGCGTCATGGTGACGTCAGCGGTCAACGGAGCTGCTCCAGGTCAAACTGACCAGTGGGTCCCGTCTGTCAGTAGTTAGTTAAACTAACCAAAATTAGTTAGCGCTAAACCTGGGTTAATTAGGAGGCCGAGCCCCACTTGTCATAGACCCAGGGGGTCAAACTGGGCCCACCCGGTCAACGGTCAGCGGGGTCAACTCACCGGCGTTTAGCCGCCGGCGAGGCCAGACGCGGCGGGGCGATGAGGGTTTTGTGCTCCGGCGACCAAAACAACGGCGGAGCACATCAACGTGATGCGGGGAGTGAGCCGCGTCGAGTGGTGGTGGTGGCTGGGCTCCGGGTCGCCGGAAACAACGCCGACGATGAGTGTGGCGGTGGCCGGAGCTCGTGTGAGCTCGGGCTCATCGCTAGGGGCACGGCAAGGGGCGTGCGGTGGTGCTACGGGTTCCCGGTGATGCGGTGAGTGTAGTGGACAAGGTGGTGTGGCCGTTGGGTGGCCGGAGCGTCGTCGGTGACGAGCTCGGCGGTGGCTTGTTGCGGTGAAGTTTCGTGCGGTCGCTATGGTGCTCGAGAGAGAGAGAGAGAGAACGGGAAGGATGGAGAGGTGGCTGAGCTCACGGCGATCACGTCGGAGCAGACGGCGAGGTCGGGGACGAGCCGGTGCGGCGGGGACGGCGAAAGGGATCTCCGGCGGTGGCGGAGTCGGGCGAGGTCGTTGCAGCAGCTTCGGGGCAAGCGAGCGCTTGGGGCTCGGCCTGCTCGAAGGAGAGGAGGGCGGCGGAGGTTCTAGAAACGGTGGTGCGGCGCGGGGATGACGAAGAGCGCAGTTATGTCGGCGGTGCGGCGGTAGGTGTGTCGGCCATGGCGGGAGAGGGCGAGGGAGAGAGGCAGGGGCGTGTGGATGTGTCCAGGGGTTCGGGGAGGCAACGTGGAGAACGTCCAGCGCGTCCAGAGGCGAAGCGGCAAGCAGGTGGCGGCGTGGCGAGCTCGTGCACGCCGGCGTCACCTCCCTGCCTGCCTGGCGGGGAAGAAGCAGCAGGCTGGCACGGGCCAGCACAGTGCTGGCCGCCAGGTGGGCTGGGCGGTGGGTTGTGGCCAGGTAAGTGGTTTTTATTTTATTTTCTGTTTTTTGTTATTTCTGCAAGTTTGTGGCATTTCTAAAATACCTGGGCATTTCCAAAATTCACCAAACTGCACATGCTCACTGTATGGAACATATCCAACATGGAACATTTTAGTTTGGGATTATTTGGACATTTAAAATATTTACTAGCATTTAAATGCCAAAATGCAAGTTACATATGATTTAATTGAATGATCTTGTGATGACCTAGAAAATTGTGAACCCATTTTGTCATAGGTTCTAACCCAAGACAAAAAGGGTGGACTTTTTAGAAGGGCATTTCAGGTTCATTGAAAATGATTTTAGTAAACCCTAGTTGTTTTCAGGGGGTGCTGGGGGTTCTGTCATCCCCATTTCAAGTTTCTGGAAAAGTAAACATGATGCAAAACTCTAATGCATGAACTAGCTAGGATGTGACAGACACGGAGCCGGGGAAGACGCGATAGTGTATGCCCACGCTAAGGGGAGTAAGACCGCTGACTGGTCGGCTGTGGGGTGAGGTTGACGTCGGCGGAAAATAATAGGAGGTGCGGGTGGGTAGACGGATGGCCTGGCGGCAGCACAGCCGGCCACAGGAGGAGGGAGCAGGCAGTCCCGCTAGTGCTAGTTTGGGTGGCTGGAGCAGGAAGATCAGAGATTGAAGAAGCATGGCGGCCGTTTGATGGACATCCAACAGTCACTGCTCTGTGTTGACTAAGTTGACAAAGCCTTTTGTACACGTCAATATTTTTTAGGACAACATCATCATGAACCTAGTAGGGCCACAAGTCAACCTCCAAATTTGTGGAAAATAGCATAGAGCCCATTAGCCATTATTTTCAATAATTTACAACCCATTTGCTAATTCTTAAGGATATTTGAAGCCCGTATTCTTTTTATTAGCATTACAGACCATATATTCTGGGCATTGCTAAAAATATTAAACAAATTTTTTCATATTTCGGTGGGGTTCGAACTCTTTTAATCACAAAATTTCGAGTCATGTTAAAAATAATTTTTTAAAAATTATATAAAAATAAAATTCAAAAAACAATTCTCCGCAAAAAAAGAATGAAATTTAAAATCTTAGCTAGCAAGATGCACGTGCGTTCCACGGAATATGAAGATGCATTTGTATGACTTGTTTATCTTGTGGGAGAATAGATGATATTTTAATGTAATTTCCAGTTGGCTTTGGTTTTTAGAAGAGTAGAGAGTAGAGAAATCCAGAAAAAAAAAATGATATTTTAGAGTAATTGCCGGTTGGCTTTGGTTTAAAAATTTACAGCCCATTTCTTACAACTTATAGCCCATTTTCTGGGGAAGTACATTTCTTACTACTTACGTCCCTCCTTGTCTTGAAAGTTTAGCAGCCCAGCAGGGCTGAAAAAAGCAAGTTGGCTCGGTTTTGGTATTCTCCAACAAAAGATCTGGGCTAGCCATTTTCAGAAAGAAAAAAGAAATCAACTAGGCTCGTCATGTGCTTAAATAAAAGCGTAAGCGTGGGCTAGACGGGCCACAGCCCCCGTACAACGCGCAGTTGAGCTCTGTCTCTAAAACTAAAAAACAACTGGTAAGTTGCTGGGTCCCTGGTGTTATCTGCTCGTTGTGTAATTTTCTCGTTTATTGAATACATTGACAATGCCGTGGGACCTAGTTGTCAAACAATTAGGAGGAAGTATTTTTTTGGCTTGTAATAACGAGGCACCTGCTTGCGTAATGCAATGACCCTGGTGGGTCCCTACTGTCAGCCTCTCCATGTACAGTCATCTCCTGATTCCTCTTGGTTGTTACCATGTTGACAACGCTAGACAGCGGCAGGCACAACAAGCGAACCAAGGCGGAGAATGATGGCAAGGTCTCGGACGGCAACGAACAGCAGCCGTGGAAGATGCGGCATTGTGGTGGCAGGAGGAGGGGAGCACGAGGGCAACAACATGCAACTCAAGCTTACAAATAGTACAAAAAGCCCAAGGATTAATTGTTCATCAATTTTTTACACAAAACCTAGATTGAACATGCCAGTAACATCTAACCCAACCACTCTTTTTCACAGTCACAAAAAATGGATCGGTCTGATCCATAAAATCAACATCCTGTGCAAAAAATATTATTTCAGGATGACTACAACTTGTTGTAAATAGAAGCCGAGCACGTTTAGAAGCCCATTTGTCCACCTGAAACTTCTTTTTGCTGTTCAATGTGTCTGTCCATGAGAAATCTCTTGTGGTAAAACTTAAGCGTCATGGACAATAGTAAGCTCACATTCAACAGGAAGAATGTGACAAAGCTTCTGTTTGCCTGGTTAGATGCATATCCTTCCATCATTATTGTCCTCAAATGAATGTCATGAGAACTGAGAAAATCCTGGTGCTTATTACGTCACCGATTGGTTATACGTTTTTCTCCATGTGGTTGCAGTACCTAAGTAGACATGAAGATTTCGAAACAGTTAAGGTCTGAAGAAAGAGTATGTCAAAAGAGCAACAGCTGAACGGTTAATTCTAGTACAATATATATGGTCTTTCAATGTGCATGAAATCATCACCTTTATATATAAATTCTCGAGAGACCTAAAGCATCACAGCAAGCCAATAATTATGTTCAGATCATAACTAAACATTCTGATATATAAGATCTTGACAGAATCCAGCAGCATTGATAGGCTATCCATGGACGAACTCTTCATTGAGCATACAACATAACATTAGTACCCAAAGTGTACTCCAAGATGATATAAAACTTATGTGCACAAATGAAAAATGCAGCTTATGATTACAAATGTGTAGATGATAATATACGGTACCTGAAAAAGTGAGGAGCCAAACACCAACTTGTTGTGATCATCAAACGGATCACTAATTAGACCCAAGGTCTCCAATTTGGGAAGAGAGTTGATAGTTATTTGCGAAGGTTTATGACAATCATTAAGGAGCAACCTTCGAAGTGAAGGGGCATCTTCGATGATGAGCTGCTGTCCTTCAAATCAAATTCAAATGCTTTTAAGGTGAGGCGACTTTATTTGGAGACAACCGATAGGGATTTCTATTCCCAAAACAATCAACAAGCGCTCTAGGGCAGGGCAACAGGGGATGATGTTTTGCAGTGAGGCCTCCGACAGATAAACCACCACAAGCGAAAGTTTTTTAGCAATGGGAGTCGAAGCATTTGTACCAGATCGTCTTGTAGGTGGCACCGGGTGAAGGTGGCGGTGTGGAGAGAGGAGGAAAACCGCAAGATGGACAACAGTGGTGTGGGCACGAATTCTTGGTGTGTTCATGGTATGAAACTTTCGTGGTAATGGTAGAACTCAAACTGCTGGAATTTTTCAAATTTAGGGGATGTTAGCCAAGCGTCCATCGTGCCGGGTATGGATAGCAGGTAGCATGTCGAGATGCAGAGGCATTGAACGGGGCCCTGCTAGTGAGAGGAGACGATGGCTCTGAGGAGATCAAATTCAGGAAGGACAGATATCTAACGATGGTCGAGATTGAGGGGTGCGGTGCGCCACAGAGGGCACCACCGAGTCGAGAGGACTTGTGTGCAGTAGCAATCCTTGGTGGGGAGAAGCGAGATGATCTCCTCAAGGATGACGTTCGAGAGATCGCTGATGCGGTCCACCAGACATTCTACCAGTTCCTCATAACTGGGTGGGGGGGCTCGCCACTTCTCCCCACGCTGTCGGGTGTGGGGTCTACAACCAGCATCGCCACTGGCGGGAGCCTCATCTTCTTGGCACTGGGGCCAGCCGACACCATTTTCCTTGTGGGCGTTGCACCAAGCTCACGGGTTTGAGAAGAGTAGCCAGAGACGAGCCTAGTGGCAGTGCGAGTGGGGAAGAAGGAGGGATGTGGTTTTCTGTAGGAGTGGAAGAAGAGGAGCATGCGTTTTCTGTACGAGTGAGGAAGAAGGTGAGCAGGGGTTTTCTGGATGAGTGAGGAAGATGGGGAGCGGGGGAATTGGGGGGAGACGGAAGCGGGAGAGCGACCTGCAATATAAGTGGAAGCGAGGAGGAAGGAGGGTTTTTCTGGTATCGCCCCCTCTTCAAGAAATATGGGCTTCTCCTCGCAAAAAACAAAAACAAATGGGTTTTAAGATGGATAGGCTTTGCATCGGCCCAGTCGGCTGCCCGTGTTTCATACTAGAGGGCCTTGTGCTAGAGGCAGCCCAAGACACTCTCTAGCTTATTGCCCATCCGAAAGAAAGAAAAAGACAAACCTCCAGCTTATGGCTACTCATTGGTAACCTTTTTCAACTTAGCATCCACCAAATTATAGGATGCAGTACTGGATGTAGACAATCACACTGGTCGCGTAGCGTGGCAAAGTGAGGTGTCAAATAACATGCCTACAATGTAGTTACTAGATTGTGAAGGTTCACAGGCTAGTCAACATTCACATTAAACTAAGCTTCAGAAGATACGGTATGCATACTAACATTCAGAAGAACAAAAGTTCAGCATGTTTATGCATCTCAACGATTCACCATACTATAACTAAGACAAAGTTGTGAGAAGGTGTGGAAATAAAGAAAAGCAGTCGATGCTTCTCTGAGCAAAGGGCCTCCCTGCGCACGCATTAATTTCATGGGCATGCTTGTTTCTTCTCAATGTTGTGAGCACTTTGAGCATGTTGGCAACTCCACAGCTAGCTAGATGCCTCATCTTGCAATTGATGCTGACACATTTGCAGCAAACACATGAGGCAATAGAGATGACTCAACATGAGTCCATATTGTGGAGTTCCCCGGAAATCATCTTCATTGTCCTGAATCTAAAAAGATAGGAAAACAATAGCTATACTTAAATGGTGTTGCAAAACAGTAACACATATCGATAGCTCGGCATGACAAAACACGATCATCTGGACGAAGGGGATACTGACCTGCCTGAGGAAGATTGTATATAATTTCATAAGTCCTTAGTTGATTTCCACCTTCGGCTGCACTACTTGTTTGGTCCTCCACACATGACAGGATCGTTCTGCACTGCAATCAGCAAGTCAATGTACGAATAATCTTATTTCATCTTGCGGTGGTCATTGTACCTAGTTACAAATGTAGGAATACCTGGAGCACCATGAGTATAGCTGACAGCAGGTAGATGCAGCCATATAAATTTTGTGCGGTGCTACCAAAATTGAGGTTTGTATCCCTTCCCATTATGAGAATTCTTGTTGAAGTTGGTAGAATGTGACGGCTTGTTCTTTGCATCAAACTTGCCTTTCCCCTGAGATTTGTTCTTATTATTTTGGGGCTGGTCGGGCTAGAAGTTCTTCTCGAGTACCATGTGGGCACTAGAAGCTTCCTCAGCGGCCCAAGCATGTCTGTCTTTTGCTCTCGCCTTCTCTTCAAAATCAAGAGTTCTAATGAGATCTGAAACGAAAAACTCATGTCTCTTGTTTTTCAAAGAAGTAGCCAAATTGTTCCATGAAGGTGGAAGCTTGGCAATGATGGTCCCAGCAACAAATTTGTCCGGCAACACACACTTAAAGTACGCAAGATCCTTAGCGAGTGACTGTATCTCATGAGTGTGCTAAATAACAAAGCTCTCATCAGTCATCTTGTAGTCACAAAATTGCTCCATGACGTACAACTCGTTGCCAGTGCCCGAGGCCCCAAACGTGGCCTCGAGCACAGCCCACATGTATTTGCCGCTGTCAAATGACATATATGAATCCACAATGGAATCGTCAGGAACACTCAGCAGGGCAGCTTTGAATAGGGTATCCATGTTCTCAAAAGCTTCCTACTGTGTAGGATTAAGATCGCCCTCAGGCTTACCCTTAGTGGCGTCATAGCAGTACATGATCTGAAACCAATATACTGCTCTTGTCCGCCACCTTTTATATTGGACCCCCTTAAAAGTAGGTGGCTTCAAAAGCACAGCAAAACCAGTCGGAGTAAATTGCCTATAATCAAGTTTTTGGATTGGATTGTTGAATATATTAGCAATTTACTATGAGATTTAATCTGAATCAACAGTAAATAGATCATGACGACAATTGCAAAGATCGAAGTAATGATGCGGACTAAACCAGGAGGACAGAATCACATACTATATAGCGGGGGCAGAACCACTGTGGTTGATGTTGTCACTCATGTCGTTGATGAAGAGGTTACCGAGGTCGGGGAAGAAGGCTGTTGTTGAGGAAGTCGTCGCTGGCAGTAGTCACAGGAGCGTGCTCACCAAAAACCTGATCGCCCCTCTCCCGTATAGGATCACGAAAGGCGGGGTTCGGAGGACTGCTGTCCCTTCTCATGGTGCACATCGAAAGGAGGGATGGAGAAGAATTGCGTGGCGGCGCTAAGATCTGGAACGGTGCGAAACCATATGATACATCGGTGGCTAGGGTAGAGCCTGTCAGGTCGGTCATGCGAGTAAGACCAAGTATAATAGTACTCCCTCCGTCTCAGTTTACATGGCATGCACGTCGTTCTAGGTTGAGAATTTAACTAGCTATATATGTATTATATGTGATGAAAAATGTATGTTTAGAAGCTACATCCGCTTAAGAATCCAATGATATACTTTTGGTGACATATAACTCATATTTAGTAGTGAAATGGATGATCTCAAACTACGCGCACGCCCTCTAAACTGAGACGGAGGGAGTAGGCCTTTGGCCGAAACCGCACGTCCAAGTCAATAATAGCCCCACTATCCAAAAGATTCAGAAACGGTTGAGTAATTAAGACGTCCGTTAATTATTAATTAAAGCCTTAATAAATTTTCTGACCAACAAAAATATAGACTATGTGCATAGCTTTTGTCCTCGGACAGCCTCATTCCGGAAGAGCGTGCGTGTAGGTTTCCTATTACTCCCTCCTTCCATCTATATGGGGTCTAATGCGTTTTCAAGACCGCCTTTGACTATTGACAAGATTAATAGTACATGACATGCATAATGTGAAAATTATATCATTGAAAATTTCTTTCACATACGAATTTGATGGTATGCTTTGTGTAAGTTGCATGTCATATATTATTGCTCTAACATTTGGTCAAAGTTAGCCTCGAAAAACGCATTAGGCCTTATATAGATGGAAGGAGGGAGTATCATGCTTATGCAAATGCTAGAATATATCACATTATAAAGTGGCGCAACTCACACTCACCTACTCCCTCCTTCCATCTGTATAGGGCCTAATGCGTTTTTCGAGGCTAACATTAACCAAATGTTAGAGCAATAATATAATACATGCAACTTACAAAAAGCATAGTGTCAAATTCGTATGTGAAAGGACATTCCAATGATATAATTTTCACATTATACATCTCATGTACTATTAATCTTGTCAATACTCAAAGGCGGTCTTCAAAAACGCATTAGGCCCTATATAGATGGAAGGAGGGAGTAGCCAACATAGGGCTATATGAAGTTGACACATCATCTAGAACCAACCTAATAGCCTGCTAGTACAACATTTAGTCCCTTTAGTATAATACTATATCATTAATGATGGCCCCACCTTTTGTCTCACAAAGTATGCTGGAGCTCCTGCTACAACCGACTACAAGTTTACAACCCGCTTCTCTTATGTCTCCTCTTCTCTCTCCTTCAACTAAGCACACATACTATATTGAAATCCTTATAGCCTGCTGATGTCAACTAATTGTAGTACTTTCTCTAAAGTTACTCTCCACTATGTAGTCGGAAATGCCGGGCATGCAGCGGGCGGTGCCCTCGGTCGGTGCGCTGCTTCAATGGCGGAAGCAGTGAGAGGTCGTGTCGCCCTGACTTTCCATCAATGTGGAGCAGTGGGCTCAGCTGGTGCCGGGCGGGAAGCGCACACGGGAGGGGGAGGGGTTTTTGGTGGGCCAAGGAGGTGAGAAGCCAACTTGGAATTGGTCCGGACGGGGAAATATCATGTGCTCCCATACTCACTAGTTTCATGCATATGACACTAGTATATGTTACTACTCCCTCCTTTCCGGTTTATAGGGCTTATCTCAAAATCTTAGTTTTTTCCATTCTATAAGGATCAATTTGGTTGTTCCCCATCACAAGTTTAGATTTCAAGGTGCATTAAATAATTGCATGCAAGTATTAAGAGAAAATTGACCAATGCATGTACTTTATGCATGCATGCATGCATTGCAATTAATACAATGGTAAACATAAAATTTTGAGGAAAACAAGAGCACTAATTGGGTGCTTTTGCAAATTACAAAAAGTATTCCACCATTCATCATTTACCTTGGTTGGTGTGATTTTCCAATTGAGCCCTATAAACCATAAAGGAGGGAGAAGTACAGTAATGTTATGATGGCTTCATTTATTAGCTTTTAGACTCATCTTGTCTTGGGAAATGCTATGTTACAGTAACATATTACTCCCTCCTTTCCGGTTTATAGGGATCAATTCAAAAATCTCACCAATCAAGGTAGATGATTAGTGGTGGAATACTTTTTGTAATTTGCAAAAGCACACAATTAATGCTCTTGTTTTCCTCATTAAAATAGGTCTACCAATGTATTAATTACAATGCATGCATGCATAAAGTACACGCATTGGTCGATTTTCTCTTAATACTTGCATGCACTGATTTAATGCACCTTGGAATCTTAACTTGTGATGGGGGACAATCAAATTGAGCCTTCTAAAATGAAAGATCTAAGATTTTGAGATAAGCCCTATAAACCGGAAAGGAGGGAGTATGTTACCACTTCTCATTAACTACTTGCCACATAAGCAAAATTTTCTTGGAGTGCGCTAAGTTACTCCCAATATATCTAGCTGTACAAAGTGTGGGCTATGTAGAGGGCGTAGTAAGCAAGCTTCTCATCGTTTTGTGAGTTGACATGACACATAAAAGTAGTAGTATTTTTTCAAAATGTACATCAAAGTACCAGTGTAGTAGTCTCCAAAAAGGGCCGACCATGTCCATGGCTACCATCCATCCCGTGCTCCGTCATTGAGTATGTGCACAATTCACGTGCCATTCAAGAAAAAAACTACGCACTTTCCATTGAAGAAAAAAATAAAAAAACATGCCACTACGTCATGGTCGAACTTTGATTCGTCCACGCGTGGTTCCCGGCCCTTCAATAAGTGAACAATTACCAAACGCGTCAAGTTATCACATGAGCTACCTCTTCATCCAGAAATGAGCTCCACCGTGCACCCCCGCGCGTGTGTTAGGGAATGAGGCACAAAGTTCGTGCGTTCGTGCATACAATTTTTCTCTTCGTGCACGTACTCCTTTTTTGTGGGTGATTCGTGCACATACTCGGCCGACGTTGGTGACCGTTGGTGAGTCTCACTTATCTTTACATCTTAACATGTACATATACATCTGCATCTATGTTTACACTACATCTAGATCTACATCTACCTCTACTATAGTACAACAAGTTTTAAACATGAGACCAGCCTTTTTCTTGCATGACACGACCAGCCCGTATCGCTCTTGCTCCTCACCTCTCTCAAAGTGCGTCCGGCAAGCGATTTTTCTGTTGATAGAGGTCGGCTCGCTCACACTCGGTCCCACATGTTATAAATCTAAAAAGAATTCTCTGACCAGTGGACCATTGAAAGATGTGTATTTTTCACCCTCAAACGTAAGTTGATGGACAAATAACCCCCCAAAGTCAATTTTGGTATGATTTTTACCCTCAAATCTCTAACACCGGGTATATCATCCCCTTGAGCGGTTTTAGTGTTCACATGTTAGAGTTTAGGTGGTTTTGATTGTTTACTAGGAATTGACTAATTATTTACACTAATGAAATGGCAACGACGCCATCGGAAGCCGCGGATGTCGTCGGAGATGTACCCAATGGACCCTGACCTTCCCTACGAGGAGAGGAGATCATGCGGGTGCCTTTCAAGCTCAAGGGCTTGTCGCCTGCCTACCTCTGGTCCTCCCAGAGCCTTGATCATTGTCCCGCAGCTCACGGTGGTGCTCATTTGCAGGTGGGCGCTACTAGCTAGGATACATAGTTGAGTTAATCGAGTCCTACTTGTAAATCAATTGTGTCCTTCGCCTAAGCTATGCCACTACTAGAAGAAAACTCCTGCAGAGGAGGTCGATGAGATGCAGCACCGTGCTACCTACATTAGTCGTTTGATTCATAGGATAGAATGCTATAAGATTTTTTTCCCATGTAATCATGTGTTAATTGGCAATCTAGCATCCACCCAACTTTTTTCACTTCCTTTGTTTTTCCTGTGTCAAACACTCTGGTTTTTTTAGGGGAACACCGTGCTAATGCTATGGGATTCATGTGGACATGCCACTCCAATCCTTTATTTTTCTTTATGAATGGAGATAGTCCCGAGAGGTTTTGTTGGAGCATTGGAAGTTCAGTCCACATTGTTGGGAAAGATTAGAGAAGCCCAGAAGACTGATAAGGAGATTGCAAAGATTAAGGAAAATATTAATAAAGGAAAGGCCGAAGATTTTCGTGAGGAAGAGCACGAAACTTTATGGTTTGAGGACCGTATTTATATGCCCAATGACCCAGAGATCAGGAAGTTAGTACTTCAGGAAGCTCATGACTCGCCATACTCAATTCACCCCAGAAACACCTAGATGTATTTGGATTTGAAGGAGCGTTTCTGGTGGACAGGTATGAAGAAGGATATTGCAGATTATGTAGCCGTATGTGATGTATGTTAGAGAGTTAAGGCGGAACATCAGAAGCCAGCAGGATTACTTCAGCCTATGCCGATACCCGAATGGAAGTGGGATAAACTTGGCATGGATTTCATCACCGGATTACCCAGGACATGATCAGGTTATGGTTCCATCTGGGTAGTAGTCGATCGCTTGACCAAAGTGGCTCACTCTATCCCTCTGAAAACCACTTATATGAGCGCGAAGTTGGCCAAGATATATATGACCAGGATCGTATGTCTACATGGAGTTCCGAGGACCATCATATCAGATAGAGGAACACAGTTTACCTCGAAGTTTTGGAATCAGTTACACCAGACTTTGGGTACCAGGCTATAGTCTAGTACATCCTTTCATCCGCAGACAGATGGACAGACCGAGAGAGTCAATCAGATTCTGGAGGACATGTTGAAAGCTTGTGCGCTAGATTATGGATCTAGTTGGGACGAAAATTTGCCTTATGTAGAGTTCTCATATAATAACAGCTACCAAGATAGTTTGAAGATGGCCCCTTTCGAAGCTTTGTATGGAAGGAGGTGCACGACACCCTTGCCGTGGGATGAAGTTGCAGACCATCAATTGTTCGGAACAGATTTAATCAAGGAGTCTGAAGATAAAGTTAAGTTGATTCGTGCTATATTGAAGGTAGCTCAGTCCAGGCAGAAAAGTTATGCTGACACTAAATGCAAGGAGGTCACCTATGAAATCGGAGACAGAGCATATCTCCGTGTGTCACCATTGCGAGGAGTTAAACAATTTGGAGTCAAAGGAAAGTTAGCCCGAAGATTTGTAGGACCATACCGAGTTTTGGAACGTATGGGAGAAGTGGCCTACAAGTTGGAGTTACCCGAAGGATTGTCAGGAGTTCATGATGTGTTTCACGTTTCCTAGTTGAAGAAGTGCCATGCAGAGATGGCCGATATTCTCTAAGAGATACAGTGCCTCTGGAAGCAATTCAGTTGGAGAGTGACCAGACCTACGAGGATAAACCCGTCAACATTCTCGAGTTTGCCAGCCGAGTTACATGCAGCAATGTCATCAAGTTTTGCAAAGTTCAGTGGAGTCACCATACCGAGGAAGAAGCCACCTGGGAGCGAGAAGAAGACCTACGGAAAGACCAGCCACACCTATTTGCTAGCCAACCCGAATCTTGAGGGCGAGATTCATCTTAAGGGGGGTAGGTTTGTAACATCCCAATTTTCAATTTGGATGTTAATCGTTAAGTCATCATATGCATCCATGCTCTTTGCATTTTTAATTTGTTTTATTTGGACATTTCGATCCTAGAGACCTTAAGCAACTCAAGGACCATTTGAGAGAGTTGGAGGTTTTCATTAAAACCCCATTTTTTTGAATTTTCAAAATTGGTAAATTGGATCAAGATGATTTTTATTTGAAATTATTTTTCCAATTATTTAGAAATAAATTAAATAATGAGAGAATATAATATGACTTCTTCAAAACAGAGGAAATAATGGAAATTTAATTTTAAATAAAAAATATTTTTAATTGAATTATTTTATTTGAGATTTTATTCGGTTAAATTAGGAAAAAAAATAGCATTTTACCCCAGAAAAATGTTCATGCTAAATATTAGGAGAGGACCGTGAAAATTATTTTAGGGATTTTAGGATTTTTATTTATTTTAGTTTGAATGTTTTTCGTTTCGGCGAATTTTTTTTAAACTTCGACCGACTGGGCCGTAGCCGAGCCGGCCCGCTAGCGCCACCGTCGCCGAGTTCGCCTCCTGCACGCAACGCGCCTCCGCCGGAGTCCGAGCCGGACTCCTCTCCGCCGCCGCCTCGCCTTGCCACCTCCCCAAGCTGGCTGCCACCCCCCTCTTAAATACCGCCCACCACCCCGCCCTCCTCACCAGCCGCCACAGCCCCGCCTCCTGCCGCACGACGCCACCGCCGCTTTGCACCGCCATCGCCGTCGCTGCTGCCGCACGCCGTCGTGTCACCCCTCAGCCGCACGCCACCCGCGCCGCCTCCGGCCAATGCCGGAGCCGCCCCGCGCCGACACCCGCCGCCACGCTCGCCGGAGTTCGCCGCCACCGCTGCCAGTTTTCGCCAAAAAAATGCCGAACATGTAAAAACCGAAGAAAACCCAACTATTTTTTTATGAAAGTTCGGTATATTTCGTTTAGATCGGTTTTATTTTAGATTTCGTTAATTAACGATCGTTCACCCGATTAGTTATTTTAATGAATGAATTCGTTCGTCATTTTCTATTAGCGGACGTTCGTTCGATAGATTTTTCTTTTTAATTTAATTTTTGGCCAGGGTCCTATCCGTATTTTTTCTTCGCGGATTTGTCCCTGAGTTTCAAACCTTCACTACTTTTTGCTTGTTTATCGAAATCCAGTGAAACGAATGCCAAAATCTTTGTCTTGTTCCCCTCTGTCCAGATAATCAACTTGAACATGATTAGGAATATTTAAAATTTGGTTTCAAGAAGATTTCAATTTGAACTTCTTTTGATCGTAGTTTGAGTTTTGTAACTCCGCTTCGACTGATTCTTTTTGCAAATTGAAGCTCTTCACTTGAACTTTCAGTTTAGATCTTTTCTGTTGCTTTTACCTTTGCATCCTATGCTTCAGTGCTTAATTATGCTATTGTTTGTTCACGATAGAGTTTCCGGAGTGCGAGGTTTGCTACTACGAATCTCTAGGGTTTTCCGATCGTCAACAAGGCTAGTAACACTTTGATCACATCCCTTTGTTACCCAGTTTTTACGCATTAGTTTCAACCCTCCAACACTTGCATGAGTAGGTTGTGATAACATGTGGGTATTGGGAAGTAGTTGATGAGGTAGGAACCTATTGCCTTACATTCAAACCCCAGAAATTGCTACATTATGCTTGCATTAATTTGCTATGCTCGTAGACGTGGATTGGTTTGTGAGATTCATGAAAGATGTGAGAGTTAATATTTTTAACTAAGGGAAACTTAAAGTGGCTACTTTAATACACAACTGGGTGGAATGGTTGGAGCACCCTGGAGAACCCAGTGGTTTGCTCGGGCACCTAGAGCAATCCAGTGTTGCCCTAGGCTATCTCGGAGTACCCGTGCGATCATCCTATGGAATGCCACCCATGATCAAAGGGATCATAAGATTATTCATGCTAGAAACTTCCGTGTGCAGCCACAAGCAATTATGGGCTCTGGCATAGTTGAGTAAGTTGTGTGACCTCTTTTAGTGGTAGGCTAGCAGATGTAGGGGAAGTAGGTGGTACTGTCTACCCAGAGTAAAGAGTTAATGCTTCAGAAAGACTATGTCTCGGTCTTCCGATCATGGATGTGGTCGAGTCTTGTGGGGAAAAGTGTGCAAACCTCTGCAAAGGGTATAAACTAATCATGGTTAGTTGTGTCCCCGGTTATCGACATCCTGAGTATCTGGTACTTCAATTATTGATTTGATCTCATCACTTATTTAATGTAACTGTTGGGTTATAATTATTATTTTGGCATTGAGTTGGAGGAACCTTATCAATAATTTCATCAAAATTTGTAGTTAAATAAAATATACTCATTTGTTGTAGGGAAAAACAAGCTTTATCCAAATGATAATCGTAGAGCATCCACCAGCCAAATATGCATGTAGTGATAGTTGTTATTTGTTCATTGCTATATGGTGTTATCTTGCCAGCATATTCTATGTGCTGACCTACATGGTTGCAACATATCATGTTGCAGAATTTTCAGACGAAGAGTAAGGGGCGATAGGTCGTTGTCATGCACTCAGTTTTGCTGTGGAGTTGGATGGACTCACTTATCTTCGAAGCTTCCGCAGTTATCTTATTTAGATGGCCTTCAGCCATATTATTGTAATAAGTACTCTTTTTGAGACACTCGTGTAATAAGTGTGTGATTGAACTCTGTTATAAATCCTCGAGTACTGTGTGTGTCAGCAATACCGATCTAGGGATGACACTTATGCATAGATACTATGGTCCATTGGGATCGGGTCGATATAGATGATGTCCATGAAAGCATTAGGTTACCTTGTCCCTTGTATTACCAACAAGTGGGTTCTGTGACTCCTTGAACTAGTGCAAGATGTGGAAGTTGTTTACACTTGTCCTTGCCAAAATGATATGAGTGAAGTATGTTGGCAGAGTTAACTTCAAGAACTCTCTAGTTCTTCTTCTTCGGGATCCACATCATCTTGATGTGAATACTTGGAGTTGTAGTCATACTTGATGAAGTAGAACCTGATGTAGTCTTGGGAACCCACTTGACCAAGGCCTTAGGACCTTCTTCAAATGCATCAATCTCCTCCTGAAGCTTTCCCTTGCCCTTTTGTTTGTGGTCTTCTGGTGGAAGATCATCTTGAGCTTGTGTCCCTTGGAAAGAAGTAGGATCATACTTCTCTTGTTGAGGAACAAACTTGTCTTGGGGTATTGATCTTCTTTCCACTCAACTCCATTGGCATTGAACTTTCGTTCAAAACCAACACCTTGATTCTTCTAGTGCCTTCCTTGCTTGCGTACAATTTCCTCTATAAACACTTTTCTCTATAACTCCCTTCAATAAGCTATTTTCTTGCTCACTTGTAACTTGGCTAAGAGAATCTTTAGTGGAATCAAGAGAACTACTAGAAGCAAGAATATTGGATTTAACATGATTATTGTTACTACTAGAAGAAGAATCTTTCTTACTCTTGTTGCTAGATTTTACTTGTACCATGTAAGTAGACAAGATTAAACGCTTGGCAATGTAAGAAGAACTTTTCTTGTGAAGATCATCATTTATTGCTTTTAAGGACCCATGCTCTTGCTCAAGGTTGAGCTTTTCAAAGCGTAGCTTCTCATGAGTCTTTAAAAGCTCTCGATGTTTTTCCAAGGTAGTTTCATGAGCTAAATTAAGAGTGTTTAGTTCTTTAGTTAGACGCTCAATCTCCTTCTTATCATCATCATTCGTTTTATCTTGATTAGCATGATTAATAGCAACTTCATCATAGTTTTCATCACTAGAGTTGTCAATAAGTAAATCATCATCACCTAGCAAATCATCTTCATCACTATTGAAATCAACATACTCGGGGTGTGATACCTTTCGGCCTTTATCCATGAAGCATTTTCCAATTCCTTCATTTGGTGAGTCAAATGTGTCATAGGAGTTGGTTGACACAAGTGCCAGACCGGCAACACCTTCATCTTGCGTATATTCAGAGTAGGAGTGATAACTTCTCTCGGAGTGATTGTCGGAGTCGGAGCCGGATAACCATTCACCAACATGAGCTTGATGTCTTTGTTTTGTGTAGCTCCTTGATGACTTGTCCTTCCTTTCTGAATCCTTGCTTCTCCGAGATGTTCTTCGTTCATAACGATCATCTCTACTCCTCCTCTCTCTTGCAGGCGATTCTTCTCTTCTACTTCTCCTTTTGGGTGAATCTTCTTTTCTTTTGTAGGGAGCCGTACACTCATTTGAGAGTCTTCCACAATTTTCACAATTACGCTCATGACTAGAAGATCTTTTGTCAATGTAGGACCTTGACTTGGAACTTCTTTCTTTGCTTCTACTCTTGTAGAACATGTTGAAATTCGTCACCATTAGGCTCAATTCTTCATTGAAGGCTTGTTTCTCACTTGATGATGTAGGAGCATCACATGAGGCTTTGTAAGCACCACTAGACTTGTTGTGAAGCTCTTCTTTATGCTTGAGTGACATCTCATGAGTAACAATTCTTCCAATCACTTTCGTCGGCTTGAGATCTTTGTAGTTAAGCATCATTTGGATCAATGTGCACATGGTATCATATTTTCCATCCAAGGCTCTTAGGATCTTCTTCATGATGAATCTATCGGTCATCTCTTCACTTCCTAAGCCGACAATCTCATTTGTGACGAGAGCAAGCCTAGTCTACATTTCAGCGATACCTTCACCATCCTTCATTTTGAACTTGTCAAGTTGACTTTGAAGCACATCTAATTTGGATTCCTTGACGGAGTCGGTACCCTTATGCATATCAATCAAACTATCCCAAATTTCCTTTGCAATCTCAAGACGGCTGATTTTGTTGAATTCTTCGGGGCACAATCCGTTGAAGAGGATATCGCAAGCTTGAGCATTGTATTGCAACATCTTCGACTCTTCTATGGTAGCTTCATGGTTTGGTTCTCTCCCATCAAAAAATTCACCTTGGAAGACAATACACACAATAGCCCAAACGGCAGGGTTATGTCCAAGAATATGCATTTTCATCTTATGCTTCCAACTAGCAAAATTAGTACCATCAAAGTAAGGACCTCTATGGTGGTAATTTCCCTTGCTGGACGCCATACTCTCCTAGGTTGTGAAACCAAGGCTATGATCACCAAAAGCTGTGGAAATCAAGGCAAATGGAGACCAAAGCTCTGATACCACTTGTAGGATCGAAAGTATGTCTTGAAGGGGGTTATTAGACTACTTGACCAAATAAAAATCTAGCCTTCGCCCAATTTTAAGTCTTGGCAGATTTTAGCAACATAGCACAAGTCAAGCAATCAACCTACACATGTAATTCTAAGAGTATAGAAGTGGGATGTAAAAACATTGCACATGAAGGTAAAGGGAGGAGTTTGGAGGGAGAAAACGCAATGTAGACACGGAGATTTTTGGCGTGGTTCCAATAGGTGGTGCTATCGTACATCCACGTTGATGGAGACTTCAACCAACGAAGGGTAACGGTTGCGCGAGTCCACGGAGGGCTCCACCCATGAAGGGTCCATGAAGAAGCAGCCTTGTCTATCCCACCATGGCCATCGCCCACGAAGGACTTGCCTCACTAGGGTAGATCTTCACGAAGTAGGTGATCTCCTTGCCCGTACAAACTCCTTGGTTCAACTCCACAATCTTGTCGGAGGCTCCCAAGTGACACCTAACCAATCTAGGAGACACCACTCTCCAAAAGATAATAGATGAACTCCTTGCTCTTTTGCTTCAAAAGGTAGTTCCCCAACACTCAACTCTCTCTCATGGATTTGGATTTGGTAGAAAGATGATTTGACTGGAAAGCAACTTGGGGAACGCTAGAGAACAAGATTCTTATGGTTGGAATGGAATATCTTGGTCTCAACACATGAGTAGGTGGTTCTATCTCATAAAATGTATGCTGGAAGTGTAGGCATGTTCTAATGGCTCTCTCCACTAATGGAGGATGGGTGGAGGGGTATATATAGCCTCCACACAAAATCTAACTGTTACACACAATTTACCAAACTCGGTGAGACCGAATCATAAAACTCGGTAGGACCGATTTAGTTCTAAATGTCAACATTAGGATTTTTGGTGGGACTGACATGTCAACTTGGTGAGACCGATTTCATTAGGTATAGGGCATAATGTAATCTTGGTGAGACCGATCACATAAACTCGGTAGGACTGATTTCTGTAATAGGAAATGATACGTCTCCAACATATCTATAATTTTTTATGGTTCCATGCTATTATATTATCTGTTTTGGATGTTTAATGGGCTTTATTATGCACTTTTATAATATTTTTGGGACTAACCTATTAACCGGAGGCCTAGTGCCAATTGCTGTTTTTTGCCTATTTCAGTGTTTCATAGAAAAGGAATATCAAATGGAATCCAAACGGAATCAAACCTTCGCGAGGATCTTTTTTGGAAAAAACGAAATCCAGGAGACTTGGAGTGGCGGTCAGGGAAGCAACGAGGCGGCCACGAGGTAGGGCGGCGCGCCTAGGGGGGGCAGGCGCAGCCCCACCCTCGTGGGCCCCTCGTAACTGCACCGACCTACTTCATTCGCCTATATACATACTCTTATACCCTGAAAACATCCAGGGGATCCACGAAACCACTTTTCCACCACCGCAACCTTATGTACCCATGAGATCCCATCTGGGACCTTTTCCGGTGATCTGCCGGAGGGGGATTTGATCACAGAGGGCTTCCACATCAACACCATAGCCTCTCTGATGATGTCTGAGTAGTTTACCACAGACCTTCGAGTCCATAGTTGTTAGCTAGATGGCTTCTTCTCTCTCTCTCTTTGGTTCTCAATACAAAGTTCTCCTCGATGTTCTTGGAGATCTATTCGATGTAATTCTTTTTGCGGCGTGTTTGCCGAGATCCGATGAATTGTGGGTTTATGATCAGGTTTATCTATGAACAATAGTTGATTCTTCTCTGAATTCTCATATGCATGATTTGATATCTTTGCAAGTTGCTTCGAATTATCAGTTTGGTTTGGCCTACTAGATTGATCTTTCTTGCAACAGGAGAAGTGCTTAGCTTTGGATTTAATCTTGCGGTGCTCGATCCCAGTGACAGAAAGGGAACCGACATGTATTGTATTGTTGCCATCGAGGATAAAAAGATGGGGTTTATATCATATTGCTTGAGTTTATCCCTCTACATCATGTCATCTTGCCTAATGCATTACTCTGTTCTTATGAACTTAATACTCTAGATGCATGCTTGATAGCGTTCGATGTGTGGAGTAATAGTAGTATATGCAGAATCGTTTCGGTCTACTTGACACGGACGTGATGCCTATATTCATGATCATGCCTAGATATCATCATAACTATGCGCTTTCCTATCAATTGCTCGGCAATAATTTGTTCACCCAACATAATATATGCTATCTTGAGAGAAGCCACTAGTGAAACCTATGGCCCCCGTGTCTACTTTACATTATATAAGTTTCCGGTCTATAATTCTTGTTTAATATTTATTTTGCAATATTTATTTTCCAATCTATACAACAAAAATACCAAAAATATTTATCTTATTATCTTTATCAGATCTCACTTTTGCAAGTGGCCGTGAAGGGATTGACAACCCCTTTATCGCGTTGGTAGCAAGGTTCTTGTTTGTTTGTGCAGGTACTAGGCGACTTACGTGGTCTCCTACTGGATTGATACCTTGGTTCTCAAAACCTGAGGGAAATACTTACGCTACTTTGCTGCATCAGCCTTTTCTCTTCAAGAGAAAACCAACACATGCTCAAGAGGTAGCAAGAAGGATTTCTGGCGCCGTTGCTGGGGAGATCTACACTCAAGTCAAGACATACCAAGTACCCATCACAAACTCTTATCCCTCGCATTACATTATTTGCCATTTGCCTCTCATTTTCCTCTCCCCCACTTCACCTTTGCCGTTTTATTCGCCCTTCTTTCGTTCGGTCTTGTGTTACCATGTACCTTCTTTTTGCTTGCATCTTCACTTGCTAAAAGTTTATGGATCCTTATCCACTTGCCAATTTGTTTAAGAGATCCAACTATGATGAACCTATTGCTAGTGAGTTGAGTGCACTAGATTATCTTTATGAGGTTTTGCTTGAAATTCGTGAATCTGAAAAGTGTGATGAGTTACTTTATGAAGCGATTCACGATAGATCTTTGAATAAAAAGCATGATTGCAATGATTTTATTATAAATTATATTGATTAAAATTGTTCTAATAATATGCAAAACCCTAAGCTTTGGGATGCTAGTTTTGATATGTCCTCTACTTGTTGCAATGATCATGATTGGGATGACAGTGCTTCTTATGATCTTGAAAATTTATTTAAGCCTCATGATGAAGATGAGATTGATAGTAATGTTTGCAATAATATTGAAAGTGGGTTTGGAAGAGTGTCAACTTTAGATCCCACATATCTGGAGAATGTTCAATCTTATGAAGTTTTTGATAAAAGTGGGTTTGGAGAGGTCATGACTTTAGTTAATGTTAATCCCACTATTTGGGAAGAGTGTCAACTTTGCATACATGTGGATCATGTTAATAATATGTTTTGCGATAGCTATATTGTTGAATTTTCTCATTATCCTACATGTAATTATTATGAGAGAGGAAAATATGGTTGCATAAATTTTCATGTTACTAAATTACCTCTCGTTATGTTGAGATTGCTATTGTTTCTTTCCACTTCCTTGCATATGCTAGCTTTTGCTGGCCTTGATAATTTGTTTGCCTATAAGATGCCTATGCATAGGAAGTATGTTAGACTTAGATGTGATTTTCATATGCTTCATGATGCTCCCTTTGTGTTTCAATTGCTATCTTTCATGTGAGCATCATTAAAATTATAGATGCCTAGCTAGGGGCATTAAATGATAGCGCTTGTTGGGAGGGAACCCAATTTTATTTTTGTTCCTTGCTTTTTGTTTCTGTTTAGTAATAAATAAATCATCTATCCTCTGTTATGATTGTGTTTTTATGTTTTAGTTAGTGTTTGTGCCAAGTAAAACCTTTAGGATCTTCTTGGGCGATTGTTATTTGATCTTGCTGTAAAAAACAGAAAGTATGCGCTCACGAGAATAATTTTCAGTTTTTTATCAGAGAGCGATAAAATACTAATTCCAACTTCAGTAGATCAATATAAAAAATATTTACGACATCCTAATTTTTTAGGATTTTTGGAGTTACAGAAGTATTCGAAACCTATAGATTGCTACAGACTGTTCTGTTTTTGACACATTCTGTTTTTCGTGTGTTAGTTGCTTATTTTGATGAATCTATGGCTAGTATCGGGGGGTGTGAACCATAGAGAAGTTGGAATACAATAGGTTTAACACCAATATAAATAAATAATGATTTCATTACAGTACCTTAAAGAAGTGGTTTGTTTTCTTATACTAACGGATCTCATGGGATTTTATGTTGAGTTTTGTGTTGTGAAGTTTTCAAGTTTTTGGATAAAGATTTGATGGATTTTGGAATAAGGAGTGGCAAGAGCCTAAGCTTGGGGATGCCCAAGGCACCGCAAGGTAAAATTAAAGGACAACCAAAAGCCTAAGCTTGGGGATGCCCTGGAAGGCATCCCCTCTTTCGTCTTCGTCTATCGGTAACTTTACTTAAGGCTATATTTTTATTCACCACATGATATGTGTTTTGCTTGGAGCATCTTGTATGATTTGAGTCTTTGCTTTTTAGTTTACCACTATCATCCTTGCTGTACACACCCTTTTGGAGAGACACACATGAATCGGAATTTATTAGAATACTCTATGTGCTTCACTTATATCTTTTGAGCTAGATAATTTTGCTCTAGTGCTTCACTTATATCTTTTCAGTGCACGGTGGTGGTTTTATTTTATATAAATTATTGATCTCTTATGCTTCACTTATATTATTTTGAGAGTCTTTTAGAACAGCATGGTAATTTGCTTTGGTTAAGAAATTAGTCCTAATATTATAGGCATCCAAGATGAGTATAATAAAAACTTCAATATAAAGTGCATTGAATACTATGAGAAGTTTGATACTTGATGATTGTTTTGAGATATGAAGATGGTAATATTAGAGTCATGCTAGTTGAGTAGTTGTGAATTTGAGAGATACTTGTGTTAAAGTTTGTGATTCCCGTAGCATGCACGTATGGTGAACCGTTATGTGATGAAGTCAGAGCATTATTGATTTATTGATTGTCTTCCTTATGAGTGGCGGTCGGGGATGAGTGATGGTCTTTTCCTACCAATCTATCCCCCTAGTAGAATGCGCGTAGTACTTTGTTTCGATAACTAATAGATTTTGCAATATGTATGTGAGTTCTTTATGACTTATGTTGAGTCCATGGATTATACGCACTCTCACCCTTCCACCATTGCTAGCCACTCTAGTACCACGCAACTTTCGCCGGTACCATAAACCCACCATATACCTTCCTCAAAACAGCCACCATACCTACCTATTATGGAATTTCAATATCCATTCCGAGATATATTGCCATGCAACTTTCCACCGTTCCGTTTATTATGACACGCTTCATCACTGTCATATTGCTTTGGATGATCATGTAGTTGACATCGTATTTGTGGCAAAGCCACCGTTCATAATAATTTCATACATGTCACTCTTGATTCATTGCACATCGCAGTATACCACTGGAGTCATTTACATAGAGTCATATTTTGTTCTAAGTATCGAGTTGTAATTCTTGAGTTGTAAGTAAATAAAAGTTTGATGATCTTCATTATTAGAGCATTGTCCCATGTGAGGAAAGGATGATGGAGACTATGATTCCCCCACAAGTCGGGATGAGATTCTGGACGAAAAAAGAGGCCATAAAAAGAGAGAAAAAGGCCCAAATAAAAAAATTAGAGAAAAAGGGAGAAGGGGCAATGCTACCATCCTTTTTCCACACTTACACTTCAAAGTAGCACCATGATCTTCAAGATAGAGAGTCTCCTATTTTGTCACTTTCATATCTAGTGGGAATTTTTCATTATAGAACTTGGCTTGTATATTCCAATGATGGGCATCCTCAAAATGCCCTAGGTCTTTGTGAGCAAGCGAGTTTGATGCACACCCACTTAGTTTTTTTTGAGCTTTCATAGACTTACAGCTCTAGTGCATCATTGCATGGCAATCCCTACTCACTCAGATTGATATCTATTGATGGGCATCTCCATAGCCCATTGATATGCCTAGTTGATGTGAGACTATCTCTCCTTTTTGTCTTCTCCACAACCACCATTCTATTCCACCTATAGTGCTATGTCCATGGCTCACGCTCATGTATTGCATGAAGATTGAAAAAGTTTGAGAATATCAAAAGTATGAAACAATTGCTTGTCCTCTCATCGGGGTTGTGCATGATTTAAATATTTTGTGTGATTAAGATAGAGCATAGACAGAATTATATGATTTTGTAGGGATAACTTTCTTTGTCCATGTTATTTTGAGAAGACATGATTGCTTTATTAGTATGCTTGAAGTATTATTATTTTTATGTCAATATTAAACTTTTGTCTTGAATCTTTCGGATGTGAATATTCATGCCACAATAAAGAAATATACATTGAAAATTATGCTAGGTAGCATTCCACATCAAAAAAATTGTTTTTATCATTAACCTACTCGAGGACAAGCAGAAATTAAGCTTGGGGATGCTGATACGTCTCCAAAGTATCTACAATTTTTAATTGTTCCATGCTATTATATTATCTGTTTTGGATGTTTAATGTGCTTTTATATTATTTTTGGGACTAACCTATTAAGCGGAGGCCGACTGCCAATTGTTGTTTTTTGCCATTTTCAGTCTTTTGTAGAAAAGGAATATCATACGGAATCCAAATGGAATGAAACGTTCGCAAGGATGTTTTTTTGGAACAAACGCAATCCAGGAGACTTGGAGTGGAGGTCAAGGAAGCAACGAGGTGGCCACGAGGTAGGGCAGCACGCCCCCACCCTCGTGGGCCCCTCGTAGCTCCACCGACCTACTTCCTTCGCCTATATATACTCTTATATCCTGAAAACATCTAGGGGAGCCATGAAACCACTTTTCCACCGCCGCAACCTTCTGTACCCGTGAGATCCCTTCTGGGGACCTTTTCCGGCGATCTGCCGGAGGGGGATTCGATCACGGAGGGCTTCTACATCAACAACATAGCCTCTCCGATGATGTGTGAGTAGTTTACCACAAACCTTTGGGGTCCATAGTTATTAGCTAGATGGCTTCTTCTCTCTCTTCGTTTCTCAATACAAAGTTCTCCTTGATGTTCTTGGAGATCTATTCGATGTAATTCTTTTTGCGGCATGTTTGCTGAGATTCGATGAATTGTGGGTTAATGATCAAGTTTATCTATGAACAATATTTGGTTCTTCTCTGAATTCTTATATGCATGATTTTATATCTTTGCAAGTCTCTTTGAATTATCAGTTTGGTTTGGCCTACTAGATTGATCTTTCATGCAATGGGAGAAGTGCTTAGCTTTGGGTTCAATCTTGCAGTGCTCAATCACAGTGACAGAAAGGGAACCGGCATGTATTGTATTGTTTCCATCGAGCATAAAAAGATGGGTTTTATATCATATTGCTTGAGTTAATCACTCTACATCATGTCATCTCGCCTAATGCGTTACTCTGTTCTTATGAACTTAATACTCTAGATGCATGTTGGATAGCGGTCGATGTGTGGAGTAATAGTAGTTGATGCAGAATCATTTCGGTCTACTTGACACGGACGTGATGCCTATATTCATGATCATGCCTAGATATCAACATACCTATGCGCTTTTCTATCAATTGCTCGGCAGTAATTAGTTCACCCACCATAATATATGCTATCTTGAGAGAAGCCACTAGTGAAACCTATGGCCCCCGGGTCTACTTTACATTATATAAGTTTCGGATCTACAATTCTAGTTTACTATTTATTTTGCAATCTTTATTTTCTAATCTATACAACAAAAATACTAAAAATATTTATCTTACTATCTTTATCAGATCTCACTTTTGCAAGTGGCCGTGAAGGGATTGACAAGCCCTTTATTGCGTTGGTTGCAAGGTTCTTGTTTGTTTGTGCAGGTACTGGGCGACTTGCGTGTAGTCTCCTACTGGATTGATACCTTGGTTCTCAAAAATTAAGGGAAATACTTACGCTACTTTGCTGCATCACCCTTTCCTATTCAAGGGAAAACCAACGCAAGCTCAAGAGGTAGCAAGCAAACAGAGAGTTGGTCAGGCAAACTCGGTGGGACCGAATCACTCATTTCGGTGAGACCAAAATGTTATGAAAGGGAAATAGAGAGTTTGCATTGCGAACTTGGTGGGACTGATCGCTCATCTCGGTTGGACCGAAACTTTACGAAGGGAAACATAAAGTTGCAATCCCATCTCAGTGGGACCGATCGCTCATCTCGGTTGGACCGAAACATTACGAAGGGAAACAGAGAGTTGAAATCCCATCTCGGTGGGACCGAGATCCCTATCAGTGAGACCTAAGTGACAAGGTTTTCTAGCAGTGGCTATGTCAAATGAACTCGGTGGCCCGGGATAGATAATTTCGGAGAGGCCAAGTTTGAATTTTGGTTTGGGACATATGTGGATATGAGAAAGTGGTTGAGGGCTTTTGGAGCATATCACTATGCGTTTGGAGCAAGCAAGCCATTAAGCAACACCTCATCCCCTTTTAATAGTATTGGCTTTTCCTATGGACTCAATGTGATCTTGGATCACTAAAATGAAAATGTAGAGTCTTGAGCTTGAGCTAATATGTGTCCTTAGCGTTTTAAGAGGCCACATTCCTAATCCATGCCATGACAATCATTGAACTTTCTGAAATGATCATCTTGAAATAGCATTAGTTCAATGAGTTATATGTTTTTTTGCGGGTCAATAAGCTATATGTTGTTAGGAATTACCAAAACCACCCATGTATAGTTGCACTTTCACCTGGCCAGCGGTGGAAGTAGTAAGGGGGCGGTGAGGCCTCCGCGGCAGCACAACCGGCGATGGGAGGTAGGAGCAGGCGGCACGACCGGCGCTGCTTTGGGCGGCAGGAGCAAAAAGACCAGAGGTTGAAGAAGCACTACGGCCGTTGGATGGACATCGTACGGGCACTGGAGCTAGAATCGTTCATATTGACTAAGTTGACAAAGCCCTTCGTCCCCATCAACTTAGTAGGCCCACAAGTCAGCCTCCCACTATGCAGGGTCCCAGCTAGTAGGGGGAGTATTCATTTTTTGTGCGTAATAAGGAGGCACTTCCTTGCGTGCAAATATATAGCTAGCGGGTCCAAGCTGTCAGCGGGGGAATGTTCTTTTATTTGAGAAATACAGAGGCCCTTTCGGTGGGTCCCAGCTGTCAGGTGGAGGAATCATTATTCTGCGTGTAATAAGGAGACATTTCCTTGTGTGCACTCATGGACCCAGCTGTTAGCCTCTCAACGTACCGTCCACTTCCGATGGATGTCGTTTGTTGACCATGTTGACCACGCCACGCCGAGCGCACCAGCGCAGTGGACGATAGTGAGGCCTAGGAAGGGAACAACACGGAGCTGGGAAAGATGCGGTAGTGGTTGCCCACGCTGAGGGGAGTACGAGTCCCGACTGGTCGGCTGTGGGGTGAGGCCGACGTCGTCGGAAAATAACAGGATGTCCGGGTGGGTAGAGGGATGGCCTGGCGGCAGCACACCCAGCCATAGGAGGAGGGAGCAGGAAGTCCCGCCGGCGCTGGTTTGGGCGGCTGGAGAGGAAGATCAGAGATTGAAGAAGCACGGCGGCCGTTGGATGGACATCTAACACTCACTGCTCTCTGTTGACTAAGTTGACAAAGCCTTGCGTACGCATCAATATTTTTAGGACAACGTCATCATGAACCTCGTAGGCCAAGAAGTCAACCTCCAAATCTGTGGAAAACAACATACAACCCATTAGCCATTATTTTCAATAATTTACAACCCATTCGCTAATTCTTAAGGATATTTGGAGCCCATATTCTTTTTATTGGAATTACAGACCATATATTCTGGGCATTGCTAAAAAATTCAACAAACTCTTTTAATCACGAAATTTCGAGTCACGTTAAAATAATTTTTAAAAAATTATATCAAAATAAAATTCAAAAAAATTTCTCCGCAAAAAATGAATGAAATTTAAAATCTTAACTAGCAAGATGCTCGTGCATTGCACGGAATATGAAGATGCATTTGTATGAGTACTTTATCTTGTGGGAGAAAAGATGATATTTTAATGTAAATGGCAGTTGCCTTTGGTTTTTATAAGAGTAGAGAGTAGAGAAATCCTGAAAAAAATGATATTTTAATGTAATTGCCAGTTGGCTTTGGTTTAAAAATTTACAGCCCATTTCTTACAACTTATAGCCCATTTTCTGGGGAAGCACATTTCTTACTACTTACGTCCCTCCTCGCCTTGAAAGATTAGTAGCCTAGCAGGGCTGAGAAAAGCAAGTAGGCCTCGGTTTTAGTATTCTCCAAAAAAAGAACTGGGCTAGCCATTTTCAGAAACAAAAAGAATCAACTGGGCTCGTCATGTTCTTAAATAAAAGCATAAGCGTGGGCTAGACGGGCCGTAGCCCCTGCACAGCATGCAGTTGAGCTCCGTCTCTGAAACTAAAAAACAACTGGGTGAGCTGCTGGATCCCTGGTGTTATCCACTCGTTGTGTAATTTTCTCGTTTATGGACTACATTGACAATGTCATGGGACCTAGTTGTCAAATAATTAGGAGGAAGTATTTTTTTGGCTTGTAATAACGAGGCACCTTCTTGCGTAATGCAATGACCCTGGTGGGTCCCTACTCTCGGCCTCTCCATGTACAGTCATCTCCTGATTCCTCTTGGTTGTTGACCATGTTGACAACACCAAACAACGGCTGGCACAACGAGCGAACCGAGGCGGAGAACAACGGCGAGGCCTCGGACGGGAACGAACAGCAGCCGCGGAAGATGCGACAATGTAGCGGCACGTGGAGGGGAGCACGTGGACAACAACATGCAACTCAAGCTTACAAACGGTTCAAAAGCCCAAGGATTAATTGTTCATCAAATTTTTAGACAAAACCCAGATTGAACATGGCAGTAACATCTAACCCAACCACTCTTTTTCGCATTCACAAAAAATGGATTGGTCTGATCCATAAAATTAAAATCCTGTGCAAAAACAATATTTCAGGATGACTACAACTTGTTGTAAATAGAAGCCGAGCATGTTTAGAAGCCCATTTGTCCACCTGAAACTTGTTTTTTGCTATTCAACATGTCCGTTCATGAGAAATCTCTTGCAGTAAAACTTAAGCCTCATGGAGAACAGTAACCTCGCATTCAACAGGAAGAATTTGACAAAGCTTCTGTTTGCCTGGTTGGATGCATATCCTTCCATCATTATTTTCCTTAAACGAATGTCATGAGAACTGAGAAAATCCTAGTTCTTATTACGCCACCGATTGGTTATACGTTTTTCTCCATGTGGTTGCAGTACCTCAGTAGACATGAAGATTTGAAAACAGTTAAGGTCTGAAAAAAGAGTATGTTGAAAGAGCAACAACTAAACGGTTAATTCTAGTACAATATATACGGTCTTTCAATGTGCATGAAATCGTCACCTTTATATATAAATTCTCCAGAGATCGAAACCATCGCAACAAGCCAATAATTATGTTTAGATCATAACTAAACATTCTGATATATAAGATCTTGACAGAATCCAGCAGCATTGATAGACTATCCATGGGCGAACTCTTCATTGAGCATATAACATAATATTAGTACCGAAAGTGCACTCCAAGATGATATAAAACTTATGCGCACAAGTGAAAAATGGAGCTTATGATTACAAATGTGTAGATGATAATATACGTTACCTGAAAAAGTGAGGAGCCAAACACCGACTTGTTGTGATCATCAAACGGAGCACTAATTAGACCCAAGTTCTCCAGTTTGGGCACAGAGACGACATTTATTTGCGAAGGTTTATAACAATCATCAAGGAGCAACCATTGAAGTGAAGGGGCATCTTCGATGATGAGCTGTTGTCCTTCAAAATGAATTCCAATGCTTTTAAGGAGAGGCGACTTTATTTGGAGACAACTAATAGGGATTTCTATTCCCAAAACAATCAGCAAGCGCTCCAGGGCAGGGCAACTGGAGTGGATAATGCTGTGCAGTGAGGCCTCCGACAGATAAACCACCACAAGCGAAAGTTTTTTAGCAATGAGAGTCAAAGCATTTGTACCAGATCGTCTAGTAGATGGCACCAAGCGAAGGTGGCGGTGTGGAGAGAGGAGGAAAACCACAAAATGGACAGCGGTGGTGTCGGCACGAATTCCTGGGTGTGTTCGTGGTATGAAACTTTCGTGGTAATGGTAGAACTCAAACTGCTGGAGTTTTCCGAATTCAGGGGATGTTAGCCAAGCGTCCACCGTGCTGGGTATGGACAGCAAGTAGCGTGTCGAGATGTAGAGGCGTTGAATGGGGCCCTGCTAGTGAGAGGAGAGAATGGCTCTAAGGAGATCAAATTTAGGAAGGACTGATATCTGACGACTGTCAAGATTGAGGGGCGCGGTGCGCCATAGAGGGTGTCACCGAGTTGAGAGGACTTGTGTGTGGAAGCAATCCTTGGTGGGAAGAAGCGAGATGATCTCCTCAATCATGACATTCGAGCGATCGCTAATGCGGTCCACCAGAGATTCTACCGGTTCCTCAGATCCATGGGGGGGGGGGGGGGGGGGGGCTCGCCGCTTCTCCCGCGCTGCCGGGTGCAGGATCTGCAACCGGCATCGCCACTGGTGGGAGCCTCATCTTCTTGGCGCTGGGGCCAGCCGACTCCATTTTCCTTGTGGGCGTCGCGCCGAAATCACAAGTTTGAGCAGAGTAGCCAGAGACTATCCTAGTGGCAGTGTGAGTGGGGAACAAGGAGGGCTGGGGTTTTCTGTAGGAGTGGAAGAAGAGGAGCAGGCGTTTTCTGTATGAGTGAGGAAGAAGGTGAGTGGGGTTTTTCTAGACGAGTGAGGAAGATGGGGAGCGGGGGGGGGGGGGGGGGTTGGGGGAAGACAGAAGCGGCATAGCAAGCTGCAGTATTAGTGGAAGCGAGGAGGAAGGAGGGTTTTTCTGGGATCGCCCCCTCTTCAAGAAATATGGGCTTCTCCTCGCAAAAAAACAAAAACAAATGGGCTTTAAGATGGATAGGCTTTGTATCCGCCTAGTCGGCTGCCCATGTTTTGTACTAGAGGGCCTTGTGCTAGAGGCAACCCAAGACACTCTCTAGCTTATTGCCCATTCGAAAGAAAAAAAGAGACGCCTCCAGCTTATGGCTAGTCATTGGTAACCTTTTTCAACTTAGCATCCACCAAATTAGAGGATGCGGTACTGGATGCAGACACTCACACTGGTCGCATAGAGCTGCAAAGTGAGGTGTCAAATAACATGCCTACAACATAGTTACTAGATTGTGAAGGTTCACAGGCTAGTCAACATTCACATTAAACTAAGCTTCAGAAGATACGATATGCATACTAACATTCAGAAGAACAAAAGTCCAGCATGTTTATGCATCTCAATGATTCACCATACTATACCTAATACAAAGCTGTGAGAAGGTGTGGAATTAAAGAAAATTGGTCGATGCTTCTCTGAGCAACTGGCCTCCCTATGCACGCATTAATTTCCTAGGCATGCTTGTTTCTTCTCAATGTTGTGAGCACTTTGAGCATGTTGGCAACTCCACAGCTAGCTACCTGCCTTATCTTGCAATTGATGCTGACACATTTGCAGCAAACACATGAGGCAATAGAGATGACTCAACATGAGTCCATATTGTGCAGTTCCCCTGAAATCAACTTCATTGTCCTGAATCTGAAAAGATAGGAAAACAATTGCTATACTTAAACTGTGTTGCAAAATAGTAGCACATATCAATAGCTCGGCATGACAAAACACGATCATCTGGACGAAGGGGATACTGACCTGCCTGAGGAAGATAATATATAATTTCATAAGTCCTTAGTTGATTTCCACCTTCGGCTGCACTGCTTGTTTGCTCCTCCACACATGACAGGATCGTTCCGCACTGCAATCAGCAAGTCAAAGTACGAATAAGCTTATTTCATCTTGCGGTGGTCATTGTACCTATTTATGAATGTTGGAATACCTAGAGCACCATGAGGTTAGCTGACAGCAGGTAGATGCAGCCATACAAATTTTGTGCGGTGCTACCAAAATTGAGGTTTGTATCCCTTCCCGTTATGAGAATTCTTCTTGAAGTTGGTAGAATGTGATGGCTTGTTCTTTGCATCAAACTTGCCTTTCCCCTAAGATTTGTTCTTGTTGTTTTGGGGCTGGTTCGGCTGGAAGTTCTTCTTGTGTACCATGTGGGCACTAGAAGCTCCCTCAGCGACCTGAGCATGTGTGTATTTTGCTCTCACCTTCTCTTCAAAATCAAGAGTGCTAATGAGATCCGAAAGGAAAAACACATGTCTCTTGTTTTTCAGAGAAGTAGCAAAATTGTTTCACGAAGGTGGATGCTTGGCAATGATGGTCCTAGCAACAAATTTGTCCGGGAACACACACTAAAAGTACTCAAGTTCCTTAGTGAGTGACTGTATCTCATGAGTGTGCTAAACAATAGAGCGCTCATCAGTCATCTTTTAGTCACAAAATTACTCCATGACGTACAACTCGTTGCCAGCGCCCGAGGCCCCAAATGTGGCCTCGAGCGTAGCCCACATGTCTTTGCCGCTGTCAAACGACATATATGAATCCACAATGGAATCGTCAAGAACACTCAGTAGGGCGGCTTTGAAGAGGGTATCCATGTTCTCAAAACCTTCCTACTGTGTAGGATTAAGATCGCCCTCAGGCTGACCCTTAGTGGCGTCATAGCAGTACATGATCTGAAACCAATATACTGCTCTTGTGCGCCACCTTTTATATTGCACCCCCTTAAAAGTAGGCGGCTTGAAAAGCGCAGCAAAACCACTCGGAGTAAATTGCCTATAATTAGGTTTTTGGGTTGGATTGTTGAATATATGAGCAATTTACTATGAGATTTAATTCGAATCAACAATAAATAGATCATGACGACAATTGCAAAGACCGAGGTAATGATGCAGACTAAACGAGGAGGACAGAATCACATATTGTATAGCGGGAGCAGAACCATTGTGGTTGATGTTGTCACCCATGTCGTTGATGAAGAGGTTACCGAGGTCGGGGAAGAAGGCTGTCGTTGAGGAAGTCGTCGCTGGCAGCAGTCACAGGAGTGTGCTCCCCAAAAACCTGATCGCCCCTCTCACGTAAAGGATCTCGAAAGGCGAGGATCAGAGGAATGCTGTCCCTTCTCATGGTGCACGCCGGAAGGAGGGATGGAGAAGAATTGCGTGGCGGCGCTAAGATCTGGAATGGTGCGAAACCATATGATACATCAGCGGCTAGGGTAGAGCATGTCTGGTTGGTCGTGCGAGTAAGACCAAGTATAATAGTACTCCCTCCATCTCGGTTTACAGGGCATGCACGTCGTTCTTGGTTGAGAATTTAACTAGCTATATATGTATTATATGTGATGAAAAATATATGTTTAGAAGCTACATCCGCTTAAGAATCCAATGATATACTTTTTGTGAAATATAACTCATATTTAGTAGTGAAATGGATGATTTGGAACTACGCGCACGCCCTCTAAACTAAGACGGAGGGAGTAGGCCTTTGGCCCAAACCTCACGTCCAAGTCAATAATAGCCCCACTATCCAAAAGAATTAGAAAAGTTTCAATAATTCAGATGTCCGTTAACTATTAAGTAATGACTTAATAAATTTTCTGACCAAAAAAAATATAGACCACGTGCATAGCTTTTGTCCTTAGACAAGCTCATTCCTGGAGAGCACGCGTGTAGGTTTTCTATTATCATGCTTATGCAAATGCTAGAATAGATCACATTATAAAGTAGCGCAACTCACACTCACCTACTCTCTCCTTCCATCTATATAGGGCCTAATGTGTTTTTCGAGGCTAACATTGACCAAATGTTAGAGCAATAATATATGACATGCAACTTACACAAAGCATACGGTCAAATTCATATGTGAAAGGACCTTCCAATGACATAATTTTCACATTATACATCTCATGTACTATTAATCTTGTCAATAGTCAAAGGCGGTCTTGAAAAATGCATTAGTCCCTATATAGATGGAAGGAGGGAGTAGCAGTATGGGACTAAACTTTAGTCCCACTCACACCACACTTAAACCATGGTTAATAGTATAGCCAACATCCGGCTATATGAAGTTGACACATCATGTAGGACCAACCTAATAGCCTGCTAGTACGGTAGTTAGTCCCTTTAGTATAATACTATATCATTAATAATGGCCCCACCTTTTGTCTCACAAAGTATGTTGGCTCTCCTGCTACAACCGGCTACAAGTTTACAACCTGCTTCTCTTATCTCTCCTCTTCTCTCTCCTTCAACTAAGCACAAATACTATATTGAAATCCTTGTAGCCTGCTTATGTCATCTAATTGTAGTACTTGCTCTAAAGTTACTCTCCATTGTATAGTCTGAAATGTCTGGCATACAGCGGGCGGTGCCCTCGGTCGGCGTGCTGCTTCAACGGCGAACGCAGTGAGACGTCGTGTTGCCCTGACTTGCCATCAATGTGGAGCGGCGAGCTCAGCTGGCGCCGGGCGGGAAGCACGCGCAGGAGGGGGGAGGGGTTTTTGGTGGGCCAAGAAGGTGAGAAGCCAACTTGGGACCGGTCCGGGTGGGGAAATATCATGTGCTCCCATACTCACTAGTTTCATGCATATGACACTACTCTATGTTACTAGTCCCTCCTTTTCGGTTTATAGGGCTTATCTCAAAATCTTAGTTTTTCCATTTTATAAGGATCAATTTGGTTGTTCCCTATCACAAGTTTAGATTTCAAGGTGCACTAAATAATTGCATGCAAGTATTAAGAGAAAATTAACCAATGCATGTACTTTATGCATGCATGCATTGCAATTAATACAATGGTAAACATAAAATTTCGAAGAAAACAAGAGCATTAATAGGGTGCTTTTGCAAATTACAAAAAGTATTTCACCACTCATCACTTACCTTGGTTGGTGAGATTTTCGAATTGAGCCCTATAAACCGTAAAGGAGGGAGCCCTATAAACCAGAAAGGAGGGAGTAGTACGGTAATGTTATGATGGCTTCATTTATTAGCTTGTAGACTCATCTTGTCTTGGGAAACGCTATGTTACAATAACATATTACTCCTTCCTTTCCCGTTTATAGGGATCAACTAAAAAATCTCACCAATCAAGGTAGATGATGAGTGGTGGGATACTTTTTGTAATTTGCAAAAGCACCAAATTAATGCTCTTGTTTTCCTCAAAAAATTAGGTCTACCAATGTATTAATTACAATGCATGCATGCATGCATAAAGTACATGAATTGGTCAATTTTCTCTTAATACTTGCTTGCAAGGATTTAATGCACCTTGGAATCTGAACTTATGATGGGGAACAATCAAATTGAGCCTTATAACATGGAAAAACTAAGATTTTGAGATAAGCCCTATAAGACTAGCCACAATGGGAGTAACTTCAGCAGTAACTTCAAGTCCAACTCAGCAAATTTTTCTATGTGGCAACGAGTTAATGAAGAGAGAGGTAGTTCTAGTAAGTTAGCTAGTTACTATAACATCACATGTCCCAATGCAGTATGAGTCTATAACTTAATAAATGGAGCTTTGCATGACACCACACATATGTTACTACCCACTATGAAGGTAGTAAGATAGTCTAGGAATATGTGTATGTTACTAGTGTATATTACCTCCCATTGTGGCTAGTCTAAACCGGAAAGGAGGGAGTATGTCACCACTTCACATTAACTACTTGCCACATAAGCAAAATTTTCTTGGAGTGCGCTAAGTTACTCCCAATATAACTAGCCGTACATAGTGTGGGCTATGTAGAGGGCGTAGTAAGCAAGCTTTTCATCATTTTGCGAGTTGACATGACACATCAAAGTAGTAGTTTTTTTAAATGTACATCAAAGTACTAGTGTAGTAGTCTCCAAAAAGGGCCGACCATGTTCATGGCTACCATCCCATCCCGTGCTCTGTCATTGAGTATGTGCACGTTTGATGTGCCATTCAAGAAAAAAAACTACGTACGTTCCATTGAAGAAAAAAATTAAAAACAAACACGCCAGCACATCATGGTCGAACTTTGATTTGTCCACGCGTGGTTCCCGACCCTCCACTAAGTGAACAACTACCAAACAAGTCAAATTATCACATGAGCTACCTCTTCATCCAGAAATGAGCTCCACCGTGCACCCCTGCGCGTGTGTTAGGGAATGAGGCACAAAGTACGTGCGTCCGTGCATGCAATTTTTCTCTTCGTGCACGTACTCCTTTTTTTGTGGGTGATTCATGCACGTACTCAGCCTACGTTGGTGACCATTGGTGAGTCTCACTTATCTTTACACTTCAACATGTACATCTACATCTGCATCTATGTTTACACTACATCTACATCTACCTCTACTATAGTACAACAAGTTTTAAACATGAGACCAGCCATTTTCTTGCATGACACAAACAGGCAATATGGCTTCTTGCTCCTCTTCTCTCTCAAAGTGTGTCCGGCAGGCAATTTTGCCGTCGACTGAGGTCGGTTCGCTCACACTCAGTCCCACGTGTTATAAATCTAAAAAGAATACTCTGACCAGCAGACCATTGAAAGAAGTATATTTTTCACCCTCAATCATAAGTTGATGGACAAATAACCCCGCAAAGTCATTTTTGGTACGATTTTTACCCTCGAATCTCTAAAACCGGGTATATAATCCCCTTGAGTGGTTTTAGTGTTGACATGTTAGAGTTTAGGCGGTTTTGATTGTTTACTAGGAATTGACTAATTATTTACACTAATGAAATGGCAATTACGCCGTCGGAAGCCGCGGATGTTGTCGGAGATGTACCCAATGGACCCTGACCTTCCCTACGAGGAGAGGAGATCATGCGTGTGCCTTTCAAGCTCAAGGGGTTGTCGGGCTACCTCATTGGCTCGTCGCCCGCCTACCTCTGGTCCTCCCAGAGCCTTTACCATTGTCGCACAGCTCACGGTGGCCCTCATTTGCAGGTGGGCGCTACTAGCTAGGATACATAGTTGAGTTAATCGATCCCTACTTGAAAATCAATTTTGTCCTTGGCCTATGCTCCGCCACTACTAGAAGAAAACTCCTATAGAGGAGGTCGATGAGAGGCAGCACCGTGCTACCTACATTGGTCGGTTGATTCATAGGATAGAATGCTATAAGATTTTTTTTCCCATGTAATCATGTGTTAATTGGCAATCTAGCGTCCACCCAACTTTTTTTCCACTTCCTTTGTTTTTCCTGTGTCAAACACTCTTTTGTTTTTCCTGTGTCAAACACTCTATTTTTAGGGGAACACTATGTTAATGCTATGGGATTCAAGTGGACATGCCACTCCAATCCTTTATTTTTCTTTACGAAGAGAGTATTTGCTGCTGCAAGAGCACTTTGTTAATGATGTGCCGCTGCAAGAGCCACCTATATTAATTAAGCATGCAACATTTCATTTAGTAGTACTAGGTTACACTAGTAGAAAAAGGCTCAAATGTGAAGCACATTAGTGCCGGTTTGTATTTGAGCCAGCACTAATGTGTACATTAGTGCCGGTTCCAACGGCTAGCCGGGCCGCTCTCATTAGTACCGGTTCGTGGCGAACCTTTAGCACCGGTTCGTGCCACGAACCGGTACTAAAGTGAGTGGTGGCAGGATGTTGTCAGTCCGGGGCACCTCCAGCACCTTTAGTACCTGGTCGTATCACGAACCGGTACTAAAGGTCATCCTACATAGACCCATCTTCCACCCGAGCTCGCTATGTTCTTCCCCTTTCCCCTCTCCTCTTTGTTCTTTTCCCTCTTCCTCTCAAGCTCATCACACATTTTGTCCAAGATTTGAAGGCCTCCATCCATTCAAATGATCACAAATGTTAGCAACTTTTTCCTTTCATCTCTCATTGCTAGATTAGCTCGTGCAATGCTTTATATAGTGATTGATTTTTGAGTTTAGTAATTTGGGAGAAATTATATATATGTGCTAGTATTTGATTTATATGCAATTTGAGGTCAAAAATAACACTTAGTTTTGCATATGTAGGTGTGGTTTACTTAGTACCTTCTAAATCTCCGTCGTAACCACCGTCGATCGCTCGCAACGTCCCGTCGCCGGCACCACCTTGTGGTGAGCCTCTTGTTCATGAAGTTTTATATAAAAAATGATGTTTGTGTGATTTGGATATATAGTTACTCGTATAATTATCTTACCCATATGTTGTTTGTTATGCATAGTGCCATGGTTTTGATATCCGTCCCCGTCGGCCCTCGTCCGGGTTATGATTCGGATGTGGTATATTCTCTTTTAAAACTATTCATTGCATTTCGTGTTTATGACAAATTATGCCAATCAAGTTGACATAGATATTTGTATGTAGGAGGTAGTTGAACCGGAAATTCCAACCGACCCTATTGTCGAGAGGTTAAATTTAGTTGAAAGAGAAAACGAGGATTTGAAGGAAAAATTGAAAAGAATTGAGGGGGAGAAGATGGAATTGGAGTTGCATGTTGCCGATGTCGTCGATGATCACAAGATTAAAATGGATAAAATGCGCTTGAGAATTAGAAAGATTAGAAAATATGCCATTCATAGTGAGGCTTGGTATCATTATGCTGTTGGATCAATTGTTACCTTAGTTGCGATCTTGATCGCATTTGTTGTTGCATTTAAATTCTTTAGCTAGAGAGTTATTTGTTTGTTGCATTTAAGTGTTGTATGATCTTTATGTATGAACTTTATGTATTGTATTAATTTGATGCTTTCGGTGCTGTGTATTGAAGATGAGCTGGCAATGGATGTACGATGACTGATGCTCTCCCGAGTTCATTAATGGCGTGCGTACTTTTCTGCTTGCGGCTGAGGCAAACAAGCGAGCGGATGGTTTTATGCATTGTCCATGTGCTGGCTGTAAGAATGGTTGCAATTACTCTACGTCAAGAACCATTCACGTCCATCTGTTTGAGTGCGGTTTCATGCCCCACTATAATGTTTGGACCAAGCATGGAGAAAGAGGGGTTATGATTGAAGACAATGAAGAAGAAGGGGACGACAACAGCTGGCCATGGGTTCCCTGAATATGATGATACAACAATGAGGGAAGAAGCTGAGCCGGTAATGCGGGAAGAAGCTGAAGAAGAGGCATCGGACGAGCTCGTTGATGATCTAGGTCGGGCCATTGCCGATGCAAAGAGAAACTGCGCAAGTGATTTGGAGAAGAAGAAGTTGCAGCGCATGTTAGAGGATCACAAAAAATTGTTGTACCCGAATTGCGTAGGTGACAAGAAAAAGGTGGGCACCACACTGGAATTGCTGCAATGGAAGGCAGAGAATGGTGTATCTGACAAGGGATTTGGAAAGTTGTTGGTAATGATAAAGGATATGCTTCCAAAGGACAACGAATTGCCCGAGAGTACGTACGAAGAAAAGAAGGTTGTCTGCCCTCTAGGGTTAGAGGTGCAGAAGATACATGCATGCCCTAATGATTGCATCCTCTACCGCGGTGAGTATGAGGATTTGAATGCTTGCCCGGTATGCGGTGCATTGCGCTATACGATCAGCCACGATGACCCTGGTGATGTCGAGGGCGAGCGCCCCAGGAAGAAGATTCCTGCCAAGGTGATGTGGTATGCTCCTATAATACCACGGTTGAAACATTTGTTCCAAAACAAAGAGCATGCCAAGGCGATGCGATGGCACATAGAAGACCGTAAGAAAGACGGAAAGTTGAGAGTACCTGCTGACGGGTCGCAGTGGAGAAAAATCGAAAGAAAGTACGGGAAGGAGTTTGCAGATGACGCAAGGAAAGTATGGTTTGGTCTAAGCGCAGATGGCATTAATCCTTTTGGGGAGCAGAGCAGCAACCATAGCACCTGACGTGTGACTCTATGTTTGTATAACCTTCCTCCTTGGTTGTGCATGAAGCGGAAATTCATTATGATGACAGTGCTCATCCAATGCCCTAAGCAACCCGGCAACGAGATAAATCGGTATGAGATAAATGACTTTCAAAGGGTACAAGATAAATGGTAATACATTTTACACGATCGCCCAAGATAAGAAGAGCACCAACCAAAACAATGGTGTCCGCTTTGATGCAGAAACCAAGACAGGAAAGGAAACATATTATGGTTATATACAGGACATATGGGAACTTGACTATCGACGTGGTTTGAAGGTCCCTTTGTTTTGGTGCAAATGGGTCAATATGACACGAGGCGGGGTAACGGAAGACCCGCAGTACGAAATGACAATAGTGGATCTCAACAATCTTGCGTATGCGCACAAACCATTCGTCCTAGCCAATGATGTGGCACAGGTTTTCTATGTGAAGGACATGTCTACCAAGCCAAGAAAAAGAAAAGATAAGGAAGCAAATGCATTGTACGATGAGCCAAAGTGGCACATAATTCTTTCTCGGAAGAGAAACATCATGGGAGTGGATGACAAGACAAACATGTCAGAAGATTATGAAAAGTTTGATGAAATTGCTCCATTCATAGTGAATATTGACCCGAGCATCCCGTTAAATGATGAAGATTTTCCATGGTTACGGCGCAAAGGGACACACGCGAAGAAAAAGTTTCACACCCAAAGATCTGGTATGTGATCGGCTTCACTATCATCACTTTCTTCTGTGTTTCACACCCAGGAGGGAATCTCTGTAATAGTTAGGGTAGTTATGTGTTTTGGCATTTGAAACGCGAATAAATTTTATGTGCAAACAAATTCTTTCATGCCTTTACTGATTTTTAAAGTTAAGTTATTCACAAACTAGTGATTCACACTAATTTCAAATAATTCAAAATTTAAACTATTCAAAATTGAAAACTACGGGCACTAACAGAGAGTTTGTAATTTTTTGTACCTAAAGCAAAAATGTTCACAAAGAAACTCTAAATACACAAAAAAAACAACTCAAAAATAAATAAAGCAAAAAATAAATAAAAAAAAGCCCGCCTACTGGGCCAGAGCGGCCTGCATACGACTAGAAACCCAACCTATTGTCGGGCCAGGATGCAGGTCCGCAAAGGCCCAGTAGGCCCACAGGGCAGCACAGAACATGTAGGCCCAGTAGGCCTGCTTTGGAGAGGAGCTCGAGAGAGCTACTACACGGGGGTTTATGAACCAGTGCGGACGCCCCTCGGCTAGCGAGGTGGGACTAAACTTGCCGCACAGCACCATGCCAGCGCACCCCCTTTAGTATCGGGTGGTGGCTCCAACCGGTACTAAAGGGTGTGCGGTTCCCACCGCTTGGCCTGGCCAAAACAGGCCTTTAGTACCGGTTGGTGGCTCCAACCGGTACTAAAGGTCCATCCTATATAACTAAACACTTCAAAAATTTCAGTTTCTCATCTGCTTCTTCTCCTCTGCCCCGTCGCCCGCCGCCCGCCGCCCCCATCTCCATATCCCTCGTCGCCGCCCCCGTCGCCGCCCCGTCCCCGTCGTCCCCGTCATCACCGCCGCGCTGTCCTGGCCTGTCCCGCGTCATCCCCGTCCCCGTCATCACCGCCCCGTCCCCGTCGTCGCCGCCCCGGCCCGTCCCCGTCGTCGCCACCCCGGCCGTCCCCGTCGTCGCCACCCCGGCCCGTCCCCGTCGTCGCCGCCCCGTCCCTGTCCCCGTCGTCGCCATCCCCGTCGTCGCCGCGCCCGTCGCTGTCCCCGTCGCCGCCCCCCGTCGCCTCTGGCCTCGCCGGTGAGCACACACACACACATACATTTTTTTTAGTTTTTTAGTTATAGAAATAGTTATAAAAATGTTAGAAATTTTTCTTTTTTTAGTTATAGAAATAGTTAGTTATATAGCATTGTTAGAAATGTTATAGAAAAGTCAGAATTGTTAGAAATTTATCTGTTTTTTAGTTATAGAAATAGTTATAAAAAAGTTAGAAATTTTTATTTTTTTAGTTATAGAAATATTAGAAATGTTATACAAATGTTAGTTATATATATATTTAGAGAAATGTTATAATTTTTTTTCTTCTGTTTTTTAGTTATAGAAATATTAGAAATGTTATAGAAATGTTAGTTATATAGCATTGTTAGAAATGTTATAGGAATGTTAGTTATATAGAAATGTTAGAAATTTTAGTTATCAAAATCCAATCATTAAAAAATGTTACTTTTTACGGGCATATAGCTAGTATTTGTTCTCGACGATGCCCGGCCCGCATCCTAGCCGTCGACCCGTCCGCGACGACGTCCGGCTGACCCATGTCCGGGACTGGGCTCCGCCGGGCTAGCACTGGGAGGTGCTGCCTGGAGGGGCGCGCCGCTTGATGAGGAACCCGGCCCCGGTCGTCGACCCTAATCTTGTTTGGTGGCGTTCGCGTGGGCCAGTTTCAATGCGGAGGGAGCCGGCGCCGCCGGAGGTGGTACGTCGCCGTGTCCGGGAGGAGGACGAGCACGTCCATCGCTACATGGTTGCGTTAGAGGGCGGCAGGTTCTCCAATACTTGGCAGTTTCTTCAGGGATCTCACTTCAGCTATGATCCTGTGAGGGTTCCTTCTCTTTGGGTGTCCACCGCCCGCGCCGCATGATCCGACGATGTATTCGAGGTTATATTTATTATTCGAGACGATGTATTCGAGATTATATCTGTTATTCGAGATGACGTATTCTAGATTATATTCGATGATGCTTATTATGTACTATGATTGATTCAGTTTTTCCTCATCAATTGATTGCATTCATGCATTGTAATTTGAATATATTTCTTTTGGATTAGTTAAACAAAACCTATGGCAAACAATACCGGCAGAGAGGGAGAAGAGGCCCTGTTCAATATCATACACAATCCTCGTGGGCCAGATGATGATTAGAATGAAGAAGATTATGACGGCTCCGAATATCTAAACAACACCGGGGAGGGTGATATGATATTCGATCGCGACGACCGAATTGATGAAGTCATGAACTATGATCATGACGAAGAAAATGTTGATCTTGAAACAACAAAGACCGGCGAGGTATATATATTTATATAAGCAGGCATCTGGTGATCAACACATGTTTTAAATGACTTGAAGATATATTAACGAATCGATCTTTCTTCTTTCAGCCATCCGGATCGAGCAAATCTTCAGGCAACAGGACGAAACGAGGTCCGAACAAAAAGTTGAAGGAGGGCGTAAAGTACAATATCGAGGCAATCAGACCTAATGGCGAACCATTCGCGCCTAAGTAGATTGCGAAAAAGTTCGTTCGTCAGTGCGGAGTTCTTGTGAAGGACCAACTCCCGATCTCCCTTCAAGAATGAAGAGAGCCAGCAAAGCCATGTCCAGGAGTTACTTTTGTCGACGAAAGACAAAAACATTTGCTTTGGGAAACGCTCATGGAACATTTCACCCTACCAGATCATTTCACAGATGCAGATGTGGAGAAAGTCAAGGACGCTGCTCTTAGGAAGATGGCGGTTGCATTCAAGAACCACAAGATTCGTGAATGGGCCAAGTATGTCAACGGAGGAAGGAAGACTCCAGTATTCGAGGGAACACTAGAGAACCAAAGTGCTCATTGGGACGATTTCGTGAAATTCAAGGATTCAGAATTATCTAAGGAACGGTCGAGAATAAACAAGGTCAATGCCGCAAAAAAGGATAAGTTCCATAAGCTGGGGCCAGGTGGCTATGCGGTGGGAATGCCTAAGTGGGATAAGTCTGAGAAAGAGATGCTGGATGCAGGTGTCACTCCAGAAACATTGAGCTGGCCCCCAGGTGCAGGACTTGGTTCTATGCGCATGGTGGGGAGTTGGACCCGAAGACATGCAAAGTTTCGAAGAAGGCATGTCTGGACGGAGCCGAAGATAAGCTACTTGTTGCAATAGAAGAGGCTCGATCCGGGTTGTTCGAGCCCAACAGAGAGAACGACGAGCTTACGCGTGCCCTGGGAAATCCTGAACACCCGGGAAGAACACGAGGCATGGGCGCTATTCCGTGGTATCAGGGGTTTTCGGACTGGAACGCCGACTATAGAACCCGTGCGAGAAAGAAGATTGCGGAGGAGAAGAAGAGGAAGATGGAGGAGGAGCAGAGGAAGCTAGACTATGAACGCCTTCAAGGCCTGGAATCAGCGCACACGGACTTGGCAATCAAATTCCAGCGGCAGCAGGAGCAGATCGACTCACTTAGCCAGCAAAGGGGGTCTCAGCAGCTAGCGGATGATCCACCAATGGATAGCACCGTCCCATCCATGCCAAGAAGCAGCGTGGGTTTCGCCTCGGGCGACGCATTGCTGGATAGCTACCCAGTGGATGACATCATGGAGAACACTAACTGCGAGCTACACTTCAAAATGAAGAACATATCCATGAAGGTGGCGGACGCCCTTGCTTTTACAAATCCCCCTGAGGCAACCTTCCATTGCAACCCGATTCCAGCGGGCTATGCTCGTGTCTTGGTTGATGAGGTGGTGGACCAATATTCGGGGCTAGAGCTTGACATTCCTGGAGGTGACGATGAGCACACACTAGGAGAGGCCAACCATCGTATCATCCTATGGAGAAAGGATTGCATCATCTTTCGAAGGCCACCGACACCGTGTCATCCGACTCCTCGTCGCAGTCCGCCACCGAGTCAGCAGACTCCCACTCCTCCAAGTCCACCAATGCGTCAGGCCACTCCTCCAAGTCCGGCACAGCTTCAGGCCACTCCTCCTCCAAGTCCGGTAAAGCGTCAGGCCAATCCTCCTCCAAGTCCGGCACAGCTTCAGGTCACTCCTCCAAGTCCGGCACAGCTTCAGACCACTCCTCCTCCTTCAACTCAGCCACGTTAGCCGTCTTCGCCGCCTCAGCAATCACAGAAGAGAGCCGCCTCCGCTATGGTGCATAGCGGTACAAGTCGAGGTAGTACTGCAGGTACAGGCGGAGGCAAGCAATTTCAATATGGTCCAAGCCTCGCGCCTCTTCCGTAGAGGCCTTACGACAAATCCGAGGAGGAAAACGTAGCCATATCGAAGGCTGAGGTGGAAGCCCATTTTGCACCGAAACCGCCACCGCCGCCAAGGGAGAAAGTGCCTGTGGAAAAGATTGACCACTTCATTCGTATGGCTAGACCACCAGCTCACAAGCCTGTTGACACAGACTATGAGCGCCACCTCAGGAAGTTAAATCGAGCACGTCTACAGAAAGAGGCGACCTCGAGCTCGAGCAAATCAGCTGGCAAAAGGAGTGGTAAAACCGTTCCCCAGCTGGGAGAATAGGCGGCGCAATCAATCCCCCCGCTTGTTGTGCCAACAATACATGAGAGTAGGCGCGCCCAATATTATTGTGGGCAAACCGTTAACGTTCCCGGGGTGGGCGATGTGGTAATAATCGAGGAGCATATTGCGCAGGCTGAATCGATCGGGATCACTGTTGGACAACTCCTCGATATCGAGCCCATGTCTCCGACTAGAGAGGAGGAAACGAAACGGAAATATGCCCGGGGCCAATCTTTGGTCGAGCCAGAGGGGGTCAATAAGCTCCCAACGAGAATGTATGAATTGCATCAATGGTACATGGACATTACCAAGATTTCCAATCGAGAGTCCCTCATGGTGAATGTCAACAAGGAGCATTACTACCATGAGCAAGCTGTGACCGTTGATTATTCAGAACTATTTCAGCTATACAATAAAGATGCACTCGACAAATCTATCATCAGTTGCTATTGTCTGTAAGTGATTTCTTTCTGTAATTTAAGTCTCAAGCTAGCTGTAGTGATCATTTTGATCAATCATTACCTGTAATTATCCTCACTATATTCTTTTCTGTGGTATTATGCAGGATGAAGATTTATGAAATGAAAAAAGGTGGACGCTATGGCATTGGGTTCGTTGACCCAAATACCATTAATGAATACACATGGAAAATAGATCCATATCATGAAAAAAGTGTAGAGGAAAGCATGCTATAGTTGTTCAAGGAACTCAAATACAATGAAGATATACTACTTCCTTACAACTTCCAGTGAGTCACACTATCTTGTACTACAAATTCTGTTTTTCCCTACTAGCTATAGCTACATGTTTTTGATTACATATGCCCGCTTAATTAAGACATGCAAACGTGTGTGCATGCAGATTTCACTGGATCTTGTTAATCATTAAAGTTGATGAAGGAACAGTTGAAGTACTAGACTCACTACTTAAGAAAGCAAGTGACTACACCATCGTGAAGGGGATAGTCAACAGGTAATTTCAATCATTATTAACTATATCTCGGCCTATTTAATTAGTTCGTCATTTCCTGATAACAACTATTTAATAACCCATTTATTCATTTTCTTTGTCGGCGGGCAGGGCTTGGGCAAAGTTCATCAGGGTCACTCCAGGCCCATGGAAACAAAGTCTGAAATGGTATCGACCCAAGGTAAGTAATTAAGTAGTACTAGCTAGCTGCCATCTCTTTAATTATCATGCTTGATTAATTATTATCTGATCAAATTCCATTCTCGTAAAGGCCCTGAAGGAGGCGCCGGGGAATGATCTATGTGCATACTATGTTTGCGAGAACATTCACATGATGGCGTCCGAAAGGAGCAAATCTCAAAGACAGGAGTGGGTACGATATCGATTGTCAGAACACTATTCACAATTTTTACACCATTATCGATATCTAGTCACACAACTAATACACATGCATATTGATCTCCTTCTTAACAGTTCAAAGAGGTGCGGGACAAGCTCCTAGCACAAGACCGCATAGAAGCAATTCAAGAGGAAATAGCGGGATTTTTGCTCGACCAGGTCATAGATCCCAAAGGAGAATACTATTACCCGCTACCGCCCCCATGAACCACTTCCAATTGTTATCGTGCTCCGAAGGCACCAATTAGGAGAAATTGTATATAAATATATATACATGTGTGTATATATGTGTGAATTAATTAATGGTGGTTGTGAGACATTATATATATATATTATGATCGGTTCTACTAGAAATTCTATTTATATATATGCATAACATGTACAATATGTAGTATCGTAAAATACCAGCAAACGAAACATAATTAAATGGAAAACACAAAATTAAATGAAAAAGAAATCATAAACCCAAAACCCCCCCAACATTTTAATACCGGTTGGTGACACCAACCGGTACTAAAGGGCTCCCTGCCCCCGAAGCTGGCTCGTGCCACGTGGTTGCCCTTTAGCACCGGTTCGTGCTGAACCGGTACTAAAGGGGGGGGGCTTTAGTGCCTACATTTTAGTGCCGGTTACCAAACCTGCACTAAAGGTCCTTACAAACCGGTGCTATTGCCCGGTTCTGCACTAGTGTTAGTAGGTGACCTTGCGCTTGGCTGTTCTCCTCTTCCGGAAGTCGAACAATAATGATGGTACTATACTAGTACTTCTGGCAATCTGACACCAAATGAACTGTTGCACGTCCACCGCTTGTAAGAAAAAGTTTCTCCTCGTGCTGTGAGCCACTGCGCATGCGTTGGCGAGGGAGCTCGTCGTTCTGCAAGTTGACGGGACACATCAAAGTTTTTTAGTACTCTCTCCAAAAAAGGGCCGACCATGTCCATGGCTACCATCCTATGCTCCGTCATTGAGTACATGCACTATTCACGTGCCATCGAGGAGAAAAAAATATTGTGTAGTACTAGGTGCCATCAAAGTGCACGACTCACTTATGCACTGCTTATCTCCATTTTCTTGCATGACACATGCAACTTGATGCTATATGTCCCGCGTGTTGGGAACAGGATGAACAAAACTCACGTAAAAAAAGTGGAAGAACATAGGGCCTGTTTGGTTCCCAGCTTAAGGTTGCCACGTCTAACCTTAGTCATGCCACTACATCTTATACATGTGTTTGGTTCATTTCCACACTTGTGGCTTGCCACACTTCTCTAGTTATATGGTCCACATGTCATAGGCTCAAGTTTTTGCCAAATCTTGCCACACTTGTGGTGGCCATAGCCACACTTTTTGTGGCAGCCACACTTTGCCTAAGGTTAGTTGTGGCAAAGGGGCTGTTTGGTTCTAGGCCTAGCATTTCCACACTTTGCCACACATTTTTTCCAAGCTTGCCTAAGGTTAGTTCATCAAAATGAGAGCCACTAGTTGGCAAGCCTAAGGGAATCTTGCATTATTTTTTGTGTGTATGCCATGTGGGGTCCAAGTGTGGCTTGACTAAGGTGTGGCTTGAACCAAATACTCACTTCATAGATTCTATCCTCATAGATACCCGACGACCGAGAAGGAGCAAGGAACCTCATGGTAGAGCATCTGCACTCATATATTTTATATTACTCCCTCGGTCTAGGTGAATAAGTCATCTTTGGTTATGCACCATGACCAAGAAGGAGGGAAAAGCAAGATAACTTAATGTTTATTTGCTAATTAATAGCATTGCATGCAATGAATTAACCACTGCATGTCGTGTTTGGTAGTCTCGAGTAATTGAAAACATGCACGCCATGATACGTCTCCAACGTATCTATAATTTTTGATTGCTCTATGCTATTATATTATCTATTTTGGATGTTAATGGGATTAATTTTACACTTTTATATCATTCTTGGGACTAACCTACTAACCAGAGGCCCAGCCCAAATTGCTGTTTTTTTGCCTATTTTAGGGTTTCGAAGAAAAGGAATATCAAACAGAGTCCAAACGGAATGAAACCTTCGGGAACGTGATTTTCTCAACAAACGTGATCCAAGAGACTTGGAGTGGGCGTCAAGAAACAACCGAGGAAGCCACGAGGCAGGGGGGCGCGCCTACCCCTCTAGGCACGCCATCCACCCTCATGAGCCCTCCGTTGCTCCACCGACGTACTTCTTCCTCCTATATATATATCCACGTACCCGCAAACATCCAGGAGCACTACGAAAACCTAATTCCACTGCCGCAACCTTCTGTACCCGAGAGATCCCATCTTAGGGCCTTTTCCGGAGCTCCGCCGGAGGGGGCATTGATCATGGAGGGCCTCTACATCAACTCCATGGCCTCTCCGGTGATGTGTGAGTAGTTTACTTCAGACCTTCAGGTCCATAGTTATTAGCTAGATGGCTTCTTCACTCTCTTTGGATCTCAATACAAAGTTCTCCTCGATCTTCTTGGGGATCTATTCGATGTAATCTTCTTTTGTGGTGTGTTTGTCGAGATCCGATGAATTTTGGGTTTATGATCAAGTTTATTTATGAACAATATTTGAATCTCCACTTAATTCTTTTATGTATGATTGGTTTATATTTGCAAGTCTCTTCGAATTATCAGTTTGGTTTGGCCTACTAGATTGATCTTTCTTGCAATGGGAGAAGTGCTTAGCTTTGGGTTCAATCTTGCGGTGGTCGATCCCAGTGACAGAAAGGTAACCGACACATATTGTATAGTTGCCATCGAGGATAAAAAGATGGGGTTTATATCATATTTCATGAGTTTATCCCTCTACATCATGTCCTCTTACTTAAAGCATTACTCTGTTCTTATGAACTTAATACTCTAGATGCATGTTGGATAGCGGTCGATGTCTGGAGTAATAGTAGTAGATGCAGAATCGTTTTGGTTTACTTGTCGCAGACATGACGCCTATATACATGATCATACCTAGATATTCTCATAACTATGCTCATTTCTATCAATTGCTCGATAGTAATTCATTTACCCACCGTAATACTTATGCTCTTGAGAGAAGCCACTAGTGAAACCTATGGCCCCCGGGTCTATCTTCCATCATATTAATCTTACAACACTTAGTTATTTCCTTTGCCATTTATTTTACTTTGCATCTCTATTTCTCTTTATCATAAAGATACCAAAAATATTATCTTATCATATCTATCAGATCTCACTCTCCTAAGTGACCGTGAAGGGCTTGACAACCCCTTTATCGCGTTGGTTGCGAGGTTCTTATTTGTTTGTGTAGGTGCGTGGGACTTGAGTGTGATCTCCTACTGGATTGATACCTAGGTTCTCAAAAACTAAGGGAAATACTTACGCTACTTTGCTACATCACCCTTTCCTCTTCAAGGGAAATCCAATGTAGTGCTCAAGAGGTAGCAAGAAGGATTTCTGGCGCCGTTGCCAGGGATATTCGCGCCAAGTAAAGTCAAGATTTGACTCCCAACAACGAGTCATTTCTGGTGCCATTGCTAAGTCAAGACACACCAAGTACCCATCACAAACTCTTATCTATCGCATTACATTATTTGACATTTGCCTTTCTTTTTACTCTCCCCCACTTCACCCTTGCCATTCTTGCTTGCCTTGTCGTTATGGCTAGTCATCTATCTTCTCCATTGTCTCCCGAGAATGAAGTTCTTAATTTTAAACAAAGGGAGGGAGAAAATCTAAAATATACTTGGTATAGAATGTTCAATGCTCAAAATAGATCTATCAGGAAGCAATCTACTTCCGTTCTTCTCCGCAATTTCTAAGTAGGCACTACTCCTTGGTACAGATATTTTCTTGATACCATTACCGGAGGGAATTTCTTGGGTAGCCATACTTTTGATTCTTATAACTCTATGATAGATTTGTTTGGCTCACCACCTCTTTTGGTTAATGGAACTATGTTAACTTTGGAACATGTGATGCAAAGGCTTGAAATTATTGAGAATAAAGTTGCTACTGTAGAGTTGATTGAGAATTTGGATAAAAAGATCCACAACCAAATTACCCAATATGGATCTAAGGTGGAAGTTACTCTGAAAAATTTGAAGGAAAAAGAACCCATAGTTAATGAAAGAATAGATCAAGATTCTACTAGAATCGATAAACTTGAGGGAATTATCACCAACTTGGGAGCTGCTTTTTCTTCCATTAAAAATACTCCAAATCCTCTAGCAAGGAAACTGCGGATTTAAAATCAATAAGTGTTCATCCCAATCTTTTTGCTATCATTAAGGAACCGTTTGCTACAAATGATTTTCTTGATTTTGTGCCAGGGAGTTTGATAATTAATAAAAAGAAAGAAACTCCTAAGAGTTATAGGTGTCTCATTGAAGAATTACCTACCAAAGATGGCAATACCTAGATCTATCCTTGCTTTTATGCCTAGCTAGGGGCATTAATAAAAAGAAAGAAACTCCTAAGAGTTATAGGTGTGTTGTTTGCTTATTTTGATGAATCTATGGCTAGTAGAACTGCAGCATTTCCTTAACCTGCTCCACTAGAACTACAGCATCCTCACCGACTCCTCAGACGAAGCCGAGGCCTACTCGAAGCCACCAAAGAGGTTGTACACTCATTGCATCGCACCTTATCCTTAACTCGACCTCCCAGTATCGATGGTGCTCCATCCCGCACCCCCATGGAGCTGCTACCTTGAAGCCGGCGTCGCAGGCGACATCTCCATGGCGGCGGCGGCCATACAAGCTGGATCTGCTACTGCTGCTCCGGCTCTCGCTCGCTCGCTTACTCTGATGTTGCTCCTCCGACTCTCGTTCGCTCGCTCGCACTACTGCTGTTGCTCCGGCTCTCTCTTGCTCGCTCGCACTGCTGTTGCTGCTCCAGCTCTCGCTTGCTTGCTCGCGCTACTGGTGCTGCTCTCCCCCTCGCTCATGTATCTGCTCTGCTCCGATTTAGTTACACTTCAGTCGACTGAATTGACTTTTGGGTCAGTCGATTTTCAGGGGGTGGGGGGGGGGGCTCGCCAGAGTTAAGGAAGAACCACCCGCAGTGGGAGGGGGGATCGTCAGAGAGGTATCCCACTATCTATCTTAGGGTTTAGGGTGGGGGCGGTGGTCCCAAGTGGTGGGGGCGTGGTGGTGGGGCGGTGGCATGGGGATCGCCAGAGAAAAAGCTCGGTGGAGGGGGGCTAGAGGGCTGGCCGGGGCGGCGGCGGACCGGCGGTGGGGAGTTGTTTCGGGGCGGCGAGGCGGCGATGGACCAGCGGTGGGGAGTTGTTTCGGGGCGGCGAGGCGCCGCGGGGGCCGGCAGTTCGGCCGATGGTGGGTGATGGCTGGCGGCTCAGGGGTGTGCAGGTTGAAGATGAACTGCAGGCCCTCCCTAAACTACATGTTGTAAGTGCATCTAGTGCCACCCCTAGTTAGTTTTGGAGTATTGACGACAAACCTAGTTGAGGGACTAATGTGTTTGTGAGAATTGTAGGATAACACAGGTAGAAGTCCCTCATTGATTCGGTTTTCCTACCAGAGATGACCCCTAAAAATGTATGAAGACATTGAAGTCAAAGGCGGTATGTGAAGACATTCACATTGAAGACTATGACAAGAGAATACATCGCATGAAGACTATGGAGCGTGAAGATTTAGATCTTTCGTAGTTCTTTTTCTTCTTTGTTGAGTCATACGAACCACCGTACTATTAAGTGGGGTCCAAGATAACCAGTCAGAATGACTGAAGTGATGCTTAACCAAAATCCTATGTCTTCGAGTGAAGACTATGAGAGCGAATCTTGTCCAGAGTTGGACAAGTCAGCTTTGCTTGTAGCCCAAGTAAAGTTGCCGTGTGTGCTTGAAATATGACCGTTGGAACACGTGCCAGTTCCTTAGTGACCCAGGGTCATTTCGGACAAATCAGGTCAGGTTGCCTAGTGGCTATAAATAGCCCACCCCCTACAACCATAAACGGTTGGCTGCTCAGAGTTAGAATACGGCTTTTGTCGTTTGAGAGCAACCCACCTCGAAGCCTTTGAGAGAGAATTCCTTGCGAGGATAAAGCCCTAAACACCCAAAGCCAAAGAGTGTTAGGCATCACTTAAGTCTTCCTGTCTGTGTGATTTGAAGACTTATTACACTTGAGGACTATGAATCCTCCAGCCGGTTAGGCGTCGCGTTCTGAGCATCCAAGAGTCATTGTGGATCGCCAGTGAATGAAGTCTGTGAAGGTTTGGGAGTCTACCTTGAAGACTTACCAGAGTGATTGGGCGAGGTCTGTGTGACCTTAGCTCAAGGGGGATACGGTGAGGACTGGGTGTCCTAAGCTGCGTGTTCAGGACTGGGTGTCTGGGACTATGTTTTCTCAGGTTTAAATATCTAGCCGCCCTAACCAGACATACAGTTGTCATAGCAACTGGAACTGGTCCAACAAATCATTGTCTTCAACGAGTCACTGGTTTCATCCTTCCCTTCCCTTTACTTACTGTTGGTCCTTGTGAAGTCATTGTATGATTGCATTATCTTTTGTCTTCACTGTGTGACTGCTTGTTCTGATTGGCATCATAATATCTTCCTACCTGATCCTTACTACCTAGATGCTATTAGTCATTGTGCCTTCACTTCACTGAATACTTGACTATGGTTTGCCTAGTGTAGTCTACCTTCCGCTGCATGGTAATAGGTTTATTTCTATCGTTTGTCTTTGAAACTTCCACGTTTTGAAGACTCTCATAAAAACCACCTATTCACCCCCCTCTAGTCGATATAACGCACATTCAATTGGTATTAGAGCAAGGTACTCCCTTGTTCTGTGTGATTCGGTTTAACCACCTGGAGTTTTAGCTATGTCGACTGCAGGGATAATTAAAGTTTCCGCTGCGTGCCCCGTCTTTGATGGAACTGAATATCCCTACTGGAAGAATAAGATACGCATGTATCTTGAAGCCACTGATGTCGACCTATGGTATGTCGTCAAGAATGGCGTTCCCAAGGCTGGTGAAGGTGTCACCGCTGCAGATGTCAAGAAGTTCATTCAACTGGACTCCACTGCCAATAACATCATCTGTGGTCATCTAACCAAAGGACAGTATGGTCGTGTAAGTGCTTTGGAAACATCTAAGCTAGTCTGGGACTGGCTCTCCAAGGTCAATGAAGGCGTCTCAAGCTAGAGAGATCAAAGAATCAGTGTCCTTCACAACCTCTTCAACCGCTTCAAGAGAAATGACAATGAGAATATCCAGCTCATGTTTGATCGACTCACTGACATCACAAATGAGCTTCAAGCTCTCGGCGCCACTGGGATCACCAAGCATGAAGTCGTCAAGACACTCCTAAGATCACTTGACAGCTCGTTTGACACCCTAGCCCTGATGATTCAAGAACGTCCTGACTTCAAGACACTCGATCCATCTGACATACTTGAGAGGCTCAACACACACGAGTTTCAGCTTTCTGAGAAAAGAGACATCTACGGTCCCAACTATGGACGAACTCGTGCCTTGAAGGCAAAAGCTGTCTCCACATCTGAAGAAGAATCTGACAGCAGTTCTGATGATCCTGAAGACATTGGAAAGGAGCTTGCTATGCTTGTGAAGAAGTTCCAAAAATTCACCAAGAAGAAAGGCTTCAGAAAGTCTTCACGATCAAGCTCAAGGAATGATGATGCTTCTGCTCATGACTACAAGAAAAGATCATGCCACAAGTGCAAGAAACCTGGCCACTACATCTCTGAGTGTCCGCAGTGGGACAATGAGAACAAGAAGAAGAAAAAGAGCAAGGAGTATGACTCTGACGACAAGAAGAAGAAGAAATACTCAAAGTCTTCTTCCAAGTCTTCCTCCAAGTCTTCATCACACAAGAAGAGCTCATCTGGCAAGGCACGTGCGTTTGTTGCAAGGAAATGGATTCAGAGGAGGAGTCCGCTTCTGAGGAGGCGAAGGTGGAGTCTGAGGAGGAGTCCGATTCTGGTGTTGCGAGTCTGGCTACAGCATACGTTGCAAAGTCCATCTTCAACACTAGAGACAACGACTTCATCACCGACACCGATGCAAATGACATGGACTACTCCGCTCCTACCTACTGCTTCATGGCACGCGGTGCCAAGGTAAACACGCACACTACTCACTATCAAACATCTAGTGAAGATGACTCTGATTGTGATTCCAAACCCAGCTACAAAACACTTGCTAAAATTGCAACTGAACAACAGAAAGCTATGGAACATATTCAAAAACTGTTAAACAAAAGCGATGATCTGTTAGACGCTGAAATGACTCGATCTCAGTCCTTAATTGAAGACATAAAAAATATTCATGTTAAGTATGAGGAACTTGAAAGCCGTCATGAAACGCTCTCAACAACTCATGAAAGGCTTTCCTATGATTATCTTCAAAGGAAGCAAGATCTTGAGAAATTGAGAGCGGCTCATGAAGATCTTCAAAAGGAAAACGAGTCACTTCACGCCAAACAGATCAGTTCCACTCAGGAAGGATTTGAACCACCATGTCTTAAATGCATTGAGCGTGATAACGCTACCTCTGTTGCTGAATGTTCTGCTGCTGCTACTATTGCAATATCTTCAACTGTTGATGTGATAACTAACCCCTCTGCTGAGGATACCACTGCTATTGCTGATGAGAATGCTAGGTTGAAGACACTACTTGAAACAGGGATGTACAAAAGTCTCAAAGGGCATCAGACACTATGTGATGTCCTCAAAAGGCAGATCCTGAACCGAAACCCTAGGAAAGAGGGTGTTGGGTTCGAAAGGAAAAAGAATGCTGATGGCTCTTACTGGGAACCTGAGCAGTACCCCAAAACCACATGGGTTGCTGCAAAGGAACCTTCAGCGGATCCATCCACCCTATCTGGCTTCACTTGTACTAATCCCATTGTTATTGATGAATCCTTTGATGCAAACTATAAACTATTTAAGAATCAGAATGGTGAAGTGTTTGCCAGGTATATTGGTACTAACTGTAGGAATGGACCGCCTATGAAGAAGATCTGGGTGCCGAAAAGGTGTTTGGAGAATCTTCCTGTGAATGTCATCATGACACCACAGGGAAGCCATACTCAGGCCTATGAATATGAGCGCGGTTCATCAAACCGCCATGTTCATAAGACCAAGAACTATTCTGCTTATTCTTATGAGTACTATTGTCCACCTGCAAGACTTTTTGCTAGGGCTCCAAAGCCAAAGTTCTCAGATGCTGCACTTAGACTCATTGTTTCAAAGCCACCCTTGAAGATGTGGGTGGCTAAGAAAGCTTAACTCTCTTTTGCAGGGAAAGGTCTCCAGCAGAAAACCAAAATCGTCTGACGCTATTGCTGGGGACCTTAAACATCTTGTAGGGCGCAAGATCAAATGCCCAAATGGTCTTATTATGTACTTTGTTCCTGAATCGCTTGCTACTCGTCCTATCAGTCCAAATCTCGATCTAAGCTTTCATAACCCATTGGTTCGTCAAATGTTTTTGCTTCACAATTCTCTTCGTGAAGCCTATCCCCCTAACTGCACTGTAGGGTACGACACCAGCAGCTTCAGAATGGATTATTGATAGTGGGTGTACCAATCACATGACTGGCAAGAGAAGCCTTCTTATGGACTCAACCTTACGACCATCCAACAAAAGTCACATCACATTTGCTGACACTAGTAAAAGTAAGGTATTGGGTCTAGGTAGAGTTGCAATCTCAAAGGATCAACACATGGATAAAGTCATGCTTGTTGAATCCCTTGGCTTCAACTTAATGTCTGTCTCAATGCTTTGCGATTTAAACATGAGTGTGATGTTTGGAAAATATCGTTGCCTTGTTCTAATGGAATCTGACAAGTCTCTAGTGTTTGAAGGGTATCAGAAAGATGATTTGTACGTGGTAGATTTCTCAGTAGGACCGCAGCTTGCCGTATGTCTTCTAGCAAAAGCTTCAGAATGCTGGCTCTGGCATCGGAGGCTAGGGCATGCTAGAATGAGGAACCTACACACCCTTGCAAAGAAGAAGCATGTCATAGGCATCGAGGGCGTCAAGTTCAAGAAAGATCACTTATGCGGTGCCTGTGAAGCAGGAAAGATGACGAGGGCCAAGCATCCCTCGAAGACAATCATGACAATGACTCGACCCTTCGAACTGCTCCACATGGATCTTTTCGGTCCCACTCATTACTCAACTCTTACTACTACTGCTTGTCTCTATGGCTTTGTCATTGTTGATGATTATTCTAGATATACTTGGGTGCATATAATCCTCTACAAGACTGAAGTGCAGGATGTCTTCAGACGCTTCGCCAATCGAGCAATGAACAACTATGGCGCCAAGATAAAGCACATCAGAAGTGACAATGGCACTGAATTCAAGAACACTGGCCTTGATACATATCTTGATACTTTGGGCATCACACATGAATTCTCAGCTCCGTACACGCCACAGCAGAATGGCGTTGTCGAATGCAAGAATAGAACACTCATTGAGATGGCCCGAACGATGCTTGATGAATACAAGACTCCAAGAATATTCTGGCCTGAAGCCATTGATACTGCATGCCATACAATCAACCGTGTTTATCTTCACAAGTTTCTGAACCAGACATCTTATGAGCTCCTTACTGGCAAGAAGCCAAATGTCAGTTACTTCAGAGTATTTGACGCCAGGTGCTAGATCAAGGATCCACATCACACTTCAAAATTTGCACCAAAAGCACATGAGGGTTTTATGCTTGGATATGGAAAGGATTCGCACTCCTACAGAGTCTTCAATCTCTTTCATTATAAAGTGGTTGAAAATGTGGATGTGCAGTTCGATGAGACTAACGGCTCACAAAGAGAGCACCTGCCAAATGTGCTAGATGAAGTTCCATCCAATGAATCAATCAAACTTATGGGAACTGGAGAAATCATACCCTCTGAAGCTCAACCTGAAGAGGAACTTATCATCTCCGCACCTGATCAACCTGAAGACAATGCTCAGCCTGAAGACAATCTCTCTAACAATGACAATGATCAGCAAGAGCAAAATCTTCGCCCTGTACATCCTCGTGTGGCCAATGAAGTGCAGATTGAGAGAATAATTAATAGCATCAATGCACCCGGTCCACTCACTCGTTCAAGGGCAACACAGCTAGCAAATTTCTATGGGCACTTCGCATTCGTCGCAATAATAGAACCCAAGAAAGTCGAAGAAGCCTTCATGGAACCTGAATGGATTCAAGCTATGCAAGAAGAGCTTCAACAGTTTGAGCTGAATAATGTATGGGAACTGGTTAAGCATCCTGATCCTCGGAAGCACAATATAATAGGCACCAAATGGATATACCGCAACAAGCAAGATGAGCATGGTCAAGTTGTCAGAAACAAAGCTCGTCTCGTTGCTCCAGGATATACTCAAGTTGAAGGGATTGACTTCGATGAAACATTTGCTCATGTGGCTTGACTTGAAGCCATACGCATACTGCTGGCCTATGCAAATCATCATAACATACTTCTATATCAAATGGATGTGAAGAGCGCTTTTCTCAATGGCAAGATTGAAGAAGAAGTGTATGTTGCACTGCCGCCTGGCTTTGAAGATCCAAAACATCCTGACATGGTATACAAGCTCAACAAGGCACTGTATGGCCTCAAACAAGCCCCTCGGTCTTGGTATGACACACTCAAATACTTCCTGAAGAGCAAAGGCTTCAAACCTGGTTCCCTCGACCCCACTCTCTTCACGAAGACATATGATGGTGAACTGTTTGTGTGCCAAATATATGTGGATGACATTATCTTCGGCTGCACCAATCAGAAATACAGTGAAGAGTTTGGATATATGATGCAAGAGCAATATCAGATGTCCATGATGGGAGAGCTGAAGTTCTTCCTTGGGCTTCAAATACGACAGCAACGCAACGGCATCTTTATATCTCAAGAGAAGTATCTCAAAGATTGCCTGAAGAAGTTCGGTATGCAAGACTGCAAAGGCTTCACGACGCCAATGCCAGCAAAACATCATCTGGGTCCCGACGACAATAATAAAGAGTTCGATCAAAAGCTATACTGCTCCATGATTGGTTCTTTACTTTATCTATGTGCATCTAGGCCTGATATTATGCTTAGTGTTTGCATGTGTGCTCGATTCCAAGCGACACCAAAGGAATCGCATCACTTAGCTGTGAAGCGAATTCTTCGATATTTGGCTTACACCCCAACTCTAGGATTATGGTATCCAAAGGGCTCAGAGTTTGATCTAGTTGGATTCTCGGATGCTGATTATGCTAGTGACAAGGTGGATCGCAAGTCTACATTAGACACATGTCATTTTCTGGGACGATCACTTGTGTGTTGGTCCTCAAAGAAGCAGAACTGTGTATCTCTCTCCACTGCTGAATCTGAATACATTGCTGCTAGATCTTGCTACGCTCAGCTTCTGTGGATGAAGCAAACACTCAAAGACTATGACATTCATCTGAAGCAAGTGCCACTCTACTGCGACAACGAAAGCGCCATCAAGATTGCCAACAACCCAGTTCAGCACTCGAAGACAAAGCACATTGAGATTCGTCATCACTTTCTCAGAGATCATGTTGTGAAGGAAGATATTGATATCATACACGTCAACACTGAAGAGCAATTGGCAAATATCTTCACCAAGCCCTTGGATGAGAAGAGATTTTGCAAGTTACGATGTGAGCTAAATATCTTGGAATCCTCAAATGTCCTGTGATCAGGCACACATCCTAACACTTATGCATATTGATGACTTAGATGTGCAACACACGAAGTAAAGTATATCTTCAATCAATGAAGACATGCATTCTAAGTGTGAATACATTAATGAGGAATTTGACTTCGGAGCGCCACGATAATTGTGCGCCGTGTCTGGGTCTAATACGTCCTATACGGTGGGTAACTCCACCACCAAATGTTCTGTTTGATGTGTTTCACTCATGGCGTTACATTTGCTATGTCTTCACATTTGGTTTGGCTTCAATCTCAACATGTCTTCATGATTATCTTCACTATGTTGATTATATATATACTAGTGTTCTGTCCTCTACATCATTCACTTATAGCTATGTCTTCTTGTTGAATCTTTTGAACTAAGTGAATGTGATCGGACCCTAACCTCTCTATGCTTTATATCTCAAACTCTATCTCTCCAAATCATATGCATTCTCTTGAAACTGTCAAATGTCTTCTCTGCGTCCTTGTCAGCAGAAGATACAGAGACAAACATTAAGTCCGCTTTCAATGATCATTCCTTCACCTGAAACCCGGAGAAGTGGGAACGACCACCCAACAATCCAGGCGTGCGTGGGACGTGGAACAACCTCCGATATGCTGCATGATGGCCACGTGTTCCTCAGATGTGAATCGCCAGGGGCACCTGTGTAATAACACCGAGCCGTCCCTGTCCCTATAAATACACGCCTCACCACAGTCATTATCTCTTCTTCCACTCTCGCACGAACCCTAGCGCCACCGCTAGCCCTTTACGATGCCGGCGACGAAGATCTTAGCTGCTGCAACCTCTCCGACGCCGTCTTTACACCGACCGCGGACATCGTCTTCTCCACCGCCGCCGTAGGTGTCCTCCGTCGCCAAGATAGGGCACAGACGATCAAACTACTCGGCCTCCTCTTCCACTCCGTCTAGCAGTTCTTCGTGTGGTAAATAAAACTTCTTTTTTACGGCCCCTTTGATCCTATAGATCCGTCACTTTCTACCACAAGCAGTTTCTGTTCACACAAGTTGGATCTATTTCATACTGCATCTCATAATATGCCTAGTATATTCACTTATGCTTCACAAAGTAGTTAGATTCCTCACTTGTACTGATCCGTGGATTCGTACAAATCTGGAACCAACTCCTTATCTATGAGTGAATGTCTTCGCATGATGAGGTCAATGTCTTCTAAACTGATTTATCTTCAAAATCTTCTGAGAATGCATATGACCTCTTCCCCTTCCCTCGCACCTTAATGCTGTCACAGGTACATGTCCGTGGGAGAATCCCTTGGTTCTCATAGTCCGCATTCATTTGCAGAATTCTTATAGCATCATATAAATTCTCCCGGAGCCAGTTCCTGTTTGTCCAGCAAGCGAAAGCCTTTAAACGTATTGAAGCCATTCAGTTTAAAGTTCATGGCTGTAGAGAAATCAGCAAGGAAGGGTGGCATAAAGCATCGTGGAGAAACATCAAGAGATCTGCCCGATGACCTCTCAGAGCTATACAAGACAGATCCTGAAGAGGATTACAATCAGCGCAAGACATGAATCCAATGGATTCGACGATATTGGGCAGAACAGTGGTTCAAGTACAGGTTTGTGACAAAGGAATATGCTGAGAAGAATGCCATCAAGCGACCATGGGGAGACATCCTCTACAAAAATCTTCAACCCAGGTCCAGAGATGAAGCCATTGAACAAGGCTGCTATCCCTGCATGGTCCGTGGACCACAGCCTGCGGATGCTGACCCATCATCACTACTATGGTGTCGTGACGACAATCTGTTCAAGCGCAACTTCTAGTTTTCCCAGAATTCGGCGAAGCAGAACAAGAAGTCTTTGGGATTAGACTTCAACCCTGGTCCCTCTGCTCCCCGTGCCAATGGGACCCGCGAAGCTGAACCCAATCTTGTTGGGCCCTTCTACAACCTGGAAGGTCTCATCACTCATATCGTGGTTCAAGGGATAGCCGTGGATGAGCCTGCAGATGACGCCGAATATGATGAAGTGCCTGCAGCGCCGAAGCCAAAGAAACTGAAGCAGCCTAAAGCTTCAAAGCCTGCCTCAGCACCAAAAATCTACGCAACGATGCCATTGCAGAAGACAGTGTGCAGTCTGAAGATCTGTCATGCATCTCCAAGCCCCAGAAAGTCAAGATGCCTGTGCCACACACCAGCCAAGAACTGACTGCTGCTGCTATTCTACGCAACGATGCCATTGATCTGTCCAATGATGAAGATCTTGCAGATGACGCTCTTGAGCAACTGATCAAGAGGAAAGAAGAAGCAGAAATCTTCAATGATCTGCCTCTCTTTGAAGTGGCAATCATCCACAACTTCATTGATGAGTGGTTTGACACGCCCTACCTCAGCTTCGAAGATCTACAGCTTCCAATTGGCCTCAGTGTCGCCTTCCATGGCGCCATTGCTTCAGAGCTAGCTCTAGCTCAGCACATCGTCGAACTGAAGCAAAAGATTGACTTTGAGAAAGCCCAGTTCAAGAAGCACATGGCCAAGCTCAGCGTGCAAGAGGTGAAAAACTTCAAGATTATGCTGCACGAGCTCAGAAGCATTTCTCAAGAAATGTGCAGAAGCTCAAGGTTCTCGTGAGCGCATGAAGGTCCTGGCTGACAAGAGTGTGCAAGCCTACAATGAGGCTGAGAAGCGCAAGGCCCTTGGTCATCCTGGCATCGACCCCAGGATGGCTGCAAAGTAGAAGAAGAAACCCGCTATGGCCAAACCCGACGCACCAAGGCAGGAAGCACATCCCATTGTCTTCCCAACCAGCATGACTGGCTCGAAGCCAAAAGCCAGGTCTACCGCTTCAGAACTGAAGAAGACGAGAACTGCTGAGGCTGAAGCCAGAAAGAGGAAACATCCTGAAGCCTCTGCTCCTGCTCCCCCCAAGAAGAAGCGGAAGACCAAGAAGGAACGGGCTGCTCCCACAGAGCCCTTAATTGTTGAACCCATCTCCATGGTTCGCCCTACTGCTGAACATCAAGAGCGCCAACTGACTGTCCATGAGCCTGCTTTCATAAAGGCTCATGAAGCTGAAGACTTTCCAGCAGCTGACCCCACTGGTGCTGAAGACATTGGTCACCATGACCATGTTGAAGATGATGCAGTTCTTCCTCAGATCAAGCACCAACAGGTATCATCGCCTGTGCTTACGCACAGCAAACTCATCAGCATTGGTCGTCCTCCGACGCCAATTGCTCAAGATGCATCATGGGCTGATCACCCACAAGAACAAGAAGAAGATGACCTTGAGGCCCAGCCCACTCCTTCTCCAAAGGCGTCGCCAGCGTTACGCAGGCTTCGGAAAGGACCAAGGCCTCCAGTCTCCGAATCTGAAGCTAAAGCTGCTGAAGACATTCCGGCTGCATCAGCCGATGACACCCAAGAAGAAGAACGTGTCCCCACTACCCCAACTACTGACGAAGCTGTTCTCGCGGAGAACGTGTCTGTGCCCGACCCTCCAGCTCATCTAGTGGAGGTAGAAAATCTTGAGGCTGCCACCACCAACACCAATGAAGCCACTGATGCTGTCATGGCTGAAGCAAATGTGGAGCCTACACCATCCCAAGAACCAGAAGTTAGCGAAGCCAATGATGCTACTGCTTCTGTTACTGCGCCTGCTGCTGGTCCTCAGTTTGACTATCATATAGAGCATAAGCCTCAGGTACAGAACCCAATGCCAAGGTTGCCCAGGTTTCCAGGTCCTGCATCAGCACCTAGATCCTTCAATGTCAACAGCTTCAAAGCAGACAACACCTTCTTTAATAGCTCCAAGAACCCCTACTCAAGGGAACGCATATCTTCTGATCGGTTCTGGAGCTATCCGCAGCGAAGCTATTACTCCTGCATTCTGTACAATCAAGGTCGCATCTTCCCACATATGCGTCTTGACACCGAAGCAATAGCTGGCCTGCCCTGCTTGGAAGAAGCTCAGGACTGCTTCAAAGAGGTTGGATTGTTGCCTTTCATCACCGACCAAGAGCACTGGAATGAAGAGCTGCTGCTCCAATTTTATGCCACACTTCACATACGTGGTTACAACAGAGATCCGAAGACATGGGGTCCTTGAGTGGATGACAGGAAATGTTCATCACGAAGCCAAAGCCTTTGATATCATTGAGCTCACTGGTCTACCCACTCCTGGAGATCTCTATGAACTTGGATGTCAACTTCACAGTGAAGCTATGGAGAGCATCTTTCAGAAGCCTGAACCGAACATGAGTCAGATGCTCAGCATGATGAAGCCTTTGCCACAAGACGCTGCATATCCTAAGGAGTTCCTTGTTGAAGACCTGGAGTATCTGCCAAGGACCATCTATCACATTTTAAGGCGAACTCTCTGGCCCATCAAAGGACATTCCCCACATGCAAAGCTAGAAGGTGCAATGAAGACTTTGGTCTTCTATATTCTTCATGGCAAATGCTTCAACGCACAAGACTTCTTCATACGCCAACTTGCTGCTTCAGGATCTGATCTTTTTGGCTTGAAGTTCTATGCTCCATGGATAATGCGGCTGATCAAACTCCACTCAGCTATCTCATATCAGCCCTCTGCTCGCAATCATCGGATCTTTATGCCTGACGTGGATATGTCTATTGAAGCCCTCTATCCAGAGCCTTCCAAGGAGCCTCTTAGTCTTCGGAATGCGGAGCATCAAAGTTTCTCTCAGAACATTGAAGGAGTTGAAGCAGTCACTCGTGTTTATCCTCTGGCTGGCACTACATGTGCACCTCATCGTGCCCTCACTGAAGCCACTGAAAGCACCATTGCCCAATGGCCCAAGAAGCGATCTCGTGTTCTTGGGTTAACAAATCATTGTCTTCAACGAGTCACTGGTTTCATCCTTCCCTTCCCTTTACTTACTGTTGGTCCTTGTGAAGTCATTGTATGATTGCATTATCTTTTGTCTTCACTGAGTGACTGCTTGTTCTGATTGGCATCATAATATCTTCCTACCTGATCCTTACTACCTAGCTGCTATTAGTCATTGTGCCTTCACTTCACTGAATACTTGACTATGGTTTGCCTAGTGTAGTCTACCTTCTGCTGCATGGTAATAGGTTTATTTCTATCGTTTGTCTTCGAAACTTCCACATTTTGAAGACTCTCGTAAAAATCGCCTATTCACCCCCCGTCTAGTCGATATAATGCACTTTCACATGTGAAGTGCCTCTCTGCTACCATTGTGTTCAGTTTCGACAGTAACATTCAGATTCCACAGTAAATTTCAGTTTGAACAGTTAGGTTCAGAGTTAATAGTTTTTATCTCATCTGTTGTAGTCAGGTGGTTTTTGGTGGTAATGTATTTATATCGTCTATAGCAGATGCTATTAGAATCCCACTTGAGTTTAACGATGTATGTCTTGTGCTGTTTCAGCCTCGACGTCTTACGGCTCACAAGAGCTGCTCCAATGATGGAACGATTCATCACAATAGAGCAGTGCCCTGGACGCCGTCTACAGATTCCTCAGATCTTCCTCCACACCTCTGACAGCCACCTCTGCCTCAACTTCTTCAGCGACCAACCAAATGATGTTGAGGTCGACACGGCTACAGCAAAGAGGTTGTACACTTGTCGCATCACTTATTACTCTACATTCATGTGGATCCATTAGGGCTATTTTGGTTCAACGGAAAAACATAGCAATAGGAAATTTTCCTATGGCACTCTACTATTCAATCATTCATGCATTTTGTTGAAAGGAATGGAGCAAAACTTTCACCTGGACCTACTTTTCAAAATCCTATGCATGAAAACAAGACCAAGTGCATTAGTGGTAGAATAACCTTCTAACTGTAAATGCCTTCATATGGTTTCACTTTATTTTGGCCATGTCTGTTTGCATTCCTCTGCTCCTCCAATTCCTGTGAACCAAACAACAAAGTTGACATAAATCCTGTGTTCACAAATGCTCTGTTTCCCATGTGCATTCCTAACCTATTCCGATGTTTTTCCTCCTATCCCTGCGTTTTTAGAATCATGCAAGCCAAATGAGCCCTTACAGAATTACTTCAGTTACAGGTAGGTGTCGAAGAAAACTTTGTGTGGTTTATCCTGCACCTGTCGCGATGTCGTCCACCTCACCTGAGCTGCTCCATCGACAGAAGCATCCACCAAACTAGGCATCACGACTCCCGACCATCTTTCTCCGCCTCAGATCTCCTTCCCTACCGCCGGCACCCACCGCAATGGCATCACCATCATCGACTCAGCAGATGAACCTGAGGAGTACACGGGTCCACAAGGGAGGTTGCACTCTTTTGTTTCTGCTTATGTTATGCATTCCTTAATATTAACTTCTACTTTATTGTCCTATTCACCTCTTAGACTCCAAGTCAGGTCCAAATTGATGTTCAAACTTTAGTTCTAAATTAGTTGTGGGGCACATATCGAGGCAACAATGAATAATATCTCTGTCTAATATCTTGTTCACCTAGGGTATGCCTATGCTGTTCATCTTGGGTGGGAAACAAATAGTAAAGCAATCATAATCTATTTTTTATTAAATTAAAGCAATCATCAGTCTGCTATCATTATTTTTGGATCCATCCACTGGTTGTTACCACTTCTCTAGATTTTTGCATGTTCTCCTTACATAATCTCACTCTATTTTTTGTATGCATGTCAGATATTGTACACAGTCATGCTGAACATGTAAATAAAAAGAGACGAGTTTTGTGCGGCAATACAATGTCATGCAGACATCGCTCCATGGTGGGTTCAATGCCAAACCCTCCCCTCTCCAGATTGTAATCTAGAGGAAGATATCTATTCTGAGGCGGATTCAGACGCAGCTGACCACTCCTATCTACCCCCCAAGGTGTTTGCTCTAACTTGGCATGATGATGTTAGTCATATCATGCATATGTTGCCTTGAAGTGCCTACTTTCGACTTCATATATGTCATCTGCTTAGTTTAGACATGTTCTATAACGCCACCTGTTTAGTTTCAATATCATATATGGGAATTATGCAGTCCCATGTCTTTTAGCCAGCCATAATATATGTGAAATTTGCAATGCCATCCTGTTTAACCAACCATCATATATTTGAATAATATCTTTCCCATCCCTTTCTTCATTACATTTCCATTTGTTGACAATGTTTGTACATTAAACTACTCTTCTCGTGAATCAGCCATTTGAGTGGGTGATGGAAAAATATGGAGTGAAAACAAGGCCTTCAGAGCAGATAGTGCTACCTGTCGAAGCATATCTCTTGCTGGGTCCCGATAGCTCCTCAGAGATGGATTTAGAGACAGATGACCAGTCCTATTCCCCCACCGAGGTGTATGCTCTAACTTGGCACGGTTATACTGCTCATATCATGCATATGGTGTCTTGCATTGCATAGTTTAGACATCATATACACAATATTCAACACCATGTTTTTAGTTCAGACATCATATATGCGAATTCCCTCTGCTTAGCATATAAATCACATATGTGAATGAAATCATGTGATCCTTATTACTTAGATAACATGTACGTGAATTATGCCATCCGATCCTATTTAGTTAGTCATCATATCTTTGAATTATGTTATGCTATGCTATCCAGTTTAGATAGACATCATATATGTGAAATTATGTCATGCTATACATTTTAGTTAAACAATATACATGTCAACTATTTCATGCCCTCTTTTTTCCACACTATCTATTACATATGTCTCTTACACAATGTATGTACATTCAACTACGTTTCCTGTTTATCAGCCATTTGAATTGGAGCAGGTGATGGCAGTATCTAGCGGAGTAAAAACACAGTCATCAAACAAAACAGTGCTACCTCTTAGTGGAGATAGCACCCCGGTTGTACAAGCATGAGAACCAGCCCTACCACACACAACCCAGACTCTCGCAGATTTTACCCCTACTGCTATGGACAGAGAACCAGCTTCACCCATAACCCCAGCAGATAGTAACCCAGTTTCTATTGACACAGCACCATCTCGACCATAGAGCTCCCAAACAAGAGCAGTTAGTAAGGCAGCTCCAGTGCCCAAAGCGCCAGTACTACCACGGCAAACCCCAACTCCACCAGTTAGTAGACCTATTCATGTGGAGGAAGCACAACCAGCCATTCATAGTTTAGCCTATTCATGTGGAGGAAGCACAACCAGCCATTCATAGTTTAGGATCTATCGCATTTGATGTTGTTAAATCCTATGTGCGTATCTGCCCATCATGGAAATATTATACTAAAGATGAAGGACAATGCCAGTTGCAGGTGTTCGTCTAGGAGTTATGTGTAAGTAATGTTATTCATGGCAATTACTTTGCTTTGTCCCATACATTCTACCTCCATGTTGGTTATAATACAACAAATTTTCCCATTTTTCTCTATGGAGGAGGACCGATTTGGAAACTCAGGATGAGGTAACATGTGCTAATACCTCTGCTATCTTCAAGAATGCTTGGTGGCAGTATCGGAATTACCTGAAGAAAACATACTTCACTGGCAAAGAAACTCATCAAATTCCTTGACGTTCTCCTGAGACACATTTACTGGACGATGACTGGGAACGCCTTGTTCTGTACTGGTCCCAAACCAAGAATGTGGTAAGGTCTATGAGCTCATTTTATTTTAATACTATATGCATGTGTCTTACTGTACTCTGTTCATGTAGAACAAGTGCTTAAACTTGGAGAACAACTGTTCTCATTTAAGATTCCATTGCTATCGTGCATACTAGTTTGCTCTTGTATCACTGTATTTACTCATACAAACTTATTTTTAAATTGAACAACCAGTGGAAACTCCAATGGCACAAAATGTTTATTTACACATGTTTCTTTAACAGGTTTGCTCTTATGAATAGCTCTGTTGATTTCAATTTCAATTGTGTATACAGTTGAGTTCTCATATCATGCACATTACTAGCATCACAACAGGGCCAATAGTGTTGTTGTACATGTAGACCCGTGGTACCCATCTAAAATCTTGTTGTACCGTGTAGTTTGCCACGCTTTGTATTCTTTCAGTGCTGCATTCTCTTGAACTGATATGATTTGAACCGTGTCTCTATTTTGATTTGGCAAGACAATGCGGTGACCATAGGACATAGATATATGTTTTTTTGATGCTTTTATAATGTACTACTTGGCAATAGAAGACTTGGTAGTTTAATCTTGTCCACCTTAATAATGAACTAGTTCACCGAAATGAGTTTCATATACAAGTACATGCTAAACCTGTTATGTGTCTGCTTGTTTCTTCTTTTAGAATGTTGATAGAATATTGGGGAAGAGTGCCTTATTAAGCAATGGTAAAGGAAGTAATGCAGATAAGGTTCAGGATCGAGAGACATCCTTGTTGGTCTCCAACAAAGCTGATAAAATAGCTAAGGAAAACTATCTTGGAGACAGTGAGACAACCCCAAAGTCCTGTCTTGGTTTACTATTCGAGTTACTGGCCACTACAGCTTGCACAAGCTATTCAAACTCACGGTATGGATCAGTTCGGTTTCTTGAGTCTCAACTACAAGCTGAAATACATCGATCAGCTGTGCTGCGACAAGTGGAAGGACCGTGGAAGTCCCTGGAGCATTCAGATGCATACTTTCTGGTGCAACAGCAAGCGTTGGAGGATTTTTGTGCCAAACAGGACAAAGCTCACAAGCTTGCTAAGCTTATTGCTAGTATGGTGGATACCCAGGATAATGTTTCTTGAGGTCTTCTGAAGTTGTTTTAGTTATGGACTTGTTTTGCTGCCGCGTTTATTTGCACCGGTGGCCAATTTTGACGGTCAGTGTATGTAATATGCTGCTTTGTTCCCTATATTTGCACTGGTGGCAAACTTTGATGCCGAGTGGATGTAATATGTGTAATAGATGTAATAGATTATGATTAGTTGCTTGCTTATTTATTTCCTTATTGTCTTGTTAAGTTGTTTGCTTGTAGTCACTGCAGTTCTTTTTCCGTGTTTCTCTAGTGGCCACAATAACCTATTTTTGGTAACTAGGCTACAATAATCATCCTGGCAACACACGGACTGTTGTAACCATGAGCCTCCGATGGGCCGTAGGATCCATGGGCCTTCTATGGGCCGTAGGATCCATGGACTTTCAACGGGCCGTATGATCCATGGGCCTTCTACGGGCCGTAGGATCCATGGGCCTTCTATGGGGTGCATAATCATTTTGCCAAACATGGGCCATACTATTCGTGGACCATAACATGCCGTTAATAGCCATATTTGATAACGCTATGAAAACAACCCAACGGGTTAACGGGCCACAGACGAGACGAATGTAACCATGGGCGGAATTTGGCCCACAAACAGAACTGGCCAGTAACGGACCGTAACTAACCGAATTCTAGAAATGATGTCACACCCTGCATTTTGTAACATGTCATTTGCATTATTAAAGCATGAAAAACTGGACCAACAAAAACTTTTGCATTATTTGGCTTTTATTTTGGAGTTGGTTTTCTCCGTGTGATTTTTCAAGTGCTCTTTAAAGTCAACTACTCCGCCTTCTGTACTTCATCTCCTTGCCCCAAACTTCTGACCAATGATCATGCCATGTGTATAGTACAGTATAGTATTTTCCTACAAAAATAATTTGGCCAAATAGTATTTTCAAAATTTAGTTTTCCAAAAACCCTTGAGTTGAGGTTTGCACTACAAGTACTTGATTTGGGGTATGAAAAATATTTCAAAGAGTATATTTGAAACCTATTAGATATAGGATTCCCATAAACCACAAAAATATAATTTTAACAGCTATTTTCCTATTTTATTTAAAAGCTTTTTCTTAAGGCCAGAAATGGTCTTTAATACGGAAAAATTATTTTAATGTCTCAAAAATATTTGACAAAAATAAGGGAAACTCAGTGGACATATATTTTCCATATATAAGAGCTTCAACACATGGCCATGTTCAAAATATTGGACAAAACCTCCCAAAACCATTTCTGCCCATTTCAAGGATTTGAAATATTTCCATAGGAAGTATTTTCATAAAAATCCAAGGAAAATACAGCAAGTCACAAATGCATATTGTGGTCACCGTGCAAATCCTCATCTCAATTAAGGTCAGTTTGGTTTACCAAAATGCACCAAAACCTTCTCTGACCAGAATCAAATTTGAACAACTTTGTACTATCAACTTTATCTCCTTGACCCCAAATTTTGTGATCATGTTTATATGACCAAATGAGGACACTACACCAAGTGGTGCATCAAGGAGAAATGATTTGATCAACTAGATCTGCACAAGTTCATTTCTGCTAATTTCTAGGGTTTACAAAAGTTGCATTGGCAACTTTGCCCAAATAAGCTCAAAATTGGGGGAAGGCCCTAATTATATGTTTCATTCCACCCTGTGGAGTTTCATGGCAAATGGAAACCATCTACTTGCCCAAACCAGCATCAAACACCTTCTGCCACCTTACAAAAATCCCATTTTTGGCCTCTTCCACTAATCTCCCTAGGCTCAACTTTCTACCACGACCTCTCCTAGTCCCCCACTAGCACCTGTGTGCTTTGCTGCCCAAGGAAGCAATGATGAAGGGGGGGAGAACCCCATTTTTCTTCTCTGGACAGTGGATTCCTCTCTCTCTCTCTCTCTCTCAACCTCCCTCTCTCCTCTCAGCCTTCCAGAGCATCCAAGGCACTCCCCAGCTTTTGCCCATGCCCCTGCAGCTACCAGACACAAGTGGACGCGCGCAGATGCGGGAAAGCCGCGGATGCCGGCCAAAGTTGCGCTCTGGAGCGCTTGGCAGGGCACCCGACAATTGACGTCGTGCCTCCCGGCCACCTCGAGCCTCCCCCTTCCGCCAGTCGATGCCCCTCGACGTCCGCTCCACGCCAGTAGACCGCCCACTTGCTCACGCAACCTCCTCTCTCTCCTGTAGCTCGCGCCAGAACGCCGCCCTGTTCGGCCAATGCTCGCACCGCTCCTATGGCCCGCCTGCAGCTCGCCCCGCTCCTCCTCTCTCTCCCTGGCACCCTAGACCACTCTCACGAACAACCCCGAGCCCTCCATTCCCTCTCTAACGGACACCTGAGCCGATCCCGCGGGCACCCGTAGGCCGCGCCCATGGTGGACCTCGGCCAGCCTACAAAAGGCGACCCCGAGCCTCTCTATCACTTCCTGTCGCTCCCCCACACTCCTAATCCACCTCCCGCACCACCCATTTGTCCCCAGAGCCGCTCGAGCTCGAGATCGAGCTCGAGCTCCGCCGCCTTGGCTCGTCGGAGTTCGCGCGGTACAGGCCTCCTCCGCCCCCGTTCTCTCTCGATCTGGAACCATGTAGCACCACTGACCCCTTCCCCACTCTTTCCCCACTCATTTGCAGCTGGGAACGGCCGGAACCATCGAAGCCCGAAGCACCTCTGCCGCGTGACCTCGTCGTCGGCGAACCAGGCTGCTCTGGTGTCCAACTCCACCTCCACCCGAACGGCGACACGACGCTGAGCCCAGCCGTGCCCTCGCCCGACCTCGCCGTGCCCTGCGTCGTTGCCGGTGAGCTCGCCGCCCTCTCTGACCCAAGGTTGATGACGACGGCCGTGGGGCCCGTCCGTCAGCTTCATGTCCTGACGCCTGGGCCCCGCCCGTCAGGTTTAAATCTGGCGCGCGCGTGTGCACCAGTGCGCCGGGCCGCCTCTCTAGCTGGGCCTGCTGCGCTGCCCCTGTTCTGGCCCAGCAGGCACAGAGCCCTTTTCTTTTTCTTTTTCCATCACTTTTCCAAGAATTTCACAGGATAAAATATATGTCCAGATAAATTGATTCCAATTTCTAAATTCCTAAAGTATTGCAACCTATTTAATGGTGCAATTTTCATTCAAATCCAACAACCTTTTCTTCACTGTAAATATTTAAATGTGATTTTAAGCATTTAAATATACATTTGTAAATCCATTTCTCCTATTCTGCTACTCCAAATCCAAAACTAGGAATTTTCCCCTTCTTAGTTTTCAACCTAGTATTTAACAAAAATGAGTTGACATTTTTCTGAGCACTTTGGTTTTTCTGTTTTATTATTGCCTTATTTTTCTCGTTATTATTTTGCGACGATAGATTGCGTTGCTGATGAAGGAGTTGGACCAGAAGAGTTTGAAGAACCAGAAGACTTTGTTGAGCCAGGCAAGCAGCCCTTTGACCATGTCTATGAAACCCTTTTTATGCATGGCATATAGCACTCTTATTGCTTGCATCGGAGATATGATACTATGATGACTACATGGGGTGGTTTGCCACCGTTACTTCCTCGTTGATACTAGTATTGTGCAAGACCCTACCTTCTTATGAGGGTTATGCCGGAGGGAGTAGATAGGATGCTAAAGTAGTGCTACGCAAAAAGGAACGGGAATATGCATGGTGATGGTGACAAAGCATTTTCAAAAGACTTTTTGAAAACCCCCATAGGGTGCCGCTTATGCCCGAGGGAGATCATAAGTTGGGTAACCACTTGATGACGAAGTGGTGTACCAAGGCAAGTGTGGGTGTTGATTTTCAAAATGCATTGGTTTAAGTTGCGACCATTATTCCAACCTTACATGCGCAACCACTCTACCCTTGTATGGGAAAGGGCATTATTGATTACCTAGGCCGATACTAGCTTGGAGCTCGCATTAATAGTGACGGGAGAGTTGTTGGTGCGCTCTCTCGGGACGGGGTCGTGCCAGGTAGGGCGGCCATGACTGTTTTCACAGGGCACCGGATACACCGTTGTGTCCCCTCTCGGGTGATACGATCTCGAGTGAGCCTTGTATGATGTACATCGTGAGGATACAGAACAACGATTGGACTCCTTGTTAGTGTCGTCTAGGGAAAGATAGTGATCGGGTGCTTACCCCGGGTACTTGAGGTACGGCGGGTTGTGGATGACACGGAAGCTCCCCGGATCTTGTGGGTAAAGTGCGCAACCTCTGCAGAGTGTAAAACTATTCGAATACCCGTGTCCACGGTCAAGGACAGTTGGGTAACCGCTCTTGGGCTACGTCCACATGTTACCAACCAGTGTGTGTGTTTGGATAAGTGGGAAGATCTACGTGGGTCAAGTCAAAGGACTTGACATGATTGAGTTGGGTTGATGCCCACTCTATTTATGTTGATATCTGTAACCTGTCCTCATGGTTAATTGAATTCTCCTGATGCATGCCTTACATGTGGTTGAACATGTCATAGCACTCAAAACCTAGCTTTCCGCAAAAATTTACCTATATCATGCATTGTTGTACTTTGAACCAAAACATGGGTTGCTTGCGAGTACATTCAAAGTACTCATTGGCTTGCCACTGGTTATTTAATTGGCCAGGCATGGAAGAACAGGAGTTCGAAGAAGAGTTCTTTGGAGATGAACATGCGAACTAGGTCGTTTCCCGGTCAGAATGCCTGTAGGGTTAAGGCAGATGGCATGGGTTCTACTTATCGACGAAGAATTTCCGCTGCTTAAGTTTATTTGGTATTCAGCCCTTGTGGCTTTATCTATGTAAGACTTGACCATAATGGTCATAATTTGTTCTAGACAATATGTATGGATGTAAGATTCTTGTTATTCAGCTTCTGTGTGTTCAGTGAGCATTGTTCTCTGGGATCACTGTACACGTGCATTCGGTGATCACGACTTACGAGTCGGGGTCCCCACAGAGCTGGTATCAGAGCCATCCTGACTGTAGGAAGCCTTAGTTAGCATGGACGTTAGTTAGAGTGAGACTATCTACAAAACTACCTATATACCTACGCATTCTAGTAATATCCCAAACATGGGTCGTATCTCCTCTATTGACCCTTCCCTTTCCACCTTTGTAGATGGCCGTCGTACCCGAGGACCTCCTGACCACTGGATTTCCCGTGCTCCTTGAGGACAGCCTCAAGAAGTGCCAGTTCACTCGAACCCCCACCTTCTCCTATCACGAGCACTGGATCGACAACACCATGAAGGAGTATCACGTGGAGGTAGTCGTGAGGGCGAACGACCCTTCGACAAGCTAGTTCTTTGAAGGACCATAGATGGCGATCCCGCTCCTCGCCATTGAGATTGCTGCACTCAAGGCGCTGACTCGCCTTCAAGATCTTTTGCCAGGGATGGCAAGTGAGCCAGCCACTCGTTACCTGCCTTATCGTATGGAGGGTGATGACGAGAGCAGCGCACCAGCTCCACCCATGGACGAGGGGCTTCCCCTCCGTTTCCAGACCTACTTCAGCTTGTGTGCTGATAGCCTGGCACAGCACTTGGCCTCGGAGTCGATGGAGCTTTGGAGGGAACTCCATGAGACGAAGGAACTCCTCCGCCTAGCTCAGACAAAGGCGGACAGGATCAAGAAGGATGGTGCACCCCCTGGACAGCCCGTTGTTGCCTATCGAGGCGGGCGACCCCCACAGGCTACGCATGCCAAGGGATCACCTCGGCCATGCCGTATGATGGCAAAGGAATATCGCAACCTCTTCATGATGCCACCGGCAAAGCAGCGCCGTGTTCAGCTCCTCCACTCCCCCATTCCCTCAAGTGACGAAGATACTGAGACAGATGAAGATGAGGAGGAAGACCCAGAGGAGCCGGACTACACGACCGAGCATTCCACCACTTATACATCGTTCGGGACTAGGATAGGCCAGTCTGCAACCCTTAAGGTAGGATAGGTCGTGTACCCCTTGTGCGAAGTCGAGTCCATGTAATGGTTCAAATGAAACCATGTTGTGTTATGTTTGCTTTCAACTTGTTTTGATGGAAGACGTGCTTTCCTTCGGGAACTTGTAAACGACTACATCACCCATTTGGTCTTAATGCATGAGTTTGGCCCTTCTGGCCCTTTCTTAACTCAAAATTATGTCACGCCCACCCCCTCACTAGGCATCCCATCTATATTGCTTTCCCTCATCTTTCCCAATCATGAGACCTTGACCGCTCCAACAGGATGCCTGTTGTAACACGTACTGGTGCCTCTACTCAGTAGGAAGAAGCCGGAGCAGGAGCTAGTCAGGACCAAACCCAAGGGCAGGCTCCACCACCGCCACCACCTCCAAACATGGACATGGCTCAGCTTCTCCCAGCCTTCCGAGAGGAATGCCAAGCCAGCACTGCAGCCGTCCAGATGATTGCCCAGGCTGTCAACCGCCAGCCGGCGGGGAACGGCAATGGACGTTCCACGTTGGCAGAGTTCAAGAAGCATGCACCACCCACCTTCATCAAGACTGCTGAACCCCTGGATGGAGATGACTGGGTCCGAACCATTGAGGATCTGTTGGAACTAGTCGGCTGCACTGAAGACCGTGAGAGGGTGGCATATGCTGCCTACTGTCTCGGGGGAACTGCCAGAGCTTGGTAGGATGGATTCAAGGTCATGCATGCTGGGCAAAACATCACTTGGAATGACTTCAAGACAGAATTCCGCAAGGCCCATATTCTTTCCGGAATCATGGCCATCAAGAAGCGTGACTTCCGAGCCCTGAAGCAAGGAAGTAGCACTGTCAAGGACAACATGTACAAGTTCAGTGTTCTGTATAGGTATGCTCCTGAGGATGTCAGCACTGATGCTGCCAAAAGAGAGCGCTTCATGGAAGGCCTTAACCAGACTCTGCAATACTCACTTGTTGTGTGTGACTGCCCAACCTTTCCTAATCTGGTGAACAAGGCACTCATGCTTGAGGACAAGCGACGTGCTTTGGATGATACCCGTAAGCACAAGATGATCAGCAAGGGTAGCTCCAGCAACCAGAAACCTCGCCCGTGGCAGCCAGCCCCGGTCAAGCTAACCTATCAGCAGCCAAGAGCCCCTACACCCTGCACCAACTATCAGCCTCAACAGTATGCCAACCCCAGGCCAGCCTTCAACAACCCCAATAACAATGCCAGCAAGAGCAGCAACCCCAATCAAGTCACTTGCTTCGGATGTGGTCAGACAGGACACTACTCCAAGTATTGCCCCAACAAGAAGCCCGACGCCCCGCGCCCCAATGCGCAGAACCCAGGGCAAGGCCATGGAATGCCACCAAGGAACCAAGCTCCCCGCAACCCGCCCAACAATGGCAAGGGTCGTGTGAATCATGTCACTACAGAAGAAGCCCAGGAAGACCCGGACGTCGTGCTGGGTACGTTCCTTGTCAACTCAGCACCTGCAACTGTCTTGTTTGATTCTGGAGCCATGCATTCATTTGTCACCCAAAAGTTTGCATTCAAAATTGGCATGACCCCTACACCCCTGAATAACCCTATGGTGGTACAAACCCCCGGAGCAGAAATGAGAGCCAAGATAGATTGTAAAGGAGTCGGGATTGTCATTAATGGGGTAGACTTCCTAGCAGACCTTATCGTCTTAAGATCGCAAGGCTTGGATGTGATCTGAGGAATGGATTGGCTCATCAAGCACCAAGGCTTGTTAGATTGTGTCAACCGGACTGTCACTATGACCAATGACCAAGGAGTCGAAGTTAAATTTGCCTCCAACCCCTCCTCTGCTCAAGCCGACCAAGTCAACTGTCTGACTGAAGTTGGATTGGAGCAAGTGCCGGTAGTATGCGAATACCCTGATGTCTTTCCTGATGAGCTACCGGGTATGCCTCCTGACCGAGACATTGAGTTCATCATCGAGCTCATACCCGGAGCAGGACCCATGTATAAGAAGCCTTATAGAATGGGATCGAAAGAGTTAGTAGAGTTGAAGAAGCAACTGGAAGAGTAGTTGAGGAAGGGATTTATCTGCCCTAGTGCCTCCCCTTGGGGATCACCCGTTCTGTTTGTGGCAAAGAAGGACGGTACTATCCGCTTATGCATTGACTATCATTCCCTCAATGAAGTTACAATCAAGAACAAGTATCCACTTCCCAAGATTGAAGATCTGTTCGATCAACTCAATGGGGCCAAGGTGTTCTCCAAGATCGACCTTAGATCTGGGTACTACCAGCTGAAAATCAGACCCCAAGATATTCTAAAGACGGCATTTGTAACCAGATATGGCCTGTATGAGTGCACGGTCATGTCCTTTGGATTGACCAATGCCCCAGCTTACTTCATGTATCTCATGAATAAGGTCTTCATGGAATATTTTGACAAGTTCGTCGTTGTCTTCATTGATGACATTCTTGTCTTCTCGAAGACGGAAGAAGAGCACGAGCAACACTTGAGGATGGTCCTAGACAAGCATCGAGAGCACCAACTGTATGCCAAGTTCAGCAAGTGCGAATTTTGGCTGCATGAGGTTGGATTCTTGGGTCATGTTTTCACCGAAGAAGGATTGTCGGTCGATCCCGCTAAGATTGAAGCCGTGACTGAATGGCAATCCCCAAGCAATGTGAAGGAAGTCAGAAGCTTCCTCGGACTCGCAGGATATTATCGCAAGTTCGTTGAAGGATTCTCAAGCATTGTCCGACCCATGACGCAGCTCTTGAAGAAGGACAAGAAGTTTGAATGGACCCCGAAGTGCGAAGAGAGCTTCCAGGAGCTGAAGAAGAGACTGACCACCGCCTAGTTCTGGCCACACCAGATATACACAAGGAGTTTGTGATATATTGTGATGCATCAAGAACCGGACTGGGAGGTGTTCTGATGCAAGAGGGCAGAGTCGTAGCTTACCTTTCAAGGCAACTACGGCCTCATGAAGAGAACTATGCTACTCATGACCTCGAGTTGGCAGCTGTAGTTCATGCCCTGAAAACATGGAGGCATTACCTCCTAGGGAAGCGGTGTGAGATATACACAGATCACAAAAGTCTGAAGTATATTTTCACTCAGAAGGAATTGAACATGAGGCAAAGAAGATGGCTAGAGTTGATCAAGGATTATGACCTTAGTGTTCAATACCACCCTGGAAAGGCTAATGTGGTAGCAGATGCATTAAGCAGAAATGCTTGTTCCTTGAATGATATGCTTAAGGACAGGCTACCCGCCTTGTATGTAGAACATGAAAGCTTCGGATTGGAACTGGTTGCACCAGGATTCTGGGCCAACCTCGAAGTTAGGCCTACCTTAATAGATGAGTGTAAGGAAGCACAGAAGGGACACGAAAGTATTGAAGGCATCAAGAGGAAGATCAAGGCACTCAAGGCCCCAGGATTCTCAGAGGATGAGCAAGGAATTGTGTGGTTTGGGAATCGCATTTGCGTACCCAACAAGATTGAGCTCAAGAATTTGATCTTGCAAGAAGCTCATGACACCCTGTATTCCATCCACCCCGGAGGAACCAAGATGTATCAAGACCTAAAGGAAAGATTCTGGTGGCATGGCATGAAGAGAGAGATAGCCACTTTCATCGCTAAGTGTGACATATGCCAAAGGGTCAAAGCTGAACATCAGCGACCCGCTGGATTGTTATAGCCTCTCAAGGTGCCTGAATGGAAATGGGATAAAGTTGGAATGGACTTCATCACTAGATTACCCAGGTCAAATAAGGGACATGACTCCATCTGGGTCATAGTCGACCATTTGACCAAAGTAGCCCATTTCATTCCTGTCAAAACGACTTACAAGGGAAACCAGCTAGCCAGCCTCTACATCAACAGAATCGTAAGCCTTCATGCTGTTCCCAAGGAGATTGTGTCAGACCGAGGAACCCAGTTTACCTCAAGGTTCTAGAAGAAGTTCCAAGAGGCCTTGGGGACCAAGTTGTCCTTCAGCACTGCTTTCCACCCACAGACCGGAGGTCAGACAGAACGAGTGAATCAGATACTCGAAGACATGCTCCAAGTCTGTGTCTTAGCATATGGAGCTAGGTGGGAAGATTGCCTCCCTTTCGCCGAGTTCTCCTACAACAACAGTTATCAGTCAAGCCTTCAGATGGCACCATTTGAGGTGTTATACGGACGGAAGTGCCGCACACCCCTCAATTGGTCAGAGACCGGAGAAGAAGTAGTCCTTGGGTCCGATATCCTCCGTGAAGTAGAAGAGCAAGTCCAACTTGTTAGAGAGCGTTTGAAGACTGCCAAGTCAAGGCAGAAGAGCTACGCTGACTCACGTCGTAGAGACATGAACTTCTGAGTTGGAGACCATGTCTATCTCCAAGTCACACCTCTCAAGGGAACCCAGCGCTTCCATGTCAAAGGAAAGCTCGCCCCAAGATACATCGGCCCCTTCAAGATCACTGACCGATGAGGAGAAGTGGCTTACCAGTTGGAACTGCCACCTGAACTATCCGATGTGCACCACGTATTCCACGTGTCACAACTCCGGAAGTGTCTCCAGGTTCCAGACAAGCCTGATCTTTACAAGGACATCAATCACCAAGCCATTGACCTTCAGCCTGATTTGACTTACCGTGAGAGGCCCATCTGCATTTTGGATGAGGCTGAGCGACGCACTCGAAGCCGCACCATCAAGTACTTCAAGGTCGAGTGGAGCAACCACACTGAAGTAGAAGCAACCTGGGAACGTGAAGACTACCTTAGATCCAAGTTTCCATATCTCTTTAAAGCCTAGTTTAGGAATCTCGGGGACGAGATTCTTGTAAGGGGGGTAGGTCTGTCACACCCTGAATTTTGTAACATGTCATTTGCATTATTAAAGCATGAAAAATTGGACCAACAAAAACTTTTGCATTATTTGGCTTTTACTTTGGAGTTGGTTTTCTCTATGTGATTTTTCAAGTGCACTTTAAAGTCATCTACTCCTCCTTCTGTACTTCATCTCCTTGCCCCAAACTTCTAACCAATGATCATGCCATGTGTATAGTACAGTATAGTATTTTCCTACAAAAATAATTTGGCTAAATAGTATTTTCAAAATTTAGTTTTCCAAAAACCCTTGAGTTGAGGTTTGCACTACAAGTACTTGATTTGGGGTATGAAAAATATTTCAAAGAGTATATTTGAAACCTATTAGATATAGGATTGCCATAAACCACAAAAATATAATTTTAACAGTTATTTTCCTATTTTATTTAAAAGCTTTTTCTTAAGGCCAAAAATGGTCTGTAATAGGGAAAAATTATTTTAATGTCTCAAAAATATTTGACAAAAATCAGGGAAACTCAGTGGACATATAGTTTCCATATATAAGAGTTTCAACACATGGCCATGTTCAAAATATTGGACAAAACCTCCCAAAACCATTTCTGCCCATTTCAAGGATTTGAAATATTTCCATAGGAAGTATTTTCATAAAAATCCAAGGAAAATCCAGCAAGTCACAAATGCATATTTTGGTCAGCTTGCAAATCCTCATCTCAATTAAGGTCAGTTTGGTTCACCAAAATGCACCAAAACCCTCTGTGACCAGAATGAAATTTGAACAACTTTGTACTACCAACTTTATCTCCTTGACCCCAACTTTTGTGATCATGTTCATATGACCAAATGAGGCCACTACACCAAGTGGTGAATCAAGGAGAAATGATTTGATCAACTAGATCTGCACAAGTTCATTTCTGCTAATTTCTAGGGTTTACAAAAGTTGTATTGGCAACTTCGCCCAAATAAGCTCAAAATTGGTGGAAGGCCCTAATTATATGTTTCATTCCACCTTGTGGAGTCTCATGGCAAATGGAAACCATCTACTTGCCCAAACCAGCATCAAACACCTTCTGCCACTTTACAAAAATCCCATTTTTGGCCTCTTCCACTAATCTCCGTAGGCTCAACTTTCTACCATGACCCCTCCTAGTCCCCCTCTAGCACCTGTGTGCTTTGCTGCCCGAGGAAGCAATGATGAAGGGGGGAGAACCCCATTTTTCTTCTCTGGACAGTGGATTCCTCTCTCTCTCTCAACCTCCCTCTCTCCTCTCAGCCTTCCAGAGCATCCAAGGCACCCCCTAGCTTTTGCCCATGCCCCCTGCAGCTTCCAGACGCAAGTGGACACGCGCGGACGCAGGAAAGTCGCGGATGCCGGCCAAAGTCATGCTCTGGAGCGCCTGGCAGGGCACCCGACCGTTGACGTCGTGCCTCCCGGTCACCTCGAGCCTCCCCCGTGCGCCAGTCGATGCCCCTCGACGTCCGCTCCACACCAGTAGACCGCCCACTTACTCACACGCCCTCCTCTCTCTCCTACAGCTCGCGCCAGAAGGCCGCCCCGTTCGGCCAATACTCGCGCCGCTCCTATGGCCCGCCTGCAGCTTGCCCCGCTCCTCCTCTCTCTCCCTGGCACCCTAGACCACTCTCACGAACACCCCCCGAGCCCTCCATTCCCTCTCTAACGGACACCAGAGGCGATCCTGCGGGCACCCGTAGGCCGCGCCCACGGTGGACCTCGGCCAGCCTATAAAAGGCGACCCCGAGCCTCTCTATCACTCCCTGTCGCTCCCCCACACTCCTAATCCACCTCCCGCACCACCCATTTGTCCCCAGAGCCGCTCAAGCTCGAGCTCGAGCTCGAGCTCCGCCACCTTGGCTCGTCGGCGTTCGCGCGGTACAGGCCTCCTCCGCCCCCGTTCTCTCTCGATCTGGAACCACGCAGCACCACTGACCCCTTCCCCTCTCTTTCCCCACTCTTTTGCAGCTGGGAACGGCCGGAACCATCAACGCCCGAAGCACCTCCGCCACGTGACCTCGTCGCCGGCGAACCAGGCTGCTCCGGTGTCGAACTCCACCTCCACCCAAACGGCGACACGACGCTGAGCCCAGCCGTGGCCTCGCCCGAACTCGTCGTGCCCTGCGTCGTCGCCGGTGAGCTCGCCGCCCTCTCCGACCCAGGGTTGACGACGTCGGCCGTGGGGCCCGTTTGTCAGCCTCACATCCTAATGCCTGGGCCCTGCCTGTCAGGTTTAAATCTGGCGTGCGCGCGTGCAGCAGTGCGCCGGGCCGCCTCTCTGGCTGGGTCTGCTGCGCTGCGCCTGTTCTGGCCCAGCAGGCACAAAGCCCTTTTCTTTTTCTTTTTCCATCACTTTTCCAAGAATTCCACAGGATAAAATATATGTCCAAATAAATTGATTCCAATTCCTAAATTCCTAAAGTATTGCAACCTATTTAATGGTGCAATTTTCATTCAAATCGAACAACCTTTACTTCACTATAAATATTTAAATGTGATTTTAAGCATTTAAATATACCTTTGTAAATCCATTTCTCCTATTTTGCTACTCCAAATCCAAAACTAGGAATTTTCCCCTTCTTAGTTTTCAACCTAGTATTTAAAAAAATGAGTTGACATTTTTCTTCGCACTTTGGTTTTTCTGTTTTATTATTGCCTTATTTTTCTTGTTATTATTTTGTGATGATAGATTGCGTTGCTGACGAAGGAGTTGGACCAGAAGGCTTTGAAGACCCAGAAGACTTTGTTGAGCGAGGCAAGCAGCCCTTTGACCATGTCTATGAAACCCTTTTTATGCATGTCATATAGCACTCTTATTGCTTGCATCGGAGATATGATACTGTGATGACTACATGGGGTGTTTTGCCACCGTAACTTCCCCGTTGATACTAGTATTGTGCATGACCCTACCTTCTTATTAGGGTTATGCCGGAGGGAGTAGATAGGATGCTAAAGTAGTGCTACGCAAAAAGGAACGGGAATATGCATGGTGATGGAGACAAAGCATTTTCAAAAGACTTTTCGAAAACCCCCATAGGGTGCCGCTTATGCCCGAGGGAGATGATGAGTTGGGTAACCACTTGATGACAAAGTGGTGTACCGAGGCAAATGTGGGTGTTGATTTTCAAAACGGATTGTTTTAAGTTGCGACCGTTATTCCAACCTTACATGCGCAACCACTCTACCCTTGTATGGGAAAGGGCATTATTGATTACCTAGGCCGATACTAGCTTGGAGCCCGCATTACTAGTGACAGGAGAGTTGTTGGTGCGCTCTCTCGGGACGGGGTCGTGCCAGGTAGGGCGGCCATGACTGTTTTCATAGGGCACCGGATACACCGTTGTGTCCCCTCTCGGGTGATACGACCTCGAGTGAGCCTCGTATGATGTACATCGTGAAGATACGGAACAACGAGTGGACTCCTTGTTAGTGTCGTGTAGGGAAAGATAGTGATCAGGTGCTTACCCCGGGTACTTGAGGTACCGCGGGTCGTGGATGACACGGAAGCTCCCCGGATCTTGTGGGTAAAGTGCGCAACCTCTCCAGAGTGTAAAACTATTCGAATAGTCGTGTCCACGGTCAAGGACAGTTGGGTAACCGCTCTTGGGCTACGTCCACATGTTACCAACCAGTGTGTGTGTTTGGATAAGTGGGAAGATCTACGTGGGTCAAGTCAAAGGACTTGACATGATTGAGTTGGGTTGATGCCCACTCTATTTATGTTGATATCTGTAACCTGTCCTCATGGTTAATTGAATTCTCCTTATGCATGCCTTACACGTGGTTGAACATGTCATAGCACTCAAAAACTAGCTTTCCGCAAAAATTTACCTATATCATGCATTGTTGTACTTTGAACCAAAACATGGGTTTCTTGCGAGTACATTCAAAGTACTCATTCGCTTGCCACTGGTTATTTAATTGGCCAGGCATGGAAGAACAGGAGTTCAAAGAAGAGTTCTGTGGAGACGAACATGCGAACTAGGTCGTTTCCCGGTCAGAATGCCTTTAGGGTTAAGGCAGATGGCATGGGTTCTACTTATCAACGAAGAATTTCCGCTGCTTAAGGTTATTTGGTATTCAGCCCTTGTGGCTTTATCTATGTAAGACTTGACCATAATGTTCATAATTTGTGTAGGACAATATGTATGGATGTAAGACTCTTGCTATTTAGCTTTTCTGTGTTCAGTGAGCATTGATCTCTGGGATCACTGTACACGTGCATTCGGTGATCATGACTTACGAGTCGGTGTCCCCACAAATGAGCCCAAGAATAAATGGGCCCTTAGAAGGCCGAAATGTAACACACGCTGGAAACGGCCAACGAAATAATGGGCCCTTAATGGGTATAAAGCAATACACTGTTCATTATGGGCTAGTTTCGTCTCAGGCCTTTAATGAATACAGAGTTACAAAGGGCCGCATATGGGCCGAAAGACATCATGGGTCATACATGGGCCGAAAGTTAGAACTGGCTGGAATCATATTGGATGGCCCAGATGAACCAACTGGGCTTAATTCCGGTAGGTCGTAACGGGCCGGGAGTTAGCGGGCCGTAAATGGGCTATATACGAACATGCCGTTAACAGGCTTTTCATGGGCCAGCCCATTAACTTTTGACCAAGTCAAGCGGGCCAGCCTTTTCACCCAAATGGGCCTCTGTTGGGCCGTACCACGTGTTGACGTATCATAGGCGCCTCCTGTCCAATATGTGGATGGCATCTGTCCCAACATTGAGACAACCCATGTTTGCTCTGGCCAATGAGAATTTTACACGTGGAAAATCCCCATTGGTCCGAGCTGTTAACGGGTTATCGGATCCAAAACCGGACCCAATAGCTTAGCGGCGACCTATTACGATGGATGCCACGTGTCAGATACCCTTGACGAAAACACTTCCATGACGCGCCATTTCTTGTCATGGAAGTGGACACTTCCGTGATGATAATTTTGGTAATGTCATGGAACACTTCTACGACAGCACATGTATGACTATCTTGATTATGTCATAAAATCGTCATGGATGTATCTGCATGACATAAAACATGACCTAATGTGACAAACACGTTAGATCACGGAAGTGTATTTTTTTGTAGTGGTACTAGCCAATATGGGCATCCAGGTTACGCTATTGGTTATTGACCAGAGGGGTGTCTCGGTCATGTCTACATAGTTCTTGAGCCCATAGGGTCCGCACGCTTAATGTTCGATGACGATATAGTATTATATGAGTTATGTGATTTGGTGACCGAATGTGTTTCAGTGTCCCGGATGAGATCACGGACGTGACGAGGGGTCTCAAAATGGTCGAGAGGTAAATATTGATATATAGGACGATGGTATTCGAACACTAGAAGTGTTTTGGGGGGTACCGGGTAGTTATCAGGTCACCAGAAGGGGTTCCGGGCACCCCTGACAAAAGAGGATACCCAAAAGAAACTGTTGGGTACACCTTCTCTCACAGATCCAAAGGCAAGATCTTTGTTGCTAAGAATGGATCCTTTCTAGAGAAGGAGTTTCTCTCGAAAGAAGTGAGTGGGAGGAAAGTAGAACTTCATGAGGTAATTGTACCATCCCTCGAATTGGAAAGTAGATCATCACAGAAATCAGTTCCAGTGATGCCTACACCAACTAGAGAGGAAGATAATAATAATAATGATCATGAAACTTCAGATCAAGTTACTACCGAACCTCTTAGGTCAACTAGAGCATGTTCCGCACGTAAATGGTACGGTAATCATGTTCTGGAAGTCATGTTACTAGAACATGATGAACCTACAAACTATGAGGAAGCGATGATGAGCCCAGATTCTGCTAAATGGCTTGAGGCCATGAAATATGAGATAGGATTCATGTATGAGAACAAAGTGTGGACTTTGGTTGACTTGCCCGATGATCGGCAAGCCATAGAGTATAAATGGATCTTCAAGAAGAAGACTCACGCTGATGGTAATGTTACCGTCTACAAAGCTTGACTTGTTGCAAAAGGTTTTTGACAAGTTCAAGGAGTTGACTACGATGAAACTTTCCCACTCGTAGCGATGCTTAAGTATGTCCGAATCATGTTAGGAATTGGCGCATTTTATGTTTATGAAATTTGGCAAATGGACGTCAAAACTGCATTCCTTAATGGATTTCTCAAAGAAGATTTGTATATGATTCAACGAGAAGGTTTTCTCGATCCTAAAGGTGCTAGGAAAGTGTGCAAGCTCCAACAGTCCATTTATGGACTGGTGCAAGCATCTCAGAGTTGGAATATACGCTTTGATAGTGTGATCAAAGCATATGGTTTTATGCAGACTTTTGGAGAAGCATGTATTTACAAGAAAGTGTGTGGGAGCTCTATAGCATTTCTAATATTATATGTGTATGACATATTATTGATTGGAAATGATATAGAATTTCTGGATAGCATAAAAGGATACTTGAATAAGAGCTTTTCAATGAAAGACCTCGGTGAAGCTGCTTACATATTGGGCATCAAGATCTATAGAGATAGATCAAGACGCTTAATTGGACTTTCACATAGCATATACCTTGATAAAGTTTTGTAGAATTTCAAAATAGATCAGTCAAAGGAAGGGTTCTTGCCTATGTTACAAGGTGTGAAGTTGAGTCAGACTCAATGCCCGACCACTGCAGAAGATAGAGAGAAAATGAAAGTCATTCCCTATGCCTCAGCCATAGGATCTATCATGTATGCTATGCTATGTACCAGACTTGATGTGTGCCTTGCTATAAGTCTAGCATGGAGGTACCAAAGTAATCCAGGAGTGGATCACTTGACAGCGGTCAAGAACTTCCCGAAGTACCTGAAAAGGACTAAGGATATGTTTTTTGTTTATGGAGGTGACAAAGAGCTTGTCGTAAATGGTTACGTCGATGCTAGCTTTGACACTGATCCGTATGACTCTAAGTCACGGACCAGATACATATTTATATTGAATGGTGGGGGTGTCAGTTGGTGCAGTTCCAAGCAAAGCATTGTGGCAGGATCTACGTCTGAAGCGGAGTACTTAGCTGCTTCGGAAGCACCGAATGAAGGAGTCTGGATGAAGGAGTTCATATCCGATCTAGGTGTAATACCTAGTGCATCGAGTCTAATGAAAATATTTTGTGACAATACTAGAGCAATTACCTTGGCGACGGAATCCAGATTTCACAAAAGAACCAAACACATCAAGAGACACTTCAACTCCATCCGTGATCAAGTCAAGGAGGGAGACATAGAGATTTGCAAAATGCATACGGATCTGAATATGGCAGACCCATTGACTAAGCCTCTTCCATGAGAAAAACATGATCAGCACCAAGACTCCATGGGTGTTAGAATCATTACAATGTAATCCAGATTATTGACTCTAGTGCAAGTGGGAGACTAAAGGAAATATGCCCTAGAGGCAATAATAAAGTTCTTATTTATATTTCCTTATATCATGATAAATGTTTATTATTCATGCTAGAATTTTATTAACCAGAAACTTGATACATGTGTGGATGCATAGACAAAACACAATGTCCCTAGTAAGCCTCTACTAGACTAGCTCGTTAATCAAAGATGTTAAGTTTCCTAGCCATAGACATGTGTTATCATTTGATGAACGGGATCACATCATTAGGAGAATGATGTGATGGAGAAGACCCATCCGTTAGCTTAGCATAATGATCGTTAAGTTTTATTGCTATTGCTTTCTTCATGTCAAATACATATTCCTTTGACTATGAGATTATGCAACTGCCGAATACCGGAGGAATACCTTGTGTGCTATCAAACGTCACAACATAACTAGGTGATTATAAAGATGCTTTACAGGTATCTCTGAAGGTGTTTGTTGGGTTGGCATAGATCGAGATTAGGATTTGTCACTCCGAGTATCAGAGAGGAATTTCTGGGCCCTCTCGGTAATGCACATTAGGATAAGCCTTGCAAGCAATGTGACTAATGAGTTAGTTGCAGGATGAAGCATTACTGAGCGAGTAAATAGACTTGTTGGTAACGAGATGGAACTAGGTAAGAAGATACCGACGATCGAATCTCGGGCAAGTAACATACCGATGACAAAGGGAATAACATATGTTGTCATTAAGTTACGCCCGATAAAGATCTTCATAGAATATGTAGGAACCAATATGAGCATCCAGGTTCCGCTGTTGGTTATTGACTAGAGAGGTGTCTCGGTCATGTCTACATAGTTCTCGAACCCGTAGGGTCCGCATGCTTAACGTTCGATGACGATTTTGTATTATATGAGTTATGTGATTTGGTGACCGAATGTTGTTCGGAGTCCTAGATGAGATCACGGACATGATGAGGAGTCTCGAAATGGTTGAGAGGTAAAGATTCATATATAGGACAATAGTATTCTGACATCGGAATTGTTCGGGGGGTACTCGGTATGTATCGGGTCACCGGAAGGGGTTCCGGGCAACCCCCTACAAACTATATGGGCCTAATGGGCCAAGAAAGGGACAGACCAGCCCCTAAGGGGCTGGCGCACCCTCCTATAGGCCAAATAGGAGGAGAAGGAAAGGAAGGGGAGGATTCGGTTTCCCGCTTTCCTTCTCTCCTTCGCTCTTTCCTTCCCCCTCCGATGTATATGGATGGGGGGAGGCCGACTTGCAGGAGGCGCCCAAGTAGGATCCCTCCTACTTGGGGCGCGCCTTGCAGCCCCTCTCCCTCTCCCACTATATATATATGTGGGGGGGGGCACTGCTAGAAGACACAACATTGATTCCTAGCCATGTGCGGCGCCCCCCTCCACAGTTTACGCCCCCGGTCATATTGTTGTAGTGCTTAGGCGAAGCCCTGCGCGGATCACTTCACCATCACCGTGACCACGCCGTCGTGATGACGAACCTCTCCCTTGACTCTTTGTTGGATCAAGAGTTCGAGGGACGTCATCGAGTTGAACGTGTGCAGAACTCGGAGGTGCCATACGTTTGGTGCTTGATCGGTCGGAACGAGAAGTTCGACTACGTCAACCGCGTTGTCAAACGCTTCCGCTTTCGGTCTACGAGGGTACATGGACACAGTCTCCCCCTCTCATTGCTATGCATCTCCTAGATATATCTTGCGTGAGCGTAGGATTTTTTTTGAAATTGCATGCCACGTTCCCCAACACATATTATAGTACTTATTGTGGCGTCGGTTCGTATCCCTCTCTCGCACTAGCATGAACCTAAACTAACTATTGGCTGTCGCTCGGAAACTGGTACACCTGGGCCTGATAGTCCGGCCACTCGTCGTATACTCCTGTAGTAGCACTTCTTCGCCATCGATGATCTATGCACCTGTATCGTGACATGAGTCAATGATATGCAACATATATAGTTGAGCAACAGAAAGAGAGAGACTTGGAAAAAATAGAAGCAACATAACATAAGCATAAATAACAAAGTTCATCATACCCAAAATGCCCTAACTAGAGTGATCTTTGCTGCTTAAGGAGGACTGTTTAATTACATCACAAATAAAGTTTCGTCATGCAAAACTCAAAGTTTCATCATAGAGAAAGTATGGACTAAATGGACACATTGTCATATATCGTCAATCACTCCAACATGTCATGCCATCCATCCAAGTCAGGGAGATAGTCCCTGAGTGCAGTGAAAGGCTTCATGTAACATCCCAAATTTTCAATTTGGAATGTTATACACTAGATCATCATGCATATCATGTTTTCTTGCATTTTGCTCGATCCTAGAAATTTCATGCAACTCAAGGACCCTCGGAGAGAGTTGGAGATTTCATCTTTTTCATATTTGAGAATTCTCAAATTTTGAAGAGAGGATCATTGGTTTTGTCGGAGTTTCATTTGCCTTTCATTTGGATAGGGAAAAATGCGCGTTTTCAAAAAATTGCATTTTAGGCCCGGAGAAAAGTTCATTTTGTTCGACTCATTTTTAGGAGTCGGGGAAAATTTACTTTAGAAGTTTTGGAGTTCGTTTAGTTCTCTTTTCTGTTTTTTTTCTGCGCGCGAAACCGTTTAAAAAAATATATATCTCGCAGCGCCTGGGCCAAAGGCCCAAGCCAAGCCGCCGGCCGGGCCAAGTCCCTCCCCCCGCGCGCGCTTGGCGCCAGGAGGCCGCCGCCGCCGCCTGGAGTCCCACTAGGACTCCGTTTGCATTTTTAGGATTCTTCTCCTATTCCTTTTCCTACTCTATTTCTTGCCCCCTACCCCAAGTAATCTCTCCCCTCACCCATATAAATACCCAAGCCCCCCCTCTAAACCCACACCAAGCCCCAAGCCACCACCGTGCCCTCACCCCGCGCCGCGCCTAGAGCCGCTGCCGCCCGTGCCCTGCGTCACCGCCGCCGCCGCCCTACACCACCGCCGCCGCCGCCCTTAGCCGCCGCCCTTGCACGCCGCCGCCGGAGCCCCTCGCCGGAGACCTCGCCGGAGGTACCGCGCCACATCTTTTATTTTCCTCGGATCGGTTTTATTTTCTTTTATTCCGATACTTTTCTTCACTAAACCGTTCCGGTTTTCTAGATCGGTTTTTCGTTCGGTTTTCTTTTCTCGAAACCCTAGATCGGTTTCGTTCTGTTTTCCGATCTAGTTGCCTAGAGACCGTTCGCCGGACCGTTCGTCCTAACAAACGTGATCATCGGATTCTTCTAGGTTAACGAACGTCCGTTCGTCCTAACAAACGTGATCATCGGATTCTTCTAGGTTAACGAACGTCCGTTCGTTTAACCGTTCTTCTTTTTCTTTTCGTCGGATTTATTCCGCGATCGCGATCTCAGATCCGATCTTCGTTCTAGTTTTTCTCCCCGCTCGTTTATCGGAATCAGGTGATTCAAGCGCTTGGAGTTTCGTCTCGAAACCCTCATTCCGACTAATCAACTTTAACTAAGTTTTTGCTACGGTAAAATTTGACCTAGTTTCAACTTGCTAGAACCGAGTTGTTTTCCGCCATTTGTTTTCGGTTTCTTTGTTTGGTTCTTTCTCTCTTTGCAACCGGAGTTCTTAAGTTGAACTTTCTGGTTCGATCTCTTGTTCGAGTTTTACCTGTGCATTAGATGAGTACTTATTGTATGCTTGTTGTTTGTCAGCGATAGATTACCCAGATTGCGCCGCTTGTTACTTTGAATCCCTAGGACTCGCGGATCATCAGCAAGGCAAGTAACACTTTGATCACACCTTTTCTACAACCCAGTTTATTGCATTAGATCCATCCTCACACATTGCATGATTAGGACCTAATTAAATTGTGGGATGGGAAGTAGATGAGGTAGTACCTATTACCTGTTATTATGAAACCTTTGGGAGTTACTTCTACGTTTGCTTGTTATGCCATGCTATGCTAGAGACGTGGATTGGGTGAGTGATATCCATGACAGATGTGAGATTGATAATTTTAATGGTTTATCTAAGGTGGCAACTTAAACACACATCTGGGTGGATTGAGGAACCTGATGTCTATCAGGACTTGCCTGTTTTATTTTGGACCGCCACCCAGGTTGAAAGGGATCATAAGATCTTTCATGCTAAATACTTACGTGTGCAGCCACAAGCCAATATGGGCTCTGGCATAGTTGACTAAGTCGTGCGAACTCTTATAGGGGTACACTAGCAGATGTAGGGGATGTAGGTGGTACAGTCTACTCCATCGTAAGGTGCTAGCGCTTCTGAAAGACTATGTCTCGGTCATCCGTTTCTCAAACACCAGTAGTGCGAGAAATCCAACGGAGGCGATCGAGTCTTGTGGGGAAAAGTGCACAAACCTCTGCAGAGTGTAATAAACTAATCGTGATTAGCCATGTCCCCGGTTATGGACAATCTTGAGTATCTAGTACTTGAATATCATGTGAATCTCATCATATTACTTCTAATTAATATTGTTGGGTTTTAATGATTACTTTTTAATTGGGATTGAGAATGCTGTCAACCATTCTCAATGTTTAATAACCACCATGATAGTTAAATAAATTTATTCCTTTGCAGTAGGGAAAAATTGGCTTTACGCAAAACTGTAACCATAGAGCTTTCCACCAGCCAAATATGCATATAGTATAGCTGTTTCATTCCATCACTCTCTATGTGTTACCTTGCCAGCATATTCCATGTGCTGACCCGTTTCGGGCTGCAACGTTAATGTTGCAGACTTTTCAGACGACGATTAAGGTGCTTTTAGGTCGTGGTTCTATACTCAGTGATGCCGTTGGAGTTGATGGACCCATTTATCTTCCAAGTCTTCCGCTGTGATCAATCTTAGATGGCCTTAAGCCATATTTATGTAATAAGTTCTCTTCGGAGACATCGATGTAATAAGTGTGTGATTGCCACTCTGCTGTAAATCCTTCGATGTACTATGTGGTGTCAGCATTACTGATCCAGGGATGACACTGGAGCACAGTAGACTTGATCCATTCGTGTCTGGTCGCTACAGAGATGGTATCAGAGCACACGCTGACTATAGGACACAACCACTAAGTTAAAGCCATAGATCACTATTCTCTCCTCATTTTCCAACTCCTCATCTTTTCTACTCTTTAGGGTGAAGGACGCGAAGATTAAGTACACTCAAACAGATGAAGGCACACCTTTTGGATTTCACTTTAAGGAAGTCACCAAGTACCTAAACATTGGATTACCAAGTTTCACGGGAATCTTCAACGCCACTCTGCCTGAAGAGGAGCGCTGGAAGATTCAAGCTCATGTTTCGAGAAGGACATTCGCGCCAATCACGAAGCCCATAGATAGTGTTTTCAATGCACCAACTTGGAGTCTAGGAAGGAGCATGGCAGCCCATATCACCATAGGACGCATTATAGAAGTTTATCAAGAAGACCTCAAGGACACTATCTACCAGATTTGCGGACGCCGAGATGAACAATGGGAGTTAGTCACCACCAAGAAGGATAGATCCATTGCAGCATTCATCCAGGAGTTAAACCAGCACATTCGACGCCACGAGAACCAGATGTGCAATGATATGATGGAGTTGAAGAATGCGAAGACAAGGATCATCGAGCTAGAAGGAGAACTGAAGGCTACACGCAAGGACTACATGGACGAGATCGTAGCTCTAGCAAGACACAACGTCGATCTTACGCAGGAGATTGAAGAACTCAAGAGGAAGTAAGCATCCAGGAGGAAGACGAGTACGTCGCATGTCCGGATAATTACATCATCATCGACGACATCGATTCGGATCCAAGTGAACCCGAATTTAACGACAAAGCTGGAGCGGACATCATGGAGTCTTCCACTGGTTCAAATTTCTAGATGACCACCACATATTAGTAGTATTCCCCCCATGTAAACACTATAGTTCGAGCACTTTTGCGATAGTTAGATCGATTGTAAACCCTTGTTTGATTGAATGAAGTGATTTTTGTGTGAATTTCCTCATGTGCATTGGGGTAGTGTTTTCTCTTTAGACCTCATTCTATTCTTATTTCTCTTCTTTTCTAAACCCTCAGATGCCTCCGAGACGTGACAATGGATTTGCACCGGAGCTCACTCTATTGATCCAACAGCAGAATCAGTTGATGCAGATGTTAGTTCAGAACCAGCAGAACAACAACAACAACCCACCACCACCACCACCCCCTGTTGACCACTTAGCCCGTTTCCTTAGGCTAAATCCACCAGTGTTTTCTAGTACCATCGAGCCGATAGTAGCAGACGATTGGCTCCGCAAGATAGGAAGGGAGTTGACCACTGCAGGATGCACGGATGGTGAGAAAGTGAAGTTTGCCGCACATCAGCTTGAAGGACCCGCGGCAGCATGGTGGGAGAATTTCACAGCCACTTTCCCAGTTGACACTGTCACATGGGATCAGTTCCAGCAAGCTTTCTGCACTGCACATGTTTCAGCAGGAGCTATGGCCATGAAGAAGCGTGAGTTTCGCAACTTACGCCAAGGAGGAAGGACAGTTGGCCAGTATGTTGACGACTTCAGCAAGTTAGCACGTTATGCCCCAGATGACGTTGCTACGGATGCAGCTAAGCAGGAGAAATTTCTGGAAGGATTAAATGATGAGTTGAGTATGCAGTTGATGGCAGCAAGTTTCAGAAACTACCAGAAGTTGGTAGATCGTGCCATCATGATTGAAGGGAAGCAACAACAGATTGAGAACCGCAAGAGGAAGTATGGACAGGGGAAGTATAACTCTGGAGACCAGCAGAAGCCCCGTTTTACCTCTAAATCGGGATTTCAGTTTCAGCATACCCATGGAGGAAGTAGTTCGCACAACCACAATGGCCACAAAAATTGTAATGGGAATGGAGGAAGCAACGGCCAGAACCGGACCACCCCATCAACCCCATCTAAGAGAGACCTGAGTCAAGTCACCTGTTTCAAGTGTTCCAAGACCGGACATTATGCCAATGAATGTCTCGAAGGCCAGAATGGAAATGGCAATGGAAGCTCAGGGAAGAAGCCGAACCCTTTCAATAGGGGACAGGTGAACCACGTTAGCGTGGAGGAGGTTGAAGATCAGCCTGATGCAGTGATCGGTAAGTTTTTGGTTAAGTCATTTACCGCACTCGTTCTTTTCGATACTGGTGCATCGCATTCATACATATCAAGGGGATTTGTGGATAAATATAACCTCCCAACCCAAGCCCTTAGGTCACCCATGTTAGTAAGCTCACCAGGAGTGGAGTTTATGGCTAGACGATGGTGCGATCGGTTACCATTAAGGATTGGTAACTATGTTTTTCCCTCAGACCTAATAGTATTGGAATCTCAAGGATTGGATGTAATCCTCGGTATGGATTGGTTGTCGATCTATGGAGGAAACATCGATTGTGCTAGTAAGTCAATTTTTCTTACAACGCCAGAAGGAAGAAGGATCAAGTATGTATCCCAGCATGTGCCAAATAGGACACAAGTGAATTGCCTGACAGGAGTCGTGCAGGAGGAAGTACCAGTGGTAAAGGATTTTCCTGATGTATTTCCAGAAGAGTTGCCAGGCATGCCACCGGATAGAGACATTGAGTTTTTGATTGAGTTGTTGCCAGGCACAGGCCCAATATCAAAGAGACCATACCGGATGCCAGCAAAGGATTTGGTGGAAATTAAGAATGAGATTAAGGAGTTACTGGAGAAAGGTTACATACGCCCAAGTTCTTCGCCTTGGGGATCACCCGTACTTCTAGTGGAGAAGAAGGATTGATCATTAAGGATGGTTGTTGATTACCGTGGATTGAATGAAGTAACCATCAAGAACAAGTACCCACTGCCAATGATTAATGATCTGTTTGATCATTTACAAGGAGCTAAAGTGTTTTCCAAGATCGATTTGCGATCAGGGTACCACCAGTTGAAGATTCGAGAGCAGGACATACCTAAGACAGCATTCACCACGAGATATGGATTGTACGAGTATACCGTTATGTCATTTGGATTGACTAACGCGCCTGCCTATTTTATGAACCTGATGAACAAAGTGTTTATGGAGTTTTTGGATAAGTCCGTCGTAGTGTTCATTGATGATATCCTGGTTTATTCGAAGAATGAAGAAGAGCATAAGGAACATTTGCGTTTGGTTTTGGAGAAACTAAGGGAACATCAGTTATATGCCAAATTTAGCAAATGTGAGTTTTGGTTGAAGGAAGTAGGATTCCTCGGACACGTTATATCCGGAGAAGGGATAGCAGTTGACCCCGCAAAGGTTGAGACTGTAAGCGAATGGGAAGCACCAACGACAGTTGGAGAGATCCGGAGTTTTCTTGGACTCGCAGGATAGTACCGAAGATTCATTTAGAACTTTTCAAAGATTGCGAAGCCTATGACGGAATTGTTGAAGAAGGATACCAAGTTCAATTGGACCGAGGAGTGTGAAGCTAGTTTCCAGGAGTTGAAGAAATGATTGGTTACCTCACCAGTGTTGATTTTGCCACATCAGACCAAGGATTATGAGGTATATTATGACGCTTCACGTCGAGGACTTGGAGCAGTGCTTATGCAGGAAGGAAGAGTTGTTTCGTATGCTTCACGACAACTGAAGCCACATGAGTTGAATTATGCTACGCATGATTTGGAGTTAGCAGCCGTAGTGCATGCATTGAAGACATGGAGACATTTCCTCATTGGAAATCATTGTGAGGTGTACACGGATCACAAGAGTTTGAAGTACATTTTCACGCAGAAGGAGTTGAATCTTAGACAAAGGAGATGGTTGGAGCTCATCAAGGATTATGATATGAGATTACATTACCATCCCGGTAAAGCTAATGTAGTAGCTGATGCATTGAGCCGTAAGAGCCATGTCAATACGTTAATGACGGGAGAAATACCCAAGGAGTTAGCAGAAAACCTTCGTGAACTAAGTTTAGAGATAGTTCCGAAAGGCTATGTAGCAGCATTGGAGATTCAGTCAACATTGATGGATAAAATCAGAGAGGCTCAGAAATCAGACAAGGAGATTGCTGCTATAAAGGAGAAACTGAGCAAAGGAAAACCAAAGGGATTTCGTGAGGATGAGCACGATACCCTATGGTTTGAGTACCGTGTTTATGTGCCAAATGACCTAGAGATCAGGAAGTTGATTCTACAGGAGGCACATGATTCACCATATCCGATTCACCCAGGAAATACCAAGATGTATTTGGATTTAAAGGAAACATTCTGGTGGACCGGAATGAAGAAGGATATTGCAGCATATGTAGCAGTTTGTGACGTATGTCATAGAGTGAAGGCAGAGCATCAGAAGCCAGCCGGGTTGTTGCAGCCATTGCCGATACCCGAATGGAAGTGGGATAAGATAGGCATGGATTTTATCACAGGACTACCCAGGACGAAAGCAGGATATGACTCGATATGGGTAGTAGTTGATCGTTTGACGAAGGTAGCACATTTCATTCCAGTTAAGACCACTTACACCAGTGCTAAGTTGGCAAAGATATACATGACTAGGATCATTTGTTTGCATGGAGTTCCAAGGAGTATTGTATCGGATAGAGGAACCCAATTTACCTCAAATTTTGGAATCAGTTGCATGAAACTTTGGGAACCAGGCTAGAGTTCAGCACCGCTTTTCATCCACAGACAGATGGACAGACCGAGAGAGTCAATCAGATTTTGGAAGATATGCTGAGAGCTTGTGCACTAGATTATGGATCTAGTTGGGACGATAATTTGCCGTATGCGAAGTTTTCTTATAACAACAGTTACCAAACCAGTTTGAAGATGGCACCTTTCGAAGATTTATACGGAAGGAGGTGCAGGACCACGTTGTCATGGGACGAAGTTGGAGACCGTCAGTTCTTTGGACCAGATTTGATTAAGGAGTCTGAACAGAAGGTGAAATTGATTTGCGATAGGCTCAAGGTAGCCCAGTCCAGTCAGAAGAGCTACGCAGATTCTAAACGCAAGGAGACAGTTTACGAAACCGAAGACAGAGTGTATCTCTGAGTATCCCCACTACGAGGAGTTAAGCGATTTGGAGTTAAGGGAAAATTAGCACCACGTTTCGTTGGACCATATAAGATCTTGCAACGTATGGGAGAAGTCACTTATAAGTTGGAATTACCAGAGGGACTGTCAGGAGTTCATGACGTATTCCATGTTTCTCAGCTGAAGAAGTGTCACGCCGAGATGGCGGATGTACCGCTAAGAGATACAGTGCCGCTTGAAGCAATTCAGTTGAAGGACGACTTAACGTATGAAGAGAAACCAGTCAAGATTCTCGAGTATGCCAGCAGAGTTACCCGCAGCAAGGTTATCAAGTTTTGCAAAGTTCAGTGGAACCACCACTCAGAGGATGAAGCCACCTGGGAGAGAGAAGAAGATTTGCTCAAGGACCACCCTCACCTATTTTCTAGCCAACCCGAATCTCGAGGGCGAGATTCATCTTAAGGGGGGGTAGGTTTGTAACATCCCAAATTTTCAATTTGGAATGTTATACACTAGATCATCATGCATATCATGTTTTCTTGCATTGTCGGAGTAAATAGCCATGGGTAGCCTAGCCGGCTTCCCCTGGCCCATCAGAAAAAATTACGAGCCCGTCCGGCTCTCAAGAAGACTCAAGACCTAGGCCGCCTCCCCCCTTGTCGACTATCTTCCCGGCCAGCTTCGGGGGCGGCCGCCCTTTTACCCTCATGAAGGAAGTCGTGGGAGGGCCGAATACGGGAGGCCGACTACGACAAGGCCTACTCCAAGAAGCCGGCTCCCATAAAGCGGTCAAAGCCGTACCCGTAGAATACGCATCCACCCCGCGATGATGAAGCAGGCCGTGGCTACAGTGGAGCCTGCCACCCCCAAAGCCCGGAGCACGCCTGGTACAGTGCGCCGTACGGGTGGCCACGACCCGTCCGGCGCAGCACTGTTGCCACGGTGGCCCCGACGCCGTCCACGACGGGCCACCAGCGTGGCCCCCGAGGCGGTGGGCCCCTTCGGGCAGAGAGATACCGAAGGCGGCCGCACCTCCTCCCAAGTCGGCCTGATGGAGAGCCGGCCCCCCATAGCCGGCTCGCCATCATCCTCGAAGGAGACGCCCATTAAGGACACAAGATACGGCGGGGCTACAGTAATCGCCCGCCAGGGCGGCGGTACTGTAGCCACGCTTACCCTGACCAAGCCTGCGTCAACAGCACGGAGCAACAGTAACCAGCCACTGACTAGGCCCTAGCCTGTGGGGCCTGCCTGTCGACCAAGGAGCCGGCAGCCGGCGGGACCCACCAGTCGGCGGGCCCCAGTAGCCGGCGCAGAAGCCGGCAAGCACAGTCACAGACAGCTGGGCCCCACGCCCAGCTGGATTACCATTGTACCCCCGGGGGTAGGCCTATATAAACCCCCCGGTGCACCCATGCAAAGGGTTGGACTCTCAAGTTAGACCTAGACACCATACAAGGAGAGGTAGCAAGCTAGCTGAGCCCTTCTTCCTCCTTCCACCCAAGACAGCTCGAGGAGCATTGTGTAGCTACTTTTTCATTTAGTAACCATGCGGAGACCCCGCAGAGCATCAGTAGGGGTGTTATCTCCCCGGAGAGCCCTGAAGCTGGGTAAGATTCGCCGGCGTGCATGTCTTCGCCTTATCCCGTTTCCAGGCACCGGCGATGTTTTATTGGCTCCCACAATGATAAGCCACCCGTTGGCATATGTCGCACCTACCACCCGACATTTGGCGCCCACCATGGGGCCAGGTGCACCGTCGTCCGGAGACCTGTTCTGGACGGGAACCCTTTTCCTCCCCGCGAGCGTAGCCAGCCCGGCTCGCTCGATGGCGCTTGCCGCGACGCGCTGCATGGCGTCACCAACGTCTGCGCCGCGAGCAGCCTCGCCGACCTCTTCGACAAGGCCCGCATCTCTGACGAGCTTGCCTCCGATGCGGGCACCGACCACCTCGCCAACCTCCTCGGCCAGCTCCACGTCTCCAGCGAGCCCGCTGCGGATTTGGAGTCGGTTGGCTCCACTGACCCGATGCCTGTCGACTCCGACACGGCATCCTACGACACCTTCCCCACCAACGTCACGATCTACAACGACCCGCTCCCCCCGGCTAGCGATCGCGATACTGTCACTGATGAGGTGATGGTTATCGGCCACGACGGCCCGATTGACGAGGGCGCCCGTGATGCCCCGCGCGCGGCGATCCACGACTTGTCCGCCCCCCTCCCGGCTGACGCCAACGACGAAGTACTGGAGGCGCGTCGCCTCGCCCTCCTCGCGGAGGGCCGGCGGCTGGCCTCCGTAAGACGCCTCACCAAGGCCTACTAGCGCGAAGCTGACCACGCCGCCTTTGGCACGCCGGCTCCGGGTGGCCCAAGCCGGGCTGGTGCTGTCAGGCAACGCGGCGCCGTAATCACCGGCACGCTTGGAGTCGATCGCCCGGTCTACGCCACTCCGCTCGAGAACCTGCGCGCCGCCCAGGCGGCCGTAGACGAGCTCGATGGCTTGGAAGCCGAAGACCTCCCCCACATGACGCGGCGTATACAGCAACTAATTGATGCAGCCGCTCGGCGGCACGAAGCCGACGCCTGCGCGGGGAGCCCTCCCCCGCGCCGCGACCACGGCGCGACTTCCCGATCACCGACTACGAGCAACACCCGCGCGCGTCGCGAGAAAGAGCCGGCTTCCAGCCGAAGTCGGACCCAAATCTCCATCGAGCGAGACGCGGACGGCCGCCCCCGGGCCATGGAATGGCGGGGCACCCCGCCTCCGCCTCGAGCTCGTGGAGAGAGATACCCAACCCCGCCTCTAGTGGCGCACCCGACTCTCAGCGGCCGGCTTGGTCTCCGCGAAGGAGTCAGCGAAAATGACGCCCGCCACCGGATCGACCGCCTGGCCAGATCCCTGGCGCTAGAAGAAGAAGACGATGTCGGCCCGCCTTGCTTTGGGCCCCGCATCTGCGATGAGCCCTTCCCCAAAGGGTTCTCGCTCCCAAGAGACACGCCCAAGTACAACGGCTCGGTGAAGCCGGAAGACTGGCTGGCCGACTACTCCACAGCCGTCAGCATCGCCAATGGCCACCGGCGCGTTGCCGTGAAGTACGTGCCCCTCATGCTGCAAGGCACGGCACAGACTTGGCTTAGCAGCCTCAAGCCTCTCAGCATCAACAGCTGGGTAGATTTCACTGAAGCCTTCGTTCGCAACTTCACCAGCACCTACAAGCGGGCTCCCAAGCCCAGACAGCTCTCCCTGTGCATACAGGGCCCAGCCGAGTCCACTCGCGACTACCTCACGCGTTGGGCCGAGCTCCGCAACTCCTGCGAAGGGGTGCATGAGGTGCAAGCCATCGAATACTTCACTGCCGGGTGCCGAGAGGGCACCCTCCTCAAGCACAAGCTTCTTTGCGACGAGCCGACTACCCTCGACGAGCTCCTGAACATTGCCGACAAGTACGCCACCGCCGACTCCTCGATGAAGACCGAGCTCCGGGTGGACGCGACCGGGAAAGTGCTCAATCCGGCACCCCAAGCACCGGCTGGAGATTCCGGCCGACGCCAACACCAGAATGATCAGAAGCGCAAAGGCCCTGCGCCGCCTCCCGCTAGCCGGCAGGTGGCCACGGTCGAAGATGCACCACCCGAGGGGCGGCCCGCGCCCAAGAAGCCCAAGGGCGGCCGGCCGGCTTGGCAGCCGGCCTTCTCCTATGAACAAACCCTTGACGCCCCGTGCAAGTTCCACAGCGGCGCGAAGCCGTCCAACCATACGACCCGAAAGTGTAACTAGCTCGCCCGAATCTCCAAGGGCGAAGGGCTCACGCCGACTCCGACTGCCGGCCCGCCGCCTCCGGCTCCGCCGCCCAAGGCCGCTCGGCCCGCGGTCGACGCTGTGCAGGACGCGTTCCCCGACGAGCAAGCGTCTTACGTTGTCTTTACGAGCCAGCCCGAAGACTGGCGCAGCAAGCGCCGAGAGCAACAAGAAGTCAATGTGGCCGCCGCCAACCCAGCCGGCCACATGCATTGGTCAGAGAAATCCATCAACTGGAGCCGGGCCGACCACCCAGAGGTGATGCCGTCCCCTGGCTCCTACGCTTTGGTCCTGGAGGCCACCCTTGCGACGGACACACGTGCCGCGCGCTTCTCCCGCGTGCTGATCGATGGTGGAAGCAGCATCAGCATCCTGTACTGCGACACCATGGAGAAGTTGGGTGTCAGGGCAAAGCAGCTTGTGCCGACTCGAATGGTGTTTCACGGCATCGTACCCGGTTTGTCCTGCGCCCCCATCGGCAAGATCAAGATCGATGTACTCTTTGGGGGCAAGGATCATGTACCTAGAGAGCCCTTACCACGCCTTGCTTGGCCGACCCGCCTTGGCCAAGTTCATGGCGGTCCCCCACTACGCATACCTCAAGATGAAGATACCAAGCTCCAAGGGCATCATCACCATCATCGGCGACTACAAGAAGTCCGCCGACTGCGCCGCGGCCAGCAGCCGGCTAGCCGAATCCCTCGTGATTGCCTAAGAAAAGAAGACGCTGGACAGGGTCGTGGCCCTGGCCAGCGAGCAGCTAAACCAGCCCGCCGACTCCAAGGAGTATGATGCCCAAGGATCTTTCCAGCCGGCCAAGGAGACCAAGAAAATATAGCTCGACCCCGAGCACCCCGAGAGGTTTGCCATCATTGGGGCGAGCCTAAACAGCAAATAGGAAGGCGAGCTCGTCGATTTCCTCCGTGAGAATCGGGATATCTTTGCATGGTCCCCCAAGGACATGCCGGGTGTTCCGAAGGATTTTGCCGAGCACAAATTACATGTGCGGGAGGACGCCAAACCAGTCAAGCAGCCTCTCCGCCAACTGTCAGAGGAGAAGAGAAGGATCGTAGGGGAGGAGATAGCTCGGCTTCTTGCAGCCGGCTTCATCATGGAAGTTTTCTTCCCCGAGTGGCTCGCGAACCCGGTTCTCGTGCTGAAAAAGAATAACAAGTGGCGCATGTGTATAGATTACACAAGCCTCAACAAAGCCTGCCCAAAAGATCCCTTTGCCCTGCCCAGAATTGACCAAGTGATAGACTCCACAGCCGGATGCGAGTTGTTGAGTTTTTTGGATGCTTATTCGGGATACCACCAGATAAAACTGAACCCGGATGACCGACTGAAGACCGCCTTCATCACACCGTTTGGAGCCTTCTGCTACCTGACCATGACGTTCGGCTTGAGGAATGCCGAGGCCACTTTTCAGCGTTGCATGCAGAAGTGCCTCCTCACGCAGCTCGGCAAAAACGCCCACGTCTACGTGGATGATATTGTGGTGAAGACGGAGAAGCGCGGCACTCTGCTGGAAGACCTGAAGGAGACATTCGAGAACCTGCGTCGGTTCCGAATCAAGCTCAACCCCGAGAAATGCGTGTTCAGAGTGCCAGCTGGCCAGCTCCTAGGCTTTCTGGTCTCCGAACGTGGCGTCGAGTGCAACCCTGTGAAGATCAAGGCCATCGAGAGGATGGCGGTCCCAACCAAGATTTCCATGAGCTAAAGAAAATGCTGGCCACGCCGCCTGTCTTGGCGGCGCCGACTGAGAAAGAGCCCATGCTCCTTTATATTGCCGCCACTAGCCGGGTGGTCAGCACCGGCATTGTAGTCCAACGCCCCGAAGAAGGCCGAGCCCAGCCGGTCCAGAGGCCGGTTTATTACCTGAGCGAGGTGCTGTCCGCCTCGAAACAGAACTACCCGCACTACCAGAAGATGTGCTACGGCGTGTACTTCACCGCCAAGAAGCTGAAGCCGTACTTTCAAGAACATCCCATCACAGTCGTATGCACTGCCCCGTTGGCCGAGATCATAGGCAGCCGGGATGCATCTGGCCGGGTGGCTAAGTGGGCCATCGAGCTGGCCCCTTACACGATCTTCTACCAACCCCGCACCGCCATCAAGTCGCAAGCACTAGCCGACTTCCTCGTCGACTGGGCTGAGACCCAGTACTTACCGCCAGCTCCCGATTCCACCCATTGGCGCATGCACTTTGACGGATCCAAGATGCGCACCGGCTTGGGAGCCGGCGTCATCCTTACCTCTCCTAAGGGCGACAAGCTCAGATACACGCTGCAGATCCACGTCGCCGCCTCCAACAATGTAGCCGAGTACGAAGCGCTCATACACGGGCTCCAGCTTGCCAAGGAACTCGGCATCCACCGGATCCTATGCTATGGCAACTCGGATTTGGTGGTTCAGCAATCATCTGGCGACTGGGACGCCAAGGACGCAAACATGGCAAGCAACCGCTTCCCAGTGCAGCAAATCAGTGGATACTTCGATGGATGTGAATTCCTCCATGTACCGCGAGTTGACAACGAGCCAGCAGATGCCCTGGCCCGAATAGGCTCCACGCGGCAAGCAATACCAACCGGCGTCGCCCTACAACGCCTCCTCAAGCCGTCCATCAAGCCGTCTCCGGAATCCGACTCCATCTTCGTGCCGCCTAACCCCGATGGGGCCGGGTCCGGCTCGAAGAATCAAGCAGTCGCCCCGGGGACTTCAATACTCGGCTCGGGGACTGCAGTAGCCGGCCCGGGGACTGCCGCACCCGGCTCGGGGACTGCGGTACCCGTCTCGGGGACTGTGGTAGCCGGCCCGGGGACTTCTTCATCACAGCAAGCGGCGGCCGATTCCAGCACTTCATTACCTAGCCCGCCCACCCTGGTGGCTGTAGCCACATTGGCGGCAGGGGAAATCGCAGCTCCATCATGGGCCCAAACCATCCTCAACTTTTTGGTGAACCAAGATCTACCGGCTGATGAAACCGAAGCAAGACAAGTCCAACATCGAGCCGGAGCATACACAATCATCAACAGAGAACTTGTCAAGCGCAGTGTCACTGGAGTCTTACAGCGATGCGTCAAGAAGGAGAAAGGCATTGCAATCCTCAGAGATATACACCAAGGAGAGTGCGGCCACCATGTCGCATCAAGATCACTTGTCGCCAAAGCCTTCCGCCACGGTTTCTTCTGGCCGACTGCTTTGGACGACGCCAAAGAGCTAGTCAAACACTGCAAAGGCTGCCAGCTTTTCAGCTCCAAGCAACACATGCCGGCTTCGGCACTCAAGACCATTCCCATCACCTGGCCCTTTGCCGTGTGGGGACTGGATATGGTGGGCCCATTCAAGACGGCGCGCGGCGGAATGACGCATTTGCTCGTCGCCGTGGACAAATTCACCAAGTGGATTGAGGCGAAGCCGATCAAGAAGCTGCATGGGCGACTGCGGTGACTTTCATTGCAGATATAACAACCCGGTATGGCGTACTGCACAGCATCATCACCGACAATGGCACGAATTTTGCCAAAGGTGCCTTGGCACGTTTCTGCGCCGCACAAGGTATCCGGCTGGACCTTGTGTCCGTCGCCCACCCGCAGTCAAACGGCCAAGTGGAGCGAGCAAATGGCCTCATCCTGTCCGGCATCAAGCCCCGACTGGTCGTACCTCTGGAGCGTTCAGCCGGCTGTTGGCTCGATGAGCTGCCGGCTGTCCTATGGAGCCATCTACCAAGATCCTTCCAGGAGGGCGACCTTGTGCTCCGGCTGATCCAGCGAACAGCCGGCCAGCACAAGCTTGCAGCCCCCTGGGAAGGTCCCTTCGTCGTCAGCAGAGCTCTAGGCAATGATTCCTACTACCTCATCGACACGCAGAAGCCGAAGGCACGCAAGAGAGATGACTCCGGCAAGGAGTCGGAACGACCATGGAATGCCAATCTTCTTCGGAAATTTTACAGTTAAAATGCAGTATGTATCACGTCCACTTTTGTATTAAGTACGAAACAATAGGCTCCCCGAGGAGGACTCGGGGACTGCCATCTTTTATTTTATGAATGAAAGTTATCATGCGTATGGTATCGCCTGTTCATTTATTTTTGTCCGGCACCGGGTTCGACTAGTCGGCCCGGGGACTAGCCGACTGGAGTTATATTAGGAGCCCTACCCGCGGTCAGACAAGTAATGTGCCGACACCCTGGCTTGGCTCTTGCCAAAATCGCAGTTCGAAGAACCGACTGCCCGGCTGGCAAGAGTCGTAAGCCGGAAAGGGTGCGCACACGAAAAATGGCTAGGGACTAACGGGCTTATATAACAAAAGCCGGCTTGCCGCATCCCGCCGACCGACTACCAGAGTAGCCTGCCGGCTGGCTTACATTCAGTCTGCTTCAAATCCAAGAAAGCTCGAGTACTTGCCTTCCCAAAGAGGGAAGGCGGCAAAGGAAAAAGCCTAAGGATAAAAAAGTGCACTTGAATGGAAGCCAACACATGCATACAATAATATTTACACAAAGGACCTCCAGAGAGGTCAGCATCCAACATTGTTTGATACACCCCCAGTGGGTGGAATTGCGGAAACTTAAAAATGGTTCGAAAAGGCAAAAGCAGGAACAACAGGGACGGCAGATCAAGCCGGCAGGGCCGCTGACGAGCCGGGCTGGGCGGTGGAGACGGTTGTGCCGGCTGAAGCAGCGGCCGGCTGGCGAACTTCGGCCTGATCACCACCTCCGGCAGAGGGCGCGCTCCCGCGTGGCTCGTTGCTGGAGGCACGGTTGGGTTGAAGGCGGTCGGTCGTCTCACCAGCCGTCTCGGCGTCTCCGCCGTCTTCTTCCTCGTCATCCTCGCCCTCGTCGCTGGAGGCGATCTCCTCGGCCGAGTCCTCGCCTTCCGCCGGGTTCAGCCCGAACCACTCCTCCGGCTGGGCGATGCCGTCATCACTGAGTTCCGGCGCGAAGACGCTGGTGTCGGTGCACTCGGCGATCGTCGAGGCGCGCTACGCGATCGCCGGCCGCACCTCCTCCAGCTCCGCGTGGGCCTCCAACCGCCAAGTCCGCAGCTGGTCCAGGCTTAGCCCTGGGTACCACGCGCGGACGAACTGCAACGCACGCCCGGCTCTGAGATGGGCTGCTGATGCCTTCCAAGCCTCGAAGCGACCGACTATGACTTCTAGCCAGTCGGCGGTCCGACTTGGGGTGCGGGGAATCATCTGGCCGGGCCAGAGCGCGGCCAGCACCTGCGCCCTGGCACGTTGGAGCCGGCGGAGCATCCGATGGGCCGGCTGCAGTCGCGCTTGGATGGCAATAAGCTGCTCCGACAGCGTTTGATTTGCATCCGGCGGAATGACAACTCCAGCCTGACGGCGCGCCTCGCGATGGGCCTCGATGGCTTGGGTGGCGAGGACGGAGTGGCCGGGAAAGTAATCTGCGCAAAGTGACAAGCACAAGTCAGAATAAAACCCCAGGTGGCCGGCAGATGGAGGAAGGGTAAGAAAGGCGGCTTACCATCGATCAGATCTTCGATTCGGCCGAAACCTTCCTCCAGCGCCTAGCGCGTCTCAGCCCAGCTCGCCGCCTTGATCTCGAACTCCGCCTTCAGGGCAGCCTCGCCGTCCTGCGCCTTCTGCAGGGCCACCTTATGGCTTTCCTCCTGGTTGGCCAGTTTCTTGATCAGGCGGTCGCGCTCCTGAACCAAGTCGGCATACTCGGCGTCCCTGGCACGAAGAGCGGTCTGCACTTCGCCGAGCTCCCTCCGCAAGTCGGCGTTGGCCTCTGCATGAGCAAGAGACAAAGAGAAAGGGTCAATAAGGGAAAGATCATCAAGAAAGATCCGACCCGACTGCGCTGCAGTCGGCCCAGATCTCGGGGACTACACCCAGTGGGTGCGCTGTCGCGCCCCCACGAGAAACAGACAAGAGCAATATACTTACGTCGGCTGCTGGCCAGGTCTTCGGTCCTCCGGCTCAGCTCCCGAGCCTGGGAGTTGAAGGCGGCGGCACGAGAGTTGTGATAATCCTAAAGATCAGACAGAAAACAGAGTTAAGATAGTCGTTGGTAAAGATCCGACCCGACTGCGCTGCAGTCGGCCCGGATCTCGGGGACTACACCCAGTGGGTACGCTAGCGCGCCCCCATGGAAAAAATCAAAGGACCAGAGTGGTCGACGAGTAAAAAACTTACCCGGATTGCGGACCGCGTCGACAGAAACTCCTTAGTAAATTGCTGCAGGAGGGCGGCCAGAGCCTGCAGCCGGCTCCGAACCCCTTGGGCCGCCACGTTCAGCTCGCCACTTCCTCCTCTGGGGGTCCACCCGGACGTGGCGGAACTGGCGGCCTCCAAGGCTTCTGCCGTCCAGTCGGCACCCGCGGCTTGGCGCGTGTCCGGCGGGGCCATGCTCCCTCCGGCGCGCTGGCTCGCCGTCGGCTGAATTTTAGGACCGGCTCCAGCCTCGGGTGCGGCCCGGGCCGGCTCCTTCGGCACCGCTGACGACTGGCCGCCTTCGCCCGCTCCGGCTGGCGCTGCCGGCGGCGTCCTCTCCGCGAAGACCTCGAAGAGCTCATCCCGCTGCGCCGGCGGCTGATCGGGGGTGATCTCCTCCGCCGTGGGCAGCGGGATGTCCGGGTCCACGGTGCGGAGGGGGATGGCGAGCAGCGGAGGCCGGCTATGCATGCCCTCCGCCTCCGTCTCCGCGGTCGCCCACTCCAATGGAGTCTCGGCTGCCGCATCCGCTCGCTCCATCGCCGCCCGGGCGGCCTCCCTCTCCGCCGCCTCCCTCTCTTCTCACGCCTCGCGGGCGTTCCGCTCCGTGGCTTCTGCAAGATCGGCCCGGGGGTCCACGCGGCGGGGCCCTGAAGATCCAGCACCCGGCCCGACCACAGAGCCGCCTGGGCCTCGCTCAAGGGAAAGCGGCGCCCTACTCAGAAATCGGAGAAGGGTTAGAACAAAAGAAGACAACAAAAAACAAGCACGCAGGCGGCCAAAGGGCTTACGAGGAAACCGCTGGAGGTTGGTTCACCGCCTTCCGGAAACGGGCTGCCTTTGCTGCCGCTTCGTCTCGCTTCGTTGCCGCGGCGGAGGCCCTCGTCTTTTTCGGCCGGCTGCCGAAGAGAGGAAGCGCGGCCCGGTGCTTCGACGTTCCACCACCGGCAGCCGGCGCGGCGGACGAGCCCGCGCTGTGACGATCGGTTGCCGCCTGGTGGCGCGGGATTTCTTCGGTGTCGGCGTCGTCCGGCCAGTCGTCAAAACTGGCCGAGAGCCCCGTGCCTCCAGGCTCGGCGACGTCCCCCGTGGTGGCGTCCTCCATGACGGCCGCCCCCAAATCCGGGTCGTCGATGTCGTCTGCCGTACGGTCCGGGGCATACCGGCGTTCGACTCCTGCCGCCCCGGCTGGCGGCGGAAGAAGAGGGTTCTGATAAAAAAAGGGGAAGAGCCGCCTGGTCAGAAGCCGGCTGATGACAGAAAGAAGGACTTACCACGGGCGGAGGAAGGGCGCGGGAGTACATCGCCTTGCCGAATTGCATGTCGTCGGTGAGCTTGAGGTTGGCGATGTAGTTCACCATGAGCGCTACCTCGGCATGGGGCATGTCCCATGTGCTCAGCCGGCAAGGGTCGAAGCGGCCGCTCATCTGGCATAACATGTGGGTCCGGCTCTGAAGGGGAAGGATCCAGCGCTCGATGAAGGCGGCCACCAAGTCGGCTCCGCGCAGGCCTTCCGACTAGATCATTACCCGAAGCCGGGCAATGGCGGTGTTCCCGGCCGGAGATAAGGACTTGGACCGGGAGCCCCAAGACGGCTGCCTCCTAGCCGGCGGGCCGGCTATGTAAGCCGGCAGGTTAACGTAGTCTCCTTGCGGGGCGACGTTCTTGATGTAGAAATATGATTTTTGCCAAAGTTTGACCGATTGGATTAAAGGGATGTGCGGGAAGGGGTTGTTCTCGCCTGACCTCTTCATCGCGATGAAGGCCTCGCAGGGGGTGGGCACGCCGGCGGTGACGGTGCCGAGCTTGTTTTGGAAGAGCTCCGCCCAAAGCTCCAGCGTGGGCAGCACTCCCAAGAAGCCTTCGCAGAGAGAGATGAAGGCCGACAGCAGCATCACCGCGTTGGGCGTGAGGTGATGCGGCTGGAGACGGTAGAAGTCGAGGAAGGAGCGCATGAACCCACTCGTCGGGAAGCCGAAGCCACGCAAGAAATGCGTGCGGAAGACGACGCGCTCGCCTTCCTCTGGCGCCGGCGAGATTTCCGCCTCCGGCGCCAGACGAGCCTACACGAGGTTGGCGGCGGGCAGGCGCCGGGTCCGGCGGAGAAACTCTATGTGATCTTCGTGGACGTTGGACCCGTCCCACGAGCTCGACAGCGTCATGGACATGGCGGCGTGCGCAGGCTGCGACGGGAGGCTGCGTCAGGCGCGGAGGAAGAAGAAAGGAAAGGGAACAAGGAGGGACGGGGAGCGGGGGAGTGAGCAAGCCTTTCTCTCTCCCCCTCCCCCTCCTACTTGTAGGCTCATGCGCCGGAGCCGAGGAGGCGCGGCGTGGGGGATCATGGGGATCGATCGTGCCCATCTCCCCCACGCCCCGCGTTAATTGCGCGCATTGAAGACATGAAGAAACGGCCGCGGGGAGGCGAGCGGTCCCCTCGGGCCACAGAAGATCTGCGCCCGGGCCGAGGCCAAGGAGTGGCGGGCCCGGGCCTGCGCGGCGTCCCGTCGCGTGCGTGCGACGGCAGGACTTCTCCGCCATGTGGCCCGTCGTGGGGCCCGCGGCCAGCCCGCGGGTCAACCACGGTCGTATTGATAAACAAGAAAGTTCTCCGAAGTCGGCCTACAATGGCGAGGTCGGCGTATAGTATAGCTGTTTCATTCCATCACTCTCTATGTGTTACCTTGCCAGCATATTCCATGTGCTGACCCATTTCGGGCTGCAACGTTAATGTTTGCAGACTTTTCAGACGACGATTAAGGTGCTTTTAGGTCGTGGTTCTATACTCAGTGATGCCGTTGGAGTTGATGGACCCATTTATCTTCCAAGTCTTCCGCTGTTATCAATCTTAGATGGCCTTAAGCCATATTTATGTAATAAGTTCTCTTCGGAGACATCGATGTAATAAGTGTGTGATTGCCACTCTGCTATAAATCCTTCGATGTACTGTGTGGTGTCAGCATTACTGATCTAGGGATGACACCGGAGCACAGTAGACTTGATCCATTCGTGTCTGGTCGCTACAGAGATGGTATCAGAGCACACGCTGACTATAGGACACAACCACTAAGTTAAAGCCATACATCACTATTCTCTCCTCATTTTCCAACTCCTCATCTTTTCTACTCTTTAGGATGAAGGACGCGAAGATTAAGTATTCTCAACCAGATGAGGGCACACCTTTTGGATTTCAATTGAAGGAAGTCACCAAGTACCTAAACATTGGATTACCAAGTTTCACGGGAACCTTCAACGCCACACTGCCTGAAGAGGAGCGCTGGAAGATTCAAGCTCACATTTCGGGAAGGACATTCGCGCCAATCACAAAGCCCATAGATAGTGTTTTTAATGCACCAACTTGGAGTCTAGGAAGGAGCATGGCAGCCCATATCACATAGGACGCATTGGAGAAGTTTATCAAGAAGACCTCAAGGACACTATCTACCAGATTTGCGGACGCCGAGATGAACAATGGGAGTTAGTCACCACCAAGAAGGATAGATCCATTGCAGCATTCATCCAGGAGTTAAACCAGCACATTCGACGCCACGAGAACCAGATGTGCAATGATATGATGGAGTTGAAGAATGCGAAGACAAGGATCATCGAGCTAGAAGGAGAACTGAAGGCTACACGCAAGGACTACATGGACGAGATCGTAGCTCTAGCAAGACACAACGTCGATCTTAAGCAGGAGATTGAAGAACTCAAGAGGAAGTTAGCATCCAAGGAGGAAGACCCGACATCATCATCGACGACACCGATTCGGATCCAAGTGAACCCGAATTTAACGACAAAGCTGGAGCGGACATCATGGAGTCTTCCACCAGTTCAAATTTCTAGATGACCACCACATATTAGTAGTATTCCCCCCATGTAAACACTATAGTTCGAGCACTTTTGCGATAGTTAGATCGATTGTAAACCCTTGTTTGATTGAATGAAGTGATTTTTGTGTGAATTTGCTCATGTGCATTGGGGTAGTGTTTTCTCTTTAGACCTCATTCTATTCTTATTTCTCTTCTTTTCTAAACCCTCAGATGCCTCCGAGACGTGACAATGGATTTCCACCGGAGCTCACTCAATTGATCCAACAGCAGAATCAGTTGATGCAGATATTAGTTCAGAACCAGCAGAACAACAACAACAACCCACCACCACCACCACCCCCTGTTGACCACTTAGCCCGTTTCCTTAGGCTAAATCCACCGGTGTTTTCTAGTAGCATCAAGCCGATAGTAGCAGACGATTGGCTCCGCAAGATAGGAAGGGAGTTGACCACTGCAGGATGCACGGATGGTGAGAAAGTAAAGTTTGCCGAACATCAGCTTGAAGGACCCGCGGCAGCATGGTGGGAGAATTTTACAGCCACTTTCCCAGTTGACACTGTCACATGGGATCAGTTCCAGCAAGCTTTCCACACTCCACATGTTTCAGCAGGAGCTATGGCCATGAAGAAGTGAGAGTTTCACAACTTACGCCAAGGAGGAAGGACAGTTGGCCAGTATGTTGACGACTTCAGCAAGTTAGCACGTTATGCCCCAGATGACGTTGCTACGGATGTAGCTAAGCAGGAGAAATTTCTGGAAGGATTAAATGATGAGTTGAGTATGCAGTTGGTGGTAGCAAGTTTCAGAAACTACCAGGAGTTGGTAGATCGTGCCATCATGATTGAAGGGAAGCAACAACAGATTGAGAACCGCAAGAGGAAGTATGGACAGGGGAAGTATAAATCTGGAGACCAGCAGAAGCCCCGTTTTACCTCTAAATCGGGATTTCAGTTTCAGCATACCCATGGAGGAAGTAGTTCGCACAACCACAATGGCCACAAAAATGGTAATGGGAATGGAGGAAGCAACGGCCAGAACCGGACCACCCCATCAACCCCATCTAAGAGAGACCTGAGTCAAGTCACCTGTTTCAAGTGTTCCAAGACTGGACATTATGCCAATGAATGTCCCGAAGGCCAGAATGGAAATGGCAATGGAAGCTCAGGGAAGAAGCCGAACCCTTTCAATAGGGGACAGGTGAACCACGTTAGCGTGGAGGAGGTTGAAGATCAGCCTGATGAAGTGATAGGTAAGTTTTTGGTTAAGTTATTTACCACACTCGTTCTTTTCGATACTCGTGCATCGCATTCATACATATCAAGGGGATTTGTGGATAAATATAACCTGCCAACCCAAGCCCTTAGGTCACCCATATTAGTAAGCTCACCAGGAGTGGAGTTTATGGCTAGACGATGGTGTGATCGGTTACCATTAAGGATTGGTAACTACGTTTTTCCCTCAGACCTAATAGTATTGGAATCTCAAGGATTGGATGTAATCCTCGGTATGGATTGGTTGTCAATGTATGGAGGAAAAATTGATTGTGCTAGTAAGTTAATTTTGCTTACAACGCCAGAAGGAAGAAGGATCAAGTATGTATCCCGGCATGTGCCAAATAGGACACAAGTGAATTGCCTGACAGGAGTCGTGCAGGAGGAAGTACCAGTGGTAAAGGATTTTCCTGATGTATTTCTAGAAGAGTTGCCAGGCATGCCACCGGATAGAGACATTGAGTTTTTGATTGAGTTGTTGCCAGGCACAGGCCCAATATCAAAGAGACCATACGCCCAAGTTCTTCGCCTTGGGGATCACCCGTACTTCTAGTGGAGAAGAAGGATGGATCATTAAGGATGGTTGTTGATTACCGTGGATTGAATGAAGTAACCATCAAGAACAAGTACCCACTGCCAATGATTAATGATCTGTTTGATCGTTTACAAGGAGCTAAAGTGTTTTCCAAGATCGATTTGCGATCAGGGTACCACCAGTTGAAGATTCAAGAGCAGGACATACCTAAGACAGCATTCACCACGAGATATGGATTGTACGAGTATACCGTTATGTCATTTGGATTGACTAACGCGCCTGCCTATTGTATGAACCTGATGAACAAAGTGTTTATGGAGTTTTTGGATAAGTTCGTCGTAGTGTTCATTGATGATATCCTGGTTTATTCGAAGAATGAAGAAGAGCATAAGGAACATTTGCGTTTGGTTTTGGAGAAACTAAGGGAACATCAGTTATATGCCAAATTTAGCAAATGTGAGTTTTGGTTGAAGGAAGTAGGATTCCTCGGACACGTTATATCCGGAGAAGGGATAGCAGTTGACCCCGCAAAGGTTGAGACCGTAAGCGAATGGGAAGCACCAACGACAGTTGGAGAGATCCAGAGTTTTCTTAGACTCGCAGGATAGTACCGAAGATTCATTGAGAACTTTTCAAAGATTGCGAAGCCTATGACGGAATTGTTGAAGAAGTATACCAAGTTCAATTGGACTCAGGAGTGTGAAGCTAGTTTCTAGGAGTTGAAGAAACGATTGGTTACCTCACCAGTGTTGATTTTGCCAGATCAGACCAAGGATTATGGGGTATATTGTGACGCTTCACGTCGAGGACTTGGAGCAGTGCTTATGCAGGAAGGAAGAGTTGTTTCGTATGCTTCACGACAACTGAAGCCTCATGAGTTGAATTATGCTACGCATGATTTGGAGTTAGCAGCCATAGTGGATGCATTGAAGACATGGATACATTTCCTCATTGAAAATCATTGTGAGGTGTACACGGATCACAAGAGTTTGAAGTACATTTTCACGCAGAAGGAGTTGAATCTTAGACAAAGGAGATGGTTGGAGCTCATCAAGGATTATGATATGAGATTACATTACCATCCCGGTAAAGCTAATGTAGTAGCTGATGCATTGAGCCATAAGAGCCATGTCAATACGTTAATGACGGGAGAAATACCCAAGGAGTTAGTAGAAAACCTTCGTGAACTAAGTTTAGAGATAGTTCCGAAAGGCTATGTAGCAGCATTGGAGATTCAGTCAACATTGATGGATAAAATCAGAGAGGCTCAGAAATCTGACAAGGAGATTGCTGCTATAAAGGAGAAACTGAGCAAAGGAAAAGCAAAGGGATTTTGTGAGGATGAGCACGATACCCTATGGTTTGAGGACCGTGTTTATGTGCCAAATGACCTAGAGATCAGGAAGTTGATTCTACAAGAGGCACATGATTCACCATATTCGATTCACCCAGGAAATACCAAGATGTATTTGGATTTAAAGGAAACATTCTGGTGGACCGGAATGAAGAAGGATATTGCAGCATATGTAGCAGTTTGTGACGTATGTCATAGAGTGAAGGCAGAGCATCAGAAGCCAGCCGGATTGTTGCAGCCATTACCGATACCCGAATGGAAGTGGGATAAGATAGGCATGGATTTTATCACAGGACTACCCAGGACGAAAGCAGGATATGACTCGATATGGGTAGTAGTTGATCGTTTGACGAAGGTACTACATTTCATTCCAGTTAAGACCACTTACACCAGTGCTAAGTTGGCAAAGATATACATGACTAGGATCATTTGTTTGCATGGAGTTCCAAGGAGTATTGTATCGGATAGAGGAACCCAATTTACCTCAAAGTTTTGGAATCAGTTGCATGAAACTTTTGGAACCATGCTAGAGTTCAGCACCGCTTTTCATCCACAGACAGATGGACAGACCGAGAGAGTCAATCAGATTTTGGAAGATATGCTAAGAGCTTGTGCACTAGATTATGGATCTAGTTGGAACGATAATTTGCCGTATGCGGAGTTTTCTTATAACAACAGTTACCAAACCAGTTTGAAGATGGCACCTTTCGAAGCTTTATACGGAAGGAGGTGCAGGACACCGTTGTCATGGGACGAAGTTGGAGACCGTCAGTTCTTTGGACCAGATTTGATTAAGGAGTCTGAACAGAAGGTGAAATTGATTCGCGATAGGCTCAAGGTAGCCCAGTCCAGGCAGAAGAGCTACGCAGATTCTAAACGCAAGGAGACAGTTTACGAAACCGAAGACAGAGTGTATCTCCGAGTATCCCCACTACGAGGAGTTAAGCGATTTGGAGTTAAGGGAAAATTAGCACCACGTTTCGTTTGACCATATAAGATCTTGCAACGTATGGGAGAAGTCACTTATAAGTTGGAATTACCAGAGGGACTGTCAGGAGTTCATGATATATTCCATGTTTCTCAGCTGAAGAAGTGTCACGCCGAGATGGCGGAGGTACCGCTAAGAGATACAGTGCCGCTTGAAGCAATTCAGTTGAATGACGACTTAATGTATGAAGAGAAACTAGTCAAGATTCTCGAGTATGCCAGCAGAGTTACCCGCGGCAAGGTTATCAAGTTTTGCAAAGTTCAGTGGAACCACCACTCAGAGGATGAAGCCACCTGGGAGAGAGAAGAAGATTTGCTCAAGGACCACCCTCACCTATTTTCTAGCCAAACCGAATCTCGAGGGCGAGATTCATCTTAAGGGGGGGTAGGTTTGTAACATCCCAAATTTTCAATTTGGAATGTTATACACTAGATCATCATGCATATCATGTTTTCTTGCATTTTGCTTGATCCTAGAAATTTCACGCAACTCAAGAACCCTCGGAGAGAGTTGGAGATTTCGTCTTTTTCATATTTGAGTCTTCTCAAATTTTGAAGAGAGGATCATTAGTTTTGTCGGAGTTTCATTTGCCTTTTATTTGGATAGGGAAAAATGCGCGTTTTAAAAAAATTGCATTTTAGGCCCGGAGAAAAGTTCATTTTGTTCGACTCATTTTTAGTAGTCGGGGAAAATTTACTTTAGAAGTTTTGGAGTTCGTTTAGTTCTCTTTTTTCGGCCCAAGCCAAGCTGTCGGCCGGGCCAAGTCCCTCCCCCGCGCGCGCGCCTGGCGCCAGGTAGCCGCCGCCGCCGCCTGGAGTCCCACTAGGACTCCGTTTGCATTTTTTTAGGACTCTTCTCCTATTCCTTTTCCTACTCTATTTCTTGCCCCTACCCCAAGTAATCTCTCCCCTCGCCCATATAAATACCCAAGCCCCCCCCCTCTAAACCCACACCAAGCCCCAAGCCACCAACGCGCCCTCACCCCGCGCCGCGCCTAGAGCCACCGCCGCCCGCGCCCTGCGTCACCGCCGCCGCCGCCCTACACCACCGCCGCCGCCGCCCTTGCACGCCGCCGCCGGAGCCCCTCACCGGAGACCTCGCCGGAGATACCGCGCCACATCTTTTCTTTTCCTCGCATCGGCTTTCTTTTCTTCTATTCCGATTCTTTTCTTCTCTAAACCGTTCCAGTTTTCTAGATCGGTTTTCGTTCGGTTTTCTTTTCTCGAAACCCTAGATCGGTTCCGTTCTCTTTTCCGATCTAGTTGCCTAGAGACCGTTCGCCGGACCGTTCGTCCTAACGAACGTGATCAGCGGATTCTTCTAGGTTAACGAACGTCTGTTCGTTTAACCGTTCTTCTTTTTCTTTTCGTCGGATTTATTCCGCGATCGCAATCTCAGATCCGATCTTTGTTCTAGTTTTTCTCCCCGCTCGTTTATCGGAATCAGGTGATTCAAGCGCCTAGAGTTTCGTCTCGAAACCCTCGTTCCGACTAATCAATTTTAACTAAGTTTTAGCTACGGTAAAATTTGACCTAGTTTCAACTTGCTAGAACCGAGTTGTTTTCCGCCGTTTGTTTTCGGTTTCTTTGTTCAGTTCTTTCTCTCTTTGCAACTGGAGTTCTTAAGTTGAACTTTCTGGTTCGATCTCTTGTTCGAGTTTTACCTGTGCATTAGATGAGTACTTATTATATGCTTGTTGTTTGTCTGTGATAGATTACCCGGATTGCGCCGCTTGTTACTTTGAATCCCTAGGACTCGCGGATCATCAAAAAGGCAAGTAACACTTTGATCATACCTTTTCTACAACCCAGTTTATTGCATTAGATCCATACTCACACATTGCATGATTAGGACCTAATTAAATTGTGGGATGGGAAGTAGATGAGGTAGTACCTATTACCTGTTATTATGAAACCTTTGGGAGTTACTTCTACGTTTGCTTATTATGCCATGCTATGCTAGTAGACGTGGATTGGGTGAGTGATATCCATCACAGATGTGAGATTGATAATTTTAATGGTTTATCTAAGGTGGCAACTTAAACACACATCTAGGTGGATTGAGGCACCTGATGTCTATCAGGACTTGTCTGTTTTATTTTGGACCGCCACCCAGGTTCAAAGGGATCATAAGATCTTTCATGCTAAATACTTACGTGTGCAGCCACACGCCAATATGGGCTCTGGCATAGTTGACTAAGTCGTGCGAACTCTTATAGGGGTAGACTAGCAGATGTAGGGGATGTAGGTGGTACGGTCTACTCCATCGTAAGGTGCTAGCGCTTCTGAAAGACTATGTCGCGGTCATCCGTTTCTCAAACACCAGTAGTGCGAGAAATCCAACGGAGGCGATCGAGTCTTGTGGGGAAAAGTGCGCAAACCTCTGCAGAGTGTAATAAACTAATCATGATTAGCCGTGTCCCCGGTTATGGACAATCTTGAGTATCTAGTACTTGAATATCATGTGAATCTCATCATGTTACTTCTAATTAATATTGTTGGGTTTTAATGATTACTTTTTAATTTGGATTGAGAATGCTATCAACCATTCTCAATGTTTAACAACCACCATGATAGTTAAATAAATTTATTCCTTTGCAGTAGGGAAAAATTGGCTTTACGCAAAACTGTAACCATAGAGCTTTCCAGCAGCCAAATATGCATATATTATAGCTGTTTCATTCCATCACTCACTATGTGTTACCTTGCCAGCATATTCCATGTGCTGACCCGTTTCGGGCTACAACGTTAATGTTGCAGACTTTTCAGACGATGATTAAGGTGCTTTTAGGTCGTGGTTCTATACTCAGTGATGTTGTTGGAGTTGATGGACCCATTTATCTTCCAAGTCTTCCGCTGTTATCAATCTTAGATGGCCTTAAGCCATATTTATGTAATAAGTTCTCTTCGGAGACATCGATGTAATAAGTGTGTGATTGCCACTTTGCTATAAATCCTTCGATGTACTGTGTGGTGTCAGCATTACTGATCCAGGGATGACACCGGAGCACAGTAGACTTGATCCATTCGGGTCTGGTCTCTACACTTCAGGTCGAGACGCTGAGCGGCTATGCGTATTCAGACGTCTTCCCGTGACATTTGCCATTCTTCGTGGAACATCCCTGTTTTTTCGAGGACCTCCTTCATGATGATTTGGGCAAGTTCACACTGGATGTGATAGAACTCAGCTTAGAGTCGATGATCTGGGATATCTCCCAGGTTCTTTGCCCCTTGTAGAATATGGGCATCGACGGATCTAGATGACATGCGAAGGTTCTGCTAATCCCGTCTGTACTCCAGCATGTGGTGGAGGACATAGAATCCATCACTGAGAGTACCACTTAGTTGCTGGATGCAGCAGAAGTCGGTCTTATGGCCGAAGGCGGGCGTGCGGTTCCTTGTCTTCTTGAGCGTGATCTCTCCACCCCGTAGGCCGTAGGTAAAGATAGCACTGTCGAGAATAGACATGATGTGGGTGTAATCCTTTTTCTTCATGTTCTTCGACGAGTCCAAGTAAAGAGAGTGGGAGAATCAGAGGTAAAGGATGATAAGGATGGCGCGCCCGTCGCTGCACAAAATAAGTACACCTCAAATTAGCCTCCACGCATGCAAATGAATGATTGAAATTGAAGTAAGGATATCCGTGGATGACTTACATGGGATGATAAGGCATGAGAATCGTCTCCTTGTCCTTATTGGCGACCATGAAATCAGCGATGTAGTTACTCCCATATTCATGGTGCTTTGGGCAGACTACCAACAAGCCCTCATGCATGAAGCACGGGTCATCGACACAGATATAAGGTATCTTCTCAATCATGATGATGTGGTTCATGTGCAAGGAAAAAAGGCGGACAGACGTAAAATCCAGCTTTTTCAAGTGAACACATGTTGAAGATGTAATCGAACCGAAGGAAGAACATTTCCGTGGGGAATGTGTCAACATACAACCTTTGTTGCGGCATGTTAACCACGTAGAGCGGGTATCCTAGATTTTTTGAGGCAATTAGGATTTTCTCTCTCTGCAGCACATCGTCATGAAGTCTCCTTAGATCGCTATATATGGCCTCTTCTGTTGCCTTAGGTAGGAATGGATCACCGGGGATATGACATTTTGCCACACCGAGGATAGGTATACGGTCTTGAACTCGAGGCTGCCGAGGTGGCTGGATCATAGAAACTTCTTTGTTGCCTTTCCTCGGTCTCTTCCTATGCTTCTCTGCTACCGAAAGTGAGCCTATAATACGTTCATCCTTCGTCAAGGCACGAACTCATCACGCTCAAACCCTGAGTACTCATACTGCTGAGCCATCAATCCTTCATCGTCAGAGGCACCAGTATTGAGATACTATAGAGGGTCATCGTCATCCTCGTCGATGGCATCATGCATTGCTTCTTCGACAGCGGCGACACCATCAGCCACTAATGGAGCCTCTTCCTCACCCGGCATGACAGGCAACACTAATTGGGTAGGTGGGGTGTTGGTGTTCATACCTTGCTGAGGCTGCTTGGTCGTGGGTGTGCTCCCAGTCGCCTCCAGACGAAGCAGACTCTTCAGCCACAACAGGACACAACGTTTGCAATCGCCAAGCCACCGTGGGGTCTTGTCGTCATCTCCCCCTAGTGCTATCGGGGAGCCAAATTCTCGTGTCCTGGTTTGACACTGGCCACGAAAACCTTGAAGACGTCAGGGGGGATCGGCCGGCTGTGGAACAATTGTTCCTTCGGCTTCATTATCGTTGTCTTCCCCACGTCCACCTTCTGGCCGCTGATGGTGTACAGTATGGTGCACAGGGTTACATCGGCCTGCAAAGACATGTCTGTGACGTGAGATATCCGAAAGGCAATGGAAACGTGCTACATATATTGAAGAGGGCTGGTGTGATAGGTACCGTGAGGGCATCGAGCTCAGCCAAAGATGAAGCACCACCGAGCACGTCCGAGATGGAGGACGGGCTTCTATGAGCAGGTGCGGGAGCCGGTGCAGGAGCAGGTGCTGGTGCAACGCTAGTCGAGCTGCTTCCCAAGAAGTTGGAAAGGGGAAAGTCCGCTGCATCCTTATTTGGATTTTGTCTGACGATACCCGGAATCAAGACACTATACGAAGCTGCAATCTCCTCTTTTGCGGCAACTACTGCTGCTTTGACTATCTTAGCTAATTTCTTATCAACCGCAATCACAACCTTCTTATCGATTTTTCTACATTTAACCTCTCTCCTTCCTTTCTCTCCTCTGTGGTCTCACCGTATTACTTCTTCCACGTGGCGCCGTCTCCGACACTGTGCACGCGTCCATATGACGGCCAAGTGTCCACCGAGAGTCCTTTCAATATGTTCAAGACCCTATTGAATGGGGTGTCCCACTTGGGCCTCGCCAACGCCTCAGACGGCTAGTCGCTTTCGACTGCAATCCTATGCCGCTCTTTCCGCAAAAGGAACAAGGATCGTTTACAAATATGACTAAACGTGCAGTCGAATTGATCAGAAGCTAAAATTAGGGGGTGAATGAAAAATTACTAGCAGTCTCATGAACTCCGTCATGACCGCATCTGTCTCAAAAACCTTCTTGACTGGGCCCCAATCGTACTGGGCCCTGATGATGTCACGCTCCTGCGGGACGGTGAAGTCCGCCAAGGGGTCTGAGATGCCCAAACTTTCGCGTTCCGCATCCTCCTCGGCCCATATGGACCTCTTCCCCGTGTAACCACGTCTTCCGAGGAGCTAGCACCCCATGTTCCCCTCTTGAAGCCCCTTCATGTACTCCGGCTTTTCTTTGGCAGCTTCGGCAACGCAAGCCGCCTTGAATATTTCAAACTGCTCTTCCCTAATTGTCGGATTATCCTTTACAATCTCGTAGTAGGGTTCGTTTTTGTCGATGATTCGATGTTTCACCCTTACTTTCCAGGCGAACAACACGCCGCAAGACTTGCCCATGGCATGTTTCTTTATCTTCTTCATTGTCGGGTCTTTATCTGGATCAGTATATTTGATTTCATCCTGGCCCGGGAACAAGAATACCTGGTGCAGTTTCGTTAGGAGGGAGTGCTTCATATCTGGTATATTCTTTAGTTTCGCATCATTGATGGTGGCGGTTGTCTGTAGGATGTAGTGTATTTGATTGCCGTAGCACACGCGCTTCTTCAGGCTCTTTTCGCTCAAAATTGCCGTCGTCCACCTCAGTGACCACCAGTCTAGTACTGGTGAGCTGGTTTGGGCGTTATTGCCTCTTCGGTTTTGGTTCTATACCGGCTTTGCTAGTCTCGGTGCCGGTCTGGGTCTCAGCGCCAGTCTTGGCGCCGGTCTAGATGTCGGTCTCAGTCTCGGATGTGACAAGTGGACCCTGCAACAACCGTTGCTCATCAAGAAGGTTCAAATAAGCGTTTGCAGCCTCGCAGATGTTGCAATTACCAGAACCCTGTCCTTCATTGTTGCTAGCCATCTAGTCAATTAATTCTAGACCTAATAACATGAATAATGACATAAAAAAGGCATATGTTTTGCAGGAACGTTGATTCATTCCCGGTGCGGCAAATCCCGGGCACTCGATATGTCCTAGTTTGTAGCACAAGTCATGCCGAAATTCACCGAAAATTTCGGCATGACCTTTGCTACAAAGTGGACAAATCGAGTTCCTGAAACTTGCCGGAACATAAATGAATCAACATTCCAGCAAATCATAGGACAGTCGGAATCATTCCCTCCAAACAACAAAAGGCCACTTGGGCACGATCGAACCACTTCAATGTTGCATATAACAGGACCACTTAAGAACCTGTACATGAGCAACTACAACAGTAGATATACATTAGCAAACACTATTGAGGAATTTGCATATAACACGACCACTTCAAATTTGAATCTCCTACTGTTTGACACTTCAAGAAAATCTACACAAATCTCATGCTCTCTCATATTGAATATAGATGGATGAACCCTAGAAACCTAGAACCTTTACATATTTCTGTCCTAAATTGTTGTCCTAATAAAAATTATGTCCTAATATAAATTATGAACCCTATAACTCAATCTCTGTCCTAAATTTCAAATTATGAACCCTATAACTCAATTCAAACTATGTCCTACATTTCTGTCATAATAAAAAACCAGTAAAAATTCAGTTAAGCACCAATAGAAGAAAAATCAGTTAAGTACTAATAGAAGAAAAACCAGTTAACTTTAGTGCTTTATAGGTATGAAATGAAAAAATTCAGTTAACTACTAATTTCAGTCATTTAGGTCATTCATTTAACTTGACATAATTAACCTGTTGTACCACTACTACTAGGAGCACTACTAACCAAATTAACCTAGTAAAACCCTACTACCCTAACTAAAAAAACATCTAATTAACATCTACTAGTACCACTACTGCCCTAACCTAATTAACATCTACTAGTACCACTATATACTACTAGCAACACTGCTGCAACATTTTCTTCATTTTGTTCTTAAAAAACATCTATGAAAACAAAAACCATAATTAAACCCTACTGCTCTAACTAAAGTTTTGCTCTAAACCCTACCGCCCTAGTTAAATCTACTGCCCTAACTAAATTTTTGCTCTAACCTAGCCAACCTAGTTAACCTAATGAATCTAATTAAACCTAGCTAGTAAACCTAGTTAGTTAACCTATATAATTAACCTAATTAAACTAGTTAACCTAGCTAGCTAGTTCTCTGTCAAATCTTTGTGCTATGCATGAGAAAGAGAGAGGAGGGGTGGGGGCTTATAGAGCATGGCTCCGGTGGTGGCGAGGGTGGCAGTGGTGGCGAGGGAGGCAGGGGCATCTCCGGTGATGGCAAGGGAGGTAGTGGTGGTGAGGGAGGCAGGGGCATCTAGGGTGGCTTCGGTGGTGGCTCGGGCGGCTCCGGTGGCGTTGATGAGGCCGCGCGGCTTCGGTGGTGTCGGGGAAGGCTCCGGTGGCATCGACTGCGCTCTGCTCTGGAAGCTCTGGGGGCGTCGATGTCGGGAGGAGACGGCGATGAAGTAGGGCGATGGCGCGCAGTGCGACTGGCGGCAAGGGATTTGGGGGAGAAGTGGTGGCCAGGGGGAGAGAAACCGCGCGGGGTTAAGTCAAATGTAGCGGTAGCGCTGGTAGGCAAAAAGCGCTATAGCTATGTTAGCTATAGCGCGTGTTACCAAAACGCGCTACTGCTCTGGGAAGTAGCTATTTATTTTCCTTTTTCTTTTCTTTTTTCCTTTTCCTTTTCTATAGCGGGGGTCTACAAAACGTGTTGCTGCTATATTATCTATAGCGCGTGTTGAGACGCTACTGCTATGCCTTTCTCCTTTATTTTTCCTTTTCTTTTATCTTTCTTTACATTTTCTTTTTCCCCTTTTCCTTTTTCTATTTATTTCATTTTCATTTACTTTTCTATTTGTTTTTCATTTTATTTTCTTTTCATTAGCAGTAGCGCTTTTCCCAGGAAACGCGTTGCTACAATAAGCTTAGCAGTAGCACGTTTTTCCCAAGATCGCTACTACTATTCCTAGCCTACCGGCAACAGTGTGGGAATTTTCGTAGTAGCGCGTTCTCTAGCAGAGGCGCTACTGCTGCAACCATATCTGTGTACACAACTATGGGTAAACAGCAGTAGTGCTTTCGTTTAAAAAACACTACTAGCAAGATTCTGTGTCTAAGGTTTTCCCTAGTAGTTCCCTCCCCGGCCATCTCTTCCACCCCTAAATAAGGAAAGGAGGGAGGCGCCTAGGGCAGGAGGCCAGGGCAAGCCGCCGGCCCTGATGTCTACTACACAACTTGTTCTTGTAGACTTGTGTTGGGCCTTCAAGCGCAGAGTTTTGTAGGACAATAGCAATTTTCCCTCAAGTGGATGCCCTAAGGTTTATCAATCCATGGGAGGCGTAGGATGAAGATGGTCTCGCTCAAACAACCCTGCAACCAAATAACAAAGAGTCTCTTGTGTCCCCAACACACCAAATACAATGGTAAATTGTGTAGGTGCACTAGTTTGGTGAAGACATGGTGATACAAGTGTAGTAATGATAATATATATATATATATTGATTCTCATAGTAGGAAAAATAAAAAACAACAAGGTAACAAGTAAAAAAAGTGAGCACGGACGGTATTGCAATTCTTGAAAATGAGGCCTAGGGTCCATACATTCACTAGTGCAATATCTCAACAATGCTAATATACTTGGATCGTATAACCATCCCTCAACGTGCGATGAAGGATCACTTGAAAGTTCCTATCTAGCGGAGAACATAAGAAGAAATCATGTGTAGCTATTCTTTCCGATCGACCTATCCAATAGTTCGTACTAAAATAACACCAAGTTATTCTTTCCGATCGATCCATTAATAGTCGTACTAAAATAACACAAAGTTATTCTTTCCGATCGATCTATCACGAGTTTGTACTAAAATAACACCAAAACAAATTCAGATCATAATACTCAATCCAACACAAAGAACCTCAAAGAGTGCCCCTTTCTATCGGAGAAAGAAAGACGTGAATATGCATCACCCCCTATGCATAGATTACCCCAATGTCACCTCGAGAATCCGTGAGTTGAGTGCCAAAACACATATCAAGTGAATCAATATGATACCCCATTGTCACCATGGGTACTCATAGTGTCGGGTGGTAGGCGCGACATATGCCAACGGGTGGCTTATCATTGTGGGAGCCAATAAAACATCGCCGGTGCCTGGAAATGGGATAAGGCGAAGACATGCACGCCGGCGAATCTTACCTTGCTTCAGGGCTCTCCGGGGAGATAACACCCCTACTGCTGCTCTGCGGGGTCTCTGCATGGTTACTAAATGAACAAGTAGCTACACAATGCTCCTTGAGCTGTTTGGGTGGGAGGAGGAAGAAGGGCACAGCTTGCTTCTTCTCCTTGTGTGGTGTCGAAGTCTAACTAGAGAGTCCAACCCTTTGCATGGGTGCACCGGGGGGTTTATATAGGCCTACCCCCCGGGGGTACAATGGTAAACCAGCTGGGAGCGGGGCCCAGCTGTCTGTGACTGTGCTTGCCGGCTTCTGCGCCGGCTGCTGGGGCCCGCCGACTGGTCGGTCTCGCCGGCTGCCGGCTCCTTGGTCGACAGGCAGGCCCCACTGTCCAGGGCCTGGTCGGTGGCTGGTTACTGTTGCTCCGTGCGATTGACGCAGGCTTGGTCGGGGTAAGCGTGGCTACAGTACCGCCGCCCTGGCGGGCGATTACTGTAGCCCCGCCGTATCTTGTCTCCTTAATGGGCGTCTCCCTCGAGGAGAGTGGCGAGCCGGCTATGGGGGGCCGGCTCTCCATCGGGCCGACTTGGGAGGAGGTGCGTCCGCCTTCGGTATCTCTCTGCCCGAAGGGGCCCACCGCCTCTGGGCCACGCTGGTGGGCCGTCGTGGACGGCGTCGGGGCGGCCGTGGCAACAGTGCCGCACCGGACGGGTCGTGGCCACCCGTACGGCGCACTGTACCAGGCGTGCTCCGGGTTTTGGGGGTGGCAGGCTCCACTGTAGCCACGCCCCGCTTCATCATCGCGGGGTGGACGCGTACTTTGCGGGTACGGCCTTGACTGCTTTATGGGAGCCGGCTTCTTGGAGTCGGCCTCTTCGCAGCCGGCTTCTCGCAGTCGGCCCTCCCACAACTTTCTTCATGAGGGTAAAGGGCGGGCCGCCCCCGAAGCCGGCCTAGAAGATAGCCGGCAGGGGGGAGGCGGCCCCAGGTCTTGAGTCCTCTTGAGAGCCGGACGGGCTCGTAATTTTTTCAGATGGGCCAGGGGAAGCCGGCTAGGTTACCCATGGCTATTTACTCCGACAGTAGTCCCCGAAGCTAAGCGAGCTTCGCGGCGGACAGAGGGACGAGAAGCTTGGTCAGCTTCATACCCTGAGGAGCCGACCTCGCCGTCGTAGGCCGACTTCGGAGAACTTCTTTGTTTTATCAACATGACCGTGGTTGACCCGCGGGCTGCCCGCGGGCCCCACGACGAGCCAGTCCTACCGTCGCACGCGGGCGATGGGACGCCGCCGCAGGCCCGGGCCCGCCACTCCCTGGCCTCGGCCCGAGCGCAGATCTTCTGTGGCCCGAGGGGACTGCTCGCCTTCCCGTGGCCGTTTCTTCTTGTCTTTAGTGCGCAATAAACGCGGGGCGTGGGGGAAATGGGCACGATCGATCCCCACGACCCCCCACGCCGCGCCTCCTTGGCTCTGGCGCACGAGCCTACAAGTAGGAGGGGGAGGGAGAGAGGCAAAGGCTCGCTCGCTCCCCTGCTCCCCGTCCCTCCTCGTTCTCTTTTCTCTTCTTCTTCCACTCGCGCCCAACGCAACTTCCCGTCGCAGCTTCCCCATGCCTCCATGTCCATGGCGCTGTCGAGCTCGTGGGACGGCTCCAACGTCCACGACGATCACATAGAGTTTCTCCGCCGGACCCGCCGCCTGCCTGCCGACAACCTCGTGCAGGTTCGTCTGGTGCCGAAGACGGAAATCTCGCCAGCGCCGGAGGAAGGCGAGTGGGTCGTCTTCCGTGCGCATTACCTGCGCGGCTTCGGCTTCCCGGCGAGTGGGTTCATGCGTTCCTTCCTCGACTTCTACCGCCTTCAGCCGCATGACCTCACGCCCAACACGGTGATGCTGCTGTCGGCCTTCGTCTCCCTCTGCGAAGGCTTCTTGGGAGTGCTGCCCACGCTGGAGCTTTGGGCGAAGCTCTTCCAGAACAAGCTCGGCACCGTCATCGCCGGCGTGCCCGCCCCCTGCGGGGCCCTCATCGCTATGAAGAGGTCAGGCGAGAACAATCCCTTCCCGCACATCCCTTTAATCCAATCGGTGAAGCTCTGGCAAAAATCATAGTCCTACGTGAAGAACATCGCCTCGCAAGGAGACCACGTCAATCTGCCGGCCTACGTAGCCGGCCCGCCGGCTGGGAGGCAGCCATCTTGGGGCTTCTGATCCAAGTCCTTATATCCGGCTGGGAACGCCGCCATCGCTCGGCTTCGGGTAATGATCCAGTCGGAAGGCCTGCGCGGAGCCGACTTGGTGGCCGCCTTCATGGAGCGCCGGATCCTTCCCCTTCAAAGCCGGCCCCACATGCTATGCCAGATGAGCGGCCACCTCGACCCATGCCGGCTGAGCACATGGGACGTGACCCATGCCGAGGTAGCGCTCATGGTAAACTACATCGCCAACCTCAAGCTCGCCGACGACTGGCAATACGGCAAGGCGCCGTACTCTCGCGCCCATCCACCGCCCGTGGTAAGTCTTTCTTTCTATCTTCTTTCTCTCATCAGCCGGCTTTATGTCGGCCGGCTTCTGACCAGGCGGTTCCTTTTTATCAAAACCCTCTTCTTCCGCCGCTAGCCGGGGCAGCAGGAGTCGAACGCCGGTATTCCCCCGACCGTGCGGTAGATGATATTGACGACCCGGATCTGGGGGCGGCCGCCATGGAGGACGCCGCCACGGGGGACGTCGCCGAGCCCGGAGGCACGGGGCTCTCAGCCAGCTTTGACGACTGGCCGGATGACGCCGACGCCGAAGAAATCCCGCGCCGCCAGCCGCCAGCCGATCGTCACAGCGCGGGCTCGTCCGCCGCACCAGCTGCCGGTGGTGGAACGTCGAAGCGCCGGGCCACGCTTCCTCTCTTCGGCAGCCGGCCGAAGAAGACGAGGGCCTCCGCCGCGGCAACGAAGCGAGACAAGGCGGCGGCGAAGGCGGCCCGCTTTCGGAGGACGGTGAAGCAGCCTTAGGCAGTTTCGTCGTAAGTCTTCGGCTGCTTGCGTGCTTGTTTTTTGTTGTCTTCTTTTGTTCTAACCCTCCTCCAATTTCTGAGCAGGGCGCCACTTTCCCTTGAGCGGGGCCCAGGCGGCTCTGTGGTTGGGCCGGGTGCTGGATCCTCAGGGCCCCGCCACGTGGACCCCCGCGCCGACCTTGCGGAATCCATGGAGCGGAAGCCCGTGAGGCGTGAGAGGAGAGGGAGGCGGCGGAGCGGGAGGCCGCCCAGGCGGCGAAGGAGCGGGCTGACGCGGCAGCCGAGACTCCGTCGGAGCGGGCGACCGCGGAAACAGAGGCGGAGGGCATGCGTAGCCGGCCTCCGCTTCTCGCCATCCCCCTCTGCACCATGGACCCGGGCATCCCGCTGCCCATGGCGGAGGAGATCACCCCAGATCAGCCGCCGGTGCAAAGGGAGGAGCTCTTCGAGGTTTTCGCGGAGAGAACGCCGCCGGCAGCGTCAACCAGAGCGGGCGATGGCGGCCAGTCGTCGGCGGCGCCGGAGGAGCTGGCCCGGGGCGCACCCGAGGCCGGAGCCGGTCTTGAGATTCAGCTGGCGGCGAGCCAGCGCGCCGGAGAGAACACGGCCCCGCCGGACACGCGCCAAGCCGCGGGTGCCAACCAGTCGGCAGAAGCCTTGGAGGCGGCCAGCTCTGCCACGTTCGGGTGGACTCCCAGCAGAGGGAGTGGCGAGCTGAACATGGCGTCCCAAGGGGTTCGGAGCCGGCTGCAGGCTCAGGCCGCCCTCCTGCAGCAATATACTCAGGAGTTCTTGTTGACGCGGTCTGCTATCCGGGTAAGTTTTTCACTTGTCGACCGGTCTAGTCCTCTGGTTTCTTCCGTGGGGGCGCGCCAGCGTACCCACTGGGTGTAGTCCCCGAGAACCGGGCCGACTACAGCACAGTCGGGTCGGATCTTTCTTGACGACTATCTTAACCCTGTCTTCTGTCTGATCCTTAGGATTATCACAACTCTCGTGCTGCCGCCTTCAACTCCCAGGCTCAGGAGCTGGGCCAGAGGACCGATGACCTGGCCCGCAGCCGTCATAAGTACTTTGCTCTTATCTGTCCCTTGTGGGGGTGCGACAGCGCACCCACTGGGTGTAGTCCCCGAGATTCGGGCCGACCGCTGAGCAGTCGGGTCGGATCTTCCTTGACAACCTTTCCCTTATTGACTTTTTCTCTTTGTCTCTTGCTCATGCAGGGGACAACACCGACTTGCGGAGGGAGCTCGGCGAGGCGCAGACCGCTCTTCGCGCCAGGGACGCTGAGTATGCCGACTTTGTCCAGGAGCGCGACCGCCTGGTCAAGAAACTGGCCGACCAGGAAGAAAGACACAAGGCGGCCCTGCAGAAGGCGTAGGACGGCGAGGCTGCCCTGAAGGCGGAGTTTGAGATCAAGGCGGCGAGCTGGGCCGAGACGCGTCAGGCGCTGGAGGAAGGCTTCGGTCGAATCAAAGACCTAATCGATGGTAAGCCACTTTTCTTGCCCTTCCTCCATCTGCTAGCCGCCTGGAGTTTATTCTGACTTGTGCTTGTTACTTTGCGCAGGTTACTTTCCCGGCCACTCCGTTCTCGCCACCCAGGCCATCGAGGCCCATCGCGAGGCGCGCCGTCAGGCTGGAGCTGACATTGCGCCGGATGCAAATCAAACGTTGGTGGAGCAGCTCATTGCCGTCCAGGCACGACTGTAGCCGGCCCATCGGATGCTCCGCCGGCTCCAACGTGCCGGGGCACAGGTGCTGGCCGCGCTCTGGCCCGGCCAGATGATCCCCCGCACCCAAGCCGGACTGCCGACTGGCTGGAAGTCGCAGTCGGCCGCTTCGAAGCTTGGAAGGCGTTGGCAGCCCATCTTGGAGCCGGGCGTGCGTTGGAGTTCGTCCGCGCATGGTACCCAGGGGTAAGCCTGGACCAGCTGCGAACTTGGCGGCTGGAAGCCGACGCGGAGCTGGAGGAGGTACGGCCGGCGATTGCCCAGCGCGCCTCGACGATCGCCGAGTGCACCGACACCAGCGTCTTCGCGCCGGAACTTAATGACGACGGCATCGCCCAGCCGGAGGAGTGGTTCGGGCTGAACCCGGCGGTGGGCGAGTACTCGGCCGAGCAGATTGCCTCCAGCGACGAGGGCGAGGATGACGAGGAAGAGGACGGTGAAGACGCCAAGCCGGCCAGTGGAACGACCGACCGCCCTCAAGCCGACCGTGCCTCCAGCAACGAGCCGAGCGGAAGCGCGCCCTCTGCCGGAGGCGGTGATCAGGCCGAAGTTGGTCAGCCGGCCGCTCCTTCAGCCGGCGCAACCGTCTCCACCGCCCGGCCCGGCTCGTCAGCGGCCCCGCCGGCTTGATCTGCCGTCCTTGTTGTTCCTGTTTTTGTCTTTTCGAACAACTTTAAGTTTTCGCAATTCCACCCACTGGGGGTGTATCAAACCATGTTGGATGCTGACCTCTCTGGAGGTCCTTTGTGTAAATATTATTGCATGCATGTTTTGGTTTCCATTCGAGTGCACTTTTCATCCTTAGCCTTTTTCCTTTGCCGCCTTCCCTCTTTGGGAAGGCAAGTACTCGAGCTTTCTTGGATTTGAAGTGAACTGAATGCAAGCCGGCCGGCCGGCTACTCTGGTAGTCGGTCGGCCGGAGGCGGCAAGCCGGCTTTTGTTATATAAGTCCGTTAGTCCCTAGCCGTTTTTCGTGTGCACACCCTTTCCGTCTTATGACTCCTGCCAGCCGGGCAGCCGGTTCTTCGAACTGCGATTTTGGCAAGAGCTAAGCCTGGGTGTCGGCACATTACTTGTTTGACCGCGGGTAGGACTCCTAATATAACTCCAGTCGGCTAGTCCCCGGGCCGACTCGTCAAACCCGGTGCCGGACGAAATAAATAAATGAAAAGACGATATCATACGCATGATAATTTTCATTCATAGATAAAAGATGGTAGTCCCCGAGTCCTCCTCGGGGAGCCTATTGTCTCATACTTAATACAGAAGTTGACGCGATACATACTGCATTTCAACTGTAAAATCTTCGAAGGAGGTTGGTGTTCTATGGTCGTTCCGACTCCTTGCCGGAGTCGTCTCTCTTGCGTGCCTTGGGCTTCTGCGCGTCGATGAGGTAGTAGGAATCGTTGCCAAGAGCTCTGCTAACGACGAAGGGGCCTTCCCAGGGGGCTGCGAGCTTGTGCTGGCCGGCTGTTCGCTGGATTAGCCGGAGCACAAGGTCGCCCTCCTGGAAGGATCTTGGCCTGACCTTCCGGCTGTGGTAGCGGCGCAGACCCTGCTGGTAGATGGCAGACCGGCTAAGGGCTAACAGCCGGCCTTCTTCCAGCAGGTCAACGCCGTCTTCTCGTGCTTCTTTGGCCTCCGCCTCCGTGTAGATGGTTACCCGAGGCAAGTCGAACTCGATGTCTGTTGGGATGACTGCCTCAGCACCGTACACAAGGAAGAAAGTAGTGAAGCCAGTTGATCTGTTTGGGGTAGTACGTAGACTCCATAGGACAGCCGGCAGCTCATTGAGCCAATAGCCGGCTGAACGCTCCAGAGGTACGACCAGTCGGGGCTTGATGCCGGAGAGGATGAGGCCGTTTGCTTGCTCGACCTGGCCGTTTGACTGCGGGTGGGCGACGGACGCAAGGTCCAGCCGGATACCTTGTGTAGCGCGGAATCGTGCCAAGGCTCCTTTGGCAAAATTCGTGCCGTTGTCGGTGATGATGCTATGCGGTACGCCGTACCGGGTTGTTATATCTGTGATGAAAGTCACTGCAGTCGGCCCATTCAGCTTCTTGATCGGCTTTGCCTCGATCCACTTGGTGAATTTGTCCACGGTGACGAGCAAATGCGTCATGCCGCCGCGCGCCGTCTTGAATGGGCCCACCATGTCCAGTCCCCAGATGGCGAAGGGCCAGGTGAGGGGAATGGTCTTGAGTGCCGAAGCCGGCATGTGTTGCTTGGAGCTGAAAAGCTGGCAGCCTTTGCAGTGTTTGACTAGCTCTTTGGCGTCGTCCAAAGCAGTCGGCCAGAAGAAACCATGGCGGAAGGCTTTGGCGACAAGTGATCTTGAGGCGGCGTGGTGGCCGCACTCTCCCTGGTGTATATCTCTGAGGATTGCAATGCCCTTCTCCTGCTCGACGCATCGATGTAGGACTCCGGTGACACTGCGCTTGACAAGTTCTCTGTTGACGATTGTGTATGCTCCGGCTCAACGTTGGACTTGTCTTGCTTCTGTTTCGTCAGTCGGCAGATCTTGGTTCACTAAGAAGTTGAGGATGAATTGAGCCCATGATGGAGGTGCAACCTCCCCTGCCGCCAATGCGGCTACAGCCACCAGGGTAGGCGGGCTGGGTGATGAAGTGCTGGAGTCGGCCGCTGCTTGCTGTGCTGAAAAAGTCCCTGGGCCGGCTACCGCAGTCCTCGAGCCGAGTACTGAAGTCCCCGGGCTGACTGCTTGGTTCTTCGAGCCGGACCCGGCCCTGTCGGGGTTAAGCGGCACGAAGATGGGGTCGGATTCTGGAGACGGCTTGATGGACGGCTTGAGGAGGCGTTGTAGGGCGGCGCCGGTTGGTATTGCTTGCCGAATGGAGCCTATTCGGGCCAGGGCATCTGCTAGCTCGTTGTCGGCTCGCGGTACGTGGAGGAATTCGCATCCATCAAAGTACCCACTGATTTGCTGCACTAGGAAGCGGTAGCTTGCCATGTCTGCGTCCTTGGCGTCCCAGTCGCCAGATGATTGCTGAACCACCAAATCCGAGTCACCATAACACAGGATCCGGCGGATGCCGAGTTCCTTGGCAAGCCGGAGCCCATGTATTAGCGCCTCGTACTCGGCTACATTGTTGGAGGCGGCGAAGTGGATCTGCAGCGTGTATCTAAGCTTGTCGCCCTTAGGAGAGGTAAGGACAACGCCGGCTCCCAAGCCCGTGCGCATCTTGGATCCGTCAAAGTGCATGCGCCAATGGGTGGAGTCAGGACCTGGTGGTAAGTACTGGGTCTCGGCCCAGTCGACGAGGAAGTCGGCCAGTGCTTGTGACTTGATGGCGATGCGGGGTTGGTAGAAGATCGTGTAAGGGGCCAGCTCGATGGCCCACTTAGCCACCCGGCCGGATGCATCCCGGCTGCCTATGATCTCAGCCAGCGGGGCAATGCATACGACCGTGATCGGATGTTCTTGAAAGTATGGCTTCAGCTTCTTGGCGGTGAAGTACACGCCATAGCACATCTTTTGGTAGTGCGGGTAGTTCTGTTTTGAGGCGGACAGCACCTCGCTCAAGTAATTCACCGGCCTCTGGACCGGCTGGGCTCGGCCTTCTTCGGGGCGTTGGACTACAATGACGGTGCTGACCACCCGGCTAGTAGCGGCAACATAAAGGAGCATGTGCTCTTTCTCAGTCGGCGCCGCCAGGACAGGCGGCGTGGCCAGCATTTTCTTCAGCTCGTGGAAAGCTTGGTCGGCCTGGTCATTCCACTCGAAGTGAGTGCTCTTCTTCATGAGGCGGTAGAGGGGGAGAGCTTTCTCTCCGAGCCGGCTGATGAAGCGGTTCAAAGAGGCCAGGCACCCGGTGAACTTCTGGATTTCTCAAAGCTTGGTTGGGATCGCCATCCTCTCGATGGCCTTGATCTTCACTGGGTTGCACTCAATGCCACGTTCGGAGACCAGAAAGCCTAGGAGCTGGCCGGCTGGCACTCCGAACACACATTTCTCAGGGTTGAGCTTGATTCGGAACCGGCGCAGGTTCTCGAATGTCTCTTTCAGGTCTTCCAGCAGAGTGCCGCGCTTCTCCGACTTCAAAACGATATCGTCCACGTAGACGTGGGTGTTTTTGCCGAGCTACATGAGGAGGCACTTCTGCATGCAACGCTGAAAGGTGGCGCCGGGATTCCTCAAGCCGAACGTCATGGTCAGGTAGCAGAAGGCTCCGAATTGCGTGATGAAGGTGGTCTTCAGCTGGTCATCCGGGTTCAGTTTTATCTGGTGGTATCCTGAATAAGCATCCAAAAAACTCAACAGCTCGCATCCGGCTGTGGATTCTATCACTTGGTCAATTCTGGGCAGGGCGAAGGGATCTTTGGGGAAGGCTTTGTTGAGGCTTGTGTAGTCTATACACATGCGCCACTTGTTATTCTTTTTCAGCACGAGAACCGGGTTTGCGAGCCACTCCAGGAAGAAAACTTCCATGATGAAGCCGGTTGCAAGAAGCCGGGCTATCTCCTCCCCTATGATCCTTCTCTTCTCCTCTGACAGTCGACAAAGAGGCTGCTTGACTGGTTTTGCGTCCTCCCGCACATATAATTTGTGCTCGGAGAAATCCTTCGGAACACCCGGCATGTCCTTGGGGGACCATGCAAAGATATCCCGATTCTCACGGAGGAAATCGACGAGCTCGCCTTCCTATTTGCTGTTTAGGCTTGCCCCAATGACGGCAAACCTTTCGGGGTGCTCGGGGTCGAGCTGTATTTTCTTGGTCTCCTTGGCCGGCTGGAAAGATCCTTGGGCATCATACTCCTTGGAGTCGGCGGGCTGGCTCAGCTGCTTGCTGGCCAGGGCCACGACCCGGTCTAGCGTCTTCTTTTCTTCGGCAATCACGAGGGATTCGGCCAGCCGGCTGCTGGCCGTGGCGCAGTCGGCGGACTTCTTGTAGTCGCCGGTGATGGTGATGATGCCCTTGGAGCTTGGTATCTTCATCTTGAGGTATGCGTAGTGGCGGACCGCCATGAACTTGGCCAAGGCGGGTCGGCCAAGCAAGGCGTGGTAAGGGCTCTCCAGGTCCACCACCTCGAACCAGATCGCTTCCCGGCGGAAATGATCCTTGCCCCCAACGAGTACGTCGATCTTGATCTTGCCAATGGGGGCGCAGGACAAACCGGGTACACCGTCCGAGTCGGCACAAGCTGTTTTGTCTTGACACCCAACTTCTCCATGGTGTCGCGGTATAGGATGTTGATGCTGCTTCCGCCATCGATCAGCACGCAGGAGAAGCGGGCGGCGCGCGTGTCCGTCGCGAGGGTGGCCTCCAGGACCAAGGCGTAGGAGCCGGGGGACGGCATCACCTTTGGGTGGTGGGCCCGGCTCCAGCCGATGGATTTCTCTGACCAATGCATGTGTCCGGCTGGGTTAGCGGCGGCCACATTGACTTCTTGATGCTCTCGGCGCTTGCTGCGCCGGTCTTCGGGCTGGCTCATAAAGACGACGTAAGATGCTTGCTCGTCGGGGAACTCGTCCTACACGGCATCGACCGCGGGCCGAGCGGCCTTGGGCGGCGGAGCCGGAGGCGGCGGGCCGGCAGGCGGAGTCGGCGTGACCCCTTCGCCCTTGGAGATTCGGGCGAGCCAGTTACACTTTCGGGTTGTATGGTTCGACGGCTTCGCGCCGCTATGGAACTTGCACGGGGCGTCAAGAGTTTGTTCGTAGGAGAAAGCCGGCTGCCAAGCCGGCCCGCCGCCCTTTGGCTTCTTGGGCGCGGGCCGCCCCTCAGGCGGCGCGTCTTCGACCGTGGCCACCTGCCGGCTAGCGGGAGGCGGCGCAGGGCCTTTGCGCTTCTGGTCATTCTGGTGTTGGCGTCGGCCGGAATCTCCCGCCAGCGTTTGGGGCGCCGGATTAAGCACTTTCCCGGACGCGTCCACCCGGAGCTCGGTCTTCATCGAAGAGTCGGCGGTGGCGTACTTGTCGGCGATGTTCAGGAGCTCGTCGAGGGTAGTCGGCTCGTCGCAAAGGAGCTTGTGCTTGAGGAGGGTGCCCTCTCGGCACCTGGCAGTGAAGTATTCGATGGCTTGCACCTCGTGCACCCCTTCGCAAGAATTGCGGAGCTCGGCCCAACGCGTGAGGTAGTCGCGGGTGGACTCGGCTGGGCCCTGTACGCACAGGGAGAGCTGTCTGGGCTTGGGAGCCTGCTTGTAGGTGCTGGTGAAGTTGCGAACGAAGGCTTCAGTGAAATCTACCCAGCTGTTGATGCTGAGAGGCTTGAGGCTGTTGAGCCAAGTCCGTGCCGTGCCTTGCAGCATGAGGGGCACGTACTTCACGGCAATGCGCCGGTTGCCGTTGGCGATGCTGACGACTGTGGAGTAGTCGGTCAGCCAGTCTTCTGGCTTCACCGAGCCGTTGTACTTGGGCGTGTCTCTCGGGAGCGAGAACCCTTTGGGGAAGGGCTCGTCGCGGATGCAGGGGCCAAAACAGGGCGGGCCGACATCGTCTTCTTCTTCTAGCGCCAGGGATCTGGCCAGGCGGTCGATCTAGTGGCGGGCGTCGTTCTCGCCGACTCCTTCGCGGCGACCTAGCCGGCCGCTGAGAGTCGGGTGCGCCACTAGGGGGAGGGTGGGGTATCTCTCTCCACGAGCTCGAGGCGGAGGCGGGCTGCCCCGCCATTCCATGGCTCGGGGACGGCCGTCAGCGTCTCGCTCGATGGAGATTCGGGTCCGGCTTCGGCTGGAAGTCGGCTCTTTCTCGCGCCGCGCGCGGGTGTTGCTCGTAGTCGGCGACCGGGAAGTCACGCCGTGATCGCGGCGCGGGGGAGGGCTCCCCGCGCAGGCGTCGGCTTCGTGCCGCTGAGCGGCCGCGTCAATTAGTTGCTGTATGCGCCGCGTCATGTGGGGGAGGTCTTCGGCTTCCAAGCCATCCAGCTCGTCTACGGCCGCCTGGGTGGCGCGCAGGTTCTCGAGCGGAGAGGCGTAGACCGGGCGATCGACTCCAAGCGTGTCGGCGATGACGGCGCCGCGTTGCCTGATAGCACCAGCCCGGCTTGGGCCAGCCGGGGCCGGCGTGCCGAAGGCGGCGCGGTCAGCTTCGCGCTAGTAGGCCTTGGTGAGGCGTCTTACGGAGGCCAGCCGCCGGCCCTCCGAGAGGAGGGCGAGGCGGCGTGCCTCCAGTACTTCGTCGTCGGCATCAGCCGGGAGGGGGACGGACAAGTCGTGGGCCGCCGTGCGCGGGGCGTCGTGGGCGCCCTCGTCGGCCGGGCCATCATGGCCGATAACCATCACCTCAGTGGTGACAATATCACAATCGCCGGCCGGAGGGAGCGGGTCGTTGTAGATCGCGACGTTGGTGGGGAAGGTGTCGTAGGACGCCGTGTCGGAGTCGACAGGCATCGGGTCGGTGGAGCCAACCGACTCCAAATTTGCAGCAGGCTCGCTGGAGACGTGGAGCTGGCCAAGGAGGTTGGCGAGGTGGTCGGTGCCCGCATCGGAGACGAGCTCGTCGGAGATACGGGCCTTGTTGAAGAGATCGGCGAGGCTGCTCGCCGCGCAGATGTCGGTGACGCCTTGCAGCGCGTCGTGGCAAGCGCCATCGGGCGAGCCGGGCTGGCTACGCTCGTGAGGGAGGAAGAGGGTTCCCGTCCAGAACAGGTCTCCGGACGACGGTGCACCCGGCCCCACGGTGGGCGCCAAATGTCGGGTGGTAAGCGCGACATATGCCAACGGGTGGCTTACCATTGTGGGAGCCAATAAAACATTGCCGGTGCCTGGAAACGGGATAAGGCGAAGACATGCACGCCAGCGAATCTTACCCAGCTTCAGGGCTCTCCAGGGAGATAACACCCCTACTGCTGCTCTGCGGGGTCTCCGCATGGTTACTAAATGAACAAGTAGCTACACAATGCTCCTTGAGCTGTTTGGGTGGGAGGAGGAAGAAGAGCACAGCTTGCTTCTTCTCCTTGTGTGGTGTCTAAGTCTAACTAGAGAGTCCAACCCTTTGCATGGGTGCACCGGGGGGTTTATATAGGCCTACCCCCCGGGGGTACAATGGTAAACCAGCTAGGAGCGGGGCCCAACTGTCTGTGACTGTGCTTGCCGGCTTCTGCGCCGGCTGCTGGGGCCCGCCGACTGGTGGGTCCCGCCGGCTGCCGGCTCCTTGGTCGACAGGCAGGCCCCACTGTCCAGGGCCTGGTCGGTGGCTGGTTACTGTTGCTCCGTGCGATTGACGCAGGCTTGGTCGGGGTAAGCGTGGCTACAGTACCGCCGCCCTGGCGGGCGATTACTGTAGCCCCGCCGTATCTTGTCTCCTTAATGGGCATCTCCCTCGAGGAGAGTGGCGAGCCGGCTATGGGGGGGCGGCTCTCCATCGGGCTGACTTGGGAGGAGGTGCGTCCGCCTTCGGTATCTCTCTGCCCGAAGGGGCCCACCGCCTCGGGGGCCACGCTGGTGGCCCGTCGTGGACGGCGTCGGGGCCGCCGTGGCAACAGTGCCGCGCCGGACGGGTCGTGGCCACTCGTATGGCGCACTGTACCAGGCATGCTCCGGGTTTTGGGGGTGGCAGGCTCCACTGTAGCCACGCCCCGCTTCATCATCGCGGGGTGGACGCGTACTTTGCGAGTACGGCCTTGACTGCTTTATGGGAGCCGGCTTCTTGGAGTCGGCCTCTTCGTAGCCGGCTTCTCGCAGTCAGCCCTCCCACAACTTTCTTCATGAGGGTAAAGGGCGGGCCGCCACTGAAGCCGGCCTAGAAGATAGCCGGCAGGGGGGAGGCGGCCCCAGGTCTTGAGTCCTCTTGAGAGCCGGACGGGCTCGTAATTTTTTCAGATGGGCCAGGGGAAGCCGGCTAGGCTACCCATGGCTATTTACTCCGACACATAGCAGGACATCCATCAAGTGTTCTCAAATCCATAAAAGTATTCAACCCGATAAGAATGAAACCTCAAAGGGAAAACTCAATTCACAACAAGATAGAGAGACCATATGATCCAACTATATTAACAAAGTCATGATACATCAAGATCATGACATCTCAAGAACATGAGAGAGAGAGAGAGATTAAACACATAGCTACTAGTACAAACCCTCTACCCCAAGGGTGGACTACTCCCTCCTCATCATGTTGGCCACCGGGATGATAAAGATGGCCACCGGTGATGATTTCCCCCTCCAGCAGGGTGCCGAAACAGGGTCTAGATTGGTTTTTCATGGCTACAGAGGCTAGCGGTGGTGGAACTTCTGATCTAGGGTTATTTCTGATGGTTTATGTATTTATAGGACTTTTTTGGCGTTGGTTTCACACGAAGATGGGCCTCGAGGTGAGCACAATACACCAGGGCATGCCTGGGGGGCCTGGTGGGCTGTGCCCACCTCATGGCTCTTTTGGCCCTCCCATGAAGCTTCTAGTTCCTCTTTTGTTCCAAAAAAAATTGTCAAAAAGTTTCGTTGCATTTGGAGAACTTTGATTTCTGTACAAAAAACAACACCATGGTAGTTCTGCTGAAAACAATTCAGTCCGGGTTAGTTCCATGCAAATCATACCAAAACCATATAAAATTGTTGTAAACATGGCATGAATTCTTCGTAAGTTATAGATACGCTGGAAACATACCAGCATCCCCAAGCTTAATTCCTACTCGTCCTTGAGTAGGTAAAAGATATAATATATAATCTATGAAGTGCGAATGCTAGCAAAGTGCATAAGTTTGATCAATGATAATTTCAGTCACTTTTCCTAGCATCATAACAGCAAGCATTTCTCATATGACTCATGATGATAAAGTAGCAATTGAAAATGGATTTTTTGATGTGGAATGCTACCTATCATATTCCTCGTATACTCTTTTCTTTTATAGCATGGGCATTTGGACTTGAATGATTGAAAGCAATAGTCTATAATTTGACATGAGGACATCAATACTCAAGCATATCAATAAGAAACCATGTCTTACAAAATATCAATACTAAAGAAAGTTATTCCTAGCTCATCATGCTTAATCATTGATCCATTCGTCAGACACACTCGAATATTAGCTACATCCAATGCGCAAGTATGATCATAGTGCTCCCTAGTTGGTGCTTTATAAGAGAAGAAGGAGACTCAAATAAAAATAAATATTTGCATAAAATCAAATAGATAGGCCCTTCGCAGAGGGAAGTAGAGATTGGTAGAGGTGCCAGAGCTCAAAGCTTAAATTGAGAGATAAAAATATTTTGGGAGGCATACTTTTCCCGTCAACGGAAACGACCGAGTAATCCCCAACACTTTCCATGCTAGATATATCATAGTGTAACATCCCAAATTTTCAATTTGGAATGTTATACATTAGATCATCATGCATATCATATTTTATTTTTCTTTTGGTTTTGATCCTAGAAAATCCTAAGCAACTCAAGGACCCACGAAGAGAGTTGGGGATTTCATTATTTACATATTTGAGTTTTCTCAAATTTTGTAAACAGGATCATTTTATTTTATTTATTTTATCATCAATTATTTCTACTACAAAGATATGAGAGAGGGAATAAAATGACTTTCCCAAAATATAGATATATTGAGGATTTAATAAAAAAATCAAATAAGTTTTATTTCGGAGTTTTTCGGTATTTTTTATTGAATTTAGGAAAAATACGCATTTTTCAAAGTTGTATTTTCGGCCCAAATAAATGTTCACTTTATCGGGCTTGATTTTAGAAACCCGGGAAAATTTATTTTATGATTTTTGGAGTCCGTTTAGTATTTCTTTTTATTTTTTCCGAGCGTAATTATTAAAAAAACAAAAAAAAACGAAACCGACTATGGGCCGTACCCGAGCGGGACTCCGCCCGGGGGCGCCTTTAAATAGCGAGGCACCCGGCGCCCCAGCCCATAACCGCGCCCGCGCCCGAAACCCTAGCCCGCCGCCGCTGCCGCCGGACCCGCCGCCGACTCGCCGGAGTTGCACGCCGCCCGAGGTTCGCCGCCGTCTCGACTTCCGTGCCGAATTTAAAAAAATATATTTTTCATCGGTTTTATTTCGATTTTTTTATTATTTTAATATTATTTTAATTATTTTCGGATTAGGTTAATTAATGGTTAATCTGTTCGTCGTTTTTCTTTTTCGTCGGATTTTCCACGGTTATTTTCTGATCGCGATTTCTGATCGATTTTCGTTTTAGTATAACTTTTCGTTCGTTTATCGGAATCAGGCGATTCAAGCACCTGGAGTTTTGTCTCGAAACCCTCTTTCCGAATAATCAACTTAAACAAGTTTTTGCTACTGTAAAATTTGACTTATACCCAGATTACTAGAACGAAGTTGATTTTTTCGCCGTTTGATTTCTTTTGCTTCGTTCGATTTGATTCTTTTTGGAAACCAGCGTTCTTAAGTTGAACTTTCTGGTTAGATCTTCTATTTGAGTTTTACATGTGCATTAGTTGAGTACTTATTGTATGCTTATTTGTTTGTCTGTGATAGAATACCCGGAGTGCGCCGCCTGTTACTTCGAATCTCTAGGTTTCGCAGATCATCAGGAAGGCAAGTAACACTTTGATCATACCTTTTCTACAACCCAGTTTTATTGCATTAGATCAATCCTCACACATTGCATGATTAGGATCTAATTAAATTGTGGGATGGGAAGTAGACGAGGTAGTACCTATTAGCTGTTTATTATCAAACCTTTGGGAGTTATTTCTACGTTTGCTTATTATGCCATGCTATGCTAGTAGACGTGGATTGGGTGAGTGATATTCATGACAGATGTGAGATTGTTAATAAATGGTTTATCTAAGGTGGCAACCTAAACACACATCTGGGTGGATTGAGGCACCTGGGTATTCCAGGACTTGCCTGTTTTTCTTTTGGACCGCCACCCAGGCTCAAAGGGATCATGAGATTATTCATACTAGAAACTTCCGTGTGCAGCCACCAGCCATTATGGGCTCCAGCATAGTTGATTAAGTCGTGCGAACTCTTACAGGGTAGACTAGCAGATGTAGGGGAAAGTAGGTGTACCGGTCTATCCATCGTAAAGTGCTAGCGCTTCTGAAAGACTGTGTCTCGGTCATCCGTTTCTCAAACACCATGTAGTGCGAGAAATCCAACAGAGGCGATCTAGTCTTATGGGGAAAAGTGCGCAAACCTCTGCAGCGTGTAATAAACTAATCATGGTTAGCCGTGTCCCCGGTTATGGACATCTTGAGTATCTAGTACCTGGATTATCATGTGAATCTCAACATGTTACTCTAAAGTTAATTTTGTTGGGTTTGTTAAATGATGATGCTTAATTGGGATTGAGAATGCTATCAACCATTCTCAATGTTTAACAACCACCATGATAGTAATTAAAGTTATTCCTTTGAAGTAGGGAAAAATTGGCTTTACGCAAAAACTGTAACCATAGAGCTTTCCACCAGCCAAATATGCATATAGTATAGTTGTTTCATTCCATTACTCTCTATGTGTTACCTTGCCAGCATATTCCATGTGCTGACCCGTTCTCGGGCTGCAACGTTAATGTTGCAGACTTTTCAGACGATGGTTAAGGAGTTTTAGGTCGTGGTTCTATACTCAGTGATGCCGTTGGAGTTGATGGACTCACTTATCTTCCAAGCCTTCCGCTGTTATCGTTATTAGATGGCCTTAAGCCATATTTATTGTAATAAGTTCTCTTTTGAGACACTCGATGTAATAAGTGTGTGATTGCTACTCTGGTATAAATCCTCCGAGTACTATGTGGTGTCAGCATTACTGATCCAGGGATGACACCGGAGCACAGAGATCAGACTGTTTGAGGTCTGGTCGCTACAAAGATGGTATCAGAGCAGACGCTGACGGTAGGACACGACCACTAAGCTAAAAGACCTAGATCACTACTCACTCTCTTCTCTTCTGACTTCTCATCTTTTCTACTCTTTAGGATGGCGGATGCAAGGAACAAGTTCACACAACCAGATGAAGATACACCCTTTGGATGCCACTTGAAGGAAGTCACTAGATACCTGAACATAGGAGTACCAAGCTTCACGGGAACCTACAACGCCACTTTACCTGAAGAAGAGCGCTGGATGATTCAAGTTCAAGTTCCAGGAAGGACGTTCATGCCAGTCACTGAGCCCATAGAGTTTCCTTTTGATGCACCAACTTGGAGTCTAGGAAAGAGTATGGCAGCTCACATTGCCATGGGACGCATTGGAGAAGTCTACCGCAAGGATCTCAAGGATACTATCTACCAGATTTGCGGACGCCGAGATGAACACTGGGAGATGATCAGCACCAGGAAAGATAGATCAATTGCAGCTTTTATCCAGGAGTTAAACCAGCACATTCGATGATAGGAGAATCAGATGTGCGCCGACATGATAGATCTGAAGAAGGCTAAGACTAGAATCAAGGAACTGGAGGAAGAACGCAAGGCTACACGTGAAGATTATGAAGAAGAAATTGAACTATTGGTGGAGAAGAACGACAACCTGATCAAGAAGATTGGAATATTTATGGGAGGCCCGACACCAGTAGATGAAGACGAAGAACCCAAGGAGATTAGCCCGGAAGACTACATCATCATCGACGGCACCGACTCGGAAGCAGATAGTAGCGATGATGACTATGTTGATGAAGCTGGAGCCGATATGATGGAGTCTACAACCGTAGAATATTTCTAGTAGACCACCTCACCAGTAGTAGTAGTCCACCATGTAAATTTAGTAGTCCGAGCACTTTTGCGATAGCTAGATCGATTGTATGCCTTTGTTTCATTGAATGAAGTGAATTGTTTGCTTTTGCCTCATGTGCATATGGGTAGTGTTTTCTCTTTAGACCCCCTCTATTCTTATATCTCATCTTTTCTAAACCCTCAGATGCCTCCGAGACGTGACCCCAAATTTTCCTTTCTGCCGGAGCTCACCCAGTTGATCCAGCAGCAGAACACCTTGATGCAGTTGCTAGTTCAGAATCAGAATCAGGGGAACAACAACAACAACCCACCACCACCACCACCACCCGTTGACCACTTAGCCCGTATTCTTAGGCTGAATCCGCCGGTGTTTTCCAGTAGCACCGAGCCGATAGTAGCAGATGATTGGCTCCACAAGACAGCTAGGGAGCTGACCACAGCAGGATGCACAGATGCGGAGAAGGTGAAGTTTGCCGCACATCAGTTAGAAGGACCCGCAGCATCATGGTGGGAGAATTTCACAGCCACCTTCCCAGTCGACACTGTCACATGGGACCAGTTTCAGCAGGCTTTTCATACTGCCCATGTTTCAGAAGGAGCAATGGCCATGAAGAAGCGTGAGTTTCGTAACTTGCGCCAAGGAGGACGGACAGTTGTCCAGTATGTGGAGGAGTTTAGTAAGCTAGCACATTATGCCCCAGATGACGTTGCTACGATGCAGCTAAGCAGGAGAAATTCCTGGAAGGACTGAATGATGAGTTGAGTATGCAGTTGATGGTAGCCACCTTCAACAACTACCAGGAGTTGGTAGATCATGCTCTTATGATTGAAGGGAAGCAGCAGCAAATTGAGAACCGCAAGAGGAAGTATGGACAAGGAAAGTATAATTCAGGAGCTCAGCAGAAGCCACATTTTACCCCTAGACCGGGAGGACATTTTCAGCATACCCATGGAGTAGGTAGCTCGCACAATCACAATGGCACCAAGAATGGTAATGGGAATAGAGGAAGCAATGGACAGAACCGCAACACCCCATCAACCCCAGCCAAGAGAGATCTGAGTCAAGTCACCTGTTTCAAGTGTTCCAAAACTGGACATTATGCCAATGAATGTCCTGAAGTCCAAAACGGCAATGGAAGCTCTGGAAAGAAGCCGAACCCTTTCAACAGGGGACAGGTGAACCACGTTAATGTGGAGGAGGTTGAAGCTCAGCCCGATGCAGTAATAGGTAAGTTTTTGGTTAAGTCATTTACTGCACTCGTTCTTTTTGATACTGGTGCATCGCATTCATACATATCAAGGGGATTTGTGGAAACGTATAGCCTGCCCACTAGGGTTCTTAAAACACCTATGCTAGTAAGCTCGCCAGGAGCAGAGTACATGGCCGGACAAGGATGTTTTCAAGTGCCATTAAGTATAGGAAGGCATGTTTTCCCAGCGGATTTAATTATTCTGGAATCCCAAGGTTTGGATGTAATTCTCGGTATGGATTGGCTGTCGATGTATGGAGGAAACATCGATTGCGCCAGTAAGACAATTTTGCTCACAACGCCAGAAGGAAGAAGGATCAAGTATGTATCCCGACATGCGCCAAACAAGACACAAGTAAATTCCTTATCAGGAGTTGTGCAAGAGGAAGTACCAGTGGTAAAGGATTTTCCTGACGTATTTCCAGAAGAGTTGCCAAGCATGCCACCGGATAGAGACATTGAGTTTTTGATTGAGCTTTTGCCAGGCACTGGGCCAATATCGAAGCGACCGTACAGGATGCCCGCAAAGGATTTGGTGGAAATTAAGAAGCAGATTAAGGAGTTACTGGATAAAGGTTACATTCGCCCAAGTTCTTCGCCTTGGGGATCACCAGTACTTCTAGTGGAGAAGAAGGATGGATCGTTAAGAATGGTTGTTGATTATCGAGGATTGAACGAAGTAACAATCAAAAACAAGTACCCACTACCAATGATCAATGATCTGTTTGATCGATTGCAAGGGGCTAAAGTGTTTTCCAAGATCGATTTGCGATTAGAGTACCATCAGTTGAAGATTCGAGAGCAGGACATACATAAGACAGCATTCACCACAAGATATGGACTGTATGAGTATACCGTTATGTCATTTGGACTGACTAACGCACCTGCCTATTTTATGAACATGATGAACAAAGTGTTTATGGAGTTTTTGGATAAGTTCGTCGTGGTTTTCATCGATGATATTCTGGTATTCTCAAAGAATGAAGAGGAGCATAAAGAACATTTGCGATTGGTACTTGAGAAGCTCATAGAACATCAGTTATATGCCAAGTTCAGCAAATGTGAGTTTTGGTTGAAGGAAGTTGGATTCCTCGGACATGTTATATCCGGAGAAGGAATAGCAGTTGAACCCACCAAGGTTATCACTGTGACCAATTGGGAAGCACCAACAACAGTTGGAGAGATCCGGAGTTTTCTGGGACTCGCAGGATACTACCGGAGATTTATTGAGAACTTCTCAAAGATTGCGAAGCCTATGACGGAGTTGCTGAAGAAGGATACTAAGTTCAAATGGCTGAGGAGTGTGAGGCTAGTTTCCAGGAATTGAAGAAACGTTTGGTTACCTCACTAGTGTTGATTTTGCCAGATCAAACCAAGAATTATGAGGTGTATTGCGACGCTTCACGTCGAGGACTTGGAGCAGTGCTTATGCAGGAGGGAAGAGTTGTTTCGTATGCTTCACGACAACTGAAGCCTCACGAATTGAATTATTCCACGCATGATTTGGAGTTAGCAGCGTAGTGCATGCATTGAAGATGTGGAGACATTTCCTCATTGGAAATCATTGTGAGGTGTACACGGATCACAAGAGTTTGAAGTACATTTTCACGCAGAAGGAGTTGAACCTCAGACAAAGGAGATGGTTGGAGCTCATCAAGGACTATGCTATGAGATTGCATTAGCATCCTGGAAAAGCTAATGTAGTAGCTGACGCATTGAGCCGTAAGAGCCATGTCAATACGTTAATGACGGGAGAAATACCCAAGGAGTTAGCAGAAAACCTTTGTGAACTAGGTTTGGAGATAGTTCCGAGAAGCTATGTGGCAGCATTGGAGATTCAGTCAACATTGATGGATAAAATCAGAGAGGCTCAGAAATCTGACAAGGAGATTGCTTCTATAAAAGAGAAAATGAGCCAAGGAAAAGCTAAGGGATTTTGTGAGGATGAGCATGACACCCTATGGTTTGAAGACTGTGTTTATGTACCCAATGACCCGGAGATCAGAAAGTTCATTCCGCAAGAGGCACATGATTCACCGTATTCGATTCACCCAGGAAATACAAAGATGTATTTGGATTTGAAGGATATTTTCTGGTGGACCGGAATGAAGAAGGATATTGCGGAGTATGTAGTAGTTTGTGACGTATGTCAGAGAGTAAAGGCAGAGCATCAGAAGCCAGCAGGATTGTTGCAACCATTGCCGATACCCGAATGGAAGTGGGATAAGCTAGGAATGGATTTTATCACGGGATTACCAAGGACTCATTCAGGCTATGACTCGATTTGGGTTGTAGTTGATCGATTGACGAAGGTAGCTTATTTCATCCCAGTAAAGACCACTTACACCAGTGCTAAGTTGGCAAAGATATATATGACAAGAATCGTATGTCTGCATGGAGTTCCGAGGAGTATCGTATCAGATAGAGGAACCAAGTTTACCTCAAAGTTCTGGAAGCAGTTGCATGAGACTTTGGGTACTAGGCTAGAATTTAGTACAGCTTTTCATCCGCAGACAGATGGACAGACCGAGAGAGTAAATCAGATTTTGGAAGATATGCTGAGAGCTTGTGCGCTAGATTATGGATCTAGTTGGGACGATAATTTGCCATATGCAGAGTTCTCTTACAATTATAGCTATCAGACCAGTTTGAAGATGGCCCCTTTCGAAGCTTTGTACGGAAGGAGGTGCAGGACACCGTTGTCATGGGACGAAGTTGGAGACCGCCAGTTGTTTGGACCAGATCTGATTAAAGAGTCTGAACAGAAGGTGAAGTTGATTCGCGATAGGCTCAAGGTAGCCTAGTCCAGGCAGAAGAGCTACGCAGATTCTAAATGCAAGGAGACAATTTATGAAGTCGGAGACAGAGCTTATCTTCGAGTATCCCCACTTCGAGGGATTAAGCGCTTTGGAGTTAAGGGGAAGTTAGCGCCACAATTTGTAGGGCCATATCGAGTTTTGGAGCGTATGGGAGAAGTGGCCTACAAGTTGGAATTGCCAGAAGGATTGACAAGAGTTCATGACGTGTTCCACGTTTCTCAGTTGAAGAAGTGTCACGCGGAGATGGCTGACATACCTTTGAGAGACACAGTGCCATTGGAAGCAATTCAGTTGGATAACAATTTGACCTATGAGGAAAAACCAGTCAAGATTCTCGAGTTTGCCAGCCGAGTCACTCGCAGCAAGGTTATCAAGTTTTTCAAAGTTCAGTGGAGCCACCACACGGAGGATGAAGCCACTTGGGAGCGAGAGGAATATTTGCTCAAGGACCACCCTCACCTATTTTCTAGCCAACCCGAATCTCGAGGGCGAGATTCATCTTAAGGGGGGTAGGTTTGTAACATCCCAAATTTTCAATTTGGAATATTATACATTAGATCATCATGCATATCATATTTTATTTCGCTTTTGGTTTTGATCCTAGAAAATCCTAAGCAACTCAAGGACCCACGGAGAGAGTTGGGGATTTCGTTATTTACATATTTGAGTTTTCTCAAATTTTGTAAACAGGATCATTTGATTTTATTTATTTTATCGTTAATTATTTCTATTACAAAGATATGAGAGAGGGAATAAAATGAGTTCCCAAAATATAGAAATATTGAGGATTTAATAAAAAATCAAATAAGTTTTATTTCGGAGTTTTTCGGTATTTTTAATTGAATTTAGGAAAAATACGTGTTTTTCAAAGTTGTATATTGGGCCCAAATAAATGTTCACTTTATCGGGCTTGATTTTAGAAACCCGGAAAAATTTATTTTATGATTTTTGAAGTCCGTTTAGTATTTCTTTTTATTTTTTCCGAGCGTAATTATTTAAAAAAACGAAACCGACTATGGGCCGTACCCGAGCGGGACTCCGCCCGGGAGCGCCTTTAAATAGCGAGGCACCCGGCGCCCTAGCCCATAACCGCGCCCGCGCCCGAAACCCTAGCCCGCCGCCGCCGCCGCCGAACCCGCCGCCGACTCGCCGGAGTTGCACGCCGCCGGAGGTTCACCGCCGCCTCGATTTCCGTGCCGAATTTAAAAAAAATTCGTCGGTTTTATTTCGATTTTTTTATTATTTTAATATTATTTTTAATATTATTTTATTATTTTAATTATTTTCGGATTAGGTTAATTAACGATTAATCTGTTCGTCGTTTTTCTTTTTCATCAGATTTTCCGCGGTTATTTTCTGATCGCGATTTCTGATCCGATTTTCGTTTTAGTATATCTTTTCGCTCGTTTATCGGAATCAAGCGATTCAAGCACCTGGAGTTTCGTCTCGAAACCTTCTTTCCGAATAATCAACTTAAACAAGTTTTTCCTACTGTAAAATTTGACTTAGATCCAGATTACTAGAACGAAGTTGATTTTTTTTCGCCGTTTGATTTCTTTTGCTTCGTTCGATTTGATTCTTTTTGTAAACCTGGGTTCTTAAGTTGAACTTTCTGGTTAGATCTTCTATTTGAGTTTTACCTGTGCATTATTTGAGTACTTATTGTATGCTTGTTTGTTTGTCTGCGATAGAATACCCGGAGTGCGCCGCATGTTACTTCGAATCTCTAGGTTTCGCGGATCATCGGAAAGGCAAGTAACACTTTGATCATACCTTTTCTACAACCCAGTTTTATTGCATTAGATCAATCCTCACACATTGCATGATTAGGATCTAATTAAATTGTGGGATGGGAAATAGATGAGGTAGTACCTATTACCTGTTTATTATCAAACCTTTGGGAGTTATTTCTACGTTTGCTTATTATGCCATGCTATGCTAGTAGACGTGGATTGGGTGAGTGATATCCATGACAGATGTGAGATTGTTAATAAATGGTTTATCTAAGGTGGCAACCTAAACACACATCTGGGTGGATTGAGGCACCTGGGTATTCCAGGACTTGCCTGTTTTTCTTTTGGACCGCCACCCAGGCTCAAAGGGATCATGAGATTATTCATACTAGAAACTTCCGTGTGCAGCCACAAGCCATTATGGGCTCTGGCATAGTTGATTAAGTCGTGCGAACTCTTACAGGTAGACTAGCAGATGTAGGGGAAAGTAGGTGTACCGGTCTATCCATCGTAAGGTGCTAGCGCTTCTGAAAGACTGTGTCCCGGTCATCCGTTTCTCAAACACCATGTAGTGCGAGAAATCCAACGGAGGCGATCGAGTCTTGTGGGGAAAAGTGCGCAAACCTCTGAAGAGTGTAATAAACTAATCATGGTTAGCCGTGTCCCCGGTTATGGACATCTTGAGTATCTAGTACCTGGATTATCATGTGAATCTCAACATGTTACTCTAAAGTTAATTTTGTTGGGTTTGTTAAATGATGATGCTTAATTGGGATTGAGAATGCTGTCAACCATTCTCAATGTTTAACAACCACCATGATAGTAATTAAATTTATTCCTTTGAAGTAGGGAAAAATTGGCTTTACGCAAAAACTGTAACCATAGAGCTTTCCACCAGCCAAATATGCATATAGTATAGTTGTTTCATTCCATTACTCTCTATGTGTTACCTTGCTAGCATATTCCATGTGCTGACCCGTTCTCGGGCTGCAACGTTAATGTTGCAGACTTTTCAGACGACGATTAAGGAGTTTTAGGTCGTGGTTCTATACTCAGTGATGTCGTTGGAGTTGATGGACTCACTTATCTTCCAAGCCTTCCGATGTTATCGTTATTAGATGGCCTTAAGCCATATTTATTGTAATAAGTTCTCTTTTGAGACACTCGATGTAATAAGTGTGTGATTGCTACTCTTCTATAAATCCTCCGAGTACTGTGTGGTGTCAGCATTACTGATCCAGGGATGACACCGTTGCACAGAGATCAAACTGTTTGAGGTCTGGTCGCTACACATAGGCAGTTCCCAAACATAAAATAAAGTTTATTCCTTTTTCCACCATACTTTCACACTCCGCAACTAGCCGTATCCATGGGTGTCGTGCATACCAACACTTTCCAACGAATTTATTATTTGACAACATAAAGTAAATTTCTTTTTCATTTCGGGACTGGGCATCCCTATTACCGCCGAAATCTTGTGCAATGACAAGTAAATAAGCACTCATCTTGAGAATAACACATCTAGCATGGAAAATATTGGCCACCCCCTGCCGCTTCATGAGCGGTACGAGCACACAAAGAGGAAATTCATTTTGAAAATTAGAGATGGCACATACAAATTTACTTAGAAAGGCACGACAATACCGCATATAGGTAGACTCATTTGGGACAACTTGGTTTAAAGATTTTGGATGCACAAGTAGTATTCCCACTTAGTACAAATGGAGGATAGCAAATAGATTGAGAAGCAACCAACGAAGAAACGAAATTTCACTTAAACGAGCATTGAGCATAACTAACACCGAATAATGCACCACAAGTAGGATGTAATTTCATTGCATAACTATTGACTTTTGTGATTGCATAGGTAATCACAAACCTTAAAACCAATATTCTTACTAAAGCATAATTGCTCACCAACATGACTCACATATTATTATCTCCATATTGCAAAACTATTGCAAGGAATCAAAACTTATCATATCCAATTATCTATATGAATGTTTTTATTGTATCCTTATTGGTTATTCATCATATTAGGACCAATTTCGTAGCTTGTGCAAATTTTCATTACTATTATCAACTCTCAAAATAATATAAGTAAAGCATAAGAGTAAATGACGCACTACTCCAGAAAGATATAAGTGAAGATCAAAAGAGTAGTTAAGTAAATAGGTAGCTATGTGAGGACTCTCTCTTATTTAAAAATTTCAGATCTTAATTATTTTATTAAAACAGGAAACAAAACAAAATAAAATAAAATTCCAATAATATCACAAGTCATGTGAAGAAGCAAAAACTTAGGCTCAACCGATACTAACCGATGATTGTTGATGAAGAAAGGTCGGATGCCTACCGGGGCATCCCCAGGCTTAGATGCTTGAGACTTCTTGAAATATTATCTTGGGATGCCTTGGGCATCCCCAAGCTTGAGATTTTGTGTCTCCTTAATTCCTTTTATATCACGGTTTCCATAAATCTTAAAAACTTCATCCACAAAACTCAACAAGAACTCGTGAGATAAGTCAGTATAAATCAATGCAATAACCTTATCATTCTCTACTGTAGCAAATCACTAAAATTATTATTTAACATTGCATACTAAATGCCTCTGCATATTTAACATTGCATACTAAATGCCTCTGCATATTTAATACTCCTATCCTCAAACAAGCAAACATATGTAAACAATGCAAACATAACAGCAATCTGCCAAAACAAGACAGTTTGAAAATATTGCAAGAATATTCATAATTTTCTAAATCCAAAAATTCGGAAAAAATAACATACCGTATAAAATTTATCACATCTTATTCTGAATTTTTTCAACATTCTATCACATTCTGACTTTTCTCAAGAATTCACGCACTAGCGTGCAACTTTCCGTTTTCAAACAGCCACATATAGACTTTCAAAATAAGCATGGCAAAGGCTATAAATGAGGTTTGTACTGAAGTAAAAGATGCAAAACATTATTATAAATAACATCAAGCAAATCCTAACAAAATAAAATGATGCTCCAAGCAAAACTCATATCATGTGACGAATAAAAATATAGCTCCAAGTAAAATTACCGATGGTTGTTAGAAGAAAGAGGGGATGCCTTGTAGGGCATCCCAAGCTTAGTTGCTTGGTTCTCCTTGAATATTAACTTGGGTTGCCATGGGAATCCCCAAGCCTAGGCTATTTTCACACCTTATCCCTTCATCCATCGTGATCTCACCCAAAACTTGAAAACTTGAATCACACAAAACTTAACAAAACCTTCGTGAGATCCGTTAGTATAATAAACCAAATCACTACTATAGTACTGTTGCAAACCCATTAATATTTTATTAGTGCATTATATCTATTGTTTCCCAAGTTTTCCATGGATTATACCCTTCAATACAAGCACACAATGCAATGAAAATAGAATCCGTCAAAAACAGAATAGTCTGTAGTAATCTGGACTCTAACCATACTTATGTAACTCCAAAAATTCTGAAAAATTTGGACGATGTAGGAAATTTGTATATCAATCTTGTGTAAAAAGTCAGAAGCTTTCGGCAATTATGTGATTTTTAGAAATTGTTTTACTGGACGCAAAAGTTTCTGTTTTCCAACAAGATCAAATCAACTATCACCAAACATAATCCCAAAGGCTTTACTTGGCACTTTATTGAATCAAAAGCTAGAAAAAATGATTACTACAGTAGACTAAGCATGTGAACACGTAGAAAAATTAGGTAACAATTTTGGGTTGTCTCCCAACAAGTGCTTTTTCTTTAATGCCTTTTTAGCTAGGCATGATGATTTCAATGATGCCCACGTAAAAGATAAGAATTGAAACATAAAGGAGCATCATGGATCACATGGCAAGCACATTTAAGCCTAACCCACTTCCTATGCATAGGGATTTTGTGAGCAAATAATTCGTCGGAACAAGAATCATCTAGCATAGGAAGGCAAAACAAGTAAATCTTCAAGATTTTCAACACATTGGGAGGAAACTTGATATTATTGCAATATGTAAAAGCATATATTCCTCTCTCATCAGTAGCATCATGAATGAATTCAACAATATAACTATCACATAAAGCATTCTTTTCGTGATCCACAAGCATAGATAATTTATTACTCTCCACATAAGCAATTTTATTCTCATGAATAGTAGTGGGAGCAAACTCAACAAAATAACTATCATGGGATTGACAATTTAAATCATGATGATAGGTTTCATGGTTATCAATATTCTTTATAGCATACAAGTCATCACAATAATCATCATAGATAGCAACTTTGTTCTCATCATCGATTGAAACCTCTTCCAAAATAGTGGATTCATCATAAAAGTCATGACCTCTCCAAATCCACTTTCATAATTACTACAATAAGATTAAACACCCTCAAAAAAAGTGGGATCATTACCTAGAGTTGACACTCTTACAAACCCACATTCATCAATATAATCATCATAAATAGGAGGCATGCTTTCATCATAATAAATTTTGTCATCAAAACTTGTGGGAGTGAAAATACTATCTTCATCAAATATAGCATCCCCAAGCTTGTAGCTTTGCATATCATTAGCAACATGGATATTCATAGAATTCATACCAACAACATTGCAATCATGCTCATCATTCAAAGCTTTTCTGTCAAACATTTTATAGAATTCTTTTTATCAATTGAGCACAATTTTCATTTCAATCATTTTCATGAAAGACATTATAAAGATGAATAATATGATGCAACCTCAATTCCATTTTTTGTAGTTTTCTTTTTATAAACAAAACTAGTGATAAAAGAAGAAACTAAAAGATTGAATTGCAAGATCTAAAGATATACCTTCAAGCACTCACCTCCCCGACAACGGCGCCAGAAAAGAGCTTGATGTCTACTACACAACTTGTTCTTGTAGACCTGTGTTGGGCCTCCAAGCGCAACGTTTTGTAGGACAATAGCAATTTTCCCCCAAGTGGATGACCTAAGGTTTATCAATCCGTGGGAGGCGTAGGATGAAGATGGTCTCTCTCAAATAGCCCAACAACCAAATAACAAAGAGTCTCTTGTGTCCCCAACACACCAAATACAATGGTAAATTGTATAGGTGCACTAGTTCGGGGAAGAGATGGTGATACAAGTGTATTAATGATATTAGATATTGATTTTTGTAATAGGAACAATAAAAAACAGCAAGGTAACAAGTAACAAACGTGAGCACAAACAGTATTGCAATGCTTGAAAATGAGGCCTAGGGCCCGTACTTTCACTAGTGCAATCTCTCAACAATGCTAATATAATTGGATGATATAACCATCCCTCAATGTGCGATGAAGAATCACTCCAAATTCCCTATCTAGTGGAGAACATAAGAAGAAATTGTTTGTAGCTATTCTTTCTGATCGATCTATCCAAGAGTTCGTACTAAAATAACTCCAAGTTATTATTTCTGATCGATCTATCAAGAGTTCATACTAAAATAGCACCAAGTTATTATTTTCGATCGATTTATCAAGAGTTCATACTAAAATAACACCAAAACAAATTCAAATTCATAATACTCAATCCAACGCAAAGTCCTCAAAGAGTGCCCCAAGATTTCCACCGGAGAAACAAAGACGAGAACGTGCATCAACACCTATGCATAGATTACCCCAATGTCACTCCGGGAATCCGCGAGCTGAGTGCCAAAACACATATCAAGTGAATCAATTTGATACCCCATTGTCACCATGGGTATTCATAGCAAGACATACATAAAGTGTTCTCAAATCCATAAAATTATTCAATCCGATAAGAACAAAATCTCAAAGGGAAAACTCAATTCACAACAAGATAGAGAGGGGAAAACACCATATATGATCCAACTATATTAATAAAGCCTGTGATACATCAAGATCATGACATCTCAAGAACACGAGAGAGAGAGAGAGAGAGAGAGAGATTAAACACATAGCTACTAGTAGAAACCCTCAGCCCCGAGGGTGGACTACTCCCTCCTCATCATGGTGGGCACCAGGATGATAAAGATGGCCACCGGTGATGATTTTCCCCTTCGTCGGGGTGCCGGAACAGGGTCTAGATTGATTTTTCGTGGCTACAGAGGCTTGCGGCGGCGGAACTTCTAATATAGGGCTATTTCTAGGTTTTTTTGTATTTATAGGATTTTTTGGCGTTGGTTTCACGTGAAGATGGGCCTCGAGGTGAGCAAAATACACCAGGGCATGCCTTTGGGGCCTGGCGTGCCCTGGTGGGTTGTGCCAACCTCATGGCTCTTCTGGCCCTCCCACGAAGTTTCTAGTGCCTCTTTTATTTGAAAACAAATCGTGAAAAAGTTTCGTTGCATTTGGAGAACTTTGATTTCGAAACAAAAAACAACACCATGGTAGTTCTGCTGAAAACATCGTCAATCTGAGTTAGTTCCATAGAAATCATGCCAAAACCATATAAAATTGTTGTAAACATGGCATGAATACTCCATAAATTATATATATGTTGGAGAAGTATCAGGCCCCCTGGGGGCGCCCTAGTGCTGCCTCCCACTACTACAGGATGCTGCTAACGCAACACTACGATCAGAGACCCTTTGACGAAACTATGTGCGATGTATTAATCGCAAACGGGGATGTAAAAAAGTCAAAAAAGATACAAAACATTTGCGATGGCAGAGAAATCAAACACAGTTCAGATTTTAGTTACGTGTGCGATGCTGGGCATACGGTTGATCTAGCAGAACTGTTTGCGATGAGGAAGAACAACAGAAACGGGCAGCCATATCAATGTGTGTGCGATATACGACATATAGTTTGCTCCGATGAACTGTGTGCTATTAGGGAATGCAATAGAAATGGTCAGCCAGATCAACGTGTATGTGATATATGGTATACGGTTCACTGGAACAAACTGTTTCCGATTAGGCAAGAGAATGGAAATGGTTCATCTTACCAAGATGTGTGTGATATGCGGCATTTGCGATGAGCCAGAAGAACACAAAAGATTCGTGTAAACTAGATGTGTGTCATACGCAACAAACAACCCACTCGGATGAATTGTTTGTGATGAGAAATTATAACATAGACGGTTACTATATTAAGTTCGTGTGCGATTCTCTTCGTACAAAAAACTTTGAAAAATGCAAACTAGTTGCTTGCGATGGCTAGGAGTATCGCACACGATGCGTCTGCGAGTACTCGTGTGCGATGATTAGTAAGTTACACATAATGAACGGCCGCAAGGGTGATATGCCGATCATGGAGTCCGAGAAGACCATTGTCGGAAGGCCGCCGGCTTAGCCTTTTAGCCTATATTTTATTATAATTGTATGCATAAGTAGGTTGTGAGTGTTTTGTGCCTTGCCGCATGTGGCATTTTCAATTATCCTGAATATGTAAGACAATATTATCCGTTTCTATTGTAAATTTGCCTCAATGGTGAGCAGAGCGCGCGCAGGGACGACAGGGCGAGTGCTACCTCTTGAGCACTGCGTTGGTTTTCCCTTGAAGAGGAAAGCGTGGTGCAGTAAAGTAGTGTAAGTATTTCCCTCACTTTTTGATAACCAAGGTATCAATCCAGTAGGATACCACGCGTGTGTCACCTCGTACCTACACAAACAAATAAGAACCTCACAACCAACGCGATAAAGGGGTTGTCAATCCCTTCATGGCCACTTGCAAGAGTGAGATCTGATAGAGATGATAATAATAAGATAAGTATTTTTGGTATTTTTATGATATAGATTGAAAGTAAAGATTGCAAAATAAAATAGATTGGAAACTTGTATGATGGAAAATAGACCCGGGGGCCATAGGTTTCACTAGTGGCTTCTCTCAAGATAGCATAAGTATTACGGTGGGTGAACAAATTACTGTCGAGCAATTGATAGAAAAGCGGATAATTATGAGAATATCTAGGAATGATCATGTATATAGGCATCACGCCCGTGACAAGTAGACCGACTCCTGCCTGCATCTACTACTATTACTCCACACATTGACCGCTATCCAGCATGCATCTAGAGTATTAAGTTCATAAGAACAGAGTAACGCCTTAAGCAAGATGACATGATGTAGAGGGATAAACTCATGAAATATGATATAAACCCCATCTTTTTATCCTCGATGGCAACAATACAATACGTGTCGTTTCCCTTTCTGTCAATGGGATCGAGCACCACAAGATTGAACCCAAAGCTAAGCTCTTCTCCCATTGCAAGAAAGATCAATCTAGTAGGCCAAACCAAAATGATAATTCGAAGAGACTTGCAAAGATAAACCAATCATACATAAAAGAATTCAGAGAAGATTCAAATATTGTTCATAGATAATCTGGATCATAAACCCACAATTCATTGGATCTCGACAAACACACTGCAAAAGAAGATTACATCGAATAGATCTCCAAGAGAATCAAGGAGAACTTTGTATTGAGATCCAAAGAGAGAGAAGAAGCCATCTAGCTAATAATTATGGACCCGAAGGTCTGAAGTAAACTACTCACACATCATCAGAGGGTCATGGAGTTGATGTAGAGGCCCTCCATGATCAATGCCCCCTCCGGCGGAGCTCCGGAAAAGGCCCCAAGATGGGATCTCTTGGGTACAGAAGGTTGCGGCGGTGGAAATAGGGTTTCGTGGTGCTCATGGATGTTTGTGGGTTATGTGAACATATATAGGAGGAAGAAGTAGGTCGATGGAGCTACGAGGGGCCCACGAGGGGGGAGGGCATGCCCAGGGGGGTAGGCGTGCCCCTTGCCTCGTGGTCGCCTCGTTGATTGCTTGACGTCCACTCCAAGTCCTCTGGATCACGTTTGTTCCAAAAATCATGTTCCCGAATGTTTCATTCTGTTTGGACTCCGTTTGATATTCCTTTTCTATGAAACACTGAAATAGGCAAAAAATAACAATTTGGGTTGGGCCTCCGGTTAATAGGTTAGTCCCAAAAATGATATAAAATAAAGCCCATTAACATCCAAAACAGATAATATAATAGCGTGGAACAATCAAAAATTATAGATACGTTGGAGACGTATCAGCATCCCCAAGCTTAATTCTTGCTCGTCCTCGAGTAGGTAAATGATAAAAACAGAATATTTGATGTGGAATGCTTTCTAGAATATTCTTCAATGTATTTTTCTCTATTGTGGCATGAATGTTCAGATATGAAATATTCAAGATAAAATTTATTGTTCACATAAAAATAGTAATACTCCAAGTATGCTAATCAAGCAATTATGTCTTATCAAAATACCATAGCCAAATAAAACTTATCCCTACAAAGTCATATAGTTTGGCCATGCTTCATTTTCGTCACACAAAATGCTCTCATCATGCACAAACCCGATGACAAGCCAAGCAATTGTTTCATACTTAGCTTTTTCAAACTCTTTCAACTTTTACGCAATATATGAGCACGGGCCATGGACATAGCACTATGGGTGGAATAGAATATGATGATTGAGGTTGTGTGAGAAGACAAAAAGGGAGAAAGTCTCACATTGATGCGGATAATCAATGGCCTATGGCGAAGCCCACCGATTGATGTCAATGCAAGTATTAGGGATTGCCATGCGACGAATGCACTAGAGCTATAAATATATGAAAGCTCATCAAAGAAACTAAGTGGGTGTGCATCCAACTCGCTTGGTCACGAAGACCTAGGGCATTTGAGGAAGCCCATCATTGGAATATACAAGCCAAGTTCTATAATGAAAAATTCCCACTATTTTATGAAAGTGACAAAATAAGAGACTCCCTATCATGAAGATCATGGTGCTACTTTGAAGCACAAGTGTGGAAAAAGGATAGTAACATTGTCCCTTCTCTCTTTTTCTCTCATTTATCTATTTTTTTTATTTGGGCCTTCTTTTTTCTTTTGGCCTCTTTTCTTTCTCTTTTTTTGTTTGGAGTCTCATCCCGACTTGTGGGGGAATCATAGTCTCCATCATCCTTTCCTCACATGGGACAATGCTCTAATGATGATCATCACACTTTTATTTTCTTACAACTCAAGAATTACAACTTGATACTTAGACCAAAATATGACTCTATGTGAATGCCTCTGGCGGTGTACCGGGATTGCGATGAATCAAGAGTGACATGTATGAAAAAATTATGAACGGTGGCTTTGCCACAAATACGATGTCAACTACATGATCATGCAAAGCAATATGACAAGGATGATGCATGTCATAATAAATTGAACGGTGGAAAGTTGCATGGCAATATATCTTGGAATGGATATGGAAATGCCATAATAGGTAGGTATGGTGGCTGTTTTGAGGAAGATATAAGGAGGCTTATGTGTGATAGAGCGTATCATATCACGGGGTTTGGATGCACCAGCGAAGTTTGCACCAACTCTCAAGGTGAGAAAGGGCAATGCACGGTACTGAAGAGACTAGCAATGGTGGAAGGGTGAGAGTGCGTATAATCCATGGACTCAACATTAGTCATAAAGAACTCACATACTTATTGAAAAAATCTACAAGTCATCAAAACCAAGCACTGTGCACATGCTCCTAGGGGGATAGATTGGTAGGAAAACACCATCGCTCGTCCCCGACCGCCACTCATAAGGAAAGCAATCAAAGAACACCCCATGCTTTAAATTTTTCACATAATGTTCACCATACATGCATGCTACGAGACTTGCCAACTTCAACACAAGTATTCATCAATTTCACAATTACTCAACTAGCACACTTCTAAGATTACCACCTTTATATCTCAAAACCATCTATCAAGCATCCAACTTCTCTTAGCATTTAAATTATTAACCAAAGTGAATTACCATGCTGTTCTAAAGGACTCTCAAAATGATATAAGTGAAGCATGAGAGATCAATTATTTCTATAAAATAAAACCACCGTCGTGCTCTAAAAGATATAAGCGAAGCACTAGAGCAAAAACTATATAGCTCAAAAGATATAAGTGAAGCACATAGTGTATTCTAATTAATTCCAATTCATGTGTGTCTCTCCCAAAAGGTGTGTACAAAAAGGATGATTGTGGTAAACTAGAAAGCAAAGACTCAAATCATACAAGACGCTCCAAACAAAACACATATCATGTGGCGAATAAAAATATAGCTTCAAATAAAGTTACCGATAGACGAAGACGAAAGAGGGGATGCCTTCCGGGGCATCCCCAAGCTTAGAGTTTTTGGTGTCCTTGGATTTTACCTTGGGTTGCCTTGGGCATCCCCAAGCTTAGGCTCTTTCCACTCCTTGTTCCATAATCCATCAAATCCTTACCCAAAACTTGAAAACTTCACAACACAAAACTTAAAAGAAAATCTTCGTGAGCTCTGTTAGTAAAAGAAAACAAACCACCACTTCAAGGTACTGTAATGAACTCAGTCTCGATTTATATTGGTGTTAAACCTACTGTATTCCAACTTTTATATGGTTCATAAACTCTATTACTAGCCATAGATTCATCAAAATAAGCAAACAACACACGAAAAATAGAATCTGTCAAAAACAGAACAGTCTATAGTAATCTGTAGGTTTAGAATACTTCTTGAACCCAAAAAATTCTAAAATAAATTGATGGACGTGAGGAATTTATCTATGAATCATATTAAAAAAATAATTAACTAAATAGAACTCTCTAATAAAAAATGGCAGCAATTCTCGCGAGCGCTAAAGTTTCTGTTTTTTTACAGCAGGATCAAAATGACTTTCCCCAAGTCTTCCCAATGGTTCTACTTGGCACAAACACTAATTAAATACAAAAAACACAACAAAAACAGAGGCTATATAAATTATTTATTTAAGAACAGCAAGGAAAAATATTTGATTGTCTCCCAGCAAGCGCTTTTCTTTAAAGCCTTTTAGCTAGGCAAAAGATTTCAACGATGCTCACATGAAAGACAAGAATTGAAGCACAAAGAGAGCATCATAAAACACATGACAAACACATCTAAGTCTAACATACTTCCTATGCATAGGCATCTTATAGGCAAACAAATTATCAAGGCAAGCAAAAACTAGCATATGCAAGGAAGTGGAAAGAAACAATATCAATCTCAACATAACGAGAGGTAATTTAGTAACATGAAAATTTCTACAACCATATTTTACTCTCTCATAATACATGTAGGATAATAAGCAAATTCAACAATATAGCTATCACAAAACATATTCTTAACAAGATCCACATGTATGCAAAGTTTACACTCTTCCCAGATAGTGGGATTAACATTAACTGAAGTCATGACCTCTCCAAACCCACTTTTATCAAAAATTTCATAAGATTGAACATTCTCCAAATATGTGGGATCTAAAGTTGACACTCTTCCAAACCCACTTTCAGTAATATTGCAAACACTATTATCAATCTCATATTCATCATGGGGCTTTAATAAATTTTCAAGATCAAAAGAAGAATCACCCCAATCATGATCATCGCAACAAATAGTAGTCTTAGCAAAAGTAGCATCCCCAAGCTTGAGGTTTTGCATATCATTAACACAATTGACATTAAGAGAATTTATAATAACATCATTGCAATCATGCTTTTCATTGAAGGAACTATCAAGTATGGGTGCAATAGCAACAATCTCACGTTTAACATAAGGAACTATAGCAAATTCATCTTCATAAATATTGGCATCATGGCCACAAGAATAGCAAGCATCATGTTCATCAAGGGATATTTCAATCGAATCATCGGAATCATGATTATCTATAGATTCATGCATATCATTATTTTCTTCCGAAGCAATGGTCACTCTTTCAATAAATTCTTTTACATAGACATTATGAGCATAGTTTTCATAGCAATATTTAAGTATGTCAAAAATTTCAGATTCGTAGAGAGTAATATCATACTTTTCAATCAAATAAGCAACTTCATAAGCACCCTTAAAAGCAACAAATTCTTCAATTTGTTTGATATCGTAGTAACTATAAACACCCTTTGCATAAGAAGATAAGATTTCATTATCATTCAACTCACATAGGTAGGGGAGGTGTTTTTTAGGGTTCTCAGAGCAACAAGTAAGATCACAAATTTCAGAAAGATTCCAAGCATAACATAGCAATTTGTTTATTTGATCCCATAAGAGTCTCCCTTTTTCAGACAAACGGTGACGCACAAAATGAGCATGCTCATCTAAAGATTTCCCATCAACTAGGCTAGTTGGGGTTTCAGCACGAGCGCACAAGGATCGAAGATGATCCAAGTAGAACACTTTAAGTGGATCCATAACAGTAGATTTTTAGCAAGCAAAGATGCAAGCAAATAGAAGGCACATGAAACATAAAGAAAGATACACACGGGAAGAAGGCGAACGGAAAAGGAGGGCGAATAAAACGGCAAGGGTGAAGTGGGGGAGAGGAAAATGAGAGGCAAATGGCAAATAATGTAATGCGAAGGATAAGAGTTGTCATGGGTACTTGGTATGTCTTGACTTGGCGTAGATCTCCCCGGCAACGGCGCCAGAAATCCTTCTTGCTACCTCTTGAGCACCGCGTTGGTTTTCCCTTGAAGAGGAAAGGGTGGTGCAGTAAAGCAGTGTAAGTATTTCCCTCAGTTTTTGAGAACCAACGTATCAATCCAGTAGGATGCCACGCGCGAGTCACCTCATACCTACGCAAACAAATAAGAACCTCGCAACCAACGCGATAAAAGGGTTGTCAATCCCTTCATGACCACTTGCAAGAGTGAGATATGATAGAGATGATAATAATAAGATAAGTATTTTTGGTATTTTTCTGATACAAATTGAAAGTAAAGATTGCAAAATAAAATAGATTGGAAACTTGTATGATGGAAAATAGACCCGGGGGCCATAGGTTTCACTAGTGGCTTCTCTCAAGATAGCATAAGTATTACGGTGGGTGAACAAATTACTGTCGAGCAATTGATAGAAAAGCGAATAATTATGAGAATATCTAGGCATGATCATGTATATAGGCATCACGTCCGTGACAAGTAGACCGACTCTTGCCTGCATCTACTACTATTACTCCACACATCGACCGCTATCCAGCATGCATCTAGAGTATTAAGTTCATAAGAACAGAGTAATGCCTTAAGCAAGATGACATGATGTAGAGGGATAAACTCATGCAATATGATATAAAACCCATCTTTTTATCCTCAATGGCAACAATACAATAAGTGTTGTTTCCCTTTCTGTCACTGGGATCGAGCACCGCAAGATAGAACCCAAAGCTAAGCACTTCCCCCATTGCAAGAAAGATCAATCTAGTAGGCCAAACCAAACTGATAATTCAAAGAGACTTGCAAAGATAAACCAATCATACATAAAAGAATTCAGAGAAGATTCAAATATTGTTCATAGATAATCTGGATCATAAACCCACAATTCATCGGATCTAACAAACACACCACAAAAGAAGATTACATCGAATAGATCTCCAAGAGAATCGAGGAGAACCTTGTATTGAGATCCAAAGAGAGATAAGAAGCCATCTAGCTAATAACTGTGGACCCCAAGGTCTGAAGTAAACTACTCACACATCATCAGAGTGGCCATGGAGTTGATGTAGAGGCCCTCCGTGATCAATGCCCCCTCTGGCGGAGCTCCGGAAAAGGCTCCAAGATGGGATCTCTTGGGTACAGAAGGTTGCAGTAGTGGAAATAGGGTTTCGTGGTGCTCCTGGATGTTTGCGGGGTATGTGAACATATATAGGACGAATAAGTAGATCGGTGGAGGTACGAGGGGCCCACGAGGGGGAGGGCACGCCCAGGGGGGCAGGCGCACCTGCCTGCCTCGTGGCCGCCTCGTTGATTGCTTGACATCCACTCCAAGTCCTCTGGATCATGTTTCTTCCAAAAATTACGTCCCCGAAGGTTTCATTCCATTGGACTCCGTTTGATATTCCTTTTGTACGAAACACTGAAATAGGCAAAAAAACAGCAATTTGGGCTGGGCCTCCGGTTAATTGGTTTGTCCCAAAAATAATATAAAAGTGTAAAATAAAGCCCATTAACATCCAAAACAGTTAATATAATAGCATGGAACAATCAAAAATTATAGATACACTGGAGACGTATCAGCGAGCAACCACGTGGTCAACCTTCTGGCACCCCATGGGAGACGCAACGGCGCATCCATAGGACACGATGGTGATATCATGACCGTGTGTGATAGTGGGCAGACACGTACAAGTACATCCGAGAACAAGGGCCCATGTTTCGGGCTTTCGATGCATGGCATACGGTAGATCCAAAAGAACTGTTTGCGATGAGGCAGAACAACAGAAACGGGGCTTTGTAGGCCCAGAACCATCAATAAATTTTGACTTTGTTTCTCGTCACATTGCAAATTACAAGGAAATAAGTAATTGCAAATCTATTCACACTGATCAAACTAATATGTGTTCACACCGATCAAACTAATATGTGTTCACACTTAGCACTGGTCTATAAAAACTACCCACTCGAAAATTACTTCACAGTTCCTCTCCTCATCACCCACGAAACTGGTCTTTCCTGTCAAGTCATTTCGCGATGACTAGTAGGAGGAGTTTCAGGTGCACATATAACCAAGCAGCAAAGGCCAAGGCCGCAGAAGCACTAGAGAGGTCCCACCGTGAAGCAGCAGCCGCAACAGAGATGTCCCGGCGCGCCGCGAAGCCCTCGAACGAGCTCTCACGGGCACGCGAGGGCTCTCACAAGTGTACTCGCCACATCGGCGATCGCAACGAGCTGGCGTTGCTGAAGTCCTTGGCCAGTGATGATGAGATTCTCGCTGGCCTCATTAAGCAACAGAAGCTGGTCGACGGCTTGATGAAGCTGCTCGAGATCAGCGATGCCTCGGTTGACAAGGCGACCAGACTCGTCGAGCAACTCATGGGTGGCAATGTGAAGCTCCTCAAGGTGCTCGCTGAGAAGGAGGAGGAGGTTGCCAGCTAGAAGATGCTGATGAGCAGAGCAGTGCCTCGGGGATGACACTGACAGCGGTCGTCGAGGAACTGATGGGAGACTCGATGAAGTTCCGGATCGAGCACGAGCAGGAGGTGGAGGAAACCATGGATGCTTTCAACCAAAGTCATGAGGAATTGAAGAAGGAGATGGAGGATGTCGTCGCCTGGCGATCCATCAACGAGTAGAGATAGTAGCGATCCAGATCGTTTTCTGCGATTTCCTTCTTCTCTTGCCCCCGTGTCTTCCGGGCTTTGCCGCATGTGGCATTTTAAATTATCCAGAATATGTAAGATAATTATCATCTGCGACATTGTAAATTTATCGTTGTATTATTCGTTGCCATTTTATTTGTGGTTGTATTATCCATTGCCCTATGTGGCAATTTAAATTAGGCCAAAATATGAGTTGAAATCACGAACAAAGCAAATGCTGCCATGGGATCACAAGCAAACACCCTCCGTCCAGGTGCTTTAATTAACTCATTCATGGAGAAGTTGTGAGCAAGGTGGGCGGCGGCTGGTGCATGGAGGTCAAAGAGCTCGCTTTCCGGTGAGCATGGGCAGCCACGCTACTCGCTCGTGTCCCGTCGAGCTTGCGAGGTGGACAGGATGCATGCGTCCCATCGAGCCTGCGCAGCGGACTACTCGCACGCGTCCCATCGAGCCTGCACGATGGACTTCTCGTGCTCGTCCCGTCTAATCAAACAACTGCACGCACGCCACCGAGTATGGTTGAATTTTGACACGGTTCATATAATACAACCGTTTGCAATATTAACATGTTAGCTTTTTGTTTCAAAAAGGACTTCATTGGCTACTAATGTGTGCGCCTCTTCTCAAACTGGACGATTTATTACCATGGCATATATGTGCCATGTCATGAAACCATGTCAAGTTTCATGTTTTTTGGGTGATTTTTTGATTTACCGGGATTTAAAAATCGAGATTCTCAATGTTTCAGGACGACGACAAGTTTGTAATTCATTCCCATTCCTTAAATGAGACCTAAACATGCACCCAATGACACATGTACGATTTCCTACCCATTTTGCTTCACTGGAGCATCTACTTGTAGTTTAAATTTGAATTATGGACTACATTAAATGCATAGAAAACTTAATTAGTACTATACAATGGCCAAACGAATCCTGAACAGTTTCGAATTTCAGCATGACACTCCTATTATTCTATGTTTCCTGTAGAAAACAAAGTTCAGGGTGAGAAGAGGCAGTGATTATCATTTCGCCCACCGAAACACGAGGGTTGCAAGAAGCTTCGGTTTCTAAGAGGCTTGTAATATAGCTTCACCCAAATTGGATAATTATATGTACCATGTAGTAACACTATGCCAGGTTTCATGATTTCCTGGTGAGTTTTGGATTTATAGAGATTTAAAAACCGAGATTCGCAATGTTTGTGGCCAAGGAAGGATGGCGAGATGGTTGAATTCATTCCCATTCGTTCCATGGGACCTAAACATGCACCCCAAGAAAACATGTACTTTTTTTCTAGCCATTTTCATGCACTGGAGCATGTATTTGTAGCTCGAATTTGAATTATGGACATTAAATGCCTAGAAAACTCAATTAATGAATAAAAAAGGTCAAACGAACCCTGAATAATTTCAAAGTTCAGGGTGAATCTCCCGTTGTTCCATGTTGTGTGTAGAAGAAAATATGAGGTTAGAAGAGGGAGCGATTATTGTTTGGCCCACAAGGGGACACGTTTCCCTATCGAAACCACGAGAGTTCTTACGACAGGCTCAGGTTTGTAAGAGGTTTGTAATAAAGCTTGGCCCAAATTGGCAATGTTTTTACCATGGCATATATGTTCCATGACGTGACACATGCCACCTTTGATGACTTTCCGGTGAGTGCTGGATTTATGGGGATTTAAAAACCAAGATTCAAAATGTTTGAGGATAAGCCAGGACGCCGGTACGATTGTAATTCGTTCCCATTCCTAGCCTTTTTGGTGAACTTGAACATGTATTTGTAGTTTAGATTTGAATTATGGACATTAAATGCCTAGGAAACTCAATTAGTGTATAAAAAGGCCAAATGAACCCTGGATATGTTTAAATTACAGCATGGATATCATGTCGTTCGATGTTGCCCGTAGAACAAAATACAAGGCGAAAAGAGGGAGCGCTTACGTTTCGCCACAAGGGGAACACGTTTCCCTATTAGAACCATGAGGCTTCTTTGAGAGAAGCTCTGGTTTGTAAGAGATTTGTAATAAAGCTTGGCCCAAATTGGCAATGTTTTTACCACGACATATATGTGCCATGACGTGACACCATGCCACCTTTGATGACTTTCTGGTGAATTTTGGATTTATGGGGATTTAAAAACCGAGATTCCAAATGTTTGAGAACGAGCCAGGACAGCAGTATGGTTTTAATTCGTTCCTATTCCTGGCATGGGACCTAAACATGCACCCAAGGACACATGTATAATTTTTCTAGCCATTTTGGTGAACTGGAGCATGTATTTGTAGTTCAGATTTGAATTATGGACATTAAATGCCTAGGAAACTCAATTAGTGTATAAAAAGGCCAAACGAACCCTGAATAAGTTTAAATTTCGTCATGGATATCCCATTGTTTCATGTTGCCCGTAGAAGAAAATACAAGGCGAAAAGAGGCAGTGATTATTGTTTCCCCCACAAGGACACGTTTCCCTATCAGAACCACGAGGCTTCTTTGGGAGAAGCTCCGGTTTGTAAGAGGTTTGTAATAAAGCTTGGCCCAAATTGGAGAATGTTTTTACCATGACATATATGCGCCATGACGTGACACCATGCCAACTTTCACGACATTCTGGTGAGTTTAGGATTTACGAGGATTTAAAAACTGAGATTCCAAATGTTTGAGGACGAGCTACGACGTCAGTACGGTTGTAATTCGTTCCCATTCCTTAAATGAGATCTAAACATGCACCCAAGGACACGTGTATAATTTTTCTAGCCATTTTGGTGAACTGGAGCATGTTTTTGAAGTTCCGATTTGAATTATGGACATTAAATATGCCTAGGAAACTCAATTAGTGTATAAAAAGGCCAAACGAGTCGTGGATAAGTTTAAATTTCGGCACGGATATCTTGTCGTTCAATGTTTCCCATAGAAGAAAATACAAGGTGAAAAGAGGCAGTGACTATGTTTCGACAACAAGGGGAACATGTTTCCCTATCGGAACCACGAGGCTTCTTTGAGAGAAGCTCCGGTTTGTAAGAGGTCTGTAATAAAGCTTGGCCCAAATTGGACAATGTTTTTACCACGATAGATATGTCCCATGACGTGACACCATGCCTACTTTCATGACTTTCTGGCGAGTTTAGGATTTACGGGGATTTAAAAACCGATATTCCAAATGTTTGAGAACGGGCCAGGACGCTGGTACAGTTTTAATTCGTCCCCATTCCTGGCACGGGACCTAAACATGCACCCAAGGACACATGTATAATTTTTCTAGCCATTTTGGTGAACTAGAGCATGTATTTGTAGTTCAGATTTGAATTATGGACATTAAATTCCTAGGGAACTCAATTAGTGTATAAAGAGGCCAACCGAACCCTGAATAAGTCTAAATTTTAGCACGGATATCTTGTCGTTCCATGTTGCCGGTAGAATAAAATACAAGGCAAAAGAGGCAGTGATTATCGTTTCCCCCACAAGGGGGACACGTTTCCCTATCGGAACCCTGAGGCTTCTTTGAGAGAAGCTCCGGTTTGTAAGAGGCTTGTAGTAAAACTTGCACCAAAATGGACGAAAAAAATTCCTCAACATATATGTGCCATGTCGTGACACCATACCAAGTTTCACGATTTTTGGGTGAGTTTTGGATTTACTAGGATTTAAAAATCAAGATTCTTCTCCTGAAATGTTTTCAAATAGCACACGGTTCACTCACGAAAGCCGTGTGCGTACCAAACGTCGCCGAGACACCCCCATTCCCCCCGCTGCGTGTGTGATCTGAGTCGTGCGTTCTGATTGACCAGAACCCAAACCCCACGGATCGTACGTCTGCACCGTTGGATGCTCCCAGATCGAACGACAACCCTCAGCCCTTTCGACAACACATGCAATACATGGGTAAGCACTATGCGCATGCGTCATGCTAGCTCATGCTTCCTTCTCTACTACATTTTCTAAATAGGCTACCGTTTCCCGCCACTGCTCTCATCAGTTTCCCGCCTCTTCACCCATCGGTTTCCCGCTATTAGTGTCAGTGCTCATTGAAGGCTAGACAACAACACACCCGCCATGTAAATATCGCACACATTTTCTAAAAGCACAAATGTGCGTGATAGAAGGGAGTAGGTCCCATAGGGTGACCAGCATGAAACGCCTTAAAGGCAAGGAGGCAATTCCTATCAGCAAGGTGCCGCTTCCCATCTGCTAGCCTAGTCGAATAGAACGCAAAAGTTAAGCATGCTCGGGCTGGAGTAGTCAAGGGATGGGTGACCCGGTGGGAAGTTACATATCTCAAGATTCATTTAATCCACATGACACGGTCATTATAGAGATAAATATCTCTATAGTTACCTTATCTCTATAATGACCTGACATGCTGATTATATAAACCTTGGGATCCTTGTTTTGCTAATTTGTAGACTACGTTTTTATAGGTTATTTTTACTGTAAAATCACCACGATTGCGCAAGCGCGAGCAAATGGTGGAGGTACAGGCTTAACCGTGTGCGATGCATGTGCACTATGAACTCACCACGACTGCGCAAGCTAAAGGCGGGTAACTTTATTTAGAAATTAGGATGAACCGTGTGCGATAGACCAGCTAGCTAGAAATATAAAAACAAACTACCCGCCTTGAGCATTGCAAAAATCGACACTTCCTCCACTTTTCCTTATTATCACACACACATATTCTTATTGGACGTACGCGATCTTGGGCACTCCCGCCCCGCATCAATTCCTTTACCCAAATTTTAGTAGACGCCATACTTCAACCGTCGCCCACACACCGACCTTATAGTAAAATTGCAGTAGCCGAGGCATTTGAACCGTCGCCCTCCCTCGTCCACCACCATCTCCACCCACCATTACTAAAATTTTCAGTAGCCGTGGCGTATCCTACAACACCTCCATACCCCCTTCACAGTCCCCCACCCGTCCCCTCCCCCCTCGAACCCTAGCTCGCAGCTGCCGCCGGGCCCGCCGCCAACCCATGCCGGTCTGCCTGTTCCTCCTAGCTTAGATAATAAATTTCAGCTTACCCAGCGATTCCCATACCATCGCCCCACTCCCCCGAGTTTTTAGATGAGGCCTGCAGTGTCCCTCCCCGCCAGATCAACATCCCCTGTTCCAAAATGTCGCAGCCTAAGCTCGACCACGTATCCCGGGGAGCCCGGCGAGTGTTCGGCCAAGAAGAGGTTTATCATGGCCTCTCTGGTGGTCGTTGGCAAGGTGGTCGCCATTCGCCCCGACCTATCGATCCCGGAGCAACACGTCGTCGCGGAAGTCGACGAAGACGTTGACTACGTTGCCATGCCAAAGGCTTCATGTCAGCGGGCTTGCGTATTACTGTATCTCAGGAAAGCTAGCTATGACATCAAGCTCGTCGACAGCGACGGCTTCACGCAGGCCATGTCTCACCCCTCTGGTTCAACCGCCATCGATCTCTTCAACGGCCCTGCCGCTGATCTCCTCTACCAAGCGGTCAGGGATTTGCGACCCTTATACGCCATCGAGCCCAGCCCATTTTGTCATTTCTGAAGGACATGTTCTATGACGGCGGCTTAGGATCCTCAATTGCCAAGTCAGATCTCATCGACCACTACCATGAGGAGGGCACCCACAAAGGTTCTTCCAAGGTGAGACAGCCCATCTGTGACATTAGAGAGCACACCATGGGTCTTTGCTCTTCCAACTGGAAGGATCCCATCCATGAAATGTAAGGTAACATCCTATCAGCAAATCTTACCTTCTCTAGCTTGCCAACTCGTACCCTTTGTTGTAGTAGCATTTTCCGTGTGGTTCTATAACTATGCCGTGTTTAATTAATTCAGTTATGCAAAAATGTATTGTTCAATAGGGCTATGTGATGTTCAAGTATGAATTGTCCACTTTAGTTGCACGAATGGCTATATTTGGTTGTTTATAGTGAGTAGATGCCTTGTTTATCTGTGTTTGGTTGTTAGGTTGGTTGTAGTGAGCATTTTTCTAGTTATCGAGCCGATGCCTTGTTTATATGTATTTGGTTCTTAGTTTGGTTGTAGTGAGCATTTGTCCAGTTATCAAGCAGATGCCTTGTTTATTTGTATTTGGTTGTTAGGTTGCTTTTTTAGCATTTGTCCACTTTTCAAGCAGATGCCTTGTTTATCTGTATTTGCTTGTTAGGTTGGTTGCAGTGAGCATTTGTCCAGTTTTCAAGCATATGCCCTATTTATCTGTATTAGCTGGTTAGGTTGGTTGCATTGAGACTCTGTCTAGTTTTCAATTGATATGTTTGGTTGTTATACTGATCATTTATGCCTTGTTTATTTCAGTCATTTACAATGTGTTGTTCATTATGTGCAAGTCAGAACTGTGCTGCTCGACTGCATCAATACTAGCTTGAACAGCTATATTTGGTTCTAGTTATGCCTTGTGTAGTTAACACATGCCCTTTATTTCAGTTTTACACATTTATCTAGTGCGATGTTTAAGCATTACCTATGTTCTATTCATTTTCAACAATACCAATTTGAATTGTAATATTTGATGGCTGTTAAGCCTGCTGCCGGTAACATTGCCTTCCATTTTATATATGCTTTAACAGCATGCTGAAACCAACACATTCAAGCTATCATCTGGAGATGATGTTGTTTACCTTTGCAATATTCGTTTGATGTTAAGGTTGTTGTACTTATCATTCAAGCTATCATCTGGAGTGGCCACCATTTTCCTCCGAGGTTAGCTTCATCCCTCAGCTTGTAGTCCCCCCGTCGTTCCATAATGTAGTGCATATAGACCCAGGCCTGGACACTTGTTAGCTTCTAATATTGACTTGTTGCTTGTAGGTACATAAGACCTTGGCAAGGATCCACGCATCGACCCTTTTTGCCTATGGGGCAATGAGATATTCATGAACAAGCATCAAGTGAGGAAACTGATAAGGATTATTAGCAAAAAGATACGAATGGTGGAAAGCAAATTATTTGTTTATGCTCTATCCAACACAAAAGTGAGCTGTAGGATGGTAACTACAAACTCCGCAGCCTCCTCTTTTTACTTCCCATAGTGAGTTGTTAGACAACAATGTATGTATCTTTTTCTTTCGAAGTGGTTTCCGAAGCAGTTCACTCAAGATTACATCGTAAAATACATGATTGGTGGACATGCAATGAAGGTTAAAGTATTTCATCCAGACTACAATGAGCATCAGGAAGTCTTAATGAAGACAGTGAAGGATGGACGAGCAGCCATCACAAGGGGTTGGCCTAGAGTCGTGCGTGCATTACGCATGGAGGAGGGGACAATATGGGCATTCCACTTCAGCTTCTCCAGCAACCAGAATGCCTTTCGCCTCTCTCTTTATAGTCTTTAGTACAACTGTGGTTCATCATTCTTTACTTGGTGCTTCTGTAGTTCTTCAGTATATGTACCTATGCATCGAATTATGCATTCGTGGGTGAACCTATATTTGTAATAAACATGGTTGGATATGAAATAAGTGATTTCCTACTTTCAAATTCAAAACATGTGATTTTTAAATTAGGGATTACACTACACATGGTTTGCGAAAGTGAAACGTCTGTGATAGATGTGGAGATCAGACACGTTTCTAGGATCCACTACGTGTGCGATCAATCTCCACTACACACACAATCACACACGACATCCTCTTGAAAACTGTTTGCGTTACGCCACCTTGCGCAAATGTTTACCACATAAAAATGTGTGTGATGGACATCCTTTGCCACACAGTTTCTTCTAGGCACCGTGTGTGATGCATTCAACAACATAAATGATAAATTTGTTAATATCGTGTGCAATGGCAACGCTATCACAAACGATTTAACAGAGAAAATTGTGTGTGATGTACCTACGAAGGGAAACTTTTTCCTTGGAGCGACTGTGTGGGATGTTCATACGAACGAAAACGTTTAGCGGGGACTGACTGTGTGGGATGTACTTACGACCGAAAATGATTTTGTCTGTATAATTGTTTTTTAGCACTACTGTACATATAACTGTATTTCAGCGCTCGCCGGTCACACACGACCTCATTTTGCCGAGCGTGTGTGGCAGGAGGGCATATCCCCGATGGTTTCTGGGTCATGTGGGAAGGACCCCCCTATCACCGCCACTCACTTGGCGATGGTTCCGAACGCCGTCGCGGAAAGGGGTTAAAAACCGTTTGTATAGCATCGATGCGTACGAGTGTCCCCGGCCCCACCTATATATGTATGTGTGTGTGTGTGTGGAGAGGGAGAGAGGGGAGGACACACCATGATCCCCAAGCCGTGTGCGGTGCCCCGTCTCCCTCTATTCTAGTTCCTCCTCCGTCCACGTCCATTGTGCTTGGCGAAGCCCTGCGGATAGTTTCACCACCTCCGTCACCAAGCCGTCATGCTACCGGAACTCATCTACTACTTTGCCTCTCTTGCTAGATCAAGAAGGCGAGGACGTCATCGAGCTGAACGTGTGCTGGACCCGGAGGTGCCGTACGTTTGGTACTTGATCGGGACAGACCATGAAGGTGTACGACTACATCAACCGCATTGATAAACACTTCCGCTTAGCGATCTACAAGGGTATGTAGATGCTCTCCCCCTCTCGTAGCTATGCATCTCCATGGATAGATCTTGCGTGTGCGTAGATTTTGTTTGTTTTCCATGCAAACGTTCCCCTATAGTGGCATCATGAGCCAGGTCTATGCGTATATATGCATGAGTAGAACACAAGGGAGTTGTTAGTGCTGATGTTCATACTTCTTATTACCAACGTCCTATTCTGATTCGACGGTATTGTGTGATGAAGCGGCCCGGACCAACCTTACATGTCCACATACATGAGACCGGTTCCACCGACTAACATGCAACTTGTTTTGCATAAAGGTGGCTGGCGGGTGTCTATTTATCCTACTTTAGTTGAATCGATTTTGACTATGGTCGGTCCTTGCAGAAGGTTAAAATAGAAAACTTGATAATCACCATTGTGGTTTTGCGTAGGTAAGAACGGTTCTTGCTAGTTGACCGTAGCAGCCACGTAAAACTTGCAACAACAAAGTAGAGGATGTCTAACTTGTGTTTGCAGGGCATGTTGTGATTTGATATGGTCGAGATGTGATGTGGTATATGTTGATGTATGAGATGATCATGTTTTGTAATAAGTTCATGACTTGCATGTTGATGAGTTCGACAACCGGCAGGAGCCTTAGGGTTGTCTTTAATTATTGTATGACCTGCGTGTCAATCACTTAAGCGCCATGTAATTGCTTTACTTTATCGCTATGCGTTAGCAATAGTTGTAGAAGCAATAATTGGCGAGATGATCCTTACACTACGATGGAGATCAAGGTGTCGTGCCGGTGATCATGGGGATCATGCCTATGCTTTGGACATGGAGATCAAAAGCACAAGACGATGATGATGGCCATATCATGTCACATATTTTGATTGCATGTGATGTTTAACTGTAGGATCGAAAGTATGTCTAGAGGGGGGTGATTAGACTACTTGACCAAATAAAAATCTAGCCTTTTCCCAATTTTAAGTCTTGGCAGATTTTAGCAACATAGCACAAGTCAAGCAATCAACCTACACATGCAATTCTAAGAGTATAGCAGCGGAATGTAAAAACATTGCACATGAAGGTAAAGGGAGGAGTTTAGAGGGAGTAAACGCAATGTAGACACAAAGATTTTTGGCATGGTTCCGATAGGTGGTGCTATCGTACATCCACGTTGATGGAGCTTCAACCCACGAAGGGTAACGGTTGCACGAGTCCACGAAGGGCTCCACCCACGAAGGGACCATGAAGAAGCAACCTTGTCTATCCCACCATGGCCATCGCCCATGAAGGACTTGCCTCACTAGGGTAGATCTTCATGAAGTAGGCGATCTCCTTGCCCATACAAACTCCTTGGTTTAACTCCACAATCTTGTCGGAGGCTCCCAAGTGACACCAAACCAATCTAGGAGACACAACTCTCCAAAAGGTATTAGATGGTGTGTTGATGATGAACTCCTTGCTCTTGTGCTTCAAATGATAGTCTCCCCAACACTCAACTCTCTCTCATGGATTTGGATTTGGTAGAAAGATGATTTGAGTGGAAAGCAACTTGGGGAAGGCTAGAGAACAAGATTCTTATGGTTGGAATGGAATATCTTGGTCTCAACACATGTGTAGGTGGTTCTCTCTCAGAAAATGTATGCTGGAAGTGTAGGCACATTCTGATGGCTCTCTCCACTAATGGAGTATGGGTGGAGGGGTATATATAGCCTCCACACAAAATCGAACCATTACACACAATTTACCAAACTCGTTGAGACCGAATCATAAAACTCGATGAGACCGAATCATAAAACTTGGTAGGACCGATTTCTGTAATAGGCAAACATAGAGTTGGTCTGGCAAACTCAGTGGGACCGAATCACTCATTTCGGTGAGACCAAAACTTTACTAAAGGAAACAGAGAGTTTGCATTGCGAACTCGGTGGGACCGATCGCTCATCTTGGTTGGACCGAAACGTTACGAAGAGAAACAAAGAGTTGCAATCCCATCTCGGTGAGACCGAAGTGACTAGGGTTTCAGGCAGTGGCTATGTCAAATGAACTTGGTGGCACCGGATAGATAATTTTGGTGGGGCCAAGTTTGACTTTTGGTTTGGGACATATGTGGATATGAGAAAGTGGTTGAGGGATTTTGGAGCATATCACTAAGCATTTTGAGCAAGCAAGCCATTAAGCAACACCTCATCCCCTTTTAATAGTATTGGCTTTTCCTATGGACTCAATGTGATCTTGGATCACTAAAATGAAAATGTAGAGTCTTGAGCTTGAGCAAATATGTGTCCTTAGCATTTTGAGGGGTCCACATTCCTAATCCATGCCATGCCAATCATTGAACTTTCTGAAATGATCATCTTGAAATAGCATTAGTTCAATGAGCTATATGTTGTTAGGAATTACCAAAACTACCCAGGGATAGTTGCACTTTCAATCTCCCCTTTTTTTGTAATTGATGACAACATATAGATCAAAGCTTCGAGAAATGATAATAAGATTTGAAATATATCGTCTCTTTGAGAGGTATGTGATAAGCAAGAGCTCCCCCTAAATTTGTGCATTATTTAAAATTTTCTTTTGAATGCAAATGCACAATAGATTAGTGTAGTGACCAGACCTCAGACGGTCCAATCTCTGTGCTCAGGTGTCATCCCTAGATCAGTAATGCTGACACCACACAGTACTTGAAGGATTTATAACAGAGTAGCAATCACACACTTATTACATCGAGAGTCTCAAAAGAGAACTTATTACAATAAATATGGCTGAAGGCCATCTAATAACGATAACAGCGGAAGGCTTGGAAGATAAGTGAGTCCATCAACTCCAACGGCATCACTGAGTATAGAACCACGACCTAAAAGCACCTTACTCGTTGTCTGAAAAGTCTGCAACATGAACGTTGCAGCCCGAAACGGGCAGCACATGGAATATGCTGGCAAAGTAACACATAGAGAGCAATGAAAGAATAAGGCTATTCTATATGCATATTTGGCTGGTGGAAATCTCTATGGTTACAGTTTTGCGTAAAGCCATTTTTTCCCTACTGCAAAGGAATAATTTTTTTTAACTATCATGGTAGTTGTTAAACATTGAGAAAGGTTGACAGCATTCTCAATCCCAATTAAGCATAATCATTAAAACCCAACAAAATTAATTAGAGTAACATGATGAGATTCACATGATAATCCAAGTACTAGATACTCAATATGTCCATAACCGGGGACACGGCTAACCATGATTAGTTTATACACTCTACAGAGGTTTGCACACTTTTCCCCACAAGACTCGACCTCCTCCGTTGGATTTCTTGCACTACATGGTGTTTGAGAAACGGATGATCAAGACACAGTATTTTAGAAGCGCTAGCACCTGACGAACGGGTAGACCGTACCAACCTACATCCCCTACATCTGCTAGTCTACCACTGTAAGAGTTCGCACGACTTAGTCAACTATGCTAGAGCCCATAGTAGCTTGTGGCTGCACACGGAAGTTTCTAGAATGAATAATCTCATGATCCCTTTGAGCCTGTGTAACACCCTCGATGCGGCTATATCTCCCACGTGTCGAGGCACGACTTAGAGGCATAACCGCATTGAAAGCAATGTCGCAAGTTAGGAAATCATCACACATCCCATGTACATAAATAATATAAAGGGGAGGCACAATAGTTGGCTTACACTCGCCACATCACATCAAAGTACATAAATAACATACATCATCCAAACACTCATGGCCTGACTACGGCGCCAAAATAAAAGACAACCCAACAAGCGACATAGGTCCCGATCACCCCAACTGGGCACCACTACTGATCATCAGGAAAAGACACATAGTAACGCTGAGAATCCTCGTCGTACTCCCACTTGAGCTCAAGCACGCCATCTGGAGCTGTATCATCTGTCCCTGCATCTGGTGTAATAGTAATCTGTGAGCCACAGGGACTCAGCAATCTCGCACCCTCGCGATCAAGACTATTTAAGCTTAATATGTAGGAAGGGGGTAAATGTAAGTGGAGCTGCAGCAAGCGACTAGCATATATGGTGGCTAACTTATTCGCAAAAGAGAGCGAGAGGAGAGAGCAAGGCGCGAGCGAGGAACTAGAGAGCAACCTGCGCAAACATAACTCCAACACCGTGTCCGCTTCCCGGACTCTGCCGAGAAGAGGCCATCGGGGCAACACACTCAGTTGATTCATTTTAAATAATTAAGGTTCAAGTTATCTACAACCGGACATTAACAAATTCCCATCTGCCCATAACCGCGGGCGCGGCTTTCGAAAGATCAATCCCTGCAGGGGGGTCCCAACTTAGCCCATAACAAGCTCTCATGGTCAACGAAGGAATAGACCTCCACCCAAGACACACCGATCAGACTCGGTATCTCGGTACAACAAGACGATTCGACAGGTTAAAACAAGTCCAGCAACACCGCCCGAATGTGCCAACAAATCCCGATAGGAGCTGCACATATCTCTTTCTCAGGGCACACTCAGATTGTCTTAGGTACGGGTAGGCCAGCCCAGAGTTGCCCCTGGTGGCCACCGGCAGCTGACAGTTGGACCAACACTCAGAGGAGCACTGGCCCGGGGGGGTTAAAATAAGATGACCCTCGGGCTCCGGAAACCCAAGGGAAAAAGAGGCTAGGTGGCAAATGGTAAAACCAATGTTGGGCATTGCTGGAAAAGCTTTAATCAAGGCGAACTATCAAGGGGTTCCCATTATAGCCCAACCGCGTAAGGGACGCAACAATCCGGGAACATAACACCGATATAACGGAAACTAGGGCGGCAAGAGTGGAACAAAACACTAGGCGAGAGGCCGAGCCTTCCACCCTTTACCAAGTATATAGATGCATTAAGATAACATAGCAATATAATTATATCCCAACAAGTAAATAAATGTCCCAACAAGGAACAGCTCCAATCTTCACCTGCAACTAGCAACGCTATAAGAAGGGGGCTGAGCAACGCGATAACATAGCCAATCAACGGTTTGCTAGGACAATGGTGGGTTAGAGGTTCAACATGGCAATTGGGAGGCTGACAAGCAAGTGGTAGGCATCATAGCATTGGCATAGCAAAGAGCGAGCAAACTAGCATAGCAAAGATAGTAGTGATTTCGAGGGTATGATCATCTTGCCTGCACAGTTGTCAGAGTTGACTGGATCCTCAAAAGCAAACTCAACGGGCTCCTCGTTAGCGAACTCGTCTCCCGGCTCTACCCAACAACACAAACAAGCAACAAGGATACAATCAACCACGTGCAAACTCCAACAATAAGATGCAATGATGATATGCTATGCGGGATGCTATGCGGGATGCAAAATGCAAGACGTGACAGGAAATGCATGAACCTGGCCTCAACTTGGAAAACCAACTGTTACACTGGATAGAGGGGATGAAATCGCTTGAAAACGATATAAAGATCATAGGAATCGGAGCTACGGTTTGGAAATGGCAAGCGTTTTACGAAATGAACCGGTCTGCGATTTACAGCAAGTAGGCTCCTAAATGCAACGAAATGAACATGCTACAGCCACCAAACATGACAACAAAATACATGGCAGGGATTTACACAAGATGCTTATCAAAACACTAGCATTGAGCCACGGCCAAATTCATCCATTATGAGGTTCAAACAAGCATGGCAAAAACGCAAATGCAAAACAGATTTCAGACTTAGTGAAATTAACACTAGTCAGAAATTTCAGATCACGAAGCTCTCTTCGGAGCAGCAAAACAACATGATACATAACCTGATTATGACAAGTAAGAACATGGCATGGAGCTACTCAACAAGCTTAACAAAACACCCAAAGTGACCTGGGGCCAAAAGGGTTCACAAAATACTCTAACGAGCACACGAACATAGCTCACGCACAATCAGTTTTCAGAGTTAGTGAAAACTGAGGTATGCTGAAATTTAACTCACGAAGGCATGTAAACAAGCTCGATGCACTCACTACGGTGCTAGTCATGGCAAGGCAAGCATATATCCATAAAGAAGGCAGAAAATTCTAGCTAGACATGGCAAGAACAATGGCATAGCATGCACGGATCAATAACAATAGCATCGGCAAAATCGCAAACAAGTTGACGATCTGCCCAGAATTACCATGAAGCAAAAGTAGAGCTCGATTGACTCGAGCTAGAGCACTCCACATATGCAAACAAAGACATGGATGGATATACCATAACATGATTAACAAAACTCCCTTACTGACCATCCTCAAAAGAGGCACGGCTCATTAGGAAACAAGCTGAACATATGGCATCATGAACTAAGATATCCCAGACTTAGTGAAAATCACTAAGTTCCTGAAAACAGATCTACCAAGTGCCTCACTTTGCAAGCTTGCACAAGTCACCACACACATCCTGAAAATGCATGGGTGGCACCTCTGGAAAGAAGACAAAATGCTTAACAATTCATCCCAAAGACTCACAGGCATATCATGCACACAATAATCATGGAAAAAATGACAAAAGTCTATGATGAACTAACGGATCTGCAACTTAACTCACGAAGCCTCCTTCTAGCAGAATTTCGGGCATCAAGATGAACTCAAATGAAAATGATGCAATGGAATGAAATGATGTACATGTCGAGACGAACATTTTGATATACTATATGTCCAAAACGGAGCTACGGATGCGGATATATCATCGGTCAAAGTTAGCACAAAAATCAGGGGGAGAGGGAAGAAAGTCAACCGTCGTTTAGATCTCAGATCTAGGGTTTCGGGGCACTGTTCATCGCACTGTAGCTCTTCGCCGGAGATGGCCGCGGTGGTGGACGGAGTAGGGGAAGGAGCTCGCCGGGGAAGGAGAGGAGAGGCCGGGGCCCGGATCCGGTGGTCGCCGGGGACAGTGGTGCCCGGCGCGGTGGCGCGGTGGCCTGCGGGCGGAGGCGGCGGTGGTCCGGCGGGGCGCTTCGGGCCCCGGCCAGCAAGGGCGCGCGCGGTGGCGCGGTGGCGCCGGCCACCGGCGAGGAGGACGAAGGCGGCGGGGGCGCTGAGGGAGCCGGGCGGCGGCGTGGGCCTCGGGGGCCGGCCACGGGCCTCCCGGGCCTGGCGGCGGGGATGTGGGCGCACGCCCATGTGGCGGCGTCCGGTTGGTCGCGGCGGCGGGGCGGACACGTCCGATCGGCGCGGACGCTGTCCGGCGGCGGCGGGGAGTTTTTTTTAGGGTTTTGGAGGAGAGGGGAGATCCGAAAACGGGAGGGGGTATTTATAGAGGTAGAGGGAGCTAGGAGTGTCCAAATGAGGTGCGGTTTTCGGCCACGCGATCGTGATGGAACGCTCTAGGACATGGAGCAGAGTTTGGTGGCTTTTGGGGCAAATTGGAGGGTGTTGGGCTGCAACACACACGAGGCCTTTTCGGTCCCTCGGTTAACCATTGGAGTATCAAATGAAGTCCAAATGGTACGAAACTTGACAGGCGGTCTACCGGTAGTAACCCAAGGCCGCATGACAAGTCTCGGTCCAATCCGGAAATATTTAATCCCCAAACACGAAAGAAAGATAGAAATGGCCACCGGAGGAGAACGAAGCGCCGGAATGCAAAACGGACAACGGGGAAAATGCTCGAATGCATGACATGAACATGTATGCAAATGCAATGCACGTGATGACATGACATGAGATGCATGAAAACGAAAACAACACACGGAGACAAGACCCAAACCCGAGGAATAAATATAACTTAACGCCGGAAACGGCAGGAGTTGGAGTACAAATTGGGAAAGTTAAATCTGGGGCGTTACACCCTGGGTGGTGGTCCAAAAGAAAACAGGCAATCGCTGGAATACCCAGGTGCCTCAATCCACCCAGATGTGTATTTAAGTTGCCACCTTAGATAACCATTAATTTAACAATCTCACATCTGTCATGGATTTCACTCACCCAATCCACGTCTACTAGCATAGCATGGCATAAAAGCAAATGTAGAAGTAACTCCCAAAGGTTTGGTAATAAACAGGTAATAGGTACTACCTCAACTACTTCCCAAACCCACAATTTAATTGGATCATAATCATGCAATGTGTGAGGGTTGCTCTAATGCAATAAAAACTGGGCAGTAGGAGGTATGATCAAAGTGTTACTTGCCTTGCTGATGATCCGCAAAACCTAGCGATTCAAAGTAGCAAGCGGCGCACTCCGGGTACTCTACCGAAAACAAACAAGCATACAATAAGTACTCGACTAATGCACAGGTACAACTCAAATAAGAGATCTAACCGGATAGTTCAACTTATGAACTCCGGTTGGCAAAAAGAATCAAATCGAACGAAGCAACGTAAGACAAAGGGCAAAAGAAACAAGCTTGGTTTACTATTCTGGATCTAGGGCAATTTTTACTGAGGCAAAAACTTGTTTGAGTTGGTTAAACGGAAAGAGGGTTTCGAGACGAAACTCCAGGCGCTTCAATCGCCTGGTTCTGATAAATGAGCGAAAAGTTAAACTGAAACGAACATCGGATCAGAAATAGCGATCAGAAAAATAGCGGATTTAATCTGAGAAAAAGAAAAAAAGACGAACAAATGTTCGTTAACAGGAACTAAACGATGAATGCATTCGGTAAAACGAACGAACGAGCGAACGCTCGCTAAATAAATTAACCGGAGAAAAACCGATCTATTTAAAAAACGAGAACTAGGGTTTTCTAAAAAAACTGGAACGGATTTTCTCAGAAAACTGGCTGCGGCGGCTACCTCGGCTCAGGGCTCCGGCGAAGCTCCAGCGAGGCTCCGGGAGGCGGCGATTGGTGCGGGTCGGCGGCTCCGGGCGGCGGCAGGGGCGGTAAGCGGCATGCGGCGGCGGCGGCAGGCGGCACGGGGCGGCGGCTGCAGGGGCACGGGCGGCATGGGGAGGCGGCGGCGGTGTCGGGCTCCAGGGGGGGGTCCGGCGCGTTATAAAGGGGGGCGAACTTGGGGAAGGGGGCGGCCTCGGGAGGCGTGTCCTCCCCGGACTCGGCGGCGGAGGCGATCGGCACTCCTGTCCCGATTCCGGCTGGAGGCCGTGGCGGCTGGGCCGGCCTGCTCGGCTGGGCCCTTGGCCCAGTCGGGCGCGGGTCTCTTTTTTTTAAACAATTTCGCTGAAACTAAAAAATTCTAGAAAAATAAATAAAAATCTAAAAATGCCAATACAAATTTTCACCGTCTAAATAAAATATTTAGAACAGGATGAACATTTCCTTGGCCCTAAATGCAATTTTTGAAAACGTCCAATTTTTCCTAAATTCAAATAAAATAGCAAATAAAACCAAAATAAAATCTTATTTGATTCTTTTATTAAATCCTCAATATTTCTTTATTTTGGGAAAGTCATTTTATTCACTCTCTCAGAATTTTATAATAGAAATAATTGAAGATAAAATAAATAAAATCAAATGATCCTATTTTTCAAAAATTGAGAAAACTCAAATATGAAAATAAAGAAATCCAAAACTCTCTACGAGGGTCCTTGAGTTGCGTGAAATTTCTAGGATCAACCAAAATGCAAATAAGTATGATATGCAATGATGATCTATTGTATAACATTCCAAATTGAAAATTTGGGATGTTACAAACCTACCCCCTTAAGATGAATCTCGCCCTTGAGATTCGGGTTGGCTAGAAAATAGGTGAGGGTGGTCCTTCAACAGATCTTCCTCTCGTTCCCAGGTGGCTACATCCTCCGTGTGGTGGCTCCACTGAACTTTGCAAAACTTGATAACCTTGCTGCGGGTGACTCGGCTGGCGTACTCAAGAATCTTGACTGGTTTCTCTTCATAGGTCAAATCATTGTCCAACTGAATCGCTTCCAGCGGCATGGTATCTCTTAGTGGTATATCAGCCATCTCTGCGTGCCACTTCATCAACTGGGAAACGTGGAACACGTCATGAACTCCTGACAATCCTTTGGGCAATTCCAACTTGTAGGCTACTTCTCCCATACACTTCAAAACTTTGTATGGTCCCACAAAACATGGCGCTAACTTTCCCCTAACTCCAAAATGCTTAACTCGAAGTGGAGATACTCGAAGATAAACTCGGTCTCCGACTTCGTAAACTGTCTCCTTGCGTTTTGAATCTGCGTAGCTCTTCTGCCTGGACTAGGCTACCTTGAGCCTATCGCGAATCAATTTTACTTTCTGTTCAGACTCCTTAATCAGATCTGGTCCAAAAAACTGACGGTCTCCAACTTCATCCCACGACAACGGGGTCCTGCACCTCCTTCCGTACAAGGCTTCGAAAGGGGCCATCTTCAAACTGGATTGATAATTGTTGTTATAAGAGAACTCTGCGTATGGAAAATTCTCATCCCAACTAGATCTGTAATCTAGCGCACAAGCTCTCAGCATATCCTCCCAAATCTGATTGACTCTCTCGATTTGTCCATCTGTCTGCGGATGGAAAGCTGTACTGAACTCCAGCCTGGTACCCAAAGTTTCATGCAACTGATTCCAGAACTTTGAGGTAAATTGGGTTCCTCTATCTGATACAATGCTCCTTGGAACTCCATGCAGACATATGATTCTGGTCATGTATATCTTTGCCAACTTGGCACTAGTACACGTAGTCTTCACTAGAATGAAATGAGCTACCATTGTCAAACGATCGACTACAACCCAAATCGAGTCATAGCCTGAACGAGTTCTGGGCAATCCTGTAATAAAATCCATGCCTAGATTATCCCACTTCCATTCGGGTATCGGCAATGGTTGTAGCAATCCTGCTAGCTTCTGATGCTCTGCCTTTACTCTCTGACATACATCACAAACTGCTACATATTCCGCAATATCCTTCTTCATTCCGGTCCACCAGAACGTATCCTTCAAATCCAAATACATCTTGGTATTTCCTGGGTGAATCGAAATGGTGAATCATGGGCCTCTTGCAGAATCAACTTCTGATCTCCGAGTCGTTGAGCACATAAACACGATCTTCAAACCATAAGGTATCATGCTCATCCTCACGAAATCCTTTAGCTTCTCCTTTGCTTATTTTCCCCTTAATAGAAGCATTCTCCTTATCAGTTTTCTGAGCTTCTCTGATCTTATCCATCAGAGTAGACTGAATTTCCAATGCTGCTACATAGCCTCTCGGAACTATCTCCAAACATAGCTCACGAAGATTTTTGGCTAACTCCCTTGGTAAATCTCCCGTCATTAGTGTGTTGACATGACTTTTATGGCTCAACGCGTCAGCTAGTACGTTAGCCTTTCTAGGGTGATAATGCAATCTCATATCATAATCCTTGATGAGCTCCAACCATATTCTTTGTCTGAGATTCAATCTAACGCCCTCGATGCGGCTATATCTCCCATGTGTCGAAGCACGACTTAGAGGCATAACCGCATTGAAAGCAATGTCGCAAGTGAGGTAATATTCACACAACCCATGTAATACATAAGGGAAAGAGATACATAGTTGGCTTACAATCGCCACTTCACACAATTACATGAATAAAGCATTACATCATCCAGATACAAACAAGGTCCGACTACGGAACGAAAATAAAAGAAGAACCCCAAATGCGACAAAGGTCCCCGATCGACCCCAACTGGGCTCCACTACTGAACAACTAGAACGAAACAACACAAAGGACAAGATCTTCAACGAGCACCTCCTGAGCTTGGTGCGTCATCTGCACGGACTCATCAGCACCTGCAAACTGGTTTTGGAAGTATCTATGAGCCACAGGGACTCAGCAATCTCGCACCCTCGCGATCAAGACTATTTAAGCTTATGGGTAAGATAAAGGTATGAGGTGGAGCTGCAGCAAGCGACTAGCATATATGGTGGCTAACATACGCAAATGAGAGCGAGAAGAGAAGGCAAAGCACGGTCGAGAAACTGTGATCAAGAAGTGATCCTATAACAACCTACGTCAAGCATAACTCCAACAACCGTGTTCACTTCCTGGACCCCGCCGGAAAGAGACCATCACGGTTACACACGCGGTTGATGCATTTTAATTAAGGTCGACTTCAGGTTTTCTAGAACCGAACATTAACAAATTCACATCTGCCCATAACCGCGGGCATGGCTTTCGAATGTTGAAATACCTGCAGGGGTGTCCCAACTTAGCCCATGACAAGCTCTCACGGTCAACGAAGGAATAGACCTCCTCCCGAGACATTCCGATCAGACTCGGTATCCTGGTACTCCAAGACATCCTCGACAATGGTAAAACAAGTCCAGCAAGACCGCCCGATGCGCCGACATCCTAATAGGAGCTGCACATATCTTGTTCTTAGGGCAACACTGGATGAACACTACGTAGAGCTAAAACCAGCCCTCAAGTTTCCCTGAGGTGGCACTGCAAGTGGCTCTAGTTTGGACCAACACTTAGACAAGCACTGGCCCGGGGGGTTAAAATAAGATGACCCTCGGGATGCGTGACTCCCAAGGGAAAAAGGCTAGGTGGCGAATGGTAAAACCAAGGTTGGGCCTTGCTGGAGGAGTTTTATTCAAAGCGAACTGTCAAGGGGTTCCCATTATAACCCAACCGCGTAAGGAACGCAAAATCCGGGAACATAACACCGATATGACGGAAACTAGGGCGACAAGAGTGGAACAAAACACCAGGCATAAGGCCGAGCCTTCCACCCTTTACCAAGTATATAGATGCATTAATTAAATAAGATATATTGTGATATCCCAACAAAATATATCCATGTTCCAACACGGAACAAGCTCCAATCTTCACCTGCAACTAACAACGCTATAAGAGGGGCTGAGCAAAGCGGTAACGTAGCCAAACAACGGTTTGCTAGGACATGGTGGGTTAGAGGCTTGGTTCAACAATATGGGAGGCATGATAAGCAAGTGGTAGGTATCGCAGCATAGGCATGGAAAAAGAGCGAGCAACTAAGCAAGCAAAGATAGAAGTGATTTCGAGGGTATGGTCATCTTGCCTGAAATCCCGCAAGGAAGAAGAACGAGTCCATGAAGAAGACAAATGGACGTAGACGAACGAATCCTCACAAACACGACATTATCGAAACCAACCCGAAGAAGCAACACCGGAAAGGAGCAAACAACATAGTAAACAACCACCACATAAGCATGGCATGATGCACAACCAAGTATGATGCATGTCCAGTTTAAATATGCATGGCATGGCAAAGTGCACAAACAATACTACAAATTAAGTGGATCTCAATATGCAACGAGTTGCATATTGACGGAACACCACATGACTTATTTAGTTCTCTCTCGGTTATGTACCAAACAATATTAAATGTTATTAAACATGGCAAGAGATGAAACATGAGTAAACTAAACATTTAGGCCAGTTTAAATGAGGCCGGAAATAACAAACAACAATTCCGGTAAATCCCCATATGCATTTAGCAATTTAATGCAATAACAATTTTTAAACATATTAAATGTTGTTATCATGATGCGGATGTCATGTTCAAGTTTATGCAATTTTAAGAAAATGTTAACAAGAGCATATTATGAAGCATTTGTCATCGTGGCGGAAATGAAAAAGGGTGCCACGATAACGAAACGGAAATGATGCCGCGGCAACAATTTGATGATCCGGTAGCTCACGGGGATACCGGTGCAAAAGGAAGTGGGTGCGAGTGTGTCATGCAAAAAGATGGGGTGCTCCCGGATTCTGGATTCCCACATGACGGCGGCAAGACAAAAGAGGGGCTTCGTGCAACGGGCAACTTGGACACGGAGCAACACACGGTTCAACTCATACATCGCAAGCATCCATCCACGGGCGGTCGTTCTCGGCGGTTATACCTTCAAAGTGTGCATTGTCGGACCGGACCAAGTTCATAGAGGGAAGTAGGCGTTCACGGGTCGTCGAGGGAAGTAGTGGTTCATGTCCGTAGATGTTCGGGGTCACGATACGGAACTTGATTTCCACGGGGGTCTTCCGCGATGGTCGTGGTACATGTTTCGTAGACGTTCGTGGTCGCCGATAGTTGTACATAGTCGTTGTTGGACTTGCCGGATCCGATGCATCCGGGCGTAGTGGTGCACTTTCACGAAGTAGGTCGTACACGTCATCGGTAGATGTTCGCTTGATGGCCTTCAACAGCGGTAGTGGTTCTCATTTCGTCATGGAACTTGGCGATTTCGGAGACGGCGGAAGACGAACTTGGCGGTCCTCGTTGACCTAGTACTTGGCGTTTCCCGATTCGGTGACCTTTTTTCGGCATCGGACGTCGAGGTACTTGGCGGATCTGTGGAGCTCGCGGTCTGTCGTGGTACTTGACGGTCTCGCACGGGGCAGCAACATGGCAGTCTTGGCGGCCAACAAAGGGGTCGCGGTGACCACGATGATGAACAGGGGCGCGACACCATGGCGGGGAGGCGGCGTTCCCGTTTCGTTTGTCACGGGAAACCACGGCAGCAGCAGGAACGACGGCTCTGGCGTGGGGCTGCCCGGTTCTCGCCGAAGCCATGGCCAGAGACGGGTGGTGCGGCTTCCTGAGGAGCCTAGGGCGGCCATGCAGGAGAGGGAGGCGAAGGCGGGAGGAGGCGCTGAGGCGGACGGGTGAGGGGGCGGCCATGGCGGCGCTGGTCGTTGGCATCAGGCCGCGTGGCCCGCGGGCAAGCAGCGAGGCGAGGAAGGCAGCAACAGGCGCGGGGAAGGGCAGAAACGGAGGAAGGGGGCCGCACGAAGGGCGTCGTGCTTGCCGGCGTAGGGCGGCGGCCTACTAGAGAGGAAGCAGGACCAGAGGGGCGGCAGAGCAGCGAGGCGAGAGGGAGAGGTCGAGCGTGAGATGGGATCGGGCAGAGGCATCGAGCGCGGGCGCTCCTTCCTAGCGGCGCGAGCAGCGGGACAAGAGGAGAGACGAGGGGGGATCGGGAAGGACGAGGGGTGGCGGCGCTGGTGTTGGGGTCGAGGGAAAGGGAGATCGGGCTAGGGTTAGGTAGTGAGGGTGCCAGTTGGGCCTATGGTGGGCCGAGGGGAGCAGGGTGGCCTGGCTGGCCAGCCCAGAGGAGAGGGAGGCTGCTGGGCTCTCCACTCCCTCTCTCATCTATTTTCTTTAACAGAAAATAAGAGAAGAAAAAGAAATGAAGAGGGGGTTTAGGGAGCAAAGTTGGACTCGCGAATAAATTTCCCGGACTCACAAAAATATGTTAGGTCCGAGAAAATTAGGAAAGACCGAGATTGAAACAATAAATTCAAATTTCTTTGAATTTAATTAAAAAGGTTTGAACTAGGTTAGGTTCTAGGAGTTTCCAAAAATGTTGAGAATTTTGGTACAGCTCCAGAAAATGATGAAAGAATAAATAGCAAGGTTCGAGGTCAAGCAGCGGGATAACAAAGATATGGGGAAATTTGCAAGTGTGTTTTAGGTGATTCCAAAAGAATGGATAATTTTTATAATAGCTCCACTAATATCGGGAGGATATGTTATAAAGAGAACTCACCCTGTGAATTCCCTCAATTTAAATGGACCGAACATCCATACGATTTATTTAGTTGAGTTGCAACAATTAATGATATGATGGCATGATGACATGATGCAATGCACATGATGCAGAGATGAATGCAGCCGACGAAACAAATCAACAACGAATCTCGGAAAACCCTGGAAGGCATCTGAAGCTCCGGTCTTGGGGCGTTACAACACTCCACCACTACGAGAGGATCTCGTCCCGAGTTCTAGGATGGCACCGGAGGGAAAACGGAGGAGGAAGAGAAGAGGTAAAACTAAGTTGCTTCTTGACAATTGAGTGAAACCAAAGAAGCTTGAAAAGGTTGAGCAAGTTGAAAGAAAGAAAGCAACAGGGCGGAACAAAGTTGAAAGCACTCTGTTAAGAAAGAGGAATAAGAAAGAACCGATTCGGGTAGCACTTCAGTTGAAAAGACATGAAGACTTGATAAAATAAAAGAGCTTGAGCAAAAGGGACACAACACTCCGGTTAAATGGATAAACCAAGAAAAGAACATGATCCTAACAAAACGAAAAGATGAAACATCACAATGTCTCTAGAAGAAAAAAATAGAAGTTAGATCATTGAAATAGAAGAATGGAGAAGAAAATGCCAACATCTGCCACAAAGGAGCTCGACAAGGCATCTTTAGGAGAAGGGTCGAGCGGAGTTGTTGGAACACCAACAACGAAAAGAATACGCTTGAGATGGTCTTATAGAATGCATCTCAAATTATGAGGTGACAACCTGCCACTAACGAAAACAATGGATTTGAATTGATAAAAATAAGGAGACGAGAAACTTATTTCACCGGGAGGATAAAGAAGAGCTTGGATCATTTATGAGCACCATAGATAGCAACAGTCCTTAGGGATGGCTTTAGGTGAAACATAACCCAAGACAATTCCAACGAATAGGTTGATGGATTTAAAATATCCCAATCTTGATAGCATGTGAATCATGAAAAAATGAACTCAAATTATCAAGAATAACATAATACCACCTCCAAAGATACGATAGACAGAAATGCACTCCGGATTGCAAGATGAAGAAACTTAAGGTCCTTAGAAAAGAATCACGATGAACGCTTCGAGAAGGAAATAAATCCTTGATGAACCAACATCTTGAGCCTTCGTGAAAACTCCGGTAGAAAAAGAATGATCAAACGAAATGGTGGATGAAAAGAATAAGTTTGAAACCTTGCAATGATTTAGATGGATCTCCGGAATGGTATAATTGAAAGAGGTTGGAACTCTGGGAAGAAAAGACAAGATGAACAATTGAGATCAAGAATTTTGATGAACCTCTGAAATAGGGAATTAATCGTTTGGATGAAACAAGAATAAGAATTACATTGTGCTTATCCTTCACCAATTAAATTGATGACAATGAACGGACTTGGCATACTACTTATTCTCGTAGAAAGGATTAAGATAGATATAGCGCAAACTTAAGAAGGTATTTCGACGAACCGCCGGTAGAATTGAAAACAACGGATAAATAGATAAGATAAGGAGGAAGAGAAATCTTGAATGAACCACCGTAAGAATTGAAAATGATCGAAGTAGGGGTGCATCACCGGTAAGAATTAGCAAATGAACGAAGGTTCTTGAGAGAATTTAGATACATGAGAACGAAGAGATCAAAAACTGATTAGAGGATATTTGATTGATGCACCGGCAAGATAGGAGAATGATAACTGACAGCTGAGAATGAATAAACCTGAATTGATGGACTCCGGATAACAAACTGAGAAGACTCTTGAATATCTCCTGATGGGTGAAAAAGATTCTCACAATCAAAAATAAATATGAGAGGATGGCAACAAGCTAGCACCATGAATCTTGAAGAGAATGTAGCAAGATTAAAGAGAAACTCTACTTCGGTCTTCAATATCTGAGAATGACGATGAGAAACAACACCAAATTGTTGAGATACTCTGGGATGAAAATGGAAAGGTTGAGCTGACGATGAAAGAATTTGAAAGAACAAGGGGAAAGGCATTTGACTGATGATAATTCATTCTTACGTCAATTTTGAAATGAATTTGAGAATAACTCCAGAAAAATAAGAAGAGTCAGGTAAGATCCTGGGAAAAGACTTGTGGGTTAGGGCCCACTTAAAAGAAACACCGTAGAACGATTTACAAGAGAGAAAGGACCGGTTGAATTAAATGGCTAGAATGAGATAACAACCTCGAAAGATCTTGAACGACTGCAGAGTGGAAACACGAATCTTCTGAGCTATCTTTGGCACTCGGGAACAAATGAATAGCGAGAAGTGAAAGATTATGAGGTGTACCGGCATGAGAAGGTATTGAAACGAGGAAAAAGTTATATGAGATCAACACCGAAAGCTTGATTTGAATCCACCGGAGAAGATAAAAGAAATGAAGAATGATGAACTAGAAGTTCCGTTAGTATCTTCATGAGAATCACCAGATAAGAACATTGAAGGAAAAGAATAGAGAGGCTTCACATTAATAAGATGGATACTCGATTAAGAAATCTGAGTCCTTAAAGAAAACAAAGGGAGGGAGGGCGGGAAAAACAAAGGCAACTTGGAGATGGATGACACAAACAACATTGAGAAGAACTGATACTTGATCTTGTGAATGTTGACAATATTGGATCCACTTGAAGAGAAACACGCCGGTTAAAAGGATTGACAAAAACAATCTTGATGATCAAGAAGGATTGGTATTCACATCGGAGTATGAGAACACCATTTGGGGAAGGTATGGAATCAACATTTGACTTCGAAGCAACTCGAATACCACAATTGAAAACAAAACAAAGGATTGGCTTGCAAAATAAGCCGGAACAAACATATGATAGAGATTTCGTCCGAAGTTTTCGTGGTGGGGCCTACACGGGCTCGATCGTACAGCACCATCATGTACAAGGCAGTGCACATGACATATGAAGCGTCCCCGAGTCGGCATAGCCAAGGACTCTTTAAGACACAACGAGACCACTGTAAAACCGACCGTGAATAGGCGGACCACTAGGCGTCGAACCCCAATTTCATATCATACATCTCTCGAAAAGATATCCTAAGAGCTACTTGACTTCCCACCTATGAAACTCCCGAACCTTTCCGGTTCTGCAATCAGGTGTTGGGGATACAGGGGAAGCATAATATCTCACCCAAAGCTAGCAAATCCTATATCCAGTTGTATCCATCCTTCAACACATAACCAAGAAACCTTCGGAAATCGTCTACCTCAACCTTCGAAAAGCATCCATTATACGAGTTATGGCAATACTCCCGAACTCTCACCCCAGTACTGGGTGGCGTCGAGGTTATCTCACCAACGAACTGCATAAAAGAGATTTTCGATGTCGGCGTACTAAACTCAGGTATTCCAGAATTGCAACGATAAAATTATGACGACAACACCTCAGAGCTCAACTCCCCGGGACACTTCCACAAAACCCCTGACAGGAGGCACCAAGAAAATGTTCTCGTCACAAAACCATCGGAATGATTCCAAGATACCCGCGTGATCCTAAAATTTTTTTTAGTGAAATTTGAGAAGAGAAGAGTCAAAACTCTACGTCAGGATGCCTTACCAGAGCGATGAGGAGACTAGGAAGTAAAAAGAATTCCTAACTCTCCGATATATAATTCCTAAATGACTCAAAACATTTTTCTAGACTCAACTCGTCCGCTAATTCGATCAAGCAGTGGGGGCTCCTAAGGTCGGGGAAGGCTCTGATTACCAACTTGTAACGCCCTCGATGCGGCTATATCTCGCACGTGTCGAAGCATGACTTAGAGGCATAACCGCATTGAAAGCAATGTCGCAAGTGAGGTAATCTTCACACAACCCATGTAATACATAAGGGAAAGAGATACATAGTTGGCTTACAATCCCCACTTCACACAATTACATGAATAAAGCATTACATCATCCAGATACAAACAAGGTCCGACTACGGAACCAAAATACAAGAAGAACCCCAAATGCGACAAAGGTCCCCGATCGACCCCAACTGGGCTCTACTACTGAACAACTAGAACGAAACAACACAAAGGACAAGATCTTCAACAAGCTCCTCCTGAGCTTGGTTGCGTCATCTACACGGACTCATCGGCACGTGCAAACTGGTCTTGGAAGTATCTGTGAGCCACAGGGACTCAGCAATCTCGCACCCTCGCGATCAAGACTATTTAAGCTTATGGGTAAGATAAAGGTATGAGGTGGAGCTGCAGCAAGCGACTAGCATATATGGTGGCTAACATACGCAAATGAGAGCGATAAGAGAAGGCAAAGCACGGCCGAGAAACTATGATCAAGAAGTGATCCTATAACAACCTACGTCAAGCATAACTCCAACAACCGTGTTCACTTCCCGGACCCCGCCGGAAAGAGACCATCACGGTTACACACGCGGTTGATGCATTTTAATTAAGGTCGACTTCAGGTTTTCTACAACCGGACATTAACAAATTCCCATCTTCCCATAACCGTGGGAACAGCTTTCGAAAGTTCAAATCCCTGCAAGGGTGTCCCAACTTAGCCCATGACAATCTCTCACAGTCAACGAAGGAATAGACCTCCTCCCGAGACTTTCCGATCAGACTCGGTATCCCGGTACTCCAAGACATCCTCGACAATGGTAAAACAAGTCCAGCAAGACCGCCCGATGCGCTGACATCCTGATAGGAGCTGCACATATCTCGTTCTCAGGGCAACACCGGATGAACACTACGTACAACTAAAACCAGCCCTCAAGTTTCCCCGAGGTGGCGCCGCAAGTGGCTCTAGTTTGGACCAACACTTAGACAAGCACTGGCCCGGGGGGGTTAAAATAAGATGACCCTCGGGATGTGTGACTCCCAAGGGAAAAAGGCTAGGTGGCGAATGGTAAAACCAAGGTTGGGCCTTGCTGGAGGAGTTTTATTCAAAGCGAACTGTCAAGGGGTTCCCATTATAACCCAACCGCGTAAGGAACCCAAAATCCGGGAACATAACACCGATATGACGGAAACTAGGGCGGCGAGAGTGGAACAAAACACCAGGCATAAGGCCGAGCCTTCCACCCTTTACCAAGTATATAGATGCATTAATTAAATAAGATATATTGTGATATCCCAACAAAATATATCCATGTTCCAACACGGAACAAGCTCCAATCTTCACCTGCAACTAACAATGCTATAAGAGGGGCTGAGCAAAGTGGTAACGTAGCCAAACAATGGTTTGCTAGGACAAGGTGGGTTAGAGGCTTGGTTCAACAATATGGGAGGCATGATAAGCAACTGGTAGGTATCGCAGCATAGGCATGGCAAAAGAGCGAGCAACTAAGCAAGGAAAGATAGAAGTGATTTCGAGGGTATGGTCATCTTGCCTGAAATCCCACAAGGAAGAAGAACGAGTCCATGAAGAAGACAAACGGACGTAGACAAACGAATCCTCACAAACGCGACGTTATCGGAACCAACCCGAAGAATCAACACCGGAAAGGAGCAAACAACATAGTAAACAACCACCACATAAGCATGGCATGATGCACAACCAAGTATGATGCATGTCCGGTTTAAATATGCATGGCATGGCAAAGTGCACAAACAATACTACAAATTAAGTGGATCTCAATATGCAACGAGTTGCATATTGACGGAACACCACATGACTTATTTAGTTCTCTCTCGGTTATGTACCCAACAATATTAAATGTTATTAAACATGGCAAGAGATGAAACATGAGTAAACTAAACATTTAGGCCAGTTTAAATGAGGCCGGAAATAACAAACAACAATTCCGGTAAATCCCCATATGCATTTAGCAATTTAATGCAACAACAATTTTTAAACATATTAAATGTTGTTATCATGATGCGGATGTCATGTTCAAGTTTATGCAATTTTAAGAAAATGTTAACAAGAGCATATTATGAAGCATTTGTCATCGTGGCAGAAATGAAAAAGGGTGCCACGATAACGAAACGGAAATGATGCCGCGGCAACAATTTGATGATCCGGTAGCTCACGGGGATACCGGTGCAAAAGGAAGTGGGTGCGAGTGTGTCATGCAAAAAGATGGGGTTCTCCCGGATTCCGGGTTCCCACATGACGGCGGCAAGACAAAAGAGGTGCTTCGTGCAATGGGCAACTCGGACACGGAGCAACACATGGTTCAACTCATACATCGCAAGCATTCATCCACGGGCGGTCGTTCTCGGCGGTTATACCTTCGAAGTAGCATTGTCGGAACGGACCAAGTTCGTAGAGGGAAGTAGGCGTTCACGGGTCGTCGAGGGAAGTAGTTGTTCATGTCCGTAGACCTTCGGGGTCACGACACGGAACTTGATGTCCACGGGGGTCTTCCGCGATGGTCGTGGTACATGTTTCGTAGACGTTCGTGGTCGCCGATAGTTGTACATAGTCGTTGTTGGACTTGCTGGATCCGATGCCTCCGGGCATAGTGGTGCACGTTCACGAAGTAGGTCGTACACGTCGTCGGTAGATGTTCGCTTGATGGCCTTCAACGGCGGTAGTGGTTCTCATTTCATCGTGGAACTTGGCGATTTCGGAGACGGCGGAAGACGAACTTGGCGGTCCTCGTTGACCTAGTACTTGGCGTTTCCCGGTTCGATGACCATTTTCGGCATCGGACGTTGAGGTACTTGGCGGATCCGTGGAGCTCACGGTCTGTCGTGGTACTTGACGGTCTCGCACGGGGCAGCAACATGGCAGTCTTGGCGGCCAACACAGGGGTCGCGGTGACCATGATGATGAACAGGGGCGCGACACCATGGCGGGGAGGCGGCGTGCCGATTTCGTTTGTCACGGGAAACCACGGCAGAAGCAGGAACGACAGCTCTGGCGTGGGGCTTCCCGGTTCTCGCCGTAGCCATGGCCAGAGACGGGTGGCACGGCTTCCTGAGGAGCCTAGGGCGGCCATGCAGGAGAGGGAGGCAAAGGCGGGAGGAGGCGCTGAGGCGGACATGTGAGGGGGCGGCCACGGTGGTGCTGGTCGCCGGCATCAGGCTGCGTGGCCCGCGGGTAAGCAGCGAGGCGAGGAAGGCAGCAACAGGCACGGGGAAGGGCAGAAACGGAGGAAGGGGGCCGCACGAAGGGCGTCGTGCTCGCCGACGTAGGGCGGAGGTCTACTAGAGAGGAAGCAGGAGCAGAGGGGCGGCAGAGCAGCGAGGCGAGAGGGAGAGGTCCAGCGTGAGATGGGATCGAGCAGAGGCATCGAGCGCGGACACTCCTTCCTAGCGGCGCGAGCAGCGGGACAAGAGGAGAGACGAGGGGGGATCGGGAAGGACGAGGGGTGGCGGCGCTGGTGTTGGGGTCGAGGGAAAGGGAGATTGGGCTAGGGTTAGGTAGTGAGGGTGTCGGTTGGGCCTATGATGGGCCGAGGGGAGCAGGGTGGCCTGGCTGGCCGGCCCAGAGGAGAGGGAGGCTGCTGGGCTCTCCACTCCCTCTCTCATCTATTATTCTTTAATAGAAAAAAGAGAAGAAAAAGAAATGAAGAGGGGGTTAGGGAGCAAAGTTGGACTCGCGAATAAATTTCCTGGACTCACAAAAATATGTTAGGTCCGAGAAAATTAGGAAAGACCAAGAATGAAAGTATAAATTCAAATTTATTTGAATTTAATTCAAAAGGTTTGAACTAGGGTAGGTTCTAGGAGTTTCCAAAAATGTTGAGAATTTTGGTAGAGCTCCGGAAAATGATGTAAGAATAAATGGCAAGGTTCGAGGTCAAGCAGCGAGATAACAAAGGCATGGGGAAATTTGCAAGTGTGTTTTAGGTGATTCCAAAAGAATGGATAATTTTTATAATAGCTCCACTAATATCGGGAGGATATGTTATAAAGAGAACTCACCCTGTGAATTCCCTCAATTTAAATGGACCGAACATCCATACGATTTATTTAGTTGAGTTGCAACAATTAATGATATGATGGCATGATGACATGATGCAATGCACATGATGCAGAGATGAATGCAACCGACGAAACAAATCAACAACGAATCTCGGAAAACCCTGGAAGGCATCTGAAGCTCCTGTCTTGGGGCGTTACATTCAACTCTTTCTGCATGAAAATGTACTTTAAACTCTTGTGATATGTGTACACCTCACAATGATTTCCAGTGAGAAAGTGTCTCCAGGTTTTCAATGCATGCACTACGGCTGCTAATTCAAAATCATGCGTAGCATAATTCAACTCATGGGGCTTGAGCTGTCGTGAGGCATATGAAACAACTCTTCCTTCTTGCATAAGCACTGCTCCAAGTCCTCGACGTGAAGCGTCGCAATACACCTCATAATCCTTGGTCTGATCTGGCAAAATCAACACAGGTGATGTAACCAAACGTTTCTTCAACTCCTGGAAACTGGCCTCACATTCCTCGGTCCATATGAACTTGGTATCCTTCTTCAACAACTCTGTCATAGGCTTTGCAATCTTCGAGAAATTTTCAATGAATCTCCGGTAGTATCCTGCGAGTCCAAGAAAACTCCGGATCTCTCCAACTGTTGTTAGTGCTTCCCAATTTGTCACAGTGTCAACCTTGGTGGGATCTACTGCTATACCTTCTCCAGATATAACGTGTCCGAGAAATCCAACTTCCTTCAACCAAAACTCACATTTGCTAAACTTGGTATATAACTGATTTTCTTTGAGCTTACCAAGTACCAAACGCAAATGCTCCTTATGCTCCTCTTCATTCTTCGAGTAAACTAGGATATCATCAATGAACACCACGATGAACTTATCCAAAAACTACATAAACACTTTGTTCATCATGTTCATAAAATATGCAGGTGCGTTAGTCAGACCAAATTAGGGGTGGAAACGGATCGGATGCGGATCGGATAGTGCTCCTGCCACTTCCATTTTCATATTTTCAAAACAAATACGAATCCGAATACGGATATTATCGGATACGGATGCGGCTCGGATATTATTCAAATATGGATACGTATCGGATATTTTGTTGATTCGGAACGGATACGAATAATATCAACATATTGCTTAAGTAAATTAGTCGATACCTATGTGACCTGAAATAATCAACTTGTGACATACAATAAGTCAATGATAAATAGGTTTATGAATAAATATTATTGTAATGCATAATAATTTATAAGTTTAATCATATAAATAGTAAAATTTGACCACTTATTTGGCTTTTATGTTGGATAATTGGAATATTGGGTCTAGAATTTTGAAAATTACCTCCCATAATCTTATTTGGATATGGATATATCCACTTCCAAATCCATATTTGTCTCAAAATCTCCTACCATATTTTATTTTTTATTTGTTTAATAAATTCGGATACGGATAATTTCCATTTCAATTTCCATTTTGGTCCGGATGCGGATGTTTTGGATACGAATAGGCATTTTCTCGAATACGAATATCGGATATTTTGGATTATCCGCTACCAATTTCCACCCCTAGACCAAATGACATAACGGTATACTCGTACAGCCCATAACTGGTGGTAAAAGCCGTCTTAGGTATATCCTGTTCTCGAATCTTCAACTGATGGTATCATGATCGCAGATCGATCTTGGAAAATACCTTAGCTCCTTGCAATCGATCAAACAGATCATTGATCATCGGTAGTGGGTACTTGTTCTTGATGGTTACTTCATTCAATCCTCGATAATCAACAACCATCCTTAACGATCCATCCTTCTTCTGCACTAGAAGTACTGGCGATCCCCAAGGTGAAGAACTTGGGCGAATATAACATTTATCCAGTAACTCCTTAATCTGCTTCTTAATCTCTTCCAAATCCTTTGCGGGCATCATATATGGTCTCTTAGATATTGGCCCTGTGCCTGGCAAAAGCTCAATAAAAAACTCAATATCTCTATCCGATGGCATGCCTGGCAACTCTTCTGGAAATACATCAGGGAAGTCCTTCACTACTGGTACTTCCTCCTGCACAACTCCTATTAGGCAATTTACTTGAGTCCTTTTCGGCACATGTCAGGATACATACTTGATCCTTCTCCCTTCTGGGGTGGTAAGCAAAATTGACTTACTGGCACATTCAATGTTCCCTTCATACTTTGATAACCAATCCATGCCTAATATCACATCCAATCCTTGAGATTCCAATACTATTAGGTCTGAGGGAAATACGTAGTTACCAATCCTTAATGGTAACCAATCACACCATAGACTAGCCATATACTCTGCTCCAGGCGAGGTTACTAACATGGGTGACCTAAGGGCTTGGGTTGGCAGTTTATACTTATCCACAAATCCCCTTGATATGTATGAATGCGATGCACTAGTATCAAAAAGAACGAGTGCAGTAAATGACTTAACCAAAAACTTACCTATTACTACATCGGGCTGGGCTTCAACCTCCTCCACATTTACGTGGTTCACCTGTTCCCTGTTGAAAGGGTTCGGCTTCTTCCCAGAGCTTCCATTGTCATTTCCATTCTGGGCTTCAGGACATTCATTAACGTAATGTCTGGTCTTCTGGCACTTAAAGCAAGTGACTTGGCTCAGGTCTCTCTTGGCTGGGGTTGATGGGTTTGTACGGTTCTGGCCATTGCTTCCTCCATTCCCATTACCATTCTTGGTGCCATTATGATTGTGTGAGCTACCTCCTCCATGGATATGCTGAAAATGTCCTCTCGGTCTAGGGGTAAAACGTGGCTTCTGCTGAGCTCCAGAATTGTACTTCCCTTGTCCATACTTCCTCTTGTGGTTCTCAATTTGCTGCTGCTTCCCTTCAATCATGAGAGCATGATCTACCAACTCCTGGTAGTTGTTGAAGGTTGCTACCATCAACTGCATGCTCAACTCATCATTCAGTCCTTCCAGAAACTTCTCCCGCTTAGCTGCATCCGTAGCAACATCATCTGGGGCATAACGTGCTAGCTTACTAAAGTCCTCCACATACTGGCCAACTGTCCGCCCTCCTTATCGCAAGTTGCGAAACTCACGCTTCCTCATGGCCATAGCTCCTGCTGAAACATGGGCAGTACGGAAAGCCTGCTGAAACTGGTACCATGTGACAGTGTCGACAGGGAAAGGCTGTGAAATTCTCCCAACATGATGCTACGGGTCCTTCAAGCTGATGTGCGGCAAACTTCACCTTTTCCACATCTGTGCATCCTGCCGTGGTCAACTCTCTTGCTGTCTTGCGGAGCCAATCATCTGCTACTATTGGCTCGGTGCTACTGGAAAACACCGGCGGATTCAGCCTAAGAAAACGGGCTAAGTGGTCAACAGGTGGTGGTGGTGGTGGGTTGTTGTTGTTGTTCCCCTGATTCTGATTCTGTACTAGCAACTGCATCAATGTGTTCTGCTAGTGGATCAACTGGGTGTGCTCCGGTGGAAAGGTAAATCCGAGGTCACGTCTTGGAGGCATCTGAGGGTTTAGAAAAGATGAGATTTAAGAATAGAGAGGGGTCTAGAGAGAAAACACTACCCATATGCACATGAGGCAAAAGCAAACAATTCACTTCATTCAATCAAACAAGGGCATACAATCGATCTAGCTATCGCAAAAGTGCTCGGACTACTATATTTACATGGTGGACCACTACTACTGTTGGGGTGGTCTACTAGAAATATTCTTCGGTTGCAGACTCCATGATATCTGCTCCAGCTTCATCAACATAGTCATCATCACTATTATCTGGATCCGAGTCGATGTCGTCGATGATGATGTAGTCTTCTGGGCAAATCTCCTTGGGTTCTTCGTCTTTCTTCTACTGGTGTAGGGCCTCCCATAAATATTCCAATCTTCTTGATTAGATCATCATTCTTCTCCATTAATACTTCGATTTCCTCTTCATAATCTTCACGTGTAGCCTTGAGTTCTTCCTCCAGTTCCTTGATTCTTGTCCTTGCCTTCTTCAGATCTATCATGTCGGCGCACATCTGGTTCTCCTGACGTCGAATGTGTTGGTTTAACTCTTGGATAAAAGCTACAATTGATCTATCCTTCTTCGTGCTGATCATCTCCCAATGTCATCTTGGCGCCCACAAATCTGGTAGATAGTATCCTTGAGATCATTGCGGTAAACTTCTCCAATGAGTCCCATGACGATGTGAGCTGCCATGCTCTTTCCTAGACTCCATGTTGGTGCATCAAAGGAAAACTCTATGGGCTCGGTGACTGGCATGAACGTCCTTCCTGGAACTTGAACTTGAATCATCCAGCGCTCTTCTTCAGGTAATGTGGCGTTGTAGGTTCCGGTGAAGCTTGGTACTCCTATGTTCAGATATCTAGTGACATCCTTCAAGTGACGTCCAAAGGGTGTATCTTCATCTTGTTGGGTGAACTTGTTCCTTGCATCCGCCATCCTAAAAGAGTAGAAAAGATGAGGAGTTAGAATGAGAAGAGAGTAGTGATCTAGGGCTTTAGCTTAGTGGTCGTGTCCTACAGTCAGCGTGTGCTCTGATACCATCTTGTAGCGACCAGACCTCAAACGGTCCAATCTCTGTGCTCAGGTGTCATCCATGGATCAGTAATGCTGACACCACACAGTACTTGAAGGATTTATAACAGAGTAGCAATCACACACTTATTACATCGAGAGTCTCAAAACAGAACTTATTACAATAAATATGGCTGAAGGCCATCTAATAATGATAACAGCGAAAGGCTTGGAAGATAAGTGAGTCCATCAACTCCAACGGCATCACTGAGTATAGAACCACGACCTAAAAGCACCTTACTCGTTGTCTGAAAAGTCTGCAACATGAACATTGTAGCCCGAAACGGGTCAGCACATGGAATATGCTGGCAAAGTAACACATAGAGAGCAATGAAATAATAAGGCTATTCTATATGCATATTTGGTTGGTGGAAAGCTCTATGGTTACAGTTTTGCGTAAAGCCAATTTTTCCCTACTACAAAGGAATAATTTTTTTTAACTATCATGGTAGTTGTTAAACATTGAGAATGGTTGACAGCATTCTCAATCCCAATTAAGCATCATCATTAAAACCCAACAAAATTAATTAGAGTAACATGATGAGATTCACATGATAATCCAAGTACTAGATACTCAAGATGTCCATAACCAGGGACACGGCTAACCATGATTAGTTTATACACTCTGCAGAGGTTTGCGCACTTTTCCCCACAAGACTCGATCTCCTCCGTTGGATTTCTCGCACTACATGGTGTTTGAGAAACGGATGATCGAGATATAGTCTTTCAGAAGCGCTAGCACCTTACGAATGGGTAGACCGTACCAACCTAAATCCCCTACATCTGCTAGTCTACCACTGTAAGAGTTCACACGACTTAGTCAACTATGCTAGAGCCCATAGTAGCTTGTGGCTGCACACGGAAGTTTCTAGCACGAATAATCTCATGATCCCTTTGAGCCTGGGTGGCGGTCCAATAGAAAACAGGCAATTGCTAGAATACCCAGGTGCCTCAATCCACCCAGATGTGTATTTAAGTTGCCACCTTAGATAACCATTAATTTAACAATCTCACATCTGTCATTGATTTCACTCACCCAATCCACATCTACTAGCATAGCATGGCATAAAAGCAAACATAGAAGTAACTCCCAAAGGTTTGATAATAAACAGGTAATAGGCACTACCTCAACTACTTCCCAAACCCACAATTTAATTGGATCCTAATCATGCAATGTGTGAGGGTTGCTCTAATGCAATAAAAACTGGGTAGTACGAGGTATGATAAAAGTGTTACTTGCCTTGCTGATGATCCGCAAAACCTAGCGATTCGAAGTAGCAAGCAGCGCACTCCGGGTACTCTATCGCAAACAAACTAGCATACAATAAGTACTCGATTAATGCATAGGTACAACTCAAATAAGAGATCTAACCAGATAGTTCAACTTAAGAACTCCGGTTGGCAAAAAGAATCAAACCGAACGAAGCAACGAAAGACAAATGGCAAAAGAAACAAGCTTTGTTTACTATTCTGGATCTAGGGCAATTTTTACCGAGGAAAAAACTTGTTTGAGTTGTTTAAATGGAAAGAGGTTTTCGAGACGAACCTCCAGGCGCTTGAATCGCCTGATTCCGATAAACGAGCGAAAAGTTAAACTAAAACAAACATCAGATCAGAAATCGCGATCAAAAAATCGCGGATTAAATCCGAGAAAAAGAAAAAATGACGAACAGGTTAACGAACAAACGTTCATTAACAGGAACTAAATGATGAACGCGTTCGGTAAAACGAACGAACGAGCGAACGCTCGCTAAATAAATAAACCGGAGAAAAACCGATCTATTTAAAAAAATGAAAACTAGGTGTAACGCCCCAGATATTACTTTCCCAATTTGTACTCCAACTCTTGCCGTTTCCGGCATTAAGTTATATTTATTCCTCGGGTTTGGGTCTTTGTCTCCGTGTGTTGTTTTCGTTTTCATGCATCTCATATCATGTCATCACGTGCATTGCATTTGCATACATGTTCATCTCATGCATTCGAGCATTTTCCCCGTTGTTCGTTTTGCATTCCGGCGCTTCGTTCTCCTCCGGTGGCCATTTCTAGCTTTCTTTCGTGTGTGGGGATTAAACATTTCCGGATAGGACCGCGACTTGCCATGCGGCCTTGGTTTACTACCGGTAGACCGCCTGTCAAGTTTCGGGTCATTTGGACTTCGTTTGATACTCCAACGGTTAACCGAGGGACCGAAAAGGCCTCGTGTGTGTTGCAGCCCAACACCCCTCCAATTTGGCCCAAAAACCACCAAACTCTGCTCCATCGTCTCGATCGTTCGATCACGATCACGTGGACGAAAACCGCACCTCATTTGGACACTCCTAGCTCCCTCTACCGCTATTTATACCCCCTCCATTTTCGGATCTCGTCTTCCACCTCGAAACCCTACTCCAAAAAAAAGGTCCCCGCACCGAGCCGGACACGTCCGACTCGGCCGGACAAAAATCGCAGCGCCCGCCGCCGCCACGTCAGCGCCGCGCCCGATCCGGGCCCCCGAGGCCCATCCGCCGCCGCGCCGCACCAAGGAGTCCCCGCCGCCACATCGCTGCCTCCCTCCGCCGTGAAGACCGCCGCCGCCGACCTAGCTCGACGCCGGGCGCCGCAAGGTGCCAGGCGCCACCGCCTTGCACGCCGTGTGCCGCGTCGTCCAGCGCCACCAGCCGGAGCGCCCCTCCCCGCCGCCGCCGCGCCCGGATCCGGCGAGGTCCGGGCCGGATCTGCCCTCACCGGCCTCCTCCGCAGCCTCCCTTGCCGGAGTTGACCTCGGCAGGCATGCCCGGATCTGATGAGCTGCTACAGTACCCCGCGGTGGAACCCTAGATCTAGGGTTGACTTCTCCTTCTCCCCCCTAATTTTTATGCCTACTTTGACTGCTCATATCTCCGCATCCGTAGCTCCGTTTTGGACATATTATATATCACAATCTTCGTCTCGATGAGTCCATCATTTCATTCCATTGCATCATTTGCATTTGAGTTCATCTTGATGCCCAAAATGCTGTTAGAAGGAGGCATCATGAGTTAAATTGCAGATCCGTTAGCTCAACATTGACTTTTGTCATTTTTTGCCATGATTATTGTGTGCATGATATGCCTGTGCCCTTTGGGATGAATTGTTAAGCATTTTGTCTTCTTTCCAGAGGTGCCACCCATGCATTTTTAGGATGTGTGTGTTGTCTTGTGCATGCTTGCAAAGAGGGGTACCTGAGATTGCTGATTTCTGGGACTTTGTGATTTTCACTAAGTCTGGGATGTTTTAGTTCATGATGCTATATGTCCAGCTTGTTTCCTAGTGATCCGTGCCCCTTTTGAGTATGTTCAGTAAGGGACATTTGCTAATCTTGTTGTGCTATATCCATCCATGTCTTTACTTGTTATGTTGGAGCCCCCTAGGTTGAGTCAATCGGGCTCAACTTTTGCATAGTTGTGTATTTGGGCAGATCGTCAACTCTTTTTCGATTTTGCCGGTGCTATTGCTAGTGACTCATGCATGCTATGCCATTGTTCTTTACATGTCTGGCTAGCATTTTGTGCCTTCTTTACGGATATATGCTTTCCTTGCCATGACTTGCACCGTAGTGAGTGCATCGAGCTCGTTGACATGCCTCCGTGAGTTATAGTTTCAGCATGTCTCAGTTTTCACTAAGTCTGAAAACTGATTGTGTTTCATCTATGTTCGTGTGCTCGGTAGAGTATTTTGTGAACCTTTTTGGCCCCAGGTCACTTTGGGTGTTTTGTTAAGCTTGTTGAGTAACTCCAGGCCATGCTCTTACTTTCCGTGTTCAGGTTATGTTTCTTGTTGTTTTGCTGCTCCGAAGAGGGCATCGTGGGCTGAGATTCCAGACTAGCGTTAATTTCGCTAAGTCTGAAATCTGTTTTGCTTATTCAGTTTTTTCATGTTTGCTTGAACCCCTTAATGGATGAATTTGCCGATGGCTCAGTCCTAGTGATTTGTTAAGCATCTTGTGTACATCCCTTTCATGTATTTTGTTTTCATGTTTGGTGGCTGTAACATGTTCATTTCGTTGCATTTAGGAGCCTACTTGCTGTAAATCGCAGATCGGTTCGTTTCGTAAAACGCTTGCCATTTCCAAACCGTAGCTCCGATTCCTATGATCTTTATATTGTTTTCAGGGGATTTCTTCCCCTCTATCCAGTGGCACACTTGGTTTTCCAAGTTGAGGCCAGGTTCATGCATTTCCTGTCACGTCTTGCATTTTGCATCCCGCATCGCATCCCGCATAGCATACCATCTTCGCATCTTATTGGTTGCCCTTGCACGTGGTTGATTGTATCCTCGTTGCTTGTTTGTGTTGTTGGGTAGAGCCGAGAGACGAGTTCGCTAACGAGGAGCCCGTTGAGTTTGCTTTTGAGGATCCAGTCAACTCTGACCACTGTGCAGGCAAGATGATCATACCCTCGAAATCACTACTATCTTTGCTATGCTAGTTTGCTCGCTCTTTTGCTTTGCCAATGCTACGATGCCTACCACTTGCTTGTCAGCCTCCTAATTGCCATGATTGAGCCTCTAACCCAACATTGTCCTAGCAAACCGTTGATTGGCTATGTTACCGCTTTGCTCAACCCCTTCTTATAGCGTTGCTAGTTGCAGGTGAAGATTGGAGCCGTTCCTTGTTGGAACATTTATTTACTTGTTGGGATATCATTATATTGCTATGTTATCTTAATGCATCTATATACTTGGTAAAGGGTGGAAGGCTCGGCCTCTCGCCTAGTGTTTTGTTCCACTCTTGCCGCCCTAGTTTCCGTCATATCGGTGTTATGTTCCCGTATTGTTGCGTCCCTTACGCGGTTGGGCTATAATGGGAACCCCTTGATAGTTCGCCTTGATTAAAGCTTTTCCAGCAATGCCCAACATTGGTTTTACCATTTGCCACCTAGCCTCTTCTTCCCTTGGGTTTCCGGAGCCCGAGGGTCATCTTTATTTTAGCCCCCCCATGGGCCAGTGCTCCTCTGAGTGTTGGTCCGAAATGAGCTGCCTGCGGGGCCAGCTCAGGGAAACTTGAGGGTTGGTTTTACTCGTAGCTAGTCTCATCTAAGTGTGCCCTGAGAAAGAGATATGTGTAGCTCCTATCGGGATTTGTCGGCACGTTCGGGCGGTGTTGCTGGACTTGTTTTGACCTGTCGAATCATCTTGTTGTACCGAGATACCGAGTCTGATCGGTGTGTCTTGGGTGGAGGTCTATTCCTTCGTTGACCGTGAGAGCTTGTTATGGGCTAAGTTGGGACCCCCTGCAGGGATTGATCTTTCGAAAGCCGTGCCCGCGGTTATGGGCAGATGGGAATTTGTTAATGTCCGGTTGTAGATAACTTGAACCTTAATTAATTAAAATGAATCAACTGAGTGTGTTGCCGTGATGGCCTCTTCTCGGCGGAGTCCGGGAAGTGGACACGGTGTTGGAGTTATGCTTGCGCAGGTTGCTCTCTAGTTGCTCGCTCGTGCTTTGCCTCCTCTTCTCGCTCTCTTTTGCGAACAAGTTAGCCACCATATATTCTAGTCGCTTGCTGAGGCTCCACTTATACATTACCCCCTTTCCTACCTATTAAGCTTAAATAGTCTTGATCGCGAGGGTGCGAGATTGCTGAGTCCCTGTGGCTCACAGATTACTATTACACCAGATGCAGGGACAGATGATACAGCTCCAGATGGCGCGCTCGAGCTCAAGTGGGAGTACGACGAGGACTCTCAACATTACTATGTGTCTTTTCCTGATGATCAGTAGAGGTGCCTATTCGGGGTTAGATTCAGGGCCTTGTCGCATGTTGGGGGTCTTTTCTATTTTGGCGCCGTAGTCGGGCCTTGAGTGATTTGTATGATGGATGTTATTTGTGTACTCTGATGTGACATGGCGAGTGTAAGCCAACTATGCTATTCCCCTTTATATTATTTATGTTCATGGGATGTGTAATGATTTCCTGACTTGCGACATATGCCTTCAATGCGATTATGCCTCTAAGTCGTGCCTTGACACGTGGGAGATATAGTCGCACCGAGGGTGTTACAAGTTGGTAATCAGAGCCTTCCCCGACCTTAGGAGCCCCATTGCTTGATCGTTTTTAGCAGTCGAGTTGTGTCTAGAAAAATGTTTTGAGTCCTTAGGAATTATATATCGGAGAGCTTAGGAATTCTTTTTACTTCCCAGTCTCCTCATCGCTCTGGTAAGGCATCCTGACATAGAGTTTTGACTCTTCTCTTCCCAAATTTCACTAAAAAAAATTTAGGATCACGCGAGTATCTTGGATTTGTTCCGATGACTTATGATGAGAATACTGTCTTGGTGCCTCCTGTCAGGGGTTTAGTGGAAGTGTCCCGGGGAGTTGAGCTCTGAGGTGTTGTCATCATAATTTTATCGTTGCAATTCTGGTATACTTGAGATATGTGCGCGATATCAAAAATCTCCTTTATGCAGTTCGTTGGTGAGATAACCTCGACGCCACCTAGTACTGGGGCGGGAGTTCGGGAGTATCGCCATAACTTGTATAACGGATGCTTTTCGAAGGTCGAGGTAGATGGTTTCCGAAGGTTTCTTGGTTATGTGTTGAAGGATGGATACAGCTGGATGTAGGAATTGCTAGCTTGGGTGAGATATTATGCTTCCCCTGTATCCCCAACACCTGATTGCATCACTGGAAAGTTTGGGGAGTTTCTTAGGTGGGAATTCAAGTAGCTCTTAGAATATCTTTCCAACAGATGTATGATATGAAATTGGGGTTCGACGTCTAGTGGTTCGCCTATTCACGGTCGATTTTACAGTGGTCTTGTTGTGTCTTAAAGAGTCCTTGGCTATGCTGACTCGGGGACGCTTCGTATGTCATGTGCACTGCCTTGTACATGATGGTGCTGTACGATCGAGCCCGTGTAGGTCCCACCATGAAAACCTCGGACGAAATTTCTATCATATGTTTGTTCCGGCTTATTCCGCAAGCCAATCCTTGGTTTTATTTTTCCGTTGTGGTATTTGAGTTCCTTCCACATCATATGTTGATTCCACCCCTCGTTGATGTACCCCTTCTACCTGACTCTTCGTGGCTTCGCAATTTAGGAATATGTGACCACTTCAAGAGAAGTGCATTCGTTCATTTTGTTCAGATGTGAAGACTTATGTTGCAATTTTCATTCCGTTGGATTCAGCTTCAATATTTGTCTATTTGTGTGCTAATGGTGGTCAACCTCTTCAGGATGGCTCCTCCAACGCGCACGACTCCGAACCCTGATCCGCCACCACCTCCACCGCCTCCGGAGGCTTGGCAAGCTGTGATGGCCGCTACTAATGCAAATACACAGTTGATCATGCAAATCCTCCAAGATCGGAATCAAGGCAGTCAAGGGAATCAAGGCAACAACCAGAACCATTTTGCTACTCTGAACCAGTTCCTCGCAAATGGTCCAAAGACGTCCAGTAATTGTGTTGAAGCTACCGATGCTGACGATTGGCTAGTCAATCTGGGCAAGCATTTTGAATGCAGCAACGTCAGGCCTGAAGATTTCATCAAGTTCGCTTCTTTCCAGCTCAAAGATCAGGCTGCAGAGTGGTTCCAGCAGTACAAGGATTCCAGAGGTGGACGTTTGATCACTTGGGATGATTTCCGTCGTGATTTCCGAGCTCATCACATCCCTTAGAGTGTGACTGAAAGCAAACGTGAGGAATTCCGCAATCTGAAGCAAGGCTCTTTGTCTGTCTATGACTACAACAAGTTGTTCCCGAAGCTCGCCCGTTTTGCCAAGCAGGATGTTCCTGATGAGAAGAGCGTGATCTATCAGTTCAGGGGTGGTCTCCGTGAAGAAATTCAGCTCGCTCTTGTCCTTTTTGAGCCGCTGAGATACGATGACTTCTACAACATGGCACTGAAGCAAGAGGCTGCTCAGTTGAGGTGTGATGCTTCCAGGAAGCGAGTCAGAGACACTACGCCTTCTTCCTCTACTCAAGTGGCCAAGCAGCAGAAGTATTGGCTTCCTCCTCCTCCGTTCCGTCAGCCGTATCAGCAGAAGAGCAAAGGTGGCAGTGGTTCATCCCACCCACCCAACCCAGGCTTTCAGAACAAGACTTCGTCTCAAGTTCCAAGATCAAGTGCTCCGTACCACCGTCCGCTTTCTGAGGTCACGTGCAACAAGTGCCAACAGAAGGGTCACTATGCCAACAAGTGTTTCAACCAGAGGCGTCTTCCTCCTCCTCCTCCAGTCAGATCGGCAAGTACAGCTGTGGTCAAGCATAATCCCAAGCACGTCAAGGTCAATATGGCGAATGCAGCTCAGGCAGAGGATTCGTCAGATGTGATAATGGGTAACCTTCATGTTAATGATATTCCTGCAAAATTTATTTTTGACTCTGGTGCATCGCATTCCTTCATGTCATTCCCATTTGCATCGGAGAACAATTTTAGCACTAAGGCATTACCTAGAGCTATGCAGGTCGTCTCTCTAGCTAAGCGTCTGAGTTCTACTATGATGATTCCGGATATTTCCATCATGATGGGTGATTTCAAGTTTCTGGCTTCTCCAATGGTTCTTGGTAATTCGGATATCGATCTTATTCTTGGGATGGACTGGCTCTCTAAACACAAGGCTCACCTCGATTGTGCGGCCAGGCAGATTCAACTGACTCATTCGTCTGAGGATGTCATTGTCTTTGCTGCTCGGGATAATACCATCCGGTTGTTTTCTCTCAATGAGAAGGGTGAATTGGATGCTATTTCGCAGATTCCGGTTGTTTGTGAGTATCAAGACGTCTTCCCAGAAGAACTCCCAGGCATGCCCCCGCACCGGCCGGTTGAATTTGTTATTGAACTTGAGCCCGGTACGGAACCTGTCTGCAAACGTCCCTACAAGCTCGGCCCCGAAGAGTTGAAGGATTTGAAGAAACACCTCGATGTTCAAGAAAGAATGGGTCTTATTCGGCCTAGTACTTCTCCGTGGGGTTGTGGTGTTCTTTTTGTGAAGAAGAAGGATGGAACGGACCGACTTTGTGTTGATTATCGTCCATTGAATAAGAAGACCATCAAGAACAAATACCCACTTCCCAACATTAATGAGTTGTTCGAACAACTCAAGGGTGCCCAAGTATTCTCCAAGCTGGATCTTCGTATGGGTTATCATCAAATTCGCATTCGTGAGCAAGATATTCCCAAGACGGCGTTCAGAACAAGCTATGGGTCATATGAATACACTGTCATGTCTTTTGGCCTCGCCAATGCTCCTCCAACGTTCTCTCGCATGATGAACTTCATCTTCAACCCCTACACCAATGACTTCGTTTTGGTCTATCTCGACGACATTCTGGTTTGCTCGAAGAACAAGGAAGATCACGCCAAGCACTTGCGTTTGGTTCTTGACAAGCTCAGGGAACATCAGTTCTACGCCAAGTTCTCCAAGTGTGAATTTTGGCTCAATGAGGTGCTTTATCTTGGCCATATCACCTCTGCCAAGGGCATTTCCGTGGATCCTGAGAAGGTGTCTGCAATTGTTAATTGGGAACCTCCTCAGAATGTGAAGCAACTCCGTAGCTTCCTCGGTCTCGCAAGCTACTATCGAAGATTCGTTGAAAACTTTTCCAAGATCGCGAAGCCTCTCTCAAATATTCTTCAGAAGCACGTCAAGTACGTTTGGTCTCCGGAGTGTGATATTGCTTTCAAGTCTTTGAAAGAGAAGTTGATCACTGCTCCAGTTCTGACTCCGCCTGATGAAACCAAGCCGTACGAGGTCTTTTGTGATGCCTCTCTCCAAGGTCTCGGTGCTGTACTGATGCAAGAGAAGAAAGTTGTTGCTTATACCTCTCGCCAGTTGAAGCCTAATGAGAAGAACTACCCCACTCATGATCTTGAGTTGGCGGCAGTTGTGCATGCTTTGTTGACTTGGATACATCTTCTATTGGGAAGGAAAGTGGACATTTTCACTGATCACAAGAGTCTCAAGTACATCTTCACCCAGCCTAATCTCAACCTCAGGCAAACTCGATGGGTCAAAATGATCCAAGAGTACAATCCGAGTATTGAGTATACTCCAGGCAAGGCTAATGTGATTGCTGACGCTTTGAGCAGAAAAGCATATTGCAACAGTCTGATTCTAAAGCCTTATCAACCCGAGCTTTGTGAAGCTTTCTGCAAACTTAATCTGCAAATTGTTCCTCAGGGTTTTCTCGCCAACCTTCAAGTCTCTCCTACCTTAGAAGACCAGATTCGCCAAGCCCAGCTTCTTGATGCTATGGTGAAAAAGGTGAAGATTGGTATTGCAAAGAGTCAGTCCAAGTACAAGTGCTACCGACTTGATGACAAGGACACACTCTTCTTCGAGGATCGAATTGTTGTGCCCAAAGGTGAACTTCGTAAAGTGATCATGAACGAGGCTCACAACTCTCTCCTCTCCATCCACCCTGGGAGCACGAAGATGTATTAGGATCTCAAGCAAACTTATTGGTGGACTCGAATGAAGCGCGAGATCGCTCAATTTGTGAATGAATGTGATGTCTGCAGAAGAGTGAAGGTAGAACACCAAAGGCCAGCAGGTCTCCTCCAACCTCTTGCCATTCCAGAATGGAAGTTTGACCACATTGAAATGGACTTCGTGACTGGGTTTCCTAAGTCCAAGCGTGGCAATGATGCTATATTCGTTGTTATCGACAAGCTCACCAAAGTGGCTCACTTTCTGCCTATCGAAGAGTCAATCACTGCAGCTCAATTGGCGGAACTCTATACCTCTCGAATTGTCTCTCTGCACGGTATTCCTCAAGTGATATCTTCAGACCGTGGCAGCATCTTTACCTCCAAGTTTTGGGATTCTTTTCAGAAGGCCATGGGCACCAACATCCGCTTCAGCACTGCTTTCCATCCTCAAACAAGCGGTCAAGTCGAGCGTGTCAACCAGATTCTTGAAGATATGCTCAGAGCTTGTGTTATCTCCTTCGGCATGAAGTGGGAGGATTGTCTTCCTTATGCTGAATTCTCGTACAACAACAGTTTTCAAGCAAGCTCGGGCAAGGCCCCATTTGAAATTATGTATGGTAGGAAGTGTCGTACACCTCTCAACTGGTCTGAAACCGGTGAACGTCAGCTGCTGGGTAATGACCTGACCACAGAGGCAGAAGAAATGTGGAAGGTCATTCGTGATAACCTCAAAGCAGCCCAATCCCGCCAGAAGAGCTACTATGATAGTAAGCACCGTGATTTGGCTTTCGAGATCGGAGATCATGTTTACCTCCGCGTCTCTCCTATGAAAGGGACTCGTCGCTTCGGTATAAAAGGGAAGCTTGCCCCTAGATACGTCGGGCCTTTCAAGATTGTCAGCAAGAGAGGCGACCTCGCCTATCAACTCGAGCTTCCTGCAAACTTTGCTAATGTTCATGATGTGTTCCATGTCTCCCAACTCCGAAGGTGCTTCAAGACGCCTGAACGCACGGTCAACTTCGAGGACATTAAGCTCCAAGAAGATCTCTCCTACCGTGAGCACCCAGTTGCAATCCTTGAAGAGACTGAACGCAGAACTCCCAACAAGTCAATCAAATTTCTCAAAGTCAAGTGGTCACACCATTCCGACCGTGAAGCTACCTGGGAACGTGAGGATCACCTCCGTTCTGAGTACCCGGAGTTCTTTCAGTCCTAGATCTCGGGACGAGATCTTTTCGTAGTGGTGGAGTGTTGTAACGCCCCAGATATTACTTTCCCAATTTGTACTCCAACTCTTGCCGTTTCCGGCATTAAGTTATATTTATTCCTCGAGTTCGGGTCTTTGTCTCCGTGTGTTGTTTTCGTTTTCATGCATCTCATATCATGTCATCACGTGCATTGCATTTGCATACATGTTCATCTCATGCATTCGAGCATTTTCCCCGTTGTCCGTTTTGCATTCCGGCGCTTCGTTCTCCTCCGGTGGTCATTTCTAGCTTTCTTTCGTGTGTGGGGATTAAACATTTCTGGATTGGACCGGGACTTGCCATGCGGCCTTGGTTTACTACCGGTAGAACGCCTGTCAAGTTTCGGGTCATTTGGACTTCGTTTGATACTCCAACGGTTAACCGAGGGACCGAAAAGGCCTCGTGTGTGTTGCAGCCCAACACCCCTCCAATTTGGCCCAAAAACCACCAAACTCTGCTCCATCGTCTCGGTCGTTCGATCACGATCGCGTGGGCGAAAACCGCACCTCATTTGGACACTCCTAGCTCCCTCTACCCCTATTTATAACCCCTCCATTTTCGGATCTCGTCTTCCACCTCAAAACCCAACTCCAAAAAAAAAGGTCCCCGCACCGAGCCGGACATGTCCGACCCGGCCGGACAAAAATCGCCGCGCCCGCCGCCGCCACGTCAGCACCGCGGGACCGCTTCGCCGCCGGCCCGAGAGGCCCGATCCGGGCCCCCGAGGCCCATCCGCCGCCGCGCCGCACCAGGGAGTCCCCGCCGCCACATCGCCGCCTCCCTCCGCCGTGAAGACCGCCGCCGCCGACCCAGCTTGACGCCGGCCGCCGCAAGGTGCCACGCGCCTCCGCCTTGCACGCCGTGCGCCGCCACCGCCGTGTGCCGTGTCGTCCAGCGCCACCGGCCGGAGCGCCCCTCCCCATCGCCGCCGCGCCCGGATCCGGCGAGGTCCGGGCCGGATCTGCCCTCGTCGGCCTCCTCCGCAGCCTCCCTCGCCGGAGTTGACCTCGGGAGGCGCGCCCGGATCTGATGAGCTGCTACAGTACCCCGCGGTGAAACCCTAGATCTAGGGTTGACTTCTCCTTCTCCCCCCTAATTTTTATGCCTACTTTGACTGCTCATATCTCCGCATCCGTAGCTCCGTTTTGGACATATTATATATCAAAATCTTCGCCTTGACGAGTACATCATTTTATTCAATTGCATTATTTGCATTTGAGTTCATCTTGATGCCCAAAATGCTGTTAGAAAGAGGCATCGTGAGTTAAATTGCAGATCCGTTAGCTCAACATTGACTTTTGTCATTTTTGCCATGATTATTGTGTGCATGATATGCCTGTGCCCCTTTGGGATGAATTGTTAAGCATTTTGTATTCTTTCCAGAGGTGCCACCCATGCATTTTTCGGATGTGTGTGTTGTCTTGTGCAAGCTTGCAAAGAGGGGTACCTGAGATTGCTGATTTCTGGGACTTTGTGATTTTCACTAAGTCTGGGATGTTTTAGTTCATGATGCTAGATGTCCAGCTTGTTTCCTAGTGATCCGTGCCCCTTTTGAGTATGCTCAGTAAGGGACATTTGTTAATCTTTTTGTGCTCTATCCATCCATGTCTTTACTTGTTATGTTGGAGCCCCCTAGGTTGAGTCAATCGAGCTCAACTTTTGCATAGTTGTGTATTTGGGCAGATCGTCAACTCTTTTGCGATTTTGCCGGTGCTATTGCTAGTGACTCATGCATGCTATGCCATTGTTCTTGACATGTCTAGCTAGCATTTTGTGCCTCCGTGAGTTATAGTTTTAGCATGTCTCAGTTTTCACTAAGTCTGAAAATTGATTGTGTTTCATCTATGTTCGTGTGCTCGGTAGAGTATTTTGTGAACCCTTTTGGCCCCAGGTCACTTTGGGTGTTTTGTTAAGCTTGTTGAGTAGCTCCAGGACATGCTCTTACTTGCCGTGTTCAGGTTATGTCTCATGTTGATTTGCTGCTCCGAAGAGGGCATCGTGGTCTGAGATTCCAGACTAGCGTTAATTTCGCTAAGTCTGAAATTTGTTTTGCTTATTCAGTTTTGCCATGTTTGTTTGAACCCCTTAATGGATGAATTTGCCTATGGCCCAGTCCTAGTGATTTGTTAAGCATCTTGTGTACATCCCTGCCATGCATTTTGTTTTCATGTTTGGTGGCTGTAGCATGTTCATTTCGTTGCATTTAGGAGCCTACTTGCTGTAAATCGCAGATCGGTTCGTTTCGTAAAACGCTTGCCATTTCCAAACTGTAGCTCCGATTCCTATGATCTTTATATCGTTTTCAGGGGATTTCTTCCCCTCTATCTAGTGGCACACTTGGTTTTCCAAGTTGAGGCCAGGTTCATGCATTTCCTGTCACGTCTTGCATTTTGGATCCCGCATCGCATCCCGCATAGCATACCATCTTCGCATCTTATTGGTTGCCCTTGCACGTGGTTGATTGTATCCTTGTTGCTTGTTTGTGTTGTTGGGTAGAGCCGGAAGACGAGTTCGCTAACGAGGAGCCCGTTGAGTTTGCTTTTGAGGTTCCAGTCAACTCTGACCACTGTGCAGGCAAGATGATCATACCCTCGAAATCACTAGTATCTTTGCCATGCTAGTTTGCTCGCTATTTTGCTTTGCCAATGCTACGATGCCTACCACTTGCTTGTCAGCCTCCCAATTGCCATGATTGAGCCTCTAACCCACCTTTGCCAATTCTACGATGCCTACCACTTGATTGGCTATGTTACCGCTTTGCTCAGCCCCTTCTTATAGCTTTGCTAGTTGCAGGTGAAGATTGGAGCCGTTCCTTGTTGGAACATTTATTTACTTGTTGGGATATCATTATATTGCTATGTTATCTTAATGCATCTATATACTTGGTAAAGGGTGGAAGGCTCGGCCTCTCGCCTACTGTTTTGTTCCACTCTTGCCGCCCTAGTTTCCGTCATATCGGTGTTATGTTCCCGGATTGTTGCGTCCCTTACGCGGTTGGGCTATAATGGGAACCCCTTGATAGTTCGCCTTGATTAAAGCTTTTCCAGCAATGCCCAACATTGGTTTTACCATTTGCCACCTATCCTCTTTTTCCCTTGGGTTTCCAGAGCCCGAGGGTCATCTTTATTTTAGCCCCCCACGGGCCAGTGCTCCTCTGAGTGTTGGTCCGAAATGAGCTGCCTGCGGGGCCACCTCGGGGAAACTTGAGGGTTGGTTTTACTCGTAGCTAGTCTCATCTGAGTGTGCCCTGAGAAAGAGATATGTGCAGCTCCTATCGGGATTTGTCGGCACGTTCGGGCGGTGTTGCTGGACTTGTTTTGACCTGTCGAATCATCTTGTTGTACCGAGATACCGAGTCTGATCGGTGTGTCTTGGGTGGAGGTCTATTCCTTCATTGACCGTGAGAGCTTGTTATGGGCTAAGTTGGGACCCCCTGCAGGGATTGATCTTTCGAAAGCCGTGCCCACGGTTATGGGCAGATGGGAATTTGTTAATGTCCAGTTGTAGATAACTTGAACCTTAATTAATTAAAATGAATCAACTGAGTGTGTTGTCGTGATGGCCTCTTCTCGGCGGAGTCCGGGAAGTGGACACGGTGTTGGAGTTATGCTTGCGCAGGTTGCTCTCTAGTTGCTCGCTCGTGCTTTGCCTCCTCTTCTCGCTCTCTTTTCGGACCAACACTCAGAGGAGCACTGGCCCGTGGGGGGGCTAAAATAAAGATGACCCTCGGGCTCTGGAAACCCAAGGGAAAAAGAGGCTAGGTGGCAAATGGTAAAACCAATGTTGGGCATTGCTGGAAAAGCTTTAATCAAGGCGAACTATCAAGGGGTTCCCATTATAGCCCAACCGCGTAAGGGACGCAACAATCCGGGAACATAACACCGATATGACGGAAACTAGGGCAGCAAGAGTGGAACAAAACACTAGGCGAGAGGCCGAGCCTTCCACCCTTTACCAAGTATATAGATGCATTAAGATAACATAGCAATATAATGATATCCCAACAAGTAAATAAATGTTCCAACAAGGAACGGCTCCAATCTTCACCTGCAACTAGCAACGCTATAAGAAGGGGCTAAGCAAAGCGGTAACATAGCCAATCAAGTGGTAGGCATCGTAGAATTGGCAAAGGTGGGTTTGAGGCTCAATCATGGCAATTGGGAGGCTGACAAGAAAGTGGTAGGCATCGTAGAATTGGCAAAGCAAAAGAGCGAGCAAACTAGCATAGCAAAGATAGTAGTGATTTCGAGGGTATGATCATCTTGCCTGCACAGTGGTCAGAGTTGACTGAATCCTCAAAAGCAAACTCAACAGGCTCCTCGTTAGCGAACTCGTCTCCCGACTCTACCCAACAACACAAACAAGCAACAAGGATATAATCAACCACGTGCAAGGGCAACCAATAAGATGCGAAGATGGTATGCTATGCGGGATGCGATGCGGGATGCAAAATGCAAGACGTGACAGGAAATGCATGAACATGTCCTCAACTTGGAAAACCAACTGTGCCACTGGATAGAGGGGAAGAAATCCCCTGAAAACGATATAAAGATCATAGGAATCGGAGCTACGGTTTGGAAATGGCAAGCGTTTTACGAAACGAACCGATCTGCGATTTACAGCAAGTAGGCTCCTAAATGCAACGAAATGAACATGCTACAGGCACCAAACATGAAAACAAAATGCATGGCAGGGATGTACACAAGATGCTTAACAAATAACTAGGACTGAGCCATAGGCAAATTCATCCATTAAGGGGTTAAAACAAACATGGCAAAACTGAATAAGCAAAACAGATTTCAGACTTAGCGAAATTAACGCTAGTCTGGAATCTCAGACCAGGATGCCCTCTTCGGAGCAGTAAAACAACATGAAACATAACCTGAACACGGCAAGTAAGCGCATGGCCTGGAGCTACTCAACAATCTTAACAAAACACCCAAAGTGACCTGGGGCCAAAAGGGTTCACAAAATACTCTACCGAGCACACGAACATAGATGAAACACAATCAGTTTTCAGACTTAGTGAAAACTGAGACATGCTGAAACTATAACTCACAGAGGCATGTCAACAAGCTCGATGCACTCACTACGGTGCAAGTCATGGCAAGGCAAGCATATATCCATAAAGAAGGCACAAAATGCTAGCTAGACATGGCAAGAACAATGGCATAGCATGCATGAGTCACTAGCAATAGCACCGGCAAAATCGCAAAAGAGTTGACGACCTACCCAAATACACAACTATGCAAAAGTTGAGCTTGATTGACTCAACATAGGGGGCTCCAACATAACAAGTAAAGACATGGATGGATAGAGCACAACAAGATTAACAAATGTCCCTTACTGAGCATACTCAAAAGGGGCACGGATCACTAGGAAACAAGCTGGACATATAGCATCATGAACTAAAACATCCCAGACTTTGTGATTGAAAATCACTAAGTCCCAGAAATCAGCAATCTCAGGTACCCCTCTTTGCAAGCTTGCACAAGACACCACACACATCCTAAAAATGCATGGGTGGCACCTCTGGAAAGAACACAAAATGCTTAACAATTCATCCCAAAGGGGCACAGGCATATCATGCACACAATAATCATGGCAAAAATGACAAAAGTCAATGTTGAGCTAACGGATCTGCAATTTAACTCACGATGCCTCCTTCTAACAGCATTTTGGGCATCAAGATGAACTCAAATGCAAATGATGCAATGGAATGAAATGAGGTACTCGTCGAGACGAAGATTTTGAGATATAATATGTCCAAAACGGAGCTATGGATGCGGAGATATGAGCAGTCAAAGTAGGCATAAAAATTAGGGGGGAGAAGGAGAAGTCAACCCTAGATCTAGGGTTTCACCGCAGGGTACTGTGGCAGCTCATCAGATCCGGGCGCGCCTCCCGAGGTCAACTCCGGCGAGGGAGGCTGCGGAGGAGGCCGGCGAGGGCAGATCCGGCCCGGACCTCGCCGGATCCGCGCGCGGCGGCGTCGGGGAGGGGCGCTCCGGCCGGTGGCGCTAGACGATGCGGCACACGGCGGCGGCGGCGCACGGCGTGCAAGGCGGCGGCGCGTGGCACCTTGCGGCGGCCGGCGTCGAGCTGGGTCGGCGGCGGCGGTCTTCACGGCGGAGGGAGGCGGCGATGTGGCGGCGGGGACTCCCTGGTGCGGCGCGGCGGCGGATGGGCCTCGGGGGCCCGGATCGGACGTGTCCGGCTCGGTGCGGGGACATTTTTTTTGGAGTAGGGTTTCGAGGTGGAAGACGAGATCCGAAAACGGAGGGGGTATAAATAGCGGTAGAGGGAGCTAGGAGTGTCCAAACGAGGTGCGGTTTTCGCCCACGCGATCGTGATCGAACGACCGAGACGATGGAGCAGAGTTTGGTGGTTTTTGGGCCAAATTGGAGGGGTGTTGGGCTGCAACACACACGAGGCCTTTTCGGTCCCTCGGTTAACCGTTGGAGTATCAAACGAAATACAAATGACCTGAAACTTGATAGGCGGTCTACCGGTAGTAAACCAAGGCCGCATGGCAAGTCTCGGTCCAATCCGGAAATGTTTAATCCCCACACACGAAAGAAAGCTAGAAATGACCACCGGAAGAGAACGAAGCGCCGGAATGCAAAACGGACAACGGGGAAAATGCACGAATGCATGAGATGAACATGCATGCAAATGTAATGCACATGATGACATGATTTGAGATGCATGAAAACGAAAACAACACACGGAGACAAAGACCCGAACCCGAGGAATAAATATAACTTAATGCCGGAAACGGCAAGAGTTGGAGTACAAATTGGGAAAGTAATATCTGGGGTGTTACAACACTCCACCACTACGAAAAGATCTCGTCCCGAGATCTAGGACTGAAAGAACTCCGGGTACTCAGAACGGAGGTGATCCTCGTGTTCCTAGGTAGCTTCACGGTCGGAATGGTGTGACCACTTGACTTTGAGAAATTGGATTGACTTGTTGCGAGTTCTGCGTTCAGTCTCTTCAAGGATTGCAACTGGGTGCTCACGATAGGAGAGATCTTCTTGGAGCTCAATGTCCTTGAAGTTGCCTGTGCGTTCAGGCGTCTTGAAGCACCTTCGGAGTTGGGAGACATGGAACACATCATGAACATTAGCAAAGTTTGCAGGAAGCTCGAGTTGATAGGCGAGGTCGCCTCTCTTGCTGACAATCTTGAAAGGCCCGACGTATCTAGGGGCAAGCTTCCCTTTCATACCGAAGTGATGAGTCCCTTTCATAGGAGAGACGCGGAGGTAAACATGATCTCCGATCTCGAAAGCCAAATCACGGTGCTTACTATCATAGTAGCTCTTCTGGCGGGATTGGGCTGCTTTGAGGTTATCACGAATGACCTTGCACATTTCTTCTGCCTCTGTGATGAGGTCATTACCCAGCAGCTGACGTTCACCGGTTTCAGACCAGTTGAGAGGTGTACGGCACTTCCTACCATACAGAATTTCAAATGGGGCCTTGCCCGAACTTGCTTGAAAACTGTTGTTGTACGAGAATTCAGCATAAGGAAGACAATCCTCCCACTTCATGCCGAAGGAGATAACACAAGCTCTGAGCATATCTTCAAGAATCTGGTTGACACGCTCGACTTGACCGCTTGTTTGAGGATGGAAAGCAGTGCTAAAGCGGATGTTGGTGCCCATGGCCTTCTGAAAAGAATCCCAAAACTTGGAGGTAAAGATGCTGCCACGGTCTGAAGATATCACTTGAGGAATACCGTGCAGAGAGACAATTCGAGAGGTATAGAGTTCCGCCAATTGAGCTGAAGTGATTGACTCTTTGATAGGCAGAAAGTGAGCCACTTTGGTGAGCTTGTCGATGACAACGAATATAGCATCATTGCCACGCTTGAACTTAGGAAACCCAGTCACGAATTCCATTTCAATGTGGTCAAACTTCCATTCTGGAATGGCAAGAGGTTGGAGGAGACCTGCTGGCCTTTGGTGTTCTGCCTTCACTCTTCTGCAGACATCACATTCATTCACGAATTGAGCAATATCGCGCTTCATTCGAGTCCACCAATAAGTTTGCTTGAGATCCTGATACATCTTCGTGCTCCCAGGGTGGATGGAGAGGAGAGAGTTGTGAGCCTCGTTCATGATCACTTGACGAAGTTCACCTTTGGGCACAACTATTCGATCCTTGAAGAAGAGTGTGTCCTTGTCATCAAGTCGGTAGCACTTGTACTTGGACTGACTCTTTGCAATACCAATCTTAACCTTTTTCACCATAGCATAAAGAAGCTGGGCTTGGCGAATCTGGTCTTCCAAGGTAGGAGAGACTTGAAGGTTGGCGAGGAAACCTTGAGGAACAATTTGCAGATTAAGTTTGCGGAAAGCTTCACAAAGCTCGGGTTGATAAGGCTTTAGAATCAGACTGTTGCAATATGCTTTTCTGCTCAAAGCGTCAGCAATCACATTGGCCTTGCCTGGAGTATACTCGATACTCGGATTGTACTCTTGAATCATTTCGACCCATCGAGTCTGCCTGAGGTTGAGATTAGGCTGGGTGAATATGTACTTGAGACTCTTGTGATCAGTGAAAATGTCCATTTCCTTCCCAATAGAAGATGTCTCCAAGTCAACAAAGCATGCACAACTGCTGCCAACTCGAGATGATGAGTGGGGTAGTTCTTCTCATTAGGCTTCAACTGGTGAGAGGTATAAGCAACAACTTTCTTCTCTTGCATCAGTACAGCACCGAGACCTTGGAGAGAGGCATCACAAAAGACCTCGTACGGCTTGGTTTCATCAGGCGGAGTCAGAACTAGAGCAGTGATCAACTTCTCTTTCAAAGAGTTGAAAGCAATATCACACTCCGGAGACCAAACGTACTTGACGTGCTTCTGAAGAAGATTTGAGAGAGGCTTCGCGATCTTGGAAAAGTTTTCAATGAATCTTCGACAGTAGCTTGCGAGACCGAGGAAGCTACGGAGTTGCTTCACGTTCTGAGGAGGTTCCCAATTAACAATTGCAGACACCTTCTCAGGATCCACGGAAATGCCCTTGGCAGAGATGATATGGCCAAGATAAAGCACCTCATCGAGCCAAAATTCACACTTGGAGAACTTGGCGTAGAACTGATGTTCCCTGAGCTTGTCAAGAACCAAACACAAGTGCTTGGCGTGATCTTCCTTGTTCTTCGAGAAAACCAGAATGTCGTCAAGATAGACCAAAACAAAGTCATTGGTGTAGGGGTTGAAGATGAAGTTCATCATGCGAGAGAACGTCGGAGGAGCGTTGGCGAGGCCAAAAGACATGACAGTGTATTCATATGACCCATAGCTTGTTCTGAACGCCGTCTTGGGAATATCTTGCTCACGAATGCGAATTTGATGATAACCCATACGAAGATCCAGCTTGGAGAATACTTGGGCACCCTTGAGTTGTTCGAACAGCTCATTAATGTTGGGAAGTGGGTATTTGTTCTTGATGGTCTTCTTATTCAATGGACGATAATCAACACAAAGTCGGTCCGTTCCATCCTTCTTCTTCACAAAAAGAACACCACAACCCCACGGAGAAGTACTAGGCCGAATAAGACCCATTCTTTCTTGAACATCGAGTTGTTTCTTCAACTCCTTCAACTCTTTAGGGCCGAGCTTGTAGGGACGTTTGCAGACAGGTTCCGTACCGGGCTCAAGTTCAATAACAAATTCAATCGGCCGGTGCGGGGGCATGCCTGGGAGTTCTTCTGGGAAGACGTCTTGATACTCACAAACAACCGGAATCTGCGAAATAGCATCCAATTCACCCTTCTCATTGAGAGAAAACAACCGGATGGTATTATCCCGAGCAGCAAAGACAATGACATCCTCAGACGAATGAGTCAGTTGAATCTGCCTGGCCGCACAATCGAGGTGAGCCTTGTGTTTAGAGAGCCAGTCCATCCCAAGAATAAGATCGATATCCCAATTACCAAGAACCATTGGAGAAGCCAGAAACTTGAAATCACCCATCATGATAGAAATATTCGAAATCATCATAATAGAACTCAGACGCTTAGCTGGAGAGACGACTTGCATAGCTCTAGGTAATGCCTTAGTGCTAAAATTGTTCTCCGATGCAAATGGGAATGACATGAAGGAATGCGATGCACCAGAGTCAAAAAGAACTTTTGCAGGAATATCATTAACAGGAAGGTTACCCATTATCACATCTGACGAATCCTCTGCCTGAGCTGCATTCACCATATTGACCTTGGCGGACTTGGGATTATGCTTGACCACAGCTGTACTTGCCGATCTGACAGGAGTAGGAGGAGGAAGATGCCTCTGGTTGAAACACTTGTTGGGGTAGTGACCCTTCTGTTGGCACTTGTTGCACGTGACCTCAGAAAGCGGACGGTGGTACGGAGCACTTGATCTTGGAACTTGAGACGAAGTCTTGTTCTGAAAGCCTGGGTTGGGTGGGTGGGATGAACCACTGCCACCTTTGCTCTTCTGCTGATACGGCTGACGGAACGGAGGAGGAGGAAGCCAATAGTTCTGCTGCTTGGCCACATGAGTAGAGGAAGAAGGCGTAGTGTCTCTGACTCGCTTCCTGGAAGCATCACACCTCAACTGAGCAGCCTCTTGCTTCAGTGCCATGTTGTAGAAGTCATCGTATCTCAGCGGCTCAAAAAGGACAAGAGCGAGCTGAATTTCTTCACGGTGACCACCCCTGAACTGATAGATCATGCTCTTCTCATCAGGAACATCCTGCTTGGCAAAACGGGCGAGCTTCTGGAACAACTTGTTGTAGTCATAGACAGACAAAGAGCCTTGCTACAGATTGCGGAATTCCTCACGTTTTCTTTCAGTCACACTCTGAGGGATGTGATGAGCTCGGAAGTCACGACGGAAATCATCCCAAGTGATCAAACGTCCACCTCTGGAATCCTTGTACTGCTGGAACCACTCTGCAGCCTGATCTTTGAGCTGGAAAGAAGCGAACTTGACGAAATCTTCAGGCCTGACGTTGCTGCATTCAAAATGCTTGCCCAGATCGACTAGACAATCGTCAGCATCGGTAGCTTCAACACAATTACTGAACGTCTTTGGACCATTTGCGAGGAACTGGTTCAGAGTAGCAAAATGGTTCTGGTTGTTGCCTTGATTCCCTTGACTGCCTTGATTCCGCTCTTGGAGGATTTGTATGATCAACTGTGTATTTGCATTAGTAGCGGCCATGACAGCTTGCCAAGCCTCCGGAGGCGGTGGAGGTGGTGGCGGATCAGGGTTCGGAGTCGTGCACGTTGGAGGAGCCATCCTGAAGAGGTTGACCACCGTTAGCACACGAATAGACAAATATTGAAGCTGAATCCAACGGAATGAAAATTGCAACATAAGTCTTCACATCCGAACAAAATGAACGAATGCACTTCTCTTGAAGTGGTCACATATTCCTAAATTGCGAAGCCACGAAGAATCAGGTAGAAGGGGTACATCAACGAGGGGTGGAATCAACATATGACGTCGAAGGAACTCAAATACCACAACTGAAAAATAAAACCAAGGGTTGGCTTGCGGAATAAGCCGGAACAAACATATGATAGAAATTTCGTCCGAGGTTTTCGTGGTGGGACCTACACGGGCTCGATCGTACAGCACCATCATGTACAAGGCAGTGCACATGACATACGAAGCGTCCCCGAGTCGGCATAGCCAAGGACTCTTTAAGACACAGCGAGACCACTGTAAAATCGACCGTGAATAGGAGAACCACTAGACGTCGAACCCAAATTTCATATCATACATCTGTTGGAAAGATATTCTAAGAGCTACTTGAATTCCCACCTATGAAACTCCCAAAACTTTACGGTTATGCAATCAGGTGTTGGGGATACAGGGGAAGCATAATATCTCACCCAAGCTAGCAATTCCTACATCCAGCTGTATCCATCCTTCAACACATAACCAAGAAACCTTCGGAAACCATCTACCTCGACCTTCGAAAAGCATCCGTTATACAAGTTATGGTGATACTCCCGAACTCCCGCCCCAGTACTGGGTGGCGTCGAGGTTATCTCACCAACGAACTGCATAAAGGAGATTTTTGATGTCGCGCACATATCTCAAGTATACCAGAATTGCAACGATAAAATTATGATGACAACACCTCAGAGCTAAACTCCCCGGGACACTTCCACTAAACCCCTGACAGGAGGCACAAGACAGTATTCTCATCATAAGTCATCGGAACAAATCCAAGATACTCGCGTGATCCTAAATTTTTTTTAGTGAAATTTGGGAAGAGAAGAGTCAAAACTCTACGTCAGGATGCCTTACCAGAGCGATGAGGAGACTGGGAAGTAAAAAGAATTCCTAAGCTCTCCGATATATAATTCCTAAGGACTCAAAACATTTTTATAGACACAACTCGGCTGCTAAAAACGATCAAGCAATGGGGCTCCTAAGGTCGGGGAAGGCTCTGATTACCAACTTGTAACACCCTCGATGCAACTTGTAACACGTGGGAGATATAGTCGCATCGAGGGTGTTACAAGTTGGTAATCAGAGCCTTCCCCGACCTTAGGAGCCCCATTGCTTGATCGTTTTTAGCAGCCGAGTTGTGTCTAAAAAAATGTTTTGAGTCCTTAGGAATTATATATCGGAGAGCTTAGGAATTATTTTTACTTCCCAGTCTCCTCATCGCTCTAGTAAGGCACCCTGACGTAGAGTTTTGACTCTTCTCTTCCCAAATTTCACTAAAAAAATTTAGGATCACGCGAGTATCTTGGATTTGTTCCGATGACTTATGATGAGAATACTGTCTTGGTGCCTCCTATCAGGGGTTTAGTGGAAGTGTCCCGGGGAGTTGAGCTCTGAGGTGTTGTCATCATAATTTTATCGTTGCAATTCTGGTATACTTGAGATATGTGCGCGACATCAAAAATCTCCTTTATGCAGTTCGTTGGGGAGATAACCTCGACGCCACCCAGTACTGGGGCGGGAGTTCGGGAGTATCGCCATAACTTGTATAACGGATGCTATTCGAAGGTCGAGGTAGATGGTTTCCGAAGGTTTCTTGGTTATGTGTTGAAGGATGGATACAGCTGGATGTAGGAATTGCTAGATTGGGTGAGATATTATGCTTCCCCTGTATCCCCAACACCTGATTGCATAACCGGAAAGTTTCGGGAGTTTCATAGGTGGCAATTCAAGTAGCTCTTAGAATATCTTTCCAACAGATGTATGATATGAAATTGGGGTTCGATGTCTAGTGGTTCGCCTATTCACGGTCGATTTTACAGTGGTCTCGTTGTGTCTTAAAGAGTCCTTGGCTATGCTGACTCGGGGACGCTTCGTATGTCATGTGCACTGCCTTGTACATGATGGTGCTGTACGATCGAGCCCGTGTAGGTCCCACCACGAAAACCTTGGACAAAATTTCTATCATATGTTTGTTCCGGCTTATTCCGCAAGCCAACCCTTGGTTTTATTTTTCAGTTGTGGTATTTGAGTTCCTTTGACATCATATGTTGATTCCACCCCTCGTTGATGTACCCCTTCTACCTGATTCTTCGTGGCTTCGCAATTTAGGAATATGTGACCACTTCAAGAGAAGTGCATTCGTTCATTTTGTTCGGATGTGAAGACTTATGTTGCAATTTTCATTCCGTTGGATTCGGCTTCAATATTTGTCTATTTGTGTGCTAATGGTGGTCAACCTCTTCAGGATGGCTCCTCCAACGCGCATGACTCCGAACCCTGATCCGCCACCACCTCCACCGCCTCCGGAGGCTTGGCAAGCGGTGATGGCCGCTACTAATGCAAATACACAGTTGATCATGCAAATCCTCCAAGAGCGGAATCAAGGCAGTCAAGGGAATCAAGGCAACAACCAGAACCATTTTGCTACTCTGAACCAGTTCCTCGCAAATGGTCCAAAGACGTTCAGTAATTGTGTTGAAGCTACCGATGCTGACGATTGGCTAGTCGATCTGGGCAAGCATTTTGAATGCAGCAACGTCAGGCCTGAAGATTTCGTCAAGTTCGCTTCTTTCCAGCTCAAAGATCAGGCTGCAGAGTGGTTCCAGCAGTACAAGGATTCCAGAGGTGGACGTTTGAACACTTGGGATGATTTCCGTCGTGATTTCCGAGCTCATCACATCCCTCAGAGTGTGACTGAAAGCAAACGTGAGGAATTCCGCAATCTGAAGCAAGGCTCTTTGTCTGTCTATGACTACAACAAGTTGTTCCAGAAGCTCGCCCGTTTTGCCAAGCAGGATGTTCCTGATGAGAAGAGCATGATCTATCAGTTCAGGGGTGGTCTCCGTGAAGAAATTCAGCTCGCTCTTGTCCTTTTTGAGCCGCTGAGATACGATGACTTCTACAACATGGCACTGAAGCAAGAGGCTGCTCAGTTGAGGTGTGATGCTTCCAGGAAGCGAGTCAGAGACACTACGCCTTCTTCCTCTACTCAAGTGGCCAAGCAGCAGAAGTATTGGCTTCCTCCTCCTCCGTTCCGTCAGCCGTATCAGCAGAAGAGCAAAGGTGGCAGTGGTTCATCCCACCCACCCAACCCAGGCTTTCAGAACAAGACTTCGTCTCAAGTTCCAAGATCAGGTGCTCCGTACCACCGTCCGCTTTCTGAGGTCACGTGCAACAAGTGCCAACAGAAGGGTCACTACGCCAACAAGTGTTTCAACCAGAGGCGTCTTCCTCCTCCTACTCCTGTCAGATTGGCAAGTACAGCTGTGGTCAAGCATAATCCCAAGTCCGCCAAGGTCAATATGGTGAATGCAGCTCAGGCAGAGGATTTGTCAGATGTGATAATGGGTAACCTTCCTGTTAATGATATTCCTGCAAAAGTTCTTTTTGACTCTGGTGCATCGCATTCCTTCATGTCATTCCCATTTGCATCGGAGAACAATTTTAGCACTAAGGCATTACCTAGAGCTATGCAAGTCGTCTCTCCAGCTAAGCGTCTGAGTTCTACTATGATGAGTCCGGATATTTCTATCATGATGGGTGATTTCAAGTTTCTGGCTTCTCCAATGGTTCTTGGTAATTCGGATATCGATCTTATTCTTGGGATGGACTGGCTCTCTAAACACAAGGCTCACCTCGATTGTGCAGCTAGGCAGATTCAACTGACTCATTCGTCTGAGGATGTCATTGTCTTTGCTGCTCGAGATAATACCATCCGGTTGTTTTCTCTCAATGAGAAGGGTGAATTGGATGCTATTTCGCAGATTCCGGTTGTTTGTGAGTATCAAGACGTCTTCCCAGAAGAACTCCCAGGCATGCCCCCGCACTGGCCGGTTGAATTTGTTATTGAACTTGAGCCCAGTACGGAACCTGTCTGCAAACGTCCCTACAAGCTCGGCCCCGAAGAGTTGAAGGAGTTGAAGAAACAACTCGATGTTCAAGAAAGAATGGGTCTTATTCGGCCTAGTACTTCTCCGTGGGGTTTTGGTGTTCTTTTTGTGAAGAAGAAGGATGGAACGGACCGACTTTGTGTTGATTATCGTCCATTGAACAAGAAGACCATCAAGAACAAATACCCACTTCCCAACATTAATGAGCTGTTCGAACAACTCAAGGGTGCCCAAGTATTCTCCAAGCTGGATCTTCGTATGGGTTATCATCAAATTCGCATTCATGAGCAAGATATTCCCAAGACAGCATTCAGAACAAGCTATGGGTCATATGAATACACTGTCATGTCTTTTGGCCTCGCCAACGCTCCTCCGACGTTCTCTCGCATGATGAACTTCATCTTCAACCCCTGCACCAATGACTTTGTTTTGGTCTATCTTGACGACATTCTGGTTTTCTCGAAGAACAAGGAAGATCACGCCAAGCACTTGTGTTTGGTTCTTGACAAGCTCAGGGAACATCAGTTCTACGCCAAGTTCTCCAAGTGTGAATTTTGGCTCGATGAGGTGCTTTATCTTGGCCATATCATCTCTGCCAAGGGCATTTCCGTGGATCCTGAGAAGGTGTCTGCAATTGTTAATTGGGAACCTCCTCAGAACGTGAAGCAACTCCGTAGCTTCCTCGGTCTCGCAAGCTACTGTCGAAGATTCGTTGAAAACTTTTCCAAGATCGCGAAGCCTCTCTCAAATCTTCTTCAGAAGCACGTCAAGTACGTTTGGTCTCCGGAGTGTGATATTGCTTTCAACTCTTTGAAAGAGAAGTTGATCACTGCTCCAGTTCTGACTCCGCCTGATGAAACCAAGCCGTACGAGGTCTTTTGTGATGCCTCTCTCCAAGGTCTCGGTGTTGTACTGATGCAAGAGAAGAAAGTTGTTGCTTATACCTCTCGCCAGTTGAAGCCTAACGAGAAGAACTACCCCACTCATGATCTCGAGTTGGCAGCAGTTGTGCATGCTTTGTTGACTTGGAGACATCTTCTATTGGGAAGGAAAGTGGACATTTTCACTGATCACAAGAGTCTCAAGTACATCTTCACCCAGCCTAATCTCAACCTCAGGCAGACTCGATGGGTCGAAATGATTCAAGAGTACAATTCGAGTATCGAGTATACTCCAGGCAAGGCCAATGTGATTGCTGACGCTTTGAGAAGAAAAGCATATTGCAACAGTCTGATTCTAAAGCCTTATCAACCCGAGCTTTGTGAAGCTTTCCGCAAACTTAATCTGCAAATTGTTCCTCAAGGTTTCCTCACCAACCTTCAAGTCTCTCCTACCTTGGAAGACCATATTCGCCAAGCCCAGCTTCTTGATGCTATGGTGAAAAAGGTGAAGATTGGTATTGCAAAGAGTCAGTCCAAGTACAAGTGCTACCGACTTGATGACAAGGACACACTCTTCTTCAAGGATCGAATTGTTGTGCCCAAAGGTGAACTTCGTAAAGTGATCATGAACGAGGCTCACAACTCTCTCCTCTCCATCCACCCTGGGAGCACGAAGATGTATCAGGATCTCAAGCAAACTTATTGGTGGACTCGAATGAAGCGCGATATCACTCAATTCGTGAATGAATGTGATGTCTGCAGAAGAGTGAAGGCAGAACACCAAAGGCCAGCAGGTCTCCTCCAACCTCTTGCCATTCCAGAATGGAAGTTTGACCACATTGAAATGGACTTCGTGACTGGGTTTCCTAAGTCCAAGCGTGGCAATGATGCTATATTCGTTGTCATCGACAAGCTCACCAAAGTGGCTCACTTTCTGCCTATCAAAGAGTCAATCACTGCAGCTCAATTGGCGGAACTCTATACCTCTCAAATTGTCTCTCTGCACGGTATTCCTCAAGTGATATCTTCAAACCGTGGCAGCATCTTTACCTCCAAGTTTTGGGATTCTTTTCAGAAGGCCATGGGCACCAACATCCGCTTCAGCACTGCTTTCCATCCTCAAACAAGCGGTCAAGTCGAGCGTGTCAACTAGATTCTTGAAGATATGCTCAGAGCTTGTGTTATCTCCTTCGGCATGAAGTGGGAGGATTGTCTTCCTTATGCTGAATTCTGGTACAACAACAGTTTTCAAGCAAGTTCGGGCAAGACCCCATTTGAAATTCTGTATGGTAGGAAGTGTCGTACACCTCTCAACTGGTCTGAAACCGGTGAACGTCAGCTGCTGGGTAATGACCTGATCACAGAGGCGGAAGAAATGCGCAAGGTCATTCATGATAACCTCAAAGCAGCCCAATCCCGCCAGAAGAGCTACTATGATAGTAGGCACCGTGATTTGGCTTTCGAGATCGGAGATCATGTTTACCTCCGCGTCTCTCCTATGAAAGGGACTCGTCGCTTCGGTGTCAAAGGGAAGCTTGCCCCTAGATACATCGGGCCTTTCAAGATTGTCATCAAGAGAGGCGACCTCGCCTATCAACTCGAGCTTCCTGCAAACTTTGCTAATGTTCATGATGTGTTCCATGTCTCCCAACTCCGAAGGTGCTTCAAGACGCCTGAACGCACAGTCAACTTCGAGGACATTGAGCTCCAAGAAGATCTCTCCTATCGTGAGCACCCAGTTGCAATCCTTGAAGAGACTGAACGCAGAACTCGCAACAAGTCAATCAAATTTCTCAAAGTCAAGTGGTCACACCATTCCGACCGTGAAGCTACCTGGAACGCGAGGATCACCTTCGTTCAAAGTACCCGTAGTTCTTTCAGTCCTAGATCTCGGGACGAGATCTTTTCGTAGTGGTGGAGTGTTGTAACGCCCCAGATATTACTTTCCCAATTTGTACTCCAACTCTTGCCGTTTCCGGCATTAAGTTATATTTATTCCTCGGGTTCGGGTCTTTGTCGCCGTGTGTTGTTTTGGTTTTCATGCATCTCATATCATGTCATCACGTGCATTGCATTTTCATACATGTTCATCTCATGCATTCGAGCATTTTCCCCGTTGTCCGTTTTGCATTCCGGCGCTTCGTTCTCCTCCGGTGGCCATTTCTAGCTTTCTTTCGTGTGTGGGGATTAAACATTTCCGGATTGGACCGAGACTTGCCATGCGGCCTTGCTTTACTACCGGTAGACCGCCTGTCAAGTTTCGGGTCATTTGGACTTCGTTTGATACTCCAACGGTTAACCGAGGGACCGAAAAGGCCTCGTGTGTGTTGCAGCCCAACACCCCTCCAATTTGGCCCAAAAACCACCAAACTATGCTCCATCGTCTCGGTCATTCGATCACGACCGCGTGGGCGAAAACCGCACCTCATTTGGACACTCCTAGCTCCCTCTACCGCTATTTATACCCCCTCCATTTTCGGATCTCGTCTTCCACCTCGAAACCCTACTCCAAAAAAAAGGTCCCCTCACCGAGCCGGGCACGCCCGACCCGGCCGGACAAAAATCGCCGCGCCCGCCGCCGCCACGTCAGCGCCGCGGGACCGCTTTGCCGCCGGCCCGGGAGGCCCGATCCGGGCCCCCGAGGCCCATCCGCCGCCGCGCCGCACCAGGGAGTCCCCGCCGCCACATCGCCGCCTCCCTCCGCCGTGAAGACCGCCGCCGCCGACCCAGCTCGACGCTGGCCGCCGCAAGGTGCCACGCGCCGCCGCCTTGCACGCCGTGCGCCGCCGCCGCCGTGTGCCGCGTCGTCCAGCGCCACCGGCCGGAGCGCCCCTCCCCGCCGCCGCCGCGCCCGGATCCGGCGAGGTCCGGGCCGGATCTGCCCTCGCCGGCCTCCTCCGCAGCCTCCCTCGCCGCAGTTGACCTCGGGAGGCGCGCCCGGATCTGATGAGCTGCTACAGTACCCCGCGGTGAAACCCTAGATCTAGGGTTGACATCTCCTTCTCCCCCCTAATTTTTATGCCTACTTTGACTGCTCATATCTCCACATCCGTAGCTCCGTTTTGGACATATTATATATCAAAATCTTCGTCTCGACGACAACATCATTTCATTCCATTGCATCATTTGCATTTGAGTTCATCTTGATGCCCAAAATTCTGTTACAAGGAGGCATCGTGAGTTAAATTGCAGATCCGTTAGCTCAACATTGACTTTTGTCATTTTTGCCATGATTATTGTGTGCATGATATGCCTGTGCCCCTTTGGGATGAATTGTTAAGCATTTTGCCTTTTCCAGAGGTGCCACCCATGCATTTTTAGGATGTGTGTGGTGTCTTTTGCAAGCTTGCAAAGAGGGGTACCTGAGATTGCTGATTTCTGGGACTTAGTGATTTTCACTAAGTCTGGGATGTTTTAGTTCATGATGCTATATGTCCAGCTTGTTTCCTAGTGATCCGTGCCCCTTTTGAGTATGCTCAGTAAGGGACATTTGTTAATATTGTTGTGTTCTATCTATCCATGTCTTTACTTGTTATGTTGGAGCCCCCTAGGTTGAGTCAATCGAGCTCAACTTTTGCATAGTTGTGTATTTGGGCAGGTCGTCAACTCTTTTGCGATTTTGCCGGTGCTATTGCTAGTAACTCATGCATGCTATGCCATTGTTCTTGCTAGGTCTAGCTAGGATTTTGTGCCTTCTTTATGGATATATGCTTGCCTTGCCATGACTTGCACCGTAGTGAGTGCATCGAGCTCGTTGACATGCCTCCATGAGTTATAGTTTCAGCATGTCTCAGTTTTCACTAAGTCTGAAAACTGATTGTGTTTCATCTATGTTCGTGTGCTCAGTAGAGTATTTTGTGAACCCTTTTGGCCCCAGGTCACTTTTGGTGTTTTGTTAAGCTTGTTGAGTATCCCCAGGCCATGCTCTTACTTGCCCTGTTCAGGTTATGTTTCATGTTGTTTTGCTGCTCCGAAGAGGGCACCGTGGTCTGAGATTCCAGACTAGCGTTAATTTCGCTAAGTCTGAAATCTGTTTTGCTTATTCAGTTTTGCCATGTTTGTTTGAACCCCTTAATTGATGAATTTGCCTATGGCTCAGTCCTAGTGATTTGTTAAGCATCTTGTGTACATCCCGGCCATGCATTTTGTTTTCATGTTTGGTGGCTGTAGCATGTTCATTTCGTTGCATTTAGGAGCCTACTTGATGTAAATCGCAGATCGGTTCGTTTCGTAAAACGCTTGCCATTTCCAAACCGTAGCTCCGATTCCTATGATCTTTATATCGTTTTCAGGGGATTTCTTCCCCTCTATCTAGTGGGAAACTTGGTTTTCCAAGTTGAGGCCAGGTTCATGCATTTCCTGTCACGTCTTGCATTTGGCATCCCGCATCGCATCCCGCATAGCATACCATCTTCGCATCTTATTGGTTGCCCTTGCACATGGTTGATTGTATCCTTGTTGCTTGTTTGTGTTGTTGGGTAGAGCCGGGAGACGAGTTCGCTAACGAGGAGGCCGTTGAGTTTGCTTTTGAGGATCCAGTCAACTCTGACCACTGTGCAGGCAAGATGATCATACCCTCGAAATCACTACTATCTTTGCTATGCTAGTTTGCTCGCTAGTTTGCTTTGCCAATGCTACGATGCCTACCACTTGCTTTTCAGCCTCCCAATTGCCATGATTGAGCCTCTAACCCACCATTGTCCTAGCAAACCGTTGATTGGCTATATTACCGCTTTGCTCAGCCCCTTCTTATAGCGTTGCTAGTTGCAGGTGAAGATTGGAGCCGTTCCTTGTTGGAACATTTATTTACTTGTTGGGATATCATTATATTGCTATGTTATCTTAATGCATCTATATACTTGGTAAAGGGTGGAAGGCTCGGCCTCTCGCCTAGTGTTTTGATCCACTCTTGCCGCCCTAGTTTCCGTCATATCGGTGTTATGTTCCCGGATTGTTGCGTCCCTTACGCGGTTGGGCTATAACGGGAACCCCTTGATAGTTCGCCTTGATTAAAGCTTTTCCAGCAATGCCCAACATTGATTTTACCATTTGCCACCTAGCCTCTTTTTCCCTTGGGTTTCCGGAGCCCGAGGGTCATCTTTATTTTAGCCCCCCCCACGGGCCAGTGCTCCTCTGAGTGTTGGTCCGAAATGAGCTGCCTGCGGGGCCACCTCGGGGAAACTTGAGGGTTGGTTTTACTCGTAGGTAGTCTCATCTGAGTGTGCCCTGAGAAAGAGATATGTGCAGCTCCTATCGGGATTTGTCGGCACGTTCGGGCGGTGTTGCTGGACTTGTTTTGACCTGTCAAATCATCTTGTTGTACCGAGATACCGAGTCTGATTGGTGTGTTTTGGGTAGAGGTCTATTCCTTCATTGACTGTGAGAGCTTGTTATGGGCTAAGTTGGGACCCCTTTGCAGGGATTGATCTTTCGAAAGCCGTGCCCGCGGTTATGGGCAGATGGGAATTTGTTAATGTCCGGTTGTAGATAACTTCAACCTTAATTAATTAAAATGAATCAACTGAGTGTGTTGCCGTAATGGCCTCTTCTCGGCGGAGTCCGGGAAGTGGACACGGTGTTGGAGTTATGCTTGCGCAGGTTGCTCTCTAGTTGCTCGCTCGTGCTTTGCCTCCTCTTCTCGCTCTCTTTTGCGAATAAGTTAGCCACCATATATGCTAGTCGCTTGCTGCAGCTCCACTTACATTACCCCTTTCCTACCCATTAAGCTTAAATAGTCTTGATCGCGAGGGTGCGAGATTGCTGAGTCCCTGTGGCTCACAGATTACTATTACACCAGATGCAGGGACAGATGATACAGCTCCAGATGGCGCGCTCGAGCTCAAGTGGGAGTACGACGAGGACTCTCAGCGTTACTATGTGTCTTTTCCTGATGATCAGTAGTGGTGCCTATTCGGGGTTAGATTCAGGGCCTTGTCGCATGTTGGGGGTCTTTTCTATTTTGGCGCCGTAGTCGGGCCTTGAGTGATTTGTATGATGGATGTTATTTATGTACTCTGATGTGACGTGGCGAGTGTAAGCCAACTATGCTATTCCCCTTTATATTTTTTATGTTCATGGGATGTGTAATGATTTCCCGACTTGCGACATATGCCTTCAATGCGATTATGCCTCTAAGTCGTGCCTCGACACGTGGGATATATAGTCGCATCGAGGGTGTTACACTAGGGTTTTCTAAAAAAGGAACGACTTTTCTCAGAAAACCGGCGGCGGTGGCTACCTCGGCTCGGGGCTCCGGCGAAGCTCCGGCGGGGCTCCGGGCTGCGGCAGGGGCGGCAAGCGGCGCGGGGCGGCGGCTGTGGCATGCGGCGGCGGCGGCAGGCGGCGCGAGGCGGTGGCTGCGGCGGCGCGAGGGGCGTGGGGAGGCGGTGGCGGTGTGGGGCTCCAGGGGGGTCCGACAGGTTATAAGGGGGGGCGAACTTGGGGAAGGGGGCGGCCTCGGGAGGCGTGTCCTCCCCGAACTCGGTGGCGGCGGCGATCAGGACTCCTGTCCCGATCCGGGCGGGAGGCGGCGGCGGCTGGGCTGGCCTGCTCGGCTGGGCCCTTGGCCGAGTCGGGCGCGGGTCTCTTTTTTGTTAATAATTTCGTTGAAACTAAAAAATTCTAGAAAAATAAATAAAAATCTAAAAATGCCAAAACAAATTTTCACCGTCTAAATAAAATATTTAGAACAGGATGAACATTTTTCTTGGCCCTAAATGCAATTTTTGAAAACGTGCAATTTTTCCTAAATTCAAATAAAATAGCAAATAAAACCAAAATATAATCTTATTTGATTCTTTTATTAAATCCTCAATATTTCTTTATTTTTGGGAAAGTAATTTTATTCCCTCTCTTAGAATTTTATAATAGAAATAATTGAAGATAAAATAAATAAAATCAAATGATCCTATTTTTCAAAATTTCAGAAAACTCAAATATGAAAATAACGAAATCCCCAACTCTCTCCGAGGGTCCTTGAGTTGCGTGAAATTTCTAAGATCAACCAAAATGCAAATAAATATATATGCAATGATGATCTATTTTATAACATTCCAAATTGAAAATTTGGGATGTTACAATTAGGATCATGGGTTAATCTTCGATGTCACATACATCTTGGTGGAGCGCTCAAAATGATAGAAAGTAAAAACATGCACTCATCACCACGCAAAGTGAATGATCATATAAGAGATATAAGGATAACATCGTCCAAGCACAAGCATTATTGTAGGATATGATTAAACACATGATCATACAAGTATCTCGCACACAGACATAGAGTATTAAGCAAGCACACACAAGAGTATCAACTAAATAGCAAGAGAGATAAAAGAAGCAAAAACACTCTCTCTCGAAGCCTATGATCTATACATTTCTCCCCCTTTGGCAACAAATTACCAAAAAGTTTGAAAATGCATAATGATATGCGTATCTCTAGGCTTGATCTTCGGGAGGAGGTGTTGAGAGGACTCCAAGGACGAAAGCATCTGTAGAAGTGGTTGGAGCTGGTGGAGTTGCAACTGGAGGTGGCGCTGAAGCTGTGGCTGCTGGTGCTGATGTGGTAGCTCTCGTGTCAGCCATGGGCACTGCAGCAGACCTCTAACCTCTAGGCACTCTCTGAAAGGCATCTGTGGTAGCCCGCCCTTTCCTCTCCTCAGCTTCTTCTCAGAGCTACTCAACAGCTTTCTGCAATTCTGTCACTTTAAGATCAAGGTCACAGAACTTGGTCTCAATGATCCTCTCCAAGCTCTCCTGATTTTTGTTCAGGGTGGCCAAGCCCTTCTCAATCCTCAAAGTTTCTTGAATCACATAAGCAAGTTGATCTTGTTTTCACTTTAGGAACACTTGAGATGCCTCTTCAACACTTGGCATCTTTGCATCCTTTTCAACCTTTGCCTTCTCTCTCTTTTCTTGTGCTTGCACAGATGAAGGATCTTCTTGATTCATGACAACAGTGTTGTCCTCAAAATCTGGTCTCAAAGGTAGATGCTCCTTGTCCAAAAGATATGTGCCTGTGCCCATCTTGGAGTTGATGAGCACCTGAATATGTGGAGCATACCCACAAGATCTCTTCTGATCTGCAGTTGTCCTCTTGATTGTTTCAACAATCAGGCTCATAACTTTGAATTTCTAAGGCACATCAAATATCTACATCAAGTTGATTGAATGACATTTGATCATCTTGTGATATCCAGATTTGGGCAACAATGTATGCCTCAATATAGTGTTGATAGTTAGTAGCTAATCTAGACAACAAATAATGTACAGACCCAAGCTTTTGAGTTTCCAAAGGTTTGTCTAGGATCTCCTTGTACATGTTGGCCATAGAGTTGTGGTCTTTCTTCTTCTTGGCATAGACATCCAAGTCATCTTCATGCTCTTTAGGGGCATTGATCAATTTAGCCCACTCATCAACGGTAGATTGGTACCTTGTACACTCATACATCCAAACTATTCTTCCATCTGGATAGAAATGAGCTGTAGAATAAAATTGCATAATGAGCTCATCATTCCATTTGGTAAGCTCCTGCCCCACAAACTTGTCTACTCCACATGATCTGAAGCTCTCATGCACTCCTGGAAAGTGGTCTTCATTCTCATTGATGTACTCCCAATTAGCCCATTTCCTATCACAAACTATGGGCTTATTGTCAAGCAATATGGTTTCATAGAAATATTGCTGCTCTTTGGTATGGAACCTGTACTCCACAACAGTCTTTCTACTCACAACATAAGGGTTACTTTGTCTCCAAAGTCTGAGACCTGCATCCTTCCTGATGCTCATGTCTTCTCCCACTTGATGGCTGTCATCATGATCTAGAATTTTTGGTTTGAGCATCCTAAGCACTTGGGCTTCAGCATCCTCTTCATCAATCTCAGGCACTGGGGCCTTGTTCTTCTCAGCAGAAGAAATGTTCCTTGTGCTTCTCTTGGGCTTTGAAATCTTTGAAGCTTGAGAAGAACCTTTGGGGGCAATCTTGGGCTTAGAAGGTGCAGCCCCAGACTTGATGGCATCCCCCATCAGCTTTTGAGACTTTGATGCTGGTGCAACATCATCTTCTTCTTCCTCTGGGTCTTCCATCACAGAAGCTTTTCCAATGACTTTGGCCATGGTTTTGTTGACCCTCTCCTTCCTCTATTTGTCTTCACCAGCAACCTCTTCAGCTGACTTAGAGGTTTCGACAGTTGAGGACCTAGCCTTTAAGGTTGGCACCCTCTTTGCAGGGGCCTTCTTGTGAATACCATGTTTTGTTGCAGCAACAGTTCCATATTCCTTCTTCAGCACTTTCTTCTTGGAGCTTACTTCCTCCTCAGCACCACATAGTCCTCATCCTCTAAGTCAGAATTCCTCTTCTTTCTCTACCCCGTAGCTGCTTTGGGCAAATTGCTTGGAGTGCTCCTGCTTCCATCATCATAGCTGCTAGAGGGACTACTGCCCTCACTCATGTTCACTTGTTCTTCTGACTTGTTTTGGCTATCACTCTGATCAGACATACTGGCAAAGCAAACTGACAGCACAGCCTGTGAATAGATATAGATGAGGTAGAGTGGATGAGCATCACAAAGTGCAGAGTTTTTGCAAAACAAATGAGTCGAAAACTTAGTTTTAGTTCTCCATAGGAAGTATTTCGGAGCTATCGACTTGTTAAACTCGGTGACACCGAAGCAACTTTTGGAGTCTAAACTAGTGAACTCAGTCAGACCGAGTCACAATTCGGTGACTCTAAGATTGCTAGGGTTTCCCAGAGAGTTGAACTCGGTCACACCGATTTGCAACTTTCGGTCAAACCGAAAAGTGCAAGTGCTATGGCCTAAGCCATATCGGTGAGACCGATTTCTACAACTCGGTCGGTCCGAGATGAGTTCGGCGGAAACCTAACCCTAAATTTTCGAATCAAACCTAATCTAATTGGAGGTTTTCTTTGGATAGATTGATCTCATACGTGGTAAGAAACATGGCATTGACCTTGTTCTTAGAATCGGAGGTAAAAAGAATGCACAAGGGGTCGAACTCATACCCTAGTTCGGTGATGAGCTCGCTCCGGCGGCAACGGCGGCGTTGAAATCCGTTGGCGGCGATGGAAACCAGTGGCAGGATGTCACTAGTGACGAGGAGACGATTTGGAGACCCGAGGCGACAGAGCAGGACACGCACGGGATGAAGGGTTTTGGAGAAATTTCCAAAACTCAACCTGTCGGTATATGTATCCCGACCCGGTCGGTGTGACCGAGCGGAACAACTCGGTGGCACCGAGATGTAGAATCACAAGCGTTTAATGCAACACGGTGTGACCGAAGAGTTCTAATCGGTTGCACCGAGATTGAAAACCTAGATCAACTCAGTGAACTCGGTGTGACCGAAGTGGATGGATCGGTCAGATAAAAATGCACAGAGAGGTTTTGGAATTTTAAGTCTATGACGAATCGGGGACTCTGTGTGCTCCTCACACAGAGTGGTTCGAATCCGACTATATCAAACTTTGTGATGTAGCATGAATAGAGTTTAAGACAAGAAAAGCATAGATAGCTAGAGGAAGTTCTTAGGCATTCTTGTCCATCCATTTGGCAGAAGAGAAAAAGCCAAACAATCAAAGCAACAAATGGATGTCCTCGAATGAGTAAAATATGCAATCAACATGCTCGCACAATAAGATGGCAAATGAAATATGTGACAAAGCATGCACAAACACTCTATCATCTATCAAGCAATTAGCGATGACTAGGTCATCTATATATGAGTATATTGACTTAGGAGTCAAACGAGAACATTTGACCGTAGGTCATACTCATCGTTAAAGCACAAGTGGGGTTACCACTTTTACATAAAGCATTGTTGTGTTCACATCATGAGAGTTGCTTTAGCTCAATTGTTAGAGTAAAGCTCCCCCTAGATGTGATATCCCCCCTAAGAGGGATGAACTAACCTTGGGTTTTGTCGAGGATGACTTCATGTAGATGTTGAAGATGTGGATGCTCAATGTTGCTGTAGATCATTTGGAGAAATCCATTGGAGTGAGTTGCACTTTCAATACCTACACGGGTTAGTCCCACAAGGAACAAACAAGGATATCCATAGACATAGAGTGAAGTTCATACAAGATGATGTAACCTCCCAATTTTCAATTTGGATGTTAATCATTAGGTCATCTTATGCATCCATGCTCTTTGCATTTTTAATTCGTTTTATTTTGACATTTTGATCCTAGAGACCTTAAGCAACTCAAGGACCATTTGAGAGAGTTGGAGGTTTTGATAAAAATCCTTTTTTTGAATTTTCAAAATTGGTAAATTGGATCAAGATGATTTTTATTTGAAATTATTTTTCCAATTATTTCAAAATAAATAAAATAATGAGAGAAGATAATATGACTTCTTCAAAACAGAGGAAATAATGGAAATTTAATTTTAAATAAAAAAATATTTTTAATTGAATTATTTTATTTGAGATTTTATTCGGTTAAATTAGGAAAAAATTACATTTTTCAAAATTGCATTTTAGCCCAGAAAAATGTTCATTTTGTCCCAAATATTAGGAGAGGACCGTGAAAATTATTTTTGGAATTTTAGGATTTTTATTTATTTTATTTTGAATATTTTTTTCGTTTCAGCCAAATTATTATTATGTTTTAAAAAAACTTCAACCGACTGGGCCAAAGCCCAGCCGGCCCACCAGCGCCGGCGCCACCGAGTCCGCCTCCCGCACATGACGCGCCGCCACCGCAGTCCGAGCCAGACTCCTCTCCGCCGTGGCCTTGCCTTGCCCCTACCCAAGCCGGCCGCCAACCCTCCTCTTAAATACCCACCACCACCCCACCCTCATCACCAGCCGCCGCAGCCCCGCCTCCCGCCGCACGACTCCGCCGCCGCTTTGCGCCGCCGTCGCCGCCCAGCAGCCGCACGCCGCCCGCGTCGCCTCCCGCCGACGCGGGAGCCACCCAGCGCCGACGCCCGCCGCCCCGCTCGTCGGAGTTCGCCGCCACTGCCGTCATTTCCGATCCACCACCGATTTTCGCTGAAAACTGCCGAACCGGTTAAAACCAAAGAAAACTCGACATGTTTTTATAAAAGTTCGGTTATTTCATTTAGATCAGTTTTATTTTAGGTTTCGTTAATTAACGAACGTTCACCCGATTAGTTCTTTTAACGAATGAATTCGTTCGTCAGCTTCTGTTAGTGGAGTTCGTCCGATAGATTTTTCTTTTTAATTTAATTTTTGGTTAGGGACCTATCCGTAATTTTTCTTTGCAGATTAGTCCCTGATTTTCAAACCTTCACTATTTTTTGCTCGTTTATCCAAATCCAGTGAAACCAAAGCCAAAATCTTCTTCTTATTCCCCTCTGTCCAGATAATCAACTTGAACATGATTTTGAAAATTTAAAATTTGGTTTCAAAAAGATTTGAATTTGGACTTCTTTTGATCGTAGTTTGAGTTTCGTAACTCCGATTCGACTAATTCTTTTTACAAATTGAAGCTCTTCACTTGAACTTTTAGTTTAGATCTTTTATTTTGGTTTTACCTTTTAATCCTATGCTTCAGTGCTTACATATGCTATTGTTTGTTCACTATAGAGTTTCCGGAGTGCAAGGCTTGCTACTACGAATCTCTAGGGTTTTCCGACCATCAGCAAGGCAAGTAACACTTTGATCATATCCCTTTGTTACCAAGTTTTTATGCATTAGTTTCAACCCTCCAACACTTTGCATCAGTAGGTTGTGGTAACGTGTGGGTATTGGGAAGTAGTTGATGAGGTAGGAACTTATTGCCTTACATTCAAACCCAGGGTATTGCCAAGTTATGTTTGCATTACTTTGCTATGCTCATAGACGTGGATTGGTTTGTGAGATTCATGAAAGATGTGAGAGTTAATATTTTTAACTAAGGGAAACTTAAGGTGGCTACTTTAATACACAACTGGGTGGAATGGTTGGGGCACCCTAGAGAACCCAGTGGTTTGCCCGGGCACCTGGAGCAATCCAGTGTTGTCCTAGGATATCCCGGAGTACCCCGTGTGATCATCCTATGGAATGCCACCCAGGCTCAAAGGAAACATAAGATTATTCATGATAGAAACTTCCATGTGCAGCCACAAGCCATTATGGGCTCTGGCATAGTTCAGTAAGTTGTGTGACCTCTTTCAGTGGTAGGCTAGCAGATGTAGGGGAAGTAGGTGGTAATGTCTACCCAGAGTAAAGAGTTAATGCTTCAAAAAGACTATGTCTCGATATTCCGATCATGGATGTGGTCGAGTCTTGTGGGGAAAAGTGTGAAACCTCTGCAGAGTGTATAAACTAATCATGGTTAGCCATGTCCCTGGTTATGGACATCCTGAGTATCTGGTATTTGAATTATCGATTCGATCTCATCACTTATTTAATAAAACTATTGGGTTATAATTATTATTTTGGGATTGAGTTGGAGGAACCTTATCAATAATTTCATTAAACCTTGTAGTTAAATAAAATATACTCCTTCGTTGTAGCGAAAAACTAGCTTCATGCAAATGACAACCGTAGAGCCTCCACCAGCCAAATATGCATGTAGCGATAGTTGTTATTTGTTCATTGTTCTATTGTATTATCTTGCTAGCATATTCCATGTGCTAACCTACACGGCTGCAACATATCATGTTGTAGAATTTTTAGACAAAGAGTAAGGTGCGATAGGTCATTGTCATGCACTCAATTTTGCCGTGGAGTTGGATGGACTCACTTATCTTCAAAGCTTCCATAGTTATCTTATTTGGTCATTGTAATAAGTACTCTTTTTGAGACACTCGTGTAATAAGTGTGTGATTGAACTCTGTTATAAATCCCCGAGTACTGTGTGTGTCAGTAATACCGATCCAGGGATGACACTTAAGAACAGAGACTACGGTCCATTGGGATCGGGTCGCTACAAGATGGTATCAGAGCAGACGCTGACTGTAGGACACGACCACTAGGAAAATCCACAGGATACTCTTCTCTACTCATTTCTAACTCTACTCCGTTTCTAATCTATAGATGGTGGACCCAAGGAACAAGTTCACTCAACCAGATGACGATACACCTTTTGGACGACACTTGAAGGAAGTCACTGAAGGAAATATGCCCTAGAGGCAATAATAAAGTTGTTATTTATATTTCCTTATATCATGATAAATGCTTATTATTCATGCTAGAATTTTATTAACCGGAAACTTGATACATGTGTGAATACATAGAAAAACAGACTGTCCCTAGTATGCTTCTACTTGACTAGCTCATTAATCAAAGATGGTTAAGTTTCCTAGCCATAGACATGTGTTGTCATTTGATGAATGGGATCACATCATTAGAGAATGATGTGATGGACAAGACCCATCCGTTAGCTTAGCACTATGACCATTTAGTTTTTTGCTATTGCTTTCTTCATAACTTATACATGTTCCTATGATTATGAGATTATGTAACTCTCGAATACCGAAGGAATACTTTGTGTGCTATCAAACATCACAACGTAACTGGCTGATTATAAAGATGCTCTATAGGGATCTCCAATGGTGTTTGTTGAGTTGGCATGGATCGAGATTATGATTTTTCACTCCATGTATCGCAGAGGTATCTCTGGGCCCTCTCGGTAATGCACATCACTATGAGCCTTGCAAGCAATGTGACTAAAGAGTTAGTTGCAGGATGATGCATTACTGAACGAGTAAAGATACTTGCCGGTAATGAGATTGAACTAGGTATGATGATACCGACGATCGAATCTCAGGCAGTAACATACCGATGACAAAGGGAACAACGTATGTTGTTATGCGGTTTGGTCGATAAATATCTTCATAAAATATGTAGGAGCCAATATGAGCATCAAGGTTCTGCTATTGGTTATTGACCGGATATGTGTCTTGGTCATGTATACATAGTTCTCGAACCCGTAGGGTCCGCATGCTTAACGTTCGATGACGACTTATATTATGAGTTATGTGATTTGATGTACTGAAGGTTGTTCGGAGTCCCGGATGAGATCACAGACAAGACGAGGAGTCTCGAAATGGTCGAGATGTAAAGATCGATATATTGGATGGCTATATTCGGACATCGGAAAGGTTTCGAGTGATTCGGGTATTTTCGGAGTACCGGAGAGTTACGGGAATTTGACGTGGAAGTAGTGGGCCTTAATGGGCCATACAGGAAAGGGGATAAGGGCCTCAAGGGGTGGTCGCGTGCCCCTCCCATTGCAAGTCCGAATTGGACTAGGGAGGGGCGTGATGTCTACTAGACAACCTTCTTCTTGTAGATGTTGTTGGGCCTCCAAGTGCAGAGTTGGTAGAACAGTAACAAATTTCCCTCAAGTGGATGACGTAAGGTTTATCAATTCGTGGGAGGCATATGATGAAGATGGTCTCTCTCAAACAACCCTGCAACCAAATAACAAAGAGTCTCTTGTGTCCCCAACACACCCAATACAATGGTAAATTGTATAGGTGCACTAGTTCGACGAAGTGATGGCGATATAAGTGCAATATGGATGGTAGATAAAGGTTTTTGTAATCTGAAAATATAAAAATAGAAAGGTAACTAATGATAAAAGTGAGCACAAACGGTATTGCAATGCGTTGAAACAAGGCCTAGGGTTCATACTTTCACTAGTGCAAGTTCTCTCAACAATAATAACATAATTGGATCATATAACTATCCCTCAACATGCAACAATGAGTCACTCCAAAGTCACTAATAGCGGAGGACAAATGAAGGGATTATTGTAGGGTACGAAACCACCTCAAAGTTATTCTTTCTGATCGATCTATTCAAGAGTTCATACTAGAATAACACCTTAAGACACAAATCAACCAAAACCCTAACGTCACCTAGATACTCCAATGTCACCTCAAGTATCCGTGGGTATGATTATACGATATGTATCACACAATATCAGATTCATCTATTCAACAAACATAAAGAACTTCAAAGAGTGCCCCAAAGTTTCTATCGGAGAGTCAACACGAAAACGTGTGCCGACCTCTATGCATAAGTTCGTGAGGTCACAAACTTGCAAGTTGATAACCGAAACATACATCAAGTGGATCACATGATATCCCATTGTCACCACTGATAAGCACACGCAAGACATACATCAAGTGTTCTCAAATCCTTAAAGACTCAATCCGATAAGATAACTTCAAAAGGAAAAACTCAATCCATCACAAGAGAGTAGAGGGGGAGAAACATCATAAGATCCAACTATAATAGCAAAGCTCGCGATACATGAAGATCGTGCCAAATGAAGAACACGAGAGAGAGAGAGAGAGAGATCAAACACATAGCTACTGGTACATACCCTCAGCCCCAGGGGTGAACTACCCCCTCCTCATCATGGAGAGCGCCGGGATGATGAAGATGGCCACCGGACAGGGATTCCCCCCTTCGACAAGGTGCCAGAATGGGTCTAGATTGCTTTTCGGTGGCTACGGAGGCTTCAGGCGGCGGAACTCCCGATCTAGGTTTCTTTCTGGAAGTTTCTGTATATATAAGAGGTTTTAGCGTCGAGAACAAGTCAGGGGGGGGTCTCCGGGCTGTCCACGAGGCACGCAGACGTGCCTAGGGGAGTGGGCGCGCCCCCCACCCTCGTGGGCAGCCCGAGACTCTACTTGCCCAACTCTTTTACTCCATGGCCTTCTTCTGGTCCAAAAATAAGCCCCGCCAAGTTTCAGGTCAATTGGACTCCGTTTGGTTTTCCTTTTCTGCGATACTCAAAAACAAGGAAAAAACAGAAACTGGCACTGGGCTCTAGGTTAATAGGTTAGTCCTAAAAATCATATAAAATAGCATATAAATGCATATAAAACATCATAGATGGATAATATAATTGCATGGAACAATCAAAAATTATAGATGTTGGAGACGTATCAAGCATCACCAAGCTTAATTCCTGCTCGTCCTCGAGTAGGTAAATGATAAAACAGAATTTTTGATGCGGAATGCTACCTAACATATTTATCAATATAATCTTATTTATTGTGGCAAGAATATTCAGATCCATAAGATTCGAGACAAAAGTTTAATATTGACATAAAAACAATAATACTTCAAGTATTCTAATAATTAAATTATGTCTTATCAAAATAACATAGCCAAAGAAAGCTTATCCCTACAAAATCATATAGTTTGGCCATGCTTCATTTTCGTCACACAAAATGCTCCCATCATGCACAACCCTGATGACAAGCCGAGCAATTGGTTCATACTCTTTAACGCGCTTCAGCCTTTTCAACCCTCACGCAATACATGAGCGCAAGCCATGGACATAACACTATCGGTGGAATAGAGTATGATGATAGGGGTTATGTGAGAAGCCAAAAAAAGAGAAAGTCTCACATTGACACGGCTAATCAATGGGCTAGGGAGATGCCCATCAATTGATGTCAATGCAAGGAGTAGGGATTGCCATGCAACGGATGCACTAGAGCTATAAATGTATGAAAGCTCAACAAAAGAAACTAAGTGGGTGTGCATCCAACTTGCTTGCTCACGAAGACCTAGGGTATTTTGAGGAAGCCCATCGTTGGAATATACAAGCCAAGTTCTATGATGAAAAATTCCCACTAGTATATGTAAGTGACAAAATAAGAGACTCTCCATCATGAAGATCATGGTGCTACTTTGAAGCACAAGTGTGGAAAAAGGATAGTAACATTGTCCCTTCTCTCTTTTTCTCTCATTTTTTATTTGGGCCTTCTCCTTTTTTTTCTTTTGGCATTTTTTCGTTCGGAGTCTCATCCCGACTTATGGGGGAATCATAGTCTCCATCATCCTTTCCTCACATGGGACAATGCTCTAATAATGTTGATCATCACACTTTTATTTGCTTACAACTCAAGAATTACAACTCGATACTTAGAACAGAATATGACTCTATGTGAATGCCTCCAACGATGTACCGGGATATGCAATGAATCAAGAGTGACATGTATGAAAAATTAGCATGGTGGCTTTGCCACAAATACATGTCAACTACATGATCATGCAAGGCAATATGACAGTGATGATGTGTGTCATAATAAACGGAACGGTGGAAAGTTGCATGGCAATATATCTCGGAATGGCTATGGAAATGCCATAATAGGTGGGTATGGTGGATCTTTTGAGGAAGATATAAGGAGGTTTATTTGTGATATAGCATATCGTATCACGGGTTTTTGATGCACCGGCGAAGTTTGCACCAACTCTCAAGGTGAGAGAGGTCAATGCACGGTACCGAAGAGGTTAGCAATGATGGAAGGGTGAGAGTGCATAATATCCATGGACTCACATTAGTCATAAAGAACTCATATACTTATTGCAAAAGTTTATTAGCCCTCGAAGCAGAGTACTACTACTCGTGCCTCTAGGGGGATAGATTGGTAGGAAAATACCATCGCTCGTCATCGACCACCACTCATAAGGAAAGCAATCAAAGAACACCCCATGCTTCAAATTTGTCACACAACGTTTACCATACGTGCATGTTGCGGGACTTGCCAACCTCAACACAAGTAGTTCTCAATTTCACAATTACTCAACTATCTTGACTCTAATATTACCACCTTTATATCTCAAAACAATTATCAAGTATCAAACTTCTCATAGTATTCAATGCACTCTATATGAAAGTTTTTATTATATCCCTCTTGGATACCCATCATATTAGGACTAAATTCATAACCAAAGAAAATTACCATGCTGTTTAGGACTCTCAAAATAATATAAGTGAAGCATGAGAGTTCATCTATTTCTTCAAAATAAAACTACCATCGTTCTCTAAAAATATATAAGTGAAGCAATAGAGCAAATGACAAACTACTCCAAAAAATACAAGTGAAGATCAATGAGTAGTCGAATAATTATGCAACTATGTGAAGACTCTCTAACATTTAATAATTTCAGTTGGTATATATTCAAATAGAAAGCAAAACTAAATAAAATAAAATGACACTCCAAGCAAAACACATATCATGTGGTTAATAAAAATATAGCTCCAAGTAAAGTTACCGATGAACGAAGACGAAAGAGGGGATGCCTTCCGGGGCATCCCCAAGCTTAGGATTTTGGTTTTCCTTAAATATTACCTTGGGGTGCCTTGGGCATCCCCAAGCTTACGATCTTTCCACTCCTTATTCCATAGTCCATCGAATCTTCACCCAAAACTTGAAAACTCCACAACACAAAACTTAATAGAAAACTCGTAAGCTCCGTTAGTGTAAGAAAATAAATCACCACTTAGGTAATGTTGTGAACTCATTATAAATTCATATTGGTGTAATATCTACTGTATTCCAACTTATCTATGGTTCATACCCTCAGATACTACTCATAGATTCACCAAATTAAAGAAACAACACATAGAAAACAGAATCTGTCAAAAACAGAACAGTCTGTAGTAATCTGGATCAAACGTATACTTCTGGAGCCCCAAAAATTCTAAAATAAATTTCTGGACGTGAGTAATTTATCTATTAATCATCTTCAAAAAGAATCAACTAAATAGCACTCTCCAGTAAAACATAGCAGCAAATCTCGTGAGCTCTAAAGTTTCTTTTTTTACAGCAAGATCGCAAAGACTTTCCCCAAGTCTTCCCAAAGGTTCTACTTAGCACAACACTAATTAAGAAATAAAAAACTCAATCATAAAATAAGCTATATGAAATATTTATTAATAAAAAGGAACAAAAATGAAGGAAAAAATAAAATTGGGTTGCCTCCCAACAAGCGCTATCGTTTAACGCCCCTAGCTAGGCATGATGATTTCAGTGATGCTCACATGAAAGATAACAATTGAAACATAAAGAGAGCATCAAGAAGAATATGACTAGCATATTTAAGTCTAACCACTTCCTATGCATAGGGATTTTGTGAGCAAACAACTTGTGGGAAGAAGAATCAACTTGCATAGGAAGGTAAAACAAGCAAATCTTCAAGATTTTCAACACATAGAGAGGAAACTTGATATTATTGCAATTCCTACAAGCATATGTTCCTCCCTCATAGTAATTTTCAGTAGCATCATGAATGAATTCAACAATATAACTATCACATAAAGCATTCTTGTCATGAGCCACAAGCATAATTTTTTTATTATTCTCCACATAAGCAAGATTCTTCTCAATCGGAATAGTGGGAGTATCATAAGAAACTCGAATACTATAAATTGTTTCCACATTAACAGAGTAATGTTCAGGAAAAGGGTAATCATAATCATGACAAGTTTTGATATAATCATCACTACTTTTTATAGCATAAGGTCATCACAATAATCATCATAAGTAGCAGGCATGGTATCATCATAATAAATTTGGATATCAAAACTTGGGGGACTAAAAATATCATATTCATCAAACGTAGGATCCCCAAGCTTGGGACAAACATTAATTGCAGCAAATAAATTCTCAAACATGTCATTCTAATCAAACATAGCATCCCCAAGCTTGGGCCTTTTCATATCATAAGCATAATCACTCTCATCATTAATAGTATGGATAGCACCAATAGTATAGCAATTATCATCATCACAATGAGTAATAGGAGCAACATCATTTGGGAGGAATACCTCTTTACCTTTATTTCTCTGTCTTTTCTTTTTCTTCTTCACATCATGTGTGGGTTTATTCCTCTTTTTGGAGCTCTTTATTAGTGAGATTGGTTGAATAGAAAGCTCCTCCTCGTTACCTTCAAGCGCTAACCTCCCCGACAATGGCGGCAGAAAAGAGCTTGATGTCTACAACACAACCTTCTTCTTGTAGACGTTGTTGGGCCTCCAAGTGCAGAGGTTTGTAGGACAGTAGAAAATTTCCCTCAAGTGGATGACCTAAGGTTTATCAATTCGTGGGAGGCGTAGGATGAAGATGGTCTCTCTCAAACAACCCTGCAACCAAATATCAAAGAGTCTCTTGTGTCCCCAACACACCCAATACAATGGTAAATTGTATAGGTGCACTAGTTCGGTGAAGAGATGGTGATACAAGTGCAATATGGATGGTAGATAAAGGTTTTTGTAATCTGAAAATATAAAACAGCAAGGTCACTAATGATAAAAGTGAGCACAAATGGTATTGCAATGCGTTGAAACAAGGCCTAGGGTTGATGCTTTCACTAGTGCAAGTTATCTCAACAATAATAACATAATTGGATCATATAATTATCCCTCAACATGCAACAAAGAGTCACTCCAAAGTTACTAATAGAGGAGAACAAACGAAGAGATTATTGTAGGGTACGAAACCACCTCAGTGTTATTCTTTCTGATCGATCTATTCAAGAGTTCATACTATAATAACACCTTAAGACACAAATCAACCAAAACCCTAATGTTACCTAGATACTGCAATGTCACCTCAAGTATCCGTGGGTATGACTATACGATATGCATCACACAATCTCAGATTCATCTATTGAACCATCACAAAGAACCTCAAAGAGTGCCCCAAAGTTTCTATCGGAGAGTCAAGACGAAAACGTGTGCCAACCCCTATGGATAAGTCCATGAGGTCATGGAACTCGCAAGATGATCACCAAGACATACATCAAGTGGATCACGTGATATCCCATTGTCACCACAGATAAGCACATGCAAAACATACATCAAGTGTCGTGGAATTTTCACGGAAGATGTCCTAGCAAATGGACTTAGTCGTAGGGCCATCGCAACTAGGGAGCTTAAAGGGGTTAATCGGTACAAAGGACACGAGAGGTTTAATACTAGTTCGGCCCCTTACGATGAAGGTAAAAGCCTACGTCTAGTTGTGTTTGATATTGCTGGGGTTTCGATTGCCAAGAGGCTAGTTCACCGGCTTGATTATCGATCTCTTGTTTCTTGCTGTAAGTGGCCACCGGGTTGTCCCCTTATATACACGGGTTGACGCCTGGTGGCCTACAAAGTCCCAGCTAGCTCATACAGCGTGTCCGGCTCGGTGACTTCTTTTACATGCCTTTCCTTACATACGGCGGTTTACAATATTGGGTCTTAAGCCGCCTCTAGGCCTTAGTTCTTCTATAAGCTATAATAAACTATCGTCTTGAATGTTTATTGGGCTTGCTTCATGACCCGCCATTGGGACTGACTCGGCCCCTCCTAGGCGGTTCATAACTAATAGCTATATCCCCAACATTAGGCCATAGGTTGACTTTGAACTTTGTTCTTTGTCAATCTTCAACACTTAGACAAAACCCATCTTCTTATCCTCGCAGGGGTTTTTTATAACCCGCCATGACGTCATCTCTTGAAAACACAAAAAACTTTTCTGACGTCATCTCTCAATGGATCTTCATCTTTAATGCCTCCCGAGAATCGAGGCGTCCGTTTAGTTGGATAACCATTATCTGGGTCTTCCTCGATTTTCATGCCCGTCTGTTCGCTTTTTCCTTATAAATAGGCATGCGGCCGATTTTTCTCATTCTCCTCTCTTCTTCGTCTTCCTCCTCTCGTGACCTCCGCTGCTGCTTGAGCTCCGCCGCCGTCGCAGAGCATCTCGTCATCGTCGACCTTGGCTGCTGCATCAACCAGACTTAGTTCAGAGAAAGGCAGCGACCTTTCGTAGAGGATCCGTGGCCGCAAATATTCACCCTCCATTCCTCATATCCGCATTTAGAGCTTCTAGGTTTTCCTGCATGTTCTTCGTAGTTCTTCGCGGTTCTTCGCAGTTCTTCCACTACCACCTCTACTTGATCCAAAAAGAGATGTATGATTATGCGGTGGCTGTTTTGGTGTCCTCCAGTTATTCGCTGTTTTTGCCTTGTCATTTGCTTGCGTGTTGCATGTCATCATGTCATCATGTGCATAGCATCATCATCTTTTTCAAAACTTGCATTCGCTCGGGTTCTCCCAGTTCCTTCCGTTGTCCGTTCTGAGCCCAACCACACTTGCACGCGCCCGTGGCATGTCTGAAATAGTATTTTATAAGTGGCCAGAAAATGTTCTCGGATTGGGATGAGAGTTGGCGTGTGGTGTTGTTTTGTTGTCAGTAGACCGCCCGCCAAGTTTCATCGCGTTCGGAGTTCGTTTGATAGCCCAACCGATAACTATAGCGACATTATAGTCGGTCAAAACGTCGGACGTTTTCGGTCTCCGGAAATAGTCACCGGGCCTCCCTCTCTTCTCTTCTCTCAGCTCGAGACCGTCTACACAGCCCACTACTCACCGCCAGGCCCTACCTAACCTCTCTCATCAGCCCGCGGCTCTCCTCGCGCGCTCGTCCGAAAAGCTGTCCCGGACCAGACCCGGACCATCGCCGCTGTTGTGTCCGGACCATCCCCAAACATCTACAAAACGTCTCCGTTTTGTTAATTTGGCTTCCTAACATAAGTTTTCGCGACCGTCCGATTACGACCGAAGGGACCGGATAGCCCCTATTTTTAACCCACCTGCTTTTATACACAGATGAAACCCTAGAAATTAGGGATCCTGTCCCATCCATCCAATCCATCCATGCCGCCACTCTTCTTGTTTTCAGCGCCCAACCAACCACCAAGCCGATCCAATCCATCCCCTCCTTCCGATTCAACTAGATCCTCCCGATCGAGCGACCAACCCAGCTTCCACCGTACCTTGCCTCGATCCAGATGCACCAAAGCCACAACATCCCGCACCCACAGCCTCGTGCGCCCGAGGCCTCGCCTCTTCCCGATCTCGCCTGAGGTCAGGGAGACGAGCTCCTCCTAAGGCAAGCCCCTCACTTTGCACCCGTGCCTCTTCTCCCTACCCTTCCCTTTCTCTCTTTCCCTCTCATCTCCTTGCTCCCTCTCTCTCTCGCAGGGAACACAAGGACCCAGGACCTCCATGCCATGGCCGCCCCTTGGTGCTTCGTCCAGCGCCATGGAAACTGCACCAGGCCGGAGCCCCCAGCGTCGCCCCTGCCTTGTTGCCTCGTCAAGTCCCGCGCCAAGCCTCCGCATCGCCGGAGCCCTGTGCAGCAGGATCCGCCCTGTCTGCACCTCGCCGGCTGGCCATCGAAGACGCGCTCCAAGCTCCCCGCCTCGCTCGCCTGCATCCGCCTCGCCTCCAAGCCGCCGCCGCTGCGTCAAGTCCCCTGATCCCGGCCTCCACCGCCCGGGATGTCTGCCCCTGCCGTCGGCCTTTGCGTCTGCTTCCTCCGCATCACGTCAGCGCCGCCATCGCCGCCGCGGCGTTCTTCTGCTTCCGGCGTCGCCCATGCGCCGAGTTCTGCTGCGTCCTCTGTTCTTCTGCAACGAGCAGCAGCAGGTCGTCCGTGCGTTGACCGCGCCCCCTCCACCTCGTCGATCGATCCAGCCAGGAGCAGCCCAGCAACCGCGGCCTGCCCGCTCTCCTGTGGGCCGCCTCACCACCGAGCCGCTGCCTCCCTGGGCCGGCCCCGCGCTCATGGACCGCGCCAAGGCCCAGCCTCCCGCTGCTAGCTTCCCTGCAGGCCTCCCTCTCCGTCCAGTGGGCCGTGGCCCATGTGAGCAGCAGCCCCTTCTCTCTATCAGGCTAGCCAGTATTGGCCCGCCTCTGTTTTTTTCAGATCTACAATTTGTCTATTTTTCCAGAGCCGTCCAGTTTTACAGAAAGCCCCTTGCACTTCATGCATTTAATATCTCACAATCCGTGCATCGGATTAAAATGAATTATACATGAAACTTGCTTAAAATTATGTGTAGATTAATAATATGTCACTTTCATCCATGTTTAAAATGTCTAAAATAATGTTTGTTTAAATTTGCCCCTATGCCATGCTAAAATGATTTAATTCATAACTAAATAACCGTAACTCGGTTTTTAATAAACTTTATATGTAAATGGGGTAGAAAAATGCCTAGTTTAACATGGTGCACTCATCTTGCATGTTTAACAAATCTAAAATTGTGTTTAGGGCATAACAGTACCAAACCTTAAATTATGCATATGAGGATTTTCTGGAATTGTTGTTCGTTGCTTCCGGCCTCATTTAAACTTGCCTAGATAGGTAGTTTTGTTGTGCTTCACCTCTTGCCATGTTAATCAACATTTAATATTGTTGGGTACATAAACGAGAGAGAACTAAATAATTGATGTGGTGTTTTGTCAATATGCATCCCGATGCATATTGAGCTCCACTTAATTTGTAGGGTTGCTTGTGCACTTTGCCATGCCATGCATACTTAAACCGGACATGCATCATACTTGATTGTGCATCATGTCATGTTGATGTGTTGGTTATTTACTGTGTTGTGTGCTTCTTTTCCGGTGATTGCTTCCTCGGGTCGATTCCGGTAACGTCGTGTTGTGAGGATCCGTTTGTCTTCTTCATGGATTCGTTCTTCTTCATTACGGGATCTCAAGCAAGATGATCATACCCTCGAAATCACTACTATCGTTGCTATGCTAGTTTGCTCGCTCTTGCTATGCCAATGCTACGATGCTTACCTTTTGCTTGTCAGCCTCCCAAATTGCCATGTCAAACCTCTAAGCCACCATGTCCTAGCAAACCGTTGATTGGCTATGTTTCCGCTTTGCTCAGCCCCTCTTATAGCGTTGGTAGTTGCAGGTGAAGATTGAAGGTTGTTCCTTGTTGGAACATGGAGATGTCGTTCCTTGTTGGAACATTTGTTTACTTGTTGGGATATCACTATATGTCGTATTTAATTAATGCATCTATATACTTGGTAAAGGGTGGAAGGCTCGGCCTTATGCCTGGTGTTTTGTTCCACTCTTGCCGCCCTAGTTTCCGTCATATTGGTGTTATGTTCCTGGATTTTGCGTTCCTTACGCGGTTGGGCTATAATGGGAACCCCTTGACAGTTCGCTTTAAGAAAAGCTTCTCCAGCAATGCCCAACATTGGTTTTACCATTTGCCACCTAGCCTTTTTCTTTCCCTTGGGTTCCGCGGACTCAAGGGTCATCATTATTTTACCCCCCCCCCCCCCCCGGCCAGTGCTCCTCTGAGTGTTGGTCCAACCTGTTAGCTGCCGGTGGCCACCAGGGGCAACTCTGGGCTGGCTTACCCGTACCTAGGACAATCTGAGTGTGCCCTGAGAAAGAGATATGTGCAGCTCCTATCGGGATTTGTCAGCACATTCGGGTGGTGTTGCTGGTTTAGTTTTACCCTGTTGAAATGTCTTGTTGTACTGGGATACCGAGTCTGATCGGAATGTCTCGGGTGGAGGTCTATTCCTTCGTTGACCATGAGAGCTTGTCATGGGCTAAGTTGGGACACCCCTGCAGGGATTTGAACTTTCGAAAGCCGTGCCTGCGGTTATGGGCAGATGGGAATTTGTTAACGTCCGGTTGTAGAAAACCTAAACTTGACCTTAATTAAAATGAATCAACCGCGTGTGTAACCGTGATGGTCTCTTTCCAGTGGAGTCCGGGAAGTGAACACGGTTGTTGGAGTTATGCTTGACGTAGGTTGCTATAGGATCACTTCTTGATCATAGTTTCTCGACCGCGCTTTGCCTTCTCTTCTCGCTCTCTTTTGCGTATGTTAGCCACCATATATGCTAGTCGCTTGCTGCAGCTCCACCTCATACCTTTACCTTACCCATAAGCTTAAATAGTCTTGATCACGAGGGTGCGAGATTGCTGAGTCCCTGTGGCTCACAGATACTTCCAAAACCAGTTTGCAGGTGCCGTTGCGTACGTGCAGATGACGCAACCAAGCTCAGGACGAGCTCGATGAAGACTTTGTCCGTTGTGTTGTTTCGTTCTAGTTGATCAGTAGTGGAGCCCAGTTGGGGTCGATCGGGGACCTTTGTCGCTTTTGGGGTTCTTCTTTTATTTTGGCTCCGTAGTCGGGCCCTGATTGTACTTGGTTGATGTAATGCTTTATTCATGTAATTGTGTGAAGTGGCGAATGTAAGCCAACTATGTATCTCTTTCCTTATTATATTACATGGGTTGTGTGAAGATTACCTCACTTGCGACATATGCCTTCAATGCGATTATGCCTCTAAGTCGTGCCTCGGCACGTGGGAGATATAGTCGCATCGAGGGTGTTACAAGTTGGTATCAGAGCCTTCCCCGACCTTAGGAGCCCCCACTGTTTGATCGTTTTTAGCGGCCGAGTTGTGTCTAGAAAAATGTTTTGAGTCATTTAGGAATTATATATCGAAGAGTTTAGGAATACTTTTTACTTCCCAGTCTCCTCATTGCTCTGGTAAGGCATCCTGACGTAGAGTTTTGACTATTCTCTTCTCAAATTTCACTAAAAAAATTTAGGATCAGGCGGGTTCTTGGAATCGTTCCGATGGTTTTATGATGAGAACATTGTCTTGGTGCCTCCTGTCAGGGGTTTAGTGGAAGTGTCCTGGGGAGTTGAGCTCTGAGGTGTTGTCATCATAATTTTATCGTTGCAGTTCTAGAATACCTGAGTTTAGTACGCCGACATCGAAAATCTCTTTTATGCAGTTCGTTGGTGAGATAACCTCGACGCCACCCAGTACTGGGGCGGGAGTTCGGGAGTATCGCCATAACTTGTATAACGGATGCTTTTCGAAGGTTGAGGTAGATGGTTTCCGAAGGTTTCTTGGTTATGTGTTGAAGGATGGATACAGCTGGATGTAGATATTGCTAGTTTGGGTGAGATATTATGCTTCCCCTGTAACCCCAATTCCTGATTGCATAACCGGAAAGTTTTGGGAGTTTCACAGGTGGGAATTCAAGTAGCTCTTAGGATATCTTTCTGACAGATGTATGATATGAAATTGGGGTTCGACGTCTAGTGGTCTGCCTATTCACGGTCGATTTTACAGTGGTCTCGTTGTGTCTTAAAGAGTCCTTGGCTATGCTGACTCGGGGACGCTTCGTATGTCATGTGCACTGCCTTGTACATAATGGTGCTGTACGATCGAGCCCGTGTAGGTCCCACCACGAAAACTTCGGACGAAATCTCTATCATATGTTTGTTCCGGCTTATTCAGCAAGCCAATCCTTTGTTTTTGTTTTGAGTTGTGGTATTCGAGTTGCTTCGAAGTCAAATGTTGATTCCATACCTTTTCCAAATGGTGTTCTCATACTTCTATGTGAATACTAATCCTTCTCGATCATCGAGTTTGTCATGTCAATCCTTTTAACCGGTGTGCTTCTCTTCAAGTGGATCCGTTCATTTTCAACATCCGCAAGATCAATTCTAAGTTCCTCAACAGTGTTCGTTTCTTCCATTCCAAATTGTCTTTGTTTTTCCCACCCTCCCTCCCTTTATTTTTCTTCAAGGAATCCGATGTCTTATTCAAGTATCCATCTTATTGATGTGAAGTCTCTCCATTCTTTTCTATCAATATTGTTATCCGGATATTCTCATGAAGATTCTAACGGAGCTTCAAGTTCATCATCTTTCGTTCTTTTCTTCTCTGGTGGAACCAATTCAAGCTTTCGGTGTTGATCATACTCTTTTCCGTATTTCAATGTTTTCTCATGCCGGTGTAATTCTTAATCGTTCACTTCTCGCTATTCAATTGTTCCGGAGTGCTCAAGATATCTCGAAGATTCGTGTTTCCACTCTACTTTCGTTCAAGTTCTTTCGAGGATATTCCCTCATTCAAGTCACTTAATTCAACTGGTGCAACCTCTCCTCTAAATCATTTGAATGGTGTTTCTTTTGAGTGGGCCCTAACCCACAGGTCTTTCCTAGGATCTTACCTGACTCTTCCATTCTTTCCGGAGTTACTCCCAAATTCTTTTCAAAGTTGACGTAAGAATGGATTGTCATCAGTCATATGTATTTCTTCAAGATCTTTCAAATTCTTTTCATCATTGGATCAACCTCTTCGTTTTGATTCTTCCGGAGTGTCTAAATAATTCTTGGTGGTGTTTCTCATCGTCATTCTTGGATTTTGAAGACCAAAGAAGAGTTTCTCTTTAATCTTGCTCCATTCTCTTCAAGATTCGTGATTCTGTCTTGTTGCGATCCTCTCATAATTATTTGCGATTGTGAGATATTCTTTTCAACCATCCGGAGTAATTTAAGAGTCTTCTCAGTTTGTTCATCCGGAGCCCATCATCTAAGATTTATTCATTCTCAGCTTTCAGTTATCATTCTCCAATTTTACCGGTGCATCAAGTGATCTCTAATCAGTTCGTGATCCCTTCGTTCTCATGTATCTAAATTCTCTCAAGTGTCTTCGTTCATGTCACAATTCTTCCCGGTGTTTCTTTATCTTTTCTTTGTTCATTTCCAATTAATACGGTGGTCCATTCAAGATCTCTTCCTTGGTTATCATATCAATTTATTCGTTGTTTTCAATCCTTCCGGTGGTTCGTTGAAGACTTTCTCAAGTTGACGCTATATCTATCTTAATCCTTTTCAGAGAGAATAAGTAGTTTGCCAAATCCGGTTGCTCGACATCAATTTTAATTGGCGAGGGATAAGCATAATGTAATTCTTATTCGTGTTTCATCCAAGTGATTAATTCCTTATTCTGGAGGTTCACCAAAATTGTTGTTTCCAATTGTTCATCTTCTCTTTTTCCCGGTGTTCCAACCTTTTTCAACTATTTCATCGCGAGATCCATCTAAATCATTGCAAGGATTCACCTTGTGTTTTCAATTTCTTTTTCTTGTTATTCTTTTATTACCGGAGTTCTTCATGGATGTTCTACATGATGGTTCATCAAGGATTTAATTCCTTCTTGAAGTTTTCATCGAGATTCTTTTCTAAGGAGCTCAAGTATTCTTCATCTTGCAATCCGGAGTGCAAATTCTTTCTACCATATTTCCGGAGGTGGTATTGTGTCATTCTTGATAATTTGAGTTCATGTTTTCATGATTCACATGCTGTCAAGATTGGGATATTTTAAATCCATCAACCTATTCGTTGGTATTGTCTTCGGTTATATTTCACCTAAAGCCTTCCCTAAGGATGGTTGTTATTATGGTGCTTATATATGATCCAAGTTTTTCATCTATCCTCCCGGTGAAATAAGTTTCTCGTCTCTTTGTTCATTCCAATACAATTCTTTCCCATGAGTGGCAGGTTGTCACCTCATAATTTGAGTTGTATTTCATAAGACCATATCAAGCTTATTATTTTCATTGTTGGTTTTCCAACAACTCCATGCGACCCTTCTCCTAAGGATGCCTTCTCAAACTCTTTTGTGGCAGAGGTTGCATTTTCAACTCCATTCTTTTATTACAATGATCTATCTTCTATTCTTTTGTTCCGGAGGCATTGTGATGTTGCTCTCTTCAACCCATCTTCTTGTTTGTCAAGATCATGTTCTTTTCATGCCTACCCATTTAACCGGGGTGTCGTGCCATTTTTCCAAGTTCTCTCATCTTATCAAGTTTTTCTTCCCTTCTCAACCGGAGTGTTGTCGTATTTGACCTTTATTGATCTTTGTTCTCCTTTTCTTAACGGAGTGCTTTCAACTTCGTTTATCTCCGTTGTATTCTTTTATCCAATTTGTTCAACCTCGCAAGGTTCTTTGGTTTCACTCGTTTGTCAAAGAAGCAACTTAGTTTTACCTCTTCTCTTTCTCTCTTCCATTGTTTCCCCGGTGCCATTCTAGATCTCGGGACGAGATCCTCTCGTAGTGGTGGAGTGTTGTAACGCCCCGAGACCGATGTGCTAGGTGTCCTCCAGTTATTCGCTATTTTTGCCATGTCATTTGCTTGCGTGTTGCATGTCATCATGTCATCATGTGCATAGCATCATCATCTTTTTCAAAACTTGCATTCGCTCGGGTTCTCCCAGTTCCTTCCGTTGTCCGTTCTGAGCCCAACCACACTTGCACGCGCCCGTGGCATGTCTGAAATAGTATTTTATAAGTGGCCGGAAAATGTTCTCGGATTGGGATGAGAGTTGGCGTGTGGTGTTGTTTTGTTGTCAGTAGACCTCCCGCCAAGTTTCATCGCGTTCGGAGTTTGTTTGATAGCCCAACGGATAACTATAGCGACATTATAGTCGGTCAAAACGTCGGACGTTTTCGGTCTCCGGAAATAGTTGCCGGGCCTCCCTCTCTTCTCTTCTCTCAGCTCGAGACCGTCTACACAGCCCACTACTCACCGCCAGGCCCTACCTAACCTCTCTCGTCAGCCCGCGGCTCTCCTCGCGCGCGCGTCCAAAAAGCTGTCCCGGACCCGACCCGGACCGTCGCCACCGTTGTGTCCGGATCATCCCCAAACATCTACAAAACGTCTCCGTTTTGTTAATTGGGCTTCCTAACATAAGTTTTCGCGACCGTCCGATTACGATCGAAGGGACTGGATAGCCCCTATTTTTAACCCACCTGCTTTTATACACAGATGAAACCCTAGAAATTAGGGATCCTGTCCCATCCTTCCATCCATCCAATCCATCCCCGCTGCCACTCTTCTTGTTTTCAGCGCCCAACCAACCACCAAGCCGATCCAATCCATCCCCTCCTTCCGATTCAACTAGCTCCTCCCGATCCACCGACCAACCCAGCTTCCACCGTGCCTTGCCTCGATCCAGATGCACCAAAGCCACAGCGTCCCGCACCCACAGCCTCGTGCACCCGAGGCCTCGCCTCTTCCCGATCTCGCCTGAGGTCAGGGAGACGAGCTCCTCCTAAGGCAAGCCCCTCACCTTGCACCCGTGCCTCTTCTCCCTACCCTTCCCTTTCTCTCTTTCCCTCTCATCTCCTTGCTCCCTCTCTCTCTCGCAGGGAACACAAGGACCCAGGAGCTCCACGCCATGGCCGCCCCTTGGTGCTTCGTGCAGCGCCATGGACCTGCACCAGGCCGGAGCCCCCAGCGTCGCCCCTGCCTTGTTGCCTCGTCAAGTCCCGCGCCAAGCCTCCGCATCGCCGGAGCCCTGTGCAGCAGGATCCGCCCTGTCTGCACCTCGCCGGCCGGCCATCGAAGCCGCGCTCCAAGCTCCCCGCCTCGCTCGCCTGCATCTGCCTCGCCTCCAAGCCGCCGCCGCATCAAGTCCCCTGATCCCGGCCTCCACCGCCCGGGATGTGTGCCCCTGTCGTCGGCCTTTGCGTCTTCTTCCTCCGCATCACATCAGCGCCGCCCTCGCCGTCGCGACGTTCTTCTGCTTCCGGCGTCGCCCATGCGCCGAGTTCTGTTGCGGCCGCTGTTCTTCTGCAACGAGCAGCAGCAGGTCGTCCGTGCGTTGACCGCGCCCCCTCCACCTCGTCGATCGATCTAGCCAGGAGCAGCCCAGCAACCGCGGCCTGCCCGCTCTCTTGTGGGCCGCCTCACCACCGAGTCGCTGCCTCCCTAGGCCGGCCCCGCACTCATGGACCACGCCAAGGCCCAGCCTCCCGGTGCTAGCTTCCCTGCAGGCCTCCCTCTCCGTCCAGTGGGCCGTGGCCCATGTGAGCAGCAGCCCCTTCTCTCTATCAGGCTAGCCAGTTTCGGCCCGCCTCTGTTTTTTTTCAGATCTACAATTTGTCTATTTTTCCAGAGCCGTCCAGTTTTACAGAAAGCCCCTTGCACTTCATGCATTTAATATCTCACAATCGGTGCATCGGATTAAAATGAATTATACATGAAACTTGCTTAAAATTATGTGTAGATTAATAATATGTCACTTTCATCCATGTTTAAAATGTCTAAAATAATGTTTGTTTAAATTTGCCCCTATGCCATGCTAAAATGATTTAATTCATAACTAAATAACCGTAACTCGGTTTTTAATAAACTTTATATGTAAATGGGGTAGAAAAATGCCTAGTTTAACTTCGTGCACTCATCTTGCATGTTTAACAACTCTAAAATTGTGTTTAGGGCAGAACAGTACCAAACCTTAAATTATGCATATGAGGATTTTCCGGAATTGTTGTTCGTTGCTTCCGGCCTCATTTAAACTTGCCTAGATAGGTAGTTTTGTTGTGCTTCACCTCTTGCCATGTTAATCAACATTTAATATTGTTGGGTACATAAACGAGAGAGAACTAAATAATTGATGTGGTGTTTTGTCAATATGCATCCCGATGCATATTGAGCTCCACTTAATTTGTAGGGTTGCTTGTGCACTTTGCCATGCCATGCATACTTAAACCGGACATGCATCATACTATATTGTGCATCATGTCATGTTGATGCGTTGGTTATTTACTATGTTGTGTGCTTCTTTTCCGGTGATTGCTTCCTCGGGTTGATTCCGGTAACGTCGTGTTGTGAGGATCCGTTCGTCTACGCCCGTTTGTCTTCTTCATGGATTCGTTCTTCTTCATTATGGGATCTCAGGCAAGATGATCATACCCTCGAAATCACTACTATCGTTGCTATGCTAGTTTGCTCGCTCTTGCTATGCCAATGCTACGATGCTTACCTTTTGCTTGTCAGCCTCCCAAATTGCCATGTCAAACCTCTAAGCCACCATGTCCTAGCAAACCGTTGATTGGCTATGTTTCCGCTTTGCTAAGCCCCTCTTATAGCGTTGGTAGTTGCAGGTGAAGATTGAAGGTTGTTCCTTGTTGGAACATGGAGATGTCGTTCCTTGTTGGAACATTTGTTTACTTGTTGGGATATCACTATATATCGTATTTAATTAATGCATCTATATACTTGGTAAAGGGTGGATGGCTCGGCCTTATGCCTGGTGTTTTGTACCACTCTTGCCGCCCTAGTTTCTGTCATATCGTTGTTATGTTCCCGGATTTTGCGTTCCTTATGCGGTTGGGCTATAATGGGAACCCCTTGACAGTTCGCCTTAAGTAAAGCTTCTCCAGCAATGCCCAACATTGGTTTTACCATTTGCCACCTAGCCTTTTTTCTTTCCCTTGGGTTCCGCGGACTCAAGGGTCATCATTATTTTACCCCCCCCCCCCCCCGGGCCAGTGCTCCTCTGAGTGTTGGTCCAACCTGTCAGCTGCCGGTGGCCACCAGGGGCAACTCTAGGCTGGCTTACCCATACCTAGGACAATCTGAGTGTGCCCTGAGAAAGAGATATGTGCAGCTCCTATCGGGATTTGTCGGCACATTCGGGCGGTGTTGCTGGTTTAGTTTTACCCTGTCGAAATGTCTTGTTGTACTAGGATACCGAGTCTGATCGGAATGTCTCGGCTGGAGGTCTATTCCTTCATTGACTGTGAGAGCTTGTCATGGGCTAAGTTGGGACACCCCTGCAGGGATTTGAAATTTCGAAAGCCATGCCCGCGGTTATGGGCAGATGGGAATTTGTTAACATCCGGTTGTAGAAAACCTAAACTTGACCTTAATTAAAATGAATCAACCGCGTGTGTAACCGTGATGGTCTCTTTCCGGCAGAGTTCGGGAAGTGAACACGGTTGTTGGAGTTATGCTTGACGTAGGTTGCTATAGGATCACTTCTTGATCATAGTTTCTCGACCGCGCTTTGCCTTCTCTTCTCGCTCTCTTTTGCGTATGTTAGCCACCATATTTGCTAGTCGCTTGCTGCAGCTCCACCTCATACCTTTACCTTACCCATAAGCTTAAATAGTCTTGATCGCGAGGGTGCGAGATTGCTGAGTCCCTGTGGCTCACAGATACTTCCAAAACCAGTTTGCAGGTGCCGTTGCGTACGTGCAGATGATGCAACCAAGCTCAGGACGAGCTCGATGAAGACTTTGTCCGTTGTGTTGTTTCGTTCTAGTTGATCAGTAGTGGAGCCCAGTTGGGGTGGATCGGGGACCTTTGTCGCTTTTGGGGTTCTTCTTTTATTTTGGCTCCGTAGTCGGGCCCTGATTGTACTTGGTTGATGTAATGCTTTATTCATGTAATTGTGTGAAGTGGCGATTGTAAGCCAACTATGTATCTCTTTCCTTATTATATTACATGGGTTGTGTGAAGATTACCTCACTTGCGACATATGCCTTCAATGCAATTATGCCTCTAAGTCGTGCCTCGACACGTGGGAGATATAGTCGCATCGAGGGTGTTACAAATATCTAGAAATTAAGAGATCTGTTTGTCTCCATACTTAACCAATTCTGCCGCTGGTATTTTCCAAGTGTCTGTAGTCATGGAAGCTAACTGCGCCGGCTTACTTTTCCTTATATGACATGAGCCCTTATTTAAGCCGCCATTGCTCCCCTGTACCATTATCACTTAAGTTTAACCATTATCATTGAATTGAAACAGCATGTTGCTTTCCTTTCAGTTTGTTTTTCGAACATCATGCCGTCCAAAGAACCGACTGTCTGCAACTGGGTTCCCTCAATAGTCACTGAGGACACTCTGAAGGACTTCTTTACCATAGGTTTTTTTTCAGGGAAGACTATCATGTCCTACTATGCGCCTGACCCGGAGTAGGAACGACCCAATCCAAGAGATGGTGAAGTTATTGTCTTTCCTGACCACATGAACCATGGATTTTCCCCGCCCGGCTCAAAGTTCTTCAAAGAAGTCCTCCATTTTTTCAATCTCCACCCTCAAGATATCGGACCCAATTCTATATCCAATATCTGCAACTTTGAAGTACTCTATGAGGTTTACCTTCAAGAAGAGCCGACCGTGGAGCTCTTTAGAGAGTATTTTTATCTGAACTGGCAGAACGAGTGCACCAATGGCCTTAGCTTGGAACTTGGAGGCATCTCGATTCAACGCCGACAGGGCGCCGTCTTCCCCCTTATAATCTTGCCGAGTCATCCCAAAGACTGGAATCAAACTTGGTTCTACTTTCAAGACACTTCACCAGCAAATGAGAAGCCCCTGCCGGGTTATCGCGCCGAGCGTCTTGACTCCAAATTTGCGCTCCCTGACAAACTTACTGTTGTCGAACGCAAGAAGCCGATTCCCTTAATCAAAAGGATCAATGCTTTATTGGGGAACGGCTTAACCGGAGTTGACTTGACCCGTTGCTGGGTTGCGTGGCGGGTTATTCCTTTAAGCCATCGATCAAAATTGATGTATGAGTATGGTGGAGGCCCAGATGACTCTCTTCGTCACAACTCCGTTCAATTAACGGAAGAAGATATTGTTTCATGTCAACCCTTCTAGTGAACGGAAAATACAAAGACTGCAGTAAAGTCGGGTTAAACCCCTTCTACAAACTTAACCCGGTGCCAGAAGTAAGGAAACTCTGATCTCTCTCCTTTGTATTTTCCCAGCCGTATTGTTTTTTAATACTTGCCTGACCTTTCATCTTGTTTTTACGTGTTGACAGGCCAAATCTGATTTCTGGAAAGTTAACTAATGACCATGAAGCTGCCAAGAAAGCGAGAGTCGCTGCCATAAACGCCAAGAAAACGACCCGGAGGTCTAAAAAGAAGAAGAAGAGCGTCGCCGAAGACATGATGAAGCTTGATGATACTTCTGAGTCGGAGGTAGCCCTTGACTCCCTTGGCCAACTTTTTAATAATATTATTAACACTGATCATTACCAGGATGACACTGGGCCAATCAGGCCGTGGAAGAAGAGGTAACTATTTCCTTCGACTCAGCCCATTTGCCAAGATAGAAACTTCGAGTCGTAACCCGGAAAGTAAGGTTTTCACGCCGTTTGGCTTATCTGGACCCTCATTTTCTTTTGAAAAAGAACCAACATGAAAGCCGTCGTCAGGCCCGGAATGACAATGAACCACCTGTTGTTCTTCAACAAACTCCTCAAAAGCACCGGAATGAGGTTTACTTCTTCTTCTTTTGACTTTCTATTTAATGGACCCTTTCCCTTGCATTACTTAACTTTACTTTATCTTCGCAGGAGGTGTCTCGCTCTTCTGGCGACTCGTCTCAGACCCAATTTCCGGCCTTCAAGACTGCCCCTGGGTAAGGAAAAAATCCTCTTTCCTCCGTGTTCTTCAAACTATATCTTTATACTGACAGTCTTATAATATTTCTCTTAGTGGTCAAGCTAAGTCCAAGAAGGCAAAGGCAACTAAGCAGGTGGAAGACCCGCTAGTTCCTGTCCCTGAACCGGCCATGCCCTCTTCTCCTCTATTAATTGACACTCTAGAAGACCCTGATACGTCTCCAACGTATCTATAATTTTTGATTTCTCCATGCTATATTATCTACTGTTTTGGACATTATTGGGCTTTATTATCCACTTTTATATTATTTTTGGGACTAACCTATTAACCGGAGTCCCAACCTAGAATTGCTGTTTTTTGCCTGTTTTAGGGTTTCCAAGAAAAGTTATATCAAACGGAATCCAAACGAAATGAAACCTTCGGGGGGGGGGGGGCAGAGAGACTTGGACCCTATGTCAAGAAAAGAAACAGGAGGCCACGAGGTAGGGGGTGTGCCTACCTACCCTTGGCGCGCCCTCCACCCTCATGGGCCCCCTGTTGCTCTGCCGACGCACTCCTTCCTCCTATATATATCCACGTACCCCCAAACGATCAGAAACGGAGCCAAAACCCTAATTCCACCACCGTAACTTTCTTTATCCACGAGATCCCATCTCGGGGCCTGTTCCGGAGCTCCGCCGGAGGGGGCATCGATCACGGAGGTCTTCTACATCAACACCATAGCCCCTCCAATGAAGTGTGAGTAGTTTACCTCAGACCTACGGGTCCATAGTTAGTATCTAGATGGCTTCTTCTCTCTTTTTGGATCTCAATACAACCTTCTCCCCCTCTCTTGTGGAGAACTATTCAATGTAATCTTATTTTTGCGGTGTGTTTGTTGAGACCGATGAATTGTGAGTTTATGATCAAGTCTATCTATGAATAATATTTGAATCTTCTCTGAATTCTTTTATGTATGATTGGTTATCTTTGCAAGTCTCTTCGAATTATCAGTTTCGTTTGGCCTACTAGATCGATCTTTCTTGCAATGGGAGAAGTGCTTTGCTTTGGGTTGAACCTTGCAGTGTCCTTTCCTAGTGACAGTAAGGGCAGCAAGGCACGTATTGTATTGTTGCCATCGAGGATAACAAGATGGGGTTTTATTCATATTTAATGGGTCTATCCCTCTACATCATGTCATCTTGCTTAAGGCGTTACTCTATTTTTAACTTAATACTCTAGATGCATGCTGGATAGCGGTCGATGAGTGGAGTAATAGTAGTAGATGCAGGCAGGAGTCGGTCGACTTGTCTCGGACGTGATGCCTATATACATGATCATACCTAGATATTCTCATAGCTATGCTCAATTCTGTCAATTGCTCAACAGTAATTTGTTCACCCATCGTAGAATACTTATGCTCTCGAGAGAAGCCACTAGTGAAACCTATGGTCCCCGGGTCTATCTTTATCATATTGATCTCCTAATACTTAGTTATTTCCATTTCTATTTCCTTTGCCTTTGTTTTACTTTGCATATTTTATCATAAAAATACCAAAAAATATTATCTTATCATATCTATCAGATCTCACTCTCGTAAGTGGCCTTATAGGGATTGACAACCCCTATTTGCGTTGGTTGCGAGGATTTATTTGTTTTGTGCAGGTACGAGGGACTCGCGCGTAGCCTCCTACCGGATTGATACCTTGGTTCTAAAAAACTAAGGGAAATACTTACACTACTTTGCTGCATCATCCCTTCCTCGTCGGGGAAAACCAACGCAGTGCTCAAGAGGTAGCAAGAAGGATTTCTGGCGCCGTTGCCGGGGAGGTCTACGCAAAAGTCAACATACCAAGTACCCATCACATACCCTTATCTCCCGCATTACATTATTTGCCATTTGCCTCTTGTTTTCCTCTCCCCCACTTCACCCTTGCCGTTTTATTCGCCCTCTCTCTCTCTCCTTCCTCCCTCTCTATTTGCCTCTTTTTGCCTGCTTGCTTTCTGTTTGCTTGTGTGTTAGTTTGCTTCCTTGCCACGATGGCTCAAGATAATACTAAATTGTGTGAATTCACCAATACCAACAATAATGATTTTATTAGCACTCCGATTGCTCCTCTTACCGATGCTAAATTTTGTGAAATTAATACTGCTTTGCTGAATCTTGTCATGAAAGATCCGTTTTCCGGCCTTCCTAGCGAAGATGCCGCTACCCATCTAAATAGCTTCGTTGATTTGTGTGACATGCAAAAGAAGAAAGATGTGGATAATGATATTGTTAAATTGAAGCTATTTCCTTTTTCGCTTAGAGAACGTGCTAAACCTTGGTTTTCGTATTTTCCTAAAAATAGTATTGATTCATGGAACAAGTGCAAAGATGCTTTTATCTCTAAGTATTTTCCTCCCGCTAAGATCATCTCTCTTAGAAACGATATTATGAATTTTAAGCAACTTGATCATGAACATGTTGCACAAGCTTGGGAGAGAATGAAATTAATGACGCGTAATTACCCTACTCATGGTTTAAATTTGTGGATGATTATACAAAATTTTATGCTGGATTGAATTTTGCTTCTAGAAATCTTTTAGATTCGGCCGCGGGAGGCACTTTTATGGAAATCACTTTAGGAGAAGCTACTAAACTCCTAGATAATATTATGGTTAATTATTCTCAATGGCATACTGAAAGATATACTAATCAAAAGGCACATGCGATAGAAGAAATTAATGTTTTGAGTGGGAAGATGGATGAACTTATGAAATTATTTGCTAATAAGAGTGTTTCTTCTGATCCTAATGATATGCCCTTGTCTACTTTGATTGAGAATAATAATGAATCTATGGATGTGAATTTTTTTTGGTAGGAACAATTTTGGTAACAACGCGTATAGAGGAAATTTCAACTCTAGGCCTTATCCTAGTAATCCCTCTAATAATTATGTTAATTCCTACAACAATTCTTATGGAAATTATAATAAGATGCCCTCTAAATTTGAATCTAATATTAAATAATTTATTACTTTGCAAAAGAATTTCAATGCTATGATTGAAGAAAAATTGCTTAAGATTGATGATTTGGCTAGGAACATTGATAGAATTGCTCTTGATGTTGATTCTTTGAAACTTAGATCTATTCCACCTAAGCATGATATCAATGAGTCTCTCAAAGCCATGAGAATTTCCATTGATGAGCGCAAAGAAAGAACCACTAGGATGCGTGCTAAGAAAGATGCCTTTATAAGAGCGTGTTCTTCTAGTTGCTATGAAAATAAAGATGAAGATCTAAAAGTTATTGATGTGTCCCCTATTAAATCTTTGTTTTGAAATATGAATCTTGATAATGATGGGACTGACTATGATCCACCTTTACCTAGAAGGCATTCCAAGAATTCAGAATTTGTTGATCTCGATGCTAATTAAAACCCTAGATGTTGCTAAACCCACTATTATGGATTTAAAGGAATTTAACTATGAAAATTGCTCTTTGATTGATTGTATTTCCTTTTTGCAATCCGTGCTAAATTCTCCTCATGCTTATAGTCAAAATAAAGCGTTTACTAAACATATCGTTGATGCCTTGATGCAATCTTATCAAGAAAAACTTGAATTGGAAGTTTCTATCCCTAGAAAACTTTATGATGAGTGGGAGAAAACTATTAAAATTAAAATTAAAGATCATGAATGCTATTCTTGATGTGATTTGGGTGCTAGTGTTTCCACGATTCCAAAGACTTTGTGTGATTTGTTAGGTTTCCGTGATTTTGATGATTGCTCTCTAAACTTGCACCTTGTGGATTCCACTATTAAGAAACCTATGGGAAGAATTAATGATGTTCTTATTATTGCAAATAGAAATTATGTGCCCGTAGATTTTATTGTTCTTGACATAGATTGCAATCCTTCATGTCCTATAATTCTTGGTAGACCTTTCCTTAGAACGATTGGTGCAATTATTGATATGAAGGAAGGAAATATTAGATTCCAATTTCCATTAAGGAAAGGCATGGAACACTTTCCTAGAAATAAAATTAAATTACCTTATGAATCTATTATGAGAGCAACTTATGGATTGCCTACCAAAGATGGCAATACCTAGATCTATTCTTGCTTCTTAGGCCTAGCTAGGGGCGTTAAACGATAGCGCTTGTTGGGAGGAAACCCAATTTTATTTTTATTCCTTGCTTTTTTCTCCTGTTTAGTAATAAATAATTTATCTAGCCTCTGTTTTGGTTGTGTTTTTGTGTTTAATTAGTGTTTGTGCCAAGTAGAACCGTTGGGAAGACTTGGGGAAAGTCTTGTTGAATTTGCTGTAAAAAACAGAAACTTTAGCGCTCACGAGAACTACTGCCATTTTTATTTGGAAAGTGATATTTAGTTAATTCTTTTTGAAGATGATTAATAGATAAATTAATCACGTCCAGAAATTTATTTTAGAATTTTTGGGGTTCATATCTTGCGCTATCTACAGATTAATACAGACTGTTCTGTTTTTGACAGATTCTGTTTTTTGTGTGTTGTTTGCTTATTTTGATGAATCTATGGCTAGTAAAATAGTTTATAAACCATAGAGAAGTTGGAATATAGTAGGTATAACACCAATATAAATAATGAATGAGTTCATTACAGTACCTTGAGGTGGTCTTTTGTTTTCTTTCGCTAACGGAGCTCACGAGATTTTCTACTTTAAGTTTTGTGTTGTGAAGTTTTCAAGTTTTGGGTAAAGATTTGATGGATTATGGAACAAGGAGTGGAAAGAGCCTAAGCTTGGGGATTCCCATGGCACCCCGAAGATAATCTAAGGACACCTAAAAGCCAAATCTTGGGGATGCCCCGGAAGGCATCCCCTCTTTCGTCTACTTCTATCGGTAACTTTACTTGGAGCTATATTTTTATTCGCCACATGGTATGTGTTTTGCTTGGAGCGTCTTGTATTATTTGAGTCTTTATTTGTTAGTTTACCACAATCATCCTTTCTGTACACACCTTTTGAGAGATCCATACATGATTTAGAATTTGTTAGAATACTCTATGTGCTTCGCTTATATCTTTTGAGTTATATAGTTTTGCTCTAGTACTTCACTTATATCTTTTAGAGCACGGTGGTGGATTTGTTTTATAGAAACTATTGATCTCTCATGCTTCACTTAGATTATTTTGAGAGTCTTAAATAGCATGCTAATTTGCTTAAAATCCTAATATGCTTGGTACACAAGATTAATAATAAAAACTTTCTTATGAGTGTGTTGAATACTATGATAAGTTTGATACTTGATAATTGTTTTGAGATATAAAGATGGTGATATTAAAGTTGTGCTAGTTGAGTAGTTGTGAATTTGAGAAATACTTGTGTTGAAGTTTGTGATTCCCGTAGCATGCACGTATGGTGAACCGTTATGTGATGAAGTCAAAGCATGATTTATTTTTTGATTGCCTTCCTTATGAGTGGAGGTCGGGGATGAGCGATGGTCTTTTCCTACCAATCTATCCCCCTAGGAGCATGCGCGTAATACTTTGCTTTGATAACTTGTAGGTTTTTGCAATAAGTATATGAGTTCTCTATGACTAATGTTGAGTCCATGGATTATACGCACTCTCACCCTTCCACCTTTGCTACCCTCTCTAATACCGCGCACCTTTCGCCGGTATCATACACCCACCATATAACTTCCTCAAAACAGACACCATACCCACCTATTATGGCATTTTCATAGCCATTCCGAGATATATTGCCATGCAACTTTCCACCGTTCCGTTTATTATGACACACTTCATTATTGTCATATTGCTTAGCATGATCATGTAGTTGACATCGTATTTGTGGCAAAGCCACCATTCATAATTCTTTCATACGTGTCACTCATGCATCATTGCATATCCCGGTACACTGCCGGAGGCATTCATATAGAGTCATATTTTGTTCTAAGTATCGAGTTGTAATTGTTGAGTTGTAAGAAAAATAAAAGTGTGATGATCATCATTATTAGAGCATTGTCCCAGTGAGGAAAAGATGATGGAGACTATGATTACCCCATAAGTCGGGATGAGACTCCGGATGAAAAATAAATAAAAAAGAAAAGAGGCCATAAAAAAGAGAGGAGAAAAGGCCCAAACAAAAAAATGAGAGAAAAAGAGAGAAGGGACAATCTTACTATCCTTTTACCACACTTGTGCTTCAAAATCGCACCACGATCTTCATAGTAGAGAGTCTCTCATGTTATCACTTTCATATACTCTTTCATTATAGAACTTGGCTTGTATATTCCAATGATGGGCTTCCTCCAATTGCCCTAGGTCTTCATGAGCAAGCAAGTTGGATGCACACCCACTTATTTTCTTTTTGAGCTTTCATATACTTATAATTGCATGGCAATCCCTACTCAATCACATTGATATCTATTGATGGGCATCTCCATAGCCCGTTGATACGCCTAGTTGATGTGAGACTATCTTCTCCCTTTTTGTCTTCTCCACAACCACCACTCTATCCCACCTATAGTGCTATATCCATGGCTCACGCTCATGTATTGCGTGAAAATTGAAAAAGTTTTGAGAATGTCAAAAGTATGAAACAACTGCTTGGCTTGTCATCGGGGTTGTGCATGATTTAAGTATTTTGTGTGGTGAAGATAGAGCATAGCCAAACTATATGATTTTGTAGGGATAACTTTGTTTAGCCATGTTATTTTGAGAAGACATAATTGCTTTGTTAGTATGCTTGAAGTATTATTATTTTTATGTCAATATGAACTTTTGTCTTGTATCTTTTGGATCTGAATATTCATACCACAATTAAGAAGAATTACATTAAAATTATGCCAAGTAGCACTCCGCATCAAAAATTCTGTTTTTATCATTTACCTACTCGAGGACGAGCAGGAATTAAGCTTGGGGATGCTTGATACGTCTCCAACGTATCTATAATTTTTGATTGCTCCACGCTATATTATCTACTGTTTTGGACATTATTGGGCTTTATTATCCACTTTTATATTATTTTTGGGACTAACCTATTAACCAGGGGCCCAGCCCAGAATTGTTGTTTTCGCCTATTTTAGGGTTTCGAAGAAAAGGAATATCAAACGGAGTCCAAACGGAATGAAACCTTCGGGAACGTGATTTTCTCAACGAATAAGACTAGAGAGACTTGGACCCTACGTCAAGAAAAGAAACAGGAGGCCACGAGGTAGGGGGCGCGCCTGCCTACCCTAGGCGCGCTCTCCACCCTCATGGGCCCCCCTGTTGCTCCACGACGTACTCCTTCCTCCTATATGTATCCACGTACCCCAAACGATCAAAAACGGAGCCAAAACCATAATTCCACCGCCGTAACTTTCTGTATCCACGAGATCCCATCTTGGGGCCTGTTCCGGAGCTCCGCCGGAGGGGGCAATGATCACGGAGGGCTTCTACATCAACACCATAGCCCCTCCGATGAAGTGTGAGTAGTTTACCTCAGACCTACGGGTCCATAGTTAGTAGCTAGATGGCTTCTTCTCTCTTTTTGGATCTCAATACAATGTTCTCCCCCTCTCTTGTGGAGAACTATTCGATGTAATCTTCTATTTGCGGTGTGTTTGTTGAGACCGATGAATTGTGGGTTTATGATCAAGTCTATCTATGAATAATATTTGAATCTTCTCTGAATTATTTTATGTATGATTGGTTATCTTTGCAAGTCTCTTTGAAATATCAGTTGGGTTTGGCCTACTAGATTGATCTTTCTTGCAATGGGAGAAGTGCTTAGCTTTGGGTTCAATCTTGCGGTGTCCTTTCCTGGTGACAGTAAGGGAAGCAAGGCACGTATTGTATTGTTGCCATCGAGGATAACAAGATGGGGTTTTCTTCATATTTCATGAGTCTATCCCTATACATCATGTCATCTTGCTTAAGGCGTTACTTTGTTTTTAACTTAATACTCTAGATGCATGCTGGATAGCGGTCGATGAGTGGAGCAATAGTAGTAGATGGAGGCAGGAGTCGGTCTACTTGTCTCGGACGTGATGCCTATATACATGATCATACCTAGATATTCTCATAACTATGCTCAATTCCGTCAATTGCTCAACAGTAATTTGTTCACCCACCGTAGAATACTTATGCTCTCGAGAGAAGCCACTAGTGAAACCTATGCCCCCCGGGTCTATCTTTATCATATTGATCTCCTACTACTTAGTTATTTCCTTTGCTATTTAATTTGCCTTTATTTTACTTTGCATCTTTTATCATAAAAATACCGAAAATATTATCTTACCATATCTATCTGATCTCACTCTCATTAGTGGCCTTATAGGGATTGACAACCCCTATTTGCGTTGGTTGTGAGGATTTATTTGTTTTGTGCAGGTACGAGGGACTCGCGCGTAGCCTCCTACTGGATTGATACCTTGGTTCTCAAAACTGAGGGAAATACTTACGCTACTTTGCTGCATGATCCCTTCCTCTTCAGGGAAAACCAACGTAGTGCTTAAGAGGTAGCAGACCCGCCTGTCAACGCAAAAGAAAATCCTCCTGAGCCATCGGTTGACGATACCACCGTTAACCCATCTACCACTGGACCATCCATCTCGGCTAACCCGCCGTCACCGTCTGTTCAAGACGTTCTGATCATTGGGAGCCGCTTGACTGAGCCGGGGAATCCCACCGTGTTGGCTCGTCATACTGCGAAACAAGAGCCGCTGGAAAGACAAAAAGTGTGTTTTGATATTTCGCATTGTGACCATCTGAATGCCAACGACATATTATCCGGCTATCTCAGCCATGTGCACTCCAGCCATGATTCAGAGATCGAAATGGTCAAGCAGTTGCAACTGAAGTATGAGGTATGTTCTTCCGACTTACTTATATTCTGCCAGCCCCCAAGTCTTCAGATTATGAGAAAACCGGAATGATCTATAGACTTTATGATATAGGCTTAGACTTTACCTTTAGATTTTTCTGGAGTTCAATAAAACTGAACAAAGCTTCACCTGTAGTCCCCAAGGGCCGGTTCATTTGACCATAATTGAGCCAGTTCATTGAATTTTCATAACCGTCTCGTGCCGAACTCAACAAATATTGTAGTCCGGTTTACCCTTGAGATACTTGCTGAATATCATACATTAGCCCCCAAGTGCCAAGTGCTGTTACTTTGTAAAGTACTTGGGACTTTAAGTATAGTAGAATCATAAAAAAATTGTTTTAGCATACATTAGCCCCCAAGTGTCAAGTGGATTTGCAGTGCAAAGGCACTTGAGACTTAAATCTTAAATTTTGAGCTTTAATATACATGTATATGTCTTGCAGAACGCCCTATCTGAATTGGGTTCGCAATTGACTGACGCCAAGACCCGGCTAGCGGATCAGGAGGCTGAAATCAAGGCTGCCGACTCCAAGCTTCAATTTAGTCTTGGAGAGACGGAAAATCTGAAAAACATCTTGACTACCAAGAAGAAAACCTGGGCCGAAGAGAAAACACTGCTGACACAACACGCCGAAAAGGCGGAAGCAGCTCTTGAGGAGGTTACTACAGAGCTGACCGGCTTAAAGAACCGAGTATCTCAAATGGTGTCCGCCATCTTTGGTAAGCCATCTGTACTGACCTTTTGTACCTTATGCTAACCCGGAAAAGAAACCGCTAGCTGATCCTTTGTTTATATAACATGTGCAGGCCCACGAAGCAAGAATTTGAGCCAAGACAATGTGATTAACCTGAAGGCGGTGTATACCTTAGTAGAGCAATTGTACATTGGCGCACAGTGGGCACTTGTTGTTATTTCTCCCGCCAATCAAGGACCCAACCGGCTCAGCGATGTCTTAAAGAAGATGTCAATCTTACCCGCCAGGTTCCAAGAAGTCAAGCGCTCATGTGCCAGAGCCGGAGCTTTGACTGCCCTAAGCCGCTCCAAGGTTTGGGTGCCAGATCTAGACCCGGCAGATGTAGCCAGAGGGTAACCCACGGTAAAGGAAGACGGGTCACTGTTTGAACAGGACGACTTCGTTGCTTGCATGAGGGAGGTGTGACCTCAGGCCACCATTCTTGGAGATGAAACAAATATAGATAAATACCAGCCGGGTTTTGACTTGGATAATAAGAAGATGGCTACTCCCTCCTACAAAGTGGCCGATTTAATCCCGCCTGTTCGTGAACATACATTTGCTCCGGAAGTTGATCCGGCCAGCCTGATTGACGAAGAAGCGGAATTTATTGTCGTGAACGGTTTTGATTGGTCAAAGCCCAGCTTCCAATCAGCAGAGGGTGGTGAACCGGCGAGGGAGGAGTGATGACCATCTTCATGGGCTTGTAAAATCCTTGTAATAGATTAGTTTTGAAAACACTCTGCCTATGCCATCGTGCATAAGACACCGTGTGTTACTATGTGCTTTCTGATGTTAATATATGCATCATATTTATGGTTGTCCCTACAATATTTCCGCTTTGTACCTGTAGATAAAAGGGAAAAAACTGGCTTGGCGGCTTAGTACCGAACGGGTCAGGACACCCTGTTTATAGCCAATATGTTTATAATAGTAGAAATAGAATCAGACGTGAAAAGAAAACAATGGTTGAAATAACCTTTGATTAATACAGAAGGAAACTGTTCATAAACAATAGCCATACTTGTAACTTTTGACCTCCGGACCACCGGTTTATATGACCCGGGTGATGAGGTTGATAATCAAGTCTGCGATAAGTTAATGCTTCTGAATTCCTGATGATTATTATGCCCTGGTGGCTTGCCGTCAAATAGTCAAGCCGGTGAAAAGACCATGATTGATTATTTTGAAATTGAGACATCAAAAAACCAATAAGACAAATAACAGGTGGTAAACAACATTAGCCTTGTAACTAAAGATTGGGGGTTTCTAATTCGAATACGATCAATAAACCGGGCCAAAGGGGTTAAGCTAAGGTTCGAATACGACCATATATCCCCCAGTGGCTTTGGCGTTGCGCCGATCAAGAGGGTACCGACAGCTATGTTCTCTTTGGTTCAAATATGACCTATGTTTGAACAGGAAGCCCCCAAATGACCTTGAGAGGTTTTTAACGACCCTGATTCGAATATGATCCAAGTTGGACCCAAAAGGGGTTAAGCTACGATTCGGATACGATCAAGAAGACCCGTAGTGATTTTGGCTTTGAGCCGATCAAAAGGGTTACGACAGCTATGTTCTCTTTGGTTCGAATATGACCTATGTTTGAACAGGAAGCCCCCAAGTGACCATGAGAGTTGCAGCTAGATTCGAATACGATCATAAGCCGGACCAAAAAAGGTTAAACCTGATTCAAATATGATCAGCTCCTTAATAGTCATTTGAAAATAGTAGTAAAAAAATAAAGATGGGTAATCTTTCTGAAAAGAAAAAGAGACTGATGGTCCTGCTTTATTACTTATCATAATATATATAACGTCAACGTATGTACATGATGAGAGCCGGTGGCTAAGGTGTAGTATGGCCGAACTTGAGGAATGTTCCACGGCCGGCGGGTCTCCTCTTCCGACTTCCGTGAGTCTTTGTGCTCTCGAACGTCAATGAGGTAATATGACCCATTGTTTAAGTTCTTGCTGACCGCAAAGGGTCCTTCCCAAGGCGGGGATAGCTTGTGTGCATTTGACAGATCCTGGATGAGCCGGAGCACCAGGTCACCTTCTTGTAAAGTCCTGGATTTAACCCGGCGGCTGTGATAATGGTGCAGATCCTGTTGGTAAAATTGCTGACCGAGCCGCTGCTAAGTCTCTCTCCTCATCTAATAAGTCAAGTGCATCATGTCTGGCTTGTTCATTGTTAGCTTCAACATAAGCCGCCACATGGGGCGAGTCATGACGGATGTCACTAGGCAACACTGCTTCTGCTCCATAAACCATGAAGAAGGGTGTATAACCTGTAGACCTGTTAGGGGTGGTGTTGATACTCCACAGCACCGAGGGTAACTCCTCCACCCAACAACCCGGCGTTCGCTGCAAGGGAACCATAAGCCGGGGCTTGAGACCTTTTAAGATTTCCTGATTTGCTCTCTCAGCCTGACCATTGGATTGAGGATGAGCTACAGAAGAAACATCAAGCCGGATATGCTCACGCTGACAGAACTCCTCCATAGCCCCTTGGGATAAATTAGTGCCATTTTCAGTGATAATGCTGTGTGGAAAACCAAAATGGAAGATCACCTTTTTCATGAACTAAACCGCTATGGACGCATCACACTTACTCACTGCTTCTGCCTCAACCCACTTTGTGAATTTGTCAACTGCCACTAAAAGATGTGTCTTTTTATCCATAGACCTTTTGAAAGGTCCAACCATGTCAAGCCCCCAGACTGCAAATGGCCAAGTGATGGGAAGCATCCGCAGCTCTTGGTCCGGCACATGTGCCTGTCGTGCAAATTTTTGACATCCATCACATCTACTGACTAGATCTTCTGCATCAGCATGAGCCGTCAACCAATAAAAACCATGACGAAAAGCTTTGGCCACCAGAGATTTTGACCCGGCGTGATGACCACAATCACCTTCATGGATTTCACGAAGTATTTCTTGGCCTTCTTCAGGGGAAACACACCGCTGAAACACTCCAGAGACACTGCGATGGTATAGTTCTCCGCCAGAAATTGCATTGACTTAGACCGTCGGGTTATCTGTCGGGCCAGGGTCTCATCCGCCGGCAGCTCGCCCCGGGTCATGTAAGCCAAGAACGGTACTGTCCAATCTGGGATGACGTGAAGAGCCGCCACCAACTGCGCCTCCGGGTCAGGAACGGCTAGATCTTCTTCTGTAGGTAACTTAACAGACAGGTTATGCAAAACATCCAAAAAGGTGTTAGGTGGCACCGGCTTACGCTGAGACCCCAACTGGCTTAAAGCATCAGCCGCTTCGTTCTTCCTATGGTCAATGTGCTCCACCTGATAACCTTTAAAATGCCCTACAACAGTATCAACTTCACGACGATAAGCCGCCATGAGAGGATCTTTGGAATCCCACTTGGCTGACACCTATTGAGCTACCAAATCTCAGTCGCCAAGACACCGGACCCGGCTCAGGCTCATCTCTTTAGCCATCCGAAGACCATGGAGTAACGCTTTGTATTCTGCTGCATTGTTAGTGCAAGGAAACATCAGCCTCAACACATAACAAAATTTGTCACCTCGAGGGGAGGTGAAAACAACTCCAGCCCCCGAGCCTTCCAACTGTCTGGACCCATCAAAGTGAATAGTCCAATATGTGTTGTCTGGTTTCTCCTCCGGCATCTGCATCTCTGTCCACTCATTAATAAAATCCACCAGTGCTTGAGACTTAATCGCAGTACGTGGTACATACTTCAACTCATGAGACCCAAGCTCAATGGCCCACTTGGCGACTTGTCCAGTGGCTTCTCTATTTTGAATGATGTCTCCCAAAGGAGCAGAGCTAACCACGGTGATTGGGTGACCCTGAAAGTTATGTTTAAGCTTCCGGCTCGCCATGAACACCCCATATACGAGCTTCTGCCAATGTGGATATCTATGTTTAGATTCAATCAACACCTCACTAACGTAGTAAACCGGCCATTGAACTGGATGTTCCTTGCCAACCTCCTTACGCTCCACCACAATTGCCACACTAACAGCTCGTGAGTTGGCGGCTATGTATAACAATAGCGGCTCTTTCTCAACTGGAGCAGCAAGGACCGGCGGCTCAGCAAGCTGTTTCTTCAGATCCTCAAAAGCAGAGTTCGCAGCATTGCTCCAAACAAAATCATCCATTTTCTTCATCATCTGATACAAAGGCATCGCCTTCTCTCCTAACTGGCTTATGAACCGGCTTAAAGCAGCAACACGACCCGCCAGCCGTTGAACGTCATTGATGCATGTTGGTTTGGCCAGGGATGTAATTGCCTTAATCTTCTCCGGGTTAGCTTCAATACCTTGGTTGGACACAAAAAAACCCAAGAGCTTGCCAGCTGGGACTCCAAAAACACACTTGGTCGGGTTAAGCATCATTTTGTAGACCCGGAGGTTATCAAAGGTCTCTTTCAGATCTGTGACCAAGGTTTCCTCTTTCCTGGATTTTACCACTATATCATCCACATAAGCATGAACATTATGCCCAATCTGATTGTGAAGGCAATTCTGCAGACACCTTTGATAAGTTGCCTGGGCACTCTTGAGCTCGAAGGGCATAGACACATAGCAGAAGGCTCCAAACGGAGTGATGAAAGTTGTCTTCTCCTGTTCCTTGACTGCCATCTTGATCTAATGATAACCTCAATAGGCATCCAAAAAACTCAAACGTGCGCAACCCGCCGTAGCATCAATGATCTGATCAATACGGGGGAGAGTGAAAGGGTCAGCCGGACAAGCCTTATTTAAATCGGTGTAATCCACACACATACGCCAGGTGCCGTTCTTTTTGAGTACAAGCACCGGGTTGGCTAACCACTCTGGGTGAAAGACTTCCACAATGAACCCGGCCGCCAAGAGTCGGGCCACCTCTTCTCCGATGGCCTTGCGCCTTTCTTCGTTGAATCGTCGGAGAAACTGCCTGACCGGTTTAAACTTTGGATCAATATTGAGAGTGTGCTCAGTGAGTTCTCTCAGGACACCCGACATGTCAGAAGGTTCCCATGCAAAGATGTCCTGGTTCTCACGGATGAACTCGATGAGCGCGGTTTCCTATTTTGGATCCAAATTTGCACTGAAGGTGAATTTCTTGGATGAGTCGCCGGGCACAAAATCAACCGTCTTGGTGTCATCAGCTGACTTGAATTTCAACACTGGCTCATGCTCCGTTGTTGGCTTCTTTAGAGACGTCATGTCTGCCGGGTCAACATTATATTTATAAAACTTTAGCTCCTCCGTTGCACAAACAGACTCAACATATGATGCATCTCATTCCTCACACTCTAGGGCTATTTTCCGGCTTCCATGTACTGTAATGGTGCCCTTATAACCCGACATCTTGAGCTGTAGATACACATAACACGGCCGAGCCATGAACTTGGCGTAAGCCGGCCGTCCAAACAAAGCATTATACGGGCTTTTGATCTTAACCACCTCAAAGGTTAATTTCTCCGCTCTGGAATCATATTCATCCCCAAAGGCTACTTCCAGTTCAATCTTGCCAGCTGGGTATGCCGATTTGCCAGGTACCACACCGTGAAAAACAGTGTTAGATTGCTTAAGACTCTTATCAGTCAACTCCATCCGACGAAACGTCTCATAGTAGAGGATGTTGATGCTACTGCCCCCATCCATGAGCACTTTAGTGAATTTATACCCACCAACCTGAGTCTCTACTACCAAGGCCAAGTGACCCGGATTGTCAACCCGGGGGGGATGATCCTCTCTGCTCCACACAATAGGCTGTTCTGACCACCGTAAGTAACGTGGAATCGCCGGATCAACGGCATTGACAGCCCTCTTGTGAAGCTTTTGGTCCCGTTTGCACAAGCTAGTGGTAAACACATGATATTGCCCACTATTCAACGGTTTTGGGTAGCTCTGATATCCGGATTGCTGTTGATTTCCTTGGCCGGGTTTTGGATTATAACCTCCTGGGTTACCCGCATGTCCCTGACTGTGAAAACCGCCTCCACCTAAGCCGGCTCTCGGACCATGAAAGCCGCCTCCACCTGAACCGCTGCCAGGGCTGTGACTTCCATCGAATGCATTTGAATTCTTGAATGCCTTCATGATTGTATAGTCCTTCCACAGATGGGTGGCATGCTTCTCCTTTGTGCCGTGTCTTGGACAAGGTTCATTCAATAGTTGCTCAAGGGTGGGACCTGACCCGCCTGACCGAGGGGGTTGCCTATGTTTGCGCCATTGATTGTTGCCCTGCGCATTGGTGTTAGCCACAAATTCGTCAGCCTTACGTTTATTACCTCCTTGATTTGTCGGGTTATGCTGGTGACCCTTGCCGTTGTCGTTCTTCTTTCCCTTCCCTGTCTTTTCTTCATCAGACACAGGGTCCTTGGTAGTATCAGAATCAGCATACTTGACGAGAGCCGCCATCAATTGGCCCATTTCATTGCAGTCACGTTTAAGCCACCCCAGCTTCTACTTCAGAGGTTCAAAACAACATTTTTTTCTCCAACATTAAGACTGCCGAGCCGGCATCCATCTTATCAGATGAATGAATTATCTCCTTGACCCGGCGCACCCAATGGGTTTTGGATTCACCTTCCTCTTGCTTACAATTGGTCAGGTCCACAATTGACATAGGTTGTTTGCATGTGTCCTTGAAGTTCTGAATGAACCGGGCCTTTAACTCCGCCCATGAGCCAATGGAATTGGGGGCAACCATTTTAGCCAAGTACGAGCCGTTCCATCCAACATCATGGTGAAATATTTAGCCATTGCCGCGTCGCTGACCTCCAACAGCTCCATGGCCATCTCATAACTCTCAATCTAGGCTCCAGGCTGCAAATTGGCCGTGTAATTAGGCACCTTACGAGGCCCCTTGAAATCCTTTGGCAAACACTCATTACGTATGGCCGGAACCAGGCAAGGAACACCTCCGGTTCTTATGGCCACTCCTGCCTAAACCGAGGTTGCTGGATAAGCCGGCAACGTCTGATGAGCCGCTTGTTCCATCGCCAGTTGAACCGCTCGCTCAGCCTCTTGTCGGATCCTCTCCTGATCCGCCAAGTTAAGGGCTCCAGCCTGTCCCAGCTCATGCCGGTGCGGTCGGTTGCGACGTTGAACATTGCTCGACATGTCAGCTGAATCCATACACCTACTATAGCTTGGGCTCCGGCTTGGGCGAGGGGTTGAATGGATCTTGTCTCCAGTGTAAGAGTACGCATCCTGCTGCGCCAGAGCTGTTTGAAGAAGTTCTCTCACCCTTCGTGTTTCGATCGCCGCCAGAGAGTCGCCCTCCATCGAGAGAGCCGCCAAACGAGCCAAAGCTGCAATGAGGTTTTCCAAGGGATTGGAGAAGTGACCCGGCGGTGTTGGAACATAATGAGGCAGAGTGGTATGTATACGAGGCGGTTCCATGGCGCGCGGCTAAACCGGAGTCCCGGGTGTCGTGATCCGATTTGCCTCTGGCGGGTTACTTGCCATGAGGCAGAGTCCGTCTCTCCCGTTGATGATGTGGCATCAGAACAGACATCCGTCTCACCGCCATCCACCGATTCTTCAGAGTATTCACCGCTGTGGACGCGGCCTACGAAGGCATGCTTCACGATAGATTGAACACGGGTGGACCTCGCGCGCTAAGCTGTTTCGATGAGGTTGGTGTGGATGTCCGGCTCAAGGCCCGACTCACCGGTCCGGCCGATGAAGACATGAATTCCGCTGAAGGGGACCCGGTACCCGTACTCAATTGAGTCGGCCTCGGGGCCCCAGCCTTCGTCGTCAATGTAGAGCTTGCCGCAACGACTCTTGGTCATCCGGCCCATAGCGTATCCCTGGAGCCCTTCAAAGTTGCCCTTCAAGAACTCAAATCCACCGTGCGATGGCCCCATGGTGGGCACCAACTGTCGTGGAATTGTCACGGCAGATGTCCTAGCAAAAAGGACTTGGTCGTAGGGCCATCGCAACTAGGAAGCTTAAAGGGGTTAATCAAGACAAAGGACACGAGAGGTTTTATACTAGTTCGCCCCTTATGATGAAGGTAAAAGCCTACGTGTAGTTGTGTTTGATATTGGTGGGGTTTCGATTGCCAAGAGGCTAGTTGGCCGGCTTGGTTATCGATCTCTTGTTTCTTGCCCTAAGTCGCCACCGGGTTGTCCCCTTATATACACGGGTTGACGCCTGGCGGCCTACAGAGTCCCGGTCGGCTCATACAGCGTGTCCGGCTCGGTGACTTCTTTTAAATGCCTTTCCTTACAAGTCTTTCCTTACATACGGTGGTTTACAATATTGGGCCTTAAGCCGCCTCTTGGCCTTAGGCCTTCTATAAGCTTTAATAAACTATCGTCTCTAATGTTTATTGGGCTTCCTTCGTGACCCACCATTGGGACTGACCCGGCCCCTCCTGGGCGGGTCATAACTGATAGCTATATCCCCAACATCAAGTGTTCTCAAATCCTTAAAGACTCAATCCGATAAGATAACTTCAAAGGGAAAACTCAATCCATCACAAGAGAGTAGATGGGGAGAAACATAATAAGATCCAACTATAATAGCAAAGCTCGTGATACATGAAGATCGTGCTGAATCAAGAACACGAGAGAGAGAGAGAGAGAGATCAAACACATAGCTACTGGTACATACCCTCAGCCCCGAGGGTGATGTAACACCCACAATGCGGCTATATCTCCCACGTGTCGGGGCACGACTTAGAGGCATAGCCGCATGGTAGGCTTGTCGCAAGAGGGGTAATCTACACACATCCCATGTACTGAATGAGAAAGGGATAAAGAGTTGGCTTACAATCGCCACTAGCACACAATACATAAATAACTCATGCATCATCCAAGGTACAATCAAAGGTCCGACTATGGAACCAAATAAAAGAAGACAACCCCAAATGCTAGATCCCCGATCGTCCCAACTGGACTCCACTACTGATCAAAAGGAAACGTAACAAAACAACGACCAAGATCTTCATTGAGCTCCCACTTGAGCACGATTGCATCACTTGCACTGGTATCATCGGCACCTGCAACTATTTGGAAGTATCTGTGAGTCATGAGGACTCAGCAATCTCACACCCGCGAGATCAAGACTATTTAAGCTTACGGGTAGGATAGGGTAATGAGGTGGAGCTGTAGCAAGCACTAAGCATATATGGTGGCTAACGTACGCAAATAAGAGCGAGAAGATAAGCAACGCAACGGTCGTGAAGCTAGAAGTGATCCTAAAACTACTTACGTTCAAACATAACTCCAAAACAATAATCACTTCCCGGACTCCGCCAAAAAGAGACCATCACGGCTACACACGCGGTTGATACATTTTAATTAAGTTAAGTGTCAAGTTCTCTACAACTGAATATTAACAAATTCCCATTTGCCACATAACCGCGGGCATGGCTCTCAAAAGTTTATACCCTGTAGGGGTGTCCCAACTTAGCGCATCACAAGCTCTCACGGTCAATGAAGGATATTCCTTCTCCCAGGAAGACCCGATCAGACTCGGAATCCCGGTTACAAGACATTTCGACAATGGTAAAACAAGACCAGCAAAGCCGCCCGGATGTGCCGAAAAATCCCGATAGGAGTTGCACATATCTCGTTCTCAGGGCACACCTGATTGTCCAAGCTTCTGGTAGGCCAGCCCAGAGTTGCCCCTGGTGGCCACCGGCGGCTGACAGGTTGGACCAACACTCAGAGGAGTACTGGCCCCGGGGGGGTAAAATAAAGATGACCCTCGAGCTCCGGAAACCTAAGGGTAAAGGCTTAGGTTGTTAGGAAAATGTAAAACCAAGGTTGGGCCTTGCTGGAGGAGTTTTATTCATAACGAACTGTCAAGGGGTTCCCATAACACCCAACCGCGCAAGGAACGCAAAATCAAGTAACATAACACCGGTATGACGGAAACTAGGGCGGCAAGAGTGGAACAAAACACCAGGCTTAAGGCTGAGCCTTCCACCCTTTACCAAGTATATAGATGCATTAATTACAATAAGAGATATTGTGATATCCCAACATATCCATGTTCCAACAAGGAACAAGCTTCAACTTCACCAACAACTAGCAACGCCAAACAACGGTTTGCTAGGAAAGTGGGTTAGAGGCTTGACATGGCAATTTGGGAGGCATGATATAACAAGTGGTAGGTAGCGCGACATAGCGATAGAACGAACAACTAGCAAGCAAAGATAGAAGTGATTTCGAGGGTATGGTCATCTTACTTGCAAAGTTCTCAGAGTTGTCGAAAGCTTAATCCTCATAAGCGTACTCAACAGGTTCTCATCACGAACTCGTCTCCCGGCTCTACCCAAAGCAAGAACACAAGCAATGGAACAACAATCAATCACGGTGCAATGCACAAGCAACATGATGCAAAACATGGCATGATATGCAAGACATGATATGCAATGCATATGTGAGCTCCAAAAGGGAAAGAATGATCAAGGCATCAACTTGGCCAACCAAGTATGCCGCTTGAAAGATGAGATGATTTTGATTGAAATCGATATAAAGATGACCGAAAACGGATGCACGGTTTGCAACTGGCAAGCAAAACAAGAATGGTGCAAAACTGTAATTAGCAGCATGATGCCACATAGAATGCAACAAGAAACTAAGCTACTTCGCTCCAACATAGCAACGAATCATATGGCAGTGATGTACAAGAGATGCTTGACAAAACATGAACACTGAGCTACGGCTAGATCACACAAGAGCAGGTTCAAAAAAGCATGGCAAATGTGCAAAAGATATCATCATCATAGACTTAGTGAAAATCCTAACATGTCAAAAACAACATCAGGAAGCAAAGTTTAGAGCAAGCAAACAACATGCTACAGGAACATATCATTGCCAACAAAGCCATGGCATGAATCCACTAAAATCATAGATCAAAAGTATCTTACTAAACATGAGCCAAAAAGGAACATAAGATATGATGGCACCCATGTAAACATAGCAAGTTTTATAAACAGTTTCAGACTTAGCAGAAAAATAGAGCATAGCATAAACAGATTCACGATAGCAACTTTGCGAGCTCAAACCACTCACCACAAAGATTGCATGACAATATAAGCATACCAATAGCAATATGACATGTTCATGCAGGTAACCATGGAAAGAGCAAGTTCATAGGATGCATGGATCACTAGCAACAACCATGGCAAAAATTGATTAACATGTTAACATTCTGCCAGGAACATTTTATAGCAAAAGTAGAGCAAGAACAAGAAATGCTAGACAACTCCATAATTGCAAATAGGGGCATGGATGGATAGAGCATAACCACATGTTCAAAACATCCTTCTGAAGTATCTAAAAATAAGCCTGTATCTCTCTGTAGCATCAAATTTACATGGCAACAAAATAACAGCAGTAAAAGGACTAGCAAAATCCTAAGTCCCTGAAAACAGCAATATCACGAAGTCTAGTTCGCATGCTTGTACTAGTCACCACATAGATCACAAAAATACATGACAATCACCTCTCTAGAGATGGCATGATGGAGTTCAAAACACATGTAGACCTCATGATCATATGATGCACATATCAAATGCAACAAAAATGACAAACCTCATAAACTAATAAGTACCATATGTTAAAATTTTATAGCACTCTTGCATCAATTGAAATGGCATCATAATTGACATGAACATGCATGGATATGCTACTGGCATGGAGAGCTCAACGAGGCGAACAATTCGACATATCATATGCATGATTTGGATCAACGAGCATGGAGATATGACAGGTAGAAGTAGGCATGAAAATAACAGGATTCGGGGACTTAGAAATATTTCAACCTCAGAGAATCGGGACGGATCGGTGCAGGATGGAGAGATCCGGGGACGGGGGCGCGTTTGGAACGAGGGATTGGTGGATCTCATCCCAATCCGGGTCAACGCCGGCTCCAGTGAACCCTAGGATTCCGGCAATCGCCGGAGAGGGCGGAGGAGGGAGAGGGTGGCCGGATCTGGTCCGGCCCGACCGAATCCGCAGCGAGGTGACATGGCCACCGGCGACGAGGGGCGACACAAGGCGCGGCTCCGGCGGAGGAGCGCGGAAGCCGAGGCGGCGGCGCGGGTCTCTGGCAAAGGGCGCGGGCGGCGGCGAGCTATGGAGGCGCGGCGGGGCGCGGTGGCCAGCGTGCAGCGGCGTAGCAAAGCGGCAGCGGGCCGGCGCGCAGGCAGCGGCGGCGGCCGTCGGTGGGGATCGGCGGCAGGGCGCGGCAGGGAGCCAGGCGGCGAGCGGCGCAAGGGCGGTGCGCGGGTCCGGCTGCGGGCTGGGCGGGCCGCGGCGGTGGGAGGCGGCGCGGGGACAGGTGGTGGCTCCGGATTGGACGTGGGGTTGTGGCGGACATGTCCGGGCGCGAGGGAGGATGTGTCCGGCGGCGCGACGAGGAAGAAGACAAGGGTTAGACCGCGAATTTTGGAGGGGATCACATATATATAGGTAGAAGGAGGTGGGAGTGTCCAAATGAGGTGCGGTTTTTGCCCACATGATCGTGACCCGATGACGGGGGACATGGAAGTGGTTTAGATGGGTTATTGGGCTGTTTTGGAGGGGTGTTGTGCTGCAACACACAAGGGGCTTGTAACACCCTCGATGCGACTATATCTCCCACGTGTCGAGGCACGACTTAGAGGCATAATCGCATTGAAGGCATATGTCGCAAGTTAGGCAATCTTCACACATCCCATGTAATATAATTAATAAAAGGGGAGATAACATAGTTGGCTTACACTCACCACGTCAATCAAGTACATAAATAGCATTACATCATTCAAACACTCATGGCCCGACTACGGCGCCAAAATAAAAGACAACCCAACATGCGACACGGTCCCGATCACCCCAACTGGGCACCACTACTGATCATCAGGAAAAGAAACATAGTAACGCTGAGAGTCCTCGTCAAACTCCCACTTGAGCTCAAGCGCGCCATCTAGAGCTGTATCATCAGGCCCTGCATCTGGTGTAATAGTAATCTGTGAGCCACAGGGACTCAGCAATCTCGCACCCTCGCGATCAAGACTATTTAAGCTTAATAGGTAAGGCAGGGGTAAATATATGTGGAGCTGCAGCAAGCGACTAGCATATATGGTGGCTAACCTATTCACAAAAGAGAGCGAGAAGACAAGGCAAAGCGCGAACGCATAACTAAAGAGGGCAATCCTACGGCAAACATTACTCCAACACCGTGTCCACTTCCCGGACTCCGCCGAGAAGAGGCCATCACGATAACTCACACAGTTGATTCATTTTAATTAAGTTAAAGTTTAAGTTATCTACAACCGGACATTAACAAATTCCCATCTGCCCATAACCGCGGGCACGGCTTTTGAAAGTTCAAATCCCTGCAGGGGAGTCCCAACTTAGCCCGTGACAAGCTCTCACGGTCAACAAAGGAATAGACCTCCTCCCGAGACGTTCCGATCAGACTCGGTACCTCGGTTCTTCAAGACAACTCCGACAATGGTAAAACAAGACCAGCAACACCACCCGATGTGCCGAAAAATCCCAATAGGAGCTGCACATATCTCATTCTCAGGGCACACCAGATAAGCTAAGCGTACGGGAGCCAACGTAACCCAAGTTGCCAAGGGACGGCCCCGCACGGTGCTCTAGGTTGGACCAACGCTCAGAGGAGCACTGGCCCGGGGGTTTAAGATAAGATGACCCTTGAGTCCGCGAAACCCAAGGGAAAAGGCTAGGTGGCAAATGGTAAAACCAAGGTTGGGCATTGCTGGAGGAGTTTTATTCAAGGCGGACTGTCAAGGGGTTCCCATTATAACCCAACCGCGTAAGGAACGCAAAATCCGTGAACATAACACCGATATGACGGAAACTAGGGCGGCAAGAGTGGAACAAAACACTAGGCGAGAGGCCGAGCCTTCCACCCTTTACCAAGTATATAGATGCATTAAGATAACATGGCAATATAATGCTATCCCAACAAGTAAATAATGTTCCAACAAGGAACGGCCTCCAATCTTCACCTGCAACTAGCAACACTATAAGAGGGGCTGAGCAAAGCGGTAACATAGCCAAACAACAGTTTGCTAGGACATGGTGGGTTAGAGGCTGAACATGGCAATTTGGGAGGCTTGAAAGCAAGTGGTAGCCATCGTAGCATTGGCATAGCAAAAGAGCAAGCATCTAGCAAAGAAAAGATAGTAGTGATTTCGAGGGTATGATCATCTTGCCTGCAAAGTTGTCAGAGTTGACTGGATCCTCGAAAGAAAACTCAACGGGCTCCTCGTTAGTGAACTCGTCTCCCGGCTCTACCCAAACAAGACAACAAACAAACGGAACACAATCAACCACGTGCAAGGATCAAGCAATATGATGCAAACATGGTATGCTATGTGTCGGGGAACTAATCCACGAGCACCTATGGGACCGGCGGACCGAGCCCCTTTCCGGTTCGGCGGGGGGGCGAAGATCGCACGAAGAGCAGATCGAGGCGAAACACACGAGCAGTTTACCCAGGTTCGGGCCGCACGGATGCGTAAAACCCTACTCCTGCTTTGTGGTTTGTATTGAGTTCTTGCTCGGGAGCGCTGAGTGCTACAGTACACACCAGCAGCTAACGAGACCCAGCGTGAGTGTCCTCTCTGTCCAACCCCCCTCTACGTTGCGCATGGGCCTCCTTTTATATGCTCAAGGGGTCACCGACAGGTGGCAACGTAGACAAGGGTAAAAATGGAAAGGTGTTGTGGTTGGTACAGCTACCTGCTACAGTGTATCATACCTAACCCTGACGGCAGGGGACAAGGGCATTAAATGCCCGTCTGCGTCGCCCAAATAGTGCAAAAGGGACCGTCAGGGACGCCACCGCTCGCCACGATGGCAATCTTGTCAGCGCCGCTTGCCACCGTGCACCACTAGCTGCACAGCCTCCCGCCACATACGCCTGGAAGGGTCCCAGAGCGACACGTTGGTGGATGCGCTGGAGCGCGGGTACAGAGTGGTGGCTCGCCGCGGCAAGCGCCTTGCCGCGGTCGTTGTCTTGTCGCATCTGGGAGCTTGTCGCTCATCGGGCCTTGCCGAGACACGTGGCGCGTCGCGGCAAGTTCCTTGAGATGCCTTGGTTGGCCTTCCCGGCAAGCTCCTCTTGTCGGGGTCTTGTCTCCTTGGCTTGGATACTTTGTCCTTGAATGGCTCCAAAGGAACCACGGAGGACCTTGGCGGTCACCCGGCAAGCCTTGCCGCGGGACACTGCGACTGCCCGTGCACAAGTTCGGGATACTAGGGTACCCCTACTCTAGTACACCGACAGGAGCCCCCGGGCCTGGGCCATACACGGTGCCGAGCGCTGCTGGGCCAGGCCCAAAACAGGGCACGGGCACGCACGGCCTGGGTTACGCCGTATCTCTCCCCGTATCCACCGCACCCTCCCCGAACGGCACGTGTTGAATGCGGCGTCGTGCAGGAGTTCTTTGACGGCTTGGTAGAAGTGCCGGTCCGCTCCGACGAAAAGAAAGGCCTCACTCGCGACACCACCGATGCGGAGATGAAATGTATCACCACCAGGCTGGAAGAGGCGGCGGCAGCCGCAGCCGCGGGCGAGTTTGGATTCACTGTACCGGGCAGAGGCAGCAGAGGCGGCAAGCCGTACCGAGCGAGAGGAGCTTGCCGGCGAGGAAGACCTTGCTGGGCATGACGTCGAGTCGAGCGAGCCCGCTGAGGATACGAGCGGCTCGTTGGAGATCAACTCCTCTTCCTCCTCATCCTCAGACAGCTCACTGCAAGCAGAGCCCCCAGCTCCACCAAGAAGGCGTCTCCGCAAGGCCGGGGACGTAGCGGGGCGGCGGGCGAGTCGACAGTCGCCGTGCCGCATGACACGCTCCACCGCGGCAAGCACTATTGCCGCGGGAACACCTCACGCTGCTGCGGCAACTGGAGCGGGGTCCACCCGGACCGCCGCTTCTGCTCCTGCCGCTTCTCACGCCGTGGCGGCAGCCGGAGCGGGGTCGTCTCAGACCACCGCCACTGTTCCCGCCAAGCGGCCAAGGGAACCTACTCCTCCGCCTCCTCGCGCTGGACCTGAGCCGGACTTCGACTTCTCCGCGTTCAGCTCCGACGAGGAAGAAGAAGAGTAAGATTCTCTTGTTGTACTTGTAGTTCTTCAATTCTTGCTGTTTTGTCTTGTATCTCATTTGCTTTACTCTGGACTTATTCCTTTTTAGGACTCTGGCCCAGAGAGCAGCGAAGAGAGCCGAGGTCCCGGTGATTATCATCGAGGACGAACCCACCGCGACAGCAGGGGGTGCGTCTGAGACAACCTTGCTGGACCCGGCAACTGTTCTCCAGAACAGCCCCCAGCATGCATGGATACTCTTTCTTTGCTGACATCTGACTGTTGGTTTGTGTAGGAGCAAAGCAGCCCCACCAGGAGCGCCCGGAGGCCGCCCCTGAAATGCCAAGGGGGAGTCCTCCGGCAAGGGAGAAGTCCCCGGCAAGGGAGAGTTCTCCGGCAAGGGACAGCACCAGCGGCCCCCCGGTGGCGGCGACCACGACTGCAGAACCCGGTACAGGTAATCCTCTCGCTTCAAAACTTCCCTTGGGTTCTTCTTCTTTTGATCTTATTTTTTGGATATTTGCTTGACTCTTCTCCCTTTTCCGGCCGTCAGACCCATCTGCTGCGGAGCCGATGGAGACCGAGGCTGCCGCCGACGACGTTGTTGCCACCGAAGAAGCAGCCGACACTGACGATCCCGCCGGCGTAGAGGCCGCCAAAGCTGCCGCCGCAGAAGCAGGCGGGGGGTCTGGCGATCGCACTGATGGCCCTGAGGATGCAGGAGCGCCAGGCGCTACGCCGACCGCTGATCCCTCCGCCGCTGCCGCAGCGTCAGGCTCCGAAGAGCCCCAGCCAGGCGTCTACATGAAGGCCGGCGATGGCGTCTTCATCAACCTCCCCTGGGCATCAAGCTCCAGGGCGCCGGTCGAAGGACAGAGCTTCGACGGAGAGGTGCTCGCCTTCGCTGGGCTGGCGCTGGTTGACGCGCCGAGCAGCAGCAGCTGCGAGCCTGAGGAGGAGCGGCTGCTGCGGAAGCTGGTGTCGCTCTACCGTGCTCGGCAAGCCAAGCTAGAATCCCGCGAGGCGCTTGTTGCGAAGGCGGGAGTGGACATCGAAAAGCGCGCAGAGGAGCTCCGGGGTCTCAACCAGGAAGCTCTCCGGTCCCTGGCAGAGGAGCGGGCGCAACTTGCCGAGGAGCAGAAGGCCTTCCTCCTCGAGAGGGCTGAAGTCGAAGAGCAACAGCGGCTTGCCGCTGAAAAGCTGTCTGCGCAGGAGGGCGAGCTGGTGTAGCGGAAGCTCAACCATGACAGCCACGAGGAGGAGCTTGCCGCGCGCGAGCGAATATTCGGCGGAGCCCTCAAGCAAGCAGAGGATGCTGCCGCAGCTGCCGAGGCCACCAAGAAGGAGCTGGAGACGAAGGTGGCGCAGCTGGAGGCCGATCTCAAGGCGAGCGGTGAAGAGCTTGCCGTGCTCAAGCGTGAGCGGGAGAAGGACGCCTACAGCTACTCAGAGCTGCAGGCTCATCTTGCCGAGAAGGGCAAGGAGCTTAGCGCCTCCAAGGACTCCAACGCAGATCTTGAGTTGAAGCTGACCACTTTGACCAAGACGCTGGACGGCACCAGGGAGCAGGAGGCGGCCTTGAAGGAGGAGGTCAAGGCCGACAAGGCGCTGCTGGCGAGTGCTGCTGCCGCCCAGAACACTTTTAGGGAGAATGTGGAGCACTGGACGGAGGGTCTCGTGAATGTTGCCGCAGACATTGATAGGGAGCTGGCGCAGCTGGGGATGGAGGATCTCGGGTATCCCTCCGACGAGAACCTCCAACCCAGTGCCAAGCTCACCTCATTCTTCAAAGGCGTGGCGACGGCCCTCCAGCGACTCCGGGAGAGGATCCCGAAGCAGCTGGCCGACGAGTCGCGCAAGATCTGCACGGGAGCTCTTCAAAAGGTGTTGGTGAAGGTGGCCTTTCGCAACCCGGGCCTCCACCTCACCAACGTCCTCAAGACCCTGCCGCCGGATGCTGATCTGGAGGCGCTCAAGACCCTTGTCGCACCCATTGTGGACAAGGTGAGCGGGATCAAGAGGGTTGAGGGCAATCGCGTAGACTAGGCCGCCCGTTTTCTTCTTTTCTTGTCGCTGCTGCTCATGTTATGAGAACAATATGTTAGAGCCGCGACAAGCTACCTTGTAATATAACTCTATTCCGGGTAATGATTGCAATGTTATTTCCTTTACTTGATTCCTTCCTTTGTATGTTTTTGCCCTACACTTTTAGGGAACTTGCCGGCGCAGGCACCTTAGCCGCGAGCGCTGAGTGCGGGACGTCAGCAGCCTGCTGGCGGTGCCGCTACCGACAAGAAACCTTGTCGCAACTAGTCGCAGCACACTTAAGTTGTTGAGCGGACTCGAAACAAAGTAAGGGCGCAACTAGCTACGAGTTGGTTCCTCGGCGCACAGGTTTTCCATACAAAGCATGGTCGTTCAAGGAAGATAACTTAAAAAATTTAAAAATCTGATTGCTCAAACTTTGGCAACTTAGCTTTTCTGTCGTTTGCTTCCCGGTAAGGAGAAACTTTTTTGAACGATGCCTGGTCCATACCATTATCTTCTCCTCCCCCCCCTGGCAAACTTGTGGGCGAGGGAACCTTCCTTTCCTTGAGAAAAAAAAGAAAAAAGGAGAAGATAAAGATATGGAGCCTTATGGCTCGTTGTTGCTTACCGGGGGTAGGTGCTGCACAAAGTGTCAGATAACACATGCAAAAAATAGAAAGCATGAAATTGACAAGATGTGCGGAGCACATGAGCTTTATGCACGGGGTCTGCGCCCGGCTTTGTACAAAGGATTACATGCAACAGCGGTAAGACTTGTACAAAAGGTGGTTGCCGGAACGGGTTCCGGCAACCGCGCCTTACGGGTAAAACTTACGAAGATGCTCAATGTTCCAGGAGTTGCTCACCGGAATGCCATCTTCGGTCTCAAGGCGGACAGCGCCAGGCCTAGTGACTCGTTTCACCCGGTAAGGGCCTTCCCACTTTGGCGTCAACTTGTTGGAATTCTTGGCGGACTGAACACGCCGAAGAACAAGGTCGCCTTCCTCGAGACTTCTGGCGTTAACTTTGCGGCTATGGTAGCGGCGCAAAGCTTGCTGGTAGCGAGCAGCTCGTACAGCAGCCTGAAGACGGTCTTCCTCAAGGAGCAGTATGTCACCTTGTCGCAGCTGCTCTTGCTCAAGCTCATCATAAGCGACCACTCGAGGTGACCCGTATACGAGTTCCGTGGGGAGAACTGCCTCTGCTCCATAGACTAGAGCGAAAGGTGTCTGGCCAGTGGCTCGATTTGGTGTCGTCCTGATCGACCAAAGAACCACCGGCAGCTCCTCAATCCAGTTTCTTCCGCACTTGTGCAGCCTGTCGAAAGTCCTGGTCTTGAGCCCACGCAGCACTTCAGCATTTGCACTCTCCGCTTGACCGTTGCTTCTCGGGTGAGCAACAGAAGCGAAGCAGACCTTGGCGCCAAGATCTTGGACGTACTGCATGAAGGTGCGGCTCGTGAATTGCGTACCGTTGTCGGTGATTATCCTGTTAGGGATCCCAAAGCGGCAAACAATCGACCTGAAGAACTTGGCAGCTGACTGTGCTGTCACCTTCCTCACTGCTTCCACTTCTGGCCACTTTGTGAACTTGTCGATTGCAGCGTACAAGTACTCAAAGCCCCCGACTGCTCAAGGAAAGGGGCCGAGGATGTCAAGCCCCAAGACCGAAAATGGCCAAGATAAAGGGATCGTATGGAGAGCTTGAGCTGGCTGGTGTATCTGCTTGGAATGGAACTGGCACGCTTCACACTTGGTTACTTGTGCAGTTGCATCCTGGAGGGCTGTCGGCCAAAAGAAACCTTGCCTGAATGCTTTGCCGGCAAGTGCTCTTGCGCCAATGTGGTGACCACATATGCCTCCATGTATCTCTGCCAATAGCTTTTGTCCATCTTCCCGGTGAATACACTTCAATTTCACACTGTTGAGTCTTCTTCTGTATAGTGTGTTGTCGACAAACTGGTACATACTTGACTGCCGGGCTACTCTTTCCGCTTCTTCTTGCTCTTCGGGAAGTTCTCCTGTCTGAAGGAAATGGACAATCTGCTGTGCCCATGCTGGAGCTTGTGGCTCGACAACAAGGACTAAAGGCACATCTGCTGCTGCGGGAACATCTGCTTCTACGGTGAGAACCTGCGGCTCAGCCGAAGCTTGACGTTCCCCGGCAAGCTTGCCGGAGCAAAACTTGTCGGGAGCCTCTGCTTCAACGGGACAAACCCTAGGGCTTGCCGGAGCAGACCGCTCCTCAGCACTCTTGGTGTTGATCTTGGGGACCTTCTTGGCGGCGGCTTCGGGAAGCTCTGCCGGAAAATAGTCACCAGAAATCAACTTCCTCTTCTTGCTCTGTCCAGTTGATGGCATTACGGACGGTCGAGTCAGCTTGAGCACAAAGATCCCTGGTTCCACAGGTAACTTAAGTGTGGCGCACTTTGATAGGCCATCGGCAACGTCGTTCTGAGCTCTTGGAATATGCTCCATCTGTAGGCCGTCAAAGTGCTCTTCTAGCTTTCTCACTTCGTCAACGTAGGCTTCCATCAATGGACTCTGATAACTCTTGTTCACTTGGCGGACGACAAGCTGCGAGTCACCCCTGACAATGAGCTTTTTGATCCCAAGGTCTGTCGCGATCCTGAGACCAGAAAGCAAGCCTTCATACTCTGCAGTATTGTTTGTTGCTTGCTCCTTGGGAAAGTGCATCTGGACTACGTACTTGAGGTGCTCTCCGGTGGGTGCGACAAGCAGCACGCCAGCGCCGGCGCCTTGCAGCGAGAAGGCACCATCAAAGTACATCAGCCACTCTTTGCTTGCTTCCTCGACGGGGATGCTCGTTTCTGGAATTTCTTCATCTAGTGTTGGCGTCCACTCTGCTATGAATTCTGCCAGTGCTCTGCTTTGGATAGTTGAAGTACTCTCAAACTTGAGGCCAAAGCTTGATAGTTCCAGTGCCCACTCAACAATCCTGCCTGTTGCTTCTGGATTCTGTAGTATCCTCTTCAGCGGAAAACGAGTGACAACTGTGATCTCATGTGCTTGGAAGTAATGGCGTAGCTTTCTCGACACCATGAGAAGGCCGAAAAGCAATTTCTGCACACCAGAGTACCTTGGCCTAGCCCCCTGCAGAAGGGAACTGACAAAGTAAACTGGGCGATGTACCATTCTCTTCTGTATCTCCTCGCGTGCCTGCGCAGATCCATCTTTGTCGGGACCAGAGCTTGTCGGGGAAGCCCCCTGCTTGTCGCTGGATGCGCCTACTGTGGTTGCTGGCTCGTCATCTGCCTCCCTCTCTGCTACTAACGCAGCACTAACCACTTGATTGGTTGCCGCTATATACAGCAGCAACTTCTCTTGTGGCTTAGGTGCGACAAGTGTTGGAGTGGAGGACAGGTATCTCTTCAAGTCTTGCAGCGCAGCCTCCGCTTCCGGAGTCCATTTCATTGGACCTGCCTTTTTCAATATTTTGAAAAACGGTAGGGCGCGCTCAGCAGACCTAGAGATAAACCTGCTGAGAGCAGCCACGCAACCGGCAAGTCTTCGTACATCCTTGATGCGCTTTGGTGCTTCAATCTGCTCAATGGCCTTGATCTTGTCGGGATTGGCTTCAATTCCCCGCTGAGACACGAAGAACCCAAGAAGCTTGCCGGAGGGGACTCCAAACACACACTTCTCGGGGTTGAGCTTGAGGTTGATCTTGCCCAGATTTGCAAAGGTCTCGTCTAAATCTTGAATCAGAGTTGCCTTGTCCTTGCTCTTGACCAGTATGTCATCCATGTAGGCTTCCACATTTCTTCGTATTTGTGGCTCAAGAGCGACATGGACTACCCTTGCAAATGTTGAACCAGCATTTTTTAAAACCGAAAGGCATCCGTATGAAGCAGTACGTGCCACATGGAGTGATGAATGCGGTCTTCTCCTCATCCTCTTCTGTCATGAAGATTTGATGGCATCCTGAGTATGCGTCAAGAAATGAAAGCAAGTCACATCCGGCCGTGGAGTCAACAATCTGGTCAATGCGCGGCAAGGGAAATGGGTCTTTGGGACAAGCTTTATTAACATCAGTAAAGTCAATGCAAAGCCTCCATTTCCTGTTTGCCTTGCGCACGACTACAGGATTAGCCAACCACGTAGGATGGAGCACTCCTCTGACAAGGCCTGCTTCTTCCAATTTCTTGGTCTCTTCTGCGATGAATTCTTGGCGCTGCACTGCTTGCTTCCTGACCTTCTGCTTGACGGGACGCACATGAGGACAAACGGCAAGATGGTGCTCAATTACTTTCCTGGGAACACCGGGGATGTCAGACGGTTGCCACGCAAATACGTCGACGTTTGCCCGCAGGAAAGCAATGAGCGCGCTTTCCTATTTAGGGTCAAGAGTGGCACTGATGGTGAAGATACCACCAGTGTCGTCCTCCTTGGCGGACACCTTCTCGGTCTCTGGCAGAGCTGCCATTGTCTACTTACACTTGCCGGTGGAGCTCGATGGTGCGTCCTCGATGGTAGCGCAGCACTCCGAAGAGGTGCGCTTGCCGGAGTGAGCATCAGAACTCTTGCCGGACTTGGTCTTCTTCTTCCCCCCGGGAGCTTCAACGGCAGATGACTTGTGATCTGTTGCGGCTGCCGCTTCCCGGTAGATCTTGTCGGCGGAGATAAGAGCATCCTTCTTGTCGCCAGGGACAGAGATGACGCTTATCGGGCCTGGCATCTTCAACATGTTGTATGCGTAGTGAGAGGCTGCCATGAACTTGGCGAGTGTTGGACGGCTGAGTATCCCATTGTAAGGCAATGGAAAATCGGCAACGTCAAAAGTGACCCTCTCAGTCCTGAAGTTCAACTTGCCGCCAAATGTTACTGGCAACGTGAACTTCCCCTTTGGCTTGCTCCTTCCCGGGTTGATTCCTTGGAATGTGCCGGTCTCTTCAAGCTCGTTGTCAGGGATCTGGAGTTTCTGGAGTACAGCGGAGGAGATCAGGTTCAAGCCAGCCCCGCCGTCAACTAGCATCTTAGTGACCTTGAGGTTGCGGATAGTTGGTGAAACCAACATCGGCAAGCACCCGACCGCAGTTGTGCGATCAGGGTGGCCCTCAATATCAAAGATGATAGGCGTGCTGGACCATTTGAGAAGCTTGCGTGACTCGACAGGTGGTTCCGCCGCATTGACTTCCCGCACCCACTGCTTGAGTTGGCGGTGCAAAGTATGCAGAGAAGCACCGCCGTCAACGCACAAGACCTCTGTGGCTTTCTGGAACTCCTGCTCACTGGTCTCGACATCATCCATGTCTTCGTCATTGTCGTCATCTTCATCCTTGTCGCGGCCGCGGGGAGGTCTGTCTGCTTGCCGTTGTTTGGCCTTGCCGCGGCGTCCTCCCCGGCCGGAGCGCTTCTTGCCGGATTCTCCAGCGCCTCCTTGGGCCCTCTCCTTGTCGCGTCGCTCGTATTCAGCCTTTTGCTGCTGGACAAGCTGCTCGACCTTCTTGCAGCTCTGGAGGTCATGGCCCTTGGTGCGGTGGATCTTGCAGTACAGCTTGTCGGTGCCGTCCTGCTTGTCGGCGACCGCCACAGCCTGGCAGTTGGTGCATGCGGCAATCTCCTTGCCGGAGCTACCAGCTTTGGCTTTCTTGGTGCCACCTTCGTTGCCGGACTGCTCAATGACTAGCACATCTTTGCCTTTCTTCTTCCTGTTGTTCCGCCGCCGGTTTTTCTTCGCTGGGGCAGCATCCTCGCTGTCAGATCCTCCTGCTCCTGTATTCTCTCCGGGGAGTTTCCTCCCTTCCTCAGCACGTGCACACTTGTCGGCCAGGGCATACAGCTCACTGACGTCTCTGATCTTGCACATCGCCATCTCCTCCCGCATCCTGCGGTTACGCACGTTCTGATGGAACGCGCTGATGACCGCGGCGGGGTGGACATCTGGGATGTTGTGCTGTACACGGCTAAATCTCTGAATGTACTTGCGCAGGGGCTCTCCTTCCTTCTGGGCGAACAGGTGAAGGTCACTCTCTTGGCCATGAGGTTTGTGGCCGCCTGTAAAGGCGCCAACAAACTGATGGCATAGGTCTGCCCAGGAAGATATGGAGTTGTCCGGCAAATGCATGAGCCAGGACCTGACGTTGGGCTTGAGCACCAGCGGGAAGTAGTTGGCAAGGATCTTGTCGTCCCCCCCCCCCCGGCAGCTTGCACCGCGATGGTGTAGATGTTGAGGAACTCCGACGGATGTGACTTGCCGTCGTACTTCTCTGGTACGTCTGGCTTGAAATTCTTCTTGCTGGGCCACTGGACTTGCCGCAGCTCACGAGTAAACGCAGGGCAACCTACCGCGTACGGCAAGTCGCCTGGTTCCCCTGGCGCATGCATGTCGACAGAGGGCCCAGCGCGCTGGTCTGATTGACGCCGCGCTTCTCTTCGGCGCTTGATGCGAGTACGAGTGTCTTCTTGCTGTCGTTCGTGAAGAACTTGGCGCTGATCGCGACGAGCTCGTGGATCTGATGACGCGGTGGAGTCGCTGTCGAGTTGGATCCGGCGAGTCGGTGATCTTGGCCTTCAGGGCGGAGAGTGCACGGTGGTTGCACCCCCACCGGTCTTGTCGCCACCGCTCGCGCCTGGTTGACTTGCCGCGGCTGCGATGTACTCGGCTGCCGTGGAGTGTCGCCGTTGGCGAAGCCCATGAGACTCTGAATGGTGGTCCTCCAGTCGTAGATCTTGTCTGCCGCTGGAGGGTAGTCTAGGAGCAGTTGAGCTCGCGCCAAAGCTTCTGCTGAAGTGGTGGGTAGCGGCGGCGAACGGTGTGAGGAGCGGGATATGCTCGGACTTCTAACTATGTTAGAAGGAGCAGTATCTCGTCCAGGTGACCGTGCCCCGCTCGTGCAAGCATGTTGGCGTGCATGCTGGTCTTGAGCACTCTGAGATCCATCAGCTCGATCTTGGTTCAGCAAACGTATGGTACCATGAGTATCATGACGCTGCCGGTCCCGCGCCTCCTGGGATGGGCGCGGTGCATGTACGGACGCCGAGGTCTTGGAGTGCGCCCGGTCGTTGTGGGAGCTGACTGCGCCGCCGATGGGCAGCGCAGCCTTGTCCTTGGACCTGACAACACCGTGAGCTCCCTCGTCGACGCCCGTTCTTCCGCCGGCGTCTACCCCACCAGCCGTTTGCTCCGGCGGTGGCGGGTTTGGCGCGGACGGAGCAGCCGCCTCCGAGGCCTTCTTCTTCGGCGGCATGTCGATGAAGACGATGAAGATTTAGCTCGTGTGAACACCGGATCAGGTTCACACAACCTCGACGCACCCCCTACCTGGCACGCCAAAGATGTCGGGGAACTAATCCACAAGCACCTATGGGACCGGCGGACCGAGCCCCTTTCCGGTTTGGCGGGGGGGGCAGTGATCGCACGAAGAGCAGATCGAGGCGAAACACACGAGCAGTTTACCCAGGTTCGGGCCGCACGGATGTGTAAAACCCTACTCCTGCTTTGTGGTTTGTATTGAGTTCTTGCTCGGGAGCGCTGAGTGCTACAGTACACACCAGCAGCTAACGAGACCCAGCGTGAGTGTCCTCCCTGTCCAACCCCCCTCTACGTTGCGCATGGGCCTCCTTTTATATGCTCAAGGGGTCACCGATAGGTGGCAACATAGACAAGGGTAAAAATGGAAAGGTGTTGTGGTTGGTATAGCTACCTGCTATAGTGTATCATACCTAACCCTGACGGCAGGGGACAAGGGCATTAAATGCCCGTCTACGTCGCCCAAATAGTGCAAAAGGGACCGTCAGGGACGCCACCCCTCGCCACGATGGCAATCTTGTCAGCGCCGCTTGCCACCGCGCACCTCTGGCTGCACAGCCTCCCGCCACGTACGCTTGGAAGGGTCCCAGAGCGACACGTTGGTGGATGCGCTGGAGCGCGGGTACAGAGTGGTGGCTCGCCGCGGCAAGCGCCTTGCCGCGGTCGTTGTCTTGTCATATCCGGGAGCTTGTCGCTCACCGGGCCTTGCCAGGACACGTGGCGCGTCGCAGCATGTTCCTTGAGATGCCTTGGTCGGCCTTCCCGGCAACCTCCTCTTGCCGAGGTCTTGTCTCCTTGGCTTGGATACTTTGTCCTTGAATGGCTCCAAAGGAACCACGGAGGACCTTGGCAGTCACCCAGCAAGCCTTGCCGCGGGACGCTGCGACTGCCCGTGCACAAGTTCGGGATACTAGGGTACCCCTACTCTAGTACACCGACACTATGCGGGATGCAATGCGGGATGCCTATGCAAGATTTGACAAAGAATGCATGACCCTGGCCTCAACTTGGAAAACCAAGTGTGCCACTGGAAAGATGAGATGAAATCGCTTGAAAACGATATTAAGATCACCGGAATCGGAGTTACGGTTTGGAAATGGCAAGCGTTTCAAATATGACCACGATCTGCGATTTACAGCAAGTAGTCATCTAAATGCAATGAGATGAACATGCTACAGCACTCAAACATGGCATTAAAATACATGGCAGGGGTGCATTCAAGATTCTTAACAAAAGTCTAGCACTGAGCTACGGCAATTCATCCATTAGCAGGTTCAAACAAGCATGGCAAAACTGCATATGGTAAACAGATCTCAGACTTAGTGAAATTAACACTTGTCTGGAATTTCAGATCAGGTAGCACTCTTCGGAGCAACAAAACTATATTCTACAGGACCTGAACATGACAAAGTAAAGCATGGCATGGAGTTACTCAAAGAGCTTAACAAAAGTCCCTTAGTGACCTTGGGCCAAAAGGGATCACAAAATACATTTGCAAGCATGTGAACATGGCAAAAACATAATCAGTTTTCAGACACTGTGAAAACTGGGGCATGCTGAAAACATATCTCAAGTAGGCATGTTTACGAGCTCGATGCACTCACTATGGAGAAAGTCATGACAATCTAAGCATACACCCATCAATAATACACAAATGCAAGCTAGACATGGCAAGAACAATAGCATAGCATGCACGGATCAACTATAACATCATCGGCAAAATTACAAACAAGTTGACAATCTGGCCAGATTCACAAAGTAGCAAAAGTAGAGCTCGATTGACTCAAGCTAGGGTGCTCCATATATGCAAACAAATACATGGATGGATAGAGCACTACAAGATTAACAAAACATCCTTACTGATCATCCTCAAAAGAGGCACGGATCACTAGGAAACAACATGAACATATGGCATCATGAACTAAACAGCTCAAGGACTTAGTGGAAATGCTAAGTCCCTGAAAACAGAATTACCAAGTGCCTCACTTTGCAAGCTTGTGCTAGTCACTACACACATCACAAAAATACATGGGTTGCACCTCTGGAAAGATGACAAAACCCTTAACAAAACATATGTAGAGCTCATGGGCATATCAAGCACACAATAATCATGGCAAAAATGACAAATGTCTAAATGGAGTAGCAGATCTGACAATTATCTCAAGTATCCCTCTTCTAACAGCATTTCAGGCATCAAGATGAATTCAAATGAAAATGATGCACTGGAATGAAATGATGTACTCTCTGAGACGAACATTTTGACATGCTATATGCCAAAAACAGAGCAACGGATGAGGAGATACGATGCTATGAACAGGAGCACATGAGCTAGGGTTTCAGGAGAAAGAGGTCAACCGGATAGGGTTCTCCAGATCTGGATCGGGCGACACGGAAAACAAGGATGGACGGGACTTCGCCGGAAACACTTTAGACGACCGGATCCGGCGACGTGGGACTTGCCGGTGACCGGACTTGGCGAGGACGGCGGTGTGGGCGGCACCGCTGGGCGGTGAGGGCGCGGTGGCCTCGGGGCGGGGCGGAAGCCGAGGCGAGGTGGGGCGGAATGGCGGTTGGAGATGACGGCGGCGCGCAGCGAGGCGGCGACCGGCGATGGCGGTGGCGAGGCGGCGCAGCGAGGCGCGGGCGGTGGGGAGCGTAGGAGGCGGGCAGCGGCTTCGGGCCCTCGGGGGCCGGGGACGGGCCCGAGCGGGCCGCGTGCGGCTGAGGCGGCGATGTGGGCGCGGCTCGCCACGTGGCACGCTGCAGTTGGGCGGCGGCGATGTCCGGTGGCGGGTCGGACGTGTCCGGCGGCGGCGGGTAGAATTTTAGGGTTTTCGGGGGAGAAGAAGATCCGGATTCGGAGGGGGTCTTTAAATAGGCATGGAGGGAGCTAGAAGAGTCCAAATGAGGTGCGGTTTTCGGCCACGCGATAGTGATCGAACGCTCTAGATGATGGAGAGGGTTTTGGTGGGTTTTGGGCCAAATTGGAGGGGTGTTGGGCTGCAACACACACGAGGCCTTTTTGGTCCCTCGGTTAACCGTTGGAGCATCAAACGAAGTCCAAATGGTACGAAACTTGACAAGCGGTCTACCGGTAGTAAACCAAGGCCGCTTGGCAAGTCTTGGTCCAATCCGGAAATGTTTAAACCGCTCACACGAAAGAAAGTTAGAAATGACCACCGGAGGAGAACGAAGCGCCGGAATGCAAAACGGACAATGGGGAAAATGCTCGAATGCATGAGATGAACACGTATGCAAATGCAATGCACATGATGACATGATATGAGATGCATGACAACGATAACAACACATGGAGACAAAGACCCGAACCCGAGAGAATAAAATAACTTAAGGCCGGAAACGGCAAGAGTTGGAGTACAAATTGGGTAAATCACATCCGGGGTTTACAACACTCCACCACTACGAAAGGATATCGTCCCGAGATCTAGGACTGAAAGAACGCCGGGTACTCAGAACGGAGGTGATCCTCGCGTTCCCAGGTAGCATCACGGTCGGAATGGTGCGACCACTTGACTTTGAGGAACTTGATCGACTTGTTGTGAGTCTTGCGTTCAGTCTCTTCAAGGATAGCAACGGGGTGCTCACGATAGGAGAGATCTTCTTGGAGCTCAATGTCCTCGAAGTTGATGGTGCGGTCAGGAGTCTTGAAGCACTTTCAGAGCTGAGAGACATGGAACACATCATGAACATTTGCAAAGTTTGAAGGAAGCTTGAGTTGATAGACGAGATCGCCTCTCTTGCTGACAATCTTGAAAGGTCCGACGTATCTAGGGGCAAGCTTCCCTTTGATACCGAAGCAACGAGTACCCTTCATAGGAGAGACACTGAGGTAAACATGATCTCCGATCTTGAAAGCCAAATCACGGTGCTTACTATCATAGTAGATCTTTTGACGGGATTGGGCTGCTTTGAGGTTATCTCGAATGACTTTGCACATTTCCTCTGCCTCTGTGATTAAGTCATTTCCCAAACGCTGACATTCACCGGTTTCAGGCCAGTTGAGAGGGGTACGGCACTTCCTGCCATACAGAATTTCAAATGGAGCCTTGCCCGAACTTGCTTGAAAACTGTTGTTGTAGGAGAATTCAGCATAAGGAAGACAATCCTCCCACTTCATGCCGAAGGAGATCACACAAGCCCTGAGCATATCTTCAAGAATCTGGTTGACACGCTCGACTTGACCGCTAGTTTGAGGATGGAAAGTTGTGCTGAAGCGGATGTTGGTGCCCATGGCCTTCTGAAAAGAATCCCAAAACTTGGAGGTAAAGATGCTGCCACGGTCTGAAGAGATCACTTGAGGAATACCATGTAGAGAGACAATCCGAGAGGTATAGAGTTCCGCCAATTGAGCTGCAGTGATTGACTCTTTGATAGACAGAAAGTGAGCCACTTTAGTGAGTTTGTCAATGACAACGAATATAGCATCATTGCCATGCTTGGACTTTGGAAACCTAGTCACGAAGTCCATCTCAATGTGGTCAAACTTCCATTCTGGAATGGCAAGAGGTTGGAGGAGACCCGCTGGTCTTTGGTGTTCTGCCTTCACTCTTCTGCGGACATCACACTCATTCACGAACTGAGCAATCTCGCGCTTCATTCAAGTCCACCAATAAGCCTGCTTAAGGTCCTGATACATCTTCGTGCTCCCAGGGTGGATGGAGAGGAGAGAATTGTGAGCCTCGTTCATGATCACTTTACGAAGTTCTCCTTTGGGCACAACAATACGATCCTCGAAGAAGAGAGTATCCTTGTCATCAAGGCGGTAGCACTTGTACTTGGGTTGACTCTTGGCAATCCCAATCTTCACCTTTTTCACCATAGCATCAAGAAGCTGGGCTTGGCGAATCTGGTCTTCTAAGGTAGGAGAGACTTGAAGGTTGGCGAGGAAACCTTGAGGAACAACTTGTAGATTAAGTTTGCGGAAAACTTCACAAAGCTCGGGTTGATAAGCCTTGAGAATCAGACTGTTGCAATAAGCTTTTCTGCTCAATGCGTCAGCAATCACATTGGCCTTGCCTGGAGTATACTTGATACTCGGATTATACTCTTGAATCATTTCGACCCATCGAGTCTGCCTGAGGTTGAGATTAGGCTGAGTGAACATGTACTTGAGACTCTTGTGATCAGTGAAAATGTCCACTTTTCTTCCCAATAAGAGATGTCTCCAAGTCAAAAGAGCATGCACAACTGCCGCCAACTCGAGATCATGAGTGGGGTAGTTCTTCTCATTAGGCTTCAACTGGCGAGAGGTATAAGCAACATCTTTCTTCTCTTGCATCAATACTGCACCGAGACCTTGGAGAGAGGCATCACAAAAGACCTCATACGGCTTGGATTCATCACGCGGAGTCAGAACTGGAGCAGTGATCAATTTCTCTTTCAAAGTGTTGAAAGCAATGTCACACTCCGGAGACCAAACGTACTTGACGTGCTTCTGGAGAAGATTTGAGAGAGGCTTCGCGATCTTAGAAAAGTTTTCAACGAATCTTCGGCAGTAGCTTGCGAGACCGAGGAAGCTACGGAGTTGCTTCACGTTCTGAGGAGGTTCCCAATTCACAATTGCAGACACCTTCTCAGGATTCACCGCAATGCCCTTGGCAGAGAGATATGACCCAGATAAAGAACCTCATCGAGGCAAAATTCGCACTTGGAGAACTTGGCATAGAACTGGTGTTCTCTGAGCTTGTCGAGTACCAAACGCAAGTGCTTGGCATGATCTTCCTTGTTCTTCGAGAAAACCAGAATGTCGTCGAGATAGACCAAAACGAAGTCATTGGTGTAGGCATTGAAGATGAAGTTCATCATGCGAGAGAACGTCGGAGGAGCGTTGACGAGGCCAAAAGACATGACAGTGTATTCATATGAACCATAGCTTGTCCCGAAGGCCGTCTTGGGAATATCTTGCTCACGGATTCGAATCTGATGATAACCCATACGAAGATCAAGCTTGGAGAATACTTGGGCACCTTTGAGTTGTTCGAACATCTCATTGATGTTGGCAAGTGGGTATTTGTTCTTGATGATCTTCTTGTCCAATGGACGGTAATCAACACAAAGTCGGTCTGTTCCATCCTTCTTCTTCACAAAAAGAACACCACAACCCCACGGAGAAGAACTAGGCCGGATGAGACCCATTCTTTCTTGAACATAGAGTTGCTTCTTCAGCTCCTTCAACTCTTCAGGTCCGAGCTTGTAAGGACGCTTGCACACAGGTTCCGTACTGGGCTCAAGATCGATGACAAATTCAACTGGCCGGTGCGGAGGCATTCCTGGAAGCTCTTCTGGAAAGACGTCTTGATATTCGCAAACGACTGGAATTTGCGAGATAGCATCCAGTTCACCCCTCTCATTGAGAGAAAACAGACGGATAGTATCGTCATTCGCGGCAAAGACAATTACATCCTCAGACGAATGAGTCAATTGAATCTGCCTGGCTGCACAATCAAGCTGAGCCTTGTGCTTAGAAAGCCAATCCATTCCGAGAATAAGATCAATATCCGAGTTACCAAGAACCATTGGAGAAGCCAGAAACTTGAAATCCCCCATCATGATAGAAACATCCGGGACTATTGAAGTATCCCTCATAGACTTAGCCGGAGAAACCACTCCCATAGGTTTACCCAACATTTGCGAAACGAAGTCATGCTTGGAAACAAATGATCTTGACATGAAACAATGCGATGCACCAGTGTCAAAAAGAACTTTTGCGGGAATAGAGTTAACTGGAAATTTACCCATGATAACATCTGATGAATCCTCTGCCTGAGCTGCATTTAGCAAGTTGACCTTGGCGTGCTTGGGGTTATGCTTGACCACAGCTGTACTTGCCGATCTGACAGGAGGAGGAGGAGGAGGAGGAAGACGCCTCTGGTTGAAACACTTGTTGGCATTGTGACCCTTCTGTTGGCACTTGTTGCACGTGACCTCTGAAAGCGGATGGTGGTACGGAGCACTCGATCTTGGATCTTGAGACGAAGTCTTGTTCTGAAAGCCAGGGTTGGGTGGGTGGGAAGAACCACTTCCACCTTTGCTCTTCTGCTGATACGGCTGACGAAACGGAGGAGGAGGAAGCCAATACTTCTGCTGCTTGGCCACTTGAGTAGAGGAAGAAGGAGTAGTGTCTCTGACTCGCTTCTTGGAAGCATCACACCTCAGTTGAGCGGCCTCTTGCTTCAGTGCCATGTTGTAGAACTCGTCGTACCTCAAGGTCTCAAAGAGAACAAGAGCTAGCTGGATTTCTTCTCTAAGACCCCCCCCCCTGAACTGGTATATCATGCTCTTCTCATCAGGAACGTCCTGCTTGGCAAAGCGGGCGAGCTTCTAGAACAACTTGTTGTAGTCATAGACAGACAAAGAGCCTTGCTTCAGGTTGCGGAATTCCTCACGCTTTCTTTCAGTCACACTATGAGGGATGTGATGAGCTCGGAAATCTTGACAGAATTCATCCCAAGTGATCACACGTCCACCTCTAGAATCTTTGTACTGCTGGAACCACTCTGCAGCTTGATCTTTGAGTTGGAAGGAAGCGAACTTGACAAAGTCCTCAGGCCTGACGTTACTGCACTCGAAATGCTTGCACAGATCCACAAGCCAATCGTCAGCATCGGTTGCCTCAACACAATTGCTAAAAGTCTTTGGCCCGTTAGCAAGGAACTGGTTAAGTGTAGCAAAGTGATTCTGATTGTTGCCTTGGTTCCCTTGGTTGCCTTGATTGCGCTCTTGAAGAATTTGCATGATCAACTATGTGTTTGCATTGGTTGCGGCAATCACAGCTTGCCATGCCTCCGGAGGAGGTGGAGGTGGTGGCGGATCTTGATTCTGATTCTGATTGGTGCTCTTAGCGGGAGCCATCCTGAAGAGGTTGGCCACCATTAGCACATTGACAGATAAAATGAAGCTGAATCCAACGAAATGAAAATTGCAACATATAGTCTTCACATCCGAACAAAATGAACGAATGCATTCCTCTTGAAATGGTCACATATCCATAAATTGAGAAGCCACGTAGAATTAAGGTAGAAGAAATAAATCAACAAGGTACGGATCAAGAACGAATAATCGGTGAGAAATCCCAATCTCAAACCAAATATCCGTGGAAGAAGAAATAGAGCTACAAGAATTCCCACCTATGAAACTCCCGAACCTTTCCGGTTATGCAATCAGGTGTTGGGGATATAGGGGAAGCATAATATCTCACCCAAACTAGCAATACCTACATCCAGCTGTATCCATCCTTCAACACATAACCAAGAAACCTTCGGAAACCATCTACCTCAACCTTCGAAAAGCATCCGTTATACAAGTTATGGCGATACTCCCGAACTCCCGCCCCAGTACTGGGTGGCGTCGAGGTTATCTCACCAACGAACTGCATAAAAGAGATTTTCGATGTCGGCGTACTAAACTCAGGTATTCCAGAACTGCAATGATAAAATTATGACGACAACACCTCAGAGCTCAACTCCCCGGGACACTTCCACAAAACCCCTGACAGGAGGCACCAAGACAATGTTCTCGTCATAAAACCATCGGAACGATTCCAAGATACCCGCGTGATCCTAAAAAAATTGTGAAATTTGAGAAGAGAAGAGTCAAAACTCTACGTCAGGATGCCTTACCAGAGCGATGAGGAGACTGGGAAGTAAAAAGAATTCCTAAACTCTCCGATATATAATTCCTAGATGACTCAAAACATTTTTTCTAGGCACAACTCGGCCGCTAAAAATGATCAAACAGTGGGGGCTCCTAAGGTCGGGGAAGGCTCTGATTACCAACTTGTAACACCCTCGATGCGACTATATCTCCCACGTGTCGAGGCACGACTTAGAGGCATAATCGCATTGAAGGCATATGTCGCAACTTAGGCAATCTTCACAACATCCCATGTAATATAATTAATAAAAGGGGAGATAACATAGTTGGCTTACGCTCGCCACGTCAATCAAGTACATAAATAGCATTACATCATTCAAACACTCATGGCCCGACTACGGTGCCAAAATAAAAGACAACCCAACATGCGACACGGTCCCGATCACCCCAACTGGGCACCACTACTGATCATCAGGAAAAGAAACATAGTAACGCTGAGAGTCCTTGTCGAACTCCCACTTGAGCTCAAGCACGCCATCTGGAGCTGTATCATCAGGCCCTGCATCTGGTGTAATAGTAATCTGTGAGCCACAGGGACTCAGCAATCTCGCACCCTCGCGATCAAGACTATTTAAGCTTAATAGGTAAGGCGGGGGTAAATATATGTGGAGCTGCAGCAAGCGACTAGCATATATGGTGGCTAACCTATTCGCAAAAGAGAGCGAGAAGAGAAGGCAAAGCGCGAACGCATAACTAAAGAGGGCAATCCTGCGGCAAATATTACTCCAACACAGTGTCCACTTCCCGGACTCCGCCGAGAAGAGGCCATCATGGTAACTCACACAGTTGGTTCATTTTAATTAAGTTAATGTTTAAGTTATCTACAACCGGACATTGAAAAATTCCCATCTGCCCATAACCGCGGGCACGGCTTTCAAAAGTTCAAATCCCTGCAAGGGAGTGCCAACTTAGCCCATGACAAGATCTCACGGTCAACGAAGGAATAGACCTCCTCCCGGGACGTTCCGATCAGACTCGGTACCTCGGTTCTTCAAGACAACTCCGACAATGGTAAAACAAGACCAGCAACACCACCCGCTGTGCCGACAAATCCCAATCGGAGCTGCACATATCTCGTTCTCAGGGCACACCGGATAAGCTAAGCGTACGGGAGCCAACGTAACCCAAGTTGCCAAGGGACGGCCCCGCACGGTGCTCTAGGTTGGACCAACGCTCAGAGGAGCACTGGCCCGGGGGTTTAAAATAAGATGACCCTTGAGTCCGCGAAACCCAAGGGAAAAGGCTAGGTGGCAAATGGTAAAGCCAAGGTTGGGCATTGCTGGAGGAGTTTTATTCAAGGCGGACTGTCAAGGGGTTCCCATTATAACCCAACCGCGTAAGGAACGCAAAATCCGGGAACATAACACCGATATGACGGAAACTAGGGCGGCAAGAGTGGAACAAAACACTAGGCGAGAGGCCGAGCCTTCCACCCTTTACCAAGTATATAGATGCATTAAGATAACATGGCAATATAATGATATCCCAACAAGTAAATAATGTTCCAACAAGGAACGGCCTCCAATCTTCACCTGCAACTAGCAACGCTATAAGAGGGGCTGAGCAAAGCGGTAACATAGCCAAACAACGGTTTGCTAGGACATGGTGGGTTATAGGCTGAACATGGCAATTTGGGAGGCTTGAAAGCAAGTGGTAGGCATCGTAGCATTGGCATAGCAAAAGAGCGAGCATCTAGCAAAGCAAAGATAGTAGTGATTTCGAGGGTATGATCATCTTGCTTGCAAAGTTGTCAGAGTTGACTGGATCCTCGAAAGCAAACTCAATGGGCTCCTCATTAGCGAACTCGTCTCCCGGCTCTACCCAAACAAGACAACAAACAAACGGAACACAATCAACCACGTGCAAGGATCAAGCAATATGATGCAAACATGGTATGCTATGCGGGATGCAATGCAGGATGCCTATGCAAGATTTGACAAAGAATGCATGACCCTGACCTCAACTTGGAAAACCAAGTGTGCCACTGGAAAGATGAGATGAAATTGCTTGAAAACGATATAAAGATCACCGGAATCGGAGTTACGGTTTGGAAATGGCAAGCATTTCAAATATGACCACGATCTGCGATTTACAGCAAGTTGTCATCTAAATGCAATGAGATGAACATGCTACGGCACTCAAACATGGCATCAAAATACATGGCAAGGATGCATTCAAGATGCTTAACAAAAGTCTAGCACTGAACTACGGCCAATTCATGCATTAGCAGGTTCAAAAAATAATGGCAAAACTGCATATGGTAAACAGATCTCAGACTTAGTGAAATTAACACTTGTCTAGAATTTTAGATCAGGTAGCACTCTTTGGAGCAACAAAACTATATGCTACAGGACCTGAACATGACAAAGTACAGCATGGCATGGAGCTACTCAAAGAGCTTAACAAAAGTCCCTTAGTGACCTTGGGCCAAAAGGGATCACAAAATACATTTGCAAGCATGTGAACATGGCAAAAACATAATCAGTTTTCAGACTTTGTGAAAACTGGGGCATGCTGAAAACATATCTCAGGTAGGCATGTTTACAAGCTCGATGCACTCACTACGGAGCAAGTCATGACAATCTAAGCATACACCCATCAAGAATACACAAGATGCAAGCTAGACATGGCAAGAACAATAGCATAGCATGCACGGATCAACTATAACATCATCGGCAAAATTGCAAACAAGTTGACAATCTGCCCAGATTCACAAAGTAGCAAAAGTAGAGCTCGATTGACTCAAGCTAGGGTGCTTCATATATGCAAACAAAGACATGTATGGATAGAGCACTACAAGATTAACAAAACATACTTACTGATCATCCTCAAAAGAGGCATGGATCACTAGGAAACAACATGAACATATGGCATCATGAACTAAACAGCTCAAGGACTTAGTGGAAATGCTAAGTCCCTGAAAACAGAATTACCAAGTGCCTCACTTTGCAAGCTTGTGCTAGTCACTACACACATCACAAAAATACATGGGTTGCACCTAAGGAAAGATGACAAAACACTTAACAAAACATATGTAGAGCTCATGGGCATATCAAGCACACAATAATCATGGCAAAAATGACAAATGTCTAAATGGAGTAGCAGATCTGACAATTATCTCAAGTAGCCCTCTTCTAACAGCATTTCGGGCATCAAGATGAACTCAAATGAAAATGATGCAATGGAATGAAATGATGTACTCTCTGAGACGAACATTTTGATGTGCTATATGCCAAAAACGGAGCTACGGTTGAGGAGATACGATGCTATGAACAGGAGCACATGAGCTAGGGTTTCGGGAGAAAGAGGTCAGCCGGATAGGGTTCTCCAGATCTGGATCGGGCGACATGGAAAACGAGGATGGTCGGGACTTCACCGGAAACACTGTAGACGACCGGATCCGGTGACGTGGGACTTGCCGGTGACCGGACTTGGCGAGGACGGCGGTGTGGGCGGCACCGCCGGGCGGTGACGGCGGGGTGGCCTCGGGGCAGCGCGGAAGCCGAGGCGAGGTGGGCATAGTGGCGGTTGGAGATGACGGCAGCGCGCGGCGAGGCGGCGACCAGCGATGGCGGTGGCGTGGCGGCGCAGCGAGGCGCGGGCGGCGGGGAGCGAAGGAGGCGGGCAGCGGCTTCGGGCCCGAGCGGGCCGCGCGCGGCTGAGGCGGCGATGTGGGCGCGGCCCGCCACGTGGCACGCTGCAGTTGGGCGGCGGCGATGTCCGGTGGCGGGTCGGACGTGTCCGGCGGCGGCGGGTAGAATTTTAGGGTTTTCGGGGGAGAAGAAGATCCGGATTCGGAGGGGGTCTTTAAATAGGCATGGAGGGAGCTAGGAGAGTCCAAATGAGGTGCGGTTTTCAGACATGCGATCATGATCGAACGCTCTAAATGATGGAGAGGGTATTGGTGGGTTTGGGGCCAAATTGGAGGGGTGTTGGGCTGCAACACACACGAGGCCTTTTCGGTCCCTCGGTTAACCGTTGGAGCATCAAACAAAGTCCAAATGGTACGAAACTTGACAGGCGGTCTACCGGTAGTAAACTAAGGCCGCTTGGCAAGTCTCGGTCCAATCCGGAAATGTTTAATCCCCACACACTAAAGAAAGGTAGAAATGACCACCGGAGGAGAACGAAGCGCCGGAATGCAAAACGGACAACGGGGAAAATGCACGAATGCATGAGACGAACACGTATGTAAATGCAATGCACATGATGACATGATATGAGATGCATGACAACGATAACAACACACGGAGACAAAGACCCGTACCCGAGAGAATAAAATAACTTAAGGCCGGAAACGGCAAGAGTTGGAGTACAAATTGGGTAAATCACATCCGGGGTGTTACAGGGCTTTTGTGGTTACCCGGTTAACCGTTGGGGCATCAAACAACCTCCAAATGGAATAAAATTTGACAGGCTGTCTACCGGTGGTGTACCAAGGCCACTTGGCAAATCTTGGTCCATTCCGAGAACGTTCAACACCCGCTCACGAAAAAAGACAAGAGGGGTGCGCCAGGTGCATGAGGGAGTGTCGGATTGCGAAACGGACAACGGGGAAAATGCTCGGATGCATGAGACGAACACGAATGCAAATATGATGCACGTGATGACATGATATGAAATGCATGGCATGAACAAAATGCAAAACGAAGACAAAACCCAACCATGAAGGTAATCTCAAATCGCATCTCCGGAAAAGGCAAGAGTCAGAGTTACAAATATGGCAAGTTACATCCGGGGCGTTAAAGGTGAAGTACTCCCTCCTCGTCATGGAGAGCGCCGAGATGATGAAGATGGCCACCGGAGATGGATTCCCCCCTCCGGCGGGGTGTCGGAAGGGGTCTAGATTGGTTTTCGGTGGCTACGAAGGCTTCTGGTGGCGGAACTCCTGATCTAGGTTTCGTTCTGGAAGTTTCTATATATAAGAGGTTTTGGCGTCGAGAACAAGTCAGGGGGGGTCTCCGGGCTGTCCATGAGGCAGGGAGGCGCGCCCAGGGGAGGGGGGTGGGCGCACCCCCCACCCTCGTGGGCAGCCCGGGACTTTGCTGGTCCAACTCTTTTACTCCATGGCCTTCTTCTGGTCCAAAAATAAGCTCGGTCAAGTTTCAGGTCAATTGGACTCCATTTGGTTTTCCTTTTCTGTGATACTCAAAAACAAGGAAAAAACAGAAACTAGCACTGGGCTCTATGTTAATAGGTTAGTCCCAAAAATCATATAAAATAGCATATAAATGCATATAAAACATCCTAGATGGATAATATAATAGCATGGAACAATCAAAAATTATAGATATGTTGGAGACGTATCAGGGCGGCGCCCCCTCTCTTTATTTCTCCCTCTCCTACTCCTTCCCTCTCTCCCCTCTTGGAAAGGAAGGGACTCCAACTAGGATTGGGAATCCTAGTTGGACTCCCCCTATAGGTGCGCCCCTCCTAGGCTGGCCTCCTCTTCCCCCTCCTTTATATACATGGGCAGGGGGCCACCCCAAAGGCACTCCACACTACAAAAAAAAGACACATCCGTGACATGTTGCGACGAACGAAATTGTTTTCTGTCATACTTATGACACTTCTATGACGATAATTGTGACAAAACCCGGTATCATCATATATGTGGTGGGCTCCTACTTCTATGACAAAAAATCATGACAGAAAATGGGCTTTTCGTCCTGGGCGGGCCGAAGACGCAGCTGCATGACATTCTTTGGGCCATCCATGACGGAAAAAACCGTGGTAGAAGCGATGGTGAGGAAAATATCGGGGTGTTCCCGATTACGGTGGGTGGTCGGGGCCAAGCGATGCGCGTTTCTCTCATACACACACGCGCGTGGGTGCGAGACGTTGGGCTCTAACTGAACCCGAGCGATTGCACTGCAGGCTACGCGTTACTGGACCCGAGCAATCGATCGATGGCTGTTAACTGAACCCGGTCGAGCGATTCCTTCGCTACTGCTACTAACTGAAGCCGATCGATGCTGCCTCTGGATGAACAGTGAGCGTTGCCGGGGGAGGGGGTTTGGATGAACAGTTCCCGGTGGGGGTGGATGAACAGGACCCCGTGGTGTTGCCTCTGGATGAACAGTACCCCGATCGATCGAGCTGGTTGGGGCTGGATGAACAGGACCCCGTGGAGGGCTGGATGAACAGGACCGCCCCGTGCAGGGCTGGATGAACAGTAGACAGCGGAGGGCTGGATGAACAGTAGCACGTGGAGGGGTGGTTGAACAAGAGCCCATGGAGAGGGTTGGTTGAACAGTTGCCGGTGGAGTAGCGCGCGGTGGAGGCTGGATGAACAGGAGCCCGTGGATGAACAGTCGCAGGTGGAGGCTGGAGGAGGTCGATGATTGATGAACAGTAGCCCATGGAGGCTAGAGGGGTCAACGGTGGAGATGAACAGTATCCCGTAGAGTCCCGTTCTGTGGTACGCCACACCCCTCCCGATGAATAGGATCCCCGTTTCGACCATAGCGCTCCAACACAAGTCCGTTTCCTCCGTTTTGCGATATGCCACACCCCTCCCAATCAACAGGACCCTAGTTTCGACCATAGGAGGTTCGTTTCCTCCATTTTGCGGTACGCCAGACCCCTCCCGATGAACAGGATCCCGTTTCGAACATGGCCAGTCAAACACAAGGTTGTTTCCTCCGTTGTGCGGTACGCTAGGCCTCATTTCCATCAGCTATTCCGTCCAAGCCCAACCGATGAACACCACGATGCATTCCGTTCCGACCCAGCCGGTTGGCTCCCCATGAACACGACAATGACATAGTTTCTCTGTTCCGTCCCATCCATGTACACGAGCCCTGGCCGTACGTATGCACGAGTAGGCGTTCGAGACCCTGCCCGTATGTACGCACATGGCCATATTTCCTTTCTTGCACACTAGCCGCTGTACGTACGTGTACATGCTACATGTGCGCCTCTCATACGACACATGCATGCCTCTACATGGACCAGTATGTACGTACATGTTCGCGACCAGAATGACAATGCTATGTATGTTTCGACCAGGTGGGTCCCTACTGTCAGGCACTTCCTTGCGTGCGAAGATGTAGCTGGTGGGTCACAGCAGTCAGGGGGGTGAATCGTTTTTTGCCTGGACGCACTTCCTTGCGTGCGAAGATGTAGCTGGTGGGTCCCAACAGTCTGGGGGGGGACTTTTTCGCGAAATACGGTGGCCCGTCCGGTGGGTCCCCGCTGTCAGGTGGAGGAATGATTATTTTGCGCGTAATAAGGAGGCACTTCCTTGCGGCTATTGTGGACCCAGCTGTCAGCCTCTCCACGTACAGTACTCTTCCGATGGAAGTCGGTTGTTGACCACATTGACCACACCACGCCGAGAGCACCACGGCGGTGGACGACGGTGAGGCCTAGGATGGGGACGACGCGGAGCCGGGGAAGACGCGGCAGTGGATACCCACGCGGAGAGGAGTACGAGGGTTCACTGCTTCGGCTGTGGTATGAGGCCGCTGTCGCCGCAGAATAACAGGGGGTGTGGGTGAGTGGAGGGATGGCCTGGCCAACAGTGGGAGTAGTAGGGGGCGGTAAGGCCTCCACGGCAGCACAACTGGCCATGGGAGGCAGGAGCAGGCGGCACGACCGGCGCTGCTTTGGGCGGCTAGAGCAAGAAGACCAGAATTTGAAGAAGAACGACGGCCGTTGGATGGATATCGTACGGTCACTGCAGCTAGAATCGTTTATATTGACTAAGTTGACAAAGCCCTTGGTACGCGTCAACTTAGTAGGCCCACAGGTCAGCTTCCGAAACGGTGCGCCCCAGATGTCAGGGGGAGGAATCATTTTTTGGGCGAGTGAAGCTAGAATATCCAAGGTTGAAGAAGAAGCACGTCATCCCTTGGATGGACATCCAACGACCACTTCTGCTAGAACCGTGTGTTGACTATAAGTTGACAAAGCCTTGCATACGCGTCAACTCTCTTTTTTGAGGGGACGCGTCAACTTAGTAAGGCCACAAGTGTGTGGCAAGAACTTATAGCCCATTTGAGATTTGTAAGAATGTGCGGCCAATTTATGAATTCTAATGGAATTTACTACAGCCCATTTACAGTTTGTTAAAAGTACAACCCATTTCAACCAACCGTTCAAAATAGAATTCAACAAAATTAATTTCCCACATTTTGATGGGATTCGAAATATTTTTATCCCGAAATTTCTAGTCAGATTAAATACAATTTCAATATAAATTTATATTACATAAAAATCCAACAAAACATTGCGCTCAAAACAATTTGTCAGCGTTCTGGGAACGGGGGTCCCCAGACTTGCCTGCCTGCGGCCTGCGGCGTGGCTCAAAGGGGGGCCCAGCACGGCCCATCTTCATCAACACAGACCCAAGACCCTCGCGAGGGGCCAAGCCTCGCGGGGCGGACGACACGGAGCTTCCTCAGGCTCGGCCTCATCAGGCTGGCTCGCGAGGAGGCGGAGAGATCAAGGCGGGAGACCTCACAAGATGCCCGTGACGCAAGCCATGACGACCAAGGGTGCCAGGCGGGCGCCATCCCGCGCAGTGTCCTCCTTTCCTCTTTGGTGCAAAGGGAGCAAGCATAGGCGAGAGCATCAAGCAAAGGCACCCGTTTTGGTGCAACGAGACCAAGACCAGTCCAACGGCAGGGAGGAAGTCATTGTGGAGCCCAAGCCAGCGTCACCACATAGCCTTTGGCAGGCGAGGACCAACTTTAGTCAGGATAAGTGTACCAGATGTTCCCCTTCAAAATGGCCAATTGTTGGCGCCCTTCCCGCTCAATATTTGGGAAGAGGCCCAGGGCCTTTGCCTATAAATAGGACTAGCCACCCACAGGGTAGGGGGTCGAAATCGAAATCAGAGAGAGAATCGAAAAGAGAGAGAGAAGGGTGACTGAACTCCTCGTAGCAGTTCATCCCCTCAGCTAAGAACAGATCCTCGCGAGGCAGTTCTTCCTTGTATTGCTCATCATCATCAGCCCGAGAGGCAATCCACCACACCACACACTGGAGTAGGGTATTACACCACAACCGTGGCCCGAACCAGTATAAACCCTATGTCTCTTCTGTTGTTCTTTCCATAGCTTAGATCTTAGCGAGGCGGAGCGGTGCAGGTAGGTAGAAGGCGAAATCTCCGCGCGCACCCCAGTGTTCGAACCTCAAGGGTCTGCCGGAACCCGAAATCTGACATTTGGCGCGCCAGGTAGGGGTGCACCGGAATTCGTCTTCCACCACCCCGTTCTCCTCTGACCATCGCGTCCATGTCCAGACAGCTCCTATCAGAGCAGCAAGCGTCGTCTCAGCATCCGTCCGTGCGGAAAGACGGCCGCACCGCTACTCCCTCGCTCACCCCATCTGGTTCTTCGTCCTGCGTGCTCCGCGCACCCATGGAGGCTCGAGCTGCACTCATCGCGGAAAACGAGCTCCTGCACTACCGTCCCGTCGACGACGTCTACGAAGAATGGCTCGACCGCATTGCCGAGCTCGTCCGCGCTGCAGGGGGCTCTCCTGCGCCGTCCGTTCCGCTACACCGCACCCCGCCCCGTGCGGGCGGCGAAGCTCCGGGGACGCCCCAGCCGCCTCCTCCTCAAGAAGGCGCCATGGCTCCTAGGCGCGTGGCCCCCGGGCGGAACCCGCTCCGTCAGGTGCCAGCGCGGCAAGAGCAGAGCTGCTAAGAAGTCCCTCGCCCGCAAGAAGCTGCCTGGGCGCTCCCTGCTCCAGCACGTCGCGACCATGCTCCTGCTCTTGCACGTCAAGACCTCGCGCTGCTCCCAGCTGCAGCGCGTGGGGACATGCAAGACCAAGCTCTCCGTCACCCAAGGCCTCCCGTGGCCCCAGCAGGCTGCCGTGCCTTCACCACCGAGCTACGCAGCATCGCGTGGCCCGGCAAGTTCAAGCCAGACCTACCTCCTTGTTATGATGGCACGGCCGACCCTGCGGAGTTCCTCCAGCTCTATGAGCTGGGCATCGAAGCTGCCAACGGAGACGAGAAGGTCATGGCGAACTGGTTTCCCATGGCGCTCAAGGACGGGGCCCGCACCTGGCTCCTGAACCTGGCTCCAGGCACGATCTCCTCATGGGACGAGATGCGCACCCACTTCATCGCCAATTTCCAAGGTACTCGCGACCGGCCACCCGCCGTGAGCGACATGCGCTGCATCAAGCAACAACCCGGAGAGACCCTGCAGAAGTACATCCAGCGCTTCAACAACGCACGCCTCAAGATTCCCAAGGTGACCGAGGAGGCCATCATCCTAGCCTTCTCCGACGGCGTGCGCGTTGTCAAGATGAAGGAGGAGCTGGCGATGCATGAAGACCTGTGCGCTTCCTTGGAGTTGTTCAACTTGGCAACCAAGTGCGCCAGGGCTGAGGAAGGGCGACTCTCCCTCCTCGAGCTGCCTGCCGCAGACCCAGAAGAGAAGAAGCCTAAGGCCAAGGATGTGAAGCACAAGGGGGCTGCCGTGCTCGCGGCAGAACCAGACACCAAGCAGGGCAGGAGAAGCCCGTGCATCGCGGTCACCTTCCTTCGCGGGCAGAGGCGCTACCACGGATGGAACCTCAGGAGCTCCATTCGGCTTCTTTGCTGCGGGCGCCAGCCTGTCCAAAAGATGTGGACGTCAAGCCTCAGCAGCAGAACAAGAAATAAAGACAAGAATCAAGCGCTTATGGGTCGTCGCCAGTGAGCTCAGGCAGCCTCCGGCCAAATTTGAAGCCTGAAAGCCGGCTAGAAGGGTCAACCTTGGGAAGCTCGGGAGCGGAAGGCGCGTCTGCGGTCCGCCTCGGGGCCGGGGCAGACCCACGGGAGATCAGCCCGGTCCTATCCTTCTTCGGGGTCAGGGGCAAGCTCCCGCCGCCCTGCTCGTCATCATCCTCGTCGTCATCGCTCGGAAAGAGGCGGAGAGCGCGGGACCTGCGCCGAGGGAGGGGAGCCCTCGACTCTCCGCCAGTCGCCTCGGAGTCAGGCCCTTTTTCCCGCTCCCCTCCATCCTCCTCTTCGCTGGAGTCGTCGATGGACACGTCTACCAATTCCCTGAGAGTTTCCATGGGCACGGGCCCGTCCCCGTTGAAGACGGGCATGGACTCCACTACCTGCTCCTAGTTGTCGCGGAGGAACAAGGGCGTAGGAGCGCCCTCCAACCTCGCCACATCGCCCCGACCAGAGATTGGAGGACCGCAGCCAGATCTTCGTCGGCCAAGGCCGCGGGGCTCGGATGGGGCCTCCACATCGGAAGTGAGTACTGCCGAATCGGAGCCAGCTGGTGCTCCAGGAATTCCCTCAGCAGCGACGCGCCGGTCAGCTTCGCCGCCGCCATGTTGGCCGGCCTCAAATCCGCGTCCATCTTCTCCAACACCTGCTTCGCGCGGGGGTCCGCGAGCTCCACTCGACCCCAATCACTGGAGCTCGTGGGTTGCTCCGTGGGCAAGATCAGCCGAGGGTGGATGCGCCCAGCGTCTGCCAAGACCCACTTGCTCCTGAAGCCCTCAATCCTTTTCCCGGCGTTTGAAATGGCAATGGCGCCACCATACGCGATGAAGCTCGCGCATGCGGAAGCAGGGCCGCGAGAGGTCCGGAGGTAGAAGTAGTGGCGCGGCAAGGCCACTGAGGGCTGCACCCCTACGTGAGCCTTGCAGTAATAGGCGAAGATTGCCAGGAGAAGGACGGAGTTGGGGTGGAGATGCAGAGCCTGTAGCTTATAATGGCGGAGGACAGAGAATAAGAACTCGGAGAAGGGAGGCACCAGGCCAGCAGCAATGGCGCTTACAAAGAACGGATAGAAGGTGCTCCCTTGGCCCTCAGGGGTGGCGGAGCCGGCCTTGAACACCTTCGTCCCGTCGATGCCCCGCGCCGCCGCCATCCGGCGCAACCGGGCGAGGCTCGCCTCCGACATGTTCGGCGAGTCCAGGGCAAACGAGTACCAAGCTTCGGCCGGGGACTGACAAGGCGCCATGGCTTCCTAGGTCACGCGGTCGGAGTAGATCTTGAAATTTTGGAGGAAGGAAGGAGAGGCGCAAGAAAGGGGATCTGAGCAGCAACCGGAGAAAGCAAAAAGCAAAGCCTAGGCAGATGCCGCTCCCTTATCAACTCACGCGGTTGTTGAGGAACCCACGTCCAGTCAACCGCCACGCGGCACCCAAGGCCGCAGGCTGTTAGGGCCCGCGGCGCTTCGCCCTTGCCCTTTCGCCTCCCTGCACGGCCAAGTCTAGGCGCGCCTTGGGCCCGGGGGCTACTGTCGGCATTCTGGGAACGGGGGTCCCCAGACTTGCCTGCCTGCGGCCTGCGGCGTGGCTCAAAGGGGGGCCCAGCATGGCACATCTTCATCAACACAGACCCAAGACCCTCGCGAGGGGCCAAGCCTTGCGGGGCGGACGACACGGAGCTTCCTCAGGCACGGCCTCATCAGGCTGGCTCGCGAGGAGGTGGAGAGATCAAGGCGGGGGACCTCACGAGGTGCCCGTGACGCAAGCCATGACGACCAAGGGTCCCAGGCGGGCGCCATCCCGCGCAGTGTCCTCCTTTCCTCTTTGGTGCAAAGGGAGCAAGCGCACGCGAGAGCATCAAGCAAAGGCACCCATTTCGGTGCAACGAGACCAAGACCAGTCCAACGGCAGGGAGGAAGTCATTGTGGAGCCCAAGCCAGCGTCACCACAGAGCCTTTGGCAGGCGAGGACCAACTTTAGTCAGGATAAGTGTACCAGATGTTCCCCTTCAAAATGGCCAATTGTTGGCGCCCTTCCCGCTCAATATTTGGGAAGAGGCCCAGGGCCTTTGCCTATAAATAGGACTAGCCACCCACAGGGTAGGGGGTCTGAAAGTGCGTTATATCGACTAGAGGGGGGTGAATAGGCGATTTTTGTGAAAGTCTTCAAAATGTGGAAGTTATGAAGACAAACAGTAGAGATATGCCTATTACTATGCAGCGGAAGGTAGACTACACTTGGCAAGCCATGGTCAAGTATTCAATAGAGTGAAAGCACAGTGACAAATAGCTGCAGTGTAATAAGGATCAGGTAGGAAGATATTATGAAGCCAAACAGAACACACAGTCACTCAGTGAAAACAAAAAATAGAGCAAACATGCAATGACTTCACAACGAGTGACAGTAAGTAAAGGGAAGTGAAGATGAAACCAGTGACTCATTGAAGACAATGATTTGTTGGACCAGTTCCAGTTGCTGTGACAACTGTACGTCTGGTTGGAGCGGCTAGGTATTTAAACCTTAGGACACACAGTCCCGGACACCCAGTCCTGAACCGCAGCTCAGGACACCCAGTCCTCACCGTATTCTCCTTGAGCTAAGGTCACACAGACCTCGCCCAATCACTCTGGTAAGTCTTCAAGGTAGACTCCCAAACCTTCACAGACTTCGTTCACCGGCAATCCACAATGACTCTTGGATGCTCAGAACACGACGCCTAACCGGCTGGAGGATGCACAGTCCTCAAGTGTAATAAGTCTTCAGATCACTTAGACAAGAAGACTTAAGTGATGCCCAATTCTCTCTGGCTCTGGGTGGTTAGGGCTTTTTCCTCGCTAGGTATTCTCTCTCAAAGGCTTCGAGGTGGGTTGCTCTCAAACGACAAAAGCCGTGCACTGAATCTGAGCAGCCAACCGTTTATGGTTGTAGGGGTGGACTATTTATAGCCACTAGGCAACCCGACCTGATTTGTCCGAAATGACCCTGGGTCACTAAGGAACCGACACGTGTTCCAACAGTTAGATTTCAAACTCACACGGCAACTTTACTTGGGCTACAAGCAAAGCTGACTTGTCCGACTCTGGACAAGATTTGCTCTCATAGTCTTCACTCGAAGACATAGGTTTTTTGTTTAGGCATCACTTCAGTCGTTCTGACTGGTTCTCTTGGGCCCCACTTAGCAGTACGGTGGTTCCTATGACTCAACACAAATAAAAGAGAACTACAAAAGATCTAAGTCTTCGAGCTCCATAGGCTTCATGCGGTGTCTTCTCTTGTCATAGTATTCAAAGTGAATATCTTCATATACCACCATTGACTTCAATGTCTTCGTACATTTTTAGGGGTCATCTCTGGTAGTAAAACCGAATCAATGAGGGACTTCTACCTGTGTTATCCTGCAATTCTCGCAAACACATTAGTCCCTCAACTAGGTTTGTCGTCAATACTCCAAAACCAACTAGGGGTGGCACTAGATGCACTTACAATCTCCCCCTTTTTGGTGATTGATGACAAACTAGTTGAAGTTTTCAACGGGGAATATAGTCTGTGAAATTTTAAAGGATAAGGAATTGTCTTCATAAGTTGCAAGGGCTCCCCCTGAAGATGTTCATATAAGTAATTTGCTGTTGGAATGCAAATGCACATGGCAGGTTGTACTTGTGGTGATCCACTTCACCTTATGATGACATTCCACTATGCATGTGAAAGTATATGAAGATAATGACATGCATAATGAAAAATGGACGTCTGCAGAATGATCTAAGTGCGGAATTTATCGTCGCACATGCAGAATTTATCATCGCAAAACAAGTTGGCAAATAAATAGCAGACGACCATCAAGTTTAAGTGTTACAACTCAAAGAACTAAATGTAGCAAAACGAGAGTTGTAAGCACGAAGCAAAGTATAGCAAAATATAAAGCACCTGCCCATAATGACCCGCTTGAAGACTATCAACCTCATATGCTTATCCCCTTTTGTCAGTGAGGACCAAAAAGGTTTGAAGACATAGAGTTTCTACTCGTTCCCATGAGCGGCAGGGTCGTTGGTGGTGTTTGGCGGTGCTGAAGAGCTTGGTGCAGTGTCGACGCGTGCTGAAGGAGGTGGCGGTGATGTAGCATCGTCTTCATCCTCGATAACTCTGGCAGTCACTGTGGCAGCAGAGGAAGAGAACTCAGAGTCTTCAAGTGATGGAGTTCCTCGCAGCACAGCCCTTCGAGGAGGTGTGGAGTCAAACTTGAATCGCTCTGTGAAGCCATCCTCTTGAAGATCAGCTTCAGAACACATCATCATGAGTCCTTTCCATGTGCGGCGACAGGTTTCATGTGCAACGAAAGCATTCTTGGTGGCAAGATTTCGAATGCGCTTGACATCCACCAAGAGGCTTTTCATCTGTCGCTTGAGCCAGTCATGATGTCGATCCTGTTTCTGATGAAGGGCCACAAGAAGCTCTCGGTCATTGAGAACACGAGTGCGCTTCTTGGGTCTTGGAGCAGTTGTGCTGTCAGTGGCTTCAGTGGAAGCAGGGCGTGGTGCATGTGTAGTGCCAGCCAACGGATACACCCGAGAGACTGCTTCAATTCCTTCAATGTTTTGAGTGAAGCTCTAGTGTTCTGCATTCTGAAGACTCAGAGGTTGCTTGGCCGGCTCAAGATAGATGGCTTCAGCAGAGGTATCCACATCAGGCAAGAAGATCCGATGGTTGCGGGCTGAGGCCTGATACGAGATAGCAGAGTGAAGTTTGATCAGCCGCATTACCCAAGGGGCATAGAACTTCAAACCAAACAAGTCAGAGCCTGACGCGGCAAGTTGGCGTATGAAAAAATCCTATGCATTGAAGCATTTGCCATGAAGGATATAGAATATCAAAATCTTCATTGCACCCTCAATCTTGGCATTTGGAGAGTGTCCTTTAATGGGCCAGAGTGTCCGCCTGATGATGTGATAGATGGTTCGTGGCAGATACTCAAGGTCTTCAACGAAGAACTCTATGGGATAAGGAGCATCTTGGGGCAATGGCTTCATCATGCTGAGCATCTGACTCATATCAGGTTCAGGCCTCTGAAAGATGCTTTCAATAGCTTCAGTATGCAGCTGACAGCCTTGCTCGAAGAGATCGCCAGGAGTGGGCAAGCCAGTAAGCTCAATGATGTCAAATGCATTGGCTTCGTGATGAACATTTTCAGTCATCCACTCCAGGACCCAAGTCTTCGGATCTCTGTTGTACCCTCTGATGTGAAGTGTGGCATAGAATTGAAGCAGCAGCTCTTCATTCCAATGCTCTTCGTCAGTAATGAATGGCAGCAGTCCCACTTGCTTGAAACAATCCAACGCTTCTTCTAGGCAGGGTAGACCAGCTATAGCTTCAATGTCAAGGCACTTGTGTGGGAAGATGCGACCTTGGTTGTACAGTATGCAAGAGTAGTAGCTTCGCTGAGGATAGCTCCAGAACCGATCTGATGAAATCCTTTCCCTTGAGTAGGGGTTCTTGGAGCTATTGAAGAATGTATTGTCTGCCCTGAAGCCATTGATGTTGAAGGAGCCAGGTGCTGTTGCAGGACCTGGGAACCTTGGCAGTCTTGGGATTGGCTTCTGTACCTGAGGCCTGTGCTCAACATGATAGTCGAACTGGGGACCTGCAGCAGACTCAGGAACAGAAGTGTCAGGATCAGTGGCTTTGCTGTCTTCTGATGCTTTTGGTGGGGAGAGCTTCACTGTTAGTTGTGGTAGCCTCACGATTTTCATCCTCCACTTGACGAGCTGGAGGGTCGGACACAAGCACGTTCTCCATGAGAACTGCTTCTTGGTGAGACGGGGGGACTGGTGGTACTTCTTCGTCGTCGGCTGATGCAGCCGGAATGTCTTCAGCGGAGACTTGAGGCCTTGGACCTTTGCGAAGCCTGCGTAATGCAGACGACGCCTGTGGAGTCGGAGTGGGCTGGGCCTCAGATTCTTCTTCCTCTTGGGGGCGATCCGCCCATGAAGCATCCTGGGCAATTGGCGTCAATGGACGACCAATGCTGATGAGTTCGTTGTTTTCAAACTGAGGAAGGACTGCATCATCTTCTACATGATGACCAATGTCTTCAGCAGTGATGGGATCAGCTGTTGGAATGTCTTCAGCTTTATGAGCCTCTGTGGAAGCAGGCTCATGGACAGTCAGTTGGCGTTCAGCTTCAGGATAGACCATAGAAAGGGGTTCAACTATCAAGGGCTCTGTGGGAGCAGCCCGATCTTTCTTGGTCTTCCTCTTCTTCTTAGAGGGGGCAGTTTCAGATGCTTCAGGATATTTTCTCTTCCTTGCTTCAGCCTCAGCAGTCTTGGTCTTCTTGAGCTCTGAAACGGTTGACCGGCTCTTTGGCTTCGAGCCAGTCATTGTAGTTGGGAAGACAATCGGAACTTCTTCTTGCCTTGGTGCGTCGGGTTCAGCTATAACAGACTTCTTCTTCTTCTTTGCGGCCATCCTGGGGTCAATGCCAGGACGCCCAAGGGCCTTGCATTTTTCAGCCTCATTATAGGCTTGCACACATCTGTCAGCCAGAGTCTTCATGCGCTCACGCGAACCCTGAGCTTCGGCGCGTTTCTTCAGGAAGTTTTCCTTGAGCTCGTGCATCATGATCTTGAAGTTCTTCACTTCTTGCACGCTGAGCTTGGCCATATGCTTCTTGAACTGAGCCTTTTCATAGTCAATCTTCTGCTTCAGCTCAACAATGCACTGGGTGATGGCTAGTTCTGAAGCAATGGCGCCATGGAAGGCGACACTGAGGCCAATGGGTAGCTGCAGATCGTCAAAGCTGATGCTTGGCGTGTCAAACCACTCGTCAATGAAGTTGTGGATTATGGCGACATCAAAGAGAGGCATATTATTGAAGATTTCTGCTTCTTCTTTGCTCTTGATGAGTTGCTCAAGAGCGACATCTGCAAGGTCTTCATCACTTGACAGATCAATGGCGTCGTTGCGCAGAATGGCAGCAGCTGTTAGCTCTTCGCCAGTGTGAGACAGAGGCATCTTGGCCTTCTAGGGCTTGGAGATGCGTGATAAGTCTTCAGACTGCACACTGTCTTCAGGAGGTGCAGTTGCCAATGGCTTCGCCCTTGAGATTTTTGGGGAAGGGGCCAGCTTTGAAGCTTTTGGCTTCTTCAACTGCTTTGGCTTTGGCACTGCAGGCGCGTCATCAGACTCAGTGTCAGCTGTAGGCTCATTCACCGCAGTCCCTTGAACCAAGATGTAGGTGATGAGGCCTTCAAGGTTGGCGAAAGGACCGATGACATTGGGTTCTGCATGTCGTGTGCCATCTGCCCTTGGTGCTGAGGGGCCAGGGTTGAAATCTAACCCAAATTTCTTCTTGTTCTTCTTCGCTGAGTTTTGGGCAAAATGAAAGTTGCGCTTGAACAGATTGTCGTCACGACACCATAGCAGTGACGACGGATGTGCATTAGCAGGCTGTGGTCCACGGACCATGCATGGATAGAAGCTTTGGGCAATAGCTTCATCTCTGGACCTGGGTAGAAGATTCTTGTATAGGATGTCTCCCCACGGTCTTTTGATGGCACTTTTCTCAGCATAGTCTTGGGTTGTGAAGCGGTATTTGAACCATTGTTCTGCCCAATATCTTCAAATCCATTGGATTCGGGTCTTGCGCTGACTGTAATCCTCTTCAGGATCTGTCTTATACATTTCTGCGAGTTCATCAGGCAGATCTCTAGATGTTCCGCCACAACGCTGTCTGCCCCCCTTCCTTGCTGCTTTCTCTGAAGCCATAAACTTTAACTTGAAAGGCTTCAAAGGCTTTCTCTTGCTGGATCAATAGGAACTGGCTTCAGGAGAATTTATGTGATGCTGTAAGAATTCTTCAAATGAATGCAGACTATGAGAACCAAAGGATTCTCCCACGGACATGTACCTGTGACAGCATTAAGGTGCGAGGGAAGGGAAAGAGGTCATATGCATTCTCAGAAGATTTTGAAGATAAATCAGTTTAGAAGACATTGACCTCATCATGCGAAGACATTCACTCATAGATAAGAAGTTGGTTCCAGATTTGTACGAACCCATAGATCAGTACAAGTGAGGAATCTAACTACTTTGTGAAGCACACGTGAATATACTAGGCATGTTATGAGATGCAGTTGGAGAGAGATCTAACTTGTGTGAATAGAAACTTCTTATGGTAGAAAGTGACAAAGTCATAGGATCAAAAGGTGCCGTAAAAAGAAGTTTTATTTACCACACTGGGAACTGCTAGACGGAGTGGAAGATGAGGCCGAGCAGTTCAATCTTCTGTGCCCTAACTTGGCGACGGAGGACACCTACGGTAACGGCGGAGAGGACGATGTCCGCGATCGGCGTGAAGACGGCGTCGGAGAGGTTGCGGCAGCGAAGCACTTCGTCGTCGAGGTCTAGCGGTGGCGCTAGGGTTCATGCGAGGGTGGAAGAAGGAATAATGACCGCAGTGAGTGTGTATTTATAGTTACAGGGGCGGCACTGCGCTATTACACAGGTGCCCTTGGCGATTCGCATCTGAGTAACACGTGGCCATCATGCGGAATTTTGGGGGTTGTTCCACGTCCCACGCACGCCTGGATTGTCAGGTGGTCGTTCCTACTTCTCTGGATTTCATGTGGATAAATGAGCATTGAAAACGGACTTAAAGGTTGTCTCTGTGTCTTCTGCTGTCAAGGGCGCAGAGAAGATATTCGACAGTTTCAATGGAATGCATATAACTTGGAGAGATAGAATTCGAGATAGAAAGCATAGAGAGGTTAGGGTCCGATCACATTCACTTAGTTCAAAAGATTCAAACAAGAAGACATAGCTATAAGTGAATGTTGTAGAGGACAGAACACTAGTGTGTGTGTGTGTATATATATATATATCCATATAATCAACATAGTGAAGATAATCATGAAGACATGTTGAGATTGAAGCCAAACCAAATGTGAAGACATTGCAAGGTAACGCCATGAGTGAAACACTTCAAAATAGAACGTTTGGTGGTGGCGTTACCCACCGTATAGGAAGTATTAGACTCAGACACGGCGCACAATTATCGTGGCGCTCCGAAGTCAAATTCCACATTAATGTATTCACACTTAGAATGTAAGTCTTCATTGATTGAAGATATACGTTACTTCGTGTGTTGCACATCTAAGTCATCAATATGCATAAGTGTTAGGATGTGTGCCTGATCACAGGACATTTGAGGATTCCAGGATATTTAGCTCACACCGTAACTTGCAAAATCTCTTCTCATCCAAGGGCTTGGTGAAGATATCTGCCAATTGCTCTTCAGTGTTGACGTGTATGATATCAATATCTTCCTTCACAACATGATCTCTGAGAAAATGATGACGAATTTCTATGTGCTTTGTCTTCGAGTGCTGAACTGGGTTGTTAGCAATCTTGATGGCGCTTTTGTTGTCGCAGTAAAGTGGCACTTGCTTCAGATGAATGCCATAGTCCTTGAGAGTTTGCTTCATCCACAGAAGCTGAGCGCAGCAAGATCCAGCAGCAATGTATTCAGATTCAGCAGTGGAGAGGGATACACAGTTCTGCTTCTTTGAAGACCAACATACAAGTGATCGTCCCAGAAAGTGGCATGTGCCTGATGTAGACTTCCGATCAACCTTTTCACCAGCATAATCAGCATCCGAGAATCCAACCAAATCAAACTCTGAGCCCTTTGGATACCATAATCCAAGAGTTGGGGTGTGAGCCAAATATCGAAGAATTCGCTTCATAGCTAAGTGATGCGACTCCTTTGGTGCCGCTTGAAATCGAGCACACATGCAAACACTAAGCATAATATCTGGCCTAGATGCACATAAATAAAGCAAGGAACCAATCATGGAGCGGTATACCTTCTGATCGAACTCTTTACCATTGTCGTCGGGACCCAGATGATGTTTGGCTGGCATTGGTGTTGTGAAGCCTTTGCAGTCTTGCATACCAAACTTCTTCAGGCACTCTTTGAGATACTTCTCTTGAGATATGAAGATGCCGTTGCGTTGTTGTCGTATTTGAAGACCGGGGAAGAACTTCAGCTCCCCCATCATAGACATCTGATATTGCTCTTGCATCATATAGCCAAACTCTTCACTGTATTTCTGATTGGTGCAACCGAAGATAATGTCATCCACATAAATTTGGCACACAAACATTTCACCATCATATGTCTTCGTGAAGAGAGTAGGATCTAGGGAACCAGGTATGAAGCCTTTGCTCTTCAGGAAGTATTTGAGTGTGTCATACCAGGCCCGAGGGGCTTGTTTGAGGCCATACAGTGCCTTGTTGAGCTTGTATACCATGTCAGGATGTTTTGGATCTTCAAACCCAGGTGGTTGTGCAACATACACTTCTTCTTCAATCATGCCATTGAGAAAGGCACTCTTCACATCCATTTGATATAGAAGTATGTTATGATGATTTGCATAGGCCAGCAGTACACGTATGGCTTCAAGTCTAGCCACAGGAGCAAATGTTTCATCGAAATCAATGCCTTCCACTTGAGTATATCCTTGAGCAACGAGACGAGCTTTGTTTCTGACAATTTGACCATGCTCGATTGGTGAAGCATCTGAAGACATCCTGCACTTCAGTCTTGTAAAGGATTATGTGCACCCAAGTATATCTAGAGTAATCATCAACAATGACAAAGCCATAGAGGAACGCAGTAGTGGTAAAAGTTGAGTAGTGAGTGGGACCAAAAAGATCCATGTGAAGCAGTTCGAAGGGTCGAGTAGTGGTCATGATTGTCTTCGAGGGATGTTTTGCCCTCATCATCTTTCCTACTTCACAGGCACCGCATAAGTGATCTTTCTTGAACTTGATGCCCTCGATGCCTATGACATGCTTCTTCTTTGCAAGGGTGTGGAGGTTCCTCATGCCAGCATGCCCAAGCCTCTGATGCCAAAGCCAGCATTCTGAAGCTTTTGCCAGAAGACATACTGCAAGTTGTGGTCCAGCTGAGAAATCTACCACATACAAATCATCTTTTCGATACCCTTCAAACACTAGAGACTTGTCAGATTCCATTAGTACCAGGCAACGATATTTTCCAAATATTACGATCATGTTCAAATCGCAAAGCATTGAGACAGACATTAAGTTGAAGCCAAGGGATTCAACAAGCATGACTTTATCCATGTGTTGATCCTTTGAGATTGCAACTCTACCTAGACCCAATACCTTACTTTTACCAGTGTCAGCGAATGTGATGTGACTCTTGTCGGATGGACGTAAGGTTGAGTCCATAAGAAGGCTTCTTTTTCCGGTCATGTGATTTGTACACCCACTGTCAATAATCCATTCTGAAGACGCTGGTGTCGTACCCAACAGTGCAGTTAGGGGGATAGGCTTCACGAAGAGAATTGTGAAGCAAAAACATTTGACGAACCAGTGGGTTACGAAAACTTAGATCCAGATTAGTACTAATAGGGAGAGTAGCATGCGATTCAGGAACGAAGTACATAGTGATGCCATTCGGGCATTTTATCTTGCGCCCTACAAGATGTATAAGGTCCCCAGCAATAGCGTCAGAAGATTTTGGTTTTCTGCTGGAGACCTTTCCCTGCAAAAGAGAGTTAAGCTTTCTTAACCACCCACATCTTCAAGGGTGGCTTAGAAGCAAGAAGTCTAAGTGCAGCATCTGAGAATTTTGGCTTTGGAGCCCTAGCAAACAGTCTAGCAGGTGGACAACAGTACTCATAAGAATAGGCAGAATAATTCTTGGTCATATGAACATGGTGATTTGATGGACCGCTCTCATATTCATATGCCTGAGTGTGGTTTCCCTGCAAAACATTTGTGTTAGTGTGACTCAGGTGAGTCCTTTGTCTGTATGAAGCCTTTGGACCGTATGAAGCCTTTGGTCTGAGGTTTGTCTTCTTCATGTGAGGTGTCATGAAGACATTCACAGGAAGATTTTCCAGACACCTTTTCGGAACCCAGATCTTCTTCATAGGCGGTCCATTCCTGCAGTTAGTACCAATGTACCTGGCAAACACTTCACCATTCTGATTCTTAAACAGTACATAGTTTGCATCAAAGGATTCATCAATGATAATGGGGTTAGCACAAGTGAATCCAGATAAATTGGATGGATCTACTGAAGGTTCCTTTGCAGCAACCCACTTGGTTTTGGGGTACTGCTCAGGTTTCCAGTAAGAGCCATCTGCATTCATTTTCCTTACGAACCCAACACCCTCTTTCCTAGGGTTTTGGTTCAGAATCTGCTTCTTGAGGACATCACATAATGTCTGATGCCCTTTAAGACTTTTGTACATCCCTGTTTCAAGCAATGTCTTCAACCTAGCATTCTCATCAGCAATAGCAGTGGTATCCTCAGCAGAGGGGTTAGTTACCACATCAACAGTTGAAGATATTGCAATAGCAGTAGCAGTAGAACATTCAGCAACACAAGCAGCATTATCACGCTCAATGCATTTAAGACATGGTGGTTCAAATCCTTCCTGAGCAGAACTGATCTGTTTGGCGCTAAGTGACTCGTTTTCCTTTTGAAGATCTTCATGAGCCGCTCTCAATTTCTCAAGATCTTGCTTCCTTTGAATATAATCATAGGAAAGCTTTTCATGAGTTGTTGAGAGAGTATCATGACGACTTTCAAGTTCCTGATACTTAACGTGAAGATTTTTTATGTCTTCAATTAAGGATTCAGATCGAGTCATTTCAGCACCCAACAGATCATCGCTTCTGTCTAACAGTTTTTGAATATGTTCCATAGCTTTCTGTTGTTCAGTTGCAATTTTACCAAGTGTTTTGTAGCTGGGTTTTGAATCACAATCAGAGTCATCGTCACTAGATGTTTGATAGTGAGTAGTGTGTGTGTTTACCTTGGCACCGCGTGCCATGAAGCAGTAGGTAGGAGCGGAGTAGTCCTTGTCATTTGCATCGGTGTCGGAGATGAGGTCATTGTCTTCAGTGTTGAAGATGGACTTGGCAATGTATGCTGTAGCCAGACTTGCAATGCCAGAATCAGACTCCTCCTCAGACTCCACCTCTGCCTCCTTAGAAGCGGACTCCTCCTCTGAATCCATTTCCTTGCCAACAAACGCACGTGCCTTGCCCGATGAGCTCTTCTTGTGTGATGAAGAATTTGAGGAAGACTTGGAAGAAGACTTTGAGTATTTCTTCTTCTTCTTGTCGTCAGAGTCATATTCCTTGCTCTTCTTCTTCTTTCTGTTCTCATTGTCCCACTGTGGACACTCAGAGATGAAGTGTCCAGTTTTCTTGCACTTGTGGCATGTTTTCTTCTTGTAGTCATGAGCAGAAGCTTCATCATTCCTTGAGCTTGATCGTGAAGACTTTCTGAAGCCTTTCTTCTTGGTGAATTTTTAGAACTTCTTCGCAAGCATTGCAAGTTCCCTTCCAATGTCTTCAGGATCATCAGAACTGCTGTCAGATTCTTCTTCAGATGAGGAAACAGCTTTTGCCTTCAAGGCACGAGTTCGCCCATAGTTTGGACCGTAGATATCTCTTTTCTCAGAAAGCTGAAACTCATGTGTGTTGAGCCTCTCAAGTATGTCAGACGGATCAAGTGTCTTGAAATCAGGACGTTCTTGAATCATCAGGGCTAAGATGTCAAATGAACTATCAAGTGATCTCAGCAGCGTCTTGATGATTTCATGTTTGGTGATCTCAGTGGTGCTGAGGGCTTGAAGCTCATTTGTGATGTCAGTGAGTCGGTCAAATGTGTGCTGGACATTCTCATTGTCATTTCGCTTGAAGCGGTTGAAGAGGTTACGAAGGAAACTGATTCTCTGATCTCTCTGGGTTGAGATGCCTTCATTGACCTTGGAGAGCCAGTCCCAGACCAGCTTGGATGTCTTCAAAGCACTCACACGGCCATACTGTCCTTTGGTCAGATGACCAAAAATGATATTCTTGGCAGTAGAGTCCAGTTGAACGAACTTCTTGACATCAGCAGCAGTGACACCTTCTCCAGCCTTGGGAACGCCGTTCTCGACGACATATCATAGGTCGACGTCAATGGCTTCAAGATGCATGCGCATCTTATTCTTCCAGTAGGGATATTCAGTTCCATCAAAGACGGGGCACGCAGCGGAGACTTTAATTATCCCTGCAGTCGACATAGCTAAAACTCTAGGTGGTTAAACTGAATCACACAGAACAAGGGAGCACCTTGCTCTGATACCAATTGAAAGTGCGTTATATCGACTAGAGGGGGGTTAATAGGCGATTTTTGTGAAAGTCTTCAAAACATGGAAGTTATGAAGACAAACAGTAGAGATATGCCTATTACTATGCAGCGGAAGGTAGACTACACTTGGCAAGCCATGGTCAAGTATTCAATAGAGTGAAAGCACAGTGACAAATAGCTGCAGTGTAATAAGGATCAGGTAGGAAGATATTATGAAGCCAAACAGAACACACAGTCACTCAGTGAAAACAAAAAATAGAGCAAACATGCAATGACTTCCCAACGAGTGACAGTAAGTAAAGGGAAGTGAAGATGAAACCAGTGACTCGTTGAAGACAATGATTTGTTGGGCCAGTTCCAGTTGCTGTGACAACTGTACGTCTGGTTGGAGCGGCTAGGTATTTAAACCTTAGGACACACAGTCCTGAACCGCAGCTCAGGACACCCAGTCCTCATCGTATTCTCCTTGAGCTAAGGTCACACAGACCTCGCCTGTGACGCCCGGATAATTAGGCTACAGTAATCCCGCGTTAACGATGCCACGTCACCTTGGTTACTGTTGGTGATCTTGCATTAATTCAAAACCATTTCAAAATTCAAATTCAAATTAATGTCAACAAGAAATTTTTTTAAAAAAAAATTGAAACAAAAATGTTCGGTGGTTGCCGAATATTACAAGGGTAATTGTAGTGCAACAAACATATTTTAGAAAATGCCTAAAAGATTTAAAATGAAATAAAACGGTATAGAAAATAAATAACAAAAAGAAAATACAAAACAGAAAACAAACCAACAAAAAAAATAGAAAACCCCCAGGCCAATTGGGCCTCAGCCCAGCCAGTGGCCTGCCAGGCCGGCCCACTTACCCCCCTGCCTATAACCCGTGTGGGCAACCAAACCCTAACCCCCCACCGACACCACTTCCCCCCCGACTCCCCTCCGTCCCGATCTGGACGCCGCCGCCCCAGCGCCCGTTGCCATCGCCACTGCACCGCGACCAGGGCGCCCGGCGCCAACGCCGTGCTTGCCGCTCTCGTCCCCGTCGCCCACGCCGGAGCCTTCCAGCCTCGTCCCTCTCCTCTCCCGCAAGCCCGAGCGTCGCCATGGCCGTGCCACCGTGGAGCTCGCGGCTACCGTGCCCCGTTCGTCTCCCCGACGTGTCCCCAAGCTTCTCTGGCGACCGCTGCTTCACCTGCACCGACTGGACCGAGCCGAGAACCCCTGCATCGTCCCCAACGCCATCGTCATCAACCTGCGGCCGCCTGCATCGCCGCCATCGATTCGCTCCGGCAAGCCCTCCCCGAGCCCGCTCTCGCACACCTGCAGGCTCACTGTGAGCCCCTACTCCTTCCCTCTCGCTCGCATCGCCGTTAGACTGCCTGTAGGACGCCCCCCCCCACCGTGCCCGGAGCTCGCTCCGCCATGGCCTCCCCCTGCCACGGTTCCCTACCGCCGTCGCCGTGCCCTGCCACTGCCCCGCAGCGCCGTTCCCCCTGTCGCCTCGACCCGTGCTGCCTCCCACCAGCCCCCCTGTTCTACCTCATGCTGCCGCCCCACCTCGCTCAACTGCGGGCGCCTACCTCCGCTGCCCCCTCGCCGTGCTGCTCCGGCGCCCTCCCGTGGCCGGCGCCCCCTGGTAGCCTGGGCGTGCGCCCAAACGGGCCAGCGCCCAGCGCCCGCATGCCTGTACCCCAGCACCCATGACCCGCATCGCCCCCCTGGCCCTATGACATGTAGGGCCCAGCCCCCAGAACGTTTAATAAAAAAAGGATTAAAAAAATAATAATAAATAAAAAATAATAAATAATATAATTAATTAATTAATTAACCTAATTAATTATGATTAAATTAACTAATTATAATTAGATTAACCTAATCACTAATTAACCTAATTAATTGTTGGTTAATTAAAACAGTGTATGACAGGTGGGTCCCACTGGACCCACTGGACAGGTTGACCAAGTCAACCCTGTTGACTGATGATGTCAGCATGACATCATGCTGATGTCATTAATCTGTTTATCGAATTATTTTAGATAATTAATTAAATTCCAGAAATTAATAAAATCTTTAGAAAATTATATCTTTTAATCCGTAACTCGGATTAAAATAATTTCAACATGAAAGTTGCTTAGAACGACGAGACGATTCCGGATACGCAACCCGTTCGTCCGCCACACCTCCCTAACCTATCGAACTCGCAACTTTCCCCCTCCGGTCCTCTGCCCGAAAACGCAAAACACCGGGGATACTTTCCCGGATGTCATCCCCCTTCACCGGTATCACCTACTACCGCGTTAGGGCACCTCTAACGCCGTTACTTGTCATGTCATGCATCACTATGCATATACTTGCTTAAATATTTATTGTTTCTCCCCCCTCTTCTCTCGATAGACACCGAGACCGACGCCGCTGCTACCCAGTACGACTACGGAGTTGACGACCCCTCTCTCTTGCCAGAGCAACCAGGCAAGCCCCCCCTTTTTGATCACCAGATATCGCCTACTCTTCTCTATACTGCTTGCATTAGAGTAGTGTAGCATGATACTGCTTTCCGTTATTCCTATCCTGATGCATAGCCTGTCCTTGCTACTACTATTGTTACCTTTACCTGCAAACCTAATGCTTAGTATAGGATGCTAGTGTTCCATCAGTGGCCCTACACTCTTGTCCGTCTGCCATGCTATACTACTGGGCCGTGATCACTTCGGGAGGTGATCACGGGCATAGGCTATATACTTTACACTGTTACTTTACATGTGGTACTGTTCGGAGATGGGGGCTGAAGGGGCAGGTGGCTCCATCCCGGTAGAGGTGGGCCTGGGTTCCCGACGGCCCCCGACTGTTACTTGAGGCGGAGCGACAGGGCAGGTTGAGACCACCTAGGAGAGGGGTGGGCCTGGCCCTGGTCGGTGTTCGCGGATACTTAACACGCTTAACGAGATCTGGGTATTTGATCTGAGTCTGGCCATTTGGTCTATACGCACTAACCATCTACGTGGGAGTAGTTATGGGTATCCCGGCGTCGTGGTATCAGCCGAAGCCTTCTTGACGTCAGCGACGGAGCGGCGCGCGCTGGATTGGACTGGAACGCCACTAGGCTAGGTCTGCTTCCGGCCGCCCTCGCAACGTGCAGGTGTGCTAAGGGCGATGGGCCCAGACCCCTGGGCGCTTAGGTTTAGACCGGCGTGCTGACCTCTCTGTTGGTCTAGGTGGGGCTACGACGTGTTGATCTTCCAAGGCCGGGCATGACCCAGAAAAGTGTGTCCGGTCAAATGGGATCGAGCGTGTTGGGGTATGTGGTGCACCCCTGCAGGGAAGTTTATCTATTCGAATAGCCGTGTCCCTCGGTAAAAGGACGACCCGGAGTTGTACCTTGACCTTATGACAACTAGAACCGGATACTTAATAAAACACACCCTTCCAAGTGCCAGATACAACCGGTGGTCGCTCTCTCACAGGGCGACGAGGGGAGGATCATCGGTTAGGATTATGCTATGCGATGCTACTTGGAGGACTTCAGTCTACTCTCTTCTACATGTTGCAAGACGGAGGCTGCCAGAAGCGTAGTCTTCGAAAGGATTAGTTATCCCCCTCTTATTCTGGCTTTCTGCAGTTCAGTCCACATATGATAGCCTTATTCCAGTTGATACCAATGCATACATATGTAGTGTAGCTCCTTGCTTGCGAGTACTTTGGATGAGTACTCACGGTTGCTTTCTCCTTCTTTTCCCTCTATTCCTTCTACCTGGTTGTCGCAACCAGATGTTGGAGCCCAGGAGCCAGATGCCACCGTCGACGACGACTCCTGCTACACCGGAGGTGCCTACTACTACGTGCTGCCCGCTGACGACGACCAGGAGTAGTTAGGAGGATCCCAGGCAGGAGGCCTGCGCCTCTTTCGATCTGTATCCCAGTTTGTGCTAGCCTTCTTAAGGCAAACTTGTTTAACTTATGTCTGTACTCAGATATTGTTGCTTCCACTGACTCGTCTATGATCGAGCTCTTGTATTCGAGCCCTCGAGGCCCCTGGCTTGTAATATGATGCTTGTATGACTTATTTTTATTTGTAGAGTTGTGTTGTGATATCTTCCCGTGAGTCCCTGATCTTGATCGTACACATTTGCGTGCATGATTAGTGTACGATTGAATCGGGGGCGTCACAAGTTGGTATCAGAGCCGACTGCCTGTAGGAATCCCCCTTTCCAACTCCTTGGCCGAAGTCGAGTCTAGACATTGCAAAAACTTTTACTAACTTGGCTGTGTGCCTTACGGGCCCACGTCGCCATCGGGTGATACTAGGATCTTTTACTCCTCGATCCTTACTCTGGTACTCTAATCTCTCCCCTATTCGGGTTAAATGAATTTTGCTAAATCTAACATTAGGATCTCGTTATCACTCTCTCCCGGAGAGCCCTTCATTACATATGATCGACTGCTTCAACAGGAGATTCTGATAATACTCTCTGTTGTTCTCCTGAAACTTTGTGCCATTGCTTTTGCAATTCCCTACCATCGAAAAATTCCTATGGATAAATACTTACACCTGTCGTTCTTACTTTTATTCCCAGTTGGTCTTGTTATTACAAGACACCCCGAAATACTTGTCGTTGTTTCGATAATCCTTTGAGCTTACTGCCTTGCTGTTCTTTGTCACCTGAATACACCTATGAATAATTCTCGCGCTTATCGAGTATCTGCTCATCCCCCAGTTGTTCATGTGTTTCACAATGGTCTTCGAAATACTATTCGATCCTCCAAAAATCCTTAGTAGCTTATTGCTCTGCAATACTTGTCTGCTTGCATTATGGATGCGTTCCATATGTCTGGCGATATTCGTTAGTATCCTTAGGCATCGTCTTTTTGATCCTATTGATTCAACATGAGTGCGAATGCACGCAATCATCAGTTGATCCTTTTAAATTATCTTTCCGGCTTAGACGTTATTTTAAAACATGAGCTGGATCTCGACCAATCAAATTGCTGTCGATTGTACCCTTAAGGCTATTCAACTTACCCATCCCTGATCAGAGCATTGCTTCTGATCCCTTGCCTTGGAATTGATAATTCCTTTGCGTTTGAGCCTTGAATTAGTCAGTTGTTTCTAAAGTCTTATCTCCTTGCATTGTTTCTCCCTCTGGTTGAGTACCGATGCTCGCACCAGATCCCTTGAGAACCACCAGATCATTTGCGTGATTTTATCCGACAACGTCCTCCATATTCAATAAGTCTGTGAGCCTTTCCTCGGATACATAGTACCTTTGGTAAATTGTATCCTCTGCTTTCTCAAACATGCTCTACTATCGAGCTGGTGTTATTTATTCTTGAAATTTGTGGTATATACTCCTAAGATGCCCTGATGGGTTGAACATATGCCTTCTCTAAACTGTGTGAACTCGAAGGTTTTCACGAGTCATACTCTTCTGGTATTTTGCTAGATAAAATTTCTATACTACAGCTTCATCAAAAGCGAGAAGTAAAATGAAAGGTTATGCATGGAAGAATTGGGAGTCGACCTTGAGCCTTTGCGTTCATGCCCATGGACCCGATGTGAAACTTATCATCGAAGCTTCTTGTAAATGATATTAGTTCCCTTAGTATAAGTTCATCTTATATCTGGGATCCGGCCTTGTTCAATCGTGGTTCCGACCATGTTCTCTTTTAAATACCATTTTCGATGCAAGTGTAAGCACTTGTCTCATATGGATCAATACCTCGGCCCAACCTCTACTTTGATCCGTCTTCGAGTATTACCCCCCTGGTATCTCGAGATTATCTTGAAACTGCATAACTTATTATGAGTTCTTCATCAAGTACTACATTCTCACTGATTACAGTTTTCATGGGCTCTGAGTTATTAAACACTCAAAGACACCGATAACTGAACCGAGTCTGCCCTACGGTTCAGCAACTCTTGATAATCTTCTTTAAGTCCGAGTTTGTACTCGATCATGTCATTCCTAGCCTGATCGGCAATATCATTATCGTGCTAAATTTTAACTGTGCTACCTGGTCCTTAATCCCGGAGCACAACTTTCGATGATGAGCTAAGCTTACGTCGATCTTCCTCGTCATATCAATTCACCTTGAACAACAAGCTTGATTTCAAGTTTGTGCCCTACCCATGGTTCCAATAACCTTCCGCTTCATCATTCCTTTGATTTGATGTTGTCACTGATTGATTACATCTTGAAATCTCTCGACCAATGTGCCGTGAAGATCATCAACCTTATGGGGTCTTCCTGGATATCAATTGAATTCATGATGAGAAATACCATCTTTGCCCCCGAAGAATTGTATTATCATCGGCCACTTTATTGCCTTCCCTCCAACACAAACTTATTCGTGTTTTGGGTTATACCTTGAGATCCTTGCTATACAGCATTTGTTCTTCTTTACCTTGGAATGTTACCACCTTTTATGTCAAGAATGTCGTGGTAATTTTACCACCTCTTGAGAATTCTTGATATAGTAATATCTCTCGCCTTTTGCGTTCATTTCTTGGTCTCCGTATTGTTTATAACCGGAATACCGACTAATGGTCTGTGTTGTGCAAATTCTAAACTTCTAGCAACCCTATTGCTTGAAGTTATTGGTCTACAGTTTCATTCTAAGTCTATTGATTATTGAATCATCATTCAAACATTGATCGTGCTACCTAGTCCAGATTCCTGGTTGCACCCTTCTATCATTGTTCAGTTGTGTATGTTTCCCTCGAGCATACATCATTATGACATTTGATCCGACAAATGATATTTCCTTGTTCACATAATTGTGGAAATCAACCCTTTGGAAATCTCGATGATATGTCGCCGAGTCCATCAGCCACCTCCTCATCCACTCCTTGGTTTAATGATGAACTCTGGTTTCGGGACCTGCTTCCGTAGTCCGTTTCTCGATAATCTTGTAACTCCATCTCGTCAAATTTGTGTTTGCCCCTTTTCCTTCTCAGGCATCCTAAGTCTGAGGTATCCTGACACCAATCAAATCTGAATCTTGGTCAGATATGATGATTGGAACATATTTCCAAGAGTTATAACATTGGTCTTTGAATGACCCGGTAAGGTGGTATCATACCTAGCCCACCTGGCCGGAGGCCCTATTGTTATATTTCCCTTTTAGCAATGCTATCCATTCTTCCATGAGGAAACTATAAGACTTATTCTACAAGTTATTCCTAATGGATCCTTTTGTTTCCAAAGTCTGATTTTCACCTGTTGACCATGGCAGCGCTATCTCGAAGCATGTCTATGGTACTCCGATTTTCAATAAGAACATTTGAAGCACCATGCTAAATGTTTCTTGTTGAAATTACCCAAACACCATTGTATGGGTAATGTCATGAAATTTGTCTCTCCTACCTAAAAGAGTTTTCTACCTTCTATCCGGTCTTGGATATCATGCTCTGTTTGTCCTTGGGAAGGATATACCCCTGAAATATGTGTTTAAACACATTTTCCTTTCCATTCTTCTGTTTAATCTAAGAATCACATTTTCCTTTCCATTGTTCTGTTTAACCTTCTTGAGGTTTATATGATCTAAGCAGTAATACGTCACTGCTTTTATAAGCACCTCAGCGTACAACTCTGTCAGTAAGACCCTGTTACCATTGTTGATGACATCCCGGTAACCACCGGTGGACGAGAACTTTGCCTATTGGTCCGCCTCGTTCAACGAGCAGGAAAATGGTTCTCTTCGTCCCTCGCCCTTGGCACCGATGTTGTTGCCGACGTAACTGATAGGCTGATCCTCTGACATGCCTTGCTATCATGACCATGCAAGATGTCAACGCCCATCCCTATTTTAACCCACCTAGTGGGCCCATAACCCACAGTTCCACAGGATCGAAACTTGACTGTCCTGTACACCCTGTTGCCAAAGTTATTCCTCACGCGTGGCTTCGTAAGTACTACACGAGCCACCTTTAGAAAGATCATCAATTCTGGTATCAGACACAATACTTATTCCCATTGCTCTGAACCCCTTTCACACTATGTTTCAGGCAATGAACGATTGCCTATCCGCTCAAAACTTCTTATTGCACTGTCCTACTTTGCTCTCGATGTGTATCATTTGTTCAACTCGAGAGATACTCATATGTTTGTTCTTGGGATACCCCAGATGATTTTCCCTTATAACATCCTATCATTGTAGGGCTGCCCCTTTCCTACTCGTAAGTACGATGGAGTTCCTCGAAGAAAGGACGACAACTTCATCATGATGCATTGGAATAAAGAACTGAAGACATCAATGAAGGGAATTAACTTCTTCGACAAGATCCATTAGCATATCGTAACCAGAACGTTCCCCTTACTCCCCTCTTAAATCTCGGGACGAGATTTCTTGTAGTGGAGGAGAATTGTGACGCCCGGATAATTAGGCTACAGTAATCCCGCGTTAACGATGCCACGTCACCTTGGTTACTGTTGGTGATCTTGCATTAATTCAAAACCATTTCAAAATTCAAATTCAAATTAATGTCAACAAGAAATTTTTTTAAAAAATAATTGAAACAAAAATGTTCGGTGGTTGCCGAATATTACAAGGGTAATTGTAGTGCAACAAACATATTTTAGAAAATGCCTAAAAGATTTAAAATGGAATAAAACGGTATAGAAAATAAATAACAAAAAGAAAATACAAAACAGAAAACAAACCAACAAAAAAAACAGAAAACCCCCAGGCCAATTGGGCCTCAGCCCAGCCAGTGGCCTGCCAGGCCGGCCCACTTACCCCCCCTGCCTATAACCCGTGTGGGCGACCAAACCCTAACCCCCCACCGACACCACTTCCCCCCCGACTCCCCTCCGTCCCGATCTGGACGCTGCCGCCCCAGCGCCCGTTGCCATCGCCACTGCACCGCGACCAGGGCGCCCGGCGCCAACGCCGTGCTTGCCGCTCTCGTCCCCGTCGCCCACGCCGGAGCCTTCCAGCCCCGTCCCTCTCCTCTCCCGCAAGCCCGAGCGTCGCCATGGCCGTGCCACCGTGGAGCTCGCGGCTACCGTGCCCCGTTCGTCTCCCCGACGTGTCCTCGAGCTTCTCTGGCGACCGCTGCTTCACCTACACCGACTGGACCGAGCCGAGAACCCCTGCATCGTCCCCAACGCCATCGTCATCAACCTGCGGCCGCCTGCATCGCCGCCATCGATTCGCTCCGGCAAGCCCTCCCCGAGCCCGCTCTCGCACACCTGCAGGCTCACTGTGAGCCCCTACTCCTTCCCTCTCGCTCGCATCGCCGTTAGACTGCCTGTAGGACGCCCCCCCCCCCCCACCGTGCCCGGAGCTCGCTCCGCCATGGCCTCCCCCTGCCACGGTTCCCTACCGCCGTCGCCGTGCCCTGCCACTGCCCCGCGGCGCCGTTCCCCCTGTCGCCTCGACCCGTGCTGCCTCCCACCAGCCCCCCCTGTTCTACCTCACGCTGCCGCCCCACCTCGCTCAACTACGGGCGCCTACCTCCGCTGCCCCCTCGCCGTGCTGCTCCGGCGCCCTCCCGTGGCCGGCGCCCCCTGGTAGCCTGGGCGTGCGCCCAAACGGGCCAGCGCCCAGCGCCCGCATGCCTGTACCCCAGCACCCATGACCCGCATCGCCCCCCTGGCCCTATGACATGTAGGGCCCAGCCCCCAGAACGTTTAATAAAAAAAAGGATTAAAAAAATAATAATAAATAAAAAATAATAAATAATATAATTAATTAATTAATTAATTAACCTAATTAATTATGATTAAATTAACTAATTATAATTAGATTAACCTAATCACTAATTAACCTAATTAATTGTTGGTTAATTAAAACAGTGTATGACAGGTGGGTCCCACTGGACCCACTGGACAGGTTGACCAAGTCAACCCTGTTGACTGATGATGTCAGCATGACATCATGCTGATGTCATTAATCTGTTTATCGAATTATTTTAGATAATTAATTAAATTCCAGAAATTAATAAAATCTTTAGAAAATTATATCTTTTAATCCGTAACTCGGATTAAAATAATTTCAACATGAAAGTTGCTCAGAACGACGAGACGATTCCGGATACGCAACCCGTTCGTCCGCCACACCTCCCTAACCTATCGAACTCACAACTTTCCCCCTCCGGTCCTCTGCCCGAAAACGCAAAACACCGGGGATACTTTCCCGGATGTCATCCCCCTTCACCGGTATCACCTACTACCGCGTTAGGGCACCTCTAACGCCGTTACTTGTCATGTCATGCATCACTATGCATATACTTGCTTAAATATTTATTGTTTCTCCCCCCTCTTCTCTCGATAGACACCGAGACCGACGCCGCTGCTACCCAGTACGACTACGGAGTTGACGACCCCTCTCTCTTGCCAGAGCAACCAGGCAAGCCCCCCCTTTTTGATCACCAGATATCGCCTACTCTTCTCTATACTGCTTGCATTAGAGTAGTGTAGCATGATACTGCTTTCCGTTATTCCTATCCTGATGCATAGCCTGTCCTTGCTACTACTATTGTTACCTTTACCTGCAAACCTAATGCTTAGTATAGGATGCTAGTGTTCCATCAGTGGCCCTACACTCTTGTCCGTCTGCCATGCTATACTACTGGGCCGTGATCACTTCGGGAGGTGATCACGGGCATAGGCTATATACTTTACACTGTTACTTTACATGTGGTACTGTTCGGAGATGGGGGCTGAAGGGGCAGGTGGCTCCATCCCGGTAGAGGTGGGCCTGGGTTCCCGACGGCCCCCGACTGTTACTTGAGGTGGAGCGACAGGGCAGGTTGAGACCACCTAGGAGAGGGGTGGGCCTGGCCCTGGTCGGTGTTCGCGGATACTTAACACGCTTAACGAGATCTGGGTATTTGATCTGAGTCTGGCCATTTGGTCTATACGCACTAACCATCTACGTGGGAGTAGTTATGGGTATCCCAGCGTCGTGGTATCAGCCGAAGCCTTCTTGACGTCAGCGACGGAGCGGCGCGCGCTGGATTGGACTGGAACGCCACTAGGCTAGGTCTGCTTCCGGCCGCCCTCGCAACGTGCAGGTGTGCTAAGGGCGATGGGCCCAGACCCCTGGGCGCTTAGGTTTAGACCGGCGTGCTGACCTCTCTGTTGGTCTAGGTGGGGCTACGACGTGTTGATCTTCCAAGGCCGGGCATGACCCAGAAAAGTGTGTCCGGTCAAATGGGATCGAGCGTGTTGGGGTATGTGGTGCACCCCTGCAGGGAAGTTTATCTATTCGAATAGCCGTGTCCCTCGGTAAAAGGACGACCCGGAGTTGTACCTTGACCTTATGACAACTAGAACCGGATACTTAATAAAACACACCCTTCCAAGTGCCAGATACAACCGGTGGTCGCTCTCTCACAGGGCGACGAGGGGAGGATCATCGGTTAGGATTATGCTATGCGATGCTACTTGGAGGACTTCAGTCTACTCTCTTCTACATGTTGCAAGACGGAGGCTGCCAGAAGCGTAGTCTTCGAAAGGATTAGTTATCCCCCTCTTATTCTGGCTTTCTGCAGTTCAGTCCACATATGATAGCCTTATTCCAGTTGATACCAATGCATACATATGTAGTGTAGCTCCTTGCTTGCGAGTACTTTGGATGAGTACTCACGGTTGCTTTCTCCTTCTTTTCCCTCTATTCCTTCTACCTGGTTGTCGCAACCAGATGTTGGAGCCCAGGAGCCAGATGCCACCGTCGACGACGACTCCTGCTACACCGGAGGTGCCTACTACTACGTGCTGCCCGCTGACGACGACCAGGAGTAGTTAGGAGGATCCCAGGCAGGAGGCCTGCGCCTCTTTCGATCTATATCCCAGTTTGTGCTAGCCTTCTTAAGGCAAACTTGTTTAACTTATGTCTGTACTCAGATATTGTTGCTTCCGCTGACTCGTCTATGATCGAGCTCTTGTATTCGAGCCCTCGAGGCCCCTGGCTTGTAATATGATGCTTGTATGACTTATTTTTATTTGTAGAGTTGTGTTGTGATATCTTCCCGTGAGTCCCTGATCTTGATCGTACACATTTGCGTGCATGATTAGTGTACGATTGAATCGGGGGCGTCACATCGCCCAATCACTCTGGTAAGTCTTCAAGGTAGACTCCCAAACCTTCACAAACTTCGTTCACCGGCAATCCACAATGACTCTTGGATGCTCATAACGCGACGCCTAACCGGCTGGAGGATGCACAGTCTTCAAGTGTAATAAGTCTTCAGATCACTCAGACAAGAAGACTTAAGTGATGCCCAATTCTCTCTGGCTCTGGGTGGTTAGGGCTTTTTCCTCGCTAGGTATTCTCTCTCAAAGGCTTCGAGGTGGGTTTCTCACAAACGACAAAAGCCTTGCACTGAATCTGAGCAGCCAACCGTTTATGGTTGTAGGGGGTGGACTATTTATAGCCACTAGGCAACCCGACCTGATTTGTCCGAAATGACCCTGGGTCACTAAGGAACTGACATGTGTTCCAACGGTCAGATTTCAAACTCACATGGCAACTTTACTTGGGCTACAAGCAAAGCTGACTTGTCCGACTCTGGACAAGATTTGCTCTCATAGTCTTCACTCGAAGACATAGGTTTTTTGTTTAGGCATCACTTCAGTCGTTCTGACAGGTTCTCTTGGACCCCACTTAGCAGTACGGTGGTTCCTATGACTCAACACAAATAAAAGAGAACTATGAAAGATCTAAGTCTTCGAGCTCCATAGGCTTCATGCGGTGTCTTCTCTTGTCATAGTCTTCAAAGTGAATATCTTCATATACCACCATTGACTTCGATGTCTTCGTACATTTTTAGGGGTCATCTCTGGTAGTAAAACCGAATCAATGAGGGACTTCTACCTGTGTTATCCTGCAATTCTCACAAACACATTAGTCCCTCAACTAGGTTTGTCGTCAATACTCCAAAACCAACTAGGGGTGGCACTAGATGCACTTATAGGGTCGAAATCGAAATCAGAGAGAGAATCGAAGAGAGAGAGAGAGAGAGAGATAGAAGGGTGAGTGAACTCCTCCTAGCAGTTCATCCCCTCAGCTAAGAACAGATCCTCGCGTGGCTGTTCTTCCTTGTATTGCTCATCATCATCAGCCCGAGAGGCAATCCACCACACCACACACTGGAGTAGGGTATTACACCACAACGATGGCCCGAACCAGTATAAACCCTGTGTCTCTTGTGCTGTTCTTTCCATAGCTTAGATCTTGGTGAGGCGGAGGGGTGCAGGTAGGTAGAAGGCGAAATCTCCGTGCGCACCCCAGTGTTCGAACCTCAAGGGTCTGCCAGAATCCGAAATCCGACACAATTAATGAAATTAAAATTTTCAATATCCAAAAATAATATTTTATAAAGTAATTATGTGTTTGGTGCATTTTTATAGTTACAGCCCGGTTTTTGTAATTACATCCCATTTATTATTTCTTAAAGCCCATTTTCTTGTTAAGCCTAATGCATCCCTCCTAGGAAAGATTCGCAGCCCAGCGGGGCGGAGAATAACAACTTGACCTTGCCTGGGTATTCCTAAAAGAAGTATAGCTGGGATAGCCATTTTTAGCTTGAAATAAATTAATGTCTGGGCTAGGAATCTGGCCTGGGCTAGACGGGCCACAGCCCGCCCAGTTAATACCTGCAGCTATGTTTTCATTGTTGTTCAGAGGAGAAAAATTAATATCTGGGCTAAACATCACTGAAGAAAAACTCTACAGTGCGCACACCTCAAAAATACAAATACTGCTCGAGCTGCTTGGTCCCAGCTGTCGGCCGCTTCTTGTGCAATTCTCTCGTTTATTGACTACATAGGTTGACAATAGTGTGGGACCGTGATGTCAGGAAACCAGGAGGAAGCAAAAAAAATTATAGTTTTATATACTAATAAGGAGGCACTTGCGTTCGTGCGGCTATGGCCCTGGTGGGTCCCCACTGTCATCCTCTCCAAGTAAAGTCATCTCCTCATCCTCATGTCCGTTGACCATGTTGACAACGCGAGACGACGGCGCCACGGCAAGCGCAACAACTCGAAGGACGACGGAGAGGGCCTCGCGGGCCCTACGGATGGTCTGATACAGTGCCCGCTGCTCATTCGGGAAGCCAGGATTATAGGGTCACATGTCCGCAGCGGCATTGTCGTTCGCTTGTTCACGGGTGCTTGTTGAGGAGACGGAGGTTGCAACACAGGTCCTCCTGCGCTGGTAGCTCTTCCGCCATTAGGGCGTTGAAGTGCGGCCGCACCTGCTCTATGGTGAACATGGCATGAACTGGCTTGGACAGTGGCGCCGGCTCCTGGTCGGAAGCTACGTCCATCGTCTGATTGCCGTCGATCAGCTCGGCGAGCTAGCTAGCGAGCCAGCATATCCGGCTGCTGGACCGACCCGCTGCCAAGCACGAGTCTGACTTCCCAAGCCCACCCAGATCGCCTCCCACACCCGCGCGCACTTTCCGCCCGAAACGGTCAGCGCCGCCCGCCCCGCTTCCTGATGCAGGCGATTGCTCCGCCTTCAAACGTCACAAGTGTTGTCCGTCCGTTCTTCTACCGCCCACATTAATGATACGCGGTTGCCGAGGCGGATACTCCGGCGCCACACGTCCGTCCCTCCGCCGCCCACCATTGCTATATAAACTGCTGCACCGGCCATAGCCGCAGTCATCCGCATCCGTTCCCTTTCTCCTATCCACACCATTACTACCCACCATGGCTTCCTCGCACTCCAACGCTCTTTGGCACGGGCGGACGACAGACCACAAGGAGATGGCAACAATTGCTGCCGACTGGCTAGCCAGCAGGCAGCCGGAGGATGACGACGTCCCAATGGAGAACATGGTAGTCAACGATCCGGCGCCAACCCCCTCCTTCCCACCATCCTCGCCGGTGCATTGCACCATGACCATCGGCAAGGCCCATGCCCAATATATGGACACAGTGAGGTAGAAGCGTGAGGAGCAGTTCCGCAGCGGGCGGAGCAGGAGGCGCTGCTCGACTCATACCGCTCCGCCCGCGAGGGCTGCCTGGAGCGCTAGCGGTACCGCATGCGGGTGGCGGAGGCTGCGACAGCCTACAAAGAGGGCGATGAAGCCGGCGAGGCACTGTTTGGCAAGACCGAGGACGAGGCAGAGGACAACGCCGGCTCCAACGAGTCCCCGCTCTGCTAGTGTCGACGAGGCCCTGCTCCGCCGAGGCCCCGTGCCCTCATTTTAATCTTTATATTAATGCCTCTTTTGGTTAATTGGAACGTTTTGTGTTGGAATGTCCGTGGCCTGAACTCTGAGGACAAACAACTAGCACTCTCAAATGCTATTTCGTCTAGTGGTTGTGCGGTAGTTTGCTTGCAAGAGACAAAAAAATCATCGTTTGATCTCCCTTTTGTTAAATCTTGTTGCCCCCGTCGGTTTGATCAATTTTCTTTTGTACCGTCGCGTGGAGCTTCTGGTGGCATTGCCACAATTTGGAATAGTGCAATCTTCTCTATCGATGTCTTGTATTCTGAAGATTTTGCTCGGGTTACTCGATTTCGCTCAACCCAATCTGCCCAAACCTGGACACTCGTTAACGTTTATGGGCCATGCCAAGGTGATCAACGGCAACATTTTATCCAATGGCTATGTAATCTTAATATTCCATCCACTGAAGATTGGTTGTTTGTCGGGGATTTCAATTTTATCAGAGCACCAGAGAACCGTAACAAACCAGGTGGAAGCATGAACGATATGAATACTTTTAATGACTTCATCAGATGTCAGAGCTTAATTGAATTGCCCATTAAAGGTCGTTCCTTTACCTAGAGCAACATGCAACTGGACCCCTTACTGGAACAACTAGACTGGTTCTTCACAAGCTCCAATTGGACCCAGACATATCCAAAAACTCTGGTCAAACCATTAGGTAAACCTGTCTCTGATCACCTCCCCTGTGTGATTACCATCGAAACCAATGTACCCAAATCCAAATTATTTCGCTTTGAATCCTTTTGGGCTCAGCACCCGGGCTTTATGACGGTTGTCGAGACCTCCTGGGCCAAACCAGTTCATTCCACCAATGCTGCCACTGTCCTATGCAAAAAATTCAAAACCCTACGTAGAAATCTCAAACATTGGAGTAAGGGTATCTCCAAGCTCTCGGTGGCCATCGAAAACTCAAATAAAGCCCTTTGTGAGCTAGATGACCTTGAAAATAAACGTACTCTCACTGTGCCTGAAGCAAATTTCCGTCGTATACTCAAAGCTCACATTCTGAGATTGCTACGATACCAACAACTTTACTGGAAAAAGAGATGTACAATTTGCTGGGTGCAATTTGGAGACGAACCTTCAAAGTTTTTTCAATCCATGGCCTCAGAAAGATATAGAAAGAATAATATTGCCTCTTTGATGACCAGTGACGGCACGACTATTGAAGATCATGCGGGAAAAGAATCACTCATTTATCAGGCCTTCAAGGAAAGGATGGGATCCTCACATTCATATACCATGAAGTTTGATCTTGCTAGGATAATCAAAAAATGTGATGGGCTTGATGAGCTAACTCTTCCTTTCACCCATGATGAGATCGACAAAGTTATTTGAGAGATGCTTGCAGATAGGGCACCGGGCCTGGATGGCTTTACTAGACTCTTTCTTAAATGCAGCTGGCCAATCATTAAAGATAATTTTTACAATCTCTGCAATCAATTCCATAATGGTAATCTCAATATGGAAAGCATTAATGATGGATTCATAACTCTCATTCCAAAAACTGGATCACCTGAAACTATTAATGACTACAGGCCGATTACTCTCCTAAATTGCTGCCTAAAAGTCATCACTAAGATCTTGGCAAATAGACTACAAAAAGTCATTCTGAAGATTATCCACAGAAACCAATATGGGTTTCTTAAGGGGAGGACTATCCAGGACTGCCTCGCATGGGCATACGAGTATATCTATCAATGTCAAACTTCCAAAAAAGAAATCATGCTTCTCAAACTTGATTTTGCCAAAGCTTTCGATACTATTGAACATGAAGCAATGATTGAGATTATGAAAAACATGGGATTTAAAGACAAATGGCTCACATGGATCTGCTGCATCTTCTCTTCAGCAAAATCCTCTGTTCTCCTCAACGGCACTCCCGGGCGCCAATATTTTTGCACATGTGGGGTCAGGCAGGGGGACCCTCTTTCACCCCTCATTTTTGTGCTAGCGGCAGATCTCCTTCAAGCGGCCATCAATGATGCCTTTGCACGCCATCAAATACATTTGCCCTTCCCTTCTCCGCATCAAAAAGAATATCTAGTCATCCAATACGCCGATGATACCATACTGGTGCTCCTAGCATGCACACAACAGGCGGCCGTTATCAAGGATATTTTGACTGACTATGCTACGTCCATTGGCTTGAAAATAAATTTTCACAAATCTACTCTCATTCCAATTAATGCCAATAATGCTAAGACTAAAGAGATTGCTAATATCTTTGGATGCGTCGTTGGCAAGATGCCCTTCACATACTTAGGGCTCCCACTTGGAACCACTCGACCAACTGTCCTTTATCTCATGCCTCTGGTTTGTTCCATGGAGAGAAGACTGACAGCTACCCTCAACATGATCTCGTACGGTGGAAAGCTCTTCCTGCTCAATTCGGTGATCACTTCGCTCATTATCTTTGCGCTATGCACGCTTCGACTGCCTACCAAAATCATTGAGCTCTTGGACAAAATTAGAAGGAAGTGCCTATGGATGAAGAAAACGGAGCAAGGGGACAAATGCAATTCTCTTGCATGTTGGGAAATGGTTTGTCGTCGCAAAGAAAGTGGTGGATTGGGAGTGATTGATATCAGGATCCAAGGAGATGCACTCTTGCTAAAATACTTACATAAATTCTACAATAGATGGAACGTGCCTTGGGTTGAACTCGTATGGGATACATACTACGCGAATCAAATTACGCATGCCGCAGACCCTTGTGGTTCATTCTGATGGCGTGATGTTGCCAAACTAATGCCAATATATAGGGGTATCTCAATCGTTCATGTCAACAATGGGTCCAATGTGCTTTTCTGGAAAGATTTATGGACGGACACAACATTTGATGAGAAGTACCCGCGTGCACTATCCTACACAATCAATGAAGACATCTTTGTGAGGGATTTCTTGTCCATCACGTCATTGAATGAGGCGTTCCATCTGCCTCTCTCGGCACAGGCCCATGCAGAGGTGCACCAACTACAAGCACAGACGATGGAAACGGCTCTATCCACTGAATCAGATATTTGGACCTATATTTGGGGCACGGAAAAATACACAGCTCACAGATACTACACATTTTACTTCAGAGACGTGCGGGCTCATCAAGCGTTTGGTTGGCTCTGGAAATCAAAATCCACCATGAAAATTAAAGTTTTTGGATGGCTGGTCCTTTCTAACCGATTGAACACGCGAAATATGCTCAAGAGGAGACATTACAATATAGAAAATGACTATGATTGCATCCTATGTGGGCTGCACATTGAGGAAACACTGGAACACCTCTTTTTTGAGTGTCAATTCAGTACTGAATGTTGGTCCAGCCTTGGAATTACGTGGAATCAGGGACAACCTTGCCTGCAACAAGTTGTGTCTACAAAGACTAACTGGAACAGGCCTCTTTTCATGGAGCTATTCCTGACGGCCGCATGGAGTATCTGGAAGGAACGCAACAACAAACATTTCAGGGGGATGATGCCCTCAAAGACTTCATGGTTGGATAGGCTTAAGAGTGATTTTTCTCTCCTTACCTATAGGGTTAAGGAAAAGCATAAAAATCTCATCCCACTCATCCTCTCCTCTATAGCTTCAGTTCTCCCCCACCTCCCAAAGGGAGGATGAATTGTAAAGTCATCATGTAAAAATCCTCATGTAAAGTGTTACCCCCTTTATATTAATACAAAAACAGTAGGAGGTTCTCCTACTGTTAAAGGTTCAAAAAAAACAACGAGGTAGAGGACACCACCGGCTCCGCCGAGGCCCCACGGTGCCAACAACGAGGAAGAGGACACCGCCGGCTCTGCTGAGGCCCCACCCTGCCGGCAACGAGGGGGAGGATTTCCCTCGCTCCGCCGAGGCACCGCCCGCCGGCAACGAGACAGAGGACATCACCGACTCCACCGAGGCCCCGCCTTGCTGCCAACGAGGCCGCGCCACACAGAAAACGAGGAAGAGTAGAACACGGTAGGTCACCGCCGCTCGGGTCCAAGTAAGGCCACCGCTGCTACCCTCCGGTTGCTGGCACTAAGCTGTACATCATGGAGCAATTCTATGATTATAGGATGATTGAAGACCACTCCGTGGTTGAGCAAGCTCATGAGATACAGTCATTTGCTAGAGAACTTGAGCACTTCAGTTGTATGCTACCGGACACAGGTGGGTAGCTTCGGTTAATTAATTATACATCCAGCGCGCCCCTTTTTAGTTGAAGAATGTATGAAATGTAATGAAATCCGGCATGTTTATATGAAATCCGACCATGTATGAATGAATTTATTTCAATTAGTTCGAATTCTTGTATCACTGGCATTGGATGAACATGCGAAACAATACGTATTCCCAGGGTGATCACCTCGTTTGCAGCAGTTTCACATGTACTCCCTCCGGTCCTTTCTAGTCTGCATACATGTTTTGTCTGCAGTCAAAGTATCTCTACTTTGACCAATTTTATAGAAAAAAGTATGCACTTTCACAATGTGCAAAGTAAAAAGGAACAGAAGGAGTACAAAGAGTTTGAGCAGCTTTTTAGTGTTCATGTACATTGCAATCAAACACACAAGCCTGGCAAGTCATAGAGAACATTCAAAACAATCGATGATTATGCATCTCATCGATTCACATGTCAAAGCCAATATTTACTTCACAACTAAAGAATAAAGAAAAAAATGGATCGACGCTGCTGACAACAAAGGGCATCCCATTCGAAAATATCGAACGCATGTCTTCTTGCTAAAATCAATGAGCAAAATTTGACAAGGTTGTCCCATTCCAAAATATCATGTGCCTACAATTGTGCAATGGGCAGGGTTTTCCATCAGTTCAAACATTGACATGGCACCTCGTGCTAAATAAACCAGCTGTTCTTCTTGTGCAGTTCCACCAAAATCAACCAAATTCGCTCGGCACCTCCTTTCTTGTGGTGGAAATGAATGATTCGATGTATTCATGAACATTTTGTGCAGTTCCCATTGAAATCAAGCTGAGCACCCTTGTTTGCACAAATACAAAAAAAGTGATTAGTATAAAGCAAACTGTACTATGAATCGACAGTTTAAACAGGCACCTACATGGTCCATGTAGAGCACACTTTTAGAAAAATGGAACTCACCGGAAAGAATCCTAGAACAACATTGTACTCGCGCATCATAGCAAGAAAATGGAGATTTGTCAGTCCTTCTGAACTGAAGTTAGTTTGGTCTTGTGGGGGGTAATGTAACCATCCTTCAACTGCTCCTTCTGATGAGAAGATAGATAGGGCTTCTTCATCCTGGCATAATTGGAACTAGTCACTTCACGTACTCCATATTCTTCTTTAGAGGAGGATGATCCTGTTGTGCAAACACAAGAGGATAACTAAATGCTAGCATCCCTGTTTGCTCGAAAAAAGGAAAGGAAATATTTAAAACAACACCGATGAAGCACTTCTCAAGGACAATACCACTTTTTGATGACAGTATCTAAATAGTAGCACAACACCAATAGAGATGACAAAGCTCAATCATATGGATGAAATCAATGGGCGAGTACCAACCTTTGTCAGGAGGCTTATTGTGTAGAGCATACAGATGAAGCATTTCTCCGGAACCATCTGTTGCTATCTACTGTGGTAGCCATGCTTACTATATACTCCTCGATTAGTTTAATGTTTCCAGCATCTTCTTGTGCAGTTCCACTAAAATATATGGTATCTTCAAAGAAGATCCCTGTTTGCACAAGTAGAGATAATTACGTATTACATTAAGAGTGGCATCAAATCAGTGGCAAAACAATTTCTCGTTCCAGCCATAGCAATAAATTAAGATGCAAAACTATATCATTACTTGTGTCATCACAGTTCCAGTGCTTCATTACAGCACCGGGAGTTGATTTTTGTTTTTCTTCCGCTTGTTCTTCCCCTTCATCACTTGGTTCAATAAAAGACAAGCTTCGCCTTTAATGTAAGATTTGGCATGTCAATTAGGTTGCACAAGTATAGCACTAAACAATGACGTTAGTTTTCTGATGAAAGTGGCAAAATACAAGCCAACAGTTGTGAAATATCCTTATATTACCTTAATGGGATATTACAGTGCACATACAGATTGGAAGTCTTGTCTCCATTTGTGCAGTTCACTAAAATCAAGCAACATTACCGTACATGTAACACAACATATGAAAGCACACTGCAGAATCATGTGAAAGAAGGCTAGTACTGACCTCTCATGACATGGAATTCAAACAACTCACAAGAAGAAGATCTGAACCAAATTTGCCAACACGGATAGGAAGTAAGATATCCTCTTGTGCAGTTCCACTAAGACCAAGCAACGTTGTCGGTGTGACATTTTGGTTGAACTGCACAAAACACTCTTAAAACAAAAGTGTTTTGTGCAGTGCAACAAACGGTCACAATGGCAACGAGGTGAAGTAGATAACCCTGTTTACACAGAGGTGCAAAGGAAACAACTAGTGTTCAATAACGGTGGATGACACAGAAGCCAACAAAAAGAAGCATCTACCTTATCTAAATGGGAAAGAAAGAAAGAAAGTAGCATTTCTTAAATGGTGGCATTGATTAATATTAACAGAGATATTATATTAATAATAAATTTCATTAAACATGTAATTTGCTTTTAACTATAGCATTGCATCAATTTTCCAGCGGCATTATTAGAGGGTGTTTGTTTACAGGGACATTTTGGTGGAGGGACTAGAAAACTCCGTGTCAGTCCCATCAAAACCAAACAGGAGGGACTTCTAGGGACTAAAAGTGGGCATTTGGGACTAAAGAAAGAAGACCCTGCCACGCATCGCACCTTGTCTCTATTAGTTCATTACTAGGGGTAACGTGGTATTTTAGCATGTCATTTAATAACCTCTACTCCATGTTTAGTCCCTGGAACCAAGCAGGTAGGGACTAGGGTGTTTTTAACCAAACATAGCCTTAGATTAACAACAACTAAAGAGTTGCATGGGACAGTTGATGCACCAGCACCATGTGCATCTACCGATGTACTGGGGTGATGCACAGTCTATTGCAACAAAGAACAAACAACCAAGAATCATATTTGTGTTGGTCCCAATTTCGTTATCTTTAGACACCTTCCCCTATGTGAGCGCAGCAAATCTAGTCCTGCTCAAACTCTACAACCTTGTCCCCCAAAACAAAACAAAAGATCAGTTTGTTACAAATGTGCGTACTGCGTTTGTCATTGTTTTCCCTTTTCGACCAACGTAGGTGCTGGATAGCCAGTCTATACTAGTACTTTCCCCCCTTCCTTTCCTCTTTGAACCACATCCTAGATTTATGCTATACAACTTTCCCCACTACTTTCCCCCATTCCTTTCTCTTTGAACCACGTCTTAGATTCATGCGATACAACTTTCCCCCTTCCTTTCCTTTTTGAACCACGTCCTAGATTCATGCTATACAACTTTTCCGACTACTTTCCCCCATTCCTTTCCTCTTTGAACCACGTCCTAGATTCATGGTATACAACTTTGCCCACTACTTTCCTGTTTATTCCAACACCTAGATTCAAGTGCAGAAGCAGAAAAATCCCACATGCAGCTGGAGCAATGCATGTGGAATAAGTAAATTATACCTTAAGGTTCTTGGGGTGTGGTTCGATGGGCGATCGGAGGCCGTTCGTCCCACACTATGTACGGCGGCAAAGAAGAAGGTGTCGGAGGCCCTCCCGCGCCGCCGCTGGGTGAAAGTGAACAGCTGCGCCGGTAGTGGATTCCCTCCCTCACCGACGGAGACAACCTTAAGCCTCCTTCCCTTCCCGGCGGACGGATCCTGCCGGCTCTTTGACCAGCAGTGAGGGGAGAGAGAGAGGCCAACGAAGTCTTATTTAGATCTGGAGAGGGTGAGAGAGTGTGAAGAGAGCAACTACAAGCAGACCAGCAGTGAGGGGAGAGAGAGAGGCCAACGAAGTCTTGTTTAGATCTGGAGAGGTTGAGAGAGTGTGAAGAGAGCAACTACAAGTGGTGAGGCTCCAGCATGTATATATATACTCGAGAGAGTGTGAATAGTGAAAGTGCGTTATATCGACTAGAGGGGGGGTGAATAGGCGATTGTTATGAAAGTCTTCAAAACGTGGAAGTTATGAAGACAAACAGAATGGACAAGCCTATCACTATGCAGCGGAAGTTAGATTACACAAGGCAAGTCGTGGTCAAGTATACAATATAGTGAAAGCACAGTGACAAACAGCTTCAGTGTAATAAGGATCAGGTAGGAAGAAGTTATGAAGCCAAACAAATCATACAGTCAAGTTGTGAAGACAGAAGATAAAGCAAGCATGCAATGACTTCACAATGTGTAATGGTAAGTAAAGGGAGGTGAAGATGAAACCAGTGACACGTTGAAGACAATGATTTGTTGAACCAGTTCCAGTTGCTGTGACAACTGTACGTCTGGTTGGAGCAGCTAGGTATTTAAACCAAAGGACACACAGTCCCGGACACCCAGTCCTGAACACGCAGCTCAGGACACCCAGTCCTCACCGTTTTCTCCTTGAGCTAAGGTCACACAGACCTCGCCCAATCACTCTGGTAAGTCTTCAATGTAGACTCCCAAACCTTCACAGACTTCGTTCGCCGGCAATCCACAATTTCTCTTGGATGCTCAGAACGCGACGCCTAACCGGCTGGAGGATGCACAGTCCTCAAGTGTAATAAGTCTTCAGATCACTCAGACAAGAAGACTTAAGTGATTCCCAATTACTCTGGCTCTGGGTGGTTAGGGCTTTTCTCCTCGCTAGGGATTTTCTCTCAAAGGCTTCGAGGTGGGTTGCTCTCAAACGACAAAAGCCGTGCACTGAAATCTGAGCATCCAACCGTTTATGGTTGTAGGGGTGGACTATTTATAGCCACTTGGCAACCCGACCTGATTTGTCCGAAATGACCCTGGGTCACTAAGGAACTGACACGTGTACCAACAGTCAGATTTCAAACTCACACGGCAACTTTACTTGGGCTACAAGCAAAGCTGACTTGTTCGTCTCTAGACAAGATTTGCTCTCATAGTCTTCGCTCGAAGACATAGGATTTGAATTAGGCATCACTTCAGTCATCCTGACTGGTTCTCTTGGACCCCACTTAATAGTACGGTGGTTCCTATGACACAACATGAATGAAGTAAAACTACGAAGGATCTAAGTCTTTGAGTTCCATAAGCTTCATAGGGAGTCTTCACATGTCATTGTCTTCAACATGAATATCTTCATAAACCACCATTGTCTTCAATGTCTTCGTACATTTTCAGGGGTCATCTCTGGTAGCTAAACCGAATCAATGAGGGACTTCTACCTGTGTTATCCTGCAATTCTCACAAACACATTAGTCCCTCAACTAGGTTTGTCGTCAATACTCCAAAACCAACTAGGGGTGGCACTAGATGCACTTACAATCTCCCCCTTTTTGGTGATTGATGACAAACTAGTTGAAGTTTTCAACGAGGAATATAATTTGTGAAATTTTAAAGGAATTGTCTTCATAAGCTGCAAGGGCTCCCCCTGAAGATGTGCATATAAGTAATTTGCTTCTGGAACGCAAATGCACATGGCAGGTTGTACTTGTGGGAATCCACTTCAACTTATGATGACAATCCACCATGCATGTAAAGGTATATGAAGAGAATGACATGCATAATGAAAAATGGACGTCTGCGAAATGATATAAGTGCGGAAATTATCGTCGTACATGCGGAATTTATCTTCGCAAAAACATAGTGGCAAACGAGTAGCAGACGACCATCAAGTTTAAGTGTTACAACTCAAAGAACCAAATGTAGCAAAACGAGATTTGTAAACATGAAGCAAAATGTAGCAAAATATAATGCACCCGCCCATATTATTGACCTGCTTGAAGACTATAAACATCATATGCTTCTCCCCCTTTTGTCAGTGATGACCAAACAGGTTTGAAGACATAGAGTTTTCTATGCGTTCCCAGGCGCAGCAGGGTCGGTGGAGGCGTTTGGTGGTGCTGAAGTGCTTGGTGCAGGGTCGACGCGCGCTGAAGAAGGAGGTGGTGATGTAGCGTCGTCTTCTTCCTCAATGATTCTTCCAGTCACGGTGGCAGCAGAGGAAGAGAACTCTGAATCTTCAAGGGACGGAGTTCCGCGCAGCACAGCTCTTCTGGGGGGTGTGGAGTCAAACTTGAATCTCTCGCTGAAGCCATCCGCTTGAAGTTCAGCTTCAGTGCACATCATGGTGAGGCCTTTCCAAGTGCGGCGACAGGTTTCATGTGCGACGAATGCATTCTTGGTGGCCAGATTTCTGATGCGATTGACGTCTTGCATGATACTTCTAATCTGCCTTTTGAGCCAGTCGTGATGCCTATCTTGCTTTTGGTGAAGAGCCACAAGAAGTTCTCGGTCATTGAGTGAACGAGCATGTTTCTTGGGTCTCTGTGCAGCTGTGCTGTCAGTGGCTTCAGTTGATGCAGGGGCACGTGTGGTGCCAGCCATTGGATACACTCTTGAGATGGCTTCAACACCTTCATCATGCTGAGTGAAGCTCTGGTGTTCTGCATTCTGAAGACTTAATGGTTGCTTGGCAGGCTCGGGATATATAGCTTCAGTAGAGGTGTCCACATCGGGTAAGAAGATTCTATGGTTGCGGGCAGAGGGCTGATAGGAGATAGCAGAGTGGAGCTTGATTAGCCTCATAACCCAAGGAGCATAAATCTTCAAACCAAAGAGATCTGAGCCAGACGTTGCAAGTTGGCATATAAAGAGATCCTGTGCGTTGAAGCATTTGCCATGCAGGATACAGAAGATGAGAGTCTTCATGGCACCTTCAACCTTGGCATATGGAGAGTGCCCCTTAATGGGCCATAGAGTCCGCCTGACGATGTGATATATAGTTCTGGGCAGGTACTCTAAGTCTTCAACGAAGAACTCAGTTGGATAAGGTGCATCAAGAGGCAAAGGCTTCATCATTGAGAGCATCTGACTCATATTTGGCTCAGGTCGCTGGAATATGCTCTCAATAGCTTCAGCATGGAGTTGGCAGCCTTCTTCGAAGAGTTCGCCAGGAGTGGGTAGGCCGGTAAGCTCAATGATATCGAATGCATTGGCTTCATGATGGATATTGCCGGTCATCCACTCCAGGACCCAAGTCTTCGGATCTCTGTTGTAGCCTTTGATATGCAGTGTGGCATAGAACTAGAGCAGAAGCTCTTCATTCCAGTGCTCTTCATCGATGATAAACGGCAGCAGACCCACTTGCTTGAAGCAGTCCAGTGCTTCTTCCAGACCAGGCAGACCAGCAACAGCTTCAACCTCAAGGCGCTGGTGAGGAAAGATACGGCCTTGGTTGTATAGGATGCATGAATAGTAGTTGCGCTGTGGGTAGCTCCAGAACCTATCTGATACAATCCGTTCCCTTGAATAAGGGTTCTTGGAGCTATTGAAGAACATGTTATCTGCCCTGAAGCTATTGACATTAAAGGAGCCAGGAGCTGATGCAGGACCTGGGAACCTTGGCAGTCGTGGGATCGGCTTCTGGACCTGGGGCCTGTGCGCAACATGATAGTTGAATTGTGGACCGGCAGCAGACTCAGGCACAGAAGGTTCAGATGCAGTAGCTTCAGTGTCTCTTGAAGCTGTTGGTTGGTCGGGCTCCACAATTGCTTCAGTGTTGGGTGTGGCAGCCTCAATGTTTTCAGCCTCAACACGTGTAGTGAGAGGGACGGATTCAGGTACGTTCTCCTTGAGAACTTCTTCTTGTTGGTTTGGGGGAGACGGAGCTTGAGGTTCTTCTTCATGCTCTTCGGCTGATGCAGCCGGAATGTCGTCAGCAGCCTGAGCCCTTGGCCCTTTGCGAAGCCTACGGAATGTAGGCGACGCCGGTGGAGTTGCAGTGGGCTGGGGGTCATTATCTTCCTCATGTGGGCGATCTGCCCATGATGCATCTTGTGTGATTGGTGTCAGTGGACGACCAATGCTGATCATTTCGCTTGTTTCAAGCTGAGGAAGGGCTGCATCATCTTGCACATTGTCTTGGAGACCAATGTCTTCAGCAGCGTTGGGGTCGGCTGCTGGAATGTCTTCAGCGTGCGGAGCCTCTGTGAAAGCAGGCTCATGCACAGTCAACTGACGATCTTCGTCAGGATAGCGGACGGAGAGGGGTTCGACTATCAAGGGCTCTGTGGAATCAGCCCGAGACTTCTTGGTCTTGCGCTTCTTGATGGTGGGGTCAGAAGGAGAGGCTTCAGGGTGTTTCCTCTTCCGAGCTTCAGCCTCTGCAATCCGTGTCTTCTTGAGCTCTGAGGCGGTTGATCGACTCTTTGGCTTCGAGCTCTTTGTTGCGGTGGGGAAGACAATCGGAGCAGTTTCTGACCTTTGTGCCTCTGGTTCATTCACAGCAGGCTTCTTCTTTTTCTTCGCGGCCATCCTGGGGTCGATGCCGGGACGCCCAAGTGCCTTGCGCTTCTCGGCCTCATTGTAGGCCTGCACACAGCGATCAGCCAAAGTCTTCATGCGCTCCCGTGAACCCTGAGCTTCGGCACGTTTCTTCAGAAAGTTTTCCTTCAACTCGTGCAACATGATCTTGAAGTCCTTGACTTCTTGGACGCTGAGCTTGGCCATATTCTGCTTGAACTGAGCCTTTTCAAAATCAATCTTCTGCTTCAGTTCCACAATGCGCTGGGCAATGGCAAGTTCTGAAGCAATAGCGCCTTGGAAGGCAACGCTGAGGCCAATGGGCAGCTGCAGATCATCGAAGCTGATATTGGGTGTATCAAACCACTCATCGATGAAGTTGTGGAGGATTGCTGCATCAAACAGAGGCAGATTGTTGAAGATTTCAGCCTCCTCCTTGCTCTTGATGAGCTGCTCAAGAGCGTCATCGCCAAGATCTTCGTCACTGGACAGATCAATGGTCTCGCTGCGCAGAATGGCAGCAGCTGTGAGCTCTTTGCCTGTGTGTGGCTGAGACTTCTTGGCTTCTTGGGGCTTGGAGACTCGTGATAAGTCTTCACACTGTACACTTGCTTCAGGAGGTGCAGTTGCCAATGGCTTCGCTCTGGAGATTTTAGGAGAAGCGGCTGGCTTTGAAGCTTTTGGCTTCTTCTTCTGCTCCGGCTTCGGTTCAGCAGGAGCATCATCAGACTCAGTGTCTGTTGGAGGGTCGTTCACGGCAGTCCCTTGGACTAGAATGCGAGTGATGAGGCCTTCGAGATTGGCATACGGCCCGATGATATTGGGATTGGCGTCGCGTGTGCCATCCGCCCTTGGTTTAGAGGGACCAAGGTTGAAGTACAACCCCAACTCCTTCTTGTTTTGCTTCGCAGAGTTCTGAGCAAATTGGAAGTTGCGCTTGAACAGAGTGTCATCGCGACACCAGAGAAGTGATGACGGATGTGCTTCAGCTGGTTGTGGTCCTCTGACCATGCATGGATAGAAGCCTTGAGCAATGGCTTCGTCTCTGGACCAGGGTACGAGATTTTTGTATAATACGTCTCCCCATGGTCTCTTGATGGCGCACTTCTCGGCATATTCCTTAGTGACGAAGCGGTATTGGAACCACTGCTCTGCCCAATATCTTCGAATCCATTGGATTCGTGTCTTGCGCTGACCATAGCTCTCTTCAGGATCAGTTTTGTACATTTCTGCCAAGTCATCAGGCAGATCTTTAGACGTTTCACCACGTCTCTGTCTGCCTCCCTTCCTTGCTGGTTTTTCTGCTGCCATGAAGCTTAACTTGGAAGGCTTCAAGATGTTCAAAGTCTTCAAAGGCTTCCTTTTGCTTGACCAATAGGAACTGGCTCCAGGAGAATTGATGTGACGCTGTAAGAACTCTGCAAATGAATGCAGACTATGAGAACCAAAAGATTCTCCCACGGACATGTACCTGTGACAGCATTAAGGTGCGAGGGAAGGCGAAGAGGTCATATGCATTCTCAGGAGATTTTGAAGATAAATCAGTTTAGAAGATATTGACCTCATCATGCGAAGACATTCACTTATAGAAAAGAAGTTGGTTCCAGATTTGTACGAACCCATAGATCAGTACAAGTGAGGAATCTAACTACTTCTTGCACAAGTGAACATTCTAGGCAAGTTATGAGATGCAGATTGAGAGAGATGTAACTTGTGAGAGCAGAAACTACTTATGGCAATAGGTGACTGAACTATGGGATCAAAAGAGGCTGTAAAAAGAGGTTTTATTTACCCCACTTGCAACTGCTAGACGAAGTGGGAGTTGAGGCCGAGCAGTTCGATCCTCCGTGCCCTAACTTGGTGACGGAAGACACCTACGGCGACGGCGGAGAGACCGATGTCCGCAGTCGGCGTGAAAACGGCGTCGGAGAGGTTGCGGCAGTGAAGCACTTCGTCGCCGGCGTCGTCGAGAGCTAGCGGTGGCGCTAGGGTTCGTGCGAAGGTGGAAGAAGAGATAATGACCGCAGTGAATCGTGTATTTATAGGGATAGGGGCGGCACTGCGCTATTACTCAGGTGCCCCTGGCGATTCGCATCTGATCAGCACGTGGCCATCATGCGGTATTGTGGGGGCAGTTCCACATCCCACGCACGCCTTGTTTGTCGGGTGTCGTTCCTACTTCTCCGGATTCCAAAAAAATGAATATGGTTTTAAAGTTTGTCTTTGTGTCTTCAGCTGACAAGGATGCAGTGAAGACATTCGACAGTTTCAATAGAATGCATACGACTTGGAGAGATAAAGTTTGAGGAAGGAAGCATGGAGAGGTTAGGGTCCGATCACATTCACTTAGTTCAAAAGATTCAAACAAGAAGACATAGCTATAAGTGAATGATGTAGAGGACAGAACACCGGTACATATTTCTATATATAATCAACATAGTGAAGATAATCATGAAGACATGTTGAGATTGAAGCCAAACCACATGTGAAGACATAGCAAATGTAACGCCATGAGTGAAATACTTCAAGCAGAAAATTTGGTGGTGGCGTTACCCACCGTATAGGAAGTATTAGACCCAGACACGGCGCACAATTATTGTGGCGCTCTGATGTCAACTTCCATGTTAATGTATTCACACTTAGAATGTACGTCTTCATTGATTGAAGATATACGTTACTTCGTGTGTTGCACATCTAAGTCATCAGCATGCATAAGTGTTAGGATGTGTGCCTGATCACAGGACATTTGAGGATTCCAAGATATTTAGCTCACACCGTAACTTGCAAAATCTCTTCTCATCCAAGGGCTTGGTGAAGATATCTACCAATTGCTCTTCAGTGTTGACGTGTATGATATCAATATCTTCCTTTGCAACATGATCTCTGAGAAAATGATGACGAATTTCAATGTGCTTTGTCTTCGAGTGCTGAACTGGGTTGTTGGTGATCTTGATGGCGCTTTCGTTGTCGCAGTAAAGTGGCACTTGCTTCAGAGGAATGCCATAATCCTTGAGGGTTTGCTTCATCCATAGAAGCTGAGCTCAGCAGGATCCAGCAGCAATGTATTCAGATTCAGCAGTGGAGAGAGATACACAGTTCTGCTTCTTTGAAGACCAACATACAAGTGATCGGCCCAGAAAGTGACATGTGCCTGATGTGGACTTCCGATCAACCTTGTCACCAACGTAATCAGCATCCGAAAATCCAACCAGATCAAACTCTGAGCCCTTTGGATACCATAACCCTAGAGTTGGGTGTGAGCCAAATATCGAAGAATTCGCTTCACAGCTAAGTGATGCGACTCCTTTGGTGCCGCTTGGAATCGAGCACACATGCAAACACTAAGCATAATATCTGGCCTAGATGCACATAAATAAAGCAATGAACCAATCATGGAGCGGTATACCTTTTGATCGAACTCTTTACCATTGTCGTCAGGACCCAGATGATGCTTGGCTGGCATTGGTGTTGTGAAACCTTTGCAGTCTTGCATACCGAACTTCTTCAGGCAATCTTTGAGATACTTCTCTTGAGATATGAAGATGCCATTGTGTTGTTGCCGTATCTGAAGACCGAGGAAGAATTTCAGCTCCCCCATCATAGACATCTAATATTGCTCTTGCATCATATATCCGAACTCCTCACTGTACTTATGATTGGTGCAGCCGAAGGTAATGTCATCCACATATATTTGGCACACAAACAGTTCACCATCATATGTCTTCGTGAAGAGAGTGGGATCTAGGGAACCAGGTATGAAGCCTTTGCTCTTCAGGAAGTATTTGAGTGTATCATACCAGGCCCGAGGGGCTTGTTTGAGGCCATATAGTGCCTTATTGAGCTTGTAAACCATGTCAGGATGTTTTGGATCTTCAAACCTAGGTGGTTGTGCAACATATACTTCTTCTTCAATTTTGCCATTGAGAAAGGCACTCTTCACATCCATTTGATACAGAATTATGCTGTGATGATTTGCATAGGCCAACAGTATACGGATGGCTTGAAGTCTGGCCACAGGAGCAAATGTTTCATCGAAGTCAATTCCTTCCACTTGAGTGTATCCTTGAGCAACGAGACAAGCTTTGTTTCTGAAGACTTGACCATGCTCATCTTGCTTGTTGCGGTATATCCATTTGGTGCCTATTATGTTATGCTTCTGTGGATCAGGACGCTTAACCAATTCCCATACATTGTTCAGTTCAAACTGTTGAAGCTCTTCTTGCATAGCTTGAATCCACTCAGGTTCCATAAAAGCTTCTTCAACTTTCTTGGGTTCCGTGATTGAAACGAATGCGAAGTGTCCACAGAAATTTGCCAGTTGAGTTGCCCTTGAACGAGTCAGTGGACCAGGTGCATTGATGCTATCAATTATTCTGTCAATCTGCACTTCATTGGCAACACGAGGATGTATGGGTCGAAGACTTTGCTCTTGCTGATCTATGTTGTCGTGGGGAGGAATGTCTTCAGGCTAAGCATTGTCTTCATGTGGATCAGGTGCTGAGATGATAAGTTCTTCTTCGGGATGAGCTTCAGAAGGTATAATTTCTCCAGTTCCCATTAGCTTGATTGATTCACTAGTTGGAACTTCATCTAGCACATCTGGCAGTTGCTCTCTTTGTGAACCATTGGTCTCATCGAACCGCACATCCACTGTTTCAACTACTTTGTAGTGAAAGAGATTGAAGACTCTGTAGGAGTGGGAATCCTTTCCATATCCAAGCATAAAGCCCTCATGAGCTTTTGGTGCAAATTTTGAGGTGTGGTGTGGGTCCTTGATCCAGCATCTTGAGCCAAATACTCTGAAGTAACTGACATTTGGCTTCTTGCCAGTTAGAAGTTCATAAGATTTCTTGTTCAGAAGCTTGTGAAGATAAACACGGTTGATTGTATGGCATGCAGTGTCAATGGCTTTAGTCCAGAATTTTCTTGGAGTCTTGTACTCATCTAGCATTGTTCTGGCCATCTCAATGAGTGTTCTGTTCTTGCGTTCGACGATGCCATTCTGCTGTGGCGTGTACGGAGCTGAGAATTCATGAGTGATGCCCAATGTATCAAGATATGTGTCAAGGCCAGTGTTCTTGAATTCAGTGCCATTGTCACTTCTAATGTGCTTTATCTTGGTGCCATAATTGTTCATAGCCCGATTCGCGAAGCGTCTGAAGACATCCTGCACTTCAGTCTTGTAAAGGATTATGTGCACCCAAGTATATCTAGAGTAATCATCAACAATGAAAAAGCCGTAGAGGCAAGCAGTAGTGGAAAAAGTTGAGTAGTGAGTGGGACCAAAGAGATCCATGTGAAGCAGTTCGAAGGGTCGAGTAGTGGTCATGATTGTCTTCAAAGGATGTTTTGCCCTTGTCATCTTCCCTGCTTCACAGGCACCGCATAAGTGATCTTTCTTGAACTTGACGCCCTCGATGCCTATGACATGCTTCTTCTTCGCAAGGGTGTGGAGGTTCCTCATGCCAGCATGCCCAAGCCTCCGATGCCAAAGCCAGCATTCTGAAGCCTTTGCGAGAAGACATACTGCAAGCTGTGGCCCTGCTGAGAAATCTACCACGTACAAATCATCTTTCCGATATCCTTCAAACACTAGAGACTTGTCAGATTCCATTAGTACCAGGCAACGATATTTTCCAAAGATTACAATCATGTTCAAATCGCAAAGCATTGAGACAGACATTAAGTTGAAGCCAAGGGATTCAATAAACATGACTTTATCCATGTGTTGATCCTTTGAGATTGCAACTCTACCTAGACCCAATACCTTACTTTTACCAGTGTCAGCAAATGTGATGTGGCTCTTGTCAGATGGACGTAACTTTGAGTCCATAAAGAGACTTCTTTTGTCAGTCATGTGATTTGTACACCCACTGTCAATAATCCATTCTGAAGACTCTGAAGTCGCTGGTGTCGCACCCTACAGTGCAGTTAGGGGGATAGGCTTCACGAAGAGTATTGTGAAGCAAAAACATTTGACGAACCAGTGGATTATGAAAACTTAGATCCAGGTTAGGACTAGTAGGGAGAGTAGCATGCGATTCAGGTACGAAATACATAGTGATGCCATTCGGGCATTTGATCTTGCACCCCACAAGATCTTTAAGGTCCCCAGCAATAGCGTCAGAAGATTTTGGTTTTCTGCTGGAGACCTTTCCCTGCAAAAGAGAGTTAAGCTTTCTTAACTACCCACATCTTCAAGGGTGGCTTAGAAGCAATAAGTCTAAGTGCAGCATCTGAGAATTTTGGCTTTGGAGCCCTGGCAAATAGTCTAGCAGGTGGGCAATAGTACTCATAAGAATAGGCAGAATAGTTCTTGGTCATATGAGCATGACGGTTCGAAGAACCGCTCTCATATGCCTGAGCATGGTTTCCCTGCAAAACATTCGCGTTAGTGCGACTCAGGTGAGTCCTCTGCCTGTATGAAGCCTTTGGACCATATGAAGCCTTTGGTCTGAGGTTTGTCTTCTTCATGTGAGGTGTCATGAGGACATTCACAGGAAGATTCTCCAGACACGTTTTTGGAACCCAGATCTTCTTCATAGGCGGTCCATTCCTGCAGTTAGCACCAATGTACCTGGCAAATACTTCACCATTCTGATTTTTAAACAGTTTATAGTTTGCATCAAAGGATTCATCAATGATAATAGGATCAGCACAAGTGAAGCCAGATAGATTGGATGGATCTACTGAGGATTCCTTTGCAGCAACCCATGTGGTTTTGGGGTACTGCTCAGGTTTCCAGTAAGATCCATCTCCATTAATTTTCCTCACGAACCCAACACCCTCTTTCCTAGGGTTTCGGTTCAGAATCTGCTTCTTGAGGACATCCCATAGTGTCTGTTGTCCTTTGAGACTTTTGTACATCCCTGTTTCAAGCAATGTCTTCAACCTAGCATTCTCATCAGCAATAGCAGTGGTATCCTCAGCAGAGGGGTTAGTTACCACTTCAACAGTTGAAGATATTGCAACAGCAGTAGCAGTGGAACATTCAGCAACAGAAGTAGCATTATCACGCTCAATGCATTTAAGGCATGGTGGTTCAAATCCTTCCTGAGCAAAACTGATCTGTTCGGCAAGAAGTGACTCGTTTTCCTTTTGAAGATCTTCATGATCCGCTCTCAATTTCTCAGGATCTTGCTTCTTTTGAAGATAATCATAGGAAAGCTTTTCATGAGTAGTTGAGAGAGTCTCAAGACGATCTTCGAGTTCCTGATACTTAACATGAAGATTTTTTATGTCTTCAATTAAGGATTCAGAACGAGTCATTTCAGCACCCAACAGATCATCGCTTCTGTCTAACAGTTTTTGAATATGTTCCATGGCCTTTTGTTGTTCAGTTGCAATTTTAGCAAGTGTTTTGTAGCTGGGTTTTGAATCACAATCAGAGTCATCGTCACTGGATGTTTGATAGTGAGTAGTGCGTGTGTTTACCTTGGCACCGCGTGCCATGAAGCAGTAGGTAGGAGTAGAGTTGTCCTTGTCATTTGCATCGGTGTTGGTGATGAAGTCATTGTATTCAATGTTGAAGATGGACTTGGCGACGTAGGTTGTAGCCAGACTCGCAATGCCAGAATCAGACTCCTCCTCAGACTCCACCTCTGCCTCCTCAGAAGCGGACTCCTCCTCTGAATCCATTTCCTTGCCAACCAACGCACGAGCCTTGCCAGTTGAGCTCTTCTTGTGTGATGAAGACTTTGAGGAAGACTTGGAGTATTTCTTCTTCTTGTCGTCGGAGTCATATTCCTTGCTCTTCTTCTTCTTCTTTCTGCTCTCATTGTCCCACTGTGGACACTCAGAGATGAAGTGTCCAGTTTTCTTGCACTTGTGACATGTTTTCTTCTTGTAGTCATGAGCAGATGCTTCATCATTCCTTGAGCTTGATCTTGAAGACTTTCTGAAGCCTTTCTTCTGGTGAATTTCTAGAACTTCTTCACTAGCATTGCAAGTTCCCGTCCAATGTCTTCTGGATCATCAGAACAGCTGTCAGATTCATCTTCAGAAGAGGACACAGCTTTTGCCTTCAAGGCACGAGTTCGCCCATAGTTTGGACCGTAGATATCTCTTTTCTCAGAAAGCTGAAACTCATGTGTGTTGAGCCTCTCAAGTATGTCAGACGGATCGAGTGTCTTGAAATCTGGATGTTCTTGAATCATCAGGGCTAGGATGTCAAACGAACTGTCAAGTGATCTTACCAGCGTCTTGACGATTTCATGTTTGGTGATCTCAGTGGCGCCGAGGGCTTGAAGCTCATTTGTGATGTCAGTGAGCCGGTCAAATGTGTGCTGGGCATTCTCATTGTCATTTCGCTTGAAGCAGTTGAAGATATTGCGAAGAACACTGATTCTCTGATCTCTCTGGGTTGAGATGCCTTCATTGACTTTGGAGAGCCAGTCCCAGACCAGCTTGGATGTCTTCAAGGCACTCACACGGCCGTACTGTCCCTTGGTCAGATGACCACAGATGATATTCTTGGCAGTAGAGTCCAGTTGAGTGAACTTCTTGACATCAGCAGCAGTGACACCTTCTCCAGCCTTGGGAATGCCATTTTCGACGACATACCATAGGTCGACGTCAATGGCTTCAAGATGCATGCGCATCTTATTCTTCCAGTAGGGATATTCAGTTCCATCGAAGACGGGGCACGCAGCGGAGACTTTAATTATCCCTGCAGTCGACATATCTAAAACTCCAGGTGGTTAAACCGAATCACACAGAACAAGGGAGCACCTTGCTCTGATACCAATTGAAAGTGCGTTATATCGACTAGAGGGGGTTGAATAGGCAATTTTTATGAAAGTCTTCAAAACATGGAAGTTATGAAGACAAACAGAATGGACAAGCCTATCACTATGCAGCGGAAGTTAGATTACACAAGGCAAGCCGTGGTCAAGTATACAATATAGTGAAAGCATAGTGATAAACAGCTTCAGTGTAATAAGGATCAGGTAGGAAGAAGTTATGAAGCCAAACAAATCATATAGTCAAGTTGTGAAGACAGAAGATAAAGCAAGCATGCAATGACTTCACAATGTGTAATGGTAGGTAAAGGGAGGTGAAGATAAAACCAGTGACACGTTGAAGACAATGATTTGTTGGACCAGTTCCAGTTGCTGTGACAACTGTACGTCTGGTTGGAGCGGCTAGGTATTTAAACCAAAGGACACACAGTCCCGGACACCCAGTCCTAAACACGCAGCTCAGGACACCCAGTCCTCACCGTTTTCTCCTTGAGCTAAGGTCACATAGACCTCGCCCAATCACTCTAGTAAGTCTTCAAGGTAGACTCCCAAACCTTCACAGACTTCGTTCACCGGCAATCCACAATTTCTCTTGGATGCTCAGAACGCGACGCCTAACCGGCTGGAGGATGCATAGTCCTCAAGTGTAATAAGTCTTCAGATCACTCAAACAAGAAGACTTAAGTGATGCCCAATTACTCTGGCTCTGGGTGGTTAGGGATTTTCTCCTCGCTAGGGATTTTCTCTCAAAGGCTTCGAGGTGGGTTACTCTCAAACGACAAAAGCCGTGCACTGAAATCTGAGCAGCCAACCGTTTATGGTTGTAGGGGTGGACTATTTATAGCCACTTGGCAACCCGACCTGATTTGTCCGAAATGACCCTGGGTCACTAAGGAACTGACACGTGTACCAACAGTCAGATTTCAAACTCACACGGCAACTTTACTTGGGCTACAAGCAAAGCTGACTTGTTCGTCTCCGGACAAGATTTGCTCTCATAGTCTTCGCTCGAAGACATAGGATTTGAATTAGGCATCACTTCAGTCATCCTGACTGGTTCTCTTGGACCCCACTTAATAGTACGGTGGTTCCTATGACACAACATGAATGAAGTAAAACTACGAAGGATCTAAGTCTTCGAGTTCCATAAGCTTCATAGGGAGTCTTCACATGTCATTGTCTTCAACATGAATATCTTCATAAACCACCATTGTCTTCAATGTCTTCGTACATTTTTAGGGGTCATCTCTGGTAGCTAAACCGAATCAATGAGGGACTTCTACCTGTGTTATCCTGCAATTCTCACAAACACATTAGTCCCTCAACTAGGTTTGTCGTCAATACTCCAAAACCAACTAGGGGTGGCACTAGATGCACTTACAAATAGTGCAAACCCTAGAAAACAAGCGCCAAGGCTACAGCTGATCGTATAGCTCCGTATCCATCCATTTTGTGCAGTCAAAGAATCCTCCTGGCACGAATTATGCTCAAGTGTAATTATCAAACCCGAGACCTCAAGTTTGATGAGCGAACAGGCTAACCAGCTACACAACCATCCCGTTATGTTCAACGAGAGGAAAATAACCTTTTATACATTCCTGCATTTATGTGACAAGCATGCAGTGTTTTTTTTGTGTGGGAGTCATTGGGATTTAAATCATAAGTGTGTCATGTGGCTTTGGTGGTAAGACTATCCACAGTGCTGCAGAAATAATGCAGCCTTAGTCACCTTACCTCTCTCCATGTAGTACATTGGGTCCCACCAGTCAGAGGGTGAAACAAACAAATTAATAAGAAAAATTAAAAGCGCCAGCAGTGTATCTTACCTCACACATCTCACTACTGCTCGGGAACACTGTCCAATTGATCCCTCTATTCGCTCACGTACTATTTTAAGTGAATCCTTATTATAACGTTAGAATGTGCCTAAGTTATTGTGCCACCGTATCTCGTACGACTCCCTCCGTCTAGGTGTAATAAGTCACGTTAGAAGGTGCAGCGGGACCAAGGTGCAAGCAGATTGGAGGAGAAGGAGAAACTTGACTGGTCATTCCTCCAACCAAATCCCTAATTTTTGTCTCTAAACACAACAATTAATCCAAACAACTAAGAGATGTCATTTTAGCTACCATGCAGGGCCACGTATTAACTCGCATGCAAGTCAACTTTGATTTCTTGACTGATCAACGCGTAGTTGCGCTCCATGCATTGGGTTTCCGAGGGAGATAACAAGGCAGAGTAAGGAGCGTTTGGTTACATAGCTTAGGCTGGTCATAGTGGTGAGTAACTTGGACTAATAACATGCATATGTTACTAGTCTATGTTACTACTATGCAAAGTTTGCCGTCGGAAGCGAGCCGATCTGGCTCTCCTGAGCTAGCAAGGTTTTTCTAGCCCACCCAAGCTAGCTGGCCCACAAAAGCTAACATATTTTAACAGTTCCAAATGCCTAACCTTGCCCGGCTATGATATAAGCTGTTCTTGCTAAGGATCCAAACGCTCCCTAAGTAACAACGCTCGCTAGCAACAAGGCCAGGAGGGGATTGAAATGCGAACTTAATGGACGACGCCTAAACATTTTGGGAATATCTGATTTTTGTAAGATGACTTAACACCTAGATGGAGGGAGTACTACTCCTCAGTCCAGGTTTGATGGAATATTCGTCACCTCTTTGCTTCTTGTACGTACTCCATTTGTATCTCACTTCCTGTGGCTTCGCACTCGCACGATTTTCCTATTCTATGAACCTGTGTGTGTGTGTGTGTGCGTGTGTGTGTGTGTGTGTTTAACAGCATGTGTGTGTTAGAGAGAGCGACAGACCAACCTACTCCTACAGAGAGATGGTGTGTACTGTACGATTTTAGCCGCGAGAGTCGGTGCATGCTCTCATTTCCGGGCGTCCAGTAGGAAGACAGGCGGAAACTGCCACGCCCGCTCCTGACCAACCTGGCCCACCCAAAGCCCCTCCATCGCCCGCACGCGCTTCCCGCCTGAAACGATCAGCGCTGCTCCACAGAATCGGTGCCGCATTCATGCCCGGGCAGAGCGGACGCGACCTCCCACTGGCACCTGCGTTGAAGGGAGAAGCAGATTCAAGAGTGATGGTTGCTTCGTCCGTCCAACTTATTACTAGGTCTATGTGATTTGACGGCTCATTGGTCATTATTACTGAGGTGGTAGGACTGCTGGATGTCCCACGCTTTAAGCTAAAGGAGGTACTACTAGATTACAATTTTCTCCATTCTTACGGCGGAGGAGTGCAAGAGTAGTGAAAACACGTAGGCTCGGTGATTACATGGTCCACCTCACACTATCACCATATTTTGTGGACACCGTGCGACACCTAACTCCTTACATAGTACTCCCTCCGTTCCTAAATATATAAGTCTTTGTAGAGATTCCACTAGGTGTACTACATACGGAACAAAATAAATGAATCTACACTTAAAATGCATCTATATACATCCGTATGTGGTTCATGGTGAAATCTCTACAAAGACTTATATTTAGGAACGGAGGAAGTACTAGTATAGTACGTACTGTAATTTATCAGCGAGATAGTACAATGCTATGAAGCTTCCAGCTTCTGTTACATGTATCTCGCGTCCAAGGTTGCCCGTTGCAAGATTTCATCAAATACAAAGGATACTAACGTGCATGCTATTGCATCTCAATGATTGACAGATCATAGCAAATATGTACTCCCTCCGTTCCAAAATAAGTGTCTCAACTTTATGCAGGGGGTGTTTGTTTCCAGGGACTAGAAAAAAGTCCCTCTTAGGGACTTTTTAACCAAACATGAGGGACTACTAGGGAGTAAAACCTGCTTTTTGGGACATAATGAAGAAGACTCTCAAGGAGAGTCTTTTTTGGGACATTTCGAACAATGCCCCTCCCTGCACCCATTGCCCCGCCGCCCCATGGTGTTGTTTGGTTGTTATTTTTTTGTATACTCGGGGTAACATGGTCATTCAATAACCTCTAGGGAGGGACTAGGGACTTTTTAGTCCCTGAAAACAAATAGGGAGGGACTTTTTAAGGAGTAGGGACTTTTTAGTTGGGACTAGAAAAAGTCCTAGGACTTATGAACCAAATAAGGCCTCAATATGGACTACATACGGAGCAAAATGAGTGAATCTACACTCTAAAATACGTCTATATACATCAGCATTTGGAGTATGTACTAGTACTTCATATTGAAATCTACTAAAGGACATATATATTCCAAACAATATGATAATCTCTCTAACCAAGGTAGTAGGGACGAGTAGTAAATGGAGGGAGTAGTAAACTTTTCTCCTCGTCCTACAAGCCACCGCGCGCGTGGGCAAGGGAGCGGGCGTAAGGCGTACAATACTACTACTAGTAAGCAAGCTTCACCTCATCCTGCGAGCCACCGCGCCCGTGGGTGGGGGAGACGGTGTACTAAGCAAGCATCTCCTTGTTCTGCGAGTTGACGTCACACATCAAAAGTACTCCAGTGTGTACAGAGCCTTGCCTCTAAGGTAGGCCCCACATGGTTTGCCTCTTTTTTAACATAACGCGTCAAGTCACAATTTGTTTGTTCACCTATGGTAGACGATCCTCCCTCCATCTAGTGGACAACCAGTACACGTGTCAAATTACCACATGGGCTGCCTTTTCATACAAAACTGAGCTCCACCGTGTACCCGCGCGGGTGTGGTTGGGAAAGAGACGGGAGTACGTGCGCCATGCGTGCACCTCTTCTCTTCGTGCACGTCCCCCACCTACGTGGGTGTGTGAGAGAGATACAAACCTAGACAAATGGCTTATGCGTTCGTGAGTGTTTTTTGTTTGGGGGGAGGTTGATTTCGTGAATGTATTTGCGGGAATATGTGTCGATGACATCTCAAACAAAATTTTGCATGCAATGTGTGTGAAATGGAGGCCTATCCATATCATATATAGAGGGCTGGGTGTCAGTGTCAAAACCGGCGGATCTCGGGTAGGGGGTCCCGAACTATGCGTCTAGGATCGATGGTAAGAGGAGACAGGGGACACGATGTTTACCCAGGTTCAGGCCCACTCTATGGAGGTAATACCCTACTTCCTGCTTGATTGATCTTGATGAATATGAGTATTAGAAGAGTTGATCTACACGAGATTGTAATGACTAAACCCTAGAAGTCTAGCCTATGGTAATGAGTATATGTGTTGTCCTTTTCCTGACTATCCCCTTCGGTTTATATAGACATCGAGGGGATATAGGGTTTACATGGAGTCGGTTACATAAGAAGGAATCTTCGGTCGCCAAGCTTGCCTTCCACGCCAAGTACAGTCCAATCCGGACACGGTGCAGTCTTCGGTCTTCATGTCTTCACAGCCCATTAGTTCGGCCCATGGATAACAGGCCGGACGTCTGAGGACCCCTTAGTCCAGGACTCCCTCAATAGCCCCTGAACTTGGCTTCAATGACGAGGAGTCCGGCGCGTAGAGTTGTCTTCGACATTGCAAGGCGGGTTCCCTCCTTCCGAACTCTAGAATAGTCTTCGGACGAAATAAGTGCATCCGGACCTGTTACGCACACCATACACAACCGCAGAGAGAATATAATATTTGCACAAATCCAATCTGTTGATAGCTTCTCTTCAACACGGCATCATGTCTGTCCGGTTATAATTTCAAACCATTTTTCTTCTGCCATCCCACGTTTCGAGACGTGGTTGCTATTGGCACATCTTTTTGAAACAGAGATCGTGTCCCCTTATCGCGGGATTCTCATCAATGCGGGCATGGGTAACTCAACCGTGCCGTTCATACAGCCCTAGGGAACAGGCAAATCCTAAGGCGAGTGAGGAGGCATTTAATATCTGTTGCCTTTATAAGGGGATAAGGATTCCCCTTCATCTCCTCACACCTTCTTTCTATGTTCACCCTTCCGATCTCAAGCTCCAGCACCCAAGTTCCCATCTCCTTTCCACTCAAGCGACCATGTTCGGATCTGGTGGTCAGGGCAAGTGCATGGTCTCCTCTGTCAAGGAGAAGGACATTACTGAGCTCCGGGCGGCCGGATATTTGGCAAAGGAGATCACCCATCGTCTGCCAGCCGAGGGACAAGTCGTCCCCACGCCAGAGCCCACAGAGAGAGTAGTCTTCATCCCCCATTTCCTCCACGGGCTAGGGTTTCCACTCCACCCTTTCATCCGCGGGCTCATGTACTATTACGGGATAGATTTCCATGATCTGTCCCCGAATTCCTTCCTCAACATCTCGGTGTTTATCGTCGTGTGCGAGGCCTTCCTCCGCATCCATCCCCACTTCGGGCTATGGCTCAAAGTCTTCAACGTGAAGCCAAAGGTGGTGGATGGTCAGCACGCGGAGTGCGGAGGAGCCATGGTGAGCAAGTTGTCCAACATCTCCTGGCCCAAAGGCACCTCTATAGAGACAGTAAAGGAATGGCAAAAGCAGTGGTTCAACATCACAGAACCTCACGGCACCACCTGGGCCGCAACTGCCGAATTCCGCTCTAGTGCTCCCACGCGGCTCACCTCCTGGGTTGAGAAGAGTCCAGACTGGTGTTCTCCTGGTGAGTTGATAGCGCTGCAGACGCGCGTTCAAAGCATGGTGATCAAGGACGTCAAGCTCATCGACGTTATCCAGGTGATGCTGGTCCGCTGGATTCTTCTGTGCCAGCGCCAAAGACGCCCTTTATGGGAGTTCAATCCGAAGAAGCACCAGACCCTGAGAAGGCTCTTAGACACCTCTCATGAAGGGGCCTGGAAGTAGATCTTTAAGGGCAACGAGAATCCACTGGCCACGGACTCAAACTGTGGTCACAATTATAAACGCCCCACCAACGAGGTATGTTTCTTTTCACGTATTCCCAACTCGAATGTTTCGAGGATGATGTTTGATATTTAGTATTGCTCCTTCAGGACTGGGTGGAGAAGGCGCAGCGGATCCAGTGTCCGGTGCCGCTACCCGAGGAACCGGTCATCCCGCGCCTGGCGAGGACGTTGGTGCCGGCGCCATATACGGCGCCGGAGAAGAAGGCCAAGAAGAAGGCCAAGGGGGCCAAGAGTGGCCCCTGCCACAAGAGCGCTTTGGACGCGATGTCCGAAGATGACGAGGCCCATTCCTCCGTCCCCGAGGACAATGATGAGGAAGAGGAGGAGGAGGAAAATAACCCTCCTCTCAAGGAGAAGAAGAAGAGGGTGGCCCCAGCACATCCGTAGGCGAAAGCACCCAAAAAGGGGAAGGGCGCCCCAGCGGTCAACACCGCATGGGATGTTGACAGTAGTCCAGAACGACGCCCCCGCACTAGGCCTTAGGCCACATCGTAAGCGACATGGCTCATTTATGCGCATATCCAGCCCTTTCTTTTTGTTATGCTAACATGGTTAATCCATACTTTTGCAGTCCAGCCCGTGACCTTATCCAACGTTCCTCATCTAGAGATTCGTTGGCTCCGCCGGAGATGGCGAGCATGTCACCACCGCCTGCTTGCTCCCCCGGGGCCAGGGACGGCACCGAAGTGTTATCCCGAAGGGCCGCTCCGAAGGGAGGAGCTCAGGACATTGTCCGGGGGGGCACCACAAGGAGGGACCTCCACTGCCGGACAGATGGGGGAGCATATCCCCAAGGAGACTGGCGAAGAGGGCCGTATTGAGTTCGGCCCTCAGCCGGAAACGATTCCGTAGATCCATATGGCTCCGGAATCAGGCGAGCACCCTCCTTCGAAGGAGGGGGTGTGCCAATTCCACCAGTGGCCCCTGTCCACCCAGGGGTGCCGGATGACCTGATGGAGGAGCTATGAGGTGCCTCCGTTGTGGACGAGCATCGTGTCCTTATGGGTGCGGTGATCGAGAAGGTTCAGTCCGCCAAGAGTGGACTAGACGAAGCCTGCAGCAATATGTTGACGGGTTGCGAGGTAAGTGACATAGAAAGAGGAAAACCCCATGTACTCAGTAGCCCCTGAGACACTGTCTGGAGCTCGGCAAGAAGAACCAGATAGAGGATCAACCTCTTATTGTAGGAGACTAACAGAATATGTATGAATAAGTAGGCGCCGCTGTTGGCCGCGACCTCGCATACTGCCGAGGTCTCCGAGCTGAAGCGAAAGCTGGAGCGGACCGAGAACGAGCTCGGCGAGATTAAGGTTCGGCTCTAAGGGAAGCAAGGTGAGGAACGACTTTCTATATGTTCGAGAAAGGATAAGTGTTGTGTAGTGACAGCGGTATCGTTATATGTGCAGAAGCCGCGACCGAGGTCGAGGCCCTGACGAAGACCCTGGGCAAGGCCGAGGAGAAGGCTGTCCAGCAGCAAGCTGCCCGTAAGAAGCTCAAGGCTCGGGTCAAAGAACTCTAGCAGGAGCTCCAGGATGCGGTGAAAAAATGTGAGACATTGGAGCATGATGCGTCGGTTCAAGGGACCGAACTTGCCAAGGCTCGTCAAAGCACGGAGACTACCTGGAATGAGGCCCAGGCCGCCCTCCAGGAGATCCAGGAGGCCAAGAACAGCACGACAGGTAAGGCATTTTAAGATGCAAAGCAAGTATGCGGAGAAGTAGAACCTTTTACTAACTCGAGTTTGGAGTTCCCTAGGGGCCTTCGCGGATTTGCCATGCAGTGTATCCGATGTCGCAGAGTTCTATCGAGCCGAAGGAGGGGGTTCCACGGAGAGGCTATTCTGGTCGCAGTATGTGGCACCAAAGCATCCTGTGTCCTTCACCAATCAGCTGAAACAGCTGGTGGAGCTGCATAGGGTGACCGAACTAGCCATTAAGGATTTGATAATCCGGCTATGGCCAGCCGAAGCTATGCCCAGTAGCTACTTCGGACTCGTGAGGCAGGTGGTGAACGCCTGTCCTCGGCTGGACGACGTGAAGCGCTCGGCCTGTATTGAAGGTGCGCGCATGGCCTTCGCCCGTTGCAAGATGTGGTGGGCGAAGATGGACGCCGTCGAGGTGACCAGGGGGCCACCAGAGGGCAAGGAACACCGTACACCGGAATGGTATTTTTCGGATGTCCTGGAGGGGTCTCGCCTTGCTACAGCACAATGTTCACATGACATTGTGTTTGAATGAATGTATTCATGTTTGTCTTTGCCTTGTATTCTGAGAAACAAAGCATGTTTTGTTAATGCAATTTTGTTATGCTTTGATTGTTTCCTCCTATGCGGCCGTGTTATATGTAATCTAAGGGTTGGCCAGTCGTCGGCTTCTGCCCTCATGTAGATAGTACGGAGGTGTTCGGGATGGAATCTAAACAATCTTGATCCAATTACATGGTCCTTGAAGGAGTTGTTTAGTGCAACGAACAAGGCAATCGGACTATACGGCTTAAACGCCCTCACTTAGCCATAGGAGTTTTATAATAAAGCATGGGTGCAGCCCCTGGTTCGAGCCAGAGTGTTGTCGTCATCTGATCGGGAAGTGCCGATCTTTCGCATAATGCGGATAAAATCTCCAACGATTTGTAACCCTCGAGTGGCTGACCGGCTCTCGTCGTATCATGACAGTCAGTTTTCGGCTTTCTCTACTGAGGTGCTTGTCCGGTCCAAGCCAGGGCACAATCGCAGTAGTTCTCCCTTTACTACCCTAGCCGATGGAGCGGAATGTAAGGTAGCAAGCACAGGAGCCGGGCAACCCAACTGTTGACTAGACATGATTCGGAGCCAAAGCATATAATGCTAGATTCGGGGTGCCGAACTTATATATATAAGAAGTGTTCGGACTATGCTGTTGTATTGTGGGGCGATAGGTAGCCCCTGGCGAATATGAAACGTAAAATAGTGTCGATGCAGCAGATAGGAAGATTGAAATAAAGCAAAGTAAGAAACGAAAAACATAAGGACTGGGCCACAAACCATTTTTATTATAACTGGATGGATATGTCAAGGCGTATCTTGTATAGATGGTGCTGGAAGTATCCGGCCATTTAACGTGCCGGAATCCGTATGGCGCAGCGTGCGGGTCCTGAGAAATAAGTGTGAATACCGACAAGAAGAACGTGTAAAGGTTACCCTACACACCTGTGTTGCTTGCCTCCGTTGCGTTCCAGTCCTTCTAGAGGACTTGATATTAGGCCTGCGAAAAGGTGCCTGTAATGAGAAAAATAAGTAAAAGTATGTTAGTCCGGGATCGGTTTTTCCGAATTGTAGCCCCCAGGTTGTCTCGTGCCTCCGTTGATGTCCATGGAATTTTGAGTGCGTAATTGTGTACGCGTGGTACAAATGCCACTACCTCATTGGGGCTGGGACGGAGGCCGAATTGCTAGTCAAGCTCTTGACGAGCCGCGTTGTCCTGTTGCAGTGTAGTCCGGACTCTCTTGATGGTGTCCGGGGGCTCGGCATCTGGATGCCGCTTGAGAAGGCCGTTCTGTACATCTGCTGCCAGGGCGGCGGTTTGCTCCTCTATTCGGAGGGAGCATTCCGTATTGCCATTGACTGTTATGAGGCCGCGTGGACCGGGCATCTTGAGCTTGAGATAAGCATAGTGTGGCACTGCATTAAATCTAGCGAACGCGGTTTGTCCGAGCAGTGCGTGGTAGCCAATGCGGAAGGGGACGATATTGAACATTAACTCTTTGCTTCGGAAGTTGTCCGGAGAAGCGAAGACCACCTCCAGCGTGATTGAGCCCGTACAGCGGGCCTCTACACCTGGTATGACTCCTTTAAAGGTAGTCTTTGTTGGTTTGATTCGTGAGGGATTAATGCCCACCTTTTGTACTGTATCCTAGTACAGCAAATTGAGGCTGCTTCCCCCGTCCATCAGGACACGTGTGAGGTGGAATCTGTCGATGATTGGGTCAAGGACCAGTGCGGCCGAACCGCTGTGGCGGATACTGGTCGGATGATCGCATCGATCAAAGGTGATCGAAAATGACGACCATGGATTGAACTTGGGGGCGACTGGCTCTACCGCGTAGACGTCCCTGAGTGCTCGTTTGCGCTCCTTTCTGGGGATGTGCATGGCGTATATCCTATTCACCGTTTTGACTAGGGGGGATTTCTTCTGTCCCCCGGTGTTCTACTGCAGGGGCTCTTCATCATCGTCCTCACTTTGTGATCCATTTTCTTTGTTTTCGGCATTTAACTTGCCAGCCTGCTTGAACACCCAACAATCCCTGTTGGTATGATTGGCTTGCTTATCCGGGGTGCCGTGAATTTGCCACGGGCGGTCGAGTATGCGGTCCAGGCTGGAAGGTCCTTCGTTATTTCTTTTGTAGGGCTTCTTCCGCTGGCCAGACTTGGAGCCATTGAATTCGGCATTAACTGTGGTGTCCTCGGTGTTGTCGTCATTGCTTCGACATTTGTGTCTATTGCGCTGGGCCTTGCCGGTGATGTTTTTGGCCTCGGTGGGGCCTGCCTCGCTGGCTGCGTTTTTGCTACGAGCCAACCAGCTATCCTCGCTTGCACAAAAGCGGGTCATGAGTGCCGTAAGGGCTGCCATTGACTTTATTTTTTCTTGTCCGAGATGGCGTGCTAGCCATCCGTCATGGATGCTGTGTTTAAAGGCTGCTAGGGCCTCGGTATCCGGACAGTCAATGATCTGGTTCTTCTTGGTTAGGAACCTAGTCCATAATTTTCTGGCTGATTCTCTAGGTTGTTGAACTATGTGGCTTAGGTCATCGGCGTCTGGTGGCTGGACATAAGTTCCTTGGAAGTTGTCGAGGAAAGCCTCTTCCAAGTCTTCCCAGCTGCCGATGGAGTTCTTAGGCAAGCTATCTAACCAGTGCCGAGCTGGTCCTTTGAGCTTTAATGGGAGGTATTTGATGGCGTGGAGGTCGTTTCCTCGGGCCATGTGGATGTGGAGGATGAAATCCTCAATCCATACTGTAGGATCGATTGTGCCATTGTACGATTCGATATTGACGGGCTTGAACCCCTCGGGGAATTCATGATCCAATACTTCATCTGTGAAGCAGAGCGGGTGTGCGGCGCCTCTGTATCGGGATGCATCATGGCAGACCTCCGAGGGAGTCCGTCTGCGGTATTCGGCCTGAGCATGGTTAGGTTTGTCACATCCGAATAGGTGGCCGTCGTCGTGCCTCGAAGCACGTCCTCGCGATCCATAGATCGATCTTGTGTGTCCTGCTTTACAGTCTAGTGTCTGTCGGAGGTTGTACATATGACTCCAGACTTTTCCGTCTTTATTATGGCGGGGTGGTAGGGCGGTCTGCTATTCGGCCTGAGTTGCAGCTTTATCCCGACCGCGGGGTGGCCGTTCGGCCGCCCTGTCCCGACCACATGGTGGTCGGTCCGCATTACGCGAGGGAGATATGTGCTCCAGCACCTCCTCATCGAATTGAGGTAGCAGTCTGCATTTCTGGTAGCTCTTGGCCGGACGGTTGAGGCCGTATTCCTCGGCTGTGAGGACATCAGTCCATCTATCGACCAGCAGGTCCTGTTCGGCTCGAAGCTGTTGTTGTTTCTTTTTCAGGCTCCTTGCAGTGGCTATGAGCTAAAGCTTAAAGCACTCCTGCTCGAGAGGATCCTCAGGCATGATGAAGTCTTTGTTGCCAATGCTTGTCTCCTCCTTGGAGGGTGGACGATAACTATAGTCCTCCGAGTCATCTTCTATGGCCTGTTCGTCAGGGTTGTCTTACCTGCTGTCGTGTTCCGGTTCGGATGTAGCCCCGACAGGGTCTTCGTTGTTTTCGGCATCGCCCAGGGTACTATTCTCTCCGGTGCCAGTGTTGTCGTCCTTTGAACGGCGGGGCTTGGGGTGGCGTTTGGGCCGCCAGTGCTTGGACTGTGTCTCGGAGGTTTTATTCGCATCTGGCTCTTCTTTGTCGTCGCCGGATCCTTTAGGTGTATCAACCATGTACACGTCATATGAAGAGGTAGCCGTCCAACGTCCAGTGAATTGTGGGTCTTGGCCTTGCTCTTTGTCAGCATCGTCGTCCATACCGTTGATGTCTTTGGAGCCATAGTCAAGTACGTCAGTTAAATCGTCGACGGTGGCTATGAGGTGGGTGGCGGGTGGGAAGCAAAATTCCTCATCATCCGTCTCTAGCTCGAACCAGACATAGTTCGGCTGTGAGTCCTTCTCCAAGGACAAATTCTTAAAAGAATTTAGCACGTCACCCAAAGGCGAGTGCTGGAAGACGTCCGCGGCGCTGAACTCGAAGATCGATAGCCGATCTAACTCGGTGTCCGCGGGCGTACACAGTTCAGAACTTACAGCTGGAGACGAGTCCGAAGTTCCGTTAAAGCGACTGCTACAGGGCATCGAGTCCATGTGCGGCTCTAACTCCACGGACTCTGAGGCCTCGGATGGCTCAACCTGCTTTGGCTCTAAGGTCGTTGCAGCCATAGGAACCATCTCCTAGGTGTGAACCGATGACAGATTTAAGTCACGTTCATCAGGATGCAGGGGAGCGATCGCCGCAGGCTCAAATCCCTTGAAGATCAAGTCTCCATGGATATCCGCGACGTAGCTGTCGATCTGCTCCAGATGGCCAAGCGAGTTGGCCCGTAGTACGAAGCCGCCGAATACGAAGATCTGTCCGGGGAGGAAGGTTCCTCTTTGGACAGTGTCATGATTGACGATTGAAGGGGCCATCGAGCCTCTTGTCGACGGCATAGTGGAACTCTCAATGAAAGCACCAATGTCGGTGTCAAAACCGGCAGATCTCGGGTAGGGGGTCCCAAACTGTGCGTCTAGGATCGATGGTAACAGTAGACAGGGGACACGATGTTTACCCAGGTTCGGGCCCTCTCTATGGAGGTAATACCCTACTTCCTGCTTGATTGATCTTGATGAATATGAGTATTACAAGAGTTGATCTACCATGAGATCGTAATGACTAAACCCTAGAAGTCTAGCCTATGGTAATGAGTATATGTGTTGTCCTTTCCGGACTGTCCCCTTCAGTTTATATAGACACCAAGGGGATCTAAGGTTTACATGGAGTCGGTTACATAAGAAGGAATCTTCGGTCACCAAGCTTGCCTTCCACGCCAAGTAGAGTCCAATCCAGACACAGTGCAGTCTTCAGTCTTCATGTCTTCATAGCCCATCAGTCCGGCCCATGGATAACAGGCCGGACGTCCGAGGACCCCTTAGTCCAGGACTCCCTCACTGGGTGATCCACGAGAAGAGAGGCAGGGGTCATAGATATCGATAGAGTCGAAGAGAGGATCAAGTGGGTGGGTGCGAGATTGATGAAGAGAGCCATCGAAATTGTGTGTCTGTGTGTGCAAGTCAAAGATATAGGGAGGCTGACCTACCGGAACGTCAGAGCGCACAGATCAAGTTTGTGTGTGGTAGGGAGACATGACTAGAGCGCTCGATGTATCTGTGTGTGGGGGGGGAGGGGGTGGGGGAGGGGTAGGCAGAGGCCTAACTATAGAGGTAGAACGACTCGTGTATGTGTTGAGAAGGAGAGACCTAGCTATGTCTTGAGGGAGATCGGTCGACATCCATACATAACAGAAGGACGGGAAATAGGATGGGACAGAAAGAGAGAGGAGAGAGAGAGAGGGGGAGAGGGGTAGAGTGTTGCATGGGTGATGGAGTTGCTTCTCGAAGATGGTGGGAGAGGCCTACTAGACAAACTGAGGGTGGAACTGCAATATTATCAATAAGAGTGGGGATGTGTTTCTGTGTGTGCGTGTGCGTGTGCGTGATAGGTCTATCGGGACGCATCCATGGATGATGAAGGGGAACCATGTGTTTGGTAACCAAACCTAACTAGATCGGCGGATCAATTGTTGTTTGTAAGAGGAAGGGAGAGAAATAACTAATGAGGTAGATCGATCAACGCATGGGGAATAACGAGTTATAACGACCTAGCTAGCTATATGTATAGCGGGAGATCGGTCGGTGTATGTCCATTTGTTAGAGGCAAATAAGGCCCCGGCGAGACGGCTAGACAGTGAGAATGGAGCTAGGAGGTGGTGCGAGATGCCCAGGTACTAGCTAGATAGGGGGAGGAGTGTGCAGTTGTGAGATCGATGAAAAGAGGGGAGAGAGTTTACATGTGTGTGGGGCCGTATGAGAGACACGAGGCCAGGTCACATAAAGGAGGAGATTGAAGGTGTGTGTGTATGTTGTAGGCAGACATCGCTGGAGAGGTTTATCGATCGGTGTGTGTCGGAAAGGAGTTGTGGAGACTATGGGAGAATGACCTAAAGAAAAAAATGAATGTGCGCGATGGATAGAATGCTGAGGGAGGGGGAGGGGAGGAGGGCGTGTGCATGCACGAGACAAAGTTAGTGGTAGCTACAAAGGTTGGAGGATTGTGTGGGTGTAAGAGACTAACAAAGATCATAATTTGATATGGAAGTGGATTCATATATTTGAATAGGAGATCATAGTGTTTTAAACATATGCATGCATGAATATAGCGGTGATACGCGTGTTGTGGTTTTGCACATGTTATACCATAATGTGATAATGCATTGCATTTGCAACTCACAGCTAAATGTCGGACAATCTAAACCATACTATACATCAAACAATCTCACATTTTATTTAAATTTGTGATAATGTGTGGCATTTGCAGCTTACAACTAAATATCGAACAATCTAAACAATACTATATATTGAACATTCTCACATTTTATTTGAATTTGTGGTAATGTGTGGTGTTTGCAACTCACATCTAAATACTTGTAGGCGTAGGGGGCGGGGCACCATACATAATGTGATAAACACATTATACATATGATACATGGTTTAGATTATGAAGATCTAGCTAGAGCTTGAAATGTACTATGATTTGAAATCAACATAAAGTGGATTCAAAAAATTGAGTTCGAGTTCATATAGTACACATAGTTCATATGTAACTCGAGACTAATCATGTGCTGTGCTGTGAAGATAATACACAAACGATGGTTTAACTTGACAATAATGATGATTGTAGATCTTATTAAAACAGAGAAACGAATTCAAATGTTTTGACTTCTCAACAATCATTATTGTAGATCTTATTCAGATAGAGAAACGAATTCAAATTTAGTTCATATTGAAGCGGTAGTATATACGTTTGGAATGCACTAAAACGTTCATTTGAGTAGTAGGTTGCATGCATTATACACGTAGTGAAATATTTTAATTGAACATAACATGAATTCAAAGTTTCGAATGACATTTGTAGTGTGAATTGATTTGGTACAGTACACGTTAGGCTTCTCTGGAAATTTCAACCCGCGCCTTGTTAGCCCAAAATATTTAAGATATATCTTTGTCTCATTGTGCTCCGACAACACCCTCCATCTCAACCCGTGCCTTGCTATTCCAAAATTACAACGCGTGCGAAAACTCCGACCTCCTGTGAAATCTCGACACGCGAAATGCCCGTGATACCCCTGAACCGAAAGAACCGCCTCAAATCGGTGGGGGTACTTTCGTAACTTACCCCACATTTCGGACAAGCGCGTCCCTAAGCCATGGTTCCCCACTCACATCCCATCTGTCCACCCATTCGTACACCGAGGCTGGGAAAACCCGCGAAGCCCCACACCCTCCTCCGTTCGCCACCCAGCCGGAGCCTCTTCCCCAACGACATCGTCCATGGCAACACCTCGACGTCCCTCATCCACCGTACTGGATGAGGATTCGTCGTTGATCTGGTCGTCTCGCCGGTTCAGCCACCCCGTCCTCCACCTCCAAGGAGTTGCCCCGATGTTCCCCTCGTCTTTCGCGCCACCTCCGTTACCACACCGCCATCTTCACCTGCACCACCGGAAGAGCATCATCATCACTGTTTCCTCGGATGAAACTGCGGCCTAATCAGCGCCACCAAAGAGGTTGTACACTAATCGCCACATTTTCTTCTTGATTCGATCTCACGGTGCTGCCGGTGCTCGGTCCCGAGCCGACACGGCGCGGCTCCATCCATGGCGGCATCGCCGGCCACTTCCTCCACGGCGTCGCTCCCTCAGCGGTGACGTCCACATCAGTAGGAGATGCTGCTGCTTTAGCTCTCGCTCGCACTGCTGCTCTGCTCTTGCTCTCCGTCCCCTGCCTTGTCTGCTCTTGCTCGTGCTGCTGCTCTTGCTCTTGATTGCGATGCTGCTCCGATTTAGCTACACTTCATTCGACTGAATTGACTTTTGGGTCAGTCGATTTTCAAGGGGTGGGGGGCTCGCCGGAGTTAAGGAAGAACCATCCGCAGCGGGGAGGGGGGCTCACCGGAGAGGTACCTCACTATCTATCTTAGGGTTCAGGGTGGGGGCTGTGGTCATCGGCGGTGGTGTGGCAGTAGCGTGGGGATCGCCGGAGAAAAAGCTCGTCACGGGGGGCCTAGAGGGACGGCCGGGGCGGCGGCGGACCGATGGTGGGGAGTGTTTTCGGGGCGGGCGGGGCAGCGCACCGCGGGCGGCGGGTGGCGGGAGTTTGGCCGGTGGTGGCTGGCGGCTCAGGGGGGTGGAGGTTGAAGATGAACTGCAGGCCCTTGATTTCATATCCAACGGGTGCAAAATCGACTGACCAAAGATGAAAAAGTCAGTCGAATGACATGTAGCCTCACCTCTGGTGCGTTCAATTTCGACATTAAAATTCAGTTTTGACAGCAAAATTCAGTTTCGACAGCAAAATTCAGTTTCGACAGTTAAGTTCAGTTTCGACAGTTAAATTCAGTTTCGGCAGTTAAGTTCAAAGATGAGCGGCTGATGTATTTTACATCTAGAACTTTGTAGTTATGTATTTTATGTCATCTATTGGAGATGCTATTAGAATTCCACTCAGGTTAACGTTGTCTCTCTTGTCCTGCTTCAGCCTCGGCATCGTACAACTCATCGGAGCTGCTTCAATGACGAAACCCTCCATCACAGTGGAGAAGTACCTTGGGCTCCATCTCCAGACGCCTAAGATCTTCTTCCCCTCCTCCTACAGCCAAGTCAGTCGGAGCATCCTCACCGGCCAACCCAATCACGCTGAGATCGACATGGCTTCGCCAAAGAGGTTGTACACTTGTTGCATCTCTTTTTTACTCTACATGTTATATATATATATATATATATTGTCCACCGAGCACACGGAGTAATGGGAAATACAATTATTTTATCCTACTATATGATAAGCAGTGAGGTACCAGGCAACTTAGCTATCCGTGATGGACTCTCTTAAACGCCACCATTATTTATCTCTGCGCGTTTGAGCTGTGCATTTGTCGATGGCCCTGGGAGCTGAGCTAGTAGGGCAGGGGCCTGGGTCCAAAGTAATAGAAGTAGCACAAAAACATTTTTTAGTGTAGGCTTTTCCTTGCTCAAGCCTGCCTACTAGAATCGCTAGTGCTTGAAAGGAAAAGTGAATGAAAAACATAGGAATTGGAAAGTTTCCTATGGTACTACTTTTCATGAATTAGGTGCAAAGGAATGGAGCAAACGAAAACTGTAGGATTTGTTCCTTTAGTGTCTCCTTGAAAGAAAAACTGTAGGAATTTTAATTTCCACTTGTCCTCCTTTTCAAATTCCTATTCATGAATCACAAGACTAAGAGATAGTAGCATAATAGCATTATAGCCGTACATTTTCTTATGGTTTGACTTAATCTCACTATGCTTCTTTGCATCCTGTGTTCTTCCAATTGTTGTGAACCAAACACCCAGATTGGCAGAAATCCTGTGTTTTTAAATTCTTTGTTTTGCACGTGCATTCCTATCCTATTCTTATCTATTTCCTATCCCTGCATTGTTAGAATCCTCAAATTCAAACAAGCCCTTACATAATTACTTTTGTTACAGATATGTGTCAAAGAAAACCTTGTGTGGTTTGTCCTGCTCCTGCGGTGCTGTGTTCCACCCCAGCTCAGTTGCTCCAACGACGGAAGGGTTCACCACAATAGGGATCCGCTCTCTAGACTGTCTTTCGCTGCCTCAGATCTTCTTTCCCGCCCCCGGCAACCACGACAGCTACATTACCATCATCAACTGAGCAGATGACCTTGAGGACTACACGGGTCCGCAAGAGAGGTCGCACTCTTCCGTGTCTGCTTAGGTTATGCATCGCCTAATATGATGACATGCTACTTTATTGTCGTGTTCACCTATTAGACTCCGAGCCAGGTCCAAACTTATGCTGAAACTTGAGTTTTTAAATGGTTGTGGGGTACATATTGGAGCAGCAATCAGTACTATCTGTCTACTATCTGGTTAATCTCGGGTGTCTACTATGAGTTTCATGTTGGGTGCAAAACATTAAAGGAGCCATTATTTGTATTTTTTAACTAAAGCTATTATCTGCCTGCTATAATTGGCTTTGGGTCTATCCATAGTTTGCTACCATCACTCTGGATTTGTGCATGCACTCCTTACATAATCTTAATATGTTTTATTCCTATGCATGTCAGTTATTGTACACAATGGAACTGAACATGTAGAGCAAAAGAGACGAGCCTTGCATGGCAATAAAATTTCATGCAGATGTCGCTCCATGGTGGGCGCAAAGGTAGCCCCCTCCACCCATTTCAAATCATAATTAAGAGGAAGATAACTGTTCTGAGGGGGATTTAGAAGCAGAAGACCACTCCTATTTACCCCATGAGGTCTTCGCTCTAACTTGGCATGCTAATGTTGGTAATATCATGCATATGGTGCCTTGCATTGCTTACTGTATACATCAAAGATGTCATCTGCTTAGTTTAGACATGCTTTGTGTCAATGCCATCTGTTTAATTTCTTTATTGTATATGTGAATCATGCAATGCCATCTTGTTTAGCCAGGCATCATATATGTGAATTTTGCAATGCCACCCTGGTTAGCCAGTCATCTTATATGTGAATTATATCACAACATCATTTTTTTATTACGTGTTAAATTTGTCAACAATTTTAGTACATTCAATTACTCTTCCTGTGCATCAGCCATTCGACACGGTCATGGAAAAAACTGGAGTGGAAACAAGGTCTTCAGAGCAGACAATGCTATCTGATGAAGCGCATGTCTTGCTAGTTACAGATAGCTCCTCAGAGGAGGATTCAGAGACAGATGACCAGTCCTATTCCCCCCGAGGTGCATGCTCTAACTTGGCAGGGTTATGTTGCTCATATCGTCCTTATGGTATCTTGCATTGCTATGTCATTTGCTTAGTTTAGACATGCTTTGTGTGAATGCCACCTGTTTAGTGTCTAATTACCATATATGTGAATTATGCAATGCCATCTTGTTTCAAGACATTATATACGTGAATTATGCAATGCTATCTTGTTGCAAGGCATTATATGTGTGAATTATGCAATGCCATGTTGTTTAGCCAAGTGTCATATACGTGAATTATATCATGCTGTCCTTTTTTGTATTTCTCATTGCTTTTGTCGACAATGTTTGTATCTTCAACTGCTCTTCCTGTGCATCAGCCATTTGAATTGGTGATGGAGAAATCTGGAGTGAAAACAAGGTCTTCAGAGCAGACAATGCTACCTGCTGAAGCAGATATCTTGCTGGTTACAGATAGCTCTTCAGAGGAGGATTCAGAGGCACATGACAAGTCCTATTATCCCCCTAAGGTGTATGCTCAAACTTGGCAGGGTCATATTACTCATATCATGCATATGTTGTATTGCAATGCTTAGTTTTTACATCATGTACACGATATTGAATGCCATCTCCTTAGTAGACACATCATATATGCAATTTCCCTCTGCTCACTTCCTTAGTATATAATCATATATTTGAATTATATCATGCCATGTAGTTTACATAGACAGCATGTATCTGGATTATGGCATGCCAACCCATTTTCTAAAGACATAATATAGTTATATCATCTCATCCTATTTACATAGTCATCAAATTTTGAATTATGTCATTCTATCCTTGAATTATATCATGCCATCATGTTTCCATCAACGGCATGTTTGTGATTTATGGCATGCCAACCACTTTAATAGACACATCGTATAGTTATATCATGTCATCCTGTTTACATAGTCATCATATATTTTAGTATGTGATTCTATCCTATTTAGTTAGCCATCATACATGTGAAATTGTGTCATGCTATCCTGTTTAATTAGCCATCATATATGTGAAATTATGTCCTGTTGTTTTGTTAGACCACATAAATGTGAATTATTTCATGCCCTGTTTTCTTCCCTACTATCCATTGCACCTGTCTATCTTACAATGTCTGTACATTCAATTACTTTTCTTGTTTATCAGCCATTTCAATTGGAGGGGGTGATGGCAGTATCTATGGGAGTAAAAACACGGTCCTCAGAAAAGATCGTGCTACCTGTCGATGGAGATAGAACCACGGTTGTACTTGTGCAAGAACCAGCCCCATCACACATAACCCAGACTCACGTAGATTGTGCCCCTACCCAGTTGGACAGAGAAATAGCTACACCCCTTCTAACCCCAACCCCAGCAGATAGTAACCCAGTTCCCATTGACACAACACCATCTCCACCACAGAGCACCCAAACTTGAGCAGTTAGTAAGGCAACTGCAGTGCCCAAAGCACGAGGACCACCACTCCGAACCCCAAGTCAATGCTTAAAGCAGAAGAATAATTGTTCTCAGGTCAGGTCCTGTAGCTATGGTTCATACTACTTTGCTCTTGCATCACTATATTTACTCATACCGACTAATTTCAAATTTGAAGGATGCAATTGAAACTCCAATGGCGCAACAGGTATGTTTTAAACCTGTTTCTTTAACGTGTTTGCTGTTGTAACTTGCTCTATATTGATTTCAGTTTCAATTGAATAAACAATTATGTTCTCATGCCATGCACATTACAAGTGTTGTTATTGTTGTGTAGTTTCCCACACTTATACTCTGTCTATGCTACTTTGTCTTAAATAGATATGATTCGAACTGTATCTATCTTGATTTGGCAACATAAACTACAATGATATAAACCATACAGTGACCATACTACATAGATATATGTTTGTTTCATGCTGGTATCTTGTCCACCTTACTACTGAACTGGTTTACCAAAATGAGTTTCATATACTACATTGTAAACCTGTGATGTGTTTGTTTGTTTCTCTTTTAGAACGCGGATAAACTATTGGAGAAGAGTACCCCGTTATGCAATGGTAAAGGAAGTAATGCAGATAAGGTTCAAGATAGTGAGACATACCTGTTGGTCTCCAACAAAGCTGATAAAAACTATATTGAAGACACCGAGACAACCCCAAAGTCCTATCTTGATGTAGTGTTCGAGTTACTGGCTACTACTGCTGGCACCAGCTCTTTGAACTCGCTGCCTGAATCAGTTCGGCTTCTTGAGTCTCAACTTCAAGTTGGAAGACATCGATCAGATGTTATGCGACAGGAAACCGAAGGACTGAGGAAGTCCCTGCAGAATTCAGATGCATACTTTCTGGTGCAACAGCAAGTGTTGGAGGATTTAAGCGCCAAACAAGAGGAAGTTAATAAGCTTGCTAAGCATCTTGCCAGCATTATGGGTACCCAGGATATTGTTTCTTGAGCTCTTCTGAAGTGGTTTCAGTTCTAGACTTGTTTTGCTGTGGCGTTTATATGCTGCTTTGTTCCCTATATTTGCACTGGTGGCGAACTTTGATGCCCAGTGGATGTAATATGTGTAATAGCCGTGATAGCCTAGCGTAAGTTCCTTGCTAATTTATTTCCTTATTTTCTTGTTCATTGGTTTTCTTGTAGTCAGTGTAGTTCTTTTTCTGCGGCTTGCTAGTGGCCGCAATAACCTATTTTTTAAAACTAGGCCACAATAACCATGGGCTACATATTTACTGTAGTTAACATGGGGCTCCTACGGGCCGTAGAAACAATGGGCCTTCTATGGGGCGTAGAAACAATGGGCCTTATACGGGCCATAAACACAATGGGCCTTCTACGGGCCGTATCATCAATGGTCCTTCTCCGGGCCGTATGATCGGTTGGCCAAACATGGGCCAACAACAGACCACATTATGGCCGTAAATGGGCTAGAGTTGAAATCGTCCATTCATGGGCCGACCATAACGGGCTGTCGTTAATCGGCCGTATTTGATGATGCTATGAAAATGGCCTAACGTATTAGTGGGCCACAAACGGACCGACTGTAACCATGGGCTGAATTTGGCCCACAAGCAGAAAATGGCAGTAACGGGCCATAAGTAAACGAATACTATAAATGAGCCCAAGAATAAATGGGCCCTGAGAAGGCCGAAAGATAACATGGGCTGGAAACGGCCCAACGGAATAATGGGCCGTTAATGGGTATAAAGTGATACACTATTCATTACGGGCCAGTTTCACCACGTGCCATTAATGGGTCGAGGGTTACTAAGGGCCTCATATGGGCCGAAAGACGTCAAGGGCCATACATGGGCTGGAAGTTAAAATGGGCTGGAATTATATTGGACGGCCCAAATGACGCTACTGGGCCTAATTTGGATAGGCCGTAAACAGGCCCTGGGTTAGCGGGCTGTAAATGGGCTATATGCGAACAGGCCGTTAACAGGCTTGCCGTGGGCTGGCCCGCCACCTTTTGACCAAGTCAAACGGGCCGGCCTTTTCACATGAATGGGCCTCTGTTGGGCCATGCCACGTGTCGACGTATCATAGGCGCTTTGGGTCCAATGAGTGGATGACATCTGTCCCAACAGTGAGCTGACATGTGTTTCCTCCAGCCAATGATGATTTTACATGTTACTCCGATGTGAATACTAATCCTTTTTGATCATCGAGACTGTCATGTCAATCCTTTTCAATCGGCGTGTTTCTCTTCAAGTGGATCCGATCATTTCGACATCCGCAAGATCAATTATCAGTTTTTGCTCAACGATGTTTGTTTTCATCCGTCTTCAAGTTGCTTTTGTTTTCCCGCCCACCCACCCTTTTTCTTCAAGGATTCATATTTCTTCATCAAGTATCCATCTTATTCGTGTGAAGCCTCTCTACTCCTTTTCCGTCAATGTTCTTATCCGGCGATTCTCATGAAGATTCTAATGGAGCTTCAAGCTCATCATTCTCGGTTTTCTTTCTTCTCCGGTGGATTCAATTCAAGCTTTTGGTGTTGATCATATCCTTTCCTCGTTTCAGAAGTTTTATCATACCGGTGCACCTCATAATCATCCACTCTTCGCTATTCATTTGTTCTGGAGTGCTCAAGAAATCTCAAAAGATTCGTGTTTCCACTCTGCTTTCGTAATCCTTTCAAGCTCTTTCGAGATTGTTATCTCATTCTAGCCATTTAATTCAACTGGTGCAATCTCTCTCTTTAAATATTTTCAACGGTGGTTCTTTTGAGTGGGCCCTAACCCACAGGTCTTTTTTCCAGGATCTTACCTGACTCTTCTAATCTTTCCGGAGTTTTTCTCAAATCTTATAAAGTTTGATGTAAGAATGAATATCCATCAGTCAAATGTCCTTCTCTAAGATCTTCCAAATTCTTTTCATCATTGGTTCAACCTTTCTAATTTTCATCCCAGAGTATCTCAACAATTCATGGTGGTGTTTCTCATCATCATTCTTTGCATTTGAAGACCGAAGAAGAGTTCTCCATATCTTGCTCCATTCTCTTCAAGATTCATGGTTCTAGCTTCGTGCTATCCTCTCATGATTGTTTTCAATTGTGAAAATTATTTTCATCCATCCGGATCATTTTAGGAGTCTTTTCATTTTGATTCTCCGGAGCCCATCATCTCAGAATTATTCATTCCAGCTTTCAGCTATCGTTCTCCAAATCTTACCGGTACATCATTCAAATATTCTCTAATCAGTTCATGATCTCTTCGTTCTCTTGCATCAAATTCTCTCAAGTATCTTCATTCGTTCTCTAACTGTTCCCAGTGTTTCTTTATCTTTTCTTCGTTCATTTTCAATTCTTACGGTGGTTCGTTCAAGATTTCTCTTCCTTTGTTATTGTATCAATTCATTCATTCTTTCCAATCCTACCAGTGGTTCATTGAAGATTTTCTCAAGTTGGCGCGATATATATCTTAATCCTTTCTTTGAGAATAAGTAGTATGCCAAATCCGTTGCTTGTCATCAACTTCAATTGGTGAAGGATACGCATAACATAATTCTTATTCTTGCTTCATCCAAATGACAGATTCATTCCTCCGGAGTTCATTCACAATGACTAATTCTCGCTGTCAATTGTTCATCTTCTCTTTTTCCCGAAGTTCCAACCTTTTTCAATTATTTCACCACGGACATTCATATAAATCATTGCAAGGATTCAACTTGTGTTTTCGACCTCTCTTTCCTTCCGTTTGATCATTTCTTTTGTTACCGTAGTTCTTCATGAAGGTTCTACATGATGGTTCATAAAGGATGCTATTTCTTCTCGAAATTTTTCATCGAGATTCTTTTCTAAGAAGCTCAAGCTTTCTTCATATTGTAATCCGGAGTGCAATTCTTTTACCTTATCTTTTGAGGTGGTATTATGTCATTCTTGATAATTTGAGTTCATGTTTCATGATTCACATGTTGTCAAGAATGAGGTATTTAAACCCATCACTTTCTTCATTCGAGTTATCTTGTGTCATGTTTTCACCTAAAGCCTTCCCTAAGGATTGTTGCTCTCTTCACTCATCGTCTCGGATTGTGAAGATCATGTTTTTTCCTTGCTTATCCCATTTAACCGGAGTGCCATGCCCTCTTTTCAAGTTCTTCCCATTCTTTCAAGTTTTGGCTCCCTTCTCAACCGGAGTGCCGTCCAAAATTGTTCTTACCCTTTGTGCCATTCTTTCAATAATTCCGGAGGTAGTGTGTTGTTGATTTCATCAAGTATCCTCTCGTCTTGTCAAGTTCTTGTTAATTCCTTCCATTTTCAGTCGGAGTGCTGTCAAAATTATATCATTCTTAATCCTTCTCTATCTTGACTTAACCGGAGTGGTTTCAATATATATCTTGCCCTTCAACCTCAAGTTTTTTCGCAATGTTCTTTGTCCCTCTTTTCTAACGGAGTGTTTTCGACTTTGTTCACCTTCGTTTTATTCTTTTATCGAATTTGTTCAACCTCGCAAGGTTCTTTGGTTTCACTCTTTTGTCAAGAAGCAACTTAATTTTACCTCTTCTCTTTTCTCTTCTATTTTCCCTCCGGTGCCATTCTGGATCTCGGGTCGAGATCCTCTCGTAGTGGTGGAGTGTTGTGACGCCCCAAGACCGGAGCTTCAGTTGCCTTCCAGGGTTTCCGGGTTTCTCCGTGTGTTACATTTTTGCTTGCTCCTTTTATTTTTGCATTGCATCATGTCATCATGCCATCATATCATTAATTTTTGCAACTCAAATAAATAAACCGTATGGATCTTCGGTCCATTTAAACCGAGGGAATTCACATGGTGAGTTCTCTTTATAACATATCCTCCCGATATTAGGGAGCTATATTAAATATTTCATTTTCGGAATCACCCATAACACACGTGCAAAATATTTTCATGTCTATTCCTCTTCGAGTTTGACCTTCAAACCCTGCCAATATATCTCATCTCTTTTATCGAGACTCCTCTAAAAAATCTCAGCCCATTTAGAGTCCTTTGGAATGGGTTTCAAAATTCAAACATGTTGAATTAAATTCAACATGTGCGAATCTATTGTTCTCCAAAAACCCTCTTGCCATTTTATTTAAGTTCCTCACATTTTTGTGAGTCCAGGAAATTTATCCGCATGTCCAACTTCTTCCCCAAACACCTCCTTTCTTTTTCTTCTCTTCTCTTCATTGTTTTTTTCTGTTTTAGAAATAAGTTTGAGAGAGAGAGAGTTGAGGCCCCAGTCCAGACCAGCTGGGCCTCCTCCGCGGCCCACCTAGGCCAGCCGGCCTCTTTTGCCCCTCCTTGGCCCACACCCCTCTAACCCTAGGCCCAGCGAACCAACCTCCCTCTCCCTGCCCGATCCCACTCACCTCTCCCTCTCGTCCTCATCCACCGCCGCCAACACCCCCACGCAAGGCCCAGGAACCGCTCGACCCCCTCTCCCTCTCACTCCCACACGCATCGCTAGGGAGAGGCGCTCCCCAGCATGCCCGAGCCCGCGCCCCCGCCTCCTTCTCCCATCAGCGATGCCGTCCTTCTCCTCCACCGCCAGCCGTACGCCGGGAGCCCGAGCTCCGCCGGGAGCCGCACGCCCGCCACCCTCGACCCACCTCGCTGTCGCCATGCCAGGAGCCCTGCGCGCCCGACGCCGCCTCGTCTCCAAGTTCGCCGTCGCCAAGCTCTGTCTGTCTCCTCCGCCTGGTGCCTGCGCAGCCGCGCGTCAAGAGGCCGCCGCCAGCTCCTCCCTCGATCCCGTCGGAATCCAGCGCCGGCCTCGTCCCCTCCCTCAAGCACGCCTTTGCCTCCCTCCTTCCTATCCTGCAGCGCGTCCCCGACCACATAGGCCGAAGCCCCCGCTGCTGCGTCTAGGACAGGAGGTCCCCCATGGAGGCCGCCCCTTCCCTCGTCCTCTGCCATGGTTGTAGAGGCGTGCCATGAGTTGCCGTTGTGCTGCTTCGCCGTCCGGCCGCCGTCGTTGCCTGCCGCTGCTTCATCCGCCGACCCCTGCCTCCAGCCATCGCGCCTCGCCTCTGCCTCTGCATCCGGTGGCCGTGGCGCCTCGCTGTGTCGCCAAGTCATATCGTCGTGCCCCTGTCCAATCGTGTTTTAGCCCGAGGAGATGGTTGCGTCAACCTCTTGTTTGCCTCCGGCCGTCGTTGCCACCATGGCTTCCTGACCTCTTCACAGCCCGCATGCCGCATCTGCCTAGCGTCGTTTCGTCGCCGTGGACACAACAACTGTGGGTGCCAAGTTCCCCTTCCGGAGTCATCAAGTGCATGAGGACCCCGATCCCGAGAACGACTACTACACCGGAACGCCAAGTACATGGATACACCAAGTTCTTCTCCGATGCGTGTACGACAAGACGCGGGAGAACGACTTCATGGACCGACAATTCACACGACGACCGTTGTCCGCCAAGTACCCCTTCGGAGCGTCAAGTTTGACTACAATCACCGTGTTCACGAGAACCTCTACTTCCCCTTCAAAACATGTACCACAACCGTCGCTGAAGACCCCGTGGACGCCAAGTTCCGTATCGTGACCCCGAACATCTACGGACATGAACGACTACTTCCTCTTCGACTCTTGAACCACTACTTCCACTACGGCATGAGTACAACTACTACCTTTACGAACGTGGCGAGAACGCCTACTTCCGCTACAAACTTGATCTGTTCCGAAAAGGCACGCTTCGAAGGTATATCCGCCGCAACGATGTCGTGGACCGTATGCATGTGACGTGTTGTTTGAGATGCATGTTAGTTGTTGTAATCCGCCCGTGGACCTTAGTTGTTCCTCCTTGTTGCCATGCCGTCGACATGTGGGAACCCGGTATTCGGGAGCACCCCATCTTCTTGCTTGACACACACGCACCCATTTCCTTTTGCACCGGTATCCCCGTGAGCTACCGGATCACCGGAATGTTGCCGCGGCATCATTTCCATTTCGTCACCGTGGCACCCCTTTCTTTCCGCCACGATGACAAATGTTTCATAATGCTCTTGTCAACTTTTAATAAATAATTTCCTAAACTTGCACATGTCAACCGCATCATGTTAACAACTTTTAAACATTTAAAATTGTTGTTTGCATTAATTACTAAATGCATATGGGGATTTACCGGAATTGTTGCTTGTTGTTCCGGCCTCATTTAAACTTGCCTAAATGTTTAGTTTGTTATGCTACACCTCTTGCCATGTTAACCAACATTTAATTTTCTTGGGTACTTAAACGAGATCGAACTAAATAACTTGTTGTGGTGTTTCATCAATATGCAACTCGTTGCATATTGATCTCCACTTAATTTGTAGAATTGCTTGTGCACTTTGCCATGCCATGCCTCATTAAACCGGACATGCATCATACTTGTTGTGCATCATGCCATGATTATGTGATGGTTGTTTACTATGTTGTTTGCTTCTTTTTGGGTTGCTTCTCGCATTAGCTTCGGTTTCATTCCGGAGTCGTGAGGATCCATTTGACTACGTCCGCTTTGTCTTCCTCATGGACTCGTTCTTCTTCCTTGCGGGATCTCAGGCAAGATGACCATACCCTCGAAAGCACTTCTATCTTTGCTTGCTAGTTGCTCGCTCTTTTGCTATGCCTATGCTGCGATACCTACCACTTGCTTATCATGCCTCCCATATTGTTGAACCAAGCCTCTAACCCACCTTGTCCTAGCAAACCATTGTTTGGCTATGTTACCACTTTGCTCAGCCCCTCTTATAGCGTTATTAGTTGCAGGTGAAGATGAAGTGTGTTCCTTGTTGGAACATGGAGATGTTCTTCCTTGTTGGAACATGTTTTTTTGTTGGGATATCACAATATCTCTTATTTAATTAATGCATCTATATACTTGGTAAAGGGTGGAAGGCTCGGCCTTATGCCTAGTGTTTTGTTCCACTCTTGCCGCCCTAGTTTCCGTCATATCGGTGTTATGTTCCTGGATTTTTCGTTCCTTACGCGGTTGGGTTATAATGGGAACCCCTTGACAGTTCGCCTTGAATAAAACTCCTCCAGCAATGCCCAAACTTGGTTTTACCATTTGCCACCTAGCCTTTTCTTTCCCTTGGGTTCTGCAGACTCAAGGGTCATCATTATTTTAACCCCCCCCCCCCCCCGAGCCAGTGCTCCTGTGAGTGTTGGTCCAACCTGTCCGCCGCCGGTGGCCACCAGGGGCAACTCTGGGCTGGCCTACCGGAAGTTTGGACAATCTGAGTGTGCCCTGAGAACGAGATATGTGCAGCTCCTATCGGGATTTGTCGGCACATTCGGGCGGTGTTGCTGGAGTTGTTTTACCATTGTCGAGGATGTCTTGTAACCTGGATGCCGAGCCTGATCGGATTGTCTTGGGAGAAGGAATATCCTTCGTTGACCGTGAGAGCTTGTGATGGGCTAAGTTGGGACACCCCTGCAGGGATTTGAACTTTCGAAAGCCATGCCCGCGGTTATGGGCAGATGGGAATTTGTTAATGTCCGGTTGTAGAAAACCCGAAGTTGACCTTAATTAAAATACATCACCCGCGTGTGTAACCGTGATGGTATCTTTCCGGTGGAGTCCGGGAAGTGAACACGGTGTTGGAGTAATGCTTGACGTAGGTTGTTCTAGGATCACTTCTTGATCATAGTTTCACGATCGTGCTTTGCCTTCTCTTCTCGCTCTCATTTGCGTATGTTTAGCCACCATATATGCTAGTCGCTTGCTGCAGCTCCACCTCATACCTTTTACCCTACCTATAAGCTTAAATAGTCTTGATCGCGAGGGTGTGAGATTGCTGAGTCCCTGTGACTCATAGATACTTCCAAAACCAGTTTGCAGGTGCCGATGATACCGTGCAGGTGACTCAACCAAGCTCAAGGAGGAGCTCTATGAAGATCTTGTCCTTTGTGTTGTTCCGTTCTAGTCGATCAGTAGTGGAGCCCAGTTGGGACGATCGGGGATCTGTGTAGCATTGGGATAGTCTTCTTTTATTTTGGTTCCATAGTCGGACCTTGATTGTATCTGGTTGATGTAATGCTTTATTCATGTAATTGTGTGAAGTGGCGATTGTAAGCCAACTATGTATCTCTTTCCCTTATGTAATACATGGGTTGTGTGAAGATTACCTCACTTGCGACATTGCTTTCAATGCGGTTATGCCTCTAAGTCGTGCTTCGACACGTGGGAGATATAGCCGCATCGAGGGTGTTACACAGGCATGCCCAAAGCAACAGCAAACTCCTTGAATGTGACAGTGAACTGAGAGTGGTGAGTCATCCAAGTGATAGACCGGTCCGGATGGAAGAAACACGTGGCATAGAATTGCCGAATGGCAGCCTCATTACAATCACAATGAAGAGACATAGCATGACGCAGCCCCATTCCAACAATCTTCTCCAACACACCTTTGAACTTGGAAGGATTGTTCTCGATGAAACCCAAGTTCACATAATGCTGAGGAGAGAAACTAAGATGAGCAATGACGGATTGGTAGATGTCTTGTTGAACCAACGTGCGAAAGCGAGGATCGGTGGCATTTGCAGGAGTAGCAAATTGGTTGACATCACTCCTTAAGACAGCATACTGAGAAGGGTCCATGGGCCGATAATTGACAAAACGACGGCCACGGTTGGTGGGGTTGTCCATGGACAGAACTAGGCCAGTGGTTGCTGCAGACTAGGAGCTTGAGGCACCAACAGCTTTCTTCTTCTTTGACTTAGTCATGGAACGAATAGGCATGGGCTCCTCATCGTGGAGTTCGGCCTCGTAGTCAGGGTCATCATGTCCGGCATAAGACGGACGAGCACGACTCGGCGCCTTCTTGAGTGGACGAGCAGCGTCCTCGGAGTCCGTCGATGCTTGACGACACGCATCTGCGTACACGCATAGGAGAGAGAGCCAACTCGATGAATGACTAACCTAGATGGATAAACGGAGAAACCGAGGAGAGGAGCATATGGAGTACAACGAGAGGGACCTGAGAACGTCGACTTGAAACTCCGACCACCACCTCCACGTCCGACCACCATGGCGGAGTTGGGGACAGAGGGCGCGAGATTGGGAAAGATCCAATCGGCCCCGGGAGAAACCGCGCGAGGAGGGAGTGGATCAAGGAGAAGGCAGCGCGTGGCGGCGAGATCCAGGTAGTTGTCCGGCCGGACTAGCGGGGCGGCCTACGAGCAGCCGCCGCCAGCGGGGGCGAGCAGATGGGGTCATGGGGGAGAAGAACAGAGGAATAACCCTCTGCTCCCTCCCGGCCCGGTATTTTAGTGTTTAGGGCGTGAACCCACCCAGATGTCCGAAAGTAGACTCGGATGAGCCGGATAGGGGACCGGATATCTGGGCATATAGGGTAGAGCGACCTGGATGTCCGGATGGACATTCGGATGATCCGGCCAGCTAGAGTGTTGATAGCCAGAACTGATGTTTGAAGTGGTGATGATGTGATGATAGCAAGCCTTAACTAGTTCTGTGGCAAGCTATGATAGACGCAGTTTTATATATATATGACACCACTATTCTAATCGAGCCCTATATATAGGAGGCGCGCAGTGTTCCTGAACTCCCGAACAGCCCAGAAAAAAAAAACACCCCACGCATGGTCAAACTCCCACCCCCAACCCCCACGATTCCCACCTTCTCGCATCCCCACCGCCGCCCCGCCCACAACCGGTGATGCCACCCCCCCCCCCCAAGCAGACGCCGCCTCCCCAGATCCGCCGCCATCACGCGGTGGCCAGCTCTCCCCGCCACCATGCCGCGGCCAACTCCCCCACCAGGGATCCTCTAGGGACGGCGGCGGCCCGATCCCCTGCCATGGGCAACCACCTCCTGCTCCGCCCTCCACTATGGCGGCTGCCGGCGGCCTTCCATCGACCCTGGAGCTGCCCCCTCACTAGATCTGCCACCCCCCCCCCCGGCACGCCTAGGTCTGGCCGCCACGTTTCCCTGGGTCCGGTCGCCACGTCGCCTCGTGCCTGGGTCCTACCATCGCACTGCACCCACCCCTCGATCTGGCCGCCGTCAGCACCCCCTCCCAGTATACGAGCGTCGGCGTCCATCGGCAGCCCCCAAGCGCGTTGCCCAGCGGCCCACGGCCCCATCCCCCGACACCGTCCTTCCTAGCTGGTGCACCATGGACGTCTTCATCTTCTACCTAGAACTTCTTCTCCAACCTCTTGGCTCGTCGTCTTGGCGCCCCTCTTGCTAGCCAGTCCGTCTGGCAGATACATGTGAACCAAAAGGTGGAGGTGGGGAGCTACCCCGTGCAGAAATGGAGGAGGAAAATGGCAAAAAAGGCGTTGGACGATCCAGTCGAGCAAGCTGTGGAAGAACAACTTTGTATTTGTTGGATGTAATGCAAGAGAACTAGACCTAAGAATAGATGCAGTCTGTGGCTAGTGTTTGTGCAACTTTTAGTCAAAAAGATTCATTTGATGGAATGCATGTAGTTGTTGTTTGGTACTGAAATTCATATTGTCTTTGCACTACCTAGTTAACATTTTTGAAGTTTTATATTGTCAAAAACAAATGAAAGTAAATATACTATGTTTTGAAAAAGAGAATGGAACTCCGAAATATATAACCAACAAAGGAGTTCAAAAGAGTATTAACTTTGCCCAAAAATAAACACTAAGTTAAAAGACAAAATACTAGAGAATTTTTTTCCGTCTCTAAAACTAAACCAAGAAGTTCAAATTCAAGATACATAGCAGGTCGATGTTTATAAAAAAATCAGAATTTTTTTGTATCTAAAGAAAAGCAAGAAGTTCAAATTAACATAACACATGACTTTCGATGTTTATTTAAATAAAGAACATTGTTTTACCATTTCAAAAAATGGAAAAAAAAACTATTTCAAATAAACTAAGAAGTCCAAGTTATAAGAATAGAGAAGTTCGATATTTATAAAAAACGCAGGTTTTCCTCGTTACTAAAGAATAAAATTAAAGAAATTCAAATTAAAATAAAGGAGTAGTTTGATGTTTACGGAAAACTCAAATTCTTTCCATTTCTAGGAAAAAAATATGAGGTTCAATTTTAAAAAAAAATGTTTGATGCTTATTTGAAAACATTTTCTTTCTTCTAAGAATAAGACTAAGAAGTTCAATTCAAAATAACATAGAAGTTCGAAGTATATAAAAAACTTAGATTTTCCTTGTTACTGAAGAATAAAATTAAGAAGTTCAAATTTAAAATAGGAGAGCAGTTCAATATTTTTTACAAAACTAGTATATTTCCGTCACTAGAAATAAAAAACCAAGAAGTTCAAATTATGAAAAATAGAAAAATTCAATATTTATAAAAAAACTCAAGTTTTCCTTGTTACTAAAGAATAAAATGAAGAAGTTCAAATTAAAATAAGGAGTAGTTTGATGTATACAGAAAACTCAAATGCTTCCCGTTTCTAGAAAAAGAAGAGCATGAAGTTCAATTTAGAAAAAAAATGTTTGATGCTTATTTAAAACATTTTTTCCGAAGAATACATGGCCGAAGTTCAACCTAAAAACAGCGAGCCATTCAAGTACTATACGGAATGCGTTTGAGATGAGAATAAAATAATACAAAACAAAAAGTCTAAAAATGTTTCTTGCAAGAAGTTCATGTGCTCCACCCTGGATGGTTCAAAAATTATATTACGAGACGTCCGACCTTCAATTACATGTTACAAAAAGAGAGGAAAAACAACAACATTTTTTCCATTTTAAAAACTGCTCTCAAACGGTAACGAATTTGTAACACTTGTCTACATGAAAAAGTTGCTACTATTCATAAGATTTCCAACGGTATATTATATGCTACATTCCGATGTACGGTTTAAAAGTTTCTTGTATACCAATTAAAACATGTTTTTATATATTGAAAAACTTCTTTTGAACCGTCGCGAGTATGTAAAATGATCAACACGGGAAAGTTGCGTGTTTTCAACAGCTTTCCATCGGTATATCATTTGCTTAAATCTGGAAAGTGCTTGGGGACTTACGGGCAAAAACTAACACATGAAAAACGGAGTGAAGTTCAAACAGAACTGCTCCAAAAGCTCAACCTCTTCACACAGTGCATTTTTGGAGACTCTGTTTCCGTGATTAAGGCAGAACTCATGATCTCAGAAGTTCAGATTCATAACTGCCAGAATTTCACGTACTACATGGTGTGCATTTTGTATTAAAAAGAATGAAAAAGCAAAGGCTGAAAATTTTGTTGCTAAATGTTCAAGTGCTCGGCCCGAGAAAGTTCAAAAATTCTTGTGAGAGAGGTTGAACAAAAATACATGACAGAAGTTCAAGGTGAAAACTACGGGAAGTTCAACTACTACAAGGAATGCATTTCAGGTGAGAATAAAAGTATAGAAAACAAAAGGCTTACTAGGTTTGTTGAAAAAGTTCAAGTGCTCTTTCCGGGGAAGTTCAAAGATTCTTGTGAGAGAGGTTAACCTTGTATTTCCATGTTCGAAAACAAAACAAAAATGTTTTTTGCATTTTAAAATAATTCTCTAAATCCACAAAGAAGTTCAGTTATTATTTGGGAGAAATTTGATTTCAAAAAGAAAACAAAAATTTCAAATTATTAAAATGGAAAAAAATTCATGTACTACATGGTGTGCGTTTAATATGAGAAAAATGAATTAAAAGGCGAGGTCCAATATTTATTTGTTATAAGTACAAGTCCTCGGTAGGAGAAAGTTAAAAAAAATTGTGAGAGAGATTTGTACAAAAGGAATATCATTTTTGTAACACCAACGAATGGATGAGAAAATTACAAATGAAAATACGTCACAAAAGTTCAACGTGAAAACAGCAAGAAGTTCACCTACTACACTGAATCAATTTCAGATGAAAAGCTTTTCAAATCATCACGAGTATGAAAAAATGATCAACACGGGAAAGTTGCATGTTTATAGCAGCTTTCCATCGGTATATCACATGCTCAATTCCGGTGAGCAGATGGAGAGCTACGAGCAAAAAAATCACATGACAAAACATAGTGAAGTTCAAGTAGACATGCCGAGAAGTTCAAGTTCTTCACGCGGTGCATTTTCGAAGAATCTGTTTCATGATAAAGGCAGAACGAGTGATCTCACCATTTTCAAAATTACTTGAAAACGGCTAGGAATCAGAGAAAACCATCAATATGAAAAAGTTTCGCATTTTCGTAGCTTTTCAGTGGTATATTATTTGCCCAAATCCGATAAAGTTTGTAGAAATTACGGCGAAAACACATTTTTAGCCATTTTCAAAATTGACTTAAAACTGTAAGGAATTGGGAGAAACAATATATACCAAAAAGTTTTGCATTTCCTCCAGCTTTCCAATGCCATATCATTTGCTGCATTCGGACATACGGTTAAAAAATTAGCTTGAAACTACAAACTCGATGGTACTTGTATCGTTTTCTAAATTAATTTTAAACCGTTCAAAATTAGGAAAAACTTTTAACATGAAAAAGTAGCGCATTTTCATAAGCTTTCCAACTCTATATCATTTGCCTCTATTGGATTAGCGGTTTGCAAAATTTTAAGACTTTCCAAATTACTCTGTAACCATAGAGAATTAGAGAAAACTTTCAACATGTGGAAGGGGCGGTTTTGCAGCAGCTTTCCAACGCCATATTATTTGCCTCATTCCGATAAACGTTTTAGAAATGCGACCGAAAATACGATTCATGTTTTTTGTATCAAGAAAAAATGGTTTTCAAAACTGCTCTTAAACCGCTTACATTTTGCCAAAAAATTAATTTGGGTCATGATACTGGTGTCCACAGCTTTCCAACGGTGTATTGCAAGCCCCATTTGGGCAATGTTGGCGGAAGTTCAACCTAGCACTGGGAGAAATTCAGGTCGAACAACTCAGGCAGTAAAATTACAAAAAACGCAATGTCATCACGACCCGAGAGCAAAATTCACCAACGAGCGAGATTCCTATTTAAAATCGATATTTAGTTTCTAAAACGTTTTTAGATTACATTAACATCATATAGAACACGACTAACCAGAATAATTCGTGGGGGAAGCCATGGTTGCGAAGATAGCCTGAAGGTCGGGTTGACAAATCACAAACCCACATAAACAACTAAAAAGAGTTGTAGCCTAAGCCACCATGTTTGGGTATACATAACTTGGGATACCAAAGATTTGAACTTTGGACCCACGATTACTACTCCATCATTATAAAGTACTATGGACACAAAATAAGTGTCATAGTGACTTTGAGAGTGTTGGTTTTATTTACGCATTATATAGGGGGAAGAGGATTCCTGGACTGAAGTTCTCCCCCTAAATATATGCCTACATCAAGACAAGACATGACGTACATGCATGGATGAGTACTAGATTTCACATAATATTGTCAAGCTCCAAGATACCAAGTTCACGCCTAAGTTGACAGAATCTTGCTTCATCCAATGGCTTGGTGAAAATGTGGGCAAGTTGCATATTTGTACCAACACGAGCAATATCAATGTCCCCCTTTTCCACATGATCTCTCAAGAAATGATACCTAATATCAATGTGCTTGGTGCGAGCATGATCTTTGGGATTCTCGGCAATATTGATGGCACTTTCATTATCACATAGAAGAGGCACATGTCTATAGGTGATACCATAATCCTTCAAAGTTTGCCTCATCCATAGTAATTGAGTTGCACAACTGGCGGTTGCAATGTATTCAGCTTCGGCGGTGGAGAGAGCAACACAATTTTGTTTCTTCGAGGACCAACTTACCAAGGAGCATCCAAGAAATTGACATGCACCGGAGGTGGACTTACAATCCACTTTGTCTCCAGCCCAATCCGCATTCGTGTACCCAATGAGATCAAACTTAGCATCCTTGGGGTACCATAGACCCAACTTTGGGGTGTGAACAAGGTATCTAAGAATATGCTTAACCGCCTTATGATGACTTTCCCTAGGGTAAGCTTGAAATCTAGCACACATGCATACACTAAACATGATGTGTGGTCTAGATGCACAAAGATAAAGCAATTAACCAATCATAGAGCGGTAAATAGATGGGTCAAAAGGGATACCATTCGTGTCTTTAGTGAGTACAATTTTGGTTGGCATGGGTGTATTACATGGACTAGCATCAGACATGCCAAACTTCGCTAGGATATCCTTGAGGTATTTTGCTTGAGATAAGAAAATTCCTTCTTGAAATTGTTGAATTTGGAATCCGAGAAAGAACTTCAAATCCGCATTGAGTGACATTTCAAAATTCTTGGTCATGGAGGCCGCAAACTTCTTGCACAAATGAATGTTAGGAGAACCAAAAATGGTATCATCTACATAGATTTGGCATAAGATCAAATCACCCTTGTCCCTCTTAGTAAAAAGAGTGGGATCGATCACCCCTCTCACAAAACCATCATCGAGTAAAAACTTCTTAAGATGATCATACCAAGCACGAGGTGCTTGTTTGAGGCCATACAAAGCCTTATGAAATTTATACACATAGTCTTTGTGATCATGATCAACGAACCAAGGTGGTTGTGATACATATACTTCTTCTTGTAGAGGACCGTTAAGGAAAGCACTCTTCACATCCATTTGATGTAATGTAAAACCATTGAAACCAGCGAATAGATTCAAGACGGGCAATGGGGGCAAAGGTCTCACCAAAGTCCAAACCTTAAACTTGTGAGTACCCTTGTGCCACTAACCTTGCCATGTTACGGATGATTACACCATTCTTCTCTTGCTTGTTCTTGAAAATCCATTTTGTTCCAATGACATTGTGCTCCATAGTTGGCCTCTCAACTAATGACCACACTTGGCTGCGTTCAAAACTGTTCAACTCTTCTTGCATAGCAACAAGCCAATCTTGTCCATCAATGCATCTTGTACCTTGAGAGGCTCAACACTAGACACAAACGAGAAATGAGCACAAAAGTTTGTCAAATGTTTACGAGTGACTCTACCTTCCGATATGCCTGTGAGAATTTGGTCAATAGCAACACGACTGGCCACTCGAGGCATGATGGAGGTTAAGGTTTCGCGAGGTTCAACTTCATGTCCATCATCCACGTCCTGAACATATGGATCATTAATGTGTGGTGGAAGATCTTCTTCTTCATATTGCATTTGTTGAGGTTCATTATCAATGATTGCACTTTCTTGTTCTTGCCATTGATGTTGATCTTGTTCTTGAAGATTATCATGAAGAGGAACTTGATCATCTTCTTGTACTTGGACTAAGGGCATTGGTTGAGTACTAGGGACTTGTGGTGGTATGGGTGTTGAAGTAGTTTGATGATGGGTGAAGCTTCCATCTTCTTCTTCATCGTCATGAGGTTCTTGTTCCATTGGAAGAAGTGCACCAACACCCATGGTCAAAATATCTTGAGAAGAATCTTCTTCACCTACATCACTTAGATCAACTTGCTCCCCATGGGAGCCATTAAATTCATCAAACACCACGTCACAAGTTTCTACAACACATACATTGGATTTGTTGTAGACTTTATAAGCGTGAGAGTTTGATCCATAGCCAACAAATATGCCCTCAATGGTTTTGGATTGAAATTTTCCTAACCGTTCTCTTTTGTTGAGGATGAAGCATTTGCACCCAAATACACGAAAGTACTTGACATTTGGCTTGTTCACAGTTAGGAGCTCATATGGAGTCTTTTCCAATATTGTGCGGAGGAAGAGCCGGTTTGATGCATGCGGTGTTGACAGCCTCGGCCCGAAAACTATGTGGTGACTTGTATTCATCCAACATGGACCTTGCCATATCCACAAGTGTATGGTTCTTCCTTTCGGCTACACCGTTTTGTTGAGGAGTGTATGGAGCTGAATATTGATGTTCAATCCCTTCATCACTAAGAAATTCTTCCTAGGTGTAGTTCTTGAACTCAGAGCCATTATCATTTCTTATTGCCAAGATTTCTTTATCAAACTTGCGTTGTGCTTGCTTGGCAAAATCAATGAAGGTGATCTTCGTCTCGTCCTCGGACTTGAGGAAGAACACCCATGTATAGCTTGAGTAATCATCAACAATGACAAGCCCATACTTTTTCCCACCAAGACTATCCCATGAAGGAGGCCCAAAAAGATCCACATGAAGGAGCTCCAAAGGCCTTGAAGTAGACACAATATTCTTGGGTGGGTGCTTTGATTGATATTGCTTCCCGGCTATGCATGCACTACACACACAATCTTTCTCAAAAGAGACATTGGTTAGTCCAAGGATGTGATTACCCTTTAAGAGATCTTGAAGGTTTCTCATGCCGACATGGGCTAGCCGGCGATGCCAAAGTCACCCCTTGTAGGCCTTAGCCATTAGACAAGTTGCATGGAATGTGCTCTCTTTCGTGAAATCAACCGTGTAAAGGTTGCCATCCAACTCTCCAACAAAAGCCACTTCGAGAGTATCTCTCTTAAAGACTTTCACATCCGTTAGTCCAAAGAGTGTATCATAACCAACAGAAGCCAATTGGCGAACGGAAAGCAAATGGTATTTAAGGGATTGGACAAGCATGACATTTTCAAGACACATGTCATTTGTGATAGCCACCTTGCCCAACCCGAGTACCTGTCATTTTGATCCTCCACCAAACATAATGTTCATAAATGGTTGAATAGCTTCCATGAAATCGTAGAGCAATTTGCTATCTCCGGTCATATGATTTGTACATCCACTATCGATCACCCATTTTACGCCACCAGAGAAAGCAACCTACACACAATTATGACTTGGTTAGAGGCACCCATTTTCCAATCGGACCTCTCAAGTTAGTCACAAGGGTCTTAGGGACCCAAATAGCATAAAACCAGAATGCATTTCGAGGACCAACAAACTTTTCATAACTTCTCCATCCTTAGTTTTACGGAGTACATAGGATGGAGGCATGAACTCTTTTGGCTTGTTGATAGTGGGCATGCCCCTTGTGGCATTCCCACTAACAACCTTACCTTTCTCCTTGTGCCCTTCTCATACAAATGTTTCTTTTAGAGGAGTGGTGCACTTTTGAGAAGACGTCTTCTTCTTGCTTGTGCTTGGGTCAAATCTGAGCCCCTCTTTGGCAGACACCTCATTTTGTTGGCTCAATACCTCATTTAGGTTCTTTTGTCCTTGAGAACATGTCATGAGACCTTTCTCGATTTGAGCCTTGAGAAAGCGATTCTCCTCAAGAATAAATGCTAGGTCACTACTGGAGTTAGTAGTACAAGCATCAACATTAATAATAGGAGAAGAGTAAGCCTTGGCTAGAGTTTCAAGATAAGTAAGCTTGAGTGTGTCAAAACTCTTTGTAAGAAGGGTGAGCTCTTCTTCCTTAGTCTTGAGAGACACGGAAAGGAGCTCACAATCCTTAGAGAGAGAAGCATGAGACTTAGCAAGCTTACTTTTATCATTCATCAACTCTTCGCACGAGTCCTTAGCCTTTTTCAAGGAGGCAAGATCTTTAGCATGAACATCAATGTTTGCACCAATTTTCAAGCATATTTCATCATTTCATGCTTCCTCATATTGGACTTTCTGCTCAAGGATTTCATATTTTCCCTTTTCCTCAGTGACGAGGGTTTTGAGTTCCTTGATGGTGATGGTGTGCTTACTCACCATCTCCATAAGCATACGAAACATAGTGAGCTTCTTTCCTTTGAGAGAGCACATGAACTTATTTAGTTTAGCAAGCATAGGATCATCTATATCATCATCCTCATAACTATCCTCCGCATCAATATACTCATCACTGGGAGTAGAAGGATTGAAAGATGAGGGTTTGATCGTGGGGTTACCTTGACCTTTTCAGGAGAGCTTCGGTCATCTCCATCTTCTACCACAGCCTTTGCCATTAGGAACTTGTGAGTGTTGCCCTTGTAGTCTTTCATATAGTTGTAGGTGACAACATCACCACTCTTGTTGACTAGCCTCAAAGTGTTTTGAGAATCTTGAGAAACTCCGGCCACACCACTAACATAATCCGGATCGGATTCTTCATGAGCAACTATTGCTTTCCCATCTCTCTTCTTGAGCTTGGAGTTCAAAGGATTTGGCAACTTCTTCTTGGGAAAGGTCTTGGGAAACCTTGGTTTATCTTCTCTCTTCTCATAAGGGCACTCGTTGGAGAAGTGGTTGGTTTCTTCACAGTTGTAGCATTTTCTCACTTTATTCTTCTCGAATCTTCCCTTGAATTTTCCAGCGCTAAACTTCTTGACAAAGAGAGCAATGTCTTCATATGACGGACTCTCATCAGAGTCAATCTCATCACCATCCTCATGATCATCATCGTCTTCTTCTTCACTTTGCTCTTCTTCACATACATGCTTGGCCTTCAATGCAAGGTTGATCTTTGATGTTGAGGTACCATGCATGGCAAGATGTTTTGTGGCATTTGCCTTTGACTCTTCAAATAGTTGGAAAGTGGATATGATGTCATCTGGAGTCATTTCCTTGAATCCATGGTGTTGTCTTATGTCCCACACCATTTGGTGATGATATGGAGCAAGAGCATGAAGCAACTTGTCCACGAGAAATCGCTTAGTCACAGGACTCAATGTCAGAAGTGAGAGTCATGAGACGCTCAAGAAGTTGCTTGGGAGATTCACCTTTCTCCATACAAAAGTTTTGCAATTGACCCTTGGCAATTTCATATTGAGCAAGCCGGAGAGTGGAGGTACCGGTCTTGGTTCTCACAATGCTATCCCATAATTCCTTGGCACTTGATATGTATGTATGGTCTCCTTTGCTTGTTAGTCATACCTCTCCTTATGCACATGGTTGTTGTGTCGTTGAGATTATTGTCATATACCTCTCTTGGAGTAAGATTCTTCGGACCAACAGCTTGGTAGCCATACACCAAGATCTCTAACATCTCATCATTTTCATATCAAAGATGATCCTGCATAGCAACTCTCCACAAAGCAAAATCGGTAGTGTCATCAAGTAAAGGAGGTTTTCCTTGAGGGTTATACTTTGGTTTCCCTATTTGAGGTCTTGCATAAAGCCAAGGAACACATGAGTGTTCATTGCTAGGAGGTTGTTGGCCAAGTGAAGGAGTAGGCACAGCTGGCCTCGAGGCCGCACCACCAGAGAGTGGTGCAAGCATCGTGGTAAGTGTGGCTAGTCTCATTTGGACCAAGGCCTCAAGAGAAGCATCATGCTCCTCCTTTTGCTTAGCAAGCGCCCGTTCCAGATCCTCGGAGGTGAAAGACTTGACTTCCATGGAAGCCGCATCCGTACTCTTTGGATCCTAAACAAGGGGAGTCCCATCGGGGTTCATCTCACTCTAGGGCGGTTAAGCCACAAGAATAGAGCATGAGGCTCTGATACCAATTGAAAGGATCGAGATGGACCTAGAGGGGGGTGAATAGGTACAATTACAAATTTTTATTATTACTTAGCAATTTTAGGCAATAATGTGGAATATGAAAGTGAGCCTAACAATTGCAAGTATGATGCAAAGAGCTAAGCAAGGTAAACAATTAACACAAATATGTGAGTAAGCAAGCATAATATGATATAAGTAAGTGCTAAGAGACAAGTAACCACAAGTAGAAAGTTAGGGTTAGGAATAATCGCAACTCTGAGAGACGAGGATGTATACCGATGTTCACTTCCTTGGAGGGAAGCTACGTCACCGTTTAGAGAGGTGGATGTTACCGCGAAGGCACACCAACGCCACAAAGGCTCACCCTATTCTCTCTTTGAGACAACACCACAAAGGCGTTTCTCAACCACTAGTGGTAGACCTTGGGGTGGTCTCCAAACCCTCACAAACTTTCCGGGGGTAATCACAATGATCGATTCCTCACCGAAAGACTCCTACCGCCTAGGAGTCTCCAACCTCCAAGAGTAATAACATCCGAGGGGAAGAAGCTCAAGACTTGCTCAAATCATGATTTGCTTCAGTCACAAGAAGGAGAGGGAGAAGATCGTTCTTTTGATTGGAACAACTCTTTTAAACTCTCAAGAATCAAACCGGGATCTAGGATTTCGTGGATGAGCAAGCGAGAGGGAGCACATGTGTTCTTGGGGCGTGTTGGAGTGGAGTGTTCAACCTTATCTCGAAGAGGTAAGGAGCTATTTATACCCACAATAGAACAGAGCCGTTTTGAGCAGAGGTTGAGTTGCCTGGATGATCTGGAGGACCATCCGGATGATCTGGTCACAAGCTCGGATGCTCTGGCTAAAGACCCGGATGAAAGTGGTAGCAACAGAGCTGCGTGGAGGCCGGACAGTCCGGAGGACAGCCCGGATGATCTGGTCACACGCCCGGATGAATGATCGGACACGATCCGGCTACATCCACCAAACTTCTGTGACAGAAGAGGAGATATTATCCAGATGATTCGGGACAAGGTCCAGATGATCCAGGCACAGCCTGGATGATCCGACTACAATCAGTGTCAAACGATGCTCCCTAGATGCATTATCCGGACTATCTGGATCCAGCACCAGATGATCTGGGGACAAGCCCAGATGATTCGGGACCAAGTACGGATGATCCGACTATGGGGTCAGCTTGTGAAGAGAATGAAGAGAAAGAGTGGTAGGTTTTGGCTAAGGGGTTTTGCTAGGGATTTTGGTCTTTTGTGAAAAACTTCATGTGATGTAGAATGTGAGCAAGCCTTGAACCTACACCTCGGATCCCCTCTTAATAGTGCGGGATCCCTATTACTCAAGAAATATATAAAATAGCACGATGCTTCGTCTTTGTTTGCTCCTTTCCTCATTGATTATTTTCTTGAGTAATATCTCATATGATGTGACCATGGTGCACATTAAAAAAAACAGAGGACTGATGACTTGTGTATATACTTAGCAAACAAGGTTAGTCCCCTATACGTAAATTTGTCATCAACATCAAAAATATTCTTAAGAGCAAGATTGCACTTTCACCTGTGCTACTGATAGCCCTTAGACCCGGGCTACTGCTAGGCCTTTTTGAAGTAGTGGGGGCTGGCAGCTGCCCTGCCTTGGCGCCTTCCCTTTCCTTCCTAGCACGTGGGCAGGGGAGCTGGAGTGTGCCCAGGCCCTTAGTGGGCTAGTGTGCCTCCATCCTTTGGCCCATGAGGCCCACCAAGCATCGGTGGCCTCCCGGAACCCCTTTCGGTACTCCGGTAAAACTTCGGTGCATTCCGAAACCTTTCCAGTGACCAAATAGTATCGTCCTATATATCAATCTTTACCTCCAGACCATTCTGGAGCTCCTCGTCATGTCCATGATCTCATCCGGGTCTCCGAACAACATTCAGTCACCAACTCACATAACTCATATAATACTATATCGTCAATGAACGTTAAGCATGCGGACCCTACGGGTTCGAGAATGATGTAGACATGACCGAGACGCCTCTCCGGTCAATAACCAATAGCGGGGCCTGGATGCCCATATTGGTTCCTACATATTCTATGAAGATCTGTATCGGTCGAACCTTTATGTCAACATACGTAGTTCCCTTTGTCCGTCGGTATGTTACTTGCCCGAGATTCGATCGTGGGTATCTCCATACCTAGTTCAATCTCGTTACCATCAAATCTCTTTACTCGTTCCGTAATACATTATCTCATAACTAACTCCTTAGTCACTTTGCTTGCAAGCTTCTTGCGATTTTGTATTACCGAGAAAGCCCAGAGATACCTCTCTGATACACGGAGTGACAAATCCCAATCTTGATCCATGCCAACTCAACAGACACCTTTGAAGATACATGTAGAGCATCTTTATGATCACCCAGTTATGGTGTGACGTTTGATATCACACAAGGTATTCCTCCGGTATCCGGGAGTTGCATAATCTCATGGTCGAAGGAATATGTATTTGACATTAAGAAAGCAGTGGCAATAAGTTGAACAATCATATGCTAAGCTAACGGATGGGTCTTGTCCATCACATCATTCTCCTAATGTTGTGATCCCGTTATCAAATGACAACTCATGTCTAGGGTTAGGAAACCTTAACCATCTTTTGATCAACGAGCTCGTCTAGTAGAGACATACTAGGGACTTGGTATTTGCTTATGTATTCACACATGTATTTAAGTTTCCAATCAATACAATTCTAGCATGAATAATAAACATTTATCATGATTAAGGAATATAATAATAACCACTTTATTATTGCCTCTAGGGCTTATTTCCAACAGGTAGGTCCATGGGATGACCGTAGGATGCTCCGCATTAGTTTACCTTTATGAAGTTGTTAGTAGTTGCTAATAGTTCCGATCATAAGTGCATAAAACTCGTAAGGGATGGTATGCTAGTAGAGGCCTCTCCCAGCTATAAAACTGCAATGATGATAATCGGTTTAGTAACTTAGCTAATTGTCTAGGGACAATTTCGCACACCATACCACCACTATTCCACACTCGCTATTTGTATTATATATTGTATCTTTACTTAGGCAACACCTATCTTTTTTGTTTATATTCTTCATTATCATGCAAAACTATCCCTGTATACCCACTTCGTAGTTTTATTTCTTGTTTTTAGATAAAGCAAACGCTTGGTGTACGTAGGTATGACCTGAGAGAATATTGATCTTACATTTAGCTCCTTGTTGGTTCCACATTCCATACTTACTATATTCATCATTGAAAAGTGCTACGACAATTCCCTCCACTATAGGATTATCAACCATCGTTGACTGAGCCCAATAGTACAACATCTACTATCAGTCCGTCCATCATGATAGATGGAATATCGATCCACCCATCACGATAGATGGAATCTAAGCCATGTGAAGGACAAAGATGCCGTTGCTAGCGAGAGCTCCTATTTGCCGATCTGGGTGCCAGAACATGTGGAAACGCGCAACCCCCCCCCCCCCCTCCCCCTCGGCCGCCACCACGCGCGCCCTTTTGGACCGTCCCATATTTCTATTTTAGTTTTTTTGCTTCTTCAAAATGATTCGGGATTTCATAGAGTTGCGAACTCTGGAAAAAATTATAAGAAATCGTAAAATATTCATGATTTTGAAAATAGTTCAAAAAATCATAAATGTCCGTGTATTCAAATAATATTCACAAATTCAAAACATTTTCATGAAATTCAAAAAATGTCCGTAAACATAAAAAATTGTTCCCAAATATCAAAAAATGTACCTGGTTCAAAAAAATGTTAATACATTATAAAACATTAAAACAAAAAAAATGGTCTTGAAATTTAAAATTATTCTCAAATTTTAAAAAATGTTCAGCGACTCAAAAAATGTTCATCGATTCAAAAAGATATCCACGGAGTTTCAAAACATTATTAAAATTTTAAAAAAACACGATTTGTAAAAGTCCTCACGAATTTGAAAAACTCTCAAACTTCCAAAAAATGTTCACGATTTCAAAAACTATTCGCCATTTAAAAACTATTCACAAAATTTCAAAAAAAATGTGCACGAATTTGGAAGGTGTTTACAAAATTAAAAATAAAAAACAAACATGAAAAAAAATATAAATAAAATAGAAAGGAAAGGGGAAAAAAAGAAAAAAAAATCCGGTGAAAAAAACATAATGGGCCAGCCCACACCGAGGGCGTGCCTCACAAGAGGGTGCACGGAGGGCATGCGCAGAATCACCATTTTTGCCTTCTCGTGCCCCAATCCTATTTGGCACCCGTTGTGCCATTTTCGCAAAGGTGACTGCGATCTATGGGCCAAATAGGAATCGACGTTTCATTTTTGTGAATATTTTATTTTATTTTAAATTTCATGAATTTTTTACATTTTGAACTGTTTTTAAATCTTTATGATTTTTTGTTCCAAATTCATGATTTTTTTCAGAAATGATAAATCCCAAATGTTCGGATTTTAAGCATGGCAACCTAAACGTTTTTCATGGCAACTTTAGTTCACGCGAGGTTGGTACTCATGGCAATTTTTTAACAAAAAACAAACTGGGACAAAGTTGCCATGAAAAAATGTTGAGGATGAAATGCTTAAAAGCCAAATGTTTGGAATTTATCAGGGTCTTTTTTTCATTTTGAAAGATAGTATGGCTAACTAACTTTTCAATCTCATTTTTCGGTGAAATAAAAGAACAGAGACGGAGTATATTAATACCAATCTTCAAAAACAAGAGGATGTTTAGAGTTGTACTGATTACCATGGAAATAAACTGATGACCCATACAATGAAGCTATGGGAGAGACTCATTGAGCGTCGCTTAAGAAGAATGACAAGCATGACCAAAAATCAGTTTGGTTTCAAGCTTGCGAGGTTGATCATGAAAGCCATTTTCTTGTTATGACAACTTATGAAGATATACAGAGAGCAAAAGAAGAACTTGCATATCGTGTTCATTGACTTGGAGAAAGTCTACGATAATATACCGCGGAATGTCATGTGGTAGGTCTTGGAGAAACGCAAAGTCCCAATAATGTACATTACCCTCATCAAGGACATGTACGATAATGTTGTGACAAGTGTCCGAACAAGTGGTGGCGATAGTGATGACTTTCCGATTAAAATAGGACTGCACCATGGGTCAGCTTTGAGACCTTATCTTTTTGCTTGGATGATGGATGAGGTCACAAGGGATATACAAGGAGATATCCCATGGTGTATGCTCTTTTGCGGATGATGTGGTGCTAGTCGATGATAGTCGGACGGAGGGTCAATAGGAAGTTAGAGCTTTGGAGACAAACCATTGAATCAAAAACTTTTAGACTTGTTAGAACTAAAACCGAATACATGAGGTGTAGTTTCAGTACTACTAGACACGAGGAAGACGAGGTTAGCCCTGATGGGAAAGTGGTGCCTCAGAAGTACATTTTTTGATATTTGGGGTCTATGTTGCAGAAGGATGGGGATATCGAAGAAGATGTGAACCATCGGATCAAAGTCGAATGGATGAAGTGGCACCAAGCTTCTGTCTTTCTTTGTGACAAGAGAGTACCACAGAAGTTAAAAGGCGAGTTCTACGGGAAGGCGATCCGACCCACAATGTTGTATGGCGCTGAGTGTTGGCCGACTAAAATGCGACATGTTCAACGGTTAGGTGTGGCGAAGATGCGCATGCCGAGATGGATGTGTGGCCAAACAAAGAAGGATCGGGTCCGGAATTATGATATACGAGATAGAGTTGGGGTAGCACCGACTGAGAGAAGCTTGTCCAACATCGTCTAAGATGATTTGGGCATATTCAGCGCAGGCCTCCAAAAGATCTAGTGTATAGCAAACAAATAATGTAAGAGAGGTCGGGTAACCGAACTTGACATGCGAGAAGTCCGGAAAAAAATATCTGAAGGACTAGAGTATCACCAAAGAACTAGCCATGCGCACATGCGCAGGGGTGCGTAGAAGTTTGTTATCCATCTGCCTAAACCATTAGTTGGTTGCGAGATCTTATGGGTTTTACATCTAGCCTACCCAACTTGTTCATGACTAAAAGACTGTGTTGTTGTTGTTGTTTAACTTATTCCAAATTACAAACAAATTCTAAATCCATGAACTTTTAAAAAAATTACAAAATTTCTTAAAAAACAATCAAATTGGGTTAACTTTTTAAAATAATTTTTTATTTTTAGAAACTGGTGTACTTTTTTTGAATCCATGAACTTTTTACTGAAGAGATTTTTTTTAATTCACGATCATTTATATAATATTTGCAACAAAAAGTCAATTGTCAACGGGCCAAGCACGACCAAAAAAGGGGGGAAACTGAAGCTCTTCCGATCGAGCGGTCGCCTCCACAGTGAGCCGGCCCACACGAGGGTGCGCTTGAGTGCTAGTTTAACCTCCCTCATGCTTAAGGTGAATCGGACCTTGGTCGCGCGGGGGAACAACATAGGAGCTCCTGTTCGGCGCCTTTTTTATTTGAGGAAAGACAGGCAGGCTTTTTTTTGCAGGGTAAAGAGAGATTCTATTACTTAAGGAGGCAAATCAACCAAAACAAGTTTTACAATGTCACTCAAACCTGAGCCCAACCATACTGCAGTATGAGGGGTGCTCCTCCCATATGCAGCTAGTGCATGGCTGACTTTATTTTGCGAACGACTAATAGCAGTAATAGAAATCTCCCTAGGGTCATCAACAACCATCCTCTTGATCTCTTCCACCATCACATGAACCCTTAAGCGATCGATCGTCCTGGCGTTCAACATCATGACAGCTTCAGCACAGTCCATCTCGATCACAACGGGCAACTCGGTACGGTGTAGTGCGAGCTCGAGTCCCTCCACTACTAGAAAAAGGCCTACTAATGGCGCACCTAATTTGGCCATTAATGGCGCATTAGTGGTGCGCCATTAGTAGCACGCCATTAGTATATTTTACTAATGGCGCACCACGCGGTGCGTCATTAGTATAGTCCATGGTGCGCCATTAGTATGCCTCCCAGGGGCCATGTATACCCAGGTGCTTTGGCATACTAATGGCGCACGACAACAGGATGCGCCATTAGTAACTTCGGCATACTAATGGCGCACTGTGATGTGATGTGCCATTAGTATGAATATTAGGTTTTTTTTATTTTCTGTTTTTTGCACAGGTTACAAAATGTATAATTGAACAAAATATAGACAGCACACATCAACAACGGATTCATCGAATACCATAAAAGATTAGTCTCTGAATACAATTCATCATATTAGTCTCCGAATACAATTCATCATATTAGTATCTGAATTGAAAAGACCGAACAAAGATAAAACATTACAAGTCTCAAGACCGCGAGTATCGAGTTTGTCGGAAGTAATACTAATCCTAACAAGTCCTACTAATCATCATCATACAACTTCTACTCGTTATTCATAACAAGTCATACGATCATCATCTTGATAGTTTTCGAACCAACCCTACTTAATTATTCATCAGCACATGATCATCAGTATTAGGCAGGACCTAAATACCCTATTTAAGCTAAAATATCATAAAACAATATAGACCCTGACTCTCCATTATGGAGAATGGAGAACATCCTGTCTCCAATTCTTGCGCTTCGCTTCCTTTTGCTTCCAAGAAGCTCCTTACGACTGTCCATACATTTTTTCCATCCTTTGATTTTCATGTCTCCACTTCTTTTAGAAATCTGGTATGGACAGTTGAGATTCGTAGGATGACCTGGCTGTATGTTCAAAACATTAACACTACCTTTCAGATACATCATATGAGGCACACAATTCTCCGGGATTATCTGTTGAAAAACATAGTAATAACTTCATAGTTAGCAATGATGTACTAGTTTTAGAAGTATGCAAAAGATGCACGGATGTCGTAATAGTAAAAATCTTACCAGGGTATCTCCATGGTAGTTACCGTAGTTGAACACATGCACTAGTGGCACGTATTTACCATGATGTTGAGGAATTTGTTTGTGGATAATGTAATTTTCAATGTCAGTACAAAATCCGACCAGATGATTTTTCTCCTTGTAAGTTGTTAATTCGGAGCCATCGGTGTAGTGGGTTTTGTCTACCATCTCCCGCACATTCTTTGAACAATAAAAATAAGCTGTCAATGGAAATAAGCTGTCAACTATTTTGAAATAAACAATATAAATTAGCTAATAACTATGTTTGAGAAACTCACATAGCGGTAGAACTGGAGGCGTATCAACAAGGACCCAAATGTCCATATTGTCTTGGTCGATGTCAGGATTACCAAGATCCATGGTGATAAGCATACCCTCATCAAAACCATACATCTTGCAAAATGCTTCTCAATTTTTGCAACCAAAATGGGTTACACTCTCAGAATTATACAGATTTACTTCAAAGTCCACATCCTGATGAGTTCTTAGGTGAATTTTCTTTGTTTCAGAAATTTCATGGTCTTCAAAATCCATCCTCTCCAAGACATAGCGTCTTGCATGGCATGGGATAAGCTATACTCGAATTGTAAAAGATGAAAATTACATGTTGAAATAGTTGAAGTCATGCTTAATTATGAAAATAACACTTGTCGTCGTTGTGTACCGTTTCAACTTCGAAGGTCTCCTCGAGCTTAATGCTAAAGCGCCGATCATCGTCCAGGTGAGGCATGTCGCACAGACCTCGATCGTCGTGGCACCAGTCGCACTCCCCCGGGAGACTTTCGTCGTCCGATGACGACATATCCTATGTTCATAATTCAAAACTACATCATTTAGGGTTTGTCGACACTGAGGCATCCTAAAAGCTAAGCTTTTATCATTTAGGGTTTGTCGACGCCGAGGCACCCTAAAAGCCTAAGCTTTCATAATTTAGGTTCTTATCGACACCGAGGCACCCTAAAAGCCAAGGTTTTATCATTTAGGGTTTGTCGACGCCGAGGCACCCTAAAAGCCTAAGCTTTCATCATTTAGGTTCTTATCGACACCGAGGCACCCTAAAACCTATGGTAATGCAGCAAGAATAAAGGGGCAGTTGATCCTACTTAATTAAGTACTAAGATACCCCGGCCCATGCATTAGTCGCAAGTACCCCATATGTCCTATTTTTAGCAAAGTCATGCTAAAATTCATGGAAAATTTCAGCATGACCTTTGCTGAAAATAGGACACATGGAGTACCCGAATTTGCCGGAACGGAAGTTAATCGACATTCCGGCAAACTCAAGGGCCTCTCGGGGTACCTGCAAATTCATCACGACACAATGGTCGGAGACAAAACCCAGCAAACTAGCAAGATGATCATCATCTTTGCAAGTCCTTACTTGTCAAACGCAGAAGTGCATAACACAAGCTCACCGACATAGACCAAGATGATCATCAATTTTGAATCAATAGACATACTTCTCAAAAGAGGCATTATCAAATTCTGGTGCCCTTGACTTACTAGTATTTATCTCTTATGACTGATGAATGTGCATTGAGTCCAGAAGCAAAGACTCTACAGTGAAATGAAAAAAACCTTGGAAATATATTTATGATAACTCTAAATGGATCAGAAGGTGCAGATACACTTGTAAAAAAAGGTATGCATTTGCAGCAGCTTTGTTCTGATTATGACACCATTCTGTTAAGAAGGCAAAATAACATTATCATCCCAATTCATGGTTGAAGTTGAAGACCCTAAGCTTTAAAATGCCAAGTCTCACTTACGCATGTTAACTTATTTACCAGTTCAGAACTATCACCAGAAAATAGTAAATCCACATTGACCACATAATATTATTTTGCAACCACTCAGTTTGTCCTTGACTGGGACACTTGAAGCACAAAACAACTAATGCAGAGCCTAACCACCTCTACAGTTTGTCCTTGACTGGGATTTTTTACTTAGAAAATACAAAACTTCTGTTATTGTTTTTATTTTTAACCAGAGCCTAACCACCTCTACAGTTTACAAACTAATTAAGATAATCACTAATCAGGCATGGAAAATTATTTTAGCCATGATCCCTGAGGATTAGAGCCTCCACAAGTCAGAGAAAATTAGTGTCTCCACTTATATTGTCAATGCTTGTTGTATGTTTGGCTTAAGGGTTTTCCTTTTCAAATTCTGACTCTGTTTCTAAACAAAGTAGGCTTCTATCCTGTCTAGAATGTAATGAAGATGTCTTGGATAAGCTGAGTGTTGTAATGAAGATGTCTTGGTGAGACTTGATATATGTCCAAAATTAGAAAAATCACAAGGTACTTTCTCTACCTAATAAACTCCATATGACCACACAAAACCCTGTTTAACACACCTGTAAAGAGGAACAACCCCCCTAAGGAGCTAGAAAGCTATATGAAACAAAATTATCAAGCATAGGCATACAAATTCAGTACTGCATGAAACAAAATAGGTACAACAAGTAGCTGCTAGAGTCATATGCTGAGAGTAGATGTCAGCTTAAGACATTCTGAAATAGTAAATAACTAAAGGGCACTTGATTATGCACTTAGTAACAAGGTATATTGCATGATTCATAATTTTATAGGAGACCAATAGTAGAAATTTGATTGGGAGTGCTCCATTTCACTAGCGGCCCATTTCACTCACTTTTGCAAAGCATTAGGGCACCAAAGTGTCCATAGGCAGCACCAAGTAAACCAAATCCCCAAAAAATGTTTGCCCTCGATCAAGGCATGATCCATCCTTCCTAACCATCACCGTCAATCTAGCTACTAGCTCTAGGTGGCCCTAGGGTTTGCAGGGGAGGGGGTAGAGGAGAAGGGAGGAATCACCTAGGGGAGGGGATGGAGGAATGGAGGAAGACGTCGGGGGTGCGGGCACGGGCGGAGGGGCTTGGGCGTGAGGACGTCGAGTGTTCGGGCGCGGGCGGAGGGGGGGCGGCGAGGGAGGCGTCGCTCGGCTCGGCGTCGCGTGGCCTGGCTGAGCTGAGGTAGAGGCGGAGGGGGACGGTGAGGGAGGTGGACGGGTGCGGCGGGGGAAGCGAGCACGGCCGGGGTGAGACGAGGCACGGGAGGGATTACTAATGGCGCACCATCTGGTGGTGCGCCATTAGTAGTTTTGCAAAAAAAAAATACTAATGGCGCATTGTGGGACAGTGCGCCATTAGTAGTTTTGCAAAAAAAATAAAAAATATAATAAAAAAATAACATTAGTGGCGCACTTCACTAGTAATGGCGCACTGTGTCTGGATGCGCCATTAGTATGTTTGGACAGACGCACTAGTTCAAAAAAAAATTGATACTAATGGCGCACCCTGGGCCAGATGCGCCATTAGTAGTTTCAACGCTAATGGCATATCAGAAGATGGTGCGCCATTAATATATACTAATGACGCACCGCTTGTCTGGTGCGTCATTAGTGTCAATCCCATCTATAGCCCTTTTTTTAGTAGTGCTCCTTGCAGGCTGCTAATTCAGCTTCCAGGCTATTATCACATGTGCGTATTTCTTTACATGCGGTGAAGATAATTTCTCCTCGCTCTGTACGTAGCACCATCCCTCCACCCGCAGCTCCAGTGGCGGGTACATGGCTTCCATCAACGTTTAGTTTTGTCCAACCGGCCGGTGGTAAAACCCAACGCTGCTCATACTTCTTCTCTGTGTCATGGTAGCTAGCCGGGGCACCTAGCTGAACGGCCATTTTACCTTTTTCCATATCACCTTTGGGCCATTTTTGAATACACAACAGTGAGTTGATGTATCCATGGAGGAACCTGCGGGACGCCTCGGTTGGTGGAGGAACTTTGCCATGGGTAATTTCATTACGTACATACCAAGCACGCCACATGATCATGAGGACTATCATGCGTGTAGTTTCCGAGAGTGGGTCTAGTAGCGAGAAAAGCCATTCTGGTCCTGTGTTCCGGATGTCCTCCACCTTGGGAATAGGCTAGTCTAGCACCATGGCTCTCCACAACTCCGCCGCAAGGGGGCACCTGCACATCGCATGGAAGCCATCCTCCCGTTCAACACCACAAAGGGGGCATACATCAGTAAGCTCGAGATGACGATGGCATTTATTTGCCCAAGTTGCGAGCGAGTTGGACACCAGTCTCCATGCAAAAACGCGTACCTTTGGGGGAGCAGGGCACCCCCATATGGTCTTTCAGATGGCGCGACGACCATCCGGTGCCCTGCTCGTGGCGGTTGCCAATGGACGCTCGCGCTCGTCCATGGCAAGGCGGTAGGCGAAGCGAACGGTGAAGATACCGTTTTTCTCCGAAGCCCATGCAATGATGTCGTCGGTAATGCGTGGTGACGTGTGGATGTTGGTGATGGAGTCCACGTCCACCGGGAGGAAATACTGTCGCAACACGTCCATGCGCCAAGCGTCGGACGCATCTAGTAGGTCCGCCACTCGGCGGAGCCTGCAAGTCCCCTGTTGCGTGATGGGTTGGCCCGTCGGCTCCGTGGGTAGCCAACGATCCCGCCAAACACGAATGCTTTGCCCATTGCCCACACGCCACATTAGGCCCTTCTTCAGGAGCTCGAGGCCATATTGTATGGCCTGCCACATGGAGGAGGCGTTCCCGGAGTAGACCGTATCGTCAAGACGTCCTTCCGGATAATACCGAGCTTTCAACACCTGCGCACATAGACTGTTAGGATTTATTAAAAGTCGCCACGCTTGCCTCGCAAGAAGGGCTTGATTAAAGAGACGGAAGTCTCTAAATCCCAGCCCTCCTTTCATCTTATGTGCCTGAATATTATTCCACGCCATCCAGTGAGTTTTCCGTTTGCCCTCAACAAAGCCCCATCAAAAGTTCCGTACCATCCTATTAAGATCATCACATACTGACATAGGCAACTTAAAGACGCCCATAATATAAGTGGGGATCACCTGTGCCACGGCTTTGATCATAGTCTCCTTGCCTGCAAGTGACAGGGTGTCTCCCCATGCGATAATCCTTTTCAGAAGCCTTGCCTGCAAGTTTTGAAATTTACCTCTTCTCATGCGCCCGTCTGGAGTGGGTAGGCCTAGGTACTTCTCCTCAAAAGTGACCAAATCAATATGCAAAACATTTCGGATCCTCTCCTGGCTGTCTGCTGGACATGCTTTCCCAAACAATACACCGCACTTCGCTGGATTGATACATTGGCCTGTTGCTTTCTCATACGTAGCAAGCACCTCCTGTACCTTACGAGCCTGCTCCTCTTCTGCTTTAAAAAACAGTAGAGTGTCATCTGCAAAGAGCAAATGAGAAACACCCGGAGCTCTACGACACACTTTTAGCGGTGTGTAATCACCTTTTACCTCTCCATCCTTCAACAAAGCCGAGAGTCCATCAACGACAAGAAGGAACAAAAACGGGGAGAGTGGATCACCTTGTCGAAGTCCACGTGACGGTGCGAATGAATCCAAGAGGGTCCCATTAAATTTAACTGTATATCTCACCGAGGTGACGCATGTCATAATCCAGTCCACCCAACGGCGAGCGAAACCCATCTTTTGCATCATCCGCTTCAAGAAGGTCCAATCAACCCTGTCATAAGCTTTAGACAAATCCAACTTATAAGCACAAAAACTTTTGTTTGGGTCTTTTTCTTGCTGAATAAAGTGAATGCACTCGAAAGCAAGCAGTGCATTGTCAGTGATCATTCGCCCCGGGACAAAGGCACTTTGCGCTGGTGAAATGATATCATTCAAAATAGGACGCAAGCGATTTACTAGACATTTTGCCACCACCTTGTAAATGACATTACACAAACTAATAGGTTGGAACTCTGTGAGCCTCTCGGGGTTATCTACCTTAAGGATGAGAACAATGGATGTATTGTTCACCCCTTCAGGCATAATACTAGTGCGAAAAAATTCTTTCACCCCGGCAATAACTTGCTCTCGCATGACTGCCCAATTCCGCTGAAAGAAACGAGCAAGGAAACCATCCGGCCCCGGCGCTTTGAGGGGCCCTATCTGGAATAGTGCATCGGCTATCTCCCTTTCCGTGAACTCTGCCCACAGGCCATCATTCATATTGTCAGTGACACGGGCATTAATTAAGTCAATCACCGGATCCGAACAGAAAGTTGCATCGGCATTAAACAAGTTAGAGAAATAAGCCGTATCCATAGCAGACATAGACTTGTGATCCTTGTGTGTCACTCCTGCATCATCAACGAGCGACTTTATGCGATTTTTCCTTGCACGCCATACTGCTTTCCGATGAAAAAACTGTGTGTTGCGGTCACCTTCCCGCAACCATGCCACATGAGATCTCTGCATCCAAAGCATCTCCTCCCTATACAAAAGTTCATTCATCCGGTCGGTGGCCTCCCGAATTTCCTTCCTGTCTGCATTCATAGACATAAGCTCTTCCAAACGTGAGCGGGACTTATTAATTTCCTTGATAACATTACCAAATTTTTTGCGGCTCCATTCTTGTAGTTTTTTCATCATATTACCCAGCCCGACCGCAATATCACCCAGGTTTAGCATAGCACCCATCTCAGTCCAAGTATGCATAATTACCTCCGGGAGAGCGGGGTCTCTCTCCCACATTACCTCATATTGCCGACACCTCCTGCCGGTCGGCGGTAGGGGCTCCTCGAGCATGCACCTAAGCAAGATAGCCTGGTGGTCCGAGCTAGGCGCCACTAGGTGCTCCACCTTGGCATCCGAGAAAATATCCCGCCAAGAGTTGTTGGCGACTGCGCGATCAAGACGGACTCTGACATTTGCCCGACCAGCTCGCCGATTATCATAAGTGTATGGCAGGCCTACAAAACCAAGATCTCCCAAACCACAAACTTCTAGAACATCAGGAAAGTCAATCATCTGACCTGCCGACCTTGGCGTCTCGGAGAAGTGCTCGAAGCTCCACATAGCCTCGTTGAAATCTCCAACCACGACCCACGGCATGTCTGCCTGCTGGTGAAGATTGCGGAGGAGAGACCACATGTGATGTCGGTCCTTCGTCCGGGGCTCGTCGTAGACGCAGGTTAGCCTCCAAGATGGCTCACCCGCCGCAGCAGTCACATACGCATCAATATATCTTTCATTAATAGCTTTTACATCGAGATTCAACGACTCATGCCAATACAAAGCCAGACCACCACTAAGACCCACACTATCAAAAGCATCAAAACCACTTAACCCTAAATGAGCACGGTACCTCTTCATTTTATTTTTAGACTGCCTAGTTTCACAAAGAAAGACGACACTAGGGGAATGAGCCTATACTAGACTCACGAGGTCACGAACTGTCTGAGGGTTCCCCCCCCCCCCCCCCCCCCCCCTCCGGCAGTTCCAACTTAGGATATTCATTGCTCCTGACGGAGCTCCGCAAGCTCCGTCAGGTCGCCGGCGGCCCCAAGGCCGGCTGCCTCCATAGTGTTGGTCTGCTCCTCCGTCCTCTGCTCACGCAGCTCCCCTCCTGCAGTTTGTTGCCCGTTCTGGGTCCCAACTATTTTGCATTTTTTCGGTATACCTGAAAGTAAAGGCTCACCCGAGGTGGCCGTGTTAGAGTACACCACCAAAGCTTTGTTGACATCCGCCTCGCCCGAGCCAATCACATGATCCTCTCCTGCGTTCCGCTTACCCAGCGTGGGTAGATCGTCAGGTAGTTCAGCGTCAGCCATCCGTGCATCATGTGACAAGTTTTGCATTGCCGGTATGACGTTCGAACTCCTGGGCTGGGAGCTTTCTGTGGTCTGGGCATTCATGCTCCCAGTTCGGCTTGGAATATCTGTAGCATCAGGCTCCTTCACGTCCACTTCAGCACGATGAGCCATAGTACGCAACTGTTCGGCAATCTCTGCTTCCACCTCTACATCCTCACCTACAATGAAATCTTCAGGACCATGTACCTCCGGTATCTCCTCCTCTCGGGCCTGCGGCGGTAGCTCTGCCACTGCCATCTTCTTCATCTGCTCCCACACGGCACAGGGCCGCACTCGCGGATACACCGCCACGGCAGCCACGGATCCCCCCTTGGAAGGCTTCGGGCAGGCAGCATCCACAGAGGGAGCCCCGTAATCGCCCCCACCAACCTCCGGGTTCACCGTGGTCACAATCGGCTCCGTGCCCGCAGACTGCAGAGGCGACGACATCGCGTTATGGAGGATCTTGCACGGCGGCGATGCATCTGGGAGGGCAGGGCGATCAGGCGGCTCACACGGTTTCTGGTGCACCTCAGCCCTGGCCTCAGGTTGCTTTATGTATATACAAGCCATCCTTCTCTTGTACGACAGGTTGAGAAACCCTAGCCCATCCGGATTTCGTGATGCACTCGGTCGCCTCCCGTACCGAGAGTCACCCTTGGCCATGGCGGGATCGTATCGGCAGCAGGTGCCGCACGATCTAAAGGCGGACGAGGCCGCGACGGCTCCGTCGTCCTGCCGGGGCAGAGACACGGAGAAGAGGCCACACGCGGCCGGAGCGACGTCCGGCGGCGGTGGCTGCGGGGCGATCGCCTCCTGATCGCCTGGGATGCTAACCCCTAGCGAAGCGGTACCCATTAACAACGTAAAGACAGGCAGGCTTTATTAACTCATATCAACATTTACAGGTATAACAAGAGCATCGTGGGGTGACCCCTACCAAATATATCTCCCCTCGGGAAGAGTAGTACAAAGACTAGCTATCTTATAAGCTTGTAGCTCGAAATTCATGCACAAAATTACATGAAATAAAGGACATTTCTCTTTGCTTTATCTCCCTAATGATCCCTTCAAAAGCGCCTCCGGAATAGACCCGTATTCCGTTCACCACTTCTGTGCAGCCAGATGCAATTTGAAGGTGTTGCAAGTTTAGATCTTCTGCAAGTGATAACGCTTCCCTACACACTATTGCTTCTAGGGTGACCGCATCAAGCAAATCCTTGAATCACAAGCACTAAAGAGCCCAGGTAAGAACCATCTCTGTCTCGACAAATAGCAGCTGCGGTGCCACAGTTATGATCAGAAGATACACCCGCATCGACATTCAACTTGACAAAACCCACCGGAGCGTCTGAACGCAAAAAAAGTGGTTCCTTCAGGAATCAAACTCCGTCGCCCGCGAAGGCAAAGCCTTGTTCGAGCTTAGCCGACCACCACAACCGTTGCGTACTTGTGGTTTTATTAGTGCAGTACATGAACTAGTAAGGTCGCGCTATTTAATTATCACTTTGTTTTTTTTAAATCATGAATTTAAAAACATTCATCGATGTTGAGACAAAAGTACACAAACTTCAAAACAGTTTATCGGTTTGGGGAAATAGTTCATCATTTTTTAATATAAAGTTCATAAACTGGAAAAGTTCACCAATTTTGGAAAGAAATTATAAAAAAGTTCATCGGTTTTGAAAAAAGTTCATCGGTTTTGGCAAAAAGTTCATCGACTTTGGCAAAAGAAGTTCATCAAGTTTAAAAAATAGTTCATCGATTTTGAAATAAGTTCACAAATTTGACAAGAAAATTCATCAATCTTGAAAAAAAATCATTAAATTTTAAAAAAAGTTCATCGGATTTGAAAAGGTTCATCGAATTTGAAAAAAGATCATCGAGTTTGAAAAACAATTCATCAATTTTAAGAAAAAAAGTTCATCAAGAAAAAAGTTCATCGAACCACGAAGAAGAAAATAGAAAAAAGGAAAGGAAAAGTTGAAGTAATATGGTTCGACTCACAACTCCTGCACTATTTTGGACTAGTAAGTTATACGTGCATAGCACGTGAGAGCTCATATAGTCAAACTACAACCAAAGATAGACATATTGTTACTGTAAAATATATTGTGCCTGTTTTATCTAGGTATCCTTTTTGGCTAGTTATGCCGGCAAATGAAATTGTGAGGCATATGCATGAAGTATAACATACAAAAATCACGTAAAATATACTGAGCGTGTTTTATCTAGGTATCTTTTTTGGCTATCTCAAAGCTAATGTTCTACAGTATCTGTAAAGATAAATATGATTTATGAAGGTACATAGACTTGAATACGAATTAAAATGAATGATAGTTTCGATAGAAAAAGAAGTTAGGAGAGTCTGAGTATGGAAGGGTCTAGAATAAAGTAGAAATGTGCTTTAAATTTTGTGCAAAATGCGAAAATACCTTATGGTCGTACTAGCATATAGTACTATTATCTGGGCCGCTGGTCCACCTCGAGATGCTCGCCACATATAGTATTTAACACTGTATTTGGATGGGGCGCTCTGTTTTGCACAGTGCATGCATGGCTTGGCTTTAGTCATTTAATTGGCCCAACCACTTTGGCCCGCTACGGTCTCGGTCTTCCTGCGTGAGAGTTGGACTGGTGTACTGTCGCTCATGGACCGTTTCCCCTGATCACAACATAAACAGACCATTGTTTCCAAGTTAGCACGTGGCATTACTTCACAATCTATCTATACCTATTATTAAAGGGAATAGATATTTTTAGTTTGGTTCCGCTTTGTTTCGTTCCGTTTTGAATACTTTTACGTGCACTAATTTTTAAGTTTTGTTCGTTTAACAATACGCGCAAACAAAGAAAACCGGAACAATACAAATGAAATCAGGACGTACCTATAAAGGAAACTTAATTGAAACAAAAGCTAAGTGGCCGGCCACATGTTACCCAAAAAAATATACATGGGAGTCGAACTAACTACGAGCTGCCAGGTGCCGGCTAGCTTGATTCTTTCCCAGCTAAACACATGAGTACATGTTTAAGCAGGCTGGTGAATCGATCCGGCGAATACATGGCTCGATTAATTGCTCCATGAGAACTTGCACGTGATTCAACTAGCAGGTGCACAACCCTAGTTTCAATGAGTCAAGTTAATCTTTTATTAATAGTTGCTTGATTTTTTTTTCTTTTCTTCTTTTCCTAGCCGAGCGTCCATGCATCAGGTTTTCATAGCTAAACTGACTACACAATAAGTAACTGTTCTACAAAGAGGAGAAAATGAGGTATTTTCATATTCCTACAATTATTATTTTTTTTGCCGGCTTATGTATTTCTATCTGACATGATATGGATTTTGCATAACTCGAAGTGTGCTAGAGAAATATTTTGCAAGGATTGGGATCCTCTCAGTGCAATGCAGATTAGCATGCATGTTACCTTTCTTTGTTCATCTTCAAGGAGAATTACTTTTTTTGTTCATCTTCAAGGCCAAAATCATATTATTATTTTTATCGTGCTTTCAGGAAAACTGATACTTACTTATGCTAATTTGCATATCTTGGTATATACAAAGGAGTAACTGAACAACTACCCATGCAAGCTCACATTGATCAATCAAGGTTAGCTTTTCTATAGTATTGATTGTTGAATAGTCATGCAGAGTAGCCTTTTGCAAAGATGGTGAAAGCACCCAAATTTTATTCATCTGGGAATAATTGATGTGTATCATAAATCAAATCATCGCTTATGTTTTAGGTTGTGTTTAGTCTGAAATCATCACTTGCTTACTGGGATAGGAGAGCGAGGTGATTTTTTCTCCCATTGCAACGCACAAACATATTTAGGTGGCACTCTTGGATGTTATTATGCCATGATGACGGTCGTTTCGACGGGGACAGTGGGCACAATAATTTCTCCCGTTGCAACGCACAGGCATATGTGCTAGTCAGGTACTAATAAATTCTCCGAAAAACAAACACTTACCGAGCATCCACACACAATCTCTTGCATGGTTTTCCTCTTGTCTGGGTTCAGTCTACTCGTGCCGTATCTGATGCCGAAACCATGCTCCCATGAATACAAATTGTAGAAGTCATAGGCTTCTGTCAGTGAGTCGAATGTCGTCCCTAGTTCAGGCTTGACCACATCTTCACCTTCTCTTTCTGCGAAACCTCTAATAGACTTCTCGAGGGCACCCATCCTCCCAGGACATGGTGTCCTCTCGATTGGGTTAGCACCAACACGGACCCTGCATGCATTTTTGGTACAAAAAAGAAGGCACGTCACAGAAAATACATCGCCCCCAGGTCCTACCGCCAGTTATATCCTTACAAGAAGCACAGGAATTCCAGAGCGTCGCACCTACTTATTCCCTTGTTGTAGTTCCTGCCCGATCCACAAACGTTTCAGTTTCAAAGCATATATTAAGATTTTGTTTTCAATTGTAAACTCACAAATCAGCTCATGCCTGCTATATTTTCATCCGTTCTCCCCAGCACCCACCTGTTCCAACTGTACAAGATTTCTTGTGCTCTGTGTCAGGTTGTAATGTGCCAAAACAAACACTGGTTTGTCCCAAATTTCCCCTAAAACAACCCTAACCTCTACGCATTCAAACAGAATTTTTGATGAACCATGTACTGACTGATCATTTCAGTGGAATTTCTAACTATTTTCAGACTGACGCACAATTCATTGTTCAGGCTAAGGCAATTCAAAAAGCTTTTTGTTACTAATGTACCTCCTAATCCACCCAGGCGTCTTCGGATCCGGCTTCACGGCCGACTCGCCGGATTCCGCCATCGCGCTGTCACCGCTCACCTCCGCGGGCGCTCCACCACAACTGTCGTGGGCAGCAACGGAAGAATCTCCCACAGCTCCGAAGACGCCTCCGTGCACCTGGCTCCCATCGTCTGTCTTGAAGGGAGTTCGCTGGAGACGCCGGCGGCAACCGGAATATAGGCAACCTGCACACGCCGGGCAGATCTGTTATTCAGCGACCTCAAATCGCCGCGGCAGGTGCGGCCATTTTTTGCCTCCCACCGGGAGAGAAGGACATCGTCGTGGCTAGGCGGAGTCCATGGAGAGAACGAACCTGCAGACCGGATGCAGAGGGAAATCCCCCACCGCCGCCGCAGCTGCCGCCGCCGCCGCCGTCGCCGTCGCTCCAGTCGCCTGGGCATCCATCGCCGCAACGCACTCCTCTGTATTTTTCCCTTCTACTACCTCTATCTCAAAATATAAAAACGTTTTTGATACTATGCTAGCGTTATCTTACATTTTAAGACGAAGGGAGTATTTTTTTACTAGCCTAGCACCCACCACCGCTGTACACATAAACGTCACCCGACCGAGCCAGGGTGTGGCGCGTAACCCGGAACGCCACGATTGTGTTCATCATACGCGTCGAAAAAATCTGGACCATGGTCCACTCCCGACAAGTATAAATGAGACCGCTGGTCCTACTACGAACCCCGTCCACCGCTCGCGGGGCCGACCGTGGTCAGACATACGGCCCGGCATACGAGCTGCGTACACTTCTACGCTCGCCCCCACCGCGCCACATGCAATATGCGATTTTCCAGCACTCGCACTGACCCCGCCATAAATGCGCCAAACCTGCTGATCCCGTCGTCTGGACGAGCGGGATAATGGGATCATATGGTAGTACGAGCCAAAACGCCACGTCCTGCAAAATGTTCATCTAGCTTTAGTCCAACTATAAAATCTTCTAAATAATACATGTGGAAGAATCTAATGAAGTAATGAGAAGATCCAACGGTCAATAACACTCGGATTTGCCACGTCTTCACCGTTAGATCGGCTTCATCCAATAGTTGTTATTCAAAATTATTCGCACACTATATAGTGGTATAAAAACAGAAAGAAAAAAGCTACAGATTAAAACAGATAAACGGGCCAGCCCGGCTAACACCGCTGCAGGCGCCGAACAACAGCACTGCCAACTGGAAAACCCTATTGGACGCTCGCTGCGTCCAGTTGTCGAGGCTTCGCACAGAGAAGCGAGCGACTAGTGATCAAGATGAGCCGGCCCAGTCATGAGATAGCACAGGCACTACAGCGTCCCGGTTTTGGGAACCTTCTGGAGGGTTCCTGAACGGTTTTGGGAACCTTCTGGAACGTTCTTGAACCGGTTTTTCACTGGTTTTTTCTGTTTGCTTTTTCTTTATAGTTTTTTCTTTCTTCGTTTTTCTGTTTCTTTATTTCATCTTTCAATTCCTTTTTCTTTTCTTTTTATTTTCTTTTTGTTCATGTTTCAAGTTATGTTTGGGAGTTTCAAAAAATAATCCAATTTCAAAATTTGTTCACCAAATTCAAAAAATGTTCATGTTTTTAAATTTTGCTGCGAGTTTCCATAAATGTTTTCATTTAAAGAATTGTTTGCAAATTGCAAAAAATGTTCATGCTTCAATTTTTGTTCGGGAGTTTCGGAAAAATGTACGCAAGTTTTAAAAACTGTTCATGTGTTCAAGTTTTGTTCGGGAGTTTCAAAAAATGTTCCAAGTTTTAAAAAATGTTCAAGTATCCAAAATTTGTTTTCGAATTTGAAAAATGTTCGGGTTTTGGGAGACTTTACAAAAATGTTCCCATTTCCAAAAATTGTTTGCATTTTTCGAATTGTTGAGTTTTTACAAATTTTGTTCTCAATTTCTAAAAGTGTTTCGCTGTTTCCTACAACCTTCATGTTTTTTTTTCTCAAAAATAGCATTTCTCAAAAATGTTCGCACTTCCAAATTTGTTTGGAATTTTTCAAAATTGTTCTCTATTTTAAAATATCTTCTCAAGAAACAAAAAATCTTCGTGCTTTACAAAATTGTTCAGGATTTTTCAAAATTTGTTCTCAAGGTTCAAAAAATGTTCGTGCTTCAAAAAATAATCCGCGCTTCCAAATTTGTTCTCAAGATTCAAAAATCGTTCATGCTTCATAAAAATGTTCACAAACTCCAAAAATGTTCAATTTCCGAAAAATGTTTGGGAAATTCAAACTTTTCGGTTTTCATAAAATTTGTTCACATGTTCAAAAAATGTTCATGTTTCCAAATTTGGTTACAAATTCAAAAAATTGTCCACATGTTTATTTTTTTTACTAATTCAAAAAATTGTTCCTGTTTCCGAAATTTGATCACATATTCCAAAAATTATTTGAACAATGAAATTTACAAGCTCTATGTCAAAAAATATTCCAAAAATTTGTTCACATGTTAAAATACTGTAGGATGATTTACAAGCTCTACGTCAGAAATTTCTTTTTGAGATTGTAACATGCAAGGACAATGAAATTCAGCTGCCGTTAGTAACTTCTTTCCTGCAGAGACATGTAAGTTCTCTATTTTTTTCTCTCCTATGGAAACAAAAGAGATGTTATTTTCTTAGAGCCTGTTCTTTCATACCAAACAGTGAAATTAATTTCTTCTAATCGCGTATATGTTTCTTCTCATTCTTCTTTCTATTCTCAAGGGTCTCATTAATACTGTCACCTTCAAGGAAAGTGCACTGCAAGATTCAACTCAAAGGAATGCTTCCATGGGAAAAATGTTTCCTTACCGATAGAGCTATCTTTTTTTTCTCTTGCTGATCTAGTGATAGTTTCTTCCAAGACCTTCAACTGTAAACAATGTCCGAAAACAGCTGAAACAGTTATGAAAACGAGCAGTAAGACATGTACATTTTTTGTTGTCTTTCATGACGCCTTGGTGATACTATCATCACTCATTTTCATCAAGATGTAAGCTTACCACTTTTATAACAGTTTTAGAAGTACTACTTTGTAATAAATGTAAAATGAAATTTCATGTTTTTTTATAATTAAAAACTAGTTGAATCAATAGGAACAACACCTGGTTTCATAAAAATGGAACCTACAACCATTGTTTAGTAAATTCAAGGTTTCTGTCTTTCATGTTTCTTTGGGAAACAGTTGAAACTGTACCATTATTTAGTTTATACAAGGAAAACAAAAGAAACAGTAAAAACAAAAGAAACAGTGGAAAACAGTAGGGACAACAATCAGTGAAACAGCTTCGCGAAGCAGAATCAACGAAGCAGTAGAAACAGTTCAAAACCAGGGAAACGCTCACCTCACGGTCCACAAAGCCCGCCAGTCAGCTGCTCCTGTGCGAAGCCGCACCTAGTTGACGCAGAATGCGTCACATAGGAGTTCTCCTGCCAACTTCCGGTTACTGGTTAGTACCAAGACCGTGATCTACTAGAGACGATCTGAGCCGGTTTTTCTCCGTTTTTTCTTTGTTTTTCATTTTATTTCATTTTATTGTTTTTTATTGTTTTTTCTTGTTTGATTTTTTTATTTTTTTATGTTTTTTATTTTGTTTCTTTTTCAATTCTACATTCTTTTATACAAGATCAACATTTTTTTAATACTTGTTCAAAAAAATTCAAATAATCATTCAATATTTTTAAAATAGTTGTTCAACATTTTTCAAATACCCGTTCATCATTTTTCCAAATAGTTGTTCACCATTTTTTTCATATACTCGTTCAACATTTTTTTAATACTTATTCGACATTTTTCTACTCCCTCCATTTCTAAATATAAGTCTTTTTAGATATTTCAAATGAACAATCACATATGGATGTATATGGACATATTTTAGAGTATAAATTCACTCATTTTGCTCTGTATGTAGTCATGTATTGAAATCTCTAGAAAGACCTATATTTAAAAACGGAGGAAGTAATACTTATTTCAACATTTTTTTGTTCACCTTTTTTTAAATACATGTTCAACATTTTTAACTCAGTCAATATTTTAAAATAATTGTTCAACATTTTTTGCGAGGGTGTTTAACTTTCTTAAATACTTGTTTCACATTTTTTAATACTTATTCAACATTTTTCAAATACTCATTCAACATTTTTCTAAATGTGTTTTTTGAGAAGTGTTTTTTCTAATATATATGTGTAGAATATTTTAAATTATAAACAAATATAAAAAAGCAAACCAAGAAACAGGCTAGTGAATCCCGCACGCGTGGGCCAGCCCAAGTGGCATTTGCCTTCAGCGAGGGGTCGCTCCTGTCTCGCTTAACGCGAGGAATAGTCGCGCCGTGCTGGGCAGAAGGGTCTCCATGGGTCAGAAAAGTGGTTTCAAATACAATATTTATACCGGCCAGTATACATACATGGAGAAGATTAAGGACGCATCTGTGCTCGAGCTGAGATATAGGCACTTTGGCTGGGCTACCTACTTTTGTCAACTATATATTGTACAAAGGATTGTTCCTCTAAGCTGGTGGTAGAGAGCGCCTGCAAGTTGGGCACTCCATCTTGATGTCCATCCAGCGTTGTAAACAGCTCGAATGGAATATATGCTCGCACGGTGCCACCTACAACAAGAGACAGTGAGAACTACTTAATCATGCATGTCTATGACGTCACAGAACAAGAGATTTCACAATTACCATGTATTCACTTGTTCTTTGGGAGAGATCAATTGTAGTCATGCAGATTACACAATCAATGGGCTGATTTGTGCTATCCTCTACCTTCCTGTGGTAGCAGTATTTCTCAGGGAGGATCTGGAGATTGCAGCCATAAAAGGATAAATAATTATGTTGTGATACTAAAAATGAATTGCCAACATACTCTGAGAATTGAATTAACTAAGCTTAAAATATATCAACAGTGGCAGCTATAATACCTTTTGAGAGACAAAAACAGCTACTCCCTCCGTTCCTAAGTATGTCTTTTTAAAGATTTCAAATGGACTACCACATACGGATGTATATAGACATATTTTATAGTGTAGATTCACTCATTTTGCTCAGTATGTAGTCACTTGTTGAAATCTCTAGAAAGACCTATATTTAGGAACGGAGGGAGTACATGAATGACAACTAAAATGAACCTCGAATCCAACAGTACGGAGTGCATGTGTTAGGGTATTATCACAGTAGTATTACCTGGCGAGGAATAAAGCAGCGAGAACCAAGATAGTGCTGGAGCAGCAGCACAGCTGCTTGGATGCTCATGAATGTTGTCACAGCTATGCACCATTTCTTGTCAGGCTCAATGCGCATGAAGTTGCTAGGACAACCAAATATATATAGCGGGATGGCGACCCGGGTAGCAGTCATGCCTAAAATATACTGAGGGTGCAGCGGTTTTCTTGTATCCCGGATGACATTCGTGACAATTTGAGGAATCCAAAAGGAGTACATCAGGAAAAGAATCGGGCGCAAGAAATTGTGCAACTCATACATGAGAAGGATTCCTCCCAAAAGAATGCCGTCTGCAGAAACAAAGCAAAGCAAGGTATGCCTTAATAGTTAGTTGGTAAAATAAAAGTTCAACACTGGTGAGGATATGCAAAAATATTGTCATTAAATGAGCCATTTTAACTCTACTAATATATGGCAGTAATCATGTGATTGATTGTGCTTTTCTTTTACACCTCAACAGTCGATGTTAACTACAAGAGGTTGGCCTACCACTGCGATTCTTAAGAAAGCATGAAGAAACCAGATGATATTTAGAACTTACAAAAGCGGCTGTAAAGAACAGAAAGTTCCCGTCTCATTATTTCCCAACCTTCTCCACTGTTCAATGGTCTACTTGCTTTCCATATAGCAAGAAGATACCTCATCTCAAAAATAGAAAAAACAACGAATTTGAAGAAGGCAGCTGTTGCAAAGGCATTAAAGAGTGACTCTGTAGAAAGTTAAACCATGTGATGAAAATGTTAGAGATGGCAAGATATTCAAAAAACATAATTATGACATGATTTTAAAGAAAATAAGCCGCATACAATTCAAGATTCAATAGTTATAATAGCTTTGCAGGTTAATTTTCAGAGAACACTGAAGAACAGATAAATCTTTTGTAGTGTTGACAATACTTCACTGACCAGTGACGCTTAGCATTTAGCAAACTTCACAGACCCATCCTGTTGGGCGATGGGTATGTCTTTACAAATCCCATGAGCAAAATCTCTTTACGCAATATTTACTTGTAAGTAGTGTATTATCATAGCATGCACACTATTTGCTTTTAGCTCAGATTTACATCAGGAATTCAGGATGTATGTAACAGGAGACACCACCATCCACTTGTCAGTGTCATATATCTAAATTCCCATTTTTACCACCGAAGAGTTCGTACACTAGCAGCAGAAAACATGGACAACAAAAAAAGCAAACAAATTTGATATGACACGAGTATAAGACTCACCAACCAATATTCCAGCAGTCAGATGCAGTAGACAAAGATATGCATCCATGATAGCTTGTTGCCCAATCATAATAATAGACACCTTAGCAGCTCCCTGTGAGCAATAACGATAGGATTGTAAGTCATGTAGAGCAAGATGACATTAGTGTTGCTAAAAAAATGATCACAGAAAGGGAAAATACTTACTGACTGGGTGTTGCTGTGTTCCATTTGTCTAATAAGCAGCAAAACTTGGAGAAAAGAGATCTATAATATGCCAGTTAAGGAATTGACAGAGAGAAGAGACCAGATAGGATTGAACAAAAACATGAATCTAAGTCAAACAGCCACCAAGGATACAAAAGTGACCATCAGTGTATAGTTAACTGCTTTGTTGTAATAAGCTTCAACATTCAGCGATGTTGAATTTAGTAAGATAGATGAGAAGCATTCTCCATCATCATCCACTGATGGACTTTCCATCAAGCCCTCCAATCGGTACTTCTCATGCTCTCCTTCTAATTATAATAAGTATTTATTACTCACGCACTTAGTATCTCAATATTGTTGGATGATGAGAAAATTTAAAATATGCAGACATAGAACTTGGTGAAAATAAATTACCAGTGGCAAATGAATTTAGCAGTACCATAAGAAAATTCATTACCATTTTGGTTAGATGACACCCGGACCACTTTAGCGGCTATTTCTATGTTACAGTGTTTCTCCATGTCATGTGTGAGAGCTGATACGGAAGAAGTAGCAAACATCAAGGTCACATCCACATTTGTAGCTAGGGAATATTCAGTGTAGAAATAAAATCTTACAGTTCTTCCTTCGGTTCTTCTCTTCAGAAGAATCTTGGAAAACTTGAGAGGAGAAAATCCGTAGCTGTTAAAAGTAAGGAGTTCAAATATATAGCATCATGTTCATTAATTTTAAAAGGGGCCTTATTACTGTAGTTAGCAGGCAAGACTTACTTCATAATAATGTTAATAACTTTTAAGAGGGCTTGGTTATAATTTTTATGAACGTAAGTGGCATAGCACTACATTGACATCAAAAGATAGCTAGTAAGTGGAACACAGGATTGTGGAATGCAGTAATCATCGATAAAACAAGGAAAATTCGTCTGCTTACCAGATGGTATGGATTTGACAAGAAGTAATCCTCTTCTTGAAGCGGTTCACCATCTGCACCGCTAAAAATATCAATACAACTGTGTTAGATAGTATGGGGAAAAGATGATCTACAAACTGCCTACACTCGCATATGCCACTACATAATTAATACTCCAATAATAAAATGCCATGAACAATGGAACATGGCCTCCCTTGTCGTAACTAAAGAGCCTCTTGACTGCAGTACTTACTTATAAGCATTCAGTTATGCAACAAATAGCACACAAAAAAGAGGATCTGACGGGTAACCTGGCAATCATTAACTCATAGTAGTCGAAAAAATTAAGCTTGCACGCCGTAAACTTGACATGAAAATATGTATTCCCTCCGTCCCAAAATAAGTGACTCAACTTTGTACTAACTTTAGTACAAAGTTAGTACTCCCTCCGTCCGAAAATACTTGCCATCAAAATGGATAAAAAGAGATGTATCTCGAACTAAAATACGTCTAGATACATCCATTTATATCCATTTTGATGACAAGTATTTCCGGACGGAGGGAGTACAAAGTTACTAAAGTTGGTACAAAGTTGGTCACTTATTTTGGGACGGAGGGAGCATGACATAAGTATCATGGGAGTCACTGAACTTAGTATGTGTACACAAAAGAATCATGATTTGTGAAATTGTTACAGAACATACAACGAGCACTAGGCAATGAGCCAGGAGACTTGGAACTTGGAGAAGTCTGTGAGGTCTGCACTTGCTAGCTAAGGGTGGTTGTTGACTGTTGACCAAGGTTTACATTCAGGAAACAGGCAAATGTCCTTAGAGGGCAGAGTAGAATAAATATGTCTTTTTGCTGGAGTGCTAATTTTATTATTAGAGTTTGTTGCCCTCGATGTTTAAGGTAGATGCAATTAGTAGCATATACTAATAATGCCAAGGTAGGAGAACCAAAAGTCAAACAAAGTCTCTTAGCTCTCACAAAAGAAAAACAAAGCCTCTTAGTTATGACAAAAAATAATACAATAAAGTTGAACATATACCTGTTTGCCACCATACGAAGTTGTCTAAAAGGCCATATATACACACCTTCTAACCTTATTTGAGCAACCCCACGATCATGAGATTTGTCAATAACATCATGGAATGTTATTGTTCCCTGTCAACAATAGTTATCACATCACGGTAAGCAAAATGATCAGCAGAGCGTGCATAGGAAAGAGGTCAACATCGCAATAATTCCCATGATTACAGTTAAATATGACTCATCATACACAAAAACACATTGTTTTCACGTGCTAACATAAAGCATAAGAAAGGATCTTCCTTTACCTGAACATAGTGTACCCCGCTTATCTTTGTTGGTGTACTCAGTAATTCCAAAACCGAGTCACCTTTAGATGTCACAAACTCAAGAAACCTAGAAGAACCATTTGTAGCACCAGCAAAGCTCCAACTTCCTGAACCATACAATGGTGGAATTAGTACATAAACCACACAGACAATTAAGTAAGTAGTAGCATCCTATACATAACAAAACAAATTAGGGTAATGAGAAATGGAAAAAGTGTCATGTGAGCAGCTGATTGAGGTTACCAAAACAAATCTATGAATGTGGCATGGAGGGAAATACAATCTACCATTATCCTTTATCTGTTGCGTATGTCATAATTCAACATCTGTAGTAAACAAACCAACTGCAGTGAGGATATGACACCACCAAGTTGTATGATGCTGCCCGAAGAAACAAGCTTACTTTTAGCGTCGAAAGAATAAATTCGATAGCACTGAACGTGTAAAATTGGCACTGTTAGAGTTATAATATAAGTCATGTACCCCTTTGTGTTTTTCCCGTTGTATAAGGGGTTTCCTGCATATGTTCCACAGCTGTACATGTATATATACCGGCCTATGGCCTCATGGGAATACAAGTTGCTTATTCCTAACATGGTATTAGAGCTAGGTCAATTTTTTGCACGCTGCAACTCGTGCTATTGATCCGTCTCTCCTCCCCGATCGAAGGCGCCGGCCTCGATCTCCCGGAGTCTCTCGATCTGATCGATCGAGTCCGGCTTGTCTTGCTCCCGCTCGAAGCCAGCGCCCGCCCGCCCTGATCCAGTCGCTCGTTCCGCCAGCGGACGCCCGATCCAGTCGCGGAGATCAAGTCGCCAGCGCCCGCCCGATCCCGATCCAGTCGCCAGCGCTCACCCGATCTAGTCGCCCGCCCGCCCTGAAGTCGCTACTCCTCGCTCGCATCTGATTCCGCTGCCGGTGGTCTGCTGTTCCCGATTCTGCTGTCGCTGGTGCTCTCATCGGATCTCAAAAAAAAATGTCTGCTGCATCGGGCTATGTTGCTGTCCCTCGCTGTCCGGTGATCTTTGATGGTACTAACTACACCGAGTTCACTGGCTTCATGCGCATTCACATGCGTGGCATCCGTCTCTGGGGTGTTCTTTCTGGCGAGGTCTGCTGTCCGCCACGTCCAGATCCTCCGGTGGCCCCTACTCCGCCGACTCCATCGGTTCTTCCTACAGATGCTAATCAGGCCGCCAAGGATGCGGCTAAGCTTGCTGATGAGGCTGCTGATCGTGCTTATGATGAGAGGGTTTTGGCTTATGAGGAGGCTCTTCAGACGTATCATGATGCTCTGTCTATTTACACCCAGTGGCTTGATGATGATGCTCGTGCTGCAGCTGTTCTCACTGCTAGTGTTCTGCCTCAGTTTGCTTCTGAGTTTCTGGGTCTTCCTACTATCTTTGAGATGTGGACCCGTCTTCGTCAGCGCTATCAACCCTCTGGTGATGCCTTATACTTTTCTGTGGTCCGTCAGGAGCATGCTCTTCAGCAGGGTGACTCTACTGTTGATGACTTCTATGCACAGAGTTCTGCTATCTGGCGCCAGCTTGATTCTCTCCACAGTGCCGGTTGTCGTACTTGCCCCTGTTGCCAGGCTGTCTAGGCCAATTTGGAGTTTCATCGCGTCTACGAGTTCCTTTCTCGACTCCGTAAGGAGTTTGAGCCCCGGCGTGCTCAGTTGTTTGCTCGTGGCCGTATTTCTCTCATGGAGGCGCTTTCTGAGATTCGTGCTGAGGAGACTCGCTTATGTGGTGCTGGTTTGCTGGAGGTTCCCTCTGTGCTCGCTACTCGGTCTTCTTCCACGCCACCTGCTGCACCGACCCCTTCTCGCTCGAGTGCTCCGCCGCTCTTGCCCACTCCTTCTGGAGGCTCAGGTCGCCCCGTCCACATTGCGATTACTGCAACAATGATGGTCATATTGAGTCCCAGTGCTACACGAAGAGGAAACACCTGCGCAAGGCGCGATCATCATCTTCAGGGACTTCGTCATCTACCTCGACAGCTTCAGCCATTGCTTTGACTGAGCAGGATATTCTGAGACTTAAGCGTCTACTCGCGGCTTCAGGTTCTTCCTCGACGGGTACTGTTGGTTCTGTGACTGATGCTTCCCGCACTGAGCAACCGCCCTCTACACAGTCAGGTACATCCCCATGGGTTCTGGACTCTGGAGCTTCTTTTCATATGTCTTCTCATTCTTCCACTTTGTCCTCTCTTCGATCGCTGGCTTCTCCTGTTCATGCCTTCACTGCTGATGGTACTCCGCTTTCTGTTGCTAGTAGAGGCAATCTTACCACTCCTTATTATGTTCCTGATGTTGCTCATGTTCCTCGACTTACCATGAATCTGTTTTTTGCTGGTCAACTTACTGATTCTGGTTGTCGCGTCATCCTTGACGTTGACTCTTGTTCTGTCCAGGACCGTCGCACGCACACTCTGGTTGGGGCTGGCCCTCGCCGCCGTGATTCTCAGGGTCTTTGGGAGTTGGACTGGCTTCATGTTCCTTCCGCTGCCACCACCATCGCCAGTTCCTCCGCTTTAGTCGCCTCCGTTACTGGTTCCTTCAAGCAGTGGCATCATCGACTTGGTCATCTGTGTGGTTCTCGGTTGTCGTCTTTAGTTCGTCGAGGTCTTCTGGGGTCTGTCTCAGGAGATGTCTCTTTAGAGTGTTAGGGTTGTCGTCTTGGCAAGCAGATTCAGTTACCATATTCACATAGTGAGTCAGTGTCTAAGCGTCCTTTCGATTTAGTCCATTCTGATGTATGGGGTCCGGCTCCTTTCGCTTCGAAAGGTGGTCATAAATACTATATTATTTTCATAGATGATTTCTCTCGTTACACATGGCTTTATTTCATGACTTCTCGTAGTGAGGTGTTGTCTATTATAAACGTTTTGCTGCCATGGTTCATACTCAGTTCTCTTCACCCATTCGTGTTTTTCGTGCTGACTCCGCTGGCGAGTATATCTCTAAGATGTTGCATGGTGTTCTTGCTGAGCAAGGAACTCTCTCTCAATTCTCCTGTCCTGGTGCTCATGCTCAGAATGGTGTGGCTGAGCGAAAGCATCGACATCTTCTTGAGACGGCTCGTGCATTGATGATTGCTGCCTCTCTCCCGCCTCATTTTTGGGCTGAGGCCGTCTCCACCTCCACCTATCTTATCAATATACAGTCTTCCGCTGCTCTACAGGGTGGTGTTCCTTTCGAGCGTCTTTTTGATCGTTCTCCCGATTATTCGATGCTTCGCTTGTTTGGTTGTGTTCGTTATGTTCTTCTTGCCCCTCGCGAACGCACCAAACTGACCGCTCAGTTTGTTGAGTGTGTCTTCTTAGGCTACAGTGATGAGCATAAGGGCTATCGTTGTTGGGATCCTATCGGTCGTCGGATGCGTATCTCTCGCGACGTGACTTTTGATGAGTCTCGTCCCTTCTACCCACGCCCATCTTCCTTGATTTTTTCAGTGGAGGATCTCTTTCCTCACTTTTCCTGACTCACCTATCACCCCCGTCGCGCCTGTGCCTATTCGTTCCACTCCCTCTGCTTCTCCACCTCTAGTCGATTTGCAGCCACCATCTTCTCCGGTCTCCTCGCCTAGCATGTCACCGAATTCTACACCTTCATCTCCGGTGACTTCTTCGTCGCCACCCCCCGATTCTACCTTGGCGATTCCTCCTTTTATTGTTCCATCTTTTCCTCAGCATTACACTCGTCGTTCACGAGCTGTGGATGCCTTATTGGACGAGTCGTCATCTTCCTCTCAGCCTACTTATGGCTTGCGTTCTCGTCCTCGCCCGCCTGTTGATCGCTTTGGATTTCCCACCGCTGGTGCTGCTGTTCTTGAGCCGACTTCTTATCGTCAGGCTGTTGTTCATCCTGAATGGCAGTTTGCGATGGCAGAGGAGATTGCTGCTCTTGAACGCACTGGTACCTGGGATCTTGTTTCTCTTCCTCCCGGAGTCCGTCCCATCACTTGTAAGTGGGTCTACAAGGTTAAGACTCGCTCTGATGGTTCTCTTGAGCGTCACAAAGCTCGTCTTGTGGCTCGTGGTTTTCAGCAGGAGCACAGTCGTGATTATGACGAGACTTTTGCTCCTGTGGCCCATATGACCACTGTTCGTACACTTCTTGTTGTTGCCTCTGCACGCCACTGGTCTATATCTCAGCTTGATGTAAGAATGCTTTTCTTAATGGTGAGCTGCGTGAGGAGGTGTACATGCAGCCACCACCTGGGTATTCTGTTCCTGATGGCATGGTATGTCGTCTTCGTCGCTCTCTCTATGGCCTTAAGCAAGCCCCTCGCGCCTGGTTTGAGCGTTTTGCCTCTGTGGTCACTACTGCTGGTTTTTCAGCAAGTGCTCATGATCCAGCATTGTTTATTCACCTTTCTCCTTGTGGTCGGACTCTTCTTCTTCTCTATGTTGATGACATGATCATCACTGGGGATGACCCCGAGTATATTGCCTTTGTAAAGGCACGTCTTAGTGAGCAGTTTCTTATGTCTGATCTTGGACCTCTTCGCTACTTTCTTGGGATTGAAGTCTCTTCTACCTCTGATGGCTTTTTTATATCCCAGGAAAAGTATATCCAGGATCTTCTTACTCGTGCTGCTCTTACTGACGAGCGCATTGTTGAGACTCCTATGGAGCTCAATGTTCACCTCCGTGCTACTGATGGTGATCCTCTCCCTGACCCAACGCGTTATCATCATCTCGTTGGCAGTCTTGTCTATCTAGTTGTCACTCGTCCGGACATCTCTCATCCGGTTCATATTCTGAGTCAGTTTGTCTCTGCTCCCACATCGGTTCACTATAGTCATCTCCTTCATGTTCTCCGATATCTTCGGGGCACGATCTCTCACCGTCTATTCTTTCCTAGCTCCAGTTCTTTACAGCTTCAGGCCTATTCGGATGCTACGTGGGCTAGTGATCCTTCCGATCGCCGTTCACTTTCTGCTTACTGTGTTTTTCTTGGCGGTTCTCTCATTGCCTGGAAGACGAAGAAACAGATTGCAGTTTCCCGTTCGAGTGCTGAGGCTGAGTTGCGAGCCATGGCTCTTTTGACGGCAGAGGTGACTTGGTTACGGTGGTTACTTCAGGATTTTGGTGTTTCTGTCACTACACCGACTCCGCTCCTATCTGACAGTATAGGTGCTATTAGCATTGCGCGCGATCCTGTGAAGCATGAGCTCACCAAGCATATTGGTGTTGATACTTTCTATGTGCGCGCTGGTGTGCAGGATCAGGTTATTGCTCTTCAGTATGTGCCTTCCGAGTTACAGTTGGCGGATTTCCTGACGAAGGCCCAGACTAGAGCACAACATGGCTTTTATCTCTCCAAACTCAGTGTTGTTCATCCACCATGAGTTTGAGGGGGGGTGTTAGAGTTATAATATAAGTCATGTACCCCTTTGTGTTTTTTCCCGTTGTATAAGGGGTTTCCTGCATATGTTCCACACCTGTACATGTATATATACCGGCCTATGGCCTCATGGGAATACAAGTTGCTTATTCCTAACAGGCACAACATACTGAACTTAAGGAATTAAGTGCAATCCTCACAACACTTGCCTACAGCCCCACACTGTACATAGGATATTAAGACCTTAAGGCCGCTACACATCCTAATGTAATTGTGCAGTGGACCAGTGGCAACACAAAGTTATCAAACAAAAGACATGCTAACACCATAACCTGCTGGGATACAAAACTTGACAAACCAATAGGTCAAATAAACTAGCGCATAGCTACTATCAGATAAGAGTTACTTCCTCTGTTCACAAATATAAGATGTTTTGGATATTTCAATATGGGCTACAACATGTCTATATACATCTGATTCAGAAAAAAGTTATAACATATTATATTTGTGAACGGAGGGAGTACCTTTATATGTTCCTGTAATATTCCATGAATATGGGCTCATGTCATTATCATCCCTCTTGTAGAATGCATGCTGCATAAACATAGCGATGACGAGCATTAAGGTGAGTTCCATACATATAACCAGAATTCATAGTTCTAGATAAATGGATGCTGGTAAACCCTAACATCGTAAAAATGGATAAAACCTTTGCTTGTTGTATCAGTATTTGCTACTGTCTAGTGAACTGAAGCATCAAGACCGCAGTTTCAGCCATGCATGCCAGACTTTAACTCCCACCATTACTTGGTGAAAAGGTACAGTCAATAGAACATGCAGGGCATCCAATTAAAATGACTATCTGGAGTGAAAAGGTCTAGTTGGAATCCGAACTAAAAGCACGCGTTGCTGTTGCACGACTATTAAGTTAAGTTCAATATAAGCACGAGTATAGCCCACCACAAAAATTTACACCAACGAACACAAAATTAAGCCCAAAATAAATAAGGTTGCCCAGTTTTCCTCTTTCCAATTGCTCTATCTGGAGGGCCAAATTAGCATAAATTAACTAGAGAAAATGGGGAAAACTTGCAAGTCTAACAATCAAACAGCGCCTGACCTCATCGGCCCACGATCCGGAGGAGGCCGCGGCTCCGGCGGAGGCGACGCGCTCCCTGAGAGGCCGCAGCGCTGCGGCCAGGGGAGGGAGGGCGAGGCCGAGCACCACCAGGCTCACCACAGCGACCCTGAGCACAGCGGCAGAGCGCCTCATCTTCTGATCGTTGAGCGCAGCCTCACGATTCGGCGGCCACCATGAAGGGAGCGGGGGCAGCAGGAAGCCGACAGAGCAACTGCTGCGGGAAGGACGCCCGCTGGTGGGTTGGTACGGTGGGGTTCGCGTGGGGCGCTAAACCTAGGAGACGAAGGGAAGGAAAGGAAAGGGAGAGGGGAACGGAAGGAGATGGAGGGAGTCAAACGGGCGGGCGTAGGAGATGACGGCGAAGGCGAGGCGAGGCGACGGCGACTTTTGTTTCGGCGGACACCAAGCAACGCTTTGGCTGGTGGGGTGGGGAATGGAATCGCTGCCGTGTGTGTGTGTGGGGGGGGGGGGGTGGGGTGGTTGGCTCTGGGGCGGCCGACTGGTCAGAGGAGCCCTGGCCTGCACTCTGGAAGCAGCTCAACGCGCCTCCACAAAATTTGTTCCAAATGTGTGAATCAAACGGTTTGAACGCTTTTAGAGCAACTTCAACAGGGCGACTCAATCGAACGCGCGTCCGCTTTTCATCCGCGGGCGACACATTCCCGGTCCATTTTTAACTGGATTTACGTCGGCGCGGACATGAGACGGATGCGCGCTCGCCTTCACCTCCCCCCGGGCTCGCTGATCGGTGGCATATTGCCCTCTCCCCATCTAACAGTAAACCCTCGCCCGCCTACTTCAACACCAACGCCTCCGCTCATTTTTTTTCGGTGACTCTGCCAGCTGCCGGCGCCGCAACATCCGCTCTGCAACGCCGCCACCTCCCACGTCATCTATCACCGCTGTCTTGCCGCCGGGGAACCGACAGCTTCCCCCCCCCCCCCCTCCCGCCGACATAGTCGTGACCGCGACTAAGAAGTCGCCTCCCTGCCCTGGCCAGATCCTCGTCGGACGCCCGACAGGGCAGCTAGCTGGTCCTTGCGCGTCGCGACTCCCTTCGTGGCCGTCTCCTTCGTCGATGCCTGCAAGTTGTTCGACAGTTTGCCAAGGTACAAAATGGACTCCACCGACGAGTTCTTTTTTCACAATTTCCTTTGCGGCTCCGACAATTCGTCGTCCGATGACGAGGAGGAGATATTGATTGCCGTGTTGGTCCATCACCACCTCAATAGCCAGTGGCCGTTGTTCCGTGGCTCCATTCCGAGCTACCTTCCGGTGTTGAATCACAACCGAGAGAGCAGGCATTTCCTTCTCTAGGATGACTACTTTGATACAACAAATCCGTTGTTCATACATCAGAAATTCCGCCGCCGTTTCCTTATGAGTAGGCATCTTTTCAACCGTATTAGAGAGGGAGTGGTCGGCTATGATGACTATTTCGAGTGCAAAGAGGGTGCCGTTGGAAAGATTGGTTTCTCCTCTTAACAGAAATGCATTGCCGCCATCCGAATGCTTGCATACAGAGTGCCCAGTGATCTCATTGACTAGTATGTCCGTACGAGCGAGTCTACATGCCTAGACTCCCTGTATAAGTTCTACAAGATTGTTATTGTTGTGTTTGGCCCTGAGTACTTGAGAGAGCCGAGTCCGGAAGATACAGCCCGTTTGTTGGCGATGAATGCCAGCAGGGGCTTCCCGGGGATGCTTGGCAGCATAGACTGCATGCACTGGGAGTGGAAGAATTGCCCTTCTGCTTGGCAAGTGCAGTATAACGGCCATGTCAGGGCACTGTCATACTAAAGGTCATGGCGCCTCAAGATCTCGGGATCTAGCACTCTTTCTTTGGCATGGCCGGATCACACAATGATATCAACGTGCTTCAGCGCTCGCTGGTATTTACTAGGCTTGCCGAAGGTAACGGCCCACCGGTGAACTTTACTATCAACGGCCACAACTACGACAAAGGATACTACCTGGATGACGGTATCTATCCTTAGTGGACCACTATTGTGAAGACAATCCCCAACCCTGTCGGAGAGAAGAGGAAAAGATTTACCCAAGAGCAAGAGAGTGCTAGGAAGGACGTCGAGCGTGAATTTGATGTTTTGCAATCTCGATGGGGCATCGTTCAGTATCCTGCTAATACTTGGAGCACGCAGAAACTGTGGAAGGTGATGACTGCTTATATGATCATGCACAATACGATCGTAGAAGATGAGCGTCCGGAACGTCTATACGATCAAGGGTTTCGGTTTCAAGGTGAAAACGTTATGCCTGAGCATGGAGGAGTGGCAACGTTTGAACAGTTCATCCAATTTCATCATAACATGCGGGATTCGGAAACTCACGTGCAACTGGAAAATGATTTGGTTGAGCATATGTGGGCTCATGTTGGCAACCAATAGATGTATCTTAATTATTCGGCTTGCAAAACTATGTGAGACATTTTTACTTTTATTCGGCTTGTAAAACTATGATATTTTATTTGGTTGAAACTATGTTACTCCCTCCGATCCTTATTAATTGTCATTGATTTAGTACAACTTTGTACTAAATCAACGACACATGAATCGGAGGGAGTATTTAACTATATGTCTGAATGCAAACGTTGTGTCTGAAACAATGCAAAAAATGAGCTACTTGTTGAAATAGGGCTGTCAGCCGGCCACGCCGGCACATATGGGTCGGCGCGTTGGATGCACTGCCGACTCAAATCTAAAAAAGGACGGGCGCCGAGCAGCCGACCCAAACGAACAAAAAGCAGACAAAAGCATCGCCGTTTGGGTTGCCCCGTTGGAGCTGCTCTTAGTCATCCAATGCTACTCACCAAATGTTGATGGATTTTTTTCTTGGAGGGATACCATATGTTCATGGATTGGTCTAGAAATTCAAATTTCTTCAAATCATCTTAAACTGAAGAGTTCGGGACCTCCGTCTTGCCCACTATTAGTTAGACCACAACTCCTCACAACCATGTGTTGTTGGGAAAGGTAGCATGTAATTTAAAAAAATCCTTTGCTCACGCAAGATATATCTAGGAGATGTATAGCAATGCAAGGGGGAGAGCATCTTCATACCCTTGAAGATCGCAAAGCGGAAGCGTTTATCAACGCGGTTGATGTAGTCGTACACCTTCACTGTTGGGGAACGTAGTAATTTCGAAAATTTTCCTACGCACACGCAAGATCATGGTGATGCACAGCAACGAGAGGGGAGAGTGTTGTCTACGTACCAACGCAGACCGACTGCGGAAGCGATCACACAACGTAGAGGAAGTAGTCGTACGTCTTCTTCCCGATCCGACCGATCCAAGCACCGTTACTCCGGCACCTCCGAGTTCTTAGCACACGTTCAGCTCGATGACGATCCTCGGGCTCCGATCCAGCAAAGCGTCGAGGAAGAGTTCCGTCAGCACGACGGCGTGGTGACGATCTTGATGTACTACCGACGCAGGGCTTCGCCTAAGCACTACAACGGTATGATCGAGGTGGAATTTGGTGGCAGGGGGCACCGCACACGGCTAAGGAACGATCTCAAGGATCAACTTGTGTGTCTTGGGGTGTCCCCTGCCCCCGTATATAAAGGTTGGAGGGAGGGGGGCTGGCCGGCCAAAGAGGAGGAGGCGCAGGAGGAGTCCTACTCCTATCGGGAGTAGGACTCCCCCCTCCAATCCTAGTCCAACTAGGAATCCTTTAAAGGGGAGAGAGAGAGAGGTGGTCGGCCCCTCTCCTAGTCCTAATAGGACTAGGGAGAGGGGGGAGGCACAGCCCTATGTGGGCTGCCCTCTCACCTTTCCACTAAGGCCCATGTTTGCCCATTTGGCTCCCGGGGGGTTCCGGTAACCCTCCCGGTAATCCGGTAAAATCCCGATTTCACCCGGAACACTTCCGATGTCCAAACATAGGCTTCCAATATATCAATCTTTACGTCTCGACCATTTCGAGACTCCTCGTCATGTCCGTGATCTCATCCGGGACTCCGAACAACCTTCGGTACATCAAAATGCATAAACTCATAATAACTGTCATCGTAACGTTAAGCGTGCGGACCCTACGGTTCGAGAACAATGTAGACATGACCGAGACACGTCTCCGGTCAATAACCAATAGCGGGACCTGGATGCCCATATTGGCTCCTACATATTCTACGAAGATCTTTATCGGTCAGACCGCATAACAACATACGTTGTTCCCTTTGTCATCGGTATGTTACCTGCCCGAGATTCGATCGTCGGTATCCAATACCTAGTTCAATCTCGTTACTGGCAAGTCTCTTTACTCGTTCCGTAATACATCATATCACAACTAACATCTTAGTTATAATGCTTGCAAGGCTTATGTGATGTGTATTACCGAGAGGGCCCAAAGATACCTCTCCGACAATCGGAGTGACAAACCCTAATCTCGAAATACGCCAACCCAACATCTACCATTGGAGACACCTGTAGTACTCCTTTATAATCACCCAGTTACGTTGTGACGTTTGGTAGTACCCAAAGTGTTCCTCCGGTAAACGGGAGTTGCATAATCTCATAGTTATAGGAACATGTATAAGTCATGAAGAAAGCAATAGCAACATACTAAACGATCGGGTGCTAAGCTAATGGAATGGGTCATGTCAATCAGATCATTCAACTAATGATGTGACCTCGTTAATCAAATAACAACTCTTTGTTCATGGTTAGGAAACATAACCATCTTTGATTAACGAGCTAGTCAAGTAGAGGCATACTAGTGACACTCTGTTGGTCTATGTATTCACACATGTATTATGTTTCCGGTTAATACAATTCTAGCATGAATAATAAACATTTATCATGATATAAGGAAATAAATAATAACTTTATTATTGCCTCTAGGGCATATTTCCTTCAGTCTCCCACTTGCACTAGAGTCAATAATCTAGTTCACATCGCCATGTGATTTAGCAGCAATGGTTCACATCACCATGTGATTAACACCCATAGTTCACATCGTCATGTGACCAACACTCAAAGGGATTACTAGAGTCAGCAATCTAGTTCACATATCTATGTGATTAACACCCAAAGAGTACTAAGGTGTGATCATGTTTTGCTTGTGAGATAATTTTAGTCAACGGGTCTGTCACATTCAGATCCGTAAGTATTTTGCAAGTTCTATGTCTACAATGCTCTACACGGAGCTATTCTAGCTAATTGCTCCCACTTTCAATATGTATCCAGATTTAGAATCATCTGGATCAGTGTCAAAAACTTGCATCGACGTAACCCTTTACGATGAACCTTTTTGTCACGTCCATAATCGAGAAACATTTCCTTATTTCATTAAGGATAATTCTGACCACTGTCCAGTGATCTACTCCTAGATCACTATTGTACTCCCTTGCCAAATCAGTGCAGGGTATACAATAGATCCGGTACACAGCATGGCATACTTTATAGAACCTATGAATGAGGCATAGGGAATGACTTTCATTCTCTTTCTATCTTCTGCCGTGGTCGGGCTTTGAGTCTTTACTCAACTTCACACCTTGTAACACAGGCAAGAAACTTTCTTTGACTGTTCCATTTTGAACTACTTCAAAATCTTGTCAAGGTATGTACTTATTGAAAAACTTATCAAGCGTCTTGATCTATCTCTATAGATCTTGAAGCTCAATATGTAAGCAGCTTTACCGAAGTCTTTCTTTGAAAAACTCCTTTCAAACACTCCTTTTATGCTTTATAGAATAATTCTACATTATTTCCGATCAACAATATGTCATTCACATATACTTATCAGAAATGCTGTAGTGCTCCCACTCACTTTCTCGTAAATACAGGCTTCACCGCAAGTCTGTATAAAACTATATGCTTTGATCAACTCATCAAAGCGTATATTCCAACTCCGAGATGCTTGCACCAGTCCACAGATGGATCGCTGGTGCTTGCACATTTTGTTAGCACCTTTTGGATTGACAAAACCTTCTGGTTGCATCATATACAACTCTTCTTTAATTAATCCATTAGGGAATGCAGTTTTGTTTATCCGTTTGCCAGATTTCATAAAACGCGGCAATTACTAACATGATTCGGACAGACTTAAGCATAGATACGAGTGAGAAAATCTCATCGTAGTCAACACCTTGAACTTGTCGAAAACCTTTTGCGACAATTCTAGCTTTGTAGATAGTAACACTACTATCAGCGTCCGTCTTCCTCTTGAAGATCCATTTATTTTCTATGGCTTGCCGATCATCGGGCAAGTCAACTAAAGTCCATACTTTGTTCTCATACATGGATCATATCTCAGATTTCATGGCTTCAAGCCACTTTGCGGAATCTGGGCTCACCATCGCTTCTTCATAGTTCGTAGGATCATCATGATCTAGTAGCATGACTTCCAGAACAAGATTACCGTACCACTCTGGCGCGGATCTTACTCTGGTTGATCTACGAGGTTCAGTAGTGTCTTGTTCTGAAGTTTCATGATCATTATCATTAGCTTCCTCACTAACTGGTGTAGGTGTCACAGAAACATTTTTCTGTGATGTACTACTTTCCAATAAGGGAGCAGGTACAGTTACCTCGTTAAGTTCTACTTTCCTCCCACTCACTTCTTTCGAGAGAAACTCCTTCTCCAGAAAGTTTCCGAATTTTAGCAACAAAAGTCTTGCCTTCGGATCTGTGATAGAAGGTTTATCCAATAGTTTCCTTTGGATATCCTATGAAGACGCACTTCTTCGTTTGAGTTTGAGCTTATCAGGATGAAACATTTTCATATAAGCATCGCAACCCCAAATTTTTAAGAAACGACAGCTTAGGTTTCTTGCCAAACCATAGTTCACACGGTGTCATCTCAAAGGATTTAGATGGTGCCCTATTTAACGTGAATGCAGCTGTCTCTAATGCATAACCCCAAAACGATAGTGGTAGATCGGTAAGATACATCATAGATTGCACTATATCCAATAAAGTACGGTTATGACGTTCGGACACACCATTATGCTGTGGTGTTCCATGTGGCATGATTTTGTGAAACTATTCCACATTGTTTTAATTGAAGACCAAACTCGTAACTCAAATATTTTACCTCTGCGATCATATCGTAGAAACTTTTATTTTCTTGTCACGATGATTTTCCACTTCACTCTGAAATTCTTTGAACTTTTCAAATGTTTCAGACTTATGTTTCATCAAGTAGATATACTCATATCTGCTCAAATCATCTGTGAAGATCAGAAAATAATGATACCTGTCGCGAGCAATATTTATCGGACCACATACATCAGTATGTATGATTTCCAATAAATCTTTTCTCGCTCCATTGTTCCGGAGAACGGCGTTTTAGTCATCTTGCCCAAAAGGCATGGTTCGCAAGTATCAAGTGATTCATAATCAAGTGATTCCGAAAGCCCATCAGCATGGAGTTTCTTCATGCGCTTTATACCAATATGACCTAAACAGCAGTGCCACAAATAAGTTGCACTATCATTATTAACTTTGCATCTTTTGGTTTCAATATTATGAATATGTGTATTATTAAGATCGAGATCCAATGAACTATTTTCATTGGGTGTGTAACCATATAAGGTTTTATTCATGTAAAGAGAACAAAAATTTATTCTTTTACTTAAATGAATAACCGTATTACAATAAACATGATCAAATCATATTCATGCTCAACACAAAAACCAAATAACACTTATTTAAGTTCAACACTAATCCCGAAAGTATAGGGGAGTGTGCGATGATGATCATATCAATCTTGGAACTACTTCCAACACACATCGTCACTTCACCCTTAACTAGTCTCTGTTTATTCTGCAACTCCCGTTTCGAGTTACTAATCTTAGCAACTGAACTAGCATCAAATACTGAGGGGTTGCTATAAACACTAGTATAGTACACATCAATAACATGTATATCAAATATACTGTTGTTCACTTTGCCATCCTACTTATCCGCCAATCACTTGGGGTAGTTCCGCTTCCAGTGATCAGTCCCTTTGCAGCAGAATCACTTAGTCTCAGGCTTAGGATCAGACTTGGGCTTCTTCACTTGAGCAGCAACTTGCTTGCCGTTCTTCTTGAAGTTCCCCTTCTTCCCTTTGCCCTTTTCTTGAAACTAGTGGTCTTGTCAACCATCAACACTTGATGTTTTTCTTGATTTCTACCTTCGTTGATTTCAGCATCACGAAGAGCTTGGGAGTTGTTTCCGTTATCCCTTGCATATTATAGTTCATCACGAAGTTCTACTAACTTAGTGATGATGACTAGAGAATTCTGTCAATCACTATCTTATCTGGAAGATTAACTCCCACTTGATTCAAGCGATTGTAGTACCCAGACAATCTGAGCACATGCTCACTAGTTGAGCGATTCTCCTCCATCTTTTAGCTATAGAACTTGCTGGAGACTTCATGTCTCTCAACTCGGGTATTTGCTTGAAATATTAACTTCAACTCCTGGAACATCTCATATGGTCCATGACGTTCAAAACGTCTTTGAAGTCCCGATTCTAAGCTGTTAAGCATGGTGCACTAAACTATCAAGTAGTCATCATATTGAGCTAGCCAAACGTTCATAACGTCTGCATCTGCTCCTGCAATAGGTCTGTCACCTAGCAGTGCATCAAGGACATAATTCTTCTGTGCAGCAATGAGGATAAACCTCAGATCACGGATCCAATCCGCATCATTGCTACTAACATCTTTCAACATAATTTTCTCTAGGAACATATCAAAATAAACATAGGGAAGCAACAACGCGAGCTATTGATCTACAACATGATTTGCAAGATACTACCAGGACTAAGTTCATGATAATTTTTAAGTTCAGTTAATTTACTTAAGAACTCCCACTTAGATAGACATCCCTCTTATCCTCTAAGTGATTACGTGATCCAAATCAACTAAACCATAACCGATCATCACGTGAAATGGAGTAGTTTTCAATGGTGAACATCAATATGTTGATCATATCTACTATATGATTCACGCTCGACCTTTCGGTCTCCGTGTTCCGAGGCCATATCTGTATATGCTTGGCTCGTCAAGTATAACCTGAGTATTCTGCGTGTGCAACTGTTTTGCACCCGTTGTATTTGAACGTAGAGCCTATCACACCCGATCATCACGTGGTGTCTCAGCACGAAGAACTTTTGCAACGGTGCATACTCAGGGAGAACACTTCTTGATAATTTAGTGAGAGATCATCTTATAATGCTACCGTCAATCAAAGCAAGATAAGATGCATAAAAGGATAAACATCACATGCAATCAATATAAGTGATATGATATGGCCATCATCATCTTGTGCTTTGTGATCTCCATCTCCGAAGCATCGTCATGATCACCATCGTCACCGGCGCGACACCTTGATCTCCATCGTAGCATCGTTGTCGTCTCGCCAATCTTTATGCTTCCACGACTATCACTACCGCTTAGTAATAAAGTAAAGCATTACATCGCGATTGCATTGCATACAATAAAGCGACAACCATATGGCTCCTGCCAGTTGCCGATAACTCGGTTACAAAACATGATCATCTCATACAATAAAATCAGCATCATGCTTTGACCATATCACATCACAACATGCCCTGCAAAAACAAGTTAGACGTCCTCTACTTTGTTGTTGCAAGTTTTACGTGGCTGCTACGGGTTTAAGCAAGAACTCATCTCACCTACGCATCAAAACCACAACGATAGTTCGTCAAATAGACTCTGTTTTAACCTTCTCAAGGACCGGGCGTAGTCACACTTGGTTCAACTAAAGTTGGAGAGACAGTCTTCCGCAAGCCATCTGTGTGCATAGCACGTCGAGGGAACCGGTCTCGCGTAAGAGTACGCGTAAGGTTGGTCCGGATCGTCTCGTCCAACAATACCGCCGAACCAAAGTATGACATGCTGGTAGGCAGTATGACTTGTATCGCCCACAACTCACTTGTGTTCTACTCGTGCATATAACATCAAACCATAAAAACCAGGCTCGGATGCCACTGTTGGGGAACGTAGTAATTTCGAAAATTTTCCTACGCACACGCAAGATCATGGTGATGCACAGCAACGAGAGGGGAGAGTGTTGTCTACGTACCAACGCAGACCGACTGCGGAAGCGATCACACAACGTAGAGGAAGTAGTCGTATGTCTTCTTCCCGATCCGACCGATCCAAGCACCGTTACTCCGGCACCTCCGAGTTCTTAGCACACGTTCAGCTCGATGACGATCCTCGGGCTCCGATCCAGCAAAGCGTCGAGGAAGAGTTCCGTCAGCACGACGGCGTGGTGACGATCTTGATGTACTACCGACGCAGGGCTTCGCCTAAGCACTACAACGGTATGATCGAGGTGGAATTTGGTGGCAGGGGGCACCGCACACGGCTAAGGAACGATCTCAAGGATCAACTTGTGTGTCTTGGGGTGTCCCCTGCCCCCGTATATAAAGGTTGGAGGGAGGGGGGCTGGCCGGCCAAAGAGAAGGAGGCGCAGGAGGAGTCCTACCCCTATCGGGAGTAGGACTCCCCCCTCCAATCCTAGTCCAACTAGGAATCCTTTAAAGGGGAGAGAGAGAGAGGTGGCCGGCCCCTCTCCTAGTCCTAATAGGACTAGGGAGAGGGGGGGAGGCGCAGCCCTATGTGGGCTGCCCTCTCACCTTTCCACTAAGGCCCATGTTTGCCCATTTGGCTCCCGGGGGGTTCCGGTAACCCTCCCGGTAATCCGGTAAAATCCCGATTTCACCCGGAACACTTCCGATGTCCAAACATAGGCTTCCAATATATCAATCTTTACGTCTCGACCATTTCGAGACTCCTCGTCATGTCCGTGATCTCATCCGGGACTCCGAACAACCTTCGGTACATCAAAATGCATAAACTCATAATAACTGTCATCGTAACGTTAAGCGTGCGGACCCTACGGTTCGAGAACAATGTAGACATGACCGAGACACGTCTCCGGTCAATAACCAATAGCGGGACCTGGATGCCCATATTGGCTCCTACATATTCTACGAAGATCTTTATCGGTCAGACCGCATAACAACATACGTTGTTCCCTTTGTCATCGGTATGTTACTTGCCCGAGATTCGATCGTCGGTATCCAATACCTAGTTCAATCTCGTTACTGGCAAGTCTCTTTACTCGTTCCGTAATACATCATCTCATAACTAACATCTTAGTTATTATGCTTGCAAGGCTTATGTGATGTATATTACCGAGAGGGCCCAGAGATACCTCTCCGACAATCGGAGTGACAAACCCTAATCTCGAAATACGCCAACCCAACATCTACCATTGGAGACACCTGTAGTACTCCTTTATAATCACCCAGTTACGTTGTGACGTTTGGTAGTACCCAAAGTGTTCCTCCGGTAAACGGGAGTTGCATAATCTCATAGTTATAGGAACATGTATAAGTCATGAAGAAAGCAATAGCAACATACTAAACGATCGGGTGCTAAGCTAATGGAATGGGTCATGTCAATCAGATCATTCAACTAATGATGTGACCTCGTTAATCAAATAACAACTCTTTGTTCATGGTTAGGAAACATAACCATCTTTGATTAACGAGCTAGTCAAGTAGAGGCATACTAGTGACACTCTGTTGGTCTATGTATTCACACATGTATTATGTTTCCGGTTAATACAATTCTAGCATGAATAATAAACATTTATCATGATATAAGGAAATAAATAATAACTTTATTATTGCCTCTAGGGCATATTTCCTTCATTCACGATCCGTCCCGATCAAGTACCGAACGTACGGCACCTCCGCGTTCAGCACACGTTCAGCTCGATGACATCCACGCCTTCTTGATCCAACAAGACGGGCGAAGTAGTAGATGAGTTTCGGCAGCACGACGGTGTGGTGACGGTTGGTGATGAAGACCAATCTCCGCAGGGCTTCGCCAAGCACTACAGAAACAAGACGGAGGATAAACTAGAGGGGACAGGGTTGCCAGCACACGGCTTGGTGAATCTAGATGTGTTTTGGGTGCTAGCCCTGCCCCTCTATTTATATGTTGAGCCTTGGGGTCGAAACTTGGAGTAAAAGCCTCCTCAAAGTTCGTTTTGCCCGAAAGACAAGAGTCCTTCTCGGACTCCGGGGCTAGACGCCAGGGTTCCCGGCGTCTACCCCCAGACGCCAGGGTTCCTGGCGTCTAGCCTCTGGTCTTTGCAAAACTTCCTTTTGCACTTTCCAAAAGCCTTGTGGGCTTTCTCCTTTGGCCCAAATAAAGTGTTCTCGTACCCAAACATTTTGGGAAACATCCGGAACCCCTTCCGGAGACCAAACACTATTATCCCATATATCAATCTTTACCTCCGGACCATTCCAGAGCTCCTCATCATGTCCGTGATCTCATCCGGGACTCCGAACAACATTCGGTCACCAACATACATAACTCATATAAAACTATATCGGCAACGAACGTTAAGCGTGCGGACCCTATGGGTTCAAGAACTATGTAGACATGACCGAGACACCTCTCCGGTCAATAACCAATAGCGGAACCTGGATGCCCATATTGGCTCCTACATATTCTACGAAGATCTTTATCCATCGAACCTTTATCACAACATACGTAATTCCCTTTGTCCATCGATATGTTACTTGCCCGAGATTCGATCGCCGGTATCTTCATACCTAGTTCAATCTCGTTACCGGCAAGTCTCTTTACTCATTCTGTAATACATCACCTTGTGACTAACTCATTAGTCACTTTGCTTGCAAGGCTTCTTATGATGTGCATTACCCCCAGAGATACCTCTCCGATACTCGGAGTGACAAATCCTAATCTCAATCTATGCCAACCCAACAAACACCTTTGGAGATACCTGTAGAGCATCTTTATAATCACCCAGTTATGCTGTGACGTTTGATAGCACACAAGGTATTCCTCCGGTATCAGGGAGTTGCATAATCTCATAGTCAAAGGAATATATATATATATATATGACATGAAGAAATCAATAGCAATAAAACTGAACGATCAATATGCTAAGCTAACGGATGGATCTTGTCAATCACATTATTCTCCTAATGATGTGATCCCGTTCATCAAATGACAACACATGTCTATGGTTAGGAAACTTAACCATCTTTGATTAACGAGCTAGTCTAGTAGAGGCTTACTAGGGACACGGTGTTTTGTCTATGTATCCACACATGTATCAAGTTTCCGGTTCATACAATTCTACCATGAATAATAAACATTTATCATGATATAAGGAAATATAAAATAACAACTTTACTGTTGCCTCCATGGCATATTTGCTTCAGTCTCCCACTTGCACTAGAGTCAATAATCTAGATTGCATTGTAATGATTCTAACACCCATGGAGTCTTGGTGTAGATCATGTTTTGCTCGTGGAAGAGGCTTAGTCAGTGGGTCTGCCACATTCAGATCCGTATGTATTTTGCAAATCTCTATGTCTCCCTCCTTGACTTGATCACAGATGGAGTTGAAGCGTCTCTTGATGTGTTTGGTTCTTTTGTGAAATCTAGATTCCTTTGCTAAGGCAATTGCTCCAGTATTGTCACAAAAGATTTTCATTGGACCCGATGCACTAGGTATTACACCTAGATCAGATATGAACTCTTTCATCTAGACTCTTTCATTTGTTGCTTCCAAAGCAGCTACGTACTCCGCTTCACACATAGACCCTGCCACGACCCTCTGCTTGGAACTGCACCAACTGACAGCTCAACCATTCTGAAGGAAATATGCCCTAGAGGCAATAATAAAGTTGTTATTTATATTTCCTTATATCATGGTAAATGTTTATTATTCATGCTATAATTGTATTAACCGGAAACTTAGTACATGTGTGAATACATAGACAGACAGAGTGTCCCTAGTATGCCTCTACTTGACTAGCTCGTTAATCAAAGATGGTTAAGTTTCCTGACCATAGACATGTGTTGTCATTTGATGAACGGGATCACATCATTAGAGAATGATGTGATGGACAAGACCCATCCGTTAGCTTAGCATTATGATTGTCTGGTTTTATTGCTATTGCTTTCTTCATGACTTATACATATTCCTCTGACTATGAGATTATGCAACTCCCGAATACCGGAGGAACACATTGTGTGCTATCAAATGTCACAACGCAACTGGGTGATTATAAAGATGCTCTACATGTGTCTCCGAAGGTGTTTTTTGAGTTGGCATAGATCGAGATTAGGATTTGTCACCCTGTGTATTGGAGAGGTATCTCTGGGCCCTCTTGGTAATGCACATCACTATAAGCCTTGCAAGCAATGTGACTAATGAGTTAGTTGCGGGATGATGCATTATAGAACGAGTAAAGAGACTTGCCGGTAACGAGATTAAACTAGGTATGATGATACCGATGATCGAATCTCGGGCAAGTAACATACCGATGACAAAGGGAATGACGTATGTTGTTATGCGGTTTGACCAATAAAGATCTTCGTAGAGTATGTAGGAGCCAATATGAGCATCCAGGTTCCACTATTGGTTATTGACCGGAGATGTGTCTCAATCATGTCTACATAGTTCTCAAACCCGTAGGGTCCGCACGCTTAACGTTCGATGACAATTTGTATTATGAGTTATGTGTTTTTGATGACCGAAGTTTGTTCGGAGTCCCGGATGAGATCACGGACATGACGAGGAGTCTTGAAATGGTCGAGAGGTAAATATTGATATATTGGAAGGTTATATACGGACACCGGAATGGTTCTGAAGAAGATCAGGGATTTTTTGGAGTACCGGGAGGTTACCGGAACCCCCCGGGAAAGTTATTGGGCCTAATGGGCCATAGTGGAAGAGAGGAGGCGGGCCACAGGAGGTGGGGCGCGTCCCCTTGCCCCAATCCGAATTGGACAAGGGGAGGGGGCGCGACCCCCCTCTTTCCTTCTCCCTCTCCCTCCTTCCCCCTTCCTCCTCTCCGTTGGAAGGAAAGGGGGGACGAATCCTACTAGGTTTGGAGTCCTAGTAAGATTCCCCCCCTTTGGTGCGCCTCCCCCTTGGCCGGCCTCCTCCTCCCCTCTCCTTTATATACGAGGGCAGAGGGCACCCCAAAGGCAGAACATCAATAGTCTTAGCCGTGTGTGGTGCCCCCCTTCACAGTTTACCACCTCGGTCATATTGTCGTAGTGCTTAGGCGAAGCCCTGCGCAGATCACATCATCAACACCATCACCACACCATCGTGCTAACTAAACTCTCCCTCGACTCTCTACTGGATCAAGAGCTCGAGGGACGTCATCGTGCTGAACGTGTGCTGAACACGGAGGTGCCGTACGTTCGGTACTTGGATCGGTTGGATCGTGAAGACATTTGACTACATCAACTGCGTTACTAAACGCTTCCGCTTTCGGTCTACGAGGGTACGTGGACACACTCTCCCCTCTTGTTGCTATACATCTCCTAGTTAGATCTTGCGTGATCATAGGTTTTTTTTGAATTACTACATTCCCCAACAGTGGCATCCGAGCCAGGTCTATGCATAGGTGATATATGCACAAGTAGAACACAAAGAGTTGTGGGCGATAATATTCATACTGCTTACCACCAACGTCTTACTTTGATTCGGAGATATTGTTGGATGAAGCTGCTCGGACCGACATTACATGGCCGCATTCATGAGACTGGTTCTACCGACGTGCTTCGCACACAGGTGGCTGGCGGGTGTCTATTTCTCCAACTTTAGTTGAATCGAGTTTGATTATGGCCGTTCCTTGTTGAAGGTCAAAACAGCACACTTGACGAAAAATTATTGTGGTTTTGATCCATAGGTAAGAACGGTTCTTGCTAGAAGCCCGTAGCAGCCACGTAAAACACTACAAAAAAATACACTTCCGTGATGATACATGTTTGTCACAGTAGGTCATGTTTTCTGTCATGCATGTACATCCATGACGATTTTATGACAGAATCAAGATAGTCATACTTGTGTTGTCGTAGAAGTGTTCCATGACATTACCAAAATTATCATCACGAAAGTGTCCACTTCCATGATGATAAATGGCCCGTCATGAAAGTGCGTTCGTCAAGGGTGACCAACACGTGGCATCCATCGTAACGGGTCACCGTTAAGATATCGGGTCCGATTTTGGATCCGATAACCCATTAATAGCCCGGACCAATGAGGATTTTCCACGTGTAAAATTCTCATTGGCTGAAGGAAACATGTGTTGGCTCACCGTTGGGACAGATATCATCCACTCATTGGACAGGAGGCGCCTATGATAGGTCGACACAAGGCACAGCCCAACAGTGGCCCATTCCGGTGAAAAAGGCTAGCCCAGTAAAAATTAGCAGGCCGCCCCATATAAGGCCTACTTGTGTCAGGTCCATTTAAGCCCACGACCCATACGAGATGTGTCAATTCGGCCCGTCAACGGCCTGTTAAAGATTTGACACCATTGCAGCCCATCGTCAGTTTGAGCCCGTTAACAGCCCGCCATATATTTGGGCTCAATATCGGCCCGATGTGATTTCGGCCTTTTAACGGCCCATTCAAGGGATGGGCCAATTTTCAGGATGTACATTTTTCGGCCTTTTAGCGACCCATTTAAGTGTTGGGCCAATTTCCGGCCCGGTGTGTCTTTCAGCCAGTTGACGGCTGGTGTCTACAACACAACCTTCTTTTTGTAGACGTTGTTGGGCCTCCAAGTGCAGAGGTTTGTAGGACAGTAGCAAATTTCCCTCAAGTGGATGACCTAAGGTTTATCAATCCGTAGGAGGCGTAGGATGAAGATGGTCTCTCTCAAGCAACCCTGCAACCAACTAACAAAGAGTCTCTTGTGTCCCCAACACACCCAATACAATGGCAAATTGTATAGGTGCACTAGTTCGGCGAAGAGATGGTGATACAAGTGGTATATGGATAGTAGATAAAGGTTTTTGTAATCTGAAATTATAAAAACAGCAAGGTAACTAATGATAAAAGTGAGTGTAAACGGTATTGAAATGCGTTGAAACAAGGCCTAGGGTTCATACTTTCACTAGTGCAAGTTCCCTCAACAATAATAACATAATTGGATCACATAACTATCACTCAACATGCAACAAAGAGTCACTCCAAAGTCACTAATAGCGGAGAACAAACGAAGAGATTATGGTAGGGTACGAAACCACCTCAAAGTTATTCTTTCCAATCAATCCGTTGGGCTATTCCTATAAGTGTCACAAACAGCCCTAGAGTTCGTACTAGAATAACACCTTAAGACACAAATCAATCAAAACCCTAATGTCACCTAGATACTCCAATGTCACCTCAAGTATTCATGGGTATGATTATACGATATGCATCACACAATCTCAGATTCATCTATCCAACCAACACATAGAACCTCAAAGAGTGCCCCAAAGTTTCTACCGGAGAATCGCGACGAAAACGTGTGCCAACCCCTATGCATAGGTTCATGGGCGGAACCCGCAAGTTGATCACCAAAACATACATCAAGTGAATCACGTGGTATCCCATTGTCACCACAGATACGCACGGCAAGACATACATCAAGTGTTCTCAAATCTTTAAAGACTCAATCCGATAAGATAACTTCAAAGAGGAAACTCAATCCATTACAAGAGAGTGGAGGGGGAGGAAACATCATAGGATCCAAATATAATAGCAAAGCCCGCGATACATCAAGATCGTATCACTTCAAGAACACGAGAGAGAGAGAGAGATCAAACACATAGCTACTGGTACATACCCTCAGTCCCGAGGGAGAACTACTCCCTCCTCGTCATGGAGAGCACCGGGATGATGAAGATGGCTACCGGAGAGGGATTCCCCCTCCGGCAGGGTGCCGGAACGGGTCTAGATTGGCTTTCGGTGGCTACGGAGGCTTTTGGCGGCGGAACTCCCAATCTATTCTGCTCCCGGATGTTTTAGGGTATATGGAGATATATAGGCGGAAGAAGTACATCAGGGGGGCCACGAGGGGCCCACGAGGGTGGAGGGCGCGCCCAGGGGGGTGGGCGCGCCCCCCTGCCTCGTGGCTTCCTCATAGATCCCCTGACGTGCACTCCAAGTCTTCTGGGCTTCTTCTCTTCCAAAAATATGTTCCGTGAAGTTTCAGGTCAATTGGACTCCGTTTGATTTTCCTTTTCTGCGATACTCTAAAAGAAGGAAAAAAACTGGCACTGGGCTCTGGGTTAATAGGTTAGTCCCAAAAATCATATAAAATAGCATATAAATGCATACAAAGCATCCAAGGTTGATAATATAATAGCACGGAACAATCCAAAATTATAGATACGTTGGAGACGTATCAGCATCCCCAAGCTTAATTCCTGCTCGTCCTCGAGTAGGTAAATGATAAAAACAGAATTTTTGATGTGGAATGCTACCTAACATATTCATCATGTATTTCTCTCTATTGTAGCAAGAATATTCAGATCCATAAGATTCAAGACAAAAGTTTAATATTGACATAAAATAATAATACTTCAAGCATACTAACCAAGCAGTCATGTCTTCTCAAAATAACATGGCCAAAGAAAACTATCCCTACAAAATCATATAGTCTGGCTATGCTCCATATTCACCACACAAAATATTTAAATCATGAACAACCCCGATGAAAAGCTAAGCAATTGTTTCATACTTTTGATGTTCTCAAACTTTTTCAATCTTCACGCAATACATGAGCGTGAGCCATGGATATAGCACTATAGGTGGAATAGAATGGTGGTTGTGGAGAAGACAAAAAGGAGAAGATAGTCTCACATCAACTAGGCGTATCAACGGGCTATGGAGATTCCCATTAATAGATATCAATGTGAGTGAGTAGGGATTGCCATGCAACGGATGCACTAGAGCTATAAATGTATGAAAGCTCAACAAAAGAAACTAGTGGGTGTGCATCCAACTCGCTTGCTCACGAAGACCTAGGCATTTTGAGAAAGCCCATCATTGAAATATACAAGCCAAGTTCTATAATGAAAGATTCCCACTAGTATATGAAAGTGACAACATAGGAGACTCTCTATTATGAAGATCATGGTGCTACTTTGAAGCACAAGTGTGGTAAAAGGATAGTAGCATTGCCCCTTCTCTCTTTTTCTCTCATTTTTTTATTTGGGCCTTCTCTTTTTTTCATGGCCTCTTTTCTCTTTTTTTATTTGGGCTTCTTTGGCCTCTTTTATTTATTTATTTTCGTCCGGAGTCTCATCCAGACTTGTGGGGGAATCATAGTCTCCATCATCCTTTCCTCACTGGGACAATGCTCTAATAATGATGATCATCACACTTTTATTTACTTACAACTCAAGAATTACAACTCGATACTTAGAACAAGATATGACTCTATATGAATGCCTCCGGCGGTGTACCGGTATGTGCAATGATTCATGAGTGACATGTATGAAAGAATTATGAGCGGTGGCTTTGCCACAAATACAATGTCAACTACATGATCATGCAAAGCAATATGACAATGATGAAGCGTGTCATAATAAACGGAACAGTGGAAAGTTGCATGGCAATATATCTCGGAATGGCTATGGAAATGCCATAATAGGTAGGTATGGTGGCTGTTTTGAGGAAAGTATATGGTGGGTTTATGGTACCGGCGAAAGTTGCACGGTACTAGAGAGGCTAGCAATGGTGGAAGGGTGAGAGTGCGTATAATCCATGGATTCAACATTAGTCATAAAGAACTCACATACTTATTGCAAAAATATTTTAGTTATCAAAACAAAGTACTACGTGCATGCTCCTAGGGGGATAGATTGGTAGGAAAAGACCATCGCTCGTCCCAGACCGCCACTCATAAGGAAGACAATCAATAAATAAATCATGCTCCGACTTCATCACATAACGGTTCACCATACGTGCATGCTACGGGAATGACAAACTTTAACACAAGTATTTCTCAAATTCACAACTACTCAACTAGCATGACTCTAATATCACCATCTTCATATCTCAAAACAATCATCAAGTATCAAACTTCTCATAGTATTCAATGCACTTTATATGAAAGTTTTTATTATACCATCTTGGATGCCCATCATATTAGGACTAGTTTCATAACCAAAGCAAACTACCATGCTGCTCTAAAGACTCTCAAAATGATATAAGTGAAGCACAAGAGTTCATCTATTTCTATAAAATAAAACCACCACCGTGCTCTAAAAAGATATAAGTGAAGCACTGGAGCAACAACAAACTACTCCGAAAGATATAAGTGAAGCTAAATGAGTAGTCGAATAATTATACAACTATGTGAAGACTCTCTAACATTTAAGAATTTCAAATCTTGGTATTTTATTCAAACAGCAAGCAAAACAAAAGAAAATAAAATGACGCTCCAAGCAAAACACATATCATGTGGTAAATAAAAATATAGCTTCAAGTAAAGTTACCGATGAACGAAGACGAAAGAGGGGATGCCTTCCGGGGCATCCCCAAGCTTAGGCTTTTGGTTGTCCTTATTCCATAGTCCATCGAATCTTTACCCAAAACTTGAAAACTTCACAACACAAAACTTAACAGAAAACTCGTGTGCTCCGTTAGCGAAAGAAAACAAAAAAACACTTCAAGGTACTGTAATGAACTCATTCTTTATTTATATTGGTGTAATATATACTGTATTCCAACTTCTCTATGGTTCATACCCTCCAATACTACTCATAGATTCATCAAAATAAGCAAACAACACAATGAAAACAGAATCTGTCAAAAACAGAACAGTCTGTAGTAATGTGGATCAAACATATACTTGTGGAACTCATAAAATTCTCAAATAAATTTCTGGACCTGAGTAATTTATCTATTAATAATCTTCAAAAAGAATTAACTAAATAGAACTCTTCAAATAAAAATGGAAGCAATTCTCGTGAGCGCTAAAGTTTCTGCTTTTACAGCATGATCGCAAAGACTTTCCCCAAGTCTTCCCAACGGTTCTACTTGGCACAAACACTAATTAAAACATAAAAACTCAATCATAACAGAGGCTATATAAATTATTTATTACTAAACAGGAGCAAAAAGCAAGTAACAAAAATAAAATTAGGTTGCCTCCCAACAAGCGCTATCGTTTAACGCCCCTAGCTAGGCATGATGATTTCAACGATGCTCACATAAAAGATAAGAATTGAAACATAAAGAGAGCATCATGAAGAATATCACTAGCACATTTAAGTCTAACATACTTTCTATGCATAGGGATTTTGTGAGCAAACAACTTGTGGGAACAAGATTCAACTTGCATAGGAAGGTAGAACAAGCATAACTTCAAAATTTTAAGCACATAGAGAGGAAACTTGATATTATTGCAATTCCTACAAGCATATGTTCCTCCCTCATAATAATCTCTACTAGCATCATGAATAAATTCAACAATATAACCAGCACCTAAAGCATTATTTTCATGATCTACAAGCATAGAAAATTTACTACTCTCCACATAAGCAAGATTCTTCTCATTCGGAATAGTGGGAGTATCATAAGAGACTCGAATCCTATATACCTAAGAGACTCACCCCCACTACCATATTTATCTTGACATGCAACCTATCCACCTCATCACATATCCCCCACATGCCACCTCAACAAATTTGCCATCTCGGCATTTTTTCCTGTCCCCTGGTCACCGAAGTTAATAGTGGTCACATTTTCTCTTCCATCTCCCGTAAATGACGACTAATTTTAAGCGATCTCCTCTTCCACACGGTTAATCCAAATAAAGTTCCATCACCGTCGCCGCTTCCTTATCCCGTCTCCACTGAATCTCCATCGATCGCTCCATCTTGATCTCCTATGTCCTCTGCTAGCGCCGGCGGCTGCCTCAGGGCGCACTGCGCCTCTGCACATGGACCTGCTGCCACTCTCCACACCTGGTCGTCCCTCTCGTCCTCCATCTCCAAGATGGCGGTCATATTTCGCCTATCACGATGGGCTCTTTGCTAGGGCTGCATCTTGCAGTCCGACTGCAAGCACTACCAACTCTGTATCTTTTTTGTGGGAAAACACCCATCTATCTATGGCTGTTGTCCATTATGATTTCCCTGTCGATTGCCAAGGTACCAATCTTTGTATTCCAGCGTTGATTCCTAGGGCTCTCTTCCACGTGAGGGCATCAATTTATTCAGATAGAACCAAACCAATTTTTTGTATTTTATTTTTGTGGATTTTGTAGCACAGGAGACTACTGATGACAAGCCGCTGAGAGGTTTTAGGAGAAACACCTAGATAAGAACCAATGGATAGATTAGTACCTTATCGGAATTGCTGATTTTTTTTCATTGATATAACATGCACATATGCATATATCCAGCACAGGTATGGTACTGCTATCGCTCAAATTATGGCAAGCAACCCATGATTCAGGTTAACTTATTCATGAATGGTTTGATTTACCGGGTTATACCAGTTGTGGCGCCCTTGATACGCATATATCCAATCAGATAGGCATTGCTCGCTTTTGTTGCACGATAAGCATCCCTTTTGTCTCTGGCTATTTACAATCTATATCCCAGTACTAACATAAACCTTTCAAGATTATATTAATCTAATCTATTGTCACATATCTGGCATCCTGATCTCACACTTCATATTGCAGTCTAGTGGATTTAAAGATGATATATTTACTCAAGGATTAAACATGTAAACAATTCTACCTTACAATTGCTCATTTCTGTGTTTCTTTTGTGGGGATCATTTATGCGTTTTGGTGTTTTTGGATTAGGAATAGTTCCATTAATTTTTTTCAAGATGCAGTTTGCAGAAAATTATGAAAAGAAAGGCAACATTCGGCATAAAGAAATATTTACACCTCGAACTTCTTTCTGGTTTGAGTTTATCATCATTTTTGAAGTTCAAGTATGATACACCTGTTCTTCAACCAAGTGCTAGAAAATGTTACCAGCAGAAGCTGAAGAGAGATACTGAGTATCTTGCTTTACCAAGTCAGGTGGGATTTCACAACTATTCAAGATCAATGCTTCCACGATCTCTGAAAAAGCGATTCTGGAAACTATAAAAGTAGCAATTAGTGTAAGCATAACTAGGGCCATTAGATACCTCAGTGCTACATAAGAACTAGTATTTAATTCTGCGCCTGCTACTTCAACAAAACATATATAAGATACCTATTATGTTTATTGCCTTTGTCATATACCATTGTTTTTTACAAAACTTGCAAACATTTAAATTTATACGACATGCAAGTCTGATTGAGCAATTTCATCAAGATGCCAACTTCTGTTCTGTCATAGACAAACCTTAAATTTGTTCTCAGCAAGCACGTTACTCAACATCTTCTATTTTCTGTTCAAGCAGGGACTGGAATATACAAGGAAACTTATTTGGGTTAGGTTAACTTGATCTCGAAATCGATAAATAATGTCATAAACCATTGTCTTCTTTGTAGGCTCCACCTTCTAGAGGCCTAAAAATATACTGTCTTATCTCCAGTGTACGCAGATGTTTGCTGCTGATGATTCCATAGTAATTATATTGAAGTGTTGGCCATTGTTATCTCTTATGACTAATCGCAGTCTAAAAATGCCATGGGGTAAGCTATTTAATCACAAATTACTTTGCAACATTTTCCGCTGTGTCATTTCCTTAATATCTTCTGGTGGTAAACTTGGACGTCATAAAAAATTTTGATCTGTTTAATATTACCATCATTCAGAAATAAGTGACTTGGTTTCAGTTCTAATTACTTATACCCAACGGAGGGAGTATCACTTAGCTTATTTACATGTGTTACTATCTGGACATATGCTTTTGCAGAAAAGCCCAAAAGACATAATTTGTTTGGTATTGTAAGTTAGTAATTTGTCAAACCTTTTTGCGGCATGTAAAATCCTTCACTCCCGCAACAAGCACATGTTTGAATTTCCTTTTGCCACTATTGTTACATAGTCATTTGACTCATTTGGTGCATTTGCATTCGCTTTTACACTTCAAAGATTTATTTATCAAGTTTACTTCAACTTTATGTGCTCATTTTTCCCGCAGCAACGCGCGGGGTATCATCTAGTACTATAAATTGTTTCTACATTAAAAGAGTAATGTTCAAAAAAGGGGTAACCATAATCATGACAAGTTTTATAAATATAATCATTACTTTTTATAGCATACGTATCATCACAATAATCATCATAAGTAGGAGGCATGCTATCATCATTGTAAATTTGCATATCAAAACTCGGGAGACTAAAAATATCATCTTCATCAAACATAGCATCCTCAAGCTTGGGACAAACATTAATTGTAGCAAATATATTCTCAAAAACATCATCCTCATCAAACATAGCTTCCCCAAGCTTGGGCCTTTTCATATCATAAGCACAATCACTCTCATCATTAATAGTATAGATAGCACCAATAGTATAGCAATTATCATATTCTTCCAAGCAAGTGCCAAAAAGATTTTCAAGATCATAAGAAGTATCATTATCTTCCACAATTATATTTTTATGAGGCACAATAGCAATAGGAGCAACATTATTTGGGAGAGATATCTTCTTACCTCTCTTCCTTTTTCTTTTATTCTTCTTCACCACATCATGTATGGGTTCAATCCTCTTTTTGGAGCTCCTTATTAATGAGATTGGTTGAATAGGAGGCTCCTCCTCGTTACCTGATTCATCATAAGAAATAATAGGGGGTATTGGGAAGCCTCTTCCCTTTCATTAGTATTCTCTTTATCTTCTATTTCTTTTCTTTTCTTTATGTAGTTGGTAATGTAAGGATTTTCAATACAATTCACCGCACAATACATATAAATTTTCTCTAAATCAAAATCAAGAAATCTATCAAGATTAAACTTTGGAATACCCTCAGTTATACGTTTCATTTCGTCATACCCCAAAATAAGACTAAGCTCTTTATGATGTTCAAGGGTAATCAAATTATCACAATTTTTGGATACGATTCAGTCAAGAAACAATTTGCATTGGAGATTTAAATGACCATGTTCATTGCAAAGTTCACAAGGGGTGCGAAAAATATTGAATTTTTCAACACAATCATCAAGACTTTCTTGCAACAATTTAGTTTCTAAGTACTTATGCCTCTTGCAATATCTATCTTCCCTATTTGGTGTGTACTTACAAACCCAATGCACTCCACAAAAATTGACATGTTTATAGGAGACATTTTCATCATAACTAGTGCAATCATCATTAGTATTATGGATATTCAAAGAATTCGTACTAACAACATTGCAATCATGCTCATCATTCACATATTTTATGCCAAGCATTCTATATAATTCTTCTTCTAGCATTTGGGCACAATTTTCCTTTCCATCATACTTATGAAAGATATTAAAAAGGTGAAGCGTATGAGACAAACTCAATTCCATTTTTTATAGTTTTCTTTTATAAACTAAACAAGTGATAAAACAAGAAACTAAAAGACTTGATTGCAAGATCTAAAGATATACCTTCAAGCGCTAACCTCCCCGGCAACAGCGCCAGAAAAGAGCTTGATGTCTACTACACAACCTTATTTTTGTAGACGTTGTTGGGCCTCCAAGTGCAGAGGTTTGTAGGACAGTAGCAAATTTCCCTCAAGTGGATGACTTAAGGTTTATCAATCCGTAGGAGGCGTAGGATGAAGATGGTCTCTCTAAAGCAACCCTGCAACCAAATAACAAAGAGTCTCTTGTGTCCCCAACACACCCAATACAATGGTAAATTGTATAGGTGCACTAGTTCGGCGAAGAGATGGTGATACAAGTGGTATATGGATAGTAGATAAAGGTTTTTATAATCTGAAATTATAAAAGCAGCAAGGTAACTAATGATAAAAGTGAGCGTAAACGGTATTGCAATGCGTTGAAACAAGGCCTAGGGTTCATACTTTCACTAGTGCAAGTTCCCTCAACAATAATAACATAATTGGATCACATAACTATCACTCAACATGCAACAAAGAGTCACTCCAAAGTCACTAATAGCGGAGAACAAACGAAGAGATTATGGTAGGGTACGAAACCACCTCAAAGTTATTCTTTCCAATCAATCCGTTGGGCTATTCCTATAAGTGTCACAAACAGCCCTAGAGTTCGTACTAGAATAACACCTTAAGACACAAATCAATCAAAACCCTAATGTCACCTAGATACTCCAATGTCACCTCAAGTATTCATGGGTATGATTATACGATATGCATCACACAATCTCAGATTCATCTATCCAACCAACACATAGAACCTCAAAGAGCGCCCCAAAGTTTCTACCGGAGAATCGCGAGGAAAACGTGTGCCAACCCCTATGCATAGGTTCATGGGCGGAACCCGCAAGTTGATCACCAAAACATACATCAAGTGAATCACGTGGTATCCCATTGTCACCATAGATACGCACGGCAAGACATACATCAAGTGTTCTCAAATCTTTAAAGACTCTATCCGATAAGATAACTTCAAAGGGGAAACTCAATCCATTACAAGAGAGTGGAGGGGGAGGAAACATCATAGGATCCAAATATAATAGCAAAGCTCGCGATACATCAAGATCGTATCACCTCAAGAACACGAGAGAGGGAGAGATCAAACACATAGCTACTGGTACATACCCTTAGCCCCGAGGGAGAACTACTCCCTCCTCGTCATGGAGAGCACCGGGATGATGAAGATGGCCACCGGAGAGGGATTCCCCCTCCAGCAGGGTGCCAGAACGGGTCTAGATTGGCTTTCGGTGGCTACGGAGGCTTTTGGCGGCGGAACTCCCGATCTATTGTGCTCCCGGATGTTTTAAGGGTATATGGAGATATATAGGCGGAAGAAGTACCTCAGGGGGGCCACGAGGGGCCCACGAGGGTGGAGGGCGCGCCCCCTACCTCGTGGCCTCCTCGTAGATCCCCTGATGTGCACTCCAAGTCTTCTGGGCTTCTTCTCTTCCAAAAATAAGTTCCGTGAAGTTTCAGGTCAATTGGACTCCGTTTGATTTTCCTTTTCTGCGATACTCTAAAAGATGGAAAAAACAGAAACTGGCATTGGGCTCTGGGTTAATAGGTTAGTCCCAAAAATCATATAAAATAGCATATAAATGCATATAAAACATCCAAGGTTGATAATATAATAGCATGGAACAATCAAAAATTATAGATACGTTGGAGACGTATCAATGGCCCATAAATGAGTTGGGCCATTTGTAGTCAGACCTGAGTTTTGGCCTTTTAGGACCTATTTAAGTGTTGGGCCAATTGCCGGCCCGGTGTGTCTTTCAGCCTATTGACGGCCCATAAATGAGTTGGGCCATTTGTAGTCGGACCCGAGTTTTGGCCTTTGAACGGCCCATGCTCTTCATGGTCCAATACCAGCCCGGTTTCTCTTTCGACCTGCTAAAGGCCCACAACACAGTTGGGCCATTTACAGTACGATCTGACTTTCAGCCTCTTAGCGGCCCATGCTCTTCATGGTCCAGTACGAGCCCGCTGTCTCTTTCGGTCTGCTAAAGGCCCACAGTATAGTTGGGCCATATGTAGCCCGACCTTAGTAACGGCCTGTTAACGGCCCGTGAAATCAAATGGGCCCACCTGTTGCCCGCTTTGATGTCGGCTTGTTAACGACCTGGGAGGTAAGAGGGCCGACCATTAACTTTCGGCCTGGTAACGGCCCATTAACTTAATGGGCCCACTGAAGTTCATACATGTCTTTAGGCCTAATTAGACAATTTGAGCCCATTATGACGAGCAATTATGCACAGGACCAAAACTGATCAAGCAAAGGTATGACATACAGGGAAAAACGTTGCACATCCAGCATATATTACAGGAAATTACATCCACTAGGCAATCAAAGATTGATGCTAGTGCAAATAAATGAACAGAACCTAACGATCTACAATGTCACAATCTGCAACCTCAGCGCAGATGACGCCCATAAGCATGTGGGCAAGTTCTTGCTGCTTTGCTACACTGTCTCTGAAAACATTGATCAGTTGTTGTTGCGGACAAATGTGCACCTCTGATTCCTCCACCATTTCCATCATTGCTTCAACCATTAATTGGTTCACAAACATACATTTTTTCCGTTGCATTCGAGACAGAGGAAACTGAACAGATTCAGATTGCGATTTTGGCATGCTTGTATTATTGATAGTGGAGAGTGTCTCGACCACTGCATCATAACATAAATTAGGAGGGGAACTGAACAAATTAATCATGAGTTATTGCCATATTACCTAGCCTAGATTTATTGGAAAGAAACAATGGGGTTGCCTTGCTGTTTTCAGAGTTTGTCTTCTTATCTTCAGCAGTCTGCACCAAATTAACACAGTATCATTGCTATCATTGGCCAGGTCAGATAATAGGAAAGCAACATTGACACAACGAACGTTTGGGCAACTAGCCTACACCAAATTAAAACAATATGGCACAGCTATTGATACGTCTCCAACGTATCTATAATTTTTTATTGTTCCATGCTATATTATATTCTATTTTGGACATTATTGGGCTTTATTATACACTTTTATATTATTTTTGGGACTAACCTATTAACCAGAGGCCCAGCCCAGAATTGCCATTTTTTGCCTATTTTAGGGTTTCGGAGAAAAAAAATCAAACGGAGTCCAAACGGAATGAAACCTTCGGGAACGTGATTTTCGGAATGAACATGATCCAGAGGACTTGGACCCTACATGAAGACATCAACCAGGAGGCCACGAGGTAGGGGGGCGCGCCTACCCCCCGGGCACGCCCTCCACCCTCGTGGGCCCCCTGTTGCTCCACCGACGTACTCCTTCCTCCTATATATACCCACGTACCCCCAAACTACCAGATACGGATCCAAAACCCTAATTCCACTGCCGTAACTTTCTGTATCCACGAGATCCCATCTTGGGGCCTGTTCCGGAGCTCCGTGATAACCCACAAGTATAGGGGATTGCAACAGTTTTTGAGGGTAAAGTATTCAACCCAAATTTATTGATTTGACACAAGGGGAGCCAAAGAATACTCTCAAGTATTAGCAGCTGAGTTGTCAATTCAACCACACCTGGAGACTTAATATCCGCAGCAAAGTATTTAGTAGCAAAGTAATATGATAATAGTGATAGCGGTAACAAAAGGTAACGGTAGTAAAAGCAATGTTTTTGGTATTTTGTAGTGATGATAGCAATAGCAACGGAAAAGTAAATAAGCGAAGAACAATATATGGAAAGCTCGTAGGTAATGGATCGGTGATGGAGAATTATGCCGGATGCGGTTCATCATGTAACAGTCATAACCTAGGGTGACGCAGAACTAGTTCCAGTTCATCAATATAATGTAGGCATGTATTCCGAATATAGTCATATGTGCTTATGGAAAAGAACTTGCATGACATCTTTTGTCCTACCCTCCCGTGGCAGCGGGGTCCTTACGGAAACTAAGGGATATTAAGGCCTCCTTTTAATAGAGAACCGGAACAAAGCATTAACACATAGTGAATACATGAACTCCTCAAACTACAGTCATCACCAGTAAGTATCCCGATTATTGTCACTTCGGGGCTAACGGATCATAACACATAATAGGTGACTGTAGACTTGCAAGATAGGATCAAGAACACTCATATATTGATGAAAACACAATAGGTTCAGATCTGAAATCATGGCACTCGGGCCCTGATACGTCTCCAACGTATCTATAATTTTTGATTGCTCCATGCTATATTATCTACTGTTTTGGACTATATTGGGCTTTATTTTCTACTTTTATATTATTTTTTGGGACTAACCTATTAACCGGAGGCCCAGCCCAGAATTGCTATTTTTTGCCTATTTCAGTGTTTCGGATAAACGGAATATCAAACGGAGTCCAAACGGAATAAAATCTTCGGGAACGTGATTTTCTCACCGAACGTGATCCAGGAGACTTGGACCCTACTGCAAGGAAGCAAAGAGGTGCTCACGAGGGTAGGGGGCGTGCCCCTGCCTTCTGGGACCCTCGGTGCTCCACCGACATACTCCTTCCTCCTATATATACACACGTACCCCCAAACGATCAGAACTGGAGCCAAAAACCTAATTCCACCGCCGCAACTTTCTGTATCCACGAGATCCCATCTTGGGGCCTGTTCCGGAGCTCCACCGGAAGAGGGCCGTCATCACGGAGGGCTTCTACATCATCATAGCCTCTCCAATGAAGTGTGAGTAGTTTACCTTAGACCTTCGGGTCCATAGTTAGTAGCTAGATGGCTTCTTCTCTCTCTTTGAATCTCAATACAAAGTTCTCCCCCTCTCTTGTGGAGATCTATTCGATGTAATCTTCTTTTTGCGGTGTGTTTGTTGAGACCGATGAATTGTGGGTTTATGATCAAGTCTATCTATGAATAATATTTGAATCTTCTCTGAATTCTTTTATGTATGATTGGTTATCTTTGCAAGTCTCTTCGAATTATCCGTTTGGTTTGGCCAACTAGATTGGTAGTTCTTGCCATGGGAGAAGTGCTTAGCTTTGGTTTCGTTCTTGCGGTGTCCTTACCCAGTGACAGAAGGGGCAGCAAGGCACGTATTGTATCGTTGCCATCGAGGATAACAAGATGGGGTTTATTTCATATTGCATGAATTTATCTTTCTACATCATGTCATCTTGCTTAAGGCGTTACTCTGTTTTTAACTTAATACTCTAGATGCATGCTGGATAGCGGTCGATGAGTGGAGTAATAGTAGTAGATGCAGAATCATTTCGATCTACTTGTCACGGACGTGATGCCTATATACATGATCATGCCTAGATATTCTCATAATTATGCACAATTCTATCAATTGCTCAACAGTAATTTGTTCACCCACCGTAGAATACTTATGCTCTTGAGAGAAGCCACTAATGAAACCTGTGGCCCCGGGGTCTATTCTCATCATATCAATCTCCATCACTTTTATATTGTTTTGCTATTTACTTTGCCTTTACTTTTTACTTTGCATCTTTATATCAAAAATACCAAAAATATTCTATCTATCAGATTTCACTCTCGTAAGTGACCGTGAAGGGCTTGACAACCCCTAATCGCGTTGGTTGCGAGTAGCTATCGTGTTGTGCAGGGACGAGGCACTTGAGCGTGGCCTCCTACTGGATTGATACCTTGGTTCTCAAAAACTGAGGGAAATACTTACGCTACTCTGTTGCATCATCCCTTCCTCTTCGGGGAAAACCAACGCAAGCTCAAGACGTAGCAAGAAGGATTTCTGGCGCCGTTGCTGGGGAGTCTACGCAAAAAGTCAATATACCAAGTACCCATCACAATCTCTATCTCTCGCATTACATTATTTCCCATTTGCCTCTCGTTTTCCTCTCCCCAATTCACCGTTGCCGTTTTATTCGCCCTCTCTCTCCCTATCCTCCCTCTCTATTTGCCTATTTGCTTTTTGTTTGCTTGTGTGTTAGATTGCTTGCTTGTCGCGATGGCTCAACCAAAATTTGGTGATCTTCACCTTAAAAGGTTAGAGGAGATCGAAAACAATGTTAGGAAGTTTATGGTTTTGCAATTTGAGCATAATAATTTCTTTAGAAACGAACTTAAAGAACAAAAAAGTTTTATGAGTTATATGAATAAAGAGCTTGATGATATGTCTAAAGAATTTGAGGGTATAAGATCCTAGATTGCTCGTCTAGAGAAGATGACTGTTGAAATTTCTGATATGCAAGCCACCTTAGTCAATAAGATGGCCGCTAAACCGAATACCTATGAAAATCAAGATGAAGATCTAAAAGTTATAGATGTGTCTCCAATTAAATCTTTATTTTGCAATATGAATCTTGATGAAACTGAATATGATCTTCCTTTACCTAGAAGGCATTTTACAAATTCGGAGTGTTTAGATCTTAATGATGAAATTGATGAAAGTGGGATAGAAAGAAATAAAAATCTAGATGTTGCTAAACCCACTATATTGGATTTCAAGGAATTTAATTATGAAAATAGCTCTTTGATTGATTGTATTTCCTTGTTGCAATCTGTGCTAAATTCTCCACATGCTTATAGTCGAAATAAAGCCTTTACCGAACATATTGTTGATGCCTTGATGCAATCTTATGAAGAAAAACTTGAGTTGAAAGTTTCTATCCCTAGAAAACTCTATGATGAGTGGGAACCAACTATTAAAATTAAAATTAAAGATCATGAGTCTTATGCTTTATGTAATTTGGGTGCTAGTGTCTCTACTATCCCCAAGACTTTGTGTGATTTACTAGATTTCCGTAATTTTGATGATTGCTCTCTAAACTTGCATCTTGCGGATTCCACTATTAAGAAACCTATGGGAAGAATTAATGATGTTCTTATTGTTGCAAATAGGAATTATGTGCCTGTAGATTTCATTATTCTTGATATAGATTGCAATCCTTCTTGCCCTATTATTCTTGGTAGACCTTTCCTTAGAACGGTTGGTGCGATTATTGATATGAAGTAAGGGAATATTAGAATTCAATTTCCATTGAAAAAGGGCATGGAACACTTTCCAAGAAAGAAAATAAAATTACCATATGAAACTATCATGAGAGCCACTTATGGATTGCCTACCAAAGATGGCAATACCTAGATCTATCCTTGCTTGTTATGCCTAGCTAGGGGCGTTAAACAATAGCGCTTGTTGGGAGGCAACCCAATTTTATTTTTATTCCTTGCTTTTTTCTCCTGTTTAGTAATAAATAAATTATTTAGCCTCTGTTTTGGTTAAGTTTTTTGTGTTTAATTAGTGTTTTTGCCAAGTAGAACCGTTGGGAAGACTTGGGGAAAGTCTTGTTGAACTTGCTGTAAAAAACAGAAACTTTAGCACTCACGAGAACTGCTGTCATTTTTATTTGAAGAGTGCTATTTAGTTAATTCTTTTTTCAGATGATTAATAGATAAATTCCTCACGTCCAGCAATTTATTTTAGAATTTTTGGGGTTCCAGATCTTGCGCTAGCTACAGATTACTACAGACTGTTCTGTTTTTGAAAGATTCTGTTTTTCGTGTGTTGTTTGCTTATTTTGATGAATCTATGGCTAGTAAAACAGTTTATAATCCATAGATAAGTTGGAATACAGTAGGTGTAACACCAATATAAATAAATAATGAGTTAATTACAGTACCTTGAAGTGGTCTTTTGTTATCTTTCGCTAACGGAGCTCACGAGTTTTCTATTTTGAGTTTTGTGTTGTGAAGTTTTCAAGTTTTGGGTGAATTCTTTTGATGGATCATGGAACAAGGAGTGGTAAGAGCCTGAGCTTGGGGATGCCCATGGCACCCCCATGATAATCCAAGGACACCAAAAAGTCAAAGCTTGGGGATGCCCCCGGAAGGCATCCCCTCTTTCGTCCACTTCCATCGGTAATTTATTTGGAGCTATATTTTTATTCACCAACATGATATGTGTTTTGCTTGGAGCATCTTGTATTATTTGTGTCTTTGTTTGCTAGTATACCACAATCATCCTTGCTGTACACACATTTTGAGAGAGCCATACATGAATTAAAATTTGATAGAATACTCTATGTGCTTCACTTATATCTTTTGAGCTAGATAATTTTGCTCTATGTGCTTCACTTATATTCTTTGAGCGTTACAATTTTGCTCTATGTGCTTCACTTAGACCTTTTAGAGCACAGTGGTGGATATGTTTTAAAGAAACTATTGATCTCTCATGCTTCACTTAAATTAATTTGAGAGTCTCTTAATAGCATGGTAATTTGCCTAATAATAATGTGCTTGGTATTCAAGATTTGTGAAACTTTCTTTTGAGTGTGTTGAATACTAAGAAAAGATTGAAGCGCGATAATTGTTTTGAGATATGGAGGTGATAATATTAAAGTCATGCTAGTTGAGTAGTTGTGAATTTAAAGAATACTTGTGTTAAAGTTTGTGATTCCCGTAGCATGCACGTATGGTGAACCGTTATGTGATGAAGTCGGAGCATGATTTATTTATTGATTGTCTTCCTTATGAGTGGCGGTCGGGGACGAGCGATGGTCTTTTCCTACCAATCTATCCCCCTAGGAGCATGCGCATAATACTTTGCTTTGGTAACTTCTAAATTTTTGCAATAAGTATATGAGTTCTTTATGACTAATGTTGAGTCCATGGATTATACGCACTCTCACCCTTCCACCCTTGCTAGCCTCTCTAATACCGCGCAACTTTCGCCGGTATCATACACCTACCATATACCTTCCTCAAAACAGCCACCATACCTACCTATTATGGCATTTCCATAGCCATTCCGAGATATATTGCCATGCAACTTTCCACCGCTTTGTTCATGACACATTCATCATTGTCATATTGCATATCCCGGTACACCTCCGGATGCATTCACATAGAGTCATATTTTGTTCTAAGTATCGAGTTGTAATTGTTGAGTTATAATAAAAATAAAAGTGTGATGATCATCATTATTAGAGCATTGTCCTAGTGAGGAAAGAATGATGGAGACTATGATTCCCCCATAAGTCGGGATGAGACTCCGGACGAAAAAAAGAGAGGCCAAAGAAGCCCAAATAAAAAAGGAGAAAGGCCATAAAAAAGAGAAAGGCCATATAAAAATAAAAAAATAAAAAATGAGAGAAAAAGAGAGAAGGGACAATGTTACTATCCTTTTACCACACTTGTGCTTCAAAGTAGCACCATGATCTTCATAGTAGAGAGTCTCTCATGTTATCAGTTTCATATACTAGTGGGAATCTTTCATTATAAGAACTTGGCTTGTATATTCCAATGATGGGCTTCCTCAAATTGCCCTAGGTCTTCATGAGCAAGCAAGTTGGATGCACACCCACTAGTTTCTTTTTGAGCTTTCATATACTTATAGCTCTAGTGCATCCGTTGCATGGCAATCCCTACTCACTCACATTGATATCTATTAATGGGCATCTCCATAGCCCGTTGATACGCCTAGTTGATGTGAGACTATCTTCTCCCTTTTTGTCTTCTCCACAACCACCATTCTATTCCACCTATAGTGCTATATCCATGGCTCACGCTCATGTATTGCGTGAAGATTGAAAAAGTTTTGAAAAAGTTAGAGTGTGAAACAATTGCTTGGCTTGTCATCGGGGTTGTGCATGATTTAAATACTTTGTGTGGGGAAGATGGAGCATAGCCAGACTATATGATTTTGTAGGGATAACTTTCTTTGGCCATGTTATTTTGAGAAGACATAATTGCTTTGTTAGTATGGTTGAAGTATTATTATTTTCTATGTCAATATAAACTTTTGTCTTGAATCTTTCTAATCTGAATATTCATACCACAATTAAGAAGATTTACATTGAAATTATGCCAAGTGGCACTCTGCATCAAAAATTCTCTTTTTATCATTTACCTACTCGAGGACGAGCAGGAATTAAGCTTGGGGATGCCTGATACGTCTCCAACGTATCTATAATTTTTGATTGCTCCATGCTATATTATCTACTGTTTTGGACTATATTGGGCTTTATTTTCCACTTTTATATTATTTTTGGGACTAACCTATTAACCGGAGGCCCAGCCCAGAATTGTTATTTTTTTGCCTATTTCAGTGTTTCAGATAAACGGAATATCAAACGGAGTCCAAACGGAATAAAATCTTCGGGAACGTGATTTTCTCACCGAACGTGATCCAGGAGACTTGGACCCTACTGCAAGGAAGCAAAGAGGTGCTCAGGAGGGTAGGGGCGCCCCCCCTAGGGCGCCCCCTGCCTCGTGGGACCCTCGGTGCTCCACCGACGTACTCCTTCCTCCTATATATACACACGTATCCCCAAACGATCAGAACAAGAGCCAAAAACCTAATTCCACCGCCGCAACTTTCTGTATCCACGAGATCCCATCTTGGGGCCTGTTCCGGAGCTCCGCCGGAAGAGGGCCGTCATCACGGAGGGCTTCTACATCATCATAGCCTCTCCGATGAAGTGTGAGTAGTTTATCTCAGACCTTCAGGTCCATAGTTAGTAGCTAGATGGCTTCTTCTCTCTCTTTGAATCTCAATACAAAGTTCTCCCCCTCTCTTGTGGAGATCTATTCGATGTGATCTTCTTTTTGCGGTGTGTTTGTTGAGACCGATGAATTGTGGGTTTATGATCAAGTCTATCTATGAATAATATTTGAATTTTCTCTGAATTCTTTTATGTATGATTGGTTATCTTTGCAAGTCTCTTCGAATTATCAGTTTGGTTTGTCCAACTAGATTGGTAGTTCTTGCCATGGGAGAAGTGCTTAGCTTTGGTTTCGATCTTGCGGTGTCCTTACCCAGTGACAGAAGGGGCAGCAAGGCACATATTGTATCGTTGCCATCGAGGATAACAAGATGGGGTTTATTTCATATTGCATGAATTTATCTCTCTACATCATGTCATCTTGCTTAAGGCGTTACTCTGTTTTTAACTTAATACTCTAGATGCATGTTGGATAGCGGTCGATGAGTGGAGTAATAATAGTAGATGCAGAATTGTTTCAATCTACTTGTCACCGACGTGATGCCTATATACATGATCATGCCTAGATATTCTCATAATTATGCACAATTCTATCAATTGCTCAACAGTAATTTGTTCACCCACCGTAGAATACTTATGCTCTTGAGAGAAGCCACTAGTGAAACCTATGGCCCCGGGGTCTATTCTCATCATATCAATCCCCATCACTTTTATATTGTTTTGCTATTTACTTTGCCTTTACTTTTTACTTTGCATCTTTATATCAAAAATACAAAAAATATTCTATCTATCAGATTTCACTCTCGTAAGTGACCATGAAGGGCTTGACAACCCCTAATCGCGTTGGTTGCGAGTAGCTATCGTGTTGTGCACGTACGAGGGACTTGAGCGTGGCCTCCTACTGGATTGATACCTGGTTCTCAAAAACTGAGAGAAATACTTACGCTACTCTGCTGCATCATCCCTTCCTCTTCGGGGAAAACCAACGCAAGCTCAAGACGTAGCAGGCCCTAGTGACAAGCATTAAGCATAGCAAAGTCATAGCAACATCAATCTCAGAACATAGTGGACACTAGGGATCAAACCCTAACAAAACTAACTCGATTACATGATAGATACCATCCAACCCATCACCGTCCAGCAAGCCTATGATGGAATTACTCACGCACGGCGGTGAGCATCATGAAATTGGTGATGGAGGATGGTTGATGATGACGATGGCGACGGATTCCCCTCTCCGGAGCCCCGAACGGACTCCAGATCAGCCCTCCCAAGAGGTTCTAGGGCTTGGCGGTGGCTTCGTATCGTAAAATGCAATGATTTCTTCTCTCTGATTTTTTTCTCCCCGAAACTCAATATATGGAGTTGGAGTTGGAGTCGGAGAGGCAACAGGGGGCCCACGAGGTAGGGGGGCGCCCCCCCACCCTCGTGGGCAGGTGGTGGGCCCCCCTGGCCTTCATCTTTTGCAGGTATTTTTCTTATTTTCTGAAAAGTGGCTCCGTGAAGTTTCAGGTCATTCCGAGAACGTTTGCTCCTGCACATAAATAACACCATGGTAATTCTGCTGAAAACATCGTCAGTCCGGGTTAGTTCCATTCAAATCATGGAAGTTAGAATCCAAAATAAGGGCAAAAGTGTTTGGAAAAGTAGATACGTTGGAGACGTATCAACTCCCCCAAGCTTAAACCTTTGCTTGTCCTCAAGCAATTCAGTTGATAAACTGAAAGTGATAAAGAAAAACTGTTACAAACTCGGTTTGTTGTTGTTGTTGTTGTTGTTGTTGTAAATATGTAAAGCCAGCATTCAAGTTTTCAGCAAAGATTATAACTAACCATATTCACAATAACGCATAGATCTCAAGTTTACTCATATCAATAGCATAATCAACTAGCGAGCCATAATAATAAATCTCGGATGACAACACTTTCTCAAAACAATCATAATATGATATAACAAGGTGGTATCTCGCTAGCCCTTTCTGAGACCGCAAAACATAAATGCAGAGCACCTTTAAAGACCAAGGACTGACTAGACATTGTAATTCATGGTAAAAGAGATCCAGTCAAGTCATACTCAATGTAAACTAACAATAATGAATGCAAATGACAGCGGCGCTCTCCAACTGGTGCTTTTTAATAAGAGGATGATGACTCAGCATAAAAGTAAATAGATAGGCCCTTCGCAGAGGGAAGCAGGGATTTGTAGAGGTGCCAGAGCTCGGTTTTGAAACAGAGGTGAATAATATTTTGAGCGGTATACTTTCATTGTCAACATAACAACCAAGAGATGGCGATATCTTCCATGCTACACACATTATAGGCGGTTCCCAAACAGAGTGGTAAAGTTTATACTCCCCCTTCCACCAACAAGCATCAATCCATGGCTTGCTCGAAACAACGAGTGCCTCCAACTAACAAGAGTCCTAGGGGGGGTTTTGTTTGCAATTATTTTGATTTAGTTTGCATAAAGCATGGGACTGGGCATCCCGGTGACCAGCCATTTATCTCGTGAGTGAGGAGCGGAGTCCACTCCTCTTGAGAATAACCCGCCTATCATGGAAAATACAGATAGCCCTAGTTGATACTTGAGCTATTCGAGCATACAAAACATGATATTTATTTGAAAGTTTAGAGTTTGGCACATACAAATTTACTTGGAACGGCAGGTAGATACCGTATATAGGTAGGTATAGTGGACTCACGTGGAATAACTTTGGGGTTTAAGGGATTGGATGCATAAGCAGTATTCCCGCTTAGTACAGGTGAAGGCTAGCAAAAGACTGGGAAGCGACCAGCTAGAGAGCGACAACAGTCATGAACATGCATTAAAATTAATCAACACCGAATGCAAGCATGAGTAGGATATAATCCACCATGAACATAAATATCGTGAAGGCTATGTTGATTTTGTTTCAACTACATGCGTGAACATGTGCCAAGTCAAGTCACTTAAATCATTTAGAGGAGGATACCACCCTATCATACCACATCATAACCATTTTAATAGCATGTTGGCACGCAAGGTAAACCATTATAACTCATAGCTAATCAAGCATGGCACAAGAAACTATGATCTCTAGTTGTCATTGCAAACATGTTTATTTATAATAGGCTGAATCAGGAACGATGAACTAATCATATTTACAAAAACAAAAGAGGTCGAGTTCATACCAGCTTTTCTCATCTCAGTCAGTCCATCATATATCGTCATAATTGCCTTTCACTTGCACGACCGAACGATGTGAATAATAATAATAGTGCACGTGCATTGGACTAAGCTGGAATCTGCAAGCATTCAATAAACAGGAGAAGACAAGGCAATATGGGCTATTTTGTCAGATCAACAATTATGCATATAAGAGTCACTTCAACAATTTAATTATGGTCTTCTCCTATCGACCCCCAAAGAAAAGAAATAAAACTATTTACACGGGAAAGCTCCCAACAAGCAAAAGAAGAACAAGAAATATTTTTGGGTTTTCTTTTTAATTACTACTACAAGCATGGAAATTAAAACTAGCTAAAAGCTACAACTGATTTTTTGTTTTTCTTAAGGTTTATCAAACACACAAGAAGAAAGCATAAAAAGGAAATAAACTAGCATGGATGATACAATGAAAAAGTATGAGCACTGACATCTAGCAATGAGTGTGTAAACATGAACGTAATGTCGGTGGGAAATACGTACTCCCCCAAGCTTAGGCTTTTGGCCTAAGTTGGTCTATGGCCACGGCTGGCCTGGCGGATATCCATAATAGTAGCTGGGGTCGTACTGTGATGCGGCGGCTATCGCCTGCTGAGCTGCAGCATGGCAACGAGCGGCCTCCTCTCTCCTCTCGTACTCATTTGCCTCCTCTCTGGTAATGGTATATCTTCCTCTTGCCTGCTAATCAAAGAAGGCAGGAGCAGGGAGAGTAATACGGACAACACGACGTCTGTCAAAGATTAGTCGATACTGGAGAGGTGATTCATTCCTCTCGACAAACTGGTGATGAACCATATCATTAAAATCTAGATAAGCAGGAGGTAATTCAATATCATCTTCGCGTATGGCTACACCAAGGAAATTAGTTATGCGGGTTGCATAAATTCCACCAAAGAAATCTCCATTAAATCCATTAAGATGAAACCTACGCGCAACAATGGCTCCCAAATTATAAGATTTATCTCCTAACACAGCACTCCTAAGAATACTGAGGTCAGGGACACACATGTGACATGCCTCATCTTTACCATTAATGCATCTACCTATGAAGAGAGCAAAGTAATATATAGCAGGAAAGTGAATGCTCCCTATGGTAGCTTGTGTAATATCTCTAGATTCTCCCACAGTTATGCTAGCAAGAAAATCTCTAAATTCAGATTTGCGAGGATCCCTTATACTACCCCATTGTGGAAGTTTGCATGCAATGGTAAAATCCTCTAAGTCCATAGTGTAAGAATTATCATAAAGATCAAACATGACAGTTGGAGAATTACGTGAAGTTGAAAATTCAAACCTCCTCACAAAGGTACTGGTGAGGTTGTGGTACTGGCTGCACTTCTCTTCCTCGAAGCTCACGAGATCAGCGTTACGCAAATATGCGTTGAGTTCTTCCTTAATTCCCGCTCGATCCGTAAAGTTCTCAGAAGGCCACTCACAAGGACGCACTGGAGCGTCTCTTGGTGGCTCGTCATCAACATCACGCATTGCAAGCCTGGGTCCTTGCTTCCTTGAAGAACCACCTTGGAACATTTTCCTAAGCATATTTCTTCCTCTGAAAAATTCTGAAATTTTTTAGTAACTTCAAAATAAAAGTAAACCAAACTCAATAATATTGATAGCAACTACTCCTACAAGTGCCTAGAGCCTATATCATGCATCAAAACTACTTCTGACCATATAAATTTGACATGCAAGCTCAAGAATAGGATCACCTAAGTAATAAAAAATTGCAATAATAATGCACTAGAACAAAAACTAATTGGACCAATGGAGGAGTCACATACCAAGGAACAATCTCCCCAAGCAGTTTTGTGAGAGGTGCTTTGAGCAAGGAGATCGAAAATGGCAGCAAAGTGAGCTAGAACTCATGTTTGAGCTGGTTATTTGTGTTTGTGGGAGGAAGAAGAAGTGTATGGGTGAAAGGATAAGTGGAGGGGGGCCAAAGTGGGCCCACGAGGCAGGGGGCGCGCCCAGGGGGGTAGGGCGTGCCCTCTACCCTCGTGGGCAGCTGGTTGACCCCCCCTGTTGTGTTCTTAGTGCCAAATATTCTCAAATATTCTAGAAAAAATCATATTTAAATTTCAGGGCATTTGGAGAACTTTTATTTTTGGGGTATTTTTATATTGCACGGATAATCATATAACAGACAGAAAAATATTTATTTTTATTTTATTTAATATAAATAACATAAAGTAAAAGTGAGATACAGAAGGTTGTGCCTTCTAGTTTCATCCATCTCATGATCACCAAAAGGAATCCACTAACATGGTTGATCAAGTCTTGTTAACGAATCATTCTGAATAACATGGAACCGGAGAAATTTCGAATAACACTATGTTACCTCAACGGGGATATGCACATCCCCAATAATAAGAATATCGTATTTCTTCTTGACAGTAGGAAGAGGAAATTCAAAGTCTCCAAATATAATAGATGGATTTTTTCCAATAGAATTGATACTATGAACTTGAGGTTGTTTCCTCGGAAAGTGTACCGTATGCTCATTACCATTAACATGAAAAGTGACATTGCCTTCAGTGCAATCAATAACAGCCCTTGCAGTATTCAAAAAGGGTCTTCCAAGAATAATAGACATACTATCGTCCTCGGGAATATTAAGAATAACAAAGTCCGTTAAAATAGTAACGTTTGCAACTACAACAGGCACATCCTCACAAATACCGACAGGTATAGCAGTTGATTTATCAGCCATTTGCAAAGATATTTCAGTAGGTGTCAACTTATTCAAATCAAGTCTACGATATAAAGAGAGAGGCATAACACTAACACCGGCTCCAAGATCACAGAAAGCAGTTTTAACATACTTTCTTTTAATGGATCATGGTATAGTGGGTACTCCTGGATCTCCAAGTTTCTGTGGTATTCCACCCTTAAAAGTATAATTAGCAAGCATGGTGGAAATTTCAGCTTCCAGTATCTTTCTTTTATTTGTAATAATATCTTTCATTTACTTAGCATAAGGATTGGTTTTGAGTATATCAATTAATCACATACGCAAAAAAAGGTCTAATCATTTCAGCAAAGCGCTCAAAATCCTCATCATCCTTTTTCTTGGATGGTTTGGGAGGAAAAGTCATGGGTTTCTGAACCCATGGTTCTCTTTCTTTACCATGTTTCCTAGCAACAAAGTCTTTCTTATCATAACGTTGATTCTTTGATTGTGGGTTATCAAGATCAACAACAGGTTCAATTTCTATATCATTATCATTACTAGGTTGAGCATCATTATGAACATTATCATTAACATTACCACTAGTTTTAGGTTCATTACCAGATTGAGTTTCAGCATCAGAAATAGAAATATCATTTGGATTCTCAGGTGTTTCAACAATAGGATCACTAGAAGCATGCAAAGTTTTATCATTTTTCTTTTTCTTCTTTTTAGAAGAACTAGGTACATCTATATTATTTCTCTGAGAATCTCGCTCAATTCTATTAGGGTGGCCTTCAGGATACAAAGGTTCCTGAGTCATTCTACCAGTTCTAGTAGCCACTCTAACAGCATTATCATTATCTTTACTATTCAATTCATTGAGCAAATCATTTTGAGCTTTAAGTACTTGTTCTACTTGAGTGGTAACCATAGAAGCATGTTTACTAATAAGTTTAAGTTCACCTTTAACATTAGCCATATAATCACCCAAGTGTTCAAGCATATTTGAATTGTATTTCAATTGTCTACCAAAATAAGCATTAAAATCTTCTTGCTTAGCCATAAATTTATCAAACTCATCTAAGCATGGGCTAGCAAACTTAGTAAATGGGATTTCAGCTTTATTATATCTGTAGAGAGAATTTACCTTTACTACCTATGTCGGGTTATCAAGACCATGAGTTTCTTCAATAGGTAATGGATTAAGATTATATGTTTCTTCAAGAGGTGGTAAATTAAGACCATGTATTTCTTCAATAGGAGGTAAATTCTCAACATCTTCAGCTTTAATACCTTTTTCTTTCATAGATTTCTCTGCCTCTTGCATATCTTTGGGACTGAGAAATAGAATACCCTCTTCTTCGGAGTTGGTTTAGGAATAGGCTCAGGAGTTGGCTCCGGAGGTGTCCAATTATTTTCATTTGTCAACATATTATTCAATAGAATTTTAGCTTCATCTGGTGTTCTTTCCCTGAAAACAGAACCAGCACAACTATCCAGGTAATCTCTGGAGGCATCTGTTAGTCCATTATAAAAGACTAGCAAAAGAGCCCGTGCGTTGCAACGGGAGATTTTTTTTTCATAATCTTCAATGGCCATGGCCACATTTTGTTGCATCATCGAGATACACTATCACTCTCAATTTCGTGAAATCATGATCATTTTTTAAAACTCGTGCACATATTTGAAATCATGAACATTTTTAAAATTTGTGAACACTTTTTCAAATTTTTGAACATTTTCTAAAATTAAAAATATTTTTTGAATTCATGAACATTTTATACTATTTGCAAACAGTTTTTAAAATTGTGAACATATTTTATTTTATTTTTTATTTTATGTGCAAATGGACGAACAAATGATGGATGAAAATCTGGTAATAAGGGACGTATAAAAAAAGGGAGTAAGAAACATTCATGTCTTTAATAAAAAAGGAAAGTACTAATTAAGGGTGTAACATAAAAATAATTTTAAAAATAATTAACATGGAAGATAACATTATATTTAGAATCTACAAAATTTTCTGGGCGATTTTCATATCTAGCATGCTAAATTTGGAGTTGGGGTTTGAAAGATATAAATATTTAAAAAATACTTGAATCTGCAAAAAAAGAATTAAAAGAGAATATTTTGACCGTATTATACCTTGTAGACCATCTATTAAGAGACACTTGGCGAAATAGCTCTATACTACGCCAACTGAAATTCGTGAAAAAAGCTACAAAAATGAGGATGATCGGGTTTCGAACCCAGGTCTCCTGGATGGTGGAGAAACACCCAGGCCAGTAGGTTGGTTTGTTGGCATGTGTTGTGTAAGGGCGTTTCCTTAGATGAACCAAGAGATATCAAGCATTTCATTTTTCTTAAGAGGATGATCAGGCAAAGCATTAAGTAATTGGAGAAGCCTCCCCCAAGCTTGTGGGAGACTCTCTTCTTCAATTTGCACAAAATTATATATATCCCTTAAAGCAGCTTGTTTCTTATGAGTAGGGAAATATTTAGCAGAGAAGTACTAAATCATATCCTGGGGACTACGCACACAACCAGGATCAAGAGAATTAAACTATATCTTAGCATCACCCTTTAATGAGAATGGAAATATTTTAAGGATGTAAAAGTAACGAGTTCTCTCATCTTTAGTGAACAGGGTGGCTATATCACTCAATTTAGTAAAATGTGCCACAACAGTTTCAGATTCATAACCATGAAAAGGATCGGATTCAACCAAAGTAATTATATCAGGATCAACAGAGAATCCATAATCCTTATCAGTAACAAAGATAGGTGAAGTAGCAAAAGCAGGGTTAGGTTTCATTCTAGCATTTAGAGATTGCTTACTCCATTTAGCTAATAAACTTTTGAGTTCATTTCTATTTTTGCAAGCTAAAATGGCTAAAGAAGCTTCTTGATCAAAAAAATAGCCCTTAGGAATAACAAGTGATTCTTCATCATCACTTTCATCAGTATCATCAGATTCAATATTTTCAATTTCTCTAGCCCTAGCAAGTTGTTCATCAAGAAAATCACTAAGTGGCATAGTAGTATCAGGCATAGAGGTAGTTTCATCATAAGTATCATGCATAGCAGAAGTGGCATCATCAATAACATGCGACATATCAGAACGAATAGCAGAAGCAGGTGTAGGTGTCACAAGCTTACTCAAAACAGAAGGTGAATCAAGTGCAGAGCTAGATGGCAGTTCCTTACCTCCCCTCTTGTTGAGGGATAAATCTTAGTTCTTGGATCTTTCAAGTTCTTCATAATGATAAGCATATATATATATCCCAAGTGACTCAAAGAATAGAGCTATGCTCCCCGGCAACGGCGCCAGAAAATAGTCTTGATAACCCGCAAGTATAGGGGATCACAACAGTTTTCGAGGGTAAAGTATTCAACCCAAATTTATTGATTCGACACAAGGGGAGCCAAAGAATACTCTCAAGTATTAGCAACTGAGTTGTCAATTCAACCACACCCGAAGACTTAATATCTGCAGCAAAGTATTTAGTAGCAAAGTAATATGATAATAGTGATAGCGGTAACAAAAGGTAACGGTAGTAAAAGCAATGTTTTTGGTATTTTGTAGTGATGATAGCAATAGCAACGGAAAAGTAAATAAGCGAAGAACAATATGTGGAAAGCTCGTAGGCAATGGATCAGTGATGGAGAATTATGCCAGATGTGGTTCATCATGTAACAGTCATAACCTAGGGTGACACAGAACTAGCTCCAGTTCATCAATATAATGTAGGCATGTATTCCGAATATAGTCATACGTGCTTATGGAAAAGAACTTGCATGACATCTTTTGTCCTACCCTCCCGTGGCAGCGGGGTCCTTACGGAAACTAAGGGATATTAATGCCTCCTTTTAATAGAGAACCGGAACAAAGCATTAACACATAGTGAATACATGAACTCCTCAAACTACGGTCATCACCGGTAAGTATCCCGATTATTGTCACTTCGGGGTTAACGGATCATAATACATAATAGGTGACTATAGACTTGCAAGATAGGATCAAGAACACTCATATATTGATGAAAACATAATAGGTTCAGATCTGAAATCATGGCACTCGGGCCCTAGTGACAAGCATTAAGCATAGCAAAGTCATAGCAATATCAATCTCAGAACATAGTGGACACTAGGGATCAAACCCTAACAAAACTAACTCGACTACATGATAGATCCCATCCAACCCATCTCCGTCCAGCAAGCCTACGATGGAATTACTCACGCACGGCGGTGAGCATCATGAAATTGGTGATGGAGGATGGTTGATGATGACGATGGCGACGGATTCCCCTCTCCGGAGCCCCGAACAGACTCCAGATCAGCCCTCCCAAGAGGTTTTAGGGCTTGGCGGCGGCTCCGTATCGTAAAATGCGATGATTTCTTCTCTCTGATTTTTTTTCTCCCCGAAACTCAATATATGGAGTTGGAGTCGAAGAGGCAACAGGGGGACCATGAGGTAGGGGGGCACCCTAGGGGGCAGGCGCGCCCCCACCCTCGTGGGCAGGTGGTGGGCCCCCTGGCCTTCATCTTTTGCAGGTATTTTTCATATTTTCTAAAAAGTGGCCCCGTGAAGTTTCAGGTCATTCCAAGAACGTTTGCTCCTGCACATAAATAACACCATGGTAATTCTGCTGAAAACAGCGTCAGTCCGGGTTAGTTCCATTCAAATCATGCAAGTTAGAGTCCAAAACAAGGGCAAAAGTGTTCGGAAAAGTAGATACATTGGAGACGTATCACTCCGCCGGAGGGGGCATCGATCACAAAGGGCTTCTACATCAACACCATAGCCCTTCCGATGAAGTGTGAGTAGTTTACCTCAGACCTACAGGTCCATAGTTATTAGCTAGATGGCTTCTTCTCTCTTTTTGGATCTCAATACAAAGTTCTCCCCCTCTCTTGTGGAGATCTATTCGATGTAATCTTCTTTTGCGGTGTGTTTGTTGAGACCGATGAATTGTGGGTTTATGATCAAGTTTACCTATAAACAATATTTGAATCTTCTCTGAATTCTTTTATGTATGATTGGTTATCTTTGCAAGTCTCTTCGAATTATCAGTTTGGTTTGTCCTACTAGATTGATCTTTCTTGCAATGGGAGAAGTGCTTAGCTTTGGGTTCAATCTTGCAGTGTCCTTTCCCAGTGACAGTTGGGGCAGCAAGGCACATATTGTATTTTTGCCATCTAGGATAACAAGATGGGGTTTATTTCATATTGCATGAGTTTATCCCTCTACATCATGTCATCTTGCTTAAAGCGTTACTCTGTTCTCTTGAACTTAATACTCTAGATGCATGCTGGATAGCGGTCGATGTGTGGAGTAATAGTAGTAGATGTAGGCAGGAGTCGGTCTACTTGTCTCGGACGTGATGCCTATATACATGATCATACCTAGATATTCTCATAAGCGTGCTCAATTCTATCAATTGCTCAACACTAATTTGTTTACCCGCCGTGAATACTTATGCTCTCGAGAGAAGCCACTAGTGAAACCTATGGCCCCCGGGTCTATCTTCCATCATATTAATCTTCCAATACTTAGTTATTTTATTGCCTTTTATTTTACTTTGCATCTTTATCATGAAAGTACCAAAAATATTATCTTATCATATCTATCAGATCTCACTCTCGTAAGTGACCGTGTAGGGATTAACAACCCCTTATCGCGTTGGTTGCGAGGATTTATTTGTTTATGTAGGTACGAGGGACTCGTGTGTGGCCTCCTACTGGATTGATACCATGGTTCTCAAAAACTGAGGGAAATACTTACGCTACTCTGCTGCATCACCCTTTCCTCTTCAAGGGAAAACCAATGCAAGTGCTCAATAGGTAGCAAGAAGGATTTCTGGCGCCGTTGCCGGGGAGGTCTACGCAAAAGTCAACATACCAGGTACCCACCACAACCCTTATCTCCCGCATTACATTATTTGCCATTTGCTTCTCGTTTTCCTCTTCCCCACTTCACCCTTGCCGTTTTATTCGCCCTCTCTCTCTATCCTCCCTCTCTTTCTCTATTTGCCTCTTTTTGCCCGTTCCTTGTTTGCTTGTGTGTTGGATTGCTTGCTTGTCATGATGGCTCAAGATAACACTAAATTGTGTGACTTTACCAATACCAACAACAATGATTTTATTAGCACTCCGATTGCTCCTCTTACTGATGCTGAATCTTGTGAAATTAATGCTGCCTTGCTGAATCTTGTCATGAAAGATCCGTTTTTCGGCCTTCCTAGTTAAGATGCCGCTACCCATCTAAATAGCTTCGTTGATTTGTGTGATATGCAAAAGAAGAAAGATGTGGATAATGATATTGTTAAATTGAAGCTATTTCCTTTTTCGCTTAGAGATCGTGCTAAAGCTTGGTTTTCGTCTTTGCCTAAAAATAGTATTGATTCGTGGAATAAGTGCAAAAATGCTTTTATCTCTAAGTATTTTCCTCCTGCTAAGATCATCTCTCTTAGAAACGATATTATGAATTTTAAGCAACTTTATCATGAACATGTTGCACAAGCTTGGGAGAGGATGAAATTAATGATACGTAATTGCCCTACACATGGTTTGAATTTGTGGATGATTATACAAAATTTTATGCCGGATTGAATTTTGCTTCTAGAAATCTTTTAGATTCGGCCGCGGGAGGCACTTTTATGGAAATCACTTTAGGAGAAGCTACTAAATTCCTATATAATATTATGGTTAATTATTCTCAATGGCACACTGAAAGATCTACTAATAAGGAAGTGCATGCGATAGAAGAAATTAATGTTTTGAGTGGAAAGATTGACTAATTTATGAAATTATTTGCTAATAAAAGTGTTTCTTCTGATCCTAATGATATGCCTTTGTCTACTTTGATTGAGATTAATAACGAATCTATGGATGTGAATTTTGTTGGTAGGAACAATTTTGGTAACAACGCATATAGAGGAAACTTTAACCCTAGGCCGTATCCTAGTAATTCCTCTAATAATTATGGTAATTCCTACAACAATTCTTATGGAAATTATAATAATATGCCCTCTGATTTTGAATCTAATATTAAAGAATTTATTACTTCGCAAAAGAATTTCAATGCTTTGATTGAAGAAAAATTGCTTAAGATTGATGAGTTGGCTAGGAACGTTGATACAATTTCTCTTGATGTTGATTCTTTGAGACTTAGATCTATTCATCCTAAGCATGATATCAATGAGTCTCTCAAAGCCATGAGAATTTCCATTGATGAGTGCAAAGAAAGAACCGCTAGGATGCGTGCTAAGAAAGATTGCTTTATAAAAACGTGTTCTTCTAGTTTCCATGATAATAAAGATGAAGATCTAAAAGTTATTGTTGTGTCCCCTATTAAATCTTTATTTTGCAATATGAATCTTGATAATAATGGGACTGAATATGATCCACCTTTACCTAGACGACGTTCCAAAATTCGGAGTCTTTAGATCTTGATGCTAAAATTGTTAAAAGTGGGATTGAAGAAGTACAAAATTTAAATATTGATGAACCCACTATTTTGGATTTCAAGTAATTTAATTATGACAATTGCTCTTTGATAGATTGTATTTCCTTGTCGCAATCCGTTCTAAATTCTCCTCATGCTTATAGTCAAAATAAAGCTTTTACTAAACATATCGTTGATGCTTTGATGCAATCTTATGAAGAAAAACTTGAGTTGGAAGTTTCTATCCCTAGAAAACTTTATAATGAGTGGGAACCTACTATTAAAATTAAAATTAAAGATCATGAATGCTATGCTTTGTGTGATTTGGGCGCTAGTGTTTCCACGATTCCAAAGACTTTATGTGATTTGTTAGGTTTCCGTGATTTTGATGATTGCTCTTTAAACTTGCACCTTGCAGATTCCACTATTAAGAAACCTATGGAAAAAATTAATGATGTTATTATTGTTTCAAATAGGAATTATGTGCCCGTAGATTTTACTGTTCTTGACATAGGTTGCAATCCTTCATGTCCTATTATTCTTGGTAGACCTTTCCTTAGAACGATTGGTGCAATTATTGATATGAAGGAAGGGAATATTAGATTCCAATTTCCGTTAAGGAAAGGCATGGAACACTTCTCTAGAAAGAAAATTAAATTACCTTATTAATCTATTATGAGAGCCACTTATGGATTGCCTACCAAAGATGGCAACACCTAGATCTATCCTTGCTTTTTATGCCTAGCTAGGGGCGTTAAACGATAGCGCTTGTTGGGAGGCAACCCAATTTTATTTTTATACCTTGCTTTTTGCTCCTGTTTAGTAATAAATAATTTATCTAGCCTCTGTTTTGGTTGTGTTTTGGTTGTGTTTAATTAGTGTTTGTGCCAAGTAGAACCGTTGGGAAGACTTGGGGAAAGCCTTGTTAATCTTGCTGTAAAAAACAGAAATTTTAGCGCTCACGAGAACTGCTGTCATTTTTATTTGGAAAGTGATATTTAGTTAATTCTTTTCGCAGATGATTAATAGATAAATTCCTCAAGTCCAGTAATTTATTTTAGAATTTTTGGGGTTCCAGATCTTGCGTTAGCTACAAATTACTACAGTCTGTTCTTTTTTTGACAGATTCTGTTTTTCGTGTGTTGTTTGCTTATTTTGATGAATCTATGGCTAGTAAAATAGTTTATAAACCATAGAGAAGTTGGAATACAGTAGTTTTAACACCAATATAAATAAATAATGAGTTCTTTATAGTACCTTTAAGTGGTGTTTTGTTTTCTTTCGCTAACGGAGCTCACGAGATTTTCTACTTTAAGTTTTGTGTTGTGAAGTTTTCAAGTTTTGGGTAAAGATTTGATGGATTATGGAACAAGGAGTGGAAAGAGCCTAAGCTTGGGGATGCCCATGGCAGCCCCAAGATAATCTAAGGACACCTAAAAGCCAAAGCTTGGGGATGCCCCAGAAGGCATCCCCCCTTTCGTCTACTTCTATCGGTAACTTTACTTGGAGCTATATTTTTATTTACCACATGATATGTGTTTTGCTTGGAGCGTCTTGTATTATTTGAGTCTTTATTTGTTAGTTTTACACAATCATCCTTGCTTCACACACCTTTTTGAGAGAGACACACATGATTCGGAAATTATTAGAATACTCTATGTGCTTCACTTATATCTTTTGAGTTATATAGTTTTTGCTCTAGTGCTTCACTTATATCTTTTAGAGCACGTCGGTGGATTTATTTTATAGAAACCATTTTTCTCTCATGCCTCACTTAGATTATTTTGAGAGTCCTACAAAACAGCATGGTAATTTGCTTTAATTATTTGAGGCATTCAAGATTAATAAATAAAATTTTCTTATGAGTGTGTTGAATACTATGAGAAGTTTGAAGTTTGAAACTTGATAATTGTTTTGAGATATGAAGATGGTGATATTAGAGTCGTGCTAGTTGAGTAGTTGTGAATTTGATAAATTCTTGTGTTGAAGTTTGTGATTCTCGTAGCATGCACGTATGGTGAACCGTTATGTTAAGAAGTCGGAGCATGATGTATTTATTGATTGTCCTCCTTATGAGTGGCGGTCAGGAACGAGTGATGGTCTTTTCCTACCAATCTATACCCCTAGGAGCATGCGCATAGTACTTTGCTTCGATAACTAATAGATTTTTGCAATAAGTATGTGAGTTCTTTATGACTAATGTTGAGTCCATGGATTATACGCACTCCCACCCTTCCACCATTGCTAGCCTCTCTAATACCGTGCACCTTTCGCCGGTATCATATAACCACCATATACCTTCCTCAAAACAGCAACCATACCTACCTATCATGGCATTTCCATAGCCATTCCGAGATATATTGCCATGCAACTTTCCACCATTCCGTTTATCATGACACGCTCCATCATTGTCATATTGCTTTGCATGATCATGTAGTTGACATTTTAGTTGTGGCAAAGCCACCGCTCATAATTCTTTCATATAAGTCACTCATGCATCATTGCTATCCCGGTACACCGCCGGAGGCACTCATATAGAGTCATACTTTGTTCTAAGTATCGAGTTGTAATCATTGAGTTGTAAATAAATAGAAGTGTGATGATCATCATTCATAGAGTATTGTCCCAAAAAAGGCCAAAAAAAAGAAGGCCCAAAAAAAGGGGCAATACTACTATCCTTTTTCCACACTTGTGCTTCAAAGTAGCACCATGATCTTCATGATAGAGAGTCTCCTTTCTTATCACTTTCATATACTAGTGGGAATTTTTCATTATAGAACTTGGCTTGTATATTCCAACGATGGGCTTCCTCAAAATGCCCTAGGTCTTCGTGAGCAAGCAAGTTGGATGCACACCCACTTAGTTTCTTTTTGTTGAGCTTTCATATATTTATAGCTATAGTGAATCCGTTGCATGGCAATCCTTACTCACTCACATTGATATCTATTGATGGGCATCTCCATAGCCCGTTGATACGCCTAGTTGATGTGATACTATCTTCTCCCTTTTTGTCTCCTCCACAACCACCATTCTATTCCACCTATAGTGCTATGTCCATTGCTCACGCTCATGTATTGTGTGAAAATTGAAAAGGTTTGAGAACATTAAAAGTATGAAACAATTGCTTGGCTTGTCATCGGGGTTGTGCATGATTTGAATACTTTGTGTGGTGAAGATGGAGCATAGCCAGACTATATGATTTTGTAGGGATAACTTTGGCCATGTTATTTTGAAGAGACATAATTGCTTAGTTAGTATGCTTGAAGTATTATTATTTCTATGTCAATATTAAAATTTTGTCTTGAATCTTTCGGATCTGAATATTCATGCCACAATTAAGAGAATTACATTGAAATTATGCCAAATAGCATTCCACATCAAAAATTCTGTTTTTATCATTTACCTACCCGAGGACGAGCAGGAATTAAGCTTGGGGATGCTTGATACGTCTCCAAGGTATCTATAATTTTTGATTGTTCCATGCTATATTATATTCTGTTTTGGACATTATTGGGCTTTATTATACTCTTTATATTATTTTTGGGACTAACCTATTAACCGGAGGCCCGGCCCAGAATTGCTATTTTTTTTTGCCTATTTTAGGGTTTCACAGAAAAAGAATATCAAACGGAGTCCAAATGGAATGAAACCTTCGGGAATGTGATTTTCGGAACAAACAAGATCCAAAGGACTTGGACCCTACGTCAAGACATCAACTAGGAGGCCACGAGGTAAGGGAGGTGCGCCCTCCACCCTCGTGGTCCCCCTATTGCTCCACCGACGTACTCCTTCCTCCTATATATACCTACGTACCCCCAAACTACTAGATACGGAGCCAAAACCCTCATTCCACTGCTGTAACTTTCTGTATCCACGAGATCCCATCTTGGGGCCTGTTCCGGAGCTCCGCCGGAGGGGGCATCGATCACGGAGGGCTTCTACATCAAGTCATCAACACCATAGCCCTTCTGATGAAGTGTGAGTAGTTTACCTCAGATCTACGGGTCCATAGTTATTAGCTAGATGGCTTCTTCTCTCTTTTTGTATCTCAATACAAAGTTCTCCCCCTCTCTTGTGGAGATCTATTCGATGTAATCTTCTTTTGCGGTGTGTTTGTTGAGACCGATGAATTGTGGGTTTATGATCAAGTTTATCTATGAACGATATTTGAATCTTCTCTGAATTCTTTTATGTATGATTGGTTATCTTTGCAAGTCTCTTCGAATTATCAGTTTGGTTTGGCCTACTAGAGTGATCTTTCTTGCAATGGGAGAAGTGCTTAGCTTTGGGTTCAATCTTGCGGTGTCCTTTCCCGGTGACAGTAGGGGCAGCAAGGCACGTATTGTATTGTTGCCATCGAGGATAACAAGATGGGGTTTATTTCATATTGCATGAGTTTATCCCTCTACATCATGTCATCTTTCTTAAAGCATTACTCTGTTCTCTTGAACTTAATACTCTAGATGCATGCTGGATAGCGGTCGATGTGTGGAGTAATAGTAGTAGATGCAGGCAGGAGCCAGTCTAATTGTCTCGGACGTGATGCCTATATACATGATCATACCTAGATATTCTCATAACTATGCTTAATTATGTCAATTGCTCAACAGTAATTTGTTTACCCGCCGTGAATACTTATGCTCTTGAGAGAAGCCACTAGTGAAACCTATGGCCCGCGGGCCTATCTTCCATCATATTAATCTTCCAATACTTAGTTATTTGTATTGCCTTTTATTTTACTTTGCATCTTTATCATAAAAATATCAGAAATATTATCTTATCATATCTACCAGATCTCACTCTTGTAAGTGACCGTGTAGGGATTAACAACCCCCTATCGCGTTGGTTGCGAGGATTTATTTGTTTGCGTAGGTATGAGCGACTCGTGCATGGCCTCCTACTGGATTGATACATTGGTTCTCAAAAACTGAGGGAAATACTTACGCTACTCTGCTGCATCACCCTTTCCTCTTCAAGGGAAAACCAATGCAAGTGCTCAAGAGGTAGCAGCTATCATCAGCCAGGTAAGGTAATACGAAAGCAACATTGACAAAATGAATGAATGGGCAAGCAGAGCAGCACTACAATTTAGTAATGTGCATGATATGAGATAGTACACTCATGCAGCTCAGTATGCAAAACTACCAGGTAGTTTTCCTTACAAAAATCAACATCGGCGCCTTTAACATTTTGCTACAACTAATTTTAGATCAGATAAAGGTTGGATTCACGCCGATTAACAAAATACATGCTGATGTAAAAATATAGTGATATACAACATGTACTTACATCAGCATTGGAGCACAAAGAATTCCCGCAAGATATTTTCCTCGAATACGATCCCAATGGAGGAAGTATTCTATCGTTTAACCTTATTTTCTAAAAGAGAGATGGCTAAGAAACATGTAGAAAATATGATTAGAATGCTATAAAATTTCATGATGCGAGGATACACACACGCTTCTTAGAATGGAGTTGACATATTTTTGCTGGACTGAAGCGGACTAGTTCTTTGGCCACTGGAATCTGCTTATTATCACTCGGAGTTGGGTTTCTCTATGCTGGAGCAGTATCTATGAAAACTGGAGTTGGTTTATTATTTCCTGGCATTTGGATCTTTTGCAAAGAGCAGGCTTGTAACCCTTCAGATTCTAACATAGCCGTCTTCCCCTTGCATGCCTTATGTAGAATAATGGTGCTTCAATTATAAAACTTGCTACATCAGAGATGGAATAGGTACCGAAGAATAGAAAGGCACGACATATTGACATGTATTCCCTCCATCCGAAAATAAATGGATGGGTCTAGGCGTATTTCAGTTCTAGATACATCCAGTTTTATCCATTTCTGCGACATGTAATCCGGACAGAGGGAGTATGATGTAAGAGCTAGGGATACGACAGGACAATAGTGTAGAAAACACTACTTGAATGTAAAACTATATGCTAGCGGGATACATACAGAAAAACACTAAGGCAACATATGCGTGTATGATTGGGAAACTAAGATGGCATTGCAAGAGACCACTAGAACAACACTTCAATGTAAAAAAAGAACATGGTATGGTAGACAGATGAAGTACATACGGATGAATAACAATGCATAAGATATTCAAAAGCATGATGTCCAAACTAAGTAGATGACATTGCGATAGAGTAGAATGACAGTACTTGAATTTGAAAACATGTTATCATGAATGGAATAGGTACTGAAAAAAAGGAAGGCATGCCATATTTACATGCATGATCAGCAGGCTAAGCACAAGGCATTGCAACAGAGTAGATGCACTCCAGGGCATTATATGCATGTGGTACCCATACCAAGGGCCAAGTAAGAGCAAGGACCTTGCGGGGTGAATAGGATTCATCATCTTTCTGCAAGTCTTGTGAAGAACTGCCTTTACATGTTCCATCATGTTGGGTATCATTGACATCAAGTTTGTTGGTCGTTACATTGCCCCATGAGGTTCTTGTGGATAAATCAGTGTGTGAAATTATATTTGACATGCATGTAAGACAACTAGTACTTAGATTTATATAATGAGTGCCTGTAGGAGACGACATAAATAGTAGGGCCGGGGTTAACTAGCAGCAACAGGTATCAAAAACTAAAGGGAGAACACATATGAAAGCTACAGAATATGTATCGTTTGTACTCGAGATTGACTAGATGGCACACAAAAGTATTAAAGAACAACATAGGTAATACTAGAAGTGGTATAATACTATAATCACCAGCCTGTGGGATAGCATTGGCTGATGGATGATAACTACGGAACATCGTTACCTAAAGAACAAGTCTCTTAGCTGAACTATGGAACATCATTAACTCCTGAACAAGACCCGTAAGAGATCAACATGAATATATAGTGAAATGTGATAATCTATTCTCCATGCTTAGATGAATAACAAAGCCATAAATGTTGCACACAAGTAAGATGAGGGTACAACCTATCTGGCCGCCATCCATAGGAGTGAGCATCATGTGCTGACTTGTCGATGGCACTGTAGTTGTTGTGGTTGTCCATGTCGGGCACGCGCATTTAATGCATGGAACTGTTGAGTGGGGACTATAGCTACCTTCTGGTGTATGCTTCCCTTGTTGGAGCAGCCGCGGTGAGTCGGAAGACGGTGTGGCTGAAGATGCATAAAACGCATAATGTTAAGAATGACACATCTCTTTAATCTGAAGAAATACCCTAAGAGATCAACAGCAAGGTACGAGAGTGGTCACACGTCTGTTGAATGAAGACTAAATTGGGGTCACACGGTTTTTTTATTTTGGTATTGTCCGATCTACGCCGGATGGCTTGATGGCCGTCTTGTGCCTCCCGGCTGACACTGTTCGGAATCTTCCCCGAAGAGCTAGACCGGCGGAGCAGCCTGCCTCCACCGTCCGTGGCCCTGACCAAAACCCCGATCCCCGCCCCACCGCACTGTCGTGGTTGCGCCGTCCCCAGGCCAATCCACAAAGTATCGCCGTCATCCAGATCCGGCGGCAGCAGTACCTTCAACACACGCAACTCTAAGATAGCCATCTAAGCACTGCTTCTACGGCGAACTTGCGCCCCCGCACCCTTACGTTAGACATCAGCCAACCGGCAGCCTAGGAGCTCCGCCGCCTCGAGGGGTGCTGCTTCCCATTGGGAATCGATTGGCCCAGAATAAAAATTCAGACGACTGACGCCTAAATAAAGTGATTTGAGATGAGGGTGCGACCTATCTGGCGGCATAGTGAAGTAGGCAGCTCCAACTACTGAGTCGGTGAGGCCGGCGCAGTTGCGGTGGCTACCGGTGGCACGGAAGCAGAGATGTCGCGACGGTCGACAGCTACGAGGAAGCAGCGCCGGGGCTCTGGACGGATCCGAAGTTGGAGCCGCTCCGGCGCCGTGAACAATGGCGGGGGTGAATCGACTCCGGTACGGTTGACGCGGCTGTTGTCGAGGCAGATCCAGCAGCACAAAGTAAGAGGCACACAGCCCAGTGCACGACGACAAATGGACAACGTCTCCGGCATTAGGGAGGAGGGCGGCTATGAATTTGGTGCGATGGGGGCGCCATGGAGGAGGGGCTGAGGTTTCGCGGCTCGGGAGAAGGGAGCTTCCGGGGAGAAGGTGATTTGGTACCCACGAGGTATGAATGGGGAATTGGGAGGGAGCGGAACCATGTCTTACGGACGCATTCGTCTGAAATGTGGGGGGGAGTTACAGTTCTACCCCTGCCTTTAGGCTTCTCGGCTTGGGTCTGTGTACTGTGGGTCGGGGATAGTAGAGTAACTTTGCTTCTCCCCAAATAGTGGGCGCGAGCGATTTCGGGCGAGGAGGGCATGTTTTGAAATATAGTGGGCGCGAGCGATTTTGGGCGAGGAGAGTGTGTTTTGAAATAGTGGGCGCGAGCTATTTTAGGCGAGGAGAGCATGTGTTTTTTTGCAGGCGGAGGAGAGCGTGTTTTGCCGACCATGGTTTATGAATTATTCGGCACATGTCATTTTGGCCGAGGATAAGGCGCACTTGGATGAAGTTACGCACCTACCCTCGATGTACAACGTGCCAATTGATGTGTGTCCCACATAGGTCGGTAATTTCGCGTCTCCCATTTATTTGCTCGTGCGAATTCCACCGAGCAGAGGGTGTTTAACGGTTCGTTCAAATTTTGGGAGAACGAACATCCACTTCTACCTTACCAAGTCGATTCGAATCAAATTTTGAAATATTAGCTTGCCACTTCTTTTTTAGATGGAGAGATGATGCTCGGGAGTAATGTGTTTTTACATGCTCGTTGCTAGCGATTTACTATATGACAAATAGTTGACCCACTCAAAAAATGGGAATCAAACCCAAAATGAAATATCTCAATTCAATGAAATAGCTCGTTCACCAGGTAAAAATAGTGAACTAAATCCAAAATTGAACACCTCAATCAAGTAGCATGTTGTACAGTATTATAGTACTCCATGAACATGTTGAAAGTCAAATTAATGAACTTGTTTGATATACACATATCTCCGTTCATGTGTGGATTGCAGACAACATGTTCTCCAATTTAAATATTTGAACGCAAGTTTATATCGAAACATGGTTTATATTAATCTTTGATGCATAAAACGCGACCTCCCCCTCTCCCGGACTCCTGCTCTCTCTCTCTCTCTCACCGACAATTTTCAATTCTGTCGCACACATCCAACACACAAACCTTGTTGGTCCCTCTCCCTCTCTCTCCATCTCTCTCTCTCTCTCTTTGTGTGTGTGGGGGGGGGGCGGTCTTTCTAGTTCGCATGCATATATACTCCATCTATAGGTCTTTCTCGCACACTATGTATGATTCTCTAGTCCAAGCTAAATATCTTGTGTGCACTCATCGTACGCACACAAATTCCTTGGCTCATTGCACGTAACTCTCTCACGCACCACTCTGTCATCTCGGAGCTCTTCCCTCTCTCTCTCAAACTCTCCATCTACCTGGGTCACACATACACATGCATATCACTCGCAATCGATAGACCCATCTAAAATTCTATCTTTCTCCCTCGTTCTCTCTCCATCTCACACGCACACACACAAAATCTCATGCCTAGCCAAATATGATGGTCTCTCAATCAAATGTAGGCACACGCAGTCCCCCCTATATGTATATGACTAGCTAATCTTAGTCTCCATCACAAACATGTGCATGGTCTATCTCGATTTCTCTTGGGGCATCTTTCTATCGCGCACACACCTCCCTCAATCTCCCACCCATATAGTACCCTCACGATCTCAAGGGGATCTCTCTATCACAAACACACCCTCTCTCCCTCCCCATGCGTCCATGTTCTTTATGTGTCCCTCTTGACATTTGTTCCTTGTTGGCCAGACCTCTATTGGACATGTGCTATAGGGGTGTCTCTCTCCGTTGCAAACAATCACATACTAGCTATCTTCGTGTATCTCCTCACATCGCTTTTCTATCTCGGAGATGCATGCATGATATGTTTACATAAGAAATGAAAACACACACACACACACACTCTAATTTATTGTTTGTTGTCCCTTTTTATTTCACACACATACTCTTTTTGCACACTCACTCATTCTCCTTCACACGCTCTTGTCTCTCTCGACTTAGGCACTCTCTTCAGTCAATAGCATATAGATTTATTGAAAAGTCAAACATCACAAAGTTTTACCATGTACGTGGAGAAAAACATTTACATCTAGAATGGCAAACATATACCATTAGATTCATCATGAGATGTAGTTTCGTATGATGTATCTTTGGTAGATATAAATAACATTTGCGCAAACCTGATCAAAGTTTCCAAAGTTTGACTTCTAAAAATTTTACATGCACTGCATTATCGAGCGGATGGAATATCTCTTTCCTCCCCTCAGCTATCTGACGCACTACTCAACCTTATCGGGGCCCTTCTATCTCTCTCAAACTTTATATCTCCCTGGTTCACACATACACATGTCTCACTCGCGCTACATATAGACCCATCCAACACTCTCCGCCCTTGTTCTCTCTCTATGTGACATGTACCCCCCCTAAGTACCATAATTCCTCACTCCATCATAGGAGCATGCACTCCCCCCTAAGTATGATTATCTCTCACTAGCCATCAGGAACACACGTATTGTCTCCTTCCATCGATACGTCTATCTCGATATCTCTTCTATCGCGCACACACCTTGTCACTTGATCTCCCACCCATGTAGTCCCATCACGATCTCCAGGGGATCTCTCTATGACAAACATACACTCTCTCCTCTCTATGTCAGCATTTTCTCTGTACGTATCTCTCGACATCTCTCCCTTATTTGTCAGACCCCTCTTGGCCACGTGCTAGGGGTCTTTCTCTCTCGGTTGCAAACAACCACACACTATCTTCTCACCTTGCTTCCGTTGTCGAAGATGCATGTGTGATATGTTTGCATAAGACACACACGCCTTTTCTCTACTTTTATCGTGTGTTGTCCATGTCTCTTTCACACACGCACACACACTTTTTCACTCACTCTTTCTATTTCACACACACTCTCTCTCTCTCTCTCTAGTTAGGGACTCTCTCACGTCCATAAGCATATGGATGTTTCGAAAAGTCAATGATGAGGACATGGCTGCCGCAGTTACACCCATATCCCATGCTGTTTTACCTCTTGGAACAATTGCTAGAGCTCGCATACGCCAATTAAATTATCAGGTACTTTCGTTTCTTGGTAATATTTCTAGTGTTCATGAGAATATGATGCTGCCTAACTTAGATACATTTGTGTTGCTTGCAATGGAAGGGCCTAGCACGGACAAGAAGGATGAACATTGGAGCATCGTCAAGCACAGAGATGAAGGTGTGTGCGAAGAGAACAAGAACAGAGGTTCAAGTGGAGATTTCCGGACTTTGAAGCCACCATGATGACATACAATAAGATGGACGAAATATACAAGATGGCCTTTCATAAATTTCGTCCATTGCTTATTATTGGTGTTGCGCCACCTTATATAGGGCCAGGCCCATTTAATCTATTTTTAGAGTACATATTGTAGAGGGAATGACTTAGGAGGTGTTTTAGTCCCACCTTGCCTAGGGTGGACGAAATCCCCTCTCCTTTCCCTATAAATATAGCCCTTAAGGCATCGTTTAGACTTGGGATTTGTTTAGTTAAAAGTTAGCCATTGCAACTTCGTGTACTTCGTTTGTGTCCAATGACCAGACCAAGACCGCTTACGGATCCCCACCATTATCAATACTTCATATATATTCACAATATTCAGATTGCTTTATCATATTCTTACTCGTTCTTCGATTGCTTGAAGGAATAGACCTTCGTGGTCAGGCTGACCGTGCTTCCGTCATCGTCAGTAACCTCAGGAGGTTGGTTTAGCGATTGCTAAGGCGCAACGTCATGCACGTTTGTAGTCGGATTGTCAAAGTCGACTCCACCGAATCGATTGTTATCATCTCATTGAAAGATTGGGACACCCCGCCTCTATCAAGTGGTATCAGTTTTCAGGTTGCTCGGTGAGAATTTTTTTAGTTTTTCATAGTCTAGATTGCATTTGTTCTTCATACCTAGAGTCCAAGAAAAAGCCATTAAAAAGTTAGATTAGTTCATCCGTGTCCCAGACAGTCTGAGCCTTTTCGCCATTACCACTTTGTTTTTGCATTGTTAAATTTTCGGTTGCATCGTGTGTCGAGTTGCTGGTCTTTAGCGTCTGGTCTTTTAGAGTTTCGAGTTCTAGCCATGCTTTGTTCACATTGCATCCGCTCGCTTTGTTCGCGTCCACATTCACCTGTCATCTTCCCCCACCATTCGTCCGTTGCAATTATCATCACCATTGCCTCAATTTGTTTCATCCTCATCGGTCGCATCCAGAAAAAAAAAATTTGTGGTTAGTTGGTGCCTTCATACCAACGATCTGTGCATTAGTTGTTTTGGAAGTGTTGGATTCTAGGGTATTTCCTAAACGGCGCCTGTAGCGCCCGTTTCTTCCTTATTTACAATACGGCGCACACCCTCTCGTTAATTTGGGCTGGCCCACTTTTACTTGTTTTTTGTGTTTCTAAACTGCTAAAAAATGGCGAGACATGGACTCGAACCTGCGCCCCGCGAATTCACATGTCGACTTGATAGTCACTGCGCCACATAGCTCCATGTGATTATTTTCATGTTTTGAACTCTTTTCTTCCATACTCTTTTTTTTCTATTTTTCTCTGTCCCTTTCTCTTTCTTTTTTCAGATTCATGAACTTTTTCTTCAAATAGATACATATTTTTTACAAAATCCATGAAATTTTTGCAAAAAAAAGATTTCAAAATTTTTGAACTTTTTCAAAATCGACCAACTTATTCCAGAATTCGTGAACTTTTTTCAAAGTCAATGAACTTATTCCAGAATTCGTGAACCTTTTTCAAAGTCGATGAACTTTTTTAAAATTCATGATTTTTTTCCAAAGTTTAATGAACTTTGTTCAAAATCGGTGAACTTTTTAAAAAAAATCCACAAGCATTTTTGTTTTGAATTTATTTTCAAAACGATGATTTTTTTTCCAATTTGATGAACTTATTTCAAATTCAGTGAACTTCTTTCAAAATCAATGAACTTTTTTCTGAAATTGATGAATTTTTTTCCAAAATCGGTGAACTTTTTTTCAAATTCGATGAACTATTTCCAAAGTCAGGGAACATTTTTTTAAACTGATGAACTGCTTTAGAATTTGTGAACTTTTTTATAATTTGATGAACTTTTTTCGAAATTGATGAACTTTTCTTCAATTTAATGAACTTTTTTTAAAAATGTGAACTCTTTTTTAGATTCACGAATATTTTCAAATTCATGAACTGTTTCTAATGCACAATTTTTTTTCCAAATTCCTGACTTATTTTTATTCACGACTTTTTTCAAATTCATGAACTGGTTTCAATGTTTGAAAAGTCAACGGTGCATTGGCACGTTTTTTTAGCAACCACCGACGGAGGGCGCTCGAGCGAGTTGCGTGTACAGCGATAGATCGAGCGGTCGCTGGTTCTTGGTGGGCCGGCCCAATACACCAGCCACGTGAGCGCCGGCTGGCCAACTGGCGCTTAACGCGCCCTTTAGGAGCTCCCGGATTCTAGAGCTCGGTTTGGAAATATTGGATCAGCCAAAATAAAAGGAGCGTATTGGGCCTTGTGTGCTTTGGCAAGTTTGGAAACAGAAAAAGAGAAGGAAAGTTAGCAAAGGAAGGTACGGTGATTGGTTTCCATCCACGTGCAAGTACTTTTTTAAGGGCACGTGCAAATACTTGGAAAGTAAGGAGAGAGAGAGAGAGAGAAATTACAGAGGAAGAAAAGGGGATGTGGTGTGCTATACATGAAAAGCTTGGATAATCACTTATTTCGGATCAAGTCTAGAAAAAAAAATCAGATCGAATCTTCCTAGTTTGGTAACTTTGGATAAAAAAAAGGTTAACAGTTGCCACGTTTGGATTTGGAAGTGAAAAACTGACCGATGAATTCTTAGTGGTGATCTGAATAAGTCAAGAAAGATTAACGGAAATACGAACGCCCATACGTGTGGGCGTCCCCTAACTCGTCCACACGCTTGGATCGTCGTTCACTGTCTTTTTGCACAAATCTTGACACGAAAAAGTGGATTTGGTGTGCCACATAGGACAGTGCTGGTGTATTGGCGTTGGAGAGTTTGCCCACACGTCCGCATCATGCTGTTTGCTAGCTGCGCTGTGTGGGCGAATAGTTTCTGCCCACACAACCACCACCTAGTTCATGCGCGTGTGGGCGAACTGCTTTTCGCCCACACAGCACTCCGACATTGTGGATGGCAATTGCAGTTACGCGAACATGGCAACTAGGTAAACGCACATGGCAATTGTGATTCTTTGCTAGACGGCAACTGCAGTTGCGCGTACGTGGCAACCTGTGACGCCCGGATAATTAAGCTACAGTAAACCTCTGCTAATGATGCCACGACATCGCGGTTACTGTTGTTAATCTCACGTTAGTTCAAAACAAATCAAATTCAAATTTGAGTTAAAGGCAAACCACAAAAGTTTTCAAATTTAAAACTAAAATGTTCGGATTGTGACAAATAATGCATAGGTAGTTATGGTGGAGAATCCACAATTTTATAAATTATTTAAATACTCTAAAATGAGCAAAACAGTAGCAAAAACAAATATTTAGAAGCTTTTGTATTAAGGAACCATCACAAACTATTTTACTTTGTGTGCCAAGTTAAATGTTGTTTCCGCATATTTACATATACTAAATTAGGTGCAACTTTGATATTTTACTAAAACTGAGATATATTGAAAATTAGAGAAAATAATGAAAAGAAAAATGAAAAGGTCTAAACAAAAAGAAAGAGAAGAGAAAGAAAAGGAACCCCCCACTAGACCACCCAGCCCAGTTGGCCAACCGGTCGGTCCAGCCACCCCCTGGCCTATATGGCCTCCTCTGCCCGCACCGAAACCCTTTCCACCCCTCTCGGTCCACTCCTCCTCCCACCCGCACGATCTCCTCGCTCCTCCTCCCTCCCCCCCCCACGAACCGATCTGGATCGGGAAACTGCTCCTACCCCATCGCCCCACATCGCCAGCACCCCATCCCGTCGCCGGACTTTCCCACCGCCGCGACGCTCGCCTTTCTCAACCCTTCGCCCCGCGTGGATCTGGTCGGGGTAGCCGACGCCCCGCGCCTCCTGTTGTCTCCCCGACCCCGTCGCCAGACCGTCCTCATCTTCCTCCTCGGCCTCCACCGAACCTCGTCGCCCCTGCCGCCGTCAACCACGCCGGCGCCGCCCCGTCCACGGTCTCCTCCTCACCGGCCGACCCTGAGCCCGCTGCCTTTTCCCTACGGCCCTCGTGAGCTTCCCCTCTCCTCCCCTTTCCCCCGTGCTGCTGCTCCCACCAGCCACGACCCGCACGCGCGCCTTGCTCGCCCCGCATCGCCTCACACGCGCGGTGGCCGCGTCCGGCTGCGCTCGTCGCCCCGCGCTGCGCCTAGCTGCTGCTGCTGCCCATCCTGCACGCACGCCTACGCCTCGCGCGCCCGCGCTGGCCGCTCCCCATCACCCGCCGATGCCGACGGCAACCGCTCGCCATGGCCACGCTGGTGGTTCGCTCCTGCACGCACTCACCCCGACCCCCCTAGTGCGCCGGGCCACGCCCGACCTCCTGGTAACGCGCCCACGCGCCGGTCTCGCGCGGCCCCTGGCCCGCCCGCAGCTTCGCCGGTGGACGCCCGTTGCCTCCAGTACCCCCGCCCGACCTCGCCCTACCCCGGCCGGCGCCCCTCTGGGTGCCGCGGTGCACGCAAACGGGCGCCCACGCCCGCACGCCCGCACCCGAACGCCCGATCTGTCAGCCCCTTGGGGCCTATGACATGTGGGGCCCCAGCCCCAGAACGTTTTGATAAAAAAAAGGAATTAATAATAATAATAAATAAATAAATAAATAATGAAATTAATTAATTAATTAATTAAGTTAATTAATTCTGATTAAATTAACTAATTAAGGTTAATTAACCTAATGTTTAATTAACCTAATTAACTACTGTTAATTAGCTAAATTAATTAATATGACAGTGGGGCCCACCCCCCTAATTAATTTTGATTAGATTAATTAAACTATTTAATTAAAATGTGTCACTGACCAGTGGGACCCACTGGTCAGGTTGGCCAGTCAACTCTGTTGATTGCTGACGTCAGCATGACATCATGCTGATGTCATTAATTCATTTTCGAATTAATTAAATAATTAATTAGATTCCAGAAATTAATAAATTTTTAGAAAATCATATCTTTTAATCCGTAACTCGGATTAAAATATTTTCAACATGAAAGTTGATCAGAACGACGAGACGAACCCGGATACGCAGCCCGTTCATCTGCCACACACCCCTAACATATCAAACTCGCAACTTTCCCCCTCCTGCCCGAAAACGCGAAACACCGGGTATAATTTCCCGGATGTTCCCCCCTTCATCGGTACCACCTACTACCGCGTTAGGGCACCTCTAACGCCGTTACTTGTCATGTCATGCATCACTATGCATATGCTTGCTTAAATATTTATTGTTTCTCCCCCTTCTTCTCTCGATAGACACCGAGACCGACGCCGCTGCTACCCAGTACGACTACGGAGTTGACGACCCCTCTCTTTTGCCAGAGCAACCAGGCAAGCCCCCCCTTGATCACCAGATATCGCCTACTCTCCTCTATACTGCTTGCATTAGAGTAGTGTAGCATGTTACTGCTTTCCGTTAATCCTATACTGCTGCATAGCCTGTCCTTGTTACTACTGTTGTTACCTTTACCTGCTATCCTATTGCTTAGTATAGGATGCTAGTTTATCATAAGTGGCCCTACATTCTTGTCCGTCTGCCATGCTATACTATCGGGCTGTGATCACTCGGGAGGTGATCACGGGTATTTACTATATACTTTATACATGATACATGTGGTGATTAAGGATGGGCCGGCTCGTAGGAGCACCCGCGAGTGGATCTTTGAGGCGGAGCGACAGGGCAGGTTCCGACCACCTAGGAGAGAGGTGGGCCTGGCCCTGGTCGGTGTTCGCGGATACTTAACACGCTTAACGAGATCTGGGTATTTGATCTGAGTCTGGCCATTTGGTCTATACGCACTAACCATCTACGCGGGAGTAGTTATGGGTATCCCGGCGTCGTGGTATCAGTCGAAGCCTTCGTGACGTCAGCGACTGAGTGGCGCGCGCCGGATTGGACTGGAAAGCCACTAGGCTAGGTCTGCTTCCGGCCGCGTACGCAACGTGCAGGTGTGCAAAGGGCGATGGGCCCAGACCCCTGCGCCATAGGGTTTAGACCGGCGTGCTGACCTCTTTGTTGTGCCTAGGTAGGGCTGCGACGTGTTGATCTTCCGAGGCCGGTCATGACCCAGGAAAGTGTGTCCGGCCAAATGGGATCGAGCGTGTTGGGGAATGTGGTGCACCCCTGCAGGGAAGTTTATCTGTTCAAATAGCCGTGTCCCTCGGTAAAAGGACGACCCGGAGTTGTACCTTGACCTTATGACAACTAGAACCGGATACTTAATAAAACACACCCTTCCAAGTGCCAGATATAACCCGGTGATCGCTCTCTAACAGTGCGACGAGGAGAGGATCATCGGGTAGGATTATGCTATACGATGCTACTTGGAGGACTTCAGTCTACTCTCTTCTACATGCTGCAAGACGAAGGCTGCCAGAAGCGTAATCTTCGAAAGGACTAGCTATCCCCCTCTTATTCCGGCTTTCTGCAGTCCAGTCCACATATAATAGCCTTATTCCAGTTGATACCAATGCATACATATGTAGTGTAGCTCTTGCTTGCGAGTACTTTGGATGAGTACTCACGGTTGCTTTCTCGTTCTTTTCCCTCTATCCCTTCTACCTGGTTGTCGCAACCAGATGTCGAAGCCCAGGAGCCAGACGCCACCGTCGACAACGACTCCTACTACACCGGAGGTGCCTACTACTACGTGCTGCCCGCTGATGACGACCAGGAGTAGTTTAGGAGGATCCCAGGCAGGAGGCCTGTGCCTCTTTCGATCTGTATCCCAGTTTGTGCTAGCCTTCTTAAGGCAAACTTGTTTAACTTATGTCTGTACTCAGATATTGTTGCTTCCGTTGACTCGTCTATGATCGAGCTCTTGTATTCGAGCCCTCGAGGCCCCTGGCTTGTAATATGATGCTTGTATGACTTATTTTAATTGTAGAGTTGTGTTGTGATATCTTCCCGTGAGTCCCTGATCTTGATCGTACACGTTTGCGTGTATGATTAGTGTACGTTTAAATCGGGGGCGTCACAAGTTGGTATCTGAGCCGACTGCCTGTAGGAATCCCCCTTCCACACTCTTTGGCCGAAGTCGAGTCTAGTCATTGAAAAACTTTTACTAACATGGTTGTGCGGCTTACGGGCCCACGTCGCCATTTGGGTGGTAATAGGATCTTTTACTCCTCGATCATTACTCTGGGGCTCTGATCTCTCTTCTATCCGGGTTAAAATAAATTAACTAACTCTGACTCTAGGATCTCGTTACTACTTCCACCTGGAGAGCACCTTATTAGGATGATCGTCTACTGCACCAGAAGATTCGGAAGATACTCTTTAATATTCTCTCGAGACTTGTGCCCACCACTTTTTCAATTCCCGACCACCGATAAATCCTTATGGATAAATACTTACACCTGTCACCCTTACTTTTATTCCCAGTTAATCTTTTTATTACAAGATACCCCGAAAATTCTCTCTCTTGTTCTGATAATACCCTGTGCCCACTGCCCTTGCAGTTCTTTGCAACCTGGATAACCCTTCGAATAATTTCTCGCACTTATTAAGTATCCGCTCATCCCAAGTGGATACATGTGTTTCACAATGGTCTTCAAAATACTATTCGATCCTCCAAAAATCCTTAGTAGCTTATTGCTCTGCAATACTTGTCTGCTTGCGTGATGGATGCTTTCCATATGTCTGGCAATCATCGTTAGTATACTTAGGCACTGTCCTTTTGATCCCTTTGATTCAACATGAGTGCGAATGCACGCAATCATCAGTTGATCCTTTTAAATTATCTTTCCGGCTCAGACGCCAGTTTAAACATGAGCTGGATCTCGACCAATCAATTGACCATCGATCGTACCCTTAAGGCTATTCAACTTATCCATCCCTGATCAGAGCATTGCTTCTGATCCCTTGTCTTGGAATTGATAATTCCTTTGCATTTGAGCCTTGAATTAGTCAGTTGTTTCTAAAGTCTGATCTCCTTACATTGTTTCTCCCTCTGGTTGAGTACCAATGCTCGCACCAGATTCCTTGAGGACCACCAGATCATTTGCTGGATTTTATCCGACAGCGTCCTTCATATTCAATAAGTCTGTGAGCTTTTCCTCGGATACATAATACCTTTGGTAAATTGTATCCTCTGCTTTCTCAAACATGCTCTACTATCGAGCTTGTGTTATTTATTCTTGAAATTTGTGGTATATACTCCTAAGATGCCCTGATGGGTTGAACCTATGCCTTCTCTAAACCATGTGAACTCGAAAGTTTTCACGAGCCATACACTTCTGGTATTTTGCCAAATAAAATTTCAACACTACAACTTCTTCGAAAGTGAGAAGTGAATGGAAGGTTATGCATTGGAGAAGTGGGAGTCGACCTTGAACTTGTGTTCATGCCCATGGACACGATGTAGATCTTATCGTTAAAGCTTCTCTTAAATTAAATTATTCCTTTGGTATAAGTTCATCTTATATCTGGGATCTGACCTTTTGCAATCGTGGTTCCGACCATGTTCTCCTTTAAATAACATTTCTTGTGCAAGTTTAAGCATTTGTCTTCTGCAGAGCAATACCCTAGTCCAATCTCTACTTTGATCTGTCGTCGAGCATTACCCCCCTGGTATCTCGAGATTATCATGGAACTGCATAACCTCTTATGAGTTCTTCATCAGGTATTACATTCTCACGGACTCCAATTTTTCACGGGCCTTGAGTTATGAAACACTCAAGGACGCCGATAACGGAATCGAGTCTGCACCGCGATTCAACGAGGATTAGAGATCTTCATCGCTTACAAGTTTAATACTCCATGTCTGCCCTAGCCTGAACGGATACATCATTATCATGCTAATTTTAATCATCAGCATTCTGAGCTCTTCAAGGGTATCAACTGAATTCATGATGAGAAATACCATCCTTGCCCTTGATGATTTGTTTTATCATCTACTACTTTATTGCCTTCCGTTCGACACAAACTTGTTCGTATTTTGTGTTATACCTTGAGTTCCTTGCTACCCAGCAATGTTCTTCTTTACCTTGGATATTACCACCTTTTATGTCAAGAATGTTGTGGGAATTTCACCACCTCTTATGCATTCTTGGTACAAGTGATACTTCTTGCCATATCCGTTCATTCTTAGACTATTGATTATTGAATCACCATTCTGACATTGGTTGTGCAACCCAACCCATAATCCGGGTGCACCTTTCAACCAATATTTAATTGAGTTGTTTTCCTTGAGCATACCTCATTATATCATTTGATCTGACAATGGTAATCTCCTTGTTCACATGATTGTGGAAATCCATCTTTCTGGGAATTTGATGGATTGTCGCTGAGTTCATCAGCCACCTCCTCATCCTCTCCTTGGTTTAATGATGAACTCTTGTTTCGGAACTCGCTTCCATAGTTCTTTTCCCGAGGATCTTACATTGTCACCTCGTCAATATCTGTTGCACCTTTTCTTCTCTGGCATCCCGAGCCTGAGGTATCCTGACACCAATCAGATCTGAAATTCGGTCAGATATGATGGCTGGAACATATTCGCAGGAGTTATAACATTGGTCTTTAACCCGATAAGGTGTCATGCCTAGCACACCTAGCCGGAGGACCTAATGTTATAGTTTTCCTTTTTAGCAAGGTTATCTATTCTTCCATGAGAAATGGTAAGACTTATTCTACAAGTTGTTCCTGATGGATCCTTTTTGTTTCCAAAGTCTGATTTTCAGCTGTTGACCATGTCAATGCTATCCCGAAGCACGTCTATGGCACTCCGTTCTTCAATAAGAACATTTGAAGCCCAATGCTAATTGTTTCTTGCTCAAATATCCAAACACCATTGTATGCATAATTGAAGGAAATATGCCCTAGAGGCAATAATAAAGTTATTATTTATTTCCTTATATCATGATAAATGTTTATTATTCATACTAGAATTGTATTAACCGGAAACATAATACATGTGTGAATACATAGACAAACAGAGTGTCACTAGTATGCCTCTACTTGACTAGCTCATTAATCAAAGATGGTTATGTTTCCTAACCATGGACAAAGAGTTGTTATTTGATTAACGAGGTCACATCATTAGTTGAATGATCTGATTGACATGACCCATTCCATTAGCTTAGCACCCGATCGTTTAGTATGTTGCTATTGCTTTCTTCATAACTTATACATGTTCCTATGACTATGAGATTATGCAACTCCCGTTTACCGGAGGAACACTTTGGGCACTACCAAACGTCACAACGTAACTGGGTGATTATAAAGGAGTACTACAGGTGTCTCCAAAGGTAGATGTTGGGTTGGCGTATTTCGAGATTAGAATTTGTCACTCCGATTGTCGGAGAGGTATCTCTGGGCCCTCTCGGTAATACACATCACATAAGCCTTGCAAGCATTATAACTAAGATGTTAGTTGTGAGATGATGTATTACGGAACGAGTAAAGAGACTTGCCAGTAACGAGATTGAACTAGGTATTGGATACCGACGATCGAATCTCGGACAAGTAACATACCGATGACAAAGGGAACAACGTATGTTGTTATGCGGTCTGACCGATAAAGATCTTCGTAGAATATGTAGGAGCCAATATGGGCATCCAGGTCCCGCTATTGGTTATTGACCGGAGACGTGTCTCGGTCATGTCTACATTGTTCTCGAACCGTAGGGTCCGCACGCTTAACGTTACGATGACAGTTATTATGAGTTTATGCATTTTGATGTACCGAAGGTTGTTCGGAGTCCCGGATGTGATCACGGACATGACGAGGAGTCTCGAAATGGTCGAGACATAAAGATTGATATATTGGAAGCCTATGTTTGGACATCAGAAGTGTTCCGGGTGAAATCGGGATTTTACCGGAGTACTGGGAGGTTACCGGAACCCCCCGGGAACCAAATGGGCCTTATTGGGCCTTAGTGGAAAGGTGAAAGGGGCAGCCCAAGGTGGGCTGCGCGCCTTCCCCCTCCCCTAGTCCTATTAGGACTAGGAGAGGTGGCCGGCCCCCTTCTCCCTCTCTCTCTCTCTCGAGGAATCCTATTAGGAATAGGATTGGGGGGGGGGGAGTCCTACTCCCGGTAGGAGTAGGACTCCTCCTGCGCCCTCCTCCTTTGGCCGGCCAGCCCTTCCCCTGGCAACCTTTATATACAGGGGCAGGGGGCACCTCTAGACACACAAGTTGATCATTGAGATCGTTCCTTAGCCGTGTGCGGTGCCCCCTGCCACCAAATTCCACCTCGATCATATCGTTGTAGTGCTTAGGCGAAGCCCTACGTCGGTAGTATATCAAGATCGTCACCACGCCGTCGTGCTGACGGAACTCCTCCCCGAAGCTTTGCTGGATCGGAGCCCGGGGATCGTCATCAAGCTGAACGTGTGCTAAGAACTCGGAGGTGCCGGAGTAACGGTGCTTGGATCGGTCGGATCGGGAAGAATACGTACGACTACTTCCTCTACGTTGTGTCAACGCTTCCGTTGCGATCTACAAGGGTACGTAGATCAGACTCTCCCCCTCGTTGCTATGCATCACCATGATCTTGCGTGTGCGTAGGAATTTTTTTGAAATTACTACATTCCCCAACAGTGGCATCCGAGCCTAGGTTTTATGGTTTGATGTTATTTGCACGAGTAGAACACAAGTGAGTTGTGGGCGATACAAGTCATACTGCCTACCAGCATGTCATACTTTGGTTCGGCGGTATTGTTGGACGAGACGACCCGGACCAACCTTACGTGTACGCTTACGCGAGACCGGTTCCCTCGACGTGCTTTGCACATAGATGGCTTGCGGGCGACTGTCTCTCCAACTTTAGTTGAACCGAGTGTGGCTACGCCCGGTCCTTGAGAAGGTTAAAACGGAGTCTATTTGACAAACTATCGATGTGGTTTTGATGCGTAGGTGAGATGAGTTCTTGCTTAAGCCCGTAGCAGCCACGTAAAACTTGCAACAATAAAGTAGAGGACGTCTAACTTGTTTTTGCAGGGCATGTTGTGATGTGATATGGTCAAGGCATGATGCTGATTTTATTGTATGAGATGATCATGTTTTGTAACCAAGTTATTGACAACTGGCAGGAGCCATATGGTTGTCGCTTTATTGTATGCAATGCAATCGTGATGTAATGCTTTACTTTATTGCTAAGCGGTAGTGATAGTCGTGGAAGCATAAGATTGGCGAGACAACAACGATGCTACGATGGAGATCAAGGTGTCGCGCCGGTGACGATGGTGATCATGACGGTGCTTCGGAGATGGAGATCACAAGCACAAGATGATGATGGCCATATCATATCACTTATATTGATTGCATGTGATGTTTATCTTTTATGCATCTTATCTTGCTTTGATTGACGGTAGCATTATAAGATGATCTCTCACTAAATTATCAAGAAGTGTTCTCCCTGAGTATGCACCGTTGCCAAAGTTCGTCGTGCCCAGACACCACGTGATGATCGGGTGTGATAAGCTCTACGTCCATCTACAACGGGTGCAAGCCAGTTTTGCACACGCAGAATACTCAGGTTAAACTTGACGATCCTAGCATATGCAGATATGGCCTCGGAACACAGAGACCGAAAGGTCGAGCGTGAATCATATAGTAGATATGATCAACATAATGATGTTCACCATTGAAAACTACTCCATCTCACGTGATGATCGGTTATGGTTTAGTTGATTTGGATCACGTGATCACTTAGAGGATTAGAGGGATGTCTATCTAAGTGGGAGTTCTTAAGTAATATGATTAAATTGAACTTAAATTTATCATGAACTTAGTCCTGGTAGTATTTTGCAAATTATGTTGTAGATCAATAGCTCGCGTTGTTGCTTCCCTGTGTTTATTTTTGGTATGTTCCTAGAGAAAATTGTGTTGAAAGATGTTAGTAGCAATGATGCGGATTGGATCCGTGATCTGAGGTTTATCCTCATTGCTGCACAGAAGAATTATGTCCTTGATGCACCGCTCGGTGACAGACCTATTGCAGGAGCAGATGCAGACGTTATGAACGTTTGGCTAGCTCAATATGATGACTACTTGATAGTTTAGTGCACCATGCTTAATGGCTTAGAATCGGGACTTCAAAGACGTTTTGAACGTCATGGACCATATGAGATGTTCCAGGAGTTGAAGTTAATATTTCAAGCAAATACCCGAGTTGAGAGATATGAAGTCTCCAACAAGTTCTATAGCTAAAAGATGGAGGAGAATCGCTCAACTAGTGAGCATGTGCTCAGATTGTCTGGGTACTACAATCGCTTGAATCAAGTGGGAGTTAATCTTCCAGATAAGATAGTGATTGACAGAATTCTCTAGTCACCATCACCAAGTTAGTAGAACTTTGTGATGAACTATAATATGCAAGGGATAACAGAAACAACTCCCAAGCTCTTCGCGATGCTGAAATCAACGAAGGTAGAAATCAAGAAAAACATCAAGTGTTGATGGTTGACAAGACCACTAGTTTCAAGAAAAGGGAAAAGGGAAGAAGGGGAACTTCAAGAAGAATGGCAAGCAAGTTGCTGCTCAAGTGAAGAAGCCCAAGTCTGATCCTAAGCCTGAGACTAAGTGCTTCTACTGCAAAGGGACTGGTCACTGGAAGCGGAACTACCACAAGTGATTGGCGGATAAGAAGGATGGCAAAGTGAACATAAGTATATTTGATATACATGTTATTGATGTGTACTTTACTAGTGTTTATAGCAAACCCTCAGTATTTGATACTAGTTCAGTTGCTAAGATTAGTAACTCGAAACGGGAGTTGCAGAATAAACAGAGACTAGTTAAGGGTGAAGTGATGATGTGTGTTGGAAGTGGTTCCAAGATTGATATGATCATCATCGCACACTCCCTATAATTTCGGGATTAGTGTTGAACCTAAATAAGTGTTATTTGGTGTTTGCATTGAACATGAATATGATTTGATCATGTTTATTGTAATACGGCTATTCATTTAAGTAAGAGAATAAATTGTTGTTCTGTTTACATGAATAAAACCTTATATGGTTACACACCCAATGAAAATAGTTCGTTGGATCTCGATCGTAGTGATACACATAATCATAATGTTGAAACCAAAAGATGCAAAGTTAATAATGATAGTGCAACTTATTTGTAGCACTGCCGTTTATGTCATATTGGTGTAAAGCGCATGAAGAAACTCCATGCTGATGGGCTTTTGGAATCACTTGATTATGAATCAGTTGATGCTTGCGAACCATGCCTCATGGGCAAGATGACTAAGACTCTGTTCTTCGGAACAATGGAGCGAGCAAAAGATTTTTTGGAAATCATACATACTGATGTATGTGGTCCGATGAATATTGAGACTCGCGACAGGTATCATTATTTTCTGATCTTCACAGATGATTTGAGCAGATATGAGTATATCTACTTAATGAAACATAAGTCTGAAACATTTGAAAAGTTCAAAGAATTTCAGAGTGAAGTGAAAAATCATCGTGACAAGAAAGTAAAAGTTTCTACGATCTGATCGCGGAGACAAATATTTGAGTTACGAGTTTGGTCTTCAGTTAAAACAATGTGAAATAGTTTCACTACGCACGCCACCTGGAACACCACAACATAATGGTGTGTCCGAACGTCATAACCATACTTTATTGGATATAGTACAATCTATGATGTATCTTACCGATCGACCACTATCGTTTTGGGGTTATGCATTAGAGACAGCTGCATTCACGTTAAATAGGGCACCATCTAAATCCGTTGAGATGACACCGTGTGAACTATGGTTTGGCAAGAAACCTAAGCTGTCGTTTCTTAAAGTTTGGAGTTGCGATGCTTATGTGAAAAGTTTCATCTCGATAAGCTCAAACTCAAATCGGAGAAATATGTCTTCATAGGATACCCAAAAGTTGCTGTTGGGTACACCTCCTATCACAGATCCGAAGGCAAGACTTTTGTTGCTAAATTCAGAAACTTTCTGGAGAAGGAGTTTCTCTCGAAAGAAGTGAGTGGGAGGAAAGTAGTACATCACAGAAACCGGTTTTTGTGACACCTACACCAGTTAGTGAGGAAGCTAATGATGATGATCATGAAACTTCAGATCAAGTTACTACCGAATCTCGTAGGTAAACCAGAGTGAGATCCGCATCAGAGTGGTACGGTAATCCTGTTCTGGAAGTCATGTTACTAGACCATGACGAACTTGCGAACTATGAGGAAGCGATGATGAGCCCAGATTCCGCGAAATGGTTTGAGGCCATGAAATCTGAGATATGATCCATGTATGAGAACAAAGTTTGGACTTTGGTTGGCTTGCCCGATGATCGGCAAGCAATTGAGAATAAATGGATCTTCAAGAAAAAGACTGACGCTGGCGGTAATATTACTGTCTATAAAGCTCGACTTGTCGCAAAAGGTTTTCGACAAGTTCAAGGGGTTGACTACGATGAGACCTTCTCACCCGTAGCGATGCTTAAGTCTGTCAGAATCATGTTAGCAATTGTCGCATTTTATGATTATGAAATTTGGCAGATGGATATCAAAACTGCATTCCTGAATGGATTTCTGGAAGAAGAGTTGTATATGATGCAACCAGTAGGTTTTGTCAATCCTAAAGGTGCTAACAAAATATGCAAGCTCCAGCGATTCATCTATGGACTGGTGCAAGCATCTCAGAGTTGGAATACACGCTTTGATAAGTTGATCAAAGCATATAGTTTTATACAGACTTGCGGTGAAGCCTGTATTTACAAGAAAGTGAGTGGGAGAACTACAGCATTTCTGATAAAGTATATGTGAATGACATATTGTTGATCAGAAATAATGTAGAATCATTCTGTAAAGCATAAAGGAGTGTTTGAAAAGAGTTTTTCAAAGAAAGACTTCGGTGAAGCTGCTTACATATTGAGCTTCAAGATCTATAGAGATAGATCAAGACGCTTGATAAGTTTTTTTTTCAATGAGTACATACCTTGACAAGATTTTGAAGTAGTTCAAAATGGAGCAGTCAAAGAAAGAGTTCTTGCCTGTATTACAAGGTGTAAAGTTGAGCAAGACTCAAAGCCCGACCATGGCAGAAGATAGAAAGAGAATGAAAGTCATTCCCTATGCCTTGGCCATAGGTTCTATAAAGTATGTCATGCTGTATACCAGATATATTGTATACCCTGCATTGATTTGGCAAGGGAGTACAATAGTGATCTAGGAATAGATCACTGGACAGCGGTCAGAATTATCCTTAGTGAAATAAGGATATGTTTCTCGATTATGGACGTGACAAAAAGGTTCGTTGTAAAGGGTTACGTCGATGCAAGTTTTTGACACTGATCCAGATGAATCTAAAGTCTCAATCTGGATACATATTGAAAGTGGGAGCAATTAGCTAGAGTAGCTCCGTGTAGAGCATTGTAGACATGGAACTTGCAAAATACTTACGGATCTGAATGTGACAGACCCGTTGACTAAAATTATCTCACAAGCAAAACATGATCACACCTTAGTACTCTTTGGGTGTTAATCACATAGATATGTGAACTAGATTACTGACTCTAGTAAACCCTTTGAGTGTTGGTCACATGACGATGTGAACTATGGGTGTTAATCACATGGTGATGTGAACTATTGCTGTTAAATCACATGGCGATGTGAACTAGATTATTGACTCTAGTGCAAGTGGGAGACTGAAGGAAATATGCCCTAGAGGCAATAATAAAGTTATTATTTATTTCCTTATATCATGATAAATGTTTATTATTCATGCTAGAATTGTATTAACCGGAAACATAATACATGTGTGAATACATAGACAAACAGAGTGTCACTAGTATGCCTCTACTTGACTAGCTCGTTAATCAAAGATGGTTATGTTTCCTAACCATGGACAAAGAGTTGTTATTTGATTAACGAGGTCACATCATTAGTTGAATGATCTGATTGACATGACCCGTTCCATTAGCTTAGCACCCGATCGTTTAGTATGTTGCTATTGCTTTCTTCATAACTTATACATGTTCCTATGACTATGAGATTATGCAACTCCCGTTTACCGAAGGAACACTTTGGGTACTACCAAACGTCACAACGTAACTCGGTGATTATAAAGGAGTACTACAGGTGTCTCCAAAGGTAGATGTTGGGTTGGCGTATTTCGAGATTAGAATTTGTCACTCCGATTGTCGAAGAGGCATCTCTGGGCCCTCTTGGTAATACACATCACATAAGCCTTGCAAGCATTATAACTAAGATGTTAGTTGTGATATGATGTATTACGGAACGAGTAAAGAGACTTGCCAGTAACGAGATTGAACTAGGTATTGGATACCGACGATCGAATCTCGGACAAGTAACATACCGATGACAAAGGGAACAACGTATGTTGTTATGCGGTCTGACCGATAAAGATATTCGTAGAATATGTAGGAGCCAATATGGGCATCCAGGTCCTGCTATTGGTTATTGATCGGAGACGTGTCTCGGTCATGTCTACATTGTTCTCGAACCGTAGGGTCCGCACGCTTAACGTTACGATGACAGTTATTATGAGTTTATGCATTTTGATGTACCGAAGGTTGTTCGGAGTCCCGGATGTGATCACGGACATGACGAGGAGTCTCGAAATGGTCGAGACATAAAGATTGATATATTGGAAGCCTATGTTTGGACATCGGAAGTGTTCCGGGTGAAATCGGGATTTTACCGGAGTACCGGGAGGTTACCGGAACCCCCCGGGAACCAAATGGGCCTTATTTGGCCTTAGTGGAAAGGTGAAAGGGGCAGCCCAAGGTGGGCTGCGCGCCTTCCCCCTCCCCTAGTCCTATTAGGACTAGGAGAGGTGGCCGGCCCCCTTCTCCCTCTCGCTCTCTCGAGGAATCCTATTAGGAATAGGATTGGGGGGGGGAGTCCTACTCCCGGTAGGAGTAGGACTCCTCCTACGCCCTCCTCCTTTGGCCGGCCAGCCCTTCCCCTGGCAACCTTTATATACGGGGGCAGGGGGCACCTCTAGACACACAAGTTGATCATTGAGATCATTCCTTAGCCGTGTGCGGTGCCCCCTGCCACCAAATTCCACCTCGATCATATCGTTGTAGTGCTTAGGCGAAGCCCTACATCGGTAGTACATCAAGATCGTCACCACGCCGTCGTGCTGACGGAACTCCTCCCCGAAGCTTTGCTGGATCGGAGCCCGGGGATCGTCATCAAGCTGAACGTGTGCTAAGAACTCGGAGGTGCCGGAGTAACGGTGCTTGGATCGGTCGGATCGGGAAGAAGACGTACGACTACTTCCTCTACGTTGTGTCAACGCTTCCGTTGCGATCTACAAGGGTACGTAGATTAGACTCTCCCCCTCGTTGCTATGCATCACCATGATCTTGCGTGTGCGTAGGAATTTTTTTGAAATTACTACGTTCCCCAACAATAATGTCATGAAATTTTTCTCCCCTTACCTAAAGGGTTTTCTACATTATATCCTGTCATGGATATCATGCTCTGCTTGTCCTTGGGAAGAATATACCCTTGAAGTATGTGTTTAAAAACATTTTCCTTTCCATTGTTCTGTTTAAACCTGATAATCACTTTTCCTTTCCATTGGTTTGTTTAAACCTTCTTGTGATCTATATTGTATAAGCAGTAATATATCCCTGCTTATGTAAACACCTCGTTGTACCACTCTGATAGAAAGACCCTGTTACTTTTGTTGATGGCATTCCGGTAACCACCGATGGACGAGAATCTTACCTACTGGTCCACCTCATTCAACGAGCAGGAAAATGGTTCTCTCCGTCCCTCGCCCTTGGTACCGATGTGTTGCCGACATGACAGACAGACTATCCTCTGACATGCCTTGCTTACATGATCGTGCAAGATGTCATCGACCTTCCTAGTTTTAACCACATGGTGGGCCCATAACCCATAGTTCCATAGGATCGAAACCTGACTCTCCTGTATGCCTTATTAACAAAGTTATCCCTTGCTCTTGGTTTCGTAGGTAATTCGTGAGCCACCTTCCTAGTGCTCCATTCTGGTATCAGACACAATACTTACTCTCGCTGCTCTAAACCCTTTCTCACTATGGTTCAGACTTTGAGCAGCTACCTATCCGCTTGGACCCTCCCATTGTACCTTCGTACCTTACTCTCGATGTATTTTATATGTTCAACTCGAGAGTTAGTCTTATGCTCATTCATGGGTTAACCCCCAGATTGTTTCCCTCCTAAGCATTCTGACATAGCCAAGTTGCCCCTTAACTATTCATAAGTGCGTTGGAGTTCTTGAAGAAAAGGATGATGACTTCATCATGTTGACCTGAAGCAGAGTAATGAATACATCCACGTAATGGATCGACCTCTTCGAGAAGAGCAACCAAGATCGAGAAGATTCGTTAGAATTTCGTAACCAGATCCCTTTCCCCTTACTCCCGCTACTAAATCTCGGGACGAGATTTCTTGTAGAGGAGGAGAATTGTGACGCCCGGATAATTAAGCTACAGTAAACCTCTGCTAATGATGCCACGACATCGCGGTTACTGTTGTTAATCTCACGTTAGTTCAAAACAAATCAAATTCAAATTTGAGTTAAAGGCAAACCACAAAAGTTTTCAAATTTAAAACTAAAATGTTCGGATTGTGACAAATAATGCATAGGTAGTTATGGTGGAGAATCCACAATTTTATAAATTATTTAAATACTCTAAAATGAGCAAAACAGTAGCAAAAACAAATATTTAGAAGCTTTTGTATTAAGGAACCATCACAAACTATTTTACTTTGTGTGCCAAGTTAAATGTGGTTGCGGCATATTTACATATACTAAATTAGGTGCAACTTTGATATTTTACTAAAACTGAGATATATTGAAAATTAGAGAAAATAATAAAAAGAAAAATGAAAAGGTCTAAACAAAAAGAAAGAGAAGAGAAAGAAAAGGAACCCCCCACTGGACCACCCAGCCCAGTTGGCCAACCGGTCGGCCCAGCCACCCCGTGGCCTATATGGCCTCCTCTGCCCGCACCGAAACCCTCTCCACCCCTCTCGGTCCACTCCTCCCCCACCCGCACGATCTCCTCGCTCCTCCTCCCTCCCCCCCACGAACCGATCTGGATCGGGAAACTGCTCCTACCCCATCGCCCCACATCGCCAGCACCCCATCCCGTCGCCGGACTTTCCCACCGCCGCGATGCTCGCCTTTCTCAACCCTTCGCCCCGCGTGGATCTGGTCGGGGTAGCCGACGCCCCGCGCCTCCTGTTGCCTCCCCGACCCCGTCGCCGGACCGTCCTCATCTTCCTCCTCAACGGCCTCCACCGAACCTCGTCGCCCCTGCCGCCGTCAACCACGCCGGCGCCGCCCCGTCCACGGTCTCCTCCTCACCGGCAGACCCTGAGCCCGCTGCCTTTTCCCTACGGCCCTCGTGAGCTTCCCCTCTCCTCCCCTTTCCCCCGTGCTGCTGCTCCCACCGGCCACGACCCGCACGCGCGCCTTGCTCGCCCCGCACCGCCTCACACGCGCGGTGGCCGCGTCTGGCTGCGCCCGTCGCCCCGCGCTGCGCCTAGCTGCTGCTGCTGCTGCAGCCCATCCTGCACGCACGCCTACGCCTCGCGCGCCCATGCTGGCCGCTCCTCATCACCCGCCGATGCCGACGGCAACCGCTCGCCATGGACACGCTGGTGGTTCGCTCCTGCACGCACTCACCCCGACCCCCCTAGTGCGCCGGGCCACGCCCGACCTCCTGGTCACGCGCCCACGCGCCGGCCTCGCGCGGCCCTTGGCCCGCCCGCAGCTTCGCCGGTGGACGCCCGTTGCCTCCAGTACCCCCGCCCGACCTCGCCCTACCCCGGCTGGCGCCCCTCTGGGTGCCACGGTGCACGCAAACGGGCGCCCACGCTCGCACGCCCGCACCCGAACGCCCGATCTGTCAGCCCCTTGGGGCCTATGACATGTGGGGCCCCAGCCCCAGAACGTTTTGATAAAAAAAAGAATTAAAAAAATAATAATAAATAAATAAATAATGAAATTTATTTATTTATTTATTTATTAACTTAATTAATTCTGATTAAATTAACTAATTAAGGTTAATTAACCTAATGTTTAATTAACCTAATCAACTACTGTTAATTAGCTAAATTAATTAATATGACAGTGGGGCCCACCCCCCTAATTAATTTTGATTAGATTAACTAAACTATTTAATTAAAATGTGTCACTGACCAGTGGGACCCACTGGTCAGGTTGACCAGTCAACTTTGTTGATTGCTGACGTCAGCATGACATCATGCTGATGTCATTAATTCATTTTCGAATTAATTAAATAATTAATTAGATTCCAGAAATTAATAAATTTTTAGAAAATCATATCTTTTAATCCGTAACTCGGATTAAAATATTTTCAACATGAAAGTTGATCAGAACGACGAGACGAACCCGGATACGCAGCCCGTTCATCTGCCACACACCCCTAACATATCAAACTCGCAACTTTCCCCCTCCTGCCCGAAAACGCGAAACACCGGGTATAATTTCCCGGATGTTCCCCCCCTTCATCGGTACCACCTACTACCGCGTTAGGGCACCTCTAACGCCGTTACTTGTCATGTCATGCATCACTATGCATATGCTTGCTTAAATATTTATTGTTTCTCCCCCCTCTTCTCTCGATAGACACCGAGACCGACGCCGCTGCTACCCAGTACGACTACGGAGTTGACGACCCCTCTCTCTTGCCAGAGCAACCAGGCAAGCCCCCCCTTGATCACCAGATATCGCCTACTCTCCTCTATACTGCTTGCATTAGAGTAGTGTAGCATGTTACTGCTTTCCGTTAATCCTATACTGCTGCATAGCCTGTCCTTGTTACTACTGTTGTTACCTTTACCTGCTATCCTACTGCTTAGTATAGGATGCTAGTTTATCATCAGTGGCCCTACATTCTTGTCCGTCTGCCATGCTATACTATCGGGCTGTGATCACTCGGGAGGCGATCACGGGTATTTACTATATATTTTATACATGATACATGTGGTGATTAAGGATGGGCCGGCTCGTAGGAGCACCCGCGAGTGGATCTTTGAGGCGGAGCGACAGGGCAGGTTCCGACCACCTAGGAGAGAGGTGGGCCTGGCCCTGGTCGGTGTTCGCGGATACTTAACACGCTTAACGAGATCTGGGTATTTGGTCTATATGCACTAACCATCTACGCGGGAGTAGTTATGGGTATCCCGGCGTCGTGGTATCAGCCGAAGCCTTCGTGACGTCAGCGACTGAGTGGCGCGCGCCGGATTGGACTGGAAAGCCACTAGGCTAGGTCTACTTCCGGCCGTGTACGCAACGTGCAGGTGTGCAAAGGGCGATGGGCCCAGACCCCTGCGCCATAGGGTTTAGACCGGCGTGCTGACCTCTCTGTTGTGCCTAGGTAGGGCTGCGACGTGTTGATCTTCCGAGGCCGGTCATGACCCAGGAAAGTGTGTCCGGCCAAATGGGATCGAGCGTGTTGGGGAATGTGGTGCACCCCTGCAGGGAAGTTTATCTGTTCGAATAGCCGTGTCCCTCGGTAAAAGGACGACCCGGAGTTGTACCTTGACCTTATGACAACTAGAACCGGATACTTAATAAAACACACCCTTCCAAGTGCCAGATATAACCCGGTGATCGCTCTCTAACAGGGCGACGAGGAGAGGATCATCGGGTAGGATTATGCTATACGATGCTACTTGGAGGACTTCAGTCTACTCTCTTCTACATGCTGCAAGACGAAGGCTGCCAGAAGCGTAGTCTTCGAAAGGACTAGCTATCCCCCTCTTATTCCAGCTTTCTGCAGTCCAGTCCACATATAATAGCCTTATTCCAGTTGATACCAATGCATACATATGTAGTGTAGCTCTTGCTTGCGAGTACTTTGGATGAGTACTCACGGTTGTTTTCTCCTTCTTTTCCCTCTATCCCTTCTACTTGGTTATCGCAACCAGATGTTGGAGCTCAGGAGCCAGACACCACCGTCGACGACGACTCCTACTACAGCGGAGGTGCCTACTACTACGTGCTGCCCGCTGATGACGACCAGGAGTAGTTTAGGAGGATCCCAGGCAGGAGGCCTGTGCCTCTTTCGATCTGTATCCCAGTTTGTGCTAGCCTTCTTAAGGCAAACTTGTTTAACTTATGTCTGTACTCAGATATTGTTGCTTCCGCTGACTCGTCTATGATCGAGCTCTTGTATTCGAGCCTCGAGGCCACTGGCTTGTAATATGATGCTTGTATGACTTATTTTAATTGTAGAGTTGTGTTGTGATATCTTCCCGTGAGTCCCTGATCTTGATCGTACACGTTTGCGTGTATGATTAGTGTACGTTTAAATCAGGGGCGTCACACAACCATATAAACACACATGACAACTGTGATTAACAATACATGGCAACTATGGTTGGACCACACGTGGCAACTAGATAAACACACATGGCAACTATTGTTTGACTATATGTGGAAAGTAGTTAATTACACACGGCAACTACGGTTTGATTACACGCGGCAACTATCAGAAATTAGACATGGCAACTGTAGTTAACCAAAACAGATATAGTTGTTATGTTTTAAACTATACTTGGCATTCCGCATAACTACATCTGTCAACCAGGATGGCAACTAAATTGTCATCCCACGGAGTACCTAACGTAGCTGCACCATGACGTGTGGGCATTTTTGCTTCGTGCCACATACGCGAGGTGAAGATGAGTAGTACTTGTTAAGCGTGTGGCATGAAGTAACCGCGCCCACACGTGTGGGCAATTCTAATGTCTGCCCACACACAGCCCGTGTGGGCTGTCTTCTGCTCACACCACACACGATATGTGAGCACATGTCGAATATACCATACGTGTGGCAGTTATCGGCGTCCAAGATTAAAGGAGGGAAGGGATCTGTTGTTTATTTGAAAAGGAAGAAAGAAATCTGCACGGAAATCAAAGAGAGATAGTTGTTTCAACATTTGGAAGAGAGAGAAAAAAGGAAAGCTTCGGATATTCTTTTTACGTATGAGCTATATGGAAGGACTTCTACTTGGGACGTTGACATAAAAAAAAATTGTTCGGTTTGGAGTCCTTGACCTTCACGTTTTTGGAAACCAAGTAAAAAAAGTGCTAACCGATTTGTATGTTTGGAAAGAGAGCGAAAGAAAAGCAGTTTTGCTAAAGCACATCTAGATGTGTTATAAGTATTGCACATCTAAGTCATATGTCATTGATCTTATGTTGAGATTTGTGTGGATATTTTTTTTTCTTTTCCTTTTTATGCTTGATTCACTGACTTAGATGTGCAATAATTAAAGCACATCTAGATGTGCCTTAGACACACTAAAAAAAGGCAAGAAGAGAGAGTTTGGAAAGGAATCAAAGAGAGAGATAAAGGGAAATCTGATCGGTAAAAAAAAGGAAGGAAAGGAAAGAAAAGAGGAAGTAGTACTGTAATTGGCTGATTCGGTTGGTGGTGTCCAAGTTTTGGAATTTCCTTGACGAAAATAAAGGAGAAAAAGAGCAGCCATCTTGGAGAGAAAAAAGGCAAGTCGGATCAGATCTGGACACATTTATTGAAAAAAAAAAGTTTGAGTACGTTTTGAAGAGAGAGAGTTCAATTAGGAAAGGAATAAAATAAAGAAGGAAAGACCTGACCGGTTTTGCAGGTTTGCATCGGTTAACAATAAAGTACAGATCTGTTTCCAAGTTTGGAAGGTATTCAAAGAGAAGAAAAAAGGGCAAGTCTAATCCGAAAATTAGCAAGCGCGGACGAGCTCGCACGCTCTCGGAATCGCTAGGCTCTTGTTTCCTTCGAGATATGGGCTGGGTCATGTATCGTAGGCCGTATAGGTTTCCTACTAAAAAAATTGCCCATGCGTTGTAATGGAAGAAATCATCCATACACCCTACTTATGAAAGAAAACAATGTAAATAAAATTTGAGATCTTTCCAATTGCCTGACATGAGAAATTAAAATTCTTTTAGTGCACATATTCTGCAAAGCAATTAAAGTGAAGCTTAACATTCCAACTCTACAAGATCCCTATACGTGCAGAACGGAACACTTACTTTGGCGTTGTGGCTAGCTCATTCTACAAACAATCTGTTGGTCCCTGGTTCAATCGCAGCTTAGACATTACAGCTGTTCGAATGCTAGCGGAAGAGAATGTTCACGGTAGAACAATTAACATCAAAACCATGAATCTAAATGGCCAATAATTTAGTGTACCCTCTGATTTTGGGCTAACAGTGTTCATATATTCATAGTGCATCAAAAGAACTTACATAAATTTCTAGTTTTTACCATAAATACATATGGTATGTCTTAGTGCTAACTGTGTGTACAAAAATGATTACAACACACTATTTGCTACATACGTCCTCATATAAGAATGATATAATTGATGCAAGTATGTCTTTGGGTCGGCTAGAATAAACATAAACTTCCACTAACAAATATGCAGGTTTGGAATGAATAATGGACCTTATTTTGATACAGGTTAAATATAACTATAAGACGACCCTATATATTCACATAATGAAAATCAAAGAGAAAAGCAATCACTTCAATTATTTAATAAGAAAATCATTAGTACCCTCTGATTTTGGGCTGACGGTATTCATTTCTTTATAGTGCATCAGAAGAACTTACATCAATTTATAGTTTTACCATAAATACATATGGTGTGTCTTAGTGCTAATTAGCTATACATACAAAAATGATTACAACACACTATTTGCTACATACATCCTCATATAAAAATGATATAATTGATGCAAGTAAGTCTTTGTGTCGATTGGAACAAACATAAACTTCCATTAACAAATATGCAGGTTGGAGTGAATAATGAACCTTATTTTGTTCCTGTTTAAATATAACTATAAGACAACCCTATATATTTCACACAAAGAAAATCAAAGAGAAAAGTGATAACTTCAATTATTTAATAAGAAAATTATTAAAAACTCACTTCTGGGTTCATAGTTAGATTTGTAGGAAAACATGATATGAATCTTCTCTTATATATTTAAACATCGTTAGTCAATCGAAGGCCTTTTGCCATACATCATGGGAAACCATGTAAGTAAGGAACATGTGCGGCTAATATACCCCAAGCATCTAACAGTATGGCCATGGTCAAACAGTTTCAAAGCTGACTGTCTGGTCTATCTACATAACATGATACATAATACAGGGTTACATGCACGTCAAATGTATGGAAGAATATTTAAACTTTATACATCTTATCTCTGCTAAATAATAAAGAAAAGGCATAATGGTTATGAAAATAATCAGAGATATAACATATATTCAAAAGGACACATTCAAATATTTAAACATGAGTTTAAACAACAAAGCAAACTGGATAGCAAGACATCCATATTATTAAAAACTGCATTTTTTATTTAGAAAGATCAATTTATAAACATGCAAATCGTTTTTTGTTGTTGCAATTTTTCTCTGTTTTGAACAAACACGGGAGGGAAGAGTTTTTCTTCACATGTATAATGGTAACTTATTTGTTTACAAAGAATGATGAATGTACAGGATGAATACAAACTTAGAAGTATGTATTTTTCAAAACAGTACTCAACAAAACATTGGGACATACTATCAGATACTATGATTAGTGTCAGATAATTTGCGTACCAAATTTTAGAAAACAGAGGAAGTATCTGATCAGTGTCAGATAATTCATGTATCAAAAATACAAAACAGATGAGGGGGTTCTCTTCTGCAAAGAGCCTGCATGTGTGTGTTTCTGGTGTCTTCGATTGGATTTGCATGTGGCCTGCAGACATGTAAAAATTACTTTGTATAAAAAATGTTATCATTGACAGCATATAGTCACGGACTCACAGGTGCCCACTACGAGAGGCGAGAGGCGAGAGGCGAGAGGCGACAGCATCACCTCGTTCTCTGCTGCTGCTGTTCCTCCTCCTAGTATCCATCCATCCCTTTCTCTCCGCCACCGCTCTTCCTTGACAGATGCTGCCGCCGCTCTGACTTCACTTGTGGCGTTATCCTTCCTCCCTGCTGCTCCTTCTCCTCCTAGCAGTCATCCTTTCCTCTCCGTCGCGACGCCGTCTATCACCACCATAGTCGTGCCACGGCTCGATCTGCTGCTCCCGAGCGCAGCCACCTTGTCCTCGACCCCGAGCTCCTTCTTCGCCGACGACCGAAGCCACCGACCAGGGCCCCGTCGCCCCTGCCTTCTTTTCCCCGTCATCTCCCTCTTCCCTTCTCTGTTTCTCCCGTTTACTCTCATCTTCCTCTATCTCTCTTGCTCTCTGTTACAGGGAAGCCGCCATGGACGCCTGAGGTCCTCAGCTCCGACCCACACCCTGGCGGCCCTGCCGACGTCGTCGCCTAGGTGAGCAGCAGCTGCACCGCGACGTTGCCCCGCCTCCTCTCTCCCTCTCTCCCTTGTCTCTCTCTTCTCTCTCTCAACCCTCTCTCTTTTCTTCAACAGGAAGACTACCATGCCCGTTGCAGGAGCTTCGAGCCGACCCCGCAGCATGGAGACCGCCGCCGCCCGTTCGTCATCGGGAATCGCCAGATCCGGCCCGTCTCCGACCTGCCTCCCCGTCCTTCGCCCGTTCCCGACGTCTCCCCGGCGCCAGGAGCTCAGGCGAGCGCCGCCACAAGACCCTGACTCCTCTGCCCCAGATCCCGCCATGGTGGTCGTCGCCTCTTCGTCTCTATCTGTCCTTCGCCAGATCCACGCTGGTGTCCTCGAGGGACCCGTCATGGAGGTTGTCGCCTCTCCCATCTCGATCCGCCCGCCGCCGGATCCACGACGGAGCGGCCGAGATCCGCCGCCCGTTCCGCAACGCCTCGGCCCGCAGGAAGGCCAAGGGCCTCGCCAAGCAGCAGGAGGACTTGCCGGCTAGGCTCGCCTACCGCAGGCGCGCCCGCGAGCTCACTCCCGTGCCCGCCGCGCTCTCAAACGCACGCCGGACGTCAGGGGCTTTTTTGCCAAAACGGAATGTTATCTCAAGAACACACTGAAAATAGGACTGCGGGTTGACTTCAAAGAAACAGAGGAACTTTTTTGCAAAAACGCAGACGACGTACGGCCAGAAACAGTAATTGCTTTATTATTAGGGAAAGATAAGATCTTTAGTTTTTGGTGGTGGACCCACGTGCATAGCGGACGGCCGTTTACTGGATGCAGCGAAGACGGTACATAACGGGTGACCCGTGCACGTCGGCAACTGCTACTGGGGCACACCGGGACCGCTCATTTTAGCCACCCCGCGATTGTAAACCTGCGCGATGAAGCATACTGTCAAAAAAAAAAAAAAAACTGCTCCATGAAGCAGGTGTGCGTAGCTGCGAAATAAGTAATATTAGCTCTTTCTAGATTAGTCATACGACACAAACAGAGACTTGATGTCCGTCACATATCAGGCTAATAGGCTTGCCATGCGATTGAGACACACATATACACCGGTACAGAGCTACTCCTAGTTAACTACTCCATTCATGCAGCTTGATTGATTGTCCACAACTTTTCTAATACTCACCTGGAAAGTTTCAGAATTATTTTTTGCTATTTTCATACAAGAGCAAACATTCATATTTTTTGTAATGTTCACATGGCAATTTATGACAAACAATTCTCTATAACGCAAGACAATTCTTGAAACACCCCTACTATTTTTACACCATGGCAAAAAAAAATTGACTTTGCAGGCAAAACTACATAGTGGACCATGGCAACTCCAAAATTTTCTGTTATGCTTTTCAAGTGATGACAAATTCACTTCCCTACGTTTTCTAAAATGCTGGGAATTAATAACATGGCAAAATTTGTAGATTTTGTACAAATAAATTTGACATGCTAAGTTTCAAAAACAAGAATTTACAGCGGTTGCCACAAATAAAAATGCAAAGGTCAATGCAATAAATCTGTCATGGTCAAATACAGTAAATTCCTCATAAGTACATTTATTGAAATGTAGTATAAAATTTAAACTGCCATGCCAAAAATATCAGAAAGTTTGTCGTGCCTAGTTTATAGCTAAAAATCAAGTATTCCTTTCCATTTAATGAACATAGATCTAATACATATTAAGATGCCATGGCAGAAACATCTTTGAAAAGTTTAACATGACATGTATATATATGTATTACAAAACTTAAGGCGGCGTGGCAAAAAAGATCCTAATTTTTGCCCTGACAACTATATAGATATAGAACAACTACTTAAGACGCCATGTCAAAAACACATTAAGTTTGCCATGGATATTATATGGTAGTAGTACAACACTTAAACTGCACATGAAAAAAAAGTTGCCATGTATAGATTATAGCTAAAAATCAAGTAAAATTCCATGTCATGTACATAGTGGAAGGCAAATAAAACATCATAAGTTGTCAAAGCCAATAAAATCACAACATGGCAAAAATGGAAATTGTGTGCAAAAATTACATGACACTACTTGCCATGATGTTGAAAAAAACAAAAGCATGGTAATTGTGTATATAATTTTGCCAGGATGCGTACGCAAATGTGTTCCATCATGCTCTTAAAAACAGTGCACATCGTGGCAAATGAAGAGTATTGTTCTTTTGAGAAAGATGGCAAATTTAGGATTTTTTTCATGGGTGCATGACAATTTTTGCTAGGAATTTTGTTCTCTAGAAACATGGCAAATTTAGGAATTTGCCATGCTACGGAAGAGAATTTTTTGACATGTTCAACAATTGCGAAGGTATTTACAAAACAAATGCCATTATAAAAACAATAAAAAGACAATTTGGCATTCTATCTACAATAAAAATGCCATGATAAGTACTTTTTTTATTTGCTTTTGCCATGGTACAATTCAAACAAGAATACCTGTACCTGTATTTACTCGCAAAAAAAAGAATACCTGTATTTGCCATGTGAACATGGCGATATATATTAAGTTGGCACGTATGTAAACTATTTGTTTCCACAATTGCCATGATTTAGAAAACACAGTTTGTTTCTAGAATTGCCATTAGACAACTATAAATTTGTTTCAAGAATTGCCATGATTTAGAAAATAGAATTTGTAAATTGTCGCGTGACAATTATAATTTTCCCAAAAAATTGTTATGTGCTTGGAAACATAATGTTCTGACTTTGACATGTGACCAATAGGTATTTCATTCAAACTTGGTATGTTGTATAGAGAAAAAATTGCTCCCGAATCCCATTGACCAATACAAAACATTTTCAAAAAATTGCATAGATACAGATCGATAGCGTACATGCTGTTAGTACTACGCTTCATATGCCATTTCCCCGTCAAGCCAAGGCGAGCTATGAGTCGGCGAACCGGGTGTAACGCCCCAAGACCGGAGCTTCAGATGCCTTCCAGGGTTTCCGGATTTTCGTCGTGTGAGTTGTTGGTTTGTTGCATTCATCTTTGCATCATGTGCATTGCATCATGTCATGAATCTTTTGCATCTCAACTAAATAATTTGTGTGGATCTTCGATCCATTTAAATCGAGGGAAGGATGACTTCTCTTTATAATATATCCTCCCGATATTAGTGGAGCTATTATAAAATTATCCATTCTTATGGAATCACCTAAAACACACTTGCAAATTTCCCCATGCCTTTGTTATCTCGCTACTTGACCTCGAACCTTGCCATTTATTCTTTCATCATTTTCCGGAGTTCTACCAAAATTCTCAACATTTTTGGAAACTCCTAGAACCTACCTAGTTCAAACCTTTTGAATTAAATTCAAAGAAATTTGAATTTATTCTTTCAATCTTGGTCTTTCCTAATTTTCTCGGACCTAACATATTTTTGTGAGTCCGGGAAATTTATTCGCGAGTCCAACTTTGCTCCCTAAACCCCCTCTTCATTTCTTTTTCTTCTCTTGTTTTCTGTTAAAGAAATAATAGACGAGAGAGGGAGTGGAGAGCCCAGCGGCCTCCCTTTCCTTTGGGCCGGCCTCCCAAGGCCCATCCGCACTCACCTAAACCTAACCCTAGCGAGCCTTAGCCCAATCCCTCGCGCTCATCTCCCTCTCGATCCGCTCCCTCGCGCCGCCAGGAGAGGGGCACCGCGCTCGACCCCTTCTCTGCCCGATCCCCATCTTCCCCGATCTCTCCCGCTCGCCCCATCCTTCGCCTCGCCCTCTCCCTCTTCCCGTGCGCCGCCTTCCCCCATCTCCATCGAGCCCCTCTGCCTCGCCCTTTCTCCTCAACGCGCCGGCGACCATGCCCCCGCCGTCCCTGCTCCTTGCTGCCTCCCCGCCTCCGGCGAGTGCCTCCTCTGTGCTCGAGCTTCTCCGCCTCAGCCACCTCCTTCCACTCGCCGTGGCCGCTGTCGCGGAGCTTCGAGCCTCTGGCAGCAGTAGCTGCAGGTCCGGCAGCCTTGCGTCCTCCTCTGGTCAAGGCTCCCCGAGATTCGGGCATCGCCCGAGCGCTCCTTGCCACGCACGGCTCCCTGCGTTCGTGGTTTCGCCTCCTCTGCTCGTCGCCCAGTGCCTCGACGCCCCTGCGCCGCCGGAGTCCTCAGTGCCGCCATGTCTGCTACTGCTCCTCTTCATCGAGCCGCACCCCGTCCGTTGCATCTCCGCCATGTCCCTGCTGCCTCTGTCGCGAGGAAGAACAGCGCCGCGCCCTGCTTCCTCTGGATCGAAAGCGAGCGCCCGCTCCACTCGACGTGTTGACCGCATCGCTCGCACGGGCCGGCCTTGTCTCGGCCTGCAACGGCTCCCGATGGACCTCCACGACGCCCGCGCCTAGGCCTCCTTGCGCAAGGCCCAGCGCGTCAGCACCCCTCTGCAGCCTGCTCCTTTGACCGGGCCGAAGCCCATGGGTGAGGCCACCCACATCCCAGCGCCCTCTTTTTTTCCCTTACCTGTTGGACCAGCCAGCAGATTCGGCCCATATTGGGTTTTTTCCCGTTCTGCGATTTTCCTAATTACCAGTGCACCACATATTTATAGATTGGACCCTATACTTCATGCATATAATGACTCTCAATCCGTGCATCATATGGAAAAACTTTATATATGAAATATGCTTAGAATTGCATCTAGTTTCATAATATGTCACTTTCATCCATGGTTAAAATGTCTAAAATGTTGTTTGTCTAAATTTGCCCCTATGCCATGCTAAAATGTTTTCATTCATAACTAAATAACCGTAACTCTGAATTTAACAAACTTTATATGTAAATGGGGTAGAATTTTGCATAGTTTAACATGATGGCATCTCTTTGCATGTTTAACAACTCTAAAATTGTGTTTAGGTCAGATCAGTACCAAACCTAAAATATGCACATGAGGAGTTTCCGGATTTGTTGTTTGTTGTTCCCGGCCTCATTTAAACTTGACTAGATGGGTAGTTTTCATTTGCTTCACCCTCTTGCCATGTTTAACAACATTTAATATTGTTGGGTACATAAACGAGATTGAATTAAATAATTGATGTGGTGTTCCGTCAATATGCAACTCGTCACATATTGAGCTCCATTTAATTTGTAGGATTGCTTGTGCACTTTGCCATGCCATGCCTCTTTAAACCGGACATGCATCATACTTGTTTGTGCATCATGCCATGTTCATGTCATGGTTGTTTACTATGTTGTGTGCTTCTTTTCCGGTGTTTGCTTCTTCGGGTTGGTTCCGGTAACGTCGCGTTTGTGAGGACCCGTTCGTCTACGCCCGTTTGTCTTCTTCGTGGACTCGTTCTTCTTCCTTGCGGGATTTCAGGCAAGATGATCATATCCTCGAAATCACTACTATCTTTGCTTTGCTAGATGCTCGCTCTTTTGCTGGCCTATGCTGCGATACCTACCACTTGCTTATCATGCCTCCTACTTTGTTGAACCAAGCCTCTAACCCACCTTGTCCTAGCAAACCGTTGTTTGGCTATGTTACCGCTTTGCTCAGCCCCTCTTATAGCGTTGTTAGTTGCAGATGAAGATTGAAGTTTGTTCCTTGTTGGAACATGGAGATGTTGTGCCTTATTGGAACATGTTTACTGGTTGGGATATCACAATATATCTTATTTAATTAATGCATCTATATACTTGGTAAAGGGTGGAAGGCTCGGCCTTATGCCTGGTGTTTTGTTCCACTCTTGCCGCCCTAGTTTCTGTCATATCGGTGTTATGTTCCCGGATTTTGCGTCCCTTACGCGGTTGGGCTATAATGGGAACCCCTTGACAGTTCGCCTTAAGTAATGCTCTTCCAGCAATGCCCAACATTGGTTTTACCATTCGCCACCTAGCCTTTTTCTTTCCCTTGGGTCGGCCAGCCCAAGGGTCATCATTATTTTACCCCCCCGGGCCAGTGCTCCTCTGAGTGTTGGTCCAAAATGTCAGCCGCCGGTGGCCACCAGGGGCAACTCTGGGCTGGCCTACCGGAAGTTTAGACAATCCGGTGTGCCCTGAGAAAGAGATATGTGCAGCTCCTATCGGGATTTGTCGGCACATTCGGGCGGTGTTGCCGGTTTAGTTTTACCCTGTCGAAATGTCTTGTTGTACCGGGATACCGAGTCTGATTGGAATGTCTCGGGAGGAGGTCTATTCCTTCGTTGACCGTGAGAGCTTGTCATGGGCTAAGTTGGGATACCCCTGCAGGGATTTGAACTTTCGAAAGCCGTGCCCGTGGTTATGGGCAGATGGGAATTTGTTAATGTCCGGTTGTAGAAAACCTAAAGTCGACCTTAATTAAAATGTATCAACTGCGTGTGTAACCGTGATGGTCTCTTTCTGGTGGGGTCCGGGAAGTGAACACGGTTGTTGGAGTTATGCTTGCCGTAGGTTGTTTAGGATCACATCTTGATCATACTGTTAACGACCGTGCTTTGCCTTGTCTTCTCGCTCTCTTTTGCGTATGTTTAGCCACCATATATGCTAGTCGCTTGCTGCAGCTCCACCTCATACCTTTTACCTTACCCATAAGCTTAAATAGTCTTGATCGCGAGGGTGCGAGATTGCTGAGTCCCTGTGGCTCACAGATACTTCCAAAACCAGCTTGCAGGTGCCGATGAGTCCGTGCAGATGACGCGACCCAGCTTAGGAGGAGCTCAATGAAGATCTTGTCCTTTGTGTTGTTTCGTTCTAGTTGATCAGTAGTGGAGCCCAGTTGGGGTCGATCGAGGACCTTTGTCGCATTTGGGGTTCTTCTTTTATTTTGGTTCTGTAGTCGGACCTTGATTGTATTTGGATGATGTATTGTTTTATTCATGTAATTGTGTGAAGTGGCGATTGTAAGCCAACTATGTATCTCTTTCCCTTATGTATTACATGGGTTGTGCGAAGATTACCTCACTTGCGACATTGTTTTCAATGCGGTTATGCCTCTAAGTCGTGCTTCGACATGTGGGAGATATAGCCGCATCGAGGGCGTTACAAGTTGGTAATCAGAGCCTTCCCCGACCTTAGGAGCCCCATTGCTTGATCATTTTTAGCGGACGAGTTGTGTCTAGAAAAATGTTTTGAGTCATTTAGGAATTATATATCGGAGAGTTTAGGAATTCTTTTTACTTCCCAGTCTCCTCATCGCTCTGGTAAGGCATCCTGACATAGAGTTTTGACTCTTCTCTTCTCAAATTTCACTAATTTTTTTTTAGGATCACGCGGGTATCTTGGAATCGTTCCGATGGTTTTATGACGAGAACATTGTCTTGGTGCCTCTTGTCAGTGGTTTTGTGGAAGTGTCCTGGGGAGTTGAGCTCTGAGGTGTTGTCATCATAATTTTATCGTTGCAGTTCTGGAATACCTGAGTTTAGTACGTCGACATTGAAAATCTCTTTTATGCAGTTCGTTGGTGAGATAACCTCGACGCCACCCAGTACTGGGGCGGGAGTTCGGGAGTACGCCATAACTTGTATAACGGATGCTTTTCGAAGGTTGAGGTAGATGATTTCCGAAGGTTTCTTGGTTATGTGTTGAAGGATGGATACAGCTGGATGTAGGATTTGCTAGTTTTGGGTGAGATATTATGCTTCCCCTGTATCCCCAACACCTGATTGCATAACCGAAAAATTTCGGGAGTTTATATGTGGGAATTCAAGTAGCTCTTAGGATATCTTTTCCGACAGATGTATGATATGAAATTGGGGTTCGACGTCTAGTGGTCCGCCTATTCACGGTCGGTTTTACAGTGGTCTCGTTGTGTCTTAAAGAGTCCTTGGCTATGCCAACTCGGGGACGCTTCGTATGTCATGTGCACTGCCTTGTACATGATGGTGCTGTACGATCGAGCCCGTGTAGGCCCCACCACGAAAACTTCGGATGAAATCTCTATCATATGTTTGTTCCGGCTTATTTTGCAAGCCAATCCTTTGTTTTGTTTTGAGTTGTGGTATTCGAGTTGCTTCGAAGTGAAATGTTGATTCCATACCTTTTCCAAGCGGTGTTCTCATATTTCTATGTGAATACTAATCCTTCTCGATCATCGAGTTTTTCATTTCAATTTCTTTTCAACCGGTGTGCTCCTCTTCAAATGGATCCAATCTTGTTAACATTCGCAAGATCAATTATCACTTCTTCTCAACGGTGTTTGTTTCATCCGTCTCCAAGTTGCCTTTGTTTTTCCCACCCTCCCTCCCTTTGTTTTTCTCCAAGGATTCAGATCTCTTAATCGAGTATCCATCTTATTGATGTGAAACCTCTCCATTTTTCCTTCAATGTTCTTATCCGGTGATTCTCATAAGGATTCTAACGGAGCTTCAAGTTTGTCTCTCATCACTCGTTTTCTTCTCCGGTGGCACCAATTCAAGCTTTCGGTCTTGATCATATCCTTTCCTCGTTTCAATGTTTTCTCATGCCGGTGCACCTCATTATCATTCTACTTCTCGCTATTTGTTATTCCGGAGTGCTCAAGATATCTCAGAAGATGCCACTGTTTATTCTCATGCATTCAAGATCTCTCGAGATTGTTATCTCATTCAAGCCATTTAATTCAACCAGTGCATTCTCCTTTTCAAGTATTCATTTCAACGGTGTTTCTTTTGAGTGGGCCCTAACCCACAGGTCTTTTCCCAGGATCTTACACGACTCTTCTTATTTTCCCGGAGGTATTCTCAATTTCTTGTCAAAGTTTGACGTAAGAATCAATTATCATTAGTCAAATGTCTTTCTCCAAGATCTTTCATTTCTTTTCATCATTGGTTCAACTTTTCTATTCTTCTTTATTCCGGAGTGTCTCAATAATTCACGGTGGTGTCTCTCGTTGTCATTTGAAGACCGAAGAAGAGTTTCTCTTTAATCTTGCTCCATTCTCTTCAAGATTCGCGATTCTAGCTTGTTGCCATCCTCTCGTAATTGTTTTGATCGTGAGAACTCTTTTCATCCTTCCAGAGCAATTTAAGAGTCTTCTCAGTTTGTTATCCGGAGTCCATCAAGTCAGGTTTATTCATTCTCAGCTTTCAGTTATCATTCTTCGATTTTACCGGTGCTTCGATCAAGTGATCTCTAATCAGCTCGTGATCTCTTCGCTCTCATGTATCTAAATTCTCTCAAGCGTCTTCGTTCATTTGCTTAATTCTTCCCGGTGTTTCTTTATCCTTTCTTCGTTCATTTTTTTCAATTCTTACGGTGGTTCATTCAAGAGCTCTCGTCATTCGTTATCATATCAATGCATTCTTTTGTTCTTTCAAATCCTACCGGTGGTCCATTGAGTTTATGCTATATCTATCTTAATCCTTTTCAAAGAGAATAAGTAATATGTTGAAGCCGTTGATTGTCATCAATTTAATTGGTGAAGGATAGGCATAATGAAATTCTTATTCTTGTTTCATCAAGTGATTAATTCCTTATTCCGGAGGTACATCATATCACATTCTGGGTTCGAGATGCTTTATTTTTTCTTTTCCCGGAGTTCCTAGCTCTCGCAATTACATCACCACGGAGATTCATTTAAATCATTGCAAGGCTTCAACCTTAGTTTTTTTTTCATCCTCCATTTCGATTGATCATTTCTTTTATTTACGGAGTTCTTCATGGAGGTTCTACATAATGGTCCATCAAGGATTTAATTCCTTCTCCAACTTTTTCATCGAGATTCTTTCCTAAGAAGCTCAAGCTTTTCTTCATATTGTAATCCGGAGTGCAATTCTTTCTTCCGTATCATTGGAGGTGGTATTATGCCATTCTTGATAATTTGAGTTCATATTTCATGATTCACATATTATTATGAATGAGGTATTTTAAATCCATCAACCTCTTCATTGAAGTATCTTGGGTTATATGTCACATAAACCCTTCCCTAAGGTTGTGGCTGTTCATGGTGCTTATAAATGACCAAAGCTCATCATCTATCCTCCGGTGAAATAGCGTTCTCGTCTCCTTGTTCATTACAATCCAATTCTTTTTCCCGTGAGTGACATGTTGTCACCTCATAATTTGAGATGTATTCTATAAGACCATATCAAGCTCATTCTTTTCGTTGTTGGTGTTCCAACAACTCCGCTCGACCTGTCTCCTAAAGATGCCTTGTCAAGCTCTTTTGTGGCAGAAGTTGGCATTTTCTTCTCAATTCTCCTATTTCAATTATCCATCTTCTATTCTTTTGTTCCGGAGTCATTGTGATGTTGCTATCTTCAACCTTTCTTTTTGTTTTTGTCAGGACCTTGTTCCTTTCTTGCTTATCCATCTAACCGGAGCGTGGTGTCATCTTTTCTAGTTCTATCACCTTATCAAGTTCTTATGCAATTATTTTCTTTTCAACCGGAGTGCTGCCCGAATTTGGTCTTCCTTGATCCCCTTCCTTAACCGGAGTGTTTTCAATATATATCTTGCCCTTCAACCTCAAGGTTTTTTTCGTAGTGTTCTTTGTCCCTCTTTTCTAACGGAGTGTTTTTCGACCTTGTTCACCTTCGTTGTATTCTTTCTTTAAATTTGTTCAACTTTTCAAGGTGCTCTGGTTTCACTCGTTTGTCAAAGAAGCAACTTAGTTTTACCTCTTCTCTTTCTCTTCCGTTTCCCCTCCGGTGCCATTCTAGATCTCGGGACGAAATCCTCTCGTAGTGGTGGAGTGTTGTAACGCCCCAAGACCGGAGCTTCAAATGCCTTCCAGGGTTTCCGGGTTTTCGTTGTGTGAGTTGTTGGTTTGTTGCATTCATCTTTGCATCATGTGCATTGCATCATGTCATAAATCTTTTGCATCTCAACTAAATAATTTGTGTGGATCTTCGATCCATTTAAATCGAGGGAAGGATGACTTCTCTTTATAATATATCCTCCCGATATTAGTGGAGCTATTATAAAATTATCCATTCTTATGGAATCACCTAAAACACACTTGCAAATTTCCCCATGCCTTTGTTATCTCGCTGCTTGACCTCGAACCTTGCCATTTATTCTTTCATCATTTTCCAGAGTTCTACCAAAATTCTCAACATTTTTGGAAACTCCTAGAACCTACCCTAGTTCAAACCTTTTGAATTAAATTCAAAGAAATTTGAATTTATTCTTTCAATCTTGGTCTTTCCTAATTTTCTCGGACCTAACATATTTTTGTGAGTCCGGGAAATTTATTCGCGAGTCCAACTTTGCTCCCTAAACCCCCTCTTCATTTCTTTTTCTTCTCTTGTTTTCTGTTAAAGAAATAATAGATGAGAGAGGGAGTGGAGAGCCTAGCGGCTTCCCTTTCCTTTGGGCCGGCCTCCCAAGGCCCATCCGCACTCACCTAAACCTAACCCTAGCGAGCCTTAGCCCAATCCCTCGCGCTCATCTCCCTCTCGATCCGCTCCCTCGCGCCGCCAGGAGAGGGGCACCGTGCTCGACCCCTTCTCTGCCCGATGTAACATCCCAAATTTTCAATTTGGAATGTTATACACTAGATCATCATGCATATCATATTTTCTTGCATTTTTGTCGACCCTAGAAATTTCACGCAACTCAAGGACCCTCGGAGAGAGTTGGAGATTTCGTCCTTTTCATATTTGAGTCTTCTCAAATTTTGAAGAAAGGATCATTGGATTTATCGGAGTTTATTTTCCTTTTATTTGGATAGGGGAAAATGCGCGTTTTCAAAATTTGCATTTTAGGCCCGGAGAAAAGTTCATTTTGTTCGACTCATTTTTAGGAGTCGGGGAAAATTTACTTTAGAAGTTTTGGAGTTCGTTTAGTTCTCTTTTCTTTTTTTTCTGCGCGCGAAACCGTTTAAAAAAATCTTCGCAGCGCCTGGGCCAAAGGCCCAAGCCAAGCCGCCGGCCGGGCCAAGTCCCTTGCCGCGCCGCGCGCCTGGCGCCAGGGAGCCGCCGCCGCCGCCTAGGAGTCCTTCTAGGACTCCGTTTGCGTTTTTTAGGACTCTTTTCCTTTTCCTTTTCCTACTCTATTTCTTGTTCCCTCCCCCAAGTAATCTCTCCCCTCACCCATATAAATACCCAAGCACCACCCTCTAAACCCACACCAAGCCCCAAGCCACCACCGCGCCCTCACCCTGCGCCTTGCCCCGCGCCGCCGCCTAGAGCCGCCGCCGCCCCCGCCCTGCGTCACCGCGCCGCCGCCCTTAGCCACCGCCGCCGCCCTTGCTCGCCGCCGGCGGAGCCCCTCGCCGGAGACCTCGCCGGAGGTACCGCGCCACATCTTTTCTTTTCCTCAGATCGGTTTTCTTCTAAATCTTTCCGATTCTTTTCTTCTCTAAACCGTTCCGGTTTTCTAGATCGGTTTTTTGTTCGGTTTTCTTCTCCGAAACCCTAGATCGGATTTGTTTTCTTTTCCAATTTTGTTGCATAGAGACCGTTCGCTGGACCATTCGTCCTAACGAACGTGATCACCGGATTCTTCTAGGTTAACGAACGTCTGTTCGTTAACCGTTCTTCTTTTTCTTCTCGCCGGATTTATTCCGCGATCGCGATCTCAGATCCGTTCTTCTTTCTAGTCTATGTTCTCGCTCGTCTATCGGAATCAGGTGATTCAAGCGCCTGGAGTTTCGTTTCGAAGCCGCCGTTCCGACTAATCAACTTAAACCAGTTTTGCTACGGTAAAATTTAACTTAGTTCAACTTGCTAGAACCGAGTTGTTTTCCGCCGTTTGTTTTCGGTTTCTTTGTTCGGTTCTTTCTCTCTTTGCAACCGGAGTTCTTAAATTGAACTTTCTGGTTCGTTCTCTTGTTCGAGTTTTACCTGTGCATTAGATGAGTACTTATTGTATGCTTGTTGTTTGTCTGGGATAGATTACCCGGATTGCGCCGCCTGTTACTTCGAATCTCTAGGACTCGCGGATCATCAGCAAGGCAAGTAACCCTTTGATCATACCTTTTCTACAACCCAGTTTTATTGCATTAGATCCATCCTCACACATTGCATGATTAGGATCTAATTAAATTGTGGGATGGGATGTAGATGAGGTAGTACCTATTACCTGTTTACTATGAAACCTTTGGGAGTTACTTCTACATTTGCTTATTATGCCATGCTATGCTAGTAGACGTGGATTGGGTGAGTGATATCCATGACAGATGTGAGATTGATAATTTTAATGGTTTATCTAAGGTGGCAACTTAAACACATATCTGGGTGGATTGAGGCACCTGATGTCTATCAGGACTTGCCTGTTTTATTTTGGACCGCCACCCAGGCTCAAAGGGATCATAAGATCTTTCATGCTAAATACTTATGTGTGCAGCCACAAGCCATTATGGGCTCTGGCATAGTTGACTAAGTCGTGCGAACTCTTATAGGGGTAGACTAGCAGATGTAGGGGATGTAGGTGGTACGGTCTACTCCATCGTAAGGTGCTAGCGCTTCTGAAAGACTATGTCTCGGTCATCCGTTTCTCAAACACCAGTAGTGCGAGAAATCCAACGGAGGCGATCGAGTCTTGTGGGGAAAAGTGCGCAAACCTCTGCAGAGTGTAATAAACTAATCATGATTAGCCGTGTCCCCGGTTATGGACAATCTTGAGTATCTAGTATTTGAATATCATGTGAATCTCATCATGTTACTTCTAATTAATATTGTTGGGTTTTAATGACTACTTTTAATTGGGATTGAGAATGCTGTCAACCATTCTCAATGTTTAACAACCACCATGATAGTTAAATAAATTTATTCCTTTGCAGTAGGGAAAAATTGGCTTTACGCAAAACAGTAACCATAGAGCTTTCCACCAGCCAAATATGCATATAGTATAGCTGTTTCATTCCATCATTCTCTATGTGTTACTTTGCCAGCATATTCCATGTGCTGACCCGTTTCGGGCTGCAACGTTAATGTTGCAGACTTTTCAGACGACGATTAAGGTGTTTTTAGGTCGTGGTTCTATACTCAGTGATGCCGTTGGAGTTGATGGACCCATTTACCTTCCAAGTCTTCCGCTGTTATCAATCTTAGATGGCCTTAAGCCATATTTATGTAATAAGTTCTCTTCGGAGACATCGATGTAATAAGTGTGTGATTGCCACTCTGCTATAAATCCTTCGATGTACTGTGTGGTGTTAGCATTACTGATCCAGGGATGACACCGGAGCACAGTAGACTTGATCCATTTAGGTCTGGTCGCTACAGAGATGGTATCAGAGCACACGCTGACTATAGGACACGACCACTAAGTTAATGCCATAGATCACTATTCTCTCCTCATTTTCTAACTCCTCATCTTTTCTATTCTTTAGGATGAAGGACGCGAAGATTAAGTATGCTCAACCGGATGAAGGCACACCTTTTGGATTTCACTTGAAGGAAGTCACCAAGTACCTAAACATTGGATTACGAAGCTTCACGGGAACCTTCAACGCCACTCTGCCTGAAGAGGAGCGCTGGAAGATTCAAGCTCACGTTCCGGGAAGGACATTCGCGTCAATCACGAAGCCCATAGATAGTGTTTTCAATGCACCAACTTGGAGTCTAGGAAAGGGCATGGCAGCCCATATCACCATAGGACGCATTGGAGAAGTTTATCAAGAAGACCTCAAGGACACTATCTACCAGATTTGCGGACGCCGAGATGAACAATGGGAGTTAGTCACCACCAAGAAGGATAGATCTATTGCAGCATTCATCCAGGAGTTAAACCAGCACATTCGACGCCACGAGAACCAGATGCACAACGATATGATAGAGTTGAAGAATGCGAAGGCAAGGATCATCGAGTTAGAAGGAGAACTGAAGGCTACACGCAAGGACTACATGGACGAGATCGTAGCTCTAGCAAGACACAACGTCGATCTTAAGCAGGAGATTGAAGAACTCAAGAGGGAGTTAGCATCCAGGAAGGAAGACATGTACGTCGCATGTCCGGACAATTACATCATCATCGACGACACTGATTCGGATCCAAGTGAACCCGACTTTGAAGACGAAGCTGGAGCGGACATCATGAAGTCTTCCACCGGTTCAAATTTCTAGATGACCACCAAATATTAGTAGTATTTCCCCCCATGTAAACATTATAGTTCGAGCACTTTTGCGATAGCTAGATCGATTGTAAGCCCTTGTTTGATTGAATGAAGTGATTTTGTGTGAATTTGCTCATGTGCATTGGGGTAGTGTTTTCTCTTTAGACCTCATTCTATTCTTATATCTCTTCTTTTCTAAACCCTTAGATGCCTCCAAGACATGACAATGGATTTCCACCGGAGCTCACTCAATTGATCCATCAACAGAATCAATTGATGCAATTGTTAGTTCAGAACCAGCAGAACAACAACAACAACAACAACAACAACAACCCACCACCACCACCACCCCATGTTGACCACTTAGCCCGTTTCCTTAGGCTAAATCCGCCGGTGTTTTCTAGTAGCATCGAGCCGATAGTAGCAGATGATTGGCTCCACAAGATAGGAAGGGAGTTGACCACTGCAGGATGCACAGATGGTGAGAAAGTGAAGTTTGCCGCACATCAGTTAGAAGGACCCGCGGCAGCATGGTGGGAGAATTTCACAGCCACTTTCCCAGTTGACACTGTCACATGGGATCAGTTTCAGCAAGCTTTCCGCACTGCACATGTTTCAGCAGGAGCTATGGCCATGAAGAAGCGTGAGTTTTGCAACTTACGCCAAAGAGGAAGGATAGTTGGCCAGTATGTTGACGACTTCAGCAAGTTAGCACGTTATGCCCCAGATGACGTCGCTACGGATGCAGCTAAGCAGGAGAAATTTCTGGAAGGATTAAATGATGAGCTAAGCATGCAGTTGATGGTAGCAAGTTTCAGAACCTACCAGGAGTTGGTAGATCGTGCCATCATGATCGAAGGGAAGCAACAGCAGATTGAGAACCGCAAGAGGAAGTATGGACAGGGGAAGTATAACTCTGGAGCCCAGCAGAAGCCCCGTTTTACCCCTAAATCGGGATTTCAGTTTCAGCATACCCATGGAGGAAGTAGTTCGCACAACCACAATGGCCACAAGAATGGTAATGGGAATGGAGGAAGCAACGGCCAGAACCGGACCACCCCATCAACCCCATCCAAGAGAGACCTGAGCCAAGTCACCTGTTTCAAGTGTTCCAAGACCGGACATTATGCCAATGAATGTCCTGAAGGCCAGAATGGAAATGGCAATGGAAGCTCAGGGAAGAAGCCGAACCCTTTCAATAGGGGACAGGTGAACCACGTTAACGTGGAGGAGGTTGAAGATCAACCTGATGCAGTGATCGGGTAAGTTTTTGGTTAAGTCATTTACCGCACTCGTTCTTTTCGATACTGGTGCATCTCATTCATACATATCAAGGGGATTTGTGGATAAATATAACCTGCCAACCCAAGCCCTTAGGTCACCCATGTTAGTAAGCTCACCAGGAGCGGAGTTTATGGCTAGACGATGGTGTGATCGGTTACCATTAAGGATTGGTAACTATGTTTTTCCCTCAGACCTAATAGTATTGGAATCTCAAGGATTGGATGTAATCCTCGGTATGGATTGGTTGTCGATGTATGGAGGAAACATCGATTGTGCTAGTAAGTCAATTTTGCTTACAACGCCAGAAGGAAGAAGGATCAAGTATGTATCCCGGCATGTGCCAAATAGGACACAAGTAAATTGCCTGACAGGAGTCGTGTAGGAGAAAGTACCAGTGGTAAAGGATTTTCCTGATGTATTTCCTGAAGAGTTGCCAGGCATGCCACCGGATAGAGACATTGAGTTTCTGATTGAGTTATTGCCAGGCACTGGACCAATATCAAAGAGACCATACCGGATGCCAGCAAAGGATTTGGTAGAAATTAAGAATCAGATTAAGGAGTTATTGGAGAAAGGTTACATTCGCCCAAGTTCTTCGCCTTGGGGATCACCCGTACTTCTAGTGGAGAAGAAGGATGGATCATTAAGGATGGTTGTTGATTATCGTGGGTTGAACGAAGTAACCATCAAGAACAAGTACCCACTGCCAATGATAAATGATCTGTTTGATCGTTTGCAAGGAGCTAAAGTGTTTTCCAAGATCGATTTGCGATCAGGGTACCACCAGTTGAAGATTCGAGAGCAGGACATACCTAAGACAACATTCACCACAAGATATGGACTGTATGAGTATACCGTTATCTCATTTGGATTGACTAACGCGCCTGCCTATTTTATGAACCTGATGAACAAAGTGTTTATGGAGTTTTTGGATAAGTTCGTCGTAGTGTTCATTGATGATATCCTGGTTTATTCGAAGAATGAAGAAGAGCATAAGGAACATTTGCGTTTGGTTTTGGAGAAACTAAGGGAACATCAGTTATACGCCAAATTTAGCAAATGTGAGTTTTGGTTGAAGGAAGTAGGATTCCTCGGACACGTTATATCCGGAGAAGGGATAGCAGTTGACCCCACAAAGGTTGAGACCGTAACCAAATGGGAAGCACCAACGACAGTTTGAGAGATCCGGAGTTTTCTTGGACTCGCAGGATACTACTGGAGATTCATTGCGAACTTTTCAAAGATTGCGAAGCCTATGACGGAGTTGTTGAAGAAGGACACCAAGTTCAATTGGACTGAGGAGTGTGAGGCTAGTTTCCAGGAGTTGAAGAAACGTTTGGTTACCTCACCAGTGTTGATTTTGCCAGATCAGACCAAGGATTATGAGGTGTATTGCGACGCTTCACGTCGAGGTCTTGGAGCAGTGCTTATGCAGGAAGGAAGAGTTGTTTCGTATGCTTCACGACAACTGAAGCCTCACGAATTGAATTATGCCACCCATGATTTGGAGTTAGCAGCCATAGTGCATGCATTAAAGACATGGAGACATTTCCTCATTGGAAATCATTGTGAAGTGTACACGGATCACAAGAGTTTGAAGTACATTTTCACGCAGAAGGAGTTGAATCTCAGACAAAGGAGATGGTTGGAGCTCATCAAGGATTATGATATGAGATTGCATTACCGTCCCGGTAAAGCTAATGTAGTAGCTGACGCATTGAGCCGTAAGAGCCATGTCAATACGTTAATGACGAGAGAAATACCCAAGGAGTTAGCAGAAAACCTTCGTGAACTAAGTTTAGAGATAGTTCCGAAAGGCTATGTAGCAGCATTGGAGATTCAGTCAACATTGATGGATAAAATCAGAGAAGCTCAGAAATCTGACAAGGAGATTGCTTCTATAAAGGAGAAACTAAGCAAAGGAAAAGCAAAAGGATTTCATGAGGATGAGCACGATACCCTATGGTTTGAGGACCGTGTTTACGTGCCAAATGACCCGGAGATCAGGAAGTTGATTCTACAAGAGGCACATGATTCACCCTATTCGATTCACCCAGGAAATACCAACATGTATTTGGATTTGAAGGAGACATTCTGGTGGACCGGAATGAAGAAGAATATTGCAGCATATGTAGCAGTTTGTGATGTATGTCATAGAGTGAAGGTGGAGCATCAGAAGCCAGCCGGATTGTTGCAACCATTGCCGATACCCGAATGGAAGTGGGATAAGATAGGCATGGATTTTATCACAGGACTACCCAGGACGAAAGCAGGATATGACTCGATATGGGTAGTAGTTGATCGTTTGACGAAGGTAGCACATTTCATTCCAATCAAGACCACTTACACCAGTGCTAAGTTGGCAAAGATATACATGACTGGGATCATTTGTTTGCATGGAGTTCCGAGGAGTATTGTATCAGACAGAGGAACCCAATTTACCTCAAAGTTTTGGAATCAGTTGCATGAAACTTTGGGAACCAGGCTAGAGTTCAGCACCGCTTTTCATCCGCAGACAGATGGACAGACCGAGAGAGTCAATCAGATTTTGGAAGATATGCTGAGAACTTGTGCACTAGATTATGGATCTAGTTGGGACGATAATTTGCCATATGCGGAGTTTCCCTATAACAACAGTTACCAAACCAGTTTGAAGATGGCACCTTTCGAAGCTTTATACGGAAGGAGGTGCAGGACACCATTGTCATGGGACGAAGTTGGAGATCATCAGTTGTTTGGACCCGATTTGATTAAAGAGTCTGAACGGAAAGTTAAGTTGATACGCGATAGGCTCAAGGTAGCCCAGTCCAGGCAGAAGAGCTACGTAGATTCTAAATGCAAGGAGACAGTCTACGAAACCGGAGACAGGGTGTATCTCTGAGTATCCCCACTACGAGGAGTTAAGCGTTTTGGAGTTAAGGGAAAATTAGCACCGCGTTTCGTTGGACCATATAAGATCTTGCAACGTATGGGAGAAGTCACGTATAAGTTGGAATTACCAGAGGGACTGTCAGGAGTTCATGACGTGTTCCACGTTTCTCAGTTGAAGAAGTGTCACGCCGAGATGGCGGAAGTACCGTTAATAGATACAGTGCCGCTTGAAGCGATTCAGTTGAAGGATGACTTAACGTATGAAGAGAAACCAGTCAAGATTCTTGAGTTTGCCAGCAGAGTTACCCGCAGCAAGGTTATCAAGTCTTGCAAAGTTCAGTGGAACCACCACTCAGAGGATGAAGCCACCTGGGAGAGAGAAGAAGATTTGCTCAAGGACCACCCTCACCTATTCTCTAGCCAACCCGAATCTCGAGGGCGAGATTCATCTTCAGGGGGGTAGGTTTGTAACATCCCAAATTTTCAATTTGGAATGTTATACACTAGATCATCATGCATATCATATTTTCTTGCATTTTTGTCGATCCTAGAAATTTCACGCAACTCAAGGACCCTCGGAGAGAGTTGGAGATTTCGTCCTTTTCATATTTGAGTCTTCTCAAATTTTGAAGAAAGGATCATTAGATTTATCGGAGTTTATTTGCCTTTTATTTGGATAGGGAAAAATGCGCGTTTTCAAAATTTGCATTTTAGGCCTGGAGAAAAGTTCATTTTGTTCGACTCATTTTTAGGAGTCGGGGAAAATTTACTTTAGAAGTTTTGGAGTTCGTTTAGTTCTCTTTTCTTTTTTTTCTGCGCGCGAAACCGTTTTAAAAAAAAAAATCTTCGCAGCGCCTGGGCCAAAGGCCCAAGCCAAGCCGCCGGCCGGGCCAAGTCCCTTGCCGTGCCGCGCGCCTGGCGCCAGGGAGCCGCCGCCGCCGCCTAGGAGTCCTTCTAGGACTCCGTTTGCGTTTTTTTAGGACTCTTTTCCTTTTCCTTTTCCTACTCTATTTCTTGTTCCCTCCCCCAAGTAATCTTTCCCCTCACCCATATAAATACCCAAGCACCCCCTCTAAACCCACACCAAGCCCCAAGCCACCACCGCGCCCTCACCCCGCGCCTTGCCCCGCGCCGTCGCCCGCGCCCTGCGTCACCGCGCCGCCGCCCTTAGCCACCGCCGCCGCCCTTGCTCGCCGCCGCAGGAGCCCCTCGCCGGAGGTACCGCGCCACATCTTTTCTTTTCCTCCGATCAGTTTTCTTCTAAATATTTCCGATTCTTTTCTTCTCTAAACCGTTCCGGTTTTCTAGATCGTTTTTTCGTTCGGTTTTCTTCTCCGAAACCCTAGATCGGATTCGTTTTCTTTTCCAATTTTGTTGCATAGAGACCGTTCGCCGGACTGTTCGTCCTAACGAACGTGATCACCGGATTTTTCTAGGTTAACGAACGTCCGTTCGTTTAACCATTCTTCTTTTTCTTCTCGCCGGATTTATTCCGCGATCGCGATCTCAGATCCGATCTTCTTTCTAGTCTATCTTCTCGCTCGTCTATCGGAATCAGGTGATTCAAGCGCCTGGAGTTTCGTTTCGAAACCGCCGTTCCGACTAATCAACTAAAACCAGTTTTGCTACAGTAAAATTTGACTTAGTTCAACTTGCTAGAACCGAGTTGTTTTCCGCCGTTTGTTTTCGGTTTCTTTGTTCGGTTCTTTCTCTCTTTGCAACCGGAGTTCTTAAATTGAACTTTCTGGTTTGTTCTCTTGTTCGAGTTTTACCTATGCATTAGATGAGTACTTATTTTATGCTTGTTGTTTGTCTGCGATAGATTACCCGGATTGCACCGCCTGTTACTTCGAATCTCTAGGACTCGCGGATCATCAGCAAGGCAAGTAACCCTTTGATCATACCTTTTCTACAACCCAGTTTTATTGCATTAGATCCATCCTCACACATTGCATGATTAGGATCTAATTAAATTGTGGGATGGGATGTAGATGAGGTAGTACCTATTACCTGTTTACTATGAAACCTTTGGGAGTTACTTCAACGTTTGCTTATTATGCCATGCTATGCTAGTAGACGTGGATTGGGTGAGTGATATCCATGACAGATGTGAGATTGATAATTTTAATGGTTTATCTAAGGTGGCAACTTAAACACACATCTGGGTGGATTGAGGCACCTGATGTCTATCAGGACTTGCCTGTTTTATTTTGGACCACCACCCAGGATCAAAGGGATCATAAGATCTTTCATGCTAAATACTTACGTGTGCAGCCACAAGCCATTATGGGCTCTGGCATAGTTGACTAAGTCGTGCAAACTCTTATAGGGGTAGACTAGCAGATGTAGGGGATGTAGGTGGTACGGTCTACTCCATCGTAAGGTGCTAGCGCTTCTGAAAGACTATGTCTCGGTCATCCGTTTCTCAAACACCAGTAGTGCGAGAAATCCAACGGAGGCGATCGAGTCTTGTGGGGAAAAGTGCGCAAACCTCTACAGAGTGTAATAAACTAATCATGATTAGCCGTGTCCCCGGTTATGGACAATCATGAGTATCTAGTATTTGAATATCATGTGAATCTCATCATGTTACTTCTAATTAATATTGTTGGGTTTTAATGACTACTTTTAATTGGGATTGAGAATGCTGTCAACCATTCTCAATGTTTAACAACCACCATGATAGTTAAATAAATTTATTCCTTTGCAGTAGGGAAAAATTGGCTTTACGCAAAACAGTAACCATAGAGCTTTCCACCAGCCAAATATGCATATAGTATAGCTGTTTCATTCCATCATTCTCTATGTGTTACTTTGCCAGCATATTCCATGTGCTGACCCGTTTCGGGCTGCAACGTTAATGTTGCAGACTTTTCAGACGACGATTAAGGTGTTTTTAGGTCGTGGTTCTATACTCAGTGATGCTGTTGGAGTTGATGGACCTATTTACCTTCCAAGTCTTCTGCTGTTATCAATCTTAGATGGCCTTAAGCCATATTTGTGTAATAAGTTCTCTTCGGAGACATCGATGTAATAAGTGTGTGATTGCCACTCTGCTATAAATCCTTCGATGTACTGTGTGGTGTCAGCATTACTGATCCAGGGATGACACCGGAGCACAGTAGACTTGATCCATTCGGGGCTGGTCGCTACACCCGATCCCCATCTTCCCCGATCTCTCCCGCTCGCCCCATCCTTCGCCTCGCCCTCTCCCTCTTCCCGTGCACCGCCTTCCCCCATCTCCATCGAGCCCCTTTGCCTCGCCCTTTCTCCTCAATGCGCCGGCGACCATGCCCCCGCCATCCCCGCTCCTTGCTGCCTCCCCGCCTCCGGCGAGTGCCTCCTCTGTGCTCGAGCTTCTCCGCCTCAGCCGCCTCCTCCCGCTCGCCGTGGCCGCTGTCGCGGAGCTTCGAGCCTCTGGCAGCAGTAGCTGCAGGTCCGGCAGCCTTGCTTCCTCCTCTGGTCAAGGCTCCCCGAGATTCGGGCATCGCCCGAGCGCTCCTTGCCACGCACGGCTCCCTGCGTCTGTGGTTTCGCCTCCTCTGCTCGTCGCCCAGTGCCTCGACGCCCCTGCGCCGCCCGAGTACTCAGTGCCGCCATGTTTGCTACTGCTCCTCTTCATCGAGCCGCACCCCGTCCGTTGCATCTTCGCCATGTCCCTGCTGGCTCTGTCGCGAGGAAGAACAGCGCCGCGCCCTGCTTCCTCTGGATTGAAAGCGAGCGCCCGCTCCACTCGACGTGTTGACCGCATCGCTCGCACGGGCCGGCCTTGTCTCGGCCTGCAACGGCTCCTGATGGACCTCCATGACGCCCGCGCCTAGGCCTCCTTGCGCAAGGCCCAGCGTGTCAGCACCCCTCTGCAGCCTGCTCCTTTGACCGGGCCAAAGCCCATGGGTGAGCCCACCCACATCCCAGCGCCCTCTTTTTTTCCCTTACCTGTTGGACCAGCCAGCAGATTCGGCCCATATTGGGTTTTTTCCCGTTCTGCGATTTTCCTAATTACCAGTGCACCGCATATTTATAGATTGGACCCTATACTTCATGCATATAATAACTCTCAATCCGTGCATCATATGGAAAAACTTTATATATGAAATATGCTTAGAATTGCATCTAGTTTCATAATATGTCACTTTCATCCATGGTTAAAATGTCTAAAATGTTGTTTGTCTAAATTTGCCCCTATGCCATGCTAAAACGTTTTCATTCGTAACTAAATAACCGTAACTCCGAATTTAACAAACTTTATATGTAAATGGGGTAGAATTTTGCATAGTTTAACATGGTGGCATCTCTTTGCATGTTTAACAACTCTAAAATTGTGTTTAGGGCAGATCAGTACCAAACCTAAAATATGCACATGAGGAGTTTCCGGATTTGTTGTTTGTTGTTCCCGGCCTCATTTAAACTTGACTAGATGGGTAATTTTCATTTGCTTCACCCTCTTGCCATGTTTAACAACATTTAATATTGTTGGGTACATAAACGAGATTGAACTAAATAATTGATGTGGTGTTCCGTCAATATGCAACTCGTCACATATTGAGCTCCATTTAATTTGTAGGATTGCTTGTGCACTTTGCCATGTCATGCCTCTTTAAACCGGACATGCATCATACTTGTTTGTGCATCATGCCATGTTCATGTCGTGGTTGTTTACTATGCTGTGTGCTTCTTTTCCGGTGTTTGCTTCTTCGGGTTAGTTCCGGTAACGTCGCGTTTGTGAGGACCCGTTTGTCTACGCCCGTTTGTCTTCTTCGTGGACTCGTTCTTCTTCCTTGCGGGATTTCAGGCAAGATGATCATACCCTCGAAATCACTACTATCTTTGCTTTGCTAGATGCTCGCTCTTTTGCTGGCCTATGCTGCGATACCTACCACTTGCTTATCATGCCTCCTACTTTGTTGAACCAAGCCTCTAACCCACCTTGTCCTAGCAAACCGTTGTTTGGCTATATTACCGCTTTGCTGAGCCCCTCTTATAGCGTTGTTAGTTGAAGGTGAAGATTGAAGTTTGTTCCTTGTTGGAACATGGAGATGTTGTGCCTTGTTGGAACATGTTTACTGGTTGGGATATCACAATATATCTTATTTAATTAATGCATCTATATACTTGGTAAAGGGTGGAAGGCTCGGCCTTATGCCTGGTGTTTTGTTCCACTCTTGCCGCCCTAGTTTCTATCATATCGGTGTTATGTTCCCGGATTTTGCGTCCCTTACGCGGTTGGGCTATAATGGGAACCCCTTGATTGTTCGCCTTAAGTAAAGCTCTTCCAGCAATGCCCAACATTGGTTTTACCATTCGCCACCTACCCTTTTTCTTTCCCTTGGGTCGGCCAGCCCAAGGGTCATCATTATTTTACCCCCCCGGGCCAGTGCTCCTCTGAGTGTTGGTCCAAAATGTCAGCCGCCGGTAGCCACCAGGGGCAACTCTGGGCTGGCCTACCGGAAGTTTAGACAATTCGGTGTGCCCTGAGAAAGAGATATGTGCAGCTCCTATCGGGATTTGTCGGCACATTCGGGCGGTGTTGCTGGTTTAGTTTTACCCCGTCGAAATGTCTTGTTGTACCGGGATACCAAGTCTGATTGGAATGTCTCGGGAGGAGGTCTATTCCTTCGTTGACCGTGAGAGCTTGTCATGGGCTAAGTTGGGACACCCCTGCAGGGATTTGAACTTTCGAAAGCCGTGCCCGTGGTTATGGGCAGATGGGAATTTGTTAACGTTCGATTGTAGAAAACCTAAAGTCGACCTTAATTAAAATGTATCAACTGCGTGTGTAACCGTGATGGTCTCTTTCCGGTCGGGTCCGGGAAGTGAACACGGTTGTTGGAGTTATGCTTGCCATAGGTTGTTTAGGATCACTTCTTGATCATACTGTTAACGACCGTGCTTTGCCTTCTCTTCTCGCTCTCTTTTGCGTATGTTTAGCCACCATACATGCTAGTCGGTTGCTGCAGCTCCACCTCATTCCTTTTACCTTACCCATAAGCTTAAATAGTCTTGATCGCGAGGGTGCGAGATTGCTGAGTCCCTGTGGCTCACAGATACTTCCAAAACCAGCTTGCAGGTGCCGATGAGTCCGTGCAGATGACGCGACCCAGCTTAGGAGGAGCTCGATGAAGATCTTGTCCTTTGTGTTGTTTCGTTCTAGTTGATCAGTAGTGGAGCCCAGTTGGGGTCGATCGGGGACCTTTGTCGCATTTGGGGTTCTTCTTTTATTTTGGTTCCGTAGTCGGACCTTGGTTGTATTTGGATGATGTATTGTTTTATTCATGTAATTGTGTGAAGTGGCGATTGTAAGCCAACTATGTATCTCTTTCCCTTATGTATTACATGGGTTGTGCGAAGATTACCTCACTTGCGACATTGCTTTCAATGCGGTTATGCCTCTAAGTCGTGCTTCGACACGTGGGAGATATAGCCGCATCGAGGGCGTTACAAGTTGGTAATCAGAGCCTTCCCCGACCTTAGGAGCCCCATTGCTTGATCATTTTTAGCGGCCGAGTTGTGTCTAGAAAAATGTTTTGAGTCATTTAGGAATTATATATCGAGAGTTTAGGAATTCTTTTTACTTCCCAGTCCCCTCATCGCTCTGGTAAGGCATCCTGACGTAGAGTTTTGACTCTTCTCTTCTCAAATTTCACTAATTTTCTTTAGGATCATGCAGGTATCTTGGAATCGTTCCGATGGTTTTATGACGAGAACATTGTCTTGGTGCCTCCTGTCAGTGGTTTTGTGGAAGTGTCCCGGGGAGTTGAGCTCTGAGGTGTTGTCATCATAATTTTATCATTGCAATTCTGGAATACCTGAGTTTAGTACGTCGACATCGAAAATCTCTTTTATGCAGTTCGTTGGTGAGATAACCTCGACGCCACCTAGTACTGGGGCGGGAGTTCGGGAGTACGCCATAACTTGTATAACGGATGCTTTTCGAAGGTTGAGGTAGATGATTTCCGAAGGTTTCTTGGTTATGTGTTGAAGGATGGATACAGCTGGATGTAGGATTTGCTAGTTTTGGGTGAGATATTATGCTTCCCCTGTATCCCCAACACCTGATTGCATAACCGAAATTTTTTGGGAGTTTATATGTGGGAATTCAAGTAGCTCTTAGGATATCTTTTCCGACAGATGTATGATATGAAATTGGGGTTCGACGTCTAGTGGCCCGCCTATTCACGGTCGGTTTTACAGTGGTCTCGTTGTGTCTTAAAGAGTCCTTGGCTATGCCGACTCGGGGACGCTTCATATGTCATGTGCACTGCCTTGTACATGATGGTGCTGTACGATCGAGCCCGTGTAGGCCCCACCACGAAAACTTCGGACGAAATCTCTATCATATGTTTGTTCCGGCTTATTTTGCAAGCCAATCCTTTGTTTTGTTTTGAGTTGTGGTATTCGAGTTGCTTCGAAGTCAAATGTTGATTCCATACCTTTTCCAAGCGGTGGTCTCATCGCCCTACATCGATGTGCCCGTGCGTGCGTCTCCCTGGTGTGTGTGCTATGTGTGTGATGCTGAGGGTGGGAGATGAGTGAAGGAGTGTTGAGCGATTTCGTTCACATCGATGTGCGTTTCCACCATTCTGTGCTGATAAAACGTTTTCTAGGATTACCGCCAGTCCGTCACGGCGCCATTCCACCCCGTTGCCAGGTCATATGCGTACACACACCGTACACAAACTGTTCCCACCTAGTATCTTCGGCCGTATTTTCATCAGCACTAAATGCAACCTCCCACGCCTCACCGTACCATTGGTCTACCAGGCGGGAGCGCGCGAGCTCGTCCGCTATTTCGCCACTCTCAAGTCTAATCAGCCAAAAGAGAGAGATGAGGAATTAAAAGAAAAAGTAGAGGGAGACTAAAGGAAGGAGATTGAAAAAGAAAGGAAAGTGCACGTGGAATTTGCCTAGGTCCTCATGTTGGAGTTTAAAAAGTCTCTTGGCTGATTCGGTTGTGTTTGCTAAAAAACAGGAATTAGGAAAGAAAGGAAACAAAAGGTTCACGTGCTATTGATTTGCATAGGGAGTAGTAGGCCTTTTGGTTTAACAAAAAAGAGGGTGGCTGTGTGCCGCACTACAGAGAGATAGATCATCAGGACAGAAAAAAAATCAACCTTTTCAGTACGTCCATTTTTTTCGGGTTGCTTCTTGCTTATGCATGCACATCCGTCAAGTTGTTACGTGAATCCCTCTGTGTCTTAGGCTCGCGTCTCTAGTACAGACTAGCCTAGGACCAGCACACAACCACTTTGAACAAATGTTCATCTTGCATTAATTAACGTGGTTGTAGAATTTTTTTCTACATATATAAAGCCAACCCAGCTCCACATATTTTTACACCGTGTATCCATACGTTCACCTGGCAATCGCTTTACCCAACTTTTGGCGTTACTTGACACCGCTGGTCGCCGATCACCGCCTGCTGCATGGTAAGAACTTGTAAGACATTGATATTTGCTTTACTGTGAGCGTTTTACCACCCCATCCTACTAGTTATAGGAACATTATTTTTGAATTTTGTTTCTTGTTTCTACTAATCATGACAGGATCTAGAGTTAATTCATGGGCTTTGTCGATCGCGGGAGACATGCCATCATCTATACAAATTCCACAACGACCACGAGAGGTGCATAAACATCCAAATGCACATGATCAGGTTAATGTTCCTATATCATCATTTAATGGCCGTTTTAGACATGCTTTATATATTGAATGGGAGTTTGACATAAATAATATATTTGCTTCCCATAATTTTGATGAACGTAAAAAAGCTAATGTTGCGGTTGGTTCTTTCGTTGGTTATGCTTTAGTTTCGTGGAGTGAATATTGTCGGTTACACCCTAATTATATACCTATTATTTGGGATGATTTGAAACTTGCCATGCGACATACATTCGTCCCCGCTTATTATACTCGTGACATGATTAAAAAGTTGCAACATTTAAAACAAGGTAGTGACACTGTAACGAAATATTATGATGATTTACAAACTATCTTATTGCATTCCTCTTTAGAAGAAACTGAAGATGATTTTATGGATAGATTTTGGGGAGAATTAAACTGTGACATTCAGGAGATACTAATGCATGAACAATGTTATCTTATGGACCATTTGTTTCGTCTTGCTTGCAAAGCTGAACAGGAGATAACAAGACATATTGCCCAGAAGACAAACAAGCGGAAGGTGGAAATCCCAAGAGTTGCGATGGTTGTTCCTTCCACCACTGCGCCTACTATGACAACAACATCCATTGTTGTGAGCACTACTTCACCTCCACCATGTGACCTGTCGCCACCTATAGTGCCTACATCATCTAAGTTAACCATAATAGGTAATGACAAAGGTATTAATCTTCCACCTCCACATGAGTATGATGAGTGCCTTGTTAATTTAAATGCACCATGCGATGAGCTACCTACTACACTACAAAAAAATACACTTCCGTGATGATACATGTTTGTCACAGTAGGTTGCATTTTCTGTCATGCATGTACATCCATGACGATTTTATGATAGAATCAAGATAGTCATACCTGTGCTGTCGTAGAAGTGTTCCATGACATTACCAAAATTATCATCATGGAAGTGTCCACTTCCATGACGATAAATCCCGCGTCACAGAAGTGCTTTCGTCAAGGGTGACCGACACGTGGCATCCACCGTAACGGAACGCCGTTAAGCTATCGGGTCAGGTTTTGGATCCGATAACCCGTTAACAGCCCCGACCAATGGGGATTTTCCACGTGTAAAATCATCATTGGCTGGAGGAAACACGTGCCGGCTCATCGTTGGGACAGATGTCATCCACTCATTGGACAGAAGGCGCCTATGATACGATGACACGTGGCACGACCCAACAGAGGCCCATTCCTGTGAAAAGGCCGGCCCGTTTGACTTGGTCAAAAGGTGGCGGGCCGGCCCATGTAAAGCCTGTTAACGGTCTGTTCGCATATAGCCCATTTACAGGCCCCGAACCCAAGGCCCGTTACACCCTATCCGAATTAGGCCCAGTAGCGTCATCTGGGCCACCCACTATGATTCCAGCCCGTTTTCACTTCTGGCCCATGTATGGCCGATGACGTCTTTCGGCCCATATGAGGCCCTATGTAACTCTTGGCCTATTAACGGCCCGTGGTGAAACTGGCCCGTAATGAACAGTGTATCACTTTACACCCATTAACGACCCGTGGTGAAACTGGCCCGTAATAAACAGTGTATCACTTTATATGCATTAACAGCCCGTTATTCCGTTGGGCTGTTTCCAACCCATGTTATCTTTCGGCCTTCTCAGAGCCCATTTATTCTTGGCTCATTTCCAGCATTCGTTTACTTACCGCCCATTACTGTCATTTTCTGCTTGTGGGCCAAATTCAGCCCGTGGTTACAGTCGGCCCATTTGTGGTCCATTAATACGTTGGGCCATTTTCATAGCGTCATCAAATACGGCCTATTAACGATGGCCCGTTATGGTTGGCCCATGAACGGACGATTCCAACTCTAGCCCGTTTACGCCCATAATGCGGCCTGTTATTGCCCCATGTTTGGCCAATCGATCATACTGCCCGTATAAGGCCCATTGATGATACGGCCCGTAGAAGGCCCATTGTTTCTACGGCCCGTAGAAGGCCCACTGTTTCTACGGCCCGTAGAAGGCCCACTCACACGTATTACATCCACTGGGCATCAAAGTTTGCCACCAGTGCAAATAAATGCGCCGACAAAAGAATATACAAAACTGAGAGCACTCTAGGACTGGCCAGGTCGGCCCCCCAAACAACTGAAGAAGCTGATTAGACCTCAGTTGTGTCAATGATAGATGCATCAACACTAGATTTAAGGCATGATGGTGCGCACGGCAGTCCTCTGACATCTTCATTGCATCTTTGACTTCAAGTCGGAGCTGAGCTGAAGCAAGCCTTTACGCTTTAAGTTGAGACTAAAGAGGTCGAACTGATTGAGGCAGCGACTACATAGAGGTTGTCTCACACCTGCTGGTGAGTAGCTTCAACTCACTGTCTTCATCAAGACAGGACCTTGGGGTCATCTCGCTGTCCTCAAGATGGTTTGGCTCACTATCTTCCCTAAAGTTCTGCCTGGCATAAGAGATATGAGTCTGAAAGAGAAACAAGGAGACACGTAACAGGTTTCACAAATATATAAGAAAATAAATGGATCTGTTCTGCATAAGGAACATGTTTTTACAACTACAATTTGACACTGGTAGTTGTTGCAAAAATCCAATCAGATGTAAACAACAAAGCAAACAGCAGTGGAGGAAATGATGCCTATCCAAATCTATACTAGAACAAAGTTTGAAGGCTTGAGAAGGATGAACTTACATTACATGTTAACGCGGGCTGGACAAAGCCCTTCTCCATGTTGATGGAAGGATAATTCAATAAATTCCCCAAAGAAAATTCTTTATAAGCGTTGCCATTATTCTACATTTTGCAAAGAGTAAATATAGATCAAATAATATTGGAAGATATAGAGGATAATGAAGCTCAAGTGCAGACTGATGATACATAATCAAATAGCAATTAATTAAGTACAACGTTACAAGGCAAAGGGGAGAGAGGTACTAACAAGAGCAATGTAGAGCCCATTATTGTTTTGAGATCATATGATCCTTTGAGCAAGGAGATTCATCTGAAATTAGTTTTCATACAAGAGAGAAGGTAAGGCACAAGCAGAAATTTAGGAGTTCAAATTTTGAATTGATATCATAGACAGTACGTGACGCTGGGCTCCCAGCAGTTCTAATAGGGGTTTGGCCACTCGAGTAGGGGTAAAGTGTGGTACAGTTGGGCCTGTGTTTTTTGTGGCTGCTGATCTATCGGATTTAACAGGTATCACTACCTTTTCCAAATACCTAGTTTGTACTCCTTGAGGATCTGCACTCACCCTCTTCGTTTTGGACATCTATTACGAAAGAACAACATTTGACTGGAAAAACATAGTGTGACGACACATGGAATAGGTACAGAAAATGGATAAGTATGGCATATACTCATATATGATGCTTAAACTAAGCAGATGGTGTAACAAAGTTGAAGTAATGCAAGAGGTCAGATGCAAAATATGTGCGACCAATACAACTTTGCAAAGTTAGAGCAAGCACTTTGATGGGTGAATAAGATAGGCCATCCTCCACCATGCCAAGTTTGTTAGCGAGTGGATCGTTCCGCAATATTCCTCTCGTGCACCCATTCTCATATTCATTTTGATAATGTTCAATATCTGACATGCATGAAAACATAAAAACAAGTGAGATTTTCTTTGTAATGCAGAAGTGATTCTAATCCAATACTTCCTCCCTGTAAACCCCTTTGTGCTATCTCTGCAATTCTTTTAAAAGATGCCATGCATGCTGTAATTTGTTGTGTGCATTAATATAATGTGGCCTACTACTCAAAATATGAGAGCTCCAGAAGTGATGACACTTCGCAGATGATAGCTTCGACATATAGTAAAGAAGAACAAGTCGACCTGACCTGACAGATTCAAAATATACTAAGGGAGAACAACTCGACCTGACCAGTCGACCGCAAGAGAAGAGTATCATCTTAAAGAAGAGCAGAAGATCAAGCAGATTGAAGATATTACAAGTCTTTGAATACAATGTCGGTTGGCCACCCATGATGAACCAGAGCGCACAAAGAAATACTATTCTTTCCGGTTTCTCCATATGTGGCTCACATGCATTTCGAAACTAAAGTAGGAACATTTAGCTAACCAATTAAACATCTCTTAGTTTTACTAATATCAGCAATAATATCAGATATGAATTTGTACAACTAAGCTTGTTTAGCTCGATGGGTGGAGCAGTGCTATTATGACACGAACCACGTAGGCTGATTGTGGTCATCATAAAATGGGGGAAAACATAAGCATGATGAGTATGATGTTGACCGTGGTAGTGGGATGACAGATCTGAAGCTGCAAACTGCGCAAAGGGTAGTTAGCAACTGATGTTTGCTTTGAAATAACAACTAAGATTTGGTATGGACAAGAAACTACGGTCAACAAGTGACAAAGAAATGCAATTATGCTGTCTCTCTATATGTCGCGACATGCATTTGGAAACTCAAGTGGGACCTTTAGCTAACCAATTAAATGTGTCGGTTAACTAATATCAGTATCATACCACAATCATATTTGAACAACTAAGCTTTCGAATTCTGAGTGTTGTGTTGTTTAGCTTGAAGGGTGGAGTAATGCTAGTATGATAGAAAACACCTACGCAGATCATAGTAGAGTAGATAAAAGGGGAAAACCCTAAGCATCAAGAGAAAAATCAGGAAAGTGGAACTAGCTGGACCAGTGGGTGGCGCACATGCTTTTCAAAAAGAATATAGGAACATTAGGTGACCAATTAAACGTTCTCTGTTTTAGTGATATGAGCATCATATCAGATTCGTATTTCAACACGTAAGCTTTGGGTTGAGGTCTTGAGGAGCAGTGCTAGCACGACACGAAGCACCTACGATGATGGTAGTGTATATAAAGGGGGAAACCATAAGCTTTATGAGTATAGTGCCCGTGCCATGGCGGATCTGAAGGTGCAAACCGGACAAAACTACTTCACAACCAATGTTTGCTTTCAACTAGCCACTACGATTTGGTACGGACAAGAAAAGTAGAGTAAACAAATTATGATCTATTTTCCGGGTGAGATCAATAACTTAAGCACATATGGAAGAGTACCACCTCTCTTGCGACGCCGTGTAGGCCTACGTTGATACATTGAGGGTGCTGCGGGTGCGATGGCTGTCGGCGGCGGGGAAGAAGACTTTAGATGGCAAACGGCTGGGTCAGGGGATATATCCTGTTGCCGTGGATGAGGCGGTCGTGGGAGCGGCAACGGCAAGGTGGATGACTGCGCCGATGAAGCGAGAGGAGGTGATGAAAGGATCCTGGTCCAGCGCCATGGATGAGAGACGCCCATCTCTTGCAGTGGACGACGGGGTAGGGATAGCGGCTCCGGCAAGGTGGAGGATGGGGTGGCGGACGGAGGAGGCTGGCCGCAGTGCAGAGGTTGTCGTGCCGCCGACAGTGTATGAATGGGGAAAATGGAGGGGAGGGGGGATCTCAAACTTTGGGACGCGCTTCTCTGAAATGGGGGAAAGTTGCGAACTTATCCCCCGTTTAAAATTTCGGACATCGCGTCGGTTGGGGATAGGACGGTAATCTCGCATCTCCCAAATATTTGCCGGTAACTATTTCGGGCGAGGAGAGGGTGTTTTGCCGCCCACGGTTGGCGCCCACGGTGTATGAACGGGGCTGACAGGTAGGGCGGTTGTGTCATGTCTGATGGAAGTTACACATCTGCCCCTATTTAAAATATTAGCCTACATTGATTTCGGACGAGGAGAGTTTGTTTTGCCGCCCACCGTGTATGAATGGGGAAATGGAGGAAGAGACACATGTCTTTCGGACGAGCTTGAATCAAATGTGTTTTGCCGCCCACGTTTGGCGCCCACCGTGTCTGAATGGGCTCAGAGGCCGTCGTGTCACGTCTGATTGAAGTTACTAGTCTACCCCTATCGACAACAGTGTAAATCCGGTTGATAAGGATGTCAAGTGTCAGGGGTAGACAGTAATTTCCATCTCGCAAACACTTGCTTCGGGCAGTCCACAAATTATAGTGGGTGTTTAGCCACTTCGTTCAAAACTTGGGAGAATTAGCATTCACGTTTGCCCTGGGACCTGGCAAACTAAATTCAAATCCAATTTGTATTCGATTACGAATATCCACAGATAATTCTACGTTTTGTTATTTATTTCTTCAAAACCACAACAAAGATTTATTTCACCTTTATATATGATTATGATTTAGAAATGCCGTGATCTTCGAATTCAGTAGGTTGGATACACTCTGAGTCAAACAGTTATTTCATCCAATACAATATGCTCACACGAAAAACAGTTCACCTTATGTCAATCATACAAGTACCGAGGTTTACCTCGCCTAAAAAATTCGGATCATTACAACACATGGACAACATAGGGGGTCTTGCAACATAATCCATTCAGAGACATGACACAACATGCACGTACAATAATCTAATGACAATTTCAACTGGTATCTAAAGAAGAACCGGGACTACCTTGGGCTTCAGATAGCAGAAACAGCAGGACCTCCTCCGCCTTCAAGTGCAACATTCTTACTTCCTCCAATTCTTGGGTTGCTTGCATAATGCGTGCCGCTAATTCCGCAATTTCCAGCCTCAAGATAAATATTACCTCATTCATGGCAGCCACACCATCTCTTTCTGCCTCTAGTAGAGCCTCAAGCACTATAATATCTGTGCTCAGACTGCTCTCCGGCGGTGTTGCCTCTGAACTGCTACCATCTGGTAACATGGATGGCGCACTGCTTCCACAAATAGATTCTGGGGTTGTACATTGTGTCCTAGTGTGAACGGCATCCTGAAAGGTTTCCGCTGGACATCAGTAAGAGATAGTTATCGTATGATCCAGGCAGTAAGCTTACATGGTAAACGACGGACGAATTATTGCCGAGCATGTCAAACTATATTTAAATGGTTCGAAGCAGCATCAGCCGAAAAGAAATTAAAATGGTAAGATGAAACTAGGGATGTAAGTGGCAAATAAACGACATCCGCCAGTCCCATCTAGTTAGTTTTTGCTACCTCCCTAGTTCATTTTCCTCAAAAAACAAAAACTCTTTTGAACTATCATACCACCAGTGGACTTTAATCAGGATTAAACGGGACCCAGTTGACATCCCTAGTTGAAAGGGAGTGTACAACCGCTATATTTAAGTTGCCAAGGCATCTAAGCAGTTGAAATAATCTAAGAAAGCACTTAACAGTGTGGCCTCATATAAACTACGAAGACAGTTTTGTGATGAAGTTGAGAGGAAAAGTTAAGGACTCAAATGAAATAGGCATGCATTTCTTTAGGATAGTACAGTAGGTACTGCTGACATATTGACCAACTCAGGTATAGCGTAATAACAAATAAGCATTCGAATAAAGCAATACAGCAAAGCAAACAACTGAACTATTTGTAATTCGGTAGGATTACACGTTGAGGGCACAAGCCAAGAAAGCAGCCCACTCGCATTACATTTCACATGTACTAAAATACACTGGCTTACCATATGTTGTTGTGAAGCCTAGCTGCTGTTGCAATGTTCTTTGAAGATATCGTCAGCATCCCGTGGTTGCAAATCTAGTTGTTGTAGTTTATTCTGCACCATCTATTTAGGTAAAATTAATTTTAGTCGCATGCACTGGTCCGAATTGATCATCAATGGTTCATCTAAACTAATGAGAGAAGGGTGTGTGCATACACGACAATATATCTGCTTCCCTCTATTTTTATGCTTGTTCGAGGTGCCAGCCCCAAAAGAACAAATATTTTGCTTGATGGGGTTGGCAGCTCCATAATTAATAGAAGCATCAAATTAGTCATGCAACTTGGGAAGATCAAGAACACACAAACAAGTAATGAACAGAGGCTCGGAGCAGTATTGTAATAGCTAGCATCAGAAAATGTAGGGTAAAACAAACAAAAAACAGCGGAACCACATGCTAGTTTGCTGATGTGTAATTAAGCATAAAGAACATTAAGCAGTCTGATGGAACCAACAGGTGGCATCAGAACAAAACTAAAGCATATTAACTATATGTGCACTGGTATGTAATTTAGCACATGTAACATGTTCACTGCCAGAAGTATGGCCCTATAGGTGCAAGCAGAATAACGCGTCTCATGAAAAACTGAATGATGCCCTGAAGAAATTCAAAGGTGCAGTGCTTATGCTAGGAAAGTGAACGTAGGCGCCGGCCGTTGGATAATAGTACCTGATTCTCGGCGGCGTATGGGTATCGTTGTCATACTTGATAGCTAAGGATCGTCGATGGTGCTCGTGTTGCGGTTGAGTTTGGGCAGGCTATCACCGTCGCTGAAGGGCTCCAGTGCTATGGTCGCGATGCCTGTCGGCATACAAGAAAGCTCATCTGTGGTAAGTGAACAGTTGCATGATAAAGAGAAAAACGGAAGGAGTACAAATCGAAATAACCTGATGAGGCTGCGATGTCGGTAAAGCAGGGCCGGTGTAGTTGAATATGGCGTCTGTGGAGCGGGTCCGGTGTAGTGGACGAAGGCTTCGGCGGGCGTGTTGTATAGTGCTTTCGGTGAGGCGGATCTGTTGCGACGGACGAGGGCTTGTATGAAGGGCCAGCGAAGGGGCGGACGAGGGAGTCAGTGAAGGGCCTACGCTGTAGTGGACGAGGGCACCGGTTAAGCAGATCCGGTGCAGTGGACCATGATGGCGGTCAAGGAGATCTGGAGCGGTGGACAAGACAGTCGCTGAAGCGGCTCTGGTGAAGTGGTGAGTTGGCAGTTGGGGGTTCCAAGGTGCGGAAGGTAGATTCGGCGGGGTGTGAGGTCCACCGCTGCGGCGGAGGACTAGATTCGGTGGCTTGTCATGGTTGGGGGGGTCGGGAAGGGGAAGGGGAGGGGCTCTGGGGAAGAATGTTGGGGCAAAGAGGGGAAAACAATGGAGTTAACAAAGCAGCCCTTTTCCGTTCATGTGGCAGGGGTAAAACAGGAATATCGCAGGGCTAAACTTTCGGGCGCATGATATTTCGATGTGAGTGGGAAGTTTGAAAGCTTTTGGCGCCTAAAATTATAAGTATTCTGCTCTCGTACGACCGACTATGATATCATGGCCGACAATTTGTTTGTTTTGCATGCAAAAAATGTGCAAGTTTTGAAAATCAATGTCTCTAACTCGAAACTTAGATTGTCCATTCAATTCAAATATGGATCATTGAGCTACTACAAGCAAATACCATCATACGGTCCAATTCAAATGAAATTCCAAATGTGTTTATCCTAAATATGATGACAAAAGCAAAAGTGTGTATGTGTATGAATAAAGTGGATGATTATAAAGTTTGGACATGCCCGTATGTGTATATCTCTAGGTTTGATATATGAATTTGAAATCACGAAATCCCGGCTTAAAAAATGTACCTCCATTTAAATGAATTACAAAAGCTAATGATGGAGTCTAATTCCAAAATTCCAATATTAGATTTGTAATTCTGGTACATCAAGGTATATCACGCATGTTCAAAAGTATTGTTATCTCATAGTACAAACTGTGAAACAAATTGATCAACCGTGAGTGCACAATATCTCAATTACGCTAAAGTCCCTCAAATATAGACACCTCACTCTTTATCTAAAGTCAACCCCCCCACCACACACACACATAGAGAAGTCGTTCTCTCCCCCAAACACCAACACACGAGCACATTAACACCCTTCTCTCTTGTAAAGTCCGGACCCCAACATAGGTCTCTATCACTTTGTCTCTCGGGCATGCACACATCTCTTCCCTCACTCTCTAGGTCTCCTGCTATCTCTCTTACCCATGCACTATGTAGAGTGTATATTTCCCATACACACAAAACGTCGCCCCCAAACGTCTATCTCCCTAGTTATGTGGTTCTCGCGCACTCACCTCACACACCACCCCCACCGCAAACAAGCACACTTTGTCTCCTTGTGCACCACTCTCCTCTTTCTATCTCTCCCACACGCGGACCCGCCCCAGCTCCTTCCCTGTATACATATATGTCGTGACTCTTCGCATAGCTCCCTAATGTATAATCGTTCTCGATTTCGCACATTATTCTCTACACCATCTATTATAGATCTCTCATTAAGTCCCTATCACACACACGATGACTCGCTTCCCTTGCGTCTCCGTTCATAGGCCAATTTCGGACAACATCAACATTGTCTCCCTATCTATACGCCATTTATGGACACAAACGACCCCTCTCGCCCCCTCTCTTCCTCTCTCTCTCTCTCTCTCTCCGTCACTAGCTCTCTCTTTCTCTCGCTCTCACATCCCTCTCCCACACACACACTCGATGTCTCTTCCAAATAGTTTGCCCCCCCCTGTCCGCACCCATGCTATCTCGCTACTACACATGTCACACCATTCCCCCTTCCCTTATACTAGGTTTACATCATCAGTGGTCTCTCTACTCCATATACACTCTCTCCCTCTCACACACAAACGCGTGCACAAACACACACATACACGCACAAACACCCATTTATGTGGATCCTAATCTCTCCTCATGTCGGCATGTGTATCTCACACACTCACTCTCTAATTATGTATATGTATCTCCACGTTACACAACACAAAGCCCCATGTACATGTCTCTCTCTATCCTCCACACACATAGACACAAAGAATTTGTTATCATTGCCTCAGTCTCTAACATATCACACACGGACACACACACACTCTCTCTCTCTCTCGCAAACACGCTCAACAAGGGTTTCCCCGTGAATAACTTACCGTCTATTCATCAACAGTCGTGGCAGTACGGCGAACACGAGACGTGAAAAAGAATAAATCTACACGTGCTTAGACCACCTAGTATGACTACTAGGACTAGAGCAAGCCAAAAAGCGCGCCGCCGTCACCCCCTCCTTGTTGGCGACGGGAAAATCTTTGTTTTACACAGTCGAGAAGTCATTGTGCTAAGGCCCCACATGCCGAGGCGTTGAATAGAATGTAGATGCTAGTTTACAGAAGCAAGTATCGATAATACATTTGTATCTCCATACTTATATTTCTTCTCTTATAAAAAACTGAGTTGGTGATGATGGTACGTGTGCCATCTTGCGTATAGACCGTCCGATCTATATCTGACGGATGGAAATTAAACTAAAAGATACCCACACCCCTCTCCACATTTGCAGACAAGGCCTTCCCTCGTTCATCCTTATCTCCAACAAACCTCATTGTTGAGAAATTAAGAAAGGAAGCCTCTGGAACAAACTGGCCTGGTGGCCGCTGCCGGCATCGTCAATCCCCATGCCTCCGCTTAATCCGACCACCAACCACCACCACACCCCACTCCTCTTCACCTTATCTCATATTTCTCGAGATATCATTAGTTTTTACACATGGGATTACTCCCGCAAGGGTCAATCACAACAAGTGTTTTATAAAAAATGCATCTTGATGTTCCGTGCAATGCACGGATCTTGCTAGTACTCCTACACAAGACTAAGTTGGTGATGCAGGTGTGTCTGCCATCCGTCGTTTCTGACCATTAGATCTACATCTAACGATTGTGAGGTAAGTTGTTGCCTTTTCTCACCAACATCCCACTTGTCTACCAATTTGCAGAAAAACCCATAATTAGTATCTTAAAACCAACCACATCCCTCCCTGACCTCACCAAAACAGCCCAAGGAATATATTCTAATTGAAACATAATATATCTCTAGTGACATATGTATATCAAAATTAGAGTGTTTTGTACCAAGTTTGTGAATAAGTATTATTCTAATTATGATTCGTTGCAACACACATGAACATTGCTAGTATTTCCAACCATGCATTTTTTCCTAGTATTCCATAGTTTTGAGTTTTCCATCAAGATATTAGTCACTCATGGTTGATATTTACTTTCAATCATGTACACATATGCACTATATAACTAGCCTTGCTTATTGGCTTCCAAAGCTTAACTTTCACTCCTACTTACAATATGTAGAGTATTTAACAAAAAACTACCACTTTCAACCAGCCCTAGGAAGAATCCATTGTACAAAAATAGCAAAAACATACCCAAAATTTCTTAATCCACGCCAAAATCTACCTAGTACTCCTATCGATTAGGTTCGTTTAAACCCATTTATGACAGGGTTGGCCCACACGTCCGTGCTGACGAGGCAGCTTAAACCAACACATTTTGTTTGATCGTTGACACGAGGGACCCACATACGACCTTCTATCCTGTTATTCCCCCTCAAATCATTATTTTTCCTGAACATTACTTCAAACAGTACTAATGCGTGTTCGTCGGTGGCACCGGTGATGAGTGAGTTGGCCGCCGCTCCGCTGGACGGGTCGGACGCCGCGCTGGCCTCCGCACGGGTTGGCAGGCTGGTCCAAGCATGACTCACGAGCGAGCAAACCGCCGCGCTGGCCTTTGCTCGAGCCAGATGGCTGGCCTTAGCGCGGCGCGCGCGAGCAAGCCGCCGCGCTGCCGTGCCAATCTAGCTAGCAAACCTTGCAGACAAGCAGCTGGACGAAGCTATCTTGGCTAGCTAGCGGCTGCGAGCGCCGGACGGAGTTGGCATCCGGGCTGCCGCAACATGGGCTCCGCACCGCCGGCGGTTTTGACCTCGCCTTCTGCCAGCGGCGGTAGCAGCGTCCCATGGCCGAGGATGACTAGGTGGACGGGCTAGAGGTAGGAGGTCACTCGAGGATTTTTGTTGGTAAGAGCATGTACAATGGTTGATAAGGTAGTCTTATCTTAAGTCTGCCACGTATGCAAGTGGTAGCAGTTTCTTGGCATTTTAGTGGTTTCTTGCATTATTAGAGCAAGTACAATAGAGCTGAGTCAGCGGGCTATAAGAAATAAACTAGTATATTTTTGCTTAGTTGGAGGAAAGAGAAGAGGAGAGAGAAGGTAAGTGGGCTCTTCGTGAAGAGCCAGCTCTAGCACGTGCTCCTAGGCACTTTATGAGAATGAGAAGTGGGCCACATAATAAAAAAAGTAGTACACTATTTTGATCTATTATTGTACATGTTGGCTATAAGATGGGCTGTAGATGACATGGCACTGGCTTATGGCCATCAGCAGATGATAGGGGTTTCTTGTAAGGAACAATGTAATTACTACTAGCGACAAAAGACGATTCTAGTTTGCATTGTACTCCAACGAGTACTACTAGTGGCCGCAGGAGTGTATACCTTGTTTTGTGGGTTCGATCCCGGCCGTACGCACGGCAGCCTTTAAAAAAATAGTACTACTACACTTCGCTGCGAGCCAATATTTTACACGGGTAGTTTGAGTTTTGAAGTCAAACGGACGTGTGGCCCCACAATTTGGGTGCACTGGACATCCTAGCCACGTGAACGGGGTTTCCTTCCCAGCATCCCATGGCTCATGTGCTCGCCCTAGCCGCACCTCGCTTGCAGCTTCCTCATTAGCTAGTAGCATATTTAAACTAGCGCCTCCCAATTAAGCCCGAGGAGTCGGAAAAGCCTCGCGGGGCATTGGGAACTGTGTAATATGGCTCTGTACGTAAAGTGCTCTACTCCCTCCGTCTAGGTGTGTAAGTCACCTTACGAAAACCAAATAATCCCAAAAGACTTAGGCACTGTACATTAACTCCCTTCTCGTTTTTTGCTTTGTGGCATATCAACCAATAAGATATGTGGGCTGTGCATGCTTTCAATGACTTGAGACTACCAAACATAACATGTAGTGGTTAGTTCATTGCATGCAATGCTATTAATTAGCAAAAAGACATTAAGTTTTATCATTTTCCTCTCCGTCTTGGTTGTGATGCACAACATAAAATGACTTACACACCTAGACGGAGGAAGTACTACTACTCTACAGCTTGCGGCGTTGCACTGTAACATCCCAATTTTTCAATTTGAAATGTTATACATAGATCATTCTTGCATATCATATTTTATTGCATTTCATCTCCCGAACCTCGAAATCCTAAGCAACTCAAGGGCCCTCGGAGAGAGTTGGGGATTTCCCCGGTTTTTAAATTTGATTTTATCAAATTTTGAAACGAGGATTTTGGTTTTAATTATTTTTCTCTCCAAAAATATTTCATATTAAAATATATGAGAGGAGATAATATGACTTGTCCAAAATAAATGAAATATTGGAGGAAAAATATTAAAATCAATATTTGTTCTATTTTGTATTTTATTTGCATTAGAAAATTTGCACGTTTTCAAAATTGCATTTTAGGGCCAAGAAAATGTTCACCTCGTTCTAAATATTTTATTTAGACGAAGAAAATTTGTTTTGGCATTTTTAGAATTTTAATTTATTTTCTAGGATTTTTTTAGTTTTGGCGGAATTATTTAAAAAAAACGCCAGGGCTAACTGGGCCGAAGCCCACCCGCCAGGCCCACCTCCCCGCGCCGCCGTCTCCTAGCGGGACCGCCGCCGCGCCACCCGAACCGGAGTCCGGCTCGGACTCCGCTTCCCCCGCTCCGTGCCCCCATCCCCAAGCTGAGCCCCACCGCCCCTTGGAGTCGCCCACCCTGCCGCCGTGAGCCGCTGACCCCGCCGCTGCAAGCCGCCGCGCCGCCGTCGCCCGCTGCCGCGCCGCCCCGCCGCCCTTTGCCCGCTACCGCGCTGCCCCTCGCCGTCGCCGCCGTCGCCGCCCCGCGCTGCCCGCCGCTGACCGGAGCCGCCGCTGTGTTGGACCTCGCCGAAGGTATAGCGCCGTTCGTTTTTTTAGAAAACCGGTTCAGTTTTCGTTAGAAAACTCAAGCTTGTTTTTTTCGGTTTGCCGGTTTTTTTCCGGTTTATTTTAGTGGAAGTTCGCCCGTACATTCATTTTAACGAATGGTTTTTGCTCGTTAGTTACAAATAACGAACGCTCGTTCATTAGCTTGTTCGCCAGTTTTCTTTTATCGGATCATTCCATGATTATTTCTGATCGCGATTTCTGATCCAATTTTCGTTCTAATTTATCTTTTCGCTCGTTAGTCGGAATCAGGCGATTCAAGCGCCTAGATCTTCGTCTTGAGACTCTCTTTCCATTTAATCAACTTGCACAAGTTTTTGCTACTATAAAAAATGACATAGGTCTAGATTACTAAATGGATCTTGTTTCTTTCGCCGTTTGAGTTTCGTTGCTCCGTTCGATTTGATTCTTTTTGCAAACCGGAGTTCTTAAGTAGAACTTCCTGGTCAGATCTTCTTATTTGAGATTTACTCGTGTTTCTTTGCTTGATTGCTTATGTAAGTTATTGTTTTTTGCGATAGAATTCCCGGAGTGCGAAGCGTGTTATCTGGAGTCTCTAGGTTACGCGGATCGTCAGCAAGGCAAGTAACACTTTGATCATATCCCTTTATCACCCAGTTTTTATGCATTAGCACCAATCCTCAAATGTTGCATGGTTAGGATGTCATTAACATGTGGGTTGGGAAGTAGTTGATGAGGTAGAACCTATTACCCTGTTGCATTCAAACCCTTGGGAGTTAATTCTATGAGTTGCTTATATTGCTATGCTATGCTCGTAGACGAGGTTTGGGTGAGTGAAATCCATGACAGATGTGAGATTTATAATTAATGGTTCAACTTAAGGTGGCAACTTAAATACACATCTGGGTGGATTGAGGCACCTGGAGTACCTAGTGTTGCCTGTATTTTTTTTGGAAATCCCGGAGTACCCGTGTGATCTTCCTATGGACCGCCACCCAAGCTCAAAGGGAACTGAGGTTATTCATGCTAGAAATTTCCGCGTGCCGCCACAAGCTATTATGGGCTCTAGCATAGCTGAGTAAGTTACATGAAGCTCTTGAAGAGGTGGATCAGCAGGTAGTGGGATTGTAGGTTTGGTATAGTTTGCCCGGAGTAGAGAGTTAATGTTTCTAAAAGACTGTGTCTCGGTCATCCATTTCTCAAACACCATGTAGTGCGAGAAAACCAACGGAGGAGATCGAGTCTTGTGGGGAAAAGTGCGCAAACCTGTGCAGAGTGTATAAACTAATCATGGTTAGCCGTGTCCCCGGTTATGGACAATCTTGAGTATCTAGTACTTGGAGTATCTTAAGTATCTCATCACTCTAAATTAATATTGTTGGGTTGATAATTACTTTAATTGGGATTGAGTTGGAGGAACCTTCTCAATGATGTTTCAACTACCATGATAGTTAAATTAAAATCTATTCCTTTGTTGTAGGGAAAAATTGGCTTTTCGCAAAACTATAACCATAGAGCTTTCCACCAGCCAAATATGCATGTAGTGATAGCATTATTCTGTTCTTGCTCTACTGTGTTATTTTGCCAGCATATTCCATGTGCTGACCTGTTTTCGGGCTGGAACGTATTATGTTGTAGACTTTTCAGACGAGGAGTAAGGTTCGTTAGGTCGTTGCCGTGCAGCTCAGCTATGCCGTTGGAGTTGACGGACTCACTTTATCTTCCAAGCCTTCCGCTGTTATCGTATTAGATGGCCTTAAGCCTTATTTGTTGTAATAAGTTCTCTTTGGAGACATTCGATGTAATAAGTGTGTGATTGCTACTCTGTTATAAATCCCCGAGTACTGTGTGTGTCAGCATTACCGATCTAGGGATGACACTGAAGCACAGAGACTTGACCATTTGAGGTCGGGTCGCTACAAAATGGTATCAGAGCACACGCTGAGTGTAGGACATGACCACTAAGCTAAAAGCCATAGATTACTATTCTCTTCTCATTTCTGACTCCTCTCCATTTTCTACTCTTTAGGATGGCGGATGCAAGGAACAAGTTTGCACAACCGGATGAAGAAGCACCTTTTGGACAACACTTGAAGGAAGTCACTAGGTACCTGAACATAGGAATACCAAGCTTCACCGGGACCTACAACGCCACCTTACCAGAAGAGGAGCGATGGATGATTCAAGTTCAAGGTTCAGGAAGGACCTTCATGCCAGTCACTAAACCCATAGAGTTTTCCTTCGATGCACCAACTTGGAGTCTAGGAAGGAGTATGGCAGCTCACATCACCATGGGACGCATTGGAGAAGTTTATCACAAGGAGCTTAAAGACACTATCTACCAGATCTGTGGGCGCCGAGATGAGCAATGGGAGATGATCAACACCAGGAAGGATAGATCAATTGCAGCTTTCATCCAGGAACTAAACCAGCACATTCGACGCCAGGAGAATCAGATGTGCGCAGGCATGATAGATCTGAAGAAGGCAATGACTAGGATTGCGGAACTGGAGGAAGAACTCAAGGCTACACGTGAAGATTATGAGGAGGAAATCGTTGTACTAGTGGAGACAAATGACGACCTGATTAAGAAGATCGGAATATTCATGGGAGACCCCACACCAGTAGAAGAAGACGAAGAACCCAAGGAGATTCGCCCGGAAGACTACATGATCATCGACGACACCAACTCTGACCTGAGCGATGATGACTTTGAAGACGAAGCTGCAGCAGATATCATGGAGTCTGCAACCGAGGAATATTTCTAGTAGACCACCACATCAGTAGTAGTATTCCACCATGTAAATAGAGTAGTCCGAGCACTTTTGCGATAGTTAGACCGATTGTATGACTTGATTGATTGATTGAGTGAAATGTTTGTGTTTGTCTCATGTGCATATGGGTAGTGCTTTCTCATTAGACCTCACTCTATTCTAATCTCACACCTCTAAACCCATCAGATGCCTCCGAGACATGACCCCGGATTTGCATTCCCACCGGAGCTCACTCAGTTGATCCAACAACAGAATACCCTGATGCAGTTGTTAGTTCAGAACCAAGGCAACAACAATAACAACAATCCACCACCACCACCACCAGTTGACAACTCAGCCCGTTTTCTGAGGTTGCAACCGCCGGTGTTTTCCAGTAGTACCGAGCCTATAGTAGCAGATGATTGGCTCCGCAGGTTGGAAGGGAGTTAACCACTGCAGGATGTACTGATGCTGAGAAGGTACGTTTTGCTGCACACCAGTTGGATGGACCAGCAACATCATGGTGGGAGAATTACACTATCACCTACCCCATAGCCACGGTGACATGGGACCAGTTTTAGCAAGCTTTCCGTACCGCCCATGTCTCAACTGGAGCCATGAATTTGAAGAAGCGTGAGTTTCACAACTTATGCCAGGGGAACCATACTGTGGCTCAGTACGTGGATGAGTTTTAGCAAGTTATCTCGCTATGTCCCTGATGATGTGGCCACAGATGCCGCAAAGCTGGCGAAGTTTATGGAAGGGCTGAATGATGAGATGAGCATGCAGTTGATGGTGGCAACATTCAACAACTACCAGGAGTTGGTAGATAAGGTTCTTATGATTGAAGGGAAGCAACAGCAGATTGAGAGCCATAAGAGGAAGTATGGACAAGGGAGGTATAACTCAGGAGCTCAGCAGAAACCTCGCCTAACCCCGAACTCGGGAGGACTTGTTCATAACCATGGAGGCCATACCCATAATGGAGGAAGTAACCATAACCATGCTGGCCCAAGGAATGGGAATGGAGCAAGAAACAAGCAGAACCGCCCCAATCCAGCCACGCTACTTGTTTCAAGTGCGGGAAGACTGGACACTATGCCATGGAGTGCCCTGGAGGGAAGAATGGAAATGGAAATGGGAGCGCTGGGAAGAAGCCCAATCCATTCAACAAAGGACAAGTGAACCACGTTAACGTGGAGGAGGTTGAAGAGCAGCCAGACGCGGTTATAGGTAAGTTTTTGGTTAAGTCATTTACCGCTCTTGTTCTTTTTGATACCGGTGCATCACATTCATACATATCAAGCGAATTCGTGGATACGTTTAAACTACCAACCCAAACCCTTAGGACCCCTCTGTTAGTAAGCTCACCTGGAGCAGAGTATATGGCTAGTCGATGGTGTGACCAGATATCCTTAACCATGGCAACCATGTTTTTCCTTCCGACCTAATTATCTTGGAGTCACAAGGATTGGATGTGATATTAGGAATGGACTGGATGTCAATGTATGGAGGAAACATTGACTGTGTTAGTAAGTCAATTTGTCTCATCACCCCGGAGGGAAAAAGGATCAAGTATATATCTAGGCATGCGCCAAGAAGTAGCCAAGTAAATACCCTCACAGGAGTTGTTCAGGAGGAAGTGCCTGTAGTAAAGGATTATCCGGATGTTTTCCTAGAGGAGTTACCAGGCATGCCACTGGATCGAGATATCGAGTTTTTGATAGAGTTACTGCCAGGCACAAGGCCAATATCCAAGAGACCCTATAGGATGCCCGCGAATGATCTGGAGGAGATTAAGAAACAGATCAAGGAGTTATTGGAGAAAGGTTACATTCGACGGAGTTCATCACCATGGGGAGCCCCAGTGCTTTTGGTTGAGAAGAAGGATAAGTCCCTAAGAATGGTTGTTGATTATCGGGCCTTCGAGGTAACGATTAAGAACAAGCACCCATTGACGATGATCAATGATCTATTTGACCAGTCGCAAGGAGATAAGGTGTTTTCAAAGATCAATCTGCGATCATGATATCATCAGTTGAAGATACGAGAGAAGGATATACCAAAGACAGCCTTCACCACACGGTACGGGCTATATGAATATATGGTCATGTCATTTGGACTGACTAACACCCCTGCCTATTTCATGAGCATGATGAACAAGGTGTTCATGGAATATTTGGATAAGTTTGTTGTGGTGTTCATTGATGATATAATAGTATATTCGAAGAATGAAGAGGAACACAAGGAGCATTTGCGTTTAGTTCTCGATAAACTCAGGGAACATCAGTTATATGCCAAGTTTAGCAAATGCGAGTTTTGGTTGAAAGAAGTCGGATTCCTTGGACATGTTATATCAGCAGAAGGTATAGCAGTAGATCCCACCAAGGTTCAGTCACTCACTGAATGGTTGGCACCCACTTCAGTTAGCGAGATCCGCAGTTTTCTTGGACTCGCAGGATACTACCGTAGATTCATTGAGAATTTTTCAAAGACTGCAAAGCCCATGACAGAATTATTGAAGAAGGATACCAAGTTTAAATGGATGGAAGATTGCGAGGCAAGTTTCCAGGAGCTGAAGAAACGTTTGACTACAGCCCTAGTGCTGACACTGCCAGATATACGTAAGGATTTTCAAGTGTATTGCGACGCCTCTCGCTTAGGACTTGGAAGTGTGCTTATGTAGGACGGAAGAGTTGTTTCGTATGCCTCATGACAACTAAAACCACACGAGTTAAATTATGCCACGCATGATTTGGAGCTAGCAGCCGTAGTGCATGCGTTGAAGACTTGGAGACATTACCTTATTGGAAACTATTGTGATGTGTACACGAATCATATGAGTTTGAAGTACATTTTCACCCAGAAGGAGCTGAACCTTAGGCAGAGAAGATGGTTGGAGCTTATAAAGGATTATGACATGAAGCTTCATTATCATCCAGGAAAGGCCAATGTCGTAGCAGATGCTTTGAGCCGGAAGAGCTATGCTAATACCCTAATAAGCACGAGATTGCCAAAGGAGTTAGCAGAGGATCTCTGGGAACTTCGATTGGAGATTGTTCCTAGAGGTTTTGTTGCAACAATGGAGGTGCAGTCTACATTGTTGGGAAACATTCGGGAAGCTCAGAAGGATGACAAAGAGATTGCCGAGATAAAGGAGAAAATGAGCGAAGGAAAGGCCATAGGTTTTCATGAGGATGAGCACGACACCGTGTAGTTTGAGGACCGTGTGTATGTGCCCAATAACACAGAGATCAGGAAGTTAATACTCCAGGAGGCACATGACTCACCATACTCGATACACCCCGGAAACACCAAGATGTATTTGGATTTAAAGGAACGTTTTTGGTGGACAGGGATGAAGAAGGATATCGCCGAGTATGTGGCCGCATGTGATGTATGTCAAAGAGTGAAGGCAGAGCATCAAAAGCCAGCAGGATTGTTACAGCCTATGCCGATACCCGAATGGAAGTGGGATAAACTTGGCATGGATTTTATCACCGGATTTCCCATGACCAAATCAGGATATGATTTTATATGGGTAGTAGTTGACCGTTTGACCAAAGTGGCACACTTTATCCGAGTGAAAACAACTTATACCAGTGCAAAGTTGGCCAAGATATATATGACCAGAATCATATGTCTGCATGGAGTTCTGAGGACCATCGTATCAGATAGAGGAACACAATTTACTTCAAAGTTTTGGCATCAGCTACACTAGACTTTGGGAACGAGATTGGAGTTTAGTACAACATTTCACCCGCAGACGGATGGACAGACCGAGAGAGTCAATCAGATTCTAGAGGACATGTTAAGAGCCTGTGCGCTAGATTATGGATCTAGTTGGGATGACAATCTGCCTTACATAGAGTTCTCATACAACAATAGTTACCAAGCCAGTTTGAAGATGGCACCGTTCGAAGCCCTGTATGGACGAAGGTGTAGAACACCATTGATGTGGGATGAAGTCGGAGACCGACAGTTGTTTGGACCAGACTTGATCAAAGAGTCTGAGGAGAAGGTTAAACTGATCCGGGATAGACTGAAGATAGCTCAATCCAGACAGAAGAGTTATGCAGATTCGAAACGCAAGGAGGTAACCTATGAAATTGGAGACAAAGCATACCTGCAAGTATCACCTCTGCGAGGAGTGAAACGTTTTGGAGTCAAGGGAAAGTTAGCCCCGAGATTTGTAGGACCATATCGTGTTTTGGAACGGATGGGAGAAGTTGCCTACAAGTTGGAGTTACCTGAAGGACTGTCAGGAGTTCACGATGTGTTTCACGTTTCCTAGTTGAAGAAGTGCCATGCTGAGATGGCCGACATACCGCTAAGAGATACTGTACCCTTGGAGGCGATTCAGTTGGACAATGACTTGACTTATGAAGAGAAGCGAGTCATGATTTTGAAGTTTGCTAGTAGAGCCACCCGCAACAAGGTCATCAAGTTTTGCAAAGTTCAGTGGAGCCACCATAACGAGGACGAAGCCACGTGGGAACGAGAGGATGATCTCCACAAAGACCACCCACACCTATTTTCTAGCCAATCCGAATCTCGACGGCGAGATTCATCTTAAGGGGGGTAGGTTTGTAACATCCCAAATTTTCAATTTGGAATGTTTTACATAGATCATTCTTGCATATCATATTTTATTGCATTTCGTCTCGCGATCCTCGAAATCCTAAGCAACTCAAGGACCCTCGGAGAGAGTTGGGGATTTCCCCGGTTTTCAAATTTGATTTTACCAAATTTTAAAACGAGGATTTTGGTTTTAATTTTTTTGTCTCCGAAAATATTTCATATTAAAATATATGAGAGGAGATAATATGACTTCTCCAAAATAAATGAAATATTGGAGGAAAAATATTAAAATCAATATTTGTTCTATTTTGTATTTTATTTGCAATTTTGTTTGCATTAGAAAATTTGCATGTTTTCAAAATTGTATTTTAAGGCCAAGAAAATGTTCATCTCATTCTAAATATTTTATTTAGACGAAGAAAATTTATTTGAAATTTTTAGAATTTTATTTTATTTTCTAGGATTTTTTTTAGTTTCGGCAGAATTATTAAAAAAACGCCAGGGCTAACTGGGCCAAAGCCCAGCCGCCAGGACCACCCCCCCGCGCCGGCTTCTCCTAGCGGGAGACCGCCGCCGCGTCGCCCGAACCGGAGTCCGGCTCGGACTTCGCTTCCCTCGCACCGTGCCCCCTTCCCCAAGCCGGGCCCCCTCCGTAAAAGCCGCGCCCCGCCCCTTGGAGCCGCCCACCCCGCCACCGCGAGCCGCCGACCCCTCCGCTGCAAGCCGCCGCGCCGCCGTCGCCCGCTGCCGCGCCGCCCCTCGCCGGAGCCGCCGCTGCCGCCCCGCGCTGCCCGCCGCTCGCCACAGCCACCGCCGTGCCGGACCTCGCCGGAGGTATAGCGCCATTCATTTTTTAGAAAACCGGTTCGGTTTTCGTTAGAAAACTCTAGCTTTTTTCGGTTCGCATGTTTTTTTCTTGTTTTTTAGCGGACGTTCGCCCGTACGTTCGTTTTAACGAACGGTTTTCGCTCGTTAGTTAAAGATAATGAACGCTCGTTCATTAGCCTGTTCGTCGGTTTTCTTTTATCAGATTATTCCGCGATTATTTCTGATCGTGATTTCTGATCCGATTTTCGTTCTAGTTTATCTTTTCGCTCGTTAGTCGGAATCAGGCGATTCAAGCGCCTAGATCTTCGTCTCGAGACTCTCTTTCTGTTTAATCAACTTGCACAAGTTTTTGCTACTGTAAGAATTGACCTAGGTCTAGATTAGTAAATGGATCTTGTTTCTTTCGCCGTTTGAGTTTCGTTGCTCCGTTCGATTTGATTCTTTTTGCAAACCGGAGTTCTTAAGTAGAACTTTCTGGTTAGATCTTCTTATTTGAGATTTACCCGTGTTTCTTTGCTTGATTGCTCATGTAAGTTATTGTTTGTTTGCGATAGAATTCCCGGAGTGCGAAGCTTGTTATCTGGAGTCTCTAGGTTACGCGGATCGTCAGCAAGGCAAGTAACACTTTGATCATACCCCTTTATCACCCAGTTTTTATGCATTAGCACCAATCCTCAAATGTTGCATGGTTAGGATGTCATTAACATGTGGGTTGGGAAGTAGTTGATGAGGTAGAACCTATTACCCTGTTACATTCAAACCCTTGGGAGTTAATTCTATGCGTTGCTTATATTGCTATGCTATGCTCGTAGATGAGGTTTGGGTGAGTGAAATCCATGACAGATGTGAGATTTATAATTAATGGTTCAACTTAAGGTGGCAACTTAAATACACATTTGGGTGGATTGAGGCACCTGGAGTACCCAGTGTTGCCTGTATTTTTTTGGAAATCCCGGAGTACCCGTGTGATCTTCCTATGGACCGCCACCCAGGCTCAAAGGGAACTGAGATTATTCATGCTAGAAACTTCCATGTGCAGCCACAAGCCATTATGGGTTCTAGCATAGCTGAGTAAGTTACGTGAAGCTCTTGAAGAGGTGGATCGGCAGGTAGTGGGATTGTAGGTTTGGTATGGTCTGCCCGGAGTAGAGAGTTACTGTTTCTGAAAGACTGTGTCTCGGTCATCCGTTTCTCAAACACCATGTAGTGCGAGAAAACCAACGGAGGAGATCGAGTCTTGTGGGGAAAAGTGCGCAAACCTGTGCAGAGTGTATAAACTAATCATGGTTAGCCGTGTCCCCGGTTATGGACAATCTTGAGTATCTAGTACTTGGAGTATCTTAAGTATCTCATCACTCTAAATTAATATTGTTGGGTTGATAATTACTTTAATTGGGATTGAGTTGGAGGAACCTTCTCAATGATGTTTCAACTACCATGATAGTTAAATTAAAATCTATTCCTTTGTTGTAGGGAAAAGTTGGCTTTTCGCAAAACTATAACCATAGAGCTTTCCACCAGCCAAATATGCATGTAGTGATAGCATTATTCTGTTCTTGCTCTACTGTGTTATTTTGCCAGCATATTCCATGTGCTGACCCGTTTTCGGGCTGCAACGTATTATGTTGCAGACTTTTCAGACGAGGAGTAAGGTTCGTTAGGTCGTTGCCGTGCAAGTCAGCTATGCCGTTGGAGTTGATGGACTCACTTTATCTTCCAAGCCTTCTGCTGTTATCGTATTAGATGGCCTTAAGCCATATTTATTGTAATAAGTTCTCTTTGGAGACATTCAATGTAATAAGTGTGTGATTGCTACTCTGTTATAAATCCTCGAGTACTGTGTGTGTCAGCATTACCGATACAGGGATGACACTGAAGCACAGAGACTTGACCGTTTGAGGTCGGGTCGCTACATGCACACATGGACTTCACTCCATTATCGGCTCTACTATAAAAGAAATTCCTCTTGACGTGTTTTTTTGAAACGGAGGCAAAAGCTTTGCTTCATCTCATTCATAAAGAAGGAACTACTAACAAAGTTCAACGAGATCCATTACACCTCCACAAATGGAAGCGAAAAGCCTAGTCTCGCTGTATCAAATAACTCAAATGTTCTGCCCCTGTAGTAACCGTGGCTGATAAACATGCTGCTAGTGTGTGCATGAGAGGAGCGGCTGAGTAGGCCAGCTACGTGAGAGGAGCGGCTGAATAGAGCACCGAGAGTACCCACTAGGCCACTACGCAGGTGTACTTCCCCTACATTGATAGTACAGCAATGGTTCTAGAGAACAGTAGTACCCTCCACTTCCAACTATAGCTCCTTGGCCCTGAGATTCAAGAGTTCAAAACTGGTGCACTATACTAGACTAGACTAGAAGTACAGTACATCGCACTACTAGTTGAGAAAAGTAGTACTAGTACTGCCACAGTACGAGTACGTACTCCCCCGTCACATAATGTAAGGCGTTTTTTGACACTAGTTGGCGTGTACAAAAAATGGCAAAAACATACCCAAAATTTCTTAATCCACGCCAAAAACTACCAAAAATTTCTTACTAGTGCTATTATTTATAGTATAATGCAATCCCATAACGTTCCATAATCCCTTTCTTTCAAAAAAAATCTCTTCTAGAGAGAAGATTGCTATCTCTACGCGAGCTTCTCATAGGCGAGCGCCACCGCATGCAGTCATGTGAGAGAGAGGGAGACATCCATGCAGCATGCAGAGAGAGGAGAATGCGGGTGGACAACCAATGGGCTGCATGGGGCATTTATAGCTGCTAGCTCCTCCCATCCATGCGCCAGGGGTATTTCCGTCCAGAAAGCATGCAGCGAGCCCCTGCCTTGGTATCCGGGTGTGCTCTTATGCGTATAGTAAAAAGAATCGGAGGGAGTACTAGTAGTAAATAATAGCCTCACCCCTTCGCTGAGGAACAATCTACAGTTGGAAGGGACGAGGCCCTGAGGTTACTAAGCTCTTATCTCCTCCTCGCCAGTTCCCCTCCCCCCGAAGAGAAGGCAGTTCATCGCTTCTCCCATGGATTCGCCAGGCGGTTCTCCTCCTCGTCGGGGCTGGGAGACCTTGGACGAAGATCCTGTGGGAGAAATCGCATGCCGCTCCGACGTCCTCACCGCCGCAAGACTCGGTGCTTCCTGCACCAACTTTTTCAAGACGCTGCTTAAACAGGCTATGCTTGTTGGTCTTCCATGCGTCCTTGAGGAGAAGGTTCTTCTATGGGACAATCCTTCGAACAGTCCACCGCTCCCTGGCCGTGGTTGCACATTGACTCCGCTAGAGTTGCTGACGTTGACAGGTAGTCGGATTTTGTCCGATGAGCAGGCCAGTAATGGAGTTTGATAATGTAGTACTTAGTTATTCCATTTCCATCCCGTAATTTCTCTGATGCCCACCGTCTTATATATAGGTCTGGGTCGGTGCCAATGAAGATTGGCTTGCATACCTCCGTCCGGATACCACCATCATTTTGCACAACATCCAGAGAAGTGCGGCCGTTCCGGTAGACCCCTTCTCCACCATTGGGATCGGCCTTCCGGACTTGCTGGGCTTGAATACGTATGATGATGCCTACATGAGATTGAAGAAGATAGAAATTGTGGACCCACCGACAAAGCGACGCAGCTACAACGATTACTATCTCACTGCGGTGTTCGACATAAGGATTGCCATCAATGCAAGAGGCAGTAACGGCAGAGGCTGGCGCATGTTGGCGGCGACAGATTTGTACCCCTACACGTTCGAAGACGCCGTGCACCATCTAGGCCGCATCTTCGCGGTGACAAGCCAGGGGACTTGTTTCATCTGGTTGCCATCCTACGGTATGGGAGATTACAAACGGAATGCACAAACCATCATTTGCATCCCTAACGGTACTCCATTATTTTGCAGGGACCAGTCATCCCCCGATCAAAATAAGATCGCTGATCCTGGATGTGCATTTGCATCCGTGATTCGGTCTAACCTGGAACCTTGTAGCTGACTTTGGCATATTGGGATCAACTATCTTAGCAGTCATTACCCATGGTACCACTGATGTGCAACATGGTCACACAATCTACCATGATCGGACCGTCACCATCTACCCAGGTATTCCATTTTTTAACCCTCTCGCCTTCTCTTTCATTGTTGTACTAGTAGTATACTTTGTAGTACTAGTAGGAGTACTTTTTTACCTTGGAGGACGCGTATAGCTAGCTAGGCCCTTGAAGAATTGAACCCACTAGCTGCCACCATTTTTGTTTTTCCATGTCTTACTATCTCATCCATGTAGCCAAGAGTGGCTATATATAATAAGCCAGTTATTTTACTTCCTCTATACCGGAGTAGTACTATTTGCTGCACAGTATTACTGACCACCATATTTGAGCACAACATTATTATGCATGGACCTTGACTATGTACGTCACCATGTGTCTAGATCTGGGATGCCGCGTGTACCAGATGAACGGCGCCGAGTTCGACCACAGTGATGCTACGTGGGTGCCGAGGAACACTCTTGGAGAGTACTCGCTTTTCATCAGGGACAGCTACGCCATTGTGAGGAGATGCCACCTTCCGTGCACGACATGGAAGGCCTGCCGTTCATGAATCATTATTGTGTCTTCAATGCACACCGCTGGATGAACGACATGCTAGGACACGCTATCCCTGATTTATGCCGCTTCAGCTTGATGAGTCTCCATTGTGTGGAACCGGAGTAGAAAGCTGCGACAATGATTCCCGTTGTCCACCGCTATGGATCGTGCCATCCATGAAGAACACCTGGGACTGGAACCTGGAGGAGGACATGTAGCCCATCTATAACGTGTAAGTGGAGTACGGTAATTGTGAGCGGTAGCGCTGTGAATATATGTAGACTAGTCATGCACAAATTAATCACATGAATTGGAGATGAACTTGTGTGGCATACTGGCATTTGTCCTTTAGAATTTATTAGTAGTAAACGTGTTATGTGTACGTGCAACTTGTGTAGTTGTTGCACGGGCTCCAACACGCTCTTTGAGAAAAAAGGTGGCACAACTTTGGATATACGTGACGGGGCGGCATCATACAGTAGCATCGTTCGCTATAGTTGTAGTACACTCATACTAGGACGACAACTCCTATAAAACCTTGCACTTGGCTCTTTGCCTCTTCGGGAGGTTCAACAGTTCGTACTCGTGTGAACCTTGCACTTGGCTCTTCGCCTCTTCGGAAGGTCCAACAATGATGATACTACAGTACAATATGCTTCTGGCAATCTGACACCAATTGAACTGCTGCACGTCCACCGCGAGGGCGAGGGCGAGGGTGAGGGAGAGGGAGAGGGCGCTATAGTCAAAACCCTCTCCTCGTCATGCGAACCACCGCGCGCGTGGGCGAGGGAGAGGCATAGTAAGCAAGCTTCTCCTCGTTCGACGAGTTGATGAGACACATCAAAGCAGTACTAGTCCATACTGCATCCTTTCCGATTAATATGGCTTAATTTGAAATGAGAAAAATACACTGGCGGTCAACGTATGTAACAATAAGCTCTTTACGACCACTATATATAGTTTTGCGGCGATTATACGATCACTAGCTCATCGTAGAGCACCATATTGCACCCTACTGACTGGCCACATAGTCGACGTGGCACTTTGTTGACTGGTTAAATTGTCACCTGGTTTCTGGGTCCCACCTGTCAGTTGGCAAAGCAAAGAAATCAGTTAAACAAAACTTTACGTAGGCGCGACACGAGTCCAACCCTTGCGCGCGAACCGGCCTGGCTGTATATGTGAGTGCATGCACGTGTCCTCCCTCGGTCTTCCAACAAAGAGTGTACATCGGCTATAAAACAAAGAGTGTAGTACATGATGTACATCTACACTTCCAATGCATTTAGCCTTTAATCTAAATCGATATTGATTGACTAATGCACCAACTTGTGTTGTAGGTATAGGCTACATGTCTATCCTTAATTACAGCATGCAACAACCTTCATTTAATCTTCTTATCTCAATGGTCGCATGCGCACATAAGCCTGCTACTTTTGGGCGTTAATTATGCCCTGGTCAATGTGTAAATCTCTAAATATACAGTCTTTCGCGGACGTAGGGAGTAGGTTGAGCACTTGAGCGTGAGCGTGTGTGTTGCGTCATGTGCTGTGTGCCGCATGGGTGCGTGAGTGTTGCGTGCGTCCATGTGTATGTGTGAGTGTTGCATGTTGCATGCATGCATGCATGGGGCTTACTCCCTCCCATTGACATGTTCATATTTCAAGCTTCCTCTGTTCCCTCCATATGGTGATACTCCCTCTGTTCCCAAATAGTACGGAGTAAAAGCCTCCCTCTGTTCCCAAATACAGAGTATTTGTCTTTCTACAGATTTCAACAAGTGACTAGGCACGGAGCAAAATGAGTGAAGTGAGCGTAGAGGCATAGGGATACTGTAGAAAGGAAGTCCTCGCGATCCATTATTCCCCATCTTGGTCAGAGAGAACTATTCAACTAGTCTTCATAGTGAAGTGACAATACACGCTGCAATAGATGGGACACGTAATTAATAAGCTGAACCAGCGTGTTGGTGTTACTAAATCAGCCTTACCCAGTACTGCGATCTCTTCTTCTTCCTCCTCTCTTCCCCATCGTCGGCCGCACACCATTTACCCCCGCTCACTGCTCGCCCGCCCGCGCCATCTTCCTTGGTAGCTCGCGCATACCATATCCCCCCACTCACTGCTCGGCCACACGAGGAGAAGCTTCTTTGCTCGCCCGCCCAAATCCACTTCCCCGCTGGCTCGCAGGCACCGAAAACCCCAATGGCAGAACCGACTGACACACAGAGCCGTAATTGGAATTCCCTCCCCGATGTTCTCTTGGAGCAAATCTGTAGTCATATGGACCTGCTCAGCACCGTCCGTCTGGCCGCATGCTCGGTGTCTTTGTACCGTCTACTTGTCTGCAACCGGCCGGCTCTTTTCAAGACACCCTGCTTGCTGATGCCCGATCCTCGCAGGTGGCCCAGACACCGACTTGACGATCCTACGGGGGTTGCCGTGGTGCCCCTCGACATGCTACCACTACCCGTCCACCTGTCCTTCATGCGCGGCCACTACTGGGCGGGCATGAAGGCCAACTGGATCGTCCTCATCCACCACACCGGTAGTACATGGCGTCTCATGGATATCTACACCCAGCGAGAGATGACCCTTCCATCATTGGATACCGCCGCCATCGAGCCTCGTGGCCCGCCGGACACTCCTGCCTACTACGCACGAGACACGTCAAGCTTTTGGCTCGACCTCTGTTTGCAGAAAGTTGTAATCTGCGAAGTGACCACACCATCAGAAGACTACATGGATTACAAGCTGATTGCCTTGTTCAACGTGGGATTAGTCTATCTGGAATCCGGTTGCCATACATGGTTATGGCTCATCATCAATCCTGTTGAGGCAACATTTCTGTCTAATGCTATAGTGCACGATGGCATCGTTTACGTGGTCGACGCACAGTTTGGCTTCCTATACTGGTGGAATCTATCGTCGTGTAATTGTTCTATCTCATCTCATCTTTACCTTATGAATACGACTGCCTGTTCATTCGTTACAAATTTAGAATGCATAGCATGTCTATAACCACATCATTGCTATATGTTCCTCTCATTTCCTAGATTTTTATGACCACACATGTTATTGTTAGAGTTGATATGAGAACAATTGGCATCTAATCATTGTTAGAATACATATTATGAGCATAACACCATGATTGCTATATGTTACTCTCGTTTACAAGATTTTTATAACAACGCATGTTATTGCTTAGAGTTGATATGAGAATAGTAGTAGTAAGTGCTATGGTAGAATATGAGTAGGCGCTGTCATAGCTGTTTTCCTCTCATTGTTACATGATGTTTGAACCATGACATATTGCTAGAATATGAAAGCCATTGGCTTATTTTTTTTAACTTGGGGTATGATTATGACCACGACATTGCAATTCTCTGTCTATGATATGTGTCACTGTTATAATAATCTTAATTCCACACATACTCTGAACATGATTGTTTATTTTTGTCCTTTTGGTCTCCAATTTGAATTGTTGTAGCAGACGCAAATGCGCTGGCCTTCATGATTCCAGGACCTGGAATCATACTAGCCAATGGGTGGTGGTTTGTCGCTCGTTCAGCTGACGGCGGTCATTTGATGCTCATTCGCACGTACCAAATTGACCAAACCATTACATCAAACCACATGCAGTACAATGCGTGGGACGTTCATGACATTGATGGCTATGGATGCTTCGTGTTCGAGAAAGATCCCAACTCTGTTGGGCCAGGCGTATTCAACTGGAGGCGGGTTTACAGCCTCGGCAACCACTCCTTGTTCCTCGGGCTCAATTATCCAATCATCCAACCAATCATCGATCATATCACCGGCGATGATTACTGTGCTATGCAACTTCCATTCGCGAGGGGGGCTGTGTTTACACATCATACCATGGGTTTCATGAATCACCATATCCAGAGATTCGTCGACACAGCTTGTTGCTAGATAATCTTCAGTGTGTGAAAGGCATCAAGCTTCCATGCGATGGATGGCTTTTGCAAACCCGACATGCGGCGATGTGGTTCATGCCAACAACAAATATGCACAACTTGATTCGTGCTGATATCTAGACTGAGCCATGTATTCTGCTGCTGTAGCACGACCCTCTTTTGTTGGATATTATGTACTATTGTTAGTTTGAAGCACTCCTCTGGTTTGAAGGATAGATACCTTCCTGGGATCAAGTGCATCCTAACTCACCTGCGTAGGATGTACTGATAATGATGATGGAGATGCTGTGCAGAAGCCATATATATATTAGTTAAACTCCAAGTGCGTACTTGTTAGTTAAACCTATGTATAAATTGTGACACTAAATACGACTAGTGTACGTCGGTCAAATTATTCATCATGTCCACACATTGAATTGACCTGACAACATGCTGCGCGTGAGGTGACACAAGAATCCCGGCGGCGTGTTCGGGTATTCTGGACTTCAGATTTGGAGTACCACTTATCTGTCGAAATCTTTCATCATTCACTTAAAACAGTCGATTGATCATACATTGAGTACCATATAACTGGAATTACCGATGCAAGTCGAAGAAGGATTGGCCGGTGCTGCCGGCTGGCGTCAAGTTTGATCCCACGGATCAGGAGCTGATTGAGCACCTTGAGGCCAAAGTGAGTGCTGACAGCGCGATATTTCAGTCTCTCATCGATTTGTTCATACCAACCATCGACAGCGAGCACGGCATATGCTACACCCAACCTGAGAAACTTCCAGGCAAGACACCGATCGGCCGTCTACTTGCACAAACATATTCCTTTGTTTATAGCTCTATTTTTCTTTATAGACACATACCTGGTGAAGCAATTACAATTTGACAGTTAATGAAAAGTGAAACAAGTGACTGCGACATGCCAAAGATGTTATGAAAATGCCAACTAGGTACACTAAAACCTGTATTCCACAATACTGCAGGTATCACACTGAGTGGCCTCAGGAAGCATTTCTTCCAGCGCAATTCCAGGGCATTCAAAAGGGGCACGTGGATGCGTCGCAAGATACAGTCGGAGTGTGGCATGCATGCGATGTGGCACAAGATCGGCAATACCTTGCCGGTGATGGTCAACGGCCGGCAGACGGGCAGCAAAAAAGGTTCTGGTGCTGCACACCAACAAGGACTTTGACTAGCAGAGGACCAACTGGGTGATGCACCAGTACCACCTCGGGAACCTGGAGCAAGAGAAGGAGCGGGAGCTGGTCCTCTGCAAGATTTTCTACCAGACGAACACTAGGGCCAGGAGTAAAAAGATTATAAGTTAGTTTGGTATTGGTAGTTGTACTACCTTGTCATCCGCAAGTTGGTATTGTTGTTAACGATCTTTTGGTATGAACTTGCATTTGCTTCCAACCATCATGTCGAGGGTCGACGTGGATATAAAGCTGAATCATTTGTTTCGAAATGAATTTTCAGGCACCTAATTTTTATTTGCTGGGTAGCATAAGTACTCGCCGTTCGAATTCCCAGTTCTCCAATTTTTTCGAAACAAGTGCATGCACTTATTATCACAATAAAAAAACAATATCAGTGCTGCATCCCAGTTATCAGTCTGTACTTGCAGAATTCTCCTGTTTCTTGAGCACGTATATTGTTTTTTCAGGTCGAGCAAGTTTCAACTGGGCTTTAGACTGCCCAGGGTTGGTTTTGTTTTTAATAGGCCCAGCCCATGACGACAACGGGGCACAAAGATCCAGCAGGTATCTACTGGCCTCTGGCCTGCCAGCGTTAGTTATATTTTGTCTTACAACATCCGCAAGTAGTTTTTTTACTGAATCAAACACACAACCCAGTTATATTATCCTCTTGAAACGCATGTCCTACATCCGTTTTCTAATCTCTACCTATAGTTTTACTAGTTCATATACACGTATCATTATATTGAAAACATATAGAATTCCCTTTTCATATTTATATCCTTATTTTTGTTGTTTTTTTCCACCCAACGCTGATTTTTTACCACTGGTTTTCCCTTAAACCAACTCAATTGTCCCACGTCTGATTTGCTTACAAAAACAAAACCATTTTTTGGCAAATCAATAAGTTCTTAAAAAATGTTTATCATTTCGGGATTACAACAGTTCGGACTCCACCGAAATATGCAAAATAAGGTTGAACTTTTTGACCGTGGTCCTGGGCAGAAAATGGGCTGTAATAAATTACTTAAGAATTAGCAAATAGGCTGCAAATTATAAAAAATAGCAAATGGGCTTTATGTTGTCTGCCACAGATTTGGAGGCTGACTTGTGGGCCTACTAAGTTCATGCGTACACAAGGTTTCTCAAAAAAGAAACTTAGTCAACAATCGACTCTACCTGCGTCAGACCGTTAGATGTCAATCTAACGGCAATCATGCTTCTTTAGTCTCTGATCTTCCTGCCCCAGCCGCCCAAACCAGCACCGTCGGAACCGCCTGCTCCCGCCTCCCGTGGCCGGCAGTGCTGCTGGGCAGGCCTCACGACCCCATCATACTCGCATCCCTGGCCTGTCTATTCCTCTACTCACCCACACCTCCTGTTATTTTCCGGCGACGGCAGCCGAGCCAGTCAACCCTCGTACTCTCCACCGCGTGGGCAGCCACTGCCGTGTCTTCTCCGGCTCCGTGTCGTTCCCTTCGTAGGCCTCACCGTCGTCCACCGCCCTGGTGCTCTCGGCGCGGCGTGGTTAATGATGTCCATCCAACGGCCATAGTGCTTCTTCTACCTCTGGTCTTCTTGCCCCAGCCGCCCAAAGCAGCGCCAGTCGTGCCGCATGCTCCTGCCTCCCATGGCCGGCTGTGCTGCCGCGGAGGCCTCACCGTCGCCATACTATTCCCACCGCTGGCCAGGCCATCCCTCCACTCACCCACTCCCCCTGTTATTCTACGGCGACGGTAGCCTCACATCGTAGCCAAACCAGTGAACCCTCATACTCCTCTCCGCGTGGGCATCCACTGCCGCGTCTTCCCCGACTCTGTGTCGTCCCCTTCCTAGGCCTCACCGTCGTTCACCGCCATGGTACTCTCGGCACGGCGTGGTCAATGTGGTCAACGACCGACTTCCATCGGAAGAATACTATACGTGGAGAGGCTGACAGCTGGGTCCATGGCAGCCGCAAGGAAGTGCCTCCTTATTATGCGCAAAATAATTATTCCTCCACCTGACAGCAGGGACCCACCGGACGGGCCACCAGTATTTTGCAGAAAAAAGTTTCCCCCCTAACTGCTGGGACCCACCGGACGGGCCACCGTATTTCGTGAAAAAACGTTTATCCCTGACTGCTAGGACCTACCGGACGGACCACCGTATTTCACGAAAAAACGTTCCCCCCACTGTCAGCTCGGACCCACCGGAAGTGCCTCCTTATTACGCACAGAAAAATGAATACTCCCCCTGCTAGCTGGGACCCACCATGGTGGGAGGCTGACTTGTGGGCCTACTAAGTTGACGGGGACGGAGGGCTTTGTCAACTTAGTCAATATGAATGATTCTAGCTCTAGTGACCGTACGATGTCCATCGAACGGCCGTCGTGCTTCTTCAATCTCTGCTCTTCCTGCTCCAGCCACTCAAACAAGCACCGGCGGGACTGCCTGCTCCCTCCTCCCCGCGGCCGGCTGTGCTGCCGTGCAGGCCTCACCGCCCCACCGTACTCCCATCGCTGGCCTAGCCATCCCTCTACTCACCCACACCTGCTGTTATTCTCCGGCGACGGCAGACGAACCAGTAAACCCTCGTACAGTCATACTCCCCTCCGCGTGGGAAACAACTGTTGAGTCTTCCCTGCCTCCATGTCGTTCCCTTCCTTGGGCTCGCCGTCGTCCACCGCCCTGGTGCTCTCGGCGCGGCCTGGTCAACATGGTCAACGACCGACATGCATCTGAAGTGGACTGTACGTGGAGAGGCCGACAGCTGGGTCCACGGCCGCACGCAAGGAAATGTCTCCTTATTATGCGCAAAATAATGATTCCTCCACCTGACATCAGGGACCCACCGAAAGGGCCTCTGTATTTCACGAAAAAAATGTTACCGCCGCTGACAGCTTGGACCCACCAGCTATATCTTCGCACGCAAGGAAGTGCCTCCTTATTACGCACAAAAAAATGAATACTCCCCCTGTTAGCTAGGACCCAGTATAGTGGCAGGCTGACTTGTGGGCCTACTAAGTTGACGGGGACGGATGGCTTTGTCAACTTAGTCAATATGCACGATTCTAGCTCTAGTGACCGTACGATGTCCATCCAACGGCCGTAGTGTTTCTTCAACCTCTAGTCTTCTTGCTCCAGCCGCCCAAACCAGCGCTGGTCGTGCCTCGTGCTCCTACCTCCCGTGGCCGGCTGTGATGCGACGGAGGCCTCACCGCCCCCTACTACTCCCACCGATGGCCAGGCCATCCCTCTACTCACCCACACCCCCTGTTATTCTGCGGTGACGGCGGCCTCACATCGCAGTGAACCAGTGAACCCTCGTACTCCTCTACGCGTGGGCATCCACTGCCGCGTCTTCCCCGGCTCCGCGTCGTCCACTTCCTAGGCCTCATCGTCGTCCACTGCCCTGGTGCTCTTGGCGCGGCGTGGTCAACGTGGTCAAGGAACGACTTCCATCGGACGTGGACTGTACGTGGAGAGGCTGACAGCTGGGTCCACGGCCGCAGCAAGGAAGTGCCTCCTTATTACGTGAAAAATAATTATTCCTCCACCTGACAGCGGGGACCCACCGGACCGTATTTCACGAAAAAACGTTTCCCCCTGACTACTGGGACCCACCAGCTACACCTTCGCACGCAAGGAAGTGTGTCCGGGCAAAAAAACAAAACGATTTGCCCCCCTGACTGCTAGGACCCACCAGCTACATCTTCACACGCAAGGAAGTGCCTGACAGTCGGGAGCCACCTGGTCGAATCATACGTAGCGTTGTCATTCTGGTCGCGAACGTGTACGTACATACTGGTCGATGTAGAGGCGTGCACGTGTCATAGTAGAGGCGCGCACGTAGCATGTACACGTACGTACAGCGGCCAGGGTGCAAGAAAGAAAATACGGCCACGTATGTGTACATACGGGCGGGGTCTCGAACGCCTACTCGCGCATACGTACGGCCAGGGCTCGTGTACATGACTGGGTCGGAACGGAGGAACAACGTCGTTGTCGTGTTCATGGGGAGGCAGCAGAATGCATCGTGTTCATGGGGAGGCAACAGAATGCGTCGTGTTCATCAGGAGGCAACGAAATGCTCGTGTTCATCGAGAGGCAACGGAACGCGTGGGAGCCAACTAACTGGGTCGGAACGGAATGCGTGGTCATGTTCATCGGGAGGGCTTGGATGGAACAGGCGATGGAAACGAGGCCTGGCGTACCGCAGAACGGAGGAAACGGACCTCCTACGGTCGAAACGGGGGTCCTGTTGATCGGGAGGGGTGTGGCGTACCGCAAAACGAAGGAAACGTACCTCCTACGGTCGAAACGGGGGTCCTGTTGATCGGGAGGGGTGTGGCGTACCGCAAAACGGACGGAACGGACTTGTGTTGGAGCGCTACGGTCGAAACGGGGGTCCTGTTCATCGGGAGGGGTGTGGCGTACCGCAAAACGGGACTCCACGGGATACTGTTCATCTCCAACATCGACCTCCTCCAGCCTCCACGGGCTACCGTCGACCTCCTCCAGCCTCCACGGGCTCCTGTTAATCCAGCCTCCACCGCGTGCTACTCCACCAGCTACTGTTCAACCACCCCTCCATCGTCTACTATTCATCCGCCCCTCCACACCACGGGGTCCTGTTCAACCACCCCTCCACGGGCACCCCTCCACCGTCTACTGTTCATCCAGCCCTCCACCACACCACGGGGTCCTGTTCATCCAGAGGCAACGCCACCGTTCACTGTTCATCCAAACCCCCCCGCAACGCTCACTGTTCATCCCAGAGGCAGCATCGATCGGCTTCAGTTAGCAGCAGTAGCAAAGAATCGCTCGATCGGGTTTAGTTAACAGCCATTGATCGATCGCTCGGGTTCAGTAACGCGTAGCCTGCAATGCAATCGCTCGGGTTCAGTTAGAGCCCAACGCCTTGCTCGGGTTCAGTTAGAGCCAACGCCTCGCACACACGCGCGTATGTGTATGAGAGATACGCGCATCGCTCGGCCCCCGACCTCCCACCGTAACCGGGAACTCCCCGAAATTTTCCTCCCGCTTGCTTCTACCACAGTTTTTTCCGTCATGGATGGCCCAAAGAATGTCATGCAGCTGCGTCTCCGGCCCGCCCAGGATGAAAAGGCCATTTTCTGTCATGATTTTTGTCATAGAAGTAGGAGCCCACCACATCTATGATCATACCAGGTTTTGTCACAATTATCGTCATAGAAGTGTCATATGTATGACAGAAAAAAAATTCGTTTGGCTGAAAATGTCACGGATGTGTCTTCTTTTTGTAGTGCTACTTTGATCACACCAGCTATTTTAGGGGACTCCATTGATGATTTGACTTTGCCATGTGATCAAACAATTTTGAGTGAACCCATTGAATTTACTATTGATGCGAAAGAACCATGTGAATCAGGGAATAACTCAAATTTGGATCAAATACGTTTGAAAATAATTGTGCCAATGTTTAATCATTTTGATATGACCTCTAATCTTGGTGATGGTTCATCAATGTTGGGATGGTTTAATGATAAGCATTGTCAATCTTTTGATATGAATAAGAGCTTCACTTATATGTGCAAACTGAGTTGCAATATTTTCATGCCTTTGACTTCTTGTGATAATATATTGGCTTTATATTTCATGACTTTCGAAGGGTGCTCTTATATAACCATGTCACATGTTCCCCAACTGAGATCAGTAAAAATGGATGACATATACATATACAATGTGTACACCTTGTCTCTTTTGTTAGCCACATTTTAGACTAAGCAACACTGAGGACGGCTTTGTTTCCAAGAAGGGGAGGATGATGAGGACAGGGCTACTGTAGTTACACCCATATCCCCTGCTGTTTTACCTCTTGGAACAATTGCTAGAGCTCGCATATGCCAATTAAATTATCAGGTACTTTCGTTTCTTGGTAATGTTTCTAGTGTTCATGAGAATATGATGCTGCCTAACGTAGATACATTTGTGTTGCTTGCAATGGAAGGGCCTAGCATGGACAAGAAGGATGAACTGGAGCAGCGTCAAGCACAGATATGAAGATGCGCGCGAAGAGAACAAGAACAGAGGTTCAAGTGGAGATTTCTGGACTTTGAAGCCACCATGATGACATACAAGAAGATGGACGAAATATACAAGATGGCCTTTCATAAATTTTACCCATAGCTTATTATTGGTGTTGCGCCACCTTATATTGGGCCATGCCCATGTAATCTATTTTTAGAGTCCATATTGTAGGGGGAATGACTTAGGAGGTGCTTTAGTCCCACCTTGCCTAGGGTGGACGAAATCCCCTCTCCTTTCCCTATAAATATAGCAATTAAGGCATCGTTTAGACTTGGGATTTGTTTAGTTAAAAGTTAGACATTGCAACTTCTTGTACTTCGTTTGTATCCAGACCAGACCAAGACCGCTTACGGATCCCCACCATTATCAATACTTCATATATATTTGCAATATTCAGATTGCTTTATCATATTCTTGCTCATTCTTTGATTGCTTGCAGGAATAGACCTTCATGGTCAGGCTGACCATGCTTTCGGCATCGTCAGTAACCTCATGAGATTGGTTTAGCGATTGCTAAGGCGCAACGTCTTGCACGTTTGTAGTCGGATTGTCAAAGTCGACTCCACCAAATCGATTGTTATCATCTCATTGAAAGATCGCGACACCCCGCCTCTATCAGTCAAACCTCAGAAAAGTTTGACCAGCTATATATGGAGAAAAAATTTACATCTGGAATGATCATTAGATTCATCACAACATGTACTTACTTCATACTATCATTTATCTTTGGTATTGTAGATATAAGTAATTTCTTTATAAACTTGGTCAAAGTTTCAAAAGTTTGACTTAAAAAAATGTTGGCACTACATTATCAAACGGAGGGAGTAGCTCTCTCTCTCTCTCTTTGCTATCTCTCACGGGCCTCCCCTCTCACTCGAACTCTCTATACCGACGGATTATACGCTCACTGTGTCAGTGTATAGCTCCGTATATTGTTTAGTTGACCGGTCAACTAGTCCACATGCTACCTTGTCAGCTCGTGTTCTCTATCTTTGTGTGCTGGCCCATGTGGCAGTGGGTGAAAATAAGAAAACTAGAGGCCCATCTGACACGCGGTGAAGTAAACAAAGTTGAAACCACTCGGGGTAGCACCCCGCACGCTATTAAATTAAGGGCGCATTGAGCACACTTCTTCCGTGTGAAGGACGCACTCACGCACAATTCACCACTGCGCGGCGGCATGCACAGAAGGACACACTCGCACATACCCAGTAGGCCAGCACACAACACACACCAGCACACATGTACACCGGTGTCGCCACCGGTTGAGATGGATAGCGAGGCAGCCAACAAGCAGAGGCGGCTCGAGCCAAAACCACATCCGGCGAGCCTGGACTTCATCAGCAGCCTCCCCGATGACGTGTTGCTCGTCATCATCGACCTCCTCCCCACCAAATCTGCCGTGCGGACCGCCCTGCTCTCCCGGCGATGGCGCCCCCTCTGGCGTTGTGTCCCCCTCAACCTTAGTGTCGACAGCTACCTCTGCGACGAGGATTGCAAATGCATGGCCGCAGTCTCCAAGATCCTTTCATCGCACCCTGGGCCAGCCAAACGCCTTGACATCTGCATGTTCAGTACCAACTACAAGGTCCAAGCCAAGTTTGACGAGTGGTTCTTATCCCCCGCCCTAGATCAGCTCGAGGAGCTCAGCTTTGAAGCTGGACGATGTCGCTCTCTGCCGCCGTCTGTGCTCCGCCTCACGCCAACGCTGTGCCGCGCCAGCTTTAGCTCCTGCTATCTTCCCCAGATTAATGCCACGCCCGCCCTTCTTCTCCCTCAACTCAAGCAGCTCGACCTCTTCGACGTTGTCATCTCAAAGAAGGCTATGGAGCACCTGGTGCACAGCTGTACTACGCTCGAGTACCTTTGTCTTGAGCAGATCCACGGGTTCTTTAGCCTCCACACCGCCTCGATGAATCTCCGATGGATTTATGTGTCTTGCTGGCCCCGCAACAAGACATCAATTAGGAAGAGATCACTCCAGTTGTTCCATGTTATGGTCATTGAGAATGCGCCTTTCCTTGAGAGATTGCTTGTATCTGATCTAGAAGGTCCAACAAAAATCAGGGTCATTGACGCGCCGAAATTGACAACGTTGGTGTACTCGTCTACCAAATTCTCCGAACTCTTTATTGGATCCGTAATCGTTCAGGTACAACACTCATCTTCTTATCCGTCTTCTTGAAATTCACATTTTTAAATTTCTTCTTGATGTATTTACGACCGTCTTCTAGAAAATGATTCCCACAAGCTTGACCCAGTCTATGCGCACAGTGAAGATCTTGGCAATAAAATCTACTGGCCCCAATCTGGATCAAGTTGTTGGATTCCTTACATGCTTTCCATGCACGGAGAAGCTACTCATCGAGGTGAAACTTCTTTCCTATTAGTAAATGGTAACTACAACGTAGCTCAATTTTTTCGTAATTTTCCCAAATTATGATGACAAGTGTAGTGTTCAAAACTACATCTATGCACTGCACGGAAAGAAATGTTTTTAGTATTTATTCTCACGTGATCACCTGCATCGTCTTTTTGTTGTACTACTATAGTAGCCTAGGCTAGTCATAGTGTAAAGTAACTTAGACGAGTAACTCTATGGTTACCCTAAGAGCAAGTACTACCTCTGTTCTGCTTTACTCTTCCTATTTTGTAGTATCAAAATTTGACCATAGATTTAACTGACAAAATGTTAATGCATGTCACTAAAAATCATATCATTGGATTTGTATTTGAACATAATTTCAAATGGTATAATTTTTGTTGACATGCATTGGCATTTTCTTAGGTAAATCTATGGTCAAAATTTTACACTAAATACGAGGTAGTACAAAAGTGGGCTATAACGGCCCTCCACTATGTAGGCCAAAACACGTGCCAAATTCACTTGTGATGCATTTGGCATCGATGCCCTTCCATTGCTCACCTAGTGCCCCAATCTGGATCACCTACTTTGCTCCGGTGCCAAATTAACTCTCGCAATGAAAAAACACTTGCGTGGGAGAGAGAGAGAGAGAGGACCGAGGCAATAAAAACACTTGTTTGGGAGAGTGAGAGGCTGGTGTAGTTGGTTTGATTGATTTGTTTATAGATGTGGGTCTGTGTGCACAACAGTGCCAACTCTCACATCGTGAGAGCGGTGCCAAAATATTTTTATTTGACATCGATGCGTATTATGTGGCATACTTTTGAGAAATATGGCATTGGCCACATAGTGGAAGGCAACAAATGCCCAAGCTCTTCACGTGCTCCTACGTAAATGAGAGGAAAGAGAAAGAGAGAGTGAAAAAATATCACTAGCCAGCCAACCCTATCGTATGAGCGAATGATATTGGTACCTCTTGATGACACGACAATCTTATACTGCCAGCTGCTCTAATATGTTATCTTCTTTTGCAGATAAAAAAGACCTGAAAGTGAAAAATGTGCTGCACTATAACAATCTCATCGAATGCCTTGATCTCCATATTACAAAAATTGATTTGATCGACTATCGAGGCAGCACATCTGAGATTAAATTGGCCAGGTTCTTTGTTCTGGGGGAACGTGTGCTCTAGGTAATGAGGTTTGGCATTCTCTGGTGCAACAATGAATGGCGTGCTGATCACCGCAAGCATCTAAGCCTAAATGACAAACTCAGGAGAAGCTGATTTTTTTGAAACATCAAGTGGCAAGAACTCAAAGTTTTATTTGTCCATTAGTGACTTGTCAGGGCGGTGGATTTTAGCTTGTACGATAATGCTGCATCCACCTAAAGTAATGAAAGTTCTTACATAAACTTCCTAGATTCCCTCTTCGTAGGTGCAACATTACTCCTAACATTTGTAATATCGGTTTGAAACTTGTAATATTCCTGTGTCCTATTCCTGCGGTTTCAAAATCCTGCGAATCAAAGAGGTCCTGAGTTGGTGATGATGTTGTGCCTGCCAGCTTCACCAATAGCCATCGGATCTAGATCTGACGCATACAAAACAAACTTCTCCAGTTTTGCAAAAAGATGCCCGCACGTTTTCCCTATTTACAAACAACTCCTTGACTCTCACAATCAGCCTTATCTCCTCCCCACCACATCTAGAAGGCCATGGAAAAATCTGGCGCGATGGCCGCTGCCGGCGCCGTCCACTTATACGTCCATTTTGCATCATGCTTTTATATCGATATTTATTGCATTATGGGCTGTTATTACACATTATGTCACAATACTTATGCCTGTTCTCTCTTATTTTACAAGGTTTACATGAAGAGGGAGAATGCTAGCAGCTGGGATTTTGGGCTGGAAAAGGAGCAAATATTAGAGACCTATTCTGCACAGCTCCAAAAGTCCTGAAACTTCATGGAAGTTATTTCCAGAATATATAAAAAATATTGGGCGAAAGAAGTTCCAAAGGGGGCCCACACCCTGGCCACGAGGGTGGGGGGCACACCCTACCCCCCTGGGCGCCCCCTGCCTCGTGGGCTCCCTGGTGGCCCTCTGTTGCCCATCTTCTGCTATATGAGGTCTTTCGTCCGAGAAAAAAATGATAAGCAAGCTTTGGGGAAGAAACTCCACCGCCACGAGGCGGAACCTTGGCGGAACCAATCTAGGGCTCCGGCAGAGCTATTCTGCCGGGGAAACTTCCCTCCGGGAGGGGGAAATCATCACCACCGTCATCACCAACGATCCTCTCATCGGGAGGGGGTCAATCTCCATCAACATCTTCACCAACACCATCTCATCTCAAACCCTAGTTTATCTCTTGTATACAAACCTCAGATTGGTACCTGTGGGTTGCTAGTAGTGTTGATTACTCCTTGTAGTTGATGCTAGTTGGTTTACTTGGTGGAAGATCATATGTTCAGATCCATTATGCATATTAATACCCCTCTGATTATGAACATGAATATGCTTTGTGAGTAGTTACGTTTGTTCCCGAGGACATGGGAGAAGTCTTGCTATAAGTAGTCATGTGAATTTGGTATTCGTTCGATATTTTGATGAGATGTATGTTGTCATCCCTCTAGAGGTGTCATGTGAATGTCTACTACATGACACTTCACCATTGTTTGGGCCTAGAGGGAGGAATTGGGAAGTAATAAGTAGATGATGGGTTGCTAGAGTGACGGAAGCTTAAACCCTAGTTTATGCGTTGCTTTGTAAGGGGCTGATTTGGATCCATATGTTTCATGCTATGGTTAGGTTTACCTTAATAGTTCTGTTGTAGTTGCAGATGCTTGCAATGGGGGTTAATCATAAGTGGGATGCTTTTCCAAGTAAGGACAGTACCCAAGCACCGGTCTACCCACATATCAAATTATCAAAGTACCGAACGTGAATCATATGAACGTGATGAAAACTAGCTTGACGATAATTCCCATGTGTCCTCGGGAGCACTTTCCTTCATATAAGAGTTTGTCCAGGCTTGTCCTTTGCTACAAAAAGGATTGGGCCATCTTTCTGCACCTTATTTACTTTTATTACTTGCTACTCATTACAAATTACCTTATCACAAAACTATCTGCTACCGATAATTTCAGTGCTTGCGGAGAATACCTTACTGAAAACTGCTTATCATTTCCTTCTGCTCCTCGTTGGGTTTGACACTCTTACTTATCAAAAAGGCTACGATAGATCCTCTATACTTGTGGGTCATCAATAATCTTTTCTGGAACCGTTGCCGGGGAGTGAAGCGCCTTTGGTAGGTGGAATTTGGTAAGGAAAAATTTATATAGTGTGCTGAAATTTACTATCACTTGTTACTATGGAACATAATCCTTTGAGGGGCTTGTTCGGGGTATCTTCACCCTGACCAGTAGAGCAAAGAGTTTCTCCTCAACCTACTGAAAATGTTTACTTTCAAATTCCTTCGGGTATGATAGAGAAACTGCTAGCTAATCCTTTTGCAGGAGATGGAACATTGCATCCTGATTTGCACTTATTCCATGTGGATGAAGTTTGTGGATTATTTAAGATTGCAGCTATGCCTGAGGATGTTATCAAGAAGAAGAAGGTCTTCCCTTTATCTTTGAAGGTAGAGGCATTGACATGGTATAGGCTATTTGATGATATGGGATCATGGGACCACAAGCGATTGAAATTGGAATTTCATCAGAAGTTTTATCCTATGCATCTTGTTCATCGTGATTGTAATTATATATATAATTTTTGGCCTCGCGAAGGAGAAAACATCACTCAAGCTTGGGGGAGGCTTAAGTCAATGTTATATTCATGCCCTAATCATGAGCTCTCAAGAGAAATGATTATTCAAAATTTTTATGCTCGGCTTTCTCTCAGTAATCGCTCCATGCTCGATACTTCTTGTACTGGATATTTTATGATGAAGACTATTGAATTCAAATGGGATTTATTGGAAAGAATTAAACGCAAATCTGAAGATTGGGACCTTGACGAAGGTATGGAGTCAGGTATAAAACCTAAGTTTGATTGTGTTAAATCTTTTATGGATACCAATGCTTTTCGTGAATTTAGCACTAAATATGGACTTTACTCTGAGATAGTAGCTTCTTTCTGTGAATCCTTTGCTACTCATGTTGATCTCCCTAAGGAGAAGTGGTTTAAATATAATCCTCCCATTGAAGTAAAAACAGTTGCACCTATTAAAGTTGAAGAAAAGACTATCACTTATGATGATCCTGTTGTTCCTGCTGCTTATATTGAGAAACCACCTTTCCCTGTTAGAATAAAGAATCATGCTAAAGCTTTAACTATGGTTAACAAGAGTAATACTAAGACACCTAAACCCCCTGAGCAAATTAAAGTTGAACCTAAGATTGCTATGGTTAAAGATCTCTTGGTTGATAATATTGATGGGCATGTTATTTACTTCTGCAATGAAGCTGCTAGAATCGCTAGACCTGATGCTAAAAATAAACATAGACCTGTTGTAGGCATGCCATTTATTTCTGTTAAAATAGGAGATAATTGTTATCATGGCTTATGTGATATGGATGCTAGTGCAAGTGCAATACCTCATTCCTTATACGAATAAATTATGCATGATACTGCACCTGCTGAGATAGAAGATATTGATGTTACCATTAAACTTACCAATAGAGATACTATTTCACCGATTGGGATAGTTAGAGATGTTGAAGTCTTGTGTGGGAAAGTTAAATACCCTGCTGATTTTCTTGTTCTCGGTTCCCCACAAGATGAGTTTTGTCCCATTATATTTGGTAGACCCTTCTTGAATACTGTTAATGCTAAGATAGACTGCAACAAGGATATTGTTTCTGTTGGTTTAGGGGATATGTCTCATGAGTTTAATTCTGCTAAATTTTGTAGACAACCTCATGATAAATAATTTCCTAGTAAAGATGAAATTATTGGTCTTGCTTCAATTGTTGTGCCTCCTACTGATCCTTTAGAACAATATTTGCTAGACCATGAAAATGATATGTTTATGAATGAAAGAAGGGAAATAGATGAAGTATTCTTTAAACATGGACCTATTCTGAAACACAACTTACCTGTTGAAATTCTAGGGGATCCTCCTCCACCTAAGGGTGATCCTGTGTTTGAGCTTAAACTATTGCCTGATACTCTTAAATATGCTTATCTTGATGAAAACAAGATATATCCTGTTATTATTAGTGCTAACCTTTCAGAGCATGAAGAAGAGAGATTATTGAAAACTCTGAAGAAGCACCGTGCTGCTATTGGATATACTCTTGATGATCTTAAGGGCATTAGTCCCACTCTATGTCAATACAAAATAAATTTGGAGAAAGACGCCAAACCAGTTATTGATCACCAACGACGGCTAAATCCTAAGATGAAAGAAGTGGTAAGAAAGGAAATATGAAAGCTCCTTGAAGCAGGTATAATTTATCCCGTTGCTGATAGTCAGTGGGTAAGTCCTGTCCATTGTGTCCCTAAGAAGGGAGGTATTACTGTCGTTCCTAATATAAAGATGAATTGATTCCGCAAAGAACTATTACATGTTATAGGATGGTAATTGATTTCTACAAATTAAATAAAGCTACTAAAAAGATCATTACCCTTTGCCTTTCATTGATCAAATGCTAGAAAGATTATCCAAACATGCACATTTTTGCTTTCTAGATGGTTACTTTGGTTTCTCTCAAATACCCGTGTCAGCTGACGATCAAGAAAAGACTACTTTTACTTGCCCTTTCGGTACCTTTGCTTATAGACGTATGCCTTTTGGTTTATGTAATGCACCTGCTACCTTTCAAAGATGCATGATGGGTATATTCTCTGACTTTCGTGAAAAGATTTGTGAAGTTTTCACAGATGATTTCTCTGTTTATGGATCATCTTTTGATGATTGCCTGAGCAACCTTGATCGAGTTTTGCAGAGATGCGAAGAAACTAACCTTGTCTTGAATTGGGAGAAGTGCCACTTTATGGTTAATGAAGGTATTGTCTTGGGGCATAAAAATTCTGAAGGAGGTGTTGAAGTTGACAAAGCTAAAGTTGATGCTATTGAAAAGATGTCGTGTCCCAAGGACATCAAAGGTATAACAAGTTTCCTTGGTCTTGCCGGTTTTAATAGGAGGTTCATTAGGGACTTCCCAAAAATTTCCCGGCCTCTGACTAACCTATTACAAAAAGATATTCCTTTTGTCTTTGATGATGATTGTGTAGAAGAATTTGAAATACTTAAGAAAGCTTTGATTTCTGCACCTATTGTTCAGCCTCCTGATTGAAATTTACCATTTGAAATCATGTGTGATGCTAGTGATTATGCTGTAGGGGCTATTCTAGGACAAAGAGTTGATAACAAATTAAATGTTATTCAATATGCTAGTAAATCTCTAGACAGTGCTCAAAGAAATTATGCTACTACTAAAAAGGAATTCTTAGCAGCTGTATTTGCTTGTGATAAGTTCAGACCTTATATTGTTGATTCTGAAGTAACTATTCACACTGATCATGCTGCTATTAAATATCTTATGGAAAAGAAAGATGCTAAACCTAGACTTATTAGATGGGTTCTCCTGCTACAAGATTTTGATTTGCATATTACTGATAGAAAGGGAGCCGAGAACCCCGTTGCAGACAACTTGTCTAGGTTAGAGAATGTTCTTGATGACCCACTACCTATTGATGATAGCTTTCCTGATGAACAATTAGCTGTCATAAATGCTTCTTGTACTGCTCCTTGGTATGCCGATTATGCTAATTATATTGTTGCTAAATTTATACCACCTAGTTTCACATACCAGCAAAACAAAAAGTTCTTCTATGATTTAAGACATTACTTCTGGGATGACCCACATCTTTATAAAGAAGGAGTAGATGGTGTTATTAGACGTTGTGTACCTGAGCATGAACATGAACAGATCTTACGCAAGTGTCACTCCGAAGCTTATGGAGGACACCATGCTGGAGATAGAACTGCACACAAGGTATTGCAATCCGGTTTTTATTGGCCTACTCTCTTCAAGGATGCCCGTAAGTTTGTCTTATCTTGTGATGAATGTCAAAGAATTGGTAATATTAGTAGACGTCAAGAAATTCCTATGAATTATTCACTTGTTATTGAACCATTCGATGTTTGGGGCTTTGATTATATGGGACCTTTTCATTCCTCTAATGGGTATACACATATTTTAGTTGCTGTTGATTACGTTACTAAGTGGGTAGAAGCTATTCCAACTAGTAGTGTTGATCATAACACCTCTATTAAGATGCTTAAAGAAGTTATTTTTCCGAGGTTTGGAGTCCCTAGATATTTAAAGACTGATGGTTGTTCACATTTTATTCATGGTGCCTTTCGTAAAATGCTTGCTTAGTATGATGTTAATCATAAAATTGCGTCTCCTTATCACCCACAGTCTAGTGGTCAAGTAGAACTTAGCAATAGAGAGCTTAAATTAATTTTGCAAAAGACTGTTAATAGATCTAGAAAGAATTGGTCCAGGAAACTTGATGACGCATTATGGGCTTATAGAACTGCATATAAAAATCCTATGGGTATGTCTCCATATAAAATGGTTTATGGTAAAGCATGTCACTTACCTCTCGAATTAGAACATAAGGCATATTGGGCTATTAAAGAGCTCTACTATGACTTCAAACTTGCCATTGAGAAGATGGTTTTTGACATTAGCTCACTTGATGAATGGAGAACCCAGGCTTATGAAAATGCCAAGCTGTTTACAGAAAAAGTTAAAAGATGGCATGATAAAAGGATACAAAAGCGTGAGTTTAATGTAGGTGATTATGTGTTGCTATACAACTCTTGTTTAAGATTTTTTGTAGGTAAACTTTTCTCTAAATGGGAAGGTCCTTATGTTATCGAGGAGGTCTATCGTTCCGGTGCCATAAAAATCAACAACTTCGAAGGCACAAATCCGAAGGTGGTGAACGGTCAAAGAATCAAACATTATATCTTAGGTAATCCTATAAATGTTGAAACTAATATTATTGAAACCGTAACCCCGGAGGAATACATAAGAGACATTTTCCAGAATGTTTCAGACTCCGAAAAGGAATAGGTATGTGGTATGGTAAGTAAGCCGACTCCAAAAAAGTTCTAATGGCAATATTTCTCCATTTTGGAATATATAAAAAATAGGGAAATAAGAAGCAGACCGGAAAGTGTCGGCGTTCTGGGAACGGGGGTCCCCAGACTTGCCTGCCTGCGACCTGTGGTGTGGCTCAAAGGGGGCCCAGCGCAGCCCATCTTCACCAACACAGACCCAAGACCCTCGCGAGGGGCCAAGCCTCGCGGGGCGGACGACACGGAGCTTCCTCAGGCACGGCCTCATCAGGCTGGCTCGCGAGGAGGCGGAGAGATCAAGGCGGGGTACCTCACGAGGTGCCCGTGACGCAAGCCATGTCGACCGAGGGCGCCAGGCGGGTGCCAGCCCACGCAGTGTCCTCCTTCCTTCTTCGGTGCAAAGGGGGCAAGCGCAGCCGCGGAGTACCAAGGCATCAGGCAAAGGTTGCCATTTCGGTGCAACAAGACCAAGACCAGGAGGACTGCAAGAAGGAGGTCATCGTGAAGCCCAAGACGGCGTCACCACCAGAGCTTTGTGCAGGCGAAGACTACTTTTGTCAGGATAGCTGGTACTAGCTGTCCCCCTTCAAATTAGCCCGCCATTGTTGGCTCCCTTCCCGCTCAATATTTGGGAAGAGGACCAGGGCCTCTATAAATAAGACCAGCCACCCACAGGGTTAGAAAAGAGAAGGAGAGAGAGGAAGAGGGAGCCAGAGCCAGAGAGGGCTAGAGAGGTTGAGAGAGAGAGAGAGAAGGGTGACTGAACTCCTCCCAGCAGTTCATCGCCCTAGCCAAGAACAGACCCTTGCGAGGCTGTTCTTCCTTGTATTGTTCATCATCATCAGCCCAAGAGGCAATCCACCACACCACACACTGGAGTAGGGTATTACACCACAACGGTGGCCCGAACCAGTATAAACCCTGTGTCTCTTGTGTTGTTCTTTCCATAGCTTAGATCTTAGCAAGGCGGAGGGGTGTAGGTAGGTAGGAGGCGAAATCTTCACACGCACCCCAGTGTTCGAACCTCAAGGGTGTGCCGGATCCCGAAATCTGACATTTGGCGCGCCAGGTAGGGGTGCGCCGGAATTCGTCTTCCACCACCCCGTTCTCCTCCGACCATTGCACCCATGTCTGACGCTCGTCGGGCCCGCGCCGAGCGCCGGGCCACTATCGCTTCCCGCGTTGCCCAGACGGCTCTTGTCGGCGGGCGTCCTCGCCGTTCCCCTTCACCTATCGTCAACGCCGCCACCGGCCCGGCGGGGGATGAGCAGCAAGCATCGTCTCAGCATCCGTCCGTGCGGCAAGACGGCCGCACCGCAACTCCCTCGCTCACCCCGGCTGGTTCTTCGTCCTGCGCGCTCCGCGCACCCAGGGAGGCTCGAGCTGCGCTCATCGCGGCAAATGAGCTCCTGCGCTACTGTCCCGTCGATGACATCTACGAAGAATGGCTCGACCGCGTCGCCGAGCTCGTCTGCGCCGCAGGGGGCTCTCCTGCGCCGTCTGCTCCGCTGCACCGCACCCCGCCTCGCGCGGGCGACGAAGCTCCGGCGGCGCCCCGGCCGCCTCCTCCTCAGGAAGGCGCCATGGCTCCAAGGCGCGTGGTCCCTGGGCGGAACCCGCTCCGTCAGGTGCCAGCGCGGCAAGAGCAGAGCTGCCAAGAAGTCCCTCGCCCGCAAGAAGCTGCCCGGGCGCTCCCTACTCCAGCACGTCGCGACCATGCTCCTGCTCCCACACGTCAAGACCCCGCGCTGCTCCCAGCTGCAGCGCGTGGGGACATGCAAGACCAAGCTCTCCGTCACCCAAGGCCTCCCATGGCCACAGCAGGCTGCCGCGCCTTCACCACCGAGCTACGCAGCGTCGCGTGGCCCGGCAAGTTTAAGCCAGACCTGCCTCCTCGTTATGACGGCACGGCCGACCCTGCGGAGTTCCTCCAGCTCTACGAGCTGGGCATCAAAGCTGCCAACGGAGACGAGAAGGTCATGGCGAACTAGTTTCCCATGGCGCTCAAGGATGGGGCCCGCACCTGGCTCCTGAACCTGGCTCCAGGCACGATCTCCTCCTGGGACGAGATGTGCATCCGCTTCATCGCCAACTTCCAAGGTACTCGCGACTGGCCACCCGCCGTGAGCGACATGCGCCGCATCAAGAAACAACCCGGGGAGACCCTGCAGAAGTACATCCAGCGCTTCAACAACGCACGCCTCAAGATTCCCAAGGTGACCGAGGAGGCCATCATCTCAGCCTTCTCTGACGGCGTGCGCGATGTCAAGATAAAGGAGGAGCTGGCGATGCATGAAGACCTATGCACTTCCTTGGAGCTGTTCAACTTGGCAACCAAGTGCGCCAGGGCTGAGGAGGGGCGTCTCTCCCTCCTCAAGCTGCCTGCCGCAGACCCAGAAGAGAAGAAGCCCAAGGCCAAGGATGTGAAGCGCAAGGGGGCTGCCGTGCTCGCAGTAGAACCAGACACCAAGCGGGGTAGAGATCAGCCCAAACCTTCCAAGGGCAGTCGGTATTGTGTGTACCACGACCTCCACACCCACAACACCAAAGAATGTCAAGAGCTCCGAGCCGTGCGAGAAGGAAGGATCGGCCGTCGCCCCGACCGTGGTGACCGGGGCTACGGTCGAGGAGGAGGAAGGAACACAGGACGCTGGGAAGACCGTGGCCCGCGCCAAGGGTGGCGCGATCAACCTCGCGAGGATCGCTGGCAAGACCCGCCTCGCGAGGGAGACTGGAGGGATCAGCCTCGCGAGGATCGCCCGCAAGGCAACGCAGGCGTCCCACCGCTGCCACCGTAGCCAAGGAGAAACGAGGACCGCCACCAGGACGAGGGGGCTGGGGGCTTCCAGGAGCCGCACGCGATCGCCTGCATCCTGGGTGGGGCTCAAGCCCCAGCCTCTCAACGCATCTTCAAGAAGTTCGCCCGCGAAGTGAATGCAGTCCTCCCCAGGCTCGAAGCCGCGCGCCCTCTTAGGTGGTCGGCGTGCGCCATCATGTTCAGCTCAGCAGATCAGCTCAAGTGTGCGGCTACAGCCGGAGTCCTCCCGATGCTGTGTTCCCCAATCATTAGCAACGTGGTGGTCACCAGGACCCTCATCGATGGCGGGGCAGGGCTCAACGTCCTGTCCATGGAAACATTCAACAATCTCCAAGTGCCCTACAGCCAGCTTCAGCCAACCAAGCCTTTCTCCGGAATCACCGACGGATCCACGGTCCCGATTGGGCAGGTCCGCCAACCTGTCACCTTCGAGGCACGCAACAACTACCGCACCGAGCTCATCGACTTCGACGTCGCTCACATTCGCCTGCCGTACAATGCCATCCTTGGGTACCCAGCGCTGGCCAAGTTCGTGGTCGTAACTCACCACGGCTACAACGTCCTCAAGATGCCAGGAAGTGGCGGAGTCATCACGGTGCCCTGTGAAGAGAAGGACGCGGTGTGTTCCCTGGAACGAGCCTTTCAGGCCACGTTACTGGAAGACCCGGATCGCGGAAGCAGGAGGCTTCCCGAGACCGCCCCCAAGAAGAAGAAGACATCGTCCGGCCCGGCCCCTTAGGAGGCAGGCCCCTCTGGGCCCGTGCCTGCCCAGGGGGAACCTCCTTCCATCGCATAGGAAAGCGCGCCTGGTGCCCTCCTCAGGCAGGGCTCGGGGGATCTCCCCTGGAGGGCCACCGACCTAGCTAGGGTCACGAGGGAGGCGCTTGGGCACCACATGGAGGCGTGTTTCGAAGCATGTTTCCCTCAAGAAGGAGCAAGGCAAGGAAAGCCAGACCCTCAGGAGTTCGTCAGCAAGGCCATTCAGGAGCTACAGGAGTGAAGAGTCATGAAAGTCGGCCGCCGCCTACCAGCAGCGGCTCCCCATCCAGGCAAGGATGGTGGGCTGCGCGTCTGCATCGACATACCAGGGCTCAACCGAGTCGCCTCTCTAGAGCGCCTCTGGCCCTCGCGAGTGGGGCGCTGCGGAGGTCCACCCCACAACTACGTTTGCATGCCTTACGGCTTGCCGAACGCGGCTGCCACGCACCAGCGCCTCATGAGGGGCGCCACGGAGGCACAAGAGGCCAGGCGTTCCGCAGCCCTGGTGGAGATGGAGATGGTCCGCGAGGAGCCGCCAACACCTCCGGAGCCTCCCGAGGCCCCTGGGCCTGGGGGCTCGTGAGGATCGGCTTCCGCAGCCCACCGAGTCTGCTACACCAACACCTCTTCGTCCTCAACATCATCAGGTGACATCTTTCAAGTTTCACTTCCAGCTGGGAGCGCCCCCCAGGGCTGCATTATTCCCAGGCCATGTGGGTCCGTCCCTGCGGTGTGTATCCCTTTTATTTCATGTTTTTAGCTTACCTTGTTGGGGGCGCCCCTCGGGCTGCATGATCCCCCAAGTCGCTCGGGCCAGACCCAGCGGCATGTATCCAATTTGCACTTATTTCCGGTTATGCGTTCGATCCACCATGCTTGATTATTTGATGCCGGTCCACGGCACCTCTTCTTCTCCATGCCGACCGCTTGCACGTTAAAGGGGGGTACCTGAGCATCGCGACTCAGGGCTCTTACTGGCTCTCCAGCCCTCACCCTCTGGCCTTGTCCACGGCATCGCGACCTGGCATACCAGCGACGGCTGAGACTAGCTCGAGGGCCAGGACCCGAGGACGTAGAGTGCCGGCATCTAACCAAATTTGTAGGGACACATCACAAGATAAGGCCCAGTGCCAGGCGCAACCCGCCTAGAGGTAGGGCCCCGTGAGTCCCGTGCTGGCTCACGGGTGCCCAGATACACCTCGCCAGGCCCTACCGTGCCAGCCACGTGTCAGGGCGGGGCTGTACACGCCCCGGGGGCTCCTTCCGGAGGGGGGGCCCCCTCCCATGTACGAGTGGAAGCACCATGCTCTGCGCTGGCTGACGACACTGCCGAGGAGCGGCTATGCCCGTACACATACGGAAGTGCTATGCTCCGCGCTGGTGATAAACAACTGAGGGTGGCCCCCGGGCTGCATCAACCTCAGGGAGCCCAGAGCTCAGTGTCTAGCCTCATCGTAACGCCTCCCCTCGGGAGTGCCGCGTGAGGGGGCTAGGCACGGGGGCTGCGCCTGGGTCACGCCCAGACGCACGCCGCCCAGTCAGGCCCCCCAGGCCTAGTTCGTCGCGCGTATCTCCCCGAGCGGAGCCAAGGTACGAAGGCTGTTTGAGCGTCAAGGGGGCCTCCTGAGCATCGCGACTCAGGAGCCTAACTGGTCATGTAGCCCCTCACTCCTTAGTTCCGAAAGGCTAACGGGGGTTGAGGTATGCACGCGGCCGGGCTCTGCAGACGTAGAACGGTAGATCCACCCACATCACACCTCCCTACTTGCTGTTCGTGCGCCAAGGGGGACTCCTGAGCATCGCGACTCAGGAGCCTAACTTGTCATGTAGCCCCTCACTCCTTGGCCCCGTCCTGGTTTCCGGTCGGGACTAACACTGGGTGAGGTATGCGCGGGGCCGGGCTCTGCCGGCGTAGAACATAAGCAAGTAGGAAGGAAAAGCGCAAATTTCAAGGAATTCAAAAGCAAATATTACAGTCCACACTGTTATCCCAATGCCAAACGCAAGTTTAAACGCCTCCCCGAGGCATGATACATGTGCAGGAATTAAAGGTAGGACAGGAGCCACAACAGAGTCACTTGTCGGCGGTGGAGCAGCGCGGAGTGGGTTCGCCTCATGGAGCAGTGGGGTCGGTAGCGCCTTGCTTCGGCTTGGTGCTGAAGGCCCGGAACTTCCCCAGCAGAGCCTCCGCGTGACCCTTCACGGCCTCGGCAGCGGCAGCGGCATGCTCGCCGCTTACTGGCTCCAGCAGGCTGTCGAGGTCAATGCCAAGATCGCGAAGGTAGATGTGGGTGAGGACCCGCGTCAGTGCTGCAGAAGACAGGACACGCACCTCGGCCTCGGCCGTGGGGCTAAGGCCAAGGGCGTCATCTTCAAGAGCGCGAACCAGGAAGGGAAGCAGCTTGGCGGGGCCGTCCTCGGCGCCAACCAGCGGGCTCTCCAGGCCGCTGTCGTAAAGCGTCCTCAGCGAGGAGCGAGCCTTCGCCTCCATCTCCGTGAAGGCCACGCGGTCCTCGGCAAGAACCAGGGCCTTGTCGTCCAGCTCGGCCTTCCTCGCCCCCAACTCCTGCTCCAGTGTGCCTAGGCGGTCGCGACACTTCCTGAGCTTGACCTCCCTCTCCTTGACGGCTGCCTCGCGAGCCTTCATGCCTTCTTCCTGCTCTTGGCGAAGGCGGACCTCTTTTGCGAGCCGGTCCCGCAGGCCTTGCAGCTCGTCCTCTAGCGCCTTGCAGCAACCACGGACGTCGACCACCTCCCCCAGGGCTGCGTCACGAGCAGCCTTCGCCTAAAGGACGGCCTGCTTCTCCTCATCGCAAGCCGTCAAGGCCTGGACCAGCGCCGTCCGAATCGAAGCGTCGGAGCGAACCCATCCTGAAGCCAGCTCCAAGCGCCCGGCCACCAAGCGAGGGTCGGCACCAAGAAGATCTTGCCGCAGTCGGCCCAGCTCAGGAACTGCACGATCCAGAACAGAAGCCGGTGGAGTAGGAGGAGAAGGCGGCAGGGCGGCCACAGCATCCTGAGGCGGAGTCTACCGCGCCCCAACGGCTGTAGTGGCGGCGGCAGGCAAGGACACCTCGGGAGTCACTTGGGCCGTGGGGGATGAGCTTGCCCCAGCCGGCTCAGCCAGGCCTCGCGAGGACGACCGGGTAGGAGAAGCCTGTGCGTCGCGTTCACCCTCCTTTGGGGGCAGAGGCGCTGCCGCGGATGGAACCCCGGGAGCTCCCTTCGACTTCTTTGCTGCGGGCGCCGGCCTATCCAAGAGATGCGGACGTCAAGCCTCAGAAGCAGAGCAAGAAACGAAGACAAGAATCAAACGCTTACGGGTCGTCGCCAGTGAGCTCGAGCGGCCTCCGGCCAAATTTGAAGCCTGAAAGCAGGCTGGAAGGGTCAACCTCGGGAAGCTTGGAAACGGAAGGTGCGTCTGCGGTCCGCCTCGGGGCCGGGGCAGACCCGCGGGAGATCAGCCCGGTCCTGTCCTTCTTCGAGATCGGGGGCAAGCTCCCACCGTCCTGCTCGTCGTCATCCTCGTCGTCATCGCTCGGAGAAAGGCGGAGAACACGGGACCTGCGCCGGGGAGGGGAGCCCTCGACTCCCCGTCAGTCGCCTCGGAGTCAGGCCCTTTTTCCTGCTCCCCTCCTTCCTCCTCTTCGCTGGAGTCGTTGGAGGGCACGTCCACCGGTTCCTCGGGAGCTTCCATGGGCACGGCCCCATCCCCGTTGAAGACGGGCATGGACTCCACTACCTGCTCCCAGTCGGCGCGGAGGAACAAGGGCGTAGGAGCGCCCTCCAACCTCGCCACATCGCCCCCGACCAGAGATTGGAGGACCGTAGCCGGATCTCCGTCGGTGAAGGCCGCGGGGCTCGGATGGGGCCTCCACATCAGAAGTGAGTACCGCCAAAGCGGAGCCAGCTGGTGCTCCAGGAATTCCCTCAGCAACGATGTGCCGGTCAGCTTCGCCGCCGCCATGTTGGCCGGCCTTAGATCCGCGTCCATCTTCTCCAACACCAGCTTCACGCGGGGGTCCGCGAGCTCCGCTCGACCCCAATCGCTGGAGCTCGTGGGCTGCTCTGTGGGCAAGATCAGCCGAGGGTGGATGCGCCCAGCATCCACCAAGACCCACTTGCTCCTGAAGCCCTCAATCCTTTTCCCGGGGTTCGAGATGGCAATGGTGCCACCGTACGCGATGAAGCTCGCGCACGCGGAAGCAGGACCGCGAGAGGTCCAGAGGTAGAAGTAGTGGCGCAGCAAGGCCACTGAGGGCTGCATCCCAACGTGAGCCTCGCAATAATAGGTGAAGATTGCCAGGAGAAGGACGAAGTTGGGATGGAGATGCAGAGCCTGTAGCTTATAATGGCGGAGGACAGAGAAGAGGAACTCGGAGAAGGGAGGCACCAGGCCAGCAGCAATGGCACTTACGAAGAACGGATAGAAGGTGCTCCCTTGACCCTCAGGGGTGGTGGAGCCGGCCTTGAACACCTTCGCCCCGTCAATGCCCCGCGCCGCCGCCATCCGGCGCAACCGGGTGAGGCTCGCCTCCGACACATTCGGCGGGTCCAGGGCAGATGAGTACCAAGCTACGGCCGGGGGCTGATGAGGCGCCACGGCTTCCTAGGCCACGCGGTCGGAGTAGATCTGGAAATTTTGGAGGAAGGAAGGAGAGGCGCAAGAAAGGGGATCTGAGTAGCAACCGGAGAAAGCAAAAAGCAAAGCCTAGGCGGATGCCGCTCCTTTATCAACTCGCGCGGTTGCTAAGGCGCTCATGTCCAATCAACCGCCACGCGGCGCCCAAGGCTGCAGGCTGTTAGGGCCCGCGGCGTTTCGCTCTTGCCCTTCCGCCTCCTTGCACGGCCAAGTCCGGGCGCGCCTTGGGCCCGGGGGCTACTGTCGGCGTTCTGGGAACGGGGGTCCCCAGACTTGCCTGCCTGCGGCCTGCGGCGTGGCTCAAAGGGGGGCCCAGCGCGGCCCATCTTCACCAACACAGACCCAAGACCCTCGCGAGGGGCCAAGCCTCGTGAGGCGGACGACGCGGAGCTTCCTCAAGCACGGCCTCATCAGGCTGGCTCGCGAGGAGGCGGAGAGATCAAGGCGGGGTACCTCACGAGGTGCCCGTGACACAAGCCATGACGACCGAGGGCGCCAGGCGGGTGCCAGCCCGCGCAGTCGCGGAGTACCGAGGCATCAGGCAAAGGTTGCCATTTCGGTGCAACAAGACCAAGACCAGGAGGACTGCAAGACGGAGGTCATCGTGGAGCCCAAGACAGCGTCACCACCAGAGCTTTGTGCAGGCGAAGACTACTTTTGTCAGGATAGCTGGTACTAGCTGTCCCCCTTCAAATTAGCCCGCCATTGTTGGCTCCCTTCCCGCTCAATATTTGGGAAGGGGACCAGGGCCTCTATAAATAAGATCAGCCACCCACAGGGTTAGAAAAGAGAAGGAGAGAGGAAGAGGGAGCCAGAGCCAGAGAGGGCCAGAGAGGTTGAGAGAGAGAGAGAGAAGGGTGACTGAACTCCTCCCAGCAGTTCATCGCCCCAGCCAAGAACAGACTCTCACGAGGCTATTCTTCCTTGTATTGTTCATCATCATTAGCCCAAGAGGCAATCCACCACACCACACACTGGAGTAGGGTATTACACCACAACGGTGGCCCGAACCAGTATAAACCTTGTGTCTCTTGTGTTGTTCTTTCCATAGCTTAGATCTTAGCAAAGCGGAGGGGTGCAGGTAGGTAGGAGGCAAAATCTCCACGCGCACCCGAGTGTACGAACCTCAAGGGTCTGCCGGAACCCAAAATCCGACAGAAAGGACACGAGGCTTCCACGAGGGTGGAGGGCGCGCCCTACCCCCTGGGTGCGCCCCTGCCTCATGGGCACCTCGTGTGCTCTCCGGACTCCGTTTTCTTGCACAATACTTCTTTTGGTCGACAAAAATTCATTATATAATCTCCTGAAGTTTTTGACCACCGTATCACGCAAAAATCTCCTATTCTTGTTTCGAGCTGTTTTCTGCTAGGGTTGTCAAGGCCAAGCATCATGTCGTCTCCCTCCTCCTCCAACAATGAGGGCAACGATGCTTGGCTAATGAAGATAGAGTTGAAGAGAGAAGAACCCAGAGAGATCAACAAGGATGATGGGATCAAGAAGGCCATGGTGGATCAAGTTCCGGCAGTAGCAGAAGAAGACATCCCTCCACCTCACCACAATCTCTTTACCCCAACGGAGATTGAGGCTTTCAATATGATTGAGTTAGCTCGTATTCAAAACAAGTATCTCACAAGTGAAAATATTTTGTTGAAGGAGCATATCATCGCACTCAAGGGCATTATCCGCAAATTGGAGGATCTCTTATGCTCGATGTGCGACTACCCATCATCACCAACACCTTCTTCACCGGCAAAAGAGATATAATCAGATGGGTATGGGCACTCCCCTTGGCAACTGCCAAGCTTGGGGAGTGCCCCGGTATTGTATCACCATCACTTTTATCTTTATCGTTTTTCTTAATTCAATCCTTTTGATAATATCTTGATCTAGTAGAATAAAGTTTTAGTATGATCTAGTTGTGAGTTTTGCTTTATGATCTTCCTATGTAATCGAGTCCGTGAGCTATATATAATAAAGATTAGTGTCGAGTCAAGGGCTTGATTATTTTGCTATGATCTTGAGGGAATAAAATAAAAGAGAAGAAATAAAAAGAAATAAAGAGATCATATGGATCTTATGGAGAGTAATGAGCTCACATATAAAGAGTATGATGAATAAAAGTTGTTGAGAGTTGACAAAGATAGTTTTGGTCATCGTTGAAATTAATAGGAAGTAATAAAGAAAGAGAGGTTTTCACATATAAATATACTATCTTGGACATCTTTTATAATTGCGAGCCTCATTGAAATATGACATGCTAAAGAGTTGACATTGGACAAGAAAGACAACATAATGGGTTATGTTTTCTTACATCTGAGATAAATTATATTGTCATGGATCATCCAACATGTTGAGCTTGCCTTTCCCTCTCTTGCTAGCCAATTTCTTTGCACCTAGAGATACTACTTGTGCTTCCAAATATCCCTAAACCCGTTTTTGCCATGAGAGTCCACCATATCTACCTATGGATTGAGTAAGATCCATCAAGTAAGTTGTCATTGGTGCAAGCAATAAAAATTGCTCTCTAAATATGTATGACTTATTAGTGTGTAGAAAATAAGCTTTATACGATCTTGTGATATGGAACAAATAAAAGCGACGGACTGCATAATAAAGGTCCATATCACAAGTGGCAATATAAAATGACGTTCTTTTGCATTAAGATTTCGTGCATTATACTATAAAAGCGCATGACAACCTCTGCTTCCCTCTGCGAAAGGCCTATCTTTATTCTTGTCTTATACTTCATGCAAAGAGTCATGGTGATAATCACCTTTCCTTTTTACATTTTATCCCTTGGCAAGCACAATGTGTTGGAAAGATCCAGATATATATAGCTAATTGGATGTGAGTTTTCATGAACTATTATTGTTGACATTACCCTTGAGGTAAAACGTTGGGAGGCAAAACTATAAGCCCCTATCTTTCTTTGTGTCCGATTAAAACTTCATACCCATAAATATTGCGTGAGTGTTAGCAATTGTGAAAGACTAAAAGATGGTTGAGTATGTGGACTTGCTGAAAAGCTCTTATATTAACTCTTTCTTATGTTATGACAAATTGCAATTGCCTCAATGACTGAGATTAGAGTTTGTTGGTTCTCAATGAAGTTTATGATTCATACTTGAAATTGTGATTGAATTATTACTTTAGCATAAGAGATCATATGACAATATATATATATATATATATATGTTGTTGTTCTAAGAATGATCATGATGCCCTCATGTCCGTATTTTATTTTATCGACACCTCTGTCTCCAAACATGTGGACATATTTTTTGATTTCGGCTTTCGCTTGAGGACAAGCGAGGTCTAAGCTTGGGGGAGTTGATACGTCCATTTTGCATCATGCTTTTATATCAATATTTATTGCATTATGGGCTGTTATTACACATTATGTCACAATACTTATGCCTATTCTCTCTTATTTTACAAGGTTTACATGAAGAGGGAGAATGCCGGCAGCTGGGATTCTGGGCTAGAAAAGGAGCAAATATGAGAGACCTATTCTGCACAGCTCCAAAAGTCCTGAAACTTCACGGAAGTTATTTCCAGAATATATAAAAAATATTGGGCAAAAGAAGTTCCAGAAGGGGGCCCACACCCTGGCCACGAGGGTGGGGGCGCGCCCTACCTCCCTAGGCGCGCCCCCTGCCTCGTGGGCTCCCTGGTGGCCCTCCGATGCCCATCTTCTGCTATATGAGGTATTTCGTCTGAGAAAAAAATGATAAGCAAGCTTTGGGGAAGAAACTCCACCACCACGAGGCGGAACCTTGGCGGAACCAATCTAGGGCTCCGGCAGAGCTGATCTGCCGGGGAAACTTCCCTCTGGGAGGGGGAAATCATCACCATCGTCATCACCAACTATCCTCTCATCGGGAGGGGGTCAATCTCCATCATCATCTTCACCAGCACCATCTCATCTCAAACCCTAGTTCATCTCTTGTATCCAATCTTTGTATCCAAACCTCAGATTGGTACCTGTGGGTTGCTAGTAGTGTTGATTACTCCTTGTAGTTGATGCTAGTTGGTTTACTTGGTGGAAGATCATATGTTCAGATCCATTATGCACATTAATACCCCTCTGATTATGAACACGAATATGCTTTGTGAGTAGTTACGTTTGTTCCTGAGGACATGGGAGAAGTCTTGTTATAAGTAGTCATGTGAATTTGGTATTCGTTCGATATTTTGATGAGATGTATGTTGTCATCCCTCCAGTGGTGCCATGTGAACGTCGACTACATGACACTTCACCATTGTTTGGGCCTAGAGGGCGGCATTGGGAAGTAATAAGTAGATGATGGGTTGCTAGAGTGACAGAAGCTTAAACCCTAGTTTATGCGTTTCTTCGTAAGGGGCTGATTTGGATCCATATGTTTCATGCTATGGTTAGGTTTACCTTAATACTTATGTTGTAGTTGCAGATGCTTGCAATGGGGGTTAATCATAAGTGGGATGCTTGTCCAAGTAAGGACAGTACCCAAGCACCGGTCCACCCACATATCAAATTATCAAAGTACCAAACGCGAATCATATGAACATGATGAAAACTAGCTTGACGATAATTCCCATGTGTCGTCGGGAGCTCTTTCCTTCATATAAGAGTTTGTCTAGGCTTGTCCTTTGCTACAAAAAGGATTGGGCCATCTTGCTGCACCTTATTTACTTTTATTACTTGCTACTCGTTGCAAACTACCTTATCACAAAACTATCTGTTACCGATAATTTCAGTGGTTGCAAAGAATACCTTACTGAAAACTGCTTATCATTTCCTTCTACTCCTCGTTGGGTTCGACACTCTTACTTATCTAAAAGGCTACGATAGATCCCCTATATTTGTGGGTCATCATCCACCCCCAATCTTGGTGTTCCGTGCAATGTATGTGCATCTACACACGGGAAATTATGTCGAACACGGCTAGTTGTAAGCAGGATAGCTCTACAGCCATGATGATAGTGACTGCAAACGGTGAGGCTGACTATGGTACGCTGAACACGACGCCTATACTCAGGTGTCATCTCCGGCGCAGGGTCTTGTCACCTCACTGTGAGGAGCAGCACACAATAATTTAACCAACGGATAGTACAATGCTACTAGCACCACCGTCTGGATTTAGTAGTACTACCATGCCCATCTGGATTTAGTATTTGACTAGCAATATCTAGTAATGCATGTCACAAAAATGTACTACTCCCTCTATAAATAAATACATGGTTTATTGTTTTATTCCTATCGGCGAGAGAACTTAATGTCTTTTTGCTAATTAATAGGATTACATGCAATAAACTAACCACTGCATGTCATGTTTGGTAGTCTCAAGGCATTGAAAGCATGCACGGCCCACATCTCTCATTAGTTGATAGTATGTCACGAAATAAGAAATGAGGAGGGAGTTAACGTACCGTGCCTAAGTGTTTTGGGATTATTTGGTTTTCATAAGGTGACTTACACAACATTTTTGGTTACATGCATTAACATTTTATTAGTTAAATCAAAGGTCAAAACTTGGCGCAAAATGCAAAGGGGACCAATAAACCAGTAAACATCAAAGTTCTCTCGTTTGGCCCCAACTAGAGGTCCGATGAGATGACTATACTGCACCGGCACGGAGGGGGATGTAGCTTCATTGACTTACTGCACCTGCCTTTGGGTGTATGACACATGGGCCCAACAGGTGGCTGGCCCACCTGTCATACAGCCAAAGGCAGGTGCAGTAGTGGGCCGAGGAGTAGATGGCCAACACACACGTGCATTCAACGCAGTCTGCACTTCTCATATAAAGGCTCCCCGCCAGTCCAATCTATGAAATCCTATGCACCTACGCACCCTAACCAAGGGCAAGAGTGATCACTCCAATCGCAAGATCAGTTGACTAAAAGCTAGATCCATGGAGGTGATGAGCGCGAACATCAGCCGGCTGCGCCAGATGGTCCATGACGCCGGCCTGTGGCCTGGCACCGAGGAATGTCTCTAGGTCGTGCTTGAGGCCGCCAGGGCGAGGGGCCGCTTGGACGACATCTTCATCTCCTTGTTCGACGAGGTCCTCGTCGGCTTCCTTGACAAGTTCACCGTCATCAAGAAGCTCGCGGACGACCTTGACGTACGCCTCCAGCCCACGCGCCCAGGTTTTGCGATGCCCGCCACCCTCAATGGCCTCTATGGTGACAACCTCTTCGACACACTGGTGGCCCTGTGACTGCCCGCTGTTGCACCGGAGAATGTCCACCTCGTGGTCGCGCTCGCCGCACAGCGCCTGGCGCAGCAAGACACCATCGACATAATCTCCCACGTCTACACGCAAATTGTCCACAAGGACTACTACATGCAAGAGGAGGACGATAGGATGCTGGCCTTCTTGGACCGCAGGGCAACCTTGGATGGCATTATTCAGAAGCACGTTGAGCTTGCCGCCAACGCCGCTGCTCCCACACGTTGGTTGGTGACCCGGCGCATTAGGGAACGAGGATGTCATTGATGGATCCATATGTATCTTTATCTTTCCATCAAATCCATGTAGTAGTATATGGTACTACTAGTAATTATCTTACGTTTCGCATCAACTTCATGATTTTCATACGTACTCCATGCATGAACCGCGCCAGAACCAAACTTCTCATTACTCTAGGAAAAATCGTTATTTCTATCTATCGGTCGCACCATGGAGCAGAACCAAAATTTACAAGTTACAAGTTAAAAAGGAAAACTATGCCGTGTTCGCGTCGCACCCCCACACAGTTGGCCCGACACGCCGCTCAAGGGAGAATGCATGTTGTGTTGCATTTTCACTTACAAGTGGGACCGTAGTTGAGCAAACCGACTATGGGTAAACCCCCACCCCGCCCACCGCGCGATGGCTGAGAAAACTGGAGGGAGAAGAGATGGCTGTTACACAGACTCCAAGAAAATTGGTGTTGGATGGGACTCGTGTGGGTGGCGTGTGCCGTACTGCTAGACGTGAATGCTAGTTATGCCCCATGCCACCCCACTATATCGAGCCTATATCGACGTGCTGGTTATGTAGACCAAATTTCCTGGAGTCCGTGCTTAGCCCTCCTCTATCTCTCTTCTCAGCCAGCCAACAGACGCGCGGAGCCCATCGTCTGTTTGCTCACATGCGGTCCCACATGTCAGTGAAAACGCAAGAGGACCCACTAAACCTGCACATCTTTCACCTCGACGTGCTGGTGATGAAAAACAAATCCAATAAAGATCTTCGGTGTCCACTTTTGGAGTTACTCAAGAGTAGTAAGATTCTATTTACAGTTTAACCTGAGATGCACATCACGTGGCTTCAACTACCACTCCATTTTCTAGCATGACACGACCTAGATGCTGGATGTCCCACGTGTCGGCAAAAGAAGGAAGAACTCAACTAAATCCTCTCCATATTTAGACCGAAGGAGTAGGAAACACGACAAGCCCTGTGCCTACATCATACTACGTACAAGCCCACCTCACGCAGTCACACTATCACCATATTTCTCGGCCTCTGTGCGACACCTAGCTCTAGTTGATCTAACTAGAACTAACTATTAGTTGGCTCTTTGTGATGTGGCAACTTCATAATACTACGGATGCTGGCTATACTACTACGACATAACACTCCAAGAAGTGAGTCGAAAACCATTTATAAATTATGACATGCATATGCAAATGTACCATTCATTACATACAACAAGTCATCAACACACAACGACAATGAGGATACATGTTGGATTATAGATTACTTCCACCAAAACATTCTAGTAAATACTAAAGTTTTCATTACACAACAAATAATAAGCAATGAAATCAACTTCAGCTCAACCACACCTCGGTGTTGGAAATGCTTGCTTTGAACCATAAGAGTTTGTCTCAGAAGGGTCAGCTACTGTCAATCTCGAGACCAACGCAGCACTGATCATCCAGGCTGAAGCGGCCTATTTCATGACCCATATTGTGATAGCCACGGTAGGGACGCATAGAAATGTCCGAGGTATAGATACAGTTGCTTCTCATAAATGGTAGTAACGTTGTGTCAATAACAGCTGGATCGCCTTTCACCATGATTGGATAGTTTTGTCCAAGGAAGAGCGAGTTTCCTCCAAGAGTATCAATACTAAATCGGGGAGAAGGTGTTGGTGCTAGCACAATAGTATCCAGCCCGAATACCCTGCAACGGATGTTGGAATAGGTCTGGAGAGTGCGACCATGGGAGACAACACCTGCTTCCTTAGTAACATCAGCGGTGCCTGATGAAGCCATGTACCTAGGGTAGGGACACGGACCTGTCCTAAGAGCCCTACCCAAGGCCATCCTTAAAATAAGTCACCTTTCAATCGACTTGAAGATACCCACTCGATGGGTTCAAGACACTCGGCCAGGAAGCTATCACTCGATCACGAAGCCAACCACTCGACTGCCAAGAGATCTAAAGTCACTCCGCAGGCAAACAGCCGGTCATTAAGTAGCCTTTATGGTCATTATAGCACTTTATTAGAGGCGTTACCAGGAACTCCCAACCTTAATGTACCTTAAACCCTGCATTACTGAGGGCAGGAGAGGGCTGGCAAACTCTATATAAGCCACCCCCCTCCTCAGTATCAGGGGTGGGCACCCCTGTCATTCTCACACATATAATCCAGTCGACCGCCTCCAGGCACCGAGACGTAGGGCTTTTACTTCCTCCGAGAAGGGCCTGAACTCGTACATCTTCGTGTGCTTACAGCTCCTGCATAGCTAAGATCTAGCCTCTCCATACTTACCCCCCTACATCACTGTCAGACTTAGAACCACGACAGTTGGCGCCCACCGTGGGGCCGGAATCTTAGCGCTTGAATTGTAGGAGTTGCAATTTTTCCGATCTCCTTGATCATGGTTTCATGCGGAGTTTTGGTGGAGGGCCGCGAGATCCATCTCGGCGCGCTCACGTTCATCGCCGATGACTCCGCCTGGCTTCAAAAGGCTCCGCTCGACATTGATGCGCTCCCCATCCGCGGGGCGACACACTTTCGTGCATGTGTTCGCGGCGTCCTACTGCGGCAGCCGTCGACCCAGTGTCGGTCGGCTCCCGTGTCGTCTTCCCGCCTCGTCTCTCGCCAGCGCAAGCGCTCTGGTCGATCAAGACTTCAGAGGTGGGTGAGGCATGCGGTGGCTCGCCAGTCGGCCACCCCACAAGTCGCGGCAATCGAGCCCGACGAATCTCTCTACGGCCTGTTCGACTGGCTCCGCAGAGACCGCATCCGAGTGCGAAAGCAGTGATCCTGCGGCGGAGGTCCTTGCAATTGATGGGACACGCAGCCCTCCCGGTTTTACTCGTACCGACGGAGGGGCAGGTGGGGGCGACCCGTCGCATCCCCATGAAGAATATCTCCCTGAGCCTCTCACGTCGCTGCAGCGAGAGGAGCTTCGCCGGCGGAACATGGATGCACTCCACACTCCTATCATTGGAAAAACCCCCGAGGCCCGAGCCTTGGAGGACGCGCGCTTGGCTAACTTGGCCGAGTGCACTCGACTGGAGAATCTCCAGCGAGCACTCGACGAGCAAGCGCGTCAATGGGCTCCTGAGTCCAGTCGACGTCAGCTCTTCCCGCCTACGCAGGTATATCTAACTCCCGTTCAGAACTTGGCAACCGCGGCCCGAATAGCAGAATCAATTCAGCCCTCCCAGTCAGAAGCTGGAAGAGGCTTGTTGCAAATCAGAGCGTTGCTCCGGGCAGCGGGAAACCAGAATTCCGCTGTCTCTCAATCGCGGAATAGGATCCACAGTCGATCCGTTGCAGCGGATACAGTGCAGTCGGCTCACAGCCCAAGATCGCCCCCGAGGCGTGAGGGACGTGGAGACCGACCCGATCAGTACAGAAGAAACGAGTAGTATGATCACCGATTCGATCATGATGGTCGACGTCGAGTGCCAACCCCTCCCCCGAGGAGTGGGTCGTATGCGCCCTCATAGTGTTGGGCGGAGGATCCCAGTCGACCCCACGGAACTAGGCTTTGACGCGAGATCCATCCTCGTTCAAGGTTTGGTCAACAGGAACAGGGTTCACCGAGAAGGACATGACAGAGATGCTCCTACCAGCAGCAGGGTACATGTTTCAGGGCCAGAATGTTTCAGTCGAGCCATTAGGGCCGCAGTGATTCCTCCCAACTTCCGGTTGGCGACTGGAGTCAGCAAGTTCACCGGCGAGTCTAAGCCTGACACTTGGCTCGAAGACTACTGAGTGGTTGTCCAGATTGGCGGCGGCAATGATGAGGTGGCTATGAAGCATTTGCCTCTCTTGTTAGAGGGCTCAGCCAGAGCGTGGCTGAATCAGTTAGCACCCAGCAGCATCTACACTTGGGAGGATCTCTCTCGAGTGTTTGTCACGACCTTTGAAGGGACATGCAAGCGACAGGCAGGCCTTACAGAATTGCGGTCTTGCGTGCAGAAACCGAGTGAAACTCTGAGGGATTACATCCAGAGGTGGATCACTTTGCATCACACAGTTGAGAATGTACCAGATCACCAAGCAGTTTGTGCCTTTAAAGAAGGCGTCAAGAACAGAGAGTTGAACCTGAAGTTCGGTCGGACCGGAGAAATGTCTCTGAATCGGATGATGGAAATTGCCACCAAATACGCTAACGGTGAAGATGAAGATCGACTCCGGAGTGGCAAGCAGAAAGCAGTCGCCCAGGAAACCGGAGGCAATTCCAGTCGGAAACAGAAGCGGAAGGCCGAGCTAGCCGCTCCTGGGGAGGCCCTAGCCGTAACCCAGGGGAAATTCAAGGGAAAACCCAAGGGGCCCTGGAACCCCAAGAAAGTAAAAGATCAAGACGGAAATGATGTTTTGGATCTGCCGTGTCACATTCACACCAAGAAAGACGAGGAGGGTAAACTCATTTACCCAAAGCATACCACTCAATAGTGTCGGCTCCTAATCCAGTAGTTCCAGGGCAAGTAGTCCAAAGACAAGGAAAAAGAGTCGGACAAGGTTGAGGATAAGAAAGATAGTGATGACGGGTACCCCCAAGTCAATTCCACCTTGATGATTTTTGCTGATGTCGAAAGCAAAAGTCGACTGAAAGTCATTAACCGTGAAGTGAATATGGTTGCCCCGGCAACACCCAGCTACCTGAAGTGGTCTCAGACTGCCATCACGTTCGACCAGTCCGATCACCCTGTGCACATTGCCACCCCTGGGAGGCAAGCTCTGGTGGTCGATCCAGTTGTCGAAGGGACTCGACTGACCAAAGTCCTGATGGATGGTGGCAGCGGCCTGAACATACTGTATGCAGAAACATTGAAAGGGATGGGCATTCCGATGTCCAGACTCAGTGCCAGCAACATGAGTATCCATGGAGTCATTCCTGGAAAGAAAGCCGAGTCACTTGGCCAGATTACTCTCGATGTGGTTTTCGGTGATTCAAAGAATTACCGCAAGGAAAAGTTGACATTTGAGGTTGTGGACTTCCATAGTGCTTATCATGCTATTCTAGGCCGGCCAGCTTATGCACGCTTCATGGCTCGACCGTGCTATGTGTATCTCAAGTTGAAGATGCCCGGCCCCAGAGGTGTGATCACCATTACAGGCAATCGGAAGAAAGTAGAGGAGTGTTTTTAGAAAGGATCAAAGATCGCTGATGCTCAGATGTCAGTAGTCGAGCTGCAAGAGTACCAGAAGACTGCTGATCCGAGTGAATTGCTGCGAGCCAAGAAGCCAGCTTCAGAATCATCTTTTCAGTCGTCCGGTGAAACTAAGCCAGTTCACATTCACCCGACCGACCCCAATGCTGCTCCGACTCACATCTCAACGACGCTCGACTACAAATAGGAAGAAGCGCTCATCCAGTTCCTCCGTGAGAACTGGGATATCTTTGCATGGAAGCCTTCCGACATGCCTGGAGTTCCCAGGGGGCTGGCTGAGCACTGTCTACGAGTCGACCCAAAGTTCAAGCCTGTGAAAGAACATCTTCGACGGTCCATCGTCCAGAAGAGGAAAGCTATTGGCAAGGAGGTGGCTCGGCTCTTAGCAGCGGAGTTCATCCGAGAGATTTACCACTCCGAGTGGCTCGCCAATGTTGTCATGGTTCCCAAGAAGGACAAGTCACTTCGCATGTGCATTGACCTTAAACATATCAATCGGGCCTGCCCGAAAGATCATTTCCCTCTCCCCCGCATCGACCAGATAGTCGACTCGACCGCGGGGTGTGAGCGTTTGTCTTTTCTAGATGCTTATTCAGGGTACCATCAGATCCGTCTGTATGGACCCGACGAGATCAAAACGGCTTTCATCACCCCATTCGGGTGCTTCTGTTATGTCACCATGCCCTTCGGCCTCAAGAATGCTGGAGCCACGTTCATGAGGATGATTCAGAAGTGTTTGCTCACTTAGATCAGTCAGAACATAGAAGCATACATGGATGATATTGTGGTTAAGTCACGGAAAGGTTCCGACCTGCTGACTGACCTTGCCGAAACCTTTGCTAACCTAAGGGGATATGATATCAAGCTCAATCCATCAAAGTGCACATTCGGAGTTCCAGGTGGAAAGTTACTCGATTTTCTCGTTTCCGAACGAGGAATCGACGCCAATCCCGAGAAAGTTGGCACCATACTCTGGATGAAGCGCCCTATGCGTGTGCACGATGTCCAGAAGCTTACAAGTTGCTTGGCCGCTAAGTCGATTCATTTCTCGTCTCGGTGAAAAGGCGTTGCCTCTTTACCGACTGATGAAGAAGTCTGACAAGTTTGAGTGGACTCCAGAAGCTGATGCAGTGTTTGCAGAGCTCAAAGCTCTGCTCTCCACCCAGCCGGTGCTTGCTGCCCCAATTAGTAAAGAGCCTCTGCTGCTTTACATTGCGGCCACGGGACAAGTTGTCAGTACAGTACTTACGGTCGAGCGGGAAGAAGAAGGAAAGGCCTTCAGAGTTCAACGCCCAGTATATTATGTGTCTGAAGTTTTGACTCCTTCGAAGCAAAGATATCCCCATTACCAGAAGCTTGTATATGGGATTTACATGACCACGAAGAAGGTTGCACACTACTTCTCTGACCATTCCATTACAGTTGTCAGTGACGCTCCACTGTCAGAGATTTTGCACAACAGAGATGCAACTGGTCGAGTGGCGAAGTGGGCGATTGAACTCCTTCCCCTAGATATCAAGTTTGAAGCAAAGAAGGCTATCAAGTCCCAAGCAATTGCAGATTTCGTCGTCGAGTGGATTGAACAGTAGCTTCCGACTCAAGTTCACTCGGAGCACTGGACCATGTTCTTCGACGGATCTAAGATGCTGAATGGTTCCGGTGCTGGGGTAGTATTGGTCTCCCCCCGAGGAGATAAGCTCAGATATGTTCTCCAGATTCACTTCGATTCCTCCAATAATGAAGCAGAATATGAAGCACTCTTGTATGGGTTGCGCATGGCCATTTCACTCGGCGTTCGGCGCCTCATGGTCTATGGCGACTCAGATTTGATGGTTAATCAGGTGATGAAGGAGTGGGACGTCAAAAGCCCAGCTATGACTGGCTACTGCAACGCAGTAAGAAAGCTAGAAAAGAAATTTGAGGGGTTAGAGCTTCATCACATCCCCCGACTGAAAAATCAAGCAGCTGATGATCTGGCAAAGATAGGCTCCAAGAGAGAAGCCATTCCCAGCAATGTGTTTTTGGAGCACATCCGCTCGCCGTCATTCCAGGAGGATCCTTTTACAGAAGAAGCCCCGCAACCGAAAAGTGCCACAGATCTGACTGAAGTCGAAATTCCTGATGTGGTCGACCTAGTCATGGAGGTCTTGGCAATCACTCCTGACTGGACGATACCAGACATTGCATATATCTTGAGGAAAGAACTTCCATAGGACGAAGAAGAGGCTCGACAGATCGTCCGTCGATCTAAAGCTTTCATAGTCATAAAAGGACAGTTGTATAGAGAAAGTACAACTGGAATCGGTCAGAAGTGCATAACGCCAGAAGAAGGTCAGATAATCCTTGATGATATCCACTCGGGGACCTGTGGTCACCATGTGTCCTCTCGGACCATCATGGCCAAAGCATACCGAGCGGGTTTTTACTGGCCCAGGGCAAACGAAATGGCGAAAGAGATAGTTGACAAGTGTGAAGGCTGCCAGTTCTACTCCAACATGTCGCACAAGCCAGCATCAGCTCTGAGGACCATTCCACTCGTCTGGCCCTTCGCTGTTTGGGGACTGGACATGGTTGGTCCACTGAGAACAGGCAGGAGCAGATTCACACATGTGCTTGTGGCAATCGACAAGTTCACCAAATGGATTGAAGCCAAGCCTATCAAAAATCTTGATGCTAGCACTGCTATCAGTTTCATCAGAGAGTTGATATTCAGATATGGAGTCCCGCATAGCATCATCACTGACAATGGGTCAAACTTCGATTCAGACAAGTTCAGAGCTTTTTGCGCCTCTCAAGGTACACGAGTCGACTACACGTCGGTCGCGCATCCCCAGTCGAATGGACAAGCTGAAAGAGCAAATGGTCTGATTCTCAAAGGACTGAAGCCCCGACTGATGCGTGATCTCAAGCACGCAGCAGGCACTCGGGTCGACGAGCTTCCGTCAGTTTTGTGGGGACTGAGGACCACCCCGAACCGGTCGACTGGAAGAACGCCATTCTTTCTGGTTTACGGAGCCGAAGCTGTCCTGCCGAGTGATCTACGTCACAATGCCCCCAGAGTCGAGCTTTATAACAAAGACAAAGCAGAGCAAGCCCGGCAAGACGCAGTCGACCTCCTAGAGGAGGAGAGGGAAATGTCTATGATCAGATCGACCATCTATCAGCAAGGCCTGCGTCGATTCCATGCCAGAAATGTGAAGAGTCGAGCCTTCCAAGAAGGAGATTTGGTCCTCCGAGTGGATCAACAGAAACCACACAAACTTGCTCCTACTTGGGAAGGCCCCTTCATCATCACCAGAGTCCTCCACAATGGAGCATATCATCTCTACAACGTTGATCGCCGGATCGACGAGCCACGAGCTTGGAATGCGGAACTACTCCACCCATTTTACACTTGAATTCTCACTCGGATGAGATGTAATAAGAAAAACTTCTATAGTTTATTTTTATCAAAGACAAGAGTGTCCCAGTTCTTCCTGTAATTGCTATCATTTTTGTTTGCGTACGAAATCCCCCAGTGGGTAGCTTAGCTGCGAATCCGTTTCGCCTAAGTTTGCAAAAAAATTCTACCGAGTGGTGAGCCAGACTCCCACTCGGGGGCTTAGCTGCAGCCCAGTGCTCGCCTAAGTGTTTGAAAATCCTACCGAGTGGTGAGAAAGACTCCCACTCGGGGGCTTAGCTGCAGCCCAGTGCTCGCCTAAGTATTTGAAAATCCTACCAAGTGGTGAGCCAGACTCCCACTCGGGGGCTTAGCTGCAGCCCAGTGCTCGCCTAAGTGTTTGAAAATCCTACCGAGTGGTGAGCCAGACTCCCACTCGGGGGCTTAGCTGCAGCCCAGTGCTCTCCTAAGTGTTTGAAAATCCTACCGAGTGGTGAGCCAGATTCCCACTCGGAGGCTTAGCTGCAGCCCAGTGCTCGCCTAAGTATTTGAAAATCCTACCAAGTGGTGAGCCAGACTCCCACTCGGAGGCTTAGCTGCAGCCCAGTGCTCGCCTAAGTGTTTGAAAATCCTACCGAGTGGTGAGCCAGACTCCCACTCGGGGGCTTAGCTGCAGCCCAGTGCTTGCCTAAGTATTTGAAAATCCTACCGAGTGGTGAGCCAGACTCCCACTCGGGGGCTTAGCTGCAGCCCAGTGCTCGCCTAAGTGTTTGAAAATCCTACCGAGTGGTGAGCCAGATTCCCACTCGGAGGCTTAGCTGCAGCCCAGTGCTCGCCTTAGTATTTGAAAATCCTACCGAGTGGTGAGACAGACTCCCACTCGGGGGCTTAGCTGCAGCCCAGTGCTCGCCTAAGTGTTTGAAAATCCTACCGAGTGGTGAGCCAGACTCCTACTCGGAGGCTTAGCTGCAGCCCAGTGCTCGCCTAAGTGTTTGAAAATCCTACCGAGTGGTAAGCCAGACTCCCACTCGGGGGCTTAGCTGCAGCCTAGTGCTCGCCTAAGTATATAAAAATCCTACTGAGTGGAGAGCAAACCTCCCACTCGGGGGCTTAGCTACAGTCCAAGTACTCGCCTAAGTATATAAAAATCCTACCGAGTGGAGAGCAAACCTCCCACTCGGGGGCTTAGCTGCAGTCCAAGCACTCACCTAAGTATATAAAAATCCTACCGAGTGGAGAGCAAACCTCCCACTCGGGGGCTTAGCTGCAGTCCAAGTACTCGCCTAAGTATATAAAAATCCTACCGAGTGGAGAGCAAACCTCCCACTCGGAGGCTTAGCTGCAGCTCAGTGCTCGCCTAAGTGTTCAAAAATCCTACCGAGTGGAGAGCAAACCTCCCATTCGGAGGCTTAGCTGCAGCCCAGTGCTCGCCTAAGTGTTCAAAAATCCCACCGAGTGGAAAGCAAACCTCCCACTCGGGGGCTTAGCTGCAGCCCAGTGCTCGCGTAAGTTCGGAACACATCCCAATCCACAAGGATGGCAAGATGCGAATCGACTGTTACCTTTTCCTTCGGAGCTGCACCACAAATACGAAGTTGTTTCGAGTGAAGACCAAGTTCCACTCGACAGATAATTCCCGAAGATATTCAACGATAAATCAAGTTCGGATAAAACCCAAAGGTCCAAGACCTCAGATCAAAGTACTCGAGCCCTCGGCTCGACAGAGTTTAACGGTTACAGAATCCACTCGACATTCCGAGGAAAATTTAAAGTGAAGCATAAAAGTTTTTTACTCCTCCGGCGGAGGACTGGAAGGGGCAACGAACTCGTCCAAGTCGATCCCGTCTGCAATACGGGTGGCAGCAGCAATGAAAGTTTCCATGAAGTCTTGAAAGTTAAGCTTCCTGGTGTTGGCAACTTGGATGGCGGCCAGCTTCTCCTCTCGCACCTCCTTGCAATGGACGCGGACCAGGGACAGAGCGACATCAGCACCACATCTAGCAGAAGATTTCTTCCACCACTACTCGACCCGAGACTTCATTTAGTCGAGTCATCAGGGACTCGAGGTCATTCTGACGCGTCGTCCTAGGCCAGAGTGACGTGTCGATCCGCGACATCGGAACCTTCAACCGAGCAAGATAGTCTACAACTCCGGCAACACGAGATTCTAGTCGGAGCACATTCATAGCAGCCTCGTCCTTCACTGGAGAATTGATGGGGTCCAAGCCTGTCTCCACTCGACTGGTCTCCTCTTCGAAGTTCTGGCAGAATTCTGTAAACACAACTCAAGGATAAGTTAGTGGCTCTACGCGGGTTTGGTAACTACAAGTCAGTCGGACCGGAGTAATTACCCTCGAGCATGACAAATAGCTTCTTGGCGAGTCCACCAAGATAAACCTCCAGATCATTCCTCTGCCCCGCCAGCCCACCTGCCTGGTCACTCAGAGTCATCTTGTCTTTCTTCAGACGACTGACCTCTTGATTAGCCACATCGAGAGCGCTTTTCAGCCTGGAGTCTTCCTTTTCAAGAGTACCGACCGAAGCCAGCTTTTCTTCAGCAAGCTTCGCTTTGTTCAAGGCCTCCTTCTGTGCCTCTGCAAGATCTTGATCCTTCTTCTTCAGAGCTTCTTCCAGTTTATCTGCAGTACGTCGAGTGAAATCAACATCAAGAATGGACAAGAAAAAAAAGTCACTCGTCAAGAATGGAGAACCTCACCAGCCATACCTTTTGCTTCTTCTTGCACCTTCTTCAAGTTCTCTTGAGCAAGCTTCAAGTCAAGGTTGAGCTGGATCTGCTTATTCTCCAACTCAATATAGCGAGCTACAAGTTCGCAGGATTTCTGCAAAACAAAAATCAGTCGACAGACGTCTAGGATAAGTTGCTTTTGAGTAACTAAGAGACAATGATGGCGTTTCTAAGACTACAGCCGAATCAAAAAACATTCAACAGTAGTCTCGGGGACTACACCCAGTGGGTGCACTCAGCGTGCCCCCACTGGTTTTTGAAAAAAAATCGACTGCCAGCAGTCGACCGAATACAGTTCCATTCGGCACGGCCTGACCAGATCGAGTGAAGAAGTACAACTACAGCAACACAATGTAAAGACTACAGTCGACTGCCAGCAGTCCACCGTAGTCTCGGGGACTACACCCAGTGGGTGCACTCAGCGTGCCCCCACTCGTCCAAGAATTGGCAGACACACCCAGTGGGTGTACAGATGTAAAGATCTTCGGAAAAGAGATTCTTCTAACAGCATATCGTAACAGACCAAGTGTTGAGTTGACTGACCTGGACGTTGCTCTAAAGAGCCGAACTTGCATCATAGGCTGCTTGGCTGGCCTCCCGAGCCACTTTCACTTGTTCCATCATGATCCCCGCCTGACGTATAGCCTCTTTCGCGGCACTCACTTGGTACTCAGGGGCGGGGTACGCGGTAAAAAGCAAGGGAGGATTTGCGGTTGACGTCGAAGGCCACACGCTCGTCAGAGGATCGGCGAAAGTCACAGAAGCCTGAGTGGTGTCACCACCATCCCGAGCTACGGCCTCAGACGCCGGAGCAGATTGGGGGGTCTTGCCAGCCAACGCCCGCCTGTTCCTTCTCACTCTTAGCGGAACATCGTCGTCGTCATCCGGGAGGTTAATAACATGAGGAGGAGCTACAAGAAAAAATTCAATCGACCAGGGTTGCAATAAATATCCAGTCAACTCAAGGTAGAACATCGGTAATCATACCGGGGTTGGAGGTAACAGCATCCTCCATCTCTTGATCGTCGTCCTTGGCAGAGAGCTCAGAAGTAGCAGCGCTGCAAATCTCGAAAATCAGTTAGTTGACTCAATGAATCGACCAAGGATCTGTCCACGGTCGACAAAGGAGAACAAGTTCTATTATTACCCAGAAATGGTGGGGATGGTCATCTTCACCTTGGGCAGAGCCTTAGGCGGCTTAGACGGCGTCGCGCGTGGGTGCTTGGGAGCCTTTTCGACCGGCGGAGGAGAAGAGGTCCGAGGGCGTTTCGACGACTGCCCAACAAGAGCAGTCGACTTACCACGTTCCCGCGCCGGGTCGTGTGTAAGCTTGGATCGCCTCTCTGAGCGGGGTGGGGGGGGGGGGGGGGTTCAACTTCTTCCTCCTCCTCTTCGCTGGAGTCGACGTCATCGTCTCCCTCTCCTTCGCCATTGGATTCCCACTCGGCTTGTTCATCTCCACTCTCACCGCCGCTCGCCTCCCCTTCCTCAGTCGGCTCCTGCGCCCCGTTGGGTGTCGAGTACATCTCAGTAGTTACCTGTAAAACAACAGACAAGATCAAAGTCAATCGACCAATTCAAAGAAGACCAATGAAGAAAACTAGATCTCAATCAGGAGCATAAGGTCAGACCTGGTCCACTTCGTATGTATTGTCGAGTGGAGGAACCCTCCTGGCTCCTCGAGGGTTGTCTTTGTTCCCTGTGATGCTCGACAGCCATCCTTCTAGCATCTCATCAGTGACCTCCTCCGGGTGGATCCGAGTGGTGTCTTGAAGACCCGAGTACAGCCACATCGGGTGGTTGCGAGCCTGGAGCGGTTGGATGCGCCTCTGAAGGAAGACCTCCAGCAAGTCCATGCCAGTCATGCCGTCGCGGACAAGCTGAACCACTCGACCAACCAACACTTTGACTTGGGCTTTTTCTTTCGGCGTCACTTTCAGAGAAGCAGGTTTTTGAGCTCGTTCTAGAGAGAAAGGGGGAAGCCCAGTCGACTGTCCTGGAGTCGCCTGGTCTTTGCAGTAAAACCAGGTTGCCTGCCAACCACGGACCGACTCAGGGAAAGTGATGGATGGAAAGGGGCTTTTTCCCCTCGTCTGGATCGCCAGACCCCCGCACAACTGGATCACCTGCGTCCTTTCGTCACTCGACTTGGCCTTTTTGACCGATTGGGAACGACAAGTGAAGATGTGCTTAAAGAGTCCCCAATGGGGGCGGCAACCCAAGAAACCCTCACACAAGGAAATGAAAGCAGCCAGATACACGATAGAGTTGGGAGTGAAGTGATGGAGCTACGCTCCAAAGAAGTTCAGAAAGCTCCGGAAAAAAGGATGAGGAGGCAGAGAAAACCCGCGATCGATATGGGTGGCGAGGAGCACACACTCACCATCAAGAGGTTGGGGCTGGACTTCTCTCCCCGGGAGACGCACAGCTTCATGAGGGATGACTCCTCCCTCAACCATATTGTCAAGATCTTCCCGCCGAATCACCGCCGGCATCCAGTCGCCCTGGATCCAGCCTTTGGGCAGAGAAGTCCTTGAGGAAGATCCGCCCCGAGCGGACTTCTTCCCTTTCCCCTGCACCGCCGCCTTCTTCGCGCGCTCCAGAGCGGACGTCTTGTCCTTCACCATCGTTGCCGGCAAAGCTCGAACGGGCCTGCGGCGCTTGGGTAAGAGCGGAGGTGGCGGAGAACTTTGTGAAGGGAGAAGGAAAGGAGAGAGCACACTGTTTGGAAACCCCGAGCCGGTGGCTTATAAGAGGCCGCTTCCGAGTGGCTGACCGGTAGGCCCAGGCTATCCCGTCAAATCCCGCAGCAGACACGCCCGTGGTACGTGGCGAAAAAGGTGGTGCAGGGATCGAGGAGCTTCCGCCTTATCACATCTGATTACTGCGGCCGCTCCCGTCCCGCGCGCTTCCCGAAATTCCAATCCCGCGAAATCCGCAGGTTGCAGAACAATTTGTCAGACAGAAGATCCCTTTCACATCGTCATTCGGAACTCTACAAACATGGAAACTCACTCGACGAAAGACTTGGAATGGATCAAGGCGACTGAAAGAGGTTGATGACGTCATCCGTGATGATTGACCCAAAACAAGGCACTCACGTAGCACGAAGAACCAGTCGGAGAGGTCACCAACTCTTTCCCCACTCTAACCTCGATCCATTCAGGGGCTAATGATGAAGCCATGTACCTAGGGTAGGGACACGGACCTGTCCTAAGAGCCCTACCCAAGGACATCCATAAAAGAAGTCACCTTTCAATCGAATTGAAGATACCCACTCGACGGGTTCAAGACACTCGACCAGGAAGCTATCACTCGACCATGAAGCCAACCACTCGACTGCCAGGAGATCTAAAGTCACTCCGCAGGCAAATAGTTGGTCATTAAGTAGCCTTTATGGTCATTATAGCACTTAATTAGAGGCGTTACCAGTAACGCCCAACCTTAATGTACCTTAAACCCTGCATTACTGAGGGCAGGACAGGGCTGGCGAACTCTATATAAGCCACCCCCTCCTTAGTATTAGGGGTGGGCACCCCTGTCATTCTCACACATATAATCCAGTCGACCGCCTCCGGGCACTGAGACGTAGGGCTTTTACTTCCTCCGAGAAGGGCCTAAACTCGTACATCTTCGTGTGCTTATAGCTCCTGCATAGCTAAGATCTAGCCTCTACATACTTACCCCCCTACATCACTGTCAGACTTAGAACCACGACAGTGCCCTACATACAGACAAGAAGAGGTGATCCATCGGAATATGTTGCCAGGCACCACCGAGTATATGGGTCCTCATGCTCGTGATCATCATCATCGTCATCTCCCCCTTGGTTATAATTTTTTTCAAGTATAGGTGGTGGAATGTTCACAGGACCTTGGAAACACAAGAAGCTTAATTAGTAAAGGGAAACTAGCTAACCCGCATGCATGTGGATGAAACAATTATAATTACGGTGGAAGACAAGCGTACAGAAAGCATAACGATTCCATGCAAAAATAGTGCCATGAGTGGTGGCAGCAAACACAAGACCCTCGTATTGAATTGCATCATAGTACACATCCATGTATAGAAATTGATTTTTGAGAAATATCCATCCAGTCAAACTATGAAGGAAGGCAACAATCTTGTCGAAGATAGCAACAACTCCATAGTCCATTAAATCCCAAGAGCGGTTGGGAACTTGACAAATTGCTACCTTCTGTAGACGACAGTCACCATGATCGTAGTTGAACGTATGTAGAAAACTGGTGTGCTCAACCTCTGGGCAGTCTGAGATTTTTGGAAGTGGAACCCGGTGACGAGTGTACACATTCACAAGTTCCCACTCGCAGTTGTACCCAATACAAACAACCCAATCTCAATTTGCACCTGCCCAAGTCTTACCCTCAAGTGATGGCATCTTAACATCACACGTATCATTATCAAGCGGTACCAGCTTGCACAAGGTGAGGCCTCTGTCATCTGCGCGCCAGTGAGCGGGGTCACGGTGAAGAAGATAGGGGAGATCAAACCGCTCCTGGACCCTTGGGTTCGTTGTAATGATGTTATTAGTTGAGTCGAGGATGGTCCTGAATGAACCTGCCATGCTAGTCAAGGTGATGACGTCGCACCGATGAATGAGTTCCTCCACCACATCATCATTTAGATAGGGGCAAGAATAACGGGGTCGTTTTCGGCCTATTCCCTCCATGGAGAAGATGATCGAACAAAGGAAGGGTGAAGGAAAATGGAGGAGGGAGGAAGAGCGTGCGACAGTAGTTCCAAATCGAGAGGGAAATGCGAAGAGTCGGTGGAAGGTTGTACACGAAGAGGCGCCCCGGCCTACATGGACGTCCGTTCGGAAATTGTACAGAAGGACTCGCCATCGCCTCACTGACATGTTGGAACGGGACCATATGTGAACGAAGAGGCTAGTGGGGAGCGGACGGTTGCCATAGAGGCCACACACTGACGACAAGGCCGTCCTGTCAGACCTAGCGCCCATGCGGGATGGCTTCCGTCCCCCACACGAGCGAAGCCACTTCGCACCCCCACACTGTTGGTCTGCCATGCCGCTAGGCCAACTCCAGCGCGTGCAGCTCGAACGCGCACTTGCTCAGCCCCCTTTCCCTCGATGCCCCGGAGCTACCCAACCGCGGCTACGTGTTTTGCGCACCCGACAGCCGGATTTGGAGTGGATCTGGTCGGGCTTGAGCTCACTCGGCTGTGGGAGGCCGCGCCGTGCCACGGACTGGCCGGGCACCGGGCCGGAAGGCCGCATGGAGGTACTGACTCCTCCTCTAGCCGCTCGGATCTACACCGTCGGCGGTCTGCCGACAGATACATGAATGGCGGTCGGCCGGGCTCAGTGCTAGTCCAAAAGCTCGTCAGTGCACCATTGCCACTCAATACGTGCGACGACTGCGCAAAGAAGGTCTTGCGCCGCGTGTCTACAACGCCGGAACATCCCGGATGGGTGTTCATCAAGTGCTCAACCGATGGGGTATGTGCTACTTTAGCTTCGGTTGTGCTCTCGGATTAGACTAGTTGTGCTAAATTAAAATTTTGTTGTGTAGAATGGATGCAAGTTTTGGTATTGGGAAGAAGAGTACATCGATATATTGATAGAGCGCAATTTAGTAGATGTTCTTGAACTTTTAGCTAGCATAGAGGCTAGAGATGAGACTAGTGCACTTGTTGATAGAATAGAGGCTAGACATGAGACTGGATGCGAGGAAGCAACGTCTACTTCTTTACACTCGAAGAAGAAAGAAGCACGCAAGATCGAGCCTCCGTAGATCAACAATGAATGCATCGAGAAGGCACTAATCCAACTTACAGGAGAAGTTATGGAAGTTGGATATCTTCTAAAATGTATTCTTGTGGTTCTTGTTTTCTTTGATCTTGTTTTTCTAGTCAAATTTTGGTGATGTATTTCCATGTACCAAAAATCAATGATGAAAAAAAGATATGTGTTGGCAAAGAAAAATGTACGCGGTCAGGATGCGTCCGCGCATTGGGCGCACGGCCACCGCATCCGAGAAATGGCCCAGACACGACCCCATTGCCCTACCCAAACGGACAGAATCTGTGCAAAACGGATGTCCATTTGGAGTCGTGCGTTGGAGTTGGCCTTACAAGTGGGACCGCAGTTGAGGAAACTGACTATCGGCAAACCCCCACCTCGCCTGCCACGCGATGGCCGAGTTAGAGAAACGACGAGGTTGAAGAGATAGTTGTAGCATGGACTCCAAGAAATATGGTGTCAGATGGAAGTCGTGCTAGTGGCATGTGCCGTACTCCTGGACGTGAATGCTTGTTCTGGCCCATGCCACCCTACTATATATCGAGGATTCGAGGTGCTGGTTACGTACAACGAACACATTAACATATGGCCCACCTCACACTGTGGCGAAATTTCCTGGAGTCTGTGCTAGGTTAAAAAGTGTTCTTTGTAAGGGTGGGTGGCTGGTCTCAAGTTTAAAACTTGTTGTATTACGTATACGTAGACGTAGAGATAGTGCAGCAGTTTTGAAAGTTTGAACCCAAACATCAGAATGCAATTTCTACTGAACTCATCCGAGGACCTAGGATGATGGGATTCGCAGCTACAGTAAAAACACCCGCCCGACGTGCAAAGCATGTGAAGCTAGTACAAATAGTAGTAGTACTATTGTGCATTCGACTCATCTGATAACCTGTTGCAATGCATGTACAATTATGTATTTGGAAAATATGTTTTGCCTCGTCGCAACACCCACTCAGAGAAGCGACTCGAAAGCCATTCATAAATTTAGTAAGTTTATCACATGCATATCATTTTATTACATACAACAGGTTATGGACCCACAACGACAATGACGATACATTATAAATGCTAAAGTTTTCATCACACAACAAATAACAAGCAATGATATGAACTTTAGCACAACCAATCCTCGATGTTGGAAACGCTTGCTTTGAACCAGAAGTGATTCTCTTGGAAGGGGCAGCTACTGTCAATCTCGAGACCAACGCAGGACTGATCATCCAGGCTGAAGCGGCCTATGCCAGGACACATATTGTGATAGCCATGGTAGGGAACCATAGCAATGTCCGAGGTATAGAACAGTTGCTTCTCATAAATGGTAGTAACATTGTGTCAACAGCAGTTGGATCGCCTTTCACCATGATTGGATAGTTTTGTCCAAGGAAGAGCGAGTTTCTTCCAAGAGTATCAATACTAAACCAGAGAGAAGGTGTTGGCGCTAGCATAGTAGTATCCATCTCGAATACCCTACAACGGATGTAGGAATAGGTCCGGAGAGTGTGGCCATGGGAGACAACACCTGCTTCCTTAGTAACATCAGTAGTGCCTTGTATACAGACAAGAAGAGGTGATCCATCGGAATAAGTTGCCAGGCGCCACTGAGTATATGGGTCCTCATGCTCGCGATCATCATCATTGTCATCTCCCCCTTGGTTATAAATTTTTTCTAATATAGGTGGTGGAATGTTCACAGGACCTTGGAAAGAAAAGAAGGTTAATTAGTAAATGGAAACTAGCTAACCCGCATGCATGTGGATGAAACAATTATAATTACCATGGAAGACAAACGTACCGAAAGCATAAGGATTCCATGCAAAAACAGTGCCACGAGTGGTGGCAGCAAACACAAGACCCTCGTATTGAATTACATCACAGTACTCATCCGTGTATAGAAACTGATTTTTGAGCAATATCCATTGAGTCGAACTATAAGCACGGCATCAAGCTTGTCGAAGATAGCGATGATACGTCTCCAACATATCTATAATTTTTGATTGTTCCATGCTATTATATTATATGTTTTGGATGTTAATGGGCTTTATTTTACACTTTTATATTATTTTTGGGACTAACCTGTTAACCCAAGGCCCAGTGCAAATTGCTGTTTTTTTGCCTATTTCAGTGTTTCGCAGAAAAGGAATACCAAACAAAATCCAAACGGAATGAAACCTCCGGGAACATGATTTTTTGGAAAAAACGTGATCCAGTGGACTTGGACTGGACGTCAAGAAACAAACAAGGAGTCCACGAGGCAGGGGGCGTGCCTACCCCCCCGGGCACGCCCTCCCCCCTCGTGGCTCAACCGACCTACTTCTTCCTCCTATATATACTCATATACCCTGAAAACATCCAGGAGCACCACAAAACCCTATTTCCACCGCCGCAACCTTCTTTACCCAAGAGATCCCATCTTGGGGCCTTTTCTGGAGCTCCGCTGGAGGGGGCATCGATCACAGAGGGCCTCTACATCAACTCCATGGCCCCTCCGATGATGTGTGAGTAGTTAATTCAGACCTTCAGGTGCATAGTTATTAACTAGATGGCTTCTTCTCTCTCTTTGAATCTCAATACAAAGTTCTCCTCGATCTTCTTGGAGATCTATTCGATGTAAACTCTTTTTGCGGTGTGTTTGTCGAGATCGGATGAATTGTGGGTTTATGATCAAGTCTATCGATGAACAATATTTGATTCTTCTCTGAAATCTTTTATACATGATTGGTTATCTTTGCAAGTCTCTTCGAATTATCATTTTGGTTTGGCCTACTAGATTGATCTTTCTTGCAATGGGAGAAGTGCTTAGCTTTGGGTTCAATCTTGCGGTGCTCGATCCCAGTGACAAAAAGGGAAACGACACGTATTTTATTGTTGCTATCGAGGATAAAAAGATGGGGTTTATATCGTATTGCTTGATTTCATCCCTCTACATCATGTCATCTTACCTATTGTGTTACTCCGTTCTTATAAACTTAATACTCTAGATGCGTGCTGGATAGCGGTCGATGTGTGTAGTAATAGTAGTAGATGCAGGCAGGAGTTGGTCTACTTGTCACGGACGTGATGCCTATATACATGCTCATGCCTAGATATTCTCATAATTATTCGCTTTTCTATCAATTGCTCGACAGTAATTTCTTCACCCACCGTAATACTTACACTATCTTGGGAGAAGCCACTAGTGAAACCTATGGCCCCTGGGTCTATTCTCCATCATATTAATCTTCCGTCAACAAGCTATTTCTATTAACTTTTATTTTGCAATCTTTACTTTTACTCTTTATCATAAAAATACCAAAAGTATTATTTTATCATCTCTATCAGATCTCACTCTCGTAAGTGACCGTGAAGGGATTGGCAACCCCTTTATCATGCTGGTTGTGAGGTTCTTATTTGTTTGTGTAGGTACGAGGGACTTGCGTGTGGCCTCCTACTGGATTGATACCTTGGTTCTCAAAAACTGAGGTAAATACTTACGCTACTTTGCTGCATCACCCTTTCCTCTTCAAGGGAAAACCAACGCAGTGCTCAGGAGGTAGTAAGAAGGATTTCTGGCGCCGTTGCCGGGGAGTCTACGCACAAGTCAAGACATACCAAGTACCCATCATAAACTCTTATCCCTTGCATTACATTATTTGCCATTTGCCTCTCGTTTTCCTCTCCCCCACTTCACCCTTGCCGTTTTTATTCGCCCTCTTTTTCCACTCCCCTTCTCTTTTCTAGTTCACCTCTTTTTGCTTGTTTCTCATTTGCTTGTGTGTTTGCCACGATGGCCTTACCAAAAAGTTTTGATACTCACCTTAGAAGGTTGGAAGAAATTGAAAACAATGTTAGAAGTTTCATGTCCTTGCAGTTTAAGCATAATAATTTCTTCAGATATGAGCTTAAAGAACAAATAAGTTGTATAGGGTACATGAATAAAGAGCTCGATGATATGTCTAAAGAGATTTATGGTTTAAAATCTCAGTTCGCTCATCTTGAAAACTTAATATCCCAAATTTCGGATAAATATGCCACTTTAGTTAATAAGATGGCCGCCAAACCGGAAGAACTTGATGGTAATAACGACGAAGATCTTAAAGTTATTGATGTGTCCCCTATTAAATCTTTGTTTTGCAATATGAATCTTGATAATGATGGGACCGGAGATGAGTCAACTTTAGTTAGAAGGCGTCCCAATGATTCGAAGTTTTTAGATCTTGATGCAAAAATTGATAAAAGTGGGATGGGGGAGGTCAAAACATTAAATAGCAATGAACCCACTCTCTTGGATTTCAAGGAATTTAATTATGATAATTGTTATTTAATAGATTGTATTTCCTTGTTGCAATCCGTGCTAAATTCTCCCCATGCTTATAGTCAAAATAAAGCTTTTACTAAACATATCGTTGATGCTTTAATGCAATCTTATGAAGAAAAGCTTGAATTGGAAGTTTCTATCCCAAGAAAACTTTATGATGAGTGGGAACCTACTATTAAAATTAAAATTAAAGATCATGAATGCTTTGCTTTATATGATTTGGGTGCTAGTGTTTCCACAATTCCTAAAGCTTTGTGTGATTTGCTAGGTTTCCGTGAATTTGATGATTGTTCTTTAAACTTGCATCTTGCGGATTCCACCATTAAGAAACCTATGGGAAGAATTAATGATGTTCTTATTGTTGCAAATAGGAATTATGTGCCCGTAGATTTCATTGTTCTTGATATAGATTGCAATCCTTCATGTCCTATTATTCTTAGTAGACCTTTCCTTAGAACGATTGGTGCAATTATCGATATGAAAGAAGGGAATATTAGATTCCAATTTCCGTTAAGGAAGGGAATGGAACACTTTTCTAGAAATAAAATTAAATTACCTTATGAATCTATTATGAGGGCCACTTCTGGATTGCATACCAAAGATGATAATACCTAGATCTATCCTTGCTTTTATGCCTAGCTAGGGGCGTTAAACGATAGCGCTTGTTGGGAGGCAACCCAATTTTATTTTTGTTCTTTGCTTTTGGTTATGTTTAGTAATAAATAATTCATCTAGCCTCTGCTTAGATGTGGTTTTATGCTTTTAATTAGTGTTTGTGCCAAGTAGAACCTTTGGGAAGACTTGGGGAAAGTGTTTGCAATCTTGCTGTAAAAAACAGAAACTTTAGCGCTCACGAGATTTGCTGCCATTTTTTACTGGAGAGTGCTACTTAGTTAATTTTTTTGAATATGATTAATAGATAAATTACTCCCGTCCAGCTATTTATTTTAGAATTTTGGGGTTCCATAAGTATTTGAAACCTACAGATTACTACAGACTGTTCGGTTTTTGACAGATTCTGTTTTTCGTGTGTTGTTTGCTTATTTTGATGAATCTATGGCTAGTAATAGAGTTTATGAACCATAGAAAAGTTGGAATACAGTAGGTTTCACACCAATATAAATAAATAATGAGTTCATTACAGTACCTTGATGTGGTGGTTTGTTTTCTTTTACTAACGCAGCTGGCGATATTTTCTTTTAAGTTTTGTGTTGTGAAGTTTTCAAGTTTGGGGTAAAGATTTGATGAATTATGGAACAAGGAGAGGAAAGAGCCTAAGCTTGGGTATTCCAAAGGAACCACAAGGTAAAATACAAGGACAACCAAAAGCCTAAGCTTGGGGATGCCTCGGAAGGCATCCCCTCTTTCGTCTTCGTCCATCGGTAACTTTACTTGGAGCTATATTTTTATTCACCACATGATATGTGTTTTGCTTGGAGCGTCTTGTATGATTTGAGTCTTTGCTTTTTAGTTTACCACAATCATCCTTTCTGTACACACCTTTTGGGAGACACACACATGAATCGGAATTTATTAGAATACTCTATGTGCTTCACTTATACCTTTTGAGCTAGATAATTTTGCTCTAGTGCTTCGCTTATAACTTTTAGAGCAAGGTGGTGGTTTTATTTTATAGAAATTATTGATCTCTCATGCTTCACTTATATTATTTTGAGAGTCCCTTAGAACATCATGGTAATTTGCTTTGGTTATGAATTTATTCCTAATATGATAGGCATCCAAGATTGGTATAATAAAAACTTTCATAAAAAGTGCATTGTGTACTAGGAGAAGTTTGATACTCGATAATTGTTTTGAGATATAAAGATGGTAATATTAGAGTGTGCTAGTTGAGTAGTTGTGAATTTAAGAAATACTTGCGTTGAAGTTTGCAAGTCCCATAGCATGCACGTATGGTGACCGTTGTGTAACAAATTTGAAGCATGAGGTGTTATTTGATTGTCTTCCTTATGAGTGGTGGTTGGGGACGAGCGATGGTATTTCCTACCAATCTATCCCCCTAGGAGCGTGCGCGTAATGCTTGGTTTTTGATGACTTGTAGATTTTTGCAATAAGTATGTGAGTTCTTTATGAATAATGTTGAGTCCATGGATTATACGCACTCTCACCCTTCCATCATTGCTAGCCTCTTCGGTACCGTGCATTGCCCTTTGTCACCTTGAGAGTTGGTGCAAACTTCGCCGGTGCATCCAAACCCCGTGATATGATACGCTCTGTCACACATAAACCTCCTTATATCTCCCTCAAAACATCCACCATACCTACCTATTATGGCATTTACATAGCCATTTCGAGATATATTGCCATGTGACTTTCCACCGTTCCATTTATCATGAGACACATCATCATTGTCATATTGCCTTGCATGATCATGTAGTTGACAGTGTATTTGTGGCAAAGCCATCGATTCATAATTTTTCATACATGTCACTCTTGATTCATTGCCCTTCCTGGTTTACCACCGGAGGCATTCATATAGAGTCATACTTTGTTCTAGTATCGAGTTGTAATCATTGAGTTGTAAATAAATAGAAGTGTGATGATCATCATTAATAGAGCATTGTCCCAAATAAAAAAGAGAGAAAGGCCAAATAAAAAAGAAACAAGCAAGGAGTCCACGAGGCAGGGGGCGCGCCTCCCCTCTTGCGGGCCCCTCGTGGCTTAACCAACCTACTTCTTCCTCCTATATATACTCATATACCCTAAAAACATCTAGGAGCACCACAAATCCCTATTTCCACTGCCGCAACCTTCTATACCCAAGAGATCCCATCTTGGGGCCTTTTCTAGAGCTCCACCGGAGGGGGCATCGATCATGGAGGGCCTCTACATCAACTCCATGGCCCCTCCGATGATGTGTGAGTAGTTTACTTCAGACCTTCGGGTCCATAGTAATTAGCTAGATGGCTTCTTCTCTCTCTTTGAATCTCAATACAAAATTCTCCTCGATCTTCTTGGAGATCTATTCGATGTAAACTCTTTCTGTGGTGTGTTTATCGAGATCCGATGAATTGTGGGTTTATGATCAAGTCTATCTATGAACAATATTTGATTCTTCTCTGAAATCTTTTGTGCATGATTGGTTATCTTTGCAAGTCTCTTTGAATTATCAGTTTGGTTTGGCCTACTAGATTGATCTTTCTTGCAATGGGAGAAGTGCTTAGCTTTGGGTTCAATCTTGCGGTGCTCGATCCCAGTGACAGAAAGGGAAACGCCATGTATTGTATTGTTGCCATCGAGGATAAAAAGATGGGGTTTATATCGTATTGCTTGATTTCATCCCTCTACATCATGTCATCTTACCTAATGCGTTACTCTGTTCTTATGAACTTAATACTCTAGATGCGTGCTGGATAGCGGTCAATGTGTGTAGTAATAGTAGTAGATGCAGGCAGGAGTAGGTCTACTTGTCATGGACGTGATGCCTATATACATGCTCATGCCTAGATATTCTCATAATTATTCGCTTTTTTATCAATTGCTCGACAGTAATTTCTTCACCCACCGTAATACTTACACTATCTTGGGAGAAGCCACTAGTGAAACCTATGGCCCCTGGGTCTATTCTCCATCATATTAATCTTCCGTTAACAAGCTATATCTATTACCTTTTATTTTGCAATCTTTACTTTTACTCTTTATCATAAAAATACCAAAAATATTAGCTTATCGTCTCTATCAGATCTCACTCTCGTAAGTGACCGTGAAGGGATTGACAACCCCTTTATCGCGTTGGTTGCGAGGTTCTTATTTGTTTGTGTAGGTATGAGGGACTTGCATGTGGCCTCCTACTGGATTGATACCTTGGTTCTCAAAAACTGAGGGAAATACTTACGCTACTTTGCTGCATCACCCTTTCCTCTTCAAGGGAAAACCAACGCAATGCTCAAGAGGTAGCAAGCGACAACACAAGCATTCCTATAACCCCAAGAGTGGTCGGCAACTCGACAAATTGCTATCTTCTATAGACGACAGTCACCATGATCCTACTTGAACGTACGTAGAATACTGGTGTGCTCAACCTCTGGGCAGTTTGAGATTTTTGGAAGTGGAACCCGGTGACGAGTGTAAACATTCACAAGTTCCCACTCGCAGTTGTAGCCAATATAAACAACCCAATATCCATTTGCGTCTGCCCAAGCCTTACCCTCAAGCGATGGCATCTTAACATCACACGTATCATTATTAAACCGTCATGGCGAAGAAGATAGGGGAGATCAAACCGCTCCTGGATCCTTGGGTTCCTTGTAATGATGTTATTAGTTGAGTTGAGAATGGTCTTGAACGAACCTGGCATGCTAGCCGAGGTGATGACGTCGCACTGATCAATGAGTTCCTCCACCGCGTCATCATTCAGATTGGGGCAAGAATAACGGGGTCGTTTCTGGCCTGTTCCCTCCATGGAGAAGACGATCGAACAATGGCAGAAGTTAGGGTGAAGGCGAATGGAGGAGGGAGGAAGAGTGTGCGACAGCAGTTCCAAATCGAGAGGGAAAGGCGAAGAGTCGGTGGATAGTTGCCACGGTACATGAAGAGGTGCCCCCGGCCTACATAGACGTCCGTTCAGAAATTTTACAAAAGGACTCGCCGTCGTCTCACTGACATGTTGGAACAGGACCACATGTCAATGAAACATGGTGTGTAATTTCTCGTGCAAAATGTGATCTGGCCGCGTTGGCCCGTGGTGCCGCATTAGTTATCGACCTTTATTTTTTAATGGCGTGCCGTTCAATTTTGAAGCACGACTAACTGGTACTATATGCAGAGAAATTATAAACTACTCTACCACTATTCCACCTCTAGTACTAATAGTATAAAAAGATATATAGGCTGGATCTTAAGTGCTTGCTTCTCACACTATCACCCTCTCTCCAGATCTAAAAAGGCGGCCTCTCTCTCCCTCCTCACCGGTGGTCACCGATCCGCCGGGGAAGAAAAGGACGTGCAGCGTTGACGCACTCGTCGTCGGCGAGCGAGGTTGTGACGCCCCAAGACCGATGCGCTAGGTGTCTCCCAGTTTTTCGACGTTGTTGCCATGTCATTCGCTTGCGTGTTGCATCTTGTCATGTCATCATCCACATTGCATCTACATGTTTTCAAAACTTGCATCCGTCCCGGTCTCCTCGTTCTCTCCGTTCCCCGTTCTGAGCCCAGACACACTTGCACGCGCCCGCGGCACCTTCAAAATAGTATTTTATAAGTGGCCGGAAAATGTTCTTGGAATGGGATGAAAATTGGCGTGTGGTCTTATTATAGTGTAGATAGACCGCCTGTCAAGTTTCATCGCATTTGGAGTCTGTTTGATGCACCAATAGATAACTATAGCGACACTATAGTCGGTCCAATCGTCGGACGTTTTCGGTCTCCGGAAATCGTGCCGGGCTGCATCTCTCCCCTCTTCTCTCAGACCAACCCACTCCCCACAGTCCACCTAGGCCCATGCCTACCCCTCTTTGCGAAGTGCATCGTACCCCCTCACGCGCGCGTCCGAAATCTATCCCGGACCCGACCCGGGGAGTCGTCACCGTTGGATCCAGATCATCCCCAAACATCTACAAAACATCTCTGCTTTTCTTTTTGGACTCCCTAGCCTATTTTTCCTGACCGTCCGATTTTGATCGGAGGGACGATATACCCCCTAACCCGACCCCCTCAATCTTATCAGTTGAGTCCGGATCAACCCTAAAATACCACAATACTTCTTTCGTTTCTTCTTTTGACTATCCAATTGACCCAGAGCCATTCGATGACGATCGGACGCACCTAAAAACTCCTCCCGTCTGCTATATATACATACCAACCCTAAAATTTAGGGAGATGTCCCATCCATTCCATCACTGCGGTGCCACTCCACCTGGTCTCTTCTCCCACCTCGGGATCCATCCCCATCCAATCAGTGTGTGTCCCAGATCCAAAAATCATCAACCTCTCCCCACCAACCACCGACGTCCTCTGCTTCACTTTGAGACACCAACAACCGAGCCCCTTGCGCACCACCTTGCTCGAGCAGACGAGCCCTGCCGCTGCTCTCCTTCCCTCCATCTCTCCCAGCTGCTTCCTCCTCTCACATCTCTCTCTTTCTCTCTGTGTCCCGCAGTTCGCCATGGATGCCCGAATGCCTCCAGGACCCCGTCTGGACCGCCGCGTCGCGGATCCAGCCACCAGGACCCTCCAGCACCGCTATCTCCGCCATGGACGCTAGTCCCAAGTTCCCTGCGCCCGTCCTCATGGTGCCCCGCAGCCTCTTAGTTGCTTCGGAGCTCCTCGCCATCGCCCGCGTTGGTGCCATGTCTGCCACCCTGCTGCGTCCGCTTCAATCCGGCAGGAAACGGGACCCGAAGACCTCTCGCGCTTGGATCCGGACGCCACCGACCTCCCGCGCCGACCCCTCCCCATCCCGTCGCTCGCCGGAGTCCTCAGCGCGGCCGTGCCTGCTGCTTGCTTCATCAACCCAAGCATGCCTGTCCCTCTGCCACCGCGCTAGTAGCCGTCGCTGCCGTGGTCTACAGCATCGCCAAGTCCCTGCACATGCCCCTGCCCTGGCGCCTTGGCCTCCTCTACTTCCACGACCCGCGTCGCCGGAGTCCATCGCGCCCAGCCGCCGGCGCTTGAACCTGTCTGCTTGACCCGCGCTCGCCTCCAGAGGAGTTAACGCAGGAGCGTCTCGCTCGTGGACCAGATCCAACGAGCCGGCCCGCTGCACCGGCCGGGCCAAGGCCCATGGGTGAGGACGCGCCCAGCCCCTCCCCTCTTCCTGTTGGGCCAGGAAGACTCGGCCCAGTAGTGTCTTTTTCTTGCTGCTGCGATTTTCACTTTTATCCAGTTAAAAACAGAATTGCAGAAAAACCCCTCCATGTTCATGCATGTAATAACTTCAGAACCGTGCATCGGATTAAAATAAATTATATATGAAACATGCTTAGAATTTTGTGTAGTTTAATAATATGCAATTTTCATGCATGTTTAAAATGTTTAAATGATGTTTGCTTTAATTTGCTTAAGTTCCATGCTAAAATGTTTTGTTTTCATAACTAATTAACCGTAGCTCCAAATTTAATAAACTCTATGTGTAAATGGGGTAGGAAAATGCCTAGTTTAACATGGTGGCATTACTTTGCATGTTTAAAAACTCTAAAATTGTGTTTAGGGCAGATCAGTACCAAATTCAAATATTGCATGTGGGGATTTACCGGAATTGTTGTTTGTTATTTCCGGCCTCATTTAAACTTGCCTAGATAGGTAGTTTTCATATGCTTCACCTCTTTCCATGTTTAACAACATTTAATATTGTTGAGTACCTAACCGGGAGTGAACTAAATAAGTCATGTGGTGTTCCGTCAATATGCAACTTGTTGCATATTGAGCTCCACTTAATTTGTAGGATTGTTTGTGCACTTTGCCATGCCATGTATCATTAAACCGGGCATGCATCATACTTGGTTGTGCATCATGCCATGTTTATGGGATGGTTGTTTACCATGTTGTTTGCTTCTTTCCGGGTTGCTTCTCGCGTTAGCTTCGGTTTCGTTCCGGAGTTGTGAGGATTCGTTCGACTACGTCCGTTTGTCTTCTTCATGGACTCGTTCTTCTTCCTTGCGGGATCTTGGGCAAGATGACCATACCCTCGAAATCACTTCTATCTTTGCTTGCTAGTTGCTCGCTCTATTGCTATGTCGCGATACCTACCACTTGCCTTATCATGCCTCCCATATTGCCATGTCAAGCCTCTAACCCACCTTTCCTAACAAACTGTTGTTTGGCTATGTACCGGTTTGCTCAGCCCCTCTTATAGCGTTGCTAGTTGCAAGTGAAACTGAAGTTTGTCCCATGTTGGAACATCGATATGTTGGGATATCACAATATCTCTTATTTTAATTAATGCATATATATACTTTGTAAAAGGTGGAAGGCTCGGCCTTATGCCTGGTGTTTTGTTCCACTCTTGCCGCCCTAGTTTCCGTCATACCGGTGTTATGTTCCTTGATTTTGCGTTCCTTACGCGGTTGGGTTATAATGGGAACCCCTTGACCGTTCGCCTTGAATAAAACTCCTCCAGCAAGGCCCAACCTTGGTTTTACCACTTGCCGCCTAGCCTTTTTTCCCTTGGGTTTCTAGAGGCCGAGGGTCATCTTTATTTTAACCCCCCCGGGCCAGTGCTCCTCTGAGTGTTGGTCCAACCTGTCAGCCTTCGGTGGCCACCAGGGGCAACTCTGGGTTGGTCTACCATAAGTTTGGACAATCCGGTGTGCCCTGAGAATGAGATATGTGCAGCTCCTATCGGGATTTGTCGGCACATTCGGGCGACTTTGCTGGTCTTGTTTTACCATTGTCGAAATGTCTTGTGACCGGGATTCCGAGCCTGATCGGGTCTTCCTGGGAGAAGGAATATCCTTCATTGACCGTCAGAGCTTGTGATGGGCTAAGTTGGGACACTCCTGCAGGGTTTGAACTTTTGAAAGCCGTGCCCGCGGTTATGGGCAGATGGGAAATTGTTAATGTCCGGTTGTAGAGAACTTGACACTTAACTTATTTAAAATGCATCAACCGCGTGTGTAGCCGTGATGGTCTCTTCTCGGCGGAGTGCGGGAAGTGAACACGGTTCTTGTGTTTTGCTTGAATGTAAGTAGTTTCAGGATCACTTCTTGATCACTTCTAGTTCACGACCATTGCATTGCTTCTCTTCTCACTCTTATTTGCGTTTGTTAGCCACAATATACGCTAGTGCTTGCTTCAGCTCCATCTCACTACCCTGTCCTACCCATAAGCTTAAATAGTCTTGATCTCGCGGGTGTGAGATTGCTGAGTCCTTGTGACTCACAGATACTTCCAAACAGTTGCAGGTGCCGATGATACCAGAGCAGGTGACGTAACCGAGCTCAAGTGGGAGCTCGATAAAGATCGTGTTCGTTGTGTTGTTTCGTTTTCCAGTTGATCAGTAGTGGAGCCCAGTCGGGGCGATCGGGGATCTATGCATTTGGGGTTGTCTTTCTTTATTTGGTTCCGTAGTCGGACCTTGATTGTATGCTGGATGATGTAATGCTATATTTATGTATTGTGCGAAGTGGCAATTGTAAGCCAACTCTTTATCCCTTTCTTATTCAGTACATGGGATGTGTAAAGATTACCCCTCTTGCGACATGCCTACTATGCGGTTATGCCTCTAAGTCGTGCTCCGACACGTGGAAGATATAGCCGCATCGTGGGTGTTACAAGTTGGTAATCAGAGCCTTCCCCAACTTAGGAGCCACTTGCTTGATCGAATCGTTGGCGTTGCTGAGTCTAGAAAAATGTTTTAAGTCTTATAGGATTATGTATATCGGAGAGTAGGATTCTTTTTACTCCTCAGTCCCTTCGTCGCTCTGGTGAGGCCTCCTGACGTAGAGTTTTGACTCTTTTCTCCTCAAATTTCATGAATTTTTTTAGGATCATGCAGGTATCTTGGAATCGTTCTGATGGTTTTCTGCCGAGAACATTGCTCTTGGTGCCTCCTGACATTTAGGGGTTGTGGCAGTGTCCCGGGGAGTTGAGCTCCGAGGTGTTGTCATCACAATTTTATGGTTGCAGTTCTGGAATACCTGAGTTTCGCCAACATAGAAAATCTCTTTTATGTAGTTGTTTGTGAGATAACCTTGACGCCACCTAGTACTGGGGCGGGAGTTCGGGAGTATTGCCATAACTTTTATAACGGATGCTTTTCGAAGGTTGAGGTAAATGATTTCCGAAGGTTTCTTGGTTATGTGTTGAAGGATGGATACAACTGGATGTAGGATTTGCTAGTTTTGGGTGAGATATTATGCTTCCCCTGTATCCGCAACACCAGATTGCATAACCAGAAAGTTTCGGGAGTTTATAAGTGGAAATTCAAGTAGCTCTTAGGATATCTTTCCGACAGATGCATGATATGAGATTGGGGTTCGACGTCTAGTGGTCCGCCTATCCACGGTTGGTTTTTACAGTGGTGTCGTTGTGTCTTAAAGAGTCCTTGGCTATGCTGACTTGGGGACGCTTCGTATGTCATGTGCACTGCCTTGTACATGATGATGATGTACGATCGAGCCCATGTGGGCCCCACCACGAAAACTTCGGACGAAATCTCTATCATATGTTTGTTCCAGCTTATTTTCCAAGCCAATCCTTTGTTTTGTTTGCAATTGTGGTATTCGAGTTGCTTCAATGTCAAGTGTTGATTCCATACCTTACCTAAATGGTGTTCTCACATTTCTATGTGATTACTAATCCTTCATGATAATTTAGATTGTCATGTCAATCCTTTTCAACCGGCGTGTTCCTCTTCAAGTGGATCCGATCATTTCAACATCCGCAAGATCAACTCTAAGTTTTCTTGATGGTACCCTTTTCCATCTTCCCCAAGTTGCCTTTGTTTTTCCCGCCCTCCCACCCTTTTTCTTCAAGGACTCAGATTTCTTAATCAAGTATTTTATCTTATGGATGTGAAGTTTCTTCATTCTTTTACGTCAATGTTTTACCCTGTGTTTTCTCATGAAGATACTAACGGAGCTTCAAGTTCATCATTCTCCATTCTTTTCTTCTCCGGTGGATTCAATTCAAGCTTTGTTGATCATATCTTTTTCCTCGTTCCAAATACTTTCCCCAGGACGGTGCACCTCATAATCATTCCTAGCTTGCTTCCCAATTGTTCCGGAGTGCTGTAGATATCTAGAAGATTCGTGTTTCCACTCTGCATTCATTCAAGCTCTTTCGAGGATGCTATCTCATTCAAGCCATTTAATTCAACCGGTGCAATCTCTCTTTCAAAACGTTCAATGGTGTATCTTTTCAGTGGGCCCTAACCCACAGGTCTTTTCCCAGGATCTTACCTGACTCTTCTAATTTTCCGGAGTAATTTTCGAATTCCTTCAAAGTATGACGTAAGTATGAATTATCATCAGTCAAATGTCTTTCTCCAAGATCTTTCAAATTCTTTTCATCGTTGGTTCAACTTTTCTATTCTTCTTTATCCCGGAGTATCTCTACAACTCATGGTGGTGTTTCTTATCGCCATTCTCAGATTTTGAAAACCGAAGAGGAGTTCCTCCTAAATTCTTACCCGTTCTTCGAAAGATTCGTGGTTCTAGCCTTATGCCATCTTCTCATAGTTGTTTTTGATTGTGAGAATTCTTTTTTACCTATCTGGAGCAATTCAAGAGTCTTTTCAGTTTGATTCTCCGGAGCCCATCATTTCAGAAGATTTATTCTTTCTCAGCTTTCAGCTATCATTCTCCAAATCTTACCGGTGCATCATTCAAGTTTTCTCTAATCAAATCGTGATCTCTTCGTTCCCATGTATCTAATTTCCTTCAAGTATCTTCATTCGTTTTCCAAATTCTTCCGGGTGATTTGTGCCTCTACTACTTTCATTTTCCATTCTTATGGTGGTTTGTTCAAGATTCCTCTTCTTACGTTATCATATCAATTCTTTCATTCTTTCAAATCCTACCAGTGGATCGTTGAAGACCTTCTCAAGTTTGCGCTATATCTATCTTAATCCTTTCTACGAGAATAAGTTGTATGCAATCCATTGCTTGTCATCAATTTAATTGATGAAGGATAAGCATAATGTAATTCTTATTCTTGTTTCATCCAAGTGATTCAATTCCTTATTCCAGAGGCTCATCAAATTCTTGGTTTCAAGTGCTCATCTTTCTTTTCCAGAGTTCTAGGTTTTCTCGTTTATATCATCGCGAAGCTCCATCTGATCATTGCAAGACTTCAATCTTGTTCGCTTCAAACCTTTCAATTCTTTTATGTTATCATTTCCTATCCGGAGTTTTCTTCATGGAGGTTCGTCAAGGATTCTTTTCATTCTTCAATTAATCTTCAAGATTTATCACGAAGTTAAGTTCCGCCGAGCTATACTCAAAAATAAACATGGTGTTCAACACATGTCTTATTTTGAGGAGTTCAAGCATTCTTCAATTTGCAACCGAAGCACAATTCTTTCATATCTCATCCTTTGAGGAGGTGTCATGTCATTGTTGATAATTTCCCTTCGTGTGTCATGATTCACAAGTTTTCAAGAGTGACATATCTAAATCCATCATTTTCTTTTCTCTCAAGACATCTTTTCAATCCATCAATCTCATCATTGGAGTTATCTTGGGTTATATTTCACCTAAATCTTTTCCCTAAGGATTTTGCTATTTATGGTGCTTATAAATGACCCAAGGCCTTCATTTATCCTTTCAGTGAATTAAGTTCTCATCTCCTTGTTGATATCAATCCAATCTATTGTTTTTTCGTTAGTGGCAGAATTTCACCTCAAGATTTTGAGATATTCTCAATAAGGCCACAACAAGCTTATCTTTTCGTTGTTGGTTTTCCAACAACTCTGTTTCAACCTTTTTCGTTGTAAGCATGCTCTTTCAATTTTATTTGCGAGAGTCGTCATTCGTCTTCTCCGTTCCTTTTCTTTCCGACCATCTAGTTTTCCATTCTTTTGTTCCGGAGGCATTATGATGTTGCACACTTTGATCCATCATCCCATTGTTGTCAAAGATTCATGTTCTTTCCTTTGCTTATCCATTTAACTGGAGTGTCGTGTTTTCATTCGAGCTCTCTCATATTTTGAAGTTTTACCTCCCTTCTCAATCGGAGTGATGTCTGAAATCGATCTTATCCATGGTGCCATTCTTTCAATAGTTCCGGAGGTAGTGTGTTGTTGATTTCATCAAGTATCTTCTCATCTTGTCAAGTTCATGTTCGATTCCTTCCATTTATAGTCGGAGTGCTGTCCAAATTGTATCAGTCTTATTCCTTCTCTATCTTGTTTTAACCGGAGTGTTATCGTAATTGATCCTTATCATTCCTTGTACATCTCGTTTCTACCGAAGTGCTGGCATGTACTTCTTGTCCATTGCAACCCTTTTCTCATGTCTTTCAACCTACAGGGTTCTCGTGATGTTCTTTGTTCCTTTTTTCTAATGGAGGTTTTCAACTTTTTCATCTTCGTTGTATTCTTTCTTTCAAATTGGTTCAACCTCTCAAGGTTCATGGTTTCACTCGTTTGTCCAAGAAGACACTTTGTTTTACCTTTTCTCTTCCTCTTCCGCTTCTCTCCGGTGCCATCCTAGATCTCGGGACGAGATCCTCTCGTAGTGGTGGAGTGTTGTGACGCCCCGAGACCGATGCACCAGGTGTCTCCCAGTTTTTTGACGTCGTTGCAATGTCATTCGCTTGCGTGTTGCATCTTGTCATTTCATCATCCACATTGCATCTACATGTTTTCAAAACTTGCATCCGTCCCGGTCTCCTCGTTCTCTCCATTGCCCGTTCTGAGCCCAGACACACTTGCACGCGCCCGTGGCACCTCCGAAATAGTATTTTATAAGTGGCCGGAAAATGTTCTCGGAATGGGATGAAAATTAGCGTGTGGTCTTATTATAGTGTAGATAGACCACCTGTCAAGTTTCATCGCATTTGGAGTCTGTTTGATGCCCCAACGGATAACTATAGCGACAATATAGTCGGTCAAATCATCGGACGTTTTCGGTCTTCGGAAATCATGCCGGGCTGCGTCTCTCCCCTCTTCTCTGAGACCAACCCGCTCTCCGCAGTCCACCTAGGCCCATGCCTACCCCTCTTTGCACAGTGCATCGGACCTCCTCGCGCGCGCGTTCGAAAGCTATCCCGGACCCGACCCGGGGAGTCGTCACCCTTGGATCCGAATCATCCCCAAACATCTACAAAACATCTCTGTCGGATTTCGGGTTCCGGCAGACCCTTGAGGTTCGAACACTGGGGTGCACGCGGAGATTTCGCCTCCTACCTACCTCCACCCCTCCGCCACGCTGGGATCTAAACTATGGAAAGAACAACACAAGAGACACAGGGTTTATACTGGTTCGGGCCACCGTTGTGGTGTAATACTCTACTCCAGTGTGTGGTGTGGTGGATTGCCTCTTGGGCTGATGATGATGAACAATACAAGGAAGAACAGCCTCGCGAGGGTCCGTTCTTGGCTGGGGCGATGAACTGCCGGGAGGAGTTCAGTCAGCTCTCTCTCTCTCTCTCTCTCTCTCTCTCTCTCTCTCTCTTTGATCGAGACCCTCTCTAACGAGCCTCTTCCCTTGAACTCCCTTTCAACCAACCGACCCCTCGACCCCCTTGCTCTGTGGGTGGCTGGTCCTATTTATAGAGGCCCTGGTCCTCTTCCCAAATATCGAGCGGGAAGGGAGCCAACAATGGCGGGCTAATTTGAAGGGGGACAACAAGTATCAGCTATCCTGACAAAAGTAGTCTTCGTCTGCATAAAGCTCTGGTGATGACGCCATCTTGGGCTCCACAATGACCTCCGTCTCGTAGTCCTCCTGGTCTTGGTCTCGTTGCACCGAAATGGCAACCTTTGCCTGATGCCTCGGTACTCCGCGGCTGCGCTTGCCCCCTTTGCACCAAAGAGGAAAGGAGGACGTTGCGCGGGCTGGCACCCGCCTGGCGCCCTGAGTCGTCATGGCTTGCGTCACGGGCACCTCGTGAGGTACCCCGCCTTGATCTCTCTGCCTCCTCGTGAGCCAGCCTCATGAGGCCGTGCCTGAGGAAGTTCTGTGTCCTCCGCCCCGCGAGGCTTGGCCCCTCGCGAGGGTCTTGGGTTTGTGTTGGTGAAGATGGGCCACGCTGGGCCCCCTTTTGAGCCACGCCGCAGGCCGCAGGCAGGCAAGTCTGGGGACCCCCGTTCCCAGAATGCCGACAATCTCCATTTTTGTTTTTGGACTCCCTAGCCTATTTTTCCTGACCGTTCGATTTTGATCGGAGGGACGATATACCCCCTAACCTGACCCCCTCAGTCGTATCAGTTGAGTCCGGATCAACCCTGAAATACCACAATACTTCTTTTGTTTCTTCTTTTGACTATCCAATTGACCCAAAGCCATCCGATGACGATCAGACGCACCTAAGAACTCCTCTGTGTTCTATATATACATACCAACCCTAAAATTTAGGGAGATGTCCCATCCATTCCATCACCGCGCCGCCACTCCACCTGGTCTCTTCTCCCACCTCGGGATCCATCCCCATCCAATCAGTGTGTGTCCCAGATCCAAAAATCATTGATCTCTCCCCACCAACCACCGGCCTCCTCTGCTTCACTTTGAGACTCCAACAACCGAGCCGCTTGCTTACCACCTTGCTCGAGCAGATGAGTCCTGCCGCTGCTCTCCTTCCCTCCATCTCTCCCTGCTGCTTCCTCCTCTCACATCTCTCTCTTTCTCTCTGTGTCTCGTAGTTCTCCATGGATGCCCGAACGCCTCCAGGACCCCGTCTGCCACGCCGCGTCGCGGATCCAGCCACCAGGACCCTCCAGCGCCGCTGTCTCCGCCATGGACGCCAGGTCCCAAGGTCCCCGCGCCCGTCCTCATGGTGCCCTGCAGCCTCTTAGTCGCTTCGGAGCTCCTCGCCATCGCCCGTGTTGGTGCCATGTCCGCCACCCTGCTACCTCCGCTTCGATCCGGCAGGAAACGGGACCCGAAGACCTCTCGCGCTTGGATCCGGACTCCACCGAGCTCCCGCGCCGACCCCTCCCCATCCTGCTGCTCGCCGGAGTCCTCAGCGCGGCCGTGCCTGCTGCTTGCTTCATCGACCCGAGCACGCCCGTCCCTCTGCCACCGCGCTAGTAGCCGCCGCTGCCGTGGTCTACTGCATCGCCAAGTCCCTGCACATGCCCCTACCCTGGCGCCTTGGCCTCCTCTACTTCCACGACCCGCGTCACCGGAGTCCATCGCGCCGAGCCGCCGGCGCTTGAACCTATCTGCTTGACCCGCGCTCGCCTCCAGAGGAGTCAACGCAGGAGTGTCTCGCTCGTGGACCATATCCAACGAGCCGGCCCGCTGCACCGGCCGGGCCAAGGCCCATGGGTGAGGACGCGCCCAGCCCCTCCCCTCTTCCTGTTGGGCCAGGAAGACTCGGCCCAGTAGTGTTTTTTTCTTGCTGCTGCGATTTTCACTTTTATCCAGTTAAAAACAGAATTGCAGAAAAACCCCTCCATGTTCATGCATATAATAACTTCAGAACCGTGCATCGGATTAAAATAAATTATATATGAAACTTGCTTAGAATTTTGTGTAGTTTAATAATATGCAATTTTCATGCATGTTTAAATTTTTTAAATGATGTTTGCTTTAATTTGCTTAAATCCCATGCAAAAATGTTTTGTTTTCATAACTAATTAACCGTAGCTCCAAATTTAATAAACTCTATATGTAAATGGGGTAGGAAAATGCCTAGTTTAACATGGTGGCATTACTTTGCATGTTTAAAAACTCTAAAATTGCGTTTAGGGCAGATCAGTACCAAATTCAAATATTGCATATGGGGATTTACCGAAATTGTTGTTTGTTATTTCCGGCCTCATTTAAACTTGCCTAGACAGGTAGTTTTCATATGCTTCACATCTTTCCATGTTTAACAACATTTAATATTGTTGAGTACCTAACCGGGAGTGAACTAAATAAGTCATGTGGTGTTCCGTCAATATGCAACTCGTTGCATATTGAGCTCCACTTAATTTGTAGGATTGCTTGTGCACTTTGCCATGCCATGTATCATTAAACCGGACATGCATCATACTTGGTTGTGCATCATGCTATGTTTATGGGATGGTTGCTTACCAGGTTGTTTGCTTCTTTCCGGGTTGCTTCTCGCGTTAGCTTCGGTTTCGTTTCGGAGTTGTGAGGATTCGTTCGACTATGTCCGTTTTTCTTCTTCATGGACTCGTTCTTCTTCCTTGCAGGATCTCAGGCAAGATGACCATACCCTTGAAATCACTTCTATCTTTGCTTGCTAGTTGCTCGCTTTATTGCTATGTCACGATACCTACCACTTGCCTTATCATGCCTCCCATATTGCTATGTCAAGCCTCTAACCCACCTTTCCTAGCAGACCGTTGTTTGGCTACGTACCGCTTTGCTCAGCCCCTCTTATAGCGTTGCTAGTTGCAGGTGAAGCTGAAGTTTGTTCCATGTTGGAACATCGATATGTTGGGATATCACAATATCGCATATCTTAATTAATGCATCTATATACTTGGTAAAGGGTGGAAGGCTCGGCCTTATGCCTGGTGTTTTGTTCCACTCTTGCCGCCCTAGTTTCCGTCATACCAGTGTTATGTTCCTTGATTTTGCGTTCCTTATGCGGTTGGGTTATAATGGGAACCCCTTGACAGTTCGCCTTGAATAAAATTCCTCCAGCAAGGCCCAACCTTGGTTTTACCATTTGCCACCTAGCATTTTTTCCCTTGGGTTTCCGGAGCCCGAGGGTCATCTTTATTTTAACCCCCCCGGGCCAGTGCTCCTCTAAGTGTTGGTCCAACCTGTCAATCGCCGGTGGCCACCAGGGGCAACTCTGGGTTGGCCTATCGGAAGTTTGGACAATCCAGTGTGCCCTGAGAACGAGATATGTGTAGCTCCTATCAGGATTTGTCGGCACATTCGGGTGGCTTTGCTGGTCTTGTTTTACCATTGTCAAAATGTCTTGTAACCGGGATTCCGAGCCTGATCGGGTCTGCCTGGGAGAAGGAATATCCTTCATTGACCATGAGAGCTTGTGATGGGCTAAGTTGGGACACCCCTGCAGGGTATGAACTTTCGAAAGCCGTGCCCGCGGTTATGGGCAGATGGGAATTTGTTAATGTCCGGTTGTAGAGAACTTGACACTTAACTTATTTAAAATGCATCAACCGCGTGCGTAGCCGTGATGGTCTCGTCTCGGCGGAGTCCGGGAAGTGAACACGGTTCTTGTGTTATGCTTGAACGTAAGTAGTTTCAGGATCACTTCTTGATCACTTCTAGTTCACAACCGGTGCATTGCTTCTCTTCTCTCTCTTATTTGCGTTTGTTAGCCACCATACATGCTAGTGTTTGCTGCAGCTCCATATCACTACCCTGTCCTACCCATAAGCTTAAATAGTCTTGATCTCGCGGGTGTGAGATTGTTGAGTCCTCGTGACTCACAGATACTTCCAAACAGTTGTAGGTGCCAATGATACCAGAGCAGGTGACGCAACCGAGCTCAAGTGGGAGCTCAATGAAGATCGTGTTCGTTGTGTTGTTTCGTTTTCCAGTTGATCAGTAGTGGAGCCCAGTTGGGGTGATCGGGGATCTATGCATTTGGGGTTATCTTTCTTTATTTGGTTCCGTAGTCGGACCTTGATTGTATTCTGGATGATGTAATGCTATATTTATGTATTGTGTGAAGTGGTGATTGTAATCCAACTCTTTATCCCTTTCTTATCAGTACATGGGATGTGTAAAGATTACCCCTCTTGCGACATGCCTACTATGCCGTTATGCCTCTAAGTCGTGCTCCGACACGTGGGAGATATAGCCACATCGTGGGTGTTACAGAGGTCACGCACTGACGACAAGGCCATCCTCTCAGACCTAGTGCCCACGCGGGATGGCCTCCATCCGCAAGCTCGCTGCCGTAGTGTGTGTGGAGGACGACGACCACGAGCGAAGCCACTTTCCGCCGACCCTCAGGTATGCTACCTCTTTTGGAACCATACCCTTGTTCTATTGCCTCATCTGCCACGTCGCTACATGTGGATCTTTTTCCACTCCACCATCTTCCGAATTTGCTATCCTGTGCTCTGCTGGTCACGCAGACGAAAACCTTAATTTGCACTATTAAAGGAAACCATACTTCATGCGGATTAATCCATGTCTCGATTGAATAAGGAAAGGAAGGAAGACTGTACTGTCCAAGAGAGTAGGCATCGAACCCGCATCTAGGACGAAAAGGGGAAAATTAGTAGCTAAAGAGAACAAAAATGGGACTTAATCGACATATGCTGCCTGGATATTTGTTGCTGTAGGCAACCATACCCCCTCACAACTGTATGCGTCCGTGGATGTACAACGTACTGGTGCGCCCACTGTCCGAATGGGCCTCCCATGCTCTTATTGCCACTTTTTTGTTGTCAGTATAATGCCAGCGGTCAAGTCAAGCAATGCTACTGCTAAAGTGATGCCACATTTAACTAATGCCGCACCCAGCCTAATGCCACTGATAAATTTAAGCAATGCCATTTAATGTCACTAGATTATTTCAGTGTTAGCTGTTGATTGTGGATGTATTAAAGATTTTTCAGCTAAGGCATTCTAATGTTGTTGCACAGCGAGTATACCAATGATGAATCTTGTTACTACCTTCAGATTTTTGCACTGTTAATGCTTATAGATTACATACCCCACTTTCATGAGATAAGTCATTTTTTTGTACAGTGTCAAGAGGAAAGGTCAAGAGTGGGCACCTCCTCCTCCGGATGTTCTCTTGATTCGTTCGATCAAGTTTTTATGTTTGATCGATTATCAAGATTGGGATAGCAATTTTTAGGTCCCCTCGAGTTCGAAATGATATTTACCTTGAAGGTACATGGTTTGCAATTTTTTATACTGTCATTAGTTAATAATGCTAGTTACCTTCGGACTTTTGTATTTGGTTTAATGCTCTTGCATAGCTAGTATACCAATAATGAAACTTGTTACCTTTACATTTTGTATTGTTAATTCTTATAGAAATCTTCCAGTGCTAGAGCTTATGGAAATCTGTTCAGTAAAACCATTGTAATGTACCTGTCTTATATTAAGGAACATAGGGTGTAGTGTTCACTCAAATTTGTCCCGGTAAAGCTAGTCACACCTTTGTTAAAATTAATGTTTATTATGTTATCGGAGGAGGTCTGTATGTTTGTCTCTAATGCATGTCGACTACATACCTAACATCATGATGTAATGTTAAGTCATTTCTTTTTGTACAGTGTCACTGAGTTCTCAAGGCAGAGATGGCACTTTATTTTAGTTGAACTGCACAAAATATGCTTAAAAGAAGAGGAAAGGTCAGAAATGGTTCAAATTTTCAGAAAAAACTATGTATGCCTTCCTGATATCAGCCGTTGTTGCCTTATTTATTCCTTCAAACAGGTGGTTAGAAACAGTCTTGCTACCTTTTCCCATTAAGAAATTGGAATGCTTATATTTGTGAGTTTATGTTTCAATATATATGCAAACAGGGATGCTCAATTTTAGTGGAACTGCACAAAAAGTTCAAATGGTTCAACATTAGGAGCATGTTTTCTTCCAAACATTTATATCCAATTGGTGGCACTATGAGCTGTTCATTACGAAGGTACATGGTTTGCTACTATCTTGCTACTCTTTTTGTACTGTCATTAGATAGTAATATTAGTGGTTTGCATGTGAATTTATTGGCAAGGTAGACCTCCATTGGATGTGCAGGACATGATTCAATGATTGGATGCTCAAATTCGGTTGTATCGATTTCACCTCTTCCATCAATCCGAACATGGATATCCTTGGTCCGATGAAGAATAGGCGCTATATTTTTTCTCTAAACCAGTAAATCAATTCAGTATGAAATTTTCGAGGCAAAACATGACAATATCAAATTGTCCAGTGCAAAACATGACAGATGCTAACTGGAAGAGATGTGTTTAAACCAAAAATACAAGGTGGGGTATATGTTTACTAGGTGCTTGATATTTGTGCAGATAGAGATGTCTGCCCATTGCTATTTGGAAAACAATCAAAGTAACCCCAATTTTGGTTAAACTGCACAAGAGAATAGTATGGTCACTACATGCAGTGCCATTTGAAAATAGACACAGAAAGATTGGATAGTCACTTCATGGACTTCACAAAAGTAGTATTGTACTACTTATTGTCCAACATTAGGTGCTTCATTTCTTTTGTCTGATAATGGGCATCATTTTGCCTAAGTTAAAGTTTGTATTCCGAAAATAGTCTCGCCGTGTGATCAAGAGAAGACCAAATCATATGTGGATGTTCCTCTATCATGTGTGGTTCATTGTCATGGTTCCAGCTATTGGTGAAACCACTTACATTTGCAAGAGGAATTGTAGACTTCACAAACAAATTTGTCTTTCACTCTGTACTGAATGTTGGCCAAGAGAAGCAATCATGTTAGTAGGAAGAACAAATGTTTTCTCTAGATCTTTGCTTTTGGAGCTACATATTTCTATATGATCTGTGAATCATTGAGATGCATTAATATGTTGATCTTATGTATGGGAATCGTACTAGTTGGTTTTGAATTTGGGCTACTAATGTGAACATATTACAATGCCAGGCCTGTGAGTATCGTGTGAAAATTTCGAACGGATCAGCTCTTATTTCTGTGTTCTTAGTGTTTACAAGTTACTAATAGTTCCTTATTTCTGTTCGCTCAGTGTTTACAAGTTACTGATCGATCACTAGCTAGCCTACTAATGCGCTCCTGGCAGTTTTAGTTGCGACACAAGATCCGAAGTGGCAGTTTTTTGAATAAAAATGCCTACCTCTAAAGAAACTGACAAGCTGCTGTGAAGAAATGACATGCGAATATGAAGAAACTGCCAGCAAAAACATTCGCATATGCCTTATCTCCCAGCGAACATTCATCAACTAATGCGATTGTACACGTACACCATCCGACCCACTCGATCCTACACGTACACTATCTGACCTACTCGATCCTACATGGATAAATAGCAGATCACACACGTACTATCTCCTTTCTGGTTTGCAGGGCTCAATTTAAAAGACAACCTACTCGATCCGACACGAATAAATAACGGATCACGCACAAACTACCTCCTTTCCGTTTTGTAGTGCTTAATTCAAAAATCTCACCAACCAAGGTAGATGATGAGTGGTGGAATCATTTTTGACAAGGTGGGAGTACCTCATCTGGATGATTCGAGTGCACTCGTTTGACCGTCAAGCCGGCGTGCGACCCATCATAGACGGGATGCACCACTAACGGGACGGGACGACACAATCATAATTTTAGTTTTTCTAGTTTTCCACGGCAAGCTAGTGCGCTAAGCCATGCCTACTTATGCATTGAATTCTGATGACCACGATGACCATTGCGTTTCCCGCGACACGCTGGTTCGCCTACCTTCCGCCTATAATTACTGTTTCCCGACCTTCTCCAGTGCCACCATCACCCAACTCCCCCTATCCTTATAAGCCCCCACCGACCCAACCTTGTTTCCCACTTATCCTCACTCTCGCCACGTCCACCATGCCCCCGCCCATCCGCGATAGGCGACACCGGAGGTGGTCACCGCCGGAACTAGTGTTCAATTTTTCACCGAAAGGCAGACGGAGGGAGGAGGCATTCTATTGGTCTTTAGATGGCAATGCGGAGTATGAGGAGTTGTTGGAGCGCGAACGCCTGTCAGAGGAGCAGCGTATCACCGATTTACGCTGCCAGCGGGACATGGAGCAGCAGCGCACCGACGCTCTGAGTCGCAAGCAGAGAGCCCACAATTGGGCCAACTATGTGGAGGCCGGCGCCTGGCAAATAGCCCTGGAGGCTGTCGGGCACGCACGCGTTCGCGGCACCGAATTTTACTACAAGCTCGTCAAGTGGGTTTCCCGTTTAGAAGCCGAAGCTTCGGTGGACCATGCCAACAGGGAAAGGGCCAACACGCGCGAGCAACGCGCCCTATCGCACCTCTGGCAAGTCCGAGGCAAGGCAGAGGACGCCGGTGCCGGCGTTTAGCGTGTACCGCAGATGGCGGCCGGCATCGTCTAGTTAGCTAAGAGTAAGCTAGTACTTGTACACTACTAGAGTATTAGTGGCAGTAGATAATTAACTTGGCTATGATGGTTGTCATCGTGGAACTTCAATACTCTATATCTGGATCAGACCTGTTACTTTGCTCTGAATGTTGAACTTGCCATTTGAACGTATGGAATGGGCTATTATTTTTTTAAATGGGTTGTATTTGTCCGCTACGGGTTTAGAGGCTGACTTGTGGGCCTACCAGGTTGACGCGTAAACAATCAGTAGATGTTACGTGGAGAGGATGACAGCAGGGACCCACCAAGGTAATCGCAGTACGCAAGCAAGTGCCTCCTTCTTTCAAGCCAATAAAAAAATGGCTACTCCTAATGGATTTCTGACATGTGGGTCCCATGCCATTGTCAACGTAGTCAATAAATGAAAGAATTGCACAACGAGCGGCTGACACTAGGGACCCAGCAGCTCGCCCAGTTATTTTTGTTTTGGGTTAATTTGATAAATGCCACTCCAAATCTGGTGATTGCGAGAAATGCCACTACAATTTCCAAACTTTGAAAAATGCCATTTCATGCCATTTCCAGTGGCATTTTTCGAAGTTTGGAGTGGCGTTTTTCAAAGTTCGCAAAAATTGCAGTGACTTTTTTTGAAGTTTGCAAAAATTGGAGTGACATTTTTCAAAGTTTGCAAATTGCAATGGCATTTTTATGAATCGCCATAATTGGAGTGGCATTTATCTTTTTTTTTTGAGACGGAAGCAGGGTGTCAACTGGGCCGTGTGGGGGCACTCTGGCATGTCTAGACAACCTTTTCTTTTAAGTTTACCATAGACCAGCCCAGTAGTTTTTTCTTCCTTATGAAAATGGCTAGCCCATTTTATTTGTGATTTGTCAAGTAAGTCGCTTTGTTAGGCCTGTTGGGCTGCAAATCTTTCAAGACATGGAGAGCTTCATTCAGCTGGCTGAGAAAATGGTCTATCACCAATGAGAAATGGGTTGTACATTTTTAAAACACATCAAACCGGTAATTAGTTTCAATTTTTTTTTCATTTTGAGATTTTAAATTGCATTGACTTTTACGCGTGGACAATTTTTTGGATTTTATATTGATATACATTTATTTTTAAAATCAGTTTGAATGTGAATCGAAATTTCGGGATTAAAACAGTTTGGACGGCACCGAAATATGCAAAATCTTGTATAATTTTTTAACCGTGGCCGCAATATGGGCTGTTGTCAGTGTCAAAACCGGCAGATCTCGGGTAGGGGGTCCCAAACTGTGCGTCTAAGGCGGATGGTAACAGGAGGCAGGGGACACGATGTTTACCCAAGTTCGAGCCCTCTTGATGGAGGTAATACCCTACGTCATGCTTGATTGTTCTTGGTGATATGAGTATTACAAGAGTTGATCTACCACGAGATCGTAGAGGCTAAACCCTAGAAGCTAGCCTATGGTATGATTGTATGTTGTCCTACACACTAAACCCTCCGGTTTATATAGACACCGAAGGGGGCTAGGGTTACACAGAGTCTGTTACAAGGGAGGAGATCTACATATCCGTATTGCCAAGCTTGCCTTCCACGCCAAGGAGAGTCCCATCCGGACACGAGACGAAGTCTTCAATCTTGTATCTTCATAGTCCAACAGTCCGGCCAAAGGATATAGTCCGGCTATCCGGACACCCCCTAATCCAGGACTCCCTCAGTAGCCCTTGAACCAGGCTTCAATGACGATGAGTCCGGCTCGCAGTTTTGTCTTCGACATTGCAAGGCGGGTTCCTCCTCTGAATACTCCATAGAAGATTTTGAACCCAAGGATAGTGTCCAGCTCTGCAAAAAAATTTCCACATACCACCGTAGAGAGAATAATATTTCCACAAATCTAATCTGCTGACACGTTTTGACAGCACGACATCATGTCATGGCCCGGTCATTATCCGAACCATTTTGCTCACCAGCACTGCACATATTGCGAGGCGGTTTTCTTGACACGTCTTGTCGAAGCACAGATTGTGTCCCCCTTATTACGAGATTCTCATCAATACGGACGTGGGTAACCCACTCATGCCCATTGGTATGACTCCTCGATTTTAGGCAAGTCCAAACCGTCCACGAGGAGGATGCTTGATATTCACCCTCTTTATAAAGAGGCCAAGGCCTGTCCTTTTTTCCTCCCGTGCTCAATCGAATCCTTCCCCCGCCTTGAGTTCCAACACCCAAGGCTCAGGTCAGGTGCTTCGGACCTTCAACCATGTTCAAATCCAACCTCCAAGGTCGGTGGATGCCTTCCTCTGTCACAGAGGAGGACATCAAGAAGCTGAGAGAGGCAAGGTATCTGACCACCGAAATCTCGCACAGGCTGCCCGCCCGAGGGCAGGTCATCCCCACTCCTGAACCCAATGAGAGTGTTGTGTTCATCTCTCACTTCCTCCGAGGCCCAGGCCTCGCTCTGGATCCCCTTGTTAGGGGGCTCATGTTCTATTATGGGCTAGATTTCCATGATCTGGCCCCAGATTCCCTCCTTCACATCTCGTCGTTCATCGTCGTATGTGAGGCCTTCCTCCGCATTACCCCACACTTCGGCCTGTGGCTCCAGACCTTCAATGTGAAGCCGAATATGATCGAGGGGCGGCACGTAGAGTGCGGAGGTGCCGTAATAAGCGAAAGCGCTGAGGCTCCATGGCCAGAGGGTTCCTTCCCGAAGGTGTCCAGTTTGTGGCAGCGAGAGTGCTTTTATATCACAGCTCCCCGAAGTGCCAAGTGGGTAGCCGCCCCAGCCTTTCGCTCGGGCCCCCCACCACAACTGACGTCATGGATAAGCAAGGGGCTAAACTAGGGTCCAGTAAATGATGTGCCGATATTGCAGAGTCGCATCTGAGATCTCCTTGAGAGAGATGTCAGCCTAGTCATGGTAGTGCAAGTCATGCTAGTTCGTCGAGTCCAGCCTTGCAAACGTCGACCCCTCCATATGTGGGAATTCAACCCGGAAGGACCACGAACTATTCAGCACTTCCTCGGCATGACGCTCGAAGAGATGTAAAAATTGTTCTTTAGCCCCCAAATAGAGTGTCCGGACACCACCGAGGATGCGGGTCTGAGCTGTAACTGCCCTGATACTCAAGTAAATAATCCCATGGCCGAACACGCTGTCCTTTTATTTATCATGACATCATTCTAAAAAGTCACTCTTTGACCAGGACTCGATAACAAAGGCAAAGATGATCAGGTGTTCGGCCCCCCTTCCCGAAGGCTTGGCCAATCCAGTACTAGACAGAATGCTCGAGCCGGCGCCTTATCAGGTGTCCTCAAAGGAAGATAAAGGGGGGAATAAAGAGGCCGAAAGCGGGCCTCACTCACTACTCATCCAAAATGGGGGAATTAGCGCCTCCGCGAAGGAGGATAATTAGGGAGAAGAATCTGACATTCCCTCACCCCAAGGAAGGAAGAGGACCACCTCTGAAGATCCGGAAACAAAGGTTTCCAAACGGGGGAAGAAATCTTCACCAGAGGGTCCTGCCCTGGAGGGTACTCTTGCCGCACAATGTCCTCAAGGGGATCAGCCCTCTACCGAGCTGTAAGTAATCAAAAAGTACTTAATAGTGAAAATATCCTACATTACTTCTGAAGACAATAATCGAAGCTTATATCTTATAGTTCGGATCGTAGCCCTTCTCAACAGAGTTCGCCTTCGGGGGATCTTCCGGAGATGATGGAGAGCGAAACACGCCCCCCTGCCACCCCGCCTCATGAGGCGGGCAACCCTGAAGTGTCGTCGCGGAGGGTTTCTCCTGATCCGCCAAGGCCATAAGGTAATCCTTTGGCCACCCGGAGTCCTCAGTATTCGGCTCCTAAATAGAGCAACAGAAAGAGTCTGGAACCATACAGTGTGCGGTCAGACGCACTGAAGGATCTTCTGGAGCAAGCGGCCATCTCAGAAGCGCATCATACGCTAATGGGTACAGTAATTGAAATGATTTCATCCGCCGAAAGCGGGTTCCATGAAGCTTTTATGAGTCTGCTGAAAGGCTTTGAGGTATGTGAAATAGTGTATGTTTTTGACAGTACCGCACACGTTAGGTGTGCCCTATGCAGATAGTAGCCCCTGAGACTCTGGTTGCCGTCGAAAACGGCGGCAAATAGAGGATCATAGTCTCAGGTAATAACCAGACCGCCTTTATGTGCAGGTGGCTGAAGGTCCAGTGGCTAGCTGGACTGATGAGTTTGCCGAGCTAAAGTGGCAACTTGATGTGGCAGATGCCGACATCGTGCTTGTTAACAAGCGGCTTGACGAGGCACAGGGTAAGTGATTTCTCCGGTGATCAACACATGGTAAAAGGAGCATGATGCCGGTATGTTTAATATGTTGTGACTGCAGATGGAGCTGCCGTCGTGGAGACCCTTCGGGCGGAGCTTGCCCGAGCCAAGGAACAAGCAAGGAATAGTGATGCGGCCGCTCTAAAGGCGGTCGAAGAGCTAATAGGCCGCGCATTGCCAGAGCAAGGAAAGAATAGCCAAGATGGCCGTTGAGTTGAAAGATGCCGCTGACGTTACTAGCTTCTTGAAAAAGAAAGCCGAGCGAAGGCGATGGACCTATAGAAGGCCATGGTAGCAGCCAAGGAAGCCCGCTCCAAAATCAGAGTGATGAAGGAGGAGCTGCGTCAAGCTGCGGATATCGTAGCTGGGAAGCCCTTCTTGTTGCGGACTAAGTTCGGAGATCCGAAGTATGCTCCTCTTAATCAACTATGGAGTTCTGCAGACGCCTACGTGGATTTGGTAGCAAGTGTTACTGATGCGGCCGAGTACTTCAAGGATCAAAAAGATCGTGAAGTGGAAAAGTTGTTTTGGTCACAGTTCCATACTCCAGTGCGTTCGCTGCTGTTGAATGAGCGAATGGCCGAGTGGGCCGAGCTCCATAGGTTGTCCAGAGTTGCCTTGAGGTCTGTTGTGGATCATCCATGGCTAGGAGGGCCAAGGCCGAATAGTTACTTTAGTTTAGTGCAACAATTTCCTTGGTGCTGTGCCGCACATCGACACAATGAAGAGGTCGGCGTGCATAGAGGGTGCGCGGACGGCACTTACCCGTGTCAAGACATACTGGGCAGAGATGGAGGCCTCCACTATTGCAACACAGGGTTCGGCCGTGGGCTGAGTGGCTGCTGAGCGCTACTTTGAAGAAGTCCTTGAAGGCGCTCGTTCGATAGAGGCTCGGTGCTTGAAGAATATTATGTTCTAGTGACATGTATTCCCATTGTAAAAACAATGTTTTATTGAATTATAAAGGCTGTGTTTATACTTTTGCCTGAAAGTATTATGATGCCTCCTGTGCGGCCGTTTACGTATATAATGCAGGGGTGTTCGCAAAAAACGCGTATTCACACTTGATCCAACATCTTGGTCCGTGAAGGAGGTGGCAGCGCAGCGAACGAGGCAATCGGACTATATTGCTTTAACACTTTCACTTAGCCATAGGAGTTTGACGATGGGACTACTATATAGCCCCTGGTACTTCTGCGCTCGTCCGAATATGGGGTGCGTACGTACATGACCGGGAAACGACCCTTCGTTAATGCGGAGGAATCCCGAAGATTCCGCTAGGTCATTGAGTGGTTGACCTATCTCGCGATTTATCATGACAGTCAGTTTTCGGCTTTCTCTACTGAGGTGCTCATCCGGATGAACCAGGGCACAATTGCTGTAGTTCTCCTAGTGCTACCTTAGCCGATATAGCGGAACATAAGGTACCAAAACATGGGAGCCGGGCAAACCCAACATTTGACCAAAGACATGATTCAGAGCTGATGCATATAAGGCCAAACTCGCGACGCCGAACACTCCCTAAGGTATTCGGTCTTTATAACATATGCCGGGCTGAACAATGCCCTTAATAACAAACCCCGAGTGTCCAGGTACGTGCAATATCCCGACGTGGATACATGCCAATAACGCCAGCATCCTTCTCGGTTGTATTGAGTATCCGGAGGATGTGAACAACAAGAGACAGTAAAAAAGGTTTACGCAGGGTCTTAATCTGAAAAGAAACCTTTGAGCGGGTCCCTGCTGCACGTCTGCGCCTGTGTCTCCATTGCGCCGTGTCCTGGACGGGTGTAGCACGATTTTCATCTGTAAAAGAGAAGAACTTAGGTGAAAGTTGCCATGCCAGAAAATTGGTTATTATCAATAGACCATTAAAATTCAAGATAAGTCAAGTTGAGCCGGACTAGCCCAGATTACACACGGGAAGCCCCTGGTACCGTCTATGAGGGTTTGACCATCAAACCAATCTCATGTATATGTATTGGTGCACTAGACTCGTCTAACCGTGTCCGTGGTCTTGACGACCTGTCATTTTTCTGGTTGGTGAGGCCATCTAGTGCTCGGTTGTTAAAGCCGTCGCACATTCTTCCGCGCATAGAGAACGCTTAGTATTTCCACTAATTGTGATGGTGCCACATGGACCGGGCATCTTAAGCTTGAGAGAAGCGTAATGCAGTATTGCATTAAAACAAGCAAAAGCTGCTCTTCCGAGTAGTGCTTGATAGCCACTTCGGAATGGAGCGATGTAGAAAGTTAACTTTTCGCTTCGGAAGTTGTCAGGAGAACCGAATACAACTTCTAGTAATAGAGAGCCCATACGGCGGGCCTCTGGGCCTGGTATTACTCCCTTGAGGGTAGTATTACTGTGGCTTATTTTTGTCGGGTATATCCCCATTTTGCAGACTGTGTCCTGATATATCAGATTTAGACCACTGCCGCCGTCCATGAGGACTCGTGTGAGATGGTATTCGTTTATTATTGGGTCTAACACCAAGGCAGCCAATCCTTCGTGCCGGATGCTTGTCGCATGATCCCCGCGATCAAAAGTGATCGGGCAGGCCAACCAGGGGTTGGACCTAGGGGTGACGGGCTCTATGGCGCGCGTGTCTCGTTGTGCATGTTTGCTTCTCCTCTTCGTCACATGGATCATGATTACTGTTTTCACCTTTGGTGGGAATTTTATCTGTCCTCCAGTGCTTTGCTGGCGAGGTTCGTCCTCGTCTTCGCTTGCTGTCTCCCCCCTTGTGTTCGGCGTCTAGCTTACCGACCTACTTGAAGACCCAACATTCTCTGTGGGTGTGATTTGCAGGTTTATCGGGGGTGCCATGAATCTGACATAGTTTGTCAAGAATCCTGTTTAGGCCAGACGGTCCATCTCTGCTGCCTTTGACAGGCTTTTTCCGCTGACCTGGTCGAGAGCCCCTGAATCCGGCATTTACCGCTGTATTATCTGGGCTATCTTCTTTATTTCAACGCTTGTTTTTATTGCGTCGTGGTTTTCCATTGCCATCTCTGACTTCGGATGTGCTTGGGTCGCTGGTGCTACTGCGGGCTAACCAGCTATCTTCACCCGCGCAAAAGCGGGTCATGAGGCTTGTCAGGGCTGCCATTGTTCTCGGTTTTTCTTGGCCGAGGTGTCTGGCAATCATTCGTCTCAGACGCTGTGTTTGAAAGATGCTAAGGCTTCGGCATCCAGACAGTCGATGATTTGGTTCTTCTTAGTGAGAAACCCGTTCCAAAGCTTTTGGTTCTCTGGGCTGTTGAATTATATGACTTAAATCGTTTGCATCCGGAGGTCGGACATAGGTCCCCTAAAAATTACCCGAAAAGCATCCTCGAGCTCCTCCCAACTTCCAATTGAGTTTTCGGGGAGGCTTTTCAGCTAGTGCCGAGCTGGTCCTTTAAGCTTGAGGGGCAAGTATTTGATGGCATGCAGATCATCTCCGCGAGCCATATGGATATGGAGAGGATAAAGTCCTCAATCCAGACCCCAGGGTCTGTCGTCCCGTCGTACGCCTCTATGTTCACTGGTTTGAATCCTTCTGGGAATTCGTGGTCCAGCACCTCATCGGTGAAACATAGGGGGTGTGCGGAACCCCTGTATTTGGATGTACCATGGCGTTCGGACGGTTGTAGTATTCAGTTTTGATTTTGTGCCGGAGCGCGCTTCCTAGATCCATATATGGATCTGGTCGTACCGGATTTTTGGCGCAAGTCCTCACGTAGATCGTGCGTTGACCTATGTGCGACCTTGTTAGCCGCTCTATCGCGGTCACAAGGTGGTTGATCCGGGTGGTTGGCCGTTTCATTTTTCGGCTATGTGGGCTCTAAGGCCTCATCGTTGAATTCAGGTAATAGCTTGCGCTTTGGATAGCTCTTTGTGTGGTAACTTCCACCATACTTTTCTTCGTTGTCGAGCACTTTGTTCCACCTACTGTTGAGCGTATTTTGTGCAGCCTTAAGCCTTTGCTTCTGCTTCTTCAGACTCCTCGCTGTGGCAATAAGCCTTCTGCGGAGGTTCTCTTGCTCCAAATGCGTTTCCGAGATGATGTGTGCATCTTCATCCGGACTGTTTTCCTCCCCAAAGGGGGTTTGATGAGGTTTATCCTTGGCGCCACCGTGTTCAGACATCGGATCCGTACTATATTCGTTGTTTGCAGCTTCATCGTGCTCTGCCGCCGGGGCAATGTTGTCGTCGTTTCCTCTGGAGTCGACTGGAGTGTTATTTTCTCTTGCGCTGTTATCGCTGTTTTTGCTATGGCGGGACTTAGAGCGGCGCTGCTAACATTGGCACTTGGGTTGCTTCTTGGAGGGGCCATCCTCCGCTGTCTCTTTGCCATTGCCTTCTTTGGGTGTATCCACCATGTATATGTCATGTGATGAAGTGGCTGTCCGGCGCCCTGTGGGCATTGGTTCTTGTTCGTCTCCTGCATCTTCGTCCATGCCGTTGATGTCTTCGGAGTCGAAATCGAGCATGTCGGTTAAATCGTCGATAGAGGCTACTAAGTGGGTGGTGGGTGGGCAGCGAATTTCTTTGTCGTCCGCATCCCATTCTAGCCGGACATAGTTCGGCCAGGGTTCTCCTGACAAGGAGAGAGACCTTAATGAATTTAGCACATCGCCGAAAGGCGAGTGCTGAAAGATATCCGCGGAGGTGAACTCCATGACGGTGCCCAATCGGATTTGATAGGCATGGATGTAGGCAGCTTGGAGTCCGTGGTCGGAGACGAACCCAGTGGTTCGGCGACATGGCTCTCGTAAGGGGTGAAGTTAGTATCCGGCTCCATCGCCACTGAGAGTGTGGCCTCCATGGCAGGGTCTATCCCTCTGCCCTCAGATGGCGCAATTTGCTCCGGATTGAAGGCCGGAGTAGTTGCAGATGCGATCTCCCGAACACTGTGTGATGGCAGAGTTACGGCATACTCGTCGTGATTGTGCGGTGCACCTGACATGGGCTCGAATCCGTCGAAGATCAAGTCTTCACGGATGTCGGCAGTGTAGTTTAAGTTTCCGAACATGACCTGATGGCCAGGGGCGTAGCTCTCGATCTGCTCCAGATGGCCAGGCGAGTTGGCCCGCAGTGCGAAGCCACCAAATATGAAGATCTGTCCGGGGAGGAAAACCTCGCCTTGGACTGCATCATTACCGATGATCGAAGGAGCCATCAAGCCTTACGGTGACGGCACAGTGGAACTCTCAATGAAAGCACCAATGTCGGTGTCAAAACCGGCGGATCTCGGGTAGGGGGTCCCGAACTGTGCGTCTAAGGCAGATGGTAACAGGAGGTAGGGGACACGATGTTTACCCAGGTTCGGGCCCTCTTGATGGAGGTAATACCCTACATCCTGCTTGATTGTTCTTGGTGATACGAGTATTACAAGAGCTGATCTACCGTGAGATCGTAGAGGCTAAACCCTAGAAGCTAGCCTATGGTATGATTGTATGTTGTCCTACGGACTAAACCCTCCGGTTTATATAGACACCGGAGGGGGCTAGGGTTACACAGAGTCGGTTACAAGGGAGGAGATCTACATATCCGTATTGCCAAGCTTGCCTTCCACGCCAAGGAGAGTCCCATCCGGACACGAGACGCAGTCTTCAATCTTGTATCCTCATAGTCCAACCGTCCGGCCAAAGAATATAGTCCGGCTATCCGGAGACCCCCTAATCCAGGACTCCCTCAGCTGTAATGCTAACAAAAAGAATATGGGCTCCAAAAAAACCTTAAAAATTAGCAAATGGGCTATAAATTATTAGAAATAATGGCAGATGGGTTGTATGATGTTTTCCACAGATTTGAGGCTTTCCTAAAAAAAGGTTGATGCACAAGCAGTGACTGTCGGATGTCCATCCAACAGTCGTTGTGCTTCTTCAATCTCTGTCCTTCCTGCTCTAGCCGATCAAACAAGCGTCGGCGGGACTGCCTGCTCCCTCCTCCCGCGGCCGGCCGTGCTGCCGCGCAGGCCTCACCGCCCCACTGTACTCCCATCGCTGGCCTAGCCATCCCTCTACTCACCCACACCTGCTGCTATTCTCCGGCGACGGCAGACGAACCAGTAAACCTTGTACTCCCCTCCGCGTGGGAAACAACTGCCGAATCTTTCCTGGCTCCGTGTTGTTCCCTTCCCAGGCCTCGTCGTCGTCCATCGCCCTGGTGCTCTTGGCGCGGCGTGGTCAACGTGGTCAACGACCGACATGCATTTGAAGTTGACTGTACGTGGAGAGGCTGACAGCTGGGTCCACGACCGCACGCAAGGAAATGCCTCCTTATTATGCGCAAAATAATGATCCATCCACCTGACATCTAGGACCCACCGAAAGGGCCGCAATATTTCATGAAAAAATGTTCCCGCCGTTGACAGCTCGGACCCACCAGCCATATCTTCGCACTCAAGGAAGTGCCTCCTTATTACGCACAAAAAATTGAATACTCCCCCTGCTGGCTGGGACCCAGCATAATGGGAGGCTGACTTGTGGGCCTACTAAGTTGACGGGGACGATGGGCTTTGTCAACTTAGTCAATATGAACGATTCTAGCTCCAGTGGCCGTATGATGTCCATCCAACGCCCGTAGTGCTTCTTCAACCTCTGGTTTTCTTGCCCAAGCTGCCCAAAGGAGCGCCGGTCGTGGCGCCTACTCCTACCTTGCATGGCCGGCTGTGCTGCCACGGAGGCCTCACCGCCCCTTACTACTCCCACCGCTGGCCAGGCCCTGCGGTGACGGCAAGCTCACACCGCAGCCGAACTAGTGAACCGTCGTACTCCTCTCCGCGTGGGCATCCACTTCCGCCTCTTCCCCGGCTCCGCGTCGTCCCCTTCCTAGGCCTCGTCGTCGTCCACTGCCTTGGTGCTCTCGGCGCGGCGTGGTCAATGTGGTCAATGACTGACTTCCATCGAAAGAGTACTGTACGTGGAGAGGCTGACAGCTGGGTCCACGGCCGCAGCAAGGAAGTGCCTCCTTATTATGCGGAAAATAATGATTCCTCCACCTAACAGCAGGGACCCACCGGACGGGCCACCATATTTCGCGAAAAAAACATTTCCCCCCTGACTGCTGGGACCTACCAACTACATCTTCGCACACAAGGAAGTGCATCCATATTACGGGTGAAAAAATGACTCGCCCCCTGACTGCTGGGACCCACCAGCTACATCTTCGCATGCAAGGAAATGCCTGACAGTCGGGACCCACCTGGTCGAAGCATACGTAGCGTTGTCATTCTGGTCACGAACATGTACGTACATACGATCGGTCGGTCTGTAGGCTGCAGCGATGAACCGTGGCCGTGTAAGGAAGAGCACGTGTCGTAGTAGAGGCGCGCACGTGTGTCGTAGTAGAGGCGCACAAGTAGCATGTACACGTACGTACAGCGGCCAAGGTGCAAGAAAGAAAATACGACCACGTATGTACATATGGGCGGGGTCTCGAGCGCGTACTCACGCATATATATATATATACGGACGGCCAGGGCTTGTGTACATGGAGTGGCAACGGACGGCATCAATGGTGTCCTGTTCATCGGGTAGCGAACCGGCTGGGTCGGAACGGAGAAACAACGTCCTGTTCATTGGGAGGCAACCGACTAGGTCGGAATACGTCGTGTTCATCAGGAGCCAACCGGCTTGGACGGAACAGCCGATGGAAATGAGGCCTAGCGTACCGCAGAACGGAGGAAATGTCCTTGTGTTTGACCGGCCACGGTCGAAACGGGATCCTGTTCATCGGGAGGGGTCTGGCGTACCACAAAATGAAGGAAACATAATTCTCTTGGACCTCCTACGGTCGAAACAGGGTCCTGTTGATATGGAGGGGTGTGGCGTACTGCTAAACAGAGGAAACAGACTTGTATTGGAGCGCTACGATCGAAACGGGGGTCCTGTTCATCGGGAGGGGTGTGGCGTACCGCAAAACGGGACTCCACGGGATATTGTTCATCTCCACCGTCGATATCCTCCATCCTCCACGGGCTACTGTTCATCCACCATCAACCTCCTCCAGCCTCCACCAGCGACTGTTCATCCATGGGCTCCTGTTCATCCAGCCTCCACCGTGCGCTCCTGCACCGGCTACTCTTCAACCAGCCCTCTCCATGGGGTCTTGTTCGACCACCCCTCCACGGGCTACTGTTCATCCAGCCCTCCACTGGCTATTGTTCAACCAGCCCTCCACGGGGTCATCCTGTTCATCCAGCTCTCCACGGGGTCGTCCTGTTCATCCACCCCTCCACGGGGTCCTGTTCATCCACCCCCAACCGGCTCGATCAGGGTCCAGTTCATCCTGCGGCAACACCACGGGGTCCTCTTCATCCAACCCCCCCCCCCCCCCCCACCGGGAACTATTCATCCTGAAGGAAATATGCCCTAGAGGCAATAATAAAGTTATTATTTATTTCCTTATTTCATGATAAATGTTTATTATTCGGGCTAGAATTGTGTTAACCGGAAACATAATGCATGTGTGAATACATAGACAAACATAGTGTCACTAGTATGCCTCTACTTGGCTAGCTCATTGTTCAAAGATGGTTAAGTTTCCTAGCCATAGACATGAGTTGTTATTTGATCAACGGGATCACATCATTAGGAGAATGATGTGATTGACTTGACCCATTTCGTTAGCTTAGCACTTGATTGTTTAAGTTTACTTCTACTGCTTTCTTCATGACTTATATATGTTCCTATGACTATGAGATTATGCAACTCCTGAATACCGGAGGAACACTTTGTGTGCTGCTACCTCTTGAGCACTGCGTTGGATTTCCTTGAAGAGGAAAGGGTGATGCAGCAAAGTAGCATAAGTATTTACCTCAGTTTTTGAGAACCAAGGTACCAATCCAGTAGGAGGCTACAAGCGAGTCCCTCGTACCTGCACAAAACAAATAACTCCTCGCAACCAACACGATAAGGGGTTGTCAATCCCTTCACGATCACTTACATGAGTGAGATCTGATAGATATGATAAGATAATATTTTTGGTATTTTTGTGATAGATATGCAAAGTAAAATAAAAGCAAAGTAAAAAGCAAAGGAAATAACTAAGTATTGTAAGATTAATATGATGAAGATAGACCCGGGGGCCATAGGTTTCACTAGTGGCTTCTCTCAAGAGCATAAGCATTTTTTGGTGGGTGAACGAATTACTGTTGAGCAATTGACAGAACTGAGCATAGTTATAAGAATATCTAGGTATGATCATGTGTATTGGCATCACGTCCAAGAAAAGTAGACCGACTCCTGCCTGCATCTACTACTATTACTCCACTCATCGACCACTATCCAGCATGCATCTAGAGTATTAAGTTCATGAAAACAGAGTAACGCCTTAAGCAAGATGACATGATGTAGAGGGATAGATTCATGCAATATGATAAAAAAACCATCTTGTTATCCTCGATGGCAACAATACAATACGTGCCTTGCTGCCCCTACTGTCACTGGGAAAGGACACCGCAAGATTGAACCCAAAGCTAAGCACTTCTCCCATTGCAAGAAAGATCAATCTAGTAGGCCAAACCAAACTGATAATTCGAAGAGACTTGCAAAGATAACCAATCATACATAAAAGAATTCAGAGGAGATTCAAATATTGTTCATAGATAATCTTGATCATAAACCCAAAATTCATCGGCCTCAACAAACACACCGCAAAAAGAAGATTACATCGAATAGATCTCCACAAGAGAGGGGGAGAACATTGTATTGAGATCCAAAAAGAGAGAAGAATCCATCTAGCTAATAACTATGGACCCGAAGGTCTGAGGTAAACTACTCACACTTCATCAGAGAGGCTATGGTGTTGATGTAGAAGCCCTCCGTGATGGATGCCCCCTCCGGCGGAGCTCCGGAACAGGCCCCAAGATGGGATCTCATGGATACAGAAAGTTGCGGTGGTGGAATTAGGGTTTTGGCTCCGTATCTGATCGTTTGGGGGTACGTAGGTATATATATAGGAGGAAGGAGTACGTCGGTGGAGCAACAGGGGGCCCATGAGGGTGGAGGGCGCGCCTGGGGGGGAGGTGCACCCCCTAGCTTGTGGCCTCCTCCTTTGTTTCTTCACGTGGGGTCCAAGTCTCCTAGATCATGTTCGGTGAGAAAATCACGTTCCCAAAGGTTTCATTCCGTTTGGACTCCGTTTGATATTCCTTTTCTTCGAAACCCTAAAATAGGCAAAAAAAACCAACAATTCTGGGCTGGGCCTCCGGTTAATAGGTTAGTCCCAAAAATAATATAAAAGTGGATAATAAAACCCAATAATGTTCAAATCAGTAGATAATATAGCATGGAGCAATCAAAAATTATAGATACGTTGGAGACGTATCATGTGCTACCAAACGTCACAATATAACTGGGTGATTATAAAGGTGCTCTACAGGTGTCTCTGATGGTGTTCGTGGAGTTGGCATAGATCAAGAATAGGATTTGTCACTCCAATTGTCGGAGAGGTATCTCTGGGCCCTCTCGGTAATGCACATCACTATAAGCCTTGCAAGCAATGTGACTAATGAGTTAGTTGCGGGATGTTGGATTACGGAATGAGTAAAGAAACTTGCCGGTAATGAGATTGAGCTAGGTATTGGGATACCGATGATCGAATCTCGGGCAAGTAACATACCAATGACAAAGGGAACAACGTATATTGTTATGTTGTTTGACTGATAAAGATCTTCGTAGAATATGTAGGAACCAATATGAGAATCCAGGTTCTGCTATTGGTTATTGACCAGAGACATGTCTCGGTCATGTCTACATAGTTCTCGAACCCGTAGGGTCCGCACACTTAAAGTTCTGTGACGATCGGTATTATGAGTTTATATGTTTTGATGTATCGAAGGTAGTTCGTAGTCCCGGATATGATCACGGACATGACGAGGAGACTCGAAATAGTCGAGACATAAAGATTGATATATTGTAAGCCTACATTTGAACATCAGAAGAGTTTCGGGTGAAATCGGGATTTTGCCGGAGTGCCGGTGGGGTTACCGGAACGCCCTGGGGGTTAATGGGCCTTGTTGGGCCATAGTAGAGAGAGAGAGAGGGGCAGGCCAGGGCAGGCCGCGCGCCCCCTCCCCCTCTGATCCGAATTGGACTAGGAGAGGGGGGGAGCGGCGCCCCCCTTTCGTTCTCCTCCTCCCCCTTCCTTACCCCCTCCTGGTAGGAGTAGGAAAGAGGAGAATCCTACTCCAACTAGGAGGAGTATTCCTCCTCCTGGCGCGCCCTCTAGGGCCGGCCGGCCTCCCCCCTTTCTCCTTTATCTACGGGGGCATGGGGGCACCTCTAGACACACAAGTTGATCATTGATCTCTCTAGCCGTGTGCGGTGCACCCTCCACCAAAATCCACCTCGGTCATACTATAGCGGTGCTTAGGCGAAGCCCTGCAATGGTAGCTTCATCAACATCGTCACTAAGTTGTCATGCTGACAAAACTCTTCCTCGAGCTCTACTGGATCGTGAGTTCGCGGGACGTCACCGAGCTGAACGGATGCTGAACGCGGAGGTGCCGTATGTTCGGTACTGAGGATTGGTCGATCGTGAAGACGTACGACTACATCAATCGCGTTGTCATAAAGCTTCCGCTTAACGGTCTACGAGGGTACATGGACAACACCGTCCCCTCTCGTTGCTATGCATCGCCATGATCTTGCGTGTGCGTAGGATTTTTTTAAATTACTACGTTCCCCAACAGTGGTATCAGAGCCAGGTTATTGCGCAGATGTAATATGCACGAGTAGAAGACAAGTGAGTTGTGGGTGATACAAGTCATACTGCTTACCAGCATGTCATACTTTGGTTCGGTGGTATTGTTGGATGAAGCGGCCCGGACCGACATTACGCGTACGCTTACGCGAGACTGGTTCTACCAACATGCTTTGCACACAGGTGGCTGGCGGGTGTCAGTTTCTCCAACTTTAGTTGAACCGAGTGTGGCTACGCCTGGTCCTTGAGAAGGTTAAAATAGCACTAACTTGACAAACTATCGTTGTGGTTTTGATGCGTAGGTAAGAACGGTTCTTGCTCAGCCCATTGCAGCCACGTAAAACTTGCAACAACAAAGTGGAGGAAGTCTAACTTGTTTTTGCAGGGCATGTTGTGATGTGATATGGTCAAGACATGATGCTATATTTATTGTATGAGATGATCATGTTTTGTAATAGAGTTATCGGCAACTGGCAGGAGCCATTTGGTTGTCGCTTCATTATATGCAATGCAATCGCCCTGTAATTGCTTTACTTTATCACTAAGCGGTAGCAATAGTCGTAGAAGCAATAGTTGGCGAGACGACAACGATGGTACGATGGAGATCAAGGTGTGACGCCGGTGACGATGGTGATCATGACGGTGCTTTGGAGATGGAGATCAAAGGCAAAAGATGATGATGGCCATATCAAATCACTTATATTGATTGCATGTGATGTTTATCCTTTATGCATCTTATTCTGCTTTGTTTGACGATAGCATTATAAGATGATCTCTCACTAAATTTCAAGGTAAAAGTGTTCTCCCTAAGTATGCACCGTTGCCAAAGTTCGTCGTGCCGAGACACCACGTGATGATCGGGTGTGATAAGGTCAACGTTCATCTACAACGGGTGTAGGACAGTTTTACACACGTAGAATACTCGGGTTAAACATGACGAGCCTAGCATATGCGGATATGGCCTCGGAACATTGAGACCAAAAGGTCGAGCATGAATCATATAGTAGGTATGATCAACATAGTGATGTTCACCATTGAAAACTACTCCATTTCACGTGATGATCGGTTATGGTTTACTTGATATGGATCACGTGATCAATTAGATGATTAGAGGGATGTCTATCTAAGTGGGAGTTCTTAAGTAATATGATTAACTGAACTTAAATTTATCATGAACTTAGTACCTGATAGTATTTAGCTTGTCTATGTTATTGTAGATAGATGGCCCGTGTTGTTGTTCCGTTGAATTTTAATGCGTTCCTTGAGAAAGCAAAGATGAAAGATGATGGTAGCAATTACACAGACTGGGTCCGTAACTTAAGGATTATCCTCATTCTTGCACAGAAGAATTACGTCCTAGAAGCACCGTCGGGTGCCAAACCCGCTGCAGGAACAAGGCCAGTGTTATGAACGTCTGGCAGAGCAAAGCTGATGACTACTCAATAGTTCAGTGTGCCATGCTTTACGGCATAGAGCCGGGACTTCAACGTCATTTTGAACGTCATGGAGCATATGAGATGTTCCAGGAGTTGAAGTTAATATTTCAAGCAAATGCCTGGATTGAGAGATATGAAGTCTCCAATAAGTTCTACAACTGCAAGCTAGAGGAGAATAGTTCTGTCAGTGAACATATACTCAGAATGTCTGGGTACCATAATCACTTGACTCAGCAGGGAGTTAATCTTCCGGTTGACAGTGTCATTGATAGAGTTCTTCAATCACTGCCACCAAGCTACAAGATCTTCGTGATGAAGTATAATATGCAAGGGATGGATAAGACGATTCCCGAGCTCTTCGCAATGCTAAAGGCTGTGGAGGTAGAAATCAAGAAGGAGCATCAAGTGTTGATGGTCAACAAGACCACCGGTTTCAAGAAAAGGGTAAAGGGAAGAAGAAAGGGAACTTCAAGAAGAATGGCAAACAAGTTGCTGCTCAAGAGAAGAAACCCAAGTATGGACCTAAGCCTGAGACTGCGTGCTTCTACTGCAAAGGGACTGGTCACTGGAAGCGGAACTGCCCCAAGTATTTGGCGGATAAGAAGGATGGCAAGGTGAACAAAGGTATATGTGATATACATGTTATTGATGTGTACCTTACTAGAGCTCGTAGTAGCACCTGAGTATTTGATACTGGTTCCGTTGCTAATATTTGCAACTCGAAACAGGGACTGCGGATTAAGCGAAGACTGGCTAAGGATGAGGTGACGATGAGTGTGGGAAATGGTTCCAAAGTCGATATGATCTCCGTCGACATGCTACCTCTACATCTACCTTCGAGATTAGTTTTAGACCTGAATAATTGTTATTTGGTGCCAGCGTTAAGCATGAACATGATATCTGGATCTTGTTTGATGCGATACAATTATTCATTTACATCTGAGAATAATGGTTGTTCTATTTATATGAGTAATATCTTTTATGGTCATGCACCCTTGAAGAGTGGTCTATTTGTGTTTGAATCTCGATAGTAGTGATACACATATTCATAATGTTGAAGCCAAAAGATGTAGAGTTGATAATGATAGTGCAACTTATTTGTGGCACTGCCGTTTGGGTCATATTGGTGTAAAGCGCATGAAGAAACTCCATACCGATGGACTTGTGGAATCACTTGATTATGAACCACTTGGTACTTGCGAACCATGCCTCATGGGCAAGATGACTAAAACACCGTTCTCTGGAACAATGGAGCGAGCAACAGATTTGTTGGAAATCATACATACTGATGTATGCGGTCCGATGAATGTTGAGGCTCACGGCGGGTATCGTTACTTTCTCACCTTCACAGACGATTTAAGCAGATATGGGTATATCTACTTAATGAAACATAAGTCTGAAACATTTGAAAAGTTCAAAGAATTCCAGAGTGAAGTGGAAAATCATCATAACAAGAAAATAAAGTTTCTATGATCTGATCATGGAGGAGAATATTTGAGTTACAAGTTTGGTTTACATTTGAAACAATGTGGAATAGTTTCACAACTCACGCCACCCAGAACACCACAGCGTAATGGTGTGTCTGAACGTCGTAATCGTACGTTACTAGATATGGTGCGATCTATGATGTCTCTTACTGATTTACCGCTATCATTTTGGGGTTATGCTTTAGAGACAGCTGCATTCACGTTAAATAGGGCACCATTGAAATCTGTTGAAACGACGCCTTGTGAATTGTGGTTTGGCAAAAAACCAAAGTTGTCGTTTCTTAAAGTTAGGGGCTGCGATGCTTATGTGAAAAAGCTTCAACCTGATAAGCTCGAACCCAAATCGGAGAAATGTGTCTTCACAGGATACCCAAAGGAAACTGTACCTGCTCCCTTATTGTAAAGTAGTTCATCATAGAAACCAGTTCCTATGACACCTACACCAATTAGTGAGGAAGCTAATGATGATGATCATGAAACTTCAGATCAAGTTACTACCGAACCTCATAGGTCAACCAGAGCAAGTGTAACGCCCCAGTTATAACTTTCCCAATTTGTACTGCAATTCTTGCCGTTTCTGGCATTAAGTTATATTTATTTCTCGGGTTCGGGTCCTTGTCTCCGTGTGTTGTTTTCGTTTTTGTGCATCTCATATCATGTCATCACGTGCATTGCATTTGCATACATGTTCATCTCATGCATTCGAGCATTTTTCCCGTTGTCCGTTTTGCATTCCGGTGCTTCGTTCTCCTCCGGTGGCCATTTATAGCTTTCTCTCGTGTGTGGGGAGTAAACATTTCCGGATTGGACCGAGACTTGCCATGCGGCCTTGGTTTACTACCGGTAGACCGCCTGTCAAGTTTCGGGTCATTAGGACTTCGTTTGATACTCCAACGGTTAACCGAGGGACCGAAAAGGCCTCGTGTGTGTTGCAGCCCAACACCCCTCCAATTTGGCCCAAAACCCACGAAACTCTGCTCCATCGTCTCGGTCGTTCGATCACGATCGTGTGGCCGAAAACCGCACCTCATTTGGACTCTCCTAGCTCCACTTATGCCTATAAATACCCCCCTCCATTTTTCGGATCTCTCCCTCTCCCCGAAACCCTAAAAATCTCTCCTCCGCCACCGACGGACATGTCCGCCGCCTGACCGGACACGTCCGCCGGCGCCCCTCGTCCACTCCGAGCCCGCCACGTGTCCTCCGGCACCTACCGCGCCGCCAGGCCCAAAGACCCACGGCCGGCCCTCCGAGCCCACGCCCTCCGCCGCCTCGCGCCGCCCTTCGTCCCCGCGCGCCGCCCGCCGCCTCGGGCGCCGGTCGCCTCCAGCCGCCGCGCCGCCATCGCCGGCGCCCGCGTCTCCGGCAGCCGCGCCGCCCCGCCATCGCCGGCGCCCGCGTCTCCGGCAGCCGCGCCGCCCCGCCTCGGCTTCCGCGGCTCCGCCGCTGCCCCCTCGTCGCCGGCCATCGCCGCGGCTCCGCCGCCCTCGCCGCCCCGGATCCGGCCGGCCTCGCCCGGCCTCTTCCTCCCTCCACGCCGGCGATCTACAGCTCCGGCGAGCCCTGTTCCGGCGAGATCCGGCCGCCTCGGTTCGCGCGCCGGACGAACCCTAGATCTGGGTTGACCCTTTTTCCTTCTCCCCCCTGTTTTTTATGCTAACTTTGACTGATGATATCTCCGCATCCGTAGCTCCGTTTTGGACATATGATATATCAAAATCTTCGCCTCGACGAGTACATCATTTCATTCCATTGCATCATTTGCATTTGAGTTCATCTTGATGCCCAAAATGCTGTTAGAAGGAGGCATCGTGAGTTAAATTGCAGATCCGTTAGCTCAACATTGACTTTTGTCATTTTGCCATGATTATTGTGTGCATGATATGCCTGTGCCCCTATGGGATGAATTGTTAAGAATTTTGTCTTCTTTCCAGAGGTGCCAACCATGCATTTTTAGGATGTGTGTGGTGTCTTGTGCAAGCTTGCAAAGAGGGGTACCTGAGATTACTGATTTCAGGGACTTAGTGATTTTCACTAAGTCTGGGATGTTTTAGTTCATGATGCTATATGTCCAGCTTGTTTCCTAGTGATCCGTGCCTCTTTTGAGGATGATCAGTAAGAGTGGTTTGTTATGCTTGTTGTGCTTTATACATCCATGTCTTTACTTGTTATGTTGGAGCAACCTAGGTTGACTCAATCGAGCTCAACTTTTGCATAGTTGTGTATTTGGGCAGATCGTGAACTCTTTTGCGATTTTGCCGGTGCTATTGTTAGTGACTCGTGCATGCTATGCCATTGTTCTTGCCATGTATGGCTAGCATTTTGTGCCTTCTTTATGTATATATGCTTGCCTTGCCAGGACTTGCACCGTAGTGAGTGCATCGAGCTTGTTTACATGCCTCCGTGAGTTATAATTTCAGCATGTCTCAGTTTTCACTAAGTCTGAAAACTGATTGTGTTTCATCTATGTTCGTGTGCTCGTTAGAGTAGTTTGTGAACCCTTTTGGCCCCAGGTCGTTTTGGGTGTTTTGTTAAGCTTGTTGAGTAGCTACATGCCATGCTCTTACTTGCCATGTTCAGGTTATGTTTCCTGTTGTTTTGCTGCTCCGAAGAGAGCATCGTGGTTTGAAATTTCAGACTAGTGTTAATTTCACTAAGTCTGAAATCTGTTTTGCTTATTCAGTTTTGCCATGCTTGTTTGAACCCCTTAATGGATGAATTTGCCTATGGCTCATTCCTAGTGATTTGTTAAGCATCTTGTGTACATCCCTGCCATGCAATTCGTTTTCATGTTTGGTGGCTGTAGCATGTTCATTTCGTTGCATTTAGGAGCCTACTTGCTGTAAATCGCAGATCGGTTCGTTTCGTAAAACGCTTGCCATTTCCAAACCGTAGCTCCTATTCCTATGATCTTTATATCGTTTTCAGGGGATTTCTTCCCCTCTATCCAGTGGAACACTTGGTTTTCCAAGTTGAGGCCAGGTTCATGCATTTCCTGTCACGTCTTGCATTTTGCATCCCGCATCGCATCCCACATAGCATACCGTCTTTGCATCTTATTGGTTGCCCTTGCACGTGGTTGATTGTATCCTTGTTGCTTGTTTGTGTTGTTGGGTAGAGCCGGGAGACGAGTTCGCTAACGAGGAGCCCGTTGAGTTTGCTTTTGAGGATCCAGTCAACTCTGACAACTGTGCAGGCAAGATAATCATACCCTCGAAATCACTACTATCTTTGCTATGCTAGTTTGCTCGCTCTTTCGCTTTGCCAATGCTACGATGCCTACCACTTGCTTGTCAGCCTCCCAATTGCCATGATTGAGCCTCTAACCCACCTTTGTCCTAGCAAACCGTTGATTGGCTATGTTACTGCTTTGCTCAGCCCTTCTTATAGCATTGTTAGTTGCAGGTGAAGATTGGAGCCGTTCCTTGTTGGAACATTTATTTACTTGTTGGGATATCATTATATTGCTATGTTATCTTAATTCATCTATATACTTGGTAAAGGGTGGAAGGCTCGGCCTCTCGCCTAGTGTTTTGTTCCACTCTTGCCGCCCTAGTTTCCGTCATATCGGTGTTATGTTCCCGGATTGTTGCGTCCCTTACGCGGTTGGGCTATAATGGGAACCCCTTGATAGTTCGCCTTGATTAAAACTTTTCCAGCAATGCCCAACATTGGTTTTACCATTTGCCACCTAGCCTCTTTTTCCCTTGGGTTTCTGGAGCCCGAGGGTCATCTTATTTTAAACCCCCCCGGGCCGGTGCTCCTCTGAGTGTTGGTCCGAACCAGGCAGCCTGCGGGGCCACCTCGGGGAAACTCGAGGGTTGGTTTTACTCGTAGCTTGACCTATCCGAGCGTGCCCTGAGAAAGAGATATGTGCAGCTCCTATCAGGATTTGTCGGCACATTCGGGCGGTGTTGCTGGACTTGTTTTAACTTGTCGAATTGTCTTGTTGTACCGAGATACCGAGTCTGATCGGTGTGTCTTGGGTGGAGGTCTATTCCTTCGTTGACCGTGAGAGCTTGTTATGGGCTAAGTTGGGACCCCCCTGCAGTGATTGATCTTTCAAAGGCCGTGCCCGCGGTTATGGGTAGATGGGAATTTGTTAATGTCCGGTTGTAGATAACTTGAACCCTAATGAATTAAAATGAATCAACTGAGTGTGTTGCCGTGATGGCCTCTTCTCGACGGAGTCCGGGAAGTGGACACGGCGTTGGAGTTATGTTTGCGCAGGTTGCTCTCTAGTTTCTCGCTCGTGCTTTGCCTCCTCTTCTCGCTCTTCTTTGCGAATAAGTTAGCCACCATATATGCTAGTCGCTTGCTGCAGCTCCACTTATACATTACCCCTTTCCTACCTATTAAGCTTAAATAGTCTTGATCGCGAGGGTGCGAGATTGCTGAGTCCCTGTGGCTCACAGATTACTATTACACCAGATGCAGGGACAGATGAATCAGCTCCAGATGGCGCGCTTGAGCTCAAGTGGGAGTACGACGAGGACTCTCAGCGTTACTATGTGTCTTTTCCTGATGATCAGTAGTGGTGCCTATTCGGGGTTAGATTCAGGGCCGTGTCGCATGTTGGGGGTCTTTCCTATTTTGGCACCGTAGTCGGGCCATGAGTGAATTGTATGATGGATGTTATTTATGTACTTTGATGTGACGTGGCGAGTGTAAGCCAACTATGTTATTCCCCTTTATATTATTTATGTACATGGGATGTGTGATGATTTCCCGACTTGCGACATTGCTTTCAATGCGCCTATGTCTCTAAGTCGTGCCTCGACACGTGGGAGATATAGTCGCATCGAGGGCGTTATAGCAAGATCCTCACGAGAGTGGTACGGTAATCCTATTCTGGAGGTCATGTTACTTGACCCTGACGAACCTACGAACTATGAGGAAGCGATGATGAGCCCAGATTCCGCAAAATGGCTTGAGGCCATGAAATCTGAGATGGGATCCATGTATGAGAACAAAGTGTGGACTTTGGTTGACTTGCCCGATGATCGGCAAGCCATCAAGAATAAATGGATCTTCAAGAAGAAGACTGACGCTGATGGTAACGTTACTGTCTACAAAGCTCGACTTGATGCGAAAGGTTTTCGACAAGTTCAAGGAGTTGACTACGTTGAGACCTTCTCACCCGTAGGGATGCTTAAGTCCGTCCGAATCATGTTAGCAATTGCCGCATTTTATGATTACGAAATTTTGAAAATGGATGGAAAGACTGCATTCCTGAATGGTTTTCTGGAAGAGGAGTTGTATATGATGCAACCTGAAGGTTTTATCAATCGAAAGGGTACTAACAAAGTGTGCAAGCTCCAACAATCCATTTATGGACTGGTGCAAGCTTCTCGGAGTTGGAATAAACATTTTGATAGTGTGATCAAAGCATATGGTTTTATACAGACTTTTGGAGAAGCCTGTATTTACAAGAAAGTGAGTGGGAGCTCTGTAGCATTTCTAATATTATATGTGGACGACAAATTATTGATTGGAAATGATATAGAATTTCTGGATAGCACAAAAGGATACTTGAATAAGAGTTTTTCAATGAATGACCTCGGTGAAGCTGCTTATATATTGGGCATCAAGATCTGTAGAGATAGATCAATATGCTTAATTGGACTTTCACAAAGCACATACCTTGATAAAGTTTTGAAGAAGTTCAAAATGGACCAAGCTAAGAAAGGGTTCTTGCCTGTATTACAAGGTGTGAAATTGAGTAAGACTCAATGCCCGACCACTTTAGAAGATAGAGAGAAAATGAAAAGTGTTCCCTATGCTTCAGCCATAGGCTCTATCATGTATGCAATGCTGTGTACCAGACCTAATGTGTGCCTTACTATTAATTTAGTAGGGAGGTACCAAAGTAATCCAGGAGTGGATCACTAGACAACGGTCAAGAACATCCTGAAATACCTGAAAAGGACTAAGGATATGTTTCTCGTTTATGGAGGTGACAAAGAGCTCGTCGTAAATGGTTACGTCGATGCAAGCTTTGACACTAATCCGGACGATTCTAAATCGCAAACTGGATACATGTTTATATTGAACGGTGGAGTTGTCAGTTGGAGCAGTTCTAAACAAAGCGCCATGGCGGGATCTACGTGTGATGCGGAGTACATAGCTGCTTCGGTAGTAGAAAATTGAAGGAGTCTGGATGAAGGAGTTCATATCCGATCTAGGTGTCATACCTAGTGCATTGGGTCCCATGAAAATCTTTTGTGACAATACTGGTGCAATTGCCTTGGCAAAGGAATCCAGATTTCACAAGAGAACCAAGCACATCAAGAGATGCTTCAATTCCATCCGGGATCAAGTCCAGGTGGGAGACATAGAGATATGCAAGATACATACAGATCTGAATGTTGCAGACCCGCTGACTAAGTCTCTTCCACGAGCAAAACATGATCCGCACCAAGGCTCCATGGGTGTTAGAATCATTACTGTGTAATCTAGATTATTGACTCTAGTGCAAGTGGGAGACTGAAGGAAATATGCCCTAGAGGAAATAATAAAGTTATTATTTATTTCCTTATTTCATGATAAATGTTTATTTTTCATGCTAGAATTGTATTAACCGGAAACACAATACATGTGTGAATACATAGACAAGCATAGTGTCACTAGTATGCCTCTACATGACTAGCTCATTGATCAAGGATGGTTAAGTTTCCTAGCCATAGACATGAGTTGTTATTTGATCAATGGGATCACATCATTAGGAGAATGATGTGATTGACTTGGCCCATTTCGTTAGCTTAGCACTTGATCGTTTAAGTTTACTGCTATTGCTTTCTTTATGACTTATATATGTTCCTATGACTATGAGATTATGCAACTCCCGAATACCGGAGGAACACTTTATGTGCTAACAAACGTCACAACATAACTGGGTGATTATGAAGGTGCTCTACAGGTGTCACCGATGGTGTTTGTGGAGTTGGCATAGATCAAGAATAGGATTTGTCACTTCGATTGTCGGAGAGGTATCTCTGGGCCCTCTCAGTAATGCTAATCACTATAAGCCTTGCAAGCAATGTGACTAATGAGTTAGTTGCGGGATGTTGCATTATGGAACAAGTAAAGAGACTTGCCGGTAACGAGATGGAGCTAGGTATTGGGATATCGACGATCAAATCTCGGGCAAGTAACATATCGATGACAAAGGGAACAACGTATATTGTTATGCGGTTTGACAGATAAATGTCTTCGTAGAATATGTAGGAACCAATATGAGCATCCAGGTTCCGCTATTGGTTATTGACCGGAGACATGTCTTCTTCATGTCTACATAGTTCTCGAACCCGTAGGGACTGCACGCTTAAAGTTCTGTGACGATCGGTATTATGAGTTTATATGTTTTGATGTATCGAAGGTAGTTAGGAGTCCCGGATATGATCATGGACATGACGAGGAGTCTCGAAATGGCCGAGACATAAAGATTGATATATTGGAAGCCTACGTTTGGACATCAGAAGAGTTTCGGGTGAAATCGGGATTCTACCACAGTGCCGGAGGGGTTACCGGAACCCCCATGGGGTTAATGGGCCTTGTTGGGCCCTAGTGGAGAGAGAGAGAGGGGCAGGCCACGCGCCCCTCCCCCTCTGGTCCGAATTGGACAAGGAGAGGGGGGGGGCACCCCCCCTTTCCTTCTCCTTCTCCCCCTTCCTTTCCCCCTCCTAGTAGGAGTAGGAAAGAGGGGAATCCTACTCCTACTAGGAGGAGGATTACTCCTCCTGGCGCGCCCTCTAGGGCCGGCCGGCCTCCCCCCTTGATCCTTTATATACAGGGGCATGGGGGCACCTCTAGACACACACGTTGATCATTGATCTCTCCCAGCCGTGTATGGTGCCCCCTCCACCATAATCCACCTCGGTCATACTATAGCGGTGCTTAGGCGAAGCCCTGCAATGGTAGCTTCATCAACATCGTCACCACGCCATCGTGCTGACGAAACTCTTCCCCGAGCTCTACTGGATCATGAGTTCGCGGGATGCCACCGAGCTAAACGTGTGCTGAACGCGGTGGTGCCATACGTTCGGTACTGAGGATCAGTCGATCGTGAAAACGTACGACTACATCAACCGCATAGTCATAACGCTTCCGGTTAACAGTCTATGAGGGTATGTGGATGCCACTCTCCCCTCTGGTTGCTATGCATCACCATGATCTTGCATGTGCGTAGGAATTTTTTGAAATTACTACGTTCCCCAACACATCCAACCCCTCCCCCCCCAACAACACTCACTGTTCATCAAGGGAAGGAGGCAACAGGTTTGATCGGCTTCAGTTAGCAGCAGTAGCAACCGAAGGAATCGCTCGATCGGGTTCAGTTAACAGCCATCGATCGATCGCTCGGGTTCAATAACGCGTAGCCTGCAGTGCAATCGCTTGGGTTCAGTTAGGTGAGTGCCTCGCTCAGGTTCACTTAGAGCCCAATGCCTCACACCCACGCGCGTACGTGTATAAGAGAAATGCGCATCGCTCGGCCCCCGAACACCCACCGTAACGGGGAACTCCTCGATATTTTCCTCGCCCTCGCTTCTACCACAGTTTTTTCCATCATGGACGGCCCAAAGAATGTCATGCAGCTGCGTCTCCGGCCCGCCCAGGACGAAAAGCCCATTTTCTATCAGGATTTTTTGTCATCAAAGTAGGAGCCCACCACATCTATGATGATACTGGGTTTTGTCACAATTATCGTCATAGAAGTGTCATAAGCATGACATAATTTTTTTTCGTTTGGCCCAAAATGTCATGGACGTGTCTTTTTTTGTAGTGAAACTTGCAACAACAAAGTAGAGGACATCTAACTTGTTTTTGCAGGGCATGTTGTGATGTGATATGGTCAAGACGTGATGAGATATAAATTGTTGTATGAGATGATCATGTTTTGTAGAAGTTATCGGGCAACTGGCAGGAGCCTTATGGTTGTCTCTTTATTGTATGAAATGCAATCGCCATGTAATTGCTTTACTTTATCACTAAGCGGTAGCGATAGTCGTAGAAGCAATAGTTGGCGAGACGACAACGATGCTACGATGGAGATCAAGGTGTCAAGCCGGTGACGATGGAGATCATGACGGTGCTTTGGAGATGGAGATCAAAGGCACAAGATGATGATGGCCATATCATGTCACATATTTTGATTGCATGTGATGTTTATCCTTTATGCATCTTATTTTGCTTAGTATGGCAGTAGCATTATAAGATGATCCCTCACTAAATTTCAAGGTATAAGTGTTCTCCCTGAGTATGCACCGTTGCTATAGTTCATCATGCCAAGACACCACGTGATGATCGGGTGTGAGAAGTTCTACATTCACATACAATGGGTGCAAGCCAGTTTTGCACATGCAGAATACTTGGGTTAAACTTGACAAGCCTAACATATGCAGATATGGTCTTGGAACACTGAGAACGAAAGGTCGAACATGAATCATATAGTAGATATGATCAATATAGTTATGTTCACCATTGAAAACTACTCCATCTCATGTGATGATCGGACATGGTTTAGTTTATATGGATCATGTGATCATTTAGATGACTAGAGGGATGACTATCCAAGTCGGAGTTCTTTAGTAATATGATTAATTGAACTTTAATTTATCATGAACTTAGTACCTGATAATTTTTGCATATCTATGTTATTGTAGATTAATGGCCCATGCTACCGTTCCCTTGAATTTTAATGCGTTCCTAGAGAAAGCTAAGTTGAAAGATGATGGTAGAAACTACACGGACTGGGTCCGTAACTTGAGGATTATCCTCATTGCTACACAAAAGAATTACGTCCTGGAAGCACCGCTAGGTGCAAGACCTGCTGTAGGAGCAAATCCATACATTATGAACGTCTGGAAGGGCAAATCTGATGACTACTTGATAGTTCAGTGTGCCATGCTTTACGGCTTAGAATTAGGACTTCAAAGACGTTTTGAACATCATGGAGCATATGAGATATTCCAGGAGTTGAAGTTAATATTTCAAGCAAATGCACGAGTTGAGAGATATGAAGTCTCCAACAAGTTCTATAGCTGCAAAATGGAGGAGAATAGTTCTGTCAGTGAACACATACTCAGAATGCCTGGGTACCATAACCACTTGACTCAGCTGGGAGTTAATATTCCTAATGATAGTGTCATTAACAGAGTTCTTCAATCACTGCCACCAAGCTATAAAGGCTTCATGATGAACTATAATATGCAAGGGATGGAAAAGAGAATTCCTGAGCTCTTCGCGATGCTAAAGGCTGCAGAGGTAGAGATCAAGAAGGAGCATCAAGTGTTGATGGTGAAAAAGACCACTAGTTTCAAGAAAAATGGCAAATGGAAGAAGGGGAACTTCAAGAAGAACAACAAGCCAGTTGTTGCTCAAGGGAAGAAGCCCAAGTATGGACCTAAGCCTAAGAATGAGTGCTTCTACTACAAAGGGACTGATCACTGGAAGCGGAACTTCCCCAAGTATTTGGCGGATAAGAAGGATCGCAAAGTGAAAGGTATATTTGATATACATGTTATTGATGTGTACCTTACTAATGATCGTAGTAGCACCTGGGTATTTGATACTGGTTCTGTTGCTCATATTTGCAACTCGAAACAGGGGCTACGATTTAAACGAAGATTGGCTAAGGACGAGGCGACGATGCGCGTGGGAAATGGTTCCAAAGTGGATGTGATCGCGTCGGCACGCTACTTGTACATCTACCATCATGAATTGTTTTAGACCTAAATAATTGTTGTTTGGTGCCAGCGTTGAGCATGAACATTATATCTAGATCTTGTTTGATGCGAGACGGTTATTCATTTACATCAGAGAATAATGGTTGTTCTATTTATAGGAGCAATATCTTTTATGGCCATGCACCCTTGATGAGTGGTCTATTTCTGTTAAATCTCGATTGTAGTGATACACATATTCATAATATTGAAGCCAAAAGATGCAAGGTTAATAATGATAGTGCAACTTATTTGTGGTACTGCCGTTTAGGTCATATTGGTGTAAAGCGCATGAAGAAACTCCATGCTGATGGGCTTTTTGAATCACTTTATTATGAATCACTTGATGCTTGCGAACCATGCCTCATGGGCAAGATGACTAAGACTAAGTTCTCCAGAACAATGGAGCAAGAAACTGACTTATTGGAAATAATACATACTGATGTATGCGGTCCGATGAGTGTTGAGGCTCGCGGTGGGTATCGTTACTTTCTGACCATCACAGATGATTTAAGAAGATATGGGTATATCTACTTGATGAAACATAAGTTTAAAACTTTTGAAAAGTTCAAAGAATTTCAGAGTGAAGCGGAAAATCATCGTAACAAGAAAATAAAGTTTCTATGATCTGATCATGGAGGTGAATATTTGAGTTATGAATTTGGTCTTCATTTGAAACAATGTGGAATAGTTTCGCAACTCACACCACCCGGAACACCATAGCGTAATGGTGTGTCCGAACGTCGTAATCGTACTTTATTAGATATGGTGTGATCTATGATGTCTTACTGATTTACTGCTATTGTTTTGGGGTTATGCTTTAGAGACAACTGCATTCACGTTAAATAGGGCACCATCTAAATTCGTTGAGATGACACCATATGAACTGTGGTTTGGCAAGAAACCTAAGCTGTCGTTTCTTAAAGTTTGGGGTTGCAGTGCTTATGTGAAAAACCTTCAACCTGAAAGCTCGAACCCAAATCTGAGAAATGTTTCTTCATAGGATACCCAAAGGAGACTGTTGGGTGCACCTTCTATCACAGATCCGAAGGCAAGATATTTGTTTCTAAGAATGGATCCTTTCCAGAGAAGGAGTTTCTCTCGAAATAAGTGAGTGGGAGGAAAGTAGAACTTGGTGAGGTAATTGTACCTTCTCCTGAATTGGAAAGTAGTTCATCGCAAAAATCAGTTCTAGTGATTCCTACACCAATTAGTGAGGAAGCTAATGATGATGATCATGAAACTTCAGATCAAGGTACTACCAAACCTCGTAGGTGAACCAGAGTATGATCCGCACCAGAGTGGTACGGTAATCCTGTTCTAGAGGTCATGTTACTAGAGCATGACGAACCTACGGACTATGAGGAAGCAATGACGAGCCCAGATTCTGCGAAATGGCTTGAGGCCATGAAATCTGAGATGAGATCCATGTATGAGAACAAAGTGTGGACTTTGGTTGACTTGCCCGATGATCGGCGAGCCATAGAGAATAAATGGGTCTTCAAGAAGAAGACTTACGCCGACGGTAATGTTACTTTCTACAAAGCTCGACTTGTTGCAAAAGGTTTTCGGCAAGTTCAAGGAGTTGACTACAATGAGACCTTCTCACCCGTAGCAGTGCTTAAGTCTGTGTGAATCATGTTAGCAATTGCCACATTTTATGATTATGAAATTTGGCAAATGGATGTCAAAACTTCATTCCTTAATGGATATCTTAAAGAAGAGTTGTATATGATTCAATTAGAAGGTTTTGTCGATCCTAAAGGTGCTAACAAAGTGTGCAAGCTCCAGCGATCCATTTATGGACTGGTGCAAGCCTCTCAGAGTTGGAATATACGCTTTGATAGTGTGATCAAAGCATATGGTTTTATATAGACTTTTGGAGAAGCCTGTATTTACAAGAAAGTGAGTGGGAGCTCTGTACCATTTCTAATACTAGTAAATACACACGTGCAACACACGCGTTAATATTTATGCAATATATTAATTACAAGTGGATATTAGGTATGCTATTATATGTGTGTTAATCATGTGATTAGTGCAATATCTGGTATGATATTAATTACATGTTAAACACGTTTAACGCTCGCCATTGGTGCAGTCTAGGTCGTTGGATTGACTTAGTTCGATGGCCAAGATCAGTTGGATCTGTCCCTTTGGGTATTTTTATATTGGTATAGATTATATGAGGATGGCATATTGTTGATTGGAAATAATACAGAATTTATGGATAGCATAAAAGCATACTTGAATAAGAATTTTACAATTAAAGACCTCGGTGAAGCTACTTATATATTGGGCATCAAGATCTATACAGATAGAATAAGACGCTTAATTGGACTTTCACAAAGCACATACCTTGATAATGTTTTGAAGAAGTTCAAAATGGATCAGTCAAAGAAAGGGTTCTTGCCTGTGTTAAAAGGTGTGAAGTTGATTCAGACTCAATGCCCGACCACTGCAGAAGATAGAGAGAAAATGATGATCATTCCATATGCCTCAGCCATAGGTTCTATCATGTATGCAATGTTGTGTACCAGACCTGGTGTGTGCCTTGCTATAAGTTTAGCAGGGAGGTACCAAAGTAGTCCAGGAGTGGATCACTGGACAGCGGTCAAGAACATCCTGAAATACCTGAAAAGGACTAAGGATATGTTTCTCATTTATGGAGGTGACAAAGAGCTTATCGTAAATGGTTACATCGATGCAATGTTTGACACTAATCCGGATGACTCTAAGTCAAAAACCGGATACATATTTATATTGAGTGGTGGAGTTGTAAGTTGGTGCAGTTCCAAGTAGAGCGTCATGGCAGGATCTATGTGTGAAGCAGAGTACATAGCTGATCTAGGTGTAATACCTAGTGCATCGGGTCCAATGAAAATATTTTGTGACAATACTGGAGCAATAGCCTTGGCGAAGGAATCCAGATTTCACAAGAGAACCAAACACATCAAGAGATGCTTCAATTCCATCCACGATCAAGTCAAGGAGGGAGACATAGAGATTTGCAAAATACATACGGATATGAATGTTGCAGACCCGTTGACTAAGCCTCTCTCATGAGCAAAACATGATGAGCACCAAGACTCCAAGGGTGTTAGAATCATTACTATGTAATCTAGATTATTGACTCTAGTGCAAGTGGGATACTGAAGGAAATATGCCCTAGAGGCAATAATAAAGTTGTTATTTATATTTCCTTATATCATGATAAATGTTTATTATTCATGCTAGAACTGTATTAACTGGAAACTTAGTACATGTGTGAATACATAGACAAACAGAGTGGCCCTAGTATGCCTCTACTTGGCTAGCTCGTTAATCAAAGATGGTTAAGTTTCCTGACCATAGACATGTGTTGTCATTTGATGAACGGGATCACATCATTAGAGAATGATGCGTCGGACAAGACCCATCTGTTAGCTTAGCATTATGATCGTCTAGTTTTATTGCTATTGCTTTCTTCATGACTTATACATATTCCTCTGACTATGAGATTATGCAACTCCCAGATACCGGAGAACACCTTGTGTGCTATCAAACGTCACAAAGTAACCGTGTGATTATAAAGATGCTCTACAGGTGTCTCCAAAGGTGTTTTTTGAGTTGGCATAGATCAAGATTAGGATTTGTCACTCTGTGTATCGGAGAGGTATCTCTGGGCCCTCTCGGTAATGCACATCACTATAAGCCTTGCAAGCAATGTGACTAATGAGTTAGTTGCGGGATGATGCATTACAGAATGAGCAAAGAGACTTGCCGGTAACGAGATTGAACTAGGTATGATGATACCGCGATCGAATCTCGGGCAAGTAGCATACCGATGACAAAGGGAATGACATATGTTGTTATGCAGTTTGACCGATAAAGATCTTTGTAGAGTATGTAGGAGCCAATATGAGCATCCAGGTTCCGCAATTGGTTATTGACCGGAGATGTGTCTCGATCATGTCAAGATAGTTCTCGAACCCATAGGGTACGCACGCTTAACGTTCGATGACAATTTGTATTATGAGTTATGTGTTTTTGATGAGCAAAGTTTGTTCGGAGTCCCGGATGAGATCACGAACATGACGAGGAGTCTCGAAATGGTTGAGAGGTAAATATTGATATATTGGAAGGTTATATACGGACACCGGAATGGTTCCGAAGAAAATCGGGGATTTTTCGGAGTATCGGGAGGTTACCGACCCCCCCCCCCCCCCCGGGGAAAGTTATTGGGCCTAATGGGCCATAGTGCAGGAGAGGAGGCAGGCCACAGGAGGTGGGGCCCCTGCCCCCCCCCCCTTGCCCCAATCCGAATTGGACAAGGGGAGGGGGTGTGCCCCCCCTCTTTCCTTCTCCCTCTCCCTCCTTTCCCCCTCTCCGTTGGAAGGAAAGGGGGGATCCTACTAGGTTTGGAGTCCTAGTAGGATTCCACCCCTTTGACGCACCTCCCCCTTGGACGGCCTCCTCCTCCCCCTCCTTTATATATGTGGGCAGAGGGCACCCCAAAGGCACACCATCAATTGTCTTAGCCGTGTACTGTCCAATGATCCACTCCTGGATTACTTTGGTACCTCCCTGGTAAACTTATAGCAAGGCACACATCAGGTCTGGTATATAGCATTGCATACATGATAGAACCTATGGTTGAGGCATAGGGAATGACCTTCATTTTCTCTCTATCTTCTGCAGTGGTCGGTCATTGAGTCTGACTCAACTTCACACCTTGTAACATAGGCAAGAATCCTTTCTTTGACTGATCCATTTTGAACTTCTTCAAAACTTTATCAAGGTATGTACTTTTTAAAAGTCCAATTAAGCGTCTTGATCTATCTCTATAGATCTTGATGCCCAATATATAAGCAGCTTCACCGAGGTCTTTCAGTGAAAAATCTTATTCAAGTATCCTTTTATGCTATCCAGAAATTCTATATCATTTCCAATCAACAATATGTCATCCACATATAATATTAGAAATGCTATAGAGCTCCCACTCACTCTTGTAGATACAGCCTTCTGCAAAAGTCTGTATAAAACCATATGCTTTGATCACCTCATCAAAGCGTATATTCCAACTCCGAGATGCTTGCACCAGTCCATAAATGGATCGTTGGACCTTGTACACTTCGTTAGCACCTTTAGGATCGACAAAACCTTCTGGTTGCATCATATACAACTCTTCTTTAAGAAATCCATTAAGGAATGCAGTTTTGACGTTCATTTGCCAGATTTCATAATCATAAAATGCAGCAATTTCTAACATGATTCGGACAGACTTAAGCATCACTACGGGTGATAAAGTCTCATTGTAGTCAACTCCTTGAACTTGTCGAAAACCTTCTGCGACAAGTCGAGCTTTGTAGACAGCAACATTACCATCAAAACCAGTTTTCTTCTTGAAGATCCATTTATTCTTTATGGCTCATCGATCATCGGGCAAGTCAACCAAAGTCCACACTTTGTTCTCATACATGGATCCTATCTCAGATTTCATGGCCTCAAGCCATTTATTGCAATCTGGGCTCATCATCGCTTCTTCATAGTTTGTAGATTCGTCATGGTCTAGTAACATGACTTCCAGAATAGGGTTACTGTACCAGTCTGGTGCGGAATGTGCTCTGGTTGACCTACGAGGTTCGGTAGTAACATGATCTGAAGTTTCATGGTCATTATCATTAGCTTCCTCTCTAGTTGGTGTAGGCATCACGGGAACAGTTTTCTATGATGAGCTACTTTCCAATTCGAGAGAAGGTACAATTACATCATCAAGTTCTACTTTGCTCCCACTCATTTCTTTCGAGAGAAACTCCTTCTCTACAAAGGATCCATTCTTAGCAACAAAGATCTTGCCTTCGAATCTGTGGTAGAAGGTGTACCCAACAATTTCTTTTGGATATCCTATGAAGACGCACTTCTCCGATTTGGCTTCGAGCTTATCAGGGTGAAGCTTTTTCACATAAGCATCACAACCCCAAACTTTAAGAAATGACAGCTTAGGTTTCTTACCAAACTACAGTTCATATGGTGTCGTCTCAACGAATTTAGACAGTGCCCTAGTTAAAGTGAATGCAGATGTCTCTAATGCAGAACCCCAAAATGATAGTGGTAAATCGGTAAGAGACATCCTAGATCGCACCGTATCTAGTAAAGTACGGTTACGACGTTTGGATACACCATTACGCTATGGTGTTCCAGGTGGCGTGAGTTGTGAAACTATTCCACATTGTTTTAAATGAAGGCCAAACTCGTAACTCAAATATTCGCCTCCGCGATCAGATCGTAGCAACTTTATATTCTTGTTACGATGATTCTCCACTTCACTCTGAAATTCTTTGAACTTTTCAAATGTTTCAGACTTGTGTTTCATCAAGTAGACATACCCATATCTTCTCAAATCATTTGTGAAGGTCAGAAAATAATGATACTCACCACAAGTTGATACGTCTCCAACATATCTATAATTTTTGATTGTTCCACGCTTTTATATTATCAATATTGGATGTTTTATAATCATTTTATGGTACTAACCTATTGACATAGTGCCAAGTGCCAGTTGTTGTTTTTTGCATGTTTTTTACATCACAGAAAATCAATACCAAACCGAGTCGAAATGCCACCAAACTTTACGGAGATTTTTTATGGACCAGAAGACATCTAATGGGCCCTGGCTGTGCCTAGGGGGTGCTCCGAGGAGAGCAAAACCCACCAGGGCGTGCCAGGAGGCCCAGGCGCGCCCTGGTGGGTTGTGCCCACCTCGGGTGCCCCCCGGAACGCCTCTTTTCTCTATAAATACCCCAATATTTCCAAAACCCTAGGGGAGTCGACGAAATATTGATCCAGCCGCCGCAAAGTCCAGAACCACCAGATCCAATCTAGACACCGTCTCGAATGGGGTTCACCACCTCCATTGGTGCCTCTCCGATGTGCGTGAGTAGTTCTTTGTAGATCTTATGGTCCGTAGTTAGTAGCTAGATGGCTTCCCCTCTCTCTCATTTGATTCTCAATACAATAGTCTCTTGGAGATCCATATGATGTAACTCTTTTTGCGGTGTGTTGGTTGGGATATGATGAACTTTGAGTTTATGATCAGTTATATCTTTTTATATCCATGAGAGTATTTGAGTTTCTTTGATCTCGTTTATGCATGATCTCTTATAGCCTCGTATTTCTTCTCCGATATTTGGTTTTTTTGGCCAACTTGATCTATTTATCTTGTAGTGGGAAGAGGTGCTTTGTAGTGGGTTCGATCTTCTGGTGCTTGATCCCAGTGACAGGAGGGGAACCGACACGTATGTATCGTTGCTACTAAGGATAAAACGATGGGGTCTATCTCTACATAGATAGATCTTGTCTATATCATGTCATCGTTCTTATTGCATTACTCCATTTCTCCATGAACTTAATACACTAGATGCATGCTGGATAGCGGTTGATGTGTGGAGTAATAGTAGTAGATGCAGGCAGGAGTCGGTCTAATAATGTTGGATGTGATGCCTATGTAATGATCATTGCCTGGATATCGTCATGATTATTTGAAGTTCTATCAATTTCCCAACAGTAATTTGTTCACCCACTGTTTGCTATTTTTCGAGAGAGAAGCCACTAGTGAAACCTACGGCCCCCGGGTCTCTTTCTCATATTATTTGCCTTTGCGACCTATTTTTTCTTTGCATTTATTTTCAGATCTATTAAACCAAAAATACAAAAATACCTTGCTGCAATTTATTTTATTTGGCATTTGATCTATCATTATTTACAATTCTCTCATGCCCGTTTGCCAATTTCTGGCACTGTTACCCGAAAGGGATTGACAACCCCTTTAACACGTCACACGAGGTTCGGCCCCTCTCAACAAGGTAAAAGCCTACTCCTGCTTTGTGTTGTATTGCTAGGGTTTCAATTACCAGGGAGCGAATGCGCTTGGCCTAGCTCTCTATTGTTCTTACCTGTCCCTAACTCGCCACCGGGTCATCCATTTATATACATAGGTTGACGCCTGGCAGCTTACAGAGTCCTGGCCGGCTCATACACAATGTGTACGGCTCGGTGACTAACTAATCTTTCCTTACAATACAAGTTATACATGTGTGGCGGTTCATCCTCTTAGGCCTTAAGTCGCCTCTGGGTCTTGGGCCATCAATGGGCTTGTATGCGCCGCCATCTTCATTGATAAGTCTTCAGTGGTATGATCCAGCCCCTTTTGGGCGGTTCATACCCAATAGTTATATCCCCAACATTAGGCCCCAGGTTGATTTGAACTTGTTCATATCAATCTTCAATATCTAACTTTGTAAAAATCTTGCACTCCTTGTTTGATAAACCTTGTTGTAAACCGCCATGACGTCAGCTCACATAATTTTTTTAAACCGCCATGACATCATTTCGCATTAATTTCACGTGAGGCCCAGAACATCTTAACTGATCCTTATCTTAATGAGCATCCCAAAAACCGAGGCGTCCATATAGCCACATGATGATTTTGGCCTCCTTGATTCCCGCGCCTACCTTGTATCCACCCCCTTATAAATAGGGACGAGGGTATTTATCATTTTCCCCCTTGCTTCCTCGTCTTCGTCTTCCTCCTTCGCACAGCCGCACCTGCACTCGAGCTCCGCCTCCGCCTCCGTCGACCTCTATCCGCTGCATCAGCTCAGGCCTCTGCATCACCCTAACCGGACCAGAAAACACCGGCGCGCAGCCGCTGCTCATCGGCATCCGTGATTTTTATCTTCCCAATCCTAAGATCTGCATTAGGGTTTACTCTGTTCATCGGCGTTCCTGGTCATTCGTTGCTGTTTCTTTCAACTCAAACAGCTTTCAATCTGAATAGGTTATGATCCTTGCGTAGTAGTAGTTTAGCCTTCATTTTTATCATCAACATAGCATTTTCCATAGAAGAACTCATCGGAGCACCAAAACTTTTCTGTTGCCGCCACCTTAGGTTTTAGCATTTATCGTCTTTTCTGAATTTGCCGTAGATCCAAAATTATAGCTTTAGCTTATGAAATCTATTTATCCACCACTTAGCAAAATTTTCTTTGATAGACTAGAAGCACCATAACTACCATGGCGGCTTATGACATAACATGTCACCCTTCATATAACATCATGCCTTGTTTGAACCGCCATTATATGCTTCATAGCTTGCATAGAATGGAAATATTCTCTCTGGTTTACCCCGTCCGGCTTAACAGCAGAAATCTTAATCCGGTAGGTATCATTAGTCCCCTTTTAAGCCGCCAAGATGAATACCCGCGTACTTCAATGTTCACCATCCTGCTTAACTTGTCAGCTGTTTATAACACCTTTACCTTTGAATCTATGGTTCGGTCTGACAATACAGTTTTGAACTGGTAATGTTTCTTTTAATTAGGCTTTCAATCTCCAAATGGGCAAAACCGCCACTTCTTGCAATTGGGTCGTTTCCCGGGTCACCGAGGAAGAGTTGAACGAATATGTTCAGACAGGTGTTGTAACGTCGCGAGACCGTTGCGCCAGGTGTCTTCCAGTTATTCGCTGTCGTTGCCATGTCATTTGCTTGCGTGTCGCATCTTACCATGTCATCATGTGCATTGCATCTTCATGTTTTCAAAACATGCATCCGTCCGGGTTCTCCGAGTTCTCTCCGTTGTCCGTTCTGAGCCCAACCACGCTTGCACGCGCCCGCGGCATGTCCGAAATAGCATTTTATAAGTGGCCGGAAAATATTCTCGGAATGGGATAAGAGTTGACATGTGGTCTTATTATAGTGTAGATAGACCGCCTATCAAGTTTCATCGCATTCGGAGATCGTTTGATGCCCCAACGGATAACTATAGCGGCAGTATAGCCGGTCTAGCGTCGGATGTTTTCGGTCTCCAGAAACAGTTGCCGGGTTGCATTCCCCCTCTCTCTTCTCGGTCCACACACTTGACCTTGTTCGCCTAACCCCTCTCTGCACAGTGCATCGAACCCCTCACGCGCGTCTGAAAGCTGTCCCGGACCCGACCCGAGGTTTCATCACCGTTGGATCCGGATCATCTCCAAACATCTACAAAACATCACCGTTTTCTTATTTGAACTCCCTAGCCTGTTTTTTCTCGATCGCCCGATTAAGATCGGACGGACCGAATACCTCTAACCAAAAATCCACCTACTTTATAGTCAGTGTAAACCTACCTAACCCTAGACCAACTCCCTCTTTTTCCTCACCAGCCGCCACTCTCTCCTCGGGATCCCTCCGGATCCAAACCCACCAATCACCAGACCTCTCTCGATCCCCTCTGCCCGAGCTCCTCCCGCAGCTCCCCATCGCGCTCAACCCTGCCTCGTCGTCCGGCCGACATCGGCGACCGAAACCTTGTCAAAGATGAGTGCCCCGACATCCTCGCTCCTTTTCCCTCCTATTTCTCAACCTCTCCTTCTCACGATCTTCCTCTTCCTTTCTCTATTTTATCTCACAGGGATCCATGGCGCTGCCGCTTGGTGCTCTGCCTCCTTCAGCCACCTCCTCGCCTCGTCGCCGTCAACCTGTAGAAGGACCCGCCATGGACACCTTCGTCTTCAAGTCGCGTCGCCCGCGCCCGGATTCGGCGTCCTCAGCATGCCCACGCACGGATTCCTCCATCCCCGACCTCTCCTGCAACCCTTTCTCGAACTCCATGGGCAGCCTCCTCTGTTCGACACTTTGCGCCGCCCTGTCTGACCTCCAGCTCCAGTCCCTCGTCGCCACCGCTTCGCCTCGCTCCAGGGACGCACGTCTCCTTGTAGCACCAGCCGCCGCTGGGAGCCTCACCTCGCACCGCCCGGGTTCTGCGTCCCCTACTGGACCTCCCCTTCACCGCCTTGGTTCGCCGTTGCTGCCCATCGCGCCACCCTTTGCCAGGCCCTAGCAGCCGCCGACGACCTCTGCTCGTTCTGCATCGAGCAGAGGAGCTCGCGCGACTCCCTCCAGCTCGCCTCCTCTTTGACCCGATCCGGCGCCAGCGTGGACAAACGCCCCAGGCCCAGTTCGCTCTCCATCTCCTAGCGCCAGCTCCCACCTCCACCGACTAGGCCTCAGCCCGTGGTGAGCAGCCCAACTCCTTCAGATTTGGCCCATTAGTTTTTTTTCCTTTGCCCTGCAATTTGCTAATTATCCAGGGAAAACCAGTTTTGTAGTTTAGTCCCTAGACAACATGCATATAATAACTCACAAACCGTGCATCGGATTGAAACAAACTTAATATGGAAGTTGCTTAGAATTTTGTCTAGTTTCATAATATGTCTTTTTCATCCATGTTTAAAATGCTTAAAATGATGTTTGTTTAAATTTGCTTAAATAACTTGCTAAAATGATTTAATTCATAACTTAATAACCGTAGCTCGGTTTTAAACAAACTTTATATGTATTTCGGGTAGAAAAATGCCTAGTTTAACATGGTGGCACCAATTTGCATGTTTAACAACTATAAAATATGGATTAGGGAAGAACAGTACCATAACCAAAATATGCACATGAGGAGTTTCCGGACTTGTTGTTCGTTGTTTCCGGCCTCATTTAAACTTGCCTAGGTAGGTAGTTTTACTTTTCTTCACCTCTTGCCATGCTAACAACATTGAATATTGTTGGGTACATAAACGAGATCGAATTAAATAACTTGAATGTGGTGTTTCGTCAATATGCAACTCGTTTCATATTGAGCTCCACTTAACTTGTAGAGTTATTTGTGCACTTTGCCATGCCATGCATATTTAAACCGGACATGCATCATACTTGGTTGTGCATCATGCCATGTCTACGTGTTGGTTGTTTACTATATTGTTTGCTTCTTTGGGTTGTTACCGATAACATCGCGTTTGTGAGGATTCGTTCGACTTCGTCCGTTTGTCTTCTTCATGGACTCGTTCTTCTTCCTTGCGGGATCTCAGGCAAGATGACCAAACCCTCGAAATCACTTCTATCTTTGCTTGCTAGTTGCTCGCTCTTTTGCTATGCCTATGCTACGATACCTACCACTTGCTTATCATGCCTCCTATATTGTTGAACCAAGCCTCTAACCCACCTTGTCCTAGCAAACCGTTGATTGGCTATGTTACCGCTTTGCTCGACCCCTCTTATAGCGTTGTTAGTTGCAGGTGAAGATTGAAGTTTGTTCCTTGTTGGAACATGGAGATGTTGTTCCTTGTTGGAACATGTTTACTTGTTGGGATATCACAATATCTCTTATTTAATTAATGCATCTATATACTTGGTAAAGGGTGGAAGGCTCGGCCTTATGCCTGGTCTTTTGTTCCACTCTTGCCGCCCTAGTTTCTGTCATATTGGTGTTATGTTCCCGGATTTTGTGTTGTTTACGCGGTTGGGTAATAATGGGAACCCCTTGACAGTTCGCCTTGAATAAAACTCTTCCAGCAATGCCCAACATTGGTTTTACCATTCGCCACCTAGCCTTTTCTTTTCCCTTGGGGGTCGCGTGCCCAAGGGTCATCTTTATTTTCACCCCCGGGCCAGTGCTCCTCTGAGTGTTGGTCCAAACTAAGCGATGTCCGGACCTACCAGGGGCAACTCTGGGCTGGCCCACCCGACATCTGGCTCATCCGGTGTGCCCTAAGAATGAGATATGTGTAGCTCCTATCGGGATTTGTCGGCACATCTGGGTGGCTTTGCTGGTCTTGTTTTACCATTGCCGAAATGTCTTGTAACCGGGATTCCGAGTCTGATTGGGTCTTCCCTCTAGAAGGAATATCCTTCGTTGACCATGAGAGCTTGTGATGGGCTAAGTTGGGACACCCCTGCAGGGATTTGAACTTTCGAAAGCCATGCCCGCGGTTATGGGCAGATGGGAATTTGTTAATGTTCGGTTGTAGAAAACCTGAAGTTGACCTTAATTAAAATGCATCAACCGCGTGTGTATCCGTGATGGTCTCTTCTCGGCGGAGTCCGGGAAGTGAACACGATGTTGGAGTAATGCTTGACGTAGGTTGCTATAGGATCACTTCTTGATCATAGTTTTCTCGATCGTGCTTTGCCTTCTCTTCTCTCTCTCTTTTGCGAATAGGTTAGCCACGATATATGCTAGTCGCTTGCTGCAGCTCCACCTCATACCTTTACCTTACCCATAAGCTTAAATAGTCTTGATCGCGAGGGTGCGAGATTGCTGAGTCCCCGTGACTCACAGATACTTCCAAAACCAGATTGTAGGTGCCGATGAGTCCGCGCAGATGACGCAACCAAGCTTAGGAGGAGCTCGATGAAGATCTTGTCCTTTGTGTTGTTTCATTCTAGTTGATCAGTAGTGGAGCCTAGTTGGGGTCGATCGGGGATCTGTGTAGCATTTGCGGTAGTCTTATTTTATTTTGGCTCCGTAGTCGGGCCTTGATTGTAGCTGGTTGTTGTAATGCTTTATTCATGTAATTGTGTGAAGTGGCGATTGTAAGCCAACTATGTTTCTCTTTCCCTTATGTATTACATGGGTTGTGTGAAGATTACCTCACTTGCGACATTGCTTTCAATGCGGTTATGCCTCTAACTCGTGCTTTGACATGTGGGAGATATAGCCGCATCAAGGGCGTTACAAGTTGGTAGCAGAGCCTTCCCCGACCTTAGGAGCCCCCACTGCTTGATCGAATTAGCTCCCGTTGTTCATTCTAGAAAAAAAATTGAGTCATTTAGGAATTATATATCGGAGAGTTTAGGAATTCTTTTTACTCCCCAGTCCCTTCATTGCTCTAGTAAGGCATCCTGACATAGAGTTTTGACTCCTTTTCTCAAATTTCACTAAAAAAATTTAGGATCACGCGGGTATCTTGGAATTGTTCCGATGGTTTTGTGATGAGAACATTGTTCTTGATGCCTCCTGTCATTTAGCGGTTGTGGCAGTGTCCCGGGGAGTTGAGCTCCGAGGTGTTGTTGTCACAATTTTATCGTTGCAGTTCTGGAATACCTGAGTTTAGTTTCGCCGACATCGAGAATCTCTTTGATGCAGTTGTTGGTGAGATAACCTCGACGCCACCCAGTACTGGGGCGGGAGTTCGGGAGTATTGCCATAACTCGTATAACGGATGCTTTTCAAAGGTTGAGGTAGATGATTTCCGAAGGTTTCTTGGTTATGTGTTGAAGGATGGATACAGTTGGATGTAGGATTTGCTAGTTTTGGGTGAGATATTATGCTTCCCCTGTATCCCCAACACCTGATTGCATAACCGGAAAATTTTGGGAGTTTATAAGTGGGAATTCAAGTAGCTCTTAGGATATCTTTCTGACAGATGTATGATATGAAATTGGGGTTCGACGTCTAGTGGTCCGCCTATCCACGGTTGGTTTTATAGTGGCTTGTTGTGTCTTAAAGAGTCCTTGGCTATGCCGACTCGGGGACGCTTCGTATGTCATGTGCACTGCCTTGTACATGATGGTGTTGTACGATCGAGCCCGTGTAGGCCTCACCACGAAAACTTCGGACGAAATCTCTATCATATGTTTGTTCCGGCTTATTCTGCAAGCCAATCCTTGTTTTGTTTTGAGTTGTGGTATTCGAGTTGCTTTGAAGTCAAATGTTGATTCCATACCTTTTCCAAGCGGTGTTCTCATATTTCTATGTGAATACAAATCCTTCTTGATCATCGAGATTGTCATCTAAATTCCTTCTATACCGGCGTGTTTCTCTTCAAACGGATCCGATCACTTCAACATCCGCAGGATTCAATCTCAGCTTTCACAACAGGTGTTTGTTTCATCCGTCTCCAAGTTGCCTTTGTTTTTTTCCCACCACCCACCCTTTTTTCTTCAAGGACTCGGATTTCTTAGTTCGTTATCCATTTTATGGATATAAAGTCTCTCCATTCTTTTCTGTCAATGTTCTTATCTGTTGATTCTTAGGAAGATGCCAACGAAGCTTCAAGTTCGTCACTCTTCACTCATTTTCTTCTCCGGTGGATTCCAATCAAGCTTTGGTGTTGATCATATCCTTTTTCATCGTTTCAAATACCTTCTCATGCCGGTGCACCTCATATTCATTCACTTCTCGCTATTTAATTGTTCCAGAGTGCTCAAGATATCTCAAAGATTCGTGTTTTCCACTCTGCATTCATTCAAGATCTTTCGAGGTTCTTATCTCATTCAAGTCATTTAATTCAACCGGTGCTATCTCCTTTTCAAGTTATTGTTCAACGGTGTTTCTTTTGAGTGGGCCCTAACCCACAGGTCTTTTCCCAGGATCTTACCTGACTCTTCTTATTTTCCCGGAGCTATCCTCAAATTTTATTTTCGAAGTTTGACGTAAGAATGATTGTCATCAATCTTATGTTTTTCTCCAAGATCTTTCAATTTCTTTTCATCATTGGCTCAACCTTTCCATTCTTCATTCTAGAGTGTCTAAATAATTCATGGTGGTGTTTCTCGTTGTCATTCTCAGATTTTGAAGACCGAAGAAGAGTTTCTTTTAAATCTTGCCCCATTCTCTGCCATCCTCCCATAATTGTTTCAGTTGTGAGTATTTCTTTTCACCCATCCAGAGTAATTCAGAGTATTTTCAGTTTGATTCTCCGAAGGCCATCATTTCGGGATTATTCATTCTAGCTTTCAGCTCTCATCCTCCTAATTTTACCAGTGCATCATTCAAGTATTCTCTAATCGGCTCGTGATCTCTTCGTTCACTTGTATCCAAATACTCTCAAGTATCTTCATTCGTTTTCCAATTCTACCCGGTGATTTGTGCCTTTGCTACTTTCATTTTAAATTTATACGGTGGTTCGTTCAAGATTACTTCTTCTTTCTTATCATATCAATTTATTCGGTGTTTCAATCATACCGGTGGTTCGTTGAAGACCTTCTCAAGTTTGCGCTATATCTATCTTAATCCTTTCTACAAGAATAAGTCGTATTCAATCCATTGTTTGTCATCAATTTAATTGGTGAAGGATAAGCATAATGTAATTCTTATTCTTGTTTCATCGAGTGAATTCAATTCCTTATTCCGGGGGTTCATCTTATCACACTCTCGGTTCAAGATGCTTTATCTTTCCTTCCGCAGTTCCAAGTTTCCACTTTATATCGTCGCAAAGTTTCATCCAATCATTGCAAGGATTCACCTTGTGTTTTCAACCTCTCTTTCATTCCGTTTGATCGTCCTTTTGTTACCGGAGTTCTTCATGGAGGCTCTACATGATGGTTCTTTAAGGATTTAATTCCTTCTCGGAGTGTTCATTGAGATTCTTTTCAGAGGAGCTCAAGCATTCTTCATCTTGCATTCCAAAGTGCAATTCTTTCTACCATATCATTTCAGGTGGTTTTCTGTCATTCTTGGTAATTTGAGTTCATGTTTCATGATTCACATGTTGTTAAGAATGAGGTATTTTAAATCCATCAATCCCTTCGTTGGAGTTATCTTGGGTTATATTTCACCTAAAGCTGTCCCTAAGGATTGTTGCTATCTATGGTGCTTATAAAGGACCCAAGTTCTTCTTTCATCCTTCCGGTGAAATAAGTTTCTTGTCTCCTTGCTCATACCAATCCAATTCTTTTTCCCGTGAGTGGCAGGTTGTCACCTCATAATTTGAGATGTATTCCATAAGACCATATCAACCTTATCCTTTTCATTGTTGGTTTTCCAACAATTCTGTTCAACCCTTCTTTTAAGGATGCTTTTCAAATTCTATTGTGGTAGAAGATGTCTTTTACCTCTCAATTCTTTCCTTTCCAAGATCCAACTTCTATTCTTTCTCCCGGAGGTCTAGTGATGTTGCTCTTTTCACTCCTCATCTCGGTTTGTCAAGATCATGTTCAATTTCTTCCATTTACAGTCAAAGTGATGTCCAAATTATATCAGTCTTATTACTTCTTTATCTTGTGTAACCGGGGTGTCGTGTCCTCTGCTCAAGTTCTTTTCACCGTATCAAGTCTTGCATAACTTCTCAACCGGAGTGCCGCTCGAAGTTGTTCTTCCTTGTCCCTCTTTTCTAACGGAGTGTTTTCAATTTCGTTCATCTCCGTTGTATTCTTTTCTCGAAATGGCTTAACCTTTTTCAAGGTTCCTTGGTTTCACTCATTGGTTAAAGAAGCGACTTAGTTTTTACCGCTTATCTTCCCTTTTCCGTTGTCCCTCTGGTGCCATTCTAGATCTCAGGACGAGATCCTCTCGTAGTGGTGGAGTGTTGTAATGCCCCGAGACCGTTGCGCCAGGTGTCTTCCAGTTATTCGCTGGCATTGCCATGTCATTTGCTTGCGTGTCGCATCTTACCATGTCATCATGTGCATTGCATCTTCATGTTTTCAAAACTTGCATCCGTCCGGGTTCTCCGAGTTCTCTCCGTTGTCCGTTCTGAGCCCAACCACACTTGCACGCGCCCGCGGCATGTCCGAAATAGCATTTTATAAGTGGCCGGAAAATGTTCTCGGAATGGGATGAGAGTTGACATGTGGTCTTATTATAGTGTAGATAGAACGCCTGTCAAGTTTCATCGCATTTGGAGATCGTTTGATGCCCGAACGGATAATTATAGCGGCAGTATAGCCGGTCTAGCGTCGGACGTTTCCGGTCTCCGGAAACGGTTGCCGGGTTGCATTCCCCCTCTCTCTTCTCGGTCCACACACTTGACCTCATTCGCCTAACCCCTCTCTGCACAGTGCATCGAACCCCTCGCGCGCATCCGAAAGCTGTCCTGGACCCGACTCGGGGTTTCGTCACCGTTGGATCCGGATCATCTCCAAACATCTACAAAACGTCACCGTTTTCTTATTTGAACTCCCTAGCCTCTTTTTTCTCGACCGCCCGATTATGATCGGACGGACCGAATACCTCTAACCAAAAATCCGCCTACTTTATAGTCAGTGTAAACCTACCCAACCCTAGACCAACTCCCTCTTTTTCCTCACCCGCCGCCACTCTCTCCTCAGGATCCCTCCCGATCCGAACCCACCAATCACTAGAGCTCTCTCGATCCCCTCTGCACGAGCTCCTCCCGCAGCTCCCCATCGCTCTCAACCCTGCCTCGTCATTCGGCCGACACCGATGACCGAAACCTCGTCAGAGATGAGTGCCCCAACAGCCCCGTCCTTTTCCCTCGTGTTTCTCAACCTCTCCTTCTCACGATCTTCCTCTTCCTTTCTCTATTTTCTCTCACAGGGATCCATGGCGCTACCGCTTGGAGCTCTGCCTCCTTCAGCCACCTCCTCGCCTCATCGTCGTCGACCTGTAGAAGGACCTGCCATGGCCACCTTCGTCTTGAAGTCGCGGCGCTCGCGCCCGGATTCGGCGTCCTCGGCATGCCCATGCACGGATTCCTCCATCCCAGACCTCTCCTGCAACCCTTTCTCGAACTCCATGGGCAGCCTCCCCTGTTTGACACTTTGCGCCGCCCCGTTTGACCTCCAGCTCCAGTCCCTCGTCACCACCGCTTCGCCTCGCTCCTGGGACGCACGTCTCCTTGCAGCACCAGCCGCTGCTGGGAGCCTCACCTCGCGCCGCCCGGGTTCTGTGTCCCCTGCCGGACCTCCCCTGCTTTGCCTTGGTCCGCCGTCGCTGCCCATTGCGCCACCCTTTGCCAGGCCCTAGCAGCCGCCGGCGACCTCTGCTCGCTCTGCATCGAGCAGAGGAGCTCGCGCGACTCCCTCCAGCTCGCCTCCTCTTTGACCCGATCCGGCGCCAGCGTGGACAAACGCCCCAGGCCCAGTTCGCTCTCCATCTCCTAGCGCCAGCTCCCACCTCCACCGACTAGGCCTCAGCCCGTGGTGAGCAGCCCAACTCCTTCAGATTTGGCCCATTAGTTTTTTTCCTTTGCCCTGCAATTTGCTAATTATCCAGGGAAAACCAGTTTTGTAGTTTAGTCCCTAGACAACATGCATATAATAACTCACAAACCGTGCATCGGATTGAAACAAACTTAATATGGAAGTTGCTTAGAATTTTGTCTAGTTTCATAATATGTCTTTTTCATCCATGTTTAAAATGCTTAAAATGATGTTTGTTTAAATTTGCTTAAATAACTTGCTAAAATGATTTAATTCATAACTTAATAACCGTAGCTCGGTTTTAAACAAACTTTATATGTATTTCGGGTAGAAAAATGCCTAGTTTAACATGGTGGCACCAATTTGCATGTTTAACAACTATAAAATATGGATTAGGGAAGAACAGTACCATAACCAAAATATGCACATGAGGAGCTTCCGGACTTGTTACTGATAACGTCGCGTTTGTGAGGATTCGTTCGACTTCGCCTGTTTGTCTTCTTCATGGACTCGTTCTTCTTCCTTGCGGGATCTCAGGCAAGATGACCAAACCCTCGAAATCACTTCTATCTTTGCTTGCTAGTTGCTCGCTCTTTTGCTATGCCTATGCTGTGATAGCTACCACTTGCTTATCATGCCTCCTATATTGTTGAACCAAGCCTCTAACCCACCTTGTCCTAGCAAACCGTTGATTGGCTATGTTACCGCTTTGCTCAGCCCCTCTTATAGCGTTGTTAGTTGCAGGTGAAGATTGAAGTTTGTTCCTTGTTGGAACATGGAGATGTTGTTCCTTGTTGGAACATGTTTACTTGTTGGGATATCACAATATCTCTTATTTAATTCATGCATCTATATACTTGGTAAAGGGTGGAAGGCTCGGCCTTATGCCTGGTGTTTTGTTCCACTCTTGCCGCCCTAGTTTCCGTCATATTGGTGTTATGTTCCCGGATTTTGCGTTCCTTACGCGGTTGGGTAATAATGGGAACCCCTTGACAGTTCGCCTTGAATAAAACTCTTCCAGCAATGCCCAACATTGGTTTTACCATTCGCCACATAGCCTTTTCTTTTCCCTTGGGGGTCGCGTGCGCAAGGGTCATCTTTATTTTAACCCCCGAGCCAGTGCTCTTCTGAGTGTTGGTCCAAACTGAGCGATGTCCGGAGCTACCAGGGGCAACTCTGGGCTGGCCCACCCGACGTCTGGCTCATCCGGTGTGCCCTGAGAACGAGATATGTGCAGCTCCTATCGGGATTTGTCGGCACATCTGGGTGGCTTTGCTGGTCTTGTTTTACCATTTTCGAAATGTCTTGTAACCGGGATTCCGAGTCTGATCGGGTCTTCTCGCTAGAAGGAATATCCTTCGTTGACCGTAAGAGCTTGTGATGGGCTAAGTTGGGACACCCCTGCAGGGATTTGAACTTTCGAAAGCCATGCCCGCGGTTATGGGCAGATGGGAATTTGTTAATGTCCGGTTGTAGAAAACCTGAAGTTGACCTTAATTAAAATGCATCAACCGCGTGTGTAACCGTGATGGTCTCTTCTCGGCGGAGTCCGGGAAGTGAACACGGTGTTGGAGTAATGCTTGACGTAGGTTACTATAGGATCACTTCTTGATCATAGTTTTCTCGATCGTGCTTTGCCTTCTCTCCTCGCTCTCTTTTGCGAATAGGTTAGCCACCATATATGCTAGTCGCTTGCTGCAGCTCCACCTCATACCTTTACCTTACCCATAAGCTTAAATAGTCTTGATCGCGAGGGTGCGAGATTGCTGAGTCCCCGTGACTCATAGATACTTCCAAAACCAGATTGCAGGTGCCGATGAGTCCGTGCAGATGACGCAACCAAGCTCAGGAGGAGATCGATGAAGATCTTGTCCTTTGTGTTGTTTCGTTCTAGTTGATCAGTAGTGGAGCCCAGTTGGGGTCGATCGGGGATCTGTGTAGCATTTGGGGTAGTCTTCTTTTATTTTGGCTCCGTAGTCGGGCCTTGATTGTAGCTGGTTGTTGTAATGCTTTATTCATGTAATTGTGTGAAGTGGCGATTGTAAGCCAACTATGTTTCTCTTTCCCTTATGTATTACATGGGTTGTGTGAAGATTACCTCACTTGCGACATTGCTTTCAATGCGGTTATGCCTCTAAGTCGTGCTTCGACACATGGGAGATATAGCCGCATCGAGGGCGTTACAGGTGTCCTGGCCAAAAAAGATATCATCCATTGGAGGGTTCCAGGCACCGAAAGTCCTCCTGAGCCCAAGGATGGCGAAGTAGTTGTCTTCACTGATCATATGCTCTGGGGTTTCAGCCCTCCCGGTTCAAAATTCTTTTGTGATGTGCTAGACTTTTTCAAGCTCCATCCTCAGGACATCAGACCAAATTCCGTTTCAAATATCTGCAACTTCCAAGTATTCTGCGAGGTGTAACTTCAACAGGAGCCCACCATAGAGCTATTCAGGGAGTTCTATTATTTAAACCGGCAGAATGAGTTCACAGATGGGCCCAGCCTAGAGCTAGGTGGCATTTCGATACAACACTAGAAAGAAGCTGCCACTCTTCCCAGTCATCCCAAAGACTAGAATCAAACTTGGTTTTATTGCCAAGACACTTCTCCAGAAGGTGAAAATCCCTTGCTGGATTATCGCCACAGCCGGTTTAGTAACAGACATCATCTTCCAGACCGCATCAGCATAGGAGAACAGAAAAAGTATGTACCCATTTTTGCAAAGTTTCGGGCCTTAATGGCCAACGGCTTGACTGGAATTGATTTGGTTCGATGCTGGGTCGCCTGGAGAATATTACCTTTGAGCCATCGTCCTGGCTTAATACATGAATATACCGGCAAATTATCAGATCCTCGGTACCACTATCAAATTGAATTGACTGATGAAGACAACAATGAAACGACCAAGTCTCTGCTAAATGAGAGCTTGGGAGATTGCACTAAAGTCGGATTAAGTCCTTTCTGCGTTCTGTATAAACCGCCAGCTGTAAGCTTTTTATCAAGCTCACACTTTGAATCATGATTTTTCCTTGTACCACCTGTTCACACTCATTCAATTTGTGCAGGCCGATTCACATTTTTGGCGAAGAAACTGCAGGATAAACCAGCCAAGAAGACCCGGACAAAGAGCAAGGCTATCAAAAAGCCTGCCAAGAAGAAAACCAACCCTGCTGAGTTATTTAACTTGGATGATCATGAAGATGATGACTCGGAGGTAGAACTTGATTCCCTTGGCTCTTTCTTTGTGCATATTATTGACAATGATCATTATCAGGATGACGCAGAGGCCAACCGATCACATGATGAAGAGGTAATTACTCTTTCCTCCAGCTCAGACCCTCTGCCAACACAGAAAACCCGACAAGCAAGCCGGAAAGTAAGATTTTCCCACCATTTAGCTTACTTGGATCCCAACTTTCTTTTGAAGAAGCAGCAACATGAAGCTCGCCGCAAAACCCAGAACAGTGGCGGTGGAGTTTTATCCTCCGACTTACCGAACACCCCAGCACCTCGCAAGCGTCGACCGGAGGTTTCAATCATTTCTGACCTATCTTATCCAAAGGCGGGTCTTTTTCGACAACCTCTTAACCCATCTGATTCAAACTATCAGGGAATGTCTCATTCCTCCTCCGGTGACTCAACTGGGACTCAAATCCCGACCTTCAAAATTGTGCCTGGGTAAGGGTGTATTCCATCATTCGAAACTTCATGCCTACTTGATATGTTGACATCTTTGTATTTCTTATTTTCAGTGGTATGGCCAAGCCTAGCAAGAAGGCAAAACTAAACAAGCCGGCTTAATATTCCAACCCTTCTGAGCTGGAAAAGCAGTTGCCAGAGGCCTCTCATCCAACCGCCGAAGCTAGCATTGATGAGCCACCACCAGAAGAGCACAACGTCACGATAGACCATATAGATGTTGAGCCGGTCATCACTAAGCCGCCAAGTCCCATCAAGCCCACTGAAGATAAAGCTGACGATGTCATCATCACCGGGCTTGGTTATACAGCGGCGGGTAACCCTACTGCTTTATCCAAGCACAACGCCAAGGAAGAATTTTCTGTTGCTGATAAAGGCAAGTGGAAAGTAGACTTGGAGAGCTACGCCCAATTCAGCGCCCAAGAGATCCACTCCGGTTATTTGAACCGCCTGTATACCAGCCGTGATTTTGAAGCCAGCTTAGTCAACTTGATGAAGGAGCGCTATGAGGTAATCCAACAAAGTACTCCTCATAAATATATCTCTATTAGCCGCCAAGTCTATAGGATATGAGAGAATTGAATATACTGTAGACTTTTAAATTGTCACAAATAGATGAACATCATCACTAGTAGCCCCCAAGGGCCAGCTTAAACTATTAAGTTAAGCCGGGACTTCAATTAGCAGTAATCAATCTTGCATCTGTAGCCCCCAAGGGCCGGTTTAATCAGTATGAATAGAATGGGACTTTATCACCATGACTGAACATTATCCCAATATGTAGGTCTTATAAAACGGATCACGTCATTTTGTCCGGGTCATCAGATAAATTTGTCTTTGAAAAGAGCAATAGGCATTAGCCCCCAAGTGCCAAGGAAAATACTTGTATTGTGCTTGGGACTTCAAAAATAATCATGATCATAATTCCTCCCATGTTTATTCATGTCACAGGCTGAACTAACTGAGAAGGATTCCCAAGTGAACGACCTGAAGGCCAATATTAAAACTCAGCAATCTGAGACGTCCAAGGCTAAGTCAGAACTAAAGACTGCACTGGAAGATATTGAGCAGTTGAAACAAAACTTTGGCGCTGAGAAAATTGGCTAGGAAACCGAGAGGGCGGCCTTATTAAAGAGAGCAGAGGATGACGAAGTAGCTCTTAAACCGGTCACTGATGAGTTGTCTGGTTTAAAGCATCAAATCAATAACATGACATCAGCCATCTTCGGTAAGTAGAAAAAATGACTCCTTTACACCAGCAGTCATATCATAATCATCTGTTGGCTTATCAAGATCTTTACTAATACAGGCTCCCGAAGCGTCAAGTTGGGCTCACACATGCACATCAAGCTGAAGGCGGTCTACACTCTTGTAGAACAGTTATACACTGGCACTCAACGGACCATTGTTGCTGCTATTCATAAGAAGCATCCACCTACCCTTATCAAGGAAACATTAGATAGGCTATCAGTTCTAACCCAGAGGATTGAGGATCTAAAGCGGGCATCTTCTAGAGTCGGCGCCTTGGCTGCCTTAAGCCGGGCAAAGGCATGGCAAGCCGATCTTGATCCTGAAGATTTGGCCAATGGTTGCCCGAGTGTAAAAGAAGACGAGTCTCCCTTCAACGTTGATGACTTTGCGGAAATAGCGAGAGCAATGCGTCCATTAGCAAGCAAGCTGGCTGAAGAAACCAACCTATCCCAATACCAGGCGGCTTATGATGCGGAGAATAAGAAGATGAAGGCGCCGGTTCATCAAGAGGTGGACCCCATCCCACCGACGCGTAAGCACACCTTTGCTCCTAACATTGATCCATCCAACCTTATTGACGATGAAGCTGTGTTTAGAGCTTTGACCAGTATCAACTGGTCTACGCCTGACTTCCAACCAATGTATAATCAAGGAGCTGAAGAAGAAGAAGAAGAAGAAGCAGAAGATGACCCGAGGCTTTGCTACCTCTTGAGCATGCGTTGGTTTTCCCTTGAAGAGGAAAGGGTGATGCAGCAAAGTAGCATAAGTATTTCCCTCAGTTTTTGAGAAGCAAGGTATCAATCCAGTAGGAGACAATGCACAAGTCACCTAGTACCTGCACAAACATTCAAGAACCTTGCAACCAACGCGATAAAGGGGTTGTCAATCCCTTCACGGTCACTCGCAAAAGTGAGATCTGATAAAGGTAGTATAGTAAATATTTTTGGCAATTTTGTTGTATAGATTGGAAAGTAAAGATTTCAAAATAGTAAACGAGATGCGATGTAAATAAAAGATATGCAATATAATAATAAAGAGACCCGGGCGCCATAGGTTTCACTAGTGGCTTCTCTCAAGATAGCATGTATTACGGTGGGTGAACAAATTACTGCCCAGCAATTGATAGAAAAGTGCATAGGTATGAGAATATCTAGGCAATGATTATGAATATAGGCATCACGTCCGTGTCAAGTAGATCGAAACGATTCTGCATCTACTACTATTACTCCACACATCGACCACTATCCAGCATGCACCTAGAGTATTAAGTTCATAAGAAAAGAGTAACGCATTAAGCAAGATGACATGGTGTAGAGGGATAAAATCAACAAATATGATATAAACCCCATCTTTTTATCGTCGATGGCAACAATACAATACGTGCCTTGCTACCCCTACTGTCACTAGGAAAGGGCACCGCAAGATTGAACCCAAAGCTAAGCACTTCTCCCATAGCAAGAAAGATCAATCTAGTAGGCCAAACTAAACCGATAATTCGAAGAGACTTGCAAAGATATCAAATCATGCATATAAGAATTCAGAGAAGAACCAAATAATATTCATAGATAATCTTGTTCATAAACCCACAATTCATCGGATCTCGGCAAACACACCGCAAAAGAATATTACATCGAATAGATCTCCAAGAACATCAAGGAGAAATTTGTATTGAGAATCAAAGAGAGAGAATAAGCCATCTAGCTAATAACTATGGACCCGAAGGTCTGTGGTAAACTACTCATGCTTCATCGGAGAGGCTATAGTGTTGATGTAGAAGCCCTCCATGATCGATTCCCCCTCCGGCAGATCACCGAAAAAGGCCCCAAAATGGGATCTCATGGGTACAGAAGGGTGCGATGGTGGAAAAGTGGTTTCATGGCTCCCTGCGATCGATATAGGGTATAAGAGTATATATAGGCGAAAGAAGTACGTCGGTGGAGCTACATGGGGCCCAAAAGGGTGGGGGCGCGCCTACCCCCCTGGGCGCGCCCTCCTGCCTCGTGGTCGCCTCACGGAGTTCCAGACTTCCACTCCAAGTCTCATGGTTTGCTTTCAGTCCAAGAAAGATCATCGCGAAGGTTTCATTCCATTTGGTATTCCTTTTCTGTGAAACTCTAAAATAGGCAAAAAAACAAAAACTGGCACTAGGCCTCCCTTTAATAGGTTAGTCCCAAAAATAATATAAAAGAGCATATTAAAGCCCATTAAACATCCAAAACAGATAATATAATAGCATGGAACAATAAAAAATTATAGATACGTTGGAGACGTATCAAGCATCCCCAAGCTTAATTCCCGCTCGAACTCGAGTAGGTAAATGATAAAAAAAGAATTTTTGATGTGGAATGCTACCTAACATAATTATCAAGGTAATTTTCTTTATTGTGGCACGAATGTTCAGATCTGAAAGATTCAAGACAAAAGTTTAATATTGACATAAAAATAATAATAATTCAAGCATACTAACAAAGTAATCATGTCTTCTCAAAATAACACGGCCAAAGAAAGCTATCCCTATGAAATCATATAGTCTGGCTATGCTCTATCTTCATCACACAAAATATTTAAATCATGCACAACCCCGATGACAAGCCAAGCAATTGTTTCATACTTTTGATGTTTTCAAACTTTTTCAATCTTCACGCAATACATGAGCGTGAGCCATGGACATAGCACTATATGTGGAATAGAATGGTGGTTGTGGAGAAGACAAAAAGGAGAAGATAGTCTCACATCAACTAGGCGTATCAACGGGCTATGGAGATGCCCATCAATAGATATCAATGTGAGTGAGCAGGGATTGCCATGCAACGGATGCACTTGAGCTCTAAGTGTATGAAAGCTCAAAAAGAAACTAAGTGGGTGTGCATCCAACTTGCTTGCTCACTAAGACCTAGGGCATTATGAGGAAGCCAATCATTGGAATATGCAAGCCAAGTTCTATAATGAAAAATTCCCACTAGTATATGCAAGTGACAAAATAGGAGACTCTCTATCATGAAGATCATGGTGCTACTTTGAATCACAAGTGTGGAAAAGGGATAGTAGCATTGCCCCTTCTCTCTTTTTCTCTCATCATTTTTTATTTGGGCCTTTTCTCTCCTTTTTTATGGCCTCTTTTTTTCGTCTGGAGTCTCATCCCGACTTGTGGGGGAATCATAGTCTCCATCATCCTTTCCTCACTGGGACAATGCTCTAATAATGATGATCATCACACTTTTATTTACTTACAACTCAAGAATTACAACTGGATACTTAGAACAAAATATAACTCTATATTAATGCCTCCGGCGGTGTACCGGGATGTGCAATGAATCAAGAGTGAAAAGTATGAAAAATTATGAATGGTGGCTTTGCCACAAATACGATGTCAACTACATGATCATGCAAAGCAATATGACAATGATGAAGCATGTCATAATAAACGGAACAGTGGAAAGTTGCATGGCAATATATCTCGGAATGGCTATAGAAATGACATAATAGGTAGGTACGGTGGCTGTTTTGAGGAAGGTAAATGGTGGGTTTATGGTACCAGCAAAAGTTGCACGGTACTAGAGAGGCTAGCAATGGCGGAAGGGTGAGAGTGCATATAATCCATGGACTCAACATTAGTCATAAAGAACTCACATACTTATTGCAAAAATATATTATTTATCGAAATGAAGTACTACATGCATGCTCCTAAGGGGATAGATTGGTAGGAAAAGACCATCGCTCGTCCCCGACCTCCACTCATAAGGAAGACAGTCAAAAAATAAATCATGCTCTGACTTCATCACATAACGGTTCACCATACGTGCATGTTACAGGAATCACAAACTTTAACACAAGTATCTCTCAAATTCACAACTACTCAACTAGCTTGACTCTAATATCACTATCTTCATATCTCAAAACAATTATGAGGAATCAAACTTCTCATAGTATTCAATGCACTTTATATGAAAGTTTTTATTATACCCATCTTGGATGCCTATCATATTAAGAATTTTATAGCCAAAGCAAATTACCATGATGTTATAAGGGATTCTCAAAATAATATAAGTGAAGAATGAGAGATCAATGATTTCTATAAAATAAAACCACCACCGTGCTCTAAAAAGAAATAAGTGAAGCACTAGAGCAAAGTTATCTAGCTCAAAAGATATAAGTGAAGCACATAGAGTATTCTAATAAATTCCTATTCATGCGTGTCTCTCCCAAAAGGTGTGTACAGCGAGGATGGTTGTGGTAAACTTAAAAACAAAGACTCAAATCATACAAGACGGTCCAAGAAAAACACATATCATGTGGTGAATAAAATATAGCCTCAAGTAAAGTTACCGATAGACGAAGACGAAAGAGGGGATGCCTTCCGGGGCATCCCCATGCTTAGGCTTTTGGTTGTCCTTGAATTTTACCTTGGGGTGCCTTGGGCATCCCCAAGCTTAGGCTCTTGCCAATCCTTATTCCAAAATCCATCAAATCTTTACCCCAAAACATGAAAACTTCACAACACAAAACTCAACAGAAAATCTCATGAGCTCCGTTAGTATAAGAAAATAAACCACCACTTTAAGGTACTATAATGAACTCATTATTTATTTATATTGGTGTTAAACCTACTGTATTACAACTTCTATATGGTTCATACCCCCCGATACTAGTCATAGATTCATCAAAATAAGCAAACAACACGCGAAAAACAGAATCTGTCAAAAACATAACAGTTTGTAGCAATCTATAAGTTCCGAATACTTCTGTAACTCCAAAAATTCTGAAAATTAGGACGACCAGGACAATTTGAATATTGATCTACTACAGTTGGAATTGGTATTTTATCGCTCTCTAATAAAAAATTAAAATTATTTTCGTGAGCGCATACTTTCTGTTTTTATTAGCAAGATCAAACAATAATCACCCAAGAAGATCCTAAAGGCTTTACTTGGCACAAAAACTAATTAAAACACAAAAAACACAATCATAACAGAGGCTAGATAAATAATTTATTACCAAACAGGAACAAAAAGTAAAGAACAAAAATAAAATTGGGTTGCCTCCCAACAAGCGCTTTCGTTTAACGCCCCTAGCTAGGCATAAAAACAAGAATAGATCTAGGTATTGCCATCTTTGGCATGCAATTCTTCAATTGAACACTGATAACCCTTAGGAGTTTCTTTGTTTTTGTTAATGATCAAACTCCTAGGCAAGAAATCAAGAAATTCATTTGTGGTAAAAGGTTCCTTAACGATATCGAAAAAGTTGGGGTGAACACTTATTGATTTGAGGTCTCCATTTTCCTTACTAGAAGATTCACCCTTATTTTTAGGAACATAGATAAACTTGGCAACTTTGGTAGGAGGAGGATTTGAGGCATTTTTAACGGCAAAAAAGCGGTCCCCAAGTTGGTAATAATATCTTTGAGTTTATCAATTCTAGTGGAATCTTGATCTATCTTCTCATTAACTATGGGTTCCTTTTCCTTAAGATTTTTTAGAGTAACTCCTACCTTAGATTCATGTTGGGTAATTTGGTTGTGGATATTTTTATCAAATTTTTTTATTAACTCTATAGTGGCAATTTTAGTTTCAATAATATCAAGCCTTTGCATCACATGTTCCAAAGTTAAAATAGTTCCAATGACTAAAAGAGGTGGTGGGCCTAACAAATCTATCATAGCATTATAAGAATCAAAAGTATGGCTTCCCAAGAAATTCCCTCCAGTAATGGTGTCAAGAACATATCTATTCCAAGGAGTGATGCCTACGTAAAAAATGCGAAGAAGTACAGAAGTATATTGCTTTCTGGTAGATCTATTTTGAGCATTGCAAATTCTATACCAAGCAACTTCTAGGTTTTCTCCCTCCCTTTGTTTAAAATTAAGAACTTCATTATCGGGAGTATTAACAATGATAGGAGGACTAGCCATGAAGGCGAAACAAACAATCTAACACACAGACTCACAAGAAGCAAGCAAAAAGAGACGAACGGAAGAGGGGCGAATAAAAGGCAAAGGTTTTCGAAAATCATTTTAGAAGTGGGGGAGAGGAAAATGAGAGGCAAATGGCAAATAATGTAATGCGAGGGAGAAGAGTTTATGATGGGTACTTGTTATGTCTTGACTTGGCGTAGATCTCCCCGGCAACGGCACCAGAAATCCTTCTTGCTACCTCTTGAGCATGTGTTGGTTTTCCCTTGAAGAGGAAAGGGTGATGCAGCACAGTATCGTAAGTATTTCCCTCAGTTTTTGAGAACCAAGGTATCAATATAGTAGGAGACAATGCACAAGTCACCTAGTACCTGCACAAACAATCAAGAACCTTGCAACCAACGCGATAAAGGGGTTGTCAATCGCTTCACGGTCACTCACAAAAGTGAGATCTGATAAAGATAGTAAAGTAAATATTTTTGGAAATTTTGTTGTATAGATTGGAAAGCAAAGATTGCAAAATAGTAAACGAGATGTGATGTAAATAAAAGAGATGCAATATAATAATAGAGTCCCGGGGCCATAGGTTTCACTAGTGGCTTCTCTCAAGATAGCATGTATTACGGTGGGTGAACAAATTACTGCCGAGCAATTGATAGAAAAGTGCATAGTTATGAGCATATCTAGGCAATGATTATGAATATAGGCATCACGTCCATGTCAAGTAGATCGAAACGATTCTGCATCTACTACTATTACTCCACACATCGACCACTATCCAGCATGCCCCTAGAGTATTAAGTTCATAAGAACAGAGTAACGCATTAAGCAAGATGACATGGTGTAGAGGGATAAACTCAAGCAATATGATATAAACCCCATCTTTTTATCCTCGATGGAAACAATAGAATATGTGCCTTGCTTCCCCTACTGTCACTAGGAAAGGACATCGCAAGATTGAACCCAAAGCTAAGCACTTCTCCTATTACAAGAAAGATCAATCTAGTAGGCCAAACTAAACCAATAATTCAAAAAGACTTGAAAAGATATCAAATCATCCATATGAGAATTCAGAGAAGAACCAAATAATATTCATAGATAATCTTGTTCATAAACCCACAATTCATCGGATCTCGGCAAACACACCGCAAAAGAATATTACATCGAATAGATCTCCAAGAACATCGAGGAGAACTTTGTATTGAGAATCAAAGAGAGAGAAGAAGCCATCCAGCTAATAACTATGGACCCGAAGGTCTGTGGTAAACTACTCATGCTTCATCAGAGAGGCTATGATGTTGATGTAGAAGCCCTTCGTGATCGATTCCCCCTCTGGTAGATCGCCGGAAAAGGCCCCAAGATGGTATCTCACGGGTACAGAAGGTTACGGCGGTCGAAAAGTGGTTTCGTGGCTCTCTGTGATCGATCTAGGGTATATGAGTATATATAGGCGAAATAAGTACGTCGGTGGAGCTACATGGGGCCCACGAGGGTGGGGGCGCACCCTCCTACCTTGTGGCCACCTCACGGAGTTCCAGACTTCCACTCCAAGTCTCCTAGTTTGCTTTCGGTCCAAGAAAGATCATCGCGAATGTTTCATTCCGTTTGGATTCCGTTTGGTATTCCTTTTCTGTGAAACTCTAAAATAGGCAAAAAAAATAGAAACTGGCACTGGGCCTCCGGTTAATAGGTTAGTCCCAAAAATAATATAAAAGACCATATTAAAGCCCATTAAACATGCAAAACAGATAATATAATAGCATCGAACAATATAAAATTATAGATACGTTGGAGACGTATCAGGCTTCAACCCGCCAAGAATAGAAGTTTGAACTCATAAATCGGTCTATCAGTTATAACCTGGGGATGCTATGCTTGAAAAACACTTATCCTCTTTGGGCTGTCAGATGCCTAGTAGTAGGCTAGTTAAAATAATGATCTGTCGTGCCATCGTGCATGTTTTGTTTGCATAACACTGCCGATCCATTTATGTGAAGATCTGCCACTCTTGCTGATTGACATCATCAATTATACAGACCATGTTTATCAATTTTCTTGCATGTAAACACATAACAGGTGCCCAGGCGGTTTACCCCAGGGCGGGTCATAATACCCAATATAAAAGCCACTGATGACTAAATAGTCCAGAACCAGGGCCGGTTTATCAAAACCTCATATAACCATAACAAATAAATATCATAGCTGTGATATTTTATTTACACTGCCGACTTATCATACGTCGTGAAGTAAGGGTTACAACCCAAAGATTGAGAGCACAACATCCTATTCAATTTATTCATACCGCCGGCTCACAACGCCATATGCAGCAAGGGGTAACATCCCAAAGCTTCGAGCCAGTACTCCAAGCATATAGTCATCATACATCGGCGAGTTAAAGTCAAGAACCGGGCCGGGTTACTAAAAACTCCTGGTAGATTCATATATGAACCATAAGGCAAACATGGCCTTTATCAGTTTTAAACCATGTATCAACACGACAGAAAAGATCAATCTCCACAAAATCAAATAAAAACCAGAACAAACAGAAAACAAGGCATTCATAGGCTGTCAAACATGCGTAACAAGCGTTATTCAAAGGCCATGCAGCCGCTGAGTTAAACCTTAATTCAAACCCGCAAGCCGGACCTCACATGACCAATCACCATTTTAACTTTGACAAAATCAGGGTCTTCTTAGAAGATTGATTGGCAAGAGTACAGTAAGTCATTCCAGGATTACTTGGTCGGAGTGGCAGGCAAACAAAGGCAGGATAACCCAGATTTTTTTGGTGAATACACCCGGCGTCCAAGCCTATTACAAGGGTTAACAAAGCTCTATTCATTAACAAGGAGCCCCCATGTAATAATTGATTCCAGACGTATAAGTCGGGTCAATAGGGTAGTCATAGCTATGCTCAATGAGCAGGAAGCCCCCAAGTATTTTGTAATCATGGCGTACAAGCCGGATCAAGAGGGTAATCATAGCTATGCTCAATGACCAGGAAGCCCCCAAGTGATCATATGAAGTGACAATAAAGACTCATTATTCTCAGAAATGAAACGACAGAGGCCCTGAATTATCAGGGATGCCAGCTTTATTATATTCATCATAATATATATATGGACAAAATATGTACATCAGAAGAGCCGTTGGCTCAAGTGTAATAAGTCCGAAGATGAGCAATATTCAACGGCCGGCAGGTCTCCTCCTCCAACGTGTGTGAGTCCTTGTGGTCTCGAACATCGGTAAGGTAGTATGACCCGTTGTTCAGATTCTTGATGACCACAAAGGGTCCTTCCCAAGGTGGGGATAGCTTATGCATGTCAGTTTGATCCTGGATGAGCCGGAGCACCAAATATCCTTCTTGAAAGGTCCTGGTTTTAACCCGGCAACTATGATAACAACGCATGTCTTGCTGGTAAATCACCGAATGAGCCGCTACACGGTGACGCTCCTCATATAACAGGTCAAGATCATCTTGACGTGCTTTTTCATTATTAGCTTCAACATAAGCCGCCACACGGGGTGAATCGTGACGGATGTCACTAGGGAGAATTGCCTCTGCTCCGTAACCATGAAGAAAGGCGTGTAACCCATAGATCTGTTGGGGGTATTATTGATACTCCATAGTACAGAGGGAAATTCCTCCACCCAACAACCCAGTGCCCTCTGCAAAGGGACCATAACCCAGGGCTTAATGCCTCCCAAAATTTCTTGATTGTCTCTTTCAGCTTGGCCATTGGACTAGGGGTGAGCCACTGATGATAGATCAAGACGAATATGCTCTCGTTGTCAGAATTCTTTCATAGCACCTTTGGACAAATTAGTTCCATTATCAGTTATAATGCTATGAGGAAAGCCAAATCGGAAAATCACCTTTTTGATGAACTGAACCGCTGTTGCAGCATCACACTTACTGACCGGCTCTCCCTCAACCCACTTTGTGAACTTGTCAACCGCCACCAAAAGATGAGTCTTTTTGTATTTGGATCTTTTGAAAGGTCCAACCGTATCTAGCCCCCAGACTGCAAATGGCCAAGTAATTGGAATCATCCTCAATTCTTGATCCAACACACGAGCTCGTCTTGAGAATTTTTGACAGCCATCACATTTACTGACTAAATCCTCTGCATCAGCATGAGCCATCAGCCAATAAAACCCATGACCGAAAGCCTTGGCTACAAGAGATTTAGAGCCGTCATGATGACAACAATCTCCTTCATGAATCTCTCGTAGAATCTCACGACCTTCTTTAGGAGAAACACAATATTTAAACGCCCCTAAGACACTGCAATGATGCAACTCTCCATTGATAATATTCATTGACTTAGACCACCGGGTTATCTGCGTGGCTAAAGTTTCGTCTTCAGGTAACTCGCCCGAGTCATATAAGCCAAATTTGGAACTGTCCAATCAGGAATAGCATGAAGAGCCGCCACCAATTGTGCCTCTGGGTTAGGAATAGCAAGATCTTCCTTTGTAGGCAATTTGACTGAAGGGTTGTGCAGAATATCAAGGAAAACGTTAGGTGGCACCGGCTTATGCTACGACCCTAACCGGCTCAAAGCATTAGCCGCCTCATTCTTCCCGCGATCCACATGTTCCACTTGATAACCTTTGAAATGATCAGCAATAGCATAAACCTCGCGGTGGTAAGCTGCCATGAGTGGGTCCTTAGAATCCCAAGTGTCTGAAACTTGCTGAGCCACCAAATCTGAGTCACCAAAACACCTCACCCAACTTAGATTCATCTCTTTAGCCATCCGAGGACCATGGAGCAAGGCTTCATACTCAGCTACATTGTTAGTACAAGGGAACATCAACCTTAAAACATAACAAAATTTATCACCTCGTGGGGAAGTCAAGACAACTCCAGCCCCGAGCCCTCCAACTGCCTAGATCCATCGAAGTGAATAGTCCAATACATGCTATCCGTCTTCTCCTCAGGCATCTGTAGCTCTGTCCAATCATTGATGAAAGCCACAAGTGCTTGAGATTTGATAGCCGTCTGAGGCGTATACTTCAAACCATGGGGTCCAAGCTCAATGGCCCACTTGGCTAGCCGACCTGTGGCCTGTCTGTTTTGAATAATACCCCCTAAAGGAGCAGAGCTAACCACAATGATGGGATGACCCAGAAAATATTGCTTGAGCTTTCGACTAGCCATGAATACCCCTTATACCTGTTTCTGCCAATGCGGATACCTCTGCTTAGACTCAATGAGCACCTCGCTGATGTAATAAACCGACGCTGAACCAGATATTCCTTGCCTGACTCCTTTCTTTCCACAACAATTGTCATGCTGATAGCTCGACTATTAGCAGCCACATATAACTGATCAGTAGCATCACTCCAAACAAAGTGATCTGTTTTCTTCATCATCTGGTACAAAGGGATAGCTTTTTCTCCCAGACGGCTTATGAACCGGCTTAAGGAGGCAATACGACCCGCCAGACGCTGATCATCATTAATACTTGCCGGTTTAGCCAAGGAAGTGATGGTCTTGATTTTCTCCGGGTTAGCTTCAATGCCCCATTCAGAACCCAAAAAACCCAAGAGCTTGCCTGCTGGTACACCAAAGACACATTTGGCCGGGTTAAGCATCATCTTGTAGACCCAGAGATTGTCAAAGGTCTCTTTCAAATCATCTATTAAGGTTTCCTTCTTCTTGGACTTCACAACGATATCGTCCACATAAGCATGAACACTGTGTCTAATCTGATCATGAAGGCACTTTTGAACACACCGCTGGTAAGTCGCCTGGGCACTCTTGAGCCCAAAAGGCCTAGACACATAATAGAAGGATCCAAAAGGAGTGATGAAAGTTGTCTTCTCTTGGTCCTTAACTTCTATCTTGATCTGATGATACCCAGAGTAAGCATCCAAAAACTCAAGTGCTCACAACCCACCGTAGCATCAATAATCTGATCAATACGGGGGAGAGCAAAAGGATCAGCCGGGCAGGCCTTATTAAGGTCTGTATAATCCGCGCACATGCGCCAAGTGCCATTCTTCTTAAGTAGCAGCATTGGGTTAGCTAACCATTCGGGGTAAAAAACTTCAACAATGAACCCAGCTGCCAAGAGCCGGGCCACTTCTTCACCGATGGTCTTACACCTCTCTTCATTAAAGCGACGAATCAATTGCTTGACCGATTTAAACTTCGGATCAATATTGAAAGTGTTCTCACCGAGTTCCCTCGGTACACCTGGCATGTCTGAAGGTTTCCATGCCAAGTTGTCCCGGTTCTCACGGATGAACTCGACGAGCGCGCCTTCCTATTTCGGATCCAGATTAGCACTGATGCTGAACTGCTTGGATGAATCACTAGGAACAAAATCAACCAATATAGTGTCATCCGCCGACTTAAACTTCAACAGAGGATCATGCTCTGTAGTTGGCTTCTTCAAAGGTGTCATATCCGCCGGATCAACATTGTCTTTATAAAACTTCAATTCCTTGGTTGCACAAACATACCCAACATAAGCAGCATCGCCTTCTTCACGTTCCAAGGCTATCTTCATGTTGCCATGCACAGTGATAGTGCTCTTGTAACCTGGCATCTTGAGTTGCAGATAAACATAAAAAGGCCTCGCCATAAACTTGGCATAAGCCGGCCTCCCAAACAAAGCATGATAAGGGCTCTTAATCTTAACCACCTCAAAGGTCAAGGTCTCAACTCTGGAATCCTGATCATCACCAAAAGCCACTTCCAAAGCTATCTTTCCCACTGGATATGCTGATTTACCAGACACCACACCATGAAAAACAGTGTTAGACGGCTTAAGATCCTTGTCAGTCAAACTCATACGACGAAAAGTTTCGTAGTAAATGATATTGATGCTCCTGCCTCCATCCATGAGCACCTTAGTGAACCTGTACCCTCCAACCTGGGGTGCAACCACCAAAACCAACTGACCCAGATTGTCAACCCGGGGCGGTTGATCCTCACGGCTCCAAAAATAGGATGTTCAAACCATCTCAAGAAATGGGGAACCACCGGCTCAACTGCGTTCATCGCCCTTTTATGAAGCTTCTGATGTCGTTTGCATAAACTCGTAGTGAACACATGATATTGTCCACTATTCAGCTGCTTCGGATTACTCTAATAACCAAATTGCTGCTGTTGATTCCCTTGACCAGACTGTTGAATGAAACCACCTTGACTGCCTTGGCCCTGGAAACTAGAATTTAAGCCGCCACCACCAAAGCCAGGCCTGTGAGAGCCGGATCCAGAACCGCCATTCGGGCCATGATTATTTTGGAAAAAATGGAATTCTTATACTCCCTCATGGTGAAGCAATCCTTCCACAGATGATTGGCTGGCTTCTCATGTGTACTATGCTTCGGGCAAGGCTGGTTCATCATGGCTTCAAGGTTGAACTTTGGCCCTCCAAAATGGGGCGGCTTTCCCTTTCGACGCTGATTATGATTCTGTGTATTGGTGTTGGCCACAAAGTCTAAATTATTCTCCGTCTTACGCTCGCCATTGCCACCATGACCCGCCATGTTATGCTGTTGTCCCTTCACACTGTGACTCTTCTTTCCCTTACGTGCCTTTTCTTCATCACAGTCGGGGTCCTTGGTACTATCAGAATCGACATATTTGACGATGAGCTCCCCCATGTCATTGCAGTGGCGCTTAAGCCGCCCTAGTTTCTGTTTAAGGGGGAGAAACCAGCAGTTCTTCTCCAACATCAGGACTGCAGAGCCGACATTGATACTACCCGATGAATGTATAACAGCTGAGATCCGGCGTACCCAATTGGTTGTCGACTCGCCCTTACCTTGGATGCAAGAATCCGAATCCAAGATTGACATGGGTTGTTTGCATGTATCTTTAAAATTTTGGATGAAACGGGCTTTCAACTCTGCCCATGACCTTATGGAGTTACCGGGCAAACCTTTCAACCAAGTACAAGCAGGCCCATCCAACATCATGGTGAAGTACTTAGCACATGCAGCATCACTAACATCCAACATCTCCATGGCCATCTCATAACTTTCAATCCAAGCTTCAGGGGGCTGATCTGTTGTGTAATTAGATAACTTACGAGGACCCTCGAAATCCTTAGGCCAATGCTCATTACGCAGAGTCGGGTGGTAAACACGACACACCCAAGGTTCGGGAGGTCAGCCTAGCCTCCACAGATGTTGATGGATAAACCAGAGGTTGCTGTTGAGACGCCAGCTTGGCCTCCTAACGCGCCCTGCCCTGATCCACCAAAGTCTGAGCATCAACACCACCGCATGCCGGGTCATGCCCACAAGGCTGGTTACGACGATGTTCACTGCTTGAAACTCCGGGCGACTCAATATGCCTGCTATAACTCCGGCTTGGACGAGGGCTTGAATGAATCCATTCACGGTTATACGAATAGGCCGCCTGTTGAGCCACAACCGCCTGAAGAAGTTCTCTGGCCCTCCGCATCTCTATCGCAGCTGGAGACTCGCCTTCAACTAGAAGAGCCGCCAATCATGATGCCGTACCGATCATGTTGTCCAAAGGGTTAGAATAATGACCCGGTGGTGTCGGCACGTGCTGAGGCGGAGTCATATCCAAACGAGGCGGATCCATGGCGCACGGCTGAACCGCCGCTCCAGCCACAAGCACCTCAACCGCCCGGTTCTCCACGGGTGGGTTACTGGTCCCTGCCCCTGGTGTGTTGAAAAGGTTTCTCGCATCATACTCCAGAGGTAAGCGACACTGGCATATCCTTCTCATGACCTCATTGGAAGCGTTTTGATCCAAGGTGAGCCGGAAAGAATCTGCATCAATCCGTTATGCCTGGGCATCCAAAGCAGCTCGCTCCGTGGCCATCCTAGCATTCTCAGCTGCCAGATGTTCCTTCACTTGAGTTATCTCATCTCGTAACTTCGCAACATCCACCTTATGTTGTTCCTGAGTCTCTTGGGTCACTTCTACCCCCATCAAAGTCGCCAAACCCTCCAAAAACTCCATCAGAACTTGAGTCGACGGGCGCGCAGAGCCGGTAGCACCAGACGGTGCCACAACCGTTGAGCTGGAGGTCATAGCTGCGGCGGTCGATGAGCCGAGCGCTGGCTGTGTACCGGCCATGAAGATCGCAACCCTGTTCGGCGGCTCATAGGTGTCCATAATATTGTCGCCATCGGAACAGCCCCCGACCGGCCGTCTTGCACTTGGTACATTGAATTGGTCTCGCCAGTGGATGATTCACCATCAGAGTAGATGGCCATCTCACCACTAGGCACAGATCCTTCCTCAAATTCTGCCCCATGGATGAAACCAACAAAGGCGTGCTTTACGGCAGGCTGAACCCGGGCGCACTACTGGAATCAGCTACTTTGCCATCCGCCAGCTCTTTGTCGTCTGCTAGCTGACGGCAAAGAAGCTCTTTACCATCAGCTACCCAAAAGGAGACGGCAAAGAAATAGCTGATGGCAAAGAAGGTCTTTGCCATCAGCCAGTTCTTTGATGTCCGCTAGCGGACGTCAAAGATTCTTTGTCGTCAGCTGGCAGACGGCAAAGAGGGAGGTGGCCCACACTAACGGGCCGATGAGCGAAAACCTGACAGGGCCCCTCTTTGCCGTCTGCTAGCAGACGGCAAAGAGTAATAAAGCGGATGGCAAAGGGGGGCGGACGGCAAACATCTAGGCTACTAACGGCCGAGCCCCACCCCCGCCCATCTCTGTTTCTGTCCCCTCCTCCCCGACGACCACCGCCACCCGCCGCATCCCCCGCCACCCACCGGCGCCCCCTTGCCCCACCTCCCCTCGCCCCGTCGCCCCACCATCCCAACCAGCCGCCGCCGCCACCCGCCACCGCCCCCTGGCCCCACCGCCCCTCGCCCCCACCACCCGCCACCGCCCCGACGCCCCGTCGCCCGAACGGCGCCCCGTCGCCAGAACGGTGCCCCCCCGGTGCCCCGCCGCCCCCACCACCTGCCCGTCGGCCACCCGCGCCGCCCCTGCGCCCGCGCCGCCCTGGAACCAGGCTCGCCGCAGGCCCCCTGCGTCCGCGCCGCCCCCGGATCCAGGCTCGCCGCCGCCCCTGCGCCCGACCCCGACCCGCCGGAGCCAGGCCCGCCGCCGCTGCCCTAACCGCGGCCGTCCACCACCACCCCCTGCCCCCGGAGCCTAGCTGAGCATTTTTTTGTTTTTTCTACTATTTTTCTTTGTTGTTTAGGTTTAATTAGGTTATTGATAGGTTTAGGTTAGTGGTTGGTTTAGGTTAGTGCTAGATTTAGGTTTAGATAATTAGAAGAAGAAGAAAGTTGAAAAAAAGATGAAGAAGTAGAAGAAGAGGAAAAAGGAAAAAAGGAAGAAGAATAAGAAGAAAGTTGAAAAACAGAACAATATAGAAGAGGAAAAAGGAGAAGAAGAAAGAAGAAGAAGAAGAAGAAGAAGAAGAAGAAGAAGAAGAAGAAGAAGAAGAAGAAGAAGAAGAAGAAGAAGAAGAAGAAGAAGAGGAAGAAGAAGAAGAAGAGGAAGAAGAAGAAAGAAGAGGAGGAGGAGGAGGAGGAGGAAGAGGAGGAGGGAGAAGAAGAAAGAAAAGAAGAAGAAGACCCCGACACGCCACCCCGACACCCCGGCCCGACACCCCGACCCCCGACACCCCGACCCCGACACGCCACACCCGACACCCCAGCCCGACACCCCGACCCCGACCCCCGACACCCCGACCCCGACACGCCACCCCGACACCCCGGCCCGACACCTCGACCCCGATCCCCGACCCCCGACACCCCGACACCCTGACACGCCACCCTGACACCCCGACCCGACACCTTGACACCACACCCCGACCCCGACACCCTGACACCACACCCCGACCCCGACACGACACCCCGACACCCGACCCCGACCCCCGACACCCCGACACCTGACCCCTTGACCCCCTGAACCCCCAACCCTGACACCACACCCCGACACCCCGACCCCGACACCACACCCCGACAACCGACCCCCTGACCCCGACACCCTGACCCCGACACGACACCCCGACCCCCTGACCCCGAAACAGCACCCCGTCCCCGACACGGCACCCCGACACCGACACAACACCCCGACCCCCGACACCTCCCGAAAAGGTGTTCTTTGGCCTTCCAGAGGCCGACGGGGTCATATATTTGTGAATTATTAGTTAGGTCATATATTTTTCGATTTTGTTATGAAAAACATCATATATAATTGTGTTGATCGGGTAGTTTTAAATGTGCAGTTGTTTCATCGCTGCGACGTTTGGTGTTCGACGACCTCGCCGTGCGTCTGACAAGCTCTGCCCCTTCGTTCGTGGGTGAGCACAAATGACATGTCCTCCTCCCCCATTAATTATTTGCTCTATTCCAATGAAACTTGATAGCTAGCTATATATGTGTCTTGAATCATCAGTATGCGTAACCAATATGTGTCTCCCGTTCGAAAGCGTCATAGTTATAAATATGCATGCATTTGCATATTTATAACCTTGATTCTTTCGAATTGTCCAACGCTATCCATGGATAGCCCGAGTATGTGTAGATTGGGTTCGTTTTCCCATATGCTTTGCTCCGGATCTGACGCATAAATTTCGTCAGTGCCTCCCTTGTTGTTCTCCGGGTACACATCCTCTCTGTTTATTGCAGAGACGTGTATCAGGAGAACAGCGGGGGGGGGTGCTGCCGAAATTTTGCGTCGGATCCGGAGCATAGAATGGGAAAATAAACCCAATCTACACATACTCGGGTGGGATTAGGACCTATCATTACCTATTACACTGTAGGTTGCATGGACGTAATAAAATTGACAAAGTAGATCAACTGATGAATATATACATGGTGAATTACATATATAATTGTTGTGTGTCCAGTAGCTCTGAAAGTCAAGATGAGTGATCGTGCGTGGATGTATACCGGTCACACTGGTCAGAACAAATGGAGTGCTGAATGGTTCACAAAAACCAAGGGGTTTGTGCAAGCCGCATTTGCAAATGGCTAGAGGAAAACCGGCTGCCCCTGTTTGCGGTGCGGCAATTAGGAAAAGAGGACAGAGGCTGAAATGGGCAAACACCCGCAGAAGAGTGGTTTTACGCCCGATTATACGGTGTGGACATTTCATGGTGAGTCTGCCCAATGTGACCGAGCTGAGGTGGATCGTCGTCGCACCGACGAGCATGGTACTGGGATGGAAAACATGGTGCAAGACTATGATGATGCTCGGGATTCGGACGAGGAGATGGAGGAATCTGCAAAGGCCTTCAATGAAATGTTGGAGTCTTCAAAACGTCCGCTCCACGAGCACACTGAGCTTTGTCAGTTGGATGCCATCTCACAAGTAATGGCTCTGAAGGCTCAGTTCAACTTGGGCAGAGAATGCTATGATGCAATTATGACAATATTTGGGCGCTTTCTACCCAAAGGCCATGTAATGCCTGTAAACCTGTACTAGTCGGACAGAATCCTCCGTGCACTGAAGATGCCCTATGAGAAGATACATGCCTGTGAGAAAGGATGTGCCTTATTTAGGCTTGACTATGTGGACTTGAACTATTGTCCCATTTGCAAGTCTTCCAGATATATTGTGGTAGACAACAGTATGGGTGAGAAGGCACAGACCAAAATCCCTGTTAGTGTTCTTCGGTATATGCCAATCCTACCAAGACTTCAACGTCTTTTCATGGTCGAAGAGACGGCCAGACAGATGACATGGCACAAAACACGGAAAAGGACCGAACTAGATGCAGATGGGAATCTGATGATGGTACACACATCGGATGGTGTTGCATGGAAAAAGTTTGATGAATTACATGCTGACAAAGCGGCAGATCCGAGGCATCCTCGAGTCGGCATCAGCACGGATGGTTTCAGTGTATTTGGTATGACGGCAGCCCAATACAGTTGTTGGCCCGTATTTGTCTTTCCACTCAATCTCCCCTGGACAGATTATGCAAAGAAAGAACATTTTCCTGACGTTGATAATTCCAGGGCCCAACTATCCGGGGAAAAATATGAATGTGTACATGCAGCCGCTTAAGGACGAATTGCAAGAAGCCTGGGATAATGGGTTCAAGACATACGACGCCTATAGCAAACGGAACTTCATAATGCGTGTCTGGTACATGTACTCGACGCATGACTTGCCGGCGTATGCGCTGTTCATTGGCTGGTGTGTGCATGGAAGGTTCCCGTGCCCCACATGCAAGGGAGCTCTTGAGTTTCGTTGGCTTCAGGCCGGTCGCAAGTTTTCTTGCTTCGACATGCATAGACAGTTCCCGGATCCTCGCCATAAGTTCAGGAAAGACAAGAAGAACTTCATCAGAGGTAGAGTTGTCAAAAACTCAACACCACCTACATTGATAGGCCAACAGACCCTGGATCAGTTAAACACTCTCGAGCCAGATCCACAGCGTCCAGGGTACTTCAAGGGGTATAATTCTAAGCACGCCTGGACTCACAAAACATGCTTATGGGATCTGCCTTACTTCAAAGACCTCCTTTGCCCACACAACATCGACGTGATGCACACTGAGAAGAATATCACCGAGGCACTTTTTGGTACATTGTTCGGCATAGATGGGAAGTCAAAGGATAATACGAAGGCTAGAGTCGATGTGGAAGCGCTATGTGATAGGCCGTTACAAAACATGAAAGAACCGAAAGGAAAGCAGAACTGGACGAAGCCAAAGGCATGGTTCAATCTTGGAAGGCCAGCTATGAGGGAAATTATCTTGTGGGTGCAACAGCAGTTGATGTTCCCCGATGGTTATGCAGCGAATCTAAAGAGGGGAGAGAATCTTGATAAATTGAAGATATTTGGTCTCAAGATTCATGATTGGCACATATGGATTGAACGGGTAATGCCGGTGATGTTGCGTGGCTTCATCCCTGAGGATGAATGGCTAGTACTGGCAGAACTCATCTATTTCTTCCATGTTCTTTGTGCGAAAGAACTATCGCCTGGCGTGCTAGAAGAAATGGAAGAGTTGGCGCCAGAGTTGATCTGCAAGTTAGAGAAGATCTTTCCACCAAGCTTCTTTAATCCAATGCAGCATTTGATTTTGCATCTCCCAACCGAGGCAAGATTGGGGGGGGGGGCGTGCAAAATCGTTCGTGCTACCCAACTGAGAGGATGCAGAAGACGCTTCGAGAAAAATGTAAAAATAAACGTATAATTGAAGCATCAATGGCTGAGGCATTCATCACTGAGGAGGCGGAAAACTTCATAACAGCACACTACGAAGCCAAAAATCGTCATTTTCATAATCCGAAGCCTCAGTACAATGCTGACGACCCTAAAAAGGGTGGATCCAACCTCAGCCTATTCAAAGGGAATCTCGCACCAGCCAGTGTTTCACATCCATTATCTTTGGATAACGAAGAATGGTGGGCCATTTCGTTGTATATCTTCAACAACCTGATAGAAGTGCAGCCGTACATCAAGTAAGTTCTCGGTACATTGTTTCGCAACTTCTATTTCCTTTGAACTACTCTTATTCCTGGTATGTTATACAGTCGATACGTCGCCATATTCTCGTATGGAGCGGTGATCCAAAAGGATTCCGTCGAAGAGTATGAGCTTCTCGCAAAGCAAGGAGGCGGCTATCCCGGTTTCATCTCTTGGTTCAAACAAACGGTAATTTCTATTAGACATTTCATTTCATTCGCTAATTTGTGCGTAATGCAACAATCCTTTCATATTAAACTTGTAGGCTAATTCAGAGTCTATGGACGCCGAATAGAGACAAGTCTCTAATGGTTTTGACTATAAGGTCCTTTCATTTGACAAGTACGACATCAACTGGTATCGCTTTCGTACCTATGGCAAAGAGCTATCTATGGCCAACCAAAAGTCTACAAATTGTTGTGTATCTGCTATCGGCGAAGGAGGTACCAAGTATTATGGGAGAGTTGAAGCAATTTATGAACTTCTGTTCTATGGTGAAAACCCACCGAATGTCGTAGTCTTCAAATGTTATTGGTTTCAGCGGAAGGAGACTAGAAGGACTCATGAACATATAGGGCTAGTTGAAATCAACCACAGCACCCATTTAGATGTTCCTAATGTCTATATTACGGCTCAACAGGCGACCCAAGTATTCTATCTACCGTGGGCCTGCCAAACTAATCCAAATCTGAAAGGTTGGGATGTCGTTTATGAAGTGTCGCCACGTGCTAGACTTTCTCCCCCAAAGGAAGAGGATTATGAACCTCACATTAAACCAGACACATATGAAGGAGAATTCTTCCAAGAGACACGTCTTTCCAAAAAGCGTTTCAAGAACCACTATACGTCACCCCAAAACATTGAAGTAGATAGCGATAGTGAATCCGACATCACCCTAGAGGAGGAACAACAAGAGCCGGAACAAGAAGAGATTACTGCTGCGGATGACCTGTCAATGCTTGACCGATTATGTCAAGGTGGCCTTGCACATGTTGATGCCACTGAACCCTATGAGCCCATCATTGATTGTAGTGATGATGATGATGATTATGCATTTATTGATGATAATGATCGAGATTATTAGTAGTGTCAGGTATTCAATTTTTTTATGTTGTACTTGATGATGATACATTTAAGTGATATACATATTATTATTCATGTCTCGGTACTTCTTTTTATGTTGTGCTAATTTCATTTATTCTTTGTCATGGCAGGTGTTGAAAAATGGTGGGCGCTGGTCGGGAGCGCGCCGAGGCCCCTTCTTTGTCAGCGCATGGTGTGAGGTCTTCCATTCCACACGCACCTCTCCGCCGAGTGTTGCTGGACAGTATGGCAACACCGCCGGACCCTTCTTTGTCGACCGCGGTGCCCAGCAGGGGACGAGGTAAGAAGAAGAGAGGAGGTGGAGCACATGGTCGCGGGAGAGGAGGTAGGGTGACTACTACAGTGCCTTCCTCGCCGCCACCCCCAGCTGTTTCACCCGAGCATGTGGCTGCTAGGGTGGATTCGTCCGAGGAGGAGGCTACACAGACACCGGTCCACGAGCCTCTGGTCCACGGGTCTTCGGCCCACGAGCCTCGGGTCGACGGGCCTTCGGCCCACGAGACCCCGGAGAAGCACACGTCTGGATGGGGTACCTGGCCGGATCAGCCTGAGGAGCCGAGTGGCCATGCTGATGGTGGCGGGGAGCCGACTGATATTGAGGAGGAGGAGGGCACCGTCTACCAGCGTGGTTGTACACGGCTCCCGTCCGTGCCGGTGACCCGCGAGCAGAGGTGGTTGATTTTCCCTGATGGGGAGAGGTAAGTGCATTTAATATTTTTGTACCTTCTACATTCATGTTTCTTCAAATAACTAATGCATTGGCCTTGTCATGCTGCAGGGGTTGGGACCACCATCATAGTGTCTGCCGGCCCAACTCCGTCCTTGGAGTTCTTTGTCGGCAAAACTTCCCGGGGTTTGTCACGTTGCCTAGTGAGGATCGAATTCCAGAGCTTGGATTGAGTTGGGAGAACTACTTGGCTGCCTTGGCCCCGCCGGGTGAGATTATCGACGGTGTCTTGTGCAAGACGAGGGCAGACATGGTGATCAGAAAGTTCTGGGTAATTTTTCCTTTACACAATTAAAAATCTTCAACTAGCTCGTTATTAATTGTACTAATCAATATTGTCTCATTTGATTGTAGACATTCTACAGGTGTGAGGAGGGATACGAGGAGGAAGTGGCAAATGTTATCGGTAACGTGTGCAAGCGCCTACTACAGAACTTACGGCACGAGGCTTGGGTGCAGGCTGTTCGAGACTACTACGCCTCGCGTGGTATCAAGAAGACCAAGTCGGCGTGCCGCGAGAAGTTCTTGAGTAAGGAGCAGTACATGAAGGTAATTCTTAAGGCCTTGTACTTACTTCCTTCATTGAGTAATTCATAGCCGTAGCGCTCAAGTTTATATTTGCTAACTTAGGCCCCTTCGAGATGGTGTGCGGATCGAATGGATTGTTGGGAGGTGTTGGTCAATGAGTGGTGCTCAAATGAATGGCTAGCCCTCCACAACGATGCCAAGGACAAACATGCCCAAATGGAAGGTGTGCCACACCATCAAGGCAGCTCCAACTTATATCAGTTCGGGCGGAACTGGGTATGTGGTTTGCTTCATGATTCATGCAATTCATTCATCATGGTAGCTTGAGCCCTTTAATTACTAATTTACGTTGTTCCTCTCTTTCAGGCACGCTACAATAAGGCGGATAAGGTGCCAGAGGTGTACGACCTCTATGCCATGGCCCATACTGCCTCTTACAAGAAAGTCAAGGCATTCTCTCCGTCTGACCTCGATGATGCAAACAACTTCACCAACATCTCCTCCCACGACAAGCTCGTGATATATAGAGATGAAGGGAAGGCGAGGAAAGGGGAGGACTTTAACCCTAGCCAGGGTCCCATTGATCCAGAGCTGGTGATGATATCTGGTAGCGGGAGGTCCCATGGCTCCATAGCCATAGGAGATGGACTTATCCGTTGTCCTAGCACTCTCCCGGAGATCAAGGCGTGCCAGTCGAGCTCCGCTCCTGAGATAAGGCCTCGTGAACGGCCAGTCCAACTCGCCATCAAGGTTAGTTATACGTACTCAGCTATCTTTCTCCATTACATTGTGTGCGCTTCCATCAGTGATTACAAATGGTCATGTGAGTGGTGTTGCAGGCTGCTATACAGAGTGAGAGAGATAGAACGGAGAAACTTCTGGTGGAGGCGGCGGAGAGGCAGTGGGAGTTGGAGGAGAAGACGACAAAGATGTTGGAGGAGGAGAGGGCACGGAATGACATGCAGGCAAGGGCCATGTACGAGCTCCTTGTGGTAAGTTTCTTCTGCAGATTACTTGCTAGTCTTAACATTTGAGTCTCATTACTACTAGTATGACTTTGTTGTGAAAACCAAATGTGCAGTCTGTGTGCGAGAAGTCCGGTCAGACCGCTCCACCGATGCCAGTGATTGCTCTTGGGAGCACGATGAGTTTAATTTGAATGGACATTACTTGCTAGTCTTAACATTTGAGTGTCATAATGCTAACGAGACATTGGAAATGATCTTTGGTGTAGCTTAACTCCAGACACGCATCGCATGATCCTTCTTCAGCTACCGGCATGAGCCAGCCCGCTCCTACACCTCCCTGATCACGATAAGTTTCTCTAGTGTTTTGCTTAACAAATGCATAAAGACCTAGACTTAGCTTTATTTCCTCCAATATGCTTACCATAATGACCTAGAGTTAGCTTCTTTTCCTCCAAAATGACTTAATATGCTTACTGACTTCATAAACCATCCATTTTACCTAAGTTAGCTCTAAAACAATCTGTACTTAGCTTACTTATGTCAAAAATTGCATAATTAGCTTAGTTAGCTCATAAATGATCCATTTTACCTAAGTTAGCTCTAAAATGACCCATTTTACCTTAGTTAGCTTATAAGTGATCTAGTTTATCCAAGTTAGCTCTAAAATGACCCATTTTACCTAGATTAGCTCCTAAATGATCCATTTTACCTACGTTAGCTTTAAAATGACCCATTTCACCTAGGTTAGCTCCAAAATGACCCATTTCACCTAGGTTAGCTCCAAAATGACCCATTCACCTAGGTTAGCTCCAAAATGACCCATCTTACCTAGGTTAGCTTATAAATGATCCAGTTTATCCAAGTTAGCTCTAAAATGACCCAATTTACCTAGAGTAGCTCCTAGACGATCCATTTCACCTAATTAGCTAAAAACGATCCATTTCACCTAAATTAGCTCTTAAATGATCCATTTCACCTAAGTTAGCTAAAAAACGATCCATTTCACCTTAGTTAGCTAAAAAACGATCCATTTCACCTTAGTTAGCTCATAAACGACCCATTTCAACTAAGTTAGCTCATAAATGATCCATTTCACCTAAGTTAGCTAAAAACGATCCATTTCACCTTAGTTAGCTCAAAAACGATCCATTTCACCTTAGTTAGCTCAAAAATGATCCATTTCACCTTAGTTAGCTCAAAAACGATGCCCTTCACCTTAGTTAGCTCATAAACGGCCCATTTCAACTAAGTTAGCTCATAAATGATCCATTTCAACTAAGTTAGCTCATAAACGACCCATTTCAACTTAGTTAGCTCATATATGATCCATTTCACCTAAGGTAGCTCATAAATGACATATACTTCTTGTTCTAGTCTTCTTCTTCTAGTCACCTATTTCTAACTTTCTTATTTGCCATTTTGCAGATTTCATTCACTTCATGGAAGCTAGCTTGCTATCATGGAGTGCTTGCTTTTTCTTTGATGAAACTTTGCATTGTATCTAGCTTGCTATGATGGAACTTGCTATGTTGATGAAACTTTGCATTGTAATATGTATATGGATGGAACAATGTGTATGGATGGAACTTGATGGAACTTGCTTATGTATGAATGGATGAAACTTATGTGTTGGATATGTGATATGATTGCTGTTAAATAGCCCTGTGAAATATATCTATATATGTCATATATATTTGCTGTGAAAATTTTTGAACAAAAAAACAGAAAAAAGAGACAATATGCAGGCTCTTTGCCGTCTGCCACCGACGGCAAAGGGCTCTTTGCCATCAGCAGCGGACGGCAAAGAGGCCACGTGGCAGGCAACTGTGCTGCCTGGGAGGCTGACCAATTTGGTCAGTTTGCCTACAGTGGCTGACGGCAAAGGCTTTGCTGTCCGCGGTAGACGGCAAAGAGCCTACAGCGGCAGACGGCAAAGGCCTGCTGTGTAGTGACGTCCAGCTGACATCACTCGGCGAACAGCAAAGGCGTGCCAAAATTTGACGTCAGCGGCGGACGGCAAAGGCCGGCCGTTAACCACCTGACGAAGTAACATCGCATTTATTATCGTCTGCATTCTTTGCCGTCCGCTGCTGATGGCAAAGGCCCCTTTGTCGTTAGCCGCCCGAAGCAGACAGCAAAGTACCTCTTTGCCAGACCTTACTTTGTCGTGGCCTTTTGCCGTCCGTGGCAGACGGCAAAGACCATTGCCGTCCGCCATCCATGCCTTTGCGGTCTGCCATGGCAGACGACAAAGTAGCTGATTCCTGTAGTGGTGGGTCGCGCACACTAAGCCGTCTCGATGATGTCAATGAAGGTGTCCGGCTCAGGGCCCGGTTCACCGATCTTGCCGATGAAGACGTGTATTCCACCGAAGGGGATCCGGTACCCATACTCAATTGATCCGGCCTCAGGGGCCCAGCCAGCGTCGTTGATGTAGAGCTTTCCGCGACGTCTCTTGGTCATCCGGCCCACAACGTATCCCTTGATCCCAGGGAATCTGCCCTTCAAGAACTCGAAACCACCGTGCACTGGCCCCATGGTGGGCACCAACTGTCGTGGACTTGACACGTCAGATGTCCTAGCGCGAGGACTTAGTCGTGGAGCCATCGCAACTAGGTTAGCTTGAAGGGGTTAAGCGGGACAAAGGACACAGAGAGTTTACCCGGGTTCGGCCCCTCTCAACGAGGTAAAAGCCTACTCCTGCTTTGTGTTGTATTGCTAGGGTTTCGATTACCAGGGAGCGAATACGCTTGACCTAGCTCCCGATTGTTGTTACCTGTCCCTAACTCGCCGCCAGGTCGTCCCTTTATATACATAGGGGTTGACATCTGGTGGCTTACAGAGTCCCGGCCGGCTCATACACAACATGTCCGACTCGGTAACTAACTAATCTTGCCTTACAATACAAGTTATACATGTGTGGCGGTTCATCCTCTTAGGCCTTAAGTCGCCTCTGGGTCTTGGGCCATCAATGGGCTTGTATGAGCTACCATCTTCATTGATAAGTCTCCAATGGTATGACTCGGCCCCTCTTGGGTGGTTCATAACCAATGGTTATATCCCCAATAGTAGTGGTCTTGTTAACCATCAACACTTGATGCTCCTTCTTGATTTCTACCTCCGCAGCTTTGAGCATAGCGAAGAGCTCGGGAATTGTCTTATCCATCCCTTACATATTATAGTTCATCACGAAGCCTTTGTAGCTTGGTGGTAGTGATTGAAGAAGTCTGTCAATAACACTATCATATGGAAGATTAACTCCCAGCTGAGTCAAGTGGTTATGATACCCAGACATTTTGAGTATGTGTTCACTGACAGAACTGTTCTCCTCCATCTTGCAGCTATAGAACTTGTTGCAGACTTCATATCTCTCAACTCGGGCATTTTCTTGAAATATTAACTTCAATTCCTGGAACATCTCATATGGTCCATGACGTCCAAAACGTCTTTGAAGTCCCGATTCTAAGTCGTAAAGTGATACGTCTCCAATGTATCTATAATTTATGAATATTCATGCCAATATATTATCATTCTGGGATGTTTCACAATCATTTTATAACAACTTTATATCATTTTTTGGGACTAACCTATTGACCCAGTGCCAAGTGCCAGTTGCTGTTTTTTGCTTGTTTTTTACATCGCAAAAAATCAATATCAAACGGAGTCCAAACACCGCGAAACTTTTTGTGGATTTTTTTATGGGCCAGAAGACTCCGGATGGGCCAAAGCAGTACTTGGGGGGTGCCACGAGGGGGGCACAACCCACCAGGGGGCGCCCAGGTGGGTTGTGCCCACCTTGATGGCCTCCCGTGCCCCTTATTTGCACTATAAATTCCCAAATATTCCAAAACCCTTCGAGGTTAACCTAGATCAGAAGTTCCGCCGCCGCAGGGCTCCGTAGCCAACAAAAACCAATCTAGACCCGTTCTGGCACTCTGCCGGAGGGGGGAATCATCTCCGGTGGCCATCTTCATCACCCCGGCGGCCACCACAATGAGGAGGGAGTAGTCCACCCTTGGGACTGAGGGTTTGTACCAGTAGCTATGTGTTTAATCTCTCTCTCCCTCATGACCTATATCATGGGCTTTGTTAATATAGATGGATCATATGATGTTTCTCCCCTCTATACTCTTGTTGTGATGAATTGAATCTTTACCCTTTGAAGTTTTGTCATGTCGGATTGAATGTTCAGATTTGGGAACACATGTTGTATGTCCTGCGGTATGAATACTTGAGGTGACAATGGGGTATCTTATTGATTCACTTGATATACGTTATGGCACTCAACTTGCGGATTCCTGCGGTGATATTGGGGTTGATGCACGTTTTTATTATCTTTTCTCCCATAGAAACTTTGGGGTCTCTTTGTAGTTCTTTGTGTGGATTGAGTATGATGAATATGCTTTGGTGTTATTATAGTACGAACTCTAGGATAGATCGAACGGGAAAATAGCTTTGCGTTATTTTAGTATGAAATCTTGAATAGATCAAGTGGAAAGAATAGCTTTGAGGTGGTTTCGTACCCTATAAACAATTCCTATCTTTTGTTCCCCGCTAATAGGAACTCGGGAGTGATTCTTTGTTGCACTTTGAGGGATAATCATATGATCCAACTGTGTTAGCATTGTTGAGAGATTGCACTAGCGAAAGTATGGACCCTAGGCCTTGTTTTTAAGCATTGCAATATCGATTTGTGCCCATTTACTATTTGCTACCTTGCTGTTTTTATTTATTCATATTATTAAAATATATTTCTACCATCCATATTACGCTTTTATCACCATCTCTTCGCCGAACTAGTGCACCTATACAATTTGCCATTGTATTGGGTGTGTTGGGGACACAAGGGATTTCTTGTATTTGGTTGATGGGTCGTTTGAGAGTGACTGAGGGAGTCCTGGATTAGGGGGTCTCCGGACAGCCGGACTATCTCTATTGGCCGGACTATTAGACTATGAAGATACAAGATTGAAGACTTCGTCTCGTGTCCGGATGGGACTCTACTTGGCGTGGAAGGCAAACTAGGCAATACGGATATGGATATCTCCTCCTTTGTAACCGACCTTGTGTAACCCTAACCCTCTCCGGTGTCTATATAAAATGAAGGGTTTTAGTCCGTAGGACAAGAACCATAACACACAATCATACCATAGCCTAGCTTCTAGGGTTTAGCCTCCTTGATCTCATGGTAGATCTACTCTTGTACTACCCATATTATCAATATTAATCAAGCAGGACGTAGGGTTTTACCTCCATCAAGAGGGCCCGAACCTGGGTAAAACATCGTGTCCCCTGCCTCCTGTTACCATCCGGCCTAGACGCACAGTTCAGGACCCCCTACCCGAGATCCATCGGTTTTGACACCGACATTGGTGCTTTCATTGAGAGTTCCTCTATGTCGTCGCCGTTAGGCTTGATGGCTCCTACTATCATCGATAGCAATGCGGTCTAGGGTGAGACTTTTCTCCCCGGATAGATCTTCGTATTCGGCGGCTTTGCACTGCGGGCTAATTCGCTTTGCCATCTGGAGCAGATTGAAAGCTACGCCCCTGGCCATCAGGTCAGATTTGGAAGTTTGAATTACACGGCCGACATCCGCGGAGACTTGATCTTCGACGGATTCGAGCCGCAGCCGGGCGCGCCGCACTGTTGTGATGGGTATGACCTAGCTCTGCCGCTAAACTGTACCCCAGAGGCTGCGCCCGCACCAGCTCCGACCCTCAGCTCGGGGCCAACTGCGCCAGTTGAGGACGGGTGGTTAGACACCGCCTCAGGGGCTGTAGTCTCAGCGGCGATCGAGCCGAATACCAGCCTAAACCTCTGCGTAGCCCATGACTCCAAGGTGCCGGACTCTTTTCCGGACTTCAAACCATCCGCGCCCCTGCCAATCAAATCTGATTGGGCGCCGATCATGGAATTCACCGCCGCGGATATCTTTCAGCACTCGCCCCTTGGCGACATTCTGAATTCACTAAGGTCTCTCTCTTTGTCAGGAGAGCCCTGGCCGGATTATGGCCAACAGATTTGGGATGTGGATAACGAAGAAATTCGATGCCCAGCCACCACCCACTTCATAGCCACTGTCAATGATTTAACCGACATGCTCGACTTCGACTCCGAAGACATCGACGGTATGGACGGCGATGTAGGAGACGAACATGAACCAGCACCCAAAGAGCACTGGAAAGCCACCTCGTCATATGACATATACATGGTGGATACACCCAAGAAGGCAATGGCGATGGGATAGCGGAGGATGACCCCTCCAAGAAGCAACCCAAACGTTGACGTCGGCAGCGCCGCTCTAAGTCCCGCCAAAGCAAAAGTGGTGATACCGGCACAGGAGATACTAACACTCCGGATGGTGCCGAAGAAAACAACAAACCCCTCCAGCAAGATTTAGAGAAGGAGGATGGAGGAGCCAGCTCTCCTAAAAGAGCGGCAGACGGAGAGGAGGAGGATGACAATTACATCCCCCCCTCCGAAGACGAGGCAAGCCTCGGTGACGATGAATTCGCCGTCCCAGAGGGTCTCGTCGAACAAGAGCGCTTCAAGCGCTGGCTCATGGCCACGGCAAATTGCATGAGGAAAAAGCAGTAGCAGCTTCAAGCTGATCAAGATCTGCTAGCTGACAAATGGACTGAAGTCCTCGCGGCCGAGGAATATAAACTCGAGCGCCCCTCCAAGAGTTACCCAAGGCGCAGGTTACTACCCCGACTGGAGGAAGAAGCGTATGATACGGCTGATCTGCCACCTCGTGGCCGTGATAGAGAGGCATTCCAGCCAAAAGCTCAACCTCCACCCCAACACCATTCAAATAAAAAGGCATGGGGAGATACTCCAGACCCGCGAGACATATTGGAGGACAAGGCAAAGCAATCAAGATCGATCTACGGATCACGAGGGCGCACCACTCCGCGAGACGACAAACGTCATGCTGGATACAGTAAAAGCAAATCCGGCCGGGCCGAACACAACGGGCAAGACCCATTAAAGCTGCGTCGAGATATAGCCCAATACAGAGGCGCCGCACACATCTTATGCTTCATAGATGAAGTAATGGAACATCAATTCCCAGAAGGTTTCAAACCTGTAAATATTGAATCATACAACAGCACAACAGATCCCGCAGTATGGATTGAGGATTTCCTCCTCCACATCCACATGGCATGCGGTGATGACTTAAACGCCATCAAATACCTCCCACTAAAGCTCAAAGGACCAGCGCGGCATTGGCTTAACAGCTTGCCGGCGGTCTCCATTAGCTGTTGGGAAGATCTGGAAGCCGTATTCCTCAACAACTTTCAGGGCACTTACGTGCGACCACCAGACGCCGATGACTTGAGCCACATAATTCAGCAGCCAGAAGAATCAGCCAGGCAATTCTGGACTCGATTCCTTACAAAGAAAAATCAAATCGTCGAATGTCCGGATGCGGAGGCCTTAGCGGCTTTCAAGCATAATATCCGAGATGAGTGGCTAGCTCGGCACCTTGGTTAGGAAAAACCGAAATCTATGGTAGCTCTCACGATGCTCATGACCCGCTTTTGTGCGGGAGAAGAAAGTTGGCTGGCTCGCAGTAATAACATATCAAAGAACCATGGTACCTCAGATACCAAGGACGGCAATAGCAGGTCACGTCGCAACAAGCATAAGCGCCGCATTAACAGTGAAAATACTGAGGATACGGCAGTCCATGCCGGATTCAAAGGCTCTAAACCCGGTTAGCGGAAAAAGCCATTTAAACAAAGTACGCCGGGTCCGTCCAGCTTGGACCGTATACTCGATCGCTCGTGTCAAATACATGGCACCCCAGACAAGCCAGCCAATCACACCAATAGGGATTGTTGGGTGTTCAAGCAGGTCGGCAAGTTAATTGCCGAAAACAAGGACAAGGGGTTGCATAGAGATGACGAGGAGGAGCCCCGGTAGCCGCACACTGGAGGATAGAAGAGGTTTCCCCCGCAAGTGCGGACGGTGAACATGATATACGCAACCCACATCCCCAAGAGGGAGCGGAAGCGTGCGCTCAGGGACGTATATGCGTTGGAGCCAGTCGCCCCAAAGTTCAACCCTTGGTCCTCCTGTCCAATCACCTTTGATCACAGGGACCACCCCACTAGTATCCGTCATGGCGGATTCTCCGCATTGGTCCTAGAACCAATCATTGACCGATTTCACCTCACTCGAGTCCTTATGGACGGTGGCAGCAGCCTGAACCTGCTTTACCAGGACACAGTGCACAAAATGGGTATAGACCCCTCAAGGATCAAACCCAGAAAAACGACCTTTAAGGGCGTCATTCCAGGTGTAGAGGCCCATTGCACAGGCTCAATTACACTGGAAGTGGTCTTCAGATCCCCGGATAACTTCCGAAGCGAAGAGTTAATCTTCGACATAGTCCCATTCCACAGTGGCTATCATGCGATGCTCGGGCGAACCACATTTGCTAGATTTAATGTTGTACCGCATTATGCATACCTCAAGCTCAAGATGCCAGGACCTCATGGAGTTATTACAGTCAATGGAAACACAGAGCGCTCTCTCCGAACAGAGGAGCACACCGCGGCCCTTGCAGCAGAAGCGCAAAGCAGCCTCTCAAGGCAATCAACCAGTTCGGTGCTTCACAGCCCGGACACCTCCAAGCACGCTCGGGGCAATCGGCAAATAGACCGCCTGGCGCGATCTAAGCTCGCGTAGCAATACGGCGGCCACCCCAATCCCAGCCCAGTGGCAAAGCTCGTGCCGCGCGTACATAATTACGCATTAAAAATACCATGGGCACAGGTGGGAGGGGGGCACAACTACGGCACGCCCAAAGACGCGGCCTAAACCGCACTAGGGGCTTCCTGTTAAGTTATTTTTTCTTTTTCTTTCAGGACCTTAATCTCTGGAAACACTGTTCGGCAGCACTATTGCCGTACACATGATGCAGCAACCAAGGAGGTAGACAGCTACGTTATATCACGGAATTCCCAAGTTGATTACAGTAACGAGTGAAATACTCAATTTAATATCATTCCTCAGCTTGCCCTTGGAAGGGACATAGTCCTACTCTTTGCTTATCGCACTATCTGTATCACTCTGCCTTAACGCAATTTTTTAATAAATAATGCATGACATTACGACTATTATTGCATTCTTGTTATATACATATCTATGTGTTCATTAATGACGCCTTGCAACCGTACACTGTGGTACGGCCAATACACCAGGGGCTTACGTACCCCACAATGCGGTGTGAAAACTCCGAACACTTTCACAAGTGCGGCACCCCGAACTTATAGCATTATATGCATCAGCTCCGAATCATATCTTTGGTCAAATGTTGGGTTTGCTCGGCTCCTATGTTTTGGTACCTTACGTTCCGCTCTATCGGCTAAGGTAGCGCTAGGAGAACTACTGCGATTGTGCCCTGGTTCTGTTGGGCTGAGCACCTCAATAGAGAAAGCTAAAACTGACTGTCATGATAAGGCGAGAGACTGGTCGCTGTTCGGCGAGGTTTTTCGAGTCCCTAAAGACTTATGCCGCTTAGGGCAAGGGGCCGGCTCTGTCCGGCTTACAGGCGTGTATCCCGCCCCGAATTCGGCCTTCTGAATACCAGGGGCTTCGTCGAAATTTAAAATTATAGAATTCTATGGCTAAGTGAGAGTGATAAAGCATTATTAGTCCGGTTACCTTGTTCGTTGTGCTGAGCACCTCCCTTGACGGACCCAAATATGGGAACAAGAGTGCTCAGGTTTATCCCGAACACCCCAGCCCTCGTGGCATGGGGGCAGAAGCCGGGGACTAGCCATCCCTGAGATTGGATAAACACCCAAACATAAGGTAATATTTTAAATTCAAACAAGCGTTGCATAGCGCATATGAAACAAGTTTCATAAATACAGGATAAAACGAGCAAGTTTACTCAAATATTACATCTTTCAAACACTCATCCGCAATGAAACGGGCGCCCGGCAGAACACCCTCATAATACATCTCAGGGTGGAGGTGCTCCTTGCCCTCTGGCGGCCCATCCTTGATCAGGTTCACGGCTTCCAGCTTGACCCACTGCAATTTCATGCGGGCAAAAGCCCGGCGTGCACCTTCAATGCAGACGGATCGCTTGACGACCTCCAGCCACGGGCAGGCATCCACAAGACGCCTCACCAGGCCGAAGAAGCTATTCGGAAGGGCATCGCCAGGCCACAGCCAGACTCTAAATCCCTTCATGGCCTGATCAGCCGCCTTATGTAGCTCGACCATTTGCTTCAGCTAGTCGCTCATCAGCACCGGATGTTCGGCCTCAGCATACTGAGACCATAACAGCCTCTCCGTCAAGCTTCCGTCCTCGGCCTGGTAAAATTGTGCGGCATCGGACACACTGTGGGGCAAATCTGCGAACGCTCCTGAAGAGCTCTGGATCCGGGTAAGTAATCGGTAATTTACTTTTACATGCTTGCTTTACATATAGAAAGCCTTACCCGCCGCTATCTTCTTCATTGTGTCGATCTCTTGGAGGGCCTTTGTAGCGACCAGACCTCAGACAGTCTGATCTCTGTGCTCCGGTGTCATCCCTGGATCAGTAATGCTGAAACCACACAGTACTCGGAGGATTTATAACAGAGTAGCAATCACACACTTATTACATCGAGTGTCTCCATAGAGAACTTATTACAATAAATATGGCTTAAGGCCATCTAATAACGATAACAGCGGAAGGCTTGGAAGATAAGTGAGTCCATCAACTCCAACCATCACTGATTATAGAACCACGACCTAAAAACTCCTTAATCGTCGTCTGAAAAGTCTGCAACATTAACATTGCAGCCCGAAATGGGTCAGCACATGGAATATGCTGGCAAGGTAACACATAGAGAATAATGGAATGAAACAGCTAAACTATATGCATATTTGGCTGGTGGAAAGCTCTATGGTTACAGTTTTGCGTAAAGCCAATTTTTCCCTACTTCAAAGGAATAAATTTATTTAACTATCAGGGTAGTTATTAAACATTGAGAATGGTTGACAGCATTCTCAATCCCAATTAAGCATCATTATTAATCAAAACCCAACAAAATTAATTTAGAGTAACATGTTGAGATTCACATGACAATCCAGGTACTAGATACTCAAGATGTCCATAACCGGGGACACGGCTAACCATGATTAGTTTATTACACTCTGCAGAGGTTTGCACACTTTTCCCCACAAGACTCGATCGCCTCCGTTTGGTTTCTCGCACTACATGGTGTTTGAAAAGACGGATGACCGAGACATAGTCTTTCAGAAGCGCTAGCACCTTACGATCGGGTAGACCGTACCACCTACATCCCCTACATCTGCTAGTCTACCACTGTAAGAGTTCGCATGACTTAGTCAACTATTCTAGAGCCCATAATGGCTTGTGGCTGCACACGGAAGTTTCTCATATGGATAGTCTCATGATCCCTTTGAGCCTGGGTGGCGGTCCAAAAGAAAACAGGCAAGTCCTGGAATGCCCAGGTGCCTCAATCCACCCAGATGTGTGTTTAAGTTGCCACCTTAGATAAACCAATAATTAACGAACTCACATCTGTCATGGATATCACTCACCCAATCCACGTCTACTAGCATAGCATGGCATAATAAGCAAACATAGAAGTAACTCCCAAAGGTTTGAAAGTCAACAGGTAATAGGTACTACCTCAACTACTTCCCATCCCACAATTTCATTAGATCCTAATCATGCAATATGTGAGGATTGATCTAGTGCTATAAAACTGGGTAGTAGGAAAGGTATGATCAAAGTGTTACTTGCCTTGCTGATGATCCGAGAAACCTAGCGATTTGAAGTAACAGGCGGCGCACTCCGGGTATTCTATCGCAGACAAACAAACAAGCATACAATAAGTACTCATCTAATGCACAGGTAAAAGTCAAATAAGAGATCTAACCAGAAGGTTTAACTTAAGAACTCCGGTTGGCAAAAAGAATCAAATCGAACGAAGCAACGAAAGTCAAACAGCGAAAGAAAACAACTTCGTTCTACTAATCTGGATCTAAGGCAAATTTTACAGTAGCAAAAACTTGTTTAAGTTGGTTAAACGGATAGAGGGTATCGAGATGAAACTCCAGGCGCTTGAATCGCCTGATTCCGATAAACGAGCGAAAAGCTATACTAAAAAGAAAATCGGATCAGGAATCGCGATTAGAAAAATCGCGGGTTTAATCCGAGAAAAAGAAAAACGACGAACGATCGTTAGAACGAACGAACGGACGAACGCTCGCTATTTAAATAAATCGGAAAAACCGATCTATTAAAAAAACCGAAACTAAAAAAACCGACGGAAAAACCAGACGGTTTTTCGAAAAAAATAAAAAAAAACCCGGCGCGGAAATCAAGGCGACCTCAGGCGGCGTGTCGGCGGCGGCGGCGGGGCGCTGGGGGCGGCTCGGCTAGGGTTTGGCTGGGGCTGGGCCTCCCCCCCCCCAGCTTATAAAGGCGACCGGGCCAGGAGTCCGGGACGGACACGGCCCGTTAGGTCGGTTCGTTTTTTTTAAATAATTACGCGCAGAAGAAAAATAAAAAGAAATACTAAACTGACTCCAAAAATCCTGAAATAAATTTTACCTGGCTTCTAAAATCAAGACGCACAAGGTGAGCATTTATTTGGGGCCTAAATGGAATTTTGAAAAACGCACATTTTTCCTAAATTCAAATAAAATAACAAAAAACTCCGAAATAAAATCTTATTTGATTTTATTATTAAATCCTCGATATTTCTTTATTTTGGGAAAGTCATTTTATTCCCTCTCTCATATTTTTGTAATAGAAATAACTGACGATAAAATAACAAAATCAAATGATCCTATTCTCAAAATTTGAGAAAACTCAAATATGAAAATAACGAAATCCCCAACTCTCTCCGTGGGTCCTTGAGTTGCGTAGAATTTCTAGGATCAACCAAAATGCAAAATAAAATATGATATGCCTTTATGATCTAATCTATAACATTCCAAATTGAAAATTTGGGACGTTACAAACCTACCCCCCTTAAGATGAATCTCGCCCTCGAGATTCGGGTTGGCTACAAAATAGGTGAGGGTGGTCTTTGAGCAAATCTTCCTCTCGTTCCCAGGTGGCTTCATCCTCCGTGTGGTGGCTCCACTGAACTTTGCAAAACTTGATAACCTTGTTGCGGGTGACTCGACTGGCAAACTCGAGAATCGTAATTGGTTTCTCCTCATAGGTCAAATCGTTATCCAACTGAATTTCTTCCAATAGCACTGTGTCTCTCAAGGGTATGTCAGCCATCTCCACGTGGCACTTCTTCAACTGAGAAACGTGGAACACATCATGAACTCCTGACAATCCTTCGGGCAATTCCAACTTGTAGGCCACCTCTCCCATACGCTCCAAAACTCGATATGGTCCTACAAATCATGGCGCTAACTTTCCTTTAACTCCAAAACGCTTTGTTCCCCAAAGTGGTGATACTCGAAGATAAGCTCTATCTCCGACTTCATAAACTGTCTCCTTGCGTTTAGAATCTGCATAACTCTTCTGTCTGGACTGGGCTACCTTGAGCCTATCGCGAATCAATTTCACCTTCTGTTCAGACTCCTTAATCAAGTCAGGTCCAAACAACTGGCGGTCTCCAACTTCGTCCCACGACAACGGTGTCCTGCACCTCCTTCCGTACAAAGCTTCGAAAGGGGCCATCTTTAAACTGGTTTGGTAACTGTTGTTGTAAGAGAACTCTGCATATGGCAAATTATCGTCCCAACTAGATCCGTAATCTAGCACACAAGCTCTCAGCATATCCTCCAAAATCTGATTGACTCTCTCGGTCTGTCCATCTGTCTGTGGATGAAAAGCTATACTGAATTCTAGCCTGGTTCCCAAAGTTTCATGCAACTGCTTCCAGAACTTTGAGGTAAACTGGGTTCCTCTATCCGATACGATACTCCTCGGAACTTGATGCAGACATACGATCCTGGTCATGTATATCTTTGCCAACTTAGCACTGGTGTAAGTGGTCTTTACTGGGATGAAATGAGCTACTTTCGTCAATCGATCAACTACAACCCAAATCGAGTCATAGCCTGAACGAGTCCTGGGTAATCCCGTGATAAAATCCATGCCTAACTTATCCCACTTCCATTCGGGTATCGGAAATGGTTGTAACAATCCTGCTGGCTTCTGATGCTCTGCCTTTACTCTCTGACACACATCACAGACTGCTACATACTCTGCAATATCCTTCTTCATTCCGGTCCACCAGAAAATATCTTTCAAATCCAAATACATCTTGGTATTTCCTAGATGAATCGAATATGGTGAATCGTGTGCCTCTTGCAGAATCAACTTCCTAATCTCCGGGTCTTTGGGCACATAAACACGGTCTTCAAACCATAGGGTGTCATGCTCATCCTCACGAAATCCTTTAGCCTTTCCTTTGCTAACTTTCTCCTTAATAGAGGCAATCTCCTTGTCAGTCTTCCGAGCTTCTCTGATTCTATCCATCAAAGTTGACTGAATCTCCAATGCTGCTACATAGCCTCTCAGAACTATTTCCAAACATAGTTCACGAAGATTTTCTGCTAACTCCCTTGGTATTTCTCCCGTCATTAATGTATTGACGTGGCTCTTATGGCTTAATGCGTCAGCTACTACATTAGCCTTCCCGGGATGATAATGCAATTTAATATCATAATCCTTGATGAGCTCCAACCATCTCCTTTGTCTGAGATTCAACTCCTTCTGGGTGAAAATATACTTCAAACTCTTATGATCCGTGTACACCTCACAATGATTTCCAATCAGGAAATGTCTGCATGTGTTCAATGCATGCACTACGGCTGCTAACTCCAAATCATGCGTAGCATAATTCAACTCATGAGGCTTCAGTTGTCTTGAGGCATATGAAACAACTCTCCCTTCCTGCATAAGCACTGCTCCAAGTCCTCGACGTGAAGCATCGCAATACATCTCATAATCTTTGGTCTGGTCTGGCAAAATCAACACTGGTGAGGTAACCAAACGTTTCTTCAACTCCTGGTATCTATCTTCAACAACTCAGTCATAGGCTTCGCAATCTTTGAGAAATTCTCAATAAATCTCCGGTAGTATCCTGCGAGTCCAAGAAAACTCCGGATCTTTCCCACGGTGGTTGGTGCTTTCCATTTGGTTACGGTATCAACTTTAGTGGGATCAAGTTCTATACCTTATCAAGATATAATGTGTCCGGGGAATCCTACTTCCTTCAACCAGAACTCACATTTGCTGAACTTGGCATATAGTTGATGTTCTCTGAGCTTTCCAAGAACCAAACGCAAATGCTCATTATGCTCCTCTTCATTCTTTGAGTAGACCAGGATATCATCAATGAACACTACGACGAACTTATCCAAAAACTCCATAAATACTTTTTTCATCATGTTCATAAAATATGCGGGTGCGTTAATCAGACCAAATGACATAACGGTATACTCGTACAGCCCATACCTGGTGGTAAAAGCTATCTTAGGAATATCCTATTCCCGAATCTTCAACTGGTGGTATCCTGATCGTAGATTGATCTTGGAAAATACCTTAGCTCCTTGCAATCGATCAAACAGAGAATTGATCATCGGTAATCGACAACCATTGATTATTGATCAAATGAGCGAAAAGTTATACTAAAAAGAAAATCGGATCAGTAATCGCGATCAGAAAAATCGCGGGCTTAATCCGAGAAAAAGAAAAACGACGAACGTTCGTTAGAACGAACGAACGGACGAACGCTCGCTATTTAAATAAATCGGAAAAACCGATCTATTAAAAAAACCGAAACTAAAATAACCGGACGGTTTTTCGAAAGAAAAAAATGGCGCGGAAATCGAGGCGAGCTCGGGTGGCGTGTCGGGGGCGGCGGGCGGCGCGGCGTCGGCGTCGGCGTCGTCGGCGGCGGCGGGGCGCTAGGGGCAGCTCGGCTAGGGTTTGGCTGGGGCTGCCCCCCCCCTCCCGGCTTATAAAGGCGACCGGGCCAGGAGTCCGGGTCGGACACGGCCCGTTAGGTCGGTTAGTTTTTTTTAATAATTACGCGCTGAAGAAAAATAAAAAGAAATACTAAATGGACTCCAAAAATCCCGAAATAAATTTTCCCGGACTTCTAAAATCAAGCCGCGCAAGGTGAACATTTATTTGGGGACTAAATGCAATTTTGAAAAACGCACATTTTTCCTAAATTCAAATAAAATAACGAAAACTCTGAAATTAAATCTTATTTGATTTTATTATTAAATCCTCAATATTTCTTTATTTTGGGAAAGTCATTTTATTCCCTCTCTCATATTTTTGTAATAGAAATAATTGACGATAAAATAACAAAATCAAATGATCCTATTCTCAAAATTTGAGAAAACTCAAATATGAAAATAACGAAATCCCCAACTCTCTCCGTGGGTCCTTGAGTTGCGTAGAATTTCTAGGATCAACCAAAATGCAAAATAAAATATGATATGCATTTATGATCTAATGTATAACATTCCAAATTGAAAATTTGGGATGTTACAGCCTTCTGAGCCTCGGCCTTGGCACTCCTTACGCTCTCAAGGGCCGCGGCAAGCTCAGACTCTCGCGTCTTCGAGTCAAGCTCCAACGCCTCGTGCTTCGTCACAAGAGCCTGGAGCTCTTGCTGCACCTCGCCCACCCGAGCCTCGTGCTTCTCTCGCTCGGTGCGCTCCTGGGCCGCTTTCTCTTCAGCCTAGGCTAGCGCCTGCTTTAGGGTCGCCACCTCGGTCGTGGCCCCTAGCAAACATACAATGATCCTGTCATTTTTGCAATCGCGTCCTTTTATATATATACACATCTATAGACGGGGTATTACTTACCCTTGTTCTCTTCGAGCTGCCTCTTGACAAGGTCGAGCTCCTTCCAGGACCCCTCGAGGGCCTGCTTCAGTACGGCGACCTCCGCAATCAGTGCGGTGGACGCCAACAGCGAAGCCTACATATGCATATTGACATACTTATATTAGACTCCTGTGATATTATTTGATCCTCTGTTCGGCTTTTCCTTGTGAACATCGAACAGAGCATCAGGGGCTACTGTCTATGTGGTAATATTTCTACTGCATTTTAAAATACTTACCTCGAAGCCTGTTAGAAGGCTGGCACAAGCTTCAGTCAATCCGCTCTTGGCGGACTGAACCTTCTGGATCTCCGCGCTCATAACAGTGTGGTGCTCCTCGTCGATGGACGCGCTGCGAAGCGCTTCCAGCAGATTGTCCGGCGCCTCTGGATGGACAGAGGTCACCGGCACAGGTGTGTTGCCCCTCTTAGAAGGAGGCCGCCTGCCCGAGCCCGGAACTGCTGGAGGGTCCGGCACGGTGTTCGGCTGAGGGCCGAACTCGGAGCTCTCAGGGGCCCCGTCCCCTCGGCTCCCAGAGTCTGGAAGGTCGCCTTGAGGCGCCTCCGGGGCTGTCTCCCCTCGATCTGGTGCCTCTTGAGACACCACCTCGGCGTCGTCAGCAGGATGAGGGGAGGTGGCGGTCGGGACTGGATCGCTATCCATGTCCAACGAGCCCAGGGAGCCGTCCGATGATACATCAATGCTGGTTCGCGGCGGCCTGCATAATCATATTCGGTGTTAGGGAAAGTAGTGCGACAAAAGAATGCTATGAGTCACTCTAGTATCTGAATACCTACGATCTCCCCGGGGGCTTGGCCCGGGGCAACCACTCGTCCTCGCCCTCGTCGGCAGCGGTGGAACTGTCCGGAAGGAGAGTCCTCCCCTTCTTGGACACTTCGGCCTCCCCAGTTGGGGCGGCCTTCCTTCTCTTGTCTCCCCCGCCTGGAGGGGGAGCATCTTCTTCTTCCTCCTCATCTTCAGGGGAAGAGTGTGCCGCAGAGTTATTGGACGATGAGTCCAATAACACCTGGCGTCGGGAACTCTTTCGGGCTCCCTTGGCCTTCTTGGTCTTCTCTAGCACCTTGTAAGGAGCCGGAGCCAGCATCTCCATCAGGAGAGCACTCACAGTGTCTTCGGGCAAAGGGGCCGGACAGTTAATCTGCCTCGCCATCTCCACCCAGTCCTATCAAAGGCGTGGAGATTAGACCCTGCACATAATTAAGCTGGGAAAAATAAATGTCTTATGGGACGTATTAAACTCACCGAACATGCTAGGCGCTTTGCTCTTAGTCCGCGGTCCTCGGCAAGAGAAGGAGGGGCCTCGGCGCCCTTGAACAGCACCTTCCAGACGTCCTTGTGCGTCGTGTCAAAGAGCTCGCTCAGAGTCTGGTGCTGGGCCAGGTCAAACTCCCATAAGGTAAAATCCCGTTGTTGACATGGGAGGATCCGGCGAATGAGCATAACTCGGACTACGTTGACAAGCTTGAGCTTCTTGCTTGCCATACTCCGGATACATTTCTGGAGTCCATCCAGCTCCACCGATGAACCCCACGACAAGCCCTTCTCTTTCCAGGAAGTGAGCCTTGTAGGGAATCCGGATCGAAACTCAGGGGCTGCAGCCCATTTGGCGTCGCGCGGCTCGGTGATGTAGAACCACGCTGACTGCCATCCCTTTATTGTCTCCACGAAGGAGCCTTCGAGCCATATGACGTTAGGCATCTTACCCACCATGGCTCTGCCGCATTCTGCTTGTTGGCCTCATACCACCTTCGGCTTGATATTGAAGGTCTTTAACCACAGGCCGAAGTGGGGCCAGATGCGGAGGAAAACCTCACACACGACGATGAACGCCAAGATGTTGAGGATTAAGTTCGGGGCCAGATCATGAAAGTCCAGCCCGTAGTATAACATGAGACCGCGGACGAATGGATGGAGGGGAAACCCTAGTCCGCGGAGGAAGTGGTGGAGGAATACTACCCTCTCATGGGGCCTGGGAGTTGGGATGAGCTGCCCCTCATCTGGGAGTCGGTGCGCGATGTCGTCGGGCAGGTATCCGGCTCTCCTCAGTTTCTTGATGTCTCCCTCCGTGGCGGAGGAGACCATCCACTTGCCTCCCGCTCCGGACATGATTGGAGAAGGTGGAGGTGGGAAGTGCGGACTTGGGCGCTAGAGCTCGAGTGTGCGAAAACGGATGAGCGAAGGAGGAAGAAGGCGTGGATAGAAAGGTGAATCCTTATCCTTTTATATGGGCGGACGAAGCTAAGCGTCCCCACTTGCCTGGTAAAACTCGCTTATCCCCCAAGCACCGCAATTGATGGCGCGGTTGGGTTACCCACGTCCGTATTGATGAGAATCCCGTAATAAGGGGTCATGATCTCTGCTTTGACAAGACGTGTTGAAAAACTGCCTCGCGTTATGTGCTGGGCTGGTTAAAAGAAACGGTTCGAATAATCACCGGGCCATGACCTAACGTCATCTGCCAAAACAAGCCAGCAAATTAGATCTGCGAAAATATTATTCTCTCTATGGTGGAATGTGGAACTTATTTTGCAAGGACAGACACTATCCTCGTACTCAAATTCTTCTGTGATGTATTCGGAGAAGGAACCCGCCTTGCAATGCCGAAGATAATACTGCGCGCCGGACTCGTCGTCATTGAAGCCTGGTTCACGGGCTACTGAGGGAGTCCTGGATTAGGGGGTCTCCGGACAGCCGGACTATCTCCATTGGCCGGACTGTTAGACTATGAAGATACAAGATTGAAGACTTCGTCTCGTGTCTGGATGGGACTCTACTTGGCGTGGAAGGCAAGCTAGGCAATACGGATATGGATATCTCCTCCTTTGTAACCGACCTTGTGTAACCCTAACCCTCTCCGGTGTCTATATAAACCGAAGGGTTTTAGTCCGTAGGACAACAACCATAACATACAATCATACCATAGGCTAGCTTCTAGGGTTTAGCCTCCTTGATCTCGTGGTAGATCTACTCTTGTACTACCCATATTATCAATATTAATCAAGCAGGATGTAGGGTTTTACCTCCATCAAGAGGGCCCGAACCTGGGTAAAACATCGTGTCCCCTGCCTCTTGTTACCATCCGGCCTAGACGCACAGTTCGGGACCCCCTACCCGAGATCCGCCGGTTTTGACACCGACAGTGACCATCTTCACCCTACACCTCTCACGGATTGATCAACCTTAGGTCATCCACTTGAGGGAAAATTGCTACTGTCCTACAAAACTATGCGCTTGGAGGCCCAACATGTGTCTACAAGAATAAAGTTGCATAGTACACATCAAGCTCTTTTCTGGCGCCGTTACCGGGGAGGTGAGTGGTTGAAGGTATATCTTTAGATCTTGCAATCGAATCTTTTAGTCTCTTGTTTTATCACTAGTTTGGTTTATAAAAACAAAACTACAAAAAATGGAATTGATGTTGCATCATATTGTTCATCTTTATAATGTCTTTTGTGAAAATGATGGAAAGGAAAATTGTGCTCAATTGATAGAAGAAGAATTCAATAAAATGTTTGACATAAAATCTTTGAATTATGAGCATGATTGCAATGTTTATAGCATGATTTCTTTGAATATCCATGATGTTATTGATATGCAAAGCCATAAGCTTCGGGATGCTATATTTAATGAAGATGATATTTTTAGTCCCCAAGTTTTGATGAGAAAATTTGTTATGATGATAGAATTGTTAGGGAACGTAGTCATTTCAAAAAAATTCCTACGCACACGCAAGATCATGGTGATGCATAGCAACGAGAGGGGAGAGTGCTGTCCACATACCCTCGTAGAGCGAAAGAGGAAGCGTTAGCACAACGCGGTTGATGTAGGTGTACGTCTTCACGATCCGGCCGATCAAGTACCGAACGTACGGCACCTCCGAGTTCAACACACGTTCAGCCCGATGATGTCCCTCGAACTCCGATCCAGCCGAGTGTTGAGGGAGAGTTTCGTCAGCATGACGGCGTGGTGACGATGTTGATGTTCTACCGACGCAGGGCTTCGCCTAAGCACCACTACAGTATTATCGAGGTGGACTATCGTGGAGGGGGGCACTGCACACAGCTAAGAGATCAATGATCTAATGTTGTGTCTCTAGGGTGCCCCCTGCCCCTTTATATAAAGGAGCAAGGGGGGTGCGGCCGGCCAGGGCATAGGCGCGCCAGGAGGAGTCCTACACCCATCGGGAGTAGGACTCCCTCCCCTTTCCTAGTTGGATTAGGACTTGGGATGGGGGGAGAAGGAAAGAGGGGGTGTAACGCCCTCGATGCGGCTATATCTCCTACGTGTAGAGGCATGACTTAGAGGCATAACCGCATTGAAAGCAATGTCGCAAGTAAGGTAATCTTCACAACATCCCATGTAAATAGATAATAAAAGGGGAAGGTACATAGTTGGCTTACACTCAGCACGTCAAACAAAGTACATAAATAGCATTACATCATCCAATCACTCATGGCCCGACTATGGCGCGAAAATAAAAGATCAACCCAACATGCGACACGGTCCCGATCGCCCCAACTGGGCACCACTACTGATCATCAGGGAAAGACACATAGTAACGGCGTGAGTCCTCGTCAAACACCCACTTGAGCTCAAGCGCGTCATCTGGAACGGAGTCATCAGGCACTGCATCTGGTTTGGAAGTAATCTGTGAGCCACAGGGACTCAGCAATCTCGCACCCTCGCGATCAAGACTATTTAAACTTATAGGTAAGGCAAGGTAAATATGTGGAGCTGCAGCAAGCGACTAGCATATATGGTGGCTAACCTGTTCACGAAAGAGAGCGAGAAGAGAAGGCAAAGCACGAACGAATAACTAGAGAACAACATGCGGCAAGCATTACTCCAACATCGTGTTCACTTCCCAGACTCCGCCGAGAAGAGACCATCACGGTAACTCACACAGTTGATTCATTTTAATTAAGTTAAGGTTCAAGTTATCTACAACCGGACATTCACAAATTCCCATCTGCCCATAACCGCGGGCACGGCTTTCGAAAGTTCAAATCCCTGCAGGGGAGTCCCAACTTAGCCCATGACAAGCTCTCACGGTCAACGAAGGAATAAACCTTCTCCCGAGACATTCCGATCAGACTTGGTATCCCGGTTCTACAAGACACTTCGACAAGTTAAAACAAATCCAGCAACACCACCCAAATGTGCCGACAAATCCCGATAGGAGCTGCACATATCTCGTTCTCAGGGCACAATCGGATAAGCAATCCATACAACTAAAACCAGCCCTCAAGTTTCCCCGAGGTGGCGCTGCAAGGGGCTCTATGTTGGACCAACACTCAGAGGAGCACTGGCCCGGGGGGGGGGGGGTTAAATAAGATGACCCTCGGGCTCCGGAAACCCAATGGAAAAAGAGGCTAGGTGGCAAATGGTCCAAGGTTGGGCATTGCTGGAGAAGCTTTATTCAAGGCGAACTATCAAGGGGTTCCCATTATCACCCAACCGCATAAGGAACGCAAAATCCGGGAACATAACACTGATATGACGGAAACTAGGGCGGCAAGAGTGGAACAAAACACTAGGCGAGAGGCCAAGCCTTCCACCCTTTACCAAGTATATAGATGCATTAAGATAACAAGATAATATAATGATATCCCAACAAGTAAATAATGTTCCAACAAGGAACGGTCTCCAATCTTCACCTGCAACTAGCAACGCTATAAGAGGGGCTGAGCAAAGCGGTAACATAGCCAATCAACGGTTTGCTAGGACATGGTGGGTTAGAGGTTTAACATGGCAATTTGGGAGGCATGATAAGCAAGTGGTAGGCATCGTAGCATAGGCATAGCAAAAGAGTGAGCATCTAGCAAAGCAAAGATAGAAGTGATTTCGAGGGTATGATCATCTTGCCTGCAAAGTTGTCAGAGTTGACTGGATCCTCGAAAGAAAACTCAACGGGCTCCTCGTTAGCGAACTCGTCTCCCGGCTCTACCCAAACAAGACAAACAAGCAAACGGAACACAATCAACCACGTGCAAAGCTCAAACAACATGATGCAAACATGGTATGCTATGCGGGATGCGATATGTGATGCATATGCAAGATTTGACAAGGAATGAATGAACCTGGCCTCAACTTGGAAATCCAAGTGTGCCACTGGAAAGGTGAGATGATTTCGCTTGAAAACGATATAAAGATCACCGGAATCGGAGTCACGGTTTGGAAAGCAATTCAAATATGACAACGGTCTGCGATATACAGCAAGTAGCCATCTAAATGCAACAAGTTAAACATGCTACAGCACCCAAACATGACAACAAAATACATGGTAGGGATCCATTCATGATGCTTAACAAAAGATGAACACTGAGCTACGGCCAATTCATCCATTAACAGGTTCAAACAAACATGGCAAAAATGCATTTGGTAAACAGATTTCAAACTTGTGAAATTAACACTTGTCTAGAATTTTCAGATCAGGTAGCACACTTTGGAGCATGAAAACTATATGCTACAGGGCCTGAACATGACAAAGTAAAGAATGGCATGGAGCTACTCAAAGAGCTTAACAAAAGTCCCTTTGTGACCTTGAGCCAAAAGGGATCAGAAAATACATTTGCAAGCATGTGAACATGGCAAAAACTTAAACAGATCACAGACTTATTGAAAACTGGAGCATGCAAAATCAGATATCAAGTAGGCATGTTTACAAGATCGATGCACTCACTACAGAGCAAGTCATGACAATCTAAGCATACACCCATCAAGAATACACATTATACAAGCTAGACATGGCAAGAACAATAACATAGCATGCACGGATCAACTACAACATCCTCGGCAAAATCGCTAACAAGTAGACAATCTGCCCAGATTCATGAAATAGCAAAAGTAGAGCTCGATTGACTCAAGCTAGGGTGCTCCATAATTGCAAACAAAGACATGGATGGATAGAGCACTACAAGATTAACAAAACATCCTTATTGATCATTTGCTGCTTCTGAAGCAGCTATGTACTCTGCTTCACATGTAGATCCCACCACGACGCTTTGTTTAGAACTGCACCAACTGGCAGCTCCACTGTTCAATGTAAACACGTATCCGTTTTGTGATTTAGAATCGTCCGGATCAGTGTCAAAGCTTGCATCAACGTAACCATTTACGATGAGCCCTTTGTCACCTCCATAAACGAGAAACATATCCTTAGTCCTTTTCAGGTATTTCAGGATGTTCTTGACCGCTGTCCAGTGATCCACTCCTGTGTTACTTTGGTACCTCCCTGCTAGACTTATAGCAAGGCACACATCAGGTCTGGTACATAGCATTGCATACATGATAGATCCTATGGCTGAAGCATAGGGAACATCTTTCATTTTCTCTCTATCTTTTGCAGTGGTTGAGCATTGAGTCTTACTCAACTTCACACCTTGTAACATAGGCAAGAATCCTTTCTTTGCTTGATCCATTTTGAACTTCTTCAAAACTTTGTCAAGGTATGTGCTTTGTGAAAGTCCAATTAAGCGTGTTGATCTATCTCTATAGATCTTGATGCCCAATATATAATCAGCTTCACCGAGGTCTTTCATTGAAAAACTCTTATTCAAGTATCCCTTTATGCTATCCAGAAATTCTATATCATTTCCAATCAACAATATGTCATCCACACACTTTGTTAGAAATGCTATAGAGATCCCACTCACTTTCTTGTAAATACAGGCTTCTCCAAAAGTATGTATAAAACCAAATGCTTTGATCACACTATCAAAGCGTTTATTCCAACTCCGAGAGGCTTGCACCAGTCCATAAATGGATCGCTGGAGCTTGCACACTTTGTTAGCTCCCTTTGGATCGACAAAACCTTCCGGTTGCATCATATACAACTCTTCTTCCAAAAATCCATTCAAGAATGCAGTTTTGACATCCATCTGCCATATTTCATAATCATAAAACGCGGCAATTGCTAACATGATTCGGACAGACTTAAGCATCGCTACGGGTGAGAAGGTCTCATCGTAGTCAATCCCTTGAACTTGTCGAAAACCTTTCGCAACAAGTCAAGCTTTGTAGACAGTAGCGTTACCGTCAGCGTCAGTCTTCTTCTTGAAGATCCATTTATTCTCAATTGCTTGCCGATCAACAGGAAAGTCAACCAAAGTCCACACTTTGTTCTCATACATGGATCCCATCTCGGATTTCATGGCCTCAAGCCATTTAGCAGAATCTGGGCTCACCATCGCTTCTTCATAGTTCGTAGGTTCATCATGATCTAGTAGCATGACTTCCAGAACAGGATTACCGTACCACTCTGGTGCAGATCTTAATCTGGTTGACCTACGAGGTTCAGTAGCAACTTGATCTAAAGTTTCATGATCATTATCATTAACTTCCTCACTAATTGGTGTAGGTGTCACAGAAACCGTTTTCTGTGATGAACTACTTTCCAATAAGGGAGTAGGTACAGTTACCTCATCAACTTCTATTTTCCTCCCACTCACTTCTTTCGAGAGAAACTCCATCTTTAGAAAAACTCCAAATTTGGCAACAAAAGTCTTGCCTTCAGATCTGTGATAGAAGGTGTACCCAACAGTTTCCTTTGGGGGTCCTATGAAGACACATTTCTCCGATTTGGGTTCGAGCTTATTAGGTTGAAGCTTTTTCACATAAGCATCGCAGCCCCAAACTTTTAGAAACGAAAACTTTGGTTTCTTGCCAAACCATAGTTCATAAGTCATCGTCTCAACGGATTTCGATGGTGCCCTATTTAACGTGAATGCGGCCATCTCTAAAGCATAACCCAAAAATGACAGCGGTAAATCTGTCAGAGACATCATAGATCGCACCATATCTAGTAAAGTACGATTACGATGTTCTGACACACCATTACGCTGTGGTGTTCTAGGTGGCGTGAGTTGCGAAACTATTCCGCATTGTTTCAAATGTAGACCAAACTTGTAACTCAAATATTCTCCTCCATGATCAGATCGTAGAAACTTTATTTTCTTGTTACGATGATTTTCAACTTCACTCTGAAATTCTTTGAACTTTTCAAATGTTTCAGAATTATGCTTCATTAAGTAAATATACCCATATCTGCTTAAATCATCTATGAATGTGAGAAAATAACGATATCCGCCACGAGCCTCAACATTCATCGGACCACATACATCTGTATGTATGATTTCCAACAAATCTGTTGCTCTCTCCATAGTTCCGGAGAACGGCGTTTTAGTCATCTTGCCCATGAGGCACGGTTCGGAAGTACCAAGTGATTCATAATCAAGTGGTTCCAAAAGTCCATCAGTATGGAGTTTCTTCATGCGCTTTACACTGATATGACCTAAACGACAGTGCCACAAATAAGTTCCACTATCATTATCAACTCTGCATCTTTTGGCTTCAACATTATGAATGTGTGTGTCACTACTATCGAGATTCAATAAGAATAGACCACTCTTCATGGGTGCATGACCATAAAAGATATTACTCATATAAATAGAACAACCATTATTCTCTTATTTAAATGAATAACCGTCTCGCATCAAACAAGATCCAGATATAATGTTCATGCTGAACGCTGGCACCAAATAACAATTATTTAGGTCTAATACTAATCCCGAAGGTAGATGTAGAGGTAGCGTGCCGACCGCGATCACATCGACTTTGGAACCATTTCCCACGCGCATCGTCACCTCGTCCTTAGCCAATCTTCGCTTAATCCGTAGCCCCTGTTTCGAGTTGCAAATATTAGCAACAGAACTAGTATCAAATACCCAGGTGCTACTGCGAGCATTAGTAAGGTACACATCAATAACATGTATATCACATATACCTTTGTTCACCTTGCCATCCTTCTTATCCGCCAAATACTTGGGGCAGTTCCGCTTCCAGTGACCAGTCTGCTTGAAGTAGAAGCACTCAGTTTCAGGCTTAGGTCCAGACTTGGGTTTCTTCTCTTGAGTAGCAACTTGCTTGCTGTATTTCTTGAAGTTCCCCTTCTTCTTCACTTTGCCCTTTTTCTTGAAACTAGTGGTCTTGTTGACCATCAACACTTGATGCTCCTTCTTGATTTCTACCTCCGCAGCCTTTAGCATTGCGAAGAGCTCGGGAATTGTTTTATTCATCCCTTGCATATTATAGTTCATCACGAAGCTCTTGTAGCTTGGTGGCAGTGATTGAAGAACTCTGTCAATGACAACATCAACCGGAAGATTAACTCCCAGTTGAGTCAAGTGATTATGGTACCCAGACATTTTGAGTATATGTTCACTGACAGAACTATTCTCCTCCACCTTGCAGCTATAGAACTTATTGGAGACTTCATATCTCTCAGTCCGGGAAATTGCTTGAAATATTAACTTCAACTCCTAGAACATCTCATATGCTCCATGACGTTCAAAACGTCGTTGAAGTCCCGGTTCTAAGCCGTAAAGCATGGCACACTGAACTATCGAGTAGTCATCAACACGCAACTGCCAGGCATTCACAATGTCTGCAGTTGCTGGCGTAGGAGGTACACCTAGCGGTGCTTCCAGGACGTAATTCTTCTGTGCAGCAATGAGGATAATCCTCAAGTTACGGACCTAGTCCGTGTAATTGCTACCATCATCTTTCAACTTTGCTTTCTCAAGAAACGCATTAAAATTCAACGGAACAACAACACGGGCCATCTATCTACAATCAACATAGACAAGCAAGATACTATCAGGTACTAAGTTCATGATAAATTTAAGTTCAATTAATCATATTACTTAAGAACTCCCACTTAGATAGGCATCCCTCTAATCCTCTAAGTGATCACGTGATCCAAATCAACTAAACCATGTCCGATCATCACGTGAGATGGAGTAGTTTCAATGGTGAACATCACTATGTTGATCATATCTACTATATGATTCATGCTCGACCTTTCGGTCTCCGTGTTCCGAGGCCATATCTGTTATATGCTAGGCTCATCAAGTTTAACCTGAGTATTCCGCGTGTGCAACTGTTTTGCACCCATTGTATTTGAACGTAGAGCCTATCACACCCAATCATCATGTGGTGTCTCAGCACGAAGAACTTTCACCACGGTGCATACTCAGGGAGAACACTTACACATTGATTATTTAGTGAGGGATCATCTTATAATGCTACCGTCAATCAAAGCAAGATAAGATGCATAAGAGATAAACATCACATGCAATCAATATAAGTGATATGATATGGCCATCATCATCTTGTTCTTGTGATCTCCATCTCCGGAGCACTGTCATGATCACCATCGTCACCGGTGCGACACCTTGATCTCCATCGTAGCATCGTTGTCGTCTCGCCAGTCTTATGCTTCCATGACTATTGCTACCGCTTAGTGATAAAGCAAAGCATTACAGGGCGATTGCATTGCATACAATAAAGTGACAACCATATGGCTCCTGCCAGTTGCCGATAACTTAGGTTACAAAACATGATCATCTCATACAATAAAATTTAGCATCATGTCTTGACCATATGACATCACAACATGCCCTGCAAAAACAAGTTAGACGTCCTCTACTTTGTTGTTGCAAGTTTTACGTGGCTGCTACGGGCTTAGCAAGAACCGTTCCTACCTACGCATCAAAACCACAACGATAGTTTGTCAAGTTGATGTTGTTTTAACCTTCGCAAGGACCGGGCGTAGCCACCTGTGTGCAAAGCATGTCGGTAGAACCAGTCTCGCATAAGCGTACGTGTAATGTCGGTCTGGGCCGCTTCATCCAACAATACCGCCGAACCAAAGTATGACATGCTGGTAAGCTGTATGACTTATATCTCCCACAACTCACTTGTGTTCTACTCGTGCATATGACATCTACGCATAAAACCAGGCTCGGATGCCACTGTTAGGGAACGTAGTAATTTCAAAAAAAAATCCTACGCACACGCAAGATCATGGTGATGCATAGCAACGAGAGGGGAGAGTGTTGTCCATGTACCCTCGTAGAACGAAAGCGGAAGCGTTAGCACAACGTGGTTGATGTAGTCTTACGTCTTCACAATCCGACAGATCAAGTACCGAACGTACGGCACCTCCGATTCAGCACACGTTCAGCCCGATGACGTCCCTCGAACTCCGATCCAGCCGAGTGTTGAGGGGGAGTTTCGTCAGCATGACGGCGTGGTGACGATGTTGATGTTCTACCGACGCAGGGCTTCGCCTAAGCACCGCTACAGTATTATCGAGGTGGACTATAGTGGAAGGGGGCACCGCACACGGCTAAGAGATCAATGATCTAATGTTGTGTCTCTAGGGTACCCCCTGCCCCTGTATATAAAGTAGCAAGGGGGTGCGGCCGGCCAGGGCATAGGCGCGCCAGGAGGAGTCCTACTCCCACCGGGAGTAGGACTCCCTCCCCTTTCCTAGTTGGATTAGGACTTGGGAGGGGGGAAGAAGGAAAGAGGGGGGCCGACCCCCTTGCCCTAAACCAATTCGGTTTGGGCCTTGGGGGGGGCGCCCCACACTTCCTTAGCTTCCCTCCTTTTCCACTAAGGCCCATGTAGGCCCATTAAGCCCCTGGGAGTTCCGGTAACCTCCCGGTACTCCGGTAAAATCCCGATTTCACCCGGAACACTTCCGATATCCAAGCATAGGCTTCCAATATATCAATCTTCATGTCTCGACCATTTCGAGACTCCTCGTCATGTCCGTAATCGTATCCGGGACTCCGAACAACCTTCGGTACATCAAAACATAAAACTCATAATATAATTGTCATCGTAGCGTTAAGCGTGCGGACCCTACGGGCTCGAGAACTATGTAGACATGACCGAGACACGTCTCCGATCAATAACCAATAGCGGAACCTGGATGCTCATATTGGTTCCTACATATTCTACGAAGATCTTTATCGATCAGACCGCATAACAACATACATTGTTCCCTTTGTCATCGGTATGTTACTTGCCCGAGATTCGATCGTCGGTATCTCAATACCTAGTTCAATCTCGTTACCGGCAAGTCTCTTTACTCGTTCTGTAATACATCATCCCGCAACTAACTCATTAGTTGCAATGCTTGCAAGGCTTAAGTGATGTGCATTACCGAGAGGGCCCAGAGATACCTCTCCGACAATCGGAGTAACAAATCCTAATCTCCAAATACGCCAACCCAACAAGTACCTTCGGAGACACCTGTAGAGCACCTTTATAATCACCCAGTTATGTTGTGACGTTTGGTAGCACACAAAGTGTTCCTCCGGTAAACGGGAGTTGCATAATCTCATAGTCATAGGAACATGTATAAGTCATGAAGAAAGCAATAGCAACAAACTAAACGATCAAGTGCTATGCTAACGGAATGGGTCAAGTCAATCACATCATTCTCCCAATGATGTGATCCCGTTAATCAAATGACAACTCATGTCCATGGTTAGGAAACTTAACCATCTTTGATTAATGAGCTAGTCAAGTAGAGGCATACTAGTGACATTCTGTTTGTCTATGTATTCACACATGTATTATGTTTCCAGTTAATACAATTCTAGCATGAATAATAAACATTTATCATGATATAAGGAAATAAATAATAACTTTATTATTGCCTCTAGGGCCTATTTCCTTCAAGAATGCCTCCTATTTATGATGATTATGGTGCTGACATGTATGCTATTTTGAATAATGATAACCATGAAACTTGTCATGGCGATTTTAATTTTCAATCACATGATAGTTATTTTGTTGGATTTGCTTGGAGAGTAATAAATTTTCTATGCTTGTGGATCATGAAAAGAATGCTTTATGTGATAGCTATATTGTTGAATTCATTCATGATGCTACTGAAAATTACTATGAGAGAGGAACATATGCTTGTAGGTATTGCAATAATATCAAGTTTCCTCTCTATGTGTTGAAAATCTTGAAGTTTTGCTTGTTTTGCCTTCCTATGCTAGTTGATTCTAGTTGCCATAAATTGTTTGATCACAAAATACCTATGCATAGGAAGTGGATTAGACTTAAATGTGCTTGTTATGTGTTTCATGATGCTCTTGTTATGTTTCAATTCTTATCTTTCATGCAAGCATTATTGAAATCATCATGCCTAGCTAAAAGGCATTAAAGAAAAGTGCTTGTTGGGAGACAACCCAATACTTTTACCTACTGTTTTTGTGTGTGTTCACATGATTAGGGTAACGTAGTAATCATGTTTTATTTCTTTTGTTTCAATAAAGTGTCAAGTAAGACCTTTGGGATTGCTAACGGCGATAGTTGATTTGATCTTGCTGTAAAACAGAAACTTTTGCGCCCAGGAAAACAATTATAATTTTTAACAGAAGAGCGATAAAAATGCCGATTTTTTGCAGAAGATTAATAGACATATTAACCAGGTTTTCCTATTTTTTCAGAAATTTTGGAGTAGCATAAATATGGTTGGAGTACAGATTACTACAGATTGTTCTGTTTTTGACAGATTCTGTTTTTCAATTCATAGTTTGCTTGTTTCCTAGTTTCATGGATTATATTGCTCAATATAAATTGTAGAGATGATATTATACAGTAGGCATTGTGTGAGAACAATTATGAATCTTGTCTTTGGCAATACCACAAGTGAAATGGTTTGCTCTTTATCATACTAACCTATCTCACAAAGTTCCGTTAAGTTTTGTGTGATTGAAGTTTTCAAGTTTTGGGTGAGATGTCGATATGAGGAGAATGAGTAGTGACAAGACCCTAAGCTTGGGGATTCCCAAAGAACCCTAAGGTAATATTCAAGTAATATCCAAGCAACTAAGCTTGGGGATGCCCTGGAAGGCATCCCCTCTTTCTTCTCCAACATTATCGGTAACCTCACTTGGAGCTATGTTTTCATTCGTCACATGATAGGTGTTTTTCTTGGAGCATCAATTTATTTTGTTAGGATTTTCTTGCTGTTATTTATAATAATGTTTTTCATCTTTAATTTCAATAAAAGTGGCATTTATAGCCTTTACTATGCTTATTTTAAAGTATATATGTTGCTGTTTGAAAATAGAAAGTTTACCGCTGTTGCAAAAATTCCCTAGAAAAGTCAGAATGTGATAAAATGTTGAAACTTTTTGGAAAATGAGCTCTGATAATTTTCTACAGTGTGATAAATTTTCATAACTTTTGGAGTTAGGGAAGTATTGATACTCTTTCATTCTTTACAGACTATACTGTTTTGGCAGATTGCTATTATGTTTGCATATGTTTGCTTGTTTAATGATTCTATTTAAGGATAGGAGTATTTAATATGCAGAGGAATTTAGTATGCAATGTTGAAGAATAATTTTAGCGATTTCCTACAGTATATAATGATAAGGATTTTGCATTGGTTTATACTAACTTACCTCACGAGTTCTTGTTGAGTTTTGTGTGGATGAAGCTTTTGAGATTTAGGAAAACCGTGATATGAGAAGAATTAAGGAGACACAAAAGCTCAAGATTATGTATGCCCAAGGCATCCCAATATAATATTCAAGAAGTCTCAAGCGTCTAAGTTTGGGGATGCCCCGGTAGGCATCCCACCTTTCTTCTTCAACAATTATCGGTTAGCATCGGTTGAGCCTAAGTTTTTGCTTCTTCAGATGATGCGTGCTATCCTTGGATTGTCATTTTATTTTTGTTTTGTTTTCTGTTTTAATAAAGTACTTAGATCATAAAGTTTTTAAATAAAATAGTGTCCTCAAATAGTTGCCAGGGAGGCTAAGTAAGCGGCATTCACATCCCGTCAACAAAGCTCTTTTCTATGGAATTGCTCTTGTACTTCACTTATATCCTATGAGTAAACTGTTGAATAAATTGAATGTCATGGAGTTGAAATCATATCATGCCTAGTGGTAGCCTCACATTGGATTTAGAAAGTTAAATCTTTTGAGGCTTGACAATCACAATTTTGGTCATACAAGCAATTCCCGAATAATTAGTATAAGGAAGATAACTTTCACATATAAATACACTATCATGGAAACCTTTTGTGATTGTGAGCTCCCATCAAAATATTATATGCAAAAATTGTTGACATTAGACAAGGAAGACAACATAACGGTTTATGTTTGTTCATATTCACATCGAAGTTATATTGTCATAGATCCTTCAAGATGTGGTGCTTGCCCCCCATCTTTGCTAGCCAAAAATTCCACACCAAGTAGAGATACTACTTGTGCATCCAAAACCCTTAAACCCAAATCTTCTTTCAAGAGTCCACCATACCTACCAAAGGATTGAGCAAGATCCTTCAAGTAAGTTGTCATCCGTGCAATAAGGCAATAAAAATTGCTTCTAAAAGTGTAAGATCATTTAGTGTAAGAGAAAATTGAGCATTGTACGAACTTGTGATGGTAAAGCAATAAAAGCGACAGACTACATAATAAAGGTTGCTATCACAAGGGGCAATATAACGTGACATTCTTTTGCACTAAGGGATTGAGCATACAAACAAATAAGTGAATAGCAACCTCTGTTTCCCTCTGCGAAGGGCCTATCTTTTACTTTTTAGTATTTACTTTTATGCAAAGAGTCAAAGTATTCCTCTCTATTCCTTTTTATTTTGGGACAATTACATTTGAGCCCCTAGTTGTGTCACACCCGTGTGTTTTGCCCCTAAATTCAAAAAACCCTCATTTCTATCCAAGCTCGTTTACTCCTCTTATGTTTTTGCCCTTTGACCGTTTGACTGCAACTTTGAAAACTTCATAACGAATTAATACTAACTCACAAAAATGCAAATAAGATATCAAAATGATCGGAAAAACATCACCTATATGTGCATGCCATTTGCATTCATGATAAAAGTACTGAAAAGTCCCTATCTCAGTTTGAGCTCATATGATGTCTTTTGTCATGAATGCCCTTTTTGTCATGAATGCAAATGACATGCACATATAGGTGATGTTTTTCCGGACATTTTGATATCTTATATGCATTTTTCTGAGTTAGTATGAATTCGTTATGAAGTTTTCAAAGTTACGGTCAAACGGTCAAAGGGCAAAAACATAAGAAGAGCAAACGAGCTCGGGCAGAAACGAGGGTTTTTTGAATTTAGGGGCAAAACACATGGGTGTGACACAACTAGGGGCTCAAATGTAATTGTCCCTTTTATTTTCTCTTTTGGTAAGCATCATGTGGTGAGGAAAGATCTAGGCACATATGTCTAGTTGAATATTGGTAGCATGAGTTATTATTGTTGACATCACCCTTGAGGTGAATACGTTGGGAGGCAAAATTATAAGCCCCTATCTTTCTATGTGTTTGGTTGAAACGTTTTGCTCATGTGTATGCAGTGAGTGTTAGCAATCATAGGAGACTATATGATGGTTGAGTATGTGGAGCTCTTACTTAAACTTTGTTGAATAAGTTGAATTGCAATTGCTTGGTGACTGAGAACATGGGTTGTTGGGTTTCAAGAGAATTCATTGTTTGAACCTTAACATGTGAATTGGTTGCTACTATAACATGAGAAGTTTTATAAGAAAGAATTGTTGTTATGATGCTAGGGAAAGTGATTGAAATTATCATTGGTCAAACTTGTGCACTTTGCTAGCATTCACACTTCATAAATTATTTCTTTTATCATTTACCTACTCGAGGACGAGTAGGAATTAAGCTTGGGGATGCTGATACGTCTCCAACGTATCTATATTTTATGAAGTATTCATGCCAATATATTATTATTCTTGGATGTTTTACAATCATTTTATAGCAACTTCATATCATTTTTGGGACTAACCTATTGACCCAGTGCCAAGTGCCAGTTGTTGTCTTTTGCTTGTATTTTACATCGCAGAAAATCAATATCAAACGGAGTCCAAACACCACGAAACTTTTTGAGGATTTTTATGGGCCAGAAGGCTCCCGATGGGCCAAAGCAGCACCTAGGGGGTGCCCCGAGGGGGGCACAACCCACCAGGGCGCGCCAGGGTCCCCTGGCGCGCCCAGGTGGGTTGTGCCCCCTCGGCGGCCTCTCGTACCCCTTCTTTGCACTATAAATTCCCAAATATTCCGAAACCCTTCGGTGTTAACCTAGATCAGAAGTTCCGCCCGCCGCAGGGCTCCGTAGCCACCGAAAACCAACCAAGATCATCTCCGGTGGCCATCTTCATCATCCCGGCGGCCACCACAATGAGGAGGGAGTACTCCATCCTCGGGGCTGAGGGTTTGTACCAGTAGCTATGTGTTTAATCTCTCTCTCTCTCTCTTGTGGCCTATATCATGGGCTTTGTCAATATAGATGGATCATATGATGTTTACACCCCTCTATACTCTTGTTGTGATGAATTGAATTTTTACCCTTTGAAGTTTTGTCACGTTGGATTGAATGTTCAGATTTGAGAACACAGGATGTATGTCTTGCGGTATGTATACTTGAGGTGACAATGGGGTATCTTATTGATTCACTTGATATACGTTATGACACTCAACTTGCGGATTCCCGCGGTGATATTGGGGTAATCTATGCATAGGGGTTGATGCACATTTTTATTATCTTTTCTCTGATAGAAACTTTGGGTCTCTTTGTAGTTCTTTGTGTGGATTGAGTATTATGAATATGCTTTGGTGTTATTCTAGTACGAACTCTATGATAGATCGAACGGAAAAAATAGCTTTGCGTTATTTTAGTATGAACTCTTGAATAGATCGAGCGGAAAGAATAGCTTTGAGGTGGTTTCGTACCCTACAAACAATTCCTATCTTTTGTTCTCCGCTAATAGGAACTCGGGAGTGATTCTTCGTTGCACTTTGAGGGATAATCATATGATCCAACTATGTTAGCATTGTTGAGAGATTGCACTAGCGAAAGTACAGACCCTAGGCCTTGTTTTTAAGCATTCCAATACCATTTTTCTGCCCGTTTACTATTTGCTACCTTGCTGTTTTTATTTATTTAGATTATAAAAATATATTTCTACCATCCATATAACACTTTTATCACCATCTCTTCGCCGAACTAGCGCACCTATACAATTTTCCATTGTATTGGGTGTGTTGGGGACATAAGGGATTTCTTGTATTTGGTTGCAGGGTCGTTTGAGAGAGACTATCTTCATCCTACACCTCTCACGGATTGATAAACCTCAGGTCATCCACTTGAGGGAAAATTGCTACTGTGCTACAAAACTCTGCGCTTGGAGGCCCAGCACGTGTCTACAAGAATAAAGTTGCGTAGTAGACATCGTAAAGCATGGCACATTGAACCATCGAGTAGTCATCAGATCGAGATTGTCAGACGCTCATAACATCAGCATCTGCTCCCACATCAAGCCTTTCACCTAGCCATGCATCAAGAGCATAATTCTTCTGTGCAGCAATGATGATAATCCTCAAGTTACGGACCCAGTCCGTGTAGTTGCTACCATCATATTTCAACTTAGCTTTCTCTAGGAACGCATTAATATTCAAGGGAACGGTAGCACAGTCCATTGATCTACAACATTGATATGCAAAAACTATCAGGACTTAAGTTCATGATAAATTAAGTTCAATTAATTATATTACTTAAGAACTCCCACTTAGATTGACATCCCTCAAGTCATCTAAATGATACGTGATCCAAATCAACTAAACCATGTCCGATCATCACATGAGATGGAGTAGTCTTCAATGGTGAACATCTCTATGTTGATCATATCTACTATATGATTCACGTTCGACCTTTCGGTCTCCAGTGTTCCGAGGCCATGTCTATACATGCTAGGCTCATCAAGTTTAACCCGAGTATTTCACATGTGCAAAACTGTCTTGCACCCGTTGTATGTGAACGTAGAGCCAATCACACCCGATCATCACGTGGTGTCTCAACACGACGAACTGGCGCAACGGTGCATACTCAGGTAGAACACTTATACCTTGAAATTTTAGTTAAGGGATCATCTTATAATGCTACTGCCGTACTAAGAAAAATAAGATGCATAAAAGATAAACATCACATGCAATCAAAATATGTGACATGATATGGCCATCATCATCTTGTGCCTTTGATCTTCATCTCCAAAGCACCGTCATGATCTCCATCGTCACCGGCTTGACACCTTGATCTCCATCATAGCGGCGTCGTCGTCTCACCAACTATTGCTTCTACAATTATCGCTAATGCATAGTGATAAAGTAAAGCAGTTACATGGTGTTTGCATTTCATACAATAAAACGACAACCGTAAGGCTCCTGCCAGTTGCCGATAACTTTTACAAAACATGATCATCTCATACAATAACGTATATCACATCATGTCTTGACCATACCACATCACAACATGCCCTGCAAAAACAAGTTAGACGTCATCTACTTTGTTGTTGCAAGTTTTACGTGGCTGCTACGGTCTTATAGCAAGACCTGTTCTTACCTACGCATCAAAACCACAACGGTGATTTATCAAGTTTGCTGTTTTAACCTTCAACAAGGACCGGCCGCAGTCAAATTCGATTCAACTAAAGTTGGAGAAATAGACACCCGTCAGCCACCTTTATGCAAAACTAGTTGCATGTCTGTCGGTGGAACCGGTCTCATGAACGTGGTCTTGTAAGGTTGGTCTGGTCCGCTTCATCCAACAATACCGCCGATCAAAATAAGACATTGGTGATAAGCAGTATGATGATTACCGCCCACAACTCTTTGTGTTCTACTCATGCATATCATCTACACATAGACCTGGCTCGGATGCCACTATTGGGAAACGTAGCATGCAATTTTAAAAAAATTCCTACACTCACGCAAGATCTGTCTAGGAAATGCATAGCAATGAGAGGGGGGAGCATCTTCATACCCTTGAAGATCGCAAAGTGGAAGCGTTTATCAACGCGGTTGATGTAGTCGTACACCTTCATGATCCATCCCGATCAAGTACTGAACGTACGACACCTCCGCGTTCAGAGCACATGTTCAGCTTGATGACGTCCTCGCCTTCTTGATCCAGCAAGATGGGCAAAGTAGTAGAGGAGTTCTGGCAGCACGACGGCATGGTGACGGTTGGCGATGAAGAAAAATCTCCACAGGGCTTCGCCAAGCACTATAGAAACAAGATGGAGGATAAACTAGAGGGGACGGGGTTGCCGGCACATGGCTTGGTGAATCTTGATGTGTCTTGGGTACTAGCCCTGCCGCTCTATTTAGCCTTGGGGTCGAAACTTGGAGTAAAAGCCTCCTCAAAGTCCGTTTTGCCCGAAGGGCAAGAGTCCTTATCGGACTCCAAGGCTAGATGCCAGGGTTCCCGATGTCTACCCCCCTAGACGCCAGGATTCCTAGCATCTAGCCTATGGTCTTCGCAAAACTTCCTTTTACACTTTCCAAAAGCCTTGTGGGCTTTCCCGTTTGGCTCAAATAAAGTGTTCTCGTACCGAAACATTTCGGGAAACATCCGGAACCCCTTCCGGTGAATTCCGGAACCCTTCCGTAGACCAAACACTATTATCCCATATATCAATCTTTACCTCCGGACCATTCCGAAGCTCCTCTTCATGTCCATGGTCTCATCCAGGACTCCACACAACATTCGTTCACCAAATCACATAACTCATGTAATACTATATAGTCATTGAACGTGAAGCGCGCGGACCCTACGGGTTCGAGAACTATGTAGACATGACTGAGACACCTCTCTGGTCAATAACCAATAGCGAAACCTGGATGCCCACATTGGCTCCTACATATTCTACGAAGATCTTTATCGGTCGAACCTTTATGACAACATACGTAATTCCCTTTGTCCATCGGTATGTTAATTGCCCGAGATCCAATCGTTGGTATCTTCATACCTAGTTCAATATCGTTACCGACAAGTCTCTTTACTCGTTTCGTCATACATCACCTTGTGACTCACTCATTATTCACTTTGCTTGCAAGGCTTCTTATGATGTGCATTACTGAGAGGGCCCAGAGAAACCTCTCCGATACTCGGAGTGACAAATCCTAATATCAATCTATGCCAACCCAACAAACACCTTCGGAGATACCTGTAGAGCATCTTTATAATCATCCAGTTATGTTGTGACGTTTGATTGCACACAAGGTATTCCTCCGGTATCCGGGAGTTGCATAATCTCATAGTCAAAGGAATATGTATATGACATGAAGAAATCAATAGCAATAAAACTGAATGATCAATATGCTAAGCTAACGGATGGGTCTTGTCCATCACATCATTCTCCTAATGATGTGATCCCGGTCATCAAATGACAACACATGTTTGTGGTTAGGAAATTTAACCATCTTTAATTAACAAGCTAGTCTAGTAGAGGCTTACTAGGGACACGGTGTTTCGTCTATATATCTACACATGTATCAAGTTTTTGGTTAATACAATTCTAGCATGAATAATAAACATTTATCATGATATAAGGAAATATAAAATAACAAATTTATTATTGCATCTAGGGCATATTTCCTTCATGTGCCCCATTCATTTTTTCCTTTATGTAAGTTCGTTGGTCCACTCTCCAGATGATGACCACGATTGAATGACCGCCGTTCGGTGCAAGACCTCCTAGTCGGTGCCTTAAGCGCCGGCTAGGAGAACGGGCGCCCACGCGCCCCACAAATCTAGGTTGGCCTAGTATCAAGGCGACGGTGTCGATCGTCCCACGGTCGCCTTGTTCGCTAGGTCACGGTTGACCGGTCGCCGAAGATTAGTTGACCGATCAATCGTTGACTTTTGAAGGGAAAAAAAGAAAAACTTGTTAATTTAAAAAGTTCGTGGAATTGAAAAAAAATCACAAAAAGGTTCATGAATTTTGAAAAGGTTCACGATTTTGAAAAAAAATCACGAAATCAAAAAAGCTCACAATGATTATGAAAAATAGTTCGCAGATTGGAAAAAGTTCATCGGTTAAGAAAATAAAATCATGAACTTGAAAAAGGTTCATTGATTTTAAAAAAGTTCATCAATTTAAAAAAAATCACGGATTTGAAAATAAATGTGGGTTTTGGAAAAAAATAATGAATTCGATAAAAGTTCATCAATTTTAAAAAATCCCAAATTTGAAAAACATTCGCGGGTTTGGAAAAAAGTTCATGAATATGAAAAAGTTTTCATGAATTTAAGAAAAGATGACGATTTAAAAAAATGGGAATCTTTAAAAAGAAAAGAAAATGAGAACGGAAAACTAAATAGACAAAGAAAAATCAGCCCGAACAAAACCAAAAAGGATAAAACCCAACAGGGAAAATGCTGCTCTTTTAGAGTTGCATTTGAAAAAGAAATAAGAAATAAAGTAGGCAGAACAAGGATGGTGCCCCACTTTCTTACCGTGGTTTGTACTAAGCCAAGGGTGAGGGGTTTGAATATTGTCAAGCGACATGCGCAAATTTTCTGAAGGTTTACAGAAAAGAAAACGTGTAAATGGGTTGACCCAGACCGGAGGGTGGTGTGCGCCGGTTGGCAAAATAACCTATAACTGGCGCTTAAGGCACAAAATAGTATCGGGTCCACGCTATCTGCAGACATAATCATGGACATTTCTTAATGTCTAATATGTTTTTTCAGGCAAAATATCTAATAGTTTTTTTGGAGAAACCAATATCTTTTTTAGGGGTAAATCACACTTTATTCAATGGTTGGAGTACTGTTTACAGGAATTACAAACGGATCATGTGTGACGTGTGGATTCGACATTCGAGCGTTAGTGGATTCAGTTTGGCGAGCATGGCTGGTGGTTCACGGGAGTGTATGGCCCACAGGAGGAGGTGGACAAGGTGAATTTTCTGCAGGAGCTGCGGGATGTTAGAGAATTGCATGCAGGTCCATGGATGCTCGCAGGGGACTTTAACCTCATCAAGGACCCGGAGGAAAAAAAAAGCAATGACAGAATTAATCGTCGCATGATGGGAAGATTCAGAAGATGCTTGAACGATCTAGAGCTGCTTGAGCTTTACCTTAATGGCAGGAGATATACGTGGTCTAACGAGAGATGGAGGCCAACCCTGGAGAAGCTAGATCGGATTCTTGTCTCAATGGACTGGGAGCACGCGCACCCGGCGGCCTTCCTCTTGTCCTTAAGTACTGGGGTATCTGATCATTGCCCCCTGCACCTTGTGCTCGATACCGACCTGCGATGAGGGAGAAGATTCCACTTTGAATCTTTCTGGACGAAGATAGATGGGTTCCAGGAGGTGGTCCGGTTGGCATGGACGAGTGAAACCAGGGAGCGGAACCCTATCAAGCGGCCGACAGTGAAGCTCAAGGCCACGGCTAGAGCTCTAGCGAGATGGAGCGATCGCTACATCGGCAGTGTTAAGCAGCAGTTGCTCATTGCCACTGAGGTTATCTTGCGGCTGGATACCGCCATGGAGAGTAGGCCTTTGACAGACGAGGAGACCAACTTGAGGCGCATGTTGAAGCAGAAACTGCTCGGATTGGCATCGCTGCAGCGCTCAATCGCTCGTCAGTGATCTAGGGTGCTCTGGCTCAAGGATGGGGACGCATGTACGGAGTTCTTCCACACATAAGCGAGCCATAGAAGACGCGAGAATTTCATCTCCAAGATGCAAGTGGAAGGGGTGATCACATCCGATCATGAGGAGATAGCAGAGGCTGTGGACTCGTTTTTCGCTAACCTGCTGGGTGAAGCACCTGACCGGGCTTTCTCGCTGGACCTACATGAGATTGGGCTATCGCATAGAGAGTTGGAACATCTAGATGGTGACTTCACCGAAGAGGAAGTATGGGCTGCCGTGCGGGCGCAAGGCCTGGACAAGGCTCCTGGGCCGGATGGGTTCTCGGCTAGATTCTATGTGGCCTGTTGGAGCAGCATGAAGGAGGATATTATGGAAGCGTTTGGAGCCTTTGGGAGGATGGACTTTAGAGGGCTGGCGTCTATTAACCAGGCCTTTGTCACACTTCTGCCCAAATCCGCGACGGCGGTTGAGATCAAAGACTTCCGACCGATCAGTCTGATTCACAGCTTTCCAAAGCTTGTTGCTAAAGTCATGTCCATGAGGGTGGCATCCAAGATGCCAAACATTGTTGGAACCCACCAAAGTGCATTCATCTAGGGGCATAGTCTGCATGACAACTACATGCTGGTGCAAGGCATGGTGCGGTGGCTACAATCGACTAAGAGGCCGATAGTGATGCTTAAGTTGGATATTACAAAGGAATTTGACACAGCCGACTGGGCTTTTCTGCTGGAGATATTGCGTCACCTAGGTTTTGGAGACAAGTGGATTGCTTGGGTGGCCGACCTGCTGGCCTCCTCCTCGACACGGATCCTGCTCAATGGTGTCCCCGGCGAGGTTATCTACAACAAGTGTGGATTCCGGCAAGGGGACCCTCTGTCCCCCTCCTCTTCATCATGGTCATGAGTAGCCTGCACGCCTTGCTCCAGCATGCAGCTAACACCGGCGTTCTAACGCTGTTGGCTCCTACGGGTCCCAGAAACCGCACTTCCATATATGCGGACGATGTGGTGACTTTCATCAAACCTGACATTCAGAGCATCCGGGCCTGCAACGTGATTCTTGCGGACTTTGGAGTGGCTTCTGGGCTCCACACGAACCTGGCGAAGTGTTCTGCACACCCAATCAGATGCTCCGAGGAGCAGGTCGCTTTGTTAAATGATGAGATGGGATGCCCGGTGGTGGGTTGGCCTTGTCGATACTTGGGCCCCCCGGAAGCCTAAAGAACATCACGGCTGACCAGTTGCAGTATATTGTTGACAAGATGGCCGACAGGCTCCCCGCGTGGCAAGCAAGGATGATGTTCAGAGCTGGGAGGCCGGAACTCCTCAAAACCACCCTCGCATCAATGCGAATTCATGCTATGATGGCAATAGATCTCCTAGTCAAAACAATCGAAGCAGCCAATAAGATTTGTAGAGGCTTCCTATGGAAGGGGCGACGAGATGTCCACGGGGGACACTGCTTGGTGGCGTGGGATCAAGTTTGCGCACCCAAGGAATATGGTGGTCTGGGTGTGCCCAACTTACGACTGCTCAACACCTCTTCGAGCACGATGGCCATGGTTGGCCAGGACGGATATGGATATGCCATGGACATAATTCAACATTCAGGTCTCGTCGGACTCGATGGCTATATACAAGGCAGCCACCAAATGCACCATTGGGAACAGTGAATCCACTCTATTATGGACGGACTGGTGGCTGCAAGAGGGACGCATACAGGATATCATGCCACACCTGTTCAAAGCTGCAAAGAGAAGTGCGATCAAGGTGAGAACTGTGGGACAGGCGGTCGCGAGAGGTTGGTGGCAGGACGCGTCGCCAAATATGGGTGCGGAAGCAATACAGGAGTTTCTCACTCTGGTGGACCGGATGCAACTTTTCCAGGTGGAAGTGGGGATACAGGACAGCATCACCTGGATATGGGGCTCAAATGGGCTATTCTCGGCACGCTCTGCCTATCGCGCACACTTTGTCGGACGGATTGAAGCTGCTGGTGCTGTACAAATTTGGAAGTCGCGGGCTCCGAACACATGCAATATCTTCTCGTGGCTTGCTGGTAGGAGGAGATGCTGGACAGCTGACAGGCTGCAGAGGCGCTTGATGCCGCACTCGCCGGCCTGTCCACTATGCGACCAGGAACCAGAGACGATTGACCACTTACTACTTGGATGCGTGTTTGCGAGACAGGTTTGGTCGGCCATCACAGGCAATTGGAGAAAACCCCAATGGACCCCAACCCACGGAGCGAAGCTAGTTCAATGGTGGACTTCTTTGAACGTTGAGACGAGGATGAGGAAGGAAGCTTGGACGATGATCACGTTGGTGGCATGGACAATTTGGAAACATAGAAACGACGTCGTGTTCAATGGCGCTCTACCTTCCGTCGACGTGGTGCTCGAGGCGATCGACGCAGAAGGGGAGAACTGGAGGGCTGTGTCACTGCTACGGCAGCCAGGATCGCTCCCGGTTAGGGTAGAGAGGGTGGGGAGTAGAGAGTAATTAGCATGAGGTTTGTGTTGGCCCATGCGGCAGTGGACTCTTTGTAATTGGTTGTTTCGCCATCTTGGCGCCTTCTATCTATGATCTCGATACGTCAACTTTGACGTATCCTTGAAAAACAAACGGGTCGTGGGGAGATCCCATCCACAAGTGACGACCCACATCTAAAGGAGAAAACTTAGCTAAATTATGAGAAACCAATATCTAATAGTTTTTTTTCTGAGACAAACCAATATCTAATAGGTGATCCTTGTTGTTGTCCTTAGAGGCTGTTGATAGGGTAGAAAGGCTGGACACATAGCTCTGGAACCACCGACCTGGGCCCAGCTCAAAGGTGCAATAGGCTAACAACAAGTCTAGTACAATCATTATCTTCACAACTTTAAAAATGTTTTTGAAGCACATTTTTAAGGTTGTGGATGCTTTGTACTAGAGGCTAGCGCATGTTTCGCCTCGTCATTTTTCATTCATGGGATTAAGTAAGAAAAATCACTAGAAGGTTATTGTGCTTGGTCATTTTATTTTGGTTTTATCTGCGCTTGTTGGGTTTTAATTATGTTCTGGTTGTGCTTTTTCACCCGTATGTCGTGTCAGGGTGTTGCTTTGCTAGAGACATATTTGTTTTGTGAGGATAGTGGAGTTGTTTGGTGCTTGATTGTGCTGTCCTTACACATCTCGGCCACCTGTGTCCGCTCACTCCACTTCTTTCTTAGTAAAACGGGCTATCTATTTTATTTGAAAAGTCCATTAAATCAAAATATGTTCATGGTTTTTTTAAGTTTGAATTTTTGAAAATGTTACAACTATAAAAAACCTGATTTTTAAAAATCATTTGGAAATGTTAAAATATTCGCATATCTAAAATAAAGTTAATATTTTTTTAAAAAAATAGAAACTTTTAAAACGCAAGCTGTAAAAATATTTACTAACTAAAAAGTTTAGGAATATAAAAAACTATATTTGGGAATTTTAAAAAATATTCATAATTTTTTAGAATGTTCACAATGTTTAATAAATGTCATAAATTAAAATGTGAAGAAATAAAATTAAAAGAGAAGAGAAGAAAAAAAATAAAGTAAATAGGAACCTCAACCAATGATACACACCCTTACAGCCGAGACTCAACGGCCCACAACCCTTGACGCACTAGAAGGTTCCCAATATAGGGAGCTTAGTATATATTAATAATAAACATATATAAACATATAGTAATTGAGATGAGACAATCTTTGAACTTTTTTTCTTGTTCCTCTACCTATTTGTATACAAACTCTATTTTGGCATAAACGCAATTCAAACTTTCACATTTAAACATCAAACAACGCAACAACATTATTATGAAGCTTATTTAAACAAACAATTAATTTGCATACAACAAATAATCCAAAAGAACAACTAACTAGGACACACCATATAATTCAATGAAATAAATACTCTGGATAAACAAGAAATCATGAATTAAAGAAGTGTGGCCACACTAGCGCCCATGTAACTGACATTAATGCTCCGTGAGATTTTCACCCAACTAATCACGGGAGGGCCGTTCTTCAATCTTCTGGTACGCCTCAATAAATGCATGAATGCGGTTTGGGCTCCTACGAGGCCTGACATGGCTAACTGAGTCATACTCGTAGCCCATCAATATATATCTCTCATCCTCGATGATAATGTTATTCATGATTATGCAACATGTCATGATCTTTGCCAATGTATTCCTGTTCCAGAAACAAGCAGGACCCCGTACAATTGCAAACCGAGCTTGCAACACTCCACTGCCCTCTCGTTGTCTTTCCCCATTGGTTCTTGGACACTTTGTGAATTATTTTTTCTTACACTAAGGATTAGAAATAGTCCTCAAAAATGTTGATCGGGATGGGTAGATGACATTGGCTAGATAGTAGCATTGGTCAAAATCATGTTTATTCACCTTGAAATTGCATGTCAAAGCAACACCACTTTCTAGCCTAGCAAAAAGATGATATCTCTGCAAGACACTAATATCATTATGAGAGTCGGGCAAGGCAAAGTAGGGATGTCAAAAGTTCACAAATCCTCGAAGGCAACTTTTTGAAATATAATAGTGGATCCTGGCAGCGCACGGTGAACTGATTGTGCCATGTCGCAGTGCAATTCTTTCACCTCCAGTCCATACAGTCAACGCTCCCAAGCATCCTATGTTAGCTTCTTACTTCACTGAATGTTAAAAGCCTCGCCGTGTCCTCGACGTTGGGTGCCCGTAGATACCAAGCTCCATAAACCCTTGTCACAATATTGACGAACACTTTCATGCACTTAAGAATTGTATATTTGGCCATTCGAAGATACCCATTTGTCATATTTGCAGGAGTGACATACGCGATCATCTGAAGTGTCGCGGTCACCTTCTCAAAACAAGATTATATCAGCAAAACGACAACATTCATCCTTGGCATGTTGTGCTCATTTTAGAAGGGAGAGAAGTGTTGGCAAGGAGAGAAGTGCAACATCGATCTGTTAGAGTATCTCCAGCCGTTCGGCCCCCCAGGGCGCCGAAAAAGAGCCGCCTGGGGGCGACCTAGCTCCCAGCCATGCCCCTAGGCGCCGCCCCCCAGCCCGGGCAATTTCAAACGCAGGCATTCCCGCTCACAAAATAACGCCACAAGTCCGACGATCACAACGGCCTAGTTCGGCATGAAAAAGCCCGGCGTACATATAAGAAAGGACGCGCGTGCAACGCATCACACGGCGGGGTCGGCCTCCGATGTCGGCGGAGTCGGCGTGCGCGGGCTTGGTGGCGTCGGAGCTTCTTCTGTGCCAGGCGGCGGCGGCGCGGCTTCTGTGCTACTGGGCGTCGTGGAGGCATCATCGCTCGGGCTTGGCGGCCTCGTCGGCGTGGGTGTGGGAGTTGGCGGCGCCGTCGATGGCAGCTGGTTCAGGATGAGGCCGCGCTCCGCCATGTACCATGCCTTGACCTGCTCGTCGTTGCTCTGGAGCATGTCGGCCCTGCCTAGCAGGAAAGCTAGGTCAGTGTACCTCTTCTTCGCGGTGATGTTGGTCCGGAGTAGGTCGAGCTTGATGGCGCTGCTCATCATCAACGCCGACCACCGCGCCTCGGTCTTCTCTTCACGCAGGGCAGCCCGGGCCTGTGCGTCGGCGAGGAAATGCTCGATGGACTCCTGCACGCGCGCGGTAGCCGAGTCGGCGTGTTTGCCCTTCTTGGCCCCTTTATTGCCTTCGGGGCGCCCGTCGCCCGCGCCCGGCGTCGGCGCGCCCGGCTTGTAAGTCTCCTTAGCCTTGGCGAGAGTGCGCCGGACATCCGTCCACTTCTCGCACTTCTCGATCGGCTTGAAGACGTGGAGGTACTTGAAGTCTTGGTCGCCATGTCCTGGTGATACATGACGAACATCCGCAGCAGCTGCGCCGAGGAACAAACAGTTGGCGAGCGCGCACGGCGAAAAGGAGAGGGAGACCGGCGTGCCATACCTGATCCTCAATGCTGGCGCCGCTCTCTGGGCGAGCCGCGATCTCCTCGACGACCCCATGCCATTTGTTGCACGCCGTCTGGATGAGCCCCCAATGGTTCGCCATTGCCTTCGACCCACGCTGCATGTGGACGCCTTTGAAGTAGGGGTCGACGAGCTTGCGCTCGTCGAACTCGGCCTTGATGCGCTCCCAATACGTCTCGATGCTCTGGTTCGTGCCGGTGATCGGGTCGAGGCAGACGACTTCCCACGCCTCGGCGAGACATTCCTGCTCCTTGGACGCCCACTTGATGCGCGGCTCGCCGGTCCTGGCCGCCCCCTTCTTCTTGCGCCTCCTCGCCAGAACCGGCGCCGACTCCTCCTCCTCCTTCCCGCCCTCCTCCTCCTGCTCGTCCGGCTCCTCCTCGCCGTACTCTAGCCCGCCGTCCATGTCGCCGTCGAGGTTCACCGTCTCATCTTGGGTAGCGAACCCGGGAGACACGGCGGCAGCGGCCGAGCCTGCCTTGATGATGTCGTCCATGTCGGCCTCGGTCACGTCAGTGTCGCCGAGGTGCGACGTGGACACTTGTGAGAAGGGCAGCATGCCACAATGGAGAGGGGGTGTCGGGGAGGTCGTGTAGGCCGGCGGTGAGTAGTTGTATGGCGGGTACTGCACGCCGGCGAAGGGGGCGAGGGGGTGCGCTGGGCTGGGTGACCATGGGGGAAGGTGATGTTGGGGTTGAACCCACCATGCGCGTCCCCGTCGGCGTAGCCCGACGAAGGTGTGCATCCCCACGGCTGCGGTGATGGCGAGAAACCGGCCGGTGAACCGACACTTTGCTGGCTCCAGGGCGCGTACTAGGCGTGGTCGCCGGGCGGATTCATCATCCCCACGCGGGCCGCCTCGGCTTGTTCTGCCAAGTGCTCCGCTTGATCCGCCGCAGCCGCAGCCGCGAGCGCCCGCTGTCCCGGGCCTTCGTGGCATTGGCCCTGTTCCGCCGGTCGGTGGTGACAGCCTCCCGACGCTGAACTTCCGTCCTACAGTCGGCGTTGGACATGCCCGGTGGCTTGAATGGCGGCACCCTCGGCTTCCTATGCTTCGGCTGGGCGACGGCGGCGGTCGAAACAGTGGCGGCGCGGGGGATCACGTATTTCTTCGGCGGCATGGCAGCTGACTGGGAGGGGAGGAGGGAGATTGGCGGGAGGAATGAGGCGAATGAGAGGGAAGCCGGGGGGAAAGCGGGAAGAAACGACGGGAAAAGGCTCTCAACTCACCGATAAAGCGGCCCCACGCCCCTTTTCGCTTGTGCCGGCGTCCCCGAGCGCGCCGGGTTCGGCTCGGGTGCGCCGGCTATTATTTTGGCCTAACCCGGCGAAAAACGGACTCATGGGCGCGCGACTGGGCCGACTTTCGCCGGCCGGCGCTAAAAAAACGCTGGGGGGGGGGGGCTCTTGGGGGCGTGGCTGAAGATGCTCTTACGGGGTTAGATTTATAGGTTTGTTCTTTTTCAGATTTGGAGGGAACTAGAAATTGACAGGAGGGAACTAGAAATTGACAGGGAGTGAAATTTGGAGCTCGAAATCCATGGCGCCCTATTTAGTTGGTGAGGGGATTGAGATTTAGCGTCTTTGTTCAAAACAGAGCTTCAGTGCGTCTTGCAAAGTTTTGAGTAATCTTTTTTTTCGAAAAACCTTTTCTCAGGGGCAGGGGTTTCTGCAAGTTCCATTAGAAGAATGGAGGCGACCAAGTTTATAAGGAAACATCAGACCCAAAAACCTAAAATTGCCTGGTTGGTTGGGAAAGCCCAAGTGAAAACCAAATGCTCTACATAACAAACAAAAAACCCACTAGAGATTGGGTATAGGGACTTGAAAGAAAACATACACTGGCCCGTTCTGAGCAAGCCTTGGTAGTTACTCGAATAGATAGCATATATTGCCACAAATTATCCCAGCATAGCAGCAATATTACACAGCCTGCAGTAGTCTCGGCTGCACAGGCTACAATTACACATCACACACACAATCACTCTAACACCTGACCAGTTCCCAGGTTACAATTAGCTTAGCTTAGGTTTTTGGCAGACAGCAGCAAATATATAGCAGTACAGGAGACCACATATACTGCCAGTTAGTACACTGGATAGTGGAGACGTAGTAGGTAGGCAGGTACGTACGTACGTACGTAGGTGGGTACATATATAGATATACATAGCTAGTAGCATGGCTGCATGACAGAAGAGAGGGAGCATGCTTAGGTAGGTTTATCTGATCTGGAAATGGTTCAGCGGCGGGTTCCCCGGGTGGGTACGCCCGTCCTGGTCGGCGTGGCGGCACCCGTCGCCGCCGTTGGCCTCCGCCGAGCTCTTCCTCCGCCGCTCGTTGTGCCCGGCCAGGCGCCGGCGGCAGCTGCGTTTCTGGTCGTCGAACTCCAGAAGCTCGTGGAACCTGCAATGCAATGCCGATCAAGAGCAGCAGCAGTTTTCAGACAGAGACGACAAGAAACAGGCACAACATTGATAGCAACACCAAACAAAGTACCAAGAGATGAAAACTACTCGCAGCACGTGAAGTGAAGCAGCAATACAAAATTTTGCCGCGTAACTGGAGCGAATTAAACGAAGCTATTTTTGCAGCTGTACCGGTGGAATCTGGTGCCGTGCTCATGCATGTGCATGCAAAAGCAGAGACAGTCTATTTAGTCCTGTTTATCCGTACAAAGACCCCGAACTTCCCCTACACCGCCAATAATTAACCTCCAATTTTTAGCTTGCAATTTACAACGGTGCATTGATCGATTTAACACGGGGTACCTGAAGAACAGAGCATGTGTGTGTGTGTGTGTGTGTGTGTTGCTCTGCAGGAGTGGTTCTGAACTCTCGTACATTATGGTCAGAGCATCATTCATAGTTCTAGTTCTACGGTTCCGGGTTCAATTTATTTTCGAGTTACAGGTTATGAAAAATCATGATGGCTTTCTGAATCAGAGGACCACATTTGGTTTGTTTGTTCCACTTGAATTCCCCACCTATGAGTAATAAGAACTTCTGTAGCAATGTCTTTGTCGACACCTTAAAACTGCACTAGCACAGCACGAACAGGGCCAGCGACCAACTGCACTCTGGAAATGAACCGGTCCACCAATACCACCACCACCACTACTGCTAGATTAACTTCAAGCTACACTGTTAATCCCACTGGTGTACCCTCCTTTTGAAAAGCACACGTTAAAATCTAGACAATAGAAGGACTCGTCTGTTCAGGAAAAATGCCAAGGTGACAAGGGAATCTAATATATACGGAGATAGAGCAACATGCAATTGTAGTGTTCCTAAAGAGCAAAGATGTCATTTAACCACAAGAAACATAAAGCATCTGAAAATATGCAGCAACCGGTCGGGCCACAGGTGAACAGATTAATCTAGGACTGACCACCACATCTTCTATCAAGCACCCAAACATAGCTAGCAGTGAAGGCACAGACTGTTTTGCAGCTAAACTGCTCGGGGAGCCAGAAGCTGCCCTGGCCATGGGTTTAGGCAAATGGCAAGGACCAAGTCAAGTTGTGATCATCTGCACCGACAGGAGCTAAAAGTCTGTGTCCCATAAAGAATATGTACAGGCACTGCCACAGCCACAGAGCCACTATCCTTCCCAAGCAAACAAGAAAGGACAATGATGTGCACTATGGTCTATGGTGCACTAACAAAGCAAGAAAAGAATCCTCTGGATGACATGTGAGACCTCAGACCTGGTTTCTCTTATCCCACTTCTTATCACTGTAAGCTTGCCAGAGATAATACAAACAGGGTTACTATCTAGCATAAATGAAACAGTAACCTGCACTAATACTTTTCTTTTCTTGAGCCTGGCCTCTTATCACAGACTATCAGTGTTGATTGGAAGGCTACCAAGAACGAAGCCAAGAGGTATAGCCTCATGCATAGTGGTTCTAAAATGAAATCGTCTTAGAATTTCCACTTGAAGAGTTTTGTGAAGGTTGTAAGAAAGCTAGTAAGAGCCAAATTAATGGATAATCTATGCACTTGTTCATATATGGAGTACCTTTAGATGAAGGAAGGAAGGAACCAACTGATCATGAAGAAAATGGATCCTAATTAAAAGGACGTGCTTGTGAATTTGTCCTTACCGGCTGCATTGCTGGCAGAAGCGCTGACGGAGGCCGGCGACGACCACAACAGCAGCCTTGGCGTGCGCCTCGCACACCTTGTGCCTGCGGTGGTACCGCTTCGCCTCGCTGAGGTCGGCGCCGCACCTCTCAGCCTGGCAGCTCGGCCCGCCTGCCCCAGCCGCGCCCGTCGCCACGGCGCCAGCAGCACCACTGCCCCTCCTCACCGCCACCGCGGCGGCAGAGGAGCTCGAGCCGCCGACGGAAACCACAGGAACGTTCACGAGCTTCAGCTTCTGGTCCTCCTCGCCAGACATCCCGTCGGCTCGGGCCACGTCGCCGGCCGCAGCTGCGGCAGCGAGCGCGGCCATGGACGCTGCCGAGGAGGACTTGCGGGACTTGTCCTTGCGGTCCATGCCTTCCGGTGAGGCGCGATGAAGATGAAGCTAGTTAGGGCTCTTCTCGGGGAGCTGTCGCGGAAGTGGAACCGTGGAGCTAGCTGATGAGTGGAAGGAGAAGGAGAAGAAGCGGAGGGGGTGGAAGGAAAGGTCGAAAGGGATATAAAGGCGGGTGCCGTATGTGTGGAGGCAGGGCGCACATGTGGGCGCGCTGCTACACACAATATGGTCCTGGTCTTTGTATATACTGTAGAGTAGGCACGTACTAGTACGTAGGCACGGGTAAACATACTGACATGTTAAGTCACATGGTAACACCACTGCGAATTAATCTGTGATTGAGTTGGTTAGGTGGACAGTGATATCCCAACTCATCAGGGTTCAAATCCGGGTGCTCGCATTAATCCTGGATTTATTTCAGGATTTCCGGCGATGCGCTTTCAGTGGGAGGAGACGTTCCCGTCGACGACGAGGCGCCTACGGTGACTTCGTAAATCTCAAGATAATATGCCGGCTCAGTCTCTCAGAGATGCTTATAGGGATAGGGTGTGCGTGTGTGCGTTTATAGAAATGAGTGTATTCGCGTGTATATGAGCGCTTGTGTTTGTACTGATGCTCAAAAAAACATGATAACACCACTGACCCAACGACCCAAGGACATAAAATGGATATGCCATCTAGCAACTCTAACAAAGTCGTCATATAGCCCCGGCCGCCATTAAAACGATTTTAGATGTAAGAGCATCTACAACCGGGCGTCTCAAACCCGCCTCATATGTTTGAGCGGGCCATCCGGTCACTGATTGATCACGATTTTTTGATCAGATGGGCTCCTTAAATAGGCCTCAAACGCCGAGGCTAACCGGCACCCCTCATATCCAGCTTAAATATGGGACGGATATAAGGGCGGCCGGGCATGCCCGCCAGGTCGGACCCGACAGCCCGATCCCACCTCAAATTGCAACAAATCCACCAAACCCTTTCCCCTCATCCCGTCGCCCTCCAAACTTTCCCGCGTCCGGACCCTCGTCGTCCTCCACCCTTGCTCCCAATCCTAACCACCGGTCCCGATCCATCATCGGAGATGTCGTCCAGCCCGACCCAGACCGCCATGGCGGAGACGCAGTCCGCCTCTTCCATCGGCGGGTCACTTCGTCGGCTGCGACTTGCAAGGCGGGGAACGTCGCCTGGGAGTTGCAGCGGAGACACAATCCGCCTCGTCCGTCAGCGGGTCACTTTGTGGGCTACGACTTGCAAAGCGGAGAACGTCGCATGGGAGTTGCGGCTACGCCGGCAGCGAGAAAGGAAGGTGGCGGCGGCCAGGGAGGTTCGGACATGGTGGAACAACTATCTCCTCCGCCGTGCCCGGATCCCCGCACCCCTTCCATCCGAGTGCCGACGCAGATTACGCTGTTTGACCCCGTTGGGACAGAGGATGATTCGACTGCCTACTGGGCCATTCTGGACAACTTTCTACCCACACAGATGCCGACGGTCGACGTATGTGACTCGCCGTAGCTCGTTCGGGCACAGATGAGCACGGGCATCAAAAGTGCCCGAGCTGCCCTCGACATGTTCAACGGAATGACCGAACAATAGTCGGTGAATTTTCTTTGCTCCTGTCTAATCAAATTTTTGCATAAACCACTAGTTCATTTCGCACATGATGAATGCTTGCAAACCATAATCATGTAGGAGACGTTCTTTTCGAACATGATCAATGACAATGAAGATCCGACCGAAATGGAATATGAATTGGAGGCCACCACCGCATTTGAAGTTGGGATAACATTCAATCCCAATCTGAGCAAGAAGAAGAAGAAGACCAAGACGTTGAAGGCAAGAGGTTCGGTATTCTCAAGATTTGAGGACATCTTGTTTGTCAAAGCTTGGTTTGCCACAACGATGGATCCAATATGCGGCACCAAGCAAAAGGGGAACACATATTGGATGAAGATTTGGAAGGAGTATCACGAACAAAAGAAGTATGTGGAACCGCATCCTTTCGTGACCACCCGCAATGTGGCATCTCTCCAACATTGTTGGGGGGTCATTCAAGGGGAAGTGAATAAGTACGTCGGCTACTACTCACAAGTGACCAAACGCCCTCAAAGTGGGATGGGAGTCGCAATTCATGTAAGCTCAATTGCTTCATCTTGTCGCCATTTGTATATGATTCTTGTGTTTGCATTCTCGTGCTCATACATATGTTGTTTGCTAGACGACGGTGGCAGCCACTTTGTATCATGAGGTGGAGAAGAAGCCATTTGCGTTTAGCCATTGTTGGGTCATATTGAATGGCACGCCAAAGTGTTAGCAACTTGTGGCCGATCTCAAGTCCGGCAAGAAGAGGAATGATGGCTCAAGCTCCAACCAATCAATTGGGTTGGACGACGAAGAGGACGATGTTGTCATGATGAATGGAAAAGCCACCGTGCCAAAGGATAACCGCCAAGTCATGGGAAAACAGGTGGGAGAAGGCACGTGCCGCCCGTGATGCCGCGACTACAAAAATGTCCTCCACATGGACGGGCATTTTTTGGTGAGGGAGAACAAGAAGGAGGATATGTACAAGCTCATGTTGGATTCGCAAAAGGAAAGGATAGAGTGGGACCGGAAGAGGGCAGAGAAGAAGCTCGAAATCGGGAGGGAGAAAATCGAGTTGGAGAAGCAACAAGCGGCGATAAAATGGAAACTCGAGAACGCCAAGACATTTGGAGACATAGAGCTTGAGTGTGACGCCCGGATAATTAGGCTATAGTAACCCTCCACTAATGATGCCACATCACCACGATTACTGTTGTTAATCTTGTGATGATTCAAATCCCGTTCAAATTCAAATTTAAAATCAAGTCAAACAATTAAAGTTATCAAAAGTCAAAACTAAAATGTTCTTAATGTGACAAGTAAATCATGGATATTAATGGTGGAAAAACCAACATTTCTTATATTATTTAAATTCACTAAAATAAGCAAAGCTTAGGACAAAACAATTAATTTAATGCCTTTTATAAAGTTATAATAATATAACTAAATTGGTGGTGTCCCAAAATAATTATGGCAGAGGTCTAATTAGTAATACTAATTTAGGTGCTAACTTGGTATTTTATAAAACTAAAATAATAGAATCTTTAAATGAAAACAGTAAAAAAATAAAAGAAAAATAGAAAAGGAAAAGCAAATAAAAAAGGGAGGGGAATAGAGGAACCCCCCTGCCCACCTAGGCCTCAGCCCAGTCGGCCGGCCCAACCCCACTTGCCGACTACCCCACCCCTCGAGGCGGAAACCCTCACCCACGACACACCCACTCCCCCCCACACGATCCCCTATCCTCCCTCTGTCTCCCCCCAATTTAGATCAGGGGAAGTGCCCCCCGTCGCCGCCCCATCGCGCCTGCCTCCCCCTCCGCAATGCCACCTCGCCGGCGCCGCACCTCCTGGCCTCCTTCCTCCCCCTTGTGCACCGCGTCGTCTTCCCCGAGCTCCGCGCGCGCTGCATCCGTGGCCGCCCCGACCCCGTCGCCGGAACCACGTCGCCTCGCCGGAGGCCACCTCGCCGGACCGCCAGCGCCGTCGTCCTCCCCTGCGTCGCCTTCGTCCCCGACCTCCTCCCCGCACCCCACTGCCCGCGAACCCTACAAACCCCGTGAGCCCTCCTCCTTCTCCTCTTCCCCGCACCACGCTGGTCGCCGTCGCTGCGGACACCGCGCCCCTCGTTCGCTCCTGTGCGCTCGCCCGTATCCGCCCGCTCGCGTGCTCGCGCCGCTGGCCGCGCCCGGCTGCGCCTGCCGTCTGCCTCGCCGTGGCTCCCGCTCCGCTCCGGTCGTGCGCCCCGCCTCTATGGCTCCACCGCCGTCCCGCGCGCCCCGTCGCGGCCTCGTCCCCTCCCTGCTCCGTCTGCACCTGCCGCCAGACCCGCCATCACTACTACGGCTCCACCGCCGCCCCCGCGCGCCCATGGCTCCGGTCACCTTCGCCGCGCCTTGCCCGCTCGCCTCGCGCGCCTGCCTCGTTGCCATGCCCCCCTGCTGGTCGTCGCTCCGCTCGGCGCCGCCTCCTCTGCCGCGCCACCGCGACCCCTCCCATTTCCTGCCACTGCAGGTCCTGCCCCGCCACGCCATGCTCGCTGGCGGCGCATCTTGGCCGCGGCCACGCCTCGGGCGTGTGCGCGTGAGCCCTGGAGGGTCCGTTCCGCCCCGCCGCCCATTACGTCCGCCCGTTAAGGCTCCCCTCTGGGCCACAGACAAGTGGGGCCCAGCCCCCAAAACATTTTTATAAAATAAAAGAAAATGAAATAAAAATAAATTAATTACTTAATGAATTAATTAATTAAGTCAATTAATCATGTTTAACTTAATCTAATTAAATAGTAATTAATTAGCTAAACCCTAATTAACCTAAGCAGTGTATGACATGCGGGTCCCACACGTAGTTGACCCAGTCAACTGCACAGTTGACTGCTGATGTCAGCATGATGTCATGCTGATGTCATCATTTACTATTCTGGATAATGTTGATATAAATAATTAAATAAATCCTAAAAATGATTTAAATCTTTTAAAATTAATATAAAATAAACCATAGCTCGGATCGAAAAACTTTGTACATGAAAGTTGATGAGAACAACGAGACGAATCCAGATACGCAGCCCGTTCGTCCGCCACGCATCCCTAGCATAGCGAACACACAACTTTCCCCCTCCGGCTCCTCTGCCCGAAAACGCGAAACACCAGGGATAATTTCCCGGATGTTCCCCCCTTCACCGATACCACCTCATACCGCGTTAGGGCACAACTAGCATCACGCTTTGCCATGTCATGCATCGTCATGCACTTGTTTGCATTATATTTATTGTTTCTTCCCCTCTTCTCTCGCTAGACACCGAGACCGACGCCGCTGCTACCCAGTACGCCTACGGTGTTGACGACCCCTCTCTCTTGCCAGAGCAACCAGGCAAGCCCCCCCCCCCTTGATCACCAGATATCGCCTAATCTCTCTCTACTGCTTGCATTAGAGTAGTGTAACATGTTATTGCTTTCCGTTAATCCTATCCTGATGCATAGCCTGTCCTTGCTACTACTATTGTTACCTTTACCTGCAAACCTAATGCTTAGTATAGGATCCTAGTGTTCCATCAGTGGCCCTACACTCTTGTCCGTCTGCCATGCTATACTACTGGGTCGTGATCACTTCGGGAGGTGATCACGGGCATATGATATATACTTATACTGTTACATTACTTATGATACTGTTCGGAGATGGGGGCTGCAGGGGCAGGTGGCTCCATCCCGGTAGAGGTGGGCCTATGGGTTCCCGACAGCCCCCAACTGTTACTTTGTGGCAGAGCGACAAGGCAAGTTGAGACCACATGGGAGAGAGGTGGGCCTGGCCCTAGTCGGCGTTCGCGAATACTTAACACGCTTAACGAGATCTTGGTATTTGATCTGAGTCTGGCTACTGGCCTATACGCACTAACCATCTACGCAGGGACAGTTATGGGCACTCGATGTCGTGGTATCAGCCGAAGCCTTCGTGACGTCAGCAACTGAGCGGCGCGCGCCGGATTGGATTGGAACGCCTGCTAGGCTAGGTCTGCTTCCGGCCGCCCTCGCAACATGCAGGTGTGCAATGGGCGATGGGCCCAGACCCCTGCGCCATAGGATTTAGACCGGCGTGCTGACCTTTTTGTTGTGCCTAGGTAGGGCTGCGACGTGTTGATCCTCCGAGGCCGGGCATGACCCAGAAAAGTGTGTCCGGACAAAGGGGATCGAGCGTGTTGGGTTATGTGGTGCACCCCTGTAGGGAAGTTAATCTATTCGAATAGCCATGATCTTCGGTAACAGGACGACTTGGAGTTGTACCTTGACCTTATGACAACTAGAACTGGATACTTAATAAAACACACCCTTCCTGCCAGATACAATCCGGTGGTCGCTCTCTAACAGGGCGATGAGGAGAGGATCGCCGGTTAGGATTATGCTATGCGATGCTACTTGGAGGACTTCAGTCTACTCTCTTCTACATGGTGCAAGACGGAGGCTGCCAGAAGCGTAGTCTTCGACAGGATTAGTTATCCCCCTCTTATTCTGGCATTCTGCAGTTCAGTCCACATATGATAGCCTTATTCCATTTGATACCAATGCATACATATGTAGTATAGTTCCTTGCTTGCGAGTACTTTGGATGAGTACTCACGGTTGCTTTTCTCCCCCTTTTCCCCTTTCCTATATGCGATTGCTGCAACCAGACATTGGAGTCCAGGAGCCAGACGCCACCATCGACGATGACTACTACTACTCGGGAGGTGCCTACTACTACGTGCAGCCCGCTGACGATGACCAAGAGTAGTTTAGGAGGATCCCAGGCAGGAGGCTTGCGCCTCTTTCGATCTGTATCCCAGTTTGTGCTAGCCTTCTTAAGGCAAACTTGTTTAACTTATGTCTGTACTCAGATATTGTTGCTTCCGCTGACTCGTCTATGATCGAGCTCTTGTATTCGAGCCCTCGAGGCCCCTGTCTTGTAATATGATGCTTGTATGACTTATTTTATTTGTAGAGTTGTGTTGTGATATCTTCCTGTGAGTCCCTGATCTTGATCGTACACGTTTGCGTGTATGATTAGTGTACGATTGAATCGGGGGCGTCACAAGTTGGTATCAGAGCCGACTGCCTGTAGGAATCCCCCTTCCACAGTCCTTGGCCGAAGGTGTGTCTAGACATTGCAAAACTTTTACTAACATGGCCGTGTGCCCATGGGCCCACGTCGCCATTGGGTGGTATTAGGATCTTTTATTCCTTGACTATACTCTGGGACTCCAATCTCTCTTCTATTCGGGTTAAATAAATTTACTAAACTCTAACTCTAGGTTCTCGTAACTACTTTCTCCCGGAGAGCCCCTTATTACAGATGATCGCCTGCTGCACCAGAAGGTTTCGAAGATACTCTACGATGTTCTCCTGCGACTTTGTGCCATCGCTTTTGCAATTCCCTTCCATCGATAGACCCTTATGGATAACGTCATACTCTTGTCGTTCGTACAATTGTTCTCCGTTGATCTTGTTATCACAAGATACCCCAGAATTCTCTCTATTGTTCCGAGAATACCCCGTGCCTACTGCCTTGCAGTTCATTGCCACATGAATACCCTTACGGATATTCCGTGCACTTACTGAGTATCCGTTCATCCCCAGTTGTTTATGTGTTTCACAAAATTCTTCGAAATGCTATTCAATCTTCTGAAATCCTCGGTAGCCTATTGCTCCTCATCTTCCTTACCTACTTGCATTATGGTTAATTCCATATGACTAGCGATATTCATTAGCATCCTTTGACATCGTCATAATGAGCATTTGATTCGATATGTTTGTGAATGCCCGCAATCATCGTTGATCCTTATAAATTACCTTTGCGGCTGAGTTGCCATTCTATTAACTGGAATTGGTCCTCGACCAATCAAATTGCCGTCAATTGTACCCTTAGGTCTATTGAATTTATCCATCCTTGATCAGAGCATTTGCTTCTGATCCCTTGATTTGCAAATGATAATTCCTTTGCATTTGAGCTTTGAGTTAGTCAGTTGTTTCTATACTCCAATGCCTTTGCATTTTCTTCTTCTTCTGATTGTGTGCCGATGCTCACATCAGCTCCGTTGTGGACCGCCATACCCATTGTCGGGTTATTATCCGAAAATGTCCCTCACAACCAAAATTCTTGTGATTTCTTTACATGATACATAATGCCTGTGGTAAATTGTATCCTCTACTTTTGTCAACCATGTTCTACTTTTGAGCTTGTGGTATTTACTATTGAAGCTTGTGGTATATGTTTCCACGATACCCTGACGGGTTGAACCTATGCCTTCCTTATTAAGTGTGAACCCGAAAGTTTTCACAAGTCATACTCTTCCGGTGTTCTACCAGATAAAATTCCAACACTACAGTTATATCAAAGTGAGAGGTGAATGAAATGATCTGCATTAAAGATGCATTAAAGAAGTGGGATCGACCTTGACCTTTGTGTTCATGCCCATGAAAATGATGTAGACCGTCTCGGAAGCTTCTTGCAAAATGATTATCCAGCTTTGATTCGTTCGGTATTCTTGAAATTGATTCCTTACAGCTATGGTTCCGACCATGCTATCCTGATCTGATATATCTTATGGGAATTCACTCGAGTGCCTCGTCTATTTTTGGCAAGGTTGAAGTATATACTATCATAGGTCAATGAACTGGTTCTACATCTATCTTGTTCTACCTTTGAGTATTACTTCCTGGTATCTCGGAGATGTCTTGCCATTGCACCACAGCTTACTAACTTTTTTGAAGTAATGTCTTTCCTTGTCGTAATCACTCTACAGGTTCTGGGTTGTTATCAACCGAGGACACCGACTAGTGTAATTTTTCCGCACTACAAATCAAATACCCCTAGTATTTTTACTAGGAAATTCTGAACTCAATCTGGTCATTCCTAGACTATCGGCTGCATCCTGGTCTTGCTACCTTTGACTATGCTACCTTGTCCTTCTCTGGTGCACGTATTCTTCAGTGTGTGAGCACGACTTACACCAAGCTTTCAACATCTTGTTGCTTGCCTTGAAAAGCAACTTTGGTTCCGAGCTTGCCTCTTATATTTTGATCCGATAACTTGCCACTTCATCATTTCCTTTCTTGTTGCCGTTGTTATTTGATTGCATCCTCTTGAAACCTCCCGGCAAATGTGTCGGATCACCTTAAACACTTTGACTTCTTCTGAGATGTCAACTGTGTTCATGATGAGAAATACCCTCCTTGCCCTCGATGATTTTTATTATCATCGACAACACCCTTGACTTCCTTTCATCGCGAACTTGTCCACATAATGAATGCAACTTGCTCTCCAGCTAGTGTTGTGTTCTGCCTTGAAGTATTACTGTCTATTATGTCGAGAATGTTGTTGGGATTGCTCCAGCTCTTACAAATTCTCGGCATGATGATACTTCTCACCATCACCATTCTTCCTTGGTCCCCATGTTGTTTTTAACCAGGATACCAATATGCTAACGATGTTGTTTGAGTTCTGTACTTCTAGCAACCCTATTGCTTTGAAGTTAATGATCGACAGTTCGTTCTTAGACTGTTGGTTATTGGGTTGTCACTCTAACATTGATCTTGCTGCCTAAGGTCATACTTCGGGCACACCTTTCAACTAATGATTGATGGTGTATGTTTTCCTAGAGCATACAACATTATATCATTTGAATTGACATGTGTCATCTTCTTGTTCACATTATTGTGGAAAGCCATCCGTTTGGAATTCTCGATGAATTGTCGCTGAGCCCATCAGCCACCTTCTCATCCCCTCCTTGGTTTAATGATGAACTATTGTTTCAGGAACCCGCTCCCATAGTTCATTTCCCGAGAATCTTGCAATGTCATTTCATCTATTTGTGTTGCACCTTTTCTTCTCGGACATCCTGAGTCTGAGGTATCATGACACCTATCGGATCTGAATCTCGATCAGATATGATGGTTGGGACATTTCCAAGAGTTATAACATTGGTCTTTATATGACCCGGTAAGGTGATGTCATGCCTAGCACACCTGGCCGGAGGACCTATTGTTATAGTTTCCTTTTTTTCAAGGTTAGTTATTCTTCCGTGAGGAAATTGTAAGACTTATTCTATAAGTTGATCCCGATGGATCCCTTGTGTGTCCAAGGTCTGACCTTTGCTTGAAGACCATGTCAGTGCTATCTCGAAGCATGTCTATGGTACTCCGATTTTCAATAAGAACATTTGAAGCACCATGCTAAATGTTTCTTGTTGAAACTACCCAAACACCTTTGTATGGGTAATGTCATGAAATTTCTCTCCTCTTATCTAAAGGGTTTTCTACTGCATATCATGTCTTGGATGTCATCCTCTGCTTGACTTTTGTGAAGGATATACCCCTGATATATGTGTTTAAACATATTTTCCTTTCCGTTGTTTGGTTTAACCTTTCTTGTGATCTATATGATCTAAGCACTAATAATTCACTGCTTATGTAAACACCTCGGTGTACAACTCTGTCAGTAAGACCGTGTTACTATTGTTGATGACATTCTCGTAGCCACCGATGGACGAGAACTTTGCCTAATGGTCCGCCTCGTTCAATGAGCAGGAAAATGGTTCTCTTCGTCCCTCGCCCTCGGTACCGATGTTGTTGCCGACATAAATGACATGAAATCCACTGACATGCCTTGCTTACATGATCGTGCAAGGCGTCATCGCCCTTCCTACTGTTAACCCACATGGTGGGCCCATAACCCACAGTTCCACAGGATCGCAACCTGACTCTCCTGTACAACCCTGTTTCTAATGGTTATTCTCCATGCTTGGCTTCGTATTTAATTCATGGGCCACCTTCCTAGTGCTCTATTCTGGTATCAGACGCAATACTTACTCTCGCTACTCTGAACCCCTTTCTCACTCTAGTTCAGACTTCGAGCAACTATCTATCCGCTTGGAACCTCTTATTGTACCTTCGTACCTTACTCTCGATGTATTTCATATGTTCAACTCGAGAGATAATCTTATGGTCATTCATGGGTTAACCCCAGATTGTTTCCCTCAAAAGCATTCTGTCGTAACTGAGCTGCCCCTTATCCTTTCATAAGTACGGTGGAGTTCCCGAAGAAATGACGACAAGTTTATCATGATGCATTGGAATAAAGAATTGAAGACATCAACAAAAGGGATTAACTTCTTCGAGAAGATCTATTAGAATATCGTAACCTGAACTTTCCCCCTTACTCCCCTCTTAAATCTCGGGACGAGATTTCTTGTAGTGGAGGAGAATTGTGACGCCCGGATAATTAGGCTATAGTAAACCTCCGCTAATGATGCCACATCACCACGATTACTGTTGTTAATCTTGTGATGATTCAAATCCTGTTCAAATTCAAAATCAAGTCAAACAATTAAAGTTATCAAAAGTCAAAACTAAAATGTTCTTAATGTGACAAGTAAATCCTGGATATTAATGGTGGAAAAACCAACATTTCTTATAATATTTAAATTCACTAAAATAAGCAAAGCTTAGGACAAAACAATTAATTTAATGCCTTTTATAAAGTTATAATAATATAACTAAATTGGTGGTGTGCCAAAATAATTATGGTAGAGGTCTAATTAGTAATACTAATTTAGGTGCTAACTTGGTATTTTATAAAACTAAAATAATAGAATCTTTAAATGAAAACAGTAAAGAAATAAAAGGAAAATAGAAAAAGAAAAGCAAATCAAAAAAAAGAGGGGAATAGAGGAACCCCCCTGCCCACCTGGGCCTCAGCCCAGTCGGCCGGCCCAACCCCACTTGCCGACTACCCCACCCCCCCGAGGCAGAAACCCTAACCCACGACACACCACTCCCCCCACACGATCCCCTGTCCTCCCTATGTCTCCCCCCGATTCAGATCGGGGGAAATGCCCCCCGTCGCTGCCCCATCGCGTCTGCCTCCCCCTCCGCGACGCCACCTCGCCGGCGCCGCACCTCCTGGCCTCCTTCCTCCCCCTCGTGCACCGCGTCATCTTCCCGAGCTCCGCGCGCGCTGCATCCGTTACCGCCCCGACCCCGTCGCCGGAACCACGTCGTCTCGCCGGAGGCCACCTCGCCGGACCGCCAGCGCCGTCGTCCTCCCCTGCGTCGCCTTCGTCCCCAACCTCCTCCCCGCGCCCCACTGCCTGCGAACCCTACAAACCCCGTGGGGCCCCCTCCTTCTCCTCTTCCCCGCACCACGCTGGTCACCGTCGCTGCGGACACCGCGCCCCTCGTCCGCTCCTGTGCGCTCGCCCGCATCTGCCCGCTCGCGTGCTCGCGCTGCTGGCCGCGCCCGGCTGCGCCTGCCGTCTGCCCCGCCGTGGCTCCCGCTCCGCTTCGGTCTTGCGCCCCGCCTCTACGGCTCCACCATCGTCCCGCGCGCCCGGCTCCTCCTTCGCGCCCTCGCTGTGTGCCCGCGCGCCCCACCACGGCCTCGTCCCCTCCCTGCTCTGTCTACACCTATCGCCGGACCCGCCATCACTGCTATGGCTCCACCGCCGCCCCCGCACGCCCACGGCTCCGGTCTCCTTCGCCCCGCCTTGCCCGCCCGCCTCGCGCGCCTGCCTCGTTGCGGTGCCCCCAGCTAGTCGTCGCTCTGCTCGGCGCCGCCTCCTCTGCCGCGCCACCGTGATCCCTCCCATTTCCTGCCGGTGCAGGTCCTACCCCGCCACGCCATGCTCGCTGGCAGCGCGCCTTGGCCGCGGCCACGCCTCGGGCGTGTGCGCGCAAGCCCTGGAGGGTCCATTTCGCCCCGCCGCCCGTTAAGGCTCCCCTCTGGGCCACAGACAAGTGGGGCCCAACTCCCAAAACATTTTTATAAAATCAAAGAAAATGAAATAAAAATAAGTTAATAATTAATTACTTACTTAATTAATTAATGAATTAATTAATTAAGTTAATTAATCATGTTTAACTTAATCTAATTAATTAGTTAATTTAATTAAATAGTAATTAATTAGCTAAACCCTAATTAACCTAAGCAGTTTATGACATGCGGGTCCCACACGTAGTTGACCCAGTCAACTGCATAGTTGATTGCTGACGTCAGCATGATGTCATGCTGATGTCATCATTTACTATTCTGGATAATGTTGATATAAATAATTAAATAAATCCTAAAAATGATTTAAATCTTTTAAAATTAATATAAAATAAACCGTAACTCGGATGGAAAAACTTTGTACATGAAAGTTGATGAGAACAACGAGACGAATCCGGATACCCAGCTCGTTCGCCTGCCACCTATCCCTAGCATAGCGAACACGCAACTTTCCCCCTCCGGCTCCTCTGCCCGAAAATGCGAAACACTGGGGATAATTTCCCGGATGTTCCCCCCTTCACCGGTACCACCTCGTACCGCATTAGGGCACAACTAGCATTACGCTTTGCCATGTCATGCATCGTCATGCACTTGTTTGCATTATATTTATTGTTTCTTCCCCTCTTATCTCGTTAGACACCGAGACCGACACCGCTGCTACCCAGTACGACTACGATGTTGACAACCGCTCTCTCTTGCCAGAGCAACCAGGCAAGCCCCCCCCCCTTGATCACCAGATATCGCCTAATCTCTCTCTACTGCTTGCATTAGAGTAGTGTAACTTGTTATTGCTTTCCGTTAATCCTATCCTGATGCATAGCCTGTCCTTGCTACTACTGTTGTTACCTTTACCCGCAAACCTAATGCTTAGTATAGGATGCTAGTGTTCCATCAGTGGCCCTACACTCTTGTCCGTCTGCCATGCTATACTACTGGGCCGTGATCACTTCGGGTGGTGATCACGGGCATATGATATATACTTATACTGTTACATTACTTATGATACTGTTCAAAGATGGGGGCTGAAGGGGCAGGTGGCTCCATCCCGGTAGAGGTGGGCCTATGGGTTCCCGACGGCCCCGACTGTTACTTTGTGGCGGAGCGACAGGGCAAGTTGAGACCACCTAGGAGAGAGGTGGGCCTGGCCCTGGTCGGCGTTCGCGAATACTTAACACACTTAACGAGATCTTGGTATTTGATCTAAGTCTGGCTACTGGCCTATACGCACTAACCATCTACGCTGGGATAGTTATGGGCACTCGACGTCGTGGTATCAGCCAAAGCCTTCGTGATGTCAGCAACTGAGCGGTGCGCGCTGGATTGGACTGGAACGCCTGCTAGGCTAGGTCTGCTTCCGGCCGCCCTCACAACGTGCAGGTGTGCAATGGGCGATGGGCCCAGACCCCTGTGCCATAGGATTTAGACTGGCGTGCTGACCTCTCTGTTGTGCCTAGGTAGGGCTGCGACGTGTTGATCTTCCGAGGCCGGGCATGACCCAAAAAAGTGTGTCCAGACAAAGGGGATCGAGCGTGTTGGGTTATGTGGTGCACCCCTGCAGGGAAGTTAATCTATTCGAATAGCCGTGATCTTCGGTAATAGGGCGACTTGGAGTTGTACCTTGACCTTATGACAACTAGAACCGGATAATTAATAAAACACACCCTTCCAAGTGCCAGATACAATCTGGTGGTCGCTCTCTAACAGGGCGACGAGGAGAGGATCGCCGGTTAGGATTATGCTATGCGATGCTACTTGGAGGACTTCAGTCTACTCTCTTCTACATGCTGCAAGACGGAGGCTGCCAGAAGCATAGTCTTCGACAGGATTAGTTATCCCCCTCTTATTCTGGCATTCTGCAGTTCAGTCCACATATGATAGCCTTATTCCATTTGATACCAATGCATACATATGTAGTGTAGCTCCTTGCTTGCGAGTACTTTGGATGAGTACTCACGGTTGCTTTTCTCCCCCTTTTCCCCTTTCCTATGTGCGATTGCTACAACCAGACGTTGGAGTCCAGGAGCCAGACGCCACCATCGACGACGACTACTACTACTCGGGAGGTGCCTACTACTACGTGCAGTCCGCTGATGACGACCATGAGTAGTTTAGGAGGATCCCAGGCAGGAGGCATGCACCTCTTTCGATCTGTATCCCAGTTTGTGCTAGCCTTCTTAAGGCAAACTTGTTTAACTTATGTCTGTACTCAGATATTGTTGCTTCCGCTGACTCGTCTATGATTGAGCTCTTGTATTCGAGCCCTCGAGGCCCCTGGCTTGTAATATGATGCTTGTATGACTTATTTTATTTGTAGAGTTGTGTTGTGATATCTTCCCATGAGTCCCTGATCTTGATCGTACACGTTTGCGTGTATGATTAGTGTATGATTGAATCAGGGGCGTCACATTGAGAAGGAGAGGTTGCAATTCGCACGGGATGCGGAAGATGCAAGGATCATGTTGGTGGACAAAACACTCTTGGATGAGCATGCGAAGAAGTGGATTGCAGACAAGAAGAAGGAGATCAACAATCATAGGGAGTACGAGGAGGCAAGGGCGGCTGCGGCACGGATGTAGGCGGAGGAGGCATCCCAGATGCAGGCAAAGTAAGACGAGCATGACACATTTCAACTGGAGCACGATGCATTTCACTCGGAGCAGGTGCTCGGCCAGTGATCCGAGGCCATCCGTCATGCTCGGACATTGATTTCATTTTGGCATGTCCGGTTTGTTGAACTATTTGCTTTGCTTTGTCTTGAAATTTGTAATTTGGACAATTTGTATTGTATGATTGACGTGCATGGATTGAATGTATTTGAGGATTCAAATTTGCGGTATGTGGATGTGCGGCGCAAAATTTGAGGTGTGCTCGGTCAGTGCCCGCGGATGCACCCGGGCGCGTCCGCGGGCGTTTGAGGGGCCGAATTTGCCAAGTCCGGATGTAGATGCTCTAAAGGCCCCTCTAGGAGAGTCGCCATTAGGTCTTCGGCATGCACAAATTACGGAGCACGCTCCATGTACAGCCCGCAAGACTCCGTATTTGGAGTTTTTCAATGCTGATATGGAGAGCAAGCCATTTGCCACCCGCTCGCGGGGGGTGGGGGCATTGGGATTTTCACCTCGGCCTCTTCCTACCGCCATCACATTTTGCATACATGTCCCACCCGCGCGGGATAGATCCACCCCTATTTCCCAACGGATCGTGACCATTCAAGGGTATATAAACCCCCATCACCACCACTCACCCTCTGCCCTTTGTTCCTTCATCCTCATTGCCGGCACAACCACACACCCGTCGACCATCTCGGTGTACCCGCGCCCTTCCTGTAGACCTTCCATCGGCGAGACTAAAGAAGACCACGCCGAGAGAGAGTTCTAGGAGAGGACGTGGGAATTCTCGGAGTGGGTCGAGGAAGACGTGCGCGTAAGGCTGAACCAGGTGTCGGTTGCGCTGCCCACGAATATTTCGATCACATCTCTGTGGCCTCCCACACGTATGTGAAAGCTACGATGACTTCGACCTTCAGGGTGTTGTCCTTGTCCCATATCCAGGACGCACATGCGTTCGTCGAACGAATGGCCATGGTTGTCAACGTAGTTGAAGCCTTCCCTGCCTGCGAGGTCACCAAGAGGAGGAAGAGCCAATACTTCGGGGAACTTGTATCAAAATTTTAAATCCTATTTGGTTCTTTGAATCCATTTTGTAAATCCAAGTTGAAATCCTAGTGAAACGGACATTGAAATATGGAACTGAAAAACTTCCATGTTTTTTAGATTGTGAACCACTCATACGAAACTGTCTGAAAAACTTCCACGTTAAGGAAAGAAACAAAATTGATGTCTTCATGGCAAGTGAGGCACACATGTAAGAAAAGATATGGAGGCCGCATTATGGCAAATAAGTATTTGTGCACTACCGCCATGGCCTCCATATCCCATATGGAGATCACCGATATGACGAATCTGGTAGAGTTGCCTTAACATCTGTCCCCCCCCCCCCCCCACAAAAAAAGACAAACGCCATAATGTATGGAATCATATCTTGTCCACATAGACAACCTGTAACCCCCTCGATGCAGCTATATCTCCCACGTGCCGAAGCACGACTTAGAGGCATAACCGCATTAAAGGCAATGTCGCAAGTGAGGTAATCTTCGCAAACAACCCATGTAATACAATAAGGGAAAAGATACATAGTTGGCTTACAATCGCCACTTCACACAATACATGAATATAACATTATATTCATCCAAATACACTCAAGGTCCGACTACGAAACCAAAATAGAAAGAAGACTACCCCTAATGCTACACAGATCCCTGATTGTCCCGACTGGGCTCCACTACTGATCAACTGAAACGGAACAACATAACGGACACGATCTTCATCGGGCTCCTCCTTGAGCTCGGTTGCGTCACCTGCACGATATCATCGGCACCTGCAAACTGGTCTTGGAAGTATCTACGAGTCACAGGGACTCAACAATCTCACACCCTCGCGATCAAGAGTATTTAAGCTTATAAGAAGGGTAAACGGGATGAGGTGGAGCTATAGCAAGCACTAGCATATTTGGTGGCTAACATACACAAATGGGAGAGAGAAGAGAAGGCAAAGGCACGGTCGAACAACTATGATGAAGAAGTGATCCTAGAACAACCTACGTCAAACATAACTCCAACAACCATGTTCACTTTACGGACCCCGCCGAGAAGAGATCATCATGGCTACACACGCGGTTGATGCATTTTAATTAAGATAAGTTTCAGGTTTTCTACAACCGGACATTAACAAATTCCCATCTGCCCATAACCACGGGCACGGCTTTTGAAAGTTCAAATCACTGGAGGGGTGTCCCAACTTAGCCCATCACAAGCTCTCACGGTCAACGAAGGATATTCCTTCTCCCAAGATAATCCGATCAGACTCGGCATCCCGGTTACAAGACATCCTCGACAATGGTAAAACAAGTCCAGCAACACCGCCCGAATGTGCCGACAAATCCCGATAGGAGCTGCACATATCTCGTTCTCAGGGCACACTCAGATGAAACATCCTACGAGTAAAACCAACCCTCAAGTTGCCCCGAGGTGGCCCCGCAGTCTACTCGATCGGGCCAACACTCAGAGGAGCACTGTCCTAGGAGGGGGGGGGGATTAAATAAAGATGACCCTTGAGTCCGCGGAACCCAAGGGAAAAAGAGGCTAGGTGGCGAATGGTAAAACAAATGTTGGGCATTGCTGGGGGAGTTTTATTCAAGGCGAACTATCAAGGGGTTCCCATTATAACCCAACCGTGTAAGGAACGCAAAATCCGGGAAAATAACACCGATATGACGGAAACTAGGGCGGCAAGAGTGGAACAAAACACCAGGCATAAGGCCGAGCCTTCCACCCTTTACCAAGTATATAGATGCATTAATATAAATAAGAGATATTGTGATACCCCAACAAAATAACCATGTTCCAAACATGGAACAAGCTGCAATCGTCACCTGCAACTAACAACGCTATAAAAGGGCTGAGCAAAGCGGTAACATAGCCAAACAACGGTTTGCTAGGACAAGGTGGGTTAGAGGCTTGGCTTAACAATATGGGAGGCATGATAAGCAAGTGGTAGGTATCGCGGCATAGGCATAGCAATAGATCGAGCAGCTAGCAAGCAAAGATAGAAGTGATTTCGAGGGTATGGTCATCTTGCCTGAGATACCGCAAGGAAGAAGAACGAGTCCATGAGGAAGACAAACGGACGTAGTCGAATGAATCTTGACAAACACAACATTATCGGAACCAACCCGAAGAAGCCACACCGGAAAGAAGCAAACAACATAGTAAACAACCACGACATAAGCATGGCATGATGCACAACCAAGTATGATGCATGTCCGGTTTAATGAAGCATGGCATGGCAAAAGTGCATAAGCAATCCTACAAATCAAGTGTAGCTCAATATGTAATGGTGCATATTGACGAAACACCACGACAAGTAATTTAGTTCGATCTTGTTTATGTACCCAACAATATTAAATGTTGATTAACATGGCAAGGGGTGAAGCACAACAAAAGTACCTATCTAGGCAAGTTTAAATGAGGCCGGAAACAACGAACAACAATTCCGGTAAAACCCCATATGCATATTTTAAGGTTTGGTACTGTTCTTCCCTAAACACAACTTTAGAGTTGTTAAACATGCAAAGTAAAACCACCATGTTAAACTAGGCATTTTTCTACCCTATTTACATATAAAGTTTATTAAATTTGGAGCTACAGTTATTTAGTTATGAATTAAAGCATTTTAGCATGGCATAGGAGCAAATTAAAGCAAACATCATTATAAACATCTCAAACATGCAAGAAAGTTGGATATTGTGAAACTAGATGAACTTCTAATCAAGTTACATATATAAAATATTTAGATCCGATGCACAGTTGTGAAGTTATTAAATGAATGATCATGAAGGGGTTTTCTGCAAAACAACCATCTCAGGAATAATAGCTAAATTCGTCCCACGGGAAAAAAACATGATTCGGGCCGCATCTAAGATCTGGCCCAACAGGAGGATAACACCAGGGGCGCTGGGGTGTGCCTCACCCATGGGCCAGGCCAAGTTTGCGGAGAGGGAGTGGCCGGCAGGGCGTGCTGGGCCGGCCTGCTGGGTTCGATCGGGGAAAAGTCAAAGAAGTCGTCCTCTCTCTCGATGGAAGCAGAGGACGCAGCGTCATGGGACTTGCAGGTGAGGCAGGGGTACTTGGCGGCGCCCGGCGACGGGAGGGAGGAGCGGAGGCGGCGCAAAATGACTGGGACTCGCCGGAACCGCGAGCGGAGGCGGCGGGGCGGACCGGACTTGAGGAGGCCGGTTCGGGCCGATGCAGCCAACGGCGCGCGACGCGGTGAGGGACTTACAACGGCGGAGGAGGTCGGTCCTGGTTGTTGTCACAGAAGGCGGGGTCGCTGGGTCTTCAGCGATGGTGGCGGCGCGAACTTGGAAGAAGAGGACAACCATGACGTTGGGGCGAAGCTCCTGTTCGTGACAGAGGAAGAGAGAAAGAAACATGAGAGAGAGATAGAGAAGAACCATAAGGAGGGAGATAGAACAGGAAGGAGAGGGGCAACGAGGACGGCCTGCGGTTTAAGGCGAGGAACAGTGCAGCTTCGGTGGTGGCGCTCGCCGGCATGGTGGTGGCGCGCGGGTCGAGCGAGGCTCTCGGGCAGAGGCGGTTGCCTTGATCCAGATCGGATCGAGCGCTGCGGGAGGTGGAGGCATGGGAGGCTAGGGCCGCTGGTTGTGGTGGGATCCTGATCCGATGGATCGGATAACAGTGGGGCTGATGGATCTGGCCCTGCGATGTGGCAAGAGGCAACTGGGGCGGCACGGAAAACAAAGAGGAAGGTGGCGGCGACTGTGGGATAGGGTTAGGGGTTAGGCTAGGTTTGGACTGATACATATATATATATATATAGCATGTGGATATTTGGGTAGGGGCTACCTCGTCCCTCCGATCATAATCGGGCGGTCGAGAAAAATATGTTAGGAAGTCCAATAAACAAAACGGAGATGTTTTGTAGATGTTAGGGGATGATCCGGACCCGTTGGTAATGACAGAGCGGGTCGGGTTCGGGACAGCTTTCGGACGCGTGCGCGAGGAGGGCTGCGGCTGACGAGAGAGTTTAGGTAGGGCCTGACGGTATGTAGTGGACTGAGTAGAAGGACGAGGGCTGCGGGAGAGAAGAGAGAGAGACCCGGCAGCACTTTCCGGAGACCGAAAACGTCCGGCGATAGACCGACTATAATGTCGCTATAGTTAACCGTTGGGGCGTCAAACAGACTCCAAATGCGATGAAACTTGACAGGCGGTCTATCTACACTATAATAAGACCACACACCAACTTTCATCCCATTCCGAGAACATTTTCCGTCCACTTATAAAATACTATTTCAGACATGCCGCAGGCGCGTGCAAGTGTGTCTGGGCTCCAAACGGACAACGGACGGAACGAGGAGACCGGGACGGACGCAAGTTTTGAAAAACATGAAGATGCAATGCGGATGATGACATGGCAAGATGCAACACGCAAGCAAAGGCATGGCAAAGACAGCGAATAATTGGAAGACACCTGGCGCAACGGTCTTGGGGCGTCACAACACTCCTCCACTACGAGAGAATCTCGTCCCGAGATCTTGAATGGCACCGGAGAGAAGAAGGAAGAGGAAGAAGAAGAGGTAAAACTAAGTTGCTTCTTTGACAAACGAGTGAAACCAAAGAACCTTGAAATGTTGAACAAATTGAAAGAAAGAATGCAACGAAGATGAACAAAGTCGAAAACACTCCGTTAGAAAAGAGGAACAAGGAACATTGCAAAAAACCTTGAGGTTGAAGGGCAAGATATATATATTGAAACCACTCTGGTTAAAATAAGATAGAGAAGGATTAAGAATGATATAATTTGGACAGCACTCAGACTGTAAATGGAAGGAATTGAACATGAATTTGACAAGATGAGGGGATACTTGATGAAAACAACAATACACTGCCTCCGGAACTATTGAAAGAATGGCACAAGGGGTAAGAAAGGTTTTAGACAGCACTCCGGTTGAGAAGGGAAGAAAAGTTGATAAGATGAGAGAACTTGGAAAGATGGCACGACACTCCGGTTAAATGGATAAGCATGAAAAGAACATGGTCCTGGCAATCCAAGATGATGAGTGAAGAAAGCAACGTCACAATGCCTCCGGAACGAATGAATGGAAAACTAGATGGTTGGAAAGAAAAGAACGGAGAAGACGAATGACAACTCTCGCAAATAAAATTGAAAGAGAAAGCTTACGAAGAAAAGATTGAACGGAGTTGTTGGATTATCAACAACGAAAGCTTAAGCTTGATGTGGACTTATGTAAGACATCCAAAATTATGAGGTGACAACGTGCCACTCACGGAAAAACATTGGATTGATAAAAACAAGGAGACAAGAAACTATTTCACCGGGAGGATAAAAGAAGAACTTGGGTCATTTATGAGCACCCCAAATAGCAACAATCCTTAGGAAAGGCTTTAGGTGAAACATGACACAAGATAACTCCAATGAAGAGGTCGATGGATTTAAAATACCTCATTCTTAACAACATGTGAATCATGAAACATGAACTCAAATGATCAAGAATGACATAATACCACCTCCAATGATACGGTAGAAAGAATTGCACTCCGGATCGCAAGATGAAGAATGCTTGAGCTCCTCTGAAAAGAATCTTGATGAACACTTCAAGAAGGAAATTAAATCCTTGATGAACCATCATGTAGAACCTTGATGAAGAACTCCGGTAAAAAAAGGAGAATGAAAAGAAAGAGAAGTTGAAAACATAAAGTGAAACCTTGTAATGATTTAGATGGATCTCCGTGATGATGAGAGCTTGGAACTCCGGGAAAAGAAAATATGAAACAATAGAAACTGAGAATTTTGATGAACCTCCGGAATAAGGAATTGAATCATTTGGATGAAACAAGAATAAGAATTACATTATGCTTATCCTTCACCAATTTAAATTGATGACACGCAATGGATTTGGCATACTACTTATTCTTGTAGAAAGGATTAAGATAGATATTGCGCAAACTTGAGGAGGTCTTCGATGATCCACCGGTAGGACGAAAGAACGAATGAATCTGTATGATAACGAAGGAGAAGTACTCTTGAACGAACAACCGTAAGAATTGAAAAAGAACGAAGAAAAGAGATGAATCACCGGTAAGAAATTGAAAACGAACAAAGATACTTGGGGAAATTTAGATACAAGAGAACGAAGAGATTACGAGCTGATTAAAGATCACTTGAATGATGCACCGGTAAGATTTGGAGAAAGAGAGCTGAAAGCTGAAATGATTAATTCTTCTGAAATGATGGGCTCCGGGGAAAAGAAAAGAGAAAACAACTCATGAAATGCTCCAGATGGATGAAAATAATTCTCATAATCAAAACAATTATGAGAGGATGGCAACAAGCTAGCACCATGAATCTTTGAGAGAACAGATAAGATATGGAGGGAAAACTCTTCTTCGATCTTCAAAATCCGAGAATTATGATGAGAAACACCACCAAGAATTGTTGAGGCACTCCGGAATGAAAAATAGAAAAGTTGAACCAACGGCGAAAAGAATTTGAAAGATCTTGGAGAAACCATCCCGACTGATGATGAATCATTCTTACGTCAAACTTTGAAAAGTATTTAAGATAGCTCCGGGAAAATTAGAAGAGTCAGGTAAGATCCTGGGAAAAACCTGTGGGTTAGGGCCCACTCAAAAGATACACCGTTGAAATGATTACTTGAAAAGGAGAATGCACCGGTTGAATTAAATGGCTTGAATTAGATAACAACCTCGAAATAGGTTGAACGGATCTTGAATGACTAGACGAGCCTTTTGAGATATCTTGAGCACTCCGTAACAATTGAATAGTGAGAAGTGGATGATTAAGAGGTGCACCGGCATCAGAAAAGCATTGGGTAAAAAGAAAAGACTATGCTCAAAACCAAAGCTTGAATTGAATCCACCGGAGAAAAGAAAATAATGAAGAGTGATGAACTTGAGGTTCCGTTAGGATGTTCATGAGAATCACCGGGTAAGGACATTGACGGAAAATAATGGAGAGACTTCATAACCATAAGATAGATACTTGATAAAGAAATCTTAGTCCTTGAAGAAAAAGGGTGGGTGGGTGGGAAAACAAAAACAATTTGGAGACGGATGAAACAAACACCGTTGAGAAGAACTGATACTTGATCTAGCGGATGTTGAAATGATCGGATCCACTTGAAGAGAAAACACGCCGGATGAAAAGGATAGACATGACCGACTCGATGATCGAGAAGGATTAGTATTCGCATAGGAGTATGAGAACACCACTTAGGAAAGGTATGGAATCAACACTTGACTTCGAAGCAACTCGAATACCACAGCTCAAAAACAAAACAAAGGATAGGCTTGCGGAATAAGCCAGAACAAACATATGGTAGAGATTTCGTCTGAAGTTTTCGTGGTGGGGCCTACACGGGCTCGATCGTACAGCACCATCATGTACAAGGCAGTGCACATGACATACGAAGCGTCCCCGAGTCAGCATAGCCAAGGACTCTTTAAGACACAATGAGACCACTATAAAACCAACCGTGGATAGGCGGACCACTAGACGTCGAACCCCAATTTCATATCGTATATCCGTCGGAAAGATATCCTAAGAGCTACTTGAATTCCCACTTATAAACTCCCGAAACTTTCCGGTTATGCAATCAGGTGTTGGGGATACATGGGAAGCATAATATCTCACCCAAAACTACACAAATCCTACATCCAGCTATATCCATCCTTCAACACATAACCAAGAAACCTTTGGAAATCGTTTACCTCAACCTTCGAAAAGCATCCGTTATACGAGTTATGGCAATACTCCCGAACTCCCGACCCAGTACTGGGTGGCGTCGAGGTTATCTCACCAACAACTGCATAAAAGTGATTTTCGATGTCGGCAAAACTCAGGTATTCCAGAACTGCAACGATAAAATTGTGACGACAACACCTCGGAGCTCAACTCCCCGGGACACTGCCACAACCCCTAAATGTCAGGAGGCACCAAGAACAATGTTCTCGTCACAAAACCATCGGAACGATTCCAAGATACCCGCGTGATCCTAAGTTTTTTTAGTGAAATTTGTGAAGAGAAGAGTCAAAACTCTTCGTCAGGATGCCTCACCAGAGCGACGAAGGGACTGAGGAGTAAAAAGAATCCTACTCTCCAATATATATAATCCTATAAGACTCAAAACATTTTTCTAGACTCAACAATGCCGGTGATTCGATCAAGCAAGGGGGCTCCTAAAGTCGGGGAAGGCTCTGATTACCAACTTGAAACGCCCTCGATGCGGCTATATCTCCCACGTGTCGAAGCACGACTTAGAGCCATAACTGCATTGACGCAATGTCGCAAGTGAGGTAATCTTCGCAAACAACCCATGTAATACAATAAGGGAAAAGATACATAGTTGGCTTACAATCGCCACTTCACACAATACATGAATATAACATTACATTCATCCAAATACACTCAAGGTCCGACTATGGAACCAAAATAAAAAGAAGACTACCCCAAATGCTACACAGATCCCTGATCGTCCTGACTGGGCTCCACTACTGATCAACTAAAACGGAACAACATAACGGACACGATCTTCATCGGGCTCCTCCTTGAGCTCGGTTGCGTCACCTGCACGATATCATCGGCACCTACAAACTGGTTTTGGAAGTATCTATGAGTCACGGGGACTCAGCAATCTCACACCCTCGCGATCAAGACTATTTAAGCTTATAGGAAGCGTAAAAGGTACGAGGTGGCTAACATACACAAATGGGAGCGAGAAGAGAAGGCAAAGGCACGGTCGAACAACTATGGTCAAGAAGTGATCCTAGAACAACCTATGTCAAAATAACTCCAACAACTGTGTTCACTTCCCGAACCCCGCCGAGAAGAGACCATCACGGCTACACACGCGGTTGATGCATTTTAATTAAGATAAGTTTTAGGTTTTCTACAACCAGACATTAACAAATTCCCATCTGCCCATAACCGCGGGCATGGCTTTCAAAAGTTCAAATCCCTGCAGAGGTGTCCCAACTTAGCCCATCACAAGCTCTCACGGTCAACGAAGGATATTCCTTCTCCCAAGACAATCCGATCAGACTCGGCGTCCCGGTTACAGGACATCCTCGACAATGGTAAAACAAGTCCAGCAACACCGCCCGAATGTGCCGACAAATCCCGATAGGAGCTGCACATATCTCGTTCTCAGGGCACACTCAGATGAGACATCCTATGAGTAAAACCAACCCTCAAGGGCCCCCGAGGTGGCCCCGCAGTCTACTCGATCAGACCAACACTCAGAGGAGCACTGGCCCAGGGGGGTTTAAATAAAGATGACCCTTGAGTCCGCGGAACCCAAGGGAAAAATAGGCTAGGTGGCGAATGGTAAAACCAATGTTGGGCATTGCTGGAGGAGTTTTATTCAAGGCGAACTGTCAAGGGGTTCCCATTATAACCCAACCGTGTAAGGAACGCAAAATCCGGGAACATAACACCGATATGACGGAAACTAGGGCGGAAAGAGTGGAACAAAACACCAGGCATAAGGCCGAGCCTTCCACCCTTTACCAAGTATATAGATGCATTAATATAAATAAGAGATATTGTGATATCCCAACAAAATAACCATGTTCCAAACATGAAACAAGCTCCAATCTTCACCTGCAACTAACAACACTATAAAAGGGCTGAGCAAAGCGGTAACATAGCCAAACAACGGTTTGCTAGGACAAGGTGGGTTAGAGGCTTGACTTAACAATATGGGAGGCATGATAAGCAAGTGGTAGGTATCGCATCATGGGCATAGCAATAGATCGAGCAGCTAGCAAGCAAAGATATAAGTGATTTCGAGGGTATGGTCATCTTGCCTGAGATCCCGCAAGGAAGAAGAATGAGTCCATGAGGAAGACAAACGGACGTAGTCGAACGAATCCTCACAAACGCAACGTTATCGGAACCAACCCGAAGAAGCCACACCGGAAAGAAGCAAACAACATAGTAAACAACCACGACATAAGCATGGCATGATGCACAACCAAGTATGATGCATGTCCGGTTTAATGAAGCATGGCATGGCAAAAGTGCACAAGCAATCCTACAAATCAAGTGGAGCTCAATATGCAATGGTGCATATTGACGAAACACCACGACAAGTAATTTAGTTCGATCTTGTTTATGTACCCAACAATATTAAATGTTTATTAACATGGCAAGGGGTGAATCCCAACAAAACTACCTATCTAGGCAAGTTTAAATGAGGCCGGAAACAACGAACAACAATTCCGGTAAAACACCATATGCATATTTTAAGGTTTAGTACTGTTCTGCCCTAAACACAATTTTAGAGTTGTTAAACATGGAAAGTAAAACCACCATGTTAAACTAGGCATTTTTTACCCCATTTACATATAAAGTTTATTAAATTTGGAGCTACGGTTATTTAGTTATGAATTAAAGCATTTTAGCATGGCATAGGAGCAGATTAAAGCAAACATCATTTTAAACATCTCAAACATGCATGAAAGTTGGATATTGTGAAACTAGATGAAATTTTAATCAAGTTACATATATAAATTATTTAGATCCGATGCACGGTTGTGAAGTTATTAAATGAATGATCATGAAGGGGTTTTCTGCAAAACAACCGTCTCAGGAATAATAGCTAAATTCGTTCCAGGGGAAAAAACATGATTCGGGCCGCATCTAAGATCTAGCCCAACAGGAGGATAACACCAGGGGCGCTGGGGTGTGCCTCACCCATGGGCCAGCCCCAGTTTGCGGAGAGGGAGTGGCTGCCAGGGCGCGCTGGGCCGGCCTGCTGGGTTCGATCGGGGAAAAGTCAACGAAGTCGTCCTCTCTCTCGATGGAAGCAGAGGACGCAGCGTCATGGGACTTGCAGGCGAGGCAGGGGTACTTGGCGGCGCCCAGCGACGGCAGGGAGAAGCGGAGGCGGCGCAAAACGACTGGGACTCGCCGGAACCGCGAGCGGAGGCGGCAGGGCGGACCGGACTTGAGGAGGCCGGTTCGGGCCGATGCAGCCAATGGCACGCGGCGCGGTGAGGGACTTGTAGTGGCGGAGGAGATCGGTCCTGGTTGTTGTCGCAGAAGGCGGGGTCGCCGGGTCTTCAGCGCTGGTGGCGGCGCGAACTTGGAAGAAGAGGACGGCCATGGCGTTGGGGCGAAGCTCCTGTTCATGACAGAGGAAGAGAGAAAGCAACATGAGAGAGATAGAGAGAAGAACCAGAAGGAGGGAGATAGAACGGGAAGGAGAGGGGCAACGAGGACGGCCTGCGGTTTTAGGCGAGGAACAGAGCAGCTTCGGTGGTGGCGCTCGCCGGCATGGTGGTGGCGCGCGTGTCGAGCAAGGCTCTAGGGCAGAGGCGGTTGCCTCGATCCAGATCGGATTGAGCGCCGCGGGAGGTGGAGGCATGGGAGGCTGGGGCCGCTGGCTGTGGTGGGACCCTGATCCGACGGATCAGATCACAGTGGGGCTGATGGATCTGGCCCTGTGATGTGGCAAGAGGCAACTGGGGCGGCACGGAAAACAAAGAGGAAGGTGGCGGCGGCTGCAGGATAGGGTTAGGGGTTAGGCTAGGTTTGGACTGATACATATATATAGCATGTGAATATTTGGGTAGGGGCTACCTCGTCCCTCTGATCATAATAGGGCGGTCGAGAAAAATATGTTAGGAAGTCCAATAAACAAAACGGAGATGTTTTGTAGATGTTAGGGGATGATCCGGACCCGTTGGTAACGACAGAGCGGGTCAGGTTCGGGACAGCTTTCGGACGCGTGCGCGAGGAGGGCCGCGGGCTGACGAGAGAGTTTAGGTAGGGCCTGACAGTATGTAGTGGAATGAGTAGAAGGCCAAGGGCTGCGGGAGAGAAGAGAGAGAGACCCGGCAGCAATTTCCGGAGACCGAAAACGTCCGACGATAGACCGACTGTAATGTTGCTACAGTTAACCGTTGGGGCGTCAAACGGACTCCAAATGCGATGAAACTTGTCAGGCGGTTTATCTACACTATAATAAGACCACATGCCAACTTTCATCCCATTCCGAGAACATTTTCCGGCCACTTATAAAATACTATTTTGGACATGCCGCAGGCGCGTGCAAGTGTGTCTGGTCTCAGAACGGACAACAGACGGAACGAGGAGACCGGGACGGATGCAAGTTTTGAAAAACATGAAGATGCAATGCGCATGATGACATGGAAAGATGCAACACGCAAGCGAAGACATGGCAAAGACAACGAATAATCGGAAGACACCTGGTGCAACGGTCTTGGGGCGTCACACAACCTATGAAATCATCTCTTGTCCACGTAGAATGACCTCTTGATATTTTCTATATATTACATGTATGCCTCATATGTCCATTTTGTATCATTAGTTCCTACTATAATTTATCCCATTTCAATGATATATTTCATGATATGGTGCAATTCTAATGCCTTTTCTCTCTTAGAATGCAAGGATTATAAAGAGAGAATAACTAGAATTCTACACCTGAAATGCAACCAAAGAAGAAGCAATTCTCTATAGCTCAAAATGCAATGTGGATTTTCGGGGAATTGCTTCATAATATATGATGAATTATGGAGCAAACATGGGACAGAGGGGCCCCACCAGGGGCTCACACGCCCTCGTAGCGCCCCCTAGGGCGTGCCATGTGACTGTGTGGGTCCCCCATGGGCCCTCTGCCGACATCCTCGGCTATAAAATCACATTTGCCCTAAATATCACACTAAATCCTCGAGACTTTTCGCCGCCGTCTGCGAGGCAGAACTTGGGTGGAGCTATTCTATCGAGGAAGCTTTCCTCCGAGAGGGGGAAATCAAAACCTTCATCATCAACAACACTCCGTTCATCACGAGGATCATCATTTTCATCAACGTCTTGATTTGCACCATCTCATCTCAAAACCCTAGTTCCGATCTTATGTTCAATGTTTGTATCGAACCTTAGATTGGTACATTGGTGCTTCTAGGTGTTGATTACATCATGTAGTTGGTGCTTTATTTGTTTTAGTGGTGGAATATTGTTATGTTCAGATTTTTGATCACATATTTATACCCACTGATTATGATTCATATGATGAGTTGTGAGTATTCCTATTAGTTCTTAAGGAGATGGGAGACGCCTTGTTGCTAGTAATCATGTGAAGTTTATTCCCGTTCAATGTTTTGATATTATGTTGTGTTGTTCTTCCTCTAGTGGTGTTATGTGAATGTCGACTACATGATATTTCACCACCTTTGGGCATAGGGGAAGTCATTGTGGAATTTGTTTGTAGATGGTGGGTTGCGGGACTGATAGAAACCCAAATCCTCATTTGTGAATTATTTCGTAAGGGGCTATTTGGATAATTATCCACATCTTTTTTTGGCATATCGCATAATTCAACGAAAGTATTAAGATGGGATGCAACATCTTCAATAGGACTACCAAAAAATTGTTCTTTCATAACAAGATTTAGCAAAGCGGCATTAATATGACATGACTCCACACTATTGGCGGGAGGAGAAATTGGAGTACTAATAAAATCATTATTATTAGTATTTGAAAAATCACACAACTTAGTGTTTTCTAAAGACGTAGCGACAAAGCAAGCAAACGAGAAAATACACATATTTTTGTGTTTTTATAAAAAATAGAAGTGGGGGAGATGAAACCGAGAGGCAAAGGCAAATGAAAAGGCAAGTAGGTGACAGTTTGTGCAAAGGTACTTGATAGGTTTTGGTGATGTCTCCCCACAACGGCGCCAAAAATTCTTCATGCTACTTGTGAGTTGCATTGGGATTTCCCCGAAGAGGAGAGCATGAAGCAGTACAGTAGAGATAAGTATTTCCCTTAGTTAAGAACCAAGGTTATCAATCCATTAGGAGAACCACACAGAACCTTGTTAGCAGCACCTGCATATGCAAAAGAAAATACTTGGACCCAACGCAAACAAGGGGGTTCTCAATCCCCTCGGTGGTTATTTGCAAGGATTAAATCTCGTAGTGGTAGGTAATAAGATAAATTGCAAAACAAAATAAAATAAATAAAAGTGCAGCAAGGTACTTTTGTGTTTTTATAGATGATAAAAGTAGACCCGGTGACCATAATTTTCACTAGAGGCTTCTCTCTCGAGCACATAAAATGCGGTGGGTGAAAAAATTTACTGTTGGGCAATTGATACAAAAGCGCATAGTTATGACGATATTCAAGGCAATGATCATGTATATGGGCATCACGTCCGAGACAAGTAGACTGACTCCTGCCTGCATCTACTAATATTACTTCACCCATCGACCGCTGTCTAGCATACATCTAGGGTATTAAATATAAAATAGAGTAATGCCTTAAGCAAGATGCCATGATGTATACAAAGTAAACCCAAGCAATACGAATAAACCCCGTCGTTTTAATCCTAATGGAAACAATAAAAATGCGTGTCTTGTCCCTTTCTGTCATTGGGATAGAGCATGACAAGATTGCACCCAGCACAAAGCACCTCCCCCATTGCAAGATAAATCAATCTAGTTAGCCAAAACAAATGGATATATTAGAAAGAAATACAAAGCTATAACAACCATGCATAAAAGAATTCAGAAAAAGACTCAATTAATATTCAGGAACAATTTGATCATAAACTCACAATTCATCGGATCCCAACAAACAAATCGCAAAAGAAGATTACATCAAATAGAACTCCAAGAACATCGAGGAGAACATTGTATTGAAGATCAAAGAGAGAGAAGAAGCTAGCTACTACTATTTATGGACTCATAGGTCTGTGGTGAACTACTCCGTGATTGATTCCCCTACGGCAAAGTACCGGAGAAGGCCTCCAGATGGGATCGCGGAAGAACAAAAGCTTGCGATGGTGGAAAAAGTGTTTAGGGTGCCTCTCTGTTGGTTTCCCGATTTGAGAGAATTTATGGAGGTAGAATTAGGTTAGATGGAGCAACGTGGGGCCCACAAGGCATCAGGGTGTGGCTACTCCCCTGGGCACGCCCTGTTGCCTTGCCATCTCCTTGCTTCTCGTGTGGTCTCCTCCCGAAGCTTCCATGGTCTCTCTTATTAAAAAAAATCATCAAAAAGTTTCGTAGCGTTTGCACTCCATTCGGCACTAATTTCCTAGAAAACCAAAAACAAGCAGAAAACAACAATTGACACTTGGCACTGGGTTAATAGGTTAGTCCTAGAAAATGATATAAAATAGCATATAATTGCATATAAACATACAAGATTGATACTATAATAGCATGGAACAATCAAATATTATAGATACGTTGGAGACGTATCACTATCAAGAAGAATAAAAACAGGAATTAAAAGACACTAAGTTAGTAGGGAAGCTGCTTGAGTAGTAAACGTTCTCGAGGGGTCCGAAATCACTACTACATATGAACTATCATATCCTCTAGTAACTGGTCAAATGCATAAGTGGGCGGAGCTGGGTACAGTACACATTCTACTCTAGGTAGACTTCGTGCCATGCACGCAACCATCATAGTCTCTCCCATAGGGTTACAACTCTTGACAATTAAGGGTTGCCCCATGGACGCAACCTCTCTAAGGGTTCTCCGTAATTCCCCAATCCTTTGCAAAGGAGAGGAACCAAGGCTTTTACTGTCACCTAAATTACCCCAATATCCCCAACCATCACAAGGACTGTAACATACTTCACGACACAAGGCACAAATGTGAGTGAGTGCTCCTCTCAACATTCGTGAAGGCTACTAACTCAAATCATCAACATGTCATATCAGATCGCAACAAATACCATATAGGGTTCAACCATATCCTCAAGAACAAGTACAACTACTCAATCAATGTCATGAAGGTTAGGGACAAGTTACAAGCCGGCATTAAGCCAGTGAAGGGAGGAGGCATGGAAGCATGGTGATGATGGTAATGATGACGAGGGAGCCACGGGAGGTGATGGAGATGGGGGCGCCACCGGTGGTGGCGGTGCCGACGTGATGGCACCGGCCCTCGAGATTCCTCCTTCTTCCCTTGATGGTTGTCCCTTCCTTTTCTTGGTGGTTGAGCAATAGAGATGAACTTGGATGAATGAGATGTGATATGCGATGGATGGCGGTGGCTAGGGTTGAGGGTGACTTATATGGAGAGCCTCCCTAGCCTCCTCTCTTGATGGGCTTCATCCAAGGGCTCAAGATGAGCCTTATCCTCTCCCAATCTCTTCTTTACGAGACAAGGATCCCATGGGATCGAACGAGGATTAAATCAGTGAAGAATCCCTTCTGGAAGGGCAACTTTCAGAGCTGTGTGTGCGTCAAACGACCGTCGAAACGACCGCTCGTGGTTGTTCAACGTCTTCTGGTCTGGACACCTCCAGTAAACCGACCGACATTTCTTCATATGAACTCAGAATTTGATGTTCTTGGGCTCGTTGGATTGTATGAAAGATGCCAATCCACTTCAGGTCTTTGATCTTGATTTGGAGCACTTTGAAAAAAAAGACTTTTCCAACCACCGAAATGGCTAAGTCTGCCCACTTGGTTGTCTTCTTATTGAACCCCTCCTTGTTTCTTTCATCATGCTTGGTCCTAGGTTGCTCCAAAACACCTGTAGACACAAGAAAATAAAGAAAACAAATAAAATACTAAATGTGCAATGCTCACAATGAAAAGTATAAATGTCGGTGATACGTCTCCAACGTATCTATAATTTTTGATTGTTCCATGCTGTTATATTATCATTCTTTGATGTTTTACAATCATTTTATAGCAACTTTATATCGTTTTTTGGGACTAACCTATTGACATAGTGCCCAGTGCCAGTTGCTGGTTTTTGCTTGCTTTTTACATCACAGAAAATCAATACCAAACGGAGTCCAAACACAACAAAACTTTTTGGATAATTTTTCTGGACCAGAAGACATCCATTGGGCACAAGAAGTACCAAAGGGGAGCTCTGAGGGGAGAACAAACTGTAGGATCGAAAGTATGTCTAGAGGGGGGGGGGGGGTGATTAGACTACTTGACCAAATAAAAACTTAACCTTTTCCAACTTTGGTTCTAGGAAGATTTTAGCTACTTTAGGACAAGTCAAGAAATCATCACACAATTCAAGCAAGCATGCAAAGAGTATATTGGCAGCGGAAAGTAAAGCATGCAACTTGCAAGAATGTAAAGGGAAGGATTTGGAGAATTCAAACGCAATTGGAGACACGGATGTTTTCCCGTGGTTCGGATAGGTGGTGCTATCCTACATCCACGTTGATGGAGACTTCAACCCACGAAGGGTAACGGTTGCGCGAGTCCACGGAGGGCTCCACCCACGAAGGGTCCACGAAGAAGCAACCTTGTCTATCCCACCATGGCCATCGCCCATGAAGGACTTGCCTCACTAGCGGTAGATCTTCACGAAGCAGGCGATCTCCTTGCCCTTACAAACTCCTTGGTTCAACTCCACAATCTTGTCGGAGGCTCCCAAGTGACACCTAGCCAATCTAGGAGACACCACTCTCCAAGAAGTAACAAATGGTGTGTTGATGATGAACTCCTTGCTCTTGTGCTTCAAATGATAGTCTCCCCAACACTCAACTCTCTCTCACAGGATTTGGATTTGGTGGAAAGGAGATTTGAGTGGAAAGCAACTTGGGGAAGGCTAGAGATCAAGATTCATATGGTAGGAATGGAATATCTTGGCCTGAACACATGAGTAGGTGGTTCTCTCTCAGAACATATGGGTTGGAAGTGTAGATGTGTTCTGATGGCTCTCTCCACGAATGAAGAGGAGGTGGAGGGGTATATATAGCCTCCACACAAAATCTAACTATTACACACAATTTACCAATCTCGGTGGGACCGAATCAACAAACTCGGTCAGACCGAAATAGTAAACCTAGTGACCATTAGAGTTTTTGGTGGGACCGACTAGATCAACTCGGTAGGACCGATTTTGTTAGGGTTAGGGCATAACATAATCTCGGTGAGACCGATTACACAAACTCGGTGAGACCGATTTTGGTAATAAGCTAACCAGAGAGTTGGTCAGGTAAACTCGGTGGGACCGATTTGCTCTTTCGGTGAGACCGAAATGTTACAAAAAGGAAACAAAGAGTTTACATTGCAATCTCGGTGGGACCGATCCGCTCTTTCGGTGAGACCGAAAAGTTACGAAAGGGAAACTAAGAGTTTGCAATCCCATCTCGGTGAGACCGAGATCCCTATCGGTAGAACCGAATTGCTAGGGTTTGGCAATGGCTATGACAAGTGAAACTCGGTGGCGCCGGGTTGAACGAATCGGTAGGACCGAGTTTGGCTTTGGGTTTAGGTCAAATGTGGATATGGAAAAGTGGTTGAGGGTTTTGGAGCATATCACTAAGCACATGAAGCAAGAGGCTCATTAAGCAACACCTCATCCCTCCTTGATAGTATTGGCTTTTCCTAAAGACTCAATGTGATCTTGGATCACTAAAATATAAAATGAAGAGTCTTGAGCCTTTGAGCTTGAGCCAATCCTTTGTCCTTAGCATTTTGAGGGTTCCACTTTCAACATCCATGCCATGCCAATCATTGAGCTTTCCTGAAATAATCATCTTGGAATAGCATTAGCTCAATGAGCTATATGTTGTTATGAATTACCAAAACCACATAGGGATAGTTGCACTTTCAATCTCCCCCTTTTTGGTAATTGATGACAACATATAGATCAAAGCTTCGACAAATGATAATAAGCATGAAATATATCGTTGCTTTGAGAAGTATGTGATAAGTAAGAGCTCCCCCTAAATTTGTGCATATTTAAAATTTGCTTTGGACTGCAAATGCACAAAGAGTTAGAGTCAATGGGTTACTCTTCCATGTCACATACATCTTGGTGGAGCGCTTAAAATGATAAGAATGAAATACATGCACTCATCAAGAAAAGTGAATGATCACATAAGATAGATAAGATAATAGCATTCACCAAGCATTAAGTGTAGCTTATGATCAAACACATGATCATCAGTGTCTCATAGATAACGGCATAGTATCTCAAGCACTCAAAAGCAATCAAAGTTTGAAAAACCACCAAATAAAGCAAGAGAGAATAAAGCAACACTCTCTCTCTCTCTCTCGAAGCCTATGATCTATACATTTTTATCCCCCTTTGGCAACAAGTTACCAAAAAGTTCCTAGAAAATGCATAGTGCTAGATCGACTCTCAGGCTTGATCTTCTGGTGGTAGAGTCCGGAGCACTCCAAGGACGAAGCCTTCTGTAGACGTGGTTGGAGTTGAAGCTGAAGTGGATGCTGGAGCTGGTTGGGCTGGTGCTGTAGCTGGAGCTGAGGTGGTGGCTCTAGTGTCAGGAACTGGCACTACAATCGACCTCTGAGCTCGTGGCACTCTGGCAAATGCATCAGTTGTGGTCTTGCCCTTTCTCTCCTGCATATCATCCTGTAATTGTTCCACTTCAGACTGAATCTCTATTACTTTGACATCCAAGTCATAGAATTTTTGTTCCATGATCCTCTCTAAGCTCTGCTGATTCTGAGTGAGGGTGGCTAGTCCTTGCTCAATCCTCAGTGTGGATGCAATCAAGTAACCAAGCTGCTCTTGTTTGGTCTTCAAGAAATACTCAGATGCCTCCGCTTGAGTTGGCATCTTGGTAGCTTTCTCCTTCCTTGCCTTCTCCTTCTTTGCTTGTGCTTGTGCAGATGATGGTTCATTCTCATTCATGACAACTTGATTGTCTTCAAAATCTGGATGGATGGGCAGGTGTTCCTTGTCCAATAAGTATATGCATGTGCCCATCTTTGAATTGATCAACTCCTGAATCTAAGGGGCATAACCACAGCTCCTCTTCTGATCTGCTGCAGTCCTCTTGATAGTCTCTACTATGAGGCTCAAGACCTTGAATTTCTGAGGTACATCAAATACATGAAGCAAGTTGATTGCATGGCGTCTGATCATCTTGTGATCACCTGACTTGGGCAAGAGAGTGTGCCTCAAAATCCAATTAATAGTTGGCAGCCTTGACAGAAGATAATGCATAGACCCAAACTTGAAAGTATCAAGTGCCTTGTTTGGAATTTCCTTGTACATATTGGACATAGAGTTGTGGTCCATCTTCTTCTTGGCATAGATATCCAAGTCATCTTCATGCTCCTCTAGGGCATTGATGAGCTGTGCCCACTCAGCAATAGTAGATTGGTACCTCGTACCTTCAGACATCCATGTGATCCTTCCATCTGGGTAGAAGTGTGCTGTGGAGTAGAATTGCATAATGAGTTCCTCGTTCCACTTTTTGAGCTTCTTCCCAACAAAGTCTGCAACTCCACAAGCACCAAAACTCTCAATCACACCAGGATAGTGTTCCTCATTGTCCTTGATGTACTCCCAATCAACCCATCTCATGTCACAAACTATGGGCTTCTTATCAAGCAGCACTGTCTCATAGAAATCTTGCTGTTCCTTGGTGTGAAACCTGTAACCAACAAAAGTTCTTCTCCTTGAAGCATACGGGTCTGCTTCTCTCCACTTCCTCAGCCCTGAGTCTCTTCTGAGCTTCATGTCCTCAGCCACAGGATGAGCATCATTGTGGTCTGGGATCTTAGGCTTGAGCTTTCTCAGAACATGCTCTTCATCATCTTCTTCAGCAGCTTCAGGCACTGGGGCCTTGTTCTTTTCAGTTGCAGGTATGCTCCTTGCATTCCTCTTGGGTGTTGACTTGGGCTTGGAGGCAGCTTTGGGTGCTTCTTTGGGCTTAGACGTGGCAGCCCCTGATGTTATAGCATCACCCATAAGCTTAGGTGCCTTAGGTGCTGGTGCAGCAACCTCTTCTTCTTCTTCCTCTTCTTCCATGATGGAAGCCTTTCCAAGCACTCTGGCTACGGTCTTCTTGACCCTTTCCTTCCTTTTCTTTCCTTCAGCAGCAACTGGCTCTATGGGTGCAGGCTTTTCAGGAGTCTGAGTTGAGGCTCTAGCCTTTGGCATATGCTGCCTACCTGCTGGCCTTTTGATTTTCAATCCTGGCTTTGTGCCTTGAGCTGAGCCATACTCCTTCTTGAGCACTACTTTCTTGGAAGTAGCTTCCTCTTCTGCCACATAGTCCTCATCCTCTGAGTCTGAGGTTCTCTTCTTCCTTTGTTTGGTGGCAGCTTTTGGCAGATTGCTAGGGGTGCTCCTGCTGCCTTCATATGAAGAACTGGAGGGACTAGTGCCCTCACTCATGTGCACCTGCTCTTCTGACCTGTTCTGGCTGTCACTCTGATCAGACATGATGTAAAAGCTGTCTGCTGGCCCTGTGAATAGTTTATAGATGAGGTAGAATAGATGAGCATCACAAAATGCAGAGATTTTGCAAAAGAATGACTAAAAATCTTAGTTTTAGTTTCCCACAGAAATCATCTCGGATCTACCGATTTTTAAACTCGGTGATACCGAAGCAGTTTTGGAACCTAAACTAGTGAACTCGGTCAGACCGAGTCATAGTTCGGTGGCACTGAGACTGCTAGGGTTTCACAAAGTTCCAAAATTGGTCACACCAATTAGTAATTCTTGGTCAGACCAAGGCTTACTTGTGCAATGGCATGAGCCAAATCGGTGGGACCGAGTTTTTCAACTCGGTGGGTCCGAGATGGTTTCAGCGAAAACCTAACCCTAAAATTTTCGAATGAAAACTAGTTTACGAACGCATTGACTGGATAGGAGTGTTTCAATCGTGGCAAGAATCATTAAGAACACAGTGTGCTAGGAATCGGACGGGGAATAGCACTGTGATCGAGTCCATACCCTAGTTCGGCGGAGACTCGCTACGGCGGCAACGGTGGGGTAGAATTCCATTGACGATGATGGAGACCAGCGACTGGAGGTGGCTGGCGGCGAGGAGACGATCCGGAGACCATGTTGGCAGAGCGAACTATCGCGCGGGCGAAGGGGTTCGGAGAAATTTCCAAATTTTTGCCCGCGACTATATATAGCCCGACCCTGTCGGTGTGACCGAGTGGAACAACTCGGTGGCCCCGAGATGCAAAACTGTATACAGTTGTTGCAACTCGGTGTGACCGAATGGTTCAAATCAGTTGCACCAAGATCGAAAATTCAGATCAACTTAATGATCTCGATAGGACCGAAAGTAGGATATCGGTCAGACCGAGAATCATAAAGAGGTTTTGGAGGTTTAAGTCTATGACGAATCGGGGACTCCGAGTGCTCCTCACACAGAGTGGTTCGAATCTGACTTGATCAAATTTTGTGATGTAGCATGAATAGAGTTTGAGACGAGAAAAACATAGATAGCAAGAGGAGGTTCTTAGGCATTCTTGTCCATCCACTTGGCAAAAGGAAATAAAACCAAACAATCAAAACAACAAGTGGATGTCCTCGAATGAGTAAAATATGCAACCAACATGCTCACACAATAAAATGGCAATTGAAATATGTGACAAAGCATGAACAACCAATTCGAGCATCTATCAAGCAATTGGCGATGACTAGGTCATCTATATATGAGTATATTGACTTAGGAGTCAAGTGAGAACACTTGATCATTGGTCATACTCATCGTTTAAGCTCAAGTGGGGTTACCACTTTTATATAAAGCATTGTTGTGTTCACATCTTCAGAGTTGCTTTAGCTCAAGTGTTAGAGTAAAGCTCCCCCTAGATGTGATATCCCCCTAAGAGGGATGAACTAACCTTGAGTTTTGTCGATGATGACTTCATGTAGATGTTGAAGATGTGGATGCTCAATGTTAATGTAGATCACTTGGAGCTATCCATTTGAGTGAATTGCACTTTCAATACCTACATGGGTTAGTCCCACAAGGAACAAACAAGGATATCCATAGACATAGAGTGATGCACACACAAGATGATGTCCATGAAAACTTTTAGGTTACCTTGTCCCTTGTCTTACCAACAAGAGGGTTTGTGACTCCTTGAACTAGTGCAAGATGTGGAAGTTGATTGCACTTGTTCTTGCCAAAATGATAAGAGTGAAGTATGTTGGCGGAGTCACCCTCAAGAACTCTCTAGTTCTTCTTCTTTTGGATCCACACCATCTTGATGGGAATCCTTGGAGTTGTAGTCGTACTTGATGAAGTGGAACTTGGAGTGGTCTTGGGAATCCACTTGACTAAGGTCTTAGGAGCTTCTTCAAATGCATCAATTTCCTCTTGAAGCTTGTCCTTGCCTTTTTGCTTGTAGTCTTGTGGTGGAAGATCATCTTGAGCTTGTGTCCCCTTGAAGGAAGTATCATACTTCTCTTGTTGAGGAACAAACTTTGTCTTGGGTATTGATCTTCTTCCCACTCAACTCCATTGGCATTGAACTTTCGTTCAAAACCAACACCTTGATTCTTCTGGTGCATTCCTTGCTTGCGCACAATTTCCTCAAATTGCTTACTCCCGGCAAGGCTTTTGTACACTCCTTTCTCTATAATTCCCTTCAATAAGCTATTCTCTTGCACAAGTGTAACTTGGCTAAGAGAATCATTAGTGAAATCAAGATAACTACTAGAAGCAACAATACTGGATTTATCATGATCATTGTTACTACTAGAGGAAGAATCTTTCTTGTTCTTGTTACTAGACTTGACTTGAGGCATGTAAGTGGATAAGAGTAAACGCTTGGCAATGTAAGAAGAACTTTTCTTGCGGAGATCATCATTGATTGCCTTTAAAAACTCATGCTCTTTCTCAAGATTGAGCTTTTCAAAGCGTAACTTCTCATGAGCTCTTAAAAGTTCTCGATGATCTTCGAAGATAGTTTCATGAGCTAACTTAAGAGTGTTTAGTTCTTTAGTTAGAGCCTCAATCTTCTCCTTATCATTGTCATTCGTTTTATCTTGATTAGCATGATTAATTGATGTTTCATCATAGTATTCATCACTAGAGTTGTCAACAAGTAAATCATCATCACCTAACAAGTCATCTTCATCACTACTAAAATCAACATACTCGGGGTGTGTTACCTTAGGACCTTTGCTCATGAAGCATCTTCCAATTCCTTCATTTGGTGAGTCAAATATATCGTAGGAGTTGGTTGTCACAAGTGCTAGACCGGCAACACCTTCATCTTGAGTATATTCGGAGTCGGAGTGATAACTTCTCTCGGAATGGTCGTCGGAGTCGGTGCCGGATACCCATTCGCCAACATGAGCTTGATGTCTTTGTTTTATGTAGCTCCTTGATGATTTTTCCTTCCTTTCCGAATCCTTGCTTCTCCGTGAGTATCTTCGTTCATAACGATCATCTCTACTCCTTCTCTCTCTTGGTGGTGATTCTTCTCTTTTGCTTCTTCTTTTTGGAGAGTCTTCTCTTCTCTTGTAGGGAGCCGTACACTCATTGGAATAGTGTCCGGGTTTCCACAATTGTAGCAGTTTCGCTCTCGACTAGAAGATCTTTTGTCATTGTAGGACCTTGACTTGGAGCTTCTATCTTTGCTTCTACTCTTGTAGAACTTGTTGAAGTTTTTCACCATTAAGCTCAATTCTTCATTGAAGTTTTGTTTCTCACTTGATGATGTAGGGGCTTCACATGAGGCTTTGTAGGCACCACTTGATTTGTTGTGAAGTTCCTCTTTATCCTTAAGTGACATCTCATGAGCAACAATTCTTCCAATTACCTCCGTTGGCTTGAGATCTTTGTAATTGGGCATCATTTGGATCAATGTGCACACGGTATCATATTTTCCATCCAAGGCTCTTAGAATCTTCTTGATGATGAATCTGTCGGTCATCTCTTCACTCCCTAAGCCGGCAATCTCATTTGTGATGAGAGCAAGCCTAGAGTACATTTCAGCGACACCTTCACCATCCTTCATTTTGAACTTGTCAAGTTGACTTTGAAGCACATCCAATTTGGATTCCTTGACGGAGTCAGTACCTTCGTGCATAACAATCAAAGTGTCCCAAATTTCCTTTGCATTCTCCAGACGGCTGATTTTGTTAAATTCTTCGGGGCACAATCCGTTGAAGAGAATATCACAAGCTTGAGCATTGTATTGCAACATCTTCAGCTCATCCGCGGTAGCTTCACGGTTTGGTTCTCTCCCATCAAAGAAGTCACCTTGCAAACCAACACACACAATAGCCCAAACGGCGGGGTTATGTCCAAGAATATGCATTTTCATTTTATGCTTCCAACTAGCATAATTTGTACCATCAAAGTAAGGACCTCTACGGTGATAATTTCCCTCGCTAGACGCCATACTCTCCTAGGTTGTGAAACCAAGGCTATGACCACCAAAAGCTATGGAAATCAAAGCAAATGGAGACCAAAGCTCTGATACCACTTGTAGGATCGAAAGTATGTCTAGAGGGGGGGGGGTGATTAGACTACTTGACCAAATAAAAACTTAACCTTTTCCAACTTTGTTTCTTGGCAGATTTTAGCTACTTTAGGACAAGTCAAGCAATCATCACACAATTCAAGCAAGCATGCAAAGAGTATATTGGCAGCGGAAAGTAAAGCATGCAACTTGCAAGAATGTAAAGGGAAGGATTTGGAGAATTCAAACGCAATTGGAGACACGGATGTTTTCCCGTGGTTCGGATAGGTGGTCCTATCCTACATCCACGTTGACGGAGACTTCAACCCACGAAGGGTAACGGTTGCGCAACCTTGTCTATCCCATGATGGCCATCGCCCACGAAGGACTTGCCTCACTAGCGGTAGATCTTCACGAAGCAGGCGATCTCCTTGCCCTTACAAACTCCTTGGTTCAACTCCACAATCTTGTCGGAGGCTCCCAAGTGACACCTAGCCAATCTAGGAGACACCACTCTCCAAGAAGTAACAAATGGTGTGTTGATGATGAACTCCTTGCTCTTGTGCTTCAAATGATAGTCTCCCCAACACTCAACTCTCTCTCACAGGATTTGGATTTGGTGGAAAGGAGATTTGAGTGGAAAGCAACTTGGGGAAGGCTAGAGATCAAGATTCATATGGTAGGAATGGAATATCTTGGCCTGAACACATGAGTAGGTGGTTCTCTCTCAGAACATATGGGTTGGAAGTGTAGATGTGTTCTGATGGCTCTCTCCATGAATGAAGAGGAGGTGGAGGGGTATATATAGCCTCCACACAAAATCTAACCGTTACACACAATTTACCAATCTCGGTGGGACCGAATCAACAAACTCGGTCAGACCAAAATAGTAAACCTAGTGACCGTTAGAGTTTTCGGTGGGACCGACTGGATCAACTCGGTAGGACCGATTTTGTTAGGGTTAGGGCATAACGTAATCTTGGTGAGACCGATTTTGCTAATAAGCTAACCAGAGAGTTGGTCAGGTAAACTCGGTGGGACCGATTTGCTCTTTTGGTGAGATCGAAATGTTACAAAAAGGAAACAGAGAGTTTACATTGCAATCTCGGTGGGACCGATCCGCTCTTTCGGTGAGACCGAAAAGTTATGAAAGGGAAACACAGAGTTTGCAATCCCATCTCGGTGAGACCGAGATCCCTATCGGTAGAACCGAATTGCTAGGGTTTGGCAATGGCTGTGACAAGTGAAACTCGGTGGCGCCGGGTTGAACTAATCGGTAGGACCGAGTTTGGCTTTGGGTTTAGGTTAAATGTGGATATGGAAAAGTAGTTGAGGGTTTTGGAGCATATCACTAAGCACATGAAGCAAGAGGCTCATTAAGCAACACCTCATCCCTCCTTGATAGTATTGGCTTTTCTTAAAGACTCAATGTGATCTTGAATCACTAAAATATAAAATGAAGAGTCTTGAGCCTTTGAGCTTGAGCCAATCCTTTGTCCTTAGCATTTTGAGGGTTCCACTTTCAACATCCATGCCATGCCAATCATTGAGCTTTCCTGAAATAATCATCTTGGAATAGCATTAGCTCAATGAGCTATATGTTGTTATGAATTACCAAAACCACCTAGGGATAGTTGCACTTTCACAAACCCACCAGGGCGCGCCCATGTGGGTTGTGCCCACCTTGGTGGCCTCCCACACCACCTGTTCGCCCTATAAATCCCCAAATATTCCAGAAACCCTAGGGGAGTCGACGAAACACAATTCCAGCCACCGCAAGTTCCAGAACCACGATATCCAATCTAGAAAGCATCACGGAGGGGTTCATCATCCTCATTGGCGCCTCTCCGATGATGTGTGAGTAGTTCATTATAAACCTACGTGTAGCGACCCGACCCGAATGGATCAAGTCTACTGTGCTCCGGTGTCATCCCTGGATCAGTAGTGCTGACACCACACAGTACTTTGAAGGATTTATAGCAGAGTGGCAATCACACACTTATTACAATGATGTCTCAAAGAGAACTTATTACAATAAATATGGCTTAAGGCCATCTAGTGTCGATAACAGCGGAAGACTTGGAAGATAAATGGGTCCATCAACTCCAATGGCATCACTGAGTATAGAACCACGACCTAAAAGCACCTTAATCGTCGTCTGAAAAGTCTGCAACATTAACGTTGCAGCCCGAAACGGGTCAGCACATGGAATATGCTGGCAAGATAACACATAGAGAGTAATGGAATGAAACAGCTATACTATATGCATATTTGGCTGGTGGAAAGCTCTATGGTTACTGTTTTGCGTAAAGCCAGTTTTTCCCTACTACAAAGGAATAAATTTATTTAACTATCATGGTGGTTGTTAAACATTGAGAATGGTTGACAGCATTCTCAATCCCAATTAAGTGAACAATTAAATCCCAACAATATTAATTAGAAGTAACATGATGAGATTCACATGATAATCAAGTACTAGATACTCAAGATGTCCATAACCGGGGACACGGCTAATCATGATTAGTTTGTTACACTCTGCAGAGGTTTGCGCACTTTTCCCCACAAGACTCGATCGCCTTTGTTGGATTTCTTGCACTACTAGTGTTTGAGAAACGGATGACCGAGACACAGTCTTTCAGAAGCGCTAGCACCTTACGATGGATAGACCGGTACACCTACTTTCCCCTACATCTGCTAGTCTACCCTGTAAGAGTTCGCACGACTTAGTCAAGTATGCCAGAGCCCATAATGGCTTGTGGCTGCACACGTAAGTTTCTAGTATGAAAGCTCTTATGATCCCTTTGAGCCTGGGTGGCGGTCGAAAATAAAACAGGCAAGTCCTGATAGACATCTGGTGCCTCAATCCACCCAGATGTGTGTTTAAGTTGCCACCTTAGATAAACCCTTAAAATTATCAATCTCACATCTGTCATGGATATCACTCACCCAATCCACGTCTACTAGCATAGCATGGCATAATAAGCAAACGTAGAAGTAACTCCCAAAGGTTTCATAATAAACAGGTAATAGGTACTACCTCATCTACTTCCCATCCCACAATTTAATTAGATCCTAATCATGCAATGTGTGAGGATTGATCTAATGCAATAAAACTGGGTTGTAGAAAAGGTATGATCATAGTGTTACTTGCCTTGCTGATGATCCGTGAGTCCTAGAGATTTGAAGTAACAGGCGGCGAAATCCGGGTAATCTATCGCAGACAAACAACAAGCATACAATAAGCACTCATCTAATGCACAGGTAAAACTCGAACAAGAGATCGAACCAGATAGTTCAACTTAAGAAGTCCAGTTGCAAATTAAGAACCGAACAAAGAAACCGAAAACAAACGGCGGAAGAAAACAACTCGGCTCTAGCAAGTTGAAACTAGGTCAAATTTTACAGTAGCAAAAACTTAGTTAAAGTTGATTAGTCGGAACGGCGGTTTCGAAACGAAACTCCAGGCGCTTGAATCACCTGAGATCGCGATCGCGGAATAAATCTGACGAAAAGAAAAAGAAGCGGTTGAACGAACGGACGTTCGTTAACCGGGAATAATCCAGTGATCACGTTCGTTAGGACGAACGGTCCGGTGAACGGTCTCTAGGCAACTAAACCGGAAAAGAAAACGAAACCGATCTAGGGTTTCGGAAAAAGAAATCGAAACGAAGAACGAAAAGAAAACGAATCGGAAGAAAAGAAAAGAATCGGAATGGTTTATAAGAAAAAACCGAACCGAGGGGATAGGAGAGACGTGGCGCGGCTACCTCTGGCGAGGCTCTGGCGAACGGCGGCGACGTAGGGCGGCGGCGGCGCGGGCAAGGGGCGGCGGCGGTGGCGGTGTAGGGCGGCGGCGGCACAAGGGCGGCGGCGTGGGCACAAGGGCGGCGCGACGCGGGGTGTGGCTTGGGGCTTGGGGCTTGGTGTGGGGTTTAGAGGGGGGGGGGGGTGTTGGTATTTATGTAGGTGATGGGAGAGGGATTGCTTGGGGAAGGGGGCAAGAAAAAGAGAAGGAGAGGGAGTCCTAAAAAAAAGAAAACGGAGTCCTACTAGGACTCCACTTTAGCGGCGGCGGCGGCCTCTATGCAGGCGCGCGCTAGGGCGGCGCGACGGCCTGGCCGGCCGGCCTGCTGGGCCTTGGCCCAGGGGCGCTGCGGAATATTTTTTTTTCAAATCGGTTACGCGCGCAGAAAAACAAAAGAAAAGAAATCTAAACGTACTCCAAAACTCCCAAAGTAAATTTTCCCCGACTCCTAAAAATGAGTCGAACAAAATGAACTTTTCTCGGGACCTAGAATGCAAATTTTTGAAAACGCGCATTTTTTCCCTATCCAAATAAAAAGGCAAATAAACTCCGACAAATCCAATGATCCTTTCTTCAAAATTTGAGAAGAACTCAAATATGAAAATAACGAAATCTCCAACTCTCTCCGAGGGTCCTTGAGTTGCGTGAAATTTCTAGGATCGACAAAAATGCAAGTAAATATGATATGCATGATGATCTAGTGTATAACATTCCAAATTGAAAATTTGGGATGTTACAAACCTACCCCCCTTAAGATGAATCTCGCCCTCGAGATTCGAGTTGGCTAGAAAATAGGTGAGGGTGGTGCTTGAGCAAATCTTCTTCTCTCTCCCAGGTGGCTTCGTCCTCTGAGTGGTGGTTCCACTGAACTTTGCAAAACTTGATAACCTTGCTGCGGGTAACTCTGCTGGCATAATCGAGAATCTTGACTGGTTTCTCTTCATACGTTAAGTCGTCCTTCAACTGAATTGCTTCCAGTGGCATTGTATCTCTTAACGGTACCTCCGCCATCTCGGCGTGACATTTCTTCAGCTGAGAAACATGGAATACATCATGAACTCCTGACAGTCCCTCTGGTAATTCCAACTTATAAGCAACTTCTCCCATACGTTGCAAGATCTTATACGGTCCAACGAAACGCGGTGCTAACTTTCCCTTAACTCCAAAGCGCTTAACTCCTCGAAGTGGGGATACTCGGAGATACACTCTGTCTCCGGTTTCGTAAACTGTCTCCTTGCGTTTAGAATCTGCGTAGCTCTTCTGCCTGGACTGGGCTACCTTGAGCCTATCGCGAATCAACTTAACTTTCCGTTCAGACTCCTTAATCAAATCTGGTCCAAAGAATTAACGGTCTCCAACTTCGTCCCATGACAACAGTGTCCTGCACCTCCTCCCGTATAGAGCTTCGAAAGGTGCCATCTTCAAACTGGTTTGGTAACTGTTGTTATAAGAAAACTCCGCATATGGCAAGTTAGCGTCCCAACTAGATCCATAATCTAGTGCACAAGCTCTCAGCATATCTTCCAAAATCTGATTGACTCTTTCGGTCTGTCCATCTGTCTGCGGATGAGAAGAGGTGCTGAACTCTAGCCTGGTTCCCAAAGTTTCATGCAACTGATTCCAAAACTTTGAGGTAAATTGGGTTCCTCTGTCTGATACAATACTCCTTGGAACTCCATGCAAACAAATGATCCTAGTCATGTATATCTTTGCCAACTTAGCACTGGTGTAAGTGGTCTTAACTGGAATGAAATGTGCTACCTTCGTCAAACGATCAACTACTACCCATATCGAGTCATATCCCGCCTTCGTCCTGGGTAGTCCTGTGATAAAATCCATGCTTATCTTATCCCACTTCCATTCGGGTATCGGCAATGGTTGTAACAATCCGGCTGGCTTCTGATGTTCTGCCTTTACTCTATGACATACGTCACAATCTGCTACATAGGCTGCAATATCCTTCTTCATTCCGGTCCACCAGAATGTTTCCTTTAAATCCAAATACATCTTGGTATTTCCTGGGTGAATCGAATATGGTGAATGATGTGCCTCTTGTAGAATCAACTTCCTGATCTCCGGGTCATTTGGCACATAAACATGGTCCTCAAACCATAGGGTATCGTGCTCATCCTCGCGAAATCCCTTTGCTTTTCCTTTGCTTAGTTTCTCCTTTATAGAAGCAATCTCCTTGTCAGATTTCTGAGCCTCTCTGATTTTATCCATCAATGTTGGCTGAATCTCCAATGCTGCCACATAGCCTTTTGGAACTATCTCTAAACATAGCTCACGAAGGTTTTCTAATAACTCCTTGGGTATTGCTCCCGTCATTAACGTATTGACGTGGCTCTTATGGCTCAATGCGTCAGCTACTACATTAGCTTTTCCGGGATGGTAATGCAATCTCATATCATAATCTTTGATGAGCTCCAACCATCTCCTTTGTCTGAGATTCAACTCCTTCTATGTGAAAATGTACTTCAAACTCTTGTGATCTGTGTACACCTCACAATGATTTCCAATGAGGAAATGTCTCCATGTCTTCAATGCATGCACTACGGCTGCTAACTCCAAATCATGGGTGGCGTAATTCAACTCATGAGGCTTCAGTTGTCGTGAAGCATACGAAATGACTCTCCCTTCCTGCATAAGCACTGCTCCAAGTCCTCGACGTGAAGCGTCGCAATACACCTCATAATCCTTGGTCTGATCTGGCAAAATCAACACTGGTGAGGTAACCAGTCGTTTCTTCAACTCCTGGAAACTAGCCTCACACTCCTCAGTCCAATTGAACTTGGTATCCTTCTTCAACAACTCCGTCATAGGCTTCGCAATCTTTGAAAAATTCTCAATGAATCTCCGGTAGTATCCCGCGAGTCCAAGAAAACTCCGGATCTCTCCAACTGTCGTTGGTGCTTCCCATTCGGTTACGGTCTCAACCTTTGCGGGGTCAACTGCTATCCCTTCTCCGGATATAACGTGTCCGAGGAATCCGACTTCCTTCAACCAAAACTCACATTTGCTAAATTTAGCATATAACTGATGTTCCCTTAGTTTCTCCAAAACCAAACGCAAATGTTCCTTATGCTCTTCTTCATTCTTTGAATAAACCAGGATATCATCAATGAACACTACGACGAACTTATCCAAAAACTCCATAAACACTTTGTTCATCAGGTTCATAAAATAGGCAGGCGCGTTAGTCAATCCAAATGATATAACGGTATACTCATACAGTCCATATCTTGTGGTGAATGCTGTCTTAGGTATGTCCTGCTCTCGGATCTTCAATTGGTGGTACCCTGATCGCAAATCGATCTTGGAAAACACTTTAGCTCCTTGCAAACGATCAAACGGATCATTTATCATTGGCAGTGGGTACTTGTTCTTAATGGTTACTTCATTCAATCCCCGGTAATCAACAACCATCCTTAATGATCCATCCTTCTTCTGCACTAGAAGTACGGGTGATCCCCAAGGCGAAGAACTTGGGCGTATGTAACCTTTCTCCAATAACTCCTTAATCTGATTCTTAATTTCTACCAAATCCTTTGCTGGCATCCTATATGGTCTCTTTGATATTGGGCCTGTACCTGGCAACAACTCAATCAAAAACTCAATGTCTCTATCTAGTGGCATGCCTGGCAACTCTTCAGGAAATACATCAGGAAAATCCTTTACCACTGGTACTTCCTCCTGCAAAACTCCTGTTAGGCAATTTACTTGTGTCCTATATGGCACATGCCGGGATACATACTTGATCCTTCTTCCTTCTGGCGTTGTAAGCAAAATTGACTTACTAGCACAATCGATGTTTCCTCCATACATCAACAGCCAATCCATACCGAGAATTACATCCAGACCTTGGGATTCCAAAATAATTAAATCCGTTGGGAAAACATGCCTTCCTATGCTTAATGGCACTTGAAAGCATCCTTGTCTGGCCATGTACTCTGCTCCTGGCGAACTTACTAGCATAGGTGTTTTAAGAATCCTAGTGGGCAGGCTATATTTTTCCACAAATCCCCTTGATATGTATGAATGTGATGCACCAGTATCGAAAAGAACGAGTGCGGTAAATGACTTAACCAAAAACTTACCGATTACTGCATCCGGCTGATCTTCAACCTCCTCCACGTTAACTTGGTTCACCTGTCCCCTATTGAAAGGGTTCGGCTTCTTCCCTGAGCTTCCATTTCCATTACCATTCTAGCCTTCAGGACATTCATTAGCATAATGTCCGGTCTTGGAACACTTGAAACAGGTGACTTGACTCAGGTCTCTCTTGGATGGGGTTGATGGGGTGGTACGGTTCTGGCCGTTGCTTCCTCCATTCCGATTACCATTCTTGTGGCCATTGTGGTTGTGCGAACTACCTCCTCCATGGGTATGCTGAAACTGAAATCCCGATTTAGGGGTAAAACGGGGCTTCTGCTGGGCTCCAGAGTTATACTTCCCCTGTCCATACTTCCTCTTGCGGTTCTCAATCTGCTGTTACTTCCCTTCAATCATGATGGCACGATCTACCAACTCCTGGTAGTTGTTGAAACTTGCTACCATCAACTGCATACTCAACTCATCATTCAGTCCTTCCAGGAACTTCTCCTGCTTGGTCGCATCCGTAGCAACGTCATCTGGGGCATAACGTGCTAACTTGCTGAAGTCGTCAACATACTGGCCAACTATCCTTCCTCCTTGGCGTAAGTTGCGAAACTCATGCTTCTTCATGGCCATAGCTCCTGCTGAAACATGTGCAGTGCGGAAAGCTTGCTGGAACTGATCCCATGTGACGGTGTCAACTGGGAAGGTGGCTGTGAAATTCTCCCACCATGCTGCCGCGGGTCCTTCTAACTGATGTGCGGCAAACTTCACTTTCTCACCATCCGTGCATCCTCAGTGGTCAACTCCCTTCCTATCTTGCGGAGCCAATCGTCTGCTACTATCGTCTCGATGCTACTAGAAAACACCGGCGGATTCAGCCTAAGGAAACAGGCTAAGTGGTTAACAGGTGGTGGTGGTGGGGGTGGGTTGTTGTTGTTGTTCTGCTGATTCTGAACAAACATCTGCATCAATTGATTCTGCTGCTGGATCAACTCAGCGAGCCCCGGTGGAAATCCATTGTCACGTCTCGGAGGCATCTGAGGGTTTAGAAAAGATGAGAAATAAGAATAGAGTGAGGTCTAAAGAGAAAACACTACCCCAATGCACATGAGAAAATGCACACAAATCACTTCATTCAATCAAACAAGGGCTTACAATCGATCTAGCTATCGCAAAAGTGCTCAAACTATAGTGTTTACAGGGGGGAATACTACTAATATTTGGTGGTCATCTAGAAATTTGAACCGGTGGAAGACTCCATGATGTCCGCTCCAGCTTCGTCTTCAAAGTCGGGTTCACTTGGATCCGAATCGGTGTCGTCGATGATGATGTAGTTGTCCGGACATGCGATGTACATGTCTTCCTTTCTGGATGCTAACTCCCTCTGGAGTTCTTCAATTCTTGCTTAAGATCGACGTTGTGTCTTGCTAGAGCTACGATCTCGTCCATGTAGTCCTTGCGTGTAGCCTTCAGTTCTCCTTCTAGCTCGATGATCCTCGCTTCCGCATTCTTCAACTCTATCATATCATTGCACATCTGGTTCTCGTGGCGTCGAATGTGTTGGTTTAACTCCTGGATGAATGCTGCAATGGATCTGTCCTTCTTGGTGATGACTAACTCCCATTGTTCATCTCAGCGTCCGCAAATCTGGTAGATAGTGTCCTTGAGGTCTTCTTGATAAACTTCTCCAATGCGTCCTATGGTGATATGGGCTGCCATGCTCTTTCCCAGACTCTAGGTTGGTGCATTGAAAACACTATCTATGGGCTTCGTGATTGGCGCGAATATCCTTCCTGGAACGTGAGCTTGAATCTTCCAGCGCTCCTCTTCAGGCAGAGTGGCGTTGAAGGTTCCCGTGAAACTTGGTAATCCAATGTTTAGGTACTTGGTGACTTCCTTCAAGTGAAATCCAAAAGGTGTGCCTTCATCCGGTTGAGCATACTTCATCTTCGCGTCCTTCATCCTAAAGAGTAGAAAAGACGAGGTGTTAGAAAATGAGGAGAGAATAGTGATCTATGGCTTTAACTTAGTGGTCGTGTCCTACAGTCAGCGTGTGCTCTGATACCATCTCTGTAGCGACCCGACTCGAACGGATCAAGTCTACTGTGCTCCGGTGTCATCCCTGGATCAGTAATGCTGACACCACACTGTACTTCGAAGGATTTATAGCAGAGTGGCAATCACACACTTATTACAACGATGTCTCAAAGAGAACTTATTACAATAAATATGGCTTAAGGCCATCTAGTGTCGATAACAGCGGAAGACTTGGAAGATAAATGGGTCCATCAACTCCAACGGCATCACTGAGTATAGAACCACGACCTAAAAGCACCTTAATCATCGTCTGAAAAGTCTGCAACATTAACGTTGCAGCCCGAAACGGGTCAGCACATGGAATATGCTGGCAAGATAACACATAGAGAGTAATGGAATGAAACAGCTATACTATATGCATATTTGGCTGGTGGAAAGCTCTATGGTTACTGTTTTGCGTAAAGCCAGTTTTTCCCTACTGCAAAGGAATAAATTTATTTAACTATCATGGTGGTTGTTAAACATTGAGAATGGTTGACAGCATTCTCAATCCCAATTAAGTGAACAATTAAATCCCAACAATATTAATTAGAAGTAACATGATGAGATTCACATGATATTCAAGTACTAGATACTCAAGATGTCCATAACCGGGGACACGGCTAATCATGATTAGTTTGTTACACTCTGCAGAGGTTTGCGCACTTTTCCCCACAAGACTCGATCGCCTCCGTTGGATTTCTCGCACTACTAGTGTTTGAGAAACGGATGACCGAGACACAGTCTTTCAGAAGCGCTAGCACCTTATGATGGATAGACCGGTACACCTACTTTCCCCTACATCTGCTAGTCTACCCTGTAAGAGTTCGCACGACTTAGTCAAGTATGCTAGAGCCCATAATGGCTTGTGGCTGCACACGTAAGTTTCTAGTATGAAAGATCTTATGATCCCTTTGAGCTTGGGTGGCGGTCCAAAATAAAACAGGCAAGTCCTGATAGACATCAGGTGCCTCAATCCACCCAGATGTGTGTTTAAGTTGCCACCTTAGATAAACCCTTAAAATTATGAATCTCACATCTGTCATGGATATCACTCACCCAATCCACGTCTACTAGCATAGCATGGCATAATAAGCAAACGTAGAAGTAACTCCCAAAGGTTTCATAATAAACAGGTAATAGGTACTACCTCATCTACTTCCCATCCCACAATTTAATTAGATCCTAATCATGCAATGTGTGAGGATTGATCTAATGCAATAAAACTGGGTTGTAGAAAAGGTATGATCAAAGTGTTACTTGCCTTGCTGATGATCCGCGAGTCTTAGAGATTCGAAGTAACAGGCGGCGAAATCCGGGTAATCTATCGCAGACAAATAACAAGCACTCATCTAATGCACAGGTAAAACTCGAACAAGAGATCGAACCAGATAGTTCAACTTAAGAACTCCGGTTGCAAAGAAAGAACCGAACAAAGAAACCGAAAACAAACGGCGGAAGAAAACAACTCGGTTCTAGCAAGTTGAAACTAGGTCAAATTTTACAATAGCAAAAACTTAGTTAAAGTTGATTAGTCGGAACGGCGGTTTCAAAACGAAACTCCAGGCGCTTGAATCACCCGATTCCGATAAACGAGCGAGAAGATAAACTAGAACGAAGATCGGATCTGAGATCGTGATCGCGGAGTAAATCCGACGAAAAGAAAAAGAAGAACGGTTGAACGAACGGACGTTTGTTAAGCGGGAATAATCCGGTGATCACGTTCGTTAGGATGAACGGTCCGGCGAACGGTCTCTAGGCAACTAAACCGGAAAAGAAAATGAAACCGATCTAGGGTTTCGGAAAAAGAAATCGAAACGAAGAACGAAAAGAAAACGAATCAGGAAAAAAGAAAAGAATCAGAACGGTTTATAAGAAAAAACCGAACCAAGGGGATAGGAGAGACGCGGCGCGGCTACCTCCGGCGAGGCTCCGGCGAACGGCGGCGACGTAGGGCGGCGGCGGCGCGGGCAAGGGGCGGCGGCGGCGGTATAGGGCGGCGGCGTGGGCACAAGGGCGGCGCGGCGCGGGGTGCGGCTTGGGGCTTGGGGCTTGGTGTGGGGTTTAGAGGGGGGGTGTTGGTATTTATATAGGTGAGGGGAGAGGGATTGCTTGGGGAAGGGGGCAAGAAAAAGAGAAGGAGAGGGAGTCCTAAAAAAAAGAAAACGGAGTCCTACTAGGACTCCACTTCGGCGGCGGCGGCGGCCTCCTAAGCAGGCGCGCGCGCTAGGGCGGCGCGGCGGCCTGGCCGGCCGACCTGCTGGGCCTTGGCCCAGGGGCGCTGCAGAATTATTTTTTTCAAATCGGTTACGCGTGCAGAAAAACAAAAGAAAAGAAATCTAAACGTACTCCAAAACTCCCAAAGTAAATTTTCCCCGACTCCTAAAAATGAGTCGAACAAAATGAACTTTTCTCGGGACCTAGAATGCAAATTTTTGAAAACACGCATTTTTCCCTATCCAAATAAAAAGGCAAATAAACTCCGACAAATCCAATGATCCTTTCTTCAAAATTTGAGAAGAACTCAAATATGAAAATAACGCAATCTCCAACTCTCTCCGAGGGTCCTTCAGTTGCGTGAAATTTCTAGGATCGACAAAAATGCAAGTAAATATGATATGCATGATGATCTAGTGTATAACATTCCAAATTGAAAATTTGGGATGTTACACTACGGGTCTGTAGGCGGTAGCTAGATGGCTTCCTCTGTCTCTTTTGATTCTCAATACAATGGTCTCTTAGAGATCTATTTGATGTAACTCTTTTTTTGCGGTGTGTTTGTTGGGATCCGATGAACTTTGAGTTTATGATCAGATCTATATATTCATGAAAGTTATTTGAGTTTTGATCTCTTATATGCATGATTATTTATAGCGTCGTACTTCTTCTTCGAATCTTTGGTTTTGTTAGGCCAACTAGATCAATTTTTCTTTCCATGGGAAGAGGTGCTTTGTGATGGGTTCGATCGTGCGGTGTTCTTTCCCAGTGACAGAAGGGGCAACAGGACACGCATGTAGCATTGCTATTAAGGATAACAAGATGAGGTCTATTCCTATATGAATAGATCTTGTCGACAACAAGTCATCGTTCTTATTGCATTACTCATATTTCTCCATGAACTTAATACACTAGATGCATGCTGGATAGCGGTCGATGTGTGGAGTAATAGTAGTAGATGCAGATAGGAGTCAGTCTACTAATCTTGGATGTGATGCCTCTATATTGATCATTTCTTGGATATCGTCATAACTATTCAATTTTCTACCAATTACCAAACAGTAATCCGTTTACCCATCGTGTGCTATTTCTTGAGAGAAGCCACTAGTGAAATCCACAGCCCGTGGATCTATTCTTCATCATATTTGCTTTCTGGTCTATTATTTGCCTTCGAGATCTATTTTTATTCGCTTTTATTTTCTTATCTATTATTCCAAAAACCCAAAAATACTTTGCTGCACTTTTTATTTGCATGTTTTGTTTCACGTTTATTCGAGTTCTATTTATCCAATCTATCACAATTTTATCCTGTCAACTTGACAATTTCCTACGCCGTTACCCGTAAGAGGGATTGACAACCCCTCATAAGCGTCGGGTTGCAAGTGTATGTTCTTTGTGTGCAGGTACCATTTACATAGTGTTGCTTGGTTCTCCTACTATATTGATACCTTGGTTTCATAACTGAGGGAAATACCTACTGTAGCTGTGCTGCATCATCCCTTCCTCTTTGGGGAAATATCGATGTAGTTCAAGCGACATCAAAAGGAATTTCTGGCGCCGTTGTCGGGGAGACATCATCAACATCTATCAGGTTCCTAGTCACAAATTTCATCTCCTTGCAATTTACATTATTTTCCATTTGCCTCTCGTTTTCATCTCCCCCACTTCACAAAAAATGTTGTTTAATTCGCCCTTTTTTCGTTCACCATTTTCTCGTTAGATCTGTTTTTGTGTGCAATCTTGCTTGCTTTGTTGTTATGGCTAGTTCTTCCTCTATTTCTTGTACCCCCGAGAATGAGGTTCTTAATTTTAAACAAAGGGGAGGGCAGAATCTAAAAGATGCTAGGTATAGAATTTGCAATGCTCATGGTAGATCTATTCATAAGCAATCTACCATTGTTCTTCTTCGCAGTTTTTATGTGGGCATTACCACTTGGTATAGATTCATCCTTGATATGACTACCGGTGGAAATTTATTGATGTGCCCATCTTTGGATGCTTTTAATGCTATGGGAAATCTAGTGGGTTCACCACCTATCATTGTTAATGACACAGATTTGACTCTCGAGCATGTTATGCAAAGATTAGATGCTATTGAAAAGAAGATGATTACTGAGGAACAAATTGAAAATTTGGATAAATGAATGCATAATATTGCTAATAAGTTTGGGTCAAAAGCGGGAGAGGTTTTTAAGCTACTAAAGGAAAAGGAAACTATAACCAATGAAAGAATTGAATAAAGCCCCTCTCGGATTGATAAGTTGGAAGAAATTTTTAGTAACTTAAGCTCCACCTTTTCTTCTGTTAAAACTTTTGAAAAAACTCCCATAAAAGTTGCAAGTTTACTCAAGCTGCTAAGAACAAGGGAGCCACTTCTAATAACAACACAGAAGATATTAGAATGATTAGTATTCATCCCGATTTTGTTGAAGTGATAAAAGATCCTAATTACAAGAATGTATTTTCAATCTTGTTCCTAGGAGTATTGTTATTGAAAATTTATATGCTGAATCCTTGAGGAATTTTGGTTGTGTGATTAAGGAATTGGAAACCAAAGATTACAATACTTGAATCTATGCATTATCCACTGGTACAACGAGGTGCTACACAAACGGTTTTTAACCCCTTTCCGCGACAGCATTTGGAATCGTCGCCAAGTGAGTGTTTGAGATAGGGGGTCCTTCCCACACGACCCAAAAACTGTCGGGGATATGCCCTCCTGGCACACACGCTCGGAAAAATGAGGTCGCGTGCGACCGACGAGCAATCAAATACGGTTATACGTACAGTAGTGCTAAAAAATACAATTTGCAAAATCATTTTTGATCATAAGTACATCCCGCACAGTCAGTCCCCGCTAAACATTTCCGTTCGTATATACATCCCACACAGTCGCTCCAAGGAAAATGTGTGCGCAAGCTGGCCTAACACAAGAAGTTTTCAAGAGAATGTCGTTTGTGATTGTTAATTGATTCAACATGGTTTATTCCTAGAAATTGTGTGCGTTTCCTGAGGTCATCGCCCACGGTGTTTCTCAATAACCGTTTGCAATAGAAAAACCCAATTAGCAGGCTAATTGCCCTATTATTAATAATCCATTTATTAATCTAATTGACATTCATATTAAGCACATAATGTATTTCATTTCATAGCAGGATTTCATAATTGAAATACATCATACTAAAATATGATATAGCTTCAGCACTCAGCTACCCCATTACACATCTGCACCAGCACCAAGTTTCACATGCAACATCTAGAACCTTTCAAAATAAGCATCATAGGCAGTACATAGACAGATGCATCTCATCTAGAAAACTGCTGAAGCGGAAGACGAATATTGAGCCTTCATTCATGTTGAAGGTCTTTGCAACTTTAGGCTAGTGCCTGTGGATGATTGACCTTCCATCCTTCGTCCTCTTCAGGAACACTTCAATATTGAACCGTGGGTGTTGTATGAAAACCTTCCTCGCCTCCTAACTATAGAGGTGGTTTGAGAGGTAATCATCAGTGAACTGCTTTGGAAAGGCCTGAAAACAAGGATGTGCATAAATATCTTCTCTATATTGGAAATGGGGCAAAGGAATAAAAAAAGGCAAGGTATAATAGTTAGTACCATCTTGTAGTGAACTGATGTCTTGTTCATTGTGCAGACAAAGATTTTGTTGTTTTTTGTCACTAATTTCTTTGTCCTAACAATCTTTCTAAGTTTCTTGACTTGATTGATATTTATGGACAACTCATTTCCCCATATGCAAAAGGGTCGAACAATGGGTCAAAACCTCTGGCAGCATGACCTACATGTGCAAGACCAAATTGTTATAAACCTAAATACTAAAATGGTTTCTGCAATTGCACAATAATGTGCTATTAGACAATGGACCATGCACATGCTAACCTTGATTGTAAACCTTAGTGCTTCCCATTGTTTCCCTGCAACACATATAAGGTAGTTAGTCATCAGGTTAAGTAAGGGCTCGCATGCTATCAGTAAAATATGTTGATGAAAATTAAGCACATTGCAGATTCATCAGGTTAATTCAGGCCACATGGAAACCCCATTTATCCAAACCAAGCATGATTAAGAACTAGGAAATATAGCACTTGTATATGTTTCTCATGTATTTAGTGCAGCCAAATTCGATTTATTCCTCACATGCAGAACAATACAGAATTCTACCCATGACAATTGGACATCGCATTGCAGAATTGAACCAAGCAGTTAACTAAACACCAAAACAAATGAAGCAAACATTAACTGAGCACCACATTGCACAATATAACATACTCCTAATAGAATATCATATAGTTAGCCAAACCAAGCATGCTTAACAACTTGGAAATATAGCAATTGTATTTGTTTCTCATGTATTTAGTGATGAAGCTATGTACCTAGGGTAGGGGCACGGACCTGTCCAAAAGAGCCCTACCCAAGGACATCCCTAGAAGAAGTCACCTTTCAATCGACTTGAAGGTATCTCACTCGACCAAGAAGCTATCACTCGACCATGAAGCCAACCACTCGACTGGCCAGGAGACCTAAAGTCACTCCACAGGCAAACGGTCGGCTATTAAGTAGTCCTTATGGTCATTATAGCATTTCATTACCAGCGTTACCAGTAACGCCCCACATTAATGTACATTGAACCCTTGGTAACGTAGGCTGGCCGGGGTCTTGGCGAACTCTATATAAGCCACCCCCATCTCGGTATCAAGGGTTCGCACCCTTGTTATTCACACGCCTATAATCCAATCGACCGCCTCCGGGCACCGAGACGTAGGGCTGTTACTTCCTCCGCGAAGGGCCTGAACTCGTACATCTTGGTGTGTTTACAACTTCCCAATAGCTGAGATCTAGCCTCTCCATTCACACCCCCCTACATCACTGTCAGAGTTAGAACCACGACAGTTGGCGCTCACCGTGGGGCAGGAATCTTAGCGCCTAAATTGGAGAAGTTGCGATTCTTCCGATCCCTTTGATCATGGTTTCGTGCGGAGTTTTGGTGGAGGGCCATAAGATCCGTCTCGGCGCGCTCACATTCATCGCAGACGACTCCGCTTGGCTTCAGGAGGCTCCACTCGACATCGACGCGCTCCCCGTCCGCGGTGCGACGCACTTCCGCGCAGCGTCCTCCTGCGGCAGCCGTCGACCCAGTATCGGTCGGCCCCCGTGCCGTCTCCCTGCTCTGTCTCCCACCAGCGCAAGCGCTCCGGTAGGTCGAGACTTCAGAGGTGGGTGAGGCACGCCGTGACTCGCGAGTCGGCCGCCCCGCAAGTCGCGGCAATCGAGCCCGACGAATCCCTCTGCGGCCTGTTCGACTGGCTCCGCGGAGACCGCATCCGAGTGTGACAGCAGCGACCCAGCAGCTGAGGTCCTGGCGGTTGATGGAGCACATAGTCCTCCCGGTTTCCCTCACGCTGATGGAGGCGCGGGTGGGGCGAGCCGTCGCACCCCCACGACGAATATCTCCCCGAACCTCTCACGGCATTGCAGCGGGAGGAGCTTTGCCGCCGGAACATAGACGCTCTCCACACTCCTATCATCGGAGAAACCCCCGAGGCCCGGGCCTTGGAGGACGTGTGCTTGGATAACTTGTCCGAACGCACTCGACTGGAGAATCTCCAGCGAATACTTGATGAGCAAGCGCGTCAGCGAGCTCCTGAGTCCAGTCGACGTCAGCTCTTCCCGCTGACGCAGCTCCCAGTCAGAGGCTGGCAGGGGCTTGTTGCAGATCAGAGCGCTGCTCCGGGCGGCGGGGAACCAGAATTCCGCTGTCTCTCAGTCGCGGAATAGGATCCAAAGTCGATCCGTTGCAACAGATACAGTCCAGTTGGCTCACAGCCCGAGATCGCCCCCGAGGCATGAGGGACATGGAGACCGGCACGATCAGTACAGAAGAAATGAGCAGTATGATCACCGATTCGATCGTGAGGATCGACGTCGAGTGCCAACCCCTCCCCCGCGGAGTGGGTCATATGCGCCTCGACAGCGAGATGACAGGCGCCCTCATAGTGTTGGGCAGAGGATTCCAGTCGACCCCAGGGACCCAGGCTTTGATGCGAGATCCATCCTCGTTCAGGGTCTGGTTGACAGGAACAGAGCTCACCGAGAAGGCCACGACAGAGATGCGCCTGCCAACAGAAGAGTACGTGTTTCAGGGCCGGAGTGTTTCAGTCGGGCCATCAGAGTTGCAGTGATTCCTCCCAACTTCAGGTTGGCGACTGGAGTCAGCAAGTTCATCGGTGAGTCTAAGCCTGACACTTGGCTCGAAGATTACCGAGTGGCTGTACAGATTGGCGGTGGCAATGATGAGGTGGCCATGAAGCATTTGCCTCTCATGTTAGAGGGCTCAGCCAGGGCATGGCTAAATCAGTTAGCGCCCAGCAGCATCTACACTTGGGAGGACCTCTCCCGAGTGTTTGTCACAACCTTTGAGGGGACATGCAAGCGACCTGCAGGCCTTATAGAGTTGCGGTCTTGCGTGCAGAAACCGAATGAAACGCCGAGGGATTACATCCAGAGGTGGATCACATTGCATCATACGGTCGAGAATGTTCCAGATCATCAAGCAGTTTGTGCCTTCAAAGAAGGCGTTAAGTACAGAGAATTAAATCTGAAGTTCGGTCGAACTAGAGAGATGCCTCTGAATCGGATGATGGAGATTGCCACAAAATACGCCAATGGCGAAGACGAAGATCGCCTCCGGAGTGGCAAGCACAAGGTAGTCGCCCAAGAAACCGGAGGAAACTCCAGTCGGAAACAGAAGCAGAAGGCCGAGCCAGCCGCCCCTGGGGAGGCCCTGGCCGTAACCCAGGGAAATTTCAAGGGAAAAGCCAAGGGCCCCTGGAAGCCCAAGAAAGTCAAAGATCAAGATGGAAATGATGTTTTGGATTTGCCATGTCACATCCACACCAAGAAAGATGAAGAGGGTAATTTTATTTACCCAAAGCATACCACTCGACAGTACCGGCTCCTGATCCAGCAGTTTCAGGGCAAGCAGCCCAAAGATAAGGAAAAAGAGCCGGACAGAGTTGAAGACAAGGATGATAGTGATGATGGATACCCCAAGTAAATTCCACCCTGATGATTTTTGCTGACGTCGAAAGCAAAAGTCGACTGAAAGTCATTAATCGTGAAGTGAACATGGTTGCTCCGACAACACCCAGCTATCTGAAGTTGTCTCAGACTGCCATAACATTCGACCAGTCTGATCACCCCACGCACATTGCCACCCCTGGGAGGCAAGCTTTGGTAGTCGACCCAGTTGTCGAAGGCACTCGACTGACCAAAGTCCTGATGGATGGAGGCAGTGGCCTGAACATACTGTATGCTGAAACATTGAAAGGGATGGGCATTCCGATACTCAGTACCAGCAACATGAGCTTCCATGGAGTCATTCCCGGGAAGAAAGCCGAATCACTCGGCCAGATTGCTCTTGATGTGGTTTTCGGTGTTTCGAAGAATTACCGCAAGGAAAAGTTGACATTCGAGGTTGTGTACTTCCAAAGTGCTTATCATGCCATTTTGGGCAGGCCAGGTTATGCACGCTTCATGGCCCGACCATGCTATGTGTATCTCAAATTGAAGATGCCTGGTCCCAAAGGGGTGATCACTGTTACAGGCAATCGGAAGAAGGCAGAAGAGTGCTTTCAGAAAGGCTCAAAGATTGCTGACGCTCAGATGGCAGTGGTTGAGCTGCAAGAGTATCATAAGACTACAGATCCGAGTGAGTTGCTACGAGCTAAGAAGCCCGCTTCAGAGTCGGCTTTTCAGTCGTCCGGTGAAACGAAGGCAGTTCACATTCACCCGACCGACCCCGAGTCTGCCCCGACCCACATTTCAATGACGCTCGACTCCAAATAGGAAGAAGTGCTCATCCAGTTCCTCCGTGAGAACTGGGACATCTTCGCATGGAAGCCTTCTGACATGCCTGGAATTCCCAGGGGGCTGGCTGAGCACCGTCTATGAGTCGACCCAAAGTTCAAGCCTGTGAAAGAACATCTTCGACGGTCCGCTGTCCAGAAGAGGAAAGCTATTAGCGAGGAGGTGGCTCGGCTCTTAGCAGCGGAGTTCATCCGAGAGATTTACCACTCCGAGTGGCTCACCAATGTTGTCATAGTCCCCAAGAAGGACAAGTCGCTTCGCATGTGCATCGACTTTAAACATATCAATCAGGCCTGCCCGAAAGATCATTTTCCTCTCCCTCACATCGACCAAATAGTCGACTCGACCGCGGGGTGTGAGCGATTGTCTTTTCTAGACGCCTATTCCGGGTACCATCAGATCCGTCGGTATGGACCCGATGAGATCAAAACAGCTTTCATCACTCCATTCGGGTGCTTCTGTTATGTCACCATGCCCTTCGGCCTCAAGAACGCTGGAGCTACGTTCATGAGGATGATTTAGAAGTGTTTGCTCACTCAGATCAGTCGGAACATGGAAGCATACATGGATGATATTGTGGTCAAGTCACGGAAAGGTTCCGACCCGCTGACTGACCTTGCTGAAACCTTTGCCAACCTCAGGGGGTATGATATCAAGCTTAATCCATCAAAGTGCACATTCAGAGTTCCGGGTGGAAAGTTACTCGGTTTTCTCGTTTCCGAACGAGGAATCGACGCCAATCCCGAGAAAGTTGGCACCATACTCCGGATGAAGCGCCCTGTGCATGTGCACGATGTCCATAAGCTTACAGGTTGCTTGGCCGCTCTAAGTCGATTCATTTCTCGCCTCGGTGAAAAGGCGTTGCCTCTTTACCAACTGATGAAGAAGTCTGACAAGTTCGAGTGGACTCCAGAAGCTGATGCAGCGTTCGCAGACCTCAAAGCTCTGCTCTCCACCCAGCCGGTGCTTGCTGCCCCAATCACTAAAGAGCCTTTGCTGCTTTACATTGCAGCCACAGGACAAGTTGTCAGTACAGTACTTACGGTCGAACGGGAAGAAGAAGGAAAGGCCTTCAGAGTTCAGCGCCTAGTATATTATGTGTCTGTAGTTTTGACACCTTCAAAGCAAAGATATCCTCATTATTAGAAGCTTGTATACGGGATTTATATGACCACGAAGAAGGTTGCACATTACTTCTCTGACCACTCCATTACAGTCGTCAGCGACGCCCCACTGTCAGAGATTCTGCATAACAGAGATGCAACTGGTCGAGTGGCAAAGTGGGCGATTGAGCTCCTTCCCCTAGATATCAAGTTTGAAGCAAAGAAGGCTATCAAGTCCCAAGCAATCGTAGATTTCGTCGCCGAGTGGATCGAACAGCAGCTTCCGACTCAAGTTCACTCGGAGCACTGGACCATGTTCTTCGATGGATCTAAGATGCTGAATGGTTCCGGTGCTGGGGTAGTATTGGTATCCCCCCGAGGAGATAAGCTCAGATATGTTCTCCAGATTCACTTTGATTCCTCCAATAATGAAGCAGAATATGAAGCACTTTTGTATGGGTTGTGCATGGCCATTTCACTCGGTGTCCGTCACCTCATGGTCTATGGCGACTCAGATTTGGTGGTTAATCAGGTGATGAAGGAGTGGGACGTCAGAAGTCCGGCAATGACTGGTTATTGCAATGCAGTGAGAAAGCTAGAAAAGAAATTCGAGGGGTTAGAGCTGCATCACATCCCCCGACTGAAAAATCAAGCAGCTGATGATCTGGCAAAGATAGGCTCCAAGAGAGAGGCCATTCCCAGCAATGTCTTTTTGGAGCACATCCGCTCGCCGTCAGTCCAAGAAGATCCTTTTACAGAAGAAGCCTCGCAGCCGAAAAGTGCCACAGATCCGACTGAAGTCGAAGTTCCTGCTGTGGTCGACCTAATCATGGAAGTCTTGGCAATCACTCCCGACTGGACGATACCGTACATCGCGTATATCCTAAGGAAAGAACTCCCGGAGGACGAGGAAGAGGCTTGACGGATCGTCCGCTGATCCAAGGCCTTCACAGTCATAAAGGGACAGTTGTATAGAGAAAGCGCGACTGGAATCGGTCAGAAGTGCATAACACCAGAAGAGGGTCAGGTAATCCTTGATGATATCCACTCGGGGACCTGTGGTCACCATGCGTCCTCTCGGACCATTGTGGCTAAAGCATACCGAGCGGGATTTTACTGGCCAAGAGCAAATGAGATGGCAAAAGAGATAGTCGACAAGTGTGGAGGGTGCCAGTTCTACTCCAACATGTCACACAAGCCTGCATCAGCCCTGAAGACCATTCCACTCGTCTGGCCCTTTGCTGTCTGGGGACTGGACATGGTTGGTCCACTGAGAATAGGCAGGAACGGTTTCATTCATGTGCTTATGGCAGTCGGCAAGTTTACCAAATGGATTGAAGCTAAGCCCATTAAGAATCTTGATGCTTGCACTGCTATCAGTTTCGTCAGAGGGCTAACATTCAGATATGGAGTCCCGCATAGCATCATCACTGACAATGGGTCAAACTTTGATTTGGACAAGTTCAGAGCTTTTTGCGCCTCTCAAGGCACGCGAGTCGACTACGCATCGGTCGCCCATCCCCAGTCGAATGGGCAAGCCGAGAGAGCAAATGGTCTGATTCTCAAAGGATTAAAGCCTCGACTGATGCGTGATCTCAAGCACGCGGCAGGTGCTTGGGTCGATGAGCTTCCATCAGTTCTGTGGGGATTGAGGACCACCTCGAACTGGTCGACTGGAAGGACTCCATTCTTTCTGGTTTATGGAGCCGAAGCAGTTCTGCCGAGCGATCTTCTTCACAACGCATCCCGAGTCGAACTTTATACCGAAGACGAAGCAGAACAAGCCTGGCAAGACGCAGTCGACCTCCTAGAAGAAGAGAGGGAGATGGCCATGATCAGATCGACCATTTATCAGCAAGACTTGCGTCGATTCCATGCCAGGAATGTGAAGAGTCGAACCTTCCAAGAAGGAGATTTGGTCCTCCGAGTGGATCAACAGAAACCACACAAGCTTGCTCCTACTTGGGAAGGCCCCTTCATCGTCACCAGAGTCCTCCACAATGGAGCATATAACCTCTACAATGTTGATCGCCAGATCGACGAGCCGCAAGCTTGGAATGCGGAACTGCTCCACCCCTTTTACACTTGAGCTCTCCCTTAGACAAGATGTAATAAGAAAAAAAATCTGCAGTTCATTTTTATCAAAGGCAGAGTGTTCCAATACTTGCTGTCACTTTTGTTTGCATACGAAATCCCCCAGTGGGTGACTTAGCCGCGAATCCGTTTCGCCTAAGTTTGAAAAATCCTACCGAGTGGAGAGCGAGACTCCAACTCGGGGGCTTAGCTGCAGCCCAGTGCTCGCCTAAGTGTTTAGAAATCCTAAAGAGTGGAGAGCAAACCTCCCACTCGGAGGCTTAGCTGCAGCCCAGCGCTCGCCTAAGTGTTTAAAAATCCTACCGAGTGGAGAGGAACCTCCCACTCGGCGGGCTTAGCTGCAGCCCAGCGCTCGCCTAAGTGTTTAAAAAAATCCTACCGAGTGGTGAGCAATCCTCCCACTCGGGGGCTTAGCTGCAGTCCAGTACTCGCCTAAGTTCTCCCACTTAGAGACTTAGCTGCAGTCAGGCACTTGCCTAAGTGTTCAAAAATCCTACCGAGTGGAGAGCAAACCTCCCACTCGGGGGCTTAGCTACAGCCCAGCGCTCGCCTAAGTGTTTAAAAATCCTACCGAGTGGAGAGCAAACCTCCCACTCGGGGGGTTAGCTGCAGCCCAGCGCTCGCCTAAGTGTTTAAAAATCCTACCGAGTGGAGAGCAAACCTCCCACTCGGAGGCTTAGCTGCAGCCCAGTGCTCGCCTAAGTGTTTAAAAATCCTACCAAGTGGAGAGCAAACCTCCCACTCGGGGGCTTAGCTGCAGCCCAGCGCTCGCCTAAGTGTTTAAAAATCCTACCGAGTGGAGAGCAAACCTCCCACTCGGGGGCTTAGCTGCAGCCCAGTGCTCGCCTAAGTGTTTAGAAATCCTACCGAGTGGAGAGCAAACCTCCCACTCGGGGGCTTAGCTGCAGACCAGCGCTCGCCTAAGTGTTTAAAAATCCTACCGAGTAAGAGCAAACCTCCCACTCGGGGGCTTAGCTGCAGCCCAGTGCTCGCCTAAGTACAGGACACAACCCAATCCACAAGGACGACAGGGCGCAAGTTGACTGCTACCTTCTCCTTCGGAGTTGCGCCGCAAATACAAGGTTATTCCGAGTGAAGATCGAGTTCCACTCGACGAATCGAACCATGAAGATATTCAACGAGAAATCAAGTTCGGATAAAACCTAAAGGCACCAGATCTTAGATCAAAGTGCTCGAGCCCTCGGCTCGGCAGAGTTTAACGGTTACAAATCCACTCGGCATTCCGAGGCAAATTTAAAGTGAAGCATGAAAGTTTTTCATTCCTCAGGAGGAGGACTGGAAGGGGCGACGAACTCGTCCAAGTCGATCCCGTCTGCAATATGGGTGGCAGCAGCGACGAAAGTCTCCATGAAGTCTTGAAAGTTGTGCTTCCTGGTATTGGCAACTTGGATGGCGGCCAGCTTTTCTTCTCGCGCCTCCTTGCAATGGACACGAACAAGAGACAGAGCGACATCAGCACCACATCTAGCAGAAGATTTCTTTCATTCCGCCACTCGACCCGGGACTTCATTCAGTCGAGCCATCAGAGAGTCGAGGTCGTTCTGAAGCGTCGTCCCAGGCCAGAGTGATGTGTCGATCCGCGACATTGCAACCTTCAGTCGAGCAAGATAGTCAACAACGCTGGTAACACGAGACTCCAGTCGGAGCACGTTCATGGCAGCCTCATCCTTCACGAGAGAATTGGCGGGGTCCAAGCCTGGCTCCACTCGACTGGTTTCCTCTTCGAAGTTCTGGCAAAATTATGCAAACACGATTCAAGAGTCAGACAGTGGCTCTACACAGACTTGGTAACTGCGAGACAGTCAGGGCAGAGTAATTACCTTCAAGCATGATGAATAGCTTCTTGGCGAGTCCACCAAGATAAGCCTCCAGATCATTTACCTTCCCTGCCAGCTTACCCGCCTGGTCGTGCAGAACCATCTTGTCATTTTTCAGTCGGCTGGCCTCCTGATTGGCTACCTCGAGAGCAGCTTTCAGTCTGGAGTTCTCCTGCTCAAGAGCTCCGACCGAAGCCATTTTCTCTTCAGCAAGCCTCGTTTTGTCCAAGACCTCCTTTTGTGCCTCTACAAGATCTTGATCCTTCTTCTTCAGAGCTTCCTCCAGTTTATCTACGGCGCGCCGAGTGAAATCAACATCAAGAACAGACAAGGAAGAAAATCCACTCGTCAAGAATGGAGAACCTCACCAGCCGTACCTTTTGCTTCTTCTTGCGCCTTCTTCAAATTCTCCTTAGCAAGCTTCAAGTTAAGTTTGAGTTGGATCTGCTGATTCTCCAACTCAGTATAGCGAGCTACAAGTTCGCATGATTTCTGTAAAAAGAAAAATCAGTCGACAGACGTCCAAGATAAGTTGCTTCCGAGTAACTAAGAGACAATGATGACGTTTCTAAGACTACAGCCGAATCAAAAACATTCGACAGTAGTCTCGGGGACTACACCCAGTGGGTGCACTCAGCGTGCCCCCACTGTAAAAAAGAGAGCCGACTGTCTGCAGTCGACCGGATACAGTTCCATTCGACATGGCCTGACCAGACCGAGTGAAGAAATACAGCTACAGCAACACAATATAAAGACTATAGTCGACTGCCAGCAGTCCACTGTAGTCTCGGGGACTACACCCAGTGGGTGCACTTAGCGTGCCCCCACTCGTCCAAGAATTGGCAGACACACCAAGTGGGTGTATAGATATAAAGATCTTCGGAAAAAAGTTTCTTCAAATAGCATATCGTAACAGACCAAGTGTTGAGTCGATTGACCTGGACGTTACTCTGAAGAGCCAAACTTGCGTCGTAAGCTGCTTGGCTGGCCTCCCGAGCAACCTTCACTTGCTCCATCATGATCCCGGCTTGGCGTATAGCCTCTTTTGCAGTGGCCGCTTGGTCCTCAGGGGCGGGGTACGCGGCAAAAAGCGAAGGCGGATCCGCAGTCGACGTCGAGGGCCGCACACTCGTCAGAGGAACGGCGAAAGTCACAGAAGCTCGAGTGTGTCACCACCATCCCGAGCTACAGCCTCAGACGCCGGAGCAGATTGGGGGGCCCTGTCAGCCGACGCCCTCCTGTTCCTCCTCATTCTCAGCGGTTTGTTGTCGTCATGATCCGGGAGGTCGATAACATGAGGAGGAGCTACAAGGAAAACATTCAATCGACCAGAGTTGCAATAAATGTTCAGTCGACTCAAAGCGGAACGTCAGTAATCGTACCAGGGTTGGAGGTAACAGCATCCTCCATCTCTTGGTCGTCGTCCTTGGCGGAGATCTCAGAAGTAGCAGCGCTGCAAATCTCGAAACTCAGTCAGTTAGCTTAATGAATCGCCCAAGGATCTATCCACGGTCGACAAAGGAAAGCAAGTTTTGTTATTACCTAGAAATGGTAGGGACAACCATCTTCATCTTGGGGAGAGCCTTGGGCGGCTTGGATGGCATCGCGCGTGGGTGCTTGGGAGCCTTCCCAGTCGGCGTAGGAGAAGAGGTTCGAGGACGTTTCGACGACTGCCCAACAGGAGCAGTCGCCTTGCCACGTTCCCGCGCTGGGTCGTGTGCGAGTTTGGATCGCCTCTCCGGGCAGGGGGGGGGTTCAATCTCCTCCTCCTCCTCTTCACTGGAGTCGATGTCGTCGCCTCCCTCTCCTTCACTGTCGGCGTCGGACTCCCACTCGCCTTGATCGTCTCCACTCTCGCCTCCGCTCGCCTCCCCTTCCTCAGTTGGCTCCTGTGCCCCGTTGGGTGTCGAGTACATCTCGGTAGTTGCCTGGAAAACAACAGACAAGACAAAAGTCAATCAGCCAACTCAAAGAAGACCAATGAAGAAAACAAGATCTCAGTCGGAAGCATGAAGACATACCTGGTCCATGTCATACGAGTTGTCGAGTGGAATTACCCTCCTGGCTCCTCGGGGGTTGTCTTTGTTCCCCGTGATGCTCGACAGCCACCCCTCCAGCATCTCGTCAGTGACCTCCTCCGGGTGGATCTGAGTGGTGTCGTCGAGACCCGAGTACAGCCACATCGGGTGGTCACGAGCCTGGAGCAGTTGGGTGCGCCTCCGGAGGAAGACCTCTAGCAAGTCCATACCAGTCACGCCCTCACGGACGAGCTCAACCACTCGACCAGCCAGCACTTTGACCTGGGCCTTTTCTTCGGGCGCCACTTTCAGGGAAGCAGGTTTTTCAGCTCAATCGAGAGAGAAAGGAGGAAGACCAGTCGACTGTCCTGGGGTCACCTGATCTTGACAGTAGAACCAGGTCGCCTGCCAACCACGGACCGACTCCGGAAAAGTGATGGATGGAAAACAACTCTTTCCCCTCGTCTGGATTGCCAGGCCCCCGCACAGCTGGATCACCTGCGTCCTTTCGTCACTCGACTTGGCCTTCTTGACCGATTGAGAACGGCAGGTAAACATGTGTTTGAAGAGTCCCCAATGGGGGCGGCAACCCAAGAAACCCTCACACATGGAAATGAGAGCAGCAAGGTATACGATGGAGTTGGGAGTGAAGTGGTGGAGCTGCGCTCCGAAGAAGTTCAAGAAGCTCCGGAAAAAAGGATGGGGCGGCAGAGAAAACCCACGGTCAATATGGGTGGCTAGGAGCACGCACTCACCGTCGCGGGGCTGCGGTTCGATCTCTCTCCCCGGGAGATGCGCAGCTTCGTGGGGAATGACTCCCCCCTCGACCATGTCGTCGAGATCCTCTTGCTGGATCACCGACGGCATCCAATCCCCCTGGATCCAGCCCCAGGGCAGAGCAGACCTTGAGGAGGATCCGCCCCGAGCAGACCTCTTCCCTTTCCCCTGCGCCGCCGCCTTCTTCGCGCGCTCCAGAGCAGATGTCTTGTCCTTCGCCATCGTCGCCGGCAAGTCTTGCACGGGCCTGCGGCGCTAGGGTGAGAGCAAAGGTGGCGGAGGAACTTGCGAAGGGAGAGAGGAAGAAGAAAGCACACTAGTTAGAAACCCCGAGCCGGGGACTTATAAGAGGCCGCTCCCGAGTGGCTGACTGGTAGGCCCAGGCGATCCAGTCAAATCCCGCAGTAGACGCGCGCACAGTACGTGGCGAAAAAGGTGGCGCGAAAATCGAGGAGCTTCTGCTTTATCGCTTCCGATTACTGCGGCCGCTCCCGTCCCGCGCGCTTCCCAAAATCCGAATCCCGCGACATCCGCGGGCTGCAGAACAACTTGTCGAAACAGAAGACCCCGCTCGCGCCGGCACTCGGTATGTCACAGGTAAAGAAATTCACTCGATGAAAGGCCTGGAATGGATCAAGGCGTCTGAAAGAGGTTGATGACATCATCCGTGACGATCGACCCAAAACAAGGCACTCATGTAGCCCAAAGAACCAGTCGGAAAGATCTCCAACTCTTTCCCCACTCTAACCTCGATCCATTAGGGGGCTAATGATGAAGCTATGTACCTAGGGTAGGGGCACGGACCTGTCCAAAAGAGCCCTACCCAAGGACATCCCTAGAAGAAGTCACCTTTCAATCGACTTGAAGGTATCTCACTCGACCAAGAAGCTATCACTCGACCATGAAGCCAACCACTCGACTGGCCAGGAGACCTAAAGTCACTCCACAGGCAAACGGTCGGCTATTAAGTAGTCTTTATGGTCATTATAGCATTTCATTACCAGCGTTACCAGTAACGCCCCACATTAATGTACATTGAACCCTTGGTAACGTAGGCTGGCCGGGGTCTTGGCGAACTCTATATAAGCCACCCCCACCTCGGTATCAAGGGTTCGCACCCCTGTTATTCACACGCCTATAATCCAATTGACCGCCTCCAGGCACCGAGACGTAAGGCTGTTACTTCCTTCGTGAAGGGCCTGAACTCGTACATCTTGGTGTGTTTACAACTTCCCAATAGCTGAGATCTAGCCTCTCCATACACACCCCCTACATCACTGTCAGAGTTAGAACCACGACATTTAGTACAGCCAAATTCAATTTATTTCTCACATGGTATACAATAACAGAATTCACCCACAACAATTGAACATCGCATTGTAGAATCAAACCAAACAATTAACTAAACACCACAACAAATGAACCAAACGTTAACTGAGCACCACATTGCACAATGTATAACATACTAGAAGATCAGACAGTTAAACAAACCAAGCATGCTTGACAACTTGGAAATATAGCAATTGTATTTGTTTCTCATGTATTTTGTAAAGAAAAATTCAATTTATTTCTCACATGGAAGACAATACAAAATTGCACCCTGAAGAATTGAACATCACATTTGCAGAATTGAACCAAACAATTAACTGAACACGACAACTAATTAACCAAATAGTTAATAAGTGAGCACCACATTGCACAACATATAGAACCTATACACTAGAGCAACGGATTGCATGGTAAAAGTAGATAGCACAATTCACTATAATTTGTTAAGGAAAGGCAATATCTAGCAAACTGAACAGGGGTCCTTATAGTGAGCTAATAAGACAAGCTACTCCTCATTGTCGGAGATATTTATGATGATTGGATCCTTGGACATGGAAGATGGCGAGGCCTCCACATCGTGGGTGCCCTCGTCGTAGTGGTGAGTTGCCTGAGCTGCTTTGGGCACCAACCTGCTGGCTCTCGAGATGAGGAAAGCACGTGCACACTGAGAAAACACCTCGTAGTCTTCGTCGAAGGCACCGAGGGTGGCCTCGAGAAAACACCATGAACTGTCATTTAAAGCAGCCAACTACGCCGCAGCGTCAACGCGTGAGGCGTCGACGGTTGCCTCGACGGCGAGGTGCTCCTCCAAGATCTGCGGGTCGACACGAATGGCAGCCATCGCGACCTCATCCGCACGTGCGGCCGTGATTTGCTTCTCCGCAGCCAAATGCTCCTTGAGCTCACATCTATACTGCATGCACCATGGCTTAGGGCGACCCTTATTTGGTGGAGGGGTCGGTGATTTGGGTGGAAGGTGTCGCGCCGGTGGTCGAGGCATGTGGGCTGTGGAAGGAGGAGGAGGATGGGGGTCGGGTGTGGATTACCTACCTAGATAGACTAGGCCGAGCAGCGTGAAGGAGGGTCGTCGGCGAGGAGGCGATGCTACAAGCAAGGAGTGAAGGTTTCAACTTGGAAAGGAAGGCGGAAAAAGGGGAAATGTGGCTTTTGGTAAGGGGAAGGCGGCGGGGAGGTAGATATTTTCACGAAAGCCAAAAAAATTTAATCGCTTCAGCAAAAAAACTGGCGCGCAAAGTGTCATCAGATGGTGCTCCAGGATATTTTGTACTGCATTTCACACGGTTGGTCGTAATAAACTGTGTGGGATCTACTTGATTTTTCATCTTCATTTGAATTACATAATGGGGTCACAGCGGCAATGGACGGTGTTTTAATTGATAGAACTTTATCTGTAGTGAACGTGCAACTATATGTGTGTCGTAAAAGAGTTGGAATTATTCACTGTTCGTTTGGACATTTTATACATTAAATTGGTTTTCTAGCCATTTCAGGTGCACAATTCAAAATTAAACTACGTGCACATGCTCTGGTGCACCAACATGGGTTGTAAAATCATATATGTGTCCATGGGTTTATGCTTATGTCCCATGCAATAAATGGGGATGAATTTTGAGCACCACGACACCGTGGCTCTCCGGCAAATGTTGAGGTACTTGCTTTTGTAATTCTAGTATATCCAAAACCCGTCTGAAATTCATGAACCTTGGCATGCTATCATGGAATGGCATCAACATGCTGGGGTAAAAAATATTGTCCAATTTGGGGCAGGTTATGGTGTAAGATTCTCACAAACCAGAGCTACTCAGAAGAAGCCTCATGGTTTTGTTAGGGAAACGTGTCACCTTTGTGGACAAAACGATATTCGTCGCCTCTTCATCCTTTCAAATTTTTTCCTGGTGTCAACATAGAACAACAGGAGTGTCGTGTTAAATTTTGGATTTTTTGGGGATCGTTTGGACATTTTTATACGTTAACTGAGTTTTCTAGGCATTTATGTGCATAATTCAAAACTGAACTACATGCACATGCTCCAGTCCATAAAAATGGGTTGCAAAATCAAATTTTTGTCCTTGGTTGCAAGCTTAGGTCACATGCAAGGAATGAGAATGAATGTCAAACACCTTGACACTTTCGCTCGGCCGCTAACATTGAGATGCATGGTTTTAAAATTCTAGTAAATCAAAAACTCCTCTGAAATTCATGAAACTTGACATGATATCATGATTTGGCATTGACAGGGCGTCGTTAAAATATTGTCCCATTTGGGGCAGGTTTGGGTATAAGCTTCTCGCAAACCAGAGCTTCTCTCACAACAAGTCTGATGATTTTGGTAGGTTACATGCCATCTTGGGGTACGAAACGATATCTGTTGCCTCTTCTTACTTTCAAATTTTTTTCTCATGTCAACATAGAACAACACGAGTGTTGTGTCAATTTTTGGGAATTTTCGGGGTTCGCTTGGACATTTTTATACATTAACTGAGTTTTCTATGCATTCATGTGCATAATTAAAATTTGAACTACATGCACATGCTCCAATGCATATAAATTGGTTCAAAATTGGAATGTGTGTCCTTGGTCATATGCTTAAGTCCCATGCAAGAAATAAGAATGAATGTCAAACACCTTGCCACCGTCGCTCATCCGCTAACATTGAGATACATGGTTTTTAAATTCTAGTAAATCAAAAACGCGTCTGAAATTTATGAAACTTGACATGCTAGCATGGAACAGCATCAACATGAAGTGGTAAAAATATTGTCCCATTTGGGGCAGGTTGGGGTATATAAGCCTCTCACAAACCAGAGCTTCTCACAACAAGCCTCATGGTTACGGTAGGGAACGTTTCACCTTTCTGGACAAAACGATATCCGTTACCTCTTCTTGATTTCAATTTTTGTTCTACTGTCAACATAGAACGACATGAGTGTTGTGTTAATTTTAGGAATTTTTCGGGGATCGCTTGGACATTTTTATACATTAACTGAGTTTTCTATGCATTTATGTGCATAATTCAAATTTTAACTACAGGCACATGCTCTAATGCATATAAATTGGTTGAAAATTCAAATATGTGTCCTTGGTTGCATGCTTAGGTCCCATGCAAGAAATGGGAATGAATGCCAAACACCCTGCCACCGTCACTCGGCCACAAACATTGAGATACCTGATTTTTAAATTCTACTAAATCCAAAACTCGTCTGAAATTCATGAAACTTGGCATGCTATCATGGAGCGACATGAACATGCCGTGGTAAAAATTTTGTCCCATTTGGACAGGTTTGGGTATAAGCTTCTCACAACTAGAGCTTCTCACAACAAGCCTGATGTTTTCGGCAGGGGACGTTTCACCTTTGGGGACGAAACAATATCCGTCGCGTCTTCTTGATTTCAATTTTTTCTCTAGTGTCAACATAGAACAACAGGAGTGTTGTGTTAAATTTTGGAATTTTTCAGGGTTCATTTGGACATTTTTATACATTAATTGAGTTTTCAATGCTTTTATGTGCATAATTCAAATTTGACCTACATGCACATGCTCCACTGCATATAAATTGGATGAAAAATCAAATATGTGTCCTTGGGTGTGATGTCTACTACATAACTTTATTCTTGTAGAGTCGTTTTGGGACTCCAAGCGTAGAGTTTTGTAGGACAGTAGCAATTTTCCCTCAAGTGGATGACCTAAGGTTTATCAATCCGTAGGAGGCGTAGGATGAAGATGGTCCCTCTCAAACAAACCTGCAACCAAATTATTGATTTTTGTAGTCTCTTGTGTCCCCAACACACCAAATACGATGGAAAATTGTATAGGTGCACTAGTTCGGTGAAGAGATGGTGATAAAAGTGTAGTAACAATAGTAGATATTGTTGTAATAAGAACAATAAAAAAACAAGGTAGCAATTGATAAAACGGAGCACAAACGGTATTGCAATGCTTGAAAATGAGGCCTAGGGTCCATACTTTCGCTAGTGCAATCTCTCAACAATGCTAATATAATTGGATCACATAACCATCCCTCAACGTGCAACGAAGAATCACTCCAATCTTCTTATCTAGCGGAGAACAGAAGAAGAAATTGTTTGTATCTATTCTTTACAATCGATCTATCCAAGAGTTCATACTAAAATAACACAAAGTTATTCTTTCTGATCAATCTGTCAAGAGTTCGTACTAAAATAACGTGGAGTTATTCTTTCTGATCGATCTATCAAGAGTTCGCACTAAAATAAGACCAAAGCAAATTCAGATTCATAATACTCAATCCAACACAAAGAACCTCAAAGAGCGCCCCAAGATTTCTACCGGAGAAACAAAGACAAGAACATGCATCAACCCCTATGCATAGATTACCCCAATGTCACCTCAGGAATCCGCGAGTTGTGTGCCAAAACATATATCAAGTGAATCAATATGATACCACATTGTCACCATGGGTATTCATTGCAAGACATATATCAAGTTCTCTTAAATCCATAAAAGTATTCAATTCGATAAGAACAGAATCTCAAAAGGAAAACTCAATTAATCACAACAAGATAGAGAGTGGAAAACACCATATGATCCCACTATATTAACAAAGCCCGCGATACATCAAGATCGTGACATCTCAAGAACACGAGAGAGAGAGAGAGATAGAGAGAGAGATTAAACACATAGCTACTGGTACAAACCTTCAGCCCCGAGGTTGGACTACTCCCTCCTCATCGTGGTGGCCATCGGGATGATGAAGATGACCACCGGTGATGATTTCCCCCTCCGACGGAGTGCCGGAATGGGGTCTAGATTGGTTTCTCGTGGCTACGGAGCCTTACTATAGCGGAAATTCTGATCTGTGGTTACTTCTAATGGTTTCTCTATTTATAGGATTTTTGGCGTCGGTTTGACGCGAAGATGGGCCTCGAGGTGAGCACAACCCACCGGGGCAAGAAGGGCCCACCAGGCACGCCTCGGTGTCTTGTGCCCTACTCCTTCACCTTCTGATCCTTCCATGAAGCTTCGGGGGTCTCTTTTGTGCCAAATAAAATCATCAAAAAGTTTCAGCTCATTCGGAGAACTTTCATTTCTGCACAAAAAACAACACCACGGTAGTTGTGCTGAAAACAACGTCAGTCCGGGTTAGTTCCATGCAAATCATACCGAAACCATAAAAAATGTTGTAAACATGGCATGAATACTTCATAAATTATAGGTACGTTGGAGATGTATCGGCATCCCCAAGCTTAATTCCTACTCGTCCTCGAGTAGGTAAATGATAAAAGAAATAATTTATGAAGTGTGAATGCTAGCAAAGTGCACAAGTTTGATCAATGATAATTTCAATCACTTTTCCTAGCATCATAACAGCAACTCTTTCTCATAAAACTTATCATGATAAGGAAGCAATTGAAAATGGCATATTTGTTGTGGAAAGCTACCTATCATATTCATCACATATTATTTTCTTTCGTAGTATGGACATTTAGACTTTTATCTGGTTCAAAGCAATAGTCTAGTTTTGACATGAAGATTTCAATACTCAAGCATATGAATAGGAAACCATGTCTTTCAAAATATCAACAATAAAGAAAGTTATCCCTAGCCCATCATGCTCAATCATTGATCCATTCATGAAACACACTCGCATATTAGCTACATCCAATGCTCAAGTACGATCATAGTGCCCCTTAGTTTGTGATTTATAAGAGAAGATGGAGACTCAAATAAAAATAAATATTGCATAAAGTAAATAGACAGGCCCTTCGTAGAGGGGAGTAGGGGTTTGTAGAGGTGCCAGAGCTCAAAGTGAAAAAGAGAGATAAAAACATTTTGGGTGGCATGCTTTTCCTGTCAACGAAAACGATCGAGTAGTTCCCAATACTTTCCATGCTAGATATATCATAGGCGGTTCCCAAACATAAAATAAAGTTTATTCCTTTTCCACCATTCTTTCACATTCCACGGCTAGTCATATCCACGGGTACCGTCCATACTAACACTTTCCAAGGAATTTATTATTTAACAACATAAAGTAAATCCATTTTTCATTTCGGTACTGGGCATCCCTATTACCTTTGCCGTACTCTCATGCAATGATAAGTGATTAAACACTCATCTCGAGAATAACACATCTAGCATGGAAAAATATCAGTGAGCCCCTACCATTTCATGAGCAGTACGAGCACACAAAAAGGAAATTATTTTGGAAGTTAGAGATGGCACGTACAAATTTGGTTAGAACGACACTAAAATACCACATATAGGTAGGTATGGTGGATTCATATGGCCAAACTGGGTTTAAGGATTTTGGATGCACAAGTAGTATTTCTATTTGGTACAAGTTGAGGCTAGTAAAAAGATTGAGAAGCAACCAACCAAGAAACGAAAAATCACATAAGTGAGCATTAAGCATAACTAACACCGAATAGTGCACCACAAGTAGGATGTAATTTCATAGCATAACTATTGACTTTCGTGCTTGCATAGGGAATCACAAACCTTAACATCAATATTCTTAATAAAGCATAATTACTCACCAACATGACTCACATATCACTATCATCATATCTCAAAACTATTACATAGAATCAAGTTTATTTTGTCCAATGATCTTCATGAAAGTTTTGTATGTTGCTTTTGATAACTCAAACAAATTTAAGTGAAGAACATGAGCATAAATGTTTTCATATATGAAAAACATATAAGTGAAGCATGAGAGAATTTCTTCAAAAATATTAAAGCACATCGTGCTCAAAAAGATATAAGTAAAGCACTAGAGCAAACGACAAACTACTCCAAAAAGATATAAGTGAAGATCAAGAGAGTAATTAAGTAAATAGGTAGCTATGTGAGGACTCTTATTTAAAAAATTTCATATCTAACTATTTTATTAAAACAGCAAGCAAAAAAAATGACATTCCAAGAACAACACACATCATGTGAAGAAGCAAAAACTTAGGATCAACCGATACTAACCGATAGTTGTTGATGAAGAAAGGTGTCAGAATCGCGATTCTGTTATACGATTCTACGACTTTACAATCCAAACTAACCCCTATGATTCTACGATTCTAGTTCTTAGAATATATGTTTCTACGATTCTGATAGTGAAGATTCTATGATTTGTGATCCTACCATCGAAGCTCCGATCCGATTCAAAATCACGATTCTGACAACCTTGGGTGGGATGCCTACCGGGGCATCCCCAAGCTTAGATGCTTGAGACTTCTGGAAATATTATCTTGGGATGCCTTGGGTATCCCCAAGCTTGAGCTTTTGTGTCTCCTTAATTCCTTTTATACCACGGTTTCCCTAAATCTTAAAAACTTCATGCACACAAAACTCAACAAGAACTCGTAAGATAAGTTAGTATAAACCAATGCAAAACCCTCATCATTCTCTACTGTAGAAAATCACTAAAATTATTATTCAAATTGCATACTAAATGCTTCTGCATACTTAATACTCCTATCCTCAAATAGAATCATTAAACAAGAAAACATATGCAAACAATGCAAACATAACAGCAATCTGCCAAAACAGTATAGTCTGTAAGAATGCAAGAGTATCAATACTTATTTAACTCCAAAAAATTATGAAAATTTACCACACTGTAGAAATTTTGTCAGAGCTTATTTTGAAAAACATTTCAGCATTTTATCACATTCTGACTTTTCTAGGGAATTTTTATAACATCGATAAACTTTCTATTTTGAAACAGCAACATGTATACTTGCAAAATAAGCATGATGAAGGTTATCCTTGACATTTTTATTGAAAAGAAAGATGCAAAATATTATTATAAATAATATCAAGAAAATCCTAACAAAATACAATGATGCTCCAAGTAAAAGTCATATCATGTGACGAATGAAAACATAGCTCCAAGTGAGGTTATGGATAATGTTGAAGACGAAAGAGGGGATGCCTTCCGGGGCATCCCCAAGCTTTGTGGCTTGAATCTTCCTTGGATGTTAACTTGGGGTGCCTTGGGAAACCCCAATCTTAGGGTCATGTCACTGCTTATTCTCCTCATGTCGATGTCTCACCCAAAACTTGAAAACTTCAATCACACACAACTTAACGGAACTTCGTGGGATAGGTTTGTATGATAAAGATCAAACCATTCACTTCGGTACTGTCAAAGACAAGATTCTTAATTTTTCTCACACAATTCATACTGTACCTATCATTTCTACAATTTATATTGAGCAATATAAGCCATAGAAACTAGAAAACAAGCAAACTATGCATTGAAAACAGAAGTCAAAAACAGAATAGTTTGTAGTAATCTGTACTCCAACCATACTTCTGCTACTCCAAAAATTCTAAAAATTAGTACAACCTGTCCAATTTGTCTATTAATCTTCTGCAAAAAGAATCAGTATTTTATCACGCTTCTATTAAAAATTAGAATTATTTTCCTGAGCGCAAAAGTTTCTGTGTTTCAATAAGATCAAATCAACTATCACCATAGACCATCCCAAAGGCTTTACTTGGCACTTTGTTGAAACAAAAGCAATAAAAGATGATTACTATAGTAGCTTAATCATGTGAACACACAAAAAAGTAGGGGTAAATGTTGGGTTGTCTCCCAACAAGCGCTTTTCTTTAATGCCTTTTTAGCTAGGCATGATGATTTCAATGATGCTCTGATACGTCTCTGTTGTATCTACTTTTCCAAACACTTTTGCCCTTGTTTTGGACTCTAACTTGCATGATTTGAATGGAACTAACCCGTACTGACGCTGTTTTCAGCAGAATTTCCATGGTGTTATTTTTGTGCAGAAATAAAAGTTCTCGGAATAACCTGACAACGCTGCAGATATTAAGTTTAGGGCTTGGCGGCGGCGGCTCCTGCAGATATTAAGTTTCCAGGTGTGGTTGAACTGACAACTCAGTTGCTGATACTTGAGAATATTCTTTGGCTCCCCTTGTGTCGAATCAATAAATTTGGGTTCAATACACTACCCTCGAAAACGGTTGCAATCCCCTATACTTGTGGGTTATCAAGAACATTTTTTGGCGCCGTTGCCGGGGAGCATAGCTCTATTCTTTGAGTCACTTGGGATTTATATCTGCTTATCATTATGAAGAACTTGAAAGATCAAAGAACCAAGATTTTTCCCTCAACTACGAGGGGAGGTAAGGAACTGCCATCTAGCTCTACACTTGATTCACCTTCTGTTTTGAGTAAGCTTGCGACACCTAAACCTGCTTCTGCTATTAATTATGACAAGTCGCATGTTATTGATGATGCCACTTCTGCTATGCATGATACTTATGATGAAACTACTTCTATGCTTGATACTACTGTGCCACTTGGTGAATTTCTTGATGAACAACTTGCTAGGGCTAGAGAGAATGAAATTATTGAAACTGGTAATATTGATGAAAGTGATGATGAAGATTCTCCCCCTAGATATGAATTGCATGTTGTTCCTGTAGGTTATGTTATGGATGAAGAAACCGCTAGAGTCTTTGTTGCCTGCAATGATAGAAGTGATCTTAAGAAATTATTAGCTAAGCTTAAAGAAAAAACTCTGAATGCTAGAATGAAATATGATCCTGCTAATGCTACTTCACCTATCTTTATTACTGATAAGGATTATGATTTCTCTGTTGATCCAGAGTTAATTACCTTGGTTGAATCTGATCCTTTCTATGGCTATGAATCTGAAACTGTTGTGGCACATCTTACTAAATTAAATGATATAGCTACCCTATTCACTAATGATGAGAAAACTCGCTACTATTATATCCTTAAATTATTTTTGTTCTCATTAATGGGTGATGCTAAGATATGGTTTAATTCTCTTGATCCTAGTTGTGTGCGTAGTCCCCAAGATATGATTTACTACTTCTCTGCTAAATATTTCCCTGGTCATAAGAAACAAGCTGCTTTAAGGGAGATATATAATTTTGTGCAAATTGAAGAAGAGAGTCTCCCACAAGCTTGGGGGAGGCTTCTCCAATTACTTAATGCTTTGCCTGATCATCCTCTCAAGAAAAATGAAATACTTGATATCTTTTATAATGGACTAACCGATGCTTCCAGAGACCACCTGGATAGTTATGCTGGTTGTGTTTTTAGGGAAAGAACTGTTGATCAAGCTGAATTGTTATTGAATAATATGTTTACCAATGAAAATAATCGGACACTTGCTGAACCAACTCCTAAGACAACTCTGAAGAAAAGGGGTATTCTATTTCTTAGTCCTGAAGATATGCAAGAGGCAAAGAAATCTATGAAATAAAAAGGTATAAAGGCTGAAGATGTTAAGAATTTACCTCCCGTTGAAGAAATAGATGGTCTTAATTCTTCACCTATTGAAGAAACACACAGTCTTGATAACCTGACACAGGTAGTAAAGCTAAATTCTCTCTATAGATATGATAAAGCTGAAATCCCTCCTGCTAAGTTTGCTAGCCAATGTTTGGATGAATTTGATAACTTTATGGTTAAGCAAGAAGATTTTAATGCTTATGTTGGTAGACAATTGAAACATAATGCTTATATGATTGAACACTTGATTGATTATATGGCTAATGTTAAAGGTGAACTTAAACTTATTAGTAAACATGCTTCTATGGTTACCACTCAAGTAGAACAAGTACTTAAAACTCAGAATGATTTGCTCAATGAATTGAATAGTAAAAATAATGACTTTGCTGTTAGAGTTGCAACTAGAGGTGGTAAAGTTACTCAGGAACCTTTGTAACTCGAGGGCCATCCTAAGAGAATTGAGCAAGATTCTCAGAGAAATAATGTTGATGCACCTAGTCCTTCTAAGAGGAAGAAAAAGAAAAATGATAGGACTTTGCATGCTTCTAGTGAACCTGTTGTAGACACACCTGAGAATCCTAATGATATTTCTATTTCTGATGCTGAAACACAACCTGGTAATGAACATGAGCCTAGTGATAATGCTAATGATGATATTCATGTTGATGCTCAACCTAGCAATAATAATGATGTAGAAATTGAACCCGCATGTTGATCTTGATAACCCACAGTCAAAGAATCAATGTTATGATAAGAGAGACTTTGTTGCTAGGAAGCACGGTAAAGAAAGAGAACCATAGGTTCAGAAACCCATGCCTTTTCCTCCTAAACCATCCAGGAAAAAGGATGATGCAGATTTTGAGCGCTTTGCTGAAATGATTAGACCTATCTTTTTGCGTATGCGTTTGACTGATATGCTTAAAATGAATCCTTATGCTAAATATATGAAAGATATAGTTACTAAAAAAATAAAGATACCGGAAGCTGAAATTTCCACCATGCTTTCTAATTATACTTTTAAGGGTGGAATACCAAAGAAACTTGGAGATCCAGGATTACCAACTATACCATGCTCCATTAAAAGAAACTATGTTAAAACTGCTTTATGTGATCTTGGAGCCGGTGTTAGTGTTATGCCTCTCTCTTTATATTGTAGACTTGATTGGAATAAGTTGACACCTAATGAAATATCCTTGCAAATGGCTGATAAATCAACTGCTATACCTGTCGGTATTTGTGAGGTTGTGCCTATTGTGGTTGCAAACGTTACTATTTTAACGGACTTTGTTATTCTTGATATTCCCAAGGACGGTAGTATGTCTATTATTCTTGGAAGACCCTTTTTGAGTACTGCAGGGGCTATTATTGATTGCACGAAAGGCAATGTCACTTTTCATGTTAATGGTAATGAGCATACAATACACTTTCCGAGGAAACAACCTCAAGTCCACAGTATCAATTCTATTGGAATAATTTCAACAATTACTATTGGAGGTTTTGAATTTCCTCTTCCTACTGTCAAGAAGAAATATGATATTCTTATTGTTGGGGACATGCATATCCCCGTTGAGGTAACCTAGTGTTATTCGAAAATTCTCCGATTTCATGTTATTCGAAATGAGTTTGTTAACAAGACCTGATCAACCTTGTTAGTTGATTCCTTTTGATGAACATGAGATGGATGAATTTAGAAAACACAACTCTCTATACCCTCTTTTTACTTTCTGTTATTTATATTAAATGAAGCAAAAATAGTAATTTCTGTATGTTTTCTGAATTATCCATGCAATAAAAAAATACCCGGAAAATAAAAGTTCTCCAAATGCCTTGAAATTAAATATGATTTTTTCTAGAATATTTGAGAATATCTGGCACTGAAAATACAGCAGGGGGAGCAGCCACGTGTCCACGAGGGTGGAGGGCGCGCCCCCTGCCTCATGGGCCCATGGTGTCTCCCCTCCACCTATTCCAGCTACCACACACTCCTTCTTCCTCCCAAAAAAATCACTAGCCAGCTCAAACCCGAGTCCAAGCTCATCTTGCTACCATTTTCGATCTCCTTGCTCAAAGCTCCATTCACAAAACTGCTTTGGGGGATTGTTCCTTGGTATGTGACTCCTCCAATGGTCCAATTAGTTTTTGTTCTAGTGCTTTATTCATTGCAAAATTTTGCTGCTTAGGTGACCCTGTTCTTGAGCTTGCATGTCAAATTTATATGGTCAAAAGTAGTTTTAATGCATGATATAGTCTCTAGGCACTTGTAGGAGTAGTTGCTATCAATATTGTTGAGTTTGCTTCACTTTTATTTTGAAGTTACCAAAAATTTCAAAAAATTTTCAGAGGAAGAAATATGTTTAGGAAAAGTACCAAGGTGGTTCTTCAAGGAAGTAGGGACCCAGGCCCACAATACGCGATGCGGATGAGGAACCACCAAGAGACGCTCAAGTGCGGCCTTGTGAATGGCCGTCAGAGGATTTCATGATTTGAGCAGGAATTAAAGAGGAATTTGATGCATATGTGCGTAATGCTGATCTGGAGAGCTTTGAAGCAGATAAGTGCCGTCAATACCTCTATTTAACTGATTCATTTGTGTGAAGGTTTTAATTTTCATCATCACACAATTCTCAAACTGTCCTGTTTGACCTTTCTGATAAATCTTATACCATGGAATTAGAAGATTTTAACACTGCTTGTAAACTCCCACAGTGGGGTAATGTTAGTGAACCTCGCAAATATGAATTTAGAGATTTTCTTGCTAGTATTATAGTGGGGGAATCTAGAGATGTAACACAAGCCACCATAGGGAGCATTCATTTTCCTACTATACATTATTTTGCTCTCTTCATAGGTAGATGTATAAATGGTAAAGATGAAGCATGTAATATATGTGTACCTGATCTTAGCGTTCTCACGCGCGCTATTTTAGGAGATAAACAATACAACTTGGGGGATATTGTTGCACGTAGGTTGCATAATAATCGTATTCATGAAGATTTCTTTGGTGGAATTTATGCAACTTGTATAGCTAACTTTCTTGAGATACCCATACGTGGAGATGATATTGAGTTGCCCCCTTCTTATCTAGATTATGATGCTATGGTTCGTCATCAGTTTGTTGAGAGGAACGATCAGTTCCTCCAGTACCGACTAATCTTTGACAGACGACACACCTATCACGTCGCTCTCCCTTCTCCTATTTTCTTTGACTTTCAGGCAAAGGGGAGATATGTTATAACCAGGGAGGAGGCGACCGAGTACGAGAGGAGGGCGAAGACAGCTCGCCTCCAAGCTACAGCTCATCAGGCAATTGCCGCTGCATCTCAGTACGACCCCAGTTACAACTTTGGATATCCGCCAGGCCAGCCGTGGCCATAGACCAACCTAGGCCAAAAGCCTAAGCTTGGGGGAGTACGTATCTCTCACCGACATTACATTCCTATTCACACACTCATGCTATTTGTCGGTGCTCATACTTTTTCATTGTAATATCCATGCTAGTTTATTTTACTTTTTATCTTTCTTCTTGTGTGTTTGAAAAACCTTAAGAAAAAAATAAAAAAATTAGTTGTAGCTTTTTAGCTAGTTTACTTTTCATGCTGTAGTAGTAGTAATTAAAAAGAAAACCCAAAAAGATTTCTCGTTCCTCTTTTGCTTGTTGGGAGCTTTCCCGTGTAAATAGTTTCATTTCTTTTCTTGTTCTTTGGGGGTCGAGAGGAGAAGACCATAATGAAAATGTTGAGTGGATCTTATATGCATTATTGTTGATCTAACAAAGAGCCCATATTACCTTGTCTTCTCTCTTGAATTGAATGCTCGCATATTCCAGCTTAGTCCAATGCACGTGCACTATTATTATTATCCATGCTATTCGGTCGTGCAAGTGAAAGGCAATAATGATGATTATATGATGAATTTATTAAGATGCGAAAAGCTAGTATGAACTCGACCTCTCTTGTTTTGTAAATATGATTAGTTCATCATTCCTGATTTAGCCTATTATGAAAGAAACATGTTTGCAATGACAATTATTGATTGTAGTTGCTTATGCCATGCTTAATTATCTAGGAGCTTATAATGGTTTACCTTGCGTGCCAACATGCTTTTAAAATGGTTGTGATGTGGTATGATAGGGTGGTATCCTCTTTTGAACAATTCCAGTGGCTTGACATGGCACATGTTCACACATGTAGTTGAAACAAAATCAACATAGACTCTACGATATTTATGTTCATGGTGCATTATATCCTACTCATGCTTGCATTCGGTGTTGATTAATTTTAATGCATGTTCATGACTATTGTCGCTCTCTAGCTGGTCGCTTCCCAGTCTTTTTTCTAGCCTTCACTTGTACTAAGAGGGAATACTGCTTGTGCATCCAATTCCATAAACCCCAAAGTTGTTCCATATGAGTCCACCATACCTACCTATATACGGTATCTACCTACCGTCCCAAGTAAGTTTGTATGTGCCAAACTCTAAACCTTCAAATAAACATTCTGTTTTGTATGCTCGAATAGCTCATGTATCAACTAGGGTTGTCTGTATCTTCCATGCTAGGCGGGTTATTCTCAAGAGGAGTGGACTCCGCTCCGCACTCACGGGAAAATGGCTGGTCACCGGGATGCCCAGTCCCATGCTTTATGCAAATCAAATCAAAATAACTGCAAACAAAACTCCCCCAGGACTCTTGTTAGTTGGAGGCACTCGTTGTTTCGGGCAAGCCATGTATTGATGCTTGTTGGTGGAGGGGGAGTATAAACTTTACCATTCTGTTTGGGAACCGCCTATAATGTGCGTAGCATGGAAGATACCGAGATCTCTCGGTTGTTATGCTGACAATGGAAGTATACCGCTCAAAATATTATTCATATCTATTTCAAAGCCGAGATCTGGCACCTCTACAAATCCCTGCTTCCCTCTGCGAAGGGCCTATCTATTTAATTTTGTGTTGAGTCATCATCCTCTTATTAAAAAGCACCAGCTGGAGAGCACCTCTGTCATTTGCATCCATTACTATTAGTTTACATTGAGTATGACTTGATTGGATCTCTTTTACCATGAATTACAATGTCTAGTCAGCCCTTGATCTTTAAAGGTGCTCTACATTTATGTTTTGCGGTCTCAGAAAGGTCTAGCGAGATACCATTTTGTCATATTATATCATGATTGTTTTGAGAAAGTGTTGTCATCCGAGATTTATTATTATTGCTCGCTAGTTGATTATGCCATTGATAAGAGTAAACATGAGGCCTAAGTGTTATTGTGAATATGGTTAGTACATAATCTTTGCTAAAAACCTGAATGCTGGCTTTACATATTTACAACAACAAGAGCAAACAGAGTTTGTGAAAGTTTTTCTTTATCACTTTAAGTTTATCAACTGAATTTCTTGAGGACAAGCAAAGGTTTAAGCTTGGGGGAGTTGATACGTCTCCGTCATATCTACTTTTCCAAACACTTTTGCCCTTGTTTTGGACTCTAACTTGCATGATTTGAATGGAACTAACCCAGAATGACACTGTTTTCAGCAGGATTGCCATGATGTTATTTTTGTGGAGAAATGAAAGTTCTCGGAATGACCTGAAAATCAACGGAGAATTATTTTGGAATATATAAAAAATACCGGAAGAAAGATCCACGTCGGGGGCCCACACCATGACCACGAGGGTGGGGGGCGCGCCCCCTGCCTCATGGGCCCCTTGATGCTCCACCGACGTCCACCTTGACTCCATATATTCACTTTCGGGGAGAAAAAAAATCAGAGAGAAGGATTCATCACGTTTTACGATACGGAGCCGCCGCCAAGCCCTAAACTCTCTCGAGAGGGCTGATCTGGAGTCCGTTCGGGGCTCCGGAGAGGGAAATCCATCACCATCATCATCATCAACCTTCCTCCATCACCAATTTCATGATGCTCATCGCCGTGCGTGAGTAATTCCATCGTAGGCTTTGCTGGACGATGATGGGTTGGATGAGATTTATCATGTAATCGAATTAGTTTTGTTAGGGTTTGATCCCTAGTATCCACTATGTTCTGGGATTGATGTTGCTATGACTTTGCTATGCTTAATGCTTGTCACTAGGGCCTGAGTGCCATGATTTCAGATCTGAACCTATTATGTTCTCACCAATATATGAGAGTTCTTGATCCGTTCTTGCAAGTCTATAGTCACCTATTATGTGTTATGATTCGTTAACCCCGAAGTGACAATAATCGGGATACTTACCGGTGATGACCGTAGTTTGAGGAGTTTGTGTATTCACTATGTGTTAATGCTTTGGTCTGGTACTCTATTAAAAGTAGGCCTTAATATCCTTTAGTTTCCAATAGGACCCCCCTGCCATGGGAGGGTAGGACAAAAGATGTCATGCAAGTTCTTTTCCATAAGCACGTATGACTATATTCGGAATACGTGCCTACATTACATTGATGAACTGGAGCTAGTTCTATGTCACCCTAGGTTATGACTATTAAATGATCAATCGCATCTGGCATAATTCTCCATCACCGATCCAATGCCTACGAGATTTTCCATATATTGTTCTTCGCTTATTTACTTTTCCGTTGCTAGTATTACAATCACTACAAAACCCAAAAATATTACTTTTGCTACCGTTACCTTTTGCCACCGTTACCACTACTATCATATTAGTTTGCTACTAAACACTTTGCTGCAGATATTAAGTTATCCAGGGTGTGGTTGAACTGATAACTCAGCTGCTAATACTTGAGAATATTCTTTGGCTCCCCTTGTGTTGAATCAATAAATTTGGGTTGAATACTCTACCCTCGAAAATTGTGGCGATCCCCTATACTTGTGGGTTATCATGCTCGCATAAAAAAATAAGAATTGAAACATAGCGGGAGCATCATGAAGCAAATGACTAGCACATTTAAGTCTAACCCACTTCCTATGCATAGGATTTTGTGAACAAACAACTTATGGGAACAAGAATCAACTAGCATAGGAAGGCAAAACAAACGTAACTTCAAGATTTTCAACACATAGAGAGGAAACTTGATATTATTGCAATACCTACAAGCATATATATGTTCCTCTCTCATAGTAATTTTCAGTGGCATCATGAATGACTTCAACAATATAGCTATCACATAAAGCAATCCTTTCATGATCCACAAGCATATAAAATTTATTACTCTCCACACAATCAAATTTATTCTCATCAATAGTGGTGGGAGCAAACTGAACAAAATAACTATCGTGGGATTGAAAATTAAAGTCATGATGACAAGTTTCATGGTTATCATTATTCTTTATAGCATACATGTCATCACCATAATCATCATAGATAGCAACTTTGTTATCATAGTCAATTGAAGCCTCATCCAAAACGGTGGATTCATCACAAAATAAAGTAATGACCTCTCCAAATCCACTTTCATCATTATAATCACCATAACTAGGAGGCATGAAATCATTATAACAAATTTGCATATCAAATCTTGGGGGACTAAAAATATCATCTTCATCAAACATAGCATCCCCAAGCTTATGGCTTTGCATATCATTGGCATCATGGATATTCAAAGGATTCATACTAACAACATTGCAATCATGCTCATCATTTATGCCAAACATTTTATTAAATTCTTCTTATATGAATTGAGCACAATTTTCCTTTCCATTATTTTCACAAAATACATTATAAAGAAGAACAATATGATGCAACCTCAATTCCATTTTTTGTAGTTTTCTTTCATAAACCAAACTAGTGATAAAACAAGAAACTAAAAGATTTGATTGCGAGATCTGAAGATATATCTTCAAGCACTGACCTCCCCAGCAACGGCGCCAGAAAAGAGCTTCGTTGACAGGGTGTGAGTGCCGCTTACCTAACCTCCCTGGCAACGGCGCCAGAAAAGACTTTGATGTCTACTACTCAACTTTATTCCTGTAGACTCGTGTTGGGCCTCCAAGCGCAAAGTTTTGTGGGACTAGCAATTCTCCCTCAAGTGGATAACCTAAGGTTTATGTAACATCCCAAATTTTCAGTTTGAATGTTATACACTAGATCATCATTGCATGTCATATTTATTGCATTTTGGTTGATCCTAGAAATTTTTCGCAACTCAAGGACCCTCGGAGAGAGTTGGGGATTTCGTTATTTTCATATTTGAGTTTTCTCAAATTTTGAAAATAGGATCATTTGATTTTATTTATTTTATCTTCAATTATTTCTATTACAAAAATATGAGAGAGGGGATAAAATGACTTTCCCAAAATAAAGAAATATTGAGGATTTGATAAAAAATCAAATAAGATTTTATTTGCTATTTTATTTGAATTTAGGAAAAATGCGTGTTTTTCAAAATTGCATTTAGGCCCCAAATAAATGTTCATCCTGTGCGGCTTGATTTTAGAAGCTGGGGAAAATCTATTTCGGGATTTTTGGAGTCCGTTTAGTATTTCTTTCGTTAGTTTTTCTGCGCGGAATTATTTAAAAAAAAAGTCCGGACCGACCCTGGGCCGTAACCGGCCAGGACTCCGCTTGGCCGGGGCTTTATAAGTCGCCGCCCCGGGGCCCGAGCCAGCCCAACCCGCGCCCAAACCCTAGCCGTGCCCGATCCGCGCCAACGCGCCGCCTCGCTGCCGCCCCGCCGCCCGCTGCCCGAGGTAGACGCCGTCGCCGGCGGTTTTCCTCAGAAAACTGCCCGTTTTTATAGATCCATTTTTAATGGTTTATTTTTTTTATGGTTTAGTTATTTAGTGAGCGTTCGCTTGTTCGTTCGTTTTAACGAATGTGTTCGTCGAAACCCTCTTTCCGTTTAACCAACTTAAACAAGTTTTTGCTTTTGTAAAAATTGCCTTAGATCCAGAATAGTAAACGAAGCCTGTTTCTTTTGCCGTTTGTCTTTTGTTGCTTCGTTTGATTCGATTCTTTTTGCCAACCGGAGTTCTTAAGTTGAACTTTCTGGTTAAATCTCTTATTTGAGTTCTGCCTGTGCATTAGTTGAGTACTTATTGTGTGCTTGTTTGTTTGCGATAGAGTACCCCGAGTGCGCCGCCTGTTACTTCGAATCGCTAGGTTTCCCGGATCATCAGCAAGGCAAGTAACACTTTGATCATACCTCCTACTACTCAGTTTTATTGCATTAGATCAATCCTTACACATTGCAAGATTAGGATCTAATTAAATTGTGGGTTTAGGAAGTAGTTGAGGTAGTACCTATTACCGGTCTAATTTAAAAAACAATTGGGAGTTACTTCTACGTTTGTTTATTATTGCTATGCTATGTTAGTAGACGTGGGATTGGGTGAGTGAATCCATGACAAATGTGAGCTTTGTTAATTAATGGTTTACTTAAGGTGGCAACCTAAACACACATCTGGGTGGATTGAGGCACCTGGGTATTCCAGGATTGCCTGTTTTCTTTTGGACCGCCACCCAGGCCCAAAGGGATCATGAGATTATTCATGCTAGAAACTTCCGTGTGCAGCCACAAGCTATTATGGGCTCTAGCATAGTTAACTAAGTCGTGCTAACTCTTACAGTGGTAGACTAGCAGATGTAGGGGATGTAGGTGGTACGGTCTACCCACCGTAAGGTGCTAGCGCTTCTGAAAGACTATGTCTCGGTCATCCGTTTCTCAAACACCGTGTAGTGCGAGAAACCAAACGGAGGCGATCAAGTCTTGTGGGGAAAAGAGCGCAAACCTCTGCAGAGTGTATAAACTAATCATGGTTAGCCGTGTCCCCGGTTATGGACATCTTGAGTATCTAGTACCTGGATTATCATGTGAATCTCAACATGTTACTCTAAAGATTAATTTTGTTGGGTTTGTTTAATGATGATGTTTAATTGGGATTTAGAATGCTGTCAACCATTCTCAATGTTTAACAACCACCATAATAGTTAAATAAATTTATTCCTTTGCAGTAGGGAAAATTTGGCTTCACGCAAAACTGTAACCATAGAGCTTTCGACCAGCCAAATATGCATATAGTATAGCGGTTTCATTCCATTATTCTCTATGTGTTACATTGCCAGCATATTCCATGTGCTGACCCGTTTTCGGGCTGCAACGTTAATGTTGCAGACTTTTCAGACGACGATTAATGAGTTTTAGGTCATGGTTGTATACTCAGTGATGCCGTTGGAGTTGATGGACTCACTTATCTTCCAAGCCTTCTGCTGTTATCGTTATTAGATGGCCTTAAGCCATTTTTATTGTAATAAGTTATCTTTGGAGACACTCGATGTAATAAGTGTGTGATTGCTACTCTGCTATAAATCCTTCAAGTACTATGTGGTGTCAGCATTACTGATCCAGGGATGACACCGGAGCACAGAGATTGGACCATTTGAGGTCTGGTCGCTACAAGATGGTATCAGAGCACACGCTGACTGTAGGACACGACCAGTAAGCTAAAGAGCTAGATCACTACTCACTCTCTTCTCTTCTGACCTCTCATCTTTTCTACTCTTTTATGATGGCAGATGCAAGGAACAAGTTCACTCAACCGGATGAAGATACACCCTTTGGACGTCACTTGAAGGAAGTCACTAGATACCTGAACATAGGAGTACCAAGCTTCACCGGAACCTACAACGCCACTCTACCTGAAGAAGAGCGCTGGATGATTCAAGTTCAAGTTCTAGGAAGGACGTTCATTCCAGTCACTGAGCCCATAGAGTTTTCTTTCGATGCACCAACTTGGAATCTAGGAAAGAGCATGGCAGCTCACATTGCCATGGGACGCATTGGAGAAGTCTACCGCAATGATCTCAAGGATACTATCTACCAGATTTGTGGGCGCCGAGATGAGCACTGGGAGATGATCAGCACCAGAAAGGATAGATCCATTGCAACTTTTATCCAAGAGTTAAACCAGCACATTCGACGTCAGGAGAACCAGATGTGCACCGACATGATAGACCTGAAGAAGGCAAAGACAAGAATCAACGAACTGGAGGAAGAACTCAAGGCTACATGTGAAGATTTTGAAGAAGAAATTGAAGTATTAGTGGAAAATAATGACGATCTAATCAAGAAGATTGGACTATTTATGGGAGGCCCTACACCAGTAGAAGAAGACGTAGGACCCAAGGAGATTCGCCCGGAAGACTACATCATCAACGACGACACCGACTCGGATCCAGATGATAGCGATGATGACTATGTTGATGAAGCTGGAGCAGATATCATGGAGTCTGCAACCGAAGAATATTTCTAGTAGACCACCCCAACAGTAATAGTAGTCCACCATGTAAATATAGTAGTCCGAGCACTTTTGCGATAGTTAGATTGATTGTATGCCCTTGTTTGATTGATTGAATGAAGTGAATTGTTTGCTTTTGCCTCATGTGCATATGGGTAGTGTTTTCTCTTTAGGACCCCTCTATTCTTAAATATCATCTTTTCTAAACCCTCAGATGCCTCCAAGACGTGACCCCGGATTTACCTTCCCACCAGAGCTCACTCAGTTGATCCAGCAGCAGAACACATTGATGCAGTTACTAGTCCAGAATCAGAACCAGGGGAACAACAACAACCCACCACCACCACCACCACCTATTGATCACTTAGCCCGTTTTCTTAGGCTGAATCCGCCGGTGTTTTTCAGTAGCAACGAGCCGATAGTAGTAGATGATTGGCTCCGTAAGACAGCTAGAGAGTTGACCACAGCAAGATGCACTGATGCGGAGAAGGTGAAGTTTTCCGCACATCAGCTTGAAGGACCCGCAGCATCATGGTGGGAGAATTTCACAGCCACTTTCCCTGTCGATACTATCACATGGGACCAGTTTCAGCAGGCTTTTCGTACCGCCCATGTTTCAGCAGGAGCTATGTCCATGAAGAAGCGAGAGTTTCGCAACTTGCGCCAAGGAGGACGGACAGTTGGCCAGTATGTGGAGGACTTTAGTAAGCTAGCACGTTATGCCCCAGATGACGTTGCTACGGATGCAGCTAAGCAGGAGAAGTTTCTGGAAGGACTGAATGATGAGTTGAGCATGTAGTTGATGGTAGCAACCTTCAACAACTACCAGGAGTTGGTAGATCGTGCTCTTATGATTGAAGGGAAGAAGCAGCAAATCGAGAATCGCAAGAGGAAGTATGCACAAGGAAAGTACAATTCAGGAGCTCAGCAGAAGCCACGATTTACCCCTAGGCCAGGAGGACATTTTCAGCATACCCATGGAGGAGGTAGTTCGCACAATCACAATGGCCCCAGGAATGGTAATGGGAATGGAGGAAGCAACGGCCAGAACTGCACCAACCCATCAACCCCAGCCAAGAAAGACCTGAGCCAAGTCACTTGCTTTAAGTGCCAGAAGACCGGACATTATGCCAATGAATGTCCTGAATCCCAGAATGGAAATGGCAATGGAAGCTCTAGGAAGAAGCCGAACCCTTTCAATAGGGGACAGGTGAACCACGTTAACATGGAGGAGGTTGAAGAGCAGTCGGATGCAGTAATCGGTAAGTTTTGGTTAAGTCATTTGCTGCACTCGTTCTTTTCGATACTGGTGCATCGCATTCATACATATCAAGGGGATTTGTGGATAAGTATAAACTGCCAACCCAAGCCCTTAGGTCACCCATGTTAGTAACTTCGCCTGGAGCAGAATATATGGCTAGTCTATGGTGTGATCGGTTACCATTAAGAATTGGTAACTATGTTTTTCCCTCAGAACTAATAGTGTTGGAATCCCAAGGATTGGATGTGATATTAGGCATGGATTGGTTATCAAAGTATGAAGGGAATATTGAATGTGCCAGTAAGTCAATTTTACTTACCACCCCAGAAGGGAGAAGGATCAAGTATGTATCCAGACATGCGCCAAAGAGGACTCAAGTAAATTGTTTAACTGGAGTTGTGCAGGAGGAAGTACCAGTAGTGAAGGATTTCCCCGAAGTATTTCCAGAAGAGTTGCCAGGCATGCCACGAGATAGAGATATTGAGTTTTTGATTGAGCTTTTACCAGGCACAGGGCCAATATCAAAGAGACCATATAGGATGTCTGCAAAGGATTTGGTGGAAATTAAGAAGCAGATTAAGGAGTTACTGGATAAAGGATATATTCGCCCAAGTTCATTGCCTTGGGGATCACCGGTACTTCTAGTAGAGAAGAAGGATGGATCGTTAAGGATGGTTGTCGATTATCGAGGATTAAATGCAGTAACCATCAAGAACAAGTACCCCCTACCGATGATCAATGATCTGTTTGATGAATTGCAAGGAGCTAAGGTATTTTCTAAGATTGATCTGCGATCAGGATACCACGAGTTGAAGATTCGGGAACAGGATATACCCAAGACGGCTTTTACCACCAGGTATGGGCTGTACGAGTATACCGTTATGTTATTTGGCCTGACTAACGCACCTGCATATTTTATGAACATGATGAACAAGGTGTTTATGGATTTTTGGATAAGTTCGTCGTAGTGTTCATTGATGATATCCTGGTTTACTCGAAGAACGAAGAGGAGCATAAGGAACATTTGCGTTTGGTTCTTGGAAAGCTCAGAGAACATCAATTATATGCCATGTTTAGCAAATGTGAGTTTTGGTTGAAGGAAGTTGGATTTCTCAGACACGTTATATCCGGAGAAGGTATAGCAGTAAATCCCACTAAAGTTGATACCATGACCAAGTGGGAAGCACCAACCACCATGGGAGCGATTCGGAGTTTTGTTGGACTCGCATGATACTACCGGAGGTTTATTGAGAACTTCTCAAAGATTGCGAAGCCTATGACGGAGTTGTTGAAGAAGGATACCAAGTTCATATGGACGGAGGAATGTGAGGCTAGTTTTCAGGAGTTGAAGAAACATTTGGTTACCTCACCCATGTTGATTTTACCGGACCAGACCAAGGATTATGAGGTGTATTGCGACGCTTCACGACGAGGACTTGGAGCAGTGCTTATGCAGGAAGCCAGAGTTGTTTCATATGCCTCACGATAGCTTAAGCCTCATGAGTTGAATTATGCCACGCATGATTTGGAGTTAGCAGCCGTAGTGCATGCATTGAAGACTTGGAGACATTTTCTGATTGGAAACCATTGCGAGGTGCACACGGATCACAAGAGTTTGAAGTATATTTTCACACAGAAGGAGTTGAACCTCAGACAAAGGAGATGGTTGGAGCTCATCAAGGATTATGATATGAAATTGCATTATCACCCCGGAAAGGCTAACGTAGTAGCTGACGCATTAAGCCGTAAGAGCCATGTCAACACCCTAATGACGGGAGATTTCCCAAGGGAGTTAGCCGAAAATCTACGAGAGCTACGTTTGGAAATAGTTCCAAGAGGCTATGTAGTAGCATTGGAGATTCAGCCTACTTTGATGGATAAGATCAGAAAAGCTCAAAGGACTAACAAGGAAATTGTTTCTATTAAGGAGAAAATGAGCAAAGGAAAAGCTAAGGGATTTCGTGAGGATGAGCACGATACCTTATGGTTTGAAGACAGTGTCTATGTACCAAATGATCCAGAAATTAGGAAGCTAATTCTGCAAGAGGCCCATGACTCACCATACTCGCTTCACCCAGGAAATACCAAGATGTATTTGGATTTGAAGGATATTTTCTGGTGGAGTGGAATGAAGAAGGATATTGCGGAATATGTAGCAGTTTGTGATGTATTTCAGAGAGTGAAGGCAGAGCATCAGAAGCCAGCAGGATTGCTACAACCATTGCCGATACCCGAATGGAAGTGGGATAAGCTAGGCATGGATTTTATTACAGGATTGCCCAGAACACGTTCAGGCTATGACTCGATATGGGTTATAGTCGATCGTTTGACAAAGGTAGCTCATTTCATTCCAGTGAAGACTACCTATACCAGTGCAAAGTTGGCAAAGATATACATGACCAGGATCGTATGTCTGCATGGATTTCCAAGGAGCATTGTATCACACAGAGGAACCCAGTTTACCTCAAAGTTCTGGAATCAGTTGCATGAGGCTTTGGGAACCAGACTGGAGTTTAGCACAAGTTTCCACCCACAGACAGATGGACAGACTGAGAGAGTCAATCAGATTTTGGAGGATATGCTAAGAGCTTGTGCGCTAGATTATGGATCTAGTTGGGATGAGAATTTGCCATATGCAGAGTTCTCTTACAACAACAGCTATCAAACCAGTTTTAAGATGGCCCCTTTCGAAGCCTTGTACGGAAGGAGGTGCAGGACCCCATTGTCTTGGGATGAAGTTGGAGATCGCCAGTTGTTTGGACCAGATCTGATAAAGGAGTCTGAACAGAATGTGAAATTAATTTGCGATAGGCTGAAGGTAGGTCAATCCAGGCAGAAGAGTTATGCAGACTCTAAACGCAAGGAGACAGTTTACGAAGTCGGAGACCGAGTTTATCTTCGAGTATCTCCACTTCGAGGAGTTAAGCGCTTTGGAGTTAAGGGAAAACTAGCGCCACGTTTTGTAGGCCCATACAACGTTTTAGAGCGCATGGGAGAAGTAGCCTACAAGTTGGAATTACCCGAAGGACTGTCAGGAGTGCACGACGTGTTCCATGTATCCCAGTTGAAGAAGTGCCACGCAGAGATGGCCGACATACCGCTGAGAGATACGATACCACTGGAAGCAATTCAGTTGGACAATGATTTGACCTATGAGGAGAAACCAGTTAAGATTCTAGAGTGTGCCAGTCGAGTCACCCGCAGCAAGGTTATCAAGTTTTGCAAGGTTCAGTGGAGCCACCACACAGAGGATGAAGCCACCTGGGAACGAGAGGAAGATTTGCCGAAGGACCACCCTCACCTATTTTCTAGCCAACCTGAATCTCGAGGGCGAGATTCATCTTAAGGGGGGTAGGTTTGTAACATCCCAAATTTTCAATTTGGAATGTTATACACTAGATCATCATTGCATGTCATATTTATTGCATTTTGGTTGATCCTAGAAATTTTTCGCAACTCAAGGACCCTCGGAGAGAGTTGGGGATTTCGTTATTTTCATATTTGAGTTTTCTCAAATTTTGGAAATAGGATCATTTGATTTTATTTATTTTATCTTCAATTATTTCTATTACAAAAATATGAGAGGGAATAAAATGACTTTCCCAAAATAAAGAAATATTGAGGATTTGATAAAAAATCAAATAAGATTTTATTTGATTTTATTTGCTATTTTATTTGAATTTAGGAAAAATGCGCGTTTTTCAAAATTGCATTTAGGCCCCAAATAAATGTTCATCCTATGCGACTTGATTTTAGAATCCGGGGAAAATTCATTTTGGGATTTTTGGAGTCTGTTTAGTATTTCTTTCATTAGTTTTTCTGCGCGGAATTATTAAAAAAAAGTCCGAACCGACCCTGGGCCGTAACCGGCCAGGACTCCGCCTGGCCGGGGCTTTATAAGCCGCCGCCCCGGGGCCCGAGCCAGCCCAACCCGCGCCCAAACCCTATCCGCGCCCGATCCGCGCCGCCTCCGCCGCCTCGCCGCCGCCGCCTCGCCGCCACCCGCTGCCCGAGGTAGCCGCCGTCGCCGACGGTTTTCCTCAGAAAACCGCCCGGTTTTTTTAGATCCGTTTTTTAATGGTTTATTTTTTTACGGTTTAGTTATTTAGCGAGCATTCGCTCGTTGTTTGTTTTAACGAATGTGTTTGTCGGTTAGATCCAGATAATGAACGTTTGTTCGTTAATCTATTCGTTGTTTTTCTTTTTCTCGGATTAAATCCGTGATTATTTCTGATCGCGATTTCTGATCCGATTTTCGTTTTAGTATAACTTTTCGCTCGTTTATCGGAATCAGGCGATTCAAGCGCCTGGAGTTTCGTCTCGAAACCCTCTTTCCGATTAACCAACTTAAACAAGTTTTTGCTTCTGTAAAAATTGCCTTAGATCCAGAATAGTAAACGAAGCCTGTTTCTTTTGCCGTTTGTCTTTTGTTGCTTCGTTCGATTCGATTCTTTTTGCCAACCGGAGTTCTTAAGTTGAACTTGCTGGTTAAATCTCTTATTTGATTTCTACCTGTGCATTAGTTGAGTACTCATTGTGTGCTTGTTTGTTTGCGATAGAGTACCCGGAGTGCGCCGCCTGTTACTTCGAATCACTAGGTTTCCCGGATCATTAGCAAGGCAAGTAACACTTTGATCATACCTCCTACTACCCAGTTTTATTGCATTAGATCAATCCTTACACATTGCATGATTAGGATCAAATTAAATTGTGGGTTTGGGAAGTAGTTGAGGTAGTACCTATTACCGGTCTAATTTAAAAAACCTTTGGGAGTTACTTCTACCTTTTCTTATTATTGCTATGCTATGCTAGTAGACGTGGGATTGGGTGAGTGAATCCATGACAGATGTGATCTTTGTTAATTAATGGTTTACTTAAGGTGGCAACCTAAACACACATCTAGGTGGACTGAGGCACCAGGGTATTCCAGGATTCCCTGTTTTCTTTTGGACCGCCACCCACGCCCAAAGGGATCATGAGATTATTCATGCTAGAAACTTCCCTGTGCAGCCACAAGCTATTATGGGCTCTAGCATAGTTGACTAAGTCGTGCGAACTCTTACAGTGGTAGACTAGCAGATGTAGGGGATGTAGGTGGTACGGTCTACCCATCGTAAGGTGCTAGCGCTTCTGAAAGACTATGTCTCGGTCATCCGTTTCTCAAACACCGTGTAGTGCGAGAAACCAAACGGAGGCGATCAAGTCTTGTGGGGAAAAGAGCGCAAACCTCTGCAGAGTGTATAAACTAATCATGGTTAGCCGTGTCCCCGGTTATGGACATCTTGAGTATCTAGTACCTGGATTATCATGTGAATCTCAACATGTTACTCTAAAGATTAATTTTGTTGGGTTTGTTTAATGATGATATTTAATTGCGATTGAGAATGCTGTAAACCATTCTCAATGTTTAACAACCACCATAATAGTTAAATAAATTTATTCCTTTGCAGTAGGGAAAATGGCTTTACGCAAAACTGTAACCATAGAGCTTTCCACCAGCCAAATATGCATATAGTATAGTGGTTTCATTCCATTATTCTCTATGTGTTATATTGCCAGCATATTCCATGTGCTGACCCGTTTTCGGGCTGCAACGTTAATGTTGCAGACTTTTTAGACAACGATTAAGGAGTTTTAGGTCGTGGTTGTATACTCAGTGATGCCGTTGGAGTTGATGGACTCACTTATCTTCCAAGCCTTCCGCTGTTATCGTTATTAGATGGCCTTAAGCCATTTTTATTGTAATAAGTTATCTTTGGAGACACTCTATGTAATAAGTGTGTGATCGCTACTCTGCTATAAATCCTTCAAGTACTGTGTGGTGTCAGCATTACTGATCCATGGATGACATCAGAGCACAGAGATTGGACCGTTTGCGGTCTGGTCGCTACAGTTTGTCAATCCATGGGAGGCATAGGATGAAGATGGTCTCTCTCAAACAAACCTGCAACCAAATAACAGAGAGTTTCTTGTGTCCTCAACACACCAAGTACAATGGAAAATTGCATAGGTGCACTAGTTCGGCGAAGAGATGGTGATAAAAGTGTAGTAACGATAATAGATATTGATTTTTGTAATAAGAACAATAAAAATAGCAATGTAGCAATTGATAAAATGGAGCACAAACGCTATTACAATGCTTGAAAATGAAGCCTAGGGTACGCACTTTCGCTAGTCCAATCTCTCAACAATGCTAATATAATTGGATCACATAACCATCCCTCAACGTGCAACGAAGAATCACTCCAAAGTTCTTATCTGGCGGAGAACATAAGAATAAATTGTTTCTAGCTATTCTTTCCGATCAATCTATCCAAGAGTTCGTACAAAAATAACACCAAGTTATTCTTTCCGTCGATCTATCAAGAGTTTATACTAAAATGACGTGAAGTTATTCTTTCCTATCGATTTATCAAGAGTTCGTACAAAAATAACACCATAGCAAATTCAGATTCATAATACTCAATCCAACACAAAGAACCTCAAAGAGTGCCCCAAGATTTCTACCGGAGAAACAAAGACGAGAATGTGCATCAACCCTATGCATAGATTACCACAATGTCACCTCGGGAATCCGCGAGTTGAGTGCCAAAACATATATCAAGTGAATCAATATGATACCCCATTGTCACCACGGGTATTCATAGCAAGACATATATCAAGTGCTCTCAAATCCATAAAAGTATTCAATCCGATAAGAATGAAATCTCAAAGGGAAAACTCAATTCATCACAACAAGATAGAGAAGGGAAAACACCATATGATCTGACTATATTAATAGAGCCCGTGATACATCAAGATCGTGACATCTCAAGAACATGAGAGAGAGAGAGATTAAACACATAGCTACTGGTAAAAACCCTCAGCCCCGAGGGTGGACTACTCCCTCCTTGTCGTGGTGGCCGCCGGGATGATGAAGATGGCCACCGGTGATGATTTCCCCCTCTGGCGGAGTGCTGGAACGGGGTCTCGATTGGTTTCCCATGGCTACAGAGCCTTGCGGCAGCGGAACTTCTGACCTGGGGTTACTTCTGATAGTTTCTCTATTTATAGGATTTTTTGCGGCGGTTTCACGCGAAGATGGGCCTCGAGGTGAGCACAACCCATTAGGGCAAGCCAGGCCTACCAGGCGCGCCTAAGTGTCTTGTGCCCTACTCCTTCACCTTCTGGTCCTTCCATGAAGCTTCGGGGCTCTCTTTTGTTCCAAAAAAATCATCAAAAAGTTTCAACTCATTTGGAGAACGTTCATTTCTGCACAAGAAACAACACCATGGTAGTTCTGCTGAAAACAGCATCCGTCCAGGTTAGTTCCATGCAAATCATACCAAAACCATAAAAAATGTTGTAAACATGGCATGAATACTTCATAAATTATAGATACATTGGAGACGTATCAGGGTGCATGCTTAGGTCCCATGCAAGAAATGGGAATGAATTTCCAACACCAGGGCACCGTTGATTGCCGGCAAAACGTTGAGATACTTTGTTTTTAGATTCTAGTAAATCCAAAACTCGTCTGAAATTCATGAAACTTGGCATGCTATCATGGAATGGCACCCAACATGCCGTGGTATTTTTCATGTCCATTTATAGAGAAAGCGCACTCGAATAACAACCAACAAAGGAATTTTGAAAAAATAGTTGCCACTTTAATATCTCAAACATTTTTATAATTCAAATCATGTGCGTTCTGTTAACCATTCACGTGATGCCACGTGTCTTGGTTCGAATGGCTATAGGAGGTGCTGTGCGGACAGCTTTATTGAACGAGAGTCATGTGGGCGTAGTCCGGTGCGCAGGCTGACCGATAGGCGTGAAGGTTGTCCTCCAATGCGCAGGCTCATCGGGAAGCGTGCGAGCTGTTCAACGCTCGGTTTGTGCATCTCTTCAACGGAAATGGTTCAGATTGAATACGGTATGAAAATTAAAGCCAAACTTCGGTGCTAAGCCAAGAAACATTGCGATTTGTCAAAATATGCAGCTAAAAATCACTAGCACTATCTAATTTTTGCAACTAAAATTCAGTAATTAAGCATAGATTTCATCCATAGATTAAGCAGTTGTTCTCACCGAGAAGCGAGACTACCTTTGACCGCAGCCCGCCTCACTCCCACTGGTCTGTATTAATGGCGCGCCAGAGTGGCTGCACCCCCATCCTCGCCACACACACAATCCTCTCTCTTTGCCCATTTCTTTTGTGTTGCCTAATCACAAGCAGTTCATCCAAGTGAACCGATGCTATATATCACACACACCTTCTTCTGGCTACCCGTTTCTGTTCTTTTGCCTCATCGCAAACCATTCATTGAACTGAACCGTATGCCCCTCATTGCACACACAACTCAATTCTGAACCGTGTTTGATGCATCCGTCATCGCAAACATTTTGCATCTTTTTTGATGATTTTTTTACATCTCGGTTTGCAATTATTGCATCGCACATAGTTTCGTCTAAGGGTCTCTGGTCATAGTGTCACGTTAGCAGCAGCCTGCAGTAGTGATCCCTAGCTAGGGGCATAAAACGATAGTGCTTGTTGGGAGGCAACCCAATGAATACATTTTATTTTTGCCTTTTTCTTTCTGTTCTTGAGTGCTTGCACAATTATGCTATTGTTATGATTGTTTTTTATGTTTTAGTTAGTGTTAGTGCCAAGTAAAGCCTTTGGGATCATGTTGGCTGATAGTTGATTTGATGTTCTTGAAAAACAAAAACTTCTGCGAAGAGTAAAATAATTTTCATAGATCACAGATGCGTGATAAAATTCGGAAATTTAAACACAAGATTTATATACAAATTGCACAGAGTAAAATAATTTGCGTACTTTTTCAGAATTTTTGGAGTTACATAAGTATACTAAGTATTCAGATTGCTGCAGACTGTTCTGTTTTTGATAGATTCTGTTTTCTTTGTGTTGTGTGCTTATTTTGATGAATTTCTGGTTTGTATTGGGGGGTATGAGCCATGGTAAAGTTAGAATACAACAGATATAATGCAAAAATAAAATATGAATGGGTTTGCAATAGTACTTAGAGTGGTGGTTTGCTTTGTTATACTAACGAATCTTACGAAGGTTTTGTTGAGTTTTGTGTGATTGAAGTTTTCATGTTTTGGGTGAGATCACGATGGATGAAGGAATAAGGAGTAAGAAGAGCCTAAGCTTGGAGATGCCCAATGGCACCCCAACTTATTATCCAAAGAGAAATGAGGAACTAAGCCTGGGGATGCCTCGGAAGTGTTGGGGAACGTTGCATGGAAAACAAAAAAAATCTACCACACGCAAGATCTATCCATGAAGATGCATAACTATGAGAGGGGAGAGTATGTCTACGTACCCTTGTAGACCGTAAGCGGAAGCGTTTACTAACGCAGTTGATGTAGTCGAACTTCTTTGCGATCCAACCGATCAAGTACTAAACGTACCACAGCTCCGCGTTCAGCACACATTTAGCTCGATGCATCCTCGCCTTCTTGATCCAGCAAGACGGGCGAGGTAGTAGATGAGTTCCGGTAGCATGACGGTGTGGTGACGGTGGTGGTGATGATATCTCAGCAGGGCTTCGCCTAAGCACTCCGAAAATATGTCTGAGGGACAAAACTATGGAGAGGGGCGCCGCACACTGCTAAGAGATTGTTGTGATCATGTGTGGCGCCCCCTCCCACATATATATAGGTGGGGGGGAGGGGAGGCTGCCAGGAGGCGCCCCAAGGGGGGCTGAATACCCCTTGGGCTCCTGCCCTTGGCCGTCCCTTCCTTATTAGTGCACGGGAGGAAGGTAGGGGGAGGTGGCGCGCCCCTTTCCTTTCTCTCATGAGGAGGGAAAGGCAGGAGGGGCCAACCCTCCCCCTTTCCTTCCCCTAGGGCTGGCAGCCAGGGAGAGGGCGCGCTAGTCCCCTTGTGGGCTGGTGTGTGCCTCCCCTTGGCCCACAAGGCCCATAGACCTCTCGGAGCCCCTTCCGGTTATATGATGGTTACCCGGTACAACCTGAAACTTTTCTGGTGTCCAAATAGCATCGTCGTATATATCAATATTAACCTCCGCACCATTCCGGAGCTCCTTTTCATGTCCGTGATCTTATCTGAGACTCCGAACAACATTTAGTCACCAAATCATATAACTCATATAACACTATCCTCAACGAACGTTAAGCGTGCGGACCCTATGGATTCGAGAACTATGTAGACATGACCGAGACACCTCTCCGTTCAATAACCAATAGCGGAACCTGGATGACCATATTGGTTCCTACATATTCTATGCAGATCTTTATCGGTCAAACCTTATGAGAACATACGTAATTCCCTATGCCTGTCAGTATGTGATACGTCTCCAACGTATCTATAATTTTTGATTGTTCCATATTATTATATTATCTATTTTGGATGTTTTATATGCATTAATATGCTATTTTATATTATTTTTGGGACTAACTTATTAACCCAGAGCCTAGTGTCAGTTTCTATTTTTTCCCCTTGTTTTTGAGTTTTACAGAAAAGGAATATCAAATGGAGTCCAAACGGAACAGAACTTTCACGATGATTTTTCTTGGACCAGAGGCACACGTAGGACTTGGAGATGAAGTTAGAGGAGTCCCGAGGTAGCCACAAGCCACAGGGGCGTGCCCCCCCCCCCCGGGGGGGGGGGGGGGGGGCGTGCCCTGAGGTCTTTTGGGCCCCCCGGAGGTCCTCTTACCCTAATTCTTGGCAAATAAATTCCCAAATATTCCCAAACGACCAGAAGCGTCCACCAAAATACTTTTCCACCGTCATAACCCTCTGTACTCATGAGATCCCATCTAGGGACCTTTTCCGGCACCCTGCTGGAGGGGGATTCGATCATAGAGGGCTTCTACATCAATTCTACTGCCCTTCCGATGAAGCATGTGTAGTTTAGCACGGACCTACGGGTCCATAGATAGTAGCTAGATGGCTTCTTCTCTATCTTTGATCCTCAATACCATGTTCTCCTTGATGATCTTGGAGATCTATCCGATGTAATCTTCTTTTGAGGTGTGTTTGTCGAGATCCGATGAATTGTGGATTTATAATTAGTTTATCCATGAATATTATAGGAATCTTCTCTGGACTCTCATAAGCATGATTTGATATCTTTGTATTTGTCTTCGAATTATCGGTTTGGTTTGGCCAACTAGATTGATTTTTCTTGTAATGGGAGAGGTGCTTAGTTTTGGGTTCAATCTTGCGGTGATCTCACCCAGTGACAAAGTAGGGGTAGAGAGACACGTATTGTATTGTTGCCATCAAGGGTAAAAAGATGGGGTTTTCATCATATTTCTTGAGTTTATCCCTCTACATCATGTCAATTTTACTTAAGGCGTTACTCCGTTCTTATGAACTTAATACTCTATATGCATGCTGGATAGCGGTCGATGTGTGGAGTAATAGTAGTAGATGCAGGCAGGAGTCGGTCCACTTGACCCGGACGTGATGCCTATATTCATAATCATTGCCTTGGATATCACCATAACTTTGCGCTTTTCTATCAATTGCTCGACAGTAATTTGTTCACCCACCGTATTATTTTCCTTCAAGAGAGAAGCCTCTAGTGAAACCTATGGCCCCCGTGTCTATTTTCCATTATATTTTCAGATCTATAAACCAAAAAACCCAAAAATACCTCACTACAATTTAATTGTTTTTACTTTGTTTTATGTTTTAGTAATCTTTTATATCTATCTCTATTAGATATCATCCTTCCAAGCGACCGTGAAGGGATTGTCAACCCCTTTATCACGTTGGGTGCAAGTGTTTGATTGTTTGTGCATGTGCATAGATTGGAGACTTGCTTGTATCTCCTACTGGATTGATACCTTGGTTCTTAACTGAGGGAAATACTTATCTCTACTTTGCTGCATCATGATGACCCACAAGTATAGGGGATAAATTGTAGCCTTTTCAATAAGTAAGATGTCAAACCCAACGAGGAGTAGTAGGAAATGACAAGTGGTTTTCAGCAAGGTAATGTCTGCGAGTGCTGAAATTGTAAGTAACAGAGTAGTTTGATAACAAGATATTTTGTAACGAGCAAGTAATGATAATAGTAACAAAAGTGTAGCAAGGTAGCACAATCTTTTTAGGAAAAGGACAGGCCAAAACGGGTCTCTTATAATAGGCAAAGCGTTTTTGAGGGTACACGGGAATTTCATCTAGTCACTTTCATCATGTTGATTCGATTTGTGTTCGCTACTTTGATAATTTGATATGTGGGTGGACCGGTGCTTAGGTGCTGTTCTTACTTGAACAAACCTCCTACTTATGATTAACCCCCTGGCAAGCATCCGCAACTACGAGAAAAGTATTAAGAATAAATTCGAACCATAGCATTAAACTTTTGAATCCAATCGGTCCATTACAGAATTGCAAATAAACTTGGGTTTAAGCTTCTGCCACTCTCGCAACCCATCATCTAATAACTACTCCACAATGCATTCCCTTAGGCTCAAATATGGTGAAGTGTCATGTAGTCTACGTTCACATGACACCACTAAGGGAATCACAACATACATACTATCAAAATATCAAACACATATCAAGTTCACATGATTACTTGCAACATGATTTCTCCTGTGACCTCAAGAACAAAAGTAATTACTCACAAGTGATAAACATGCTCAAGATCAGAGGGGTATTAAATAGCATAATGGATCTGAACATATAATCTTCCACCAAATAAACCATATAGTAATCAACTACAAGATGTAATCAACACTACTAGTCACCCACAAGCACCAATCTATAGTTCCGGTGCAAAGATAGAACACAAGAGATGAACTAGGGTTTGAGAGGAGATGGTGCTGTTGAAGATGTTGATGGAGATTGCCCTCCCCAATATGGGAGAGTTGTTGGTGATGATGATGACCATGATTTACCCCTCTGGGAGGGAAGTTCCCTCGGTGGAATTTCTCCGCCAGAGGACAAAAGTGCTCCTGCCCAAGTTCCTCCTCGAGACGGCGGAGCTCCATCCCGAAAGTCCTCTCCTTATTTTTTCTCCGTAAAAATGACTTGTATACCAGAAGATGTGCACCAGAGGTGGGCCGAGGGGAGCACAACCCACCAGGGCGTGCCTGGGCTCCCTGGCGCGCCCAGGTGGGTTGTGCCCACCTGGCGGGCCCCCTCTAGTACTTATTGGCTCCAATATTCCTCATATATTCCACAAAAATTCTCCATAAAGTTTCAGCTTGCAGAATAGGTGGCCTGGCATAGCTTTTCCAGGTCCAGATTTCCAGCTACGGGAATTCTCCCTCTTTGTGTGTACCTTGTATATTATCAGAGAAAAGGCATTAGAATTACTCCAAAAAGCATTATTATGCATAAAAACATCATAAATAACAGTAGGAAAACATGATGAAAAATGGACGTATCACATCACCCTTTCCTCTTGAAGGGAAAAACCAACGCAAGCTTAAGAAGTAGCAGGAAGAATTTCTCGCGCCGTTGCCGGGGAGATCTACATCAGGCCTACCAAGTACCCATCATAAACTCTCATCTCTTGCATTACATTATTTTCCATTTGCCTCTCATTTTCCTCTCCCCTACTTCTAAAACGTTTCAGAAAAACACAAAATTATTTTCCTTCTTTTCATTTACCCTTATGTCTTACTTGGTTTGTTTGCTTGGCATAATTGTGTATTTGTTGGAAAGCAAGAACAAAAAGCTTATGGAGCTCATTGATGACCCACAAGTATAGGGGATCAATTGTAGCCTCTTTCGATAAGTAAGAGTGTCGAACCCAACGAGGAGCTAAAGGTAGAACAAATACTCCCTCAAGTTCTATCGACCACCGATACAACTCTACGCACGCTTAACGCTCGCTTTAGCTAGGACAAGTATGAAACTAGAAGTACTTTGTAGGTGTTGTAGGCTAAGTTTGCAAGATAATAAGGAGCATGTAAATGAAATCTAGGGGCTGTTTAGATAAATACACAACTGAGTTAGTTTTAGTAGGGAGCTTTTTGTCATGAGAAAGTTATTTATCCCTAAGCAATCGATAACTAGACCGGTAATCATTATTGCAGTTCTATATTAGGGAGAGTGCTACCTCTTGAGCACTGCGTTGGATTTCCTTGAAGAGGGAAGGATGATGCAGCAAAGTAGCGTAAGTATTTCCCTCAGTTTTTGAGAACCAAGGTATGAAGCCAGTAGGAGGCTACGCGCGAGTCCCTCGTACCTACACAAAACAAATAGCTCCTCGCAACCAACGCGATAAGGGGTGGTCAATCCCTTCATGGTCACTTATGAGAGTGAGATCTGATAGATATGATAAGATAATATTTTGGTATTTTTATGATAAAGATGCAAAGTAAAATAAAAGCAAAGTAAAAAAGCAAAGGAAATAACTAAGTATTGGAAGGTTAATATGATGAAGATAGACCCGGGGGCCATAGGTTTCACTAGTGGCTTCTCTCAAGAGCATAAGTATTTTATAGTGGGTGAACGAATTACTGTTGAGCAATTGACAGAATTGAGCATAGTTATGAGAATATCTAGGTATGATCATGTATATAGGCATCACGTCCGAGACAAGTAGACCAACTCCTGCCTGCATCTACTACTATTACTCCACTCATCGACCGCTATCCAGCATGCATCTAGAGTATTAAGTTCATGAAAACAGAGTAACGCCTTAAGCAAGATGACATGATGTAGATGGATAAATTCATGCAATATGATAAAAACCCCATCTTGTTATCCTCGATGGCAACAATACAATACGTGCCTTGCTGTAACATCCCAAATTTTCAATTTGGAATGTTATACACTAGATCATCATGCATATCATATTTACTTGCATTTTTGTCGATCCTAGAAATTTCACGCAACTCAAGGACCCTCGGAGAGAGTTGGAGATTTTGTTATTTTCATATTTGAGTTCTTCTCAAATTTTGAAGAAAGGATCATTGGATTTGTCGGAGTTTATTTGCCTTTTTATTTCGATAGGGGAAAATGCGCGTTTTCAAAAATTTGCATTCTAGGTCCCGAGAAAAGTTCATTTTGTTCGACTTATTTTTAGGAGTCGGTGAAAATTTACTTTGGGAGTTTTGGAGTACGTTTAGATTTCTTTTCTTTTGTTTTTCTGCGCGCGTAACCGATTTGAAAAAAAAGATTTTTTTTTGCGCAGCGCCACTGGGCCAAGGCCCAGCAGGCCGGCCGGCCAGGCCGCCGCGCCGCCCTAGCGCGCGCGCCTGCGTAAGAGGCCGCCGCCGCCGCCGAAGTTGAGTCCTAGTAGGACTCCGTTCTCTTTTTTAGGACTCCATCTCCTTCTCTTTTTCTTGCCCCCTTCCCCAAGCAATCCCTCTCCCCTCACCCCGCGCCACCGCCTCCCTAGCGCCGCCGCCGCCCCTTGCTAGCGCCGCCGCCGCCCTAGTGCCGCGCCGCCGCCGCCCTTGCCCGCGCTGCCGCCGCCCTACGTCGCCGCCGTTCGCCGGAGCCTCGCCGGAGGTAGCCGCGCCGCGTCTCTCCAATCCCCTCGGTTTGGTTTTTCTTATAAACTGTTCCGATTCTTTTCTTCTCGTCCGATTCGTTTTCTTCCGATTCTTTTTCGTTTTGGTTTTATTTTTCTGAAACCCTAGATCGGTTTTCCGTTCTCTTTTCCGGTTTAGTTGCCTAGAGACCGTACGCCGGACTGTTCGTCCTAATGAACGTGATCACCGGATTATCCTAGGTTAACAAACGTCCGTTCGTTTATCCGTTCTTCTTTTTCTTTTCGTCGGATTTATTCCGCGATCGCGATCTCAGATCCGATCTTCATTCTAGTTTATCTTCTCGCTCGTTTATCAGAATCGGGTGATTCAAGCGCCTGGAGTTTCGTTTCAAAACCGCCGTTCTGACTAATCAACTTAAACAAGTTTTTGCTACGGTAAAATTTGACCTAGTTTCAACTTGCTAGAACCGAGTTGTTTTCTTCCGCCGTTTGTTTTCGGTTTCTTTGTTCGGTTCTTTCTCTCTTTGCAACCGGAGTTCTTAAGTTGAACTATCTGGTTCGATCTCTTGTTCGAGTTTTACCTGTGCATTAGATGAGTACTTATTGTATGCTTGTTGTTTGTCTGCGATAGATTACCCGGATTGCGCCGCCTGTTACTTCGAATCTCTAGGACTCGCGGATCATCAGCAAGGCAAGTGACACTTTGATCATACCTTTTCTGCAACCCAGTTTTATTGCATTAGATCAATCCTCACACATTGCATGTTTAGGATCTAATTAAATTGTGGGATGGGAAGTAGATGAGGTAGTACCTATTACCTGTTTATTATGAAACCTTTGGGAGTTACTTCTACGTTTGCTTATTATGCCATGCTATGCTAGTAGACATGGATTGGGTGAGTGATATCCATGACAGATGTGAGATTGATAATTTTAAGGGTTTATCTAAGGTGGCAACTTAAACACACATCTGGGTGGACTGAGGCACCTGATGTCTATCAGGACTTGCCTGTTTTCTTTTGGACCGCCACCCAGGCTCAAAGGGATCATAAGATCTTTCATACTAGAAACTTACGTGTGCAGCCACAAGCCATTATGGGCTCTGGCATAGTTGACTAAGTCGTGCAAACTCTTACAGGGTAGACTAGCAGATGTAGGGGAAAGTAGGTGTACCGGTCTATCCATCGTAAGGTGCTAGCGCTTCTGAAAGACTGTGTCTCGGTCATCCGTTTCTCAAACACCAGTAGTGCGAGAAAACCAACGGAGGCGATCGAGTCTTGTGGGGAAAAGTGCGCAAACCTCTGTAGAGTGTAATAAACTAATCATGATTAGCCGTGTCCCCGGTTATGGACATCTTGAGTATCTAGTACTTGAATATCATGTGAATCTCATCATGTTACTTCTAATTAATATTGTTGGGATTTAATTGTTCACTTAATTGGGATTGAGAATGCTGTCAACCATTCTCAATGTTTAACAACCACCATGATAGTTAAGTAAGTTTATTCCTTTGCAGTAGGGAAAAACTGTCTTTACGCAAAACAGTAACCATAGAGCTTTCCACCAGCCAAATATGCATATAGTATAGCTGTTTCATTCCATTACTCTCTATGTGTTACCTTGCCAGCATATTCCATGTGCTGACCCGTTTCGGGCTGCAACGTTAATGTTGCAGACTTTTCAGACGACGATTAAGGTGCTTTTAGGTCATGGTTCTATACTCAGTGATGCCGTTGGAGTTGATGGACCCATTTATCTTCCAAGTCTTCCACTATTATCGACACTAGATGGCCTTAAGCCATATTGATTGTAATAAGTTCTCTTTGAGACATCGTTGTAATAAGTGTGTGATTGCCACTCTGCTATAAATCCTTCGAAGTACTATGTGGTGTCAGCATTACTGATCCAGGGATGACACCGAAGCACAGTAGACTTGATCCATTCGGGTCGGGTCGCTACAGAGATGGTATCAGAGCACACGCTGACTGTAGGACACGACCACTAAGTTAAAGCCATAGATCACTATTCTCTCCTCATTTTCTAACTCCTCATCTTTTCTACTCTTTAGGATGAAGGACGCGAAGATTAAGTACGCTCAACCGGATGAAAGCACACCTTTTGGATTTCACTTGAAGGAAGTCACCAAGTACCTGAACATTGGATTACCAAGCTTCACGGGAACCTTCAACACCACTCTGCCTGAAGAGGAGCGCTGGAAGATTCAAGCTCACGTTCCTGGAAGGACATTCGCGCCAATCACGAAGCCCATAGATAGTGTTTTCAATGCACCAACCTGGAGTCTAGGAAAGAGCATGGCAGCCCACATCACCATAGGACGCATTGGAGAAGTTTATCAAGAAGACCTCAAGGACACTATCTACCAGATTTGCGGACACCGAGATGAACAATGGGAGTTAGTCACCACCAAGAAGGATAGATCCATTGCATCATTTATCCAGGAGTTAAACCAGCACATTCGATGCCACGAGAACCAGATGTGCAATGATATGATAGAGTTGAAGAATGCGAAGGCTAGGATCATCGAGCTAGAAGGAGAACTGAAGGCTACACGCAAGGACTACATGGACGAGATCGTAGCTCTAGCAAGACACAACGTCGATCTTAAGCAAGAAATTGAAGAACTCTAGAGGGAGTTAGCATCCAGAAAGGAAGACATGTACGTCGCATGTCCGGACAACTACATCATCATCGACGACACCGATTCGGATCCAAGTGAACCCGACTTTGAAGACGAAGCTGGAGCGGACATCATGGAGTCTTCCACCGGTTCAAATTTCTAGATGACCACCAAATATTAGTAGTATTCCCCCCCTGTAAACACTATAGTTCGAGCACTTTTGCAATAGCTAGATCGATTGTAAGCCCTTGTTTGATTGAATGAAGTGATTTGTGTGCATTTGCTCATGTGCATTGGGGTAGTGTTTTCTCTTTAGACCTCACTCTATTCTTATTTCTCATCTTTTCTAAACCCTCAGATGCCTCCGAGACGTGACAATGGATTTCCACCGGAGCTCACTCAGTTGATCCAGCAGCAGAATCAATTGATGCAGATGTTAGTTCAGAATCAGCAGAACAACAACAACAACAACAACCCACCCCCACCACCACCACCTGTTGACCACTTAGCCCGTTTCCTTAGGCTGAATCCGCCGGTGTTTTCTAGTAGCATCGAGCCGATAGTAGCAGACGATTGGCTCCGCAAGATAGGAAGGGAGTTGACCACTGAGGATGCACGGATGGTGAGAAAGTGAAGTTTGCCGCACATCAGTTAGAAGGACCCGCGGCAGCATGGTGGGAGAATTTCACAGCCACCTTCCCAGTTGACACCGTCACATGGGATCAGTTCCAGCAAGCTTTCCGCACTGCACATGTTTCAGCAGGAGCTATGGCCATGAAGAAGCATGAGTTTCGCAACTTACGCCAAGGAGGAAGGACAGTTGGCCAGTATGTTGACGACTTCAGCAAGTTAGCACGTTATGCCCCAGATGACGTTGCTACGGATGCGACCAAGCAGGAGAAGTTCCTGGAAGGACTGAATGATGAGTTGAGTATGCAGTTGATGGTAGCAAGTTTCAACAACTACCAGGAGTTGGTAGATCGTGCCATCATGATTGAAGGGAAGCAACAGCAGATTGAGTACCGCAAGAGGAAGTATGGACAGGGGAAGTATAACTCTGGAGCCCAGCAGAAGCCCCGTTTTACCCCTAAATCGGGATTTCAGTTTCAGCATACCCATGGAGGAGGAAGTTCGCACAACCACAATGGCCACAAGAATGGTAATGGGAATGGAGGAAGCAGCGGCCAGAACCGTACCACCCCATCAACCCCATCTAAGAGAGACCTGAGTCAAGTCACCTGTTTCAAGTATTCCAAGACCGGACATTATGCTAATGAATGTCCTGAAGGCCAGAATGGTAATGGCAATGGAAGCTCAGGGAAGAAGCCGAACCCTTTCAATAGGGGACAGGTGAACCACGTTAACGTGGAGGAGGTTGAAGATCAACCGGATGTAGTAATCGGTAAGTTTTTGGTTAAGTCATTTACCGCACTCGTTCTTTTCGATACTGGTGCATCACATTCATACATATCAAGGGGATTTGTGGAAAAATATAGCCTGCCCACTAGGATTCTTAAAACAACTATGCTAGTAAGTTCGCCAGGAGCAGAGTACATGGCCAGACAGGATGCTTTCAAGTGCCATTAAGCATAGGAAGGCATGTTTTCCCGACGGATTTAATTATTCTGGAATCCCAAGGTCTGGATGTAATTCTCGGTATGGATTGGCTGTCGATGTATGGAGGAAACATCGATTGTGCTAGTAAGTCAATTTTGCTTACAACGCCAGAAGGAAGAAGGATCAAGTATGTATCCCGGCATGTGCCAAATAGGATACAAGTAAATTGCCTAACAGGAGTTGTGCAGGAGGAAGTACCAGTGGTAAAGGATTTTCCTGATGTATTTCCTGAAGAGTTGCCAGGCATGCCACCGGATAGAGACATTGAGTTTTTGATTGAGTTGTTGCCAGGTACAGGCCCAATATCAAAGAGACCATATAGGATGCCAGCAAAGGATTTGGTAGAAATTAAGAATCAGATTAAGGAGTTATTGGAGAAAGGTTACATACACCCAAGTTCTTCGCCTTGGGGATCACCCATACTTCTAGTGGAGAAGAAGGATGGATCATTAAGGATGGTTGTTGATTACCGGGGATTGAATGAAGTAACCATTAAGAACAAGTACCCACTGCCAATGATAAATGATCTGTTTGATCGTTTGCAAGGAGCTAAAGTGTTTTCCAAGATCGATTTGCGATGAGGGTACCACTAGTTGAAGATTCGAGAGCAGGACATACCTAAGACAGCATTCACCACAAGACATGGACTGTATGAGTATACCGGTATGTCATTTGGATTGACTAACGCACCTGCCTATTTTATGAACCTGATGAACAAAGTGTTTATGGAGTTTTTGGATAAGTTCGTCGTAGTGTTCATCTATGATATCCTGGTTTATTCAAAGAATGAATTATAGCATAAGGAACATTTGCGTTTGGTTTTGGAGAAACTAAGGGAACATCAGTTATATGCTAAATTTAGCAAATGTGAGTTTTGGTTGAAGGAAGTAGGATTCCTCGGACACATTATATCCGGAGAAGGGATAGCAGTTGACCCCGCAAAGGTTGAGACCGTAACCGAATGGGAAGCACCAACGACATTTGGAGAGATTCGGAGTTTTCTTGGACTCGCAAGATACTACCGGAGATTCATTGAGAATTTTTCAAAGATTGCGAAGCCTATGACGGAGCTGTTGAAGAAGGATACCAAGTTCAATTGGACTGAGGAGTGTGAGGCTAGTTTCCAGGAGTTGAAGAAACGACTGGTTACCTCACCAGTGTTGATTTTGCTAGATCAGACCAAGGATTATGAGGTGTATTCCGACGCTTCACGTCGAGGACTTGGAGCAGTGCTTATGCAGGAAGGGAGAGTTGTTTCGTATGCTTCACGACAACTGAAGCCTCATGAGTTGACTTACGCTACCCATGATTTGGAGTTAGCAGCTGTAGTGCATGCATTGAAGACATGGAGACATTTCCTCATTGGAAATCATTGTGAGGTGTACACAGATCACAAGAGTTTGAAGTACATTTTCACGCAGAAGGAGTTGAATCTCAGACAAAGGAGATGGTTGGCGCTCATCAAAGATTATGATATGTGATTGCATTACCATCCTGGAAAAGCTAATGTAGTAGCTGACGCATTGAGCCGTAAGAGCCACGTCAATACGTTAATGACGGGAGCAATACCCAAGGAGTTATCAGAAAACCTTCGTGAGCTATGTTTAGAGATAGTTCCGAAAGGCTATGTGGCAGCATTGGAGATTCAGCCAACATTGATGGATAAAATCAGAGAGGCTCAGAAATCTGACAAGGAGATTGCTTCTATAAAGGAGAAACTAAGCAAAGGAAAAGCAAAGGGATTTCGTGAGGATGAGCACGATACCCTATGGTTTGAGGACCGTGTTTATGTGCCAAATGACCTGGAGATCAGGAAGTTGATTCTACAAGAGGCACATGATTCACCATATTCGATTCACCCAGGAAATACCAAGATGTATTTGGATTTAAAGGAAACATTCTGGTGGACGGAATGAAGAAGGATATTGCAGCCTATGTAGCAGTTTGTGACGTATGTCATAGAGTAAAGGCAGAACATCAGAAGCCAGCCGGATTGTTACAACCATTGCCGATACCCGAATGGAAGTGGGATAAGATAGGCATGGATTTTATCACAGGACTACCCAGGACGAAGGTAGGATATGACTCGATATGGGTAGTAGTGATCGTTTGACGAAGGTAGCACATTTCATTCCAGTTAAGACCACTTACACCAGTGCCAAGTTGGCAAAGATATACATGATTAGGATCATTTGTTTGCATGGAGTTCCAAGGAGTATTGTATCAGACAGAGGAACCCAATTTACCTCAAAGTTTTGGAATTAGTTGCATGAAACTTTGGGAACCAGGCTAGAGTTCAGCACCGCTTTTCATCCGCTGATAGATGGACAGACCGAAAGAGTCAATCAGATTTTGGAAGATATGCTGAGAGCTTGTGCACTAGATTATGGATCTAGTTGGGACGATAACTTGCCATATGCGGAGTTTTCTTATAACAACAGTTACCAAACCAGTTTAAAGATGGCACCTTTCGAAGCTTTGTACGGAAGGAGGTGCAGGACACTGTTGTCATGGGACGAAGTTGGAGACCGTCAATTATTTGGACAAGATTTGATTAAAGAGTCTGAACAGAAGGTGAAGTTGATTCGCGATAGGCTCAAGGTAGCCCAGTCCAGGCAGAAGAGCTACGCAGATTCTAAACGCAAGGAGACAGCTTACGAAACCGGAGACAGAGTGTATCTCCGAGTATCCCCACTTCGAGGAGTTAAGCGCTTTGTAGTTAAGGGAAAGTTAGCACCGTGTTTTGTTGGACCATATAAGATCTTGCAACGTATGGGAGAAGTCGCTTATAAGTTGGAATTACCAGAGGGACTGTCAGGAGTTCATGATGTATTCCATGTTTCTCAGCTGAAGAAATGTCACGCCGAGATGGCGGAGGTACCGTTAAGAGATACAGTGCCACTGGAAGCAATTCAGTTGAAGGACGACTTAACGTATGAAGAGAAACCAGTCAAGATTCTCGATTATGCCAGCAGAGTTACCTGCAGCAAGGTTATCAAGTTTTGCAAAGCTCAGTGGAACCACCACTCAGAGGACGAAGCCACCTGGGAGAGAGAAGAAGATTTTCTCAAGGACCACCCTCACCTATTTTCTAGCCAACCCGAATCTCGAGGGTGAGATTCATCTTAAGGGGGGTAGGTTTGTAACATCCCAAATTTTCAATTTGGAATGTTATACACTAGATCATCATGCATATCATATTTACTTGCATTTTTGTCAATCCTAGAAATTTCACGCAACTCAAGGACCCTCGGAGAGAGTTGGAGATTTCGTTATTTTCATATTTGAGTTCTTCTCAAATTTTGAAGAAAGGATCATTGGATTTGTCGGAGTTTATTTTCCTTTTTATTTGGATAGGAAAAAATGTGCGTTTTCAAAAATTTGCATTCTAGGTCCCGAAAAAAGTTCATTTTGTTTGACTCATTTTTAGGAGTCGGGGAAAATTTACTTTGGGAGTTTTGGAGTACGTTTAGATTTCTTTTCTTTTGTTTTTCTGCGCGCGTAACCGATTTGAAAAAAAATTCCGCAGCGCCCCTGGGCCAAGGCCCAGCAGGCCGGCCGGCCAGGCCGCCGCGGTACCCTAGCGCGCGCGCCTGCGTAGGAGGCCGCCGCTGCCGCCGAAGTGGAGTCCTAGTAGGACTCCGTTTTCTTTTTTTTAGGACTCCATCTCCTTCTCTTTTTCTTGCCCCCTTCCCCAAGCAATCCCTCTCCCCTCACCTATATAAATACCAACACCCCCCGTCTAAACCCCACACCAAGCCCCAAGCCGCGCCCCTCACCCCGCGCCACCGCCTCCCTAGCGCCGCCGCCCCCCCTTGCTAGCGCCGCCGCCGCCCTAGTGCCGCGCCGCCGCCGCCCTTGCCCGGGCCGCCGCCGCCCTACGTCGCCGCCGTTCGTCGGAGCCTCACCGGAGGTAGCCGCGCCGCGTCTCTCCTATCCCCTCGGTTCGGTTTTTCTTATAAACTGTTCCGATTCTTTTCTTCTCGTCCGATTCGTTTTCTTCCGATTCTTTTTTGTTTCAGTTTTCTTTTTCCGAAACCCTAGATCGGTTTTCCGTTTTCTTTTCCGGTTTAGTTGCCTAGAGACCATACGCCGGACCGTTCATCCTAACGAACGTGATCACCAGATTATCCTAGGTTAACGAACGTCCGTTCGTTTAACCGTTCTTCTTTTTCTTTTCGTCGGATTTATTCCGCGATCGCGATCTCAGATCCGATCTTCGTTCTAGTTTATCTTCTCGCTCGTTTATCGGAATCAGGTGATTCAAGCGCCTGGAGTTTTGTTTCGAAACCGCCGTTCCGACTAATCAACTTAAACAAGTTTTTGCTACGGTAAAATTTGACCTAGTTTCAACTTGCTAGAACCGAGTTGTTTTCTTCCGCCGTTTGTTTTCGGTTTCTTTGTTCGGTTCTTTCCCTCTTTGCAACCGGAGTTCTTAAGTTGAACTATCTAGTTCGATCTCTTGTTCGAGTTTTACCTGTGCATTAGATGAGTACTTATTGTATGCTTGTTGTTTGTCTGCGATAGATTACCCGGATTGCGCCGCCTGTTACTTAGAATCTCTAGGACTCGCGGATCATCAGCAAGGCAAGTGACACTTTGATCATACCTTTTCTGCAACCCAGTTTTATTGCATTAGATCAATCCTCACACATTGCATGATTAGGATCTAATTAAATTGTGGGATGGGAAGTAGATGAGGTAGTACCTATTACCTGTTTATTATGAAACCTTTGGGAGTTACTTCTACGTTTGCTTATTATTCCATGCAATGCTAGTAGACGTGGATTGGGTGAGTGATATTCATGACAGATGTGAGATTGATAATTTTAAGGGTTTATCTAAGGTGGCAACTTAAACACACATCTGGGTGGATTGAGGCACCTGATGTCTATCAGGACTTGCCTGTTTTCTTTTGGACCGCCACCCAGACTCAAAGGGATCATAAGATCATTCATACTAGAAACTTACGTGTGCAGCCACAAGCCATTATGGGCTCTGGCATAGTTGACTAAGTCGTGCGAACTCTTACAGGGTAGACTAGCAGATGTAGGGGAAAGTAGGTGTACCGGTCTATCCATCGTAAGGTGCTAGCGCTTCTGAAAGACTGTGTCTCGGTCATCCATTTCTCAAACACCAGTAGTGCGAGAAAACCAACGGAGGCGGTCGAGTCTTGTGGGGAAAAGTGCGCAAACCTCTGCAGAGTGTAATAAACTAATCATGATTAGCCGTGTCCCCGGTTATGGACATCTTGAGTATCTAGTACTTGAATATCATGTGAAACTCATCATGTTACTTCTAATTAATATTGTTGGGATTTAATTGTTCACTTAATTGGGATTGAGAATGTTGTCAACCATTCTCAATGTTTAACAATCACCATGATAGTTAAATAAGTTTATTCCTTTGCAGTAGGGAAAAACTGGCTTTACGCAAAACAGTAACCATAGAGCTTTCCACCAGCCAAATATGCATATAGTATAGCTGTTTCATTCCATTACTCTCTATGTGTTACCTTGCCAGCATATTCCATGTGCTGACCCGTTTCGGGCTACAACGTTAATGTTGCAGACTTTTCAGACGACGATTAAGGTGCTTTTAGGTCGTGGTTCTATACTCAGTGATGCCATTGGAGTTGATGGACCCATTTATCTTCCAAGTCTTCCGCTGTTATCGACACTAGATGGCCTTAAGCCATATTGATTGTAATAAGTTCTCTTTGAGACATCGTTGTAATAAGTGTGTGATTGCCACTCTGCTATAAATCCTTCGAAGTACTGTGTGGTGTCAGCATTACTGATCCAGGGATGACACCGGAGCACACTAGACTTGATCCATTCGGGTCGGGTCGCTACACTTGCTACCCCTACTGTCACTGGGAAAGGACATTGCAAGATTGAATCCAAAGCTAAGCACTTCTCCCATTGAAAGAAAGATTAATCTAGTAGGCCAAACCAAACTACTATTACTCCACTCATCGACCGCTATCCATCATGCATCTAGAGTATTAAGTTCATGAAAACAGAGTAACGCCTTAAGCAAGATGACATGATGTAGAGGGATAAATTCATGCAATATGATAAAACCCCCCATCTTGTTATCCTCGATGGCAACAATACAAGATGTGCCTTGCTGCCCCTACTGTCACTAGGAAAGGACACCGCAAGATTGAACCCAAAGCTAAGCACTTCTCCCATTGCAAGAAAGATCAATCTAGTAGGCCAAACCAAACTGATAATTCAAAAAGACTTGCAAAGATAACCAATCATACACAAAAGAATTCAGAGAAGATTCAAATATTGTTCATAGATAATCTTGATCATAAACCCACAATTCATCGGTCTCAACAAACACACCGCAAAACAAAGATTACGTCGAATAGATCTCCAGAAGTGAGGGGGAGAACATTGTATTGAGATCCAAAAAGAGAGAAGAAGCCATCTAGCTAATAACTACGGACTCGAAGGTCTGAAGTAAACTACTCACACTTCATAGGAGAGCCTATGGTGTTAATGTAGAAGCCCTCCGTGATGGATGCCCCCTCCGGCGGAGCTCCGGAACAGGCCCCAAGATGGGATCTCATGGATGCAGAAAGTTGCGGCGGTGGAATTAGGGTTTTGTCTCCGGATCTGATCATTTGGGGGTACATAGGTATATATAGGAGGAAGGAGTACGTCGGTGGAGCAACAGGGGGCCCACGAGGGTGGAGGGCGCGCCGGGGGGGGGGGGGGTAGGTGCGCCCCTACCTCGTGGCCTCCTCCTTTATTTCTTGACGTAGGGTCCAAGTCTCGTGGATCATGTTCGGTGAGAAAATCACGTTCCCGAAGGTTTCATTCTGCTTGGACTCTGTTTGATATTCCTTTTCTTCGAAACCCTGAAATAGGCAAAAACAACAATTTTGGGCTTGGCCTTCGGTTAATAGGTTAGTCCCAAAAATAATATAAAAGTGGATAATAAAGCCCAATAATGTCCAAAACAGTAGATAATATAGCATGGAGCAATAAAAAATTATAGATACGTTGGAGACGTATCAAGCATCCCCAAGCTTAATTCCCGCTCGTCCTCGAGTAGGTAAATGATAAAAAGTTAATTTTTGATGTGGAGTGCTACTTGGCATAATTTTAATGTAAGTCTTCTTAATTGTGGTATGAATATTCAGCTTCGAAAAATTCAAGATAAAAGTTCATATTGACATAAAAATAATAATACTTCAAGCATACTAACTAAGAAATTATGTCTTCTCAAAATAACATGGCCAAAGAAAGTTCATCCCTACAAAACCATATAGTTTAGTCATGCTCCATTTTCATCACACAAGAATGCTCTCATCATGCACAAACCCGATGACAAGGCAAGCAATTGTTTCATACTTTAGTAATCTCAAACCTATAAACTTTCACGCAATATATGAGCGCGAGCCATGGATATAGCACTATGGGTGGAATAGAATATGATGGGGGGTATGTGGAGAAGACAAAAAGGAGAAAGTCTCACATCAACGAGGCTAATCAATGGGCTATGGAGATGCCCATCGATTGATGTTAATGCAAGGAGTAGGTATTGCCATGAAACGGATGCACTAGAGCTATAAATGTATGAAAGCTCAACAAAAGAAACTAAGTGGGTGTGCATCCAACTTGCTTGCTCAAGAAGACCTAGGACACTTGAGGAGGCCCATTGTTGGAATATACAAGCCAAGTTCTATAATGAAAGATTCCCACTAGTATATGAATGTGACAAAACAAAAGACTCTCTATCATGAAGATTATGGTGCTACTTTCAAGCACAAGTGTGGCAAAGGATAGTAGCATTGTCCTTTTTTTATTTTTTATTCGGCCTTTCTTTCCTTTTTTATTTGGCCTTTTTTTGGGACAATGCTCTATGAATGATGGTCATCACACTTCTATTTACTTACAACTCCAGAATTACAACTCGATACATAGAACAAGATATGACTCTATATGAATGCCTCCGGCAGTGTACCGGGATATGCAATGAACCAAGGGTGACATGTATGAAAGAATTATGAACAGTGGCTTTGCCACAAATACTATGTCAACTACATGATCATGCTAAGCAATATGACAATGATGAATGTGTCATGATAAACGGAATGGTGGAAAGTTGCATGGCAATATATCTCGGAATGGCTATGGAAATGGCATAATAGGTAGGTATGGTGGCTGTTTTGAGGAAGCTATAAGGAGGTTTATGTGTGAAAGAGCGTATCATATCACGTGGTTTGGATGTACCGGCGAAGTTTGCACCAACTCTCAATGTGAGAAAGGGAAATGCATAGTACCGAAGAGGCTAGCAATGATGGAAGCGTGAGAGTGCGTATAATCCATGGACTCAACATTAGTCATAATGAACTCACATACTAATTGCAAAAATGTACAAGTCATCAAAAGCCAAGCACTACGCGCATGCTCCTAGGGGGATAGATTGGTAGGAAAAGACCATCGCTCGTCCTCGACCGCCACTCATAAGGAGGACAATCAAAGAACACCTCATGTTTCAAATTTGTTACATAATGTTTACCATACGTGCATGCTACGGGACTTGCAAACTTCAACACAAGCATTTCTCAAATTTACAACCACTCAACTAGCATGACTTTGATATTATTACCTCCATATCTCAAAAAAATCATCAAGCATCAAACTTCTCTTAGTATTCAAAACACTCATAAGATTTTTTTACTAATCTTGAATACCTAGCATATTAGGATTATTTAAGAAATTACCATGCTATTTAAGACTCTCAAAATAATCTAAGTGAAGCATGAGAGATCAATAGTTTCTATAAAACAAATCCACCACCGTGCTCTAAAAGATATAAGTGAAGTACTAGAGCAAAACTATATAACTCAAAAAGATATAAGTGAAGCACATAGAGTATTCTAAAAAATTCCAAATCATGTATGGCTCTCTCAAAAGGTGTGTACAACAAGGATGATTGTGGTAAACTAAAAAGCAAAGACTCAAATCATACAGGACACTCCAAGCAAAACACATATCATGTGGCGAATAAAAATATAGCTCCAAGTAAAGTTACCGATAGAAGTAGACGAAAGAGGGGATGCCTTCCAGGGCATCCCTGAAAGTGCAACTATCCCTAGGTGGTTTTGGTAATTCATAACAACATATAGCTCATTGAGCTAATGCTATTCCAAGATGACTATTTCAGGAAAGCTCAATGATTGGCATGGCATGGATGGTGAAAGTGGAACCCTCAAAATGCTAAGGACAAAGGATTGGCTCAAGCTCAAAAGCTCAAGACTCTTCATTTTATATTTTAGTGATCCAAGATCACATTGAGTCTTTAGGAAAAGCCAATATTATCAAGGAGGGATGAGGTGTTGCTTAATGAGCCTCTTGCTTCATGTGCTTAGTGATATGCTCCAAAACCCTCAACTACTTTCCCATATCCACATTTGACCTAAACCCTAAGCCAAACTCGGCCCTACCGATTCTTTCAACCCGGCGTCACCGAGTTTCACTTGTCATAGCCATTGCCAAACCCTAGCAAATCGGTTCTACCGATAGGGATCTCGGTCTCACCGAGATGGGATTGCAAACTCTCTGTTTCCCTTTCGTAACTTTTCGGTCTCACCGAAAGAGCGGATCGGTCCCACCGAGATTGCAATGTAAATTCAGTGTTTCCTTTTTGTAACTTTTCGGTCTCACCGAAAGAGAAAATCAGTCCCATCGAGTTTTCCTGACCAACTCTCTGGTTAGATTATTACCAAAATCGGTCTCACCGAGTTTGTGTAATCGGTCTCACCGAGATTACGTTATGCCCTAACCCTAATAAAATCGGTCCTACCGAGTTGTATGTCAGTCCCACCGAAAATCTCTAACGGTCACTAGCTTTACTATTTCGGTCTGACCGAGTTTGTTGATTCGGTCCCACCGAGATTGGTAAATTGTGTGTAACGGTTGGATTTTGTGTGGAGGCTATATATACCCCTCCACCTCCTCTTCATTCGTGGAGAGAGCCATCAGAACACATCTACACTTCCAACTCATATGTTCTGAGAGAGAACCACCTACTCATGTGTTGAGACCAAGATATTCCATTCCTACCATATGAATCTTGATCTCTACCCTTCCCCAAGTTGCTTTCCACTCAAATCTTCTTTCCACCAGATCCAAATCCTATGAGAGAGAGTTGAGTGTTGGGGAGACTATCATTTGAAGCACAAGAGCAAGGAGTTCACCATCAACACACCGTTTGTTACTTCTTGGAGAGTGGTGTCTCCTAGATTGGCTAGGTGTCACTTGGGAGCCTCCGACAAGATTGTGGAGTTGAACCAAGGAGTTTGTAAGGGCCAGGACATCGCCTACTTCATGAAGATCTACCGCTAGTGAGGCAAGTCCTTCGTGGGCGATGGCCATGGTGGGATAGACAAGGTTGCTTCTTCGTGGACCCTTCGTGGGTGGAGCCCTCCGTGGACTCGTGCAACCGTTACCCTTCGTGGGTTGAAGTCTCCATCAACGTGGATGCAGGATGCACCACCTATCCGAACCACGGGAAAAACATCCGTGTCTCCAATTGCGTTTGAATTCTCCAAACCCTTCCCTTTACATTCTTGCAAGTTGCATGCTTTACTTTCCGCTGCCAATGTACTCTTTGCATGCTTGCTTGAATTGTGTGATGATTGCTTGACTTGTCCTAAAATAGCTAAAATCTGCCAAGAACTAAAATTGGGAAAAGGTTAAGTTTTTATTTGGTAAAGTAGTCTAATCACCCCCCCCCCTCTAGACATACTTTCGATCCTACAAGTGGTATGAGAGCTTTGGTCTCCATTTGCTTTGATTTCCAAAGCTTTTGGTGGTCATAGCCTTGGTTTCACAACCTAGGAGAGTATGGCGTCTAGCGAGGGAAATTATCACCATAGAGGTCCTTACTTTGATGGTACTAATTTTGCTAGTTGGAAGCATAAAATGAAAATGCGTATTCTTGGACATAACCCCGCCGTTTGGGCTATTGCGTGTGTTGGTTTGCAAGCTGACTTCTTTGATTGGAGAGAACCAAACCGTGAAGCTACCGCGGATGAGTTGAAGATGTTGCAATATAATGCTCAAGCTTGTGATATTCTCTTCAACGGATTGTGCCCCGAAGAATTCAACATAATCAGTCGTCTTGAGAATGCAAAAGGAAATTTGGGACACTTTGATTGATATGTACGGAGGTACCGACTCCGTCAAGGAATCCAAATTGGATGTGCTTCAAAGTCAACTTGACAAGTTCAAAATGAAGGATGGTGAAGGTGTCGCTGAAATGTACTCTAGGCTTGCTCTCATCACAAATGAGATTGCCGGCTTAGGAATTGAAGAGATGACCGATAGATTCATCATCAAGAAGATTCTAAGAGCCTTGGATGGAAAATATTATACCGTGTGCACATTGATCCATATGATGCCCAATTACAAAGATCTCCAGCCAACGGAGGTAATTGGAAGAATTGTTCCTCATAAGATGTCACTTAAGGATAAAGAGGAACTTCACAACAAATCAAGTGGTGCCTATAAAGTCTCATGTGAAGCCCCTACATCTTCAAGTGAGAAACAAAACTTCAATGAAGAATTGAGCTTAATGGTGAAGAACTTCAACAAGTTCTACAAGAGTAGAAGCAAAGATAGAAGCTCCAAGTCAAGGTCCTACAATGACAAAAGATCTTCTAGTCGAGAGCGAAACTGCTACAATTGTGGAAGACCCGGACACTATTCCAATGAGTGTACGGCTCCCTACAAGAGAAGAGAAGACTCTCCAAAAAGAAGAAGCAAAAGAGAAGAATCACCACCAAGAGAGAGAAGGAGTAGAGATGATCATTATGAACAAAGATACTCATGGAGAAGCAAGGATTCGGAAAGGAAGGAAAAATCATCAAGGAGCTACACAAAACAAAGACATCAAGCTCATGTTGGTGAATGGGTATCCGGCTCCGACTCCGACAACCACTCCGAGAGAAGTTATCACTCCGATTCCGAATATACTCAAGATGAAGGTGTTGCCGGTCTAGCACTTGTGTCAACCAACTCCTACGACATATTTGACTCACCAAATGAAGGAATTGGAAGATGCTTCATGGCCAAAGGTCCTAAGGTAACACACCCCAAGTATGTTGATTTTAATAGTGATGAAGATGACTTGTTAGGTGATGATGATTTACTTGTTGACAACTCTAGTGATGAATACTATGATGAAACGTCAATTAATCATGCTAATCAAGATAAAATGAATGACAATGATAAGGAGAAGATTGAGGCTCTAACTAAAGAACTAAATACTCTTAAGTTAGCTCATGAAACTATCTTCGAAGATCATCGAGAACTTTTAAGAGCTCATGAGAAGTTACGCTTTGAAAAGCTCAATCTTGAGCAAGAGCATGAGTTTTTAAAGGCAATCAATGATGATCTCCGCAAGAAACGTTCTTCTTACATTGCCAAGCGTTTACTCTTATCCACTTACATGCCTCAAGTCAAGTCTAGTAACAAGAACAAGAAAGATTCTTCCTGTAGTAGTAACAATGATCATGCTAAATCCAATATTGTTGCTTCTAGTAGTTCTCTTGATTCCACTAATGATTCTCTTAGCCAAGTTACACTTGAGCAAGAAAATAGCTTATTGAAGGGAATTATAGAGAAAGGGGTGTAAAAAGCCTTGCCGGGAGTAAGCAATTCGAGGAAATTGTGCGCAAGCAAGGAATGCACCGGAAGAATCAAGGTGTTGGTTTTGAACGAAAGTTCAATGCCAATGGAGTTGAGTGGGAATAAGATCAATACCCCAAGACAAAGTTTGTTCCTCAACAAGAGAAGTTTGATACTTCCTTCAAGGGGACACAAGCTCAAGATGATCTTCCACCACAAGACTACAAGCAAAAAGGCAAGGACAAGCTTCAAGAGGAAATTGATGCATTTGAAGAAGCTCCTAAGACCTTAGTCAAGTGGATTCCCAAGACCACTTCAAGTTCCACTTGATCAAGTACGACTACAAATCCAAGGACTCCCATCAAGATGGTGTGGATCCAAAAGAAGAAGGACTAGAGAGTTCTTGAGGGTGACTCCGCCAACATACTTCACTCTTATCATTTTGGCAAGAACAAGTGCAGTCAACTTCCACATCTTGCACTAGTTCAAGGAGTCACAAACCCTCTTGTTGGTAAGACAAGGGACAAGGTAACCTAAAAGTTTTCATGGACATCATCTTGTGTGTGCATCACTCTATGTCTATGGATATCCTTGTTTGTTCCTTGTGGGACTAACCCATGTAGGTATTGAAAGTGCAATTCACTCAAATGGATAGCTCCAAGTGATCTACATCAACACTGAGCATCCACATCTTCAACATCTACATGAAGTCATCATCGAAAAAACCCAAGGTTAGTTCATCCCTCGTAGGGGAGATATCACATCTAGGGGGAGCTTTACTCTAAGACTTGAGCTAAATCAACTCTAAAGATGTGGACACAAGAATGCTTTATGTAAAAGTGGTAACCCCACTTGAGCTTAAACGATGAGTATGACCTATGATCAAGTGTTCTCACTTGACTCCTAAGTCAATATACTCATATATATAGATGACCTAGTCATCGCCAATTGCTTGATAGATGCTAGAATTGGTTGTGCATTCTTTGTCACATATTTCAATTGCCATTTTATTGTGTGAGCATGTTGGTTGCATATTTTACTCATTCGAGGACATCCACTTGTTGTTTTGATTTTTTGGTTTTATTTCCTTTTGCCAAGTGGATGGACAAGAATGCCTAAGAACCTCCTCTAGCTATCTATGCTTTTCTCGTCTCAAACTCTATTCATGCTACATCACAAAATTTGATCAAGTCAGATTCGAACCACTCTGTGTGAGGAGCAATCGGAGTCCCCGATTTGTCATAGACTTAAACTTCCAAAACCTGTTTATGATTCTCGGTCTGACCGATATCCTACTTTCGGTCCTACCGAGATCATTAATTTGATCTGAATTTTCGATCTCGGTGCAACCGATTTGAACCATTCGGTGACACCGAGTTCCAACAACTACATACAGTTTTGCATCTCGGTGCCACCGAGTTGTTCCACTCGGTCACACCGACAGGGTCGGGCTATATATAGTCACGGGCAAAAATTTGGAAATTTCTCCGAACCCCTTCGCCCGCGCGATAGCTCGCTCTGCCAACGTGGTCTCCGGATCGTCTCCTCGCCGCCAGCCGCCTCCAGTCGCTGGTCTCCATCGCCGTCAATGGAATTCAACCCCGCCGTTGCCGCCATAGCGAGTCTCCGCCGAACTAGGGTATGGACTCGATCTTTCTACTATCCCCAATCTGATTCCTAGCACATTGTGTTCTTAATGATTCTTGCCACGATTGAAACACTCTTATCCAGTCAATGCGTTCGTAGAATAGGATTGATTCGAAAATTTTAGGGTTAGGTTTCCGCCGAAACCATCTCAGACCCACCGAGTTGAAAAACTCGGTCCCACCGATTTGGCTCATGCCATTGGACAAGTGAGACTCGGTCTGACCGAGAATTACTTATTGGTGTGACCGATTTTGGAACTTTGTGAAACCCTAGCAGTCTCGGTGCCACCGAACTGTGACTCTGTCTGACCGAGTTCACTAGTTTAGGTTCCAAAACTGCTTCGGTATCACTGAGTTTAAAAATCGGTAGATCCGAGATGATTTCAGTGGGAAAGTAAAACTAAGTTTTTGAATCGTTCTTTTGCAAAAATCTCTGCATTTTGTGATGCTCATCCACTCTACCTCATCTATAAACTCTCCAGAGGGTCAATAGTCAGCTTTTACATCATGTCTGATCAGAGTGACAGCCAGAACAGATCAGAAGAGCAGGTGCTCATGAGTGAGGGAACTAGTCCCTCCAGCTCTTCAGATGATGGCAGCAGAAGTACCCCAAGCAATTTGGAAAAAGCTGCCACCAGACAGAGGAAGAAGAGAACTTCAGATTCTGAGGATGAAGATTATGTGGCAGAGGAAGAGGAAGCCACATCAAAGAGAGTTGTGCTCAAGAAGGAATATGCCTCAGCTCAAGGCATAAAGCCAGTGATGAAAATCAAAAGGCCAGCAGGTAGGCAGCCTATGCCAAAGGCCAGAGCTTCAACTCGGATTCCTGAAAAGCCTGCAACCATAGAGCCAGTTGCTGCTGAAGGAAAGAAGAGGAAGGAGAGGGTCAAAAAGACCACTGCTAGAGTTCTTGGGAAATCCTCAATCATGAGAGACTCTGAAGAGGAAGAGGAAGAAGAGGTTGCTGCACCAGCACCTAAGGCACCTAAGCTTATGGGTGATGCTATGAGGACAGGGGCTGCTGCATCAAAGCCCAAAGAAGCACCCAAAGCTGGCTCCAAGCCCAAGTCAGCACGCAAGAGGAATACAAGGAGCATACCAGCTGCTGAGAAGAACAAGGACCCAGTGCCTGACATAGAAGAAGAAGAAGAAGGTCAAGTGCTCAGAAAACTCAAGCCCAAGATCCCAGACCACAATGATGCTCATCCTGTGGCTGAGGACATGAAAATCAGAAGAGACTCAGGGCTCAGGAAGTGGAGAGAAGCAGATCCATATGCTTCAAGGAGAAGAATTGTTGTTGACTACAGGTTCCACACAAAGGAACAGCAGGACTTCTATGAGACAGTTTTGCTAGATAAGAAGCCCATAGTTTGTGACATGAGATGGGTATATTGGGAGTACATCAAGGAAAATGAAGAACACTTCCCTGGAATGTATGACAGCTTCAATGCTTGTGGAGTAGCAGACTTTGTTGGGCAGAAGCTCACAAAGTGGAATGAGGAACTCATTATGCAATTCTACTCCACAACACATTTCTACCCAGATGGAAAGATCACATGGATGTCTGAAGGTACGAGGTACCAATCTACTGTTGCTAAGTGGGCACAGCTCATCAATGCCCCAGAGGAGCATGAGGATGACTTGGATATCTATGCCAAGAAGAAGATGGACCACAACTCTATGTCCAATATGTACAAGGAAATTCCAAACGAGGCACTTGATACTTTCAAGTTTGGGTCTGTGCATTATCTTCTGTGAGGGCTGCCAACCATTAACTGGATCCTTAGGCACACTCTGTTGCCCAAGTCAGGTGATCACAAGATGATCAGAGGCCATGCAATCAATTTGCTACATGTATTTGATGTGCCTCAGAAATTCAAGGTCATGAGCCTCATAGTAGAAACTATCAAGAGTACTGCAGCAGATCAGAAGAGGAGCTGTGGATATGCCCCTCAGATTTAGGAGTTAATCAACTCAAAGATGGGCACATGCATATACTTGTTGGACAAGGAACACTTGCCTATTCATCCAGACTTTGAGGACAACCAAGTTGTGATGAATGAGAATGAACCATCATGAGTTCAAGCACAAGCAAAGAAGGAGCAGGCAAGGAAGGAGAAAGCTGCCAAGATGCCAACTCAAGAGGAGGCACCTGAGTATTTCTTGAAAACCAAACAAGAGCAGCTTGGTTACTTGATTGCATCCACACTGAGGATTGAGCAAGGACTGGCCACCCTCACTCAGAATCAGCAGAGCTTAGAGAGGATCATGGAACAAAAGTTCTATGACTTGGATGTCAAAGTAACAGAGATTCAGTCTGCAGTGGAACAAATTCAGGATGACATGCAGGAGAGGAGAGGCAAGACTACAACTGATGCATTTGCCAGAGTGCCAAGAGCTGAGAGATCACATGCAGTGCTAGTTGCTGACACCAGAGCCACCACTTCTGCACCAGCTACAGCTTCAGTTCCACCAGCTCCAGCATCTACTTCAGCCTCAACTCCAACCACGTCTACAGAAGGCTTCGTCCTTGGAGTGCTCCGGACTCCACCACCACCAGAAGATCAAGCCTGAGAGTCGATCTAGCACTATGCATTTTCTAGGAACTTTTTCGTAACTTGTTGCCAAAGGGGGAGAAAAATGTATAGATCATAGGCTTCGAGAGAGAGAGTGTGTTGCTTTTATTCTCTCTTGCTTTATTTGGTGGTTTTTCGAACTTTGTTTGCTTTTGAGTGCTTGAGATACTATGCCGTTATCTATGAGACATTGATGATCATGTGTTTGATCATAAGCTACACTTAATGCTTGGTGAATGCTGTTATCTTATCTATCTTATGTGATCATTCACTTTTCTTGGTGATGAGTGCATGTATTTCATTCTTATCATTTTAAGCGCTCCACCAAGATGTATGTGACATGGCAGAGTAACCCATGACTCTAATTCTTTGTGCATTTGCAGTCCAAAGCAAATCTTAAATATGCACAAATTTAGGGGGAGCTCTTACTTATCACATACTTCTCAAAGCGACGATATTTTTCATGCTTATTATCATTTGTTGAAGCTTTGATCTATATGTTGTCATCAATTACCAAAAAGGGGGAGATTGAAAGTGCAACTATCCCTAGGTGGTTTTGGTAATTCATAACAACATATAGCTCATTGAGCTAATGCTATTCCAAGATGATTATTTCAGGAAAGCTCAATGATTGGCATGGCATGGATGGTGAAAGTGGAACCCTCAAAATGCTAAGGACAAAGGATTGGCTCAAGCTCAAAAGCTCAAGACTTTTCATTTTATATTTTAGTGATCCAAAATCAGATTGAGTCTTTAGGAAAAGCCAATACTATCAAGGAGGGATGAGGTGTTGCTTAATGAGCCTCTTGCTTCATGTGCTTAGTGATATGCTCCAAAACCCTCAACTACTTTCCCATATCCACATTTTACCTAAACCCTCATCCAAACTCGGCCCTACCGATTCTTTCAACCCGGCATCACCGAGTTTCACTTGTCATAGACATTGCCAAACCCTAGCAAATCAGTTCTACCGATAAGGATCTCGGTCTCACCGAGATGGGATTGCAAACTCTCTGTTTCCCTTTCGTAACTTTTCGGTCTCACCAAAAGAGCGGATCGGTCCCACCGAGATTGCAATGTAAATTCAGTGTTTCCTTTTTGTAACATTTCGGTCTCACCGAAAGAGCAAATCGGTCCCACCGAGTTTACCTGACCAACTCTCTGGTTAGATTATTACCAAAATCGGTCTCACCGAGTTTGTGTAATCGGTCTCACCGAGATTACGTTATGCCCTAACCCTAACAAAATCGGTCCTACCGAGTTGTATGTCAGTCCCATCGAAAATCTCTAACGGTCACTAGGTTTACTATTTCGGTCTGACCGAGTTTGTTGATTCGGTCCCACCGAGATTGGTAAATTGTGTGTAACGGTTGGATTTTGTGTGGAGGCTATATATACCCCTCCACCCCCTCTTCATTCGTGGAGAGAGCCATCAGAACACATCTACACTTCCAACTCATATGTTCTGAGAGAGAACCACCTACTCATGTGTTGAGACCAAGATATTCCATTCCTACCATATGAATCTTGATCTCTAGCCTTCCCCAAGTTGCTTTCCACTCAAATCTTCTTTCCACCAGATCCAAATCCTATGAGAGAGAGTTGAGTGTTGGGGAGACTATCATTTGAAGCACAAGAGCAAGGAGTTCATCATCAACTCACCATTTGTTACTTCTTGGAGAGTAGTGTCTCCTAGATTGGCTAGGTGTCACTTGGGAGCCTCCGACAAGATTGTGCAGTTGAACCAAGGAGTTTGTAAGGGCAAGGAGATCGCCTACTTCGTGAAGATCTACCGCTAGTGAGGCAAGTCCTTCGTGGGCGATGGCCATGGTGGGATAGACAAGGTTGCTTCTTTGTGGACCCTTCATGGGTGGAGCCCTCCGTGGACTCGTGCAACCGTTACCCTTCGTGGGTTGAAGTCTCCATCAACGTGGATGTAGGATAGCACCACCTATCCGAACCACGGGAAAAACATCCGTGTCTCCAATTGCGTTTGAATTCTCCAAACCTTTCCCTTTACATTCTTGCAAGTTGCATGCTTTACTTTTCGCTGCCAATGTACTCTTTGCATGCTTGCTTGAATTGTGTGATGATTGCTTGACTTGTCCTAAAATAGCTAAAATCTCCCAAGAACTAAAATTGGGAAAAGGTTAAGTTTTTATTTGGTAAAGTAGTCTAATCATCCCCCTCTAGACATACTTTCGATCCTACAAGTGGTATGAGAGCTTTGGTCTCCATTTGCTTTGATTTCCATAGCTTTTGGTGGTCATAGCCTTGGTTTCACAACTTAGGAGAGTATGGCATCCAGCGAGGGAAATTATCACCATAGAGGTCCTTACTTTGATGGTACTAATTTTGCTAGTTGGAAGCATAAAATGAAAATGCATATTCTTGGACATAACCCCGCCGTTTGGGCTATTGTGTGTGTTGGTTTGCAAGGTGACTTCTTTGATGGGAGAGAACCAAACCGTGAAGCTATCGCGGATGAGTTGAAGATGTTGCAATACAATGCTCAAGCTTGTGATATTCTCTTCAACGGATTGTGCCCCGAAGAATTCAACATAATCAGTCATCTTGAGAATGCAAAAGGAAATTTGGGACACTTTGATTGATATGCACGGAGGTACCGACTCCGTCAAGGAATCCAAATTGGATGTGCTTCAAAGTCAACTTGACAAGTTCAAAATGAAGGATTGTGAAGGTGTCGCTGGAATGTACTCTAGGCTTGCTCTCATCACAAATGAGATTGCCGGCTTAGGAAGTGAAGAGATGATCGATAGATTCATCATCAAGAAGATTCTAAGAGCCTTGGATGGAAATTATGATACCGTGTGCACATTGATCCAAATGATGCCCAATTACAAAGATCTCAAGCCAACGGAGGTAATTGGAAGAATTGTTCCTCATGAGATGTCACTTAAGGATAAAGAGGAATTTCACAACAAATCAAGTGGTGCCTATAAAGTCTCATGTGAAGCCCCTACATCATCAAGTGAGAAACAAAACTTCAATGAAGAATTGAGCTTAATGGTGAAGAACTTCAACAAGTTCTACAAGAGTAGAAGCAAAGATAGAAGCTCCAAGTCAAGGTCCTACAATGACAAAAGATCTTCTAGTCGAGAGCGAAACTGCTACAATTGTGGAAGACCCGGACACTATTCCAATGAGTGTGCAACCCCCTACAAGAGAAGAGAAGACTCTCCAAAAAGAAGAAGCAAAAGAGAAGAATCACCACCAAGAGAGAGAAGGAGTAGAGATGATCGTTATGAACGAAGATACTCACGGAGGAGCAAGGATTCGGAAAGGAAGGAAAAATCATCAAGGAGCTATACAAAACGAAGATATCAAGCTCATGTTGGTGAATGGGTATCCGGCTCCGACTCCGACAACCACTCCGAGAGAAGTTATCACTCCGATTCCGAATATACTCAAGATGAAGGTGTTGCCGGTCTAGCACTTGTGTCAACCAACTCCTACGACATATTTGACTCACCAAATGAAGGAATTGGAAGATTCTTCATGGCCAAAGGTCCTAAGGTAACACACCCCGAGTATGTTGATTTTAATAGTGATGAAGATGACTTGTTAGGTGATGATGATTTACTTGTTGACAACTCTAGTGATGAATACTATGATGAAACGTCAATTAATCATGCTAATCAAGATAAAACGAATGACAATGATAAGGAGAAGATTGAGGCTCTAACTAAAGAACTAAACACTCTTAAGTTAGCTCATGAAACTATCTTCGAAGATCATCGAGAACTTTTAAGAGCTCATGAGAAGTTACGCTTTGAAAAGCTCAATCTTGAGCAAGAGCATGAGTTTTTAAAGGCAATCAATGATGATCTCCGCAAGAAAAGTTCGTCTTACATTGCCAAGCGTTTACTCTTATCCACTTACATGCCTCAAGTCAAGTCTAGTAACAAGAACAAGAAAGATTCTTCCTCTAGTAGTAACAATGATCATGCTAAATCCAATATTGTTGCTTCTAGTAGTTATCTTGATTCCACTAATGATTCTCTTAGCCAAGTTACACTTGAGCAAGAAAATAGCTTATTGAAGGGAATTATAGAGAAAGGAGTGTACAAAAGCCTTGCCGGGAGTAAGCAATTGGAGGAAATTGTGCGCAAGCAAGGAATGCACCGGAAGAATCAAGGTGTTGGTTTTGAACGAAAGTTCAATGCCAATGGAGTTGAGTGGGAAGAACATCAATACCCCAAGACAAAGTTTGTTCCTCAACAAGATAAGTATGATACTTCCTTCAAGGGGACACAAGCTCAAGATGATCTTCCACCACAAGACTACAAGCAAAAAGTCAAGGACAAGCTTCAAGAGGAAATTGATGCATTTGAAGAAGCTCCTACGACCTTAGTCAAGTGGATTCCCAAGACCACTTCAAGTTCCACTTCATCAAGTATGACTACAACTCCAAGGACTCCCATCAAGATGGTGTGGATCCAAAAGAAGAAGGACTAGAGAGTTCTTGAGGGTGACTCCGCCAACATACTTCACTCTTATCATTTTGGCAAGAACAAGTGCAATCAACTTCCACATCTTGCACTAGTTCAAGGAGTCACAAACCCTCTTGTTGGTAAGACAAGGGACAAGGTAACCTAAAAGTTTTCATGGACATCATCTTGTTTGTGCATCACTCTATGTCTATGGATATCCTTGTTTGTTCCTTGTGGGACTAACCCATGTAGGTATTGAAAGTGCAATTCACTCAAATGGATAGCTCCAAGTGATCTACATCAACATTGAGCATCCACATCTTCAACATCTACATGAAGTCATCATCGAAAAAACCCAAGGTTAGGTCATCCCTCTTAGGGGGGATATCACATCTAGGGGGAGCTTTACTCTAAGACTTGAGCTAAAGCAACTCTAAAGATGTGGACACACCAATGCTTTATGTAAAAGTGGTAACCCCACTTGAGCTTAAACGATGAGTATGACCTATGATCAAGTGTTCTCACTTGACTCCTAAGTCAATATACTCATATATATAGATGACCTAGTCATCGCCAATTGCTTGATAGATATTAGAATTGGTTGTGCATGCTTTGTCACATATTTCAATTGCCATTTTATTGTGTGAGCATGTTGGTTGCATATTTTACTCATTCGAGGACATCCACTTGTTGTTTTGATTGTTTGGTTTTATTTCCTTTTGCCAAGTGGATGGACAAGAATGCCTAAGAACCTCCTCTAGCTATCTATGCTTTTCTCGTCTCAAACTCTATTCATGCTACATCACAAAATTTGATCAAGTCAGATTCGAACCACTCTGTGTAAGGAGCACTCGGAGTCCCCGATTCGTCATAGACTTAAACTTCCAAAACCTCTTTATGATTCTCGGTCTGACCGATATCCTACTTTCGGTCCTACCGAGATCATTAATTTGATCTGAATTTTCGATCTCGGTGCAACAGATTTGAACCATTCGGTCACACCGAGTTGCAACAACTACATAAAGTTTTGCATCTCGGTGCCACCGAGTTGTTCCACTCGGTCACACCGACAGGGTCGGGCTATATATATTCACGGGCAAAAATTTGGAAATTTCTCCGAACCCCTTCGCCCGCATGATAGCTCGCTCTGCCAATGTGGTCTCCGGATCGTCTCCTCGCCGCCAGCCGCCTCCAGTCGCTGGTCTCCATCGCCATCAATGGAATTCAACCCCGCCGTTGCCGCCGTAGCGAGTCTCCGCCGAACTAGGGTATGGACTCGATCTTTGTGCTATCCCCAATCTTATTCCTAGCACATTGTGTTCTTAATGATTCTTGCCACGATTGAAACACTCTTATCCAGTCAATGCGTTCGTAGAATAGGATTGATTCGAAAATTTTAGGGTTAGGTTTCCGCCGAAACCATCTCGGACCCACCGAGTTGAAAAACTCGGTCCCACCGATTTGGCTCATGCCATTGCACAAGTGAGACTCGGTCTGAATGAGAATTACTTATCGGTGTGACCAATTTTGGAACTTTGTGAAACCCTAGCAGTCTCGGTGCCACCGAACTGTGACTCGATCTGACCGAGTTCACTAGTTTAGGTTCCAAAACTGCTTCGGTATCACCGAGTTTAAAAATCGGTAGATCCGAGATGATTTCAGTGGGAAAGTAAAACTAAGTTTTTGAATCGTTCTTTTGCAAAAATCTCTGCATTTTGTTACTCTCATCCACTCTACCTCATCTATAAACTGTCCACAGGGTCAGTAGTCAGCTTTTACATCATGTCTGATCAGAGTGACAGCCAGAACAGATCAGAAGACCAGGTGCTCATGAGTGAGGGCACTAGTCCCTCCAGCTCTTCAGATGATGGCAGCAGAAGTACCCCAAGCAATTTGCCAAAAGCTGCCACCAGACAGAGGAAGAAGAGAACTTCAGATTCTGAGGATGAAGATTATGTGGCAGAGGAAGAGGAAGCCACATCAAAGAGAGCTGTGCTCAAGAAGGAATATGGCTCAGCTCAAGGCATAAAGCCAGGGATGAAAATCAAAACGCCAGCAGGTAGGCAGCCTATGCCAAAGGCCAGAGCTTCAACTCAGATTCCTGAAAAGCCTGCAACCATAGAGCCAGTTGCTGCTGAAGGAAAGAAGAGGAAGGATAGGGTCAAAAAGACCACTGCTAGAGTTCTTGGGAAATCCTCAATCATGAGAGACTCTGAAGAGGAAGAGGAAGAGGATGAAGAGGTTGCTGCACCAGCACCTAAGGCACCTAAGCTTATGGGTGATGCTATCAGGACAGGGGCCGCTGCATCAAAGCCCAAAGAAGCACCCAAAGCTACCTCCAAGCCCAAGTCAGCACCCAAGAGGAATACAAGGAGCATACCAGTTGCTGAGAAGAACAAGGCCCCAGTGCCTGACATAGAAGAAGAAGAAGGTCAAGTGCTCAGAAAACTCAAGCCCAAGATCCCAGACCACAATGATGCTCATCCTGTGGCTGAGGACATGAAAATCAGAAGAGACTCAGGGCTCAGGAAGTGGAGAGAAGAAGATCCATATGCTTCAAGGAGAAGAACTATTGTTGACCACAGGTTCCACACAAAGGAACAGCAGGACTTCTATGAGACAGTTTTGCTAGATAAGAAGCCCATAGTTTGTGACATGAGATGGGTCAATTGGGAGTACATCAAGGAAAATGAAGAAAACTACCCTGGAGTGTATGACATCTTCAATGCTTGTGGAGTAGCAGACTTTGTTGGGCAGAAGCTCACAAAGTGGAACGAGGAACTCATTATGCAATTCTACTCCACAACACATTTCTACCCAGATGGAAAGATCACATGGATGTCTGAAGGTACGAGGTACCAATCTACTGTTGCTATGTGGGCACAGCTCATCAATGCCCCGGAGGAGCATGAGGATGACTTGGATATCTATGCCAAGAAGAAGATGGACCACAACTCTATGTCCAATATGTACAAGGAAATTCCAAACGAGGAACTTGATACTTTCAAGTTTGGGTCTGTGCATTATCTTCTGTCAGGGCTGCCAACCATTAACTGGATCCTTAGGCACACTCTGTTGCCCAAGTCAGGTGATCATAAGATGATCAGAGGCCATGCAATCAATTTGCTTCATGTATTTGATGTGCCTAAGAAATTCAAGGTCATGAGCCTCATAGTAGAAACTATCAAGAGGACTGCAGCAGATCAGAAGAGGAGCTGTGGATATGCCCCTTAGATTCAGGAGTTAATCAACTCAAAGATGGGCACATGCATATACTTGTTGGACAAGGAACACTTGCCTATTCATCCAGACTTTGAGGACAACCAAGTTGTGATGAATGAGAATGAACCATCATGAGTTCAAGCACAAGCAAAGAAGGAGCAGGCAAGGAAGGAGAAAGCTGCCAAGATGCCAACTCAAGAGGAGGCATCTGAGTATTTCTTGAAAACCAAACAAGAGCAGCTTGGTTCCTTGATTGCATCCACACTGAGGATTGAGCAAGGACTGGCCACCCTCACTCAGAATCAGCAGAGCTTAGAGAGGATCATGGAACAAAAGTTCTATGACTTGGATGTCAAAGTAACAGAGATTCAGTCTGCAGTGGAACAAATTCAGGATGACATGCAGGAGAGGAGAGGCAAGACTACAACTGATGCATTTGCCAGAGTGCCAAGAGCTCAGAGATCACATGCAGTGCTAGTTGCTGACACCAGAGCCACCACTTCTGCACCAGCTACAGCTTCAGTTCCACCAGCTCTAGCATCTACTTCAGCCTCAACTCCAACCACATCTACAGAAGGCTTCGTCCTTGGAGTGCTCCGGACTCCACCACCACCAGAAGATCAAGCCTGAGATTCGATCTAGCACTATGCATTTTCTAGGAACTTTTTGGTAACTTGTTGCCAAGGGGGGAGAAAAATGTATAGATCATAGGCTTCGAGAGAGAGAGTGTTGCTTTTATTCTCTCTTGCTTTATTTGGTGGTTTTTCGAACTTTGTTTGCTTTTGAGTGCTTGAGATACTATGCCGTTATCTGTGAGACATTGATGATCATGTGTTTGATCATAAGCTACACTTAATGCTTGGTGAATGCTATTATCTTATCTATCTTATGTGATCATGCACTTTTCTTAGTGATGAGTGCATGTATTTCATTCTTATCATTTTAAGCGCTCCACCAAGATGTATGTGACATGGCAGAGTAACGCATGACTCTAACTCTGTGTGCATTTGCAGTCCAAAGCAAATCTTAAATATACACAAATTTAGGGGGAGCTCTTACTAATCACATACTTCTCAAAGCGACGATATTTTTCATGCTTATTATCATTTGTCGAAGCTTTGATCTATATGTTGTCATCAATTACCAAAAAGGGGGATATTGAAAGTGTAACTATCCCTAGGTGGTTTTGGTAATTCATAACAACATATAGCTCATTGAGCTAATGCTATTCCAAGATGATTATTTCAGGAAAGCTCAATGATTGGCATGGCATGGATGGTGAAAGTGGAACCCTCAAAATGCTAAGGACAAAGGATTGGCTCAAGCTCAAAAGCTCAAGACTCTTCATTTTATATTTTAGTGATCCAAGATCACATTGAGTCTTTAGGAAAAGCCAATACTATCAAGGAGGGATGAGGTGTTGCTTAATGAGCCTCTTGCTTCATGTGCTTAGTGATATGCTCCAAAACCCTCAACTACTTTCCCATATCCACATTTGACCTAAACCCTAATCCAAACTCGGCCCTACCGATTCTTTCAACCCGGCGTCACCGAGTTTCACTTGTCATAGCCATTGCCAAACCCTAGCAAATCGGTTCTACCGATAGGGATCTTGGTCTCACCGAGATGGGATTGCAAACTCTCTATTTCCCTTTCGTAACTTTTCGGTCTCACCGAAAGAGCGGATCGGTCCCACTGAGATTGCAATGTAAATTCAGTGTTTCCTTTTTATAACTTTTCGGTCTCACCGAAAGAGCAAATCGGTCCCACCGAGTTTACCTGACCAACTCTCTGGTTAGATTATTACCAAAATCGGTCTCACCGAGTTTGTGTAATCGGTCTCACCGAGATTACGTTATGCCCTAACCCTAACAAAATCGGTCCTACCGAGTTGTATGTCCCCACCGAAAATCTCTAACGGTCACTAGGTTTACTATTTCGGTCTGACCGAGTTTGTTGATTCGGTCCCACCGAGATTGGTAAATTGTGTGTAACGGTTGGATTTTGTGTGGAGGCTATATATACCCCTCCACCTCCTCTTCATTCTTGGAGAGAGCCATCAGAACACATCTACACTTCCAACTCATATGTTCTGAGAGAGAACCACCTACTCATGTGTTGAGACCAAGATATTCCATTCCTACCATATGAATCTTGATCTCTACCCTTCCCCAAGTTGCTTTCCACTCAAATCTTCTTTCCACCAGATCCAAATCCTATGAGAGAGAGTTGAGTGTTGGGGAGACTATCATTTGAAGCACAAGAGCAAGGAGTTCACCATCAACACACCGTTTGTTACTTCTTGGAGAGTGGTGTCTCCTAGATTGGCTAGGTGTCACTTGGGAGCCTCCGACAAGATTGTGGAGTTGAACCAAGGAGTTTGTACGGGCCAGGACATCGCCTACTTCGTGAAGATCTACCGCTAGTGAGGCAAGTCCTTCGTGGGCGATGGCCATGGTGGGATAGACAAGGTTGCTTCTTCGTGGACCCTTCGTGGGTGGAGCCCTCCGTGGACTCGTGCAACCGTTACCCTTCGTGGGTTGAAGTCTCCATCAACGTGGATGTAGGATAGCACCACCTATCCGAACCACGGGAAAAACATCCGTGTCTCCAATTGCGTTTGAATTCTCCAAACCCTTCCCTTTACATTCTTGCAAGTTGCATGCTTTACTTTCCGCTGCCAATGTACTCTTTGCATGCTTGCTTGAATTGTGTGATGATCGCTTGACTTGTCCTAAAATAGCTAAAATCTGCCAAGAACTAAAATTGGGAAAAGGTTAAGTGTTTATTTGGTAAAGAAATCTAATCACCCCCCCCCCTCTAGACATACTTTCGATCCTACAATCCCCAAGATTTGGCTTTTAGGTGTACTTTGATTATCTTGGGGGTTCCATGGGCATCCCCAAGCTTAGGCTCTTTCCACTCCTTGTTCCATAATCCATCAAATCTTTACCCAAAACTTGAAAACTTCACAACACAAAACTTAAAGTAGAAAATCTCGTGAGCTCCATTAGCGAAAGAAAACAAAAGACCACTTCAAGGTACTGTAATGAACTCATTCTTTATTTATATTGGTGTTAAACCTACTTAATTCCAACTTCTTTATGGTTTAGAAACTATTTTATTAGCCATAGATTCATCAAAATAAGCAAACAATACACGAAAAACAGAATCTGTCAAAAACAGCACAGTCTATAGTAATCTGTAGCTAGCACAAGATCTGGAACCCCAAAAATTCTAAAATAAATTGATGGATGTGAGGAATTTATCTATTAATCATATGAAAAAATATTAACTAAATAAAACTTTCCAAATAAAAATGGCAGCAGTTCTCGTGAGCGCTAAAGTTTCTGTTTTTTATAGCAAGATTAACACGACTTTCCCCAAGTCTTCCCAACGGTTCTACTTGGCACAAACACTAATTAAACACAAAAAACACAACCTAAACAGAGGCTAGATAAATTATTTATTACTAAACATGAGCAAAAATCAAGGAATAAAAATAAAATTGGGTTGCCCCCCAACAAGCGCTATCGTTTAAAGCCCCTAACTAGGCATAAAAAAGCAAGGATAGGTCTAGGTATTGCCATCTTTGGTAGGCAACCCATAAGTGGCTCTCATAATAGATTCATAAGGTAATTTAATTTTCATTCTAGGAAAGTGTTCCATGCCTTTCCTTAACGGAAATTGGAATCTAATATTTCCTTCCTTCATATCAATAATTGCACCAATCGTTCTAAGGAAAGGTCTACCAAAAATAATAGGACATGAAGGATTGCAATCTATGTCAAGAACGATAAAATCTACGGGCACATAATTCCTATTTACAACAATAAGAACATTATTAATTCTTCCCATAGGTTTCTTAATAGTGGAATTCGCAAGGTGCAAGTTTAGAGAGCAATCATCAAAATCACGGAAACCTAACAAATCACACAAAGTCTTTGGAATCGTGGAAACACTAGCACCCAAATCACACAAAGCATAGCATTCATGATATTTAATCTTAATTTTAATAGTTGGTTCCCACTCATCATAAAGTTTTCTAGGGACAGAAACTTCCAACTCAAGTTTTTCTTCATAAGATTGCATCAAGGCATCAACGATATGTTTAGTAAACGCTTTATTTTGACTATAAGCATGAGGAGAATTTAGCATGGATTGCAACAAGGAAATATAATCAATCAAAGAGCAATTTTTGATAATTAAATTCCTTGAAATTCAAAATAGTGGTTTAGCAACATCTAGGGTTTTAATTTCTTCAATCCCACTTTCATCAAATTTAGCATCAAGATCTAAAAACTCTGAATTTTTGGAACGCCTTCTAGGTAAAGGCGGATCATATTCAGTCCCATCATTATCAATATTCATATTGCAAAACAATGATTTAATAGGGGACACATCAATAACTTTTAGATCTTCATCTTTATTTTCATAGGAACTAGAAGAACACGCTCTTATGAAGGCATCTTTCTTAGCACGCACCCTACCGGTTCTTTCTTTGCACTCATCAATGGGAATTCTCATGGCTTTGAGAGACTCCCTAATATCATGCTTAGGAGGAATAGATCTAAGTTTCTAAGAATCAACATTAAGAGAAATTCTATCAACGTTCCTAGCCAACTCATCAATCTTAAGCAATTTTTATTCAATCAAAGCATTGAAATTCTTTGGCGAAATAATAAATTCTTTAATATTAGATTCAAAATCAGAGGGCATCTTATTATAATTTCCATAAGAATTGTTTTAGGAATTACCATAATTATTAGAGGGATTACTAGGATAAGTCCTACGATCAAAATTTCCTCTATATGTGTTGTTACCAAAATTGTTCCTAACAACAAAATTTACATCCATAGATACATTATTATTCTCAATCAAAGTAGACAAGGGCATATCATTAGGATCAGAAGAAACACTCTTACTAGCAAATAATTTCATAAGTTCATCCATCTTTCCACTCAAAACATTAATTTCTTCTATCGCATGCAACTTTTTATTAGTAGATCTTTCAGTATGCCATTGGGAATAATTAACCATAATATTATCTAGGAGTTTAGTAGCTTCTCCTAAAGTGATTTCCATAAAAGTTCATCCCGAGGCCGAATCTAAAAGATTTCTAGAAGCAAAATTCAATCCGGCATAAATTTTTTGTATAATCATCTACAAATTCAAACCATGAGTAGGGCAATTACGTATCATTAATTTCATCCTCTCCCAAGCTTGTGCAACATGTTCATGACCAAGTTGCTCAAAATTCATAATATAGTTTCTATGGGAGATGATCTTAGCGGCAGGAAAATACTTAGAGATAAAAGCATCTTTGCACTTGTTCCAAGAATCAATACTATTTTTGGGCAAAGACGAAAACTAAGTTTTAGCACGATCTCTAAGCGAAAAAGGAAATAGCTTCAATTTAACAATATCATTATCCACATCTTTCTTCTTTTCATATCACACAAATCAACGAACTATTTGGATGGGTAGCGGCATCTTCACTAGGAAGGCTGGAAAACAGATCTTTCATGACAAGATTCATCAAAGCGGCATTAATTTCACAAGATTGAGCATCGGTAAGAGGAGCAATCGGAGTGCTAATAAAATCATTGTTGTTGGTATTGGTAAAGTCACACAATTTAGTATTATCTTGAGCCATCGTGACAAGCAAGAAATCCAACACACAAGCAAACAAAAAGCAAGCGGGCAAAAAGAGGCAAATAGAAAAAGAGAGGGAGGATAGAGAGAGAGAGAGGGCGAATAAAACGGCAAGGGTGAAGTGGGGGAGAGGAAAACGAGAGGCAAATGGCTAATAATGTAATGCGGGAGATAAGGGTTGTGATGGGTACTTGGTATGTTGACTTTTGCGTACCCCGGCAACAGCGCCAGAAATGGCTCGTTGTCGGGAGTCAAATCTTCACTTGCGCGAACCTCCCCGACAACGCCGCCAGAAATTCTTCTGCTACCTCTTGAGCACTGCGTTGGATTTCCTTGAAGAGGAAAGGATGATGCAGCAAAGTAGCGTAAGTATTTCCCTCATTTTTTGAGAACCAAGGTATCAATCCAGTAGGAGGCTACGTGCGAGTCCCTCGTACCTACACAAAACAAATAGCTCCTCGCAACCAACGCGATAAGGGGTTGTCAATCCCTTCACAATCACTTACGAGAGTGAGATCTGATAGATATGATAAGATAATATTTTTGGTATTTTTATGATAAAGATGCAAAGTAAAATAAAAGCAAAGTAAAAAGCAAAGGAAGTAACTAAGTATTGGAAGATTAATATGATGAAGATAGACCCGGGGGCCATAGGTTTCACTAGTGGCTTCTCTCAAGAGCATAATTATTTTACGGTGGGTGGAATTACTGTTGAGCAATTGACAGAATTGAGCATAGTTATGAGAATATCTAGGTATGATCATGTATATAGGCATCACGTTCGAGACAAGTAGACCGACTCCTGCCTGCATCTACTACTATTACTCCACTCATCGACCGCTATCCATCATGCATCTAGAGTATTAAGTTCATGAAAACAGAGTAACGCCTTAAGCAAGATGGCATGATGTAGAGGGATAAATTCATGCAATATGATAAAACCCCCCATCTTGTTTTCCTCGATGGCAACAATACAATATGTGCCTTGCTGCCCCTACTGTCACTAGGAAAGGACACCGCAAGATTGAACCCAAAGCTAAGCACTTCTCCCATTGCAAGAAAGATCAATCTAGTAGGCCAAACCAAACTGATAATTCAAAAAGACTTGCAAAGATAACCAATCATACATAAAAGAATTCAGAGAAGATTCAAATATTGTTCATAGATAATCTTGATCATAAACCCACAATTCATCGGTCTCAACAAACACACCGCAAAAAGAAGATTACATTGAATAGATCTCCAGAAGAGAGGGGGAGAACATTGTATTGAGATCCAAAAAGAGAGAAGAAGCCATCTAGCTAATAACTATGGACCCGAAGGTCTGAAGTAAACTACTCACACTTCATCGGAGAGGCTATGGTGTTGATGTAGAAGCCCTCTGTGATGGATGCCCCCTCCGGCGGAGCTCCGGAATAGGCCCCAAGATGGGATCTCGTGGATACAGAAAGTTGCGACAGTGGAATCAGGGTTTTGGCTCAGTACCTGATCGTTTGGGGGTACTTAGGTATATATATGAGGAAGGAGTACGTCGGTGGAGCAATAGGGGGCCCATGAGGGTGGAGGGCGCGCTTGGGGGGGGGGGGGGGGTAGGCGCGCCCCCCTACCTTGTGGCCTCCTCCTTTATTTCTTGACGTAGGGTCCAAGTCTCCTGGATCATGTTTGGACTCTGTTTGATATTCCTTTTCTTCGAAACCCTGAAATAGGCAAAAAAACATCAATTCTGGGCTGGGCCTCCGGTTAATAGGTTAGTCCCAAAAATTATATAAAATTGGATAATAAAGCCCAATAATGTCTGAAACAGTAGATAATATAGCATGGAGCAATAAAAATTATAGATACTTTCTGTCCTTGGAGAGGTATCAGAGAGGCATAAGCTAACATACATTCTCTCCTTGGATCATATGCACTTATGATTGGAACTCTAGCAAGCATCTGCAACTACTAAAGATCATTAAGGTAAAACCCAACCATAGCATTAAAGTAGCAAGCCCTCTCTATTCCCATACGCCATAACCCACTTATCTCAGTTTGTGTTTCTATCACTCACGCAACGCAGACAATAAGAAAACCATGACCATATTGCAAACCCTACAATGGGGATCCCTCACTCTTGAGTGACTTGGAGAGCACCATAGGACAACACCAATAATAAAACAGGCAACTCAAATCAATCACGATCATCAATTAACCCATAGGACAAAACAGATCTACTCAAATATCATAGGATAGCCATACAACATTGGTAAATAATATAGCGTTGAGCACCATGTTTAAGTAGATATTATAGCAGGGAGAAGAGGTGTTACACCACTGCATAGAGGGGGAGAGAGTTGGTGATGACGGCAGTGAAGTTGTTGGTGTAGATTGCGGTCAGGATGATGGCCCCGGCGACGTTCCGGCGCCACCGGGAGAGAGGGGAGAGAGCCCCCTTCTTCTTATTCTTCCTTGACACCCCCCCCTAGATGGGAGAAGGGTTTACCACATGGTCCTTGGCTTCCATGGCGGCGGAGGGGCGGGAGCCCCTCTGAGATTGGATCTCTCTCTCTGTTTCCTTCAGTTTCTGCGCTCCCAGATTCTGGCCTTTCACCGTTTCTTAAATTCCGGGAGATCCGTAACTCCGATTGGCTCAAATTTTAACATGATTTTTATCCGGATATTAGCTTTGTTGCGCCATAAGAAGGGTACCAACCGCGTTACGGAGTGGCCACAAGGACCAGGGGTGCGCCCTCCGTCCTTGTTAGCCCCTCGGGCATCGTCTCGCGTTGATTATTTTATCCAAAAATCACATATATTCCAAAAAAAATCTCTGTAAGTTTTTATCCCGTTTAGAATCCGTTTGATTTCGATTTTCTGTGAAACAAAAAACATGCAACAAACAAAAACTGGCACTAGGCACTGGATCAATATGTTAGTCCCAAAAAATAGTATAAAAAGTTGCCAAAAGTATCTAAAAGTTGTAGAATATTGGCATGGAACAATCAAAAATTATAGATCGCACCATTTCTAATAAAGTACAGTTATGACATTTGGACACACCATTACGCTGTGGTGTTCCAGGGGCATGAGTTGTGGAACTATTCAACATTGTTTTAAATGAAGGCCAAACTCGTAACTCAAATATTTGCCTCTGTGATTAGATCGTAGAAACTTTATTTTCTTGTTACGATGATTCTCCACTTCACTCTGAAATTCTTTGAACTTTTCAAATGTCTCAGACTTGTGTTTCATTAAGTAGATATACACATATCTTCTCAAATCATCTGTGAAGGTCAGAAAATAACGATACCCGTCGCGGGCGCCAACACTCATCGCACCACATACATCGGTATGTATTATTTCCAGCTAGGAAAAGGGCCCGTGAGTTGCAACGGGACGATTAAATAGTGCCTATTGTAGCCTGTCCTGAAAACTTAAGCATGTGCGGTATTGCTCTGTACATAACATTAAGTGTCATGTTTCATGCTTGTCTTGAATAAAGAGATAAATGCAATCATTTTTATAGCTGGGTAATATACAGGAAGTGATGATGATCTTAACAATGAAACGGGAGAGCTTCCGAAGTACAAGATTGCATCATCCCTTCTTCAAAAAAATTCACTTAACCCGACAAACTAATAGGGGCACTACTTATGCCACCTAACATGCAAAATTACCGAACCAAAAAGATGCACTATGCATTTTGGATCAATTCATTTCCTAATGATTTAAAATATACCAGATGTACTTAAAAGAACATGTTTTCGAAGCTGTAGTATATAAGTAACATGTCATTACCGTGTTGATAATTTATTGAAGAACGTAAGATCCGAAACAGTATATAGTTCAAGGTAGAACATATTAGCTATATTATCAGCCCGAAAAGAAAAGGGGACAATTAATATCAGAACGAAAGGCACAAGATCTAACCTGTACTTTTTGTTCCATGGAGTGATTTATTGAGCACACGTCCTTAATAGAAGATATGTTCCCCACATATGAAAAAGTTAAGATTGAGCTTGTTCCATTTAACTTCAAGCGCCAATGGCATCCTTTAAAGGAGACAGATTTGTCGACATCAAACACACCGGAGATACTAAGAATTTCACTGTAAGGGAACATTAGATAAAAATAATGAAGATAACGAAGAAAAGATTGTGATAGAATTAGTCATGGATTTACCAGGCGGAAAATCAATCGGTCAACAACATTAACTCTATTCATCATGAGTAAACAAAACAAAACAAAACAAAACAAAACAAACAATCTTTAGACTGATAATGATACAACGCTAGCAATCATTTAAGCCTATTGGATAATTTGGGAAGAGCTAATGAGACGTTGCAGTATGCTACTGGTATTTTGTCAATCCTTAGCTCATAGCAATGCATGCATCAAACAGCCTGCACATGGACATGTCGGAAAAGATCATTAGGAGAATGCCGCTAAACATAGCAGCATCTACAAAGGATAGACCGAAAAGCCATGGATTTTCATGCAAGTTCAGCGCATTGACCATCATGTCTGTTTGGTTAAGAGATGCACATAATATAGCATTGGACATTAAATAAATCTGAACAAAGTGAATAAAAAATACAACAAAAGTAGGTCGGTTGGGTAATAATTAACCTGCAAATATCACGTTGAGAAATGTAATTGAGAAATATCTTATGCAATAAACAATGGTAAATATGTACTATCATTGAATTATGGTAAACTAACTTTTTGTACATTAGACTGAGGACCAGTGACCCCCAGTATAGAAGAGAGCATAGAGCTATAAATGTGATGCGACTCTCTTTATATGATTATACCACAAACCATCCACGAATCGGTCAACACATCATTCCAATATAATATAGATGTAGTGCCATGGAGCCCATCTGCTGGTAGAAGCATGCTAGCTTGCGGATACAAACATACATGAATGGGTCAGGGAGTGATTTGTAATTTCAGTGAAAACATGAATGGCATTGTTTTGATTTTGAATCTCTACTGAGATGAAAGTGAAAACACGGTAGGACCAAAGCATCACAAACATGTAATTGCATTGCCTGCCACTCTGTAAAAAGCTGCAAGAAGCGTAGCTGCATGAATGTTGAAGCAATCTTGTAGGGATATCACATACACCCTGATCTGCAGCTCCTCTTCTCCCGTGGTTTTGAGAATTCTTAAGGTTAATTAAAACTTGTCTTATTGAGCTAGACTTGAGGGCCTCCGTTGTTAGTTATTCCCTACAACTCCAATATTTTAGCTCCATAGCTGAACCTTTCATTTTTTACGCGGGTAGCTAAACCTTACATGTCTCTATGTAAACTCACCTGTTTGTGCTGTTGTGCATTACAATAACTGAATTGCCTTGATAAAAAAACTGAAGCACCAGTGGTCTAGTTGTGATAGTAGAATGCATTGTGGTCAAAGATTATGTAATGAAATGGAAAAATATTCATTAATGACAGACCATGAAGGGATAACATAATGTGAGCAAAAATTGTGCTCTGTTAACCTCAGTGACTGAGAATTAACATATATTTTAGTTAGCGTCAATGAGCATTAGCTGCCCTACTGCCATGTCTCACGATGTTTCGGACGGCCATGGTCTGCATTCATCGCTCAAATTAGAAGAAATGTCATTGTAAAAGACTCTCCATCCACACCGCTGAATGCTGTAACATCATGGTCTGTGCGAGTGGCTAGCCATGGTGACGGAGATGCGAGACCAGATGGGCTTACTATTGATTGGCGAGAGCATTCACCTTGGGGCACCGACAGCCTGGGCAAATCCCGCCAATGTCGATGAAAAAGGCGATGACCGTAATAGCGAAGAATCCCTTCTTGCCCTGCGTGCGGCATTGAATGTGAGGACGGGAATGTCCATCTCGACGATGCGGTGCCAGATGGGGCGAGTGTTGGTTGATCAGGCGGCAACTGGCGTCAGTGGCGAAATGTGGAGTTTGCAACAATCACGCTATGCGCTGGCTGCGCACCGCCACGACATGACATGATCCTTTCCTTGCATTCCCTGAATCTTGGTAGTACAAAGAATAGATTGGTAAGTTCAGAAAGTGAAAAAGATTATAATTGATGATGCATATATTAAAATTGGGATACCTTAATTAAAATTGTAGCAAATATATGTGTACCATAGTAGTAAAATTAAAATGCTTAGATCTAAAATTAAATCGACCAGACTTCCACATTTGTTCTGCATTTGTTTAAATTAAGACACACTCAAAATGTATATGTTTCAGTTAATGTGAGAGATACTAAAAATTAGCCACGACAGAATGCAAGAAAAAAGATCATCACGAAAGATGCATAGTACTGAAAGGTGAAAGCCATGGCATATGCGATTTCTTAACGAATAAAGAAACCAATAGTAGTACACACCAAGATTAAATTAGTAAACTTCTATAAGCTGTTGGCAATGGAGTAGCATCGACTCAGGAAAAATTCATGGGCATACAAGCTGTTCGCATTGTTTTAGCCGGTGGAGAAATTGATAGCAGAACTGCATCACCTACAATTTCAGAATTGCCTCACTTATAACATCAATACATTGCCTGTATAACAGAAATATGCTTGACTCAGCTAGCTCTAACACAGAGAGGTGTTGTGTCAGGTTCAACCAAACTCTGAATTGCAAGAATAATTTGGTGAAATATGCTTCTTTGCTAGTTTGAGCAACGACAACATCATCAATCAATTTAGAAAAGATAACAACAATAGACCATCGTGTCGGCGTTCTGGGAATGGGGTCCCCCAGACTTGCCTGCCTGCGGCCAGCGGCATGGCTCAAAGGAGGCCCAGCATGGCCCATCTTCATCAACACAAGGCTCAAGACCCTCGCGAGGAGCCAAGCCTCGCGGGGCGGACGACACGGTGTATCCTCAGGCGCAGCCTCCTCAGGCTGGCTCGCGAGGAGGCGGAGGAATCAAGGCGGGGTACCTTGCGAGGTGCCCATGACGCAAGCCATGACGATCGAGGGTTCCAGGCGGGCGCCAGCGCGCGCAGCGTCCTTCTTTCCTCTTTGGTGCAAAGGGGGCAAGCGCAGCCGCGGAGTACCGAGGCATTAGGCAAAGGTTGCCATTTCGGTGCAACGAGGCCAAGACCAGGAGGACTACGAGACGGAGGTCACCATGGAGCCCAGCACGGCGTCACCACAGAGCCTTTCACAGGCGAAGACCAACTTTAGTTAGGATAAGTGTACTAGATGTTCCCCTTCGAAATGGCCAGTTGTTGGCGCCCTTCCCGCTCAATATTTGGGAAGAGGCCCAGAGCCTTTGCCTATAAATAGGACCGGCCACCCACGTAGCAAGGGGTTTGGTTCGGTCGGTTTGATCTCAACCCAGGATGTTCGAAATCAAAGAGAGAGAGAGAGAGAGAGAGAGAGAGAGAGAGAGAAGGGTGACTGAACTCCTCCTAGCAGTTCATCCCCCCAGCCAAGAACAGACCCTCGCGAGGCTGTTCTTCCTTGTATCGTTCATCATCATCAGCCCGAAGAGGCAATCCACCCACCACACACTGGAGTAGGGTATTACACCACAATGGTGGCCCGAACCAGTATAAACCTTGTGTCTCTCGCGCAGTTCTTTTAGTAGTTTAGATCTTTGTGAGACGGGGAGGTAGAGGGCGTGATCTCCGTGCGCACCCTAGTGTTCGAACCTTAAGGGTCTGCCGGAACCCGTGAATCCGACATTTGGCGCGCCAGGTAGGGGTGCGCCGGAATCTGTCCTCCACCACTCCGTTCTCCTCCGACCGTCGCATCCATGTCCGAAGCTCGCCGGGCCCGCGCCGAGCGCCGGGCCACCATCGCTTCTCGCGTCGCCCAGACGGCCCCCGTCGGTGGGCGTCCTCGTCGTTCCCCGTTGCCCGCCGTCAACGCCGCCACCGGCCCGGCGGGGGGAGAGTAGCAGGCATCGTCTCAGCATCCATCCGTGCGCCAAGACGGCCGCACCGCTACTCCATCACTCGCACCAGCCGGTTCTTCGTCCCGCGCGCTCCGCGCACCCTTGGAGGCTCGAGCTGCGCTCCTCGCGGCAAACGAGCTCCTGCGCTACCGCCCCGTCGACGACATCTACAAAGAGTGGCTCGACCGCATCGCCGAGCTTGTCCGCGCCGCAGGGGGCTCTTCTGCGCCGTCCGTTCCTCTGCGCCACACCCCGCCCCGCGCGGGCAACGAAGCTCCAGAGGCGCACGAGCCGCCTCCTCTCCAAGAAGATGCCATGGCTCCAAGGCGCTTGGCCCCTGGGCGGAACCCGCTCAGTCAGGTGCCAGCGCAACAAGAACGGAGCTGCCAAGAAGTCCCTCGCCCGCAAGGAGCTGCCAGGGCGCTCCCTGCTCCGGCACGCCGCGACCCTGCTCCAGCTCCGGCGCGCCAAGACCCCGCTCTGCTCCTAGCTGCAGCGCGTGGGGACCCTCAAGACCAAGCTCTCCATCAGCCGAAGCCTTTCGTGGCCACCGCCGGCTGCCGTGCCTACACCACTGAGCTGTGCAGCGTCGCATGGCCCGGCAAGTTCAAGCCAGACCTGCCTCCTCGCTACGACGGCACAACTGACCCCGCAGAGTTCCTCCAGCTCTATGAGCTGGGCATCGAGGCTGCCAGCGGGGATGAAAAGGTCATGGCGAACTGGTTTCCCATGGCGCTCAAGGAAGGAGCTCGAACCTGGCTCCTGAATCTGGCTCCAGGCATGATCTCCTCCTGGGACCAGATGCGCACACGCTTCATCGCCAACTTCCAAGGTACTCGCGACCGGCCACCCGCCGTGAGCGACATGCGCCGCATCAAGCAACAACCCGGAGAGACCCTGCAAAAGTACATCCAGCGCTTCAACAGCGCGCGCCTCAAGATCCCCAAGGTGTCCGAGGAAGCCATCATCTCGGCCTTCTCCGATGGCGTGCGCGATGTCAAGATGAAGGAGGAGCTGGCGATGCATGAAAACCTCTGCACCTCCTTGGAGCTGTTCAACTTGGCGACCAAGTGCGCCAGGGCTGAGGAGGGACATCTCTCCCTCCTCGAGCTGCCTGCCGCGGACCCAGAAGAGAAGAAGCCCAAGGCCAAGGACGTGAAGCGCAAGGGGGCTGCCGTACTCACCGCAGAACCAGACACCAAGCGGGGCAAGGATCTGCCCGAATCCTCCAGGGGCAGCCGGTACTGTGTGTACCACGACCTCCACACCGACAACACCAACGAATGCCAAGAACTCCGCGCCGTGCGAGAAGGAAGGATCGGCCGTCGCCCTGACCGTGCTGACCAGAGCTATGGCCGAGGAGGGGGAAGAAACCCAGGACGATGGGAAGATCGCGGCCCACGCCAGGGGTGGCGTGACCAACCTCGCGAGGACCGCTGGCGGGACCTGCCTCGCGAGGGAGACTGGAGGGATCAGCCTTGTGAGGATCGCCCTCATGGCAACGCAGGCCTACCTCCGCTGCCGCCTCAGCCGAGGAGGAACGAAGACCGCCATCAAGACGAGGGGGCTGGGGGCTTCCAAGAGCCAAGCGCAATTGCCTGCATCCTGGGCGGAGCTCAAGCCCCAGCCTCTCAACGTATCTTCAAGCAGTTTGCCCGTGAAGTGAATGCAGTTCTCCCAAGCTCGAAACAACGCGCCCCCTCAGGTGGTCGGCATGCGCCATCACGTTCAGCTCAGCGGACCAGCTCAAGTGCGCGGCCACGGCAGGAGTCCTCCCGATGCTTTGCTCCCCAGTCATCAGCAACGTGCTAGTCACCAAGACCCTCATCGATGGTGGGGCAGGGCTCAACGTCCTGTCCGTGGAAACATTCAACAATCTCCAAGTACCCTATGACCAGCTTCAGCCAACCAAGCCCTTCTCCGGAATCACCAACGGTACCACGGTCCCGATCGGGCAGGTCCGCCTCCCTGTCACCTTCGGGCCCGCATCAATTACCGCACCAAGCTCATCGACTTCGACGTCGCCCACATCCGCCTGCCGTACAACACCATCCTCAGGTACCCAGCGCTGGCCAAGTTCTTGGCCGTGACTCACCACGGCTACAACGTCCTCAAGATGCCAGGAAGTGGCGTCGTCATCACGGTGCCTTGTGAAGAGAAGGATGCAGTGTGTTCCCTGGAGCGAGCCTATCAGGCCGCGTCGCTAGAAGACCCAGATCGCGGAAGCAGGAGGCTTCCTGAGACCACCCCCAAGATGAAGAAGACATCGTCAGCCTCGGCCCCCCAGGAGGCAGGCCCCTCAGGGCCCATGTCTGCCCAGGGGGACCCCCATCCATCGCATAGGAAAGCGCGCCCGGTGCCTTCCTCGGGCAGGGCTCGGGGGCTCTCACCTGGAGAGCCACCGACCTAGCCAGGGTCACGAGGGAGGCGCTTGGGCACCATGTGGAGGCGTGCTTCGAAGCACGTTTCCCCCGAGAAGGAGCCAGGCAAGGAAGGTCAGACCAGCAGGAGTTCGTTAACAAGGCCATTCAAGAACTACAGGAGTCAAGGATCATGAGAGGTGGCCGCCGCCTACCAGCTGTGGCCCCACATCCAGGCGAGGATGGTGGGCTGCGCGTCTACGTCGATGTACCAGGGCTCAATCAGATCGCCACAACGGAGCGTCTCTGGCCCTCGCAAGTGGGGCACTGCGGGGGTCCACCCCACAGCTATGTTCGCATGCCTTACGGCCTGCCGAGCATGGCTGCGGCGTACCAGCGCCTCATGAGGGGCATCATGGAGGCTCAGGAAGACATGCGTTTCGCGGCCTTGTCGGAGATGAAGACAGCTCGCAAGGAGCCACCAGCGCCTCCGGAGCCTCCCGAGGCCCCGGGGCCTGGGGGCTCATGAGGATCTGCTTCCGCAGCCCACCGAGTCTGCCGCACCAACGCCACTTCGCCGACGACATCCTTAGGTGACATCTTTCAAGCATCATTCCCAGCTGGGAGCGCCCTCCTAGGGTTGCATCACTCCCAGGCCGCGTGGGTCCGTCCCTGCGGCATGTATCCCCTTTTATTTCTCGGTCGTTAGTTTGCCTTGCTGGGGGCGCCCCTCGGGCTGCATCATCCCCAAGCCGCTCGGGCTAGGCCCAGCGGCGTGTTTCTCCCTCGTGTTCATTTCCAACTATGCATTCGCCTATCACGCTTGATTGCTTGATGCCTGTTCGCGGCATCCCTTCTTCTCCATGTCGGCCACTTGCACGTTAAAGGGGGGGTGCCTGAGCATCGCGACTCAGGGCTCGTACTGGCTCTCCAGCCCTCACCCTCTGGCCTTGTCCACGGCATCGCGACTTGGCATACCAGCGACGGCTGAGACAAGCTCGAGGGCCGGGACACATCTCAAGATACGGCCTAGTGCCAGGCGCAACCCGCCTAGAGGTAGGGCCTCGTGAGTCCCGCGCTGGCTCACGGGTGCCCAGATACACCTCACCTACTCCAACCAGCGAGCTCTTGAACGACTAACGATCGACTAATGACTGCCATGGCAACCCCATCTTCTTTCTGTGATGAACCTGCAGGATCCTTGGAGGGAACTGCGCTAGCCAAGGCCCTCACGGAGTTCCCTTCACCCTCGCCCGTGCGAACCGCTTGCACGTTAAAGGGGGGGTGCCTGAGCATCACGACTCAGGGCTCTTACTGGCTCTCCAGCCCTCACCCTCTGGCCTTGTCCACGACATCGCGACCTGGCATACTAGCGACGGCTGAGACCAGCTCGAGGGCTGGGACCTGAGGACGTAGAGCAGAAAGGGGAGCAGAGGCGAGGGAGAAGGGGCGCGTGAGGACCTCGCCGAGCAACTCCGTCCCAACTACCCCACGGACCTGACGATGCGCTGGGGGTGATCCCCGATCCTCAAGATAAGTCACCATCCGAAGCACTGGCTACCGTGGCACTACCCCCGCACCTAAAGCAATTCCGTACTAGCAACGTTGCTTCCCTTTCTCACCGAGCGACGACTGCTTGGGCGCCAAAGGGGACCTCCTGAGCATCGCGACTCAGGGGCTCTTACCGGACCCGTGTCGCTCACCTCCTGGCCTTGACCACGGCATCGCGACCTGGCATACCAGCGATGGCTCACGCCGCCTTGGGACTGGGACTTGTCGACACAGAGCACCAAGCCCTCGCGAGGTTCGAAAGGGAGAACTAAGCTATGACGAAATCAGCAAATCACACAAATCCATAGCAAAGGTCATGTATTAACAAACGAGACTACAGGCACCTTACAAGCCCTCGTGGGGCGCATTTTGATTCCTCGCAGGGAACGGATCCTAAGGGGTGCTAACTACATGAGCTCCTGCAAAAGATGCCATCATCAACAGTGGGCCGTCAGGCGCCGGCGCCAACCCCATCCAGATCAGGGTCGGCGACGGCTCGACGAGCCCGCCCTACTCTGGGAGCGGCGCCGACTCGGGGGCTCGTAGCTGTCGTCGCTCGTCTCTGGAGTCACGAAGATTTCGCTGGAGTCGCTGGATCCTCCGGCGCCTCCGCCAAGGGAGCGGTCGACGGGCCTAGCCCTCACCAGGGCAAGGTCCTGGCCACCTCTCCCGGAGCAACACTCCAGCCGGCGCCCGTTCGCGTCGAAGACCTTGAAGAACATCACCGCAGCGCCATCGTACTCCAGGTGGACCGCGAAGACGCCCCTCGCCTTGCAAACCCGGGCGATCTCTCTCCAGCCGCGGGACAAGTAGACCTCGCCCGGGGCAGCGACCACGACCTCTGCCTCGGTCGCGAGGGCGCTGCAGCCGGCGTGCTGCAGCCAGAGCTCCAGGGGCCCTCCTAGAGGGATGATGGAGGCGAAGAAGGGAGGCAGACGGACCCAGGACTGGAGAGGAACGACGACGTTGAGCATGAACTCTTGGGAGGAGCCCTCGGCGTGGATTCCAGGAGGAACAACCCACGCCTTCGTGACACGACGGCGCCTACGACGGCGCCGACCGCGGAGATCAGCATCGACACCTTCGGGGCCCTCACCGTGGGCATACAAGGGAAGTGGGAACCCCGGCGGAGCCCGCTCGCACCGGGGCCTCGGCTCCACCTGACGGTCTTCCTCGCCCCGGCTGCAAAGGGCGAGCCGTTTCTTCGGCAGGAGCGGGTCTAGCCCCTCTCGAGGAGCCTTTCCCTTCTCCGCTACAGAGAACCGGCGGATCGGAGCCATCGCAGCAAGACGGAGCAAGGATTGGGAAGAAGGAGACGCCAGGAGGAATGGACTGGAAGGGCACGCACAGCTTCGTACTTATAGCCGGCGAAGGCCAACCGCCGGCCTCCACGATCGCAGGTAATCATGACACGATTTGCATGCAGGGACTTGTCCACCTCGCGCGATCACCGAGGCGTCATGGGGAAGTGGAGACGCCCACGTCCCATCAACCGCCACGCGGCGCCCAAGACTGCAGGCTGTTAGGGCCCGTGGCGCTTCGCCCTTGCCCTTTCGCCTCTCAGCACGGCCAAGTCCATGCGCGCCTTGGGCCCGGGGGCTACTGTCGGCGTTTTGGGAATGGGGGTCCCCAAACTTGCCTGCCTGCGGCCTGCAGCGTGGCTCAAAGGAGGCCCAGCAAGGCCCATCTTCATCAACACAAGGCTCAAGACCCTCGCGAGGAGCCAAGCCTCGCGGGGCGGACGACACGGCGTATCCTCAGGCGCAGCCTCCTCAGGCTGGCTCGCGAGGAGGCGGAGGAATCAAGGCGGGGTACCTCGCGAGGTGCCCATGACGCAAGCCATGACGATCGAGGTTGCCAGGAGGGCGCCAGCGCGCGCAGCGTCCTTCTTTCCTCTTTGGTGCAAAGGGGGCAAGCGCAGCCGTGGAGTACCGAGGCATCAGGCAAAGGTTGCCATTTCGGTGCAACGACACCAAGACCAGGAGGACTACGAGGCGGAGGTCACCATGGAGCCCAGCACGGTGTCACCGTAGAGCCTTTCGCAGGCAAAGACCAACTTTAGTCAGGATAAGTGTACTAGATGTTCCCCTTCGAATTGGCCATTTGTTGGCGCCCTTCCCGCTTAATATTTGGGAAGAGGCCCAGGGCCTTTGCCTATAAATAGGACCAGCCACCCACGTAGCAAGGGGTTCGGTTCGGTCGGTTCGATCTCAACCCAGGACGATCGAAATCAAAGAAAGAGAGAGAGAAGGGTGACTGAACTCCTCCTAGCAGTTCATCCCCCCAGCCAAGAACAGACCCTCGCGAGGCTGTTCTTCCTTGTATCGTTCATAATCATCAGCCCCAAGAGGCAATCCTCCCACCACACACTGGAGTAGGGTATTACACCACAATGGTGGCCCGAACCAGTATAAACCTTGTGTCTCTCGTGCAGTTCTTTTAGTAGTTTAGATCTTTGTGAGACGGGGAGGTAGAGGGCGTGATCTCCGCGCGCACCCCAGTGTTCGAACCTTAAGGGTCTGCCGGAACCCATGAATCTGACACATCGATTGGGTGGAACATGGATCAACCACACATGAGAAAGAAAACCGGCTCTAGGTGACCTGATTAGGATGGATCATATAACATACCATCAAAAAATAAATTCAGAAAATAATACTGACATAATGAATCCTCCTCTTTCTCTCTTTTCTACCAGGAAAAACTGAAGCCCCGCCATGGCTTGAAGCTCTCCCTGCCAGCCATGGAGACCCGCATCTACCTGCAAGGAATTTGCGCCGCCGCGCCAGATCCGTCCGTCGCGCCCGTCCGCCGTCGCCCAGCTCCGGGGAGCTCCTGCCTAGGTTGCCGGATCCCTAGCTCCGGCCTTCCTCGTCGTCACCGACGAGGCGCCCAACCGCTCGAGCCGCCGCTTTGATCCGATCTAGAAGGTGGCAGGGTGGGCGGTGGCGGCGCGCGGTGAGGGGCGTGGAGATTGGGAGGCAGGGCGTGCGGTGGGAGGGGGTGATTTTCTTTCCTTTCTCTCAGGCGTACCGGTTCGTATTAGACTGCAGGTTCAATGAAAAAAACCACAGGGATCTTGGTGTAAAAGGGCACGACGGTGAGCCCGACATACGCGATGAATGAACAATTTTTTAGTACCACCTCGCATACATGTTGTAAATTCAAAGTGAAAACGTAAACTTATGAGAAGAAGCGTATTGTGACGGTGGACCCACGGAGTCAATCCGTGCTTTATTATTAGGGAGAGATAAGTCATTAGCTCGCTCCATTGTTTCGGAGACCAGAGTTTTAGTCATCTTGCCCATGAGGCATGGCTCGCAAGTATCAAATGATTCATAATCATGTGATTCCAAAAGCCCATCTGCATGGATTTTCTTCATGCGCTTTTACGCCAATATGACCTAAACGGCAATGCCACAAATATGTTGCACTATCATTATCAACTTTGCATCTTTTGGCATCAATATTATGAATTTGTGTATCACTACGATCGAGATTCAATAAACCATTTACATTGGGTGGATGACAACATAAGGTTTTATTCATGTAAATAGCACACCAATTATTCTCTGACTTAAATGAATAACCGTATCGCAATAAACATGATCCAATCATATTCATGCTTAACTCAAACACCAAATAACACTTATTTAGGTCCAATACTAATCCCGAAGGTAGAGAGAGTGTGCGATGGTGATCTTATCAACCTTGGAATCACTTCCAACACACATCGTCACCTCGCCCTTAACTAGTCTCTGTTCATTTTGCAACTATTGTCTTGAGTTACTAATCTTAGCAACTGAACCGGTATCAAATACCCTGGGGTTACTATGAACACTAGTAAAGTACACATCAATAACATGTATATAAAATATACCTTTGTTCACTTTGACATCCTTCTTATCCGCCAAGTATTTGGGGTAGTTTCGCTTCCAGTGACCATTCCCTTTACAGTAGAAGCACTCAGTTTCAGGCTTAGGTCTAGCTTTGGGCTTCTTCACGGGAGTGGCAACTTGCTTGTCATTCTTCTTGAAGTTCCCTTTCTTTTCCTTTGCCCTTTTTCTTGAAACTAAAGGTCCTTTCAACCATCAACATTTGATGCTTTTTCTTGATTTCTACCTTCGCCGATTTCAGAATCGCGAAGAGCTCGGGGATCATTTTCATCATCCCTTGCATATTATAGTTCATCACGAAGTTCTAGTAGCTTGGTGATAGTGACTAGAGAACTCTGTCAATCACTATCTTATCTGGAAGATTAACTCCCACTTGATTCAAGTGATTGTACTACTCAGACATCCTGAGTACATGCTCACTGGCTTAGCAATTCTCCTCCATCTTGTAGGCAAAGTACTTGTTAGAGGTCTCATACCTCTCGACGCAGGCATGAGTCTGAAGTACTAATTTCAACTCTTGGAACATCTTGTATGCTCCGTGGCATTCAAAACGTTTTTGAAGTCCCGGCTGTAAGCCGTAAAGCATGGTGTACTAAACTATCAAGTAGTCATCATACCGAGCTTGTCAAATGTTCATAATGTCTGCATCTGCTCTTGCAATAGGTCTGTCACCTAGCGGTGCATCAAGGACATAATTCTTTTATGTAGCAATGAGGATAATCCTGAGATCACAGACCCAGTCCGCATCATTGCTACTATCATCTTTCAATTTAGTTTTCTCTAGGAACATATAAAAACATAGGGCAGCTACAATGCGAGCTATTAATCTACAACATAGATATGCAAATCCTGTCAAGACTAAGTTCATGATAAATAAAGTTCAATTAATTAAATTACTTAAGAATCCCTACTTAGATAGACATCCCTTGAGTTATATAAATGCTTACGTGATCCAAATCAACTAAACCATGTCCGATCATCACGTGATGGAGTAGTCTTCAATGGTGAACATCTCTATGTTGATCATATACACTATATGATTCACGTTCAACCTTTCGGTCTCCAGTGTTCCGAGGCCATGTCTGTACATGCTAGGATCTTAAAGTTTAACCCGAGTATTCCGCATGTGCAAAATTGTCTTGCACCCGTTGTATGTGAAGGTAGAGCGTATAACACCCGATCATCACGTGGTGTCTCAGTACGACGAACTGTCGCAACGGTGCATACTCACAGAGAACACTTATAACTTGAAATTTTAGTGAGGGCTCATCTTATAATGCTACCGCCATACTAAGCAAAATAAGATGCATAAAAGATAAACATCACATGCAATCAAAATATGTGACATGACGTGGCCATCATCATCTTGTGCCTTTGATCTCCATCTCCAAAGCACTATCATGATCTCCATCGTCACTGGCTTGACACCTTGATCTCCATCGTAGTGTCGTGGTTCTCTCACCAACTATTTCTTCTACAACTATCGTTAATGCATAGTGATAAAGTAAAGCAATTACGTGGAGTTTGCATTTCATACAATAAAGCGACAACCATAAGGCTCCTGCGAGTTGTCGATAACTTTTACAAAACATGATCATCCCTTACAATAACATATATCACATCATTTCCTGACCATATCATATCACATCACAACATGCCCTGCAAAAACAAGTTAGACGTCCTCTACTTTGTTGTTGCAAGTTTTATGTGGCCGCTACGGGCTTCTAGCAAGAACCGTTCTTACCTACGCATCGAAACGACAATGATGATTTTATCAAGTTTGCTATTTCAACCTTCAACAAGGACCGGCCATAGTCAAATTCGATTCAACTAAAGTTGGAGAAACAAACACCCGCCATCCACCTTTATGCAAAACTAGTTGCATGTCTGTCGGTGGAACCGGTCTCATGAACGTGGTCATGTATGGTCGGTCCGGGTCGCTTCATCCAACAATACCACCAAATCAAAATAACACATTGGTGGTAAGCAGTATGATGATCAACGCCCATAACTCCTTGTGTTCCACTCGTGCATATCATCTAGGCATAGACCTTGCTCAGATGCCACTGTTGGGGAACGTAGCATGCAATTTCAAAAAAATTCCTACGCTCACACAAGATCTATCTAGGAGATGCATAGAAACGAGAGGGGGAGAGTGTGTCCACATACCCACGTAGACCGAAAGCAGGAGCGTTTGATAGTGCGGTTGATGTAGTCAAACTTCTTCTCGTTCTGACCGATCAAACACCGAACGTATGACACCTCCGAGTTCTACACACGTTCATCTCGGTGACGTCCCTCGAACTCTTGATCCAGCAAAGTGTCGAGGGAGAGTTTCATTAGCTCGACGGCGTGGTGATGGTGATGGTGAAGTGATCTGCGCTGGTCTTCACCTAAGCACTACGACAATATGACCGGAGGCGTAAACTGTGGAGGGGGCGCCTCAGACAGCTAATAGATGCTTGTCTGTACTCTAGGCGTCCCCACACATATATAGGTTGGAGGGGGGAACAGGGAGCTAGGGCACCTAAGTAGGCCGAATCCTACTTGGGCTCCCACCCCAATTCGGCCCCTTCCTTGTTTTGGCACTTGGTGAAGGAAGGAGGAGGTGGCGCCCCCATTTCCTTTCTCCGTTGAGAAGGGGAAGGAAAGAGGGGCTAGCCCTCCCCCCTTTCCTTCCCTAGGGACACCGGCCTGGTGGAGGGGCGCACCAGCCCCCCGTGGGCTGGTCTGTCCCTCCTTAGGCCCATTAAGCCCATATAGCTTGCCGGGGGTTGCCAGGAACACCTTCTATTGACCCGAAACGTACCCGGTACCTCCGGAACACTTCCGGTGTCCAAATACTATTGTCCTATATATGAATATTTACCTATCAACCATTTTAAGACTCCTCGTCATGTCCATGATCTCATTCGGCACTCTGAACAACATTTGGTCACCAAATCACATAACTCATATAATACAAATCGTCATCGAACGTTAAGCGTGCGGACCCTACGGGTTCGACAACTATGTAGACATGACCGAGACACCTCTCCGATCAATAACCAATAGCAGAACTTGGATGCTCATATTGGTTCCTACATATTCTATGAAGATCTTTATCATTCAAACTGTAATGACAACATATGCCATTCCGTTTGTCATCGGTATGTTACTTGCCCGAGATTTGATCAGGGGTATCTTCATACCTAGTTCAATCTTGTTACCAGCAAGTCTCTTTACTCGTTTTGTAATGCATCATCTTGAGACTAACTCATTAGTCACATTGCTTGCAAGGCTTATCATGATGTGCATTACCGAGAGGGCCCAGAGATACCTCTCTGATACTCGGAGTGACAAATCCTAATCTCGATCTATGCCAACCCAACAAACACCTTCGTAGATACTTGTAGAGCATCTTTATAATCACCCAGCTATGCTAAGCTAATGGACGGGTCTTGTCTATCACATCATTCTCCTAATGATGTGACCCCGTTCATCAAATGACAACACATGCCTACGGTTAGGAAACTTAACCATCTTTGATTAACAAGCTAGTCTAGTAGAGGATTACTAGGGACACTTTGTTTTGCCGATGTATCCATACATGTATCAAGTTTCTGGTTAATACAATTCTAGCATGAATAATAAACATTTATCAATGATACAAGGCATATTTCCCCTAGGACATATTTCCTTCATGCATGACATTCTTTGGGCCATCCATGACAGAAAAAATCATGGTAGAAGCAAGGGCTAGAAAAATTTCGGGGAGTTCCCGGTTACGGTGGGTGGTCGGGGCCGAGCGATGCACGGAGGTTTGCACGTTTCTCTTGTACACGTATGTGTGTGTGTGTGTGTGTGTGTGTGTGAGGCGTTGGGCTCTAAATGAACCCGAGCGAGGCGTTGGGCTCTAACTGAACCCGAGCGATCGCACTAACTACATTACTGAACCACGATCGATCCCTTGCTATTAACTGAACCCGAGTGATTCCTTTGCTACTGCTGCAAACTGAAGCCGATCGAAGCTGCCTCTTGATGAACAGTTTTGGTGGGGGTTAGATGAATAGTTCTCGGTGGGGATTGGATGAACAGGATCCCGTGGTAGTAGAGGTCGTCGCCGCTGGATGAATAGGACCCCGATCGAGGAGGTGGGGGTGGATGAACAGTAGCCGGTGGAGGGACCCCTTATGTGGAGGGATGGTTGAAGAGGACCCCGTGGAGGGCTGGTTCAAGAGGACCCCGTGAAGAGCCTGTTGAACAGGATCCCGTGGAGGGCTGGATGAATAGGAGCCCATGGAGGGCTGGATGGACAGTAGCCGGTGGAGGCTGGATGAAAAACAGGACCCCGTGGATGAACAGTAGCTGGTGGAGGCTGGAGGAAGTCGACGGTGGATGAACAGTAGCAGGTGGAGGCTAGAGGAAGTCGACGGTGGATGAACAATAGCCCCTGGAGTCCCGTTTTGCGGTACACCACACCCCTCCTGATGAACAGGACCCCGTTTCGACCATAAGCACTCCAACACAAGTCAGTTTCCTCTATTTTGCGATACGCAACACCCCTCCAGATCAACAGGACCCCGTTTCGATCATACGTGGTCAAACACAAGTCTGTTTCCTTCGTTTTGCGGTACGCCAGACCCTTCCCAATGAATAGGACCCCGTTTCGACCATACGCGGTCGAACAGAAGGCTTGTTTCCTATGTTCTGCGGTACGCCAGACCTTGCTTCGGCTATTCCATCCAAGCCGGTTGGCTCTCGATGAACACGACGTATTCCGTTGCCTCCCGATGAACACGACACATTCCGTTGTCTCTCGATGAACATGACGTAGTTTCTCCGTTCTGACCCAGCTGGTTGGCTTCCGATGAACAGGACGCCATTGCTACCGTCCGTTACCTCTCCATGTACACGAGCACTGGCCGTACGTATGTGCGAGTACGCGTTTGAGACCCCGCCCGTATGTACATACGTGGCAGTATTTTTTGGCATCTGGCTGTACGTACGTGTACACAATTTTGTCTGGACTGCCCAAACTACTACGTCGGGGGTTCTAGTACTACACGTTCTGCTGCTTGCTCGACCACGGTTCATCGTTGCAGAGAGACTGATCGACCAGTATGTACGTACACATTCGCGGCCAGAGTGAGAACGCTACGTACACTTCGACCAGGCGGGTCCCAGCTGTCAGGGAGGATAAGGAGGCACTTCCTTGCGTGCAAAGTTATTGATGGTGGGTCAGAACAATCAGGGGAGGATTCATTTTTTTCGCGCCTAATATGGAGCACTTCCTTGCGTGCGAAGATGTAGCTGGTGGGTCCATCTATCAACCTCACCGCATACACTACTCTTCTGATGGCTGTCATTCGATGACCACGTGGACCATGCCGTGCGGACAACACCCAGGCGGTGGACGACGGTGAGGCCTAGTAAGGGAACAACGCTGAGCCAGGGAAGACGAGGCAGGTGGATGCCCCACGTGGAGGAGAGTACGAGGGTTCACTGGTTCAGCTGCGGTGTAAGGCTACCATCACCGGAGAATAACAGGTGGTGTGGGTGAGTAGAGGGAAGGCCTGGCAAGTAGTAGTATGGTTGAGCGGTGAGGCCTGTGCGGTAGCATAGCTGGTCATGGGAGGTTGGAGCAGGCGGTACGGCAGGCGCAGGTTTGGGCAGCTGGAGCAACAAGACCAGAGGTTCAAGGCGCAGCTTGGCCATTGGATTAACATCCAACTGTCAGTGCAGCTAGATCGTTTATTGACTAAGTTGAGAAAGCCATGCGTACGTGTTAACTTAGTAGGCCCACAAGTAAGCCTCCAAATCTCGTGGGTCCAGCTAGCACGGGGAATCAATTTTTCTCGCGTAATAAGGTGGCACTTCATTACGTGCGAAGATGTTTTCTGGGTTCTTTCGTTTCTTCTTTTTCGAGTTAGAACAAAAAGAAAACAATTTAGCATCTTCGGTACAATCTATATTTTCACGAAAAGGATCATAATAAAGCTAGTGGGTCCCAGTTGTCAGGGAGAGGAAACTTTTTATTTCCGCGTAATAAATGAAGCACTTCCTTGCGAGCGAAGATGTAGCTCGTGGGTCAAACCTATCAGGGGGAGAAATTATTTATTTTCGCATAATACGGGGGCACTTGCTGCGTGCGGCCATGGGCCATGTGGGTCCCTACTGTCAGCCAGTCCACGTACATGCCTCATCCGATGGCTGTCGTTTCTTGACAAAGTTGACCACACCGCGCCAAGAGAACCAACATAGTGAATGATGGTGAGTATTACGAAGGGAACGACCAGGAGCCAGTGAAGACACAATAGTGGATGCCCACGCAGAGGGGAGTACGAGGGTTCACTGGTTCGACAGCGGTGTGAGGCTGCCGTCGCCGGAGAAAAACATGAGGTGTTGGTGAGTAGAGGAATGGCCCGGACGATGTTTGGGAGTAGGGTAGGCCGATGAAGTCTGCGGGGCAGCACAACCGGACATAGGAGGCGGTAGCAGGCCGTACCACCGGCGGTAGTTTGGGCTGCTGAAGCAACAATATCCGAGATGGAAGAAGCACTACAGCTATTGGATGAACATCCAACGACCATTGCTACTAGAATCTTGTCTTGACTATAATTTTATAAAGCCTTCTGTACGCCTTAGTAGGCCCACAAGCCTTCCGCATGCGTCACTGACTATAATTCTGAAAAAATAGTAGGCCCACAAGTGAGCATCACATCTATGGCGGAGAACATATAGCCCATTTGCGATTTGTAATAATGTACAACCCATTTTTGAATTCTAATGGAATTTACTATAACCCATTTACAGTCTGTTAAAATTACAGCCCATTTTCTAGACAGGACAATGATTAACAATTTCAACCAACCTCTCAAAACATAATTCAACCAAAAATCCCACATTTTGATGGGATCTGAAATATTTTTATCCCGAAGTTTCGAGTATGATTAAATATAATTTCAAAATGAATTTGTATTAGGTAAAAATCTAAAGAAATATTGCGCGAGAAATAAGTAATGAAATTAAAATTTCAAAATTCAAAAAATAATATTTTTAAACTAATTACCTGTTTGGTGCATTTTTGTATATTTACAGCCCAGGTTTGATAATTATGTCCCATTTATTGTTTCTTAAATCCCATTTTCTTGTTAGGCCTAATGCAACCCTCATAGGAAAGATTTACAGCCCAGTGGGGCGGAGAATAACAAGTTGACTTGGGTTGGGTATTCCGCAAAAAAAGTATAGCCGGGCTAGCCATTTTCACCTTGAAAAAAATAATCTCTGCGCTGGATATTTGGTCGACATAAAATAATAGCCTGGGCTAGACGGGCGATAGCCCGCCGAGCTGATACCCTGCTCCTATGAACAACAACAAAAACATCGCTCAAGAAAAACTCCGCTGACACCTAAAAAACATATACCGCTCGAGCTGCTGGGTCCCAACTGTGGGCCGCTCCTTGTGCAATTTTCTCGTTTATTGACTATATAGGTTGACGATGGTGTGGGACCGTGATGTTAGGAAACCAGGAGGAAGCAAAAAAATTATTGCTGTATATAATAAGGAGGAACTTGCGTACGTACGGCTATGGCCCTGGTGGGTCCGTACTGTCATCCTCTCCAAGTAAAGTCATCTCCTGATTCCTCATGTCCGTTGACCATTGTCGTATACCGGGCACCGCAGACCCTTGAGAAGTTTGAACACTGGGGTGCGTACGAAAAACTCCTTCTCCCCAACCTGCCGGCCCAACGATTCCACAGCCTGGCTCGACGAACCCAAGGGACAAGAGACAAAGCCGTTTATCCTAGTTCGGGCCACCTTGCGGTGTAATACCCTACTCAAGCTTTGTGGTGGATTTCCTCAAGGGGCTAAGGATGAACTAGTACAGTGGTTAAATAGCCTCAGGAGGTGAGGTGTTCTTGAGTTCAATGAGCTAGAGAGGTGGCCAGGGTGCGATGGATCTGATCCCCTTCTATGGTGGTGCATAAGTCCTATTTATAGTGGCCTTGATCCTCTTCCCAAATGTAGACGAGAAGGGATCCTACAACGGCCAATTTTGAAGGGGGACAACTAGTACAAGTTATCCTGAGAAAAGTAGTCTTTGCTTGCAAAGACTCTAGTGGTGACACTGTAGTGGGCTCCACAATGACCTCCGTCCTGTCGCCCTGGCGGTCCAATATGGAAACCTTTGCCTAATTCCTTGGGACTCCGCACCTGCGCTTGCCCCCTTGGCACCAATGGGGAAACTGGTACGCTACGCCCGCCTGGCCTTGTTCGTCATGGCTCACGTCATGTGAACCTCGCGAGGTGCACCTTGCCTTGATATCTCCGCTACCCAGGAAGGTCTTGGCGTCATCCGCCTCGCGAGGCTTGGCCCATCGCGAGGGTCTTGAGTCATTGCTGCTGAAACTAGGCCTTACCGGGCTACTGATGGAGCCACGCCGCGGGCCCCAAGCAGGCAAGTCTAGGTACCCCCGTTCCCAGGATGCCGACAGTAGCCCCCGGGCCCAATGTGTGCTCGGGCTTGGCTTCGAGGCGAAGCCAAAGGGCAAGTGCGGAGCGCCGTGGGCCCCAAGTGCCTGCGGCCTTGATCGAGCGTGGCGATTGAGGGGACGTGGGCTTCGCCACTTCCCCATGCAGCCTTGATACTTGCTGGGCTTGGTGGCCGCCGCCACCGGCTCAGCTTCATCTTCATTGCTTGCCGTGAGCTTCCTTGGCCCCTCCATCTTCTCAGCTCTCCCCTGTCGCCATGGCACCGAAGCTGGCGAAGAAGAAGAAAGTGAAGAGCCGCGCTCCAGCCAAATCTCCGCCGGCCTTCGAGCCCGCCCTTGAGTGGTCGACGGTGGTTAACCAAGAGATGCCGGACAAGGTCCGCCCAACGCTCGCCGCTATTTCCAACGAGTGGAACGCGATGGTGGCCTGGCCTGATTCCCACGCCATGGTTGACATGGCGGCCACCGAGATCCCCATTCATCTCCACGCCCTCCTGGGAGGCTTGATTCCCCCCTTTTCTGATTTCTTCAACGCCATAATCTCGCATTACCAAGTCCACGCGCTGCACTTGGATCCCCAATCCATTCTTCTCCTTGCCATCTCCGCCTTTGTCTACGAGGCCATGGTGGGCATTGTTCCCTCTGTTGCCTTGTTCCGCCATTTCTTCTTGCTCCATTTGACCGACGCCTGCCAATGATCGGGGTATGTGACCTTCCAGGCCATGGCCGCGACGACGGGCTCAGGGATCGACTTTCATCTCTCGTCGGTCGTACATGCATTCCGGAAGTGGTCAGTGTTCGTGGATGTCGGCGTGCTCAACTCCCTGCTCTTGCTTCCCCGGGCACCGGCTGAACCCAGCTCCGAGTGGGTGCACGTGAAGCTCGTCGACTCCCGTCTTGCCCACATTTGGCGCCGGCTGGCCAGGTTGAAGGAGGTTGGGGTGACGGCGCCCATGGTGGTGCAGGAGTTCATTCAGTGCCGCATTGCTCCGCTCCAGCGCCATTCCCGGCAGATGTGGACCTTTGCTGGCAGCCAGGACCCCATGAGGATCCAGGTGCCGGCGCTTCGTCCCAAGACTCTGCGAACGATGCTCCAGCTCCTGACTGGTGACCCCGCGCCAGCCATGCTTCCGGAGGAGGGCTGCCTTTTGTACTGCTACTCGAACATGGAGGTGTTCATGAGGCAGTGGCCCCTCTTCGACGAGTGGGGGTTGCGCCCAGCCGAGCTTGTGGGGCCCCGCAAGAACCCCATTCTTGTGGTCCTCCTGCCTGTTGTCCCTGCGGCGCACGCCTCGATGGTGGGTGCTGGGGGGGGGGGGGGGGGGGGGGGCGAACGCAGCCTGGTGCTGTCAGGGTGGCCGCCGACGGAGCGTCTCAGCCAAGTGTCCCTGAGACGGCTGCCGTCGAGGCATGGGGAGCCGTCCTGAAGGGGTGATCGAAGACTTGGCGTGACCCGAGGCTCTTGGTGTCGCCGCCCTAGGAGCTCGGGGAGGTAGTCTTGAGGTGTAGGTCGGGGAACTGCCGCAGACCGAGGCTCCCTAGGTCGCCACCTCAGGAGTTCCACCGAATGCCCCCGACGCTGGGGAGCTACCACAGGCCGAGGCACTCGAGGTCACCGCCTCAGGAGTTCTGCCGAATGCCCCTGAGGCCGATGATCACGCCCGGGGCTTCGGCCATCTTCGTCTGAACTTCGAGGCGCTCCGCAAGAGAAAAGGGACTCCTTGTTGTAATGATGACGCCTACCGGCCGTTGAAGGAGCGGAAGTACAATGCCATAGACGAGTAAGTACCTCTTCTTCGCCTTTTCCTGTCTGTTGCATCCCTTCTTGACAGTGTCTCTTCAGGATCCCTTTGTCTTCAGTGTCGAGATCTTCTGCGAAGCAGCCTCCTTCGGTCCTCGATTCTCCCTGGTCCCGAGCTCTCCCTGCTGGATTGCTGCACACGGTGTTGGGCCAGCCTTGGAGCCGGACGTGCCACCAGGGGGCCTTCATCCCTCGTTCCTGTCGTCGCTCCTCCATATTCTACCCTGGGAGCGGTAGGCGTGATGAGGGCTCCTCCACTGGTCGTCACCGGTGATTGGGCGGCGCCAGCCTTGGCTTAGTCTTCGAGCGGTGAGGTAGTGCCACCTGGTTCCCCTGCCAAGGCCCGAAGGGTGGTGAGGTACGTGCCAGCCCCAGCTCCCTGCCAGGGGCAGGCAAGCCGCCTCAGGCTTCCCCAGCAATCTCCGGCGTGAACGACGGGCTTGGTTGTGAGCTGGAATTCGCGCGTGGGCACGTCGTTGTACGCCATGAGCTCTTCCGAGAGGCAATAGGCGCACTGGGCTGGCTTGGAGAAGAACTAGCCGACGTTGATGCCTGCCTTGAGGCGGAGGACCTTCGGCTGCCGGATGAGTGGCATCAGTTGAAGGTGGCAGTCAACCTCGGGCATCTTCACCACAAACGCGCCAATGCGAAGGCTAAGGTGTCCCTTTCGAGATCACGCGAGGCCTACGCCCGGGCCCTGGAAGAGGCCAGGGCAGCTGACTATCGCCGCCAGGCTGCCGAGGAGCACGAATGAGAACTCCTGGCCTCGCACACTACCCTCGAGCAGCGGGTCGAGGCGCGCAAGGCCGTCTTGGCATCAATGAGGGGAGCGCCTTCCGAAGAGGAGGAGATCCAGAAGCGCGAGGAGGCGCTGATGTTGGAGGCCCTGGAGCGCAGCCTCGAGCTTGATCGGCTGGAGACGAGGAAGCGCCAGGCGGCCCTGGATGAGGATGCTGTCACTGTGTGCGAAGCCAAGGTCCAGGAGGAGGTTGACCGGAGGTTGGCGAAGGCTCATGCGGATCTTGCTGAAGAGTACAACTTGAAGCTGAAGTTCCTGGAGGCCGAAGCCGAGGGCAGGACCGCCGCCCTCAGGACAAGGCTTAACAAGATGGAGCAGCGCGAGAGGGCCGCTGCGGCGGCTCAAACTTCTACCCAGGCTGACCTGGTCACCGCGCATGCTAACTTGCTCTCGCTCCAGTAGCAGATTGATGACGCCGCATCCCTCGCGAAGCGGAACAGGAAGGAGGCGTGTCGTCGGCAGACACTGCCGCGCGAGCATGCCCCCATGCTTTAGGCCCTCAGGGTGAGGGCCAACCGACCCCTGAGCGTCATCTCTGAGGAGATCGTCCCTCATCCCCGTGTGGAAGATTACACCAGCCACCTTCACTTTTTTACCGAAGTCATGACATGCTTGGAGGACCAGGCTGCAAGGTCCCGCGAGCTTGTCGAGGAGAGGAGCTGGGGCCTCCTTGGGCGTGCGTTCTCACACATCTTCAGTCATATCCAGAACCTTGACCCCCACTTCGACTTTGACGCCGCCATAGCCCTAGTTCCCGGGGCTATCTGGGACAACCGTCGCACTAGGTGCACAATCATGTGGAAGCTTTGGTCAGGGCGTTCGCCACCGAGAACGATGCGGTGGTGGTCGTGGCGGATGAAGATGGCGTGGATGATGACGATGAAGATGACACCAGTGACATCGTAAGTAGCGCGTACAAGAGCGGCTAGGGCGATGCTGGGGGTAGCACGTCTAGTTAAGCCCGCATGCCTTCACGTGAACCCGCATGCAAAGACTTGGACACGGCCCCATAGGGCGTGAGACCATTTTGGAGGGGGAGCCCCTCGTATATGTAAATTTATGTTCTGTCCTTTAAGCTGGACCCGAAATGTGCTTTTGCGAGCTTGTGAGCCCCTAAGCAGGGTTGTTGCCGAGACTTATCTTGATTCTAGCAGGCCTTGAGCGGGTCTTGAGGTTGCTGATGTGCTTTCCTCCTAAGGTGAGCTCTCAGAAGCCCGCGAGGCTCTAGGCCTCTTGAGAAGCCAGTGGATCCGTCTGAGAGGGCCATGCCTGGAGCGTCCAGCGAACCGTGGCAGGATGCGCACGCGGCAATCTTGCGGCGCGTGCACTCTCACCCCAAGGGGGTCCTATCCAGGTTGCCCAGACGCGCCCAACGCGGTCTGCCGACCAGCCCCCGAGCCGCGGGGTACTCGTAAGAGGGGGGTCGGGGGCGCGAGCCTTAAAAACAAAGCACGCGACCAGAACGCAATGAAACCGACAGAAACCAGAGAAAAACTCCCATCAAATTTAAATAACACAAAAGAACTTCAACTCTCAATCTAAAAGGAGGAAGGCGATCAAGTTACAGGTAAAAAGGGGCAAAGGCAAACTGCCGCGTCCGACACCTAGCTAGTCTTCTTGTCTTCTCACCAACGCGGAGCTAAGTGCTTTCACTGGATGTGAGCATAGTCATTGGCGGACAGTGTCGGCGGCCAGCGCGGAGCATGGTGCTTCCACTTGGACGTAGGCGGGAGCCCCCGAAGCCGAGGGGCGACACACTGGAGACTCCGGGGCGTGTACAACCCCACTCATTATTACGTGAGAGTGTCACAAGCGGAGACCTTCAGAAGTATGAGCCTTGCTTCATATCGCCTGACGAGGGCCCTGCCTTGCACCTCCCCCGACCACCGTTGGGTCGTCCGGAAACCAAGACGAGACCAAGAGGCAACGGGGACTCTAGCGGCACCCTCGGCGACCACGGGCCCTCTGCCGGGGGCGCGGGGGGGGGGGGGGGAGGGCTCGCCGGTGCCTCCCACGGTAGAGGACCTACATTCGTGCGATGCCTTGCTCTGCGGGGTGCGAGGAAGGCCCCACGTCCAGGCCCCGCCTGTGCAGTCCCCAGCGCGCCGGTCCTGCTGGGTGTGGGGGCGCCATGCCGGGGTCTCCGACCGCTATCGCAGTCTGGTTCACCTGCAGTCCATGGTTAGCGTAAGCATGTCCCTGGGGTATCGGCCGTACCCTGTGGTTGTTGTCGTCGAAGGATTCGACGAAGCTTCCAGGCAGCTCATTGAAAGCCCCGACCTCCAATGAATCTCCTGCCCAGCTCGGCTTGGGGAACGAGCTGGGGTCTTCCTCAGGTGTGCACTCCAGGTCCATCATGCGGGGCACGTAGGCATCAGGAGCGGCGGCCTCGGAGCCTGCGCCTGGGTGCCCCACAGCCTGGATTTCCTAGACCTGTGCCTGGTTTAGGTGGTCGCAGGGCGACGCCCCAGCGCGGCCCCTTAGGGCACCGCCAAGGCCTTCCCCAGCCGCTGGCGCCGTGGTTGCGGCGAGGGCCGTGTTGTTGTGGTCGAATCCTTCGGGCGCCCTATGGTGCGCGCGGGCGTGTTGGGGCCTGGCACGTGCCTCCGCCACCACCTGAGGGGTGGACAAGGAGCAAAAAGGCACAACACCCCCGCAGGCGGCGTCGAGCAGTTCGGCGACCCGCTCCAGTAAGGCATCGCGGCCGCCCTCCGGCAACCTGCAACACAGCAGCTCTCATGCCACGATGATTGTGGCCCACATGTTTGCCTGCTCTCGATGAGTATGCGGCGCCGTCGCCACGGCATAGGTCGACGAATGCGCCGTGGAGCACGCATGCCGAGGGGCGAGGGTGGGCGGCGACGGCCCGCGCCGCCCGCGTCCGAAGGATTTGGGCAGTGTACGTGCCGCCTAGAGCGCGGACTGGAGGTCTTCTTGGACGGATGGCATCGCCCGAGCGGGCCAAGCAGCCCAGTGCTCGGCATGAGCCCTCTGATTGTCGGCCATCTGGGCTGTCAGCTGGCAGGAAGAAGAAAGGTCCCGACGCGCACCTACCTGGCATGCCAAATGTCGGATTCTGGGCTCCGCAGACCCTTGAGAGGTTTGAGCACTGGAGTGCGTACCAAGAACTCCTTCTCCCCAACCTGTCGGCCCAACGACTCCACAGCCTGGCTCAACAAACCCAAGGGACAAGAGACACAACAGTTTATCCTGGTTCGGTCCACCTTGCGGTGTAATATCGTACTCCAGCTTTGTGGTGAATTGCCTCGAGGAGCTGAGGATGAACTAGTAAAGTGGTTAAACAGCCTCAAGAGGTTAGGTGTTCTTGAGCTCGATGAGCTACAGAGGTGGCCAGGGTGTGCTAGATCTGATCCCCTTCTATGGTGGTGGCTAAGTCCTATTTGGATCCCACAACGACTAATTTTGAAGGGAGACAACTTGTACAAGTTATCCTGAAAAAGTAGTCTTTGCCTGCAAAGACTCTGGTGGCGACGCTGTAGTGGGCTCCGCGATGACCTCCGTCCTATCGCCTTGGCAGTCTTGGTCTTGTTGTACCAATATGGAAACCTTTGCCTGATTACTCAGGAATCCGCGCTTGCGCTTGCCCCCTTGGCACCAAAGAGGAAACTGGTACACTGCGGCCGCTGGCGCCTTCTTGGCCTTGGTCGTCATGGCTCACGTCATGTGAACCTCGTGAGGTGCACCTTGCATTGATATCTCCGCTCCTCAGGAGCCAGCCTAGTGAGGCCGCCCCCAGGGAGTTCTTGGCATGTTCCACCTCGCGAGGCTTGGCCCCTCGCGAGGGTCTTGAGTCGTTGCTGCGGAAACTGGGCCGTACCGGGCCGCTGATGGAGCCACGTCGCGGGCCATAGGTAGGCAAGTCTGGTACCCCCGTTCCTAGGACGCCAACAACCATGTTGACAATGCTCGGCACAACGGCGAGCGCAACAACTCGAAGGACGATGGAGAGGGCCTCGCGGGCCCTACAGATGGTCTGATAGAGCGCCCTCTGCTTATTCAAGAAGCCAGGATCATCAGATACCTATGAGCACCTTTGAGAGACTGAGATGACATGAAATGGTAAGGGAGCTCTGGATTGTTTCACACATGTATTAAGATACAAGTGTAATTTACTCGTCACCGGAAACAACGCGTAAAATACAGGCGTAATGAAACCGAGGACCCGAGGTCTGTAACATAAACCGGTGAGTTACGTGTGTAATTTGAGAGACCAATGTATATTTTACTAGTCGAAATCGACCAACCAAGCACTTTGCCCAAGACCATCTGCTTTTATTTACAAGTGTTAGTTTTACAAGCGGTTTTTGTTGGAAAATGACAATCCAATCACGACCCAAGATGATGAGTTGGTCGAAAGATCATATGGTGTCACCTCTAACCTACCTGAGTTGTTGTATAGGCTATGAATGAAACATAAGAGGATGAACTTCTTAAGCACAGAAACAACATAAGAGGATGATATTCTTAACATGCAAATCACCGGAATTAGATCAACATGCAAAACAATATGAAGCATTATTCTCAGGAGGCATGGTGAACAGCTCGTGATGCCGCATGCCACAGCATTCCAAGCTCAATTTTGCAATCAAACTCACAACACGTGGCATTGCATAGACAACATTTAGAACAAACTCTTAAAATACCTTACATAAGTCAACATTCATGTGACTATGCATCTCAGGATAATAAATATTTACTTCTGAACTAAACACATGAATAGGAAAAAATGATCGACGCTACTCACAGGAAAGGGCGTCCCACTCAAAATTATCAAATGCATGTCTTCTGGCTAACATCAATGAGAAAAATTTGACAAGGTTTTCCAATTCCAATATATTAAACTAATGTATTCTTGCTAACATCAATGATTAAACTTTGACAAGCTTTTCCCATTCAAAATATGTAATGCCTATGATTGTGGAACGAGCAGGGTTTGTCATCAGTTTGCACATTGAAATAGCACATGGAGCTGGATTAACCAGCGTATCTTTTTTGTGCAGTTCAACTAAAATCAAACAATGTCTTGTGTAGCATGGTGGGTTGCGTATTTATATGCTACAAGAAAACAAAGACACATTATCACACACATGAATATTGGCCCCAGTGTCAACCCACCAATCGGTGGACTGGCAAACTGAAAGTATGGTAAACATATTACCATACCCAGATGACCCATTATTGTTGCTTAGAGTGACATTGACAGACTTGGAGTCCTATCCTGGCTTCTTGTACTTGTTTGGGCACTTGTTTGCCAAGTGTTCCTCTGAACCACAAGTAAAGCAATCATATCTCCTTTTGTCTTTATTCTTACCCTTCTTAAAGGTAGTATTCTACTGGATAGAGTTGTTTCCCTTGAACTTGTGGGAATTCTTCTGCCTAGGAGACGTGCGAAGAACTCAGCCTCCCCATTCTGCCAACTCGTCAATCCCATGGCTTAGCTCGATGAACGAGAAGGAAATGGGACAATGCAGTTTACCCAGGATCAGGCCACCTTGCGGTGTCAAACCCTACTCCTGCTTTGTGGTGGATTAGCCTCGAGGTGGGCTGAGGATGAACTAGTACAGTGGGAGAAAAACCTCAGGATGTGTGTTCTTAAGCTGGTGAGGGAGAGGATGATCTGAATGATCTGTTGCCTTCTTTGGTGGTGGCTAGGCTATATTTATAGTGGCCCTGGTCCTCTTCCCCCAAAATGTAGGTGGGAAGGGATCCCACAACGGCCAAATTCAAAGGGAGGCAAGTAGTACATCTTATCCTGACGAAAGGTGGTCTTCGCCTACAAAGCTTCTGGTCGTGATGCTGTGGTGGGCTTGATGATAACCTCCATCCTGCCGTCCTGGCGGTCTTGGTCTTGTTGCATGAGAATGGAAACCTTTGGTTGATTCCTCGCGACTCCGCGCATGCGCTTGCCTCCTTAGCACTAAAGAGGAAACTGTTGTACTGCGCCTGTTGGCGCCTGCCTGGCCTTGGTCGTTGAGGGAGTCCTAGATAAGGGGGTCTCCAGACAGCCGGACTATATCCTTTGGCCAGATTGTTAGACTATGAAGAAACAAGATTGAAGACTTCGTCCCGTGTCCGGATGGGACTCTACTTGGTGTGGAAGGCAACCTAGGCAATACGGATATGTATATCTCCTCCTTTGTAACCGACCTTGTGTAACCCTAGCCCCCTCCGGTGTCTATATAAACCAGAGGGTTTTAGTCCGTAGGACAACATACAATCATACCATAGGCTAGCTTCTAGGGTTTAGCCTCTCCGATCTCGTGGTAGATCAACTCTTGTACTACTCATATTATCAAGCATAATCAAGCAGGACGTAGGGTTTTACCTCCATCAAGAGGGCCCGAATCTGGGTAAAACACTCAAATTCGAAGTAATGGATCACCAAATCCCAGAGGGTTTCAAACCCGTAAATATCGAATCATACGACGGCACAACAGATCCTGCGGTATGGATCGAGGATTTCCTCCTGCACATCCACATGGCCCGCGGTGATGATCTACACGCCATCAAATACCTCCCACTCAAGCTCAAAGGACCAGCTCGGCATTGGCTCAACAGCTTGCCAGCAGAGTCCATTGGCTGTTGGGAGGATCTGGAAGCCGCATTCTTCGACAACTTCCAGGGCACTTATGTGCGACCGCTAGATGCCGATGACTTGAGCCACAAAATTCAGCAGCCAGAGGAACCGGCCAGGCAATTCTGGACACGGTTCCTAACAAAGAAAAATCAAATCGTCGACTGTCTTGATGCAGAGGCCCTAGCAGCTTTTAAGCACAATATCCGTGATGAGTGGCTCGCCCAGCACCTTGGCCAGGAAAAGCCGAAATCTATGGCAGCCCTCACGACACACCTTGGCCAGGAGAAGACAGCTGGCTGGCTCGCAGCAATAACATATCAAAGAACCATGGTACTTCAGATACCAAGGATGGCAATGGAAGGGGACGTCGCAACAAACACAAGTGCCGCATTAACAACGACAATATCGAGGATACGACAGTCAATGCCGGATTCAAAGGCTCTAAACCCGGTCAGCGGAAAAAGCCATTCAAAAGAAGCACTCCGGGCCCGTCCAGTTTAGACCGTATACTCGATCGCTCGTGTCAAATACACGGCACCCCCGACAAGCCAGCCAACCACACCAACAGGGATTGTTGGTTGTTCAAGCAGGCCGGCAAGTTAAATGCCGAAAACAAAGATAAGGGGTCGCATAGCGATGATGAGGAGGAGCCCCGATAGCCGAACACCGGAGGACAGAAGAGGTTCCCCCCACAAGTGTGGACGGTGAACATGATATACGCAACCCATATCCCCAAGAGGGAGCGGAAGCGTGCGCTAAGGGACGTATATGCGTTGGAGCCAGTCGCCCCAAAGTTCAACCCATGGTCCTCTTGCCTGATCACCTTCGATCGCAGGGACCACCCCACTAGTATCCATCATGGCAGATTCGCCGCACTGGTCCTAGACCCAATCATTGACGGATTTCACCTCACTCGAGTCCTTATGGATGGCGGCAGCAGCCTGAACCTGCTTTACCAGGACACAGTGCGCAAAATGGGTATAGACCCCTCAAGGATCAAACCCACAAAAACGACCTTCAAAGGCGTCATACCAGGTGTAGAGGCCCATTGCACAGGCTCAGTAAAACTGGAAGTGGTCTTCGGATCCCCGGATAACTTCCGAAGCGAGGAGTTTATCATCGATATAGTCCTGTTCTGCAGTGGCTATCATGCACTGCTCGGGTGAACCACATTTGCGAGATTGAATGCGGTACCACATTACGCGTACCTTAATATCAAGATGCCAGGACCTCGGGGGGTCATTATAGTTAATGGAAACACAGAGCGCTCCCTCCGCACGGAGGAGCACACTGCAGCCCTCGCAGCAGAAGCGCAAAGCAGCCTCTTAAGGCAATCCACTAGTTCGGTGATTAAGGACCCGGACACCTTCAAGCGCGCCCCGAGTAATCGGCAACAAGACCGCCTGGCACGTGCCGAGCTCGCATAGCAATGCGGCCCCCACCCCGGTCCCAGCCAAACGGCAAAATCAATGCCACGCGTGCATAATTACGCATTAAAAATACCATGGGCACAGGTGGGGAGGGGGGTGCGACTACGGCACGCCCCAAGACGCGGCTCAACCGCACTAGGGGCTTCCCGCTTTGTTATTTTTCTCTTTCAGGACTTTAATCTTCGGAAACCCTGTCCGGCAGCAAGATTGCCGAACACATGATGCAGCCACCAAGGAGGTAGAAAGCTACGTCGCACCACGGAACTCCCAGGTGGATTACGATAACGAGTGAAATACCTGCTTTAATACCATTCCTCAGCTTGCCCTTAGAGGGGACATGTCAAATAGTCCTACTTTTTGCTTATCGCACTACTTGTATCATTCTGCTTTAACGCACCTTTTTGAATAAACGATGCATAGCACTAAGACTATTATTGCATTCTTCTTTATATATATATATGTTCATTCATGACATCCAGCACCCGTACACTCTGGTGGGGCCAATACGCTAGGGGCTTAAGCATACCCCATAATACGGCGTGAGAAGCCCGAACACTTTCGACAGTGCGGCACCCCGAACTTATAGCATTATACGCATCAGCTCCGAATCATGTCTTGGGTCAATAGTTGGGTTTGGCCGGCTCCCATGTTTTGGTACCTTACGTTCCGCTATATCGGCTAAGGTAGCACTGGGAGAACTACTGCGATTGTGCCACGGTTCAGCTGGGCTAAGCACCTCAGTAGAGAAAGCTAAAACTGACTGTCATGATAAGGCAAGAGACTGGTTGCTGTTCGAGAGGTTTCGAGTCCCTTAAGACTTACGTCGCTTAGAGCGAGGAGTCGGCTTTGTCCGGCTTAAGGCATGTATAGTGCCCCAAATTCGGCCTTCCGAACACTAGGGGCTTCGCCAAAATTTAAATTATAGAATTCTATGGCTAAGTGAGAGTGATAAAGCATTATAGTCCGATTGCCTTGTTCGTTGCGCTGAGCACCTCCCTCGAAGGACCCAAAAATGGGAACAAGAGTGCTCAGGTTTATCCCGAACACCCCAGCACTCGTGGCATGGGGGCAGAAGCCAACGACTAGCCATCTCTTAGATTTGATAAACAACAGAACACAAGGTAATATTTTAAATTCAAACAAGCGTTGCATAGCGCATGTGAACAAGTTTTCATACCACAGGATCACACGAGCATGTTCATTCAAATATTACATCTTTCGCACACTCATCCGCTACAAGACGGGCACCCTTCAGGACACCCTCATAATACATCTCGGGGTGGCGATGCTCCTTGCCCTACGGCGGCCCCTCCTTCACCAGCTTCTCGGCGTCCATCTTGACCCAGTGCACCTTCGCACGGGCAAAAGCCCGGCGTGCACCTTCGATGCAGACGGACCGCTTTCTGACTTCCAGCCGTGGGCAGTCATTCACAATCCGCCTCACCAGGCCAAAGTAGCTGTTGGGAAGGGCGTCGCCAGGCCACATCCGGACTATAAAGCCCTTCATGGCCTGTTCGGCCGCCTTGTGCAGCTCGACCCGTTGCTTTAGCTGGTCACTCATAGGCATCGGGTGTTCGGTCCCAGTATACTGAGACCAGAACAGCTTCTCCGTCGAGCTTCCCTCCTCGGCCTGGTTAAACTTTGCGGCATCCAACACGCTGCGGGGCAAATCTACGAATGCTCCTGGAGAGCTCTGGACTCGGGTAAGTAACAAGTAATTTACTTTCACATGCTTGCTTTGCATATTGAATGCCTTACCCGCCGCTATCTTCCTCATCGCCTCAATATCCTGGAGGGCCTTGTGGGCTTCCGCCTTGGCACTCTTTGTGCTCTCAAGGGCCGCGGCAAGCTCAGACTCTCGCGTCTTCGAGTCAAGCTCCAACGCCTCGTGCTTCGTCACAAGATCTTGGAGCTCTTGCTGCACCTCGCCCACCCGTGCCTCTTGTTTTCCCGCTCGGTGCGCTCCTGGGCCACTTTGTTTTTCGGCCTTGGACAATGCTTGCTTCAGGGCCGCCACTTCGGTCGTGGCCCCTGGCAAATTCATGATGATCCTGTCATTTCGCAATCGCATTTTTTGTATATATATATATATATATATCTAGAGACAAGGTATTACTTACCTTTGTTCTCCTCGAACTGCCTCTTGGCAAGGCCGAGCTCCTTCTTGGACCCCTCGAGGTCCTGCTGCAGTGCGGCGACCTCCGCAGCCAGTGCGGCAGAGGTCAGCAGCGAATCCTACATACACATATAGACATACTTATATTAGGCTCCTGCAGATATTATTTGATCCTCTATTCGGCTTTTCTTTGTGAACACCAAACAGAGCATCAGGGGCTACTGTCTATGCGGTAATATTTTCCCTATATTTTAAATACTTACCTCAAAGCCTGTTAGAAGGCTGGCACAGGCTTCAGCCAGTCCGCTCTTGGCAGACTGAACCTTCTTGATCACCGCACTCATAATTGTGCGGTGCTCTTCGTCGATGGAAGCACCGCGAAGCGCTCCCAGCTGGTCGTCCGGTGCCTCTGGATGGACAGAGGTCACCGGCACGGGCGTCTTACCCCTTATGGAAGGGGGCCGCCTGCCCGAGTCCGGAACCACTGGAGGTTCCGGCGCGGTGTTCGGCTGAGAGCCGAAGTCGGAGCCCCCGGGAGCATTGCTCCCTTTGCTCCTGGAGTCCGGAAGGTCGCCTTGAGGCGCCTCCGGGACTGTCTCCCCCCGGCTTGGTGCCCCTTGAGAAAATACCTCGGTATTGTCCGTAGGGCAAGGGGAGGAGGCGGTCGGAAGTGGATCGCTATCCATATCCGATGAATCCAAGGAGCTGTCCGACGAGGATACGTCGATACGGCTTGGGGCGGTCTGCATAATCATATTCGGCGTTAGGAGAAGCAGTGTGAGAAAGGTATGCTATGAGTTACTCTGGTATCCGAATACTTACGACTTCGCCAGGGGCTTGGCCCTGAGCAGCCACTCGTCTTATCCTTCCGCGGCGGTGGTGGAGCAGTCCGGAAGAAGAGTCCTTCCCTTCTTGGACCCTTCGGCCTCGCCGGTTGGGGCGGCCTTCCTTTTCTTGTCTCCCCTGACTGGAGGGGGAGCATCTTCATCTTCCTCCTCGTCTTCATGTGAGGAGTGCGTCGCGGAGTTATGGGACGATGAGTCCGATACCACCTGGCACCAGGAACTCTTTCGGGTTCCCTTGGCCTTCTTCTTGGTCTTCTCCAGCACCTTATAAGGAGCCGGAGTCAGCATCTCCGTCAGGAGAGCGTCCGCGGTGTCTTCGGGTAGGGGGCCAGACAGTCGATCTGCTCCGATGCCTCCACCCACCCCTGTTAAAGGCATGAGAGCTCAGACCCCGCACATGGTTAAGCTATGGGAAATAAATATCCCACCAGATGTATAGAACTTACCGGATTCGCAGGGCGATTCGCGCTTAGCCCGCGGTCCTCGCTGAGAGAGGAAGGGACCTCGGCCCCCTTGAACAGCAGCCTCCAGACGTCTTTGTGCGTCGTGTCAAAGAGCTCGCTTAGAGTCTGGTGCCGGGCCGGGTCGAACTCCCATAAGTTGAAATACCTTTGCTGACACGGGAGGATCCGGTGGAAGAGCATGACCTGGACTATGTTGACAAGCTTAAGTTTCTTGCTTGTCATGTTCCGGATACATTTCTGGAGACCGTCCAGCTCCACCGATGAACCCCAGAACAGGCCCTTCTCCTTCCAGGAAGTGAGCCGCGTGGGGATTCCAGATCAAAACTCGGGGGCCGCCACCCAGTTGGTGATGCGGAGCATCCCAAGGTCATCCCCATGGACCTACCATCGTCTCATCAAGTGCCTAGTGGACCCATGACTCGATCACGTGCAAGAGATCTTGAAACCGAGGGACATCTCTCCTCTCACAATTCCACCTCGATGCACATGAAGCATGGCTACTACCTCATATGGACACTTTGTGCATACTCAGGTACCATGGAGAAGCTAAGGAGCAAGGAAAAGAAGAAGAGGAAGATGGACGAGGCGACGGAGAAGAAGGAGGGCCGAAGGAAAAGTCCCAATCACCGGACGACCGGCCGGGACCGGACATCCGGTGTCTGAAGCCTCAGCCGAACCCCAGCAAGCGAACGTACGGTCCAGACCAGATGACCGGTGCCCCTACACCCGAAGCAAACGAGCGGACGTCCGGTCCGGACCAGACGACCGGCGCACCAGCACCCGAGCCAACATCAGCGGAAGTCCGGAGCTACCGGACGTCCGGCACCCCCATCACAGAACGGAACCAGTGGACGACCGGAGGACACCGGACGTCCGGCAGCTCCTGATACACCGGACGACCGGTCCCCAGCGGACGTCCGGTACCTGTCTGCGCACAGTGTTCGGGCCCGAGGCCCATATACCCTTTCACTTCTCCCCCATTTGCACTTAGACTATAAATAGACCCCCATTCATCCTAGCTAGGGTTAGCAAATGTTTAGCTCCTATTTGTGAGAGAGCTTTGCTCATCCACTTGGTTACCTTCTCCTCGGAGATTCGAGCCTCCACCGGAGAAGATCCCCAAGCGGATTCAAGACCTCCTTGTGGAGATGAACATCAAGACCCCCTCTTGGGTGGCCCCATCAAGACCTCCTCACAGAGAAGAACTGGTTACCGTGTATCGTCCCTAGTTGTCCGTGGATTCGTGTATCGTCCTATGTACTTGAGGATCTAGCCCATGTGTGACTTATTCATGTCGGTTGAGGGATTTCCTCTTGTGTTTTCCTTCCGTTCTTCCTCGTGTTCTTCGTGATTTCCCGGGGATCCGCTCCTTTCGTGAAAGATCGGGCGACTAGGGTCTCTACCCTACATCATCTTGGTATCTAGAGCAAGGTTGATCACGATTTCGGAGCCCCCCTCGTCGTTTTCTAGCTTGATTTTGTTGTTTTTCGTCCTAATCCGAAAATCCTCACAAAAATAGCCCCAAATTTTTTTATTGTGTTTTGTGAGTTTTGATGATTTTTGTTGGTTTTGATCCGTGAATTTGTTGTGTTGCCAGTGGATCTAGCCTTCCCCCACCATCTCCACCTCAAAATCCATCCAAAATCCACGAAATCCATTCAATTTTCACCCTGACCCACCGGACGACCGCACCTTACCGGACGTCCGGCGACCCAGGAACCACCGGACGTCCGACCTTACCGGACGACTGGAACTTCCAAACCGAGCTGAAATTAGCGGATTTCCAATCCTACCGGACGTCCGGCGACCGGACATCCGTCCACTCCCGGACGACCGCTACAGGAAAAACTGTTTTCGCTCAAATTTTTTGTTTAGGTTTCCACCACATCTTTAGCTACACCACCACCGACTTCCGCCAACATTTCCAATATCCCAACCCACACCGCCACTTACCCGCTACCTACTCCGACGCTTTTGGTCGCATTTGGTTTTGAGAATTTGAGTTGCGGTACCGTATCCTTTTGTGTTTCGGCTATCTCGGTACGGTTCGACATCGACATCACCGCCGCTCATTTTTGCCACGGACGCGTCATCAACAACGACCACGTCGACTACGACTTGGTATTTGTGCCACCATTTTGACACCATACCGGAAGCAAGACCGGTAACCTCATCTTGGTGTTGGACATATCACTCTTGCCATTACATTGATAGCCATCATAGCCTTACTCCTTTGCGTTGCTTACCCATCGAGACTAGCCATTGAGTATTGCCGGCAACGAGACTTGTGCACATTAGTGATCATACTTCCCATAGCATACATACATACATGATTGTTACCTATATTGGTATCATCTCTTGTGTCACAAAGTTGTCATCGCGTACTCACTTGCTATCTTGGTTCGTCAAGCATTGCATGAGAAAAGAGCTCAAACATCAGAGAGCCAAACAAGCTTTTAAGCAAAGAGGAAAGATAAGCAAAGTGATTTCAAGCAAGAACCATAGCATCATACAACATTAAGATTGTCATACTCGATCATCTTGGATCATATCATAGAAACACCTTGCATAAAACATATTTGCGATAGAAGTCGTTGCAGTTTTGCTAAGTTGGTTGTGCACAAGTTCTTGTATCCGCCTATCGTGCAATCGTGCTAGCGTCTCTCTAGTGTTGTGCAACAAGAGCATTTTTGTGGATTCCGCATTTTGGCTCACCCTTGGTTGCGCAACCCCACTTATCTTTTTGCGCGTGTGTTTCCGTGTCCCTTATATGCTTGGTCTACTTGTTACATTGCATCTTGCGAATCTTCCCCAACATTATTGAATATTGCTTACATTCACATTAAAAATTGTGCCACCATCCTAACCAAGCTCCACCATAAGCTTTTCCTTGTGTAGGTGTGAGAAACCGACGAGAATTCGTACCAATTGGGCTATTTCCTTGTCCTACATTGGAGTGATCATCGATTCACTTTCAACTTCGGTCAAGGTATATTTGGTATTCGTTTTTCTCTTTCTACCACTCACATTTGTCTTGGAATGGTGGATAGGCCAAGTACTTCTACCAACCCACTCTTCATGGAGCAAGACGACGACATGAACTCCTTCGTCACCAAGAGTCATCTCTTTGGTGCACAACGTGCTTTGCATCAAGAGCAACAAGCTATGAGTGAATGCATCGACAACCTTGCCGCTGACTTGCGACTTTCCGAGAAACGTACAAGGGACTACTTCGATCACAAGCTCGACGATCACAAGCAAGAGAATGACGCAAGATGGACGAGATTCGCGCTTTGTTGCTCAATCGCTCTTCTTCCACTTCAAGAAGGAGCCGTTCAAGTCGCCACTACGACTTCACCCTCTCCGGCTCAAGTACACTGACATCGAACACTCTTCATCGAGCCGCGCGCAACGAGCATCAAGCAAACCTCAATCCACTTCGACACACCGACTCACAAGAACATTGATGACGTTGAGCTGAAGAAGCTTTTGCGCTAGCTCGAGAACGGCAACAACAACGCCAACGTGAAGAGGAAGAACGCGCGCGTCTACACCAAAATAAACAAGATGCCGAGGCTCAACTTCAAGAACAACAACTCCGTGACGCTCAAGCACTTGAGGCGCAACAAGCTCTACGCGATGCGAGTCGAGCCATTGCCCACCGAGGCCAACAAGCCCATTAACAAGAGGAAGCACTACGCGAAGAAATTCACAAACGACGATTTCAAGCTCGCATGGATCATCTAGTTCCTCCTCGAGCTCGACCCGCTCCTCCACAAGCTTGCCAAGACCATCATGTTCATCAAGAGCATGAAGACAATGGGAATCCTCCGCGACAAGAGCAACACGAGGTTGACAACCCTCCGTGTCAAGAACACCACGAGTTGAAAAATTATCTACAACATGGGCGTCATCATCCCCGACCCCAACACAATGAAGAACAATGCTACGGCAAGCTCAAGTTCACCATGCCCAACTTCAACGGAAGCAACGATCCCGAAGAATACCTTTCATGGGCATTGAAAGTTTACAAGATCTTCTGTTTGCACAATTATGAAGAAGAGAAAAAGATCGTGATGGCATCCCTTGAGTTCCAAGACTATGTCCTCATTTGGTGGGAACAAATCATAGAGTGCCGCGAGGCAAGAGGTGAACCACCCATCACTACTTGGGCACAAATGAAGGATGTCATGAGAGCACGCTTCGTGCCTACCTACTACAACCGCGACCTCTTCAAGAAACTCCAACAACTCAAGCAAGGAACAAAGAGGGTTGAAGAATACTACAAGGAGATGGAGATTGCAATTATAAGAGCCAATGTGAGGGAAGATGATGAGCAAACAATGGCACGTTTCTTAAATGGCCTCAATCATCCTATCAAGAAGATTGCCGACTTCCAACCATACTCAAATCTCATCGAGCTCGTGCACCAAGCTACCAAAGTGGAACGCCAAGTGCAAGATGATTTCAAGTATGCCAAGTTCCTCATCCAAGTCCTATGGCTTCTCCAATAACCAAGCTTCAACGACTCCAACACCGACTACAAGACCCTCTACTTCCAACATCGACAAGTCGACTTCCAAGAAAGCTTCGCCAACTACAAGAAATCCTAATACGAGAAACTTCAAGAAGAGAGCTTCATCATCATCAACCCCTACCGATGAGACCGTCAAGACGAGTTCCCTCAAGTGTTTCACTTGCGGCGGCCGAGGCCACAAGTCCTATGAGTGCACCAACAAGCGCACCATGATCTTCAACGACGATGGCACTTATGATTCCATGAGCGAAGGAGAAATGGAAGCCCTTGAGCAAGTCACCATGCACCGCCAAGTGAAAAATGAAGAAGAACAAGTCTTCTGTGATGAAGACTCAAGTCCCACACTTGTTGTCTCCAAAGTCTTGACTCTACAACATCACCGAAAAGAAGACCAACGATGCCACATATTTCACACCAAGGCCGGCATCAATGGACGATCCGTGAAGGTCATCATCGATGGAGGGAGTTGTCACAATCTCGCAAGTGAAGAACTTTGCCCCAAGCTCCAATTGCCCAAGATGAAGCATCCACATCCATACAAAGTGCAATGGCTTAGTGACTCCGGTACCATCCAAGTCGAGCACCGAGTGCAAGTCTCCTTCAAGATCGGCGCCTACGAAGACACCTTGTAGTGCGACGTCACCCCAATGACCATTTGTCATCTTCTCCCTGGACGACCATGGTAATTTCATAGAGGAGTCATCCACAATGGGCGTAGAAACCACTATAGCTTCAAGATGCAAGGAAAGGAGTTTATGTTACGCCCTATGTCTCCAAGCCAAGTGATCGCCGATAAGCAAGCCACCCATCATGGAGAGAATGGTGAGAGAGTGAGCCACCAAAAAGAGAGTGAGTGCCACAAGCCCAAATTGAGTGCCTCCACGATGAGCGAAAACAAGAACCTAGTTCTATTTGCCACCAAACATGAGATGAGAGAAGTGTGTGAGAACCCATCTAGTGTCCTACACTACGTCCTTGTGTGCAAGGACAATGCACCACAAACTAACACTTCTCACACTCTTCCTCTAGTGTTGTCTTCTCTTTTGCAGGAATTTCAAGATGTTTTCCCCGATGAGCTACCTCTGGGACTACCTCCACTACGAGGCATTGAGCACCGCATCGACCTCATCCCCGGAGCACCGCTTCCGAACAAAGCTCCCTACCGGGTCAACCCCGAAGAAACCAAAGAAATTCAAAGGCAAGTAAAGCATATCATAGACCATGGTCATGTGCATGAAAGTTTGAGCCCTTGTGCCGTACCGGTCATTCTTGTGCCAAAACGTGACGGTAGCTTTCGCATGTGCTCCGATTGTAGACCTATCAATGCTATCACCGTTCGCTATAGGTACCCCATTCCACGCCTAGATGATATGCTTGATGAGCTTATGGTGCCACTATATTTTCCAAAATTGAGCTTAAGAGTGGTTACTATCAAATCCGCATACAAGAGGGTGATGAATGAAAAACCGCCTTCAAAACCAAGTTTGGTTTGTATGAGTGGATAGTCATGCTTATGGGTCTCTCGGAAGCACCGGGCACTTTTATGCGCCTTATGAATCATGTCTTTCGCCCTTACATTGGTACATTTGTTGTGGTTTACTTCGATGAGATTCTTGTGTTTAGCAAATCTATCAAAGAGCATGCCACCCATGTCCGCACTGTTTTGCAAACTCTTAGGAAAGAGCGCCTCTATGCTAATATGGAGAAATGCCTTTTTGGTGTTGATAAGCTCGTTTTCTTGGGTTTTGTTGTCTCTTCTAAGGGTGTTCATGTAGATGAGTCCAAGATCAATGCTATTAAGACTTGGCCGCAACCAACCAACTTGCATCAAGTGCGTAGTTTCCTTGGTCTTGCGGGTTTCTATCGTTGCTTTGTGAAGGACTTTAGCACCATTGCTTCGCCTTTGCATGCTTTGAGCAAGAAGAATGCGCCGTTTGTTTGGGGACCATCCCAAGATACCACATTCAATGAGCTTAAGAATTTGCTTTCTGATGCTCCCGTGCTTGCTTTACCCAACTTCGACAAGCCTTTTGAGATCCATTGCGATGCTAGCGGTAATGGCATAGGAGGTGTATTAATGCAAGAGAAGCGCCCCGTAGCTTACTTTAGTGAGAAACTTTCCGGAGTGCAACTCAACTATCCCATCTATGACAAAGATCTATATGCTTTAGTCCGCATTTTACATGAATGGGAACATTACCTTCATCCCCATGAGTTTATCATTCATACCGATCATGAGACTCTCAAGTATCTTAAGGGTCAAACTAAGTTGAAGAAGCGTCATGCTAAATGGAGTGAATTCATTGAGTCTTTTCCCTATGTCATCAAGTACATCAAGGGTAAAGAAAACATCGTAGCGGATGCTCTTTCCCGCATATTTATGCTAGTCACGCAACTTGAGTTAGATGTCATTGGCTTCGAGCATATCAAAGAATTGTATGAGCATGATGAAACTTTTGCCACTCCATATGCCAAGTGTTTGTCGAATACATCTTGGGAACGCTATTACATCAAAGACGGCTATCTTATGAGAGCTAACAAACTTTGCATCCCCAAGTCGTCCCTTCGTTTGTTGCTTTTGCAGGAATCGCATGGAGGAGGCTTAATGGGACATTTCGGACGCGACAAGACATTCGCCACGCTCTTGAAGAGCTACTTTTGGCCAAAGATGTTTCGCGACGACAGTCGCTTCACCAACCGATGTTCGACATGCTGCAAAGCTAAGTCCAAAGCTCAATCTCATGGCCTCTATATGCCTCTACCGATTCCATACCAACCATGGAAGACATTAGCATGGACTTCGTACTTGGTTTGCCTAGGACTCGCAATGGGAAAGATTCTATATTTGTCGTTGTGGACCGTTTCTCAAAAATGGCATATTTTATTCCTTGTAACAAGATAGATGATGCTTCACATGTTGCTAATCTCTTTTGTAGGGAAATATTGCGTCTACATGGTGTGCCAAAGACTACCGTCTCGGACTGCGACGTCAAGTTCTTGAGTTACTTCTGGAAGACCTTATGCGCCAAGCTCGGAATCAAGCTTCTATTCTCCACGGCCTATCATCCACAAACCTATGGCCAAACGGAGGTGACAAAACGCACGCTCTCCACCCTTCTTCGCATGCTAATCAAGAAGAACATCAAGGAGTGGGAGGAGTGCTTACCCATCGCTGAGTATGCCTACAACCGCGCAAGACATTCGACTACCGGCAAGTCCCCCTTCGAGGTTGTCTACGGTTTCAACCCGTTGTCCCCATTGGACATCCTACCTCTACCACTCCACGAGCGCACAAACATGGACGTGAGTGACTGAGCCAACCACCTCAAGAAGATGCATGAAGATACAAGTCACACCATTGAGCTCCAAGTACAACGACTCGCGACCAAGCTCAACCACAACAAGAATCACATGACATTCAACATTGGAGATCTTGTGTGGCTACACCTTCGCAAGGAACGCTTCCCCAACGAATGCAAGTCCAAGCTACTACCACGAGCTGATGGACCATTCAAGGTGCTTGCCTGCTACAACAGCAATGCATACAAGATCGACATCCCACGTCACAAGTACTCCGTGAACGACATCTTCAACGTCAAAGATCTCTCCCCGTACCATGGTGATGAGGATTTCGATCCGAGGTCGGATCTTCCCCAAGGGAGGGGAGATGATGTGGAGCATCCCAAGGTCATCCCCATGGACCTACCATCGTCTCATTAAGTGCCTAGTGGACCCATGACTCGATCACGTGCAAGAGATCTTGAAACGGAGGTGACATCTCTCGTCTCACAATTCCACCTCGATGAACATGAAGCATGGTGTAATGCCCTCGATGCGGCTATATCTCCCACGTGTCGAGGCACGACTTAGAGGCATAACCGCATTGAAAGCAATGTCGCAAGTTAGGCGATCTTCACAACATCCCATGTAATATAGATAATAAAAGGGGAGATAACATAGTTGGCTTACACTCGCCACGTCAATCAAAGTACATAAATAGCAATACAACATTCAAACACTCATGGCCTGACTATGGCACCAAAATAAAAGATAGTCCCAACATGCGACACGGTCCCGATCACCCCAACTGGGCACCACTACTGATCATCAGGAAAATAAACATAGCATCGTTGAGAGTCCTTGTCGAACTCCCACTTGAGCTCAAGCGCGCCATCTGGAACGGAATCATCAGGCCCTGCATCTGGTTTGGAAGTAATCTGTGAGCCATAGGGACTCAGCAATCTCGCACCCTCACAATCAAGACTATTTAAGCTTAGTAGGTTAGGCAAGGTAAATATATGTGGAGCTGCAGCAAGCGACTAGCATATATGGTGGCTAACCTGTTCGCAAAAGAGAGTGAGAAGAGAATGCAAAGCGCGGTCGAATAACTAGAGAGCAATCCTGCGGCAAGCATTACTCCAACATCGTGTCCACTTCCCGGACTCCACCGAGAAGAGGCCATCATGGTAACTCACACGGTTGATTCATTTTAATTAAGTTAAGGTTCAAGTTATCTACAACCGGACATTAACAAATTCCCATCTGCCCATAACCCTGGGCACGACTTTCGAAAGTTTAAATCCCTGCAGGGGAGTCCCAACTTAGCCCATGACAAGCTCTCACGGTCAACGAAGGAATAGACCTCCTCCCGAGACGTTCCGATCAGAATCGGTATCCCGGTTCTTCGAGACACTTCGACAAGTTAAAACAAATCCAGCAACACCATCCGAATGTGCCGACAAATCCCGATAGGAGTTGCACATATCTCGTTCTCAGGGCACACTCAGATGAGCTCTCCATACAACTAAAACCAAACCTCGAGTTTCCCCGAGGGGGCGCTGCACAAGACTCTAGTTTGGACCAACACTCAGAGGAGCACTGGCCCGGGGGGTTTAAATAAGATGACCCTCAGGCTCCGGAAACCCAAGGGAAAAAGAGGCTAGGTGGCAAATGGTAAACCCAAGCTTGGGCATTGCTGGAAAAGCTTTAATCAAGGAGAACTATCAAGGGGTTCCCATTATAACCCAACAGCGTAAGGAACGCAAAATCCGAGAACATAACACCGATATGACGGAAACTAGGGCGGCAAGAGTGGAACAAAGCACTAGGCGAGAGGCCGAGCCTTCCACCCTTTACCAAGTATATAGATGCATTAAGATAACATGGCAATATAATGATATCCCAACAAGTAAATAATGTTCCAACAAGGAACGGTCTCCAATCTTCACCTGCAACTAGCAATGCTATAAGAGGGGCTGAGCAAAGCGGTAACATAGCCAATCAACGGTTTGCTAGGACATGGTGGGTTAGAGGTTTTACATGGCAATTTGGGAGGATTGAAAGCAAGTGGTAGGCATCATAGCATGGCATAGCAAAAGAGCGAGCATCTAGCAAAGCAAAGATAGTAGTGATTTCGAGGGTATGATCATCTTGCCTGCAAAGTTGTCAGAGTTGACTGGATCCTCGAAAGCAAACTCAATGGGCTCCTCGTTAGCAAACTCGTCTCCCGGCTCTACCCAAACAAGACAAACAAGCAACAAGGACACAATCAACCACGTGCAAAGCTCAAACAATATGATGCAAAGATGGTATGCTATGCGGGATGCAATATGTGATGCATATGCAAGATTTGTCAAGGAATGCATGAACCTGGCCTCAACTTGGAAAACCAAGTGTGCCACTGGAAAGTTGAGATGAATTCGCTTGAAAACAATATAAAAACACCGGAATCGGAGTTATGGTTTAGAAATGGCAAGCAATTCAAATATGACCACGTTCTGCGATTTACAGCAATTAGCCATCTAAATGCAACAAGATGAACATGCAACAGCACCCAAACATGGCAACAAAATACATGGCAGGGATCCATACAAGATGCTTAACAAAATATGAACACTGAGTTATGGCCAATTCATCCATTAACAAGTTCAAACAAGCATGGCAAAAATGCATTTGGTAAACAGATCTCAGACTTAGTGAAATTAACACTTGTCTGGAATTTCAGATCAGATAGCACTCTTTGGAGCAACAAAACTATATGCTACAAGACCTGAACATGGCAAAGTAAAGCATGCCATGGAGCTACTCAAAGAGCTTAACAAAAGTTCCATAGTGACCTTGAGCCAAAAGGGATCAGAAAATACATTTGCAAGCATGTGAACATGGCAAAAACATAATCAGATCACAGACTTAGTGAAAACTGGAGCATGCTGAAAACAGATATCAAGTAGGCATGTTTACGAGCCCGATGCACTCACTACAGAGCAAGTCATGACAATATAAGCATGCACCCATCAAGAATACACAAAATGCAAGCTAGACATCGCAAGAACAATAACATAGCATGCACGGATCAACTACAACATCCTCGGAAAAATCCCTAACAAGTAGACAATCTGCCCAGATTTGCGAAATAGCAAAAGTTGAGCTCGATTGACTCAAGCTAGGGTGCTCCATAATTTCAAAGAAGGACATGGATGGATAGAGCACTACAAGATTAACAAAACATCCTTACTGATCATCCTCAAAAGAGTCACGGATCACTAGGAAACAACATGAACATATGGCCATATGAGATAAACAGATCAAGGACTTAGTGGAAATGTTAAGTCCCTGAAATCAGCATTAACTAATGCTCCACTTTGAAAGCTTGTGCTAGCCACCACACACATCACAAAAATATATGGGTTGCACCTCTGGATAGATGGTAAAACATATAACAAAACACATGTAGAGCTCAGGGGCATATCATGCACACATTAATCATGGCAAAAATGACAAATATCTAATTGGAGCAGCAGATCTGACAATTATCTCAAATAGCATTGTTCCAACAGCATTTCGGGCATCAAAATGAACTCAAATGAAAATGATGCAATGCGATGAAATGATGTACTCTCTGAGACGAACATTTTGATATGCTATATGCCCAAAACGAATCTACGGATGCGGAGTTATAGCATGAAGAGAAACGCAAAAAGTTAGGGTTTCGGGCGAGATTAGGTCAACCTTAGATCCAGATCTGGATCCAGTTCGTGCATGCGAAACGAGGTCGCCGGAACAGTAGGGGAGTTCGCCGGAGTAGCTGCGGACGGCGACCGGAGGGGAGGTCCGGCCCGAGGACTCGCCTACGTGGAGGAGGCGGCGCCGGCGCGGCACGGTCGCCGGCGCGCGGCGGCGTTGGACGGTGGAAGCGGCGCGGTGGGGCGGCGCCAGAACGGGGAGGCGGCGCCGGGTGGCGATGGCGACCACGGCGGCGCGGCGGCCGGACGGCGAAGCGAGCCGGCGGCGCGGGCGAGGAGGCGCGCCTTTGGCCCGGATCAGCGGCGGGAGGGCCGGCCTCGCGCCCGCGGGCCGCGTCGGGGCGGGACGGCGAAGTGGGGCGCCTGGGCCACGTGGCGGCGCCGGGTTGGTTGGCGGAGGCGGCGGACGCGTCCGGCTCCGTCCGGATGTGTCCGGTGGCGGCGGAGATCCGATTTTTAGGTTTGGACGGGGGGAGATCCGGATTTTGGAGGAGGGGTCTTTATATAGAGGTAGAGGGAGCTAGGAGTGTCCAAATGAGGTGCGGTTTTCGGCCACGCAATCGTGATTGAACGCTCTAGATGATGGAGAGGGTTTTGGTGGGTTTTGGGCCAACTTGGAGGGGTGTTGGGCTGCAACACACACGAGGCCTTTTCGGTCCCTCGGTTAACCGTTGGAGCATCAAACGAAGTCCAAATGGTACGAAACTTGACAGGCGGTCTACCGGTAGTAAACCAAGGACGCTTGGCAAGTCTCGGTCCAATCCGGAAATGTTCAATCCCCATACACGAAAGAAAGGTAGAAATGAACACCGGAGGAGAACGAAGCACCGGAATGCAAAACGGACAACGGGGAAAATGCTCGGAGGCATGAGATGAACACGTATGCAAATGCAATGCACATGATGACATGATATGAGATGCATGACAACGATAACAACACATGGAGACAAAGACCCGAACCCGAGAAAATAAAATAACTTAACGCCGGAAACGACAAGAGTTGGATTACAAATTGGGTAAATCATATCCGGGGTGTTACAACACTCCACCACTACGAAAGGATCTCGTCCCGAGATCTAGTTCTGAAAGAACGCCGAGTACTCAGAACGGAGGTGATCCTCGTGTTCCTAGGTAGCTTCACGGTCGGAATGCTGTGACCACTTGACTTTGAGGAATTTGATTGACTTGTTGCGAGTCTTGCGTTCAGTCTCTTCAAGAATAGCAACGGGGTGCTCACGATAGGAGAGATCTTCTTGGAGCTCAATGTCCTCGAAGTTGACGGTGCGGTCAGGAGTCTTGAAGCACTTTCGGAGCTGAGAGACATGGAACACATCATGAACATTTGCAAAGTTTGAAGGAAGCTCAAGTTGATAGGTGAGATCTCCTCTCTTGCTGACAATCTTGAAAGGTCCCACGTATCTAGGGGCAAGCTTCCCTTTGATACCGAAGCGACAAGTACCTTTCATAGGAGAGACGCGGAGGTAAACATGATCTCCGATCTCGAAAGCCAAATCACGGTGCTTACTGTCATAGTAGCTCTTCTGACGGGATTGGGCTGCTTTGAGGTTATCTCGAATGACTTTGCACATTTCCTCTGCCTCTGTGATTAAGTCATTCCCCAAAAGCTAACGTTCACCGGTTTCAGACCAGTTGAGAGGGGTATGGCACTTCCTGCCATACAAGATTTCAAATGGGGCCTTGCCCGAACTTGCTTGAAAACTGTTGTTGTAGGAGAATTCAGCATAAGGAAGACAATCCTCCCACTTCATGCCGAAGGAGATCACACAAGCCCTGAGCATATCTTCAAGAATCTGGTTGACACGCTCGACTTGACCGCTAGTTTGAGGATGGAAAGTTGTGCTGAAGCGGATGTTGGTGCCCATGGCCTTCTGAAAAAAATCCCAAAACTTGGAGGTAAAGATGCTTCCACGGTCTAAAGAGATCACTTGAGGAATACCATGCAGAGAGACAATACGAGAGGTATAGAGTTCCGCCAATTGAGCTGCAGTGATTGACTCTTTGATAGGCAGAAAGTGAGCCACTTTAGTGAGTTTGTCGATGACAACGAATATAGCATCATTGCCACGCTTGGACTTTGGAAACCTAGTCACTAAGTCCATCTCAATGTGGTCAAACTTCCATTCTGGAATGGCAAGAGGTTGGAGGAGACCAGCTGGCCTTTGGTGTTCTGCCTTCACTCTTCTGCAGACATCACACTCATTCATGAATTGAGCAATCTCGCGCTTCATTCGAGTCCACCAATAAGCCTACTTGAGGTCCTGATACATCTTCATGCTCCCAGGGTGGATGGAGAGGAGAGAATTGTGAGCCTCGTTCACCTTTGGGCACAACAATACGATCCTCGAAGAAGAGAGTATCCTTGTCATCAAGGCGGTAGCACTTGTACTTGGGTTGACTCTTGGCAATCCCAATCTTCACCTTCTTCACCATAGCATCAAGAAGTTGGGCTTGGCGAATCTGATCTGCCAAGGTAGGAGAGACTTGATGGTTGGCGAGGAAACCTTGAGGAACAACATGCAGATTAAGTTTGCTGAAAGCTTCACAAAGCTCGGGTTGATAAGGCTTGAGAATCAGACTGTTGCAATAAGCCTTCCTGCTCAATGCGTCAGCAATCACATTGGCCTTGCTGGAGTATACTCGATACTCGGATTATACTCTTGAATCATTTCGACCCATCGAGTCTGCCTGAGGTTGAGATTAGGATGAGTGAAGATGTACTTGAGACTCTTGTGGTCAGTGAAAATGTCCACTTTTCTTCCCAATAAGAGATGTCTCCAAGTCAAAAGAGCATGCACAACTGCCGCCAACTCGAGGTCATGAGTGGGGTAGTTATTCTCATTGGGCTTCAACTGGCGAGAGGCATCAAAAAAGACCTCGTACGGTTTGGATTCATCAGGCGGAGTCAGAACTGGAGCAGTGACCAATTTCTCTTTCAAAGTGTTGAAAGAAATGTCACACTCCGGAGACCAAACGTACTTGACGGGCTTCTGGAGAAGATTTGAGAGAGGCTTTGCGATCTTAGAATAGTTTTCAATGAATCTTCGACAATAGCTTGCGAGACCGAGGAAGCTACAGATTTGCTTCACGTTCTGAGGAGGTTCCCAATTCACAATTGCAGACACCTTCTCAGGATTCACCGCAATGCCCTTGGCAGAGATGATATGACCAAGATAAAGAACCTCATCGAGCCAAAATTCGCACTTAGAGAACTTGACATAGAACTGGTGTTCCCTGAGCTTATCGAGTACCAAACACAAGTGCTTGGCATGATCTTCCTTGTTCTTCGAAAAACCAGAATGTCGTTGAGATAGACCAAAACAAAGTCATTGGTGTAGGCGTTGAAGATGAAGTTCATCATGTGAGAGAACGTCGGAGGAGCGTTGAACAGGCCAAAAGACATGACAGTGTATTCATATGACCCATAGCTTGTCCTAAAAGCCGTCTTGGGAATATCTTGCTCACGGATTCGAATCTGACGATAACCCATACAGAGATCAAGCTTGGAGAATACTTGGGCACCTTTGAGTTGTTCGAACAGCTCGTTGATGTTGGGAAGTGGGTATTTGTTCTTGATAGTCTTCTTGTTCAATGGACGGTAATCAACACAAAGTTGGTCCATTCCATCCTTCTTCTTCACAAAAAGAACACCACAACCCCACGGAGAAGAACTAGGCCGGATGAGACCCATTCTCTCTTGAATATCAAGTTGCTTCTTCAGCTCCTTCAACTCTTCAGGTCCAAGCTTGTAAGGACGCTTGCACACTGGTTCCGTGCCAGACTCAAGATCGATGACGAATTCAACTGGCCGGTGCAGAGGCATTCCTGGAAGCTCTTCTGGAAAGACGTCTTGATATTCGCAAACGACTGGAATCTGCGAGATAGCATCCAGTTCACCCTTCTCATTGAGAGAATACAGACGGATGGTATCATCATGAGCGGAAAAGAAAATTACATCCTTAGACGAATGAGTCAATTGAATCTGCCTGGCAGCACAATCAAGATGCGCCTTGTGCTTAGAAAACCAATCCATTCCGAGAATAAGATCAATATCGGAGTCACCAAGAACAATAGGAGAAGCTAGAAATTTGTAGTCGCCCAACGTGATAGTAACATCCGGAACGCAGATATTAGCTGTCATCTGCTTGCCCGGTGACACAATTTGCAGGGAACTTTGCAGATACTGATAATCGCACTCATACTTAGATGCAAAAGGTTTGGAAATGAAGCAATGTGATGCACCAGTGTCAAAAAAAAACTTTTGCAGGGATGTCATTAACATGAAGGTTACCCATGATGACATCTGACGAATCCTCTGCCTGAGCTGCATTCACCATATTGACCTTGGCGCACTTGGGGTTATGCTTGACCACAGTTATACTTGCCGATCTCACAGGAGGAGGAGGAGGAAGACGCCTCTAGTTGAAGCAATTGTTGGCATAGTGACCCTTCTGTTGGCACTTGTTGCACGTGACCTCTGAAAGCGGACGGTGATACAGAGCACTCGATCTTGGAGCTTGAGACGAAGTCTTGTTCTGAAAACCAGGGTTGGGTGGGTGGGAAGATCCACTGCCACCTTTGCTCTTCTGCTGATACGGCTGACGGAACGGAGGAGGAGGAAGCCAATAGTTCTGCTGCTTGGCCACTTGAGTAGAGGAAGAACGAGTAGCATCTCTGACTCACTTCTTGGAAGCATCACACCTCAGTTGAGCAGCCTCTTACTTCAATGCCATGGTGTAGAACTCATCGTACCTCAAGGGCTCAAAGAGAACAAGAGCTAGCTGGATTTCTTCTCTGAGACCACCCCTGAACTGGTATATCATGCTCTTCTCATCAGGGACGTCCTGCTTGGCAAAGCGGGCGATCTTCTGGAACAACTTGTTGTAGTCATAGGCAGACAAAGAGCCTTGCTTCAGGTTGCGGAATTCCTGACGCTTGCTTTCAACCACGCTCTGAGGAATATGATGAGCTCTGAAATCTTGACGGAATTCATCCCAAGTAATCACACATCCACCTCTGGAATCCTTGTATTGCTGGAACCACTCTACAGCTTGGTCTTTGAGTTGGAAGGAAGCGAACTTGACAAAGTCCTCAGGCCTGACGTTACTACACTCGAAATGCTTGCACAGATCCACTAGCCAATCATCAGCATCAGTTGCCTCAACGCAATTGCTGAAAGTCTTTGGCTGATTTGCAAGGAACTAGTTGAGTGTAGCAAAGTGATTCTAATTGTTGCCTTGGTTCCCTTGGTCGCCTTGATTCGCTTGATTGCGCTCTTGAAGAATTTGCATGATCAACTGTGTGTTTGCATTGGTTGCGGCCATCACAGCTTGCCATGCCTCCGGAGGAGGTGGAGGTGGTGGCGGATCAGGATTCGGAGTCGTGCGCGTTGGAGGAGCCATCCTGAAGAGGTTGACATCCATTAACACATTGATAGATAAATATTGAAGCTGAATCCAACGGACTGAAAATTGCAACATATAGTCTTCACATCCGAACAAAATGAACGAATGCATTCCTCTTGAAATGGTCACATATCCATAAACTGAGGAGCCACTTAGAATTTAGGTAGAGAAATAAATCAACAAGGTACGGATCAAGAACGAATACTCGGTAAGAAATCCCAATCTCAAACCAAATATCCGTGGAAGAAGAGCTAGAGCTACAAGAATTCCCACCTGTGAAACTCCCGAACCTTTCCGGTTATGCAATCAGGTGTTGGGGATACAGAGGAAGCATAATATCTCACCCAAATCTAGCAAATCCTACATCCAGCTGTATCCATCCTTCAACACATAACCGAGAAAAAACTTCGGAAACCATCTACCTCAACCTTCAAAAAGCATCCGTTATACAAGTTATGGCGATACTCCTGAACTCCCGCCCCAGTACTGGGTGGCATCGAGGTTATCTCACCAACGAACTACATAAAAGAGATTTTTGATGTCGGCGTACTAAACTCAGGTATTCCAGAACTGCAACGATAAAATTGTGACGACAACACCTCGGAGCTCAACTCCGCGGGACACTGCCACAACCCCTAAAGACAGGAGGCACCAAGAACAATGTTCTCGTCACAAAACCATCGAAACGATTCCAAGATACCCACGTGATCCTAAATTTTGAGAAGAGAAGAGTCAAAACTCTATGTCAGGATGCCTTACCAGAGCGATGAGGAGACTGGGAAGTAAAAAGAATTCCTAAACTCTCTGATATATAATTCCTAAATGACTCAAAACATTTTTCTAGACACAACTCGGCTGCTAAAAACGATCAAGCAACGGGGGCTCCTAAGGTCGGGGAAGGCTCTGATTACCAACTTGTAACGCCCTTGATGCGGCTATATCTCCCACGTGTCGAGGCACGACCTAGAGGCATAACCGCATTGAAAGCAATGTCGCAAGTTAGGCAATCTTCACAACATCCCATGTAATATAGATAATAAAAGGGGAGATAACATAGTTGGCTTACACTCGCCACGTCAATCAAAGTACATAAATAACATTACAACATTCAAACACTCATGGCCTGACTACGGCGCCAAAATAAAAGATAAACCCATCATGCGACACGGTCCCGATCACCCCAACTGGGCACCACTACTGATCATCAGGAAAAGAAACATAGTATCGTTGAGAGTCCTCGTCGAACTCCCACTTGAGCTCAAGCGCGCCATCTGGAATGGAATCATCAGGCCCTGCATCGGGTTTGGAAGTAATCTGTGAGCCACAGGGACTCAGCAATCTCGCACCCTCGCGATCAAGACTATTTAAGCTTAGTAGGTAAGGCAAGGTAAATATATGTGGAGCTGCAGCAAGCGACTAGCATATATGGTGGCTAACCTATTCGCAAAAGAGAGGGAGAAGAGAATGCAAAGCGCGGTCGAATAACTAGAGAGCAATCCTGCGGCAAGCATTACTCCAACACCGTGTCCACTTCCCGGACTCCGCCGAGAAGAGGCCATCACGGTAACTCACACGGTTGATTCATTTTAATTAAGTTAAGGTTCAAGTTATCTACAAACCGGACATTAACAAATTCCCATCTGCCCATAACCGCGGGCACGGCTTTCGAAAGTTCAAATCCCTGCAGGGGAGTCCCAACTTAGCCCATGACAAGCTCTCACGGTCAACGAAGGAATAGACTTCCTCCCGAGACGTTCCGATTAGACTCGGTATCCCGGTTCTTCGAGACACTTCGACAAGTTAGAACATATCCAGCAACACCGCCCGAATGTGCCGACAAATCCCGATAGGAGCTGCACATATCTCGTTCTCAGGGCACACTCAGATGAGCGCTCCTTACAAACTAAAACCAAACCTCGAGTTTCCCCGAGGGGGCGCTGCACAGGACTCTAGTTTGGACCAACACTCAGAGGAGCACTGGCCCAGGGGGTTTAAATAAGATGACCCTTGGGCTCCGGAAACCCAAGGGAAAAAGAGGCTAGGTGGCAAATGGTAAAGCTTTAATCAAGGAGAACTATCAAGGGGTTCCCATTATAACCCAACCGCGTAAGGAACGCAAAATCCGGGAACATAACACCGATATGACGGAAACTAGGGCGGCAAGAGTGGAACAAAACACTAGGCGAGAGGCCGAGCCTTCCACCCTTTACCAAGTATATAGATGCATTAAGATAACTTGGCAATATAATGATATCCCAACAAGGAAATAATGTTCCAACAAGGAACGGTCTCCAATCTTCACCTGCAACTAGCAATGCTATAAGAGGGGCTGAGCAAAGCGGTAACATAGCCAATCAACTGGAGCATGCTGAAAACAGATATCAAGTAGGCATGTTTACGAGCTCGATGCACTCAGTACAGAGCAAGTCATGACAATCTAAGCATGCACCCATCAAGAATACACAAAATGCAAGCTAGACATCACAAGAACAATAACATAGCATGCACGGATCAACTACAACATCCTCGGCAAAATTGCTGACAAGTAGATAATCTGCCCAGATTCGCGAAATAGCAAAAGTAGAGCCCGATTGACTCAAGCTAGGGTGCTCCATAATGGCAAAGAAGGACATGGATGGATAGAGCACTACAAGATTAACAAAACATCCTTACTGATCATCCTCAAAAGAGGCACGGATCACTAACAAACAACATGAACATATGGCCATATGAGATAAACAGATCAAGGACTTAGTGGAAATGCTAAGTCCCTGAAATCAGCATTAACGAATGCTCCACTTTGAAAGCTTGTGCTAGTCACCACACACATCACAAAAATATATGGTTTGCACCTCTGGATAGATGGCAAAACATATAACAAAACACATGTAGAGCCCAGGGGCATATCATGCACACATTAATCATGGCAAAAATGACAAATATCTAATTGGAGCAGCAGATCTGACAATTATCTCAAATAGCATTCTTGCAACAACATTTCGGGCATCAAGATGAACTCAAATGAAAATGATGCAATGAGATGAAATGATGTACTCTCTGACACGAACATTTTGATATGCTATATGCCCAAAACGAATCTACGGATGCGGAGTTATAGCATGAAGAGAAATGCAAAAAGTTAGGGTTTCGGGCGAGATTAGGTCAACCTTAGATCCAGATCTGGATCCAGTTCGTGCACGGGAAACGAGGTCGCCGGAACAGTAGAGAGTTCGACGGAGTAGCTGCCGATGGCGGCCGGAGGGGAGGTCCGGCCCGGGGACTCGCCGACGTGGAGGAGGCGGCGCCGGCGCAGCACGGTCGCTGGCGCACGACAGCGTTGGACGGCGGAAGTGCCGCGGCGGGGTGGCGCCCGCACGGGGAGGCGGCGTCGGGCGGCGATGGCGACCACGGCGGCGCGGCGGCCGGACGGCGAAGCGAGCGGGCGGCGCGGGCGAGGAGGCGTGCCTCTGGCCCGGATCGGCGGCGGGAGGGAGGGCCGGCCTCGGGGCTTGCGGGCCGCGTCGGTGCGGGACGGCGAAGTGGGGCGCCCGGGCCACGTGGCAGCGTCGGGTTGGTCAGTGCAGGTGGCGGACGCGTCTGGACGTGTCCGACGGCGGCGGAGATCCGATTTTTAGGGTTTGGACGGGGGGAGATCCGGATTTTCGAGGAGGGGTCTTTATATAGAGGTAGAGGGATCTAGGAGTGTCCAAATGAGGTGCGGTTTTCGGCCACGCGATCGTGATCGAACGCTCTAGATGATGGAGAGGGTTTTGGTGGATTTTGGGCCAACTTGGAGGGGTGTTGGGCTGCAACACACACGAGGCCTTTTCGGTCCCTCGGTTAACCGTTGGAGCATCAAACGAAGTCCAAATGGTACGAAACTTGACAAGCGGTCTGCCGGTAGTAAACCAAGGGCGCTTGGCAAGTCTCGGTCCAATCCAGAAATGTTCAATCCCCACACACGAAAGAAAGGTAGAAATGACCACCGGAGGAGAACGAAGCGCCGGAATGCAAAAGGGACAACGGGGAAAATGCTCGGATGCATGAAATGAACACGTATGCAAATGCAATGCACATGATGACATGATATGAGATGCATGACAATGATAACAACATACAGAGAAAAAGACCCGAACCCGAGAAAATAAAATAACTTAACACCAGAAACGACAAGAGTTGGATTACAAATTGGGTAAGTCATATCCGGGGTGTTACACATGGCTACCACCTCATATGGACACTTTGTGCATACTCAGGTACCATGGAGAAGCTAAGGAGCAAGGACAAGAAAAGAGGAAAATGGACGAGGAGACGGAGAAGAAGGAGGGCTGAAGGAAAAGTCCCAGCCACCGGATGACCGGCCGGGACTGGATGTCCGGCGATGAAGCCTCAGCCGAACCCCAGCTAGCAGACGTCCGGTCCAGACCGGATGACCGGTGCCCCTGCACCCAAAGCAAACGAGCAGACGTCCGGTCTGGACCGGACGACCGGCGCACTAGCACCCGAGCCAACATCAGCGGAAGTCCAAAGCTACCGGACGTACGGCACCCCCATCACAGAACGGAACCAGCGGACGACCGGAGGACACCGGACGTCCGGCAGCTCCTGAGACACTGGACGACCGGTCCCCAGCGGACGTCCGGTACCTGTCTGCGCACAGTGTTCGGGCCCGAGCCCCATGTACCCTTTCACTTTGCCCCCATTTTCACTTAGACTATAAATAGTCCCCCCCATTCATCCTAGCTAGGGTTAGAAAATGTTTAGGTCATATTTGTGAGAGAGCTTTGCTCATCCACTTGGTTACCTTCTCCTCAGAGATTCGAGCCTCCACCGGAGAAGAGCCCCCAAGCGGATTCAAGACCTCCTTGTGGAGAAGAACATCAAGACCCCCTCTTTGGCGGCCCCATCAAGACCTCCTCACGGAGAAGAACCGGTTACCGTGTATCTTCCCTAGTTGTCCATGGATTCATGTATCGTCCTATGTACTCGAGGATCTAGCCCATGTGTGACTTATTCATGTCGGTTTACTGATTTCCTCTTGTGTTTTCCTTCCGTTCTTCCTCGTGTTGTTCGTGATTTCCCCGGGATCCGCTCCTTTCGTGAAAGATCGAGCGATTAGGGTCTCTACCCTACATCAGTTGGTGTCGTGCGGCTCGGTGATGTAGAACCACCCCGATTTCCACCCCTTTATGGTCTCCATGAAGGAGCCCTCGAGCCATGTAACGTTGGGCATCTTGCCCACCATGGCTCCGACGCATTCCGCTTGTTGGCCGCCCACCACCTTCGGCTTGATATTGAAGGTCTTCAGCCACATGACGAAGTGGGGCCGGATGCGGAGGAAAGCCTCGCACACGACGATGAACACCGAGATGTTGAGGATGAAGTACAGGGCCAGATCATGAAAGTCCAGCCCGTAATAGAACATGAGGCCACGGACAAATGGATGGAGGGGAAACCCCAGTCCGCAGACGAAGTGGGGGAGGAAGACCACCCTCTCGTGAGGTTCTGGGGTAGGGATGACCTGCCCCATGGCTGGCAGCCGGTGTGCGATGTCCGCGGCTGGCAGCCAGCATGATGTCCGCGGCTAAGTATCCAGCTCCACGCAACTTTTTGATGTGCCCCTCCATGACGGAGGAGGCCATCCACTTTCCTCCCACTCCGGACATGTTTGGAGAGAGTTGAGGAGGAGGATGCAGACTTGGGCGCTGGAGCTCGAGTGCGCGAGAATGGATGAGCAAGGAGGAAGAAGGCGCGGGTAGAAAAAGGTGAGATCTTATCCCTTTATAAGGGCGGACTAAACTATGCGCCCCCACTAGCCTGGTAAAACTCGCTTATCCCCAAGCGCCGTAATTGATGGCGCGGTTGGGTTACCCATGTCCGTATTGATGAGAATCCCGTAATAATGGGAACACGATCTCTGCCTTGACAAGATGTGTCAAGAAACTGTCTTGTGTTATGTGCGGGGGTGGTTAAAGAAACACGGTTCGAATAATTACCGGACCATGGCATGATGTCATGCGGCCAAAACGTGTCAGTAGATTAGATTTGTGGAAATATTATTCTCTCTACGGTGGTATGTGGAACTTATTTTGCAGGGTCAAACACTATCCTTATATTCAAACTCTTCTGTATTGTATTCGGAGGAGTAATCCACCTTGCAATGCCGATGACAACACTGCGCGCCAGACTCATCATCATTGAAGCCTGGTTCAGGGGCTACTGAGGGAGTCCTGGATAAGGGGGTCTCCGGACAGCCGGACTATATCCTTTGGCCGGATTGTTGGACTATGAAGAAACAACATTGAAGACTTCGTCCCGTGTCCGGATGGGACTCTACTTGGCATGGAAGGCAAGCTAGGCAATACGGATATGTATATCTCCTCCTTTGTAACCGACCTTGTGTAACCCTAGCCCCCTCCGGTGTCTATATAAACCGGAGGGTTTTAGTCCGTAGGACAACATATAATCATACCATAGGCTAGCTTCTAGGGTTTAGCCTCTCCGATCTAGTGGTAGATCAACTCTTGTACCACTCATATTATCAAGAATAATCAAGCAGGACGTAGGGTTTTACCTCAATCAAGAGGGCCCGGACCTGGGTAAAACATCCTGTCCCCTGCCTCCTGTTACCACCCGCCTTAGACGCACAGTTCGGGACCCCCTACCCGAGATCCGTCGGTTTTGACACCGACAGTCGTCATGGCTTGCATCATTCGAACCTCATGAGGTTGAGGCTTGCATTGAGATCTCCGCCCCTCAGGAGCCAGCCTGAGAAGGCCGCTCCTTCTGGAGGTCTTGTTGTCGTCCGCCTCGCGAGGCTTGGCCCCTCGCGAGGGTCTTGAGTTGTCGATGATGGAGGTGGGCCGTACTAGGCCGTTGATGGAGCCACGCCATGGGCTGCAGGCAGGCAAGTCTGGGTACCCCCTTTCCCAGAACACCGACAGTAGCCCTCGGGCCCAAGGCGCACTTGGGCTTGGCTTCGAGGCGAAGCCAAAGGGCAAGGGCGGAGCGCCACAGGCCCTAACCGCCTGCGACCTCGGCCAATGCGTGGTGCTTGATGGGACGTGGGTGTCTCCACTTCCCCATGCTGCCTCGGCAATCGTTCGAATTGAGTAGAGCATGCTGCATGTAGAAAGATCATCATTACCGGGGATCATGGAGGCCGGCGGTTGGCCTCCCTCGGGCTATAAATGGGGAGACGGGTGGAGCCCCCCTTGCTGATCTCCATCTTCTTGCTGCCTGCTTCCTCTTCTCCTTCCTTGTCTCGCCGTCTTGCCGAAGTGCTCTGATAACCCACAAGTATAGGGGATCACAACAGTTTTCGAGGGTAGAGTATTCAACCCAAATTTATTGATTCGACACGGGGGACCCAAAGAATATTCTCAAGTATTAGCAGCTGAGTTGTCAATTCAACCACACATGGAAACTTAATATCTGCAGCAAAGTGTTTAGTAGCAAAGTAATATGATAGTAGTGGTAACAGTGGTAAAAGTAAATGGTAGGAGTTTTGGTTTTATAGTGATTGTAATAGTAGCAACGAAAAAGTAAATAAGCGAAGAACAATATATGAAAAGCTCGTAGGCATTGGATCGGTGATGGAGAATTATGTCATATGCGATCAATCATGCAATAGTTATAACATAGGGTGACACAGAACTAGCTCTAGTTCATCAATGTAATGTAGGCATGTATTCCGAATATAGTCATACGTGCTTATGGAAAATAACTTGCATGACATCTTTTGTCATACCCTCCCGCAGCAGCGGGGTCCTATTGGAAACTAAGGGATATTAAGGCCTCCTTTTAATAGAGTACCGGACCAAAGAATTAACACATAGTGAATACATGAACTCCTCAAACTACAGTCATCACCGGTAAGTATCCCAATTATTTTCACTTCGAGGTTAACAGATCATAACACATAATAGGTGACAATAGACTTGCAAGATAGGATCAAGAACTCACATATATTCATGAGAACAAAATAGGTTCAGATCTGAAATCATGGCACTAGGACCAAGCGACAAGCATTAAGCATAGCAAAGTCATAGCAACATCAATATCAGAACATAGTGGATACTAGGGATCAAACCCTAACAAAACTAACTCGATTACGTCATAAATCTCATCCAACCCATCACCGTACAACAAGCCTACAATGGAATTACTCACACATGGCGGTGAGCATCATGAAATTGATGATGCAGGAAGGTTGATGATGATGATGGCAACGGATTCCCCTCTTTGGAGCCCCGAACGGACTCCAGATCAGCCCTCCCGAGAGAGTTTAGGGCTTGGTGACGGCTCTGTATCGTAAACCTCGATGAATCCTTCTCCCTTTTTTCTCTCCCTGAAAGTGAATATATGGAGTCAAGATGGACGTTGGTAGAGCGTCAGGGGGCCCACGAGGCAAGGGGCGCGCCCTCCACCCTCGTGGATAGGGTGTGGGCCCCCTGATGTGAATCTTTTGTCCATTATTTTTTATATATTCCGAAAATAATCTCTGTTGATTTTCAGGTCATTCCGAGAACTTTTATTTCTGCACAAAAATAACACCATGGCAATTCTGCTGAAAACGGCGCCAGTCCGGGTTAGTTCCATTCAAATCATGCAAGTTAGAGTCCAAAACAAGGGCAAAAGTGTTTGGAAAAGTAGATACGATGGAGACGTATCAACTCCCCCAAGCTTAAACCTTTGCTTGTCCTCAAGCAATTCAGTTGATAATTTGAAAGTGATAAAGAAAAACTTTTACAAACTCTGTTTGCTCTTGTCGTTGTAAATATGTAAAGCCAGCATTCAGGTTTTCAGCAAAGATTATGAACTAACCATATTCACAATAATAGTTAGGTCTCATGTTTACTCATATCAATGGCATACTCAACTAGCGAGCAATAATAATAAATCACGGATGACAACACTTTCTCAAAATAATCATGATAAGATATAACATGATGGTATCTCGCTAGCCCTTTCTGAGACAACAAAACATAAATGCAGAGCACCTTTAAAGATCAAGGACTGACTAGACATTGTAATTCATGGTAAAAGAGATCCAGTCAAGTCATACTCAATGTAAACTAACAGTAATGGATGCAAATGACAGTGGTGCTCTCCAACTGGTGCTTTTTAATAAGAGGATGATGACTCAACATAAAAGTAAATAGATAGGCCCTTCGCAGAGGGAAGCATGGAATTGTAGAGGTGCTAGACCTCGGTTTTGAAATAGATATGAATAATATTTTGAGCAGTATACTTTCATTGTCAACATAACAACCGAGATATCTCGATATCTTCCATGCTAGACACATTATAGGCGGTTCCCAAGAAGAATGATAAAGTTTATACCCCCCCTCCACCAACAAGCATCAATCCACGGCTTGCCCGAAACAACGGGTGCCTCCAACTAACAACAATCCAGGGGGAGTTTTGTTTGCAATTATTCTGATTTGATTTGAGAATGGGACTGGGCATACCGGTGACCAGCCATTTCTCATGAATGAGGAGCGGAGTCCACTCCTCTTGAGAATAACCTGCCTAGTATGGAAGATACAGACAGCCCTAGTTGATACATGAGCTATTCGAGCATACAAAACAGAATGATTATTTGAAGGTTTAGAGTTTGGCACATACAAATTTACTTGGAACGACAGGTAGGTATCGTATATAGAAGGTACGGTGGACTCATATGGAACAACTTTGGGGTTTATGGAATTGGATGCACAAGCAGTATTCCCGCTTAGTACAAGTGAAGGCTAGAAAGAGACTGGGAAGCGACCAGCTAGAGAGCACAATATTCATGAACATGCATCAAAATTAATCAACACCGAATGCAAGCATGAGTAGGATATAATTGACCATGAACATAAATATTGTAGAGGCAATGTTGATTTTGTTTCAAATACATGCGTGAACATGTGCCAAGTCAAGCCACTTGAATCGTTCACAGGAGGATACCACCCTATCATATCACATCACAACCATTTTAATAGCATGTTGGCACGCAAGGTAAACCATTATAAACTCCTAGCTAATTAAGCACGACATAAGCAACTATAATCTGTTTCATTCATAATAGGATGAATCAGGAACGATGAACTAAACATATTTACAAAAACAAGAGAGGTCGAGTTCATACCAGCTTTTCTCATCTCAAACAGTTCATCATATATCGTCATTATTGCCTTTCACTTGCACGACCGAATAGTGTGGATAATAATAATAGCGCACGTGCATTGGACTAAGCTGGAATCTGCAAGCATTCAATATACAGGAGAAGACAAGGTAATATGGGCTCTTTGTTAGATCAACAATAATGCATATGAGAGTCACTCAACATTTATATTATAGTCTTCTCCTCTCGACCCCAAAGAAAAGAAAAGGAACAAAACTATTTACACGGGAAAGCTCCCAACAAGCAAAACAAGAACGAGAAATCTTTTTGGGTTTTCTTTTTAATTAGTGCTACTAAAAGCATGAAAGTGAACTAGCTAAAAGTTACAACTATTTTTTTGGTTTTTCTTAAGGTTTTTCAACCACACAAGAAGAAAGCTTAAAAAGAAAATAAACTAGCATGGATGATACAATGAAAAAGTATCAGCACTGACAACTGGCATGAGTGTGTGAACATGAATGTAATGTCGGTGAGAAATACGTACTCCCCCGAGCTTAGGCTTTTGGCCTAAGTTGGTCTATGCCCATGGATGGCCTGTTGGATATCCGAAGTTGAAGTCGGGGTCGTACTGAGATGCATCAGCTACTGCCTGAAGAGCTGCATCTTGGAGGCGGGCTGCCTCCGCCCTCCTCTCATACTCGTCCACCTCCTCCCTGGTCATAACATATCTCCTTTTTTCCTGAAAGTCAAAGAAAGCAGGAGCAGGGAGAGTGACGTGATAAGTGCGTCGTCTGTTAAAGATTAGTCGGTACTGGAGGGACTGATTGTTCCTCTCAACAAACTGATGACGAACCATAGCATTATAATCTAAATAAGCAGGAGGCAACTCAATATCATATCCACGTATGGGTATCTCAAGAAAATCAGCTAAACGGGTTGCATAAATTCCACCAAAGAAATCTCCATTAATTCTGTTATTATGCAATCTACGGGCAACAATGGCCCCCAAGTTATATTGTCTATCTCCTAATACAGCACTCTTGAGAACACTAAGATATGGAACACACATGTGACATGCCTTATCCTTACCATTTATGCATCTAACTATAAAGAGAGCAAAATAATGTATAGCAGGAAAATGAATGCTCCCTATGGTAGCATGCGTGATTTCCCTAGATTCCCCCACAGTGATACTAGCAAGAAAATCCTTATATTCAGATTTACGAGCTTCACTAACATTACCCCACTGTTGCAGTTTACAAGCAGTATTAAAATCCTCTAAGTCCATGGTACAAGATTTATCATAAAGATCAAACAGGATAGTTTGAGAATTGCGTGATGATGTAAATTCAAACCTTCTCACAAAGGAATCGGTGAGGTAGTAGTACTGACGGTACTTATCTGCCTCGAAGCTCTCAAGATCATCGTTATGCACATATGCGTCAAATTCCTCCTTGATTCCTGCTCGAACCATGAAGTCCTCTGACAGCCATTCACAAGGCCGCACTTGAGCATCCCATGGTAGTTCATTGTCCGGTTCGCGTATTGCGGGCATGGGTCCTTGTTTCCTTGAGGAACCACCTTGGTACATTTTCCTAAACATATTTCTTCCTCTAGAAAATTTTCTGAAATTTTTAGTAACTTAAAATAAAAGTGAACCAAACTCAACAAGATTTATAGCAACTACTCCTACAAGTGTGTAGAGACTATATCATGCATTAAAACTACTTTTGACCACATAAATTTGACATGCAAGCTCAAGAACAGGGTCACCTAAGCAGCAAAAATTTGCAATGAATAAATCACTAGAACAAAAACTAATTGGACCATTGGAGGAGTCACATACCAAAGAACGATCCCCCAAAGCAGTTTTGTGAGAGGAGCTTTGAGCAAGGAGATCGAAAATGGCAGCAAGATGAGCAAGAACTCGGGTTTGAGCTGGCTAGTGATTTTTTCTGGAGCAAGACAAAGCGTGTGGGTGCAAGGATAAGTGGAGGGGACCCACGTGGGGTCCGCGAGGTAGGGGGCGCGCCCAGGGGTGTGGGCGCGCCCTCCACCCTTGTGGGCACGTGGCTGCTCCCCCTGTTGTGTTCTCAATGCCTAAAATCCTCAAATATTCTATGAAAAATCATATTTAATTTTCAGGGCATTTTGAAAACTTTTATTTTCGGTGTATTTTTTTATTGCATGGATAATTCAGAAAAACAGATAGAAACTACTATTTTTACTTTATTTAATATAAATAACAAAAAGTGAAAAGAGGGTACAGAGAGTTGTGTTTTCTAAATTCATCCATCTCATGCTCATCAAAAGGAATCCACTAACAAGGTTGATCAGGTCTTGTTAACAAACTCATTCGAATAACATGAAACCGAAGAATTTTCGAATAACACTAAGTTACCTCAACGGGGATATGCACATCCCCAACAATAAGAATATCATATTTCTTCTTGACAGTAGGAAGAGGAAATTCAAAACCTCCAATAGTAATTGTTGAAAATTTTCCAATAGAGTTAATACTGCGGACTTGAGGTTGTTTCCTCGGAAAGTGTACCGTATGCTCATTGCCATTAACATGAAAAGTGACATTTCCTTTGTTGCAATCAATAACAGCCCCTGCAGTATTCAAAAAGGGCCTACCAAGAATAATAGACATACTATCGTCCTCGGGAATATCAAGAATAACAAAGTCCGTTAAAATAGTAACGTTTGCAACCACAACAGGCACATCCTCACAAATACCAACAGGTATAGTAGTTGATTTGTCAGCCATTTGCAAAGATATTTCATTGGGTGTCAACTTATTCAAATCAAGTCTACGATATAAAGAGAGAGGCATAAGACTAACATCGGCTCCAAGATCACATAAAGCAGTTTTAACATAGTTTCTTTAATGGAGCATGGTATAGTTGGTACTCCGGGATCTGCAAGTTTCTTTGGTATTCCACCCTTAAAAGTATGATTAGCAAGCATGGTGTTAATTTCAGCTTCCGGTATCTTTCTTTTATTTGTAACAATATCTTTCATGTACTTAGCACAAGGATTCATTATAAGCATATCAGTTAGACGCATACGCAAAAAGATATGTCTGATCTTTTCAGCAAAGCGCTCAAAATCCTGTTCATCCTTTTTCTTGGATGGTAGGAGGAAAGGGCATGGGTTTTTGAACCCATGGTTCTCTTTCTTTACCGTGCTTCCTAGCAACAAAGTCTCTCTTATTATAACATTGATTCTTTGATTGTGGGTTATCAAGATCAACATCAGGTTCAATCTCTACATCATTATCATTACTAGGTTGAGCGTCAACATGAACATCATCATTAACATTATAACTAGGTTCATGTTCATTACCAGATTGTGTTTCAGCATCAGAAATAAAAATATCATTGGGATTCTCAGGTGTGTCAACAATAGGTTCACTAGAAGCATGAAAAGTCCTATCATTTTTATTTTTCTTCTTCTTAGAAGGACTAGGTGCATCAACATTAGTACTCTGAGAATCTTTCTCAATTCTCTTAGGGTGGCCCTCAGGATACAAAGTTGAGTCATTTTACCCCCTCTCGTCATAACTCTAACAACATTATCGTTCTTCTTATCATTTAATTCATTGAGCAAATCATTTTGAGCCTTAAGTACTTGTTCTACTTGAGTGGTAACCATAGAAGCACGTTTACTAATAGGTTGAAGTTCACTTTTAACTCTAGACATATAATCACTCAAGTGTTCAAGCATATCAGCATTGTGTTTAAATTGTCTACCAACATAAGCATTGAAGTTTTCTTGTTTAACCATAAAGTCATCAGACTCATCCAAGCATTGGCTAGCAAACTTAGTAAATGGAATTTAACATTTATCAAATATATGGAGAGAATTTACCTTTACTACCTATGTCGGGTTATCAAGACCATGTATTTCTTCAATAGGTGATAAATTCTTAACATCTACAGCTCCAATACCTTTTTCTTTCATAGATTTCTTTGCCTCTTGCATATCTTCAGGATTGAGAAATAGAATACCCCTTTTCTTCAGAGTTGGCTTAGGAGTTGGTTTAGGAAGTGTCCAATTATTTTCATTAGTCAACATATTATTCAATAGCAATTCAGCTTGATCAACAGTTGTTTCCCTGAAAACACAACCAGCACAACTATCCAGATAGTCTCTGGAAGCATCGGTTAGTCCATTATAAAAGATATCAAGTATTTTATTTTTCTTGAGAGGATGATCAGGCAAAGCATTAAGTAATTGGAGAAGCGTCCCCCAAGCTTGTGGGAGACTCTCTTCTTCAATTTGCACAAAATTATATATTTCCCTTAAGGAAGCTTGTTTCTTATGAGCGGGGAAATATTTATCAGAGAAGTAATAAATCATATCCCGGGGACTATGCACACAACCAGGATCAAGAGAGTTAAACCATGTTTTAGCATCACCCTTTAATGAGAACGGAAACAACTTAAGGATAAAGTAACAACGAGTTTTCTCATCACGAGTAAACAGGGTGGCTATATCATTTAATTTAGTAAGATGTGCCACAACAATTTCAGATTCATAGCCATAAAAAGGATCAGATTCAACCAAAGTAATCAACTCAGGATCGACAGAGAAATCATAATCCTTATCAGTAATAAAGATAGGTGAAGTAGCAAAAGCAGGGTCATATTTCATTCTAGCATTCAAAGACTTTTCTTTAAGCTTAGCTAATAATTTCTTAAGATCCAATCTATCATTGCAAGCTAAGAAGTCTCTAGTAGTTTATTCATCCATAACATAACCCTCAGGAACAACAGGCAATTCATATCTAGGGGAGAATCTTCATCATCACTTTCATCAATATTATCAGTTTCAATAATTTCATTCTCTCTAGCCCTAGCAAGTTGTTCATCAAGAAATTCACCTAGTGGCATAGTAGTATCAAGCATAGAAGTAGTTTCATCATAAGTATCATGCAAAGCCGAAGTGGCATCATCAATAACATGCGACCTGTCGGAATCAACAGCAGCAGTAGGTGTCGCAAGTTTACTCAAAACAGAAGGTGGATCAAGTGCAGAGCTAGATGGCAGTTCCTTACATCCCCTCGTAGTTGAGGGAAAAATCTTGGTTCTTTGATCTTTCAAGTTCTTCATAGTGACCAGCAGATATAAATCCCAAGTGACTCAAAGAATAGATCTATGCTCCCCGGCAATGGCGCCAGAAAATAGTCTTGATAACCCACAAGTATCGGGGATCGCAACAGTTTTCGATGGTAGAGTATTCAACCCAAATTTATTGATTCGACACAAGGGGAGCCAAACAATATTCTCAAGTATTAGCAGCTGAGTTGTCAATTCAACCACACCTGGAAACTTAATATCTGCAGCAAAGTGTTTAGTAGCAAAGTAATATGATAGTAGTGGTAAAAGTGGTAAAAGTAACGGTTTTGATTTTATAGTGATTGTAACAGTAGCAACGGAAAAGTAAAAAAGCGAAGAACAATATATGAAAAGCTCGTAGGCATTGGATCGATGATGGAGTATGTCGGATGCGATCAATCATGCAACAGTTATAACATAGGGGACACAGAACTAGCTCCAGTTCATCAATGTAATGTAGGCATGTATTTCGAATATAGTCATACGTGCTTATGGAAAAGAACTTGCATGACATCTTTTGTCCTACCCTCCCATGGCAGCGGGGTCCTATTGGAAACTAAGGGATATTAAGGCCTCCTTTTAATAAGTATCCCGATTATTGTCACTTCGGGGTTAACGGATCATAACACATAATAGGTGACTATTGACTTGCAAGATAGGATCAAGAACTCACATATATTCATGAAAACATAATAGGTTCAGATCTGAAATCATGGCACTTGGGCCCTACTGACAAGCATTAAGCATAGCAAAGTCATAGAAACACCAATCTCAGAACATAGTGGATACTAGGGATCAAACCCTAACAAAATTAACTCGATTACATGATAAATCTCATCCAACCCATCACCGCCCAGCAAGCCTACGATGGAATTACTCACGCATGGTGGTGAGCATCATGAAATTGGTGGTGGAGGAAGGTTGATGATGACGATGGCGATGGATTCCCCTGACGTGGATCTTTTCGCCAATATTTTTTATATATTCCAAAAATAATCTCCGTTGATTTTTAGGTCATTCCGAGAACTTTTATTTCTGCAAAAAGATAACACCATAGCAATTCTGCTGAAAACAGCGTCAGTCCGGGTTAGTTCCATTCAAATCATGCAAGTTGGAGTCCAAAATAAGGGCAAAAGTGTTTGGAAAAGTAGATACGATGGAGACGTATCATGCTCATGGAGCCGACGAGGAAGTTCTCCACCGTAGAGAAGGGGAAGGCCCCCAAGGAGGGACCGGATTCACCGCTGCCCAATAGGGGCCACGGACGTCCCCGCAAGTATGCTGCGACCCCAGCGGTGGCCCCTCAGGGGCGCAGACACACTCCTCCAAGAGCGAGCGCTGCCTCCGGCGGCCGTGGCGGCGCTTCTTCTTGCGGCGGGAGACGCCGAGGACGAGGTAGCTCCTGTGATGGGGGAAGGTGCGCCGTGGTTGCCGAAGCGGCCATGCTTCCACTCAGCGGAAGCGTTCCCGAAGTTTGTCGTGTAGCCGGAGAGGCCCGTCGGCAACTGGCTCCTGCTCCCGTGCTTCTTTGCAGGTGCGCTACCGACCGCGGGGCTTGATGGCCTCTGGTGCAGGCTAATGGCTATTGCAGCAGAGCCTCATGGGCGGGGGTCAAAGTCACTGCTGCGGGCAACATATCCTTGACCCGTGGTTGGTAGGCGTTCGCTCACGTGCGGGGCCTGTGCGGGAGGTGCACCCACCACTTCAAGTATGACGGCCTCGCGACCCTCTAGGTGAGGGTGTTTGGGGAAGACGCTCGCCACGCGGGGTGCTGCCCCGAGGATGGCATCAGCGACAATAGCTTGGCCTTGGCGACAACCGTGACGGCGACAAGGGTGAGCTTGGTCTTGCTGACAGCCGGGTCACCTCCAGCAGCGGCAGCTCCCCTTCCAGCAAGAGCACTAGCAGCGACAGCTACGACAAGCAACCGCGCCGCCGGGCTCGGGCCGTAGAAGGCGATGGGCCATCGCGCCACCGTGCTCCGGTGAAGCAGGAGGAATGCTCGGACTGAGCTTCGTGCATTGCTGGAGGCTGGCCTCGGGAGCTGCTATTGTCGTGAGGCCTACTTTTGTCTTTCCTTTCCTTTCTCCTGCATTTGAAAAAAGTAGAGGGCCCCGCTAGGGTGTGTAATGAACTGTGGCGCTTGCGCCACTATGTTATGTTTGCTACTTTGATGTTGTGCCGTGGTACTTGTGTTTCCAGTAGACGCGATCAGGGCGTGGTAGTCTCCTGTGTTGCGAGGGCACACCTTGCCTGTTGTATCCCCCGGGGCATCCTTCCGGCGACTCAGGAGCTGCCGATCCTTAGGAGACGTTGTATAGCTACAGAGTTTCTCTTTGTTCTTTAGAAGTCCTCACAAGGTGCCTCGTGATACCTCGCGCGAGTCCCCGAGCATGGGTTGGTTGTGGCTGGCACAGCATGTCACGCTGCCCGAGGGCACGGACTTAAGAGGGTGCGCATGCACACAAGCTCGTTCGAGAGCATCCCGCGAGGATTAAGGATGCCGGAGCCTGAGCCCGGCGAGGTGTGCTTGCGGGCGAGCCCAGGCGACACACTTGCCTAACCCCCCGAGCGAGATGCGCGAGGAGGAGCGATGGGCAACTACCACTCTTCCTGAGGCAAGGCGGAAAGGCGAACGAACAAGAGAGAAAACTCCAACTCTGGCGGCAAAAGACGCGAAAACTCCAAATTCATCCAAGAAGTCAAAAACCAGCTACAGAAAGCAAGCAAAGAACAGCCGCGTCCGGTACCTAAACTTGTCTTCATGTCTTCCCACCAGCGCGAAGCATGGGGCCTCCACTAGGACGTCGGTGGGAGCCCCAGTGAGGCTCGGGGCGACCTCAGGAGACTCCAGGGCGTGTACATCCCCAACTCATTATTATGTGAGAGTGTCATGAGCGGAGACCTTCATAGGGCGTGGGGCCTGGCTTCATGGGTAAAACTTTTGGATGTGCTGGATGTTCCAGGTGTTCTGGATGGGGTCCCATCCTGTGTCTCCAAGCACGCAGCGCCAAGCCTGGAGACACGAGCGATCCTAAACAGGCCCTCCCACGTGGGTGAGAGCTTGTGTAGCCCTTCCCCACAGAGCACCCTCCTTAGGAAGAGATCACCCACCTCGAGCGTCCTGGAGCGGACGCTGCAGTAGTGGTACCTCCGCAGCACCTGCTGGTACCTCGGAGCTCAAAGCGAGGCTTAGCGGCGGCGTTCCCCCCTAGCATGAGGTCCATCCCCCATGAGGCGTCCTGGCATGCCTCGTCAAATGCCAAGACCCCTGCGGAGCGATGCCTGACCTCGTGAGGGAGAACTGCTTCAGCTCCGTAGATGAGGAAGAATGGAGTCTCGCTCCTCGGCTTGGTCGCGGTGGTGCAGATGGACCACAACACGGACTGGAGCTCATCGAGCCAGCCCTTGAAGCAGTTCTCGAGCTTCTTCTTGAAGGTCCTTGCCTTGAGGCCCCTCAGGACCCCTGCGTTGGCTCGGTCAGCCTAGCCATTGCTCCGAGGGTGTGCCATTGAACCGTAACATATCTGTGTTCCAAGGTTAGCACAATATGTTTTGAATAGGTTGCTGGTGAACTGCGAGCCATTGTCAGCGATGATACGATTTGGAACCCTGAACCGGCTCATGAGGCTCTTGATGAACTTGATGGCTGACCCGGGCGGGGATGATGCGGACGGCCTCCACCTCCGCCCACTTGGTGAACTTGTCGATGGCGACATAGAGGTAACGGTAGCCTCCGGGCGCTCGAGGAAATGGGCCTAGGATGTATAGCCTCCAGACCATGAACGGACATGAGAGCGGGATCGTCTGGAGGCTCCTACAGGCTGGTGGATCTACTTGGCATGAAACTGGCAGGCCTTGCAGGATCTTACCAATTCGGTAGCATCATTGAGCACCGTGGGCCAGTAGAATCCGCTGCGCAACACCTTGCCCACAAGGGTGCGTGATCAAGAGTGATGCCCGTAGGCCCCACCGTGTATGTTAGCCAACAACTCACATTCCTGCTCCCTGGAGATGCATCGAAGAGACACATCATTTGGCCATCTCCGATAGAGCTCACCATCCTGGATGCTGTATGCGGTGGCCTAGCGAGCCACACGCTCTGCGTCTTCCTCCTTCTCCGGCAGGGTGCATTGGAGCAGGTACGCCTTGAACTCCTCAGTCTAGCACCCCTCCTGAGGTTCAAGCGCGAGGAGCAGGCAGGCTCCCGAGGTTGGGCCGCAAGCTAGGGCAACTGAGAGGGGCGCTGGGGGGAGATCCTCCTGAGGCGACACTAGGGGGAGCTGTTGATGGATTAAATAGCCTCTCCTCAAAGATGCCATGATCCCGAGGCAAATTGCTGAGACGCCCTCTTGGCAATATTGTCTACCTCCTTGTTCATGTCGCGTGGCACGTGTTGCAATTCCGGGCCCAAGAATTGTTTCTCAATTTTGCGTACCTTCTCGAGGTATGCCCCCATGTGCTCGTCCTTCGGCTTGTACGCTTTGTTGGAGAAGTTGACGAGGAGCTGGGCGTCGCCCCTGATGGTGACGCGCCTCACCCGTAACTCCACCGTAGCCTTGAGGCCGGTGATCAGGCCTTCGTATTCCATGATGTTGTCGGAGACCTTCTCGCTCTGCTGGAAGCAGAGCTACACGACGTAGTAGAGCTTGTCCTGGGTAGGCAAGATGAGCACGACTCTAGCCCCCACGCCCTGTCGTGCAAATGCACCATCGAAGTACTGATCCATCTATCTGGTGCTTCGCTTCTCGGCGAGAGGGAGCGGTCCTCACCCATTTCCGGGTCGGGAACGTCGGTCCTTTCCGCCATGAAATCGGCGAGAGGTGCACCCTTGATGACCCTGGTGGTGCTGAACTCCAACTAGAACACCTGCATTTTGATGTTCCATTTGGCGACCCTCCCTGCGGTGTTAGGGCTCCGAAGCACTCTCTCCAAAGGGTAAGCTGAGACGACATTGATGGGGTGGCCTTGGAAGTAGTGGCGAAACTTTCGCGAGGCGACGAGGAGCGTGATTAGGAGCTTTTGCGACATGGGATAGCATGCCCGCGCCTCACATACCACCGTGCTGACGAAGTATACCGGGTGCATGACTAGGGCTGGGGCGTTGGCGGTGTCTTGGGCCTCCTTGTCGGTGTTCTGGGAACGGGGGTCCCCAGACTTGCCTGCCTGTGGCCTACGGCGTGGCTCAAGTGGGGGCCCAGCGCGGCCCATCTTCATCAACACGAGGCGGACAACACGGCGCATCCTTAGGCACAGCCTCATGAGGCTGGCTTGTGAGGAGGCGGAGAGTTCAAGGCGGGGTACCTCGCGAGGTGCCCATGACGCAAGCCATGACGACACGGGGCACCAGGCGGGTGCCAGTGCGCGCAGCGTCCCTCTTTCCTCTTTGGTGCAAAGGGGGCAAGCGTATCCGCAGAGTACCGCGGCATCAGGCAAAGGTTTCCACTTCGGTGCAACGAGACCAAGACCAGGAGGACTATGAGACGGAGTTCACTATGGAGCCCAGCGCGGCGTCATCACCAGAGCCTTTGGCATTCGAAGACTGCTTTTGTCAGGATAGATGTACGCGCTGTCCCCCTTCAAATTAGCCCGCCATTGTTGGATCCCTTCCCGCTCAATATTTGGGGAGAGGACTAGGGCCTCTATAAATAGGACTAGCCACCCACATAGCAGGGGGGTCGGTTCATCGGTTCGGTTCGGTTCGAGGGCTGGGGGTTCGATTCCTGGTTGTTAGGTCCGGGATCTGAGAGAGAAAGAGAGAGAAAGGTGACTGAACTCTTCATAGCAGTTCATCACCACAGCCAAGAACAGACCCTCGCGAGGCTGTTCTTCCTTGTATTGTTCATCCACACCAGCCCCAGGAGGCAATCCATCCACCACACACTGGAGTAGGGTATTACACCACATCGGTGGCCCGAACCAGTATAAATCTTGTGTCTTTCGTGCAGCTCTTTCAGTAGTTTAGATCCCATCGAGATGGAGAGGTTGAAGGCGAGATTTCTGCGCGCACCCTAGTGTTCGAACCTTAAGGGTCTGCCGGAACCCAAAATCCGACATTTGGCGCGCCAGGTAGGGGTGCGCCGGAATTCGTCTTCCAGCGCTCCGCTCTCCTCCGACCATCGCATCCATGTCTGACGCTCGTCAGGCCCGCGCCGAGCGCCAGGCCGCCATCGCTTCCCGCATCGCCCAGACGGCCCCGGTCGGTGGGCGTCCTCGTCGTTCCCCGTCGCCCGCCGTCAACGTCGCCATCGGCCCGGCGGGGGGCGAGCAGCAGGCATCGTCTCACCACCCGTCCGTGCGGCAAGACGGCCGCACCACCACTCCGTCACTCGCACCAGCTGGCTCTTCGTCCCGCGCGCTCCGCGCACCCTTGGTGGCTCGAGCTGCGCTCCTCGCGGCAAACGAGCTCCTGCGCTACCATCCTGTCGACGACTTCTACGAAGAATGGCTCGGCTGCGTCACCAAGCTTGTCCGCGCCGCAGGGGGCTCTTCCCCACCGTCCGTCCCTCTGCGCCGCACTCTGCCCCGCACGGGCAACGAAGCTCCAGAGGCACACCAGCCGCCTCCCCTCCAAGAAGATGCCACGGCTCCAAGGCGCTTGGTCCCTGGGCGGAACCCGCTCCGTTAGGCGCCAGCGCAGCAAGAGCGAAGCTGCCAAGAAGTTCCTCGCCCGCAAGAGGCTGCCAGGGCGCTCCCTGCTCCGGCACGCCGCGACCCTGCTCCAGCTCCAGCACGCCAAGACCCCGCCCTGCTCCTAGGTGCAGCGCGTGGGGACCCTCAAGACCAAGCTCTCCACCAACCGAGGCCTTTCGTGACCACCGCGGGCTGCCACGCCTACACCACTGAGCTGCGCAGCGTCGCGTGGCCCGGCAAGTTCAAGCCCGACCTGCCTCCCCGCTATGACGGCACAACTGACCCCGCGGAATTCCTCCAGCTCTATGAGCTGGGCATCGAGGCTGCCGGCGGGGATGAAAAGGTCATGGCGAACTGGTTCCCCATGGCGCTCAAGGAAGGAGCTCGAACCTGGCTCCTGAATCTGGCTCCAGGCACGATCTCCTCCTGGGACCAGATGCGCGCCCGCTTCATCGCCAACTTCCAAGGCACTCGCGACCGGCCGCCTGCCGTGAGCGACATGCGCCGCATCAAGCAACAACCCGGAGAGACCCTGCAAAAGTACATCCAGCGCTTCAACAGCGCGCGCCTCAAGATCCCCAGGGTGTCAGAGGAGGCCATCATCTCCGCCTTCTCTGACGGTGTGCGTGACATCAAGATGAAGGAGGAGCTGGCGATGCACGAAGACCTCTGCACCTCCCTGGAGCTGTTCAACTTGGCGAACAAGTGCGCCAGGGCTGAGGAGGGACGTCTCTCGCTCCTCGAGCTGCCTGCCGTGGACCCAGAAGAGATGAAGCCCAAGGCCAAGGACGTGAAGCGCAAGGGGGCTGCCGTGCTCGCAGCTGAACCAGACACCAAGCGGGGCAAGGATCTGCCTGAACCCTCCAGAGGCAGCCGGTACTGTGTGTACCATGACCTCCACACCCACAACACCAACGAATGTCAAGAGCTCCGCGCCGTACGAGAAGGAAGGATCGGCCGTCGCCCTGACCGTGCTGACCGGGGCTATGGCCAAGGAGGAGGAAGAAACCCAGGGCGCTGGGAAGACCGCGGCCCGCGCCAGGGGTGGCGCGACCAGCCTCGCGAGGACCACTGGCGGGACCTGCCTCGTGAGGGGGACTGGAGAGACCAGCCTCGCGAGGACCGCCCTCATGGCAACGCCGGCCTACCTCTGCTGCCGCCTCCACCAAGAAGGAACGAAGACCACCATCAAGACGAGGGGGCTGGGGGCTTCGAGGAGCCGTGCGCGATCACCTGCATCCTGGGCGGAGCTCAAGCCCCAGCCTCCCAACGTATCTTCAAGGAGTTTGCTCGCGAGGTGAATGCAGCCCTCCCCAAGCTCGAAGAAACGCGCCCCCTCAGGTGGTCGGCGTGCCCCATCACGTTCAGCTCGGCAGACCAGCTCAAGTGCGCAGCCACTGCAGGAGTCCTCCCGATGCTCTGCTCCCCGGTCATCAGCAACGTGCAGGTCACCAAGACCATCATCAATGGCGGGGCAGGGCTCAACGTCCTGTCCGTGGAAACATTCAACAACCTCCGAGTGCCCTATGACCAACTTCAGCCAACCAGGCCTTTCTCCGGGATCACCGACGGTTCCACAGTCCCGATCGGGCAGGTCCGCCTCCCTGTCACCTTCGGGGCCCGCAGCAACTACAGCACCGAGCTCATCGACTTTGACGTCGCCCACATCCGCCTGCCGTACAACGCCATCCTCGGCTACCCAGCGCTGGCCAAGTTCATGGCCGTGACCCACCACGGCTACAACGTCCTCAAGATGCCAGGAAGTGGCGGCGTCATCACGGTGCCCTGTGAAGAGAGAGATGCAGTGTGTTCCCTGGAGCGAGCCTTTTAGGCCGCGTCACTAGAAGACCCAGATCGCGGAAGCAGGAGGCTTCCTGAGACCACCCCCAAGAAGAAGAAGACGTCGTTAGGCTCAGCCCCTCAGAAGGCAGGCCCCTCAGGGCCCGAGCCTCCTCAGGAGGGCCCTCCATCCATCACATAGGAAAGCGCGCCCGGCGCCCTCCTCAGGTAGGGCTCGGGGGCTCTCACCTGGAGGGCCACCGACCTAGCCAGGGTCATGAGGGAGGCGCTTGGGCACCATGTGGAGGCGTGCTTCGCAGCACATTTCCCTCAGGAGGGAGCCAGGCGAGGAAGATCAGACCAGCAAGAGTTTGTTGACGTGGCCATTCAAGAGCTACAGGAGACAAGGATCATGAGAGGTTGCCGCCGCTTGCTAGCCGTGGCCCCACATCCAGGCAAGGATGGTCGGCTGCGCGTCTGCGTTGACGTACCAGGGCTCAATCAGATCGCCACAACGGAGCGCCTCTGGCCCTCGCAAGTGGGGCGCTGCGTAGGTCCACCCCACAGCTATGTTCGCATGCCTTACGGCCTGCCGAGCATGGCTGCGGCGTACCAGCGCCTCATGAGGGGCATCGTGGAGGCTCAGGAAGACAGGCGGTCCGCGGCTCTGGCGGAGGTGGAGACAGCTCGCGAGGAGTCACCAGTGCCTTCGAAGCCTCCCAAGGCCCCGGGGCCTGGGGACTCGTGAGGATCGGCTTCTGCAGCCCGTCAAGTCTGCTGCACCAACGCCACTACGCCGACGACATCCTCAGGTGAAACCTTTCAAGTTCCGTTCTCAGCTGGGAGCACCCTCCCAGGGTTGCATCACTCCCAGGCCGCGTTGGTCCGTCCCCGCGGCATGTATCCGCATTTACCTTTCCATCGTTAGTTTGCCTTGTTGGGGGCACCCCTCGGGCTGCATCATCCCCAAGCCGTTCGGGCCAGTCCCAGCGGCGTGTATCCCCCTAGCGTTTATTTCCAACTATGCATTGCCTATCACGCTTAGCTGCATGGTGCCCGTCCGCGGCATCTTCTCTTCCCATGTCGGCCGCTTGCACGTTAAAGGGGGGGTGCCTGAGCATCGCGACTCAGGGCTCTTACTGGCTCTCCAGCCCTCATGCTCTGCCCTTGTCCACGACATCGCGACCTGGCATACTAGCGACGGCTGAGACAAGCTCGAGGGCCGGGACCCGAGGACGTAGAGTACCGGCATCTAACCGAATTTTGCAGGGACACATTCCAAGATACGACCCAGTGTCGGGCGCAACCCGCCCAGAGGTAGGGCCTCGGGAGTCCCGCACTGGCTCACGGGTGCCCAGATACGCCTCGCCTACCTCAACCTGCAAGCTCTTGAGTGACTAACGATCGACTAATGGCCGCCGTGGCAACACCATCTACTTTCTGTGATGACCCTGCAGGATCCCTGGAGGGAACCGCGCGAACCGCTTGCACGTTAAAGGGAGGGTGCCTGAGCATCGCGACTCAGCGCTCTTACTGGCTCTCCAGCCCTCACCCTCTGGCCTTGTCCACGGCATCGCGACCTAGCATACCAGCGACGGCTGAGACAAGCTCGAGGGCCGGGACCCGAGGACGTAGAGCAGAAAGGGGAGCAAAGGCGGGGAAGAAAGGGCCTCGCGAGGACCTTACCGAGCGTTTCCACTCCTATCCACAGACGGACCCTATGGCACACCTGGAGCGGCCCCTGATCCTCAAGATAAGTTACCACCCACGGCACTGGCTGCTGCAGCACTACCCCCGCACCTAAAGCAACTCCGTACTAGCGACGTTGCTTCCCTTTCTCATTAAGTGATGGCTGCTTGGCGCCAAAGGGAACCTCCTGAGCATCGCGACTTAGGGGCTCTTACCGGACCTTGGGTCGCTCACCTCCTGGCCTTCACCACGGCATCGCGACCTGGCATACCAGCGACGGCTGACGCCGCCTTGGGACTGGGACCTGTCGGTGTAGAGCACCAAGCCCTCGTGAGGTGCGAAAGAGAAGGCTGAACTATAACGGAGTTAGCAGCTTGCTCGGATCCACGTCAAAAGGTCATACATATTAACAAACAGGACTACAGACACCTTACAAGCCCCCACAGGGCGCATTCTGATTCCTCGCAGGGAGCGGATCCTAAGGGACGCTAACTACATGAGCTACTGCGGGAGACGCCATCATCAATAGTGGGCCGTCAGGCACCAGCGCCAACCCCATCCAGATCAGGGTCGGCGATGGCCTAACGCGTCCGCCCTGCTCCTGGAGCGACGACGATTCGGGGGCTCGTAGCTGTCGTCGCTCGTCTCCGGAGTCGCGAAGCTTTCGCTGGAGCCGCTGGACCCTTGGGCGCCACTACCAAGGGGGCGGTCGACGGGCCTAGCCCTCACCAGGGCGAGGTCCTGGCCGCCTCTCCCGCGGCAGCACTCCAGCCGGCGCCCGATCGCATTGAAGACCTTGAGGAACATCACCGCCGCGCCATCATACTCCAGGTGGACCGTGAAGACGCCTCTTTCCCTGCAGACCCGGGCGATCTCCCTCCAACCGCGGGACATGTAAACCGCACCCGGGGCAGCGACAATGACCTCGGCCTCGGTCGCGGGGGCGCCGCAGTCGGGGTGCTGCAGCTGGAGCTCCATAGGGCCCCCTGGAAGAACCATGGAGGCGAAGAAGGGAGGAAGGTGCGTCCAGGACTGAAGAGGAGTGACGACATGGAGCACGAACTCATGGGAGGAGCCCTCAGCATGGACTCCAGGAGGAACCACCCACGCCTTCATAACCCGACGGCACCGACGACGGCGCTGACCGCGGGGATCAGCATCAACACCTCCGGGGCCCTCGACGTGGGCGTACAAAGGCAGCGGGAACCCCGGCGGAGCCCGCTCGCCCCGGAGCCTCGCCACCACCGGATGATCCTCATCGCCCCGGCTGCAATGGGCGAGTCGCTTCTTCGGCGGGAGAGGGTCTGGCCCTTCTCGAGGAGCGTTTTCCTTCTCCGCTGCAGAAAATTGGCGAATCAGAGCCATCACACCAAGACGGAGCAAGAACTAAGGCAAAGGAGAGAGCAAGAGGAGATGGACTGGACGGGCACGAGCGGTGTCGTACTTATAGCCGGCGAAGGCCAACCGCCGGTCTCCACGATCACAGGTAATCATAACACGTTCTGCATGCAGGGACTTGTCCAACTCGCACGATCACCAAGGCGTCGTGGGGAAGCGGAGGCGCCACGTCCAATCAACCGCCACGCGGCATCCAAGGCCGCAGGCTGTTAGGGCCCGCGGCGCTTTGCCCTTGCCCTTTCGCTTCTCGGCACGGCCAAGTCCATGCGCGCCTTGGGCCCGGGGGCTACTGTCGGCGTTCTGGGAACGGGGGTCCCCAGACTTGCCTGCCTGCGGCCTGCGGCATGGCTCAAGTGGGGGCCCAGCGCGGCCCATCTTCATCAACACGAGGCTCAAGACCCTCGCGAGGGGCCAAGCCTCGCGAGGCGGACGACATGGCGCATCCTCAGGCATAGCCTCGTCAGGCTGGCTCGCGAGGAGGCGGAGAGTTCAAGGTGGAGTACCTCGCGAGGTGCCCATGATGCAAGCCATGACGACACGGGGCACCAGGCGGGTGCCAGCGCGCGCAGCGTCCCTCTTTCCTCTTTGGTGCAAAGGGGGCAAGCGTATCCGCGGAGTACCGAGGCATCAGGCAAAGGTTGCCACTTCGGTGCAACGAGACCAAGACCAGGAGGACTACGAGACGGAGGTCACTATGGAGCCCAGCGCGGCGTCATCACCAGAGCCTTTGGCAGGCGAAGACTGCTTTTGTCAGGATAGATATACTCGCCGTCCCCCTTCAAATTAGCCCGCCATTGATGGATCCCTTCCCGCTCAATATTTGGGGAGAGGACCAGGGCCTCTATAAATAGGACTAGCCACCCACATAGCAGGGGGGTCGGTTCATCGGTTCGGTTCGGTTCGAGGGCTGGGGGTTCGATTCCTGGTTGTTAGGTCCGGTATCTGAGAGAGAAAGAGAGAGAAAGGTGACTGAACTCTTCATAGCAGTTCATCACCACAGCCAAGAACAGACCCTCGCGAGGCTGTTCTTCCTTGTATTGTTCATCCACACCAGCCCCAGGAGGCAATCCATGCACCACACACTGGAGTAGGGTATTACACCACATCGGTGGCCCGAACCAGTATAAATCTTGTGTCTTTCGTGCAGCTCTTTCAGTAGTTTAGATCCCATCGAGACGGGGAGGTTGAAGGCGAGATTTCCGTGCGCACCCCAGTGTTCAAACCCTAAGGGTCTGCCGGAACCCGAAATCCGACACTCCTGAGGCTGAGGTTCCCCAGGGGCCTTGTCGTCAGTCGGTGTAGCTGCGGCCTCAGGGGCCCCGCCCTCAGGAGTCTTGTTGTCTGGAGGATTGATCAGAACCTCAGGTGTGTCATTGACTAGCGGGCGGAGGAGGCCTCAGGTGCGCCATCCCGAGGCCGCGGCGCCCCAACCGGGCGCGAGTTGCTTCCCCACGAGCCCTTGATCAGGTGTTCCTCCTGAATCGCCACCAGCGCCGTGCTGGTAGTGTGATGTGTGGCGGCCAGGTATAGAACCAAGGGCTCAAGGGGGCGCGGTGCTACCATCACTAGTGGGCTGGTGAGGTACCTCTTGTGGTCTTGGAATGCAGCCTCAGCCTCCGGAAGCCACTCAAACGGACCTTTCTTCTTGATCATCTTGAAGAATGGGAGGGCACGCTCCCCCAGCATGGAGATAAAGCACCCGAGCAAGGTTACGCAGCCCGGCAGCTTTTGCATCTCATTGAGGGTCTACGGCGGGCTCACCCTTTCTATGGCCTTGACCTTCTCCGGGTTGGCCTTGATCCCCCTATGCGACACCAGGAAGCCCAGCAATTTGCCAGACGGAACCCCAAACACACATTTTTCCGGGTTCAGCCGTAGTTTGACCGCGCAGGCTGGCGAAGGTGTTCTCCAGGTCTTCAATGAGAGTTCTCGCCTCCCGAGACTTCACCACTATGTCGTCCACATATGCCTCAACGTTCCTCTCGAGCTGCTGCCCTAGGGCAATGTGCATCAGCCGTTGGAAGGTCGCTCCCGCATTGTGCAGCCCAAATGGCATGCAAGTTTAGCAGTATACCCAGCACAGGTTTAGAAAGGTGGTCTTCTTGACATATTGCACCGCCATCTTGATTTGGTGATATCTCGAGAAGTCGTCCGGGAAGCACAATAGATCGCATTCGGCGGTGGAGTCGGCAATCTAGTCGATGCGCAGGAGTGGGAAAGGGTCTTGAGGGCAGGGCTTGTTGTTGTTGGTGAAATCAACACACATGACTTGGTTCGTGAGCTAGTCCGGTGCTGCACTTCCTGAATGACACCAGCCTCCAACAGCTTGCGGGTCTCCTGAGTGATGAACGATTGCTTCTCTGGAGCTTGTCGTCGTGCCTTCTGCTTCACTGGCCGCGCGTTGGGGCACACCATCAAGTGGTGCCCGATTACTTCACGTGGAACCCCAACAAGATCCACCGCCTCCCATGCAAACACATCCTTGTTCGCGCATCGGAAACTGACCAGCGCCTCCTCTTGGTCCGGAGGGAGGCCGGCGCCTATGGTGAATGTGGGGCCCAACGCCCCGTCCTCATCAATGGCACCTACTTCATCTTGGCCCGGTCTTGAGAGAACAACTGCTTCTTCTTTGCTGGTGCAGCCCCCGGGGCCTTCGTGGCTCCCTTCTTGCTTGGTCGCACGGCTATCGCGGAATTGAAGGCATTCTTGAGGGCCGAGAGCGCATCTTTCGTGCCCCCACCACGGTGAGGACGCCGCTTCTTCCCAGCATCTTCATGAGGTTGTAGCCAAGGTGAGTTGCCTCCATGAACTTGGCCAAGGCCGAGTACCCGAGGATGGCGTTGTACGGCAGGACGATCCGGGCGATGTCGAAGTCGATGAGCTCGGTGCGGTAGTTGTCGCGGGTGCTGAAGGTGATGGGGAGGCGGATCTACCCTAGGGGACAGGTGGAGCCATCGATGACTTCGGAGAAAGGCTTGGTGGGGCGGAGCCGACCATGGGGAACATGAAGGAGGCCAAACGCTTCCACAGAGAGGACATTGAGGCTGGCGCCACCATCATTGAGGGTCCTGGTGACGGCCACGTTTTAGATGGTGGGGGTGCAGAGCATCAGGAGTACGCCGGCACCGACCATGGTTGCGGGGTGGTCTCTTGAGTCAAAGGTGAGGTCGGCCATAGGCGCCGCCCATCTTGGTGGTGCTCCTCGCTGAACGTAGGCGGAGCCCACTTGACGAAAGAACTGCTTGACGTGGCGACCCGAGGCTGGCGCTTGTGAGCCGTCATGGAGGGCCGCGACAGCATGAGGTGCTGGCGCCACGAAGCACGCAATAAAGAGGCTGCTCAGCTCCTCCCAGGTGGCCACTAAGGACTCCGGCAAGCTCATGAGCCAGGCGCGCGGCACGCCCGTAAGGGCCATGGTTAGCCAGTTCGCCATGGCCTTGTCATCGCTGACGGCCACCCAAACAGCCTTCGCGTATTCCTGGAGAAAGCCCGCTGGGTCCTCCGCGCCGTCGTAACGAGGCGGCAGCTCCAGCCTAAACTTGGGCGGCCACTGCACCCGCCACAAGGCGGGGGTGAAAGCTCTGAGACCCATGGTGCCCCCGAGCTCACTCGTCGGTCTGATCGGTTGAGCGGCGCTCGCCATGAGTGCCGAATGGTGCGGTGGAGGTCGGCGAGCGGAGAGGCGGATCTTCGACGCACCCCCTACATGGCGCACCAAATGTCGGATTCCAAGCTCCGCAGACCCTGGATAGATTCGAACTCTGGGGTGCGTGCAAAGAACTCAACCTCCCCAGTCAGCCTACTCGCCGATCCCATGGCTTAGCTTGATGAACGGAAAAGAAATGGGACAACGCAGTTTACCCGAGTTTGGGACACCTTGCGGTGTAAAACCCTACTCCTTCTTTGTGGTGGATTGGCCTCGAGGTGGGCTGAGGATGAACTAGTACAGTGGGAGAACAACCTCACGAAGTGTGTTCCTGAGCTGGTCAGGGAGAGGACAATCTGAATGATCTGTCCCCTTGTTTGGTGGTGGTTAGGCTATATTTATAGTGGCCCTGGTCTTCTTCCCCGAAAATGTAGGCGGGAAGGGATCCTACAACAGCCAAATTCAAAGGGAGACAACTAGTACATCTTATCGTGACGAAAGGTGGTCTTTGCCTGCAAAGCTTATGGTCGTGACATTGTGGTGTGCTCGGTGATGACCTCCGTCCTGCGTCCTGGTGGTCTTGGTCTTGTTGCATGAGAATGGAAACCTTTGGCTGATTCCTCGGGACTCCGTGCCTGCACTTGCCTCCTTAGCACCAAAGAGGAAACTACTGTGCTGCGCCCGCTGGCGCCCGCCTGGCCTTGGTCATCATGGCTCACATCATCCGAACCTGATGAGGTTGAGGCTTGCATTGAGATCTGCACTCCTCAGGAGCCAGCCTGAGGAGGCCTCTCCTTCTGGATGTCTTGGTGTTGTCCACCTCGCAAGGCTTGGTCCCTCGCGAGGGTCTTGAGCTGTTGGAGGTGGTCCGTACAAGGCCATTGACGGAGCCACGCCGTGGGCCGCAGGCATGCAAGTCTAGGTACCCCCGTTCCCAGATCACCGACAGTAGCTCCATTCAGATGGGCATGGATTGTCATCAGTTTACACATTGAAATGTCACATGGACTGGATTAACCAGCGTACCTTTTTGTGCAGTTCCACTGAAATCAAACAATGTCTTGAGTAGCATGGTGGATTTCGTATTTATATGTTGCAAAGCATTAAACACATTGGCATCTAGATTCAAGTAGATAGTCTGGTGGCTCAAGCTGATGATGAATGATTAGAGAACCATTGAATGTATTGTGCATGATGAAGTATTATGGAGGACACAAACCATCTGAACATTTTGTGCAGCTCCACTAAAATCAAGCTGAGCATCCCTGTCTACATAGCTACAGAAAAAGCGTGATGAATATAGTAGATGTACTAGTTGATTAAATATATGCTTACAACTATAATCATCTTTGTTATCTTAGCAGGAAAAGATAGCAACACAATAGCTTGAATTAAACATTTATTCAAAACAATACAACAATATAAGTAGCACAACATAACAAAGCACAATCATGTGGATGAAGGTCAATATTGACCTCGTTTGTTACAGCTGCGTTGGCAACTGACTTGGTCATATCTTTCCTTGTTGAGTGAATTTTTCACTCCACGTGTTGTTGAGTTGCCCATGCTCTCTGCAGACTAGTCATGTCACCAGCGTCTACTAGTACTCTCTTAAGCTTCTCGAGCATTCCTTGTGTAATGTTGGGCAAACAGTGACTGCTTCTTTCTGCAAAGTGGAAAGACCAACTGGGCCCACTCAAAAAAAAATAACTGATGAAAATCCATTTTTTTACTACACTACATATGTTGGTAAAGCATTTACCTAAGTTATGGAAAATTCATAATTCATCAGTTATTTTAGATAATACTAAAAAACAAGATAGAGTAAGATACAGAAGTGTAAAAGAAAGTGGATTCATCAGATGATACATGAGTCCCTAATTCTGAATCAAGAGATTTGTTGTGGAATTTGTCAATTGAGTAAAGTAATAATATTAATAACTAGATCATCTAACCTCATTGAATGAAAAAATGAAATTCAATTTTCAGGGAAATTTTGAATAAGAGATAAATAAACAATTGAATTTGAAAAAGAACTTCTTTCTATTTTGGATAATTTCTTTTTCAATAGGACCCTCTTTTTGGAGTGAACGATCGAATATTCCCCTATTCCTTCTTATTTTAAATGATTGTATTCCATATGGAATAAGAGGAGAACAAAAGCATTCCATGACCTGCCAAGGGCCTGTTAAAAAAAGAAAGCTCTTCCTTGAATTTACTTTATTTTTATTCCTTTTTCGAACTCCAACCAAAGTAGATTCGAAGACGAGTCACTTCAATTATCCTTTTAAGTTCTATTCTATCTTCTGTCTTTCCCTATTTCATCTCGTAAAGTTCCGCGCTCGCAATTTGGTCAAGAAACTTAGACCTAATCCAACAAACAATACAAGGATGGATTACGAATTACGAAAGGATAGATTTCACATATACTTGTCCTTGTATTGTGTCAGTATGAGAATATCCTTCCTAAATTATTTATCCAAACCTATTGATCACTAACTTAGATTTTCCCAAGATTTTGGCTGCTATTCCGAATTACTCTATTATTCCGAAGCCAATGAAAAGTAAGTAGAACCTACAAAAATGGGGTTTTCTATTGATGCCTTGAATAGCATATAGCTTACCTATAGACAAAAAAAATAAAAAATAAAAAAGTAATTATGTTTCGGAACCAGGCAAAACCAGATTGCTGTGACATAGGAAGGATAGTTATACTAATTAGGTATACTCAAAATATAACTTTGGTACAAAATTGACAATCTCACAAGGATGAAATATCAGTAATTTTCTATTTACTGGTCGATCCCATCTTTTATGGAATCAATTCCTTTTTTGAATGTACAAAATTTTTTGGAGTTCAGCATGTCTGGAAGCACGCGAGAACGTTCTTTTGCTGATATTATTACCAGTATTCGATACTGGGCTATTCATAGCATTACTATGCATTCCCTATTCATTGCGGGTTGGTTATTTTTCAGTACAGGTTTAGCTTATGACGTGTTTGGAAGTCCTAGGCCAAACGAGTATTTCATGGAAAGCCGACAAGGAATTCCATTAATAACCGACCGTTTTGATTCTTTAGAACAACTCGATGAATTTAGTAGATCCTTTTAGGAGGCCCTCAATGACCATAGATCGAGCATATCCTATTTTTATAGTGCGATGGCTAGCTATACACGGACTAGCTCTACCTACTGTTTTTTTCTTGGGATCAATATCAGCAATGTAGTTCATCCAACGATAAAACAAATTCCAAGTATAGAACTATGACACAATCAAACCCGAATGAACAAAATGTTGAATTGAATCGTACCAGTCTATACTGGGGTTTATTACTCATTTTTGTACTTGCTGTTTTATTTTCCAATTACTTCTTCAATTGAGAGAAAGAAAGAGACTAATAAGAATTCTCTTATCCCATTTGGAAGGATACCATCCTTATAACTACCCATGACAATTTTTCTCTCTAGCATGACCAATTGATAAAACATGGAGGAAAGTAGGGGAAATGGCCGATACTACTGGAACAATTCTTCTTTGGCTGATAGGTATTGTAGCTGGTATTGCTGTGATTGGTTTAGTAGGTGTTTTCTTTTATGGTTCATATTCTGGATTGGGTTCATCTCTATAGTAATCGGAGGGACCAGATTGTAAACATGAAAATGTAGGAGCTTAGCGGGTCCTTACCCCCCTTTATCTGATTAGAGCGGAAAGGACCCGCGGAATTTTTACTCTAGCGAATTGAATCTATTCGATTCACTCTTATGAAGGAACAAGAAAAAGAGATCACTCGAGGATCCAATATCTTATTCCACGAAGGAAGTATCCTGAAAATCCTTGATTTAGTTTCGAGTAATAAACTAATAAAACCTTAATCAAAACTATTCAACTAGCCTAAAAATAAAAAAAACCTTCAATGGAAGAGTTTACTTTTTTTTGCAAAATTTCTGTAAATTTGAAGTTGAACTTAATTAATCAAGCCAAGCAATTTGCTCACAATCACAAGAAATTTTTCCCCCACCATATTTTCTTCCCCTCTTTTGTCCACTACCTTGGCTAAACCTAAGCAAAAGAAAAAGCGGTCCAAGAGACAGACCCGAATAAAGAAGAAATAGTAATCTTTGACGAATTAGGAAGAAAAAGGATTCTTAATTTGATACAAGAAGAATCGGCACAAGAAAAAGGCTTTTTCGTGTGCCGAATAGACAATTAAGAAGACCTGCAATCCCTCCAAAAAGAAAGAAATTTTAATTTTATTTTTCTCGCCTTTGCCTTGGATTCTCTTCTTTTGCATGGGATATAAATAAGGAATTCCAGACATCTCATAAACGAAAAGCAGTCTAAACAAAAAAAGGATTTCCAAAATGGATCATAGATAATTCTAGCAATTGCCAATAAATCGAGGCTTTTTACCAACTTGATGGTAAGAAATCCCGGGTCCTAGAAATTCATTTCGTACAATTGAACCTTTCCAATCTGTTTCTTTTTTAGAACAAAAAAAACTTGTGCCAAAATAACAGATGCGAAGAAGAACAAAAGGCCTTGGACACGTAATGGATCCTGAAGCACGATTTCTGCGTCCCCCTGACCAAAACCTCCCACATTAGGATTGCTTGTTAATGGTTGATCAAGCTTGATCGATTCCCCCTCTGAAACAAGAAGTTCTGGTTCGGGAGGTATAATATCAATCACTTGGCGTCCATTTGATGCATCAACTATGGATATTTCATACCACCCCCCTTTTCTTTACGTAGTATTTTTCTTACTATACCTGTTGACGTAGCATTATAGACTGTATTGTTACTCTTGCTACCATTAGGATACATCTGTCCTCTTCCTCGGTTTCCCCCTACTAATTGGTATGCAACAAGTGAATATTTGAAACAAGAAATGAATTCAAATTTTCGGATAACGGATCCTTCTAATCCAGTCTATGTAATGTCTTTTTCAGGATCCAGAGGAAATGCATCTCAAGTACACCAATTAGTAGGTATGAGAGGATTAATGTCGGACCCTCAAGGTCAAATGATTGATTTACCTATTCAAAGCAAATTACGTGAGGGACTTTCATAGCGAAGCGTGGTAACCAGAGTTGCTAGCAACAGGAGGCGGGAGGTGGTCCCGGCGGCGCTGGAGGAAGAAGACGAGAGATTGAAGATGGATCCCGGCCGTTGGATGTAAATCCAACGGCTAACATGTCAGAATCATTTGTTGACTAAATTGACAATGACTTGCGTTGGCTTCGACCTATTGGCCCACATTTCAGCCTCCAAAAATGTGGCATGTATTCAACCCATTTTTTCAGAATTTACAGTCTTTTTTTGCGCGGTAGAATTTATAGTCAATTTGATCTTTTTTTTTGAATTATAGCCATTAGCGGGGCTGGGTGAACAAATAATGTAGCGTCCATGCGGCCCATTTATTTTATTTCCTGAAAAATTATAGGCCATTTGCAGTTTCTCAAAATACATGATTTTGCTGGGCTGATTCTAATTATAATGTTGGGTTGGGCCAGCAATGTTATCAAAAAATAAAAAAGGGGTTGAGCATTTTGTTATAAATATATTTAAATAATGAGTGATATTATTACATTCGTCCTTAAATCTTACCAAGCTTTTGTACACAAGCACTAGGATTTTCGTGCCAAAAAAATCCATGATTTTATTTGCTAAGAAATTATTTTTATAAGTTAATAAGATGTGGGATATTGTTTTCTTACATATGTAAGTATCTGTTAAATATATGATGACGATAAAAATAATATATAATAACATATAAAATAATTTAAATATATATAATATAGTTAGAAGGGAAACATAAGTTGGACCTGGCGTTCATATTCTTATATAGAAAAATAGAACAAACCTCTGTGTTTTCTTCAAAAAATACATAAATTGGGCTGCCAAAAATAAAACATCAGATGGGAGGTCCATAGGCCAGTCGATACATGACGGCCCTAAGAAAATACAAACAGTCCTATGGACCTCCCATCCGAGGTCGTGGGTTGCGCATGTTAAAAATGAAAGCCTAGAAGGGGCAGCCCAAAACCACGTCCAACACTTGCCAAAACTTCGTCCCTCGTTTTCTCTGTGTTTCGCACACTCGACATTGTGTGGGCATTTTAACTATGCATCATATGAAGATGTGCGATGCATGAATGTTGATCAACATTATGTTAACTGGCTGGTAGTTCCATTTTCGACCATGAATAAAACTTCCAACATGATGTTAACCCTGTTTGAAAAGGCCATGTTAATATAAATGCTCTGCCTCTAAAAGTTGCAGTTTCTTATCTGAAACTGAACTTGCAGTTTCTTATCTGAAACTGAAATTTGCAGTTTCTTCTCTGAGAATCACATTGTCTGCACTTTTATACTCCTACGAAACTACATTTTTTAAGTGCTAAAAATAGATCTCTAGAATTCATAAAATACTTCATATGCTCAATACTGCAAATCTGAAATTCAAAAGACATTCATATCTGAAAGTACTCTCAAAATACACAACACAAAACACAATTCGCGACATGCAAATATTGACAACCCTAAGCTCCTCCTGACAATTCACAACCTGCCCGACTATTGGGCTGGGGGGGGGGGGGCAGCCCCCTCCTATTCCTCAGCGGCAGACAGCCGCCCCGTGAGACGATGTGAACAGCGAGGGAGACGATGGCGGGGAAGCATCGTTGGGCCAACTGCTTTTCTCCTCTTGTAGTTGGGTTCGGTCGACGAAGACTCCACCAGCTCGCTCTGGCAGGACACCCTCATAAACGGCACCATGTAGATGCTCGATCCTTCAATCTTTGGTGGATGCTCCATCTGGGATCGATCGTCCCACCACCGCTCCCTCACGATCGGATTCGGTGAATCTATTTGCTCCATGTCCCAGAGGAGCAGCTCTATGTACAACGGCATGACTCCCTCCTAGCTAGCTTCACAGGGTCGCCGTCTGTGATCCTCACGTATCGGTTGTACTCCTCCATCGGTCTACTTCTCCACAACACCTTCACTCACCGGCGGTGGTTTTTGAATGGAAGAGGAGAGGAGCAGCGCTGGTTTTGGATTAGAATGGGAGAGGAGCGACGCTGATTTTGGACTGGAACAGGAGAGGAGGGGCGGTGGTTTTGAAATGGAAGAGGAGAGGAGCGGTGTTGCATTTAGATTGGAACAGGAGAGGAGCGGCGGTTGTTTAAGAGGAGAAGAGCGGAAGAGCGGCGCTGGTCTTGGAAGTATTTTTTTGTTGTTTTGCCTATTTTGGGTCAAAGTTTGACCACGTACTGTATTTGACAAGCAAAATGTGAATGCATGTCACCAAAAATTGTAATGTTTGGTTCGTATCTGAATGTACTTCCAAGTTATATTATTTTTTGCAATGTATAACATATATTATATGTGCGAAAATCATGGTCAATTATGACCCAGAATAAAAGGGAGACTAGTTATGTAACATCCCAAATTTCCAATTTGGAATGTTATACATTAGATCATCATGCATATCATATTTTATTTGCTTTTGGGTTTTGATCCTAGAAAATTCTAAGCAACTCAAGGACCCATGGAGAGAGTTGGGGATTTCGTTATTTTCATATTTGAGTTTTCTCAAATTTTGAAAATAGGATCATTTGATTTTATTTATTTTATCATCATTTATTTCTATTACAAAAATATGTGAGAGGGAATAAAATGACTTTCCCAAAATATAGAAATATTGAGGATTTAATAATAAAATCAAATAAGATTTATTTCGGAGTTTTTCGATATTTTAATTTGAATTTAGGAAAAATACGCGGTTTTCAAAATTGCATTTAGGGCCCAAATAAATGTTCACTATGTCGGGCTTGATTTTAGAAGCCCGGGAAAATTTATTTCGGGAGTTTTGGAGTCCGTTTAGTATTTCTTTTTATTTTTCTTCCGAGTGTAAAAAAAGGGAACCGACTTTCGGCCGTACTCGGCCAGGACTCCGCCTAGCCGAGGCCTTTATAAGGCGCCGCCCCGGGGCCCGAGAGCCCAGCTGCCCCAGCCCCAAACCCTAGCGCCGCCGCCCCGCCGCCGACCCGCCGGAGCCGCGCGCCGCCTGAGGTTCGCCGCTGCCTCGTTTTCCGTGCCGTTCTAAAAAAAATCCATTCGTCGTTTTTCCTTTTTCGTTGGATTTAATCCGCGATTTTTCTGATCGTGATTCCTGATCCGATTTTCGTTTTCATTTATCTTTTCGCTTGTTTATCTGAATCAGGCGATTCAAGCGCCTGGAGTTTCGTCTCGAAACCCTCTGTCCGAATAATCAACTCAAACAAGTTTTTGCTACTGTAAAATTTGACTTAGATTCAGCTTTCTAGAATGAAGTTGTTTTCTTTTGCCGTTTGACCTTCTTTGCTTCGTTCGATTTGATTTCTTTTGCCAACCGGAGTTCTTAAGTTGAACCTTCTGGTTAAATCTCTTATTTGAGTTTTACCTATGCATTAGATGAGTACTTATTGTATGCTCGTTTGTTTGTTACTTCGAATCGTTAGGTTTCGCGGATCATCAGCAAGGCAAGTAACACTTTGATCATACCTTTTCTACAACCCAGTTTTTCTTGCATTAGATCAATCCTCACACATTGCATGATTAGGATCTAATTAAACTGTGGGATGGGAAGTAGATGAGGTAGTACCTATTACCTGTTTATTGTCAAACCTTTGGGAGTTACTTCTGCGTTTGCTTATTATGCCATGCTATGCTAGTAGACGTGGATTGGATGAGTGATATCCATGACAGATGTGAGATTGATAATTAAGGGTTTATCTAAGGTGGCAACTTAAACACACATCTGCGTGGATTGAGGCACCTGGGTATTCCAGGACTTGCCTGTTTTTCTTTTGGACCGCCACCCAGGCTCAAAGGGATCAAGAGATTATTCATACTAGAAACTTCCGTGTGCAGCCACAAGCCATTATGGGCTCTGGCATAGTTGAGTAAGTCGTGCGAACTCTTACAGGGTAGACTAGCAGATGTAGGGGAAAGTAGGTGTACCAGTCTATCCATCGTAAGGTGCTAGTGCTTCTGAAAGACTGTGTCTCGGTCATCCGTTTTTCAAAAACCATGTAGTGCAAGAAATCCAACGGAGGCGATCGAGTCTTGTGGGGAAAAGTGCGCAAACCTCTGCAGAGTGTAACAAACTAATCATGGTTAGCCGTATCTAGTACTTGGATTATCATGTGAATCTCAACATGTTACTTTAAATTAATTTTGTTGGGTCTAATGATGTTATTTAATTGGGATTGAGAATGCTATCAACCATTCTCAATGTTTAACAACCACCATGATAGTTAAATAAAATTTATTCCTTTGAGGTAGGGAAAAATTGGCTTTACGCAAAAACTGTAACCATAGAGCTTTCCACTAGCCAAATATGCATATAGTATAGCTATTTCATTCCATTACTCTCTATGTGTTACCTTGCCAGCATATTCCATGTGCTGACCCATTTTCGGGCTGCAACGTTAATGTTGCAGACTCTTCAGACGACGATTAAGGAGTTTTTAGGTCGTGGTTCTATACTCAGTCATGCCGTTGGAGTTGATAGACTCACTTATCTTCCAAGCCTTCCGCTGTTATCGTTATTAGATGGCCTTAAGCCATATTTATTGTAATAAGTCTCTTTTGAGACATTCGATGTAATAAGTGTGTGATTGCTACTCTACTATAAACCCTCCGAGTACTGTGTGGTGTCAGCATTACTGATCCAGGGATGACACCGGAGCACAGAGATCAGACTGTTTGAGGTCTGGTCGCTACAAGTTAATGTGGGGTCGCTTTCTTAATTGAAGGGTAAATTGATTTTGATTTTGATCCAGTCACAGCGCGCTGGCCCTCTCTTCCAATCCTAAATCACTGCCGCACGCTCCTCTCCCTCTTATCCATTGCAAAACCACCTCCTCTCCTCTCCATCATCTCCATTACAAAACCACCGTCTCGCCTCTCCCTCTTCTGATCTTCTCCATTGCAAAACCACCTCCTCTCCTCTCCATCATCTCCATTCCAAAACCACCATCTCGCCTCTCCCTCTTCTGATCTTCTCCATTGCAAAACCACCTCCTCATGCACGTGGCCCGGAGGTCCAGTTGTCATCATTTTGATCTGAAGCGTCGGATTATAACATATAACACGAAAAAATGCCACATGAAAAGAAATTGTAACCTCACTGCCCAAAGGAGACAACATGAATCCCGACGGACAAACTAGACGAGGAACAAAGCTCAAATTAAAGATAAACTCGTAGAAAAGGGGTCCATCGATAGATGTCCTAATTAACATAGCCGGCTTGACCTAGATGGCAGCCGAGTAGTCACTGTTCGTGCATGTGCCCCCAATGACTAGCCCAACTCAGTTGTCGCTGTTTAACCCTCACAGTGATCCGAAGCACATGACACCTAATTTTGCGAGATGACAAGAAACCTTTTTTAGATTTCTCACCACAACTACAGCCATGTACAACACAACTTGCACTATATGTAGACGATAGCCAATCCAGGTGTGTCTACTAGAGTCTGGTCACATGCATGGACGAACTGATCTTCCGTGTCTTGTAGGGATCGTCCAGGCACCAACATAGTACAACACTTCTCTAGTACTATCGCTCGTCTCCCTCTTCTATTAAGTCACCTGACTTGCGGGGCCGGGGAGTGTGCCTATGGTCGGTCCTCAATTGTCGTCCCACATGTGTGTGCAAACGCAATATGACGCGCGTTCCATTCGGAGAGCAGCGTGCCAGACCGACCGACCATCTGGGGTGCGACGCGAACGCGAAGGGCGTGATGTATACTCCGTACATGTGTACCGCCATTTTCTAGATGCTTTGCTCCATGGCACGGGCGCAATCCATGGATACAAAATTAGTATACTGTATACTATTTAAAAGTCGAGGGCGGGGGTTTTCCTGCACGGTAGGCGGCGGGGCAGTTCCGCCTAGTCGGTTCGACAGAGATGCGAGAAGACGAGGGAGTAGGCTGCTGCAAACGTAGGGCTGTGTGATTTGGCAGCGAGTTACTGCTGGACAGGTGGGGCCCCGTGATCATGGAAGAATGGAAAGCCACTACCCTGCCGTTCGCGCACTGGCAGTTCGCTCCTACTCTTCCCCGCAGGTCCTTCAATACTACGGCGGTTCGCTCCTAGTCGTCCCGTCCATTCACATTTCGGCAGTTCCACTAATCCTAACCCTCCTCCGAAATCCATGGCGTCCCAAATCTCCACGATCGGCGGTGAGTACAAGGTTAGAACCATCACCGGCGATGAGTTCGACGTCATCTACACCCGTCCTTCCGCGACGGTGAAAGGATGCCTTTCTTGCTTCAGACGCATATTCGAAGACTCAGATGATAAGTGGGTCGCTGGGCTAGATGTTGAGTACACCACAGTCCTGGGACCAGAGAAGGATCTAAAGGACAAAGAGAGGAAGAAGCCTGCCGTGATCCAGGTTTGCGTGCATGACTTATGCTTGGTCTACCACATATGCCATGCCGATGTTGAGTGCCAAGATTTTAAGGACTTCCTCCAGAGCAACCTTGTCAAATTCGTTACTGTAGACTTTGGTAACGACAAAGAAATCCTGCGTCGGATAGGCCTCGTTGTTGGCAACACCTTCGACCTCCAGAAGAATCGGCTGGTGTCCTCTCGTCAGCCTTCAATGCTGACCCTAGCAGGATCCATGGTTCATCCTTCGTACGGTAAACTGGAGAAACCTCCATACACGTTTCATCGTCATGCATGGCAGCGGAATGTACTAGATATATACCACATCCACTACGCTGCAATGGATGGCTACCTTTGCTTCAATATCTACAAGGGTTGGATGAAGAGCAACAGCCAAGTGTGCGGTTCAAGCAAAGAAGTATCGGCCAAGAGGAAGAGGGACAAGGACGAAGTCAAGGACGTGGACAAGGACTCCGAGTAAGGTGGTAGTGTCGTTGCTCATGCTGGTTCTAATGCAGTGTCTATCGGAATATTTGCAAAGTTTAATTTCAGGTGTGCTTAATTTAATTTGAGGGGTGTGTTGTGCTGAGCCCCTAGTAAAACTATGTTATGTTTCTTCTCGTTACTTTAACTCTTCAGTACGTACATACTAGTATTTCTTACATTTCATCTTTTAGTTGGTATAGTAATACCACTCGTTTCTTCACATTATATGCGTACAATATATATGGCCAACATCATATAGCCAACAGTTTAGTTGTCAAAGAATTTTAGGGTGCTTAGTTTTTTCAAAGAATTCCAGGATGCTTAGAGGGTGCTTGGATCCAAGGGACTTATTGTAGTCTGACTAAAAATACTCTCTTTAAGAGGCTAAAGTTCCAAGCACCCCTGACTTAAGAGGGGCTAAAACTAGTCTTGAGACTAAATTTTTTTAGTCAGGGGTACCCCTACTAAAATGTGGATTAGTCCTCTCTCTACTCATTTAACTCATCTCCTTTAACACAGGCGAGTTCTGGATTGGAGGGTTTGGATGATAATAAATGCTCATTAACTTGATTTTAGCCTTTTTATTATTTGGATCCAAGTATGGGTGAGGCTAGCATGTTTTAGTCCCACTACTTTTAGTCATGGGACTAAAATGTATCCAAGCACTCTTTTAGTTCTATTTGAGGGGTGGGTTGTGCTGGACACCATTGTTGTGACTAGCCTTTTTAATAGTACTATATGCATAATTTGGCGACGAGCGCTCTCTATATGTACCACCTTTTTTAATTTCAAGTTTTGCTCCATGGCGCAATCCATCGATACTACTGCTGTACAAAAGTATACATTTTTTAAAAGGCTAGAGGGAGGGGCAGTCTAGCTTGGTCGGTTTCACGAGAGGCGAGGGCCTTTGTGATTTTATGGCTCATTACTGCTGGAAGGTGGGGCCTTGTGATTTGACTGCTCGTATAAATGCGCTGACGACCTGATCGACGAGGAGCAAAGAACCATGCGGTATACTCAAGTTTTCCACTGGAGTAGTACTGCGACGGGGGAGCACGAAACACGGCAGCCAAGTGCCATATGGCGATAAAAAATGATCTAATTTGCTAATCATCTCATTGTTAGCATTGTTCTACTCATTCCCTCAAAAAAACCATTGTTCTATTCATGCCTTGCAGAGAACATGACACGTGCGGCGAAACACCCGAAGCAAAAGATGAAACACAGGAGCAAAAGAAGAAGGAAGATTATCACCCCAAATGATCTAATTTGCCACGGAGTCGTAACTGCTTCTTCATCGCCTCCACGACCTCCATCTCCTTGCGCGTCTCCTCCGCCATCTTCTTCATTCTGTCAATGACGCGGGATTTCTCGACGCGAGCCTTCATCATCTGTTCCATGGCCGCATTATATACGTTGACAGTAGCCGGGAGATCGATGCGGAGCTTCGCCAACTCCTCCTGCTGTTCCATGACGAGGGCCTGCAGCATCTTCATCGAGGAACTACTATTCTCATGCAGCTTCTTCCAGCCGGCGTTCTTCTCCTTCAACAGGTCGATCCCGTGGCAGAGCTTCGCCTTGTCTTCCTGAAGTCGCAGGATTTCGCCGGTCGCCTTCTTCTCTGAGGCAATGCTCTTGTTTAGTAGCATCACCAAGCCGGCGGTCAACTCCCCCTACTGATTGAGCTCAGCGGGCATGTCCTCGAGGCTCTCCTTCAGCAACTCCATCAAGCCTTGGATGAACTCCTTCTACTTATTGAGGTGCTTATTGAGCTGATCGGGCATGCCATCGAGGGATAACGACTCCAGCTCCGCCGGCTCGGCATGTTCGCCTCCGCGGCTAGGGCGCTCCTGGGAGCCATCACCTACCCATGAGAGATCTTTCGAGGTCTCTGCGTGGCGGCGAGCCCTCTCTTTTTTTCCGCAGCCTTGGTTGCCGCTCCCTTGTTACGAGTAGTTCTCGACCTAGAGCTCTACTCACCGGCCATGGCAACGACGGACGAAGAAGAAGCACTTATGAGGAGGAAAGTTAGAGTAATTTTCGATTAGGTACTTCCCCTTTTTATAACCTAAGTACTAGCACTAGTACTAATACCTGCATAGTGGGAACACGTTCAGGTTTGGTACGTACTAGTAGGTGTGAGCAGGCTTTCGAATGTGATGGGAACAAGGTAAATATTAATTGATAGTTTTGGTTTCGAGGCCCGAAACGGCTCTCGATGAGTTTAGCGGAACATAAATTTCAAGTACTACACTGCTCAAATGCGTAAATATTATGTTACTGTCAAAAATTGGCACAAAATACGAAGGAGACCAATGGAAGTACTACTAGCAACCCACGATTTAACTACTCGCATGTGCGCAGTGGAGTAATAATGGCTTTCTTCTGCCCTTACGTCCACTCAATTTGCATGCGCTATATTAATTGACCATCAATGAAGTGAACGACTTTACATGCGTAAAATTGTGTCCGCCCGTGTACCCGCGTGTGCGTGCGAGGGAATGAGTGCGTGCGTGGCGTGCATGCACATCTTCGCTTCATGCATGTACCGCCAGTATGGCTCAGGGAGGACGAGTAAATTCTTCTGGAACCAGCAGCACGTCACTGTGATCAATCCATGCAAGGAGGTCGCGACAACGCCTCCACATGTGCCACGTGGCTTCATGAACTGTAAGAGAGACACTGTGTAGCGTGCCATTGGTATTCTAATTTACGTGTTCTGCACATACTCGAAGTACTAGTAAAGTACACGTGCATTGCACGCATCAGATTTTGCAACCAAATTATGAATAAATACCACACTATAGCATGTAAGCTCTGAGTCATATATGCTTGATTTAGCCCTTCGTTTAATTCTTATAGTTCATCTCATTCAAAATCAATTAGTTTTTATAAAAAAGCTAAGAATGCGGGAATAGGAGAAACATGGGTTTATAGTGGAATGTCGTCTTGAATCCTACAGGATTGTACGAGTGTTTGATTGTGCATAGAAAAAACGCAGAATTCTTTCAAAGAGGTTTGAGTGGATGGGATGTTTCCTATGAAATCTAGTGCAAATGAATCATATGGAAAAATTCCTATGGTTTACAATCCTACGAATCAGACAACCAAGATAGGAAAAATTCCTAATGATTAGAATCCTCCAAATTCCTTTGAGAATCCTTTGAATCAAAGAAGCCCTTAATCTATTTTATGATTCATGGAATTGTGCGTTGTAAAGAATAAAATAAAAACAAATAATGGCAATTCAACTAGAAAAAAAGTTTGGGCAGTTATGATATGGAAGATTCTAGAACAAAAGAGAACCACTGTTGTTTTGAGGTTTGTGCATTATGCTTAAGTTCAACCATGGAGTCTGCTAGATTGTACATGTGGCAAAATCTGGTGGGGGCTAGAAGATGGTGCGAGGGGCCGAGTGGAGGGAGACTATGAAGGAATGCACAAGTGCGAGATCGATATTTAGAGAGAGGGGGCGAACACGTGCGCTGTAGCGCAGAGTGGCGGAGCCATGAAAAAGGAGCTAGGGGGCCAAGCATTGCTAATCCTTTACGAGGAGGGTCAATTCATGAACTTAAACCATTTTCAGCAACAATTGTCCAATGATCACATTCATATTAGCCTCGATATATAGTGATGTTAGGGGGAGGGGGTAGGGCCCTTACTGCCCCTTGTCTTCGCCATTGTGCACGCGTCTGAGAGATGAAGCAGAAGGCATGGATGATGAGAGGGGGACGTTGGATATATAAATAATGTGGGTGTATTAGCTATATATGTTAATCCTATATAGAGAGGTATAGATTGCTCTATGTGGACGTGGGAAAGAGGGTGAGACCTCACTGGATATATCGATTGATCGGTTTGTGTGGAAAACTATGAAAGACCTAGCTATACACACACATAAATATAGGAACATCGATCGTTGCGCATGCACGCGTGAGAGATAAAGAATGCCCGATATGATGGAGAGGGGGATGTGTGTGGGTGTGTGCCTTCATGGCAGACCAAACTGAAGAAAAAGATTTCATGCGTGCGATGGATAATGCCGATTGGTAGTGTGTGTGCATGCATGCAAGAGAGAAAGTTAGTGGTACAATTATAAAGAGAAGACTACTGTGTGGGTGTAAAAGAATAGGTGAGGTCATAATCAATGTAAAGTTGAATTCAAATATTTGAATAAGAGATCCTGATGTTTGAAACCCATGCATGGATGAATATAACAGAGATCTGCATGGTGTGGTTTGGAAACGAGCATGTTGTAATGTATATACATTGAACAAGGTCAGACTGATTTGAATTTGAGATACCGATGGCAGACATCATTTGGCCATGTCGCATCCGTGCATGGACACACTATTCTAATTGGAGATGATGGGCGGCTTTCGCATCACATATCTATATCTATACCCCTATATATAATATTTTATATTTTTTATATTGTGTGCGGGTAACTTGAACTTTGAAAGATGGTCGTTAGATGAGGCGAATCTGATGGTCCAAAGATGGCAAATTTGAGCACTACTGGCCGTTGGATATCATCTAGATTCCACCAGATTTCGCCACATGTATAATCTAGAAGACTCCATGGTTGAACTTAAGCATAATGCACAAACATCAAAACACAAGCACTTCTTATTTGTTCTAGAATCTTCCGTATCAGAATTTCCCAAATGTTTTTCTACATGATTTGCCATTAGTTGTTTTACTTTATGTCTTACGATGCACAATTCCATGAATCTTAAAATAGATTAGCTTTCTTATAAAAACTAGATGATTTTGAATGAAATGAACTATAAGAATTAAATGAACATCTACATCATGCATATATGACTCAAAGCTTGCATGCTATAATGTGGTATTTATTCATAATTTGGTTGCCAAATCTCGTGCGTGCAATGCACGTGTACCTTACTCTAGTCTAAATGGTGTTTGTGTGTGTGTTGTGCGTGTTGAGCTGCAAATTGTCTTTTTTTTGGGTACACGTTAAGCTTGTTCTTCTGAAATTTCAAGCCGCGCCTTGTTATGCCGAAAATTCAAGCTAGCGTCTCTGTCTATCGTGCTGCGAAACTCCCACCTCTTCAACCCGCGCCTTGTTAGCCCGAAGTATTTAAGATATATCTTTGTCTCGTTGTGCTCCGACAACTCCCTCCATCTCAACCCGCGCCTTGCTATTATGAAATTACAACGCGCGCGAAAACTCCCACCTCCTGTGAAATCTCGACACGCGAAATGCCCGTGGTACCCCTGAACCGAAAGAACCGCCTCAAATCCGGGGGGTACTTTCGTAACTTACCCCATATTTCGGACAAGCGCGTCTCTAAGCCATGGTTCCCCACCGACATCCCATCCGCCCACCCATTCGTACACCGAGGCAACGAAAACCCGTGACGAAACCCCACACATTGCTCCGTCCGCCACCCAGCCGGAGCCTCTTCCCCGACGACGTCGTCCATAACAACACTTCGACGTCCCTCATCCACCGTACCGGATGAGGATCCATCGTCGATCTCATCGTCCCGCCGGTTCAGCCACCTCGTCCTCCACCTCCAAGGAGGTGCCCCGATGTTCCCCTCGTCTTTCGTGCCACCTCCATTCCCACACCGCCGTCTTCAAATGCACCACCGGAAGAGCATCATCATCACTGTTTCCTCAGATGAAGCTACGGCCTAATCGGCGCCACCAAAGAGGTTGTACACTAATCGCCGCATTTTCTTCTTGATTCGATCTCACGGTGCTGCCGGCGCTCGGTCCCGAGCCGACACGACGCGGCTCCATCCACGGTGGCATCGCCAGCCACTTCCTTCACGGTGTCGCTCCCTCGGCGGTGACGTCCACATCAGTAGGAGCTGCTGCTTCTTTAGCTCTCGCTCGCGCTGCTGCTCTGCTCTTGCTCTCGGTCCCCTGCCTGGTCTGCTCTTGCTATTGCTCTTGCTCGTGCTGCTCCTCTTGCTCTTGCTTGCGATGCTGCTCCGATTTAGCTACACTTCAGTCGACTGAATCGACTTTTGGGTCATTCAATTTTCAGGGGGTGGGGGACTCGCCGGGGTGAAGGAAGAACCAGCCGCAGCAGGGAGGGGGGCTCGCCGGAGAGGTATCCCACTATCTATCTTAGGGTTCAGGATGGGGGCGGTGGTCGCCGGCGGTGGCGGGGTGTTGGCGGGGCGGTGGCGTGGGGATCGCCGAAGAAAAAGCTCGGCACAGGGGGGCCTAGAGGGATGGCCGGGGCGGCGGCGAACCGGCGGTGGGGAGTGTTTTTAGGGCGGGCTGGGCGGCACACCGCCGGCCGCGGGCGGCGGGGGGCTGCTGTTTGGCCGGTGCTGGCTGGCGGCTCAGGGGGGGGGGGGGTGGAGGTTGAAGATGAACCGCAGGCCCTTAATTTTGTATCCAATGGCTACAAAATCGACTGACCAGAGATGAAAAAGTCAGTCGACCGACGTGTAGCCTCACCTTGCTAGTGCGTTCAGTTTCGACAACAAAATTCAGTTTCGACAGCAAAATTTAGTTTCGACAGTTAAGTTCATTTTCGATAGTTGAGTTCAATTTCAACAGTTAAATTAAGTTTCAATAGTTAAGTTCAGAGATGAGCGGCTGATGTATTTTACATCTAGCACTTTGTGGTTATGTATTTTACATCATGTATTGGAGATGCTATTAGAATTCCACTCAGGTTAACGTTGTTCGTTGTCTCTCTTGTCCTGCTTCAGCCTCGGCGTCGTACAACTCATCGGAGCTGCTCCAACGACGAAACCCTCCATCGCAGCGGAGTAGTACCTCGGGCTCCATCTCGAGACGCCTAAGATCTTCTTCCCCTCCTCCGACAGCCAAGTCAGCCGGAGCATCCTCACCGGCCAACTAAATCACGCTGAGATCGACATGGCTTCGCCAAAGAGGTTGTACACTTGTTGCATCTCTTTTTTACTCTACATGTTATATATATTGTCCACTGAGCACTCGTAGTAACGGGAAATACAATTATTTTACCCTACTATATGACAAGCAGTGAGGTACCAGGAAACTTAGCTATCCGTGATGGACTCTCTTGAACGCCATCATTATTTATCTCTGCGCATTTGAGCTGTGCATTTCTCGATGGGCCTAGGAGTTGAGCTAGTATGGCAGTGGCTTGGGTCCAAAGTGATAGAAGTAGAACAAAAACATTTTTTTAGTGTGGGATTTTCCTTGCTCAAGCCTGCCTACTAGAATCGCCAGTGCTTGAAAGGAAAAGTGAATGAAAAACATCGGAATTGGAAAGTTTCCTATGGTACTACTTATCATGAATTTGGTGCAAAGGAATGGGGCAAAGGAAAACTGTAGGATTTGTTCCTTTAGTGTCTCCATGAAAGAAAAATCGTAGGAATTCTAATTTCCACTTCTCCTCCTTTTCAAATTCCTATTCATCAAGCACAAGACTAAGAGATAGTAGCATAATAGCATTATAACCGTACATTTTCTTGTAGTTTGACATAATCTCACCATGCTTTTTTGCATCATGTGATCTTCCAATTGTTGTGAATCAAACACCCAGATTGGCAGAAATCTTGTGTTTTTAAATTCCCTGTTTTGCACGTCCATTCCTATCCTATTCCTGTCTATTTCCTATCCCTGCATTGTTTGAATCCTCAAATTCAAACAAGCCCTTACTCAATTACTTCTGTTACAGATATGTGTCAAAGAAAACCTTGTGTGGTTTGTCCTGCTCCTGTGGCGTTGTGTTCCACCCCATCTCAGGTGCTCCAATGACGCAAGGGTTCACCACAGCAGGGATCCGCTCTCCAGACTGTCTTTCGCCGCCTCAGATCTTCTTCTCCGCTACCGGCAGCCACGGCAACTGCATTACCATCATCAACTGAGCAGATGACCTTGAGGACTACACGGGTCCACAAGAGAGGTCGCACTCTTCCGTGTCTGCTTACGTTATGCGTCGCTTAATATGATGACATGCTACATTATCGTCATGTTCACCTATTAGACTCTGAGTCAGGTCCAAACTAATGCTGAAACTTGAGTTTTTAAATGGTTGTGGGGTACATATTGGGGCAGCAATTAGTACTATTTGTCTACTATCTGGTTAATCTCCGGTGTCTACTATGAGTTTCATGTTGGGTGCAAACAAACATTAAAGGAGCCATTATCTATATTTTTTAACTAAAGCTATTATCTGCCTGCTATCATTGGTTTTGGCTCTATCCACAGTTTGCTACCATCAATCTGGATTTGTGCATGCACTCCTTACATAATCTCACTGTGTTTTATTCCTATGCATGCCAATTATTGTACACAATGGAACTGATCATTTAGAGCAAAAGAGACGAGCCTTGCATGGCAATAAAATTTCATGCAGACGTCATTCCATGGTGGGTGCAAAGGCAGCCCCCCATCCACCCATTTCAGATCGTAATCAAGAGGAAGATAACTGTTCTGAGGGGGATTCAGAAGGAGAAGACCACTTCTATTTACCCCATGAGGTCTTCGCTCTAACTCGGCATGCTGATGTTGGTAATATCATGCATATGGTGCCTTGCATTGCTTACTGTATACATTAAAAATGTCGTCTGCTTAGTTTAGACATGCTTTGTGTCAATGCCATCTATTTAGTTTATTTATCGTATATGTGAATTTTGCAATGCCACCCTGGTTAGCCAGTCATCTTATATGTGAATTATATCATGCCATCATTTTTTATTACGTGTTAAATTTGTCAACAATTTTAGTACATTCAATTACTCTTCCTGTGCATCAGCCATTCGGCGCGGTCATGGAAAAAACTGGAGTGGAAACAACGTCTTCAGAGTAGACAATGCTATCTGACGAAGCGCATGTCTTGCTGGTTACCGATAGCTCCTCAGAGGAGTATGCAATGTCATCTTGTTGCAAGACATTATATATGTGAATTATGCAATGTTATCTTGTTGCAAGGCATTATGTATGTGAATTATGCAATGCCATGTTGTTTAGGCAAGCGTCATATATGTGAATTATATAATGCCGTCCTTTTTTGTATTTCTCAATGCTTTTGTCGACAATGTGTGTATATTCAACTGCTCTTCCTGTGCATCAGCCATTTGAATTGGTGATGGAGAAATCTGGAGTGAAAACAAGGTCTTTAGAGCAGACAATGTTACCTGCTGAAGCAGATATCTTGCTGGTTACAGATAGCTCTTCAGAGGAGGATTCAGAGGCAGATAACCAGTCCTATTATCCCCCTGAGGTGTATGCTCAAGCTTAGCAGGGTTATATTACTCATATAATGCATATGTTGTATTGCAATGCTTAGTTTTTACATCATATACACAATATTGAATGCCATCTCCTTAGTTGGCACATCATATATGCGATTTCCCTCTGCTCACTTCCTTAGTATATAAATCATATATTTGAATTATGTCATGCCATTATGTTTACATAGACAGCATGTATCTGAATTATGGCATGCCAACCCATTTTCTAAAGACATAATATAGTTATATCATCTCATCCTGTTTACATAGTCATAATATTTTAAATTATGTGATTCTATCCGTGAATTATATCATGCCATCATGTTTCCATCGACGGCATGTTTGTGATTTATGGCATGCCAACCACTTTAATAGACACGTCATATAGTTATATCATGTCATCCTATTTACATAGTCATCATATTTTGAAGTATGTCATTCTATCCTGTTTAGTTAGGCATCATACATGTGAAATTGTGTCATGCTATCTATACCTACACTAATTCTTGACTTCCCCGAAATTGCCACGTTAATCAGTAATTAGGAACCGTTAATCTGATGGGATCAAGTTATAACGGTTTAGATTAACCCTTATAATTCTCCGCCCTTATAATTCTCCGCCCTTATAATTCTCCGCTAAAATCTTCTTAGACCGGCACAAAAAAATAAGACCACATACGTTTGGCCTTTAGAAGATGCAAAACTAGGAGATGATTTGGTGGGTCCACAATAGCCTACACGTTTAATCCCAGGAAGTTAAAATCACACGGTAGCTATCAGATCCAATTTTGTTTCTTTAAACGTCTTAGATCTTTTCAATCTAATCGTACCTAGACCCCCTACCAGTCCACGTTGTCCCTGCTCTCCAGTTTCCCGATATCCCTCCTATCCAAAGATAAGCGATCTCTCCCTACCTGGTGACCTCTCTCCTCTCAATTTCTCCATATCACGCCACCACCTCCTCCACATCTTCTCTCTCCACCCTCTACTGAGATCTATGTTGTGTTCCAGCCAGATGGAATTATCAAGTGCATATCTGATCATGGTCGTGTACGTGCACCTCTAATGAGATATGCGTTGCCTTTCTAGCAGCAGAGATTGATCAAGTTCATGCTCCAATCAAGGTATGTGTACATGCATATTCAAAAGAGGATCCAACATGTACGTGCATCTCGCCGGCCGAGCTTCCCCGTGATCAGCCGAGAGGAATTATCAAGTGCATGTCCAATCAAGGTCATGTACGTGCATCTCTAATGAGACATGTGTTGGCTTTGCAGCCGCGGAGATTGATCAAGTTCGTGCTGTTTGTTTACGTGCATGCTCAAAAGAGGAGCCAACATGTACGTGCATCTCGCCGGACGAGCTTCCGCCTGATTGTGTGGAGAAGGAGTCAAGACCAATATGTGCACGGTTCTATAGTTGTCGATCATACCTCAAGTTGGCATATGCACCTCCTTCCTCTATCATATTTTGTGCTGCTCCACCACATCTCCTCAGGACGAAGGTTTGACCATGATGGGTAGGTTCTCCTACAAAGCGTTGGCAATGCTCCTGATCAAAATACCCACCAGCCATCCCTTCTATCAATCACCATAGAACACCCAGCTGATTGGTCTACCCAGGATTTCCCCGTACACTACTCTAGGTCTGATCACCTTGCCAATAGCTTTCTCTCACGTCAGTTCTCGCCATTGTTCTGTCCTACTCTATGTATCTCCTTTGCATGCGAGGCTCCAATCTTTGCAAAGGCTTAGCTCCCAGGAAGCTTTTGTTTCAAACCTAGGTATTTTATTACAATTTTTTTTATCTAAATAGGATAATATTTTTTTCTTATAGTATAATTATATTTTATTAATTATTCACTAACGAATGTTGGCTACTGTCTACCTATGATCCAATCCTTTTGCTTTGATCCTGACTGCCGTCTATGGATTTTTAATGTGTTAATGGTAGTCTACCAACTCGATCTGTGCTACTCTGCAAACACCAAACTTGACTTGAGAGCCTTTGTTGATCCAGAGTGATTTTTGATTATCTCTATCAACTTAGTTGCTACTATGGGCATTCACTACACACTGAACTTGAATTAAAAATCTCTGCTGATTAATCTGTAGGTGCTTGAATGCCATTATGTGTATAACGTACATGTTTGAAGGATATGGAGATTGATCGAAGGATGCTTTTACTCTTCTTTCTTATGGTGCCCTGAGTGAGTGCCGTATTGGAAAGGTGAGGTGTGATTGTGGGTTTCAGGTTCAAAGATGGTAGTCAGAATTAGGCAAAGATGAGTTGCATGCGTACTTAATTAGCTTAATTAGCATTAAAAGCAATTAACTGTTTAAACTTATTTCCCCACAATATATGTGCTACCACGGTCATGTTTATTCAATCCAAATTGCATGTTTTGTAGTTTACATGTGGACTTATAGACCGTGTAAAACTGTGTGACGCAACCAACTTAAGCAATGCAATGAGTTGTTTTAGACTCGACTTTGGCTTGCCATTCTGGAAGTTAGTCATGTGAACTCTAAGGTTTTCCCCTCATGCTCTACTGATTCTTCTTAATTTCTTATCCGATGGAGACTTAAAGTTTTTGATGTTTTGCGAATAATCGTTTACAGAATGAGAGTATTCTTCAACGATAGCTGTACATTATGTGTGTCAGAACAATGGTAAGATTTCCAAGGTCGTCAACAAGAGTTCTATTTATACTACTACAATAGCTTACCTGCGGATGTGAGATACCGTTAAAGGTAAGGTATGATCTATTTATGTGTTAACTATGCGTGTACGATCTATTATGTAGGATCCTTTGGGTTATTAGAATGATAAGCTATCTAGGGTTATTAGAACAAGATTTCCAAGGTCGTTAACAAGTGTTTTTGTGTTAACTGTGCGTGTATGATCTATTTATGTAGGCCCCTTTGGGTTATTACAACGGTAAGCTATCCAGGGTCATTGACAAGAGTGAGTTTACACGCGGGCTTATGCAACATGTAAAACTGGGTTCTACCTTCTTGAAGCAAAAGCAGGGGGTTGTTTTCTTACATTCATATTTTCAATTGGACACCAAGTTCCCTTGACATCCTGAAAGTTAGTCCTGTGATCTCTATGGTTTTACCCACGTGCTCTCTGTACTAAATCTTCTTAATTTGTTATTTCACGGAACCTTAAAGCTTCCAAAGTTTTCAGCTCAAAACAATCATTTTAAAGATGGGGAGAATTGGGCACAGATGGCACATGATGTGGGTGAGAACAATGGTAATATTTCCAAGATCATCAACATGAGTGTGATTTATACTACTACAAGTGTTCAACTCTGTATGATGTTATTAAGGGTATTATTGTTGTGTTGCCTATTTTGGTAGGCTCCATTGGGCCATTAGAATGGTAATTGACCTATCCGGTGCCATTGACAAGAGCATGATTTATACTATAGTTGTTTAACTGTGTAAGATAACAAGATATTTTCTGAAGTCTCATTTGTTTGTCTATTTTTGTAGGCCTGTGTCCAGCTTTCTTCCTCCCTGAGGAATTTCGCTCATGACTAAATAAGTGAAAGATAAACTATCCAAAACAACATACGGTGTGAATATGCATCTTTGTAGTCGAGTTTGAGGACTTTTTTCAGCTGAAGCAATCTTCGAGTTAATTCTTTCAAATATTTTATCCAAATTGCGTTTGCAATTTCACAGCGTGCTTGCATACACCTTATAAGAAAGTGGTCCAAAGAAATTTTGGGGCAACTCAAGGAATTCCTTATGTTGTTCACATTTTAGTCTGAGTAGACAGTCTCTTCATGTCCCGAGTGTTCTCAGAATCTTAGTAATTAACAGGGCTGATAGACCTTGCTGCTCTGATGCATGGTGACGATCCAATTCTTCTTTGTTATTGCAGGAGATTTTATTATTCCTAGCTGTCCCCTGCAAATAATCGTCCTCCAGAGGGCATATATTCATTTTATTTCTACGATCCCATCTGTCCTATGTTTGCAATTTTAGTTTGGTCACCAATTTGCTGGAATTCAAGTATTTGACAGAGATAGGGATACATGCCGTGGTTTAGAAGAATGGTAGGTTGTAAACATGAGTGTGATTTATTCTACTATGTGTTCTTAGTAATAGAAGTATTACATATTATTTCTATATTATTGGAGTCCTGCAGTTATCCTATTTTTTACCATGGAGTTTTCTCATAACTTACTTGAAAAAAAGTAAATCATCTAAAACAATGGATAGTGTAAATATGTACGTTAGTTCAGTTTCTAGTTGCTAAATTACATCTTTGTCATACCTCTCAAGATGACATTTGTATGTCTGGAACTATTCAAAGGCTTGCTTTTCCAATGCATATTCTTCTTTTTGTTAAGATTTTTCCATAAGTTCAGTTCACACATATTATATGTACTCCCTTCATATTAGTATGGCCTAATGGGTTTTCGAGACTGACTGCACAATTGAGAAGATTAATTGTATGTGAGATGTATAATGTGAAAATTGTATCATTATAAGCTCATATATTATTGCTCTAACATGTGGTCAAAGTTAGCCTCGAAAAAGGTATTAGGACCTACATATATATGGATAGAGGGAGTACAATTATTTGATTAGATACGAAGAAAATCATAGCAGTTATAATGTTCTAGATAAATAGCATTTTGTTGATTTAGTATTCATTTACCATGGGTACACTTCTCTAAATAATTATCGTACCTAAGCACACATGCATGTTCTACCTTGACACATGGTCCTTATTTGTTAACCGGGACAATCAAAGATCTATGTAGTTGCCCTTATAATATATAAGCTCACACGGTCGTACATGAGGACGTCGAGAAGTGACCCATTGTTGAAACAAGAAATATTGATACGTTGGAAGTTAAACTACCAAACAGATATGAACTTCTGTCTCCAAGCAGGTTCCATGTAAAGGACGTGTCAAGATGTATTTTGATGTTCCTATTTTTTGTTATTCTTATCGAAAATATTTTTTGCATTAATTTCATGGGTTATGACCCTACACCAATTGGTAGAGCTACCACCTATAGGTAGCAACATTTGTAGAACTAGATCATGTGCAAGTGGATAGTTCTTACATAGTGTCTTTGATACCTTCGTATTTTTCATGTACTAAACATCACTTAAAATTCTAAGTTATTCATTTTAGAAAAATCTAGCCCGTGCGAATGCACGGGTTGACGACTAGTCTTGTTTAATTAGCCATCATATATGTGAAATTATGTCCTGCTATTCTGTTTGCTCAGACAACATAAATGTGAATTATTTCATGCCCGGTTTTCTTCCCTACTATCCATTGCACCTTTCTATCTTACAATGTCTGTACATTCAATTACTTTTCTTGTTTATAAGCCATTTCAATTGGAGGGAGTGATGGCAGTATCTGTGGGAGTAAAAACACGGTCTTCAGAAAAGATCATGCTACCTGTTGATGCAGATAGAACCACGGTTGTACTTGCCCAAGAACCAGCCCCACCACACATAACCCACACTCATGCAGATTTTACCCCTATCCAATTGGACAGAGAACCAGCTACACCCCTTCTAACCCCAACCCCATCAGATAGACACCCAGTTCCCATTGACACAACACCATCTCCACTACAGAGAACCCAAACACGAGCAGTTAGTAAGGCAACTGCAGTGCCCAAATCACGAGGATCACCACTCCAAACCCGAAGTCAACGCTTAAAGTAGAAGAAGAATTGTTCTCAGGTCAGGTTCCGTAGCTATGGTTCATACTACTTTGCTCTTGCATCACTGTATTTACTGATACCAACTAATTTCAAATCTGAAGGATGCAATTGAAACTCCAATGGCGCAACAGGTATGTTTTAAACCTGTTTCTTCAACGTGTTTGGCTGTTTGCTGTTGTAACTTGCTCTATGTTGATTTCAGTTTCAATTAAATAAATAGTTAAGTTCTCATGCCATGCACATTACAAGTGTTGTTATTGCTGTGTAGTTTCCCACACTTATATTCTGTCGATGCTGCTTTGTCTTAAATAGATATGATTCGAACTGTATCTATCTTGATTTGTCAACATAAACTAGAATGATATAGACCATACAGTGACCATACTACATAGATATATGTTTGTTTCATGCTGTTATCCTGTCCACCATACTACTGAACTGGTTTACCAAAATGAGTTTCATATACTACATTGTAAACCTAAGATGTGTTTGTTTGTTTCTCTTTTAGAACGCGGATAAAATATTAGAGAAGAGTACCCTATTATGCAATGGTAAAGGAAGTAATGCAGATAAGGTTCAAGATAGTGAGACATCCCTGTTGGTCTCCAAGAAAGTTGATAAAAACTATATTGAAGACACTGAGACAACCCCAAAGTCCTGCCTTGATGTAGTGTTCGAGTTACTGGCTACCACTGCTGGCACTAGCTCTTCGAACTCGTTGCCTGAATCAGTTCGGCTTCTTGAGTCTCAACTTCAAATTGAAAGACATCGATCAGATGTTATGCGACAAGAAGCCGAAGGACTGAGGAAGTCCTTGCAGAATTCAGATGCATACTTTCTGGTGCAACAGCAAGCGCTGGAGGACTTAAGCGCCAAACAAGAGAAAGTTAATAAGCTTGCTAAGCATCTTGCCAGCATTATGGGTACCCAGGATATTGTTTCTTGAGCTCTTCTGAACTAGTTTCAGTTCTGGACTTGTTTTGCTGCGACGTTTATATGCTGTTGTGTTCCCTATATTTGCACTGGTGGCGAACTTTGATGCCCAGTGGATGTAATATGTGTAATAGCCCTGATAGCCTAGTGTAAGTTGCTTGCTTATTTATTTCCTTGTTGTCTTGTTTATTTGCTTGCTTGTAGTCAGTGCAGTCCTTATTCTGCGGTTTGCTAGTGCCTGCAATAACCTATTTTTTAAAACTAGGCCACAATATCCATGGGCTAATATTACTGTAGTGACACTGGGCCTCCTACGGGCCATAGAAATAGTGGGCCTTCTACGGGCCGTATATACACTGGGCCTTCTAGGGGCCGTAGAAAAAGTGGGCCTTCTACGGGCCGTAGAAACAATGGGCCTTCTACGGGTCGTATCATCAATGGGCCTTATACGGGCCGTATGATCGATTGGCCAAGCATGGGCCAAACATACCGCATTCTGGCCATAAACGGGCTAGAGTTGGAATCGTTCGTTCATGGGCCGACCATAACGGCCCATCGTTAATAGGCCGTATTTGATGACGCTAAGAAAACGGCCCAACGTATTAACGGACCACAAACGGGCCGACTGTAACCACGGGCTGAATTTGCCCCACAAGCAGAAAATGACAGTAACGGGCCGTAAGTAAATGAATGCTGGAAAATAGCCCAAGAATAAATGGGCTCTGAGAAGGTCGAAAGATAACATAGGCTGGAAATGGCCCAACGGAATAACGGGCCGTTCATGGGTATAAAGTTATACACTATTCTTTACGGGCCGGTTTCACCACGGGCCGTTAATGGGTGTAAAGTGATACACTGTTCATTACGGGCCAGTTTCACCACGGGCCGTTAATAGGCCAAGAGTAACATAGGGCCTCATATGGGCCGAAAGATGTCATGGGCCATACATGGGCCAGAAGTGAAAACGGGCTGGAATCATATTGGATGGCCGAGATGACGCTACTGGGCCTAATTCGAATAGGGCATAACGGGCCTTGGGTTAGCGGGCTGTAAATGGGCTATATGTGAACATGCTATTAACATGCTTTCCATGGACCGGGCCGCCACCTTTTGACCAAGTCAAACGGGTCGGCTATTCATAGGAATGGGCCTCTGTTGGGCTGTGCCACGTGTCGACGTATCATAGGCGCCTTATGTCCAATGAGTGGATGACATTTGTCCCAGCGATGAGCCGACACGTGTTTCCTCCAGCCAATGATGATTTTACACGTGGAAAATCCCCATTGGTCGGGTTTGTTAACGGGTTATCGGATCCAAAACCCGACCCGATAGCTTAACGGCGTTCTGTTACGGTGGATGCCACATGTCGGTCACCCTTGACGAAAGCACTTCTGTCACGCGCGATTTATCGTCATGGAAGTGGACACTTACGTGATGATAATTTTGGTAATGTCATGGAACACTTCTAAGACAACACAGGTATGACTATCTTGATTCTGTCATAAAATCATCATGGATGTACATGCATGATAGAAAATGCGACCTACTGTGACAAACACATATCATCACGGAAGTGTATTTTTTTGTAGTGTAGGTTCGACTACAGAATCGAAAAAGATCTGCATGTAGCTAGAGAAACAATGGTCTCAAAGAAAGTTATACCTTAGGGTCGTCGGGATGTGGCTAGGCGTGCAGCAGGAGGCCGGATCTGCCCACACTACATATGACAGCGAGGAAGAAGGGGTCGGTGGCCCTCCTGTACAGGCGCTGAGTGAAAGAGAACAATGCAGCCGGCAGTGGATTAGCTCCCTCGCGGAAGGCGACAGAGTGAATGCTGCACCTCCTCCCCTTCCCAGTGCGACGGGATCCGGACGGCTCCTTCACCAGCTGTGATGAGGGAGAGAGACAGAGGCCAACACAGTCTTGTTTAGATCTGGAGAAGAGGGTGAGAGACTGCGAATATAGCAAACACTAGCAAAGGAACGCTGAGCCTCCAGCGTGTATATATATATGTATATATATGTATGTATGTATATACTATATATATATAGTGCGGTGAGAGTGTGGAGAGTGCAAACCCTAGCAAACAAGCGCTGAGGCTCCAGCTTATGTAGTACTTATATAGTACTCGTGTACAAGACTAATATATAGTGGAGTGGTTTTCTTTTTCTCTCCATAACAATTGTTTTAAATTGTGTCAGTACAAAACAAATCTCTTTATCGTGCGGAACAAATAAAATTACAGGGGAGTTCAAGACAAAGTTGCGAGAAGGCTTAGAAATCAATACAAAACTTATGCTTGTTATGGAGAGTTGTGATATGTTTGCATAAGAAACACATGCTTTTTCTCTACTTTTGTCGTGTGTTGCCCATGTCTCTTTCGCACACACGCACACAAACATTTTCAATCACTCTTTCTATTTCACATACACTCTCTCTAGTTAGGTACTCTTTCACATCCATAAGCATATGGATGTTTTGAAAAGTCAAACCTCGGAAAAGTTTGACCAGGTATATGTGGAGAAAAACATTTACATCTGGAACGATCATTAGATTCATCACAACATGTACTTACTTCATACTATTATTTATCTTTGGTATTGTAGATATAAGTAATTTCTTTATAAACTTGGTCAAAGTTTCAAAAGTTTGAATTTTTAAAAAATGTTGGCACTACATTATCGAACGGAGGGAGTAGCTCTTTCTCTCTCTGCTATCTCTCACGGGCCTCCTGTCGTGGATCTAAGACTGATAGTAGAATGGGGGTAGGTATGAGGAGGCAAGATCCTAGCTACGGCGAAGTTGTACACACGAGTTTTACGAGTTTAGGCCCTTCACGGAGGAAGTAACAGCCCTATGTCTTGGTGCCCGGAGGCGATCGACTGGATAATGTATGTGTGTGTTTACAGGGCGTGCGAACCCTTGTGCCAGTGGAGAGGGTGGCTTATATAGAGTGTGCCTAGACCCCAGCCAGCCCACGTTACAAGGGTTTTAAGGTACATCAAGAGGGGGCGTTACTGGTAATGCTAGCAATAAAGTGACATACATCTCTATTAAGTCTATGAAGTAAATGTCCGACCGTTGCCGTGCAGAGTGACTTTAGATCTTCTGTCTGTCGAGTGGTAGTTATCGCGGTCGAGTGACTTCCAGTCTTCCGAGTGGAATGCTTCGAGGTTGAGTGGATTATGCTATCCCTTGAATGCTTCTGGTTTTAGGGTGATGTCCTAGGAGGGGGCATCTAGGTCAGGCCTATGACCCTACCCTAGGTACATAGCTTCATCATTAGCCCCCGAATGGTTCAGGGTTCGAGTGGAGAAGGAGTTGAGAACACCTCCGACTCAATTTCGCGCTTCGGAAGCGCATTATTGGGACCAAATGAGCAATCACGATGACTTCAACTTCTTTCTCAGTCGCCTTGATCCATTCTTGGTTTTGTCGAGTGAACTTTTATTGCTAACCTTCAAGTGTTGATATGGGAGAAATCTTCCGTCTGACAGGTTTCTCCGCTGCTCGCGGATCTTGTGGGATTCAAATTTTTGGAAGCGCGCGGGGCGGAGGAGGCTGCAGTAATCGGGTTGGATTAGGCAGGGCCGCCTCGATCACTGTGCCACCTTTTTCGCCATGTATCGCGTGTGCGACTGTTGCAGGATTTGATAGGATCGCCTGGGCCCACGAGTCATCCACTCGGAAACGGCCTCATATAAGGTGTCGCATTGGGGTTTTTTTTTGCACTGTGCGTTCCCATTCTTCCTCTTTCTCCCCCGTTTTCTCTGCCACATCCACCTCTGCTCCCGGTGCCGCCACTTTGTTCAAGCTCCACCCGCTGCAATGGGGAAGGAGAAGACGGTGGCCTTGGAGCGTGCGAAGAAGGCGACGGCGAAGGCGAAGGGGAAGAAGTCTAGCCGGGGCGGATCTGCGTCGAGGTCTGGCCTGCTGCGCAGCTGGATCCAGGGCGATTGGATTAGGTCGACGATTAGCCAGGACGACATCGAAGATCTGGCCGAGGGGGGTCTGATTCCCCATGAGTCAGCGCGGCTCTCGGAGGATGAGAACGAGCCGCGGCCGCGGTAGGGTGAGTGCGTTCTCCTCGCCACCCATGTTGACCGCTGGTTTTCTTTGCCTCCCCACCCTTTTTTCCGAGGCTTGTTGAACTTCTTTGGAGCACAACTCCACCACTTTTCCCCCAACACCATCGTGTACGTCGCTGCCTTTGTGTCCATGTGCGAGAATTTCTTGGGTTGTAGACCACACTTGGGCCTCTTCAAGCACATTTTCACGTGTCGTTCTCAGTCGGTCAAGAAGGCCAACCCGAGTGATGAGAGGACGCATGTGATCCAGATGTGTGGGGGTCTCGGGATTCATATGAGAGGTAAAAGCACTTTCCCAGCCATGATCCTTCCCGAGTCAGTCCGAGGGTGGCAGTTGACCTGGTTCTATTGCAAAGACCATCCGACTCCAGGTCAGTGGACCAGACTTCCCCCCTTTTCCATGGCTCGAGTCGAGAAGCCCTCCGCCTTGAAAGTGACCTTGAAGGAGAAAGGGGAGGTGAAGGTGCTGGTCGAGCGAGTGGTCCAACTCGTCCGTCATGGCGTGACTGGCATGGATCTATTGGAGGTCTTCCTTACGTGATGTATTCAGCCGCTTCAAGCTCATGACCATCCGATGTGGATGTATTCGGGCATTGAGGATTCCACTTGGATCCACCCAGAAGAGGTCGACAAGGATACGGTGGAGAACTGGCTGAGGGGGTCTAGGAGAGTCCCTCCACTCGACAACTCGCGCCAACCAGACAAGGTCCAACTCTAAATTGCCCAGTGTTCTCTTGATTTATCATGTAACTGCTTGTTGTCAACCGACAGATTTTTGCTTCACTTGTTGTCTTTTAGGCCCTTATTGAGATGTACTCGATGCCCAACGGGGAGCAGGAGCAGGATCCAGAGGGGGAGGCGAGTGGAGGTGAGAGCGGCGAGTGGCACTCTAATGAAGAACAGGATGAGGAGAGTGACGACCCGAATGATGAAGAAGAGTTCGACTCACCTCCTCGTAGGGAAAAGCGATCCAAGCACACTCACGACCCGGCCAGCATCCATGACAAAGTGACCGCACCGACTGGGCAATCGTCAAAGCGCCCTCGGACGTCTTCTCCAGTGCCGACTGAGAAGGCACCGAAGCAACCGAAAGCTGCGCTGTCTCCAGCACCGACTGAGAAGGTACCGAAACAACCGAAAGCTGCGTTGTCCAAACCGCAGAAGACCTTGCCCAAGATCAAAGTGGCCATTCCTACTATTTCCGGGTAACAGTCGGACCTGATTTCTTGGTTTAGTACGAATCAACTTTTGGTCGACCCACCGTGATAGACATGACCGACTGAATATTGAAATTTGCAGTGCTTCTACCTCCGGGACTTCCACCCACAAGTATGAAGATGAATAAATGGAAGATGCAGTCACTTCCAACCTGGGTACAACTCTCGTAATCCTGTCTTCAGTTACTCGGCCGTTTTATTGGTCGATTAAATTCTAGCGGTTGATCTGAGGTCGACTGATCTTTTTGCAGCTCCTCCTAATGTTATTGAGCTTCCAGATGACAACGAGGATGTGCCGCAGAGGCCCAGGAGGAACAAGAAGGCATCAGCTGGAAAGACATCCCAATCGATGATCGCGGCAAAGCCATCGATTCAACAGCCTGAAGATGTGACTCGGGCATCTGTTACTTTCGCTGATCCAGTATCGAGTGAATGCCCCACATCGTCGACTGTACCAGTGCTTGCTACAACCATCTAGCTTTATGCCTCGGAACTTCAAGCTGCTACATCTTCACCACTCATCACGTTAGAAAGCCAGGCGGACGCCGCTGCAGAAGCCATTCGCCAAGCTGGCATAATGATGGAGCGAGTGAAGGTAGTGCACGAAAATAGTCAGGCTGCTTATGACGCCAGTGCGGCCCTTCGGGCCAATGTCTAGGTAAGCTGGCTTCCGACTGAGCGCTTATCTTGTTGCTTGTTCTGTTAGGATATGCTACCGGAAACTTTTCTCCATGCAACTTCTTGTTATCCTGCACTTCGCATCTGCGCACCCAGTGGGTGTTTGACATCTTTGTTGTTTTTCTGTTCCACTCATTCTAGGCGGACCATGTCGAGTGGAATCTGAACCAGTGGGGGCACGCTAAGTGCACCCACTGGGTGTAGTCCCCGAGACAGCAATCGACTGATGGGAGTCGGTTGGGGTCTGAGTATGTCACTCTTCTTCTCTCCTTTTTTTCTCTTGCACTTGGTCTGGGCGGACCATGTCGAGTGGAATCTCAACCAGTGGGGGCATGATAAGTGCACCCACTGGGTGTAGTCCCCGAGACTACTATAGAATGTTTTGATTCTGCAGTAGTCTTAGAGTTTTATTCACTCGGAGGCGAATGATCTTTGACCTTGTCCATTGACATATCTTTTACTAATTATAGAAATCCTATGCGCTTATCTCCAAGTTCGCTGAATTTGAGGAAAAGCAGAGACAACTCAACCTTGACTTGGAACTGGCCAAGCAGAACTGGAAAAAGGCTAAAGACGAAGTAGCTGGTATGGAAGGTAACGACCTGTCGACTGTTTATCTTGACCATCCCTCAAGTTATCTCTTCGTTCTTCTGTCTGACCCAAATGTATATTTTGCAGAGAAAATGAGGCAGGCTCTGGCAAAGAAGGACCTTGATCTTGCAGCTGTGCAAAAGGAGGCTCAGGAGAAGACTGCACTTACTGATAAGAAGCTAGTTAGAGGAGGAAATCGCCAAGCTGAAGACGTCTCTTACCGAGACCAACCGAGAGGCGACTCGTCTGAAGAAAGATAAAGTGACTCTGAATGAGCAGTTGGAAAGCATGTCTCATAGGATAAACGACCTGGAAGCTTATCTGAAAGCATTCGCCAAGAAGCTCTTCCTTATGCTCAAAGGTACTTTTCTTTATCCGACTGATTTATTGTTTGCACGTCACCATGAACCGGTCGACTCATTAATTCTTTGAATCTGCAGAATTCTACCAAAACTTTGAAGAAGAAACTGGATGGATCGAGACAAGCTTGGACCCCATCCTTTCTCCTATCGGTGAGGAGGCTGCCATGAACGTGCTCCGACTGGAATCCCGTGTTGCCAGCGTTACAAGCTATCTTGCTTGCCTGAAGGTGGCGGTGTCGCGCATCGATATGGCACTTTGGCCAAGGGCAACGCTTCAGAATGACCTCGTGTCTCTGATGACTCGAGTCAAGAGGTCCCTGGTCGAGTCCAAGAATGGAAGAAGTCTTCTGCCTGATGAGGTGCTGACGTGGCTCTATCGCTGGTTCGGGTCCACTTCAAAGAAGCCCGAGAAGAGAAGCTGGCGGCGATCAAAGTTGCCAACACAAAAAGGCATGACTTCCAATCCTTCATGGAAACCTTCATTGCCACTGCCACTCAGATCGCTGACGGAATCGATCTGGACGAGTTCGTCGAGCCTGCAAGCCCTCCTCCTGTGGAGTGAACAAACTTTATGTCTCGCCTTAAATTTGCCATAGAATGCCGAATGATTTTGTAACTGTTAAACTCCTTCGATCCTGATGCCCGAGTACTTTTATCTGCATTTTGGGACTTTAGGATTTATCTGAACTTGGTTTATCTTCTGAAAGTGCTTGTGTTTTCCTTCAAATGGAACTTGTTCTTCACTCGGAATAGTCTTTGTACTTGAGATGCAACTCCGAGGAGGATGTCCCAGTCGACCTGCACCTCGTTGTCCTTGCAGATTAGGATGGAGCGCATGTTGTATTTGTCGAGCAGCTCTGAAGAGAAGGTTGCAGTCGACCTGCACCTCATCGTCCTTACGGATGGGATGGAGCGCATGTTGTATTTGTGGCGCAGCTCCGAAGAGAAGGTTGTAGTTGACCTGCACCTCATCGTTCTTGTGGATGAGGATGGAGCGCATGTTGTATTTGTGTCGTAGCTCCGAAGAGAAGGTTCCAGTCGACTTGGACCTCATCGTCCTTGCGGACGGGGATGTGTTTCAAACTTAGGCGAGTACTGAACTGCCGCTGAGCCCCCGAGTGTGAGGGTTGCTCACCACTCGATAGGATTTTTTAAACTTGGGCGAGTACTAGACTGCAACTAAGCCTACGAGTGAGAGGGTTTCTCACCAATCGATAGGATTTTCTAAACTTAGGCGAGCACTGGGCTGCAGCTAAGCCCCCGAGTGAGAGGGTTGCTCACCACTCGGTAGGATTTTTCAAACTTAGGCGAGTACTGGACTGCAGCTAAGCCCCCAAGTGGGAGGGTTGCTCACCACTCGATAGGATTTTTCAAACTTAGGCGAGTACTGGACTGCAGCTAAGCCCCCGAGTGTGAGGGTTGCTCACCACTCGGTAGGATTTTTCAAACTTAGGTGCGTATTGGACTGCAGCTAAGCCCCTGAGTGAGAGACTTGCTCAGCACTCGGTAGGATTTTCAAACTTAGGCGAGTACTGGACGGCAGCTAAGCCCCCGAGTGAGAAACTTTCTCACCACTCGATATGATTTTTCAAACTTAGGCAAAACGGATTCGCAGCTAAGCCTCCGAGTGAGAGGGTTGCTCACCACTCGGTAGGATTTTTCAAACTTAGGCGAAACGGATTCGTAGCTAAGGCACCCACTGGGTGATTTAGAACATATAAAAAAGGAACAACAATCATTTAAGAGACTGTAAAACTTTGTCTTTGATAATCAAACTAAAGGGTATTTCTTATTACATCTCAATAGTCTGAATGCTTAAGTGTAAAAGGGGCGGAGCAGCTCCGCATTCCAAGCATGTGGCTTGTATTTCTTGTGCTCGACATTGTATAAGTGGTATGCTCCATTGCGGAGCACTCTGGTGATAATGAAGGGGCCTTCCCAAGTAGGTGCGAGCTTGTGTGATTTCTGCTGGTCCACTCGAAGAACCAAGTCTCCTTCTTGAAATGCTCGACCTCTCATGTTTCTGGCGTGGAATCGATGCAAGTCCTACTGATAAATGGTCGACCGGATCAAGGCCATCTCTCTTTCCTCTTCCAGGAGATCAACTGCGTCTTGCCGAGCCTGTTCTACTTCATCTTCTGAGAAAAGCTTGACTCTCGGTGCATTGTGAAGCAAGTCACTCGGAAGTACAACTTTAGCTCCATAGACCAAGAAGAATGGAGTTCGGCCAGTCGACCGATTAGGAGTTGTCCTCAAACCCCAAAGCACTGATGGAAGTTCATCAACCCAGGCGCCTGCCGCGTGCTTGAGATCACGCATCAGTCGGGGTTTCAATCCTTTGAGAATCAATCCATTTGCTCTTTCGGCTTGTCCATTTGACTGGGGATGGGCGACTAAAGCCCAGAAGGCTCTGAACTCATCAGAATCGAAGTTCAACCCATTGTTAGTGATGATGTTGTGCGGAACACCATATCTGAAAGTTAACTCTCTGATGAAACTGACCTTACTACTGGCTTCAAGAATTTTGATAGGTTTGGCTTCTATCCATTTGGTGAACTTGTCGACTGCCACGAGTACATGAGTGAATCCGCTCCTACCCATTCTCAGCGGTCCAACCATGTCCAAACCCCAAACAGCGAAGGGCCAGACAAGTGGAATGGTCTTCAGGGCTGAAGCAGGCTTGTGAGACATGTTGGAGTAAAACTGGGAACCTTCACATCTATCGACTATTTCTTGTGCCATCTCATTTGCCCGTGGCCAATAAAATCCCGCTCGGTATGCCTTGGCCATAATGGTCCGAGAGGATGCATGGTGACCACAGGTCCCTGAGTGGATGTTGTCGAGGATCACTCGACCTTCTTCTGGTGTTATGCATCTCTGGCTGACTCTAGTTACACTTTCTCTGAACAGCTGCCCTCTTATCATAGTAAAAGCTTTAGATTGGCGGACGATCTGTCGGGCCTCTTCTTCGTCCTTTGGGAGTTCCTTCCTAAAAATATACGCGATGTACGGCACTGTCCAGTCGGGAATGATGACCAAAACCTCCATGATCAAGTCAACCACGACCGGGACTTCGACTTCATTCGGATCAGTGGCGCTCTTTGGTTGTGGGGGCTGTTCAGTGAAAGGATATTCGTGGACTGAAGGTGTATGAATATGTTCCAAAAACACATTACTAGGAATGGCTTCTCTATTGGAACCTATCTTCGCCAAATCGTCCGTTGCTTGATTTTCCCTTCGGGGTATGTGATGGAGCTCTAAACCCTCAAACTTCTTCTCTAACTTCCTCACTGCATTACAATAGCCAGTCATAGCCGGGATTCTGATGTCCCACTCCTTCATTAGTTGATTCACCACCAAATCTGATTCACCGTAGACGATGAGGCGACGGATGCCAAGTGAAATGGCCATACGCAAGCCATACAAAAGTGCCTCATATTCAGCTTCATTGTTGGAGGAATCAAAATGAATCTGGAGAACATAGCGGAGCTTGTCGCCTCGGGGGGATACCAATACTACCCCAGCACCGGAACCATTCAACATCTTAGATCCATCAAAGAACATGGTCCAATGGTCCGAGCGAATCTGAGTCGGCAGTTTCTGTTCGATCCACTCGGCGAGGAAATCTGCTATTGCCTAGGACTTGATAGATTTCTTTGCCTCAAACTTGATATCCAAGGGAAGAAGTTCAATCGCCCACTTTGCCGCTCGACCAGTTGCATCTCTGTTGTTCAGAATTTCTGACAATGGTGCGTCGCCGACGACTGTAATGGACTGATCAGAGAAATAACGTGCAACCTTCTTCATGGTCATGTAAATCCCATAAACAAGCTTCTGATAATGTGGGTATCTTTGCTTGGATGGAGTCAGAACTTCAGAAACATAGTATACTGGGCGCTGAACTTTATAGGCTTTTCCTTCTTCTTCCCGGTCGAGCATGAGTACTATACTGACTACTTGTCCAGTGGCTGCAATATAAAGCAGTAAAGGCTCTTTACTGATTGGGGCAGCGAGCACCGGCTGGGTGGAAAGCAGGGCTTTGAGATCTGCAAACGCTGCATCAGCTTCAGGAGTCCACTCGAACTTGTCAGATTTTTTCATCAGTCCGTAAAGAGGCAACGCCTTTTCACCAAGGCGACAAATGAATCGACTCATGGCGGCCAAACAACTAGTAAGATTCTGGACATCATGCACACGCACAGGGCGCTTCATCCGAAGTATGGCACCAACTTTCTCTGGGTTTGCATCGATCCCTCGTTGGGAAACGAGGTAGCCGAGTAACTTTCCGCCAGGAACTCCGAATATGCACTTTGATGGGTTAAGTTTGATATCATATCTTCTCAGGTTGGCAAAGGTTTGAGCAAGGTCAGCCAGCAGGTCGGAACCTTTATGCGACTTGACCAGAATGTCATCCATGTATGCTTCCACATTCTGACTGATTTGAGTGAGCAGACACTTCTGAATCATCCTCGTGAATGTAGCTCCAACGTTCTTGAGACCGAACGGCCTTGTGACATAACAAAAACACCCGAATGGTGTGATGAAAGCTGTTTTTTATCTCATCGGGTCCATACAGCCGGATCTGATGGTACCCGGAATAGGCATCTAGAAAAGACAAACACTCACACCCCGCAGTCGAGTCGACAATCTGGTCGATGCGGGGGAGAGGAAAATGATCTTTTTGGCAAGCTCGATTGATATGCTTGAAGTCAATGCACATGCGTAGTGAGTCATCCTTTTTGGGGACCATGACAACATCGGCGAGCCAATCGGAGTGGTAAATCTCTCGGATGAACTCAGCTACCAGGAGCCGAACCACTTTCCTCACCAATTGTGTTTCTCTTCTGTACGGCGGACCGTCGAAGATGTTCCTTGACTGGTTTTACTTTCGGGTCGACTCGCACACGATGCTCAGCCAGTCCCGTGGGTACACCCGGCATGTCAGAAGATTTCCATGCAAAGATGTCCCAGTTCTCATGGAGGAACTGGATGAGCGCTTCTTCCTATTTGTTGTCAAGTGATGTCGAGATATGAGTCGGAGCAGCATTAGGATCGGTCGAGTGAATATGAATCGGCTTGGTTTCACCGGACGACTGAATTGCAGAATCTGTGGCAGGCTTCTTGGAGCGCAGCAAATCACTCGGATCTGCATTTTTCTGGTATTCTTGCATTTCGACTGCTTCCATTTGTGCATCGGCGATTTTTGAGCCCTTCTGGAAGCACTCTTCTGCCTTCTGCCGATTGCCAGTGATAGTGATCACTCCTCTAGGACCAGGCATTTTCAATTTGAGGTACATGTAACATGGTCGAGCCATGAAACGTGCATAGGAAGGCCTACCCAGAATAGCATGATAAGCACTCCAGAAATCCACTACTTCAAATGTCAACTTTTCCTTGCGGTAATTCTTAGAATCACCAAAAGCCACATCAAGGGCGATCTGGCCGAGTGATTCAGCCTTCTTGCCAGGTATAACACCATGGAAACTCATATTACTTTCGCTGAGCTTGGACATCGGTATCCCTATTCCCTTCAGGGTTTCAGCATAAAGGATATTCAGGCCGCTACCACCATCCATCAGCACTTTAGTCAGTCGAGTGCCTTCAACAACTGGGTCGACTAGCAATGCTTGCCTCCCAAGGGTGGCTATACGTGCTGGATGGTCAGATTGGTTGAACGTGATGGCAGTCTGGGACCACTTCAAATAACTTGGTGTTGCTGGAGCAACCATGTTCACTTCTTTGTTGATAACTTTCAATCGACTTTTGCTCTCAACATCAGCAAAAATCATGAGAGTGGAGTTGACGTTAGGAAAACCATCATCATCCTCTTCCTTATCCTCACCCTTGTCCGACTCTTTTTCCTTCTCTTTGGGCTGTTTCTCTTGGAACTGCTAGATTAGGAGTCGGCACTGCCGAGTGGTGTGCCTAGGATAAATCAGATTACCCTCTTCATCTTTCTTGGTGTGAATGTGGCATGGTAAATCCAACACATCATTTCCGTCTTGATCTTTCACTTTCTTGGGGTTCCAGGGCCCTTTGGGCTTCCCCTTGAACTTTCCTTGAGCCACAACTAAAGCCTCACCAGGAGCAGCTGGCTCGCCTTATGCTTCTCTTTCCGATTGGAAGTACCTCCGCCGGTGTCCTGGGCGACTATTTTGTGCTTGCCACTCCGGAGTCGGTCTTATTCTTTGTCATTAGCATATTTGGTGGCAATCTCCATCATCCGAGTCAGGGACATATCTCCTGTCCGACCGAACTCCCGATACTTAACGCCTTCCTTGAAGCAATACTGGAATTTCATGTACGCCGGGTGTAATGCTCTTCGTCGAGTGCTAAAACACGGACACTCGGCAAAGGAAGATTTGCCGAGTGTCACTCTTGGCAAACCCACCATCACAGCAAACTGACATCTTTGCCGTCACTGCCTCACTGCAAAGAGGCACCGCACGGCAAAGTTGCAGACGCCGAGAGCCGCTCACGGCAAAGTGGAGCCACGTGGCATGCCCGTCCGCAACAGACGGCTCCGTCAGTTACTCCGTACTTTGCCAACATTTTTGGTTACATGCATTAACATTTTATTATTTAAACCAAAGGTCAAAACTTGGCGCAAAATGCAAAGGGGACCTATAAACCAGTAAACATCAAAGTTCTCTTGTTTGGCCCCAACTAGAAGTCCGGTGAGATGAATATACTACACCAACACAGAGGGGGACACAGATTCATTGACTTACTGCACCTGCCTTTGGGTGTATGACACGTGGGCCCAACAGGTGGTTGGCCCACCTATCATATAGGCAAAGGCAGGTGCAGTTAAGGTACCGGAGCTCAGTCCCACAGGGACGCAACTTCATTGACTTACTGCGCTTGCCTTTGGTCTATGACAGGTGGGCCCAACTGGTGGCTGGCCCACCTGTCATACATTCAAAGGCAGGTGCAATAGAGGGCCGAGGAGTAGATGGCCAACACACATGTTGCATGACTAGTTGACTACAAGCTAGACCCATGGAGGCGATGAGCGCGAGCATCAGCTGGCTGTGCTAGATGGTCCACGACGCCGGCCTGTGGCCCGGCACCAAGGAAAACGTCTCCAGGTCGTGCTTAAGGCCGCCTGGGCGAGAGGCCGCTTGGACGACAGCTCCGTCTCCTTGTTCGACGAGGTCCTTGTCGGCTTCGTCGACAAGTTCACCGTTGTCAAGAAGCTCACGGATGACCTTGACGTACGCCTCCATCCCACGCGCCCAGCCTCTATGATGTCTGCCACCCTCAACGGCCTCTATGGTGACAACCTCTTCGACGCACTGGTGGCCCTGTGACTTCCCGCCGTCACGCCGGAGAATGTCCAACTCGAGGTTGCGCTCGCCGCGCAGCGCCTGGCGCAGCAAGACACCGTCGACATAATCACCCACGTCTACGCGCAAAATCGTCCACAAGGACTGCTACGTAGAAGAGGGGATGATAGGTCACCGGCCTTCTTGGGCCGTATGGCAACCTTGGACGGCATTGTTCAGAAGCACGTTGAGCTCTCCGCCAACGTCGTTGTTCCTCACACGTCGGTTGGTGACCCAGCGCACTAGGGCGTAAGGATGTCGTTGATGGATCCGTATGTATCTTTATATTTCCATCAAATCCATGTAGTAGTATATGGTACTACTAGTAATTATCTTTCCTTTCGCATCAACTTCATAATTTTCATATGTACTCCATGCATGAACCGCGCCAGAACCAAACTTCTTATTACTCTAGGGAAAATCATTATTTCTATCTATCGGTCGCGCCATGGAGCATAACCAAATTTTACAAGCTACAAGTTCAAAACGAAAAGCGTATAGTGTTTGCGTCACTCCCCCACAAGGTTGGTCTGGCACGCCACTCAAGGGGGAATGCGTGTTGTGTTGCATTTTCACTTACAAGTGGGACTGTAGTTGAGCAAACCGACAATCGGCAAACCCCCACCCTACCCACCACGCGATGGCTGAGAAAACAAGAGGGAGAAGAGATGGCTGTAGCACGGACTCCAAGAAAATTTGTGTCAGATGGGACTCGTGTAGGTGGCGTGTGCCATACTGCTGGACGTGAATGCTAGTTATGGCCCGTGCCACCCCACGATATGATGCCTATATCGGGGTGCTGGTTACGTAGAACAAATTTCCTGGAGTCCGTGCTCAACCCTCCTCTATCTCTCTTCTCAGCCAGCTAGCAGATGCGCGGAGCCCATCGTTTATTTTCTCACATGCGGTCCCACATGTCAGTGAAAATGCAAGAGGACCCACTGAACCTGCACATCTTTCCCCTTGATGTGCCGGTGAAGAAAAACAAATCCAATAAAGATCTTTGGTGGCCGCTTTTGGAGTTACTTAAGAGTCGTAAGATTCGATTTATACTTTAACCCAAGATGCACATCACGTGGCTTCAACTAGCACTTTGCATGACATGACCTGGATGCTGGATGTCCCACGTGTCGGCAAAAGGAGGAACAACTCGACCAAATCTTCTCCACATTTAGAACGGAGGAGTAGTAAACACGGCAAGCCCTGTGCCTACATTATACTACATACAAGCCCACCTAACGCAGTCACCCTATCACCATATTTCTCGGCCTCTGTGCGACACCTAGCTCTAGTTGATCTAACTAGAACTAACTATTGTGCTAGCATACTCCAATATTGGTTGGCTCTATGTGATGTGGCAACTTCATATAACCAGATGCTAGCTATACTATGATGACACTAACACTCCAAGAATTGAGTCGAAAACCATTCATAAATTGAGTTATGCAAATGTACCATTCATTACATACAACAAGTCATCAACACACAACAACAACGAGGATACATGTTTGATTATAGATTAGTTCCAACAAGACATTCTAGTAAATACTAAAGTTTTCATCATAGAACAAATAACAAGCAATGAAATGAACATCGGCTCAACCAGTCCTCAGCATTGCAAAAGCTTGCTTTGAACCAGAAGAGTTTCTCTGGGAAGGGCCGGCTACTGTCAACCTCGAGACCAACACAGGACTGATCATCTAGGCTGAAGCGGCCTATTTCATGACCCATATTGTGATAGCCATGGTAGGGAAGCATAGCAATGTACGAGGTACAGATATAGTTGCTTCTCATAAATGGTAGTAACGTTGTGTCAACAGCAAATGGATCACCTTTCACCATCATTGGGTAGTTTTTTCCAATGAATAGCGAGTTTCCTCCAAGAGTATCAATACTAAACTAGGGAGAAGGTGTTGGCGCTAGCACAGTAGTATCCATCCTGAATACCCTGCAACAATTGTTGGAATTGGTCCGGAGAGTGCGACCATTGGAGACAACACTGATAGTCTCCGTCGTATCTATAATTTTTGATTGTTCCATGCCAATATTTTACAACTTTCATATACTCTTGGCCACTTTTTATACTATTTTTGGGACTAACATATTGATCCAGTGCTAGTGCCAGTTCCTATTTGTTGCATGTTTTTTGTTTCATAGAAAATACATATCAAACGGAGTCCAAAGGGGATAAAAACTTACGGAGATTTTTTTGGAATATATGTGATTTTTGGGAAGAAGAATCAACGCGAGACAATGCCCGAGGGGGCCACGAGGCACGGGGCGTGCCCCAGGGGGGTGGGCGTGCTCCAGACCCTCGTGGCCACCCTGTAAAGCGGTTGGTGCCCTTCTTTCGCCACAAGAAAGCCAATATCCGGATACAAATCATGTTAAAATTTCAGCCCAATGGAAGTTACGGATCTCCAGGAATATAAGAAACGGTGAAAGGCCAGAATTGAAACATAGAAACAGAGAGAGACAGAGAGATAGATCCAATCTCGCCCCTCCCATGCCATGAAGGCCAGGGACCAGAGGGGAAACCCTTCTCCCATCTAGGGAGAAGGTCAAGGAAGAAGAAGAAGAAGAAGGGGTATCTCTCCCCCTCTCTCCCGGTGGCACCGAAACGCCGTCGGGGCCATCTTCGTGTGATGGAGATCTACAACAACACCTCCGTCATCTTCACCAACATCTTCATCACCTTCCCGCATCTATCTACAGCGGTCTACTCTCCCACAACCCGCTGTACCCTCTACTTGAACATGATGCTTTATGCTTCATATTATTATCCAATGATGTGTTGCCATCGTATGATGTCTGAGTAGATTTTCGTTGTCCTATCGGTAATTGGTGAATTGCTATGATTGGTTTAATTTTCTTGTGGTAATGTTGCTGTCCTTTGGTGCCCATCATATGAGCGCACGCGTGGATCACACCATAGGGTTAGTTGTATGTTGATAGGACTATGTATTGGAGGGCAAGAGTGACAAAAGCTTCAACCTAGCATATAAATTGATGCATACGGGATTGAAGGGGGACCAATATATCTTAATGCTATGGTTGGGTTTTACCTTAATGAACGTTAGTAGTTGCGGATGCCTGCTAATAGTTCCAATCATAAGTGCATATAATTCCAAGTCACGGATGACATGCTAGCAATGGCCTCTCCCACGTAAAACTTGCTATCGGTCTAGTAAAGTAGCCAATTGCTTAGGGACAATTCCGCAACTCCTACCAGCACTTTTCCACACTCGCTATACTAACGTTATTGCTTCTTTACCTAAAACAGCCCCTAGTTTTTATTTATATGCTCTTTATATTCTTGCAAACCTATCCCGTTCCACCCACAAAGTACTTCTAGTTTTATACTTGTTCTAGGTAAAGTGAACGTCAAGTGTGCGTAGAGTTGTATCGGTGGTCAATAAAACTTGAGGGAATATTTGGTCTACCTTTAGCTCCTCGTTGGGTTCGACACTCTTACTTATCGAAAGAGGCTACAATTGACCCCCTATACTTGTGGGCTATCAAGACCTTTTTCTGGCGCCGTTGCCGGGGAGTTATAGCGTGGGGTGAATATTCTTGTGTGTGCTTGTTTACTTTATCACTAAGTAGTTTTTATTTTGTGTTCTTGTTTTCTATCTTTAGTTATGGGTAGGAAACGCAAAATACCACAAAAATTAGTGGCACCAACTGAACCAATGGTTGAAGAACCACTCAAAATCTATCACACTACTGAAGCTTTTTACTTGGATCATCTTTGATCCCTATGTGCTCGGGCTGAAACCCCAAATAGCTTAGTTGAGGGCAAATCTTTAGATGAGCATGCTTGTTATATGTGACACCGCATATCTGAAAAAGGGAAACTTTTACTGGATCCAATTCATCGTTTGCAGTGCTATGCTTGGAATTTATGTGAAATATATGATTGTACTTGTTGTTCTAAAGACCCTAAGAAACACCTTCCTTACCAATGTGAGTTTAGTGATAATGGAATCGTATCTTCGTATACTAAGGGTGTTTATAATTACTATGATGTTCAACAAATTGAAGAATTTGTTGCTTTTAGAGGTACTTGTGAAATTGCTTCTTTTACTGAAGAGTGTGATACTACTCTCTACAAATCTGAAAATTTGGCCATACCTCAATATTGCTATGATAATTATGCTTCTAATCCTTATATTAAACCATATATTGAGGACTCCTCCGCTATCCAAGAAAAGACTAATATTTTGCAGGAGTCTATGGAAGAACAAATTAATGACATTGTGAGCTCATTGGGTGAAAAAGATGAGGAGGAGAGCGAAGAACAAAAGGAGGAAGAGCGGACTGATCACCCGTTCCCACCATCTAATGAGAGTAACTCTTTATCCCATACATTGTTTAATTTCCCTTCTAATTTACCGAAGGATGAATGTTATGATGATTGTTATGATCCCGTTGATTCTTTTGAAATATCCCTTTTTGATGATGCTTGCTATGCTTGTGGCCAAGATGCCAATATGAATTATGCTTATGGAGATGAACTTGCTATAGTTCCTTATTTTAAACATGAAATTGTTGCTATTGCACACACGCATGATAGTCCAATTATCTTTTTGAATTCTCCCGACTACACTATATCGTAGAAGTTTGCCCTTATTAAGGATTATATTGATGGGTTGCATTTTACTACTACACATGATGATTTTGATAGATATAATATGCATGGACTTGCTGATCCTACTTGCAATTATTATAAGAGAGGAACTACATCTCCGCCTCTGCATCTTTCCAATATGATAAAATTGCAAGAAACTATTTATACTATGCATTGGCCTCTACTATGTGTGCATGAATTGTTCTTTTATGACATGCTGATGCATAGGAAGAGAGTTAGACTTCATTGTTGCATGATATATGTTACTTTGTGCTCACTACTAAATAACAAATCATTGTTAATTAAAATTGGCTTTGATATACCTTGGGATCCGCGTGGATCCATTACTTGAGCACTATATGCCTAGCTTAATGGCTTTAAAGAAAGTGCTGCCAGGGGGACAACTTGGAAGTCTTCGAGAGTCATTTATTTATTTTGTGTGCTTTTATAAAGTTTAAACATAAAAAAATAAGGAGGGGAACCAAAAACTTTTTCAAAAAGAAAAGCGGAAGTGAGAAAGACGAGCATTGTCAAAGTGGGAGCTAGACTTGAACTTCATGCCCATGGAAACTTTGTGACCCTTGATTACAAAAACTTTTCAACAAAAATAATTATCCCCTTGTACAAATCCATTGTATCATAAAAATAATGTGCCAAGATTTGCCTTTAGGATGTTTACATTGCTTGTTGGTTTGTGCAGTGCAAAACAAAAACTTTGGCTGTAGTGCACGATTTTACATTTTTTACTGGAACGTCAAACGGTTCTGAAACATTTTGCATTGTATTTATATACAAATTTTTTATTTTTACTATTTTTTCAGAATTTTTGGAGTACCAGAAGTATGGTGAATGTGCAGATTACTACAGACTATCCTGTTCAAGACAAATTCTGTTTTTGATGCATTGTTTGCTTGTTTTGATGTAACTATCGATTTCTATCAGTGGATTAAGCCATGGAAAAGTTATATTACAGTAGATACAAAACAATATGAATTGGTTTGCAACAGTATTTAGAGTAGTTGATTTGCTTTATTATACTAACGGATCTTACCGAGCTTTCTGTTGTATTTTGTGTGGATCAGGTGATCAAAGATCGAGGAGGTCTCGATATGAGGAGAAGGGGGAGAGGCAAGAGCTTAAGCTTGGGGATTCCCAAGGCACCCCAAGTAAATTTTTAAGGATACTCAAGCATCTATGCTTGGGGATGCCCCGGAAGGCATCCCATCTTTCTTCAACAAGTATCGGTATGTTTTCGAATTCGTTTCGTTCATGTGATATGTGCAAATCTTGGAGCGTCTTTTGCATTTAGTTTTCACTTTTCTTTGATGCACCATGCTGGTATGAGGTAGTCCATGGTTGATTTATAGAATGCTCTTTGCACTTCACTTATATCTTTTGAGTATGGCTCTATAGAACGCTTCATGTGCTTCACTTATATCTTTTGAAGTTTGGATTGCCTGTTTCCCTACACATAGCGCCATTTGTAGAATGCTCTTTTACTTCACTTATATCTGTTAGAGCGTGGGCATATCTTTTGTATAAATAATTAAAACTCTCTTGCTTCACTTATATCTATTTAGAGAGATGATAGGAATTGGTCATTCACATAGTTAGTCATTAAATCCTACGTAAAACTTGTAGATCACTGAATATGATATGTTTGATTTTTTGCAATAGTTTTGCGATATAAAGATGGTGATATTAGAGGCATGCTAGTGGGTAGTTGTGGATTGTAGAAATACTTGTGTTGAAGTTTGTGATTCCCGTAGCATGCACATATGGTGAACCGTTATGTAACGAAGTTGGAGCATGAGGTATTTATTGATTGTCTTCCTTATGAGTGGCGGTCGGCGACGAGCGATGGTCTTTTCCTACCAATCTACCCCCCTAGGAGCATGCGCGTATTACTCTGTTTCGATAGCTTATAGACTTCCTCAATAAGTATGTGAGTTCTTTATGACTAATGTTGAGTCCATGGATTATATGCACTCTCACCCTTCCATCATTGCCAGCCTCTTCTGTACCATGCACTGCCCTTTCTCACCTCGAGAGTTGGTGCAAACTTCGCTGGTGCATCTAAACCCCGTGATATGATGCGCTCTATCACACATAAGCCTCCTTATATCTTCCTCAAAACAGCCATGATAACTACCTATATGGCATTTCCATAGCCATTCCGAGATATATTGCCATGCAACTTCCATCATCATCATATACATGACTTAAGAATTTATTGTCATATTGCTTTGCATGATCGTAAGATAGCTAGCATGATGTTTTCAAGGCTTGTCCATTTTTTGATTTCATTGCTACGCTAGATCATTGCACATCCTGGTACACCGCCGGAGGCATTCATATAGAGTCATATCTTTGTTCTAGATATCGAGTTGTAAGTAAATAAAAGTGTGATGATCATCATTATTAGAGCATTGTCCCCTGTGAGGAAAGGATGATGGAAGCTATGATTCCCTCATAAGTTGGGATGAGTCTCCGGACTTTATAAAAAAAGATGCCAAAGAAGCCCACAAAAACATAAAAGAGGCCAAAGAAGCCCACCAAAAAAACAAAAACAAAGAAGAGAGAAAAAGAGAGAAGGGGCAATGTTACTATCCTTTTACCACACTTGTGCTTCAAAGTGTTGACACAAGATTTTGACACGACCAAGAACTTAATTAAGATGGCTTCAAATGAAGAACTTCTCAAGGTAAGAAAGTTCTGTATCGTCAAAAAGATAACCTTTGATGTTTGGGCCTTCGCCATCCGATCTCATCTCGAAGGCCGAAGTTGTGTTCGAAATATCGAGATTTTCTATTCCTAACACTATTCGGCCGATTGTGCCCCCAAGACTGTCTCCTATGGAAAGATGATCTACACGGATTGTCTTCCTCTCGTCGAAACGACTGATTTTGATATAAAAATCGTTCCAGTACGAGTTCATATGCAAAAGTTAGAGCCATCGGAATGTAGCTCTCTCACGAGGCAGAAAATGGCGCGCCCCACCGAACACCATGTCCAATGGGTCGCGTGAATAATAGCCTGTTTTGCGCGAGGTAGCGCGAATAATAGCCTGTTTTGCACGAGCGATTTGACCCTCAAGATGACCTCTTATCAAAAAACATTCAACATGAAAGTTGTTCGCCTCGTCGAAACGATCAAGATTGCTTTTGGACTCGTTTTCATCCGAGGTTGTTTACCATCACAAAAAGGACCCGCAAGGTGCAGCCAGTTTAAACCGAACAATTTTGGAAAGTTCGCATAAAACCAATCCGAATTTGATTAGGGTTTTGGACGTGAATCCAAGCCTTTTCCTTGCACGGGAAGTCCAGCCGCCTCTTATATACCTAAGGGGTGACGGCCGATTGAACAACAACACACAATCAAACAATCAATCTACTTTTTACCCTAGTTTTACATCTCTCCCTTGTTCTTTCTCTCTCGTTCTTCATTCGTTCTTCATTGATGGGCAGCGATCCTCGAGGCTCTAGGGGCGGCCGAACCGACCTATGGCAGCCCATAGCCGCTGTGCTTCTAGACGGGGTCCCTCCCGGGCACGTGGGGGTTTCCGGTGCTCAAAAGCGCCCGCTGGATTGCTTGCGTACCGCGCTTCCGGACGGGTCTCCTTCGATGTGAGTTGCGGTGCATCACCCTTGGCGTTGGAGGTACACGGTAACGTGTTCGTGTGCGAACACATCTTTTGGTGACTCCGCTGGGGACGAAAGATCAAGAATCATCATCAACCATGTCTAGTCTCCCCAAGCCCTCAGAAGTTGACACCGATAACGTCATTAAGCCCGGTCTTGATGAACTATCGAATGAACATCGCCAAGCCTACGAAGCGCGCAAGAAGAAGCGTGAAGAGGCTTTTGAGGCGCTCAAGAAGAAGCGCGAGGAGGAGGATTTGGAAGCATTTCTTTCAAGTTTCAAGAACAATCGTCAAGGCAACATCACTCCGGCTAGAAACGTCAATTTTTCTCCCCTCATCGACGAACAAGATGTAATCACCGTGAGTAAAGTTTTTTCTCCAGAGCAAGTGGCTATGATTGAAAGTCCTGTTAGTAAGGGTAATGTGATGGCATACAATTCTTTTGTGGCTAGTGCTAATGCTCAGAAAAATATGCCTCCATCATCTAGTTGTACTGTTGGTATATCCGAAAACCCTAGTCCAATTTTACCTCTTTCATCGGCACCACCTATGCAACAACAATATAATATGCCGTTGAATTTTTACCCTACTCAAACCAACCAGCTTGTGGCTGCACCTACATACCCTAATCCTATTATGAGTGTGCCCAATTCGGCATCAACGCCGAATCACTTTGTCACACCACCCATAGGCGCAAGCATGTTTGGTCTTCCGCCGAATTATGGTTCGGCGCCTATCCCACAAGTGGCACCAATAGCTAGTACTCAGGTTGCTCCTATGTCATTGCCACAAATATCTTCATCTACCTCGGATCCAATTTTAGCTAAATTAAGGGAGGATTTGCATATCGGAAACGAGCCGAAAGTAAAGAGTCGTGTGTACCAAAAGCCTTATCTTGAACACTTCGATGCAATTTCTTACCCTCAAGGTTATAAGGTTCCCGATTTTGTTAAATTTAGTGGTGATGGTACGAAAATGACTTGGGAGCATGTGAGTCAGTATCTAGCACAGTTAGGAGAAGAATGTTCCATGGAAGAGTTGAAATTGCGTTTATTTCCCTTGTCTTTAACTGTCACCACATTTTCATGGTTTGCTGCTTTACCACATGGTTCAATTCTCTTATGGTCGCAATTAGAGAAAAAGTTTCATGATCACTTTTATAGCGGTGATAATGAGCTGAAGTTGTCACATCTTACATCGGTTAGTCAAAAACATGATGAATCGGTCACCGATTGTGTCAAGAGATTTAGAGATATAAAAAAACCGATGTTATAGCTTAGTGATAACTGAGACAGACTTGGTGGATCTTGTTCTTAATGGTTTGAAAAATCACATTAAAGAGAGGCTAAAAAGTTATGATTTTTTGAGCATTAATCAAGTCTTACAAAAAGCTTTGGCCCAAGAGAGTTGAAGTAAAGAGGTCCATAGGTCTACAACTGACCATCCTAGAATGCATATGGTTGAAAACAATGATGATAATTCGGACGATGAGGTTGATGTCTATACTACTGAATTTGTTTGGTCCTCAAAGGCCAAACCCTATATGTGCAATGCTCTTAAGCCCATTCACAAGAATCGTGATGACGAGATGAGGTTTACTTTTGATATATCAAACTGTGATAAAATATTTGATGCTCTCTTGCAAGATAAGATGATTAGAATATCACACACCATACCGCCGTTTGAGGAACTGAAAAGGCATGCTTATTGCAGTACCATAATTCATTTTCTCATGCTACTACTGATTGCAATGTTTTCCGATGATAGATACAATCAGCCATTAATGACGGACGATTGAATTTTGCTGAGATGCAAGTTGATAAACAGCCTTTCCCGATAAACACCATGGACTTAGAGGGAAAGAAAATGTTGATTCGGCCTAGCATAGCCGAATCTGCTAATAAAGATAATTTTGTTATTGGTGACCCCAGGAAAGGCAAGGAGGGCAACAAAGTCTTGGGACAAGAGGTTGTGCCTGATAAACAACCTGATGGCAAAGAAGTATTGAAGATCACCATAAAAAATCCTTCACTCGGGGGGGGGGACCACAAGTACAAGAAGATACTCATGTTAAATTTATCAAGCCCAAGAATTCAGAAGTTGGCAAGTGGGAAAAGAGTGGAGCTAAGCACAAGCGAATCAGGCCAACTTTTGACATGTTGCTATCCAAATATGCAAGTCAAGCGGCCGGTTCTAGCTCTAATCGGCCATCACATTCAAAGCGTTCAAGATTGCCTCCGGAGCAAGAGTTTCGATGATATGCAAGACCATATGGGTCATGGGCACCGACGCCGTGGATGTCACAACCCTCCTATGCGCCATATTACATGAGAGGCTTTAGTGGAGGATGGGGCAACCCCCAATAGTTCTTTATACTTTCCATATGGGGTGGGCAACACCTAGAAGGCTTGTCGCGAGAGGCTTTATTATCCCACACAAGGCCGTTTGAGCTATGGTGCTAATCGGCCAACAAAAATTTCTCCAAGTAAGGCCAATAAAAAAGTGTGGCGTGTTAAGTCATCTAATGCGAAAATTTCAGAATGCGACAAGCAAAAGGAGATGGAAAAGCCGGTTGTTGGTAATCTGGCTACTTCTCATGGTGATATTATGATTGTTCAGCAGGGTTCCATGTTGAATGATCATGAGGCGAGCACAAGCAAGGCTAAACCAAGGGATCCCAAATATACTCAACCTAAGTGGTGTCCTCCCGGTTTAACCAAGACCATGAAAAGGAGATTACAACGCATGAGGAACCATGAGAAGGTAGAGCACAAAGAGGATAGGCAAAATGACGAATTGTTAAGTGAAATTCGGCCCATGGCACTCACAAAACAAGTGTGGAGGCCTAAACAAAAACGAAACATAGATGCTAGCTCCAACAACACCTTCACCATCAAAAGAGGATGATGAGACCCCTATTACATCGTCCACATCACTTGAAACATCCCCTTCAAATGAGGAATATTTAAGATATACACGTTGGGAGATGAAGATGAGATGGTGGATTATGAATCTACGCCGGTTCCGGAAGGTATGGATATTTAATATGGTATATTACTTACTTGCCGAGTTTCGTGCTATAGGTGAAGAAGGGAAGGTAGCCTAGCTGGATTTTGGTCCTAAGAATGCTATCTTCGAGAGGCCGAAAGAACCGGTGAAACACTTGAAGCCGTTGTACCTCAAAGGTCATATTAACGGATCGCGGGTTGCTAGAATGCTCGTTGATGGTGGTGCCGTGGTAAATCTTATGCCCTACTCAGTCTTCAAGAAGTTGGGGTTAGATGATGATGCATTGATGAAGACCAATATGGTACTTAATGGATTTGAGGGAAAAGAAAAAACAGAGGCCAAAGGTGTGATGTGCATGGAATTCACCGTGGGAAATAAAACTTTGGCCACCACATTCTTCATCGTCGAGGTGCAAGGTAACTATAGTGTTATACTAGGCCGCGATTGTGTTCATGCTAACCAATGTGTTCCATCCACCATGCATCAATTCTTAATACAATGGGTCGATGATGAGGTAGAAGTCATTGATTCACGCGGATTATTCAGCTTGTGTTGCTTTGGCCGATGCATTGGTGGATTGGAATCATCCTGATGTTACTTGCTTAACAGGGCGTGACCTCCCGGAGTTTGATTTCCTTAATGCTATTAGCAACGGGTTCATTCCCATCTCTTTAAAGCCGATTGGTGGTAATCGGTTCCAAGGTATGATGTCAACAAGAAGTTAAAATCAATGGCCGATATAGAATTATCGCCCTAAGCATAAACATGGCTGATACAGAAATTATTGCCCTCATCACATAAAATGGGCGATGGAGTGTTGACATCGTCCTTAGAAAAAGCATCGTGCAAGTTATTTTTTGGCACAAAAGTTTGCCGAAAACAGGGGGGCATGTGTTGACACCAGATTTTGGCACGACCAAGAACTTAATTAAGATTTCTTCAAATGAAGAAGTGCTCAAAGTAAGAAAGTTTCGTGTCGTCAAAAGGAGAACCTTTGATGTTTGGGCCATCGCCATCCGATCTCATCTCGAAGGCCAAAGTTGTGTTCGAAATACCGAGATTTGGTATTCAGAACACTATTCGGCTTATTACGCCCCCAAGGCTGCCTCTATGGAAAAATGATCTACACGGATTATCTTCGTCTCATCGAAACGATCGATGTTTATATAAAAATCGTTCTAATACGAGTTCATATGAAAAAGTTAGAGCCATCGGAATGCAACTCTCTCACGAGGTAGAAAATGGCGTGCCCCACCAGACACCATGTCTTATGGGTCGCACGAATAATAGCCTGTTTTGCGCGAGGTAGCGCGAATAATAGCCTGTTTTGCACGAGCAATTTGACCCTCAAGGTGACCTCTGATCAAAAAACATTCAACATGAAACTTGTTCGCCTCGTCGAAACGGTCAAGATTGCTTTTGGAATCGTTTTCATCCGAGGTAGTTTGCTATCACAAAAAAGACCTATAAGGTGCAACCAGTTTAAACCATGGAAAGTTCGGATAAAATCAATCTGAATTTGACTAGGGTTTTGGACGTGAATCCAAGCCTTTTCCTTGCATGGGAAGTCCAGCCACCTCTTATATACCTAAGGGGTGAAGGCTGATTGAACAACAACACACAATTGAACAATCAATCTACTTTTTACCCTAGTTTTACATCTCTCCCTTGTTATTTCTCTCTCGTTCTTCGTTCGTTCTTCGTTGAAGGGCAGCGATCCTCGAGGCTCTAGGGGCGGGCGAACCGACCTAAGGCAGCCCATAGCCGCTGCGCGTCCATACGGGGTCCCTCCCGGGCGTGTGGGGTTTCGGATGCTCAAAAGCGCCCGCCGGATTGCTTGCGTACCGCACTTCCGGACGGGTCTCCTTCGATGTGAGATGCGGTGCATCACCCTCGGCGTTGGAGGTACACGGTGATGTGTTCGTGTGCGAACACACTTTTTGGTGACTCCGCTGGGGATGAAAGATCAAGAATCATCATCAACCATGTCTAGTCTCCCCAATCCCTCAAAAGTTGACGCCGATAACATCATTAAGCCCAGTCTTGATGAACTATCGGATGAACATCGCCAAGCCTACGAAGCGCGTAAGAAGCAGCGTGAAGAGGCTTTTGAGGCGCTCAAGAAGAAACGCAAGGAGGAGCATTTGGAAGCGTTTCTTTCAAGTTTCAAGAAGGACCGTCAAGGCAACTTCACTCCGGCTGGAAACGTCAATTTTTCTACCCTCATCGACGAACAAGATGTAATCACTGTGAGTAAAGTTTTTTCTCCAAAGCAAGTGGCTGTGATTGAAAGTCCTGTTAGTAAGGGTAATGTGATGCCTTACAATTATTTTGTGGCTAGTGCTAATGCTCAGAAAAATATGCCTCCATCATCTAGTGGTACTGTTGGTATATCTGAAAACCCTAGTCCAATTTTACCTATTTCATCGGCACCACCTATGCAACAACTATATAATATGCCGTTGAATTTTTACCCTACTCAAACCAACCAGCTTGTGGCTGCACCTACATACCCTAATCCTATTATGAGTGTGCCCAATTCGGCGTCAACGCCGAATCACTTTGTCACACCACCCATAGGCGCAAGCATGTTTTGTCTTCCGTCGAATTATGGTTTGGAGCCCATCCCACAAGTGGCACCAATAGCTAGTACTCAGGATGCTCCTATGTCATTGCCACAAACATCTTCATCTACCTCGGATCCAATTTTAGCTAAATTAATGGAGGATTTGCATAAGATGTTTCTAGAAACTTTCGTAAACGAGCCGAATGTAAAGAGTCGTGTGTACCAAAAGCCTTATCCTGAACACTTCGATGCAATTTCTTACCCTCAAGGTTATAAGGTTCCTGGTTTTGTTAAATTTAGTAGTGAGGGTACGAAAATGGCTTGGGAGCATGTGAGTCAGTATCTAGCGTAGTTGGTAGAAGTAGGTTCCATAGAAGATTTGAAGGTGCGTTTATTTCCCTTGTCTTTAACTGGCACCCCATTTTCATGATTTGCTGCTTTACCACATTGTTCAATTCTCTTATGGTTGCAATTAGAGCAAAAGTTTCATTCTCACTTTTATAGCGGTGATAATGAGCTGAAGTTTCATGATCACTTTTATTCCAATGATGGGCTTCCTCAAATGCCCGAGGTCTTCATGGGCAAGCAAGTTGGATGCACACCGACTTAGTTTTCAGTTTGAGCTTTCATACACTTATAGCTCTAGTGCATCTGTTGCATGGCAATCCCTACTCCTCACATTGACATCAATTGATAGGCATCTCTATAGCCCATTGATTAGCCGCGTCGATGTGAGACATTCTTCCTTTTTGTCTTCTCCACACAACCTCCACCATCATATTTTATTCCACCTATAGTGTTATATCCATGGCTCACGCTCATGTATTGCATGAAAGTTGAAAAGGTTTGAGAACATCGGAAGAATGATGCAATTGCTTGGCTTGTCATCGGGGTTGTGCATGATTTGAATATTTTGTGTGATGAAGATGGAGCATAGTCAGACCATATGATTTTGTAGGTATAAATTTATTTGGCAATGTTATTTTGAAAAGACATGATTGCTTTATGTTGACACCAGATTTTGGCATGGTCAAAAGCATAATTAAGAAGACCTCAAATTGAAAAATGCTCAGAGTGAGAAAGTTCCGTATTGTCAAATGGTGAAACTTTGATATTTGGGCAATAGCCATCCGGTCCCATCTCTAAGGCCGAAGTTATGTTCGAAGTTCTAAGATTTTGTATCCAGAACACTATTTGACTGATTACGCCCTCAAGACTGCCTCGTATGGAAAAGTGATCTACATGGATTGTCTTCATCTCGTCGAAATGATCGATTTTGACATAAAAATCATCCAAAAGCAAGTTCGTATGCAAACGTTAGATCAATTGGAGTGCAGCCCTGTCATGAGGCGAGATGCGGCACGCCCTACCAAACGCATGTCTGATGGGTAGCGCGAGAGAACAGATGTTTTGCGTGACTGTTTTGGCCCAGAAGATGGCGTCGAATCGAAAAAAACGTTCAGCATGAAGTTGTTCGTCTCGTAGAAACGGTCAACATTGCTTTTGGACTCGTTTCCATCCGAGGTCGTTTACCAACACAAAAAAGACCCGCAAGGTGCAGCCAGTTTAAACCGAACAGTTTTGGAAAGTTCGGATAAAACCAATCCGAATTTGACTAGGGTTTTGGACGTGAATCCAAGCCTTTTCTTTGCACGGGAAGTCCAGCCGCCTCTTATATACCTAGGGGGTGACGGCTGATTGAACAACACACAATCGATCAAATCATTTACCACTTTTTATCTTTTATCTTTTCTCCTTAACTCTAGTTCTTCTTCTTCCTCGTTCTTCGTCTGTTCTTCTTGTTGCAGGGCGGCGAACCTGGAGGCCCTAGGGGCGATCAGGTCGACCTAGGGCAGCCCATAGCCGCTGCACGCCCAGACGGGGTCCCTCCTGGGCGCGTGGAGCTTCAGGTCATCAAAAGCACCCGCCGGATTGCATGCGTACCACGCTTCCAGCCGGGTCTCCTTTGACGTGAGCTGCGGTGCATCACCCTCGGTGTTGGAGGTACATGGTGACGTGTTTGTGTGTGAACACACTTTTTGGCGACTCCGCTGGGGACGAAGCTTTCAACGGTCTCCAGCCCGTTCTTGCTAGAGATCGTCATCTAGGGTTTGCAATCTTCAAAGGTAATATGAATACCCAATTCCCTACTGTAGATGCAAATAATTCATATGGTGTTAGCCCTAGTTTGTTCAATCATGCATCTAATTACGTGTATATGCCGATTCAGTGTAATTTACATGCTTCAACTTATTATGATACTAGTAGCATGCACCATATGTATCACAACTCTCATGCATTGGCAACCCCACAAATCGTTATGCCGATGAACTACATGGTGAGTTCGGTTAATAAATTTGAGACAACTCATGTTAGAATTTCCAATGCCATGCAAGAAAGTGTTTCACCCTTTTATTCATCGGCAACTAATTAGCAATATACTAATCCAACTATGCCGATGAACGAGAGAATTGGCCATGCTACTACTAGCTATTCGGGCAGTTATTCTCAACCGTCATATGCTACCCCTCATGACAATAATTTTTCACCACCATACACAACTGTAGATGTTCATAGTTCGGCTTCACACCTTCCTGGTCACAGCCAAATAAATGTAAATTTACAGGAGAGGTTGTGCCCAATATTGTAGAAGATGATGTAGTAGTGGTTGCATTGAAGAGTTTAGCCCAAAATAACAGGATTAGTGCTCTTTGCCTTGAACAACATGAAAAGGGGCTATTTCCTGATTATGCCGCAATAAAAGCTAGAGTTTTGCAACAAGATGAATCTTTGCCAATTGATAAAATTAGCAAGCAAAAATATGGTTTTACAACAATGTATATGCCTTCACCTAGTACTACATCATATTATACACTCCCTACACTATTGCAAAATTTTGGCAACACCCGTGTGTCATTTCCGAAAGAATCTAAAAACATTGGGGGGCAATCATATCCAGAGTGGGCTGAAACTGAGAAAAAGCTTAAAGCCAACTTTGCCGCTCGCTGCCAGAAACAAATAGAAAAAGAATTGGCTCAGATAAAAGAAGCATTGCCACTTGGTATTATCAATGAAAAGAAGGATGATTCGGAACTTGAAAGTGTTTCGGTTGAAAAAGCCGAATCAAGTAGTATACATTACGAATCCATCAAATCCAAAGAGGCAAGCATTATTGAGAAAGGACATGGCAAGCATAGCAAAACAACCATCCTTGATTTTTCTGAAGTTAATGGAACGTACTTCCTGCCCTATGAATTCCATGCCGTAGAAATTGACAAGCCTCAAGGACAAGAGCAAGTAGCCAAACAAAGTTCGGATGATAAGGATCTTCAAGGTAATGGTGCACGGAATAAAGAAAAAGATGATGAAAAGGCGTTGGAGAGTCAACCAAAGACGAAGCTAGATATTGTTCAAGTCACACCACCATCATGCTCTCCCAACGTATTTGAAGAGGTATGCATAGCGAGTAATTTACCTATTTTTAGATTTGGTCGCGACTTCATTATTGATGCATCTATAAGAAATGTTCTCATAAGTAATTTTGAAAGACTAATGAAGAAGGGTAATTTACTTTCTTGTTAGCAATAAAATTGTTGTGGAACATATCGGTCAACCCATTGCGCCATTTATAAAGGCCGATGATGACTTATTGTTATAGCCAAAGCTTTCCCCGTTGCTTTGTCTAAAGTTCATATCTAGTTGGGTAGCTTTGCTTATTTCTTACTTGGCTTACACTTGGTCTCAATTGAGACATGTATGTTCTAACTATTTTCATTTAAGAAATTTAAAGCCAAGGTTAAAATCTTCTGAGCGATGCCAGTATAGTTTCTTATCCGAAGACATCGGAGATAGAGTGCAAAACACAATGCATAGCCGAACAGGGTGATGCAAAATCTGAACCATTCATTTCCTTAACTCCAAAGAAGTTCTCACAACAAGATCGGCCAGAAAATAAAAAAATTACCTTCAATTCCAATATGTGTGATCAAATCTTTGATTTGTTGTTGAGAAATAATTATATTAGAATTCCTGATCACCATGTTGAGCCATCTGTCTGGGGATGAATGTATTGTAAGTTGCATGATTCGTCCAAGCATAATTTTGAGGATTGCAACATGTTTCTTCAAATAATTAGATCGGCCATTGATAAAGGAAGATTGAAATTTGTTGAGACACGAAGAGATGACCAGTCTATTCCGATTGGTCCCGATGGCAGAATGTTTTTGCATCGGCTGCTTGAAGCCGATCCACTTAAAGAGAAGGTAAAAACTGCAGGTGATGAGACCAAGCTTTCAAGCAAAGAAGTTGTTGAAGAGCATAATGAACATAATCTTGAGGGCGAGAGTTCCATCGAAGCTACAATGGAGACGCCAAGAACTGGGGGCAGAAAGCAAATCCAATGATCGACAAAAGCAAACCAAAAGAAAACAAAGGCCGAAATAAGCGCAAGTGTAAGAGATCAAAAATCACCTTCGCTGAACTATTGGATAAAGATCAAAAGAAGAGTGAAGAGAAGAATACTTATCTGCCAAATCATGGAAAGAGACCAAGATCACCGCCAAGGCGCAAATATGAGGATTGGTATTAGCAAAGTAAGAATTTTAATGCAACATATTCATATCCTTATTTTCGGCCGCCAATGCCGATGACGTCGATGCCTCCCTATGCTCATATAGATCCATATCCATCATGGGACAGGTATGATACAAGGGCACATTCTCCATCTTATTTTACACCATCTCACCAATATTATGCAGCTCCGAGAAGATCAACATTTGAACAATCACATGTTAAATACCATTTCAATCATAAAGAATCGGTCCAGAGCTCAAGGAAGAAGAAAGAGGTGGTCAAGCAAGTTTACCATGTTAAAAGAGATGGTCGTCAGAGTGCAACTTCAGATTTGATCTCAAATGAAAAAGAGCTAATTAATGCGTTGACATTGGCTACTAAAGACAATGAGACAAAGGAACCAGTTATTGAGAGTCGAAGTGCCAAATCTGAAGAAAAGAAGTTGAGAGTGCACAAGGCCAAAAAGGAATTGCCATTGGTCAAAACAGAATCACAGCCGAGATGCCTGCTCAGTTTATCGTATTGGCAAAAGAAGAAATTACAAAAACTTAGTGCGCAAGAACTTGAAGAAAGGAACATGACATGGGTTCCCAAAGGAACTGCTCAAAATAAGAATTATGTGCAAGCTTCCATTACAAGAAGTGCAGCAAAGGTGAAGAAGGAAAAGAGTGAAAACTATGAAGGACCAAGCCGAAGGTTTCAACATCTTTGGTCTACACATTATCCATATTCTTCAACTATGTCATTAATGCCTATGCCATGGAATTCGTCATCAGGTATGATTGGTAAACCTCAATGGGCTTATTTTAATCCATGGATGCAATATAATTTCTTACGTCATGAAAGGGTATCACCAAGTCACTATACATTTGATTAGCTACAAGTTTGTTGCTGATCCAAAGGGCCAAAATACTTGATTTGTCATTTCATTTGTTTATTTCGGCTATATGTGCTTTGAATGAATTTTACATGGTAATGGCCGATATTTATCTATTGTCCTAAGAGTATGTCAATGCATGGCCGGTGTAGTATTCTAACATCGTCCTTAGTTCGATTGGACAGCAAGACAAGGTACATGCTCATGGAAATTTATATGTATGCCTATATTACGATTGAATGGAGTTGAGACATCATGACCGATGTCATTGAATATATGCTGCATAGACCAATTCATAGCTGCATAGTTGGTTACTAGGATTATACTTTCTTTGGATATGATTTGGCTTATGCATCTTTGAGATCTGTAAAAGGTCAAATCATAGCTGATTTTATTACTGAACATCGGATTAATGTCATAATATTGATATTAGCCTTGTCTCTCTAGTACTATGGAGATTAAGTTTTGATGGTTCAATTCATAACAATGGCCAAAGTGTTGGTGTTGTTTATATATCTCTTTATGGTACTATTTTTTGGAGCCTCATGCCGCTTAGAATAATTTTATGCACGATTAATCAAGGCCGAATATGCATTGTTATTCGGATTGACTCTTTTACTTGCTATAGGTGATATACATATTGAGGCTTTCGATGATTCGTTATGAGTAGTGCAACAAATATGCAAGGGTTATCAATGTTTTGACGAATCACTTTTAGTTTATCTTGGGGTATGTCTAGATGCAAAATTTACCTTGGGTTGCATTAAAATTGTTCATATATTTAGACATGACAATTGGAGAGAGTTGGCAGAGCAAGCATCCGACTACTATGTTAATCACGGTGTATTGCATTTCTATCAATAGCTGATGCTTATTCTTGCCAACATAGGTAAAGCCGAATTGGAGCTCACCACCTCGGCCACTAATGAAACTTTTATGCAGACGAAGTAAGGATTGGAGGAAGTTCATTCTTGATTATCTGCAAAATCCTCGCGAAAGGGAGAACAATATGGTTCTGAGGATGGTTTTGATCTATGGAACCTTATCACCGGATTGTTATAGAAGCTAAGAAGTTTTCACCCAAGTTTGCGTCAAGAGGTTCAAACAAGCAATGGCCGATATATACTTATTGTCCTAAGAACATGCAGAATGGCCGATGAAGTGTTGACATCGTCCTTATAACAAGCTATGCATAAGTTATTTTTCGGCACACAAGCTTTGCCGAAAAATAGGGGGCATGTGTTGACACCAGATTTTGGCATGGTCAAAAGCATAATTAAGAAGGCCTCAAATTGAAAAGTTCTCATAGTGAGAAAGTTCTATATCGTCAAAAGGAGAAACTTTGATATTTGGGCAATAGCCATCCGGTCTCATCTCTAAGGCTGAAGTTATGTTCGAAGTTCTGAGATTTTGTATCCAGAACACTATTCGGCTGATTACGCACTCAAGCCGGCCTTGTATGGAAAAGTGATCTACACGGATTGTCTTCGTCTCGTCGAAACGATCAATTTTAATATAAAAGTCATCCAAATCCGAGTTTGTATGCAAAAGTTAGAGCAATCAGAGTGCAGCCCTGTGATGAGGCGAGATGTGGCGCGCCCTACTAGACGCATGTCTGATGGGTAGCGCGAGGGAACAGATGTTTTGCGTGACTGTTTTGGCCCAGAAGATGGCGTCCAATCAAAAAACGTTCAACATGAAAGTTGTTCGTCTCGTCGGAACGGTCAAGATTGCTTTTGGACTCGTTTCCATATGAGGTAGTTTACCAACACAAAAAAGACCCGCAAGGTGCCGCCAGTTTAAACCGAACAGTTTTGGAAAGTTTGGATAAAACCAATCCGAATTTGACTAGGGTTTTGGACGTGAATCCAAGCCTTTTCCTTGCACGGGATGTCCAGCCGCCTCTTATATACCTAGGGGGTGATGGCCGATTGAACAACACACAATCGATCAAATCATCTACCACTTTTTATCTTTTATCTTTTCTCCTTAACCCTAGTTCTTCTTCTTCCTCGTTCTTCGTCTGTTCTTCTTGTTGCAGGGCAGCGAACCTCGAGGCCCTAGGGGCGATCAGGTCGACCTAGGGCAGCCCATAGCCGCCGCACGCCCAGACGGGGTCCCTCCCAGGCACGTGGAGCTTCGGGTCAACAAAAGCACCCGCCGGATTGCCTGTGTACCGCGCTTTCGGCTGGGTCTCCTTCGACGTGAGCTACGGTGCATCACCCTCGGTGTTGGAGGTACATGGTGACGTGTTCGCGTGCGAACACTTCATTAGTATGCTTGAAGTATTATTGTCTTAATATCAAATGATAGACTATTGCTTTGCATCCATCGTGTCTTAATATTCATGCCATGATTAGATTACATGATCAAGATTATGCTAGGTAGCATTCCACATCAAAAATTATCTTTTTTCATCATTTACCTACTCGAGTACGAGCAGGAATTAAGCTTGGGGATGCTGATACGTCTCCATCTTATCTATAATTTTTGATTGTTCCATGCCAATATTATACAACTTTCATATACTTTTGGCAACTTTTTATACTATTTTAGGGACTAACATATTGATCCAGTACCCAGTGTCAGTTCTTGTTTGGTGCACGTTTTTTGTTTCGCATAAAATCCATATCAAACGGAGTCCAAAGGGGATTATAACTTACGGAGGTTTTTTGGAATATATGTGATTTTTGGGAAGAAGAATCAACGCGAGACGATGCCCGAGGGGGCCATGAGGAAGGGGGGGCGCCCCAGGGGGTGGGCGCCCCCTGATCCTCGTGGTCACCTCGTAAGGCGGTTGGTGCCGTTCTTTCGCCGCAATAAAGCAAATATCTGGATACAAATCATGATAAATTTCAGCCCAATGGGAGTTACAGATCTCTAGGAATAAAAGATATGGTGAAAGGCCAGAATCTAAAACGCAGAAACAGAGAGAGACAGAAAGACATATCCAATCTCGGAGGGGCTCTCGCCCCTCCCATGCCATGGAGGCCATGGACCAGAGGGGAAACCCTTCTCCCATCTAGGGAGAAGGTCAAGGAAGAAGAAGAAGAAGGGGGCTCTCCCCCCTCTCTCCCGGTGGCGCCGGAACACTGCCGGGGCTATCATCATGTGACAGTAATCTACACCATCACCTCCATCATCTTCACCAACATCTTCATCACCTTCCCCCATCTATCTACTGTAGTCCACTCTACCACAACCCGCTGTAACCTCTACTTGAACATGGTGCTTTATGCTTCATATTATTATCCAATATTGTGTTGCCATCCTATGATGTCTGAGTAGATTTTCGTTGTCCTCTCGGTAATTGGTCAATTGCTATGATTGGTTTAATTTGCTTGTGGTTATGTTGTTGTCCTTTGGTGCCCATCATATGAGCGCGCACGTGGATCACACCATAGGGTGAGTTGTATGTTGATAGGACTATGTATTGAAGGGCAAGAGTGACAGAAGCTTCAACCTAGCATATAAATTGATGCATACGGGATTGAAGGGGGACCAATATATCTTAATTCTATGGTTGGGTTTTACCTTAATGAACGTTAGTAGTTGCGGATGCTTGCTAATAGTTCCAATCATAAGTGCATAGAATTCCAAATCAAGGATGACATGCTAGCAGTGGCCTCTCCCACATAAAACTTGCTATCGGTCTAGTAAAGTAGTCAATTGCTTATGGACAATTTCGCAACTCCTACCATCACTTTTCCACACTCGCTATACTAACTTTATTGCTTCTTTACCTAAAACAGCCCCTAGTTTTTATTTATGTGCTCTTTATATTCTTGCAAACCTATCCCATTACACCTACAAAGTACTTCTAGTTTTATACTTGTTCTAGGTAAAGCGAATGTCAAGCGTGCGTAGAGTTGTATCGGTGGTCGATAAAACTTGAGGGAATATGTGTTCTACCTTTAGCTTCTCATTGGGTTCGACACTCTTACTTATCGAAAGAGGCTACAATTGATCCCCTATACTTGTGGGTTATCAAACACCTGCTTCCTTGGTAACATCACCAGTGCCCTTTATACAGGCAAGAAGAGGTGATCCATCGGAATAAGCACCACTGAGTATATGGGTCCTCATGCTCGTGATCATCATCGTCGTCATCTCCCCCTTGGTTATAAAAATTTTCAAGTATAGGTGGTGGAATGTTCACAGGACCTTGGAAACGCAATAAGGTTAATTAGTGAAGGGAAACTAGCTAACCTGCATGCATGTGGATGAAACAATTATAATTACGGTGGAAGACAAACGTACCGAAAGCACCAGGATTCAATGCAAAAATAGTGCCACGAGTGGTGGTAGCAAACACAAGACCCTCGTATTGAATTGCATCATAGTACACATCAGTGTATAGAAACTGATTTTTGAGCAATATCCATCCAGTCGAAGTATGAAGGACGACAGCAAGCTTGTTGAAGATAGCGACAACACAAGCATTCCTATAACCCCCAGAGTGGTGGGGAACTCGACAAATTTCTATCTTCTATAGACGAGAGTCACCATGATCGTAGTTGAACGTACGTAGAATACCGGTGTGCTCAACCTCTGGGCATTCTGAGATTTTTGGAAGTGGAACCCGGTGACGAGTGTACACATTCATAAGTTCCCACTCGCAATTGTACCCAATATAAACAACCCAATCTCCATTTGCGCCTACCCAAGCCTTACCCTCAAGCGATGGCATCTTAACACCACATGTATCATTATCAAGCGACATCAACTTGCACAAGGCGAGGCTTGCGTCGTTCGTGTGCCAGTGATCAAGGTCACGGTGAAGAAGATAGGGGAGATCAAACCGCTCTTGGACCCTTGGGTTCTTTGTAATGATGTTATTAGTTGAGTCGAGAATGTTCTTGAACGAACCTGCCATGCTAGCCGAGGTGATGACGTCGCACCGATCAATGAGTTCCTCCACCACGTCATTTTTTAGATCGGGGCAAGCATAACAGGGTCGTTTCCGGCCTGTTCCCTCCATGGAGAAGATGATCGAACAATGGCAGAAGGAAGGGTGAAGGCAAATGGAGGAGGGAGGAAGAGCGTGAGACAGTAGTTCCTAATCGAGAGGGAAAGGCGAAGAGGCGGTGGATGGTTTCCATGGGACACGAAGAGGCGCCCCGGCCTACATAGACGTCAGTTCGAAAATTGAACAAAAGGAGTCGTCGTCGTCTCACTAACATGTTGGAATGTCAACGAAGAGGCTAGTGGGGAGCGGATGGTTGCCACAGAGGTCACACACTGACGACAAGGTCGCCCTGTCAGGCCTAGCGCCCGCACGGGATGGCTTCCGTCCCCCACCAGAGCGAAGCCACTTCGCACCCCCACATGGCTGGTCCGGCACGCCGCCAGGCCAACTCCAGCGCGTGCAGCTCGGACGTGCGCTCGCTCAGCCCCCTTTCCCTCGATGCCCCCGAGCTACCCAACCACGGCTATGTGTTTCGCGCACCCTGCGGCCGGATTTAGAGAAGATCCGGTCGGGCTTGAGCTCACCCGGCTATGCGAGGCCGCGCCGTGCCATGGAATGGCCGGGCACCAGGCCGAAGGCCCCGGCAAGGCCGCATGCAGATACTGACTCCTCCTCTAGCCGCTCGGATCTACACGGTCGGCGGTCCACCGGCAGATACATGAATGGCAGTCGGCCGGGCTCGGTGCTGGCCCAAAAGCTCATCGGCGCACCGTTGACACTCATTATGTGCGACGACTGCCCAAAGAAGGTCTTGCGCCGCGTGTCTACAACGCCGGAACATCCCGGATGGGTGTTCATCAAGTGTTCAACCGATGGGGTATGTGCTACTTTAGCTTCGGTTGTGCTCTCGGATTAGACTAGTTGTGCTAACTTAAAATTTTATTGTGTAGAATGGATGCAAGTTTTGGTATTGGGAAGAAGAGTACATCGATATATTGATAGAGCGCAATTTAGTAGATGTTCTAGCACTTTTAGCTAGCATTGAGGCTGGAGATGAGACTAGTGCACTTGTTGATAGAATAGAGGCTAGACATGAGACTAGATGCGAGGAAGCAACGCCTACTTTACACTCGAAGAAGAAAGAAGCACGCATGATCGAGTGTAGCGACCAGACCTCAAACGGTCCAATCTCTGTGCTCCGGTGTCATCCCTGGATCAGTAATGCTGACACCACACAGTACTTGAAGGATTTATAGCAGAGTAGCAATCACACACTTATTACATCGAGTGTCTCAAAAGAGAACTTATTACAATAAATATGGCTTAAGGTCATCTAATAACGATAACAGCGGAAGGCTTGGAAGATAAGTGAGTCCATCAACTCCAACGGCATCACTGAGTATACAACCACGACCTAAAACTCCTTAAACGCCGTCTGAAAAGTCTGCAACATTAACGTTGCATCCCGAAAACGGGTCAGCACATGGAATATGCTGGCAATGTAACACATAGAGAGTAATGGAATGAAACAGCTATTCTATATGCATATTTGGCTGGTGGAAAGCTCTATGGTTACAGTTTTGCGTAAAGCCAATTATTCCCTACTACAAAGGAATAAATTTATTTAAGTATCATGGTGGTTGTTAAACATTGAGAATGGTTGACAGCATTCTCAATCCCAATTAAACATCATCATTAAACAAACCCATCAAAATTAATTTTATAGTAACATGTTGAGATTCACATGATAATCCAGGTACTAGATACTTAAGATGTCCATAACCGGGGACACGGCTAACCATGATTAGTTTATACACTCTGCAGAGGTTTGCGCACTTTTCCCCACAAGACTCGATCTCCTCCGTTGGATTTCTCGCACTACATGGTGTTTGAGAAACGGATGACCGAGACATAGTCTTTCAGAAGCACTAGGACCTTACGATGGGTAGACCGTTGTAGGATTGAAAGTATGTCTAGAGGGGGGTGATTAGACTACTTGACCAAATAAAAACTTAGCCTTTTCCCAATTTTTGTTCTTGGCAGATTTTAGTTATCTTAGAGCAAGTCAAGCAATCATCACACAATTCAAGCAAGCATGCAAAGAGTTTATTGGCAGCGGAAAGTAAAGCATGCAACTTGCAAGAATGTAAAGGTGAGGGTTTGGAGGATTCAAACGCAATTGGAGACACGGATGTTTTCCCGTGGTTCAGATAGGTGGTGCTATCCTACATCCACGTTGATGGAGACTTCAACCCACGGAGGGTAACGGTTGCGCGAGTCCACGGAGGGCTCCACCCATGAAGGGTCCACGAAGAAGCAACCTTGTCTGTTCCACCATGGCCATCGCCCACGAAGGACTTGCCTCACTAGTGGTAGATCTTCATGAAGTAGGCGATCTCCTTGCCCTTACAAACTCTTTGGTTCAACTCCACAATCTTGTCGGAGGCTCCCAAGTGGCACCTAGCCAATCTAGGAGACACCACTCTCCAAGAAGTAACAAATGGTGTGTTGATGATGAACTCCTTGCTCTTGTGCTTCAAATGATAGTCTCCCCAACACTCAACTCTCTCTCATAGGATTTGGATCTGGTGGAAAGAAGATTTGAGTGGAAAGCAACTTGGGGAAGGCTAGAGATCAAGATTCATATGGTAGGAATGGAATATCTTGGTCTCAACACATGAGTAGGTGGTTATTTCTCAGAACATACGAGTAGGAATGATGTATGTGTTCTGATGGCTCTCTCTTCGAATGAAGAGGTGGTGGAGGGGTATATATAGCCTCCACACAAAATCCAACCGTTACACACAGTTTTCCAATCTCGGTGGGACCGAATCATCAAACTCGGTCTGACCAAAATGGTAAACCTAGTGACCGTTAGGAATCTCGGTGGGACTGAGATGCAACTCGATAGGACCGATTCGGTTAGGGTTTGGGCATAACGTAATCTCGGTGAGACCGATCGCACAAACTCGGTGAGACCGAGTTCGGCAATTAGCTAACCAGAGAGTTGGTCAGGCAAACTCGGTGGGACCGATTCGCTCTTTTCGGTGAGACCGAAAAGTTACGAAAGGGAAACAGAGAGTTTGCAAGCCCATCTCGGTGAGACCAAGAACCTTATCGGTAGGACCGAATTGCTAGGGTTTGGCAGTGGCAAATGACAAGTGAAACTCGGTGGCGCCGGATTGACAGAATCGGTATGACCGAGTTTGGCTTAGGGTTTAGGTCATTTGTGGATATGGGAAAGTAGCTGAGGATTTTGGAGCATATCATTAAGCACATAAGGCAAGAGGCTCATTAAGCAACACCTCATCCCTCCTTAGTAGTATTGGTTTTTCCTAAAGACTCAATGTGATCTTGGATCACTAAAATATAAAATGAAGAGTCTTGAACTTTTGATCTTGAGCCAATTCTTGTCCTTAGCATTTTGAGGGTTCCACTTTCACATCCATGCCATGCCAATCATTGAGCTTTCCTGAAATAATCATCTTGAAATAGCATTAGCTCAATGAGCTATATGTTGTTATGAATTACCAAAACCACCTAGGGATAGTTGCACTTTCAATCTCCCCCTTTTTGGTAATTGATGACAACATATAGATCAAAGCTTCAACAAATGATAATAAGCATGAAATATATTGTCGCTTTGAGAAGTATGTGATAAGTAAGAGCTCCCCCTAAATTTGTGCATATTTAATATTTGCTTTGGACTGCAAATGCACATGGAGTTAGAATCATGGGTTACTCTTCCATGTCACATACATCTTGGTGGAGCGCTCAAAAATGATAAGATTGAAATACATGCACTCATCACCAAGAATAGTGAATGATCACAAACGATAGATAGAATGATAATATATAGCAAGCATTAAGCAACCATTAAGTGTAGCTTATGATCAAACACATGATCATCGATGTCTCACGAATATAAGGACGTAGTATCTCACACACAAGAAAACAAAGTTCGAAAAACCACCAAATAAAACAAGAGAGAAAAACAACACACACTCTCTCGAAGCCTATGATCTATACATCTTCTCCCCCTTTGGCAACAAGTTACCAAAAAGTTCCTACAAAATGCATAGTGCTAAGTCGATGCTCAGGCTTGATCTTCAGGTAGTGGAGGAGTCCGGAGCACGCCAAGGACGAAGCCTTTAGTAGAAGTGGTCGGAGTCGAGGCTGAAGTGGATGCTGGAGCTGGTGGAACGGAGGCTGTAGCTGGTGCAGACGTTGTAGCTCTAGTGGCAGCAACTGGCAGTGCAGACGACCTCGGACCTCGTGGCACCCTGGCAAAGCATCAGTTGTGGTCCTGCCTCTCCTCTCATTCATGTCCTCCTGATGCTGCTCCACGGCGGTCTGTATTTCTGTCACCTTGATGTCCATGTCATAGAATCTCTGTTCCATGATCCTCTCTAGGCTCGCCTGGTTCTGAGTCAGGGTGGCAAGTCCTTGCTCAATACGCAGGGTGGACGCTATCAGGTAACCGGGCTGCCCTTGCTTGGTCTTCAAGAAGTAATCAGATGCCTCTGCTTGAGTAGGCATCCTGGCAGCTTTTTCCTTCCTCGCCTTCTCCTTCTGAGCTTGTGCATGTGCAGATGAGGGTTCATTTTCAGTCATAACCACTTGGTTATCCTCGAAATCTGGACGGATGGGCAGGTGTTCCTTATCCAATAAATTCACGCCCGTGCCCATCTTGGAGTTGATGAGCTCCTGAATCTGTGGGGCATACCCACAACTCCTCTTCTGGTCTGCAGCTGTCCTCTTGATTGTTTCCACAATGAGACTCATGACCTTGAATTTCTGAGGCACGTCAAATACATGAAGCAAGTTGATCGCGTGACCTCTGATCACCTTGTGATCTCCTGATTTGGGTAGAAGGGTGTGCCTAAGGATCCAGTTGATCGTAGGCAATCCTGAGAGCAAATAGTGCACGGAGCCAAACTTGAACGTGTCAAGCGCTTCATTCGGGATCTCCTTGTACATGTTGTACATGGAGTTGTGATCCATCTTTTTCTTCGCATAGATGTCCAAGTCATCAGCTTGCTCCTCTGGGGCTTTGATCAACTTCGCCCATTCTGCCACAGTGGATTGGTACCTCGTACCCTCAGACATCCATGTGATCCTGCCATCCGGATAAAAGTGTGCTGTGGAGTTGAATTGCATGATCAGATCCTCGTTCCACTTTGTGAGCTTCTGCCCAACAAAGTCTGCAACTCCGCACGCACTAAAGCTGTCAAAAACACCGGGGTAGTGCTCTTCATTGTCCTTGATGTAGGTCCAGTCGACCCATCTCATGTCACAAACGATCGGCTTCTTATCAAGCAAAATAGTCTCATAGAAATCTTGTTGCTCCTTGGTGTGAAATCTGTAATCCACGGCAGTCCTTCTCCTAGAAGCATACGGATCTGCTTCTCTCCATTTCCTCAGCCCTGAATCCCTCCTGAGCTTCATATCCTCAGCCACAGGATGAGCATCGTTGTGGTCTGGGATCTTGGGCTTGAGCTTCCTGAGGACACTTTCTTCCTCTTCTTCGATTGCTTCAGGCATTGGGGCCTTGTTCTTTTCTGCAGCTGGGATGCTTCGTGTATTTCTCTTGGGTGCACTCTTAGGCTTAGATGCAGCCTTAGGTGCTTCCTTGGGCTTGGATGCAGCTGTTCCTGATCTTATAGCATCTCCCATGAGTTTGGCTACCTTGGGTGCTGGTGCAGCAACCTCTTCTTCTTCTTCCTCCTCATCTACCATGATGGAGGCCTTCCCAAGCACTCTGGCTATAGTCTTTTTGACTCTCTCTTTCCTTTTCTTGCCCTCAGCAGCAATGGGCTCAGTGGGAGCAGGCTTCACAGTTGAAGCCCTAGCCTTTGACATGGGCTGCCTGCCTGCTGGCCTTTTGATCTTTAGCCCTGGCTTGGTTCCTTGAGCTGGTTCAGCTCTCTTTGATGTGGCCTCTTCCTCTGCCACATAGTCTTCATCCTCAGAATCAGACGTTCTCTTCTTCCTTTGACGTGTGGCAGCCTTGGGCAGATTGCTGGGGGTGCTCCTGCTGCCATCATCAGAAGAGCTTGAGGGGCTAGTGCCCTCACTCATCACAACTTGCTGCTCAGACACATTTTGGCTGTCACTTTGATCAGACATGTTGCAAACTGACTGCTGACCCTGTGAATAGATTATGGATAAGATAGAGTGGATGAGCATCACAAAAAGTAGAGATTTTTGCAAAAGATTAATTCAAAAACTTAGTTTTAGTTTTCCACAGAAAGCATCTCAGATCTATCGATTTTCAAACTCGGTGACACCGAAGCAGTTTTGGCACCAGAACTGGTAAACTCGGTCAGACCGAGTCACAGTTCGGTGGCACCAAGACTGCTAGGGTTTCACAGAATTCCAAAATCGGTCGCACCGATAAGTTATTCTCGGTCAGACCGAGTTTCACTTGTGCAATGGCAAAAGCCAGATCGGTGGGACCAAGTTTTTCAACACGGTGGGTCCGAGATGGTTTCGGCAGAAACCTAACCCTAAAATTTTAGAATTAAACCTATTCTACGAGATCATTGACTGGATAGGAGTGTTTCAATCATGGCAAGAATCATAATGATCACAATGTGCTAGGAATCGAAGTGGAGAATAGCACAAAGATCGAGTCCATACCCTAGTTCGGCGGAGACTCGCTACGGCGGCAACGGCGGGGCAGAAATCCGTTGACGGCGGGGGAGACCAGCGACTGGAGGCTGCTGGCGACGAGAAGACGATCCGGAGACCACGAAGGCAGAGCAGGCTATCGCGCGGGCGAAGAGGTTTCGGAGAAATTTCCAAAATTTTGCCCGTCGCTATATATAGCCCGACCCTGTCGGTGTGACCGAGTGGAACAACTCGGTGGCACCGAGATGCAAAACTGTGTGCAGGTATTGCAATTCGGTGTGACCGAAAAGTTCAAATCGGTTGCACCGAGATCGAAAACCTAGATCAACTTAATGAACTCGGTAGGACCGAAAATGGAGTATCGGTCAGACCGAGATTCATAAAGAGGTTTTGGAAGTTTAAGTCTATGACGAATCGGGGACTCCGAGCGCTCCTCACACAGAGTGGTTCGAATCTGACTTGATCAAGTTTTGTGATGCAGCATGAATAGAGTTTGAGACGAGAAAATCATAGATAGCTAGAGGAGGTTCTTAGGCATTCTTGTCCATCCACTTGGCAAAAGAAGATAAAGCCAAACAATCAAAACAACAAGTGGATGTCCTCGAATGAGTAAAATATGCAACCAACATGCTCACACAATAAAATGGCAATTGAAATATGTGACAAAGCATGAACAACCAATTCGAGCATCTATCAAGCAATTGGCGATGACTAGGTCATCTATATATGAGTATATTGACTTAGGAGTCAAGTGAGAACACTTGATCATTGGTCATACTCATCGTTTAAGCTCAAGTGGGGTTACCACTTTTATATAAAGCATTGTTGTGTTCACATCTTCAGAGTTGCTTTAGCTCAAGTGTTAGAGTAAAGCTCCCCCTAGATGTGATATCCCCCTAAGAGGGATGAACTAACCTTGGGTTTTGTCGATGATGACTTCATGTAGATGTTGAAGATGTGGATGCTCAATGTTAATGTAGATCACTTGGAGCTATCCATTTGAGTGAATTGCACTTTCAATACCTACATGGGTTAGTCCCACAAGGAACAAACAAGGATATCCATAGACATAGAGTGATGCACACACAAGATGATGTCCATGAAAACTTTTAGGTTACCTTGTCCCTTGTCTTACCAACAAGAGGGTTTGTGACTCCTTGAACTAGTGCAAGATGTGGAAGTTGATTGCACTTGTTCTTGCCAAAATGATAAGAGTGAAGTATGTTGGCGGAGTCACCCTCAAGAACTCTCTAGTTCTTCTTCTTTTGGATCCACACCATCTTGATGGGAATCCTTGGAGTTGTAGTCGTACTTGATGAAGTGGAACTTGGAGTGGTCTTGGGAATCCACTTGACTAAGGTCTTAGGAGCTTCTTCAAATGCATCAATTTCCTCTTGAAGCTTGTCCTTGCCTTTTTGCTTGTAGTCTTGTGGTGGAAGATCATCTTGAGCTTGTGTCCCCTTGAAGGAAGTATCATACTTCTCTTGTTGAGGAACAAACTTTGTCTTGGGGTATTGATCTTCTTCCCACTCAACTCCATTGGCATTGAACTTTCGTTCAAAACCAACACCTTGATTCTTCCGGTGCATTCCTTGCTTGCGCACAATTTCCTCAAATTGCTTACTCCCGGCAAGGCTTTTGTACACTCCTTTCTCTATAATTCCCTTCAATAAGCTATTTTCTTGCACAAGTGTAACTTGGCTAAGAGAATCATTAGTGAAATCAAGATAACTACTAGAAGCAACAATACTGGATTTATCATGATCATTGTTACTACTAGAGGAAGAATCTTTCTTGTTCTTGTTACTAGACTTGACTTGAGGCATGTAAGTGGATAAGAGTAAATGCTTGGCAATGTAAGAAGAACTTTTCTTGCGGAGATCATCATTGATTGCCTTTAAAAACTCATGCTCTTTCTCAAGATTGAGCTTTTCAAAGCGTAACTTCTCATGAGCTCTTAAAAGTTCTCGATGATCTTCGAAGATAGTTTCATGAGCTAACTTAAGAGTGTTTAGTTCTTTAGTTAGAGCCTCAATCTTCTCCTTATCATTGTCATTCGTTTTATCTTGATTAGCATGATTAATTGATGTTTCATCATAGTATTCATCACTAGAGTTGTCAACAAGTAAATCATCATCACCTAACAAGTCATCTTCATCACTACTAAAATCAACATACTCGGGGTGTGTTACCTTAGGACCTTTGGTCATGAAGCATCTTCCAATTCCTTCATTTGGTGAGTCAAATATATCGTAGGAGTTGGTTGTCACAAGTGCTAGACCGGCAACACCTTCATCTTGAGTATATTCGGAGTCGGAGTGATAACTTCTCTCGGAATGGTCGTCGGAGTCGGTGCCGGATACCCATTCGCCAACATGAGCTTGATTTCTTTGTTTTATGTAGCTCCTTGATGATTTTTCCTTCCTTTCCGAATCCTTGCTTCTCCGTGAGTATCTTCGTTCATAACGATCATCTCTACTCCTTCTCTCTCTTGGTGGTGATTCTTCTCTTTTGCTTCTTCTTTTTGGAGAGTCTTCTCTTCTCTTGTAGGGAGCCGTACACTCATTGGAATAGTGTCCGGGTTTCCACAATTGTAGCAGTTTCGCTCTCGACTAGAAGATCTTTTGTCATTGTAGGACCTTGACTTGGAGCTTCTATCTTTGCTTCTACTCTTGTAGAACTTGTTGAAGTTTTTCACCATTAAGCTCAATTCTTCATTGAAGTTTTGTTTCTCACTTGATGATGTAGGGGCTTCACATGAGGCTTTGTAGGCACCACTTGATTTGTTGTGAAGTTCCTCTTTATCCTTAAGTGACATCTCATGAGCAACAATTCTTCCAATTACCTCCGTTGGCTTGAGATCTTTGTAATTGGGCATCATTTGGATCAATGTGCACACGGTATCATATTTTCCATCCAAGGCTCTTAGAATCTTCTTGATGATGAATCTGTCGGTCATCTCTTCACTCCCTAAGCCGGCAATCTCATTTGTGATGAGAGCAAGCCTAGAGTACATTTCAGCGACACCTTCACCATCCTTCATTTTGAACTTGTCAAGTTGACTTTGAAGCACATCCAATTTGGATTCCTTGACGGAGTCAGTACCTTCGTGCATAACAATCAAAGTGTCCCAAATTTCCTTTGCATTCTCCAGACGGCTGATTTTGTTAAATTCTTCGGGGCACAATCCGTTGAAGAGAATATCACAAGCTTGAGCATTGTATTGCAACATCTTCAGCTCATCCGCGGTAGCTTCACGGTTTGGTTCTCTCCCATCAAAGAAGTCACCTTGCAAACCAACACACACAATAGCCCAAACGGCGGGGTTATGTCCAAGAATATGCATTTTCATTTTATGCTTCCAACTAGCATAATTTGTACCATCAAAGTAAGGACCTCTACGGTGATAATTTCCCTCGCTAGACGCCATACTCTCCTAGGTTGTGAAACCAAGGCTATGACCACCAAAAGCTATGGAAATCAAAGCAAATGGAGACCAAAGCTCTGATACCACTTGTAGGATCGAAAGTATGTCTAGAGGGGGGGGGTGATTAGACTGCTTGACCAAATAAAAACTTAACCTTTTCCAACTTTGTTTCTTGGCAGATTTTAGCTACTTTAGGACAAGTCAAGCAATCATCACACAATTCAAGCAAGCATGCAAAGAGTATATTGGCAGCGGAAAGTAAAGCATGCAACTTGCAAGAATGTAAAGGGAAGGATTTGGAGAATTCAAACGCAATTGGAGACACGGATGTTTTCCCGTGGTTCGGATAGGTGGTCCTATCCTACATCCACGTTGACGGAGACTTCAACCCACGAAGGGTAACGGTTGCGCAACCTTGTCTATCCCACCATGGCCATCGCCCACGAAGGACTTGCCTCACTAGCGGTAGATCTTCACGAAGCAGGCGATCTCCTTGCCCTTACAAACTCCTTGGTTCAACTCCACAATCTTGTCGGAGGCTCCCAAGTGACACCTAGCCAATCTAGGAGACACCACTCTCCAAGAAGTAACAAATGGTGTGTTGATGATGAACTCCTTGCTCTTGTGCTTCAAATGATAGTCTCCCCAACACTCAACTCTCTCTCACAGGATTTGGATTTGGTGGAAAGGAGATTTGAGTGGAAAGCAACTTGGGGAAGGCTAGAGATCAAGATTCATATGGTAGGAATGGAATATCTTGGCCTGAACACATGAGTAGGTGGTTCTCTCTCAGAACATATGGGTTGCAAGTGTAGATGTGTTCTGATGGCTCTCTCCATGAATGAAGAGGAGGTGGAGGGGTATATATAGCCTCCACACAAAATCTAACCGTTACACACAATTTACCAATCTCGGTGGGACCGAATCAACAAACTCGGTCAGACCAAAATAGTAAACCTAGTGACCGTTAGAGTTTTCGGTGGGACCGACTGGATCAACTCGGTAGGACCGATTTTGTTAGGGTTAGGGCATAACGTAATCTTGGTGAGACCGATTTTGGTAATAAGCTAACCAGAGAGTTGGTCAGGTAAACTCGGTGGGACCGATTTGCTCTTTCGGTGAGATCGAAATGTTACAAAAAGGAAACAGAGAGTTTACATTGCAATCTCGGTGGGACCGATCCGCTCTTTCGGTGAGACCGAAAAGTTATGAAAGGGAAACACAGAGTTTGCAATCCCATCTCGGTGAGACCGAGATCCCTATCGGTAGAACCGAATTGCTAGGGTTTGGCAATGGCTGTGACAAGTGAAACTCGGTGGCGCCGGGTTGAACTAATCGGTAGGACCGAGTTTGGCTTTGGGTTTAGGTTAAATGTGGATATGGAAAAGTAGTTGAGGGTTTTGGAGCATATCACTAAGCACATGAAGCAAGAGGCTCATTAAGCAACACCTCATCCCTCCTTGATAGTATTGGCTTTTCTTAAAGACTCAATGTGATCTTGAATCACTAAAATATAAAATGAAGAGTCTTGAGCCTTTGAGCTTGAGCCAATCCTTTGTCCTTAGCATTTTGAGGGTTCCACTTTCAACATCCATGCCATGCCAATCATTGAGCTTTCCTGAAATAATCATCTTGGAATAGCATTAGCTCAATGAGCTATATGTTGTTATGAATTACCAAAACCACCTAGGGATAGTTGCACTTTCACAAACCCACCAGGGCGCGCCCATGTGGGTTGTGCCCACCTTGGTGGCCTCCCACACCACCTGTTCGCCCTATAAATCCCCAAATATTCCAGAAACCCTAGGGGAGTCGACGAAACACAATTCCAGCCACCGCAAGTTCCAGAACCACGATATCCAATCTAGAAAGCATCACAGAGGGGTTCATCATCCTCATTGGCGCCTCTCCGATGATGTGTGAGTAGTTCATTATAAACCTACGTGTAGCGACCCGACCCGAATGGATCAAGTCTACTGTGCTCCGGTGTCATCCCTGGATCAGTAGTGCTGACACCACACAGTACTTTGAAGGATTTATAGCAGAGTGGCAATCACACACTTATTACAATGATGTCTCAAAGAGAACTTATTACAATAAATATGGCTTAAGGCCATCTAGTGTCGATAACAGCGGAAGACTTGGAAGGTAAATGGGTCCATCAACTCCAATGGCATCACTGAGTATAGAACCACGACCTAAAAGCACCTTAATCGTCATCTGAAAAGTCTGCAACATTAACGTTGCAGCCCGAAACGGGTCAGCACATGGAATATGCTGGCAAGATAACACATAGAGAGTAATGGAATGAAATAGCTATACTATATGCATATTTGGCTGGTGGAAAGCTCTATGGTTACTGTTTTGCGTAAAGCCAGTTTTTCCCTACTACAAAGGAATAAATTTATTTAACTATCATGGTGGTTGTTAAACATTGAGAATGGTTGACAGCATTCTCAATCCCAATTAAGTGAACAATTAAATCCCAACAATATTAATTAGAAGTAACATGATGAGATTCACATGATATTCAAGTACTAGATACTCAAGATGTCCATAACCGGGGACACGGCTAAGCATGATTAGTTTGTTGCACTCTGCAGAGGTTTGCGCACTTTTCCCCACAAGACTCGATCGCCTTTGTTGGATTTCTTGCACTACTAGTGTTTGAGAAACGGATGACCGAGACACAGTCTTTCAGAAGCGCTAGCACCTTACGATGGATAGACCGGTACACCTACTTTCCCCTACATCTGCTAGTCTACCCTATAAGAGTTCGCACGACTTAGTCAAGTATGCCAGAGCCCATAATGGCTTGTGGCTGCACACGTAAGTTTCTAGTATGAAAGATCTTATGATCCCTTTGAGCCTGGGTGGCGGTCGAAAATAAAACAGGCAAGTCCTGATAGACATCTGGTGCCTCAATCCACCCAGATGTGTGTTTAAGTTGCCACCTTAGATAAACCCTTAAAATTATCAATCTCACATCTGTCATGGATATCACTCACCCAATCCACGTCTACTAGCATAGCATGGCATAATAAGCAAACATAGAAGTAACTCCCAAAGGTTTCATAATAAACAGGTAATAGGTACTACCTCATCTACTTCCCATCCCACAATTTAATTAGATCCTAATCATGCAATGTGTGAGGATTGATCTAATGCAATAAAACTGGGTTGTAGAAAAGGTATGATCATAGTGTTACTTGCCTTGCTGATGATCCGTGAGTCCTAGAGATTCGAAGTAACAGGCGGCGAAATCCGGGTAATCTATCGCAGACAAACAACAAGCATACAATAAGCACTCATCTAATGCACAACCAATTCTAGCATTTATCAAGCAGGTGATTAGACTACTTGACCAATTAAAAACTTAACCTTTTCCCAATTTTAGTTCTTGGCAGATTTTAGTTATCTTAGAGCAAGTCAAGCAGTCATCACACAATTCAAGCAAGCATGCAAAGAGTTTATTGGCAGCGGAAAGTAAAGCATGCAACTTGCAAGAATGTAAAGGTGAGGGTTTGGAGGTTTCAAACGCAATTGGAGACATGGATGTTTTCCCGTGGTTCGGATAGGTGGTGCTATCCTACATCCACGTTGATGGAGACTTCAACCCACGGAGGGTAACGGTTGCGTGAGTCCAAGGAGGGCTCCACCCACGAAGGGTCCACGAAGAAGCAACCTTGTCTATTCCACCATGGCCATCGCCCACGAAGGACTTGCCTCACTAGCGGTAGATCTTTACGAAGTAGGCGATCTCCTTGCCCTTACAAACTCCTTGGTTCAACTCCACAATCTTGTCGGAGCCTCCCAAGTGACACCTAGCCAATCTAGGAGACACCACTCTCCAAGAAGTAACAAATGGTGTGTTGATGATGAACTCCTTGCTCTTGTGCTTCAAATGATAGTCTCCCCAACACTCAACTCTCTCTCATAGGATTTGGATCTGGTGGAAAGAAGATTTGAGTGGAAAGAAACTTGGGGGAGGCTAGAGATCAAGATTCATATGGTAGGAATGGAATATCTTGGTCTCAACACATGAGTAGGTGGTTCTTTCTCAGAACATATGAGTAGGAATGATGTATGTGTTCTGATGGCTCTCTCTTCGAATGAAGAGGTGGTGGAGGGGTATATATAGCCTCCACACAAAATCCAACCGTTACACACAGTTTTCCAATCTCGGTGGGACCGAATCATCAAACTCGGTCTGACCGAAATGGTCAACCTAGTGACCGTTAGGAATCTCGGTGGGACTGAGATGCAACTCGGTAGGACCGCTTCGGTTAGGGTTTGGGCATAACATAATCTCGGTGAGACCGATCGCACAAACTCAGTGAGACCGAGTTCGGCAATTAGCTAACCAGAGAGTTGGTCAGGCAAACTCGGTGGGACCGATTCGCTCTTTTCGGTGAGACCGAAAAGTTACGAAAGGGAAACAGAGAGTTTGCAAGCCCATCTCGGTGAGACCGAGAACCTTATCGGTAGGACCGAATTGCTAGGGTTTGGCAGTGGCAAATGACAAGTGAAACTCGGTGGCGCCGGATTGACAGAATCGGTATGACCGAGTTTGGCTTAGGGTTTAGGTCATTTGTGGATATGGGAAAGTAGCTGAGGATTTTGGAGCATATCATTAAGCACATAAGGCAAGAGGCTCATTAAGCAACACCTCATCCCTCCTTAATAGTATTGGCTTTTCCTAAAGACTCAATGTGATCTTGGATCACTAAAATATAAAATGAAGAGTCTTGAACTTTTGAGCTTGAGCCAATTCTTGTCCTTAGCATTTTGAGGGTTCCACTTTCACATCCATGCCATGCCAATCATTGAGCTTTCCTGAAATAATCATCTTGAAATAGCATTAGCTCAATGAGCTATATGTTGTTATGAATTACCAAAACCACCTAGGGATAGTTGCACTTTTAACCGTACCACCTACATCCGCTACGTCTGCTAGTCTACCGCTGTAAGAGTTTGCAGGACTTAGTCAACTATGCTAGAGCCCATAATAGCTTGTGGCTGCACACGGAAGTTTCTAGCATGAATAATCTCATGATCGCTTTGAGCCTGGGTGGCGGTCCAAAAGAAAATAGGCAAATCCTGGAATACCCAGGTGCCTCAATCCACCCAGATGTGTGTTTAAGTTGCCACCTTAAATAAACCATTAATTAACAATCTCACATCTGTCATGGATACACTCACCCAATCCACGTCTACTAGCATAGCATAGCAATAATAAGCAAATGTAGAGTAACTCCCAAAGGTTTGATAATAAACAGGTAATAGGTTCTACCTCAACTACTTCCCAAACCCACAATTTAATTAGATCCTAGAACATGCAATGTGTGAGGATTGATCTAATGCAATAAAACTGGGTAGTAGGAGGTATGATCAAGTGTTACTTGCCTTGTTGCTGATCCGGGAAACCTAGTGATTCGAAGTAACAAGCGGCGCACTCCGGTTACTCTATCGCAACAAACAAGCATACAATAAGTACTCAACTAATGCACAGGTAAAACTCAAATAAGAGATCTAACTAGAAAGTTCAATTTAAGAACTCCGGTTGGCAAAAGAATCAAATCGAACGAAGTAACGAAAGACAAACGGCAAAAGAAACAGGCTTTGTTTACTATTCTCGATCTAAGGCAATTTTTACAGTGGAAAAAACTTTTTTAAGTTGGTTAAACGGAAAGAGGGTTTCGAGGCGAAAATCCAAGCGCTTGAATCGCCTGATTCCGATAAATGAGCGAAAAGTTATACTAAAACGAAAATCGGATCAGAAATCGCGATCAGAAAAATCGCGGATTTAATCAAAGAAAAACGACGAACGTTCGTTAAAATGAATAAACGGACGAACGCTCACTATTTAAATAAACCGGAAAACCGATCTATTTAAAAAAACCAAAACTAAAAAAACGACAAAACTGTCGAAAAACCGAACGGTTTCTCTAAAAAAATGGCAGCGGGATCGAGGTAAACCTCGGGCGGCGGGTCCGGCGACGGCGGCGGCGGGCGGCTCCGGCGGTGGGCGGCAGCGGTAAGGCGGCGGCGGCGGCGTGGGGCTAGGGCGGCGCAGCGCGACTAGGGTTTTGGGGGGCTTCCGGCTTGGCCTCCCCGGCTTTTAAAGCTGGACGGGCCTTAGTGTCCGGGTCGGACACGGCCCATAGGTCGGTTGCGCGTTTTTTTATAAATAGTTATGCTCAGAAAAAAAGGACTACTAAACGGACTCCAAAAATCCCGAAATAAATTTTCCCCGGCTTCTAATATCATGCCGCACAGGATGAACATTTATTTGGGGCCTAAATGCAATTTTGAAAAACGCACATGTTTCCTAAATTCAAATAAAATAGAAAATAAAACCCAATAAAATCTTATTTGATTTTTAATTAAATCCTCAATATTTCTTTATTTTGGGAAAGTCATTTTATTCCCTTTCTCATAATTTTTATAATAGAAAAAATTGAAGATAAAATAAATAAAATCAAATGTTCCTATTTTCAAAATTTGAGGCAACTCAAATATGAAAATAATGAAATCCCCAACTCTCTCCGAGGGTCCTTGAGTTGTGTGAAATTTCTAGGATCAACCGAAATGCAAAAATTATGATATGCAATGATGATCTAGTGTATAACATTCCAAATTGAAAATTTGGGATGTTACAAACCTACCCCCCTTAAGATGAATCTCGCCCTCGAGATTCGGGTTGGCTAGAACATAGGTGAGAGTGGTCTTTCAACAAATCTTTCTCTCGTTCCCAGGTGGCTTCATCCTCCGTGTGGTGGATCCACTGAACCTTGCAAAACTTGATAACCTTGCTGCGGGTGACTCGACTGGCATATTCTAGAATCTTAACTGGTTTCTCCTCATAGGTCAAATCACTGTCCAACTGAATTGCTTCCAGTGGTACCGTATCCCTCAGCGGTATGTCAGCCATTTCTGCATGGCACTTCTTCAACTGGGATACATGAAACACGTCGTGAACTCCTGATAGTCCTTTTGGTAATTCCAACTTGTAGGCTACTTCTCCCATACGCTCCAAAACTTTGTATGGTCCTACAAAACGTGGCGCTAGTTTTCCCTTAACTCCAAAGCGCTTAACTCCGCGAAGTAGAGATACTCGAAGATAAACTCGGTCTCCTACTTTGTAAACTGTCTCCTTGCATTCAGAATCTGCATAACTCTTCTGCCTGGACTGAGCTACCTTCAGCCTATCGTGAATCAATTTCACTTTCTGTTCAGACTCCTTTATCAGATCCGGTCCAAACAACTGGCGATCTCCAACTTCATCCCAAGACAATGGGGTCCTTCACCTCCTTCCGTACAAGGCTTCGAAAGGGACCATCTTCAAACTGGTTTGGTAGCTGTTGTTGTAAGATAACTCTGCATATGGCAAATTCTCATCCCAACTAGATCCATAATCTAGCGCACAAGCTCTTAGCATATCCTCCAAAATCTGATTGACTCTCTCGGTCTGTCCATCTGTCTGCGGGTGGAAAGCAGTGCTAAACTCCAGTCTGGTTCCCAAAGTCTCATGCAACTGATTCCAGAACTTTGAGGTAAACTGGGTTCCTCTATCTGATACAATGCTCCTTGGAACTCCATGCAGACATACGATCCTGGTCATGTATATCTTTGCCAACTTTGCACTGGTATAGGTAGTCTTCACTGGAATGAAATGAGCTACCTTTGTCAAATGATCGGCTACAACCCATATCGAGTCATAGCCTGAACGTGTTCTGGGCAATCCTGTAATAAAATCCATGCCTAGCTTATCCCACTTCCATTCGGGTATCGGTAATGGTTGTAGCAATCCTGCTGGCTTCTGATGCTCTGCCTTCACTCTCTGACATACATCACAAACTGCTACATATTCCGCAATATCCTTCTTCATTCCGGTCCACCAAAAAATATCCTTCAAATCCAAATAAATCTTGGTATTTCCTGGGTGAATCGAGTATGGTGAGTCATGGGCCTCTTGCAGAATTAGCTTCCTAATCTTCGGATCATTTGGTACATAGACACGGTCTTCAAACCATAAGGTATCATGCTCATCCTCGCGAAATCCCTTAGCTTTTCCTTTTCTCATTTTCTCCTTAATAGAAGCAATTTCCTTGTCAGTCCCTTGAGCTTTTCTGATCTTATCCATCAAAGTAGACTGAATCTCCAATGCAGCTACATAGCCTCTTGGAACTATTTCCAAACATAGCTCTCATAGATTTTCGGCTAACTCCCTTGGTAAATCTCCCGTCATTAGGGTGTTGACATGGCTCTTACGGCTTAATGCGTCAGCTACTACGTTAGCCTTTCTGGGGTGATAATGCAATTCCATATCACAATCCTTGATGAGCTCCAACCATCTCCTTTGTTTGAGGTTCAACTCCTTCTGTGTGAAAATATACTTCAAACTCTTGTGATCCGTGTACACCTCACAATGGTTTCCAATCAGAAAATGTCTCTGAGTCTTCAATACATGCACTACGGATGCTAACTCCAAATCATGCATAGCATAATTCAACTCATGAGGCTTAAGCTATCGTGAGGCATATGAAACAACTCTGCCTTCCTGCATAAGCACTGCTCCAAGTCCTCGATGTGAAGCATCGCAATACACCTCATAATCCTTGGTCTGATCCGGTAAAATCAACACGGGTGAGGTAACCAAACGTTTCTTCAACTCCTGAAAACTAGCCTCACATTCCTCCGTCCATATGAACTTGGTATCCTTCTTCAACAACTCCGTCATAGGCTTCGCAATCTTTCAGAAGTTCTCAATAAACCTCCGGTAGTATCCTGCGAGTCCAAGAAAACTCCGAATCTCTCCCACGGTGGTTGGTGCTTCCCACTTGGTTACGGTATCAACTTTAGTGTGATCTACTGCTATACCTTCTCCGGATATAACGTGTCCAAGAAATCCAACTTGCTTCAACCAAAACTAACATTTGCTAAACTTGGCATATAATTGATGTTCTCTGAGCTTTCCAAGAACCAAACGCAAATGCTCCTTATGCTCCTCTTCATTCTTCGAGTAAACCAGGATATCATCAATGAACACTATGACGAACTTATCCAAGAACTCCATAAACACTTTGTTCATCATGTTCATAAAATATGCAGGTGCGTTAGTCAGACCAAATGACATAACGGTATACTCGTACAGCCCATACCTGGTGGTAAAAGCCGTCTTGGGTATATCTTGTTCCCGAATCTTCAACTGGTGGTATCTTGATCGCAGATCGATCTTGGAAAATACCTTAGCTCCTTGCAATCGAACAAACAGATCATTGATCATTGGTAGTGGGTACTTGTTCTTGATGGTTACTTCATTTAATCCTCGATAATCGACAACCATCCTTAACGATCCATCCTTCTTCTCTACTAGTAGTACTGGCGATCCCCAAGGCGATGAACTTGGGCGAATATATCCTTTATCCAGTAACTCCTCAATCTACTTGTTAATTTCCACCAAATCCTTTGGAGGCATCCTATATGGTCTCTTTAATATTGGCCCTGTGCCTGGCAAAAGCTCAATCAAAAACTCAATATCTCTATCCGGTGGCATGCTTGGCAACTCTTCTAGAAATACTTCGGGGAAATCCTTCACTACTGGTACTTCCTCCTGCACAACTCCGGTTAAACAATTTACTTGAGTGCTCTTTGGCACATGTCGGGATACATACTTGATCCTTCTCCCTTCTGGGGTGGTAAATAAAATTGACTTACTAGCACATTCAATATTCCCTTCATACTTTGACAACCAATCCATGCCTAATATTACATCAAATCCTTGGGATTCCAACACTATTAAGTCTGAGGGAAAAACATAGTTACCAATTCTTAATGGTAACCGATCACACCATAGACTAGCCATATATTCTGCTCCAGGCGAAGTTACTAACATGGGTGACCTAAGGGCTTGGGTTGGCAGTTTATACTTATCCACAAATCCCCTTGATATGTATGAATGCGATGCACCAATATCGAAAAGAACGAGTGTAGTAAATGACTTAACCATAAACTTACCGATTACTGCATCCGGCTGCTCTTCAACCTCCTCCACGTTAACGTGGTTCACCTGTCCCCTATTGAAAGGGTTCGGATTCTTCCCAGAGCTTCCATTGCCATTTCCATTCTGGGATTCAGGACATTCATTGGCATAATGTCTGGTCTTCTGGCACTTAAAACAAGTGACTTGGCTCAGGTCTTTCTTGGCTGGGGTTGATGGGTTGGTGTGGTTCTGGCCGTTGCTTCCTCCATTCCCATTACCATTCCTGGGGCCATTGTGATTGTGCGAGCTTCCTCCTCCATGGGTATGCTGAAAATATCCTCCCAGCCTAGGGGTAAATCGTGGCTTCTGCTGAGCTCCTAAATTGTACTTTCCTTGTGCATACTTCCTCTTGCGATTCTCAATTTGCTGTTGTTTCCCTTCAATCATAAGAGCACGATCTACCAACTCCTGGTAGTTGTTGAAGGTTGCTACCCTCAACTGCATGCTCAACTCATCATTCAGTCCTTCCAGAAACTTCTCATCTTTGTTTCATCCGTAGCAACGTCATCTGGGGCATAACATGCTAATTTACTAAAGTCCTCCACATACTGGCCAACTGTCCGTCCTCCTTGGCGCAAGTTATGAAACTCTCGCTTCTTCATGGCCATAGCTCCTGCTGAGACATGGGTAGTACGAAAAGCCTACTGAAACTGGTCCCATGTGATAGTATCGACAGGGAAAGTGGCTGTGAAATTTTCCCACCATGAGGCTGCGGGTCCTTCAAGCTGATGTGCGGCAAACTTCACCTTCTCCGCATCCGTGCATCCTGCTGTGGTCAACTCTCTAGCTGTCTTGCGGAGCCAATCATCTGCTACTATCGGCTCGGTGCTACTAGAAAACACCGGCGGATTCAGCCTAAGAAAACGGGCTAAGTGATCAACGGGTGGTGGTGGGTTGTTGTTGTTGTTGTTCCCCTGGTTCTGATTCTAGACTAGTAACTGCATGAATGTGTTCTGCTGCTGGATCAACTGAGTGAGCTTCGGTGGAAAGGTAAATCCGGGGTCACGTCTCGGAGGCATCTTAGGGTTTAGAAAAGATGAGATTTAAGAATAGAGGGGGGGGTCTAAAGAGAAAACACTACCCATATGCACATGAGGCAAAAGCAAACAATTCACTTCATTCAATCAATCAAACAAGGGCATACAATCGATCTAACTATCGCAAAAGTTCTCGGACTACTATATTTAGATGGTGGACTACTACTACTGTTGGGGTGGTCTCCTAGAAATATTCTTCGGTTGCAGACTCCATGATATCTGCTCCAGCTTCATCAACATAGTCATCATCGCTATCATCTGGATCCAAGTCGGTGTCGTCGATGATGATGTAGTCTTCCGGGCAAATCTCCTTGGGTTCTTCGTCTTCTTCTACTGGTGTAGGGCCTCCCATAAATATTCCAATCTTCTTGATCAGGTCGTCATTCTTTTCCACTAATACTTCAATTTCTTCTTCAAAATCTTCACGTGTAGCCTTGAGTTCTTCCTCCAGTTCCTTGATTCTTGTCTTTGCCTTCTTCAGGTCTATCATGTCGGCGCACATCTGGTTCTCCTGACGTCGAATGTGCTGGTTTAACTCCTGGATAAAAGCTGCAATGGATCTATCCTTTCTGGTGCTGATCATCTCCAAGTGCTCACCTCGGCGCCCACAAATCTGGTAGATAGTATCCTTGAGATCATTGCAGTAGACTTCTCCAATGCGTCCCATGGCAATGTGAGCTGCCATGCTCTTTCCTAGATTCCAAGTTGGTGCATCGAAAGAAAACTCTATGGGCTCAGTGGCTGGCATGAACATCCTTCCTGGAACTTGAACTTGAATCATCCAGCGCTCTTCTTCAAGTAGAGTGGCGTTGTAGGTTCCGGTGAAGCTTGGTACTCCTATATTCAGGTATCTAGTGACTTCCTTCAAGTGACATCCAAAGGGTGTGTCTTCATCCGGTTGAGTGAACTTGTTCCTTGCATCCGCCATCCTAAAAGAGTAGAAAAGATGAGGAGTCAGAAGAGAAGAGAGTGAGTAGTGATCTATGTCTTTAGCTTAGTGGTCGTGTCCTACAGTCAGCGTGTGCTCTGATACCATCTTGTAGCGACCAGACCTCAAACGGTCCAATATCTGTGCTCCGGTGTCATCCCTGGATCAGTAATGCTGACACCACACAGTACTTGAAGGATTTATAGCAGAGTAGCAATCACACACTTATTACATCGAGTGTCTCAAAAGAGAACTTATTATAATAAATATGGCTTAAGGCCATCTAATAACGATAACAGTGGAAGGCTTGGAAGATAAGTGAGTCCATCAACTCCAACGGCATCACTGAGTATAGAACCACGACCTAAAACTCCTTAAACGTCGTCTGAAAAGTCTGCAACATTAACGTTGCAGCCCAAAAACGGGTCAGCACATGGAATATGCTGGCAATGTAACACATAGAGAGTAATGGAATGAAACAACTATTCTATATGCATATTTGGCTGGTGGAAAGCTCTATGGTTACAGTTTTGCGTAAAGCCAATTTTTCCCTACTTCAAAGGAATAAATTTATTTAACTATCATGGTGGTTGTTAAACATTGAGAATGGTTGATAGCATTCTCAATCCCAATTAAACATCATCATTAATCAAACCCATCAAAATTAATTTTATAGTAACATGTTGAGATTCACATGATAATCCAGGTACTAGATACTCAAGATGTCCATAACCGGGGACATGGCTAACCATGATTAGTTTATACACTTTGTAGGGGTTTGCGCACTTTTCCCCACAAGACTCGATCTCCTCCGTTGGATTTCTCGCACTACATGGTGTTTGAGAAACGGATGACCGAGACATAGTCTTTCATAAGCACTAGCACCTTACGATGGGTAGACCATACCACCTACATCCCCTACGTCTGCTAGTCTACCACTGTAAGAGTTCGCACGACTTAGTCAACTATGCTAGAGCCCATAATAGCTTGTGGCTGCACACGGAAGTTTCTAGCATGAATAATCTCATGATCCCTTTGAACCTGGGTGGTGGTCCAAAAGAAAATAGGCAAATCCTGGAATACCCAGGTGCCTCCATCCACCCAGATGTGTGTTTAAGTTGCAACCTTAAATAAACCATTAATTAACAATCTCAGATCTCTCATGGATACACTCACCCAATCTACGTCTACTAGCATAGCATAGCAATAATAAGCAAATGTAGAGTAACTCCCAAAGGTTTGATAATAAACAGGTAATAGGTTCTACCTCAACTACTTCCCAAACCCACAATTTAATTATATCCTAAAACATGCAATGTGTGAGGATTGATCTAATGCAATAAAACTGGGTAGTAGGAGGTATGATCAAGTGTTACTTGCCTTGTTGCTGATCCAGGAAACCTAGCGATTCGAAGTAACAAGCGGCGCACTCCGGGTACTCTATCGCAACAAACAAGCATACAATAAGTACTCGACTAATGCATAGGTAAAACTCAAATAAGAGATCTAACAAGAAAGTTCAATTTAAGAACTCCGGTTGGCAAAAGAATCAAATCGTAGGAAGCAACGAAAGACAAACGGCAAAAGAAACAGGCTTCGTTTACTATTCTCGATCTAAGGCAATTTTTACAGTGCAAAAAAATTGTTTAAGTTGGTTAAACGGAAAGAGGGTTTCGAGGCGAAACTCCAGGCGCTTGAATCGCCCGATTCCGATAAACGAGCGAAAAGTTATACTAAAACAAAAATCGGATGAGAAATCGCGATCAGAAAAATCGCGGATTTAATCCGACAAAAAGAAAAACGACGAACGTTCGTTAAACCGAACGAACGGACGAACGCTCACTATTTAAATAAACCGTAAAACCGATCTATTTAAAAAAACTAAAAAATGACAAAACCGTTGGAAAACCTAACGGTTTTTCTAAAAAAACGGCGGTGGGATCGAGGTAAACCTCGGGCGGCGGGTCTGGCGACGGCGGCTGCAGGCGGCGGCGGCTCCGGCGGCGACGGCGGCGGGCGACAGCGGCAAGGCGGCGGCGGCGCAGCAAGGCGGCGGCGGCGGCGGCGAAGGCGGCGGCGGCACGGGGCTAGGGCGGCGCGGCGCGGCTAGGGTTTGGGGGGGCTTTCGGCTGGGCCTCCCCGGCTTTTAAAGCCGGACGGGCCTTAGTGTCCGGGTCGGACACGGCCCATAGGTCGGTTGCGCGTTTTTTTATAAATAGTTACGCTTAGAAAAAAACAAAAGGACTACTAAACGGACTCCGAAAATCCCGAAATAAATTTTCCCCGGCTTCTAAAATCAAGCCGCACAGGATGAACATTTATTTGGGACCTAAGTGAAATTTGAAAAAACGCACATTTTTCCTAAATTCAAATAAAATAGCAAATAAAACCCAATAAAAATCTTATTTGATGTTTTTATTAAATCCTCAATATTTCTTTATTTTGGGAAAGTCATTTTATTCCCTCTCTCATAATTTTTATAATAGAAATAATTGAAGATAAAATAAATAAAATCAAATGATCCTATTTTAAAATTTTGAGGCAACTCAAATATGAAAATAACAAAATCCCCAACTCTCTCCGAGGGTCCTTGAGTTGTGTGAAATTTCTAGGATCAACCGAAATGCAAAAATTATGATATGCAATGATGATCTAGTGTATAACATTCCAAATTGAAAATTTGGGATGTTACACCGAGCCACCGCAGATCAACAATGAATGCATCGAGAAGGCATTGATCCAACTTAGATGAGCAATTATGGAAGTTGGATATCTTCTAAAATGTATTCTTGTGGTTCTTGTTTTCTTTGGTCTTGCTTTTCTAGTCAAAATTTGGTGATGTATTTCCATGTACCAAAAATCAATGATGAAAAAAAGATATGTGTTTGCAAAGAAAAATGTGCGCGGTCGGGATACGTCCTCGCGTTGGGCACACGGCCACCGCAATGGCACGGACACAACACCATGGCCCTGCCCAAACTGACAGAATCTAGGCAAAACGGACGTCTGTTTGGGGTCGTGCATTGGAGTTGGCCTTACAAGTGGGACCGCAGTTGAGGAAACCAACTATCGGCAAACCCCCACCTCGCCCGCCACGTGATGGCTGAGTTAGAGAAATGAGGAGGTTGAAGAGATAGTTGTAGCACAGACTCCAAGAAATATGGTGTCAGATGGAAGTCGTGGTGGTGGCGTGTGCCATACTCTTGGACGTCAATGTTTGTTCTGGCCCATGCCACCCTACTATATATCGAGGATTCGAGGTGCTAGTTACGTACAACGAACACATTAACACATGGCCCACCTCACACTGTGGCCAAATTTCCTGGAGTCTGTGCTAGGTTAAAAAGTGTTCTTTGTGAGGGTGGGTGGCTGGTCTCATGTTTAAAACTTGTTGTATTACGTATACATAGACGTAGAGATAGTGCAGCAGTTTTGGAAGTTTGAACCCAAACATCAGAATGAAATTTCTACTGGACTCATTTGAGGACCTAGGATGATGGGATTCGTAGCTATAGTAAAAACATCCTGAAGCTAGTACAAATAGTAGTACTATTGTTGATTGGACTCATCCAATAACCCGTTGCAATGCACGTACAATTATGTATTCGGAAAATATTTTTTTGCCTCTTCGCAGCACCCACTCAGAGAAGCGACTCAAAAGCCATTCATAAATTTAGTAAGTTTGTCACAGGCATATCATTTAGCATTACATACAACAAGTGTGACGCCCCCGATTTAATCGTACACTAATCATACACGCAAACGTGTATGATTAAGATCAGGGACTCATGGGAAGATATCACAACACAACTCTACAAATAAAATAAGTCATACAAGCATCATATTACAAGCCAGGGGCCTCGAGGGCTCGAATAGAAGAGCTCGATCATAGACGGGTCAGCGGAAGCAACAATATCTGAGTACAGACATAAGTTAAACAAGTTTGCCTTAAGAAGGCTAGCACAAACTGGGATACAGATCGAAAGAGGCGCAGGCCTCCTGCCTGGGATCCTCCTAAACTACTCATGGTCGTCGTCAGCGGGCAGCACGTAGTAGTAGGCACCTCCGGTGTAGTAGGAGTCGTCATCGACGGTGGCGTCTGGCTCCTGGGCTCCAACATCTGGTTGAGACAACCAGGTAGAAGGAAATAGAGGGAAAAGAAGGAGAAGGCAACCGTGAGTACTCATCCAAAGTACTCGCAAGCAAGGAGCTATACTACATATGCATGGGCATCAAATGGAATAAGGGTATCATATGTGGACTGAACTGCAGAATGCCAGAATAAGAGGGGGATAACTAATCCTGTCGAAGATTACGCTTCTGGCAGCCTCCGTCTTGCAGCATGTAGAAGAGAGTAGACTGAAGTCCTCCAAGTAGCATCGCATAGCATAATCCTAACCGATGATCCTCTCCTCGTTGCCCTGTGAGAGAGCGATCACCGGTTGTATCTGGCACTTGGAAGGGTGTGTTTTATTAAGTATCCGGTTCTAGTTGTCATAAGGTCAAAGTACAACTCCGGGTCGTCCTTTTACCGAGGGACACGGCTATTCGAATAGATAAACTTCCCTGCAGGGGTGCACCACATACCCCAACACGCTCGATCCCATTTGGCCGGACACACTTTTCTGGGTCATGCCCGGCCTCGGAAGATCAACACGTCGCAGCCCCACCTAGGCACAACACAGAGGTCTGGGCCCATCGCCCTTAGCACACCTGCACGTTGCGTGGGCGGCCGGAAGCAGACCTAGCCTAGTGGCGTTCCAGTCCAATCCAGCGCGCGCCGCTCCGTCGCTGACGTCAAGAAGGCTTCGGCTGATACCACGACGTCGGGATACCCATAACTGCTCCCACGTAGATGGTTAGTGCGTATAGACCAAATGGCCAGACTCAGATCAAATACCCAGATCTCGTTAAGCGTGTTAAGTATCCGCGAACACCGACCAGGGCCAGGCCCACCTCTCTCCTAGGTGGTCGGAACCTGCCCTGTCGCTCCGCCTCAAAGATCCACTCGCGGGTGCTCCTACGAGCCGTCCCGTATTTAGTCACCACATGTATCATGTATAAACTATATAGCATATACCCGTGATCACCTCCCGAGTGATCACGGCCCGATAGTATAGCATGGCAGACGGACAAGAATGTAGGGCCACTGATGATAAGCTAGCATCCTATACTAAGCATTAGGTTTGCAGGTAAAGGTATCAACAGTAGTAGCAAGGACAGGCTATGCATCAGTATAGGATTAACGGGAAGCAGTAATAGGCTACGCTACTCTAATGCAAGCAGTATAGAGAAGAGTAGGCGATATCTGGTGATCAAAGGGGGGCTTGCCTGGTTGCTCTGGCAAGAGAGAGGGGTCGTCAACACCGTAGTCGTACGGGGTAGCAGCGGCGTCGGTCTCGGTGTCTAGAGAGAGAAGAGGGGGAAGAAACAATAAATATAATGCAAGCATATGCATAGTGATGCATGACATGACAAGTTACGGCGTTAGAGGTGCCCTAACGCGGTAGTAGGTGATACCCGTGAAGGGGGATAACATCCGGGAAAGTATCCCCGGTGTTTCGCGTTTTCGGACCGGTGAACCGGAGGGGAAAAGTTGCGAGTTTGATAGGTTAGGGATGCGTGGCGGACGAACGGGCTGCGTATCCGGGTTCGTCTCCTCGTTCTGAGCAACTTTCATGTACAAAGTTTTTCGATCCGAGCTACGGTTTATTTTATATTAATTTTAAAATATTTAAATCAATTTTAGGATTTATTTAATTAATTTAACCAACATTATCCAGAATAGTGTCTGCTGACGTCATCATGACGTCAGCATGACGTCAGCAGTCAACAGGGTGTTGACTGGGTCAACTGACGTGTGGGTCCCACATGTCATTCACTGTTAGTTAATTAAACACAGTTAATTAGGTGAACTAGTTAATTTAGTCTAACTAGGTTATTAGGGTAATAGATTTTAATTAGTTTAATTAAACCTGATTAATTAAGTTAATTAATTTAATTAACTAATTGATTAATTAATAATTTTAATTACTTATTATCATTTTTTTATTCTTCTTTTTTTATATATAAAATTGTTCTGGGGGGTTTGGGCCCCGACTGTCATTGACCCCAGGGGCCTAAGCGGGCGCAAGGGCTTGCGGGCGTGCGGGCTAACGGGCGCAGGGGCGCCTGGCACGAGGCGAGCCCAGAGGCTACTCGGGCGAGGCCATGGACGAAGCCGCCGGCGCCCACGACGCCGGCCAGGAGAGGCGGCGGAGGGCCGCTGGTAGCGCGGTGGTGGAGGTAGTGGCGGGGCTGGTCGGAGCAGCTCACAGGGAGGGAAGGTGAGACAAGGCACGCGGCGGGAGTGCGAGCGCGCGTGTGCACGACGGCTATGGCCATGGTCATCGAGCGGGAACCCAGGGGAAGGAGGAGAGGTGCTCACGGGGGGGGGGGGGCGTAGGGTCCAGGGCAACGGGGGGGGGGGGGCGAGGAGGAGGACGGAGATGATGCGGTGGAGTGGAAGCAGGCCGGCGGGGAGGTCCGGCGAAGGCGCTCCGGGACGTCAGCGTTGGGGGGGTGGTGGGGCGATGGCGCACGACGGGTCGGGGGCATCGGTTGCCGCCGATCCAAATCCACTCGGGGCGGGGCCGGCGGGACCTGGCCGACGAGGTCCGGTGGCCGGACGGGCCGGCAGGCGTGAGGATGAAGCAGAGGTGCGGAGGAAGAGGAGCCGCGATGAGGAGGCCGTGGAGTGGGGTGGCCTTCGGTGCCGGCGGTTGGCGGCCCCGACAGAGCAGGGAAGACGACGACGGGTGGAGGGGAAACTCGTGGCGGCGGCGATGCTCTACGGCAGGAGAACCAGAGGAAGACACGGCGGAGGCGTCGTGGTTGACGAGGGGATCGGGCGCGGGGAGTTTCTCTCCCAGGCACGATGCGTGCGTGCGAGTGCGTGCGGCGCGAGGTGGGGGGGAAACGAGGGGAGAGATGGGGATCGGGGGGGGGGAGTGGTGTAGTGCGGTCGGGCTAGGGTTTGACCGGGGTGGGGTTATGGTGGAGTGAGGGGGCGGCCTGGGCCGGTTTGGGCCGGCCTGGCTAGCAGCTGGGCTGACTGGCCCAGTGGGGGGGGGTCCTTTTTTTTGTTTTTCTTTGTTTTATTTCTTTTCTGTTTTTATTTTATTTTACTTTTCTGTTTTTTATTATAGTTTTTAATAGTTTTTAGTTTTGTAAAATTATAAGACCAGTACCTAAATGGAGGTTGTAAATTAGCCCACTACCATAATATACTTTGGTATTTTTTAAAATATTTTGCTCGCATTTTTATAAATTTCAAAAGGGCATTTATAATAGGTTTAGCTGTTGTTTTAATTATTTTAGTGCATTGGAATAATTTACAGAAGTTTGGTTTCTTCACCATAATTACCTACACATTATTTGGCACAACCCGAACATTTTAGTTTCAATATTTGAAAACTTTTGTCGTTTGACTTATTTAGGATTTAAAATTTGAAACGGTTTTGAATTATCGCGAGATTATCAACAGTAATCGTGGTGACGTGGCAACACTAGTAGGGGTTTACTGTAGCCTAATTATCCGGGCGTCACAACAAGTCATCAACCCACAACGAGAACGAGGATACATTATAAATACTAAATTTTCATCACGCAACAAATAACAAGCAATGAAATGAACTTCAGCTCAACCACTCGTTGGCATTGGAAACGCTTGCCTTGAACCAATAGTGATTCTCTGGGAAGGGGCAACTACTGTCAATCTCGAGACCAATGCAGGACTGATCATCCAGGCCGAAGTGGCCTATGTCAGGACGCATATATTGATAGCCACGGTAGGGAACCATAGAAATGTCCGAGGTATAGATACAGTTGTTATCATCAATGGTAGTATCATTGTGTCAACAGCAGCCGGATCGCCTTTCACCATCATTGGATAGTTTTGTCCAAGGAAGAGCGAGTTTCCTCCAAGAATATCAATACTAAACCAGGGAGAAGATGTTGGCGCTAGCATAGTAGTATCCATCCCGAATACCCTGCAGCGGATGTTGGAATAGGTCCGGAGAGTGAGACCATGGGAGACAACACCTGCTTCCTTAGTACCATCAGCAGTGTCCTGTATACAGACAAGAAGAGGTGATCCATTGGAATAAGTTGCCAGGCGCCATTGAGTATATGGGTCCTCATGCTCGTGATCATCATCATCGTCATCCCCCCTTGGTTATAAATTTTTTCAAGTATAGGTGGTGGAATGTTCACAGGACCTTCGAAACACGAGAATGTTAATTAGTAAAGGGAAACTAGCTAACCCACATGCATGTGGATGAAACAATTATAATTACGGTGGAAGACAAACGTACCGAAAGCATCAGGATTCCATGCAAAAACAGTGCCACGAGTGGTGGCAGCAAACACAAGACCCTTGTATTGAATTACATCACAGTACTCATCCGTGTACAGAAAGTGATTTTTGAGCAATATCCATTGAGGTGTGGAAGTAAGGACGGCAACAAGCTTGTCGAATATAGCAACAACTACATAGTTCGTGTAATCCCAAGAGCGGTCGGGAACTCGACAAATTGCTATCTTCCATAGGCGACAGTCACCATGATCGTAGTTGAACGTACGTAATACCGGTTTGCTCAACCTCTAGGCAGTCTAAGATTTTTGGAAGTGGAACCCGGTGACGAGTGTACACATTCACAAATTCCCACTCGCAGTTGTACCCAATATAAACAACCCAATCTCCATTTGTGCCTGCCCAAGCCTTACCCTCAAGCGATGGTATCTTAACATCACACGTATCATTATCAAGCAGCATCAACTTGCACAAGGCGAGGCATCTGTCGTTCGCGCGCCAGTTAGCAGTGTCACGGTGAAGAAGATAGGAGATATCAAACCGCTCCTGGACCCTTGTGTTCCTTGTAATGATGTTATTTGTTGAGTTGAGAATGGTCTCGAACGAACCTTCCATGCTAGCCAAGGTGATGATGTCGCACCGATCAATGAGTTCCTCCACCATGTCATCTTTCAGTTTGAGGCAAGAATAATGGGGCTGTTTCCGGCCTGTTCCCTCCATGGATAATACGATCAAACAATGTCAGAAGGAAAAGGAAGGGTGAAGGCAAATGGAGGAGGGAGGAAGAGCGTGCGACAGCAGTTCCAAATCAAGAGGGAAAGGTGAAGAAGAAGTGGACGGTTGCCACGATACATGAAGAGGCGCCCCGGCCTACATAGACGTCCGTTCGGAAATTGTATAAAAGGACTCGCCGTCATCTCACTAACATGTTGGAACAGGACCACATGTCAACGAAACATGGTGTGAAATTTCTTGTGCAAAATGTGATCTAGCCGCGTTGGCCCAAGGTGCGGCATTAGTTATCGACCTTTATTTTCTTAATGGCATGCCGTTCAACTTTGAAGCACAACTAACTGGTACAGTATGCAGAGAAAATATAAACTACTCTACCACTACTCCACCTCTAGTACTAGTAGTATCAAAAAAGATATATAGGCTGGAGCTTCAGTGCTTTCTTGCTAAGGGCTGCCCACTTGCTTCTCACACTATCACCCTCTCTCCAGATCTAAAAAAGACGGCCTCTCTCTCCCCCCTCATCGGTGGTCACAGATCCGCTGGGGAAGAAAAAGACGTGTAGTGTCTCGTCGTCGGCGAGCGAGGTCACGCTCTGACAACAAGGTCATCCTCTCAGACCTAGCACCCACGCGGGATGGCCTCCATCCCCAAGCTCGCTGCCATAGTGTGTGCGGAGGACGACGACCACGAGCGAAGCCACTTCCCGCTGACCCTTAGGTATGCTACCTCTTTTCGAACCAACCCTTGTTATATTGCCCCATCTGCCACGTCATTGCATGTGGATCTTTTTCCACTCCACCATCTTCCCAATTTGCTATCCTCTACTCTGAGGGTCACGCAGACGAAAACCTTAATATGCACTATTAAAGGAAACCCTACTTCATGCAGACTAATCCATGTTTGGGTTGAATAAGGAAAGGAAGAGAGAATGTAGTGTCCAAGAGACTAGGCATTGAACCCGCATCTAGGTTGAAAAGGGGAAAATCGGCAGCTGAGGAATGAGTCTCGTGTCTCTTGGTTGAAAAGGGCAGAAAGGAATGACAACGCAATAGAGAATGACCAGGTCGATCGGTTTGTTGTCCTCACATAGGAAAAAGGTGGCTAACGAGAACAAAAATGGCACGTAATCCACATATGTTGCCTGGACATTATGCGTCCATGGAGGTACGTTGTACTGGTGCACCACTGTCTGAATTGTCCTCCCGTGCTCTTATTGCCACTTTTTTGCTATTAGTATAACGCCAACGGTCAAGTCAAGCAATGCTACTGCTTAAGTGATGCCACATTTAACAAATGCATCACTCAGTCTAATGCCACCGATAAATTAAGCAATGACATTTAATGTCACTAGATTATTTCAGGGTTAGCAGTTGATTGTGGATGTATTAAAGATTTTTCAACTAAGGCATTCTAATGTTGTTGCATAGCCAGTATACCATGAAACTTGTTACTACCTTCAGATTTTTGCACTGTTAATGCTTATAGATTACATACCTCACTTTCATGAGATAAGTCAATTTTTTTGTATAGTGTCACCAAAATTCCAAGGCACTGATGTCATTTTATTTTGGTTAAACTGCACAAAAAATTATGAAGACAAGAGGAAAGGTCACGAGTGGGCACCTCCTCCTCCGGTTGTTCTCTTGATTCGTTCGATCAAGTTTTTATGTTTGATCGATTATCAAGATTGGGATAGCAATTTTTAGGTCCCCTCAAGTTAGAAATGATATTTACCTTGAAGGTACAAGGTTTGCAAATTTTTTATACTGCCATTAGTTAATAATGCTAGTTACCTTCAGACATTTGTATTTGGTTTAATGCTCTTGCACAGCTAGTATACCAATGCTGAAACTTGTTACCTTTACATTTTGTATTATTAATGCTTATAGAAATCTTCCAGTGCTAGAGCTTATGGAAATCTGTTCAGTAAAACCATTGTAATGTACCCTGTAATAAAAAAACTAGTCTACTGTTGCACTAGCCACTAGATTAGTGTATATTTGTACTATTCGAACGGTGTTGCATTAGCGTATGGACATATATAAAGTGTGTCAAGCTTTCCCAGATATGTGCTCAAGAAAACTACTACCTGTTTTTCTAAATACTAGACATTTGGGTACTTTCCCACATATGTGCTCAAGAAAACTACTACCTGTCTTATATTAAGGAACATAGGGTGTAGTGTTCACTCAAATTTGTCCCGGTAAAGCTAGTCACACCTTTGTTAAAATTAATGTTTATTATGTTATCGGAGGAGGTCTGTATGTTTGTCTCTAATGCATGTCGACTACATACCTAACATCATGATGTAATGTTAAGTCATTTCTTTTTGTACAGTGTCACTGAGTTCTCAAGGCAGAGATGGCACTTTATTTTAGTTGAACTGCACAAAATATGCTTAAAAGAAGAGGAAAGGTCAGAAATGGTTCAAATTTTCAGAAAAAACTATGTATGCCTTCCTGATATCAGCCGTTGTTGCCTTATTTATTCCTTCAAACAGGTGGTTAGAAACAGTCTTGCTACCTTTTCCCATTAAGAAATTGGAATGCTTATATTTGTGAGTTTATGTTTCAATATATATGCAAACAGGGATGCTCAATTTTAGTGGAACTGCACAAAAAGTTCAAATGGTTCAACATTAGGAGCATGTTTTCTTCCAAACATTTATATCCAATTGGTGGCACTATGAGCTGTTCATTACGAAGGTACATGGTTTGCTACTATCTTGCTACTCTTTTTGTACTGTCATTAGATAGTAATATTAGTGGTTTGCATGTGAATTTATTGGCAAGGTAGACCTACATTGGATGTGCAGGACATGATTCAATGATTGGATGCTCAAATTCGGTTGTATCGATTTCACCTCTTCCATCAATCCGAACATGGATATCCTTGGTCCGATGAAGAATAGGCGCTATATTTTTTCTCTAAACCAGTAAATCAATTCAGTATGAAATTTTCGAGGCAAAACATGACAATATCAAATTGTCCAGTGCAAAACATGACAGATGCTAACTGGAAGAGATGTGTTTAAACCAAAAATACAAGGTGGGGTATATGTTTACTAGGTGCTTGATATTTGTGCAGATAGAGATGTCTGCCCATTGCTATTTGGAAAACAATCAAAGTAACCCCAATTTTGGTTAAACTGCACAAGAGAATAGTATGGTCACTACATGCAGTGCCATTTGAAAATAGACACAGAAAGATTGGATAGTCACTTCATGGACTTCACAAAAGTAGTATTGTACTACTTATTGTCCAACATTAGGTGCTTCATTTCTTTTGTCTGATAATGGGCATCATTTTGCCTAAGTTAAAGTTTGTATTCCGAAAATAGTCTCGCCGTGTGATCAAGAGAAGACCAAATCATATGTGGATGTTCCTCTATCATGTGTGGTTCATTCTCATGGTTCCAGCTATTGGTGAAACCACTTACATTTGCAAGAGGAATTGTAGACTTCACAAACAAATTTGTCTTTCACTCTGTACTGAATGTTGGCCAAGAGAAGCAATCATGTTAGTAGGAAGAACAAATGTTTTCTCTAGATCTTTGCTTTTGGAGCTACATATTTCTATATGATCTGTGAATCATTGAGATGCATTAATATGTTGATCTTATGTATGGGAATCGTACTAGTTGGTTTTGAATTTGGGCTACTAATGTGAACATATTACAATGCCAGGCCTGTGAGTATCGTGTGAAAATTTCGAACGGATCAGCTCTTATTTCTGTGTTCTTAGTGTTTACAAGTTACTAATAGTTCCTTATTTCTGTTCGCTCAGTGTTTACAAGTTACTGATCGATCACTAGCTAGCCTACTAATGCGCTCCTGGCAGTTTTAGTTCTGATGCAAGATCAGAAGTGGCAGTTTTTTGAATAAAAATGCCTACCTCTGAAGAAACTGACAAGATGCTCTGAAGAAAATGCCATGCGAATCTGAAGAAACTGCCAACAAAAACGTTCGCAAATGCCTTATCTCCCAGCGAACGTTCATCAGCTAATGCGATCCTACACATACACCATCCGACCTACTCGATCCTACACGAATAAATAGCGAATCACGCATGTACTACCTCCTTTCCTCTTTGCAGAGCAATTCAAAAATCTCACCAACCAAGGTACATGATGAGTGGTGGAATCATTTTTGACAAGGAGGGAGTACCTCATCTGGATGATTCGAGTGCACTCGTTTGACCATCATGCCGACGTGCGACCCAACACGGATGGGATGGCACGGGATGGCACAATCATAATTTCAGTTTTTCTAGTTTTCCAGGGAAAGCTGGCGCGCTAAGCCATGCCTGCTTATGCAATGAATTCCAATGACCGTCTCATTTCCCGTGACACGCTGGTTCTCCTACCTTCCGACTATAATTGCCATTTCCTGGCCTTCTCCGATGGCACCATGACCCAACTCGCCCTATCCTCATAAGCCCCCACCGGCCCAACGTCGCTCGCCCGCATATCCTCGCTCTCGCTACGTCCGCCATGACCCCGCCAGTCGACAATAGGTGACGCCGGAGACGGTCACCGCCGGAACTAGTGTTCTATTTTTCACCGGAAGGCAGACGGAGGGAGGAGGCATTATATCATTCTTTAGATGGAAATGAGGAGTATGAGGAGTTGTTAGAGAGCGACCGCCTGGCGGAGGAGCAAAGTATCACCGATTTGCGCTGCCGGCAGGGCATGGAGCAGCAGTGCACCGACGCTCTGAGTTGCGAGTAGAGCGCCAGCAACTGGGCCGACTACGTGGAGGCGGGCGCCTGGCAAATACTTGAAGGCTATTGGGCAAACGAGCAAGCGAGTTGGATGCACACCCACTAGATTCTTTTGTTGAGCTTTCATATACTTATAGCTCTAGTGCATCCGTTGCATGGCAATCCCTACTCACTCACATTGATATCTATTAATGGGCATCTCCATAGCCCGTTGATACGCCTAGTAGATATGAGACTATCTTCTCCTTTTTGTCTTCTCCACAACCACCATTCTATTCCACCTATAGTGCTATATCCATGGTTCACGCTCATGTATTGCGTGAAGATTGAAAAAGCTTAAGAACATCAAAAGTATGAAACAATTGCTTGGCTTGTCATCGGGGTTGTGCATGATTTAAATATGTTGTGTGGTGAAGATGGAGCATAGCCAAACTATATGATTTTGTAGGGATAGCTCTCTTTGGCCATGTTATTTTGAGAAGACATTATTGCTTAGTTAGTATGCTTGAAGTATTATTGTTTCTATGTCAATATTAAACTTTTGTCTTGAATCTTATGGATCTGAATATTCATGCCACAATTAAGAAGAATTACATTGAAATTATGCCAACTAGCATTCCACATCAAAAATTAACTTTTTTTATCATTTACCTACTCGAGGACGAGTAGGAATTAAGCTTGGGGATGCTTGATACGTCTCCAACTATCTATTTTTTTTGATTGCTCCATGCTATATTATCTACTGTTTTGGGCAATATTGGGCTTTATTATCCACTTCTATATTATTTTTGGGACTAAGCTATTAACCAGAGGCCCAACCCAGATTTGTTGTTTTTATGCTTATTTCAGTGTTTTGAAGAAAAGGAATATCAGACGGAGTCGAAACGGAACGAAATCAACTGGAGAAGTTATTTTTGGAAGGAAACACACCTGATGGACTTGGACCCCACGTCAGAAGATACGGGAGCTGCCCACGAGGGTGGGGGGCGCGCCCCCTGCCTCGTGGGGCCCCCGTGGCTCCCCTGACGTGCTTCTTCTACCTATATAACTCCATATACCCTAAAACTTCTAGAATGCAACATAGATCGGGAGTTCCGCCGCCAGAAGCCTCCGTAGGCACCAAAAACCAATCTAGACCCGTTCAGGCACCCTGCCGGAGGAGGCAATCCTTTTCCGGTGGCCATCTTCGTCATCCCGGTGCTCTCCATGACGAGGAGGGAGTAGTTCTCCCTCGGGGCTGAGGGTATGTACCAGTAGCTATGTGTTTGATCTCTCTCTCTCTCTCTCTCTCTCGTGTTCTTGAGATGATACGATCTTGATGTATCGCGAGCTTTGCTATTATATTTGGATCCTATGATGTTTCTTCCCCCGTCTTCTCTCTTGTAATGAATTGAGTTTCCCCTTTGAAGTAATCTTATCGGATTGAGTCTTCAAAAACTTGAGAACACTTGATGTATGTCTTGCCGTGGATATCTGTGGTGACAATGGGATACCACGTGCCACTTGATGTATGTTAAGGTGACCAACTTGCGGGTTTCATGACATTGGTAACCTATGCATAGGGGTTGGCACACGTTTTCGTTGTGATTCTCCGGTAGAACTTTGGGCACTCTTTGAGGTCCTTTGTGTTGGTTGAATAGATGAATCTGAGATTGTGTGATGCATATCGTATAATCATACCCACGGATACTTGAGGTGACATTGGAGTATCTAGGTGACATTAGGGTTTTGGTTGATTTGTATCTTAAGGTGTTATTCTAGTACGAACTCTAGGGCTGTTTGTGACACTTATAGGAATAGCCCAACGGATTGATTGGAAAGAATAACTTTGAGGTGGTTCCGTACCCTACCATAATCTCTTCGTTTGTTCTCCACTACTAGTGACTTTGGAGTGACTCTTTGTTGCATGTTGAGGGATAGTTATGTGATCCAATTATGTTAGTATTGTTGAGGGAACTTACACTAGCGAAAGTATGAACCCTAGACCTTGTTTCAACGCATTGCAATACCGTTTACGCTCACTTTTATCATTAGTTACCTTGCTGTTTTTATAATTTCAGATTACAAATACCTTTATCTACTATCAATATTGCACTTGTATCACGATCTCTTCGCCGAACTAGTGCACCTATACAATTTACCATTGTATTGGGTGTGTTGGGGACACAAGAGACTCTTTGTTATTTGGTTGCAGGGTTGCTTGAGAGAGACCATCTTCATCCTATGCCTCCTACGGATTGATAAACCTTAGGTCATCCACTTGAGGGAAATTTTCTACTGTCCTACAAACCTCTGCACTTGGAGGCCCAACAACGTCTACAAGAATAAGGTTGTGTAGTAGACATCAAGCTCTTTTCTGGCGCCGTTGATGGGGAGGTTAGTGCTTCAAGGTATATCTTTAGATCTTGCAATCGAGTCTTTTAGTTTCATGTTTTATCACTAGTTTAGTTTTTAAAAGAAAACTATAAAAAAATGGAATTGAGTTTGTCTCATACGCTTCACCTTTTTAATATCTTTCGTGAGTATGATGGAAAGGATAATTGTGCTCAAGTGCTAGAAGAAGAAATCTATAAAATGTTCTGCACTAAATCTTTGAATGATGAGCATGATTGCAATGTTGTTAGTATGAATTCCTTGAATATCCATGATGCTAATGATATGCAAAGTCACAAGCTTGGGGAAGCTATGTTTGATGAAGATGATATTTTTTGTCCCCCAAGCTTTGATGAGAAAATGCATTACGATGAAAGCATGCCTCCTATCTATGATGATTATTGTGATGACACATATGCTTTAAAGAATAATAATGAACCTTGTCATCTTGATCTTAATTTTCAATCACATGATAGTTATTTAGTTGAGTTTGCTCCCACTACTATTCATGAGAAGAATTTTTCTTATGTGGAGAGTAGTAAATTTTGCATGGTTGTAGATCATGAAAAGAATGCTTTAGGTGCTGGTTATATTGTTGAATTCATTCATGATGCTACTGAAAATTATTATGAGGGAGGAACATATGCTTGTAGTACTTGCAATAATATCGAGTTTCCTCTCTATGTGCTTAAAATCTTGAAACTATGCTTGTTTTGCCCTCCTATGATAGTTGATTATTGTTCTAATAAGTTGTTTGATCACAAAATCCCTATGCATAGGAAGCATGTTAGACTTAAATGTGCTAGTCAGATTCTTTATGATGCTCTCTTTATGTTTCAATTCTTATCTTTTATGTGAGCATCATTGAAATCATCATGCCTAGCTAGGGGCATTAAACGATAGCGCTTGTTGGGAGGCAACCCAATTTTATTTTTGTTCCTTGCTTTTTGTTCCTGTTTAGTAATAAATAATCCATCTAGCCTCTATTTAGATGTGTTTTTATGTGTTTAAATTAGTGTTTGTGCCAAGTAGAACCTTTGGGAAGACTTGGGGAAAGTCTTGTTGATCATGCTGTCAAAAACAGAAATTTTAGCGCTCACGAGAATTGCTGCCATTTTTTATTGGAGAGTGCTATTTAGTTAATTCTTTTTGAATATGATTAATGGATAAATTTCTCAGGTCCATCAATTTATTTGAGAATTATATGAGTTCCAGAAGTATACGTTTGATTTAGATTACTACAGACTGTTCTGTTTTTGACAGATTCTGTTTTTCATGTGTTGCTTACTTATTTTGATGAATCTATGGCTAGTAAAATAGTTTATAAACCATAGAGAAGTTGTAATACAGTTGGTTTAACACCAATATAAATAAAGAATGAGTTCATTACAGTACCTTGAAGTGGTGATTTATTTTCTTATACTAACGAAGCTTACGAGTTTTCTACTTTAAGTTTTGTGTTGTGAAGTTTTCAGGTTTTGTGTAAGTATTCGATGGACTATGGAATAAGGAGTGGCAAGAGCCTAAGATTGTGGATGCCCAAGGCACCCCAAGGTAATATTCAAGGACAACCAAGAGCCTAAGCTTGGGGATGCCCCGGAAGGCATCCCCTCTTTCGTCTTCGTTCATCGGTAACTTTACTTGGAGCTATATTTTTATTCGCCACATGATATGTGTTTTGCTTGGAGCATTAATTTATTTTGTTAGGATTTGCTTGCTGTTATTTAGAACAATGTTTTTCATCTTTTATTTCAATAAAGGTGGTATTGATAGCCTTTACTATGCCTATGTTACAAGTATACATGTTGCTGTTTGAAAACAGAAAGTTTACCGCTGTTGCAATAATTCCCTAGAAAAGTCAGAATGTGATAAAATGTTGAAACCTTTTTCATATTAACATCTGATAAATTTACTACAGTGGGAATTTTCTTTTATAATTTTTGGAGTTAGGGAAGTATGGATGTTGCAGCATTCTTTACAGACTATCCTGTTTAGGCAGATTGCTGTTATGTTTGCATTGTTTGCATATGTTTGCTTCTTTAATGATTCTATTTGAGGATAGGACTATTAAATATGCAGAGGCATTTAGTATGCAATGTTGAATAATAATTTTAGTGATTTGCTACAGTATAGTATAATAAGGTGTTTGCAATGGTTTATACAAACTTATCTCACGAGTCCTTGTTGAGTTTTGTGTGGATGAAGCTTTTGAGATTTAGGGAGACCGTGATATGAGAGGAATTAAGGAGACACAAAATCTCAAGCTTGGTGATGCCCAAGGCATCCCAAGATAATATTTCAAGAAGTCTCAAGCATCTAAGCTTGGGGATGCCCCGGTTGGCATCCCACCTTTCTTCTTCAACAATTATCGGTTAGTATCGGTTGATCCTAAGTTTTTGCTTCTTCACATGATGTTTGATATTCTTAGAATGTCATTTTATTTTGCTTTGCTTGTTGTTTGAATAAAATACCAAAGATCTGAAATTCTTAAATGTTAGAGAGTCTTCACATAGTTGCATAATTATTCGCCTACTCATTGATCTTCACTTAAATCTTTCGGAGTAGTTTGTCATTTGCTCTAGTGCTTCACTTATATATTTTAGAGCACGGTGGAGGTTTTATTTTATAGAAAAAGACGAACTCTCATGCTTCACTTAGATTATTTTGAGAGTCTGAAATAGCATGGTAATTTGCTTAAAATCCTAATATGCTAGGTATACAAGATTAATAATAAAATTCTCTTATGAGTGTGTTGAATACTAAGAGAAGTTTGATACTTGATGATTGTTTTGAGATATGAGGATTGTGATATTAGAGTCATGCTAGTTGAGTAGTTGTGAATTTGAGAGATACTTGTGTTGATGTTTGTGATTCCCGTAGCATGCACATATGGTGAACCGTTATGTGATGAAGTCGGAGCATGATTTATTTATTGATTGCCTTCCTTATGAGTGGCGGTCGGGGACGAGCGATGGTCTTTTCCTACCAATCTATCCCCCTAGGAGCATGCGCGTAATACTTTGCTTTCATAACTTGTAGATTTTTGCAATAAGTATATGAGTTCTTTATGACTAATGTTGAGTCCACGGATTATACGCACTCTCACCCTTCCACCATTGCTAGCCTCTCTAGTACCGCGCAACTTTCGCCGCTACCATAAACCCACCATATACCTTCCTCAAAACAGCCACCATACCTACCTATTATGGCATTTCCATAGCCATTCTGAGATATATTGCCATGCAACTTTCCACCGTTCCGTTTATTATGACACTCTTCATCATTGTCATATTGCTTAACATGATCATGTAGTTTACATAGTATTTGTGGCAAAGCCACCATTATTAATTCTTTCATACATGTCACTCTTGATTCATTGCTTATCCCGGTACACCGCCGGAGGCATTCATATAGAGTCATCTTTGTTCTAGTATCGAGTTGTATCATTGAGTTGTAAATAAATAGAAGTGTGATGATCATCATTAAATAGAGCATTGTCCCCCCCAAAAAATAGAAAGGCCATAAAAAGGGGAAGGCCAAATAAAAAATAAAAGGCCAAATAAAAAAAGCCCAAAAAAGGGGACAATGCTACTATCCTTTTACCACACTTGTGCTTCAAAGTAGCACCATGATCTTCATGATAGAGAGTCTCCTATGTTGTCACTTTCATATACTAATGGGAATCTTTCATTATAGAACTTGGCTTGTATATTCCAATGATGGGCTTCCTCAAAATGCCCTAGGTCTTTGTGAGCAAGCGAGTTGGATGCACACCCACTAGTTTCTTTTGTTGAGCTTTCATATACTTATAGCTCTAGTGCATCCGTTGCATGGCAATCCCTACTCACTCACATTGATATCTATTGATGGGCATCTCCGTAGCCCGTTGATACGCCTAGTCAATGTGAGACTATCTTCTCCCTTTTTGTCTTCTCCACAACCACCACTCTATTCCACCTATAGTGCCATATCCATGGCTCACACTCATGTATTGCGTGAAGATTGAAAAAGTTTGATAACATAAAAAGTATGAAACAATTGCTTGGCTTGTCATCGGGGTTGTGCATGATTTAAATATGTTGTGTGGTGAAGATGGAGCATAGCCAGACTATATGATTTTGTAGGGATAGCTCTCTTTGGCCATGTTATTTTGAGAAAACATAATTGCTTAGTTAGTATGCTTGAAGTATTATTGTTTCTATGTCAATATTAAACTTTTGTCTTGAATCTTATGGATCTGAATATTCATGCCACAATTAAGAAGAATTACGTTGAAATTATGCCAACTAGCATTCCACATCAAAAATTATCTTTTTTATCATATACCTACTCGAGGACGAGCAAGAATTAAGCTTGGGGATGCTTGATACGTCTCCAACGTATCTATAATTTTTGATTGCTCCATGCTATATTATCTACTGTTTTGGGTAATATTGGGCTTTATTATCCACTTTTATATTATTTTTGGGACTAAGCTATTAACCGGAGGCCCAGCCCAGATTTGTTGTTTTGTGCCTAATTCAGTGTTTTGAAGAAAAGGAATATCAGACGGAGTCGAAACGGAACGAAATCAACTGGAGAAGTTATTTTTGGAAGGAAACACACCTGATGGACTTGGACCCCAGATCAGAAGATACGGGAGCTGCCCGCGAGGGTGGGGGCGCGCCCACCCCCCTAGGGCGCGCCCCCTGCCTGGTGGGGCCCCCGTGGCTTCCCTAACGTGCTTCTTCTGCCAATATAACTCCATATACCCTAAAACTTCCAGAACGCAAGATAGATCGGGAGTTCCGCCGCCAGAAGCCTCCGTAGCCACCAAAAACCAATCTAGACCCGTTCCGGCACCCTGCCGGAGGGGGCAATCCTTCTCTGGTGGCCATCGTCATCATCCCAGTGCTCTCCATGACGAGGAGGGAGTAGTTCTCCCTCAGGGATGAGGGTATGTACCAGTAGCTATGTGTTTGATCTCTCTCTCTCTCTCTTGTGTTCTTGAGATGATACGATCTTGATGTATCACGAGCTTTGCTATTATATTTGGATCCTATGATGTTTCTTCCCCCCTCTTCTCTCTTGTAATGAATTGAGTTTCCCCTTTGAAGTAATCTTATCGGATTGAGTCTTTAAAGACTTGAGAACACTTGATGTATGTCTTGCCGTGGATATCTGTGGTGACAATGGGATACCACGTGCCACTTGATGTATGTTAAGGTGACCAACTTGCAGGTTTCGTGACATTGGGAACCTATGCATAGGGGTTGGCACACGTTTTCGTCATGATTCTCCGGTAGAACTTTGGGGCACTCTTTGAGGTCCTTTGTGTTGTTTGAATAGATGAATCTGAGATTGTGTGCTGCATATCATATAATCATACCCACGGATACTTGAGGTGACATTTGAGTATGTAGGTGACATTAGGGTTTTGGTTGATTTGTATTTTAAGGTGTTATTCTAGTACGAACTCTAGGGCTGTTTGTGACACTTATAGTAATAGCCCAACGGATTGATTGGAAAGAATAACTTTGAGGTGGTTTCGCACCCTACCATAATCTCTTCGTTTGTTCTCCCCTATTAGTGACTTTGGAGTGACTCTTTATTGCATGTTAAGGGATAGTTATGTGATCCAATTATGTTAGTATTGTTGAGGGAACTTACACTAGCGAAAGTATGAACCCTAGGCCTTGTTTCAACGCATTGCAATACCGTTTGCGCTCACTTTTATCATTAGTTACCTTGCTGTTTTTATAATTTCAGATTACAAATACCTTTATCTACTATCCATATTGCACTTGTATCACCATCTCTTCGCCGAACTAGTGCACCTATACAATTTATTGTATTGGGTGTGTTGGCGACACAAGAGACTCTTTGTTATTTGGTTGCAGGGTTGCTTGAGAGAGACCATTTTCATCCTACGCCTCCTACGGATTGATAAACCTTAGGTCATCCACTTGAGGGAAATTTGTTACTATCCTACAAACCTCTGCACTTGGAGGCCCAACAACGTCTACAAGAAGAAGGTTGTGTAGTAGACATCAGGGAGTAGATAGTTAACTTGGCTATGATGTTGTCAATGTGGAAGTTCAATACTCCATATCTGGATCAGACCTGTTACTTTGCTCCGAATGTTGAACTTTCCATTTGAACATATGGAATGGGCAGTTATTTTTTTAAATGGGTTGTATTTGTCTGCTATGGGTTTAGAGGCTGACTTGTGGGCCTACCAGGTTTACACATACACAATCAGGAGATGATTGTATGTGGAGAGGATGATAGCAAGGACCCACCAAGGTCATGGCAGTACGCAAGCAAGTGCCTCCTTATTTCAAGCCAATAAAAAATGGCTCCTCCTAATGGATTTCTCACATTTGGGTCCCATATCATTATCAACGTAGTCAATAAACGAGAGAATTGCACAATGAGCGGCTGACACCAGGGACCCAGCAGCTCCCCTAGTTATCTTTGTTTTGGGTTAATTTGATAAATGCCACTCCAAATCTGGCGATTCCGAGTAATGCCATTGTAATTTCCAAACATTGAAAACTGCCATTTCCAGTGGCCTTTTTCGAAGTCTGGAGTGGCATTTTTCAAAGTTTGCAAAAATTGCAATGGCATTTTTCAAAGTTTGGAAATTGCAATGGAAATTTTATGAATCTCCATAATTGGAGTGCCATTTATCTAATTTGTTTTTGAGACGGAAGCAGGGTGTCAACTGGGCTGTGTGGGGCACTCTGGCCTGTCTAGACAGCCTTTTATTTTATGTTTATCACAAAACTAGCCTAGTAGTTTTTTTTCTTTCTGAAAATGGCTAGCCCAGTTTTTTGTGCTTTGTCAAGTATGTCGCTTTGTCATGCGTGTTGGGCTGCAAATCTTTCAAGACAAGGAGAGCTTCATTCGGCTGGCCCAAAAAATGGCCTATCAGTAATGAGAAATGGCTTGTACATTTTTGAAACACATCAAATCGGCAATTAGTTTCAAATTTCTTTTTTTCATTTCGAGATTTTAAATTCCATTGATTTTTATGCGTGGAAAAATTGTTGGATTTTATATTGATATACATTTATTTTTAAAATCAATTTGAATGTGACTCGAAATTTCAGGATTAAAAACAGTTCAGATTGAACCGAAATATGCAAAATTTCGTATAATTTTTTAACCGTGGCCACAATATGGGCTGTAATGCTAACAAAAAGAATATGGGCTCCAAAAAAACCTATAGAATTAGCAAATGGCTTGTAAATTATAAGAAATAATGACAGATGGGTTGTATGCTGTTTTTCACAGATTTGAGGCTTTCCTAAAAAAGGTTGACAGACACGCAAGGCCATGTCAACTTAGTCAACACATGAGAGCAGTGACTGTTGGATGTTCATCCAACGGCCGTCGTGCTTCTTCAATCTCTGCTCTTCTTGCTCCAGCCGCTCAAACAAGCGCCGATGGGACTACTTCCTCCCTCCTCCCGTGGCCGTCTATGCTGTCGTGCATGCCTCACCACCCCACCCTACCACCATCGCTGGTCTGGCCATCCCTCTACACACCCACACCTACTGGTATTCTCCAGCGACGGTAGACGAACCAGTAAACCCTCGTACTCCCCTCCACATGTGAAACAACTGCCGAGTCTTCCCTGGTTCCGTGTCATTCCCTTCCTAGGCCTCGTCGTTGTCCACCGCCCTAGTGCTCTCTACGCGGCGTGGTCAACATGGTCAATGAAGGACATCCATCGAAAGTGCACTCTATGTGGAGAGGCTGGCAGCTGGGTCCATGGCCACATGCAAGGAAATGGCTCCTTATTACACGGAAAATAATGATTCCTCCACCTGACAGCTGGGACCCACCGGAAGGGCCTCTGTATTTCACAAAAAAATGTTCTCGCCGCTGATAGCTCGGACCCACCAGCTATATCTTCCCACGCAAGGAAGTGCTTCCTTACTATGCAAAAATTGAATACTCCCCCTGCTAGCTGGGACCCACCATAGTGGGAGGCTGACTTGTGGGCCTAATAAGTTGACGGGGACGGAGGGCTTTGTCAACTTAGTCAATATGAACGATTCTAGCTCCAGTGACCGTACGATGTCCATCCAACGGTTGTAATGCTTCTTCAACCTCTAGTCTTCTTGCTCCAGTCGCCGAAACTAGCGTCGGTCGTGCCGCGTCCTCCTGTCTCCCGTGGCCGGATGTGCTACTGCGGAGGCCTCACTGCCCCCTACTACTCTTACCGCTGGCCAGGCCATCCCTCTACTCACCCACACCCCCTGATATTCTGTGGCGACGGCAACCTCACATCGAAGCCAAACCAGTGAACCCTCGTACTCCTCTCTGCGTGGGCATCCACTGCCGCGTCTTCCCTGGCTCCGCGTCATCCCCTTCCTAGGCCCTGCCTTCATCCACCGCCCTGGTACTCTCGGTGCGGCGTGGTCAACGCGGTCAATGAACAACATCCATTGGAAGTGGATTGTATGTTGAGAGGCCGACAGCTGCGTCCACGGCCGCACACAGGGAAATGCCTCCTTATTACGCAGAAAATAATGATTCCTCCACCTTACAGCTGGGACCCACCGGACGGGCCACCATATTTCATGAAAAAACGTTTCCCCCTGACTGCTAGGACCCACCAGCTACAACCTCACACGCAAGGAAGTGCGTCCATATTACGGACAAAAAATGATTCGCCCCCTGACTGCTGGGACCCACCAGCTACATCTTCGCACGCAAATAAGTGCCTCTTTATCCTCCCTGACAGTCGGGACCCACCTGGTCGAAGCGTATGTAGCGTTGTCATTCTGGTCGCGAACATGTACGTACATACTGGTCGATCGGTCTATTTGCATGCTGCAGCAATGAACCGTGGCCGAGTAAGGAAGGGCACATTTCGTAGTAGAGGTGCGCACGTAGCGTGTACACGTACGTACAGCCAGGGTGCAAGAAAGTAAATACAGCCATGTACGTACATACGGGCAGGGTCTCCAACGCCTACTCACGCATACGTACGGCCAGGGCTCATGTACATGGCTGGGTCAGAACAAAGAAACTGCGTCGTCGTGTTCATTGGGAGCCAACCGGCTTGGACGGAACAACCGATCGAAACGAGGCCTAGCGTACTGCGGAACGGAGGAAACGGCCTTGTGTTCAACCAGCCATAGTCGAAATGGGATCCCATTGATACGTCTCCGCCGTATCTACTTTTCCAAATACTTTTGCCCATGTTTTGGACTCTAACTTGCATAATTTGAATGGAACTAACCCGGACTGACGTTGTTTTCAGCAGAATTGCCATGGTGTTATTTTGTGCAGAAATAAAAGTTCTCGGAATGACCTGAAAATCAACGGAGATTATTTCTGGAATATATAAAAATATTGGCGAAAAGATCCACATCAGGGGGCCCACACCCTGTCCATGAGGGTGTGGGGCGCGCCTACACCCCTGGGCGTGCCCCGTGCCTCGTGGGCCCCCTGACGCTCCACCGACCTCAATTCCAACTCCATATATTCGTGTTCGGGGAGGAAAAAATCAGAGAGAAGGATTCATCGCATTTTATGATACAGAGCCGCTGCCAAGCCCTAAACTCTCTCGGGAGGGCTAATCTGGAGTCCGTTCGGGGCTCCGGAGAGGGGAATCTATCGCCATCGTCATCACCAACCTTCCTCCATCACCAATTTCATTATGCTCACCGCAGTGCATGAGTAATTCCATCATAGGCTTGCTGGATGGTGATGGGTTGGATGAGATTTATCATGTAATCGAGTTAGTTTTGTTAGGGTTTGATCCCTAGTATCCACTATGTTCTGAGATAGATATTGCTATGACTTTTCTATGCTTAATGCTTGTCACTAGGGCCCGAGTGCCATGATTTTAGATCTGAACCTATTATGTTTTCATGAATATATGTGAGTTCTTGATCCTGTCTTGCAAGTCTATAGTCACCTATTATGTGTTATGATCTGTCGGTGGACAAAAGTAGGGGCTCTCCTTTTGCACCCCTTATCTTGTGCACGGGCAGTCAGAGTCGTGCCCACGGCCACACTAAACAGGGTAGGGGAGGAATGCCAGAGAAACGCCAAGGCCAGAGACGCAAAGAGATCAAGCGGGTGAGGTGGACTCCCCCAGCAAGACTCTTACCGGGGTGGCTTCCGCAGCCTCGGTAGGATCCTTGCCGGGGCAACTTACCTGACGCCAACAAAGTGTACCACCCTTGAGCCCAAGGGGTCCCCATGCCATATTGGAACCAAGGCTCGGGAGGCACCTCCATGGTGGCATGCAAATCTTTGTAGAGATCATAGACACGCAAGATCAGACGGAAACCAGAAGACGACGACCCTTGGTGAGATCCTTGCCGAGGAGGTCCACAAGACCCCAGGCAAGACCCTTGCCTGGGACGACCGTGGTGCCGCAGCGAGACCCTTGCCAGGCCCTCGGCAAGACCCTTTCCGAGGATGCCCGCGAGGCCGCAGCGGTGCCCGCGTCTGCCAAGACTCCACCACCGCTCCCATATAGCTGCCAGCTCGACCAGCTGAGCAGGCATCTGCGTGGCAGCATGCAGCCTCTACACCAACTCAACAAGCACCTGTGTGGTGGCTGCTTATCTTCGTGAAGGCTCCATCACCGCGCCAGCCCTGCGGCCAGCCAACATGGTGCTACAATGCCTCGTCATCTTGGACGTGCGTCGGAGCTAGGCGAGGCGACGACAGCTGGGACGAGCTTCTTTGTCATCCCAAATAATGCAAGAGGGGCACGTGGCAGCGCATTAAATGCATTTGTCCGACGATGCCAGAGGATAGACTCAGCCCCTGTACACCTTTCCACCTCCTGTGTGCCACTGTGGCAACCCCTTTTGTCTATAAAAGGAGGCCCGAGGCGTACTGGAGAGGGATTCAGATCTTTTGGACTAGAGAGCCACTTCAGCTAGTTCAAGAACACAAGAACACCTCAATACACAGACAACCAGGACTAGGGTTCTACGTGCCTCCGCGGCCCGAACCTGGGGAAAAGATTTGTGTGCTGACCGCCAGACCCACTCTTCGCACAACCCCACGTCCGCCAACCGTAGAAGGGATCCCAGTGACCCCATAGGTGTCATTTCCCACCGACATGATCCGTTAACCCCGAAGTGACAATAATCGGGATACTTACCGGTGATGACCGTCGTTTGAGGACTTCATGTATTCACTATGTGTTAATGCATTGGTCCAGTACTCTATTAAAAGGAGGCCTTAATATCCCTTAGTTTCCAATGGGACCCTGCTGCCATGGGAGGGTAGGACAAAAGATGTCATGCAAGTTCTTTTCCATAAGCACGTATGACTATATTCGGAATACATGCCTACATTACATTGATGAACTGGAGCTAGTTCTGTGTCACCCTATGTTATAACTGTTGCATGATTGATCGCATCCGACAGAATTATCCATCACTGATCCATTGCCTACGAGCTTTTCATATATTGTTCTTCGCTTATTTACTTTTCCATTGCTACTGTTACAATCACTATAAAACTAAAAATATTACTTTTGCTACCGTTACCACTACTATCATATTACTTTGCTACTAAACACTTCGCTACAGATATTAAGTTTCTAGGTGTGGTTGAATCGACAACTCAGCTGCTAATACTTGAGAATATTCTTTGGCTCACCTTGTGTCGAATCAATAAATTTGGGTTGAATAATCTACCCTCTAAAACTGTTGCGATCCCCTATACTTGTGGGTTATCAAGACTGGTGCCGTTGCCGGGGGGCATAGCTCTATTTCTCTGAGTCCTTTGGGATTTATATCTATGGATCACTATGAAGAACTTGAAAGATCAAAGAGCCAAGATTTTTCCCTCAACTTCGAGGGGAGGTAAGGAACTGCCATCTAGCTCTAGACTTGATTCACCTTCTATTTTGAGTAAACTTGTGACACCTAGACCTGTTATTCATTCTGATATGTCGCATGTTATTGATGATGCCACTTCTACTTTGCATGATACTTATGATAAAACTACTTCTATGCTTGATAATATTGTGCCACTAGGTGAATTTCTTGATGAATAACTGGCTAGGGTTAGAGAGAATGAAATTATTGAAACTGATAATATTGATGAAAGTGATGATGAAGATTCTCCCCTAGATATGAATTGCTTGTTGTTCCTGAGGGTTATGTTATGGATGAAGAAACTGCTAGAGACTTCTTAGCTTGCAATGATAGATCTGATCTTAAGAAATTATTAGCTAAGCTTAAAGAAAAGTCTTTGAATGCTAGAATGAAATATGACGCCGCTGTTGCTACTTCACCTATCTTTATTACTGATAAGGATTATGATTTCTCTGTCGATCCTGAGTTAATTACTTTGGTTGAATCTGATCCTTTTATGGCTATGAATCTGAAACTGTTGTGGCACATCTTACTAAATTAAATAATATAGCCACTCTCTTCACTAATGATGAGAAAACTCGCTATTACTTTATCCTTAAGTTGTTTCCATTCTCATTAGAGGGTGATGCTAAAATATGGTTTAATTCTCTTGATCCTGGTTGTGTGCGTAGTCCCCGGGATATGATTTATTACTTCTCTCCTAAATATTTCCCCGCTCATAAGAAACAAGCTGCCTTAAGGAAATATATAATTTTGTGCAAATTGAAGAAGAGAGTCTCCCACAAGCTTGGGGGAGGCTTCTCCGATTACTTAATGTTTTGCCTGATCATCCTCTCAAGAAGAATGAAATACTTGATATCTTTTATAATGGACTAACCGATGCTTCCAGAGACTACCTGGATAGTTGTGCTGGTTGTGTTTTCAGGGAAAGAACTATTGATCAAGCTGAATTGCTATTGTCTAATATGTTGACTAATGAAAATAATTGGACACTTCCTGAATGAACTCCTAAGCCAACTCCGAAGAAAAGGGGTATTCTATTTCTCAGTACTGAAGATATGCAAGAGACAAATAAATCTATGAAAGAAAAATGTATTAAATTTGAAGATGTTAAGAATTTACCACCTATTGAAGAAATTCATGGTCTTGATAAACCGACACGGGTAGTAAAGGTAAATTCTCTCTATAGATTTGATAAATGCAAAATCCCAATTACTAAGTTCGCTAGCCAATGCTTGGATGAGTTTGGTGACATTATGGTTAAACAGGAAGACTACAATGCTTATGTTGGTAGACAATTGAAACGAAATGCTGATATGCTTGAACACTTGAGTGATTATATGGCTAGTGTTAAAGGTGAACTTAAACTTATTAGTAAACATGCTTCTATGGTTACCCCTCAAGTAGAACAAGTAATTAAGGCTCAGAATGATTGCTCAACGAATTAAATAATAAGAGAAATGATAATGCAGTTAGAGTTATGACTAGAGGGGGTAAGATGACTCAGGAACCTTTGTACCCTGAGGGCCACCCTAACAGAATTGAGAAGGATTCCCAAAGAACTAATGTAGATGCACCTAGTCCTTCTAAGGGGAAGAAAAACAAAAATGATAGGACGTTGCATGCTTCTAGTGAACCTATTGTTGACACACCTGAGAATCCCAATGATATTTCTATTTCTGCTGCTGAAACACAATCTGGTAATGAACATGAACCTAGTGATAATGTTAATGAAAATGTTCATGTTGATGCTCAACCTAGCAATGATAATGATGTAGAAATTGAACCTCCTGTTGATCTTGATAACCCACAATCAAAGAATCAATGTTATGATAAGAGAGACTTTGTTGCTAGGAAGCACGGTAAATAAAGAGAACCATGGGTTCAGAAACCCATGCATTTTCCTCCTAAACCATCCAACAAAAAGGATGATGAGGATTTTGAGCTCTTTGATGAAATGATTAGACCTATCTTTTTGCATATGCGTTTGACTGATATGCTTAAAATGAACCCTTATGCTAAATACATGAAAGATATTGTTACAAATAAAAGAAAGATACCGGATGTTGAAATTTCCACCATGCTTGCTAATTACACTTTTAAGGCTGGAATACCAAAGAAACTAGGAGATCCCGGAGTACCAACTATACCATGATCTATTAAAAGAAACTATGTAAAAACTGTTTTATGTGATCTTGGAGCCGGTGTTAGTGTGATGCCTCTCTCTTTGTATCGTAGACTTGATTTGAATAAGTTGACACCTACTGAAATATCTTTGCAAATGGCTGATAAATCAACTGCTATACATGTCGGTATTTGTGAGGATGTGCATGTTGTGGTTGCAAATGTTACTATTTTAATGGACTTTGTTATTCTTGATATTCCCGAGGACGATAGTATGTCGATTATCCTTGGTAGACCCTTTCTGAATACTGCAGGGGCTGTTATTGATTGCAACAAAGGCAATGCCACTTTTCATGTTAATGGTAATGAGCATAGGGTACACATTTCGAGGAAACAACCTCAAGTCCACAGTATCAGTTCTATTGGAAAATTTTCAACAATTACTATTTGAGGTTTTCAATTTCCTCTTCCTACTGTCAAGAAGAAATATGATATTCTTATTGTTGGGGATGTGCATATCCCCGTTGAGGTAACCTAGTGTTATTCAAAAATTCTCTAGTTTCATGTTATTCGGAAAGAGTGTGTTAACAAGACTTGATCAACCTTGTTAGTGGATTCCTTTTGATGAGCATGAGATGGATGAATTTAGAAAGCACAACTCTCTGTACCCTCCTTTTACTTTCTGTTATTTATATGAAAAATAAAGCAAAATTAGTATTTTCTGCCTGTTTTCTGAATTATCCGTGCAATAAAAAAATACCCCGAAAACAAAATTTCTCCAAATGCCCTGAAAATGAAATATGATTTTTTCTAGAATATTTGAGGATTTTAAGCACTAAGAACACAGCAGGGGGAGCAGCCACGTGCCCACGAGGATGGAGGGTGCGCCCACCCCCTGGGCGTGCCCCTGCCTCGTGGACCCCACGTGGGTCCCCTCCACTTACCCTTGCACCCACACACTTCGTCTTGCTCTAGAAAAAATCACTAGCCAGCTCAAACCCGAGCTCTTGCTCATCTTGCTGCCATTTTCGATCTCCTTGCTCAAAGCTCCATTCGCAAAACTGCTTTGGGAGATTGTTCTTCTGTTTGTGACTCCTCCAATGGTCCAATTAGTTTTTGTTCTAGTGCTTTATTTATTGCAATTTTTTGCTGCTTAGGTGACCCTGTTCTTGAGCTTGGATGTCAAATTTATGTGGTCAAAAGTAGTTTTAATGCATGATATAGCCTCTAGGCACTTGTAGGAGTAGTTGCTATCAAATTTATTGAGTTTGGTTTAATTTTGTTTTGAGTCAATAAAAATTTCAGAAATTTTTCAGAGGAAGAAATATGTTTAGGAAAATGTACCAAGGTGGTTCCTCAAGGAATCAAGGACCCAGGCCCGCAATATGCAAGCCAGACAATGAACTTCCAAGGGATGCTCAAGTGCGGCCTTGTGAATGTCCGTCCGAAGATTTTATGGTTCAAGCAGGAATCAAGGAAGAATTTGACACATATGTGCGTAACACTGATCTTGAGAGCTTCGAGGCAGATAAGTGCCGTTAGTACCTCTATTTAACTGATTCCTTTGTGAGAAGATTTAAATTTACATCATTACACAATTCTCAAACTGTCCTGTTTGATCTTTATGATAAACCTTATACCATGGACTTAGAGGATTTTAATACTGCTTGTAAACTCCCACAATGGGGTAATGTAGTGAATCTCGCAAATCTGAATATAAAGATTTTCTTGCTAGTATCACTATGGGGGAATCTACAGAAATAACACAAAGTACCATAGGGAGCATTCATTTTCCTGCCATACATTATTTTGCTCTCTTTATAGGTAGATGCATTAACGGTAAGGACGAGGCATGTCACATGTGCATTCGCGATCTTAGTGTTCTCAAGAGTGTTGTATTAGGAGATAGACAATATAACTTGGGGGCCATTGTTGCACATAGGTTGCATAATAATAGTATTAATGGAGATTTCTTCGGTAGAATTTATGCAACCCGTTTAACTGATTTTCTTGAGATACCCATACACAGAGATAATATTGAGTTGCCTCCTGCTTATTTATATTATAATGCCATGGTACGTCATCAGTTTGTTGAGAGGAACGATCAGTCCCTCCAGTACCGACTAATGTTTGATAGATGACGCACCTATTATGTCGCTCTCCCTACTCCTACTTTCTTTGACTTTCAAGCAAAAAGGAGATATGTTATAACCAGGGAGGAGGCGAACGAGTACGAGAGGAGGGCGGAGGCAGCTCGCCTCCAAGCTGCAGCTCTTCGCCTCCAAGCTGCAGCTCTTCAGGCAGTAGCTGATGCATCTTGGTATGACCCCAGCTTCAACTTCGGATATCCACTAGGCCATCCATGGCCATAGACCAACTTAGGCCAAAAGCCTAAGCCTGGGGGAGTACGTATCTCTCACCGACATTACATTCATGTTCACACACTCATGCCAGTTGTCGGTGCTCATAGTTTTTCATTGTATCATCCATGCTAGTTTAATTTCTTTTTAAGCTTTCTTCTTGTGTGTTTGAAAAACCTTAAGAAAAACTAAAAAATTAGCCCTAGCTCTTAGCTAGTTATTTGCCATGCTTGTCGTAGTAGTAATCAAAAAGAAAACCCAAAAAGATTTCTCGTTCTTCTTTTGCTTGTTGGGAGCTTTCCCGTGTAAATAGTTTTATTTCTTTTCTTTGAGGGTCGAGAGGAGAAGACCATAATGAAAATGTTAAGTGGCTCTCATATGCATTATTGTTGATCTAACAAAGAGCCCATATTACCTTGTCTTCTCTCTTGAATTGAATGCTTGCAGATTCCAGCTTAGTCCAATGTATGTGCCCTATTATTATTATCCACACTATTCGGTCATGCAAGTGAAAGGCAATAATGACGATATATGATGAACTGATTGAGATGAGAAAAGATGGTATGAACTCGAACTCTCTTGTTTTTGTAAATATGATTAGTTCATCATTCTTGATTCAGCCTATTATGAATGAAACATGTTTGCAATGACAATTAGAGCTTATAGTTGCTTATGCCATGCTTAATTAGCTGGGACTTTATAATGGTTTACCTTGCGTGTCAACATGCTATTAAAATGGTTGTGATGTGGTATGATGGTGTGGTATCCCTCTTTGAACGATCCGAGTGGCTTGACTTGGCACATGTTCATGCATGTAGTTGAAACATAATCAACATAGCCTCTACGATATTTATGTTCATGGTGAATTATATCGTACTCATGCTTGCATTCGGTGTTGATTAATTTTAATGCATGTTCATGATAATTGTCGCTCTCTAGCTGGTCGCTTCCTAATCTCTTTCTAGCCTTCACTTCTACTAAGCAGGAATACTGCTTGTGCATTCCATAAACCCTAAAGTTATTCCATATGAGTCCACCATACCTTCCTATATACGGTATCTACCTGCCGTTCCAAGTAAATTTGTATGTGCCAAACTCTAAACCTTCAAATAAACATTATGTTTTGTATGCTCGAATAGCTCATGTATCAACTAGGGCTATCTCTATCCTCCATGCTAGGCAGCTTATTCTCAAGAGGAGTGGACTCCGCTCCTCACTCACGAGAAAATGGCTGGTCACCGGGATGGCCAGTCCCATGCTCAAATCAAATCAACATAATTGCAAACAAAACTCCCCCGGGATTGTTGTTAGTTGGAGGCACCCGTTGTTTCGGGCAAGAAATGGATTGATGCTTGTTGGTGGTGGTGGAGTATAAACTTTACAATTCTGCTCGAGAACCACCTATAATGTGTGTAGCATGGAAGATATCGAGATCTCTCGGTTGTTATGTTGACAATGAAATTATACCGCTCAAAATATTATTCATATCTATTTCAAAACCGAGCTCTGGCACCTCTACAAATCCCTGCTTCCCTCTGCGAAGGGCCTATCCATTTACTCTTATGTTGAGTCATCATCCTCTTATTAAAAAGCTCCAGTTGGGGAGCACCGCTGTCATTTGCATGTATTATTGTTAGTTTACATTCAGTATGACTTGACTGGATCTCTTTTACCATGAATTACAATTTCCAGTCAGCCCTTGATCTTTAAAGGTGCTCTGCATTTATGTTTTGCGGTATCAGAAAGGGCTAGCGAGATACCATCTTGTTATATCATATTATGATTGTTTTGAGAAAGTGTTGTCATCCGAGATTTATAATTATTGCTCGCTAGTTGATTATGCCATTGATATGAGTAAACATGAGACCTAAATGTTATTGTGAATATGGTTAGTTCATAATCTTTGCTGAAAACTTGAATGTTGGCTTTACATATTTGTAACAACAAGAGCAAACAGAGTTTGTAAAAGTTTTTCTTTATCACTTTCAGCTTATCAACCGAATTGCTTGAGGACAAGCAAAGGTTTAAGCTTGGGGGAGTCGATATGTCTCTGTCGTATCTACTTTTCCAAATACTTTTGCCCTTGTTTTGGAATCTAACTTGCATGATTGGAATGGAACTAACCCGGGATGACCCTGTTTTCAACAGAATTGCCATGGTGTTATTTTTGTGCAGAAATAAAAGTTCTCGGAATGACCTGAAATCAACGGAGATTATTTTTTAAAAATATAAAAAATACTAGCGAAAAGATCCACGGCAGGGAGCCCACACCCTGTCCACGAGGGTGGGGGCGCGCCTACCCCCTGGGCGCACCCCCTGCCTCATGGGCCCCCTCACGCTCCACCGACCTCAACTCCAACTCCATATATTCATGTTCGAGGAGAAAAAATCAGAGAGAAGGATTCATCGCGTTTTACGATACAGAGCCGCCGCCAAGCACTAAACTCTCTCGGGAGGGCTGATCTGGAGTCCGTTCGGGGCTCCGGAGAGGGGAATCTGTCGCCATAGTAATCATCAACCTTCCTGCATCACCAATTTCATGATGCTCACCGCCGTGCATGAGTAATTCCATCGTAGGCTTGCTGGACAGTGATGAGTTGGATGAGATTTATCATGTAATCGAGTTAGTTTTGTTAGGGTTTGATCCCTAGTATCCACTATGTTCTGAGATTGATGTTGCTATGACTTTGCTATGCTTAATGCTTGTCACTAGGGCCCGAGTGCCATGATTTCGGATCTGAACCTATTATGTTTTCATGAATATATGTGAGTTCTTGATCCGATCTTGCAAGTATATAGTCACCTATTATGTGTTATGATCCATTAACCCCGAAGTGACAATAATCGGGATACGTACCGGTGATGACCGTAGTTTGAGGAGTTCATGTATTCACTATGTGTTAATGCTTTGGTCCGGTACTCTATTAAAAGGAGGCCTTAATATCCCTTAGTTTCCAATAGGACCCCGCTGCCATGGGAGGGTAGGACAAAAGATGTCATGCAAGTTCTTTTCCATAAGCATGTATGACTATATTCGGAATACATGCCTACATTACATTGATGAACTGGAGCTAGTTCTGTGTCACCCTATGTTATAACTGTTGCATGATTGATCGCATCTGACAGATTTATCCATCACTGATCCATTGCCTACGAGCTTTTCATATATTGTTCTTCGCTTATTTACTTTTCCATTGCTAAAGTTACAATCACTACAAAACTAAAAATATTACTTTTGCTACCGTTACCACTACTATCATATTACTTTGCTACTAAACACTTTGCTACAGACATGAAGTTTCCAGGTGTGGTTGAATTGACAACTCAACTGCTAATACTTGAGAATATTCTTTGGCTCCCCATGTGTCGAATCAATTAATTTGGGTTGGATACTCTACCCTCGAAAACTATTGCGATCCCCTATACTTGTGGGTTATCACCTGTTCATTGGGAGGGGCCTGGCGTACCGCAAAATAGAGGAAACAGACTTCTCTTGGACCTCCTACGGTAGAAACGGGGTCCTGCTGATCCGGAGGGGTGTGGCATACCGCAAAACGAAGGAAACGGACTTGTGTTGGAGCGCTATGGTCGAAACGGGGGTCCTGTTCACTGGGAGGGGTGTGGCGTACCGCAAAACGGGACTCCACGGGATACTGTTCATCTCCACCGTTGACTGCCACCACGGGCTATTGTTCATCCACAGTCGACCTCCTCCAGCCTCCACCTGCGACTGTTCATCCATGGTGTCTCCCCTCCTGCCTCCACTAGCCACTGTTCATTGACAGGCTCCTGTTCATCCAGCCTCCACCACTCCTCCACCGGCTATTGTTCAAGAAGCCCTCCCCATGGGGTCCTATTCAACCACCCCTCCATGGGATACTGTTCATCAAGCCCTCCACCGGCTACTGTTCAACCAACCCTGCACGGGCTCGTCCTGTTCATCCAGCCCTCCATGGGGTCATGTTCATCCAGCGGCAACAGCCTCTACTACCACGGGGTCCTCTTCATCCAACCCCCCACCGGGAACTGTTCATTCAGCCTCCCCAAAGACACTCACTTTTCATCAAGAGAAGGAGGCAGCAGGTTCGATCGGCTTCAGTTAGCAGCAGTAGCAAAGGAATCACTCTGGTTCAGTTAACAGCAACGGATCAATCGGGGTTCAGTAACGTAGCTAGTGCAATCGCTCGGGTTCAGTTAGAGCCCAACGCCTCGCACACACGTGCGTATGTGTACGAGAGAAATGCACAAAGCTCCGTGCATCGCTCAGCCCCGACCACCCACCGCAACCGGGAACTCCCCAATATTTTCCTCACCTTCACTTCTACCACGGGTTTTTCCGTCATGGATGGCCCAAAGAATGTCATGCAGCTGCATCTCTAGCCCGCCCAGGACGAAAAGCCCATTTTCTATCATGATTTTTTGTCATAGAAGTAGGAGCCCACCACATCAATGATGATACCGGGTTTTGTCACAATTATCGTCATAAAAGTGTCATCAACATGACAGGAAAAAATTTCGTTTGGCCCAAAATGTCACAGATGTCTCTTTTTTTGTATTGGCTACACTTTGAATGTGACTGAGAGTTGGCTTGATGAAACACCTTGCTTCCTTCTTCTTTTTTTGTGGGGTACCTTGCTTCCTAGTGACCAGTCACTTGGCTGATCGTCCTAAGAATGCTTATATATGAATAAAGCTCTCTCATTTACCCGCAAAAAAGATTAAGCCATATTAATTGGAAAGGACGGAGTATGGACTAGCACTACTTTTTGGTGTGTCCTGTCAACTCGCAAAACAAGGAGAATCTTGCAGGACAAGGTGAAGCTGGCTTACGCCCTCTCCATCTACCTCAAGCCTGGTGGCTCGCAGGATGACGAGAAGCTTTTGACTAATGCAACCTACCCTCACCCAGGCGGTGGACATGCAGTAGTTCATTCAGTGTCAGATTGCTAGAGGCATACACTGTAGTACCATCATTGTTCGACTTCAGGAAGAGGCGAAGAGCCAAGCACAAGGTTTAGTAGTATGAGTACTACTACTACTAGTATACAGGTACTAGGAACTGCATGGTGGAGCGTCTATATTCTTATTTTATTTTAATCTCTGATAAAGTACACATTTATTCGGGAGAAGTGCGGAAAACGGCAGCCCAATAGTACTATTAAAAACATCGAACATGCAATGATGATATCGATCAACCATGCTCGAATATATCTTGGCCTCCGTGTGAGCTCGTCTATGTGTTCTCGCTCCTCCTCTCTCTTAAGGAATGACGGGTTGGCCATTTTGCCGTCAATTGAGATCGGTTTGCTCACACTCCGGTCCCACATGTCAGTGATATGCCAAGAGGAAGTGCGTTGACCGACTGGCCATACACGTACTTGGTTTTGCACCTTCATACTACTCCTCCCTCCATCACAGTTTACAGGGCGCGCTGCATTCTAATGCATTTCTCTCCATGCATTTCCACCACCAGAGAGATTTTAGACACATTTGATTTAATTCTAAATTAATTAGGGTGTGGAAACCGCAATCAAGTACAAAATTTTCTCCCGATGTAGGTGTGTACGCAGAGTGGAGTAAGTGCATGCATGTGTGTACCCGGGGTGGAAGCACTGCATGCATGTGTGTACGCATTATTTCCTCTAGTAATAGATGTCGTGCTATAACTACCAATGCTATTTTTCAGGTCGATCGCTAGTTGCCTTGGTCCCAGAGATTGTTGAAGCCCGCTCCATAAACAGTGACGGAGGGAGTAGTATGTGCGGATTCAAAGAAGAGTGTATTGATGGTTGCTTCTTCTGAGCAACTTACATTGGGAAAGGTGGGGCTTATGATTTGACTGCTCATTACTCACTATTAGTGTAGCGCAACAACAGGGTTGAGTCTCCCATGCAGTTGTGCACCCTCCATTCTTAAATATTTGTCTTTCTAGAGATCTCCGAGTGACTACATACGAAGCAAAATGAGTAAATCTACACTCTAAAATATGTCCATTTGAAATTTCTAAAAAGATAAATATTTAGGAACGGAGGGAGTATAATTTTGTGCATGGCACATGGACCCAGATGTTGAAGAGGCTTCTGGCAATGCTATCAAGATTCCAGCATTTGTTTACATAATTGATGTACCATACAAATAATTTTCCAGCGACATGAAATTGTACAATGCACTAAGCTTTCAGCTTTTGTTTCATGTGTCTTGCCATCCATGCTCTTTCGAAAAAAATAAAAAACTAACTTCCTTGCTAATGCATGTCAATGATTAGCAGATCAGAGCTAATATTTACATCACAACTGAATAAAAAGTTGTGAGAAGGTGTTAAATTAAAATTGATCCATGCTTTCATTGGCAGCAACTTCCCCCCAGCTCTGTCTAAATCATCAAGGCATGTTGGGAAAAAAGTAGCTGTCATGAGCATGCAACATTTGGATCATTTTGTGTAGTTCCACTAAAATAGAGTTGAGCGTCCCTATTCCGAAGATGCTAAGTGTGATTACAATAATAGAGGACTATTGATGAAACAATAAACACACAAATAGAAGCTGGTCACCTTTGCAGTATCTCTTAATACTAACTAGTTGGAGAAGATTAAGCAAATAGTTGGAGAAGATTAGGCTCGGAGTTGGATGAGGAGGATAGAGCAAAACCAACCTCCCTTTGTGCAGTCGCACTGAAATGTAGAGACTTTGCCCGTGTGACATTTTAGTACGACTACACAAAACACTCTTAAGAAAAAACTGATTTGTATAGTTCACCAAAAGGTCGCAATAGCAACGTGGTGAAATGGATAGCCCTATTTGCAAAAAAGAGGTAGAAAGGAAACAATTACTGGCCAATAACAGTTGATGACACATACGACGACAAAAAAGAAGCATATTCCTTATCCTAAGGGAAGATAACAACACAGTTGTGTTTGTCTAAAACGGTGTGAGGACGAGATTGCAATATAGAAAGTACGTTGGACGAGCTACGTTTTGGGCAAAGAACTATGGAAGATCCACATGCAGCGATGTGGGAAGACGGGTAGTGGAGCAACGCCGAAGGCATACCCGGGGGTCGTCGGGATGTAACTAGGAGAGTGGCGGTGGGCGGGATCTGCCCATACTGCAGTAGCAAGCAAGTGGCGTAGGCCCTACCGCGCCGGAGCTTGGTCAGAGAGAACGGCAGGTACCGTAGATCGGGACGTGCTGCCTCGACACCGTTGAACGGAGAAATGATGCACATCCTCCCTTTCCGCTTGAGGACGGGATGCGGCCGGATCAGTGACCAACGGTGAGAAAGAGAGAGAGGCCACCGCCGCCTTGTGTGATATACTCTAAAGAGAGACAAACCCCGGTAGGCAGGCTCCATTGTATATATTGGAGGGGGGCTGCCTTTTTCTCCATAAAAATCATTTTATATTCTATGTACGTGCCATTGAGCGATATAACTTTATTTAAAAATAACACGCCAACGCATCAAGTCGAACTTTGTTTCTTGCACGCGTGGTACAAACCTCTGTAGGTAAATAGCCACTATACACGCTCAAATTAGCACGTGGTCTGCCATTTCGTACAAAAATGAGTTCCACCCTGTACCCGCACGGGTGTGACTAGGCACGAAGCGTGAGTACGTGCACCTATTCTCTTCGTGTACATACACCACCTACGTGGGGTTGTGTGAGAGAGATACAAACGTAGAGGGATATAGTGTGTGTGTTTGTGAGTGTTTTTTGGGGGGGCGTGAGAGATAGACAGGGAATGTGTGTCAATGATATTTCAATCAAAAATGTAACATATGAAATGTGTGTGAAACATAGGCCTGGATATATCATATATATAGAGGGGGCGATCCACGAGAAGAGAGTGGAGGTATCATCAGCGTGAGGTATCCATAGAATCGAAGAGAGGGATGATGTGTGTGTGCGTGCTATCGATAAAAAATGCCATCGAATTTGTGTGTGCCCACGTCAAAAATATAGGGTGGTTGGCCTACTGGAACGTGAGAGAGGACAGGTGTAGTTTGTCTTTGTGGCATGGATACCTACCTATAGCGCTCGACTCTCGGTGTGTGTGGGGGGAGACCTAACTATAGAGGTACAATGGCTGGTATATGTGTCGAGGAGGAGAGAGACCTACCTTATGTATTGAAGGAGATCAATCGGCATACATGCATATGTGTAGGAGAGGAATAAAGTTTGGAGAGCGACATAGCTAGAGTATCAGAGGGGTTGGTGGTGGAGTTACTTCTCACAAATGGTGGGAGAGGCTTGCTAGACAAACAGAGGGCACGCCTGCAATATCAATAAGAGAGGGGATGTCTGCCTGTTTGTGCACGTGTGTGTGAGAGACGGGTGAGGAGGCATGCACGAATGATGAGGGGGACGATATGGTTGTGCTAAACAGACGTAACTACATAGGAAGATCAATCGTCCTTTGTCGGAGAAAGGACAGACATAACTTGTGAGGTACGTCGATCGATGTGTGGGGAAAATAGTTAAAAGTCGACCTAGGTATATGTAGGGAGGTTGATCGGTATACATGCATGTATGTGTTAGAAGCAAATAAGGCCCAGAGAGAAGGATAGAGAGAGAGAGGGATGCAGCTAGGAGGTGGTGCGAGAGGCATACTATATCGAGGGGAAGGAGTGTGCGAGTATGAGATCGATGAAAAGAGGGATGGTAGTGAGACATGGACGGTTAGAAGAGAAGAGGGAAAGCTTGTATTTCTGGTAGGCACACCTGGCTAGAGAGGCATATCGATCGGTGTGTGCTGTAAAGAAGGAGCTGGGGGGAGGCTGATGTCTACTATGTAACTTTATTCTTGTAGACTCGTGTTGGGCCTCCAAGCGCAGAGTTTTGTAGGATAGTAGCAATTTTCCCTCAAGTGGATGACCTAAGGTTTATCTATCCGTGGGAGGTGTAGGATGAAGATGGTCTCTCTCAAACAACCCTGCAACCAAATACAAGAAATCTATTGTGTCCACAACACACCCAATACAATGGCAAATTGTATAGGTGCACTAATTCGGTGAAGAAATGGTGATAAGAGTATAATATTGATGATAGAAATATATTTTTATAATCTGAATAAATAAAACAACAAGGTAGCAAATAGTAAACGGGCACAAAAACGATATTGCAATGCTTGAAAAAGAGGCCTAGGGTCCGTATTTTCTCAAGTGCAATCTCTCAACAATGCTAATATAATTGGATCAGATAACCATCCCTCAATGTGCAACGGAGAATCATTCCAAAGTTCCTATCTAGCGGATTACATAAGAAGAAATCATTTGTAGGGTACGAAACCACCTCGATGCTATTCTTTCCGATCGATCTATCCATGAGTTCGTACTAAAATAACACCAAATAATTTCAGATCTAACATTCTTAAGAAGTTGCTCCCCACTTCTACCTATTCTCTCAACATGCACACTATCCACATCATCTCTATGCCACATCATCAATCAGTTTGCAAAATCAGCCAATCACCCTTTTTCACCCTACGGGCATGGCCTAGAGAAGAATTTAACTCAGTTTCCCTACTTAAATTAACACCGAAGGCCAATGGTGTCAATTCGCAAACAAAAAAGAAAATCCCAACCTCTTCTCCTTCCCGCCCGTCCCGTCCCCTTCCCCTACAGGCTCCTTCCTTCATTCAGTTACCACAGCCGAACAGGCACTGCTCCACCTCTCCCCTTCGATCTATAAATGTTTGCCTGAAAAGCAAAAGCCCCATCATAGCACTACTCCTCTTCGGATTGCCCCTCCTCCTACCTAAAATCAAAGTGTATGGTCTCTTTTTGTTTCTCTAATGTTTCTGCGGATGGTGACGCCCTCCTTTATATCTTGGTTTGGCTGTAGGTCATTTACAATCCATGGTGTGGATTAACTCCTTGATTGGCGGGGAATGGAGATCATGCCATCTATTCATACTTTTGGGTGGGGCAGATCGAGAAAGGAAGGGTAAGGACTAATGTAATGAAGGATCGAGAGGAGGTAGGTGCCCACCATCGGGCTGGATCTAATGCCCACCATCAATCCCACCCCAGCGGTGGATGGAAACTGTCCTCCTCACATCGACTATGTCTTCTCCTTCCTACTCCTCTCTCTGGAACTTCTTCCCTTAGTTCTTTGTTTGTTGGCCCGGGCTCCTGGCTAGACAGAGTTTAGAATGTTTGTACAAGTGATTAGAGGGCAGATTCACGTTGGCATGTGCAACTGTCTGGCGCAACACTGTTTGTTCGTCAGATTTGGATGTCAATGATATATCGAGAATGAGCAACATGTATGCACACCCACGCACATGAAAGAATGGATGTATTTGTTCAATGTCATACAAAGAGAGAGAATGAACCGACCAGTATTCGTTTTCTGAATGCAGAGGAAGAAGTAGAGGGTCATGACCCTTGAGTCTGGGCTAGCCTATACAAGATCGTACACTGGGCCTTTATTTCTGATTCATGTGATTTTATATCTACAGATTCTGTCAAATCAGTTCACACATCTATTTTTAGTTACATTATGAGCGTAAAAAGTAATGCATGTTATATCTTTTGACAGCAGCAAAATAGAAAAAACATTTTCTGCTCATACTCATCAACCTACTTTTTGTTCACATTTCTTTCTCTTATTATAGAAGCATGATGTTATGGACCTACTTGAATGTTTCATATGCAGCTCACATATACAGGTCGACGTGTTCTCTTTTATTTCTTTTAGAATTTCCTTATGAGACGACCTCACATGGTACAACGTTAACCATGCATGTAGCTTTTTACAAACTACACTATGACTTCCACCTAAAAGTAGTAATTATGTTGCCTAAATTTAGAATGGTTATCAGTAATGTGGCCACATTTGTTTGTAATCAAGAAAAAACTCTCATTAGTACTATTTGGTTAGTTTCTACTTGCAACTCTGGCATACCAAATCCATAATATGTTGTTCCTATCTATAGGGTAATCACTTTGATCTATCTTTTTGTATTTGTTACGCTATTAGCGACTCTGAATTATCCCACGGTATGTCCGCATTGCTACAAAATTCCCAAAGCAATGCGCGGGGTACCATCTAGTTAATAATACTCAATCCAACACAAAGAACCTCAAAGAGTGCCCCAAGATTTATACCGGAGAAACAAAGACAAGAACGTGCATCAACTCCTATGCATAGATTACCCCAATGTCACCTCGGGAATCCGCAAGTTGAGTGCCAAAAAATATATCAAGTGAATCAATATGATACCCCATTGTCACCACGAGTATTCATATGCAAGACATACATAAAGTGTTCCCAAATCCATAAAAGTACCTAATCCGATAAAACAAAATCTCAAAGGGAAAACTCAATTCGTCACAACAAGATAGAGAGGGGAAAACACCATATGATCCGACTATATTAACAAAGCCCGTGATACATCAAGATCGTGACATCTCAAGAACACGAGAGAGAGAGAGAGATTAAACACATAGCTACTGGTACAAACCCTCAGCCCCGAGGGTGGACTACTCCCTCTTCATCATGGTCGTTGCCGAGATGATAAAGATGGCACCGGTGATGATTCCCCCCTCTGGCAGGGTGCTGGAACGGGGTCTAGATTGTTTTCTCGTGGCTACAGAGCCTCGCGGCGGAGGAACTTCTAATCTAGGGTTACTTCTGATGGTTTCTCTATTTATATGATTTTTTGGTGTCGGTTTCACGCGAAGATGGGCCTCAAGGTGAGCACAACCCACCGGGGCGAGCATGGCCCACCAGGCGCGCCCTGGTGGGTTGTGCCCTCCTCGTGGCTCTTCTGGCCCTCCCACGAAGCTTCGGAGGTCTCTGTTGTTCCAAAAAAATCATCAAAAAGTTTTAGCTCATTTGGAGAACTTTCATTTCTACACAAAAAACAACACCATGGTAGTTCCGCTGAAAACAATATTAGTCCGGGTTAGTTCCATGCAAATCATACCAAAACCATATAAAATTGTTCTAAACATGGCATGAATACTTCATAATTTATAGCTACGTGGGAGACATATAAGCATCCCCAAGCTTAATTCCTACTCGTCCTCGAGTAGGTAAATGATAAAATAAATAATTTATGAAGTGTGAATGCTAGCAAAGTGCATAAGTTTGATCAATGATAATTTCAATCACTTTTCCCAGCATCATAACAACAATTCTTTCTTATAAAACTTCTCATGTTAAAGTAGAAACCAATTCACATGTTAAGGTTCAAACGATGAATTCTCTTGAAACGCAACAACCTATGTTCTTAGTCACCAAGCAATTGTAATTCAACTTATTCAACAGAGTTTAAGTAAGAGCTCCACATACTCAACCATCATATAGTCTTCTATGATTGCTAACACTCACCACATACACATGAGAAAAACATTTCAACCGGACACACAGAAAGATAGGGGCTTATAATTTCGCCTCCCAACGTATTCACCTCAAGGGTGATGTCAACAATAATAACTCATGCTACCCATATCCAACTGGATATATGTGCCTGGATCTTTCCTCGCCACATGATGCTTGCCAAAAGGAAAAATAAAGAGGAATAGAGAGAAGAGCGTTGACTCTTTGCATAAAATTAAATACATAAAAGCAAAAGATAGGCCCTTCACAGAGGGAAGCAGAGGTTGGCATGCGCTTATTTGTTTGTATGCTCAATCCCTTAGTGCAAAAGAATGTCATGTTGTATTGCCCCCTTGTGATGGCAACCTTTGTTATGCAGTCTATCGCTTTTATTCTTCAACGTCACAAGTTCGTACAAACGCTCAATTTTCTCTTACACTAAATGATCTCACACTTTTAGAAGCAATTTTTATTGCCTTATTGCACCGATGACAACTTACTTGAAGGATCTTGCGCAATGCTTAGGTAGGTATGGTGGACTCTTGAAGATAAGATTTGGGTTTAAGGGTTTTTGGATGCATGAGTAGTATCTCTACTTGCTGCGGAATTTTTGGCTAGCAAGGATGGGGGCAAGCACCACATGTTGAAGGATCTATGACAATATAACTTCTATGTGAATATGAACGAACATAAACCATTACGTTGTCTTCCTGGTCCAATGTCAACAATTTTGGCATATAATATTTTGGTGGGGCCTCACAATCACAAAAGATTTCCATGATAGTGTATTTGTATGTGAAAGTTCTCTTCCTTATACTAATTATTCGTGAATTGTTTGTATGACCAATATTGTGATTGTCAAGCCTCAAAAGATTCACTTTCTAAACCAAATGTGAAGCTACCACTAGGCATGATATAATTTCAACTTCATGATATTCAATTCATTCAACGATTTACTCATAGGGTATAAGTGAAGCATAAGAGTAAATGACGAGCTACTCCAAAAAAGATATAAGTGAAGATCAAGCGGGTAGTTAAGTAAATAGGTAGCTATTTGAGGACTCTCTCTTATTCAAAAACTTTCATATCTAAGCATTTTATTAAAACAAAGAGCAAAACAAAATCAAATGACATTCCAAGAATAGCACACATCATGTGAAGAAACAAAAACTTAGGCTCAACCGATACTAACCGATAATTGTTGAAGAAGAAAGGTGGGATGCCTACCGGGGCATCCCCACGCTTAGATGCTTGAGACTTCTTGATATATTATCTTGGGATTCCTTGGGCATCCCCAAGCTTGAGCTTTTGTGCCTCCTTAATTCTTCTCATATCATGGTTTTCCTAAATCTCAAGAGCTTCATCCACACAAAACTCAACAAGGACTCGTGAGATAAGTTAGTATAAACCAATACAAAAACCTTATCATTCTCTACTGTAGAAAATCATTAAAATTAGTATTAAACATTGCACACTAAATGCCTCTGCATATTTAATACACCTTTCCTCAAATAGAATAATTAAACAAGCAAACATATTCAAACATAACAACAATCTGCCAAAACAGTACATTCTGTAAAGAATGCAAGAGTATCAATACTTCCCGAACTCCAAAAGTTATGGAAATTTTCCATGCTGTAGAAAATTTATCAGATCTTATTTTGAAAAAAGTTTCAACAATTTATCAAATTCTGATTTTTCTAGGGAATTTTTGCAACATCGATAAACTTTCTGTTTTCAAACTGCAACATGTAGGCTGGCAAAATAAGCATGGAAAAGGCTATCATTGCCACTTTTATTGAAATAAAAGATGCAAAAACATTATTCTAAATAACATCAAGCAAATCCTAACAAAATAAAATGATGATCCAAGAAAAACACATATCATGTGATGAATGAAAACATAGCTCCAAGTGAGGTTACTGATAATTTTGGAGACGAAAGAGGGGATGCCTTCCGGGGCATCCCCAAGCTTAGTTGCTTGGATGTTCCTTGAATATTACCTTGGGGTGCCATGGGCATCCCCAAGCTTAGGGTCTTGTCAATCCATACTCTCCTCATATCGACATCTCGCCCAAAACTTGAAAACTTCAATCACACAAAACTTAATGGAACTTTGTGAAATAGGTTCGTATGATAAAGAGCAAACCATTTTACTTTTGGTACTGTCAAAGACAAGATTCATAATTTTTCTCACACAATTCCTACTGTAGCATATCATTCCGCAATTTATAATGAGCAATATAAGCCATGGAAACTAGAAAACAAGCAAACTATGCATTGAAAACAGAATCTGTTAAAAACAGAACAGTCTGTAGTAACCTGTACTCCAACCATACTTCTGCTACTCCAAAAATTCTGAAAAATAGGAAAACCTAGGAAATTTGTCTATTAATCTTCTACAGAAATAGTCAGCATTTTATCATGCTTATGTTTAAAATGAGAATTGTTTTCCTGAGCGCAAAATTTTTCTGTTTTTCAGCAAGATCAAATCAACTATCACCGTAAGCCATCCCAAAGGTCTTACTTGGAACTTTATTGAAACAAAAGCAATAAAACATGATTACTATAGTAGCCTAATCATGTGAACACACAAAAAAGTAGGTAAAAGTGTTGGGTTGTCTCCCAACAAGCGCTTTTCTTCAATGCCTTTTGGCTAGGCATGATGATTTCAATGATGCTCGCATAAAAGATAAGAATTGAAACACAAAGAGAGCATCATGGACCACATGACAAGCACATTTAAGTCTAACCCTGATACGTCTCCAACGTATCTATATTTTTTGATTGTTCCATGCTATTATATTATCTGTTTTGGATGTTAATAGGCTTTATTTTACACTTTTATATTATTTTTGGGACTAACCTATTAACCGGAAGCCCAGCCCAAATTGCTTTTTTGGCCTATTTCAGTGTTTCACCGAAAAGGAATATCAAACGGAGTCCAAACGGATTGAAATCTTCGGGGCCGTTATTTTTGGAACAAACGCGATCCAGGGGACTTGGAGTGGACGTCAAGAAACAATCGTGGAGGCCACGAGGCAAGGGGCGCGCCTAACCCCCTGGGCGCGCCCTCCACCCTTGTGGGCCCCTCGTTGCTCCACCGACCTACTTCTTCCACCTATATATATATCCATATTACCCCGAGAACATCCAGGGGCACCACGAAACCCAATTTCCACCGCCGCAACCTTCTGTACCCAAGAGATCCCATCTTGGGGCCTTTTCCGGAGCTCCGTCGGAGGGGGCATCGATCACGGAGGGCCTCTACAGCAACTCCATGGCCCCTCCGATGATGTGTGAGTAGTTTACGTCAGACCTTCGGGTCCATAGCTAGTATCTAGATTGGTTCTTCTCTCTCTTTGGATCTCAATACAAAGTTCTCCTCGATTCTCTTGGAGATCTATTTGATGTAATCTTCTTTTGCGGTGTGTTTGTCGAGATCCGATGAATTGTTGGTTTATGATCAAGTTTATCTATGAACAATATTTGAATCTTCTCTGAATTCTTTTATGTATGATTGGTTTACCTTTGCAAGTCTCTTCGAATTATCAGTTTGGTTTGGCCTACTAGATTGATCCTTCTTGCAATGGGAGAAGTGCTTAGCTTTGGCTTCAATCTTGCGGTGCTCGATCCCAGCGACAAAAAGGGAAACGACACGTATTGTATTGTTGCCATCAAGGATAAAAAGATGGGGTTTATATCATATTGCACGAGTTTATCCCTCTACATCATGTCATCTTGCTTAAGGCGTTACTCTGTTCTTATGACTTAATACTCTAGATGCATGCTGGATAGCGGTCGATGTGTGGAGTAATAGTAGTAGATGCAGAATCGTTTCAGTCTACTTGTCTCGGACGTGATGCCTATATATGTGATCATGCCTAGATATTCTCATAATTATTCGATTTTCTATCAATTGCTCGACAATAATTTGTTCACCCACCGTAATACTTATGCTATCTTGAGAGAAGCCACTAGTGAAACCTATGGTCCCCAGATCTATTCACCATCATACAAGTTTCCAATCTATTTTATTTTGCAATCTTTACTTTCCATCTATATCATAAAAATACCAAAAATATTTATCTTATTATTATCATCTCTATCAGATCTCACTCTTGCAAGTGGTCATGAAGGGATTGACAACCCCTTTATCGCGTTGGTTGCCAGGTTCTTATTTGTTTGTGTAGGTACGAGGTGACTCGCGTGTGGTCTCCTACTGGATTGATACCTTGGTTCTCAAAAACTAAGGGAAATACTTATGCTGCTTTTGTGCATCACCCTTTCCTCTTCAAGGGAAAACCAACGCAGTGCTCAAGAGGTAGTAAGAAGGATTTATGGCGCCGTTGCTGGGGAGATCTACACCAAGTCATGACATACCAAGTACCCATCACAACTCTTATCCTTTGCATTACATTATTTTCCATTTGCCTCTCGTTTTCCTCTGCCCCCACTTCACCCTTTCCATTTTATTTGCCCTCTTTTCCTTTCGCCCTGTCTTTCCGTTCGCTTTTTCTTCGCTTGTTTGCTTGTGTATTGGATTGCTTGCTTGTCACGATGGCTCAAGAGAATACTAAATTGTGTGACTTTGCCAATACCAACAATAATGATTTTATTAGCACTCCGATTGCTCCTCTTACCGATGTTGAATCTTGTGAAATTAATACTACCTTGTCATGAAAGATCCGTTTTCTGGCCTTCCTAGTGAAGATGCCGCTACCCATCTAAACAACTTTGTTGATTTGTGTGATATGCAAAAGAAGAAAGATGTGGATAATGATATTGTTAAACTTAAGCTACTTCCGTTTTCGCTTAGAGATCGTGCTAAAGCTTGGTTTTCGTCTTTGCCTAAAAATAGTATTGATTCATGGAATAAGTGCAAAGATGCTTTTATCTCTAAGTATTTTCATCCCACTAAGATCATCTCTCTTAGAAACGATATTATGAATTTTAAGCAACTTGATCATGAGCATGTTGCACAATCTTGGGAGAGGATGAAATTAATGATACGTAATTGCCCTACACATGGATTGAATTTATGGATGATTATACAAAATTTTATTCCGGATTGAATTCTACTTCTAGAAATCTTTTAGATTCGGCCACGCGAGGCACTTTTATGGAAATCACTTTAGGAGAAGCTACCAAACTCCTAGATAATATTATGGTTAATTATTCTCAATGGCACACGGAAAGATCTACTAGTAAAAAAGTGCATGCAATCGAAGAGATTAATGTTTTGAGTGGAAAGATGGATGAACTTATGAATTTTTTTGCTAATAAGAGTGCTCCTACTGATCCTATTGATATGCCTTTGTCTAATTTGATTGAGAATAATAATGAATCTATGGATGTGAATTTTGTTGGTAGGAACAATTTTGGTAACAACGCGTATAGAGGTAATTTTAATTCTAGGCCGTTTCCTAGTAATTCCTCTAATAATTATGGTAATTCCTACAAAAATTCTTACGGAAATTATAATAATATGCCCTCTGATTTTGAATCTAGTATTAAAGAATTTATTACTTCGCAAAAGAGTTTCAATGCTTTGATTGAAGAAAAATTGCTTAAGATTGATGAGTTGGCTAGGAACGTGGATAAAATTTCTCTTGATGTTGATTCTTTGAAACTTAGATATATTCCACCTAAGCATGATATCCATGAGTCTCTCAAAGCCATGAGAATTTCCATTGATGATTGCAAAGAAAGAACTGCTAGGATGCGTGCAAAAAGAGATTGCTTTGTGAAAGCGTGTTCTTCTAGTTTTCATGATAATAAGGATGAAGATCTAAAAGTGATTGATGTGTCCCCCATTAAATCTTTGTTTTGCAATATGAATCTTGATAATTATGGGACTGGAGATGAGTCAACTTTAGTTAAAATGCGTCCCAAAAATTTGGAGTTTTTAGATCTTGATGCAAAAATTGGTAAAAGTGGGATTGAAGAGGTCAAAACTTTAGATAGCAACAAAACCTATCTTGGATTTCAAGGAATTTAATTATGATAGTTGCTCTTTTATAGATTGTATTTCCTTCTTGCAATCCGTTCTAAATTCTCCTCATGCTTATAGTCAAAATAAATCTTTTACTAAACATATCGTTGATGCTTTGATGCAATCTTATGAAGAAAAACTTGAGTTGGAAGTTTCTATCCCTAGAAAACTTTATGATGAGTGGGAACCTACTATTAAAATTAAAATTAAAGATCATGAATGCTATGCTTTGTGTGATTTAGGTGCTAGTGTTTCCACGATCCCAAAAACTTTGTGTGATTTGCCAGGTTTCCGTGAATTTGATGATTGTTCTTTAAACTTGCACCTTGCGGATTCCACTATTAAGAAACCTATGGGAAAGATTAATGATGTTCTTATTGTTGCAAATAGGAATTATGTGCCCATAGATTTCATTGTTCTTGATATAGATTGCAATCCTTCATGTCCTATTATTCTTGGTAGACCTTTCCTTAGAACGATTGGTGCAATTAATGATATGAAGGAAGGGAATATTAGATTCCAATTTCTGTTAAGGAAAGGCATGGAACACTTTCCTAGAAAGAAAATTAAATTACCATATGAATCTATTATGAGAGCCACTTATGGATTGCCTACCATGGCAATACCTAGATCTATCCTTGCTTTTATGCCTAGCTAGGGGCGTTAAACGATAGCCCTTGTTGGGAGGAAACCCAATTTTATTTTTATTCCTTGCTTTTTGCTCCTTTTTAGTAATAAAAAAAATTATCTAGCCTCTGTTTTGTTAGTTTTTTGTGTTTAATTAGTGTTTGTGCCAAGTAGAACCGTTGGGAAGACTTGGGGAAAGTCTTTATGATCTTGCTGTAAACAACAGAAACTTCAGCACTCACGAGAATTGCTGCAATTTTTTTATTGGAGAGTGATATTTAGTTAATTATTTTTGCATATAATTAATATATAAATTCCTCACGTCCAGAAATTTATTTTAGAAATTTTGGGATTCCAGAAGTTTGCGTTAGCTACAGATTAGTACAGAATGTTCTGTTTTCGACAGATTCTATTTTTCGTGTGTTGTTTGCTTATTTTGATGAATGTATGGCTAGTAAAAGAGTTTATAAACGATAGATAAGTTGGAATATGGTAGGTTTAACACCAATATAAATAAATAATGAGTTCATTACAGTACCTTGAAGTGGTGTTTTGTTTTCTCTCGCTAACGGAGCTCATGAGATTTTCTGTTAAGTTTTGTGTTGTGAAGTTTTCAAGTTTTGGGTAAAGATTTGATGGATTATGGAACAAGGAGTGGTAAGAGCCTAAGATTGGGGATTCCCAAGGCACCCCAAGGTAAAATCCAAGGACACCAAAAAGCCTAAGCTTGGGGATGCCCCGGAAGGCATCCCCTCTTTTGTCTTCATTCATCGGTAACTTTACTTGGAGTTATATTTTTATTCACCACATAATATGTGTTTTGCTTGGAGTGTCTTGTATGATTTGAGTCTTTGCTTTTTAGTTTACCACAATCATCCTTGCTGTACACACCTTTTGAGAGAGACACACATGAATCGGAATTTATTAGAATACTCTATGTGCTTCACTTATATCTTTTCAGCTATATAGTTTTTGCTCTAGTGCTTCACTAAAATCTTTTAGAGCATGGTGGTGGTTTTATTTTATAGAAATAATTGATCTCTCATGATACACTTATATTATTTTGGGAGTCCTTTAGAACAACTGGGCAATTTTCTTTTAGGCATAATAAAAAAATTCATATAAGTGCATTGAATACTATGCGAAGTTTGATACTTGATAATTGTTTTGAGATATGGAGATGGTGATATTAGAGTCATGCTAGTTGAATAGTTGTGAATTTTAGAAATACTTGTGTTGAAGTTTGTGATTCCCGTAGCATGCACGTATGGTGAACCGTTATGTGATGAAGTCGGAGCATGATTTATTTATTGATTCCCTTCCTTATGAGTGGCGGTCGGGGACGAGCGATGGTCTTTTCCTACCAATCTATCCACCTAGGAGCATGCGCATAGTACTTTGTTTCAATAACTAATAGATTTTTGCAATAAGTATGTGAGTTCTTTATGACTAATGTTGAGTCCATGGATTATACGCACCATCACCCTTCCACATTTGCTAGCCTCTCTAGTACCGCGCAACTTTCGCCGGTACCATAAACCCACCATATACCTTCCTCAAAATAACCACCATACCTACCTATTATGGCATTTCCATAGCCATTCCGAGATATATTGCCATGCAACTTTCCATTTGTTATGACACACTTCACCATTGTCATATTGCCATGCATGATCATGTAGTTGACATCGTATTTGTGGCAAAGCCACCGTTCATAATTTTTTTCATACATGTCACTCTTGATTCATTGCATATCCCGGTACACCGCCAAAGGCATTCACATAGATTCATATTTTGTTCTAAGTATTGAGTTGTAATTCTTGAGTTGTAAGTAAAAATAAGTGTGATGGTCATTGTTAGAGCCTTGTCCCGTGTGAGGAAAGGATGATGGAGACTATGATTGCCCCACAAGTCGGGATGAGACTCTGGACGAAAAAAAGAGGCCAAAAAAAAGAAGGCCCAAATTAAAAAAAATGAGAGAAAAAGAGAGAAGGGACAATGTTACTATCCTTTTCCACACTTGTGCTTCAAAGTAGCACCATGATCTTCATGATAGAGAGTCTCCTCTGTTGTCACTTTCATAAACTAGTGGGAATTTTACATTATAGAACTTGGCTTGTATATTCCAATGATGGGCTTCTTCAAATTGCCCTAGGTCTTCGTGAGCAAGCAAGTTGGATGCACACCCACTTAGTTTCTTTTGTTGAGCTTTCATACAGTTATAGCTCTAGTGCATCCGTTGCTTGGCAATCCCTACTCACTCACATCGATTTCTATTGAGGGACATCTCCCTAACCCATTAATACGCCTAGTTGATGTGAGACTATCTTCTCCTTTCTGTCTTCTCTACAACCACCAATCTATTCCACCTATAGTGCTATATCCATGGCTCACGCTCATATATTACGTGAAGATCAAAAAAGTTTGAGAACACCAAAAGTATGAAACAATTGCTTGGCTTGTCATCGGGGTTGTGCATGATTTAATATTTTGTGTGATGAAGATAGAGCATAGCCAGACTATATGGTTTTGTAGGGATAACTTTCTTTGGCCATGTTATTTTGAGAAGACATGATTGCTTAGTTAGTATGCTTGAGGTATTATTATTTCTATGTCAATATTAAACTTTTATCTTGAATCTTTAGGATCTGAACATTCATGGCACAATAAAGAAAAAATACATTGAGAAATATGTTAGGAAGCATTCCACATCAAAAATTCTGTTTTTATCATTTACCTACTCGAGGACAAGCAGGAATTAAGCTTGGGGATGCTTGATACGTCTCCAACGTATCTATAATTTTTGATTGTTCCATGCTATTATATTATCTGTTTTGGATGTTAATGGGCTTTATTTTACACTTTTATATTATTTTTAGGACTAACTATTAACCGGAGGCCCAGCCCAAATTGTTGTTTTTGCCTACTTAAGTGTTTCGCCGAAAAGGAATATCAAACGGAGTCCAAACGGAATGAAACCTTAGGGAGCATTATTTTTGGAACAAATGTGATCCAGGGGACTTGGAGTGGACGTCAAGAAACAAACAAGGAGGCCAGGAGGCAGGGGGCGTGCCTACCCACATGGGCGCGCCCTCCACCCTCGTGGGCCCCTCGTTGCTCCACCAACCTACTTCTTCCTCGTATATATATCCATATACCCCGAGAACATCTAGGGGCACCACGAAACCCTATTTCCACTGCCGCAACCTTCTATACCCAAGAGATTCCATCTTGGGGCCTTTTTCGGAGCTCCACCGGAGGGGGCATCGATCACGGAGAGCCTCTACATCAACTCCATGGCCCCTCCAATGATGTGTGAATAGTTTACTTCAGACCTTCGGGTCCATAGCTAGTAGCTAGATGGCTTCTTCTCTCTCTTTGGATCTCAATACAAAGTTCCCCTCGATTCTCTTGGAGATCTATTCGACGTAATCTTATTTTGCGGTGTGTTTGTCGAGATTCGATGAATTGTGGGTTTATGATCAAGTTTATCTATGAACAATATTTGAATCTTTTCTGAATTCTTTTATGTATGATTGGTTTATCTTTGCAAGTCTCTTCGAATTATCAGTTTGGTTTGGCCTACTAGATTGATCTTTCTTGCAATCGGAGAAGTGCTTAGCTTTGGGTTCAATCTTGCGGTGCTCGATCCCAGTGACAGAAAGAGAAACAACACATATTGTATTGTTGCAATCAAGGATAAAAAGATGGGGTTTATACCATATTGCATGAGTTTATCCCTCTACATCAGGTCATCTTGCTTAAGACGTTACTCTGTTCTTATGAACTTAATACTCTAGATGCATGCTGGATTGTGGTCGATGTGTGGAGTAATAGTAGTAGATGTTGAATCGCTTCGGTCTACTTGTCTCGGACGTTATGCCTATATACATGATCATGCGTGTCGGCGTTCTGGGAATGGGGGACCCCAGACTTGCCTGCCTGTGGCCTGCGGCGTGGCTCAAGTGGGGGCCCAGCGCAGCCCATCTTCATCAACACGAGGCTCAAGACCCTCGCGAGGGGCCAAGCCTCGCGAGGCGGACGACACGGCGCATCCTCAGGCACAGCGTCGTCAGGCTGGCTCGCGAGGAGGCGGAGAGTTCAAGGCAGGGTACCTCGCGAGGTGCCCATGACGCAAGCCATGACGACACGGGGCGCCAGGCGGGTGCCAGCGCGCGCAGCGTCCCTCTTTCCTCTTTGGTGCAAAGGGGGCAAGCATATCAGCGTAGTACCGAGGCATCAGGCAAAGGTTGCCACTTCGGTGCAACGAGACCAAGACCAGGAGGACTACGAGACAGAGGTCACCATGGAGCCCAGCGCGGCGTCATCACCAGAGCCTTTGGCAGGCGAAGACTGCTTTTGTCAGGATAGATGTACTCGTTGTCCCCCTTCAAAATAGCCCGCCATTGTTGGATCCCTTCCCGCTCAATATTTGGGGAGAGGACCAGGGCCTCTATAAATAGGACTAGCCACCCACATAGCAAGGGGGGGGGTTCGGTTCGGTTCGGTTCGGTTGGGTTCGATTCCTGGTTGTTCGGCCCGGGATCTGAGAGAAAAGAGAGAGACAGGCGACTGAACTCTTCATAGCAGTTCATCGCCACAGCCAAGAACAGACCCTCGCGAGGCTGTTCTTCCTTGTATTGTTCATCCACACCAGCCCCAAGAGGCAATCCATCCACCACACACCGGAGTAGGGTATTACACCACATTGGTGGCCCGAACCAGTATAAATCTTGTGTCTTTCATGCAGTTCTTTTAGTAGTTTAGATCCCATCGAGATGGAGAGGTTGAAGGTGAGATTTCCGCGCGCACCCCAGTGTTCGAACCTTAAGGGTCTGTCATAACCCGAAATCCCACATTTGGCGCGCCAGGTAGGGGTGCGCCAGAATTCGTCTTCCACCGCTCCGTTCTCCTCCGGCAGTCGCATCCATGTCTGACGCTCGTCGAGCCCGCGCCGAGCACCGGGCCGCCATCGCTTCTCGCGTCGCCTAGACGGCCCCCGTCGGTGGGCGTCCTCGTCGTTCCCCGTCGCCCGCCGTCAACGCCGCCACCGGCCCAGCGGGGGGCGAGCAGCAGGCATCGTCTCAGCACCCGTCCGTGCGGCAAGACGGCCGCACCGCCACCCCGTCACTCGCACCAGCTGGTTCTTCGTCCCGCGCGCTTCGCGCACCCTTGGAGGCTCGAGCTACGCTCCTCGCAGCAAACGAGCTCCTGCGCTACCGTCCCGTCGACGACGTCTACGAAGAATGCCTCGACCGCGTCGCCGAACTTGTCCGCGCCGCAGGGGGCTCTTCCGCGCCGTCCGTCCCTCTGTGCCGCACTCCGCCCCGCGCGGGCAACGAAGCTCCGGGAGCGCACCAGCCGCCTCCTCTCCAAGAAGATGCCGTGGTTCCAAGGCGACTGGCCCCTGGGCGGAACCAGCTCCACCACGCGCCATTGCAACAAGAGCGAAGCTGCCAAGAAATCCCTTGCCCGCAGGGGGCTGCCAGGGCGCTCCCTACTCCGGCACGCCGCGACCCTGCTCCAGCTCCGGCGCGTCAAGACCCCGCCCTGCTCCTAGCTGCAGCGCATGAGGACCCTCAAGACCAAGCTCTCCACCAACCGAGGCCTTTCGTGGCCACCGCGGGATGCCACGCCTACACCACTGAGCTGCGCAGCGTCGCGTGGCCCGGCAAGTTCAAGCCCGACCTTCCTCCTCGCTATGACGGCACAACCGATCCCGCAGAGTTCCTCCAGCTCTATGAGCTGGGCATCGAGGTTGCCGGCGGGGATGAAAAGATCATGGCGAACTGGTTCCCCATGGCGCTCAAGGAAGGAGCTCGAACCTGGCTCCTGAATCTGGCTCCAGGCACGATCTCCTCCTGGGACCAGATGTGCGCCCGCTTCATCGCCAACTTCCAAGGTACTCGCGACCGGCCGCCCGCCGTGAGCGACATGCGCCGCATCAAGCAACAACCCGGAGAGACCCTGCAAAAGTACATCCAGTGCTTCAACAGCGCGCGCCTCAAGATCCCCAGGGTGTTAGAGGAGGCCATCATCTCCGCCTTCTCTGACGGCGTGCGTAACGTTAAGATGAAGGAGGAGCTGGCGATGCACGAAGACCTCTGCACCTCCTTGGAGCTGTTCAACTTGGCGAACAAGTGCGCCAGGGCTGAGGAGGGACGTCTCTCCCACCTCGAGCTGCCTGCCGTGGACCCAGAAGAGAAGAAGCCCAAGGCCAAGTACGTGAAGCGCAAGGGGGTTGCCGTGCTCGCAGCCGAACCAGACACCAAGCGGGGCAACGATCTGCCTGAACCCTCCAGAGGCAGCCGGTACTGTGTGTACCATGACCTCCACACCCACAACACCAACGAATGTCAAGAGCTCCGCGCCGTACGAGAAGGAAGGATCGGCCGTCGCCCTGACCGTGCTGACCGGGGCTATGGCTGAGGAGGAGGAAGAAACCCAGGGCGCTGGGAAGACCGCAGCCCGCGCCAGGGGTGGCGCGACCAGCCTCGCAAGGAGCGCTGGCGGGACCTGCCTCGCAAGGGGGACTGGAGAGACCAGCCTCGTGAGGACCGCCCTCATGGCAACGCAGGCCTACCTCCGCTGCCGCCTCCACCAAGAAGGAACGAAGACCGCCATCAAGACGAGGGGGCTGGGGGCTTCCAGGAGCCACGCGCGATCGCCTGCATCCTGGGCGGAGCTCAAGCCCCAGCCTCCCAAACGCATCTTCAAGCAGTTTGCCCGCAAGGTGAATGCAGCCCTCCCCAAGCTCGAAGCAACGTGCCCCCTCAGGTGGTCGGCGTGCCCCATCACGTTCAGCTCGGCAGACCAGCTCAAGTGCGCGGCCACTGCAGGAGTCCTCCCGATGCTCTGCTCCCCGGTCATCAGCAACGTGCAGGTCACCAAGACCCTCATCGATGGCGGGGCAGGGCTCAACGTCCTATCCGTGGAAACATTCAACAAACCTCCAAGTGCCCTATGATCTGCTCCAGCCGACCAGGCCTTTCTCCGGGATCATCGACGGTTCCACAGTCCCGATCGGGCAGGTCCGCCTCCCTGTCACCTTCGGAGCCCGCAGCAAATACCGCACCGAGCTCATCGACTTCAACGTCGTCCACATCCGCCTGCCATACAACGCCATCCTTGGGTACCCAGCGCTGGCCAAGTTCATGGCCGTGACCCACCACGGCATCGCGACCTGGCATACCAGCGACGGCTGAGACAAGCTCGAGGGCCGGGACCCGAGGACGTAGAGTACCGGCATCTAACCAAATTTTGCAGGGACACATCTCAAGATATGGCCCAGTGCCGGGCGCAACCCGCCCAGAGGAAGGGCCTCGGGAGTCCCGCGCTGGCTCACGGGTGCCCAGATACGCCTCGCCTACCTCAACCAACAAGCTCTTGAGTGACCAACGATCGACTAATGGCCGCCGTGGCAATACCGTCTTCGCCCTTGCCCTTTCGCCTCTCGGCACGGCCAAGTCCATGCGCGCCTTGGGCCCGGGGGCTACTGTCGGCGTTCTGGGAACGGGGGTCCCCAGACTTGCCTGCCTGCGGCCTGCGGCGTGGCTCAAGTGGGGGCCCAGCGCGGCCCATCTTCATCAACACAAGGCTCAAGACCCTCGCGAGGGGCCAAGCCTCACGAGGCGGACGACACGGCGCATCCTCAGGCACATCCTCGTTAGGCTGGCTCACGAGGAGGCGGAGAGTTCAAGGCGGGGTACCTCGCGAGGTGCCCATGACGCAAGCCATGACGACACGGGGCGCCAAGCGGGTGCCAGCGCGCACAGCGTCCCTCTTTCCTCTTTGGTGCAAAGGGGGCAAGCGTATCAGCGGAGTACCGAGGCATCAGGCAAAGGTTGCCACTTCGGTGCAACGAGACCAAGACCAGGAGGACTACGAGACGGAGGTCACCATGGAGCCCAGCGCGGCGTCATCACCAGAGCCTTTGGCAGGCGAAGACTGCTTTTGTCAGGATAGATGTACTCGTTGTCCCCCTTCAAAATAGCCCGCCATTGTTGGATCCCTTCCCGCTCAATATTTGGGGAGAGGACCAGGGCCTCTATAAATAGGACTAGCCACCCACATAGCAAGGGGGGGGGGGGTTCGGTTCGGTTGGGTTCGGTTGGGTTGGGTTGGGTTCAATTCCTGGTTGTTCGGCCCAGGATCTGAGAGAGAAACAGAGAGACAGGCGACTGAACTCTTCATAGCAGTTCATCGCCACAGCCAAAAACAGACCCTCGCAAGGCTGTTCTTCCTTGTATTGTTCATCCACACCAGCCCCAGGAGGCAATCCATCCACCACACACTGGAGTAGGGTATTACACCACATTGGTGGCCCCAACCAGTATAAATCTTGTGTCTTTCGTGCAGTTCTTTTAGTAGTTTAGATCCCATTGAGACGGAGAGGTTGAAGGTGAGATTTCCGCGCGCACCCCAGTGTTCGAACCTTAAGGGTCTGCCGGAACCCAAAATCCGACAATGCCTAGATATTCTCATAATTATTCGCTTTTCTATCAATTGCTCGACAGTAATTTGTTCACCCACCGTAATACTTATGCTATCTTGAGACAAGCCACTAGTGAAACGTATGGCCCGCGGGTCTATTCACCATCATACAAGTTTCCAATCTATTTTATTTTACAATATTTCTTTCAATCTATATCATAAAAATACCAAAAATATTTATCTTATTATTATCATCTCTATCAGATCGCACTCTTGCAAGTGGCCATGAAGGGATTGACAACCCCTTTATCGCGTTGGTTGTGAGGTTCTTATTTGTTTGTGTAGGTACGAGGTGACTTGCACGTGGTCTCTGATAACCCACAAGTATAGGGGCTCGCAACAGTTTTCGAGGGTAGAGTATTCAACCCAAATTTATTGATTCGACACAAGGGGAGCCAAAGAATATTCTCAAGTATTAGCAGCTGAGTTGTCAATTCAACCACACCTGGAAACTTAATATCTACAGCAAAATTTTTAGTAGCAAGGTAATATGATAGTAGTGGTAACGGTAGCAAAAGGTAATGATAGCAAAAGTAATGTTTTTGGTATTTTGTAGTGATTGTAACAATAGCAACGGAAAAGTAAATAAGCGGCGAACAATATATGGAAAGCTCGTAGGCAATGGATTGGTGATAGAGAATTATGCCGGATGCGGTTCATCATGTAACATTCATAACCTAGGGTGACACAGAACTAGCTCCAATTCATCAATGTAATGTAGGCATGTATTCCGAATATAGTCATACGTGCTTATGGAAAAGAACTTGCATGACATCTTTTGTCCTACCCTCCCGTGGCAGCGGGGTCCTAGCGGAAACTAAGGGATATTAAGGCCTCCTTTCAATAGAGTACTGGACCAAAGCATTAACACATGGTGAATACATGAACTCCTCAAACTATGGTCATCATCGGGAGTGGTCCCGATTATTTCCACTCCGGGGTTGTCGGATCATAACACATAGTAGGTGACTATAGACTTGCAAGATAGGGTCAAGAACTCACATATATTCATGAAAACATAATAGGTTCAGATCTGAAATCATGGCACTCGGGCCCTAGTGACAAGCATTAAGCATAGAAAATTCATAGCAACATCAATCTCAGAACATAGTGGATACTAGGGATCAAACCCTAACAAAACAAACTCGATTACATGATAAATCTCATCCAACCCATCACCGTCCAGCAAGCCTACGATGGAATTACTCACGCACGGCGGTGAGCATCATGAAATTGGTGATGGAGGATGGTTGATGATGACGAGGGCGATGGATTCCCCTCTCCGGAGCCCCGAACGGACTCCAGATCAGCCCTCCCAAGAGGTTTTAGGGCTTGGTGGAGGCTTTGTATCGTAAAACGCGATGAATCCTTCTCACTTACTTTTTTCTCCCCTAAAGAAAATATATAGAGTTGGAGTTGAGGTCGGAGGAGCTCCAGGGGCCCATGAGGTAGGGGCGCGCCCCCACCCTCGTGGCTAGGGTGTGCCCCCCTGGTCTTCATCTTTTGCAAGGATTTTTTATTATTTCCAAAAAGACGTTCCGTGAAGTTTCAGGTCATTCCGAGAACTTTTGTTTCTGCACATAAATAACACCATGGTAATTCTACTGAAAACAGTGACAGTCCGGGTTAGTTCCATTCAAATCATGCAAGTTAGAGTCCAAAACAAGGGCAAAAGTGTTTAGAAAAGTAGATACGACGGAGATGTATCAGTCTCCTACTGGATTGATACCTTGATTCTCAAAAACTGAGGGAAATATTTACGCTGCTTTACTACATCACCCTTTCCTCTTCAAGGGAAAACGAACGCAGTGCTCAAGAGGTAGAAACCCCACTTCCCATGCACAGGGATTTTTTTGAGCAAACAATTTATTGGAACAAGAATCAACTAGGATAGGAAGGAAAAACAAGCAAAACTTCAAGATTTTCAATACGTAGAGAGGAAACTTGATATTATTGCAATACCTCCAAGCATATGTTCCTCTCTCATAATAATTTTCAGTAGCATGATGAATGAATTCAACAATATAACTATCACATAAAGCATTCTTTTCATGATGCATAAGCATAGAAATTGTGGTACTCTCCACATAAGCAAATTTATTCTCATCAATAGTAGTGGGAGAAAACTCAACGATATAACTATCATGGGATTGAAAATTAAAATCATGATGCCAAGTTTCATGGTTATCATTATTAAATATACCATACATGTCATCACCATAATCATCATAGATAGCAACCTTGTTCTCATAGTCAAATGAACTCTCATCCAAAATGGTGGATTCATCATTAAATAAAGTCATGACCTCTGCGAATACACTTTCATCATTATAATCATCATAAATAGGAGGCATGCAATCATTATAACAAATTTGCACATCAAATCTTGGGGGACTAAAAATATCATCTTCATCAAACATAGCATCCCCAAGCTTGTAGCTTTGCATATCATTAGCACCATGGATATTCAAAGAATTCATACCGACAACATTGCAATCGTGCTCATCATTCAAAGAGTTCTTGTTAAACATTTTATATAACTCTTCTTCTATAAATTTAGATCATTTTTCCTTTCCACCATTATCATGAAAGACATTATAAAGATGAATAGTATGATGCAACCTCAATTCCATTTTTGTGTAGTTTTCTTTTTATAAAGCAAACTAGTGATAAAACAAGAAACTAAAAGATTCAATTGCAAGATCTAAAGATATACCTTCAAGCACTCACCTCCCCGGCAACGGCGCCAGAAAAGAGCTTGATGTCTACTACACAACTATATTCTTGTAGACTCGTGTTGGGCGTCCAAGCGCAGAGTTTTGTAGGACAGCAGCAATTTTCCCTCAAGTGGATGACCTAAGGTTTATGAATCCGTGGGAGATGTAGGATGTAGATGGTCTCTCTCAAACAACCCTGCAACCAAATACAAGAAATCTCATGTGTCCCCAACACACCCAATACAATGGCAAATTGTATAGGTGCACTAGTTCGGTGAAGATATGGTGATAAGAGTGTAATATTGATGGTAGAAATATATTTTAATAATCTGAATAAATAAAAACAGCAAGGTAGCAAATAGTAAATGGGTACAAAAATGGTATTGTAATGCTTGAAAATGAGGCCAAGGGTCCGTACTTTCGCTAGTGCAATCTCTCAACAATGCTAATATAATTGGATCATATAACCATCCCTCAACATGCAATGAACAATCACTCGAAAGTTCCTATCTAGCGGAGACCATAAGAAGAAATCATTTGTAGGGTACCAAACCACCTCGAAGCTATTCTTTTCAGTCCACCTATCCAAGATTTCATAGTAAAATAACACTAAATAATTTCAGATTAATAATACTCAATCCAACACAAAGAACCTCAAATAATGCCCCAAGATTTCTACCAGTGAAACAAAGACAAGAACGTGCATCAACCCCTATGCATAGATTACCCCAATGTCACCTCGGGAATCATAGTTGAGTGCCAAAACATATATCGAGTGAATCAATATGATACCCATTGTCACCACGAGTATTCAAAAAAGTATTCAATCCGATAAAACGAAATCTTAAAGGGAAAACTAAATTCATCACAACAAGATAGAGAGGGTCAAACACCATATGATCTGACTATATTAACAAAGCCCGCGATACATCAAGATCATGACATCTCAAGAACACGAGAGAGAGAGAGAGAGATTAAACACATAGCTACTGGTACAAACCCTCAGCCCTGAGGGTGGATGATAACCCACAAGTATAGGGGATCGCAACAGTTTTCGATAAGTAAGAGTGTCGAACCCAACGAGGAGCTAAAGGTAGAACAAATATTCCCTCAAGTTCTATCGACCACAGATACAACTCTACGCACGCTTGACGTTCGCTTTACCTAGAACAAGTATGAAACTAGAAGTACTTTGAAGGTGTTGTTGGATAGGTTTGCAAGATAATAGAGAGTACGTAAATAAAAAGTAGGGTCTGTTTAGATAAAGAAACAATAAAGTAAATACAGCGAGTGTGGAAAAGTGGTGGTAGGAGTTGCGAAATTGTCCCTTAAGCAATTGACTACTTTACTAGACCGATAGCAAGTATTATGTGGGAGAGGCCACTTCTAGCATGTCATCCCTGACTTGGAATTCTATGCACTTATGATTGGAACTATTAGCAAGCATCCGCAACTACTAATGTTCATTAAGGTAAAACCCAACCATAGCATTAAGACATATTGGTCCCCCTTCAATCCCGTATGCATCAATTTCTATGCTAGGTTGAAGCTTCTATCACTCTTGCCCTCCAATACATAGTCCTATCAACATATAACTTACCCTAGGGTGTGATCCACGTGCACAATCATATGATGGCCACCAAAGGACAGCAACATAACCACCAACAAATTAAATCAATCATAGCAATTCATCAACCACCGATAGGACAACGAAAATCTACTCAGACATCATAGGATGGCAACACATCATTGGATAATAATATGAAGCATAAAGCACCATGTTCAAGTAGAGGGTACAACGGGTTGTGGGAGAGTGGACCACTATAGATAGAGGGGGGAAGGTGATGGAGATGTTGGTGAAGATGGCGGAGGTGTTGGTGTAGATCGCGGTGATGATGATGGCCCCCGGTGGCACTCCAGTGCCACCGGAAGCGAGGGGGGGAGAGCCCCCCTTCTTCTTCTTCTTCCTTGACCTCCTTCCTAGATGGGAGAAGGGCTTCCCCTTTGGTCCATGGCCCGATGGCACAGGAGGGGTGAGAGCCCCTCCAAGATTGGATCTGTCTCTTTGTTTCTCTCTAGTTCTGCGTTCTCAGATTCTTCCCTTTCACCGTTTCTTATATTCCCGGAGATCCGTAACTCCGATTGGGCTGAAATTTTGACACGATCTCTATCCAGAAATTAGCTTTCTTGCGGCAAAAGGAGGGCACCAACCACCTTACGGGGTGGCCACGAGGGTCAGGGGCGCGCCCCCCTACCTCGTGGGCCCCTCGAGCATCGTCTTGCATGGATTCTTCTTTCCAAAAATCATATATATTCCAAAAAAATCACCGTCAGTTTTTATTCCGTTTGGACTCCGTTTGATATGGATATTCTGCGAAACAAAAAACATGCAACAAACAGGAACTGGCACTGGGCACTGGATCAATATGTTAGTCCCAAAAATAGTATAAAAAGTTGCCAAAAGTATATGAAAGTTGTAGAATATTGGCATGGAACAATCTAAAATTATAGATACTACGGAGACATATCAGCATCCCCAAGCTTAATTCCTGCTCGTCCTCGAGTAGGTAAATGATAAAAAAGATAATTTTTGATGTGGAATGCTACCTAGCATAATCTTGATCATATGTCTAATCATGGCATGAATATTAAGACACGAGTGATTCAAAGCAATAGTCTATCATTTAACATAAAAACAATAATACTTCAAGCCGACTAATAAAGCAATCATGTCTTTTTAAAATAACATGGCCAAAGAAAGTTATCCCTACAAAATCATATAGTCTGGCTATTCTCCATCTTCACCACACAAAATATTCACATCATGCACAAACCCGATGACAAGCCAAGCAATTGTTTCATACTTTTGACGTTCTCAAACCTTTTCAACTTTCATGCAATACGTGAGCGTGAGCCATGGACATAGCACTATAGGTGGAATAGAATGGTGGTTGTGGAGAAGACAAAAAGAAGAAGATAGTCTCACATCAACTAGTCGTATCAACGGGCTATGGAGATGCCCATCAATAGATATCAATGTGAGTGAGTAGGGATTGCCATGCAACGGATGCACTAGAGCTATAAGTATATGAAAGCTCAAACTGAAACTAAGTGGGTGTGCATCCAACTTGCTTGCTCATGAAGACCTAAGGCATTTGAGGAAGCCCATCATCGGAATATGCAAGCCAAGTTCTATAATGAAAATTCCCACTACTATATGAAAGTGATAACTCAAGAGAATCTCTATATGAAGAACATGGTGCTACTTTGAAGCACAAGTGTGGAAAAAGGATAGTAGCACTGCCCCTTCTCTCTTTTGCTCTCATTTTTTTTAAGTTTTTATTTTTTGTTGGGCTTCTTTGGCCTCTTTTTTTTGTAAAGTCCGGAGTCTCATACCGACTTATGGGGGAATCATAGTCTCCATCATCCTTTCCTCACTGGGGCAATGCTCTAATAATGATGATCATCACACTTTTATTTACTAACAACTCAATATTACAACTCGATACTAGAACAAAGATATGACTCTATATGAATGCCTCCAGCGGTGTACCGGGATGTGCAATGATCTAGCGTAGCAATGACATCAAAAAACAGGCGAGCCATGAAAACATCATGCTAGCTATCTTACGATCATGCAAAGCAATATGACAATGAATGCTCAAGTCATGTATATGATGATGATGGAAGTTGCATGGCAATATATCTCGGAATGGCTATAGAAATGCCATGATAGGTAGGTATGGTGGCTGTTTTGAGGAAGGTATATGGTGAGTTTATGGTACCGGCGAAAGTTGCGCGGTACTAGAGAGGCTAGCAATGGTGGAAGGGTGAGAGTGCGTATAATCCATGGACTCAACATTAGTCATAAAGAACTCACATACTTATTGCAAAAATCTATTAGTCATCGAAACAAAGTACTACGCGCATGCTCCTAGGGGGATAGATTGGTAGGAAAAGACCATCGCTCGTCCCCGACCGCCACTCATAAGGAAGACAATCAATAAATAAATCATGCTCCGACTTCGTTACATAACGGTTCACCATACGTGCATGCTATGGGAATCACAAACCTCAACACAAGTATTTCTACTAATCCACAACTACCCACTAGCATTACTCTAATATCACCATCTTTATATCGCAAAACTATTGCAAGGAATCAAACATATCATATTAAGTGATCTACAAGTTTTATGTAGGATTTTATGACTAACCATGTGAATGACCAGTTCCTGTCATATCTCTAAATAGATATAAGTGAAGCAGGAGAGCTTAATTCCTTCTACAAAAGATATGCCCACGCTCTAACAAATATAAGTGAAGCAAAAGAGCATTCTGCAAATGGCGGTTGTCTAAGTAAAGAGAAACAGGCAATCCAAACTTCAAATGATATAAGTGAAGCACATGAAGCATTCTATAAAGCCATACTCAAAAGATATAAGTGAAGTGCAATGAGAATTCTATAAATCAACCAAGGACTATCTCATACCAGCATGGTTCATAAAAGAAAAATGAAAACTAAATGCAAAAGACGCTCCAAGATTGCACATATCGCATGAACGAAACGAATCCGAGAACATACCGATATTTGTTGAACAAAGAGGGGATGCCTCCCCAGCATCCCGAAGCTTAGATGCTTGAGTCTCCTTGAATATTTACTTGGGGTGCCTCGGGCATCCCCAAGCTTGAGCTCGTGCCTCTCTTCCTTCTTCTCACATCGAGACCTTCTCGATCATCGAACACTTCATCCACACAAAACTTCAACAGAAAACTCGGTAAGATCCGTTAGTATAATAAAGCAAATTACTACTCTAAGTACTGTTGCAAACCAATTCATATTTTGTTTTTGCATTGTGTCTACTGTAATATAACTTTTTCATGGCTTAATCCACTAATATAAATTGATAGTTTCATCAAAACAAGCAAACTATGCATCAAAAACAGAATCTGTCGAAAACAGAACAGTCTGTAATAATCTGAACATTCACCATACTTATGTTACTTGAAAAGTTCTACCAAAATCAGGAAAAATAAAAAATTTGTATAGGAAGACAGTGCAAACAGAATAAGAACCATTTGACATTCCAGCTAAAAATGTAAAATCGTGCACTACAGCCAAAGTTTCTGTCCTGCACCGTACAAACCATCAAGCAAATGTAAACATCCTAAAGGCAAACCTTGGCACATTATTTTTATATTTAAACTTTATAAAAGCACACAACAGAAATAAATGACTCTCTAAAACTTCCGGGTTGTCTCCCTGGCAGCGCTTTCTTTAAAGCCATTAAGCTAGGCATATAGTGCTCAAGTAATGGATCCACCCGGATCCCAAGGTATATCAAAGCCAATTTTAATTAACAATGATTTGTAATTTAGTGGTGAGCACAAGGTAGCATATATCATGTAATGACGAAGTCTAACTCTCTTCCTATGCATAGGCATGTCATAAAAGAACAATTCATGCACACAAAGTAAAGGCCAATGCATAGTATAAACAGTTTCTTGCAATTTTATCGTATTGGAAACATAGAGAGGTGGAGATATAGTTCCTCTCTCATAATAATTGCAAGTAGGAGCAGCAAGCACATGCATATTATATTCATCAAAATCATCATGTGCAACGGTAAAGGGCAACCCATCAATATAATCCTTAATAAGGGAAAACTTCTCCGATATAGTGTAGTTGGGAGAATTCAAAAAGATAATAGGACTATCATGCGTGGGTGAAATAGCAACAATTTCATGTTTAACATAAGGAACTATAGCAAGGTCATCTCCATAAGCATAAATCATATTGGCATCTTGGCCACAAGCATAGCAAGCATCATCAAAAAGGGATATTTCGAGAGAATCAAAGGGATCATAATAGTCATCATAGAAATCATACTTCGGTAAGCACGAAGGGGAATTAAACAATGTATGAGTTGAAGAGTTACTCTCATTAGAAGGTGGGCACGGGTGATCAATCCGCTCTTCCTCCTTTTGTTCTTCGCTCTCCTCCTCATCTTTTTCATCCAATGAGCTCACAGTGTCATCAACTTCTTCTTCCAAAGACTCCTGCAAAATATTAGTCTCTTCTTGGACAGCGGAGTATTCCTCAATATATTGTTTAACATAGGTATTAGAAGCATAATTATCATAGCAATATTTAAGTATAGCAAAATTTTCAGATTTGTGAAAAGTAGCATCATACTTTTCAATCAAAGAAGCAATTTCAAAAGCACCCTTACAAGCAACAAATTCTTCAATTTGTTGAACATCATAGTAATTATAAACACCTTTAGCATAAGAAGATAAGATTCCATTATGAATAAACTCACATTGGTAGGGAAGGTGTTTCTTACGGTTTTTAGAACAACAAGTAAAATCATATAATTCACATAAATTCCAAGCATAGCATTGCAAACATTGAATTTGACTCCATAATAATTTCCCTTTTTCAGATATACGGTGTCGCACATAACAAGCATTCTCATATAAAGATTTGCCCTCAACTAAGCTAGTTGGGGTTTCAGCATGAGCACAAAGGGATCGAAGATGATCCAAGTAAAAAGCTTCAGCAGTGTGATAGATTTTGAGTGGTTCTTCAACCATTGGTTCAGTAGGAACAACTAAATTTTTTGGTATTTTGCGTTTCCTACCCATAACTAAAGATAGAAAACAACTAAGAACAGCAAATAAAAATTACTTAGTGATAAATCAAACAAGCACACACGAGAATATTCACCCCACACTATTGCTCCCCGGCAACGGCGCTAGAAAAAGGTCTTGATAACCCACAAGTATAGGGGATCACAATAGTTTTCGATAAGTAAGAGTGTCAAATCCAACGAGGAGCTAAAGGTAGAACAAATATTCCCTCAAGTTCTATCGACCACCGATACAACTCTACGCATGCTTGACGTTCGCTTTACCTAGAACAAGTATGAAACTAGAAGTACTTTGTAGGTGTTGTTGGATAGGTTTGCAAGATAATAAAGAGTACGTAAATAAAAAGTAGGGGCTGTTTAGATAAAGAAACAATAAAGTAAATACAGCGAGTGTGGAAAAGTGGTGGTAGGAGTTGCGAAATTCTCCCTTAAGCAATTGACTACTTTACTAGACTGATAGCAAGTATTATGTGGGAGAGGCCACTGCTAGCATGTCATCCCTGACTTGGAATTCTATGCACTTATGATTGGAACTATTAGCAAGCATCTGCAACTACTAATGTTCATTAAGGTAAAACCCAACCATAGCATTAAGATATATTGGTCCCCCTTCAATCCCGTATGTATCAATTTCTATGCTAGGTTGAAGCTTCTGTCACTCTTGCCCGCCAATACATAGTCCTATCAACGTACAACAAACCCTAGGGTGTGATCCACGTGCGCAATCATATGATGGGAACCAAAGGACGGCAACATAACCACAAGCAAATTAAATCAATCATAGCAATTCATCAACCACCGATAGGACAACGAAAATCTACTCAGACATCATAGGATGGCAACACATCATTGGATAATAATATGAAGCATAAAGCACCATGTTCAAGTAGAGGGTACAGCGGGTTGCGGGAGAGTGGACCGTTGTAGATAGAGGGGGGAAGGTGATGATGTTGGTGAACATGGCGGAGGTGTTGGTGTAGATCGCGGTGATGATGATGGCCCCCGGTGGCACTCCGGTGCCATCGGAAGCGAGGGGGAGAGAGCCCCCCTCCTTATTCTTCTACCTTGACCTCCTCCCTAGATGGGAGAAGGGTTTCCCCTCTAGTCCATGGCCTCCATGGCACGGGAGGGGCGAGAGCACCTCCGAGATTGGATCTGTCTCTCTGTCTCTCTCTGGTTCTGCGTTCTCAGATTCTTCCCTTTCACCGTTTCTTATATTCCCGGAGATCCGTAACTCCGATTGGGCTGAGATTTTGACACGATCTCTATCCAGAAATTAGCTTTCTTGCGGCGAAAGGAGGGAACCAACCGCCTTACGGGGTGGCCACGAGGGTCAGGGGCGCACCTGACACCCTGGGGCGCACCCCCCTACCTCGTGGGCCCCTCGAGCATCGTCTCACGTGGATTCTTCTTCCCAAAAATCATATATATTACAAAAAAATCTCCGTCAGTTTATATTCCGTTTGTACTCCGTTTGATATGGATATTTGGGAAACAAAAAACATGCAACAAACAGGAACTGGCACTGGGAACTGGATCAATATGTTAGTCCCAAAAATAGTATAAAAAGTTGCCAAAAGTATATGAAAGTTGTAGAATATTGGCATGGAACAATCAAAAATTATAGATACGACGGAGATGTATCAGTGGACTACTACCTCCTCATCGTGGTGGCCGCCGGGATGATGAAGATGGCCACCGGTGATGAGTCCCCCCTCCGGCAGGATGCCGGAACGGGGTCTAGATTGGTTTCTCGTGGCTACAGAGCCTTGCAACGGCAGAACTTCTAATCTAGGGTTACTTCTGAAGGTTTCTCTATTTATATGATTTTTTGGCATCGGTTTCACGCAAAGCTTCGAGGGTCTCTTTTGTTCCAAGAAAAATGTCAAAAAGTTTCAGCTCATTTAGAGAACTTCCATTTATGCACGAAAAGCAACACCACGGTAGTTGTGCTGAAAACAGCGTCAGTCCGGGTAAGTTCCATGCAAATCATACCAAAACCATTTAAAGTTGTTGTAAACATGGCATGAATACTTCATAAATTATACATACGTTGGAGACATATCAGGGCCTACACACACCGTGGGTGAACGGCCTAAAGTGAAAAGACGAATTTGCATGATGGAGCTAGAGAATGCTGAGGGAGGGTGAGAGGGAGGCTGGCGTGTGCATGCATGAGAGAAACTTAGCGCAAGCTACAAAGATAATAGGATTGTGTGGGTGTAAAAGATGAATAGAGATCATAATTCATTGTAAAAAGTGAATTCAGATATTTGAGGAATTTATCATAGTGTTTTAAACCGACACATGAGTGAATATATATAACTGTGATACGCATGGTGTGGTTATGAACATGTTATACTACGTATAATATATTTTATATAAAAAAACTAGTTGGTAATGATGGTGTGCCTGCCATCCTGCAATATAGGCCATACAATTTATATCTGACGGATAGGTAGGAATCTATGGCAATTTTGAAAAAGATACCCACACCCCAATCCACATTTGCGAATAAGGCCTTCCCTCGTTCATCCTTTTCTCCCACAAGATAAACTACATATACAAATGCATCTTGATGTTCCGTGCAATGGGCATCTTGCGAGTACTACATATAATATATAGAACATTTATTATAATTTGGGATATTGTGTGGCTTTTGTAGCTCAGGGCTAAATACTGGTCATAATGTAGAGGGTGTGGCACTATATTTTGCGTGATAAACACGGTGTACGTATTGAACATGGTTTAGATTATGAATATCTAGTTAGTACATCAAATGTACTATTATTTGGAATCAACATCAAGTGTATTCAAAAATTTGAATTCGAGTTCATATAGTACACATAGTTCATATCTATCTCTATAGTAATCATGTGGTTTGTTGTTAAGGTAATAACCTAATGATGGTTTAAGTTGGCAACAATCATGATTGTAGATTCTTATTCAAATAGAGAAAGGAATTCAAATTTAGTTTGAATTGCAACGGTAGTATAGACATTTGGAATGCCCTAAAATGTTGGTATTAGTAGGTTACATGCATTATACAGCCAGCGAAAAAATTTAATTGGACATAACATGGATTCATAGATTTGAATAGCATTTGTATAGTAAAACGGGACAAGACTCTCCCTTTGTGTGGTGTGAATAGTTTTGCTTTCCTTGTTTTTTCGTTGAGGGAAGTGCGAATTGTTTTGGTATGTACAATATTACACGTTAGGCTTGTCCCTAAAATTCAACCCCCGCCTTGTTATATCCCGAAAATTCAAATATCATGCTCCCAAAACTCGCGCCTTGCTATCCTGAAATTACGACGCGCGCGAAAACTCCCTCTAGCTGCCAAATCCCGACACGTGAAATCCCCCTTCTAACCCTGAGCCGAAAGGGCCACTAGTTCAAATCGATGGGGGTACTTTTGCAACACACCGTACATTTTGGACAAGCGTGTCCCTAAGTCATGGTTCCCCCTCCCATCGCCTCCTTTTACAAACTCTGTTTGCTCATGTTGTTGTAAATATGTAAAACCAGCATTCAAGTTTTCAGCAAAGATTATGAACTAACCATATTCACAATAACGCATAGGTCTCATGTTTACTCATATCAATGGCATAATCAACTAGCGAGCAATAATAATAAAACTTGGATGACAACACTTTCTCAAAACAATTATAATATCATATAACAAGATGGTATCTCGCTAGCCCTTTCTGAGACCGCAAAATATAAATGCGGAGCACCTTTAAAGATCAAGGACTGACTAGACATTGTAATTCATGGTAAAAGAGATCCAGTCAAGTCATACTCAATGTAAACTAACAGTAATGAATGCAAATGACAGTGGTGCTCTCCAACTGGTGCTTTTTAATAAGAGGATGGTGACTCAACATGAAAGTAAATAGATAGGCCCTTCGCAGAGGGAAGCAGGGATTCGTAGAGGTGCCAGAGCTCGGTTTTGAAATAGAGATGAATAATACTTTGAGTAGTATACTTTCATTGTCAACATAACAACCAAGAGATGGCGATATCTTCCATGCTACACACATTATAGGCGGTTCCCAAATAGAATGGTAAAGTTTATACTCCCCCTCCACCAACAAGCATCAATCCATGGCTTGCTCGAAACGACGAGTGCCTCCAACTAACAAGAGTCCCAGGGGGAGTTTTTTTTGCAATTATTTTGATTTAGTTTGCATAGAGAATGGGTCTGGGCATCCCGGTGACCAGCCATTTTCTCGTGAGTGAGGAGCGGAGTCCACTCCTCTTGAGAATAACCCACCTAACATGGAAGATACGGACAACCCTAGTTGATACATGAGCTATTCGAGCATACAAAACAGGATATTTATTTGAAGGTTTAGAGTTTGGCACATACAAATTTAGTTGGAATGGCAGGTAGATAGCGTATATAGGTAGGTATGGTGGACTCATTTGGAATAACTTTAAGGTTTATGGGATTGGATGCACAAGTAGTATTCCCTCTTAGTAAAAGTGAAGGCTAGCAAAAGACTGGGAAGCGAGCAGCTAGAGAGCGACAACAGTCATGAACATGCATTAAAATTAATCAACACCGAATGCAAGCATGAGTAGGATATAATGCACCACGAACATAAATATCGTAGAGGCTATGTTGATTTTGTTTCAACTACATGTGTGATCATGTGCCAAGTCAAGCCACTCGAACCGTTCAAAAGAGGATACCACCCTATCATACCACATCACAACCATTTTAATAGCATCTTGGCACACAAGGTAAACCATTATAAGCTCCTAGTTAATTAAGCATGGCACAAGAAACTATGATCTCTAGTTGTCATTGCAAACATGTTTATTCATAATAGGCTGAATCAGGAACGATGAACTAATCATATTTACAAAAACAAGAGAGGTCGAGTTCATTCCAGCTTTTCTCATCTCAGTCAGTCCATCATATAATCATCATTATTGCCTTTCACTTGCACGACCGAACGATGTGGATAATAATAATAGTGCACGTGCATTGGCCTAAGCTGGAATCTGCGAGCATTCAATAAAAAAGAGAAGACAAGGCAATATGGGCTCTTTTGTCAGATCAACAATAATGCATATAAGATCCACTTCAACAATTTAATCATGGTCTTCTCCTATCGGCCCCCAAAGAAAACAAAAGAAATAATACTACTTACACGGGAAAGCTCCCAACAAGCAAAAGAAGAACAGGAAATCTTTTTGGGTTTTCTTTTTAATTACTACTACGAGCATGGAAAGTAAACTAATTAAAAGCTACAACTAATTTTTTGTTTTGTTTTTTCTTAAGGTTTATTAAACACACAAGAAGAAATCATAAAAAGGAAAATAAACTAGCATGGATATTACAATGAAAAAGTATGAGCACCGACATCTAACAATGAGTGTGTGAACCTAAATGTAATGTCAGTGAGAAATACGTATTCCCCCAAGCTTAGGCTTTTTCCCTAAGTTGGTCTATGGCCACGGTTGGCCTGGCGGATATCCATAGTAATAATTGGGGTCGTACTTCGAAGAAGAAGACTCTGATTGCCACTAGTTGGCAATCATCTCCGGATCCCACTGGTAATTAGACTTTCGTGGAGGATCAATTTGTGGTTCCGACTCTGGCTCTGTGGCTGATGTAGGGTTTCGGTAAGTGTGAATGTCCTTCGGCGAGACGAGGTACTGGCCTGTAGATAAATCAAACAAGGAGCAGGCAAGGTGATAGTCTCAAGATGATGTTTATCAAAGAACAATTTGTATTTCAGCTCCCCTTCACTATTCTTTATAATAAAATCATAAGCTACCATACTCTTATAATCTAAATAAACAGTAGGCAACACTTTTTCTTCTTTTTCATAGTGCCTAATATGTATGTTAAAATGTGCAGCTAGACGTGAAGCATAGATGCCTCCAAAGATGGGGCCCTTTGTACGATTCAGATTTAACTGTTTAGCAATAATACCGGCCATACTAACAGATCATCATGGAACAAAATAAAAATATCAGGAACTCTAAGGTTTCCACAGTTTCCATGACCAATTAAGCAACGACTAGAAAATATTGCAAAGTAGCGTAAAACAGGAAAATGTATGCTAGTGATTCTTGCATCGGAAACCTTCCTAGTTTCCCCTATAGTGATAGTGTCAATAAACCCATCCACATCTTTATGATGTGGTTCCTCTAAGCTACCCTCGAAAGGTATTTTGCAAACCTAGCAAAATTCATATAGTGACATCTTCTTAACCACATCATATAAATGAAACTCTACTGAAGGAGGTGATTCCCTAGGATAATAGTAGAAGTTTTGCAGAAAAGTATTGGTGAGTAAGAGATACTGTTCGCTTTGGTCGCAGAGGAAGTCGGTGAGGCCTACATTCTTAGCCAATTCATAAAAATCCTCATAAATCCCGGTGGCTCTCAAGAAATCGTCGGAGGGCCATTCACACGGCCTAACCTCCGCGGTGCGAGGCAGATTATATTTGGGCTTCGTTGCTTCTTCATTTTGCTTTTCCTTCGAGCTTCGGCTCGATGAGCCCCTCACAAATCACTTCATTATTCTCTGAAAAATTCTGAAATTTTTAGTAACTTCAAACAAAAGTGAACCAAGCTCAATAAAATTGATAGCAACTACTCCTACAAGTGCCTAGAGCCTATATCATGCATCAAAACTACTTGGAACCATATAAATTTGACATGCAAGCTCAAGAAAAGGGTCACCTAGGCAACACAAATTTGCAATGAATAAAGCACTAGAACAAAAACCAATTGGACCAATGGAGGAGTTACATACCAAGGAACAATCCCCCAAGTAGTTTTGTGAGAGGTGCTTTGAGCAAGGAGGTCGAAAATCGCAGCAAAATGAGCTAGAACTCGTGCTTGAGCTGGATATTAGTGTTTGTGGGAGGAAGAAGAAGTGTGTGGGTGTAGGAATAAGTGGAGGAGGGCCACCGTGGGCCCACGAGGCAGGGGGCGCGCCCTCCACCCTCGTGGCCAGGTGGATGCCCCCTGTGCTGTGTTCTCAGTGCCAAATATTCTCAAATATTCCAGAAAAAATCATATTTAAATTTCAGGGCATTTGGAGAACTTTTATTTTCGGGGTATTTTTATATTGCATGGATAATTCAGATAACAAACAGAAAAAACTATTTTTACTTTATTTCAACTAAATAACAGAAAGTAGAAAGAGGGTACAGAAGGTTGTGCCTTCTAGTTTCATCCAACTCATGCTCATCAAAAGGAATCCACTAACAAGGTTGATCAGGTCTTGTTAACAAACTCATTCCGAATAACATGGAACCAGAGAAATTTCGGATAACACTATGTTACCTCAACGGGGATATGCACATCCCCAATAATAAGAATATCATATTTCTTCTTGACAGTAGGAAGAGGAAATTCAAAACCTCCTATTATAATCGACAGAATTTTTCCAATAGAGTTGATACTATGAACTTGAGGTTGTTTCCTCGGAAAGTGTACCGTATGCTCATTACCATTAACATGAAAAGTGACATTGCCTTTGTTGCAATAAATAATAGCCCCTGCAGTATTCAAAAAGGGTCTTCCAAGAATAATAGACATACTATCGTCCTCGGGAATACCAAGAATAACAAAGTCCGTTAGAATAGTAACATTTGCAACCACAACAGGCACATCCTCACAAATACCGACAGGTATAGCAGTTGATTTATCAGCCATTTGCAAAGATATTTCAGTAGGTGTTAACTTATTCAAATCAAGTCTATGATATAAAGAGAGAGGCATAACAATAACACCGGCTCCAAGATCACATAAAGCAGTTTTAACATGGTTTCTTTTAATGGAGCATGGTATAGTGGGTACTCCTGGATCTCCAAGTTTCTTTGGTATTCCACCTTTAAAAGTATAATTAGCAAGCATGGTGGAAATTTCAGCTTCTGGTATCTTTCTTTTATTTGTAACAATATCTTTCATGTACTTAGCATAAGGATTCTTCTCTCTCTTTGGATCTCAATACAAAGTTCTCCTTGATTCTTTTGGAGATCTATTCGATGTAATCTTCTTTTGCGGTGTGTTTGTCGAGATCCGATTAATTGTGGGTTTATTATCAATTTTACCTATGAACAATATTTGAATCTTCTCCGAATTCTTTTATGTATGATTGGTTTATCTTTGCAAGTCACTTCGAATTATCAGTTTGGTTTGGCCTACTAGATTGATCTTTCTTGCAATGGGAGAAGTGCTTAGCTTTGGGTTCAATCTTGCGGTGCTCGATCCCAGTGACAGAAAGGGAAACAACACGTATTGTATTGTTGCAATCAAGGATAAAAAGATGGGGTTTATACCATATTGCATGAGTTTATCCCTCTACATCATGTCATCTTGCTTAAGGCGTTACTCTTTTCTTATGAACTTAATACTCTAGATGCATGCTGGATTGCGGTCGATGTGTGGAGTAATAGTAGTAGATGTAGAATCATTTCGGTCTAATTGTCTCGGACATGATGCATATATACATGATCATGCCTAGGTATTCTCATAATTATTCGCTTTTCTATCAATTGCTCGACAGTAATTTGTTCACCCACCGTAATACTTATGCTATCTTGAGAGAAGCCACTAGTGAAACCTATGGCCCGCGGGTCTATTCACCATCATACAAGTTTCCAATCTATTTTATTTTTCAATCTTTCTTTCAATCTATATCATAAAAATACCAAAAATATTTATCTTATTATTATCATCTCTATCAGATCTCACTCTTGCAAGTGGCCGTGAAGGGATTGACAACCCCTTTATCGCGTTGGTTGCGAGGTTCTTATTTGTTTGTGTAGGTACGAGGTGACTCGCGCGTGGTCTCTGATAACCCACAAGTATAGGGGATCGCAACAGTTTTCGAGGGTAGAGTATTCAACCCAAATTTATTGATTCGACACAAGGGGAGCCAAAGAATATTCTCAAGTATTAGCAGTTGAGTTGTCAATTCAACCACACCTGGAAACTTAATATCTACAGCAAAGTGTTTAGTAGCATGGTAATATGATAGTAGTGGTAACGGTAGCAAAAGGTAATGATAACAAAAGTAATGTTTTTGGTATTTTGTAGTGATTGTAACAATAGCAACGGAAAAGTAAATAAGCGGAGAACAATATATGGAAAGCTCGTAGGCAACGGATCGGTGATAGAGAATTATGCCAGATGCGGTTCATCATGTAACAGTCATAACTTAGGGTGACACAGAACTAGCTCCAATTAATCAATGTAATGTAGGCATGTATTCCGAATATAGTCGTACGTGCTTATGGAAAAGAACTTGCATGACATCTTTTGTCCTACCCTCCCGTGGCAGCGGGGTCCTAGCGGAAACGAAGGGATATTAAGGCCTCCTTTTAATAGAGTACTGGACCAAAGCATTAACACATGGTGAATAGATGAACTCCTCAAACTATGGTCATCACTGGGAGTGGTCCCAATTATTGTCACTTCGGGGTTGTCGGATCATAACACATAGTAGGTGACTATAGACTTGCAAGATAGGATCAAGAACTCACGTATATTCATGAAAACATAATAGGTTCAAATCTGAAATCATGGCACTCGGGCCCTAGTGACAAGTATTAAGCATAGCAAAGCCATAGCAACATCAATCTCAGAACATAGTGGATACTAGGGATCAAACCCTAACAAAACTAACTCGGTTACCTTATAAATCTCAACCAACCCATCACCGTCCAGCAAGCCTACGATGGAATTACTCACGCACGGCGGTGAGCATCATGAAATTGGTGATGGAGGATGGTTGATGATGACGATGGCGACGGATTCCCCTCTCTGGAGCCCCGAACGGACTCCAGATCAGCCCTCCCGAGAGGTTTTAGGGCTTGGCGGCGGCTCCGTATCGTAAAACGCGATGAATCCTTCTCACTTATTTTTTTTCTCCCCGAAAGCAAATATATAGAGTTGGAGTTGAGGTCGGAGGAGCTCTAGGGGCCCACAAGGTAGGGCGCGCGCCCCCACCCTCGTTGCTAGGGTGTGGTCCCCCTGGTCTTCATCTTTTGCAAGGATTTTTTATTATTTCCAAAAAGACGTTCCGTGAAGTTTAAGGTCATTCCGAGAACTTTTGTTTCTGCACATAAATTACACCATGGTAATTCTTCTAAAAACAGCGTTAGTCCGGGTTAGTTCGATTCAAATCATGCAAGTTAGAGTCCAAAACAAGGGCTAAAGTGTTTGGAAAAGTAGATACGACGGAAACGTATTAGTCTCCTACTGGATTGATACCTTGATTCTCAAAAACTAAGGGAAATACTTACGCTGCTTTACTACATCACCCTTTCCTCTTCAAGGGAAAACCAACGCAGTGCTCAAGAGGTAGAAAACCCACTTCCCATGCATAGGGATTTTTTGAGCAAACAATTTATGGGAACAAGAATCAACTAGGATAGGAAGGAAAAACAAGCAAAACTTCAAGATTTTCAATATGTAGAGAGGAAACTTGATATTATTGCAATACCTCTAAGCATATGTTCCTCTCTCATAATAATTTTCAGTAGCATGATGAATGAATTCAACAACCTAACTATCACATAAAGCATTCTTTTCATGATGCATAAGCATAGAAATTGTGTTACTCTCCACATAAGCAAATTCATTCGCATCAATAGTAGTGGGAGAAAACTCAACGATATAACTATCATGAGATTGAAAATTAAAATCATGATGCCAAGTTTCATGGTTATCATTATTCAATATAGCATACATGTCATCACCATAATCATCATAGATAACAACCTTGTTCTCATAGTCAAATAAACCCTCACCGAAAATGGTGGATTCATCATTAAATAAAGTCATGACCTCTCGAAATACACTTTCATCATTATAATCATCATAAATAGGAGGCATGCAATCATTATAAGAAATTTGCACATCAAATCTTGGGGGACTAAAAATATCATCTTCATCAAACATAGCATCCCCAAGCTTGTAGCTTTGCATATCATTAGCACCATGGATATTCAAAGAATTCATACCAACAACATTGCAATTATGCTCATCATTCAAAGAGTTTTTGTTAAACATTTTATAGAATTCTTCTTCTATAAATTTAGAACAATTTTCCTTTCCACCATTATCATGAAAGACGTTATAAAGATGAATAATATGATGCAACCTCAATTCCATTTTTGTGTAGTTTTCTTTTTGTAAAGCAAACTAGTGATAAAACAAGAAACTGAAAGATACAATTGCAAGATCTAAAGATATACCTTCAAGCACTCACCTCCCCGGCAACGACGCCAGAAAAGAGCTTGATGTCTATTACACAACTTTATTCTTGTAGACTCATGTTGGGCCTCCAAGCGCAGAGTTTTGTAGGACAACAGCAATTTTCCCTCAAGTGGATGACCTAAGGTTTATCAATCCGTGGGAGGTGTAGGATGAAGATGGTCTCTCTCAAACAACCCTGTAACCAAATACAAGAAATCTCATGTGTCCCCAACACACCCAATACAATGGAAAATTGTATAGGTGCAGTAGTTCGGTGAAGATATGGTGATAAGAGTGTAATATTGATGGTAGAAATATATTTTAATAATCTGAATAAATAAAAATAGCAAGGTAGCAAATAGTAAATGGGTACAAAAATGGTATTGCAATGCTTGAAATTGAGGCCAAGGGTCCCTACTTTTGTTAGTGCAATCTCTCAACAATGCTAATATAATTGGATCATATAACCATCCCTCAATGTGCAACGAACAATCACTCCAAAGTTCCTATCTAGCGGAGACCATAACAAGAAATCATTTGTAGGGTACGAAACCACGTCAAAGCTATTCTTTTCGGTCGACCTATCCAAGATTTCATACTAAAATAACACTAAATAATTTCAGATTAATAATAATCAATCCAACACAAAGAACCTCAAATAATGCCCCAAGATTTCTACCGGTGAAACAAAGACAAGAACGTGCATCAACCCCTATGCATAGATTACCGCAATGTCACCTCGGGAATCCGCAGTTGAGTGCAAAAACATATATCAAGTGAATCAATATGATACCCATTGTTACCACGAGTATTCAAAAAAGTATTCAATCCGATAAAACGAAATCTCAAAGGGAAAACTAAATTCATCACAACAAGATAGAGAGGGTCAAATACCATATGATCTGACTATATTAACAAAGCCCGCGATACATCAAGATCATGACATCTCAAGAACACGAGAGAGAGAGAGAGAGAGAGATTAAATACATAGCTACTGGTACAAACCCTCAGCCCTGAGGGTGGACTACTCCCTCCTCATTGTGGTGGCTGCCGGGATGATGAAGATGGCCACAGGTGAAGAGTCCCCCCTCCGGCAGGATGCCAGAACGGGGTATAGATTGGTTTCTCGTGGCTACAGAGCCTTGCAGCGGCAGAACTTCTAATCTAGGGTTACTTCTGAAGGTTTCTCTATTTATATGACTTTTTGGCGTCGGTTTCACACGAATCTTCGAGGGTCTCTTTTGTTCCAAAAAAATCGTCAAAAAGTTTCAGCTCATTTAGAGAACTTCCATTTTTGCACGAAAAACAACACCACGGTAGTTCTGCTGAAAACAATATAAGTCCGGTTTACTTCCATCCAAATCATACCAAAACCATATAAAGTTGTTGTAAACATGGCATGAATACTTCATAAATTATAGATACGTTGGAGATGTATCAGGGCATACACACACCGTGGGTGAACGACCTAAAGTGAAAAGACGAATTTGCACAATGGAGCTAGAGAATGCTGAGGGAGGGTGAGAGGGCGGCTGGCGTGTGCATGCATGAGAAAAAGTTAGCACTAGCTACAGAGATAAGAGGATTGTGTGGGTGTAAAAGACGAATAGAGATCATAATTCATTGTAAAAAGTGAATTCGGATATTTGAGGAATTTATCATAGTGTTTTAAACCGACGCATGAGTGAATATATAAAGCGGTGACATGCATGGTGTGGTTATGAACATGTTATACTACATATAATATATTTTATATAAAAAAACTAGTTGGTGATGATGGTGCGCCTGCCATCCTGCAATATAGGTTGTACAATTTATATCTGACGGATAGGTAGGAAACTATGGCAATTTTGAAAAAAGATACCCACACCCCTCTCCAGATTTGTGAATAAGGCCTTCCCTCGTTCATCCTTTTCTCCCACAAGATAAACTACATATACAAATGCATCTTGATGTTCCGTGCAATGCATGGGCATCTTGCTAGTACTACATATAATATATAGAACCTTTATTATAATTTGGGATATTGTGTGGCTTTTGCAGCTCAGGGCTAAATACGGGTCATAATGTAGAGGGTGGGGCACTATACTTTGTGTGATAAACACGGTATACGTATTGAACATGGTTTAGATTATGAATATCTATTTAGTAGATCAAATGTACTATTATTTGGAATCAACATCAAGTGTATTCAAAAATTTGAATTCGAGTTCATATAGTACACATAGTTCATATCTATCTCTATAGTAATCATGTGGTTTGTTGTTAAGGTAATACACAAATGATGGTTTAAGTTGGCAACAATCATGAGTGTAGATTCTTATTAAAATAGAGAAACGAATTCAAATTTAGTTTGAATTGCAGCGGTAGTATAGACATTTGGAATGCACTAAAATGTTGGTATGAGTAGGTTACATGCATTATACAGCCAGTGAAAAAAATTAATTGGACAGAACATGGATTCATAGCTTTGAATAGCATTTGTACAGTAAAACGGGACAAGACTCTCTTTGTGTGGTGTGAACAGTTTTGTTTTTCTTGTTTTTTCGTTGAGGGAAGTGCGAATTGTTTTGGTACGTATAATATTACACATTAGGCTTGTCCCTAAAATTCAACCCCCGCCTTGTTATATCACAAAAATTCAAATATCATGCTCCCAAAACTCGTGCCTTCACAACCCGCGCCTTGCTATCCCAAAATTACAACGCGCGCGAAAACAGCCTCTAGCTGCCAAATCCCGACACATGAAATCCCCCTTCTAACCCTGAGCCGAAAGGGCCGCCAGTTCAAATCGATGGGGGTACTTTTGCAACACACCCTACATTTTGGACAAGCGTGTCCCTAAGTAATGGTTCCCCCTCCCATCGCCTCCTTTTACAAACTCTGTTTGCTCTTGTTGATGTAAATATGTAAAACCAGCATTCTAGTTTTCAGCAAAGATTATGAACTAACCATATTCACAATAATGCATAGGTCTCTTGTTTACTCATATCAATGGCATAATCAAGTAGCGAGCAATAATAATAAATCTCGGATGGCAACACTTTCTCAAAACAATCATAATATGATATAACAAGATGGTATCCCGCTAGCCCTTTTTGAGACCGCAAAACATAAATGCAAAGCACCTTTAAAGATCAAGGACTGACTAGACATTGTAATTCGTGGTAAAAGAGATCCAGTCAAGTCATAATCAATGTAAACTAATAGTAATGAATGCAAATGACAATGGTGCTCTCCAACTGGTGCTTTTTAATAAGAGGATGATGACTCAACATGAAAGTAAATAGATAGGCCCTTCGTAGAGGGAAGCAAGGATCTCTAGAGGGGCCAGAGCTCGGTTTTGAAATAGAGATGAATAATACTTTGAGCAGTATACTTTCATTATCAACATAACAACCAAGATATGGCGATATCTTCCATGCTACACACATTATAGGCGGTTCCCAAACAGAATGGTAAAGTTTGTACTCCCCCTCCACCAACAAGCATCAATCCATGGCTTGCTCGAAACAACGACTGCCTCCAACTAACAAGAGTCCCAGGGGCAGTTTTGTTTGCAATTATTTTGATTTAGTTTGCATAAAGAATGGGTCTGGGCATCCCGGTGACCAGCCATTTTCTCGTGAGTGAGGAGTGGAGTCCACTCCTCTTGAGAATAACCCGCCTAACATGGAAGATACGGACAACCCTAGTTGATACTTGAGCTATTCGAGCATACAAAACAGGATATTTATTTGAAGGTTTAGAGTTTGGCACATACAAATTTACTTGGAACAGCAAGTAGATACCGTATATAGGTAGGTATGGTGGACTCATATGGAATAACTTTGGGGTTTATGGGATTGGATGCACAAGCAGTATTCCCTCTTAGTACAAGTGAAGGCTAGCAAAAGACAGGGAAGCGACCAACTAGAGAGCGACAACAGTCATGAACATGCATTAAAATTAATCAACACATAATGCAAGCATGAGTAGGATATAATGCACCATGAACATAAATATCATAGAGGCTATGTTGATTTTGTTTCAAGTACATGCGTGAACATGAGCCAAGTCAAGCCACTCGAATCGTTCAAAAGAGGATACCACCCTATCATACCACATCACAACCATTTTAATAGCATTATGGCACACAAGGTAAACCATTATAAGCTCCTAGTTAATTAAGCATGGCATAAGAAACTATGATCTCTAGTTGTCATTGCAAACATGTTTATTCATAATAGGCTGAATCGGGAACGATGAACTAATCATATTTACAAAAACAAGAGAGGTTGAGTTCATACCGGCTTTTCTCATCTTAGTCAGTCCATAATATAATCATCATTATTGCCTTTCACTTGCATGACCGAACGATGTGGATAATAATAATAATAGTGCACGTGCATTGGACTACGCTAGAATCTGCGAGCATTCAATAAATAGGAGAAGACAAGGCAATATGGGCTCTTTTGTCATATCAACAATAATGCATATAAGAGCCACTTCAACAATTTAATCATGGTCTTCTCCCGTCGATCCCCAAAGAAAATAAATAAAACTATTTACACGGGAAAGCTGCCAACAAGCAAAAGAAGAACAAGGAATCTTTTTGGGTTTTCTTTTTAATTACTACTACAAGCATGGAAAGTAAACTAGTTAAAAGCTACAACTAATTTTTGTTTTATTTTTTCTTAAGGTTTATTAAACACAAAAGAAGAAAGCATAAAAAGGAAAGTAAACTAGCATGGATATTAAAATGAAAAAGTATGACCACCGACATCTAGCAATGAGTGTGTGAACATAAATGTAATGTCGGTGAGAAATATGTACTCCCCCAAGCTTAGGCTTTTGCCCTAAGTTGGTCTATGGCCATGGTTGGCCTGGCGGATATCCATAGTAATAGTTGGGGTCATACTGTGAAGAAGAAGACTCTGATTGCCACTAGTTGGCAATCATCTCCGGATCCCACTGGTAATTAGACTGTCGTGGAGGATCAATTTGTGGTTCCGACTCTGGCACTGTGGCTGATGTAGGGTCCCGGTAAGCGTGAATGTCCTCCGGCAAGATGAGGTACTGGCCTGTATAGAAACCAAACAAGGAAGGAGCAGGCAAGGTGATAGTCTTAGGATGATGTTTATCAAAGAACAATTTGTATTTCAGCTCCCCTTCCCTATTCTTTATAATAAAATCATGAGCTACCGTACTCTTGTAATCTAAATAAATAGTAGGCAGCACTTTTTCTTGTTTTTATAGTGCCTAATATGTATGTTAAAATGTGCAGCTAGGCGTGAAGCATAGATGCCTCCAAAGATGGGGCCCTTTGTACGATTCAGATTTAACCATTTAGCAATAATACCGCCCATACTAACAGAGTCATCACGGAATAAACCATGGAACAAAATAAAAATATTAGGAACACTAAGGTTTCCATAGTTTCCGCGACCAATTAAGCAATGACTAGCAAATATTGCAAAGTAGCGTAAAACAGGAAAATGTATGCTAGTGATTCTTGCATCGGAAACCTTCCTAGTTTCCCCTATAGTGATAGTGTCAATAAACACATCCACATCTTTACGATGTGGTTCCTCTAAGCTACCCTCGAAAGGTATTTTGCAAACCCTGCAAAATTCATATAGTGACATCTTCTTAACCACATCATATAAATGAAACTCTACTCAAGGAGGTGATTCCCTAGGATAATAGTAGAAGTTTTGCACAAAAGTATTGGTGAGTAAGAGATACTGTTCGCATTGGTGGTGGAGGAAGTCGGTGAGGCCTGCATTCTTAGCCAAGTCATGAAAATCCTCAGAAATCCTGGTGGCTCTCAAGAAATCATCGGAGGGCCATTCACATGGCCTAACCTCCGCGGTGCGAGGCAGATTATATTTGGGCTTCTTAGCTTCTTCATTTTGCTTTTCCTTCGAGCTTCGGCTCGATGAGCCCCTCAAAAATCTCTTCATTATTCTCTGAAAAATTCTGAAATTTTTAGTAACTTCAAACAAAAGTGAACCAAGCTCAATAAAATTGATAGCAACTACTCCTACAAGTGCCTAGAGCCTATATCATGCATCAAAACTACTTGGAACCATATAAATTTGACATGCAAGCTCAAGAATAGGGTCACCTAGGCAGCACAAATTTGCAATGAATAAAGCACTAGAACAAAAACTAATTGGACCAACGGAGGAGTCACATACCAAGGAACATGATGTCTACTACACAACCTTCTTCTTGTAGACGTTGTTGGGCCTCCAAGTGTAGAGGTTTGTAGGACAGTAGCAAATTTCCCTCAAGTGGATGACCTAAGGTTTATCAATCCGTAGGAGGCGTAGGATGAAGATGGTCTCTCTCAAGCAACCCTGCAACCAAATAACAAAGAGTCTTTTGTGTCCCAACACACCCAATACAATGGTAAATTGTATAGGTGCACTAGTTCAGCGAAGGGATGGTGATACAACTGCAATATGGATAGTAGATAATAGTATTTGTAATCTGAAATTATAAAAACAGCAAGGTAACTAATGATAAAAGTGAGCGTAAACGGTATTGCAATGGATGGAAATAAGGCCTAGGGTTCATACTTTCGCTAGTGCAAGTTCCCTCAACAATAATATCATAATTGGATCACATAATTATCCCTCAACATGCAACAAAGAGTCACTCCAAAGTCACTAATAGCGGAGAACGAACGAAGAGATTATGGTAGGGTACGAAACCAGCTCAAAGTTATTCTTTCCAATCAATCCGTTGGGCTATTCCTATAAGTGTCACAAACAGCCCTAGAGTTCGTACTAGAATAACACTTAAGACACAAATCAACCAAAACCCTAATGTCACCTAGATACTCCAATGTCACCTCAAGTATCCGTGGGTGTGACTATACGATATGCATCACACAATCTCAGATTAATCTATTCAACCAACACATATGATCTCAAAGAGTGCCCCAAAGTTTCTACCGGAGAATCACGACAAAAACGTGTGCCAACCCCTATGCATAGGTTCATGGGCGGAACCCACAAGTTGATAACCAAAACATACATCAAGTGAATCATGTGATATCCCATTGTCACCACAGATATTGTAACGACCCGACCCGAATGGATCAAGTCTACTGTGCTCCGGTGTCATCCCTGGATCAGTAATGCTGACACCACACAGTACTTCGAAGGACTTATAGCAGAGTGGCAATCACACACTTATTACATCGGTGTCTCAAAAGAGAACTTATTACAATAAATATGGCTTAAGGCCATCTAATATCGATAACAGCGGAAGACTTGGAAGATAAATGGGTCCATCAACTCCAACGGCATCACTGAGTATAGAACCACGACCTAAAAGCACCTTAATCGTCGTCTGAAAAGTCTGCAACATTAACGTTGCAGCCCGAAACAGGTCAGCACATGGAATATGCTGGCAAGGTAACACATAGAGAGTAATGGAATGAAACAGCTATACTATATGCATATTTGGCTGGTGGAAAGCTCTATGGTTACAGTTTTGCGTAAAGCCAGTTTTTCCCTACTACAAAGGAATGAATTTATTTAACTATCATGGTGGTTGTTAAACATTGAGAATGGTTGACAGCATTCTCAATCCCAATTAAAAGTAATCATCAATAACCCAACAATATTAATTTAGAAGTAACATGATGAGATTCACATGATATTCAAGTACTAGATACTCAAGATTGTCCATAACCGGGGACACGGCTAATCATGATTAGTTTATTACACTCTGCAGAGGTTTGCCCACTTTTCCCCACAAGACTCGATCGCCTCCGTTGGATTTCTCGCACTACTGGTGTTTGAGAAACGGATGACCGAGACACAGTCTTTCAGAAGCGCTAACACCTTACGATGGATAGACTGGTACACCTACTTTCCCCTACATCTGCTAGTCTACCCTGTAAGAGTTCGCACGACTTAGTCAACTATGCCAGAGCCCATATTGGCTTGTGGCTGCACACGTAAGTTTCTAGTATGAAAGATCTTATGATCCCTTTGAGCCTGGGTGGCGGTCCAAAAGAAAACAGGCAAGTCCTGATAGACATCAGGTGCCTCAATCCACCCAGATGTGTGTTTAAGTTGCCACCTTAGATAAACCATTAAAATTATCAATCTCACATCTGTCATGGATATCACTCACCCAAACCACGTCTACTAGCATAGCATGGCATAATAAGCAAATGTAGAAGTAACTCCCAAAGGTTTCATAGTAAACAGGTAATAGGTACTACCTCATCTACTTCCCATCCCACAATTTAATTAGATCCTAATCATGCAATGTGTAAGGATGGATCTAATGCAATAAAACTGGGTTGTAGAAAAGGTATGATCAAAGTGTTACTTGCCTTGCTGATGATCAGCGAGTCCTAGAGATTCGAAGTAACAGGCGGCGCAATCCGGGTAATCTATCGCAGACAAACAACAAGCATAAAATAAGTACTCATCTAATGCACAGGTAAAACTCGAACAAGAGATCGAACTAGATAGTTCAACTTAAGAACTCCGGTTGCAAAGAAAGAAAGAACCGAACAAAGCAACGGAAAACAAACGGCGGAAGAAAACAACTCGGTTCTAGCAAGTTGAAACTAGGTCAAATTTTACCATAGCAAAAACTTGTTTAAGTTGATTAGTCGGAACAGCGGTTTTGAAACGAAACTCCAGGTGCTTGAATCACCTGATTCCGATAAACGAGCGAGAAGATAAACTAGAACGAAGATCGGATCTAAGATCGCGATCGCGGAATAAATCCGACGAAAAGAAAAAGAAGAATGGTTAAACGAACGGACGTTCATTAGCCGGGAATAATCCGGTGATCACGTTCGTTAAGACAAACGGTCCAGCGAACGGTCTCTAGGCAACTAAACCGGAAAAGAAAACGAAACCGAACTAGGGTTCCGGAAAAGAAAACCGAAACAAAAAAGAATCGGAAGAAAACGAATCGGACGAGAAGAAAAGAACCGGAACGGTTTATAAGAAAAACCGAACTGAGGGGAGAAAAAGAGAGGCGCGGAGCTACCTCGGGCGAGGCTCCGGCAAACGGGGTCCGGCAGCGGCGTTGGACGGCGGCGGCAAGCAAGGGCGGCGGCGGCGTGGCTTGGGGCGCAGGGTGGTGGCGCGGTTTGGTGGTGTGGGGTTTAGAGGGGGGTGAGTATTTATATAGGTGAGGGGAGAGGAGACTTGGGGGAGGGGGCAAGAAAAAGAGGAGAGGGAGTCCTAAAAAAGAGAAAACGGAGTCCTACTAGGACTCCACGTCTGGCGGCGGCGGCGGCCTGCGCTAGGAGCGTTGCAGGATTTTTTTTAAATCGGTTTCACGCGCAGAAAATCAAAAGAAAAGAAATCTAAACGAACTCCAAAACTCCCAAAGTAAATTTTCCCCGACTCCTAAAAATGAGTCGAACAAAATGAACTTTTCTCGGGACCTAGAATGCAAATTTTGAAAACACGCATTTTTCCCCATCCAAATAAAAGGCAAATAAACTCCGACAAATCCAATGATCCTTTCTTCAAAATTGGAGAACAACTCAAATATGAAAATGACGAAATCTCCAACTCTCTCCGAGGGTCGTTGAGTTGCGTGAAATTTCTAGGATCGACAAAATGCAAGAAAATATGATATGCATGATGATCTAGTGTATAACATTCCAAATTGAAAATTTGGGATGTTACAAACCTACCACCCTTAAGATGAATCTTGCCCTCGAGATTCGGGTTGTCTAGAAAATAGGTGAGGGTGGTCCTTAAGCAAATCTTCTTCTCTCTCCCAGGTGGCTTCATCCTCTGAGTGGTGGTTCCACTGAACTTTGCAAAACTTGATAACCTTGCTGCGGGTAACTCTGCTGGCAAACTCGAGAATCTTGACTGGTTTCTCTTCATACGTTAAGTCATCCTTCAACTGAATCGCTTCAAGCGGCACTGTATCCCTTAACGGTACCTCCGCCATCTCGGCGTGACATTTCTTCAGCTGAGAAACATGGAATACATCATGAACTCCTGACAGTCCCTCTGGTAATTCCAACTTATACGCGACTTCTCCCATAAGTTGCAAGATCTTATATGGTCCAACGAAACACGGTGCTAACTTTCCCTTAACTCCAAAGCGCTTAAATCCTCGAAGTGGGGATACTCGGAGATAAACTCTGTCTCCGGTTTCGTAAACTGTCTCCTTGCGTTTAGAATCTGCGTAGCTCTTCTGGCTGGACTGGGCTACCTTGAGCCTATCGCGAATCAACTTAACTTTCCGTTTAGACTCCTTAATCAAATCTGGTCCAAAGAATTGATGGTCTCCAACTTCGTCCCATGACAACGGTGTCCTGCACCTCCTTCCGTATAAAGCTTCGAAAGGTGCCATCTTCAAACTGGTTTGGTAACTGTTGTTATAAGAAAACTCCGCATACGACAAATTATCGTCCCAACTAGATCCATAATCTAGTGGACAAGCTCTCAGCATATCTTCCAAAATCTGATTGACTCTCTCGGTCTGTCCATCTGTCTGCGAATGAAAAGTGGTGCTGAACTCTAGCCTGGTTCCCAAAGTTTCATGCAACTGATTCCAAAACTTTGAGGTAAATTGGGTTCCTCTATCTGATACAAGACTCCTCGGAACTCCATGCAGACAAATGATCCTAGTCATGTTTATCTTTGCCAACTTAGCACTGGTGTAAGTGGTCTTAACTGGAATGAAATGTGCTACCTTCGTCAAACGATCAACTACTACCCATATCGAGTCATATCCTGCCTTCGTCCTGGGTAGTCCTGTGATAAAATCCATGCCTATCTTATCCCACTTCCATTCGGGTATCGGCAATGGTTGTAACAATTCGGCTGGCTTCTGATGCTCTGCCTTCACTCTATGACATACGTCACAAACTGCTACATAGGCTGCAATATCCTTCTTCATTCTGGTCCACCAGAATGTCTCCTTCAAATCCAAATACATCTTGGTATTTCCTGGGTGAATCGAATATGGTAAATCATGTGCCTCTTGTAGAATCAACTTCCTGATCTCCGGGTCATTGGGCACATAAACACGGTCCTCAAACCATAGGGTATCGTGCTCATCCTCACGAAATCCCTTTGCTTAGTTTCTCCTTTATAGAAGTAATCTCCTTGTCAGATTTCTGAGCTTCTCTGATTTTATCCATCAATGTTGACTAAATCTCCAATGCTGCCACATAGCTTTTCGGAACTATCTCTAAACTTAGTTCACGAAGGTTTTCTGCTAACTCCTTGGGTATTTCTTCCGTCATTAACGTATTGACATGGCTCTTGCAGCTCAATGCATCAGCTACTACATTAGCTTTTCCGGGATGGTAATGCAATCTCATATCATAATCCTTGATGAGCTCCAACCATCTCCTTTGTCTGAGATTCAACTCCTTCTGCGTGAAAATGTACTTAAAACTCTTGTGATCCGTGTACACCTCACAATGATTTCCAATGAGGAAATGTCTCCATGTCTTCAATGCATGCACTACGGCTGCTAACTCCAAATCATGTGTGGCGTAATTCAACTCATGAGGCTTTAGTTGTCGTGAAGCATACGAAACAACTCTCCCTTCCTGCATAAGCACTGCTCCAAGTCCTCGACGTGAAGCGTCGCAATACACCTCATAATCCTTGGTCTGATCTGGCAAAATCAACACCGGTGAGGTAACCAATCGTTTCTTCAACTCCTGGAAACTAGCCTCACACTCCTTAGTCCAATTGAACTTAGTATCCTTCTTCAACAACTCCGTCATAGGCTTTGCAATCTTTGAAAAATTCTCAATGAATCTCCGGTAGTATCCTGCGAGTCCAAGAAAACTCCGGATCTCTCCAACTGTCGTTGGTGCTTCCCATTCGGTTACGGTCTCAACCTTTTTGGGGTCAACTGCTATCCCTTCTCCGGATATAACGTGTCCAAGAAATCCTACTTCTTTCAACCAAAACTCACATTTGCTAAATTTGGCATGTAACTGATGTTCCCTTAGTTTCTCCAAAACCAAACGCAAATGTTCCTTATGCTCTTCTTCATTCTTTGAATAAACCAGGATATCATCAATGAACACTATGACGAACTTATCCAAAAACTCCATAAACACTTTGTTCATCAGGTTCATAAAGTAGGCAGGCGCGTTAGTCAATTCAAATGACATAACGGTATACTCATACAATCCATATCTTGTGGTGAATGTTGTCTTAGGAATATCCTGTTCTCGAATCTTCAACTGATGGTACCCCGATCGAAAATCGATCATGGAAAACACTTTAGTTCCTTGCAAACGATCAAACAGATCATTTATCATTGGCAGTGGGTACTTGTTCTTGATGGTTACTTCATTTAATCCACGGTAATCAACAACCATCCGTAATGATCCATCCTTCTTCTCCACTAGAAGTACGGGTGATCCCCAAGGCGAAGAACTTGGGCGAATGTAACCTTTCTCCAGTAACTCCTTAATCTGATTCTTGATTTCTACCAAATCCTTTGCTGGTATCCGGTATGGTCTCTTTGATATTGGGCCTGTACCTGGCAATAACTCAATCAAAAACTCAGTGTCTCTATCCGGTGGCATGCCTGGCAACTCTTCAGGAAATACATAAGGAAAATCCTTTACCACTGGTACTTCCTCCCGCACAACTCCTGTTAGGCAATTCACTTGTGTCCTATTTGGCACATGCTGGGATATATACTTGATCCTTCTCCCTTCGGGCGTTGTAAGAAAAATTGACTTACTAGCACAATCGATGTTTCCCCCATACATCGACAGCCAATCCATACCGAGAATTACATCCAGACCTTGGGATTCCAGAACAATTAAATCTGTTGGGAAAACATGCCTTCCTATGCTTAATGGCACTTGAAAGCATCCTTGACTGGCCATGTATTCTGCTCCTGGCGAGCTTACTAGCATAGGTGTTTTAAGAATCCTAGTGGGCAGGCTATATTTTTCCACAAATCCCCTTGATATGTATGAATGTGATGCACCAGTATCGAAAAGAACGAGTGCGGTAAATGACTTAACCAAAAACTTATCGATTACTGCATCAGGCTGATCTTCAACCTCCTCCACGTTAACGTGGTTCACCTGTCCCCTATTGAAAGGGTTCGGCTTCTTCCCTGAGCTTCCGTTGCCATTTCCATTCTGGCCTTTAGGACATTCATTGGCGTAATGTCCGGTCTTGGAACACTTGAAACAAGTGACTTGACTCAGATCTCTCCTGGATAGGGTTGATGGGGTGGTCCGATTCTGGCCGTTGCTTCCTCCATTCCCATTACCATTCTTGTGGCCATTGTGGTTGTGCGAACTACCTCCTCCATGGGTATGCTGAAACTGAAATCCCAATTTAGGGGTAAAACGGGGCTTCTGCTGGGCTCCAGAGTTATACTTCCCCTGTCCATACTTCCTCTTGCGGTTCTCAATCTGATGTTGCTTCCCTTCAATCATGATGGCACGATCTACCAACTCCTGGTAGTTGTTGAAACTTGCTACCATCAACTGCATGCTTAACTCATCATTCAATCCTTCTAGAAACTTCTCCTGCTTGGTTGCATCCGTAGCAACGTCATCTGGGGCATAACGTGCTAACTTGCTGAAGTCGTCAACATACTGGCCAACTGTCCTTCCTCCTTGGCGTAAGTTGCAAAACTCACGCTTCTTCATGGCCATAGCTCCTGCTAAAACATGTGCAGTGCGGAAAGCTTGCTGAAACTGATCCCATGTGACGGTGTCAACTGGGAAGGTGGCTGTGAAGTTCTCCCACCATGCTGCCACGGGTCCTTCTAACTGATGTGCGGCCAACTTTACTTTCTCACCATCCGTGCATCCTGCAGTGGTCAACTCCCTTCCTATCTTGCGGAGCCAATCGTCTGCTACTATCGGCTCGATGCTACTAGAAAACACCGGCGGATTCAGCCTAAGGAAACGGGCTCAGTGGTCAACAGGTGGCGGTGGTGGTGGTGGGTTGTTGTTGTTGTTGTTCTGCTGATTCTGGACTAACATCTGCATCAATTGATTCTGTTGCTAGATCAACTGAGTGAGCTCCGGTGGAAATCCATTGTCATGTCTCGGAGGCATCTGAGGGTTTAGAAAAGACAAGATATAAGAATAGAATGAGGTCGAGAGAAAAACACTACCCCAATGCACCTGAGCAATTTCACACAAAATCACTTCATTCAATTCAAACAAGGGCTTACAATCGATCTAACTATCGCAAAAGTGCTCGAACTATAGTGTTTACATGGGGGAAATACTACTAATCTTTGGTGGTCATCTAGAAATTTGAACCGGTGGAAGACTCCATGATGTCCGCTCCAGCTTCATCTTCAAAGTCGGGTTCACTTGGATCTGAATCGGTGTCGTCGATGATGATGTAGTTGTCCAGACATGCGACGTACATGTCTTTCTTCCGGGATGCTAACTCCCTCTTGAGTTCTTCAATCTCCTGCTTAAGATCGACGTTGTGTCTTGCTAGAGCTACGATCTCGTCCATGTAGTCCTTGCGTGTAGCCTTCAGTTCTCCTTCTAGCTCGATGATCCTAGCCTTCGCATTCTTCAACTCTATCATATCGTTGCACATCTGGTTCTCGTGGCGTCGAATGTGCTGGTTTAACTCCTGGATGAATGCTACAATGGATCTATCCTTCTTGGTGCTGACTAACTCCCATTGTTCATCTCGGCGTCCGCAAATCTGGTAGATAGTGTCCTTGAGGTCTTCTTGATAAACTTCTCCAATGTGTCCTATGGTGATATGGGCTGCCATGCTCTTTCCTAGACTCCAAGTTGGTGCATTGAAAACACTATCTATGGGCTTCGTGATTGGCACGAATGTCCTTCCCAGAACGTGAGCTTGAATCTTCCAGTGCTCCTCTTCAGGTAAAGTGGCGTTGAATGTTCCCGTGAAACTTGGTAATCCAATGTTTAGGTACTTGGTGACTTCCTTCAAGTGAAATCCAAAAGGTGTGCCTTCATCCGGTTGAGCGTACTTGATCTTCGCGTCCTTCATCCTAAAGAGTAGAAAAGATGAGGAGTTAGAAAATGAGGAGAGAATGGTGATCTATGGCTTTAACTTAGTGGTCGTGTCCTACAGTCAGCGTGTGCTCTGATACCATCTCTGTAGCGACCCGACCCGAATGGATCAAGTCTACTGTGCTCCGGTGTCATCCCTAGATCAGTAATGCTGACACCACATAGTACTTCGAAGGATTTATAGCAGAGTGGCAATCAGACACTTATTACATCGGTGTCTCAAAAGAGAACTTATTACAATAAATATGGCTTAAGGCCATCTAATATCGATAACAGCGGAAGACTTGGAAGATAAATGGGTCCATCAACTCCAACGGCATCACTGAGTATAGAACCACGACCTGAAAGCACCTTAATCATCGTCTGAAAAGTCTGCAACATTAACTTTGCAGCCCGAAAAGGGTCAGCACATGGAATATGCTGGCAAGGTAACACATAGAGAGTAATGGAATGAAACAACTATACTATATGCATATTTGGCTGGTGGAAAGCTCTATGGTTACAGTTTTGCGTAAAGCCAGTTTTTCCCTACTACAAAGGAATGAATTTATTTAACTATCATGGTGGTTGTTAAACATTGAGAATGGTTGAGAGCATCCTCAATCCCAATTAAAAGTAATCATCAATAACCCAACAATATTAATTTAGAAGTAACATGATGAGATTCACATGATATTCAAGTACTAGATACTCAAGATTGTCCATAACCGGGGACACGGCTAATCATGATTAGTTTATTACACTCTGCAGAGGTTTGCGCACTTTTCCCCACAAGACTCGATCGCCTCCGTTGGATTTCTCGCACTACTGGTGTTTGAGAAACGGATGACCGAGACACAGTCTTTCAGAAGCGCTAGCACCTTACGATGGATGGACCGGTACACCTACTTTCCCCTACATCTGCTAGTCTACCCTGTAAGAGTTCGCACGACTTAGTCAACTATGCCAGAGCCCATATTGGCTTGTGGCTGCACACGTAAGTTTCTAGTATGAAAGATCTTATGATCCCTTTGAGCCTGGGTGGCGGTCCAAAAGAAAACAGGCAAGTCCTGATAGACATCAGGTGCCTCAATCCACCCAGATGTGTGTTTAAGTTGCCACCTTAGATAAACCATTAAAATTATCAATCTCACATCTGTCATGGATATGACTCAGCCAATCCACGTCTATTAGCATAGCATGGCATAATAAGCAAAGGTAGAAGTAACTCCCAAAGGTTTCATAGTAAACAGGTAATAGGTACTACCTCATCTACTTCCCATCCCACAATTTAATTAGATCCTAATCTTGCAATGTGTAAGGATGGATCTAATGCAATAAAACTGGGTTCTAGAAAAGGTATGATCAAAGTGTTACTTGCCTTGCTGATGATCCGCGAGTCCTAGAGATTCGAAGTAACAGGCGGCGCAATCTGGGTAATCTATCGCAGACAAACAACAAGCATACAATAAGTACTCATCTAATGCACAGGTAAAACTCGAACAAGAGATCGAACCAGATAGTTCAACTTAAGAACTCCGGTTGCAAAGAAAGAAAGAACCGAACAAAGCAACGGAAAACAAACGGCGGAAGAAAACAACTCGGTTCTAGCAAGTTGAAACTAGGTCAAATTTTACCGTAGCAAAAACTTTTTTAAGTTGATTAGTCGGAACGGAGGTTTCGAAACGAAACTCCAGGCGCTTGAATCACCTGATTCCGAAAAACGAGCGAGAAGATAAACTAGAACGAAGATCAGATCTGAGATCGCGATCGCGGAATAAATCCGACGAAAAGAAAAAGAAGAACGGTTAAACGAACGGACGTTCGTTAGCCGGGAATAATCCGGTGATCACGTTCATTAAGACGAGCGGTCCGGCGAACGGTCTCTAGGAAACTAAACCGGAAAACAAAACGAAACCGATCTAGGGTTTCGGAAAAGAAAACCGAAACGAAAAAGAATAGGAAGAAAACGAATCAGACGAGAAGAAAAGAACCGGAACGGTTTATAAGAAAAACCGAACCGAGGGGAGAAAAAGAGAGGCGCGGAGCTACCTCCGGCGAGGCTCCGGCGAACGGGGTCCGGCGGCGGCGTTGGACGGCGGCGGCGAGCAAGGGCGGCGGCGGCGCGGCTTGGGGCGCGGGGTGGTGGCGCGGTTTGGTGGGTGGGGTTTACAGGGGGTGAGTATTTATATAGGTGAGGGGAGAGGAGACTTGGGGGAGGGGCAATAAAAAGAGGAGGAGAGGGAGTCCTAAAAAAAAGAAAACGGAGTCCTACTAGGACTCCACGTCGGGCGGCGGCGGCGGCCTGCGCTAGGCGCGCTGTGGGATTCTTTTTAAATCGGTTTCGCGCGCAGAAAATCAAAAGGAAAGAAATCTAAACGAACTCCAAAACTCCCAAAGTAAATTTTCCCCGACTCCTAAAAATGAGTCGAACAAAATGAACTTTTCTCGGGACCTAGAATGCAAATTTTGAAAACACGCATTTTTCCCTATCCAAATAAAAGGCAAATAAGCTCCGACAAATCCAATGATCCTTTCTTCAAAATTTGAGAAGAACTCAATATGAAAATGACGAAATCTCCAACTCTCTCCGAGGGTCCTTGAGTTGCGTGAAATTTCTAGGATCGACAAAATGCAAGAAAATATGATATGCATGATGATCTAGTGTATAACATTCCAAATTGAAAATTTGGGATGTTACAGATATCCACGGCAAGACATACATCATGTGTTCTCAAATTTTTAAAGACTCAATCCGATAAGATTACATCAAAGGGGAAACTCGATTCATTACAAGAGAGAAGAGGGGGAGGAGAAACATAAGATCCAACTATAATAGCAAAGCTCGCGATACATCAAGATCGTGCCAAATCAAGAACACGAGAGAGAGAGATCAAACACATAGCTACTGGTACATACCCTCAGCCCCGAGGGAGAACTACTCCCTCCTCGTCATGGAGAGCACCGGGATGAGGAAGATGGCCACTGGGGAAGGATTGCCCCCTCCGGCAGGGTGCCGGAACGGGTCTACATTGGTTTTCGGTGGCTACGGAGGCTTTTGGCGGCGGAACTCCCGATCTATTGTGCCCACGGGTGTTTTTAGGGTATATGGAGATATATAGGCGGAAGAAGTACGTCAGGGGGGGCATGAGGGGCTCACGAGGGTGGAGGGCGCGCCCTAGGGGGATGGGCGCGCCCCCCTACCTTGTGGCCTCCTCGAAGGTCCCCCGACGTGCACTCCAAGTCTTCTGGGCTTCTTTCCTTCCAAAAATGAGTTCTGTGAAGTTTCAAGTCAATTGGACTCCGTTTGGTTTTCCTTTTCTTCGAAACCCTAAAACAGGGTAAAAACAGAAACTGGCACTGGGCTCTGGGTTAATAGGTTAGTCCCAAAAATGATATAAAAGTGTATAATAAAGCCCATAAACATTCAAAACAGTAGATAATATAGCATGGAACAATCAAAAATTATAGATATGTTGGAGACGTATCAGCATCCCCAAGCTTAATTCCTGCTCGTCCTCGAGTAGGTAAATGATAAAAACAGAATTTTTGATGCGGAATGCTAGTTGGCATAATTTCAATGTAATTCTTCTTAATTGTGGCATGAATACTCAGATCCAAAAGATTCGAGACAAAAGTTCATATTGACATAAAAATGATAATACTTCAAGCATACTAACTAACCAATTATGTCTTCTCAAAATAACATGGCCAAAGAAAGTTCATCCCTACAAAATCATATAGTTTAGTCATGTTTCATTTTCGTCACACAAGAATGATCTCATCATGCACAACCCTGATGATAAGCCAAGCAATTGTTTCATACTTTAGTAATCTCAAACTCATAAACTTTCACGCAATACATGAGCGCGAGCCATGGATATAGCACTATGGGTGGAATAGAATATAGTGAGGGGGGTTATGTGGAGAAGACAAAAAGGAGAAAGTCTCACATCAACGAGGCTAATCAATGGGCTATGGAGATGCCCACCGATTGATGTTAATGCAAGGAGTAGGGATTGCCATGCAACGGATGCACTAGAGCTATAAATGTATGAAAGCTCAACAAAAGAAACTAAGTGGGTGTGCATCCAACTTGCTTGCTCATGAAGACCTAGGGCACTTGAGGAGGCCCATTGTTGGAATACACAAGCCAAGTTCTATAATGAAAATTCCCACTAGTATATGAAAGTGATAACTCAAGAGACTCTCTATATGAAGAACATGGTGCTACTTTGAAGCACATGTGTGGAAAAAAGGATAGTAGCATTGCCCCTTTTTATTTATTTTTTCTTTGTTTTGGGCCTTCTTTTTTTCTTTGGCCTTTTTTTGGGACGATGCTCTATTGAATGATGATCATCACACTTCTATTTATTTACAACTCAATGATTACAATTCAATACTAGAACAAAGTATGACTCTATATGGATGCCTCCGGCGGTGTACCGGGATATGCAATGAATCAGGAGTGACAAGTATGAAAAAATTATGAACGGTGGCTTTGCCACAAATACTTATGTCAACTACATGATCATGCTAAGCAATATGACAATGATGAATGTGTCATGATAAACTGGATGGTGGAAAGTTGCATGGCAATATATCTCGGAATGGCTATGGAAATGCCATAATAGTTAGGTATGGTGGCTGTTTTGAGGAAGATATAAGGAGGTTTATGTGTGAAAGAGCGTATCATCTCACGGGGTTTGGATGCACCGGCGAAGTTTGCACCAACTCTCAGTGTGAGAAAGGGCAATGCACGGTACCGTAGAGGCTAGCAATGATGGAAGGGTGAGAGTGCGTATAATCCATGGACTCAACATTAGTCATAAAGAACTCACATACTTATTGCAAAAATCTACAAGTCATCAAAAACCTCGGTACTATGTGCATGCTCCTAGGGGGATAGATTGGTAGGAAAAGACCATCTCTCGTCCCCGACCGCCACTCATAAGGAAGACAATCAAATAACACCTCATGTTTCAAATTTGTTACACAACGTTTACCATACATCCATGCTACGGGACTTGCAAACCTCACAACAAGTATTTCTCAATTTCACAACTACTCAACTAGCACGACTTTGATATTATTACCTCCATATCTCAAAACAATCATCAAGCATCAAACTTCTCTTAGTATTCAATACTCTATATGAAAGTTTTACTATTCTTGGATGCCTAGCATGTTAGGATTTTAAGCAAATTACCATGCTATTAAGACTCCCAAAATAATATAAGTGAAGTGTGAGAGTTCATCTATTTCTTCAAAATAAAACTACGACCATGCTCTGAAAGATATAAGTGAAGCACTAGAACAAACGACAAACTACTCCGAAAGATATAAGTGAAGATCAATGAGTAGTCGAATAATTATGCAACTATGTGAAGACTCCCTAACATTTAATAATTTCAGATCTTGGTATTTTATTCAAACAGCAAGCAAAGAAAAATATAATGACATTCTAAGAATGGCAAACATCATGTGAAGAAGCAAAAATTTAGGATCAACCGAAACTAACTGATAGTTGTTGAAGAAGAAAGGTGGGATGCCAACCGGGGCATCCCCAAGCTTAGATGCTTGAGACTTCTTGAAATATTATCTTGGGATGCCTTGGGCATCCCCAAGCTTGAGCTTTTGTGTCTTCTTAATTCCTCTCATATCACGGTCTCCCTAAATCTCAAAAGCTTCATCCACACAAAACTCAACAAGGACTCGTGAGATAAGTTAGTATAAACCATTGCCAAAACCTTATCATACTCTAATGTAGCAAATCACTAAAATTATTATTCAACATTGCATGCTAAATGCCTCTGCATATTTAATAGTACTATCCTCAAATAGAATCATTAAAGAAGCAAACATATGCAAACAATGCAAACATAACAGCAATCTGCCTAAACAGGACAGTCGGTAAAGAATGCAGCAACATCCATACTTCCCTAGCTCCAAAAATTATGAAATAAAATTCCCACTTTAGTACATTTATCATATCTTAATATGCAAAAGGTTTCAACATTTTATCACATTCTAGCTTTTCTAGGGAATTATTGCAACAGCGGTAAACTTTCTGTTTTCAAACAGCAACATGTGGACTACTAAAATAGGCATAGTAAAGGCTATCAATGCTACTTTTATTGAAATAAAAGATGCAAAACATTGTTCTAAATAACAGTAAGCAAATTCTAACAAAATAAATTGACGCTCCAAGCAAAACACATATCATGTGTCGAATAAAAATATAGGTCCAAGTAAAGTTACCGATGAACGAAAACGAAAGAGGGGATGCCTTCCGGGGCATCCCCAAGCTTTGGCTTTTAGGTGTCCTAAGGTTATCTTGGGGGTGCCATGGGCATACCCAAGCTTAGGCTCTTGCCACTCCTTGTTCCATAATTCATCGAATCCTTACCCAAAACTTGAAAACTTCACAACACAAAACTTAAAGTAGAAAACTCGTGAGCTCCGTTAGTATAAGAAAATAAATCACTACTTCAAGGTACTGTAATGAACTCATTCTTAATTCGTATTGGTGTAATATCTACTGTATTCCAACTTATCTATGGTTCATACCCTCTGATACTACTCATAGATTCATCAAAATAAGCAAACAACACACGAAAAACAGAATCTGTCAAAAACAGAACAGTATGCAGTAATCTGGATCAAAATATACTTCTGGAACTCATAAAATTCTAAAATAAGGTGCTGGACCTAAGGAATTTATCTATTAATCATCTGAAAAAATAATTAACTAAATAGAGCTTTCCAAATAAAAATGGCAGTAGTTCTCGTGAGCGCTAAAGTTTCTGTTTTTTTACAGCATGATCAACAAGACTTTCCCCAAGTCTTCCCAATGGTTCTACTTGGCACAAACACTAATTAAAAGCATAAAACCGCACCTAAACAGAGGCTAGATGAATTATTTATTACTTAAAAGGAGCAAAAAGCAAAGAACAAGAATAAAATTGGGTTGCCTCCCAACAAGCGCTATCGTTTAACGCCCCTAGCTAGGCATGATGATTTCAATGATGCTCACATAAAGGATAAGAATTGAAACATAAAGAGAGCATCATGAAGAATATGACTAACACATTTAAGTCTAACCCACTTCCTATGCATAGGTATTTTGAGAACAAACAACTTATGGGAGCAACAATCAACTAGCATAGGAAGGCAAAACAAGCACAACTTCAATATTTTCAACACATAGAGAGGAAACTTGATATTATTGCAATTCCTAGAAGCATAAGTTCCTCCCTCATAATAATTTTCAGTAGCATCATGAATGAATTCAACAATATAACCAGCACCTAAAGCATTCTTTTCATGATCTACGAGCATGGAAATTTTATTACTCTCCACATAAGCAAAATTCTTCTCTTGAATAATAGTGGGAGCAAACTCAACAAAATAATTATCATGTGAGGCATAATCCAATTGAAAACTAAAATCATGATGACAAGTTTCATGGATATCATTATTCTTTATAGCATACAAGTCATCACAATAATCATCATAGATAGCAACTTTGTTCTCATAATCAATTGGAACCTCTTCCGGAATAGTGGATTCATCACAAAATAAAGTCATGACCTCTCCAAATCCACTTTCATCAATATAATCATCATAAATAGGAGGCATGCTTTCATCATAACAAATTTGCTCATCAAAACTTGGGGGACAAAAAATATCATCTCCATTAAACATAGCTTCCCAAGCTTGTGGCTTTGCATATCATTAGCATCATGGATATTCAAGGAATTCATACTAACAACATTGCAATCATGCTCATCATTCAAATATTTAGTGCCAAACATTTTATAGATTTCTTATTCTAGCACTTGAGCACAATTATCCTTTCCATCATACTCATGAAAGATATTAAACAAGGTGAAGCATATGAGACAAACTCAATTCCATTTTTTATAGTTTTCTTTTATAAACTAAACTAGTGATAAAACAAGAAACTGAAAGACTCGATTGCAAGATCTAAAGATATACCTTCAGGCACTCACCTCCCCGGCAACGGCGCCAGAAAAGAGCTTGATGTCTACTACACAACCTTCTTCTTGTAGACGTTGTTGGGCCTCCAAGTGCAGATGTTTGTAGGACAGTAGCAAATTTCCCTCAAGTGGTTGACCTAAGGTTTATCAATCCGTAGGAGGCGTAGGATGAAGATGGTCTCTCTCAAGCAACCCTGCAACCAAATAACAAAGAGTCTCTTGTGTCCCCAACACACCCAATACAATGGTAAATTGTATAGGTGCGCTAGTTCGGTGAAGAGATGGTGATACAAGTGCAATATGGATAGTAGATAATAGTATTTGTAATCTGAAATTATAAAAACAACAAGGTAACTAATGATTAAAGTGAGCGTAAACGGTATTGCAATGCGTGGAAATCAGGCCTAGGGTTCATACTTTCGCTAGTGCAAGTTCCCTCAACAATAATATCATAATTGGATCACATAACTATCCCTCAACATGCAACAAAGAGTCACTCCAAAGTCACTAATTGGGGAGAACGAACGAAGAGATTATGGAAGGGTACGAAACCACCACAAAGTTATTCTTTCCAATCAATCCGTTAGGCTATTCCTATAAGTGTCACAAACAGCCCTAGAGTTCGTACTAGAATAACACCTTAAGACACAAATCAACCAAAACCCTAATGTCACCTAGATACTCCAATGTCACCTCAAGTATCCGTGGGTATGATTATACGATATGCATCACACAATCTCAGATTCATCTATTCAACCAACACATAGGACCTCAAAGAGTGCCCCAAAGTTTTAATCCGAAGAATCACGACGAAAACGTGTGCCAACCCCTATGCATAGGTTCATGGGCGGAACCCGCAAGTTGATCACCAAAACATACATCAAGTGAATCACGTGATATCCCATTGTCACCACAGATATCCCCGGCAAGACATACATCAAGTGTTCTCAAATCTTTAAAGACTCAGTCCGATAAGATTACTTCAAAGGGGAAACTCGATTCATTACAAGAGAGAAGAGGGGGAGGAGAAACATAAGATCCAACTATAATATCAAAGATCGCGATACATCAAGATCGTGCCAAATCAAGAACACGAGAGAGAGAGAGATCAAACACATAGCTACTGGTACATACCCTCAGCCCCGAGGGAGAACTACTCCCTCCTCGTCATGGAGAGCACCGGGATGATGAAGATGGCCACCGGGGAAGGATTGCCCCCTCCGGCAGGGTGCCAGAACGGGTCTACATTGGTTTTCGGTGGCTACGGAGGCTTCTGGCGGCGGAACTCCTGATCTATTGTGCCCACGGGTGCTTTCAGGGTATATGGAGATATATAGGCGGAAGAAGTGCATCAGGGGGGCCACGAGGGGCTCACGAGGGTGGAGGGCGCGCCCTAGGGGGGTGGGCGCCCCCCTACCTCATGGCCTCCTCGAAGGTCCCCCGACGTGCACTTCAAGTCTTCTGGGCTTCTTTCCTTCCAAAAATGAGTTCCGTGAAGTTTCAGGTCAATTGGACTCCGTTTGGTTTTCCTTTTCTTCGAAACCCTAAAACAGGGTAAAAACAGAAACTGGCACTGGGCTCTGGGTTCATAGGTTAGTCCCAAAAATGATATAAAAGTGTATAATAAAGACCATAAACATTCAAAACAGTAGATAATATAGCATGGAGCAATCAAAAATTATAGATACATTGGAGACATATCAGAACAATCCCCCAAGCAGTTTTGTGAGAGGTGCTTTGAGCAAGGAGATCGAAAATCGCAGCAAAATTAGCTAGAACTCGTGCTTGAGTTGGATATTGGTGTTTGTGGGAGGAAGAAGAAGTGTGTGTGTGCAGGAATAAGTGGAGGAGGGCCACCGTGGGCCCACGAGGCAGGGGGCGCCCCAAGGGGGTAGGGCGCGCCCTCCACCCTCGTGGCCAGGTGGATGCCCCCCGTGCTGTGTTCTTAGTGCCAAGTATTCTCAAATATTCCAGAAAAAATCATATTTAAATTTCAGGGCATTTGGAGAACTTTTATTTCCGAGGTATTTTTATATTGCATGGATAATTCAGATAACAGATAGAAAATGCTAATTTTACTTTATTTCAACTAAATAACAGAATGTAGAAAGAGGGTACAGAAGGTTGTGCCTTCTAGTTTCATCCATCTCATGCTCATCAAAAGGAATCCACTAACAAGGTTGATCAAGACTTGTTAACAAACTCATTCCGAATAACATGGAACCAGAGAAATTTCGAATAACACTATGTTACCTCAACGGGGATATGCACATCCCCAATAATAAGAATATCATATTTCTTCTTGACAGTAGGAAGAGGAAATTCAAAACCTCCTATTATAATCGACAGAATTTTTCCAATAGAGTTGATACTATGAACTTGAGGTTGTTTCCTCGGAAAGTGTACCGTATGCTCATTACCATTAACATGAAAAGTGACATTGCCTTTGTTGCAATCAATAACAGCCCCTGCAGTATTCAAAAAGGGTCTTCCAAGAATAATAGACATACTATCGTCCTCGGGAATATCAAGAATAACAAAGTCCGTTAAAATAGTAACATTTGCAACCACAACAGGCACATCCTCACAAATACCGATAGGTATAGCAGTTGATTTATCAGCCATTTGCAAAGATATTTCAGTAGGTGTTAACTTATTCAAATCAAGTCTATGATATAGAGAGAGAGGCATAACACTAACACCGGCTCCAAGATCACATAAAGCAGTTTTAACATAGTTTCTTTTAATGGAGCATGGTATAGTGGGTACTCCTGGATCTCCAAGTTTCTTTGGTATTCCACCTTTAAAAGTATAATTAGCAAGCATGGTGGAAATTTGAGCTTCCGGTATCTTTGTTTTATTTGTAACAATATCTTTCATGTACTTAGCATAAGGATTCATTTTAAGCATATCAGTTAATCGCATACGCAAAAAGATAGGTCTAATCATTTCAGCAGAGCGCTCAAAATCCTCATCATCCTTTTTCTTGGATGGTTTGGGAGGAAAAGGCATGGGTTTCTGAACCGATGGTTCTGTTTCTTTACCATGTTTCCTAGCAACAAAGTCTTTCTTATCATAACGTTGATTCTTTGATTGTGGGTTATCAAGATCAACAGCAGGTTCAATTTCTATATCATTATCATTACTAGGTTGAGCATCATCATGAACATTATCACTAGTTTAAGGTTCATTACCAAATTGTGTTTCAGCATCAGAAATAGAAATATCATTTGGATTCTTAGGTGTTTCAGCAATAGGTTCACTAGAAGCATGCAAAGTCCTATCATTTTTCTTTTTCTTCCTTTTAGAAGGACTAGGTGCATCTATATTATTTCTCTGAGAATCTTGCTCAATTCTCTTAGGGTGGCCTTCAGGATAGAGAGGTTCCTGAGTCATTTTACCACCTCTAGTCATAACTCTAACAACATTATCATTATTCTTACTATTCAGTTCATTGAGCAAATCATTTTGAGCTTTAAGTACTTGTTCTACTTGAGTGGTAACCATAGAAGCATGTTTACTAATTAGTTTAAGTTCACCTTTGACATTAGCCATATAATCACCCAAGTGTTCAAGCATACCAGCATTGCGTTTTAATTCTCTACCAAAATAAGCATTGAAGTCTTCTTGCTTAACCATAAATTTATCAAACTCATCTAAGCATGGGCTAGCAAACTTAGTAAATGGTATTTCAGCTTTATCATATCTATAGAGAGAATTTACCTTTACTACTTGTGTCGGGTTATCAAGACCATGTATTTCTTCAATAGGAGATGGATTAAGATCATATGTTTCTTTGACAGGCGGTAAATTAAGACCGTGTATTTCTTCAATAGGAGGTAAATTCTTAACATCTTCAGCTTTAATACCTTTTTCTTTCATACATTTCTTTGTCTCTTCCATATCTTCAGGACTGAGAAATAGAACAGCTCTTTTCTTCGGAGTTGGTTTAGGAATAGGCTCAGGAAGTGTCCAATTATTTTCATTTGTCAACATATTATTCAATAGAATTTCACCTTCATCCGGTGTTCTTTCCCTAAAAACAGAACCAGCACAACTATCCAGGTAATCTCTGGAAGCATCGGTTAGTCCGTTATAAAAGATATCAAGTATTTCATTTTTCTTAAGAGGATGATCAGGCAAAGCATTAAGTAACTTGAGAAGCCTCCCCCAAGCTTGTGGGAGACTCTCTTCTTCAATTTGCAGAAAATTATATATATCCCTTAAAGCAGCTTGTTTCTTATGAGCAGGGAAATATTTAGCAGAGAAGTAATAAATCATATCCTGGGGACTACGCACACAACCATGATCAAGAGAATTAAACCATATCTTAGCATCACCCTTTAATGAGAACGTAAATATTTTAAGGATATGAAGGTAGCGAGATTTCTCATCATTAGTGAATAGGGTGGCTATATCATTTAATTTAGTAAGATGTGCCACTACAGTTTCAGATTCATAGCCATGAAAAGGATCAGATTCAACCAAAGTAATTATGTTAGGATCAAAAGAGAATTCATAATCCTTATCAGTAACATAGATAGGTGAAGTAGCAGAAGCAGGGTCAGGTTTCATTCTAGCATTAAGAGATTGCTGCTTCCATTTAGCTAATAACCTCTTGAGCTCGTATCTATCTTTGCAAGCTAAAATAGCTAGAGCAGCTTCTTTTTCAAAAACATAACCCTCAGGAATAATAGGCGATTCATATTTATTAAGGGGAGAGTCTTCATCATCACTTTCATCAATATTATCAGTTTCAATATTTTCATTCTCTCTAACCCTAGCAAGTTGTTCATCAAGAAATTCACCAAGTGGCACAGTAGTATCGAGCATAGAAGTAGCTTCATCTTAAGTATCATGCATAGCAGAAGTGACATCATCAATAACATGTGACATATCAGAACGAATAGCAGAAGCAGGTTTAGGTGTCGCAAGCTTACTCAAAACAGAAGGTGAATCAAGTGCAGAGCTAGATGGCAGTTCCTTACCTCCCCTCGTAATTGAGGGATAAATCTTGGTTTTTCGATCTCTCAAGTTCTTCATAATGATAAGCAGATATAAATCCCAAGTGAATCAAAGAATAGAGCTATGCTCCCTGGCAACGGCGCCAAAAAATAGTCTTGATAACCCACAAGTATAGGGGATCGCAACAGTTTTCGAGGGTAGAGTATTCAAGCCAAATTTATTGATTTGACACAAGGGGAGCCAAAGAATATTCTCAAGTATTAGCAGCTGAGTTGTCAATTCAACCACACCTGGAAACTTAATATCTGCAGCAAAGTGTTTAGTAGCAAGGTAATATGATAGTAGTGGTAACGGTAGCAAAAGGTAATGATAGCAAAAGTAATGTTTTTGGTATTTTGTAGTGACTGTAACAATAGCAACGGAAAAGTAAATAAGCGGAGAACAATATATGGAAAGCTCGTAGGCAATGGATCGGTGATAGAGAATTATGCCGGATGCGGTTCATCATGTAACAGTCATAACCTAGGGTGGCACAGACTTAGCTCCAATCACTCAATGTAATGTAGGCATGTATTCCGAATATAGTCTTACGTGCTTATGGAAAAGAACTTGCATGATATCTTTTGTCCTACCCTCCCATGGCAGCGGGGTCCTACCGGAAACTAAGGGATATTAAGGCCTCCTTTTAATATAGTACCAGACCAAAGCATTAACACATGGTGAATACATGAACTCCTGAAACTATGGTCATCACTGGGAGTGGTCCCGATTATTGTCACTTCGGGGTTGCCGGATCATAACACATAGTAGGTGACTATAGACTTGCAAGATAGGATCAAGAACTCACATATATTCATGAAAACATAATAGGTTCAGATCTGAAATCATGGCACTCGGGCCCTAGTGACAAGCATTAAGCATAGCAAAGTCATAGCAACATCAATCTCAGAACATAGTGGATACTAGGGATCAAACCCTAACAAAACTAACTCGATTACATGATAAATCTCATCCAACCCATCATCGTCCAGCAAGACTACGATGGAATTACTCACGCACGGCGGTGAGCGTCAGGAAATTGGTGATGGAGGATGGTTGATGATGACGATGGCGACGAATTCCCCTATCCGGAGCCCCGAACGGACTCCAGATTAGCCCTCCTGAGAGGTTTTAGGGCTTGGCGGCGGCTCCGTATCGTAAAATGCGATAAATCCTTCTCTCTTATTTTTTTCTCCCCGAAAGCAAGTATATAGAGTTGGAGTTGAGGTCGGAGGAGCTCCAGGGGGCCCATGAGGTAGCGGGCACGCCCAGGGGAGCAGGCGCGCCCCCCCCACCCTCGTGGCTAGGGTGTGGGCCCCTAGTCTTCATCTTTTGTAAGGATTTTTTATTATTTCCAAAAAGACATTCCGTGAAGTTTTAGGTCATTCTGGGAACTTTTGTTTCTGCACATAAATAACACCATGGTAATTCTGCTGAAAATAGCGTCAGTCCGGGTTAGTTCCATTCAAATCATGCAAGTTAGCATCCAAAACAAGGGCAAAAGTATTTGGAAAAGTAGATACGACGGAGACGTATCAGTCTCCTACTGGATTGATACCTTGATTCTCAAAAACTGAGGGAAATACTTACGCTGCTTTACTGCATCACCCTTTCCTCTTCAAGGGAAAACCAACACGTGCTCAAGAGGTAGAAAACCCACTTCCCACGCACAGGGATTTTTTGAGCAAACAATTTATGGGAACAAGAATCAACTAGGATAGGAAGGAAAAACAAGCAAAACTTCAAGATTTTCACTACGTAGAGAGGAAACTTGATATTATTGCAATACCTCCAAGCATATGTTCCTCTCTCATAATAATTTTCAGTAGCATGATGAATGAATTCAACAATATAACTATCACATAAAGCATTCTTTTCATGATGCATAAGCATAGAAATTGTGTTACTCTCCACATAAGCAAATTTATTCTCATCAATAGTAGTGGGAGAAAACTCAATGATATAACTTCATGAGATTGAAAATTAAAATCATGATGCCAAGTTTCATGGTTATCATTATTCAATATAGCATACATGTCATCACCATAATCATCATAGATAACTACCTTGTTCTCATAGTCAAATGAACCCTCATCCAAAATGGTGGATTCATCATTAAATAAAGTCATGACCTCTCCGAATACACTTTCATCATTATAATCATCATAAATAGGAGGCATGCAATCATTATAACAAATTTGCACATCAAATCTTGGGGGACTAAAAATATCATCTTCATCAAACATAGCATCCCCAAGATTGTAGCTTTGCATATCATTAGCACCATGGATATTCAAAGAATTCATACCAACAACAGTACAATCATGCTCATCATTCAAAGTGTTTTTGTTAAACATTTTATAGAATTCTTCTTCTATAAACTTAGAACAATTTTCCTTTCCACCATTATCATGAAAGACATTATAAAGATGAATAATATGATGCAACCTCAATTCCATTTTTTTGTATTTTTCTTTTTATAAAGCAAACTAGTGATAAAACAAGAAAGTAAAAGATTCAATTGCAAGATCTAAAGATATACCTTCAAGCACTCACCTCCCCGTCAACGGCGCCAGAAAAGAGCTTGATGTCTACTACAAAACTTTATTCTTGTAGACTCGTGTTGGGCCTCCAAGCGCAGAGTTTTGTAGGACAGCAGCAATTTTCCCTCAAGTGGATGACCTAAGGTTTATCAATCCGTGGGAGGTGTAGGATGAAGATGGTCTCTCTCGAACAACCCTGTAACCAAATACAAGAAATCTCATGTGTCCCCGACACACCCAATACAATGGCAAATTGTATAGGTGCGCTAGTTCGGTGAAGATATGGTAATAAGAGTGTAATATTGATGGTAGAAATATATTTTAATAATCTGAATAAATAAAAAACAGCAAGGTAGCAAATAGTAAATGGGTACAAAAATGGTATTGCAATGCTTGAAAATGAGGCCAAGGGTCCGTACTTTCGCTAGTGCAATCTCGCAACAATGCTAATATAATTGGATCGTATAACCATCCCTCAACGTGCAACGAACAATCACTCCAAAGTTCCTATCTAGCAGAGACCATAAGAAGAAATCATTTGTAGGGTACGAAACCACCTCGGAGCTATTCTTTTCGGTCGACCTATCCAAGATTTCATACTAAAATAACACTAAATAATTTCAGATTAATAATACTCAATCCAACACGAAGAACCTCAAATAATGCCCCAAGATTTTTACCGGTGAAACAAAGACAAGAACGTGCATCAACCCCTATGCATAGATTACCCCAATGTCACCTCAGGAATCCGCAGTTGAGTGCCAAAACATATATCAAGTGAATCAATATGATACCCATTGTCACCACGAGTATTCAAAAAAGTATTCAATCCGATAAAATGAAATCTCAAAGGGAAAACTAAATTCATCACAACAAGATAGAGAGGGTCAAACACCATATGATCTGACTATATTAACAAAGCCCGCGATACATCAAGATCATGACATCTCAAGAACACGAGAGAGAGAGGGAGGGAGATTAAACACATTGCTACTGGTACAAACCCTCAGCCCTGAGGGTGGACTACTCCCTCTTCATTGTGGTGGCCGCCGGGATGATGAATATGGCCACCGGTGATGAGTCCCCCCTCCGGGAGGATGCCAGAACAGGGTCTAGATTGGTTTCTCGTGGCTACAGAGCCTTGCAGCGGCAAAACTTCTAGTCTAGGGTTACTTCTGAAGGTTTCTCTATTTATATGATTTTTTGGCGTCGGTTTCACGTGAAGCTTCAAGGGTCTCTTTTGTTCCAAAAAAATCATCAAAAAGTTTCAGCTCATTTAGAGAACTTCCATTTTTGCGCGAAAAACAACAACACGGTAGTTCTGCTGAAAACAGCGTCAGTCCGGGTTAGTTCCATGCAAATCATACCAAAACCATATAAAGTTGTTGTAAACATGGCATGAAGACTTCATAAATTATAGATACGTTGGAGACATATCACGGCCTACACACACTATGCGTGAACGACCTAAAGTGAAAAGACGAATTTGCACGATGGAGCTAGAGAATGCTGAGGGAGGGCGAGAGGGAGGCTGGCGTGTGCATGCATGAGAGAAAGTTAGCGCTAGCTACAAAGATAAGAGGATTGTGTAGGAGTAAAAGACGAATAGAGATCATAATTCATTGTAAAAAGTGAATTCGGATATTTGAGGAATTTATCAGTGTTTTAAACCGACGCATGCGTGAATATATATAACGATGATACGCATGGTGTGGTTATGAACATGTTATACTACATATAATATATTTTATATAAAAAAACTAGTTGGTGACGATGGTGTGCCCGCCATCCTGCAATATAGGTCGTACAATTTATATCTGACGGATAGGATGGAAACTATGGCAATTTTGAAAAAAGATACCCACACTGTCCAAATTTGCGAATAAGGCCTTCCCTCGTTCATCCTTTTCTCCCACAAGATAAACTACATATACAAATGCATCTTGATGTTCCGTGCAACGCATGGGCATCTTGCTAGTACTACATATAATATATAGAACATTTATTATAATTTGGGATATTGTGTGGCTTTTGCAGCTCAGGGCTAAATACTGGTCATAATGTAGAGGGTGGGGCACTATACTTTGTGTGATAAACAAGGTGTACGTATTGAACATGGTTTAAATTATGAATATCAAGTTAGTACATCAAATGTACTATTATTTGGAATCAACATCAAGTGTATTCAAAAATTTGAATTCGAGTTCATATAGTACACATAGTTCATATCTATCTCTATAGTAATCATGTGGTTTGTTGTTAAGCTAATACACGAATGATGGTTTAAGTTGGCAACAATCATGATTGTAGATTCTTATTCAAATAGAGAAATGAATTCAAATTTAGTTTTAATTGCAGCGGTAGTATAGACATTTGGAATGCACTAAAATGTTGGTATGAGTAGGTTACATGCATTATACAGCCAGCGAAAAAATTTAATTGGACATAACATGGATTCATAGCTTTGAATAGCATTGGTATAGTAAAACGGGACAAGACTCTCTCTTTGTGTGCTGTGAATAGTTTTGTTTTTCTCGTTTTTTCGTTGAGGGAAGTGCCAATTGTTTTGGTACGTACAATATTACACGTTAGTCTTGTCCCTAAAATTCAACCACCACCTTGTTATATCCCAAAAATTCAAATATCATGTTCCCAAAACTCACGCCTTCACAACCCGCGCCTTGCTATCCCGAAATTAAAACGCGCGCGAAAACTACCTCTAGCTGCCAAATACCGACACATGAAATCCCCCTTCTAACCCTGACCCGAAAGGGCCGCTAGTTCAAATCGATGGGGGTACTTTTGCAACACACCCTACATTTTGGACAAGCGTGTCCCTAAGTCATGGTTCCCCCTCCCATTGCCTCCTTTTCACCATTCGAAATCCCAGGCCACCATAACCTCTCTGCTCGAGGCGCGAAACCCCACCCTCCTCTGTCCACCACCTCACTGCTGCCCAGCCGGAGCCTCTTCCCCGACGATGTCGTCCACTGCAACAGCTCAACATCCCTTAGCCACCTTGCCAGATGAGGACCCATCGCCCATCTTGTCGTCCCGCAGTTCAGCCGCCCCGCCCTCCACCTCCATGGAGCTGCTCCGACGATCGCCTCATCTATCGCGGCTGCTCCTTCCCCACAGCGTCGCCTTAACCTGCTCCATTAGAACCGCAACATCCTCACTGACTCCTGGACGAAGCCGAGGCCTACTTAGCGCCACCAAAGAGGTTGTACACTCAACACATCGCACCTTCTCCTTATCTCGACCTCCCGGCGTTGACGGTGATCCATCCCGCACCCCCATGGCGCGGCTACCTCGAAGCCGACACCGTGGGTGACATCTCCACGGCGGCTCTCCCCCAGTGTGAGGCCACTTCGGCGGCGGCAGCCATACCAGCCGGATCTGCTGCTCCAGCTCTCGCTCGCTCGCTGACACTACTACTGATGCTGCTCCGGCTCTCGCTTGCTCGCGCTGCTGCTGCTACTCCCGCTCTCGCTCGCTCGCGCTGCTGCTCTACTCTCCCCCTCACTTGTGTTCCTGCTCTGATCTTGCTCTTGCTCGCACTGCTAATGCTGGTAAATGGGCTGCTACAGCCACACGAGTTGTTGTTGTGTCTCTAGTTCAAGCTACTCCTCCTCGCGCTGCTACTCCAACTGCTATCTACTACTGTGTTCCCTGTCGATCGCCTGCTGATTTAGATCACTATTTCTCTAATACTAGTGCTCGAGCGGTGTAAACTACATGTGAAGTGCCTCTGTGCTACCAGGGCGTTGAGTTTCAATATTAACATTCAGATTCCATAGTAAATTTCAGTTTCGACAGTTAAGTCTAGAGTCAACAGTTGTAGTCAGGTGTTTTTTGGTGATGCAAGTTTGTTTAGTCTTGTGATGAATGCCAAGGAATTAGTAATATTAGTAGACGTCAAGAAATGCCTATGAATTATTCACTTTTTATTGAACCATTTGATGTTTGGGACTTTGATTATATGGGACCTTTTCCTTCCTCTGATGGGTATACACATATTTTAGTTGTTGTTGATTACGTTACTAATTGGGTACAAGCTATCCCAACTAGTAGTGCTGATCATAACACCTCTATTAAGATGCTTAAATAATTATTTTTCCGTGGTTTGGAGTCCCTAGATATTTAATAACTGATGGTGGTTCACATTTTATTCATGGTGCCTTTCGTAAAATGCTTGCTAAGTATGATGTTAATCATAGAATTGCATCTCCATATCACCCCCAGTCTAGTGGTCAAGTAGAATTGAGTAACAGAGAGCTCAAATTAATTTTGCAAAATACTGTTAATAGATCTAGAAAGAATTGGTCCAAGAAACTTGATGATGCATTATGGGCTTATAGAACTGCATATAAAAATCCTATGGGTATGTCTCCGTATAGAATGGTTTATGGAAAAGCATGTCAATTAGCTCTCGAATTAGAACATAAGGCATATTGGGCCATCCAAGAGCTCAATTATGATTTCAAACTTGCCGGTGAGAAGAGGTTATTTGACATTAGCTTACTTGATGAATGGAGAACCCAGGCCTATGAAAATGCCAAGCTGTTTAAAGAAAAAGTTAAAAGATGGCAGGATAAAAGGATACAAAAACGTGAGTTCAATGTAGGTGAGTATGTATTATTATACAACTCTCGTTTAAGATTTTTTGCAGGCAAACCTCTCTCTAAATGGGAAGGTCCTTACATCATCAAGGAGGTCTATTGTTCCGGTGCCATAAAAATCAACAATTTTGAAGGCACAAATCCGAAGGTGGTGAACGGTCAAAGAATCAAACATTATATCTCAGGTAATCCATTAAATGTTGAAACTAATGTTATTGAAACCGTAACCCCGGAGGAATACATAAGGGACACTTTCCGGAATGTTTCTGACTTTGAAAAGGAATAGGTATGTGGTACGGTAAGTAAACAGACTCCAAAATAGTTCTGATGGCAATTTTTGTCCGTTTTGGAATATTTAGAAAATAGGAAAATAAGTAGTTCGGGAAGGACACAAGGCGTCCATGAGGGTGGAGGGCGCGCCCTACCCCCCTGGGTGCACCCCCTGCCTCGTGGGCACCTCGTGTGCTCTCCGGACTCTGTTTTCTTGCACGATACTTCTTATGGTTGGTAAAAATTCACTATATAATCTCCCAAAGGTTTTGACCACCATACCATGCAAATATCCTTTGTTCTTGTTTCGAGCTGTTTTTCTGATAGATCTAGATCACCATGATGTCTCCAAGTGCCCCCAAGGACAAGTTCTCCGAGAAGGTCATCAACCCCTACCTCGCGGAAGTGCTGCAACATCATCAAACCATTGAGAAGCGTTAGGGGTTGCTGCACATCCGCGATGTTGAGGGACCAAGGAGGACCAAAAGCGTGGAGACAAGGCTTAAGGCAATGGAGCAACAAGTTTTCAAGTATCAGGAGATGGTGGAGCGTGGAATCGACTCCAGTCACATAATGATCACGGATTTCACCAACAACCACAAGCTGGACGCCAAGGACATTGGGGAGGCCATCTTCAAGCTTCATGAGAAAATCGAGCACCTCCAAGCCCAGATCTATGACCTGCAAAATCAAAACTATGAGTATGAATATAGATTCATGAGGATTAGTTTGGCTGCAGATTTAAGGATCCTGGAGACTCAATTATCCTTCTATGATGGTGAGCCTATGCCTTGGAAGAGGGACGATAAGCCTACATCATCAACAATTCCATCTCCTTCACCGGCAAAAGAGATATAATCACATGGGTATGGGCACTCCCCTTCGCAACTACCAAGCTTGGGGGAGTCCCCGGTATCGTATCACCATCACTTTTACCTTTACCATTTTTCTTAGTTCAATCCTTTTGATAATATCTTGATCTAGTAGAATAAAGTTTAAGTATGATTTAGTTGTGAGTTTTGCTTTATGATCTTCCTATGTAATCGAGTCTGTGAGCTATATATAATAAAGATTAGTGTTGAGTCAAGGGCTTGATTATATTTCTATGATCTTGAGGGAATAAAATAAAAGAGAAGAAATAAAAAAGAAATAAAGAGATCATATGGATCTTATAGAGAGTAGTGACTTCACATATAAAGAGTATGATGAATAAAAGTTGTTGAGAGTTGACAAACATAGTTTCGGTCATCGTTGCAATTAATAGGAAGTAATAAAGAAAGAGAGGTTTTCACATATAAATATACTATCTTGGACATCTTTTATGATTGTGAGCACTCATTAAAGTATGATATGCTAAAGAGTTGACATTGGACAAGGAACACAATGTAATGGGTTATGTTTTCTTACATCTTAGATAAATTATATTGTCATGGATCATCCAACATGTTGAGCTTGCCTTTCTCTCTCTTGCTAGCCAATTTTTTGCACCAAGTAGAGATACTACTTGTGCTTCCAAATATCCCTAAACAAAGTTTTGCCATCAGAGTCACCCATATCTACCTATGGATTGAGTAAGATCCATCAAGTAAGTTGTCATCGTTGCAAGCAATAAAAATTGCCCTCTAAATATGTATGACTTATTAGTGTGGAGAAAATAAGCTTTATACGATCTTGTGATGTGGAAGAAATAAAAGCGACAGACTACATAATAAAGGTCCATATCACAAGTGGCAATATAAATTGACGTTCTTTTGCATTAAGATTTCGTGCATCCAACCATAAAAGCACATGACAACCTCTCCTTCCCTCTGTGAAGGGCCTATCTTTTATTCTTGTCATATACTTCATGCAAAGAGTCATGGTGATATTCACCTTTCCTTTTTACATTTTATCCTCTGCAAGCACAATGTGTTGGAAAGATCCTGATATATATGGCCAATTATATGTGGGTTTTCATGAACTATTATTGTTGACATTACCCTTGAGGTAAAACGTTGGGAGGCAAAACTATAAGCCCTTGTCTTTCTCTGTGTCCGATTAAAACTTCATAACCATAAATATCGCGTGAGTGTTAGAAATTATGAAAGAATAAAAGATGGTTAAGTATGTGGACTTGCTAAGAAGCTCTTATATTGACTCTTCCCTATGTTATAATAAATTGCAATTGCCTCAATGACTGAAATTATAGTTTGTTAGTCTTCAATGAAGTTTCTGATTCATACTTGAGTATGTGAATGAATTGTTACTTTAGCATGGGAGATCATATGACAATATATATATATATATACATATGTTGCTGTTCTAAGAATGATCATGATGCCCTCATGTCCATATTTTATTTTTTCGACACCTCTATCTCTAAACATGTGGACATATTTTTCGATATCGGCTTTCGCTTGAGGACAAGCGAGGTCTAAGCTTGGGGGAGTTGATACATCCATTTTGCATCATGCTTTTCTATCCATATTTATTGCATTATGGGCTGTTATTACATGTTATGTCACAATACTTATGCTTATTCTCTCTTATTTTACAAGGTTTGCATGAAGAGGGAGAATGACGGCAATTGAAATTCTGGGCTGGAAAAGGAGCAAATATTAGAGACCTATTCTGCACAGCTCCAAAAGTCCTAGAACTTCACGGAAGTTATTTTTGGACTTAATTAAAAATACTAGCAGAAGGATCCACTAGAGGGGGGCCCACACGCTAGCCACGAGGGTGGGGGCGCGCCCTACCCCCTAGGTGCGCCCCCTGCCTCGTGGGCCCCCTGGTGGCCCTTTGATGCCCATCTTTGGCTATATGGAGTCTTTTGTTGAGGAAAAAATCATAAGCAAGCTTTCGGGAAAAAACTTTGCCGCCACGAGGCAGAACCTTGGCGGAACCAATCTAGGGCTCCGGCAGAGCTGTTCTGCTTGGGAAACTTCCCTCCGGGAGGGAGAAATCATCACCATCGTCATCACCAACGATCCTCTCATCGGGAGGGGGTCAATCTCCATCAACATCTTTAATTGCAATTTCAGTGTAAGGGTCTGGAATTATCTACAGATTGATTGGTCTGCTGGCACCTCCATGATTGAGCTGGTTACTCAGGCAAGGAGAAGTTTTGATAGGCCTTTCTTCTCTGAAGTGGTATTCATTGCTTGCTGGCATATTTGGATCATCAGAAATGCCAAAGTGTTCAGAAATGAGAGGGCCAGTTTCAATAAATGGAGGTTTGCTTTTAGGCAGGATATTAGCCTCATGCAGCACAGAATCAGAGCTGCTTACAAGGATGACCTGCTCAAATGGATCTCTTACCTCCCCCCTAAGCTAGTTTTGCAGGGCTTTCTTTTTTCTTCTACCTTGTAACCTGGTTACTCCTTGTAATCAACTTGTTGTATCTGTTATTTTTTCAATAAAGTATTGATCTGTTGTGGGGGTTTTGCCCCACAATTCAGAGTAAAAAAAAACATCTTTACCACCGCCATCTCATCTCAAACCCTAGTTCATCTCTTGTATCCAATCTTTGAATCCAAACCTCAGATTGGTACCTGTGGGTTGCTAGTAGTGTTGATTAATCCTTGTAGTTGATGCTAGTTGGTTTACTTTGTGGAAGATCATATGTTCAGATCCATTATGCATATTAATACCCCTCTGATTATGAACATGAATATGCTTTGTGAGTAGTTACATTTGTTCCTGAGGACATGGGAGAAGTCTTTCTATAAGTAGTCATGTGAATTTGGTATTCGTTCGATATTTTGATGAGATGTATGTTTTCATCCCTCTAGTGGTGTCATGTGAACGTCGACCACATGACACTTCACCATTGTTTGGGACTAGAGGGAGGCATTGGGAAGTAATAAGTAGATGATGGGTTGCCAAAGTGACAGAAGCTTAAACCCTAGTTTATGCGTTGCTTCGTAAGGGGCTTATTTGGATCCATATGTTTCATCCTATGGTTAGGTTTACCTTAATACTTCTGTTGTAGTTGCGGATGCTTGCAATAGGGGTTAATCATAAGTGGGATGCTTGTCCAAGTAAGGATAGTACCCAAGCACCGGTCCACCCACAAATCAAATTATCAAAGTACCGAACGCGAATCATATGAACGTGATGAAAACTAGCTTGACGATAATTCCCATGTGTCCTCGGGAGCGCTTTCCTTCATATAAGAGTTTGTCCAGGATTGTCCTTTGCTACAAAAAGTATTGTGCCTTCTTGCTGCACCTTATTTACTTTCATTACTTGCTACTCGTTACAAATTACCTTATCACAAAACTATTTGTTACCGATAATTTCAGTGCTTGCAGAGAATACCTTACTGAAAACTGCTTATCATTTCCTTCTGCTCCTCGTTGGGTTCGGCACTCTTACTTATTGAAAAGGCTACGATAGATCTCCGACACTTTTGGGTCATCAAGACTCTTTTCTGGCGCCGTTGTCAGGGTGTGAAGCGCCTTTGGTAGGTGGAATATGGTAAGGAAAAATTTATATAGTGTGCTGAAATTTACTGTCACTTGTTACTATGGAACATAATCCTTTGAGGGGCTTGTTCGGGGTATCTTCACCCCGCCTAGTAGATCAAAGAGTTGCTCCTCAACCTACTGAACCTACTGAAATTTTTTACTTTGAAATTCCTTCGGGTATGATAGAGAAACTACTAGCTAATCCTTTTTGCAGGAGATGGAACTTTGCATCCCGATTTACACTTAATCTATCTGGATGAAGTTTTTGGATTATTTAAGCTTGCAGGTATGCTCGATGATGTTATCAAGAAGAAGGTATTCCCTTTATCTTTGAAGGGAGAGGCATTGACATGGTATAGGCTATGTGATATATGGGATCATGGAACCACAAACGATTGAAATTGGAATTTCATCAGAATTTTTATCCTATGCATCTTCTTCATCGTGATCGTAATTATATATATAATTTTTGGCCTTGTGAAGGAGAAAGCATCGCTCAAGCTTGGGGGAGGATAAAGTCAATGTTATATTCATGCCCCAATCATGAGCTCTCAAGAGAAATGATTATTCAAAAAAATTATGCTCGACTTTCTCTCAGTAATCGCTCCATGCTCGATACTTCTTGTACTGGATCTTTTATGATGAAGACTATTGAATTCAAATGGGATTTATTGGCAAGAATTAAACGCAACTCTGAAGATTGGGACCTCGACAAAGGTAAGGTGTAACATCCCAAATTTTCAATTTGGAATGTTATACATAGATCATCATGCATATCATATTTTCTTGCATTTTGTCGATCCTAGAAATTTCACGCAACTCAAGGACCCTCGGAGAGAGTTGGAGAATTCGTCTTTTTCATATTTGAGTCCTCTCAAATTTTGAAGAAAGGATCATTGGATTTGTCGGAGTTTCATTTGCCTTTTATTTGGATAGGGAAAATGCGCTTTTTAAAAAATTGCATTTTAGGCCCGGAGAAAAGTTCATTTTGTTCGACTCATTTTTAGGAGTCGGGGAAAATTTACTTTGTTAATTTTGGAGTCCGGTAGATTTGTTTTTCTGTTTTTTTTTCGAGCGCGGAACCGATTTAAAAAAAATCCAGCAGTGTGCCTTGGGCCAAGGCCCAGCCAGCAGGCCGGCCGGCCAGGCCAGCGCCGCGCCGCGCGCCAGGCGCCAAGGCAGGAGGCCGCCGCCGCCCCTATAGGAGTCCTACTAGGACTTTAGTCCTACTCCGTTTCCAATTTCCTTTTCCTACTCTATTTTCTTGCCCCTCCCCCAAGTTTCCTCTCCTCTCCCCTCTTTATATACCCCCACACCCCCTCTAAATCCCACACCAAAACCCCAAGCCCCTAGCCGCCGCCCTACGTCACCACCGCCGCCCTGCGTCACCACCGCCGCCCTGCGTCACCGCCGCCGCCGCCCTGCAACGCCGCCGCCGCCGCCCAATCCCGTCGGCGACGTTCGCCGGAGCCCTCGCCAGAGACCTCGCCGGAGGTAGCCCCGCGCCGCATCTCTTCTTTTTCTTCGGATCGGTTTTCTTCTAAATCGTTCCGTTTCTTCTCTAAACCGTTCCGGTTTTCTAGATCGGTTTTTCGTTCGGTTTTCTTCTCCGAAACCCTAGATCAGATTCGTTTTCTTCTGCGATTTAGTTGCCTCAAGACCGTTCGTCCTAACGAACGTGATCACCGGATTTCTTCTTGGTTAACGAATGTCCGTTCGTTCTACCATTTTTCTTTTCGTCGGATTTATTCCGTGATCGCGATCTCAGATCCGATCTTCATTCTAGTTTATCTTCTCGCTCGTTTATCGGAATCAGGTGATTCAAGCGCCTAGAGTTTCGTTTCGAAACCGCCGTTCCGACTAATCAACTTAAACAAGTTTTTGCTATGGTAAAATTTGACCTAGTTTCAACTTGCTAGAACCGAGTTGTTTTCTTCCGCCGTTTGTTTTCGGTTTCTTTATTCGGTTTTTTCTCTCTTTGCAACCGGAGTTCTTAAGTTGAACTATCTGGTTCGATCTCTTGTTCGAGTTTTACCTGTGCATTAGATGAGTACTCATTGTATGCTTGTTGTTTATCTGCGATAGATTACCCGGATTGCGCCGCCTGTTACTTCGATTCCCTAGGACTCGCGGATCATCAGCAAGGCAAGTAACACTTTGATTATACCTTTTCTACAACCCAGTTTTATTGCATTAGATCCATCCTCACACATTGCATGATTAGGATCTAATTAAATTGTGGGATGGGAAGTAGATGAGGTAGTACCTATTACCTGTTTATTATGAAACCTTTGGGAGTTACTTCTACGTTTGCTTATTATGCCATGCTATGCTAGTAGACGTGGATTGGGTGAGTGATATCCATGACAGATGTGAGATTGATAATTTTAATGGTTTATCTAAGGTGGCAACTTAAACACACATCTGGGTGGATTGAGGCACCTGATGTCTATCAGGACTTGCCTATTTTATTTTGGACCGCCACCCAGGCTCAAAGGGATCATAAGATCTTTCATGCTAAATACTTACGTGTGTAGCCACAAGCCATTATGGGCTCTGGCATAGTTGACTAAGTCGTGCGAACTCTTAAAGGGTAGACTAGCAGATGTAGGGGAAAGTAGGTGTACCGGTCTATCCATCGTAAGGTGCTAGCGCTTCTGAAAGACTGTGTCTTGGTCATCCGTTTCTCAAACACCAGTAGTGTGAGAAAACCAACGGAGGCGATCGAGTCTTGTGGGGAAAAGTGTGCAAACCTCTACAGAGTGTAATAAACTAATCATGATTAGCCGTGTCCCCGGTTATGGACAATATTGAGTATCTAGTACTTGAATATCATGTGAATCTCAACATGTTACTTCTAATTAATATTGTTGGGTTTAATTGTTCACTTTTAATTGGGATTGAGAATGCTGTCAACCATTCTCAATGTTTAACCACCACCATGATAGTTAAATAAATTTATTCCTTTGCAGTAGGGAAAAATTGGCTTTACGCAAAATAGTAACCATAGAGCTTTCCACCAGCCAAATATGCATATAGTATAGCTGTTTCATTCCATTACTCTCTATGTGTTACTTTGCGAGCATATTCCATGTGCTGACCCGTTTCGGGCTGCAACGTTAATGTTGCAGACTTTTCAGACGACGATTAAGGTGCTTTTAGGTCGTGGTTCTATACTCAGTGATGCCGTTGGAGTTGATGGACCCATTTATCTTCCAAGTCTTCCGCTGTTATCGATATTAGATGGCCTTAAGCCATATTATTGTAATAAGTTCTCTTTGGAGACATCGATGTAATAAGTGTGTGATTGCCGCTCTGCTATAAATCCTTCGATGTACTGTGTGGTGTCAGCATTACTGATCCAGGGATGACACCGGAGCACAGTAGACTTGATCCATTTGGGACGGGTCGCTACATAAGGAGTCAGGTATAACACCTAAGTTTGATTGTGTTAAATATTTTATGGATACCGATGCTTTCGGTGAATTTAGCACTAAATATGGACTTAACTCTAAGATAGTAGCTTCTTTCTGTGAATCCTTTGCTACTCATGTTGATCTCCCTAAGGAGAAGTGGTTTAAATATAATCCTCCCATTGAAATAAAAGTAGTTGCACCTATTAAAGTTGAAGAAAAGACTATCACTTATAATGATCCCGTTGTTCCTATTGCTTATATTGAGAAACCACCTTTCCCTGTTAGAATAATGGATCAAGCTAAAGATTCAATTGTGGTTAACAAAAGTAATATTAAGACACCTTAACCCCCTGAGAAAATTAAAGTTGAACCTAGTATTGCTATGGTTAAAGATCTCTTGGATGATGCTAAAAATAAACATAGACATATTGTAGGCATGCCTGTTATTTCTGTTAAAATAGGAGATCGTTGCTATCATGGCTTATGTGATATGGGTGCTAGTTCAAGTGCAATACCTCATTACTTATACCAAGAAATTATGCATGATATTGCATCTGCTGAGATAGAAGAGATTGATGTTACAATTAAGCTTGCCAATAGAGATACTATTTCACCAGTTGGGATTGTTAGAGATGTTGAAGTCTTGTGTGGGAAAGTTAAATACCCTGCTGATTTTCTTGTTCTCGGTTCCCCACAAGATGACTTTTGTCCCATTATATTTGGTAGACCCTTCTTGAATACTGTTAATGCTAAGATAGACTGCAATAAGGATATTGTTTCTGTTGGTTTAGGGGATATGTCTCATGAGTTTAATTTTGATAAATTTAGTAGACAACCCCGTGATGAGGAATTGCCTAGTAAAGATGAAATTATTGGTCTTGCTTCTGTTGTCGTGCCTCCTAGTGATCCTTTAGAACAATATTTGCTAGAGCATGAAAATGATACGTATATGAATGAAAGAAGGGAAATAGATGAAGTATTCTTTAAACAGGGACCTATTTTGAAACACAACTTGTCTGCTGAAATTCTAGGGGATCCTCCTCCACCCAAGGGTGATCCTGTGTTTGAGCTTAAACCATTTCCTGATACTCTTAAATATGCTTATCTTGATGAAAAGAAGATATATCCTGTTATTATTAGTGCTAACCTTTCAGAGCATGAAGAAGAGAAATTATTGAAAACTCTGAAGAAGCACTGTGCTACTATTGGATATACTCTTGATTATCTTAAGGGCATTAGTCTCACTCTATGTCAACACAAAATAAATTTGGAGAAAGACGCCAAACCAGTTATTGATCACCAACGACGGCTAAATCCTAAGATGAAAGAAGTGGTAAGAAAAGAAATATTAAAGCTCCTTGAAGCAGGTATAATTTATCTCGTTGCTGATAGTCAGTGGGTAAGCCCTGTCCATTGTGTCCCTAAGAAGGGAGCAATTACTGTCGTTCCTAATGATAAAGATGAATTGATTCCGCAAAGAATTATTACAGGTTATAGGAAGGTGATTGATTTCCGCAAATTAAATAAACTAAAAAAGATCATTATCCAAACATACACATTTTGGCTTTCTAGATGGTTACTCTGGTTTCTCTCAAATACATGTGTCAGCTGATGATCTAGAAAAAACTACTTTTACTTGCCCTTTCTGTACCTTTGCTTATAGACATATGCCTTTTGGTTTATGTAATGCACCTGCTACCTTTCAAAGATGCATGGTGGCTATATTCTCTGACTTTTCTGAAAAGATTTGTGAAGTTTTCATGGATGATTTCTCTGTTTATGGATCCTCTTTTGATGATTGGTTGAGCAACCATGATTGAGTTTTGCAGAGATGTGAAGAAGCTAATCTTGTCTTGAATTGGGATAAGTGCCACTTTATGGTTAATGAAGGTATTGTCTTGGGGCATAAAATTTCTGAAAGAGGTATTGAAGTTGACAAAGCTAAAGTTGATGCTATTGAAAATATGCCGTGTCCCAAGGGCATCAAAGGTATAAGAAGTTTCCTTGGTCATGCCGGTTTTTATAGGAGGTTCATTAAGGACTTCTCAAAAATTTCCCAGCCTCTAACTAACCTATTAAAAAAAGATATTCCTTTTGTCTTTGATGATGATTGTGTAGAAGCATTTGAAATACTTAAGGAAGCCTTGATTTCTGCACCTATTGTTTAGGCACCTGATTGGAATTTACCCTTTGAAATCATGTGTGATGCTAGTAACTATGTTGTAGGTGCTGTTCTAGGACAAAGACTTGATAAAAAATTAAATGTTATTCAATATGCTAGTAAAACTCTAGACAATGCCCAGAGAAATTATGCTACTGCTGAAAAGGAATTCTTAGCAGTTGTATTTGCTTGTGATAAGTTTAGACCTTATATTGTTGATTCTAAAGTAACTGGAAAAGAAAGATGCTAAATCTAGACTTATTAGATGGGTTCTCCTGCTATAAGAATTTGATTTGCATATTATTGATAGAAAGGGAGCTGAAAATTCCATTGCAGACAACTTGTCTAGGTTAGAGAATGTTCTTGATGACCCACTACCTATAGATGATAGCTTTCCTAATGAACAATTAGCTTTCATAAATGCTTCTTGCACTGCTCCATGGTATGCTGATTATGCCAATTACATTGTTGCTAAATATACCACCTAGTTTCACATACCAGCAAAAGAAAAGGTTTTTCTATGATTTAAGACATTACTTCTGGGATGACCCACACCTTTATAAAGCAGGAGTAGATGGTGTTATTAGACGTTGTATACCTGAGCATGAATAGGAACAGATCCTATGCAAGTGTCACTCTGAGGCTTATGGAGGACACCATGCTGGAGATAGAACTGCACATAAGGTATTGCAATCCGGTTTTTATTGGCCTACTCTCTTCAAGGATGCCCATAAGTTTGTTTTGTCTTGTGATGAATGTCAAAGAATTGGTAATATCAGTAGACGTCAAGAAATGCCTCTGAATTATTCACTTGTTATTGAACCATTTGATGTTTGGGGCTTTGATTATATGGGACATTTTCCTTCCTCTAATGGGTATACACATATTTTAGTTGTTGTTGATTAAGTTACTAAGTGGGTAGAAGCTATCCCAACTAGTAGTGCTGATCATAACACCTCTATTAAGATGCTTAAAGAAGTTATTTTTCTGAGGTTTGGAGTCCCTAGATATTTAATAACTGATGGTGGTTCACATTTTATTCATGGTGCCTTTCGTAAAATGCTTGCTAAGTATGATGTTAATCATAGAATTGCATCTCCATATCACCCGTAGTCTAGTGGTCAAGTGGAAGTGAGTAACAAAGAGATCAAATTAATTTTGCAAAAGTCTGTTAATAGTGCTAGAAAGAATTGGTCCAAGAAACTTGATGATGCATTATGGGCTTATAGAACTGCATATAAAAATCCTATGGGTATGTCTTCGTATAAAATGGTTTATGGAAAAGCATGTCACTTACCTCTCAAATTAGAACATAAGGCATATTGGGCCATCAAAGAGCTAAATTATGATTTCAAACTTGCCAGCGAGAAGAGGTTATTTGACATTATCTCACTTGATGAATGGAGAACCCAGGCCTATGAAAATGCCAAGCTATTTAAAGTAAAAGTTAAAAGATGGCATGATAAAATGATATAGAAATGTGAGTTCAATGTAGCCGATTGTGTATTGTTATACAACTCTCATTTAAGATTTTTTTGCAGGCAAACTTCTCTCTAAATGGGAAGGTCCTTATGTCATCGAGGAGATCTACCGTTCCGGTGCCATAATCAACAACTTCGAAGGCACAAATCCGAAGCTGGTGAACGGTTAAAGAATCAAACATTATGTCTCAGGTAATCCAATAAATGTTGAAACTAATATTATTGAAACCATAACCCCAGAGGAATACATAAGGGACACTTTCTGGAACGTTTCAGACTCCGAAAAGGAATAGGTATGTGGTACGGTAAGTAAACCGACTCCAAAACAGTTCTAATGGCATTTTTTCTATGTTTTGGAATACTTAAGAAAATGGGAAAATAAGAAGTAGTCCGGGAAGGACACGAGGCATCCACGAGGGTGGAGGGCACTCCCTACCCCCCTGGGCGCGGCCCCTGCCTCGTGAGCACCTCGCGCGCTCTCCATACTCTGTTTTCTTGCACGATACTTCTTATGGTCTGTAAAAATTCATTATATAATCTCCCGAAGGTTTTGACCACCGTACCACGCAAATATCCTCTGTTCCTGTTTCGAGCTGTTTTTCTGACAGATCTAGATCACCATGACGTCTCCAAGTTCCCCCAAGTACAAGTTCTTCGAGAAGGTCATCAACCCCAACCTCGCGGAAGTGCTGCAACATCCTCAAACCATTGAGATGCGTGAGGGGTTGCTGCACATCCGCGATGTTGAGGGACCAAGGAGGACCGGAAGCGTGGAGACAAGGCTCGAGGCAATGGAGCAACAAGTTTTCAAGTGTCAGGAGATGGTGGAGCTTGGACTCGACTCCAATCACATAATGATCATGGAGTTCACCAACAACCACAAGCTGCACGCCAAAGACATTGGGGAGGCCATCTTCAAGCTTCATGAGAAAATCGAGCACCTCCAAGCCCAGATCTATGAGCTGCAAAATCGAAACTATGAGTATGAATATAGATTCAAGAGGATGAGTTTGGCAGCAGATTTAAAGATCCCGGAGACTCGATCATCCTTCTATGATGGTGAGCCTATGCCTTGGAAGTGGGACGACAAGCCTACATCATCAACAACTCCATCTCCTTCACGGGCAAAAGAGATATAATCACATGGGTATGGGCACTCCCCTTGGCAGCTGCCAAGCTTGGGGGAGTGCCCCGGTATCATATCACCATCACTTTTACCTTTACCGTTTTTCTTAGTTCAATCCTTTTGATAATAACGTGATCTAGTAGAATAAAGTTTCAGTATGGTCTAGTTGTGAGTTTTGCTTTATGATCTTCCTATGTAATCGACTCCGTGAGCTATATATAATAAAGATTAGTGTTGACTCAAGGGCTTGATTATTTTGCTATGATCTTGAGGGAATAGAATAAAAGAGAAGAAATAAAAAGAAATAAAGAGATCATATGGATCTTATGGAGAGTAGTGACTTCACATATAAAGAGTATGATGAATAAAAGTTGTCGAGAGTTCACAAACATAGTTTTGGTCATCGTTGCACTTAATAGGAAGTAATAAAGAAAGAGAGGTTTTCACATATAAATATACTATCTTGGACATCTTTTATGATTGTGAGCACTCATTCAAGTATGATATGCTAAAGAGTTGACATTGGACAAGGAAGACAACGTAATGGGTTATGTTTTCTTACATTTGAGATAAATTATATTGTCATGGATCATCCAACATGTTGAGCTTGCCTTTCTCTCTCTTGCTAGCCAATTTCTTTGCACCAAGTAGAGATACTACTTGTGCTTCCAAATATCCCTAAACCCAGTTTTGCCATGAGAGTCGCCCATATCTACCTATGGATTGAGTAAGATCCATCAAGTAAGTTGTCATCGTTGCAAGCAATAAAAATTGCCCTCTAAATATGTATGACTTATTAGTGCGGAGAAAATAAGCTTATACGATCTTGTGACGTGGAAGAAATAAAAGCGATGGACTGCATAATAAAGGTCCATATCACAAGTAGCAATATAAAGTGACATTTTTTGCATTAAGATTTCGTGCATCCAACCATAAAAGCACATGACAACCACTGCTTCCCTCTGTGAAGGGCCTATCTTTTATTCTTGTCTTATACCTCATGCAAAGAGTCATGGTGATATTCACCTTCCCTTTTTACATTTTATCCTTTGCCAAGCACATTGTGTTGGAAGGATCCTGATATATATGGCTAATTGGATGTGGGTTTTCATGAACTATCATTGTTGACATTACCCTTGAGGTAAAACGTTGGGAGGCAAAACTATAAGCCATTGCCTTTCTCTGTGTCCGATTAAAACTTCATAACCATAAATATCGTGTGAGTATTAGCAATTATGAAAGACTAAAAGATGGTTGAGTGTGTCGACTTGCTGAGAAGCTCTTATGCTGACTCTTTCCTATGTTATGATAAATTGCAATTGCTTCAATGACTGAAATTATAATTTGTTAGCCTTAAATGAAGTTTCTGATTCATACTTGAGTATGTGAATGAATTGTTACTTTAGCATGGGAGATCATATGACAATATATATATGTTGTTGTTCTAAGAATGATCATGATGCCCTCATGTCCGTATTTTATTTTTTTCGACACCTCTATGTCTAAACATGTGGACATATTTTTTGATTTCGGCTTTCGCTTGAGGACAAGCGAGGTCTAAGCTTGGGGGAGTTGATACGTCCATTTTGCATCATGCTTTTCTATCGATATTCATTGCATTATGGGATGTTATTACACGTTATGTCACAATACTTATGCCTTTTCTCTCTTATTTTACAAGGTTTGCATGAAGAGGGAGAATGACGGCAACTGAAATTCTAGGCTGGAAAAGGAGCAAATATTAGAGACCTATTCTGCACAGCTCCAAAAGTCCTGAAACTTCACAGAAGTTGTTTTTGGAATTAATAAAAAATACTGGTGAAATAATCGACCGGGGGGGGGGGGGGGGGCTCACCCTGGCCACGAGGGTGGGGGCGCGCCCTATCCCCTAGGCGCGCCCGTGTCTCGTGGGCCCCCTGGTGGCTCTTTGATGCCCATCTTTGGCTATATGGAGTCTTTCTTCGAGGAAAAAATCATAAGCAAGCTTTCGGGAAGAAACTCCGCCGCCACATGGCAGAACCTTGGCGGATCCAATCTAGGGCTTTGGTAGAGCTGTTCTGCCAGGGAAACTTCCCTACGGGAGGGGGAAATCATCACCATCGTCATCACCAACAATCCTCTGATCGGAAGGGGGTCAATCTCCATCAACATCTTCACCAGCTCCATCTCATCTCAAACCCTAGTTCATATCTTGTATCCAATATTTGTTTCCAAAACCTCAGATTGGTACCTGTGGGTTGCTAGTAGTGTTGATTACTCCTTGTAGTTTATGCTAGTTGGTTTACTTTGTGGAAGATCATATGTTCAGATCCATTATGCATATTAATACCCCTCTGATTATGAACATGAATATGCTTTGTGAGTAGTTACGTTTGTTCCTGAGGACATGGGAGAAGTCTTTCTATCAGTAGTCATGTGAATTTGGTATTCATTCGATATTTTGATGAGATGTATGTTGTCATCCCTCTAGTGGTGTCATGTGAATGTCTACTACATGACACATCACCATTGTTTGGGCCTAGAGGGAGGCATTGGGAAGTAACAAGTGTTGGGAAACATAGTAATTTCAAAAAAATTCCTACGCACACACAGGATCATGGTGATGCATAGCACCGAGAGGGGAGAGTGTTTACCACGTACCCTCGTAGACCCAATGCGGAAGCGTTAGCACAACGCGGTTGATGTAGTTGTACGTCTTCACATCCGACCGATCAAGTACCAAACGTACGGCACCTCCGAGTTCAGAACACGTTCATCTAGATGACGTCCCACGAACTCCGATCCAGTAGAGTTTCGAGGGAGAGTTTCGTCAGCACGATGGCATGATGACGGTGATGATGATGATACCGACGCAGGGCTTCGCCTAAGCACCGCTACGATATGATCGAGGTGGATTATGGTGAAGGGGGGCACCGCACACGGCTGGGAGAGATCAACAGATCAACTTGTGTGTCTAGAGGTGCCCCCCTGCCCCCGTATATAAAGGACGGAGGGAGAGGCCGGCCCTAGTGGGGGCGCGCCAAGTCTTGGGAGTCCTACTAGGACTCCCAAGTCCTAGTAGGATTCCCCTTTCCTTTTCGGAGTAGGAGAGAAGGAAAGAGGGGGAGAGGGAAAAGGAAAAGGGGGTTGCACCCCTTGTCCAATTCGGACCAGAGGGGGGGGGTGCGCGCCTCCTTCCTTTTGGCCTCTCTCCTCTATTCCTGTATGGCCCAATAAGGCCCGATACTTCTCCCGGTGAATTCACGTAACTCCCTGGTACTCCGAAAATACCCGAATCACTCGGAACCTTTCTGATGTCCGAATATAGTCGTCCAATATATCGATCTTTACGTCTCGACCATTTCGAGACTCCTCGTAATGTCTCCGATCTCATCCGGGACTCCGAACTACCTTCGATATGTCAAATCACATAAACTCATAATATAATCGTCACCGAAACTTTAAGCGTGGGGACCCTATGGGTTCGAGAACTATGTAGACATGACCGAGACACGTCTATGGCCAATAACCAATAGCGGAACCTGGCTGCTCATATTGGTTCCCACATATTCTACGAAGATCTTTATCGGTCAAACCGCATAACAACATATGTTGTTCCCTTTGTCATCGGTATGTTACTTGCCCGAGATTCGATTGTCGGTATCTCAATACCTAGTTCAATATCGTTACTAGCAAGTCTCTTTACTCGTTCCGTAATACATCATCTCATAACTAACTCATTGGTTACAATGCTTGCAAGGCTTATAGTGATGTGTATTACCTAGTGGGCCCAGAGATACCTCTCCAACAATCGGAGTGACAAATCCTAATCTCGAAATATGCCAACCCAACAAGTACCTTTGGAGACACCTGTAGAGCACCTTTATAATCACCCAGTTACATTATGACGTTTGGTAGCACACAAAGTGTTCCTCCGGTAAACGGGATGTGCATAATCTCATAGTCATAGGAACATGTATAAGTCATGAAGAAAGCAATAGCAACATACTAAACGATCAAGTGCTAAGCTAATGGAATGGGCCAATTCAATCACATCATTCTCCTAATGATGTGACCCCATTAATCAAATGACAATTCATGACCATGGCTAGGAAACTCAACCATCTACGATTAACGAGCTAGTCAAGTAGAGGCATACTAGTGACACTCTGTTTGTCTGACATGTATTATGTTTCCGGTTAATACAATTCTAGCATGAATAATAAACATTTATCATGAAATAAGGAAATAAATAATAACTTTATTATTGCCTCTAGGGCATATTTCCTTCAGTCTCCCACTTGCACTAGAGTCAATAATCTAGTTCACATCACCATGTGATTTAACACGAATAGTTCACATCGTCATGTTACCAACCCCCAAAGGGTTTACTAGAGTCAATAATCTAGTTCACATTGCTATGTGATTAACACCCAAAGAGTACTAAGGTGTGATCATGTTTTGCTTGTGAGAGAAGTTAAGTCTATAGGTCTGCCACATTAAGATCCGTATGTATTTTGCAAATTTCTATGTCAACAATGCTCTGCATGGAGCTTACTCTAGCTAATTGCTCCCACTTTCAATATGTATCTAGATCGAGACTTAGAGTCATCCAGATCGGTGTCAAAGCTTGAATCGATGTAACTCTTTACGACGAACCTTTTGTCACCTCCATAATCGAGAAACATATCCTTATTCCACTAAGGATAATTTTGACTGCTGTCCAGTGATCTACTACTAGATCACTTTTGTACTCCCTTGCCAAAAACATTGTAGGTTATACAATAGATCTGGTACACAGCATGGCATACTTTATAGAACCTAGGGAATGACTTTCATTCTCTTTCTATCTTCTGCCGTCGTCGAGCTTTGAGTCATACTCAATTTCACACCTTGTAACACGGGCAAGAACTCTTTCTTTGACTGTTCCATTTTGAACTACTTCAAAATCTTGTCAAGGAATGTACTCATTGAAAAAACTTATCAAGCGTCTTGATCTATCTCTATAGATCTTGATGCTCAATATGTAAGCAGCTTCACTAAGGTTTTTCTTTGAAAAAATCCTTTCAAACACTCCTTTATGCTTTGCAGAATAATTCTACATTATTTCCGATCAACAATATGTCATTCACATATACTTATCAGAAATGTTGTATGCTCCCACTCACTTTCTTGTAAATACAGGCTTCACCGCAAGTCTGTATAAAACTATATGATTTGATCAACTTATCAAAGCGTATATTCCAAATCTGAGATGCTTGCACCAGTCCATAGATGGATTACTGGAGCTTGCATATTTTGTTAGCACCTTTAGGATTGAAAAAACCTTCTGATTGCAGCATATACAACTCTTTCTTTAATAAATCCTTTAAGGGATGCAGTTTTGTTTATCCATTTGCCAGATTTCATAAAATGCGGCAATTTGCTAACATGATTCGGACAGACTTAAGCATCGCTATGAGTGAGAAAATCTCATCATAGTCAACACCTTGAACTTTGTCAAAAACCTTTTTCGACAAGTCTAGCTTTCTAGATAGTAACACTACTATCACCATCCGTCTTCCTCTTGAAGATACATTTATTTTCTATGGCTTGCCGATCATTGGGCAAGTCAACCAAAGTCCACACTTTGTTCTCATACATGGATCCCATCTCAGATTTCACGGCCTCAAGCCATTTTGCGGAATCTGGGCTCATCATCACTTCCTCATAGTTCGTAGGTCTGTCATGGTCAAGTAACATGAACTCCAGAATAGGATTACCGTACCACTCTGGTGCGGAACATACTCTGGTTGACCTACGAGGTTCGGTAGTAACTTGATCCGAAGCTTTCATGATCATCATCATTAACTTCCTCACTAATTGGTGTAAGCATAACTGGAACTGATTTCAGTGATGAACTACTTTCCAATTCGGGAGAAGGTACAATTACCTTATCAAGTTCTACTTTCCTCCCACTCACTTCTTTCGAGAGAAACTCCTTCTCTAGAAAGGATCCATTTTTAGCAATGAATATCTTGCCTTCGGATCTGTGATAGAAGGTGTACCCAATAGTAACTTTTGGGTATCCTATGAAGACGCACTTTTCCAATTTCGGTTTGAGCTTATCAGGATGAATTTTTTTCACATAAGCATCGCAACCCCAAACTTTAAGAAATGACAACTTTGGTTTCTTGCCAAACCATAGTTCATATGGTGTCGTCTCAACGGATTTAGATGGGGCCCTATTTAACGTGAATGCAGCTGTCTCTAATACATAACCCCAAAATGATAGTGGTGAATTGGTAAGAGACATCATAGATTGCACCATATCTAATAAAGTATGGTTACGATGTTCGGACACACCATTACGCTGTGGTGTTCCGGGTGGCGTGACTTGCGAAACTATTCCACATTGTTTCAAATGAAGACCAAACTAGCAACTCAAATATTCTCCTCCACGATCAGATCGTAGAAACTTTATTTTCTTGTAACGATGATTTTCCACTTCACTCTGAAATTCTTTGAACTTTTCAAATGTTTCAGACTTATGTTTCTTCAAGTAGATATACCCATATCTGCTCAAATCATCTGTGAAGGTTAGAAAATAACGATACCCGCCGCGAGACTCAACACTCATCGGACCTCATACATCAGTATGTATTATATCCAATAAGTCAGTTGCTCGCTCCATTGTTCCGGAGAACGGAGTCTTAGTCATCTTTGCCCATGAGGAATGGTTCACAAGCATCTACTGATTCATTAATCAAGTGATTCCAAAATCCCATCAACATAGATTTTCTTCATGCGCTTTACACCAATATGACCTAAATGGCAGTGCTACAAATAAGTTGCACTATCATTATTAACTTTGCATCTTTTGGCTTCAATATTATGAATATGTGTATCACTACGATCGAGATCCAACAAACCATTTTATTGGGTGTATAACCATAGAAGGTTTTATTCATGTAAACATAATAACAATTATTCTCTAACTTAAATGAATAACCGTATTGCAATAAACATGGTCAAATCATATTCTTGCTCAACGCAAACACCAAATAACATTTATTTAGGTTCAACACTAATCCCGAAAGTATAGGGAGTGTGCGATGATGATCATATAATTCTTGGAACTACTTCCAACACACATCGTCACTTCACCCTTGACTAGTCTATGTTCATTCTGCAACTCCTGTTTCAAGTTACTACTCTTAGCAACTGAACTAGTATCAAATACCGAGGGGTTGCTATAAACACTAGTAAGTACACAACAATAACATGTATATCCAATATACCTTTGTTCACCTCGCCATCCTTCTTATCCGCCAAATACTTGGGGCAGTTCCGCTTCTAGTGACCAGTCCCTTTGCAGTAGAAGCACTCAGTCTCAGGCTTAGGTCCAGACTTGGGCTTCTTCACTTGAGCAGAAACTTGCTTGCCGTTCTTCTTGAATTTTCCCTTCTTCCCTTTGCCCTTTTTTTGAAACTAGTGGTCTTTGTCTACCATCAACACTTGATGCTTTTCTTGATTTCTACCTTCATCGATTTCAGCATCACGAAGAGCTTGGGAATTACTTTTGTCATCCCTTGCATATTATAGTTCATCACTAAGTTCTAGTAACTTGGTGATAGTAACTAGAGAACTTTGTCAAATACTCTCTTATCTGGAAGATTAACTCCCACTTGATTCAAGCAATTGTAGTACTCAGACAATCTGAGCACATGCTCACTGGTTGAGCTATTCTCCTCCATCTTGTAGGCAAAGTACTATCAGAGGTCTCATACCTCTCGACATGGGCATGAGTATGAAATAGCAATTTCAAATCTTGGAACATCTTATATGCTCCATGGTGTTCAAAACATCTTTGAAGCCCCGATTCTAAGCCGTTAAGCATGGTGCACTAAACTATCAAGTAGTCATCATATTGAGCTAACCAAACATTCATAACATCTGCATGTGCTCCTGCAATAGGTCTATCACATAGCGGTGCATCAAGGACATAATTCCTCTATGCAGTAATGAGGATAATCCTCAGATCATGGATCCAATCCGCATCATTTCTACTAACATTTTTCAACATAGTTTTTCTCGAGGAACACAATAAACGGGGAGCAACATCACGAGCTATTGATCTACAACATAGATACGCTAATACTACTAGGACTAAGTTCATGATAAATTAAAGTTCAATTAATCATATTACTTAAGAACTCCCACTTAGATAGACATCCCTCTAATCATCTAAGTGATCACATGATCCAAATCAACTAAACCATGTCCGATCATCACGTGAGATGTAGTTTTGAATGGTGAACATCACTATGTTGATCATATCTTCTATATGATTCACGCTCGACCTTTCGGTCTCAGTGTTCCAAGGCCATATCTTCATATGCTAGGCTCGTCGAGTTTAACCTGAGTATTCCGCGTGTGCAACTGTTTTGCACCCGTTCTATTTGAACGTAGAGCCTATCACACCCGATCATCACGTGGTGTTTCAGCACGAAGAACTTTCACAACGGTGCATACTCAGGGAGAACAGTTATACCTTGAAATTTAGTGAGAGATCATCTTATAAAGCTACCGCCGAACTAAGCAAGATAAGATGTATAAAAGATAAACATCACATGCAATCATAATATGTGTCGGTGTACTAGAGTAGGGGTACCCTAGTATCCCGAACTTGTGCATGGGCAGTCGCAGCATCCCGCGGCAAGGCTTGCCGGGTGACCGCCAAGGTCCTCCATGGTTCCTTCGGAGCCATTCAAGGACAAAGTATCCAAGCCAAGGAGACAAGACCCCGGCAAGAGGAGCTTGCCGGGAAGGCCAACCAAGGCATCTCAAGGAACTTGTCGCGACGCGCCACGTGTCCCGGCAAGGCCCGGTGAGCGACAAGCTCCCGGACACGACAAGACAACGACCGCAGCAAGGCGCTTGCCGCGGCAAGCCACCACTCTGTACCCGCGCTCCAGCACATCCACCAACGTGTCGCTCTGGGACCCTTCCAGGCATACGTGGCGGGAGGCTGTGCAGCCAGCGGTGTGCGGTGGCAAGCGGCGCTGACAAGATTGCCATCGTGGCGAGCGGTGGCGTCCCTGACGGTCCCTTTTGTACTATTTGGGCGACGCAGACGGGCATTTAATGCCCTTGTCCCCTGCCGTCAGGGTTAGGTATGATTGAAGGAAATATGCCCTAGATACAATAATAAAGTTATTATTTATTTCCTTATATCATGATAAATGTTTATTATTCATGCTAGAATTGTATTAACCGGAAACATAATACATGTGTGAATACATAGACAAACAGAGTGTCACTAGTATGCCTCTACTTGACTAGCTCGTTAATCAAAGATGGTTAAGTTTTCTAACCATAAACAATGTGTTGTTATTTGATTAACGAGGTCACATCATTAGTTGAATGATCTGATTGACATGACCCATTTCATTAGCTTAGCACCCGATCGTTTAGTATGTTGCTATTGCTTTCTTCATGACTTATATATGTTCCTATGACTATGAGATTATGCAACTCCCGTTTGCCGGAGGAACACTTTGGGTATTACCAAACGTCACAATGTAACTGGGTGATTATAAAGGAGTACTACAGGTGTCTCCAATGGTAGATGTTGGGTTGGCGTATTTCGAGATTAGGGTTTGTCACTCCGATTGTCGGAGAGGTATCTCTGGGCCCTCTCGGTAATACACATCACATAAGCCTTGCAAGCATTATAACTAAGATGTTAGTTGTGAGATGATGTATTACGGAACGAGTAAAGAGACTTGCCAGTAACGAGATTGAACTAGGTACTGGATACCGACGATCGAATCTCGGGCAAGTAACATACCGATGACAAAGGGAACAACGTATGTTGTTATGCAGTCTGACCGATAAAGATCTTCGTAGAATATGTAGGAGCCAATATGGGCATCCAGGTCCCGCTATTGGTTATTGACCGGAGACGTGTCTCGGTCATGTCTACATTGTTCTCGAACCGTAGGGTCCGCACGCTTAACGTTACGATGACAGTTGTTATGAGTTTATGCATTTTGATGTACCGAAGGTTGTTCGGAGTCCCGGATATGATCACGGACATGACGAGGAGTCTCGAAATGGTCGAGACATAAAGATTGATATATTGGAAGCCTATGTTTGGACATCGGAAGTGTTCCGGGTGAAATCGGGATTTTACCGGAATACCGGGAGGGTTACCGGAACCCCCCTGAGCTAAATGGGCCATAATGGGCCTTAGTGGAAAAGAGAAGGGGCTGCCCTAGATGGGCTGCGCGCCTCCCCCTTCCCCTAGTCCTATTAGGACTAGGAAAGGCTGGCCGGCCACCTCCTCCTCGTTTCCCCTCCGAGGAATCCTAGTTGGACTAGGATTGGAGGGGGAATCCTACTCCCAGTGGGAGTAGGACTCTCCTGCGCCTCCCCCCTTGGCCGGCCAGCCCCTCCCCTTTGGATCCTTTATATACGGGGGCATGGGGCACCTCTAGACACACAAGTTGATCCTTGAGATCGTTCCTTAGCCGTGTGCGGTGCCCCCTGCCACCAAATTCCACCTCGATCATACCGTTGTAGTGCTTAGGCGAAGCCCTGCGTCGGTAGAACATCAAGATCGTCACCACGCCGTCGTGCTGACGGAACTCTTCCTCGACGCTTTGCTGGATCGGAGCCCGAGGATCGTCATCGAGCTGAACGTGTGCTAAGAACTCGGAGGTGCCGGAGTAACGGTGCTTGGATCGGTCGGATCGGGAAGAAGACGTATGACTACTTCCTCTACGTTGTGTCAATGCTTCCGTTGCGATCTACAAGGGTACGTAGATCAGACTCTCCCCCTCGTTGCTATGCATCACCATGATCTTGCGTGTGCGTAGGAATTTTTTTGAAATTACTACGTTCCCCTACAGTGGCATCCGAGCCTAGGTTTTATGGTTTGATGTTATTTGCACGAGTAGAACACAAGTGAGTTGTGGGCGATACAAGTCCTACTGCCTACCAGCATGTCATACTTTGGTTCGGCGGTATTGTTGGACGAGACGACCCGGACCAACCTTACGCGTACGCTTACGCGAGACCGGTTCCCTCGACGTGCTTTGCACATAGATGGCTTGCGGGCGACTGTCTCTCCAACTTTAGTTGAACCGAGTGTGGCTACGCCCGGTCCTTGAGAAGGTTAAAACGGAGTCTATTTGACAAACTATCGTTGTGGTTTTGATGCGTAGGTGAGATGAGTTCTTGCTTAAGCCCGTAGCAGCCACGTAAAACTTGCAACAACAAAGTAGAGGACGTCTAACTTGTTTTTGCAGGGCATGTTGTGATGTGATATGGTCAAGGCAAGATGCTGATTTTATTGTATGAGATGATCATGTTTTGTAACCAAGTTATCGGCAACTGGCAGGAGCCATATGGTTGTCGCTTTATTGTATGCAATGCAATCGCGATGTAATGCTTTACTTTATTGCTAAGCGGTAGTGATAGTCGTGGAAGCATAAGATTGGCGAGACGACAACGATGCTACGATGGAGATCAAGGTGTCGCGCCGGTGACGATGGTGATCATGACGGTGCTTCGAAGATGGAGATCACAAGCACAAGATGATGATGGCCATATCATATCACTTATATTGATTGCATGTGATGTTTATCTTTTATGCATCTTATCTTGCTTTGATTGACAGTAGCATTATAAGATGATCTCTCACTAAATTATCAAGAAGTGTTCTCCCTGAGTATGCACCGTTGCGAAAGTTCTTCATGCTGAGACACCACGTGATGATCGGGTGTGATAGGCTCTACATTCAAATACAACGGGTGCAAAACAGTTGCACACGCGGAATATTCAGGTTATACTTGACGAGCCAAGCATATACAGATATGGCCTCGGAACACGGAGACCGAAAGGTCGAGCGTGAATCATATAGTAGATATGATCAACATAATGATGTTCACCGATGAAACTAGTCCATCTCAGGTGATGATCGGACATGGTTTAGTTGATTTGGATCACGTGATCACTTAGAGGTTTAGAGGAATGTCTATCTAAGTGGGAGTTCTTAAGTAATATGATTAATTGAACTTAAATTTATCATGAACTTAGTACCTGATAGTATCTTGCTTGTTTATGTTGATTGTAGATAGATGGCTCGTGCTATTGTTCCGTTGAATTTTAATGCGTTCCTTGAGAAAGCAAAGTTGAAAGATGATGGTAGCAATTACACGGACTGGGTCCATAACTTGAGGATTATCCTCATTGCTGCACAGAAGAATCACGTCCTGGAAGCACCGCTGGGTGCCAGGCCTGCTGCTGGAGCAACACCAGATGTTATGAACGTCTGGCAGAGCAAAGCTGATGACTACTCGATAGTTCAGTGTGCCATGCTTTACGGCTTAGAATCGGGACTTCAACGATGTTTTGAACGTCATGGAGCATATGAGATGTTCCAGGAGTTGAAGTTAATATTTCAAGCAAATGCCCGGATTGAGAGATATGAAGTCTCCAATAAGTTCTATAGCTGCAAGATGGAGGAGAATAGTTCTGTCAGTGAGCATATACTCAAAATGTCTGGGTATAACAATCACTTGATTCAGATGGGAGTTAATCTTCCAGATGATTGCGTCATTGACAGAATTCTCCAATCACTGCCACCAAGCTACAAGAGCTTCATGATGAACTATGATATGCAAGGGATCAACAAGACTATTCCCGAGCTCTTCGCAATGCTGAAAGCTGCGGAGGTAGAAATCAAGAAGGAGCATCAAGTGTTGATGGTTAACAAAACCACTAGTTTCAAGAAAAAGGGCAACGGGAAAAAGAAGGGGAACTTCAAGAAGAACGGCAAGCAATTTGCTGCTCAGGAGAAGAAACCCAAGTCTGGACCTAAGCCTGAAACTGAGTGCTTCTACTGCAAGCAGACTTGTCACTAGAAGCGGAACTGCCGCAAGTATTTGGCGGATAAGAAGGATGGCAAGGTGAACAAAGGTATATGTGATATACATGTTATTGATGTGTACCTTACTAATGCACGCAGTAGCACCTGGGTATTTGATACTGGTTCTGTTGCTAATATTTGCAACTCGAAACAGGGACTACGGATTAAGCGAAGATTAGCTAAGGACGAGGTGACGATGCGCGTGGGAAACGGTTCCAAAGTCGATGTGATCGCGGTCGGCACGCTACCTCTACATCTACCTTCGGGATTACTATTAGACCTAAATAATTGTTATTTGGTGCCAGCGTTGAGCATGAACATTATATCTGGATCTTGTTTAATGCGAGACGGTTATTCATTTAAGTCGGAGAATAATGGTTGTTCTATTTATATGAGTAATATCTTTTATGGTCATGCACCCTTGAAGAGTGGTCTATTCTTGTTAAATCTCGATAATAGTGATACACATATTCATAATGTAGAAGCCAAAAGATGCAGAGTTGATAATGATAGTGCAACTTATTTGTGGCACTGCCGTTTAGGTCATATCGGTATAAAGCACATGAAGAAACTCCATACTGATGGACTTTTGGAACCACTTGATTATGAATCACTTGGTACTTGCGAACCATGCCTCATGGGCAAGATGACTAGAACACCGTTCTCCGGTACTATGGAGAGAGCAACAGATTTATTGGAAATCATACATACCGATGTATGTGGTCCGATGAATATTGATGCTCGTGGCGGATATCATTATTTTCTCACCTTCACAGATGATTTAAGCAGATATGGGTATATCTACATGATGAAACACAAGTCTGAAACATTTGAAAAGTTCAAGGAATTTCAGAGTGAAGTTGAAAATCATCGTAACAAGAAAATAAAGTTTCTACGATCTGATCGTGGAGGAGAATATTTGAGTTACGAGTTTGGTATACATTTGAAAAATTGTGGAATAGTTTCGCAACTCACGCCACCTGGAACACCACAGCGTAATGGTGTGTCCGAACGTCGTAATCGTACTTTACTAGATATGGCGCGATCTATGATGTCTCTTACTGATTTACCGCTATCGTTTTGGGGATACGCTTTAGAGACGGCCGCATTCACGTTAAATAAGGCACCATCAAAATCCGTTGAGACGACGCCTTATGAACTGTGGTTTGGCAAGAAACCAAAGTTGTCGTTTCATAAAGTTTGGGGTTGCGATGCTTATGTGAAAAAGCTTCAACCTGATAAGCTCGAACCCAAATCGTAGAAATGTGTCTTCATAGGATATCCAAAGGAAACTATTGGATACACCTTCTATCACAGATCCGAAGGCAAGACTTTTGTTGCTAAATTCGGAAACTTTTTTGAGAAGGAGTTTCTCTCGAAAGAAGTGAGTGGGAGGAAAGTAGAACTTGACGAGGTAACTGTACCTGCTCCCTTATTAGAAAGTAGTACATCACAGAAAACTGTTTCTGCGACACCTACACCAATAAGTGAGGAAGTTGATGATAATGATCATGAAACTTCAGAACAAGATACTACTGAACCTCGTAGATCAACCAGAGCAAGATCCACGCCAGAGTGGTACGGTAATCCAGTTCTGGAAATCATGCTACTAGATCATGATGAACCTACGAACTATGAAGAAGCGATGGTGAGCCCAGATTCCGCAAAGTGGCTTGAGGCCATGAAATCTGAGATGGGATCCATGTATGAGAACAAAGTATGGACTTTGGTTGACTTGCCCGATGATCGGCAAGCAATTGAGAATAAATGGATCTTCAAGAAAAAGACTGACGCTGATGGTAATGTTACTGTCTATAAAGCTCGACTTGTTGCAAAAGGTTTTCGACAAGTTCAAGGGGTTGACTATGATGAGACATTATCACCCGTAGCGATGCTTAAGTCTGTCAGAATCATGTTAGCAATTGCCGCATTTTATGATCATGAAATTTGGCAGATGGATGTCAAAACTGCATTCCTGAATGGATTTCTGGAAGAAGAGTTGTATATGATGCAACCGGAAGGTTTTTTCGATCCAAAGGGAGCTAACAAAGTGTGCAAACTCCAGCGATCCATTTATGGACTGGTGCAAGCATCTCGGAGTTTGAATAAATGCTTTGATAGTGTGATCAAAGCATTTGGCTTTATACAGACTTTTGGAGAAGCCTGTATTTACAAAAAGGTGAGTGGGAGCTCTGTAGCATTTCTGATATTATATGTGGATGACATATTGATGATTGGAAATGATATAGAATTTCTGGATAGCATAAAGGGATACTTGAATAAGAGTTTTTCAATGAAAGACCTCGGTGAAGCTGCTTACATATTGGGCATGAAGATCTATAGAGATAGATCAAGACGCTTAATTGGACTTTCACAAAGCACATACCTTGACAAGATTTTGAAGAAGTTCAAAATGGATCAAGCAAAGAAAGGGTTCTTGCCTGTGTTACAAGGTGTGAAGTTGAGTCAGACTCAATGCCCGACCACTGCAGAAGATAGAGAGAAAATGAAAGATGTTCCCTATGCTTCAGCCATAGGCTCTATCATGTATGCAATGCTGTGTACCAGACCTGATGTGTGCCTTGCTATAAGTTTAGCAGGGAGGTACCAAAGTAATCCAGGAGTGGATCACTGGACAGCGGTCAAGAACATCCTGAAATACCTGAAAAGGACTAAGGATATGTTTCTCGTATATGGAGGTGACAAAGAGCTCACCGTAAGAGGTTACGTTGATGCAAGCTTTGACACTGATCCGGACGATTCTAAATCGCAAACCGGATACGTGTTTACTTTAAACGGTGGAGCTGTCAGTTGGTGCAGTTCTAAACAAAGCGTCGTAGCGGGATCTACATGTGAAGCGGAGTACATAGCTGCTTCGGAAGCAGCGAACGAAGGAGTCTGGATGAAGGAGTTCATATCCGATCTAGGTGTCATACCTAGAGCATCGGGTCCAATGAAAATCTTTTGTGACAATACTGGTGCAATTGCTTTGGCAAAGGAATCCAGATTTCACAAAAGGACCAAACACATCAAGAGACGCTTCAACTCCATCCGGGATCTAGTCCAGGTGGGAGACATAGAGATTTGCAAGATACATACGGATCTGAATGTTGGAGACCCGTTGACTAAGCCTCTTCCACGAGCAAAACATGATCAGCACCAAGGCTCCATGGGTGTTAGAATCATTACTGTGTAATCTAGATTATTGACTCTAGTGCAAGTCGGAGACTGAAGGAAATATGCCCTAGAGGCAATAATAAAGTTATTATTTATTTCCTTATATCATGATAAATGTTTATTATTCATGCTAGAATTGTATTAACCAGAAACATATTACATGTGTGAATACATAGACAAACAGAGTGTCACTAGTATGCCTCTACTTGACTAGCTCGTTAATCAAAGATGGTTAAGTTTCCTAACCATAAACAATGTGTTGTTATTTGATTAACGAGGTCACATCATTAGTTGAATGATCTGATTGACATGACCCATTTCATTAGCTTAGCACCCGATCATTTAGTATGTTGCTATTGCTTTCTTCATGACTTATACATGTTCCTATGACTATGAGATTATGCAACTCCCGTTTGCCAGAGGAACACTTTGCGTACTACCAAACGTCACAACGTAACTGGGTGATTATAAAGGAGTACTACAGGTGTCTCCAATGGTAGATGTTGGGTTGGCGTATTTCGAGATTAGGGTTTGTCACTCCGATTGTTGGAGAGGTATCTCTAGGCCCTCCCGGTAATACACATCACATAAGCCTTGCAAGCATTATAACTAAGATGTTAGTTGTGAGATGATGTATTACGGAACGAGTAACGAGACTTGCCAGTAATGAGATTGAACTAGGTATTGGATACCGACGATCGAATCTCGGGCAAGTAACATACCGATGACAAAGGGAACAACGTATGTTGTTATGCGGTCTGACCGATAAAGATCTTCCTAGAATATGTAGGAGCCAATATGGGCATCCAGGTCCCGCTATTGGTTATTGACCGGAGACGTGTCTCGGTCATGTCTACATTGTTCTCGAACCATAGGGTCCGCACGCTTAACGTTACGATGACAGTTGTTATGAGTTTATGCATTTTGATGTACCGAAGGTTGTTCGGAGTCCCGGATATGATCACGGACATGACGAGGAGTCTTGAAATGGTCGAGACATAAAGATTGATATATTGCAAGCCTATGTTTGGACATCGGAAGTGTTCCGGGTGAAATCGGGATTTTACCGGAATACCCGGAGGGTTACCGGAACCCCCCGGGAGCTAAATGGGCCATAATGGGCCTTAGTGGAAAAGAGAAGGGGCTGCCCTAGATGGGCTGCGCGCCTCCCCCTTCCCCTAGTCCTATTAGGACTAGGAAAGGGTGGCCGGCCACCTCCTCCTCTTTTCCCCTCCGAGGAATCCTAGTTGGACTAGGATTGGAGGGGGAATCCTACTCCCAGTGGGAGTAGGACTCTCCTGCGCCTCCCCCTTGGCCGGCCAGCCCCTCCCCCTTGGATCCTTTATATACGGGGGCAGGGGGCACCTCTAGACACACAAGTTGATCCTTGAGATCGTTCCTTAGCCGTGTGCGGTGCCCGCTACCACCAAATTCCACCTCGATCATACCGTTGTAGTGCTTAGGCGAAGCCCTGCGTCGGTAGAACATCAAGATCGTCACCACGCCGTCGTGCTGATGGAACTCTTCCTCGATGCTTTGCTGGATCGGAGCCCAAGGATCGTCATCGAGCTGAACGTGTGCTAAGAACTCGGAGGTGCCGGAGTAACGGTGCTTGGATCGGTCGGATCGGGAAGAAGACGTACGACTACTTCCTCTATGTTGTGTCAACGCTTCCGTTGCGATCTACAAGGATACGTAGATCAGACTCTCCCCCTCGTTGCTGTGCATCACCATGATCTTGCGTGTGCGTAGGAAATTTTTTGAAATTACTACGTTCCCCTACAATGATACACTGTAGCAGGTAGCTGTACCAACCGCAACACATTTCCATTTTTACCCTTGTCTACGTTGCCACCTGTTGGTGACCCCTTGAGCATATAAAAGGAGGCCCATGCGCAACATAGAGGAAAAAAAGGAGGGAACACTCACGCTCGGTCTCGTTAGCTGCTGGTGTGTACGGTAGCACTCAGTGCTCCCGAGCAAGAACTTAATACAAACCACAAAGCAGGAATAGGGTTTTACGCATCCGTGCGGCCCGTACCTGGGTAAACTTCTTGTGTGTTTCGCCTCGATCTGCTCTTCGTGCGATCTCCGCCCCCCCCCCCCCCCCCCCCCCCCGCCGAACCGAAAGGGGCTCGGTCCGCCGGTCCCATAGGTGCTCGTGGATTAGTTCCCCGACATCTTTGGCGCGAGGTAGGGGTGCGTCGAGGTTGTGTGAACCTGATCCGGCGTTCACACGAGCTAAATCTTCATCGTATTCATCGACATGCCGCCGAAGAAGAAGGCTTCGGAGGCGGCTGCTCCGTCCACGCCGAACCCACCACCGCCGGAGCAAACGGCTGGTGGGGTAGACGCCGGCGGAAGAACGGGCGTCGACGAGGGAGCTCACGGTGCTGCCAGGTCCAAGGACAAGGCTGCGCTGCCCATCAGCGGCGCAGTCGGCTCGCACAACGACCGGGCGCACTCCAAGACCTCGGCGCCGTACATGCACCGCACCCATCCCAGGAGGCGCGGGACCGGCAGTGTCATGGTACTCACGGTACCATACGTTTGCTGGACCAAGATCGAGCTGGTGGATCTCGGAGTGCTCAAGACCAGCATGCACGCCAACATGCTGGCACGAGCGGGGCACGGTCGCCTGGACGAGATATGGCTCCTTCTAACATAGTTAGAAGTCCGAGCATATCCCGCTCCTCACACCGTTCGCCGCCACCACCCGCCACTTCAGCAGAAGCTTTGGCGCGAGCTCAACTGCTCCTAGACTACCCTCCAGCGGCAGACAAGATCGACGACTGGAGAGCCACCATTCAGAGTCTCATCGGCTTTGCCAATGGCGACACTCCACGGCAGTCGAGTACATCGCAGCCGAGGCAAGTCAGCCAAGCACGAGCCGGTGGCGACAAGACCGGTGGGGGTGCAACCATCGTGCACTCTCCGCCCCGAAGGCCAAGATCGCCGACTCGCCGGATCCACCTCGACAGCGACTCCACCGCGTCATCAGATCCACGAGCTCGTCGCGATCAGCGCCAAGTTCTTCATGAACGACAGCAAGAAGACGCTCGTACTCGCATCAAGCGCCGAAGAGAAGCGCGGCGTCAATCAGACCAGCGCACTAGGCCCTCTGTCGACATGCATGCACCAGGGGAACCAGGCGACTTGCCGTACGCGGTAGGTTGCCCTGCGTTTACTCGTGAGCTGCGGCAAGTCCAGTGGCCCAGCAAGAATAATTTCAAGCCAGACGTACCAGAGAAGTACGACGGCAAGTCGCATACGTCGGAGTTCCTCAGCATCTACACCATCGCGGTGCAAGCTGCCGGGGGGCGGGACGACAAGATCCTTGCCAACTACTTCACGCTGGTGCTCAAGCCCAATGTCAGGTCCTGGCTCATGCATTTGCCGGACAACTCCATATCCTCCTGGGCAGACCTATGCCATCAGTTTGTCGGTGCCTTTACAGGCGGCCACAAACCTCATGGCCAAGAGAGTGACCTTCACCTGCTCGCCCAGAAGGAAGGAGAGCCCCTGCGCAAGTACATTCAGAGATTCAGCCGTGTACAACACAACATCCCAGATGTCCACCCTGCCACGGTCATCAGCGCGTTCCATCAGAACGTGCGTAACCGCAGGATGTGGGAGGAGATGGCGATGTGCAAGATCAGAGACGTCAGTGAGCCGTATGCCCTGGCCGACAAGTGTGCACGTGCTGAGGAAGGGAGGAAACTCCCCTGAGAGAATACACGAGCAGGAGGATCTGACAGCGAGGATGCTGCCCCGGCAAAGAAAAACCGGCGGCAGTACAACAGGAAGAAGAAAGGCAAAGATGTGCTAGTCATTGAGCAGTCCGGCAATGAAGGTGGCGCCAAGAAAGCCAAAGCTGGTAGCTCCGGCAAGGAGATTTCCGCAGGCACCAACTGCCAGGCTGTGGCGGTTGCCGACAAGCAGGACGGCTCCGACAAGCAGTACTGCAAGATCCACCACACCAAGGGCCATGACCTCCAGAGCTGCAAGAAGGTCGAGCAGCTTGTCTAGCAGCAAAAGGCTGAATACGAGCGACGCGACAAGGAGAGGGCCCAAGGAGGCGCTGGAGAATCCGGCAAGAAGCGCGCCGGCCGGGGAGGACGCCGCGGCAAGGCCAAGCAGCGGCAAGGCGATAGACCTCCCCGCGGCCGCGACAAGGATGAAGATGACGACGACGACGAAGACATGGATGATGTCGAGACCAGTGAGCAGGAGTTCCAGAAAGCCACAGAGGTCTTGTGTGTTGACGGCGGTGCTTCTCTGCATACTTCACACCGCCAACTCAAGCAGTGGGTGCGGGAAGTCAATGCGGCAGAACCACCTGTCAAGTCACGCAAGCTTCTGAAATGGTCCAGCACGCCTATCATCTTTGATATTGAGGACCACCCTGATCGCACAACTGCGGTCGGGTGCTTGCCGATGATGGTTTCACCAACTATCCGCAACCTCAAGGTCACTAAGATGCTAGTTAACGGCGGGGCCGGGTTGAACCTGATCTCCTCCGCTGTACTCCAGAAACTCCAGATCCCTGACAACGAGCTTGAAGAGACCGGCACATTCCAAGGAATCAACCCGGGAAGGAGCAAGCCGAAGGGGAAGGTCATGTTGCCAGTAACATTTGGCAGCGAGTTGAACTTCAGGACTGAGAGGGTCACTTTTGATGTTGCCGATTTTCCATTGCCTTACAATGGGATACTTGGCCGTCCAGCACTCGCCAAGTTCATGGCAGCCTCTCACTACGCATACAACATGCTGAAGATGCCAGGCCCGATAAGCATCATCTCTGTCCCTGGCGACAAAAAGGATGCTCTTATTTGCGCCGACAAGATCTACCGGGAAGCGGCAGCCGCAACAGATCGCAAGTCACCTGCCGTTGAAGCTCCCGGGGGGAAGAAGAAGACCAAGTCCGGCAAGAGTTCTGATGCCCACTCCGGCAAGCGCACCTCTTCGGAGTGCTGCGCTACCGTCGAGGACGCACCATCGAGCTCCACCGGCAAGTGTAAGAAGACAATGGCAGCTCCGCCAGAGACCAAGAAGGTGTCCGCCAAGGAGGACGACACTGGTGGTACCTTCACCATCAGTGCCACTCTTGACCCTAAATAGGAAAGCGCGCTCATTGCTTTCCTGCGGGCGAACGTCGACGTGTTTGCGTGGCAACCGTCTGACATCCCCGGTGTTCCCAGGAAAGTAATTGAGCACCATCTTGCCGTTTGTCCTCATGCGCGGCCCGTCAAGCAGAAGGTCAGGAAGCAAGCAGTGGAGCGCCAAGAATTCATCGCAGAAGAGATCAAAAAATTGGAAGCAGCATGCCTTGTCAGAGGAGTCCTCCATCCTACGTGGTTGGCCAATCCTGTAGTCATGCACAAGGCAAACGGGAAATGGAGGCTTTGCATCGTCTTTACCGATGTTAATAAAGCTTGTCCCAAAGACCCATTTCCCTTGCCACGCATTGGCCAGATTGTTGACTCCACGGCCGGATGTGACTTGCTTTCATTTCTTGACGCATACTTAGGATACCATCAAATCTTCATGACAGAAGAGGATGAGGAGAAGACCGCATTCATCACTCCATGTGGCACGTACTATTTCATACGGATGCCTTTCGGTTTAAAAAATGCTGGTTCAACATTTGCAAGGGTAGTCCATGTCGCTCTTGAGCCACAAATACACAGAAATGTGGAAGCCTACATGGATGACATAGTGGTCAAGAGCAAGGACAAGGCAACTCTGATTCAAGATTTAGACGAGACCTTTGCAAATCTGCGCAAGATCAACCTCAAGCTCAACCCCGAGAAGTGTGTGTTTGGAGTCCCCTCCGGCAAGCTTCTCGGGTTCTTCGTGTCTCAGCGGGGAATTGAAGCCAATCCCGACAAGATCAAGGCCATTGAGCAGATTGAAGCACCAAAGCGCGTCAAGGATGTACGAAGACTTGCCGGTTGCGTGGCTGCTCTCAGTAGGTTTATCTCTAGGTTTGCTGAGCGTGCCCTGCCTTTTTCAAAATATTGAAAAAGGCAGGTCCAATGAAATGGACTCCGGAAGCGGAGGCTGCGCTACAAGACTTGAAGAGACACCTGTCCTCCACTCCAACACTTGTCGCACCTAAGCCACAAGAGAAGTTGCTGCTGTATATAGCGGCAACCAATCAAGTGGTTAGTGCTGCGTTAGTAGCAGAGAGGGAGGCAGATGACGAGCCAGCAACCACGGCAGGCGCATCTAGCGACAAGCAGGGGGCTTCCCCGACAAGCTCTGGTCCCGACAAAGATGGATCTGCGCAGGCGCGCGAGGAGATACAGAAGAGAATGGTATAGCGTCCAGTTTACTTTGTCAGTTCCCTTCTGCAGGGGGCTAGGTCAAGGTACTCTGGTGTGCAGAAATTGCTTTTCGGCCTTCTCATGGCCTCAAGAAAGCTGCGCCATTACTTCCAAGCACATGAGGTCACAGTTGTCTCTCGTTTTCCGCTGAAGAGGATACTACAGAATCCAGAAGCAACAGGCAGGATTGTTGAGTGGGCATTGGAACTATCAAGCTTTGGCCTCAAGTTTGAGAGTACTTCAACTATCCAAAGCAGAGCATTGGCAGAATTCATAGCAGAGTGGACGCCAACACCAGATGAAGAAATTCCAGAAACGAGCATCCCCGTCGAGGAAGCAAGCAAAGAGTGGTTGATGTACTTTGATGGTGCCTTCTCACTGCAAGGCGCCGGCGCTGGCGTGCTGCTTGTCGCACCCACCGCAGAGCACCTCAAGTACATAGTCCAGATGCACTTTCCCAAGGAGCAAGCAACAAACAATACTGCAGATTATGAAGGCTTGCTTGCTGGTCTCAGGATCGCGGCAGACCTTGGGATCAAGAAGCTCATTGTCAGGGGTGACTTGCAGCTTGTCGTCCGCCAAGTGAACAAGAGTTATTAGAGTCCGTTTATGGAAGCCTACGTTGACGAAGTGAGAAAGCTAGAAGAGCACTTTGACGGCCTACGGATGGAGCATGTTCCAAGAGCTCAGAACGACATTGCCGATGGCTTATCAAAGTGCGCCGCACTTAAGTTACCCGTGGAACCAGGGATCTTTGTGCTCAAGCTGACTCGACCGTCCGTAACACCATCAACTGGACAGAGCAAGAAGAGGAAGTTGATTTCTGGTGACTATTTTCCGGCAGAGCTTCCCAAAGCCGCCGCCAAGAAGGTCCCCAAGATCAACACTAAGAGTGCTGAGGAGCAGTCTACTCCGGCAAGCCCTAGGGTTTGTTCCGTTGAAGCAGAGGCTCCCAACAAGTTTTGCTCTGGCAAGCTTGCCGGGGAACGTCAAGCTCCGGCTGAGCCGCAGGTTCTCGCCGTAGAAGCGGATGTTCCCGCAGCAGCAGATGTGCCTTTAGTCCTTGTTGTCGAGCCACAAGCTCCAGCATGGGCACAACAGATTGTCCATTTCCTTCAGACATGAGAACTTCCCGAAGAGCAAGAAGAAGCGGAAAGAGTAGCCCGGCAGTCAAGTATGTACCAGTTTGTCGACAACACACTTTACAGAAGAAGACTCAACGGTGTGAAATTGAAGTGTATTAACCGGGAAGATGGACAAAAGCTGTTGGCAGAGATACATGGAGGCATATGTAGTCACCACATTCGCGCAAGAGCACTTGCCGGCAAAGCATTCAGGCAAGGTTTCTTTTGGCCGACAGCCCTCTAGGATGCAACTGCACAAGTAACCAAGTGTGAAGCGTGCCAGTTCCATTCCAAGCAGATACACCAGCCAGCTCAAGCTCTCTAGACGATCCCTTTATCCTGGCCATTTTCGGTCTGGGGGCTCAACATCCTCGGCCCCTTTCCCCGAGCAGTCGGGGGCTTTGAGTACTTGTACGTTGCAATCGACAAGTTCACAAAGTGGCCGGAAGTGGAAGCAGTGAGGAAGGTGACAGCACAGTCAGCAGTCCAGTTCTTCAGGTCGATTGTTTACCGCTTCGGGATCCCTAACAGGATAATCACCGACAACGGTACGCAATTCACGAGCTGCACCTTCATGCAGTACATCCAAGATCTTGGTGCCAAGGTCTACTTCGCTTCTTTTGCTCACCCGACAAGCAACGGTCAAGCGGAGAGGGCAAATGCTGAAGTGCTGCGTGGGCTCAAGACCAGGACTTTCGACAGGCTGCACAAGTGCGGAAGAAACTGGATTGAGGAGCTGCCGGTGGTTCTTTGGTCGATCAGGACGACGCCAAATCGAGCCACTGGCCAGACACCTTTCGCTCTAGTCTATGGAGCAGAGGTAGTTCTCCCCACAGAACTCATATACGGGTCACCTCGAGTGCTCGCTTATGATAAGCTTGAGCAAGAGCAGCTGCGACAAGATGATGTGCTGCTCCTTGAGGAAGACCGTCTTCAGGCTGCTGTACGAGCTGCTCGCTACCATCAAGCTTTGCACCGCTACCATAGCCGCAAAGTTAACGCCAGAAGTCTCGAGGAAGGCGACCTTGTTCTTTGGCGTGTTCAGTCCGCCAAGAATTCCAACAAGTTGACGCCGAAGTGGGAAGGCCCTTACCGGGTGAAACGAGTCACTAGGCCTAGCGCTGTCCGCCTTGAGACCGAAGATGGCATTCCGGTGAGCAACTCCTGGAACATTGAGCATCTTCGTAAGTTTTACCCGTAAGGCGCGGTTGCCGGAACCCGTTCCGGCAACCACCTTTTGTACAAGTCTTGCCGCTGTTGCATGTAATCCTTTGTACAAAAGCCGGGCGCAGACCCCGTGCATAAAACTCATGTGCTCCGCACATCTTGTCAATTTCACGCTTTCTATTTTCTGCATGTGTTATCTGACACTTTGTGGAGCACATACCCCCGGTAAGCAACAACGAGCCAGAAGGCTCCATATCTTTATTTTCTCCTCTTTCTTTTTTCTCAAGGAAAGGAAGGTTCCCTCGCCCACAAGTTTGCTAGGGGAAAGGAGAAGATAATGGTATGGACCAGGCGTCGTTCAAGGAAGTTTCGCCTTACCGGGAAGCAAACAACAGAAAAGCTAAGTTGCCAAAGTTTGAGCAATCAGATTTTTTTAAATTTTTAAGTTATCTTCCTTGAACGACCGTGCTTTGTATGGAAAACTTGTGCGCGGAGGAACCAACTCGTAGCTAGTTGCGCCCTTACTTTGTTTCGAGTCCGCTCAACAACTTAAGTGTGCTGCGACTAGTTGCGACAAGGTTTCTTGTCGGTAGCGGCACCGCCAGCAGGCTGCTGATGTCCTGCACTCAGCGCTCGCGGCTAAGGTGCCTGCGGCGGCAAGTTCCCTAAAAGCATAGGGCAAAAACATACAAAGGAAGGAATCAAGTAAAGGAAATAACATTGCAATCATTACCCGGAATAGAGTTATATTACAAGGTACCTTGTCGCGGCTCTAACAGATTGTTCTCATAACATGACCAGCAGCGACAAGAAAAGAAGAAAACGGGCGGCCTAGTCTACGCGATCGCCCTCAATCCTCTTGATCCCGCTCACCTTGTCCATAATGGGTGCGACAAGGGTCTTGAGCGCCTCCAGACCAGCATCCGGCGGCAGGGTCTTGAGGACGTTAGTGAGGTTGAGGCCCGGGTTGCGGAAGGCCACCTTCACGAACACCTTTTGAAGAGCTCCCGCGCAGATCTTGCGCGACTCGTCGGCCAGCTGCTTTGGGATCCTCTCCCGGAGTCGCTGGAGGGCCGTCTCCACGCCTTTGAAGAACGAGGTGAGCTTGGCGCTGGGTTGGAGGTTCTCGTCGGAGGGATACCCGAGATCCTCCATCCCCAGCTACGCCAGCTCCCTGTCAATGTCTGCGGCAACATTCACGAGACCCTCCGTCCAGTGCTCCACATTCTCCCTAAAAGTGTTCTGGGCGGCAGCAGCACTCGCCAGCAGCGCCTTGTCGGCCTTGACCTCCTCCATCAAGGCCGCCTCCTGCTCCCTGGCGCCGTCCAGTGTCTTGGTCAAAGTAGTTAGCTTCAACTCAAGATTTGTGTTGGAGTCCTTGGTGGCGCTAAGCTCCTTGCCCTTCTCGGCGAGACGAGCCTGCAGCTCTGAGTGGCTGTAAGCGTCCTTCTCTCGCTCATGCTTGAGCACGGCAAGCCCTTCACCGCTCGCCTTGAAATCAGCCTCCAGCTGCGCCACCTTCGTCTCCAGCTCCTTCTTGGAGGCCTCGGCAGCTGCGGCAGCATCCTCTGCTTGCTTGAGGGCTCTGCCGAATGTTCACTCGCACGCGGCAAGCTCCTCCTCGTGGCCATCAAGGTTGACCTTCCGCTGCACTAGCTCACCCTCTTGCGCAGACAGCTTTTCAGTGGCAAGCCGCTTTTGCTCTTCGACTTCAGCCCTCTCGAGGAGGAAGGCCTTCTGCTCCTCGGTGAGTTGCGCCCGCTCCTCTACCAGGGACCGGAGAGCTTCCTGGTTGAGACCCCGGAGCTCCTCCGCGCGCTTTTCGATGTCCACTCCCGCCCTCGCAACAAGCGCCTCGCGGGATTCCAGCTTGGCTTGCCGAGCACGGTAGAGCGACACCAGCTTCCGTAGCAGCCGCTCCTCCTCAGGCTTGCTGCTGCTACTGCTCGGCGCGTCAACCAGCGTCAGCCCAGCGGAGGCGAGCACCTCTCCGTCGAAGCTCTCTCCTTCGACCGACGCCCTGGAGCTTGACGCCCAGGGGAGGTGGATGAAGACGCCATCGCCGGCCTTCAAGTAGACGCCTGGCTGGGGCTCTTCGGAGCCTGACGCTGTGGCAGCGGCGGAGGGATCGGCGGTCGGCGTAGCGCCTGGCGCTCCTGCGGCCTCAGGGCCGTCAGTGCGATCGCCAGACCCCCCTCCTGCTTCTGCGGCGGCAACTTTGGCGGCCTCTGCGCCGGCGGGATCGTCAGCGCCGGCTGCTTCTTCGGTGGCAGCGGCGTCGTTGGCGGCAACCTCAGTCTCCATCGGCTCCACAACAGATGGGTCTGACAGCCGGAAAAGGGAGAAGAGTCAAGCAAATATCCAAAAAAGAAGATCAAAAGAAGAAGAACCCAAGGGAAGTTTTGAAGCGAAGGGATTACCTGTACCAGGTTCTGCAGTCGTGGTCTCCGCCGCCGGGGGGCTGCTGGTGCTGTCCCTTGCCGGAGACTTCTCCCTTGCCGGAGAACTCTCCCTTGCCGGAGACCTCTCCCTTGCCGGAGGACTCTCCCTTGGCATTTCGGGGGCGGCCTCCGGGCGCTCCTGGTGGGGCTGCTCTGCTCCTACACAAACCAACAGTCAGATGTCAGCAAAGAAAGAGTATCCATGCGCGCCTAACAGCGGAAAGCAAACCATATACTTACGCTGGGGGCTGCTCTGGAGAACAGTTGCCGGGTCCGGCAAGGTTGTCTCGGACGCACCCCCTGCTGTCGCGGTGGGTTCGTCCTCGATGATAATCACCGGGACCTTGGCTCTCTTCGCTGCTCTCTGGGCCAGAGTCCTAAAAAGGAATAAGTTCAGAGTAAAGCAAATGAGATACAAGACAAAACAGCAAGAATTGAAGAACTACAAGTACAACAAGAGAATCTTACTCTTCTTCTTCCTTGTCAGAACTGAACGCGGAGAAGTCGAAGTCCGGCTCATGTCCGGCGCGAGGAGGCGGAGGAGTAGGTTCCCCTGGCCGCTTGGCGGGAACAGTGGCAGTGGTTTGAGATGACCCCGCTCCGGCTGCCGCCGCGGCGTGAGAAGCGGCAGGAGTAGAAGCGGTGGTCCGGGTGGACCCCGCTCCAGTTGCCGCAGCAGCGTGAGGTGCTCCCGCGGCAATAGTGCTTGCCGCGGTGGAGCGTGTCACGCGGCGCGACGACTGTCGACTCGCCCGCCGCCCCGCTACGTCCCCGGCCTTGCAGAGACACCTTCTTGGTGGAGCTGGGGGCTCTGCTTGCGGCGAGCTGTCTGAGGATGAGGAAGAAGAGGAGTTAATCTCCAACGAGCCGCTCGTATCCTCGACGGGCTCGCTCGACTCAACGTCATGCCCGGCAAGCTCCTCTCGCTCGGTACGGCTTGCCGCCTCTGCTGCCTCTACCTCCTCCACGGTGAATCCAAACTCGCCCGCGGCTGCGGCTGCCACCGCCTCTTCCAGCCTGGTGGCGATGCGTGTCATCTCCGCATCAGTGTCGCGAGTGAGGCTTTTCTTTTCGTCGGAGCGGACCGGCACTTCTACCAAGCCGTCAAAGAACTCCTGCACGACGTCGTCTGTAGGCTCTTGCCAAGTTGGGACAATTCCATGCGAATCGCACAGCGGCATCATTGCACGGATGCGGTCGAGCGCGGAGTTATTGCACAGCGGAACGACACCCTTCGGCAACCTAAACACTTCGAGATGTTGAAGGTCGTACTAGAACAGCTCCTGGAGCATCGCGTTAAGCTCTAGAATAGTGAAGTTGAAGTTGAGGCCCGGACGCAGCCTCATGATATCCGCCGCATTCTTGAATTCCCAGGCGGGTCTCCTCCGTTCCTGCAGGGGGGCGATGTGGCGGCGAAGAAAATCTGCGCCAACAGCGCCTACAGTGAGCCCAGCAAGCCTGAGGCGTTGGATCCGGGTGACGGCAATCTTCAGCCTATCGTCTTCCGGGGCCACGTTGCTCCAATCGCTGTCGCGTGCTACTGGGGCTTGGCGCCGGGCGGTAAACGGCTGCGGGTTCTCCTCGACAATCCAGAACAAGTCTGCTCTCCATTCCTCCCACTTGCCGCAGAACTCTCCCTCCAGATAAGCGTCCTTCTTGTCGGCCCTCGAGATCCAAGCGATTCCGCCGGATAAAGGCTCTCCTTTCTCTACTCGGGGCATAAAGAAGTGGCGAAAAAGGGCTACATTTGGATAGACTCCGACAAAGTTTTCGCAGAGATGTGCAAAAACTGCCATGGTCAGAACATCATTGGGGGTGAAGTCAAGGAGGCGGAACCCGTAGGTGTTCATAATATCGCAGAAAAACTCAGAGAAAGGCGGGCAGAGCCCGCAGTAGAAGAACAAGGCGAAGAAAGGATATCCATTTGGAGCCATTTTCCAAGCGATGGCTGGAAATACCTTCGTGCACGGATGCGCTCGCGTCTCCGTCGACCAGAAGAGGTAGTAATACTCCCTCAGCTCCCTCGCGGCGAGCTTGGGGGGAAGATTGCCCACTCCTTTCGCAGCGCCGCAAGCCGCTGCGCCTCGGTCGACTTCACAACCTTCCCCTTGTCGGCTTTCGGAGCCATGGCGGAAGTGGTGGAGGAGGTCGACGACGTTGGTGGTGCTGGTGGCGATGGGGGGCAGGGCGCTGCTCTCTTTCAGCTTTGGGAAGACGGGGGAGCGGCGGAAGTTTCCGAGATTGGAGTAGCAACCGGCGAATGGGCGAACTACCCCTGTTTCCCCTACTTATAAAGAGGGAGGGGGCGGACATTCCGCCTTTCCGAATAAAGAAACCACCCACGATCTCTCCCATGATGCCGCATTCAACATGTGCCGTTCGGGGAGGGCGCGGCGGATACGGGGAGAGATACGGCGTAACCCAGGCCGCGCGTGCCCGTGCCCTGTTTTGGGCCTGGTCCAACAGCGCTCGGCACCGTGTATGGCCCAGGCCCGGGGGCTCCTGTCGGTGTACTAGAGTAGGGGTACCCTAGTATCCCGAACTTGTGCACGGGCAGTCGCAGCATCCCGCGGCAAGGCTTGCCGGGTGACCGCCAAGGTCCTCCGTGGTTCCTTTGGAGCCATTCAAGGACAAAGTATCCAAGCCAAGGAGACAAGACCCCGGAAAGAGGAGCTTGCCGGGAAGGCCAACCAAGGCATCCCAAGGAACTTGCCGCGACGCGCCACGCGTCCCGGCAAGGCCCGGTGAGCGACAAGCTCCCGGACGCGACAAGACAACGACCGCGGCAAGGCGCTTGCCGCAGCAAGCCACCACTCTGTACCCACGCTCCAGCACATCCACCAACGTGTCGCTCTGGGACCCTTCCAGGCGTACGTGGTGGGAGGCTGTGCAGCCAGCGATGCGCGGTGGCAAGCGGCGCTGATAAGATTGCCATCGTGGCGAGCGGTGGCGTCCCTGACGGTCCCTTTTGTACTATTTGGGCGACGCAGACGGGCATTTAATGCCCTTGTCCCCTGCCGTCAGGGTTAGGTATGATACATTGTAGCAGGTAGCTGTACCAACCGCAACACCTTTCCATTTTTACCCTTGTCTACATTGCCACCTGTCGGTGACCCCTTGAGCATATCAAAGGAGGCCCATGCGCAACGTAGAGGAAAAAAAAGGAGGGAACACTCACGCTCGGTCTCGTTAGCTGCTGGTGTGTACGGTAGCACTAAGCGCTCCCGAGCAAGAACTCAATACAAACCACAAAGCAGGAATAGGGTTTTACGCATCCGTGCGGCCCGAACCTGGGTAAACTGCTCGTGTGTTTCGCCTCGTTCTGCTCTTCGTGCGATCTCCGCCCCCCCCCCCCCCCCCGCCGAACCGAAAGGGGCTCGGTCCGCCGGTCCCATAGGTGCTCGTGGATTAGTTCCCCGACAATATCTGACATGATATGGCCATCATCATCTTGTGCCTTTGATCTCCATCTCCATCATGATCTCCATCGTCACCGGCATGACACCATGATCTCCATCATCTTGATCTATATCAATGTGTCGTCACATGGTCGTCTCGCCAACTATTGCTATCACATAGCAATAAAGTAAAGCAATTATTTGGCGCTTGCATCTTATGAAATAAAAGGACAACCATAAGGCTTTTGCCAGTTGCCGATAACTTCAATAAAACATGATCATCTCATACAACAACTTATATCTCATCACGTCTTGACCATATCACATCACAACATGCCCTGCAAAAACAAGTTAGACATCCTCTACTTTGTTGTTGCAAGTTTTACGTGGCTGCTACGGGCTGAGCAAGAACCGTTCTTACCTACACATCAAAACCACAATGATAGTTCGTCAAGTTAGTGTTGTTTTAACCTTCTCAAGGACCGGGCATAGCCACACTCGGTTCAACTAAAGTTGGAGAAACTGACACCCGCCAGCCACCTGTGTGCAAAGCATGTCGGTAGAACCAGTCTCGCATAAGCGTACGCATAATGTCGGTCCGGGCCGCTTCATCCAACAATACAGCCAAACCAAAGTATGACATGCTGGTAAGCAGTATGACTTGTATCGCCCACAACTCACTTGTGTTCTACTCGTGCAAATAACATCTACGCATAAAACTTGGCTCGGATGCCACCGTTGGGAAACGTAGTAATTTCCAAAAAATTCCTACGCACACACAGGATCATGGTGATGCATAGCAACGAGAGGGGAGAGTGTTGTCCATGTACCCTCGTAGACCGAAAGCGGAAGCGTTAGCACAACGCGGTTGATGTAGTCGTACGTCTTCACGATCCGACCGATCAAGTACCGAATGTACGGCACCTCCGAGTTCAGCACACGTTCAGCTCAATGATGTCCCACGAATTCTGATCCAACAGAGCTTCAAGGGAGAGTTTCGTCAGCACGACGGCGTGATGACGGTGATGATGATGCTACCGATGCAGGCCTTTGCCTAAGCACCGCTACGATATAATCGAGGTGCATTATGGTGGAGGGGGGCACCGCACACGGCTGGGAGAGATCAACAGATCAACTTGTGTGTCTAGAGGTGGCCCCCTACCCCCGTATATAAAGTAGGGAGGGAGAGGCCGACCCTAGAGGGGGCGCGCCAAGTGTGGGGAGTCCTACTAGGACTCCCAAGTCCTAGTAGGATTCCCCTTTCCTTTCTGGGGTAGGAGAGAAGGAAAGAGGGGGAGAGGGAAAAGGAAAAGGGGAGCTGCACCCCTTGTCCAATTCGGACCAGAGGGGGGGTGCGCACCTCCTTCCTTTTGGCCTCCCTCCTCTATTCCCGTATGGCCCAATAAGGCCCAATACTTCTCCCGGTGATTTCCTGTAACTCCCAGGTACTCCGAAAATACCTGAATCACTCGGAACCTTTCTGATGTTCGAATATAGTCATCCAATATATCGATCTTTACATCTCGACCATTTCGAGACTCCTCGTCATGTTTCCGATCTCATCCGGGACTCTGAACTACCTTCGGTACATCAAATCACATAAACTCATAATACAATCGTCACCGAAACTTTAAGCGTGCGGACCCTACGGGTTCGAGAACTATGTAGACATGACCGAGACACGTCTCCGACCAATAACCAATAGCGGAACCTGGATGCTCATATTGGTTCCCACATATTCTACGAAGATCTTTATCGGTCAAACCGCATAACAACATACGTTGTTCCCTTTGTCATTGGTATGTTACTTGCTCGAGATTTGATCGTCGGTATCTCAATACCTAGTTCAATCTCATTATTGGCGAGTCTCTTTACTCGTTCCGTAATACATCATCCCCTAACTAACTCATTAGTTACAATGCTTGCAAGGGTTATAGTGATGTGCATTACCATGTGGGCCCAGAGATACCTCTCTGACAATCGGAGTGACAAAACTTAATCTCGAAATACGCCAACCCAACAAGTACCTTTGGAGACACCTGCAGAGCACCTTTATAATCACCCAGTTACATTGTGACGTTTGGTAGCACACAAAGTGTTGCTCCGGTAAACGGGAGTTGCATAATCTCATAGTCATAGGAACATGTATAAGTCATGAAGAAATCAATAGTAACCTACTAAACGATCAAGTGCTAAGCTAACGGAATGGGTCAAGTCAATCACATCATTCTTGTAATGATGTGATCACATTAATCAAATGACAACTCATGTCCATGGCTAGGAAACTCAACCATCTTCGATTAACAAGCTAGTCAAGTAGAGGCATACTAGTGACACTCTGTTTGTCTATGTATTCACACATGTATTATGTTTCCAGTTAATACAATTCTAGCATGAATAATAAACATTTATCATGAAATAAGGAAATAAATATTAACTTTATTATTGCCTCTAAGGCTTATTTCCTTCAATAAGTAGATGATGGGTTGCTAGAGTGAGAGGAGCTTTAATCCTAGTTTATGGTTTGCTTCGTAAGGGGCTAATTTGGATCCATATGTTTCATGCTATGGTTAGGTTTACCTTAATACTTCTGTTGTAGTTTCGGATGCTTGCAATAGTGCTTAATCATAAGTGGGATGCTTTTCCAAGTAAGGATAGTACCCAAGCACCGGTCCACCCACATATCAAATTATCAAAGTACCGAACGCGAATCATATGAACGTGATGAAAACTAGCTTGACGATAATTCCCATGTGTCCTCGGGAGCGCTTTCTTTCATATAAGAGTTTGTCCAGGCTTGTCCTTTACTACAAAAAGGATTGGGCCATCTTGCTGCACCTTATTTACTTTTATTACTTGCTACTTGTTACAAATTACCTTATCACAAAACTATCTGCTACCGATAATTTCAGTGCTTGCAGAGAATACCTTACTGAAAACTGCTTATCATTTCCTTCTGCTCCTCGTTGGGTTCGACACTCTTACTTATCGAAAAGGCTACGATAGATCCCCTACACTTGTGGGTCATCACACCTCTGCCTCAACTTCTTCTGCGACCAACCCAATTATGCTGAGGTCGACACGGCTACAGCAAAGAGGTTGTGTACTTGTCGCATCACTTATTACTCTACATTCATGTCAATCCATTAGGGCTATTTGGTTCAAAGGAAAAACTGAAGGAAAAATATAGCAATAGGAAATTTTCCTATGGCACCCTACTATTGAATTATTCATGCATTTTGTTGAAAGGAATGGAGCAAAACATCCACCTTGACCTACTTTTCAAAATCCTATGCATGAAAACAAGACCAAGTGCATTAGTGGCAGAATAACATTCTAACTGTACACACTTTCATATGGTTTCACTTTAATTTGGCCATGTTTCTTTGCATTCCTCTACTCTTCCAATTCCTGTGAACCAAACACGCAAGTTGACAGAAATCATGTGTTTACAAATGCTCTGTTTCTCACGTGCATACCTATCCTATTCCGGTGTTTTTCCTATCCTTGTGTTCTTACAATCCTGCAAGCCAAAGGAGCCCTTATGAAATTACTTGAGTTACAGGTAGGTGTCTAAGAAAACATTGTGTGGTTTGTCCTGCTCCTGCCATGACGTCGTCCACCTCACTAGAGCTGCTCCATCAAAAAAAGCATCCACCAAAACAAACATCACGACTCCTGACAGTCTTTCGCCGCCTCATATCTCCTTCCCTACCGCCGGCACCCACGGTAATGGCATCACCATCATTGACTCAGCAGATGAATCTAAGGAGTACACAGGTCCACAAGAGAGGTCGCGCTCTTTTGTTTCTGCTTATGTTATGCATTGCTTAATATTACCTACTATTTTATCATCCTATTCACCTCTTAGACTCCAAGTCGGGTCAATGGTCAAACTTGAGTTTTAAAATTAGTTGTGGGGCACATATCGAGGCAGCAATGAATAGTATCTCTGTCTATTATCTGGTTCACCTAGGGTATGCCTATGTTGTTCATCTTGTGTGGGAAACAAATAGTAAAGCAATCATCATCTGTCTTTTTATTAACTTAAAGCTATCATCAGCCTATTATCATTATTTTTGGATCCATCCACTAGTTGTTACCATCACTCTAGATTTATGCATGCTCTCCTTACATAATCTCACTATATTTTACGTATGCATGTCAGATATTGCATATAGTTATGCTGAACATGTAGAGAAAAAGAGAAGAGTTTTGCACGGCAATACAATGTCATGCAGACATCGCTCCATGGTGGGTTCAATGGCAAACCTTCCCCCCCCTCCAGATTGTAATCCAGAGGAAGATATCTGTTCTGAGGCGGATTCAGACGCAGCTGACCACTCCTATTTACCCCCCCCCCCCCAAGGTGTTTGCTCTAACTCGACATGATGAGGTTAGTCATATCATGCATATGTTGCCTTGCAGTGCCTACTTTCGACATCATATATGGCATCTTCTTAGTTTAGACATGTTCTGTAATGCCACCTGTTTAGTTTCTATATCATATATGGGAATTATGTAGTTTCTTCTCTTTTAGCCAGCCATAATATATGTGAAATATGCAATGCCATCCTATTTAACTAGGCATCATATATTTGAATGATATCTTGCCCATCCTTTTCTTCATTACATTTCCATTTGTCAACAATGTTTGTACATTAAACTACTCTTCCTGTGAATCAGCCATTTGAGTGGGTGATGGAAAAATCTGGAGTGAAAACAAGGTCTTCAGAGTAGACAGTGCTACCTGTCGAAGCAGATCTCTTGCTGGGTCCCGATAGCTCCTCAGAGATGGATTCAGAGACAGATGACCGGTCTTATTCCCCCACCGAGGTGTATGCTCTAACTTGGCATGGTTATACTGCTCATATCATGCGGATGGTGTCTTGCATTGCATATTTTAGACATCATATACACAATATACAACACCATGTTCTTAGTTCAGACATCATATATGCAAATGCCCTCTGCTTAGCATATAAATCACATATGTGAATTAAATCATGCGATCCTGATTACTTAGATAACATGTATGTGAATTATGTCATGAGAACCTGTTTACTAAAGACATCATATAATTATCTCATGCCATCCTGTTTAGTTAGTCATCATATCTTAGAATTATGTCATGCTATGCTATCTAGTTTAGATAGACATCATATATGTGAAATTATGTGATGCTACCCGTTTTAGTTAAACAATATACATGTGAACTATTTCATGCCCTCTTTTTTCTAGACTGTCTATTGCAGCTGTCTCTCATACAATGTCTGTACATTCAACTATGTTTCCTATTTATCAGCCATTTGAATTGGAGTGGGTGATGGCAGTATCTAGCGGAGTAAAAACATGGTCTTCAAATAAAACAGTGCTACCTCTTGGTGGAGATAGCACCCCAGTTGTATATGCACGAGAACCAGCCCTACCACACATCACCCAGACTCTCGGAGATTGTACCGCTACTGCGATGGACAGAGAACCAACTTAAGCCAATGTAACCCCAACCCTAGCAGATAGTAACCTAGTACCTGTGCTTTATTCATGTAGAACAAGTGATTAAACCTAAAGAACAACTGTCATTTAGTTGCTATCGTGCATACTGCTTTGCTCTTGTATCACTATATTTAGTCATACAAACTTATTTTTAAATTGAAGGTTCCAATCGAAACTCCAATGGCACAACAGGTATGTTTACGCATGTTTATTTAACAGGTTTGCTCTTATAAATAGCTCTGTTGATTTCAATTTCAATTGTATACAGTTGACTTCTCATATCATCCACATTACTAGCATCACAACAGAGCCAATAGTGTTGTTTTACATGTAGACCCGTGGTACCCATCTGAAATCTTGTTGTGTCGTGTAGTTTTTCACGCTTTGTATTCTTTTAGTGCTGCTTTCTCTTGAACTAATATGATTTGAATTGTGTCTCTGTTTTGATTTGGCAAGACTATGCAGTTACCATAGGACATAGATATATGTTTGTTTGGTGCTTTTATAATGTACTACTTGGCAATAGAAGACTAGGTAGTTTAATCTTGTCCACCTTACTAATGAATTGGTTCACCGAAATGAGTTTCATATACTAGTACATGCTAAACATGTTATGTGTCTGCTTGCTTCTTCTTTTAGAATGCTGGAAGAATATTGGGGAAGAGTGCCTTATTAAGCAATGGTAAAGGAAGTAATGCAGATAAGGTTCAAAATAGTGAGACATCCTTGTTGGTCTCAAACAAAGTTGATAAAACAGCTAAGGAAAACTATCTTGAAGACAGTGAGACAACCCCAAGGTCCTGTCTTGGTTTAGTGTTCGAGTTACTGGCCACTACCGCTGGCACAAGCTATTCAAAATCACTGTCTGAATCAGTTCAGTTTCTTGAGTCTCAACTATAAGCTGAAAGACACCGATAAGTTGTGTTGCGACAAGAAGCGGAAGGACTGCGGAAGTCCCTAGAGCATTTAGATGCATACTTTCTGGTGCAACAACAAGCGTTGGAGGATTTTAGCACCAAACAGGACAAAGCTAATAAGCTTGCTAAGCATATTGCCAGCATGCTAGATACCCAGGATAACGTTTCTTGAGCTCTTCTAAAGTTGTTTCATTTATGGACTTGTTTTTCTGCTGCGTTTATTTGCAATGGTGGCCAATTTAGACGGCCAGTGTGTGTAATATGCTGCTTTATTCCCTATATTTGCACTAGTAGCGAACTTTGATGCCCAATGGATGTAATATGTGTAATAGCCATAATAGCCTAGCATTAGTTGCTTGCTTATTTATTTCCTTATAACTAGGCCACAATAACCGTGGCAACACATGGACTGTCATAACCATGGTCCTCCTACGAGCCGTAGGATCCATGGGCCTTCTACGGGCCGTAGGATCCATGGGCCTTCTACGATCGTCTAATCAATGGGCCTTCTACGGGCAGTATCATCATTTCGCCAAACATGGGTCGTACTATTCATGGGCCAATAACGGTTCACATTATGGGTCATAAATGGGCTAGAGTTGGAATCATCCGTTCATGGGCCGACCGTAACGGGTCATCGTTAATGGGTTGTATTTGATGACGCTATGAAAATGGCCCAACAGATTAATGCGCCACAAACGGGCCGACTGTAACCACAAGCTAAATTTGGCCCACAAGCATAAAATGCCAGTAACGGGTCGTAAGTAACCGAATGCTGGAAATGAGCCCAAGAATAAATGGGCCCTGAGAAGGCCGAAAGATGACACGGGCTGGAAACGACCCAGTGGAATAATGGTCCATTAATGGGTACAAAGCGATACACTGTTCATTATGGGCCAGTTTCACCATGGACCATTAATGGGCTAAGAGTTACAAAGGGCCTCATATGGACCGAAAGACATCATGGGCCATACATGGGTCGGAAGTTACAACGGGCTGGAATCGTATTGGATGGCCCTGATGATGGTACTGGGCCTAATTTGGATAGGCCGTAGTGGGCCGTGACTTAGCGGGCTGTAAATGGGCTATATGCGAACAGGTCGTTAACAGGCTTTCTGTGGGCCGGCCTGCTACCTTTTACCAAGTCAAATGGGCCGGCCTTTTCACCGGAATGGGCCTTTGTTGGGCCGTGCCACGTGTCGACATATCATAGGCGCCTTCGGTCCAATGAGTGGATGTAGCGACCCGACCCGAATGGATCAAGTCTACTGTGCTCCGGTGTCATCCCTGGATCAGTAATGCTGACACCACACAGTACTTCGAAGGATTAATAGCAGAGTAGCAATCACACACTTATTACATCGGTGTCTCGAAAGAGAACTTATTGCAATAAATATGGCTTAAGGCCATCAACTCCAACGACATCACTGAGTATAGAACCACGACCTAAAAGCACCTTACTCGTCGTCTGAAATGTCTGCAACATTAACGTTGCAGCCCGAAACGGGTCAGCACATGGAATATGCTGGCAAGGTAACACATAGAGAGTAATGGAATGTAACAGCTATACTACATGCATATTTGGCTGGTGGAAAGCTCTATGGTTACAGTTTTGCGTAAAGCCAGTTTTTCCCTACTGCAAAGGAATAAATTTATTTAACTATCATGGTAGTTGTTAAACATTGAGAATGGTTGATAGCATTCTCAATCCCAATTAAAAGTAGTCATCAATAACCCAACAATATTAATTTGAAGTAACATGTTGAGATTCACATGATATTCAAGTACTAGATACTCAAGATGTCCATAACCGGGGACACGGCTAATGATGATTAGTTTATTACACAGTCTTTCAGAAGCGCTCGCACCTTACGATGGATAGACCGGTACACCTACTTTCCCCTACATCTGCTAGTCTACCCTGTAAGAGTTCGCACGACTTAGTCAACTATGCCAGAGCCCATAATGGCTTGTGGCTGCACACGGAAGTTTCTAGCATGAAAGATCTTATGATCCCTTTGAGCCTGGGTGGCGGTCCAAAAGAAAACAGGCAAGTCCTGATAGACATCAGGTGCCTCAATCCACCCAGATGTGTGTTTAAGTTGCCACCTTAGATAAACCATTAAAATTATCAATCTCACATCTGTCATGGATATCACTCACCCAATCCACGTCTACTAGCATAGCATGGCGTAATAAGCAAACGTAGAAGTAACTCCCAAAGGTTTCATAATGAACAGGTAATAGGTACTACCTCATCTACTTCCCATCCCACAATTTAATTAGATCCTAATCATGCAATGTGTGAGGATGGATCTAATGCAATAAAACTGGGTTGTAGTAAAGGTATGATCAAAGTGTTACTTGCCTTGCTGATGATCCGCGAGTCCTAGAGATTCAAAGTAATAGGCGGCACAATCCGGGTAATCTATCGCAGACAAACAACAAGAATACAATAAGTACTCATCTAATGCACAGGTAAAACTCAAACAAGAGATCGAACCAGAAATTTCAACTTAAGAACTCCGGTTGCAAAGAAAGAAAGAACCGAACAAAGCAACGGAAAACAAACGGCGGAAGAAACAACTCGGTTCTAGCAAGTTGAAACTAGGTCAAGTTTTACAGTAGCAAAAACTTATTTAAGTTGATTAGTCGGAACGGCGGTTTCGAAACGAAACTCCAGGCGCTTGAATCACCTGATTCCGATAAACGAGCAAGAAGATAAACTAGAACGAAGATCGGATCTGAGATCGCGATCGCGGAATAAATCCGACGGAAAGAAAAAGAAGAACGGTTGAACGAACGGACGTTCGTTAACCGGGAATAATCCGGTGATCATGTTCGTTAGGATGAACGGTCCAGCGAACGGTCTCTAGGCAACTAAACCGAAAGCAAAACAAAAACCGATCTAGGGTTTCGGAAAAGAAAACCAAAACGGCGAACGAAAAGAAAACGAATCGGAAGAAAAGAAAAGAACCGGAACGGTTTGTAAGAAAAACCGGACCAAGGGGAGAAAAAGAGAGACGCGGCGCGGGGCTACCTCCGGCGAACGGCAGCGACGTAGGGCGGCGGCGGCGGTGACGTAGGGCGCGACGGTGGCGGCGGTGCAAGGGGCGCGGCGTGGGCTTGGGGAGGCGCGGGGTGGTGTGGGGTTTAGGGGGGTGTTGGTATTTATATAGGTGAGGGGAGAGGAGACTTGGGGGAGGGGGCAAGAAAAAGAGGAGGAGAGGGAAACGGAGTCCTACTAGGACTCTAGGGCGGCTGCGGCCATGGCGCGCGGCGCGGGAGCCTGGCCCGGCCGGCTGCTGGTGCTTGGCCCAGGGGCGCTGCGGAATTTTTTTTAAAGATTTCGCGCGCAGAAAAACATAGAAAATAAAATCTAAACGGACTCCAAAATTCCGAATGTAAATTTTCCCCGACTCCTAAAAATGAGCCGAACAAAATGAACTTTTCTCTGGGCCTAAAATGCAATTTTTGAAAACACGCATTTTTTTCCTATCCAAAAAAAGGCAAATAAACTCCGACTAATCCAATGATCCTTTCTTCAAAATTTGAGAAGAGCTCAAATATGAAAATGAAGAAATCTCCAACTCTCTCCGAGGGTCCTTGAGTTGCGTGAAATTTCTAGGATCGACCAAAATGCAAGAAAATATGATATGCATGATGCTCTAATGTATAACATTCCAAATTGAAAATTTGGGATGTTACAAACCTACCCCCCTTAAGATGAATCTCGCCCTCAAGATTCGGGTTGGCTAGAAAATAGGTGAGGGTGGTCTTTGAGCAAATCTTCTTCTCTCTCCCAGGTGGCTTCATCCTCTGAGTGGTGGTTCCACTGAACTTTGCAAAACTTGATAACCTTGCTGCGTGTAACTCTGCTGGCATAATCGAGATCTTGACTGGTTTCTCCTCATACATTAAGTCGTCCTTCAACTGAATTGCTTCAAGCGGCACTGTATCTCTTAGCGGTACCTCCGCCATCTCGGCGTGACATTTCTTCAGCTGAGAAACATGGGATACGTCATGAACTCCTAACAGTCCCTCTGGTAATTCCAACTTATAAGCGACTTCTCCCATACGTTGCAAAATCTTATATCGTCCAACGAAACGCGGTGCTAATTTTCCCTTAACTCCAAAGCGCTTAACTCCTCGAAGTGGGGATACTCGGAGATACACTCTGTCTCCGGTTTCGTAAACTGTCTCCTTGCGTTTAGAATCTGCGTAGCTCTTCTGCCTGGACTGGGCTACCTTGATCCTATCACGTATCAACTTAACTTTCCGTTCAGACTCCTTAATCAAATCTGGTCCAAAGAACTGACGGTCTCCAACTTCGTCCCATGACAACGGTGTCCTGCACCTCCTTCCGTATAAAGCTTCGAAAGGTGCCATCTTCAAACTGGTTTGGTAACTGTTGTTATAGGAAAACTCCGCATACGGGAAGTTATCGTCCCAACTAGATCCATAATCTAGTGCACAAGCTCTTAGCATATCTTCCAAAATCTGATTGACTCTCTCGGTCTGTCCATCTGTCTGCGGATGAAAAGCGGTGCTAAACTCTAGCCTGGTTCCCAAAGTTTCATGCAACTGATTCCAAAACTTTGAGGTAAATTGGGTTCCTCTATCTGATATAATACTCCTTGGAACTCCATGCAAACAAATGATCCTAGTCATGTATATCTTTGCCAACTTAGCACTGGTGTAAGTGGTCTTAACTGGAATGAAATGTGCTACCTTCGTCAAACGATCAACTACTACCCATATCGAGTCATATCCTGCTTTCGTCCTGGGTAGTCCTGTGATAAAATCCATGCCTATCTTATCCCACTTCCATTCGGGTATCGGCAATGGTTGCAACAATCCGGCTGGCTTCTGATGTTCTGCCTTCACTCTATGACACACATCACAAACTGCTACATATGCTGCAATATCCTTCTTCATTCCGGCCCACCAGAATGTTTCCTTCAAATCCAAATACATCTTGGTATTTCCTGGGTGAATCGAATATGGTGAATCATGTGCCTCTTGTAGAATCAACTTCCTGATCTCCGGGTCATTTGGCACATAAACACGGTCTTCAAAACATAGGGTATCGTGCTCATCCTCACGAAATCCCTTTGCTTTTCCTTTGCTTAGTTTCTCCTTTATAGAAGCAATTTCCTTGTCAGATTTTTGAGCCTCTCTGATTTTATCCATCAATGTTGACTGAATCTCCAATGCTGCTACATAGCCTTTTGGAACTATCTCTAAACTTAGTTCGCGAAGGTTTTCTGCTAACTCCTTGGGTATTTCTCCCGTCATTAACGTATTGACATGGCTCTTATGGCTCAATGCGTCAGCTACTACATTAGCCTTTCCGGGATGGTAATGCAATCTCATATCATAATCCTTGATGAGTTCCAACCATCTCCTTTGTCTAAGATTCAACTCCTTCTGCGTGAAAATGTACTTCAAACTCTTGTGATCCGTGTACACCTCACAATGATTTCCAATGAGGAAATGTCTCCATGTCTTCAATGCATGCACTACGGCTGCTAACTCCCAATCATGTGTGGCGTAATTCAACTCATGAGGCTTCAGTTGTCGTGAACATACGGAACAACTCTCCCTTCCTGCATAAGCACTGCTCCAAGTCCTCGACGTGAAGCGTCGCAATACACCTCATAATCCTTGGTCTGATCTGGCAAAAATCAACACTGGTGAGGTAACCAATCGTTTCTTCAACTCCCGGAAACTAGCCTCACACTCCTCAGTCCAATTGAACTTGGTATCCTTCTTTAACAACTCCGTCATAGGCTTCGCAATCTTTGAAAAGTTCTCAATAAATCTCCGGTAGTATCCTGCGAGTCGAAGAAAACTCCGGATCTCTCCAACTGTCGTTGGTGCTTCCCATTCGGTTACGGTCTCAACCTTTGTGGGGTCAACTGCTATCCCTTCTCCGGATATAACGTGTCCGAGGAATCCTACTTCCTTCAACCAAAACTCACATTTGCTAAATTTGGCATATAACTGATGTTCCCTTAGTTTCTCCAAAACCAGACGCAAATGTTCCTTATGCTCTTCTTCATTCTTTGAATAAACCAGGATATCATCAATGAACACTACGACGAACTTATCCAAAAACTCCATAAACACTTTGTTCATCAGGTTCATAAAATAGGCAGGTGCGTTAGTCAATCCAAATGACATAACGGTATACTCATACAGTCCATATCTTGTAGTGAATGCTGTCTTAGGTATGTCCTGCTCTCGAATCTTCAACTGGTGGTACCCCGATCGCAAATCGATCTTAGAAAACACTTTAGCTCCTTGCAAACGATCAAATAGATCATTTATCATTGGCAGTGGGTACTTGTTCTTGATGGTCACTTCGTTCAATCCACGGTAATCAACAACCATCCGTAATGATCCATCCTTCTTCTCCACTAGAAGTACAGGTGATCCCCAAGGAGAAGAACTTGGGCGAATGTAACCTTTCTCCAATAACTCCTTAATCTGATTCTTAATTTCTACCAAATCCTTTGCTGGCATCCGGTATGGTCTCTTTGATATTGGGCCTGTACCTGGCAATAACTCAAGCAAAAACTCAATGTCTCTATCCGGTGGCATGCCTGGCAACTCTTCAGGAAATACATCAGGACAATCCTTTACCACTGGTACTTCCTCCTACACAACTCCTGTTAGGCAATTTACTTGTGTCCTATTTGGCACATGCCGGGATACATACTTGATCCTTCTTCCTTCTGGCGTTGTAAGCAAAATTGACTTACTAGCACAATCGATGTTTCCTCCATACATCGACAGCCAATCCATACCGAGAATTACATCCAGACCTTGGGATTCCAGAATAATCAAATCCGTTGGGAAAACATTCCTTCCTATGCTTACTGGCACTTGAAAACATCCTTGACTGGCCATGTACTCTGCTCCTGGCGAACTTACTAGCATAGGTGTTTTAAGAATCCTAGTGGGCAGGCTATATTTTTCCACAAATCCCCTTGATATGTATGAATGTGATGCACTAGTATCAAAAAGAACGAGTGCGGTAAATGACTTAACCAAAAACTTACCGATTATAGCATCAGGCTGATCTTCAACCTCCTCCACGTTAACGTGGTTCACCTGTCCCCTATTGAAAGGGTTCGGCTTCTTCCCTGAGCTTCCATTGCCATTTCCATTCTGGCCTTCAGGACATTCATTGGCATAATGTCCGGTCTTGCAACACTTTAAACAGGTGACTTGACTCAGATCTCTCTTGGCTGGGGTTGTTGGGGTGGTACGGTTCTGGCCGTTCCTTCGTCCATTCCCATTACCATTCTTGTGGCTATTATGGTTGTGCGAACTACCTCCTCCATGGGTATGCTGAAACTGAACTCCCGGTTTAGGGGTAAAACGGGGCTTCTGCTGGGCTCCAGAGTTATACTTCCCTTGTCCATACTTCCTCTTGCGGTTCTCAATCTGCTGTTGCTTCCCTTCAATCATGATGGCACGATCTACCAACTCCTGGTAGTTGTTAAAACTTGCTACCATCAACTGCATACTCAACTCATCATTCAGTCCTTCCAGGAACTTCTCCTGCTTAGTTGTGTCCGTAGCAATGTCATCTGGGGCATAACATGCTAACTTGCTGAAGTCGTCAACGTACTGGCCAACTGTCCTTCCTCATTGGCGTAAGTAGCGAAACTCACGCTTCTTCATGGCCATAGCTCCTGCCGAAACATGTGCAGTGCGGAAAGCTTGCTGAAACTGATCCCATGTGACAATGTCAACTGGGAAGGTGGCTGTGAAATTATCCCACCATGCTGCCGCGGGTCCTTCTAACTGATGTGCGACAAACTTCACTTTCTCACCATCTATGCATCCTGTAGTGGTCAACTCCCTTCCTATCTTGCGGAGCCAATCGTCTGCTACTATTAGCTCGGTGCTACTAGAAAACACCGGCGGATTCAGCCTAAGGAAACGGGCTAAGTGGTCAACAGGTGGTGGTGGTGGTGGGTTGTTGTTGTTCTGCTGATTCTGAACTAACATCTGCATCAATTGATTCTGCTGTTGGATCAACTGAGTGAGTTCCGGTGGAAATCCATTGTCACGTCTCGGAGGCATCTGAGGGTTTAGAAAAGAAGAGATATAAGAATAGAGTGAGGTCTAAAGAGAAAACACTACCCCAATGCACATGAGCAAATGCACACAAATCACGTCATTCAATTCAAACAAGGGCATACAACGGTCTAGAACTATCGCAAAAGTGCTCAAACTATAGTGTTTACATGGGGGAAATACCACTAATATTTGGTGGTCATCTAGAAATTTGAACCGGGGGAAGACTCCATGATGTCCGCTCCAGCTTCGTCTTCAAAGTCGGGTTCACTTGGATCCGAATCGGTGTCGTCGATGATGATGTAGTTGTCCGGACATGCGACGTACTTGTCTTCCTTCCTGGATGCTAACTCCCTCTTGAGTTCTTCAATCTCCTGCTTAAGATCGCCGTTGTGTCTTGCTAGAGCTACGATCTCGTCCATGTAGTCCTTGCATGTAGCCTTCAGTTCTCCTTCTAGCTCGATGATCCTTGCCTTCGCATTCTTCAACTCTATCATATCATTGCACATCTGGTTCTTGTGGCGTCGAATGTGCTGGTTTAACTCCTGGATAAAAGCTGCAATGGATCTATCCTTCTTGGTGCTGACTAACTCCCATTGTTCATCTCGGTGTCTGCAAATCTGGTAGATAGTGTCCTTGAGGTCTTCTTGATAAACTTCTCCAATGCGTCCTATGGTGATATGGGCTACCATGCTCTTTCCCAGACTCCAGGTTGGTGCATTGAAAACACTATCTATGGGCTTCGTGATTGGCGCGAATGTCCTTCCCGGAACGTGAGCTTGAATCTTCCAGCGCTCCTCTTCAGGCAGAGTGGCGTTGAAGGTTCCCGTGAAACTTGGTAATCCAATGTTTAGGTACTTGGTGACTTCCTTCAAGTGAAATCCAAAAGGTGTGCCTTCATCCGGTTGAGCGTACTTAATCTTCGCGTCCTTCATCCTAAAAGAGTAGAAAAGATGAGGAGCTAGAAAATGAGGAGAGAATATTGATCTATGGCTTTAACTTAGTGGTCGTGTCCTACAGTCAGCATGTGCTCTGATACCATCTCTGTAGCGACCCGACCTGAATGGATCAAGCCTACTGTCCTCCGGTGTCATCCCTGGATCAGTAATGCTGACACCACACAGTACTTCGAAGGATTTATAGCAGAGTAGCAATCACACACTTATTACATCGGTGTCTCGAAAGAGAACTTATTACAATAAATATGGCTTAAGGCCATCTAATATCGATAACAGCGGAAGACTTGGAAGATAAATGGGTCCATCAACTCCAACGGCATCACGGAGTATAGAACCACGACCTAAAAGCACCTTACTCATCGTCTGAAATGTCCGCAACATTAACGTTGCAGCCCGAAACGGGTCAGCACATGGAATATGCTGGCAAGGTAACACATAGAGAGTAATGGAATGTAACAGCTATACTACATGCATATTTGGCTGGTGGAAAGCTCTATGGTTACAGTTTTGCGTAAAGCCAGTTTTCCCCTACTGCAAAGGAATAAATTTATTTAACTATCATAGTAGTTGTTAAACATTGAGAATGGTTGACAGCATTCTCAATCCCAATTAAAAGTAGTCATCAATAACCAGTCAATATTAATTTGAAGTAACATGTTGAGATTCACATGATATTCAAGTACTAGATACTCAAGATGTCCATAACCGGGGACACGGCTAATGATGATTAGTTTATTACACTCTGCAGAGGTTTGCGCACTTTTCCCCACAAGACTCGATCGCCTCCGTTGGATTTCTCGCACTACTGGTGTCTGAGAAACGGATGACCGAGACACAGTCTTTCAGAAGCGCTAGCACCTTACGATGGATAGACCGGTACACCTACTTTCCCGTACATCTGCTAGTCTACCCTGTAAGAGTTCGCATGACTTAGTCAACTATGCTAGAGCCCATAATGGCTTGTGGCTGCACACGGAAGTTTCTAGCATGAAAGATCTTATGATCCCTTTGAGCCTGGGTGGCGGTCCAAAAGAAAACAGGCAAGTCCTGATAGACATCAGGTGCCTCAATCCACCCAGATGTGTGTTTAAGTTGCCACCTTAGATAAACCATTAAAATTATCAATCTCACATCTGTCATGGATATCACAAACCCAATCCACGTCTACTAGCATAGCATGGCGTAATAAGCAAACGTAGAAGTAACTCCCAAAGGTTTCATAATGAACAGGTAATAGGTACTACCTCATCTACTTCCCATCCCACAATTTAATTAGATCGTAATCATGCAATGTGTGAGGATGGATCTAATGCAATAAAACTGGGTTGTAGAAAAGGTATGATCAAAGTGTTACTTGCCTTGCTGATGATCCGCGAGTCCTAGAGATTCGAAGTAATAGGCGGCACAATCCGGGTAATCTATCGCAGACAAACAATAAGCATACAATAAGTACTCATCTAATGCATAGGTAAAACTCGAACAAGAGATCGAACTAGAAAGTTCAACTTAAGAACTCCGGTTGCAAAGAAAGAAAGAACCGAAGAAAGCTACGGAAAACAAACGGCGGAAGAAACAACTCGGTTCTAGCAAGTTGAAACTAGGTCAAGTTTTACAGTAGCAAAAACTTATTTAAGTTGATTAGTCGGAATGGCGGTTTCGAAACGAAACTCCAGGTGCTTGAATCACCTGATTCCGATAAATGAGCGAGAAGATAAACTAGAACGAAGATCGGATCTGAGATCGCGATCGCGGAATAAATCCGACGGAAAGAAAAAGAAGAACGGTTGAACGAACGGACGTTCGTTAACCGGGAATAATCCGGTGATCACGGTCGTTAGGACGAACGGTTCGGTGAACGGTCTCTAGGCAACTAAACCGAAAGCAAAACAAAAACCGATCTAGGGTTTCGGAAAAGAAAACCGAAACGGCGAACGAAAAGAAAACGAATCGGAAGAAAAGAAAAGAACCGGAATGGTTTATAAGAAAAACCAGACCGAGGGGAGAAAAAGAGAGACGCGGCGCGGGGCTACCTCCGGCGAATGGCGGCGACGTAGGGCGGCGGCGGCGGTGACGTAGGGCGCGGTGGCGGCGGCGGTGCAAGGGGCGCGGCGCGGGCTTGGGGAGGCGCAGGGTGGTGTGGGGTTTAGGGGGGGTGTTGGTATTTATATAGGTGAGGGGAGAGGAGACTTGGGGGAGGGGGCAAGAAAAAGAGGAGGAGAGGGAAACGGAGTCCTACTAGGACTCTAGGGCGGCGGCGGCCTTGGCGCGCGGCGCGGGAGCCTGGCCCGACCGACTGCTGGGCCTTGGCCCAGGGGCGCTGCGGAATTTTTTTTTAAGATTTCGCGCGCAGAAAAACACAGAAAATAAAATCTAAACGGACTCCAAAATTCCCAAAGTAAATTTTCCCCGACTCCTAAAAATGAGCCGAACAAAATGAACTTTTCTCCGGGCCAAAAATGCAATTTTTGAAAACACGCATTTTTTGCTATCCAAAAAAGGCAAATAAACTCCGACAAATCCAATGATCCTTTCTTCAAAATTTGAGAAGAGCTCAAATATGAAAATGACGAAATCTCCAACTCTCTCCGAGGGTCCTTGAGTTGCGTGAAATTTCTACGATCGACCAAAATGCAAGAAAATATGATATGCATGATGCTCTAATGTATAACATTCCAAATTGAAAATTTGGGATGTTACAGTGGATGATATATGTCCCAACGGTGAGCCGACACGTGGTTCCTCTAGCCATTGAGAATTTTACATGTGGAAAATCCCCATTGGTCCTGGCTATTAACGGGTTATCAAATCCAAACCGGAACCCGATAGCTTAACGGTGACCCGTTACGGTGGATGCCACGTGTCGGTTACCCTTGACGAAAGAAATTCTATGACTCGCGATTTATCGTCATGGAAGTGGACACTTCCGTGATGATAATTTTGGTAATGTCATGGAACACTTCTACGACAACACAGGTATAACTATCTTGATTCTATCATAAAATCGTCATGGATGTACATGCATGACAGAAAACGTGGCCTACTGTGACAAACACGTATCATCACGGAAGTGTATTTTTTTGTAGTGAAGTGAATAATCACTCATCTTGAGAATAACACATTTAGCATGGAAAATATTGGCTGCCCCCTACCGCTTCAGGAGCGGTACAAGCACACAAAAAGGAAATTTATTTTGAAAATTAGAGATGGCACATACAAATTTGCTTAGAACGGCACCGAAATACCGCATATAGGTAGGTATGGTGGACTCATATGGCAAGACTGGGTTTAAATTTTTTGGATGCACAAGTAGTGTTTCTACTTAGTACAAGTGGAGGCTAGCAAATAGATTGAGAAGCAACCAACCAAGAAACAAAAAATCACATAAGCAAGCATTAAGCATGACTAACACCGAATAATGCAACATAAGTAGGATTCAATTTCATTGCATAACTATTGACTTTCTCGTGCTTGCATAGGGAATCACAAACCTTAACACCAATATTCTTACTAAAGCATAATTACTCACCAACATGACTCATATATCAGTATCATCATATCTCAAAACTATTACAAAGAATAAAGTTTATTTTATCCAATGATCTTCATGAAAGTTTTTATTATATCCCTCTTGAATACCTATCACTTTGGGACTATTTTCATATGTTGCTTTTGATAATCTCAAACAAATTTAAGTGAAGAACATGAGCATAAAGATTTTCTTCTCTCGAAATAATATATGTGAAGCATGACAAAATTTCTTAAAAAATTACTAACTCTGAAATAAATCTAAGTGAAGCATGAGAGCATTAAAGCACACCGTGCTCTAAAAGATATAAGTGAAGCACTAGAGCAATTCCATTGCTCAAAAAAATTAAGTGAAGCATAAACAACAATTCTAAATAATCATAGCATAATTTTTGCTCTCTTAAATAGGTGTGTCCAGCAAGGATAGATGACACAAAATAAAAAGCAAAAGAAGCAAAGACCGATATAATACAAGATGCTGCAAGCAAAACTCATGATAAGTGATGAATAAAAATATAGCTCCAAATAAAATACCGATGATCATTATAATAAATAGGGGATGCCTTCTGGGGAATCCCCAAGCTTAGTTGCTTGTGTCTCTTTGGATAATAACTTGGGGTGCCATGGGGCATCCCCAAGCTTAGGCTCTTCTTACTCCTTGTTCCTTAATTTATCGTGATCTCTACTACCTCTTGAGCTTGTGTTGGTTTTTCCCTTGAAGAGGAAAGGGTGATGCGGCAAAGTAGAGTAAGTATTTTCCCTCCGTTTTTAGAACCAATGTATCAATCCAATAGGAGACAACGTGACAAGCCACCGAATACCTGCACAAACAAACACCAACTTGCACCCAATGCGACAAAGGGGTTGGCAATCCCTTCACGGTTATTTGCAAAGTGAGATCTGATATAGATGGATAAACGGTAAAGTAATATTTTTGGTATTTTTGGTTTATGGAACGGAAAGTAAAAGATTGCAAAGAAAGTAAATCGGAAACAAAAATTATAGATCGGAAACTTATATGATGGAAAATAGACCCCGGGGCCATAGGTTTCACTTGAGGCTTCTCTCAAGATAGAAATTAATATGGTGGGTGAACAAATTACTGCCAAACAATTGATAGAAAAGCGCAAAGTTATGACGATATCTAAGGCAATGATCATGAATATAGGCATCACGTCTCTGTCAAGTAGACCGAAACGATTCTGCATCTACTACTATTACTCCACACATCGACCGACTCCTACCTGCATCTAGACTATTAAGTTCATAAGAACAGAGTAACGCATCGAGTAAGATGACATGATGTAGCGGAATTAACTCAAGCAATATGATGAAAATCCCATCTTGTTATCCTTGATGGCAACAATACAATACATGTCAGTCCCCCTTCTGTCACTAGGATCGAGCACTGCATGATTGAGCCCAAAGCTAAGCACTTCTCCCATTGCAAGAAAAACCAATCTAGTTGGCCAAACCAAATCAATATTTCGAAGAGACTTGCAAAGATATCAAATCATGAATATAAGAATTCAGAGGAGATTCAAATATTATTCATAGATAAGCTGGTCATAAATCCACAATTCATCGGATCTCGGCAAACACACCGCAAAATAGTATTACATCGAATAGATCTACAAGAACATTGAGGAGAACATGGTATTAAGAATCAAAGAGAGAGAAGAAGCCATCTAGCTACTAGCTATGGACCCGTAAGTCTGTGGTAAACTACTGGCGCTTCATCAGAGAGGCAATGGTGTTGATGTAGAAGCCCTTCGTGATCAAATCCCCCTCCGGCAAGATGCCGGAAAAGGTCCCTAGATGGGATCTCACGGGTACAGAAGGTTGCGACGGTGGATAAGTGGTTTCGTGGCTCCCCAGAGGTTTTCAAGGTATATGAGTATATATAGGAGGAAGATCTAGGTCAGGGGGTCACCGAGGGGCCCACAAGGTTGGGGGTGCGCCCTCCACCCTGTGGCCGCCTCATGCCTCTTCTAACTTGCACTCCAAGTCTCCTGGGTGTCTTCTGGTCCAAGAAAAATCATCGCAAAAGTTTTATTCCGTTTGGTATTCCTTTTCTGCGAAACTCTAAAACAAGGAAAAAACAGAAACTGGCACTAGGCTCTAGGTTAATAGGTTAGTCCAAAATTCATATAAAATAGCATATTAATTCATATAAAACATCCAAAATAGATAATATAATAGCATGGAACAATCAAAAATTATAGATACGTTGGAGACGTATCAATCCCACCCAGAACTTGAAAACTTCAATCACATAAGCTTAGTTGCTTGTTTCTCTTTGGATAATAACTTGGGGTGCCATGGGGCATCCCCAAGCTTAGGCTCTTCCTACTCCTTATTCCTTAATTTAACGTGATCTCACCCAAAACTTGAAAACTTCAATCACACAAAACTCAACAAAACCTTCGTGAGATCCATTAGTATAACAAAGCAAATCACCACTCTAAGTACTATTGCAAACCCATTCATATTTTATTTTTTGCATTATAGCTACTGTATTCCAACTTTACCATGGCTCATACCCCCAATACAAACCATAGATTTATTAGAATAAGCACATAACGCAAAGAAAACATAATTTGTCAAAAAACAGAACGGTCTCTAGCAATCTGAAAACTTCGTATACTTATGTAACTCCAAACATTCTGAGAAATTAGGACAAAGTAGGAAATTTGTATATCAATCTTGTGTAAAACTATCAGAATTTTATCACACATCCGTGACTTACTAAAATTATTTTACTGGTCGCAAAAGTTTCTGTTTTTCAACAAGATCAAATCAACTATCACCCAACACGATCCCAAAGGCTTTACTTGGCACAAACACTAATAAAAAAGTAAAAAAACAATCATAATAGTAGCATAATTGTGCAAACACTCAAGAACAGAAAGGAAAAGGAAAAAATAAAATTTATTCATTGGGTTGCCTCCTAAGAAGTGCTATTGTTTTATGCCCCTATCTAGGCATAATGCATAGATTCAAGTATTGCCTTATTTAGTTCTAGATCCATAGGATGCCCTCAAGATTGATTCATATGGTGGCCTAATGCTTGTTCTAGGTAAGTGTTACATACCATTTCTTCATGGAAATTCAAATTTAATGTTCTCTTCTTTCATATTAATCATGGCATCTATAGTGCATAAAAATGGTATGCCAAGTATGATAGGACAAGCCGGATTGTAATCAATATCACGAACAATAAATTCTATGGGCACATAATTCCTACTTGCAAGAATAAGAACATCATTAATTCTTCCCATAGGCTTTTTAATTGTGGAATCTGCCAAGTGCAAATTAAGAGAACATTCTTCAATATCGATAAGACCAAGCACATCACATAGAGATTTCGGAATTGCAGAAACACTAGCACCCAAATCACATAAAGTAAAGCAGTCATAATTTTTAATCTTGACTTTGGTAGTAGGTTCCCATTCATATGTAATTTTCTAGGAATTGAAATCTCCAATTCCAACTTTTATTCTAAAGCTTTCATCATGGCATCTACAATATGTTTAGTAAAAGCTTTATTTTGTTCATAAGCATGGGTGAATTTATCATGGATTGCAAAAACAAAATACAATCAATCAAAGAAAAGTTATCATAATTAAATTCTTTGTACTCCAAAAGAGTAGGCACATCACTAGTTAAAGTTTTGACCTCTCCAAACCCACTTTTATCAATTTTCTCTACAAGATTTTCACCCTCCAAATTATCGGGACGCCTTCTAGCTAGAGTTGACTCTACTTCAGTCCATTTATCATTAATCTTAATTTTACTAAACAACGAACCAATAGAAGAAACACCAATCATTTTTATGAAAGCAATCACTAGAAATCGCTCTATCTAAAAATTCTCTTTTAGCTCTAAGCATAGCGATTATTTTCTTACTTTCATCCATAGAAACATATAGAGCTTTAATTGATTCATGAACCTTGGGCACAAAAAAAATTCAAATTGAGATTTTCTTTGTCGTGAGAAACTATATCAATGCTTCTAGACATATCATCAATCTTATTCAATTTTTCTTCTATCATGGTGTTGAAAGCTTTTTGAGCATTGATAAATTCTTTAATATTACTCTCAAGATCAGAGGTGTCCCTATTATTATTTTAAGAAGAATTACCACAGGAATTACCATAATTATTAGAGGAATTTCTAGGAAAAGGCCTAGGATTAAAATTACCTCTATAAGCATTGTTATTAAAACTATTTCGCGAGACAAAATTCACATCTACATGATCACTATTTTGCTCGATCAAAGTAGACAAAGTCACATCATTAAGATGAATAGGAGTACTTTTATTAGCAACCAATTTCATAAGACCATCAACCTTTTCACTCAATGAACTAATTTCTTAAATAGAATTAACCATCTTACTAGTAGTTGCTCTTTCAGTATGCCATTGTGAATAATTAGCCATAATATTATCAAGCAATTTAGTAGCTTCACCCAAAGTAATTTCCATAAAGTACTAATCACGGCGTAATCTAAAAGATTTCTAGAAAAAAAATTCAATACCGCATAGAAATCTTGTATGATCATCCAAAGATTTAAACAATGAGTAGGACAATTTCTTAGCATCAATTTCATTCTTTCCCAAGATTGCGCAACATCTTCATGCTCAGGTTGCTTAAAATTCATGATTAGTGTCCTAAGGGAAATAATTTTTGCAGGCGTAAAATACTTAGTAATAAAAGCATCTTTGCACTTATCCCAAGAATCGATACTATTGCGAGGCAAAGAAGAAAACAAAATTTTGCACGATCTCGCAAAGAAAACGGAAATAATCTCAACTTCACAATATCATTGTCCACATATTTTTTCTTTTATATATCACATAATTCTACGAATGTCTTTAGATGGGACGCGGCATCCTCATTAGGAGTACCAGAAAATTCCTCTTTCATAACAAGATTCAACAAAGCGGCATTAATATCACAAGATTCCACTCTAGTGGTGGGAGGAGCAATCGGAGTCCTAATAAAATCATTATTATTGGTATGGGAAAATCACACAACATGATATTTCCTTGAGACATCGTGACTATGCAAGCAAGATTGCACACAAAAATAGATTTGACGAGAAAATGGCGAACGAAAAAGAGGGTGAATAAAACAACAAGTTTTTGTGAAGTGGTGGAGATGAAAATGAGAGGCAAATGGCAAATAATGTAAATTGCAAGGAGATGAGATTTGTGATTAGGAACCTGATAGATGTTCATGATGTCTCCCCGGCAACGACGCTAGAAATTCCTTTTGATGTGGCTTGAACTATGTTGGTATTTCCCCTAAGAGGAAGGGATGATGCAGCACAACTACGGTAGGTATTTCCCTCGGTTATGAAACCAAGGTATCAATCCGGTAGGAGAACCAAGCAACACTATGTAAATGGTACCTGCACACAAAGAACAAATACTTGCAACCCTACGCCTATGAGGGGTTGTCAATCCTTCTTACGGGTAACGATGCTAGAAATTGTCAAGTTGACAGGATAAAATTGGTGATAGATTGGGTAAATAGATCTCGAATAAACGCGAAATAAAAGATGCAAATAAAAAGTGCAGGAAAGTATTTTGGGTTTTTGGAATAATAGATCTGAAAATAAATGCAAATAAAAATATATTTCAAAGGCAAATAATAGATCGGAATGCAAATGTGATAAAGTATAGACCCGGGGGCCATAGATTTCACTAGTGGCTTCTCTCAAGAAATAGCACACGGCGGGTAAACGAATTACTGTTGGGAAATAGATAGAAAATCGAATAGTTATGGCGATATCCAGGAAATGATCAATATATAGGCATCACGTCCAAGATTAGTAGACCGACTCCTACCTACATCTACTACTATTACTCCACACATCGACCGCTATCTAGCATGCATCTAGTGTATTAAGTTCATGGAGAAATAGAGTAATGCAATAGAACAATGACATGATGTAGACAAGATCTATTCATGTAGGAATAGACCCCATCTTCTTATCCTTAATAGAAACGATCAATATGTGTCTTGCTACCCCTTCTCTCAATGGAAAAGAACACCACACGACCGAACCCATCACAAAGCACATCTTCCCACAACAAGAAAATCGATCTACTTTGCCTAACTAAACCAAAGATTCGAAAAAGAAATACGAGGCTATAAATAATCATGCATATAAGAGATCAAAACTTAAATAAGTTTCATGGATATATATATCTGATCATAAACTCAAAGTTCATCGGATCCCAAAATACACACCGCAAAAAAGATTTACATCAAATAGATTTCCAAGAAACCATTGTATTGAGAATCAAGAGAGAGAGAGAGAGAGAGAGAGAGAGAGAGAGAGAGAGGAAGCCATCTTGCTACTGCCTACGGACCCGTAGGTCTACGATGAACTACTCGCGCATCATTGGAGAGGCACCAATGAGGATGATGAACCCCTCTGTTATGGTGTTTAGATTGGATCTCGTGGTTCTGGAACTTGCAGCGGCTGGAATTGTGTTTCGTTGCTTCCCCTAGGGTTTCTGGAATATTTGGGTATTTATAGGGCAAAGAGGCGGTGCGGGAGACCACAGAGGTGGGCACAACCCACCTGGGCGTCCCTGGGCCCCCAGGCACACCCTGGTGGGTTGTGCTCTCCACGGAGCTCCCCTCTAGTACTTCTTGGGCCTAACAGGTGTCTCCTGATCTAGAAAAATTCTCTAAAAAGTTTCGTTGTGTTTGGACTCCGTTTGGTATTGATTTTTTACGATATAAAAAACAAGCAAAAACAACAACTGGCACTGGGCACTATGTCATTAGGTTACTCCCAAAAAATGATATAAAGTTGCTATAAAATAATTGTAAAACATCCAAAAATGATAATATAACAACATGGAACAACAAAAAATTATAGGTACGTTAGAGACGTATCAGCATCCCCAAGCTTCATTCATGCTCGTTTATAGCAACTTTATATCATTTTTTGCGACTAACCTATTGACATAGTGCCCAGTGCCAGTTGTTATTTTTGCTTATTTTTTACATCGCAAAAAATCAATACCAAACGGAGTCCAAACGCAACAAAACTTTTTGGAGAATTTTTCTAGACCATAAGACACCTGTTGGGCCCGAGAAGTACTAGAGGGGAGCTCTGAGGGGAGCACAGCCCCACCAAGGTGCACCTAGGGGCCCAGGCCTGCTAGGTGGGTTGTGCCCACCTTGATAGCCTCCGACACCACCTCTTCGCCCTATAAATACCCAAATATTCCATAAACCCTAGGGGAGTCGATGGAACACAATTCCAGTCGCCGCATGTTCCAGAACCACGAGATCCAATCTAGACACCATCACAGAGGGGTTCATCATCCTCATTGGTGCCTCTTCGATGATGCGTGAGTAGTTCATCATTGGTGCCTCATTGGTGCCATCTTCAAACTAGCATGATAACTGTTATTGTATGAGAACTCTGCGTAGGGCAAGTTGTCATCCCAACTAGATCCATAATGTAGCAACCCGACCTTAGACGGTCAAGTCTCTGTGCTTCAGTGTCATCCCTGGATCGGTAATGCTGACACACACAGTACTCGAAGGATTTATAACAGAGTAGCAATCACACACTTATTACATCGATAGTCTCCAAAGAGAACTTATTACAATAAATATGGCTTAAGGCCATCTAAATAAGAGAACAACGGAAGGCTTGGAAGATAAAGTGAGTCCATCAACTCCAACGGCATAGCTGAGTGCACGACAATGGCCTAGCGAACCTTACTCTTCGTCTGAAAAGTCTACAACATGATACATTGCAACCCGAAAATGGGTCAGCACATGGAATATGATGGCATAGTAACATAGTAAAGTAATGAACATATAATTGCTATCACTACATGCATATATGGCTGGTGGAGGTTGTATGGTTATATGTTTTGGCGAAAAGCCAATTTTTCACTACAACAAAGGAATATATATTTTATTTAACTACAGTTGGTTGAAAATATTGAGAAGGTTCCTCCCACTCAATCCCAATTAAGAGTAATTATCAACCCAACAATGTTAAATTTAGAGTGATGAGATCCATATGATAATCCAAGAACTAGATACTCAAGATGTCCATAACCGGGGACACGGCTAACCATGATTAGTTTGTACACTCTGCAAAGGTTTGCGCACTTTTCCTCCCACTACATGGTGTTTTAGAAACGAATGACCGAGACACAGTCTTTCAGAAGCATTAACTCTAACCCTAGGTAGACTGTACCAACCTACACCCGCTACTTCTGCTAGTCTACCACTTGAAGAGGTCACGCAACTTACTCCACTATGCCAGAACCCATAATGGCTTGTGTCTGCACATGAAAGTTTCTAGCATGAATAATCTTGTGATCCCTTTGAGCCTGGGTGGCGGACCGTAGGATGATCACACGGGTAATCCGGGATATCCTAGGACATCACTTGATTCTCCATGTGCCCACAAGCAATCCACCCAGATGTTATTAAAGTTGCCACCTTAAGTTGACCATTAATAACAATCTCACATCTCTCATAGATTCACCGCCCAAACCACGTCTACGAGCATAGCATGGCAATATAAGCATATGTAGAAGTAACTCCCAAGGGTTTGATAATAAACAGGGCAATAGGTTCTACCTCATCAACTACTTCCCAAACCCACATGTTAAGAAATCCTACTCATGCAATGTTTGAGAATTGATACTAATGCATAAAAACTGGGTATGAAAAGAGTATGATCAATGTGTTACTTGCCTTGCTGACGATATGCAAAACCTAGAGACTTGTAGTAGCACGCTTCGCACTCTAGGAATTCTATAGCAAAAAAACAATAGCATACATAAGCAGTCAATCATGGATGCATGGGTAAAACTCAAATAAGAAGATCTAACCAGAAAGTTCAACTGAAGAACTCCGGTTTGCAAAAAGAATCAAATCAAACAGAGCAACGAAACTCAAACTACGAAAGAAACAAGATCCGTTTACTATTCTAGATTAAAGTCAAATTTTACAGTACCAAAATCTTGTTCAAGTTGGTTAAACAGAAAGAGGGCTTCGAGACGAAGATCTAGGCGCTTGTTTCACCTCATTTGGATAAACGAGCGAAAAGATGAACCAAAACGAAGATTAGGGCTGGAATCTCGATCAAAAATAATCGAGGAAAAACCCTGGGAAAAGAAAACTGACGAACAGGCTAACGAACGAACATTCACTGCCTGCGGCTAATAGACGAACAGCATTCGTTAAAACAAATGCACGGACGAATGCCCGCTATTTAATCGAACCGAGAAAAACCGAACGAACCGATCTAAAAAAACAAAACTAGGGTTTTTAAAAGAAACCGTGATTTCACCTAAAAACCAAAAAAACGAATGGCTCCCGATCGGCGGTCGCAGCTCCAGCAGCTACTACAGCGGTGCGGCGAGACGGGGCAGCGCGGGGCGGCGGCGGCTGGTGACTTGGGGCTCCAGGGGGGCCGGGTCGGCTTTTAAGGAGGGGAGGCGGCTTGCGGGGGGGGCGGGGGGGGGGGGCGGGGAGGCATGGTCGAGTCGGCCACGGCGGGCGGCGGCGTGTGGCTCGCAGTCTCAACGAGGGAGACGGCGGCGCGGGGTGGCTGGGCCAACTGGGCCTCGGCCCAATTCGGTCCGGCGGGAAAACTCTTTTTTTAAACATATTCCGCTGAAACAAAATCCTAGAAAAATAAATAAAATTCTAAATATACCAAAACAAATTTTCACCATCTAAATAAAATATTTAGAACAGGGTGAACATTTTCTTGGCCTAAAATGCAATTTTGAAAAATGCATATTTTTTCGAATTCAAATAAAATAGCAATAAAATCCAAGTACAATATATTATTTGATTTTTGGTATTTTCCTCCAATATTTCATTTATTTTGGAGAAGTCATATTATCTCCTCTCATTTATTTTGAATATGAAATATTTTCGGAGAGAAAAATAATTAAAACCAAAGTGATCTTTGTTTCGATATTTGATAAAATTCAAATATGAAAACGGTGAAATCCCCAACTCTCTCCATGGGTCCTTGAGTTGCTTAGAATTTCGAGGATCACAAAAACGAAATGCAATAAAATATGATATGCATGAATGACCTATGTATAACATTCCAAATTGGAAATTTGGGATGTTACAAACCTACCCCTTAAGATGAATCTCGCCCTCAAGATTCGGTTCGCTAGAAAATAGGTGTGGGTGGTCCTTCCGTAGATCATCCTCTTGTTCCCAGGTGGCTTCATCCTCGGTATGGTGGCTCCACTGAACTTTGCAAAACTTGATAACCTTGATGCGAGTAACTCGGCTGGCAAACTCAAGAATCTTTGCTGGTTTCTCCTCATAGGTCAAATCACTGTCCAACTGAGTCGCTTCCAAGAGCACTATATCTCTCAGAGGTATATCGGCCATCTCAGCATGGCACTTCTTCAATGAGATACGTGCAACACATCATGAACTCCTAACAATCCTTCAGGTAATTCCAACTTGTAGGCAACCTCTCCCATACGTTCCAAAACATGGTACGGTCCTACAAATCTCGGAGCTAACTTTCCCTTAACTCTAAAACGTTTAACTCCTTGTAGAGGTGACACTCACAAAAATGCTCTGTCTTCGATTTCATAGACTACCTCCTTGTGTTTTGAGTCTGCATAGTTGTTCTGTCTGGACTGAGCTACCTTTAGTCTATCCTGAATCAGCTTAACCTTCTCTTCTGACTCTTTGATCAAATCCGATCCAAACAACTGGTGGTCTCCAACTTCATCCCACATTAACGGTGTCTTGCACCTTAGTCCATATAGGGCTTTGAACGGTGCCATATTCAAACTGGCCTGGTAGCTATTGTTATATGAAAACTCCGCGTATGGCAAATTATCATCCCAACTAGATCCATAATCCAGCGCACAAGCTCTCAACATGTCCTCCAGAATTTGATTCACTCTCTCGGTTTGCCCATCTGTCTGCGGGTGAAATGGTGTACTGAACTCTAGTCTGGTACCCAAGGTTTGGTGGAGCTAGTGCCAAAACTTGTAAGTAAACTGTGTTCCTTTATCTGATATGATGGTCCTCGGAACTCCATGCAGACATACAATCCTGGTCATATATATCTTGGCCAACTTCGCACTTGTATAGGTGGTCTTCACGGGGATAAAGTGAGCGACTTTGGTCAAATGATCCACTACTACCTAGATAGAATCATATCCTGATCGGGTCCTGGGTAATCCGGTGATAAAATCCATGCCAAGCTTATGCCACTTCCATTTGGGTATCGGCATAGGCTGCAGTAATGCTGCTGGCTTCTGATGTTCTGCCTTCACTCTCGGACATACATCACATACCGCTACATACTCGGCAATATCCTTCTTCATTCCGGTCCACCAGAAACGCTCCTTCAAATCGAAATACATCTTGGTGTTTCCGGGGTGTATCGAGTATGGCGAGTCATGAGCTTCCTGTAATATCAACTTCCTGATCTCGACGTTGTTGGGCACCAATATACAGTCCTCAAACCAAAGGGTGTCGTGCTAATCCTCAAAAATCCTTTGGCTTTGCCTTCAGCCATCTTCTCTTTTATCTCAGCAATTTCTTTGTCATCCTTCTGAGCTTCCCGAATCATTCCCAAAAAGGTCGACTGAACTTCCATGGTTGTAGCAATACCTCTAGGAACAATCTCCAAACGAAGCTCCCTGAGATCTTCTGCTAACTACTTTGGCAATCCTTTGCTTACAAAGGTATTGACATAACTCTTCCGGCTCAAAGCGTCTGCTACAATATTGGCCTTGCCTGGATGATAGTGCAACTTCATATCACAATCCTTTATAAGCTCCAACCATCTCCTTTGCCTGAGATTCAACTCCTTCTATGTAAAAATGTACTTCAAACTCTTATGATCTGTGTACACATCACAATGGTTCCCAATAAGAAAATGTCTCTAGGTCTTGAGTGCATGCACTACAGCTGCTAACTCGAAATCATGCGTGGCATAATTCAACTCATGTAGTCGAAGTTGTCGTGAGGCATACGAAACAACTCTCCTGTCTTGCATAAGTACTCCTCCAACTCCTACGCGAGAGGCGTCGCAATACACTTGGAAATCCTTGCGTATGTTTGACAGAATCAGCACTGGGGTTGTAGTCAAACGTTTCTGCAACTCCTGGAAACTCGCTTCGCATTCTTCTATCCAATGGAAATTGGTGTCCTTCTTTAGCAATGCCGTCATGGGCTTTGGAATCTTGGAAAAATTCTCAATGAATCTCCGATAGTATCCCGTGAGTCCAAGAAAATTGCGGATGTCTGCAACTGAGGTGGGTGCCAACCACTCAGTGACTGATTTAACCTTGGTAGGGTCCACTGCTATACCTTCTCCTGATATAACATGTCCAAGAAATCCAACACCCTTCAACCAAAACTCACATATGCTAAATTTGGCATATAACTGATGTTCCCTAAGCTTCTCGAGAACCAAACGCAAATGCTCCTTGTGTTCCTCTTCATCCTTTGAGTATACCAAGATATCATCAGTGAACACCACAACAAACTTATCCAAGAACTCCATGAACACCTTATTCATCATACTCATGAAATAGGCTGGGGCGTTTGTCAATCCAAAAGACATAACCGTGTACTCATATAGCCCGTACCTTCTGGTGAAAGTTGTTTTAGGTATATCTTTTTCTCGGATCTTAAGCTGGTGGTATCCTGATCGCAAGTCGATCTTCGAAAACACTTTAGCTCCTTGCAGCTGGTCAAATAAATCATTGATCATCGGCAGTGGGTACTTGCTCTTGATCGTCACCTCTTTCAATGCCCGATAATCAACAACCATTCTCAGAGATTTATCCTTCTTCTCAACCAAGAGCACTGGGCTCCCCATGGTGATGAACTTCGTCGAATGTAACCTTCCTCCAATAACTCCTGATCCGCTTCTTAATCTCCTCCAGATCATTTGCGGGCATCCGGTAGGGTCTCTTTGATATCGGTCCGGTGCCTGGCTACAACTCTATCAAAAACTCAATATCATGGTCTGGCGGCATGCCTAGTAATTCCTCTAGGAATATATCTGGGTAAACCTTCACTACAGGCACTTCTTCCTGAACAACTCCCGTGAGAGAATTTATGTGAGTACTCTTAGGAGTATACCCGGATACATACTTGATCCTTTTTCCCTCCGGGGTGGTGAGTAAAATCGACTTACTGGCGCAATCAATGTTTCCTCCATACCGAGTATCTCATCGAATCCTTGGGATTCCAAAATTATTGGGTCTGAGGGGAAAACATGGCTGCCAATGGTTAAGGGTATCCAATCGCACCATCGGCTGGCCGTATACTCTGCACCTAGGGAACTTGCTAGCAAGGGTGTCCTAAGGGCTACGGTGGGTAACTTAAACTTGTCCACAAATCCCATTGCAATGTGTGAATGCGATGCACCAGTATCAAAAATAACTATTGTGATAAATGACTTAACCAAAAACTTACCGATACTTGCATCTGGCTGCTCTTCAACCTCCTCCACGTTCACGTGGTTCACTTGTCCCTTGTTGAATGGGTGCGCCTTCTTCCCAGAGTTTCCATTGCCATTCCCATTCTTTGCTTCAGAACACTCGGTGGCATAGTGTCCAGTCTTCCCGCACCTGAAACAAGTAATGTGACTTAGATCCTTCTTGGCTGGCGTTGTTGGGTTAGAGCGGTTGTGATTGTTACCTGCTCCATTCCCGTTTCCATTCCTAGGGTCGTGGTGGTTATGCGGGATTCCTCCATTATGGTTATGGCCTCCATGGTTATGGGAAAATCCTCCCAGGTTCGGAGTGAGACGAGGTTTCTGCTGAGCTCCTGAGTTATACTTCCCTAGTCCATACTTCCTCTTGCAGCTCTCAATCTGCTCCTGCTTCCCTTCAATCATAAGAGCCTTGTCTACCAACTACTGGTAGTTTTTGAATGTTGCCACCATCAACTGCATGCTCATCTCATCATTCAGTCCTTCCCTAAACTTCTCCTGCTTCGCGGCATCTGTGGGCACCTCATCTGGGGCATAACGAGATAACTTACTAAACTCCTCCACGTACTGCCCCACAGTACGATTCCCCTGGCGTAAGTTGCGAAACTCATGCTTCTTCATGCTCATAGCTCCAGTTGAGACATGGGTTGTGCGGAAAGCTTGCTGAAACTACTCCCAAGTAAAATTGGCTATGGGAAAAGTGGCTGTGTAATTCTCCCACCATGCGGCTGCGGGTCCATACAATTGGTGTGCGGCAAAATGCACCTTCTCAGCATCTGTGCAACCGGCAGTGGTTAACTCTCTTCCAATCCTGCGTAGCCAATCATCCGCAACTATGGGCTCGGTGCTACTGGAAAACCCCGACGGCTGTAACCTCAGAAAATGAGCTAAGTTGTCAACTGGAGGTGGTGGCGGTGGGTTGTTGTTATTGTTGTTGTTGTTGCCCTGATTCTGAACTAGCAACTTCATCAGTGTATTCTACTGCTGGATCAACTGAGTGAGCTCCGGTGGGAAAGAAAATCCGGGTGTCACGTCTCGGAGGCATCTGATGGGTTTAGAGGGGAGATATTAGAATAGAATGAGGTCTAGTGAGAAAGCACAACCCATATGCACATGAGACAAACACAATCATATCATAACACTCAATCAAGCAAGCAAGGGCATACAATCGATCTAACTATCATTATAGTGCTCAGACTATTCTATATACATGGGGATTACTACTGATCATATGGTGGTCTAATAGAAATTTTGATCGGTGGAAGACTCCATGATATCCGCTCCGGCTTCGTTGTCATAATCACCATCACTATTGTCGGGGTTGGAGTCGGTGTCGTCGATGATGATGTAGTCTTCAGAACGAATCTCCTTAGGTTCATCGTCTTCTCCTCCTAGCGCGGGGTCTCCCATAAAAAACTCCTAGCTTCCTTGTTAAGTCATCATTCATCTCCAGAAGTATCGCCATTTCCTCCTCATATCCATCGCGTGTAGACTTAAGCTCCTCTTCTAGTTCTGTGATCTTGGTCATCGCCTTTTTCAAATCTATCATGCTTGCGCACATTTGGTTCTCCTGGTGACGTATGTGATGGTTTAACTCCTGGATGAATGCTGCAATGAACATGTCCTTCCTGGTGTTGATCATCTCCCATTGCTCATCTCGGCGCCCACATATCTGGTAGATAGTGTCCTCAAGCTCCTTGTGGTAAACTTCGCTGATGCGTCCTATGGCGATGTGGGCTGCCATGCTCTTGCCTAGACTCCATGTTGATGCATCAAAGTAAAACTCTATGGGTTTAGTGACTGGCGTGAACGTCCTTCCTATAACTTGAACTCGAATCATCCAGCGCTCCTCTTCTAGTAAAGTGGCGGTGTAGGTCCCGGTAAAGCTTGGTATTCCGATGTTCAGGTACCTAGTGACTTCCTTCAAGTGTCGTCCAAAAGGTGTATCTTCATCCGGTTGTGCAAACTTGTTCCTTGAGTCCGCCATCCTAAAGAGTAGAAAAGGGAGAGGAGTCAGAAATGAGAAGAGAAGAGTTACCTATGGCTCATCTTAGTGGTCGTGTCCTACATTCAGCGTGTGCTCTGATACCATCTTGTAGTGACCCGACCTCAGACGGTCAAGTGTCTATGCTTCAGTGCCATCCCTGGATCGGTAATGCTGACACACACAGTACTCGATGGATTTATAACAGAGTAGCAATCACACACTTATTACATCGATAGTCTCCAAAGAGAACTTATTACAATAAATATGGCTTAAGGCCATCTAAATAAGATAACAACGGAAGACTTGGAAGATAAAGTGAGTCCATCAACTCCAACGGCATAGCTGAGTGCACGACAACGGCCTAGCGAACCTTACTCTTCATCTGAAAAGTCTGCAACATGATACGTTGCAGCCCGAAAACAGGTCAGCACATGGAATCTACTGGCATAGTAAAATAGTAAAGTAATGAACAGACAATTGCTATCACTACATGCATATATGGCTGGTGGAGGCTGTATGGTTATATGTTTTTGTGAAAAGCCAATGTTTTCCTACAACATAGGAATATATATTTTATTTAGCTACAAAGTTGGTTGAAAATATTGAGAAGGTTCCTCCAAGTCAATCCCAATTAAAAGTAATTATCAACCCAACAATGTTAAATTTAGACTGATGAGATCCATATGATAATCCAAGAACCACATACTCAAGATGTCCATTACTGGGGACACAGCTAACCATGATTAGTTTGTACACTCTGCAGAGGTTTGCGCAGTTTTCCCCACAAGACTCGATCTCCTCCGTTGGATTTCTCGCACTACATGGTGTTTGAGAAACGGATGACCGAGACACAGTCTTTCAGAAGCATTATCTCTAACCCTGGGTAGACCGTACCAACCTACATCCCCTACATCTGCTAGTCTACCACTAGAACAGGTCACGCAACTAACTCCACTATGCCAGAGCCCATAATGGCTTGTGGCTGCACACGGAAGTTTTTAGCATGAATAATCTTGTGATCCCATTGAGCCTGGGTGGCGAACCGTAGGATGATCACATGGGTACTCCGGGATATCGTCGGACAACACTGGATTCTCCAGGTGCCCACAAGCAATCCACCCAGATGTGTATTAAAGTTGCCACCTTAAGTTGACCATTAATTAACAATCTCACCTCTGTCATGGATTCACTCATCCAAACCACGTCTACGAACATAGCATAGCAATATAAGCATACGTAGAAGTAACTCCCAAGGGTTTGATAATAAACAGGGCAATAGATTCTACCTCATCAACTACTTCCCAAACCCACATGTTAAGAGATCCTACTCATGCAATGTTTGACGATTGATACTAATGCATAAAAACTGGGTATGAAAAGAGTATGATCAATGTGTTACTTGCCTTGCTGACGATCTGCAAAACCTAGAGACTCGTAGTAGCATGCTTCGCACTCCGGGAATTATATCGCAAACAAACAATAGCATACATAAGTAATCAATCACGGATGCATGGGTAAAAGTCAAATAAGAAGATCTAACCAGAAAGTTCAACTGAAGAACTCCGGTTTGAAAAAAGAATCAAATCAAACGGAGCAACGAAACTCAAACTACGAAAGAAACAAGATTCATTTACTATTCTAGACTAAAGTCAAATTTTACAGCACCAAAATCTTGTAAAAGGTGGTTAAACAGAAAGAGGGCTTCGATACGAAAATCTAGGCGCTTGTTTCACCTGATTTGGATAAATGAGCGAAAAGATAATCCAAAACGAGGATTAGGGCTGGAATCGCGATAAAAAATAATCGCGGAAAAACCCCAGGAAAAGAAAAACTGACGAACAGGCTAATGAACAAACGTTCGCTACCTGCTGCTAACGGATGAACAGCATTCGTTAAAATGAACGCACGGACGAATGTGCGCTATTCAATAGAGCCAAGAAAAACCGAACGAACCGACATAAAAAACAAAACTAGGGTTTTTTTAAAACCAGGATTTTACCTAAAAAACAAAAAAAGCAAACGGCTCTGGATCGGATTGGCGGCGGCGGCTCCGACGGCTTCTACGGCTGTGCGGCGAGGCGGGGCAGCGCGGGGCGGCGGCGGCTGGCGACTTGGGGCTCCAGGGGGGCCCCAGGTCGGCTTTTAAGGAGGGGAGGGGAGGCGGCTTGCAGGAGGGGGCGGGGAGGCGTGGCCGAGTCAGCCACGGCGCGTGGCAGCGGGCAGCTCGCGTTCTCCATGAGGGAGACGGTGGCGCGGGGTGGCTGGGCCAAATGGGCCTCGGCCTAGTTCGGTCCGGCGGGAAAACTCTTTTTTGAAAACATATTCCGCCGAAAAAATCCTAGAAAAATAAATAAAAATATAAAAATACTAAAACAAATTTTCACCGTCTAAATAAAATATTTAGAACAGGGTGAACATTTTCTTGGCCTAAAATGCAATTTTGAAAAATGCATATTTTTTCTAATTCAAATAAAATAGCAATAAAATCTATTATTTGATTTTTGGTATTTTCCTCCAATATTTCATTTATTTTGGAGAAGTCGTATTATCTCCTCTCATATATTTTTAATGTGTAATATTTTCAGAGAGAAAAATAATTAAAACCAAAGTGATCTTTGTTTCGATATTTGATAAAATTCAAATATGATTATGGTGAAATCCCCAACTCTCTCCATGGGTCCTTGAGTTGCTTAGAATTTCGAGGATCACAAAAACGAAATGCAATAAAATATGATATGAATGAATGACCTATGTATAACATTCCAAATTGGAAATTTGGGATGTTACAAACCTACCCCCTTAAGATGAATCTCGCCCTCAAGATTCAGGTTGGCTAGAAAATAGGTGTGGGTGGTCCTTCCGTAGATCATCCTCTCGTTCCTAGGTGGCTTCATCCTCGGTATGGTGGCTCCACTGAACTTTGCAAAACTTGATAACCTTGATGCGAGTAACTTGGCTGGCAAACTCAAGAATGTTTGCTGGTTTCTCCTCATAGGTCAAATCACCGTCCAACTAAGTCGCTTCCAAGAGCACTGTATCTCTCAGAGGTATATCGGCCATCTCAACATGGCACTTCTTCAATTGAGATACGTGCAACACATCATGAACTCCTGACAATCCTTCAGGTAATTCTAGCTTGTAGGCAACCTCTCCCATACGTTCCAAAACATGGTACGGTCCTACAAATATCGGAGCTAACTTTCCCTTAACTCCAAAACGTTTAACTCCTCGCAGAGGTGACACTCACAAATATGCTCTGTCTCTGATTTCATAGACTACCTCCTTGCGTTTTGAGTCTGCATAGCTTTTCTGTCTGGACTGAGCTACCTTCAGTCTATCCCGAATCAGCTTAACCTTCTCTTCTGACTCTTGGATCAAATCCGGTCCAAACACTAGCGGTCTCCAACTTCATCCCACATTAACAGTGTCCTGCACCTTCGTCCATACAGGGCTTCGAACGGTGCCATCTTCAAACTGGCCTAGTAGCTATTGTTGTATGAAAACTCCGCATTTGGAAAATTATCATCCCAACTAGATCCATAATCCAGCGCACAAGCTCTCAACATGTCCTCCAGAATCTGATTCAGTCTTTCGGTCTGTCCATCTTTCTGCGGGTGAAATGTTGTACTGAACTCTAGTCTGGTACCCAAGGTCTGGTGCAGCTGGTGCGAAAACTTGGAAGTAAACTGCGTTCCCTATCTGATACGATGGTCCTCGGAACTCCATGCAGACATACGATCCTGGTCATATATATCTTGGCCAACTTCGCACTTATATAGGTGGTCTTCACGGGGATAAATTGAGAGCCTTTGGTCAAACAATCCACTACTTCCCAGATAGAATCATATCATGATCGGGTCCTGGGTAATCTGGTGATAAAATCCATGCCAAGCTTATCCCACTTCCATTCGGGTATCGGCATAGGCTGAAGTAATCCTGCTGGCTTCTGATGTTCTGCCTTCACTCTCGGACATACATCACATACCGCTACATACTCAGAAATATCCTTCTTCATTCCGGTCCACCAGAAATGCTCCTTCAAATCCAAATACATCTTGGTGTTTCCGGGGTGTATCGAGTATGGTGAGTCGTGAGCTTCCTGTAATATCAACTTCCTGATCTCGGCGTTGTTGGGCACAAATATACGGTCCTTAAACCAAAGGGTGTCATGCTAATCCTCACAAAATCCTTTGGCTTTGCCTTCAGCCATCTTCTCTTTTATCTCGGCAATTTCTTTATCATCCTTCTGAGCTTCCCAAATCTTTCCCAACAAGGTCGACTGAACTTCCATGGGTGTAACAAAACCACTAGGAACAATTCGAAACGAAGCTCCCTGAGATCTTCTACTAACTCCTTTGGTAATCCTTTGCTTACGAAGGTATTGGCATAACCCTTCCGGCTCAAAGGGTCTGCTACGACATTGGCCTTGCATGGATGATAGTGCAACATCAGATCATAATCCTTTATAAGCTCCAACCATCTCCTTTGCCTGAGATTCAACTCCTTCTGTGTAAAAATGTACTTCAGACTCTTATGATCTGTGTACACATCAGAATGGTTCCCAATAAGAAAATGTCTCCAGGCCTTGAGTGCATGCACTACATCTGCTAACTCCAAATCATGTGTGGTATAATTCAACTCGTGCGGTCGAAGTTGTCGTGAGGCATACGAAACAACTCTCCCATCTTGCATAAGTACTCCTCCAAGTCCTAAGCGAGAGGCGCCGCAATACACTTGGAAATCCTTGCATATGTCTGGCAGAATCAGCACTGGGGTTGTAGTCAAATGTTTCTTCAACTCCTGGAAACTCGCTTCGCATTCTTCCGTCCAATGGAACTTGTTGTCCTTCTTTAGCAATGCCGTCATGGGCTTCGGAATCTGGGAAAAATTCTCAATGAATCTCCGATAGTATCCCGCGAGTCCAAGAAAATTGCGGATCTCTCCAACTAAGGTGGGTGCCAACCTCTTAGTGACTGATTTAACCTTGTAGGGCCCACTGCTATACCTTCTCCTGATATAACATGTCCAAGAAATCCAACTTCCTTCAACCAAAACTCACATGTGCTAAACTTGGCATATAACTGATGTTCCATGAGCTTCTCGAGAGCCAAATGCAAATGCTCCTTATGTTCCTCTTCATCCTTTGAGTATACCAAGATATCATCAATGAACACCACAACAAACTTATTTAAGAACTCCATGAACACCTTATTCATCATACTCATGAAATAGGCTGGGGCGTTTGTTCATCCAAAAGACATAACCGTGTACTCATATAGCCCGTACCATGTGGTGAAAGCTGTTTTAGGTATATCTTTTTCTCGGATCTTCAGCTGGTGGTATCCTGATCGCAAGTCGATCTTCAAAAACACTTTAGCTCCTTGCAACTGGTCAAACAAATCAGTGATCATCGGCAGTGGGTACTTGTTCTTCATTGTCACCTCATTTAATGCCCGATAATCAACAACCATTCTCAGAGATTTATCCTTCTTCTCAACCAAGAGCACTGGGGCTCCCCATGGTGATGAACTTCGTCGAATGTACCATTTCACCAATAACTATTTGATCTGCTTCTTAATCTCCTATAGATCATTTGTGGGCATCCGATAGGGTCTCTTTGATATTGGTCCAGTGCCTGGCAACAGCTCTATCAAAAACTCAATATTACATTCTAGCGGCATGCCTGGTAATTCCTCTGGGAATACATCCGGGTAATCCCTCACAACAGGCACTTCTTCCTGAACAACTCCCGTGAGAGAATTTACGTGAGTACTCTTAGGAGTATACCTGGATACATACTTGATCCTTTTTCTCTTCGGGGTGGTGAGTAAAGTCGACTTACTGGCGCAATCAATGTTTCCTCCATACTTTGATAACCAATCCATACCGAGTATCACATCCAATCCTTGGGATTCCAAAATTATTGGGTTTGAGGGGAAAACATGGCTGCCAATGGTTAAGGGTATCCGATCGCACCATCGGCTGGCCATATACTCTGCACCTAGGGAACTTATTAGCAAGGGTGTCCTAAGGGCTAAGGTGGGTAACTTAAACTTGTCCACAAATCCCCTTGAAATGTATGAATGCGATGCACCAGTATCAAAAAGAACTATTGCGGTAAATGACTTAACCAAAAACTTACCGATAATTGCATCTGGCTACTCTTCAACCTCCTCCACGTTCATGTGGTTCACTTGTCCCTTGTTGAACGGGTTGGGCTTCTTCCTAGAGTTTCCATTGCCATTCCCATTCTTTGCTTCAGAATACTCGGTGGCATAGTGTCCAGTCTTCCCACACTTGAAACAAGTAATGTGACTTAAATCCTTCTTGGCGTGCGTTTTTGGGTTAGAGCGGTTGTGATTGTTACCTGCTCCATTCCCATTTCCATTCCTAGGGTCATGGTGGTTATGCGGGATTCCTCCATTATGGTTATGGCCTCCATGGTTATGGGTAAATCCTCCCGAGTTCGGAGTGAGACGCGGTTTTTGCTGAGCTCCTGAGTTATACTTCCCTTGTCCATACTTGCTCTTGCGGCTCTCAATCTGCTGCTGCTTCCCTTCAATGATAAGAGCCTTGTCTACCAACTCCTTATAGTTGTTGAATGTTGCCACCATCAACTGCATGCTCATCTCATCATTCAGCCCTTCCATAAACTTCTCCTACTTCGCGGCATCTGTGGCCACATCATTTGGGGCATAACGAGATAACTTACTAAACTCCTCCACGTACTACCCCATAGTACGATTCCCCTGGTATAAGTTGCGAAACTCACACTTCTTCATATTCCGGCAGCGGGAAAACTCTTTTTTAAAACATATTCTGCCGAAAAAAATCCTAGAAAAATAAATAAATAACTAAAAATACCAAAACAAATTTTCATCGTCTAAATAGAATATTTAGAACAGGGTGAACATTTTCTTGGCCTAAAATGCAATTCTGAAAAATGCATATTTTTTCTAATTCAAATAAAATAGCAATAAAATCCAACTAAAATCTATTATTTGATTTTTGGTATTTTTCCTCCAATATTTCATTTATTTTGGAGAAGTCATATAATATCCTCTCGTATATTTTTAATATGAAATATTTTCAGAGAGAAAATAATTAAAACCAAAGTGATCCTTGTTTCGATATTTGATAAAATTCAAATATGAAAACGGTGAAATCCCCAACTCTCTCCATGGGTCCTTGAGTTGCTTAGAATTTCGAGGACCGCAAAAATGAAATGCAATAAAATATGATATGCGTGAATGACCTATGTATAACATTCCAATTTGGAAATTTGGGATGTTACAGATAATCTAGCGCACAAGCTCTCAACATGTCCTCCAGAATTTGATTGACTCTCTCAGTCTGTCCATCTGCCTGCGGATGAAAGGTTGTACTGAACTCTAGCATGGTACCCAAAGTCTGGTGCAGCTGATTCCAGAACTTTGAGGTAAATTGTGTCCCTCTATCTGATATGATGGTCCTTGGAACTCCATGTAGACATACGATCCTGGTCATATATATCTTGGCCAACTTTGCACTTGTATAAGTGGTCTTCACCGGGATAAAGTGAGCTACCTTGGTCAAGCGATCAACTACTACCCAGATTGAATCATATCCCGATCGGGTCCTGGGTAATCCGGTGATAAAATCCATGCGAAGCTTGTCCCACTTCCATTCGGGTATCGGCATAGGCTGAAGCAATCATGTCGGCTTCTGATGTTCTGCCTTCACTCTCTGACATACATCACATACTGCTACATACTCGGCAATGTCCTTCTTCATACCAGTCCAGCAGAAACGCTCCTTCAAATCCAAATGCATCTTGGTGTTTCCGGGGTGTATCGAGTATGGCGAATCATGAGCTTCCTGAAGTATTAACTTTCTGATCTCCACATTGTTGGGTACGTATATACGGTCCTCAAACCATAAGGTCTTCTGCTCATCCTCACGGAAAGCCTTGGCTTTTCCCTTGCTCATTTTCTCCTTTATCTTAGCAATTTCCTTATCATCCTTCTGAGCTTCCCGAATCTTTCCCAATAATGTAGGCTGCACCTCCATTGTTGCCACAAAACCTCTTGGAACTATCTCCAAATGAAGTTCCTAGAGGTCGTCAACTAACTCATGCGATAATCCTCCGCTTACAAGGGTATTGGCATAACTCGTGCGGCTCAAAGCGTCTACTACGACATTGGCCTTCCCTGGGTGATAATGCAGTTTCATATCATAATCCTTTATAAGCTCCAACCATCTCCTCTATTTGAGATTCAGCTCCTTCTACATGAAAATGTACTTCAAACTCTTGTGATCCGTGTACACATCACATCGGTTTCCAATAAGAAAATGTCTCCAGGTCTTGAGCCATTGTTGAGGAAATCGTTAACTGGTAACTGCTCGGCTGGCTAGCGAGTAGGGGATTAACAAGCTAATCGGCAAGTTAATCGGCCATTTAATCAATTAATCGGACGATTTATCAGTTTATTGGCTATTCGTGACCCTATGAGTAGGGATTAATCAGCAAGTTAACTGGTTAATCGGATGAATTCTTGAACAGGGCTTGAGCGCATGCACTACGGCTGCTAACTCCAAATCGTGGGTAACATAATTCAACTCATGAGGTCGAAGTTGTCGTGAGGCATATGAAACAACTCTTCCGTCCTTCATAAGTACTCATCGAAGTCCTAAGCGAGAAGCATCGCAATACAGTTGGAAATCCTTGCGTATATCTGGAAGAATCAGCACTGGGGCTATAACCAAACGTTTCTTCAACTCCTAAAAACTAGCCTCACATTCATCCGTCCATTTAAACTTAGTGTCCTTCTTCAACAACTCCGTCATTGGCTTCGCAATCTTGGAAAAATTCTCAATGAACCTCCGATAATATCCCTAGGAGTCCTAGAAAATTGCGAATCTCCCCAACTAAGGTAGGTGCCAACCACTCAGTTACAGACTGAACCTTGGTGGGGTCTACAACTATACCTTCTCCTGATATAACATGTCCAAGAAATCAAACTTCCTTCAACCAAAACTCACACTTGCTAAACTTGGCATACAACTGATGTTCCCTGAGATTCTAGAGAACTAAACGCAAATTCTCCTTGTGCTCCTCTTCATTCTTCGAGTATACCAAAATATCATCAATGAACACCACAACAAATTTATCCAGGAACTCCATGAACACTTTATTCATCATGCTCATGAAATACGCAGGGGCATTTGTCAATCCAAATGACACGACTGTGTACTCATATAACCCGTACCTTGTGGTAAAAGTTGTCTTAGGTATATCTTGTTCCCGAATCTTCAACTGGTGGTATCCGGATCGCAGATCGATCTTGGAGAATACTTTAGGTCCTTGCAGCTGGTCAAACAAATCGTTGATCATCGGTAGTGGGTACTTGTTCTTGATCGTCGCTTCACTCAATGCATGATAATCAACAACCATTCTCAAAGATCCATCCTTCTTCTCTACCAAGAGCACTGGGGCTCCCCACGGTGATGAACTTTGTCGAATGTAGCCTTTCTCCAATAACTCTTTAATCTGCTTCTTAATTTCCTCTAGATCATTTGCAGGCATCCGATACGGTCTCTTTGATATCGGTCGGATGCCTGGCAACAGCTCTATCAACAACTCAATGTCTCGATCTGGTGGCATGCCTGGTAGTTCCTTGGGAAATACATCCGGGTAGTCCTTCACTACATGCACTTCTTCTTGAACAACTCCCGAGAGAGAATTTACTTGAGTCCTCCTTGGCGCATGCCTAGACACATACTTGATTCCTTTTCCCTCCGGGGTGGTGAGTAAAATTGACTTACTAGCACAGTCGGTGTTTCCTCCATACTTCGATAACCAATCCATGCCTAATATTATATCTAATCCTTGGGACTCCAAAATTATTAGGTCTGAGGGGAAAACATGACCGCCAATGGTTAAGGGTAACCGATCACACCATCGGCTGGCCATATACTCTGCTCCTGGCGAACTTACTAACATGGGTGACCTAAGGTCTATGGTTGGCAATTTAAACTTTTCCACAAATCCCCTTGATATGTATGAATGTGATGCACCAGTATCAAAAAGAACGAGTGCGGTAAATGACTTAATCAAAAACTTACTGATCACTGTGTCAGGCTGATCTTCAACCTCCTCCACGTTGATGTGGTTCTCCTAACCTCTAGTAAAGGGATTGGGCTTCTTACCAGTGTTTCCATTTCCATTCTTTGCTTCAGGACATTCAGTGGCGTAGTCTCCAGTCTTCCCACACTTGAAACAAGTAATATGACTTAAATCCTTTCTGGCGGGTGTTGCTGGGTTGGAACGGTTCTTTCCGTTGCTTCCTCCATTCCCATTCCCATTCTTGGGGTCACTGTGATTATGCGAACTCCCTCAATTGTGGGGATGACCTCCATGACTATGAGTGTGTCCTCCCGAGTTCGGGGTAAAACGAGGCTTCTCCTGAGCTCTAGAATTATACTTCCCTTGTCCATACTTCCTTTTGAGGCTCTCTATCTGTTGCAGCTTGCCTTCAATCATTAGGGCCCTATCTACCAAATCCTGGTAGTTATTGAATGTTTCCACCATCAACTACATGCTCAGCTCATCATTCAGCCCTTCCATAAACTTCTCCTGCTTCACGGCATCTGTGGCCACATCATCTGGGGCATAGCGACCTAACTTACTAAACTCATCCAGGTGCTGCCCCATAGTACGATTTCCCTGGCGTAAGTTGCAAAAGTCACGCTTCTTCATGCTCATAGCTCCTGTAGAGACATGGGATGTGCGAAAAGCTTGCTGAAACTGATCCCAAGTGATATTGGCTATGGGAAAAGTGGTTGTGTAATTCTCCCACCATGAGGCTGCTGGTCCATCCAATTGATGTGCGGCAAAGTGCACCTTCTTAGCATCTGTGCAACCTATGGTTGTCAACTCCCTTCCAATCATGTGGAGCCAGTCATCAGCAACAATCGGCTCGGTGCTACTGGAAAACAACGATGGATTCAACCTTGGAAAATGGGCTAAGTTGTCAACTGGAGGTGGTGGCGGTGGGTTGTTATTGTTGTTGTTGTTGTTGTTGCCTTGGTTCTGAACTAGTAACTGCATCAAGGCAATTTGCTGTTGGATCAGCTGGGTGAGCTCCGGTGGGAAAACAAATCCGGGGTCACGTCTCGGAGGCATCCGATAGGTTTAGAGGGGAGAGATTAGAATAGAGTGGGGTCTAAGGAGAAATCACTACCCATATGCACATGAGGCAAACACACATTCATATCACAGCACTCAATTCAAACAAGGGCATACAATCGATCTAGCTACCGTTACATAGTACTCGGACTATTCTATATACATGGAGGTATACTACTGATAATATGGTGGTCAACTAAAAATTTTGATCGGAAGAAGATTCCATGATATCTGCTCCAGCTTCGTCTTATAGTCATCATCACTGTCGTGGTCGGAGTCAGTGTCGTTGATGATGATGTAGTCCTCGGGATGATCGTCGTCTCCTCCTTGTGCGGGGTCTCCCATGAATACTCCTAGCTTCTTCTTCAGGTCATCATTCTTCTCTAGTAGAACTGCAATTTCCTCTTCATAGCCATCACGTGTAGACTTGAGTTCCTCTTCTAGCTCCATGTTCCTGGTCATCACCTTCTTCGGGTCTATCATCCTGGCGCACATCTGGTTCTCCTGTCGATGAATGTGTTGGTTTAACTCCTGGATGTAGGTTGCAATGGACTTATCCTTCCTAGTGCAAATCATCTCCCATTGCTCATCTCGACGTCCACATATCTGGTAGATGGTGTCCTTAAGATCCTTGCGGTAAACTTCGCTGATGCATCCCATGGCGATGTGAGCTGCCATGCTCTTTCCTAGACTCCAGGTTGGTGCATAGAAGGAAAACTCTATGGGCTCAGTCACTGGTATGAATGTTCTTCCTGGAACATGTACTCGAATGGTCCAGCGCTCTTCTTCCGGTAGAGTGGTGGTGTAGGTCCCGGTGAAGCTTGGTATTCCGATGTTCAGGTATCTAGTGACTTCCTTCAAGTGCCGTCCAAAAGGGGTGTCTTCATCCGGTTGAGCAAACTTGTTCCTTGAATCCGCCATCTATAGAGTGGAAAGTGGAGAAGAGTCAGAAATGAGTATAGAAGAGTGACCTATGGCTCATCTTAGTGGTCACGTCCTATAGTCAGTGTGTGCTCTGATACCATCTTGTAGTGGTCCGACCTCAAACGGTCAAATCTCTGTACATAAGGGTCCTCCCTGGATCGATAATGCTGACACACACAGTACTTGAAGGATTTATAACAGAGTTGCAATCACACACTTATTACATCGAATATCTCAAAAGAGAGTACTTATTACAATAATATGGATGAAGTCCATCTAATGAAGATAACAGCGAAAGGCTTCGAAGGTAAAGCGAGTCCATCAACTCCAACGACATAGTTGAGTGCAAAACAATGACCTAACGCACCTTACTCTTCCTCTGAAAAGTCTGCAACATAATACGTTGCAGCCCGAAATGGGTCAACACATGGAATATGCTGGCAAAATAACACTCTAGAGTAATGAACATGGAACAGCTATAACTATATGCATATTTGGTTGGTGGAGGCTCTATGGTAATTTTTTGCAAAAAGCTAGTTTTTCCCTACAACAAAGGAATAAATTTTATTTACTACAAAGTTTGTTGAAAACATTGAGAAGGTTCCGCCAACTCAATCCCAAATTAATAATCATCAACCCAACAAATTAATTAATAGAGTGATGAGATCAAATCAATAATTCAAGTACTAGATACTCAAGATGTCCATAACTGGGGACACGGCTAACCATGATTAGTTTATACACTGCAGAGGTTTGCGCACTTTTCCCCACAAGACTTGATCTCCTCCGTTGGATTTCTCACACTACATGGTGTTTGAGAAACGGATGACCAAGACATAGTCTTTCAGAAGCATTAACTCTTTACTATGGGTACGCAGTACCACCTACATCCCTTACATCTGCTAGTCTACCACTGAAAGAGGTCACACAACTTAGTCAACTATGCCAGAGCCATAATTGCTTGAGGCTGCACACGGAAGTTTCCAGCATGAATAATCTAATGATCCCTTTGACACTGGGCGGTAAACTGTAGGATGATCACACGGATACTCTGGGATATCCCAGGATAACACTGGATTGCTCCAGGTGCCTAGACAACCACTGGGTGCTCCATGGTGCCTCAACCAATCCACCCAGATGTGTATTAAAATAGCCACCTTAAGTTTAACCATTAATTAAAACTCTCACTTGTTATGGATCACTCAAACCAAACCATGTCTACGAGCGTGGCATAGCAATATAAGCATAACGTAGAAGTAACTCCCAGGGTTCGAAAATAAAGGCAATAGGTACTACCTCATCACTACTTCCTGGTACCCACAAGTATTCAAGTCCTAACCATGCAGTGTTTGAGGATTAAGACTAATGCATAAAACTGGGTAATAAGAGGTATGATCAAAGTGTTGCTTGCCTTGCTGACGATCCGCAAACCCTAGAGACTCGTAGTAGCATGCTTCACACTCTGGAAATTCTCTCATAAACAAACAATAGCATACATAAGCACACAAGCAGAGATGCAAGGGTAAAACTCAGATAAGAAAGTCCAAACTAAAAGTTTGACTGAAGTGCTTTGATTTGCAAAAAGAATAAATCAAATCAGAGCTACAAAACTGAAACTACGATCAAAACAGGTTCGAATTCAAATCTCCTTGCAACCAAACTTTAATTTGTCAAAACCATGTTCAAGTTGACTAACTGGAAAGAGGGGTTCGAGACAGAGATTTTCGCGTTGGTTTCACTAGATTTGGACGAACAGTTAAAAAGTAACGAGGGTTTGAAAATCAGGGGCTGGCGGTGGATAGGTCCCTGGTCAAAACTAATATAAAATAAAAAGACTAACGAACAAACGTTCGCTATTGATACGTCTCCAACGTATCTATAATTTATGAAGTATTCATGCTATTATATTATCTGTTTTGGATGTTTATGGGCTTTATTATACACTTTTATATTATTTTTGGGACTAACCTATTAACTGGAGGCCCAGCCCAAAATGTTGTTTTATTTTCTATTTCAGTGTTTCGAAGAAAAGGAATATCAAACGGAGTCCAAACGGAATGAAACCTTCGGGAGAGTTATTTTTGGAATAGAAGCAATCCAGGAGACTTGGAGTAGACATCAGGGAAGCTTCGAGGAAGCTACGAGGCAGGGAGGCGCGCCCTACCCCCCTGGGCATGCCCCCCACCCTTGTAGGCCCCTCGTGGCTCCCCTGACCGACTTCTTTCGCCTATATATATCCATATACCCTAAAAACATCAGGGAAAAAATAGATCAGGAGTTCCGCCGCAGAAGCCTCTATAGCCACCGAAAACCAATCTAGACCCGTTCTGGCACCCTGTCGGAGGGAGGAATCCCTCTCCGGTGGCCATCTTCATCATCCCGGCGCTCTCCGTGATGAGGAGGGAGAAGTTCACCCTCGGGGCTGAGGGTATGTACCAGTAGCTATGTGCTTGATCTCTCTCTCTCTCTCGTGTTCTTGAGATGGTACGATGTTGATGTATCGTGAGCTTTGCTATTATATTTGGATCTTATGATGTTTCTCCCCCTCTACTCACTTGTGATGAATTGAGTTTTCCCTTTGAAGTTATCTTATCGCATTGAGTCTTTAAGGATTTGAGAACACTTGATGTATGTCTTCCACGTGCTTATCTATGGTGACAATAGGATATCATGTGATCCACTTGATGTATGTTTTGGTAATCAACTTGCGAGTTTCGTGACCTCATGAACTTATGCATAGGGGTTGGCACATGTTTTCGTCTTGACTCTCCGGTAGAAACTCTGGGGCACTCCTTGAAGTTCTTTGTGTTGGTTGAATAGATGAATCTGAGATTGAGTGATGCATATCGTATAATCATACCCATGGATACTTGAGGTGACATTGGAGTATCTAGGTGACATTAGGGTTTTGGTTGATTTGTGTCTTAAGGTGTTATCGTAGTACGAACTCTATGATAGATTGAATGGAATGAATAGCCTCCTGTTATTTTACTACGGACTCTTGAATAGATCGATCAGAAATGATAACTTTGAGGTTGTTTCGTACCCTACCATAATCTCTTCGTTTGTTCTCCGCTATTAGTGACTTTGGAGTGACTCTTTGTTGCATGTTGAGGGATAGTTATATGATCCAATTATGTTATTATTGTTGAGGGAACTTGCACTAGTGAAAGTATGAACCCTAGGCCTTGTTTCAACGCATTGCAATACCGTTTGTGCTCACTTTTATCATTAGTTACCTTGCTGTTTTTATATTTTCAGATTACAAAAACATTTATCTACTATCCATATTGCACTTGTATCACCATCTCTTCGCCGAACTAGTGCACCTATAAAATTTACCATTGTATTGGGTGTGTTGGGGACACAAGAGACTCTTTGTTATTTGGTTGCAGGGTTATTTGAGAGAGACCATCTTCAACCTATGCCTCCCACGGATTGATAAACCTTAGGTCATCCACTCCGGGCAGTTGTGTTATGTGACTTAAATCATCAGCATCTGGTGGTCGCACATAAGTGCCCTGGAAGTTGTCCAGAAATGCGTCTGCCAGGTTCTCCCAACTTCTGATGGAGTTTGCCAGCAAGCTATTCAGCCAATGCCGAGTCGGCCCTTTGAGTTTTAGTGGGGATACTTTATGGCGTGTAGATCATCCCTGCGGGCCATGTGAATGTGGAGGAAGAAATCCTCTATCCATACCGCGGGGTCTGTAGTACCATCATATGATTCAATGTTCACGGGTTTAAACCCTTCGGGGAATTCATGATCCATTACTTCATCAGTGAAGCATAGGGGGTGTGCGGCGCCTCTGTGCCAGGCTATATCACGACGCAGTTCATACGAGTCTTGTCTGTTGTATTCGGCCCGGCCGGATTTGCTTTTAGTATACCGGCGTGACGGTCGTCGTCACGCGTTGGGGCGCGCCCCCGTGATCCATAGATCGATCTTGTATGTCCTGCTTTGTTTTCCAATACGACTCGCAGGTCCTGCGTGTAGCCCCGGGCCTTGATGTTTTTGTTTGACTGGCGACGGGGTGCGGGCTGGACTTCGGGCTGATACGCCGCTTTGTCTCGGCCACGAGGTGGCCAGTCAGCCGCGTCATACGCTGGTAGTGTAGGCTTTAATGCTTCATCCTCGAGTTGGGGTAGAATCCTGTGCTTTGGGTAACTTTTGGTTGGGCGCTCGAGTCGTATTCCTCGGCTGCTAGGACCTTGGTCCATCTATCCGCTAGCAGATCTTGATCATCTTGAAGTTGCTGCTGCTTTTTCTTCAGGCTTTTTGCTGTGGCTATAAGCCGGCGCTTGAAGCGCTCCTTCTCGACGGGATCCTCATGCACGATGAATTATTCATCGCCGAGGCTCACCTCGTCTTCGGAGAGGGGCATGCAATTGTCATCCTCTGATTCTCCGTCTGTCACCTATTCCTTAGGGCTGGCTTGCCCATCCTCCCGCTCGAAGCCTGGCTGGAGGGGATTGTCTTCGTCTTCAGCACTATCCGCAGCATTATTGTCTCTTGTGCCGGTATCGCTGCTTTTGCTATGGCGTGGCTTAGAGCGGCGTCGATGACGCCGATGCTTAGATTGCTTCTCGAGGGGATTATCCTCTGTTGCCTTATTGCCATCGCTTTCTTTGGGGGTGTCCACCATATATATATCATATGATGAGGTGGCTGTCCAGCGCCCTGTGGGTGGTGGTTCCTGTTCTTCTCCTGCATCGTTGTCCATACCGTCGATGTCTTCGGAGCCGAAATCAAGCATGTCGGTTAAGTTGTCGATAGTGACTATTAAGTGGGTGGTGGTTGGGGAATGAATTTCTTCGTCGCTGCTTCCCACTCAAGCCGGGCATAGTTCGGCCAAGGGTCTCCTAACAAGGAGAGAGACCTCAATGAGTTTAGCACGTCGCCCAAGGGCAAGTGCTGAAAGATATCCGCGGAGGTAAACTCCATGATCGGTGCCCAATCAGATTCGATAGGCACGGACGCAAGCGGTTCGGAGCCTGTGGCCGGGGATGAATCCAAGGGTCCGATGACACAGGTCTCATAGGAGCTAATCCACTTGATGTACGTTTTGGTGATCAACTTGCGAGTTCCATGACCTCGTGAACTTATGCATAGGGGTTGGCACACGTTTTCGTTTTGACTCTCCGGTAGAAACCCTGGGGCACTCTTTGAAGTTCTTTGTGTTGCTTGAATAGATGAATCTGAGATTGTGTGATGCATATCGTATAATCATACCCACGGATACTTGAGGTGACATTGGAGTATCTAGGTGATATTAGGGTTTTGGTTCATTTGTGTCTTAAGTTGTTGTCCTAGTACGAACTCTATGATAGATTGAACGGAAAGAATAGCCTCGTGTTATTTTACTACAGCTTCTTGAATAGATCGATTAGAAAGGATAACTTTGAGGTGGTTTCGTACCCTAACATAATCTATTCGTTTGTTCTCCGCTATTAGTGACTTTGGAGTGACTCTTTGTTGCATGTTGAGGGATAGTTATATGATCCAATTATATTATTATTGTTGAGGGAACTTGCACTAGTGAAAGTATGAACCCTAGGCCTTGTTTCAACGCATTGCAATACCATTTGTGCTCGCTTTTATCATTAGCTACCTTGCTTTTTTTATATTTTTAGATTACAAAAACCTTTATCTACTATCCATATTGCACATGTATCACCATCTCTTCGCTGAACTAGTGCACCTATACAATTAACCATTGTATTGGGTGTGTTGGGGACACAAGAGACTCTTTGTTATTTGGTTGCAGGGTTGTTTGAGAGAGACCATCTTCCACCTAGGCCTCCCACAGATTGATAAACCATAGGTCATCCACTTGAGGGAAATTTGCTACTGTCCTACAAACCTCTGCACTTGGAGGCCCAACAATTTCTACAAGAAGAAGGTTGCGTAGTAGACATCAAGCTCTTTTATGGCGCCGTTGCCGGGGAAGTTAGCGCTTGAAGATATATCTTTAGATCTTGCAATCGAATATTTTAGTTTCTTGTTTTATCACTAGTTTAGTTCATAAAAGAAAATTACAAAAAATGGAATTGAGTTTGCCTCATACGCTTCATCTTTTTAATTTTTTTTTGTGAGAATGATGGAACAGAAAATTGTGCTCAAATGCTCGAAGAAGAAGTCTCTAAAATGTTTGGCACTAAATCTTTGAATGATGAGAATGATTGCAATGTTGTTAGTATGAACTCCTTTAATATCCATAGTACTAATGATGATTGCACTAGTCATGATGAAAATGTCTCTTATAAGCATGTCAACTTTAGTGGAGTGCATAGAGTTTGTGACTACACACCAAATAGGGAAGATAGATTTTGCAAGAGGCATAAGTATTTGGAAACTAAGTGGTTGCAAGAGAGGCTAGATGTGTGTGCTGAAAATTTAAAATTTCTTCACCATAGTTTTGAACTCTGCAATGAGCATGGTCATTTAAATCTCTGATGCAAATTGTTACATGATCGAATCGTGTCCAAAAATTGTGATGATTTGATTTCCCTTGCACAACATAATGAACTTAGTTTGCTTTTGTGTAATGAAGAAATGAAACATATAACTAAGCATATTCCAGAATATAACCTTGAGAAATTCCTTGATATTGATCTAGAAGAAATTTTTATGTATTGTGCGGTGAATTGCATTGAAAATCCTTATATTGCCAATTACATAAAGAAAAGGAAACAAATAGAAGATGAAGAGAATACTAATGAAAGGGAAGAGACTTCCCTATTATTTCTTATGATGAATCAGGTAATGAGGAGGAGCCTTCTATCCAACAAATCTCATCAATAAGGAGCTCCAAAAAGAGGATTGAACCCACACATAATGTGAATAAGAAAAAGAAAAGACGGAGAAGTAAAGGTGAAAATTTTTCTGTTCTGAAGTTTTCAAGTTTTGGGTAAAGATTCGATGGACTATGGAATAAGGAGTGGCGAGAGCCTAAGCTTGGGGATGGCCAAGCCAGTCCAAGGTAATATTCAAGGACAACCAAGAGCCTAAGCTTGGGGATGCCCCGGATGGCATCCCCTCTTTCGTCTTTGTTCATCGGTAACTTTACTTGGAGCTATATTTTTATTCACCACATGATATGTGTTTTTCTCGGAGCATCAATTTATTTTGTTAGGATTTGCTTGCTGTTATTTAGGACAATGTTTTGCATCTTTTATTTCAATAAAAGTGGCATTGATAGCCTTTACTATGCCTATTTTACAAGTCTACATGTTGCTGTTTGAAAACAGAAAGTTTACCGCTGTTGCAAAAATTCCCTAGAAAATTCAGAATATGATAAAATGTTGAAACCTTTTGGATAAGATATGATAAATTTACTACAACGGGAATTTTCTTTCATAATTTTTGGAGCTAGGGAATTACGGATCTTGCTGCATTCTTTACAAACTGTCCTGTTTAGGCAGATTGTTGTTATGTTTGCATTGTTTGCATATGTTTGCTTGTTTAATGATTCTACTTGAGGATAGGACTATTAAATATGCGGAGGCATTTAGTATGCAATTTTGATTAATAATTTTAGTGATTTTCTACAGAAGAGTATGATAAGGTTTTTTTTTGCATTGGTTTATACTAACTTATCTCACGAGTCCTTGTTGAGTTTTTTGTCGATGAAGCTTTTGAGATTTAGGGAGACCGTGATATGAGAGGAATTAAGGAGACACAAAAGATCAAGCTTGGGGATGCCCAAGGCATCCCAAGATAACATTTCAAGAAGTCGCAAGCGTCTAAGCTTGGGGATGCCCCGGTTGGCATCCCACCTTTCTTCTTCAACAACTATCGGTTAGTATCGGTTGATCCTAAGTTTTTGCTTCTTCACATGATGTTTGCTATCCTTAGATGTAATTTTATTTTGTTTTTGCTTGCTGTTTGAATAAAGTATCAAGATCTGAAATTATTAAATGGGAGACTCTTCACATAACTAAATAATTATTTTACTACTCATTGATCTTCACTCATATCTTTCGGAGTAGTTTGTTATTCCTTCATGTGCTTAACATATATCCTATGAGTAAATGGTTGAAAAAATTGAATATGAAAATTCCTAAATTATATATGTTTCATATTCTTATCCCATGGGGAGTAATGACTTCAGTTATAATAAGTAGAGGTGGTAAATTTATTGAAGGTTAGCAAACATTGTATTGGTCACTTGAACAATTTATGAAAGAATATTGAGGGAAGAGAGACTTCACATATAAATATACTATCTTGGACATCTTTTGCAATTGTGAGCACTCATTAAAATATGACATGTTAAAAGGTTGATGTTGGACAAGGAAGACAACGTAATGGGTTATGTTTTCATATATCTGAAATAAAGTAAATTGTCATGGATCATTCAACATGCCGAGCTTGCCTTTCTCCCTCATGCTAGCCAATTCTTTGCACCAAGTAGAGATACTACTTGTGCTTCCAAACATCCCTTAAACCAGTATTTCCATGAGAGTCCACCATACCTACCTATGAATAGAGTAAGATCCTTCAAGTAAGTTGTCATCGGTGCTTGTAATAAAAATTGCTCTCTAAATATGTATGATCTATTAGTGTGAAGAAAATAAGCTTTATACGATCTTGTGATGTGGAAGCAATAAAAGCGACGGACTGCATAATAAAGGTCCATATCACAAGTGGCAACATAAGGTGATGTTCTTTCGCATTAATATTTTGTGCATCCAACTATAAAAGCGCATGACAACCTCTACTTCCCTCTGCGAAGGGCCTATATTTTATTCTTGTATTATACCTTATGCAAGAGTCATGGTGATCTTCACCTTTCCTTATTACATTTTATCCTTTGGCTAGCACATTGTGTTGGAAAGATCATGATATATACATATATATAACCAATTAGATGTAAAGCATCATGAACTATCATTGTTGACATTACCCTTGAGGTAAAATGTTGGGAGGCGAATCTATAAACCCCTAACTTTCTATGTGTCTGATTAAAACTTTGAACCCATAAATATCACGTGAGTGTTAGCAATTGTGAAAGACTAAATGATATTTGAGTATGTGAAGTTTCCTGAATCAAAGCTCTGACATAGACCCTTCCTGAAAATAAGATGAATTGTAATTGTTTGATGACAAATAACACGGTTTGTTAGTTTTCAAGAAAGTTTATGATCTATACTTTAACATGTGAACAGCTTGTTACTTGATCATGAGAAGTCCTATGAGTTGAGCTACTATTACGATATATAATGATGCTAGAAAAGGTGATTGAAATTACCATTGATCAAACTTGTGCACCTGCTAGCATTCACACTTCATAAATTCTTTCCTTTATCATTTACCTACTCGAAGACGAGCAGGAATTAAGCTTGGGGATGCTGCTACGTCTCCAACGTATCTATAATTTATGAAGTATTCATGCTATTATATTATCTGTTTTGGATGTTTATGGGCTTTATTATACACTTTTATATTATTTTTGGGACTAACCTATTAACCGGAGGCCCAGCCCAAACTGTTGTTTTATTGCCTATTTCAGTGTTTTGAAGAAAAGGAATACCAAACGGAGTCCAAACGAATGAAACCTTCGGGAGAGTTATTTTTGGAACGGAAGCAATCCAGGAGCCTTGGAGTAGACGTCAGGGAAGCTTCGAGGAAGCCACAAGGCCGGGAGGCGCGCCCCCCAACCTCGTGGGCCCCTCGTGGCTCCCCTAACCAACTTCTGTCGCCTATATATATCCATATACCCTAAAAACATCGGGGAACGGAATAGATCGGGAGTTCCATCGCCAGAAGCCTCCGTAGCCACCGAAAACCAATCTAAACCCATTCCAGCACCCTACCGCAAGGGGGAATCCCTCTCCGATGGCCATCTTCATCATCACGGCGCTCTCCATGACGAGGAGGGAGTAGTTCACCCTCGGGGCTGAGGGTATGTACCAGTAGCTATGTGCTTGATCGCTCCCTCTCTCTCTCTCATGTTCTTGAGATGGTATGATATTGATGTATCATGAGCTTTGCTATTATATTTGGATCTTATGATGTTTCTCCCCCTCTGTCGATGTCAAAACCAGCGGATCTCGGGTAGGGGTCCCGAACTATGCGTCTAAGGCTGATGGTAACAGGAGGCGGGGGACACAATGTTTACCCTGGTTCGGGCCCTCTCGATGGAGGTAATACCCTACTTCCTGCTTGATTGATCTTGATGACATGAGTATTACAAGAGTTGATCTACCATGAGATAGTAGAGGCTAAACCCTATAAGCTTGCCTATGATTATGATTGTTCTTGTCCTGCAGACTAAACCCTCCGGTTTATATAGACACCGGATGGGGCTAGGGTTACACAGAGTTGGTTACAGAGAACGAGATCTACATATCCGAATCGCCAAGCTTGCCTTCCACACAGAGTAGAGTCCCACCCGGACATGGGGCGAAGCCTTCAATCTTGTATCTTCATAGTCCAACAGTCCGGCCAAAGTATATAGTTCGGCTGTCCGAGGACCCCCTAATCGAGGACTCCCTCGGTAGCCCCTGAACCAGGCTTCAATGACGATGAGTCCGGCGCGCAGATTGTCTTCGGCATTGCAAGGCGGGTTCCTTCTATGAATACTCCATAGAAGATTTTGAACACAAGGATCGTGTCTGGCTCTGCAAAACAAATTTCACATACCACCGTAGAGAGTACAATATTCCACAAATCTAATCTGCTGACAACTTTTCCTAACGTGACACCACGCCACGGCCCGGTCTTTATTCGAACCGTTCTCCCTAACCAGCTACTGCGCATGTTGCAAGGCGGTTTTATGGCCATGTCTTATCGAAGCAGAGATCGTGTCCCCCTATCTCGGGATTCTCATCAATACGGGTATGGGCAATCCAACCGCGTCTTCAGCGTGATGCTTGGGGAATAAGCGAGTTTACCGGGCAAGTGGGGAGGCGCTGGATCCCTGCCGCCTTTATAAGGAGATAAGGACTCCCCTTTTTCACCCACGCCTTCTTCTTCTACTTATCCATTCCCCTTCGCTCAAGCCCCAGCGCCCAACCGTTCGTCCTCTCCGCCCGCAAAGGCCTTCCTAAAATGTCTAGAACCATAGCAGGAGGCAAGTGGGTGGCCTCTATCGTCCGGGAGAAGGATATCAAAAAGCTTCGGGAGGCCGCGTACCTGGCCCAGAAAATCAGCCACCGTCTCCCGACGGCAGGACAGATTGTCCCTACTCCGGAACCCCACGAGAGGGTTATTTTCCTCCCTCATTTTGTCCGCGGGCTGGGGTTTACACTCCACCCATTCATTCGCGGCATCTTGTATTACTATGGGACCTATTTTCATGATATATCCCCCAATTCCTTCCTGTAGGATCGAAAGTATGTCTAGAGGGGGGGGGGTGATTAGACTACTTGACCAAATAAAAACTTAACCTTTTCCCAATTTTAGTTCTTGGCAGTTTTTAGCTATCTGAGGACAAGTCAAGAAATCATCACACAATTCAAGCAAGCATGCAAAGAGTATATTGGCAGCGGAAATTAAAGCATGCAACTTGCAAGAATATAAAGGGAAGGGTTTGGAGAATTCAAATGCTATTGGAGACACGGATGTTTTTCCCGTGGTTCGGATAGGTGGTGCTATCCTACATCCATGTTGATGGAGACTTCAACCCACGAAGGGTAACGGTTGCGCGAGTCCACCGAGGGCTCCACCCACGAAGGGTCAACGAAGAAGCAACCTTGTCTATCCCACCATGGCCATCGCCCATGAAGGACTTGCCTCACTAGCGGTAGATATTCACGAAGTAGGCGATCTCCTTGCCCTTACAAAATCCTTGGTTCAACTCCACAATCTTGTCGGAGGCTCCCAAGTGACACCTTGCCAATCTAGGAGACATCACTCTCCAAGAAGTAACAAATGGTGTGTTGATGATGAACTCCTTGCTCTTGTGCTTCAAATGATAGTCTCCCCAACACTCAACTCTCTCTCATAGGATTTGGATCTGGTGGAAAGAAGATTCGAGTGGAAAGCAACTTGGGGAAGGCTAGAGATCAAGATTCATATGGTTTGAATGGAATATCTTGGTCTCAACACATGAGTAGGTGGTTCTCTCTCAGAACATATGAGTTGGAATGGTGTATGTGTTCTGATGGCTCTCTCCACGAGTGAAGAGGAGGTTGTAACGCCCTCGATGCGGCTATATCTCCCACGTGTCGAGGCACGACTTAGAGGCATAACCGCATTGAAAGCAATGTCGCAAGTTAGGAAATCATCACACATCCCATGTACATAAATAATATAAAGGGGAGGTACATAGTTGGCTTACACTCGCCACGTCACATCAAAGTACATAAATAACATACATCATCCAAACACTCATGGCCCGACTACGGCGCCAAAATAAAAGACAACCCAACAAGCGACATAGGTCCCGATCACCCCAACTAGGCACCACTACTGATCATCAGGAAAAGACACATAGTAACGCTGAGAATCCTCGTCGTACTCCCACTTGAGCTCAAGCGCGCCATCTGGAGCTGTATCATCTGTCCCTGCATCTGGTGTAATAGTAATCTGTGAGCCACAGGGACTCAGCAATCTCGCACCCTCGCGATCAAGACTATAAGCTTAATAGGTAGGAAAGGGGTAATGTAAGTGGCGCTGCAGCAAGCGACTAGCATATATGGTGGCTAACTTATTCACAAAAGAGAGCGAGAAGAGAGAGCAAGGCACGAGCGAGGATCTAAGAGCAACCTGCGCAAACATAACTCCAACACCATGTCCGCTTCCCGGACTCCGCCGAGAAGAGGCCATCACGGCAACACACTCAGTTGATTCATTTTAATTAATTAAGGTTCAAGTTATCTACAACCGGACATTAACAAATTCCCATCTGCCCATAACCGCGGGCACGGCTTTCGAAAGATCAATCCCTGCAGGGGGGTCCCAACTTAGCCCATAACAAGCTCTCACGGTCAACGAAGGAATAGACCCCCACCCAAGACACACCGATCAGACTCGGTATCTCAGTACAACAAGACGATTCGACAGGTTAAAAAAGTCCAGCAACACCGCCCGAATGTGCCGACAAATCCCGATAGGAGCTGCACATATCTCGTTCTCAGGGCACACTCAGATGAGCAATCCGTACAACTAAAACCAGCCCTCGAGTTTCCCCGAGGTGGCGCTGCACAGGGCTCTAGTTCGGACCAACACTCAGAGGAGCATTGGCCCGTGGGGGCTAAAATAAAGATGACCCTCGGGCTCCGGAAACCCAAAGGAAAAAGGGGGGTAGGTGGCAAATGGTAAAACCAATGTTGGGCATTGCTGGAAAAGCTTTAATCAAGGCGAACTATCAAGGGGTTCCCATTATAGCCCAACCGCGTAAGGGACGCAAAATCCGGGAACATAACACCGATATGACGGAAACTAGGGCGGCAAGAGTGGAACAAAACACTAGGCGAGAGGCCGAGCCTTCCACCCTTTACCAATTATATAGATCCATTATGATAACATGGCAATATAATGATATTCCAATAAGTAAATAAATGTTCCAACAAGGAACGGCTCCAATCTTCACCTGCAACTAACAATGCTATAAGAGGGGCTAAGCAAAGAGGTAACATAGCCAGTCAACGGTTTGCTAGGACAATGGAGGGTTAGAGGCTGAACATGGCAATTGGGAGGCTGACAAGCAAGTGGTAGGCATCATAGCATTGGCATAGCAAAAGAGCGAGCAAACTAGCATAGCAAAGATAGTAGTGATTTCGAGGGTATGATCATCTTGCCTGCACAGTTGTCAGAGTTGACTGGATCCTCACAAGCAAACTCAACGGGCTCCTCGTTAGCGAACTCGTCTCTCGACTCTACCCAACAACACAAACAAGCAACAAGGATACAATCAACCACGTGCAAACTCCATCAATAATATGCAATGATGATATGCTATGCGGGATGCGATGCGGGACGCAAAATGCAAGACGTGACAGGAAATGCATGAACCTGGCCTCAACTTGGAAAACCAAGTGTGCCACTGGATAGAGGGGATGAAATCACTTGAAAACGATATAAATATCATAGGAATCGGAGCTACGGTTTGGAAATGGCAAGCGTTTTACGAAATGAACCGGTCTGCGATTTACAGCAAGTAGGCATCTAGATGCAACGAAATGAACATGCTACAGCCACCAAACATGACAACAAAATACATGGCAGGGATGTACAGAAGATGCTTAACAAAACACTAGCACTAAGCCACGGTCAAATTCATCCATTATGAGGTTCAAACAAGCATGGCAAAAACGCAAATGCATAACAGATTTCAGACTTAGTGAAATTAACACTAGTCTGAAATTTCAGCTCACGAAGCTCTCTTCGGAGCAGCAAAACAACATGATACTCAACCTGATTATGAAAAGTAAGAACATGGAATGGAGCTACTCAACAAGCTTAACAAAACACCCAAAGTGACCTGGGGCCAAAAGGGTTCACAAAATACTCTAATGAGCACACGAACATAGCTCACGCACAATCAGTTTTCAGACTTAGTGAAAAGTGAGACATGCTGAAATTTAACTCACGAAGGCATGTAAACAAGCTCGATGCACTCACCATGGTGCAAGTCATAGCAAGGAAAGCATACATCCATAAATAAGACACAAAATGCTAGCTATACATGGCAAGAACAATGGCATAGCATACACGGATCACTAACAATAGCATCGGCAAAATCGCAAACAAGTTGACGATCTGCCCGGATTTACCACGAAGCAAAAGTAGAGCTCGATTGACTCAAGCTAGAGGACTCCACATATGCAAAAAAAGACATGGATGGATAGATCATAACATGAATAACAAAACTCCCTTACTGATCATCCTCAAAAGAGGCACGGATCACTAGGAAACAAGCTGAACACATGGCATCATGAACTAAAATATCCCAGACTTAGTGAAATCCACTAAGTCCCTGAAAACAGAATTCTCAGGTGCCTCTCTTTGCAAGCTTGCACAAGTCACCACACACATCCTACAAATGGAAGGTTGGCACCTCTAGAAAGAAGACAAAATGCTTAACAATTCATCCGAAAGACTCACAGGCATATCATGCACACAATAATCATGGCAAAAATGACAAAACTCTATGATGAACTAACGGATCTGCAACTTAACTCACGAAGCCTCCTTCTAACAGCATTTTGGGCATGAAGATGAACTCAAATGAAAATGATGCAATGGAATGAAATAATGTACATGTTGAGACGAAGATTTTGATATATTATATGCCCAAAACGGAGCTACGGATGCGGAGATATGATCAGTCAAAAATTGCTCGAAAAATTAGGGTTCGCGAGAGAAAGTCAACCCAATTCTCAGATCTAGATCCGGATCCGGCCGGAGTTACTGTAGCAGCGGCGCGCGAACCGAGGTTCGCCGGGTTCTCGCCCGAGCAGGGGAAGAAGAGGAGGCCGGGGCGCCGGATCCGGCCTCGGGCGCCGCGGTGGTGGCGGTGGTCCGCGGTGGTGGCGGCGGTCCCGACCGGCGACGAGGACGGAGGGGAGCGGCGCGGTGGTCGGCGTTGCGGCGGCTCGTCGGAGAGGCGCACGGCGGCGGGGCGCGGCCGGACGCGGGGAAGAAGGCGCGGGCGCGGGCGAGCTGGATCTGGCCCGTGGGGGCGAGGAGCGGGCCTCCCGCGGGCCGGCAGGCTTCGGCGGCGGCGGAGAGCTGGAGCGCCACATGGCGGCGCGCGGTTGGCGGAGTTGGGCGGCGGCGGACGTGTCCGGCGTGGGCGGACAATGTCCGGCGCGTCGGAGGGGATTTTAGGGTTTCGGAGGAGAGGGGAGATCCGAAAACAGGAGGGGGTATTTATAGAGGTAGAGGGAGCTAGGAGTGTCCAAATGAGGTGCGGTTTTCGGCCACGCGATCGTGATCGAACGCTCTAGGACATGGAGCAGAGTTTGGTGGGTTTTTGGCCAAATTAGAGGGGTGTTGGGCCGCAACACACACGAGGCCTTTTCGGTTCCTCGGTTAACTGTTGGAGTATCAAACGAAGTCCAAATGGTACGAAACTTGACAGGCGGTCTACCGGTAGTAAACCAAGGCCGCATGACAAGTCTCGGTCCAATCCGGAAATGTTTAATCCCCACACACGAAAGAAAGCTAGAAATGGCCACCGGAGGAGAACGAAGCGCCGGAATGCAAAACGGACAACGAGGAAAATGCTCGAATGCATGAGATGAACATGTATGCAAATGCAATGCACGTGATGATATGATATGAGATGCATGAAAACGAAAACAACACACGGAGACAAAGGCCTGAACCCGAGAAATAAATATAACTTAACGCCGGAAACGGCAAGAGTTGGAGTACAAATTGGGAAACTTATATCTGGGGCGTTACAACACTCCACCACTATGAAAAGATCTCGTCCCGAGATCTAGGACTGAAAGAACTCCGGGTACTCAGAACGCAGGTGATCCTCGTGTTCCTAGGTAGCTTCACGGTCAGAATGGTGTGACCACTTAACTTTGAGAAATTTGATTGACTTGTTGCGAGTCATGCGTTCAGTCTCTTCAAGGATTGCAACTGGGTGCTCACGATAAGAGAGGTCTTCTTGGAGCTCAATGTCCTCGAAGTTGACGGTGCGTTCAGGCGTCTTGAAGCACTTTTGGAGTTGGGAGACATGGAACACATCATGAACATTTGCGAAGTTTAAAGGAAGCTCGAGTTGATAGGCGAGGTCGCCTCTCTTGCTGACAATCTTGAAAGGTCCGACGTATCTGGGGGCAAGCTTCCCTTTGATACCGAATCGACGAGTCCCTTTCCTAGGAGAGACGCGGAGGTAAACATGATCTCCGATCTTGAAAGCCAAATCACGGTGCTTACTATCATAGTAGCTCTTCTGGCGGGATTGGGCTGCTTTGAGGTTATCGCAAATGACCTTGCACATTTCTTCTGCCTCTGTGATTAAGTCATTACCCAGCAGCTGACGTTCACCGGTTTCAGACCAGTTGAGCGGTGTACGACACTTCCTACCATACAGAATTTCAAAAGGGGCCTTGCCCGAACTTGCTTGAAAACTGTTGTTGTATGAGAATTCAGCATAAGGAAGACAATCCTCCCACTTCATGCCGAAGGAGATAACACAAGCCCTAAGCATATCTTCAAGAATCTGGTTGACACGCTCGACTTGACCGCTTGTTTGAGGATGGAAAGCAGTGCTGAAGCGGATGTTGGTGCCCATGGCCTTCTGAAAAGAATCCCAAAACTTGGAGGTAAAGATGCTGCCACGGTCTGAAGATATCACTTGAGGAATACCGTGCAGAGAGACAATTCGAGAGGTGTAGAGTTCCGCCAATTGAGCTGCAGTGATCGACTCTTTGATAGGCAGAAAATGAGCCACTTTGGTGAGCTTGTCGATGACAACGAATATAGCATCATTGCCACGCTTGGACTTTGGAAACCCAGTCACGAAGTCCATTTCAATGTGGTCAAACTTCCATTCTGGAATGGCAAGAGGTTGGAGGAGACCTGCTGGCCTTTGGTGTTCTGCTTTCACTCTTCTGTAGACATCACATTCATTCACGAATTGAGCGATCTCGCGCTTCATTCGAGTCCACCAATAAGTTTGCTTCAGATCCTGATACATCTTCGTGCTCCCAGGGTGGATGGAGAGGAGAGAGTTGTGAGCCTCGTTCATGATCACTTTACGAAGGTCACCTTTGGGTACCACAATTCGATCCTCGAAGAAGAGAGTGTCCTTGTCATCAAGGCGGTAGCACTTGTACTTGGACTGACTCTTTGCAATACCAATCTTCACCTTTTTCACCATAACATCAAGAAGCTGGGCTTGGCAAATCTGGTCTTCCAAGGTAGGAGAGACTTGAAGGTTGGCGAGGAAACCTTGAGGAACAATTTGCAGATTAAGTTTGCGGAAAGCTTCACAAAGCTCGGGTTGATAAGGCTTCAGAATCAGACTGTTGCAATATGCTTTTTTGCTCAAAGCGTCAGCAATCACATTGGCCTTGCCTGGAGTATACTCGATACTCGGATTGTACTCTTGAATCATTTCGACCATCGAGTCTGCCTGAGGTTGAGATTAGGCTGGGTGAAGATGTACTTGAGACTCTTGTGATCAGTGAAAATATCCACTTTCCTTCCCAATAGAAGATGTCTCCAAGTCAGCAAAGCATGCACAACTGCCGCCAACTCGAGATCATGAGTGGGGTAGTTCTTCTCATTAGGCTTCAACTGGCGAGAGGTATAAGCAACAACTTTCTTCTCTTGCATCAGTACAGCACCGAGACCTTGGAGAGAGGCATCACAAAAGACCTCGTACGGCTTGGTTTCATCGGGCGGAGTCAGAACTGGAGCAGTGATCAACTTCTCTTTCAAAGTGTTGAAAGCAATATCACACTCCAGAGACCAAACGTACTTGACGTTCTTCTGGAGAAGATTTGAGAGAGGCTTCGCGATCTTAGAAAAGTTTTCAACGAATCTTTGGTAGTAGCTTGCGAGACCGAGGAAGCTACGGAGTTGCTTCACGTTCTGAGGAGGTTCCCAATTAACAATTGCAGACACCTTCTCAGGATTCACGGCAATGCCCTTGGCAGAGATGATATGACCAAGATAAAGCACCTCATCGAGCCAAAATTCACACTTGGAGAACTTGGCGTAGAACTGATGTTCCCTGAGCTTGTCAAGAACCAAATGCAAGTGCTTGGCATGATCTTCCTTGTTCTTGGAGAAAACCAGAATGTCATCGAGATAGACCAAAACGAAGTCATTGGTGTAGGGGTTGAAGATGAAGTTCATCATGCAAGAGAACATCGGAGGAGCATTGGCGAGGCCAAAAGACATGACAGTGTATTCATATGACCCATAGCTTGTCCTGAAGGCTGTCTTGGGAATATCTTGCTCACGGATTCGAATCTGATGATAACCCATACGGAGATCAAGCTTGGAGAATACTTGGGCACCCTTGAGTTGTTCGAACAGCTCATTGATGTTGGGAAGTGGATATTTGTTCTTGATGGTCTTCTTGTTCAATGGACGATAATCAACACAAAGTCGGTCCGTTCGATCCTTCTTCTTCACAAAAAGAACACCACAACCCCACGGAGAAGTACTAGGCCGAATGAGACCCATTCTTTCTTGAACATCGAGTTGTTTCTTCAACTCCTTCAACTCTTCAGGGCCGAGCTTGTAGGGACGTTTGCACATAGGTTCCGTACCGGGCTCAAGTTCAAAAACAAATTCAACGGGCTGGTGCGGAGGCATTCCTGGGAGCTCTTCTAGGAAGACGTCTTGATACTCACAAACGAATGGGATCTGCGAAAAAGCATCCAATTCACCCTTCTCACTGAGAGAAAACAACCGGATTGTATCATCCCGAGCGGCAAAGACAATGACATCCTCAGACGAATGAGTCAGTTGAATCTTCCTGGCTGCACAATCAAGCTGAGCTTTATGCTTAGAGAGCCAGTCCATCCCGAGAATAAGATCGATATCCGAATTACCAAGAACCACCGGAGAAGAGAGAAACTTGTAATCGCCCAACGTGATTGTAACCTCCGGAACGCAAACTCGAGATGTCAACAGACTGGCCGGAGAGTCAATAGACAACGGACTCGACAACATTTGAGTAACAAAATCATGCTTGGAAGCAAAAGGTCTCGAGATGAAACAATGCGATGCACCCGTGTCAAAAAGAACTTTTGCAGGAATATCGTTAACAGGAAGGTTACCCATGATGACATCTGACGAATCCTCTGCCTGAGCTACATTCACCATATTGACCTTGGCGTGCTTGGGGTTATGCTTGACCACTGCTGTACTTGCCGATCTCACGGGAGGAGGAGGAGGAAGACGCCTCTGGTTGAAACACTTGTTGGCGTAGTCACCCTTCTATTGGCACTTGTTGCACGTGACCTCTGAAAGTGGACGGTGGTACGGAGCACTCGATCTTGGAGCTTGAGACGAAGTCTTGTTCTGAAAGCCTGGGTTGGGTGGGTGGGATGAACCACTGCCACCTTTGCTCTTCTGCTAATACGGCTGACGGAACGGAGGAGGAGGAAGCCAATACTTCTGCTGCTTGGCCACTTGAGTAGAGGAAGAAGGCGTAGTGTCTCTGACTCGCTTCCTCGAAGTATCACACCTCAACTGAGCAGCCTCTTGCTTCAGTGCCATGTTGTAGAACTCATCGTACCTCAATGGCTCAAAAAGGACAAGAGCAAGCTGAATTTCTTCTCTGAGACCACCCCTGAACTGATATATCATGCTCTTCTCATCAGGAACATCTTGCTTAGCAAAACGGGCGAGCTTCTGGAACAACTTGTTGTAGTCATAGACAGACAAAGAGCCTTGCTTCAGATTGCGGAATTCCTCACGTTTGCTTTCAGTCACACTCTGAGGGATGTGATGAGCTCGGAAATCTCGACGGAAATCATCCCAAGTGATCAAACGTCCAACTCTAGAATCCTTGTACTGCTGGAACCACTCTGCAGCCTGATCTTTGAGCTGGAAAGAAGCGAACTTGACGAAATCTTCAGGCCTGACGTTGCTGCATTCAAAATGCTTGCCCAGATCCACTAGCCAATCGTCAGCATCGGTAGCCTCAACACAATTGCTGAACGTCTTTGGACCATTAGCGAGGAACTGGTTCAGAGTAGCAAAATGGTTCTGGTTGTTGCCTTGATTCCCTTGACTGCCTTGATTGCGCTCTTGGAGGATTTGCATGATCAACTGTGTATTTGCATTGGTTGCGGCCATCACAGCTTGCCAAGCCTCCGGAGGAGGTGGAGGTGGTGGCGGATCAGGATTCGGAGTCGTGCGCGTTGGGGGAGCCATCCTGAAGAGGTTGACCACCATTAGCACATAGATAGACAAATATTGAAGGTGAATCCAACGGAATGAAAATTGCAACATATAGTCTTCACATCCGAACAAAATGAACGAATGCACTTCTCTTGAAGTGGTCACATATTCCTAAATTGCGGAGCCACGTAGAATTAGGTAGAAGAGGTAAATCAACAAGGGATGGAATCAACATGTGACTTCGAAGCAATTCGAATACCACAACTCAAAATAAAACCAAGGACTGGCTTGCGGAATAAGCCGGAACAAACATATGATAGAGATTTCGTCCGAAGTTTTCGTGGTGGGACCTACACGGGCTCGATCGTACAACACCATCATGTACAAGGCAGTGCACATGATATATGAAGCGCCCCCGAGTCAGCATAGCCAAGGACTCTTTAAGACACAACGAGACCACTGTAAAATCGACCGTGAATAGGCGAACCACTAGACGTCGAACCCCAATTTCATATCATACATCTGTCAGAAGGATATCCTGAGAGCTACTAGAATTCCCACCTATGAAACTCCCGAAACTTTCCGGTTATGCAATCAGGTGTTGGGGATACGGGGGAAGCATAATATCTCACCCAAACTAGCAAATCCTACATCCAGCTGTATCCATCCTTCAACACATAACCAAGAAACCTTCGGAAACCATCTACCTCAACCTTCGAAAAGCATCCGTTATACAAGTTATGGCGATACTCCCGAACTCCCGCCCCAGTACTGGGTGGCGTCGAGGTTATCTCACCATCGAACTGCATAAAAGAGATTTTCGATATCAGCAAACATATCTCAAGTATACCAGAATTGCAACGATAAAATTATGATGACAACACCTCAGAGCTCAACTCCCCGGGACACTTCCACTAAACCCCTGACAGGAGGCACCAAGACAGTATTCTCATCATAAGCCATCGAAACAAATCCAAGATACTCGCGTGATCCTAAAAAAAATTTCGTGAAATTTGAGAAGAGAAGAGTCAAAACTCTACGTCAGGATGCCTTACCAGAGTGATGAGGAGACTGGGAAGTAAAAAGAATTCCTAAGCTCTCCGATATATAATTCCTAAATGACTCAAAACATTTTTCTAGACACAACTCGGCTGCTAAAAACGATCAAGCAATGGGGGCTCCTAAGGTCGGGGAAGGCTCTGATTACCAACTTGTAACGCCCTCGATGCGGCTATATCTCCCACGTGTCGAGGCACGACTTAGAGGCATAACCGCATTGAAAGCAATGTCGCAAGTTAGGAAATCATCACACATCCCATGTACATAAATAATATAAAGGGGTGGTACATAGTTGGCTTACACTCGCCACGTCACATCAAAGTACATAAATAACATACATCATCCAAACACTCATGGCCCGACTACGGCGCCAAAATAAAAGACAACACAACAAGCGACATAGGTCCCGATCACCCCAACTAGGCACCACTACTGATCATCAGGAAAAGACACATAGTAACGCTGAGAATCCTCGTTGTACTCCGACTTGAGCTCAAGCGCGCCATCTGGAGCTGTATCATCTGTCCCTGCATCTGGTGTAATAGTAATCTGTGAGCCACAGGGACTCAGCAATCTCGCACCCTCGCGATCAAGACTATTTAAGCTTAATAGGTAGGAAAGGGGTAATGTAAGTGGAGCTGCAGCAAGCGACTAGCATATATGGTGGCTAACTTATTCGCAAAAGAGAGCGAGAAGAGAGAGCAAGGCGCGAGCGAGGATCTAGAGAGCAACCTGCGCAAACATAACTCCAACACTGTGTCCGCTTCCCGGACTCCGCCGAGAAGAGGCCATCACGGCAACACACTCAGTTGATTCATTTTAATTAATTAAGGTTCAAGTTATCTACAACCGGACATTAACAAATTCCCATCTGCCCATAACCGCGGGCACGGCTTTCGAAAGATCAATCCCTGCAAGGGGGTCCCAACTTAGCCCATAACAAGCTCTCACGGTCAACGAAGGAATAGACCTCCACCCAAGACACACCGATCAGACTCGGTATCTCGGTACAACAAGACGATTCGACAGGTTAAAACAAGTCCAGCAACACCGCCCGAATGTGCCGACAAATCCCGATAGGAGCTGCACATATCTCGTTCTCAGGGCACACTCAGATGAGCAATCCATACAACTAAAACCAGCCCTCGAGTTTCCCCGAGGTGGCGCTGCACAGGGCTCTAGTTCGGACCAACACTCAGAGGAGCACTGGCCCGTGGGGGCTAAAATAAAAATGACCATCGGGCTCCGGAAACCCAAGGGAAAAAGGGGGGTAGGTGACAAATGGTAAAACCAATGTTGGGCATTGCTGGATAAGCTTTAATCAAGGCGAACTATCAAGGGGTTCCCATTATAGCCCAACCGCGTAAGGACGCAAAATCCGGGAACATAACACCGATATGACGGAAACTAGGGCGGCAAGAGTGGAACAAAACACTAGGCGAGAGGCCAAGCCTTCCACCCTTTACCAAGTATATAGATGCATTAAGATAACATGGCAATATAATGATATCCCAACAAGTAAATAAATGTTCCAACAAGGAACGGCTCCAATCTTCACCTGCAACTAACAATGCTATAAGAGGGGTTGAGCAAAGCGGTAACATAGCCAATCAACGGTTTGCTAGGACAATGGAGGGTTAGAGGCTGAACATGGCAATTGGGAGGCTGACAAGCAAGTGGTAGGCATCGTAGCATTGGCATAGCAAAAGAGCGAGCAAACTAGCATAGCAAATATAGTAGTGATTTCGAGGGTATGATCATCTTGCCTGCACAGTTGTCAGAGTTGACTGGATCCTCACAAGCAAACTCAACGGGCTCCTCGTTAGCGAACTCGTCTCCCGGCTCTACCCAACAACACAAACTAGCAACAATGATACAATCAACCACGTGCAAACTCCATCAATAATATGCAATGATGATATGCTATGCGGGATGCGATGCGGGATGCAAAATGCAAGACGTGACAGGAAATGCATGAACCTGGCCTCAACTTGGAAAACCAAGTGTGCCACTGGATAGAGGGGATGAAATCACTTGAAAACGATATAAAGATCATAGGAATCGGAGCTACGGTTTGGAAATGGCAAGTGTTTTACGAAATGAACCGGTCTACGATTTACAACAAGTAGGCATCTAGATGCAACGAAATGAACATGCTACAGCCACCAAACATGACAACAAAATACACGGCAGGGATGTACACAAGCTACTTAACAAAACACTAGCACCGAGCCACAGCCAAATTCATCCATTATGAGGTTCAAACAAGCATGGAAAAAACGCAAATGCATAACTGATTTCAGACTTAGTGAAATTAACACTAGTCTGAAATTTCAGCTCACGAAGCTCTCTTCGGAGCAGCAAAACAACATGATACTCAACCTGATTATGAAAAGTAAGAACATGGCATGGAGCTACTCAACAAGCTTAACGAAACACCCAAAGTGACCTGGGGCCAAAAGGGTTCACAAAATACTCTAACGAGCACACGAACATAGCTCATGCACAATCAGTTTTTAGACTTAGTGAAAATTGAGACATGCTGAAATTTAACTCACGAAGGCATGTAAACGAGCTCGATGCACTCACCATGTTGCAAGTCATAGCAAGGCAAGCATACATCCATAAATAAGACACAAAATGCTAGCTAGACATGGCAAGAACAATGGCATAGCATACACGGATCACTAACAATAGCATCGGCAAAATCGCAAACAAGTTGACGATCTGCCCAGATTAACCACGAAGCAAAAGTAGAGCTCGATTGACTCAAGCTAGAGCACTCCACATATGCAAACAAAGACATGGATGGATAGAGCATAACATGAATAACAAAACGCCCTTACTGATTATCCTCAAAAGAGGCACGGATCACTAGGAAACAAGCTGAACACATGGCATCATGAACTAAAATATCCCAGACTTAGTGAAATCCACTAAGTCCCTGAAAACAGAATTCTCAGGTGCCTCTCTTTGCAAGCTTGCACAAGTCACCACACACATCCTAAAAATGCAAGGTCAGCACCTCTGGAAAGAAGACAAAATGCTTAGCAATTCATCCCAAAGACTCATAGGCATATCATGCACACAATAATCGTGGCAAAAATGACAAAAGTCTATGATTAACTAACGGATCTGCAACTTAACTCATGAAGCCTCCTTCTAACAGCATTTTGGGCATCAAGATGAACTCAAATGAAAATGATGCAATGGAATAAATGATGTACATGTCAAGGCGAAGATTTTGATATATTATATGCCCAAGACGGAGCTATGGATGCGGAGATATGATCAGTCAAAGATTGCTCAAAAAATTAGGGTTCGGGAGAGAAAGTCAACCCAATTCTCAGATCTAGATCCGGATCCGGCCGGAGTTACTGTAGCAGTGGCGCGCGAACCGAGGTTCGTCGGGTTCTCGCCGGAGCAGGGGAAGAAGAGGAGGCCGGGGCGCCGGATCCGGGCTCGGGCGCCGCGATGGAGGCGGTGGTCCGCGGTGGTGACGGCGGTCCCGACCGGCGACGAGGACGGAGGGGAGCGGCGCGGTGGTCGGCATTGCGGCGGCTCGCCGGAGAGGCGCACGGCGGCGGGGCGCGGCCGGATGCGGGGAAGAAGGCGCGGGCGTGAGCGAGCTGGATCTGGCCCGTAGGGGCGAGGAGCGGGCCTCCCGCGGGCCGGCGGGCTTCGGCGGCGGCGGAGAGCTGGAGCGCCACGTGGCGGCGCGCGGTTGGCGGAGGCGGGCGGCGGCGGACGTATCCGGCGCGGGCGGACAATGTCCGCGCGTCGGAGGGGATTTTAGGGTTTCGGAGGAGAGGGGAGATCCGAAAACGGGAGGGGGTATTTATAGAGGTAGAGAGAGCTAGGAGTGTCCAAATGAGGTGCGGTTTTCGGCCACGCGATCGTGATCGAACGCTCTAGGACATGGAGCAGAGTTTGGTGGGTTTTGGGCCAAATTGGAGGGGTGTTGGGCTGCAACACACACGAGGCCTTTTCGGTTCCTCGGTTAACCGTTGGAGTATCAAACGAAGTCCAAATGGTACGAAACTTGACAGGCGGTCTACCGGTAGTAAACCAAGGCCGCATGACAAGTCTCGGTCCAATCCGGAAATGTTTAATCCCCACACACGAAAGAAAGCTAGAAATGGCCACCGGAGGAGAACGAAGCGCCGGAATGAAAAACGGACAACGGGGAAAATGCTCGAATGCATGAGATGAACATGTATGCAAATGCAATGCATGTGATGACATGATATGAGATGCATGAAAACGAAAACAACACATGGAGACAAAGGCCCGAACCCGAGAAATAAATATAACTTAACGCCGGAAACGGCAAGAGTTGGAGTACATATTGGGAAAGTTATATCTGGGGCGTTACAGATGTGGAGGGGTATTTATAGCCTCCACACAAAATCCAACCGTTACACACAATTTATCAATCTCGGTGGGACCGAATCAGAAAACTCGGTCGTACTGAAATAGTAAATCTAGTGACCGTTAGGAATTTCGGTGGGATTGACATGCAACTCGGTAGGACCGATTCGGTTAGGGTTTGGGCATAACGTAATCTCGGTGAGACCGATTGCACAAACTCGGTGGGACCGAGTTTGGCAATAAGCTAACGAGAGAGTTCGTCAAGTAAACTCGGTGGGACCGACTCGCTCTTTCGGTGAGACCGAAAAGTTACAAGAAGGAAACATAGAGTTTACATTGCATTCTCGGTGGGACCGATTCACTCTTTCGGTGAGACCGAAAAGTTACAAAAGGGAAACAGAGAGTTTGCAAGCCCATCTCGGTGAGACCGAGATCCTTATCGGTAGGACCGAATTGCTAGGGTTTGGCAGTGGCAAATGACAAGTGAAACTCGGTGGCGCCGGATTGAAAGAATCGGAATGACCGAGTTTGGCTTAGGGTTTAGGTCATTTGTGGATATGGGAAAGTAGCTGAGGATTTTGGAGCATATCATTAAGCACATAAAGCAAGAGGCTCATTAAGCAACACCTCATCCCTCCTTGATAGTATTGGCTTTTCCTAAGGACTCAATGTGATCTTGGATCACTAAAATATAAAATGAAGAGTCTTGAACTTTTGAGCTTGAGCCAATTCTTTGTCCTTAGCATTTTGAGGGTTCCACTTTCACATCCATGCCATGCCAATCATTGAGCTTTCCTGAAATAATTATCTTGAAATAGCGTTAGCTCAATGAGCTATATGTTGTTATGAATTACCAAAACCACCTAGGGATAGTTGCACTTTCAATCTCCCCCTTTTTGGTAATTGATGACAACATATAGATCAAAGCTTCGACAAATGATAATAAGCATGAAATATATCGTCGCTTTGAGAAGTATGTGACAAGTAAGAGCTCCCCCTAAATTTTTGCATATTTAAAATTTGCTTTGGACTGCAAATGCACAAGGAGTTAGAATCATGGGTTACTCTTTCATGTCACATACATCTTGGTGGAGCGCTCAAAAATGATAAGATTGAAATACATGCACTCATCACCAAGAATAGTGAATGATCACAAAAGATAGATAGAATGATAATATTTAAGCAAGCATTAAGCAAACATTAAGTGTAGCTTATGATCAAACACATGATCATTGATGTACCACAAACATAAGGACGTAGTATCTCACACACAAGCAAACAAAGTTCGAAAAACCACCAAATAAAACAAGAGAGAATAAAAGCAACACTCTCTCTCAAAGCCTATGATCTATACATTTTCTCCCCCTTTGGCAACAAGTTACCAAAAAGTTCCTAGAAAATGCATAGTGCTATGTCGACGCTCAGGCTTGATCTTCAGGTGGTGGTGGAGTCTGGAGCACTCCAAGGACGAAGCCTTCGGTAGACGTGGTCGGAGTTGAGGCTGAAGTGGATGCTGGAGCTGGTGGAACTGAGGCTGTGGCTAGCGCAGATGTTGTAGCTCTGGTGTCAGCAACTGGCAGTGCAGACGACCTCGGACCTCGTGGCACCCTGGCAAAAGCATCAGTCGTGGTCCTGCCTCTCCTCTCATTCATGTCCTCCTAGAGCTGCTCCACGGCAGTCTGTATCTCTGTCACCTTGATGTCCAAGTCATAGAACCTCTATTCCATGATCCTCTCTAAGCTGGCCTGGTTCTGAGTCAGGGTGGCAAGTCATTGCTCAATCCGCAGGGTGGACGCAATCAGGTAACCAAGCTGCTCTTGTTTGGTTTTCAGGAAGTAATCAGATGCCTCCGCTTGAGTAGGCATCCTGGCAGCTTTCTCCTTCTTCGCCGCCTCCTTCTGAGCTTGTGCATGGGTAGATGATGGCTCATTCTCAGTCATGACCACTTGGTTATCCTCGAAGTCTGGACGGATGGGCAGGTGTTCCTTATCCAAGAGGTATATGCCCGTGCCCATCTTGGAGTTGATGAGCTCCTGAATCTGTGGGGCATATCCACAGCTCCTCTTATGGTCTGCTGATGTCCTCTTGATTGTTTCCACTATGAGACTCATGACTTTGAATTTTTGAGGCACGTCAAAGACATGAAGCAAATTGATCGCGTGACCTCTGATCATCTTGTGATCTCCAAACTTGGGCAGAAGAGTGTGCCTAAGGATCCAGTTGATCATAGGCAATCCTGACAGAAGATAGTGCACTGAGCCAAACTTGAACATGTCAAGTGCTTCATTCGGAATCTCCTTGTACATGTTGGACATAGAGTTGTGGTCCATCTTCTTCTTGGCATAAATGTCCAAGTCATCATCCTGCTCCTCTGGGGCATTGATCAACTTCGCCCATTCCTCAACAGTGGATTGGTACCTTGTACCCTCTGACATCCAAGTGATCCTGCCAGCCGAATAGAAGTGTGCTATGGAGTAGAATTGCATGATTAGCTCCTCGTTCCACTTTGTGAGCTTCTGCCCAACAAAGTCTGCCACTCCACACGCACTAAAGCTGTCATATACTCCAGGGTAGTGTTCCTCATTCTCCTTCATGTAGGTCCAGTCGACCCATCTCATGTCACATACAATTGGCTTCTTGTCAAGCAAAACAGTCTCATAGAAATCCTGCTGCTCCTTGGTATGAAACCTGTAGTCCACTATAGTCCTTCTCCTAGAAGCATACGGATCTGTTTCTCTCCACTTCCTCAGCCCTGAATCTCTCCTGAGCTTCATATCCTCAGCCACAGGATGAGCATCGTTGTGGTCTGGGAACTTGGGCTTGAGCTTCCTAAGGACATTCTCTTCTTCTTCTTCCTCTGCAACTTCAGGCACTGGGGCCTTGTTCTTCTCAGTGGCTGGGATGCTTCTGGTGTTTCTCTTTGGTGCACTCTTAGGCTTAGATGCAGCCTTGGGTGCTTCCTTGGGCTTGGATGCAGTTGTCCCTGACCTTATGGCATCTCCCATAAGTTTGGCTGCCTTGGGTGCTGGTGTAGCAACCTCATCTTCTTCCTCCTCATCTACCATGATGGAGGCCTTCCAAAGCACTCTGACCACAGTCTTCTTCACTCTTTCTTTCCTCTTTTTGCCCTCAGCAGCAACGGGCTCAATGGGAGCAGGCTTCACAGTTGAAGCTCTAGCCTTTGACATGGGCTGCCTGCCTGCTGGCCTTTTGATTTTAAGGCCTGGCTTTGTGCCTTGAGCTGGCTCAACTCTCTTTGATGTGGGCTCTTCCTCTGCCACATAGTCCTCATCTTCAGAATCAGAAGTTCTCTTCTTCCTTTGTCTAGTGGCAGCCTTAGGCAGGTTGCTGGGTGTGCTCCTGCTGCCATCATCTGAGGAACTTGAGGGGCTAGTGCCCTCACTCAACTATACTTGCTGCTCTGACAAGTTCTGGCTGTCACTCTGGTCTGACATGATGCAAACTGACTGCTGACCCTGTGAATAGATTATAGATGAGATAGAGTGGATGAGCATCACAAAATGCAGAGATTTTTGCAAAAGAATAATTCAAAAACTTAGTTTTAGTTTCCCACTGAGATCATCTCGGATCTACCGATTTTCAAACTCGGTGACACCGAAGCAGTTTTGGCACCAGAACTAGTGAACTCGGTCAGACCGAGTCATAGTTCGGTGGCACCGAGACTGCTAGGGTTTCACAGAGTTCCAAAATCGGTCACACCGATAAGTAATTCTCGGTCAGACCGAGTTTTACTTGTGCAATGGCATAAGCCAAATCGGTGGGACCGAGTTTTTCAACTCGGTGGGTCCGAGATGGTTTCGGCGGAAACCTAACCCTAAAATTTTCGAATTAAACCTAATCTGCAAGTTCATTGACTGGATAGGAGTTTATCAAACGTGGCAAGAATCATGATGATCATAATGTGCTAGGAATCGGATTGGAGAATAGCACAAAGATCGAGTCCATACCCTAGTTTGGCGGAGACTTGCTACGGCAGCAACGGCGGGGCAGAAATCCCGTTGACGGCGACGGAGACCAGCGACTTGAGGCTGCTGGCGGCGAGGAGGACGATCCGGAGACCCAGGAGGCAGAGCGAGCTATGCGCGGGCGAAGAGGTTTCGGAGAAATTTCCAAAATTCTGCCCGTCACTATATATAGCCCGACCCTGTCGGTGTGACCGAGTGGAACAACTCGGTGGCACCGAGATGCAAAACTGTATACAGTTACTGCAACTCGGTGTGACCGAGTGGTTCAAATCGGTTGCACCGAGATCGAAAACCTAGATCAACTTAATGATCTCGGTAGGACCGAAAGTATGGTATCGGTCAGACCAAGAATCACAAAGAGGTTTTGGAAGTTTAAGTCTATGACGATCGAGGACTCCGAGCGCTCCTCACACAGAGTGGTTCGAATCTGACTTGATCAAGTTTTGTGATGTGGCATGAATAGAGTTTGAGACGAGAAAAGCATAGATAGCTAGAGGAGGTTCTTAGGCATTCTTGTCCATCCACTTGGCAAGAGAAGATAAAGCCAAACAATCAAAACAACAAGTGGATGTCCTCGAATGAGTAAAATATGCAACCAACATGCTCACACAATAAGATGGCAAATGAAATATGTGTCAAAGCATGCACAAACAATTCTAGCATCTATCAAGCAATTTGCGATGACTAGGTCATCTATATATGAGTATATTGACTTAGGAGTCAAGTGAGAACACTTGATCGTAGGTCATACTCATCGTTTAAGCTCGAGTGGGTTACCACTTTTACATAAAGCATTGTTGTATTCACATCTTTAGAGTTGCTTTAGCTCAAGTCTTAGAGTAAAGCTCCCCCTAGATGTGATATCCCCCCTAAGAGGGACGAACTAACCTTGGGTTTTGTCGATGATGACTTCATGTAGATGTTGAAGATGTGGATGCTCAATGTTGATGTAGATCACTTGGAGCTATCCATTTGAGTGAATTGCACTTTCAATACCTACATGGGTTAGTCCCACAAGGAACAAACAAGGATATCCATAGACATAGAGTGATGCATACACAAGATGATGTCCATGAAAACTTTAGGTTACCTTGTCCCTTGTCTTACCAACAAGAGGGTTTGTGACTCCTTGAACTAGTGCATGATGTGGAAGTTGATTGCACTTGTTCTTGCCAAAATGATGAGAGTGAAATATGTTGGCGGAGTCACCCTCAAGAACTCTCTAGTTCTTTTTCTTTTGGATCCACACCATCTTGATGGGAATCCTTGGAGTTGTAGTCGTACTTGATGAAGTGGAACTTGACGTGGTCTTGGGAATCCACTTGACTAAGGTCTTAGGAGCTTCTTCAAATGCATCAATCTCCTCTTGAAGCTTGTCCTTGCCTTTTTGCTTGTAGTCTTGTGGTGGAAGATCATCTTGAGCTTGTGTCCCCTTGAAAGAGGTGTCATACTTCTCTTGTTGAGGAACAAACTTTGTCTTGGGGTATTGATCTTCTTCCCATTCAACTCCATTGGCATTGAACTTTCGTTCAAAACCAACACCTTGATTCTTCCGGTGCATTCCTTGCTTGCGCACAATTTCCTCAAATTGCTTACTCCCGGCAAGGCTTTTGTACACTCCTTTCTCTATAGTCCCCTTCAATAAGCTATTTTCTTGCTCAAGTGTAACTTGGCTAAGAGAATCATTAGTGGAATCAAGAGAACTACTAGAAGCAACAATATTGGATTTAGCATGATCATTGTTACTACTAGAGGAAGAATCTTTCTTGTTCTTGTTACTAGACTTGAATTGAGGCATGTAAGTAGATAATAGTAAACGCTTGGCAATGTAAGAAGAACTTTTCTTGCGGAGATCATCATTGATTGCTTTTAAGAACTCATGCTCTTGCTCAAGATTGAGCTTTTCAAAGCATAATTTCTCATGAGCTCTTAAAAGTTCTCGATGATCTTCGAAGATAGTTTCATGAGCTAACTTAAGAGTGTTGAGTTCTTTAGTTAGAGCCTCAATCTTCTCCTTATCATTGTCATTTGTTTTAGCATGATTAATTGATGTTTCATCATAGTACTCATCACTAGAGTTGTCAACAAACAAGTCATCATCACCCAACAAGTCATCTTCATCACTATTAAAATCAACATACTCGGGGTGTGTTACCTTAGGACCTTTGGTCATGAAGCATCTTGCAATTCCTTCATTTGGTGAGTCAAATATGTCGTAGGAGTTGGTTGACACAAGTGCTAGGCCGGCAACACCTTGATCTTGAGTATCTTCGGAGTCGGAGTGATAACTTCTCTCGGAGTGGCTGTCGGAGTCGGAGCCGGATACCCATTCACCAACATGAGCTTGATGTCTTCGTTTTGTGTAGCTCCTTGATGATTTTTCGTTCCTTTCCGAATCCTTGCTTCTCCGTGAGTATCTTCGTTCATAACGATCATCTCTACTCCTTCTCTCTCTTGGTGGTGATTCTTTGCTTCTTCTTTTTGGAGAATCTTCTCTTCTTTTGTAGGGAGCCGTACACTCATTGGAATAGTGTCCGGGTCTTCCACAATTATAGCAGTTTCGCTCTCGACTAGAAGATCTTTTGTCATTGTATGACCTTGACTTGAAGCTTCTATCTTTGCTTCTAGTCTTGTAGAACTTGTTGAAGTTCTTCACCATTAAGCTTAATTCTTCATTGAAGGTTTGTTTCTCACTTGATGATGTGGGGACTTCACATGAGGCTTTGTAGGCACCACTTGATTTGTTTAGAAGTTCCTCTTTATCCTTGAGTGACATCTCATGAGCAACAATCCTTCCAATCACTTCCGTTGGCTTGAGATCTTTGTAATTGGGCATCATTTGAATCAATGTGCACACGGTATCATATTTCCCATCCAAGGCTCTTAGGATCTTCTTGATGATGAATCTATCGGTCATCTCTTCACTCCCAAAGTCGGCAATCTCATTTGTGATGAGAGCAAGCCTAGAGTACATCTCGGCGACACCTTCACCATCCTTCATCTTGAACTTGTCACGTTGACTTTGGAGCACATCCAACTTGGATTCCTTGACGGAGTCGGTACCTTCGTGCATATCAATCAAAGTGTCCCAAATTTCCTTTGCATTCTCAAGGCGGCTTATTTTGTTGAATTCTTTGGGGCACAATCCGTTGAAGAGAATATCACAAGCTTGAGCATTGTACTGCAACATCTTCAACTCATCTGCAGTAGCTTCACGGTTTGGTTCCCTCCCATCAAAGAACTCACCTTGCAAGCCAACACAAACAATAGCCCATACGGCGGGGTTATGTCCAAGAATATGCATTTTCATTTTATGCTTCCAACTAGCAAAATTAGTACCATCAAAGTAAGGACCTCTACGGTGATAATTTCCCTCGCTAGACGCCAAACTCTCCTAGGTTGTGAAACCAAGGCTATGACCACCAAAAGCTATGAAGATCAAGGCAAATGGAGACCAAAGCTCTAATACCACTTGTAGGATCGAAAGTATGTCTAGAGGGGGGGTGATTAGACTACTTGACCAAATAAAAACTTAACCTTTTCCCAATTTTAGTTCTTGGCAGTTTTTAGCTATCTTAGGACAAGTCAAGCAATCATTACACAATTCAAGCAAGCATGCAAACAGTATATTGGCAGCGGAAAGTAAAGCATGCAACTTGCAAGAATATAAAGGGAAGGGTTTGGAGAATTCAAACACTATTGGAGACACGGATGTTTTTCCCGTGGTTCGGATAGGTGGTGCTATCCTACATCCACGTTGATGGAGACTTCAACCCACGAAGGGTAACGGTTGCGCGAGTCCACGGAGGGCTCCACCCACGAAGGGTCCACGAAGAAGCAACCTTGTCTATCCTGCCATAGCCATTGCCCACGAAGGACTTGCCTCACTAGCGGTAGATCTTCACGAAGTAGGCGATCTCCTTGCCCTTACAAACTCCTTGGTTCAACTCCACAATCTTGTCGGAGGCTCCCAAGTGACACCTAGCCAATCTAGGAGACACCACTCTCCAAGAAGTAACAAATGGTGTGTTGATGATGAACTCCTTGCTCTTGTGCTTCAAATGATAGTCTCCCCCAACACTGAACTCTCTCTCATAGGACTTGGATCTTGTGGAAAGAAGATTCGAGTGGAAAGCAACTTGGGGAAGGCTAGAGATCAAGATTCATATGGTTTCAATGGAATATCTTGGTCTCAATACATGAGTAGGTGGTTCTCTCTCAGAACATATGAGTTGGAATGGTGTATGTGTTCTAATGGCTCTCTCCACGAGTGAAGAGGAGGTGGAGGGGTATTTATAGCCTCCACACAAAATCCAACCGTTACACACAATTTATCAATCTCGGTGGGACCGAATCAGAAAACTCGGTTGGACCGAAATAGTAAACCTAGTGACCTTTAGGAATTTCGGTGGGACTGACATGCAACTCGGTAGGACCGATTCGGTTAGGGTTTGGGCATAACGTAATCTCGGTGAGACCGATTGCACAAACTCGGTGGGACCGAGTTTGGCAATAAGCTAACTAGAGAGTTGGTCAAGTAAACTCGGTGGGACCGACTCGCTCTTTCGGTGAGACCGAAAAGTTACAAGAAGGAAACATAGAGTTTACATTGCATTCTCGGTGGGACCGATTCGCTCTTTCGGTGAGACCGAAAAGTTACGAAAGGGAAATAGAGAGTTTGCAAGCCCATCTCGGTGAGACCGAGATCCTTATTGGTAGGACCGAATTGCTAGGGTTTGGCAGTGGCAAATGACAAGTGAAACTCGGTGGCGCCGGATTGAAAGAATCGGTATGACCGAGTTTGGCTTAGGGTTTAGGTCATTTGTGGATATGGGAAAGTAGTTGAGGATTTTGGAGCATATCATTAAGCACATAAAGCAAGAGGCTCATTAAGCAACACCTCATCCCTCCTTGATAGTATTGGCTTTTCCTAAAGACTCAATGTGATCTTGGATCACTAAAATATAAAATGAAGAGTCTTGAACTTTTGAGCTTGAGCCAATTCTTTGTCCTTAGCATTTTGAGGGTTCCACTTTCACATCCATGCCATGCCAATCATTGAGCTTTCCTGAAATAATCATCTTGAAATAGCATTAGCTCAATGAGCTATATGTTGTTATGAATTACCAAAACCACCTAGGGATAGTTGCACTTTCACTTCCTCAACATCTCGACGTTCATCGTCGTGTGCGAGGCCTTTCTCCGCATCTCACCACACTTTGGCTTACGGCTGAAGATCTTTAATGTGAAGCCAAAGGTAGTGGGCGGCGAGCACGCCGAGTGCGGAGGCGCCATGGTGAGCAAGATGCCCAACGTCACGTGGCCAACAGGTACTTCCAATGATTCCGTCAAAGGGTGGCAGCAGCAGTGGTTTTACATCACTAAGCCGCGCGGCACGAAATGGGCCGCTGCTCCTGAATTCCGATCCGGAGCCCCCCTGCGGCTTACGTCCTGGCCCAAGAAGGGCCTGGATTGGTCTTCGTCCGACGAGCTGTCGGCGCTCCAAACACGTGTCAAGGATATGGAAGACAAGAATATCAAACTTGTCAATATAGTCCAGGTGATGTTAGTTCGCCGGATCCTTCCTTGTCAACACCGGGCTTGCAACTTATGGGAATTCAACCTGGCCAAGCACCAGACCCTGCGAGATCTCTTTAGCTCCTCACACAAAGTCATATGGAAGGTGCTTTTTAAGTCTGACAAATCATGGTCAGACTCAGCTGAGGACCGCGGGTACCACCTGTCCCGCCCCGTAAGTTCGGTAAGCCATTATAAGTTTTATTCTCATAACCCAAGGGAAACGCTTAATGTGTTTTCCACAACTCCCCTAGGGCTGGACGAAGAAGGCGGGGTGGATCTACTGTCCGGACCCGCTACCTAAAAAACTTGTCGACCCGCTTCTAACGAAGATGCTGGTCCTGGCGCCCTACAAGGTGCCGAAGAAGAAGGCCGAGAGAGAGGCCAAGAAGACCAGGGCGGCCTCCGTCATCTTGGCGCCTCGGATACGATATCCGAAGACTCCAATGCCCGTTCTTCCTCCGAAGAGGACGAGGAGGAGGAGGAAGATGAATCCCCAGCGGGGGGAAGAAAGAAAAGTACAGCCTCCACATCCTTAGAGGCCGAGTCGCCTAAGAAGGGAAAAACTCCTCTTCCAGAGGAGTCCGCCGCCACTGATAGCAGCCCGGAGTGGGATCCCAGGGCTCAGCCACTGGTGAACTCGTGAGTATATAAAATCCGAACATTTTTATGCGTCCAGACTCATCATGGCACAATATTTTAATCTGGGCCATACTTTTTGCAGTCTGACAAGGTCCCGCGCTGAGCAATCCTTGTCGGAGGATTTGCTAGTCTCGGATGCTATGCAGAGCGGGACACCCCCAAAGGCCCCTTCCCCCAAACAAGTGAATGACACTGAGGCTTCGTCCCATGAGGACCCAGGCCAAGGAGGGGGGAGATTGCGAAGGTGGCGTCAGGATGTCAAACTTCAGGGGCCGGACACATGGGAGAGAAGGCTCCCAAGGGCGTCGTCGGCAGGAGCCATCTTGAATTCGGCCCCCAGCCGGACGCAATTCCGGAGACCAATATGGTTCCAGAATCAGGCAAGCGGCCCCCCTCGGCTAGAGGGGGTGTACCTGTTCCACTGGCAACCTCTGTCCAACCAGAGGTGCTGGATACTTTATTGGCGGTGCTGAAAAGCGCCTCCATCGTCGATAAACATCGCGCCCTTATGGGAGTGGTGATTGAGAAGATTCAGTCTGCGGAGAGTGGACTGAATAAAGCCTGTATTAGCCTTATAAGAGGCTTTGAGGTATGTTTTATGAGGTTTCGAAGAGTGTCACAGTATAGATAGTAGCCCCTGATACACTGTTCGGTGAGAGAAAGAACCGGACAGAGGATCAAATCTATGTTCACAGGAGACTCACTTGATGACATTTACCTCTCTTCTTTTATAAACAGGCGTCTTTAGAGACTTCCGCCTCTCATACTGCGGAGGTCTCCGGACTAAATTAAAGTCTGGAGCGGGCCAAAGAAGAATTGGGCCAGTTGAAAAGGCAGTTGGAGGATAAACAAGGTATGCACAAACCTTGCTCACATTCAGTGCGAACGAATTTAAAATGTGTTTTATGATTTGCGCCAGGGGCGATGACCGAAGTCGAGGCTCTTAAGAAGGATGTTGCCGAGGCCGAGAGAGAGGCAGGCACAGAGCGGGCTCTTCGTGAGAAGCATGAGGCTAGGGTTATTGAAGCTGAGCAAGAGCTTCAAGAGGTCGTGAAAAATGCGAGGCCTTGGAGCAGAGTCTAACGTAGAAAGAATCCGAACTTACCAAGGCTCATCAAGCCGCATGCGATGCCTAGGGGGAAACCGAACGTGCCCTGCAGGAGATCCAAGAGGCGAGGAAGATCACGGTGGGTAAGGCTTGTTCCATGTAAGGCAAGTATTCGGGGAGAAAATCATGTTTCTAATCTTGAGTTCGGATTTCTCCAGGGGTATTCGTGGAGCTGCCATGCAGCATATCTGATGCCGCACAATTCTACCGAGTCGAAGAAAGGAACATTGCGGATAAGATCTTCTGGTCACAGTATCTGGCACCGAATTGTCTGGTGCCTTTTGCCGATCAACTGAAGCAGCTGATCGAACTGCATAAGGCGGCCGAGCTAGCCATGAAGGATTTGATTATCCGGCTATGGCCTGCTGAGCCGATTCCAAGCAGCTACTTCGGGCTCGTGAAGCGGCTTGCGAGTGCCTGCCCTCGACTGGACATCGTCAAGCGGTCGGTCTGTATAGAGGGTGCATGAATGGCCTTTGCCTGCGCAAAGGTGCACGCGGGGAAGATGGATGCTGAAAAGCTGGTGACCGAGGGACCGTCAGAGGGAAAGGAGCACCGCAAGCCTGAGTTATATTTTTAAAGTGTCCTGAAAGGATCCTGCCTTGAGGCAGAGCAATGCACCAACGACATTATATTTCCATGAATACAATCATGTTATCCTTTGTAATGTTGAACAAGGTCATTTCTATTATTTATTTCCTGTTATATGAAAGTTTATCCTCCTGCGCGGCTGTTTTATATATTAATCCTGAGAGTTGGCCAGTCGTCGGCTTCTACCCCCACATAGGAAGTACCGGGGTGTTTCGGATAAACCTAATCACTCTTTATCCCAGTTTTGGGTCCTTCGAAGGAGGTGTTCAGCACAACGAACCAGGCAATCGGACTATAGGGCTTTATCACTCTCACTTAGCCATGGGAGCTTTAGAAAAGGAAGGTAGGCGCAGCCCCTGGTGTTCGGAAGACCGCACGAGGGGCTCTATAAGCACCTGATCGGAAGAAAAGCCGATCCATCGCACGCTACATTGGTTATGGCATTATGTGGGAGGAATCCTTAAAGATTTTACAACCTCTCGAATAGCTGACCAGCCCTTGTCGTATCATGACAGTCAATTTTCGGCTTTCTCTACTGAGGTGCTCGTCCGGAAGAACCAGGACACAATTGCAGTAGTTCTCCCTGTGCCGCCTTAGAGGATATAGCGGAACGTAAGGCAGCACAACATGGGATCCAGGCAAACCCAACATTTGACCCAAGACATGATTCAGAGCTGATGCATATAATGCTATAAGTTCAGGGTGCCGAACTAACATGAAGGTGTTCGGACTTTATCGCCGTATTATGGGTAAAACGAAGCCCCTGGCATATTAAGGCATATCGCGGTGTACGGATGCCATTTGACAAAAGAGTTTCAATAAGGGATAACGGCAGATAAGCGTCATATAAATCCACATGTTGTATTTGAATAATACGTCGATGTGTATGAGTACATGTAATGTAATAAAAAGAGAAAGTGGCTGCGGAACATACTGAGACCAGGCGGGAAGAATCTGTGTGCAGATCTGGAGTGTAGTCGGATGGTCATCGAGGGGAATATCTAAGGTTCCCTTGCGCATTCGAGCTGTTTCCATATCACCGGTCCTGGCCTGGGCAAAAATGAACCTATAAAGAAAATGCAAGAAATGTTTGTGTGGCACAGAGCGGTTGAGCCGTAGTATGTGGCCTGTCCTGGCTTTTGTTGGAGTGTTGAATAGAGCTCTGGACGAGCCGGGCTATCCTGTCGCGAAGCAGTTTGGAGTCCTTTGGCGGTGTCCGGGAGCTTGGCCGTCGACTCGAGGTTCGATTGAAAGGTGCCCCTTCTGTTGTCAAAGCAGCGGTATACTCTTTGGTGCCGATGGGGGAGTTCGGCCTTGCCATTAACCGTGATGACGCCGCGCGGACCAGGCATCTTGAGCTTACGGTAGGCATAATGTGGCACCGCGTTAAATCGAGCGAACGCGGTTCGTCTGAGTAGTGCCTGATAATCACTGCGAAAGGGGACGATGTCGAAGATTAAAACTTCGGCACGGTGATTGTCCGGTGATCCGAAGACTACCTCAAGGGCGATGGAGCCTATACAGCTGGCCTCCACACCTGGTATAATACCTTTAAAGGTGGCTTTAGTGGGCTTGATCATCGAATGATTGATACCCATCTTGCGCACTGATGTCTACTACACAACCTTCTTCTTGTAGACGTTGTTTGGCCTCCAAGTGCAGAGGTTTATAGGACAGTAGCAAATTTCCCTCAAGTGGATGACCTAAGGTTTATCAATCTGTAGGAGGCATAGGATGAAGATGGTCTCTCTCGAGCAACCCTGCAACCAAATAACAAAGAGTCTCTTGTGTCCCCAACACACCCAACACAATGGTAAATTGTATAGGTGCACTAGTTCGGCGAAGAGATGGTGATACAAGTGGTATATGGATGGTACATAATAGTTTTTGTAATCTGAAAATATCAAAACAGCAAGGTAACGAATTGTAAAAGTGAGCGTAAACGGTATTGCAATGCTAGTAAAAAAGGCCTAGGGTTCATACTTTCACTAGTGCAAGTCCTCTCAACAATAATAACATAATTGGATCACATAACTATCCCTCAACATGCAACAAAGAGTCACTCCAAAGTCACTAATAGTGGAGAACAAACGAAGAGATTATGGTAGGGTACGAAACCACCTCAAAGTTATTCTTTCCAATCAATCTGTTGGGCTATTCCTATAAGTGTCACAAACAACCCTAGAGTTCGTACTAGAATACCACATTAAGACACAAATCAACCAAAACCCTAATGTCACCTAGATACTCCAATGTCACCTCAAGTATCCGTGGGTATGATTATATGATATGCATCACACAATCTCAGATTCATCTATTCAACCAACACATAGAACCTCAAAGAGTGCCCCAAAGTTTCTATCAGAGAATCACGACGAAAACGTGTGCCAACCCCTATGCATAGGTTCATGGGCGGAACCCGCAAGTTGATCACCAAAACATACATCAAGTGAATCACATGGTATCCCATTGTCACCACAGATACGCACGGCAAGACATACATCAAGTGTTCTCAAATCTTTAAAGACTCAATCCGATAAGATAACTTCAAAGGGAAAACTCAATCCATTACAAGAGAGTAGAGGGGGGAAGAAACATCATAGGATCCAACTATAATAGCAAAGCTCGCGATACATCAAGATCGTATCACCTCAAGAACATGAGAGAGAGAGAGATCAAACACATAGCTACTGGTACATACCCGCAGCCCCGAGGGAGAACTACTCCCTCCTCATCATGGAGAGCACCGGGATGATGAAGATGGCCATCGGAGAGAGATTCCCCCTCCGGCAGGGTGCCAGAACGGGTCTAGATTGGCTTTCGGTGGCTGTGGAGGCTTCTGGCGGCGGAACTCCCGAGCTACTGTGCTCCCCGATCTTTTTAGGGTATATGGAGATATATAGGCAGAAGGAGTACGTCAGGGGAGCCACGAGGGGCCCACGAGGGTGGAGGGTGTGCCCAGGGGGGTGGGCGTGCCGCCTACCTCGTGGCCTCCTCGAAGCTTCCCTTACGGGGACTCCAAGTCTCCCGGGCTTCTTCTGATCCAAAAATAAGTTCCGTGAAGTTTCAGGTCAATTGGACTCCGTTTGATTTTCCTTTTCTGCGATACTCTAAAACAAGGAAAAAAACAGAAGCTGGCACTGGGCTCTGGGTTAATAGGTTAGTCTGAAAAATCATATAAAAAAGCATATAAATGCAAATAAAACATCCAAGGTTGATAATATAATAGCATGGAACAATCAAAAATTATAGATATGTTGAAGACGTATCACGCACTATGTCCTGGTAAAGCAGGTTTAGACTGCTGCCTCCGTCCATAAGGACTCATTTGAGGTGGAACCCGTCAATTTTTGGGTCGAGGACTAGTGTGGCTGAATTGCCTTGATTGGTATTAACCGAACGATCCGTGTGGTTGAAGGTGATCGGCCCTAGTTTATATTGCGGGGCGACTATTTCCATTAAGTGACATCCCTAAGGGTGCGCATCCATTCCGGGTTGGAAGTGTGGGTGCGTTTACCACGTTCACCGTTTGGATTTGTGGGGGAAATTTATTTTGCCCTCCAGTATTCGGTGATCTGGGCTCCTCGTCGCCATCATCGCTTTGAGGCCCCTTCTCCTTGTTTTCGGCACCTGACCTGCCAGCTTGTTTGAATACCCAGCATTCTCTATTGGTATGATTGGCTGGTGTTCCTGGGGTGCCATGAATTTGGCATGGACGGTCGAGTATGTGGTCCAGACTAGACGGGCCCGAATTGTCATTTTTGAATGGCCTTTTTCCGCTGACCGTACTTAGAGCCACTGAATCTGGCATTGATTGCCGTGTCTTCGGCGTTACCACCATTTTTGCGACACTTGTGTTTGTCACGCCGGGGTTTTTCGTTGCTATCTCTGGCCTCTGATGTGCCAGGATTGCTTGTTGTGTTGTTGCTACGGGCCAACCAGCTATCCTCGCCCGCGCAAAAGCGGGTCACGAGTGTCGTGAGGGCTGCCATGGATTTTGGCTTCTCTTGGCCGAGATGCCGGGCAGGCCACTCGTCACAAATCTTATGTTTAAAGGCCGCTAGGGCTTCGGCATCTGGACAGTCGACAATTTGGTTCTTTTTAGTTAGGAACCGAGTCCAGAATTTCCTGGCTGACTATTCGGGCGGTTGGGTTATGTGACTTAAATCATCAGCATCCGGTGGTCACACATAAGTGCCCTGGAAGTTGTCCATAAATGCGTCTGCCAGGTTCTCCCCACTTCCGATGGAGTTTGTCGACAAGATATTCAGCCAATGCTGAGCCGGCCCTTTGAGTTTTAGTGGGAGATACTTGATGGCGTGTAGATCATCCCCGCGGGCCGTGTGAATGTGGAGGAAGAAATCCTCTATCCATACCGCGGGGTCTGTAGTACCATCATATGATTCAATGTTCATGAGTTTAAACCCTTCTAGGAATTCATGATCCATTACTTCATCAGTGAAGCATAGGGGGTGTGCGGCGCCTCTGTGCCGGGCTATATCACGACGCAGTTCATACGAGTCTTGTCTGCTGTATTCCCCGCCGGATTTGCTTTTAGTATATCTGGCGTGATGGTCATCGTCATGCGTTGGGGCGCGCCCCCGTGATCCGTAGATCGATCTTGTATGCCCTGCTTTGTTTTCCAATACGTCTCGCAGGTCGTGCGTGTAGCCCTGGGCCTTGGTGTTTTTGTTTGACTGGCAACGGGGTGCGGGATGGACTTCGGGCTGATACGCCGCTTTCTCTAGGCCACGGGGTGGCTGGTCAGCCGCGTCATACGCTAGTAGTGTAGGCTTTAATGCTTCCTCCTCGAGTTGGGGTAGCAACCTGCGCTTTGGGTAACTTTTGGTTGGGCGCTCGAGTTCGTATTCCTCGACTGCCAGGACCTTGGTCCATCTATCCGCTAGCAGATCTTGATCAGCTTGAAGCTACTGCTGCATTTTCTTCAGGCTTTTTGTTGTGGCTATAAGCCGGCGCTTGAAGTGCTCCTGCTCGACGTGATCCTCAGGCACGATGAATTCTTCATTGCCGAGACTCACCTCGTCTTCGGAGAGGGGCATGTAATTGTCATCGTCTGATTCTCCGTCTGTCGCCTATTCCTTAGGGCTGGCTTTCCCATCCTCCCACTCGAAGCCTGGCTGGAGGGGATTGTCTTCGTCTTTGGCACTATCCGCAGCGTTATTGCCTCTTGTGCCGATATCGCTGCTTTTGCTATGGCGGGGCTTAGAGCGGCGTCGATGACGCCGGTGCTTAGATTGCTTCTCGAGGGGATTATCCTCCGTTGCCTTATTGCCAACGCTTTCTTTGGGGGTGTCCACCATATATACATGATATGATGAGGTGGTTGTCCAGCGCTCTGTGGGCGGTGGTTCCTGTTCTTCTCCTGCATCGTCGTCCATACCGTCGATGTCTTCAGAGCCGAAATCAAGCATGTCGGTTAAGTCATCGACAGTGGCTCTTAAGTGGGTGGTGGGTGGAAAATGAATTTCTTTGTCGTCCGCTTCTCACTCAAGCCGGACATAATTCAGCCAAGGGTCTCATAACAAGGAAAGAGACCTTAATGAATTTTGCACGTCGCCCAAAGGCGAGTGCTGAAAGATATCCGCGGAGGTAAACTCCATGGTCGGTGCCCAACCAGATTCGATAGGCACGGACGCAAGCGGTTCGGAGCCTGTGGCCGGGGACGAATCCAAGGGTCCGATGACACAGGTCTCATAGGAGGTGATCCACTTGATGTACGTTTTGGTTATCAACTTGCGAGTTCCGCGACCTCGTGAACTTATGCATAGGGGTTGGCACACGTTTTCGTCTTGACTCTCTAGTAGAAACTCTAGGGCACTCATTGAAGTTCTTTGTGTTGCTTGAATAGATGAATCTGAGATTGTGTGATGCATATCGTATAATCATACCCACAGATACTTGAGGTGACATTGGAGTATCTAGGTGACATTAGAGTTTTGGTTGATTTGTGTCTTAAGGTGTTGTCCTAGTACGAACTCTATGATAGATTCAACGGAAAGAATAGCCTCATGTTATTTTACTATGGACTCTTGAATAGATCGATCAGAAAGGATAACTTTGAGGTGGTTTCGTACCCAACCATAATCTCTTCGTTTGTTCTCTGCTATTAGTGACTTTGCAGTGACTCTTTGTTGCATGTTGAGGGATAGTTATATGATCCAATTATGTTATTATTGTTGAGGGAACTTGCACTAGTGAAAGTATGAACCCTACGCCTTGTTTCAACGCATTGCAATACCGTTAGTGCTCACTTTTATCATTAGTTACCTTGCTGTTTTTATATTTTCAGATTACAAAAACCTTTATCTACTATCCATATTGCACTTGTATCACCATCTCTTTGCCGAACTAGTGCACCTATACAATTTACCATTGTATTGGGTGTGTTGGGGACACAAGAGACTCTTTGTCATTTGGTTGCAGGGTTGTTTGAGAGAGACCATCTTCAACCTACGCCTCCCACGGATTGATAAAGCTTAGGTCATCCACTTGAGGGAAATTTGCTACTGTCCTACAAACCTCTGCACTTGGAGGCCCAACAACGTCTATAAGAAGAAGGTTGCGTAGTAGACATCAAGCTCTTTTATGGCGCCGTTGCCGGGGAGGTTAGCGCTTGAAGGTATATCTTTAGATCTTGCAATCGAATCTTTTAGTTTCTTGTTTTATCACTAGTTTAGTTTATAAAAGAAAATTACAAAAAAATGGAATTGAGTTTGCCTCATACTCTACATCTTTTTAATATTTTTCATGACAATGATGGAAAGGAAAATTGTGCTCAAATGCTCGAAGAAGAAGTCTCTAAAATGTTTGGCACTAAATCTTTGAATGATGAGCATGATTGCAATGTTGTTAGTATGAACTCCATGAATATCCATAGTACTAATGATGATTGCACTAGTCATGATGAGAATGTCTCTTATAAGCATGTCAACTTTTGTGGAGTGCATAGAGTTTGCAACTACACACCAAATAGGGAAGATAGATTTTGCAAGAGGCATAAGTATTTGGAAACTAAGTGGTTGCAAGAGAGGCTAGATGTTTGTGCTAAAAATTATAATTTCATCACCATACTTGTGAACTTTGCAATGAGCATGGTCATTTAAATCTCCGATGTAAATTGTTCCATGATCGTATCGTGTCCAAAAATTGTGATGATTTGATTTCCCTTGCACATCATAATGAACTTAGTTTGCTTTTGGGGTATGAAGAAATGAAACGTATAACTAAGCATATTCCAGAATATAACCTTGAGAAATTGCTCGATATTGATCTAGAAGAAATTTTTATGTATTGTGCGGTGAATTGCATTGAAAATCCTTATATTGCCAATTACATAAAGAAAAGAAAACAAATAGAAGATGAAGAGAATACTAATGAAAGGGAAGAGACTTCCCAATATCCTCTTATTATTTCTTATGATGAATCAGGTAATGAGGAGGATCCTTCTATCCAACCAATCTCATCAATAAGGAGCTCCAAAAATAGGATTGAACCCACACATAATGTGAAGAAGAAAAAGAAAAGATGGAGAAGTAAAGGTGAATTTTTTTGTGTGGTGAAGTTTTCAAGTTTTGGGTAAAGATTCGATGGACTATGGAATAAGGAGTGGCGAGAGCCTAAGCTTGGGGATGCCCAAGGCACCCCAAGGAAATATTCAAGGACAACCAAGAGCCTAAGCTTGGGGATGCCCCGGATAGCATCCCCTCTTTCGTCTTCGTTCATCGGTAACTTTACTTGGAGCTATATTTTTATTCACCACATGATATGTGTTTTGCTTGGAGCGTCAATTTATTTTGTTAGGATTTTCTTGCTGTTATTTAGGACAATGTTTTTCATCTTTTATTTCAATAAAAGTGGCATTGATAGCCTTTACTATGCCTATTTTACAAGTCTACATGTTGCTGTTTGAAAACAGAAAGTTTACCGCTGTTGCAAAAATTCCCTAGAAAAGTTAGAATGTGATAAAATGTTGAAACCTTTTGCATAATAAGATCTGATAAATTTACTATAGTGGGAATTTTATTTCATGATTTTTGGAGCTAGGGAATTACGGATCTTGCTGCATTCTTTACAAACTGTCCTGTTTAGGCAGATTGCTGTTATGTTTGCATTGTTTGCATATGTTTGTTTGTTTAATGATTCTATTTGAGGATAGGACTATTAAATATGCAGAGGCATTTAGTATGCAATGTTGATTAATAATTTTAGTGATTTTCTACAGAAGAGTATGATAAGGTTTTTTTTGCATTGGTTTATACTAACTTATCTCACGAGTACTTGTTGAGTTTTTTGTGGATGAAGCTTTTGAGATTTAGGGAGACCGTGATATGAGAGGAATTAAGGAGACACAAAAGATCAAGCTTGGGGATGCCCAAGGCATCCCAAGATAAAATTTCAAGAAGTCTCAAGCGTCTAAGCTTGGGGATGCCCTGGTTGGCATCCCACCTTTCTTCTTCAACAACTATCGGTTAGTATCGGTTGATCCTAAGTTTTTGCTTCTTCACATGATGTTTGCTATTCTTAGATGTAATTTTATTTTGTTTTTGCTTGCTGTTTGAATATAGTATAAAGATCTGAAATTATTAAATGGGAGAGTCTTCACATAGCTAAATAATTATTTAACTACTCATTAATCTTCACATATCTTTCGGAGTAGTTTGTTATTCATGCACGTGCTTCACATATATCCTATGAGTAAATCGTTGAATGAATTGAATATAATAATTCCAAAATTATATATGTTTCATATTCTTATCACATGGGGAGTAATGACTTCACATATAAGAAGTATAGGTGGTAAATTTATTGAAAGTTAGCAAACATTGTATTGGTCACTTGAACAATTCATGAAAGAATATTGAGGGAAGAGAGATTTCACATATAAATATACTATCTTGGACATATTTTGCAATTGTGAGCACTCATTAAAATATGACATGTTAAAAGGTTGATGTTGGACAAGGAAGACAACGTAATGGGTTATGTTTTCTTATATCTGAAATAAGGTATATTGTCATGGATCATTCAACATGCTGAGCTTGTCTTTCTCCCTCATGCTGGCCAATTCTTTGCACCAAGTTGCTACCTCTTGAGCGTTGTGTTGGTTTTCCCTTGAAGAGGAAAGGGTAATGCAGCAAAGTAGCATAAGTATTTCCCTCAATTTTTGAGAACCAAGGTATCAATCCAGTAGGAGGCTACGTGCAAGTCCCTCGCACCTGCACAAAACAAATAAATCCTCGCAACCAACGCGATAAGGGGTTGTCAATCCCTTCACGATCACTTACGAGAGTGAGATCTGATAGATATGATAAGATAATATTTTTGGTATTTTTATGATAAAGATGCAAAGTAAAATAAAAGCAAAGGAAATAACTAAGTGTTGGAAGATTAATATGATGAAGATAGACCCGGGGGCCATAGGTTTCACTAGTGGCTTCTCTCAGGAGCATAAGTGTTCATAGTGGGTAGACAAATTACTGTTGAGCAATTGACAGAATTGAGCATAGTTATGAGAATGTCTAGGTATGATCATGTATGTAGGCATCACGTCCGAGACAAGTAGACCGACTCATGCCTGCATCTACTACTATTACTCCACACATCGACCGCTATCCAGCATGCATCTAGAGTATTAAGTCATAAGAATAGAGTAACGCTTTAAGCAAGATGTCATGATGTAGAGGGATAAATTCATGCAATATGATAAAAAAAACATCTTGTTATCCTCGATGGAAAAATACAATATGTGCCTTGCTGCCCGTACTATCACTGGGAAAGGACACCGCAAGATTGAACCTAAAGCTAAGCACTTCTCCCATTGCAAGAAAGATCAATCTAGTAGGCCAAACCAAACTGATAATTCGAAGAGACTTGCAAAGATAACCAATCATGCATAAAAGAATTCAGAGAAGATTCAAATATTGTTCATAGATAAACTTGATCATAAACCCACAATTCATCGGTCTCAACAAACACGCCGCAAAAGAAGATTACATCAAATAGATCTCCACAAGAGAGGGGGAGAACTTTGTATTGAGATCCAAAAAGAAAGAAAAAGCCATCTAGCTAATAACTATGGACCCGAAGGTCTGAAGTAAACTACTCACACTTCATCAGAGAGGCTATGGTGTTGATGTAGAAGCCCTCCGTGATCAATGCCCCCTCTGGCGGAGCTCCGGAACAGGCCCCAAGATGGGATCTTGTGGATACAGAAAATTACAGCGGTGGAATTAGGGTTTCGGCTCCGTATTTGATCGTTTGGGGGTACGTAGGTATATATAGGAGGAAGGAGTACGTCGGTGGAGCAACAGGGGGCCCACAAGGGTGGAGGGCGCGTTTGGCGGGGGGGGTAGGCGCGCCCCCCTACCTCGTGGCTTCCCTGTTGGTTGCTTGGCGTAGGGTCCAAGTCTCCTGGATCTTGTTCATTCGAAAAATCACGTTCCCGAAGGTTTCATTCCGTTTGGACTCCGTTTGATATTCCTTTTATTCGAAACCCTAAAATAGGCACAAAAAAATAGCAATTCTGGGCTCGGCCTCCGGTTAGTAGGTTAGTCACAAAAATAATATAAAAGTGTATAATAAAGCCCAATAATGTCCAAAACAGAAGATAATATAGCATGGAGCAATCAAAAATTATAGATACATTGGAGACGTATCACAAGTAGAGATACTACTTGTGCTTCCAAGCATTCCTTAAACCAGTATTGCCATGAGAGTCCACCATACCTACCTATGGATTGAGTAATATCCTTCAAGTAAGTTGTCACCGGTGCATGCAATAAAAATTGCTCTCTAAATATGTATGATCCATTAGTGTGAAGAAAATAAGCTTTATACGATCTTGTGATGTGGAAGCAATAAAAGCGACGGACTGCATAATAAAGGTCCCTATCACAAGTGGCAATATAAATTGACATTCTTTTGCATTAAGATTTTGTGCATCCAACAATAAAAGCGCATGACAACCTCTGCTTCACTCTGCAAAGGGCCTATCTTTTATTCTTGTCTTATACCTTATGCAAGAGTCATGGTGATCTTCACCTTTCCTTTTTACATTTTATCCTTTGGCAAGCACATTGTATTGGAAAGATCCTGGTATATATATATATATATATATATATATATATATATATATATATATATATATATATCCAATTGGATGTAAGGCATCATGAACTATTATTGTTGACATTACCCTTGAGGTAAAAGGTTGGGAGTCAAATCTATAAGCCCCTATCTTTCTCTATGTCTGATTAAAACTTTGAACCCATAAATATCACGTGAGTGTTAGCAATTGTGAAAGACTAAATGATAGTTGAGTATGTGAAGTTTGCTGAATCAAAGCTCTGACATAGACCCTTCCTGAAAATAAGATGAATTGTAATTGTTTGATGACTAATAACACGGTTTGCTAGTTTTCAAGAAAGTTTATGATCTATACTTTAACATGTGAATAGCTTGTTACTTGATCATGAGAAGTCCTATGAGTTGAGCTACTATTACGATATATAATGATGCTAGAAAAGGTGATTGAAATTACCATTGATCAAACTTGTGCACCTGCTAGCATTCACACTTCATAAATTCTTTCTTTTATCATTTACCTACTCGAGGATGAGTAGGAATTAAGCTTGGGGATGTTGATACGTCTCCAACGTATCTATAATTTATGAAGTATTCATGCTATTATATTATCTGTTTTGGATGTTTATGGGCTTTATTATACACTTTTATATTATTTTTGGGACTAACCTATTAACCGTAGGCCCAGCCCAAAATGTTGTTTTATTGCATATTTCAGTGTTTCGAAGAAAAGGAATATCAAGCGGAGTCCAAACGGAATGAAACCTTCGGGAGAGTTATTTTTGGAACGAAAGCAATCCAGGAGCCTTGGAGTAGACGTCAGGGAAGCTTCGAGGAAGCCGCAAGGCGGGGAGGCGTGCCCTACCCCCTGGGCGCGCCCCCACCCTCATGGGCCCCTCATGGCTCCCCTGACCGACTTCTTTCGCATATATATATATATATATATATCCATATATCCTAAAAACATCGGGGAACAGAATAGATCGGGAGGTCCGCTGCCAGAAGCCTCCGTAGCCACCGAAAACCAATCTAGACTCGTTCCGGCACCTTGCCGGAGGGGGGAATCCCTCTCCGGTGGCCATCTTCAGCATCATGGCGCTCTCCATGACGAGGAGGGAGTAGTTCACCCTCGGGGCTGAGGGTATGTACCAGTAGCTATGTGCTTGATCTCTCTCTCTCTCTCTCTCTCTCTCTCCTGTTCTTGAGATGGTACGATCTTAATGTATCGTGAGCTTTGCTATTATAATTGGATCTTATGATGTTTCTCCCCCTCTGTCGATGTAAAAACCGGCAGATCTCGGGTAGGGGGTCCCGAACTATGCGTCTAAGGCCGATGGTAACACGAGGCGGGGGACACAATGTTTACCCAGGTTCGGGCCCTCTCGATGGAGGTAATACCCTACTTCCTGCTTGATTGATCTTGATGATATGAGTATTACAAGAGTTGATCTACCACGAGATCGTAGACGCTAAACCCTAGAAGCTAGCCTATGATTATGATTGTTCTTGTAATACGGACTAAACCCTCCGGTTTATATAGACACTTGAGGGGGCTAGGGTTACACAGAGTCGGTTATGGAGAAGGAGATCTACATATCCGAATCGCCAAGCTTGCCTTCCACGCAACGGAGAGTCCCACCCGGACACGGGGCGAAGCCTTCAATCTTGTATCTTCATAGTCCAACAGTCCGGCCAAAGTATATAGTCCGGCTGTCCGAGGACCTCCTAATCCAGGACTCCCTCAGTAGCCCCTCAACCAGGCTTCAATGACGATGAGTCTGGCGCGCAGATTGTCTTCAGCATTGCAAGGCGGATTCCTTCTCCGAATACTCCATAGAAGATTTTGAACACAAGGATCGTGTCTGGCTCTGCAAAACAAATTCCACATACCACCATAGAGAGTACAATATTCCACAAATCTAATCCGCTGACAACTTTTCCTAACGTGACACCACCCCACGGCCCGGTTTTTATTCGAACCGTTCTCCCTAACCATCTACTGCGCATGTTGCGAGGCGGTTTTATGGGAATGTCTGATCGAAGCAGAGATCGTGTCCCCCTATCTTGGGATTCTGATCAATACGTGTATGGGAAATCCAACCACGTCTTCATCGCAACGCTTGGGAAATAAGCGAGTTTACCGGGCAAGTGGGGAGGCGCTGGATCCCTGCCGCCTTTATAAGGAGATAAGGACTCCCCTTTTTCACCCACGCCTTCTTCTTCTGCTTATCCATTCCCCTTCACTCGAGCCCCAGCGCCCAAGCGTTCATCCTCTCTGCCCGCAAAGGCCTTCCGAAAATGTCTAAATCCGGAGCAGGAGGCAAGTGGATGGCCTCTACCGTCCGGGAGAAGGATATCAAAAGGCTTCGGGAGGCCTGGTACCTGGCCCAGAAAATCAGCCATCATCTCCCGATGGCAGGACAGATCGTCCCTACTCTGGAACCCCGTGAGAGGGTTGTTTTCCTCCCTCATTTTGTTCGCGGGCTGGGGTTTCCACTCCACCCAATCGTTTGCGGCATCATGTATTACTATGGGATCGATTTTCATGATCTATCCCCCAATTCCTTCCTCAACATCTCAACGTTCATCATCGTGTGCGAGGCCTTTCTCCGCATCTCGCCACACTTCGGCTTATGGCTGAAGATCTTTAATGTGAAGCCCAATGTAGTGGGCGGTGAGCACGCCAAGTGCGGAGAAGCCATGGTGAGCAAGATGCCCAACGTCACATGGCCAACACGTACTTTCAATGATTCCGTCAAAGGGTGGCAGCAGCAGTGGTTTTACATCACTGAGCCGCACGGCACGAAATGGGCCGCTGCTCCTGAATTCCGATCCGGAGCCCCCATATGGCTTACGTCCTGGCCCAAGAAGGGCCTGGATTGGTCTTCGTCTGACGAGCTGTCGGCGCTCCAGACGCGCGTCAATGATATGGAAGATAAGAATATCAAACTTGTCAATGTAGTCTGATGTCTACTACACAACCTTCTTCTTGTAGACGTTGTTGGGCCTCCAAGTGCAGAGGTTTGTAGGACAGTAGCAAATTTCCCTCAAGTGGATGACCTAAGGTTTATCAATCCGTATGAGGCGTAGGATGAAGATGGTCTCTCTCAAGCAACCCTGGAACCAAATAACAAAGAGTCTCTTGTGTCCCCAACACACCCAATACAACGGTAAATTATATAGGTGCACTAGTTCGGCGAAGAGATGGTGATACAAGTGCAGTATGGATGGTAGATAATAGTTTTTGTAATCTGAAATAATAAAAACAGCAAGGTAACAAGTGATAAAAGTGAGCGTAAACGGTATTGCAATGATGGTAAACAAGGCCTAGGGTTCATACTTTCACTAGTGGAAGTCCTCTCAACAATACTAACATAACTGGATCATAAAACTACCCCTCAACATGCAGCAAAGAGTCACTCCAATGTCACTAATAGCGGAGAACGGACGAAGAGATTATGGTAGGGTACGAAACCACCTCAAAGTTATTCTTTCCAATCAATCCGTTGGGCTCTTCCTATAAGTGTCACAAACAGCCCTAGAGTTCGGACTAGAATAACACCTTAAGACACAGATCAACCAAAACCCTAATGTCACCTAGATACTCCAATGTCACCTCAAGTATCTGTGGGTATGATTATACGATATGCATCACACGGTCTCAGATTCATCTATTCAACCAACACAAAGGACCTCAAAGAGTGCCCCAAAGATCTACCGGAGAATCACGACGAAAACGTGTGCCAACCCCTATGCATAGGTTCATGAACCCGCAAGTTGGTCACCTTAACATACATCAAGTGGCACGCGGTATCCCATTGTCACCACAGATATCCATGGCAAGACATACATCAAGTGTTCTCAAATCTTTAAAGACTCAATCCGATAAGATTACTTCAAAGGGGAAACTCAATTCATTACAAGAGAGAAGAGGGGGAGGAGAAACATAAGATCCAACTATAATAGCAAAGCTCGAGATACATCAAGATCGTGCCAAATCAAGAACACGAGAGAGAGAGAGAGAGAGAGAGAGAGAGAGAGAGAGATCAAACACATAGCTACCGGTACATACCCTCAGCCTGGAGGGAGAACTACTCCCTCCTCGTCATGGAGAGCACCAGGATGATGAAGATGGCCACCGGAGAGGGATTGCCCCCTCCGGCAGGGTGCCGGAATGGGTCTAGATTGGCTTTCGGTGGCTACAGAGGCTTCTGGCGGCGGAACTCCTGATCTATTGTGTGTTCTGGAAGTTTTAGGTCACGTAGGTATATATGGGTGCAGGAGGTACGTCAGGGGAGCCACGAGGGCCCACGAGACAGGGGGGCGTGCCCCCACCCTCATGGGTACCTCGTTTATTCCTTGACATGGGGTCCAAGTCCATCAGGTGTGTTTCCTTCCAAAAATAACTTCTCCAGTTAATTTCGTTCCGTTTCGACTCCGTCTGATATTCCTTTTCTTCAAAACATTGAAATAGGCATAAAACAGCAAATCTGGGCTGGGCCTCCGGTTAATAGGTTAGTCCCAAAAATAATATAAAATTGGAAAATAAAGCCCAATATTGCCCAAAACAGTAGATAATATAGCATGGAGCAAAAATTATAGATACATTGGAGACGTATCAAGCATCCCCAAGCTTAATTCCTGCTCGTCCTCGAGTAGGTAAATGGTAAAAAAGATAATTTTTGATGTGGAATGCTAGTTGGCATAATTTCAATGTAATTCTTCTTACTTGTGATATGAATATTCCGATCCATAAGATTCAAGACAAAAGTTTATATTGACATAGAAATAATAATACTTCAAGCATACTAACTAAGCAATCATGTCTTCTCAAAATAACATGGCCAAAGAAAGCTATCCCTACAAAATCATATAGTCTGGCTATGCTCCATCTTCACCGCACAACATATTTAAATCATGCACAACCCCGATGACAAGCCAAGCAATTGTTTCATACTTTTGATGTTCTCAAACTTTTTCAATATTCACGCAATACATGAGCGTGAGCCATGGACATAGCACTATAGGTGGAATAGAATGTTGGTCATGGAGAAGACAAAAAGGGAGAAGATAGTCTCAAATCAACTAGGCGTATCAATGGGCTATGGAGATGCCCATCAATAGATATCAATGTGAGTGAGTAGGGATTGCCATGCAACGGATGCACTAGAGCTATAAATGTATGAAAGCTCAACAAAAGAAACTAGTGGGTGTGCATCCAACTCGCTTGCTCACGAAGACCTAGGGCATTTTGACGAAGCCCATCATTGGAATATACAAGCCAAGTTCTATAATGAAGGATTCCCACTAGTAGATGAAAGTGACAACATAGGAGACTCTATATCATGAAGATCATGGTGCTACTTTGAAGCACAAGTGTGGTAAAAGGATAGTAGCATTGTCACTTTTATTTTTTTTATTTTTTTGGGCCTTCTTTTTTTTCTTTGGCCTTTCTCTTTTTTTGGGAAATGCTCTATTGAATGATGATCATCACACTTCTATTTATTTACAACTCAATGATTACAACTCGATACTAGAACAGAGTATGACTCTATATGAATGCCTCCGATGGTGTACCGGGATGTGCAATGATGCATGAGTGACATGTATGAAAGAATTATGAACGGTGGCTTTGCCACAAATACAATATCAACTACATGATCATGCTAAGCAATATGACAATGATGAAGCGTGTCATAATAGACGGAACAGTAGAAAGTTGCATGGCAATATATCTCGGAATGGCTATGGAAATGCCATAATAGGTAGGTATGGTGGCTGTTTTGAGGAAGGTATATGGTGGGTTTATGGTACCGGCGAAAGTTGCAAGGTACTAGAGAGGCTAGCAAAGGTGGAAGGGTGAGAGTGCGTATAATCCATGGACTCAACATTAGTCATAAAGAACTCACATACTTATTGCAAAAATCTATTAGCTATCGAAACAAAGTACTACGCGCATGCTCCTAGGGGGGTAGATTGGTAGGAAAAGACCACCGCTCGTCCCCGGCCGCCACTCATAAGGAAGACAATCAAAAAATAAATCATCCTCCGACTTCATCACATAACAGTTCACCATACGTGCATGCTACGGGAATCACAAACTTCAACACAAGTATTTCTCAAATTCACAACTACTCAACTAGCATGACTCTAATATCACCATCTCCATATCTCAAAACAATTATCAAGTATCAAACTTCTCATAGTATTCAACACACTCATAAGAGAATATTATTATTCTTGAATACCTAGCATATTAGGATTTTAAGAAAATTACCATGCTATTTAAGACTCTCAAAATAATCTAAGTGAAGCATGAGAGTTCATCTATTTCTTCAAAATAAAACTACGACCATGCTCTAAAAGATATAAGTGAAGCACAAGAGCAAATGACAAACTACTCCGAAAGATATAAGTGAAGATCAATGAGTAGTCGAATAATTATGCAACTATGTGAAGACTCTACAACATTTAATAATTTCGGATCTTGGTACTCTATTCAAAAAGCAAGCAAAGTAAAATAAAATGACATCTAAGAATAGCAAACATCATGTGAAGAAGCAAAAACTTAGGATCAACCGATACTAACCGATAATTGTTGAAGAAGAAAGGTGGGATGCCAACCGGGGCATCCCCAAGCTTAGACGCTTGAGACTTCTTGAAATATTATCTTGGGATGCCTTGGGCATCCCCAAGCTTGATCTTTTGTGTCTCCTTAATTCCTCTCATATCACGGTCTCCCTAAATCTCAAAAGCTTCATCCACCCCAAACTCAACAAGGACTCGTGAGATAAGTTAGTGTAAACCATTGCCAAAACCTTATCATACTCTACTGTAGCAAATCCCTAAAATTATTATTCAACATTGAATACTAAATTCCTATGCATATTTAATAGTCCTATCCTCAAATAGAATCATTAAAGAAGCAAACATATGCAAACAATGCAAACATAACAGCAATCTGCCTAAACAGGACAGTCTGTAAAGAATGCAGCAACATCCATACTTCCCTAGATCCAAAAATTATGAAAGAAAATTCCCACTGTATTAAATTTATCAGATCTTAACATGAAAAAGGTTTCAACATTTTATCACATTCTTAGTTTTCTAGGGAATTATTGCAACAGCGGTAAACTTTCTGTTTTCAATCAGCAACATGTATACTTGTAACATAGGCATAGTAAATGCTATCAATGACATTTTTATTGAAATAAAAGATGCAAAACATTGTTCTAAATAACAGCAAGCAAATCCTAACAAAATAAATTGATGCTCCAAGCAAAACACATATCATGTGGCGAATAAAAATATAGCTCCAAGTAAAGTTACCGATGAACGAAGACGAAAGAGGGGATGCCTTCCGGGGCATCCCCAAGCTTAGGCTCTTGGCTATCCTTGAATATTACCTTCGGGTGACTTGGGAATCCCCAAGCTTAGGCTCTTTCCACTCCTTATTCAATAGCCCATCGAATCCTTACCCAAAACTTGAAAACTTCACAACAGAAAACTTAACAGAAAACTCGTAAGCTCCGTTAGTATAAGAAAATAAATCACCACTTCAAGGTACTTTAATTAACTAATTCTTTGTTTATATTGGTGTTAAACCTATTGTATTCCAACTTCTCTATGGTTCATACCTTCCGATACTACTCATAGATTCATCAAAATAAGCAAACAACACATAGAAAACAGAATCTGTCAAAAACAGAACAGTCTGTAGTAATCTGGATCAAACGTATACTTCTGGAACTCATAAAATTCTCAAATAAATTGCTGGACCTGAGTAATTTACCTATCAATCATCTTCAAAAATAATTAGCTAAATAGAACTCTCCAAATAAAAATGGCAGCAATTCTCGTGAGGGCTAAAGTTTCTGTTTTTTACAGCATGATCAACAAGACTTTCCCCAAGTCTTCCCAAAGGTTCTACTTGGCACAAAAACTAATTAAACACAAAAAACCACATCTAAACAGAGGCTAGATGAATTATTTATTACTAAACAGGAACAAAAAGCAAGGAACTAAAATAAAGTTGGGTTGCCTCCCAACAAGCGCTATCGTTTAACGCCCCTAGCTAGGCATGATGATTTCAACGATGCTCACATAAAAGATAAGAATTGAAACCTAAAGAGAGCATCATGAAGAATATTACTAGCACATTTAAGTCTAACCCACTTCCTATGGATAGGGATTTTGTGAGCAAACAACTTGTGGGAACAATAATCAACTAGCATAGGAGGGCAAAACAAGCATAACTTCAAAACTTTAAGCACATAGAGAGGAAACTTGATATTATTGTAATTCCTACAAGCATATATTCCTCCCTCATAATAATTTTCAGTAGCATCATGAATGAATTCAACAATATAACCAGAACCTAAAGCATTCTTTTCATGATCTACAAGCATAGAAATTTTATTACTCTCCTCATAAGCAAAATTCTTCTCATGGATAATAGTGGGAGCAAACTCAACAAAATAACTATCATGTGATTGGAAATTAAGATCAAGATGACAAGTTTCATGGTTATCATTATTATTTATAGCATACAAGTCATCACAATAATCATCATAGATAGCAACTTTGTTCTCATAATCAATTGGAACCTCTTGCGGAATAGTGGATTCATCACAAAATAAAGTCATGACCTCTCCAAATCCACTTTCATCAATATAATTATCATAAATAGGAGGCATGCTTTCATCATAATAAATTTTCTCATCAAAACTTAGGGGACAAAAAATATCACCTTCATTAAACATAGCTTCCCCAAGCTTGTGGCTTTGCATATCATTAGCATCATAGATATTCAAGGGATTCATACTAACAACATTGCAATCACGCTCATTATTCAAATATTTAGTGCCAAACATTCTAATGCATTCTTCTTCTAGCACCTGAGCACAATTATCGGAATCCTTATTCTCACGAAAGACATTAAAAAAGGTGAAGTGTATGACACAAACTCAATTCCATTTTTTTATAGTTTTCTTTTATAAACTAAACTAGTGATAAAACAAGAAACTAAAAGACTCGATTGCAAGATCTAAAGATATACCTTCAAGCGCTAACCTCCCCGACAACGGCGCCAGAAAAGAGCTTGATGTCTACTACACAACCTTCTTCTTGTAGACGTTGTTGGGCCTCCAAGTGCAGAGGTTTGTAGGACAGTAGCAAATTTCCCTCAAGTGGATGACCTAAGGTTTATCAATCCGTAGGAGGCGTAGGATGAAGATGGTCTCTCTCAAGCAACCCTGCAACCAAATAACAAAGAGTCTCTTGTGTCCCCAACACACCCAATACAATGGTAAATTGTATAGGTGCACTAGTTCGGCGAAGAGATGGTGATACAAGTGCAATATGGATGGTAGATAATAGTTTTTGTAATCTTTAATAATAAAAACAGCAAGGTAACAAGTGATAAAAGTGAGCGTAAACGGTATTGCAATGATGGTAAACAAGGCCTGGGGTTCATACTTTCACTAGTGTAAGTCCTCTCAACAATACTAATATAATTGGATCATAAAACTATCCCTCAACATGCAACAAGGAGTCACTCCAATGTCACTAATAGCGGAGAACGAACGAAGAGATTATGGTAGGGTACGAAACCACCTCAAAGTTATTCTTTCCAATCAATCCGTTGGGCTATTCCTATAAGTGTCACAAACAGCCCTAGAGTTCGTACTAGAATAACACCTTAAGACACAAATCAACCAAAATCCTAATGTCACCTAGATACTCCAATGTCACCTCAAGTATCCGTGGGTATGATTATACGATATGCATCACACAATCTTAGATTCATCTATTCAACCAACACAAAGGACCTCAAAGAGTGCCCCAAAGATCTACCGGAGAATCACGACGAAAACGTGTGCTAACCCCTATGCATAGGTTCATGAACCCGCAAGTTGGTCACCTTAACATACATCAAGTGGCACGCGGTATCCCATAGTCACCACAGATATCCACGGCAAGACATACATCAAGTGTTCTCAAATCTTTAAAGACTCAATCCGATAAGATTACTTCAAAGGGGAAACTCAATTCATTACAAGAGAGAAGAGGGGGAGGAGAAACATAAGATCCAACTATAATAGCAAAGCTTGCGATACATCAAGATCGTGCCAAATCAAGAACACGAAAGAGAGAGAGAGAGAGAGAGAGAGAGAGAGAGAGATCAAACACATAGCTACTGGTACATACCCTCAGCCCCGAGGGAGAACTACTCCCTCCTCGTCATGGAGAGCACCGGGATGATGAAGATGGCCACCGAAGAGGGATTGCCCCCTCCGGCAGGGTGCCGGAACGGGTCTAGATTAGCTTTCGGTGGCTATGGAGGATTTTGGCGGCGGAACTCCCGATCTATTGTGTGTTCTGGAAGTTTTAGGTCACGTAGGTATATATGGGTGTAGGAGGTTCGTCAGGGGAGCCACGAGGGCCCCACGAGATAGGGGGCGCGCCCCAGGGGGGGCGCCCCCCACCCTCGTGGGCACCTCGTTTCTTCCTTGACGTGGGGTCCAAGTCCATCAGGTGTGTTTCCTTCCAAAAATAAATTCTCCAGTTGATTTCGATCCATTTCGATATTCCTTTTCTTCAAAACACTGAAATAGGCATAAAACAACAAATCTGGGCTCGACCTCCGGTTAATTGGTTAGTCCCAAAAAATAATATAAAAGTGGAAAATAAAGCCCAGTATTGCCCAAGACAGTGGATAATATAGCATGGAGCAATCAAAAATTATAGATACGTTGGAGACATATCGTAGTCCAGGTGATGTTAGTTCGCCGGATCCTTCCTTGTCAACACCGGGCTTGCAATTTATGGGAATTTGACCTGGCCAAGCACCAGACCCTGCGAGAGCTCTTTGGCTCCTCACACAAAGACATCTGTAAGGTGCTTTTTAAGTCCGGCAAATCATGGCCGGAGTGATCCGAGGACCGTGGGTACCACATGTCCCGCCCCGCAAGTTCGGTAAGCCATTATAAGTTTTATTTGCACAACCCAAGGGAAACGCTTAATGTGTTTTCCACAACTCTCCTAGGGCTGGACGAAGAAGGCGGGGCGGATCTACTGTCCAGCCCCGCTACCTGAAGAACTGGCCGACCCGCTTCTAAGGAAGATGCTGGTCCCGGCGCCCTACAAGGCGCCGAAGAAGAAGGCCGAGAGAGAGGCCAAGAAGACCAGGGGCGGCCGCCATCATCGTGGCGCCTCGGACACGATATCCGAAGACTCCAATGCCCGTTCTTCCTCCGAAGAGGACGAGGAGGAGGAGGAGGAAGATAAATCCCCAGCGGGGGAAGAAAGAAAAGTACAGCCTCCACTTCCTTGGAGGCCGAGTCGCTTAAGAAGGGAAAAACTCCTCTTCCAGAGGAGTCCACCGCCGCTGATAGCAGCCCGGAGTGGGATCCCAAGGCTCAGCCCCTAGTGAACTCGTGAGTATATAAAATCCAAACACGTTTATGCATCCAGACTCATCATGGCATAATATTTTAAACTGGGCCATACTTTTTGCAGTCTGGCAAGGTCCTGCGCCGAGCAATCCTCGTCGGAGGATTTGCTAGGCTCGGATGCTATGGAGAGCGGGACACCCCCGAAGGCCCCTTCCCCCAAACATGTGAATGACACCGAGGCTTCATCCTAGGAGGACCCAGGCCAAGGAGGGGGGAGATTGCAAAGGTGGCGCCAGGAGGTCAAACTTCAGGGACTGGACACATGGGAGAGAAGGCTCCCAAGGGCGCCGCCAGCGGGAGCCATCTTGAATTCGGCCCCCAGCCAGACGCAATTCCGGAGACCAATATGGTTCCAGAATCAGGCAGGTGGCCTCCCTCGGCTAGAGGGGGTGTACCTATTCCACCGGCAACCTTTGTCCAACCAGAGGTGCTGGATACTTTATTGGCGGCGCTGAAAAGTGCCTCCATCGTCGATAAAAAACCGTGCCCTTATGGGTGCGGTGATTGAGAAGATTCAGTCTGCGGAGAGTGGACTGAATAAAACCTGTATTAGCCTTATAAGAGGCTTTGAGGTATGTTTTATGAGGTTTCGAAGAGTGTCACAGTATAGATAGTAGCCCCTGATACACTGTTCGGTGAGAAAAAGAACCGGACAAAGGATCAAATCTATGTTCGTAGGAGACTCACTTGATGACATTTACCTCTCTTCTTTTATAAACAGGCGTCTATAGTGACTGCCGCCTCTCATACTGCGGAGGTCTCCAGACTAAATTAAAGTCTGGAGCGGGCCACAGAAGAATTGGGCCAGTTGAAAAGGCAGTTGGAGGATAAACAAGGTATGCACAAACCTTGCTCATGTTCAGTGTGAACGGATTTAAAATATGTTTTATGATTTGTGCCAGGGGCGATGACCGAAGTCGAGGCTCTTAAGAAGGCTGTTGCCGAGGCCGAGAGAGAGGCAGCCGCAGAGCGGGCTCTTCATGAGAAGCACGGGGCTAGGGTTATCGAAGCTGAGCAAGAGCTTCAAGAGGTCGTGAAAAGATGTGAGGCCTTGGAGCAGAGTCTAAAGGAGAAAGAATCTGAACTTACCAAGGCTCGTCAGGCCGCATGCGATGCCTAGGGGAAAACCCAAGGTGCCCTGTAGGAGATCCAAGAGGCGAGGAAGATCGCGGCGGGTAAGGCTTGTTCCATGTAAGGCAAGTATTTGGGGAGAAAATCATGTTTTCTAATCTTGAGTTCGGACTTCTCCAGGGGTATTTGCGGAGCTGCCACGCAACATATCTGATGCCAGACAATTCTACCGAGCCAAAGAAAGGAACACTGCAAATAAGCTCTTCTGGTCAAAGTATCTGGCACCAAATTGTCCGATGCCTTTTGCCAATTAACTGAAGCAGTTGATCAAACTGCATAAGGCGGCTGAGCTAGCCATGAAGGATTTGATTATCCGGCTATGGCCCGCTGAGCCGATTCCAAGCAACTACTTCGGGCTCGTGAAGCGGCTTGCGAGTGTCTGCCCTCTACTGGACGTCGTCAAGTGGTCAGTCGGTATAGAGGGTGCGCGAATGGCCTTCGCCCATGCAAAGGTGCACTGGGGGAAGATGGATGCTGAAAAGCTAGTGACCGAGGGACCGCCGGAGGGAAAGGAGCACCGCAAGCCTGAGTTATATTTGGAAAGTGTCCTGAAAGGATCCTGCCTTGCGGCGGAGCAATGCACCAAGGACATTATATTTCCATGAATACAATCATGTTGTCCTTTGTAATGTTGAACAAGATCATTTCTATTATTTATTTCCTGTTATATGAAAGTTTATCCTCCTGCGCAGCCGTTTTATATATTAATCCTGAGAGTTGGCCAGTCATTGGCTTCTGCCCCCACGTAGGAAGTATGGGGGTGTTCGGGATAAACCTGATCACTCTTTATCCCAGTTTTGGGTCCTTCGAAGGAGGTGTTCAGCACAATGAACGAGGCAATAGGACTATAGGGATTTATCACTCTCACTTAGCCATAGGAGCTTTCGAAAAGGAAGCTAGGCGCAGCCCCTGGTGTTCGGAAGATGGCACGAGGGGCTCTATAAGCACCTGATCGGAAGAAAAGCCGATCCATCACATGCTACATTGGTTATGGCATTATGCGGGAGGAATCCTTAAAGATTTTACAACCTCTCGAACAGCTGGCCAGCTCTTGCCATATCATGACAGTCAGTTTTTGGCTTTCTCTACTAAGGTGCTCGTCTGGAAGAACCAGGACACAATCGCAGTAGTTCTCCCTGTGCCGCCTTAGCCAATATAGCGGAACATAAGGTAGCAAAACATGGGAGCCGGTCAAACCCAACATTTGACCCAAGACATGATTTGGAGCTGATGCATATAATGATATAAGTTCGGGTGGCCGAACTACCATGAAGGTGTTCGGACATTATTGCCGTATTATGGGTAAAACAAAGCCCCTGGCATATTAAGGCATACCACGGTGTACAAATGCCATTTGACAAAAGAGTTTCAATAAGAGATAACGGCTGATAAGCATCATATAAATCCACATGTTGTATTTGAATAATATGTCGATGCGTATGAGTACATGTAATGTAATAAAAAGAGAAAGTGACCAAGGAACATACTGAGACCAGGCGGGAAGAATCTGTGTGCGGATCCGGAGTGCAGTCGGATGGTCATCGAGGGGAATATCTAAGGGTTCCCTTGCGTGTTCGAGCTATTTCCTTATCTCCAGTCCTGGCCTGGGCAAAAATGAACCTATAAAGGAAATGCAAGAAATGTTTGTGTGCCATAGAGCGGTTAAGCCGCAGTATGTGGCATGTCCCGGCTTTTGCCGGAGTGTTGAATTGAGCTCTGGACGAGCCGGGCTATCCTGCCGCGAAGTAGTTCGGAGTCCTTTGGCGGTGTCCAGGAGCTTGACCGTCGACTCAAGGTTCGATTGAAAGGTGCCACTCGCTGCTTCTGCTATTAAAGCAGCGGTATACTCTTTGGTACCGAGGGGGAGTTCAGCCTTGCCATTAACCATGATGACGCCGCGCGGACCGGGCATCTTGAGCTTACGGTAAGCATAATGTGGTACCGCGTTGAATCGAGGGAACATGGTTCATCCGAGTAGTGCCTGATAATCACTGCGAAAGGGGACGATGTCGAAGATTAAATCTTTGGCACGGTAATTGTCCAGTGATCCGAAGACTACCTCAAGGGCGATGGAGCCTATACAGCTGGCCTCCACACCTGGTATAATACCTTTAAAGGTGGCTTTAGTGGGCTTGATCATCGAATTATCGATACCCATCTTGCGCACTGAGGTCTACTACACAACCTTTTTCTTGTAGACGTTGTTGGGCCTCCAAGTGCAGAGGTTTGTATGACAGCAGCAAATTTCCCTCAAGTGGATGACCTAAGGTTTATCAATCCGTAGGAGGCGTAGGATGAAGATGGTCTCTCTCAAGCGACCCTGCAACCAAATAACAAAGAGTATCTTGTGTCCGCAACACACCCAATACACTGATGTCTACTACACAACCTTCTTCTTATAGACGTTGTTGGGCCTCCAAGTGCAGAGGTTTGTAGGACAGTAGCAAATTTCCCTCAATGGATGACCTAAGGTTTATCAATCCGTAGGAGGCATAGGATGAAGATGGTATCTCTCAAGCAACCCTGCAACCAAATAACACAGAGTCTCTTGTGTCCCCAACACACCCAATACAATGGTAAATTGTATAGGTGCACTAGTTCGGCGAAGAGATCGTAAATTTAAAGGCCGCTAGGGCTTCGGCATCCGGACAGTCGACAATTTAGTTCTTTTTAGTTACGAACCGAGTCTAGAATTTCCTAGCTGACTCTCCGGGCAGTTGGGTTATGTGACTTAAATCATCAGCATCCGGTCGTCGCACATAAGTGCCCTAGAAGTTGTCCATAAATGCGTCTGCCAGGTTCTCCCAACTTCCGATGGAATTTGTCGGCAAGCTATTCAGCCAATACTGAGCCGGCCCTTTGAGTTTTAGTGGGAGATACTTGATGGCGTGTAGATCATCCCCGCGGGCCATGTGAATGTGGAGGAAGAAATCCTCTATCCTTACTGCGGGGTTTGTAGTACCATCATATGATTCAATGCTCACAGGTTTAAACCCTTCTGAGAATTCATGATCCATTACTTCATTAGTGAAGCATAGGGGGTGTGCGGCGCCTCTGTGCCGGGCTATATCACGAGGCAGTTAATACGAGTCTTGTCTGCTGTATTCGGCCCAACCGGATTTGCTTTTAGTATATCCGACGTGACGATCGTCGTCACGCGTTGGGGCACGCCCCCGTGATCCATAGATCGATCTTGTATGTCCTACTTTGTTTTCCAATACGTCTCATAGGTCCTGCGTGTAGCCCCGGGCCTTGGTGTTTTTGTTTGACTGGCGACAGGGTGCGGGCTGCACTTCGGGCTGATACGCCGCTTTGTCTCGGCCACGGGGTGGCCGGTCAGCCGCGTCATACGCTGGTAGTGTAGGCTTTAATACTTCCTCCTCGAGTTGGGGTAGCAACCTGCGCTTTGGGTAACTTTTGGTTGGGCGCTCGAGTTCATATTCCTCGGCTGCCAGGACCTTGGTCCATCTATCCGCTAGCAGATCTTGATCAGCTTGAAGCTGCTGCTCCTTTTTCTTCAGGCTTTTTGCTGTGGCTATAAGCCGGTGCTTGAAGCGCTCCTGCTCGACGGGATCCTCAGGCACGATGAATTCTTCGTCGCCAAGCCTCACCTCGTCTTCAGAGAGAGGCATGTAATTGTCATCCTCTGATTCTCTGTCTGTCGCCTGTTCCTTAGGGCTGGCTTGCCCATCCTCCCGCTCGAAGCCTGGCTAGAGGGGATTGTCTTCGTCTTTGGCACTATCCATAGTGTTATTGTCTCTTGTGCCAGTATCGCTGCTTTTGCTATGGCGGGGCTTAGAGCGGTGTCGATGACGCCGGTGCTTAGATTGCTTCTCGAGGGGATTATCCTCCATTGCCTTATTGCCATCGCTTTCTTTGGGGGTGTCCACCATATATATATATATATATATATATGATGAGGTGGCTGTCCAGCGCCCTGTGGGCGGTGGTTCCTGCTCTTCTCCTGCATCGTCGTCCATACCATCGATGTCTTCGGAGCTGAAATCAAGCATGTCGGTTAAGTCGTCGACAGTGGCTATTAAGTGGGTGGTGGGGTGGGAATGAATCTCTTTGTCGTCCGCTTCCCACTCAAGCCGGACATAGTTCGGCCAAGGGTCTCCTGACAAGGAGAGAGACCTCAATGAATTTAGCATGTCGCCCAAGGGCCAGTGCTGAAAGATATCCGTGGAGGTAAACTCCATGATCGGTGCCCAATTAGATTCGATAGGCACGGACGCAAGCAGTTCGGAGCCTGTGGCCGGGGACGAATCCAAGGGTCCGATGACACAGGTCTCATAGGAGGTGAAGTCAGTATTCAGCTCTATCGCCGCTGAGTGTGCGGCCTCCATGGCGGGGTCCATCCACCCGTCCTCGGACGGCACGATCTGCTCCGGATTGAGGGCTGGAGTAGCCGCAGGTGTGATCTCCTGAACACCGTCCGACGGCAGAGCTATGTCATGCTCGTCGTGACTGTGCGACGCACCTGACATGGCTCGAATCCGTCGAACATCAAGTCTCCGCGGATGTTGGCAGTATAGTTCAGGCTTCCAAACCTGACCTGATGGCCAGGGGTGTAGCTATCAATCTTCTCCAGATGGCCAAGTGAGTTGGCCCGTAGTATGAAGCCGCCGAATACGAAGATCTGGCCGAGGAGAAAAACCTCACCCTGGATCGCATCGTTGCCGATGATCGAAGGAGCCATCAAGCCTTTATCATGACGGCAGAGTGGAACTCTCAATGAAAGCACCAATGTCGGTGTCAAAACCTGCGGATCTCGGGTAGGGGGTCCCGAACTGTGCGTCTAAGGCTGATGGTAACAGGAGGCGGGGGAAACAATGTTTACCCAGGTTCGGGCCGTCTCGATGGAGGTAATACCCTACTTCCTTCTTGATTGATCTTGATGATATGAGTATTACAAGAGTTGATCTACCACGAGATCGTATAGGCTAAACCCTAGAAGCAAGCCTATGATTATGATTGTTCTTGTCCTACGGACTAAACCCTCTGGTTTATATAGACACCGGAGGGGGCTAGGGTTACACAGAGTTGGTTACAGATACATATCCGAGTCGCCAAGCTTGCCTTCCACGCAAAGGAGAGTCCCACCCGGACACGGGGCGAAGCCTTCAATCTTGTATCTTCATAGTCCAACAGTCCGGCCAAAGTGTATAGTCCGGCTGTCTGAGGACCCCCTAATCCAGGACTCCCTCACCCTCTACTCTCTTGTGATGAATTGAGTTTTCCCTTTGAAGTTATCTTATCGGATTGAGTCTTTAAGGATTTGAAAACACTTGATGCATGTCTTGCACGTGCTTATCTGTGGTGACAATGGGATATCATGTGATCCACTTGATGTATACTTTGGTGATCAACTTGCGAGTTCTGTGACCTCGTGAACTTATGCATAGGGGTTGGCACACGTTTTTGTCTTGACTCTATGGTAGAAACTTTGGGACACTCTTTGAGGTTCTTTGTGTTGGCTCAATAGATGAATCTGAGATTGCGTGATGCATATCGTATAATCATACCCACGGATACTTGAGGTGACATAGGAGTATCTAGGTGTGAAAGTGCAACTGTCCCTAGGTAGTTTTGGTAATTCCTAACAACATATAGCTCATTGAGCTAATGCTATTCCAACATTAATATTTCAGGAAAAGCTCAATGAATGGCATGGCATGGATGAGGAAAGTGGACCCCTCAAAATTCTAAGGACAAAAAGATTGGCTCAAGCTCAAAGCTCAAGACTCTACATTTTATATTTTAGTGATCCAAGATCACATTGAGTCTATAGGAAAAGCCAATACTATCAAGGAGGGATGACGTGTTGCTTAATGAGGTTCTTGCTTCATAGTGCTTAGTGATATGCTCCAAAACCCTCAACTACCTTCCCACATCCACATATGACCTAAACCAAAAGTCAAACTTGGCCCCACCGATTCTTTCTATCCGGCGCCACCGAGTTCAAATGTCATAGCCACTGCCACAAACCCTAGGCAAATCGGTCTCACCGATAGGGATCTCGGTCACATCGAGATGGGATTCTAATCTCTCTATTTTCCAATGTAATGTTTCGGTCCTACCGAGATGAGCGATCGGTCCCACCGAGATTGCAATGTAAACTCTCTGTTTCCCTTTTGTAACATTTCGGTCCCACTGAAATGAGCAAATCGGTCCCACCGAGTTTACCTGACCAACTCTCTGGTTAGCTTATTACCAAAATCGGTCCCACCGAGTTTGTGTAATCGGTCACGCCGAGATTACGTTATGCCCTAGCCCTAACCATATCGGTCCTACCGAGTTGCATCTCAGTCCCACCGAAAATCCTAATGGTCAATAGGTTTGTTAAATCGGTCCGACCGAGTTTCTCAATTCGGTCTCACCGAGATTGGTAAATTGTGTGTAACGGTTAGCTTTTGTGTGGAGGCTATATATACCCCTCCACCCACTCTTCATTCATGGAGAGAGCCATCAGAACATACCTACACTTCCAATACACATTTTCTGAGAGAGAACCACCTACTCATGTGTCGAGGGCAAGATATTCCATTCCCACCATATGAATCTTGATGTCTAGCCTTCCCGAAGTTGCTTTCCACTCAAATCTTATTTCCACCTAATCCATATCCTGTGAGAGAGAGTTGAGTGTTGGGGAGACTATCATTTGAAGCACAAGAGCAAGGAGTTCATCATCAACACACCATTTTTTACTTCTTGGAGAGTGGTGTCTCCTAGATTGGATAGGTGTCACTTGGGAGCCTCCGACAAGATTGTGGAGTTGAACCAATGAGTTTGTAAGGGCAAGCAGATCGCCTACTTCGTAAAGATCTACCGCTAGTGAGGCAAGTCCTTCGTGGGCGATGGCCATGATGGGATAGACAAGGTTGCTTCTTCGTGGACCCTTTGTGGGTGGAGCCCTCCGTGGACTCGCGCAACCGTTACCCTTCATGGGTTGAAGTTTCCATCAACGTGGATGTACGATAGCACCACCTATTGAAACCACGACAAAAACATATGTGTCTCCAATTGCGTTTGAATTCTCCAAACCCTTCCCTTTACATTCTTGCAAGATGCATGCTTTACTTTCTGCTTCTCATAGACTCTTTGCTTGCTTGCTTGAATTGTGTTAAGATTGCTTGACTGGTGCTAAGATAGCTAAAATCTGCCAAAGAATAAAATTGGGAAAAGGATAGATTTTTAATTGGTCAAGTAGTCTAATCACCCCCCCCCCTCTAGACATACTTTCGATCCTACAAGTGGTATCAGAGCTTTGGTCTCCATTTTCCTTGATTTTCATAGCTTTTGGAAGTCATAGCCTTGGTTTCACAACCTAGGAGAGTATGGCATCTAGCGAGGGAAATTACCACCGTAGAGGTCCTTACTTTGATGGTACTAATTGTGCTAGTTGGAAGCATAAGATGAAAATGCATATTCTTGGACATAACCCCGCCGTTTGGGCTATTGTGTGTGTTGGCTTGCAAGGAATCGTGAAGCTACCGCGGAAGAGTTGAAGATGCTACAATACAATGCTCAAGCTTGTGATATCCTCTTCAACGGATTGTGCCCCGAAGAATTCAAAAAAATCAGCCGTCTTGAGAATGCAAAGGAAATTTGGGATACTTTGGTTGATATGCACGAAGGTATCGACTCCGTCAAGGAATCCAAGTTGGATGTGCTTCAAAGTCAACTTGACAAGTTCAAAATGAAGGATGGTGAAGGTGTCGCTGAAATATACTCTAGGCTTGCTCTTATCACAAATGAGATTGCCGGCTTAGGAAGTGAAGAGATGACCGACAAATTCATCATCAATAAGATCCTAAGAGCCTTGGATGGAAAATACGATACCGTATGCACATTGATCAAAATGATGCCAAATTACAACGATCTCAAGCCAACGGAAGTCATTGGAAGAATTTTTGCTCATGAGATGTCACTCAAGGATAAGGAGGAGCTCCATAAAAAGTCAAGTGGTGCTTACAAAGCCTCATGTGAAGCTCCCACATCATCAAGTGAGAAACAAACCTTCAATGAAGAATTGAGCCTAATGGTGAAGAACTTCAACAAGTTCTACAAGAATAGAAGCAAAGAGAGAAGTTCCAAGTCAAGGTCCTACAATGACAAAAGATCTTCTAGTCGAGAGCTAAACTGCTACAATTGTGGAAGACCCAGACACTACTCCAATGAGTGTGCGGCTCCCCATAAGAGAAGAGAAGATTCTCCCAAAAGAAGAAGTAGAAGAGAAGAATCACCATCAAGGGAGAGAAGGAGTAGGGATGATCGATATGAACGAAGACCCTCTCGGAGAAGCAAGGATTCGGAAAGGAAGGACAAGTCATCAAGGAGCTACACAAAATGAAGACATCAAGCTCATGTTGGTGAATGGGTATACGGCTCTGACTCCGACAATGACTCCAAGAGAAGCTATCACTCTGACTCCGAATATACTCAAGATGAAGGTGTTGCCGGTCTAGAACTTATGTCAACCAACTCCTACGACATATTTGATTCACCAAATGAAGGAATTGGAAGATGCTTCATGGCCAAAGGTCCAAAGGTATCACACCCCGAGTATGTTGATTTCAATAGTGATGAAGATGACTTGTTAGGTGATGATGATTTACTCGTTGACAACTATAGTGATGAATACTATGATGAAACGTCAATTAATCATGCTAATCAAGATGAAACGAATGACAATGATAAGGAGAAGATTGAGTCTCTAACTAAAGAACTAAACACTCTTAAGTTAGCTCATGAAACTATCTTAGGAGATCATCGAGAACTTTTAAGGACTCGTGAGAAATTACGTTTTGAGAAGCTCAATATTGAGCAAGAGCATGAGTTCTTAAAGGCAATCAATGATGATCTTCGCAAGAAAAGTTCTTCTTACATTGCCAAGCTTTACTCTTATCCACTTACATGCCTCAAGTCAAGTCTAGTAACAAGAAAAAGAAGGATTCTTCTTCTAGTAGTAACAATAATCATGCTAAATCCAATATTGTTGCTTCTAGTAGTTCTCTTGATTCCACTAATGATTCTCTTAGCCAAGTTACACTTGAGCAGGAAAATAGCTTATTGAAGGGAATCATAGAGAAAGGTGTTTACAAGAGCCTTGCCGGGAGTAAGCAATTCGAGGAGATTGTACGCAAGCAAGGAAGGCACCGGAAGAATCAAGGTATTGGTTTTGGACGAAAGTTCAATGCCAATGGAGTTGAGTGGGAAGAAGATCAATACCCCAAGACGAAGTTTGTTCCTCAACAAGAGAAGTATGATCCTACTTCTTTCCAAGGGACACAAGCTCAAGATGATCTTCCACCACAAGACCACAAGCAAAAAGGCAAGGACAGGCTTCAAGAGGAAATTGATGCATTTGAAGAAGCTCCTAAGGCCTTGGTCAAGTGGGTTCCCAAGACTACATCAAGTTCCACTTCATCAAGTACAACTACAACTTCGAGGATTCCCATCAAGATGGTGTGGATCCCGAAGAAGAAGAACTAGAGAGTTCTTGAGGGTGACTCCGCCAACATACTTCACTCTTATCATTTTGGCAAGAACAAGTGCAATCAACTTCCACATCTTGCACTAGTTCAAGGAGTCACAAACCCTCTTGTTGGTAAGACAAGGGACAAGGTAACCTAATGCTCTCATAGACATCATCTTGTGTGTGCATCACTCTATTTTTATGGATATCCTTGTTTGTTCCTTGTGGGACTAACCCGTGTAGGTATTGAAAGTGCAACTCACTCCAAAGGATAGCCCCGGATGATCTACATCAACTTAGAGCATCCACATCTTCAACACCTACATGAAGTCATCGTCGACAAAACCCAAGGTTAGTTCATCCCTCTTAGGGGGGATCTCCCATCTAGGGGGAGCTTTACTCTAACAATTGAGTTAAAGCAACTCTAATGGTGTGAACACAACAAAGCTTTATGTAAAAGTGGTAACCCCACTTGTGCTTAAACGATGAGTATGACCTATGATCAAATGTTCTCATTTGACTCCTAAGTCAATATACTCATATATAGATGACCTAGTCATCGCTAATTGCTTGATAGATGCTAGAATTGTTTGTGCATGCTTTGCCACATATTTCATTTGTCATTTTATTGTGTGAGCATGTTGGTTGCATAATTTACTCATTCGAGGACATCCACTTGTTGTTTTGATTGATTGGTTTCTTTTTTTTGGCCAAGTGGATGGACAAGAATGCCTAAGAACCTTCTCTAGCTATCTATGCTTTTATCGTCTCAAACTCTATTCATGCTGCATCACAAAGTTTGATCAAGTCAGATTCGAACCACTCTGTGAGAGGAGCACTCGTAGTCCCCGATTCGTCATAGACTTAAACTTCCAAAACTTCTTTGTGTGTTTCGGTCTGACCGATTCATCCATTTTGGTCATACCGAGATCACTAAGTCGATCTAGGTTTTCAACTCGGTGCAACCGATTCGAACTTTTCGGTCACACCGAGTTTCAGTAACTGCTTGTAGTTATGAATCTCGGTGCCACCGGGTTGTTCCACTCGGTCACACCGACAGGGTCAGGGTATATATATCCACGAGTCAAATTTTGGAATACTTTCTGAACTGCCTCGCCCGCGCTTAGCCTGCTCTGCCTCCCTGGGTCTCCGGATCATCCTCCTCGTTGCCAACCACCTCCTGTCGCTGGTCTCCGCCGCCGTCAACGGGATCATCTCCGTCGTTGCTGCCATAGCAAGTTCATCGCCGAACTAGGGTATGGACTTGAACTTTTTGCTGTTCTAACTCCAATTCCCTAGCACATGCTTTGCCATGTATCTTGCCATGATTGAGATCTTTATATCCATTGAAAACACTCCGTAGATTAGTCGTGAATTGAAAATTTAGGGTTAGGTTTCCACTGAAACCATCTCGGACTGACCGAGTTGATGAAATCGGTTCCACCGATTTGGCTTAGGCCATTGCACATGTGATTCTCGGTCTGACCGAGAATTGCAAATCGGTGTGACCGAGTTCAGCACTTTGTGGAACCCTAGCAGTCTCGGTGTCATCGAACTGTGACCTGGTCTGACCGAGTTCACTAGTTTAGGTTCCAAAAGCTGCTTCGGTATCACCGAGTTTGCAAATCGGTAGATCCGAAATGCTTTCTGTGGAAAACTAAAACTAAGTTTTTAATTCATTCTTTTGCAAAAACCTCTGTACTTTGTGATGCTCATCCACTCTACCTCATCTATAATCTATTCACAGGGTCTGCTATCAGTGTTTGCATCATGTCAGATCAGAGTGATAGTCAGAACAAGTCAGAGGAGCAGGTTCACTTGAGTGAGGGCACTAGTCCCTCTAGCAGCTCAGATGATGGCAGCAGGAGCACACCAAGGAATCTGCCAAAGGCTGGCACCAGGGCCAGCAAGAAAAGAACCTCAGAGTCAGAGGATGAGGACTATGTGGCTGAGGAAGAAGAAACCACCTCAAAGAGGAAAGTCCTGAAGAAGGAATATGGCACAGCTGTTGCCACCAAGCCAGGAATGAAGCAAAAGGTTCCTGCCAAGAGAGCTCCAATGTCTAAAGCCAGAGCATCCACTCAAGAGACTTTTGGATCTGCACCCAAAGAGCAGGTTGTGGCAGAAAAGAAAAGGAAGGAAAGGGTCAAAAAGACCACTGCCAGAGTGCTTGGGAGATCTTCAATCATGAAAGACTCTGAAGAAGAGGAAGAGGAAGAAGATGTTGCACCAGCACCTAAGGCACAAAAGCTTATGGGAGATGCCATAAGATCAGGGGCTGCTCCATCTAAGCCCAAAGGAACTTCTAAGCCAGCTGCTCCAAAACCCAAAACTGCACCAAAGAGGAGTACCAGGAACATTCCAGCTGCTGAGAAAAATAAGGCTCCAGTGCATGAAACTGTTGCTGAAGAAGAAGATGATGAGACACATGTTTTGAGGAAGTTAAAGCCAAAAATTCTAGATCATAATGATGCTCATCCTGTAGCAGAAAACATGAAGATCAGGAAGGACTCAGGATTGAGGCTATGGAGAGAGTCAGATCCATATGCCACCAGAAGGAGAACTGTTGTGGACTACATGTTCCATACCAAAGAACAACAGGATTTTTATGAGACGGTGTTGCTTGACAAGAAACCAATAGTATGTGACATGAGATGGGTCAACTGGGAGTACATCAAGGAGAATGAAGAACACTATCCAGGAGTATATGACAGTTTCAAGGCTTGTGGAGTTGATGAGTTTGTGGCTCAGAAGCTCACAAAGTGGAATGATGAGCTTATCATGCAGTTCTACTCCACAGCTCACTTCTATCCAGATGGAAGATAGGCTGGATGTCTGAAGGCACTAGATACTAGTCAACAGTAGCAGAATGAGCTCAATTGATCAATGCTCCCAAGGAGAATGAAGATGACTTGGATGCCTATGCCAAGAAGAAGAAGGATGACAACTCCATGGCTAGCATGTACAAGGAGATTCCTGATGTAGATCTTGAGACTCACCAATTTGGATCAGTGAAACACCTGCTATCAGGACTGCCTACTATCAATTGGATCCTCAGGCACACTCTTCTGCCCAAGTCTGGTGATCACGGAATGATCAGAGGCCACTCCATCAATCTGCTACATATATTTGATGTGCCACAAAAGTTCAAGGTCATGAGTCTTATAGTTGAAACTATCAAGAGGACAGCTGCTGACCAAAAGAGAAGCTGTGGGTATGCACCACAGATCCAGGAGTTGATTAACTCCAAGATGGGCACTGGCATATACTTGTTGGACAAGGAGCACATGCCTATCTATCCCGACTTTGAGGACAACCAAGTGGTTATGAATGAGGATGAACCATCTTCTATGCACGTTCAAGCAAAGAGGGAGAAGGCAAAGGCTGAGAAAGCTGCAAAGATGCCAACCATGGAAGAGGCATCTCAGTATCTTCTAAAGAGCAAGCAAGATCAGCTCGGCTACTTGATTGCATCCACTCTAAGGATTGAGAAAGGGCAGGCCACCCTAACTCAAAATCAGGAGAGCTTGCAAAGGATCGTGGAGCAGAAGTTCTATGAAATGGATGTGAAGGTAACCGAGATCCAGTCTGTTGTGGAGCAACTTCAGGATGATATGCAGGAGAGGAACGGCAAGACAACCACTAATGCATTTGCCAAAGTGCCCAGAGGACAAAGATCCGCTGCAGTGCTTGTTCTAGACACCAGAGCAACTTCATCTGCACCAGCTACAGCTTCAATGCCACCATCCCCAGCACTTACTCCATCAGCTCCATCTACATTAACTGAAGCATTCATTCTTGGAGTTATCCGGACACCACCACCTGAAGACCAAGCCTGAGAGACGATTTAGTGCTATGCATTTTCTATGAACTTTTTGGTAACTTGTTGCCAAAGGGGGAGAAAAATGTATAGATCATAGGCTTCGAGAGAGTGTTCCTTTTTATTCTCTCTTGCTTTGGTGGTTGAACTTTATTTGCTTGATTGAGATACTTTCTGTCTGTGTGATACTTGGATGATCATGTGTGTTTGATCATATGCTACATTAATGCTTGTTGGATGACATTATCATTTTATCCCTATATGATCATTCACTTTGCTTTGTGATGAGTGCATGTATTTAATTATTATCATTTTGAGCGCTCCACCAAGATGTATGTGACATGGAAGAGTAACCCATGAGCCTAACTCTCTGTGCATATGCAGTACAAAGCAAATCATAAACTATGCACAAATTTAGGGGGAGCTCTTGCTTTTCACATACTTCTCAAAGCGACAATGTTTTTCACTCTTATTATCATTTATCGAAGCTTTGATCTATATGTTGTCATCAATTACCAAAAAGGGGGAGATTGAAAGTGCAACTATCCCTAGGTGGTTTTGGTAATTCCTAACAACATATAGCTCATTGAGCTAATGCTATTCCAAGAATAATATTTCAGGAAAAGCTCAATGAATGGCATGGCATGGATGAGGAAAGTGGACCCCTTAAAATTCTCAGGACAAAAGATTGGCTCAAGCTCAAAGCTCAAGACTCTACATTTTATATTTTAGTGATCCAAGATCACATTGAGTCTATAGGAAAAGACAATATTATCAAGGAGGGATGAGGCGTTGCTTAATGAGGTTCTTGCTTCATAGTTCTTAGTGATATGCTCCAAAACCCTCAACTACCTTCCCACATCCACATATGACCTAAACCGAAAGTCAAACTCGGCCCCACCGATTCTTTCTATCCAGCGCCACCGAGTTCAGATGTCATAGCCACTGCCACAAACCCTAGGCAAATCGGTCTCACCGATAGGGATCTCGGTCACACCGAGATGGGATTGTAATCTCTCTGTTTCCCTTCATAACGTTTCGGTCCTACCGAGATGAGCGATCGGTCCCACCGAGATTGCAATGTAAACTCTCTGTTTCCCTTTTGTAACATTTCGGTCCCACCGAAATGAGCAAATCGGTCCCACCGAGTTTACCTGATCAACTCTCTGGTTAGCTTATTACCAAAATCGGTCCCACCGAGTTTGTGTAATCGGTCACACCGAGATTACGTTATGCCCTAACCCTAACCATATCGGTCCTACCGAGTTGCATCTCAATCCCACCGAAAATCCTAACTGTCACTAGGTTTGTTAAATCGGTCTGACCGAGTTTCTCAATTTGGTCTAAACGAGATTGGTAAATTGTGTGTAACGGTTAGTTTTTGTGTGGAGGCTATATATACCCCTCCACCCACTCTTCATTCGTGGAGAGAGCCATCAGAACATACCTACACTTCCAATACACATTTTCTGAGAGAGAACCACCTACTCATGTGTTGAGGCCAAGATATTCCATTCCCACCATATGAATCTTGATCTCTAGCCTTCCCCAAGTTGCTTTCCACTCAAATCTTCTTTCCACCAAATCCATATCCTGTGAGAGAGAGTTGAGTGTTGGGGAGACTATCATTTGAAGCACAAGAGCAAGGAGTTCATCATCAACACACCATTTGTTACTTCTTGGAGAGTGGTGTCTCCTAGATTGGCTAGGTGTCACTTGGGAGCCTCCGACAAGATTGTGGAGTCGAACCAAGGAGTTTGTAAGGGCAAGGAGATCGCCTACTTTGTGAAGATCTACCGCTAGTGAGGCAAGTCCTTCGTGGGCGATGGCCATGATGGGATAGACAAGGTTGCTTCTTCGTGGACCCTTCGTGGGTGGAGCCCTCCGTGGACTCGCGCAACCGTTACCCTTCGTGGGTTGAAGTCTCCATCAACGTGGATGTACGATAGCACCACCTATCGGAACCACGACAAAAACATCCATGTCTCCAATTGCGTTTGAATTCTCCAAACCCTTCCCTTTACATTCTTGCAAGATGCATACTTTACTTTCCGATGCTCATAGACTCTTTACATGCTTGCTTGAATTGTGTTAAGATTGCTTGACTTGTGCTAAGATAGCTAAAATCTGCTAAAGAATAAAAGTGGGAAAAGGACAGATTTTTAATTGGTCAAGTAGTCTAATCACCCCCCCTCTAGACATACTTTCGATCCTACAAGGTGACATTAGGGTTTTGGTAGATTTGTGTCTTAAGGTGTTATCCTAATACGAACTCTATGATAGATTGAACGGAAAGAATAGCCTCGTGTTATTTTACTACGGACACTTGAATAGAACAAATAGAAAGGATAACTTTGAGGTGGTTTCATACCCTACCATAATCTCTTCGTTTGTTCTCTGCTATTAGTGACTTTGGAGTGACTCTTTGTTGCATGTTGAGGGATAGTTATATGATCCAATTATGTTATTATTGTTGAGGGAACTTGCACTAGTGAAAGTATGAACCCTAGGCCTTGTTTCAAGCATTGCAATACCGTTTGTGCTCACTTTTATCATTAGTTACCTTGCTGTTTTTATATTTTCATATTACAAAAACCTTTATCTACTATCCATATTGCACTTGTATCACCATCTCTTTGCCGAACTAGTGCACCTATACAATTTACCTTTGTATTGGGTGTGTTTGGGACACAAGAGACTCTTTGTTATTTGGTTGCAGGGTTGTTTGAGAGAGACCATCTTCAACCTACGCCTCCCCCGGATTGATAAACCTTAGGTCATCCACTTGAGGGAAATTTGCTACTGTCCTACAAACCTCTGCATTTGGAGGCCCAACAACGTTTACAAGAAGACGGTTTCGTTGTAGACATCAACTATCAGAGACGAACAAACGCATTCACGAACAGATGCGTTCGGGCGAACATTCGCAAAATAGCAAAACCAAGGAAACCCGGGAAAACCCTAACCCTAAGATAAAACCAATCTAAAAAAACAAAACTATAAAAAAACTGGGGTGGTTTTTAGAGGTTCGCGAGAAAAACCGGCGGCGGCGCGGCAACGAGATCCGGCGGCGGTGCGGGCAACTGCAAAGCGGCGGGGCGGCGTTGCGGGTGGCGGCGCGGCGACGGAGATGCGGCGGCGGGCGGCGCGACAGGCGGAGCAGCGGCATGCGGCGGCGTGCGGCGGTGCGCAGCGCCAGCGGCGGCGACGGCTTGCGGCGGCGGTGGTGCGGGCCGCGGCGGGGGGGTGATGTGGGGAGAGGCGGCGGGGTATATAAAGGCCTCGGGGGGCTACTGCTTTCACAAGGGGGCGCGGAAGTCGATGCCGACCCGGACTCCGGCAGGAGTCCGGCACTCGCACGGCGGCGGGAGGCGGTGGCACGGCGGCTGGGCCGGCTGGGCTTCGGCCCAGTCGGTCCGAATTTTTTTAAAATAAATTCCACCGAAGAAAAATCCTAATAAAATATAAAAAAATCTAAAAATGCCAAAAACAATTTCACCGTCTAAATAGAATATTTAGAACAAAGTGAACATTTTTCTGGCCTAATAATGCAATTTTGAAAAATGCATATTTTCTATTTCGAATAAAATAGAAATAAAATTCCAAATAAAATATTTATTTAGTTTTAATATTTTTCCTCCAATATTCCCCTCTGATATTTGGAGAAGTCATTTTATCTCCTCTCATTTATTTTTAATATTGGAATTATTTTAGAGAGAAAAATTATTAAAATCAAAATGATCCTCTTTCCAAATTTGAGAAAATTCAAATATGAAAACAATGAAATCCCCAACTCCCTCTGTGGGTCCTTGAGTTGCTTAGGTTTCTAGGATCACAACCAAAATGCAAATAAAATATGATATGCATATGATGACCTATGTATAACATCCAAATTGAAAATTGGGATGTTACATAAGCCACAAAGAAACTCTATGCATTATCACTTATTTGGCATAATCCCTTCACATGACAACCAAAGTTTTAGCAAACAATGATTGAAACAAAATGCTTGAGAACCATGAGGATGAGACATTTGTGGGTATGTTAATGTGCACTGTAGTATGATGTTTATCTTTACATGCCTTTCACTACCTAATCTATGTTTTAATGGCTCCATCAAAGAAAGACTCTTACATGCATTCCCGACAAGCAAGTGTTAACTAGAGGAAATATAATTGAGTGTTGCGAAGTTGTTTTATCTAGTAGATCAGAAACTTTGAGTTGATTATCTTTGCTTCACTAACACTTGCATAATAACCATGCCACCTCTACATCTATGCTAAGTTTTCACGTCAAGAAGTGGAGGACTATCTAGGCGTACCTATCATAAGTGAACCAAGACCTTCTTGTTATTTCGGTTTAAACAATTGGGTTCCTTATGAATTGGATTTCTCTCTATGTTGCTCGAGGACGATCAAGTTTAATCTTGGGGGAGTTGATGAGTGATATTTTTACACTCATCTACCCTTGGTTTAAACTTATATATTTCATTAAAACCAAGATATTCTCTCTGATATTGTCACTAATGACTAACGAATGCATATGATTCCAGAAATCCTCTCTTTATTGTTTTTCTATAGGAAATATGCTAAATATGGAAGAAATCAAGTGAGAACATGAAAAGGAGTAAAGGAGGATATAGAAGAAATCGGGAGGAGGCATGCCAACAATTCAGAGTAGAAGACGACGCTCCATGCGACCGCGCCCGCTCGTATGAGCGATAGTATGGTGTGGAAACCGATGCTCCTCGTCCACCTGAACAACTTATATAAAGCGGTCTAGGATGAAATGTTAACAGAAGGCCCAAGAACAAGCCACGAGCGGAGCCAGAACGGAGTCATCTTCATCCCATCTTCATCAACCCTAGCCGCCGCCATTTCCCAGCTCCATAACCGCCATCTCCATCTCCACCATAGTTATTCCTCCACTAGATCATACTTGTAAATAGATCACACACGGCATCCATTGTAATACATATCACCAATTAAGATACCTTCATGATGTGTTCTATCATGTGTTCTTCGTGTGATCTAATCTCCATGTGTGAGTAGTCCGGTAAGGTATGGGTTGAGCAAGAGCCTTGCAACCCGATGTATTTGTTATGGGGATCAATGGAAGGGCTTTGAATTAACGTCTCGTATGTGTGAAATAAAAATTTTCCATATATGTCTCTTGTCTCTTTCGCGTCCTTCATCCCTGCAGGTGCCCCGGATCATGGAGAGCAGGTCACGAAGAGGCTAAGGGCAGGGAGACAGTGAAGTGTTATTCTAGACACGAGTGACAAAGGTTTAGTATGGTAACATAGATCCTATCTCTGGGACTCAATAGGTGTAGTCATTAAATGCCAAAGCTCTAGTCTGATTAGTGCAATCTTAATTACCAAGGAAACCCGCGAGACAGATAGGGCCTTCGGTTGGACAACTGACTCTTCATGCAGGATGTGTGCCGGTCAGGACGTAATTTGCACACATCCCCCACTATGGTTCCTAACAAGCACATCTAGATGGGTGACTTCCAACACACAAATGAAGATCATATTTGGTGCTAACACAAATATATGGTTGTGAGCATTATGACCTCATACCTATGCCTATTATTATAGGTGTTCTCCTTTAGTTGTTTCATTTTGATCCAGTAAAAGGCTGGAATTGTTCTTTAACAAAAACTTGCTTGAAACCCTAGCTTCAAGGGGGTCATCCTCCCATGAGTTCGATAACTCAGGGTCACCTCTGGGGAAAAGGTGTGAATCCTTTCTACTTCATTTCTTGGTCAGCAAAGGAAGTAATCTGGGGTGATTCCCTTGGGTAAGGTAGTGCTTCGGTGTTGGTGTTGTTGTTGTACCGCTATCCTCTGGCGGTTGTACTACCAGGTGTCGGTGCAACGGACCCTGGGTCCATTGCCTAGACTGTGCACAGGCCCGAGGACAAGAACACAACACCCAAAGGTTAGATCAAGGCACAAGAGATTAGTTCCTTGAAGGATCAAAGTACAGATCAAGAAGACCAAGACTAGCCAAAGAGACAAGATACCACCACGAGAAGAACCTCCCTTTGTCGGGCAGGCGAGTCTAGCGAGGTTGAGGTTACCCCCGAAGCGAGCCTCCAAGATCGCCCCGGCAGGCCTGCCAGAGCTCGTGGAAGCAAACCACTCCACCACACCACCTCACAGCGACACACGTCGTTGATCAATGTGGTGTCAAGCTCCTAAGTGACTAAGTGGCTGCCTCCTACCACATGGCAGCCGTTTCCTACAGAAGATACCTCCAAGCGACACCCGTCTTGAGACATGTCAAGCAAGCAGGCGCAAAACTGGCAAAACAACCTGGCAGGTGATATGTCCATTTTGCATCATGTTTACCTACTGTTATTTATAATGTTTTTGGGTCAGTTTGGTTCCCTTCCTCACCTCCATGCCTGGATAAAATACTAGCCTGGCCTCGGCCTGAGAAACTCAGAAAAGATGACTAACGAGGCTAGACGTGTTTGGATCCTGTCCTCTGCCTAGCCAGCTGTAACTACCTGTACCAATCTATAAACTATTGTTGGCCCACATCTGTACATAGCTAGCCCCACAAAAAGGTGTCATTAGCACCCCAGACCAGCACCCAGGCTAGCACCAGGCGTCCAATTCTCGGCGCCTGGGCCAGGCTAACAACCTTGCTAGGTGACCTGGCCAGGCTAATCAAGATGGCAGATGCTCCAGGCCAGGCTATCATCCATTACCCAGGACATCATCCAAACAACGTCCTGGCCAGAATCAGGCAAGCGCCAGGCCAGGCATAAAAAGACGAGGAAGCGAACCAAACTAACCCTTTATGCATAATAATGCTTTTTGGAGTAATTCTAATGCCTTTTCTCTCACAATATGCAAGGTTCACACAAAGAGGGAGAATTCTGGCAGCTGGAAATATGGACCTGAAAAAGTTACGCCATGCTACCAATTATGCACAACTCCAAATGAGCTGAAACTACTAGAGGGGTGCGACCTGTTGAGCACAAGACACCAGGGCGTGCGAGGCCCCCCAGGCGCGCCCTGGTGGGTTGTGCTCAGCCCCACCCACCTCTGATGCCCATCTTCTGGTGTATAAGTCATTTTGACCTAGAAAAAACAAGGAAAGGACTTTCGGGACAGAACGCCGCCATCTCGAGGCAGAACTTGGGCAGGAGCACTTTTGCCCTCTAGCGGCGCGATTCCGCCGAGGGAACTTCTGAAGGAAATATGCCCTAGAAACAATAATAAAGTCGTTATTTATATTTTCTTATATCATGATAAATGTTTATAATTCATGCTAGAATCGTATTAACCAGAAACTTAGTACATGTGTGAATACATAGACAAACAAAGTGTCCCTAGTATGCCTCTACTTGACTAGCTCGTTAATCAAACATGGTTAAGTTTCCTAACCATAGACATGTGTTGTCATTTGATGAACGGGATCACATCATTAGAGAATGATGTGATGGATAAGACCCATCCGTTAGCTTAGCATAATGATCGTTTAGTTTTTTCTGCTATTGCTTTCTTCATGACTTATACATGTTCCTCGGACTATGAGATTATGGAACTCCCGAATACCAGAGGAACACCTTGTGTGCTATCAAACATCACAACGTAAATGGGTGATTATGAATATGCTCTATAGGTGTCTCCGGTGGTATTTGTTGAGTTGGCATAGACCGAGAATAGGATTTGTCACTCCGTGTATCGGAGAGGTATCTCTGGGCCCCCTCGGTAATGCACATCACTATGAGCCTTGCAAGCAATGTGATTAATGAGTTAGTCACGGGATGATGCACGGAACGAGTAAAGAGACTTTCTGGTGACGAGATTGAACTAGGTATGATGATACCGACGATCGAACCTCGGGCAAGTTACATACCGATGACAAAGGGAACAACGTATGTCGTTATGCGGTTTGACCGATAAAGATCTTCGTAGAATATGTAGGAGCCAATATGAGCATCCAGGTTCCGCTATTGGTTATTGGTCGGAGATATGTCTCAGTCATGTCTACATAGTTCTCGAACCTATAGGGTCCGCACGCTTAACGTTCGATGATGATTTATATTGTGAGTGATGTGATTTGATGACCGAAGTTTGTTCGGAGTCCCGGATGAGATCACAGACATGACGAGGAGTCTCGAAATGGTCAAGACATAAATATTGATATATTGGACGATGTTATTCGGACACCAGATGAGTTCCGATAGGTACCGGATAATTATCAGAGTCTCGGAGGGTTATCAGACCCCCCCCCCCCCCCGGGAACTAATGGGCCTCTATGGGCCTTAGTGGAAGAGAGGAAGGGCCAGGAGGGGCTGGCCGCCCCCTGGGTCCGAATTGGACTAGGGGAAGGGGGCTGCGCCCCCCCTTCCTTCCCTTCCCTCTCTCCCTTCCTTCTTCCCCCTCTTCCTTAGGTGGAAACCTACTAGGACCATGTGTCCTAGTAGGATTCCCCTCTCCTAGAGTGCCCTAGGAGGGCCAGCCGGCCTCCCCTCCCCTCCTTTATATACGGGGGCATGGGGCACCCTAGGACACACAAGTTTCTCTTAACCATGTGTGGTGCCCCCCTCCACAGTTATACACCACGGTCATATCATCATAGTGATTAGGCAAAGCCCTACGCTAGTAACTTCATCATCATCGTCACCACGCCGTCGTGCTGACGAAGCTCTCCCTCGGCCTCAATTGGATCAAGAGTACGAGGGACGTCATCGCGCTAAACGTGTGCTGAACATGGAGGTGCCGTACGTTTGGTGCTTGGATCGGTTGAATCGCGGAGACGTTTGACTAGATTAACCGCGTTAGTAAACGCTTCCGCTTTCGGTCTAGGAGGGTACGTGGACACACTCTCCCCTCTCGTTGCTAGGCATCTCCTAGATAGATCTTGCGTGATTGTAGGAATTTTTTTGAAATACTGCGTTCCCCAACAGTGGCATCCGAGCTAGGTCTATGCGTAGATGTTATATGCACGAGTAGAACACAATGAGTTGTGGGCGATTATAGTCATACTTCTTACCAGCAACGTCTTACTTTGATTCGGCGGTATTGTTGGATGAAGTTGCCCGGACCGACATTACATGACCGGTATTGTTGGATGAAGAGTTCATGAGACTGGTTCTACTGACGTGTTTCGCACACAGGTGGCTAGCGGGTGTCTGTTTCTCTAGCTTTAGTTGGATCGAGTTTGACTATGGCCGGTCCTTGTTGAAGGTTAAAACAGCACACTTGATGACAAATCATTGTGGTTTTGATGCGTAGGTAAGAACGGTTCTTGGTAGAAGCCCGTAGCAGCCACGTAAAACTTGCAACAACAAAGTAGAGGACGTCTAACTTGTTTTTGCAGGGCGTGTTGTGATGTGATATGGTCAAGACGTGATGATATAAATTGTTGTATGAGATGATCATGTTTTGTAACAGTTATCAGCAACTGGCAGGAGCCATATGGTTGTCGCTTATTGTATGAAATGCAATCGCCATGTAATTGCTTTACTTTATCACTAAGCAGTAGCGATAGTCGTAGAAGAAATAGTTGGCGAGAAGACAACAATGCTACAATGGAGATCAAGGTGTCAAGCCGGTGATGATGGTGATCATGACGGTGCTTTGGAGATGGAGATCAAAGGCACAAGATGATGATGGCCATACCATATCACTTATTTTGATTGCATGTGATGTTTATCTTTTATGCATCTTATTTTGCTTAGTACGGCGGTAGCATTAAAAGATGATCTCTCACTAAATTTCGAGGTACAAGTGTTCTCCCTGAGTATGCACCGTTGCTACAATTCGTCGTGCCGAGACACCATGTATCGGGTGTGATAAGCTCTACGTTCACATACAACAGGTGCAAGCTAGTTTTGCCCAAGCAGAATACTCAGGTTAAACTTGACGAGCCTAGCATATGCAGATATGGCCTCGGAACACTGAGACCAAAAGGTCGAGCGTGAATCATATAGTAGATATGATCAACATAGTGATGTTCATCATTGAAAACTTCTCCATCACATGTGATGATAGGGCATGGTTTAGTTCATATGGATCACTTGATCATTCAGATGACTAGAGGGATGTCTATCTAAGTGGGAGTTCTTAAGTAATATGATTAATTGAACTTTAATTTATCATGACCTTAGTACCTGATAGTATTTTGCATGTCTATGTTGTTGTAGATAAATGGCCCGTGCTACTGCTCCTTTGAATTTTAATGCCCGCCTAGAGAAAGCTAAGTTGAAATATGATGGTAATGATGTCTACTACGCAACCTTCTTCTTGTAGACGTTGTTGGGCCTCCAAGTGCAGAGGCTTGTAGGACAATAGCAAGCTTCCCTCAAGTGGATGACCTAAGGTTTATCAATCCGTGGGAGGCGTAGGTTGAAGATGGTCTCTCTCAAACAACCCTACAACCAAATAACAAAGAGTCTCTTGTGTCCCCAACACACCCAATACAATGGTAAATTGTATAGGTGCACTAGTTCGGCGGAGAGATGGTGATACAAGTGCAATATGGATGGTAGATATAGGTTTTTGTAATCTGAAATTACAAAAACAGCAAGCTAACAAGTAATAAAAGTGAGCGTAAACGGTATTGCAATGCTAGGAAACATGGCCTAGGGTTCATACTTTCACTAGTGTAAGTTCTCTCAACAATAATAACATAATTGGATCATATAACTATCCTCAACATGCAACAAAGAGTCACTCCAAAGTCACTAATAGCGGAGAACAAACGAAAAGATTATTGTAGGGTACGAAACCACCTCAAAGTTATTCTTTCGGATCGATATATTCAAGAGTTCGTACTAGAATAACACCTTAAGACACATATCAACCAAAACCCTAATGTCACCTAGATAATCCAATGTCACCTCAAGTATCCGTGGGTATGATTATACGATATGCATCAAACAATCTCAGATTCATCTATTCAACCAACACAAAGTACTTCAAAGAGTGCCCCAAAGTTTCTACCGGAGAGTCAAGACGAAAACGAGTGCCAACCCCTATGCATAAGTTCACGAGCGGAACCCGCAAGTTGATTACCAAAAGATCCATCAAGTGGATCACGTGAATATCCCAATATCACCACAGATAAGCACATGCAAGACATACATCAAGTGTTCTCAAATCCTTAAAGACTCAATACGATAAGATAACTTCTAAGGGAAAACTCAATCCATTTCAAGAGAGTAGAGGGGGAGAAACATCATAAGATCCAACTATAATAACAAGGCTCGCGATACATCAAGATCGTACCACCTCAAGAACACAAGAGAGAGAGAGAGAGATCAAACACATAGCTACTGGTACATACCCTCAGCCCTGAGGGTGAACTACTCCCTCCTCATCATGGTGAGCGTCGGGATGATGAAGATGGCCACCGGAGAGGGATTCACCCCTCCGGCTGGGTGCCGGAACGGGTCTAGAATTGTTTTCGGTGGCTATGGAGGCTTCTGGCAGCCGAACTCCCGATTTATTCTGCTCTCCGATGTTTTTAGGTTATATGGACATATATAGGCGAAAGAAGTCGGTCAGGGGAGCCACGAGGGGCCCACGAGGGTGGGGGCGCGCCTGCCTGCCTCGTGGCTTCCTCGAAGCTTCCCTAACGTCTACTGTAAGTCTCCTGGATTGCTTCCGTTCCAAAAATAACTCTCCCGAAGGTTTCATTCTGTTTGGACTCCGTTTGATATTCCTTTTCTTCGAAACACTGAAATAGGCAATAAAACAACAATTTGGGTTGGGCCTCCGGTTAATAGGTTAGTCCCAAAAATAATATAAAAGTGTTTAGTAAAGCCCATAAACATCCAAAACAGATAATATAATAGCATGAATACTTCATAAATTATAGATACGTTGGAGACGTATCAGCATCCCCAAGCTTAATTCCTACTCGTCGAGTAGGTAAATGAAAAAAATATGAAGTGTGAATGCTAGCAGGTGCACAAGTTTGATCAATGATAATTTCAATCACCTTTTCTAGCATCATTATATGTCATAACAATGGCTCATATCATAAAGCTTCTCATGATCAAGTAACAAACTATTCACATGTTAAAGTATAGATCATAAACTTTCTTGAGAACTAACAAACCGTGTTATTAGTCATCAAACAATTACAATTCATCTTATTTTCAGGAAGAGTCTATGTCAGAGCTTTGATTCAGCAAACTTCACATACTCAACTATCATTTAGTCTTTCACAATTGCTAACACTCACGCGATATTTATGGGTTCAAAGTTTTAATCAGACACGGAGAAAGATAGGGGCTTATAGATTTGCCTCCCAACCTTTTACCTCAAGGGTAATGTCAACAATAATAGTTCATGATGCCTTACATCCAATTGGATATATATATATAGGGAAAATCCATCCTACCACCTAGCGGTAGTTACCCCACATGTCTCAAATACTACCATGTGTTAGTATATATACTACTTTATCATTTTTAGTATGTTCATACACTATATTTAAGATACTTGAAAGTGAGTTACATGAAAAAATTGCAAGTTGGCCCATAGTTGTTATTATATTTATGAAATACGTACATATTTGTATGTAAAAAAGAGCATACTAAAAATACGATACATGATACCTAAAAAATGTGATACATACTAACCAAATGTTATTATATACTACATACTACGCATACATACTCTCGGTTTTGACAGATACTACATACAACATACAAAATGGAAGTGGTGGTAACTACCATGGGTGGTAGGAAACATATGTAAAAAGGAAAGGTGAAGATCACCATGACTCTTGCATAAGGTATAAGACAAGAATAACAGCAAGCAAATACTAACAAAATAAATTGACGCTCCAAGCAAAACACATATCATGTGGTGAATAAAAATATAGCTCCAAGTAAAGTTACCGATGAATGAAGACGAAAGAGGGCATCCCCAAGCTTAGGCTCTTGGTTGTCCTTGAATATTGCCTTGGGGTGCCTTGGTAATACCCAAGCTTAGGATCTTGGCACTCCATATTCCATAGTCCATCGAATCTTTACCCAAAACTTGAAAACTTCACAACACAAAACTTAACAGAAAACTCGTAAGCTCCGTTAGTATAAGAAAATAAATCACCACTTAGGTACTGTTGTGAACTCATTATAAATTCATATTGGTGTAAAACCTACTGTACTAAAAATTTTCTATGGTTCATAAACTCTATTACTAGCCATAGATTCATCAAAATAAGCAAACAACACACGAAAAACAGAATCTGTCAAAAACAGAATAGTCTGTAGTAATATGTAGGTTTCGAATACTTCTGGAACCCCAAAAATTCTAAAATAAATTTCTGGACGTGAGGAATTTATCTATTAATCATCTTAAAAAATAATTAACTAAATATCACTTTCCACGAAAAAATGGCAGCAAATCTTGTGAGTGCTAACGTTTCTGTTTTTTACAGCAGGATGGCAAAGACTTTCCCCAAGTCTTCCCAAAGGTTCTACTTGGCACAAACACTAATTAAAAGCATAAAACCACATATAAACAGAGGCTATATGAATTATTTATTACTAAACAGGAGCAAAAGGCAAAGAACAAAAATAAAATTGGGTTGCCTCCCAACAAGCGCTATCGTTTAACGCCCCTAGCTAGGCATGATGATTTCGATGATGCTCGCATAAAAGATAAGAATTGAAATATAAATATAGCATCATGAAGAATGTGACTAGCACATATAAGTCTAACCCACTTCCTATGCATAGAGATTTTGTGAGCAAAAAACTTGTGGGAAGAATAATCAACTTGCATAGGAAGGTAAAACAAGCAAATCTTCGAGATTTTCAACACATAGATAGGAAACTTGATATTATTGCAATTCCTACAAGCATATGTTCCTCCCTCATAATAATTTTCAGTAGCATCATGAATGAATTCAAAAATATAACTATCACATAAAGGATTCTTTTCATGATCTACAAGCATAGAATTTTTATTACTCTCCACATAAGCAATTTTTTTCTCATGAATAGTATTGGGAGCAAACTTAACAAAATAACTATCATGTGAGGCATAATCCAATTGAAAGTTAAAATCAAGATGACAAGTTTCATGGTTATCATTGTTCTTTATAGCATACATGTCATCACAATAATCATCACATATAGCAACTTTGTTCTCATAATCAATTGTAACCTCTTCCGAAATAGTGGATTCATCACTAAATAAAGTCATGACCTCTCTGAAACCACTTTCATCAACATAATCATCATAAATAGGAGGCATGCTATCATCATAATAAATTTGCACATCAAAACTTGGGAGACTAAAAATATCATATTCATCAAACATAGCATCCCCAAGCTTGTGGCTTTGCATATCATTAGCATCATAGATATTCAAGGAATTCATACTAACAACATTGCAATCATGCTCATCATTCAAAGATTTAGTGCCAAACATTCTAATGCATTCTTCTTCTAACACTTTGGCACAATTATCGGAATCCTTATTTTCATGAAAGACATTAAAAAGATGAAGCATATTGTTGGGGAACGTAGTAATTTCAAAAAAATTCCTACGCACACGCAAGATCATGGTGATGCATAGCAACGAGAGGGGAGAGTGTTGTCTACGTACCAACGCAGACCGACTGCGGAAGTGATCACACAACATAGAGGAAGTAGTCGTACGTCTTCCCGATCCGACCGATCCAAGCACCGTTACTCCGGCACCTCCGAGTTCTTAGCACACGTTCAGCTCGATGGCGATCCTCGGGCTCCGATCCAGCAAAGCGTCGAGGAAGAGTTCCGTCAGCACGACGGCGTGGTGACGATCTTGATGTACTACCGACGCAGGGCTTCGCCTAAGCACTACAACGGTATGATCGAGGTGGAATTTGGTGGCAGGGGGCACCGCACACGGCTGAGGAACGATCTCAAGGATCAACTTGTGTGTCTAGAGGTGCCCCCTGCCTCCGTATATAAAGGATGAGAGGGGAGGGCTGGCCGGCCATGCTTGGAGGCGCAGGAGGAGTCCTACTCCTACCGGGAGTAGGACTCCTCCCCCCAATCCTATTCCTAATAGGATTCCCCAAAGGGGAAGAGAAAGAGAGAGGTGGCCGGCCCCTCTCCTAGTCCTAATAGGACTAGGGAGAGGGGGGAAGGTGCAGCCCTATGTGGGCTGCCCTCTCACCTTTCCACTAAGGCCCATGTTGGCCCATTTGGCTCCCGGGGGGTTCCGGTAACCCTCCCGGTAATCCGGTAAAATCCCGATTTCACCCGGAACACTTCCGATGTCCAAACATAGGCTTCCAATATATCAATCTTTACGTCTCGACCATTTCGAGACTTCTCGTCATGTCCGTGATCACATCCGGGACTCCGAACAACCTTCGGTACATCAAAATACATAAACTCATAATAACTGTCATCGTAACGTTAAGCGTGCGGACCCTACGGTTCGAGAACAATGTAGACATGACCGAGACACGTCTCCGGTCAATAACCAATAGCGGGACCTGGATGCCCATATTGGCTCCTACATATTCTACGAAGATCTTTATCGGTCAGACCGCATAACAACATACGTTGTTCCCTTTGTCATCGGTATGTTACTTGCCCGGGATTCGATCGTCGGTATCCAATACCTAGTTCAATCTCGTTACTGGCAAGTCTCTTTTACTCGTTCCGTAATACATCATCTCACAACTAACATCTTAGTTATAATGCTTGCAAGGCTTATGTGATGTGTATTACCGAGAGGGCCCAGAGATACCTCTCCGACACTCGGAGTGACAAACCCTAATCTCAAAATAGGCCAACCCAACATCTACCATTGGAGACACCTGTAGTACTCCTTTATAATCACCCATTTACGTTGTGACGTTTGGTAGTACCCAAAGTGTTCCTCCGGTAAACGGGAGTTGCATAATCTCATAGTTATAGGAACATGTATAAGTCATGAAGAAAGCAATAGCAACATACTAAACGATCGGGTGCTAAGCTAATGGAATGGGTCATGTCAATCAGATCATTTAACTAATGATGTGACCTCGTTAATCAAATAACAACTCTTTGTTCATGGTTAGGAAACATAACCATCTTTGATTAACGAGCTAGTCAAGTAGAGGCATACTAGTGACACTTTGTTTGTCTATGTATTCACACATGTATTATGTTTCCGGTTAATACAATTCTAGCATGAATAATAAACATTTATCATGATATAAGGAAATAAATAATAACTTTATTATTGCCTCTAGGGCATATTTCCTTCAGTCTCCCACTTGCACTAGAGTCAATAATCTAGTTCACATCACCATGTGATTTAACAGCAATAGTTCACATCACCATGTGATTAACACCCATAGTTCACATCGTCATGTGACCAACACTCAAAGGGTTTACTAGAGTTAGTAATCTAGTTCACATATCTATGTGATTAACACCCAAAGAGTACTAAGGTGTGATCATGTTTTGCTTGTGAGATAATTTTAGTCAACGGGTCTGTCACATTCAGATCCGTAAGTATTTTGCAAGTTCTATGTCTACAATGCTCTACACGGAGCTACTTTAGCTAATTTCTCCCACTTTCAATATGTATCCAGATTGAGACTTTAGATTCATCTGGATCAGTGTCAAAAACTTGCATCGACGTAACCCTTTACGACGAACCTTTTTGTCACGTCCATATCCTTATTTCACTAAGGATAATTCTGACCGCTGTCCAGTGATCTACTCCTAGATCACTATTGTACTCCCTTGCCAAATCAATGCAGGGTATACAATAGATCTGGTATACAGCATGACATACTTTATAGAACCTATGGCCAAGGCATAGGGAATGACTTTCATTCTCTTTCTATCTTCTGCCGTGGTCGGGCTTTGAGTCTTACTCAACTTTACACCTTGTAATACAGGCAAGAACTCTTTCTTTGACTGCTCCATTTTGAACTACTTCAAAATCTTGTCAAGGTATGTACTCATTGAAAAAAACTTATCAAGCGTCTTGATCTATCTCTATAGATCTTGAAGCTCAATATGTAAGCAGCTTCACCGAAGTCTTTCTTTGAAAAACTCTTTTCAAACACTCCTTTATGCTTTACAGAATAATTCTACATTATTTCCGATCAACAATATGTCATTCACATATACTTTATCAGAAATGTTGTAGTGCTCCCACTCACTTTCTTGTAAATACAGGCTTCACCGCAAGTCTGTATAAAACTATATGCTTTGATCAACTTATCAAAGCGTGTATTCCAACTCTGAGATGCTTGCACCAGTCCATAGATGAATCGCTGGAGCTTACATATTTTGTTAGCACCTTTAGGATTGACAAAACCTACTGGTTGCATCATATACAACTCTTCTTCCAGAAATCATTCACGAATGTAGTTTTGATATCCATCTGCCAAATTTCATAATCATAAAATGCGGCAATTGCTAACATGATTCTGACAGACTTAAGCATCGCTACGGGTGAGAAGGTCTCATCGTAGTCAACCCCTTGAACTTGTCGAAAGCCTTTTGCGACAAGTCGAGCTTTATAGACAGTAATATTACCGCCAGCGTCAGTCTTTTTCTTGAAGATCCATTTATTCTCAATTGCTTGCCGATCATCGGGCAAGCCAACCAAAGTCCAAACTTTGTTCTCATACATGGATCATATCTCAGATTTCATGGCCTCAAACCATTTCGCGGAATCTGGGCTCATCATCGCTTCCTCATAGTTCGCAAGTTCGTCATGGTCTAGTAACATGAGTTCCAGAATAGGATTACCGTACCACTCTGATGCGGATCTCACTCTGGTTTACCTACGAGATTCGGTAGTAACTTGATCTGAAGTTTCATGATCATCATCATTAGCTTCCACACTAATTGGTGTAGGTGTCACAGAAACCGGTTTCTGTGATGTACTACTTTCTAATAAGGGAGGAGGTACAGTTACCTCATCAAGTTCTACTTTCCTCCCACTCACTTCTTTCGAGAGAAACTCCTTCTCCAGAAAGTTTCCGAATTTAGCAACAAAAGTCTTGCCTTCGGATCTGTGATAGGAGGTGTACCCAACAGAAACTTTTGGGTATCCTATGAAGACATATTTCTCCGATTTGAGTTTGAGCTTATCGAGATGAAACTTTTTCACATAAGCATCGCAACTCCAAACTTTAAGAAATGACAGCTTAGGTTTCTTGCCAAACCATAGTTCACACGGTGTCGTCTCAACGGATTTAGATGGTGCCCTATTTAACGTGAATGCAGCTATCTCTAATGCATAACCCCAAAACGATAGTGGTAGATCGGTAAGATACATCATAGATTGTACTATATCCAATAAAGTATGGTTATGACGTTCGGACACACCATTATGCTGTGGTGTTCCAGGTGGCGTGCGTAGTGAAACTATTTCACATTGTTTTAACTGAAGACCAAACTCGTAACTCAAATATTTGTCTCCGCGATCAGATCGTAGAAACTTTTACTTTCTTGTCACGATGATTTTTCACTTCACTCTGAAATTCTTTGAACTTTTCAAATGTTTCAGACTTATGTTTCATCAAGTAGATATACTCATATCTGCTCAAATCATATGTGAAGATCAGAAAATAATGATACCTGTCGCGAGTCTCAATATTCATCGGACCACATACATCAGTATGTATGATCTCCAACAAATCTTTTTGCTCGCTCCATTGTTCCGAAGAACAGAGTCTTAGTCATCTTGCCCATGAGGCATGGTTCGCAAGCATCAACTGATTCATAATCAAGTGATTCCAAAAACCCATCAGCATGGAGTTTCTTCATGCGCTTTACACCAATATGACATAAACGGCAGTGCTACAAATAAGTTGCACTATCATTATTAACTTTGCATCTTTTGGTTTCAACATTATGATTATGTGTATCACTACGATCGAGATCCAACGAACTATTTTCATTGGGTGTGTAACCATATAAGGTTTTATTCATGTAAACAGAACAACAATTTATTCTCTTACTTAAATGAATAACCGTATTACAATAAACATGATCAAATCATATTCATGTTCAATGCAAACACCAAATAACACTTATTTAGGTTCAACACTAATCCCGAAATTATAGGGAGTGTGCGATGATGATCATATCAATCTTGGAACCACTTCCAACACACATCGTCACTTCACCCTTAACTAGTCTCTGTTTATTCTGCAACTCCCGTTTCGAGTTACTAATCTTAGCAACTGAACTAGTATACTGAGGGTTTGCTATAAACACTAGTAAAGTACACATCAATAACATGTATATCAAATATACTTATGTTCACTTTGCCATCCTTCTTATCCGCCAATCACTTGGGGTAGTTCCGCTTCCAGTGACCAGTCCCTTTGCAGTAGAAGCACTTAGTCTCAGGCTTAGGACCAGACTTGGGCTTCTTCACTTGAGCAGCAACTCGCTTGCCGTTCTTCTTGAAGTTCCCCTTCTTCCCTCTGCCCTTTTCTTGAAACTAGTGGTCTTGTCTACCATCAACACTTGATGTTTTTTTGATTTCTACCTTCGTCAATTTCCGCATTACGAAGAGCTTGGGAGTCGTTTCCGTTATCCCTTGCATATCATAGTTCATCACGAAGTTCTACTAACTTGGTGATGGTGACTAGAGAATTCTGTCAATCACTATCTTATCTGGAAGATTAACTCCCACTTGATTCAAGTGATTGTAGTACTCAGACAATCTGAGCACATGCTCACTAGTTGAGCGATTCTCCTCCATCTTTTAGCTATAGAACTTGTTAGAGACTTCATATCTCTCAACTCGGGTATTTGCTTGAAATATTAACTTCAACTCCTGGAACATCTCATATGCTCCATGACGTTCAAAACGTCTTTGAAGTCCCGATTCAAAGCCATTAAGCATGGTGCACTAAACTATCAAGTAGTCATCATATTGAGCTAGCCAAACGTTCATAACGTCTGCATCTGCTCCTGCAATAGGTCTTTCACCTAGCGGTGCATCAAGGACATAATTCTTCTGTGCAGCAATGAGGATAAACCTCTGATCACGGATCCAATCCGCATCTTTGCTACTAACATCTTTCAACACAATTTACTCTAGGAACATATCGAAAATAAACACAGGGAAGCAACAACGCGAGCTATTGATCTACAACATAATTTGCAAAATACTACCAGGACTAAGTTCATGATAAATTTAAGTTCAATTTAATCATATTACTTAAGAACTCCCACTTAGATAGACATCCCTCTAATCCTCTAAGTGATCATGTGATCCAAATCAACTAAACCATAACCGATCATCACGTGAGATGGAGTAGTTTTCAATGGTGAACATCATTATGTTGATCATATCTACTATATGATTCATGCTCGACCTTTCGGTCTCCGTGTTCCGAGGCCATATCTGCATATGCTAGGCTCGTCAAGTTTAACCTGAGTATTCTGCGTGTGCAAAACTGGCTTGCACCCGTTGTAGATGGACGTAGAGCTTATCACACCTGATCATCACGTGGTGTCTGGGCACGACGAACTTTGGCAACGGTGCATACTCAGGGAGAACACTTCTTGATAATTTAGTGAGAGATCATCTTATAATGCTACCGTCAATCAAAGCAAGATAAGATGCATAAAAAGATAAACATCACATGCAATCAATATAAGTGATATGATATGGCCATCATCATCTTGTGCTTGTGATCTCCATCTCCGAAGCACCGTCATGATCACCATCGTCACCGGCGCGACACCTTGATCTCCATCGTAGCATCGTTGTCGTCTCGCCAATCTTATGCTTCCACGACTATCACTACCGCTTAGTAATAAAGTAAAGCATTACATCGCGATTGCATTGCATACAATAAAGCGACAACCATATGGCTCCTGCCAGTTGCCGATAACTTGGTTACAAAACATGATCATCTCATACAATAAAATCAGCATCATGCCTTGACCATATCACATCACAACATGCCCTGCAAAAACAAGTTAGACGTCCTCTACTTTGTTGTTGCAAGTTTTACGTGGCTGCTACGGGCTTAAGTAAGAACTCATCTCACCTACGCATCAAAACCACAACGATAGTTCGTCAAATAGACTCCGTTTTAACCTTCTCAAGGACCGGGCGTAGCCACACTTGGTTCAACTAAAGTTGGAGAGACAGTCGCCCGCAAGCCATCTATGTGCAAAGCACGTCGAGGGAACCGGTCTCGCGTAAGCGTACGCATAAGGTTGGTCCGGGTCGTCTCATCCAACAATACCGCCGAACCAAAGTATGACATGCTGGTAGGCAGTATGACTTGTATCGCCCACAACTCACTTGTGTTCTACTCGTGCAAATAACACCAAACCATAAAACCTAGGCTCGGATGCCACTGTTGGGGAACGTAGTAATTTCAAAAAAATTCTACGCACACGCAAGATCATGGTGATGCATAGCAACGAGAGGGGAGAGTGTTGTCTACGTACCAACGCGGACCGACTGCGGAAGCGATCACACAACATAGAGGAAGTAGTCGTACGTCTTCCTGATCCGACCGATCCAAGCACCGTTACTCCGGCACCTCCGAGTTCTTAGCACACGTTCAGCTCGATGACGATCCTCGGGCTCTGATCCAGCAAAGCGTCGAGGAAGAGTTCCGTCAGCACGACGGCGTGGTAACGATCTTGATGTACTACCGACGCAGGGCTTCGCCTAAGCACTACAACGGTATGATCGAGGTGGAATTTGGTGGCAGGGGCACCGCACACGGCTAAGGAGCGATCTCAAGGATCAACTTGTGTGTCTAGAGGTGCCCCCTGCCTCCGTATATAAAGGATGAGAGGGGGAGGGCTGGCCGGCCAAGCTTGGAGGCGCAGGAGGAGTCCTACTCCTACCGGGAGTAGGACTCCTCCCCCCAATCCTATTCCTAATAGGATTCCCCAAAGGGGAAGAGAAAGAGAGAGGTGGCCGGCCCCTCTCCTAGTCCTAATAGGACTAGGGAGAGGGGGGAGGCGCAGCCCTATGTGGGCTGCCCTCTCACCTTTCCACTAAGGCCCATGTTGGCCCATTTGGCTCTCGGGGGGTTCCGGTAACCCTCCCGGTAATCCGGTAAAATCCCGATTTCACCCGGAACACTTCCGATGTCCAAACATAGGCTTCCAATATATCAATCTTTACGTCTCGACCATTTCGAGACTTCTCGTCATGTCCGTGATCACATCCGGGACTCCGAACAACCTTCGGTACATCAAAATACATAAACTCATAATAACTGTCATCGTAACGTTAAGCGTGCGGACCCTACGGTTCGAGAACAATGAAGACATGACCGAGACACGTCTCCGGTCAATAACCAATAGCAGGACCTGGATGCCCATATTGGCTCCTACATATTCTACGAAGATCTTTATCGGTCAGACCGCATAACAACATACGTTGTTCCCTTTGTCATCGGTATGTTACTTGCCCGAGATTCGATCGTCGGTTTCCAATACCTAGTTCAATCTCGTTACTGGCAAGTCTCTTTTACTCGTTCCGTAATACATCATCTCACAACTAACATCTTAGTTATAATGCTTGCAAGGCTTATGTGATGTGTATTACCGAGAGGGCCCAGAGATACCTCTCCGATACTCGGAGTGACAAACCCTAATCTCGAAATACGCCAACCCAACATCTACCATTGGAGACACCTGTAGTACTCCTTTATAATCACCCATTTACGTTGTGATGTTTGGTAGTACCCAAAGTGTTCCTCCGGTAAACGGGAGTTGCATAATCTCATAGTTATAGGAACATGTATAAGTCATGAAGAAAGCAATAGCAACATACTAAACGATCGGGTGCTAAGCTAATGGAATGGGTCATGTCAATCAGATCATTCAACTAATGATGTGACCTCGTTAATCAAATAACAACTCTTTGTTCATGGTTAGGAAACATAACCATCTTTGATTAACGAGCTAGTCAAGTAGAGGCATACTAGTGACACTCTGTTTGTCTATGTATTCACACATGTATTATGTTTCCGGTTAATACAATTCTAGCATGAATAATAAACATTTATCATGATATAAGGAAATAAATAATAACTTTATTATTGCCTCTAGGGCATATTTCCTTCACATATGAGGTATCCTCAAATCCATTTTTTATTTTCTTTTATAAACTAAACTAGTGATAAAACAAGAAACAAAAAGATTCGGTTGCAAGATCTAAAGATATACCTTCAAGCACTCACCTCCCGGGCAACAGCGCCATAAACTGCTTGATGTCTACTACACAACCTTCTTCTTGTATACGTTGTTGGGCCTCCAAGTGCAGAGGCTTGTAGGATAGTAGCAAATTTCCCTCAAGTGGATGACCTAAGGTTTATCAATCCATGAGAAGCATAGGTTTAAGATGGTCTCTCTCAAACAACCCTGCAACCAAATAACAAAGAGTCTCTTGTGTCCCCAACACACCCAATACAATGGTAAATTGTATAGGAGCACTAGTTCGGCGAAGAGATGGTAATACAAGTGCAATATGGATGGTAGATATAGGTTTTGTAATCTGAAATTACAAAAAACAACAAGGTAACAAGTAATAAAAGTGAGCGTAAACGGTATTGCAATGCTAGGAAACATGGCCTAGGGTTCATACTTTCACTAGTGCAAGTTCTCTCGACAATAATAACATAATTGGATCATATAACTATCCCTCAACATGCAACAAAGAGTCACTCCAAAGTCACTAATAGCGGAGAACAAATGAAAAGATTATTGTAGGGTACGAAACCACCTCAAAGTTATTCTTTCGGATCGATCTATTCAAGAGTTCGTACTAGAATAACACCTTAAGACACATATCAACCAAAACCCTAATGTCACCTAGATACTCCAATGTCAACTCAATTATCCATGGGTATGATTATACGATATGCATCAAACAATCTCAGATTCATCTATTCAACCAACACAAAGTACTTCAAAGAGTGCCCCAAAGTTTCTACCGGAGAGTCAAGACAAAAACGTGTGCCAACCCCTATGCATAAGTTCACGAGCGGAACCCGCAAGTTGATCACCAAAACATACATCAAGTGGATCACGTGAATATCCCAATGTCACCACAGATAAGCACATGCAAGACATACATCAAGTGTTCTCAAATCCTTAAAGACTCAATACGATAAGAAAACTTCTAAGGGAAAACTCAATCCATTACAAGAGAGTAGAGGGGGAGAAACATCATAAGATCCAACTATAATAACAAGGCTCGCGATACATCAAGATCGTACCATATCAAGAACACGAGAGAGAGAGAGAGAGAGAGAGAGATCAAACACATAGCTACTAGTACATACCCTCAGCCCCGAGGGTGAACTACTCCCTCCTCATCATGGAGAGCATCGGGATGATGAAGATGGCCACCGGAGAGGGATTCCCCCCTCCGGCAGGGTGCCGGAACGGGTCTAGATTGGTTTTCGGTGGCTATGGAGGCTTCTGGCAGTGGAACTCCCGATTTATTCTGCTCTCCGATGTTTTTAGGGTATATGGACATATATAGGCGAAAGAAGTCGGTCAGGGGAGCCACGAGGGGCCCACAAGGGTGGGGGCGCGCCTGCCTGCCTCGTGGCTTCCTCGAAGCTTCCCTGACGTCTACTGCAAGTCTCCTGGATTGCTTCCGTTCCAAAAATAACTCTCCCGAAGGTTTCATTCTGTTTGGACTCTGTTTGATATTCCTTTTCTTCGAAACACTGAAATAGGAAATAAAACAACAATTTGGGTTGGGCCTCCGGTTAATAGGTTAGTCCCAAAAATAATATAAAAGTGTTTAGTAAAGCCCATAAACATCCAAAACAGGTAATGTAATAGCATGAATACTTCATAAATTATAGATACGTTGGAGACGTATCAGGTAGCAACTACACGGACTAGGTACGTAACCTGAGGATTATCCTCATTGATGCACAGAAGAATTACGTCCTGGAAGCACCTCTAGGTGCAAAGCCCGCTGCAGGAGCAACACCAGATGTTATGAACGTCTGGCAGAGCAAAGCTGATGACTACTCTATAGTTCAGTGTGCCATGCTTTACGGCTTAGAATCGAGACTTCAACGTTTTGAACGTCATGGAGCATAGGAGATGTTCCAGGAGTTGAAGTTAATATTTCAAGCAAATGCCCGGATTAAGAGATATGAAGTGTCCAGTAAGTTCTACAGCTCCAAAATGGAGGAGAATAGTTCTGTCAGTGAACATATACTTAGAATGTCTGGGTACCACAACCACTTGACTCAACTGGGAGTTAATCTTCCTTATGATAGTGTCATTGACAGAGTTCTTCAATCACTGCCACCAAGCTACAAAAGCTTCGTGATGAACTATAATATGCAAGGGATGGATAAGACAATTCCCGAGCTCTTCGCAATGCTAAAGGCTGCGGAGGTAGAAATCAAGAAGGAGCATCAAATGTTGATGGTCAACAAGACCACTAGTTTCAAGAAGAAGGGCAAAGGGAAGAAGGGGAACTTCAAGAAGAACAGCAAGCAAGTTGCTGCTCAAGTGAAGAAGCCCAAGTCTGGACCTAATCCTGAGACTAAGTGCTTCTATTGCAAAGGGACTTGTCACTAGAAGCGGAACTGCCCCAAGTATTTGGCGGATAAGAAGGATGGCAAAGTGAAAGGTATATTTGATATACATGTTATTGATGTGTACCTTACTAATGCTCGTAGTAGCGCCTGGGTATTTGATACTGGTTCTGTTGCTCATACTTGCAACTCGAAACAGGGGCTACAGATTAAACGAAGATGGGCTAAGGACGAGGTGACGATGCGCGTGGGAAATGGTTCCAAAGTCGATGTGATCGCCGTCGGCACGCTACCTCTACATCTACCTTCAGGATTAGTTTTAGACCTGAATAATTGTTATTTGGTGCCAGCGTTAAGCATGAACATTATATACGGATCTTGTTTGATGCGAGAGGGTTATTCATTTAAATCAGAGAATAATGGTTGTTCTATTTATATGAGTAATATCTTTTATGGTCATGCACCCTTGATGAGTGGTCCACTTTTGTTGAATCTTGATAGTAGTGATACACATATTCATAGTATTGAAGCCAAAAGATACAAGTTTAATAATGATAGTGCAACTTATTTGTGGCACTGCTGTTTAAGTCATATTGGTGTAAAGCGCATGAAGAAACTCCAGGCTAATGGGCTTTCGGAATCACTTGATTATGAATCACTTGATGCTTGCGAACCATGCCTCATGGGCAAGATGACTAAGACTTCGTTCTCCGAAACAATGGAGCAAGCAACAAACTTATTGGAAATAATACATACTGATATATGCGGTTCGATGAGTGTTGATGCTCGCGGCATGTATCGTTATTTTTCGACCTTCACAAATGATTTAAGCAGATATGGGTATGTCTACTTAATGAAACATAAGTCTGAAACATTTGAAAAGTTCGAAGAATTTCAGAGTGAAGTTGAAAATCATCGTAACAAGAAAATAAAGTTTCTATGATATGATCGTGGAGGTGGATGTTTGAGTTATGAGTTTGGTCTTCATTCGGAACAATGTGGAATAGTTTCGCAACTCACGTCACCTGGAACACCAGAGTGTAATGGTGTATCCGAACATGGTAACCACACTTTATTACATATGGTGCGATCTATGATGTCTCTTACAGATTTACCTCTATCGTTTTGGGGTTATGCTTTAGAGATGGTTGCATTCACGTTAAACAGGGCACCATCAAAATCCGTTGAGACGACACCATATGAACTGTGGTTTGTCTAGAAACCCAAGTTGTCGTTTCTTAAAGTTTGGGGTTGCAATGCTTATATGAAAAAGTTTCAACCTGATAAGCTCGAACCCAAATCGGAGAAATGTGTCTTCATAGGATACCCAAAGGTGACTGTTGGGTACACCTTCTATCACAGATCCAAAAGCAAGATATTCGTTGCTAAGAATGGATCCTTTCTAGAGAAGGAGTTTCTCTTGAAAGAAGTGAGTGGGAGGAAAGTAGAACTTGATGAGGTAATTGTACCTTCTCCCTTATTGGAAAGTAGTTCATCACAGGAATCAGTTCTAGTGATTCCTACACCAATTACTGAGGAAGCTAATGATGATGATCATGAAACTTGGGATCAAGTTACTACCGAACCTCATAGGTCAACCAGAGTAAGATCTGCACCAAAGTGGTACGGTAATCCTGTTCTGGAGGTCATTGTAACACCCTCGATGTGACTATATCTCCCACGTGTCGAGGCACGACTTAGAGGCATAATCACATTGAAGGCATATGTCGCAAGTCAGGCAATCATCACAAACATCCCATGTAATATAGATGAATAAAAGGGATAAGATAGTTGGCTTACACTTGCCACGTCAATCAAGTACATAAATAACATACATCATCCAAACACTCATGGCCCGACTACGGTGCCAAAATAAAAGATAACCCAACAAGCGACATGGTCCCGATCACCCCAACTGGGCACCACTACTGATCATCAGGAAAAGAAAACATAATAACGCTGAGAGTCCTCGGCGTACTCCCACTTGAGCTCAAGCGCGCCATCTGGAGCTGTATCATCAGGCCCTGCATCTGGTGTAATAGTAATCTGTGAGCCACAGGGACTCAGCAATCTCGCACCCTCGCAATCAAGACTATTTAAGCTTAAATAGGTATGGCAGGGTAGATATAGGTGGAGCTGCAGCAAGCGACTAGCATATATGGTGGCTAACCTATTCGCAAAAGAGACCGAGAAGAGAAGGCAAAGCGCGAACGCATAACTAAAGAGGGCAAACCTGCGACAAACATTACTCCAACACCGTGTCCACTTCCCGGACTCCGCCGAGAAGAGGCCATCACGGTAACTCACACCGTTGATTCATTTTAATTAAGTTAATGTTTAAGTTATCTACAACCGGACATTAACAAATTCCCATCTGCCCATAACCGCGGGCACAGCTTTCGAAAGTTCAAATCCCTGCAGGGGAGTCCCAACTTAGCCCATGACAAGCTCTCACGGTCAACGAAGGAATAGACCTCCTCCCGAGACGTTCTGATCAGACTCGGTACCTCGGTTCTTCAAGACATTTTGACAGGTTAAAACAAGACCAGCAACACCGCCCGAATGTGCCGACAAATCCCGATAGGAGCTGCACATATCTCGTTCTCAGGGCACACTCAGATGAGCCAGACGTCGGGTAGGCCAGCCCAGAGTTGCCCCTGGTAGCCCCGGACATCGCTCGGTTGAACCAACACTCAGAGGAGCACTGGCCTGGGGGGGTTTAAAATAAGATGACCCTCGGGCTCCGGAAACCCAAGGGAAAAAGAGGCTAGGTGGCAAATGGTAAAACCAAGGTTGGGCATTGCTGGAAAAGCTTTAATCAAGACGAACTATCAAGGGGTTCCCATTATAACCCAACCGCGTAAGGAACGCAAAATCCGGGAACATAACACCGATATGACGGAAACTAGGGCGGCAAGAGTGGAACAAAATACTAGGCGAGAGGCCGAGCCTTCCACCCTTTACCAAGTATATAGATGCATTAAGATAACATGGCAATATAATGGTATCCCAACAAGTAAATAAATGTTCCAACAAGGAACGGTCTCCAATCTTCACATGCAACTAGCAACGCTATAAGAGGGGCTGAGCAAAGCGGTAACATAGCCAATCAACGGTTTGCTAGGACAATGGTGGGTTAGAGGCTGAACATGGCAATTTGGGAGGCTTGAAAGCAAGTGGTAGGCATCGTAGCATTGGCATAGCAAAAGAGCGAGCAATCTAGCATAGCAAAGATAGTAGTGATTTCGAGGGTATGATCATCTTGCCTGCAAAGTTGTCAGAGTTGATTGGATGCTCGAAAGCAAACTCAACAGGCTCCTCGTTAGCGAACTCGTCTCCCGGCTCTACCCATACAATACAAACAAGCAACAAGAACACAATCAACCACGTGCAAGGATCAAACAAGATGATGCAACCATGGTATGCTATGCGGGATGCGATGCGGGATGCATATGCAAGATATGACAGGAAATGCATGAACCTGGCCTCAACTTGGAAAACCAAGTGTGCCACTGGAAAGATGAGATGAAATCGCTTGAAAACGATATAAAGAACGCCGGAATCGGAGTTACGGTTTGGAAATGGCAAGCAATTCAAATATGACACCGGTCTGCGATTTACAGCAAGTAGCTAACTAAATGCAATGAGATGAACATGCTATAGCACTCAAACATGGCAACAAAATACATGGAAGGGATGCATTCAAGATGCTTAACAAAAGTCTAGCACTGAGCTACGGCCAATTCATCCATTAGGAGGTTCAAACAAGCATGGCAAAAATGTAAATGGTAAACAGATCTTAGACTTAGTGAAATTAACACTTGTCTGGAATTTCAGATCAGGTAGCCCTCTTCGGAGCAACAAAACAACATGCTACAGGATCTGAACATGGCAAAGTAAGAAATGGCATGGAGCTACTTAAAGAGCTTAACAAAAGTCCCTTAGTGACCTTGAGCCAAAAGGGATCACAAAATATAATAGCAAGCACACGAACATCGCAAAAACATAATCAGTTTTCAGACTTAGTGAAAACTGGCACATGCTGAAACATAACTCAAGTAGGCATGTTTACGAGCTCGATGCACTCACTATGGTGCAAGTCATGGCAAGACAAGCATACATACATCAAGAAGGCACAAAATTCAAGCTAGACATGGCAAGAACAATAGCATAGCATGCACGGATCAACTACAACATCATTGGCAAAACTGCAAACAAGTTGACAATCTGCCCAGATTCACAAAGTAGCAAAAGTAGAGCTCGATTGACTCAAGCTAGGGTGCTCCATATATGCAAACAAAGACATGGATGGATAGAGCACTACAATATTAACAAAACTCCTTTACTGATCATCCTCAAAAGAGGCACGGATCACTAGGAAACAACATGAACATATGGCATCATGAGATAAACAGATTCGGGACTTAGTGGAATTGCTAAGTCCCTGAAAACAGTATTACCAAGTGCACCACTTTGCAAGCTTGCACTAGTCACCACACACATCACAAAAATACATGGGTTGCACCTCTGGAAATATGGCAAAACCCTTAACAAAACATATGTAGAGCATCAGGGCATATCATGCACACAACAATCATGGAAAAAATGACAAATGTCTAAGATGGAGTAGCAGATCTGACAACTAACTCAAGTAGCCCTCTTCTAACAGCATTTCGGGCATCAAGATGAACTCAAATGAAAATAATGCAATGGAATGAAATGATGTGCTCTCTGAGGCAAACATTTTGATATGCTATATGCATGAATCGGATCTATGGATGCCAAGTTACGAGGCCTTGAACAGGGGCACTTGGATCTGCAATTTCGGGAGTTAGAAGAAAAAAACGACCTCGGATCTAGGGTTTACTGTTCATGCACGCGAACCGAGGTGAGATCCGAGCTCGCCGGAGATGCACTGTTCACTGGAGTTCGTCGAAGACGTCGGAGGTGGCCGGGCCTTGGCGCGGCGTCCGGGGAGGGAAGGAGGCGGCGGAGTGAGCCGACGCGGTCGGGCACCGGGCGGCGAGGCGGCGAGGTGGGCCACGGCGGCCGGTGCGGAGGCGGCTGGGCGGCGACAGCGGCTTGCGGTGGAGCGGCGGTGTCGGCGGCGGAGTAGCGCGGTGGCGGCGGAGCGAGGAGAAGGGCGCGGGCGCGCGGCGGCGGAGGGAGTGGGCCTCGGGGGCCGGCTGCGGGCTCCCGGGCCGGAGCAGTGGGCGGCGGCGCAGGCGAGTCGGCGGCCGACACGTGGCGGCGGCGGGCGGTGGCGGACACGTCCGGCCTGAATCGGACATGTCTGTCGGCGGTAGTGCAGTATTAGGGTTTGGAGGAGGAGGGGATCCGGGATTTTTCGAGGGGGTCATTAAATAGGCATAGGAGGAGCTAGGAGAGTCCAAATGAGGTGCTACGGTTTTCGGCCACGCGACCGTGATCAAACGCTCTAGATGATGGAGCAGAGTTAGGTGGGTTTGGGGCCAAAATGGAGGGGTGTTGGGCTGCAACACACACGAGGCCTTTTCGGTCCCTCGGTTAACCGTTGGAGTATCAAACGAAGTCCAAATGATACGAAACTTGACAGGCGGTCTACCGGTAGTAAACCAAGGCCGCTTGGCAAGTCTCGGTCCAATCCAGAAATGTTTAATCCCCACACACGAAAGAAATGTAGAAATGACCACCGGAGGAGAACGAAGCGTCGGAATGCAAAACGGACAACGGGGAAAATGCTCGGATGCATGGGACGAACACGTATGCAAATGCAATACACATGATGACATGATATGAGATGCATGACAACGATCACAACACACGGAGACAAAGACCCGAACCCAAGAAAATAAAATAACTTAAGGCCGGAAACGGCAAGAGTTGGAGTACAAATTGGGTAAATCATATCCGGGGTGTTACAGTCATGTTACTTGACCATGACGAACCCACGAACTATGAGGAAGCGATGATGAGCCCAGATTCCGCGAAATGGCTTGAGGCCATGAAATCTGAGATGGGGTCCATGTATATAAGAACAAAGTATGGACTTTGGTTGACTTGCCCGATGATCGGCAAGCAATAGAGAATAAATGGATCTTCAAGAAGAAGACTGACGCTGACGGTAATGTTATTGTCTACAAAGCTCGGCTTGTTGCCAAAGGTTTTTGACAAGTTTAAGGAGTTGACTACGATGAGACCTTCTCACCTGTAGCGATGCTTAAGTCTGTCCGAATCATGTTAGCAATTGCCGCATTTTATAATTATGAAATTTGGCAAATGGATGTCAAAACTGCATTCCTTAATGGATATCTTAAAGAAGAGTTGTATATGATGCAACCAGAAGGTTTTGTCGATCCAAAAGGTGCTAACAAAGTGTGCAAGCTCCAGTGATCAATTTATGGACTGGTGCAAGCCTCTCGAAGTTGGAATATACACTTTGATAGTGTGATCAAAGCATATCGTTTTATACAGACTTTTGGAGAAGCCTTTATTTACAAGAAAGTGAGTGGGAGCTCTGTAGCTCTGATATTATATGTGGATGACATATTGTTCATCCGAAATGATACTGAATTTCTGAATAGCATAAAAGGATACTTGAATAGGAATTTTTCAATGAAAGACCTTGGTGAAGCTGCTTATATATTGGGCATCAAGATCTATAGAGATAGATCAAGACACTTAATTGGACTTTCACAAAGCACGTACCTTGATAAAGTTTTGAAGAAGTTAAAAATGGACCAGTCAAAGAAAGGGTTCTTGCCTGTGTTACAAGGTGTGAAGTTGAGTCAGACTCAATGCCCGACCACTGCAGAAGATAGAGAGAAAATGAAAGTCATTCCCTATGCCTCAGCCATAGGTTCTATCATGTATGCAATGCTGTGTACCAGACTTGATGTGTGCCTTGCTATTAGTTTAGCAGTGAGGTACCAAAGTAATCCAGGAGTGGATCACTGGACAGTGGTCAAGAACATCCTGAAATACCTGAAAAGCACTAAGGATATGTTTCTCGTTTATGGAGGTGACAAAGAGCTCATCGTAAATGGTTACGTCGATGCAAGCTTTTACACTGATCTAGATGACTCTAAGTTGCAAACCAGATACGTATTTATATTGAATGGTGGAGCTTTCTGTTGGTGCAGTTCTAAGAAGAGCACCGTGGTGGGATCTACGTGTGAAGTGGAGTACATAGCTGCTTCGGAAGCAGCAAATGAAGGAGTCTGGATGAAGGAGTTCATATCCGATCTAGGTGTAATACCTAGTGCATTGGGTCCAATGAAAATCTTTTGTGACAATACTGGTGCAATTGCCTTGGCGAAGGAATCCATATTTCACAAGAGAACCAAGCACATCAAGAGACGCTTCAATTCCATCCGCGATCAAGTCAAGGAGGGAGACATAGAGATTTGCAAGTTACATACGGATTTGAATGTTGCAGGCCCATTGACTAAGCCTCTCTCACGAGCAAAACATGATCAACACCAAGACTCCATGGATGTTAGAATCATTACTATGTAATCTAGATTATTGACTCTAGTGCAAGTGGGAGACTAAAGGAAATATGTCCTAGAGGCAATAATAAAGTTGTTATTTATATTTCCTTATATCATGATAAATGTTTATCATTCATGCTAGAATTGTATTAACCGGAAACTTAGTACATATATGAATACATAGACAAACAGAGTGTCCCTACTATGCCTCTACTTGACTAGCTCGTTAATCAAAGATGGTTAAGTTTCCTAACCATAGACATGTGTTGTCATTTGATGAACGGGATCACATCATTAGAGAATGATGTGATGGACAAGACCCATCCGTTATCTTAGCATAATGATCGTTTAGTTTTTTTCTGCTATTGCTTTCTTCATGACTTATACATGTTCCTCAGCCTATGATATTATGCAACTCCCGAATACCGCGGGAACACCTTGTGTGCTATCAAACGTCACAACGTAACTGGGTGATTGTAAAGATGCTCTATAGGTGTCTCCGATGGTGTTTGTTGAGCTGGGATAGATCAAGATTAGGATTTTTCACTCTGTGTATCGGAGAGGTATCTCTAGGCCCTCTCGGTAATGCACATCACTATGAGCCTTGCAAGCAATGTGACTAATGAGTTAGTCATGGGATGATGCACTACGAATTAAGTAAAGAGACTTGTCAGTGACGAGATTGAACCAGGTATGATGATACCGAAGATAGAATCTCGGGCAAGTAACATACTGATGACAAAGGGAACAACGTATGTTGCTATGCGGTTTGACCGATAAAGATCTTCATAGAATATGTAGGAGCCAATATGAGCATCCAGGTTCTGCTATTGGTTATTGACCGGAGATATGTCTCGGTCATGTCTACAGAGTTCTCGAACCCGCAGGGTCTGCACGCTTAACGTTCAATGACGATTTATATTGTCAGTTATGTGATTTGATGACCGAAGTTTGTTTGGAGTCACGGATGAGATCAAAAATATGACGAGGAGTCTCGAAATGGTCGAGACATAAAGATTGATATATTGGATGATGTTATTCAGACACCGGATGAGTTCCGAGAGGTACCGGATAATTATCGGAGTGCCGGAGGGTTATCGTAACCCCCCCCCCCCCCCGGCGGGACTAATGGGCCTCTATGGGCCTTAGTGGAAGAGAGGAAGGGTCAAGAGGGGCTGGCCGCCCCCCCCTGGGGTCTGAATTGGACTAGCGGAAGGGGGCGGCGCCCCCTTTCCTTCCCTTCCCTCTCTCCCTTCCTTCTTCCCCCTCTTCCTTAGGTGGAAACATACTAGGACTTGGTGTCCTAGTAGGATTCCCCTCTCCTAGCGCGTTCTAGGAGGGCCAGCTGGCCTCCCCTCCCCTCCTTTATATACGGGGGCAGGGGGCACCCTAGGACGCACAAGTTTCTCTTAACCGTGTGCGGTGCCCCCCTCCACAGTTATACACCACGGTCATATTGTCGTAGTGATTAGGCGAAGCCCTGCGCCGGTAACTTCATCATCACCGTCACCACGCCATCGTGCTGACGGAACTCTCCCTCGGCCTCAACTCGATCAAGAGTTCGAGGGACGTCATCTAGCTGAACGTGTGCTGAACACGGAGGTGTCGTACGTTCGGTGCTTGGATCGGTTGAATCACGAAGACATTCGACTACATCAACCGCGTTACTAAGCGCTTCCGCTTTCGATCTACGAGGGTATGTGGACACACTCTCCCCTCTCGTTGCTATACATCTCCTAGATAGATCTTGCGTGATCGTAGGAATTTTTTTCAAATACTGTGTACCCCAACATCTTCCCTCCCGGAGGGGGAAATCATCGTCATCATCACCAACAACAACTCTCCCATCTTGGGGAGGGCAATCTCCATCAACATCTTCAACAGCACCATCTCCTCTCAAACCCTGGTTCATCTCTTGTGTTCAATCTTTTTACCGGAACTATAGATTGGTACTTGTGGGTGACTAGTAGTGTTGATTACATCTTGTAGTTGATTACTATATGGTTTATTTGGTGTAAGATTATATGTTCAGATCCAATATGCTATTTAATACTCCTCTGATCTTGAGCATGATTATCATTTGTGAGTAGTTACTTTTGTTCTTGAGGTCACAGGAGAAATCTTGTTGCAAGTAATCATGTGAATTTTATATGTGTTTGATATTTTGATAGTATGTATATTGTGATTCCCTTAGTGGTGTCATGTGAACGTCGACTACATGACACTTCACCATATTTGGGCCTAAGGGAATGCATTGTGGAGTAGTTATTAGATGATGGGTTGTGAGAGTGACAGAAGCTTAAACCTTAGTTTATGCGCTATTCCGTAAGGGACCGATTGGATCCAAAAGTTTAATGCTATGGTTAGAATTTATTCTTAATACTCTTCTCGTAGTTGCGGATGCTTGTGAGCGGGTTAATCATAAGTAGGAGGTTTGTTCAAGTAAGAATAGCCCCTAAACACTGGTCCACCCACATATCAAATTATCAAAGTAGCGAACACAAATCGAACCAACATGGTGAAAGTGACTAGATGAAGTTCCCGTGTACCCTCAAGAACACTTTGCTTATTATAAGAAACCATTTTGGCATGTCCTTTGCCTCAAAAGGATTGGGCTACCTTGCTGCACTTTTGTTACAATTACCATTACTTGCTCGTTACAAATTATATTGCTATCAAACTACCCGTTACTTATAATTTCAGTGCTTGCAAACATTACCTTGCTAAAAGCCACTTGCCATTTCCTTTTGATCCCGTGTACTTGTGGGTCATCAAGGCTCTTTTCTGGCGCCGTTGTCGGGGAGTGAAGCACTCTTGGTAAGGAAAAATTATTACTACGTGCTGAAATTTATTGTCACTTGTTACTATGGAGAACAATCCTTTGAGGGGTTTGTTCGGGGTATCTTCACACCGATCGGAACCGCAATTAGTTGCCCCTCAACCTATTGCACCTACTGAAAATATTGGTAATGAAATTCCTGTGGGTATGATAGAACAACTGCTAGCTAATCCTTATGCAGGAGATGGAACCGAACATCCTGATATGCACTTGATATATGTGGATGAAATTTGTAAATTGTTTAAGCTTGCAGGTTTACCCGGAGATGAAGCTAATAAGAAGGTTTTACCTTTATCTTTGAAGGGAAAAGCATTGGCATGGTATAGGCTATGTGATGATATTAGGTCTTGGAATTGGAAATCAATTGAAATTGGAGTTTCACCAAAAAAATATCCTATCCATCTACTTCATCGTGATCGGAATTATATATAATTTTTGGCCTTGTGGAGGAGAAAGTATCGCTCTAGCTTGGGGGAGGCTTAAGTCAATGTTATAATCATGCCCCAACCATGAGCTCTCAAGAGAAATTATTATTCAGAATTTTTATGCTCAACTTTCTCATAATGATCGATCCATGGTCGATACTTCTTATACTGGTTCCTTTATAAAGAAGACTATCGAATTCCGATGGGATCTTTTAAAAAGAATTAAACGCAACTCTGAAGATTGGGAACTCGACTAAGGTAAAGAGTCAGGTATTAAGGTTAAGTTTGATTGTGTTAAATCTTTTATGAATACCGATGCTTTTCAAAAGTTTAGCACTAAATATGGACTTGACTCTAAGATAGTAGCCTCCTTTTGTGAATGTTTTGCTACTCATGTTGATCTCCCTAAGGAGAAGTGGTTTAAATATCACCCACCTATTAAAGAAGAAATTAAAGAACCACTAATAGCTATAGAAGAAACTGTCATCTACAATGTTGATCCAGTTGTTTCTACTGCTAATATTGAAAAACCACCTTTCCCTGTTAGGATGAAGGAACATGCTAAAGTTTCAACTGTAGTCAATAAAAGTTATATTAGAACACCTAAACCAGCTGAACAAATCAAACTAGAACCTTGTGTTGCTATGGTTAAGGATCTCTTGGTTGAAAATTTAGATGGGCATGTTATTTACTTCTGTGATGAAGCTGCTAGAATTGCCAAACCCGATGAAAAAGATAAACATAGACCTGTTGCTAGCATGCCTGTTGTCTCAGTTAAAATAGGAGATCATTGTTATCATGGTTTATGTGACATAGGTGCTAGCGTGATGTAACGCCCTAGACACACTCGTCGGTGGTCGTTACTCCTAGCGAGATCTATACTGGCCCCACAGATCAATACAAGTCTTTTCTGCGCACTTTGTCCTCACTCGTGCGCACCTGGGAGTAACTTCCTGGTCGGTCATCCATACGGAAATTACTCCAAGCTGAGCACGCTTAACTTTGGAGTTCTTTCCGAATGGGTTCCCGGAAAAGAAGGAAGTCCTTATTGATATGAGTAGTCTATCATTCCTAATAAGCCAGGCTATCACATATACTCCACTCAGAGGAACCAACGTCTTCGTCAGGCCACAGGAACGTTCCCTCTTGGCACATACATTTGTGCATCCAGTCTGGCACATGTGCCATGCCATGTGCGACGACGGGTCACAAATGTCATGCACAACATGATCGCGCACCTGTCCGCAAACATTTGTGTAATCGCGAGGCTCGGCTCTGATACCAACTTGTAACGCCCTAGACACACCCGCCGGTGGTCGTTACTCCTGGCGAGATCTAGGCAGGTCTCACAGATCAATACTAGTATTTTCTGCATACTTTATCCTCACTCATGTGCACCCGGGAGCAACTTCCCGGTCGGTCACCCATCATGAAATTACTCCAAGCTGAGCACACTTAACTTTGGAGTTCTTTCCGAATGGGCTCCCGGAAAAGAAGGAATTCCTTATTGATATGAGTAGTCTATCATCCCTAATAAGCCAGGCTATCACACGTGAGTGATATTCCTTTTACTTTATATCAAGAAATTATGAATGACATAGCACCCGCTGAACTAGAAGACATAGATGTTACTATTAAATTTGCCAATAGAGACACCATCACACCACTTGGGATTGTTAGAGATGTTGAAGTCTTGTGTGGGAAAATAAAACACCCTAGTGATTTTCTTGTTCTTGGCTACACATACGATGACTTTTGTCCCATTATCTTTGGTAGACCTTTCTTGAACACCGTTAATACTAAAATAGATTGTGAGAAACAAACTGTCGGTGTTAGCTTCAGTGATGAGTCTCATGAGTTTAATTTTTTCAAGTTTAGTAGAAAACATCATAAAAAGGAATTGCCTAGTAAGGATGAAACTATTGGTCTTGCTTCTATTGTTGTACCTCCTACTGATCCTTTAGAACAATAATATTTGCTAGACCATGAAAATGATTTGCATATGCACGAAAGAAATGAAATAGATAATATTTTCTTTGAACAACGTCCTTTGCTTAAACACAATTTGCCTATTGAAACTCTAGGAGGTCCTCCTCCACCTAAAGGTGATCATGTGTTTGAATTAAAACAATTGCCAGGCACTTTGAAATATGCTTATCTTGATGAGAAGAAGATATATCTTGTTATTATTAGTGCTAACCTTTCAGAACATGAAAAAGAAAGATTATTGAAAGTTCTAAGGAAGCACCGAGCTGCTATTGGATATACTCTTGATGATCTTAAGGGCATCAGTCCCACTCTATGTCAGCACAAGATTAATATGGCACCTGATGCTAAACCCGTTGTTGATCAGCAATGTCGGTTAAATCCGAAGATGAAAGAAATGGTAAGGACAGAAATATTAAAACTTCTAGAAGTAGGTATAATCTATCATATAGCTGATAGTAGATGGGTAAGTCATGTCCATTGGGTCCCTAAGAAAGGAGGTATTACTGTTGTTTCTAATGATAAGAATGAACTTATTCCACAAAAGAATTGTTACAGGCTATAGAATGGTAATTAATTTTAGAAAATAGAACAAAGCAACTAGAAAATATCATTACTCTCTCTCTTTTATTGATCAAATGCTAGCAAGATTATTCAAGCGAAAACATTTTTGCTTCCTTGATGGATATTCTGATTTTTCACAAATACCTATTTCTCAACCTGATCAAGAAAATACCACTTTTACTTGTCCTTTTGAAACTTATGCTTATAGATGTATGTCTTTTGGTTTATGCAATGCACCTGCTACCTTTCAAAGAGGTATGACTGCTATATTCTCTGATTTTTGTGAAAAGATTGTTGAGGTTTTCATGAATGACTTTTTTGTTTATGGGTGATACGTCTTCAACGTATCTATAATTTTTTAATAGACGTCTTTCATGATTTTCCAAAGATTTAGTAAGATGCTCCATGCATGATTATTTGATGTACTTGCCTTCCAAGCCCACCGCAACTGAAGTGCGGAGTTCATGATCCTCAGGTCCAGAATGCCTAGTCCTCCGCTCTCTTTCGGATGACAAACTGGTTTCCAACTCACCAAGCAGTGTTCGCCATTTACCACATGAGTATCTTTCCAAAGGAATGCTCTGTGAATTTTGTCAATGGCCTTGAACACCCATGGCGGAGGGTCAAGGGACATTAAGTGAAAAATTGGAATGGTTGATAGCACTACTTGGACCAAAATTAAAGGACCACTCTGGTAGAGGAATCATGTGCGCCAGAGCCCTAATCTGTTTCTCAATGTGTTGATCAAGCTTTGAAAATCCTCCTTACGAAGCTTCTTAAAGCTAAGCGGCAACCCTAAATATTTTATCAGAAGGGGAGCTATTTGGCAATTGAGGTTTTTTTTTGAAAGTTATTTGGCAATTGAGGTTGTTGTTCTTGTTGTGGATGTTTTGTTGGTCGCTATTTCTTCCTCTTTTGAAATAATTTGTGTGCATCTTTGTTATCTATTATTTTGAATAGCTCTTGAGATTGTGTTGGTGTAGAGACTGGATGCAATTAATATCTTCACTGTGTTAATCTATTCCTTTATTTGAAAAGATATTTTATATTTTATTACTATGTAAAAGCCGAGATCTCTTAATTCCTGCACTACCGGGTCAAACTGCCATTAAAAGTGTACAATATTGGATACCTTTATGAAGGTTGTGCGTCATATTTTACATATCTCTATCTACTCAATGGCATTGCATATTTGATTTTCTCCCTTGGATGGTTCAATTGTGTCAACCCTCTTTCGTGGCGATCATAGTGCATTGCCCTGACCGGACCCTTTGTATAGTTTGTGCTTGAGTTGAGTCCGCTGGCACGGGGCACTCAATGCCCCCTCGCACGCGTGTACATGTGCGCGTCCATCTTATACCAATCAGCTCCCCGGAGGTGGGAGGAGATGAATTGGCTTTGCGTGGAGATCACTCCGAACCCGATCGCGCAGGGGCAGGACGGATACGCTCCACTCCATCCACCTCTACGTAACCACACGGCAGTGATGACGACGAGCCCAGGCGGCAGCGGGAGGGAGGGTGTGGTGCAGTCATGGCAGCTGCCTATACGCACGAAAGAGAGAGAAAAATTGTATCTCGGAAATTATGTGCGTGTGCCAGCGACCCGTACACGGTACATCACCACCACCACCAAAGTGGTCGGGTCCCGCCATGTTGCTGCTGGTGAGGTGAGGTCTGAGGTGAGGTGAGGCGACGCCGCGAGGGTCCCGCCCACCGGGTACGTATCCATCCAATCGTCACGTACCATTGCCAGTTACCGCGCGCGGTAAAATTTTCACCTTCCGCGTCTCAGATTATCTAGGCCGACTACAGTAGAGTAGGAACTGACAAAGCGAGCGTCTTTCCTATCAGATGAATGAAGATATGCATACGTGTGTCTTATCGCGCCGTAATAACTTAACTTGGTGAAAGCGAAGCTCATCTTACCATGGTTGTGCAAATATGTCATCCTATTTGGAAAGAAAAAAAATGCCATCCTACTTTTTATGGTAAGTAAAAATATGGGGGAGCAAGCTTTTGCTTTTGTGGTAAGTAAGGCCAACTCCACCGCGCGACCCCATCCTATCCGCGCGCGTTCGTGTTTGGGGTAAAACGGACGAACCAGACGGCCGCGGACGCAAACGAACTTTTATCTGTTTTATGTCCGCTTTCGACCCATCCCGGCCCAAGTTTGCGCTGCTTTTGGGGTGAAACGGACAGCACGCAAACGCGCGGGCCGTCTGCGTGTGTCCTCCCCTGGCCCGCCCATCGGTGGCACGGGGACGCCTTTTTCTATCCGCCCCGCTCCCTCGCGCCGGCCGCATCCCCTTCACTCTTCCCCACTCTTCCCCTTGCCGCCGCCGCCGTTGCCATTGCAGCTGTGCTGCTCGGACGCGCGGTCGCCCAGCCCTTTCCACTCGGCGCCCCCGAGCTACCCAACCACGGCCACCTGATTTGCGTGCCCGCCAGCCAGATTTCGGGCGGATCCGGTCGGTCTTGACTGTGGGAGGCCGGGCACCGGGCCGGAAGGCCCTGGCAGGGCCGCAAGGCCACATCCAGGCAGTGACTCGTCCTCTAGCCGCTCGGATCTACACCGTCGGTGGTCCGCCGGCAAATACCCGAATGGCGGTCGGCCGGGCTCGGTGCTAGCCCAAAAGCTCCTCGGCGCACCGTTGCCACTCATTAAGTGCGACCACGGCCCAAAGAAGGTCATGCGCCGCGTGTCTACAACGCAGGAACATCCCGGATGGGTGTTCAACAAATGCTTAAACGATGGGGTATGTGCTCTTTTGAGTTTCGGTTTGTGCTCTAGATTTGACTAGTTGTGCTAATTTCAAATTTTATTGTGTAGCATGGATCCAAGTTTTGGTACTGGGAAGAAGAGTACATCGATATATTGATAGAGCGCAATTTAGTAGATGTTCGTGCACTTTTAGGTTGCATAGAGGCTGTAGATGAGACAAGTGCACTTGTTACTAGATTAGAGGCTAGACACGAGACTAGATGCGAGTAAGCAACCTCTACTTCTTTAGACTTGAAGAAGAAAAAAGCACACAAGATCAAGCCTCCTTCGGAGATCAACAATGAATGCATCGAGAAGGCACTAATCGAACTTACATGAGCTGTTATGGAAGTTGATATCTTCTAAAATATATTATTGTGGTTCTTGTTTTCTTTGATCTTGTTTTTCTAGTCAAAATTTGATGATGTATTCGCATGTACCGAGAATGAATGATGAAAAAAAATTAAGGACTGACAAAGAAAAAAAATACGCGGATAGGATGCGGCCGAGATACGTCCGCGCGTTGAGCGCACAGCCACTGCATCTAAAAAATGACCCAGATACGACACCATTGCCCTAACCAAACGGACAGAATCCGAACAAAACGGATGTTCGTTTAGAGTTGCATTATGAAGTTGGTCTAAATGATCGTGACAATTACGCGACGTTGTAAAGGGAGGATTCTTTGCCTGTAAAAAGCGGCGGCTTGAGCCACTAGTTGCGGTAACTTCGAGTTGGGGTGGCGACACTGAAATGGTATAGAAAAGTTTGTTGCCGTGCAAATGATGACCAATAGTTGAGCTTTCTCGACTTGTCTTACCATTGGATTTTACAAAATGATCACGTACAGTACAGATTCACCCACTCGGCCTTGGGGTCACGTACCATGGATTATTGGACTGTTTGGTGGTGGGGACTGGCCCAGGTGTTTGCTGTGGCCGCGTGGCGTGGCTTCATAGAGTAGTACTAGCTCTTAAATCAAATGCTTCACTATAAAGGTTCTCCTGTCAGTTCCAAATGCCTGGCTTGGCGAATCAAGACAAGTCAAATTAACAGCGTTTTTTCTAAAAAAATAATTGCGGGGAGTCAAAGTAACAGCGATATCTAGTAGGCTTTATACCCCTAAAAAACTAGTACTAGGCTTTATGCATCACTTTCAAGCCCTCAAACCATTTTATTTCTCTGGCGTAATTTCCTTTTCCTACCTCTCTTTATTTTATTTTATTTTTTGTTACGGGGACAATCTCTCTTTCTTGGGACAGATCAACTGATGGTGCATGTCGTTACCGGCCGGCCATATATCATTCTCAACGTCTGCGCATGCGTACCGTAGAATAGAATTTTGGAATCCCCCCGGCCCCTTTTTATTTCGAAGTGATCAGTGCATGCCATTCCGAATAGAATTGGAATAGAGCTGCGTGTGCATGGTAACGATCGAAGACTGGTGGAAAATAGCAGAGGAATAAGTTCCGCTCAGACCAATTGCGCCTCGCCTCGCCTGCTGTAGCCAACGAGCCAATCGTACACAGAACCTAAGCTATCTTGATGCTACCTCAAATAAAACAAAAAACCTTGATGGTAGTAGTACATCGTTGTAGCTTGTGGCTATTTTTATACTACTGGTAATTGAGTAATAGATCGTGGATTTTACTAGTATAGTGTGTAGGAGTACGTGATACGGCAATGGAAACATGGAAACATCGATTAGGCTGTGGTACGTGAAATGAAATTAAAATAGCTGTCGCTTCCAAGATGCTCCGCGCGTACGTACGCGGTCGAAACAAGGAACGCGTACGTGTTTAGATGCAGAAAGTGTGAAGAACTGTTGGCGTCGCACGGGACAGGCATCATCGGGTACAAGAAGCCGCTTTAATCCACCGCACAAGTTCGCTCACCCAGATTCGCGATAGATAGAGCGAATCGGCAAGAGTTGACATACGCGATGGCATGGTGGCGCCCTAGTCCTAGCTACCACTACCAGTGCCCAATCGGCCGGCCAGGAGAGAGCCCGACATGATGTCCGCCCAATATTCAAAAAGTTGCGAAAAACCTCTAAATTGTGCGTACACTGATATAATCACACGCATCATATGGGAAAAGCGGAAGGGAAAATTTGTCATCCTGATCATGTGTATTGTTCAGGTTGTATGGATTTGCCTTTTTCCCCTGTTTTTGTGGGGTCATTTTCCCCCTCTTTTGCTTATGTATTTGTATACGGAATCACTATAAATCTTAAATCATACTTTTTTTATGTTTACAACATCTACAACTACAAGCAGGCCCGGCCTTGATGGGGGGCAGGGGACGGCCGCGCCGGGCCCCCAAAATAGAGGGGCCCCCAAAGGGACGTGCACTTATGTAGATTAAGCATGCATTTAGAGAAAAACTGAAATGTTGTGTGCTGCCGTGTTGGGCCTGGCCGAAGTAGCAACGGGGCATAACTATGAGTTCAAGATTCCAGCAATCCACTCCCCACATCACGCGCACGATTCTCGCAGATGGCACGCCACATAAATGCTTTTTCGCCTGATTGGTGTGATTGCCTTCTGTTTTACCAAATGCCTCAATCTTTCATCATCCAATTTTTCCCTAATATCTCTATTGCCTCACGAGGCCACCGCCTTGCCTAACCTCATCGACTATTGCCTAGCCGCGACCCTATCACCTCTCAAGTCATCGTAGCATTGGAACAAGTCAGGCGAACAACAACGAGGAGGCCACAGTGACGCCCGGTGGCAGTTGTTGCAGTTCCAAGCAGAGCTCGTGGCGGGATCTACGTGTGGAGCGGAATACATAGCTGCTTCGGAAGCAGCAAATGAAGGAGTCTGGATGAAGGAGTTCATATCCAATCTAGGTGTCATACCTAGTGCATCGGGTCCAATGAAAATCTTTTGTGACAATACTGGTGCACTTTCCTTGGCAAAGGAATCCATATTTCACAAGAGAACCAAACACATCAAGAGACGCTTCAATTCCATCAGTGATCAAGTCAAGGAGGGAGACATAGAGATTTGTAAAATACATATGGATCTGAATGTTGCAGACCCATTGACTAAGCCTCTCTTACGAGCAAAACATGATCAACACCAAGACTCCATGTGTGTTAAAATCATTACAATGTAATCTAGATTATTAACTCTAGTGCACGTGGGAGACTGAAGAAAATATGCCCTAGAGGCAATAATAAAGTTGTTATTTATATTACCTTATATCATGATAAATGTTTATTATTCATGCTAGAATTGTATTAACCGGAAACTTAGCACATGTGTGAATACATAGACAAACAGAGTGTCACTAGTTCGCCTCTACTTGACTAGCTCGTTGACTCAATGATGGTTATGTTTCCCAACCATAGACATGAGTTGTCATTTGATTAATGGGATCACATCATTAGAGAATGATGTGATTGACTTGACTCATCCGTTAGCTTAGCACAGTGATCGTTTAGTCTGTTGCTATTGCTTTCCCCATAACTTATACATATTCCTATGACTATGAGATCATGCAACTCCCGAATACCGGAGGAACACTTTGTGTGCTACCAAATGTCACAACGTAACTGGGTGATTATAAAGGTGATCTACAGGTGTCTCCGATGTTGTTTGTTGAGTTGGCATAGATCAAGATTAGGATTTGTCACTCCGATTGTCGGAGAGGTATCACTGGGCCCTCTCGGTAATGTACATCACTATAAGCCTTGCAAGCAATGTAGCTAATGAGTTAGTTACGGGATGTAGCATTACGGAACGAGTAAAGAGACTTTCCGGTAACGAGATTGAACTAGGTATTGAGATACCGACGATCAAATCTCGGGCAAGTAACATACCGATGACAAAGGGAACAATGTATATCGTTATGCGGTTTGACCGATAAAGATCTTCGTAGAATATGTAGGAACCAACATGAGCATCCAGGTTCCGCTATTGGTTATTGACCAGAGACGTATCTCGGTCATGTCTACATAGTTCTCGAACCCGTAGGGTACGCACGCTTATCATTCGGTGACGATCGTATTATGAGTTTAAGTGTTTTGATGTACCGAAGGTAGTTCGGAGTCCTGGATATGATCACGGACATGACGAGGAGTCTCGAAATGGCCGAGACATAAAGATCAATATATTGGACGACTATATTTGGACATCGGAATGGTTCCGGGTGAGATCGGACATTTACCGATGTACCGGGAGGTTACCGGAACCCCCCGGGAGGTATATGGGCCTTATTGGGCCATAGTGGGAGCGAGAAGAAGGGAGCAAAGGAGGGGCGCCCCCAAGCCCAATCCAAATTGGGAAGGGGGCCGGCTCCCCCTTTCGTTCCTTCTTCCTCCCCCTTCCTTCTCTCCTAATCCAGCTAGGGAAGGGGGGATCCTACTCCCGGTGGGAGTAGGACTCCCCTTGGGGCGCGCCTAGGAGGTTGCCCCCCCTCCTCCACTCCTTTATATACGGGGGAGGGGGCACCCCATAGACACACAAGTTGATCATTGATCTCTTAGCCGTGTGCGGTGCCCCTCCACCATAATCCACCTCGGTCATATCGTAGCGGTGCTTAGGCAAAACCCTATTCCGGTAGCATCATCATCACCATCATCACGCTGTCATGCCGATGAAGCTCTCCCTCGACACTCTACTGGATCGTGAGTTCGTGGGACGTCACCGAGCCGAACGTGTGCATATCGCGGAGGTGCCGTACCTTCGGTGCTAGGATCGGTCGATCGTGAAGACATAAGACTACATCAACCGTGTTGTCATAACGCTTCCGTTTACGGTCTACGAGGGTACGTGGACAACACTCTTCCCTCTCATTGCTATGCATCACCATGATCTTGCGTGTGCGTAGGATTTTTTTTGAAATTACTGTGTTCCCCAACTGTTGGGGATACAACTATTAGGTATGACCCGCCCAGAGGGGTTGGGTCATCCCTATGACGATTCATCGTAATGAAGCCCAAGAACATATGGTGGTTCATAGATAGACTTGGTAGAGGGCCCAGACCTGAAGGCGGCTTAAGGCCCATGGATATAAACCGCCATGTATGTGAACTTGTAATGTAATGTATGAAAGAAAGGTCACCGAGCCGAATACGTTGTATAAGCCGGCCAGGACTCTGTAGCCCGCAGGGCGTCAACCCGTGTATATAAGGGGACGACCTAGCGGCGGCTTAGGACAAGAAACAACATATCGAGAGTCAGGTCAAGCATATTCACTCCCTGCTCATCGAAACCCTAGCAATACCACCTACAACTGGACTAGGCTTTTACCTTCACCGTAAGGGGCCGAACGAGTATAAACTCCTCGTGTCCTTTGTCCTGATTAACCCCTTTAAGCTAACCTCATCGCGATGGCTCCATGACTAAGTCCTCACACTAGGACATCCGCCGTGACAATTCCACGACAGTTGGCGCCCACCGTGGGGCTATCGCACGATGATTTCAAGTTCTTATAGGGCAACTTCGAAGGGATCAAGGGATACGTTTTAGGCCGGATGACCAAGAGTCCTCTACATCGACAACGCAGGCTGGGGCCCCGAGGCCGGCTCATTTGAGTACGGGTATCGGGTCCCCTTCGGCGGAATTCACGTCTTCATCGGCAAGATTGGCGAACCGGGCCCTGAGCCGGACATCTGCACCGACATCATCGAGATGGCTCAGCGTGCGAGACCCGCCCGGGTTTGGCCCGCCATGAAACGTGCCTTCGTGGGATTTATCCATGGAGTGGAATCTGAGGATAGATCGGCATCTGGCGGTGAGACCGTCGTTCACCCTGATGGCGAATCATCCACCGGTGAGACTGAGTCATTGTACCAACTGCCAGACGGCCGGCTTGGGGGCTGTTCCGATGGTGACAGTATTCCAGACCCCTGTGAGCCGCCGAACCGGGTTGCAATCTTCATGGCCGGTACACAGCCCATGCAACACTCATCAACAGCGGCAAAACTGATTTCCGGGTCAGCAACGGCAGTGGCTGCTGGGGCAGGAGGCCCTGAGTGCCCACCGACTCAGATCTTAACTGACTTACTGGATAAGCTGACAACGTTGTTGATGGCGGTGGTTAACCCGGAAGATCAGGATCAGCATAATGCGGCGATCACAAAAGTGCGTGATGAGATAGCACAGTCCAAGGAGGGGCTAAAACGCAGAAAATACCAGGATGGCCGAGGAGCGGGCCGCTTTGGATGCTCAAGCACAACGGATTCAGTCACAATCTTACCGGCTCATGCTAAATCAGAACGCTTCCAATGAAGTCATGAGGAGGAGGCATCAGACTCGTCTGCCTTCGGTTTATGAGGCAAGGAATCTCTTTAACACGCCAGGAGCAGGAACCAGTAACCTGGCAGTAGCAAACCGGGTCGAAGCACCTGGGACGGGCACGCCAATTCAGCCGCGCACAATGGACCCGCCTCGTCAGAACAATAAACCGTGGCAGCACGTGCCGACGCCACCGGGTCATTATTCTAACCCTTTGGGTAACATGATCGCTGCAGCGTCACGACTGACGGCTCTTCCGGTTGATGGTGATTCGCCAATGGCGGTCGAGTCACGGAGGGCTAGAGAGCTTCTTCAAACAACACTAACCCAGTAGCAGGCTTATTCTTACAGTCGTGATAGGATTCATTCCACCCCTCGCCCGAGCCGAAGTTACAATAGACATCTGGATGAGCCGGCGGTGTCAAGCAGTGGACGACACCATAACCCGCCCCATGGATATAACCCGGCGGGCGGTGGCACTGATGCTCAGAATGTGGTGGATTAAGGAAGAGCCCGTCGAGAGGCCGAGTTAGCGGCACAGTATGCAGCCCGTCAACCCACTCCAGTTCGTCCAACCACTTATGTGGAGCCAGGTGTAACCTTTAGAAATTTGGGCGTGCCATGCTTAGCGCCGGATCTGTGTAATGAGCGCCTGCCCAATGATTTCAAAGGTTCTTGTAAGGTGCCTAACTATACCGCTGATTTAAGTCTTGAGGCGTGGGTTGAGAGTTATGAGATGGCAATGGAATTACTGGATGTCAGCGAGGCTGCATGCGCTAAATATTTCCCCTGATGTTGGAAGGAATGACCCGTACTTGGTTGAAGGGGCTCCCTGCTAATTCCATCGGGTCATGGGCTGAGTTAAAGGCCCGATTCATCCAGAAATTCAAAGACACATGTAAACAGCCCATGTCAATTGTGGATCTGGCCTCCTATGTTCAAGAAGAAGGTGAGTCAATAACCCATTGGATGCGCCGAATCTCAACAATCTTGCACTCGTCGGATCGCATCAATGCCGACTCAGCAGTGTTGATGTTGGAGAACAATTTTCGTTTCACGCCCTTAAAGCAGAAGCTAGGGCGGCTCAAACGTCATTGCAATGACATGGGGACGCTCATGGCAACTCTGGTTAAGTATGCTGACTCTGATAGTACCAAGGACCCCGAGTCTGATGATGAAAAGTCAGGGAAGGGAAGGAAGATCAGCAATGCTAAGGGGCAGCAGCATAACCCGGCGAACCAGGGAGGCAACGGTAAGCGCAAGATTGATAATAGTTTTGACTTTGTGGCTAACACCAATGCACAGAATAATGGTCAGCATCGCAAGGGTAAACCGCCCCCACTGGCCGGAGGATCCAGTATCAATCTTGAACAGATGTTAAATTAGCCCTACCCAAGACATGGTACGCGAGAAAGACCATCCGGGCACCTTTGGAAGGATTGTCACATTATGAAAGAGTACAAGAATTCCAATCTTTTTCATGACAATCATGGGCCAGGTGGCGGTTCTGGATCCGGCTCTCACAGTCTGGGTTATGGCGGTGGCGGTTATAATTCTGGATTCCAAGGAAATCAAGGTAATCACAGCAACCAGGGTGGTTACAACCAGCATAATAATCAGGGGGGGTCAGCAGCAGCAGTCAGGTTATCAGAGCAACCCGAAGCAGTTGAATAGTGTACAATATCATGTCTTCACCACTAGCTTATGTAAGCGTGACCAGAAGCTTCATAAGAGAGCAGTCAATGCCGTTGAGCCGGCGGTTCCCCGTTACCTGTGCTGGTCTGAGCAGCCCACCGTGTGGAGTCGGGAAGATCACCCTCTCCGGGTTGATAATCCGGTCATTTGGCTTTGGTGGTCGCACCTCAGGTCGGAGGGTATAAATTTACCAAAGTACTCATGGACGGAGGGAGCAGCATCAATATCCTTTGTTATGAAACTTTCCGTTCCATGGGATTGACTGATAAAAATCTTAAGCCATCAAACAGTGTTTTCCATGACATGGTGCCTGGTAAGTCAGCATATCCAGTTGGTAAGATATCTCTAGAAGTGGTTTTTGCAGATGATCATGACTCTAGGTCAGAGATGTTGACCTTTGAAGTGGTCAAGATCCACAACCCATATCATGCTCTATTTGGACGGCCGGCTTATGCCAAGTTCATGGCGCGGCCGTGTTACATGTATCTGCAGCTCAAGATGCCGGGTCACAAAGGAACCATTACAGTGCATGGGAGCCGTAAGATAGCTATGGATGTGAAGAATGGGATGCGGCTTATGCTGAGTCGGTTTGTGCAACGGAGGAGTTAAAGTTTTACAAGGACAATGTTGACCCGAGAGATATGACATCTTTGAAGAAGCAAACCAGAGAGCATGACCCGGTTTTAAAGTTTAAATCAGCAGATGATACCGAAATGGTCGATTTTGTTCCTGGCGACTCATCCAAGCAGTTCAGCATCAATGCTAATCTGGATCCAAAATAGGAAAGGGCGCTCATCGAGTTCATCCGTGAGAATCGGGACATCTTTGCATGGAAGCCTTCAGACATGCCAGGTGTACCGAGAGAACTCGCTGAGCACACTCTTAATATTGATCCAAAGTTTAAGCCGGTTAAACAATTTCTTCACCGTTTTAATGAGGAGAGACGGAAGGCCATCGGAGAAGAAGTAGCCCGACTCTTGGCAGCTGGGTTTATCATTGAAGTTTTCCATCCTGAGTTGTTGGCTAACCCGGTGCTGGTACTTAAGAAGAACGGCACTTGGCGTATGTGTGTGGACTACACGGATTTAAACAAGGCTTGTCCGGCTGATCCTTTTGCTCTCCCTCGTATTAATCAGATTATTGATGCTACAACAGGTTGTGAGCGTTTGATTTTTTTGGATGCTAATTCTGGTTATCATCAGATCAAGATGGCAGTTAAGGACCAGGAGAAGACAACTTTCATAACTCCCTTTGGAGCCTTTTGCTATGTGTCTATGCCTTTTGGGCTCAAGAGTGCCTAGACGACTTATCAGAGATGTGTGCAAAATTGCCTTCATAACCAAATTGGGCGTAATGCTCATGCTTATGTGGATGATATTGTGGTGAAATCTGATACGTCTCCAACGTATCTATAATTTTTGATTGCTCCATGCTATATTATCTACTGTTTTGGGCAATATTGGGCTTTATTTTCCACTTTTATATTATTTTTGGGACTAACCTATTAACCGGTGGCCTAGCCCAGATTTGCTGTTTTATGCCTATTTCAGTGTTTCGAAGAAAAGGAATATCAGACGGAGTCGAAACGGAACGAAATCAACTGGAGAAGTTATTTTTGGAAGGTAACACACGTGATGGACTTGGACCCCACGTCAAGGAAGGAACGAGGTGCTCATGAGGGTGGGGGGCGCCCCCCTAGGGCGCGCCCCCTGTCTCGTGGGGCCCTCGTGGCTCCCCTGACGTACTTCCTGCACCTATATAACTCCATGTGACCTAAAACTTCCAAAATGCAACATAGATCGGGAGTTCCGCCGCCAGAAGCCTCCGTAGCCACCAAAAGTCAATCGGGACCCTGTTCCGGCACCCTGCCGGAGGGGGATCCCTCACCGGTGGCCATCTTCATCATCCCGGTGCTCTCCATGACGAGGAGGGAGTAGTTCTCCCTCGGGGCTGAGGGTATGTACCAGTAGCTATGTGTTTGATCTCTCTCTCTCTCTCATGTTCTTGAGATGATACGATCTTGATGTATCGCGAGCTTTGCTATTATATTTGGATCCTATGATGTTTCTTCCCCCCTCTTCTCTCTTGTAATGAATCGAGTTTCCCCTTTGAAGTAATCTTATCGGATTGAGTCTTTAAAGACTTGAGAACACTTGATGTATGTCTTGCCATGGATATCTGTGGTGACAATGGGATACCACGTGCCACTTGATGTATGTTTCGGTGACCAACTTGCGGGTTCCGCCCATGAACCTATAAGTGTCACAAACACCTTAAGACACAAATCAACCAAAACGGTATTGCAATGATGGTAAATAAGGCCTAGGGTTCATACTTTTGCTAGTGTAAGTTCCCTCAACAATACTAACATAATTGGATCACATAACTATCCCTCGACATGCAACAAAGAGTCACTCCAAAGTCACTAATAGCGGAGAACGAACGAAGAGACTATGGTAGGGTACGAAACCACCTCAAAGTTATTATTTCCAATCAATCCGGTGGGCTATTCCTATAAGTGTCACAAACAGCCCTAGAGATCGTACTAATGTTGAGGGTATCAACATTAGTACGAACTCTATGTTTGATGAAGATGATATTTTTTGTCCCCCAAGCTTTGATGAGCAAATTTACTATGATGAAAGCATGCCTCCTATGTATGATGATTATTGTGATGACACGTATGCTTTAAAGAATAATGATAACCATGAAACTTGTCATCTTGATTTTCAATCACATGATAGTTATTTTGTTGAGTTTGCTCCCACCATTATTCATGAGAAGAAATTTGCTTATGTGGAGAGTAGTAAATTTTCTATGCTTGTAGATCATGAAAAAAAATGCTTTAGGTGCTGGTTATATTGTTGAATTCATTCATGATGCTACAGAAAATTATTATGAGGGAGGAATATATGCTTGTAGGAATTGCAATAATATCAAGTTTCCTCTCTATGTGCTTAAAGTTTTGAAGTTATGCTTGTTTTACCGTCCTATGCAAGTTGATTCTTGTTCCCACAAGTTGTTTGCTCACAAAATCCCTATGCATAGGAAGTATGTTAGACTTAAATGTGCTAGTCATATTCTTCATGATGCTCCCTTTATGTTTCAATTCTTATCTTTTATGTGAGCATCGTTGAAATCATCATGTCTAGCTAGGGGTATTAAACGATAGCGCTTGTTGGGAGGCAACACAACTTTATTTTTATTCCTTGCTTTTTGTTCCTGTTTAGTAATAAATAAATCATATAGCCTCTGTTTAGATGTGGTTTTATGCTTTTAATTAGTGTTTGTGCCAAGTAGAACCTTTGGGAAGACTTGGGGAAAGTCATGTTGATCATGCTGTCAAAAACAGAAACTTTAGCGCTCACTAGAACTGCTTCCATTTTTATTTGAAGAGTTCTATTTAGTTAATTATTTTTTCAGGTGATTAATAGATAAATTCCTCAGGTCTAGAAATTTATTTGAGAATTTTATGAGTTCCAGAAGTATACGTTTGATTCAGATTACTACAGACTTTTCTATTTTTGATAGATTCGGTTTTGTGTGTGTTGTTTGCTTATTTTAATGAATCTATGGCTAGTAAAATAGTTTATAAACCATAGATAAGTTGGAGTACAATAGGTTTAACACCAATATAAATAAATAATGAGTTCATTACAGTACCTTGAAGTGGTGATTTATTTTCTTATACTAACGGAGCTTACGAGTTTTCTGTTAAGTTTTGTGTTGTGAAGTTTTCAAGTTTTGGGTAAGGATTCGATGGACTATGGAATAAGGAGTGGCAAGAGTCTAAGCTTGGGGATGCCCAAGGCACCCCAAGGTAATATTCAAGGATAGCCAAGAGCCTATGCTTGGGGATGCCCCGGAAGGCATCCCCTCTTTCGTCTGCTTCCATCGGTAACTTTACTTGGAGCTATATTTTTATTCGCCACATGATATGTGTTTTGCTTGGAGCATCAATTTATTTTGTTAGGATTTGCTTTCTGTTATTTAGAACAATGTTTTGCATCTTTTATTTCAATAAAATTGGCATTGATAGCCTTTACTGTGCCTATGTTACAAGTATACATGTTGCTGTTTGAAAACAGAAAGTTTACCGCTGTTGCAATAATTCCCTAGAAAACTCAGAATGTGATAAAATGTTGAAACCTTTTTCATATTAAGCTCTGATAAATTTACTACAGTGGGAATTTTCTTTCATAATTTTTGGAGCTAGGGAAGTATGGATGTTGCATCATTCTTTAGAGACTATCCTGTTTAGGTAGATTGCTGTTATGTTTGCATATGTTTGCTTCTTTAATGATTCTATTTGAGGATAGGACTATTAAATATTCAGAGACATTTAGTATGCAATGTTGAGTAATAATTTTAGTGATTTGCTACAGTAGAGTATGATAAGGTTTTGGCAATGGTTTATACTAACTTATCTCACGAGTCCTTGTTGAGTTTTGTGTGGATGAAGCTTTTGAGATTTAGGGAGACTGTGATATGAGAGGAATTAAGGAGACACAAAAGCTCAAGCTTGGGGATGCCCAAGGCACCCCAAGATAATATTTCAAGAAGTATCAAGCATCTAAGCTTGGGGATGCCCCGGTTGGCATCCCACCTTTCTTCTTCAACAATTATCGGTTAGTATCGGTTGATCCTAAGTTTTGCTTCTTCACATGATGTTTACTATTCTTAGATGTCATCTTATTTTGCTTTGCTTGCTGTTTGAATAGAGTACCAAGATCTGAAATTATTAAATTTTAGAGAGTCTTCACATAGTTGCATAATTATTCGACTACTCATTGATCTTCACTTATATCTTTCGGAGTAGTTTGTCATTTGCTCTAGTGCTTCACTTATATCCTTTAGAGCATGGTGGTAGTTTTATTTTGAAGAAATAGATGAACTCTCATGCTTCACTTATATTATTTTGAGAGTCTTAAATAGCATGGTAATTTGCTTAAAATCCTAATATGCTAGGTATTCAAGAATAATAAAATTCTCTTATGAGTGTGTTGAATACTAAGAGAAGTTTGATACTTGATAATTGTTTTGAGATATGGAGATGGTGATATTAGAGTCATGCTAGTTGAGTAGTTGTGAATTTGAGAAATACTTGTGTTGAAGTTTGTGATTCCCGTAGCATGCACGTATGGTGAACCGTTATGTGACGAAGTCGGAGCATGATTTATTTATTGATTGTATTCCTTATGAGTGGCGGTTAGGGACGAGCGATGGTCTTTTCCTACCAATCTATCCCCCTAGGAGCATGCGCATAGTACTTTGTTTCGATAACTAATAGATTTTTGCAATAAGTATGTGAGTTCTTTATGACTAATGTTGAGTCCATGGATTATACGCACTCTCACCCTTCCACCTTTGCTAGCCTCTCTAGTACCGCGCAACTTTCACCGGTACCATAAACCCACCATATACCTTCCTCAAAACAGCCACCATACCTACCTATTATGGCATTTCCATAGCCATTCCGAGATATATTGCCATGCAACTTTCCACCATCTAGTTTATCATGACACATTCATCATTGTCATATTGCTTAACATGATCATGTAGTTGACATAGTATTTGTGGCAAAGCCATTGTTCATAATTCTTTCACACTTGTCACTCTTGATTCATTGCATATCCCAGCACACCGCCGGAGGCATTCATATAGAGTCATCTTTGTTCTAGTATCGAGTTGTATCATTGAGTTGTAAATAAATAGAAGTGTGATGATCATCATTCAATAGAGCATTGTCCCAAAAAAAGGCCAAATAAAAAAGAAAGAAAGAAAGGCCAAATAAAAAAAGAGAAAGGCCAAAAAAAAGAGAAAGGCCAAAAAAAGGGGGACAATGCTACTATCCTTTTACCACACTTGTGCTTCAAAGTAGCACCATGATCTTCATGACAGAGAGAAAAAGACATTGATAGATGATTTGAAGGAAACCTTTGATAATCTCCGGGTTTAGAAGATGATGCTTAACCCAGCCAAGTGTGTTTTTGGTGTGCCGGCAGGTAAGCTCCTGGGTTTTTTGGTGTCTAACAGAGGAATTGAAGCTAATCCGGAGAAGATCAAAGCCATCACTTCTCTGGCTAAGCCGCTGTGTGTCAATGATGTGCAACGTCTGGCAGGTCATATTGCGGCTTTAAGCCTATTCATAAGCCGGTTAGGAGAGAAGGCCATCCCTCTGTATCAGATGATGAAAAAGACAGATAATTTTATTTGGAGTGATGCCGCTAATGCAGCGTTTGAGGACTTAAAGAAACAGCTGGTTGAGCCGCCCGTGCTTGCTGCCCCTGTAGATAAGGAGCCTTTGTTGTTATATGTGGCTGCTAATAGCTGGGCTGTCAGTGTAGCCATTGTGGTAGAAAGGAAGGACGCAGGCAAGGAATATCCGGTTCAAAGATACTATGTCATTGAGGTGCTTATTGAGTCCAAGCAGAGATATATGCACTGGCATAAGCTTGTATATGGGGTGTTCTTGGCCAGCCGGAAGCTTAAACATTATTTTCTGGGTCATCCCATCACCGCGATTAGCTCTGCTCCTTTGGGAGATATCATCCAAAACAGGGAAGCGACTGGCTAGGTTGCTAAGTGGGCTATTAAACTTGGACCTCACGGGTTAAAATATGTGCCTCGCACGGCTATCAAGTCTCAGGCGCTGGTGGATTTCATCAATGATTGGACAGAGCTGCAGATGCCTAAGGAAAAGTCAGATAACATGTATTGGACAATTCACTTTGATGGGTCCAGGCAATTGGAGGGCTCGGGGGCTGGAGTTGTTCTTGCTTCCCCTCGAGGTGATAAATTCTGTTATGTTCTATGTTTTATGTTTCCTTGTACTAACAATGCAGCTGAGTATGAGGCCTTGCTCCACGGTCTTCGGATGGCTAAGGAGATGAATTTGAGCCGGGTTAGGTGCTTCGGCGACTCAGACTTGGTGGCTCAGTAAGTCTCGGGTACTTGGAATTCTAAGGATCCACTCATGGCGGCTTATCCGCGAGAGGTGGATATTATTGATGGTCACTTCAAGGGTTATCAAGTGGAGCACATTAATCGGAGGAAAAATGAAGCGGCAGATGCTTTAAGCTGGTTGGGTTCTCAACGTAAGCCGGTGCCGCCTAACGTTTTTCTTGATGTTTTGCATAACCCATCAGTCAAGTTACCTATAGATAACCCACAAGTATAGGGGATCACAACAGTTTTTGAGGGTGGAGTATTCAACCCAAATTTATTGATTCGACACAAGGGGAGCCAAAGAATATTCTCAAGTATTAGCAGCTGAGTTGTCAATTCAACCACACCTGGAAACTTAATATCTGCAACAAGGCATTTAGTAGCAAAGTAATATGATAGTAGTGGTAACGATATGTAGCGACCCGACCCGAATGGATCAAGTCTCTGTGCTTAAGTGTCATCCCTGGATCGGTATGCTGACACACACAGTACTCGAGGATTTATAACAGAGGTAAATCACACGTATAAAGTAACGCAAATACTATTACCTCAAGCCAAATAGCGGAAGTAACAAGGTTGTGGATTCCCATCAACACCAACGGCAAAGTTGAGTGTAGAAATCGTAACCCTAACGTATCACTTACTCGTCATAAGATAATCCTGCAACATGAGACGTTGTAGTCACAAAGGGTCAGTACATTGAATGTACTAGCAAATTCACACCAGAGGATAATGATGAATAAAGGCTATCACTACATGCATATTTGGCTGGTGGAAAGGCTCTAGGGTTATAATGTTTTGTGAAAAGCCAATTTTTCCCTACTGCAAAGGAATAAATTTTATTTAACTATCATGGTGGTTGTTGAACATTGAGAATGGTTGACAGCATTCTCAATCCCAATTAAGCATCATTAAACCCAACAAAATTAATTTAAAGTAACATGATGAGATTCACATGATAATCCAAGTACTAGATACTCAAGATGTCCATAACCGGGGACACGGCTAACCATGATTAGTTTATACGGTTTGCGCACTTTTCCCCACAAGACTCGATCTCCTCCGTTGGATTTCTCGCACTACATGGTGTTTGAGAAACGGATGACCAAGACATAGTCTTTCAGAAGTGCTAGCACCTTACGATTGGGTAGACCGTTACACCTACTTTCCCCTACATCTGCTAGTCTACCACTGTAATAGTTCACACGACTTAATAAACTATGCTAGAGCCCATAGTAGCTTGTGGCTACACACGGAAGTTTCTAGTATGAATAATCTCATGATCCCTTTGAGCCTGGGTCGCGGTCCATAAAAAATAGGCAATCCTGGAATACCCAGGTGCCTAGACAGGCAATCGCTGGAATACCTAGGTGCCTCAATCCACCCAGATGTGTGTTAAAGTTGCCACCTTAAGTAAACAATTAATTAACAATCTCACATCTGTCATGAAATACTCTCAAACCCAATCCACGTCTACGAGCATAGCATGGCAATATAAGCATAACGTAATAGTAACTCCCAAGGTTTGAATGCAGGGCAATAGGTTCCTACCTCATCAACTACTTCCCTATACCCACATGTTATCAATCCTACTCATGCAATGTTTGAGGGTGAAACTAATGCATAAAAACTGGGTATGAAAGGGATATGATCAAAGTGTGAACTTGCCTGCAATGTTGATGAACATGATTCGCACTCAAAACTCTTGATAGTTCTACTCGTCACACTCCGGTCAATCTATCATAAGCAAGCAATAGTAACCACACATAAGCAATCACTCAAAAGTTCAGAAAGATCGAAGAAGACGATTTGGAAAACTTCAAAACCAGGCAAATAACTCTTGCAACATAAAACAATTTCTAACAGTACCAAAATTATGTGAATTGGGCCTTATCAGAAAGTTTAGGTCAAGAGCTTCGATTTGCAAAAAGAATCAACTCAAATGGAGTTACGAAACTCAAGTTATGATCAAACAAAGTTTGAAACTAAATCTGACCTAATTCAAATTTTAAAATTTCAAAAACATGTTTGAGTTGGATTACTGGATAGCGGAGATTGTAACAAAGACGTGAGCGTTGGTTTCATTGGATTTGGACTAATGAGTAGGAAGTAGTGATCGATTGAAGATGAGGGACTAAACTGTAAATAAAACATCTACAAGGAAGTCCCTGTCTAAAACTAACAGAAAAGGAAAAGACTAAAAAGCGAACGTTTGTTTATAAGATCTAAATAGTGGACGTTCGCTGTTTAATAAAACAAAAAAAATCTAGTCTAGGGTTTAAAAAAACCGAGGTTAAAAGAAAAACCGGATCGGACCGATGGTTTTATACCAGTTCGGAAGGTTTCGACGACGGCGGAGGTCTCCGGCGAGATAGGACGGCGGCGGCGGCTCGGGTCCGGCCGGGGCGGCGGCTCCGGTCGTCCAGGAGGGCGGCGAAGGGGTCGGGGAGTGCTACTGGTCTAGTAAAATCCAATAAAAATCATTTTAAAAATACTAAAATGATTTCAAATTAATTTTTATCCAATTTTCTATTGTAGGGAATCATGTTACCCTATTTTCCATGTATTTTGTTTTTGGAGAAAAATAATTTGAATAAAACTCAAATAACCCAAATTGAAAAATAATTATTTCAAATGGATTTTAAATTTGAGTTTCTTTGAAACTCCCAACTCATATTTCATATGTTTCGAAGAAGTCATTTTATCTTCTCTCGTGAAATTGAGTTGCATAAAGTTTCTAAATTGGAAAATATTTTCCAAATGAAATTCAAATATTTTCAAACACCCCTTTCATTTATTGAAATGGAAGAAGTCATGTCATCTTCTCTCTAGGGTTTTGTATTTGAAAAGACTTTGAATTCACGGAGATCAAAAATACAAAAGGTGAAAGTTTGGGAAAGTCCTTTTATTCCCTCTCATTTAACTTTCAAAAAATCTCGAATTTCACTCAATCAATCACACAACAATCAAACAATCAATCAGTCAATCTATTTATTATAACATTCCAAAATTTAGAATTTTGGGATGTTACAAACCTACCACCCTTAAAATGAATCTCGTCCTCGAGATTCGGAGAGGCTAGCAAGAAAAAGGTTAGGGTTTGGGGGTCTTCCATTTTCGGTGATCTTTATATCGATTTCTACCGTAATCACCTCATCTTTCCAGTGGCACTCTTGGATTTCCATGTTGAGGCCAGGTCCAATCATTCCTTTCCAAATCATGCATATGCATCACATACCGCATCCCGCATATCATACCATTTTCATGTGTTGGTTGTTTACTATGTTGTGTGCTTCTTTCCGGTGTTTGCTTCTTCGGGTTGGTTCCAATAACGTCGCGTTTGTGAGGACCGGTTCGTCTACGCCCATTTATCTTCTTCATGGACTCATTCTTCTTCCTTGCGGGATTTCAGGCAAGATGATCATACCCTCGAAATCACTTCTTTCTTTGCTTGCTAGATGCTCGCTCTTTTGCTATGCCTATGCTGCGATACCTACCACTTGCTTATCATGCCTCCCATCTTGTTAAGCTAAGCCTCTAACCCACCTTGTCCTAGCAAACCATTGTTTGGCTATGTTACCGCTTTGCTCAGCCCCTCTTATAGCATTGTTAGTTGCAGGTGAAGATTGAGGTTTGTTCCTTGTTGGAACATGGAGATCGTTCCTTGTTGGAACATTGTTTTACTTGTTGGGATATCACAATATCTCTTATTTAATTAATGCATCTATATACTTGGTAAAGGGTGGAAGGATCGGCCTTATGCCTGGTGTTTTGTTCCACTCTTGCCGCCCTAGTTTCCGTCATATCGGTGTTATGTTCCCGGATTTTGCGTTCCTTACGCGGTTGGGCTATTATGGGAACCCCTTGACAGTTTGCCTTGAATAAAACTCTTCCAGCAATGCCCAACATTGGTTTTACCATTCGCCACCTAGCCTTTTCTTTTCCCTTGGGAGTCGCGCTCCTAAGGGTCATCCTATTTAAACCCGCCCCGGGCCAGTGCTCCTCTGAGTGTTGGTCCACCTCGTTAGCCGCCGGTGGCCACCAGGGGCAACTTTGGGCTGGCCTACCGGAAGTTTAGACAATCTGAGTGTGCCCTGAGAACGAGATATGTGCAGCTCCTATCGGGATTTGTCGGCACATTCGGGCGGTGTTGCTGGATTTGTTTTATCTTTGTCGAAGTTGTCTTGTAGAACCGGGATACCAAGTCTGATCGGAATGTCTCGGGAGAAGGTTTATCCTTCATTGACCGTGAGAGCTTGTGATGGGCTAAGTTGGGACTCCCCTGCAGGGATTGAACTTTCGAAAGCCGTGCCCATGGTTATGGGTAGATGGGAATTTGTTAAAGTCCGGTTGTAGAAAACCTGAAGTTGATCTTAATTAAAATACATCAACCGCGTGTGTTACCGTGATGGTCTCTTCTCGGCGGGGTCCCGGAAGTGAACACGGTGTTGGAGTTATGCTTGACGTAGGTTGTTCTAGGATCACTTCTTGATCATAGTTGTTCGACCGTGCTTTGCCTTCTCTTCTCGCTCTCATTTGCGTATGTTAGCCACCATATATGCTAGTCGCTTGCTGCAGCTCCACCTCATACATTTTACCTTACCCATAAGCTTAAATAGTCTTGATCGCAAGGGTGTGAGATTGCTGAGTCCCCGTGACTCACAGATACTTCCAAAACCAGTTTGCAGGTGCCGATGTTACCGAGCAGGTGACGCAACCAAGCTCCAGGAGGAGCTCGTTGAAGATCTTGTCCTTTATGTTGGTTCATTCTAGTTGATCAGTAGCGGAGCTCAGTCGGGACGATCGGGGATCTGGGTAGCATTTGGGGTAGTCTTCTTTTATTTTGGTTTCGTAGTCGGACCTTGATTGTATCTGATTGAGGTAATGCTTTATTCATGTAATTGTGTGAAGTGGCGATTGTAAGCCAACTATGTATCTCTCTTTCCCTTATGTATTACATGGGTTGTGTGAAGATTACCTCACTTGAGACATTGCTTTCAATGCGGTTATGCCTCTAAGTCGTGCTTCGACACGTGGGAGATATAGCCGCATCGAGGGTGTTATAGAGGTGTTGAGTTGAGACATGTAATGGAAAAGCGAGAGATTGTAATCATTTGAGAATGAATAAAGTTAGCATCGTTGGACCTCATATGGATTTTATGAGTTGTTACTCTATGAAGAAGGATTTTGACCATTTCTGAGGATATGAGAAATATGGTCTATGGAAGATTTGTGCATTTTAAGGGCGGTAGTACCCAGTAAGAACCCTTGACCCCTGGAAAATATAAGGATACTCCACTGAGTGAATTTCATACCAAATGAATACGAGTTTTGTCTCGATTTGTGTGATGCCCCAAGAGTATGTGGGATGAAGTTGGAGACCGTTAGTTGTTTGGACCAAATGTGATCAAGGAGTCAGAAGATAATGTTAAGTTGATTCGAGATAGACTGAAGGTAGCCCAGTCTAGGCAGAAGAGTTATGCCGACTCGAAAACGCAAGGAGGTAGTCTAGGAAATTGGAGACAAAGCAGGTCTTTGTGTGCCCCCTCTGCGAGGAGTTAAACGAATTGGAGTTAAGGGAAAGTTAGCCCCGAGATTTGTAAGACCATACCAAATTTTGGAGCGTATGGGAGAAGTGGCCAACAAGATTGGAGTCACCCGAAGGACTGTCAGGAGTTCATGATGTGTTTCATGTTTCCCAGTTGAAGAAGTGTCATGCAGAGATGGCCAATATTTCCCTGTAAAGACGCTTGACCCTGGAAAGGATAATGATATTCCACGAAGTAAAGTATGGACTTCATGAGTATAAGTTTTATCTCGGTATGTGGGATACCCCAGGAGTATGAAGAGATGAAGTGCTATTGGATATAAAGGAGGTATGATGTTGTAAATATGGATCAATGGGAATTCCATGATGAGTCTGGGTAATCATGTCCTAGTTTGGTGCCAATAGGAAAAAGGAAGACAGTACAATTGGATGGATTTAAGTATGCTATGAAGTTGGAAGTTGGAACAATGATCAGTTGCCCGATGATAAGTTCAAGGACTACAAGTGATGAGATGGGCCATAACCCACAGGCCCTAGGACCTGCCAAGAAGCAAGCACATTCTTGCTGAAGGAAAAACCCTGGAGGAAGATACGACGTTTATCGGTAGACGATCTTATAGGAGTAACGCAAAACCTGAGAGTTGTGAAGGAACGATAGATGTTTGTTTGGCTTGCAAAATCAATGGATTATTCCGAACGCAGTTCATGGACAAGAGAAATTCTGCAATGCTTGTGAGGATGACCGAGTGTTAGAATGCGAGATTCGCTAAACCGTATACACGGTAATGATTTGGGTGCGGGATGGATTGATCACCATACCGACTTACTCTTATTATTCGCCTTGCTATATGGGATGGTAAATCTGAGTGACTTACCTATAGTAGAGAGACGACGATCAAAACCCTGTTTAAACCTTAGAATGGTATAAGAATTTTTCCCTTGTACGCGGCAGCTTTTTGCCAACCGTAGGTTATACGGTGAGGATCAACCCAGACCCATTTCCTGCAGGAGAAACCATAAATTGTTGATCACCATGAAATATCGATAGTTGATTAGTATTGGCGCCAGACCCATCAGCTAAGAAGACTCAGTCTCGGAATAACCTTACCAGGATGAAAGTACAGAAGAATGGCGGTAAAGGTTATGCCACTACCGTAAGAGCCCAGAGAAGGAAACTACCCTGAAGATCTGAGAAGACCAACACTGTTAACAATATGGATGAAGTATATGAGGTTCGATGGAACAGTAACCATGCTTCTAAGGATGGTAGCACCCCAGACCCCTGTGATGATCGATGGATTTTGAGAAGCACGGTTTGGAAATGGCAAGCAAAACAAATATGGCACCGGTCTATGATAAACAGCAAGTAGCCATCTAAATGCATCAAGATAATTATGCTACATAACTCAAACATGGCAACAAAATACATGGGAGGGATCCACTCATAATACTTGACAAAAGATGAACACTGAGCTACGGCCAATTCATCCATTAACATGTTCAAATAAGCATGGCAAAAGTGCAAATGATAAACAGGTTTCAGACTTAGTGAAATTAACACAAGCCTAGAATTTCAGAAAAGGTAGCACATTTTGGAGCAATAAAACTATATGCTATAGGAACTTAACATGGCAAAGCAAGGCATGGCATGAAGCTACTCAAACAGCTTAACAAAAGTCCCTTAGTGACCTTGAGCCAAAAGGGATCAGAAAATACAATTGCAAGCATGTGAACATGGCAAAAACATAATCAGGTTACAGACTTAAGAGAAAAACTGGAACATGCAAATCTGTTAACGAGTAGTCATGTTTACGAGCTCGATGCACTCACTACAGAGCAACGCATGACAAATTAAGCATACACCCATCAAGAATACATGGCATAGAAGCTAGAAATGGCAAGAACAACAACATAGCATGCACGGATCAACAACAACATCCTCGGCAAAATCGCTAACAAGTAGACAATCTGCCAGTAATTACGAAATAGCAAAAGTAGAGCTCGATTGACTCAAGCTAGGTTGCTCCATAAATGCAAACAAAGACATGCATGGATAGAGCACAACAAGGTTAACAAATCATCCTTACTGATCATCCTCAAAAGAGGCATGGACCACTAGGAAACAACATGAACATATGTCATATTGATAAAAACAAATCAAGGACTTAGAGAAATCCTGTCCCTGAAATCAGCATTAACGAATGCACTACTTTGCAAGCTGCTAGTCACCACACATGTCACAAAAATACATGGATAGCACCTCTGGAAAGATGGCATGGCATATAACAAAACACATGTAGAGCTCAGGAGCATATCATGCACACATTAATCATGGAAAAAATGACAAATAGCTATTTGGTGCAGCAGATCTGACAAATTAATTCAAATAGCTCTCTTCCAACAGCATTTCGGGCTTCAAGATGAGCTCAAATGAAAATGATGCAATGAGATGAAATGATGTACTCTCTGAGACGGACATTTTGATATGCTAAACGCCCAAAACGGAGCTACGGATGCGGAGTTATAGCATGATGAAAAACACAAAATAAATAGGGTTTGGAGGGGAAAAGTCAACCGCGAATTCGTATCTGAGATCCAGATCCAGCCGGGAGCGGATTCTGAGGTTCATCGGCGCCGGATCACTGTAGCCGCCGGAGATGGCGGAGCTCGTCGGAGATGGAGGAGGACGCCGACGGGGAAGAGGCGCACGCCGGCACGGGCGAACGGCGGCGGTGGCCGCGGGCGTGGCTGCGCCGGCGAGGAGAAGTGCGGCGGGCGGCGAGGAGAAGTGTTGCAGACTTTTCAGATGATGATTAAGGAGTTTTTAGGTCGTGGTTCTATACTTAGTGATGCCGTTGGAGTTGATGGACTCACTTATCTTCCAAGCCTTCCGTTGTTATCATTATTAGATGGCCTTAAGCCATATTTATTGTAATAAGTTCTCTTTTGAGACACTCGATGTAATAAGTGTGTGATTGCTACTCTGCTATAAATCCTCCGAGTACTGCGTGGTGTCAGCATTACTGATCCAGGGATGACACCGGAGCACAGAGATCAGACTGTTTGAGGTCTGGTCGCTACACCAAATGAGGTGCGGTTTTCGGCCACGCGATCGTGATCGAACGCTCTAGATAATGGAGAGGGTTTAGGTGGGTTTTGGGCCAAATTGGAAGGGTGTTGGGCTACAACACACACGAGGCCTTTTCGGTCCCTCAGATAACCGTTGGAGTATCAAACAATGTCCAAATGGTACGAAACTTGACAGGCGGTCTATCGGTAGTAAACCAAGGCCGCTTGGCAAGTCTCAGTCCAGTCTGGAAATGTTTAACCCCCACACACGAAAAGAAGGTAGAAAGGACCACCGGAGGAGATAGGAGCGCCGGAATGCAAAACGGACAACGGGAAAAATGTTCGGATGCATGAGACGAACACGTATGCAAATGCAATGCACATGATGACATGATATGAGATGCATGACACGCAAGCAATGACAAGGCAACAACAACGGATAACTGGAGGACACCTGGCACATCGGTCTCAGGGCGTTACAACACTCCACCACTATGAGAGGATCTCGTCCCGAGATCTAGAATGGCATCGGAGGAAAAAACTGAAGAGAAAGAGAAGAGGTAAAGCTAAGTTGCTCCTTTGACAAACGAGTGAAACCAAAGAACCTTGAAAAGGTTAAGCCATCTCGAGAAAAGAATACAATGGAGATGAACGAAGTTGAAAACACTCCGTTAGGAAAGAGGAACAAGGAAGAACAAATTCGGACAGCACTCCGGTTGAAATGAAAGTCAAAAACTTGATAAAATGAAAAGAACTTGAAGAAAAGGACACAACACTCCGGTTAAGATGGTAAGCACAAAAAGAACATTATCTTCACACTTCGAGATGATGATTGAAAAGAGCATCATCACAATGCCTCCGGAACAAAAGAATAGAAGATGGATAATTGAAATAGGAGAATGGAGAAGAAAAAATCAACTTCTGCCACAAGAGAGCTTGGAAAGGCATCTTTAGGAGAAGGGTCGAACGGAGTTGTTGGAACACCAACAATGAAAAGAATACGCTTGATATGGTCTTATGGAATACATCTCAAATTATGAGGTGACAACCAGCCACTCACGGGAAGAAAAATTGGATCGATATGAACAAGGAGACGAGAAAACTATTTCACCGGGAGAATAAAAGAAGAACTTGGGTCACTTATGAGCACCATAGATAGCAACAATCCTTAGGGAAGGCTTTTGGTGAAAAATAACTCAAAATAATTCCAACGAAGAGGTTGATGGATTTAAAATATCTCATACTTGATAACTTGTGAATCATGAAAATGTGAACTCAAATTATCAAGAATGACATAATACCACCCCCAATGATATGGAAGAAAGAATTGCACTCCGAATTGCAAAATGAAGAATGCTTGAGCTCCTTAAAAGAATCTCGATGAAAACTTTGAGAAGGAATTAAATCCTTGATGAACCATCATGTAGAACCTTCATGAAGAACTCCGGTAATAAAAGAATGATCCAAAATAATTGAATGATGAAAATAATAAGATTGAAGCCTTGTAATGATTTAGATAGAGATCTCTGTGATAATATAATTGAAAGAGGTTGGAACTCCGGGGAAAAGATAAGATGAAACAATTGAAGCCGAGAATTTGATGAGCCTCCGGAATAAGGAATTGAATATACTCGATGAAACAAGAATAAGAATTACATTATGCTTATCCTTCACCAATTAAATTGATGACAATCAACGTATTTGGCATACTACTTATTCTCGTAGAAAGGATTATGATAGATATAGCGCAAACTTGAGAAGGTCTTCAACGATCCACTGTTAGAGTTTGGGACAACGAATACATAGATATGATAAACGAAGGAAGAAGAAACTCTTGAACGAACCACCATAAGAATTGAAAATGAATGAAGTAAAGGATGAATTACCGGTAAGAATTAGCAAATGAACGGAGATACACAAGAGATTTTAGATACAAGTGAACGAAGGGATCATGAACTTATTAGAGAATATTGAATGATGCACCAGTAAGATTTAGAGAAAGAGATCTGAAAGCTGAAATGATTAATTCTTCTGAAATGATGGGCTCCGGGGAAAAGAAAAGAGAAAACAACTCATGAAATGCTCCGGATGGATGAAAAGAATTCTCATGATCAAAACAATTATGAGAGGATGGCAACAAGCTAGCACCATGAATCTTTGAGAGAATAGATAAGATATGGAGGGAAAACTCTTCTTCGGTCTTCAAAATCTAAGAATGACAACGAGAAACACCAACAATAATTGTAGAGGCACTCCAGAATGAAGAATGGAAAGGTTGATCCAACGACGAAAATAATTTGAAAGATCTTGGAAAAAGACATTTGACTGATGATAACTCATTCTTACGTCAAACTTTGAAAAGAATTTGGGAGTAACTCCGGGAAAAATTAGAAGAGCCAGGTAAGATCCTGGGAAAAGACATGTGGGTTAGGGCCCACTGAAAAGAAACACCGTTGAAATGATTACTTGAAAAAGGAGAATGCACCGGTTGAATTAAATGGTTTGAATAAGATGACATTCTCGAAAGATCTTGAATGAATGAGAATGAACACTAGCATCTTCTGAGATATCTTCAGTACTTCGGACCAATTGAATAGCGAGAGGTGAATGATTAAGAATTGCACTGGCATGAGAAAGCATTTGAAACGATGAAAGGATATGTTCAACAACAAAACTTGAATTTAATTCACCGGAGAAGAAAAATAATGAAGAATGACGATCTTGAAGATCCATTATACTCTTCATGAGAATCATCGGTTAAGAACATTGGCGGAAAGAACGAAGAAACTTTACAGCCATAAGATGGATACTTGATTCAGAAATCTGAGCCCTTGAAGAGAAAGGGCGGGAGGGTGGGAAAAACAAAGGCAGCTTGAGACGAATGAAACAAACACCGTTGAGAAGAACTGATAATTGATCTTGCGAATGTTGAAGTGATCGGGTCCACTAGAAGAGAAACACACCGGTTGAAAAGGATTGGCAAGACAATCTCGATGATCAAGAAGGATTGGTATTCACATCGGAGTATGTGAACACCATTTAGGAAAGGTATGGAATCAACACTTGACATTGAAGCAACTCGAATACCACAACTCGAAACAACACAAAGGATTGGCTTGCAAAATAAGCCAGAACAAACATATGATAGAGATTTCGTCCGAAGTTTTCGTGGTGGGGCCTACACGGGCTCGATCGTACAGCACCATCATGTACAAGGCAATGCACAATACATACGAAGCGTCCCCGAGTCGGCATAGCCAAGGACTCTTTAAGACACAACGAGACCACTGTAAAACCGACCGTGAATAGGCGGACCACTAGACGTCGAACCCCAATTTCATATCATACATTTGTCGGAAAGATATTCTAAGAGCTACTTGATTTCCCACTTATCAACTCCCGAAATTTTCTGGTTATGCAATCAGGTGTTGGGGATACAGGGGAAGCATAATATCTCACCTAAATCTAGCAAATCCTACATTCAACTGTATCCATCCTTCAACATATAACCAAGAAACCTTCGGAAATCATCTACCTCAACCTTCGAAAAGCATCCGTTATACAAGTTATGGCAATACTCCCGAACTCCCGCCCCAGTACTGGGTGGCGTCGAGGTTATCTCACCAACAACTGCATAAAAGAGATTTTCAATGTCGGCAAACTAAACTTAGGTATTCCAGAACTGCAACAATAAAATTGTGACGACAACACCTCGGAGCTCAACTCCCCGGGACACTACCACAACCACTAAATGATAGGAGGCACCAAGAACAATGTTCTCGTCACAAATCGATCGGAACGATTCCAAAATACCCGCGTGATCCTAAATTTTTTTAGTGAAATTTGAGAAGAGAAGAGTCAAAACTCTACGTCAGGACTCCTTACCAGAGCGATGAAGGGACTGGGGAGTAAAAGAATTTCTAAAGTCTCTGATATATAATTCCTAAATGACTCAAACCATTTTTTCTAGACTCAACAACGGCAGCTAATTCGATAAAGCAGTGGGGGCTCCTAAGGTCGGGGAAGGCTCTGATTACCAACTTGTAACGCCCTTGATGCGGCTATATCTCCCACGTGTCAAAGCACGACTTAGAGGCATAACCGCATTGAAAGCAATGCCGCAAGTGAGGTAATCTTCAGACAACCCATGTAATACATAAGGGAAAGAGATATACATAGTTGGCTTACAATCGCCACTTCACACAATTACATGAATAAAGCGTTACATCAATCAGATACAATCAAGGTCCGACTACGGAACCAAAATAAAAGAAGACTACCCCAAATGCTACACAGATCCCCGATCGTCCCGACTGAGCTCCGCTACTGATCAACTAGAATGAACCAACATAAAGGACAAGATCTTCAACGAGCTCCTCCTTGAGCTTGGTTGCGTCACCTGCTCGGTAACATCGGCACCTGCAAACTGGTTTTGGAAGTATCTATGAGTCACGGGGACTCAGCAATCTCACACCCTCGCGATCAAGACTATTTAAGCTTATGGGTAAGGTAAAATGTATGAGGTGAAGCTGCAGCAAGCGACTACCATATATGGTGGCTAACATACGCAAATGAGAGCGAGAAGAGAAGGCAAAGCACGGTCGAACAACTATGATCAAGAAGTGATCCTAGAACAACCTACGTCAAGCATAACTCCAACACCGTGTTCACTTCCCGGACCCCGCCGAGAAGAGACCATCACGGTAACACACGTGGTTGATGTATTTTAATTAAGATCAACTTCAGGTTTTCTACAACCGGACGTTAACAAATTCCCATCTGCCCATAACCGCAGGCACGACTTTCGAAAGTTCAATCCCTGCAGGGGAGTCCCAACTTAGCCCATCACAAGCTCTCACGGTCAACAAAGGATAAACCTTCTCCCGAGACATTCCGATCAGACTCGGTATCCCGGTTCTACAAGACAACTTCGACAAAGATAAAACAGATCCAGCAACACCGCCCGAATGTGCCGACAAATCCCGATAGGAGCTGCACATATCTCGTTCTCAGGGCACACTCAGATTGTCTAAACTTTCGGTAGGCCAGCCCAGAGTTGCCCCTGGTGGCCACCGGCGGCTGACGAGGTGGACCAACACTCAAAGGAGCACTGGCCCGGGGGGTTTAAATAAGATGACCCTTAGGAGCGCGACTCCGAAGGGAAAAGAAAAGGATAGGTGGCAAATGGTAAAACCAATGTTGGGATTGCTGGAAGAGTTTTATTCATGGCGAACTGTCAAGGGGTTCCCATAATAGCCCAACCGCGTAAGGAACGCAAAATCCGGGAACATAACACCGATATGACAGAAACTAGGGCAGCACGAGTGGAACAAAACACCAGGCATAAGGCCGAGCCTTCCACCCTTTACCAAGTATATAGATGCATTAATTAAATAAGAGATATTTTGATATCCCAACAAGTAAAACAATGTTCCAACAAGGAACGATCTCCATGTTCCAACAAGGAACAAACTTCAATCTTCACCTGCAACTAACAACGTTATAAGAGGGGCTGAGCAAAGCGGTAACATAGCCAAACAACGGTTTGCTAGGACAAGGTGGGTTAGAGGCTTGGCTTAACAAGATGGGAGACATGATAAGCAAGTGGTAGGTATCGTAGGATAGGCATAGAAAAAGAGCGAGCATCTAGCAAGCAAAGATAGAAGTGATTTCGAGGGTATGATCATCTTGCCTGAAATCCCGCAAGAAAGAAGAACGAGTCCATGAAGAAGACAAACGGGCGTAGACGAACGGGTCCTCACAAACGCGACGTTATCGGAACCAACCCGAAGAAGCAAACACCGGAAACAAGCACACAACATAGTAAACAACCAACACATGAACATGGTATGATATGCGGGATGCAGTATGCGATGCATATGCATGATTTGGAAAGGAATAATTGGACCTGGCCTCAACTTGGAAATCCAATAGTGCCACTGGAAAGATGAGGTGATTACGGTAGAAATCGATATCAAGATCACCGGAAACGGATGCACGGTTTGGAAATGGCAAGCAAAACAAATATGGCACCGGTCTGCGATAAACAGCAAGTAGCCATCTAAATGCATCAAGATAATTACGCTACAACAATAAAAAATGGCAACAAAATACATGGCAGGGATCCACTAATAATTCTTGACAAAAGATGAACACTTAGCTGCGTCCAATTCATCCATTAACAGGTTCAAACAAGCATGGGAAAAGTGCAAATGATAAACAGGTTTTAGACTTAGTGAAATTAACACAAGCCTGGAATTTCAGATCAGGTAGCACACTTTGGAGCAATAAAACTATATGCTACAGGAACTTAAAATGGCAAAGCAAGGCATGGCATGAAGCTACTCAAAGAGCTTAACAAAAGTCCCTTAGTGACCTTGAGCCAAAAGGGATCAGAAAATACAATTGCAAGCATGTGAACATGGCAAAAACATAATCAGGTTACAGACTTAGAGAAAAACTGGAACATGCAAATCTGTTAACGAGTAGGCATGTTTACGAGCTCGATGCACTCCCTATAGAACAAGGCATGACAAACTAAGCATACAACCATTAAGAATACATGGCATAGAAGCTATACATGGCAATAACAACAACATAGCATGCGCGGATTAACAACAACATCCTCGGCAAAATCGCTAACAAGTAGACAATCTGCTAGGAATTACGAAATAGCAAAAGTAGAGCTCGATTGACTCAAGCTAGGGTGCTCCATAAATGCAAACAAAGACATGGATGGATAGAGCACCACAAGGTTAACAAATCATCCTTACTGATCATCCTCAAAAGAGGCACGGATCACTAGGAAACAACATGACCATATGGCATATTGATAAAAACAGATCAAGGACTTAGAGAAATCCTAAGTCCCTGAAATCAGCATTAACGAATGCACTACTTTGCAAGCTTGAGCTAGTCACCACACATGTCACAAAAATACATGGATAGCACCTCTGGAAAGATGGCATGGCATATAACAAAACACATGTAGAGCTCACGAGCATATCATGCACACATTAATCATGGCAAAATGACAAATAGCTATTTGGTGCAGCAGATCTGACAAATTAACTCAACTAGCTCTCTTCCAACAGCATTTCAGGCATCAAGATTAGCTCAAATGAAAATGATGCAATGAGATGAAATGATGTACTCTCTGAGAAGAACATTCTGATATGCTAAATGCCCAAAACGGAGCTACGGATGCGGAGTTATAGCATGATGAAAAATGCAAAATAAATAGGGTTTGGAGGGGAAAAGTCAACCGCGAATTCGTATCTGAGATCCAGATCCAGCCGGGAGCGGATTCTGAGGTTCATCGGCGCCGGATCACTGTAGCCGCCGGAGATGGCGGAGCTCGTCGAAGATGGAGGAGGACGCCGGCGGGGAAGAGGCGCACGCCAGCGCGGGCGAACGGCGGTGGTGGCCGCGGGCGTGGCTACGCCGGCGAGGAGATGTGCGGCTGGCGGCGAGGCGCGCTGGTCGGCGGCGAGCCGGCGCGAAGGCGCTGCGAGCCGTCGCGGCGGCGCGGTGCGGAGGAAGAGGCGGGCGGCGTCGGGCGCTGCGGGCGGCGCGCGGCCCGGACGCGCGGAGGAGGGGGCCGGCCTTGGGCCGAGCGGGCCGGTGGGAGCCGCGGGCGGCGGGGCGCCAAGTGGCACGCTCTGATTGGGCGCGGGCGGCGGCGGAGGTTGAAACGGACATGTCCGCTGACGAGGTTTTTGTCCGGCGCGCGAGGAGAGGGCGGGATCTAGGGTTTGCACCGCGAATTTCGGAGGGGGAGGTGTTTATATAGGTAGAGGGAGCTAGAAGAGTCCAATGTAACATCCCAAATTTTCAATTTGGAATGTTATACATTAGATCATCAATGCATATCATATTTTATCTTACATTTTGGTTGATCCTAGAAATTCTACGCAACTCAAGGAAGCACGGAGAGAGTTGGGGATTTCGTTATTCTCATATTTGAGTTTTCTCAAATTTTGAGAATAGGATCATTTGATTTTATTTATTTTATCATCAATTATTTCTACTACAAAAATATGAGAGAGGGAATAAAATGACTTTCCCAAAATAAAGAAATATTGAGGACTTAATAATAAAATCAAATAAGATTTTATTTCGGAGTTTTTCGGTGTTTTATTTGAATTTAGGAAAAAAGTGCGTTTTTCAAAATTGCATTTGGGGCCCAAATAAATGTTCACCTTGTGAGGCTTGATTTTAGAAGACTGTGAAAATTTATTTCGGAATTTTTGGAGTCCGTTTAGTATTTCTTTTTATTTTTTTCTTCCGAGCGAAATAATTAAAAAAACGAACCGACTTCGGGCCGTACCCGAGCGGGACACCACCCGGGGGCAGCCTTTAAATAGCGCCGCCCCGAGCCGCCCCAGCCCCGGCTCGATCCACGTGCGCCGCCGGAGCCGCCGCCGCCGACGATCCCGCCGCCCGAGGTTCGTCGCGCCTCGTTTTCAGTGCCGAAAAAAGAGAAAAAAAATAAAATATTCGGCGTTCATCGTTTTTCTTTTTCTCGGATTAAATCCGCGATTTTTCTGATCGTGATTCCTGATCCGATTTTCGTTTTAGTTTACCTTTTCGCTCGTTTATCGGAATCAGGCGATTCAAGCGCCTAGAGTTTCGTCTCGAAACCCTTTATCCATTTAACCAACTTAAACAAATTTTTGTTACTGTAAAATTTGCTCTAGATCCAGATTACTAGAACAAAGTTGTTTTCTTTCGCAGTTTGTCTTTCGTTGCTTCGTTCGATTTGATTCTTTTTGCCAACCGGAGTTCTTAAGTTGAACATTCTCGTTAGATCTCTTATTTGAGTTTTACCCATGCATTAGATGAGTACTTATTGTATGCTTGTTGTTTTTCTGCGATAGAGTACCCGGAGTGTGCCGCCTGTTACTTCGAATCGTTAGGTTTCGCGGATCATCAGCAAGGCAAGTAACACTTTGATCATACCTTTTCTACTACCCAGTTTTATTGCATTAGATCAATCCTCACATATTGCATGACTAGGATCTAATTAAATTGTGGGGTGGGAAGTAGTTGAGGTAGTACCTATTACCTGTTTATTATCAAACCTTTGGGAGTTACTTCTGCGTTTGCTTATTATGCCATGCTATGCTAGTAGACGTGGATTGGGTGAGTGATATCCATGACAGATGTGAGTTTTATTAATTAATGGTTTATCTAAGGTGGCAAATTAAACACACATCTGGGTGGATTGAGGCACCTGGGTATTCCAGGACTTGCCTGTTTTTTTATGGACCGCCACCCAGGCTCAAAGGGATCATGAGACTATTCATACTAGAAACTTCCGTGTGCAGCCACAAGCTATTATGGGCTCTAGCATAGTTGACTAAGTCGTGCGAACTCTTACAGTGGTAGACTAGCAGATGTAGGGGATGTAGGTGGTACGGTCTACCCATCGTAAGGTGCTAGCGCTTCTGAAAGACTATGTCTCGGTTATCCATCTTCTCAAACACCATGTAGTGCGAGAAACCAAACAGAGGCGATCGAGTCTTGTGCGGAAAAGTGCGCAAACCTCTGCAGAGTGTAATAAACTAATCATGGTTAGCCGTGTCCCCGGTTATGGACATCTTGAGTATCTAGTACTTGGATTTTCATGTGAATCTCAACATGTTACTCTAAATTAATTTTGTTGGGTTATGTTTAATGATGATATTTAATTGGGATTGAGAATGCTGTCAACCATTCTCAATGTTTAACAACCACCATGATAGTAATTAAATTTTATTCCTTTGAAGTAGGGAAAATTGGCTTTACGCAAAACAGTAACCATAGAGCTTTCCACCAGCCAAATATGCATGTAGTATAGCTGTTTCATTCCATTACTCTCTATGTGTTACCTTGCCAGCATATTCCATGTGCTGGCCTGTTTCGGGCTGCAACGTTAATGTTGGAGACTTTTCAGACGACGATTAAGGAGTTTTTAGGTCGTGGTTCTATACTCAGTGATGCTGTTGGAGTTGATGGACTCACTTATCTTCCAAGCCTTCCACTGTTATCGTTATTAGATGGACTTAAGCCATATTTATTGTAATAAGTTCTCTTTTGAGACACTCGATGTAATAAGTGTGTGATTGCTACTCTGCTATAAATCCTCCGAGTATTGTGTGGTGTCAGCATTACTGATCCAGTTATGACACCGGAGCACAGAGATCAGACTATTTGAGGTCTGGTCGCTACAGAGATGGTATCAGAGCACACGCTGACTTTAGGACACGACCACTAAGCTAAAGACCTAGATCACTCTCTTCCCTTCTAACTTCTCATATTTTCTACTCTTTAGGATGGTGGATGCAAGGAACAAGTTCACGCAACCGGATGAAGAAACACCCTTTGGACGACACTCGAAGGAAGTCACTAGATACCTGAACATAGGAGTACCAAGCTTCACCAGAACCTACAACGCCACTTTACCTGAAGAAGAGCGCTGGATGATTCAAGTTCAAGTTCCAGGAAGGACATTCATGCCAGCCACTGAGCCCATAGAGTTTCTTTTGATGCACCAACATGGAGTCTAGGAAAGAGCATGGCAGCTCACATCGCCATGGGACGCATTGGAGAAGTCTACCACAATGATCTCAAGGATACTATCTACCAGATTTGTGGGCGCCGAGATAAGCACTGGGAGATGATCAGCACCAGGAAGGATAGGTCAATTGCAGCTTTTATCCAGGAGTTAAACCAGCACATTCGACGACAGGAGAACCAGATGTGCGCCGACATGATAGATCTGAAGAAGGCAAAGACTAGAATCAAGGAATTGGAGGAAGAACTCAAGGCTACACGTGAAGATTATGAAGAAGAAATTGAAGTATTGTTGGATAAGAATGCCGACCTAACAAAGAAGATTGGAATATTTATGGGAGGCCCTACACCAGTAGATGAAGACGAAGAACCCCAGGAGATTAGCCCGGAAGACTACATCATCATCGACGGCACCGACTCGGAACAAGATAGTAGCGATGATGACTCTGTTGATGAAGCTGGAGCAGATATCATGGAGTCTGCAACCGAAGAATATTTCTAGTAGACCACCTCATCAGCAGTAGTAGACCACCATGTAAATATAGTAGTCCGAGCACTTTTGCGATAGTTAGATCGATTGTATGCTTTGTTTGATTGATTGAAGTGAATTGTTTGTTTTGCCTCATGTGCATATGGGTAGTGTTTTCTCTTAGACCCCCTCTCTTCTTATATCTCATCCTTTCTAAACCCTCAGATGCCTCCGAGACGTGACCCCGGATTTGCCTTTCCACCGGAGCTCACCCAGTTGATCCAGCAGTAGAACACATTGATGTAGTTGCTAGTCCAGAATCAGAATCAGGGGAACAACAACAACAACCCACCACCACCACCACCTGTTGACCACTTAGCCCGTTTTCTTAGGCTGAATCCGCCGGTGTTTTCCAGTAGCACCGAGCCAATAGTAGCAGATGATTGGCTCCGCAAGACAGCTAGGGAGTTGACCACAACAGGATGCACAAATGCGGAGAAGGTGAAGTTTGCCGCACATCAGCTAGAAGGACCCTCAGCATCATGGTGGGAGAATTTCACAGCCACTTTCCCTGTCGACACTGTCACATGGGACCAGTTTCAGCAGGCTTTTCATACTGCACACGTTTTAGCAGGAGCTATGGCCATGAAGAAGCGTGAGTTTCGCAACTTGCGCCAAGGAGGAAGGACAGTTCGCCAGTATGTGGAGGAATTTAGTAAGCTAGCACATTATGCCCCAGATGACGTCGCTACGGATGCAGCTAAGCAGGAGAAGTTTCTAGAAGGACTGAATGATGAGTTGAGCATGCAATTGATGGTAGCAACCTTCAACAACTACCAGGAGTTGGTAGATCGTGCTCTTATGATTGAAGGAAGTATGGACAAGGAAAGTACAATTCAGGAGCTCAGCAGAAGCCACGTTTTACCCCTAGACCGGGAGGACATTTTCAGCATACCCATGGAGTAGGTAGCACGCACAATCACAATGGCACCAAGAATGGTAATGGCAATGGAGGAAGCAACAGCCAGAATCGCACCAACCCATCAACCCCAGCCAAGAAGGACCCAAGCCAAGTCACTTGCTTTAAGTGTTTGAAGACCGGACATTATGCCAATGAATGTCCTGAAGGCCAAAAATGGCAATGGAAGTTCTGGGAAGAAGCCAAACCCTTTCAACAGGGGACAGGTGAACCACGTTAGCGTGGAGGAGGTTGAAGCTCAGCCCGATGCAGTAATAGGTAAGTTTTGGTTAAGTCATTTACTGCACTCGTTCTTTTTGATACTGGTGCATCGCGTTCATACATCTCAAGGGGATTTGTGGATAAGTATAACCTATCAACCCAAGCCCTTAGGTCACCCATGTTAGTAACCTCGCCTGGAGCAGAGTATGTGGCTAGTCTATGGTGTGATCGGTTACCATTAAGGATTGGTAACCATGTTTTCCCTCAGACCTAATAGTATTGGAATCTCAAGGATTGGATGTGATATTAGGCATGGATTGGTTATCAAAGTATGAAGGGAATATTGAATGTGCTAGTAAGTCAATTTTTCTTACCACCCAGAAGGGAGAAGGATCAAGTATGTATCCCGACATGTGCCAAGGAGGGCTCAAGTAAATTGCCTAACAGGAGTTGTGCAGGAGGAAGTACCAGTGGTAAGGGATTTTCCTGATGTATTTCCAAAGGAGTTGCCAGGCATGCCACCGGATAGAGATATTGAGTTTTTGGTTGAGCTATTGCCAGGCACAGGGCCGATATCAAAGAGACCATATAGGATGCCAACAAAGGATTTGGTGGAAATTAAGAAGCAGATTAAGGAGTTACTGGATAAGTGATATATTCGCCCAAGTTCTTCACCTTGGGGATCGCCAGTACTTCTAGTGGAGAAGAAGGATGGATCGTTAAGGATGGTTGTTGATTATCGAGGATTGAATGAAGTAACGATTCAGAACAAGTACCCGCTACCAATGATCAACGATCTGTTTCATCGATTGCAAGGAGCTAAGGTATTTTCCAAGATCGATCTGCGATCAGGATACCACGAGTTGAAAATTCGAGAACAGGATATTCCGAAGACAGCTTTTACCACCAGGTATGGGCTGTATGAGTATACCATTATGTCATTTGGTCTGACTAACGCACCTGCCTATTTTACGAACATGATGAACAAAGTGTTTATGGAGTTTTTGGATAAGTTTGTCGTAGTGTTCATTGATGATATCCTGGTATATTAGAAGAATGAGGAGGAGCATAAGGAACATTTGCGGTTGGTGCTTGGAAAGCTCAGAGAACATCAATTATATGCCAAGTTCAGCAAACGTGAGTTTTGGTTGAAGGGAGTAGGATTCCTCGGACACGTTATATCTGGAGAAGGTATAGCAGTAGATCCCGCTAAAGTTGAAACTGTGACCAAGTGGGAAGCCCCAACAACAGTTGGAGATATCCGGAGTTTTCTTGGACTCGCAGGATACTACCAGAGATTTATTGAGAATTTCTCAAAGATTGCAAAGCCTATGACCGAGTTGTTGAAGAAAGATACCAAGTTCATATGGACGGAGGAATGTGAGGCTAGTTTCCAGGAGTTGAAGAAACGTTTGGTTACCTCACCAGTGTTGATTTTTCCAGACCAGACCAAGGATTATGAGGTGTACTGTGACGCTTCACGTCGAGGACTTGGAGCAGTGCTTATGCAGGAAGGGAGAGTTGTTTCATATACCTCAAGACAATTGAAGCCTCATGAGTTGAATTATGCCACGCATGATTTGGAGTTAGCAGCCGTAGTGCATGCTTTGAAAACATGGAGACATTTTCTCATTGGAAATCATTGTGAGGTGTACACGGATCATAAGAGTTTGAAGTACATTTTCACACAGAAGGAGTTAAATCTCAAACAAAGAAGATGGTTGGAGCTTATCAAGGATTATGATATGAAATTGCATTATCATCTTGGAAAGGCTAATGTAGTAGCAGACGCATTAAGCCATAAGAGCCATGTCAATACGTTAATGATGGGAGAAATACCCAAGGAGTTAGCAGAAAATCTTCGTGAACTATGTTTGGAAATAGTTCCGAGAGGCTACGTAGCAGCATTGGAGATTCAGTCAACTTTGATGGATAGAATCAGGGAAGCCCAGAAAGCTGACAAAGAGATTGCCGCTATAAAGGAGAAACTTGTAAGTGCATCTAGTGCCACCCCTTGTTGGTTTTGGAGTATTGACGACAAACCTAGTTGAGGGACTAATGTGTTTGTGAGAATTGCAGGATAACACAGGTAGAAGTCCCTCATTGATTCGGTTTTCCTACCAGAGATGACCCCTAAAAATGTACGAAGACATTGAAGTCAATGGTGGTATATGAAGATATTCACATTGAAGACTATGACAAGAGAAGACACCACGTGAAGCCTATGGAGCTCGAAGACTTAGATCTTTCGTAGTTCTCTTTCATTTGTGTTGAGTCATAGGAACCACCGTACTGTTAAGTGGGGTCCAAGAGAACCAGTCAGAATGACTGAAGTGATGCCTAAACAAAAACCTATGTCTTTGAGTGAAGACTATGAGAGCAAATCTTGTCCAGAGTCGGACAAGTCAGCTTTGCTTGTAGTCCAAGTAAAGTTGCCGTGTGGGTTTGAAATCTGACCGTTGGAACACGTGTCAGTTCCTTAGTGACCCAGGGTCATTTCGGACAAATCAGGTCGGGTTGCCAAGTGGCTATAAATAGCCCACCCCCTACAACCATAAACGGTTGGCTGCTCAAATTCAGTGCACGGCTTTTGTCGTTTGAGAGCAACCCACCTCGAAGCCTTTGAGAGAGAGAATACCTAGCGAGGATAAAGCCCTAACCAACCAGAGCCAGAGAGAATTGGGCATCACTCAAGTCTTCTTATCTGAGTGATCTGTAGACTTATTACACTTGAGGACTGTGCATCCTCCAGCCGGTTAGGCGTCGCGTTCTAAGCATCCAAGAGACATTGTGGATTGCCGGTGAACGAAGTCTGTGAAGGTTTGGAGTCTACCTTGAAGACTTACCAGAGTGATTGGGCGAGGTCTGTGTGACCTTAGCTCAAGGAGAATACGGTGAGGACTGGGTGTCCTGAGCTGCGTGTTCAGGACTGGGTGTCCGGGACTGTGTGTCCTAAGGTTAAAATACCTAGCCGCTCCAACCATACGTACAGTTGTCACAGCAACTGGAACTGGTCCAACAAATCATTGTCTTTAACAAGTCACTGGTTTCATCTTCACTTCCTTTTACCTACTGTTACTCATTGTGAAGTCATTGCATGTTTGCTCTATCTTTTGTCTTCACAACGTGAATGTATGATCTGTTTGGCTTCATAATATCTTCCTACCTGATCCTTATTACACTGCAGCTATTTGTCACTGTGCTTTCACTCTATTGAATACTTGACCATGGCTTGCCTAGTGTAGTCTACCTTCCGCTGCATAGTAATAGGCATATCTCTATTGTTTGTCTTCATAACTTCCACGTTTTGAAGACTTTCATAAAAATCGCCTATTCACCCCCCTCTAGTCGATATAACGCACTTTCAAAACCGAGTAATGGAAAAGCTAAAGGATTTCGTGAGGATGAGCACGATACCCTATGGTTTGAAGACCGCGTTTACGTGCCCAATGATCCGGAGATCAGGAAGTTGATACTGCAAGAGGCACACGACTCACCGTATTCGATTCACCCAGGAAATACCAAGATGTATTTGGATTTGAAGGATATTTTCTGGTGGACCGGAATGAAGAAGGGTATTGCGGAGTACGTAGCAGTTTGTGATGTATGTCAGAGAGTAAAGGCAGAGCATCAGAAGCTAGCAGGACTGTTACAACCATTGCCGATACCCGAATGGAAGTGGGATAAGCTAGGCATGGATTTTATCACGGGATTGCCCAGGACTCATTCAGGCTATGACTCGATTTGGGTTGTAGTTGATCGATTGACGAAGGTAGCTCATTTCATCCTAGTAAAGACCACTTATACCAGTGCTAAGTTGGCGAAGATATACATGACCAGGATCGTATGTTTGCATGGAGTTCCGAGGAGTATCGTATTAGATAGAGGAACCTAGTTTACCTCAAAGTTCTGGAAGAAGTTGCACGAAACTTTGGGTACCAGGCTAGAATTCAGTACAGCTTTTCATCCACAGACAGATGGACAGACCGAGAGAGTCAATCAGATTTTGGAGGATATGCTGAGAGCTTGTGCGCTAGATTATGGATCTAGTTGGGACGATAATTTGCCATATGTAGAGTTCTCTTACAACAACAGTTACCAAACTAGTTTAAGGATTGCCCCTTTTGAAGCCTTGTATGGAAGGAGGTGCAGGACACCGTTGTCATGGGACGAAGTTGGAGACCGCCAGTTGTTTGGACCTGACTTGATTAAAGAGTCTGAACAGAAGGTGAAGTTAATTCGTGATAGGCTGAAGGTAGCCCAGTCCAGACAGAAGAGTTATGTAGATTCTAAACGTAAGGAGACAATTTACGAAGTTGGAGATAGAGCTTATCTTTGAGTATCTCCACTTCGGGGAACAAAGCGTTTTGGAGTATAAGGGAAGTTAGCACCACGATTTGTAGGACCATATCGAGTTTTGGAGCGTATGGGAGAAGTGGCCTACAAGTTTGAATTGCCCGAAGGATTGTCAGGAGTACATGATGTGTTCCACGTTTCTCAGTTAAAGAAATGTCACGCGGAGATGGCTGACATACCGTTGAGAGACACAATGCCATTGGAAACTATTCAGTTGGATAATGATTTGACCTACGAGAAGAAACCAGTTAAGATTCTCGAGTTTGCCAGCCGAGTTACCCGCAACAAGGTTATCAAGTGTTGCAAAGTTCAGTCGAGCCACCACACGGAGGATGAAGCCACCTGGGAGCGAGAGGAAGATTTGCTCAAAGACCACCCTCACCTATTTTCTAGCCAACCCGAATCTCGAGGGCGAGATTCATCTTAAGGGGGGTAGGTTTGTAACATCCCAAAATTTCAATTTGGAATGTTATACATTAGATCATCAATGCATATCATATTTTATCTTGCATTTTGGTTGATCCTAGAAATTCTACGCAACTCAAGGACCCACGGAGAGAGTTGGGGATTTCGTTATTCTCATATTTGAGTTTTCACTACACCACAACACTGAATTGGGGGCAATTAACTGCCGGGAGAAATACGAGAATAAGGGCAAATCATCTGCCGGGAATCTTGTTACTGCCGGTAGGAATGCATAAGGGCGGAAATTCTGCCGGTAGAAGTTAAGCAACAAGGGTGCACACACTGCCAGCAATGATGTCCACATCTTAGGTCATAAAATCTGCCGGGAGAACTAACTACGGCCCGCTATCTGCCGGGCCTGTCCGTGGCGCCAGGCCCAGGTAATTTGGCCCAAACACGCGCATTGGCATAGGAGAGCGCGCGACAGACCAAATTCTTTCACCCATCACCCAAAAGAAAAAGAATTACAGCCGTGGCCCGAGGGCCGCCACCCGACCTGTTCTGCCCCAGATCGAACCCTTCTGTCAAGACCCCGATTCCAGGCCACATCGATCTAGCCGGTAACACCTCATATCACTTTGCGGCCTCACGCACGGTATCCCACGGGTGTCGCCTTACCATGGCCCGGGACCGTTTGCGCCTTTTGGCTCGCGTATATGACAATGTCGCTAGCATCCATATGACCGAGAACCCGGGCCGACATGGCTAGTCGTGAACCCAAAGCGGCACAGACCTATGGAGACAGGCATACATGAATCACATCGAACATGTCGGTCATCAACGAGTGGTTCCGGGCTGTAGCACTGGGCTAACAGGACTCCGGGGATCCCGGGCTGTAGCAGGCTAGACAGGACTCCGGAGATCACCGCGTGACATTTCCCCGAAGGGACAGACATAGGGACGAAGTGAAACACATGCCGGCCAGTCAAGTGTCCTGAACAGTAGTGCTGGGCTAGCAGGACTCCGGTGAACCGGGCTGTAGCGGACTACTATGGCTCGAGGAGCACTAGACTACATTTCCCCATAAGAAAGGCTGCGAAGGACAAACAACTAGATTGTCGGATCCCACTCATACCAAGCATTTCAATCATACACACAATATGCCCGATATGAGTACATACAACATGGCATCACAACAAAACTCTACAACTCAAGTACTTTATTTAAAGGCTCCAGGGAGCCATACATAACATATCCATACAGGTAGGGTCACATGACCCGACACTCAAGTCATACAGTCATACAAGCACATGCGGAAGCAACTAGTCTGAGTACAGACTCTAGAAAGAAAGAAGGCTTCTCGAAGCCTGTCTATCTACATAGGGCCCTCCATGGCTTGGATCACCACCTGGGTGGCTAGTCACTCGTCGACGTCAAGGTCTACGTAAAACCCATCGGAGGGGGCAGTGTTGTCGTCTGAAAACAATAAATAAGCAAACATGATTACGAAGGTACTCAGCAAGTCTTACATCAGAACCTACTATACATGCTCATTCTCAAGAAGGTGGTGGGGTTTATGCAGCAAGCCAGCTTTGACTCTTGGCTAAGCTATCCTACGGAATCTTTTAGCAAAATAGTTTTCGCACACGAGTCCACTACTCACCAACACAATACTCCACCGTGGATCCTCCCTCGTAACCGGCGAGAGGGCCATCCTCGGTACTCACACTTATCTTGAGTATTTTAGTAGTATCCATTAACTTGTCTATGAACTGTATAGGCAACCAAGTAGTCCTTTACCGCGGACGCGGCTATTCGAATAGTTTTATACCCTGCAGGGGTGTACTTCGTCATACACGCTTTCACCGCTTACCGCCGTCTACACGACATGTACTCGGCAACCTTCAAGCGGAAGCCCAGCGAGGGTGTCGGCCACGGCCTACCTAAACACCTAAGCCCCTAGTCCAGGTTATCACCTATCCAGTTTCCATCCGCAGGGAGTCCGGCCGAGGTTTCCACATACGGCCCCGAACGATGTGAACAGGGTTCCCGAGACACCAAACGGGTGACTCGGTACACCGTGCCATGGTGTATCTACCGCAACGTAGCCCACCCCTAGGGTCAGCGCTATGCACGGCCGCCAACACATATCCTACAAACACCAGAAACTATTTGCAACTCCTGGACAGAGTACTAGGGTGGCTAAGAAGCCGAGAGGGTCCATTTGTTTCGGGCCCAATGTATGGTAGTAACTGCATCTTAAATCACACATACAGATCTCAGTTCTTATGGACGGCCTCAATGAAACAACCCACCATGTACTCCTACATGGCCTCTCATCGATACCTTTACCAAAACATGTTCAACACATCCCACATATTACTGGCACAAGCATTTCACTCTAGCCCATCACCCAGATGAACCAGACCTGACACAACTCTAAGCATAGCAGGCATAGCAAGGTAGGAATCACAAAACATGGCTCAATCAACTCCTACACATGCTAGTGGGTTTCATCTAGTTACTGTGGCAATGACAGGTCATGCAGAGGATAAGGGTTCAGCTACCGTAGCACACAACAGTTTGAATCGTGTTGTCTTAATGCAGTAAACAAGAGCAGGAGCGAGAACATGGGTTGTATCGGAATGATCAATGGTTGCTTGCCTGATGGAGTGGTAACGGGATACTGCCCTTCAGTTGGATACTCGTGAATATCCTCGGAGGCAGAACCTACCACGAATAACACAACCGAGCACAATCAACACATGACGATATGCAACAATATGATGCATGCTATGACATGGCAATATGGATGTGTCTTGAGCTAATGCAACTAGCTATGATTTAAATGAAGTTGGTTTGAGTACAAGATTCAAATTCCAACCCCATATATGATTATTTAAATGCCCTTTATTTGTTTTGTCCAAAACAGAGGACAAACATTGTTCAAACATGCATGAAAATGGTATAGATGGATTCCTTGAATTTTTCTGATAATTTTTCATATATAATTTGTCTCATTTGGAGTTATGGTTGAATTTCTATGAATTTTTGAAGTTTAGGCAATTTTCTGGAATTTTCTATATAAAATTAAATCTAGAAAAGGAGTTATTGCGTCAGCATGACATCACCCTGATGTCAGCAGGTCAACTGGGCGCCTCCAGGTCAAACCTGACTAGTGGGGTCCACTGGTCAGTGACACAATCAACTAACTAAGTTAGTTAACCCTAACTAACTTAGTTAGCCGGGCGGGGCCCGCATGTCAGTGGCTCACTAATTAGCTAATTTTATTAACACTAATTAACTAACATTAATTAAGCAGGCGCCTGGGCCCACACGTCAGTGAGCCAGGGGGGGAGTCAACCCAGCCGACCCGGGGTCAAAACACGCCGGAGTTGACCCCGGCTCGTCGCCGGCGAGGCCAGAGACGGCGGAGGGGCTCGGAAATCCTCCTCCGGCGACCAAATGGCCAGCGGAGGGCATCTACGCGGAGCTAGGACTCGCCCGCATCCATCTGTGGACACGGCAGGGGCTGAGATGGCCCGAGCTCGCCGGAGGCAAGCTCGCGGCGGTGGCCGGAGTTAGGGGCTGGTGCGGGTTAGCGCTAGGGGGCACGGCAGGCCGAATGGGTGGTTGCCTTAGGCTCCTGGGGACGCGTTGAAGACGGTGGTGCGCTCGGACGTGGGCTTGCACGGCCGTAGCCACGACGGCGTCGAGGCTCAACGGCGGCGAGCTTCGGGTGCTCGCGGGGCAACGGCTACGGGGCGAAATCGACGGCGTGGCTAAGGGGAAAAGGACCGGGAGCTCACAACGGTGCCGTAGGGGTGGCTAGCGGGCTCGGGGGCGACCTTGATGGCGCGAATCGACGGCGAGGAGCTCGGGCGGCCGAGGTTGAAGAAGAGCTCGAAGTCGACGATGCAGGGCTTCCGGCGGGGGCGTGGTTCGGTGAGGGGGTCGAGGACGACGTTGCGGAGCTCGTGGGCACAACCGAGGGGCGAGGGGGTGGCTGTGGCCGTGGTGGTTCTCGTCGGCGGCGACGGCCGCGTTCTGTGGAAGAGGAGGGAGAGCCAGAGGAGGGGATGAGCACGGGGGAGGGGAATGAGAGGGCCAGGGGGTGCGTGGCCGTCTCCGTGGCATTGGGAGGGAGCCCGGAAGCAGGAGGTGGCGCACAGGGGGGGGGGGAGGTGGCGCGCGCGCGTGCCGGCGAGCGCCGGGCACACGCCCGCGTCCTTCTGTCCGAGGAGGGGGACGACAGGAGGCAGCGGGGTGGGCTGGGCCGCCAGCTGGAGATGGGCCAGGTAAGTGGCCCATGGCCTTTCCCTCTTTATTTTTTTGTGTTTTTCTATTTATGTTATTCTGTTTTGATTTAGTTTAAATACTAAATCATTTTATAAAATCCTGAAAATATTTATGGACACTTACTGAAATATTTCAGTGGCCCAAAAAATAGTTCCAACATTATTTGAGCATTTGAATTATTTAATAGTATTTAAATGCCCAAATTCAAATATTTATGAATTAAATCAATGCCCCTTTTGTTGACCTAAAATTATATGCACCATTTTTCCCAAGGGTTCTAACCCAAGGCAAGGAGGGTGAACATTTTTGAAGGGCATTTCAGGTTCATTGAATTTATTTTTAGTAAACCCTAGTTGATTTCAGGGGGGGTGCTGGGGGTTCTGCTTTCCCCATTTCAATTTTTTGATGAAGGTAAACATGATGCACACTCTAATGCATAATCTAGCTAGGGTGTGACAACTCACCCCCACTCAATAGAATCTCGTCCCGAGATTTAGGATCATCTGGGAAGATGGTGGGGTACTCGAGTCGAAGACGATCCTCCCTTTCCCAAGTGGCTTCTTCTTCGGAATGGTGTGACCATTGAACCTTGAGAAACTTGATATTATGACGTCGAGTGGTACGCTCGGCTTGATCAAGGATACGAACGGGGTATTCCTGATAAGAAAGGTTATCTTGTAAATCAAGCGTTTCGTGGTCCACTCCACGGATAGGATCCGCGAAGCAACGCCTGAGTTGCGAAACGTGGAAGACATCGTGAACTCTGGAAAGATGCGGAGGTAGTTCCAATTGGTAGGCAACTTCTCCTCGTTTGGCAAGAATGCGAAAGGGTCCAATGTAACGAGGAGCCAATTTGCCTTTGATACCGAAGCGATGGGTTCCCTTTAACGGGGTAACCCGAAGGTAAGCTTTCTCGTCAATTTCAAATGTCATAGGCTTATGCTTACGATCATATTGACTCTTTTGGCGAGATTGGGCTGTTTTCAATTTCTCACGAATAACGCGAACCTGCTCTTCTGCTTCCTGAAGCATATCCGGGCCAAAGAGTTGTCTTTCCCCGGTTTCTGACTAGTTAAGAGGCGTTCGACATTTTCGTCCATAGAGAACTTCGAAGGGAGCCTTGCCCAAACTAGCTTGATAGCTATTGTTATAAGCAAACTCCGCGAATGGAAGGCATTTCTCCCAACTCATTCCGAACGAGATAACAGAAGCTCGGAGCATATCTTCCAGAATTTGATTGACTCGCTCTACTTGACCACTTGATTGAGGATGGAAGGCGGTGCTAAAGGAGATATGAGTTCCCATAGCATTTTGGAAACTTTCCCAAAATCGAGAGGTGAAGAGACTTCCACGGTCTGAGTTAATTTCCAATGGGACACCATGAAGAGACACTATTCGGGAGATGTATAGGTCAGCTAGCTGGCTAGCGGTGATACTCTCACGAACAGGTAGAAAATGGGCTACTTTGGAAAGACGGTCGATCACGACGAAGATGGCATTATTCCCCCTCTTGGTCCTGGGAAACCCAGTGATGAAATCCATACTGATTTTGTCCCATTTCCATTCAGGAATAGCCAAAGGTTGAAGGGTGCCAGTAGGCCGTTGATGCTCTGCTTTAACACGACGACAAACGTCGCAATTAGCAATGTATTGAGCGATTTCTCTCTTCATCCTAGTCCACCAAAACCTCTGGCGTAGGTCTTGATACATTTTAGTACTACCGGGATGAATGGTGAGAGGGGATTCATGAGCTTCCTTAAGGATCAGTCGCCTCAGGTTTCGCGCCTTCGGAACCACTAGGCGATTCCCAAAGTATACAACACCTTGATCATCAATGGAGAAACAATTCACGACTCCTTTCTTAACGTTTCTCTTGATACGGGAAATTCCCGGATCTATCTTCTGTGCCTTGATGACCTGATCCGTAAGTGTAGGTTCCGCTACCAGGGTGGATAGGAATCCTTGAGGAACAATGTGAAGATTAAGCTTGCGAAATTCCTCATGGAGAAGTGGTTGACTTTGTTGTAACATCAGGTTGTTACAGTAGGACTTACGACTTAGTGCATCGGCCATGACATTGGCCTTGCCAGGGGTGTAAGTTATTCCTAAGTCGTAATCCGAGACCAACTCGACCCAACTTCTTTGCCTGAGATTCAAATCTGGTTGGGTGAAGATATATTTCAAGCTTTGGTGATCGGTGAAGATCTCGCAACGATTACCGAGGAGGTAATGTCGCCAGGTTTTGAGTGCATGGACTACAGCTGCAAGCTCTAGATCATGTGTGGGATAATTTTCCTCATGTGGGTGTAATTGCCGTGAAGCATAGGCAATTACCTGACGATCTTGCATGAGTATGCAACCTAGTCCTTGTCGCGAGGCGTCGCAATAGATAATAAAGTCCTTGGAGAAATCTGGTGGTACCAGTACGGGAGCAGATGTCAGGCGTCTTTTCAGTTCCTGAAAACTGAACTCGCACTGTGGAGTCCACTCGAACTTTTTATCTTTCTTGAGGAGTTCAGTTAGAGGTTTAGCAACCTTGGAGAAATTCTCGATGAAGCGGCGGCAATAGCTCGCTAGGCCAAGGAAACTCTGAACTTGCTTGACCGTTTCAGGTGGAGTCCAATCAAGGACAGCTTGAACTCGCTCGGGATTGACAGCAATACCCTTACCAGAGATAACATGGCCTAGATAGGTCACTTCTGACAACCAAAATTAACACTTGGAGAATTTGGCATAAAGGCGATGCTCTCGAAGTTTCATCAATACCAGCCTTAGTTGTTCGGCATGTTCCTCTTCATTCTTGGAGTAGATGAGTATGTCATCGAGGTATACTACGACGAATTTGTCCAAGTACTCCATGAAAACTGAGTTCATTAACCGGGAGAAAGTGGCCGGGGCATTGGTTAAACCGAAGGACATGACGGTGTACTCGTATTGGCCATAACGAGTAACAAAAGCCGTTTTGGGAATGTCCCCGTTTCTGATTTTGATTTGATGGTAGCCCAACCTCAAATCCATCTTGGAGAAGACTGAGGATCCAGCGAGCTGATCATACAGGTCGTTGATCCTGGGAAGCGGGTATTTGTTCTTGATGGTGACCAGATTGACAGGTCGGTAATCCACAACCATTCGATCCGTTCCATCCTTCTTTTTGACGAAGAGGACGGGGCAAGCCCAAGGGGAGGAGCTAGGACGGATGAACCCTTTGTTCAAGGACTCATCGAGTTGGTTCTTAAGCTCGGCTAGTTCTAAGGGTGCCATCTTGTAGGGTCTTCTAGCAATTGGAACGGTTCCTGGAACAAGGTCTATCACAAACTCGACATCCCGGTCAGGTGGAACACCTGGCAGTTCTTCCGGAAACACATCCAGGAAGTCTCAGACTACCGGAACGTCCTCAAGGTCTGGAAGAGGGTTGGCATTGAGAGAGTAAAGTTGGCGCTTGGCCACTCGAGTTAAGACATTAACTGTCTTGCCCGAGGGATGAGTAAGTTGAACGGTTCTGGTGGCACAATCGATCTTGGCATAATGAGCCGACATCCAGTCCATACCCAAGATGATGTTTATGTCGGAGGACTTGAGAGCTATTAAAGATGCGAGGAAAACAAGCCTATCGACAAGAATTTCGTTCCCATGGCTTACCCTAGAAGTTTGCCATTTGGAACCCGGAGTTTGAATTACCATGGAAGTGGGCATGTCACAGAATGACGTGTTATGCAACCGAGCATAATTCTCGGATATGAATGAATGAGATGCTCCAGTATCGAAAAGAACAGATGCCGGATGGCAGTTAACAAGGAGCGTACCAAGGACGACGTTGGGATCCTCATGAGCCTCTTCGGCTGAAACATAGTTGACATGGCCACATGCAGTAGTGGCCGGCTTGGCGTAGAAAGTCTTTCCCGCGGGCTTACCACGGCCAACGGACTTTCCAGCTTGATTGGGGTTGTTCCGGGGACACTCTCGACTATAGTGACCCGGTTCTCCACACTTGAAGCATGTTACCACAGTGGGGCGTGGAGCAACATTAGCAGTGGGGCCACCATAGGGCTTGGGCGGTGCAAATTGCGGGTTGGGACGAGGCGCCTCAAAGGATGGCCTCGGGGTGAATCTGGGTGGCAGTGCGGTGCTTGGAATCCACACCCGGCGCTTCTGAGCTCCAGAGCCGGATGAAGACCCAAAATCATGAGAGTGCTTGCGTGAAGCGTCATAATCAGTCTGGCCTGTCTCAGCACTGATAGCTTTATTGACCAGCTTCTGGAAGGATGTGCACTCGTGCAGACGGAGATCGCGGCGAAGCTCAGGGCTAAGTCCCTTGCGGAACCTTGCCTGCTTCTTGGCGTCAGTAGAAACCTCTTCAGGAGCATAGCGTGCCAGGTTCCCAAATTCTCGGCTATATGCATCCACAGTCAGCCTTCCTTGGGTGAAGTTGCAGAACTCCTCCCTCTTGCGATCCATGAGACCTTCCGGAATGTGATGCTCACGGAAAGCCTCGCTGAACTCAGCCCAGGTAGTGATTTGGCCGACCGGGCGCATAGCTTCGTAGTTTTCCCACCAATGGCTAGCGGGGCCCTCGAGATGATAAGCAGCATAGGTAACCTTGTCGGCTTCAGCTACGTTGGCAGAACGTAGCTTGTGGGTGATGCTGCGAAGCCAATCATCCGCATTGAGGGGCTCGACGGAATGGTTAAACTTTGGTGGGTACAGCTTGATAAAGTCGTTGATTGACACCAGGTCATTTCGTGGGTGGCGTGCAGTGTTCTGCTCAATCCGCTCCAATAGGCGGTTGGTCTCACGCTTGTTCCTTTCCGCCTCCAGCATCACTTCGGCCAGGGAAGGCGGGTGAGGCAAATTTTCACCTCTAGCTGCATTGGCTTCCCCCTGCTCCGGGGCTGCAGGGTTGCCGCGGGTGTTGACCATCCTAGGAGGAAAACAAGACAACGGTTTAGACAAGGATGGCTCAAACTTAACAGGGAAGTGCAGAATGTAAAGGATAACACGGAATGCAGAGATGGTCATTCGTATGCCATGGTAATATAAAACTGCCATATATACACCAACGGTCATACTCGTCATACATAGTTTAGTACAAGCCCATGCTACAGTACAACTATGAAGCTAGACGTTACATCTCATTGGAGGCATTCCGAGTCCCTATACATTATTTGTCTACACCTCCGGAATCGATTACACACCAAGTCGTATTCCACAAGTCACACAGGACAGTGGGGATACAACTACTACAATACTAGTGGTACTACTACTAACTCAGATAGCTCCGTAGTAGTCCTCATAGAAGTCACCTCCATAGCCTGGAAGTTCAACGTGATCATCCGGAAATAGACGGTCCTGAGGAGCCTGTGGACCATAGGGGCTAGGATGAGGTCTTGGACCAACAAACGGTGGCCTGCGGGGACCAAGGGGTGGGGTGATGCCTCCCACATCACGCCAATCCACCATGTCTGGCAGAGCTGCTCTCACAGGATACAGATCCCTGGTATCCATACATCCAGCTTGCACCGCGGGTGCAAACCGAGTCAATGTGGCCCAATGATCAGCACGGGTATTAAAGAGCTCCAGCCTCAAGGCCCGATTCTATCGGTCCTTATCTTTGAGCATCTCAGCGGTGGTACGAGTTAATGAGTCCTCCTGAGTGGAGTCAGCATAGATAGCCTGAAGATACCCCTGCGCTCCCGGAAGTGAAGCTGGCATGTAACGGAAGTCAGTGTTCCGAAGCAGGCCAGTCCGGACTCGCAAGATGGTCATCATGGAATAGGCAGCATCCTGCACAGCCATCTCAATGGTAACTCCGAGTCCATAGGAACGGTGAAGGGGCTCGGTAGATCCAGGATAGGAAGGAAATATCCTGACGGTGCAGAAATACTGGCTTTGATTAAAGTCGCGGAACTGCTCTTCAACAGTGTATTCGGGATACCAACGGTATCCTGTCTCGATCATGACCCGGACCAACATAGCAGTATGACCGGGCACGTCGAGGCACCTGGTCAGGCGAACCACCTGATTTTGAGAATGGTTGGCCATCTGAAAGCACAACCACAAGACAAAGACATCAGAATTCCTAGGGAAAATTGGGCAGCATAACGGTTGTAAATGCTCAGAAAAAGATTTGAGACATCCACAACAGTTCACAATACCGCTCAACAGCATCATATCAAGGTTCTGATTCAAATAGCCACGTACTAAAATAGTAGAAACTGGACTGGAACTCGTAGCAATAATCCTATGAACTACTACGGATTAGTAACACGTGAACCTGATAGAAGAAGAGAGCCTAGTCCTTAACCCACGTTGAATGAGAAGAGAATGACTCAGATCAGAAGCATAGGGTAAAGGAGTAAAAGAACCTTACGTTCCCTCCCACAATCAATTCCCTTACATATAACTAAAGCATTTCTAGACTCGACATCGACCAGTTTGGCTGAACGAACCTACAGGCAATCCGGCTCTGATGCCAACGCTGTCAGGACCCCGATTCCAGGCCACATCGATCTAGCCGGTAACACCTCATATCACTTTGCGGTCTCACGCACGGTATCCCACGGGTGTCGCCTTACCATGGCCCGGGACCGTTTGCGCCTTTTGGCTCGCGTATATGACAATGTCGCTAGCATCCATATGACCGAGAACCCGGGCCGACATGGCTAGTCGTGAACCCAAAGCGGCACAGACCTATGGAGACAGGCATACATGAATCACATCGAACATGTCGGTCATCAACGAGTGGTTCTGGGCTGTAGCACTGGGCTAACAGGACTCCGGGGATCCCGGGCTGTAGCAGGCTAGACAGGACTCCGGAGATCACCGCGTGACATTTCCCCGAAGGGACAGACATAGGGACGAAGTGAAACACATGCCGGCCAGTCAAGTGTCCTGAACAGTAGTGCTGGGCTAGCAGGACTCCGGTGAACCAGGCTGTAGCGGACTACTATGGCTCGAGGAGCACTAGACTACATTTCCCCATAAGAAAGGCTGCGAAGGACAAACAACTAGATTGTCGGATCCCACTCATACCAAGCATTTCAATCATACACACAATATGCCCGATATGAGTACATACAACATGGCATCACAACAAAACTCTACAACTCAAGTACTTTATTTAAAGGCTCCAGGGAGCCATACATAACATATCCATACAGGTAGGGTCACATGACCCGACACTCAAGTCATACAGTCATACAAGCACATGCGGAAGCAACTAGTCTGAGTACAGACTCTAGAAAGAAAGAAGGCTTCTCGAAGCCTGTCTATCTACATAGGGCCCTCCATGGCCTGGATCACCACCTGGGTGGCTAGTCACTCGTCGACGTCAAGGTCTACGTAAAACCCATCGGAGGGGGCAGTGTTGTCGTCTGAAAACAATAAATAAGCAAACATGAGTACGAAGGTACTCAGCAAGTCTTACATCAGAACCTACTATACATGCTCATTCTCAAGAAGGTGGTGGGGTTTATGCAGCAAGCCAGCTTTAACTCTTGGCTAAGCTATCCTACGGAATCTTTTAGCAAAATAGTTTTCGCACACGAGTCCACTACTCACCAACACAATACTCCACCGTGGATCCTCCCTCGTAACCAGCGAGAGGGCCATCCTCGGTACTCACACTTATCTTGAGTCTTTTAGACTCTATGAACTGTATAGGCAACCAAGTAGTCCTTTACCGCGGACGCAGCTATTCGAATAGTTTTATACCCTGCAGGGGTGTACTTCGTCATACACGCTTTCACCGCTTACCGCCGTCTACACGACATGTACTCGGCAACCTTCAAGCGGAAGCCCAGCGAGGGTGTCGGCCACGGCCTACCTAAACACCTAAGCCCCTAGTCCAGGTTATCGCCTATCCAGGTTCCATCCGCAGGGAGTCCGGCCGAGGTTTCCACATACGGCCCCGAACGATGTGAACAGGGTTCCCGAGACACCAAACGGGTGACTCGGTACACCGTGCCACGGTGTATCTACCGCAACGTAGCCCACCCCTAGGGTCAGCGCTACGCACGGCCGCCAACACATATCCTACAAACACCAGAAACTATTTGCAACTCCTGGACAGAGTACTAGGGTGGCTAAGAAGCCGAGAGGGTCCATTTGTTTCGGGCCCAATGTACGGTAGTAACTGCATCTTAAATCACACATACAGATCTCAGTTCTTATGGACGGCCTCAATGAAACAACCCACCATGTACTCCTACATGGCCTCTCATCGATACCTTTACCAAAACATGTTCAACACATCCCACATATTACTGGCACAAGCATTTCACTCTAGCCCATCACCCAGATGAACCAGACCTGACACAACTCTAAGCATAGCAGGCATAGCAAGGTAGGAATCACAAAACATGGCTCAATCAACTCCTACACATGCTAGTGGGTTTCATCTAGTTACTATGGCAATGACAGGTCATGCAGAGGATAAGGGTTCAGCTACCGTAGCACACAACAGTTTGAATCGTGTTGTCTTAATGCAGTAAACAAGAGCAGGAGCGAGAACATGGGTTGTATCGGAATGATCAATGGTTGCTTGCCTGATGGAGTGGTAACGGGATACTGCCCTTCAGTTGGATACTCGTGAATATCCTCGGAGGCAGAACCTACCACGAATAACACAACCGAGCACAATCAACACATGACGATATGCAACAATATGATGCATGCTATGACATGGCAATATGGATGTGTCTTGAGCTAATGCAACTAGCTATGATTTAAATGAAGTTGGTTTGAGTACAAGATTCAAATTCCAACCCCATATATGATTATTTAAATGCCCTTTATTTGTTTTGTCCAAAACAGAGAACAAACATTGTTCAAACATGCATGAAAATGGTACAGATGGATTCCTTGAATTTTTCTGATAATTTTTCATATATAATTTGTCTCATTTGGAGTTGTGGTTGAATTTCTATGAATTTTTGAAGTTTAGGCAATTTTCTAGAATTTTCTATATAAAATTAAATCCAGAAAAGGAGTTATTGCGTCAGCATGACATCACCCTGATGTCAGCAGGTCAACTGGGCGCCTCCAGGTCAAACCTGACCAGTGGGGTCCACTGGTCAGTGACACAATCAACTAACCAAGTTAGTTAACCCTAACTAACTTAGTTAGCCGGGCGGGGCCCGCATGTCAGTGGCTCACTAATTAGCTAATTTTATTAACACTAATTAACTAACATTAATTAAGCAGGCGCCTGGGCCCACACGTCAGTGAGTCAGGGGGGGAGTCAACCCAGCCGACCCAGGGTCAAAACACGCCGGAGTTGACCCCGGCTCGTCGCCGGCGAGGCCAGAGACGGCGGAGGGGCTCAGAAATCCTCCTTCGGCGACCAAATGGCCAGCGGAGGGCATCTACGCGGAGCTAGGACTCGCCCGCATCCATCTGTGGACACGGCAGGGGCTGAGATGGCCCGAGCTCGCCGGAGGCAAGCTCGCGGCGGTGGCCGGAGTTAGGGGCTGGTGCGGGTTAGCGCTAGGGGCACGGCAGGCCGAATGGGTGGTTGCGTTAGGCTCCTTGGGACGCGTTGAAGACGGTGGTGCGCTCGGACGTGGGCTTGCACGGCCGTAGCCACGACGGCATCGAGGCTCAACGGCGGCGAGCTTCGGGTGCTCGCGGGGCAACGGCTACGGGGCGAAATCGACGGCGTGGCTAAGGGGAAAAGGACCGGGAGCTCACAGCGGTGCCGTAGGGGTGGCTAGCGGGCTCGGGGGCGACCTTGATGGCGCGAATCGACGGCGAGGAGCTCGGGCGGCCGAGGTTGAAGAAGAGCTCGAAGTCGACGATGCAGGGCTTCCGGCGGGGCGTGGTTCGGTGAGGGGGTCGAGGACGACGTTGCGGAGCTCGTGGGCACAACCGAGGGGCGAGGGGGTGGCTGTGGCCGTGGTGGTTCTCGTCGGCGGCGACGGCCGCGTTCTGTGGAAGAGGGGGGAGAGTCAGAGGAGGGGATGAGCACAGGGGAGGGGAATGAGAGGGCCAGGGGGTGCGTGGCCGTCTCCGTGGCATTGGGAGAGAGCCCGGAAGCAGGAGGTGGCGCGCAGGGGGGGAGGTGGCGCGCGCGCGTGCCGGCGAGCGCCGGGCACACGCCCGCGTCCTTCTGTCCGAGGAGGGGGACGATAGGAGGCAGCGGGGTGGGCTGGGCCGCCAGCTGGAGATGGGCCAGGTAAGTGGCCCATGGCCTTTCCCTCTTTATTTTTTTGTGTTTTTCTATTTCTGTTATTCTGTTTTGATTTAGTTTAAATACTAAATCATTTTATAAAATCCTGAAAATATTTATGGACACTTACTGAAATATTTCAGTGGCCCAAAAAATAGTTCCAACATTATTTGAGCATTTGAATTATTTAATAGTATTTAAATGCCCAAATTCAAATATTTATGAATTAAATCAATGCCCCTTTTGCTGACCTAAAATTATATGCACCATTTTTCCCAAGGGTTCTAACCCAAGGCAAGGAGGGTGAACATTTTTGAAGGGCATTTCAGGTTCATTGAATTTATTTTTAGTAAACCCTAGTTGATTTCAGGGGGGGGGGGTGCTGGGGGTTCTGCTTTCCCCATTTCAATTTTTTGATGAAGGTAAACATGATGCACACTCTAATGCATAATCTAGCTAGGGTGTGACACCTTCCACCAAATCGAACCCTCGCTCCTCCTCGACCGCCGCCGTCACCGCCCCCACCCCTCTGCCGTTGACCACACCCTCCGTCTTGGCTGATCTGTGCAACCCCATCGGGATCTATGGCGGCAGTGCTTGGATCTCGGCATCGCCTCCCTCCAGACGCATCTGTTGTGCGAGATCAAAGTCGCCTCCCTCCCTTCGACACCACCACCAGAACTGCTCGACGCCGCCGGTCGCCTCCCTCTCTTCTACACGGCGACGAGCATGGGTGGATTCCCCTCATGGCTTCCTCCCCGTGAACGGCGACGCGGTGCCTCCTCTCCACTATGCACGTACAACACGCTTATTAGATCTGTCCCGGTGGAAACTCGATGAGGTAAGATCTGTGAACCTCTCCTTCTCTGCTCGATGAGAACTCACGGTGGGAGTTGTCCAGTTGTCTGTACGAAGCCAGATTTCCACTTCCACCGAGTTACTACTAGGCTCCAAGTCTTCCTTATTGTTTTTTTCTTTTTCTACCAAATTGACGCAGGTGCTATTAGGGAAAGGATTGGAGACTGGTTCTAGTAGTGGTTGGTTTGTTCGAGGATTTTCTAGTGCTCATGATGTGCAAATGGTTCAGCCAGGTTAGTGTACTTGTAATCTCATATTTCATTTTGTTATCTTAATATGCAGGTATATGTGCTATGATTTGTAAAATTTCATTTGCTTGTATACACCCTTTTTAGGTACATGGATCAGTCTTTATTTATTCAGGTTCAGACATTGCAGAACTGAATACTGTATAAATGCAGCGCTTTATAAAGTTTTTGGTGCCTGCATCTAGAAGAGCTAAATTTATGGACATGAATGTCGATTTGATATTAAAATTTGCTCTACACAAGTAGCTAATATTTCTACTCTGATTTATCATCTAGCTAAATGTTTCATAGCAGTTCAATACTGAGGTAACATATTTTTTTCCTATTGGTAGTTGCTAACAAAATACTTCTATAGTATTTTTTTCGAATGTAGGATTAAACATGTAATATCTTTTGTGGCATTTTCGTTAGCCTATGCCTCGCTCTTCTTAGACAATAGTACTAGCAGTTAAGGTACTGTTGTCATCTCTGTATTAGATAGAATTGTTCCTCAGTGCCAAAACATTGTTTTCTTGTTAATAGCACCCATAATTGCCTGCTACTGTTTCAGTACTGGCGTCTAGCAACCTTGAAGCCCACAGTCGACCTGCAGGCCACATCTCTCTCAGGTACAATAAAAAGATCACAGTTAACTTGTTGGGTGTATCATTATTGATGCCTCCTAATTTGTGTGATGAGCAAATGTGTAGATTGTGTGTGTAAATCGGATATGCCTTGGGTTATCCTCCATAATAACTCGAGTTTGTAATGTTGTTTCGCAAGAGTTGATTTCTATATGTGTTGCAGAATGTGTTGTTAGAGTAAGAGGATTTAAGTTTCGTGTGCTAGCCACTATGACCCATGAAGATGGATTGGTAGTTTTTTGTTAACTAAACAATATGACATCAGTCTTTATGCCTCTTTATGGGCAAGTGATTCCTGCAATTTGTTACTCCCTCCTTTGGGTGTACATGATTTGCTTGTCACTCAAAACACTTGTTATGGCACACTTACTGGTGAGAAATCCATATGCCTGATGCCTGAAGTAAAAAAAAAATGTACGAATTTTAGTTCTTTTTTCATTGTTTCAAAGTTTCAACCTGACCAGTGACATGTCTATGTTTTTTACAGTGTTGCATGATGTGCTATAAGGCAAGGCAGATGATCTTCTTTTCTCCATTGTCCACTATTGAAGCTTTTCTTGCCCATCAGCACACACCTCATTTAGGTTCATTTCCTATATACTGGTTAGAAACTGCTTCATACTTGCTCTAGGTGTACTTTGATTAGTGTAATCTCCTTGCCCCATCATCGACAAGGTTATATGATTACAAGAGCTTAATAAATTTTGTGATACGCGTTCATTTATTAACTAAATCATCAGCTTGCTCAATAATACTTTTAGGTACTCTAGTGTGTTTATGGCTGATGAAATACGCTTTGTTTAATAGGATTGGAGACATTTCTGATGCTTCGGTGAAAACACCAGACCTATTGTAAACTCAGTCCAGTAATACAAGTTAGCATTTTGTCTTAATCATTCTTGGAACTAAAAAGGAAACCTTCTTCTTGTTTTTTCTACAACACTAATCTGTTTAGCCATCCTTGAGAAAGGCTCGATGGTTAGACATGAAAACTTTATTTGTTTTCTCCTTTTGCTTCTCTGGTTTATTTTAAATTTAATCTAGGTTTGGCTGTTTGCAATTGAAAAAATGTTTTTTAGGGCTTCCTGCAAATGTTGTTAGGTACTGTACAACCAGAAATTTAGAAGGGAATCACATTATTGAAAAGGGTTGACAGGAATGGAGCATCACTGCTTAGCACGTCTACAGAAAAAGTGGGCTTCATATGTACAATTGTGCATATAGCTTAGGTGAACGATTTCTGATTTGCCGAACTCTCTTTATTGTTAAGATAAGGGGAATAACTATATAATTTTAACATTTCCATTACTCCTATAACTATTGAATCTAATTAGATCTGTTTTTATTCTCGTGTTTGCCTGCTATGAAAAATGAGGTTGGGTACTAGTGTGTAAATAGGCAGAGTGATAAAAAGTGATTGCTTCCTTGTGGATCTGTTTTTACATTATAAAAAATTATTTTTATTCTCATGAATATTGAAGTATTTTGTGTGTATAATAAAAAGTGATTGCTTTCTTGTGGATCACGTGCTAATGTACCCCTTTATACCATTTTTATTTATCTTTAGACTAATTTAACATGTGTTATCTTTCTGTAAATATAAAGTTTATTTGCAGATGATAAGTCTTGTGATTGTGCACCTTCAGCTCCTTTTATAGGCGTTCAAGTACCTGGCACGCAGTTATTATGCGCCAATGATAATTGAACTCCACACTGCAATGGGTGGAATCTAGTGTACAAAAGAGTGAACATGTAATTTGTCTTCTTGGACATGGCTGCAGCCATGCGCTGTGCATAACCATTTGTGTAGCTCAGTTTGAAGATACAAAATATTGGTTTCTTATGTAAATTTTGTGTACCATTATAGCTGAATGCTAATGAACACATGTATGGATGTGGAAGTACAGAATTATCAGTCTATGAATGTTTCTAAACTTTAAGGTTTTGGATGAGTCTATATGTAACTTTGATTGAAGTGTATATATAAGTTGTGACATTTGTCCAAATTAGCTGACATATATAATGGATATTAAACTAGAGATACGTTGAACGGTTTGCAAGTGAAATCAACCTGATGACATATTAACTGCCGGGTAGACATGTTTGTGCCGGCAGTTTCGCAGCCGGAAACAATAGTTCATGTGTCACCACCAATCTGCACGGAGAAAACAAACTGCCGAGAAATGGAAGCGCCGGGGCAAAGAAACTGCCGGGAATAGTTTATCTGCCGGGAGAAGTAATCCCCGGTAGCCGTTCTTGTGGCAGTTCTATCTGCCGGGAGAAACACTGTCCCGGTAGTTTCTCTGCCACCTTAATGGCCTTCTCCCGGCAGATTATGTGTCATTGCATCAATGTTGTGGTGTAGTGTTTCTCAAATTTTGAGAATAGGATCATTTGATTTTATTTATTTTATCATCAATTATTTCTACTACAAAAATATGAGAGAGGGAATAAAATGACTTTCCCAAAATAAAGAAATATTGAGGATTTAATAATAAAATCAAATAAGATTTTACTTCGGAGTTTTTTGGTGTTTTACTGAATTTAGGAAAAAAGTGCGTTTCTCGAAATTGCATTTAGGGCCCAAATAAATGTTCACCTTGTGCGGCTTGATTTTAGAAGCCCGTGAAAATTTATTTCGGAATTTTTGGAGTCCGTTTAATATTTCTTTTTATTTTTCTTCCGAGGGGAATAATTAAAAAAAACGAACCGACTTCGGGCCATACCCGAGCAGGACACCGCCCGGGGGCAGCCTTTAAATATCGCCGCCCCGAGCCGCCCTAGCCCATCAGCCCCGCCTCAATCCGCGCGCGCCGCCGGAGCCGCCGCCGCCGCCGATCCCGCAGCCCGAGGTTCGTCGCGCCTCGTTTTTCATGCCGAAAAAAAATATTCGGCGTTCGTCGTTTTTCTTTTTCTCGGATTAAATCCGCGACTTTTCTGATCGTGATTCCTGATTCGATTTTCGTTTTAGCTTAACTTTTCGCTCGTTTATCGGCATCAGGCGATTCAAGCGCCTAGAGTTTCGTCTCGAAACCCTTTATCCTTTAACCAACTTAAACAAGTTTTTGTTACTGTAAAATTTGCCCTAGATCCAGATTACTAGAACGAAGTTATTTTCTTTCGCAGTTTGTCTTTCGTTGCTTCGTTCGATTTGATTCTTTTTGCCAACCGGAGTTCTTAAGTTGAACATTCTGGTTAGATCTCTTATTTGAGTTTTACCCATGCATAAGATGAGTACTTATTGTATGCTTGTTGTTTTTCTGCGATAGAGTACCCCGAGTGTGCCGCCTGTTACTTCGAATCGTTAGGTTTCGCGGATCATCAACAAGGCAAGTAACACTTTGATCATACCTTTTCTACTACCCAGTTTTATTGCATTAGATTAATCCTCACACATTGCATGACTAGGATCTAATTAAATTGTGGGGTGGGAAGTAGTTGAGGTAGTACCTATTACCTGTTTATTATCAAACCTTTGGGAGTTACTTCTGCGTTTGCTTATTATGCCATGCTATGCTAGTAGACGTGGATTGGGTGAGTGATATCCATGACAGATGTGAGTTTTATTAATTAATGATTTATCTAAGGTGGCAAATTAAACACACATCTGGGTGGATTGAGGCACCTGGGTATTCCAGGACTTGCCTGTTTTTTTATGGACCGCCACCCAGGCTCAAAGGGATCATGAGACTATTCATACTAGAAACTTCTGTGTGCAGCCACAAGCTATTATGGGCTCTAGCATAGTTGACTAAGTCGTGCGAACTCTTACAGTGGTAGACTAGCAGATGTAGGGGATGTAGGTTGTACGGTCTACCCATCGTAAGGTGCTAGCGCTTCTGAAAGACTATGTCTGGGTCATCCGTCTTCTCAAACACCATGTAGTGCGAGAAACCAAATGGAGGTGATCGAGTCTTGTGGGCAAAAGTGCGCAAACCTCTGCAGAGTGTAATAAACTAATCATGGTTAGCCGTGTCCCCGGTTATGGACATCTTGAGTATCTAGTACTTGGATTTTCACGTGAATCTCAACATGTTACTCTAAATTAATTTTGTTGGGTTATGTTTAATGATGATATTTAATTGGGATTGAGAATGCTATCAACCATTCTCAATGTTTAACAACCACCATGATAGTAATTAAATTTTATTCCTTTGAAGTATGGAAAATTGGCTTTACGCAAAACAGTAACCATAGAGCTTTCCACCAGCCAAATATGCATGTAGTATAGCTGTTTCATTCCATTACTCTCTATGTGTTGCCTTGCCAGCATATTCCATGTGCTGACCCGTTTTGGGCTGCAACGTTAATATTGCAGACTTTTCAGATGACGATTAAGGAGTTTTTAGGTCGTGGTTCTATACTTAGTGATGCCGTTGGAGTTGATGGACTCACTTATCTTCCAAGCCTTCCGCTGTTATCGTTATTAGATGGCCTTAAGCCATATTTATTGTAATAAGTTCTCTTTTGAGACACTCGATGTAATAAGTGTGTGATTGCTACTCTGCTATAAATCCTCCGAGTACTGTGTGGTGTCAGCATTATTGATCCAGGGATGACACCGGAGCACAGAGATCAGACTGTTTGAGGTCTGGTCGCTACACCAAATGAGGTGCGTGATCGAACGCTCTAGATAATGGAGAGGGTTTAGGTGGGTTTTGGGCCAAATTGGAAGGGTGTTGGGCTTCAACACACACGAGGCCTTTTCGGTCCCTCGGATAACCGTTGGAGTATCAAACAAATTCCAAATGGTACGAAACTTGACAGGCGGTCTACCGGTAGTAAACCAAGGCCGATTGGCAAGTCTCGATCCAGTCCGGAAATGTTTAACCCCCACACACGAAAAGAAGGTAGAAAGGACCACCGGAGGAGATAGGAGCGTCGGAATGCAAAACAGACAATGGGAAAATGTTCGGATGCATGAGACGAACACGTATGCAAATGCAATGCACATGATGACATGATATGAGATGCATGACACGCAAGCAATGCCAAGGCAACAACAACGAATAACTGGAGGACACCTGGCACCTCGGTCTTGGGGCGTTACAACCTCAATATAAAAGAAAATGTTCTCACTTCTACTACCCCATTTCTTTTGTTGCAAACGCACTATCTAGCACAAGTCTCCTTCTCCTTGGGACATCCTCTGGCAAAGTGCCCTGCTCCATTACAACTAAACATATTACTTTTGACAAGTATCGAGCTTTCCTTTTTGGGCAACTGTTGAGGTAGTGCCCTGACTCCTTGCACCTGTAACAGGTGATATGACCCAGGTCCCTCCTGGGCTCCAATCGGTTTCTCTTCCTGGACTTTTCCATTCCAAACAGGGCTTCTATTTCCTGTGGGTCATATTCTACTTCCTCTGTCAGGAATTCTACTAGATCCCCATTCAAACAATTTTGGGAGATGTGTCCTTCTTCTCCACATGAATATTAAGACTTAGTGCAGGGTTTACTCGGGTCTTCTTTAGGTGTGTCCTCCATCTCTTCCTTCATCACAGCTTCTTCTAAAATTTTCATGAGGGCTCCTTTCATTACTTCTTTCTTCGGCTGGATGGTTCGTTGTACCATGGGGTAAATGTGACACTGAGCAGGATAGTGTGTAGTCCCTTCACACAAGAAACAAGTAATCTGCCTAGTTGGGCATTCTTCAACTGGGTGACTTCCTTCACAATCAGGGCATTCATCCTTGTGTTCTTTATGGGTGTGTCCTATTTCTCCACAAATCTTGCATGCACAAGGTTTATTAATATCCTTTCCATAAGGCTTCAACTTCTGGGACACAAGCCGAGACTTTGGCAGAGTCAACTTAAATTCTTTCCAAGTGGTTACTCCTTGCCATCCGTTGATGGTTTGGTACATCCTCCACCAAGTAGCATCACCTCTTTCAAAGCACTGATGAGCATGCTGGGTCATATCCTTTCCGACTATAGGTTATTCTTCATGTGATCCTCCATGTTCTGAATCCATTGGTCCTTCTCCAATTGACTCATCGGTCCAGAAAATATAAGCTCGTCTTCATTCATCCTCTATTGGGTCCATGGATTTGGGGTGAGATAAGAGAGACAAAGGGGATACACACAATGCAAACAATAGTTTTGAAAAGACAGATTTTATTTGTGGCTGTCGGGAAAAACATCAAACAAATGACAGCTCACAAACATCGCATCTAACGTAAGTATATAATAGGGGTTTGGTCTTCTAAAGGTCTACGTCGCCAGACTCTTCAGGTCTTGTTCATGTCTCTGATGGCTTCTTCTGATCATGCTTTTCAAGTTCCTCTACCAGATTTCTGTTGACGCGAAGTCTCTAGTGACATCCTTTAATATTTCTGGAGTTGCATTCCAAACTTCTGGGTTTCAACACCCTTGGCATGAGCCATGGTCCTACTGTCCTTCAGCTCCTGACTAATCTCCAGTATCTCGAGGTTTTGCTCCTCCAGCTTGGCTACTTTCAGCTTCTGGGTCCTGAGTTCTTCACGAACTGCTTCCTTGTCAAATACGGCTTTCTGCAGATCCACCCTAAACTTCTTGATGTAATACTCCAGATCCTAGTGATACATCAGCTAAGGTTAAAACTTCATCTTTTGCTGATAGATGCTCCATCAGCCTTCTACCATCCAATCCTTCCGAAGGAATGCCTGCTTAGCTCCGCTCGGTGACAATAGCATAAGCGGGCGATGACATCACGGATAACCGTGTTTCTGCTCTTGTCATTTCCATGAGCTATCTTCCATAGTTGATATCTCCTGCATTAGGGTTTTCTTGACAGAACTTTGAGTTTTAATTCTCCATGCTCCAGTCTTTGTCCAATACACCTTGATCTCGGGTATTGACAACTTCCATAGTCTGTCAAGTTCCATAAGGGTAGCTTTCCTAGGTCATACAAATCTGGAAATTCTACAGAGCCTTCAAATTCTCCTAGCCTTCAGAGTCTTCAACCATTGTAGTTTCCATTGTTATAATGCATGGTAAAATCCTCTTCATTCCGAAATGATCTTACTTGTCTGATATCTTGTACTTCTTGGAGTGGTCTCATCAGTCGAATCTTCGTGGTCAAAAGGGAAAAGGGGTATGGTCTCACTACAAGGGAATATTTGAATAAGCTCAGAAGAGAAGAGAGGTAAAAGATCTTTTTGAAAAATAAAGTTTTAGAGAAATCCTTCCTATGGGCTTGCCAATTTTCTAGGGTCACGTCCTACAGTCAACATGTGTTCTGATACCATCTTGTAGCGACCCGACCCGAATGGATCAAGTCTCTGTGCTTAAGTGTCATCCCTGGATCGGTATGCTGACACACAGTATTCGAGGATTTATAACAGAGGTAAATCACATGTATAAAGTAACGCAAATACTATTACCTCAATCCAAATAGCGGAAGTAACAAGGTTGTGGATTCCCATCAACACCAACGACAAAGTTGAGTGTAGAAATCGTAACCCTAACGTATCACTTACTTGTCGTAAGATAATCCTGCAACATGAGATGTTGCAGTCACAAAGGGTCAGTACATTGAATGTACTGGCAAATTCACACCAGAGGATAATGATGAATAAAGGCTATCACTACATGCATATTTGGTTGGTGGAAAGGCTCTAGGGTTATAATGTTTTGTGAAAATCCAATTTTTCCCTACTGCAAAGGAATAAATTTTATTTAACTATCATGGTGGTTGTTGAACATTGAGAATGGTTGACAACATTCTCAATCCCAATTAAGTAACATCATTAAACCCAACAAAATTAATTTAACGTAACATGATGAGATTCACATGATAATCCAAGTACTAGATACTCAAGATGTCCATAACTGGGTGTCGGCGTTCTGGGAACGGGGGTCCCTAGACTTGCCTGCCTGCGGCCTGCGGCGTGGCTCAAAGGAGGCCCAGCATGGCCCATCTTCATCAACACAAGACTCCAGACCCTCGCGAGGGGCCAAGCCTCGCAGGGCGGATGACATGACGCATCCTCAGGCGTAGCCTCCTCAGGCTGGCTCGCGAGGAGGCAGAGAAATCAAGGCGGGGTACCTCGCGAGGTGCCCATGACGCAAGCCATGACGACTCAGGGCGCCAGGCAGGTGCCAGCGCGCGCAGCGTCCTTCTTTCCTCTTTGGTGCAAAGGGGGCAAGCACAGCCGCGGAGTACCGAGGCGTCGGGCAAAGGTTGCCCTTTCGGTGCAACGAGACCAAGACCAGGCGGACTACGAGATGGAGGTCACCATGGAGCCCAGCACGGCGTCACTTCAGAGTCTTTCGCAGGCGAAGACCAACTTTAGTCAGGATAAGTGTACTAGATTTTCCCCTTCATATTGGCCAATTGTTGGCGCCCTTCCCGCTCAATATTTGGGAAGAGGCCCAGGGCCTTTGCCTATAAATAGGACCGGCCACCCACATAGCAAGGGGTTTGGTTCGTTGGTTGGTCCGGCTAGCAGAGAGAGTGAGAGAGAGAGAGAGAGAGAGAGAGAAGGGTGACTGAACTCCTCCTAGCGGTTCATCGCCCCAGCCAAGAACAGACCCTCGCGAGGCTGTTCTTCCTTGTACCGTTCATCATCATTAGCCCCAAGAAGCAATCCACCCACCACACACTGGAGTAGGGTATTACACCACAATGGTGGCCCGAACCAGTATAAACCTTGTGCCTCTCGTGCAGTTCTTTTAGTAGTTTAGATCTTTATGAGACGGGGAGGTAGAGGGCGTGATCTCCGCGCGCACCCCAGTGTTCGAACCTTAAGGGTCTGCCGGAACCCGTGAATCTGACAGTTGGCGCGCCAGGTAGGGGTGCGCCGGAATTTGTCTTCCACCACGACGTTCTCCTCCGGCCATCGCGTCCATGTCTGACGCTCGTCGGGCCCGCGCCGAGCGCCGGGCCGCCATCGCTTCTCGCGTCGCCCAGACGGCCCCCGTCGGTGGGCATCCTCGTCGTTCCCCGTCGCCCGCCGTCAATGCCGCCACCGGCCTGGCGGGGGGCGAGCAGCAAGCGTCGTCTCAGCATCCGTCCGTGCGCCAAGACGGCCGCACCGCTACTCCATCGCTTGCACCAGCTGGCTCTTCGTCCCGCGCGCTCCGCGCACCCTTGGAGGCTTGAGCTGCGCTCCTGGCGGCAAACGAGCTCCTGCGCTACCGCCCTGTCAACGACGTCTACGAAGAGTGGCTCGACCGCGTCGCCGAGCTTGTCCGCACCGCAGGGGGCTCTTCCGTGCCGTCCGTTCCTCTGCGCCACACCCCGCCCCGCGCGGGCAACGAAGCTCCAGAGGCGCACCAGCCGCCTCCTCTCCAAGAAGATGCCATGGCTCCAAGGCGCGTGGCCCCTGGGCGGAACGCGCTCCGTCAGGTGCCAACGCAACAAGAACGGAGCTGCCAAGAAGTCCCTCTCCCGCAAGGAGCTGCCAGGGCGTTCCCTGCTCCGGGACGCCGCGACCCTGCTCCAGCTCCGGCATGCCAAGACCCCGCTCTGCTCCTAGCTGCAGCGCGTGGGGACCCTCAAGACCAAGCTCTCCACCAGCCAGAGCCCTTCGTGGCCATCGCCGGCTGCCATGCCTACACCACTGAGCTGCGCAGCGTCGCGTGGCCCGGCAAGTTCAAGCCAGACCTGCCTCCTCGCTACGACGGCACAACTGACTCCGCAGAGTTCCTCTAGCTCTATGAGCTGGGCATCGAGGCTGCCAGCGGGGATGAAAAGGTCATGGCGAACTGGTTCCCCATGGCGCTCAAGGAAGGAGCTCGAACCTGGCTCCTGAATCTGGCTCCAGGCACGATCACCTCCTGTGACCAGATGCGCACCCGCTTCATCGCCAACTTCCAAGGTACTCGTGACCGGCCACCCGCCGTGAGTGACATGCGCCGCATCAAGCAACAACCCGGAGAGACCCCGCAAAAGTACATCCAGCGCTTCAACAGTGCGTGCCTCAAGATCCCCAAGGTATCCGAGGAAGCCATTATCTCGGCTTTCTCCGATGGCGTGCGTGACGTCAAGATGAAGGAGGAGCTGGTGATGCACGAAGACCTCTGCACCTCCTTGGAGCTGTTCAACTTGGCGACCAAGTGCGCTAGGGCTGAGGAGGGACGTCTCTCCCTCCTCGAGCTGCCTGCCACGGACCCAGAAGAGAAGAAGCCCAATGCTAAGGACGTGAAGCGCAAGGGGGCTGCCATACTCGCCGCAGAACCAGACACCAAGCGGGGCAAGGATCTGCCCGAATCCTCCAGGGGCAGCCGGTACTGCGTGTACCACAACCTCCACACCCACAACACCAACGAATGCCAGGAACTCCGCGTCGTGCGAGAAGGAAGGATCAGCCGTTGCCCTGACCGTGCTGACCGGGGCTACGGCCGAGGAGGAGGAAGAAACCCAGGATGCTGGGAAGATCGCGGCCCGCACCAGGGTGGCGCGACCAACCTCGCGAGGACCGCTGGCGGGACCTGCCTTGCGAGGGAGACCGGAAGGATCAGCCTCATGAGGACCGCCCTCATGGCAACGTAGGCCTACCTCCGCTCCCGCCTCAGCTAAGGAGGAACGAAGATCGCCATCAAGACGAGGGGGCTGGGGGCTTCCAGGAGCCGCGCACAATCGCCTGCATCCTGGGCGGAGCTCAAGCCCTAGCCTCTCAACGTATCTTCAAGCAGTTTGCCCGCGAAGTGAATGCAGTCCTCCCCAAGCTCGAAGCAACGCGCCCCCTCAGGTGGTTGGTGTGCGCCATCACGTTCAGCTCAGCAGACCAGCTCAAGTGCTCGTCCACGGCCGGAGTCCTCCCGATGCTTTGCTCCCCAGTCATGAGCAACGTGCTGGTCACCAAGACCCTTATCGACGGAGGGGCAGGGCTCAACGTCCTGTCCGTGGAAACATTCAACAATCTCCAAGTACCCTATGACCAGCTTCAGCCAACCAAGCCCTTCTCCGGAATCACCGACGGTTCCACAGTCCCAATCGGGCAGGTCCGCCTCCCTGTCACCTTCGGGGCCCGCAGCAACTACCGCACCGAGCTCATCGACTTCGACGTCGCCCACATCCGCCTGCCATACAATGCCATCCTCGGGTACCCAGTGCTGGCCAAGTTCATGGCCGTGACTCACCGCGGCTACAACGTCCTCAAGATGCCAGGAAGTGGCGGCATCATCACGGTGCCTTGTGAAGAGAAGGATGCAGTGTGTTCCCTGGAGCGAGCCTTTCAGGCCGGGTCGCTAGAAGACCCAGATCGCGGAAGCAGGAGGCTTCCTGAGACCACCCCCAAGAAGAAGAAGACGTCGTCAGGCTCAGCCCCTCAGGAGGCAGGCCCTTCAGGGCCCGTGTCTGCCCAGGGGGACCCCCCATCCATCACATAGGAAAGCGCGCTCGGCGCCCTCCTCAGGCAGGGCTCGGGGGCTCTCACCTGGAGGGCCACCGACCTAGCCAGGGTCACGAGGGAGGCGTGCTTCGAAGCACGTTTCCCTCGAGAAGGAGCCAGGCAAGGAAGGTCAAACCAGCAGGAGTTCGTTACCGAGGCCATTCAAGAACTACAGGAGTCAAGGATCATGAGAGGTTGCCGCCGTCTACCAGCTATGGCCCCGCATCCAGGCGAGGATGGTGGGCTGCGCGTCTGCGTCGACGTACCAGGGATCAATCAGATCACCACGACGGAGCGTCTCTGGCCCTCGCGAGTGGGGCGCTGCGGGGGTCCAACCCACAGCGCCTCATGAGGGGCATCATGGAGGCTCAGGAAGACAGGCGTTCCGCGGCCTTGGCGGAGATGAAGACAGCTCGCGAGGAGTCACCGGTGCCTCCGGAGCCTCCCGAGGCCCCGGGGCCTGGGGGCTCGTGAGGATCAGCTTCCGCAGCCCACCGAATCTGCTGCACCAACGCCACTTCGCCGACGACATCCTCAGGTGGCATCTTTCAAGCTTCATTCCCAGCTGGGAGCACCCTCCCAGGGTTGCATCACTCCCAGGCCGCGTGGGTCCGTCCCTGCGGCATGTATCCCCTTTTTTATTTTCCGGTCATTAGTTTGCCTTGTTGGGGGCGCCCCTCGGGCTGCATCATCCCCAAGACGCTCGGGCTAGGCCCAGCAGCGTGTATCTCCCTCGTGTTTATTTCCAACTATGCATTGCCTATCATGCTTGATTGCTTGATGCCTGTCTGCGGCATCCTTTCCTCTCCATGTCGGCCACTTGCACGTTAAAGGGGGGGTGCCTGAGCATCGCGAGTCAGGGCTCTTACTGGCTCTCCAGCCCTCACCCTCTGGCCTTGTCCACGGCATCGCGACCTGGCATACCAGCGACGGCTAAGACAAGCTCGAGGGCCGGGACCCGAGGACGTAGAGTACTGGCATCTAACCAAATTTTGCAGGGACACATCTCAAGATACGGCCCAGTGCCAGGCGCAACCCGCCTAGAGGTAGGGCCTCGTGAGTCCCGCGCTGGCTCACGGGTGCCCAGATACACCTCACCTACTCCAACCAGCGAGCTCTTGAGCGACTAACGATCGACTAATGACTGCCATGGCAACCCCATCTTCTTTCTGTGATGAACCTGCAGGATCCTTGGAGCGAACTGCGCTAGCCAAGGCCCTCACGGAGTTCCCTTCACCCTCGGCCGCGTGAACCACTTGCACGTTAAAGGGGGGGTGCCTGAGCATCGCGACTCAAGGCTCTTACTGGCTCTCCAGCCCTCACCCTCTGGCCTTGTCCACGGCATCACGACCTGGCACACCAGCGACGGCTGAGACAAGCTCGAGGGCCGGGACCCGAGGACGTAGAGCAAAAAGGGGATCAGAGGCGAGGGAGAAGGGGCGTGTGAGGACCTCGCCGAGCAACTCTGTCCCAACTACCCCACGGACCCGACGATGCGCTGGGGGCGATCCCCGATCCTCAAGATAAGTCACCATCCGAAGCACTGGCTACCGTGGCACTACCCCCGCACCTAAAGCAATTCCATACTAGCAATGTTGCTTCCCTTTCTCACCGAGCGACGGCTGCTTGGGCGCCAAAGGGGACCTCCTGAGCATCGCGACTCAGGGGCTCTTACCGAACCCCGGGTCACTCACCTCCTGGCCTTGAACACGGCATCGGGACCTGGCATACCAGCGACGGCTGACGCCGCCTTGGGACTGGGACCTGTCGACGCAGAGCACCAAGCCCTCGTGAGGTTCAAAAGGGAGAACTAAGCTAAGACGAAATCGGCAACTCACACAAATCCATAGCAAAGGTTATGTATTAACAAACGGGACTACAGGCACCTTACAAGCCCCCGTGGGGCGCATTTTGATTCTTCGCAGGGAATGGATCCTAAGGGGTGCTAACTACACAAGCTCCTACAAAAGATGCCATCATCAACAGTGGGCCGTCAGGCGCCGGCGCCAACCCCATCCAGATTAGGGTCGGTGACGGCCTGACGAGCCCGCCCTGCTCCGGGAGCGGCGCCGACTCAGGGGCTCGTAGCTGTCGCCGCTCGTCTCCGGAGTCGCGAAGATTTCGCTGGAGTCGCTGGACCCTCCGGCGCCTCCGCCAAGGGAGCGGTCGGCGGGCCTAGCCCTCACCAGGGAAAGGTCCCGGCCACCGCTCCCGGGGCAACACTCCAGCCGGCGCCCGTTCGCGTCGAAGACCTTGAAGAACATCATCGCAGCGCCATCGTACTCCAGGTGTACCGTGAAGACGCCGCTTTCCCTACAAACCCGGGCGATTTCTCTCCAGCCGCGGGACAAGTAGACCTCGCCCGGGGCAGCGACCACGACCTCTGCCTCGGTCGCGAGGGCGCTGCAGCCGGCGTGCTGCAACCAGAGCTCCAAGGGCCCTCCTGGAGGGATGATGGAGGCGAAGAAGGGAGGCAGACGGATCCAGGACTGGAGAGGAACGACGACGTGGAGCATGAACTCTTGGGAGGAGCCCTCGGCGTGGACTCCACGAGTAACAACCCACGCTGTCGTGACCCGACGGCGCCTACGACGGCGCCGACCGCGGAGATCAGCATCGACACCGTCGGGGCCCTCGACGTGGGCATGCAAGGGAAGTGGGAACCCCGGCGGAGCCCGCTCGCACCGGGGCCTCGGCTCCATCTGACGGTCTTCCTCGCCCCGGCTGCAAAGGGCGAGCCGTTTCTTTGGCGGGAGCGGGTCTGGCCCCTCTCGAGGAGCCTTTCCCTTCTTCGCTGCAGAGAACCGGCGGATCGGAGCCATCGCAGCAAGACGGAGCAAGGATCGGGAAGAAGGAGAAGCCAGGAGGAATGGACTGGAAGGGCGCGCACAGCTTCGTACTTATAGCCGGCGAAGACCAACCGCCGGCCTCCACGATCATAGGTAATCCTGACACAATTTGCATGCAGGGACTAGTCCACCTCGCACGGTCACCGAGGCGTCGTGGGGAAGTGGAGACTCCCACGTCACATCAACCGCCACACGGCGCCCAAGGCCGCAGGCTGTTAGGGCCTGCGGCGCTTCGCCCTTGGCCCTTTCGCCTCTCGGCACGGCCAAGTCCATGCACGCCTTGGGCCCGGGGGCTACTGTCGGCGTTCTAGGAACGGGGGTCCCCAGACTTGCCTGCCTGCGGCCTGCGGCGTGGCTCAAAGGAGGCCCAGCATGGCCCATCTTCATCAACACAAGACTCAAGACCCTCGCGAGGGGCCAAGCCTCGCGGGGCAGACGATACGACGCATCCTTAGGCGCAGCCTCCTCAGGCTGGCTCGCGAGGAGGCGGAGAAATCAAGGCGGGGTACCTCGCGAGGTGCCCATGACGCAAGCCATGATGACTCAGGGCGCCAGGCGGGCGCCAGCGCGCGCAGCGTCCTTCTTTCCTCTTTGGTGCAAAGGGGGAAAGCGCAGCCGCGGAGTACCGAGGCGTCAGGCAAAGGTTGCCCTTTCGGTGCAACAAAACCAAGACCAGGCGGACTACGAGACGGAGGTCACCATGGAGCCCAGCACGGCGTCACCGCAGAGTCTTTCGCAGGCGAAGACCAACTTTAGTCAGGATAAGTGTACTAGATGTTCCCCTTCGAATTGGCCAATTGTTGGTGCCCTTCCCGCTCAACATTTGGGAAGAGGCCCAGGGCCTTTGCCTATAAATAGGACCGGCCACCCACGTAGCAAGGGGTTCGGTTCGTTCGGTTCATTGGTTGGTCCGGCTAGCAGAGAGAGTGAGTGAGAGAGAGAGAGAGAGAGAGAAGGGTGACTGAACTCCTCCTAGCGGTTCATCGCCCCAGCCACGAACAGACCCTCGCGAGGCTGTTCTTCCTTGTACCGTTCATCATCATTAGCCCCAAGAGGCAATCCACCCACCCCACACTGGAGTAGGGTATTACACCACAATGGTGGCCCGAACCAGTATAAACCTTGTGCCTCTCGTGCAGTTCTTTTAGTAGTTTAGATCTTTGTGAGACGGGGAGGTAGAGGGTGTGATCTCCATGCGCACCCCAGTGTTCGAACCTTAAGGGTCTGCCGGAACCCGTGAATCCGACACCGGGGACACGGCTAACCATGATTAGTTTATACACTCTGTAGAGGTTTGCGCACTTTTCCCCACAAGACTCGATCTCCTCCGTTGGATTTCTCGCACTACATGGTGTTTGAGAAACGGATGACCGAGACATAGTCTTTCAGAAGTGCTAGCACCTTACGATCGGGTAGACCGTTACACCTACTTTCCCCTACATCTGCTAGTCTACCACTATAAGAGTTCGCACGACTTAATCAGCTATGCTAGAGCCCATAGTAGCTTGTGGCTGCACACGGAAGTTTCTAGTATGAATAATCTCATGATCCCTTTGAGCCTGGGTCGCGGAATACCCAGGTGCCTAGGCAGGCAATCGCTGGAATACCCAGGTGCCTCAGTCCACCCAGATGTGTGTTAAAGTTGCCACCTTAAGTAAACCATTAATTAACAATCTCACATCTGTCATGAAATACTCTCAAACCCAATCCACGTCTACGAGCATAGCATGGCAATATAAGCATAATGTAATAGTAACTCCCAAGGTTTGAATGCAGGGCAATAGGTTCCTACCTCACCAACTACTTCCCAATACCCACATGTTATCAATCCTATTCATGCAATGTTTGAGGGTGAAACTAATGCATAAAAACTGGGTATGAAAGGGATATGATCAAAGTGTGAACTTGCCTGCAACATTGATGAAGATGATTCGCACTCAACTTGATAGTTCTACTCATCACACTCCGGTCAATCTATCGTAAGCAAGCAATAGTAACCACACATAAGCAATCATTCAAAAGATCCGAAAGATCGAAGAAGACGATTCGGAAAACTTCAAAACCAGGCAAATAACTCTTGCAACATAAAACAATTTCTAACAGTACCAAAATTATGTGAATTGGGCCTTATCAGAAAGTTTAGGTCAAGAGCTTCGATTTGCAAAAAGAATCAACTCAAACGGAGTTACGAAACTCAAGTTATGATCAAACAGAGTTTGAAATTAAATCTGATCTAATTCAAATTTTAAAATTTCAAAAACATGTTTGAGTTGGATTTCTGGATAGAGGAGATTGTAACGAAGACGTGAGCGTTGGTTTCATTGGATTTGGACTAACAAGTAAGAGGTAGTGATGGATTGAAGATGAGGGACTAAACTGTAAATAAAACATCTACAAGGAAGTCCCTGTCTAAAACTAACAGAAAAGGAAAAGACTAAAAAGCGAACGTTTGTTTATAAGATCTAAACAGTGGACGTTCGCTGTTTAATAAAACCAAAAAAATCTAGTCTAGGGTTTTTTTTAAAACCAAGGTTAAAAGAAAAACCGGATCGGACCGGTGGTTTTATACCAGTTCGGAAGGTTTCGACGACGGCGGAGGTCTCCGGCGAGACAGGACGGTGGCGGCGGCTCGGGTCCGGCTGGGGCGGCGGCTCCGGTCGTCCAGGACGGCGGTGAAGGGGTCGGGGAGGGGCGGCGCGGCGCGGCGAGGCGAGGAGGATGGCGGCGTCGGCGGTGGTCAAAGGTGACGGGACGGAGCGGGGTGGCGGCGGTGGATCTCGCCGGCGGCGGCGGGACGCGACCCAAGGGCGGCGGTGCGGTGCAGCAGAGAGGAAAAAGCGGCGGCGGCGGAGCTGATATAGAGGTGGGGGGCGGGGTTGCGTGGAGGAGGGGGCAAAGGCGGCGAGGAGAGGCAGGGCGGAGCACGGCGGCGGCGCGGCGTCGTACACGCGGCGGACTCCCGCCTGGAGTCGGGGCGATGGCGGTTGGCGGCTTGGGCTGGGCCGTCGCCTGGCCTGGGAGCTGGGCCGGCCCAGTCGGCGGATTTTTTTTAAAGATTTTCCAGACAACAGAAAAATAAATAAAACAAAATAAATAAAAATTTTATATAGGCATATAATATACCAAAATTTGCAGAAAAAGATTTTCTACAACATGGACATTTTTACAATGCCAAATAAAATCCACACAAATTCATATAATTCAACGAGTGCTACAGGTCTAGTACAATCCAAAAAAATCATTTTAAAAAAAATACCAAAATGATTTCAAATTAATTTTTCTCCAATTTTCTATTGTAGGGAATCATGTTACCCTATTTTCCATGTATTTTGTTTTTGGAGAAAAATAATTTGAATAAAACTCAAATAACCCAAATTGAAAAATAATTATTTCAAATGGATTTTAAATTTGAGTTTCTTTGAAACTCCCAACTCATATTTCATATGTTTCGAAGAAGTCATTTTATCTTCTCTCATGAAAATCATTGAGTTGCATAAAGTTTCTAAATTGGAAAATATTTTCCAAATGAAATTCAAATATTTTCAAACACCCCATTCATTTATTGAAATGGAAGAAGTCATGTCATCTTCTCTCTAGGGTTTTGTATTTGAAAAGACTTTGAATTCACGGAGATAAAAAATGCAAAAGGTGAAAGTTTGGGAAAGTCCTTTTATTCTCTCTCATTTAACTTTCAAAAACTTTCTAATTTCACTCAATCAATCACACAACAATCAAACAATCAATCCATTTATTATAACATTCCAAAATTTAGAATTTTGGGATGTTACACGATAGCAAAAGTAATGGTAGCAAAAGTAATATTTTTGGTGTTTTGTAGTGATTGTAATAATAGCAACGGAAAAGTAAATAAGCGAAGAACAATATATGGAAAGCTCGTAGGCATTGGATCGGTGATGGAGAATTATGCCGGATACGGTTCATCATGTAACAGTCATAACATAGGGTGACGCAGAACTAGCTCCAATTCATGAATGTAATGTAGGCATGTATTCCGAATATAGTCATACGTGCTTATGGAAAAGAACTTGCATGACATCTTTTGTCCTACCCTCCCGTGGCAGCGGGGTCCTATTGGAAACTAAGGGATATTAAGGCCTCCTTTTAATAGAGTACCGGACCAAAGCATTAACACATAGTGAATACATGAACTCCTCAAACTACGGTCATTACCGGGAGTGGTCCCGATTATTGTCACTTCGGGGTTGCCGGATCATAACACATAGTAGGTGACTATAGACTTGCAAGATAGGATCAAGATCTCTGATATATTGATGAAAACATAATAGGTTCAGATCTGAAATCATGGCACTCGGGCCCTAGTGATAAGCATTAAGCATAGAAAAGTCATAGCAACATCAATCTCAGAACATAGTGGATACTAGGGATCAAACACTAACTCGATTACATGATAAATCTCATCCAACCCATCACCGTCCAGCAATCCTACAATGGAATTACTCACGCACAGCGGTGAGCATCATGAAATTGGTGATGGAGGAAGGTTGGTGATGACGATGGCGATGGATTCTCCTCTCCGGAGCCCCGAACAGACTCCAGATCAGCCCTCCCGAGAGAGTTTAGGGCTTGGCGGCGGCTCCGTATCTTAAAATGCGATGAATCCTTCTCCCAGATTTTCTTCTCCCCGAACACGAATATATAAAGTTGGAGTTGAGGTCGGTGGAGCGTCAGGGGGCCCACGAGGCAGGGGGGCGCGCCCCCCACCCTCGTGGAAAGGTGGAGGCCCCCCTGACGTGGATTCTTCTTCCAGCATTTTTTATATATTCCAAAATAATTCTCCGTTGATTTTCAGGTCATCCAAGAACTTTTATTTCTGCACAAAAAATAACACCATCGTAATTATGCTGAAAATAGTGTCAGTCCGGGTTAGTTCCATTCAAATCATGCAAGTTAGAGTCCAAAACAAGGGCAAAAGTGTTTGGAAAAGTAGATACGTCGGAGACGTATCAAGTCCCCGAAGCTTAAACCTTTGCTTGTCCTCAAGCAATTCAGTTAATAAACTGAAAGTGATAAAGAAAAACTTTTACAAACTCTGTTTGCTCTTGTTGTTGTAAATATGTAAATCCATCATTCAAGTTTTCAGCAGAGATTATGAACTAACTATATTCACAATAACACTTAGGTCTCATGTTTACTCATATCAATGGCATAATCAACTAGCGAGCAATAATAATATATCTCGGATGACAACACTTTCTCAAAACAATCATGATATGATATAACAAGATGGTATCTCGCTAGCCCTTTCTGAGACCGCAAAACATAAATGCAGAGCACCTTTAAAGATCAAGGACTGACTAGACATTGTAATTCATGGTAGAAGAGATCCAGTCAAGTCATACTCAATGTAAACTAACAGTAATGGATGCAAATGACAGTGGTGCTCTCCAACTGGTGCTTTTTAATAAGAGGATGATGACTCAACATAAAAGTAAATGGATAGGCCCTTCGCAGAGGGAAGCATGGATTTGTAGATATGCCAGAGCTCGGTTTTGAAATAGATATGGATAATATTTTGAGTCGTATACTTTCATTGTCAACATAAAAACCAAGAGATTTTGATATATTCCATGCTACACACATTATAGGCGGTTCACAAACAGAATGGTAAAGTTTATACTCCCCCTCACCAACAAGCATCAATCCATGGCTTGCTCGAAACAATGAGTGCCTCCAACTAACAAGAGTCCTGGGGGAGTTTTGTTTGTAGTTATTTTGATTTGATTTTCATAAAGCATGGGACTGGGCATCCCGGTGACCAGCCCTTTTCTTGTGAGTGAGGAGCGGAGTCCACTCCTCTTGAGAATAACCCGCCTAGCATGGAAGATACAGACAACCCTAGTTGATACATGAGCTATTCGAGCATACAAAACAGAATGTTTATTTGATGGTTTAGAGTTTGGCACGTACAAATTTACTTGGAATGGCAGGTAGATACCGTATATAGGCAGGTATGGTGGACTCATATGTAATAACTTTGGGGTTTATGGAATTGGATGCCCAAGCAGTATTCCTGCTTAGTACAGGTGAAGGCTAGAAAAAAACTGGGAAGCGACCAGCTAGAGAGCGACAACAGTCATGAACATGCATTAAAATTAATCAACGCCGAATGCAAGCATGAGTAGGATATAATGCACCATGAACATAAATATCGTAGAGGCTATGTTGATTTTGTTTCAACTACATGCATGAACATGTGCCAAGTCAAGCCTCTCGAATCATTCAAAAGAAGATACCACCCTATCATACCACATCACAACCATTTTAATAGCATGTTGGCACGCAAGGTAAACCATTATAAGCTCCTAGCTAATTAAGCATGGCATAGGCAACTACAATATCTAATTGTCATTGCAAACATGTTTATTCATAATAGGCTGAATCAGGAACGATGAACTAATCATATTTACAAAAACAAGATAGGTCGAGTTCATACCAGCTTTTCTCCTCTCAATAAGTTCATCATATAATCATCATTATTGCCTTTCACTTGCACGACCGTATAATGTGGAAAATAATAATAGTGCACGTGCATTGGACTAAGCTGGAATCTGCAGGCGTTCAATTCAAGAGAGAAGACGAGGTAATATGGGCTCTTTTGTCAGATCAACAATAATTCATATAAGAGCCACTTTAACATTTCAGTCATGGTCTTCTCCTCTTGACCCCCAAAGGAAAGAAAATAAATAAAACTATTTACATGGGAAAGCTCCCAACAAGCAAAAGAAGAATGAGAAATCTTTTTGGGTTTTCTTTTTAATTACTACTACTACATGCATGGAAAGTAAACTAGCTAAAAGCTACAACTAATGTTTTGTTTGGTTTTCTAAGGTTTATCAAACACACAAGAAGAAAGCATAAAAAGGAAAATAAAATAGCATGGATATTACAATGAAAAAGTATGAGCACCGACAACTAGCATGAGTGTGTGAACATGAATGTAATGTCAGTGAGAAATACGTACTCCCCCAAGCTTAGGCTTTTGGCCTAAGTTGGTATATGGCCACGGCTGGCCTGGCGGATATCCAAAGTAATAGTTGGGGTCATACTATGAAGAAGTCTCGGATTGCCACTGGCTGGCAATCACCTCCGGATCCCACTGGTAATCAGACTGTCGTGGAGGATCAAATTGTGGTTTCGGCTGTGGCTCGGCTGTGGCTCTATAGCTGAGGTACGGTTCCAGTAGGCGTGAATGGCCTCCAACGGAACAAGGTACTTGCCTGCAGATAAATCAAACAAAGAATGAGCAGGCAAGGTAATAGTCTCAGGATGATTTTTTACCAAATATTAATTTGTACATAAGCGCCTTTTCCCTATTCTTAACATTAAAATCATGTGCTACCATACTCTTATAATCTAGAAAAATAGGAGGCAACAACTTCTCTTCCTTCTCATAATGCCTAATAGGTATGTTAAAGTGTGCAGCGAGGCGCGAGGCCAAGATGCCTCCAAGGACGGGGCCCTTAGTACGGTTAAGATTTAACCGCTTTGCAACAATAGCGTCCATACTAAATGTGTCATCACGGAACAAGGCATGTCACGAAATAACAATATCAGGGGCACTAAGGTTGCCATAGTTTCCGTGACCAATTAAGCATCTACTAGCAAATATTGCGAAGTAACATAATACAGGAAAATGTATGCTAGTAATTCATGCGTCGGAAACCTTCCCCGTTTCCCCTACAGCAATGGTATCAATAAACCCATCCACATCGTCACGATGTGGTTCCTCTACGCTGCCCTCAAAAGGTATCAAACAAACCTGACAAAAATCACGAAGTGACATCTCCTTATGATCATCATATAAATAAAATTCCACCGTAGTTGATGACGTCCTAGCATGGAAATGAAAGTTTTGCACAAAGATATTGGTGAGTAAGAGATACTGTTCGCGTTGGTCATGGAGGAAGGCGGTGAGGCCTGCATTCTAAGCCAATTCATAGAAATCATCATAAATCCCGGCTACTCTCAAGAAATTATCAGAAGGCCATTCACACGGCCGAACCTCTGCGGTGCGAGGGAGATTATACTTGAGCTTCTTATTCTCTTCACTTTGTTTATCCTTCGAGCTTCGGCTCGATGAGCCCCTCAAAAATCTCTTCATCCTTTTCTGAAAATTTCTGAAATTTTTAGTAACTTCAAAATAAAAGTGAACCTAGCTCAACAAAATTGATAGCAACTACTCCTACAAGTGCCTAGAGACAATATCATGCATCAAAACTACTTTTAACCACATAAATTTGACATGCAAGCTCAAGAACAGGGTCACCTAAGCAGCAAAAATATGCAATGAATAAAGCACTAGAACAAAAACTAATTGGACCATTGGAGGAGTCACATACCAAGGAACAATCCCCCAAATTGAGCTTTGAGCAAGGAGATCGAAAATGGCAGCAAGATGAGCTTGGACTCGGGTTTGAGCTAGCTAGTGATGTTTGTGGGAGGAAGAAGGAGTGTGTGGTAGCTGGAATAAGTGGAGGGGAGCCAACGTGGGCCCATGAGGCAGGGGGCGCGCCTAGGGGGGTAGGGCGCGCCGTCCACCCTCGTGGCCAGGTGCTTGCTCCCCCTGTTGTGTTCTCAGTGCCACATATTCACAAATATTCCAGAAAAAATCATATTTAAATTTCAGGGCATTTGGAGAACTTTTATTTTTGGGACATTTTTTACTGCATGGACAATTCAGAAAACTGACAGAAATTACTATTTTTGCTTTCTTTAATATAAATATCAGAAAGTAAAAAGAAGGTACAGAGAGTTGTGTTTTCTAAATTCATCCATCTCATGCTCATCAAAAGGAATCCACTAACAAGGTTGATCAAGTCTTGTTAACAAACTCATTCAGAATTGCATGAAATTGGAGAGTTTTCGAATAACACTAGGTTACCTCAACGGAGATATGCATGTCCCCAACAATAAGAATATCATATTTCTTCTTGACAGTAGGAAGAGGAAATTCAAAACCTCCAAAAATAATCGATGGAATTTTTCCAATTGAATTGATACTCTGGACTTGAGGTTGTTTCCTCAGAAAGTGTACCGTATGCTCATTACCATTAACATGAAAAGTGACATTGCCTTTGCTGCAATCAATAACAGCCCCTGCAGTATTCAAAAAGGGTCTTCCAAGAATAATGGACATACTATCGTCCTCGGGAATATCAAGAATAACAAAGCCCGTTAAAATAGTAATGTTTGCAACCACAACAGGCACATCCTCACAAATACCGACAGGTATAGCAGTTGATTTATCAGCCATTTGCAAAGATATTTCAGTAGGTGTCAACTTATTCAAATCAAGTCTACAATATAAAGAGAGAGGCATAACACTAACACTGGCTCCAAGATCACACAAAGCAGTTTTAACATAGTCTCTTTTAATGGAGCATGGTATAGTTGGTACTCCGGGATCTCCTAGTTTCTTAGGTATTCCACCTTTAAAAGTATAATTATCAAGCATGGTGGAAATTTCAGCTTCCGGTATCTTCCTTTTATTAGTAACAATATCTTTCATGTACTTAGTATATCAGTCAAATGCATATCCTCATCATCCTTTTTCTTGGATGGTTTAGGAGGAAAAGGCATGGGTTTTTGAACCCATGGTTCTCTTTATTTACCGTGCTTCCTAGCAACAAAGTCTCTCTTATCATAACGTTGATTCTTTGATTGTGGGTTATCAAGATCAACAACAGGTTCAATATCTACATCATTATCATTTCTAGGTTGAGCATCAACATGAACATCATTACCAGATTGTGTTTCAGCATCAGAAATAGAAATATCATTGGGATTCTCAGGTGTGTCAATAATAGGTTCACTAGAAGCATGCAAAGTCCTATCATTTTTCTTTTTCTTCCTCTTAGAAGGACTAGGTGCATCAATATTATTTCTCTGAGAATCTTGCTGAATTCTCTTAGGATGGCCCTCAGGATACAAAGGTTCCTGAGTCATTTTACTGCCTCTAGTCATAACTCTGACAGCATTATCATTTTTCTTACTATTTAATACATTGAGCAAATTATTCTGAGCTTTAAGTACTTGTTCTACTTTAGTGGTAACCATAGAAGCATGTTTACTAATAAGTTTAAGTTCACCTTTAACATTAGCCATATAATCACTCAAGTGTTCAATCATGTAAGCATTGCGTTTTAATTCTCTACCAAAATAAGCATTGAAGTTTTCTTGCTTAACCATAAAGTCATCAAACTCATCCAAGCATTGGCTAGCAAACTTAGTAAATGGGATTTCAGCTTTATCATATCTATTGAGAGAATTAACCTTTACTACCTGTGTCGGGTTATCAAGACCATGTGTTTCTTCAATAGGTGATGGATTAAAACCATGTATTTCTTCAACAGGTGGTAAATTAAGACCATGTATTTCTTCAATAGGAGGTAAATTCTTAACATCTTCAGCTTTAAAACCTTTTTCTTTCATAGATTTCTTTGCCTCTCGCATATCTTCAGGACTGAGAAATAGAATACCCATTTTCTTCGGAGTTGGCTCAGGAATTGGATCAGGGATTGGATCAGGCAGTGTCCAATTATTTTCATTAGTCTCAATAAAATTTCAGCTTCATCAACAGTTCTTTCCGTGAAAACACAACCAGCACAACTATCCAGGTAATCTCTGGAAGCATCGGTTAGTCCATTATAAAAGATATTATCAAGTATTTCATTTTTCTTAAGAGGATGATCAGGCAAATCATTAAGTAATTGGAGAAGCCTCCCCCAAGCTTGTGGGAGACACTCTTCTTCAATTTGCACAAAATTATATATTTCCCTTAAAGCAGCTTGTTTCTTATGAGCGGGGAAATATTTAGCAGAGAAGTAATAAATCATATCCTGGGGACTAGGCACACAACCAGGGTCAAGAGAATTAAACCATATCTTACCATGACCCTTTAATGAGAACGGAAATAATTTAAGGATATAATAGTAGCGAGTTTTCTCATCATTAGTGAACAGTGTAGCTATATCATTTAATTTAGTAAGATGTGCCACAACAGTTTTAGATTCATAGCCATAGAAAGGATCAGATTCAACTAAAGTAATTATCTCAGGATCAACAGAGAAATCATAATCCTTATCAGTAACAAAGATAGGTGAAGTAGCGTAAGCAAGATTTTATTTCATCCTAGCATTCAAAGTTTTTTGTTTCAGCTTAGCTAATAGTTTATTAAGATCACTCCTATCATTGCAAGCAAGAGAATCTCTAGCAGTTTCTTCATCCATAACATAGCCCTCAGGCACAACAAGTAATTCATATCTAGGGGGAGAATCTTCATCATCACTTTCATCAATATTATCAGTTTCAATAATATCATTCTCTCTAGCCCTAGCAAGTTGTTCATCAAGAAATTCACCAAGTGGCACAGTAGTATCAAGTATAGAAGTAGTTTCATCAAAAGTATCATGCATAGAAGAAGTGGCATCATCAATAACATGCAACATATCAGAATTAATAGCAGAAGTTGGTTTAGGTGTCGCAAGCTTACTCAAAACAGAAGGTGAATCAAATGCAGAGCTAGATGGCAGTTCCTTACCTCCCTCGTAGTTGAGGGATAAATCTTGGTTCTTAGATCTTTCAAGTTCTTCATAGTGATAAGCAGATATAAATCCCAAGTAACTCAAAGAATAGACCTATGCTCCCCAGCGACGGCGCTAGAAAATAGTCTTGATAACCCACAAGTATAGGGGATCGCAACAGTTTTGGAGGGTAGAGTACTCAACCCAAATTTATTGATTCGACACAAGGGGAGCCAAAGAATATTATCAAGTACTAAAAACTGAGTTGTCAATTCAACCACACCTGGAAACTTAATATCTGCAGCAAGGTATTTAGTAGCAAAGTAATATGATAGTAGTGGTAACGATAGCAAAAGTAACAGTAGCAAAAGTAATATTTTTGGTGTTTTGTAGTGAGTGTAATAATAGCAACAGAAAAGTAAATAAGCGAAGAACAATATATGGAAAGCTCGTAGGCATTGAATCGATGATGGAGAATTATGCCGGATGAGGTTCATCATGTAACAGTCATAACATAGGGTGACACAGAACTAGCTCCAGTTCATCAATGTAATGTAGGCATGCATTCCGAATATAGTCATACATGCTTATGGAAAAGAACTTGCATGACATCTTTTGTCCTACCCTTCCGTGGCAGCGGGGTCCTATTGGAAACGAAGGGATATTAAGGCCTCCTTTTAATAGAGTACCGGACCAAAGCATTAACACATAGTGAATACATGAACTCGTCAAACTACGGTTATCACCGGGAGTGGTCCTGATTATTGTCACTTCGGGGTTGTAGGATCATAACACATAGTAGGTGACTATAGACTTGCAAGATAGGATCAAGAACTCTGATATATTGATGAAAACATAATAGGTTCAGATCTGAAATCATGGCACTCGGGCCCTAGTGACAAGCATTGAGGTTCCGCTATTGGTTATGTAGGAACCAATATGAGCATCCAGGTTCCGCTATTGGTTATTGACCGGAGACATGTCTCGGTCATGTCTACATAGTTCTCGAACCTATAGGGTCCGCACGCTTAACGTTCGGTGACGATCGTATTATGAGTTTAAGTGTTTTGATGTATCAAAGGTAGTTCGGAGTCCCGGATATGATCACAGACATGATGAGGAGTCTCGAAATGGTCGATACATAAAGATCTATATATTGGACGACTATATTTGGACATCGGAATGGTTCCGGGTGAGATCGGGCATTTACTGATGTACTGGTACGTTACCGGACCCCCGCGGGAGGTATATGGGCCTTACTTGGCCATAGTGGGAGAGAGGAGAAGGGAGCAAAGGAGGAGGCACCCCCCAAGCCCAATCCGAACTGGGAAGGGGGCCGCCCCCTTTCCTTCCTCCCCCTTCCTTCTCTCCTAATCCAACTAGGGAAAGGGGGGGGGGGGAATCCTACTCCCGGTGGGACCAGGACTCCCCTTGGGGCGCCCCTAGGAGGCCGGTCCCCTCCCCCTCCTCCACTCCTTTATATACGGGGGAGGGGCACCCCATAGACACACAAGTTGATCATTGATCTCTTAGCCGTGTGCGATGCCCCCCTCCACCATAATCCACCTCAATCATATCGTAGCGATGCTTAGGCGAAGCCCTGTTCCGGTAGCATTAGCATCATCATCACCATCATCACGGCGTCGTGCTGACGAAGCTCTCCCTCGACACTCTACTGGATCATGAGTTTGTGGGACATCACCGAGCCGAACGTGTGCAGATCGCGGAGGTGTCGTACCTTCGGTGCTAGGATCGGTCGATCGAGAAGACATACGACTACTTCAACCGCGTTGTCATAACGCTTCCACTTACGGTCTACGAGGGTACATGGACAACACTCTTCCCTCTCGTTGCTATGCATCACCATGATCTTACGTGTGCGTAAGATTTTTTTTGAAATTACTGTGTTCCCCAACACGGACGACCGATAACGACCGGACGTCCGACGACTGTTTGTGCACAACCACTCGGGTTGAGGCCCAAGTACCCCTTTACCCCCTAGACTATATATACTCCTCATCCACCTACATTTTAGGGTCAGCATTGTGATAGCTCAAGATTGTGATAGAGCTTTGCTCATCCACTTATCCCTACTCCCATGGAGACCGAGACCTCCATGTGAGAAGATCCCCCAGGTGGATTCAAGACCCCCTCGTGGGAAGATCCTCTAAGGATTCCTCTTTCCTCCAAGGATTGGGATGAACTAGCTACCTATGAACCCTCTTTTATTGATTTTGGATCTTGCATCTCCCTTTGTGTATGTCGATTTAGCACATGTGTGATTTATATCATGTTGATTGAGTGTTCCCCTCTCGTGTTCTTCTCGGGATTCCCCTCCAAATCGTGAAAGATCTGCCATTGCGGTTTCACCCTACATCATCTTGGTATCAAAGCCAAGGTTCCACTTTCTAGCATGATTTTGTTGTGTTTTTGTCCAATTTCAAAAATCCCCACAAAATAGCCATATCAATTTTTTTGTGATTTGTTGGTTTGATGATGTTTTGTTGATTCTGATCCATGGATTTGATGTGTTTCAAGTGGATCTAGTGTTTCCCCATCCTACCCATCACTTCCATCAACAAAATTCGCTCAACTTCGGCCCTGATTTTTATTTTTCCCTAAATCCACAATTTCATCCTCATTCCCGTAGCCCCGAAATTGACAGACACCGGACGACCGACACTTACTGGACGACCGGTGGATGCCCAGACCGAAATCAGCCACCGGTCGTCCGACAACCACTCGACATCCGATAAACTTTGACGAAACTGAATTTTTCTATGGAAATTTTCAGACACCACACATACTTCCACATTACCAACTCAACAACCCATCATTGCATTTTCGCAATTCCTTTGAGCTTCGGCAACACCACCACACTTTCCACTACAACCATTTGTCATTTGCCATTCGAGATATTGAGTCGCGGTTCTCCGTTTCCTAACATGTTTTGGCTACTTAGGGGCAGTTCGTCATCGACATTACCGCCGCTCAAATTCTCCATGGACTCGGCATTGACAACGACCACTTCACCATTTTCACACTCCAACTGAAAGCACAAGTGCTCCCTGGGTGATTTTGATAATTAATGACAACATATCTCTTGTTGGACTAATACTTTTACGTAGTATGTTTCAGACAAGTTCAACAAATTAAGTGGCATGGACTAAAGGATGTGGAACCCCTTCAAGATGCTAAGGACAAAGGATTAGCTCAAGCTTCAAGATCAAGACTCTACATTTTCTATTTTTAGTGATCCAAGATCACATTGAGTCTATAGGAAAAGCCAATACTATCAAGAGGGGATGAGGTGTTGCTTGATGTGGTTCTTGCTTCATTGTGCTTAGTGGTATGCTCCAAAACCCTCAACTACCTTACCCACATCCACATATGACCTAAACCAAAAGTCAAACTCGACCCACCGATTCTTTCTATCCGGCGCCACCGAGTTCAGATGTCATAGCCACTGCCACAAACCCTAGGCAAATCGGTCTCACCGATAGGGATCTCGGTCACACCGAGATGGGGTTGTAATCTCTCTGTTTCCCTTCGTAACGTTTTGGTCCTACCGAGATGAGCGATTGGTCCCACCGAGATTGCAATGTGAACTCTCTGTTTCCCTTTTGTAACATTTCGGTCCCACCGAAATGAGCAAATCGGTCCCACCGAGTTTACCTGACCAACTCTCTGGTTAGCTTATTACCAAAATCGGTCCCACCGAGTTTGTGTAATCGGTCACATTGAGATTACGTTATGCCCTAACCCTAACCATATCGGTCCTACCGAGTTGCTTCTCAGTCCCACCGAAAATCCTAACGGTCACTAGGTTTGCTAAATCGGCCCGATCGAGTTTCTCAATTCGTTCTCACCGAGATTGGTAAATTGTGTGTAACAGTTAGTTTTTGTGTGGGGGCTATATATATATATCCCTCCACACACTCTTCATTCATGGAGAGAGCCATCAGAACATACCTACACTTCTAATACACATTTTCTGAGAGAGAACCACCTACTCATGTGTTGAGGCCAAGATATTCCATTCCCACCATATGAATCTTGATCTCTAGCCTTCCCCAAGTTGATTTCCACTCAAATCTTCTTTCCACCAAATCCATATCCTATGAGAGAGAGTTGAGTGTTGGGGATACTATCATTTGAAGCACAAGAGCAAGGAGTTCATCATCAACACACCATTTGTTACTTCTTGGAGAGTGGTGTCTCCTAGATTGGCTAGGTGTCACTTGGGAGCCTCCGACAAGATTGTGGAGTTGAACCAAGGAGTTTGTAAGGGCAAGGAGATCGCCTACTTCATGAAGATCTACCGCTAGTGAGGCAAGTACTTCGTGGGTGATGGCCATGATGGGATAGACAAGGTTGCTTCTTCGTGGACCCTCCGTGGGTGGAGCCCTCCATGGACTCGCGCAACCGTTACCCTTTGTGGGTTGAAGTCTCCATCAACGTGGATGTACGATAGCACCACCTATCGGAACCACGACAAAAACATCTGTGTCTCCAATTGCGTTTGAATTCTCCAAACCCTTCCCCTTACATTCTTGCAAGTTGCATGCTTTACTTTCTGCTGCTCATATACTCTTTGCATGCTTGCTTGATATGTATTGTGTTTGTTAAACTTGTGCCAAAACTCCACTTCAATTTAAAGAAATTCAAAACTACAACTTTTGGTACTTAGTGTCTAATCACCCCCCTCTAGACACCTCTTCTCGATCCTTTCAATTGGTATCAAAGCCTTGGTCTCCATTGCCTTGGTTTAAACACCTTTGGAGGAAGATGGATGTGCCTACTTTGGGGAGTCTTAGACATAGAGTGCCTATTCTTGATGGAGAATATTTTCATGAGTGGAAAAATGAAATGCTTGAGATTTTCAATGAATATCACTTGAACAAGTACATTGCTAGCCCTTGTGCACCTCATATTGATCCCTTGCATCCCACACCCGAAGAGGATCTTGACATGATACGCAATCTTAGAACCGTCAATCTTATCATAAGAGGATTGCCCAAAAATTTGATTGCTAGTTTGCCTACTCTTGATTGTGCCTATACTATATGGAAATTTCTTGAGGAATGATTTCCAGATTATTCCTTGAAAAATTTAGACGAATTTCTCCATAAGCCTATTGCTATGAGTAAGATGAATTCTAGTGATCCTAGCTTTGGTGATTGTCTATTTGAGCTTACCAATCTCATGCGTGCCATAGGAAATGTTGGGATCATTAGCGATATCATATCCGAAGCTATTAGAATTCATAAAGATGACCATTGTGATGATCATTTGTCTAATGAATTACCCTCTCTAGGAATTGATCAATCACAAAATGATATTGAACATGGATACTATGATGAGGATGATGATAGTGACTATGATCTCGATGATGCGATGAGAAACTTTGGTCTTATGGCAAATCTTCGCGGCTACATGGCTGGAGGAAAGGAATGGGTCCTTGATAGTGGATGTACTGATCATATGACCGGAGATAAAGACATGTTCCATGAGCTTGCTGGAAACGACGGCCCTCGAAAGTATGTCAGTTTTGGTGATAATTCAAAGGGTAAGGTGGTTGGCCTTGGTAAGGTGGCCATCTCACATGATAGCTCCATACAAAATGTCATGCTCGTTGGATATCTTTGCTACAACTTACTTTGAGTATCTAGACTTGCTGATTTCAGTTTCAGTGTCCTATTTACTGAAGTAGACTGCCAAGTGTTTCGTAGAGATAATCATAAAATGGTCTTTACCGGTATACGTAGAGATCTTTACATTGTTGATTTCACTAAAAAGGCTCAACCTAGAACTTGCTTAATTGCTAAATCTTCTAAAGGCTAGTTGTGGCATAGAAGGCTAGGCCATGTGGGCATGCGAAACCTTGACAAACTCATTAAAGGAAATCATATCCTTGGCGTTAACGATGTCATATTTGACAAGGATAGACTTTGTAGTGCTTGTCAAGCAGGGAAACAAGTTGGAGGAAGTCATCGCGCTAAGAACATCATGACCACAAGAAGACCACTCGAGCTACTTCACATGGATCTCTTTGGTCCAAATGCCTACAAGAGTCTTGGTGGTAACTCATTTGGTCTAGTTATAGTTGATGATTTTTCAAGATTTACTTGGGTGTTCTTTCTTGATGACAAATCGCAGGTCCAAAAGATCTTCAAAAACTTTGCTAGGAAGGCCCAAAATCAATTTGACGTGAAGATCAAGAAGGTTTGGAGCGACAACGGAACGGAGTTCAAGAACGCAAATGTAGACACCTTTCTTGACGAAGAAGGGGTTGCACATGAGTTCTCAGCTACGTACACACCTCAACAAAATGGAGTCGTTGAGAGAAAGAACCGAACTCTTATCGAGATGGCAAGAACGATGCTTGATGAGTACAAGACGCCAAAACACTTTTGGGCGGAAGCGGTTGAGACAGCTTGTCATGCAACAAATCACTTTTATCTTCACAAGCTACTCGGCAAGACGGCATACGAGCTCCTCACCGGCAACAAACCCCAAGTTGGATACTTTCGAGTATTTGGCTCAAAGTGCTACATTATTTATAAGCATCGTCATTCTAAATTTGCTCCTAAGTCTCATGAAGGTTCCCTACTTGGTTATGGCTCAAACTCTCACACATACCGTGTCTACAACAATTTCACCCGAAAGGTTGAAGAAACGGTAGGTGTGAAGTTTGATGAATCTAACGGCTCGCAAGTAGAGCAATTGCCAATTGATGTAGGAGACAAAGATCCCTCGGAAGAAATCCAAGACTTGTCTATTGGCAAGATTCGTCCAACGGAGATAAAAGAGAGTACCTTGTCCGTCCAAGTGGAAGCTTCTACCTCACGACAAGGTGAACCAAGAGTTGATACAGAAGCATCCACGAGTGGGACACAACAAGATGAAGAAAACGAGGAAGTGCACCAAGACGAATGTCAACAACCTCCTTCTGCACCACGACAAGAGAATGACAACGCTAACAATGAAGAAGGCCAAGAAGAAAAACAAGATGAAGAAGATGTTCAACCAAGACCCAAGCAAAAGCTTTCACGAGTTCGAGCATGAATTGCTAAAGATCATCCCATTGAGAAAATCTACAATGATATCCAAACCGGGAGAATCACTCGCTCTAAAACTCGTTTGGCTAACTTTTGTGAACATTACTCATTCATCTCTAGCATTGAACCTATGAAGGTTGAAGAATCATTGGAGGATCCGGCCTGGATAAATGCTATGCATGAAGAGCTACACAACTTTGAGAGAAATCCAGTGTGGACATTGGTCGAGAAGCCCGACAACAACCACAACATCATCGGTACCAAATGGGTGTTTCGCAACAAGCAAGATGAAGATGGACAAGTGGTTAAGCACGTCTCGTCGCCCAAGGCTACACACAAGTCGAAGGTATGGACTATGGTGAGACATATGCTCCCGTTGCTAGACTTGAGTCCATTCGCATCTTACTTGCTTATGCTAATCACCATGATATCACTTTGTACCAAATGGACATTAAAAGTGCTTTTCTAAATGGTGAAATTGAGGAGGAAGTTTATGTTAAGCAACCTCCCGGCTTTGTCAATTGTATGAAACCTAATCATGTCTAGAAACTTCACAAAGCCCTTTATGGTCTTAAACAAGCTCCTAGAGCATGGTATAAATGCTTGACCAAGTTCCTTATTGAAAAAGGCTTTGAAATTGGAAAAATAGATTCTACTCTTTTTACTAAAAGGGTTAATGGAGAACTATTTGTATGCCAAATTTATGTCGATGATATTATATTTGGATCAACTAACCCCCATTTTAGTGAAAAGTTCGGGAAGCTAATGTCGGAGAAGTTTGAGATGTCTATGATGAGTGAACTTAAATTCTTTCTTGGTTTGCAAATCAAGAAAACTAAGGAGGGTACTTTTATCTCTCAAACGAAGTACACCAAGGACTTATTCAAGAAGTTCAATATGCAAGAATGCAATATGACTACACTCATGCCTACTAGTGGACATCTTGATTTGACCAAAGATGGTGAACCGGTTGATCAAAAAGAATATCGCTCTATGATTGGTTCATTGTTATATCTATGTGCTTTAGGTCCCGATATCATGCTAAGTGTGTGCATGTGTGCACTATATCAAGCTGCTCCTAAGGAATGTCATCTTAAGGCCGTGAAGAGGATAGTGAGATACTTAATACATACACCAAATTGTGGCATTTGGTATCCAAAGAGGGCTTCCTTTGATCTTGTTGGCTACTCTGACTCGGACTATGCCGGTGACAAGGTTGATAGAAAGTTCACTTCGGGTACTTGTCAATTACTTGGTAGATCTCTTGTGTCTTGGTCTTCCAAGAAACAAAACTCGCTATCCTTATCCACCGCCGAAGCGGAATACATTGCCGCTGGTTCATGTTGTGCTCAATTACTTTGGATGACCCAAACTTCTAAATATTATGGGATATATGTGAAACATGTTCCATTACTTTGTGACAATGAAAGTTCTATCAAGATTGCTCACAATCCCGTGCAACACTCTCGAACTAAGCATATTGAAGTTCGTCATCATTTCATTCGAGATCACGTTGCGAAGGGTGACATAAACCTTAAGCATGTTCGCACCAATAAGCAATTAGCGGATATATTTACTAAACCACTTGATGAGAAAGTGTTTTACAGGTTAAGAGGTGAATTGAACATCATTGATGCTTCAAACTTGGAGTAGGAACTCCATTGGATACATGCAAGACTTGAGCTTACGACTAATCACTTGATATTTCTCCTATGATGATTATCTTATGTCTTGAAAATTTGCATCTTGCATGTTATCTAACCCTTGTAGGTACTTGGATGAATCTAATTCTATGAGATTGCAACTCACTCACATCTTGAGAAATCTCTACATCACCAAGTCTCTACACAATGGTGGTTGATGACAAGGAAGCACGAAACCTTTCAAACATATCCTTTGACAAATTCTATGTTGAGTTTCATGATTGTCATGTTGGATATACAAGTGCTCTTCCTTGCGAAAACTAACCAATGTAGGTAGATGAACTCAAAATCCAAAGGGTGCTCCCAACTCTTGATGGGCTACATCAACCTTGAGCAAACCACACAAGTTCAACTACATGATCAAGATCAACACCGCCACCCAAGGTATGTTATTCCATCTTAGAGTAGCTTTACTCCAAGTCATGAGTCAAATCAACTCGACAAGATGTGAATACATCAAGATACTTAAACAAAAAATGGTAACCGCATTTTGAGCTTAAACGATGAGTACGACCTATGATCAAGTGATCTCACTTGACTCCAAAGTCAATATACTCTAACATAGGTGACTTTGTCACCGCCCAACTCTAGATGAAGTTCTCTTGTGTTCTTTTCTGTGGTCTTGCATTTGTCTCGTGCATATTTGTTTCCCCTTTCAAAAAAAAACTTCATCTAGATCTTTTAGTTTCTTTTCTTTGCTTTTTGTTCTGCATTTTCTGCATCCAATTCATTGCAAATCTGTGTGATATCTTATTTATCCAGTGAGCTAAGGTGACAAGTGTTTTTCTCTGTGATGAACTCGGTTCCACCGGTTTCATGTCTCCGGTCTAGCCGAAGATTTTCGGAGAAACCGAAGCATACAACTCGGTGACACCGATTTCACTACATGAATTATTTTTTTTGCCATTTATTCATGTTTTATTCTTGATCCAGCTCCACTCAATGAATCTTGTCCTCTGCAAGCATCACATTTACCTTAATGCTTTGTACTGTGATTCAAGGACCGAACCCATTCACAACAAATTCCAGAAGACCCTTCTTGGAAATTGATGTCAAAGGGGGAGAGAGAGATCACATCAAAGCTTAATCATATCTCTAGGGGGAGAGATCTCTGGGGGGAGGGAATATTCCAGGAAAGAGTAATCTTCAAGGATCCCAGATGCTTGATGTTCAAGAGGAGAGATGCCACATGTCTTCTTGGGGGAAAGACATGTTCATATGTGCTTATTTGCATTAGCTCTGTTCATTTGTTTCTTTGAGCTCTGCTTTTCTATTCCCTATCTTCTCCCAATATCCCATGCTAGATTCAGGGGGAGCAAGACATCCAAGGGAAAGAAATTTATTAAGTTCATTGCATATCTTTCTCTTTGGGGACATGTCAATATCTATCGTGGTACTCTGTATTCACTCTACATGTCATCCCAGTCTTGGTACTCTTGTGGTTTCTTTTGTTTGCTCTAGCTAGTGGGTGCATCTGTGTTATCTAACCTTGTTTACGCAGGCTCATCCCATCCTAGCCAACTCAAGACCACAAGGTAAGTATATGCATCATAGTCATGTGTATGAGATATTCTTCCTGATGTACATACTGTTTGCAAGAAGGACTCATGGGCATGAAGGTACATTTCCCATATTCATATCTTTTGCCCTGATGCATATAGCCAAGATACATGTAACACATTGCTACTCTGTCATGGTTATGCTCTCACATGCTTCTATATTCCATATTCATATGATTGCATACATGTAGGGGGAGCATGTGCCTTTTACATGTCTTTCCAAAGCTTTACTTGCTATTCTCTATATCTCTATATAAACCTTTGATGTATGTTGCCATCAATTACCAAAAAGGGGGAGATTGAAAGCACAAGTGCTCCCTGGGTGATTTTGATAATTAATGACAACATATCTCTTGTTGGACTAATACTTTTACCTAGTATGTTTCAGACAAGTTCAACAAAATAAGTGGCATGGACTAAAGGATGTGGAACCCCTTCAAGATGCTAAGGACAAAGGATTAGCTCAAGCTTCAAGATCAAGACTCTACATTTTCTATTTTTAGTGATCCAAGATCACATTGAGTCTATAGGAAAATCCAATACTATCAAGAGCGGATGAGGTGTTGCTTGATGAGGTTCTTGCTTCATAGTGCTTAGTGATATGCTCCAAAACCCTCAACTACCTTACCCACATCCACATATGACCTAAACCAAAAGTCAAACTCGGCCCCATCGATTCTTTCTATCCGGCGCCACCGAGTTCAGATGTCATAGCCACTGCCACAAACCCTAGGCAAATCGGTCTCACCAATAGGGATCTCGGTCACACCGAGATGGGGTTGTAATATCTTTGTTTCCCTTCGTAACGTTTCAGTCCTACCGAGATGAGTGATCGGTCCCACCGAGATTGCAATGTAAACTCCCTGTTTCCCTTTTGTAACATTTCGGTCCCACCGAAATGAGAAAATCGGTCCCACCGAGTTTACCTGACCAACTCTCTGGTTAGCTTATTACCAAAATCGGTCCCACCGAGTTTGTGTAATCGGTCACACCGAGATTACGTTATGCCCTAACCTTAACCATATCGGTCCTACCGAGTTGCTTCTCAGTCCCACCGAAAATCCTAAAGGTCACTAGGTTTGCTAAATCGTTCCGACCGAGTTTCTCAATTCGGTCTCACCGAGATTGGTAAATTGTGTGTAACGGTTAGTTTTTGTGTGGAGGCTATATATGCCCCTCCACCCACTTTTCATTCATGGAGAGAGCCATCAGAACATACCTACACTTACAATACACATTTTCTGAGAGAGAACCACCTACTCATGTGTTGAGGCCAAGATATTCCATTCCCACCATATGAATCTTGATCTGTAGCCTTCCCCAAGTTGCTTTCCACTAAAATCTTCTATCCACCAAATCCATATCCTGTGAGAGAGAGTTGAGTGTTGGGGAGACTATCATTTGAAGCACAAGAGCATGGAGTTCATCATCAACACACCATTTGTTACTTCTTGGAGAGTGGTGTCTCCTAGATTGGCTAGGTGTCACTTGGGAGCCTCCGACAATATTGTGGAGTTGAACCAAGGAGTTTGTAAGGGCAAGGAGATCACCTGTTTCGTGAAGATCTACCGCTAGTGAGGCAAGTCCTTCGTGGGCGATGGCCATGATGGGATAGACAAGGTTGCTTCTTCGTGGACCCTTCGTGGGTGGAGCCCTCCGTGGACTCGCGCAACCGTTACCCTTCGTGGTTTGAAGTCTCCATCAACGTGGATGTACGATAGCACCACCTATCGGAACCACGACAAAAACATCCGTGTCTCCAATTGCGTTTGAATTCTCCAAACCCTTCCCCTTACATTCTTGCAAGTTGCATGCTTTACTTTCCGCTGCTCATATACTCTTAGCATGCTTGCTTCATATGTATTGTGTTTGTTAAACTTGTGCCAAAACTCCACTTCAAGTTAAAGAAATTAAAAACTGCAACTTTTGGTACTTAGTGTCTAATCACCCCCCTCTAGACACGTCTTCTCGATCCTTTCACGAACCGTAAGCAAGGACGGTAACATCGCTGACGTCCATAGTATACTATCTTGCCATTGCATTATGAAACCCCTAGCCATATTTTGCGTCACTTTCCTATCGAGACTAGCCATTTGAGTATTGTCGGGCAATGTTACTTGTGCGGTTTAGTGATACACGTTCTGCATAGCTATCATAGCATGCATATGTCACAGTATTATCTCTTGTGTTATCAATTGTTCCCACATATACATCATTGCTATCTTGGTTCAAATATTTCGCATAAGTGGCCAAAGAGAAGTATCAAAAGAGAATCAAAAGCTTTTAAGCAAATAGAAAACAAAGAGCTTGTAAGCAATAGCCATCGCATCGCCACATTGCATATCATATAGCCACATTTGATCATCTTCGATCATTGTGAGAGAATCATCGGGAATCATACATCTATAGCATACTTGCGATAGAAGTCGTATTTCATTTCTCATAGGGTTCGTGCACAAGTGTTGTATCTTGCCTATTGAGCAATTGTGCTAGCGTCTTTCTAGAGTTGTGCAACAAGAGCATTTTCCGAGGATTCCACATTTTAAGCTCATTTCTTGGTTGCACGACCCCATTTATCTATCTGTGCATGTGTTTCCCGGTGCTACATATTGCTATTGATCTACTTGTTTCACTTGCAAATTTGTGAATCTCCTTCAACATTATTGAATCTTGCTAACAGTTGCATAAATTTTGTGCCACCATCCTCACCAAGCTACTCCAAAAGCTTTATTTGTGTAGGTGTGAGAATTGATAAGATCTGATACCGATTGTGCTTTTTCCATAATACTACATTGGGTGATCTTTGATCCATCTTCAACATCGGATAAGGTACATTTGGTCTAGTTCTTTCCTTTCTTCCACTCAAACATTTTCTTGAGATGATGGATAGGCCAAACACTTCTACCAACCCACTCTTCATCGAGCAAGAAGAGGAGCCGAACAACTACGTCACCAAGAATCAATTATTCGGGGAGCATAGATCTTTGCATCAAGAAAATAAAGCATTGGGAACTGCATCGATCAACTCGCCACTAACTTTCGGCAATCCGAACAATACAAAAGGGACAATCCTGACGACAAGCTATCATCGCAAATGGAAGACTTCTGTGCCTTGATGGTCAACCATTCTTCTACAATATCGTCATCATCAAGATGGCGCCACTAAAGCCGGCACTCTTCGGACACTTCTTCGGATGCAAGTTTCCCCCGAGCTTGTCCGCATTGTCGCCAAGATCATGAAGATCATCAAGCTCCACAAAACCCTTTTCATGACAATGGTTTACAAGACCGCCTACGGGAACATGAACGACATAGTCGCCAAGCAAACGATCCCATGGAACAAGAGCAAGCTCCAATACGCCAAGATCACCAAGAAAACCAAGACGGCGACGCCCTCAGACACGAGCAACAATGTCGTGAGGAACAATCCCTTGAAGCCCAACATGCTCTACGTGAAGCAACTGACAACATACAAGAGCGCAACTGCCAAGTATGTTTACAAGAAGAGGCCCTCCGACAAGAGCGACAAGGAGAAGCCCCACACCTTGAGGAGCGCCAAGAGATGAAGAACCATGCAAGAACTCCATGCGCTCAATGTCAAGCTAATCAAGCGGGGCATGAGGAACAAGCGATTTAAGGCCCTCAACCATGGCAAGAGCGTCATCACCATTGCCCCCAGTGCATTGAAGAGCAACGCTACGGCAAGCTCAAGTTCAACATGCCAAAGTTTTTCGGAAGCAATGATCCCGAAGACTACCTCTCATGGGAATTGAAGGTCGGGAAGATATTCCATCTTCACAATTATGAAGAGGAAAAGAAAATTGCCATGGCCTCACTTGAATTCCAAGACCAAGTTCTCATTTGGTGGGAGCAAGTCATCGAGCGGCGACAAGCTAAAGGTGACCCACCCATCACAACATGGAATCAAATGAAGGAGGTCATGAGAACGTGTTTTGTGCCAACATACTATAGTCGAGATCTCCTCAAGAAATTGCAACTTCTCCAACAAGGCATCAAGTCCGTTGAAGAATACCACAAAGAGATGGAAATTGCAATGATACGAGCCAATGTCACGGAACATAATGAGGAAACTATGGCATGCTTCTTGAATGGCCTAAACCATCCCGTCAAGAAATTCGCGGATTTCCAACCTTACATGAACCTCATCGAGCTAGTGCACCAAGACACCAAGGCGGAGCGACAGGTGCAAGAAGATGTCAAGTACACCAAGTACTCTTCCAAGACATACGGTTATTTCACTCAAGCTTCAACAACTATGATGACTTCTACTTCGACAAAAGATTGACCAAGCAACGGCGACAAGTCAACTTACAAGAAAACTTGGACACCTTCAACTCCTCGTCCTCCTACAAGCAACTTCAAGCCGATAGATTCATCATCAACTACACAAATAGATGAGACCGTCAAGACGAGTTCCATCAAATGCTTCACATGTCAAGGCCAAAGCCACGAGACGTTTGAGTACCCTACTCGGTGCACCATGATCGCCAATGATGACAACACCTATGACTCCACGAGTGAGGAAGAAATGGAGGCACTTGAACAGGTGGCCATGCACTGATACGTCTCCATCGTATCTACTTTCCCAAACACTTTTGCCCTTGTTTTGGACTCTAACTTGCATGATTTGAATGGAACTAACCTGGACTGACGCTGTTTTCAGCAGAATTACCATGGTGTTATTTATGTGCAGAAACAAACGTTTTCGGAATGACCTGAAACTTCACGGAGCAACTTTTTGGAAAATATAAAAAAATACCTGCAAAAGATGAAGGCCAGGGGGCCCACCACCTATCCACGAGGGTGGGGGCGCGCCCCCTACCTCGTGGGCCCCCTGGTGCCTCTGCGACTCCAACTCCAACTCTATATATTGTGTTTCGGGGAGAAAAAAACAAGAGAGAAGGATTCATCGTGTTCTACAATACGGAGCGGCCGCCAAGCCCTAAAACCTCTCGGGAGGGCTGATATGGAGTCCGTTCGGGGCTCCGGAGAGGGGAATCCATTGCCATCCTCATCATCAACCATCTTCCATCACCAATTTCATGATGCTAACCGCCGTGCGTGAGTAATTCCATTGTAGGCTTGCTAGACGGTGATGGGTTGGATGAGATTTATCATGTAATTGAGTTAGTTTTGTTAGGGTTTGATCCCTAGTATCCACTATGTTCTGAGATTGATGTTGCTATGACTTTGCTATGCTTAATGCTTGTCACTAGGGCCCGAGTGCCATAATTTCAGATCTGAACCTATTATGTTTTCATCAATATATGAGTGTTCTTGATCCTATCTTGCAAGTCTATAGTCACCTATTATGTGTTATGATCCGTTAACCCCAAAGTGACAATAATTGGGATACTTACCTGTGATGACCGTAGTTTGATGAGTTCATGTATTCACTATGTGTTAATGCTTTGTTTCGGTACTCTATTGAAAGGAGGCCTTAATATCCCTTAGTTTTCGTAAGGACCCCGCTACCACGAGAGGGTAGGACAAAAGATGTCATGCAAGTTCTTTTCCATAAACACGTATGACTATATTCGGAATACATGCCTACATTACATTGATGAACTGGAGCTAGTTTTGTGTCACCCTAGGTTATGACTGTTACATGATGAACCGCATCCGGCATAATTCTCAATCACCGATCCATTGCCTACGAGCTTTCCATATATTGTTCTTCGCTTATTTACTTTTCCGTTGCTATTGCTATCATCACTACAAAATACCAAAAACATTACTTTTACTACTATTACCTTTTGCTACCGTTACCACTACTATCATATTACCTTGCTACTAAACACTTTGCTGCAGATATTAAGTTTCCAGGTGTGGTTGAATTGACAACTCAGCTGCTAATACTTGAGAATATTCTTTGGCTCCCCTTGTGTCGAATCAATAAATTTGGGTTGATTACTCTACCCTCGAAAACTGTTGTGATCCCCTATACTTGTGGGTTATCATGCACCATCAAGTGAATGAAGATGAAGACAATCAAGTCTTTTGTGACAATTATTCGAGCCCCGCACTTGTTATCTCCAAGGTCTTGACACTTCAACACCAACAAGATGAAGACCAATGTTGCCATATCTTCCACACCAAAGCGACCATCAATGGACATTCCATCGAAGTCATCATCGACGGAGGTAGCTGCCACAATTTGGCAAGTGAAGAGCTATGTTCCAAGATACAATTGGTCAATATGAAGCATCCTCGTCCCTACAAGGTCCAATGGCTTAGCGACTCCAGCACCATTCAAGCGGAGCACATCGTTGAAGTCTCCTTCAAGATTGGCGCCTATGAGGACACCTTGAAGTGTGATGTGGTCATGTGGCTCGTATGTCCGTATGCTATCTCCTCTTAGGATGAACTTTGAAATTCGACCGTGGCGTCACCCAGAACGAGCGTATCGGTCACTATAGATTCAAGATGAAGGGAAAGGAGTACGTGCAAGTCAAGTGATCACCGACAAGCAAGCATCTACCCATCATGGAGAGAACAGTGAGCAAGTGAACCACCCAAAAGAAAGTGAGCGCCATAAGCCCAAATTGAGTGCCTCCACGATGAGCGACAAGGAAAACTTAGTGCTTTTAGCCACCAAAAGAGACATGAGGGATGTGAGTGAGAGCCCATTGAGTGTTCTTCACTTTGTACTTGTGTGCAAAGATGAAGCGGTGAGGACTTATACTTCACGGCATCTACGTTTGGTGTTGTCTTGTTTATTGTAGGAATTCAAGGACGTGTTCCCCGATGAGCTACCTCCTGGAAATCCTTCACTTCGCGACATCGAACACCGCATCGACCTCATTCCAGGTGCACCTTTATCGAATAAGGCACCATACCGCGTCAACCCTGATGAGACAAAAGAGATTTGACGGCAAGTCCAACATCTCATGGAGAATGGGTATGTACGCGAGAGCTTAAGTCCATGTGCCGTTCTGGTCATTCTTGTGCCTAAGAAAGATGGCACCTATCTGTTGGGGAACGTAGCATGCAATTTCAAAAAAATTCATACGCTCATGCAAGATCTATCTAGGAGATGCATAGCAATGAGAGGGGGAGAGTGTGTCCATGTACCCTCGTTGTCTGAAAGCGGAAGCATTTGACAGCGCGGTGATGTAGTCGAACTTCTTCTCGTTCCGACCGATCAAGCACCGAATGTACGGCACCTCCGAGTTCTGCACACGTTCAGCTTGATGACGTCCCTCGAACTCTTGATCCAGCAGTCGAGGGAGAGTTTCATCATCACAACGGTGTGGTGACGGTGATGGTGAAGTAATCCACGCAGGGCTTCGCATAAGCACTACGTGAATATGACCGGAGGCGTAAACTGTGGAGGAGGGCGCCACACACGGCTAACAATGTTTCTTGTGTGTTCTAGCGGTGCCCCACACATATATTGAAGGAAATATGGCCTAGAGGCAATAATAAAGTTGTTATTTATATTTTCTTATATCATGATAAATGTTTATTATTCATGCTAGAATTGTATTAACCAGAAACTTAGTACATGTGTGAATACATAGACAAAAACAGAGTGTCCCTAGTATGCCTCTACTTGACTAGCTCGTTAATCAAAGATGGTTAAGTTTCCTGACCATATACATGTGTTGTCATTTTATGAACAGGATCACATCATTAGGAGAATGATGTGATGGACAAGACCCATCCATTAGCTTAGCATAATGACCGTTTAGTTTTATTGCTATTGCTTTCTTCATGACTTATACATATTCCTCTGACTGTGAGATTATGCAACTCCCGAATACCGGAGGAACTCCTTGTGTGCTATCAAACGTCACAACGTAACTGGGTGATTATAAAGATGCTCTACAGGTGTCTCCGAAGGTGTTTGTTGGGTTGGCATAGATCAAGATTAGGATTTGTCACTCCGAGTATCGGAGAGGTATCTCTGGGCCCTCTTGGTAATGCACATCACTATAAGCCTTGCAGGTAATGTGACTAATGAGTTAGTTATGGGATGATGCACTATGGAACGAGTAAAGAGACTTGCCGGTAACAAGATTGAACTAGGTATGATGATACTGGCGATCGAATCTCGGGCAAGTAACATACCGATGACAGAGGGAATAACGTATGTTGTTATTGCGGTTTGACCAATAAAAATCTTCATAGAATATGTAGGAACCAAATTGATCATCCAGGTTCTGCTTTTGGCTATTGACCAGAGATGTGTCTCGGTCATACCTACATAGTTCTCGAACCCGTAGGGTCTGCACGGTTAGCGTTTGATGATGATTTGTATTATGAGTTATGTGTTTTGGTGACCGAAGTTTGTTCGGAGTCCCAGATGAGATCACGGACATGACGAGGAGTCTCGAAATGGTCGAGCGGTAAAGATCCATATATTGGAAGGTTATATACGGACACCGAAATGGTTCCGAGATTTTTCGGAGTACCGGGAGGTTACCGGAACCCCCGGGGAAACTTAATGGGCCTCATGGGCCATAGTGGAGAGGAGGAGGCAGGCCATAGGACGTTGCGCCCCCCTAGCAGTCCGAATTGGACTAGGGGTGGGGGCGCGGCCTCCCTATCCTTCTCCCTCTCCCCCTCTTTCCCCTTTCCCCCTCTCCATTGGAAGGAAGGGGGAGCCGACTAGGACTAGGAGTCCTAGTGGGACTCCCCCACTTGGCGCACCCCTAGGGCTGGCCGGCCTCCCCTCTCCTCCTTTATATACGAGGGTGGGGGCACCCCAAAGGCACATCAATTGTTCTATTAGCCATGTGCGGTGCCCCCCTCCACTGTTTACTCCTCCGGTCATAGTGTCGTAGTGCTTAGGCAAGCCCTGCGCAGATCACATCACCGTCACCGTCACCACAACATCGTGCTGACGAAACTCTCCCTCGACCCTCTGCTAGATCAAGAGTTCGAGGGACGTCATCGAGCTGAACATGTGCTGAACTCGGAGGTGCCATATGTTCGGTACTAGATCGGTTGGACCGTGAAGATGTTCGACTACATCAACCATGTTAACCTAATGCTTCCGCTTTCGGCCTATGAGGGTACGTGGACACACTCTCCCCCTCTCGTTGCTATGCATCTCCTAGATAGATCTTGCATGATCATAGGATTTTTTTTGAAATTGCATAATATGTTACCCAACAGTGGCATCCGAGCCAGGTCTATGCGTAGATGACATGCACTAGTAGAACACAATGATTTGTGGGCGATAATAGTCGTACTGCATACCACCAACGTCTTATTTTGATTCGGCGGTATTGTTGGATGTAGCGGCCCGAACCAACATTACATGACCATGTTCATGAGACCGGTTCTACCGACGTGCTTTTGCACACAGGTGGCTGGCGGGTGTCTATTTCTCCAACTTTAGTTCAATCGAATTTGACTATGACCGGTCCTTGTTGAAGGTTAAGACAGCACACTTGACGAAAAATTGTCGTGGTTTTGATGCGTAGGTAAGAACGGTTCTTGCTATAAACCCGTAGCAGCCACGTAAAACTTGCAACAACAAAGTAGAGGACGTCTAACTTGTTTTTGCAGGGCATGTTGTGATGTGATATGGTCAAGACGTGACGAGATATAAATTGTTGTGTGAGATGATCTTGTTTTGTAAAAGTTATCGGCAACTGGCAGGAGCCTTATGGTTGTCGCTTTATTGTATGAAATGCAATCGCCATGTAATTGCTTTACTTTATCACTAAGAGGTAGCGATAGTCATAGAAGCAATAGTTGGCAAGACGATGATGACCCACAAGTATAGGGGATCAATTGTAGCTATTTTCGATATGTAAGAGTGTCGAACCCAACGAGGAGCAGAAGGAAATGACAAGTAGTTTCCGTAAGGTATTGTTTGCAAGTGCTGAAATTGTAAATAGCGGAGTAGTATGATAGCAAGATAATTTGTAACGACCAAGTAATGATAATAGTAACAAAAGTGCAGCAAGGTAGCCCAATCCTTTCGAGGCAAAGGACAGGACAAAACAGTCTCTTATGATAAGCAAAGCCTTATTGAGGGTCCACGGGAATTTCATCTAGTCACTTTCATGATGTTGGTTTGATTTGTGTTCGCTACTTTGATAATTTGTTATGTGGGTGGACCGGTGCTTAGGTGTTGTTCCTACTTGAACAAACCTACTACTCATGATTAACCCTCCCGCAAGCATCCGCAACTACGAGAAAAGTATTAAGAATAAATTCTAACCATATCATTAAACTTTTGGATCCAATCGGTCCCTTACGAAATAGCGCATAAACTGGGGTTTGAGCTTCTGTCCTCTCGCAACCCACCATCTAATTGCTACTCCACAATGCATTCCCTTAGGCCCAAATATGGTGAAGTGTCATGTAGTCGACGTTCACATGACACCACTAAGGGAATAACAACATACATACTATCAAAATATCTAACACATATCACGTTCACATGATTACTTGCAACATGATTTCTCGCGTGACCTCAAGAACAAATGTAACTACTCACAAATGATAAACATGTTCATGATCAGAGAAGTATTAAATATCATAATGGATTTGAACATATAATCCTCCACCAAATAAACCATATAGTAATCAACTACAAGATGTAATGAACACTACTAGTCACCCACAATCACCAATCTATAGTTCCGGTAACAAGATTGAATACAAGAAATGAACTAGGATTTGAGAGGAGATGGTCTTGTTGACGATGTTGATGGAGATTGCCCTCCCCAAGATGGGAGAGTTGTTGGTGATGATGACGACGATGATTTCCCCCTCCGGGAGGGAAGTTCCCCCGGCAGAATCACTCCGCCGGAGGGCAAAAGTGCTCCTACGCAAGTTCCACCTCGAGGGAGCCGCGCTTCATCCCGAAAGTCTTCTCCTTATTTTTTTCTAGGTCAAAATGACTTATATACCAAAAGATGGGCACTGGAGGTGGGCCGAGGAGGCCACAACCCACCAGGGCGCGCCTAGGTGGGTTGTGCCCACCTGGTGGCCCCTTCTGGTGTTTATTGGCTCTAGTATTTATTAAATAATCCATAAAAAATCTCCTTGAAATTTCTGCTCATTTCGAGCTGTGTAGAATAGGTGGCCTGACGTAGCTTTTCCGGGTCCAGATTTCCAGCTGCCGGAATTCTCCCTCTTGGTGTGTTCCTTGCAAATTATGAGAGAAAAGGCATTAGAATTACTCCGAAAAGCATTACTATGAATAAAAATATTATAAATAACAGTAAGAAAACATGATGCAAAATGGACGTATCAACTCCCCCAAGCTTAGACCTCGCTTGTCCACAAGCGAAAACTGAAATCAAAAAACATGTCCACATGCTTTGAGAGAGAGGTGTCGATAAAAACAAAATACAGGCATAGAAGCATCATGTTGATTATTATAACAGAAACAACATTAAAATAGGAATTTTATCATAGAACTTTTATCATATACTTCTCATGAATAATTAATAGTTCATCACACAATCGAAGTATAAAGCAAAAACACTATTAGAAACCAACAAACTATGTTCTCAGTCAACTTTGCAACTACAATTCATCATCTTTTTAGGAAGGGTCACGTGTCATTGCCTTTAGGCAAGTCCACATAATCAACCATCATATAGTCTTCTATGATTTCTAACACTCACCTCGTACCCATGAGCAAAACGTTTCAACCGGACACATAGAAAGATAGGGGCTTATAGTTTTGCCTCCCAACATACTCACCTCAAGGGTGATGTCAACGATAATAACTCATGCCATCTATATTCAATTGGACATATGTGCCTAGATATTTCCTCACGACATGATGCTTGCCAAAAGAGAAAAATAAAAGGAATAGAGAGAAAAACTTTGACTCTTTGCATAAAAGTAAAAGATAGGCCCATCGCAGAGGGAAGCAGAGGTTGCCATGCGCTTATTTGTTTGTATGCTCAATCCCTTAGTGCAAGATAATGTCACATTGTATTGCCCCATGAGATGATAACCTTTATTATGCAGTCTGTCGCTTTTATTCGTTGTCATCCAAGTCCGTACAGTGATCAATTTTCTCTTACACTAAATGATCTCACACTTTTAGAAGCAATTTTTATTGCCTTTTTGCACCAATGACAACTTACTTGAGGGATCTTGCTCAATCGCTAGGTACGTATTGTGGACACTTGAAAAAGATTTGGGTTTAACAGTTTTCAGATGCACAAGTAGTATCTCTACTTAGTGCGGAATTTCTAGCTAGCAAAGATAGGGGGAAAACATCACATGTTAAAGGATCTATGACAATGTGACTTCTATGTGAATATAAACAAACATAAACCATTAAGGCCCTATTCGGCAGCTCTCCAACTCCGCATAATACGGGAGCGGACGGTGCGCCAGTTTTACAACTTCACAAAAATGCACTGCAAGCTGCTCCAGGAGCAGAGCCACGGAGCGGAGGGCTACCGAACACGGCCTAAGTTGTCTTCCTTGTCCAACGTCAACAATTTTGGCATATAATATTTTGATGAGGGCTCACAATCACAAAAGATTTCTAGGATAGTATATCTATATGTGAATCTTCTCTTCCCTTATTAATTCTTTCATGAGTTGCATCATTGACTAATGCTATGTTTGTCAATCTCTAATAATTTTTTTTACTTATACTTTTCCTTATGTGGTGTCATGTGTCGGAATTCGGGTTCCGGCAAAACCCTTGAGGTTTGAACACTGGGGTGAGCACAAAGATCTCTCCCCCTCTCTAGCTCGCACACTCTACGATCTCACGGCCTAGCTCGATGAACCCAAAGAACACGAGACGCAAGATTTATACTGGTTCAGGCCACCGTTGTGGTGTAATGCCCTACTCTAGTGTGGTGTGGTGGATTACCTCTTGGGTTGAGATGAATAGTTACAAGGGAAGAACAGCCTCGCGAGGAGAGGTGTTCTTGTGCTTGGTGAACTTGGGTGGTTGTGGTGCTTATGGATTCGATCTAGGTCTGAATCCGCCTGTATCCCTCCTCTCTCTCTCTATGGTGGTGGCTAGTCCTATTTATAGAGGCACTGGTCCTCTTCCCAAATATTGAGCGACCCTGCTTGACATGTGGCGATCAATTGGACGTGGGCGTCTCCGCTTCCCCACACAGCCTTGATATCCGCTTGGCTAGGCGGCCACGGCGTCCCACACAGTTATTTCCCCTTGCTGGCAACGCACCCCCCGACTCCTTCGCTTCCTCGAACCTCGGCTTCCTTTCCCAATCCAACCTGAGCTCAGTCCTCCCCATTGTCATGGCGCCGAACCGGGCGCAGAAAGGGAAGAAGCCCCTGTCCCCAGCCAACCCGCCTCTTGCCGTCGAGCCCGATGTTGGCCGATCGTGGGTGCTCAATGAGGAGGCCATGGACAAGGTCCGCCTTGCGCTTGCCACAAGCTTCAACGAATGGGGTAGGACGGTGGCCTGGCCGGCGTCCCGAGCCTCTGTCGATAGAGCAGCCACCGAGGTCCAGTTCTTCGTTGATGCCCTGTGGGTCGGTCTGGTTCCCCCCTTCTCTGCCTTCTTCAGCGCCGTGCTTTCCCATTACCAGATTCATCTGCTGCACATAGATCCCCAATCCATCGCTCTTCTTGTCATCTTCACCTTCGCCTACGAGGCCATGGTGGGCATCGCCCCCTCTATGGCCCTTCTGCACCATTTCTTATCGCTGCACCTGACCGACCCTCGGGAACGCTTGGGGTGCCTGAGCTTCGAGGCCGTGGCGGTGACGGCCGGCTCGTGGATTGACTTTGAGCTGCCTCCATCAGCGAGCGGGTTCCAGACGTGATGGGTGTATGTGGATGTCAGAGTGTTAGCCCTTTGCTCTCGCCTCCGTCTGTCACCGCCGTTCCCAGCTCCGGCTGGGCTCATGAGAAGCTTACGAGCCCCCGCCTTGCCTTCGTCTGGCTCCAGATGAGGAGGTTGAAAGACCTTGGCTTGACCGCGCCCATGGTGATGAAGGAGTTCCTCCGACGCCGCGTCACCCACTTCAGCGCCATTCCCAGCCGATGTGGGCCTTATCTGTCAGCCCGGATCGCATGATGCTCCTAGAGTCAGAGCTTCCGCTTGAGGCATGAAGAACAGTGCTCGAGGTCCTGGCGGGCAACCCCTCGCCAGCCGATATGCCACCGGTGGGTTGTTGTAACACTCACGATGCGGCTATATCTCCCATGTGTCGGAGCATGACTTAGAGGCATAACCGCATTGTAGGCAATTTCGCAAGAGGGGTAATCTTTACACATCCCATGTACTGAATAAGAAAGAGGTACAGAGTTGGCTTACAATCGCCACTTCACACAATACATAAATATAGCATTACAATTATCCAGATACAATCAAGGTCCACCTACGGAACTAAAATAAAGACAACCCAAATGCATAAGATCCCCGATCGCCCCAACTAGGCTCCACTACTGATCGTCTGGAAAGGAAACGTAGTAATGTCAAGAGTCCTCATCGAACTCCAACTTGAGCTCAGTCGCATCTCCTAGAATGGTGTCATCGGTACCTGCATCTAGTTTTGGAAGTAATCTGTGAGTCACGGGGACTCAGCAATCTCACACCCTCGCGATCAAGACTATTTAGGCTTATGGGTAGGGAAAAGGTATGAGGTGGAGCTGCAGCAAGCACTAGCATATATGGTGGCTAACATACGCAAATGAGAGCGAGAAGATAGAGGCAAGGCACGGTCGATAATCTATGATCAAGAAGTGATCCTAGAACTACTTACGTTCAAGCCTAACATGAAGCCGTGTTCACTTCCTGGACTCCGCCGAAAAGAGGCCATCACGGCTACACATGCTATTGATTCATTTTAATTAAGTTAAGTTTCAAGTTTTCTACAACCGAACATTAACAAATTCCCATCTGCCCATAACCGTGGGCACGGCTTTCCAAAGTTCAAATCCCTGCAGGGGTGTTCCAACTTAGCCCATCACAAGCTCTCACGGTCAACGAAGGATATTCCTTCTCCCAGGACGGCCTGATCAGACTCGGAATCCCGGTTACAAGACATCTCGACAATGATAAAACAAGTCCAGCAAGACCACCCGTTGTGCCGACAAATCCCGATAGGAGCTGCACATATCTCGTTCTCAGGGCACACCGGCTAAGCTAAGCGTACGGGAGCCAACGTAACCCAAGTTGCCAAGGGACGGCCCCGCACGGTGCTCTAGGGTGGACCAACACTTAGAGAAGCACTGGCCCGGGGGTTTAAAATAAAGATGACCCTTGAGTCCGCGAAACCCAAGGGAAAAAGGCTAGGTGACAAATGGTAAAACCAAGGTTGGGCCTTGCTGGAGGAGTTTTATTCAAGGCGAACTGTCAAGGGGTTCCCATTATAACCCAACCATGTAAGGAACGTGAAATCAAGGAACATAACACCGGTATGACGGAAACTAGGGCGGAAAGAGTGGAACAAAACACCAGGCATAAGGCCGAGCCTTCCACCCTTTACCAAGTATATAGATGCATTAAAGTAAACAAGATATAATAATGATATCCCAACTATAAACATGTTCCAACAAGGAACAAACTCCAATCTTCACCTGCAACTAGCAACGCGATAAGAGGGGCTGAGCAAAGCGGTAACATAGTCAAACAACGGTTTGCTAGGACAAGGTGGGTTAGAGGTTTGATATGGCAATATGGGAGGCAGGATAAAGCATGTGGTAGGTATCGCGGCATAGGCATAGCAATAGAGTGAGCAACTAGCAAGCAAAGATAGAAGTGACTTCGAGGGTATGGTCATCTTGCCTGCAAAGTTCTCCGAGTTGACGTAAGCTTGATCCTCGTAAGCGTTCTCAATGGGGTCCTCGATCACGTACTCGTCTCCCGGATCTACCCAAAGCAAGAAAACAAGCAAAGGGAACCACAATCAACCATGGTGCAATGCGCAAGCAACATGATGCAAAACAAGGCATGATATACGGGATGTGATATGCAATGCATATGCGTGGTCCGGAAGGAAAAGATTGAACCAGGCCTCAACTTGTCAAACCAAGAGCACCGCTAGAAATATGAGTTGATTTCGGTCGAAATCGATATACAGATCACAGGAATCGGATGCACGGTTTGCAAATGGCAAGCAAAACAATAATGGCACAAAGCTGCGATTAACAGCATGATGCCATCTAAATGCATCAAAAAAATAAGCTACTGCACTCTAACATAGCAACAAAGAACATGGCAGTGATCCACTCAAGATTCTTGAAAAAATATGAACACTGAGCTACGGCTAAATCACTCAATAGCAGGTTCAAACAAGCATGGCAAAAGTGCAAAAGATATCAGGTTCACAGACTTATTGAAAATAACATGTCAGGATTTAACATCAGGAAGCAATGTTTAGAGCAAGATAACAACATGCTACAGGAACATATCATGGCAAAGCAAGGGATGGCATGAAACTAATCAAAGCATATAACAAAAATCCTTTACTCACCATAAGCCAAAAAGGATCAGAAGGTATGATGGCACCCATGAAAACATAGCAAGTTTCGTTAACAGATTCAGACTCAGCAGAAAACTGGGCATGTCAAAAACGGAGTTACGTAGGCATGTTTGCGAGCTCGATGCACTCACCACAAGGCATTGCATGACAAACTAAGCATACACCCAGCAAGAAGACATGATCAATAAGCTAACCATGGCAAGAACACTCTCATAGCATGCACGGATCAACTACAACAACCTTGGCAAAATTGAATAACACGTAAACAATCTGCCAGGAACATTTTATAGCAAAAGCAGAGCAAGATTGAGGGCTAGGGTACTCCATAATTGCAAAGAAAGACATGGATGGATAGAACATAACAATATCTCAAAATCATCCTTACTGAACATGCTCAAAAGAGGCATGAATCACTCTGTAGCAATAAGAATACATGGCTAAAAATAACATCAGGGAAATGACTTAGAAGAATTCTAAGTCCCTGAAATCAGCAACATCACGACAGCTACTTTGCATGCTTGTGCTAGTCACCACATTGATCACAAAAATACATGGCATACACCCCTGTAAAGATGGCATGGCATAGCCCAAAACACATGTAGGGCTCAAGTTCATAGGAGGCACACATTAAACATGGAAAAAATGACAAATGTCCATAATCTGATAAGAAACAGAAACTAACATTATATAGCACTCTTGCAACAAAATTTAGGGCATCAAGATGAACTCAAACAAGCCGGATGCAATGGAATGAAATGAAGAGGACCTCGAGAAGAACAATTTGATATATCACGCGCGCAAAATGGAGCTACGGATGCAAAGTTATGATGCGATGAACATGCCAGAAAATATTAGGGACTTAGGCAGAAAACGGGGTCAACCCTAGAATTTGGATCTGGATCTGGGGACACGCTTCCCGAGGATCAACGGAGCTCTCGCCGGAGCTCTTGAACTTGCCAGAGTTCTTCAAAGACGGCGACCGGAGACGTAGGGAACATCGGAGGAGGCCGGAATCGGGGTCGGCGGCGAGGTAGCGGAGGACGGCGCGGCTCGCGGGGCGCGGTGGCGGAGGGCGGCGCGGCTTGCGGGGCGCGGTGGCGGAGGGCGGCGCGGAACCGTCGTGGCGGAGGCGGAGGACGGCGTGGCCGGCGAGGTAGCGGATCGGCGGCGGGGCGAAGGAGCGAGGCGGCGGAGCGGACGGACGCGCGCACGGGCCGGGTGGGCCCCGCCTGGGCCCCGGCAGGCCGGCGCGCGGGCAGGCGCGGCAAAGTGGGCGCGCGGCTCGGTGAACCAGCGGGCGACTCGTGGTGGCGGTGGAGGTGGCGGACACGTCCGGCCGGTGGGGATTTCGTCCGGCGGCGAAGAGGGGAAAAAGCTAGGGTTTCATCCGGGATTTGGGGGGGGGGCATCTATTTATACATAGAAGGAGCTAGGAGACTCCAAATGAGGTGCGGTTTTCGGCCACGCGATCGTGATCGAACAGCCGAGAGGATGGAGGGGGTCTAGCTGGGTATTGGGCCACTTTGGAGGGGTGTTGGGCTGCAACACACACGAGGCCTTTACGGTTCCTCGGTTAACCATTGGAGTATCAAACGAAGTCCAAATGGCACGAAACTTGACATGCAGTCTACCAGTATAATACCAAGGCCGCTTGGAAAGTCTCGGCCCAATCCGAGAACGTTTAACACTCAGACACGAAAAGAGGAAAAAGGGGACACCGGAGGACATAGGAGTGCCGGAATGCAAAATGGACAACGGGGAAAATGCTCGGATGCATGAGACGAACATGTATGCAAATGCGATGCACATGATGACATGATATGAGATGCATGACATGGACAAAAAGGAAAACGAAGACAAAACCCAACCACGAGGGAATATCATAACTTAGTGCCGAAGATGGCAAGAGTTGGAATACAAATATGACAAGGTACATACGGGGCGTTACAGCTGTCTCTTATACTGCTACCCGAACAGGATGGAGTTCACGGGGCAGATGCCCCCCTTTGACGAATGGGGGCTGCGTCCAGTTGGCCTTAAGGGGTCCCGTGAGAACCCCGTCATTGTGGTTCCCATCTTTGCTGCCAGCGCCGAACTTGCCCCAAGAGTGGACGCAGGGGGGCAAGCATCACAGGAAGCTGCAGGCGCGGGCGGCACGGTGTTGGAGCCGCCCGCAGTTCCTGAGGCGTCAACTTCGGGAGCCCACAACGCCCGCACTGAGGAAGCAGTTGAAGTGGCGACGCAACCCGCTGCTCCCGAGGCGAAAGCTCCCGAGGCCTCTGGAGGCCGTCACAAGGCGGTATTGATGGCTCTCCCCAGCTTGGCGCTCCTGAAGTCATCCCCTCAGGCGCTTCACCAGCCGCGTCCTGCGCTGGTCACCACGCCCAACGCTTCGGCCGGCTCCGTGTAGACTTCGATGCGCTCCGAAGAGGAAGGGGTCCCCAAGCTGCGGCAGCGGAGCTTCCGGCCGTTGAAATAGAGGAAGTACATAGCCATAGATGAGTAAGTACCTCATCTTTGTTATTCCTTGAGTGTTGCTTCCCTTCTTGATGGTGGCTCTTCAGGATCCCATCTGCTAAGGCCACGAAGCCCCTCGGGAAGCGAAATCCTCCTGCCTCGAATCTCCTGCTGGCCTTGGGCTTCCCAGGCCAACATGCTGCCCCCGTGGCGAGGTCGGCTGGAGAGGCAGACGCGCTAGCTTGGCGTCTTGAGCCCGTGCTCCTGATGTCTCTTCTTCGTGGCCTCGTTGGGGGTGTGACAAGCGTGCTAAGGACTCCTCCTCTGGTTATAGACGGTGGCTGGATGGCTTCGGTCTTAGTTCCTTCTTCGAGTAGCGAGCCTCATCCTAACCGGGCTCCCGCTGGAGCTCAGGCGGCATCCGGAGGGGTGCCAGCCCCCAGCCCCCTGTAGGAAGGGGGGTGAACCGCTTCGGGTCCTGTCGACGGCCCCTGCTATGGAGGACGGAGTCGGCCGTGCGCTCAAAGCTACGCACGAATGGAGCATCGTCCGCCACGAGCTCTTATGGGAGGTGATGGGCGTGATGAGCCAGCTTTGCGGGGAACTCGCGGATGTAGACGCGTGCCCCGAGGCTGAGGGTCTTCGGCTGGTGGAAGAGTGGCATAAACTGAAGTGGCCATCAACCTCGGGCGCCACCAATGTGAGCTTGATAATGCGAAGGCCGAGGAGTCTCTTGCGACCTCGCGCTAAGCTTGCGCCCGAGCCTTGGAAGAAGCCCGGGAAGCTGATCGACGTCGCGAGATCACAAAGAAACGTGCGTGGGAGCTCCAAGCCTGGAGTGCCTCCCCGGAGCAGCAAGCGGAGGCGCGCAAGGCTGCCCTAGCGTCGATGAAGGGGACGCCTACCGAGGAGGAAGAGATCCTGAGGCGCGAGGAAGCACTGGCGCTGGAAGCCACGGAGCGCAGCCTCGAGCTCGAGCGGTTGGAGACGAGGGAGCGCTAGGTTGCCCAAGGTGAGGATGCTGTCGGCGCGCGCGAGGCCAAGGCCTAGGAGGAAGTCAATCGCCGGGCGGCCGAGGCTCGCGCGGATGTCGTGGGCAGGTATGACCTGAAGTTGAAGCTTGTGGAAGCCGAGGCTATGGGTAGGACAAATGCCCTCGGGTCAGGGTTGGATGTGGCTGAACGTCGTGAGAAAGCCGGCGCAACCGCCCTGTCTTCAGTGCAAGCCGAGCTGGCATCCGCACGTGCTGAGCTGTTCTCCCTTAGGCAGCGGGTCGCCGGCGCCAAATCCTCCGCGCAGCAGGGCAGGGAGGAAGCGCTCCAGCGGCGGGTGCTGGTGCGCGAGCATGCCCCCATGCTCAAAAACCTCAGGGTCACAGCCAATGCGGTGCTGAGCGCCGTCTGTGACAAAAATGCACCTCATCCCCACTCGAACGACTACGCCAGTCACCTCCTTTTCTTCATCGACATGGTGACATGCCTGGAGAATCGATCTGAGAGGGCTCACGTGCTCATTGAGGAGAGGAGCCGCGGCCTTCTCAAGCGCGTGTTCTCCCGTGTCTTCAGCCACCTCGGGAACACCTACCCCAACTACGACTTCGACGCTGCCATTGCCCCTGTTCCCGAGGCCATCCGGGACGACCTGGCGCGCTGGGTAGAGGACAATGTGGATGCTCTAGTCAGGGCCTTGACCTCCGAGGATGACGCGTTGGTGGTCACTGCAGATGAAGGCGACGTGGTCGACGATGGTGCGGGCGACGCCGGCAATGGTGATGGTGATGCTGGTGACAAGGATGGTGGCACCAATGATGGTGACGATGATGCCAGTGACGCGTCTGAGGGCGTCCCGGAGGACGCGGTGAGCGATATGTCCGATTGAGCCCGTGCTCCCTCATTGCCGAGCCTGTAAGTGAAAACTTGGGCACGACCCTGAAAGTTGTGAGGGCATTTTGGGAGGGGGATCCCCTCAGGTAAATAGATTACTGCATCTAATCCTTAGGCCAAGCTGAAGATGTGTCTTTTATGGGCCCGCGGGTCATGCCGCGAGTTTACTACTGAAATTTACCTTGGTCAGAACCGGTTTCCGGCCAGCTCATGAGGTCGTGAGCTCCTAAAGGGCCTGCTGATCCGCTCGAGAGGGCGTCGCGAGGAGCAAGCGCTAGCCATGGAAGGGCGTGCACGCAGCGCGCACGTGCCGTGCCCAGCCCCCGCTCTCGAGGGGCTTGCGAGGGGGGAGGCAGCAGGTGCGAACTCCGAGTCGGGCAAGGAACCAGATGGCAAGAAATCAAATGAACGAGAAAAGTCACCCCCCATGCACAGCAATGAATATCCAACTTCAAGTTAAATCCAAAGCCAGAAACAGGACTACAAAAAAGAGCTTAAGAGCAAATGGCCGCGTCCGGCACCTAGTCTAGTCTTCTTGTCTTCTAACGAGCGCGGAGCTAAGTGCTGCCACTAGGCTTGGTAGGGAGCCCCCGAGGCCCGAGGGTAGCGCTCCTGAGACTCCGGGGCATGTATAGCCCCACTCATTATTACGTGAGAGTGTCACGAGCGGAGATCTTCATAGGCGTGAGCCTTACTTCATATCACTAGATGAGGGCCCCACCTTGCGCTGCCCTCGACCACTGTTGGTTTGACCGGAAACCAGGACGAAGCCAAGGGGCAAAGGGGACGCCAGTGGCGCCCTCGGCAACCACGGGTCCTCTGCCGGTGGAAGGCTCATCAGCACCTCCCCGACGGAAGGCCTACCTCCGGGGGGCGCCTTGCTCTGTGTGATGCGGGGAGGGGCCTGGCTCTTGGCCTCTCCCCTGCAGCCCCCAGTGCGCTCCTCCTGGTGGTTAGGGAGGCCGTTGAGCTGGAGCCGCCGTTCGTCGTTCTGACCTGATCCTCCTGTGACCCATGGTTAGCTTAAGCTTGCTCCTGAGAGATTAGTGGTACCCTATAGCTATCGTTGCCGGCATGGTTGGTGAGGCTCACAACGCGCTTGGGGGCAGTCGGAAGGCCTCGGCTTCCAGCGCCTCATCCTCCCAGCCCGGCTCGAGGAACGAGCCAGCGTCGTCTTCCAGCGCATACTCCTAGTCTATCATGTGGGGCACGTAGGCCTCCGAGGCTGCCGCCCCGAAGACCTCGCCAAAGTGCCCCACGCTCCACCTTGCGCCGCCCTGAGGATGGTAGGGCAACATTCCGCCGAGGCCGCGGGTTGCAACGCTCGTGCCCGCGCCCAACGGAGGTGGCGCGGGCGCGAGTGGGCACCCAGCGCTTCTGGTCCTGCCGGTGTTGATGAAGCCTCCGGGCGCACCTGGGGGTGCGCGGGCGCGGCGAGGCCCGCCATGCGATCCGGTCGTGGCCTGAGGCGTGAGCAAGGTGCAGAAGGGCGGTGCTCCTGAGGCCCCGGCGTCTAGTAACTCGGCGAAGCGCTCCAGCAATGTGTCCCGGCCGCTCTCCATTAGTCGGCATCGCAGCAGCTCCCGAGCCACCGTGAGTGGGGCCCTCATGTTTGCTTGTTCCTGTCGGGTATGCGGCGCCATGCCACAGCTTGGCTTGAGGCCCTTGCGGCCGCCCGCACTTGTCGTGGAGTGAGGGTGGATGGTGTTTGGCTACGCCGCCCGTGCCTCACGGCGTTGGCGGTGCGCGTGCCACCTAGGGCGCTGGGTTGAGTTCTTCTTGGACGGACGGCTCTGCCCTGGCCGGCCAAGCTGCCCAACGGTCGGCGTTGGTCCTCGGGTCCCCGGACATCGGACCCACAGGAAGTCGGCGGATCAACCAGGGGAAGAGAAGCTCTGGCGCACCCCTAGCTGGAGCGCCAAATGTCGGATTTCGGGTTCCGGCAAAACCCTTGAGGTTCGAACACTGGGGTGCGCACAAAGATCTCACCCCCTCTCTAGCTCGCACACTCTATGATCTCACTGCCTAGCTCGACGAACCCGAAGAACACGAGACACAAGATTTATACTGGTTTGGGCCACCATTGTGGTGTAATACCCTACTCCAGAGTGGTGTGGTGGATTGCCTCTTGGGCCGAGGATGAACAGTTACAAGGGAAGACCAGCCTCGCGAGGAGAGGTGCTCTTATGCTTGGTGAACTTGGGTGGTTGTCGTGCTTATGGAATCGATCTAGGTCTGAATCCGCCTCTCTCTCTCTCTGTGGTGGTGGCTAGTCCTATTTATAGAGGCCCTGGTCCGCTTCCCAAATATTGAGCGAGAAGGGATCCCACAATGGCCAAATTCGAAGGGAGACAACTAGTACAAGCTATCCTGACAAACTAGTCTTCGCCTGCCAAAGACTCTGGTGGTGACGCCGTATTGGGCTCCACGGTGACCTTCGTCCTGCCGTCCTGCTGGTCTTGGTCTTGTTGCCCCGATATGGAAACCTTTGCCTGATGCCTCGGGACTCCTTGTCTGCGCTTGCCCCTTTAGCACCAAAGAGGAAACGAGGACACTGTGCGCGCTGGCGCCCGCTTGGCTCTAGTCGTCACGGTTGGCGTCACAAAAACCTCGTGAGGCGCCTCTTGCCTTGGTCTCTCGACCCCTCGCGAGCCAGTCTGGTGAGGCCGCCCCTGAGGAGCTCTTGCATCGTCCACCTCGCGAGGCTTGGCCCCTTGCGAGGGTCTTGGATGTTTGCTGGTGAAGATGGGTCGTACAAGGCCGCTGGTGGAGCGACGCTGCGGGCCGCAGGCAGGCAAGTCTGGGGACCCCCGTTCCCAGAACGCGGACATTATCACCTACCATAGGATTAGTATATAATCTTATTGATTTATTTCCTTTATCTTTTTCTCTCTTTTCTTTATTTCCAAGATGAAAGTAAAGAAATCAAAAACTCAAACTAACTTTATTATATAACTTGCACACGACTACAAGTATAGATCACTAAGCAAACTCTCAAAGAAGAAAGGGTCGAACTAAACTTTTATCCATCTAAAGCAAAAGGATCTAACTAAAATAAGTAAAAGCCAAAAGATGGTGGGATGATACGGTAACGGGCACCTCCCCAAAGCTTGGCGAAAGCTAAGGGGAGTGCCCATACCCGATACTCAATTCTCCTTTGGTGGTGGTGATGAAGGAGAGAGCTTGTCCTTGGATTTCCATGGCAGTGGCCCACCATCATAAGAGGAGGAGTGTCGGTGTTCAAAAGGAGGGGCGCACTTTACCCCTTTACCTGTGCACGGGCAGTCGGAGCCGACCCACAGTCACACCAAGCAAAACAGGGGAGGTGAGCCAAGGTAAGACCAAAGCCCAAGATAACCAGAGCAACGCCAAGGCCAAGACCACAAAGAGAAGAGGGATGAAGTAGGTTCCCCCGGCAAGACCCTTGCCGGGGAAGCTCGCCCCACACCAACAGAGCGAGCCACCATTGAGGCCACGGTCTCCAACATCACGTTGAGCCAGGGCTCGGGAGGCACTTCCATAGTAGCATGCAGATCTTCGTGAAGACAAGGAACACTCAAGATCAGATGAGGATTAGAAGACGACGATCCTCGGCAGGATCCTTGCTGAGCAAGGCCACCAGACCCTTGGCAAGGTCCTTGCCGGGGACAACAGCATGCCACGGCAAGGCCCTTTCCAGGCCACCTGGCAACGCCCTCGCCAAGGGCGCCATCAGGGCCACGTCCAGGCCCGCACCAGCCAAGTCTCCACCGTCGTTCGCATGCAGCTGCCAGCCCAACTAGCTGGGTAGGCACCCGCATGGCAACATGCAACTCCCAGGCCAACTTAGCAAGCGCCTGCGTGGCAGCATGCAGATCTTCGTGAAGACATTGCCACCGCGCCACCTTAGCTGCCTGCCTACCTACATGGCGCCACATGCATCGCTGACCAGGGCTCGTGTCGAAGCAAGGAGGAGCGGCGACGGACGGGACGGGCCTCGTTCCCGTCCCCAATAAAGCAAGGGGACACCTAAGCGATGCATTAAATGTGCCTTGTCCTGTAATACGAGCGATGAGCTCATAGCACTGTGCGCCTTTCCACCTCCTGTGTGCCACTGTGGCAGCCCTTTCGACTATAAAAGGAGGCCCATGGCATACTGGAGAAGGATTCGGCCTTTTCGAACCACACACTCACCACAGCTAGTTCGAGAGCTCAAGAACACTCTGAAATACACCCACCAAAGAAAGACTAGGGTTTTACGCATCCTCGCGGCCCGAACCAGGGTAAACGATCGTCGTGCTGGTTACTAATCCTACTCTTCTCGCAACCCCGCGCCCCGGCAACCGTAGTAGGGGTTCTTGTGATCCCATAGGTGTCGTTCCACACCGACATCTTTGGCACACCAGGTAGGGGGTCTCAATTGTGAGAATCTGGTCTAGTAGCTAGCCTAGCGTCGCTTCATCGCCATGGCTCCCAAGAAGAAGACGGCCACGACGATCGGCTCGTCGGGGGCCGAACGGCCCATTCCACTACGGGCGAGCAGCGGCCCGGTCGCGGACCAGACCCGGGCCGCGGTCCGCGAGCACTAGCATTACCCTGGCAGTCAGATCCTGGCGAGCAGCGTCGTTCGCACACCCGATGATCGGCCGCACGTCACCAGATCCAAAGACGGAGCTGGGCCCCCCGCAAGCGGCGCGGGGCCCTCCAGGGGTGTCGTTGTGCCACCTCGGGGCAGCGCAGCGACCTCCATGACACCCACGCTGGCGACCACTGTGCGCTCTTCCCATGGTGTGCGCGACGAATAGCATCACCACACCGGCAGCCCTGGGCACTGCTGTGGGAAGAGCCCTGTGCGTCGTTCGCGGGATGAAAGAGTTCAGCATGCCCGCCGAAGTGCTGGCGAAAATGGCGCGCAGCCGTTGGGTCATGGTGGAGCTCCTTCTAACATGATTAGAAGTCGAAGCACGCCACGGTCCATGCAGCTAGCACCGCCACCCACGCTAGCGGAAGCTTTGGCGCGCGCGCAGCTGCTACTCGACTTCCCTCCTGCCGCAGAGAAACTCGATGAGTGGAGGGCCACCATCCGGAGCCTCGTCACCGTCGCCAACAAAGATGACCCGTGACCAGCGGGGCCCTCGGGGCGGCGCTCCAGTGAGCCACCACATGCTGGCGCTAGGAGGACCAGGGGAGCTACTGCCACGGTGCACTCTCCTCCTCCTCCTCGCCAGCCACCGCGGGCGTCTGCCCATCATGACGACGCTTGTGATAACATCTCTATAGCATCGTCCGACCTGCGGACCCACCATGACCAGCACCAAGTTCTTCGAGAACGAGCTCACGAAGATGCTCGGACCACTATTGAGAGCCGGTGTGATACACGCCACTAGTCGGACAAGCAGGCAGGGCCCGCTATGGACCACCCAGCACACGGGGGCTCCGGCGGCCTACCTTACGAGGTGGGCTGCCCGGCCTTTACCCGTGAGATGAGGCAGTTCCAGTGGCCGTCCCACTGCATGTTCAAGCCCGACGTTGGCGAGAAGTACACTGGCAAGACCCATCCTTCCGAGTTCCTCAGCATCTACACCATCACGATACAGGCGGCCGGAGCCCGCGACAACAAGGTGCTTGCCAATTATATCCCGCTGGCGCTGAAGCCCAATGTTATGTCTTGGTTGATGCACTTGCTGGCAGATTCCATTTCTTCTTGGTCGTATCTGTGCCATGAGTTCATTGGCGCCTTCACAGGAGGCCACCAAGCTCATGGCCAGGCCAGTGGTCTGCATATCATTCCCCAGAAGGAAGGGGAAACCCTGCGCAAGTACATCCAGAGATTCAGCCGGGTGCAGTACAACATCCCCGACGTTCATCCCGCCGCTGTGATCATCGCGTTCCATCAGAACGTGCGCAACCGCAAGATGCGCGAGGAGCTAGCGATGACCAAGGTTAAGGATGTGGTCGAGCTCTACGTTCTGGCCGACAGATGCGCCCGGGCTGAGGAGGGAAGGAAGTACCCCGGCAAACACGCCGGTGCGGAAACCGACTCTACCGACGAAGACGCCGCTGCCCTGACGAAGAAGGGCCGGCGTCGCAACAGGAAATGCAAAGGCAAGGCCGTGCTTGCCGTTGAAGGATCTAATGACACCGGCGCTGCCAAAAAGGTCAAGGCAGATGACCCCAGCAAGGAGATTGCCGGGTGCATCGCCTGCTGGGCCTTGGCGGCTACCGACAAGCCAGGAAGCTCCGGCAAGCAATACTGCAAGATCCACCGCACCAAGGGCCGCGATCTCCAGAACTGCTGACAAGTCGAGCTGCTTGCTGAGAAGAAAAAAGCTAAGTACAAGAGGCGGGACAAGGAGAAGGGCCGGGATGGTGCCAAGGGATCTGGCAAGAAGCGTGGCGGCCGAGGAGGCTGCGGCGGCAAGGACAACCAGCAAGAGAGGCCCGCCCGGGGCCATGACAAGAAACAAGAAGATGATGATCATGACGAGGACGACGAGTCCGGTGTGCAAGAGTTCCAGAAGGCTACGGAGGCCATGTGCGTCGATGGCGGCGCCTCGCTGCATACTTCTCACCGCCAGCTCAAGCAGTGGGCTCGTGAGATTACAGCAGCGGAGCCGTCGTTCGACGCTCAGAAGCCGCTGAAGTGGTCTAGCACGCCCCTCATTTTTTACGCCAAGGACCACCCTGACCGCACAACCGCGGTCGGGTATATGCCATTGTTGGTCTCACCAACGATACGCAACCTCAGGGTGAACAAGATGTTGGTTGACGGTGGGGCCGGCCTGAACTTGATCTCGCCCGTCGTGATCAAAAGATTGCAAATCCCTGATGGAGACCTCGAGGAAACGGGCACGTTTCAAGGGGTTAATCCGGGGAGGAGCCAGCCGAAGGGGAAGGTCACACTGCCCCTGACGTTTGGAGGGGAGTTGAACTACAGGACGGAAAGGATCATCGTTGACGTGGCCGAGATCCCCTTGCCCTACAACGGGATCCTCGGCCGCCCGGCACTAGCCAAGTTCATGGCAGCATCACACTACGCCTACAACATGATAAAGATGTCTGGGCCGTTGACCATCATTTCCATCCCCTCCGACAAGAAGGACGCGCTGATTTGCGCCGACTAACTCTACCGGGAAGCTATTGCAGCAGCTGCCGTCAAGGCACCTGCTCCTGCCGTTGAAGGCCCGGGAGGGAAGAAGCAGCCCGGCAAGACCTCTCGCACCCACTCCGGCAAGTGCACCTCCTCAGAGCGATATGCTACGGTCGAGGACGTGCAAGATAGCTCTACCGGCAAGAGCAAGAAATCCAGAGCTGAGCCGCCGCAGACCAAGAAGGTGTCCATCAGGGAGGATGGCATGGGAGGGGCCTTCACCATAGGCTCCACCCTCGACAACAAATAGGAAGGCGCGCTCCTCACCTTCCTGCGGGCGAATGTTGACGTGTTTGCGTGGAAAGCATCCGACATCCCCAGTGTTCCCAGGGAGGTGATTGAGCACCACCTAGCCGTATGTCCTCATGCGCGGCCCGTCAAGCAGAAGGTCAGAAAGCAGGCTCTAGAGAGGCAGGAGTTCATCACAGAGGAGATCAGGAAGTTGGAAGCGGCAGGTTTGGTGAGAGGAGTGCTCCACCCGACGTGGTTGGCCAATCCGGTAGTGGTGTGCAAGGCAAATGGGAAGTGGAGGCTGTGTATTGACCACACGGATATCAATAAGGATTGTCCTAAGGACCCCTTCCCGTTGCCGCGCATCGACTAGATTGTCGACTCCACGGCCGGGTCATTCCTTGACGCCTACTCGGGCTACCACCAGATCTTCCTCACAAGAGAAGATGAAGAGAAGACAGCATTCATCACCCCATGTGGTACATACTGCTTTTTGCGGATCCGTTTCGGGTTGGAGAGTGCTGGCTCGATGTTTGCACGAGCATTCCAAATTGGTTTTGAACCCCAGCTCCATAGAAATATGGAAGCATACATGGATAACATAGTGGTCAAGACCAAAGACGGGGCAACTCTTGTGCAAGATCTGGAAGAGACATTTGCCAACATGCGCAAGATCAACCTCAAGCTGAACCCTGAGAAGTGTGTCTTCGGCGTTCCGTCCGGCAAGCTTCTCGGGTTCTTTGTGTCACAGCACGGGATCGAGAGAAACCCAGACAAAATCAAGGCCATTGAGCAGATTGAGGCGCCCAAGCGGATCAAGGATGTGTGTCGGCTCACCGGCTGCGTCACCGCCATGAGCCATTCATCTCCAAGTCCGCCGAGCACGCCCTTTCTTTCTTCAAAATCTTGAAGAAGGCAGGCCCAATGGAGTGGACCCCAAAAGCAGAGGCAGCATTGCAGGATCTAAAGAAATACCTTTCCTCCATGCCAATACTGGTTGCGCCTAAACCACAAGAGCCGTTGCTGCTATATCTAGCGGCGATGAATCAAGTGGTCAGCGCCGCACTGGTGGAACAGAGGGAGGTCGACGAGGAGGCAGTGACGGCAGCAGAACCAGTGGATGGCAAGCCAAAGATTCCCCCGGCAGGGCCTGGTCCCGGCAAGGCGAGGCCCCCGACAGAGTCTGATGCCACCAAGGCAGTGCCCGCGCAGTCGAGTGAGGTGGTGCAGAAGAAGAAGAAGATGCAGCACCCGGTTTACTTTGTCAGCTCCCTCTTGCAGGGAGCTAGATCGAGGTACTCCGATGTGTAGAAATTGCTCTTCGGCCTCCTTATGGCCTCGAGGAAGCTGCGTCATTACTTCCAAGCCCACGTGATCACAGTCGTCACCCACCTCCCATTGTAACGGATACTGCATAACCCAGATGCAAGCGGAAGGATTGTGGAATGGGCCTTGGAGTTATCAAGTTTTGGTTTGAAGTTTGAAAGTACCTCGACAATCCAGAGCAGAGTCTTGGTGGAGTTCATTGCATAATGGACCTCAACGCCTGACGAAGAAGTCCAGGAGACCACTCTCCCCGGCAAGGAAGCAGACCGTGACTGCATCATGTACTTTGATGGGGCTTTCTCGCTGCAAAGCGCCGGTGCCGGTGTACTCCTCATCACACCCACCGGAGAACACCTCAAGTACGTGATCCAGATGCACTTCCCCAGGGAGATGTCCACCAACAACAGTGCTGAGTACGAGGGATTGCTCGCTAGTCTTAGGACCGCGGCAGACCTCGGGCTTAAGAAGCTCATCGTCAGGGGTGACTCGCAGCTTGTTGTTAGGTAGGTCAATAAGGATTACCAGAGCCCATTGATGGAGGCCTATGTAGATGAGGTGAGAAAGCTGCAGGAGCGCTTTGAAGGCATCCAAGCGGAGCACGTCCCCCGAACAGAGAATGACATTGCCGATTACCTGTCAAAGCGTGCTGCATTCAAGCTACCTGTGGAGCTAGGTACCTTTTTGCTCTGTTTAACTCCACCATCCGTCGAACAATCAACAGAGCAGAACAAGCGGAGGAAATCAGGTCCCGGCAAGTACCTTCCCGCCGAGCCCCCTGGGACGGTCGGCAAGGATGTTGCCGTGCACACTGAGCCTGCCCAAGAGCAACTGGCTCCAGCAGGGCGTCAAGCCTTGACCGTTGAGACGGCCGCTCCCATGGCGGAAGTGATGCCTTTCGTCCTTGCTGTCGGATTTCGGGTTCCGGCAGACCCTTGAGGTTCGAACACTGGGGTGCGTGCGGAGATTTCGCCCTCTACCTACCTGAACCCCTCCGCCTCGCTAAGATCTAAGCTATGGGAAGAACAGCACAAGAGACACAGGGTTTATACTAGTTCGGGCCACTGTTGTGGTGTAATACCCTACTCTAGTGTGTGGTGTGGTGGATTGCCTCTTGGGCTGATGATGATGAGCAATACAAGGAAGAACAGCCTCACGAGGGTCTGTTCTCGGTTGGGGGGATGAACTAATAGGAGGAGTTCAGTTACCCTTCTCTCTCTCTCTCTCTCTCTCTCTCTCTCTCTTCGATTCTCTCTCCTAATCCGATCCTCTACCCTGTGGGAGGCTAGTCCTATTTATAGGCAATGGCCATGTGCCTCTTCCCAAATATTGAGCGGGAAGGGTGCCAACAATTGGCCATTTCGAGGGGGAACATCTGGTACACTTATCCTGACTAAAGTTGGTCCTCGCCTGCCAAAGGCTCTGGTGGTGACGCTGGCTTGGGCTCCACAATGACTTCCTCCCTGCCGTTGGACTGGTCTTGGTCTCGTTGCACCAAAACGGGTGCCTTTGCTTGATGCTCTCGCCTGCGCTTGCTCCCTTTGCACCAAAGAGGAAAGGAGGACACTGCGCGGGCTCGCGCCCGCCTGGCGCCCTTGGTCGTCATGGCTTGCGTCACGGGCACCTCGTGAGGTACCCCGCCTTGATCTCTCCGCCTCCTCGCGTGCCAGCCTAATGAGGCCATGCCTGAGGAAGCCCCGTGTCGTCCGCCCCGCGAGGCTTGGCCCCTTGCGAGGGTCTTGGGTCTGTGTTGATGAAGATGGGCCGCGCTGGGCCCCCTTTTGAGCCATGCCGCAGGCCGCAGGCAGGCAAGTCTGGGGACCCCGTTCCCAGAACACCGACAGTAGCCCCTAGGCCCAAGGCGTGCCCGGACTTGGCCGTGCAGGGAGGCGAAAGGGCAAGGGCAAAGCGCCGCTGGCCCTAACAGCCTGCGGCCTTGGACGCCGCGTGGCGGTTGATTGGACGTGAGTGCCTCGGCAACCATGCGAGTTGCTAAAGGAGCGGCATCTGCCCAGGCTTTGCTTTTTGCTTTCTCCGGTTGCTGCTCAGATCCCCTTTCTTGCACCTCTCCTTCCTTCCTCCAAAATTTCCAGATCTACTTCGACCGCGTGACCTAGGAAGCCATGGCGCCTCATCAGTCCCCGGCCGGAGCTTGGTACTCGTCTGCCCTGGACTCGCCGAATGTGTCGGAGGTGAGCCTCACCTGGTTGCGTCGGATGGCGGCGGCACAGGGCATCGATGGGGCAAAGGTGTTTAAGGCCGGCTCCGCCACCCCTGAGGGCCAAGGGAGCACCTTCTATCCGTTCTTTGTAAGCGCCATTGTTGCTGGCCTGGTGCCTCCCTTCTCCGAGTTCTTCTTCCCTGTCCTCCGCCATTATAAGCTACAGGCTCTGTATCTCCACCCCAACTCCGTCCTTCTCCTGGCAATCTTCACCTATTACTGAGAGGCTCACGTTGGGGTGCAGCCTTCAGTGGCCTTGCTGCGCCACTACTTCTACCTCCGGACCTCTCGCGGCCCTGCTTCCGCGTGCGCGAGCTTCATCGCGTACGGCGGCACCATTGCCATTTCGAACCCCGGGAAAAGGATTGAGGGCTTCAGGAGCAAGTGGGTCTTGGCAGATGATGGGCGCATCCACCCTCGGCTGATCTTGCCCACGGAGCAACCCACGAGCTCCAGCGATTGGGGTCGAGCGGAGCTCACGGACCCCCGCGCGAAGCTGGTGTTGGAGAAGATGGACACGGATCTGAGGCTGGCCAACATGGTGGCAGCGAAGCAGACCGGCGCGTTGCTGCTGAGGGAATTCCTGGAGCACCAGCTGTCTCCGCTTCGGCAGTACTCACTTCCGATGTGGAGGCCCCACCCGAGCCCCGCGGCCTTGGCCGACGAAGATCTGGCTGCGGTCCTCCAATCTCTGGTCGGGGGCGATGTGGCGAGGTTGGAGGGCGCTCCTACGCCCCTGTTCCTCCGTGATGACTGGGAGCAGGTAGTGGAGTCCATGCCCGTCTTCAACGGGGACGGGCCCGTGCCCATGGAAACTCCCGGGGAATCGGTGGACGTGTCCTCCGATGACTCCAGTGAAGAGGAGGAAGGAGGGGAGCGGGAAAGAGGGCCTGACTCCGAGGCGACTGACGGAGAGTCGAGGGCTCCCCTCCCCCGGTGCAGGTCCCGCGCTCTCCGCCTCCTTCTGAGTGATGACGATGAGGATGATGACGAGCAGGGCGGTGAGAACTTGCCCCCGATCCCGAAGAAGGACAGGACCGGACTGATCTCCCGCGGGTTTGCCCCAGCCCCGAGGTGGACCGCAGACGCGCCTTCCGTTTCCAAGCTTCCCGAGGTTGACCCTTCCAGCCGGCTTTCAGGCTTCAAATTTGGCCGGAGGCTGCTTGAGCTCACTGGCGACGACCCATAAGCGCTTGATTCTTGTCTTCATTTCTTGTTCTGCTGCTGAGCCTTGACGTCCACATCTCTTGGATAGGCTGGCACCCGCAGCAAAGAAGCCGAAGGGAGCTCCTGAGGTTCCATCCGTGGCAGCGCCTCTGCCTGCGAAGGAAAGTGACCGCGACGCACGGGCTTCTCTTGCCCGGTCGTCCTCGCGAGGCCTGGCTGAGCCGGCTGGGGCGAGCTCAGCCCCCATGGCCCAAGTGACTCCCGAGGTGCCTTTGCATGCTGCCGCCACTACAGCCGTTGGGGCGCAGCAGGCTCCGCCTCAGGATGCTGTGGTCGCGCCACCGCCTTCTCCTCCTACTCCACCGACTGCTATCTCTCCGACTCCTCCTGCCGTTCTGGATTGTGCTGCTGCTGCTGAGCTGGACCGGCTGCGGCAGGATCTTCTTGGCGCCGACCCTCGCTTGGTGGCCGGGCGCTTGGAGCTGGCTTCAGGATGGATTCGCTCCGACGCTTCAATTCGGCCAGCGTTGGTCCAGGCCTCGACGGCTTGCGATGAGGAGAGGCAGGCCGTCCTTGAGGCGAAGGCTGCTCGTGATGCAGCCCTGGGGGAGGTGGTCGACGTCTGTGGTTGCTGCAAGGCGCTGGAGGACGAGCTGCAAGGCCTGCGGGACCATCTCGCAAAAGAGGCCCACCTTCGCTAAGAGCAGGTAGAAGGCGTGAAGGCTCGCGAGGCGGCCGTCGAGGGCTGGGAGGCCATGCTCAGGAAGCGCCGTGACCGCCTAGGTGCGCTGGAGCAGGAGTTGGGGGTGAGGAAGATCGAGCTGGACGACAAGGCCCAGGTTCTTGCCGAGGACCGCGTGGCCTTCGCGGAGATGGAGGCGAAGGCTCGCTCCTCGCTGAGGACGCTTTACGACAGCGGCCCGGAGAGCCCGCTGGCTGGCGCCGAGGACGGCCCTGCCAAGCTGTTTCCGTTCCTAGTTCGCGCTCTTGAAGATGTCACCCTTGGCCTTGGCCCCATGGCTGAGGCCGAGGCGCGTGTCCTGTCTTCTCCTGCGCTGACGCGGGTCCTCACCCACATCTACCTTCGCGATCCCAGCGTCGACCTCGACAGCCTGCTGGAGCCAGTAAGCGGCGAGCGTGCCGCTGCCGCTGCCGAGGCCATGAAGGGTCGCGTGGAGGCTCTGCTGGGGAAGTTCCGGGCCTTTAGCACCAAGCCGAAGCAAGGCGCTGCCAACCCCGCTGCTCCATGAGGCGAACCCACTCCGCGCTGCTCCACCGCCAACAAGTGACTCCATTGTGGCTCATGTCCTGCCTTTAATTCCTGCACATGTATCATGCCTCGGGGAGGCGTTTAAACTTGCGTTTGGCATTGAGATAACAGTGTGGACTGTAATATTTGCTTTTGAATTCCTTGAAATTTACGCTTTTCCTTCCTACTTTCTTATGTTCTACACCGGCAGAGCCCGGCCCCGCGCGTACCTCACCCAGCGTTAGCCCTGACCGGAAACCAGGACGGGACCAAGGAGTGAGGGGCTACATGACAAGTTAGGCTCCTGAGTCGCGATGCTCAGGAGTCCCCCTTGGCGCACGAACAACAAGTAGGGAGATGAGATGTGGGTGGATCTACCGTTCTACGTCTACAAAGCCCGGCCCCGCGCATACCTCACCCAGCATTAGCCTTTCGGAACTAAGGAGTGAGGGGCTACGTGACCAGTTAGGCTCCTGAGTCGCGATGCTCAGGAGTCCCCCTTGACGCTCGAACGGCCTTCGTTCCTTGGCTCCGCTCGGGGGGAGATGCGCGATGAACCAGGCCGGGGGGGCTGGCTGGGTGGCATGCGTCTGGGCGTGAACCAGGCACAGCCCCCGTGCCCAGCCCCCTCGCGCGGCACTCCCGAGGGGAGGCGTTACGATGAGTCTAGACACTGAGCTCTGGGCTCCCTGAGGTTGATGCGGCCCGGGGGCCACCCTCAGTCGTTTATCACCAGCGCGGAGCATGGCGCTTCTATATGTGTACGGGCATAGCCGCTCCTCGGCAGTGTCATCAGCCAGCGCGGAGCATGGTGCTTCCACTGGTACGTGGGAGGGGGCTCCCCTCCGGGAGGAGCCCCCGGGGCGTGTACAGCCCCGCCCTGACACATGGCTGGCACGGTAGGGCCTGGCGAGGTGTATCTGGGCACCCGTGCGCCAGCGCGGGACTCACGGGGCCCTACCTCTAGGCGGGTTGCGCCTCGCACTGGGCCTTATCTTGTGATGTGTCCCTGCAAATTTGGTTAGATGCCAGCACTCTACGTCCTTGGGTCCCGACCCTCGAGCTGGTCTCAGCCGTCGCTGGTATGCCAGGTCACGATGCCGTGGACAAGGCCAGAGGGTGAGGGCTGGAGAGCTAGTAAGAGCCCTGACTCGCGATGCTCAGGTACCCCCCCCCTTTAACATGCAAGTGGTCGGCATGGAGAAAAAGAGGTGCCATGGACAGGCATCAAATAATCAAGCATGGTGGGTCGAACGCATAGCCAGAAATAAACGCAAAAGGGATACATGTCGCTGGGTCCGGCCCGAGCAACTTGGGGGATGATGCTGCCCGTGGGGCGCCTCCAACAAGGTAAGCTAACAACATGAAATAAAAGGGATACATGCCGCAGGGACGGACCCGCGCGGCCTGGGAATATTGCAGCCCTAGGGGGCGCTCCCAGCTGGAAATGAAACTTGCAAGATGTCACCTGATAATGTTGAGGACGAAGGAGTGTTGGTGTAGCAGACTCGATGGGCCGCGGAAGCCGATCCTCACGAGCCCCCAGGCCCAGGGGCCTCAGGAGGCTTCGGAGGTGCTGGTGGCTCCTCGCAGACCATCTCCATCTCAGCCAGGGCTGCGGAACGCTTGGCCTCTTGAGCCTCCATGATGCCCCTCATGAGGCGCTGGTATGTGGCAGCCGCGTTCGGCAAGCCGTAAGGCATGCGAACGTAGCTGTGGGGTGGACCTACGCAGCGCCCCACTCGCGAGGGCCAGAGGCGCTCCAGAGAGGCGACTCGATAGAGCCCTAGTATGTCGATGCAGACGCGCAGCCCACCATCCTCGCCTGGATGGGGAGCCACAGCTGGTAGGCGGCGGCCGCCTTTCATGACTCTTGACTCTTGTAGCTCCTGAATGGGCTTGCTGACGAACTCCTGAGGGTCTGGCTCTCCTTGCCTTACTCCTTGAGGGAAACGTGCTTCGGAACATGCCTCCATGTGGTGCCCAAGCGCCTCCCTCGTGTCCTTAGCTAGGTCGGTGGCCCTCCAGGGGAGAGCCCCCGAGCCCTGCCTGAGGGGGGCGCCGGGCACGCTTTCCTATGCGATGGAAGGAGGTTACCCCTTGGCAGGCGCGGGCCCTGAGGGGCCTGCCTCCTGAGGGGCCGGGCCGGACGATGTCTTATTCTTCTTGGGGGCGGTCTCGGGAAGCCTCCTGCTTCCACGATCCGGGTCTTCCAGTGATGCGGCCTGAAAGGCTCATTCCAGGGAACACACCGTGTCCTTCTCTTCACAGGGCACCGTGATGACTCCTCCACTTCCTGGCATCTTGAGGATGTTGTAGCCATGGAGAGTTACGGACATGAACTTGGCCAGCGCAGGGTACCCAAGGATGGCGTTGTACGGCAGGCGAATGTGAGCGATGTCGAAGTCGATGAGCTCGGTGCGGTAGTTGTCGCGTGCCCCGAAGGTGACAGGGAGGCGGACCTGCCCAATCGGGACCGTGGAGCCGTCGGTGACTCCGGAGAAAGGCTTGGTTGGCTGAAGCGGGCTGTAGGGCACTTGGAGATTGTTGAATGTTTCCATGGACAGGACGTTGAGCCCTGCCCCGCCATCGATGAGGGTCCTGGTGACCACCACATTGCTGATGATTGGGGAACAAAGCATCGGGAGGACTCAGGCTGTGGCTGCACACTTGAGCTGATCTGCTGAGCTGAACGTGATGGCGCACGCCGACCACCTGAGAGGGCGCGTGGCTTCGAGCTTGGGGAGGACTGCATTCACTTCGTGGGCGAACTGCTTGAAGATGCGTTGGGGGGCTGGGGCTTGAGCCCCGCCCAGGATGCAGGCGATCGCGCGCGGCTCCTGGAAGCCCCCAGCCCCCTCGTCCTGATGGCGGTCCTTGTTTCTTCTTGGCTGCGGCGGCAGCGGAGGGAGGCCTGCATTGCCTTGTGGGCGATCCTCGCGAGGCTGATCCCTCTAGTCTCCCTCGCGAGGCGAGTCTTGCCAGCAATCCTCACAAGGTCGACCGCGCCACCCTTGGCGCGGGCAGCGGTCTTCCCAGCATCCTGCGTTCCTTCCTCCTCCTCGACCGTAGCCCCGGTCACCGTGGTCGGGGCGACGGATGATCCTTCCTTCTCGCACGGCTCGGAGCTCTTGACATTCGTTGGTGTTGTGGTTGTGGAGGTCATGGTACACACAGTACCGACTGCCCTTGGAAGGCTCGGGCTGATCTCTGCCCCGCTTGGTGTCTGGTTCTGCCGCGAGCACGGCAGCCCCCTTGCGCTTCACATCCTTGGCCTTGGGCTTCTTCTCTTCTGGGTCTGCGGCAGGCAGCTCAAGGAGGGAGAGACGCCCTTCCTCAGCCCTGGCGCAGTTGGTTGCCAAGTTGAACAGCTCCAAGGAAGTGCACGGGTCTTCATGCATCGCCAGCTCCTCCTTCATCTTGACATCGCGCACGCCGTCGGAGAAGGCTGAGATGATGGCCTCCTCGGTCACCTTGGGAATCTTGAGGCGTGCGTTGTTGAAGCGCTGGATGTACTTCTGCAGGGTCTCTCCAGGTTGTTGCTTGATGTGGCGCATGTCGCTCACGGCGGGTGGCAGATCGCGAGTACCTTGGAAGTAGGCGATGAAGCGGGTGCGCATCTCGTCCCACGAGGAGATCGTGCCTGGAGCCAGGTTCAGGAGCCAGGTGCGTGCCCCGTCCTTGAGCGCCATGGGAAACCAGTTCGCCATGACCTTCTCGTCTCCATTCGCAGCTTCGATGCCCAGCTCATAGAGCTGGAGGAACTCCGCAGGCTCGGCCGTGCCGTCGTAACGAGGAGGCAGGTCTGGCTTGAACTTGCCGGGCCACGCGACGCTGCGTAGCTCGGCGGTGAAGGCACGGCAGCCTGTTGTGGCCATGGGAGGCCTTGGGGGCGGAGAGCTTGGTCTTGCATGTCTCCACGCGCTGCAGCTAGGAGCAGCGCGGGGTCTTGACGTGCGGGAGCAGGAGCATGGTCGCGACATGCTGGAGCAAGGAGCGCCCGAGCAGCTTCTTGCGGGCGAGGGACTTCTTGGCAGCTCTGCTCTTGCCGCACTGGCACCTGACGGAGCGGGTTCCGCCCAGGGGCCACGCGCCTTGGAGCCATGGCGCCTTCTTGAGGAGGAGGCTGGGGCGCCCCCGGAGCTTCGTCGCCCGCACGGGGCGGGGTGCGGCACAACGGGACGGATGGCGCAGGAGAGCCCCTGCGGCGCGGACGAGCTCGGTGACGCGGTCGAGCCATTCTTCGTAGACGTCGCCGACGGGATGGTAGCGCAGGAGCTCGTTTGCCGCGATGAGCGTACCTCGAGCCTCCATGGGTGCGCGGAGCGCGCGGGATGAAGAACCAGCTGGGGTGAGCGAGGGAGTAGCGATGCGACCGTCTTGCCGCACGGACGGATGCTGAGACGACGCTTGCTGCTCGTCCCCCGCCGGGCCGGTGTTAGCGTTGACGGCAGGTGACGGGGAACGGCGAGGGCGCCCGCCGATAGGAGCCGTTTGGGCGACGCGGGAAGCGAGAGCGTCCCGGCGCTCGGCGCGGGCCCAACGAGCGTCGGACATGGACGCGATGGTCGGAGGAGAACGGGGTGGTGGAAGACGAATTCCGACGCACCTTACCTGGCACGCCAAATGTCGGATTTCGAGTTCCAGTAGACCCTTGAGGTTCGAACACTGGGGTGCGTGTGGAGATTTCGCCCTCTACCTACCTGCACCCCTTCGCCTCGCTAAGATCTAAGCTATGGGAAGAACAGCACAAGAGACACAGGGTTTATACTGGTTCGGGCCACCGTTGTGGTGTAATACCCTACTCTAGTGTGTGGTGTCGTGGATTGCCTCTTGGGCTGATGATGATGAGCAATACAAGAAAGAACAGCCTCGCGAGGGTCTGTTCTCGGTTGGGGGGATGAACTGCTAGGAGGAGTTCAGTTAACCTTCTCTCTCTCTCTCTCTCTCTCTCTCTCTCTCTCTCTCTCTCTCTTCGATTCTCTCTCCGAATCCGATCCTCTACCCTGTGGGAGGCTAGTCCTATTTATAGGGAAAGGCCCTGGGCCTCTTCCCAAATATTGAGCGGGAAGGGCGCCAACAATTGGCCATTTCGAAGGGGAACATCTGGTACACTTATCCTAACTAAAGTTGGTGCTCGCCTGCCAAAGGCTCTGGTGGTGACGCTGGCTTGGGCTCCACAATGACTTCCTCCCTGCCGTTGGACTGGTCTTGGTCTCGTTGCACCGAAACGGGTGCCTTTGCTTGATGCTCTCGCCTGCGCTTGCTCCATTTGCACCAAAGAGGAAAGGAGGACACTGTGTGGGCTGGCGCCCGCCTGGCACCCTTGGTCGTCATGGCTTGCGTCACGGGCACCTCGTGAGGTACCCCGCCTTGATCTCTCCGCCTCCTCGCGAGCCAGACTGATGAGGCCGTGCCTGAGGAAACCCCGTGTCGTCCGCCCCGCGAGGCTAGGCCCCTCGCGAGGGTCTTGGGTCTGTGTTGATGAAGATGGGCCGCGCTGGGCCCCCTTTTGAGCCACGCCGCAGTTCGCAGGCAGGCATGTCTGGGGACCCCCGTTCCCAGAACGCCGACACTTGCCATCGAGCCCTAGGCTCTGGCATGGGCGCAGCATACTGTCCAATTCCTCAAAACATGGGAGCTTCCTGAGGAGCAGGAAGAAGCGGAGAAAGTAGCCCGTCGGTCCGCCCTGTACCAGCTCGTTGATGACGTCGTGTACAGGAGAAGGCCGAACGGTGTGAAATTGAAGTGCATCCCCCGGGAGGAAGGACTGGAGCTGTTGGTGGAGATACATGGAGGCATATGTGGCTCCGACATAGGGTTACGGGCCCTTGCCGGCAAGGCATTCCGGCAAGGTTTCTTCTGGCCCACCGCCCTCCAGGATGCGACGGCACTAGTAACCAAGTGTGAAGCGTGTCAGTTCCATTCAAAGAAGCTTCATCAACCAGATCAAGCCCTTCAAACAATCCCTCTCTCCTGGCCATTCCCGATCTGGGGGCTCGATATACTGGGACCTTTCCCCCGCGCTGTCGGGGGCTTTGAGTACTTGTACGTTGCAATCGACAAGTTCACAAAGTGGTCGGAAGTGGAAGCAGTGAGAAAGGTGACTGCTCAATCAGCCGTCAAGTTCTTCAAGGGACTGGTCTGCCGTTTTGGTGTGCCAAACAGAGTCATCACCGACAATGGCACGCAGTTCACAAGCCACACCTTCATGCAATACGTTCAAGACCTCGGTAGCAAGGTCTGTTTTGCTTCCGTGGCACACCCATGGAGCAACGGCCAAGCGGAGAGGGCAAATGCTGAAGTGTTGCGAGGCCTGAGAACGAAGACCTTTGACAAGTTGCACAAGAGTGGAAGGCGCTGGATTGATGAGCTAGCGGTGGTTCTTTGGTCGATCTGGATGGCACCAAATCGAGCCACCGGACAGACACCCTTTGCCCTAGTATATGGGGCGGAGGCAGTTCTCCCCACGGAACTCATATATGGGTCACCTCGAGTGCTCTCTTACGATGAGCTTGAGCAACAGCAGTTGCAGCAAGATGACGCAATGCTCCTTGAGGAAGATCGTCTGCGGGTGGCTGTGAGAGTAGCATGCTACCAGCAAGCCCTGCGACACTACCATAGCCGCAAGGTTCATGCCCGAAGCTTTGAGGAAGGCAACCTTGTTCTTCGGCGCGTTCAGTCGGCCAAGAATTCCAACAAGTTGACGCCAAAGTGGGAAGGCCCTTATCGGGTAATACGAGTCACCAGGCCCGGCATAGTCTACCTGGAGACCGAAGATGCTGTCCCAGTGAGCAACTCCTAGAACATTGAGCATCTTCGCAAGTTTTACCCATAAGGCGCGGCTTGCTGGGCCTCCCGGCAAGCCACCTTTTGTACAAGCTTTGCCGGCAAGGCATATAACCCTTTGTACAAAGCAAGGCGCAGACCCTGAGCATAAATAAATGAAGCGCTGGTGCCCTAAGTTATAGCATGCATGCTAGGTCGAGTCTCTTCATTGGTTAGGGTTGATAGTGCTTAGCGGCGACTAACCCATAGCCTGGAGGTCGAGTGCGCGTCTATCTATTCCTTTTCTGTCCTCTGGTTCGCATGGCACACGAGCACTTCTGCTGGGCTACTTGGAAGAAAGGAAACAGACCGGCATCCCGACCCCGTCAAACCAGAGTTGCCGGGAGCTGCAAGCACAAGGATCCAACCGCGGCAAGACAAGGTTGCCGGGGGCTGCAGATCCAGATAAGTCTTTCATCCTCTATCATGCATTTCAGAACGGAACTGGGATATGTGAAACCTCGTTTTATTTCTAGGCCACCGTGCTCCCCTTTTCTATACCCAAGGATTATCTCCTGGGCCCGGATTTGGTTGTAGTCGCGGTGGCAAGGAAATAGAACGAGGAGCCTAAGCCCGCTTCATCTGTGCCTCCGCCAAGGGTGCGAGAATGGTCGAGCGAAGTGGGGGGATGGAAAGGCCTGTTGTCAGGTGAAAACGTTTATCTTAAATTGTAACAAGGATTCGCTCCTTGTCGCGGGGTCTACCCACGAACGAAAAACCCGGCAAACATCCCTTTTTCATTAAAAGCATCCCACACATGTACAGTCCAGACATGAACAAGGGGGATTACAAGCTTTAAATTTAACAAGGCCCGAAGGCTTACAGATTAAAAAAGAGATAAGATGCATGTGATCCCTTTCTTGTTCCTCTTCTCAGGAGGCAGGTCAAGGAGGTGAAAGGGCAAAAGGGGAACCTAGCCGAGCTTCGAGCAGTAGAAAGCACCAAGAGAACACCTCGGTGGCCGCCCACGGGTGGGCCGGTGATGACAGTGACGGGAAAGGAGCTAGAAGACGAGGTGGCGGGACCGGCAATACGCGATGAAGGCGTCGGTGCCCGCGTACTCCGAGTTGATGGCCTTGCCACCCGCCCTCTTCCTCTTCCGCAGCCTCCCAACGCCCGCCGCCCAAGGAGACCTCCCCGAGAAGTTCAAGGAGCTGGCCCCGCCCCCGGTAAAACTCTGCCGGAGGAGCGGCCAGGTGCAGATGCTGCTGCTGCCGCACCCGCCCAGGCATGGGGCGTCCGACGCCTAGTCGGACTCGTCCCTGTCAGCTGCCCCGCTGTCCTCCACATCACTTCCGCTCGAGGAAGGGCTTCCATCGTCGGAATCTCTGTCGGAGGAGCTCTCCACGCAGCACTTCAGGCAAGTCCCGAAGTCTCTGAAGACCCTAACGGAGAGCAGGCCGTCCTCCATTAATTTGAAGTAGAGGACGAGCCCTGCCATCAAGATTTGGATGCGAGCGAACATCTTCCATCCATGACAGAGGTACATGACCCGAGGAGCCGGGAAGTCGACGTCGACCCGCGTGCCTCCATTCCCACAGCCCCTCATGAGAAATCTGAGGGATTGGGGCGGGTCACGCTCCATCTCCCGAGCAAACGGGGCGGGAAGATGAAGACGATGACGTGGAGGCCGGCGCAGCCTGATGAAGAACTCGCGGGGCTGGTCTCCAACATGGCCTTCCATCGGAAAAGGCATCATTGGCGGGGGCGAAGCCAGCGCGCCGCCCCGTCCTCCTCTTCCCCGAGCACTACGACCTCTGCCTCGGCCTCGCCCACGGCCTCGCCCCCTCCCCCTTCCCTTCGCGGCCGGTTCCACCACCGCGGGCTTAGGAGGGGGAGGGACGCAGTGTCGAGCGGCGACCCTCACCGCCACCGACGAAGGACCAGGATTCCCTTTCTCCATGGCGAGTGAAAGGAAGAAGCAGAAGCAGGAGGAGATAGATGATAGAAGAGTGCGGGATGCCATTCCCCCCTTCCCCCACCTTATAAAGGGGCGGGGTCGGGGCTCAGCTGCCTCGCTCAACCAATCCAGCCACCAGAGGCGCGGGGAATCAAGACCGACCCGCTGCCACAACTAGCGACGGCCCGGTTTCCCGCATCCACCGCTTGCCACCCCAAGCGCATGGAGGACGCGTGGCAAACATGCAGAATCGAGGGGACGGGTGAAGCGACCTCTCCCCACGCCGTGATCGTGGGGTGTGGATGCCTTGGAGACCGCAACCCGGCCTCACGCAGTAAATAAGCCGCGCCTTCATGGGGAAGGCGTGAGCTACCCATTTACTGCAATATGACGCATGCGTGCAGGAACCGCCCCATGCATGTCGCCCATGTCACGCACGCCCCTCCACGCCACGCCGCGCCGTGCACGGGTCGTGAGAAGCGCAGCACGCGGAAAGTTTTACCGCGGTAAAAACCGCCCCGCCTGCTCGCGCACCGTTTTGGGCCTGGCCCAACAACGTGTAGCGCTTATGTGTGGCCCAGGCCCGGGGCTCCTATCGGTGTACAAAAGAAGGGGCACACTTTTGTACCCCTTTACCTATGCACGGGCAGTCAGAGCCGCGCCCACAGTCACACCAAGTAGAACAGGGGAGGTGAGCCAAGGTAAGACCGAAGCCCAAGATAACAAGAGCAACGCCAAGGCCAAGACCACAAAGAGTAGAGGGACGAAGCAGGTTCCCCCGGCAAGACCCTTGCCGGGGCAGCTCGCCCCACACCAACAGAGCGAGCCACCCTTGATCCCATGGTCTCCAACATCATGTTGGGCCAGGGCTCGGGAGGCACCTCCATAGTGGCATGCAGATCTTTGTGAAGACAAGGAACACTCAAATCAAATGAGGATTAGAAGACGACGATCCTCGGGAGGATCCTTGCCGAGGAAGGCCACCAGACCCCCGGCAAGGTCCTTGCCGGGGACAACAGCATGCCATGGCAAGGCCCTTGCCGGGCCGCCCGGCAAGGCCCTCGCCAAGGGCGCCAGCAGGGCCACGTCCAGGCCCGCACCAGCCAAGTCTCCACCGCTGTTCGCATGCAGCTGCCAGCCCAACCAGCTGGGCAGGCACCTGTGTGGCAACATGCAGCTCCCAGGCCAACTCAGCAAGCGCCTGCGTGGCGGCATATAGATCTTTGTGAAGGCTTTGCCACCACGCCACCTCAGCTGCCTGCCTGCCTACATGACGCCGCATGCATCGCTGACCAGGGCACGTGTCGAAGCAAGGAGAAGCGGCGACGGACAGGACGGGCCTCGTTCCCGTCCCCAATAAAGCAAGGGGACACCTAAGCGATGCATTAAATGCGCCTTGTCCTGTAATACGAGCAATAAGCTCATAGCACTGTGCGCCTTTCCACCTCCTGTGTGCCACTGTGGCAGCCCCTTTCGACTATAAAAGGAGGCCCATGGCATACTGGAGAAGGATTCGGCCTTTTCAAACCACACACTCACCATAGTTAGTTCGAGAGCTCAGGAACTCTCTGAAATCCACCCACCAAAGCAGGACTAGGGTTTTACGCATCCTCGCGGCCCAAACCTGGGTAAACGATCCTCGTGCTGGTTACTAATCCTGCTCTTCTCGCAACCCCACGCCCTGACAACCATAGTAGGGGTTCTTGTGATCCCATAGGTGTCGTTCCACACCGACATGGAGTGAGTCTCACGAGTCCTGCAACCAGCAACAAAACTCATACCTTTAAACCTCGCCTCGTATTCAAAGACTAGGTTTTGAAGATCATAGATCTGGCTTTTGATAAAGTTGATTTGCTTGCTGAGGGTGAAGCTGATGTCCTTCATGGGCTTGCCATCCACCTTAAGATCACGGGAAAGGTCCACGATCATGAGGTGATTGGCATTGAGCCCACGCTCCACCATCCCCTTGCACCGGAAGACGCCTTGCTCCACAGCTTCAAGCCTGGCCTCCACGGTTCCTACAAAAATCTAAAATGAGAGTTGTACAGAAGAACATATTCTCCAACTTTAAACTCATGCTTTTTAATTCTTTTGTGATGAATTTTTTTAACCTTTTCTTTGAATAACTTTGCATTCTCATAAGCTTGGGGTTCTCCATTCATCTAAGGAGCTTATATCAAATAACCTCTTTTCACCAAGAAGTTTGAAATCATAGTTGAGTTCTTTAACTGCCCAATATGCTTTATGTTCTAACTCAAGAGGCAAATAACAAGCTTTTCCATAAACCATTTTATAAGGAGACATACCCATAGGATTTCTATATGTTGTTCTATAAGCCCAAAGTGCATCATCTAATTTCTTAGACCAATTCTTCCTGGACCTATTAACAGTCTTTTGCAAAATTAATTTTATTTCTCTATTGCTAAGTTCAACTTGAACGCTAGACTCAGGATGATAGGGTGATGCAATTCTATGGTTAACATCATACTTAGCAAGCATCTTATAGAAAGCACCATGAATAAAGTGTGAACCACCATCAGTCATTAAATATCTAGGGACTCCAAACCTTTGGAAAGTAACTTCCTTAAGCATTTTAATAGATGTGTTGTGATCAGCACTACTGGTTGGAATGGCTTGTACCCATTTAGTAACATAATCAATAGCAACCAAAATATGTGTACACCCGTTAGAGGAAGGAAAATGTCCCATGTAATCAAATCCCCAAACATCAAATGGTTCAACAACAAGTGAATAATTCATAGGCATTTCTTGACCCTTACTGATATTACCTATTCTTTGAGATTCATCACAAGAATAGACAAACTTACGGGTATCCTTGAAGAGAGTAGGCCAATGAAACACAGATTGCAATACCTTGTGAGCAGTTCTATTTCCAGCATGATGCCCTCCATAAGCCTCGGAGTGACATTTTCGTAGGATTTGTCCCTGTTCATGATTAGCTACACAACGTCTAATAATACCATCTACTCCTTCTTTATAAAGATGTGGGTCATCCCAAAAGTAATGTCTTAAATCATAGAAGAATTTTTTTCTTTTGCTGGTATGTAAAGCTAGGTGGTAAATATTTAGCAACAATGTAATTCGCATAGTCAGCATACCAAGGAGTACTATTAGCAACATTTATTGCAGCTAACTGCTCATCAGGAAAACTATCATCGATAGGTAGTGGGTCATCAGGCACATTTTCAAGCCTAGACAAATTATCAGCTATGGGGTTCCCAGCTCCTTTTCTATCAATGATATGTAAATCAAATTCTTGTAACAAGAGAACCCAACGAATAAGTCTAGGTTTAGCATATTTCTTTTCCATAAGATATTTAATAGCAGCATGGTCTGTGTGAACAGTTACTTTGGAATCAACAATATAATATCTAAATTTATCACAATCAAACACCACTGCTAAGAATTCTTTTTCAGTAGTAGCATAATTTCTTTGAGCATTGTCTAGATTTTTAATAGCATAATGAATAACATTAAGTTTCTTATCAACTCTTTGGCCTAGAACAGCACCAACAACATAATCACTAGCATCACACATAATTTCAAAAGGCAAGTTCCAATCAGGTGGTTGAACAATAGGTGCATATATTAAGGCTTTCTTGAGTATTTCAAAGGCTTCTAAACAATCATCATCAAAAACAAAAGGAATATCCTTTTGCAAAAGATTAGTAAGAGGTCTAGAAATTTTAGAAAAGTCTTTGATAAATCTCCTATAGAAACCAGCATCACCTAGGAAACTACGAATACCATTGATGTCCTTAGGACATGGCATTTTCTCAATTGCATCAACCTTAGCTTGGTCCACTTCAATACCTCTTTCAGAAATTTTGTGACCCAAGACAATGCCTTCATTAACCATAAAGTGGCACTTCTCCCAATTCAAGACAAGATTTATTTGTTCACATCTCTGCGAAACTCGCTCAAGATTGCTTAAACAATCATCAAAAGACTTCCCATAAACAGAAAAGTCATCCATGAAAACCTCAACAATCTTTTCACAAAATTCAGAGAATATAGCAGTCGTACATCTTTGAAAGGTAGTAGGTGCATTACATAAACCAAAAGGCATAAGTCTATAAGCATAAGTTCCAAAGGGACAAGTAAAAGTAGTCTTTTCTTGATCAGGTTGAGAAATAGGTATTTGTGAAAAGCCAGAGTATCCATCTAGGAAGCAAAAGTGTGTGTGCTTAGATAATCTTTCAAGCATTTGATCAATAAAAGGCAAGGGGTAATGATCTTTTCTAGTTGCTTTGTTTAATTTTCTGTAATCAATTACCATTCTATAGCCTATAACAATTCTTTGTGGAATAAGTTCATTCTTATCATTAGGAAAAACAGTAATACCTCCTTTCTTAGGGACACAATGAACAGGAGTTACCCATCTACTATCAACTATAGGATAGATTATACCTGCTTCCCGAAGTTTTAAGATTTCCGTTCTTACCACTTCCTTCATTTTTGGATTCAACCGACGTTGGTGATCAACAATGGGTTTAGCATCAGGTTCCATATTAATTTTGTGATGACATAGAGTGGGACTAATGCCCTTTAAATCATCAAGAGTATATCCAATAGCAGCCCGGTGCTTCCTTAGAAGTTTCAATAATCTTTCTTCATGTTCTGAAAGGTTAGCACTAATAATAACAGGATATATCTTCTTTTCATCGAGACAAGCATATTTCAAAGTGTCTGGCAGTTGTTTTAATTCAAACACAGGATCACCTTTAGGTGGAGGAGGACCTCCTAGAGTTTCAATAGGCAGATTGTGTTTAAGCAGAGGACGTTGTTCAAAGAAAACCTTATCTATTTCATTTCTTTCATGCATATGTAAATCATTTTCATGGTCTATCAAAATTGTTCTAAAGGATCAGTAGGTGGAACAACAATAGAAGCAAGACCAATTAATTCATCCTTACTAGGCAATTCTTTTTCATGATGATTTCTACGAAACTTGGAAAAAATAGAACTCATTAGACTCATCACCAAAGCTAACATCAACAGTTTGCTTCTTACCATCTATCTTAGCATTAACTGTATTCAAGAAAGGTCTACCAAAGATAATGGGACAAAATTCATCTTGTGGGGAACCAAGAAAAGAAAATCAGTAGGGTATTTTATTTTCCCACACAACACTTCAACATCTCTAATAATCCCAAATGGTGATATGGTGTCTCTATTAGTAAGTTTAATAGTAACATATATTTCTTCTATCTCAGTAGGTGCTATGTCTTTCATGATTTCTTCATATGAAGTGTAAGGAATAGCACTCACACTAGCACCCATGTCACACAAACCATGATGACAGTGATATCCTATTTTAACTAAAATAACATGCATGCCAACAACAAGCCTATGTTTATCTCTTCTATCAGGTTTAGCAATTCTAGCAGCTTCTTCACAGAACTAAATAACATACCCATCCATATCTTCTTCCAGGAGATCTTTAACTATAGCAATACTAGGTTCAACTTTAATTTGTTCTTCAGGTTTAGGTGTTCTAACATAGATTTTGTTAGACACAGTTGAAACTTTAGCATGTTCCTTAATCCTAACAGGGAAAGGTGGTTTCTCAATATAAGCAGAAGGAACAACTGGATCAACATTATAAAGTATAGTTTCTTCTTTAACTGGTACTGTTCCTTTAATTTCTCTTGGTTTGATCATTACGAGAAAGCCGAGCATAAAAATTTTGGATAATAATTTCTCTTGAGAGCTCATGATTGGGGCATGAATATAATATTGACTTAGCCTCCCCCAAGCTAGAGCGATAGTTTCTCATTCACAAGGCCAAAAATTATATATATAATTCCAATCACGATGAACTAGATGCATAGGATAAATTTTTTGGTGGAACTCCAATTTCAAACGATTCCAATTCCATGATCCAATATCATCACATAGCCTATACCATGCCGATTCTTTTCCCTTCTAAGATAAAGGGAAAACCTTTTTCATCACTTCATCCTTGGATAAACTACAAGCTTAAACAATCCACAAATTTGTTCCACATATATCAAGTGCATATCTGGGTGTTCGGTTCCTTCTCCTGCATAAGGATTAGCTAGCAGTTGTTCTATCGTACCCGAAGGAATTTCATATTCAATATTTTTAGTAGGTGCAGTAGGTTAAGGGGTTGCTAATTGTGGTTCTGGACGAGGTGAAGATACCCCGAACAAACCCCTCAAAGGATTGTTTTCCATAGTAATAAGTGACAATAAATTCCAACACACTATATAAATATTTCCTTAGTAAATTTCCACTTACCAAAGGCACTTCACTCCCCGGCAAACGGCGCCAGAAAATAGCCTTGATGACCCACAAGTGTAGGGGATCAACTGTAGCTCTTTTTGATAAGTAAGAGTGTCGAATCCAAAGAGGAGCAGAAGGAAATGACAAGTAGTTTCTGGGAAGGTATTGTCTGCAAGTGCTGCAATTGTAAGTAGCGGAGTAGTCTGATTGCAAGATAATTTGTAACGAGCAAGTAAGGATAATATTAACAAAAGTGCAGCAAGGTAGCCCAATCCTTTTGAGGCAAAGGACATGCCAAAATGGTCTCTCATGATAAGCAAAGCGTTCTTGAGGTTACATGGGAATTTCATCTAGTCACTTTCATCATGTTGGTTTGATTTGTGCTCGCTACTTTGATAATTTGATATGTGGGTGGACCGGTGCTTAGGTCTTGTTCTTACTTGAACAAACCTCCTACTTTTGATTAACCCTCCTGCAACCATCCGCAACTACCAGAAAAGTATTAAGAATAAATTCTAACCATAGCATTAAAATTTTGGATCCAATCGGTCCCTTACGAAATACTACCTCAGTCCGGGTTTATAGAGCCCCTAAGCCACCACACAACGTCCATATTTACAAGGCCCCATGTGAGCTTCACGCGAGTTGTTAATTCGACTTTGCATGCGAAACAATAGGAATTAACTCAGCCTAATTAATTGACTCCCTCGTTTCTCTCTGCCAGCCAATGCATCCAGCAACCGCATGAGAGGATTGGGCATGCATGTGGGCCTAAGAAAGGAATCTAGGGAACATAAGCGGCCATCCCGATTTTCTAGTGATTAATGTGGTGGTCTCTTTACTTAAGTGCTCCACGCTAGTTGGTTATTGCTATGACCGATACTGTGCCTTGGTCCTGCTGCTTTGGCTCTTGGGACCTATAAACCGCGACGGAGGTAGTAGCGCATAAACTGGGGTTTAAACTTTTGTCACTCTCGCAACCCACCATCTAATTGCTACTCGAAAATGCATTCCCTTAGGCCCAAATATGGTGAAGTGTCATGTAGTCGACATTCACATTACACCACTAAGGGAATAACAACATACATACTATCAAAATATCAAACACATATCAGCTTCACATGATTACTTGCAACATGATTTCTCCCGTGACCTCAAGGACAAAAGTAACTACTCACAAATGATAAACATGTTCATGATCAGAGGAGTATTAAATAGCATAATGGATCTGAACGTATAATCTTCCACCAAATAAACCATATAGTAATCAACTACAAGATGTAATCAACACTACGTCACCCACAAGCACCAATCTATAGTTCCGGTAACAAGATTGAACACAAGAGATGAACAAGGGTTTGAGAGGAGATGGTGTTGTTGAAGATGTTCATGGAGATTGCCCTCTCTAAGAAGGGAGAGTTGTTGGTGATGAAGATGACGATGATTTCCCTCTCGGGAGGGAAGTTCCCCTACCGGAATAGCTATGCCGAAGGCCAAAAGTGCTCCTGCCCAAGTTACGCCTCGAGGCAGCGGTGCTTCGTCCAGAAAGTCATATCCTTTTTTTTCTAGGTCAAAATGACATATATATATATATACACCAGAAGATGGGCACCAGAGGTGGGCAGAGGAGGCCACAACTCACCAGGGCGCGCCTGGGGGGCCTGGCGCGCCTAGGTGGGTTGTGCCCACCTAGTGGCCCCCCTCTGGTGTTTATTGGCTCCAGTATTTCTTAAATAATCCCTAAAAATCTCCGTGAAGTTTCAGCTCATTTGGAGTTGTGCAGAATAGGTGGCCTGACGTAGCTTTTCCAAGTCCAGATTTCCAGCTGCCGGAATTCTCCCTCTTGGTGTGTTCCTTGCAAATTATGAGAGAAAAGGCATTAGAATTACTCCAAAAAGCATTATTATGGATAAAAAATTATAAATAAAAGTAAGAAAACATGATGCAAAATGGACGTATCGGACGACAACGACGCTACAATGGAGATCAAGGTGTCAAGCCGGTGACAATGGAGATGATGACGGTGCTTTGGATATGGAGATCAAAGGCACAAGATGATGATGGCCATATCATGTCACATATTTTGATTGCATGTGATGTTTATCTTTTATGCGTCTTATTTTGCTAAGTACAGCGGTAGCATTATAAGATGATCCCTCACTAAATTTCAAGGTAGAAGTGTTCTCCCTAAGTATGCACCGTTGCTACAGTTCGTCGTGCCGAGACACCATGTGATGATTGGGTGTGATAAGCCCTATGTTCACATACAACGGGTGCAAGCCAGTTTTGCACATGCAGAATACTCGGGTTAAACTTGACGAGCCTAGCATATGCAGATATGGACTCGGAACACTGAGACCGAAAGGTCGAACGTGAATCATATACTAGATATGTTCAACATAGTGATGTTCACCATTGAAAACTACTCCATCTCACATGATGATCGGACATGGTTTAGTTGATATCGATCACGTGATCATTTAGATGACTAGAGGGATGTCTATCTAAGTGGGAGTACTTAAGTAATATGATTAATTGAACTTTAATTTATCATGAACTTAGTCCTGATAGTTTTTGCATATCTATGTTGTTGTAGATCAATGGCCCATGCTATCGTTCCCTTGAATTTTAATGCGTTCCTAGCGAAAGCTAAGTTGAAAGATGATGGTAGCAACTACACAAACTGGGTCGGTAACTTGAGGATTATCCTCATTGCTGCACAAAACAATTACGTCCTGGAAGCACCGCTTGGTGAAAGACCCGCTGCAGGAGCAACTCCGGACATTATTAACGTCTGGCAGACTAAAGCTGATGACTACTCGATAGTTCAACGTGCCATGATTTAGGGCTTAGAATCAGGACTTCAAAGACGTTTTGAACATCATGGAGCATATGAGATGTTCCAGGAGTTGAAGTTAATATTTCAAGCAAATGCCCGAGTTGAGAGATATGAAGTCTTCAACAAGTTCTATAGCTGCAAGATGGAGGAGAACAGTTCTGTCAGTGAACACATACTCAGAATATCTGGGTACCATAACCACTTGACTCAGCTAGGAGTTAATCTTCCTGATGATAGTGTCATTGACAGAGTTCTTCAATCACTGCCACCAAGCTATAAAGGCTTCATGATGAACTATATGTTGGGGAACATAGCATGCAATTTCAAAAACTTTCCTACGATCACGCAAGATCTATCTAGGAGATGCATAGCAACGAGTGGGGGAGTGTGTGTCCACGTACCCTCGTAGACCGAAAGCAGAAGCGTTAGATTAACGTGGTTGATGTAGTCGAACGTCTTGACGATCCAACCGATCCAAGTATCGAACGTACGACACCTTCGTGTTCAGCACACGTTCAGCTCGATGACGTCCCTCAAACTCTTGATCTAGTAGAGGGTCGAGGGAGAGTTTCATCAGCACGATGACGTGGTGATGGTGATGGTGATGTGATCCACACAGGGCTTTGCCTAAGCACTACGATGCTATGATCGGAGGAGTAAAATGTGTAGGGGGGCACCGAACACATCTAAGAGAAATCTTGGTGTGCCTTTGGGGTGCCCCCCGCCCTTGTATATAAAGGAGGGGGGAGGAGGTGGCTGGCTAGGGGTGGCGCGCCATGAGGGGATAGTCCTACTAGAACTCCATTCCTAGTAGGATTCCGCCCCTTTCCTTCTAACGGAGAGGGGAAAGGGGAAAGGAGGGAGAAGGAGAAGGAAAGAGGGGGGCTGCGTCCCCTCCCCTTGTCCAATTCGGATTGGGCAAGGGCGGCGCGCGCCACCTCCCGTGGCCTGCCTCCTCTCCTCCACTATGGCCCATTAGGCCCATTAGCTTTCCTGGGGGGTTCCGGTAGCCTCCCGGTACTCCGAAAAATCCCCGAACCTTATCGGAACCATTACGGTGTCCGTATATAACCTTCCAATATATGAATATTTACCTCTCGGCCATTTCAAGACTCCTTGCCATGTCCGTGATCTTATCCGGGACTTCAAACAAACTTCGGTCACCAAAACACACAACTCATAATACAAATCGTCATCAAACATTAAGTGTGCAGACCCTACGGGTTCGAGAACCATGTAGACATTACCGAGACACATCTCCGGTCAATAACCAATAGTGGAACCTGGATGCTCATATTGGCTCCTACATATTCTACGAAGATTTTTATCGGTCAAACCGCATAACAACATACGTTATTCCCTTTGTCATCGGTATGTTACTTGCCCGAGATTCGATCGTCAGTATCCGCATACCTAGTTCAATCTCGTTACCAACAAGTCTCTTTACTTGTTCCATAATGCATCATCCCGCAACTAACTCATTAGTCACATTGCTTGCAAGGCATATAGTGATGTGCATTACCGAGAGGGCCCAGAGATACCTCTCCGCTACTCGGAGTGACAAATCCTAATCTCGATCTATGCCAACTCCACAAACACCTTTGGAGACACCTGTAGAGCATCTTTATAATCACCCAGTTACGTTGTGATGTTTGATAGCACACAAGATGTTCCTCCGGTATTCGGGAGTTGCATAATCTCATAGTTAGATGAATATGTATAAGTCATGAAGAAAGCAATAGCAATAAAACTAAACGATCATGATGCTAAGCTAACGGATGGGTCTTGTCCATCACATCATTCTCTAATGATGTGATCCAGTTCATCAAATGACAACGCATGTCTATGGTCAGGAAACTTAACCATCTTTGATTAACGAGCTACTCAAGTAGAGGCATACTAGGGACACTCTGTTTTTCCTATGTATTCACACATGTACTAAGTTTTCGGTTAATAAAATTCTAGCATGAATGACAAACATTTATCATGATATAAGGAAATATAGATAACAACTTTATTATTGCCTTTAGGGCATATTTCCTTCAGTCTCCAAGTTGCACTAGAGTCTATAATCTAGATTGCATAGTAATGATTCTAACACCCATGGAGTCTTGGTGTTGATCATGTTTTGCTCGTGAGAGAGGCTTAGTCAACGGGTCTTCAACATTCAGATCCGTATGTATCTTGCAAATCTCCATGTCTCCCTCCTTGACTTGATCGCGGACGGAATTGAAGCGTCTCTTGATGTGTTTGGTTCTCTTGTGAAATCTGGATTCCTTCGCCAAGGCAATTGCTCCAGTACTGTCATAAAAGATTTTCATTGGACCCGATGCAATAGGTATTACACCTAGATCGGATATGAACTCCTTCATCCAGACTCCTTCATTTGCTGCTTCCGAACCAGCTATGTACTCCACTTCACATGTAGATCCCGCCACGACGCTTAGCTTAGAACTAGACCAACTTATAGCTCTACCATTCAATATAAATACATATCCGGGTTGTGACTTAGAGTCATCCGGATCAATGCCAAAGCTTGCATCGACGTAACAGTTTACGACAAGCTCTTTGTCACCTCAATAAATGAGAAACATATCCTTTGTCCTTTTCATGTATTTCAGGATGTTCTTGACCGATGTCCAGTGATCCACTCCTGGATTACTTTGGTACCTCCCTGCTAAACTTATAGCAAGGCACACATCAAGTCTGGTACACAACATTGCATACATGATAGAACCTATGGCTGAGGCATAGGGAATGATTTTCATTTTCTCTCTATCTTCTGCAGTGGTCGGGCAGTGAGTCTGACTCAACTTCACACCTTGTAACACAGGCAAGAACCCTTTCTTTGACTGATCCATTTTGAACTTGTTCAAAACTTTATCAAGGTATGTGCTTTGTGAAAGTCCAATTAAGCGTCTTGATCTATCTCTGTAGATCTTGATGCCCAATATGTAAGCAGCTTCACCGAGGTCTTTCATTGAAAAATTCTTATTAAAGTATCCTTTTATGCTATCCAAAACTTATGTATTATTTCCAATCAACAATATGTCATCCACATACAATATTAGAAATGCTATAGAGCTCCCACTCACTTTCTTGTAAATACAGGCTTCTCCAAAAGTCTGTATAAAACCATATGCTTTTATCACACTATCAACGCATATATTCCAACTCCGAGATGCTTGCACGAGTCCATAAATGGAGCGGTGGAGCTTGCACACTTTGTTAGCACCATTAGGATCAACAAAACCTTCTGGTTGCATCATATACAACTCTTCTTTAAGATATACATTAAGGAATGAAGTTTCGGCATCCATTTGCCAAATTTCGTAATCATAAAATGTGGCAATTGCTAACATGATTTGGACAGACTTAAGCATTGCTACGGGTGAGAAGGTCTCATCATAGTCAACTCCTTGAACTTGTCAAAAACCTTTCGCAACAAGTCGAGCTTTCTAGACAGTAACATTACCGTCAGTGTCAGTCTTCTTCTTGAAGATCCATTTATTCTCTATGGCTTGCTGATCATCGGGCAAGTCAACCAAAGTCCACACTTTGTTCTCATACATGGATCCTATATCATAATTCATGGCCTCAAGCCATTTCACGGAATCTGGGCTCATCGTCGCTTCCTCATAGTTTGTAGGTTCGTCATGGTCTAGTAACATGACCTCCAGAACAGGATTATCATACCACTCTAGTGCGGATCGTACTCTGGTTGACTTACGAGGTTCGGTAGTAACTTGATCTAAAGTTTCATAATCATCATCATTAGCTTCCTCGCTAATTGGTGTAGGAATCACTGGAACTGATTTCTGTGATGAACAACTTTCCAATTCGGGAGAAGGTACAATTAAGTCATCAAGTTCTACTTTCCTCCCACTCACTTCTTTCGGGAGAAACTCCTTCTCTAGAGAGGATCCATTCTTAGCAACGAATATCTTGCCTTCGGATGTGTGATAGAAGGTGTACCCAACAGTCTCCTTTGGGTATCCTATGAAGACACATTTCTCTGATTTGGGTTTGAGCTTATCAGGTTGAAGCTTTTTCACATAAGCATCGCAGCCCCAAACTTTAAGAAACGACAGCTTAGGTTTCTTGCCAAACCACAGTTCATATGGCGTCGTCTAAACGGATTTAGATGGTGCCCTATTTAATATGAATGCAACCGTCTCTAAAGCATAACCCCGAAACGATTGCGGTAAATCGGTAAGAGACATCATATATCGCACCATATCTAATAAAGTATGGTTACGATGTTCGGACACACCATTACGCTGTGGTGTTCCAGGTGGTGTGAGTTCCGAAACTATTCCACATTGTTTCAAATGAAGAGCAAACTCATAACTCAAATATTCACCTCCATGATCAGATCATAGGAACTTTATTTTCTTGTTATGATGATTTTCCACTTCACTTTGAAATTCTTTGAACTTTTCAAATGTTTTAGACTTATGTTTCATTAAGTAGATATACCCATATCTTCTCATATCTTTTGTGAAGGTCAAAAAATAACGATACCCGCCGCGAGCCTCAACACTCATCGGACCGCATATATCAGTATGTATTACTTCCAATAAGTCAGTTGCTCGCTCCATTGTTCCAGAGAACGGAGTCTTAGTCATCTTGCCCATGAGGTATAGTTCACAAGCATCAAGTGATTCCAAAAGCCCATCAGCATGCAGTTTCTTCATGCGCTTTACACCAATCACTACAACAGGAACCCCCCTATAACAACGCTTTTTCCGTATCTGAAGGTCCATATATGCATTGTTAGTATCTTTACCAACGGTTTGGGATGCGTTGCCTTATCCAGTGTTGCTAGCGCATAATGCAACGCTTATACTGGCGTTGGTAAAAGGGGCCGTTGCAAGAGTACAACACATAAAACCAACTTCTACAACACTTCTATATGTTGTTGCTTCATGTAGAGGAATCAAACAGAAAATTTGCAAAACTTCAAGTGTTGGTGCATATATAATGTGATTATTATTATTAAATTGATTCGCCATATAATGGTGATAATTATGCATATCAAGTGAGGAAAAAATAGAATATACTCACAAGAGGAAGAGATCATATATTGAATAAAACTGTTGGATTATAATAGTGGATATTATAGGAGGAACATCATCCCCATGTGATCCATAATCTAAATATTTTCTTGAGAGTGAAACTTAAACCAACAATAATCCATCAACTATAATTAACTAAAACTTAACCGAGGAACATCATACAACAGGAACAACATCACTCCAACTTTAACTAAAACTGAAGGCATCCATCATCATCATCATCATCAACGGGAACATCCTCATCATCATTGTAGTATACTTGCCACAAACCATAGAATCATCCATATATCTTTTGATTGAATCTACAAAGAAAATCAAAAAATGAATTGTTAACACACAATGAACTGACATCATGCAAGTAGGTGAGAGAGGCAGGTTATAAGTCACTTACAAAGGTTGAAGGCCATGCAATTTATGTTATACATAGTAGATGGAAATACATCCATAACCTATCTCAAGATCATCATTGATCGGTTAGTATTAGTTTTATACTGCTTTTTGAGGTGTTCAGGTTATAGACTTAAACTATACTAGCAAGAGGAAAATAGTATCTCACACCCTTATCCTAATAAGCATGGTGCAAAACCTACCACAGCTTCGCTTCCTCAATTTCTACATGCCACTACATTTTATAAATAGTAGCTACTTCAAACTTATTCAAGCAGATACTATCTGGTTAATTCCTATAAAATAAATTAAGAGGTTAATTAATTAGTCATCCCTTTGAACAGTAATGCTCTACTTTTTTGATGCTTGGATTGGATGGGTTAATTAATTAGTCATCCTTTTGAGTGGCAATGCTCTACTTTCGTTATCAAAATCCCCCAAAAGACTTTAAGTTGTCACACAGTTGCATGTCTGTGTGTCTTGTCCAGAAGTTGAAGCAACTGCCGTATGTGGCCATTAAGCAAGTTGATGTTACTTTTTGCAAAGAAATATGATCCCAAAAGAACAATTCCCTGAAGCGACTTGGAAAACAAATGGGCTGTCACGTAACTAACTTCATAATTAAGCACAGAAGTCATCATGGCATCCAACAGAAGGTATGAAAGATCTGTAGCTGATCTGCATCAGTACAGTTACACCAACATGTAACAACATCACGTTATTTCATCATTGTTCCCTTGGAATCTGTATAGTGTAGTGATGAATATGTGGCACAAGAAAGAGAGGTGGCAACTTGTTTGGTACCATGAAGAAGGCCTTGCTCTTGAGCTAGTGGTCCAGCGCTCATGGACTGAAAGAAACAAGAAGACCAAGATGAAAAATAATCAACAGACCTGTCGAACTGTACTTGGAGACTGACAGCGAGCTCGGGGCTAAGCGCCATCTCGTCCAGCGTCTACATGAGGGCCCTGCCAATGGCAAACTGCCAATACAACTCAAACGCCCCCGCCATCCATCTTCTGATCCCTCACCCTGCCAATCAACATTATCAGAATGCAGAATAGCACCAACAGTTTCACTTTCAGTTAGACAACCTGACCGTCACTTCCAGTAAGACGACCTCACCGTCACCAACAGTTCAATTCCATGCAATCTTTGTTATACATAACAAATTACTGGCATACATAGTAGATGGAAATACATTCATAAATTATCTCAAGGTGATCATTGACCTATTAGTATTAGTTTTGTTATCATTTCTTTGAGTGGTTCAGGTACAGACTTAAACTATATGAGCCTATTATGGGCGTCTTAGTTTATGGCAGAAATCGTTGCATAAGTATTAACATTTTCTCTGATTGCTTCCAATGTTGAACATATCCAATGGAATAAAGATACATATTTTTTACGGCATGCAGTGCAAAATCTGTTGGAGCAACACGAACCTGCACCAATTGTTGGTGTCCCTTCTCCTGCTTCCTCATGAGATCTTGGTCCAAGCATGAATAAAGTATAATAGAGTAGAAATAGTGTTCCAGTTTGTGCTCGTAAACTTAATTTAAATATTAGTTAGACACCAGTTGTGCTCAAGGGGCCAATTAAGTTATTCAACACATCATGCTAGTTAACATGGGAATTCATGTTTGGGTAAAAATAAATTAGTCCGGTCAAAATCACTACGTATAAAGTATATATAGACAGCCAGAAGGACCTAAATATGAAAATGTTAACAAACGATGGAGAGACATGCTTACAGTTCCTCTGAAGCTACAGACATTTCAGACAACACACTATATATATGCACTGACCATGACTAATCACAATACTTCTTTAATTGGATTCTGTACAATTTTCTTAAGACGTACAGCTAACATAATTCAAAAAGCCTTGTGGGTGAATCTTTATTGTTTCAGAACATGAAAGGGTGGAAAACGCCAATTTCAGAACAAAATTAAGGACTGCTTCAGAACCACACACACACCATTACTCAGGATTTAATAACTAGTATATTTTGGAATGTGGCTTAATTACCTTATTATGTTTTCTGTAAGTGGCAGCTCTGAAATCAAAATCATGAAACTGCAGAGGAACGATACACATGCTGTTAGAAACTAATGTTTAGAATATTGATTCTATAATAATAATTGTAGGATGTTCCATTTTATACTGAAGCCTCATTAATTAATCTACCATGTAAACATGAACCCGTACAAGTGAAGTACTCTTTGCTATTCATAGCAATGGTTCCTGATGTACCACAAACCAGAGCATAAAGGAGGAGTGGACCAACTCACCTGATGCCAGAGGAGGAGGAAGAAGCAGAGGTTAGAGAAAGGGGGAGAAGAGAGGATGAAGCCGGGGGAGGGGAGGCACTCACCGTACGAAAGGAGGACGACATGGACATAGGCTCCCGAGCCGACGCCCGAAACCCTAGCCATGGGGGGAGGGTCGAGGGTGGGCTTTGGTGGCCGTGACCACTGGATCTAGCCAGATGGGAGGGCGGTGCGGTATGAGGGGACCTTCAATTGTGCTTCGCGGTGGCAGGATTCAACGGACGACTAAATGAGCCGCCGCAGGTGGCGCAGGGAGGAGCCACGTGGTGAGAGAGAGACGGGACGTGGTAGTCATGGGTGGGTCGGGGATGCGGCGAATCCGGCAGCCACCAGGGTTGCGAGGTGGGAGGAGGGCAGGTGCAGGGCCGGCGGCGAGGTGGTTTGGAGGAGGTAGATTAGGTCGTGGATGGCGGCGATTTGGGAGAGATGAGAGGATCAGGGGCTCTGTTTCTCGCGCATCTCTTTATCCTTTCCTCTGTTTATTTTTTTTCATATGTACTACCACCTACAACTCTACAACGCCTATGCTACAACCATAATATGTGTATCTACTAAAAAATTTACAACACATAGTCAAAATGTTGTATAATTTGTGTTGCTTTATAGGGGGTATCCTTGTAGTGAATATGACCTAAATGGCAGTGCCACAAATAAGTTGCAGTATCATTATTAACTTTGCATCTTTTGGCTTCAATATTATGAATATGTGTATCACTACAATTGAGATTCAACAAAAATAGACCACTCATCAAGGGTGCATGACCATAAAAGATATTACTCATATAAATAGAACAACAATTATTCTCTGATTTAAATGAATAACCGTCTCGCATCAAACAAGATCCAGATATAATGTTCATGCTCAACGTTGGCACCAAATAACAATTATTTAGGTCTAAAACAAATCCCGACAGTAGATGTAGAGGTAGCGTGCCGACGGCGATCACATCGACTTTGGAACCATTTCCCACGCGCATCGTCACCTCGTTCTCAGCCAATCTTCGTTCAATCCGTAGCCCCTATTTCCCGTTGCAAATATGAGCAACAGAACCAGTATCAAATACCCAGGCGCTACTATGAGCATTAGTAAGGAACACATCAATAACATGTATATCAAATATACCTTTCACTTTGCCACCCTTCTTATCCGCCAAATACTTGGGGCAGTTCCGCCTCAAGTGACCGGTCCCTTTGTAGTAGAAGCACTCAGTTTCAGGCTTAGGTCCAGACTTGGGCTTCTTCCCTTGAGCAGAAACTTGCTTGTTGTTCTTCTTGAAGTTCCCCTTCTTCCCTTTGCCCTTTTTCTTGAAACTAGTGGTCTTGTTAACCATCAACACTAGATGCTCCTTCTTGATTTCTACCTCCGCAGCCTTTAGCATCTCGAAGAGCTCGGGAATTGTCTTTTCCATCCCTTGCATATTATAGTTCATCACGAAGCCTTTATAGCTTGGTGGCAGCGATTGAAGAACTCTATCAATGACACTACCATCAGGAAGATTAACTCCCAGCTGAGTCAAGTGGTTATGGTACCCAGACATTCTGAGTATGTGTTCACTGACGGAACTATTCTCCTCCATTTTGCAGCTCTAGAACTTGTTGGAGACTTCATATCTCTCAACTCGGGAAGGAGTTGAAATACTAACTTCAACTCCTGGAACATCTCATATGCTCCATGACATTCAAAACGTCTTTGAAGTCCCGATTCTAAGCCGTAAAGCATGGCACACTGAACTATCGAGTAGTCATCAGCTTTGCTCTGCCAAACGTTCATAATGTCCGGAGTTGCTCCTGCAGCGGGTTTTGCACCTAGCGGTGCTTCTAGGACGTAATTCTTCTATGCAGCAATGAGGATAATCCTCAAGTTACGAACCCAGTCCGTGTAGTTGCTACCGTGATTTTCAACTTAGCTTTCTCTAGGAATGCATTAAAATTCAAGGGAACGGTAGCACGGGCCATTGATCTATAACGACATGGATATGCAAAAACTATCAGGTACTAAGTTCATGATAAATTAAAGTTCAATTAATCATATTACTAAAGAACTCCCACTTAGATAGACATCCCTCTAGTCATCTAAATGATCACGTGATCCATGTCAACTAAACCATGTCCGGTCATCATGTGAGATGGACTAGTTTTCAATGGTCAACATCACTATGTTGATCATATCTACTATATGATTCACGTTTGACCTTTCGGTCTCAGTGTTCCGAGGTCATATCTGCATATGCTAGGCTCATCAAGTTTAACCCGATTATTCTGCACATGCAAAACTGGCTTGCACCGGTTGTATGTGAACATAGAGCTTACCACACCCGATCATCACGTGATATTTCGGCACGACGAACTGTAGCAATGGTGCATACTCAGGGAGAACACTTGTAACTTAAAATTTTATGAGGGATCATCTTATAATGCTACTCCCGTACTAGGAAAAATAAGATGCATGAAAGATAAACATCACATGCAATCAAAATATGTGACATGATATGGCCATCATTATCTTGTGACTTTGATCTCCATCTCCAAAGCACCGTCATGATCTACATCGTCACCGGCTTGAAACCTTGATCTCCATTGTAGCGTCGTTGTCGTTTCGCCAACTATTGCTTCTACGACTATCGCTACTGCTTAGTGATAAAGTAAAGCAATTACATGGCGATTGCATTTCATACAATAAAGCGACAACCATAAGGCTCCTGCCAGTTGCTGATAAATTTTACAAAACTTGATCATCTCATACAAGAATTTATATCTCATCACGTCTTGACCATATCACATCACAACATGCCCTGCAAAAACAAGTTAGACGTCCTCTACTTTGTTGTTGCAAGTTTTACGTGGCTGCTACGGGCTTCTAGCAAGAACCGTTCTTACCAACGCATCAAAACCACAACGATTTTTCGTCAAGTGTGTTGTTTTAACCTTCAACAAAGATCGGCCGTAGTCAAACTCGATTCAACCAAAGTTGGAGAAACAGATACCCGCCAGCCACCTGTGTGCAAAGCACGTCGGTAGAACCAGTCTAATGAATGTAGTCATGTAATGTCGGTTTGGGCCGCTTCATCCAACAATACCGCTGAATCAAACTAAGACATTGGTGGTAAGCAGTATGACTATTATCGCCCACAACTCTTTGTGTTCTACTCGTGCATATCATCTTCACATAGACCTGACTCTGATACCACTGTTGGGGAACGTAGCATGCAATTTCAAAAAAAATCCTACGATCACGCAAGATCTATCTAGAAGATGCATAGCAACTGGAGAGTGTGTCCACATATCCTCGTAGACCAAAATCAGAAGCGTTAGATTGACGCGGTTGATGTGGTCGAACATCTTCATGGTCCAACCGATCCAAGTACCAAACGTATGACACCTCCATGTTTAGCACACGTTCAGCTCGATGACGTCCCTCAAACTCTTGATCCAGTAGAGAGTCGAGGGAGAGTTCCATCAGCATGATAGCGTGGTGACGATGATGGTGATGTGATCCGCGTAGGGCTTCGCCTAAGCACTACGATGCTATAACCAAAGGAGTAAACTGTGGAGGGGCGCACTGCACACGGCTAAGAGAAATCTTGGTGTTCCTTTGGGGTGCCCCTACCCCCGTATATAAAGGAGGGGGAGGAGGTGGCCGGCCACAGGTGGCGCACCATGAGGGGGGAGTCCTACTAGGACTCCGTTCCTGGTAGGATTCTGCCCCCCCCCCTTCCTTCGAACGGAAAGGTCCAATTCGGATTGGGCAACGGGGCGCGCTCCACCTCCCGTGGCATGCCACCTCTCCTCCACTATGGCCCATTAGGCTCATTAACTTTCCCGGGGGGGTCCGGTAGCCTCTCGGTACTCCGAAAAATCCTCGAACCTTATCGGAACCATTCTGGTGTCCGTATATAACCTTAAAATATATCAATCTTTACCTCTTGACCATTTCGAGACTCCTTGTCATGTCCGTGATATTATCCGGGACTCCGAACAAACTCCGGTCACCAAAACACATAACTCATAATACAAATCGTCATCAAACATTAAGCGTGCGAGCCCTACGGGTTCGAGAACTATGTAGACATGACCAAGACACATCTCCGGTCAATAACCAATAGAGGAACCTGGATGCTCATACTGGCGCCTACATATTCTACAAAGATTTTTATCGGTCAAACCGCATAACAACGTACGTTATTCTCTTTGTCATCGGTATGTTACTTGCCCAAGATTCGATCGTCGGTATCCTCATACCATGTTCAATCTCATTACCATCAAGTCTCTTTACTCGTTCCGTAATGCATCATCCCGCAACTAACTCATTAGTCACGTTGCTTGCAAGGCTTATAGTGATGTGTATTACCGAGAGGGCCCAGAGATACCTCTCCGATACTCGCAGTAACAAATCCTAATCTCGATCTATGCCAACTCAACAAACACCTTCAGAGACACCTGTAGAGCATCTTTATAATCACCCATTTACGTTGTGATGTTTGATAGCACACAAGGTGTTCCTCCAGTATTCGGGAGTTGCATAATCTCATAGTTAGAGGAATATGTGTAAGCCATGAAGAAAGCAATAGCAATAAAACTAAACGATCGTTATGCTAAGCTAACAGATGGGTCTTATCCATCACATCATTCTCTAATGATGTGATCACTTTCATCAAATGACAACACATGTCTATGGTTAGGAAACTTAACCATCTTTGATTAACGAGCTAGTCAAGTAGAGGTGTACTAGGGACACTCTGTTTTGTCTATGTATTCACACATGTACTAAGTTTCCGGTTAATACAATTCTAGCATGAATAATAAACATTTATCATGATATAAGGAAATATAAATAAAAAATTTATTATTGCCTCTAGGGCATATTTCCTTCACTATAATATGCAAGGGATGGAAAAGACAATTCCCGAGCTCTTCGCGATGCTAAAGGCTGCGAAGGTAGAAATGAAGAAGGAGCATCAAGTGTTGATGGTTAATAAGATCACTAGTTTCAAGAAAAAGGGCAAAGGGAAGAAGGGGAACTTCAAGAAGAATAGCAAGCAAGTTGCTGCTCCCGGGAAGAAGCCCAAGTCTGGTCCAAAGCCTAAAACCGAGTGCTTCTACTGCAAAGGGACTGGTCACTGGAAGCGGAACTGCTCCAAGTATTTGGCGGATAAGAAGGATGGCAAAGTGAAACGTATATTTGATATACATGTTATTGATGTGTACCTTACTAATGCTCGTTGTAGTGCCTGGGTATTTGATATTGGTTCTGTTGCTCATATTTGCAACTCGAAACAGGGGCTCCGGATTAAATGAAGATTGGTTAAGGACAAGCTGACGATGCGCATCAGAAATGGTTCGAAGGTTGATGTGATTACTGTCGGCACGCTACCTCTACATCTACCGTTGGGATTCGTTTTAGACCTGAATAATTGTTACTTGGTGCCAGCGTTGAGCATGAACATTATATCTGGATCTTGTTTGATGGGAGACAGTTATTCATTTAAATCAAAGAATAATGGTTGTTCTATTTATATGAGTAATATCTTTTATGGTCATGCAACCATGATGAGTGGTCTATTTTTGTTGAATATCGATCGTAGTGATACACATATTCATAATATTGAGGCCAAAAGTTGCAAAGTTAGTAATGATAGTGCAACTTATTTGTGGCACTGCCGTTTAGAAACTCCATGCTGATGGACTTTTGGAGTTACTTGATTATGAATCACTTGATACTTGCGAACCACTGACTTATTGGAAATAATACATACTAATGTATGTGGTCCGATGAGTGTTGAGGCTCACGGCAGGTATCATTATTTTTTGACCTTCACACATGATTTGAGCAGATATGGGTATATCTACTTAATTAAACATAAGTCTGAAATATTTGAAAAGTTCAAAGAATTTCAGAGTGAAGTGGAAAATCATCGTAACAAGAAAATAAAGTTTCTACGGTCTGATCGCAGAGGTAAATATTTGAGTGATGAGTTTCGTCTTCATTTGAAACAATGTGGAATAGTTTCGCAACTCACGCCATCTGGAACACTACAGCGTAATGGTGCGTCCGAACGGTGTAACAGTACTTTATTAGATATGGTGCGATCTATGATGTCTCTTACGGATTTACCACTATCGTTTTGGGGTTATGCTTTAGAGACGGCTACATTCACGTTAAATAGGGCACCATCTAAATCCGTTGGGACGACACCATATGAACTATGGTTGGGCAAGAAACCTAACCTGTCGTTTCTTAAAGTTTCGGGCTGCGATGCTTATGTGAAAAAGCTTCAACCTGATAAGCTCGAACCCAAATCGGAGAAATGCGTCTTCATAATATACCCAAAGGAAACTGTTGTGTACACATTCTATCACAGATCCGAAGGCAAGATATTCGTTGCTAAGAGTGGATCCTTTCTAGAGAAGGAGTTTCTCTCGAAAGAAGTGAGTGGGAGGAAAGTAGAACTTGATGAGGTAATTGTACCTTCTCCTGAATTGGAAAGTGGTTCATCACAGAAATCAGTTCCAGTGATGCCTACAGCAATTTGTGAGGAAGTTAATGATGATGATCATGAAACTTCAGATCAAGTTATTACTGAACCTCGTAGGTCAACCAGAGTACGTTCCCACCAGGGTGGTATAGTAATCCTATTCTGGAAATCATGTTACTTGACCATGACAAACCTACGAACTATGAGGAAGCGATGATGAGCCTAGATTCTGCAAAATGGCTTGTGGCCATGAAATCTGAGATGGGATCCATGTATGAGAACAAGGTGTGGACTTTGGTTGACTTTCCCAATGATCATCAAGCCATAGAGAATAAATGGATCTTCAACAAGAAGACTGATGCTAACGGTAATGTTAATGTCTACAAAGCTCGATTTTGTTGTGAAGGGTTTTCGACAAGTTCAAGGAGTCGAATATGATGACACCTTCTCACCCATAGCGATGCTTAAGTCTGTCTGAATCATGTTAGCAATTGCCGCATTTTTATGACTGTGAAATTTGGCAAATGGATGTCAAAACTGCATTCCTTAATGGATTTCTTAATGAAGAGTTGTATATGATGCAACTAGATGGTTTTGTCGATCCTATAGGTGCTAACAAAGTGTGCAAGCTCCAGCGATCCATTTATGGACTGGTGCAAGCCTCTCAGAGTTGGAATATATGCTTTGATAGTGTGATCAACGCATATGGTTTTATACAGACTTTCGGAGAAGCATGTATTTACAAGAAAGTGAGTGGAAGCTTTGTAGAATTTCTAATATTATATGTGGATGACATATTGTTGAATGGAAATAATACAGAATTTCTAGATAGCATAAAAGGATACTTGAATAAGAATTTTTCAATGAAAGACCTTGGTGAATCTGCCTATATATTGGGCATCAAGATCAATAGAGATAGATCAAGACGCTTAATTGGACTTTCACAAAGCACATACCTTGATAAAGTTTTGAAGAAGTTCAAAATGGACCAGTCAAAGAAATGGTTCTTGCCTATGTTACAAGCTGTGAAGTTGAGTCACACTCAATGCCCGACCACTGCAAAAGATAGAGAGAAAATGAAAGTCATTCCCTATGCCTCAGCCATAGGTTCTATCATGTATGCAATGCTGTGTACCAGACCTGATGTGTGCCTTGCTATAAGTTTAGCAGGGGGGTACCAAAGTAATCCAGGAGTGGATCACTGGACAGCGGTCAAGAACATCCTGAAATACATGAAAATGACTAAGGATATGTTTCTCGTTTTTGGAGGTGACAAAGAGCTTGTCGTAAATGGTTACGTCGATGCAAGCTTTGACACTAATCCGGATGACTCTAAGTCGCAAACTAGATACATATTTATATTGAATGGTGGAGCTGTAAGTCGGTGCAATTCCAAGCAGAGCATCGTGGCAGGATCTATGTGTGAAGTGGAGTACATAGCTGCTTTGGAAGCAGAAAATGAAGGAGTCTGGATGAAGGAGTTCATATCCGATCTAGGTGTAATACCTAGTGCATCGGGTCCAATGAAAATCTTTCGTGACAATACTGGAGCAATTGCCTAGGCGAAGGAATCTAGATTTCACAAGAGAACCAAACACATCAAGAGATGCTTCAATTCCATCCGCGATCAAGTCAAGGAGGGTGACATAGAGATTTGCAAGATACATACAAATCTGAATGTTGCAGACCCGTTGACTAAGCCTCTCCCACGAGCAAAACATGATCGACACCAAGACTCCATGGGTGTTAGAATCATTACTATGTAATCTAGATTGTTGACTCTATTGCAAGTGGGAGACTAAAAGAAATATGCCCTAGAGGCAATAATAAAGTTGTTATTTATATTTCCTTATATCATGATAACTGTTTATTATTCATGCTAGATTGTATTAACTGGAAACTTAGTACATGTGTGAATGCATAGACAAAAACAGAGTGTCCCTAGTATGCCTCTACTTGACTAGCTCGTTAATCAAAGATGGTTAAGTTTCCTAACCATAGACATGTGTTGTCATTGATGAACGGGATCACATCATTAGAGAATGATGTGATGGACAAGACCCATCTATTAGCTTAGCAAAATGATTGTTAAGTTTTATTGCTATTGCTTTCTTCATGACTTATACATATTCCTCTAACTATGAGATTATGCAACTCCCGAATACCGCAAGAACACCTTGTGTGTTGTCAAACATCACAACGTAACTGGGTGATTATAAAGATGCTCTACAGGTGGCTCCAAAGGTGTTTGTTGGGTTGGCATAGATCAAGATTAGGATTTGTCACTCCGAGTATCGGAGAGGTATCTTTGGGACCTCTCGATAATGCACATCACTATAAGCCTTGCAAGTAATGTGACTAATGAGTTAGTTACGAGACGATGAACTACGGAATGAGTAAAGAGACTTGCCAATAACAAGATTGAACTAGGTATGTTGATACCGACGATCGAATATCGGGCAAGTAACATACTGATGACAAAGGGAATAACGTATGTTGTTATTGTGGTTTGACCGATAAAGATCTTCGTAGAATATGTAGTAACCAATGTGAGCATCCAGGTTCCGCTATTGGTTATCGACCGGAGATGTGTCTCGGTCATGTCTACATAGTTCTTGAGCCCATAGAGTCCGCACGCTTAATGTTTGATGACGATTTGTATTATATGAGTTATGTGTTTTGGTGACCAAAGTTTGTTCGGAGTCCCGGATGAGATCACGGACATGATGAGGAGTCTCAAAATGGTCGAGAGGTAAAGATTCATATATTGTTCTCTTATACGGGGGCGGGGACACCCCAAAGGCACATCAATTGTTCTCTTATCCATGTGTGGTGCCCCCCTCCACAGTTTACTCCTCCGATCATAGCGTCGTAGTGCTTAGGGGAAGCCCTGCGCGGATCACATCACCGTCACCATGCCATCATGCTAACGAAACTCTCCCTCGACCCTCTGCTAGATCAAGAGTTTGAGGGACGTTATCAAGCTGAACGTGTGTTGAACTTCGAGGTGTCGTACGTTCGGTACTAGATTGGTTGGATCATGAAGACGTTCGACTACATCAACCGCGTTAACCTAACACTTCTGCTTTCGGTCTATGAGGGTATGTGGACACACTCTCCCCCGTATCGTTGTTATGCATCTCCTTGATTGATCTTGCGTGATCGTAGGAAATTTTTTGAAATTGCATGCTATGTTACCCAACGTATATATAGGTTGGAGGGGAGGAGAGGCAGCCAAGGGGGCACCCCAAGTAGGAGGAATCCTACTTGGGGTCCTCCCAATTAGGCCTCCCCCCTTTCCTATTCCTATTCGGAATAGGAAGGGGAGAGGGGAAGGGGGAATCCTATTCCCTTTTTTCGTTTCCTTCTTCCCTTTCATTCTCCAATTTGGCGAGCCCATATGGGGCGGGGGGCGCACCAGCCCCTTTGTGGATGGTGTGTTTCCCCTCTTGGCCAAATAGGCCCATATAGTCTGCCGGGGGTAGCCTGGAACCCCTTCCGGTGACCTGATACGTACCCGGTACCCCCGGAAACTTCCGGTGTCCAAATACTATCGTCCTATATATGAATCTTGACCTCTCGACCATTTCGAGACTCCTCGTCATGTCCGTGATCTCATCTGGGACTCCGAACAATATTCGGTCACCAAATCACATAACTCATATAATACAAATCGTCACCGAACGTTAAGCGTGCGGACCCTATGGGTTAGAGAACTATGTAGACATGACCGAGACACCTGTCTGATCAATAACCAATAGCGGAACCTGGATGCTCATATTTGCTCCTACATATTCTATGAAGATCTTTATCGGTCAAACCGTTATGACAACATACGTTATTCCCTTTGTTATCGGTATGTTACTTGCCCGAGATTCGATCGTCGGTATCTCCATACCTAGTTCAATCTCGTTACTGGCAAGTCTCTTTACTCGTTTGGTACTGCATCATCCCGCAACTAACTCATTAGTCACATTGCTTGCAAGGCTTATTATGATGTGCATTACCGAGAGGGCCCAAAGATACCTCTCTGATACTTTGAGTGAGAAATCCTAATCTCGGTCTATGCCAACCCAACAAACACCTTCGGAGATACTTATAGAGCATCTTTATAATCACCCAGTTACGTTGTGACATTTGATAGCACACAAGGTATTCCTCCGGTATCCGGGAGTTGCATAATCTCATAGTCAAAGGAATATGTATATGACATGAAGAAAGCTATATATAGCAATAAAACTTAATGATCAACATGCTAAGCTAACGGATGGGTTTCGTCCATCACATCATTCTCCCAATGATGTGATCCCGTTCATCAAATGAGAACACATGTCTATGGTTAGGAAACTTAACCATCTTCGATTAACGAGCTAGTCTAGTAGAGGCTTACTTGGGACACTGTGTTTTGTCTATGTATCCACACATGTATCAAGTTTCTGGTTAATACAATTCTAGCATGAATAATAAACATTTATCATGATATAAGGAAATATAAATAACAACTTTATTATTGCCTCTAGGGCATATTTCCTTCACTATCGCATTAGGGTTCCACCCTACACACATATGCCTTAACGATTTCTAGAAATTTATATACGACGATCATGTTTTCATTATTGCAATAGGAATTGATGATCGTCGACTGAATGGACATTGTTAAGTGACATGTTATTGGACTTTATGCATTTGTAATTTATGAGTTTGACTTTATAATTAGTAAGATTTTATTAATTGATTACTTCCTCACTAAAAAATGATTTACTTCCTCCGATCCAAATTAATTAACATAGAGGTTGCTTGCGTCAATTAATTCGGATTGGAGGAAGTAGTATTTTTGCATATTCCAACTAGTGTTGAATTACCAATTATTTCTTTTAAATTTCAGCACCTCAAGTCACCTAGTAAAAGGCATCAGATTACATAATGCATTAAAATTATTGGATGAGATCTATTATGATACGTCGCATAATGTTACAAGAAATTTATAAGATATGTGCATATTTATTTTGACATGAGTATAGCTTTCGCAGATAGTTGAAATGATTTTTGATACATGTTCTTGATATATAACATGTATTAATTATTACGTTGTTGTTTATACCAAAGGGCCCCTGGTTCTATGTTCTCCCCGGGCTCCCAAAAACTCAGGACCGACTCTGACCACAAGTAGAAAATCACATCCCCAAATTCCCGTGGACGCGCCCGGTGTCGGTGTCAAAACCGGCCGATCTTGGGTAGGGTTCCCGAACTGTGCATCTGAGGATCGAAGGAAATAGGAGACAAGGGTGACACGGTGTTTACCCAGGTCCGGGCCCTCTTAATGGATGTAAAACCGTACATCCTGCTTGATTGTATTTGATGAGTACAGGGGTTACAAGAGTCGATCTACCTCGAGATCATAATGGCTAAAACCTTAGATGTCTAGCCTATGTGATTTGCGATTGCCTCTACAGACTAAACCCTCCGGTTTATATAGACACCGGGGGGGTCAAGGGTTGTACAGATTCGGTTTAAAGAGAAAGGAAATAATACATCCAAACGCTAGGTTTACTATCCATGCAAAGGGGAGTCCCATCCGGACATGAGGAAAGGTCTTCTGCCTGGCATCTTCACAGCCCTCAAAGCTGGCCCATATCAAATTGTCCGGACGCCCGAGGACGCCTTAGTCTAGGACTCCCTCAGTAGCCCCCGAACTTTCCTTCAATGAAGACGTAGTCTTCGGCTCATGTATTCGGCTTTGCAAGGCAGATTCTTCACTATAATTTGGACTGTCGATAATCCGGCGACAACCTCAATGTCTTTTACAATTCCCGCCCTGATGGCACTTCAATTTTCATGCACAGGATGAATATGAACGGTCCATGTCTTTTTTAAAATAAACCCTTCACAACACGCAGGTGACGCCTATATAAAGAGGGATGGATGTACCAAGGCCATCTCGCACCGCGCAGAAGGAAAAATCGGCCAAGTCTAGCCACAAACAAAAGCCCTCGCCATGGCCAACGCCCCAGGCTCCTCTTCGCGCCCCCACGGCCCTCAAGAGGGTGATTGGCAAAGTTGCTCCATGCCTCACCTTCAACTAAGCCGGCTCCAAACACAGGGCTACCTCCCCATCACAGATCTAGTTCCCATTCGGGCGGGATTATATTCAATCGGCAACGACATGATAGCTGAGAATTTCCCCAACCCCAATGAGGAGAGGGTGTGCTTCGTCCCGTTTCTATTATGGGGTCTGGGATTTCCAAAGGGGTTTCTTGGAATTTTACGGCATCCAACTGTGTGACCTCACCCCAGGTTCGATTCTGCACATCTCACGCTTTGTTGCCCTCTACGAGTTATTCCTAGGCATCAAGGCCCATTTCAGATTATGGAGGAAATTCTTCTGCCTCGTTCCCCGCCACAAAGGGGGCTCCATATTTGAAGTGGGTGGCGCCGAAGTATGGCGCATTGCTGGATCCTGATACCCCGTAGGAACTCCTAAAGAAGCATACCCATAGTAGTCTTCGGAATGGTTCTATATGGATGATGTTCTGCTACCGGACCCAATTAGGCGTGGTCTCGCTGAATCTTCCAGCGCTCCCTTAAAGAAGTGCCTCAACTGGCGTCCCCGAAGTCCCAAAGAAGAGGACAATGCGGAGATACAGAGGTTGGTCAGCAAGGTCAGGCTGCTGGCCCACTCCGAACTCTCAATAGTCAAAGTCATGGCGATTGCAATAAAGAGGTGTGTGTAGCCTCTTCAATCAAGAGTAACTCCTTTATGATGTTATAACGGAGAAGACGACGCGTCCCTTTGCAAACGGCAAGGTCTGGATACTCCAGCCGAACTGGCCTCCATTTTATCCGATCTGTACAAGGGCGAACAAGAAGTTTTTCTCTGGTTAAACTGTCAGGAGGCCTATTCCATTTACAACCCTATCAAATGGGTAAGATCTCGATTCGGCTGTGTTTACTTCACTACATGACAGACATTAATCAAATGTACTTTTTCTTTGTTGCCACCAACTAGTCATGGAGGAGGATGATCGAGGACGTCCACTATCCCGCTCCTCAGCCGGAGGATCATAATCGCGACAAAGATCCTGGCTTTTGCGAGGATCCGGATATATATATATATATATATATATATAGAATTCGACGATGGGGTATTCTATCAGGTGAGCCTTGATGGTTCGGAAGTGGCCATCATCGCCGACTACCCTCGCCTTTACCCATTCTGCATTGTGAGTATCCATAGGCTCCTTAAGAAGAGGTCCCCATCTATATCCTCATCCATTGTACTAATCTGGATCCTTAACAAGATCGGCGCTCTAGGGATCATGTCTCTTTGAGGGCGGCCCCCACACAAGGCCGTCGTTCAAAATGGAAAGGGGCCGGGAGTACCATGGAGACTTCACATTCTTCCAAGAGGTATGTATACTTAATGCATGCCTAGGCATGAGTCTAGATTGTTAAGGGTCTCCCCTTTTTTTTATAGGAGGAGTACGCGGCACACAGTGGGAAAACACCCCGTTAGCCAAATGCCTACTAATCCGGTGCCGAACTTGCCGATTAGGATGCAAGAAAATGTCGTGCCTGTTCCGCCTCCTCAATAGGATTCGGATGACGTGTCGGTCATGAATTCTGAAGTGGAAAGCATGATGAACCACCATCGCCTGAAGGAAGCTATGCCTGCTCCGGCCTTGTCCGAACAAGAGTTCACTGCACTGAGTTCGACAGATTCTTATATCCGAGCCGCTCGAGATGGCCTTGCTGGAGTTATATAGCTATTCTTGACGAAAATACAGGTAAAGTTTGACACAATTTTACATGGCCGTATACCAATAGCCCCGAGACTTGAAGCAGTTGGCCCAACTAATTTAAGGGTCGTTATATCATCAGGTACTCATGGAGAAGAATAACACATTGTCCAAGGAGCTTGAAGAATGTCAGACCAAGCTAACTGTTGTCACCACCGAACTGGAAGATTTGAAGAATTCCAAAAAGGCAACTGATGGTAAGTACAATAGTGTCCGAAAAATACGATTCTGCGCCAACAATGAGTTTTAAATATGCATTGTTTTGTTTTCAGTGGCAGGATCGACATAGCAGTTGGAGAAGAGGCTAAGGGTTGTTTAGGCGGACAAACAACACGCCGAAGGGCAAGAAGCCGCTAGTCAACGTGTATTAACACGGACCATTGATGAGAAGAACAAATTACAGGATGCAAACATCAAGCAAGCCGAAGAACTAAAGGATGTACGAGCTCAACTGTCAGATGCCTTGAAGGAGAACAGAAAACTGAAGGGCGGCATGTTCAGTATGTCCTTTATCCTAACTTTCATACGGTCCCTTGATGGAAAGTTTCACGAAATTGTTCCTGTAGGTTTGCTAACCGGGTGGCCCGAGGGAGAAGTGTCCAGATTTCAAGGCGACTTGCTGCAAGGGCTATTCCAAGTGCACGACCAAGCTCGGAAAGTCATGAGGAACATGGCTAACGCCTTGTGGCCATCTGATTCTCCTCCAGAAATTATGGAGGAGCTCGTGCATTCATTCAAGGGAGCTCGACACCGCTTTGAACTATGGAAGGTGTCAGCATGTCAAGAAGGTGCACGAGAAGCATGGGCCATGGTGAAAACGCGGTATACCGGACTTGATCTGAATCATATGGCCCGGTTCGGACCTCGGGAACCAGACGGACAAGAAATTCCGGTTAGCTTGGTGTACGACAAAGTAAAAAATAGCCGCCAAATTTTCCCAATAGGACTGTAAACTAGATAGCCTTATAGATGGTATAGATGAAGAGTAGGCGTTTGATTCCATGTAATAATGCACTTTATCAAACTTATCTCCGGCCGAACTTGAAAAGATTGTCATGGTAGGCCTTTTGCTTCAACCTCCGAAACCTACGGGCTGGAGTGTTTCTGAATACTATACATGTGGTAAACACCAAGTATGTTTAGAAACCAGGCAATCTGGTCATGGTGCTTGAACAGACAAACTGTATTCGGGGAGTTATGTTATATTACTTTTTAACATAAGAAACATCTTCCAGAGAGAATAATTCCGTTAAGGGTTCCTCTCCCTGGGTCATCATGCATTGTTTATGCATGTCTAAGCTGTGATGCTAAAAAATCACAGGAAGCTTTATATTTTGGGAGATTTATATTGCAACGAAGGCAGTTCATTGTTTGTCTGCCGACCATTCATTTACTCAAGAATGCTAGCTTTCGGCTTCACCCGTCTGAGGTACATATTCGGATAACCCGATTGTAACAATCGCAAATGTGCTCCCTTTATGCCCTAGCCGAACAAGCAGGAACGTAGGCCATAAGCACAGGAGCCAGGCAACCCAGCTTGGCAAAAACTTAAGTCATAAAGGTGCATATAATGGTGAAGAAAGGACGTATGTGGGCAGACGACACATATATATGGTGAGCTCTATGCTCTGAATAATAATACGCTTTTTTTAAGAAAAGCCCCCAGTTGTGGTGGGGTGTGTACATTTAAGGGTGTATACCCCGCAAGTGTGCGGCTTACCCGAACACATGTTAGAAATCGTATAATGATGAGAAAAAAGAAAAATTGAAAAGGAGAAAAAGGAACGAACAAAGGTATATGTCCGGATTAGGCGTAGAATCTTCGGAGCTGAGCAGTGTTCCATGGGTTCGGCTCTAAGCAATTATCCGATGCATTGCGAAGGCGATAGGCTCCTCTAGTGAGAACCTCGTCTATAATGAAGGGACCCTCCCATTTGGGTTTGAGCTTGTCCTTTTTCTTTTCTCGTAGGCGTAGAACGAGCTCACCGACGTTATAAGTCTTTGCCCGCACTTCTCTGCTTTGATATCTCCGAGCCTGTTGTTGATAGAATGCGGAACGAGCCTTCGCAACATCGCCCTCCTCTTCTAGACCGTCTAGATCATCCTGCCGATCGAGCTCGGCTTCTCTCTCTTCATACATGCACACTCGCGGTGAGTCATGAATAATGTCGCAAGGCAAGATAGCCTCTGCGTTGTACACCATAAAGAAGGGTATGTATCTGGTCATGCGATTGGGCGTGGTCCGCAGACCCCAGAGTACGGAATCGAGTTCCTCAGCCCAGTGCTTATCTAATTCCCGTAAGGAGTGTACTAGCCTGGGTTTGATGCCGCTCATTATCACGCCATTAGCCCGTTCGACCTGACCGTTTGTTTGAAGGCGATAAACAGAGGCATAGTCGAGCTTAATGCCCAGATTAGCACACCAAGTTTTCACCTCGTCGGCTATGAAATTAGAGTCGATGTCAGTAATAATGTTGTGCGGCACGCCATAACGGTGTACAACACCGGATATGAAATCAATCACCGGTCTGGCTTCGGGCGTTTTTACCGGTTTGGCCTCTATCCACTTGGTGAATTTATCCACCATAACCAGCAGATACTTTTTCTTATGGCTTCCCCCTTTAAGGGGCCCGACCATGTCTAGCCCCCAGACCATGAAAGGCCAAGTAATGGGGATTGTTTTGAGGGCAGTGGGAGGCAAATGGCTTTGATTGGCCAAAAGTTGGCATCCGACACAGCACTGTACAAGGGAATGTGCGTCCGCTCGGGTTGTGGGCCAGATGAAGCCTGTACGGAAGGCTTTGCTTACTAGGGCCCGGGCTGCGGCGTGATGGGCACCAAGGCCAGCATGTATTTCAGCCAGGAGCTGCCGCCCCTCCTCTTCGGAGATACATTTTTGAAGAACTCCGGTGGTACTTTTCTTGTAGAGCTCTCCCTCATGGACTTTATAGGTCTTATAGCGTCGGAATATGCGACGGGCCTCGTTCTGATCATTAGGGAGCTCCTGCCTATTAAGGTAGGCCAAGAAGGGTTCAGTCCATGGAGCAATGACCGCCCTGATTACATGAGCGAAGGGTGTTGGCTCGGTGCTCAAGCCCCCCATGATATATGAATCATGTTCGGCGTCCGGGGGTATGATCGGTGATGGACTATGATTTCCTCTCTCGTCTTGCCATACCACGGATGGTTTGAGATGCCTTTCCAAAAAGGTGTTAGGTGGGACAGGGTAGCGTTTAGCGCCCAATCGAGCAAGGATGTCCGTTTTCCTGATTGCTATCTCGAGCCACATGATGAAACTCGAGCCCCTCAAATCGAGCAGATATTCTTAGTATGGCATTGTGGTAGGCCACCATCTTTGGATCCGTTGCATCAATTTCTCCATTTATTTGGGATATCGGAAGGTTCGAATCCCCACGCACTTTGAGGTGTTGTATGCCCATGGAAACGGCCATCCCGAGTCCATGCAGGAGCGCTTCATATTTGGCTGCATTATTGGAATTCGTATACATGATTTCCAATACATAATGGACTGTGTCCCCTGTAGGGGATATTAGGATGACACCAGCCCCTAGTCTGGCTAACATTTTGGAGCCGTCGAAGTACATCACCCAGTTGGAGTATGTGTTATACTCTTTAGGGAGTTCGGCTTCTGTCCATTCGGCGATGAAGTTGGCCAACACCTCAGATTTAATAGCTCGGTGTGGCTTGTATGTTATTTCTATTGGTAAGAGCTCTATGGCCCATTTGGCAATGCGGCCGGTGGCGTGTCGGTTGTTTATGATATCATTGAGTGGTACTTCAGAGGCCACTGTGATCAAGCACTCTTGGAAGTAGTGTCGCAGCTTTTGAGATCCCATGAAGACCGCATATGCTATCTTTGATAATGCGGGTATCCGGATTTGCATGGTGTGAGGACCTCTGATACGTAATATACTGGTTTTTGAAGTGGGAATTTGTGTCCCTCTTCCTCTAGTTCGACAATGAGCACATCGCTCACTACTTGGTGAGTTGTTGATATGTACAAAAGCATGGGTTTGTCGACGCTTGGTGCGGCCAGAATTGGGTTGTTTGCTAACAAAGTTTTTATTTCTTCCAACCCGGCGGTTGCCACGTCCGTCCACTCGAAATGATCGGTATGTCGGAGCAGGCGATCAAGTGGTAGTGCTTTTTCTCCCAGTCTGGAGATAAAGTGGCTTAGGGCTGCCATGCACCTAGCTAGTTTTTGGACCTGCTTTAGGCCTGTAGGTATCGCTAATTGTGACAAGGCTCGGATTTTGGCCGGATTTGCTTCGATTCCTCTATTGGAAACAATAAACTCGAGCAGTTTTCCGGCCGGGACGCCGAAAACACATTTTTTCCGGATTGAGCCGTATGTCATATGTCCGGAGGTTGTCGAATGTGAGGCGCAAGTCGTCCACCAATGATTCGACATGTTTGGTTTTGATGACTACATCATCTACATATGCCCCCACCATCTTGCCAATTTGTTTTTCCAGGCATGTTTGGATCATGCGCTGGTAGGTGGTGTCGACGTTTTTGAGCCCAATAGGCATAGTGTTAAAGCAAAAAGGCCCATACGGAGTGATGAATGCCGTCGCGGCTTGACCGGGTTCCTTCATCTTAATTTGATGGTATCCGTAGTATACGTCGAGGAAGCATAGTCAGTCGTGCTCTGCTGTTGCATCAATGATTTGGTCAATGCGGGGCAGTGGGAAGGGGTCCTTAGGGCAAGCCTTGTTTAAGTCTTTGAAATCGACAGAGAGGCGTCGGGACTAATCCTTCTTTGGTACCATGACCAGGTTTGCTAGCCAGTCTGGGTGTTTGATCTCTCTAATAAATCTGCCTTCAAGTAGTTTGGCTAGCTCTTCCCCCATGGCTTGTCACTTGGGTTCGGAAAAGCGCCACAGCGTTTGCTCGACTGGTTTAAAGCCCTTAATTGTATTGAGGCTATGTTCGGCCAGCCTTCATGGGATTCCTAGCATATCCGAAGGATGCCAGGCAAAGATGTCCCAATTTTCACGCAAGAACGCTCTTAAGGCAGCGTCAATCATTGGATCCAGTTGTGCTCCAATGGTTGCAATTTTTTTAGGATCCGTTGGGTGCACTTGAAATTTGACTATTTTGTCTGCTAGCTTAAAGGAAGTGGGTTTGGGCCTTTTATCGAGGATTACATCGTCCTTGTCCACTGAAGAGCGCAGAGTAGTTAGTTCCTCGACCGCCAGGGCCTCGGATAGCGCCTCCAAGGCTAGTAATGCAGTTTTATTTTCGGCGCGGAGTGCTATATCCGGATCACTGGCAATAGTGATAACTCTGTTGGGCCCTGGCATTTTGAGATTCTTGTACCAGGAATGGGGTATAGCTTGAAATCGGATGAATGCTTCTTGCCCTAACAGGGCATGATATCTGTTGTGGAAAGGTGCCACGTGGAAGAGCAAGTCTTCGGACTTATAGTTTTCTGGCGTGCCGAATACGATGTTGAGTTTGATCTCCCCGAGCTTATTGCTTCTCGACTGGGGATGATACCCCAGAAAGTGGTGCCGCTTTGCTCAATGTGACTTTTGTCCACCTGCATTTTTTGGAGTGTGTCTCGTAGATGATGTTTAATCCGCTGCCACTATCCATGAGTACATTTGTGAGCTGAAAGCCATCTACTATTGGGTTTAAGACCAAAGTGGCTGGTGCTCGGGATGATCTAGCCCTTGGCTCGTCGTCGGTGGTGAAGGTTATCGCCATGTCGTTCCAAGGATTTACTGTTCTACCTTGTTGACTTCGGCAAGGTCGCGCAGCGCCCTCTTGCGCCGGTTGTTGGAAGAAAAGGTCTCTAAGACCATAAAAACATTGAGATCAGCGTTTTCCGAAGAGTGCCTTTCTTGGGGAACACTGGTGAGGATGGCCTCATTGCTCTTAGCCACCTGTCGGAGTACCCAACATGCCCGAAGGCTATGTGTTCGTTTGGTATTCGGTGTTGTGTGTATTTGGCAGGGTTTATCGAGCAGGTCGTCGAGGTTAGTTCTGTGTCCCATAAAGGGCTTCGCTTTTTGTCCATGGGATAATGATCGGCTACCCCGTAGGGGTGCATCGTTTTTGTCCGTCTAGTGGGCTTCTTGAAGGCCAGAAGATCCCACCAGGTTGTTTGTGCCCTCCAGGTGCTTTCCATTGCACTAAACTTCTGGACGATGTGTGCTAGATCTGAAAAGTGCGGTATGCGGCGGTGGTTGAGGGCGTTAAGGATTTCCTCGTCCGTGCAATTGTGGCGAAATATTGAAATCGCGTCGTCGTCACGGCAGTCCTTGATCTTGTCTTTAACAAGGAGGAACCTGGCCCAAAAGTGGTGGACTGTTTCCTCATGTTGCTATCGCACGTACATTAGGTCGCATACATTTGGAGGACCTGAGTTGTTTCGGGAATATTGTTTGTGGTTGGTGGGCGTGCTAAAATTAGAATCCTAACCCATTGTTGCATCCGGAATTTGAAGAATCTGTGAAATCAACAGTCCAGGGTCCTGAGCGTCCTAGCGGTCTTCGGGCTCAACGCCCGGTTCTATGTTCGGAGGACATGAGGTCTCTTCCTGAAGATAGGTGTCCGGCTCGTGCGACTCGGAAATCCAAACATAGTTTGTTCTCAACTTGGAGGGGAGAAGTATCATCGGCATGTTCTTCCACAACCGCTACCGTATGGGTGATCGACGGGGACCTGATTTCCCTCAGATCGGGTTTAAGCCCAATCCGATTGTAATCTGTTGCTGCTCCCAGGGCGGTGATGCAATCAAGTAGTTCGTTTAAAGACGAAATATCTGTTGGATCCATCTTTTTGGGGTGTTCGAGGCAGACATGAAGATGATGTTTAGCCATTCCGAGGGCCGCCTTGGCTTAAAGTCCGTATGGGCGCCCATGGTAAACCGCCGAGCTGAAGGAGCTGTCCCGGAGCCAGGGTTTCTCCTGAGGTGATGTTGTCGTTAATGACTAGGTGAGCCATCGATCCCACCGTCGACGGCACAGTGGAACTCTCAATGAAAGTACCAATGTGATACGTCTCCAACATACCTATAATTTATGAAGTATTCATGCCAATATTTTATCATTCATGGATGTTTTACAATCATTTTATAGCAACTTTATATCATTTATTGGGACTAACCCATTGATCCAGTGCCTAGTGTCAGTTGTTGATTTTTTCTTGTTTTTTACATCGCAGAAAATCAATATCAAATGGAGTCCAAACACCGCGAAACTTCACCGAGATTTTTTTTGGACCAGAAGGAACCCATTGGGCCAGGGCTGCACCTGGGGGGTGCCTCGAGGGGGGCACAACCCACCAGGGCGCGCCAGGCCCCCTGGCACGCCCAGGTGGGTTGTGCCCACCTCGTTGGCCTCCCGCACCCCCTCTTTGCACTATAAATTCCCAAATATTCTGAAACCCTTTGGGGTTAACCTAGATCAGAAGTTCCACCACCACAGGGCTCCATAGCCACCGAAAACCAATCTAGACCCGTTTCGGCACCCTGCCGGAGGGGGGGAATCATCTCTGGTTGTCATCTTCATCATCCCGATGGCCCCCATGATGAGGAAGGAGTAGTCCACCCTCGGGGCTGAGGGTTTGTACCAGTAGCTATGTATTTAATCTCTCTCTCTCTCTCTCGTGATCTATGTCATGGGCTTTGTTAATATAGTCGGATCATATGATGTTTCTCCCCTCTATACTCTTGTTGTGATGAATTGAGTCTTTACCCTTTGAAGTTTTGTCTTGTCGGATTGAATATTCAGAGATGAGACCACATGATATAGGTCTTGCGGTATGAATACTTGAAGTGACAATTGGGGTATCTTATTGATTCACTTGATATATGTTATGGCATTCAACTCGTGGATTCCCGCTGTGATATTGGGGTAATCTATGCATAGGGGTTGATGCACATTTTTCTCCGACGAAAACTTCGGGGTCTCTTAATAGTTCTTTGTGTGGATTGAGTATTATGAATATGAATATGCTTTGGTGTTATTATAGTACGAACTCTAGGATAGATCAAACGGAAACAATAGCTTTGTGTTAGTAAGAAATCTTGAATAGATCGATCGGAAAGAATAGCTTTGAGGTGGCTTCGCACCCTACAAACAATTCCTACCTTTTGTTCTCCGCAAATAGGAACTCGGGAGTGATTCTTTGCTGTACTTTGAGGGATAATCATATGATCCAACTATGTTAGCATTATTGAGAGTTTGCACTAGCGAAAGCACGGACCCTAGGCCTTGTTTTTAAGCATTGAAATACCGTTTTTGTGCATGTTTACTATTTTCCACCTTGCTGTTTTTATTTATTCAGATTATAAAAATATATTTCTACCATCAATATTACACTTTTATCACCATCTCTTCGCCGAACTAGTGCACCTATACAATTTGCCATTGTATTGGGTGTGTTGGGGACACAAGAGATTTCTTGTATTTGGTTGCAGGGTCGTTTGAGAGAGACCATCTTCATCCTACACCTCTCATGGATTGATAAACCTTAGGTCATCCACTTGAGGGAAAATTACTACTGTCCTACAAAACTCTGTGCTTGGAGGCCCAACACGTCTCTACAAGAATAAAGTTGCGTAGTAGACATCAAGCTCCTTTCTCGCGCCGTTCCCAGGGAGGTGAGTGCTTGAAGGTATATCTTTAGATCTTGCAATTGAATCATTTAGTTTCTTATTTTATCACTACTTCGGTTTATAAAAAGAAAACGACAAAATATGGACTTGAGGTTGCATCATATTATTGATCATCTTTATAATATCTTTCTTGAAAATGATGGATCGGAAAATTGTGCTCAATTGTTAGAAGAATAAGTCAATAAAATGTTTGGCACAAAATATTTTAATGATGAGCATGATTGCAATGCTCTTAGTATGAATTCTTTGAATATCCATGATGCTAATGATATGCAAAGCCATAAGCTTGGGGATGATATGTTTGATGAAGATGATATTTTTAGTCCCCCAAGATTTGATGTGCAAATTTGTTATAACGATTGCATGCCTCCTATTTATGATGATTATAATGATGAAAGTGGATTCGGAGAGGTCATGACTTTATTTATTGATGGATCCACTATTTCCGAAGAGGTTTCAATTGACTATGATAACAAAGTTGCTATCTATGATGATTATGGTGATGACATGTATGATATAAAGAATAATGATAACCATGAAACTTGTCATCATGATTTTAATTTTCACTCACATGGTAGTTATTTTGTTGAGTTTCCTCCCCCTACTATTGATGAGAATAAATATGCTTATGTGGAGAGTAACAAAATGTATATGCTTATGCATCATGAAAAGAATGATTTTTGTCATGGTTATATTGTTGAATTTATTCATGATGATACCGAAAATTATTAAGAGGGGGGAACTTATGCTTGTAGGAATTGCAATAATATCAAGTTTCCTCTCTATGTGTTGAAAATCTTGAAGTTGTGCTTGTTTTGCCTTCCTATGCTAGATGATTCTTGCTTCCATAAGTTGTTTTCTCACAAAATACCTATTCATAGGAAGTGGGTTAGACTTAAATGTGCTAGTCATATGCTTCATGGTGCTCTCTTCATGTTTCAATTCTTTTTTTTATGCGAGCATCATTGAAATCATCATGCCTAGCTTAAAAGGCATAAAAGAAAAGCGCTTGTTGGGAGACAACCCAACACTTTTACCTACTGTTTTGTGTGTTCACATGCTTATGCTACTGTAGTAATCATGTTTTATAGCTTTTGTTTCAATAAAGTGTCAAGTAAAGCCTTTGGGATCATGTTGGGTGATAGTTGATTTGATCTTGCTGAAAAACAGAAACTTTTGAGCTCAGGAAAACAATTCTCATTTTTAACAGAAGCGTGTTAAAATGTTGATTCTTTTTGCAGAAGATTAACAGAAAAATTTCTCAGGTTGTCCTAAATTTTCAGATTTTTTGGATTAGAAGAAGTATGGTTTGAGTACAGATTACTATAGACTGTTCTGTTTTTGACAGATTCTGTTTTCAATGCATAGTTTGCTTGTTTTCTAGTTTCTGTTGCTTATATTGCTCAATATAAATTGTAGAGATTATATTATACAGTAGGCATTGTGTGATAACAATTATGGACCTTGTCTTTGGCAGTGCCAAAAGTGGAATGGTTTTCTCTTTATCATACTAACTTATCTCACAAAGTTCCGATAAGTTTTGTGTGATTGAAGTTTCCAAGTTTTGGGTGCGATATCGATATGATGAGAATAAGGAGTGAAAAGAAACTAATATTGGGGACACCCAAGGCACCCCCAAGGAAATATTCAAGGAATATCCAAGCAACTAAGCTTGGGGATGCCCTGGATGGCATCCCCTCTTTCGTCTCCAACATTATCGGTAACCTCACTTGGAGCTATGTTTTCATTCGTCACATGATATGTGTTTTGCTTGGAGCATCAATTTATTTTGTTAGGATTTGCTTGCTGTTATTTATAATAATGTTTTGCATATTTTATTTCAATAAAAGTGGCAATGATAGCCTTTGCCATGCTTATTTTCAAGTATACATGTTGCTGTTTGAAAACAGAAAGTTTACCGCTGTTGAAAAATTCCCTAGAAAATTCAGAATGTGATAAAATGTTGAAACATTTTGCAGAATGAGCTCTGATAAATTTTCTACAGTGTGGTAAATTTTCATAATTTTTGGAGTTGGGGAGTATTGATACTCTTGCATTCTTTACAGGCTGTACTATTTTGGCATATTGCTGTTATATTTGCATTGTTTGCATATGTTTGCTTGTTTAATGATTCTATTTGAGGATAGGAGTATTAAATATGCTGAGGCATTTAGTATGCAATGTTGAAAAAAAATTAGTGATTTGCTACACTAGAGAATGATAAAGTTTTTGCATTGGCTTATACTAACTTATCTCACGAGTTCTTGTTGAGTTTTGTGTGGATGAAATTTCTAAGATTTAGGGACACCGTGATATAAAAGGAATTAAGGAGACATAAAAGCTCAAGCTTGGGGATGCCCAAGGCATCCCAAGATAATATTTCAAGAATTCTCAAGCATCTAAGCTTGGGGATGCCCCGATTGGCATCCCACCTTTCCTCTTCAACAATTATCGGTTAGTATCGGTTGAGCCTAAGTTTTTGCTTCTTCACATGAGTTGTGTTATTCTTAGAATGTTATTTTATTTTCATTTTTATTTATGTTTTAATAAAATACTTAGCTCTAAAAGTTTTAAATAAAATAGAGTCCTCAAATAGTTCCCAGAGAGGCTAAGTAAGCGGCATTCACATCCCGTCAGAGAAGCTCTTTTCTATGTCATTTACTCTTGTGCTTCACTTATACCCTATGAGTAAATTGTTGAATAAATTTAATGTAATGAAGTTGAAATCATATCATGCCTAGTGGTAGCTTCACATTGGGTTTAGAAAGTGAAATCTTTTGAGGCTTGACAACCACAATATTGGTCATACAAGCAATTCACGAAAAATTAGTATAAGGAAGAGAACTTTCACATATAAATACACTATCATGGAAATATTTTGTGATTGTGAGCCCCCATCAAAATATTATATGCCAAAATTGTTGACGTTTGACAAGGAAGACAACGTAATGATTTATGTTTGTTCATATTCACATAGAAGTTATATTGTCATAGATCCTTCAACATGTGGTGCTTGCCCCCATCTTTGCTAGCCAAAAATTCCGCACCAAGTAGAGATACTACTTGTGCATCCAAAAACCCTTAAACCCAAATCTTATTTTTAGGAGTCCACCATACCTACCTAAGGATTGAGCAAGATCATTCAAGTAAGTTGTCATCAGTGCAAAAAGGCAATAAAAATTGCTTCTAAAAGTGTTAGATCATTTAGTGTAAGAGAAAATTGAGCGTTGTACGAACTTGTGATGGCAAAGTAGTAAAAGCGAAGGACTGCATAATAAAGGTTGCTATCCCAAGGGGCAATATAATGTGACATTCTTTGCACTAAGGGATTGAACATACAAACAAATAAGCGCATGGCGACCTCTGCTTCCCTCGGTGAAGGGCCTATCTTTTACTTTTATGTATTTACTTTTATGCAAGAGTCAAAGTTTTTCTCTCTATTCCTTTTTATTTTTCTCCTTTGGCAAGCATCATGTGGTGAGGAAAGATCTAGGAACATATGTCCAGTTGAATATGGGTAGCATGAGTTATTATTGTTGACATCAGCCTTGAGGTGAATACGTTGGGAGGCAAAACAATAAGCCCCTATCTTTCTATGTGTCCGGTTGAAACGGTTTGCTCATGTGTACAAGATGAGTGTTAGCAATAATCGAAGACTATATGATGGTTGAGTATGTGGAGCTCTTACTTAAACTCCGTTGAATAAGTTGAATTGCAATTGCTTGGTGACTAAGAACAAAGGTTGTTGAGTTTCAAGAGAATTCATTGTTTGAACCTTAACATGTCAATTGGTTGCCACTATAACATGAGAAGTTTCATAAGAAAGAATTGTTGTTATGATGCTAGGAAAAGTGATTGAAATTATCATTGATCAAACTTGTGCACTTTGCTACCATTCACACTTCATAAATTATTTCTTTTATCATTTACCTACTTGAGGACGAGTAGAAATTAAGCTTGGGGATGTTGATATGTCTCCAACATATCTATAATTTATGAAGTATTCATGCGAATATTTTATCATTCTTGGATGTTTTACAATCATTTTATAGCAACTTTATATCATTTTTGGGACTAACCTATTGACCCAGTGCCAGTTGCTGTTTTTTGCTTGTTTTTTACATCGCAGAAAATCAATATCAAACAGAGTCCAAACACCGCGAAACTCTACGGAGATTTTTTTGGACAAGAAGGAACCCATTGGGCTAGAGCTGCACCTGGGGGAGCCCCGAGGGGGGGGGGACAACCCATCAGGGCACGCCATGGCCCCCTAGTGCGCCCAGGTGGGTTGTGCCCACCTCGGTGGCCTCCCGCACCCCCTCTTTGCACTATAAATTCCCAAATATTCCGAAACCCTTTGGGGTTAACCTAGATCAGAAGTTCCGCCGCCGCAGGGCTCCGTAGCCACCGAAAACCAATCTAGACCCATTCCGGCACCCTGCCGGAGGGGGGAATCATCTCCGGTGGTCATCTTCATCATCCCGGCGGCCACCATAATGAGGAGGGAGTAGTCCACCCTCGGGGCTGAGGGTTTGTACCAATAGCTATGTGTTTAATCTCTCTCTCTCGTGATCTATGTCATGGGCTTTGTTAATATAGTCGGATCATATGATGTTTCTCCCCTCTATACTCTTGTTGTGATGAATTAAGTCTTTACCCTTTGAAGTTTTGTCTTGTCAGATTGAATATTCAGAGATGAGAACACATGATATATGTCTTGCGGTATGAATACTTGAGGTGACAATTGGGGTATCTTATTGATTCACTTGATATATGTTATGGTATTCAACTCGTGGATTCCCGCGGTGGTATTGGGGTAATCTATGCATAGGGGTTTATGCACATTTTTCTCCGACGGAAACTTTGGGGTCCCTTTATAGTTCTTTCTGTGGATTGACTATTATGAATATGAATATGCTTTGGTGTTATTCTAGTACGAACTCTAGGATAGATCGAACGGAAATAATAGCTTTGTGTTATTTTACTATGAACTCTTGAGTAGATTGATCAAAAAGAATAGATTTGAGGTGGCTTCGCACCCTACAAACAATTCCTACCTTTTGTTTCTCCGCTAATAGGAACTTGGGAGTGATTCTTTGCTGCACTTTGAGGGATAATCATATGATCCAACTATGTTAGCATTCTTGAGAGATTGCACTAGCGAAAGTACGAACCCTAGGCCTTGTTTTTAAGCATTGAAATACCGTTTTTGTGCCCGTTTACTATTTGCCACCTTGCTGTTTTTATTTATTCAGATTATAAAAATATATTTCTAGCATCAATATTACACTTTTATCACCATCTCTTCGCCGAACTAGTGCACCTATACAATTTTCCACTGTATTGGGTGTGTTGAGGACACAAGATATTTCTTGTATTTGGTTGCAGGGTCGTTTGCGAGAGACCGTCTTCATCCACACCTCTCACGGATTGATAAACCTTAGGTCATCCACTTGAGGGAAAATTACTATTGTCCTACAAAACTCTGTGCTTGGAGGCCCAAGACGTATCTACAAGAATAAAGTTGTGTAGTAGGCATCACAATGTCGGTGTCAAAACCGGCAGATCTCGGATAGGGGGTCCCGAACTGTTCGTCTGAGGATCGAAGGAAACTGGAGACAAGGGTGACACGATGTTTACCTAGGTTTGGGCCCTCTTCATGGAGGTAAAACCCTGTGTCCTTCTTGATTGTATTTCATGGGTATGGGGGTTAAAAGAGTCGATCTACCTCGAGATCGTAATGGCTAAAACCCTAGATGTCTAGCCTATGTGATTTGCGGTTGCCTCTACGGACTAAACCCTCCGGTTTATATAGACACCGGGAGGGTCAAGGGTTGTACATAGTCGGTTTACAGAGAAAGGAAATAATACATCCAAACGCTAGGCTTGCTATCCACGCAAAGGAGAGTCCCATCCGGACACGGGGAAAGGTCTTCTACCTAGCATCTTCACGGCCCTCCAATCTGGCCCACATCAAATTTTCCAGACGCCAGGGGACCCCTCAGTCCAGGACTCCCTCACACGGACACGTCCACGGACAGTGACCGGACAACACACAAAATTTTTCCTCCATAATCGGATACATCAAACCGAATCCTCAAATCCATATTCTTCTCATCAACTTATGTACCTAGCTAAACGCATGTCATCAGACTGCGAAAAGTTGACATGCTCTACTAACTAAAGACTGGACCAACAATGGGAGAAGTTCATCCACGATCCTCCCTTTCCCTTGCCTTTTCCCTAATGTCATCCGTGCGGCAGTAGCGGTCGAAGACGCAGAACAGATCGAGGCGGATGTGCTCACTGCCAGAGTTGTCCGATCCATGTCACGGACCACCCATCTTTGCTCTTTTGCCATATTCTTCACCACCCAACTTTGTCGGTTCTTGGCTATGCACACACACAGGGCTTCCTTCAACGTTATTGAAGCAGCCTCTGCAGTGGGCTGCCGTTGTCGCCTCCTCTTGAAGCTGCGCCCACAACCTCGTGTGATGGGCTTTCCGCGCCTCCATTTCGGATTGGAGATGACTCATGGAGGCACATATTGCCTCTGTTTTGGCGCCCGATGCCGTGGGGATGAGGTTCCACCTAAATGGTTCTGGTGACACAACGGGAGTTGCGTCATGTGGTGATCACCGCTTCCGGCGAGGCCTCATTCACGTGTCGCGATCCACCTGCCTCAGATCTTTGCACCATTTGGGAAAAGAATGTTCGTGACCCATAGAAGGTTGGGAGAGGGCGCACTCCTCCCGGGAGCGTTGGAGAGTAGCGTGGTTGACCATCTACTCCTCGAGGCTACATGGTAGGAGCTCGAGTCCCCAGATCCAGACATCCCCGAGTCAGATCCAATGGTTGCCATGGAGGAGAAAGGCCGGAGAGCAACTTGGTACTGTAGGAGGGGAACTGGAGTGGAGTGGAGTGGAATGTGTCTAGGGTTTCGTCCGGAGTTCGGATATGGTCCAACTTATGTGGGGTCCGGTGGGCCAGATATGATGTGGCGCCTGCGTCCAGGCGTCCCCATATCCACCCCAAATTTGGGCTGGATATGGGGAGTGCCAGTTAGTCTGGGCGTTTGGGTCGGATATAGGGCGCCCAGTTGGTTGGTGTTTGGGGCAGGTATGGGGGTCCAGTTGTAGATGCTCTAAGAGCATCTACAACCAGAGCCCTCAAATACACCCCAAACACCCAGACGGCCTGCCCGGTCAGTGATCGGACGCAAAATCGCCACTCAACGGGACTACGCAAATCTGGCACAAAGCCTAGACTGACCTACACTCCCCATATCTAGCCCAAATCTGGGGCAAATATGGGGATGTGATAACACACAAGTATATGGGATCAGTTGTAGCCTCTTTCGATAAGTAGGAGTGTCGAACCCAACGATGAGCTAAAGGTAGAACAAATATTCCCTCAAGTTCTATTGACCACCAATACAACTCTACGCACGCTTAACGTTCGCTTTACCAAAAACAAGTATGAAACTTGAAGTACTTTGTAGGTATTGTAGGATAGGTTTGCAAGATAATAAAGTGAAGATAAATAAAAGCTAGGGGCTGTTTAGATAAAGAAACAACTAAGTTAGTTTCAGTAGAGAGCTTTTTGTCACAAGAAAGTTATTTGTCCCTAGGCAATCGATAACTAGACCGGTAATCATTATTGCAATTTTATATGAGGGAGAGGCATAAGCTAACATACTATCTCTCCTTGGATCATATGCACTTATGATTGGAACTCTAGCAAAAATCCATAACTACTAAAGATCATTAAGGTAAAACCCAACCATAGCATTAAAGTATCAAGTCCCCCTTACTCCCATACGCAAACAACCTACTTACTCGGGTTTAAGCTTCTGTCACTCTAGCAACCCACCATAAGCAAGTCATGAACATATTGCAAACCCTATAGCAGGGATCCCCCATGCTTGCGTGAGATGGAGAGCACCGTAGGACAGCACCAATAATAAAACATGCAACTCAAACCAATCATGATCATCAATCAACCCATAGGACAAAACAGATCTACTCAAACATCATAGGATAGCCATACATAATTGGGAAATAATATATAGCTTTGAGCACCATGTTTAAGTAGAGTTTACAGTGGAGAGAAGAGGTGTTACACCACTGCATAGAGGGGGAGAGAGTTGGTGATGATGGCGGCGAAGTTTTTGGTGTAGATCGCCGTCATGATGATGGCCCCGACGGCGTTCCGGTGCCACCGGGAGAGAGGGGGAAAACCCCCTCCTTCTTCTTCTTCCTTGAACTTCCCCCTAGATGGGAGGAGGGTTTCCCCTCTGGTCCTTGGCTTCCATGGCAGTGGAGGGGTGAGAGCCCCTCCGAGATTGGATCTCTCTCTTTGTTTCCTTCTGTTTCTGTGCTCCCTAGTTCTGGCCTTTCACCGTTACTTAAATTCCCAGAGATCTGTAACTCCGATTGGGCTGAAATTTTAACACGATTTTTATCCGGATATTTTGTTGTGCCAGAAGAAGGTCACCAACCGCTTTACTGGGTGACCACAAGGGCCCAGGGCGCGCCCTACCCCCTCGGGCGCGCCCCCTGCCTTGTGCTCCCCTCGGGCATCATCTCGCGTTGATTCCACTTCCCAAAATTCACTTATATTCCAAAAACAATCTCTGTAAGTTTTTAGCATGTTTGGACTCCGTTTGATATGGATTTTCTGCAAAACAAAAAACATGCAACAAACAGGAACTGGCACTGGGCACCGGATCAATATGTTAGTCCAAGAAAATCATATATTTTTTTGCCAAAAGTATGTAAAAGTTGTAGAATATTGGCATGGAACAATAAAAAATTATAGATATGACGGAGACGTATCAGCATCCCCAAGCTTAATTCCTGCTCGTCCTCAAGTAGGTAAATGATAAAAAAGATATTTTTTATGTGGAATGCTACCTAGCATAATCTTGAACATATAATATAATCATGGAATGAATATTAAGACACAAGTGATTCAAAGCAATAGTCTATGATTTGACATTAAGACAACAATACTTCAAGCATACTAATAAAGCAATCATGTCTTTCTCAAAATAACTTGGCCAAAGGAAGTTATCCCTACAAAATCATATAGTCTGGCTATGCTCCATCTTCATCAGACAAACTATTTCATCATGCACAACCCCGATGACAAGCCAAGCAATTGTTTCATTCTTTTAATGTTCTCAAGCCTTTTCAACTTTCACACAATACATGAGCGTGAGCCATGGATATAGCACTATAGGTGGAATAGAATATGATGGTGGAGGTTGTGTGGAGAAGACAAAAGGGAAGAAAGTCTCACAGCGATGCGGCTAATCAACGGGCTATGGAGATGCCCATCAATTGATGTCAATGCAAGGAGTAGGGATTTCCATGCAACGGATGCACTAAGAGCTATAAGTGTATGAAAGCTCAAACTAAAAACTAAGTGGGTGTGCATCCAACTTGCTTGCTCATGAAGACCTCGAGCATTTGAGGAAGCCCATCATCGGAATATACAAGCCAAGTTCTATAATGAAAATTCACACTAGTATATGAAAGTGATAACTCAAGAGACTCTCTCTATGTAGAACATGGTGCTACTTTGAAGCACAAGTGTGGTAAAAGGATAGCATTGCCCCTTCTCTATTTTTCTCTCATTTTTTTGTTTTATCCTTTTTTCTCTTTCTTTAGGGCTCTCCTTTTTATTTTTTTTATTTTTTTATTTTCGTTCGGGGTCTCATCCAGACTTGTGGGGGAATCACAGTCTCCATCATCCTTTGCCCACTGGGACAATGCTCTAATAATGATGATCATAACACTTTTATTTACCAACTCAATATTACAACTCGATACTAGAACAAATATGACTCTATATGAATTCCTCTGGCTGTGTACCAGGATGTGCAATGATCTAGCATAGCAAAGATATCAAAAAAATAGACAAGCCATGGAAATATCATGGTAGCTATCTTACGATCATGCAAAGCAATATGACAATGAATGCTCAAGTCATGTATATGATGATGATGGAAGTTGCATGGCAATATATCTCAGAATGGATATGGAAATGCCATCATAGGTAGGTATGGTGGCTGTTTTGAGGAAGATATAAGGAGTCTTATGTGTGATAGAGCGTATCATATCACGGGGTTTGGATGCACTGGCGAAGTTTGCACCAACTCTCGAGGTGAGAAAGGGCAATGCACGGTACCGAAGAGGCTGGCAATGATGGAAGGGTGAGAGTGTGTATAATCCATGGACTCAACATTAGTCATAAAGAACTCACATACTTATTGCAAAAATTTATTAGCTATCGAAAAATTAATACACACATGCTCCTAGGGGGATAGATTGGTAGGAAAAGACCATTGCTCATCCCCGACCGCCACTCATAAGGAAGACAATCAAAAATAAATCATGCTCCAACTTCGTTAGATAACGGTTCACCATACGTGCATGCTAAGGGAATCACAAGCTTTAACACAAGTATTTCTACCAATCCACAATTACTCACTAGCATGAATCTAATATCATCAACTTTATATCGCAAAACTATTACAAGGAATCAAGCATATCATATTCAGTGATCTACAAGTTTTATGTAGGATTTTATGACTAACCATGTGAATGACCAATTCCTGCCAACTCTCTAAATAGATATAAGTGAAGCAAGAGAGTTTAATTCTTTCTAAAAAGATATTCCCATGCTCTAACAAATATAAGTGAAGTAGAAGAGCATTCTTCAAATGGCAGTTTTCTATGTGAAGAGAAGCAGGCAATCCAAACTTCAAATGATATAAGTGAAGCACATGAAGCATTCTATAAAGCCATATTCAAAAGATATAAGTGAAGTTTAAAGAGCATTGTATGAATCAACCAAGGACTATCTCATACCAGCATGGTGCATTATTAAAAGAAAAATAAAAAGCACACGACGCTCCAAGATTTATGCATATCATGTGACGAACAAAAATATAGCTCCGAGTAAAATTACCGATGATTGTTAGAAGAAAGAGGGGATGCCTTCCAGAGCATCCCCAAGCTTAGTTGCTTGGGAGTCCTTGAATATTACCTTGGGGTGCCTCGGGCATCCCCAAGCTTAGGCTCTTGCCACTCCTTATTCCTTCATCCACTGCGATCTCACCCAAAACTTGAAAACTTCAATCCCACAAAACTTAACAAAACCCTCGTGAGATCCGTTAGTATAATAAAGCAAATCACCACTTTAAGTACTATTGCAAACCCATTCATATTTTATTTTTGCATTTTAGCTACTGTATTATAACTTCTTCATGGCTTATACCACCGATAAAATCGATAGTTTCATCAAAACTAGCAAAACAATGCATCAAAAACAGAATCTCTCTTAAACAGGACAGTCTGTAGTAATCTGAACATCTACCATACTTCTGTAACTCCAAAAATTCTGAAAAATTACGACAAAATAAAAAAATTGTATACAAGTGTTGTGCAAAAAGTTTCAGAAACATTCAACGTTCCAGTAAAAGAATAAAATTCACGCACTACAACTAAAGTTTCTGTTTTTGCACTGCACAAACCAAACAATCAATCTAATCATCCTAAAGGCAAATCTTGGCACATTATTTTTATAATACAATGGATTTATACAAGGGTATAATTATTTTTGTTGAAAAGTTTCTGTAATCAAGGTTCACAAAGTTTCCATGGGCATGAACAAAGTTCAAGGCTAGCTCCCACTTTAACAATGCTCGTCTTTCTCACTTTCGGTTTTCTTTTTGAAAAGGTTTTAGGTTCCCCACTTTTTTTGTTTTTAAACTTTTTAAAAGCACTCAATATAAATAAATGACTCTCTAAAACTTATGGGTTGTCTCCCTGGCAGGGCTTTCTTTAAAGCCATTAAGCTAGGCATATAGTGCTCAAATAATGAATCCACCCAGATCCCAAGGTATATCAAAGCAATTTTAATTAACAATGATTTGTGATTTAGTAGTGAGCACAACGTAACATCTATCATGCAACATCGAAGTCTAACTATCTTCCTATGCATCGGCATGTCATAAAAGAACAATTCATGCACACAAAGTAAAGTCCAATACATAGCATAGACAGTTTCTTGCAATTTTATTGTATTGGAAACATAGAGAGGTGGAGATGTAGTTCCTCTCTCATAAGAATTGCATCTAGGAGCAGCAAGCACATGCATGTTATATTTATCAAAATAATCATGTGCAATAGTAGAACGCAACCCATCAATATAGTCAGTAATAAGCGCAAACTTCTCTCATAAAGTGTAGTTGGGAGAATTCAAAAAGATAATAGGACTATTATGCGTGGGTGCAATAGCAACAATTTCATTCTTAACATAAGGAACTATAGCAAGTTCATCTCCATAACCATCATTCATATTGGCATCATGGCCGAAAGCATACCAAGCATCAATTTCATCAAAAAGGGATATTTCAAACGAATCCAAGGTATCATAGCAATTATCATAGCATTCATCCTTCGTAAGCACGAAGGGAAATTAAACAATGTATGAGTTGAAGAGTTACTATCATTAGAAGGCGGGCACGGGTAGCTAATCTGCTCTTCCTCCTTTTGTTCTTTGCTCTCCTCGTCATCTTTTCATCTAATGAGCTCACAGTGTCATCAATTTCTTCTTCCATAGTTTCCTGCAAAATATTAGTCTCTTCTTGGACAGTGGATACTTTCTCAATAAACACATCAATATCGGAATTATATTCATAATTCTCATAGCAATATTTAAGTATAGCATAATTTTCAGGTCTTTAAACATCATCATCAAGATTTTCACACTTCTCAAACAAAGATTCAATTTCATAAGCACCCTTAAAAGCAACGAATTCTTCTATTCTCATAGCAATATTTGAGTAATCATATATACCATTAGCATAAGAAGCTAAGGTTTCATTATCGTTAAATTTGCATGAAAAGGGAAGGTGTGGAGCCTTCATCCTAGAGCAACAAGTATAATCATATCTCAAGCATAGTTGCCGAGCATACCAATGCAACATATGAATTTGATCCCATAAGAGTTTCCCTTTTTGAGTCAAGCGATAATCCCTAAAGTATTCACGTTGATCCAACGTGTCTCCCATCACATAATTGAATGGGGTTTTCTCAGGATTATTAAAGTAGTGCATAATATCTTTCACATAATGAGCATCGAGGGTTTTAGGAGGTTCCCCATCTCCATGAGTAGCAAGTAAACCTAATTTTTTTGGTATTTCATGTTCCATATCCATAACTAAATATAGAGAACAAATTAGAACAGCAAATAAAATCTACTTAGTGATAAAGCAAACAAGCACACACGAGAATATTCACCCCACGCTATTGCTCCCCGGCAACGGCGCCACAAAAAAGGTCTTGATAACCCACAAGTATAGGGGATCAGTTGTAGCCTCTTTCGATAAGTAAGAATGTCGAAGCCAATGAGGATTTAAAGGTAGAACAAATATTCTCTCAAGTTCTATCAAGCACCGATACAACTCTACGCACGCTTAACATTCGATTTACCTAGCACAAGTATGAAACTAGAAGTACTTTGTAGGTATTGTAGGATAGGTTTGCAAGATAATAAAGAGCACATAAATAAAATATAGGGTCTGTTTAGGTAAAGAAACAACTAAGTTAGTTTTAGTAGAGAGCTTTTTGTCACAATAAAGTTATTTGTCCCTAGGCAATCGATAACTAGACCGGTAATCATTATTGCAATTTTATATGAGGGAGAGGCATAAGTTAACATACTTTCTATCCTTGGATCATATGCACTTATGATTGGAACTCTAGCAAACATCCGTGACTAATAAAGATCATAAAGGTAAAACCCAACCATAGCATTAAAGTATCAAGTCCTCTTTACTCCCATACGCAAACAACCTACTTACTCGGGTTTAAGCTTCTGTCACTCTAGCAACCCACCATAAGCAAATCATGAACATATTGCAAACCCTACAGCGGGGATCCCTCATTCTTGCATGGCACGGAGAGCACCATAGGACAACACCAATAATAAAACATGCAACTCAAACCAATCACGGTCATCAATCAACCCATAGGACAAAGCGGATCTACTCAAACATCATAGGATAGCCATACATCATTGGGAAATAATATATAGCTTTGAGCACCATGTTTAAGTAGAGTTTACAGTGGGGAGAAGAGGTGTTACACCGTTTCATAGAGGGGGAGAGAGTTGGTGATGACGGCGGCGAAGTTGTTGGTGTAGATCGTCGTCACGATGATGGCCCCAGCGGCGTTCCGGCGCCACCGGGAGAGAGGGGGAGAGAGCCCCCTTCTTCTTATTATTATTCCTTGACCTTCCCCCTAGATGGGAGAAGGGTTTCCCCTCTGGTCCTTGGCCTCCATGGCGGCGGAGGGGCAAGAGCCCCTCCCAGATTGGATCTCTCTCTCTGTTTCCTTCTGTTTCTATGCTCCCTGTTTCTGGCCTTTCACCATTTCTTAAATCCCCGGAGATCCATAACTCCGATTGTGCTGAAATTTTAACATGATTTTTATCCGAATATTAGATTTCTTGCGCCAGAAGAAGGCACAAACCGCCTTTCAGGGTGACCACAAGGGCCCAGGGCGCGCCCTACCCCCTCGGGCGCGCCCCCTGCCTTATGGCCCCCTCGGGCATCGTCTCGCATTGATTCCACTTCCAAAAATTCACATATATTCGAAAAAAATCTCCGTAAGTTTTTTCGCGTTAGGACTCTGTTTGATATGTATTTTTTGTGAAACAAAAACATGCAACAAACAGGAACTGGCACTGGGAATTGGATAAATATGTTAGTCCAAGAAAATCATATAAATTGTTGCCAAAAGTATGTAACAGCTGTAGAATATTGGCATGGAACAATCAAAAATTAGAGATAGGATGGAGACGTATCAAGATGCCCATGCACGCCAGCCACCTAGGCTCTATCAAGGCAGACCCATCCCAAATCCTCTCAAGATTGACTAGTCCTACGCATCGATCGAACTCCCCCCGCCTCCCTCCTCCATTTCTCCTGCCTTCGCGCAACCGCCAACCCCTCCTTTGCTCGCCATCATGGAGTCAAGGATCATGTTGCAGGACATCAACCTCTTGGATGATGAAGAGAAAAAGTGGTTGCTCCACATGAAGAAGAGGATCAATGATAGCGACAATTGAAGTCGTTGATTCATCCTTGTATCGCTTATCTATGTATGAACTATTGAGTTATATTTTGTCATGTAATTAATTATCCGGGCTACACTATCTTTGTATTGTCGAATGTATGATGAATTTGTGTTGTGTGATCGTCATGCATGGATTTGGGGAGTGTTGTTGGGTAGAGGGCCAAATGGGTGATGTCCTGCAAGGGCACATGGCCGTTCACTACTAGGGAAAATCTTATACACAGAATCTTAGCAGCAACGCGGTACAAAAAGAGGTGCTACTGCTAACATTCAGTAGCGCGGGTATGGAACAAGCGCTACTGCTACTCAGTTAGCAGTAGCGCGGCCGAGCCGAACCGCACTGCTACTAAAAGTGACTGACAGTACCCACCAACCTAGGTTTAGCAGTAGCGCGCGTATGCGACCCGCGCTGCTGCTAAAGTAATAGCAATAGCATGCTTTTTTCTTGTCGCTAATGCTAATTTTGAAACTGGCCACATGGCGGGCCCTGCTTAGCAGTAGCGTGTGCACAGGAAGTGCGCTGCTGCTATTCTCTTAGCAGTAGCGCGCTTAGCCACCCGCGGTACTGCTAAGACGCGGCATAATGCCACCTTTTCCCTCCCCTCCCCTCTCCCATCTCTTCTCTTCCTCACTTCCGCTACCTCCCACCTCCTCTCTTGCTCAATACTTCTCCCCCATTACTCTCCCTCTTCTACCTACCTTTCTCTCTCTCTTTATTACTCCTAGCTAACTACACCACATCCATTAATGCATCTCCTTTCTCTTTTTCCTTCCCCCCTCCACTACTTGAAGTTCTCTCCTCCCAAATTGGCTAGCTAGGTAGACGTAGCATTTAGTGAAGTGACCTATGTGCCCCCTAACTAGATCTAGCTTTGTCAAGAAGAGCTTTGTCCACTTTTGATCTCCCTACTACATCATCATCTATCCACCGTGTGCTCGATCTCGAGATAGGCGTGTGATTAAAAATTCATGCTTTTGCAAGAATGGAAATATGTGTATGTGTGTGCGATATGATAATTGGGCGATATGATGGAAATTTTGTGTGTGGCATGAGTTGGCGCAGAATTGTGCTTGTGAGTTCCCTATGTTTTGCCGAAATGTCGATTTATTTCCATTTCGGTGAATTCCAGGCAAACTCTGGATCTATATGTCCTATTTTTAGGGAAGGTCGTGCCGAATTTTTGTATGACTTTGATGCATGCACACATTTTTATAACCAATTTGTTTGTTATTACCGTGCAGGCGTTCATGATGGTCAGTGGAACGATGGTGGACAGGTGGCTGCGGTCGGCAGTGCAGGACATGAAAGAAAATAAACTGACAGAGGTTTTATGTCCGTGTCGAAGATGCAAAGGAATAGTTTGGCTCGACCCCTATGATGAAGGTCGTGTCTAAGCGCACCTGCTCATGACTGGTTTCATGGATATCTATACTCGGCGGATAATTAAAGGTGAGGATGATGGTGTTGAGGACACCAACGGGGCAGGCAATGACGACACGGGGAAAGACAAAGAGATGATCGATAATGGCGGCGGGTAAGAGGCCGGACATGGCGGCAGAGAAGGGTCAGGACATGGCGGAGGAGAAGGGGCCAGGCATGGCGGCGTAGAGAACATGGACTACACGCCCCAGAGTTCGTCGGTACTAAGTTCAATCTTGCGGGGCCCTCATGTTCAAGCACTGCTTTGCAAGGAGACGAGTACTGAGAGAGCTGCTTCTAGAGAGGAGGATAAGTTGCAGCAACTCGTGGTAGACTCGAACACTCCATTGTATGATGGTTGCAATCCTCAGGTGACCCGCTAGAGTTTCGCGCTCCAACTCCTGAAGACGAAGGCTAAAAACAAATGGCCTGACACTAGCCTCGATGAGCATCTCAAGTACCTAAAGGATGTTCCTCCCGCGGGGAATCTATGTCCTACTAGTGTGGATGATGCCAAGAAGATCGTGTGCCCTCTTGATCTGCCGCACATTAGATACCATGCATGCATCAACGATTGCATAATTTATTGGAAGGAGTACGCAGAAAAAACAAGTTGTCTAGTGTGCAATGCTTCTCGATACAAGAAGGCTAGGAAGAAATGTCCCCAGAAAGTTGTATGGTACTTACCGATCACTCCCCGTCTCCAGCGTTATTTTGTAGATCCCAAGGAAGCAAAGGTCATGCACTGGCACACGGAGAGGAAGAAGCCCGACGATGGAGATGATCCGAAGCTGAGACACATCAAGGATGGAAGCCAGTGGAGAGCGTTGAACGACTTCTATCAGTATTTCTAATGTGATGTAAGGAATATCATGCTCGGCGCGTGTACCTATTAGACAAGGGTTTTAGGGTTTGTGGCACACCTCCAAACATGGGGTGACCTTTTCATTATATAGTGATGTACAACATAATTACAAGTGGGGCCCAGTATATACAAAGTCTAACACCCTCCCTCAATCTTAACCATGCTCAGAAGAATTCACTAGGTTGAGATTGCGCCTACACCCTTCAAACTGAGGAAGAGGCAGTGGCTTCATGAAGATGTCAGCAAGTTGATCTTTCGAGGAGAAGAACTTGATAAGAAGTAGTTTCTGGGCAACACGTTCCCTGACAAAGTGGTAATCAACTTCAATGTGTTTTGTGCGAGCATGAAAAACTAGATTTGAAGACAAATACGTCGCCCCAATGTTATCACACCAAAGCACCGGCGGCTGCTTCTGAGGAACCTTCAACTCTTTGAGCAAAAACTGTATCCAAATAAGCTCTGCTGTGGCATTTGTAACTACTTTGTACTCAGCTCCAGTGCTACTGCGAGACACCGTTGCTTGTTTACGAGCACTCCAGGCGATCAAGTTCGAACCAAGGAAGACTGCATATCCCCCTGTTGATCGTCTGTCATCCGGACTCCCAGCCCAGTCTGCATCAGAGAACGCAGAGAGAACGCCAGAGGGGGCCGGTTGCAGATGCAAGCCATAAGAAGAAGTGGACCGGATGTAACGCAAAATGCGCTTAACTGCAGCCCACTGAGAGTCTCGAGGAGCATGAAGAAACTGGCAGACCCGGTTGACTGCATAGGAGATATCAGGACGAGTGATAGTCAAGTACTACAAGCCACCAACAATACTGCGATACTTAGTAGCCTCATCAGCAGGGAGGAGAGAACCATCGAGAGCAGATAGGCGGTCAGTGGAGGACATAGGTGTAGTAGTTGGCTTGCACTGGAGCATACCAGACCTCCAAAGAATATCAAGAGAATACTTCTGCTGAGTGAGAGTCAAGCCAGAACCAGAGGACAATACTTCAAGGCCAAGGAAATAGTGAAGCTGCCCAAGATCCTTAACCGCAAAGTTAGCACTCAAAGCAGAAACCAAGCGATCCGCAGCATAGTCTGAGGAACTGATCACGATGATATCATCAACATAGACCAGTAGGTACATAGTAAATGTAGGTCGCTGAAGAAGAAATAACGAGGTATCGGCCAGAGAGGGAACAAATCCATGAGCCCAAAGAGTGGTGCCAAGACGCGCATGCCAAGCGCGCGGAGCCTGCTTCAGACCATAGAGTGCCTTAACAAGACGACAGAGATGCTACGGACGAGATGGATGAACAAAACCGGGAGGCTGACGCATGTAAACCTCCTCCTCAAGAACACCATGAAGGAAAGCATTCTGAACATCAAGCCGACGAAGAGACCATCCACGGGTAATTGCCAGTGAGAACAGAAGCCGAATCGTGGTCGGTTTGACCACTGGACTGAAGGTGTCCTCATAATCAAGGCCAAGGCGTTGTTTGAATCCTCGAGCAACCAGTCGAGCCTTGTATCTCTTGATAGAACCATCAGCATGTTTCTTTACCTTGAAGACCCATTTTGAGTCAATGATGTTGACACCAGCCTTGGGAGGAACCAGTCGCCACGTGTCATTCTTAAGAAGAGCGTGGTATTCTTGTTCCATCGCGGTACGCCAGTGAGGGATACTCAAGGCAGCCTGAAAATGCCGAGGCTCAGCAGTAGGGTCGGACTGCACCTATGCCATGCAAGTTGCAAGCCAGGCCACCGTTCCATCCTTGCGTTCCTTAGGACGAAACACGCCACCTTGGCTGCGTGTATGAGGACGCAACACTGGGGGCGGAGCAGGTGGCGAAACCGATGGTGAGGATGATGAGGTGAACGCCGCATCCGTCATGCCAGAGGCTGATGCAGTCGGTGGTGGTGACAAGGAAGACACAGCAGGAGACGCCGACCCACTCGAGGGCGACGCCAATCTAGACGAGCGGGACAAGTGCCGCACAGGCGACGAGGATGACGTAGAACTCCCAGGCGAAGACGGCCCAGGCGTCGAAGACGGGGGACTCCCAGGCGGGGACGGCCCATGCAGCGGTGCAGGTGATGGCCCAGGCGTCGATGGCGAGGACGCCGGCGTAGACGAAACGGCCCGCTGGGCCGACACGCCAGTCAGCAGAAGTGGTAGCTGGGCCGGAGTGGTGACGCGCGGTGCAGCAGCCGCGGTCACGGACACAGGCGGGCTCGTTGCATGGGACATGCACGAAGCCAGCCGATCGACGTGAGCGGGTGGTGATGACGTAGCCATCGAGGACGAGGGAGCCGGAGTGTCAACCTCATCTAGGAGCTCAAGCCACGCACATCTCCCAATACCTGCACCATGGTTAGACAACAAAGAGGGCGAATGTGCAGGATCTACAAATTGATCAGGCAATATAGTGGATGGGTGCACTGGCGGTGTGGAGCTTGTGTTAGGTGAGGGAAGAGCAGCAAAGGGAAAAACGTGCTCATCAAAAACAACATCTCGGGAGATATACACACGATTGGACGGGACATGAAGGCACTTATACCCTTTGTGAACAAAACTATACCCCAGAAAGACACACTTCTTTGATCGGAACTCAAGCTTGCGATTATTATACGGACGGAGATGCGGCCAACACGCACAACCGAACAATTTAAGAAACGTGTAATCAGGAGTCTGACCAAGCAAGAGTTCAAGGGGAGTTTTCATATGAAGGAGCCGCGAAGGAAGGCTATTTATGAGAAAACAGGCTGTAGTAAAAGCATCGCTCCAAAAACGAAACGGGACAGAGGCATGAGCAAGCAAGGTTAAACTAGTTTCGACAACATGACGGTGCTTACGTTCAGCTGAACCATTCTGCTGATGTGTATGTGGGCAAGAAACACGATGAGAAATTCCAAGTTTTTCAAAGAAAGTACTGAGGTTGCGGTATTCACCCCCCCCCCCCCAATCTGACTGTACATGAATGATTTTATGATCTAGGAGTCTCTCAACATGTGCTTGAAATTGTAAAAACACATTAAACACATCAGACTTATGCTTAAGAAGATAAATCCAGGTAAAGCGACTATAAGCATCAATGAAACTGACATAATATTCGTGCCCACTAACAGACAGCTGAGCAGGACCCCATACATCTGAAAACACAAGCTCAAGAGGAGTTTTGACTATATGTGTAGAAACAGAAAAAGGTAACTGATGACTCTTGCCTTGCTGGCAAGCATCACAGACAGCGGCATCTTTATTACTAGACTCGAATGGTAGCTCATGACGATGGAGGACATGGCGAACAATGGGAGATGCCGGGTGACCAAGACAAGAGTGCCATAGTGATGGAGACACACAAATGCCACTGAAGACTTGGAACGCAGCAGCAGGAGTGGGAACATTAGTGGGGGCATCAAGAGCATATAGACCATGGCGGTAGCGACCTCTAAGAAGTATGTTCCTCGTGGCATGATCCTTAACAAAGAGATGAAATGGGTGAAACTCACAGAAAACATTATTATCCTGTGTAAGTTTAGGAACAGAGAGTAAATTACGTGCAACTGTGGGAACACGAAGAACATTTCTAAGATGCAATGTCCTAGAGGTGTTTGTGAGAAGTGATGCCTGACCAACATGCGAAATGTGCATACCTGCCCCGTTAGCTGTGTGAACCTTGTCATGCCCATGGTAAGGCTGCTGGACAGTTAGCTTGCCCAGCTCGTTCGTGACATGCGTGGTTGCTCCAGTATCCATGTACCAAGAAGGATCAACAGGATAAGAAGGGGTGTGACCCTGTTGCGCCATGTTAACTTGACGCTCGTTGCCCTTGCCATTATTGCCGAGGCCAAGGAAATCCGTCTTGAACCGGCGATGACAGCGTGAGGAGACATGGCGAGGCAGGCCACAAAGCTGACATGGCTGAGCCGCACCACAGACGGTACAGCAGGCGCAGGCGCGACCGTCAACAACGACTACCGAGGCACCAGAACGCGGGGCCTGCTGCTGTTGTGCCGAGGGCGCACCCCCACCGGACTTGCCCCCTCCGCCCGAGGAAGCTGCAGAGGGGCCACGGCCACCGCCTTTGCCGCGGTACATGGCGTTGATGAAGGAGTCGATGGAGACATCGGGACGGCGCGCGTTGAGCCGTTGCTCCGTTGACAAGAGACGGATGTAGAGTTCCTGAGGACGAAGAGGCTCCTTGCGTTCATTAATCACCTCGGCAAGCGAGTCGTAGTCGCTGTCGAGGCCGGCTAGGATGAAGGATGTGAACTCGCTGTCATGAAGGGGCTCTCCAATGGAAGCAAGAGTGTCAGCCAACTTCTTGATCTTGTTGTAGAAGGAGGTCACCGTACCATTGTCCTTGCGAGTTTCACCAAGCTTGGCATGGATGGCCATGGATTGAGCAGTAGACTGAGACGAGAAACTCGACTCCAGGATGTCCCACACCTCATGAGAGGACGAAGCAAAGAGGACGAGGTCAGCAACACCCTCACCCAGAGAAGACTGGATGGCTGAGAGGATGGCTTGGTCCTGAGCGATCCACGCACGGAACATCGGATGATGTGGCGGTGGACATGGTAGTGTACCGTTGACGAATCCCTCCAAGTAATGGCTGCGAAGGAGAGGAAGCACCTGCGCACGCCAATATAGATAATTGTTCGGTTTAAGCTTCACCGGAAGGAGGTGCGAGAACAAAAACGGCGGCGAGGAGATCGCGGCCAGAGCAGCTTCGGCATCCACGTATGGCGTCGGAGAGGGCATTGGTGTAGATGGCGCCGCAGCCGGTGTGTACAGGTGCGAAGAGCCGTACGAGTAGGGCGCCCCATAGGGCGGCGGAGCCGGGTACGCACCCTGGCCAGGGTACGCACCATAGGAAGGATGCGCAGATGGCGACGGGCCATACGGCGCCGCGTACAGGGGGTGGCCGCCGTGATTGGCATGGGCGGCATCGGCAACAGTAGGGCCGGCTGCGGTGTAGATGGAGGCAGCCGGAGCAGGCGTGATTGCACGCAGCTGGTGCGACGCGGTAGGTGGTGGCGGCGCGGGCACAAGGGAGTGCACGGCAGCCGGCGGCGGCGACGGTTGGGACCGGGCCGAAGCAGCAGGCAATGAAGAGGAGACGCTGGCGTACAGCAAAGACACCGGGCCGGCGAAGAGAGACCCCGCCGATTGAGTCTGCAGAGGGCCGAGCGATCTGTCCGCCGTGTAGGGCGAAGTCCCGACGTTGAGGAGATGCGCGAGGGACGGCGGGAGGAACGAGTGATCCATGTGGACGGGGGCCGACGGCAGAAGGGCGAGGAAGGAAACCGCGGTGCCGGCAGCGCTTGAGGCGGCGGCGGCGGCTGGTGGCGGAGGCGGAGCGGAAGACATTAGATCGTTAGGTCGGATACCATATTAGACAAGGGTTTTACGGTTTGTGGCACACCTCCAAACGTGGGGTGACCTTTTCATTATATAGTGATGTACAACATAATTACAAGTGGGGCCCAGTATATGCAGAGTCTAACAGTACCGATGGCATGAATCCGTTTGGCAACCAGAACGCCAACCATAGCACATGGCCCGTGTTTGTATGGATGTACAACCTCCCCCTGGTTGTGCATGAAGTCGAAGTACATTCACATGAGCATGCTGATTCAAGGCCGAAACAACCAAGAAATAATATTAATCTATATCAGGGGCTACTTCAAGAGGAGTTAGACGCGTTATGAAAACACCAGAAAGCATGGGACGCTAGCAAAGGCGAGTATTTCTACATGAGAGTCGCGATGATCACGACGGTGCACGACTATCTCGGTTACGGATATATCGCAGGCCAGGTGTGCCATGGATATTGCGGATGCACGCAGTGCATGGATGATACAACGTCTTAGCAGCTAACGTCAAGGAAAGATGGCGGGTCTGGGAAAATCGTGTACATGGGGCATCGAAGATGGCTCGATCCGGACGACCTGTGGAGAAACCGTGGAGATCTATTCAATGGTCACACTGAGCATCGAGTGTTGGTGTCAAAACCGGCAGATCTCGGGTAGGGGGTCCCGAACTGTGCATCTAAGGATTGATGGTAATAGGAGACAAGGGACACGATGTTTTACCCAGGTTCGGACCCTCTTGATGGAGGTAATACCCTACGTCCTGCTTTGATTGACTTTGATGAGTATAGGGGTTACAAGAGTTGATCTACCACGAGATCGTAATGGCTAAACCCTAGTTGTCTAGCCTGTATGATTATGATTCCCTCTATGGACTAAACCCTCTGGTTTATATAGACACCGGAGGGGGATACGGTTATACAGAACTGGTTTACAGAGAAAGGAATATTCACATACGCATGCTAAGCTTGCCTTCCACGCCAAGGAGAGTCCCATCCAAACACGGGAGGAAGTCTTCTGTCTTGTATCTCCATGGCCCATTAGTTCGGCCCGTGTCACATAGCCCGGACGCCCGAGGACCCCTTAATCCAGGACTCCCTCAGTAGCCCCTGAACCAGGCTTCAATGGCGATGTGTCCAGCGTGCAAATTGTCTTCGGCATTGCAAGGCGGGTTCGTCCTCCGAATACTTCAAAGTAGTTCTCGAACAGAGAAAACGTGTCCAACTCTGCAAGACAGGCACCACATATAGTCGTAAAGAGTATAATATTTCACAAGCCCCATCTACTGACAACTTTTTGTAGCGAGACATTACGTCCCTGCCCGGTCATTATTTCGAACCGTTTTTAGCTTCCTGCTCCACATTCCGAGGTGTGGTTTTCATTGGCACTTCTTATCGAAGCAGAGATCATGTCCCCTTATCACGGGATTCTCATCAATACGGGCGTGGGTAATCCAACCGCGCAATCTGCACGACCCTTGGGGAATAGGCGAGTTTTAAGGCGAGTGGGGAGGCGCTTGATATTAGCTGCCTTTATAAGACGATAAAGATCCATTCTTTCACCCACGCTTTCTTCCTCTCTGCTCATCTGTTCTCGAGCTCCAGCGCACAATCTTCCATCCTTTCCGCCTCCAAAAAGCACCCCGACCATGTCCGGATCTGGAATGCAGGGCAAGTGGATGGCCTCCTCCATCATGGAGGGGGGCATCATGGAGCTCTGGGAAGCAGGGTACTCGGCCCAGGGAATCGCCCACCGGCTTCCGGCCAAGGGGCATATCGTCCCCACCCCGGAGCCCAACGAGAGGGTGGTATTCATCCCCCACTTCATCCGCGGGTTAGGATTTCCCCTCCACCCCTCCGTGCGCGGACTCATGCTCTACTAGGTCTAGATTTCCATGATCTAGCCCTGAATTCTTTCCTCAACATCTCGGCATTCATTGTCGTGTGCGAGGCCTTCCTCCACATCCTAGCCCACTTTGGATTATGGCTGAAGATCTTCAATGTGAAGCCGAAAGTGGTGGATGGTCAACATGCGGAGTGCGGAGGTGCCGTGGTGAGCAAACTATCCAATGTCACATGGCCCACCGACACCTTCGTGGAAACTGTCAAGGGGTGGCAGAAGCAGTGGTTCTATGTCACTGAGCCCCGCGACACCACCTGGGCAACGGCTCCCGAATTCAAGTCCGGGCCCCCAATGCGGCTTACCTCCTTGCTAAAAAAGGGCCTGGACTGGTCTTCATCGGACGAGATATCGGCCCTGTAGGTGTGCGTCAAGAGCATGGTGGACAAGAACATCAACCTCGTCAATGTGATCCAGGTGATGCTTTTTTGCCGGATCCTTCCCTGCCAAAGCCGGACTTGCCATCTGTGGGAGTTCGATCCGGCCAAGCACCAGACCTTGCGACAGTTCTTTGGCTCGACGCATGAAGATATCTGGAAGGTGCTTTTCAAGGCCAATCAGACGTGGTCGCAGACGTTTGAGGACCGCGGATATGACCTGACCCATCTAGCTAGTCTGGTAAGTTCTTCATACTTGAAGGTGTATCTCTTCCTATGAATCCAAGGAATATGTGTAAGTTTCTCCATTTGTCTTTTCAGAGCTGGATAAAGAAGGCAGAGCGGATCCAATGTCCGGCTCCGTTGCCCAAAAACCCAGCTATCCCTCTCCTCACAAAGATGTTGGTTCCGGCGCCCTACCAGGCACCAGAGAAGAAGGCCAAGAACAAGGGCCAGGAGACAAGAAGCATCCTCCGCCGTAGAGGCACTTCAGACACAACATCTGAAGACGCCGAAACTCACTCTTCCTCCACCGAGAACGACAAGGAGGAGGAAAGCAATTCTCCCCTAAGGGAGGAAAGAAGAAAAGGGCGGCCTCCACGGATCTGGAGGCAGGGGCGTCCAAGAAAGGGAGAGTCTCCCTTGCGGACGATTCCAAATCGACACCGACAGCAACCCTGAGTGGCGTCCCAGGAAGAAGCCCCTAGCCAGATCGTAAGTACTCAAAGGCACTTGCACACATGTATATCTAGCTTTTTACTTCGTGGTTTTAATATGTTGAATCATGTGCTGCAGTCCGGCTCTCGACCACCTCCAGCGATCCTCATCTTCGGGGAATTCGCTAGATCCAAAGGTGATGGACAGCGGGTTGCTTCCACCGGCCTCCTCCCCCAAGACTACGGACGACGCCGAAGTGTTGTCCCGAAGGACCCTCCCAGGCCAGGGAGAGGTACGGGAGGCTGCCGAGGTGGTGCTAGAGGGCGAAACCTTGGCCGCCGGACACATGGGGGAGAATACCCCCCTACAGACTGGCGACGGGGGCCATACCCAATTCGGCCCCTCGCCGAATACTATTCCGGAGGCCCGTACGGCTCCGGAATTAGGTAATCAGCCTCCTTCGAAAGAAGGAGGTGCACCTACTCCGCCGGTGACCTCTGTCCATCCAGAGGCACCAGATACTCTACTGGAAGCGCTCCAAGGTGCTTCCATTGTGGAGGAACACCGTATCCTTATGGGTATGGTGGTTGAGAGAGTTCAGTCCGCTAAGAGCGGACTGACCGAAACCTGCGCCAGCCTTCTAACAGGCTTCGAGGTACGTGACGCAATTATGCAAAAAAGACGCCGTAGTACAGATAGTAGCCCCTGAGACTCTGTCCGGTGTTTGAAAAGAAATGCTGGACAGGGGATCGAATAATTTTCACAGGAGACTAATCATATATGTCTATGTGAATAAGCAGGCGTCGATGCTGGCTGCGACCTCCCATTCTGCCGAAGTAGCCGAACTGAAGCAGAGGCTGAAGCAGGCCGATGAAGAGCTCGGCCGCATCAAAAAACAGCTTGAGGACAAGCAAGGTATGTAATGACTTATTTAAGATCACTAAAATGATAAGAATTGTTTGTGTTGATCACGTTAATATGATGCTTCATAGGAGCTGCGGCCGAGGTGGAGTCCCTCCAGAAGGCTCTGAGCGAGGCCCAGAAGAAGGCGGAGAAGGAACAATCCGCCCGCAAAAAACATGAGTCAAGGGTCGGGGAGGTTCAGCAGGAGCTCGACGACGCTGTAAAGAAGTGCGAGTCCTTGGAGCGCAAGGTTGCGGACCAAGAGTCCGAACTGGCTAAGGCCTGCCAAAGCACACAAGAGGCCCGGGTTGAAACCCAGGGCGCCCTCCGAGAAGTCCAGGAGGCCAAACAAATTGCGGCGGGTAAGACCTTCATTATGAAGAGCAAATTTGTGAAGAAAAGGTACCTCTTACTGACCCGGATTTGGAGTTCTCCAGGAGCGTTTGCGGATCTGCCTCGCAGTGTGGCTAATGCTGCGGAGTTCTTCCAAGCCAAGGAGGGGAGCTCATCGGAGAAGCTGTTCTCGTCCCAATATCTTGTGCCAGAGCATCCAGTGGCCCTCAGCGATCAGCTGAAACAGTTGTTCGAACTACATAGGGTGGCCGGATTGGCCATGAGGGATTTAATAATCCGTCTATGGTCGGCCGAAGCCGTACCCAGCAGCCACTTCGGGCTCGTGAAGCGGCTGGTCGATGCCTGCCCTTGGCTTGATGCCATAAAATGATCGGTCTGCATCGAAAGTGCGCGGATGGCCTTCGCCCGCGTCAAGGTGCAGTGGGCGAAGATGAACGCCGTCAAGCTGGCGACCGAGGGGCCGCCTGAGGGCAAAGAGCACCGCATGCCCGAGCGCTATTTTGATGACGTCCTAGAAGGATCCCACATTGCAGCGGGCCAGTGTGCGAAGGACATTATATTTGAATGAATTTATTTGTGTTTATCCAATCATGTATTATGGAACAAAGCCTATATGAAATATATTTCTTATTGTTTTTCAAGAGTATTTCCTCCTGTGCGGCCATTTATTTAAATTTGAGAGTTGGCCAGTCGTCGGCTTCAGCCCCCACGTAGATAGTACGGGGGTGTTCGGATTGGAACATAAACACACTTGACCCAAGAGTTTGGTCCTTTAAGGAGGTGTTTAGTGCATCGAACCAGGCAATCGGACTATGTGGCTTTATCACCCTCACTTAGCCATAGGAGTTTGACAAATAGGAGTATAGGCGCAGCCCCTAGTTTGTTTATCCGGAATAGGGGATGTGAACACCTGATCGGGTGGAGGCCGATCCGTTGCGTAATGCAAAAAAATCGCAAGAGATTTTACCCACCGAATAGCTGACCAGCTCTCGACGCATCATGACAGTCAGGTTTTGGCTTTCTCTACTGAGGTGTTTATTCGGATGAACCAGAAACACAATCGCAGTAGTTCTCCCTTTACTACCCTAGACGATAAAACGGAACATAAGGTAGCAAGCACAGGAGCCGGGCAACCCGACTATTGACCAAAGACATGATTCGGAGCCGATGCATATAATGCAATATTTGGGGCGCTGAATTGTACTGTAAAAAGTGTTCAGACTTGTTGCCAACATATGGAGCATAAAGGAGCCCTTGGCAGGTTAAGTCGTACCAAAATGTATGGGTGGAATTAAAAAAAGGTTTAAGTATAATGAAGGAGTAAGCCAGTGCCACTTATGTTGGGCCGCAAACTGTTTTCATTATAATATGATTGATGCGTCAAAGCATATTTGTACAAATAATGCGATAAGCAACAGGGCTATCTAACATGCCGAGAACAAGGGAAGCTGCGTGCGGGTCCTTCAAATAGGCAAAGTGATCATCAAAAAGATCATCTAGATGTTTCTGCCACATGTCTATGCTTCTTGCCTCCTTGGTGTGTTTTGTCCTTCGAAAGGATCGATGATGAGTCCGTCATGAAGGGCCTGTGGAAAAGAAACCTGAAAAAGGGATAGAAGAAAAAAGGGAAATTATGAGTACCCAGATAAGGTCGAGCCGTATTGTGGACCATGATCGAGTTATGCCCCTGTCTTTGCCCATGGTATTTTTAGTGTGTAGTTATGTACACGCGGTACGTACGCCGCAGTTCGATCGGGACTGAGATGGAGGCTGAATTGCTAGTCCAACTCCTGACGAGTCGGGCTATCATGCTGCGGAGTAATCCGGACTCGTTTAATAGCGTACAAGGGCTAGGCCACCCAATTAATGTTCTGCTTGATAAGGCCGCCCTGTACTTCCGCTACCACGGCCGCGGTGTGCTCCTCGGTACGGATGGAGCATTCCATGTTTCTGTTGACTGTTATGACACCGCGTGGCCGGGCATCTTAAGTTTGAGATAGGCATAGTGTGGCACCACATTAAAGCGAGAAAATGCGGTTCATCCGAGTAGTGCGTGATAGCCACTATGGAAGGGGACGATGTCGAAGATCAAGTCTTCGCTTCGGAAGTTGTCTGGTGATCCCAAGACGACTTCCAATGTGATTGAGCCCGTGCAACGGGCCTCTACACCTGGTATTACTCCTTTAAAGGTAGTTTTGGTGGGCTTGATCCTTGACGGATCGATGCCCATCTTGCGGATTGTGTCTTGATAGAGAAGGTTAAGGCTGCTGCCACCGCCCATGAGGACCCGCGTTAGGTGGAATCCATCAATGATTGGGTCGAGGACCAGTGCGGCTGAGCCGCCGTGACGAATACTGGTCGAGTGGTCCTTGCGATCAAAAGTGATTGGGCAAGATGACCATGGATTGAATTTTGGGCGACTGGCTCTATCGTGTAGACGTCCCTGAGTGCTTGTTTGCGCTCCCTCATGGGGATATGAGTAACATATATCATGTTCACCATTTTGACTTGGAGGGAAATTTCTTCTGACCCCCTGTGTTCGGTGGGCGGGGCTCCTCGTCATCATCTTCACTTGGCGACCCCTTCTCCTTGTCCTCGGTATTTAACTTACCGGCCTGTTTAAACACCCAACAACTTCTGTTGATATGATTGGCGGGTTTATCGGGGGTCCTGTGGATCTGACATGGTCGATCGAGTATTCGGTCCAAGCTGGATGAGCCTGGATTGTTTCTTTTGAATGGCTTCTTACGCTCACCAGACTTTGAGCCACTGAATCCGGTGTTGACCGCCGTGTCATCGGTATTGTCACCGTTGTTTCGACGCTTGTGCCTGTTGCATCAGGGCTTGCCGTTGCTATTTCTGGCATCGGAGGGGCCAGGTTCGCTTGTAGTGTTGCTACTATGGGGTAGCCAACTATCTTCGCCCGCGCAAAAGCGGGTCATAAGTGTCGTGAGAGCTACCATGGACTTTGCCCTTTCTTGGACAAGGTGTCTGATACGTCTCCAACCTATCTATAATTTTTGATTGCTCCATGCTATATCATCTACTGTTTTGGACATTATTGGGCTTTATTATCCACTTTTATATTATTTTTGGGACTAACCTATTAACCGGAGGCCCAGCCTAGAATTGATATTTTTTTGCCTATTTTAGGGTTTCGAAGAAAAGGAATATCAAACGGAATGAAACCTTCGGGAACGTGATTTTCTCACCGAACATGATCCAGGAGACTTGGACCCTACGTCAAGAAATAAAGGAGGAGGCCACGAGGTAGGGGGCGCGCCTACCCCCCCCCCCCCCCCAAGCGCGCCCTCCACCCTCGTGGGCCCCCTGTTGCTCCACCGACGTACTCCTTCCTCCTATATATACTTACATACCCCCAAACGATCAGATAAGGAGCCAAAACCCTAATTCCACCGCCGCAAATTTCTATATCCACGAGATCCCATCTTGGGGCCTGTTCCGGAGCTCCGCCGGAGGGGGCATCCACCATAGAGGGCTTCTACATCAACACCATAGCCTCTCCGATGAAGGGTGAGTAGTTTACCTCAGACCTTCGGGTCCATAGTTATTAGCTAGATGGCTTCTTCTTTCTTTTTGGATCTCAATACAATGTTCTCCCCGTCTCTTGTGGATATATATTCGATGTAATCTTCTTTTTGCGGTGTGTTTGTTGGGACCGATGAATTGTGGGTTTATGATCAAGATTATCTATGAACAATATTTGAATCATCTCTAAATTCTTTTATGTATGATTGGTTATCTTTGCAAGTCTCTTCGAATTATCAGTTTGGTTTGGCCTACTAGATTGATCTTTCTTGCAATGGGAGAAGTGCTTAGCTTTGGGTTCAATATTGCGGTGTCCTTTCCCAGTGACAGTAGGGCCAGCAAGGCACGTATTGTATTGTTTCCATCGAGGATAACAAGATGGGGTTTTATCATATTGCATGAATCTATCCCTCTACATCATGTCATCTTGCTTAAGGCGTTACTCTGTTTTCATGAACTTAATACTCTAGATGCATGTTGGATAGCGGTCGATGAGTGGAGTAATAGTAGTAGATGCAGGCAGGAGTTGGTCTACTTCTCTCGGACATGATGCCTATATACATGATCATACCTAGATATTCTCATAACTATGCTCAATTATGTCAATTGCTCAACAATAATTCGTTCACCCACCGTAAAATACTTATGCTCTTGAGAGAAGCCACTAGTGAAACCTATGGCCCCCGGATCTATCTTCATCATATTAATCTTCCAATACTTAGTTATTTCCTTTGCTTTTTACTTTGCTTTTATTTTACTTTGCATCTTTATCACAAAAATACCAAAAATATTATCTTATCATATCTATCAGATCTCACTCTCATAAGTGACCGTGAAGGGATTGATAACCCCTTATCATGTTGGTTGCGAGGAGTTATTTGTTTTGTGCAGGTACGAGGGACTGACACGTAGCCTCCTACTGGATTGATACCTTGGTTCTCAAAAACTAAGGGAAATACTTACGCTACTTTGCTGAATCATCCCTTCCTCTTCGGGGAAAACCAACGCGGTGCTCAAGAGGTAGCAAGAAGGATTTCTGGCACTGTTGCTGGGGAGTCTACGCAAAAGTCAACATACCAAGTACCCATCACATACCCTTATCTCACACATTACATTTTTTCCATTTGCCTCTCGTTTTCCTCTCCCCCACTTCACCCTTGCCGTTTTATTCGCCCTCTCTCTCTCTATCCTCCCTCTCTCCCTCTATTTGCCTCTTTTTGCCTGCTTGCTTTTTATTTTCTTGTGTGTTAGTTTTCTTGCTTGTCACGATGTCTCGGGATAACACTAAATTGCGTGACTTTACCAATACCAACAACAATGATTTTATTAGCACTCTGATTGCTCCTCTTACCGATGTTGAATCTTGTGAAATTAATGCTATCTTGCTGAATCTTGTTATGAAAGATCTGTTTTCCAGCCTTCCTAGTGAAGCTGCTGCTACCCATCTAAATAGCTTCATTGATCTATGTGATATGCAAAAGAAGAAAGATGTGGATAATGATATTGTTAAATTGAAGCTACTTGCTTTTTCGCTTAGAGATCGTGCTAAAGCTTGGTTTTTGTCTTTGCCTAAAAATCATATTGATTCTTGGAACAAGTGCAAAGATGCTTTTATCTCTAAGTATTTTCCTCCCGCTAAGATCATCTCCCTTAGAAACGATATTATGAATTTTAAGCAACTTGATCATGAACATGTTGCACAAGCTTGGGAGAGGATGAAATTAATGATACGTAATTGCCCTACTCATGGTTTGAATTTGTGGATGATTATACAAAATTTCTATGTCGGACTGAATTTTGCTTCTAGAAATCTTTTAGATTCGGCCGCGGGAGGCACTTTTATGGAAATCACTTTAAGAGAAGCTACTAAACTCCTAGATAATATTATGGTTAATTATTCTCAATGGCATACTGAAAGATCTACTCATAAAAAGGTCCATGTAATAGAAGAAATTAATGTTTTGAGTGGAAAGATGGATGAACTTATGAAATTATTTCCTAGTAAGAGTGTTTGTTCTGATCCTAATGATATGCCCTTGTCTACTTTGATTGATAATAATAATGAATCTATGGATGTGAATTTTGTTAGTAGGAACAATTTTGGTAACAACGCGTATAGAGGAAATTTTAATCCTAGGCCTTATCCTAGTAATCCCTCTAATAATTATGGTAATTCCTACAACAATTCTTATGGAAATTATAATAAGATGCCCTATGATTTTGAATCTAATATTAAAGAATTTATTACTTCGTAAAAGAATTTCAATGCTTTGATTGGAGAAAAATTGCTTAAGATTGATGAGTTGGCTAGGAACATTGATAGAATTTCTCTTAATGTTGATTCTTTGAAACTTAGATCTATTCCTCCTAAGCATGATATCAATGAGTCTCTCAAAGCCATGAGAATTTCCATTGTTGAGTGCAAAGAAAGAACCGCTAGGATGCGTGCTAAGAAAGATGCCTTTATAAGAGCATGTTCTTCTAGTTCCTATGAAAATAAAGATGAAGTTCTAAAAGTTATTGATGTGTCCCCTATTAAATCTTTGTTTTGCAATATGAATCTTGATAATGATGGGACTGAATATGATCCACCTTTACCTAGAAGGTGTTCCAAAAATTCAAAGTTTTTAGATGTTGATGCTAAAATTGATAAAAGTGGGATTGAAGAAATTAAAACCCTAGATGTTGCTAAACCCACTATTTTGGATTTCAAGGAATTTAATTATGAAAATTGCTCTTTGATTGATTGTATTTCCTTGTTGCAATCCGTGCTAAATTCTCCTCATGCTTATAGTCAAAATAAAGTGTTTACTAAACATATCGTTGATGCCTTGATGCAATCTTATGAAGAAAAACTTGAGTTGGAAGTTTCTATCCCTAGAAAACTTTATGATGAGTGGGAACCAACTAATAAAATTAAAATTAAAGATCATGAATGCTATGCTTTGTGTGATTTGGGTGATAGTGTTTCCACGATTCCAAAGACTTTGTGTGATTTGTTAGGTTTCCGTGATTTTGATGATTGCTATCTAAACTTGCACCTTGCGGATGCCACTATTAAGAAACCTATGGGAAGAATTAATGATGTTCTTATTGTTGCAAATATAAATTATGTGCCCGTAGATTTTATCGTTCTTGACATAGATTGCAATCCTTCATGTCATATTATTCTTGGTAGACCTTTCCTTAGAACGATTGGCGCAATTATTGATATGAAGGAAGGAAATATTAGATTCCAATTTCCGTTAAGGAAAGGCATGGAACACTTTCCTAGAAATAAAATTAAATTACCTTATGAATATATTATGAGAGCCACTTATGGATTGCCTACCAAAGATGGCAATACCTAGATCTATCATTGCTTATTATGCCTAGCTAGGGGCGTTAAACGATAGCGCTTGTTAGGAGGCAACCCAATTTTATTTTTATCCCTTGCTTTTTGCTCCTGTTTAGTAATAAATAATTTATATAGACTCTATTTTGGTTGTGTTTTTTGTTCTTAATTAGTGTTTGTGCCAAGTAAAACCGTTGGGAAGCCTTGGGGAAAGTCTTGTAAAAACAGAAACTTTAGCGCTCACGAGAACTGCTGCTATTTTTATTTGGAAAGTGATATTTAGTTAATTATTTTTGCAGATGATTAATGCATAAATTACTCACGTCCAGAAATTTATTTTAGAATTTTTGGGGTTCCAGATCTTGCGCTAGCTACAGATTACTACAGACTGTTCTGTTTTTGACAGATTCTGTTTTTCGTGTGTTGTTTGCTTATTTTGATGAATCTATGGCTAGTAAAATAGTTTATAAACCATAGAGAAGTTGGAATACAGTAGGTTTAACACCAATATAAATAAAGAATGGGTTCATTACAGTACCTTGAAGTGGTCTTTTCTTTTCTTTCGCTAACGGAGCTCATGAGATTTTCTACTTTGAGTTTTGTGTTATGAAGTTTTCAAGTTTTGGGTAAAGATTTGATGGATTATGGAACAAGGAGTGGCAAGAGCCTAAGCTTGGGTATGCCCATGTCACCACCAAGACAATCTAAGGACACCTAAAATCCAAAGCTTGGGGATGCCCCGGAAGGCATCCCCTCTTTCGTCTACTTCTATCGGTAACTTTACTTGGAGCTATATTTTTATTCACCACATGATATGTGTTTTGCTTGGAGCGTCTTGTATGATTTGAGTCTTTGCTTTTTAGTTTAACACAATCATCCTTGCTGTACACACCTTTTTAGAGAGCCAAACATGATTTGGAATTTGTTAGAATACTCTATGTGCTTCACTTATATCTTTTTGAGTTATATAGTTTTGCTCTAGTACTTCACTTATATCTTTTAGAGCACGGTGGTGGATTTATTTTATGGAAACTATTGATCTCTCATGCTTCACTTAGATTATTTTGAGAGTCTTAAATATCATGGTATTTTCTTAAATAATCCTAATATGCTTGGTATTCAAAGAATAGTAAAAACTTTCTTATGAGTGTGTTGAATACTATGAGAAGTTTGATACTTGATAATTGTTTTGAGATATGAAGATGGTGATATTAAAGTTGTGCTAGTTGAGTAGTTGTGAATTTGAGAAATATTTGTGTTAAAGTTTGTGATTCCCGTAGCATGCACGTATGGTGAACCGCTATGTGATGAAGTCGGAGCATGATTTATTTTTTGATTGTCTTCCATATGAGTGGCGGTCGGGGACGAGAGATGGTCTTTGCCTACCAATCTATCCCCCTAGGAGCATGCGCGTAATACTTTGCTTTGATAACTTGTAGATTTTTGCAATAAGCATATGAGTTCTTTATGACTAATGTTGAGTCCATGGATTATATGCACTTTTCTTCCTTCCACCATTGCTAGCCTCTCTGATACCGTGCACCTTTCGCTGGTATCATACACCCACCATATACCTTCCTCAAAACAGCCACCATACCTACCTATTATGGCATTTATATAGCCATTCCTAGATATATTGCCATGCAACTTTCCACCGTCCTATTTATTATGACATGGTCCATCATTGTCATATTGCTTAGCATGATCATGTAGTTGACATCGTATTTGTGGCAAAGCCACCATTCATAATTCTTTCATACATGTCACTCTTGATTCATTGCATATCACAGTACACCGCCAGAGGCATTCATATAGAGTCATATCTTGTTCTAAGTATCGAGTTGTAATTGTTGAGTTGTAATAAAATAAAAGTGTGATGATCATCATTATTAAAGCATTGTCCCAGTGAGGAAAGGATGATGGAGACTATGATTCCCCCACAAGTCGGGATGAGACTTCGGACGAAAAAAAGAGGCCATAAAAAAAGAGAAAAGGCCCAAATAAAAAATGAGAGAAAAAGAGAGAAGGGACAATGATACTATCCTTTACCACACTTGTGCTTCAAAGTAGCACCATGATATTCATGATAGAGAGTCTCTCGTTTTGCCACTTTCATATACTAGTGGGAATTTTTTATTATATAACTTGGCTTGTATATTCCAATGATGGGCTTCCTCAAAATGCCCTAGGTCTTCATGAGCAAGCAAGTTGGACGCACACCCACTTAGTTTCTTTTGTTGAGCTTTCATATACTTATAGCTCTAGTGCATCCGTTGCATGGCAATCTCTACTCACTCACATTGATATCTATTGATGGGCATCTCCATAGCCCATTGATACGCCTAGTTGATGTGAGACTATCTTCTCCCTTTTTGTCTTCTCCACAACCACCATTCTATTCCACATATAGTGATATATCCATGGCTCACGCTCATGTATTGCATGAAGATTGAAAAAGTTTGAGAATGTCAAAAGTATGAAACAATTGCTTGGCTTGTCATCGGGGTTGTTGAAAGGATCGAGAAGAGGTGTCTAGAGGGGGGTGATTAGACACTAAGTGCCAAAAGTTGCAGTTTTTAATATTCTTAAGTTTAAGTGGAGTTTAAGCACAAGTTTAACAAACACAATACATATCAAGCAAGCATGCAATGATTATATGAGCAGCGGAAAGTAAAGCATGCAACTTGCAAGAATGTAAAGAGAAGGGTTTGGAGTATTCAAACGCAATTGGAGACACTGATGTTTTTTTCGTGGTTCCGATAGGTGGTGCTATCGTACATCCACGTTGATGGAGACTTCAACCCACGGAGGGTAACGGTTGCGCGAGTCCACGAAGGGTCCACGAAGAAGCAACCTTGTCTATTCCATCACGGCCGTCGCCCATGAAGGACTTGCCTCACTAGCGGTAGATCTTCACGAAGTAGGTGATCTCCTTGCCCTTACAAACTCCTTGGTTCAACTCCACAATCTTGTTGGAGGCTCCCAGGTGACACCTAGCCAATCTAGGACACACCACTCTCCAAGAGGTAACAAATGGTGTGTTGATGATGAACCCCTTGCTCTTGTGCTTCAAATGATAGTCTTCCCAACACTCAACTCTCTCTCACAGGATTTGGATTTGGTGGAAAGAAGATTTGAGTGGAAAGCAACTTGGGAAAGGCTAGAGATCAAGATTCATATGGTTGGAATGGAATATCTTGACCTCAACAAAAGTGTAAGTGGTTCTCTCTCAGAAAATGTGTATTGGAAGTGTAGGTATGTTCTCATGGCTCTCTCCACGAATGAAGAGTGGGTGGAGGGGTATATATAGCCTCCACACAAAATCTAACCGTTACAAACAATTTTCCAAACTCGGTGGGACCGAATGGTTAAACTCGGTCGGACCGATTCAGCAAACCTAGTGACCGTTAGGATTTTCGGTGGGACTGAGATGCAACTCGGTAGGACCGATATGGTTAGGGTTAGGGCATAACGTAATCTCGGTGTGACCGATTACACAAACTCGGTGGGACCGATTTTGGTAATAAGCTAACCAGAGAGTTGGTCAGGCAAACTCGCTGAGACCGATTACACAAACTCGGTGGGACCGATTTTGGTAATAAGCTAACCAGAGGGTTTGCATTGTAATCTCGGTAGTACCGATTGCTCAAACTCGGTGAGACCGATTTTGGTAATGGACATACACAGAGAGATTACAATCCCATCTCGGCGAGACCGAGATCCCTATCAGTGAAACCGATTTGCTAGGGTTTGTGGCAGTGGCTATGACATCTAAAACTCGGTGGCGCCGGATAGATAGAATCGGTGGGGCTGAGTTTGACTTTTGGTTTAGGTCATATGTGGATGTGGGAAGGTAGTTGCAGGTTTTGGTGCATATCACTAAGCACTTTGAGCAAGCAAGCCATTAAGCAACACCTCATCCCCTCTTGATAGTATTGGCTTTTCCTATAGACTCAATGTGATCTTGGATCACTAAAATAGAAAATGTAGAGTCTTGATCTTGAAGCTTGAGGCAATCCTTTGTCCTTAGCATCTTGAAGGGGTTCCACATCCTCTAGTCCATGCCACTCCATTGTTGAACTTATATGAAACATACTAGGTAAAAGTGTTAGTCCAACAAGAGATATGTTGACACTAATTACCAAAACCACCCAGGGAGCACTTGTGCTTTCAGTTGTGCATGATTTAAATACTTTGTGTGGTGAAGATAGAGCATATCCAGATTATAAGATTTTGTAGGGATAACTTTCTTTGGCCATGTTATTTTGAGAAGACATGATTGCTTTGTTAGTATGCTTGAAGTATTACTATTTTTATGTCAATATTAACCTTTTATCTTGAATCTTTTGGATCTGAATATTCATACCACAATTAAGAAGAGTTACATTAAAATTATGCCAAGTAGCACTCCACATCAAAAATTATCTTTTTCATCATTTACCTACTCAAGGACAAGCAGGAATTAAGCTTGGGGATGCTTGATACGTCTCCAACGTATCTATAATTTTTGATTGCTCCATGCTATATTATCTACTGTTTTGGACATTATTGCGCTTTATTATCCACTTTTATATTATTTTTGGGACTAACCTATTAACCGGAGGCCCAGCCCAGAATTGCTGTTTTTTTGCCTATTTTAGGGTTTCGAAGAAAAGGAATATCAAACGGAGTCTAAACGGAATGAAACCTTCGGGAACGTGATTTTCTCACCGAACATGATCCAGGAGACTTGAACCCTACGTCAAGAAACAAAGGAGGAGGCCACGAGGTAGGGGGCGCGCCTCCCCCCCCCAGGCGCGCCCTCCACCCTCGTGGGCCCCTGTTGCTCCACCGACGTACTCCTTCCTCCTATATATACCTACGTACCCCCAAACGATCAGATAAGGATCCAAAACCCTAATTCCACCGCTGCAACTTTCTATATCCACGAGATCCCATCTTGGGGCCTGTTCCAGAGCTCCGCCTGTCATGGTTCTAACTCTGACAGTGATGTAGGGGGGTATGTATGGAGAGGCTAGATCTTAGCTATGGAGGAGTCGTAAGCACACGAGGATTACGAGTTCAGGCCCTTCTCGGAGGAAGTAACAGCCCTACGTCTCGGTGCCCGGAGGTGGTCGACTGAATTTATGTGTGTATGAATAACAGGGGTGCGAACCCCTGCTACTGAGGAGGGGGTGGCTTATATAGAGTTTGCCAGACCTCTCCTGCCCTCAGTAATGCAGGGTTAAAATACATTAAGACTGGGCGTTACTGGTAATGTCCCTAATAAAGTGCTATGATGACCATAAAGACTACTTAATGGCCGACCATTTGCCTGCGGAGTGACTTTAGATCTCCTGGCAGTCGAGTGGTTGGCTTCGTGGTCGAGTGATAGCTTCCTGGTCGAGTGTCTTGAATCCATCAAGTGGGATACCTTCAAGTCGACTGAAAGGTGACTTCTTCTAGGGATGTCCTTGGGTAGGGCTCTTAGGACAGGTCCATGCCCCTACCCTAGGTACATAGCTTCATCATTAGCCCCCGAATGGATCGAGGTTCGAGTGGGGAAGGAGTTGAGGATCCGTCCAACGGGTTCTTAGCGTTATATGAATGTCTTGTACTGGATCAATTGTCATGGATGACGTTGTCAACTTCTTTCGGTCACCTTGATCCATTCTTGGTCTCTCGTCGAGTGAATTTCCTTGCTTGTGAAATACCGAGTGTCGGCACGAGCAGGATCTTCTGTTTGATGAGTTGTTCCGCAGCCCGCAGATTTTGTGGGATTTGAATTTCGGGAAGCGAGCGGGACGGGAGCGGCCGCAGTAATCGGATGGGATAAGACGGAAACTCCTTGATTCCCGCACCACCTTTTTCGCCACGTGCCGCTCGCACGCCTATTGCGGGATTTGACGGGATCGCCTGGGCCTACCGGTCAGCCACTCGGAAGCGGCCCCTTATAAGCTACCGGCTCGGGGCTCCCAAACAGTGTGCTCTTGCCTTCCTCTATCCCTTCACAAGGTCCTCCGCCACCTCCGCTCTCACCCTAGCGCTGTAGGTCCGTTCGAGCCTTGCCGGCGATGATGGCGAAGGACAAGACGCCGGCTCTGGAGTGCGCAAAGAAGGCGGCGGTGCAGGGGAAGGGGAAGAAGTCTGCTTAGGGCAGATCTTCCTCGAGGACTGCTCTGCCCAGGGATTGGATCCAGAGCGACTGGATGCCATCGGTGATTCGGCAGGAGGGAGTCATTCCCCACAAAGCTGCGCGTCTCCCGGGGAGAGAAGTCGAACCCCAACCTCGTGACGGTGAGTGCGTCCTCCTCGCCACCCATATCGATCGCGGATTTTCTCTACCTCCTCATCCTTTTTTCCAGAGCTTTTTGAACTTCTTCGGAGCGCAGCTCCATCACTTCACTCCCAATTCCATCGTGTACCTTGCTGCTTTTGTTTCCTTGTGCGAAAGTTTCTTGGGTTGGTGCCCTCACTGGGGACTCTTTAAACACATCTTCACTTGTCATTCACAATTGGTAAAGAAAGCCAAGTCGAGTGACGAACGGACGCAAGTGATCCAGCTGTGCGGGGGTCTGGCGATCCAGATGAGGGGAAAAAGTTCTTTTCCGTATATCACTTTTCCCGAGTCGGTCCATGGTTGGCAGTCGACCTGGTTTTATTGCCAAGACCAGGTGACCCCAGGGCAGTCGACTGGGCTTCCCCCTTTCTCTCTGGACCGAGCTCAAAAACCCGCTTCTCTGAAAGTGTTGCCGGAGGAAAAGGCGCAAGTCAAGGTGCTGGTTGGTCGAGTGGTCCAGCTTGTCCGAGAGGTCGTGACGGGCATGGACTTGCTAGAGGTCTTCCTTCGGAGGCGCATCCAACTGCTTCAGGCCCGTGACCACCCTATGTGGTTGTACTCGGGTCTCGACGACACCACTCGGATTCACCCAGAGGAGGTCACTGACGAGATGCTGGAAGGGTGGCTGTCGAGCATCACAGGGAACAAAGACAACCCCCGAGGAGCCAGGAGGGTTCCCCCGCTTGACAGTACATACGACGTGGACCAGTTCTGACCTTGCGTTCCCGACTGAGATCTTGCTTTCTTCATTTGCTCTCTTTGAATCGGTCGACTGAGTTTCGACTCGTCTGTTGTTCTCCAGGCAACTGTAGAGATGTACTCGACACCCAATGGAGCACAGGAGCAGGCCGAAGAAGGGGAGGCGAGCGGAGGCGAAAGTGGAGACGAACAAGGAGAATGGGAATCTGACGGTGAAGGAGAGGGAGACGGTGACGTCGACTTCAGCGAAGAGGAGGAGGAGGAGGAAGCTGAACCTCCTCGCTCGGAAAGGCGATCCAAGCTTACACACGACCCTGAGCGGGAACGTGGTAAGGCGACTGCTCTCGTTGGGCAGTCGTCGAAGCATCCTCGGACCTCTTCTCCAGCACCGACTGAAAAAGCTCCCAAGCACCCACGCGCGGCGCCGTCCAAGTCACCCAAAGCTCTGCCCAAGATGAAGATGACTGTCCCCACCATTTCTGGGTAATAATAGAACTTGTTTTCCTTTGTCGACCATGGACAGATCCTTGGTCGATTCATTGAGCCAACTGGCTGTCTTTCGAAATTTGCAGTGCTGCTACTTCTGAGATCTCCGTCAAGGACGATGATCAAGAGATGGAAGATGTTGTTACTTCCAACCCTGGTATGATTACTGATGTTCTGCCTTGAGTCGACTGACAATTTCTTATAACTCTGGTCGATTGAATTTTTCTCGTAGCTCCTCCTCATGTTATTAACCTTTTTGACGATGAAGACGAAGCGCCGCTGAGGGCGAGACGGCACAGGAAGGCGTCGGCTGGCAAGACCCCACAATCTACTCCAGCGCCTGAGGCCGTAGCTCGAGACGGTGGTGATACCACTCGGGTTTTTGTGACTTTCGCCGATCCTCTGACGAGTGTGCGGCCCTCGACGTCGACCGCAAATCCGCCTTCGCTCTTTGCCACACACCACGTCCCTGAGGACCAAGTGGGTGCAGCTAAGGAAGCTATACGCCAGGCGGGGATCATGATGGAGCATGTCAAGGTGGTTCGAGAAGCCAGCCAAGCAGCTTATGACGCGAGTTCAGCTCTTCAGAGTAACGTCCAGGTCAGTCGATTCACTGCTTGTTCTGTTAGGGTATGTTGTCTGAAGAATCTCTTTTCCGAAGATCTTTAAATCTGTACACCCACTGGGTGTGTCTGTGAAGTTTTTGGTCGAGTGGGGGCACGCTTAGTGCACCCACTGGGTGTAGTCCCCGAGACTATGGTGGACTGCTGGCAGTCGACTGTAGTCTTTATATTGTGTTGTTGTAGTTGTACTTCTTCACTCGGTCTGGTCAAGCCATGTCGAATGAAACTGTATCCGGTCGACTGCGGGCAATCGATTTTTTTTTAAACCAGTGGGGGCACGCTGAGTGCACCCACTGGGTGTAGTCCCCGAGACTACTGTTGAATGTTTTTGATTCAGCTGTAGTCTTAGAAACGTCATCATTGTCTCTTGGTTACTCGGAAGCAACTTATCTTGGACCTCTGTCAACTGATTTTTGCAGAAATCCTGTGAACTTGTGGCTCTCTACACTGAGTTGGAGAACAAACAGATCCAGCTCAACCTTGACTTGAAGCTTGCTCAACAGAACCTGCAGAAGGCGCGAGACGAAGCAAAAGGTATGGCCGGTGAGGTTTCTCATTCTTGACGAGTGACTTTCCTTTCTTGCCCGTTCTTGATGTTGAGCTCATTCGACGTTCTGTAGATAAACTGGAGGAGGCTCTGAAGAAGAAGGATCAAGATCTTGCCGAAGCGCAGAAGGAGGCCTTGAGCAAAACGAAGCTTGCTGAAGAAAAACTGGCTTCGGTCGGTACTCTTGAAAAGGAAAACTCCAGGCTGAAAAGTGCTCTCGACATGGCTAATCAAGAGGTCAGCCGTCTGAAGAAAGACAAGATGACTCTGACTGACCAGGCAGGTGAGCTGGCGGGGCAGAGGAACGATCTGGAGGTTTATCTTGGTGGACTCGCCAAGAAGCTGTTCGTCATGCTCGAGGGTAATTACTCCGGTCCGACTGACTTGCAGTTACCAAACCTGCGTAGAGCCACTGACTTATCCTTGAATTGTGTTTACAGAATTCTGCCAGAACTTCGAAGAGGAGACCAGTTGAGTGGAGACGGGCTTGGACCCCATCAATTCTCCTGTGAAGGACGAGGCTGCTATGAACGTGCTCCGACTGGAGTCTCGTGTTGCCAGTGTTGTTGGCTATCTTGCTCGGCTGAAAGTTGCGATGTCGTGGATCGACGCATCACTCTGTCCTGGGACAACGCTTCAGAACGACCTCGAGTCTCTGATGGTTCGACTGAATGAAGTCCCGGGTCGAGTGGCGGAATGGAAGAAATCTTCTGCTGGATGTGGTGCAGATGTCGCTCTCTCCCTGGTCCGCGTCCATTGCAAGGAGGCACGAGAAGAAAAGCTGGCCGCCATCCAAGTTGCCAGTACCAGGAAGCACAACTTTCAAGACTTCATGGAGACTTTCATCGCTGTTGCCACCCGTATTGCAGACGGGGTCGACTTGGATGAGTTCGTCGCCCCTTCCAGTCCTCTGCCCGAGGAATGAAAAACTTTTATGCTTCACTTTAAATTTGCCACGGAATGTCGAGTGGATTTTGTAACCGTTAAAATCTGTCGAGCTGAGGGCTCGAGTACTTAGATCTGAGGTCTGGGACCTTTAGGCCTTATCTGAACTTGATTTATCGTTGAATACCTTCATGGATGATCCGTCGAGTGGAACTCGATCTTCACTCGGAATAACCTTGTATTTGTGGTGCAGCTCCGAAGGAGAAGGTAGCAGTCGATTTGCGCCTTGTCGTCCTTGCGGATTGGGTTGAGTTCCATACTTAGGCGAGCACTGGGTCGCAGCTAAGCCCCCGAGTGTGAGGTTTGCTCTGCACTCGGTAGGATTTTTAAACTCTTAGGCGAGCACTGGGCTGCAGCTAAGCCCCCGAGTGGGAGGTTTGCTCTCCACTCGGTAGGATTTTTTCAAACTTAGGCGAGCACTGGGCTGCAGCTAAGCCCCCGAGTGGGAGGTTTGCTCTCCACTCGGTAGGATTTTTTACACTTAGGCGAGCACTGGGCTGCAGCTAAGCCCCCGAGTGGGAGGTTTGCTATCCACTCGGTAGGATTTTTTCACACTTAGGCGAGCACTGGGCTACAGCTAAGCCCCCGAGTGTGAGGTTTGCCCTCCACTCGGTAGGATTTTTTCACACTTAGGCGAGCACTGGGCTGCAGCTAAGCCCCCGAATGTGAGGTTTGCTCTCCACTCGGTAGGATTTTTTTTTACACTTAGGCGAGCACTGGGCTGTAGCTAAGCCCCCGAGTGGGAGGTTTGCTCTCCACTCGGTAGGATTTTTTTCACACTTAGGCGAGCACTGGGCTGCAGCTAAGCCCCCGAGTGTGAGGTTTGCTCTCCACTCGGTAGGATTTTTTCACACTTAGGCGAGCACTGGGCTGCAGCTAAGCCCCCGAGTGTGAGGTTTGCTCTCCACTCGGTAGGATTTTTTCACACTTAGGCGAGCACTGGGCTGCAGCTAAGCCCCCGAGTGTGAGGTTTGCTTTCCACTTGGTAGGATTTTTTCACACTTAGGCGAGCACTGGGCTGCAGCTAAGCCCCCGAGCGTGAGGTTTGCTCTCCACTCGGTAGGATTTTTTCACACTTAAGCGAGCACTGGGCTGCAGCTAAGCCCCCGAGTGTGAGGTTTGCTCTCCACTCGGTAGGATTTTTTTCACACTTAGGCGAGCACTGGGCTGCAGCTAAGCCCCCGAGTGTGAGGTTTGCTCTCCACTCGGTAGGATTTTTTCACACTTAGGCGAGCACTGGGCTGCAGCTAAGCCCCTGAGTGGGAGGTTTGCTCTCCACTCGGTAGGATTTTTTATGAACTTAGGCGAAACGTATTCGCAGCTAAGCTACCCACTGGGGGATTTCATATGCAATTATAGGAAAAATTGTAACACTCTTGATAAATAGACTACAGAAGTTTTTCTTATTACATCTCATCCGAGTGAGAATTCAAGTGTAAAAGGGGCGGAGCAGTTCCGCATTCCAAGCTCGTGGCTCATCGATCTGGCGACCGATATTGTAAAGGTGATATGCTCCATTGTGGAGGACTCTGGTGACGATGAAGGGGCCTTCCCAAGTAGGGGCGAGCTTGTGTGGTTTCTGTTGATCCACTCGGAGGAGGACCAAATCTCCTTCTTGGAAGGCTCGACTCTTTACATTTCTGGCATGGAATCGACGCAAGTCTTGCTGGTAAATGGTCGATCGGATCATAGCCATTTCTCTTTCTTCTTCCAGGAGGTCGACTGCATCTTGCCGGGCTTGTTCTGCTTCATCTTCGGTGTAAAGCTCGACTCGTGGCGCATTGTGAAGTAGATCGCTCGGCAGGACTGCTTCGGCTCCGTAAACCAGAAAGAACGGAGTTCTTCCAGTCGACCGATTTGGGGTGGTCCTCAATCCCCACAGAACCGACGGAAGCTCGTCGACCCATGCGCCCGCTGCGTCCTTGAGATCACGCATCAGCCGGGGCTTTAGCCCTTTGAGAATCAGACCATTTGCCCTTTCAGCTTGTCCGTTCGACTGGGGGTGGGCGACCGATACGTAGTCGACTCGTATGCCTTGAGATGCGCAAAAAGCTCTGAACTTGTCCGAATCAAAGTTTGACCCATTGTCAGTGATGATGCTATGCGGGACTCCATATCTGAATGTTAACCCCCTGACGAAACTGATAGCAGTGCAAGCATCAAGATTCTTGATAGGCTTAGCTTCAATCCATTTGGTAAACTTGTCGACTGCCACAAGCACATGTGTGAAACCGCCCCTGCCTGTTCTCAGTGGACCAACCATGTCCAGTCCCCAAACAGCAAAGAGCCAGACGAGTGGAATGGTCTTCAGGGCTGATGCAGGCTTGTGTGACATGTTGGAGTAGAACTGGCACCCTCCACACTTGTCGACTATCTCCTTTGCCATTTCATTTGCTCTTGGCCAATAAAATCCCGCTCAGTATGCTTTAGCCACAATGGTCCGAGAAGACGCATGGTGACCACAGGTCCCCGAGTGGATATCATCAAGGATTATCTGACCTTCTTCTGGTGTTATGCACTTCTGACCGATTCCAGTCGCGCTTTCTCTATACAACTGTCCCTTTATGACTGTGACAGCCTTGGAACGACGGACGATCTGTCGAGCCTCTTCCTCGTCCTCCGGGAGTTCTTTCCTCAGGATATACGCGATGTACGGTATCGTCCAGTCAGGAGTGATTGCCAAGACTTCCATGATTAGGTCGACCACAGCAGGAACTTCGACTTCAGTCGGATCTACGGCACTTTTTGGCTGCAGGGCTTCTTCTGTAAAAGGATCTTCTTGGACTGACGATGAGTGGATGTGCTCTAGGAACACGTTGCTGGGAATGGCTTCTCTCTAGGAGCCTATCTTTGCCAAATCGTCAGCCGCTTGATTTTTCAGTCGGGGGATGTGATGAAGTTCTAACCCCTCGAATTTCTTTTCTAACTTTCTCACTGCATTGCAATAACCAGTCATTGCCGGACTTCTGACGTCCCACTCCTTCATCACCTGATTGACCACCAAATCTGAGTCACCATAGACCATGAGGCGACGGATGCCGAGTGAAATGGCCATGCGCAACCCATACAAAAGTGCCTCATATTCTGCTTCATTATTGGAGGAATCGAAGTGAATCTAGAGAACTTATCTGAGCTTATCTCCTCAGGGGGAGACTAATACTACCCCAGCACCGGAACCATTTAGCATCTTAGATCCATCGGAGAACATGGTCCAGTGCTCTGAGTGAATTTGAGTCGGAAGTTGCTGTTCAATCCACTCAGCGACGAAATCTGTGATTGCTTGGGACTTGATAGCCTTCTTTGCTTTAAACTTAATATCTAGGGGAAGGAGTTCAATCGCCCACTTTGCCACTCGACCAGTTGCATCTCTGTTGTGCAGAATCTCTGACAGTGGGGCGTCGCTGACGACTGTAATGGAGTGGTTAGAGAAGTAATGAGCAACCTTCTTCATGGTCATATAAATCCCATATACAAGCTTCTGGTAATGAGGATATCTTTGTTTTGAAGGGGTCAAAACTTCAGACACATAATATACTGGGCGCTGAACTCTGAAGGCCTTTCCTTCTTCTTCCCGCTCGACTGTAAGTACTGTACTGACAACTTGTCCCGTGGCTGCAATGTAAAGCAGCAGAGGCTCTTTACTGATTGGGGCAGCAAGCACCGGCTGGGTGGAGAGTAGAGCTTTGAGCTCTGCAAATGCTGCATCAGCTTCTGGAGTCCACTCGAACTTGTCAGACTTCTTCATCAGTCGGTAAAGAGGCAACGCCTTTTCACCGAGACAAGAAATGAATCGACTTAGAGAGGCCAAGCAACCTGTAAGCTTCTGGACATCGTGCACATGCACAAGACGCTTCATCCGGAGTATGGCACCGACTTTTTCAGGATTGGCGTCGATTCCTCGTTCGGAAACGAGAAAACCGAGTAACTTTCCACCTGGAACTCCGAATGTGCACTTTGATGGATTGAGCTTGATATCATACCTCCTGAGGTTGGCAAAGGTTTCAGCTAGGTCAGTCCGCGGGTCGGAACCTTTCCGTGACTTAACCAAATATCATCCATGTATGCCTCCACATTCCGACTGATTTGGGTGAGTAAACACTTCTGAATCATCCTCATGAACGTGGCTCCGGCATTCTTGAGGCCGAATGGCATGGTGACATAACAGAAGCATCCGAATGGAGTGATGAAAGCTGTTTTGATCTCGTCGGGTCCATACAGACGAATCTGATGGTACCCGGAATAGGCGTCCAGAAAAGATAATCGCTCGCATCCCGCGGTCGAGTCGACTATTTGGTCGATGCGAGGGAGAGGAAAATGATCTTTCAGGCAGGCCCGATTGATATGTTTAAAATCAATGCACATGCGAAGTGACTTGTCCTTCTTGGGGACCATGACAACATTGGCGAGCCACTCGGAGTGGTAAATCTCTCGGATGAACTCCGCTGCTAAGAGCCGAGCCACCTCCTCGCCAATAGCTTTCCTCTTCTGGACGGCGGACCGTCGAAGATGTTCGTTCACATGCTTAAATTTTGGGTCGACTCATAGACGGTGCTCAGCCAGCTCCCTGGGAACTCCAGGCATGTCAGAGGGCTTCCATGCAAAGATGTCCCAATTCTCATGGAGGAACTGGATGAGTGCTTCTTCCTATTTGGAGTCGAGCATCGTTGAGATGTGAGTCGGGGCAGCATCGGGGTCGGTCGGGTGAATGTGGACTGGCTTTGTTTCACCGGACGGCTGAAAAGCTGATTCTGAAGCAGGCTTCTTGGCTCGTAGCAATTCACTCGGATTAGCAGTCTTCTGGTACTCTTGCAGCTTGACCACTGCCATCTGAGCATCAGCGATCTTTGAGCCTTGCTGAAAACACTCTTCCGCTTTCTTCCGATTGCCTGTAACAGTGATCACACCTCTAGGGCCGGGCATCTTCAATTTGAGATACACATAACACGGTCGAGCCATGAAGTGTGCATAAGCTGGCCTGCCCAAAATAGCATGACAAGCACTTTGGAAGTCCACAACTTTGAATGTCAACCTTTCCTTGCGGTAATTCTTTGAATCACCGAAAACCACATCAAGAGCAATCTGGCCGAGTGATTCGGCTTTCTTCCCAGGAATGACTCCGTGGAAGCTCATGTTACTGGTACTAAGCCTGGACATCGGAATGCCCATCCCTTTCAATGTTTTTGCATACAGTATGTTCAGGCCACTGCCACCATCCATCAGGACTTTGGTCAGTCGAGTGCCTTCGACAACTGGGTCGACCACCAAAGCTTGCCTCCCAGGGGTGGCAATGTGCGTAGGGTGGTCAGACTGGTCGAATGTGATGGCAGTCTAAGACCACTTCAAATAACTGGGTGTTGCCGGAGCAACCATATTCACTTCTCAGTTAATGACTTTCAGTCGACTTCTGCTTTCGACATCAGCAAAAATCATCAGGGTGGAATTGACTTGGGGGTATTCATCGTCACTATCTTCCTTGTCCTCAACTCTGTCCGACTCTTTTTCCTTATCTTTGGACTACTTGCCCTGAAACTGCTGGATCAGGAGCCGGCACTGTCGAGTGGTATGCTTTGGGTAAATAAGCTTACGCTCTTCATCTTTCTTGGTGTGGATGTGACACAGCAGATCCAAAACATCATTTCCATCTTGATCCTTAACTTTCTTGGGGTTCCAGGTCCCCTTGGGTTTTCCCTTGAATTTTCCCTGGGTTACGGCCAGGACCTCCCCAGGGGCGGCTAGCTCGGCCTTCCGCTTCTATTTCCGACTGGAATTTCCTCCGGTTTCTTGGGCGACTGCCTTGTGCTTGCCACTCCGGAGGCGATCTTCGTCTTCACCATTAGCATATTTGGTGGCAATCTCCATCATCCGATTCAGAGACATCTCTCCAGTTCGACCGAACTTCAGATTCAATTCTCTATACTTAACGCCTTCTTTAAAGGCACAAACTGCTTGATGATCTGGTACATTCTCAACTGTGTGATGCAATGTGATCCACCTCTGGATGTAATCCCTCAAAGTTTCATTCGGTTTCTGCACGCAAGACCGCAATTCTATAAGGCCTGCAGGTCGCTTGCATGTTCCTTCAAAGGTTGTGACAAACACTCGGGAGAGGTCCTCCCAAGTGTAGATGCTGCTGGGTGCTAACTGATTCAGCCACGCTCTGGCTAAGCCCTCTAACATGAGAGGCAAATGCTTCATAGCTACTTCATCATTGCCACCACCAATCTGGACAGCCACTCGGTAATCTTCGAGCCAAGTGTCAGGCTTAGACTCACCAGTGAACTTGCTGACTCCAGTCGCCAACCTGAAGTTGGGAGGAATCACCGCGGCTCTGATGGCTCGACTGAAACACTCTGGCCCTGAAACATGTACTCTGCTGCTGGCAGGCGCATCTCTGTCGCGGCCTTCTCGGTGAGCTCTGTTCCTGTCAACCAAACCTTGAACGAGGATGGATCTCGCGTCAAAGCCTAGGTCCCTGGGGTCGACTGGAATCCTCCGCCCAACACTATGAGGGCGTCTGTCATCCCGCTATCGAGTCGCATATGACCCACTCCTCAGGGGAGGGGTTGGCACTCGACGCCGATCATCACGATCGAATCAGGATCATACTGCTCATTTCTTCTGTACTGATCGTGCCGGTCTCCGCGTCCCTCACGCCTCGGGGGCGATCTTGGGCTATGAGCCGACTGGACTGTATCCGTTGCAACGGATCGACTGTGGATCCTATTCCGCGACTGAGAAACAGCGGAATTCTGGTTTCCCGCTGCCCGGAGCAACGCTCTGATTTGCAACAAGCCCCTGCCAACCTCTGACTGGGAGGGCTGAATCGATTCTGCTATACGGGCCGCGGCTGCCAAATTCTGAGCTGGGGTTCGATATACCTGCGTAGGCGGGAAGAGCTGATGTCGACTGGACTCGGGAGCTCGCTGACGCGCTTGCTCGTCGAGTATTCGCTGGAGATTCTCCAGTTGAGTGCGCTCGGCCAAGTTAGCCAAGCGCGCGTCCTCCAAGGCTCGGGCCTCGGGGGTTTCTCCGACGATAGGAGTGTGAAGTGCATCCATGTTCCGGCGGCGAAGCTCCTCTCACTGCAATGACGTGAGAGGTTCGGGGAGATACTCATCGTGGGGATGCGACGGGTCGCCTCCACCCACACCTCCATCGGTGCGAGGGAAACCGGGAGGACTGTGTGTTCCATCGACCGCCAGAACCTCAGCCGCTGGGTCACTACTGTCGCACTCGGATGCGGTCCCCGCGGAGCCAGTCGACAGGTCGAACAGGCCGTAGAGGGATTCGTCAGGCTCGATTGCCGCGACTTGTGGGGCTGCCAACTGGCGAGCCACGGCATGCCTCACCCACCTCTGAAGTCTTGACCGACCGGAGCGCTTGCGCCGGTGGGAGATAGGGCGGGAAGAAGACACGGGAGCCGACCGATACTAGGTCGACGGCAGCCGCAGGAGGACGCCACGAACACATGCGCGGAAGTGCGTCGCACCGTGGACGGGGAGCGCGTCGATGTCGAGTGGGGCCTCCTGAAGCCAAGCAGAGTCGTCGGCGATGAACATGAGCGCGCCGAGACGGATCTCGCGGCCCTCCACCAAATCTCCACACGAAACCATGATCAAAGGGATCGGAAAAATCGCAACTTCTCCAACTAGGCGCTAAGACTCCTGCCCCATGGTGGGCGCCAACTGTCGTGGTTCTAACTCTGATAGTGATGTAGGGGGGTATGTATGGAGAGGCTAGATCTTAGCTATGGAGGAGTCATAAGCACACGAGGATTACGAGTTCAGGCCCTTCTCGGAGGAAGTAACAGCCCTACGTCTCGGTGCCCGGAGGCGGTCGACTGAATTTATGTGTGTATGAATAACAGGGGTGCGAACCCCTGCTACTGAGGAGGGGGTGGCTTATATAGAGTTCGCCAGACCTCTCCTGCCCTCAGTAATGCAGGGTTAAAATACATTAAGACTGGGCATTACTGGTAACGTCCCTAATAAAGTGCTATGATGACCATAAAGACTACTTAATGGCCGACCGTTTGCCTGCGGAGTGACTTTAGATCTCCTGGCAGTCGAGTGGTTGGCTTCATGGTCGAGTGATAGCTTCCTGGTCGAGTGTCTTGAATCTGTCGAGTGGGATACCTTCAAGTCAACTGAAAGGTGACTTCTTCGAGGGATGTCCTTGGGTAGGGCTCTTAGGACAGGTCCATGCCCCTACCCTAGGTACATAGCTTCATCACCGCCGGAGGGGGCATCCACCATGGAGGGCTTCTACATCAACACCATAGCCTCTCCGATGAAGTGTGAGTAGTTTACCTCAGACCTTCGGGTCCATAGTTATTAGCTAGATGGCTTCTTCTCTCTTTTTGGATCTCAATACAATGTTCTCCCCCTCTCTTGTGGAGATCTATTCGATGTAATCTTCTTTCTGTGATGTGTTTGTTGAGACCGATGAATTGTGGGTTTATGATCAAGATTATCTATGAACAAAATTTGAATCATCTCCGAATTCTTTTATGTACGATTGGTTATCTTTGCAAGTCTCTTCGAATTATCAGTTTGGTTTGGCCTACTAGATTGATCTTTCTTGCAATGGGAGAAGTGCTTAGCTTTGAGTTCAATCTTGCGGTGTCCTTTCCCAGTGACAGTAGGGGCAGCAAGGCACGTATTATATTGTTGCCATCGAGGATAACAAGATGGGGTTTTTATCGTATTACATGAATCTATCCCTCTACATCATGTCATCTTGCTTAAGGCGTTACTCTATTTTCATGAACTTAATACTCTAGATGCATGCTGCATAGCGGTCGATGAGTGGAGTAATAGTAGTAGATGCAGGCAGGAGTCGGTCTACTTGTCTCGGACATGATGCCTATATACATGATCATACCTAGATATTCTCAAAACTATGCGCAATTCTGTCAATTGCTCAACAGTAATTCATTCACCCACCATAAAATTCTTATGCTCTTGAGAGAAGCCATTAGTGAAACCTATGGCCCCCGGGTCTATCTTCATCATATTAATCTTCCAATACTTAGTTACTTCCTTTGCTTTTTTACTCTGCTTTTATTTTACTTTGCATCTTTATCACAAAAATACCAAAAATATTATCTTATCATATCTATCAGATCTCACTCTCGTAAGTGACCGTGAAGGGATTGACAACCCCTTATCGCGTTGGTTGCGAGGAGTTATTTGTTTTGTGCAGGTACGAGGGACTCGCGTGTAGCCTCCTACTGGATTGATACCTTGGTTCTCAAAAACCGAGGGAAATACTTACGCTACTTTGCTGCATCATCCCTTCCTCTTCGGGGAAAACCAAGGCAGTGCTCAAGAGGTAGCAGTGTCGAGCAAGCCATTCATCGTGAATGCTATGCTTGAAGGCTGCTAGGGCTTCGGCATCCGGGCAGTCAACAATCCAGTTCCTTTTAGTTAGGAACCTAGTCCAGAATTTCCTGGCCGAATCTCCGGGCTATTGAACTATGTGACTTAGGTCATCAGCATCCGGAGGTCGGACGTATGTACCCTGGAAGTTGTCGCGGAAGGCGTCTTCCAAGTCCTCCCAGCTGCCAATGGAGTTCTCTGGCAGGTTGTTTAACCAGTGCTGAGCTGGTCCTTTGAGCTTTACTGGGAGGTATTTGATGGCGTGAAGATCGTCACCGCGAGCCATATGAATATGGAGAATAAAGTCCTCAATCCATACTGTGGGATCTGTTGTTCCATCATATGATTCGATATTCACGGGTTTAAACCCTTCTGGGAATTCGTGCTCCATTGCTTCCTCAGTGAAGCAGAGGGGGTGTGCGGCACCTCTATATCGGGCCAAGTCGTGGCGCAGCTCGGATGTAGTCCATCTGCGATTTTCAGCTCGGGGTGGTTATGCTTGTCGCGCCCGGCTAGATGGTCGTCCTCGCGCGTCGAGGCGCGCCCCCGCGATCTGTAGATCGATCTTGTCTGACCTGCTCTATTTTCCAAGTCCCGCCGTAGATCGTATGTATGTCCCCGAGCTGTTGTGTCTCTACTTTTTCGGCGAGGTAGCGTGGGCTGGTGTTCGGCTTGAGTTGCCATTTTATCACAGCCACGTGATGGCCGGTCGGCTGCATTATGTGCTGATGGTATGGGCTCCAGCGCCACGTCATCGAATTGAGGTAGCAGCTTGTGCTTCGGGTAACTCTTGGTTGGGCGCTCGAGGCCATATTCCTCGGCTTCTAGGATTTTAGTCAACCTGTCATTGAGCAGATCTTGGTCAGCTTGGAGCTGTTGCTGTTTCTTTTTCAGGCTCCTTGCAGTGGCTATTAGCCTGTGCCTAAAGCGTTCCTGCTCAAGGGGTTCCTCAAGCACGATAAAGTCTTCATCACCAAGGCTCACCTCCTCCTCAGAGGGTGGAAGATAATTACTATCCTCCGAGTCTTTGTGTACAGCCTGGTCATCAGGGCTAATTTGCCCATCTTCCCGATCGTCCTGTTCGGAGGTTGGCTCAACGGGCTCTTCTTGGTATTCTGCGTCGTCCAGAGTGTTATTCTCTTCAGTGCTAGTATTGCTGTCTTTTTTAAGGCGTGATTTAGAGCGGCGCGGCTGACCTCGGCACTTTGGTTGAGTCTTAGGAGGTATATCCTCAACTGGATTTTTCTCGTTATCATCGTTACCCTCTCTGGGTGTATCCACCATATACACATCATAGGAAGAGGTGGCCATCCATCATTCGGTAAACGGCGTGTTTTGGGCCTGCTCTTCTCCGGCATCGTCGTCCGTACCGTCGATGTCTTCGAAGCCATAATCGAGTGATAACCCACAAGTATAGGGGATCGCAACAGTTTTCGAGGGTAGAGTATTCAACCCAAATTTATTGATTCGACACAAGGGGAGCCAAAGAATATTCTCAAGTATTAGCAGCTGAGTTGTCAATTCAACCACACCTGGAAACTTAATATCTGCAGCAAAGTGTTTAGTAGCAAAGTAATATGATAGTAGTGGTAATGGTAGCAAAAGGTAACAGTAGTAAAAGTAGTGTTTTTGGTATTTTGTAGTGATGATAGCAATAGCAACGGAAAAGTAAATAAGCGAAGAACAATATATGGAAAGCTCATAGGCAATGGATCGGTGATGGAGAATTATGCCGGATGCGGTTCATCATGTAATAGTCATAACCTAGGGTGACACAGAACTAGCTCCAATTCATCAATGTAATGTAGGCATGTATTCCGAATATAGTCATACGTGCTTATGGAAAAGAACTTGCATGACATCTTTTGTCCTACCCTCCCGTGGCAGCGGGGTCCTCATGGAAACTAAGGGATATTAAGGCCTCCTTTTAATAGAGTACCAGAACAAAGCATTAGCACATAGTGAATACATGAACTCCTCAAACTATGATCATCACCGGTAAGTATCCCGATTATTGTCACTTCGGGGTTAACGGATCATAACACATAATAGGTGACTATAGACTTGCAAGATAGGATCAAGAACTCTCATACATTGATGAAAACATAATAGGTTCAGATCTGAAATCATGGCACTTGGGCCCCAGTGACAAGCATTAAGTATAGCAAAGTCGTAGCAACATCAATCTCAGAACATAGTGGATACTAGGGATCAAACCCTAACAAAACTAACTCGATTACATGATAGATCTCATCCAACCCATCACCGTCCAGAAAGCCTACGATGGAATTACTCACGCACGGCGGTGAGCATCATGAAATTGGTGATGGAGGATGGTTGATGATGACGATGGTGACGGATTCCCCTCTACGGAGCCCCGAACGGACTCCAGGTCAGCCCTCCCGAGAGGTTTTAGGGCTTGGCGGTGGCTCCGTATCGTAAAACGCGATGAATCCTTCTCTCTAATTTTTTTCTCCCCGAATCACAATATATAGAGTTGGAGTTGGAGTCGGAGAGGCACCAGGGGGCCCACGAGGTAGGGGGCGCACCCCCCACCCTCGTGGACAAGTGGTGGGCCCCCTGGCCTTCATCTTTTGCAGGTATTTTTTATATTTTCCAAAAAGTTGCTCCGTGAAGTTTCAGGTCATTCCGAGAACGTTTGTTTCTGCACATAAATAACACCATGGTAATTCTGCTAAAAACAGCGTCAGTCCGGGTTAGTTCCATTCAAATCATGCAAGTTAGAGTCCAAAACAAGGGCAAAAGTGTTTGGAAAAGTAGATACGATGGAGACGTATCAACTCCCCCAAGCTTAAACCTTTGCTTGTCCTCAAGCAATTAAGTTGATAAACTGAAAGTGATAAAGAAAAACTTTTACAAACTCTGTTTGCTCTTGTTGTTGTAAATATGTAAAGCGAGTTTCAAGTTTTCAGCAAAGATTATAACTAACCACATTCACAATAACGCTTAGGTCTCAAGTTTACTCATATCAATGGCATAATCAACTAGCGAGAATAATAATAAATCTCGGATGACAACACTTTCTCAAAACAATCATAATATGATATAACAAGATGGTATCTCGCTAGCCCTTTCTGAGACCGCATAACATAAATGCAGAGCACCTTTAAAGACCAAGGACTGACTAGACATTGTAATTCATGGTAAAAGAGATCCAGTCAAGTCATACCCAATGTAAACTAACAATAATGAATGCAAATGACAGTGGTGCTCTCCAACTAGTGCTTTTTAATTAGAGGGTGATGACTCAGCATAAAATTAAATAGATAGGCCCTTCACAGAGGGAAGCAGGGATTTGTAGAGGTGCCAGAGCTCGGTTTTTTAAACAGAGGCAAATAATAATTTGAGCGGTATACTTTTATTGTCAACATAACAACCAAGAGATGGCAATATCTTCCATGCTACACACATTATAGGCGGTTCCCAAACAGAATGGTAAAGTTTATACTCCCCCTTCCACCAACAAGCATCAATCCATGGCTTGCTCGAAACAACGAGTGCCTCCAACTAACAAGAGTCCCAGGGGGAGTTTTGTTTGCAATTATTTTGATTTAGTTTTCATAAAGCATGGGACTGGGCATCCCGGTGACCAGCCATTTATCTCGTGAGTGAGGAGCGGAGTCCACTCCTCTTAAGAATAACCCACCTAACATGGAATATACAGACAGCCCTAGTTGATACATGAGCTATTCGAGCATACAAAACAGGATATTTATTTGAAGGTTTAGAGTTCGGCACATACAAATTTCCTTGGAACGGCAGGTAGATATCGTATATAGGTAGGTAATGGTGGACTCATATGGAATAACTTTGGGGTTTAAGAGATTGGATGCACAAGCAGTATTTCCGCTTAGTACAGGTGAAGGCTAGCAAAATACTGGGAAGCGGCCAGCTAGAGAGTGACAATAGTCATGACATGCATTAAAATTAATCAACACCGAATGCAAGCATGAGTAGGATATAATCCACCATGAACATAAATATCGTGAAGGCTATGTTGATTTTGTTTCAACTACATGTGTGAACATGTGCCAAGTCAAGTCACTTAAATCATTCAGAGGAGGATACCACCCTATCATACCACATCATAACCATTTCAATAGCATGTTGGCACGCAAGGTAAACCATTATAACTCATAGCTAATCAAGCATGGCACAAGAACTATGATCTCTAGTTGTCATTGCAAACATGTTTATTCATAATAGGCTGAATCAGGAACGATGAACTAATCATATTTAAAAAAACAAAAGAGGTCGAGTTCATACCAGCTTTTCTCATCTCAGTCAGCCCATCATATAATCATCATTATTTCCTTTCACTTGCACGACCGAATGATGTGAACAATAATAATAGTGCACGTGCATTGGACTAAGCTGGAATCTGCAAGCATTCAATAAACAGGAGAAGACAAGGCAATATGGGCTCTTTTGTCAGATCAACAATAATGCATATAAGAGCCACTTCAACAATTTAATTTATGGTCTTCTCCTATCGACCCCCAAAGAAAAGAAAAGAAATAAAACTATTTACACGGGAAAGCTCCCAACAAGCAAAAGAAGAACAGGAAATCTTTTTGGGTTTTCTTTTTAATTACTACTACAAGCATGGAAAGTAAATTAATTAAAAGCTACAACTAATTTTTTTGGTTTTTCTTAAGGTTAATTAAACACACAAGAAGAAAGCATAAATAGGAAAATAAACTAGCATGGATGATACAATGAAAAAGTATGAGCACCGACATCTAGCAATGAGTGTGTGAACCTGAATGTAATGTCGGTGGGAAATACGTACTCCCCCCAAGCTTAGGCTTTTGGCCTAAGTTGGTCTATGGCCACGGCTGGCCTGGCGGATATCCATAGTAGAAGTTGGGGTTGTACTGAGATGCAGCGGCTATCGCCTCCTGAGCTCTAGCATGGCGATGAGCGGCCTCCGCTCTCCTCTCGTACTCATCTGCCTCCTCCTTGGTAATAACATATCTTCCTTTTACCTGATGATCAAAGAAGGTAGGAGCAGGGAGAGTAATATGGACAGCACGGCGTCTGTCAATGATTAGTTGATACTGGAGAGGCGATTCATTCCTCTCGACAAACTGGTGGTGAACCATAGCATTAAAGTCTAAGTAAGCAGGAGGTAATTCAATATCATCTTCGCGTATGGCTACACCAAGAAAATTAGCTATGTGGGTTGCATAAATTCCACCAAAGAAATCTCCATTAAATCTATTAAGATGCAACCTACGTGCAACGATGGCTCCCAGATTATAAGATTTGCCTTCTAACACAGCACTCCTAAGAATACTAAGGTCAGGGACACACATGTGACATGCCTCATATTTACCGTTAATGCATCTACCTATGAAGAGAGCAAAATAATGTATAGTAGGAAAGTGAATGCTCCCTATGGTAGCTTGTGTTATATCTCTAGATTCTCCCACAGTTATACTAGCAAGAAAATCTCTAAATTCAGATTTGCGAGGATCCCTTATACTACCCCATTGTGGAAGTTTGCAAGCAGTGGTAAAATCCTCTAAGTCCATAGTGTAAGAATTTTCATAAAGATCAAACAGGACAGTTGGAGAATTACGTGAAGATGAAAATTCAAACCTCCTCACAAAGGAACTAGTGAGATTGTGATACTAGCTGCACTTCTCTTCTTCAAAGCTCACAAGATTAGCGTTACGCAAATATGCATTAAATTCTTCCTTAATTCCCACTTGATCCATAAAGTTCTCAGAAGGCCATTCACAAGGACGCACTGGAGCGTCTCTTGGTGGCTCATCATCAGCATCACGCATTGCAAGCCTGGGTCCTTGCTTCCTTGAAGAACCACCTTGGAACATTTTCCTAAGCATATTTTTTTCTCAAGTAACAATCTCCCCAAGCAGTTTTGTGAGAGGTGCTTTGAGCAAGGAGATCGAAAATGGCAGCAAAACGAGCTTGGACACGGGTTTGAGCTAGTTATTCGTGTTTGGGGGAGGAAGACGAAGTGTATGGGAGAAAGGATAAGTGGAGGAGGGCCACCGTGGGCCCATGAGGCAGGGGGCGCGCCCTCCACCCTCGTGGGCAGGTGGTTGACCCCCCCCCCCTGGTTGTGTTCTCAGTGCCAAATATTCTCAAATATTCTGGAAAAAATCGTATTTAAATTCAGGGCATTTGGAGAACTTTTATTTTCAAGGTATTTTTATATTGCACGGATAATCAGATAACAGACAGAAAAATATTTATTTTTATTTTATTTAATATAAATAACAGAAAGTAAAATGAGGGTACAGAAGGTTGTGCCTTCTAGTTTCATCCATCTCATGATCATCAAAAGGAATCCACTAACAAGGTTGATCAAGTCTTATTAACAAACTCATTCTGAATAACATGGAACCGTAGAAATTTCGAATAACACTATGTTACCTCAACGGGGATATGCACATCCCCAATAATAAGAATATCATATTTCTTCTTGACAGTAGGAAGAGCAAATTCAAAACCTCCAAATATAATCGATGGAATCTTTCCAATAGAGTTGATACCATGAACTTGAGGTTGTTTCCTCGGAAAGTGTACCGTATGCTCATTACCATTAACATAAAAAGTTACATTGCCTTTAGTGCAATCAATAACAGCCCCTGCGGTATTTAAAAAGGGTCTTCCAAGAATAATAGACATATTATCATCCTCGGGAATATCAAGAATAACAAAGTCCGTTAAAATAGTAACATTTGCAACTACAACATGCACATCCTCACAAATACCGACAGGTATAGCAGTTGATTTATCAGCCATTTGCAAAGATAATTCAGTGGGTGTCAACTTATTCAATTCAAGTATACGATATAAAGAGAGAGGCATAACACTAACACCGGCTCCAAGATCACATAAAGCAGTTTTAACATAGTTTCTTTTAATGGAGCATGGTATAGTGGGTACTCCTGGATCTCCAAGTTTCTTTGATATTCCACCCTTAAAAGTATAATTAGCAAGCATGGTGGAAATTTTAGCTTCCGGTATCTTTCTTTTATTTGAAATTATATCTTTCATGTACTTAGCATAAGGATTGGATTTGAGCATATCAGTTAATCGCATACGCAAAAAGATAGGTCTAATCATTTCAGCAAAGCACTCACAACCCTCGTCATCCTTTTTCTTGGATGGTTTGGGAGGAAAAGGCATGGGTTTCTGAACCCAAGGCTCTCTTTCTTTACCATGTTTACTAGCAACAAAGTCTTTCTTATCATAATGTTGATTCTTTGATTGTGGGTTATCAAGATCAACAACAGGTTCAATTTCTATATCATTATCATTACTAGGTTGAGCATCATCATGAACATTATTATTAACATTATCACTAGTTTCAGGTTCATTACCAGATTGTGTTTCAGCATCAGAAATAGAAATATCATTTGGATTCTCAGGTGTTTCAGTAATAGGTTCACTAGAAGCACGCAAAGTCCTATCATTTTTCTTTTTCTTCTTTTTAGAAGAACAAGGTGCATCTATATTATTTCTCTGAGAATCGTGCTCAATTCTCTTAGGATGGCCTTCGGGATACAAAGGTTCCTGAGTCATTCTACCACCTCTAGTCATAACTCTAACAGCATTATCATTATCCTTACTATTCAATTCATTGAGCAAATCATTTTGAGCTTTAAGTACTTGTTCTACTTGAGTGGTAACCATAGAAGCATGTATACTAATAAGTTTAAGTTCACCTTTAACATTATCCATATAATCACCCAAGTGTTCAAGCATATTTGAATTGTATTTCAATTGTCTACCAAAATAAGCATTAAAATATTCTTGCTTAACCATAAATCTATCAAACTCATCTAAGCATGGGCTAGCAAACTTAGTAAATGGGATTTCGGCTTTATCATATCTATAGAGAGAATTTACCTTTACTACCTATGTTGGGTTATCAAGACCATGAGTTTCTTCAATAGGTAAAGGATTAAGATCATATGTTTCTTCAATAGGCGGTAAATTAAGACCATGTATTTCTTCAATAGGAGGTAAATTCTTAACATCTTTAGCTTTAGTACCCTTTTCTTTCATAGATTTATTTGCCTCTTGCATATCTTCAGGACTGAGAAATAGAATACCCCTCTTCTTCGGAGTTGGTTTAGGAATAGGCTCAGGAACTGGCTCCGGAGGTGTCCAATTATTTTCATTTGCCAACATATTATTCAATAGAATTTCAGCTTCATCTGGTGTTCTTTCCCTGAAAACAGAACCAGCACAACTATCCAGGTAATCTCTGGAGGCATCGGTTAGTCCACTATAAAAGATATCAAGTATTTCATTTTTCTTAAGAGGATGATCAGGCAAAGCATTAAGTAACTTGAGAAGCCTCCCCCAAGCTTGTGGGAGACTCTCTTCTTCAATTTGCACAAAATTATATATATCCCTTAAAGCAGCTTGTTTATTATGAGCAGGGAAATATTTAGCAGAGAAGTAATAAATCATATCCTAGGGACTACACACACAACCAGGATCAAGAGAATTAAACCATATCTTAGCATCACCCTTTAATGAGAACGGAAATATTTTAAGGATATAAAAGTAACGAGTTCTCTCATCTTTAGTGAATAGGGTGGCTATATCATTCAATTTAGTAAGATGTGCCACAACTGTTTCAGATTCATAACCATGAAAAGGATCAGATTCAACCAAAGTAATGTTATCAGGATCAACAGAGAATTCATAATCCTTATTAGTAACACAAATAGGTGAAGTAGAAAAAGTAGGGTCAGGTTTCATTCTAGCATTTAGAGATTGCTTATTCCATTTAGCTAATAATCTTTTGAGTTCATATCTATCTTTGCAAGCTAAAATAGCTAAAGAAGCTTCTTGATCAAAAACATAACCCTTAGGAATAACAAGTGACTCTTCATCATCACTTTCATCAGTATTACCAGATTCAATATTTTCAATCTCTCTAGCCCTAGCAAGTTGTTCATCAAGAAAATCACCAAGTGGCACAGTAGTATCAAGCATAGAAGTACTTTCATCATAAGTATCATGCATAGCAGAAGTGGCATCATCGATAACATGCGACATATCAGAACGAATAGCAGAAGCAGGTTTAGGTGTCGCAAGCTTACTCAAAACAGAAGGTGAATCAAGTGCAGAGCTAGATGGCAGTTCCTTACCTCCCCTCGTAGTTGAGGGATAGATCTTGGTTTTTGGATCTCTCAAGTTCTTCATAATGATAAGCAGATATATATCCCAAGTGACTCAAAGAATAGAGCTATGCTCCCCGGCAACGGCGCTAGAAAATAGTCTTGATAACCCACAAGTATAGGGGATCGCAACAGTTTTCGAGGGTAGAGTATTCAACCCAAATTTATTGATTTGACACAAGGGGAGCCAAAGAATATTCTCAAGTATTAGCAGCTGAGTTGTCAATTCAACCACACCTGGAAACTTAATATCTTCAGGAAAGTGTTTAGTAGCAAAGTAATATGATAGTAGTCGTAACGGTAGCAAAAGGTAACAGTAGTAAAAGTAGTGTTTTTTGTATTTTTTAGTGATGATAGCAATAGCAACAGAAAAGTAAATAAGCGAAGAACAATATATGGAAAGCTCGTAGGCAATGGATCGGTGATGTAAAATTATGCTGAATGCGGTTCATCATGTAACAATCATAACCTAGGGTGACACAGAACTAGCTCCAATTCATCAATGTAATGTAGGCATGTATTCTGAATATAGTCATATGTGCTTATGGAAAAGAACTTGCATGACATCTTTTGTCCTACCCTCCCGTGGCAGGGGGGTCCTAATGGAAACTAAGGGATATTAAGGCCTCCTTTTAATAGAGTACCGGAACAAAGCATTAGCAGATAGTGAATACATGAACTCCTCAAACTATGATCATCACCGGTAAGTATCCCGACTATTGTCACTTCGGGGTTAACGGATCATAACACATAATAGGTGACTATAGACTTGCAAGATAGGATCAAGAACTCTCATATATTGATGAAAACATAATAGGTTCAGATCTGAAATCATGGCACTCGGGCCCTAGTGACAAGCATTAAGCATAGAAAAGTCATAGCAACATCAATCTCAAAATATAGTGGATACTAGGGATCAAACCCTAACAAAACTAACTCGATTACATGATAGATCTCATCCAACCCATCACCGTCCAGCAAGCCTACGATGGAATTACTCACACACGGTGGTGAGCATCATGAAATTGGTGATGGAGGATGGTTTATGATGACGATGGTGATGGATTCCCCTCTCCGGAGCCCCAAACGGACTCCAGATCAGCCCTCCCGGGAGGTTTTAGGGCTTGGCGGTGGCTCCGTATCGTAAAAAGTGATGAATCCTTCTCTCTGATTTTTTTTTCTCCCTGAAACACAATATATAGAGTTGGAGTTGGAGTAGGAGAGGCACCAGGGGGCCCACGAGGTAGGGGGCGCGCCCCCCACCCTCGTGGACAGGTGGTGGGCCCCCTGGCCTTCATCTTTTGCAGGTATTTTTTATATTTTCCAAAAAATTGCTCCGTGAAGTTTCAGGTCATTCCGAGAACGTTTGTTTCTACACATAAATAACAGCATGGTAATTCTGCTAAAAACAGCGTCAGTCCGGGTTAGTTCCATTCAAATCATGCAAGTTAGAGTCCAAAACAAGGGCAAAAGTGTTTGGAAAAGTAGATACAATGGAGACGTATCATCGAGCATGTCGGTTAAGTCCTCGACAGTGGCTATGAAGTGGGTGGTGGGTGGGACGTAAAATTCCCCGCTCTCAGCCCCTAGTCCACGCTGGGCATAGTTCGGACGTTGCTCCTCTATAATGACGAGGGATCGCATTAAGTCCAGAGCCTCGCTTAAAGGCGAGGTTCGGTCAGGGAGAAGAGAGATCATGGAGTGTGGCAAGAAGAGAACTCTTTGGTCGAGCTCGCACGATGATGTCTCCGAGGGTTCGGGGCCAGCATTCGGAGAGGAGTCCAGCTTCGTGATGATTGCTGGTGATACTGCTTCCTCCGGCTCTCCCGTACCAGGCTTAATAGTAGCAGAGAGTCCAACGGGCTCAGGAATCCCGTCTTCGGACCTAGGGACGTGCTCTGGATTTAAGGCCAGAGCAGAGGTTGGGGTCGCGAACCCTTGGAAGATCAAGTCTCCTCGGATATCAGCGACATAATCCAGATTTCCAAAACTAATCTGGTGACCTGGGGCGTAGTTGTCGATTTGCTCTAGACGGCCAAGCGAGTTGGCCCACAGTGTGAAGCCGCCGAACACAAAGATCTGGCCGGGGAGAAAGACCTCCCTCAGGGCCGCTTTGTTGTAGATGACTGATGGAGCCATTGAACCTTCTGGCGACGACACAACAGAACTCTCAATGAAAGCACCAATGTTGGTGACAAAACCGGTAGATCTCGGGTAGGGGGTCCCGAACTGTGCGTCTAAGGATTGATGGTAACAGGAGACAAGGGACACGATGTTTTACCCAGGTTCGGGCCCTCTTGGTGGAGGTAATACCCTACGTACTGCTTTGATTGACTTTGATGAGTACAGGGGTTACAAGAGTTGATCTACCACAAGATCGTAATGGCTAAACCCTAATTGTCTAGCCTGTATGATTATGATTGCCTCTACGGACTAAACCCTCGGGTTTATATAGACACCGGAGGGGGTAGGGTTATATAGAACCTGTTTACAGAGAAAGGAATGTTCACATCCGCACGCTAAGCTTGCCTTCCACGCCAAGGAGAGTCCCATCCGGACACGGGAGGAAGTATTCTGTCTTGTATGTCCATGGCCCATTAGTCTGGCCCATGTCACATAGCCCGGACGCCCGAAGACCCCTTAATCCAGGACTCCCTCATCGAGGACCTCCACGTAAGCGGAGCGGCGCCAAAATCAATGAGCTGTTGAAAAACTGGGAATAGTGCCCCGCGCCGGGAAAGACAATGAAAAAGGTGCCAGAGCCGCTGCTGAAGGTATGGAAGATGAGGTCTATGTTCTGGGACTTGGAGTACTGGCACAAACTTGACACACCTCATTGCCTTGATCAAATGCATATCTGTAAGAATGTCCTTGAGATCTTGCTCGCGACACTGATGAACATGCCGGATAAGACCAAGGATGGGCCGAAGGCAAGAAAAGACTTGCAAAATTTGAATATCAGGGAAGATCTGCACATGCCACCCCCTAAAAAGACAGACAAGACAGAGACGGAGACAGAGGCGCGGGAGAATAAGGGCAAGAAAGTAAAGGAAGAGGATTATTGCCCCCCTTCTTGCTTCACCTTAAGTCAGGCTGAGATCGATCAATTCTTTAAGTGCCTTACCGGAGTCAAAGTTAGTTCCGGTTACTGTGGAAAGATAAGCAGATATCTAGACACGGACAAGAAAAGGTTCAGCGGGATGAACTCCCATGACTGTCATGTGATGATGACACAGATACTACGTGTTGCCCTTAGAGGGATAATGGACAAGCACGTCTGTGACATGCTTATTGGTCTCTGCAAATTTTTTGACGTCATCTCTCGAAAGTCGATCAATGTGAAGCAGCTCCGCAGGCTACAGGAAGAGATCGTTGTGATACTGAATGAGCTTGAGATGTACTTCCCGCCCGCGTTCTTTGACGTCATGGTGCATCTATGTGTCCATATTGTGGACGACATAATAGATCTGGGGCCGTCATTCCTGCACAACATGCTGCCTTTGAGAGGATGAATGGGATCATCAAAGGATTCGTTCGTAACATGTCCCGTCCGGATGGAAGCATCGTCCAGGGCTATCTGACACAAGAGTGCATCTTTTTCTGTGAGAATTTTCTATATGGTGCAGACCAGTCGCATGGTGTTGGTGTTGGTTTGCCTGTTAACAAGCACGATGGGAGACTCGAAGGAGAAGGTCACTCCAACGATCGCAGGGAACTACATGTGGCATACTCAGATAGACGCAACGACTTTGACAGAGCAAACTTGGTAGTGCTACGACACCTAGACGAGGTAGATCCTTTCATGGCACTACACAAAGAAATTATCGCAAAGAAGTATCGTGACCGGGGGGTATGCAGGACGAACGCTGAAGTTACTAGAGAGCACAACTCCACTTTCCTACATTGGTTCAAAGAGCATATTATTGTTAATCCCTGGGAGGAGGGCTCTAAGGACGGATTGCTCATATACGCCTTAGCACATGGCCCCTTGCCCAACCTCATCACCTATCAGGCATATGATATCAACGGATACACGTTCTACACAGAGGCCAAAGATATGGACAGTGATGATCAGAACTCAGGAGTGACAATAGAATGCATGACCGGCAACGACAACAACGCAACTAAGAGATTTTACGGAAGGGTCGAGGAGATCTGGGAGCTTGACTACTCTGAATTGCACAACACGACGATGTTCCGTGTCAGATGGGCTAAGAATGTCGAAAGAGAAAACCGGTATTTCACTACCATGACTATACCCAACGCCAAGAGCGCTACCGTGAACGCTATCGCAAAAAATGAGCCACGGGTACACGCTAAGCACGTGACACAATGCTTCTTCATAACCGACCCGCGCAATCCCAGCCGTGTTGTCGTGAGGAGAGGCAAAAGGAACATCATTGGAATGGATGGAGTCGCCAACGAGGAAGACTACGGTCAATACGGCAACCCAATGAGGGAAGATGACGATGGCGATGAAGTATACGTCAAAAGAAGAATCAATACTACATTACCTAAGAAAAATCGCACTCCATGGAAACGCAAAAGTCACAATGAGGGGCTCAATTATTCTTCAACAAATAAGAAGGGAAAGAAGCTCACTAAAAAACGAAAACGTCAACGCTGAGGAACCTAATGTTATCGGTCAAATGATGTAATATATATGTTCCTATTTTGTATACACACTTAGCCATTATGCATGGGTCCAATGATGTAATATATATGTTCCTATTTTGTATACATACTTAACCGTCAAATGATGCAATATATATCACCTTCCCTTCGTTCACTGCTCTCAGAAAAAAAAGTGAGAGAAAATAAAGGAAAAAGAAAATAGAAGAAAACAAACAGGAAAACTGCTATAGGTACTAGTAATAGCAGTAGCGCTTTTCTGAAAAATAGCTACAGGTAGTCAAGGTAGCAGTAGCGTTCACCGCTATAGCTACCGACCCCGACCCCGACCCCGGCCCCAGCGCTCGACCCCGACTCCGACCCTGGCCCCGATCCCGACCCCGACCCCTCCCAACTTCAGCCATCGTCGGGCCTGCACCCTCTGTAAGCCCCCGCCGCTCCTCCTCTCTCTGCTAGCTAGGGTTCTTTGGTTAATTTACTTAGGTTTTAGTTAGGGCAGTAGGTTAATTAGGTTATCTATTTAGTTATGAATTTAGCTAGGTTTTTTAGTTTAAGTAATTGTTTCTATTTAAATTTTATAGTGCTAGTTAGTTAATTAGAATTAGTATTATTAAAAACAGAATTAGTTTAAGCAATTGTCCAAATCAACATCCCTTGTTAAAGCAAATTAGTTTAAGCAAATTTGAATTTTACTTTCAAATATTGTTATGACTTCTTGCATTTTTCTTCAAGTTCTATATTTTTCTTCCTTTTATATGCAAATTTGAAGTGGACATGTGATATGTGGACATGTGATGTTTTGGACATGTCATATTTTGAATTTGGATATGTCATTTGGACATGTGATGTTTTGGACATGTCTTATCTGGAAAATGATGATTATGTGCAGGGTAAATGATCCGAGTGGCCTATGTTATGCCGGAATGTTGATTCATTTCCGTTCTGGTGAATTTCAGGCGCTCGACATGTCCATTTTTTAGCGAAGGTCATGCCGAAATTTTCCGTGAATTTTGGCATGACTTGTGCTAGATAGTAGGCATATCGAGTGCCGGGAGTTGCTGGGAAATGGCATTCCAGCAAAAATAGATCTTTCTTATGTCATTTCTCTTTTTATTTCATAGTTTTAGAATTAAACAAGGAGACTTAATCATAGGAAAGATGTCGAACAACGAAGAAACCAGGCCTTCTGACCAAGATGCAGACGAGATGGATTGTGATGGTGAACAAGAGTACCTCGACTATTTGTCTGCTAAGCACAGTCAAGGTTTGCAGGTCGGCCTCGATGATGGTACTGACATCGACATCGACACTGACGGTGCCGGCACCGATGGCGGCGCCGAGACCGGCGGGGAAGGTACCGGCGCCGATGCCGCTACCGAAAATAAGAAGCAGAAGAAGCAGAGGATACGAAAACCTAACAAACTAGGCATTGGACAACTGGTGATCACAAAGATGGCACCTGGCAAGTTTGAGCCATTAGAGACGGAAGAACCTCGCAAGTGCTATGGGAACCAAGTAGGATGCATCCAACAGGAATGCACGAGCATCAACGATGATGACTTAAGGAGTAAAGAACATTTGAGGTAGTTGCTCCTGACGAAGTTGCACAAGAGATTCAAGTTCCCCGACCGGGATGATAACATAGAACTACCGTGGGATGATCCAAAGATGAAAAATATTAACAATCACTCCATGGGCATGTTCAGCAATGATTTGGCCTCCTGGAAAGGGAGGGTGAAACAAGCTATTGAGGCTAAGGAACCCCTGTCCAAGATTCTGGAGGAAAATCCGACACTTACGGAAGAGTAGTTCAAAAAGTTCAAGGACACTTATGCTACCGAGGCAACCAAGGCTAAGGTTGCGAAATTCAAGAGCCTTTAGCAAATGAACACGCGAAAGCATCGCCTCGAAAGTTGTGGCTACCTCAGTAAAAGGCCCATATGGGATAAGGAGGACGCGGAACGTGAAGCCGCGGGTCTCCCAAACCCCTTCACGAAGTTCACCAACCCCTTGGAGCGTGACTTCATTAGGGCCCGCTACAAGTGGGACAAGGAAAAGAAGGTTTTTTACATGGACCAGATCACGAGGAAATTGATTAGACTACTAGTAATTATTCTTTTACCACCTTACATTTAGCTCCAGATCTAGTCGACTATACATTCGTAAACGATTCACGTTCCTTCTGCAGGAGAAGCAACACCAGCTTGCAGCCGAAAGCCCTACTTCTCTGATGAGGCCCAAGTGGGACACCCCTCTCAACCGGGCCTTGAACAAACTTAAGGGACTCCCTTTGGGACAGCGGCCGCAATATGGTCATGTGCACGGCGCTGGAGACAGCGCCACGTGGAAGATGTTTTACAACGAGGTCCCGGAGGCCAAGAAGCAGAAAAGCAAGTTTAGTTAGGCGGACATCAACAAGAAGGTGAAGCTTGCGTTCGAGAAAAAAGCAGATGGGGACGCAAAAAAAGCAGAGGAGAAAAATGAGTTGCTACAGCAGGCAGTCAATGCCGCTGTAACTGCCTGCAGAAATGATTTCGCTACTAACTTGGTCCCGTCTATCATCAACTAGATGAAGGAAAGTCCAGACAAGAACGTACATGATTTCCCATTGCCCAGTTTCGTCGCGAGAAACTCCGTGAACAACAACAACAACACCGCACCATCACTTGCTCACGCAAGCAGGCCTCCTCTCGCACCTGCACCCGCTCATAGCAGCTCATCCTCAGTCTCTGGCGCGCTAGGCAGGCCTTCGTCTTTGGCTGAGCTCGACGCCCTCATGGTAATTACATGTCGCACGAACATATATATCTAGAATATTCCATTTCCGTTGCCTTTCGGATGTTTAACGCTGCAGACATGTGTTTGCAGGCCGACGAAACCCCGTGCACCGTACTCTACTTGATCAAAGGCCAGAAGGTGGACGTGGGAAAGGGGTGATAACGAAGCCCTTGGATCTCATGTTCCACAACCAGCCGATGCCCGCTGGGCACTTCAGGGTTACCTTGTCGAGTGTGACATTGGGGCACGAGGATTTGCCTCCTCCATTACGCCTAGGGGGAGACGATGACGAGACCCCGCCGTGGATTGGAAGCTGCAAGGGTTGGGTGCTGCTATGGCCAAAGAATCTTCTTCGTCTAGAGTCGGCCGAGAGCACACCAATAACCACACATCAACAAGCATGTATGGAGACCACCACCCCACCTACGCAATTACCAGCTCCTGTAGTGCCGGGTGAGAGCAGCGAATGACGTGATGAAGGGGGTGCAATAGTACTAGCTGATGTAATCGGTCCCGTAGAACAGAGAATGGATGATGAGACAGAGGAGACGGAGGACCCAATGGGTTTCTTCAATACAAAAATGTATGAGGGTGACTTAGATATGATGAGTCAACCATATGACAAATCGGGCTATCAGCATGCTAATGAGGATATGGATGATCTGCCCGGGCAAGAACGTCGTAGTAGGGATTGCAAGAAGTCTCTCTTCATGAAATCCTCACAGGACATGCCTGAAGATGCCGCCTCAACACAGGCTCAACTAGCCGGGGGGTCATACAGTGCTTAGCCCGGCAACACTGGGGCAGGGGTTAAGGAAGGGTATGGAAGGTGTGCCCAAGAAAAAGGAGAGGAAGAGACCGGGGAAGATAGCTGCCTCCAAACAAGCCAGAGCACATAGCAGCTAGACGGTGGATTCTGAAGAGCGTGTATCCATGAAAGGTGCGGCCATGTTCCATCTCATGCGCGAGCTGATGCTACCGTCGAAACCACTAGAGGCACTATCAGGGGATCTCAGGAGACTGCACGACCATGTGCTATTGACTGAGAAAACCCTACTAGCCTCGAAGGATCCAAGATATCTGACATACGTGGCTCGTGAGCCTGAGGGGAAGTGCTACGTCGACACACGGCCCACGGAGGTGTTCTTCATGCAGTTTCGCCATATGTTTGAGATGTTTCTGACAAGGCGGCTCGATTTTACAATCGTCCACCTTTTTGCGCTACATATGAGCTCCGTCATGAAGAGAGAAGAAGTCTCGCAAATCTATGTTGCAGATCCGTACTACATGCACGAGTCTTTCTTAAGTCTCGGCGACTTTGAGCGTGATACTGCTAGGGACTACCTCCAAAACTTCATGGTACAGAATAAGGACCAGGAAATTGTCCCCCTACCTTATCATCCAAAGTAAGTCAGTTCAGGACAACCCTTTCGTACATTTCAATCATTCCTTCTCGCTCATATGGAGAATAATTTGAGGTGTCTTTTCCCCGCAGCAACGGGTGTGTCGTGCTTATCGTTCTTTACCCGCGAGTCTCCCACGCCGTGTATTTCGACCCTACTAGAGACTACGAAAATAAGGACTACACCCACATAATGAATATTCTAGATGATGCTCTCCAAGGCTTCAGCATTAGGGGTGGCCACCTGCAGATCAGGAAACAAAGGAACAAGAAGTTGGGTTTCTCACATAAAACTAACTTTTGATGCATCCATGTCCCAAAACCAAGCAAGAAAGATGGATTCTACCTCCTCCATCTCATGATTGAGTCCAACACGAATCACCAAAAGCTTCGTATGACAACCAGAAATGATGATCATATCCGCAAGTGGGTTGAATCTCATGGAGAAGCGGATTATAAACTTAGAGATGACTTCTTTCGCATCCAAAGGGACATTGCGACGATCATCATGAAAGAAGTCGTCGATGAGAAGGGGATGTTCCACCACGGCCCTATATCGCGAGCTGATGTCCGAACTCACATAGGCATGCAACGTCATGACCTCACGCCGTTCAAGAAGCTAGGGTCCATACTTGATGATATGGAAGGATGGAACTTCTAGTGATTTATGATGCCGATGATGATGATATGTGTCGGTTGAACTTGTATACTTTCTGTAGCGATTGAACTTTGTGATGTCCGCGGTCCCTGCTGAACTTGCGTAACACTACTTTGTTAGTTTGGGTACGATGACATGCTTACCTCTAGTTAATTAGTTTGCGTACTATATGTTGCATCTAGTTGCTAACCCTTCGTTTTCGTGTTGCTCTGGTATATTTTGTTGCATATGATCGTACATTCTCTTGATGAAGATGCATCTCTAACAGGTACCTAGATTCTTGATGGCGAAGCAGTGCTATGTCATGTACGAATGGAAGGTTCCGGGAGTGTACGACGAGTGGTATGAGTGTCAGGCGCAAGTGGAGGGGGTCTCGGGAGCCAGACATAAAGGCTTCAAAAGAGAACAAGAAGCACAAGCTAGTTACTTGAGGTTCACGCTAGCGCGAGAGAGGCCTCATAACCGCCGCCTCATGTACTGCATAGTTCCGCTATCACTCATAGTGATAGCACTTCTCCCGTATATCATTGTTTAGATGGATGACGTTGTAGTTGCAAGTATTCGAGACTTGCATGTATCGCTATTTTCGAGATGATGATGAGAGACCACTTTGTGTTGGATGATGATTATGATGAGACTATTTGTATATATATGCTATGATTACATTTGTGGTCCCGCAGCCATTTGTATGTGTATGATGATGACATTTGTGTGTGCTAAAGATTCTTGTATAAAGCCTGTTCAAATACAAAACAAATATGCAGAAAAAAAAACTAATAAAATTAGCAGTAGCGAGTGGAGAAAAGTTAGCAGCAGCGTGCCGCTAGCAGTAGCGCGGCCTAATTAAGTGCGCTAGAGCTATTAGCAGTAGCACGCTTCCGTACTGCTCGTTGCTGCTACGCTTGCATAGCATTAGCGCGGGCGAATACGCGTTGCTGCTACAGATTAGCTATAGCGCCGTATCAGTAGCGCGGGTCCCCGCGCTACTGCTATACCTAAAACCCACACTACTGCTAGGCTTTTCCCTAGTAGGAGAGAAAATATACTAAACTAGAACACAAAGTAGAAGGAGTTGTACGTGTATGATTGCATAGAGAAAAAGGCGGTATCCAGGCTTTCGGTCTCACTAGTACTAGAGGAGCGTCTTAGTGGCATACAAGTATTATAAACTACTAAACGTTCTCCTAGGGTTTGCATCCACAGGGCTGTCAATAATACACAATGGAATCAAAGGATCATGAAGTTCATCTATCTACACCGTGTAAGTGCATGTAACATACATGCAACGCGAAAGAGAGTAAATACTAAACTAAGCTACAAAGAATAGTTGTGCTTACTAGATCATACCTCAACCTAGAAACGAATTAATTACTCCAACATAGATGAATGACACACAAAGAGGAATGATTTATTGTTGCCATCAACATGTTTAATCTTACAAAATACAAGTACGAGGATGGAGATGGCCACCGGCGCGCCCGGCCTATGGCCGGCGCCCAGTGATGGCGGCGGCGCCTCCTTCTCCTCCTCTCGCGTGGCCTTCATGGTGATGGTGAGAGAGAGAGAGAGGGAGAGGCCTCCCACAAGGTGAGATAGGAGAGCCTCCCGGTGGCCACGTGGACTTGTGTGGGAATGAGGATGATGGTTACAATGGCTAGGGTTGGAGCTCTTCATATATGAGGCCCCCTCGGGGTCTTCTCCAGCATCCTCCCTTTTATCCAAGGATTCTAGGGGAGTCAAATCTATGCTCAAAGGATGCCTTATCTGCCAAGGATACCATGGAAACAAACCAGGATGGAATCGGAGCAAGATCGGCAATACGAAGTTGTGTGGAGATTGTACGAGCGGCTTTGCTCGCATGGAAGGGTGCCATACGTTCTCTATTCCGGGAGCACTTTCGTATTTTGGTTGTCATTCCTTCATATGAACTCTGATTTTGACGTTCTTGGGCTCGTTGGATTGGTAGAGAAAAGCCCGATGTGTATGTGTCGGATTTCGGGTTCCGGCAGACCCTTAAGGTTCGAACACTGGGGTGCACGCGGAGATCACGTCCTCAACCTCGCCGTCTCACAAAGATCTAAACTACTAAAAGAACTGTGCAAGAGACACAAGATTTATACTGGTTCGGGCCACCATTGTGGTGTAATACCCTACTCCAGTGTGTGGTGGATGGATTGCCTCCTGGGGCTGGTGATGATGAACACTACAAGGAAGAACTGCCTCGCGAGGGTCTGTTCTTGGCTGGGGCGGTGAACTGAGGAGTTCAGTCGCCCTTCTCTCTCTCTCTCTCTCTCTCTCTCTCTCTCTCTGATTTCGATCCCCCTTTCACCTGAAAACCAAACCCCTTGCTATGTGGGTGGCTGGTCCTATTTATAGGGGCCCTGGTCCTCCTCCCAATATTGAGCGGGAAGGGAGCCAACAATGGCGGGCTAATTTGAAGGGGGACAGCAAGTACATCTATCCTGACAAAAGGTGGTCTTCGCCTGCGAAAGGCTCTGCGGTGACGCCGCGCTGGGCTCCATGGTGACCTCCGTCTCGTAGTTCGCTTGGTCCTGGTCTTGTTGCACCAAAACGGCAACCTTTGCCTGATGCCTCTGTACTCCGCGGCTGCGCTTGCCCCCTTTGCACCAAAGAGGAAAGGAGGATGCTGCGCGCGCTGGTGCCCACCTGGCACCCTCGATCGTCATGGCTTGCGTCACTGGCACCTCGTGAGGTACCCCGCCTTGATATCTCCGTCTCCTCGCGAGCTAGCCTGAGGAGGCTGCGTCTGAGGATGCGCCGTGTCGTCCGCCTCGCGAGGCTTGGCCCCTCGCGAGGGTCTTGAGTCTTGTGCTTGATGAAGATGGGCCATGTTGGGCCCCCATTCGAGCCATGCCGCAGGCCGCAGGCAGGCAAGTCTGGGGACCCCCGTTCCCAGAATGCCGACAGTAGCCCCCGGGCCCAAGGCGCGCATGGACTTGGCCGTGCCGAGAGGCGAAAGGGCAAGGGCGAAGCGCCGTGGGCCCTAACAGCCTGCGGCCTTGGGCGCCGCATGGCGGTTGATTGGACGTGGGCGACTCCACTTCCCCACGATGCCTTGGTGATCGTGCGAGCTGGACAAGTCCCTGCATGCAAACCATGTCATGATTACCTGTGATCGTGGAGGCCGGCGGTTGGCCTTCGCCGGCTATAAGTACTGTACGGCGTGTGCCCTTCTAGTCCATTCCTCCTTGCTTTCTCCTTCTTCCCGATCCTTGCTCTGTCTTGGTGTGATGGCTCCGATCCGCCGGTTCTCCGCAACAGAGAAGGGAAAAGCTCCTCGAGAGGGGCCAGACCCGCTCCCGCCGAAGAAGCGGCTCGCCCTTTGCAGCCGGGGTGAGGAAGATCGTCAGGTGGAGCCGAGGCCCCGGTGCGAGCGGGCTCCGCCAGGGTTCCCGCTTCCTCTGTAAGCCCCCGCCGAGGGCCCCGAGGGTGTCGATGCTGATCTCCACGGCCGGCGCCGTCGTAGGCATCGTCGGGTCACGAAGGCGTGGGTTGTCCCTCCCGGAGTCCATGCCAAGGGCTCCTCCCACGAGTTCGTGCTCCAGGTCGTCGTTCCTCTTCAATTCTGCATCCGTATGCCTCCCTTCTTCGCCTCCGTTGTCCCTCCAGGAGGGCCTCTGGAGCTCTGGCTGCAGCACGCCGGTTGCAGCGCCCTCGCGACCGAGGCTGAGGTCGTGGTCGCCGCCGCGGGCGAGGTCTACTTGTCCCGCGGCTGGAGAGAAATCGCCCGGGTCTGCAAGGAGAGGGGCGTCTTCGCGGTCCACCTGGAGTACGATGGCGCTGCAGTGATGTTCCTCAAGGTCTTCGACGCGATCGGGCGCCGGTTGGAGTGTTGCCGGGGGAGAGGTGGCCAGGACCTTGCCCTGGCGAGGGCTAGGCCCGTCGACCGCTCCCTTGGCGAAGGCGTCGGGGGGTCCAGCGATTCCAGCGAAGTCTTCGCGACTCCGGAGACGAGCGACGACAGCTACGAGCCCCCGAGCCGGCGCCGCTCCCGGAGCAGGGCGGGCTCGTCAGGCCGTCGCCGACCCTGATCTGGATGTGGTTGGCGCCGGTGCCTGACGGCCCACTGTTGATGATGGCATCTTCTGCTGGAGCCCATGTAGTTAGCACTCCTTAGGATCCGTTCCCTGCGAGGAATCAAAATGCGCCCCACGGGGGCTTGTAAGGTGTCTGTAGTCCCGTTTGTTAATACATGACCTTTGCTATGGATTTGTGTGAGTTGCTGATTTCATCATAGCTTAGTTCTCCCTTTCGAACCTCGCGAGGGCTTGGTGCTCTACGCCGACAGGTCCCAGTCCCAAGGCGGCGTCAGCCGTCGCTGGTATGCCAGGTCGCGATGCCGTGGTCAAGGCCAGGAGGTGAGCGACCCGGGGTCCGGTAAGAGCCCCTAAGTCGTGATGCTCAGGAGGTCCCCCTTGGCGCCCAAGCAGCCATTGCTCGGTGAGAAAGGGAAGCGACGTCGCTAGTACAGAATTGCTTTAGGTGCGAGGGTTGTGTCACAGTAGCCAGTGTTTTGGATGGTGACTTATCTTGAGAGTCGGGGATTATTCCTAGTGCGCCGTCGGGTTCGCGCGCCGGTAGGAGCGGAATCGCTCGGCAAGGTCCTCGCGAGCCCCTTCTCCCTCGCCTCTGCTCCCCTTTCTGCTCTACGTCCTCGGGTCCCGGCCCTCGAGCTTGTCTCAGCCGTCGCTGGTATGCCAGGTCGCAATGCCGTGGACAAGGCCAGAGGGTGAGGGCTGGAGAGCCAGTAAGAGCCCTGAGTCGCGATGCTCAGGCACCCCCCCTTTAACGTGCAAGCGGTTCGCACGGGCGAGGGTGAAGGAAACCTCGTGAGGGCCTTGGCTGACGCAGTTCCATCCATGGATCCTGCAGAGTCATCACAGAAAGAAGATGGTGTTGCCATGGCGGCCATTAGTCGATCGTTAGTCATTTGAGAGCTTGCTAGTTGGAGTAGGTGAGGTGTATCTGGGCACCCATGAGCCAGCGCGGGACTCACGAGGCCCTACCTCTAGGCGGGTTGCGCCTGGCACTAGGCCGTATCTTGAGATGTGTCCCTGCAAAATTTGGTTAGATGCCGGTACTCTACGTCCTCGGCTCACGGCCCTCGAGCTTGTCTCAGCCGTCGCTGGTATGCCAGGTCACGATGCCATGGACAAGGCCAGAGGGTGAGGGCTGGAGAGCCAGTAAGAGCCCTGAGTCGCTATGCTCAGGCACCCCCCCCCCTTTAACGTGCAAGTAGTCGACATGGAGAAGAAGGGATGCCGCGGACGGGCATCATGCAATCAAGCGTGATAGGCAAATGCATAGTTGGAAATAAACGCGATGGAGATACACGCCGCTGGGCCTGGCCCCAGCGGCTTGGGGATGATGCAGCCCGAGGGGCGCCCCCAATCAAGGCAAACTAACGACCGAAAAGTAAATGCAGATACTTGCCGCGGGGACGGACCCACGCGGCCTGGGAGTGATGCAACCCTAGGAGGGCGCTCCCAGCTGGGAATGAGGCTTGGAAGATGTCACCTGAGAATGTTGTTGGCGAAGTGGCGTTGGTGCAGTAGGCTCGGTGGGCTGCGGAAGCTGATCCTCACGAGCCCCCAGGCCCCGGGGCCTCGGGAGGCTCCGGAGGCACTGGTGACTCCTCGCGAGCTGCCTTCATCTCCGCCAAGGCCGCGGAACGCCTGTCCTCTTAAGCCTCCATGATGCCCCTCATGAGGCGCTGGTACGCCGCAGCCATGCTCGGCAGGCCGTAGGGCATGCGAACATAGCTATGGGGTGGACCTCCGCAGCGCCCCACTTGCGAGGGCCAGAGACGCTCCGTCGCAGCGATCTGATTGAGCCCTGGTATGTCGACGCAGACGCGCAGCCCGCCATCCTCGCCTGGATATGGGGCCACCGATGGTGAACGACGGCAACCCCTCATGATCCTTGACTCCTGCAGTTCTTGAATGGCCTTGCTGACGAACTCTGCTGGTCTGGCCTTCCTCGCCTGGCTCCTTCCCGGGGGAAACGTGCTGCGAAGCATGCTTCCACATGGTGCCCAAGCGCCTCCCTCGTGACCCTGGTTAGGTCGGTGGCCCTCCAGGTGAGAGCCCCTAAGCCCTGCCTGAGGAGGGCGTTGGGCGCGCTTCCCTATGTGATGGAAGGAGGGTCCCCCTGGGCAGACATGGGCCCTGAAGGGCCTGCCTCCTGAGGGGCCGAGCCTGACGACGTCTTCTTCTTCTTGGGGGTGGTCTCAGGAAGCCTCCTGCTTCCGCGATCTGGGTCTTCCAGCGACGCGGCCTGATAGGCTCTCTCCAGGGAACACACTGCATCCTTCTCTTCGCAGGGCACCGTGATGACTCCGCCACTTCCTGGCATCTTGAGGACGTTGTAGCCGTGGTGAGTCGCAGCCATGAACTTGGCCAGCGCTGGGTACCCGAGGATGGCGTGTTGGGGAACATAGTAATTTCAAAAAATTTCCTACGCACACGCAAGATCATGGTGATGCATAGCAACGAGGGGGAGAGTCTGATCTACGTACCCTTGTAGATCGCAACGGAAGCGTTGACACAACGTAGAGGAAGTAGTCGTACGTCTTCTTCCCGATCCGACCGATCCAAGCACCGTTACTCCGGCACCTCCAAGTTCTTAGCACACGTTCAGCTCGATGACGATCCTCGGGCTCCGATCCAGCAAAGCGTCGAGGAAGAGCTCCGTCAGCACGACGGCGTGGTGACGATCTTGATGTACTACCGACGTAGGGCTTCGCCTAAGCACTACAACGATATGATCGAGGTGGAATTTGGTGGCAGGGGGCACCGCACACGGCTAAGGAACGATCTCAAGGATCAACTTGTGTGTCTAGAGGTGCCCCCTGCCCCCGTATATAAAGGTTGCCAGGGGGAGGGCTGGCCGGCCAAGCTGTGGAGGCGCAGGAGGAGTCCTACTCCTACCGGGAGTAGGACTCCCCCCCCCCAATCCTATTCCTAATAGGACTCCCAAGTGGAAAGAGAGGGAGAGAGGTGGCCGGCCACCTCTCCTAGTCCTAATAGGACTAGGGGAGGGGGTGGCGCGCAGCCCACCTTGGTCTGCCCCTTTCACCTTTCCACTAAGGCCCAATAAGGCCCATTTGGTTCCCGGGGGGTTCCGGTAACCTCCCGGTACTCCGGTAAAATTCCCGATTTCACCCGGAACACTTTCGATGTCCAAACATAGGCTTACAATATATCAATCTTTATGTCTCGACCATTTCGAGACTCCTCGTCATGTCCGTGATCACATCCGCGATTCCGAACAACCTTCGGTACATCAAAATGCATAAACTCATAATAACTGTCATCGTAACGTTAAGCGTGCGGACCCTACGGTTCGAGAACAATGTAGACATGACCGAGACACGTCTCCGGTCAGTAACCAATAGCGGGACCTGGATGCCCATATTGGCTCCTACGTATTCTACGAAGATCTTTATCGGTCAGACCGCATAACAACATACGTTGTTCCCTTTGTCATCGGTATGTTACTTGCCCGAGATTCGATCGTCGGTATCCAATACCTAGTTCAATCTCGTTACCGGCAAGTCTCTTTACTCGTTCCGTAATACATCATCCCGCAACTAACTCTTTAGTTGCAATGCCTGCAAGGCTTGTATAATGTGTATTACCGAGAGGGCCCAGAGATACCTCTCCGACAATCGGAGTGACAAATTCTAATCTCGAAATACGCCAACCCAACATCTACCATTGGAGACACCTGTAGTACTCCTTTATAATCACCCAGTTACGTTGTGACGTTTGGTAGCACCCAAAGTGTTCCTCCGGCAAACGGGAGTTGCATAATCTCATAGTCATAGGAACATGTATAAGTTATGAAGAAAGCAATAGCAACATACTAAACGATCGGGTGCTAAGCTAATGGAACGGGTCATGTCAATCAGATCATTCAACTAATGATGTGATCCCGTTAATCAAATAACAACTCTTTGTCCATGGTTAGGAAACATAACCATCTTTGATTAACGAGCTAGTCAAGTAGAGGCATACTAGTGACACTCTATTTGTCTATGTATTCACACATGTATTATGTTTCCGGTTAATACAATTCTAGCATGAATAATAAACATTTATCATGATATAAGGAAATAAATAATAACTTTATTATTGCCTCTAGGGCATATTTCCTTCATGGCGTTGTACGGCAGGCGAATGTGGGCGACGTCGAAGTCGATGAGCTCGGTGCGGTAGTTGCTGCGGGCACCGAAGGTGACAGGTAGGCGGACCTGCCCGATCGGGACTGTGGAACCGTCGGTGATCCCAGAGAATGGCTTGGTCGGCTGAAGCTGGTCATAGGGCACTTGGAGGTTGTTGAATGTTTCCATGGACAGGACGTTGAGCCCCGCCCCACCATCGATGAGGGTCTTGGTGACCAGCACGTTGCTGATGACTGGGGAGCAGAGCATCGGGAGGACTCCTGCCGTGGCCGCGCACTTAAGCTGGTCCGCCGAGCTGAACGTGATGGGGCACGCCGACCACCTGAGGGGGCGCGTTGCTTCGAGCTTGGGGAGAACTGCATTCACTTCGCGGGCAAACTGCTTGAAGATACGTTGGGAGGCTGGGGCTTGAGCTCCGCCTAGGATGCAGGCGATTGCGCGCGGCTCCTGGAAGCCCCCAGCCCCCTTGTCTTGATGGAGGTCTTCGTTCCTTCTTGGTGGAGGCGGCAGTGGAGGTAGGCCTGCGTTGCCATGAGGGCGGTCCTCACGAGGCTGATCCCTCCAGTCTCCCTCACGAGGCAGGTCCCGCCAGCGGTCCTCGCGAGGTTGGTCGCGCCACCCCTGGCGTGGGCCACGATCTTCCCAGCGTCCTGGGTTTCTTCCTCCTCCTCGACCGTAGCCCCGGTCAGCACGGTTAGGGCGACGGCCGATCCTTCCTTCTCGCACGGCGCGGAGCTCTTGACATTCGTTGGTGTTGTGGGTGTGGAGGTCATGGTACACGCAGTACCGGCTGCCTCTGGAGGGCTCGGGCAGATCCTTGCCCCGCTTTGTGTCTGGTTCTGCCGCGAGTACGGCAGCCCCCTTGTGCTTCGCGTCCTTGGCTTTGGGCTTCTTCTCTTCTGGGTCCGCGGCAGGCAGCTCGAGGAGGGAGAGACGTCCCTCCTCAGCCCTGGCGCACTTGTTCGCCAAGTTGAACAGCTCCAGGGAGGTGCAGAGGTCTTCGTGCATCGCCAGCTCCTCCTTCATCTTGACGTCGCGCACGCCATCGGAGAAGGCCGAGATGATGGCCTCCTCGGACACCTTGGGGATCTTGAGGCGCGCACTGTTGAAGCGCTGGATGTACTTTTGCAGGTTCTCTCCGGGTTGTTGCTTGATGCGGCGCATGTCGCTCACGGCGGGCGGCCGGTCGCGAGTACCTTGGAAGTTGGCGATGAAGCGGGCGCGCATCTGGTCCCAGGAGGAGATCGTGCCTGGAGCCAGATTCAGGAGCTAGGTTCGAGCTCCTTCCTTGAGCGCCATGGGGAACCAGTTCGCCATGACCTTTTCATCCCCGCCGGCAGCCTCGATGCCCAGCTCATAGAGCTGGAGGAACTCTGCGGGATCGGTTGTGCCATCATAGCGAGGAGGCAAGTCAGGCTTGAACTTGCCGGGCCACGCGACGCTGCGCAGCTCAGTGGTGTAGGTGTGGCAGCCCGCGGTGGCCACAAAAGGCCTCGGTTGGTGGAGAGCTTGGTCTTGTGGGTCCCCACGCGCTGCAGCTAGGAGCAGGGCAGGGTCTTGGCGCGCCGGAGCTGGAGCAGGGTCGCGGCGTGCCAGAGCAGGGAGCGCCCTGGCAGCCCCTTGCGGGGGAGGAACTTCTTGGCAGCTCCGCTCTTGCTGTGCTGGCGCCTGACGGAGCGGGTTCCGCCCAGGGGCCAAGCGCCTTGGAGCCATGGCATCTTCTTGGAGTGGAGGTGGCTGGTGCGCCTCTGGAGCTTCGTTGCCCGCGCGGGGCAGAGTGTGGCGTAGAGGGACGGACAGCGCGGAAGAGCCCCCTGCGGCGTGGACAAGCTCGGCGACGCGGTCGAGCCACTCCTCGTAGACGTCGTCGACGGGGCGGTAGCGCAGGAGCTCGTTTGCCGCTAGGAGCGCAGCTCGAGCCTCCAAGGGTGCGCGGAGCGCGCGGGACGAAGAACCGGCTGGAGCGAGTGATGGAGTGGCGGTGTGGCCGTCTTGCCGCACGGACGGGTGCTGAGACGATGCTTGCTGCTCGCCCCCCACCGGGCCGGTGGCGGCGTTGACGTCGGGCGACGGGGAACGACGAGGACGCCCACCGACGGGAGCCGTCTAGGCGACGCGAGAAGCGATGGCGGCCCGGCGCTCGGCGCGGGCCCGACGAGCGTCAGACATGGATGCGACGGTCGGAGGAGAACGGAGCAGTGGAAGACGAATTCCGGCGCACCCCTACCTGGCGCGCCAAATGTCGGATTTCGGGTTCCGGCAGACCCTTAAGGTTTGAACACTGGGGTGCGCGCGGAGATCACGTCCTCAACCTCCCCGTCTCACAAAGATCTAAACTACTAAAAGAACTGCGCAAGAGACACAAGATTTATACTGGTTCGGGCCACCATTGTGGTGTAATACCCTACTCCAGTGTGTGGTGGATGGTTTGCCTCCTGGGGCTGGTGATGATGAACACTACAAAGAAGAACTGCCTCACGAGGGTCTGTTCTTGGCTGGGGCGGTGAACTGAGGAGTTCAGTCGCCCTTCTCTCTCTCTCTCTCTCTCTCTCTCTCTCTCTCTCTGATTTCGATCCCCCTTTCACCTGAAAACCGAACCCCTTGCTATGTGGGCGGCTGGTCCTATTTATAGGGGCCCTGGTCCTCCTCCCAATATTGAGCGGGAAGGGAGCCAACAATGGCGGGCTAATTTGAAGGGGGACAAGCAAGTACATCTATCCTGACAAAAGGTGGTCTTCGCCTGCGAAAGGCTCTGCGGTGACGCCGCGCTGGGCTCCATGGTGACCTCCGTCTCGTAGTCCGCTTGGTCCTGGTCTTGTTGCACCAAAACGGCAACCTTTGCCTGATGCCTCGGTACTCCGCGGCTGCGCTTGCCCCCTTTGCACCAAAGAGGAAAGGAGGACGCTGCGCGCGCTGGTGCCCGTCTGGCACCCTCGATCGTCATGGCTTGCGTCACTGGCACCTCGTGAGGTACCCCGCCTTGATATCTTCGTCTCCTCGCGAGCTAGCCTGAGGAGGCTGCGCCTGAGGATGCGCCGTGTCATCCGCCTCGCGAGGCTTGGCCCCTCGCGAGGGTCTTGAGTCTTGTGCTTGATGAAGATGGGCCATGTTGGGCCCCAATTCGAGCCACGTCGCAGGCCGCAGGCAGGCAAGTCTGGGGACCCCCGTTCCCAGAACGCCGACAGTATGGGGCCTTGGATCTTCAATATGGGCACCTTAATAAATGTCAAAACATCAAAATACTCCATAGGGCCTTCATCTGGTGCCTGGAACTTCTCAGGTTTGACTCTCAACTTGGTTATTTTGATGTGCCAAGTCCATGAAGATGCCAATACACCTACAAAGACCACAATAGCGTTGGTAGGACGAATAGGGTAGATGTGTGTATACGTGGTACGCATACACGGAGCCCTGGGCATGCACATACGAGCGCATACACCGTAGCCGTATTTATGCGTGCGTACGGTACAGGGCGATGTCTGAGCAAGGTCCTCAGCCGCACGCGCGCGTGGCCGGGTGAAAATGGATCGGGTCCGGCTGATAAAACCCGCAGAAAGGTGTAAAGACCAACGTGCGGAATAGGTCAGGGTTTTTTGGCGAATCAGCCTGTGGTTGAGTTAGTTAGGTGGACAGTGGTATCCCCAATCCATCAGGGTTCAAATCCTGGTGCTCGCATTATTCCTGGATTTATTTCAGGATTTCCGGCGATACGCTTTCAGTGGGAGGAGACGTTCCCGTCGACGACGAGGCGCCTACGGTAACTTCGTAAATCTCAAGATGATATGCCGGCTTAGTCTTTCGGAGGTGCTCATAGGGGTAGGGTGTGCGTGTGTGCGTTCATAGGGGTGAGTGTATGCGCGTGTATATGAGCGCTTGTGTCTGTACTAATGCTAAAAAAAAGTCAGGGTTTTTTGTTTTTTTGCGTACAGTGTGCCAGTGTGCGTAGGGCCTGGCTAGGGAGTGGTACAGTACAGTACTACCAGCCAGCGAGTCGGAGTCTATTGGCGGTGGGCACGGGAGAGAGAGAGGGGGAGACCAGCGACCAACCAGGCCTCGGGTCTGGGCTGAGCTCTAGCTAGGCCTAGGCCTAGGCGTAGGCCTGCGGTTGCACGTGATCCAAGGCCGCTTTGTCAGTCGCTCGCTCGCTCGCTGCGATCACTCACCGACTGAATAAAGTTGCTCTGCTGCCACAAGTGAAAGGCCTTCATATACTCTTCGCTTCGACTCTCACCTCACCTCACACAAGGGTCCCCCTCACACAAACACGCTCTCGAGATTTTTTTTCTGCCATGCATGATCGCCTCTCTCTCTCTACATCTTTTTCCCACTGCCCTCTCGGTGTCAGTCACTGTGCGATCCGGGGGGCCCTGGATCGATCGATGGCCTGCCTCCGCGTGCAGACAAGGTTCCCAGTTACGATCCTCAGCCCTTTTTTTTGGTGAGTGCGATATGGTGGTGTCTGGCGTGGCGTGGCATGCGCCAGTGCACCATCCTTAACACCGCGTATGTCTCGCGAAAATAATGATGCTCCAAATCCTACCCCGTCCCAAAAAGAAAACGAAAAGAAAAAAAAAAGAAAAAATATGTGTTTATGGTGAAATTTTCAGGCAGCGGGCATAGTGGTAATTTCCACCAATTCTCAGCCTCCAGTTGCTTTTGAGTGGCACCACTTCTTTTTTTCCAAAAAGAAGGCGTACCCCTAGCCTCTGCATCTCTTGATACACACAGTCATTTATTAAAAATTAAGTTACTTCTACTCTTTGGAGCAGTAGATATACAGTAATAATGGAAGAGGGCAAGAGGGGAAAAATACTTACTGGAGTGTGGAGTCTACAGGAGACTGGGTGGGTAGGCTAGGACAAGAGGAGAGATGAGACTTGTGACCATGGTTAAAAGCTGGGGTAGCATAGCTGATGAAAAAGGTCACGGGACAAAGGGGCCGTACTAGGAATCTACAGGAGTTGCACATGACCCCACGTACACGTACACCACACACACCAGTCAGTGGCCGTGCCCACCATGCCACTGTGTGCGGTCCGCTCCCCTTTCAGGTACCACCTATACAGTAGACAGACTGGACCCCAACCAATCACTTCCATGTTCCACTCTCTTTTCGCTCCTCCTTTTTCTCTTCACTTCTCCTTCGCACTCTCACAACATACTATGCGAGCGATCCATCCAAACCACACCGCAACATACTCTCTGCAAAACCACGAGCACCAGGGAGCTCCTTTTCAAAATAGTACAATTTTCCACAACGTGAGAAAAATCGAAATATCCTGTCAACACTCGTACACATGTTGTATATCACGTATGTGCAAAATTTCTTAACAACATACTCCCTCAGTTTCTAAATGTAAATCTTTTTAGAGATTCTAATTTGAACTATCTATATAGACATATTTTAGAGTATATATTCATTTATTTTGCTTCACATGTACTAGTTCATATTAAAATCTCTAAAAAGACTTATTCCCTCCGTCCCATAATATAACGCTCTTATATTATGGATGGAGTATTTAGGAACGGAGGAAGTACTTTCACACAAGGCATACAAAAGAAAAGACAAATATGTATTTCTAAAATGCCTTCTCAACTTTTAAAAATTTAAAGCACCAAGCTCCTTGGAGCTCGGTCACCAAAAGTCCACACTCCTGAAAAAAAACACCTTATGTAGTGCTGCGTTAAGTTCAGCAAACAACATGGACACACCATGATTTCAACACGAAACCAACATTTATTCAGGACTCCACTTCGGAGCGGAAAAAACTCCAAAATTCTCCTTATTCGGGCATTACATAGTTTCACAGCGCAGATAACGGTGGCATTCCTCTATGTTCCTGATCATCTCGTTTTTCTAATGTTCAACGTATAACGGCTCACTCTACACGTGCCCATAAGGAAGTACTCATGTCTATAACATATCCCCAGCACATACACACAAAACCATACAAGAACAAGCTGCTTATGTTGCTTGGCGGGTCATTCATTCTTCTTCTCGAATTTTGCCTTGTCAGCGCCACTGTACGGAGCAACGTGATACGCGTACTGCTGGAGAACTGAGAAAATGACCATTTCCAGGATAATCAACACATTCTGGATTGCCTCCTGGATGTGCTCCACGTCCAGCCAGAAATGGTGAGATTGAATAACCCCTACACCAGCCAAAACATCCAACGCACAGCCCTGCAAAAACACAATACCATTCAAGATTCAGGAGTTTGATCATATTTCATTTGATAGAGAAAGTAACTGTGTTACAAAATGGAACAGGTGTTGTATTCGGATATTGCTTTTAATTCCCTACAGTGAACAAGTGCATGTTAGAATGTTGCGTGAAGCATCCATAGACAATAGGGTTCACTCACAGCTCACAATAAAAGTCCACAGAAAATCTCTACTGCAACGAAGTTGTGCGTTAAAAAGGTGAACCAGTTAACTGATTTATACTCGTAAACATTTACGGCAAGGCATGGGAAACTAAACTGCAGATGAAACTCCTAGATTGATAATCATCAGCTATAACAAAATAAGGTGATTAAATACCATGCAGAGCAAAATCCAAAGAGTGAGTGAGAGAAGAAGCTTTGCGCAAAATCATCACAAATATGGAAGGAACATAAGGTCTAAACTATCAATCAACATTACTAAACCAATATCGCTTCCTCAGCCAAATGTTCAGACGCAATAATTAAGACAAACTGGTGTACATTACATCAATAGCATTCAGATACACAGAAAACTAACCCCAAAGATATTTATAAGAAAATTAAGTCTTTCCAGCCAGCAGAGGATGTGATTTTTACCTGCCAGAAAGAGAAGAAGACTATCCCTTTGATGCACAAGAACTTAGCAAGAGGCTTGTGAGGTGCCAGCTCCTTAGCAAACAAGTGATAGAATATGACCAAGGCATATAATGCCATGGAGACTGAAAAGTTAAGTATAATTGTGAAGGTCCAGCTGACCCAGCTGGGGTACAACCCAAGCAGCTGAAGTGCAACAATCAGAATGGAGCATACTGGCCTAACAACAACAAATTGCCAGGTCCAGTACTTCAGAAGCTTAAGTGTCTTGTGCTCCAACCGAACATTACGGGGCTGCCAAAGTGAAGCATATAGGTTACTTTCAGTACACACAAAGTAAAACTACTGGACAAGGTGTAAAGCCTAAATCAACAGTATTGCCAATAGCTTCCAGATTACATATGCCGGTTATAGGTGCAAATATGCAATTATGGACAAATGATGCAAAGGAAGGTTCAGAAGACAACAACATTCAAATGCATATAGGAAAATTTAGTGAACAACACATGAAGAAATGGAGGTTAAAATCATAATTTAAGCATGCATGACTACACATAGGTACATGCTTCAATTAAACAGATATTACTAACTGAATTAGTACTTTGTGGATGGAATATATAAACCTTTCTGTTAACACCATGAATCCTTTTAATATTATTGAGTAATACAGCATCCTTCAGATATGGTAAGGCTCAGTACGGGTATGCACCTAGGACCCCTTATTAATTTGTCATTAATAGTGCAGGTTGCATTACAAAAATTCAAGAGCAGATTACCGGAACACTCATCAAATATTCTATAAGTGTATAGAAGGGTGTAAGAAAGATACCAGGAAAAGAGAAACAGGGAAAGAATGATGAAGCACCCTCCCTTTGATTTCATCAGGTACAATGTTTCTACTGATAGATATATTTAAGTAGCTGTACATCAATGCCAGAAACTTAGCAATAACCTGCAGAATTGAAATAAAAAATAGAAGGAAAAGTGAGTGAAATCACAAACTTCAGGTGAAAAAATGCCATCAACCTAAGAGGACTCACCAGTGCTTCATAGCATTCTTTAACAGACTCCAAGCATGTAAAAAATGTTTTGCTTCCCTTAATATCCAGAAGACCAGCAAAGGAAGTTATAGCATACAATGGAGGCATCAGCACTATAATGAGTATAGCCTTCTGCTCTTTGGGATTTTTCCAATAGAAAAGATGCTGTGATACCAGCTGTACTGTGAAATGCATAGACAACATTACACAACAAGCTGCTCCAAGGAGGGTAAGAGTTGGAGGATCCATTTTCGTAAGATCCATCCCCGGGAACATCGACATAGTGCCTGAAGATATAGATACCCATATTAATTCATCAGGGATATGAACTTAAGCTAATGATTATTCAAAAATACATAGCATGAGAACAACAAAACACCAAGATCATTCCATTTGTATGATCATTTTTTGAACGCAAGTTGGGTTCTAGGTTCATACTCTAAACTGCTTCACATAATAATGTTTCTGTGATTAAGTTTGGTTGGCGAGGCATTTTTTAACTCCATTTTCATAAGCGTGGAAGCAAACATAAAGCAGAACACAATGAACACATAACTCAAAACGTAATGAGCCGATATTCAAATTATCTTATGCCATACTAACAAATGCATAGCAAGATATGTCAGAGATTTTCTACACTAATGAAAGCAGGTCAAGATATTCCTCAAAGAACTTCCACCGTGTGCAGTAATTACATCACCAACCCAGTGATTACAGGTAGGTGGACTGAACTGTCAGTTGATTGGTATGAAACAACAAAAAAGAAGGCACCAGGTGGGAATGAAATACCTTGCAATTGTGATATTTTTATTGATGAAAGTTCTCTGGAAAATGAGCAAATAAAGAACGGACACTTTATGATACTATTATTCATTTCCAGTATTAATATTTTGATAATGGACGCTTCTATTTATAGAAGGGTTCGAGTCCTGGAAACAGCCTCTTGCAGAAATGTAGGGAAAGGCTGTTAGACCTTTGAACCTGAGCATTGATAGTTGTGGATGACACTAGGAGAGTTGGGACAATTTTCGTTGGTTTATTTCTCACACAATGCCATGCCCACCTGAGGGGTTGGGGATACATACTTATAGGCTGCTAGCCAGCCAAGCATATGCTGAGATGCTACTAAGATGCCAGTCTAAGATGCTGGTCTAAGATGCTATCCTAACTGACAGTCCTTGATGGTCAGGAACTCTATCCTAACTGCCACAAGGACCATGTGCTGCAGCCCCACAAAGACCCTAGTACACAGACTTATCCAACATTCTCCCCCTAAGTCTTGTACATCGTCTTGTGGGAGTGTTGAATCATCCCGATCCTGGAGCAAAGCTCGAGGAACTTGACCCTCCCAAGAGGCTTGGTGAGCAGGTCTGCGAGCTGATCCTTGGTGTTGATGTAGCTCGCCTCGATGCTCCCTTCTTCCACACAGCTGCGGATGAAGTGATACCTCAGCCGGATGTGCTTGCTCCGTTCGTGAAACACGGGGTTCTTTGCCAGGGCCAGGGTGGACTTGCTGTCCACCAGGAGCTGCACCGTTCTGGTGTCTTGAACGAGAAGATCACCAAGCAGTCGAGCGAGCCAAAGCGCCTGAGTGCAGGCGGTGGAGGCTGCTATGTACTCAGCCTCACAGCTGGACAGGGCCACCACCTGCTGCTTGACTGATTGCCAGCTCACGAGACACTTGCCGAGGAAGAGGAGAATCCCGCTCGTGCTCTTGCTGGTGTCGATGTCGCCGGCGTGATCGCTGTCGCTGTACCCGACGAAGTGTGCTGCCCCCGGACACCTAGGATAGTGGAGGCCGTGGTCGAGGGTCCCTGCTATGTAGCGGATGATCCTCTTCACTGCCTGCTGGTGTTCCGACGTCGGTCGCTCCATGAACCGACTGACGTAGCCGACGGAGAATGCTAGGTCCGGCCGTGTGTGGGTGAGGTAGCGAAGGCTCCCCACAAGGCGGCGGTACTGCGTAGCATCCACTTCCTCCGTCGTGCTGTCGCGGCTCAGTTTCAGCCTCTCCTCCATCGGAGTGAGAGCTGGATGGCAGCCGGTGAGCCCAGCTAGCTCAATGATGCGCTTGGCGTAGGCGGACTGTCGAAGCGCGATCCAGGAGTGATCCTGGTGCACCTCAATCCCTAGATAGAAGGAGAGGAGCCCCAGATCACTCATCTGGAAGGTGGCCTTCATGTCTTCCTTGAATGCCGCTACTTCTGCATCTTTGGTGCCGATGATCACCAAGTCGTCAACATAGACGCCCACCAGCAGGGCATTTCCTCCACTGCCCCGTCGGTAGACAGCGGCCTCATGCGGGCTTTGCTCGAAGCCCATCTTCTTTAGCGTGGAGTCCAGCTTGGCGTTCCACGCCCTAGGTGCTTGCCGTAAGCCATAGAGGGCCTTGCGCAGGCGGAGTACCTTGCCCTCCTGGCCGGGAATCGCAAAACCCGGTGGCTGATGCACGTAGACTTTCTCCTTCAAGTCACCGTTGAGGAATGCCGACTTGACATCCATGTGATGGACACGCCAGCCCTCCTGGGCAGCCAGCGCAAGAAGAAGTCGCACGGACTCCATCCGTGGTTCGCCGTCCTCACACGCGAGTTGTAGCTGCGCCTCCAGGTCACGTGGCATCAGTCCCGGCACCGGCTGGTCGCCGAGTAGATCATCCATCATGCGATACCGCAGCTGTTCGCCTCCATACCACGCGTCGACCCGCTCCTCGTCGTGAGTGAGCGGGGAAGCGAACTTCATCGGGTTGTGCTCTGCGTGAGCTGGTGCTGATGAAGACGAACCCGGAGTGGCGACCGCCGGGGCTGGAGTATGCGGCGTCGCCAGTTGTGGTGCCGTCGGCGTAGCGGGCACCGGAGTCGATGTAGTTTTGGGGGCCGGGGTAGACGTGCCCGGCGGAGAGGAGCTGCTTGCTCCCCCGGCTTCCTTGAAGTGAGCGTACTCGACAATGAAGTCGTCATACGTCGGCGTCGCGCCGTCGTCCACCGCCTTGTCCCATTGCCACCCTCGCCCTTCGTTGAACACAACGTCTCGCGCCGTGCGCACACGCTGTGTCTTTGGGTCGAGGATGCGGTAGGCCTTTGAGCCCTCCGCGTAGCCGATGAAGACTCCCGGAGTGCTCCTGTCGTCGAGCTTGCCGATGTGGCCAAGCTCCTTAGGAACGCAAGACAGCCAAAAACCCGCAAATGGGAGACCGCCGGCTTCCGCCCATGCCAGGCCTCATACGGTGTCCTGCCGTCGAGTGCCTTAGTAGGCGAGCGGTTGAGGATGTAGACGGCCGTCAGCACCGCCTCTCCCCAGAAAACAGCCGGCATCCCTCGCTGCTTGAGGAGAGCCCGAGCCATCCCCACAACCGTCTGGTTGCGCCGCTCGACGACTCCGTTTTGTTGCGGGCTGTACGGCGCGGAGTAGTGGCGCTGGATGCCCTCATCAGCGCAGTACGACGCGAATTCAGCCACCGTGAATTCGCCACCGTTGTCAGTGCGCAACACGCGCAATTTGCGGCCGCTCTCCGCCTCCACACCAGCCTGCGCGCGCCTGATGGCGTCCGCCGCTTCTCCCTTGCTGCCGAGAATCATCGCCCACATGTAGCGAGAGAGATCGTCGACGAGCAGCAGGAAGTAGCGTCGACCTCCTGGTGTGGCTGGCGTCACCGGTCCGCACAAGTCTCCGTGCACGAGCTCCAGCTTCTCCTTGGCCCGAAAACTCGCCTGTTGGGGAAAGGGGAGTCGTCTCTGCTTCGTCAGTACGCAGATGTCGCAGAACTGCTCCACATGGTCGAGGCATGGCAGGCCTCGTACCATCTCCTTGGCACTTAGACGCTTCAGGGCCTCAAAGTGAAGATGCCCAAAGCGCTCATGCCATTGCCACGCCTCGTCGTCCCGACGGACAGCGAGACAGACCGGTTGTGCCACCTGCACATCAAGGACGTAGAGTCGATTTCCACCTCTGGGTACCTTGGCGAGAAGGCGACCCTGGCGATACCAGATGCGTAGGACCCCATGCTCAATCAGCACGCGTGAGCCGTTCTCATCCAGCTGTCCCAAGCTGATGATGGAGTTCCTTAGCGCGGGGATGTAGTAGACACCGGTGAGCAGCCGGTGCTCTCCCGTCTTGGTGGTGAAGATGACGGAGCCGACGCCCTTAATTTCCACAGCGGAGGCATCCCCAAACTTGACGGAGCCTCGTGCATCGGAATCGAGCTCGGCGAAGAATTCCCTTCGACCGGTCATGTGGTGGGTGGCGCCGGTGTCAAGGCACCACCCCATAGTCTTGTCCTTCCCGGAGGCATCGCCGAGAAGAGCGTGTGCCTTTGGCTCGTCGAGGTGGATGAGAGCTTTTGCGACTAGTGTCGCTGAAGATAGCTCAATGCTTGCATGCGCCATGAACAGAGCCGTCTCCTCCTCCTTCGCCTGTGCGACGTGAGCCTGGCCTTGTCGTGGTTGCCGACACTCATTGGCCCAATGGCCAAACCGGCCACAGTTGTGGCAGCTGTTGTCTTGTGCCGGCTTGGGCTTGCCAGCAGCGCCGTCCTTGGCGCCTCCGCGGGCGTCCCCTTCGGCACGTCCTTGTGCCCTGCCCGGGGGCCCTCTTCGCGTCTTACGCTGCTTGCCACGCTTGCGGCCGCCCGTCGTGGAAGAAGGCTCCCCCTTCTTCCTGTCACCAAGGCTGGCATCCCACGGCTCCCGAGTTAGGAGCAGCTTCCCGCCGGTGGTGATGGGCCCCGAGGAAGGTTGTGGCTCGTCGGTGTCGACGACCTTGAGGCGACCTATCGCCTCCTCGATTGTCATCGTGGAGAGGTCCAGCAAGGACTCGATCGACCGAGCCATCTGCTTGTACTTCTCGGGGATGCACCGAAAGAGCTTCTCGACAGCTCTCTCCTCGGTGTAGGTGGCATCACCAAACTTCACCAACTTCTGCAGCAGAGTGTTGAGACGGAGAGCAAAGTCATCAACGTCCTCACCTGGCTTGAAAGCCAGGCTCTCCTGTCGTGGTTCTAAGTATGACAGTGAGGTAGGGGGGGTGTATGAAGAGGCTAGACCTTAGCTATTGGAAAGTTGTAAGCACGCAAGGTTTACGAGTTCAGGCCCTTCTCGGAGGAAGTAACAGCCCTACGTCTCGGTGCCCGGAGGCGGTCGACTGGATTATGCGTGTGTAAAATGACAGGGGTGCCAACCCCTGATACTGAGGAGGGGGATGGCTTATATAGAGTTCGCCAGCCCTCTCCTGCCCTCAGTAATGCAGGGTTTAAGGTACATTTAAGGTGGGCGTTACTGATAACGTCCCTAATAAAGTGTCATAATAATCATAAAGACTACTTAATAGCCGACCGTTTGCCTGCGGAGTGACTTGAGGTCTTCTGGCAGTCGAGTGGTTGGCTTCTTGGTCGAGTGACAGCTTCTTGGTCGAGTGACAGCTTCTTGGTCGAGTGTCTTCAACCCGTCGAGTGGGATACCTTCAAGTTGATTGAAAGGTGACTTCTTCTAGGGATGTCCTATGGTACGGCTCTTTAGGACGGGTCCGTGTCCCTACCGTAGGTACATGACTTCATCATTAGCCCCCGAACGGATTGAGGCTAGAGTGAGAAAAGGGGTTAGGGACCTTTCCGACCGATCTTTCGGGTTATTATGGGTGCTTCGTTCTGGGTCGACTGTCACGGATGACGTCATTAACCTCTTTCAGTCGCCTTGATCCGTTCCAGGCCTTTCGTCGAATGGATTTCTTTACCTGTGAGGCATCGAGCGCCAGTGTGCGCGGGATTTCCGTTTCGTCAAGTTGTTCTGCAGCCAGCGGAGATCGCGGGATTCGAATTTTTTGGGAAGCGCGCGGAACGGGGACGGCCGCAGTAATCGGGAGCGACAGTGCGAAGGCTCCTCGATCTCCACGCCGCCTTTTTCGCCACGTACTGCGCGCGCGCCTGCCACGGGATTTGACTGGATAGCTCGGGCCCACTTGTCGGCCACTCGGAAGCGGCCCCTTATAAGTAGCTGGCTCGGAGCCCTCCAACCGTGCGCGTGCTCATCTCTTCCCCTTCTTTCTTTGTTTCTCCGTCGTCTCCCCCGCTTCCTTCGCTCTCGCCCAGCCACCACAAACCAGATCGAGACCTCGCCGGCGACGATGATGAAGGGCAAGACGACCGCTCTGGAGCGCGCGAAGAAGGCGGCGGCGGCGGGGAAGGGGAAGAAGTCTGCGCGCGGCGGATCTTCCTCCCGGACGGCCCTGCCCAAAGGGTGGATCCAGGGCGACTGGATGCCCTCGGTGCTCCGTCAGGAGGACCTCGACGACCTGGTCGAGGGAGGAGCCATTCCCCACAAGGCTGCGCGTCTTCCGGGGGGAGAAATCGAGCCCCAACCACGCGACGGTGAGTGCGTGCTCCTGGCGACTCATATTGACCGAGGGTTTTCTCTGCCGCCCAACTCTTTCTTCCGCAACTTCTTGAACTTCTTCGGAGCGCAGCTCCATCACTTTACTCCGAACTCCATAGTCTATCTCGCCGCCTTTATTTCTATGTGTGAGGCGTTCCTGGGGTGCCGCCCACACTGGGGGCTTTTCAAGCACATCTTCACCTGTCGCTCTCAGTCGGTTAAGAAGGCCAAGTCGAGTGACGAGAGGACACAGGTGATCCAGCTGTGTGGGGGCTTGGCGATCCAGACGAGGGGGAAAAGCTGTTTTCCCTCCATTACCTTCCCGGAGTCAGTTCGAGGCTGGCAGGCGACTTGGTTCTACTGCCAGGATCAGGTGACTCCAGGGCAGTCGACTGGACTCCCACCCTTCACCCTCGACCGAGCCGAAAAGCCTGCTTCTCTAAAGGTGACGCCCGAAGAAAAGGCCCAGGTCAAGATACTGGCGGGTCGAGTGGTTGAACTTGTCCGTGAGGGCGTGACGGGGATGGATCTGCTGGAAATCTTCCTCAAGAGGCGAATCCAACCACTCCAGGCTCGGGACCACCCGATGTGGCTGTACTCTGGCCTCGAGGACACCACTCGGATCCACCCGGAGGAGGTCACCGACGAGATGTTGGAGGGGTGGCTGTCAAGCATCACGGGGAACAAGGACAACCCCCGAGGAGCTAGGAGGGTCATTCCACTCGACAGCTCGTATGAGGTCGACCAGGTGCGTTTTTATGTTTCCGACTGAAATCTTCGTTTTCTGCATTGGTCTTCTTTCGAGCGGGTCACTGACTTTCCGTTTTGTCTGCTGTCTTTCAGGCGACCACTGAGATGTATTCGACGCCCAATGGGGCACAGGGGTCGACTGAGGAAGGAGAAGGGAGCGGAGGTGAGAGCGGGGACGACCAGGGCGAGTGGGAGTCAGACGGCGAAGGAGAGGGAGGCGATGACGTCTTCTCCAGCGAAGAGGAGGAGGAGGAGACCGAATCTCCCCGCCCGGAAAGGCGTCCAAGCTTGCACACGACCCGGCGCAGGGACGTGGCCAGGTGACTGCCTCCGTCAGGCCATCGTCGAAACGCCCTCGGACTTCTTCTCCAACACCGACTGGGAAGGTCCCCAAGCAACCACGCACGACGCTATCCAAGCCGCCCAAGACTCTGCCCAAGATGAAGATAACTGTCCCTGTTATTTCCGGGTAACAAATCTTGTCTTCCTTCGTCGATTGGAGGACGGATCCTCGGTCGACTCGTTATGCTTAACTGGCTGATTCTTCGAAATTTGCAGTGCTGCTACCTCCGAGGTCTCTGCCAAAGACGACGATCAAGAGATGGGGGACGCTGCTACCTCCAACCCTGGTACGATTATTGACGTTCTGTTTTTTGAGTTGACTTGGTCGTTTCTTGCAATTCTGGTCGATTGAAAGTTCTTCCTGCAGCCCCTCCTCATGTTATCGACCTCCCGGATGACGACGACCACGAGCCGCTGAGGATAGGGAGGACCAAGAGGCCGTCGACTGACAGGACTCCCCAGCCTGCTCCGGCGCCTGAGGCCGTGGCTCGGGATGGCGGCGATGCCCCTCGGGCTTCTGTGACCTTTGCCAATCCCCTGTCGAGTGCGCAGCCCTCGGCGTCGACTGCCAATCCGACTTCGCTCTTTGTCGCGTACTCTGTCCCTGAAGACGAAGTGGCCGCTGCGAAGGAGGCCATACATCAGGCGGGGGTCATGATGGAACAGGTGAAGAAGGCTCGGGAGGCCAGCCAGGCAGCTTACGACGCAAGTTCGGCGCTTCAGAGCAACGTCCAGGTCAGTCGACTTGATACTTGATTGTTTGAAGAGTCTTTCTCCCTCTTTCTTTTTTTTTGAAGATCTTTGTATCTGTATCTGTACACCCACTGGGTGTGTTTTCTCTTTCTTGGAGTGTAGTCCCCGAGACTACGGTGGACTGCTGGCAGTCGACTGTAGTCTTTATATTGCGTTTCTGAATCTGTATTTCTTCACTCGGTTTGGTCTGGCCAGGTCGAGTGGGACCGTGTCCTGTCGACTGCGGGCAGTCGATTTTTTTTATTTTTTTTTTGGTCGAACCAGTGGGGGCACGCTGAGTGCACCCACTGGGTGTAGTCCCCGAGACTACTGTCGAATGTTTTTGATTCGGCTGTGGTCTTAGAAACGTCACCATTGTTCCTTAGTTACTCGAAAGCAACTTATCTCGAACGTCTGTCGACTGGTTTTTCTTTTTGCAGAAATCCTGCGAACTTGCCGCTCGCTATGCTGAATTGGAGAAGCAGAAGATTCAACTGGACCTTGATCTAGAGCTGGCCAGGACGGAGCTGCAGAAGGTCAGGGAGGGCGCCGCAGGTAAAGCGACTTTGTCGACTGATTTTGTTTTTAGGCTTGAGCATTCCTCTGCTGTTTCCGATTCGATCACCATTTCTTTGTAGGAGAATTGGAAAAAGCTTTGGCGAGGAAGGACCATGACCTGGCTGCTGCCCGCAAGGAGGCTGATGACAAGACAGCTCTGGCCGAACAGAAGCTGGCTTCGGTCGACCAGTTAGAAAAAGAGAACACCAGGTTGCAGACCGCTCTGACTGATGCCAACAGGCTGACTGCAAATTGGAAGAAGAAGAACCTCCTCTTGGGCGAGGAGATGGAAGGCATCGCTCGTAGGAGGGACAACCTGGAGAGCTACTTGAGGAGCCTCGCCAAGAGGCTGTACATCAAACTTGAAGGTGCACATCCAGTTTCGACTGTTTTTTACTTTTGTGTCGACTCAATTTTGCGATCGTTGGCTTATCTTTAGGTCTTGTATGCAGAATTCTGTCAGAACTTCGAAGAGGAGACCGGGCGGATCGAAACGGGTCTGGACCCAATCAATTCTCCGGTGAAAGATGATACTGCCATGAACCTGCTCCGACTGGAATCTCGAATCGACGGCGCCGTGGATTACTTGGCTCGACTGAAGGTTGCCATGTCGCGGATCGACTCAACACTTTGGCCAGAGTCCACGCTCCAGAACGATCTCGAGTCTCTGATGGCTCGACTTGACAAAATCCCCGATCGAGTGCAGGAGTGGAAGAAGTCTTCTGCCCGGTGCGGCGCTGATGTGGCTCTATCTTTAGTCCGCGTCCACTGCAAGGAGGCGCGAGAAGAAAAGTTGGCCGCCATCCAAGTCGCCAATACCAAGAGGCACAGCTTCCAAGACTTCATGGAGACCTTCATTGCTGCTGCCACTCGCATTGCGGACGGAATTGACCTGGATGAGTTCGTCGCTCCTGCCAGTCCTCCTCTTGAGGAATGAGAAAACTTTTATGTCTTTCCTTAAATTTGCCTCGGAATGCCGAGTGGACTTGTAATCGTTTAAACTCTGCCGAGCTGAGGGCTCGAGTACTTTGATTCGGGGCCCAGGGCCTTTTAAGCTTTATCCGAACTTAATTTCTTGCTGAATGTCTTCGTGGATGATTCGTCGAGTGAAACTTGATCTCCGTTCGAAGGAAAAGGTGACGACCGACCCACACCCTGTTGCTGTAGAGTGGGGTGGAGCGCACATTGTATTTGTGGCGGAGCTCTCCAGGAAAAGGTGGCAGTCGACCCACGCCCTATTACTGTAGAGTGGGACGAAGCTCACATTGTATTTGTGGCGGAGCTCTCCAGGAGAAGGTGGGTTTCATACTTAAGCGAGTACTGAACTGTACCTAAGCCCCCGAGTGGGAGGTTTGCTCTCCATTCGGTAGGATTTTTCAAACTTAGGCGAGTGTCTGACCGCGGCTAAGTCTCTTCGTGGAGAACTTAGGCGAGTGCCGAACTGCAGCTAAGCCCCCGAGTGGGAGGTTTGCTCTCCACTCGGTAGGATTTTTCAAACTTAGGCGAGTATCTGACCGCAGCTAAGTCCCTTCGTGGAGAACTTAGGCGAGTGTCGAACTGCAGCTAAGCCCCCGAGTGGGAGGTTTGCTCTCCACTCGGTAGGATTTTTCAAACTTAGGCGAGTGTCTGACTGCGGCTATGTCTCTTCGTGGAGAACTTAGGCGAGTGCTGAACTGCAGCTAAGCCCCCGAGTGGGAGGTTTGCTCTCCACTCGGTAGGATTTTTCAAACTTAGGCGAGTGTCTGACTGCAGCTAAGTCTCTTCATGAAGAACTTAGGCGAGTGCTGAACTGCAGCTAAGCCCCCGAGTGGGAGGTTTGCTCTCCACTCGGTAGGATTTTTCAAACTTAGGCGAGTGTCTGCCTGCAGCTAAGTCTCTTCGTGAAGAATTTAGGCGAGTGCTGAACTGCAGCTAAGCCCCCAAGTGGGAGGTTTGCTCTCCACTCGGTAGGATTTCCAAACTTAGGCGAATCGGATTCGCAGCTAAGCCCCCGAGTGGGAGGTTTGCTCTCCACTCGGTAGGGTTTTTCAAACTTAGGCGAATCGGATTCGCAGCTAAGTCACCCACTGGGGGATTTTGGATACAAACAAAAGTGACAGCAATTATTGGAACACTCTTATTTCTGATAAAAATGAACTTCAGGAGTTTTTCTTATTACATCTGGTTTGAGGGCGGACTCAAGTGTAAAAGGGGCGGAGAAGCTCTGCGTTCCAAGCTCGAGGTTCGTCGATCTGTCGATCAACATTGTAAAGGTGATATGCTCCGTTGTGGAGGACTCTGGTGACGATGAAGGGGCCTTCTCAAGTGGGAGCGAACTTGTGAGGTTTCTGTTGATCCACTCGGAGGACCAGATCTCCTTCTTGAAAGGCTCGACTCTTCACATTCCGGGCGTGGAATCGACGTAAGTCCTGCTGATAAATGGTCGATCTGATCATCGCCATCTCCCTCTCTTCCTCCAAGAGGTCGACTGCGTCTTGCCGGGCCTGCTCCGCTTCATCTTCGGTGTAAAGTTCGACTCGGGGTGCATTATGAAGAAGATCGCTTGGCAGGACAGCTTCGGCTCCATAAACCAGAAAGAAAGGGGTCCTTCCAGTCGACCGGTTAGGGGTGGTCCTTAATCCCCACAGAACTGATGGAAGCTCGTCGACCCAAGTGCCTGCCGCGTGCTTGAGATCGCGCATCAGCCGAGGTTTTAGCCCTTTGAGAATCAGACCATTTGCTCTCTCAGCCTGTCCATTCGACTGGGGATGAGCGACTGAGGCGTAGTCGACTCGTGTGCCTTGAGAAGCGCAAAATGCTCTGAACTCGTCCGAATCAAAGTTTGACCCGTTATCAGTGATGATGCTGTGCGGGACTACATATCTGAATGTTAACCCTCTGATGAAACTGATAGCGGTGCCAGCATCGAGGCTCTTTATGGGCTTAGCTTCGATCCATTTGGTAAATTTGTCGACTACCACAAGTACATGAGTGAATCCACTCCTGCCCGTTCTTAGGGGGCCAACCATGTCCAATCCCCAGACGGCAAAGGGCCAGACGAGCGGAATGGTTTTCAGGGCTGACGCGGGCTTGTGTGACATGTTGGAGTAGAACTGGCACCCCTCGCACTTGTCGACTATCTCTTTCGCCATCTCATTTGCCCTTGGCCAGTAAAATCCCGCTCGGTATGCTTTAGCCACAATAGTCCGAGAGGACGCATGGTGACCGCAAGTTCCCGAGTGGATATCATTAAGGATTATTTGACCCTCTTCTGGCGTTATGCATTTCTGGCCGACTCCGGTCGCACTCTCTCTGTACAGCTGTCCCCTTATGACTGTGAAGGCCTTAGATCGGCGGACGATCTGTCGAGCCTCCTCCTCGTCCTCCGGAAGTTCTTTCCTTAGGATATATGCAATGTACAGGGGTGATTGCCAAGACTTCCATGATTAGGTCGACTGCTGCAGGCACTTCAACTTCAGTCGGATCTGTGGCACTTTTCGGCTGCGGGGCTTCTTCTGTGAAAGGATCCTCTTGGACTGACGGTGAGTGAATGTGTTCCAAGAACACGTTGCTTGGAATGGCTTCTCTCTTGGAGCCTATCTTTGCCAAGTCGTCAGCTGCCTGGTTTTTCAGTCGGGGGATGTGGTGGAGTTCCAACCCCTCGAACTTCTTCTCCAGCTTCCGCACTGCATTGCAGTATCCAGTCATTGCCGGACTCCTGACGTCCCACTCCTTCATCACTTGATTAACCACCAGATCTGAGTCGCCATAGACCATGAGGCGGCGGACGCCGAGTGAAATGGCCATGCGCAACCCATACAAAAGTGCTTCATACTCTGCTTCGTTATTGGAGGAATCGAAGTGAATCTAGAGAACGTATCTGAGCTTATCTCCTCGGGGGGAGACCAAAACTACCCCCGCGCCCGAACCATTCAGCATCTTGGATCCATCGAAGAACATAGTCCAGTGTTCCGAGTGAACTTGAGTCGGAAGTTGCTGTTCAATCCACTCGGCGATGAAATCCGCGATTGCTTGGGACTTGATAACTTTCTTTGCTTCAAACTTGATATCTAAAGGAAGGAGTTCAATCGTCCACTTGGCCACTCGACCAGTTGCATCTCTGTTATGCAGGATCTCCGATAACGGGGCGTCGCTGACAACTGTAATGGAGTGGTCAGAGAAATAATGTGCAACTTTCTTCGTGGTCATATAAATCCCATATACAAGCTTCTGATAGTGGGGGTATCTTTGTTTTGAAGGGGTCAAAACTTCAGACACATAATATACAGGGCGTTGAACTTTGAAGGCCTTCCCTTCCTCTTCCCGCTCGACCGTAAGTACTGTACTGACAACTTGTCCCGTGGCTGCAATGTAAAGCAGCAGAGGCTCTTTGCTGATTGGGGCAGCTAGCACCGGCTGGGTGGAGAGCAGAGCTTTGAGCTCTGCAAACGCTGCATCAGCTTCTGGAGTCCACTCGAACTTGTCAGACTTCTTCATCAGTCGGTAAAGAGGCAACGCTTTTTCACCGAGTCGAGAAATGAATCGACTTAAGGCGGCCAAGCAGCCTGTAAGCTTTTGGACATCATGCACACGTACAGGACGCTTCATCCGAAGTATGGTGCCAATTTTTTCAGGATTGGCGTCGATTCCCCGTTCGGAAACGAGAAAACCGAGTAGCTTGCCACCTGGAACTCCGAAAGTGCACTTTGATGGATTGAGCTTGATATCGTACCTCCTGAGGTTGGCGAAGGTTTCAGCAAGGTCAGCCCGCAGGTCGGAACCTTTCCGGGACTTGACTACAATATCGTTCATGTACGCCTCCACATTCCGACTGATTTGAGTGAGTAAACACTTCTGGATCATTCTCATGAATGTGGCTCCGGCGTTCTTGAGGCCGAATGGCATGGTGACGTAACAGAAGCATCCGAATGGAGTGATGAAAGCTGTTTTGATTTCGTCGGGCCCATACAGACGGATCTGATGGTACCCAGAGTAGGCATCTAGAAAAGACAATCTCTCGCATCCCGCAGTTGAGTCGACAATCTGGTCGATGCGAGGGAGAGGAAAATGATCTTTCGGGCAGGCCCGATTGATATGCTTGAAATCAATGCACATACGGAGTGACTTGTCCTTCTTGGGGACCATGACGACATTGGCGAGCCACTCGGAGTGGTAGATCTCTCGGATGAACTCAGCTGCTAAGAGCCGAGCCACTTCCTCGCCAATGGCTTGTTTTTTCTGGACGGCGGACCGTCGAAGATGTTCCTTCACGGGCTTGAACTTTGAGTCGACTCGCAGGCGGTGCTCAGCCAGCCCCATGGGAACTCCAGGCATGTCAGAGGGTTTCCATGCGAAGATGTCCCAGTTCTCACGGAGGAGCTGGATGAGCGCTTCTTCCTATTTGGAGTCGAGCGTCGTCGAGATGTGAGTCGGAGCAGCGTCGGGATCGGTCGGGTGAATGTGGACTGTCTTCGTTTCGCCAGCCGACTGAAAAGCCGACTCGGAGGCAGGCTTCTTAGCTCGCAGCAATTCACTCGGGTCGGCAGCCTTTTGGTACTCTTTCAGCTCGACCACTGCTATCTGAGCGTCGGCGATCTTTGATCCCTTCTGCACGGCCACTCGGTAATCCTCGAACCACGTGTCAGGCTTGGACTCACCGGTGAACTTGCTGATTCCAGTCGCCAGCCTGAAGTTGGGAGGGATCACCGCAGCCCTGATGGCTCGACTGAAACATTCAGGCCCCGAGGCGTGTGTCCTGCTGCCGGTGGGCGTATCTCTGTTGTGGCCCTCTCGATGAGCCCTGTTCCTGTCCACCAGACCTTGAACGAGGATGGATCTCGCGTCAAAGCCTGGGTCCCTGGGGTCGACTGGAATCCTCTGCCCAACGTTATGGGGGCGCCTGTCGTCTCGATGTCGAGGTGCATATGATCCACTCCTCGGGGGAGGGGACGGCACCCGACGTCTATCATCACGGTCGGGTCGGTGATCATATTGTTCATTTCTCCTATACTGATCGTGCCGGTCTCCACGTCCCTCACGCCTCGGGGGCGATCTCGGGCTGTGAGCCGACTGGACGGTTTCCGTTGCAACGGATCGACTGTGGATCCTGTCCCGCGACTGAGAGACGGCGGAATTCTGATTTCCCGCTGCTCGGAGCAATGCTCTGATCTGCAGCAATCCTCTGCCAGCCTCTGACTGAGAGGGCTGGATTGACTCTGCTATGCGGGCCGCGGCAGCCAGGTTCTGAACCGGAGTTCGGTACACCTGCGGCGGTGGGAAGAGCTGACGTCGACTGGATTCGGGAGCCTGCTGACGTCGACTGGACTCGGGAGCCCGCTGACGCGCCCGCTCGTCGAGAGCTCGCTGTAGATTCTCCAGTCGAGTGCGCTCGGCTAGATTAGCCAAGCGCGCGTCCTCCAAGGCCCGGGCCTCGAGGGTTTCTCCAACAATAGGGGTGTAGAGCGCGTCCATGTTCCGGCGGCGAAGCTCCTCCCGTTGTAATGACGTAAGAGGTTCGGGGAGGTATTCGTCGTGAGGGTGCGACGGATCGCCCCTATCGGCACCATCATCAGCGCGATGGAATCCAGGAGGACTGCGTGTCCCCTCGACCGCCAGAACCTCCGCCAAAGGGTCGCTGCTATCGCACTCGGATGCGGTCCCCGTGGAGCCAGTCAACAGATCGAACAGGCCACAGAGGGATTCGTCGGGCTCGATTGCCGCGACTTGCGGGTCGCCGACTGGCGGGCCGCGGCGTGCTTCATCCACCGCTGGAGCCTCGACCGACCCGAGCGCTTGCGCTGGCGGGAGACGGGACGGGGAGATGACACGGGAGTCGACCGATATGGGGTCGACGGCTGCCGCAGGAGGACGCCACGGACGCACGCGCGAAAGTGCGTCGCACCGCGGACGGGGAGCGCGTCGACGTCAAGCGGCGCCTCCTGGAGCCAGGCGGAGTCGTCGGCGATGAAAGTGAGTCCGCCGAGACGGATCTCGCGGCCCTCTGCCAAAGCTCCGCAGGAAAACATGATCAAGTGGATCGGAAAAATCGCAACTTCTCCAATTAGGCGCTAAGACTAAAGCCCCACGGTGGGCGCCAACTGTCGTGGTTCTAAGTCTGACAGTGAGGTAGGGGGGGTGTATGAAGAGGCTAGACCTTAGCTATTGGGAAGTTGTAAGCACGCAAGGTTTACGAGTTCAGGCCCTTCTCGGAGGAAGTAACAGCCCTACGTCTCGGTGCCCTGAGGCGGTCGACTGGATTATGCGTGTGTAAAATGACAGGGGTGCCAACCCCTGATACTGAGGAGGGGGATGGCTTATATAGAGTTCGCCAGCCCTCTCCTGCCCTCAGTAATGCAGGGTTTAAGGTACATTTAAGGTGGGCGTTACTGATAACGTCCCTAATAAAGTGTCATAATAATCATAAAGACTACTTAATAGCCGACCGTTTGCCTGCGGAGTGACTTGAGGTCTTCTGGCAGTCGAGTGGTTGGCTTCTTGGTCGAGTGACAGCTTCTTGGTCGAGTGTCTTCAACCCGTCGAGTGGGATACCTTCAAGTTGATTGAAAGGTGACTTCTTCTAGGGATGTCCTATGGTAGGGCTCTTTAGGACGGGTCCGTGTCCCTACCGTAGGTACATGACTTCATCATCTCCCACTCCTTACGAAGTGCCTGCAAAGTGGACTTGCGAGCACGGTCGCTGCCGATGCGTGCCGCGGCGATGGCATCCCAAGCTTCCTTGGCAGTCCGCTTGCTGGAAAGCGAGAACTGCATCTCGGGCGGGACTGCGGCGATGAGGGCGTCGAGCGCCCGTCGGTCCTCTTGGTGGTCGACGTTGCTGTCCTGGACTGCCTCCCACATGCGCCGCACCTGGAGCCTGACCTTCATGATCCCGGCCCACTCGACGTAGTTGGTTTTAGTGAGGGTAGGCCACCCAGCACTGGGACCAACATCCCTGACCACAGTCCGGACCTCGTAGAGGCCGCGGTCCTGGTCGTTGCAGCCGCCGTCGCGGTGCGCAGCTCCACCTGGAGCGCGGGCGTGCTCGGCTGCCCACTGCGCCGTCCGCTCTTGCGCCACTTTGGCGCGGTCTGCGTCAGCGCCGTCGTCCGCAGGCACGGAGCTGCTGGAGCTGTCGGAGCCGCCGCGGAGTGCTTTGGCATCCGCCGTAGCCTCACGTGTTGCGTTTGCTGCTGCTGCTTCTAACTCCGCCTTGGCTGCTTCTACCTCCGCTTTGGCTGCTGCCAGCTCCGCTGCAGCCAGCCTTGACACCCTTGCTGCCGCAGCAGCTGCTGCTACAGCTGCTCGCTCACGGTCCTCTGCCACGGCGCGCTCGGCCTCCTGCCGGCGCCGCATGCTCGAGGTAGCCGTGTGCTGAAAGCGACCTGCAGACATGGCTCGCTGCAGGGGGGTTGTTGCGTGAAGAGGCTGTTGACGACGAACTGCTGCTCGATAGTCCGGAGGGAGGAAAGTAATCAGAGGCAGACGGAGCAGCTGCTGCTACCGACTTGGGCTGCTCACAGAAAATGCTCAGGGTACAAGATAACGAGGCTCTGATACCACTTGTTAGACCTTTGAACCTGAGCATTGATAGTTGTGGATGACACTAGGAGAGTTGGGACAATTTTCGTTGGTTTATTTCTCACACAATGCCATGCCCACCTGAGGGGTTGGGGATACATACTTATAGGCTGCTAGCCAGCCAAGCATATGCTGAGATGCTACTAAGATGCCAGTCTAAGATGCTAGTCTAAGATGCTGGTCTAAGATGCTATCCTAACTGACAGTCCTTGATGGTCAGGAACTCTATCCTAACTGCCACAAGGACCATGTGCTGCAGTCCCACAGGACCATGTGCTGCAGCCCCACAAAGACCCTAGTACACAGACTTATCCAACAAAGGTTGCGTACTATCGACCCAAAGTGGTCGGACCCTGCGGAAGCAGGAGCTACGTGCACCGGGCTGCCCTTTTTTATGCTTCTATTTATCTCATCGCCGCGTCAAGCCAATACAACCACACAAGACTTTAAACAGACATGTCGCTCCCGCGGGCGACTCCGGGAGCCAACCCTAGCACCGCCTCTTCTCGACCCCTGCCCCAGCCTCTTTCTCCCGCGTGCTGGAGGTGTATGTTGCGGGGCGCGACCTCCCGCGGCGACGGCGTCTGGCCCTCCCCTCGACGGCCTGGCGTCCCGGTGGTGTTGCTCCCCCTCCCTGCAGCAACTCGTGGGGGTTCCTGGGTGGGGGGTGGGCGGGAGGACTCGCTGGCGACGGATCTGGTCCCCCCATCCCAGATCGGGGGGGGCGTGTGGGTGGTGGCGGGGCAGCCGGCGGGGCGCGACCTCCCGCAGCGACAACGTCTGGCCCTCCCCTCGACGGCCCGGCGTCCCGGTGGTGTTGCTCCCCCTCCCTGCAGCGGCTCGTGGGGTTCCTGGGTGGGGTGGGGGGTGGGGACTCGCTGGCGGCGGATCTGGTCCCCCCATCCCAGATCCGGGTGGTGGGCGTGTGGGTGGTGGCGGGGCAGCCGGCGGCCAGGCTCCTCCTTTCAGGGTGGAGGGCGTTGGGCGTCCATGGTCGGGGGTGGGGGGGAGGGGGGCTGCGTCTTCGGCAGCGTGTCGCAGCTGCTGCAAGGTGGCTCGGGGCTGCTCCTCGGGGACTCGGCGTGGATGTGGGCTGTCACCGTGTGGTGATAGCTCATGGTGGTGGCCTGGATCGTTTCACGATGGCGGCTGGTCTCCTCCGGCGTCAGCCCGTCGGTGAGCGGCCTGTGTCGCCTTCGATTCCTCTCCTCGTCATCCGGGCTCTACCTCCGTCGAAGGGCTGGCCCGCTCCCAGCTGCAGTCCATTGCTCGTCTCACGCCCGTGGCTGCGGGACAGAGCTCGTCTCGCGCCCAACAGCAGGACCGAGCTCGTCTCGTGCCCGACGTCTGGACCGAGCTCGTCTCGCGCCCGGCGTCTGGACGGGTCGATGGAGGCCAATTTTGGTCGGCCTTTTGGGTCTCAGCGTTCGGGCCGCCCAGGGGTGTGAAAGGCAAGGCCTTTCCACTCGTCTCTTTGGTTGGGGTAGTGACGGGCCTCGGATGAGGTGGTGTCAAGGTCTTGGATGCCGGGGCGGCGGCCCTGGTGGTGGTAGCACGGTGCTCATGGGTAGAGCCCGTGGCTTGGTGCTGCCCGGTGACCATGGTCGTGTGGGCGTCATGGTGGACGGGGTGTGGCGTTTGATGGCAGTGAGTGCTGGCTGGGGTGAAAACCTGTTCTATCTTCGGACGGACCGGCGGCAGCATAGCGCGTTCCCTTCTTGAAGGCGTCGTCGCGGCTCTCATCGGTCATCGTGTTGCTCCAGGGGAAACTCTGACCTCCGGGTCGGGCAGTGGCAGCGCGTTGGCGTCGTAACCTTCTTGGAGGCGCCGCCTTGCAGCACACGGTTCGTCATATGCGGCTTCATCTCTTCGCGGTGGCGTGTTCACGGTGGAGGACCACGATTGCTCTTGTAGTGTTGGGGGTGGTGTTGCTGCGCTTAGCGCCTATGTATCCCGCCTTGGGTGTGTGCATGTGTTGTCATGGGGTGCGTTTGTACTTGGGTTGTGGTTGATCATTGCTTTATATATAAAGCGGGGTGAAAGCCTTTTTCAATAACAGACATTTTATGGAAGCACAAACACCCAAAGCCCAATGAAGAAAAAACTAGACTAGTAGGGGGAGAAGCCCCTGCTGATTTTTAATAAAGAAGGAGATGTGAGACCCATGTAAGAACCGAGGGAAAGGTTGCGTACTATAGACCCAAAGTGGTCGGACCCTTCCCTGGACCTTGCGGAAGCGGGAGCTACATGCACTAGGCTGCCCTTTTTTATGCTTCTATTTATCTCATCGTCGCGTCAGGCCAATACAACCACACAAAACTTCAACAGACATTTCATGGAAGCACAAACACCAAAGCCCAATGAAAAAAACTAGACCAGTAGTGGGGAGAAGCCCCTACTGATTTTTAATAAAGAAGGAGATGTGAGGCCCGTGTAAGAACCGAGGTTCGAACCCGCAGAGGCTAGGAGGCAGCACTGCACTCTGAACACTGAGCTGAGAGCTCATCCACAGCCCAATGGTACTTTTTTACTCCCAATTCTTAGTTTTCATGGAAGTTTCAACCCTTCGGATTCTTAGGAACCATCTGCTTTGGGAAATTTTTGATTAAGAATTTGTACGAGTAATCATACAAACCATAAAGGGGCTAATGTCTATATGCTTAAATAAAAATAAAATGTAGGAAGCTGAACCGGACAAGGATAGTGCTGGATAGTAATTGCACTAAACCATATCAAATCCAGAAGCTGTCGGCGAAACAGACAGTAGGGAATACCGACTCCGTTTATACCCCCACCCACCACAAATAATTTTAAAGGACAAAGCTACCATGTTGCCTGAAGTGGATCTAGAAACTGGGTACCACCAGAAATGAGCATAACTGCATAAGCAAAAGATTTACACTACAGCTTAGATTGTTCCATTCAGACTGACTAAGCTCAGCTTCTTTCCAACAATGTTGAGGTACTATGGCTTTAGCACCTGGAACAAGTGCATCAAATTGAGAATCAGCTATGACTCAAAGCTGAATGCTGGCACACAATCAAGTAGTAGCGCTGGCACACAAGGAAGAATTATCTACTCCATCTGACTGTTTCAGGTTTGAGTCCTGGGCAAACCAAGGGATGTATGCAGGGCAAACCATTTATTTATTTTTTGCGAAGTCAGGGCAAACCATAGCATGACACAGCTACTAGCCGAACAGGCTACTCCTCGTTTCCCACATCAAACTTGCTTCCAATTTTCATGAGGCACTTATATCATTATAAGTGCAGTTAGAGAATTGGCATAGAAATTACCTGCATCACTCTGTAAATGTACTACTTTCCGCCACAAGCATATGAGCAATCAATACAACAAATAAGGTCCCGTTTGCGAGACAAGTCTTGACACTGTAAACTGTATACAGGGTATATTAAAAAAAACATCCAATAGCATGTGTATTTCCATTCCTTGTAAAACGATGTTTCGATGGACAGTAAATTGCATTTGCAGGTAGCCAGGTACTGACACGAGAAAACACTACCAAGAACTTCACCGAAACACTGCCTAATTGCCAATTCGCCCATGCCATCGCCGTCGCCGCACACAGCAAACCAGAGCGCGGTGCCGAGGGAACCCCAAGAGCAGAGACAGAGCAAGAGCAGGCCACCGCATCCAGATGCCAGCGGCGACGAACACAGCCTCCTGGAGAGTGAGCGGCGGGCACAGCTGAATCAGTGCATATTGGCCACGGCGACCGTGCTGTTGGTGCACGGGCGGCAGCGAAATCGGAAGCCGGCGGCGGTGAAATAGGGAAGACAGCGACGGGGTGGCGCTGAAATCGGGAGACGGCGATGGGGCGGCGTCCGTTGAGCAAGGGGCAGATGCAGGGATCCGCGTATTCTGCTGCCTATTCCATTCCTGGAATCGAGATTCGCAAGAAGGCAGGGATGGACGCGCTAAGCGGATCAAAACCAAAAAGCCCCGGAACCAAGGGAAGGGATCCACCGACAAAATGAAATCACCGGGGTGCTGTCTGCGGGGAGAGGAGCGAGAACTCTCACCTTGTTGGAGGATCTCCATGCGGGGCTTTGGCGCAGACGGGCAGTGGACTCTCTCTCTCTCTCTCTCTCGGTTCCTGCTCCGGTGCAGAGACTTGTTTGCCCTCCTCGCGACCCGCGTGGGAGCAGTTTTTTTTTAAGGAGTCAGGCCAATTCCACCGCACAACCCCAAACGGACGTCTGCTTTATCCGAATTTCGTTCGTTTGAGGTGGGATTTGAGATCGTGTCCGGGCGTGTTCTGGGATGCGGTGGTCGTGCGCCCAGCACGCGGCCGCATCCATTTGCCTCATTCTGTTCGTGTCTATTTAAAAAACCAAATGAACGTTTCAAATGCCAAGTCCTAGTTCAGGCCAGCGGCCTACACGTTCATTGCCGGCATCAGCCAGCGGTCGACAACACAGCCAGCCTCCAAAATGAATAGTTGTCGTCGCCGGCAGCGCAGACAGCGGACGGCAACACAACCGGCCACAAAAATGAATGTTTTTTCGCCGGCACATAGCCAGCGGCCCAGCGGGCGGGCGACACCCATGCCAGCATCCAAAAAAGAACGGCCACAACCGATTGGACGACCTAGTTCAGGCCTTCGGCTTCGAGCATCTCATTCTGCTTGGCCTCGAACCAAGCCCTCGTCTTGTCGCTCATCTTCGACAAGTCCACGCTCATGATCGCAAGGGCCACCTCCTTCGCTTTGGTGGCGGCGTTCGTGGCCTCGATGTCGAGCTGCCTCTGCCTGGCCTTGACGTTGTCGGCCTCGATGTCGAGCTGCCTTTGCCGGGTCGCCTCCTTCATTTCGATCTTCCTCCTCTTGACCGCCTCCTCCATCTCAAGCTTCTTTGTTTGAAGGTCTAGGTATTGCTTCATTTGCTTCTCCTTGCTTTGCCGCCTTTTCTCGTCCCTCACATCTTTTTGGGACATCATGCCATGCAAAGTGTCATGCAATGCCATGGATGAGGCATCACGTATGTCATCAACCTTGGAGTTGGTCTTGCCCCTCGGCCTCTTCAAGGCCTCGCCATCTCTACCTCCGACGTACTTGGCCGTCTTTAGTCCTCTCTTCCTTTGTAGTTCACGGTATTGGTCCTTGAACTTAGGGCAATTGTTGATAATCGTCCAACAATGCGTAAGAATGAATGGCTTGTCATTGTGTCGGTCCTTGAATGCCTCCAAAGATTGAAATGCCTAAATACATGATCAACAACAAGTGAACATGCAAACATATACACGGCCGAAGTGTCATGGCCGTAGCAAGGAAAGGGCTAGGAAGAGGAGAGCATACCATGTCCCCAACGCCGAGACCACTCACGGGTCGTGCTTCAACGCTCTCTAATGCGGCGCAATATTTGTTGCACTCTTGTTGGATGAACAACCATCTCTTTTGAATCGAGCCGATGCCACGATTGCTTGTAAATTGGTAGGACTCAAACATCTTCCTTTCATGGAATGTTTTGTGGATTCTCGTCCAAGAAACAATGCCCTTTTGTTGCGCGTCGGTCCTCGGATCTTGACTAGTCTCCATCCAAGCTTGGCAAATCAACTTGTCCTCATCTTGTGTGTATAAGCCCATGCGAATGCTCTTCCTCTTCTTTTGTGCTTCCGCTCTTTGGGTGAGCTCGTCGATGAACAGTGGCTCGCCACTAATATCAACGCCATTGCCTTCTTCTTCATCACCTTCGACATAGATGTCATCGTCTTCATGCCACGAGTCACCATGGTCGTAGCCAGCACGATCCTCGGCCTCTTCATCGGGCACGTACTCGGCGCGACCATCCTGACTTTGGATCTCCTCGGGGTCGTAGGCACGGCCATGCCCACCCTCGAAGATCACGTCCTCCATGTACTGGTTGTGGAAGGGGTCGTCGACCGTTGGCGTTGGGGTTGGCATTCCGTCAAACAAGACGCGGGGGGGGGGGGCGGCATGGTGCACGTGCCTGCTTTCTTTGCATCTCGACGAACGGCCGCCCGCCGCTGCTGCACCCAGGCGTGACGTTGAGGTCGATGACGGTCGCGGGGCGCAGTGTGGACGGAGCGAACAAGCCCACGTCCGGCGACGCCGAGAAACGGGTCTGGCCGTCGTGCCTTGGCAAAGGAAAGCCGGGCGACATGGGCGCGGCGCGCGACGTCGGCGACTGGCAGTGCATAGGCCGGGCGACCGACGAGCCTCTGCTCGCCGGGCCGACGGCAGTTGCAGGGAACCCGGCCGGACGGCCCATGCCAAGCATCAAGATGGTGTGCGCTTTGTTGACGAGGTCCTCCTTCTCGTCGGCAGCGGCCTTGTGCCGCGCGGCCTCCAGCTCCTCGCACTGGGCGGCGAACTTGGCCGCGGCGGCATTGACCTTGACGGCCGCTCTCCGTTCCCTCCTCTTCGCCGATTCCGCGTCCAACTTGGCGATCTTCTCCGGCGTGCACTCCGACCGCGGCTTCCTTGGCGCCTTCTTCTTCACCTTTGCGGGCGGGTCGACGGCCAGGCCGCCGGAACTCGGCGGGTCGACGGCCAGACAGCCGGAAGTCGGCGGGGCGTCGTCCATGGCCGGGGGAGAGAGGGGCAGCGGGAGGGACGTGGAAGGGTTTGGGAGAAATGGCGGCAAATGGGTGTGGGGGGTTTTGGTTTCTCCCACCGACAGGCGGGCTAGGGGAGGACAAGCGCACGCGTCCCGCCCGTCCGCGCGCTGTCCGTTTCACCCCAAAATCGGCGCAAACTTGGGCCGAGGATGGGTCGAAAGCGGACACAAAGCAGACAAAAGTCCTTTTGCGCCCGCACGCTGGGTCGTCTCGTTTATCCATTTTGAAGAAAATATGCCCTAAAGGCAGTAATAAAGTTATTATTTATTTCCCTATACCATGATAAATGTTTATTATTCATGCTAGAATTGTATTAACCGGAAACATAATACATGTGTGAATACATAGACAAACAGAGTGTCACTAGTATGCCTCTACTTGACTAGCTCGTTAATCAAAGATGGTTATGTTTCCTAACCATGGACAAAAGAGTTGCTATTTGATTAACGAGGTCACATCATTAGTTGAATGATCTGATTGACATGACCCATTCCATTAGCTTAGCACCCGATCGTTTAGTATGTTGCTATTGCTTTCTCCATGACTTATACATGTTCCTATGACTATGAGATTATGCAACTCCCGTTTGCCGGAGGAACACTTTGGGTGCTACCAAACGTCACAACGTAAATGGGTGATTATAAAGGAGCATTACAGGTGTCTCCAAAGGAAGATGTTGGGTTGGCGTATTTCGAGATTAGGATTTGTCACTCCGATTGTCGGAGAGGTATCTCTGGGCCCTCTCGGTAATGCACATCACTTAAGCCTTGCAAGCATTGCAACTAATAAGTTAGTTGCGGGATGATGTATTACGGAACGAGTAAAGAGACTTGCCGGTAACGAGATTGAACTAGGTATTGGATACCGACGATCGAATCTCGGGCAAGTAACATACCGATGACAAAGGAAACAACGTATGTTGTTATGCGGTCTGGCCGATAAAGATCTTCGTAGAATATGTAGGAGCCAATATGGGCATCCAGGTCCCGCTATTGGTTATTGACCGGAGACGTGTCTCGGTCATGTCTACATTGTTCTCGAACCGTAGGGTCCGCACGCTTAAGGTTTCGATGACAGTTATATTATGAGTTTATGAGTTTTGATGTACCGAAGGAGTTCGGAGTCCCAGATGAGATCGGGGACATGACGAGGAGTCTCGAAATGGTCGAGACGTAAAGATCGATATATTGGACGACTATATTCGGACATCGGAAAGGTTCCGAGTGATTCGGGTATTTTCGGAGGTACCGGGGAGTTACGGGAATACGGGGAAGAGTATTGGGCCTTAATGGGCTTTAGTGGGAAGGAGCCAGGAGATGGCGCGCGCCCCTCCCAAGTCCAGTCCGAATTGGACAAGGGATGGGGCGCGGCCCACCTCTCCCTTCCTTCTCCACTTCCCTCCTTTCCCCCCTTCTCCTAGTTGCACTAGGAAAGAAGGAGTCCTACTCCCGGTGGGAGTAGGACTCCCCTTGTCGCGCCAACTCCTAGGCCGGCCGCCCCTCCTCCCTTGCTCCTTTATATACGGGGGCAGGGGGCACCCCATAGACACACAAGTTGATCCTTGGTGATCGTTCCTTAGCCGTGTGCGGTGCCCCCTGCCACCAAATTCCACCTCGATCATATTGTTGCAGTGCTTAGGCGAAGCCCTGCGTCGGTAATACATCAAGATCGTCACCACGCCGTCGTGCTGACGGAACTCTTCCTCGACGCTTCGCTGGATCGGAGCCCGAGGATCATCATCAAGCTGAACGTGTGCTAAGAACTCGGAGGTGCCAGAGTAACGGTGTTTGGATCGGTCGGATCGGAAAGACGTACGACTACTTCCTCTACGTTGTGTGATCGCTTCCGCAGTCGGTCTGCGTTGGTACGTAGACAACACTCTCTCCTCTCGTTGCTATGCATCACCATGATCTTGCGTGTGCGTAGGAAATTTTTGAAATTACTATGTTCCCCAACAGTGGCATCCAAGCCTAGGTTTTATGGTTTGATGTTATTTGCACGAGTAGAACACAAGTGAGTTGTGGGTGATACAAGTCATACTGCCTACCAGCATGTCATACTTTGGTTCAGCGGTATTGTTGGACGAGACGACCCGGACCAACCTTACGCGTACGCTTACGCGAGACCGGTTCCCTCGACGTGCTTTGCACATAGATGGCTTGCGGGCGACTGTCTCTCCAACTTTAGTTGAACCAAGTGTGGCTACGCCCGGTCCTTGAGAAGGTTAAAACGGAGTCTATTTGACAAACTATCGTTGTGGTTTTGATGCGTAGGTGAGATGAGTTCTTGCTTAAGCCCGTAGCAGCCACGTAAAACTTGCAACAACAAAGTAGAGGACGTCTAACTTGTTTTTGCAGGGCATGTTGTGATGTGATATGGTCAAGGCATGATGCTAAATTTTATTGTATGAGATGATCATGTTTTATAACCAAGTTATCGGCAACTGGCAGGAGCCATATGGTTGTCGCTTTATTGTATGCAATGCAATCGCGATGTAATGCTTTACTTTATTACTAAGCGGTAGTGATAGTCGTGGAAGCATAAGATTGGCGAGACGACAACGATGCTACGATGGAGATCAAGGTGTCGCGCCGGTGACGATGGTGATCATGACGGTGCTTCGGAGATGGAGATCACAAGTCACAAGATGATGATGGCCATATCATATCACTTATATTGATTGCATGTGATGTTTATCTTTTATGCATCTTATCTTGCTTTGATTGACGGTAGCATTATAAGATGATCTCTCACTAATTATCAAGAAGTGTTCTCCCCGAGTATGCACCGTTGCGAAAATTCTTCGTGCTGAGACACCACGTGATGATCGGGTGTGATAGGCTCTACGTTCAAATACAACGGGTGCAAAACAGTTGCACACGCGGAATACTCAGGTTATACTTGACGAGCCAAGCATTACAGATATGGCCTCGGAACACGGAGACCGAAAGGTCGAGCGTGAATCATATAGTAGATATGATCAACATAATGATGTTCACCATTGAAAACTACTCCATCTCACGTGATGATCGGTTATGGTTTAGTTGATTTGGATCACGTGATCACTTAGAGGATTAGAGGGATGTCTATCTAAGTGGGAGTTCTTAAGTAATATGATTAAATTGAACTTAAATTTATCATGAACTTAGTCGTGGTAGTTTTTTGCAAATCATGTTGTAGATCAATAGCTCGCGTTGTTGCTTCCCTGTGTTTATTTTGATATGTTCCTAGAGAAAATTGTGTTGAAAGATGTTAGTAGCAATGATGCGGATTGGATCCGTGATCTGAGGTTTATCCTCACTGCTGCACAGGAAGATTATGTCTTTGATGCACCGCTAGGTGACAGACCTATTGCAGGAGCAGATGCAGACGTTATGAACATTTGGCTAGCTCAATATGATGACTACTTGATAGTTTAGTGCACCATACTTAATGGCTTAGAATCGGGACTTTAAAGACGTTTTGAACGTCATGGACCATATGAGATGTTCTAGGAGTTGAAGTTAATATTTCAAGCAAATACCCGAGTTGAGAGATATGAAGTCTCCAACAAGTTCTATAGCTAAAAGATGAAGGAGAATCGCTCAACTAGTGAGCATGTGCTCAGATTGTCTGGGTACTACAATCGCTTGAATCAAGTGGGAGTTAATCTTCCAGATAAGATAGTGATTGACAGAATTCTCTAGTCACCATCACCAAGTTAGTAGAACTTCGTGATGAACTATGATATGCAAGGGATAACGGAAACGATTCCCAAGCTCTTCGTGATGCTGAAATCGACGAAGGTAGAAATCAAGAAAAACATCAAGTGTTGATGGTTGACAAGACCACTAGTTTGAAGAGAAGGGCAAAAAGGGAAGAAGGGGAACTTCAAGAAGAACAACAAGCAAGTTGCTGCTCAAGTGAAGAAGCTCAAGTCTGGTCCTAAGCCTGAGACTAAGTGCTTCTACTGCAAAGGGACTGGTCACTGGAAGCGGAACTACCCCAAGTGATTGGCGGATAAGAAGGATGGCAAAGTGAACATAAGTATATTTGATATACATGTTATTGATGTGTACTTTACTAGTGTTTATAGCAACCCCTCGGTATTTGATACTGGATCAGTTGCTAAGCGTAGTAACTCGAAACGGGAGTCGCAGAATAAATAGAGACTAGTTAAGGGTGAAGTGACGATGTGTGTTGGAAGTGGTTCCAAGATTGATATGATCATCATCGCACACTCCCTATACTTTCGGGATTAGTGTTGAACCTAAATAAGTGTTATTTGGTGTTTGCGTTGAGCATGAATATGACCTGGTCATGTTTATTGTAATACGGTTATTCATTTAAGTAAGAGAATAAATTGTTGTTCTGTTTACATGAATAAAACCTTATATGATTACACATCCAATGAAAATAGTTCGTTGGATCTCGATCGTAGTGATACACATAATCATAATATTGAAACCAAAAGATGCAAAGTTAATAATGATAGTGCAACTTATTTGTAGCACTGCCGTTTAGGTCATATTGGTGTAAAGCGCATGAAGAAACTCCATGCTGATGGGCTTTTGGAATCACTTGATTATGAATCAGTTGATGCTTGCGAACCATGCCTCATGGGCAAGATGACTAAGACTCCGTTCTCCGGAACAATGAAGCAAGCAACAGATTTGTTGGAAATCATACATACTGATGTATGTGGTCCGATGAATATTAAGGCTTGCAGCAGGTATCATTATTTTCTGACCTTCACAGATGATTTGAGCAGATATGGGGATATCTACTTAATGAAACACAAGTCTGAAACATTTGAAAAGTTCAAAGAATTTCAGAGTGAAGTTGAAAATCATCGTAACAAGAAAATAAAGTTTCTACGATCTGATCGTGGAGAAGAATATTTGAGTTACGAGTTTGGTGTACATTTGAAAAATTATGGAATAGTTTCGCAACTCACGCCACCCGGAACACCACAGCGTAATGGTGTGTCCGAACATCGTAATCGTACTTTACTAGATATGGTACGATCTATGATGTCTCTTATCGATCTACCACTATTGTTTTGGGGTCATGCATTAGAGACAGCTGCATTCACGTTAAAAAGGGGCACCATCTATATCCGTCGAGACGACACCTTATGAACTATGGTTGGCAAGTAACCAAAGTTGTCGTTTCTTGAAGTTTGGGGTTGCGATGCTTATGAGAAAAAGTTTCATCCTGATAAGCTCAAACCCAAATCGGAGAAATATGTCTTCATAGGATACCCAAAGGAGACTGTTGGGTACACCTTCTATCACAGATCCTAAGGCAAGACATTCGTTGCTTATAATGGATCCTTTCTAGAGAAGGAGTTTCTCTTGAAAGAAGTGAGTGGGGGGAAAGTAGAAAACTTGATAAGGTAATTGTACCTTCTACCTTATTGGAAAGTAGTTCATCACAAAATCTGTTCTTGTGACTACTACACCAATTAGTGAGGAAGCTAATGATGATGATCATGTAACTTCAGATCAAGTTACTACCGAATCTCGTAGGTAAACCAGAGTGAGAACCGCAGCAGAGTGGTACGGTAATCCTGTTCTGGAGGTCATGTTACTTGACCATGACGAACCTACGAACTATGAGGAAGCGATGATGAGCCCAGATTCCGCGAAATGGTTTGAGGCCATGAAATCTGAGATATGATCCATATATGAGAACAAAGTTTGGACTTTGGTTGACTTGCCCGATGATCGGTAAGCAATTGAGAATAAATGGATCTTCAAGAGGAAGACGGACGCTGATAGTAGTGTTACTATCTACAAAAGCTAGAATTGTCGCAAAAGGTTTTCGACAAGTTCAAGGTGTTGACTACGATGAGAGCTTCTCACTCGTATCTATGCTTGAGTCTGTCCGAATCATGTTAGTAATTGCCGCATTTTATGAAATCTGGCAAACGGATAAACAAAACTGCATTCCTTAATGGATTTATTAAAAAAGAGTTGTATATGATGCAACCAGAAGGTTTTGTCAATCCGAAAGGTGCTAACAAAATGTGCAAGCTCCAGCGATCCATCTGTGGACTGGTGCAAGCATCTCGGAGTTGGAATATACGCTTTGATAAGTTGATCAAAGCATATAGTTTTATACATACTTGCGGTGAAGCCTGTATTTATGAGAAAGTGAGTGGGTACAGCATTTCTGATAAGTATATGTGAATGACATATTGTTGATCAGAAATAATGTAGAATTATTCTGTAAAGCATAAAGGAGTGTTTGAAAGGAGTTTTTCAAAGAAAGACTTCGTTGAAGCTGCTTACATATTGAGCTTCAAGATCTATAGAGATAGATCAAGACGCTTGATAAGTTTTTTCAATGAGTACATACCTTGACAAGATTTTGAAGTAGTTCAAAATGGAGCAGTCAAAGAAAGAGTTCTTGCCTGTATTACAAGGTGTGAAGTTGAGTAAGACTCAAAGCCCGACCACGGCAGAAGATAGAAAGAGAATGAAAGTCATTCCCTATGCCTTGGCCATAGGTTCGATAAAGTATGTCATGCTGTATACCAGATCTATTGTATACCCTGCATTGATTTGGCAAGGGAGTACAATAGTGATCTAGGAGTAGATCACTGGACAACAGCCAGAATTATCCTTAGTGAAATAAGGATATGTTTCTCGATTATGGACGTGACAAAAAGGTTCGTCGTAAAGGGTTATGTCGATGCAAGTTTTTGACACTGATCCAGATGAATCTAAAGTCTCAATCTGGATACATATTGAAAGTGGGAGCAATTAGCTAGAGTAGCTCCGTGTAGAGCATTGTAGACATAGAACTTGCAAAATACTTACGGATCTGAATGTGACAGACCCGTTGACTAAAATTATCTCACAAGCAAAACATGATCACACCTTAGTACTCTTTGGGTGTTAATCACATAGATATGTGAACTAGATTACTGACTCTAGTGAACCCTTTGAGTGTTGGTCACATGACGATGTGAACTATGGGTGTTAATCACATGGTGATGTGAACTATTGCTGTTAAATCACATGGCGATGTGAACTAGATTATTGACTCTAGTGCAAGTGGGAGACTGAAGGAAATATGCCCTAGAGGCAATAATAAAGTTATTATTTATTTCCTTATATCATGATAAATGTTTATTATTCATGCTAGAATTGTATTAACCGGAAACATAATACATGTGTGAATACATAGACAAACAGAGTGTCACTAGTATGCCTCTACTTGACTAGCTCGTTAATCAAAGATGGTTATGTTTCCTAACAATGGACAAAAGAGTTGTTATTTGATTAACGAGGTCACATCATTAGTTGAATGATCTGATTGACATGACCCATTCCATTAGCTTAGCACCCGATCGTTTAGTATGTTGCTATTGCTTTCTCCATGACTTATACATGTTCCTATGACTATGAGATTATGCAACTCCCGTTTGCCGGAGGAACACTTTGGGTGCTACCAAACGTCACAACGTAAATGGATGATTATAAAGGAGCATTACAGGTGTCTTCAAAGGAAGATGTTGGGTTGGCGTATTTCGAGATTAGGATTTGTCACTCCGATTGTCGGAGAGGTATCTCTGGGCCCTCTCGGTAATGCACATCACTTAAGCCTTGCAAGCATTGCAACTAATAAGTTAGTTGCGGGATGATGTATTACGGAACGAGTAAAGAGACTTGCCAGTAACGAGATTGAACTAGGTATTGGATACCGACGATCGAATCTCGGGCAAGTAACATACCGATGACAAAGGGAACAATGTATGTTATTATGCGGTCTGACCGATAAAGATCTTCGTAAATATGTAGGAGCCAATATGGGCATCCAGGTCCCGCTATTGGTTATTGACCGGAGACGTGTCTCGGTCATGTCTACATTGTTCTCGAACCATAGGGTCCGCACGCTTAAGGTTTCGATGACAGTTATATTATGAGTTTATGAGTTTTGATGTACCGAAGGAGTTCGGAGTCCCAGATGAGATCGGGGACATGACGAGGAGTCTCGAAATGGTCAAGACGTAAAGATCGATATATTGGACGACTATATTCGGACATCGGAAAGGTTCCGAGTGATTCGGGTATTTTCGGAGGTACCGGGGAGTTACGGGAATACGGGGAAGAGTATTGGGCCTTAATGGGCTTTAGTGGGAAGGAGCCAGGAGGTGGCGCGCGCCCCTCCCAAGTCCAGTCCGAATTGGACAAGGGATTTGGGGCGCGGCCCACCTCTCCCTTCCTTCTCCACTTCCCTCATTTCCCCCCTTCTCCTAGTTGGACTAGGAAAGAAGGAGTCCTACTCCCGGTGGGAGTAGGACTCCCCTTGGCGCGCCAACTCCTAGGCCGGCCGCCCCTCCTCCCTTGCTCCTTTATATACGGGGGCAGGAGGCACCCCATAGACACACAAGTTGATCCTTGGTGATCGTTCCTTAGCCGTGTGCGGTGTCCCCTGCCACCAAATTCCACCTCGATCATATTGTTGCAGTGCTTAGGCGAAGCCCTGCGTCGGTAATACATCAAGATCGTCACCACGCCATCGTGCTGACGGGACTCTTCCTCGACGCTTTGCTGGATCGGAGCCCGAGGATCGTCATCGAGCTGAGTGTGCTAAGAACTCGGAGGTGCCGGAGTAACGGTGCTTGGATCGGTCGGATCGGGAAGACGTACGACTACTTCCTCTACGTTGTGTGATCGCTTCCGCAGTCGGTCTGCGTTGGTACGTAGACAACACCCTCTCCTCTCGTTGCTATGCATCACCATGATCTTGCGTGTGCGTAGGAAATTTTTGAAATTACTACGTTCCCCAACACATTTTACCCCAAACAAACGGGGGCAGACAGGATAGGGTCGCGCGGTGGAGTTAGCCTCAGATCGTCTTGGCGGTCTACGTCCAAGCAGAGCCAACATGGGCACGGCCGAATTTAATGTTAATCTCCAACAGGCCTGCCGACCTGCCGCCCAACAACATACCTTCGTCATCATTATAGTACGGGTAAGCCATAGTGGGAGTAACTTCAGCAGTAACATCAAGTCCAACTCAGCAAATTTGCTTATGTGGCAATGAGTTAATGAAGAGAAAGGTGGTTGTAGCAACTTAGTTAGTTACTGTAACATCATATATCCCAATGCAATATGAGTCTATAATCTAATAAATGAATCTTTGCATATTACCACACTTAAGTTACTATCCACTACCACACTTAAGTTACTACCCGCCACAGGTCCTTGCCGTCGCCGCGCCATCCTCCTCGCGCCGCCGCCGCACTCCTTGCCGCCGTCGCATCTCACCTTCCTTCGTAGCCGCCGCACCTCCTGCCATCGCTGCACTTCTTCTCACCCAGCCCGATCGCTACCTAGTCAACCAGATCGCTAGTCAAATCCATCTAACCGTGTGCCTGGGTGCTTACTAGCAGATCACCAAATCCATCCAGTTGTGTGTCTGGGTGCTTGCTAGCTTATACGTGCCCGTGTACTTTGTTAGCCGCCGCTGTTTTCTTTTTCTTGCCCTAGCCGCCGCTGACCCGCTGCTATGGCCTCCCTTGGCTCCTCCAGCGACCCCGTTAGGTGGACGACCCCGCTCGATTCTTGGACCGCCTTCGGGCTTCGGCAGTCCTCCCGCTATGGGATGAGCTACGACTCGCACCCCCACGACGTCCTCGCCGACTCCGTCAGGGGCCTCGGCATCGCCCTCCTTGCCGGCAGCCGCTGCTTCGCCGGCCACCCCATCGCCGGCTGTCTCGGCCGGCCCCGCCGCCTCGAGTGCCTTGGGCGATGCCCCTGCCTCGCCCGCGACCCCCGCCTCGCCCGCCCCCTACACCGCGGGCATGGGCGCTTCAACGGCCTCGGGCGCCACTTCTTCACCGGCCATCTCACCGGCTGCCTCGTCGGCTGCTTCGCCGACCGCCTCGCCGGTCGCCGAGTTGCCATCTCGCCCCGTCACTCGGGCTCGAGCCGACGTTCATCGCCCGAGTCTACGGTACTCCAGCGACGAGTATCTTCTCGCCGCCTCCACCATTGAGCCGTCACCGGTCCCTGCCTTCGCTCGCGTAGCCCTTCGTGATCCTCACTGGCTTTCCGCGATGCAGGAAGAGTTCGACGCTCTTCAGCGGAACCGTACCTGGACATTGGTTCCTCGGCCTTCTCGCGCCAACATCATCAGCGGCAGGTGGGTCTTTCGCCATAAGACTCGCTCGAATGGTACACTTGAGCGCTACAAGGCTCGTTGGGTGGTCCGTGGTTTTCGACAGCATGCTGGAGTCGACTTCATCGAGACGTTTGCCCCGGTTGTCAAACCGGGCACGATCCGCACAGTTCTCCAGCTGGCAGTTTCCCGAGGCTGGCTGGTTCATCAGATGGATGTCTCCAGCGCCTTCCTTCACGGCCATCTTGAGGAGCAGGTTTACTGTGAGCAGCCGACCGGTTTCATCGACACATCTCTTCCTGGGCATGTGTGTTTGCTGTCTCGGTCTCTCTACGGGCTCAAGCAAGCACCTCGCGTCTGGTACCAGCGTATCGTCGGGTTCCTTCAGACACTGGGCTTCAGCGTCACTCGCTCGGATGCCTCATTGTTCGTCTATCACCGCGGAGACACGACTGTATATTTGCTCCTCTACGTCGACGACATCATCCTGACGGCCTCCTCCGCAGCCCTTCTTCAGCAGATTACTCTCCGGCTGCGTGATGAGTTTGCCATCAAGGACCTGGGCGCTCTACATTATTTCCTTGGCATTGAGGTCGTTCGGCGACCCGACGGCTTCTTTCTTCATCAGCAGAAGTATGCACACGAGCTACTTGAGCGTGCCGGCATGCTCAACTGTCACCCTGTTGCTACTCCTGTTGACACGAAGGCCAAGGTTTCTGCTCTCGAGGGCTCTCCCACGTCGGATGCTCCGTTCTATCGGTCCATTGTTGGTGCTCTTCAGTATCTGACTCTCACCCGGCCGGATTTACAGTACGTTGTTCAGCAGGTGTGTCTGCATATGCACGCCCCTCGTGACTCCCATTGGACCCTCGTGAAGCGGATTCTTCGTTACATCCGCGACACAATGGCTCTTGGGCTTACTCTCACGGCGCCCACTTCTCTGGAGATGGTGGCCTACTCCAACGCGGACTGGGCCGGCTGCCCCGACACCCAGCGGTCCACCTCTGGCTACTGCGTTTAACTTGGTCCTTCACTCATCTCGTGGTCGTCCAAGCGACAACCTATGGTTTCGCGCTCTAGCGCGGAGGCTGAGTACCGCGTTGTGGCTAACGCCGTCGCCGAGTGCACCTGGCTACGACAGTTACTTCAGGAGTTGCACCATGACGTCTCCCAGGCTACGGTTGTCTACTGTGACAACGTTTCTGCAGTGTACCTTTCCGCCAACCCCGTTCATCATCGTCGGACTAAGCACATTGAGCCGGACATTCACTTTGTGCGCGAGCAGGTGGCTCTTGGACGTATTCGGGTCCTCCATGTTCCGACTGCACAACAGTTCGCCGATGTGATGACTAAGGGACTGCCGACTTCCACCTTCGAGGAGTTTCGTTCCAGTCTCTGCGTCTCCGGCGCCGCTTCGACTGCGGGGGGGGGGGGGGTTGAATATATTGTGTACGTGTATATTGTGTCTTGGGCCCATCTCCTAGTTCCTCTGTGTAGTTGAGATTGTGGCCCCCTTCTGTACTCATACATACGTGTCTGGTGCACCGATCAATGCATGGTGTTGCACAACCTATTCTTTCCCTTCTACATTGTACACTAATCTATACCTTTATATAGATACTCCCCCGTAAAAAAAATAGATAGTATATGTATTTCTGTTTCTTTATCCTTACCAAATAACTAGTAAATTCGCATGTGCAACACATGTGTAATCTTCTTAAGCCTCCCATCTTGCATCAAGATGCCATTTGTCCTTCGGAGAACACATCTCTAATAGTATATTTGTGTCGTAGTGGTTATATGCGGACATATGTGCAACCTTCAATTATCTCTGACATTTGCCAAATTGATGAAGTATTAAGAAATGAATTAATATCACTACATTTGATCCATGAATGTTATTTAATAGCAGGTGATACCTAATACCACATGCCTATACTTAATCCCGATCTTGACAAACTCATCATATGAAACCACAAAAGAAAACCCATTCAATCAATTACACAAAACACAGACTTATGAACTATTTAATAGCAACAAAATAAAGAGTAGGGCATTTTGGAGACCGACCTCCATGGAGCCCTTTATTTAGAATTTTTTTCATAAATTTCAGTTTAAAAAAATCAGAAAAAAGATACACATGTATGCAAGGATGTAAAGTGCATGTGTGAAAAAATTCAAGATGAAATACCTTGAATTGCGAGCTGCACAAAAAAAACCATGGACTTTGAAGATGAACAATACATATGCTAAAAGCCTCATATTTGTCTTTTTTGTGTAGCTCACATTTTAATATTTTTCCATCTAAAAAATTCCACACATGTACATTATGTATCTAGGTATATGTGTATTTATTTATAGAATTTTTTGAAATTGAAAAGTTCAAATTTTGAAGTTTTCAAATAAAGGCCTCCATGGAGCTCGGTCTCCTTTTAGCATTTTTGCAAAATAAAACTGTAAATTAACTTTGCATAAGCCATGACTTGAGTACGCGCAAATTCCAATGAAATCAATCATCCGACCCACTCTAGTGGAGAAGCATGAAGATATTTTACTGATCTTGATGCCTAGTAGAAGGAAAAAAGTAGAGCACATAGACTTACCAATCGCTAGTTGTCACGATGTTTTTTTCCAGATTACCATAAGTTACATACGATAAATACGCCATCTCTGAATTTATTGTACTCACATCACTGACTATCTTCCAAAAAGGATAAGACCTCAGCAATGAGCTATCAATTTTCCTTCACCAATATGATGGACCTCTCAAATGGGGCTTGTTGCAACCAGCAAAGATCCTACATCTTGTCACCTCAGGTTCAGAATATTAGCTTCAGCATAGCAACCACTCCAGGATTTGCAGTACTACTATCTACGCTATTTTTGTGCCCTTTCATATAAGTAACAACATGTATCGGATCATCAATATGCACCTTTATAGTAAGGCAAAATGAAATAATAAGCATCTACATGATAACAGGAATTTTAGTTTTATACCAGACTGCTTGTGAATGTACTTGATTAATCACATTGACTTGGTTTTATCATATGGATAATACTATGCAGTTCCCTTCATCTTGGTGAGAACAAATGCATAGGACGTCTACACATTTGAAATTGCTAATTAGCTGAAAACGCGAGTCTGGTCAGATTCCGATAAACACAACGGAATAGAAAAAGACATCAGATCAATATGACACCTAGCGGCTGGTGCGTGGCAAGGGCATGTAACTGGCCAAACTTGACGCAATGATAGATCCAACGGCCATGATCGTCGCTTGAGCCTGGGTTGGTTCCTGGCCGGGTGGATGCACCCTGTGGAAGCTGAGAACCCGGGGGCAGCGTCAGCTGACACCTGGTCGATGTCGACCTCGGAAGGGCACCAAGCATGACAGATACAGTGAGAGCCGAACAGGGAGACTACCGCCGACTCTATTGCTCGCCATTCTCCCCTCCAAGAAGGAGATCAAAGGATCCGGTTAGAGGATGTCGAGGCTGCGAAGCTAGTGAGTCAGTTGTCCGCGGAGCCGCCCGGATGGACGGTGAATAACACCGAGGAACATGAGGCGTCCCCGATGACCTACTAGGCGGTGTAGGAGGCGACTTCCAGACGGTTGGCTGTAGGAGGATGTGCCGTCCCTGGCAGCCAAGCCAGGTGGTGTAGGAGGAGGCGTCGCCGCCAACGACCGACCAAGCGGTGTAGGGAGGCGGCGCCGCCGACGGCTGAGGCAAGGCGAGGCGATGGGTTGGGGCAACACAAATATGGGAGAGGCGGCATCCTTCAAGGTGCGGCGGCTCGAGGCGATGGGGGAGGTGTCGTGAAGGTGTGGTGGCCGAAGGCGATTGGGGGCGATGCGATGATGCTGCGGTTACTTTCCTTTCTTTCTTTCTTGATTGACGTGGGCAGTTTATTTCCTTTGGTGCCAAAGGAATGTGACCACGGAAGAGAAAGTACTTTCCTTTCTTTCTTTCTTGACTGATCGTGGGCAGCTTCTTTCCTTTCGTGCCAAAGGAAGGTGATCACAGAAGAGAAAGTTGTGTTTAGCGCTAAACGCGTTTAGTCGCTCATCATTAGGACAATAACAACTGTTGGATGAATGCGAATGGATGGCCGAGATCTGTTGGATCTGCTTCACTGAGTCTTGTTATATTGGTATAGATAAAGGGATGAACCTTTCTTGATTGTAGATTCATCTCCAATTTTTCCAAGCGATTTTCGCACAAATGCTATACATCGCTTATAGCAACCGCAAACCGTAACGATTGCCCATTGTATGCTTCTTGTGGGGTGACCCATTAGTGGTTTTCGCGAACATTCTAGGAAACGGGCCAGGACCGGTTTGTGAAAACTTCTAATTACCTTTAGGAAGGTTTTTCTTTTTAAAACTCGTGAAAAATTTATAAGTTCATGAATGATTCTCGGTTTCATAAATAGTTTTTCTAATTTAAGAACATTTTCAAATTTGTGAACTCTATTAAAATTACGTGAACATTTTTGTATTTCATAAACTATTCCAATAATTAGTGAACATTTTTAAACTCATGAATAATTTCCAACTTCGTGAGCATTTTTTAAATTTGAATTTTTTTGAATTCATTAAGATTTTTCCAATTCACGAAAAATAGCAAACTTATTTTTGAATTCACAAAGATTTTTCTAGAACTCATGATTTTTTTGTAGTTCATGAATATATATTTCGAACAAATTATTTTTTAATTCGTTCACATTTTTTGAATTCATGATCATTTTCTAAATTGGCAACATTTTTTTGTATGTGGAAGTTTTTGAATTGTTGAACAATTTTTCATAGTTCAAAAACATGTTTATAATTGAGAAATTACTTATAATTCACATACAATGATTTTTTAATTCATTAATTTCTTGAACTTAAAATTAAACTTGCCAAATGAAAAAAGAGTTTTTGAACATTTTTTTAGTCCACCAACTTGTTTTGATTTCGCAAACATTTTTTGAATTTGGGGACATTTTTTGAGTTTGTTAATACTTTTTAATTCATGAAGATTTTTTAAATTCCTGAATAGGTTTCAAATGCATGAATTTTTTTAATTCAGGAGAAGTAGTTTTAAATTCATGAATGTTATTTTAATTCATGATTTTCTCTCAATTTAAAGTTAACCAGGCCATAATATAAAAAGGCGTGAGCTTTTCTGTCGCAAACTCTGAGTATTCTCAATTGTCTAGGCCCATGTAGCGAAGGCGTGGCTAGGGCGACCAACATGCTACGGGCGATACCTAGCGCCAAATCCTATGTGGAGCCTTCTGCAACAGTTAAAAGTGCATGGGAGCTCCTATGTGCCACATTCTGTGGCAAAAAGATGCCCCATCGCACAGGGTGCGCTGGCCCATTGCGGTGTGCTACGAATGCGTTTGTGAAAAATCGCATAAAGTTACGTGGTAACAGGGATTCAAACCCGCGACTGCCTGCTCACGCGCGCTTGCTGCTACCACAATGACCAAAGAGAACCGGTGGCAGATATGCATCGCAAGAATTAAAAACTAATAGCGGTAGCCAATGCACCCGTTAGATGGGCCAAGCCAAAACTTTGTGCTTGTTCGGCTGGTTGTACCGGAAGCTAACACTATTTGAAAAAGAATCCCGAACAACATTTCAAATTTTGAGTTATTTTATTAACTCATTTTCTGAAATAGCAAACACATTTTCAAATTTCCAAACATTTTTCGTAATAATGAACATTTTTCGAATTTGTGACCAAAAATTCAAAACAGGAACAATCTTTAAAATCATGAACATATTTTGAATTTTTAGACCAAATTTCGAAAAGGAGAAAAAAATTAAAAAATTGAAAAACGAGTATTTTTAAAACATGAACAAGAACATTTTTTGAAATTTTTTATTTTTTAAAAAACAGGAATACTTTTTGAAATCCGGTCATTATTTGAAAAGTACTGACAATTTTGAACAAAAAGATTCCGATTTTTCTAAATGCGAACATTATTCGAATTTATGAACAATTTTTTAAAACACGACGACTTTTAAATAATTTAAAAAATAGAAGTACAGACATTTTTTATGTTTCCGAACAACTTTCGAAACATGATTTTTTTTTAAAAATATACTTGAAAACTAAAAATGGAACTAGAAAAGGAAAAAAAGAGTAAAGGAAAAGAAAAGAAAAAAAATCTGAAAATTAAGAAAAAATAAAAAACATTAAAACCAAAAATAAACAGAAAAAAGGTAAAAGAAAAATAGCCGGTTTAAGGAACCTTTTAGAAGGTTGCAAAACCAAAAAAACTAATAGGAAACTCTACAAGGCTCCCAAGACCAAAAAACGCTGCAACACGTTAATCGGCCGGCCCATGTTACCTCTGGATCCGTTGGGTCGAAATTTCCGCCTGCAGTGTACTCCCTCTACTGCGAGATGGGCCGGTCCATTTAGCGTTTTGGTAGCGTCGAATAGATCCTACACGTTCAAAGCGCACTGTGCTAACCACTACGACCATCGCTAGCTTATGCATGCTAACTTCTTGCATCCTTCTTATTCTTTCTCCAGTTCACATTTTCTTTTTCGTTTTCTGTTTCTTTTTCTTTTTTTCTGTTCCTTTTTATTTTTATCTATTTTCCTTAAATGCGTGATTGTAAATCGATGAACTCTTTCTTCAAAATCAACGGATGTTTTTTCAAAAATCCATGAACTGCTTTCAATTTTTGTGAACTTTTCTAAAAAAATCATGAACTTGTTTTTCAAACTTGATGAACTTTCTAAAAATTCAATGAACTTTCTAAAAAATTCAATGAACTTTCATAAAAAATTCATGAACTTTTTTCAAGTTTGTGAACTTTTATAGAAAATTGATGATTTTTTTGAAAATCCATGAACGTTTTTCATTTTCGATGAACTTTTTTCAAATTTGATGAATTTTTTCAAAACCGATGAACTTTGTGTTTAAAAATGGATGATTTTTTTTCAAGTTTGTGAACTTTTCTCGAAAATTGATAAACTAATTTTGAAAATCCATGAACTTTTTGTTTGAAAATTGATGAACTTTTTCAAGTTTGTGTACTTTTCTTGAAAATTGATGAACTTTGTTCGAAATCTATGAACCATTTCAAATTCATGATTTGTTTCGTCAAATAATTCAAAATATAGTAATTGGTATTACACTCTTTGCGCTGTTACCTACCACTGTTGGCAAGTATTCCTAGTGGTTAGCATACTCGTACGCTAGAGAAACTGCACGAGTTCGAAACCTGTCCAGAGCATTCATTTTAGCGAATTTTTAAACGCTATGATTTTTCGATCTTGTACACGTTTGTTGGGCCAGCCCAAGTTGGCGGTGTAGTAGGTGCCAGGGACGCTATGATTTTTCGATGTTGTACACGTTTGTTGGGCTGGCCCAAGTCGGCGCCCAATAGGGAATTCCGTATGCGCCGCTAGCTGCGGCAAAGTGTCCAGCAATCGCACAGAGCAGCCGAGCATGGGCCGGCCGACTTCCAGATATACACAGTCCGCCCAAACGGTTTTGGGAACCTTCTAGAAGGTTCCCTGAACTGGGTTTTTTCGTGTTTTGTTGCTTTTCTGGTTTTTCCGGCTTTCTATAATTTTTTCATTTTTCTTATTCATTTTTTCTGTTTCTTTCTCGTTTGCTCTTTGTTTTTTCAAGTTTATTTTCCTTTTCAAAAAGTGTCCAGAAATTGCAAAATTATTGCATTTTCCAAAATTTTGTTCCAAATCTATGAATATGATCTTTTTTTACAATTTTTCTTAAAGATGTACAAAATTAAAAAAGGTTTGAATTTTAAAAAATGTTCGCATTATCAAAATTTGTTCCAAAATTCAAAATTTCTTCGGTAATTTCAAAAAATGTTATAGTTTCTAAATTTTGTTTGTGTTTTCAAAATTTGTTAGGAATCTTATTTTTTGTTCTGAAAATTTGTTCGGAACGTTAATTTTTGTTCTCTTTTTTTTCCAAATTTTGTTCATGTTTTTCGTGTTATCAAAAGTTTGGAGTTCAAAAATTGTTTTGAATGTTAATTTTTGTTCTCATTGTCTCAAAATTTGTTTAGAACTTCAGAATGTGTTCCAATATTTCAAAGATTGTTCATCTTTGCAAAAAATATCATTTTTAAAGAAATGTTCACATATTCAAAAGATGCTTGTTTATAAAAAATCTTTGCGGATTTCAAAAAAATGTCCGTGTTTCCAAATTTTGTTTGGAATTTAAATAATGTTTCAATTTCAAAAAAATCACATATTAAAAAAATGTTTGTGATTTCGAAATTTATTCAAGTTTCAAAAAAATGCGGAATAAAAAAGGTTTGAAAGTCCAAAAAATGTTTTTGTTTCAGAAATAATATTTGGCATTTAAATTTTATATGCAAAATTTTCAAGAAACGATCGATGATGTGTAAAGATTATTTTTAAATGTAAGCACTTAGGTATTGAACTAAAAGATATAACGTTTTCAACAAAGCAGAAGTAGTCTTTTTTATGCCATTTTTACGAGAAATAAGTCCATTTTTCACCCCAAAATGCGGTCCGAGGGACAAATACCCCCTGAAGTCGATTTTGGTATGATTTTAACCCTCAAATCATCAAAACCGGGTAAATTCCCCCCTCAAGTGGTTTTGCTTAGATTTTAGGCGGTTTTTCGATTTGAGTGTGTGACCTGGTGTGTAGGTCGAGAGAGTAAAGGGGTGTTCACATGGCATGGTTGAGTTGAGTCAAGTTGAATGCAGCGTGGCACTTCTCCCAGGTCGCTTCGCCTCCCCTGCTCTCTCCAGTCCCCGTCGCCGCCGTGGGTCGCAGGCTCGTAGCCGACACAGGCCACGGTCGAGCTAACGAATTACTGAAAAAGATCGAAACGAAAGGTCTCTATGCATGGTTTGCAAGGCGACTTGACCCGCGATTCTACGTTGTCGTGGTGATGGTTGGCTGCGAATATGAGAACGATGGTGCCGCTCGTGGGAACATGAGCTGTGTCGCTCAACCGCCGGGTGGCCCTTCTCCCCTCTGGACTCTGGTCGCCGTCGGCTCCCGTCATCGACCTGCCTTCTCGCCGTCATCGCCAGCGCTTGCCACGGCTGGGAGGATGAGGCGCTTGCCCACCACCATTTGCCGTTGTTGCCACTGGTCGTGCGCTCGTGGCCATGGCAAGACGGCTACCCTCACTCCTGCGTGGTTTCGGAGGAAGCGCGGCCGCTAGCTTAGGCTAGCTGCAGCAGAGTCGAACGCTGCGCTGGCGGCCAAGGCGTGTGCAGGAGGGCCACGCGGTCCACATTGCCACCAGCGCGGCCGCGGCATGCATGGTGCCATGGTGGTCGCCATCATGGGGATGGCCGGCATGGTGAGCGTCTTCGGGCGCAGATCTTGGAGATGGTCTATCATCTGCGCGCGCGGATTGGACAGATTCGGTGCGTGGATCGTGACGGCGATGGCCGGCGCGTCAGCCATCTCCAATGGCACCAATGGTGGGTACTACGACGCCAAGGACTACGCACACGCTTCCTGTGGAGCCGGTGACGACGCATACACCGGCGCTGCAGGCTTCTAGGGCAACTACACCACTGGGCTAGCCGAGGCTGGGAACAGAGCCGGCTCCAGGTTGTGACCCACGGCGGCGCCGACGACTGGAGAGAAGGGGAAGAAGAGACAAAACAACCTGGGGGAAGCGTCTCAGAGCGTTAAACTAGATCCAACCCAAGCATGCCACGTCAGCACCCCTTTACTTCCGTTACCTACACGCCACATCAAAGACTCAAGCCAAAAAACGCCTAAAATCGAAACAAAACCACTTAGGGGCGATTGTAGGACCTTGAAGTAGATGTGTCTAGAGGGGGGGGGGTGATTAGACACTTAGTGCCAAAGTTGCAATTTTTAAGCTTTTTCGGTTTAAGTGGAGTTTAGGCATAATTTCAGCATTCACAATACATATCAAGCAAGCATGCAAAGAGTGTATAGGCAGCGGAAAGTAAAGCATGCAACTTGCAAGAATGTAAAGGGAAGGGTTTGGAGAATTCAAACGCAATTGGAGACACGGATGTTTTTCCCGTGGTTCAGATAGGTGGTGCTATCCTACATCCACGCTGATGGAGACTTCAATCCACGAAGGGTAATGGTTGCGTGAGTCCACGGAGGGCTCCACCCATGAAGGGTCCACGAAGAAGCAACCTTGTCTATCCCACCATGGCCATCGCCCACGAAGGACTTGCCTCACTAGCGGTAGATCTTCACGAAGTAGGCGATCTCCTTGCCCTTACAAACTCCTTGGTTCAACTCCACAATCTCGTCGGAGGCTCCCAAGTGACACCTAGCCAATCTAGGAGACACCACTCTCCAAGAAGTAACAAATGGTGTGATGATGATGAACTCCTTGCTCTTGTGCTTCAAATGATAGTCTCCCCAACACTCAACTCTCTCTCATAGGATTTGGATCCGGTGGAAAGAAGATTTGAGTGGAAAGCAACTTGGGGAAGGCTAGAGATCAAGATTCATATGGTAGGAATGGAATATCTTGGTCTCAACACATAAGTAGGTGGTTCTCTCTCAGAACATATGAGTTGAAAGTGTAGATGTGTTCTGATGGCTCTCTCCATGAATGAAGAGGAGGTGGAGGGGTATATATAGCCTCCACACAAAATCCAACCGTTACACACAGTTTCCAATCTTGGTGGGACCGAATCAACAAACTCGGTTAGACCGAAATGGTAAACCTAGTGACCGTTAGAGATTTTCGGTGGGACTGACTGGATCAACTCGGTGGGACCGATGTGCTAGGGTTAGGGTAAATCCAAAACTCGGTTTGAGCGATTACTCAAACTCGGTGGGACCGATTTGGGTAATAAGCAAAACAGAGAGTTGGCCAAGCAAACTCGGTGGGGCCGATTGCATATCTCGATGGGACCGAAAGTATTGCAATAGGTAACAGAGAGTTTGCAAGCCCATCTCGGTGAGACCGAGATCCCATTGGTGAGACCGAACTGATTAGGGTTTCTGGCAGTGGCTATGATAAGTGAAACTCGGTGGCGCCGGATAGAAATAATCGGTAGGTCCGAGTTTGGCTTTGGGTTTAGATCATATGTGGAAGTGGGAAAGTAGCTGAGGATTTTTGAGCATATCATTAAGCACTTGAGCAAGAGGCTCATTAAGAAACACCTCATCCCTCCTTGATAGTATTGGCTTTTCCTATGGACTCAATGTGATCTTGGATCACTAAAATGTAAAATGAAGAGTCTTGAGATTTAAGCTTTAGCCAATCCTTTGTCCTTAGCATCTTGGAGAACTTCCCACAACCTTTAGTCCATGCCACTCCATTGTTGAACTTATCTGAAACATACTAGATAGAAACATTAGTCCAACAAGAGATATGTTGTCATTAATTACCAAAACCACCTAGGGAGCACTTGTGCTTTCAATATCCCCCTTTTTGGTAATTGATGGCAACATACATCAAAGCTTTAGATAAAGATATAAAGAACAACAAGTAAAGCTTTGGAAGGACATGTAACAAGCATAGGCTCCCCCTACATGTATGCACTCATGTAAATGTCAAATGTAGAAGCATGTGAGAGCATAACCATGACAGAGTAGGCAATGTGTTACATGTATCTTGGCCATATGCATCAGAGCAAAAGATTATCAAGGAAAATACCTTCATGCTCATGAGTCCTTCTTGCAAACAGTATGTACATAAGTAAGAATTCCTCATACTCATGATTTTGATGCATACACTTACCTTGTAGTCCTTAACTGGCTTAGGATGGAATGAGCCTGCACAAACAAGGTTAGATAACACAGGTACCTCCACTAGCCAGAGCAAACCAAAGAAGCCACAAGAGTACCAAGACTGAGATGACATGTAGAGAGTGAGTACAAGGTACCACATTGGATTCAACATGTCCCCAAGAGTAAAGATATGCAATGAATTTGACTGATTTCTTTCCCTTAGGTGTCTTGCTCCCCCTGAATCTTACATGGGATATTGGGAGAAGATAGGGAACAGAAAATCAGAGCTGAAAGATACAAATGGATAGAACTTAATGCAAATAAGCACATATGAACATGTCTTTCCCCCAAAAAGACATGTGACATCTCTCCTCTTGAACATCAAGCATCTGGGACATCTGGGATCCTTGAGTATTCTCTCCCCCTGGAAATCTCTTTCTCCCTTTTAATACTTTCTCTCTTGTAGGTTTGGTCCTTGAGACTTTCTTTCCCCCTTGAGCTTTGATGTGATCTCTCTCTCCCCCTTTGACATCAATTTCCAAGAAGGGCTTTCTGGAATCCTTCATATAGGTTTGGTCCTTGAGACTCAGCACAAAGCAATGGATAAAACTGTGATGCTTGGAGAGGACAAGATTCATTGAGTAGAGCTGGATCAGAAGAAATATAGAACAAGTGGCAAACTGTTTTTCCTGTTGCGAAGTCGGTGGCACCGAGTGGCATGTTTCGGTGGTACCGAGAAGATTCGGTTGGACCAAAAATTACAAGTCGGTGAAACCGAGTTCACACAGAGAAAAACACTTGTCACCTCAGCTCACTAGACATGTAGGATCTCACAAAGATTTGCAATGAATTATCTGAAGGATTTGCAAGGAATTGAATGCAGAAAATGCAGAACAAAAACAAAAAGAAAAGAGAAGAAACTGAAGGATCTAGATGAAGTTGAAAAAGATAAGAAAAATAAACATGCATGAGACAAAGGCAATAACACAGAAAAGAACACAAGAGAACTTCATCTAGAGTTGGGCGGTGACATAGTCACCTATGTTAGAGTATATTGACTTAGGAGTCAAGTGAGAACACTTGATCATAGGTCATACTCATCGTTTAAGCTCAAAATGGGGTTACCATTTTTTGTTTAAGCATCTTGATGTATTCACATCTTGTTGAGTTGCTTTGACTCATGTCTTGGAGTAAAGCTTCTCTAAGATGGAATAACATACCTTGGGTGGTGGTGTGGTTCTGGCTCATGTAGTTGAACTTGTGTGAGTGCTCAAGGTTGATGTAGCTCATCAAGAGTTGGGAGCACCACTTGGAGTTTGAGTTCATCTACCTACATGGGTTAGTTCTTGCAAGGAAGAGCACTTGTGTATCCAAAAATGACAATCATGAAGCTCAACATAGAATTTGTCAAAGGATATGTTTGAATGGTTTTGTGCTTCCTTGTCTTCAACCACCATTGTGTAGAGACTTGGTGATGTAGGGATTGCTCAAGATGTGAGTGAGTCGCAATCTCATGGAATTAGATTCAACCAAGCGCCTACATGGGTTAGACAACATGCAAGGTACAAATATATCCAAGACATAAGATAGTCATTATAAAAGATATATCATGGATTAGTTATAAGCTCATGTCTTGCATGTATCCAATGGAGTTCCTACTCCAAGTTCGAAGCATCAATAATGTTCAATTCACCTCTCAACCTGCAAAATACTTTCTCATCAAGAGGTTTAGTAAATATATCCGCTAATTGCTTATCGGTACGAACATGCTTAAGATCAATGTCACCCTTAGCAACATGGTCTCGAATGAAATGATGACGAACTTCAATATGCTTAGTTCGAGAATGTTGTACAGGATTATGACCAATTTTGATAGCACTTTCATTGTCACAAAGCAGTGGAACATGTTTCACATAGATCCCATAATCTTTAAGAGTTTGGGTCATCCAAAGTAATTGAGCACAACATGAACCAGCGGCAATGTATTCCGCTTCGGCAGTGGATAAGGATACCGAGTTTTGTTTCTTGGAAGACCAAGACACAAGAGATCTACCGAGAAATTAACAAGTACCCGAAGTAGATTTTCTATCAACCTTGTCTCCGGCATAATCCGAGTCGGAATAGCCAACAAGATCAAAAGAAGACCTCTTAGGATACCAAATGCCAAAGTTTGGTGTATGAATTAAGTATCCCACTATCCTTTTCACGGCCTTAAGATGACATTATTTAGGAGCAGCTTGATAACGTGCACACATGCACACACTTAGCATAATGTCGGGACGTGAAGCACATAGGTATAACAAAGAGCCAATCATAGAGCGATAAACCTTTTGATCAACCGGTTCACCATCTTTGGTCAAGTCAAGATGTCCACTAGTAGGCATGGGTGTAGACATACCTTTGCATTCTTGCATATTGAACTTCTTGAATAAGTCCTTGGTGTACTTCGTTTGAGAGACAAATGTACCTTCCTTAGTTTGCTTGATTTGCAAACCGAGAAAGAATTTGAGTTCACTCATCATAGACATCTCAAACTTCTCTGACATTAGCTTTCCAAACTTTTCACTAAAGAGAGGGTTAGTTGACCAAATATGATATCATCAACATAAATTTGGCATACAAATAGTTCTCCATTAACCCTTTTAGTAAAAAGAGTAGAATCAATTTTACCAATTTCAAAACCACTTGCAATAAGGAACTTGGTCAAGCATTTATACCATGCTCTAGGAGCTTGTTTAAGACCATAAAGAGCTTTGTGAAGTTTGTAAACATGATTTGGTTTCTTAGGATTGATAAAGCCGGGAGGTTGTTTGACATAAACTTCCTCCTCTATTTCACCATTTAGAAAAGCACTTTTAATGTCCATTTGGTACAAGGTGATATTATGGTGATTAGCATAGGCAAGTAAGATGCGAATGGACTCAAGTCTAGCAACGGGAGCATATGTCTCACCATAGTCCATACCTTTGACTTGTGTGTACCCTTGGGCGACGAGACGTGCTTTGTTGCGAACCACTTGTCCATCTTCATCTTGCTTGTTGCGAAACACCCATTTGGTAGCAATGATGTTGTGGTTGTTGTCGGGCTTCTCAACCAATGTCCAAACTTGGTTTCTCTCAAAGTTGTGTAGCTCTTCATGCATAGGGTTTATCCAATCCGGATCTTCCAATGCTTCTTCAACCTTCATAGGTTCAATGCTAGAGATGAATGAATAGTTTTCACAAAAGTTAGCTAAACAAGTCTTTGAGCGAGTGATTCTCCCGGTTTGTATATCATTGAAGATTTTCTCGACGGGATGATCTTTGGCAATTCTTGCTCGAACTCGTGAGAGCTTTTGCTTGGGTCTTCGTTGAACATCTTCTTTATCTTGTTCTTCTTCTTGGCCTTCTTCATTGTTGACGTTGTCGTTCTCTTGTCGTGGTGGAGAAGGAGGTTGTTGATGTTCGTCTTGATGCATTTTCTCTTCTTCATCTTGGTGTGTCCCACTTGTGGATGCTTCCGTATCAATTCTTGGTTCACCTTGTCGTGAAGTAGAAGCTTCCACTTGGACGGACGAGGTACTCTCCTTCACCTCCGTTGGATGAATTTTGCCAATAGACAAGTCTTGGATTGCTTCTGAAGGGTCTTTGTCTCCTACATCGATTGGCAATTGCTCTACTTACGAGCCATTAGATTCATCAAACTTCACATCTACCGTCTCTTCAACCTTTCGGGTGAAATTGTTGTAGACACGGTAAGTGTGAGAGTTTGAGCCATAACCAAGTAGAAAACCTTCATGAGATTTAGGAGCAAACTTTGAACGACGATGCTTGTCAAGAATGTAGCACTTTGAGCCGAATACTCGAAAGTATCCAACTTGGGGTTTGTTACCGGTGAGGAGCTCGTATGCCGTCTTGCCGAGTAGCTTGTGAAGATACAAGCGATTTGTTGCATCACAAGCTGTCTCAACCGCTTCTGCCCAAAAGTGCTTCGGCGTCTTGTATTCATCAAGCATTGTTCTTGCCATTTCGATGAGCGTCCGGTTCTTCCTCTCAACGACTCCATTTTGTTGAGGTGTGTACGTAGCCGAGAACTCGTGTGAAATCCCTTCTTCGTCAAGAAAGGTGTCCACATTTGCGTTCTTGAACTCCGTTCCGTTGTCACTCCGAACCTTCTTGATCTTCATGTCAAACTGATTTTGGGCCTTCCTGGCGAAGTTTTTGAAGATCTTCTGAACCTGCGACTTGTCATTAAGAAAGAACACCCACATAAATCTTGAAAAATCATCAACTATAACTAGACCAAAAGAATTTCCACCGAGACTCTTGTAGGCGTTGGGACCAAAAAGATCCATATGAAGTAGCTCGAGTGGCCTCCTTGAAGGAAATATGCCCTAGAGGCAATAATAAAGTTATTATTTATTTCCTTATATCATGATAAATGTTTATTATTCATGCTAGAATTGTATTAACCGGAAACATAATACATGTGTGAATACATAGACAAACTTAGTGTCACTAGTATGCCTCTACTAGACTAGCTCGTTAATCAAAGATGGTTATGTTTCCTAACCATGAACAATGTGTTGTTATTTGATTAACGAGGTCACATCATTAGTTGAATGATTTGATTGACATGACCCATTCCATTAGCTTAGCACCCGATCGTTTAGTATGTTGCTATTGCTTTCTTCATGACTTATACATGTTCCTATAACTATGAGATTATGCAACTCCCGTTTACCGGAGGAACACTTTGGGTACTACCAAACATCACAACGTAACTGGGTGATTATAAAGGAGTACTACAGGTGTCTCCAATGGTAGATGTTGGGTTGGCGTATTTCGAGATTAGGGTTTGTCACTCCGAGTGTCGGAGAGGTATCTCTGGGCCCTCTCGGTAATACACATCACATAAGCCTTGCAAGCATTATAACTAAGATGTTAGTTGTGAGATGATGTATTACGGAACGAGTAAAGAGACTTGCCAGTAACGAGATTGAACTAGGTATTGGATACCGACGATCGAATCTCGGGCAAGTAACATACCGATGACAAAGGGAACAATGTATGTTGTTATGCGGTCTGACCGATAAAGATCTTCGTAGAATATGTAGGAGCCAATATGGGCATCCAGGTCCCGCTATTGGTTATTGACCGGAGACGTGTCTCGGTCATGTCTACATTGTTCTCGAACCGTAGGGTCCGCACGCTTAACGTTACGATGACAGTTATTATGAGTTTATGCATTTTGATGTACCGAAGGTTGTTCGGAGTCCCGGATGTGATCACGGACATGACGAGGAGTCTCGAAATGGTCGAGACGTAAAGATTGATATATTGGAAGCCTATGTTTGGACATCGGAAGTGTTCCGGGTGAAATCGGGATTTTACCGGATTACCGCGAGGGTTACCGGAACCCCCCGGGAGCCAAATGGGCCAACATGGGCCTTAGTGGAAAGGTGAAAGGGCTGCCCCATGGGCTGCGCGCCTCCCCCCCTTTCCTTAGTCCTATTAGGACTAGGGAAGGTGGCCGGCCACCCCCTCTCTCCTTCCCACTTGAGGAAACCTAGTTGGACTAGGATTGGAGGGGGAAGTCCTACTCCCGATAGGAGTAGGACTCCTCCTGCGCCTCCCAACTTGGCCGGCCAGCCCCTCCCCTTGAAACCTTTATATACGGGGGCAGGGGGCACCTCTAGACACACAAGTTGATCCTTGAGATCGTTCCTTAGCCGTGTGCGGTGCCCCCTGCCACCAAATTCCACCTCGATCATACCGTTGTAGTGCTTAGGCGAAGCCCTGCGTTGGTAGTACATCAAGATCGTCACCACGCCGTCGTGCTGACGGAACTCCTCCCCGAAGCTTTGCTGGATCGGAGCCCGGGGATCGTCATCGAGCTGAACGTGTGCTAAGAACTCGGAGGTGCCGGAGTAACGGTGCTTGGATCGGTCGGATCGGGAAGAAGACGTATGACTACTTCCTCTACGTTGTGTGATCGCTTCCGCAGTCGGTCTGCGTTGGTACGTAGACAACACTCTCCCCTCTCGTTGCTATGCATCACCATGATCTTGCGTGTGCGTAGGAAAATTTTGAAATTACTATGTTCCCCAACAGTGGTATCAGAGCCTAGGTTTTATGGTTTGATGTTATTTGCACGAGTAGAACACAAGTGAGTTGTGGGCGATACAAGTCATACTGCCTACTAGCATGTCATACTTTGGTTCCGCGGTATTGTTGGACGAGACGACCCGGACCAACCTTACGCGTACGCTTACGCGAGACCGGTTCCCTCGACGTGCTTTGCACATAGATGGCTTGCAGGCGACTGTCTCTCCAACTTTAGTTGAACCGAGTGTGGCTACGCCCGGTCCTTGAGAAGGTTAAAACGAAGTCTATTTGATGAACTATCGTTGTGGTTTTGATGCGTAGGTGAGATGAGTTCTTACTTAAGCCCGTAGCAGCCACGTAAAACTTGCAACAACAAAGTAGAGGACGTCTAACTTGTTTTTGCAGGGCATGTTGTGATGTGATATGGTCAAGGTATGATGCTGATTTTATTGTATGAGATGATCATGTTTTGTAACCAAGTTATCGGCAACTGGCAGGAGCCATATGGTTGTCGCTTTATTGTATACAATGCAATCGTGATGTAATGCTTTACTTTATTACTAAGCGGTAGTGATAGTCGTGGAAGCATAAGATTGGCGAGACGACAACGATGCTACGATGGAGATCAAGGTGTCGCGCCGGTGACGATGGTGATCATGACGGTGCTTCGGAGATGGAGATCACAAGCACAAGATGATGATGACCATATCATATCACTTATATTGATTGCATGTGATGTTTATCTTTTATGCATCTTATCTTGCTTTGATTGACGGTAGCATTATAAGATGATCTCTCACTAAATTATCAAGAAGTGTTCTCCCTGAGTATGCACCGTTGCGAAAGTTCTTCGTGCTGAGACATCACGTGATGATCGGGTGTGATAGGTTCTACGTTCAAATACAATGGGTGCAAAACAGTTGCACACGCGGAATACTCAGGTTATACTTGACGAGCCAAGCATATACAGATATGGCCTCGGAACACAGAGACTGAAAGGTCGAGCGTGAATCATATAGTAGATATGATCAACATAACGATGTTCACCATTGAAAACTACTCCATCTCACGTGATGATTGGTTATGGTTTAGTTGATTTGGATCACGTGATCACTTAGAGGATTAGAGGGATATCTATCTAAGTGGGAGTTCTTAAGTAATATGATTAATTGAACTTAAATTTATCATGAACTTAGTCCTGGTAGTATTTTGCAAATTATGTTATAGATCAATAGCTCGCGTTGTTGCTTCCCTGTGTTTATTATGATATGTTCCTAGAGAAAATTATGTTGAAAGATGTTAGTAGCAATGATGCGGATTGGATCCGTGATCTGAGGTTTATCCTCATTGCTGCACAGAAAAATTATGTCCTTGATGCACCGCTAGGTGACAGACCTATTGCAGGAGCAGATGCAGACGTTATGAACATTTGGCTAGCTCAATATGATGACTACTTAATAGTTTAGTGCACCATGCTTAATGGCTTAGAATCGGGACTTCAAAGACGTTTTGAACGTCATGGACCATATGAGATGTTCTAGGAGTTGAAGTTAATATTTCAAGCAAATACCCGAGTTGAGAGATATGAAGTCTCCAACAAGTTCTATAGCTAAAAGATGGAGGAGAATCGCTCAACTAGTGAGCATGTGCTCAGATTGTCTGGGTACTACAATCGCTTGAATCAAGTGGGAGTTAATCTTCCAGATAAGATAGTGATTGACAGAATTCTCTAGTCACCATCACCAAGTTAGTAGAACTTCGTGATGAACTATGATATGCAAGGGATAACGGAAACGATTCCCAAGCTCTTCGTGATGCTGAAATCGATGAAGGTAGAAATCAAGAAAAACATCAAGTGTTGATGGTTGGAAAGACCACTAGTTTGAAGAAAAGGGCAAAAGGGAAGAAGGGGAACTTCAAGAAGAACGGCAAGCAAGTTGCTGCTCAAGTGAAGAAGCCCAAGTCTGGTCCTAAGCCTGAGACTAAGTGCTTCTACTGCAAAGGGACTGGTCACTGGAAGCGGAACTACCCCAAGTATTTGGCGGATAAGAAGGATGGCAAAATGAATAAAAGTATATTTGATATACATGTTATTGATGTGTGCTTTACTAGTGTTTATAGCAACCCCTCAGTATTTTATATTGGTTCAGTTGCTAAGATTAGTAACTCGAAACGGGAGTTGCAGAATAAACAGAGACTAGTTAAGGGTGAAGTGATGATGTGTGTTGGAAGTAGTTCCAAGATTGATATGATCATCATCGCGCACTCCCCTATACTTTCGGGATTAGTGTTGAACTTAAATAAGTGTTATTTGGTTTTTGCGTTGAGCATGAATATGATTTGATCATGTTTATTGCAATACGGTTATTCATTAAAGTCAGAGAATAATTGTTGTTCTGTTTACATGAATAAAACCTTCGATGGTCATACACCCAATGAAACAAGTTCATTGGATCTCGATCGTAGTGATACACATATTCATAATATTGAAACCAAAAATATGCAAAGTTAATAATGATAGTGCAACTTATTTGTGGCACTGCCGTTTAGGTCATATTGGTATAAAGCGCATGAAGAAACTCCATGCTGATGGGCTTTCGGAATCACTTGATTATGAATCACTTGATGCTTGCAAACCATGCCTTTTGGGCAAGATGACTAAAACGCCGTTCTCCGGAACAATGGAGCAAGCAACAGATTTGTTGGAAATCATACATACTGATGTATGTGGCCCGATGAATATTCAAGGCTTGCAGCGGATATCATTATTTTCTGACCTTCACAGATGATTTGAGCAGATATGGGTATATCTACTTAATGAAATAGAAGTCTGATACATTTGAAAAGTTCATATAATTTCAGAGTGAAGTGGAAAATCATCGTAACAAGAAAATAAAGTTTCTATGATCTGATCGTGGAAAAGAGTATTTGAGTTACGAGTTTGGTCTTCAGTTAAAACAATGTGAAATAGTTTCACTACTCACGCCACCTGGAACACCACAACATAATGGTGTGTCCGAACGTCATAACCGTACTTTATTGGATATAGTGCAATCTATGATGTTTCTTACCGATTTACCACTATCATTTTTGGGGTTATGCATTAGAGACAGCTGCATTCACGTTAAATAGGGCACCATCTAAATCCGTTGAGACGACACCGTGTGAACTATGGTTTGGCAAGAAACCTAAGCTGTCGTTTCTTAAAGTTTGGAGTTGCGATGCTTATGTGAAAAAGTTTCATCTCGATAAAGCTCAAACTCAAATCGGAGAAATATGTCTTCATAGGATACCCAAAGGAGACAGTTGGGTAACCTCCTATCACAGATCCGAAGGCAAGACTTTTGTTGCTAAATTCGGAAACTTTCTGGAGAAGGAGTTTCTCTCGAAAGAAGTGAGTGGGAGGAAAGTAGAACTTGACGAGGTAACTGTACCTGCTCCCTTATTGGAAAGTAGTGAAGGAAATATGCCCTAGAGGCAATAATAAAGTTATTATTTATTTCCTTATATCATGATAAATGTTTATTATTCATGCTAGAATTGTATTAACCGGAAACATAATACATGTGTGAATACATAGACCAACAGAGTGTCACTAGTATGCCTCTACTAGACTAGCTCGTTAATCAAAGATGGTTATGTTTCCTAACCATGAACAAAGAGTTGTTATTTGATTAACGAGGTCACATCATTAGTTGAATGATCTGATTGACATGACCCATTCCATTAGCTTAGCACCCGATCGTTTAGTATGTTGCTATTGCTTTATTCATGACTTATACATGTTCCTATAACTATGAGATTATGCAACTCCCGTTTACCGGAGGAACACTTTGGGTACTACCAAACGTCACAACGTAACTGGGTGATTATAAAGGAGTACTACAGGTGTCTCCAATGGTAGATGTTGGGTTGGCGTATTTCGAGATTAGGTTTTGTCACTCTGATTGTCGGAGAGGTATCTCTGGGCCCTCTCGGTAATACACATCACATAAGCCTTGCAAGCATAATAACTAAGATGTTAGTTATGAGATGATGTATTACGGAACGAGTAAAGAGACTTGCCAGTAACGAGATTGAACTAGGTATTGGATACCGACGATCGAATCTCGGGCAAGTAACATACCGATGACAAAGGGAACAACGTATGTTGTTATGCGGTCTGACCGATAAAAGATCTTCGTAGAATATGTAGGAGCCAATATGGGCATCTAGGTCCCGCTATTGGTTATTGACCGGAGACGTGTCTCGGCCATGTCTACATTGTTCTCGAACCGTAGGGTCCGCACGCTTAACGTTACGATGACAGTTATTATGAGTTTATGCATTTTGATGTACCGAAGGTTGTTCGGAGTCCCGGATGAGATCACGGACATAACGAGGAGTCTCGAAAAGGTCGAGACGTAAAGATTGATATATTGGAAGCCTATGTTTGGGCACCGGAAGCGTTCCGGGTGAAATCGGGATTTTTCCGGATTACCGGGAGGGTTACCGGAACCCCCCGGGAGGTAAATGGGCCTATTGGGCCTTAGTGGAAAAGAGAGAAGAGGCAGCCCACACCTGGCCGGCGCCCCCCACCTTTCCCAAGTCCTAATAGGACTAGGAGAGGTGGGCCGGCCCCCTCTTTCTCCTTCTTCCCCAAGAATCCTAGTTGGAATAGGATTGGGGGGAAGGAGTCCTACTCCCGGTGGGAGTAGGACTCCTCCCTGCGCCTCCCACCTGGCCGGCCGAACCCCCTGCCCCTGGCCTTTATATACGGGGGCAGGGGGCACCCCAAGACACACAAGTTAATCGCTCCTTAGCCGTGTGCGGTGCCCCCTGCCACCAAATTCCACCTCGATCATACCGTTACAGTGCTTAGGCGAAGCCCTGCGTCGGTAGTACATCAAGATCGTCACCACGCCGTCGTGCTGACGGAACTCTTCCTCGACGCTTTGCTGGATCGGAGCCCGAGGAACGTCATCGAGCTGAACGTGTGCTAAGAACTCGGAGATGCCGGAGTAACGGTGCTTGGATCGGTCGGATCGGGAAGAAGACGTACGACTACTTCCTCTACGTTGTGTGATCGCTTCCGCAGTCGGTCTGTGTTGGTACGTAGACAACACTCTCCCCTCTCGTTGCTATGCATCACCATGATCTTGCGTGTGCGTAGGAAATTTTTTGAAATTACTGCGTTCCCCAACAAGTAGTACATCACAGAAAACTGTTTCTGTGACACCTACACCAGTTAGTGAGGAAGCTAATGATGATGATCATGAAACTTCAGAACAAGATACTACTGAACCTCGTAGATCAACCAGAGTAAGATCCACGCCAGAGTGGTACGGTAATCCTTTTCTGGAAGTCATGCTACTAGATCATGATGAACCTACGAACTATGAGGAAGCGATGATGAGCCAGATTCCGCGAAATGGTTTGAGGCCATGAAATCTGCGATATGATCCATGTATGAGAACAAAGTATGGACTTTGATGGATTTGCCCAATGATCGGCAAGCCATAGAAAATAAATGGATCTTCAAGAGGAAGACGGACGTTGATAGTAGTGTTACTATCTACAAAGCTAGAATTGTCGCAAAAGGTTTTCGACAAGTTCAAAGTGTTGACTACGATGAGAGTTTCTCACCCGTATCTATGCTTAAGTCTGTCCGAATCATGTTAGCAATTGCCGCATTTTATGAAATCTGGCAAATGGATAAACAAAACTGCATTCCTTAATGGATTTCTTAAAGAAGAGTTGTATATGATGCAACCAGTAGGTTTTGTCAATCCTAAAGGTGCTAACAAAATATGCAAGCTCCAGCGATTCATCTATGGACTGGTGCAAGCATCTCAGAGTTGGAATACACGCTTTGATAAATTGATCAAAGCATATAGTTTTATACAGACTTGCGATGAAGCCTGTATTTACAAGAAAGTGAGTGGGAGCACTACAACATTTCTGATAAAGTATATGTGAATGACATATTGTTGATCGGAAATAATGTAGAATTATTCTGTAAAGCATAAAGGAGTGTTTGAAAGGAGTTTTTCAAAGAAAGACTTCGGTGAAGCTGCTTACATATTAAGCATCAAGATCTATAGAGATAGATCAAGACGCTTGATAAGTTTTTTCAACAAATACATACCTTGACAAGATTTTGAAGTAGTTCAAAATGGAACAGTCAAAGAAAGAGTTTCTTGCCTATGTTACAAGGTATGAAATTGAGTAAGACTCAAAGCCCGACCACGGCAGAAGATAGAAAGAGAATGAAAGTCATTCCCTATGCCTTGGCCATAGGTTCTATAAAGTATGTCATGCTGTATACCAGATCTATTGTATACCCTACACTGATTTGGCAAGGGAGTACAATAGTGATCTAGGAGTAGATCACTGGACAGCGGTCAGAATTATCCTTAGTGAAATAAGGATATGTTTCTCGATTATGGACGTGACAAAAGGTTCGTCGTAAAGGGTTACACCGATGCAAGTTTTGACACTAATCTAGATGACTCTAAGTCTCGGTCTAGATACATATTGAAAGTGGGAGCAATTAGCTAGAGTAGCTCCATGCAGAGCATTGTTGACATAGAAATTTGCAAAATACATGTGGATCTGAATGTGGCAGACCCGTTGACTAAGATTCTCTCACAAGCAAAACATGATCACACCTTAGTACTCTTTAGGTGTTAATCACATAGCGATGTGAACTAGATTACTGAATCTAGTAAACCCTTTGGGTATTGGTCACATGGCGATGTGAACTATGGGTGTTAATCACATGATGATGTGAACTATCGATGTTAATCACATGGTGATGTGATCTAGATTATTGACTCTGGTGCAAGTGGGAGACTGAAGGAAATATGCCCTAGAGGCAATAATAAAGTTATTATTTATTTCCTTATATCATGATAAATGTTTATTATTCATGCTAGAATTGTATTAACCGGAAACATAATACATGTGTGAATACATAGACAAACTTAGTGTCACTAGTATGCCTCTACTAGACTAGCTCGTTAATCAAAGATGGTTATGTTTCCTAACCATGAACAATGTGTTGTTATTTGATTAACGAGGTCACATCATTAGTTGAATGATCTGATTGACATGACCCATTCCATTAGCTTAGCACCCGATCGTTTAGTATGTTGCTATTGCTTTCTTCATGACTTATACATGTTCCTATAACTATGAGATTATGCAACTCCCGTTTACCGGAGGAACACTTTGGGTACTACCAAACATCACAACGTAACTGGGTGATTATAAAGGAGTACTACAGGTGTCTCCAATGGTAGATGTTGGGTTGGCGTATTTCGAGATTAGGGTTTGTCACTCCGAGTGTCGGAGAGGTATCTCTGGGCCCTCTCGGTAATACACATCACATAAGCCTTGCAAGCATTATAACTAAGATGTTAGTTGTGAGATGATGTATTACGGAACGAGTAAAGAGACTTGCCAGTAACGAGATTGAACTAGGTATTGGATACCGACGATCGAATCTCGGGCAAGTAACATACCGATGACAAAGGGAACAATGTATGTTGTTATGCGGTCTGACCGATAAAGATCTTCGTAGAATATGTAGGAGCCAATATGGGCATCCAGGTCCCGCTATTGGTTATTTACCGGAGACGTGTCTCGGTCATGTCTACATTGTTCTCGAACCGTAGGGTCCGCACGCTTAACGTTACGATGACAGTTATTATGAGTTTATGCATTTTGATGTACCGAAGGTTGTTCGGAGTCCCGAATGTGATCACGGACATGACGAGGAGTCTCGAAATGGTCGAGACGTAAAGATTGATATATTGGAAGCCTATGTTTGGACATCGGAAGTGTTCCGGGTGAAATCGGGATTTTACCGGATTACCGGGAGGGTTACCGGAACCCCCCGGGAGCCAAATGGGCCAACATGGGCCTTAGTGGAAAGGTGAAAGGGCTGCCCCATGGGCTGCGCGCCTCCCCCCTTTCCCTAGTCCTATTAGGACTAGGGAAGGTGGCCGGCCACCCCCTCTCTCCTTCCCACTTGAGGAAACCTAGTTGGACTAGGATTGGAGGGGGGAGTCCTACTCCCGGTAGGAGTAGGACTCCTCCTGCGCCTCCCAACTTGGCCGGCCAGCCCCTCCCCTTGAAACCTTTATATACGGGGGCAGGGGGCACCTCTAGACACACAAGTTGATCCTTGAGATCGTTCCTTAGCCGTGTGCGGTGCCCCCTGCCACCAAATTCCACCTCGATCATACCGTTGTAGTGCTTAGGCGAAGCCCTACGTCGGTAGTACATCAAGATCGTCACCACGCCGTCGTGCTGACGGAACTCCTCCCCGAAGCTTTGCTGGATCGGAGCCCGGGGATCGTCATCGAGCTGAACGTGTGCTAAGAACTCGGAGGTGCCGGAGTAACGGTGCTTGGATCGGTCGGATCGGGAAGAAGACGTACGACTACTTCCTCTACGTTGTGTGATCGCTTCCGTAGTCGGTCTGCGTTGGTACGTAGACAACACTCTCCCCTCTCGTTGCTATGCATCACCATGATCTTGCGTGTGCGTAGGAAAATTTTGAAATTACTATGTTCCCCAACACTCCTCGTGGTCATGATGTTCTTCACGGGATGCCTTCCTCCAACCTGTTTACCTTCTTGACAAGCGCTGCAAAGTCTATCCTTATCAAATATGAGATTGTTAACTCCAAGGATATGATTTCCTCTAATAAGCTTGTCAAGGTTTCTCGTGCCAACGTGACCTAGTCGTCTATGCCACAACCAACCTTTTGAGGATTTAGCAATAAAGCAAGTTTTAGGTTGTGCCTTTTTAGAGAAATCAACAATGTAAAGATCACCTCTACGCATACCGGTAAAGACCATTTTATGATTGTCTCGACGAAATACTTGGCAATCTACCTCAGTAAATAGGACATTCAAACCGAAATCAGCAAGTCTAGATACTGAAAGTAAGTTGTAGCCGAGAGATTCAATGAGCATGACATTTTGAATGGAACTATCATGTGAGATGGCCACCTTACCAAGGCCAACCACTTTACCCCTTGAATTATCACCAAAGATGACATATTTTCAAGGGCCGTCATTCTCAGCAAGCTCACGGAACATCTCTTCATCTCCGGTCATATGATCAGTACATCCATTATCAAGAACCCATTCCTTTCCTCCTGACGCATATCCCCGAAGATTTGCCGTAAGACCAAAATGTCTCATTGCATCATCAAGATCGAAGTCACTATCATCATCATCATCATCATAGTATCCATGTTCACCATGATCTTGTGACTCATCATTTCCTAGAGAGGGTAATTCATTAGATAAATGATCATCAAAGTGGTCACTTTTATGAATTCTTATAGCTTCGGATATAATGATTCCAACATCTCCTTTAGCACGCTTGAGATTGGTAAGCTCAAATAGACAATCACCAAAACTAGGATCATTAGAGTTCATCTTACTCAAGGCAATAGATTTATGGAGAATTTCATCCAAATTTTTCAAGGAATGATCGGGAAATCGTTCCTAAAGAAATTTCCATATAGTATAGGCACAATTAAGAGTAGGCAAACTAGCAATCAAATTTTTGGGCAATCCTCTAATGATGAGCTCAATAGTTCTAAGATTGCGAATCATGTAAATATCTTCATCTAGGGTAGGATGCAAAGGATCAATATGAGGTGCACAAGGGCTAGCAATATACTTGTTCAAATGATATTGATTGAAAATTACAAGCATCTCATTTTTCCACTCATGAAAATACTCTCCATCAAGAATAGGCACTCTATGTCTAAGACTCCCTAAAGTAGACACATCCATCTTCCTCCAATGGTGATTAAATCAAGGCAATGGAGACCAAAGCTCTGATACCACTTGTAGAACCTTGAAGTAGATATGTCTAGAGAGGGGGTGATTAGACACTTAGTGCCAAAGTTACAATTTTTAAGCTTTTTCGGTTTAAGTGGAGTTTAGGCATAATTTCAGCATTCATAATACATATCAAGCAAGCATGCAAAGAGTGTATAGGCAGCGGAAAGTAAAGCATGCAACTTGCAAGAATGTAAAGGGAAGGGTTTGGAGAATTCAAACGCAATTGGAGACACGGATGTTTTTCCCGTGGTTCGGATAGGTGGTGCTATCCTACATCCACGTTGATGGAGACCTCAACCCACGAAGGGTAACGGTTGCGCGAGTCCACGGAGGGGTCCATTCACGAAGGGTCCACAAAGAAGCAACCTTGTCTATCCCACCATGGCCATCGCCCACGAAGGACTTGCCTCACCAGCGGTAGATCTTTACGAAGTAGGCGATCTCCTTGCCCTTAGAAACTCCTTGGTTCAACTCCACAATCTCGTCGGAGGCTCCCAAGTGACACCTAGTCAATCTAGGAGACACCACTCTCCAAGAAGTAACAAATGGTGTGATGATGATGAACTCCTTGCTCTTGTGCTTCAAATGATAGTCTCCCCAACACTCAACTCTCTCTCATAGGATTTGGATCTGGTGGAAAGAAGATTTGAGTGGAAAGCAACTTGGGGAAGGCTAGAGATCAAGATTCATATGGTAGGAATGGAATATCTTGGTCTGAATACATAAGTAGGTGGTTCTCTCTCAGAACATATGAGTTGGAAGTGTAGATGTGTTCTGATGGCTCTCTCCACGAATGAAGAGGAGGTGGAGGGGTATATATAGCCTCCACACAAAATCCAACCGTTACACACAGTTTTCCAATCTCGGTGGGACCGAATCAACGAACTCGGTCAGACCGAAATGGTAAACCTAGTGACCGTTAGAGATTTTCGGTGGGACCGACTGGATCAACTCGGTGGGACAATGTGCTAGGGTTAGGGTAAATCCAAAACTCACTTTGACCGATTACTCAAACTCAGTTTGACCGATTACTCAAACTCGGTGGGACCGATTTGGGTAATAAGCGAAACAGAGAGTTGGCCAAGCAAACTCGGTGGGGCCGATTGCATATCTCGGTGGGACCAAAAGTATTGCAATAGGTAACAGAGAGTTTGCAAGCCCATCTCGGTGAGACCGAGATCCCATCGATGAGACCGAACTGATTAGGGTTTCTGGCAGTGGCTATGATAAGTGAAACTCGGTGGCGCCGGATAGAAATAATTAGTAGGTCCGAGTTTGGCTTTGGGTTTAGATCATATGTGGAAGTGGGAAAGTAGCTGAGGATTTTGGAGCATATCATTAAGCACTTGAGCTAGAGGCTCATTAAGCAACACCTCATCCCTCCTTGATAGTATTGGCTTTTCCTATGGACTCAATGTGATCTTGGATCACTAAAATATAAAATGAAGAGTCTTGAGCTTTAAGCTTTAGCCAATCCTTTGTCCTTAGCATCTTGGAGAACTTGCCACAACTTTTAGTCCATGCCACTCCATTGTTGAATTTATCTGAAACATACTAGATAGAAACATTAGTCCAACAAGAGATATGTTGTCATTAATTACCAAAACCACCTAGGAAGCACTTGTGCTTTCAGCGATATCTATCTGTTTTTGAGAATTTAGGGGTTAAAATTGCACCAAATTTGAGTTCAGGAGGGTATTTGTTCCTCAGGCCACATTTGAGGGTGAAAGTTAGACTTCTTTCTTTTTACGAAGCGCTTTCCTTTCATTCGCTGCTAGTGGGCTGGCCCAGTTGCTGGTCCTCTGTGCGTCTGGGTGCTGTTGGACCCAAAGAGCGTCCAATAGGAACTCCCACCCAATAGGAGCTCCAAGGTGCTCCGATCTGGGCCGGCCAATCTAAGGTGGAACGGTAGAGAGCAATTCCAGAAGCTTCCCCGACATTATTTTTCTTCCTTTTTTTGAATAAGTTTTTTGGACCGATTTTGATTGTTTTTTTCTATCTTTTCCTATTACTTTTAATATCAGTTTAGTTTTAAAAATTGTTCACTCATGTAAAAATGTTAATTTGATCTAAAAAGAAGTGTTCACTAATTTTAATTTTTATGTTGCATGACTTGTCAAAAATATTCACCCTATTTTAAGACGTGGTCATGTAATTATTAAAGTTTTAATACATGTAACTTGCAAGTTAATGGAAAAGAAAAAAGTAAACAAAATAGAAAAGGAGATAATAAAAAATAATAGAAAAAGGAGTATGAAAAATTAAGAACGAGAAATGGAAACAAAACAGGAAGAACAACATGGGGAACCTACCCATGCTAATCCAAAACAAAAAAACCCGCAAAAAACGTACCTGCATGTGCTACCCCACGACAATCCATGCTAAAACCAAAAATAACCCTAGTGCTAGTAGGCAACATTCGATGCCGAAATCACATTGCCGCTCTGCGTTTTTGGACGTTATAGATAGTATATATCATTTGCTCATTAAATAAGGAATCCATAGGAATCTCCTATTCTTCATTTATTGTGAAGGATTGGAAGGAAAGAGTAGAATTACACCAGGGCAAGTGCATGGGCCGGCACTAGGAAATTTGGCGTACGAGCGGTGGCTATTCTACAGGTTCTTGAAGTGCGAGTTTTCCATTCTATGTTTTCCTCTACCTTTTTATTCTATTCTATTTTAGATTTTTCTTTGTTTCACCTTTTCCTTTTTTTCAAATGCTTGAACTTTTTTCAATTTCAAGAATACTTTTTCAAATGCGTGAAATTAATGAATATTTTTCAAAGTTTTTAAATTATTTTTGAAATGCATGAACTTCTTTGATCAAACACATGAACTTTTTTAAATCTTTAAAACCCCTGATTGCGGGTTCTGTTCATAGCACCAGATTTTTTAGCCACACGAGCGGTAGATAGTGGGCCGTCCCAAGTGCACGTTTGTCAATAGTTGGTTGCACAATACATATATAATGGATGGACCCTCCACTCTTTGTGAACAAGAGCAACCTTGTATCCTTCTTGTGGCTTTTGGTTCGGCCCACCCACAGTTACGGTTGGTAAATTTTTTTGCTTTTTTCTTTTCTCTTTTTGATTTTCTATTCATTTGTCTTTTTTATTTTTCTTCCCGGTTTTCTGTGGGCTTTAAAATTATTAAAATTTTTGCATTTTATTTACCTTTTCTATTACTAAAAATCTTCTAAAAAATTGAACATCTCCTAAAAAATTTAACAGCATTTAAAAATTTCTGAACACTTTTATAATTTAGTAACAATTTTATAAATATCATGAACATTAGTTAGAATATTCCCATGCCTTCTTTAAATTTGGGGAAAATTTACAAAATCACAACCAATTTTTAAAAGAGATAATTTTTTTTTAACTTTTATAATTTTCAACTTTGGGCAGAATTTTTTAAAATTGCGAGCATTTTTATTTTATTTTGGGAAATTAAAACTAGTTTAATCTGTTTGTGTCCCCTGCACGTTCGGATTAGAAGTTTATAAAAAAACTCGGTCAAAACCAGTGGCTATGGCTAGGTCACGCACTTTTTGGGCCACTGCTTACTGCGTTTGGTTCAAAGAAAAACCAGGTTAAAGGAAAAACCATCTGAAACCCAGGAATGTGCCAAAACTGTTGAAATCATGTTGGTTACCTCACAGCGCAAAATTGGAGGGCTCTGCACGGCGAGAGCTCCTATGCGCCGCTCGTTGCGGCAAATTGTCGAGCAGACGCACAGGCGCGTCTCCAGCTGGGCCGGCCCATTGGCGCAACGCAGTGAAAGTCCAAAAGAAATCCGCTCGAGGGAGCGATCGAACCAGGGACCTCCATCTTTGTACGCACGAGCCTAGCCAACACGAAAGACAAGCTTTCTTGGGTTTCCATGGCGAAGCTAAATGTAATGTAGATCCGAACATTTTCTCGAATTCCTGACACAAAAATCATTTTGATAAAGTGTTTTTTAAAAAGCGAACACTTTCCAAAATTTAGAAGAAAAAGTAAAAAGCTTGAACAAAGTTTCGATAAAATGAACTCTTTTTAAAGTCCCGAACATTTTTTGAATTTAGAGAACAAAATTTTGAAATCAAGAACAAAATTTGAACATGAACATTTTTTAAAGCACACATTTTTTTAATCTTGAGAACAAAATTTTGAAACTTAGAACAAATTCGGAAGCGCGGACAATTTCTTAAAGCACGAACATTTTTTTAATATTGAGAACAAATTTTGAAATAGAGAACAAATTTAAAAAATCCCGAACAAATTTGGAAGCGCGAACATTTTTTGAAAACGTGAACAAAATAATTGAAGTCTGGTACATTATATTAATTTTGAAAGTTTTGAACTTTTTTGTGTAACTAAAATAATTTTTGAATTTTGAGAACATTTTTTAAAAAATTGAACATTTTATGGAAAGGCAAACAAAATTTGAATATTTTGAAAAAAGAGAAAAGAAAAAGGAAATGAAATAAGAAACAAAAGAAAGAAAACAAACAGAAAAAAACGAAAAAAGAAGAAAAGAAAAAAGAAACAGAAAGGAATTTGCAAATCTGAAGAACAAAAAGGAAATAGAAAGAGACGAAAAAGGAATTGAAAATGAAATAAAGAAACAGAAAAAGAAAAAAACAGATTTAAGACCTTCTGGAAGGTTCCCAAAACCGGTCAGAAACCTTCCAGAAAGTACCCAAAACCGGATACTGTAGCACGTGTACTATCTCGTAGTTGGGCCGGCCCATCATGATCGCTAGGTCGCTCGCCTCTGTGCGTTAGCTCGACATTCTGCCACAATGAGCGTCCGTTAGGATATTCCCTGCACGGCAGCCCGGAAAACTAGTCTTGGATTTATTTATTTTGGCATTGGATTATTTTGGAATCGACTTGAGCATCATGCGACGCGAGAATCGGCTCTATATCGACGGGGCCATACCAACCAGGAGCGTGCGCCTTTTTTTTGCAAAAGATAAAATCTCACGCCAAATTTTTGATTGTCTCACGCTAACACATTAGTTGTTGTTGGATCGAGAGCACTAATCTTGGGGCACATGCACTTGCCATGTCATCACAAGGTGTCATCTGTTCCAGAGACCGAACGAGTGAACGCCACAACCTATCACTTCATCTCTCCCTCACCTCATCAAAGTGGTCGCGCATTTCATTCTCTCACCCAGTTTCTTTTTTCCCGGCGATCCACAATTAGCTTGATCCTGACCAATACTCAGGCGAGTTGTGGTGGCTAGCCGACAAATCAGGACCAGATCCCCCGAGCATGGTGGTGGCGGCGGTATTAGACCGGTAAATTTGACAATTTTAACCTTGAGACAAAATCAATTCACGGAATGAACTGCCCCTGAAACTATTTTATAACACTGATTCTTTTGTGTAGTGCCCACCACGCAGGCGCCACACCCTACGGTGCAACGCCCAGCTCTGGGGCGTTGCACGCCTGTCTACCGTGGCAGCCCTTGGGCCCGCACCCAGTAGTGCAGCGCCTCCGAGCATCATAGAGCATCCACCCAAGGATGATCCCGTGAGAACGAAGCTTCAAAGGTGCAAGCTCCTACAAACAAACAATTCATAACATTACATACGGGGCATTTGTGTTTGAAATAAATACGAAATTCATAAAACAGGCCACTTTCATTATTACCCGCTGCTCCACCGCCATAGCGTACGACCGGTGTTGTTTGTCCTAGTGGTCATCGAGAAGCCAAACCATCGTAACAATTTTGAAAGAAAGCTTTTTTGTCAACACGATTATCTTTTAAATACAAATAAACTAAAGTACGCCTACTAGATGCAACCGTACCAATCTATGTATCCAACCATATCAAATCAAACAAAACTAATAAATTAGGATTTCACAAATAACTAGGCCTACTTCATACAAATAACTTTTCCATAAACTATGCCTACTTCATACAAATAACTCTTCCATAAACTAAACTAGGGTTCCACAAATCAAACAAACAAGGATTGTAATACATGCAAAGTTCTAATACATGCAAGATTCAAATCTAATCTAATCAAACAAGGATTCCCCAAATCTTTAAAATATCATATTTTCTATGGATAGAAAGAAAGGGATCGGAGGAGAGTACCTTCTAGGATGGATTGATGAAGAAATGCATGGACCAAATCGTCGGATCTGAAGGATTTGGGAGAGGGGATTGAGAGGGGGAGAGGAGGAAGCCGCCGGCGCCGCTGCTTCTTTTGCAACTGAACGAATGGGGTGGGGTGAGGAGGGGGAAGCGGGCGGCTCGCATCTAAGTCACAGTGCAGCGCCCGAGGGCTAGGCGCTGCACATTACATGTGTGGCGCCTAGCTCGGAGGCGCTGCACTAATGGGTGCGGGTTCAAAGGTTGCCACGGTGGACTGGAGTGCAACGCCCCCGAGCTAGGTGCTGCATCATAGGGTGTGACGCCGTCGTGACGAGTGCTACACAAAAAAATTAGTGCTGTGAAATAGTTTCATGGGCAGTTCATTCCGTGAATTGATTTTGTCTCAAGATCAAAATTGTCAAATTTAACTATTAGACCTGCCCACGCGACACGTTGTGTGAGGCCAAGCAACTGGCGGCGGTGTGATTTGCACGGCCGTAGCAGACCAGAGCCTCGCGAGCGTGCCATTGCCCGGGAGCGAGGGGTGAGTCCCAGTGGCTCGAGGCTGGGCGCTCTCGACAACGTGACGGTCCTCGAGGGACCCGATGGTTATGGTGGCTCCGTTTATAGACCATGTCAAATAATTTTATATTTTTTGCAATCTAAACATTACAAACATGTTTCATTCCTTTTTCAACAAATTTGCCACGATCTTTTTAGCTACTATTTTTTTAAAAAGTAGTAGTTAGACCATGGCAATTTTCCAATACATGGCAAATTTTATAATTAGACCACGGCAAAATACATGGGAAACGTTCACCTCACAATTTTTTTAGTCAACATGGTAAATATATGCATGCACTGATGTCTCACCATGGCAACTTTTTAACTCTGCATGCATTTTGTATTGTATCAAGTCATTTTATTTTCTGTGTAGGTATTTTATTCATGTGTACATATTTTTTTGTTTTAAACCATGGCAATTTATTTGTATATACCATGGCAAAATTAAGTTTTTACATGTAGGTGAATATTTTTCTTGATTTTCATGGCAATTTTCTCTCAGTTTTTATATATAACTAGCAAAAGGGCCCGTGCGTTGCAACGGGATGATAAAATAGCGCCTTCGAATCAAATCATTGGGAATATAATACTTACAATAACTATACTAATATGCAATTTAGTTGTTAAAACATTTAGATTATTCAACCAATAAATTGGAGATACTATCTCTTCATCGCAATGTCCATGCTTCTTTGCGGAGAAAATGTTTGAAAATTACTTTTTTAGAACCATATGAATTTTACTTGTGTTATGAAACAACTATTTCATTTAAATTTATAGAAGGGCAACTTCTCATATTGAACAGTGAACAAAATTGTGGTTCAAAACGGGCTAAGAGAGTGCCTGATCCGTTTCTTCCGCATCAATTCTTTGAGGTTGTAAATTGCAGCCAGACCGAGACCGATTCTTTTCATGATTTCTATTATGTTTTTTTGCATTGCACCATGTCATCATGGCATTAAAATTTGCAACTAATTTTAAACTCAAATAAATAAATTGCATAGATCTTTTGATCTACTTAAATTGAGGGAATTCACATGGCGATTTCTTTTTATAACATATCCTTCCGATATTTTATGGAGCTACTATTAAATATTTCATTAATTTGGAATTGACCACAACACACCTGCAATTATTCCTGTGCCTTTTCTACTTCAAGTGTGGCCTCCAAACTTTGCCAAAAATTCTTTCATTGCATTTCAGAGCTCCACCATAAGTTTCAGCATTTCTCGATATTCTTAGTTTGTACCTCTAGTTCAAATCCATTTGAATTTAATTCAAATGAATTTGAATTCAACTTGTCCAAAATTGATGGAATCAATTTGTGGGCATATATGCATAAATCGTAGAGCTCATACGAATTATTCCACCGAGTTCTCATCTTTGAATACTTCACGTTTTTCTTTTCTTTTCCTGGTCTAAATAGAAAGGAAACAATTTTTTCTTTCAGGTCGGCCCAATTTCGACCAAGAACCAGTCAGCTCCCCTGCCCATTTTAACCTAGCCCGATCCCCTCCACTCTCTCTCTCTCTCTCTCTCTCTCTCTCTCTCTCTCTCTCGGCATCTCTCCCTCGAGCTCCCAATCCGTCACCAGCCTCAATGCACCAACGCGCCGGCGAGGCCGCTGCCTTGATCCGACGACCGCCGGTAAGCCCAGGCCGCCGTCGCTCCATCTTGCCTCCTCCATGCGTCCCCACACTCCTCGCGACCGATGCCTCCTACCCTGCCACCGCTTCGGCCCGCAAGCTCGCCACCAGCGAAGGTCACTTCCGGAACACCCCCTCTGTTCCTCCTCGCGCGTGCGCCACACCCCATGCCTCCATCGTTCATGCCCGACCTCCTCCTTCCTCGTCTGACCCCGCCTTGGCTCACCTCGGAGCCATACGCCTCCTCCTCGCCTCGGTCCTGAGCTCCGAGCTTCTGCCACGACCGTCGGCCTCGGGAACCTCTAGGGATGGCCTTGCAACAACGCCGTCCATAGCTCCTTTTCTTTCCCCCTATTGAAACATTTTTTATAACATTTAAAGCCATAATGAAGACTATATGGGTGTTTCTACAAAAACAAAATGTTTTTCTGTTTGTAACACTTAAAAAGGTACTACAGGTTGATTATTGAAAACTGCAGGAACTTTTCTATAAAATTGCTAACGGTGAACGGGCAGAAGCAATCCGTACTTTATTAGTAGGTACAAGTATAGATATCCGTTTGTAAGAAATCTTGACCATGGTAATTTCTTTTGTTACCTACTGTATCGGATGGACTTTTTCTTTCTTTTTAGGGAAACATTTATACATGGCGCCGGACGCTGGACTCTCTCTCTCTCTCTCTCTCTCTCTCTCTCTCTCCATCTCTCCCTCGAGCTCCCAATCCGTTGCCAGCCTCAATGCACCAACGCGCCGGCGAGGCCGCTGCCTTGATCCGACGACCGCCGGTAAGCCCAGGCCGCCGTCACTCCATCTTGCCTCCTCCATGCGTCCCCACACTCCTCGCGACCGATGCCTCCTACCCTGCCACCGCTTCGGCCCGCAAGCTCGGCACCAGCGAAGGTCACTTCCGGAACACCCCCTCTGTTCCTCCTCGCGCGTGCGCCACACCCCATGCCTCCATCGTTCATGCCCGACCTCCTCCTTCCTCGTCTGACCCCGCCTTGGCTCACCTCGGAGCCATACGCCTCCTCCTCGCCTCGGTCCTGAGCTCCGAGCTTCTGCCACGACCGTCGGCCTCGGGAACCTCTAGGGCCGGCCTTGCAACAACGCCGTCCATAGCTCCTTTTCTTTCCCCCTATTGAAACATTTTTTATAACATTTAAAGCCATAATGAAGACTATAAGGGTGTTTCTACAAAAACAAAATGTTTTTATGTTTGTAACACTTAAAAAGGTACTACAGGTTGATTATTGAAAACTGCAGGAACTTTTCTATAAAATTGCTAACGGTGAACGGGCAAAAGCAATCCGTACTTTATTAGTAGGTACAAGTATAGATATCCGTTTGTAAGAAATCTTGACCATGGTAATTTCTTTTGTTACCTACTGTATCGGATGGACTTTTTCTTTCTTTTTAGGGAAACGTTTATACATGGCGCACCGGCTGAACCGTTGCGCCGGACGCACGCGACGTGTTTGATGAAGGAGCGATCCTGTGGCCCAACGCGCTCGTCCCCCTGTAGGCCCACCTTATCCCCTCCTGGATGTCTTCCTCCTCAACCCGTCTTCTTTCTTTTTTGCATCTCCATGGCCTGCTTTCAGCCATGGACGCGGCACCCTCAAGCTTGACCTCTCCCCCTCTTCTATCTCTACCTCGCCACCAGAACCAGGGTTATGCACGCCCTCACCACCGTTGCTGCACGGCCCATCCCTGGTACTAATCGAAGCTTTCTTTGTCGGGCTTCTGCAGCCGGCGACGACGCTCGAACGACATTTTTTTTGCTTCAACCGAATGGCGGCTGTGAAACGAGACTAGGGCAGTGCTACAACCGGCAACGTTGAAAGCTACAACCGGCTTTGGTGAAAGCTACAATTGAAGAGTAGAAAATTGGAACCAGAGACAAAAAAGCTACAACCACCTATACGAGTGTTACAACCATTGACAAAAAAGCTTCAAGTCTATATATAAAAGCTTCAACCATCAACAGGGGAAGCTTCAACTAGCCACTATCAACTGAAAAAGCTGCAACTGTTAAGAAAAAAGCTTCAACCTTAGGTGAAAAAAGATTCAACCGAAAGACATACAAAGTTTCAACCGGGCACTGCAAGACGAAAAAAGTTACAACCGTTTACAAATTAAGTTTCGATCGTAGTTGAAAAAAGCTTCAATCAACATGATGAAAAGCTTCAATCTGCGAAGAAAGCTTCAACTGGCATGGAAAAAGCTTCAACTGGCATGGAAAAAGCTTCAACTGGTGTGATAAAAAGCTTCAACTGGCGTGCCACTGGTGCGAGCGGCGGCGTTGGGAGCTGCGGCCGGCGGCACGATAGTGCAGCAATGGGGTGTGGTAAGACTGGCGGTTGCTAGGTGCCGCAACGACAGCCGGCGTCGGCGTGCTTCAAGGGGGCGTCATTTTTTGCTACAAAGGGAGTGACGGCTTCCTGCTGGACCGGCGGCGACGAGGGCGGCGACCGACGGCGATGAGGACGGCGAGCGCTTCCAGCAGCGTGGGGCGGCGGAGGGAGGGGTTCCAGGTGAGGGGGTGGTGGCCGGTGGACAGGAAGACGTCTAGACGACAGGGGCTGCGCGCGGAGAGGAAGAAGGAGATGGGGAAAGTCAATGCGAGCAGATTGAACGGCTGGGCTCGTTGCATCGAACGGCTGGGGTGCGACCGACCGAACTATTGGGCCGGCGCACCGACGCCTAGCACCCGCCTTCTTTTTTGCTAGTGTCCCTTTTAAGGCTGTCAAATACTCTTTTTTAGGCTTTTAGTGGGACAAAAGTGACGGCCCTTTTAAGGCACTTTTTTAGTTTAGCGAAAATTTGATTTGAAGAGCATCTCCAACAGCCGCGGTAAAAAGTGCGCGCGCAGTAAACCGAGTCTTTTGGGCGCGCGGGACGTTTCAGCGCGCTTCAGCGGTGGCGGGAAAATCGCGCGCGGGAACGGTTTGCGCACGCGCGGGAAAAGGCGGCAGGTCGCGCGCTTTTTTTGCCGCACCGCTTCCGGCGCGCCTATAAAATGCGGCGCGCGCCACACGCCTATTGCACACGCTTTTCTTTCTCTTCCGTTGCCACACGCCCCTCCACCGCTTCCTCGGTTGCTTCTGCTGCCACCCGCGCCACCGCTCCAGCGCCCCGCCACCATGCAGCCGCGCCGCCGAGGAGTGTCGGGCTACCGCGGCGTCCGCCAGCGCCCTAACGGCGGGTTCTACTCGGAGATATGGTCCGGCCAACTCCGACTCGGCCTCGGCACCTTCGAGACGGCGCATGAGGCCGCCCGCGCGTACGACGCGGCGGCGCGCCGCCTAGGCAGGCCGCGCCAGCAGATGAACTTCCACGATGTCTACACGCTGCAGCAGGCGCTGGATGTCGCCCCGCCGCCTCGTCTTCGCACGGCACAAGACCGTGCGGAGCACGCTGAGCGGCAGAACCGCCTCCTCGTCGTCCGTGAGGACGAGCGGGTCATGGCGGAGTGGCGCCAACAACACCCGGAGGATGTATCCTACGAGCAAGCCTACTGGGCAAGGCGCCGCGAGGAGGAGATGCAAAGGCGCCGCGCTGAGCGGTTGGACAGGCGTCGGCGGAAGGCCCTGGCGCTATCCCAGTGCGATGTAGTTGAGAATGGTGGTGAGACGATCTTTACATCTGATGATGATCGTTGGAAAGACATGTGGCTCGATACCTCGGATCAGACCAGCGAGGATGGCGACAATGACGATGACGACGACGACTGGGAGTAGGCTGTAGCTGCACTAGTAGTTTTTATCTATGTCCTTGCACTATCTAAATAATTTTTATCTATCTATGCTGTGGAACTATGTAAAATATCTATGTATCGTTTTTTCTATCTATGAATTTTATTAAAAAAATGTACGCATTGTTTAGCGCGCGCTGCATTTTAGCGCGGCCGTTGGAGCTACGCGCGCACGCTCAATTTTGACATGTCTGCTGGAGCCACCGCTGCCGGCCGCGTCAAACCAGACGAACGACGCGCGGTAAATGACTTTTTTACACGCGGCGCGTTGCGCGGCTATTGGAGATGCTCTGAGTTAGGCCAGGGGCTTCGCACGCGCTTTAGTTCGCGCTAATGTACATGTGCCAGTGAACGACGTTTGATCGTCGACCATTCAGCGCGAACAAAACATTTACTCGGGATGGCTCCTAAATCGAATGTCAAATCGATATTGAGGTTTGTCTAAAAAAAGATCAATATTGAGGTCCACAGTTTATTTATTTATTTACCCCGCCGAGCGGATATGTGAAGTTGTTGTCCTGCATTTTTCTTTTGAGGATTTGTCCTGCATATATTCGACCCGTCTAATCATCAGAGATCAGCTGATCAAATGATCCTGCAACCACCCCTAAATTTTTTTTGATCCTGCAACCAAAATCGTAAATGGTTCGACCACCACGAGGAAATCATGGAGGTTGCGGGAAGAAGCTTCCGGCCGGCTCGTATTGTTTTTCTCCATTTGTCTTTCTCCAAACGACAGAAGAACATTTTATGAGGTAGACGTGTCTGTCGGGAGGGACGAGATGCTTGCCAGCTCTGCACAAACTGTATGGCAATCGACGTCTCCAATAGTGTCTCGCTGAATTCTACTACTAATTTGTTACTTTAGATTTGGTTATTATCATATACCGTCCCTATCACATAAAAAAAGCTAGCCAAGCTAGTGGAATAATCAGAAGCGGGCTGGAGCTTGTTGAAGGCTTAAGAGATGCATCATGCTCAACTCAGTCTGCCTACAACCATATTATTAGTGTAGATTATGTGAATTGCATAATGTATTGCTCTCGTGCATAGGCACGTATATATAATATATAAAGGTGGACCATGGACCTCAATTATACAAGGAATTAGAAGGCGGGCCCAATACACAATATGCACATAACATATATACTCAACACCCCCTCCCCCGCGCAGTCGAAGCGGCACCGTGGCTGACGCAAAGACTGGACCGAAACTCCTCAAATGATGACGTAGGCAAGCCCTTGGTCATGATATCTGCAAATTGTTGAAAAGTAGGGACGTGTAAAACACGAATATGGCCAAGGGCCACCTGTTCCCGAACAAAGTGAATATCCAACTCAATATGCTTGGTCCGTCGATGATGCACCGGGTTAGCGGAGAGGTAGACCGCCGAGACGTTGTCGCAGTAGACCATCGTGGCACGGTCAACAGGGCAAGAGAGCTCCTGAAGCAGTTGGCGAAGCCACGAACACTCGGCGACGGCGTTGGCCACCGCACGATACTCAGCCTCAACACTGGAACGAGAGACCGTAGGCTGCCGCTTGGACTACCACGAGATGAGCGAGGGTCCAAGGTAGACACAATAGCCCGAAGTGGAGCGACGAGTGTCAGGGCAGCCCGCCCAGTCTGCATCGAAGTAGGCGGTGAGGGCGGTGTCGGCGGAGGCGTGAAGCATGACGCCAAGATCCATAGTGCCATAGATATAGCGGAGAATCCGCTTGACGACAGTCCAATGAACGTCGCGAGGAGCATGCATATGAAGACACACCTGCTGCACGGCATACTGGATCTCCGATCGAGTCAGAGTGAGGTACTGGAGAGCACCAACGATAGACCGATAGAAAGCAGCATCCGAAGCAGGAGAACCATCCGTGGCAGAAAGTTTGGCCTTCGTATCAACAGGCGTGGCGGCGGGCTTGCAGTTAAGCATGCCGACGCGCTCGAGGAACTCATGAGCGTACTTCCGCTGATGAAGGAAGAAGCCATCCGGACGGCGCACCACCTCGACACCGAGGAAGTAGTGCAAAGGACCCAAGTTCTTGATGGCGAACTCGGCGCAAAGACGAGCCGTGAGCTGACTGAGGAGACCAGTTGTACATGCCGTCAGGATGATGTCGTCGACATAGAGCAGCAAGTAGGCCGTGTTAGAGCCCTGATGATAGACAAAGAGCGGGGCATCCGAGCGGGTAGAGCGGAAACCAAGCTGGTGGAGAAACGCCACGATGCGCTGGTACCAAACGCGCGGAGCCTGCTTGAGTCCGTACAAGGACCGCGAAAGCAGGCACACGTGGTCGGGAAGCGCCGGGTCAACAAACCCAGTGGGCTGCTGGCAGAAGACCTGCTCCTCGAGGTGACCATGGAGGAAGGCGTTGGAGACGTCCATCTGGTGCACCGGCCAAGCACGGGAGACCGCAAGGTGGAGAACCGTGCGTATCGTGCCGGGTTTGACGACTGGAGCGAAGGTGTCGGTGAAGTCGATGCCAGCACGCTGTCAGAAGCCACGAACAACCCAGCGCGCTTTGTAACGATCAAGGGTACCATCAGGACGGAGCTTGTGTTTAAAGACCCACTTCCCGGTAATCACGTTCGCGTGCCGGGGACGGGGAACAAGCTGCCACGTCCGGTTGCGCAACAGGGCGTCAAACTCCTCTTGCATCGCAGCCATCCAGAGCGGGTCACGAAGAGCGGCTCGAATGGAGGATGACAACGGCGACGACTCAGTGGTGGACGCCGCATGGACGTAGTCATCCGAGGCGTAGCGCGAGCTCGGGCGAAAAACGCCCGTAAGGGCGCGGGTGACCAGACCGGCCACAGGCGCCGAGGGGGCCGCAGGGGCCGCGGGCACCGGGGGGGTCGCGGGCACCGGGGGCGCCGGGGGGGCCGCGGGCACCGAGGGCGCCGCGGGCGCCAATGTCGGGGGCGCCGGGGGCACCGCGGGGGCCGCGGGCGCCAACGTCGGTGGCGCTGGGGGCGCCAGCGCCGCGGCTGTAGGAGGCATCGCATGCGGAGGGTGCGCCTCAAAGCCAGGCGGCGGGCCAAGAGAGGTGCGCGAGCGCCCTGGGAGAGGCATCGAGGAGCCCGCGTCACCAGTGGTGGGAGGAGCAGCCGGGGGTACCTGGTGAAACAGAAACACATGCTCATCAAAGTAAATGTGCCGGGAAGTGAACACACGGTGGGAGATGGGATCGTAGCACCGATATCCCTTGGAGTTGGAGGGGTACCCGATGAAGATGCAAGCGACAGATCGAGGTGCAAGCTTGTGAGAAGCAGTGTCGGCAGTGCTGGGATAGCAAAGGCACCCAAAAATACGCAAGCCATCATAAGATGGGGGCGTACCAAAGAGAAGATGGTGAGGTGCGTAGTTCCACCATGGGCGGCAGGGTCTAATGTTAAGAAGAAGTGATGCAGTGGCGAGTGCATCCGGCCAGAAACGAGAGGACACGTTAGCATGAAACAGGAGCGTGCGAACGCAGTCGTTCAGAGTGCGAAGGACGCGTTCGGCTCGACCATTCTGCTGTGAAGTATACGGGCATGTGAGACGAAAAACTGTGCCGTGATGCGACAAGAAAGTGCGGAAAGCAAGGTTGTCGAACTCTTTTCCATTGTCAGTCTGAAGAGCAAGGATGGGACACCCAAACTACGTGCGGACATAGGAGTAAAAAGCCGTCAAGGTAGAGAGTGCATCCGACTTTCTACGCAAAGGAAAAGTCCACACATAGTGAGAATAATCATCAAGAATGACCAGATAATATAAATAGCCCGAGTTACTAGGAATCGGAGAGGTCCACACATCGCTATGAATCAACTGAAAAGGAAAAGAAGCAATGGTGATGGAATTATTAAATGGCAGGCGAACGTGTTTGCCGACTCGACAGGCATGACAAGTGTGATGCTCGATCTTATTGCAAGTGAAACTGAAACTCCTAAGAATACGAAGAAGTGTGACGGGGTTGGGGTGACCTAAGCGAGCGTGCCAGAGATCAACTCCAGCGGAGAGAGCGACCGGTGCGGTGGTGGTGGATGAGGGCGAATGCACCGGATATAGCTCGTCGGGGCTGTCACATCGGTGAAGTACCATCCTGGTTCGAGCGTCCTTGACACTAAAACCAAACTCGTCAAATTCAACAGTGACAGGGTTTTCACGAGTGAAATAACGAACGGAGATAAGATTCTTAATAAGATGAAGAGACACAAGTATGTTAGACAAAGATAAAGGCATAGAAGTAGAAGGAAAAGAAGTGTACCCAACATGTGTGATAGGAAGTGTGGAACCGTCGCCGACAATGATGCGGCGGTCGGTGGAGACAAGAGTGAAGGAGGCAAGATTACCAAGATGAGCAAACATGTGAGCCGTAGCACCAGTGTCCATGTACCAATCACCACCTCCAGTGTAGTTATTCGGCATAGGAGCGGCATGCAGACCGGTGAGGAGCACCGGGTCCCAGGGCGCCGGCGGCAGGGTCGGTGAGGGAGACGGAGACGTCATGGGGAAGCCGTAATCGCCACTTAGCTGCAGCGGTGGGTACTCTCCATACGTCCGCAGAGCCGCGCAGTATGCATGAGATGCGGGAGGGGCGGGAGGCCCGTACAATGTGGATAGTAGCGTCAGCGGCAATTGCGGTGCCGGGTAGGCCGGATGATCCGCCGAAAAAACCTACTGGCCCGCTGACGACCCCACCAATATCTGGAAGACCCGTACGCGGGCGAAGCTCCGTACGGCCCGTACGTGGGAACGGGCGCGTGGGGAGCCGCACCGGAGGGCGCCGGCGGCGGGACGACGGCAGACTGGCTAAAGAGCGCCGGCGGCGGAGCGCCGTATGGCCCTGCTGGTGACGCGCCTTGCTGCATGGTAGGTGACGAGCCGTATGGCGGGCGAGGCGAAGCTAGCAAGCGGGCGACGCGATGCTACACGGAGGACTTGAGAAAGCAATCGGATCTCAAAGAACGAGTTGATTTGTGGAATTGCTCACGTATTAGAAGTACTGGTACTAATGCCCAATGGTTTGACTGGGTCTTCACGTGGAGCTGGCGATGCGAGGATTGCCTAGGGCGTGTTTGGTTGCCTAGGCATCTTTTGCTTGCACCGTATGGGGGATCCTGGGTGAGCTTGGCCTATATGAGCTGATGCAAGGATGAACCCAGATGATTGTTTGGTGAACTTGTATGATATGGTTGTATGAGATACAGATTCTTCCAAACGGGGCTTAAATCAGTGAGGAACAGGCAATAGCGCCAGCGTGAAACAGCACGGGGAAGATGGCGTCAAGGAGCGGGGGAGCTTGGAGGTTGGCTTGAGGCCGTTGCCGGAGGTTGTGGAGGCGGAGCTCACCTCAGCACGTGTGGCGGCGGCGAGGATCCTGGGAGAGCTTGGAGGTGGGCGTGAGGGCCGGTGGCAGAGGATGTTGAGGCGGACGGGGAGGCAGCACCGCCGTGGGAAGGAGCAGGGGCGGGATGTGCAACGTGCGTCCGTGTGTCGGAGAGCGGCGCCGTGGCCTCGGAAAGGCAGCGGATGGGCATGGTCAGCATTGGAGGATGTGAAGGAGGGCGGGGCGGCGTTGATGTGGGGAGCCAGCGGCGGCCTCGGATAGGCAGCGGACGGGCGCGGTTGGCGTCGGAGGAAGGAGGGGGCGGTGTTGATGTGGGGAGCTGGCAGCGGCGCTTGGTCTATACAGCAAAGAAAAGCCAACGCCCGAGCCTGCACGCATGCTATGCGAGAAACCTGCGTTTCAGCTCAGCCTGGCTGTGAGGCCTTTTCTGCATCCATCGGGCCTGACCAAGTTAGGCATGCAGGGTACCAAACGTCTAGTATTTGCATGGTGGGTGCGAGCCAGATGCGATACAAGAAACCAAACACACCCCTAGGGATGCAAGGCGCGGCTAGCAAGTGTGAGGCACGGCGACAGTACGGGTGCGGCGCCGCCGGAGGGAAGCAGGCGGGCGGCTCGAAGGGAGCGGCGGCTTGCGGATGGATGTGACGGCGCGGGAGGAAGGGGACGCGCGGCGCCAAGGAGGAGCGGCGGCGGCCGGCGCAGGAGGTGCGCACGGGCGGCGGCGGCTTGGTGGCGGCGGCGCGTGAGGAGGCGCGCGGCGGCGGCATCGGAAGACTAGGTTTAGAACCTAAAAACTGATACCATGTAGATTATGTGAATTGCACGATGTACTGCTCTCATGCATAGGCACGTATATATAATGTACAAAGGTGGGCCACGGACCTCAACTGTACAAGAAACTAGGAGGCGGGCCCAATACACAATATGCACATAACATATATACTCAACAATTAGGACGACGATGACCTCCTAGCCCCCGCCGCCGGCCACTACGGCCGTGGCGGCCAGCACACTCGGTCGTGGTGATTACTGTGCTCCACATCCCGCTGCAATGCCCCTCCCCTCGCGTCGCCTCCTCTGGGCGACGCCAGGGGCCCCTCAACCCTAACGTCGCAGGCCATCCCTCGCGCCTCCTCCTGCCGCCGACATGGGCCGCGGTGGCGTCGGGCCCGTCACCGAAGGCACCTGGGCGGACGGAGGCTGTGGGATCCCATTTAAGGCGGCAGGGGTGGCACCTCTCGTGGGAGCCCGAGGGTGGCGACCCTATGCCACGCGGCGGTGGCCGCAGTTCCATGGCCGGCGGAGCGGCGGCCCTGAGATGAACGGCGGCGGTGTCAGTGCCCCATCCGGCGGGGGTTGACTGATCTGTGCGGAGATGGTGACGGCGGCGGCTACGGATCCAACACCCCGATTGGATCCGCCGCAGGGTGGCCTTGCGCCGACCGGCGGCGCGTGGAGGGACCGATGAGGAGATGACGGATCTTCGCCGGAGTACCGACGATGGCATACATCTTTGTGACGAGACTCCGCTCGGTTCCAACCAACCGAGAGAGATCGGGACGACGTGGCTTCCGGTGAAAATCGCGACTGAGTGCGGTCTTGGCAGACGATGTCGGCGTCTCGGACGTCCTCGAGGCATCGTCGTTGTAGGTCATATCAACCTGATCCGGATGTTCCGGGGGAAACCCTATATCTGGGTCTACCGGATCGGACGATGATGTCGATTTCGGTGTCATTCTCCCTCCTGGGGGCACCGTTTTGGAGCAAGTGCTGGTTGGAGGGGACAAGAGGAAGAGCGGTGTTTCATCTTGCCCATTTATGGCGGCAGATCTCGACGACGTGGCGCAGTGGAGACTTGGCGCCCGATGCACGGAGATGGACTCGCGCAGGATGATGGCGTTGTCTGGAGTCATGATGGCGTCGACGGTAGCTAGGCCGGGCAAGGTAGATGCAACAGTACATCACTGAGGATGGATTGATGGCAGGTGGCTGCGGCGGCCTCATACCCGGCAGGCGTCCTGGTTGGGACCTCAGGTCTTAGATGTTAGGTTTGGCTGCGAGGTCTGTTTGGTACTAGGCCCAGACTATCAGCACCCCTTCATCATTTGGATAGGAGCAGCGACACTTTTGTTACTTAAACGGTGGCTTCAGTCTTACTGTTGTATGACTTTATAAGGTCTTGTGTGAATAATTAATAAAGTTGCTGTATGTATCGTCTAGATGAAGAGGCCGGAGGTCCTCCCCCATTTCTAAAAAAGCAATCCGCTCACTCCGACCGCAGTATCCACCGACCATGTCTCTAGCAGCTCAGGATTTCAAAAAGGGTCAGGAATTTAAGGAGGAAATTTGGAGAGTTTGGGGTGTCCGCACTAGTGCCGTGGAATCAAATAATTTCTATGGATTCCTATTGGTGGTGGAATTCACCAGATCCAAGATCAAGCTCACCATGCAATCGGTGGCCACCACCTTACTTTCATGTTTTGGAGGTTTCGCTTGCCTCTGCAAGGTAGAGATGCTACAAAATTGCTCATCCAAGTTCATTGTCTCACCATTATCAAGTGTGGTAACATTTCTCTTCCTAAATTCAATATCAGTTTCCTTCTTTTTAGTGATGGAGGTCCAAATTCTAAGGTGGAGCTAGATCTATACGTGCAAGAAAAAGCTGATGCATGGACTCGTCTTTTCAATTATCACATACTAGAAAATCATATGCCCAAGTTCTTAGATACCCCAGTGTTTTTGTTATCCCACTAGATCCAAATTCCCATTCGATTGGCATTAATGCGTTAGTTCCTGCCGGGGATTCAGCTCTCCGACGTGATCAACGTCATGAGCCGTCCACCAAAATTAATGCAATGGGAGGGAAGAAACCAAATTCAAGACCCCGGCTCTAGGCCAATGGGGCGTGACGACCCATTTTGTGTTCACTGTCTCCTCTCGGGCCACTTGAGGCCCAACTACACCAATGATGAGTGATATTTTTACACTCATGTCAACTTTGTTTAAATCGAGATATTTTAATTAAAAAGAGATATTCGCTCTGACATTGGTACTAATGACTAATGAATGCAAAGGATTCCACAAATCCTCTTTTTGATGTGTTTCCATAGAAAATGGGCTAAAAAGGGAAGAAATCATGTGTGAAAATGGAATGAAAGGAGAATGGAGGAAGAAGAAATCAACAGGAGACATCTGCGCGAAGACAGCACAAAAGACATCGTTCCATACGGGCGCGGGCGCCCCATATGAGCCCTCGTTTGGCATGAATTCCGAAGCAGATAGTCCACCTAAACAACCTTTGTTAAAGGGACCCCATCGAAATGTCAACAGAGAGACAAGCACAGAAGCCAGAACCTCTTCATCATCATCCTCACCCGCAAACCCTGGCCACCGTCATCTCCATAGTCATCTTCACGACCACCATAGTGCTCATCCATCTCATTCATACTTGTAATCGTGCATCGCACAAGGCATCCATTGTAAGACATATTGCAATCGATCATTCTCAAGATGTGTTCTTCAATGTTTTCTTCCCGTGATCTGATCTCCATGTGTTAGTAGTTCCGTAAGGTATGGGTTGAGGCATAAGCCTTGCAACCCGAGGTTTTTGTTTAGGGGATCAATGGAAGACTTTGACATGATGTCCCGTATGTGTGAAATAAAATTGTTCCATGAAGATGTCTCTTGTCTTATCTTCATCCCTGCCGGTGCCCAGGATCATGGAGATCAAGCACCGGTGAGTCTAGAATCAATGAGACCGTGAAGTGTTACACCGAACACCGGTGGCAGTAAGTTTCAGTAGGGTAACATGGATCATATCCTTGGGGAGAAATGAGGTGTAGTCATTAAGCGCCAAAGCTCTTGTGTGATTTCATTATCTTAAGTATCGAGGCAACCCCGCGCGACGGATAGGGCTTGCGGTAGGACAACTGATTCTTGATCCAGGACTCGTGTCGGTCAAGATGTTATTTGGACACATCCCCCACTTCGATCCGTAACAAGCACATCTCGATGGGTGACTTCCAGCGCACAAATTAATATCTTATTTAATCCCAGCGTAAATACAAGGTTGTAAGGATAAGACCTTATATCCGTACCTCTTTTATTTATAAGTGTTTGAATCACTATTTGCTTACTGATCAGGTCAAAAGTTGGATTTGACACTTTGACGAATGCTTGCTAGAGACCATCGCTTCAAGGGAGTCTTCTTCTCATGGGTTCGATAACCCAGGGTCACCTCTGGGGAAATAGGTGTGGGATACTCTTTTTTGTTCCAGTATCAGATCAATAAAAGGAGGTATCAAGCCCTTTTTCTGGCGCCATTGGCGGGGAGGAGTTCAGTATTCCTAGTCTTTGTGTTTAGAGTTTTTGTTAAAGTTAAAGTTAATTTTCATTTTTTGTATTTACTTTTCTATTTTTAGTTTATTTTTTGTTGCAAGTCTTGTCAGTTGAAAAATCAAAAGATTACTATGGCTCGTTGATGACCCACAAGTATAGGGGATCTGTCATAGTCCTTTCGATAAGTAAGAGTGTCGAACCCAACGAGGAGCAGAAGGAAATGATAAGCGGTTTTCAGCAAGGTATTCTCTGCAAGCACTGAAATAATAGGTAACAGATAGTTTTGTGATAGGATAATTTGTAACGAGTAACAAGTAACAAAAGTAAATAAAGTGCAGAAAGGTGGCCCAATCCTTTTTGTAGCAAAGGACAAGCCTGGACAAACTCTTATATAGAGAAAAGCGCCCCCGAGGACACATGGGAATTATCGTCAAGCTAGGTTTCATCACGTTCATATGATTCACGTTCGGTACTTTGATAATTTGGTATGTGGGTGGACCGGTGCTTGGGTGCTGCCCTTACTTGGACAAGCATCCCACTTATGATTAATCTCTATTGCAAGCATCCTCAACTACAACAAAAGTATTAAGGTAAACCTAACCATAGCATGAAACATATGGATCCAAATCAGCCCCTTACGAAGCAACGCATAAACTAGGGTTTAAGCTTCTATCACTCTAGCAACCCATCATCTACTTATTACTTCCCAATGCCTTCCTCTAGGCCCAAATAATGGTGAAGTGTCTTGTAGTCGACGTTCACATAACACCACTAGAGGAGAGACAACATACATCTCATCAAAATATCGAACGAATACCAAATTCATATGACTACTAATAGCAAGACTTCTCCCATGTCCTCAGGAACAAACGTAACTACTCACAAAGCATATTCATGTTCATAATCAGAGGGGTATTAATATGCATATAGGATCTGAACATATGATATTCCACCAAATAAACCAACTAGCATCAACTACAAGGAGTAATTAACACTACTAGCAACCCACATGTACCAATCCCGGACTTGGAGACAAGAATTGGATACAAGAGATGAACTAGGGTTTTGAGAGGAGATGGTGCTGGTGAAGATGTTGATGGAGATTGCCCTCTCCCGATGAGAGGAGCATTGGTGATGACAATGGCGATGATTTCCCCCTCCCGGGGGGAAGTTTCCTCGGCAGAATAGCTCCGCCAGAGCCCTAGATTGGTTCCGCCTCGTGGCGGCGAAGTCTCGTCCGGAAAGATTGCTTATGATTTTTTTCCTCATCGAAAGACTCCATATAGCAGAAGATGTCCATCGGAGGGCCACCAGGGGGCCCATGAGGTAGGGGGCGCACCCAGGGGGTAGGGCGCGCCCCCACCCTCATGGGCAGGGTGTGCCCCCTGGTGAACTTCTTGCGCTTAGTATTTGTTATATATTCTGAAAACGTCTTCTGTGAAGTTTCAGGACTTTTGGAGCTGTGAAGAACATGTCTCTAATATTTGCTCCTTTTCCAGCCCTGAATCCCAGCTGCCGGCATTCTCCCTCTTTATGTAAACCTTGTAAAATAAGAGAGAATAGGCATAAGTATTGTGACATAATGTGTAATAACAACCCATAATGCAATAAATATCGATATAAAAGCATGATGCAAAATGGACGTATCAACTCCCCCAAGCTTAGACCTCGCTTGTCCTCAAGCGAAAGCCGAAATCGAAAAATATGTCCACATGTTTAGAGACAGAGGTGTCGATAAAAATAAAATACGGACATGAGAGCATCATGATCATTCTTAGAACAACAACTTATATAATTCTTGTCATATGATCTCTTATGCTAGAGTAATAATTCAATCATAATTTCAAGTATGAATCATAAACTTCATTGAAAACTAACAAACTATACTCTCAGTCATTGGAGCAATTGCAATTTATCATAACATAGGAAAGAGTCAATATAAGAGCTTATCAGCAAGTCCACATACTCAACTATCATATAGTCTTTCACAATTGCTAACACTCACGCAATACTTATGGGTATGGAGTTTTAATCGGACACAAAGAAAGATAGGGGCTTATAGTTTTGCCTCCCAACGTTTTGCCTCAAGGGTAATGTCAACAATAATAGTTCATGAAAGCTCACATCCAATTAGCCATATATACCAGGATCTTTCCAACATGTTGTGCTTGCCAAAAGATAAAATGTAAAAAGGAAGGGTGAAGATCACCATGACTCTTATGCAAGGTAGGAGATAAAAGTAAAAGATAGGCCCTTCGCAGAGGGAAGAAGAGGTTGTCATGCGCTTTTATGGTTGGATGCACAAAATCTTAATGCGAAAGAACGTCACTTTATATTGCCACTTGTGATATGGACCTTTATTATGCAGTCTGTCGCTTTTATTTCTTCCATATCACACGATTGTATAAAGCTTATTTTCTCCCACACTAATAAGTCATACATATTTAGAGAGCAATTTTTATTGCTTGCACCGATGACAACTTACTTGGAGGATCTTACTCAATCCATAGGCAGGTATGGTGGACTCTCATGGAAAAACTGGTTTAAGGGTGTTTGGAAGCACAAGTAGTATCTCTACTTAGTGCAAAGAATTTGGCTAGCATGAGGGGGAAAGGCAAGCTCAATCATGTTGGATGATCCAAGACAATATAATTTATCTCAGATGTAAGAAAACATAACCCATTACGTTGTCTTCCTTGTCCAACGTCAACTCTTTAGCATGTCATATTTTAATGAGTGCTCACAATCATAAAAGATGTCCAAGATAGTATATTTATATGTGAAGACCTCTCTTTCTTTATGTGACGCCCCGAGACCGATGCGCCAGGTGTCTTCCAGTTATTCGCTGTTGTTGCCTTGTCTTTTGCTTGCGTGATGCATCTTGACATGTCATCATGTGCATTGCATCATCATGTTTTCAAAACTTGCATCCATCTCGGTCTCCTCGTTCTCTCCGTTGTCCGTTCTGAGTCCAGACACACTTGCACGCGCCCGCGGCACGCCCGAAATAGTATTTCATAAGTGGCCAGAAAATGTTCTCGGAATGGATTGAAAGTTAGCATGCGTTGTTGTTATGTTGCCAGTAGGCCGCCTGCCAAGTTTCATCGCATTCGGAGTCTCTTTGATGCCCCAACGGATAACTATAGCGGCAGTATAGCCGGTCTTTTCGTCGGACGTTTTCGGTCTCCGAAAACTGTGCCGGGCTGCATCTCTCCCCTCTTCTCTCATACCAACCCGCTCTCCACAGTCCACCTAGGCCCAGCCTACCCCTCTTTGCGCCGTGCATAGACCTCTCGTGCGCGTCCGAAACTTCCCCGGACCCGACCCGGGCAGTCGTCACCGTTGGATTCGGATCATCACCAAACGTCTATAAAACATCTACGTTTCTTTGTTTGGACTCTCAAAGCATTTTATTTCCGACCGTCCGGTTACGATCGGAGGGTTACTCTAGCCTCCTTTCTAAATTTCATTTGCTTTATATAGTAGACTAACCCATACCTTTTCTAGTCAAACCCTAGTCCGAGGAGCCGTCCCATCATTTCCATCCATCCCATCCGCCGCCACCTCCTCATTTTCCTCTCCTGCCAGATCCAACCAGCGTCCTCCCACCATCTCCCTTGATTTCCGCCGCCACCCAACCAGTGCATCCCTCCCGATCCACCAACCACAGCTCCTGCACCTCCTCCCTCCCCGAGCCCGAGGCCATGCCTCCTCTGCTCGATCTCCACCGCAGGCCGCAGCCGCGCCTCCAGCTCCCTCCTCGATCTAGATCGAGAGGGGTTCTATCCCCAGTCTCCCCGAGCCTCCCGTCGTCCAGGAGCACGAGCTTGCTCGCCCCGCTGTCCAGCTGCCGGAGCCCCTCTTCTCCTTCCCGAGGCCGCCGCCGGCGCCCCAAGCTCTCCGCTCCGCCATGCCTCCTCCCCTCCACAGGCCCCATCTCATGGCACCCTTCACCTTGCGCGAACTGCACGGCCGCCGGCCATGGAGGCCACCGTGCTGGACCTCAAGCGCGTCGCCCACGCTCCTCCCTCGCCTCAGACGCATCGCCGACCTCTGCCTTCCCTGCTCTAGACCAAGGCACCCCAGTTCCGCGCCTGCTGGCCGCCGAAACAAGCAGGAGCTCGTCCATGGGCACCTCCTTTTTCTCCCGTCCTCGAGCTTGCCGGAGACCTCCAACGTCGATGGAGCACCAGTGGAACCAGGACCCCTGCCTCGCACCCTCCTCCTCGTCCTTCGTCGCCTGGTGCCGTCCCGCTGTGCCGAGCCCACTGCCAAGTCCCTGCGCCGCCGCTCATGGTCTGCCTCGCGACCCTCTGCTAGTGCTCCTGCCTCCTCTTCGCCTTCGTCCTTGACAACCCGGCCGGATCCGCCGCTGCCACTGTTACCTGCTCCCCCACCGATCCTCGCTCCCGCTGCCATGCGGCCATGGCGCCATCCTCTGCTCCTCGAGCAAGCGCTGCTGCCTCGCGTTGACCAGAACGCACCAAGCAGTGCACGCATCAGTTGCGTGGGCTTCATCACCCAGTCAGCTCCAGCCAGCTCCTGCACCGAATGGGCCAAGGCCCACTAGGTGAAGACACCCTAGCGCCTCCTTTTTTTCCTTCTGTTGGGCCATTTAGTTTCGGCCCATAGTATTTTTTTCCTGCGCTGCGTTTTTAATCTTTTATTCCTGGTTTTCCAGTTTTGCAGAAAAACCCGCATACTCCATGCATATTAAAACTCAACAACCGTGCATCATATGTAAAAGCATTATATATGTAAAATGTTTAGTTTTCCATCTAGTTTCATAATTTGCCACTTTCATCTATGTTTAAAATGTTGTTTGTTTAAATTTGCTTAGATAACTCGTTAAAATGCTTTATTCCATAACTAAATAACCGTAGCTCCAAATTTAATAAACTTTATATGTAAATGGGGTGGAAAAATGCCTAGTTTAACATGGTGACATTGCCTTGCATGTTTAACAACTATAAAATATGGTTTAGGGCAGAACAGTACCAAAACCTAAAATATGCACATGAGGAGTTTCCGGACTTGTTGTTTGTTGTTCCGGCCTCATTTAAACTTGCATAGATAGGTAGTTTTCATTTGCTTCACCCCTTGCCATGTTAATCAACATTTAATTTTGTTGGGTACATAAACGAGAGAGAACTAAATAAGTCAGGTGGTGTTTTCTTCAATATGCAACTCCGTTGCATATTGAGCTCCATTTTATTTGTAGGATTGTCTGTGCATTTTGCCATGCCATGCCTCATTAAACCGGACATGCATCATACTTGGTTGCGCATCATGCCATGTCTATGTGGTGGTTGTTTACTATGTTGTGTGCTTCTTTCCAGTGTTGCTTCTTCAGGTTGGTTCCGATAACGTCGCGTTTGTGAGGATCCGTTTGACTTCGTCCGTTTGTCTTCTTCATGGACTCGTTCTTCTTCCTTGCGGGATTTCAGGCAAGATGACCATACCCTCGAAATCACTTCTATCTTTGCTTTCTAGTTGCTCGCTCTTTTGCTATGCCTATGCTACGATACCTACCACATGCTTTATCATGCCTCCCATATTGCCATGTCAAACCTCTAACCCACCTTGTCCTAGCAAACCATTGTTTGGCTATGTTACCGCTTTGCTCAGCCCCTCTTATAGCGTTGCTAGTTGCAGGTGAAGATTGGAGTTTGTTCCTTGTTGGAACATGGATATTTTGTTGGGATATCACAATATCTCTTATTTAATTAATGCATCTATATACTCGGTAAAGGGTGGAAGGCTCGACCTTATGCCTGGTGTTTTGTTCCACTCTTGCCGCCCTAGTTTTCGTCATATCGGTATTATGTTCCTGGATTTTGTGTTCCTTACACGGTTGGGTTATAATGGGAACCCCTTGACAGTTCGCTTTGAATAAAACTCCTCCAGCAAGGCCCAACCTTGGTTTTACCATTTGCCTCATCACCACCTACTTTTCCCTTGGGAGTCGCTCTCTCGAGGGTCATCTTATTTTAACCCCCCCGGGCCAGTGCTCCTCTGAGTGTTGGTCCGAACCGAGTAGACTGCGGGGCCACCTCGGGGCAACTTGAGGGTTGGTTTTACTCGTAGGATGTCTCATCTGAGTGTGCCCTGAGAACGAGATATGTGCAGCTCCTATCGGGATTTGTCGGCACATTCAGGCGGCTTTGCTGGACTTGTTTTACCATTGTCGAGGATGTCTTGTAACCGGGATGCCGAGTCTGATCAGATTGTCTTGGGAGAAGGAATATCCTTCGTTGACCGTTAGAGCTTGTGATGGGCTAAGTTGGGACACCCCTGCAGGGATTGAACTTTTGAAAGCTGTGCCCGCGGTTATGGGCAGATGGGAATTTGTTAATGTCCGGTTGTAGAAAACTTGACACCTTAACTTAATTAAAATGCATCAACCGCGTATGTAACCGTGATGGTCTCTTCTCGGCGGGGTCCGGGAAGTGAACACGGTTTTGGAGTTATGCTTGACGTAGGTTGTTCTAGGATCACTTCTTGATCATAGTTCATCGATCGTGCTTTGCCTTCTCTTCTCGCCCTCATTTGCGTATGTTTAGCCACCATATATGCTAGTCGCTTGCTGCAGCTCCACCTCATACCTTTTACCCTTCCTATAAGCTTAAATAGTCTTGATCGCGAGGGTGTGAGATTGCTGAGTCCCCGTGACTCATAGATACTTCCAAAACCAGCTTGCAGGTGCCGTTGAACCGTGCAGGTGAAGCAACCAAGCTCAAGGAGGAGCTCGATGAAGATTGTGTTCGCTATGTTGTTCCGTTTCTAGTTGATCAGTAGTGGAGCCCAATCGGGACGATCGGGGATCTGTGTAGCATTTGGGGTAGTCTTCTTTTATTTTGGTTCTGTAGTCCCACCTTGATTGTATCTGGATGAATGTAATGTTTTATTCATGTATTGTGTGACGTGGCGATTGTAAGCCAACTATGTATCTCTTTCCCTTATGTATTACATGGGTTGTGTGAAGATTACCTCACTTGCGACATTGCTTTCAATGCGGTTATGCCTCTAAGTCGTGTTTCGACACGTGGGAGATATAGCCGCATCGAGGGCGTTACACTTTATCACTTCCTATTAATTGCAACGATGACCAAAACTATGTTTGTCAACTCTCAACAGCTTTTATTCATCATACTTTTTATATGTGAGCTCATTACTCTCCATAAGATCCATATGATATCTTTATTCTTTTTGTTGTCTCTCTTTTATTTTATTCACTCAAGATCATGGCAAAATAATCAAGCCCTTGACTCAACACTAATCTTTATTATATATAGCTCACGGACTCGATTACATAGAAGGATCATAAAGCAAAACTCACAACTAGATCATACTAAGAACTTTTATTCTACTAGATCAAAATATTATCAAAAGGATCGAACTAAGAAAAACGGTAAAGATAAAAGTGATGGTGATACGATACTTGGGCACTCCCCCAAGCTTGGCAGTTGCCAAGGGGAGTGCCCATACCCATGTGATTATGTCTCCTTTGTTGGTGAAGAAGTTGATGGTTTTGTTGATGGCGTAGGCTTGTCGTCCTTCTTCCAAGGCATAGGCTCACCATCATAGAAGGATGATAGAGTCTCCTGAAACCTCAAATCTGCAGCCAAACTCATCCTCTTGAATCTATATTCATACTCATAGTTTTGATTTTGCAGGTCATAGATATGGGCTTGGAGGTGCTCGATTTTCTCATGAATCTTGAAGATGGCCTCCCCAATGTCCTTGACGTCCAGCAAGTTTGAAATCATAATTGAGCTCTTTAATATCCCAATATGCCTTATGTTCTAGTTCTAGAGGTAAGTGACATGCTTTTCCATAAACCATTTTATATGGAGACATACCCATAGGATTTTTATATGCAGTTCTATAGGCCCATAATGCATCATCAAGTTTCTTAGACCATTTTTTTCTAGATCTATTGACACTCCTCTGCAAAATTAATTTGAGTTCTCTATTGCTCAATTTTACTTGACCACTAGACTGAGGGTGATAAGGAGATGCAATTCTATGATTAACATCATACTTAGCAAGCATTTTACGGAAAGCACCATGAATAAAATGTGAACCACCATCAGTCATTAAATATCTAGGGACTCCAAACCTCGGAAAAATAACTTCTTTAAGCATCTTAATAGAGGTGTTATGATCATCACTACTAGTTGGAATAGCTTCTACCCACTTAGTAACATAATCAACAACAACTAAAATATGTGTATAACCATTAGAGGGAGGAAAAGGTCCCATATAATCAAAGCCCCAAACATAAAATGGTTCAATAACAAGTGAATAATTCATAGGCATTTCTTGATGTCTACTAATATTACCAATTCTTTGACATTCATCACAAGATAAGACAAACTTACAGGCATCCTTGAAGAGAGTAGGCCAATAAAAACCGGATTGCAATACCTTATGTGCAGTTCTATCTCCAGCGTGGTGTCCTCCATAAACCTCGGAATGACACTTGAGTAGGATCTGTTCCTATTCATGCTCAGGTACACAACGTCTAATAACACCATCTACTCCTTCTTTATAAATATGTGGGTCATCCCAAAAGTAATGCCTCAAATTATAGAAAAACTTTTTCTTTTGCTGGTATGTGAAACTAGGTGGTATAAATTTAGCAACAATGTAATTAGCATAATCAGCATACCATGGAGCAGTATGAGAAGCATTTATGACATTTAATTATTCATCAGGAAAGCTATCATCAATAGGTAGTGGGTCATCAAGATCTCTAGCCTAGACAAGTTGTCTGCAACGGGGTTCTCAGCTCCCTTTCTATCAATAATATGCAAATCAAATTCTTGTAGCAAGAGAACCCATCTAATAAGTCTAGGTTTAGCATCTTTCTTTTACATAATATATTTAATAGCAGCATGATCCGTGTGAATAGTTACTTTAGAATCAACAATATAAGGTCTGAACTTATCACAAGCAAATACAACTGCTAAGAATTCTTTTTCAGTAGTAGCATAATTTCTCTGAGCATTGTCTAGAGTTTTAGTAGCATATTGAATAACATTTAATTTCTTATCAACCCTTTGCCCTAGAACAACACCTACAACATAATCACTAGCATCACACATAATTTCAAAGGGTAAATTCCAATCAGGTGGCTGAACAATAGGTGCAGAGATTAATGCTTTCTTAAGTATTTCAAATGCTTCTACGCAATCATCATAAAAAACAAATGGTATATCTTTTTGTAATAAATTAGTCAGAGGCCGAGAAATTTTAGAGAAGTGCTTAATGAACCTCCTATAAAAACCGGCATGACCAAGGAAACTTCTTATACCTTTGATGTCCTTGGGACATGTCATCTTTTCAATAGCATCAACCTTGGATTTATCAACTTCAATACCTCTTTCATAAACTTTATGCCCCAAGACAATACCTTCATTAACCATAAAGTGGCACTTTTCCCAATTCAAGACAAGATTAGTTTCTTCACATCTCTGCAAAACTCGGTCAAGGTTACTTAAGCAATCATCAAAAGAGGATCCATAGACGGAAAAATCATCCATGAAAACCTCACAAATATTTTCACAAAAGTCAGAGAATATAGCCATCATGCATCTTTGAAAGGTAGCAGGTGCATTAGATAAACCAAAAGGCATACATCTATAAGCAAAAGTACCAAAAGGGCAAGTAAAAGTAGTCTTTGATTGATCATTGGCTGACACAGGTATTTCAGAGAAACCAGAATAACCATCTAGAAAGCAAAAATGAGTATGTTTGGATAATCTTTCTAGCATTTGATTGATAAAAGGTAAGGGGTAATGATCTTTTTTAATAGCTTTATTTAATTTGTGGAAATCAATTACCATCCTATAACCTGTAATAATTCTTTGCAGGATCAACTCATCTTTATCATTAGGAACGACAGTAATACCTCCCTTCTTAGGGACACAATGGACAAGACTTACCCACTGACTATCAGCAACGGGATAAATTATACCTGCCTCAAGAAGCTTTAGTATTTCCTTTCTTACCACTTCCTTCATCTTAGGATTCAGCCGTCGTTGATGATCACAAACTGGTTTGGCATCTTCCTCCAGATTTATTTTGTGATGACACAGAGTGGGACTAATGCCCTTAAGATCATCAAGAGTATATCCAATAGCAACACGATGCTTCTTCAGAGTTTTCAATAATCTCTCCTCTTCATGCTCTGAAAGGTTAGCACTAATAATAACAGGATATATCTTTTTCTCATCAAGATAAGCATATTTAAGAGTATAGGGTAATGGTTTGAGCTCAAACATGGGATCACCCTTGGGTGGAGGAGGATCCCCTAGGATTTCAACAGGCAAATTGTGTTTCAGGATGGGTTCCTATTTAAAGAATACTTCATCTATTTCCCTTCTTTCATTCATAAACATATCATTTTCATGGTCTAGCAAATATTGTTCTAAAGGATCACTAGGAGGTACGACAATACAAGCAAGACCAATAATTTAATCTTTACTAGGCAATTCCTCTTCATGGTGTTGTCTACGAAATTTAGAGAAATTAAATTCATGAGACATATCACCTAAACCAATAGTAACAACATCCTTTTTGCAATCTATCTTAGCATTAACTGTGTTCAAGAAGGGTCTACCAAAAATAATGGGACAAAAGCTATCTTGTGGGGAACCAAGAACAAGAAAATCAGCAGGATATTTAGTTTTACCACACAAGACTTCAACATCTCTAACAATTCCCATTGGTGAAATAGTATCTCTATTGGCAAGTTTAATTGTGACATCAATATATTCTAACTCAGCGGGTGCAATGTCATGCATAATTTCTCTGTATAAGTCAATAGGTATTGAACTAGCACTAGCACCCATATCACATAAGCCATGATAACAATGATCTCCTATTTTAATAGAAATAACAGGCATGCCTACCAAAGATCTAGGTTTATCTTTAGCACAAGGTTTAGCAATTCTAGCAGTCTCATCACGGAAATGAATAACATGCCCATCAATATTATCAGACAAGAGATCTTTAACAATAGCCATATTAGGTTCAACTTTAATTTGCCCAGGAGGTGTATAGGTTCTAATATTACTTTTATGAACCACAATTGAAGCTTTAGCATGATCTTTTATCCTAACAGGAAAAGCTGGCTTCTCAACATAAGCAGTAGGAACAATAGGATCATTATAGGTGACAGTCTTTTCTTCAACTTTAATAGGTGCAACTACTTTTACTTCTATGGGAGGATGATACTTAAACCACTTCTCCCTAGGGAGATCAACATGAGTAGCAAAAGATTCACAAAAAGAAGCTACTATCTCAGAGTCAAGTCCATATTTAGTGCTAAATTTACGGAAAACATTGGTATCCATAAAAGATTTAACACAATCAAACTTAGGTGTCATACCTGACTCCTTACCTTCGTCGAGGTCCCAATCTTCAGAGTTGCGTTTAATTCTTTCCAATAAATCCCATTTGAATTCAATAGTCTTCGTCATAAAAGAGCCAGCACAAGAAGTATCGAGCATGGTGCGATTGTTATCAGAAAGCCGAGCATATAAATTTTGAATAATCATTTCTCTTGAGAGCTCATGATTGGGGCATGAATATAACATTGATTTAAGCCTCCCCCAATCTTGAGCGATGCTTTCTCCTTCGCGAGGCTAGAAATTATATATATAATTGCGATCACGATGAACAAGATGCATAGGATAAAACTTCTGATGAAATTCCAATTTCAATCGTTTGTAGTTCCATGACCCCGTATCATCACATAGCCTATACCATGTCAATGCATCTTCCTTCAAAGATAAAGGGAAGACCTTCTTCTTAATAACATCTCCGGGTACACCTACAAGCTTAAATAATCCACAAACTTCATCCACATATATTAGGTGCTCATTAGGATGCACTGTTCCGTCTCCTGCAAAAGGATTAGCTAGCAGTTTTTCTATCATACCCGAAGGAATTTCAAAGCAGACATTTTCATTTTCAGTAGGTTCAGTAGGTTGAGGATCAACTCTTTGCTCTACTGGTCGGGGTGAAGATACCCCTAACAAGCCCCTCAAAGGATTACTTTCCATAGTAACAAGTGACAGTAAATTTCATCACACTATATAAAATTTTCCTTACCAAATTCCACCTACCAAAGGCGCTTCACTCCCCGGCAACGACGCCAGAAAAGAGTCTTGATGACCCACAAGTATAGGGGATCTATCATAGTCCTTCCAATAAGTAAGAGTGTCAAACCCAACGAGGAGCAGAAGGAAATGATAAGCGGTTTTCAGCAAGGTATTCTCTGCAAGCACTGAAATAATAGGTAACAGATAGTTTTGTGATAGGATAATTTGTAACGAGTAACAAGTAACAAAAGCAAATAAAGTGCAGCAAGGTGGCCCAATCCTTTTTGTAGCAAAGGACAAGCCTGGACAAACTCTTATATAGAGAAAAGCGCTCCCAAGGACACATGGGAATTATCGTCAAGCTAGGTTTCATCATGTTCATATGATTCACGTTCGGTACCTTGATAATTTGGTATGTGGGTGGACCGGTGCTTGGGTGCTGCCCTTACTTGGACAAGCATCCCACTTATGATTAACCTCTATTGCAAGCATCCTCAACTACAACAAAAGTATTAAGGTAAACCTAACCATAGCATGAAACATATGGATCCAAATCAGCCCCTTACGAAGCAACGCATAAACTAGGGTTTAAGCTTCTATCACTCTAGCAACCCATCATCTACTTATTACTTCCCAATGCGTTCCTCTAGGCCCAAATAATGGTGAAGTGTCTTGTAGTCGACGTTCACATAACACCACTAGAGGAGAGACAACATACATCTCATCAAAATATCGAACGAATACCAAATTCACATGACTACTAATAGCAAGACTTCTCCCATGTCCTCAGGAACAAACGTAACTACTCACAAAGCATATTCATGTTCATAATCATAGGGGTATTAATATGCATATAGGATCTGAACATATGATATTCCACCAAATAAACCAACTAGCATCAACTACAAGGAGTAATTAACACTACTAGCAACCCACATGTACCAATCCCGGACTTGGAGACAAGAATTGGATACAAGAGATGAACTAGGGTTTTGAGAGGAGATGGTGCTGATGAAGATGTTGATGGAGATTGCCCTCTCCCGATGAGAGGAGCGTTGGTGATGACGATGGCGATGATTTCCCCCTCCCGGAGGGAAGTTTCTCTGGCAGAACAGCTCCACCAGAGCCCTAGATTGGTTCCCCCTCGTGGCGGCGGAGTCTCGTCCGGAAAGATTGCTTATGATTTTTTCCTCATCGAAAGACTCCATATAGAAGAAGATGGCCATCGGAGGGCCACTAGGGGCCCACGAGGTAGGGGGCGCGCCCCCACCCTCGTGGGCAGGGTGTGGCCCCCTGGTGAACTTCTTGCGCTCAGTATTTTTTATATATTCTGAAAATGTCTTTTGTGAAGTTTTAGGACTTTTGGAGCTGTGAATAATAGGTCTCTAATATTTGCTCCTTTTCCAGCCCAGAATCCCAGCTCCCGGCATTCTCCCTCTTTATGTAAACCTTGTAAAATAAGAGAGAATAGGCATAAGTATTGTGACATAATGTGTAATAACAGCCCATAATGCAATAAATATCGATATAAAAGCATGATGCAAAATGGACGTATCACTCATAATCTTGTGACTTTTGGTACTCCTAGCAACAACTTCATGCGTTAACCAATAACACAACCTAAGGTAGCACCCGCTGAATATGAGATTAAACTGAACTTAGTTTCCATGGTTCAACAAGACCAATTTGGTGGCTCTGCTTCTGAGGATGCCAGTATGCACTGACACAATTTCACTGAATTGTGCAACATGACACGCATAAATGATTATGATCTCGACGCACTGAAATTGTGCCTATTTTCCTTTCTCCTTGAGAGGAAAGGCTAAGGAATGGCTTCTTGCACTACCTAAGGGCAGTGTTACTTCTTGGGTTGATTGTTGCAGTAATTTTTTATCTAAGTATTGACCACCTACAAAATTATGCGATTAAGTTCTCATATTATAGGTTTCAAACAAGAAGAACGTGAGCCACTAGCGCTTGCGTGGGATAGAATGAAGGAAGATATAATAAAATGTCCCAATCATGGAATGGAGGAATGGTTAACCCTCCATATGTTTTATAATGGTTTGAATCACATGTCAAAAACTATGCTTGATACAGCTGCAGGAGGAATGATCATGGGAAAGCCCATAGAATATGTCAATAAACTACTTGATGATATGCAAGAGAACCATCCCCAATGGCATGGTGAAAGAACCACAACTAAAAGGCTAAATGCCATGGAAGAAAGTAGCACGGAGTTAACAACCAAACTTGAAGAACTTATCACCATGATGAAAGGTAAAGAAGAGGTAAACGTGAATGCCATCACTAATGAAGAAACTAGTGGTGTGAATTTTATCGCTCGTAATAGCTACAATCCTAATTGGAAAAATAATGGATATGCTCCTAGAGTTCCTTATCCTAGTAATGGAGGAGCATCCAATAATATTAATGGAGCTAATGCTAGTAATAGAAATACTCTTGAAGGAACTCTTAGAAGTTTTATTGCTAGTTAGACTGAACAGAATGAGAACTTCAAGAATATCTTGAAGAATCATGATAACTTACTTGGTCAATTGACTAGTAAGGTTGTTGGACTGACAAATGATGTGCAAGTACTCGAAGGAAGATCCAAGTGCTACTTGTGAGCTGTGTCGGGATTTCCTCGAAGAGGAGAGGATGAAGCGGTACAATAGAGATAAGTATTTCCCTAAGTTAAGAACTAAGGTTATCAATCTAGTAGGAGAACCACACAGAACCTCGTTAGCAACACCTGCACACACAAAATCATATACTTGCACCCGACGCAAACAAGGGGATTGTCAATCCCCTCGGCGGTTATTTGCAAGGATCAAATATCATAGCGGTAGGAAAATAAATAAATTGCAAAATAAAATAAAAGTAAATAAAAGTGCAGCAAGGTATTTTTGGATTTTACATATGATAAAAGTAGACCCGGGGCCATAGTTTTCACTAGAGGCTTCTCTCTCGAGCACATAAATTATGATGGGCGAACAAATTACTGTTGGGGAATTGATAGAAAAGCGTATAGTTATGAAGATTCAAGGAAATGATCATGTATATAGGCATCACATCCGAGACAAGTAGTTTGACTACTGCCTGCATCTACTACTATTACTCCACCCACCGACCGCTCTCCAGCATGTATCTAGGGTATTAAGTTAATGAAAACAGAGTAATGCCTTAAGCAAGATGACATGATGTAGACAAAGTAAACCCACGCAATATGGATAAACCCCATCTTTTTATCCTTAATGGCAACAATACAAAAATACATGTCATGTCCCTTTCTATCATTGGGATTGAGCACCGCAAGATTGAACCCATCACAAAGCACCTCTCCCATTGCAAGAAAAATCAATCTAGTGGGCCAAACTAAACGGATAGGTCGGAGAGAAATACAATGCTATAATGATCATGCATAAAAGAATTCAGAGAAGACTCAATTAAAATTCATGAACAATCTGATCATAAACCCACAATTCATCGGAACCCAACAAACACACCCAAAAGAAGATTACATTGAATAGAATTCCAAGAACATCGAGGAGAACATTGTATTGAAGATCAAAGAGAGAGAAGAATCCATCTAGCTACTAGTTATGGACTTGTAGGTCTGTGCTGAACTACTCATGCATCATCGGAAGGGAAATAAAGATGATGTAGAAGCCCTCTGTGATCGATTCCCCCTCCGGCAGGGTGCCAGAAAAGGCCTCTAGATGGAATCATGGAAGAAAAGAAACTTGTGACGGTGGAAAAAGTATTTCGGGTGGCTCTCCGATGTATTGGGAATATTTGGGAATTTATAGAGGTGGAATTAGGTTAATAGGTGCCACGAGGGGCCCACAAGCCTCGAGGGCGCCCCCTGGGGCACTCCCCTGGGCTTGTCGCTTCTTCGTGACTCCCCAGGTCTTCTCCTGAACCTTAGTGGGCCCCTTCTGGTCCAGAAAAAATTAATCCAAAGTTTTTCTCCGTTTGGACTCTATTTGATATTTATTTTTGAAAAGGCTAAAAACAAGCAAAAAACAGCAATTGGCACTGGGCACTAGGTTAATAGGTTAGTCCCCAAAAATGATATATAACTGCATATAAAACATCCAAGATTGATACCATAATAGCATGGAACAACAAAAAAATTATAGATATGCTGGAGATGTATCACCGAGAATATGGAGGCACAAGTAGCTAAAATAGTAGAGAGCCAAACACTAACTTTGTCTAAGTTTGCAGGTAAACCAGAGCCTAATCCAATTGAAGAAGTTAAAATGGTGAGAAGCAACAAAGAGAAAACTAAAGTACTTGACACAAGCCATGTCCCAGAGTACAATTATACTGTTGCATATTTTGTGAAGATGATATCCATGAAGTATCCACTACCATAGGTAACTAATAAGGAAGCATATAATGTCTTCATTGAACAAGTTGCAACCAAGGTACGTGAACTTGATGATGAAAGGAAGAAGCTCTACAGTAAGTTACCAGCTAAGCAAGAGGATGCTTTTCAACCTACTATAGAAATTGAGATAGGATTGAATAAATTCAGTGCTTTATGTGATCTAGGGGAAAGTGTTTCCACTGTCCCCATATCAGTTTATGATAGTTTTAATCCTAGTCCTTATGCTAATACCGAGATCATTTTGAATATGGGTAATTCTACTTTTACTCAGGTAGTAGGCATTAAGCATGCTGTTATAGTTCAAATTAATGATTGCCCTATCATGAATGATCTTGTCATAGTAGATATGCCTCAAGATCCAATTGCTCCTATAATTCTTGGTAGACCTTTTCTAAGGACTATCAAAGCTACGATAAATGTGTTTGAAAGGGGAATATTAGATTTGATTTACCTACTAAAGATCCTTTTGTAAGACATTTCCCCAAGAAAAAGAAAATGAAGGCCTACTTAGGAGGAGGCATCATTGTGAATGCCAGAAGCTACGGTCTCGGTGTGTTTGCATCGCCTTCATCACCACTACGGTTAAGATAACCAACCAAAAACAAGCGCTTCGCGGGAGGCAACCCACGCGAATAAAGTAGACAAGTAAGTTTTTATTTTTGTTTCAATAGAAAGAGTGATTGAAGTTTTATATGAAGAAGTAAGTTTGGAAGAATGGTTCTAATGAAGGCTTTGCAATTTGCCAGTTGAATTCTATGTTGAATCAATGTTTGGATGCCTAGAAGTATTTTTGTGTGATTGATTTACGGTATGTTTCTCCCTCGATCCCCAAGTTATTTTTCGCGAATCCATGTTCTACATGCCTAGCATTGCCATGACCAGGAGATGCATATTTTTGATTCAAATTTGAGTTTGGCTTGGATTCATTGATGTTTTTAGAGGAGTACGACATTATGATTGCTATAGGATTAATATTGTTTAAATTTATTGAACTGACAAATATGTTTCGTAGATGTTTACATAGAGGTCTTCTCATGTACGCGGTGCTTTAATTTCATCCACCGCACCACGACAACAAGTTTTTACCCAGGGGATCGTCTATACTAACCGTGAAGCAAAAATGAAGTTTAGGCACTAAGCTCAAGGAAGATCAAAGCAACCAAGTGGGCTTGTGCGACGACACTCACCAAACTAGGTATTACTAATGATTTCAATTTGCTTTGTCATAATTCCTGGTTGCACCATTTTGTTTATCAGGGATGTGATACATATGAGCACATAACACTTGAGTTAACTACAAAATTTCGTCTATTCAGTGAAAAAACCCTCGGTGACAAAGAACAAACCGTTGCCAAAAATCATTTTCTGTGACAGTCCACCGTCACGAGGTGTTTTTGCTCTTGGGGCAGCTCCCTTAGCAACTTTGGCGACGTTCTGGCCTGGTTTTTGACGATGCCATTGGGTGCCACTAGGCGTGTCCATTTTCTGGGATGATTCATAGTGTCACATAAAATTTTGAGCGGGGAAATGTCTTGAACTACAATAAGAAAAATAATGGATTCTTTTTTAAGCTGACTAAAATATCTTGAAAAATATTTTTCGGGGACTAGTTGTTAAGGTCTATGTTGATATTTTCTGAAATTATTTAATCTCCTTTCTGATAGTGTTCCTAAAATTTTTGGCGAACCCCTACACTATATTTAAAATGGGCAAAAAAAGTATGCTTCCTGTGGCTCGAACGTAGGAAGTCGAGCACGCGGTACGCATTGTATTGCTAGTAAGGCACCCATAAGTTATTGATCAAAATGCTGGTACTTGTTTACTTAGCAGAGTATATAGGTCCGCATGGCTCATCTTGTCCCCCGACAAAGGCAGACGCCACGTTTCAGTGCTGCAGTGTGCCGATTCATGGCGGCCAGCGCGTGCCAACTGCAATTGGCCATTGGCGTCACTTTCCCCCTCATCCTGCCATTTTTTCCCGCCAGTCACCCGTCACCTGCGGCTATAAGAAGACCTTCACCATGACCAAACAACTCATTCACTATCCTCGCAGCCTCCACATCCCTCCATATTGACATGGCCGAATAGATGACCACCTCCATGACCAGTTAGCTCATTCTCTTTCAACCCTCCCCCAACCCACTCCATTTTCATATCCGAATAACTCACCGTGGCCTTGATGCTTAGCATCCATGATCGGCCAGTCCTGGCGCCAGTCTCGAAGGAGGATCCCTTCGCCATCTTGTAGCTTTGCCATAATAGAGCTGACGCCCATTGCTCTTTTTGGGCACCACCAGCTTGCCTATTGCACTATGTAATGGAGCCAAATGAGACCGAGGGAACGCGTCATTTGGCTCCATTACGCGAAGCAACATGCGCACTTGTCGCATCGACGAGGAGGCAATTCGTCACATGTGTATGCCTGATGTGCAGTGTTCACCATTGTCGTGGCGACAAGCACAACCAATAGTGTAGTCACTTCTTTAGGTTGGCACATGGACGTATGTGTGTATGGATGAGCGTATGCATCTATACTGTCTTTAGAAAACTAGTGCTATCAATGTGCTTAGTAAAAAGCTGTAGCAAAGTTTGTACGAGCATTTCTTTTTAGAAGTAAAGGGACCATGTCCCTGGTTCCATTCATATAAATGAAACCAAGCATTCAGTAACAGAAAAGTGAGCGCAAAAAAACAAATTACAATCTTATGGCAGAATGCCTAAAAGATCTCCGGCCTCAGCCCAGAAGTAAATAATGTGAATAAGGGGAACACTAATTACATCATTTTCACTAATAGTACTCAGTGAAGGGGGGGGGGGGGGTTGGCCTTTTGCATTAGGTAGCAAACATGTCGAGCGCACAGAGGTCTCTCCTGGCCTTCATCGGGGGTGTTGTTGGAGGCCGTGTAGATCATCTTTATTCAGTACAGAGGATGGGCTGTCCACCATGGTCCATGCCACAAGCTAGCTAGGAGTAGTGGGGGAGCCAAAGCCTCCTTCCTCAGCACGTGTGATCTTTAGCTTGTCCCAGTTCACCCACTTTCGATGTATTAGAAAACCTTTGTACATACAAACGTATCGCACCTAAGTTAATATACATATACAAATACTAATGTTCTCTGGGATTAACCAATGTAAGGAAGGGAATTCGTAGGCGAATGTAAGAAAAGATATGATGCAATTCAGATTATTGTTTGCTTGCAAGTGATTTATTCTATTGCCAATTTATTATATTAATGTTGATTGCTTTGCGCAGGATTTCTGTCCGCGGAAACGGGGATTTGGAGGTTGGTACACACAATTGAAGGAAATATGCCCTAGAGGCAATAATAAAGTTATTATTTATTTCCTTATTTCATGATAAATGTTTATTATTCATGCTAGAATTGTATTAACCGGAAACATAATACATGTGTGAATACATAGACAAACATAGTGTCACTAGTATGCCTCTACTTGACTAGCTCATTGATCAAAGATGGTTAAGTTTCCTAACCATAGACATGAGTTGCTATTTGATCAATGGGATCACATCATTAGGAGAATGATGTGATTGACTTGACCCATTCCGTTAGCTTAGCACTTGATCGTTTGTTTACTGCTATTGCTTTCTTCATGACTTATACATGTTCTTATGACTATGAGATTATGCAACTCCCGAATACCAGAGGAACACTTTATGTGCTACCAAACGTCACAACGTAACTGAGTGGTTATAAAGGTGCTCTACAGGTGTCTCCGATGGTACTTGTTGAGTTGGCATAGATCAAGATTAGGATTTGTCACTCCGATTGTCGGAGATGTATCTCTGGGCCCTCTTGGTAATACACATCACTATAAGCCTTGCAAGCATGATAACTAATGAGTTAGTTACAGGGTGATGTATTACAGAACGAGTAAAGAGACTTGCCGGCAACAAGATTGAACAAGCAATTGGATACCGACGATCGAATCTCGGGCAAGTAACATACCGATGACAAAGAGAACAACGTATAGTGTTGTGCGGTTTGACCGATAAAGATCTTCGTAGAATATGTAGGAACCAATATGAGCATCCAGGTTCCGCCATTGGTTATTGACCGGAGACATGTCTCGGTCATGTCTACATAGTTCTCGAACCCGTAGTGTCCGCACGCTTAAAGTTCGATGACGGTTATATTATGAGTTTATGTGTTTTGATGAACCGAAGGAAGTTCGGAGTCCCAGATGTGATCATGGACATGAGAGGAGTCTCGAAATGGTCAAGACATAAAGATTGATATATTGGAAGCCTATATTTGGATATCGGAAGTGTTCTGGGTGAAATCGGGATTTTACCGGAGTACCGGGGGTTACCGGAACCCCCGCGGGGGTTTAATGGGCCAAGATGGGCCTTAGTGGAGAAGAGGAGGGGCGGCCAGGGCAGGCCGCGCGCCCCCTCTCCCTCTAGTCCGAATTGGACAAGGAGGGGGGCACCCCCTTTCCTTCCTCTCTCCCTCCTCCTTCCCCCTTCTCCTACTCCAACTAGGAAAGGAGGGAGTCCTACTCGCGGTGGGAGTAGGACTCCTCCCTGGCGCGTCTCCTCCTGGCCGGCCACCTCTCCCCCTTGCTCCTTTATATACGGGGCAGGGGGCACCTCTAGACACACAAGTTGATCATAGAGATCTCTCCCAGCCGTGTGCGGTGCCCCCCTCCACCATAATCCACCTCGGTCATACTGTAGCGGTGTTTAGGTGAAGCCCTGCTGCGGTAGCTTCATCAACATCATCACCATGCTGTCGTGCTGACGAAATTCTTCCCCAAGCTCTACTGGATCGTGAGTTCGCGGGACGTCACCGATCTGAACGTGTGCTGAACGCGGAGGTGCCGTACGTTCGGTACTGAGGATCGGTCGATCGTGAAGACGTATGATTATATCAACCGTGTTGTCATAACGCTTCCGCTTAACGGTCTACGAGGGTACGTGGACGACACACTCCCCTCTCATTGCTATGCATCACCATGATCTTGCGTGTGCATAGGATTTTTTTTAAATTACTACATTTCCCAAAAGTGGCATCCGAGCCTGGTTTTATGCATTGATGTTATATGCACGAGTAGAACACAAGTGAGTTGTGGGCGATACAAGTCATACTGCTTACCAGCATGTCATACTTTGGTTCGGCGGTATTGTTGGATGAAGCGGCCCGGACCGACATTATGCGTACGCTTACGCGAGACTGGTTCTACTGACGTGCTTTGCACACAGGTGGCTGGCAGGTGTAAGTTTCTCCAACTTTAGTTGAACCGAGTGTGGCTATGCCCGGTCCTTGAGAAGGTTAAAACAGCACCAACTTGACGAACTATCGTTGTGGTTTTGATGCGTAGGTAAGAACGGTTCTTGCTTAGCCTGTAGCAACCACGTAAAACTTGCAACAACAAAGTAGAGGATGTCTAACTTGTTTTTGCAGGGCATGTTATGATGTGATATGGTCAAGACATGATGCTATATTTGTTGTATGAGATGATCATGTTTTGTAACGGACTTATCGGCAACTGGCAGGAGCCATATGGTTGTCACTTTATTGTATGCAATGCAATCGCCCTGTAATTGCTTTACTTTATCACTAAGCGGTAGCGATTGTTGTAGAAGCAATAGTTGGCAAGACGACAACGATGCTACGATGGAGATCAAGTTGTCGCACTAGTGACGATGGTGATCATGATGGTGCTTCGGAGATGGTGATCACAAGCACAAGATGATGATGGCCATATCATATCACTTATATTGATTGCATGTGATGTTTATCCTTTATGCATCTTATTCTACTTTTTTTGACGGTAGCATTATAAAATGATCTCTCACTAAATTTCAAGATAAAAGTGTTCTCCTTGAGTATGCACCATTGCCAAAGTTCATCGTGCTGAGACACCACGTGATGATCGGGTGTGATAAGCTCTACGTCCATCTACAACGGGTGCAAGCCAGTTTTGCACACGCAGAATACTCGGGTTAAACTTGACGAGCCTAGCATATGTAGATATGGCCTCGGAACACTGAGACCGAAAGGTCGAGCGTGAATCATATAGTAGATATGATCAACATAGTGATGTTCACCATTGAAAACTACTCCATTTCACGTGATGATCGGTTATGGTTTAGTTGATATGGATCACGTGATCACTTAGATGATTAGAGGGATGTCTATCTAAGTGGGAGTTCTTAAGTAATATGATTAATTGAACTTAAATTTATCATGAACTTCGTACCTGATAGTATTTTTCTTATCTATGTTGTTGTAGATAGATGGCCCGTGCTGTTGTTCCGTTGAATTTTAATGCGTTCCTTGAGAAAGCAAAGTTAAAAGAGGTAGCAATTTCACGGACTGGGTCCGTAACTTGAGGATTATCCTCATTGCTGCACAGAAGAATTACATCCTGGAAGCACCGCTGGGTGCCATGCCTGCTACAGATGCTGCTGACAACGTTAAGAATGTTTGCCAGAGTAAAGCTGATGACTACTCAGTAGTTCAGTGTGGCATGCTTTACGGCTTAGAACCGGGACTTCAACGATGTTTTGAACGTCATGGAGCATATGAGATGTTCCAGGAGTTAAAGTTAATATTTCAAGCAAATGCCCAAATTGAGAGATATGAAGTCTCCAATAAGTTCTATAGCTGCAAGATGGAGGAGAATAGTTCCGTCAGTGAGCATATACTCAAAATGTCTGGGTATCATAATCACTTGACTCAACTAGGAGTTAATCTTCCTGTTGATAGTGTCATTGACAGAGTTCTTCAATCACTACCACCAAGATACAAAAGCTTCGTGATGAACTATAATATGCAAGGGATGAATAAGACTATTCCTGAGCTCTTCGCAATGCTAAAGGCTGCAGAGGTAGAAATCAAGAAGGAGCATCAAGTGTTGATGGTCAATAAGACCACCAGTTTCAAGAAAAAGGGCAAAGGGAAGAAGAAGGGGAACTTCAAGAAGAACGGCAAACAGGTTGCTGCTCAGGAGAAGAAACCCAAGTCTGGACCTAAGCCTGAGACTGAGTGCTTCTACTCCAAACAGACTGGTCACTGGAAGCGGAACTGCCCCAAGTATTTGGCGGATAAGAAGGATGGCAAGGTGAATAAAGGTATATGTGATATACACGTTATTGATGTGTACCTTACCAGAGCTTGCAGTAGCACCTGGGTATTTGATACTGGTTCTGTTGCTAATATTTGCAACTCAAAACATGGACTACGGATTAAGCGAAGACTGGCTAAGGACGAGGTGACGATGCGCGTGGGAAATGGTTCCAAAGTCGATGTGATCGCCGTCGGCACGCTACCTCTACATCTACCTTCGGGATTAGTTTTAGACCTAAATAATTGTTATTTGGTGCCAGCGTTAAGCATGAACATTATATCTGGATCTTGTTTGATGCGAGACGGTTATTCATTTAAATATGAGAATAATGGTTGTTCTATTTATATGAGTAATATCTTTTATGGTCATGCACCCTTAAAGAGTGGTCTATTCTTGTTGAATCTCGATAGTAGTGATACACATATTCATAATGTTGAAGCCAAAAGATGCAGAGTTGATAATGATAGTGCAACTTATTTGTGGCACTGCCGTTTGGGTCATATTGGTATAAAGCGCATGAAGAAACTCCAAACTGATGGACTTTTGGAATCACTTGATTATGAATCACTTGGTACTTGCGAACCATGCCTTATGGGCAAGATGACTAAAACTCCGTTCTCCGGAACTATGGAGCGAGCAACAGATTTGTTGGAAATCATACATACTGATGTATGTGGTCCGATGAATATTGAGGCTCGCGGCGGGTATCGTTATTTTCTCACCTTCGCAGATGACTTGAGCAGATATGGGTATATCTACTTAATGAAACATAAGTCTGAAACATTTGAAAAGTTCAAAGAATTTCAGAGTGAAGTGGAAAATTATCGTAACAAGAAAATAAAGTTTCTGCGATCTGATCATGGAGGAGAATATTTGAGTTACGAGTTTGGCCTACATTTGAAACAATGCGGAATAGTTTCGCAACTCACGCTACCCGGAACACCACAACGTAATGGTGTGTCCGAATGTCTTAATCGTACTTTACTAGATATGGTGCGATCTATGATGTCTCTTACTGATTTACCGCTATTGTTTTGGGGTTATGCTTTAGAGACTACTGCATTCACGTTAAGTAGGGCACCATCAAAATCCGTTGAGACGATGCCTTATGAACTATGGTTTGGCAAGAAACCAAAGTTGTCATTTCTTAAAGTTTGGGGCTGCGATGCTTATGTGAAAAAGCTTCAACCTGATAAGCTCGAACCCAAATCGGAGAAATGTGTCTTCATAGGATACCCAAAGGAAACTATTGGGTACACCTCCTATCACAGATCCGAAGGCAAGATATTCGTTGCTAAGAATGGATCCTTTCTAGAGAAGGAGTTTCTCTCAAAAGAAGTGAGTGGGAGGAAAGTAGAACTTGATGAGGTAACTGTACCTGTTCCCTTATTAGAAAGTAGTTCATCATAGAAACCGGTTCCTGTGACATCTACACCAATTAGTGAGGAAGCTAATGATGATGATCATGAAACTTCAAATCAAGTTACTACCGAACCTCATAGGTCAACCACAACAAGATTCGCGCCAGAGTGGTACAGTAATCTAGTTCTGGAGGTCATGTTACTTGACCATGACGAACCTACGAACTATGAATAAGAGATGATGAGCCCAGATTCCGCAAAATGGATTGAGGCCATGAAGTCTGAGATGGGATCCATGTATGAGAACAAAGTGTGGACTTTGGTTGACTTGCCCGATGATCGACAAGCCATCGAGAACAAATGGATCTTTAAGAAGAAGACAAAAGCTGACGGTAATGTTACTGTCTACAAAGCTCGACTTGTTGCAAAAGGTTTTCGACAAGTTCAAGGAGTTGACTACAATGAGACCTTCTCACCCGTAGCGATGCTTAAGTCCGTCCGAATCATGTTAGCAATTGCCGCATTTTATGATTATGAAATTTGGCAAATGGATGTAAAGACTGCATTCCTGAACGGATTTCTAGAAGAAGAGTTGTATATGATGCAACCTGAAGGTTTTATCGATCCAAAGGGAGCTAACAAAATGTGCAGGCTCCAGTGATCCATTTATGGACTGGTGCAAGCATCTCAGAGTTGGAATAAACGTTTTGACAATGTGATCAAAGCATATGGTTTTATACAGACTTTTGGAGAAGCCTGCATTTACAAGAAAGTGAGTGGGAGCTCTGTAGCATTTCTAATATTATATGTGGATGACATATTGTTGATTGGAAATGATATAGAATTTCTGGACAACATAAAAGGATACTTGAATAAGAATTTTTCAATGAAAGACCTCGGTGAAGCTGCTTATATATTGGGCATCAAGATCTATAGAGATAGATCAAGACGCTTAATTGGACTTTCACAAAGCACATACCTTGATAAAGTTTTGAAGAAGTTCAAAATGGATCAAGCTAAGAAAGGGTTCTTGCCTGTATTACAAGGTGTGAAGTTGAGTAAGACTCAATGCCCGACCACTGCAGAAGATAGAGAGAAAATGAAAAGTGTTCCCTATGCTTCAGCCATAGGCTCTATCATGTATGCAATGCTGTGTACCAGACCAGATGTGTGCCTTGCTATTAGCCTAGCAGGGAGGTACCGAAGTAATCCAGGAGTGGATCACTGGACATCGGTCAAGAACATCCTGAAGTACCTGAGAAGGACCAAGGATATGTTTCTCATTTATGGAGGTGACAAAGAGGTCATCGTAAATGGTTACATTGATGCAAGCTTTGACACTGATCCGGACGATTCTAAATCGCAAACCGGATACGTGTTTATATTAAACGGTGGAGCTGTCAGTTGGAGCAGTTCTAAACAGAGCGTCGTGGCGGGATCTACATGTGAAGCGGAGTACATTGCTGCTTCAGAAGCAGTGAATGAAGGAGTCTGGATGAAGGAGTTCATATCCGATCTAGGTGTCATACCTAGTGCATCGGGTCCAATGAAAATCTTTTGTGACAATACTGGTGTAATTGCTTTGGCAAAGGAATCCATATTTCACAAGAGAACCAAGCACAACAAGTGACTCTTCAACTCCATTCGGGATCAAGTCCAAGTGGGAGACATAGAGATTTGCAAGATACATACGGATCTGAATGTTGCAGACCCATTGACTAAGCCTCTTCCACGAGCAAAACATGATCAACACCAAGGCTCCATCGGTGTTAAAATCATTACTGTGTAATCTAGATTATTGAGTCTAGTGCAAGTGGGAGACTGAAGGAAATATGCCCTAGAGGCAATAATAAAGTTATTATTTATTTCCTTATTTCATGATAAATGTTTATTATTCATGCTAGAATTGTATTAACCGAAAACATAATACATGTGTGAATACATAGACAAACATAGTGTCACTAGTATGTCTCTACTTGACTAGCTCATTGATCAAAGATGGTTAAGTTTCCTAACCATAGACATGAGTTGTTATTTGATCAATGGGATCACATCATTAGGAGAATGATGTGATTGACTTGATCCATTCCATTAGCTTAGCACTTGATCGTTTGTTTACTGCTATTGCTTTCTTCATGACTTATACATGTTCTTATGACTATGAGATTATGCAACCCCCAAATACCGGAGGAACACTTTATGCGCTACCAAACGTCAAAACGTAACTGGGTGATTATAAAGGTGCTCTACAGGTGTCTCCGATGGTACTTGTTGAGTTGGCATATCAAGATTAAGATTTGTCACTCCGATTGTCGGAGAGGTATCTCTGGGCCCTCTCGGTAATACACATCACTATAAGCCTTGCAAGCATGATAACTAATGAGTTAGTTACAAGGTGATGTATTACGGAATGAGTAAAGACTTGCCGGCAACAAGATTGAACTAGGTATTGGATACCGATGATCGAATCTCGGGCAAGTAACATACCGATGACAAAGAGAACAACGAATAGTGTTGTGCGGTTTGACCGATAAAGATCTTTGTAGAATATGAAGGAACCAATATGAGCATCTAGGTTCCGCTGTTGGTTATTGATCGAAGACATGTCTCGGTCATGTCTACATAGTTCTCGAAACCGTAGGGTCCGCACGCTTAAAGTTCGATGACGGTTATATTATGAGTTTATGTGTTTTGATGAACCAAAGGAAGTTCGGAGTCCCGGATGTGATCACGGACATGACGGGGAGTCTCTAAATGGTCGAGACATAAAGATTGATATATTGGAAGCCTATATTTGGATATCGGAAGTGTTCCGGGTGAAATCGGGATTTTACAGGAGTACCGGGGGTTACCGGAACCCCCCAGGGGGTTAATGGGCCAAGATGGGGCTTAGTGGAGAAGAGGAGGGGTGGCCAGGGCAGGCCACGCGCCCGCTCTCCCTCTAGTCCGAATTGGACAAGGAGGGGGGGGGGCTTTCCTTCCTCTCTCCCTCCTCCTTCCCCCTTCTCCTACTCCAACTAGGAAAGGAGGGAGTCCTACTCCCGGTGGGAGTAGGACTCCTCCCTGGCGCGCCTCCTCCTAGCCGGCCGCCTCTCCCCCCTTGCTCCTTTATATACGGGGCAGGGGGCACCTCTAGACACACAAGTTGATCGTAGAGATCTCTCCTAGCCGTGTGCGGTGCCCCCTCCACCATAATCCACCTCGATCAAACTATAGCAGTGTTTAGGCGAAGCCCTGCTGCGGTAGCTTCATCAACATCGTCACCACGCCGTCGTGCTGACGAAACTCTTCCCCGAGCTCTACTGGATCGTGAGTTCGCGGGACGTCACCGAGCTGAACGTGTGCTGAACGCGGAGGTGCCGTACGTTCGGTACTGAGGATCGGTCGATCGTGAAGATGTACGACTACATCAACCGCGTTGTCATAATGCTTCCGCTTAACGGTCTACAAGGGTACGTGGATGGCACTCTCCCCTTACGTTGCTATGCATCACCATGATCTTGCGTGTGCATAGGATTTTTTTTGAAATTACTACGTTCCCCAACAACAATTGCATACATATTGGAAATGTGTTTCCCCAAAATTGCATACAATTTGGAACAAGAGTTACACATTTTAAAAATACTTCTTTATCCAAAGAAGAAGCACATTTCAAAGATGATGGTAATATATAATTTGAAACATATAACTTCCTTACCCTCATTATTCAACGATTTGCCTGGTGCTCGTCCTCTTCCCACAGTGGTCGGAGAGCTCCTTCTCCTCGGCCTCACATTTGGCGAGGTGCTCATTCGCGCGTCACCGACACGCCAGCGCAAAGCCGCGACACCCATAGGTACTCTTCCTCGTTGGCAGCGTACACCCGATCTTTGTACTTCCAGGCGTAGATGAGTCACATGGAACCTTTGGCATTCAGGGCCATCCATTTGGCATCTTCCTCCACCCTCTCGGCCTTGGCACGAGCTTCCCTCCAAAGCTCCATTTCAATTTCTCTGTTAGCGGCCACATGGGCCTCCCTGGCCACTAGACGTGCGGCTTGCTCCTGCTCCCCGGCCTTCATGTCTGCCTCTCTATCGGCGTGCATCGCTAGCGGCAATGACTCCCACAGTGCAACCTCCATTAATTTCCACAGCTCCTCCTCGATCGAGGCGGGCTCTCGCATAAGGGAGGCATTGATCTCTGCTATGTGCGCTGGCGCATACTATCTGGCTAAGCATTGGGACACATCCTCCTCCGAGCAGCGCGGCGAGCCGCATTGGGAAGTGATCAAGGGCACCATGGTGGGAACCTGGGTTTGGAAGGGATGATTTGGGCGAGCACATGGAATGGTACGATATGAATGTGACTGCTCTGCCCATCGCCGTGGCCGGCGCCATATTTATAGTTGGTCGGAATCTGGAAGGGTGCGAGAGTGCCGTGGATGACGGGAGATGATTCGCACCCTGGGAATTTAGTATCTACTCCTTTTTTGGTTTCACACCGCATGCAACTTTTTTCACATCTACTATTACATTCTATTAAACCGCCTGCCCGAAATTCCCGGTTTCCTAAACAACTCAATACTTTTTCCAATAACCAAAACACGTGTCTGTCATCTCAAAAAATCTTGAATTGACATGTCCTGGTTCAAATCAAATTTGGACCAACGTATGACATACCAGTTGATGATTATGTAGCAAAAATGATATATGACATAACAAAGACTTGTTCGTGAAAGAAACATAACAATACTTCATGACACCATGATATATAGTTTGTATAATAATATCCATTCAAATTATTATTTTTTGTTTTTATCCATTCAAATTGTTAAAGCGGCTTGCACAAGGCACAAGGCAGATGATTCATCACTTCATACTTTTGACTCAGTAGTGTATAACACACTCATGCAGGCATAGATCTGCATGTCCGGATTTGAATGGAATCATAACAAGCATTTTCAGTTTGAAACTGTACTATGGCTGTAACGCCCGGGTAATCAAGCCACGGTAAATCCATGCTAATCATGCCACATCACCTCGGTTACTGTTGCTAACCTCGCAATGATTCGAAACCCTTTCAAAATTTAAATTCAAAATATGTAAAACAACAAAAGTTTTCAAAAGTTGAAACAAAAATGTTCGGTGAGTGCCGAATATTACAAGGGTAATTATAGTAAAGAAAACATATTTTTAGAAAGTGCCTAAGTATTTTAGAATGAATTAAAAGAGAAAAGAGTAATAAATAAAAGAAAAAGAGAAAATACAAAAACAGAAAACAAAACCAAAAAGAAAAGAACAGAAACCCCCCGGACTTCGGCCCAGCTGGCCACAGGCCCAGCCGGCCCCCACCCTCACCCCATAACCCCCCCACTCTCCCCAGTACCCACCGACACCCCCACTTCCCCCACGAAAATATCTCCCCCCCGATTGGATCGGGATTGAGGAGGAGGTCACCGCCCGACACCGCCTCGCCGCCTCGCCATTGCACGTCGCCACGCCGGAGCTCCTCCGCCGGCCTGACTCCCCATCGTTGTCGTCCCCGTCAACCCCCACGAGCCCCGCTGCCCCGTGCCCTACCCCCCGCCGTGACCATGAGCCCCTCCCTCTCCTCTCTCCCTCCCGCATCGAGCTCGCGCCCATCCGCGCTCTCGCGCACCCGCGCACCCACGCGCCGCGCCCACCGCGGCCCTTGCTGGTTGCGCCCGGGCCGCGCTCGGCCATCGTCGCTGGCGCATCGCCCCGCCCACTCGGCTGCTCGCTCCTGCCGCGCCCCTATCGCCCGTGTCTGTGTGCCTCCTCTGCCGATGCGCTGCTCGCCCGCAGCTCCGCCGCGCCCGCGTCGCGTCCCTGTACTCCTCCCCAGCCGCACGCGCGCACCACCTCTGTCCTGCTCGAGCCCGCCTCTGCCAGCCGATTCTGCCCCTGCCCTGCGCTCCCCTGTCGCGGCTCCCACCAGGCCACAGTCGCTGCTGCGACGTCCACGGTCGTCGCTGCTGGCTCCCCGCAACTCCCTGCCGGCCGAGCCCTGCCCATCGGTCCGCACCGCCGCCTGCACGCTACTTCCGGCGGCCCCAACGCCCGTCCTTGCCGCCGTTTCGCCGAACCGCTCCGGCCGCCATCGTGGTCGGCACCCCCTGGTGGCCTCGGGCCTACACGCCCGGCGCCCGTAACCGCGCCTGGGTGCACGCGCCCAGAACCGCAAGCCAAGCACCCGATTGGCCCCCCTGGGGCCTATGACATGGGGGGCCCACGCCGCTGGAATGATTTAAAAAAGGAATTAAAAAAGTATAGTAATAAAATTAATTAATCAATTAATTAATCATGTTTAATTAAACAAATTAAACATTAGTTACCTAATTAACCTAATTAGCTAATTAACTAATTAAGTAGTCACTGTCTAGTGGGGCCCACCCCTAATTAATCCTGGTTAGGCTAATTAATATTGGTTAATTAAAATGTGTCGCTGACAGGTGGGACCCACCTGTCAGGTTGACCAGGTCAACGGTCAACGATGAATGATGACGTCATGCTGACGTCAGCGAGCACTATTCTGGATAATGTTGATTTAATTAATTAAATAAATCCTAAAAATGATTTAAATATTTTAAAATTAATATAAAATAAACCGTAACTCGGATGGGAAAACTTTGTACATGAAAGTTGCTCAGAACGACGAGACGAATCCAGATGCGCAGCCCGTTCGTCCGCCACACATCCCTAGCATCACGAACACACAATTTTCCCCGTCCGATTCATTTGTCCGAAAACGCGAAACGCCAGGGATATTTTCCCGGATGTTTTCCCCCTTCACCGGTACCACCTCATACCACGTTAGGGCACCACTAGCACCGATACTTGTCATGTCATGCATCGCTATGCATCTGTTTGCTTAATATTTATTGTTTCTTCCCCCTCTTCTCTCGCTAGACACCGAGACCGACGCCACTGCTACGCAGTACGACTACGGTGTTGACGACCCCTCTCTCTTGCGAGAGCAACCATGCAAGCCCCCCCCTTGATCACCAGATATCGCCTACTCTTCTCTATACTGCTTGCATTAGAGTAGTGTAGCATGTTACTGCTTTCCGTTAATCCTATTCTGATGCATAGCCTATCATTGTTGCTACAGCTGTTGATACCTTACATGCAATCCTAAATAGTTAGTATAGGATGCTAGTTTGCCATCAGTGGCCCTACATTCTTGTCCATCTGCCATGCTATACTATTGGGCCGTGATCACTCGAGAGGTGGTCACGGGTATATACTTATATACATAATATATGATACTTGTGGTGACTAAAGACGGGTCGGCTCGTAGGAGTACCCATGAGTGATTCACGGATTGGGTCCGAAAGGACGTTTGTCCCGACGACCCTCTGAGTGGATCTTTGTGGCGGAGCGACAAGGTAGGTTGAGACCACCTAGGAGAGAGGTGGGCCTGTCCCTGGTCGGCATCTGTGGTTATTTCAAAATAACACGCTTAACGAGGTCTTGGTATTTGATCTGAGTCTGGCTATTGGCCTATACACACTAACCAACTACACGGGAACAGTTATGGGCACTCGATGTCGTGGTATCAGCCGAAGCCTTCGTGACGTCAGCGACTGAGCGGCGCGCGCCGGATTGGACTAGAATGCCTGCTAGGCTAGGTCTGCTTCCCGTCGCCCTCGCAATGTGTAGGTGTGCAATGGGCGATGGGCCCAGACCCATGCGCCATAGGATTTAGACCGGCATGTTGACCTCTCTGTTGTGCCTAGGTAGGGCTGCGACGTGTTGATCTTCCGAGGCCGGGCATGACCCAGAAAAGTGTGTCCGGACAAAGGGGATCGAGCGTGTTGGGAAATGTGGTGCACCCTTGCAGGGAAGTTAATCTATTCGAATAGCCGTGATCTTCGGTAACAGGATGACTTGGAGTTGTACCTTGACCTTATGACAACTAGAACCGGATACTTAATAAAACACACCCTTCCAAGTGCCAGATACAACCGGTGATCGCTCTCTCACAGGGCGACGAGGGGAGGATCATTGGTTAGGATTATGCTATGCGATGCTACTTGGTGAACTTACCATCTACTCTCTTCTACATGCTGCAAGATGGAGGTGGCCAGAAGCGTAGTCTTCGATAGGACTAGCTATCCCCCTCTTATTCCGGCATCCTGCAGTTCAGTCCACATATGATAGCCTTATTCCATTTGATACCAATGCATACATTTGTAGTGTAGCTCCTTGCTTGCGAGTACTTTGGATGAGTACTCACGGTTGCTTTGCTTCCTCTTTTCCCCTTTTCTATACCCGATTGCTGCGACTAGACGATGGAGCCCAGGAGCCAGACGCCACTGTCGATGACGACTACTACTACTCGGGAGGTGCCTACTACTACGTGCAGCCCACTGACGACGACCAGGAGTAGTTTAGGAGGATCCCAGGCAGGAGGCCTGTGCCTCTTTCGATCTGTATCCTAGTTTGTGCTAGCCTTCTTAAGGCAAACTTGTTTAACTTATGTCTGTACTCAGATATTGTTGCTTCCGCTGACTCGTCTATGATCGAGCTCTTGTATTCGAGCCTTCGAGGCCCCTGGCTTGTAATATGATGCTTGTATGACTTATTTTATTTGTAGAGTTGTGTTGTGATATCTTCCCGTGAGTCCCTGATTTTGATCGTACACGTTTGCGTGTATGATTAGTGTAGGATTGAATCGGGGGCGTCACAAGTTGGTATCAGAGCCGACTGCCTGTTGGAATCCCCCTTCCACACTCCTTGGCCGAAGTCGAGTCTAGACATTACAAAACTTTTTACTAACATGGCTATGTGCCTTACGGGCCCACGTCGCCATCTGGGTGGTATTAGGATCTTTTACTCCTCGATCCTTACTCTAGGACTCTGAACTCTCTTCTATTCGGGTTAAACAATTTTACTAACTCTAACATTAGGATCCCGTGACCACGTTCACCCCAAAGTTGGATAAGCCCTAGTTATTCTTTAGAGTAGTATTTGAACATTATCCACATTGTCATTTGACTCCTGTGAAAACATCTTTGTTTTCAGATGGAACCCACGAGGCAGGTCGTGCGCCACACAACGACCATTGGTGCCTCAGGATCACCTGTTGTGTTGGTTGAGATGATGACCTATCTGGGTTATCGCTGGCACCCTGAGTACACCGTCTACGAGGAGTACCAGGACTTTAACCAGGAGCAGTACCGTGCCATCGTCCACCTCTACTCTCGGGAGTATGACTCCACTACCGTGCTGCACACTGCTCATGTTGTTGGAGTGACTATCGACATGGCGGTCCATGATGCTTCTTATGCTGCTCTGACATGTCTTCGTGGAGAGTACCGGGAGTTGGACACCTCCCCCTTCAGGCACATTGCTATCGCATCCGATGTTGGTGCGGAGGGATACTACACTGCTGCCTACTCCACCGTCACCCGAGAGCCCTTCTACCATAAGAACCTGGTTCTGCATGCTGATGGGCTGGATAGAGCTAATCGAGCTCTTCGCCACGAGTTGTACACTACCCGTCAGCACCTATACCGTGCTCTGACGCTGTTGAACCCCTCTGTCCGATCTGGTGATCTGTCACGTTCTGTGATCTATCCTGCTAGGATCGTGATACCCCAGGCTTCTTGCGTGGAGGTCTTCCCTTCATGTCACTACCAGCTGTCAGGCTACACCTACCTCCACAGTTCTTCCTGGGACTGATGTAGGCTTGCTTGTTAGTGTTAGATGCATTCACCGCAAGCCTGCGTGCCGCCTATGATGTTCTTAGCCTATGTACTGAACTCTGTGTACCGAACTCTATGCTTGATCTCTTTTGTAAGATATGCCTACTACTATGTAGTATCTATCGTGTTCCTTTCATTATGCATGTTTCATCATGAATGATTTTTGCCCTTGCGAATTTTCAATGCTGAACTACCCCCTGTTATGCATTAGCAGGATGGTTAGACCAGGTGGTCGTGGTCGTGGTGGCCATGCCCCACCACCGTTCGAGTACATGGCTGGTATGATCCAACAGTTAGAGCTGAAGCGCCAATTCATGGAAAATATGATGGCTCAGTTTCCTGGCCCCAATATTAACCAGCAGCCAGCCCAAGTGACTCTGCAGGATTTCATGCGCCTCAACCCAACTGTGTATCGCAGCTCAACTCAGCCTCTGGATGCTGATGACTGGCTCTGTGACATCACCTACGAGATGGAGTCTGCTGATGTAGCCCCTGCCAGCTACGTCACCTTTGCTTCCTTCTTCTTGAAGGGACCCGCTACTCAATGGTGGGACATTCACAGGCGTACTCTGCCAGTTGGAACAATCATCACCTGGCCAGACTTCCAAGCTGCTTTCCGTGCTCGCTTCATTCCCTAGGGAGTCATGGACCGTAAGAAGCATGAGTTCCGCAACCTCGTCCAAGGCAACAAAACTGTTGAAGCTTATCATCGGGAGTTTCTGGACTTGTCCTGCTATGATGAAGAGGACATTGCAACTGATGCACGCAGTTAGAAGAAGTTCCGTGACAGCCTTCAAGCTAACATCAAGCTCGCACTTCTAGTGCATGACTTTACTGATTTCGCCACCTTGGTGAACAAGGCCATCAATGTCAAAACTGGTCTGCAGGAATACCAGAGCTCTCACAGGCGCAACCGTGACACGGACTCATCTTCGGGCCCGCCCTCGCAGAAGCGTAAGATATGGATTCCCAACAGCATGTACCAGCCAACTGCACCTGCCCCAAGGCATACCTATGCTGCACCTCGTCTGCCTACTCCTCCAACTAGGCAGCCAAGGCTTCCAGCTCCACCACCCCAAGCTCTTGTTCCCACTCCCAATAATGGTTTGTGCTTCAGGTGTGGTCAACCGGGGCACTGTGCTAGGGAATGCAACCAAAACCATAATCAATTGGCCCTCCCAGCAGCTGGCCATGGAGGCAACCAGCCCTGCAACAACAATGCCAAGTCTTATGGTTGTGTTCATGCCAACCACGTTGATCCCAATGAAGTTCTAGACCAGCTCGCTACTGTGATGGGTACACTCCTCGTAAATTCAGCACCAACATCTATTTTATTTGATACAGGTGCATCAAATTCATTCATGTCAGAGGATTTTGCATTCATGCATGGCATTAAAAGCAAGGACATGAACACTTCGCTATTAGTACACACTCCCGCGGGCCAATGTCGGACCTCCATGATTTGCAACGATGTCCCCGTTGAAATCGAAGGACCGGAATTCCTTGTCTCTCCCATCATACTGAAGTCATGTAGCATCGACCTCATTCTGGGACTGGATTGGTTGAAAGCGCATACTGCTTCTATAGTTTGCGCCACTAAGGTCGTCCATCTGCTACACCCTTCTGATGAAATAATTGCTTACCAAGCTCATCTAGTTCAGAACACCGAGGCACGGCTTTATGCCCTGAATGCGTTGAACGCTGCAGCACTCGAGGGCATTGAAAACATTCCCGTCGTTCGTGAATTCCAAGACGTCTTCCCAGAAGAACTTCTAGGGATTCCCCCTGCTAGAGCTGTCGAATTCATCATCGACTTGAAACTCGGCACCACCCCTATAGCCAAACGACCCTACAAGATGCCACCACATGAACTCATTGAGCTTAAGGACGAAATCGACAAATCTCTTAGCAAAGGTTTCATTCGCCCTAGCTGCTCTCCTTGGGGAGCACCTTCTCTATTTGTTAAGAAGAAGGATGGGACGAGCCGATTAGTCCAATACTACCGTCCTATAAACCAAGCTACCATTCAGAATAAATACCCTCTTCCTCGGATCAATGATCTTTATGACCAACTGGCTGGTTCATCAGTGTTCTCCAAATTCGACTTGAGGTTGGGTTACCACCAGATTCATGTTTGTGAAGAGGATATCCCAAAGACTGCCTTCATGACTCGATATGGGTCATACGAGTACACCGTCATGTCATTCGGCTTAACGAATGCTCCTGCCACCTTCTCTCGTTTGATGAACTATATATTCATGGATTACCTCGACAAGTTCGTCGTGGTTTATCTGGATGATATCCTGGTATGTTCCAAGAACAAAGAAGAACATGCTCAACATCTTCGTCTTGTGCTGGAAAAGCTTCGAGAGCATCAACTGTATGCTAAGTATTCCAAGTGTGAATTCTGGCTCCCCGAAGTAACCTATCTTGGGCATGTCATCTCCAAGGATGGTATTGCCGTCAACCCTAAACAAGTTCAGGCTATTCTTGATTGGACTCCTCCGAAGAATGTCAAGCAAGTCCGAAGTTTTCTCGGTCTCGCCAGCTATTACCGTCGATTCGTCGAGAACTTCTTCAAGATTGCCAGGCCTCTGACTAATCTGTTGCATAAGGGTGTCAAGTTTGAATGGACAGACAAGTGTCAGGAAAGTTTCCAGGCGCTCAAAGACAAGTTGACTTCTGCCCCAGTGCTTGCTCCACCTGATACTAAGAAGGACTTCGTCATTTACTGCGATGCTTCGCGTCAAGGATTAGGCTGTGTCCTAATGCAAGAGCGTAGAGTGATTGCTTATGCCTCTCGTCAGCTGCGCCCTCACGAAGAAAACTACCCAGTTCACGACCTCGAGCTTGCTGCTATCATTCATGCGCTGAAGCAGTGGCGACATTACCTTCTCGGTAATCATTGCAAGATCTTCACCGACCACCTAAGTCTAAAGTGTCTGTTTACTCAGCCAGATCTGAACCTCTGTCAGCAGAGATGGATGGAGACTGTTGCAGACTTTGACGTGGGTATATCCTATACCCTCGGCAAGGCTAATGTAATGGCTGATGCCTTGAGCCGCAAGTCTTACTGCAACCACCTCCAGGTTCACAAAGTTCAGCCCTCGCTTGTCGAAGAATTTAGAAAGCTGAACCTTCATATTGTCCCCCCTGGAGCACTCGCTCCCCCTCCCCCAGCGTTTCAGAAGATGAATCTTTGTGTTGTTACTAAGGGTTCTCTAAATACCTTGACTGTCATACCAGATCTCGTAGATGGTATAAAGACTATTCAAGGTTATGACTTGGAAGTCCATAAGATTAAACGCCATCTAGCAGAAGGAAAGCCCTCATTCTTCACTATCGACGATGATGGCGCCTTGTACTTCAAAGGCCGCCTGGTGGTACCATGCTCAAGGAAAAACCTGGATCAGACTAAAAAGGTTATGAAAGAAGCTCATGATACGCCTTTGTCTATTCATCCCGGCAGTACAAAGATGTATCAGGATATTCATCAGAGATTCTGGTGGTCTAATATGAAGCAGGACATTGCTCGTTATGTTGCTGAGTGTGACGTTTGCCGTCGTATCAAAGCTGAACATCAAAGGCCTATTGGAACTCTACAACTTATCTCTATTCCTGAATGGAAATGGGACCATGTTGAAATGGACTTCATCACTGGATTTCCCAAATCACAGAAAGGTAATGATGCCATTCTTGTCGTCATTGACCGGCTTTCTAAAGTTGCACATTTTCTGGCGGTCAAAGAAACAATCAATGCTAGTCAACTTGCAACTCTCTACATGTCAAGAATTGTTTCACTTCACGGTATTCCACAGGTTATCAGTTCAGACCGTGGCAACTTATTCACTTCAAGATTCTGGGCAAGTTTCCAAGAAGCTATGGGAACTCATCTGTCGTTCCGTACTGCGTTTCATCCTCAGTCGCAAGGTCAAGTTGAACGTGTCAACCAAGTTCTCGAAGACATGCTTCAAGCTTGTGTAATTTCCTTCTGCAAGAAATGGGAGGAATCTCTTCCATATGCCAAGTTCTCTTATAATAATAGATATCAAGCTAGTCTGAAGATGTCCCCCTTCGAAGTATTATATGGACGAAAGTGTCGGACCCCTCTGAACTGGTCAGAAACTGGGGAACGTCCACTCTTCGGTCCGGATGTTATCCAACAGGCCGAAGAACAAGTTCGCATTATTTGCGAGAATCTAAAGACTGCCCAGTCACGTTAGAAAAGTCAGTATGACCGTCATCACCAAGACATGGTCTATCAACCTGGCGAAAAGGCTTATCTTCGAGTTACACCAATGAAGGGTGCTAACCGCTTCGTGATCAAGGGAAAGCTAGCTCCTCGCTATATCGGTCCCTTCACTATTCTCGAAAGGCGTGGAAAAGTGGCATATCAACTGGAGCTTCCGACGAACCTTTCTCTGGTTCACGATGTGTTCCACGTGTCACAACTCCGCCATTGCTTCAAGGACCCAAATCGAGCAGTGGATCATGAAGTGCTCGAATTGCAACAGGACCTCTCCTATAAAGAGCATCCGGTCCGCATTCTGGACCAAGCTGAACGCCGCACACGTCAGAAGGCGATCAAGTTCCTCAAAGTCCAGTGGTTGCATCACTCTGAAGATGAAGCCACTTGGGAACGCGAGGACCGCCTGCGTGATGAATACCTCGCACTGTTTCCTTCTACCTCCTAAATCTTAGGACGAGATTTCTTGTAGTGGAGGAGTTTTGTAATGCCCGTGTAATCAAGCTACAGTAAATCCATGCTAATCATGCCACGTCACCTCGTTTACTGTTGCTAACCTCGCAATGATTCGAAACCCTTTCAAAATTTAAATTCAAAATATGTCAAACAACAAAAGTTTTCAAAAGTTGAAACAAAAATGTTTGGTGAGTGCCGAATATTACAAGGGTAATTGTAGTAAAGAAAACATATTTTTAGAAAGTGCCTAAGTATTTTAGAATGAATTAAAATAGAAAAGAGTAATAAATAAAAGAAAAACAGAAAACACAAAAACAGAAAACAAAACCAAAAAAAAGAAAACAAGAGAAACCCCCCTGGGCTTCGACCCAGCTGGCCACAGGCCCAGCCGGCCCCCCAGGCCCAACCGGTCCCCACCCTCACCCCATAACCCTCCCACTCTCCCCAGTACCCACCGACAACCCCACTTCCCCCCACGAAAATATCTCCCCATCGATTGGATCGGGATTGAGGAGGAGGTCGCCGCCCGATGCCGCCTCGCCGCCTCGCCATTGCATGTCGCCACGCCGGAGCTCCTCCACCGGCCAGCCTCCCCATCGCCGTCGTCCCCGTCAACCCCCATGAGCCCCGCTGCCCCGTGCCCTACCCCCCGCCGTGAGCATGAGCCCCTCCCTCTCCTCTCTTCCTCCCGCGTCGAGCCCGCGCCCATCTGCGCTCTCGTGCACCCGCGCACCCACGCGCCGCGCCCGCCGCGGCCCCTGCTGGCTGCGCCCGGGCCGCGCTCGGCCATCGCCGCTGGCGCATCGCCCCGCCCATTCAGCTGCTCGCTCCTGCAGCGCCCCTGCCACCCGCGTCTGCCTGCCTCCTCTGCCGATGCGCTGCTCGCTCGCAGCTCCGCCGCGCCCACGTCGCGTCCCTGTACTCCTCCCCAGCCGCACGCGTGCACCGCCTCTGTCCTGCTCGAGCCCGCCTCCGCCAGCCGATTCTGCCCCTGCCCCGCGCTCCCCTGTCGTGGCTCCCACCGGGCCACAGTCGCTGCTGCGACGTCTCCGGTCATCGCTGCTGCCTCCCCGCAACTCCCTGCCGCCTCGCCCTGCCCACCGGTCTGCACCGCCGCCTGCACGCTGCTTCCGGCGCCCCCACCGCCCATCCTCCCCGCCGTTTCGCCGAACCGCTCCGGCCGCCGTCATGGTCGGTGCCCCCCTGGTGGCCTCGGGCCTACATGCCCGGCGCCCATAACCACGCCCGGGTGCACGCGCCTAGAACCGCAAGCCAAGCACCCGATTGGCCCCCCTAGGGCCTATGACATGGGGGGCCCACGCCCCTGGAATGATTTAAAAAAGGAATTGAAAAAGTATAATAATAAAAATAAATAATTAATTAATTAACTTAATTAATCATGTTTAATTAATCAAATTAAACATTAGTTACCTAATTAACCTAATTAGCTAATTAACTAACTAAGTAGTCACTGACTAGTGGGGCCCACCCCTAATTAATCCTGGTTAGGCTAATTAATATTGGTTAATTAAAATGTGTCGCTGACAAGTGGGACCCACCTGTCAGGTTGACCAGGTCAATGGTCAATGATGATTGATGACGTCATGTTGACGTTAGCGAGCACTATTCTGGATAATGTTGATTTAATTAATTAAATAAATCCTAAAAATGATTTAAATCTTTTAAAATTAATATAAAATAAACCGTAACTCGGATGGGAAAACTTTGTACATGAAAGTTGCTCAGAACAACGAGATGAATCCGGAAACACAACCCTAGCATAGAGAACACGCAACTTTCCCCCTCCGATTCATCTGTACGAAAACGCGAAACACCTGGGATGTTTTCCCGGATGTTTTCCCCCTTCACCGGTACCACCTCATACCGTGTTAGGGCACCCCTAGCACCGATACTTGTCATGTCATGCATCGCTATGCATCTGTTTGCTTAATATTTATTATTTCTTCCCCCTCTTCTCTCGCCAGACACCAAGACCGACGCCGCTGCTACCCAGTACGACTACGGTGTTGACGACCCCTCTCTCTTGCCAGAGCAACCAGGCAAGCCCCCCCTTGATCACCAGATATCGCCTACTCTTCTCTATACTGCTTGCATTAGAGTAGTGTAGCATGTTACTGCTTTTCATTAATCCTATTCTGATGCATAGCCTGTCATTGTTGCTACAACTGTTGATACCTTACTTGCAATCCTAAATGCTTAGTATAGGATGCTAATTTGCCATCAGTGGCCCTACATTCTTGTCCGTCTGCCATATTATACTATCGGGCCGTGATCACTCGGGAGGTGGTCACGGGTATATGCTTATATACATAATATATGATACTTGTGGTGACTAAAGACGGGTCGGCTCATAGGAGTACCCGCGAGTGATTCGCGGATTGGGTCCGAAAGGACGTTTATCCCGACGGCCCTCTGAGTGGATCTTTGTGGCGGAGCGACATGGTAGGTTGAGACCACCTAGGAGAGAGGTGGGCCTAGCCCTGGTCGGTGTCCGTGGTTATTTCAAAATAACACGCTTAACGAGATCTTGGTATTTGATCTGAGTCTGGCTACTGGCCTATACTCATTAACCAACTGCGCGGGAACAGTTATGGGCACTCGACGTCGTGGTATCAGCCAAAGCCTTCGTGACGTCAGCGACTGAGCGGCGCATGCCGGATTGGACTGGAACGCCTGCTAGTCTAGGTCTGCTTTCGGCCGCCCTCGCAATGTGCAGATGTGCAATGGGCGATGGGCCCAGACCCCTGCACCATAGGATTTAGACCGGCGTGCTGACCTCTCTATTGTGCCTAGGTAGGGCTGCGATGTGTTGATCTTCCGAGGCCGGGCATGACCCGGAAAAGTGTGTCCGGACAAAGGGGATTGAGTGTGTTGGGAAATGTGGTGCACCCCTGCAGGGAAGTTAACTATTCGAATAGCCGTGATCTTCAGTAACATGATGACTTGGAGTTGTACCTTGACCTTATGACAACTAGAACCAGATACTTAATAAAACACACCCTTCCAAGTGCCAGATACAACCGGTGATCGCTCTCTCACAGGGCGACGAGGGGAGGATCATCGGTTAGGATTATGCTATGCGATGCTACTTGGTGAACTTACCATCTACTCTCTTCTACATGCTGCAAGATGGTGGTGGCTAGAAGCGTAGTCTTCGATAGGACTAGCTATCCCCCTCTTATTCCGGTATTCTGCAGTTCAGTCCACATATGATAGCCTTATTCCATTTGATACCAATGCATACATTTGTAGTGTAGCTCCTTGCTTGCGAGTACTTTGGACGAGTACTCACGGTTGCTGTGCTTCCTCTTTTCCCCTTTTCTATACCCGATTGCTGCGACCAAATGATGGAGCCCAGGAGCCAGATGCCACTGTCGATGACGACTACTACTACTCGGGAGGTGCCTACTACTACGTGTAGCCCGTTGACGATGACCAGGAGTAGTTTAGGAGGATCCCAGGCAGGAGGCCTGCGCCTCTTTCGATCTGTATCCTAGTTTGTGCTAGCCTTCTTAAGGCAAACTTGTTTAACATATGTCTGTACTCAGATATTGTTGCTTCCGCTGACTCGTCTATGATTGAGCTCTTATATTCGAGCCTTCGAGGCCCCTGGCTTGTAATATGATGTTGTATGACTTATTTTATTTGTAGAGTTGTGTTGTGATATCTTCCCGCGAGTCCCTGATTTTGATCATACACGTTTGCGTGTATGATTAGTGTACAATTGAATCGGGGGCGTCACAATGATGTCATCCTCTTCGTGGCAGGCACAACATCTTGAGATAAAGATAGGCAGGTTGTCTGCAAGCTTTACTTGGGTGAAGCATGTAGGGTGTAGCTCGCCAGAGCGTCCCGTCACGACACAGCAGAAAAACTCACGTAGGGAATAACTGAAACGTGACATTGCATATTGGACTAAGAGAGAGTGAAGAATGGTGCACTCTAGGCCGATGTTGCTCGCTTCTGTCATCTGACTGGAAGACATAATGTAACAAGAAGAGTATGTCTCTCAAGTGCACACCTGTGTCATGTAGATACTGGTGAAATTTGGGATCATTTGAAGCGGCACAACACAAATGTGAAACAAAGAGAGTGCATTGCATGTTTCTGATCTGACCTTCATTCTGGATCGTATGGTGGTAAATACTACTTAGAAGGAATGCATAAATGTGGCACAACACATGACTAGTTGGGATGGCAATCTTACATGGTGTTTCATAATTGGTATTAGCAGGGTGAACAATCGCGGGGATCGTGACTTTGCTAATTCAAATGTGAGGTCCATAACCCATTGATCACCAATGTTGTAAGACATGAACCATGTACCTTAATGTCCATGTGACATGAACAATGTGTTCGATCAACCTTTTCAAAAGCACATGTGAAGTAACTCTGCAAATCCTCTATAGTGTGTTGTTTACATCATGGAGAACAAGTGCGCACTAGATGGTAGTCTCTCGATAGGTGTTTCATAAAGACCGTACATATTAGGTGCTATTTTCATGAGCATTGGTCAAGATCGGGCTTGGCAAGTTGAAATGTGAGGTTCATATTCTTGATATGAGCAATGTTGCAAGACATGATCCATGTCCATTATGGTACATGTCACATCCACGACGAAAAAGGTTCATAACACACACGACATGGGCGATCAAACTTTTTGAAAGCCCACATCAACCAAACGGTTGAGACTCGTAGTGAGGCATTTTGACCTCACTAACACGAAGAACCGGTGCACACACAAAGTTCGAATGGTAGACATGTTAGGCGTTGCATAAATATCGTGACTTGGCAAGTTGAAATGTGAGGTGCATAAACTTGAGGTGAACGAACAAACTCAAATTTTTGGGTTCCCTCCATCATTTCGCTTCCACCGCCCCACCCACCCAACCCCTCATTTTCCCCTTCCCACCTCATTTTCTAATTGTCCCGCTAAATTTTCCCCACCTGCTCTCTAAATATCTCGTTACTCGTTCACAACTACCCCCGCACATAACTTCACACTTTCCCTCGTCTCTATCGTCTCCTTCAGATCTAGATCCCTCATGGTGGTAGGTTCCCCCCCCCCCCAGCGCCAGCGTACGACATGATGAAAGGATAACACCGCCTTGCCACCGCCCGCAAGGAAATGCTACCGGCAACCCCAAGGCTTTTTCAGGTAACAAATATTTCCTCCTCCTTCAATACCCAAGCCCATCTAGATTGTTATGGTTCACTCATGTTGCTAGTTTTATCCTCATATATTCATGAATTCCTTGTTTAATTCAATAAAAAATTAGGGTTTTTATCAGGTTGTTTGGTGCGCGTGTTATAGATCTGATAGCATCTTGTAATTCTAATTGCGTTATAGACCTAAACCTGACAATCCCCTCCATTAGAGGGTACGGAGGACTTTTATTTTTAAAGCTGCTCATCAAGAAAATGGTCATACCCGTCTTTGCGCCGCCCCTACTGCTGCCCCCTCACCACCACGTCATATCCACCAACACCAAAATCCATCCCTTCCTAGGCCCTCCCACCTCCGACGAAGCTTCGAATCGGCAGGAGCCACCCCAAATGGCGGGATCCCACCCTCCTAGGAAGCCACCGCCGATTCGCACGACTGATCCATGACACGACACACAGTCGAGCCGCCACTGACACGGCGACGACCCCCATTCATGCTCCTTCGACGCTGACCTGTCACCGCCGGCGCCGCTGTCGAAGAAGAAGAAGTACCATGGTGTGCAGCAACGGCTGTGGGGGATGTGGGTGTCGAAAATCAGAGACACTGACAGAGGTCTCCAGTACTGGTTGGGCTCCCACCAATCGGCGGAGATCGCGGAGAAGGCGTATGAAATCAAGGCGGTGGCACTGTACGGCTACAAAGGGAAGCTGAACTTCCCCACCAACACACCCAACGTGCCAACGCCTATCAAAATCTACCACCGAGTGGTACACAGACGCGAGGTATGGAAGAACCGGGAGGTGTTCGAGCTGCTCGAGGTGGCGCGGGCAGAAGAAGAGTACATGGCGGACATCCGGCAGATGCATCCAGAGATCGTCGCCGAGGAGCGCCGGGTACTCGAGCTATGCCAGCAGTGGGTTCACGATGCCGATGAGGCCAGGTTGTCTAGGAGAAGGGGGTCCTAGGCTGAAGTGATCGACCTTTCGTCTGACTAGTTTAATTTTGTAATCTGCAAGACTGCAATGCAGTTTGAACTACATCATGCTATATGTATTCGTGTTTGCAATGTAGTTTGAATTAAAGTAAGCTATGAATGTTGAAATATTTGTCTATATAAGTGATGAGGGTTCATATAAGGGTCGTACATTCGAAGAGATTGGCCAGACGCACTAATTTACTTCACTTTTCATAATTATTTGAAATTATGGTTATACTTTGATTCCTGATTAACAAGGTATATTTACATTAATAGAGGCAATTTACTTATTTGTTATTGTACTCCAGGCTTAAATATGTGTATTTTATCCTTTCGACTTTCTAATCGTATTCAGGCAGATTGACGGAGTATGAGAAGCTTAGAGATCGAACTGCGAATGATAATGCAACTCTATTTTCGCAAAGGTTGCAGGAAAAGGCCTAGAACCTCCTGGTTTGGAGCTTGTACATTCGGAAGAATGGGTATTCGCATGTGGGACAAATACAGTTTCACAGGAAAAGGGGGGGGGGCACATCTTCATATCAGAAAGCTGAAGATATAGACAATGTCGACAACTCAGATAATGGAGTTGTCGCTATTGAGATTGCATTGTCTGTGGAGGATCCAAAATCTATAACTATGGTACATTTTGTTTTACAATTTACTTACTAGTTCTGTGACATTTTTGTATATGAATGTATATCTTGTAAACTAAAATGTGTGAAGAATGCATTTGTATACATGCAGGAAGTACGTGAAGCTATCAAGAAGAATCTGCCACACATTCAGGATGAAATTGAGGGTCTGAATATTTTCGTGGTAGCGCTTCATCAATAGGTTAAGTCTATGAAGACTGCACTTAAAATCTTAGGCAAAGAACATGACGTCGTCCACAAAGTCATTGAAGAGGAAATATTGGATCTCGAGAATACTCTTCGATACATTGAGGGAGCTCTTTGCTACATCACTTGGATTCTATCGCAATAATTTATTGCCCACAGCTGAGAAATACCGCCATCAACCTAGTGCATTGTTTCAAGGTGATGAAGTTGTGCTATGGTTGCCTACTATAAAATCTCAGTTTGGGAGACAGTTGTTTTGTTTGCGATGTAGTCATTGGGCTGAATTTCTATTGTAGTTCAAAATTTGCACAAATTCATATTAAGATTCTTGAAAATAAATTCAGTTTTGTATCAAATGTGCCCACCATTTGCAATACATAAAACAAATTGATCGCACCTACAAATTGTGATGACGGTTATGGACGCCATCACCGCATCGACGTGCCACAACAATGGGCCCACATGTCACAATCATTGATCGGTTAGACAAGACATCGTCACCGATAATAGACTACCTGGTCCCACATGTAAACAACCATGTCAGCATCTTCTGGGCCCATATGTTGATACGTCTCCGTCGTATCCACTTTTTTCCAAACACTTTTGCGCTTGCTTTGGACTCGAATTTGCATGATTTGAATGAAACTAACCTAGACTGACGATGTTTTCAATAGAACTACCTTGGTGTTGTTTTTGTGCAGAAGTAAAAGTTCTCAGAATTGGACAAAAAATTGGAGATTTTTTATGGAATATATAAAACTACTAGAGCGAAGATCCACCAGAGGGGGGCCACTAGTTGCCCACAAGGCAACAGGGCGAGGCCACCCCCTGGGCACACCCTGATGCCTTGTGGGGCCCAGATGGCTCCACTGGCCCTAATCTTAGGTCTATAAGTTCCTTTTCCCCCCAAAAAATAAGAGAAGAAGTTTCATCATGCTTTAAGATCACAGAGCCGTTGCCACCTCGTGTACTTCATCGGGAGGGCTGGTCTGGAGTCCGTTCAGGGCTCCAGAGAGGGGGATTCATCACCATCACTATCACCAACCCTTCTTCATCACCAATTTCATGATGATCACCATCGGGAGTGAGTAATTCCTTCATAGGCTTGCTAGACAATGATGGGGATGGATGAGATTTGTCATGTAATCGAGTCAATTTGTTAGGGCTTGATCCCTATTATCCACTATGTTCTCAGATTGATATTGCTATGACTTTGCTATGCTTAATGCTTGTCACTAGGACCCGAGTTCCATGATTTCAGATCTGAACCCTTTATGTTTTCATGAATATATTTGAGTTCTTGATCCTATCTTGCAAGTTATATGCACCTATTATGTGTTATGATCCACATACCCCCAGGTGACAACAATTGAGATTCTTTCCGGTGATTACCGTAGTTTGAGGAGTTCATGCATTCACTATGTGTTAATGCTTTGTTCTGGTTCTATATTAAAAGGAGGCCTTAATATCCCTTAGATTTAGTTATGGACCCCGCTGCCATGGGAGGGTAGGAAAAAAGATGTCATGCAAGTTCTTATTATAAGCATGTATGACTATATACAAAATACATGCCTACATTACATTGATGAATTGGAGCAATTGTGTACCGCTCTAGGTTGTGACTGTTATATAATACAACACAAATATCCATCACTGATCCAATGCCTACACTTTTCTCATATTAGTTATTGCTAAGTTACATTCGTTGCTGCTGCTGTTACAATCACTACAAAACCGCTACTATTACTGTTACTGTTACTATTGCTATTGTTATTACTGTTATCAAACTATCATACTACTTTGCTACTAACCACTTTGTTGTAGATATTTAGTTCTCCAGGTGTGGTTGAATTGACAACTCGACTGCTAATACTTGCAAATATTCTTTGGCTCGCCTTGTATCGAATCACTAAATTTAGGTGAAATACTACACTCAAAAACTGTTGCGATCCCCTATACTTGTGGGTTATCAAGAACTTTTTCTGGCGCCGTTGCCGGGGAGCATAGCTCTATTTGTTGAGTCACTTGGGAATTATATTTTTTGATCACTATGAAGAATCTGAAAGACACTAGAACCAAGATCGTGCCCTCTAAAATGTGGGGAGGTAAGGAACTGCCATCACACTCCGCACTTGATTCACCTTCTGTTTTGAGTAGGCTTGCGACACTACCACCTGCTATATAGTATGATATGTCACAAGTAATTGATGATGCTACATCTGCTATGAATGATGCTATTGATGATGCTAGTACTCTGCTCAATGAAATTATGCCACTAGGTGAATTTCTTGATGAGAAACTTGCTAAAGCTAAAGAAGTTGAAACTATTGAAACTGATGAAAATTATGATTCACCTGTTAGACCTAGCTCTCCTAAAATTGAAATGCCTAAGATACCTGAGAGTTATGTTATGAATGGGAAGATAGCTAAAGTAATTCTTGCTTGTAATGATAGAGATGATGTTAATGGATTACTGAGTAAGTTGAAAGAGAAATCTATGATGGAGAGAATGAAATATGATCCTAAATTTGCTACTGCTCACATCTTTGTTACTGATAAGGATTATGAATTCTCTGTCGATCCTAAGTTAATTACTTTGGTTGAATCTGATCCTTTTCATGGTTATGAAACTAAAATTTTTATGGCACACCTTACTAAACTGAATGATATAGCCACGCTATTTGCTCATGAGAAAAAAAAATCGCTACTACTATATTCTTAAGTTGTTTCCACTCACATTAAAGGGTGATGCTAAGAAATGGTTCAATACTCTTGCTCCTGGTTGTGTGCGTAGTCCCCAAGATATGATATATTACTTCTTTGAAAAATATTTTCCTGCTCATAAGAAACAAGTTGCCTTATAGGAAATACTTAATTTTGTGCAAACTGAAGAAGAGAATCTCCCTCAAGTTTGCGGGGAGGTTTCTCAATTACTTAATGCTTTGCTTGATCATCCTCTTAAGAAAAATGAAATACATGATATGTTTTATAATGACTAACCGATGCTTCTAGGGACTACCTAGATAGTTGTGTTTTCAGGGAACAAACTATTGAAAAGGCTGAAGAATTATTGAATAATATATTGAGAAATGAAAATGATTGGACACTTCCTGAACCATCACTTAAACCAACTCCAAAGAAGAGAGGTATTCTATTCCTCAGTCTGAAGATATGCAAGAGACAAAGAGATCTATGAAAGAGAAGGGTATTAAAGCTGAAGATGTTAAGAATTTACCACTTATTGAAGATACATGGACTCGATATCCCTACAGAGCTAGTAGAGGTAAATTCTCTTTATAGATTTGATGAAGGTGATGTTCCTTATAATAAATCTATTAGTCGGTGCCTGGATGAATTTGATAATTACATTGTTAAGCAAGAACACTTTAATATGTATGTTAAGAATCAATTGAACCGAAATGCTATCATGATTGATCGCTTGAGTGACCTAATGTTTAGAATTGCTAATGATGTTAAAGGTTTAGGTAAACATGCATCCAAGGTTCAAACTCAGTTAGAACAAGTTTGTAAGTCACAAAATGATTTGCTTAATGAGATGAATAATAAAATGAATATGTTGTTAGAGTAATGACTAGAGGAGGTAGAATGACTCAGGAGCCACTATATCCTGAAGGTCATCCTAAAAGAATTGAGCAAGAGTGTCAGAGAATTAATACCGATGCACCTAGTTCATCTGAAAAGAAAAAGAAGAAGAAAAATGATAGAACCGTGCATGCTCCTAGTGAACCTGTGGCAGAAACCCCCCTGAGAATAATAATGATGTTTCTAATTCTAATATGGAGACACAATCTGGTAATGAACATCCACCTAGTGATAATGATAATAATGATGTTCATGTTGATGCTCAACAAGATAATAATAAAGAACCTAATAATGATGTAGAAATAGAACCTGATGTTGATCTTGATAACCCACCTCCTCAAAATAAAAGATATGATAAAATAGATTTCATTGCTAGAAAACATGGTAAAGAAAGAGAACCATGGGTTCAGAAACCCATTCTTTTCCTACTAAGCCTCTGAAAAACAAGGATGAGGAAGATTTTGAGCACTTTGTTGAAATGCTTAGACCTGTCTTTTTGCGCACCCTCTTGACTAATATTTTGAAAATGCATCCATATGCTAAGTATATGAAAGATATTGTCACTAATAAAAGAAAGATACCTGAAGCTGAAATTTCCACCATGCTTGCAAATTATTCATTTAAGGGTGGAGTACCTAAGAAGCTAGGAGACCCAGGAATACCTACTATACCATGCTCCATTAGAAGAAGTTATGTTAAAACTGCTTTATGTGATTTGGGAGCCGGTGTTAGTGTTATGCCTTTCTCTTTATATAGAAGACTTGATTTGAATAAGCTCACACCTACTGAAATATCTTTGCAAATGGCTAATAAATCAACTGCCATACCTATCGGTATTTGTGAGGATGTGCCTGTTATAGTAGAAAACGTTACTACCTTGACAGACTTTGTTATACTTGATATGCCCAAGGACGACAACATGTCGATTATCCTTGGTAGTGTTGGAGATATGCCCTAGGGGCAATCATGTATGATGATATTTCCTATGTGTTTATGAATAAAGATAGTCCTTGGACATTATCAATGATGTGTATCAACAAGTACGCGACTTGTTTGTGGGACTATGCCTTGTATGATGACTGCCCTAAAAGGTCCCAAGTCGAAAGGGCTGTGTGGAGGCGCATCCAACTAGACTAGCATATCACACGGTGGATGGATCGGTCTCACTGGCCATGGAGCATTAGATGCTAGCCGTATAATATGGACTCGAGAATGATCTGGTCGGATTTGACATGGTCAGATCTGAGTCGAGATAAGGTCTGAGTCGAACAGACCCGACTATGAGACGCAACGATATGTCATTTGTGAGTCTCTAGTACAACATACATTCTATGTCCTAAGACCTGAGCTGGCGCATGTACTCGGGATGGTGACATACCTGCTTTGGGCCGACCAAATGCTATTCCATGACTAGTTAGTTACAAAGGTAGGTTTCGGGCTTGTCTAGACCCATGTTGTGAGATGTGGTCAAGAAAGATGGGATTTGCCCCTCCGATCAGGAGAGATATACTCTAGGCCCCTCGTGTGATCCAATCAAGATAAGCATGGCCACGCGACAAGGATTATGAGATAATCCGGTTTGTGGTCGGCATCATTGGAACAAGAAAGAGGTCGGGCTAGCACAAGGATGATAGACTCACCTTGAGCCCGACAACATATATCGTGTGGCAAAGGGAACATAAGTGTGACATGTTGTATAGGTTCCCCAACCAGTTTCATTGTCTACTTGGTTGTTGGCATGCCTTGCTAGAGGCTACTACCAACCGAGCGAGTCACAGGTGATCCGACCTATGACCAAGCCGATTTGAACCTAAGGGGTCGCGTGCTTAAGGGAAGGAACCTGTGAGGCCCGATCTGACTCCACGAGTCAGATGTGATCCTACTCGGACTTGGACTCAGGCCGAACAAACTTTGGGCTTTAGGATTCGTGTTGGGGAGATGCATATCCCCATTGAGGTAACCAAGTGTTATACGAAGATTCTTCGATTTCATGTTACTCAGAAATGGTTTGTTAATAAGACTTGACCAGCCTTATTAATGGATTCTTTTTAGGGGCATTTGGTCGATGAATTTAGTAAGCACAACCTTCTGTATCCATAGTTTGCCATCTGTTATTTTTATTTTAATAAAGTAAAATGCCATGATTATCCTGTTTTTTGAATTATCTGTGCAATAAAAAATGGCCCAAAAATAAAAGTGCTTAGAATGTCATAAAATTTTAACATGATTTTTTGAAATATTTAAAGCTTTTGGCACTAAATACATCCTAGGGGGTGCCTGTGTTGCTCACAAGGAAATAGGGCACGACCACCCCCCTGGGCACGCCCTGATGCCTTGTGGATCCCACAGGACCCCACTCACTTAGTACTTCAGCTCACATCATCCCTTACCTCCAGAAGAAAAATCCTAGTTGCTCTCTCTCTCTCTCTCTCGTGTTCTTGCTCCCAAACTTGAGATTTTCGATCTCTTTGCTCGGAGCTCCTTTCCGAAACTGTTTTGAAGGATTTCTCCTTGGTATGTGACTCCTCCATTGCTCCAATTAGTTTTTGCTTTAGTGGATTACATTTTGCATATTTTGCTACTCTTGGTGCTACTACAAATGGGCTTGCATGTTGAATTCTTTGAGTTCCAAGTAGTTTGAATGCTTGATATAGCCTCTAGACATCCATATGAGTAGTTGCTATCCATTTTGTGAAGTTTTGTTAACATTCCAAATTTTCTAGAAATTTGTTATTAGGAAAATGAATTTCTTTAGGAGAAGTTCTTCGAGGAGGAGGTCCTCGGAGGGATCATCAAGTGAAAGCTCGGCACGCCAAGCATATGTTGAACCAAGGGCAAGCTCGGTGCGAGTTGCCGAAGCAAAATCATGTAGATGGCTGTGCAATGAGTGCATGATAGGTGCAGGTATTAAGGAAGAATTGATCAATATATTCTTAACGCTGAGATCGCTCCCTTCATCACAGATAAGTGCACTCAACACTACAACCTTACCCAATCATTCACTAAAAAGTTTGAGTATCATTCTCGTAATTCTAGAGTTTTATTCCATATCTATGATAGATCTTATGGTATGTCTCTAGAAGAATTCTGTGATGCATGCAAAATTCCATGTTGGGGTTCACTTGGCGAACCGCATAAATATGATTATGACATGTTTCTTAGTAGTATTGTAGCGACCCGACCTCAGACGGTCAAGCCTTTGTGTATCTGTGCCATCCCTGGATCGGTATGCTGGCACACACAGTACATCAATGTATATATCAAAGTGCAATCACATGTATAAATAACGTAAAACAGATATATACCTCATAAGTCTCAGCGGAAACAAACAATCGGGTGTGGAGTCCAATCAACGCCATCGGCAAGTTGAGTGTAGACCGTAACCCTGTATCGTAACTCTTACTCATCGAAGAAATATCTACAACATGATACGTTGCAGCCGTGTAGATCAGTACATTGAATGTACCGGCAAGATCACAATAAGAGAAAACAAATGATAAACTATACTATATGCAATATGGCTTTGTGGCTCTATAACTGAGTTTTGTTTGCATAAAAGCTGGTTTTATTTTCCCTACATCAAAGGAATTAACCGGAGTCTGTACTATGGAGTTTTCTATCATGACATGGTTCCGCCAACCGATGTATCATAGCCCAAATCATCATAAGTTGCCCACAATTAAGTTACCAGTCCGGTGTTGAGAGTTCTGAGATAGATCCAAGTCCAGAGGCTCAAATTGTCCGTAACCGGGGACACGGCTAATCGATTAGGTTTTAACCCTCTGCAGAGGTTTGTACACTTTACCCGCAAGATTTGATCCCTCTCTTTACATTCTCGCACTTCAGGGTGTTTGAGAACAAGATACCGAAACATGGTCTTTCGAAGAGTTCCTCTGACCACTGTCCGGCGCTCATCCAATCCTACCGTAGTTCTACATCTGCTAGCACCGTCCCGGCCAGAGTCACAACTAAGGTCAACCAAGCCAGAGCACATAGTGACTTGCGGTTGCATAGGTAAGCTTCCGGGCATGAAGTATTCTTCCGTCTCTTTGAGTCTGGGTGAAGCTTTCCGCAAGATGTCATGGCACTTCTCCATGCATCCCGGCCAACCACTGGTTTCTCCAGGGTGCCCGTCAACCATCCTTCACCCAATAGTGTGTATTGAATTCTTGTCTCGAGTCTCGAAATCTTGAGGGGTCCTGAAGATGCAGTCCTTGCTGGTGCCATCATGAAGTTGTCGCCATTGACGTAGAGACCTCCTTCTTCACACCACTCTCATGCACTCATACCAAACCCCGTCTACTATAGCGTAGCATTAAAACTATATAACGTCCCGGGCTTGGTAACAAGGAGATGGATTTCTACCTCATGCATTCTACTCAACTACAAGATTCAATAACACTACTGGAGGGATTGTTGAAAGGGTGCTACTACATGCAAATAAAAGATAGGTATGAAAAACATGGTCAAAGTGAACTTGCCTGGTATTACTTGATGAAGATAATAATGCTATTGGAAATCTTTGATAAACTATTCGTCACTCCGAGAAAATCTATATAGTCAAACATTATACTCACATAAGCAATAATTCTAGCAAACAATACTAGCAATCAAAATAACAATAAAAAAATTCATAAATAAAACAATAATGAAGTCAAGGAAAACCATATAGAATTCCAAAGAAAACTTCATGAACACAAGGAACAAACCAACTCACACAATAACAGCCAATACTTTCTTATTAAAACTAAATTACTCTAATAACTTTTCTATAGCATAGAACATATAACTCTAATGAAACAACAAAAAGTAATTTACTAAAGCATTTACTAGCAAAAAGAACTAGTATGAAAACTATTGTAACTGACTAGTTAACACCAGAACAACTATAACAACTAGCAAAACACCAAGACAATAGTAAACAATACTAAAATAATTATCAAACTAATTTACTCCTAGATAACATAATCAATGACAACATATAAAAAATTACAAAAAGAATTAACTAAAAATAAATAAAGCACTAATTATATAACTAAAACAACTACATAAGCAAAACAGTACTGTTTCTGCAATAAACCTAGTTTAAAATAAACTAAAAATAAATAACTATAAGCTACTGGATAGACAAAACCATAATAAACAGTAGAAAAAAGAATCAATCAAAAATATTTCATAAAACTAAAGATACGACCAAAATAGTGATTTGGATAAATTTCATCAAATTCAATTTTACTCAAATTTGAAATCCAATGGTACAAACAGAAACTTCAACAAATTTTGAATCTAATGCAAAAAGAATCAATCAATTTGGATCTAAAACATAAATGTTATAAGCAATATAAAATCAGAACTATTCTGTTTTTAAAATAGAAATGAAAAAAACAAAAAAAAAAAACTAACGGGCGCTACGGGGTGTGCGAGCTGAAACTAAACAACGCTCAGGCGGAAAATAACCGAAACGCATACGGGCCAAAAGAGAAAGACCGATCGACTAAACCTATTAGATCTAAACCGTAAATAAACCGAAGCTAAACTGATCTAGTAAAAAAACCTAACTGTTTGATCTAATCTAATCACGACCGTATAATCTAGATCGGACGGACGAGGAGGGAGAGAGAGCTCACCGCGGTGGTGGTCAACGGCGAGTGCGTCGAGCGACGACGGTGGCGGCGCTCCGGTGATCTTCGGCGTTAGTGGGGTGGCTAGGGAGATGAAGCAGACGACGACGAGTCCAATGGTGGTTGTGGCGCCGGTGGAGGTGGTCGGAGACGGTCGGCGGCGAGGTCGAGGCGGCGGTGGCGGCGGTCCGGTGAGTTTTGGGCTCGCGCGAGCGCACGGGGAGGTGCAGATGAGCGAGGGGAGTGCGGAGGTGGTCTCGAGAGGCGGCGAGGGGGTCGGAGTAGCTCGGTGAGGCGGCAATGGCGCAGCGGGGGCGCTCGGCTCCGGCGAGCAATTGAGAAGGAGGCGGGGGTTCTCGGAGGGGGCTTTGGGGCGGAATCGGTCGAGGGAGATGAGTATATATAGGGGGAGGGTGCTTGGAGGAGGGGGCGGATCGAGGAGAGGATCCCGAGGAATCCGGGATTCGGCGGCGGCGACGTGGTTCTGGCGTGGGGGGGGGAGGGAGAAGGTCGCGGGCGAGAGCGATCGGGCAGTGGGGCCCTGCGGTCAGCGGCACAAGGGCGAGTGAGAGGGGAGCGGGCAACCGAGGCGAAGGGGCTCCGGGCGTCTGGCGCGGAGCTGGGCTGGCAGGCTCGGGCGCGCTGGTGGGCTGCGGCGTTGCTGGGCCTGTTGGCCTAGCCGCACGCTGTGTTTTTTTTCCTTTTTTTGAATTAAAGCAGAGAGGGAAAAAACTAAATATAGAAAACCTATAGGATTTTTATATAGGACATATATATATATATATATCAAAATGTTCATAAAAAGAAATCCTAAAAGATGAACATATTTTCATCTACTAATAAAATTCAAAAAAATAATAATAAACCAAACAGTGCTACTATTGCACTAAAACCCAACAAAAATCATTTGTAAAGTACCAACATGATTTCAAATTTATTTTCTCCTAATTTTCCATTGAAGGGAATCATTTTACCCTTATTTCCATTTATTTAATTTGAGGAGAAAAAATAATTGGATTAAAAGTCAAATAACTCCTAAATGGTTTTGAATTTGAATTTCAAACCACTTCCAACTCTATTTCATATAATTTGAAGAAGTCATTTTATCTTCTCTCATGAAAATCATTGAGTTGCATAAATCTTCTGAATTTGAAATATGTCCAAAAGGAATTCAAATCTTTTCAAAACCCTTTTCATTTTAAATGCAAGAAGTCATATTTTCTTCACTCTAGGGTTTTGTGGTGAAATAAAATTTGAATTCATTGAGATCAAAAATGCAAAGTGAAAGTCTGGGAAAGTCATTTCATTCTCTCTCATTCAACTTTTCAAAAAGTATCAAATTCCACTCAGTTTCACACAATCAATCACTCACAATCAAACAAATAATCAAAGTTATTTATTTAATATAACATTCCAAAATTTAGAATTTTGGGATGTTACGAACCTACCACACTTAAAATGAATCTCGTCCTCGAGATTCGAAGAGGCTAGCAAGAAAAGGTTAGGGGTTGGGGGTCTTCTAGCAAATATTTTGGTCGGAAGGGTCTAGTGTGCTACCACACTTAAAAGCATGGGTATGGTTCAGACAAAACTCATGTACTCCATCCTTTTGGGTTGCTGGTGTCGGTGTTCTCATATACTCCGGAATAGCTCTTTCACGGGTGCTATTCCGGTCGGGGCATAACCTTTTCCTCAAACACGTGTCCTTTCATCCTGGTGATGTTCTTCCGAGTCTGGGTCTTCTTAGCTGACGGATATGTCACCAATACTAAATAACTATCGAAATTCTCATGGTGGTCAACCATGTATGGTTTCTCCTGTAGAATAACGGGTTTGATTCAATCTCACCGTATATCCTACGATTGGCAACGGGTGCCTGGTACATGGATCAATCATCCTACCATTCTATGGTTTTATGGCTTGATGTGTCGACACTCTTCTAAGGTTTTCAAGGCTCTCTGATTTTCCATCAACATATGATAGTTCATGATAGAAGTCTCCGGTATGGGGGCCAATCCATCCCGTACTTGAACCATTACTACATATGCAGACATCGAATCACGTATTTTAACACTTGGGCATACTCACAAGCATTGCAAAATTTCTCTTGTCAACGGACTGAGTTCGAATAAATCCATTGTTTTTTGCAAGCTGAACGAGACATCTAACGTTTCTTCACAACCCTCGGGTTTTCGCATCCCCCTAAAATGTCGGCGATTAACTCAGAGTTTTCTTCTGAAATATCTTCCTTCAGCAAGAGTGTGCTTGTGCCTTTGTCAAATCCTGGGTCTGTGGTTATGGGTCCACTTCAGCGCTTGCATAGTGTTAACTCATCCGTAGAGTTACAGTTGTTCCATATTCCAACATTAAACCTCCTTTAAATCCAATAGTACTTCATTTTGTGATACTCTTGGGGTAACCATCATAATCAAACTCCAACTTATTTCGTACGGCTCCTTTATATGGACCGTCATGAACAACACCCTTTTTTTCTTCATTGATCATGTGGCTTTACGGAGTACTACTACACCTAAAATGAAATGCACTAATTTATCCATAAATCATATTATTTTCATATCAAATCTTTTATTACATCCTTAACCATTTTTCGTAGATCCAAATTCCAAAAAGTACTTTATTACAAATGCTACCACCCACATGGTTTGGTATGGTCAGGCATTACGTCCAACTTTATTAATCTTTTCTCCTTGAGGATTCTTCAGTCCCACTGGAATTGTGCGACATGCGCCTTGAAATCTTCAGTCTTCTGTTTCATGGTGGTGGCCTTGAGCTTCATCTCCATCTCCATCATCTCTGCATGCACTTCTCTTAGGTATTCCTGAGTATAACGGAGTCTTACTTCAAGTATTTCTCCGATCTAGCGTATGGCTTCCATGGCTGCTTCACGAACAGCGTCGAAGAAAGTTGCTTGTGGTACACGTGAGATGAAAAAGTACTGTCCCATTGTCTTTGGGCAAACTCCTTTCATACGATGGAGGTGTACCTCCACATACCAACGTTCCACTCCCTTTTGCATGAAGGGGTAGCCTTTGTAGACTGCATCTCCTTCAAGGTGAATATGCTTCATCATGTCCTTCAGGATCTTCGTGTAATCATGATGACTTGTCAGGGTCATGATCATTTTCGGGCCTTTAAAGAAGGAACAATTGTATTCGTGCCCCTAGTTGGGTCACGCTCGACTGATTTGCCCCTATTTTTTCAACAATTACGGTTTTGCCCAGCTCACTTCACTCGCCTTGTGTTTTTGCCCTTCCGGGGCGGTTCCGACCAGTGAGCAGTCGAGCGTGACCCAACTAGGGGCACGAATACAAAAATCCCTTTAAGGAAAGACTCATAAAGGGTCATCATCTGCAGTTGTAAAACAAAAAATGGTGCTCAGAATAAGGTACATATCTCCTTGGGTACACATTCATATCATCCAAACAAAACTTCAAACTCAATTGCCAACATCCAGTTTATGCATCACAACTCATTTTCTTCCATGTTCACCCAGAATATTAATTTCCAAGATAAAACATAACAACTCCTTAAAGCCTTTCAGCATATGACATATCAACTTTATTGAGTCATGAATTATTACAATCTCTGAGTAATCTATTACATAACTCAACCCCGCATTCTCATGAAAAAGTGTTTTCCATACTACCCTTATTACTGATATCAACATCTCCTTTACTCAGCTCCAGCTTTCTCATGATTTGTACAATCCCTAGCAAAATGTCTTGCTTCCTTGCAGTGAAAACAAATAACTTCCAGCATGTCTCGAGGCTTCTTGGTGATCGTGCCTGCTCCTTGAGTTCCTTGCTTCCTTTCGGGACAATCATTGGCATAACGCCCGATGTCCTTACATTCAAAACGGGTAATATGACTCTTGTCCCTCTTTGCGGAAATTGGGTTGTTCTGAGGGTGTGTTTGTTTTCTCTTCCTGGTTTTCTTCATTCTGATCAAACGTTCTATTCCCTGTGGATCAAACTCCACTGCTTTTGTCGGGAAGTATCCCATATACTCTTTTCTTTCCTTGGTGCAATACTGTGAAAAATGTCCTTCTTCTCCACATGAATAACATGCATTGGAGTAAAATATGTTGAGGCTTGCTCCATCAGGGTCTTCTACACTTTCCTTAATCACAGGTTCTTTCATAACTTCTCGGAGGGCTTCTTTCATTCCTTCTTCCTGCTTCTGAATAGTTTGTTGCACCGTGGGGTAAATGTGACACTGAGCTGGGTAGTGGGTGGTTCCTTCACACAAGAAACAAGTCACCTGACTAGTTGGGCATTCCTCAGCTGGGTGTTTCTCCTTACAATGAGGGCATCCATCCTTGTGTTCCTCCTGGGTGTGTCCTATTTCTCCGCAAATCTTGCAGGCACAAGGTTTATTTCTTGGGGTATCATGGTGCTTCCGGATAAGACGAGATCTTGTCAGAGTCCTCTTGAATTCTTACCAAGTCCTTGCTCCATTCCATCCCTATATAGCTTGATGCATCTGGCACCATGTTGCAGCACTTCCTTCAAAGTACTGAAGAGCGTACGATACTTCATTCTTCCTTGAAACCAAATTTCTCCCGAAGTGATTCTCCATGTTCTGAATCCATAGCTCTGCCTCCGGCTATGTTTTTGGTCCAGAGAATACCAGTCCAACTTCATTCATCATCTACTGGGTCCAAGGGTTTTAGGGTGAGATAAGAGAGAGGTGGGGAGGGATACACATAATACAAACAATAGTTTTGAAGAAACGAGTTTTATTTTGTGCCTGTCGGAAGAACATCAAACAAATGATAGCTCACAAATCGTCGCATCTAACGTAAGTGTATAACAGGGGTTTGGTCCTCTAACAATCAAATAATTCTTCTGATTCTTCAAGTCGTCGGGGTCTTCAACTGGTGCAGCTTCAACTCTTCTAATGCATGGTCAAATCCTGTTTACTCTGAAATGGTCATCGATTGTCCGACATCTTGTCCTTCTTGGAAAAGCTTCAGTTGATCCTCCATGTGGTCAACAGGGAAAGGGGTACATTCTAACTATTTGAGGTGAGAGAGGATATTTGATAAAATCAGAAAAGATGAGAAGTAATAGATTCTTTGGAAAATAAAGTTTTAGAGATTTCCTGTCCTAGGGGCTTTCCGATTTCTAGGGTCACGTCCTACAGTCAACATGTGCTCTGATACCATATCTGTAGTGACCCGACCTCAGACGGTCAAGCCTCTGTGTATTTGTGCCATCCCTGGATCGGTATGCTGGCACACACAATACATCAATGTATATATCAAAGTGCAATCACATGTATAAATAACGTAAAACAGATATATACCTCATAAGTCTCAGCGGAAACAAACAATCGGGTGTGGAGTCCCATCAACGCCATCGGCAAGTTGAGTGTTGACCGTAACCCTGTATTGTAACTCTTACTCGTCGAAGAAATATCTGCAACATGATACGTTGCAGCCGTGTAGGGCAGTACATTGAATGTACCGACAAGATCACAATAAGAGAAAACAAATGATAAACTATACTATATGCAATATGGCTTTGTGGCTCTGTAACTGAGTTTTGTTTGCATAAAAGCTGGTTTTATTTTCCCTACATCAAAGGAATTAACCGAGTCTGTACTACGGAGTTTTCTATCATGACATGGTTCCGCCAACCGATGTATCATAGCCCAAATCATCATAAGTTGCCCACAATTAAGTTACCAGTCCGGTGTTGAGAGTTCCGAGATAGATCCAAGTCCAGAGGCTCAAATTGTACGTAACCGGGGACACGACTAATCGATTAGGTTTTAACCCTCTGCAGAGGTTTGTACACTTTACCCGCAAGATTTGATCCCTCTCTTTACATTCTCGCACTTTAGGGTGTTTGAGAACAAGATGACCGAAACATGGTCTTCCGAAGAGTTCCTCTGACCACTGTCCGGTGCTCATCCAATCCTACCGTAGTTCTACATCTGCTAGCACCGTCCCGGCTAGAGTCACAACTAAGGTCAACCAAGCCATAGCCTACTGGGGGCGCCTCCTGGCAGCCTCCCCTCTCCCTCCCACACACACATATATATATATATATATATATATATATATAGGGTGGGTCTATTCTCATAACACCCCTTAAGACCTTATTCTCATAACACCTATCCCTTATTCCGATAACACCCCCACCCCCACCCACTTCTCCCCCGACCAAAAACAGGTACCGCACCGGCCACCGCCCACCTCCCGCACGACCACAAATCTTCCTCCACCTTCTTCCACCAACCCCAGCGCCGCCCACCAGTGCCGCCCGCCCCCAACCACCTCCTACCCCGCGTTCAGCGCCCCCACCTCCCCCCCGTGGTGGCGCCCCCAACCCCGGCCACCTCCCACCCCATAGCGGCGCCCCCAACCCTGGCCACCTCCCACCCCGCGGTGGCGCCCCCAACCCTGGCCACCTCCCACCCCGCAGCGACGCCCCCAACCCCGGCCCCTAACCCCCTATCACAGCCGGCGCGCACCTACCTACCTCCCATGGCCGCCGCGCTCCAACCCCTTCCAACCACTGGCGCCATGGTGGGAGCCGGTCGCCACCGAATCCTGCGAGGCCTCCACCACCGAATCCAGACGCCATGGCCATCGGTGCAGCCACAAGCCGACGGATCCGGCTGCGACCCACCACCTCCTGCGCGTGGTGGCCGGATGGGAGGGCTGACGAGCTCCATGCCATGATGGGCTCCTCCAGTGCCACCACTTCCTTCTTCCCCTTCGGCCGTACCGCCTCCCGCTCTGCCTCCCCGCACTTTGTCGGCGAGCCGCCGATCCTCCACGCGCGTTGTCGGTGCCCCGGCCTTTCTTCCCGCAATGCATTCGAGCTTTCTGCTCCCGCCTGCACGTCCTCCCCCCCCTCCACCCTCTCGCAGGCCACAGATCCGTGGCCCTCAATCCATCCCCGGGGAGGATCCAGGTGAGGTCGAGGGGCACCGTCGCATCTCCTTTCCCTTCTCCCGGCGTCGTCGACCGTCCCCTCGCCTCGATCTGCAACGACGCCGATGACCGGCAGTAGGGTGCGCCGCCCTTCCTGTCCCCTCGAATTTTTGGGGCGCCGACGACACAACGCGGTATCCGGTGGTCAGGCTCGGGGGTGGAGGCCGCCGCTGATCCCCTGTTGGATCTCTTTCCACCAAGACCCGGCGACCTCCCCTTCGATCTGGTCTCCCGTCGACAACGCCTCCCCCACTCTTCTCCATGGACGGCTGCGCACAGTCACCATCTCTAGCGCGCAGTTTCACCAGAAGGAGCCCGGGAGCGCCTCTCTCTCACCACCGTGGTATTTCCAACACAGGGGCTTGCAGTTCGCAAAATAATTTTTGTGTATTTTTTACTTCATATTATTGCTGTTGATTTGAGTGAATTCAGTTTCTAATCGAGTTTGTTAATTCTTCAGTGTATAGTTCGGCTGGCGACGGCATGAGGTTCACTAGCTCCTTGCAGTTTTTTTAATAGGAAAAGGTGGTAGCTCCTGCTTGTAGTTCGCCATGGTAGATGGGTTGATGTAGCCCACTTGATGGAGTCTTGTGGTTCACTGCATTCAACAAGGAAAAAGCAAAAGAGTGTAGTCTTGTGATGCAGCCCATTTGTTTCATTTTTGTGTGTATTTTGAAGATGGGGTGCAGGAAGACGGTGATTTTTGTGTGTATTTTGCTCACAGTTGACATTTTTTCTGCTTTTCAGATTTTGGCTGCCATCCCATGGGCGCACAGGTGCAATGCTGTGGGGACTGGACATGTAGTGCGCTGGCACCGGCTTGCATTTCACGAACAGAAATGTGGATTTATTTTTTAAGTCCCTCATCACTGTAATTTGTGTGTGTTTCTATTGTGGATTAAAAAGAGGAACATTGTAGTTCGTGCGCCCTGTCTCGTAGTCCAGAGAAGTATAGATTGCAACTCTATTGAAAATGTGCATTGAAGACAACAACACATTTTTTAAGTGTAGCTCACTTGTTTCATTGCCGCAGTGATCTTCTCTCTCCCAGTGGTTCACTATGTTGCCGAGTGCAAAAAGAAAAATGGAAAAGTTGATTTTTTTAATGCAGCTCACTCTGTTGTTGTGTGCAGTAGAAAGAATATTGGAAAAAGAAAAATTGATGCAGTGCACTCACCTCGTACCTGCAGTACCAACGCTCGACACGAAGTGCACTCCACCATGTTTGAAAAAATTTACGTCCCACAAAAAAAACCATGCAGTGCACTTGCCCATCTAATGACGTGCGGTATTCCGTCTGAAGCAGAGCGTTCTTCTTTCCCTGTCCGAGAAAAAATATGCCTAAACAAAAAGAAACCATGCAGTGCCCTTGACCATCTAATGAAGTGCGGTATTTCGTCTGAAGCAGTTCCCTTTGTCGCCATTGCAATGCGGTTCATTTGTAGTGAGTCAAAGTGGTTCACTCTGTAAAGCAAGATTGCCAAAAAAGTATGAAGTTCACTACTCTCGTTGGTGTGGCTTGCTACTCTCTTGTGTGTGGTTTTCTACTCTCGTCCCATGGTATGAAACACATGGAAAATTTACGTTCGGCCGGCGATGCAGAGCGCACGCCGAGCGGCCGGCGATGCAGTCCGTCGGCGAGGATTCTTCTGCCGCGGCGTTTAGGAAGCGACGCCGCCCCTCACCTTCGCCCCAACACCACCTGGGGGATCCTCCGCTGAAGCATCCAGCCTCGGTGATGCATGGCAGGGGAAGAGAACTGCAAGGATGCCTTCTCCATTGCAGTCGTCGTGGATGCGAACTGCAATGGTGCCCATCCAGCCTGTAGCCGCAAGGACCCCTTTGTGGTTCACTTGGTGATCCAAAAACAAAAACACATCAGAAAGCAGCTCACTTCTCAACACTTCTCAACGCGCGTAAAAAATTAATTAGTACGAAAAAAAGACAAACAACAAAATCATGAGGTTCACTTTTGGTAGTGTTCCGCTTCACTTTCGGGAGTGTTGCGGTCCACTTTCCTTCGAAAAAAAGTTGGAAAAAAGCAAACAAAACTCCTCTGAGAAAAATCTATGTCCAACAAGAGAAATCATGAAGTTCACTTCATTGTCTGATGCAGTGCGTTCTTCAGTTTGAAGCAGTGCGCTTTCTGTCCGATGCAGTGCAGGCATCGATTTTGTTGTCGTGAAAAACAGAGTTTCCGCGTTTTTGTAATTTCAAAACTGCTCTTAAACCGTAATGAATTAGAGGGAGTGTTCTATATGAAAAAGTAGCGTCTCGACGATATCTTTCCAACGGTGTATTAGCTGGATCATTTCGACCAACGGTTTGTAAAAATTTCATGAAAAAACGGCCGCTGCCCTTCGTAGTCAGACACACGATTTTCAAATTTAACTAAAAACCGCAAGGAATCTCAAAAACATTTCAACATATGAAAGTTGCGCCTCGTTCGTAGCTTTCCAATGGTATATTACACGCCTTGTTTCGACAAACGGTTAGAAAACTAGAGTGAAAACAGTACCGAAAATTTGAAAAAATTCGAAAAACACAATTCCGCGATTTAGTAAATTCAAAACTGCTCTTAAACCGTAGCGAATTAGAAAAAAATAATAGATATGAAAAAGATGCGCGCCGACGATATCCTTCCAACGGTGTATCATATGTTTCATTCCGATGAGCGGTTTAGAAAAAAAAAGCAAAAAAGCTCGCTGCCATTCGTTGTGAGCCGCACGATTTTCGAAACTGCTCTTAAACGATGATGAATTTTGAAAAGTGTTCAACATGGCGAAATTGCGTCTACTCCATAGTTTTTCAACGGTATATTACACGCATAATTCCGATAAACGGTTAAAAAACTAGAGCAAAAAAGGTACCGAAAAAACCACACGTACATTTTTTTCAAACATGAAGTTCGCTGGTCTCTGTGGTGCAGTGCGCATAGCTTTCCAATGCAGTATTACAATGCAGTTCGGAAGTGTTATGAGAATATTATTCTCATAATGTTATGAGAATAGACCGGCTATATATATATATATATATATATATATATATATATATATATATATATATATATATATATATATATATATATATATATATATATATATATGGGGGGCACCCTAGCACACACCAGATCAATCGTTAGCCGTGTGCGGCGCCCCCTCCACCGTTTACACCCCCGGTAATATTTTCGTAGTGCTTAGGCAAAGCCCTGCGGAGATCACTTCATCATCACCGTCACCACGCCGTTGTGCTGACAGAACTCATCTACTACTTCGACGTCTTGTTGGATCAAGAAGGCAAGGGACGTCACCGAGCTGAATGTGTGCAAAACACGGAGGTGCCATGCATTTGGTACTTGATCGGTTGAAGCACGAAGAAGTTCGACTACATCAACTACGTTGTGAAACGATTCCTCTTATGGTCTACGAGGGTACGTAGACACACTCTCCCCCTCGTTGCTATGCATCTCCATGGATAGATCATTGTGTATGTGTAGAATTTTTTTCCATGCATCGATTCCCAACAGTAGTATCAGAGCCAGTTCTATGTGTAGATGATATGCACGAGTAGAATACAAAGAGTTGTGGGCGGTGATAGTCATACTTATTACCACCAATGTCTTATTTTTATTCGGCGGTATTGTGGGATGAAGCGGCCCAGAATAACCTTACATATCCACGCACATGAGACCGGTTCCACCAACTGACATGCAACTAGTTTTACATAAAGGTGGCTGGCGGGTGTCTGTTTCTCCTACTTTAGTTGAATCAAATTTGACTGCGGCCAGTCATTGAAGTAGGTTAAAACAACAAACTTGATGAAACACCGTTGTGGTTTTATGTGTACGTAAGAACAGTTCTTGCTAGAAGCCCGTAGTAACCACGTAAAACTTGCAACAACAAAGTAGAGGACGTCTAACTTGTTTTTACAGGGTATGTTGTGATATGATATGGTCAAGACATGTCACCAAAAATGTGAATGCTTGTCACCAAAAATCATGGTCAATTATGACCCAGAATAAAAGGGAGACTAGTTAATGTGGGGTCGCTTTCTTAATTGAGGGGTAAATTGATTTTGATTTTGATCCAGTCACAGTGCGCCGACCCTCTTGTCCAATCCTAAATTGCTGCCGCACGCTCCTCTCCCTCTTCTCCATTGCAAAACCACCTCCTCTCCTCTCCATCATCTCCATTCCAAAACCACCGTCTCACCTCTCCCTGTTCTCCATTGCAAAACCACCCCTCTCCTCTCCATCTTCTCCATTGCAAAACCACCGTCTCGCCTCTCCCTCTTCTCCATTACAAGACCACTGTCTCACCTCTCCCTCTTCTCCATTGCAAAACCACCCCCTCGAGGCGAAAGTCAGGCGGAGGTGGTGGGCATACAGGTCGAAGGTCGAGCATCTAGAGGATAACAAATCAATTGAGCATGGTGTGCCATTCATGAGGGTGCAGAGCCAGCCGGAGCCACAAGAGTATTCGTTCTCCCACCGCAAGAGGAGGCCGGATGGAGCGACGTCGCTTCCCCGCCGTTCTCCATAGTTCCCTCGACACTCGCCTCATTTCAACGGCATCGGTAGGGTTTAAGGTAAGCCTCACACTAACCTAATCTTCCATCTGCTCATGCTTACAATCAGTGTGATGGCTATCATGCTTACAATCAGTCTCCGAGTACTATGCCAATCACCCTAAAATAGCTATGGACCAAAAACAGAGTTGTGACACTGTGCACAAATAAAGAAAAATAGATTGGTGCTTCTTTCAGAAAAGAGTAATCCCTAGAAAAGTGCCAATATAAGCTACTAGTATTTGGTTAGAGGATTTGTTGCCGAGAAAGATCCGTTCACAGAGAGCACCACACGTCCCACTGGTGGTGGTGGATGCCAATGCTTAGATGGAGCATGGTTGGTGTCAGAAATTTTAATTGGCACACTTCACACTCTGCATATATGTCGGTCCATCCGTACATTTGTGCAGTTCCACCAAAATGCAGCTAAATAACCCTATTTACACAGATAATGAAAAAGCATGATTACATTATAGTGTCACTAATTGATGAAACATACACTAATAAATAGAATAAAATATTGCGGTAGTGTCATAGTATGCCATGCTTTGAGGGCAAGATGGGCCATGTGACGCCTCATACGGTAGGCCTCATACTGGAAATCGACCCAATTCTTCCCGATACACCTTCTGCCAGTGATGAACATCAGTGTACAATGGTACTACAAGGAGGGGACTTGAGACATTCCAATCTCTATTTTTGTGCAGATCAACTAAAATTAAGCACCCCAGTTTGCAGAAACACTTAAACATTAACGATGGGACTAGCTGATGAAACATCTACTAACAAAGATAAGCACTTTCTTTATCTACATTGGAAATGAAATGATAGAGAGGACACTCGCTCTATTTTAAATGTATTATTACTTCATTTTATCAGTGGCACTAGGGTCGAGCAGGTGGCAAGCAAGGTGTACCGTGCGTCACAAGGATGGAGGTTGGGGGTGCTTAGACTGGGATGCTGAAGCTGGCTCTTTTAGTCCCTATATTCCCCCTAATGTTTCTGTGGTAGCATTTGGGTTGTAATCCAAACTTGCTCGAGCTGGTGCTGCGTCCCCCTACCTTCCTAGCTTATGTGGCAAACTTGTCTCCTGCTAGTACTCAGTCCCTTCTAGTAGTAATTGCATAACTGCCCGTTTACACTGAGATGTTGTTGGGTAATGGTTCTCTATTGTTGGGTTTCTTTAATGAAATCGGAGGAAACCCCCTCTTTCAATATATAAAAAAAATCAGTGGCACTAACGGTGCCAAAACATTGCCTCAAATTAATAGTGCCACTATATTAAGGTGCAAAATAATAACATTACTGCTTTATCAAGGCAGTGCCAAAACAGTAGCACAAGAGCAGACTCAACATGCAGGATCTTTGGCAAACGGTCGGACCAAAAAGGAACATACCTTGTGACAGGAACCATATCTACAGTCAACGCCATCATAGAAGGGATGACACCAGCCACCAACATGGATGATTCAATTCATGGGACCTTTTTGTGCAGTTAACGTAAAATGAACCAATGTCCCATGAGCTAGCAACTTCTTCTTCATTAGTTGCAATAAAATTGAGCAACATCAAGGGTGGTAATGAAGCTCGTGGAATGTTCAACTATAATTTGGATATCATTTGTGCAATTCAACTAAGATCAAGCATGAAATGTATATCTTTGTTTGCACAAAAAGGGGGTAAGGAGGGTGACTAACAAGTGATGAAACATACATCAAATGAAAAGAAGCATGTTCCTTCTCCGAATGGCGATCCTACAAGGACAGTAGCAATTTCTAAGGCAGCAACATTGCTAGATATTAGTGTGGGCATTAGGATTAACTATTACAACCATTAAATGTGAAATTACTTTAATGGTGCCATTGTTTCATTTTACCAGCAACATTACATTAACAGCTGCTAAAGAGTTGGTATTTGGGCACGGGAGAGTAGGCGGACCAGGACAGTTGCATTTCTAATGAAAAGAAACAACTTATCTTAATGGGAAATTTAGCAAGACATGAAAAACAATACCATTGATTCATATTACTGGATGCATTACATTGAAACTAACATTGGTTTAACGTGACCTTACTTTTAACAGTGCGACTGCTACATTTTACCAGTGGCATTACATAAGAGGGGCTTAGGGCAACAAACATCATAACAGGATATCTGTGTTGGTCCCATTTTTCGGTATAGCCACCTTATACTGTGTGAGGCTAGTAAATCTAGTGCTGGACATACTCTATTGACTTGTCCCCCAGTCCCCACCTTCTTTCCTTTTTCAACCAATAGATCGGTTTATATTGAGTTTGTACTGTGTTTCCCTTTATTTCCCTATTGGACCAAGAGACCAGTTGGATAGCCAGTCTTTGCTACTTTTTGCCTCCATTATTTCCTCTTTCGACCAAGTCCTAGATTCAGGTAACAAATCTTCCCCCACCCCCACCCCTTTCTTCCCTGTTTGAACCAAGTAGTACTAGATTCAACTGCATGAACTAGTTTTACTTCTTAACAGTAAAAATTTAGGTGGCTTTCGAACAACCGATCGATCCTATGTATGAGGGGGCCTGAGAAATAGTAAAAGATACAAATGCAGCGACGTCAGGGGCTGGGGAAGTAGAGCAAGGCTGGTTTCGAAGGAAGTTATACCTGAGGGTCGCCGGGATGTCGCTAGGTGGGCAACGAGAGGTCGGATCTGCCCACACTATGGCAGCGAGGAAGAAGGGGTCGGAGGCCCTCCCTAGTTGGCGCTGCGTGGGAGAGAACGACAAGGCACACCGATCGGGACACACCGACAGTGGGTAAGAGCCGTCGCCGAGGACGACCGCGTGAACATTGCACCTTCTCACCTTCCCCGACGGAGAGGATCCGGCTGGATCTGTGACCAACAATTGATGACCCACAAGTATAGGGGATCAATTGTAGCTCTTTTCGATAAGTAAGAGTGTCGAACCCAACAAGGAGCAGAAGGAAATGACAAGTGGTTTTCAGTAAGGTAATGTTTGCAAGTGCTGAAATTGTAAGTAGCATGGAAGTTTGATAGCAAGATAATTTATAACGAGCAAGTAACGATAGTAGTAACAAAAGTGCAAGAAGATAGCCCAATCCTTTTGAGGCAAAGGACAGGCCAAAATGGTCTCTTATGATAAGCAAAGCGTTCTTGAGGGTACACGGGGATTTCATCTAGTCACTTTCATCATGTTGGTTGATTCGTGTTCGCTACTTTGATAATTTGATATGTGGGTGGAATGGTGCTTAGGTGCTGTTCTTACTTGAACAAACCTCCTACTTATGATTAACCCTCCCGCAAGCATCCACTATGAGAAAAGTATTAAGAATAAATTCTAACCATAGCATTAAACTTTTGGATCCAATTGGTCCCTTACAGAATAGCGCATAAACTGGGGTTTAAGGTTTTGTCACTCTCGCAACCCATCGTCTCATTGCTACTCCACAATGCATTCCCTTAGGCCCAAATATGGTGAAGTGTCATGTAGTCGACGTTCACATGACACCACTAAGGGAATCTCAACATACATACTATCAAAATATCAAACACATATCAAATTCACATGATTACTTCAACATGATTTCTCCCGTGACCTCAAGAACAAAAGTAACTACTCACAAATAATAATCATGCTCAAGATCAGAGGGGTATTGAATAGCATATTGGATCTGAACATATAATCTTCCACCGAATAAACCATATAGTAATCAACTACAAGATGTAATCAACACTACTATTCACCCACAAGTACCAATCTATTGTTCCGGTAACAAGATTGAACACAAGAGATGAAATAGGGTTTGAGAGGAGATGGTGCTGTTGAAGATGTTGATGAAGATTTCCCTCCCCAAGATGGGAGAGTTGTTGGTGATGATGATGACGATGGTTTCCCACTCCAGGAGGGAAATTCCCCAGCGGAATCACTCTCCCAGAGGGCAAAAGTGCTCCTGCCCAAGTTCCGCCTTGAGGCGGCGACGCTTCGTCCTAAAAGTCCTCTCCTTATTTTTTCTAGGTCAAAAGGACTTATATACCAAAAGATGGGCACCGAAGGTGGGCCGAGGGGGCCACAACCCCCCAGGGCGCGCCAGGGGGCCCTGGCGCACCCAGATGGGTTGTGCCCACCTGGTGGCCCCCCTCTGGTAGTTATTCGCTCCAACAATTCTTATATATTCCATAAAAATTCCGGCTGAAGTTTCAGCTTGTTTGGACTTGTGCAGAATAGGTGGCCCGACGTAGCTTTTCCAGGTCCTGATTTCCAACTGCCAGAATTCCCCCCCTTGGTGTATACCTTGCAAATTATGAGAGAAAAGGCATCAGAATTACTCTAGAAAGCATTATTATGGATGAAAACATTATAAATAATAGTAAGAAAACATGATGCAAAATGGACGTATCAACTCCCCCAAGCTTAGACCTTGCTTGTCCTCAAGCGAAAACCGAAATCGAAAAACATGTCCACATGCTTTGAGAGAGAGGTGTCGATAAAAACAAAATACGGACATAGAAGCATCATGTTGATTATTATAATAGCAACAAAATTAAACATACGAATTTTTATCATAATACTTCTATCATATACTTCTCATCAATAAGTAATAGTTCATCACACAATCGAAGTATAATGCAAAAACTCTATTAGAAACCAACAAACCATGTTCTCATTCAACTTTGCAACTACAATTCATCATCTTTTCAGGAAGAGTCGCGTGTTGGAGCCTTTAGGCAAGTCCACATACTCAACCATCATATAGTCTTCTATGATTGCTAACAGTCACCTCATACCCATGAGCAAAACGTTTCAACCGAACACATAGAAAGATGGAACAATTGTATTTGTGCCCCTAGTTGGGTCACGCTCGACTGATTTACCCCTATTTTTTCAACAATTGCGGTTTTGCCCAGCTCACTTCACTCGCCTTGTGTTTTTGCCCTTCCGGGGCGGTTCCAACCAATCACGGTTCGCCACGTGGCGACTGCTCACTGGTCGGAACCGCCCCGGAAGGGCAAAAACACAAGGCGAGTGAAGTGAGCTGGGCAAAACCGCAATTGTTGAAAAAATAGGGGCAAATCAGTTGAGCGTGACCCAACTAGGGGCACGAATACAAAAATCCCTAGAAAGATAGGGGCTTATGATTTTGCCTCCCAACATACTCACCTCAAGGGTGATGTCAACAATAATAACTCATGCCACCCATATTCAACTAGACATATGTGCCTAGATCTTTCCTCACCACATAATGCTTGCCAAAAGAGAAATATAAAAGGAATAGAGAGAAAAACTTTGACTCTTGCATAAAAGTAAAAGAGAGGCCCTTTGCAGAGGGAATCAGAGGTTGCCATGCGCTTATTTGTTTGTATGCTCAATCTCTTAGTGCAAAAGAACGTCATGTTACATTTCCCCTTGTAATAGCGACCTTTATTATGTAGCCTGTCGCTTTTATTCTTCAACATCACAAGTTCGTGCAACGCTCAATTTTCTCTTACACTAAATGATCTCACACTTTTAGAAGCAATTTTTATTGCCTTTTTGCACCGATGACAACTTACTTGAGGGATCTTGCTCAATCCCTAGGTAGGTATGGTGGACACTTGAAAATAAGATTTGGGTTTAAGGGTTTCTGGATGCACAAGTAGTATCTCTACTTAGTGCAGAATTTTCGGCTAGCAAAGATAGGGGGAAAGCACCACATGTTAAAGGATCTATGACAATATGACTTCTATGTGAATATGAACAAACACAAATCATTAGGTTGTCTTCCTTGTCCAACGTCAACAGTTTTGGCATATAATATGTTGATGAGGGCTCACAATCACAAAAGATTTCTAGGATAATATATTTATATGTGAATCTTCTCTTCCCTTATTAATTCTTTCATGAGTTGCATCATTGACTAATGCTATGGTTGTCAATCTCTAATAAATTTTTTCTACTTATACTTTTCCTTATGTGGTGCCATCACCTACCATAGGATTAGTACATAATCTTTTCTTTATTTATTTCCTTTCTTTTATTTGTTTCCTTTCTTATTTCTTTTCTTTATTTGCAAGATGAAAGCAAAGAAAGCAAAACTCATACTAAACTTTATTATATAACTTGCACACAATTACAAGGATAGATCACTAAGGAAACTCTCAAGGAAGAAAAGATTGAACTAAACTTTTATTCATCTAAAGCAGAAGGACCGAACTAAAATAAGTGAAATTAAAAAGATAGGGGGATTATAAGATACCGGGGCACCTCCCCCAAGCTAGGTGGAAGCCAAGGGGAGTGCCCATACCCGATACTCAGTTCTCCTTTGTTGGTGAAGAAGATGATGGTGGTGATGAAGTGATTCTATCCTTAAGGATCAAGAGATTCTCCAATCGATGGATGACGCTTTGGAGATGGGTAATGTGCTCTTGATGCAGAATATTTTCACGAGTGAGATACTTATTTTGTATCCGAACTATCTCAATGATGCAAAAGGATTCAATCTCAGCAGGAGTAAGATGAGTAATGTAAGGTTTAAGGATATCATCCTCCTCCTCCTCCTCCTCCTCCTCAGCTGGCAGCGCTTGTTCGAAGACCGGAGGCTGATCTACGGTAACCTCCTTGCTCTTATCTCCTCCTACGGCTCCCACGGGCTCTTCTCTCTTCAGCTCGATCTTCATCAACCAAGCATACTCTTCCATGATGTTGGAGGAAGATGATGCCTAGCTCAACAGATCTGACAGAAAACAGCAAGAAAAGAGAACAGGGGATTTCTCCGCGATACAGTGATCAACAGGTTCAGGAAGCATATATAGATTTTTTTTATCTTGGAGGACAAGTATATGGTATAAAAATGGAGTATGGAAGGTGTCCCAGGTGGGCACAACCCACCTGGGCGCGCTAGGCAAGCCTAGCACGCCCTGGTGTGTTGTTCCCACCAGGGGACGCTTCCTGGAAGTTTCTTTATTCCCAAAATTCTAAAATATTCCAAAACTGTTAAAAAATATTTTTGCGGATTTTTTGGAGTCCGTTTACTTACCGTATCATGTACCTCCTTATTTTCATGATTTTGGAGTGTTCCTAAAGGACTCTTTTATGTGTTCTTTCGGTGTCATGGTTTGGATAATATTACTTTCAATACTAATAGGCTGTAACACCCTCGATGCGACTATATCTCCCACGTGTCGAGGCACGACTTAGAGGCATAATCGCATTGAAGGCATATGTCGCAAGTGAGGTAATCTTCACACAACCCATGTAATATAATAAGAAAAAGGATACATAGTTAGCTTACAATCGCCACTTCACACAAGTACATGAATAAAGCATTACATCAACCAAATACACTCATGGTCCGACTACGGAACCAAAATAAAAGAAGAACCCCAAATGCGACAAAGATCCCCGATCGACCCCAACTGGGCTCCACTACTGATCAACTAGAACGAAACAACACAAATGAACAAGGTCTTCAACGAGCTCCTCCTGAGCTTGGTTGCGTCATCTGCATGGACTCATCGGCACCTGCAAACTGGTTTTGGAAGTATCTGTGAGCCACGGGGACTCAGCAATCTCGCACCCTCGCGATCAAGACTATTTAAGCTTATGGGTAAGGCAAAGGTATGAGGTGGAGCTGCAGCAAGCGACTAGCATATATGGTGGCTAACCTATTCGCAAATGAGAGCGAGAAGAGAACGCAAAGCACGGTCGAGAAACGTATGATCAAGAAGTGATCCTGGACTACCTACGTCAAGCATAACTCCAACAATCGTGTTCACTTCCCGGACTCTGCCGGAAAGAGACCATCACGGTTACACACGCGGTTGATTCATTTTAATTAAGGTCAACTTTAGGTTTTCTACAACCGGACGTTAACAAATTCCCATCTGCCCATAACCGCGGGCACGGCTTTCGAAAGATCAAATCCCTGCAGGGGTGTCCCAACTTAGCCCATAACAAGCTCTCACGGTCAACGAAGGAATAGACCTCCACCCGAGACGTTCCGATCAGACTCGGTATCCCAGTACAACAAGACATTTCGACAGGGTAAAACTAAACCAGCAACACCGCCCGAATGTGCCGACAAATCCCGATAGGAGCTGCACATATCTCTTTCTCAGGGCACACTCAGATGAGCCAGACGTCAGGTAAGCCAGCCCAGAGTTGCCCCTGGTAGCCTCGGACATCGCTCAGTTGGACCAACACTTAGAGGAGCACTGGCCCGGGGGGGGGGGGGGGGGTAAAAATAATGATGACCCTCAGGAGTGCGACTCCCAAGGGAAAAGAAAAGGCTAGGTGGCGAATGGTAAAACCAATGTTGGGCATTGCTGGAGAAGCTTTACTTAAGGCGAACTGTCAAGGGGTTCCCATTATAGCCCAACCGCGTAAGGGACGCAAAATCCGGGAACATAACACCGATATGACGGAAACTAGGGCGGCAAGAGTGGAACAAAACACCAGGCATAAGGCCGAGCCTTCCACCCTTTACCAAGTATATAGATGCATTAATTAAATAAGATATATAGTGATATCCCAACAAGTAAACATGTTCCAACAAGGAACAACATCTCCATGTTCCAACACGGAACAAACTTCAATCTTCACCTGCAACTAACAACGCTATAAGAGGGGCTGAGCAAAGCGGTAACATAGCCAATGAACGGTTTGCTAGGACAATGGTGGGTTAGAGGCTGAACATGGCAATTTGGGAGGCTGACAAGCAAGTGGTAGGCATCGTAGCATTGGCATAGCAAAAGAGCGAGCAAACTAGCATAGCAAAGATAGTAGTGATTTCGAGGGTATGATCATCTTGCCTGAAATCCCGCAAGGAAGAAGAACGAGTCCAAGAAGAAGACAAACAGACATAGACGAACGGGTCCTCACAAACTCGACGTTACCGGAACCAACCCGAAGAAGCAATCACCAGAAAAGAAGAACACGACATAGTAAACAACCAACACATCAACATGGCACGATGCACAATCAAGTATGATGCATGTCCGGTTTAAAAATGCATGGCATGGCAAAGAGCACAAACAATCCTACAAATTAAGTGGAGATCAATATGCAACGAGTTGCATATTGACGAAACACCACATGGCTTATTTATTTCTCTCTCGGTTATGTACCCCAACAAAATTAAATGTTGATTAACACGGCAAGAGGTGAAACATGATGAAACTATCTAATCTAGGCATGTTTAAATGAGGCCGGAACAACAAAACAACAAGTCCGGAAAATTCCCATGTGCAAATATTAGGTTTGGTCCTGATCTGTCCTAAACACAATTTTAGAGTTGTTTAACATGCAAAGTGATGCCACCATGATAAACTAGGCAAAATTCTACCCCATTTACATATAAAGTTTATTTAATTCGGAGTTACGGTTATTTAGATATGAATTAAAGCATTTTAACATGGCAATTAAGCAAATTTAACCAAACATCAATTTAAACAATTTTAATTGTTGTTATCATGATGCGGATGACATGAACAAGTTTAAAGGAATTTTATGAAAAAAATGTTGATATGACAAGGTGAAGCATTTGTCACCGTGGTGGAAGGAAAAAGGGGTGCCACGGCAACGAATCCGAACATGATGCCACGGCAACATATCAGTTCCGGTAACTCGATTGAGATCCCGGTGCAAACAGAAGTGCGACGGGAGCATGACATGCGATAGAAGGTGGGGTGCTCTCGGTTACCGGGTTCCCACATGACGGTGACAAGGTAAAAGAGGGCAACGTGCACCGACAAATCGAGCACGGTGCAAGCACGAGCATCTCATACATCACACATGCATTCGTTCACGGCGGTCGTCTCGGGGTTATACCTTTGAAGCGTGCGTTTTCGAAGTGTATCGAGTCGGCGTAGAGGAAGTAGTGGAAGTAGACGTTCTCGGACGTCGAGGGAAGTAGTGGTTCACGCGACGGTAGTGGTACACGGACGTCGTGGAAGTAGTTGTTCACGGGGTCGTCGGTAGAGGTCCTCGCGACGGTAGTCGTTCCCGTTCGTTAGGAGAGGTACTTGATGACTCCAACGTCTTCGGGGCGACGGTAGTTGTACACGGTCCACGAGACATCGATCGTTCGGGATCCGATTTGCGGTTCTTGACGACACGAGCGGTACTTGGCGTTTTGTGTAGACGAACTTGGTGCATCCGAAGGCGTACTTGGCGTGTCCGAGGTCTCCGGCCGTAGTGGTACTTGATGATACGGGTAGTCGAACTTGACGAAAAACAGGTCTCCTCGGGGACTTGATGCATCCGAATTCTTCGGGTTTGTAGTAGCACTTGGCGTTCGGAGTCGGGGTCTTGCCGGGTCTTGATGGTCTTTTGAAACGAAACGAAGCATCACAAGGCCTCGGTTGGGCAGCAGCAAGGAGGCGATGGCGCGATGAAGGAGGGCGGCGGCCCTGGCAGGTCGGGTCGCCGGCGCGGGCGCCATGGCCGGAGACGGGGAGGCAGCGGCGAGCTCGACGAAGGCGAAGCCACGGACGCAGGGTCGTGCGTGCAGAGCAGGAGCGGCAGGAGGATGGCCGGCACGGTCGTGGTCGCCGGCAGCGACCGAACACGACGGCGGGCTTGGTGGAGCTCGGCGGCCTGGTTCCACGGATGTGGACAAGGACGGCGGCGAGGCAGGGCATCGTCCTGCTGGTACGAGGGGCACAAGACCATGGCAAGGTGCGCGAGGAAGACGCCCAAGGCGCGGAGCTTCGAGGTGAGGAGGAGGTCGGCCGAAGCTCGCCGGCGGAGGGAGAGATGGGGATCGGCGCTGTGCAGGGGAGATGGGGTCGGGCCCCTGGTGCGATGCGTGTGGGAGCGAGAGGGAGAGGGAGAGAAAGGGATCGAGGGGAGAGGGGCGATCCGGATGCGTGCGAGGGCAGCGCTCTCCTGGCGGCGCTAGGTGGAGACGAGGGAGACAGGGAGCGACTGGGATGGGGTTAGGTTAGGTTAGGGAGTGGGCTGGGCTGGATGGTGGGAGGCCTTGGTGGGCCGGCGCGTGAAGAAGGGAGAGATGGGGATAGCGAGCTGGGCAGGTTGCAGCTGGGCTGGGAGGCCCAGCCGGCTCTTCTCTCTCTCCCATCTCCTACTCTTTAACAGAGAAGAGAGAGAAAAAAAGAGAGTTCAAGAATTAGAAGAAGAGGCCATGATCAAGAATAAAAATGGTGGGACATATTTGTAAGGCTTTATGGAATATTTCCAACCCAACAAAAATGGTTCCAACAAAATAGGGGAAGTTAAATCCAAAATTATTTAACTTGCCCCGAAGGAGTTTGAATGGAGTCTAAACTTTAGCTGTGTCCAAAAATGTTAAGAATTTAGGTGGAGCTCCGGAAAATGACGAAAAGATATATGGCAAAGTTAGAGGCCAAGAATTGAAATAATAAAAGGCATTGGGATTTTGCAAGTGTGTTATGGTGATTCCAAAGAATGGATTATTTTATAATAGCTCCACTAATATCGGGAGGATATATTATAAAGAGAAGTCATCCTTCCCTCGATTTAAATGGATCGAAGATCCATACAATTTATTTAGTTGAGTTGCAAAAAATTAATGATATGATGACATGATGCAATGCACATGATGACGCAACAACATCGAATAACTGCACGACACCTGGCACATCGGTCTCGGGGCATTACAACACTCCACCACTACGAGAGGATCTCGTCCCGAGATCTAGAATGGCACCGGAGGGGAAAATGGAAGAGAAAGAGGCGAGGTAAAACTAAGTTGCTTCTTTGACAAACGAGTGAAACCAAAGAACCTTGCGAGGTTGAACAAATTCGAGAAAAGAATACCACGAAGGTGAACTAGGTCGAAAACACTCCGTTAGAAACGAGGGACAAAGAGCATTGCGAAACCTTGAGGTTGAAGGGAACATATATATAGAAAAAACACTCCGGTTAAGGAAGGGGATCAAGGAAAAACCAAATTCGGGCAGCACTCCGGTTGAAACGAAAATAATTGAATAAGGTCTTGATAAGATGAGAAGATACTTGATGAAATCACAACACACTGCCACCAGAACTATTGAATGAATGGAACAAGGGGTAAGAAAGATCTCAGACAGCACTCCGGTTAAGAAGGGAGTCAAAATTTGATAAGATGAGAGAGTTCAAATGAAAACACGACACTCCGGTTGAGAAAGGTATGCAAGACTTGATAAGGCGAAAAGAACTTTAACAAAGGGGCACAATACTCCGGTTAAGCAAGATAGGGAAGGAATAAGAGTGATATAATTTGGACAGCACTTTGACTATAAATGGAAGAAATTGAACTTGACAAGATGAGAGGATACTTGAAAAGAGGACACAACACTCCAATTAAAAGGATAGGCACGACAAGAACACGATCCTTATAAAACAAGAAGATGGGTTGAAGAGAGCAACATCACCATGCCTCCGGAACAAAAGAATAGAAGATAGATAACTGAAATAGGGGAAATGAGGAGAAAATGCCAACTTCTGCCACAAAAGAGTTTGGAAAGGCATCTTTAGGGGAAGGGTTGAACGGAGTTGTTGGAAAAAATACCAATGAAAAGAATAGGTTGATATGGTCTTATGGAATACATCTCAAATTATGAGGTGAGAACCTGCCACTTACGGAAAAGAATTGGATTGATAAGAACAAGGAGACGAGAACTATTTCACCGGAAGGATAAATGAAGAACTTGGATCATATACGAGCACAATTATCACAACAATCCTTAGGGAAGGATTTAGGTGAAGTATAACCCAAGATAAATCCATGAAGAGATTGATGGATTTAAAATATCTCATTCTTGACAACATGTGAATCATGAAAAATGAACTCAGATTATCAAAAATGACATAATACCACCTCCAATGATACGGAAGAAAGAATTGCACTCCGTATTACAATATGAAGAAAACTTGAGCTCCTTAGAAAAGAATTTCGATGAACACTTCGAGAAGGAATATAATCCTTGATGAACCATCATGTAGAACCTTCATGAAAAACTCCGGTAAAAGAATGATCCAAAATAATTGACTGATGAAAAGAATAAGATTGAAGCCTCGCAATGATTTAGATAGAGATCTCCGTGATAATATAATTGAAAGAGGTTGGAACTCCGGGAAAGAAAAAAAAACATGAACTATTGAAACCAAGAATAAGTATGATGAGCCGCTCCGGAAAAATAGGAATTGAACAAACTCGATGAAACAAGAATAAGAATTTCATTATGCTCATCCTTCACCAATTTAAATTGATGACAAGCAACGGATTTGGCATATTACTTATCCTCATAGAAAGGATTAAGATAGATATAGCACAACTTCAGAATGCCTTCCATGAAACACCGGTGGAATCGAAACAACGAATGCATCGATATGATGAAGAAGAAAGAGAACACTTCAGCGAACCACCATAAGAATTAAAAATGAACAAAGAAAAGATAAGGAAGACACCGGGAAGAATTAGCAAATGAATGAAGATGCTTGAGAGAATTTAGACCCATGAGAACGAAGAGATGACGAGCTGATTAGAGAACACTTGAACGAAGCACCGGTAAAATTGGAGAATGACAACTGAAAGCTGAGAATGAATACATCTAAATTGATGGACTCCGGGTAATCAAACTGAAGACTCTTGAATTGCTCCGGATGGGTGAAAAGAATTCTCACGATCGAAAAACAATAATGAGAGGATGGCAACAAGCTAGCAGCATGAATCTTGAAGAGAGTAGAGCAAGATTAAAGAGAAACTCTTCTTTGGTCTTCAAATGATGAGAAAGACAATGAGAAACACCACCAAGAATTATTGAGATGCTCCGGAATGAATAATGGAAAAGTTGAGCTAACGATGAAAAGAATTTGAAAAATCTTGGAGAAGGACATTTGATTGATGACAATTCATTCTTACGTCAAACTTCGAAAGAATTTAATGGTAGCTCCGGGAAAAATAAGAAGAGTCAGGTAAGATCCTGGGAAAAGACCTGTGGGTTAGGGCCCACTCAAAAGAAACACCGTTGAAATGATTTTAAAAAGAGAGATTGCACCGGTAGAATTAAATGACTTGAATGAGATAAGAACCTCGAAATAGCTTGAACGGATTAAGAGTGGAAACACGAATCTTCTGAGATATCTTCAGCACTCCGGAACAAATGAATAGCGAGAAGTGAATTATTATGAGGAGCACCGGTAAGAGAAGGTACTTGAAACGAGGAAAAATGATATGATCAACACCAAAACTAGAATTAAATCCATCGGAGAAGAAAAGAATGAAGAATGACGAACTTGAAGCTCCGTTAGAATCTTCATGAGAATCACCGGGTAAGAACAATAAGGGGAAAGAATGGAGAGACTTCTCATCAATAAGATGATACTAGATTAAGAAATCTGAAACCTTGGAGAAAAACAAAGGGAGGGAGGGTGGGAAAAAACAAAGACAACTTGGAGACGGATGAAACAAACACCGTTGAGAAGAAGTGATAATTGATCTTGCGAATATTGAAGTGATCGGATTCACTTGAAGAGAAGCACACTGGTTAAAAGGATTGACAAAAACAATCTTGATGATCAAGAAGGATTAGTATTCACATAGGAATATGAGAAGACCACTTGAGGAAGATATGGAATCAACATTTGACTTCGAAGCAACTCGAATACCACAACTCAAAACAAAAACAAAGGATTGGCTTGCGAAATAAGCCAGAACAAACATATGACAGAGATTTCGTCCGAAGTTTTCGTGGTGGGACCTACACAGGCTCGATCGTACAGCACCATCATGTACAAGGCAGTGCACACGACATACGAAGCGTCCCCGAGTCAGCATAGCCAAGGACTCTTTAAGACACAACGAGACCACTGTAAAATTGACCGTGAATAGGCGAACCACTAGACGTCGAACCCCAATTTCATATCATACATTTGTCGGAAGGATATCCTAAGAGCTACTTGAATTCCCACCTATGAAACTCCCGAAACTTTCCCAGTTATGCAATCAGGTGTTGGGAATACAGGGGAAGCATAATATCTCACCCAAGCTAGCAAATCCTACATCCAGCTGTATCCATCCTTCAACACATAACCAAGAAACCTTCGGAAATCATCTACCTCAACCTTCGAAAAGCATCCGTTATACAAGTTATGGCGATACTCCTGAACTCCCGCCCCAATACTGGGTGGCGTCGAGGTTATCTCACCAACGAACTGCATAAAAGAGATTTTCGATGTCGCGCACATATCTCAAGTATACCAGAATTGCAACGATAAAATTATGATGACAACACCTCAGAGCTCAACTCCCCGGGACACTTCCACTAAACCCCTGACAGGAGGCACCAAGACAGTATTCTCATCATAAGTCATCGGAACAAATCCAAGATACTCGCGTGATCCTAAATTTTTTTTAGTGAAATTTGGGAAGAGAAGAGTTAAAACTCTACGTCAGGATGCCTTACCAGAGCGATGAGGAGACTGGGAAGTAAAAAGAATTCCTAAGCTCTCCGATATATAATTCCTAAGGACTCAAAACATTTTTCTAGACACAACTCGGCTGCTAAAAACGATCAATCAGTGGGGGCTCCTAAGGTTGGGGAAGGCTCTGATACCAACTTGTAACACCCTCGATGCGACTATATCTCCCACGTGTCGAGGCACGACTTAGAGGCATAATCGCATTGAAGGCATATGTCGCAAGTGAGGTAATCTTCACACAACCCATGTAATATAATAAGGAAAAGGATACATAGTTGGCTTACAATCGCCACTTCACACAAGTACATGAATAAAGCATTACATCAACCAAATACACTCATGGTCCGACTACGGAACCAAAATAAAAGAAGAACCCCAAATGCGACAAAGGTCCCCGATCGACCCCAACTGGGCTCCACTACTGATCAACTAGAACGAAACAACACAAATGAACAAGGTCTTCAACGAGCTCCTCCTGAGCTTGGTTGCGTCATCTGCACGGACTCATCGGCACCTGCAAACTGGTTTTGGAAGTATCTGTGAGCCACGGGGACTCAGCAATCTCGCACCCTCGCGATCAAGACTATTTAAGCTTATGGGTAAGGCAAAGGTATGAGGTGGAGCTGCAGCAAGCGACTAGCATATATGGTGGCTAACCTATTCGCAAATGAGAGCGAGAAGAGAAGGCAAAGCACGGTCGAGAAACGTATGATCAAGAAGTGATCCTGGACTACCTACATCAAGCATAACTCCAACAACCGTGTTCACTTCCCGGACTCCGCCGGAAAGAGACCATCATGGTTACACACGCGGTTGATTCATTTTAATTAAGGTCAACTTTAGGTTTTCTACAACCGGACGTTAACAAATTCCCATCTGCCCATAACCACGGGCATGGCTTTCGAAAGATCAAATCCCTGCAGGGGTGTCCCAACTTAGCCAATAACAAGCTCTCACGGTCAACGAAGGAATAGACCTCCACCCGAGACGTTCCGATCAGACTCGGTATCCCAGTACAACAAGACATTTCGACAGGGTAAAACTAAACCAGCAACACCGCCCGAATGTGCCGACAAATCCCGATAGGAGCTGCACATATCTCTTTCTCAGGGCACACTCAGATGAGCCAGACGTCGGGTAAGCCAGCCCAGAGTTGCCCCTGGTAGCCTCGGACATCGCTCAGTTGGACCAACACTTAGAGGAGCACTGGCCCGGGGGGGGGGGGGGGGGGTAAAAATAATGATGACCCTCAGGAGCGCAACTCCCAAGGGAAAAGAAAAGGCTAGGTGGCGAATGGTAAAACCAATGTTGGGCATTGCTGGAGAAGCTTTACTTAAGGCGAACTGTCAAGGGGTTCCCATTATAGCCCAACCGCGTAAGGGACGCAAAATCCAGGAACATAACACCGATATGACGGAAACTAGGGCGGCAAGAGTGGAACAAAACACCAGGCATAAGGCCGAGCCTTCCACCCTTTACCAAGTATATAGATGCATTAATTAAATAAGATATATAGTGATATCCCAACAAGTAAACATGTTCCAACAAGGAACAACATCTCCATGTTCCAACACGGAACAAACTTCAATCTTCACCTGCAACTAACAACGCTATAAGAGGGGCTGAGCAAAGCGGTAACATAGCCAACCAACGGTTTGCTAGGACAATGGTGGGTTAGAGGCTGAACATCGCAATTTGGGAGGCTAACAAGCAAGTGGTAGGCATCATAGCATTGGCATAGCAAAAGAGCGAGCAAACTAGCATAGCAAAGATAGTAGTGATTTCGAGGGTATGATCATCTTGCCTGAAATCCCGCAAGGAAGAAGAACGAGTCCAAGAAGAAGACAAACAGACGTAGACGAACGGGTCCTCACAAACTCGACGTTACCGGAACCAACCCGAAGAAGCAATCACCGGAAAAGAAGAACACGACATAGTAAACAACCAACACATCAACATGGCATGATGCACAATCAAGTATGATGCATGTCCGGTTTAAAAATGCATGGCATGGCAAAGAGCACAAACAATCCTACAAATTAAGTGGAGATCAATATGCAACGAGTTGCATATTGACGAAACACCACATGGATTATTTAGTTCTCTCTCGGTTATGTACCCCAACAAAATTAAATGTTGATTAACATGGCAAGAGGTGAAACATGATGAAACTATCTAATCTAGGCATGTTTAAATGAGGCCGGAACAACAAAACAACAAGTCCGGAAAATCCCCATGTGCAAATATTAGGTTTGGTCCTGATCTGTCCTAAACACAATTTTAGAGTTGTTTAACATGCAAAGTGATGCCACCATGATAAACTAGGCAAAATTCTACCCCATTTACATATAAAGTTTATTTAATTCGGAGTTACGGTTATTTAGATATGAATTAAAGCATTTTAACATGGAAATTAAGCAAATTTAACCAAACATCAATTTAAACAATTTTAATTGTTGTTATCATGATGCGGATGACATGAACAAGTTTAAAGCAATTTTATGAAAAAAATGTTGATATGAGAAGGTGAAGCATTTGTCACCGTGGTGGAAGGAAAAAGGGGTGCCACGGCAACGAATCCGAACATGATGCCACGGCAACATATCGGTTCCGGTAACTCGATTGAGATCCCGGTGCAAACGGAAGTGCGACGGGAGCGTGACATGCGATAGAAGGTGGGGTGCTCCCGGTTACCGGGTTCCCACATGACGGTGACAAGGTAAAAGAGGGCAACGTGCACCGACAAATCGAGCACGGTGCAAGCACGAGCATCTCATACATCACACATGCATTCGTTCACGGCGGTCGTCTCGGGGTTATACCTTTGAAGCGTGCGTTTTCGAAGTGTATCGAGTCGGCGTAGAGGAAGTAGTGGAAGTAGACGTTCTCGGACGTCGAGGGAAGTAGTGGTTCACGCGACGGTAGTGGTACATGGACGTCGTGGAAGTAGTTGTTCACGGGGTCGTCGGTAGAGGTCCTCGCGACGGTAGTCGTTCCCGTTCGTTCGGAGAGGTACTTGATGACTCCAACGTCTTCGGGGCGACGGTAGTTGTACACGGTCCACGAGACATCGATCGTTCGGGATCCGATTTGTGGTTCTTGACGACACGAGCGGTACTTGGCGTTTTGTGTAGACGAACTTGGCGCATCCGAAGGGGTACTTGGCATGTCCGAGGTCTCCGGCCGTAGTGGTACTTGATGATACGGGTAGTCGAACTTGACGAAAAACAGGTCTCCTCGGGGACTTGATGCATCCGAATTCTTCGGGTTTGTAGTAGCACTTGGCGTTCGGAGTCGGGGTCTTGCCGGGTCTTGATGGTCTTTTGAAACGAAACGAAGCATCACAAGGCCTCGGTTGGGCAGCAGCAAGGAGGCGATGGCGCGATGAAGGAGGGCGGAGGCCCTGGCAGGTCGGGTCGCCGGCGCGGGCGCCATGGCCAGAGACGGGGAGGCAGCGGCGAGTTCGACGGAGGCGAAGCCACGGACGCAGGGTCGTGCATGCAGAGCAGGAGCGGCAGGAGGATGGCCGGTGCGGTCGTGGTCGCCGGCAGCGACCGAACACGACGGCGGGCTTGGTGGAGCTCGGCGGCCTGGTTCCACGGACGTGGACAAGGACGGCGGCGAGGCAGGGCATCGTCCTGCTGGTACGAGGGGCACAAGACCATGGCAAGGTGCACGAGGAAGACGCCCAAGGCGCGGAGCTTCGAGGCGAGGAGGAGGTCGGCCGAAGCTCGCCGGCGGAGGGAGAGATGGGGATCGGCGCTGTGCAGGGGAGATGGGGTCGGGCCCCTGGTGCGATGCGTGTGGGAGCGAGAGGTTGAGGGAGAGAAAGGGATCGAGGGGAGAGGGGCAATCCGGATGCGTGCGAGGGCAGCGCTCTCCTGGCGGCGCTAGGTGGAGACGAGGGAGACAGGGAGCGACCGGGATGGGGTTAGGTTAGGTTAGGGAGTGGGCTGGGCTGGATGGTGGGAGGCCTTGGTGGGCCGGCGCGTGAGGAAGGGAGAGATGGGGATAGCGAGCTGGGCAGGTTGCAGCTGGGCTGGGAGGCCCAGCCGGCTCTTCTCTCTCTCCCATCTCCTTCTCTTTAACAGAGAAGAGAAAAAAAAAGAGAGTTAAAGAATTAGAAGAAGAGGCCATGATCAAGAATAAAAATGGTGGGACATATTTGTAAGGCTTTATGGAATATTTCCAACCCAACAAAAATGGTTCCAACAAAATAGGGGAAGTTAAATCCAAAATTATTTAACTTGCCCCGAAGGAGTTTGAATGGAGTCTAAACTTTAGGTGTGTCCAAAAATGTTAAGAATTTAGGTGGAGCTCCGGAAAATGACGAAAAGATATATGGCAAAGTTAGAGTCCAAGAATTGAAATAATAAAAGGCATTGGGATTTTGCAAGTGTGTTATGGTGATTCCAAAGAATGGATTATTTTATAATAGCTCCACTAATATCGGGAGGATATATTATAAAGAGAAGTCATCCTTCCCTCGATTTAAATGGATCGAAGATCCATACAATTTATTTAGTTGAGTTGCAAAAAATTAATGATATGATGACATGATGCAATGCACATGATGACGCAACAACATCGAATAACTGCACGACACCTGGCACATCGGTCTCGGGGCGTTACATAGGCGAACCTAAGATATAATGCTTTATTCGTTGCCCATTGACAACCTTCAGGTTAGTACCTTCGGAATTATTTATTTTGATGGCTCCAGACCGATAAACCTCCTTGATGACGTATGGGCCTTCCCATTTTGAGAGGAGTTTTACTGCAAAGAATTTGAAACGAGAGTTGTACAAAAGAACATATTCTCCGACTTTAAACTCATGCTTTTGAATTATTTTTTCATGCCATCTTTTACTTTTTCTTTAAATAATTTTGCATTTTCATAAGCTTAGGTTCTCCATTTATCTCATGAGCTAATATCAAATAACCTCTTTTCACCACCAAGTTTGAAATCATAATTGAGTTCTTTGATTGCCAGTATGCTTTATGTTCTAACTCAAGAGGCAAATGACATGCTTTTACATAAACCATTTTAAAAGGAGACATACCCATAGGATTATTATAAGTTGTTCTATAAGCCCAAAGTGCATCATCTAATTTCTTAGACCAATTCTTCCTGGACCTATTAACAGTATTTTGCAAAATTAATTTTATTTCTCTATTGCTAAGTTCAACTTGACCACTAGACTGAGGATGATAAGGTGATGCAATCCTATGGTTAACATCATACTTGGCAAGCATTTTACGGAAAGCACCATGAATAAAGTGTGAACCACCATCAGTCATTAAATATCTAGGGACTCCAAACCTTGGGAAAATAACTTCCTTAAGCATTTTAATAGAGGCGTTGTGATCAGCACTACTAGTTGGAATATCTTCTACCCATTTAGTAACATAATCAATAGCAACCAAAATATGGGTATACACATTAGAGGAAGGAAAAGGTCCCATGTAATCAAATCCCCAAACATCAAATGGTTCAACAGCAAGTTAATAATTCATAGGCATTTCTGGACGCTTACCGATATTACCTATTCTACGGGCATCCTTGAAGAGAGTAGGCCAATAAAATCTAGATTGCAATACCTTGTGAGCAGTTCTATCTCCAGCATGATGCCCTCCATAAGCCTCAGAGTGACATTTCCATAGGATTTGTCCTTGTTCATGCTGAGGTACACAACGCCTAATAATACCATCTACTCCTTTATAAAGATGTGGGTCATCCCAAAAGTAATGTCTTAAATCATAGAAGATATTTTTCTTTTGTTGGTATGTAAAGTTAGGTCGTAATGTAGCGACCCGACCTCAAAGGGCCAAGTCTCTGTGCTTAAGTGTCATCCCTGGATCGGTAATGCTGACACACACAGTACTCGAGGATTATAACAGAGTAGCAATCACACACTTATTACATTGAATGTCTCAAAAGAAAGCTTATTACAATAAATATGGCTTAAGGCCATCTAATACGATAACAACGGAAGGCTTGGAAGATAAAGTGAGTCCATCAACTCCAATGGCAAAGCTGAGGTGCACGGCAACGACCTAACGAACCTTACTCCTCGTCTGAAAAATCTACAACATAATACGTTGCAGCCCGAAAACGGGTCAGCACATGGAATGTGCTAGCAAGATAACGCAGTAGAGCAAGAACAGAATAATGCTATCACTACATGCATATTTGGCTGGTGGAAAGCTCTATGGTTATAGTTTTTGCGAAAAGCCAATTTTTCCCTACAACAAAGGAATAGATTTTATTTAACTATCATGGTAGTTGAAACATCATTGAGAAGGTTCCTCCAACTCAATCCCAATTAAAGTAATTAACAACCCAACAATATTAGTTTAGAGTGATGAGATACTTATGATACTCCAAGTACTAGATACTCAAGATGTCCATAACCGGGGACACGGCTAACCATGATTAGTTTATACACTCTGCAGAGGTTTGCGCACTTTTCCCCACAAGTCCCGATCTCCTTCGTTGGATTTCTCGCACTACAGGGTGTTTGAGAAACGGATGACCGAGACACAGTCTTTCAGAAGCATTAACTCCTTACTCCGGGCATACCATACCAACCTACATCCCACTACCTGCTGATCCACCTCTTCGGAATCTTCACATAACTTACTCAACTATGCTAGAGCCCACAATAGCTTGTGGCTGCACACGGAAGTTTCTAGCATGAAGATATCTCAGTTCCCTTTGAGCCTGGGTGGCGGGCCATAGGATTATCACACGGGTACTCCGGGATATCCTTGGACAATACTGGATTCGCCAGGTGCCCAACAAACAATCCACCCAGATGTGTATTCAAGTTTCCACCTTAAGTTGAACCATTAATTAACAATCTCACATGTGTCATGGATTTCACTCACCCAACCACGTTTACGAGCATAGCATTGCAATATAAGCAATATGTAGAAGTAACTCCCAAGGGTTTGAATAACAGGGCAATAGGTTCTACCTCATCAACTACTTCCCAACCCACATGTTAATCACATCCTAACCATGCAATGTTTGAGGATTGAAACTAATGCATAAAATCTGGGTGATAAAGGGGTATGATCAAAGTGTTACTTGCCTTGCTGATGATCCGCTAAACCTAGGGATTCGTAGTAGCACGCTTCGCACTCCGGGTGTTCTATCGCAAACAGACGATAGCAAACATAAGCAATCAAGCAAACAAGCACGGGTAAAACTCAAACAAGAAGATCTAACGAGAAAGCTCAACTTAAGAACTCTGGTTTGCGAAGAGGGTCAAATCAAACGGAGCAACGAAACACAAACTATGAAAGAAATAAGATCCGTTTACTAATCTGGACTAAGGTCAAATTTTAGAGTAGCAAAAGCTTGTTCAAGCTAGTTAAACGGAAAGAGGGTTTCGGGACAAAGATCTAGGCGCTTGAATCGCCTGATTCCGACAAACGAGCGAAAATATAAACTAAAACAAAAATTGGATAAGAAATCGCGATTGAAAATAATCGTGGAAAATCTGAGAAAAAGAAAACCGATGAACAGGATAACGAATGAGCGTTAGTTGTCTGTTACTAACGAGTAAACTCCGTTTGTTAAAACGAACGTACGGACGAATGTCCGGAAAGTAACTAAGCCGCGAAAAACCAGTGAACCGATCTATCCAAAAAAAACTAGGGTTTCTAAAAAAACGAACCGGGGTTTTAAAAAACCCGAACGGTTCTACCTCCGGCGAAGTCCGGCATGGCGGGGCTGCTCCAGCGGGCGGCGGGGCAGTGCGGGGCGGCGGCGGCGCGGGCAAGGCGGCGGGGCAGTGCGGCAGCGGGCGACGGCGGCACGGCGGCTTGCGGCAGCGGGGTTGGCGGCTTGCGGCAGCGGGGTGGTGTGGGCTCCAAGGGCGGCGGGGCGGTGGCTTTTAAGGTGGGGGCGGGGCGGCTCGGCTTCGAGGAGGGGGCACGGCGCGGGAGTCCTTGCCGGACTCCGCTTCGCGGCGGCGGCGCGGTCTCGGTCTCACGAGCGGAGACGAGGCGCGAGCGGCTGGGCCGGCTCGGCTGGGCTTCGGCCTAGTCGGGCGCTAAAACTTAAAAAAAATTTCCACCAAAACTAAAAAAATCCTAGAAAATAAAATAAAACTCTAAAAATGCCAAAACAAATTTTCGCCGTCTAAATAAAATATTTAGAACAAGGTGAACATTTTCTTGGCCCTAAAATGCAACTTTGAAAACGTGCAATTTTTTCTAATTCAAATAAAATAGAAATAAACTCTAGATAAAAGTCAAATATTTGATTTTAATCTTTTCCTCCAATATTTCATTTATTTTGGAGAAGTCATATTATCTCCTCTCATGTATTTTAATATGAAATATTTTTGGAGAGAAAAATAATTAAAACCAAAATCCTCGTTTCAATATTTGATAAAACTCAAATATGAAAACAGGGAAATCCCCAACTCTCTCCAAGGGTCCTTGAGTTGCTTAGGATTTCGAGGATCACAAAACGAAATGCAATGAAATATGATATGCATGAATGATCTATGTATAACATTTCAAATTGAAAATTTGGGATGTGACACGTAAATATTTAGCAACAATGTAATTAGCATAATCAGCATACCAAGGAGTACCATTAGAAACATTTATTGCAGCTAACTGCTCATCAAGAAAACTATCATCAATAGGTAGGGGGTCATCAAGCAAATTTTCAAGCCTAGACAAGTTATCAACAACGAGGTTCTCAACTCCTTTTCTATCAATGATATGTAAATCAAATTCTTGTAACAAGAGAACCCATCGAATAAGTCTAGGTTTAGAATCTTTCTTTTCCATAAGATATTTAATAACAACATGGTCTGTGTGAACAGTTACTTTGGAATCAACAATATAAGGTCTAAATTTATCACAAGCAAACACAACTTCTAAGAATTCCTTTTCAGTAGTAGCATAATTTCTTTGAGCATTGTCTAGAGTTTTACTAGCATAATGAATAACATTAAGTTTCTTATCAACTCTTTGTCCTAGGACAACACCAACAACATAATCACTAGCATCACACATAATTCCAAAAGGCAAGTTCCAATTAGGTGGTTGAACAATAGGTGCAGAAATTAAGGCTTTCTTAAGTGTTTCAAAGGCTTCTAAACAATCATCATCAAAAACAAAAAGGAATATCCTTCTGCAAGAGACTAGTAAGAGGCCTAGAAATTTTTGAAGAGTCTTTGATAAATCTCCTATAGAAACGAGCATGACCTAAGAAACTACGAATACCTTTTATATCTTTAGGACATGGCATTTTCTCAATTGCATCAACCTTAGCTTGATCCACTTCAATACCTCTTTCAGAAATTTTATGACCCAAGACAATACCTTCATTTACCATAAAGTGGCACTTCTCCTGATTCAAGACAAGATTTTTTTGTTCACATCTCTGCAAAACTCGATCAAGATTGCTTAAACAATCATCAAAAGACTTCCCATAAACAAAAAAGTCATCCATGAAAACCTCAATAATCTTTTCACAAAAGTCAGAGAATATAGCAGCCATACATCTTTGAAAGGTAGCAGGTGCATTACATAAAACCAAAAGGCATACGTCTATAAACATAGGTTCCAAAGGGACAAGTAAAAGTGGACTTTTCTTGATCAGGTTGAGAAACAAGTATTTGTGAAAAGCTAGAATATCCATCAAGGAAGCAAAAGTGTGTGTGCTTAGATAATCTTTCAAGCATTTGATCAATAAAAGGCAAAGGGTAATGATCTTTTCTAGTTGCTTTGTTTAATTTTCTAAAATCAATTACCATTCTATATCCTGTGACAATTCTTTGTGGAATAAGTTCATTCTTATCATTAGGAACAACAGTTATACCTCCTTTCTTAGGAACACAATGAATATGACTTACCCATCTACTATCAGCTATAGGATAGATTATACCTTCTTCTAGAAGCTTTAATATTTCAGTTCTTACCACTTCTTTCATCTTCGGATTTAACCGACGTTGCTGATCAACAACCGGTTTAGCATCAGGTTCCACATTTATTTTATGCTGACATAGAGTGGGACTAATGCCCTCTAAATCATCAAGAGTATATCCAATAGCAGCTCGGTGCTTCCTTAGAACTTTCAATAGTCTTTCTTCTTCATGTTCTGAAAGGTTAGCACTAATAATAACAGGATATATCTTCTTTTCATCAAGATAAGCATATTTCAAAGTGTCTGGCAATTGTTTTAATTCAAACACATGATCACCTTTAGGTGGAGGAGGACCTCCCAGAGTTTCAATAGGCAAATTGTGTTTAAGCAGAGGACGTTGTTCAAATAAATTTTTATCTATTTCATTTCTTTAATGCATATGAAAATCATCATCATGGTCTAGCAAATATTGTTCTAAAGGATCAGTAGGTGGTACAACAATAGAAGCAAGACCAATTAATTCATCCTTACTAGGCAATTCTTTTTTCATAAAGTTTCCTACTAAACGTGGAAAAATTAAACTCATGAGACTCATCACCAAAGCTAACACCAACAGTTTGTTTCTTACAGTCTATCTTAACATTAACTGTATTCAGGAAAGGTCTACCAAATATAATGGGACAAAAGTCATCTTGTGGGGAACCAAGAACAAGAAAATCCGTAGGGTATTTTATTTTCCCACACAAGACTTCAACTTCTCTAACAATCCCAAATGGTGATATGGTGTCTCTATTAGCCAGTTTAATAGTAACATCTATGTCTTCTAACTCTACAAGTGTTATGTCTTTCATAATTTCCTGATATAATGTGTAAGGAATAGCACTTACACTAGCACCCATGTCACATAAACCATGATAACAGTGATCTCCTATTTTAACTGAGATAACATGCATGCCAACAATAGGTCTATGTTTATCTTTGTTATCAGGTTTGGTAATTCTAGCAGCTTCTTCGTAGAACTAAATAACATGCCCATTCATATCTTCTTCTAAGAGATCTTTGACCATAGCAATACTAGGTTCAACTTTAATTTGTTCATCAGGTTTAGGTGTTCTAATATAACTTTTGTTAACCACAGTTGAAACTTTAGCATGTTCCTTTATCCTAACAGGGAAAGGCAGTTTCTCAATATAAGCAGAAGGAACAACTGGATCAACATTATAAAGTATAGTTTCTTCTTTAACTGGTACTGGTTCTTTAGTTTATTCTTTAATAGGTGGGTGATATTTAAACCACTTCTCTTTAGGGATTTCAACATGAGTAGCAAATGATTCACAAAAGGAGGCTACTATCTCAGAGTCAAGTCCATATTCAGTGCTAAAATTTTGAAAAGCATCGGTATACATAAAAGATTTAACACAATCATATTCAAGTTTAATACCTGACTCTTTACCTTTGTCGAGTTCCCAATCTTCAGAGTTGCGTTTAATTTTGTCCAAAAGATCCCGCCGGAATTCAATAGTCTTCTTCATAAAGGAACCAACACAAGAAGTATCAAGCATGGTTTGATCATTACGAGAAAGCCGAGCATAAAAATTCTGGATAATAATTTCTCTTGAGAGATCATGATTGGGGCATGAATATAACATTAACTTAAGCCTCTCCCAATCTAGAGCGATACTTTCTCCTTCACGAGGCCAAAAATTATATATATAATTCCGATCATGATGAACTAGATGCATAGGATTTTTTTGGTGGAACTCCAATTTCAAACGACTCCAATTCCATGATTCAATATCATCGTATAGCCTATACCACACCAATGATTTTCCATTCAAAGATAAAGGGAAAACCTTCTTCATAACTATATCCCCGGGTAAACCTACAAGGTTAAACAATCCACAAATTTGTTCTACATATATCAAGTGCATAACAGGATGTTCGGTTCCATCTCCTGCATAAGGATTAGCTAGCAGTTGTTCTATCATATTCAATATTTTCATTAGGTGCAGTAGGTTGAGGGGTAGCTAATTGTGGTTCCGGACAAGGTGAAGATACCCCGAACAAACCCCTCGAAGGATTGTTTTCCATAGTAACAAGTGACAATAAATTTCAGCACACTATATAAATGTTTCTTTACTGAATTCCACTTACCAAAGGCGCTTCACTCCCCGGCAACGGCGCCAGAAAATAGCCTTGATGACCCACAAGTATAGGGGATAGGTTTTAGCTGTTTTCGATAAGTAAGAGTGTCGAACCCAACAAGGAGAAGAAGGAAATGACAAGTTGTTTTCAGTAAGGTAATGTCTACAAGCGCTGGAATTGTAAGTAGCAGGGTAGTTTGATAGCAATATAATTTGTAACGAGCAAGTAATGATAGTAGTAACAAAAGTGCAGCAAGGTAGCCCAATCCTTTTGAGGCAAAGTATAGGCCAAAACGGTCTCTTATGATAAGCAAAGCGTTCTTGAGGGTACACAGGAATTTCATCTAGTCACTTTCATCATGTTGGTTTGATTCGTGTTCGCTACTTTGATAATTTGATATGTGGGTGGACCGGTGCTTAGGTGTTGTTCTTACTTGAACAAACCTCCTACTTATGATTAACCCTCCCGCAAGCATTCACAACTACGAGAAAGTATTAAGAATAAATTCTAACCATAGCATTAAACTTTTGGATCCAATCGGTCCCTTACGGAATAGCACATAAACTAGGTCTTAAGCTTCTGTCACTCTCGCAACCCATCATCTAATTGCTACTCCAAAATGCATTCCCTTAGGCCCAAATATGGTGAAGTGTCATGTAGTCGACGTTCACATGACACCACTAAGGGAATCACAACATACATACTATCAAAATATCAAACACATATCAAATTCGCATGATTACTTGCAACATGATTTCTCCCGTGACCTCAAGAACAAAAGTAACTACTCACAAATAATAATCATGCTCAAGATCATAGGGGTATTGAATAGCATATTGGATCTGAACATATAATCTTCCACCAAATAAACCATATAGTAATCAACACTACTAGTCACCCACAAGTACCAATCTATAGTTCCGGTAACAAGATTGAACACAAGAGGTGAACTAGGGTTTGAGAGGAGATGGTGCCGTTGAAGATGTTGATGGAGATTGCCCTCCCCAAGATGGTAGAGTTGTTGGTGACGATGATGACGATGACGATGGTTTCCCCCTCCAGGAGGGAAGTTCCCCTCGCGGAATCGCTCCGCCCGAGGGCAAAAGTGCTCCTGCCCAAGTTCTGCCTCGAGGCGGCGGCGCTTCATCCCGAAAGTCTTCTCCTTATTTTTCTAGGTCAAAAGGACTTATATACCAAAAGATGGGCATCGGAGGTGGGCCGATGAGGCCACAACCCCCTAGGGCGCGCTAGGGGACCCTGGCGCGCCCAGGTGGGTTGTGCCCACCTGGTGGCCCCCTCTAGTAGTTATTTGCTCCAATAATTCTTATATATTCCATAAAAATTCCCCATGAAGTTTCAACTTGTTTGGAGTTGTGCAGAATAGGTGGCCTGACGTAGCTTTTCCAGGTCGAGATTTCCAACTGCCAGAATTCTCCCCCTTGGTGTATACCTTGCAAATTATGAGAGAAAAGGCATTAGAATTACTCCAAAAAGCATTATTACGGGTAAAACATTATAAATAACAATAAGAAAACATGATGCAAAATGGACGTATCAGCAGTGAGCAGAGAGAGAGTGTGGCCACCGCTATCATGTTTAGATCTAGAGAGGACGAGCTAGTGTGAAGAGAGCAACACTAGCAAGAAAGTGCGGAGGCTCTTGCCTATATAGTGGAGTAGTTTTCTTTTATCTACCGGAGCCGGCTTGACCTCATCAATGACTGTTGAGAAGTCTTCGTGCACGTGCCCCGGAGGTGCAGTTGTCGTCATTTTGATCTGAAGCACCGGATTAACATATAACATGAAAAAAAACCACATGACAAGAAACCATAACCTCATTGCCCCAAGGAGACAACATGAATCCCAACGGACAAACTAGACGAGGATCAAAGCTCAAATTAAAGATAAACTCATAGAAAAGGGGTCCATCGATAGATGTCCTAATTAACATAGCCAACTTGACCTAGATGGTGAAGGAAATATGCCCTAGAGGCAATAATAAAGTTGTTATTTTATATTTCCTTATATCATGATAAATGTTTATTATTCATTCTAGAATTGTATTAAACGGAAACTTCATACATGTGTGGATATATAGACAAAACACCGTGTCCCTAGTAAGCCTCTACTAGACTAGCTCGTTAATCAAAGATGGTCAAGTTTCCTAGCCATAGACATGTGTTGTCATTTGATGAACGGGATCACATCACTAGGAGAATGATGTGATGGACAAGACCCATCCATTAGCTTAGCATAATGATCGTTAAGTTTTATTGCTATTGCTTTCTTCATGTCAAATACATATTCCTTCGACTATGAGATTATTCAACTCCCGAATACTGGAGGAATACCTTGTGTGCTATCAAACGTCACAACGTAACTGGGTGATTATAAAGATGCTCTACTAGTATCTACGAAGGTGTTTGTTGGGTTGGCATAGATCGAGATTAGGATTTATCGCTCCGAGTATCGGAGAGGTATCTCTGGGCCCTCTCGGCAATACACATCATAAGAAGCCTTGCAAGCAAAGTGACTAATAAGTTAGTCGGAGGATGATGTATTATGGAACGAGTAAAGAGACTTGCCAGTAACGAGATTGAACTAGGTATGTGGATACTGACGATCGAATCTTGGGCAAGTAACATACCGATGACAAAGGGATTAACGTATGTTGTCATAACGGATCAACCGATAAAGATCTTCGTAGAATATGTGGGAACCAATATGAGCATCCAGGTTCCACTATTGGTTATTGATCGGAGAGGTGTCTCGGTCATGTCTACATAGTTCTCGAACCCGTAGGGTCCACGCGCTTAACGTTCAATGACGATTTAGTATTATATGAGTTATGTGATTTGGTGACCGAATGTTGTTCAGAGCCCTAGATGAGATCACGAACCATGACGAGGAGTCTCGAAATTCCCAAGAGGTAAAGATTGATATATAGGATGATAGTATTCGGACACCGGAAGTGTTCCGGGTAGTATCGTGTATTTATCGGAGTACCGGGGGGGTTACCGGAACCCCCCAGGGGGAGATATGGGCCATATGGGCCATAAGAGGGGAGCACAACAACCCACAAGGGGTGGCGCGCCCCCCTTAAGCATGTGGCCTAATTAGAGAAGGAGGAGAAGGGGTTCGGCCCCCTTCCTTCTCTCCTTCCCCCCTCCCTTTTCTCTCCGGCAAAAAAAGGAAGGGGGGCGAATTGGGGGAGGTCCCCAAGTAGGATTCCTCCTACTTGGGCTGCCCCATGGCTGCTCCCCTCCCCTCCCACCTATATATACGTGGGAAGGGGCGCCTAGAACACACACCAACAATTGTTAGTTGTGTGCGGCGCCCACTCAACAGTTTACGCCTCCGGTCATATCTTCGTAGTGCTTAGGCGAAGCCCTGCGCGGATCACTTCACCATCACCATCACCATGCCGTCGTGCTGACGGAACTCATCTTCTTCCTCGACACCTTTGCTAGATCAAGAGGACGAGGGACGTCATCGAGCTAAACGTGTGCAGAACTCGGAGATGCCGTACGTCCGGTGCTTGATCGGTCGGATCTAGAAGAAGTCCGCCTACATCAACCATGTTATCAAATGCTTCTGCTTTCGGTCCACGAGCGTAGGAATTTTTTTGAAATTGCGTGCTACGTTTCCCAATAGTGGCATCTGAGCCAGGTCTATGCGTAGATGATATGCATGAGTAGAACACAAAGAGTTGTTGGTGGTGGTCGTCATACTTCTTACCACCAATGTCTTATTTTGATTCGGCGATATTGTTGGATGAAGCGGCTCGGACCAACCTTACATGACCACAATCATGAGACCGGTCCCACTGGTAACTAGTTTTGCATAAAGGTGGCTGACGGATGTCTATTTCTCCTACTTTAGTTGAATCAAATTTGACCGTGGCCGGTCCTTGTTGAAGGTTAAAACAACAAACTTGATAAATCATCGTTGTGGTTTTGATGCGTAGGTAAGAACGGTTCTTGCTAGAAGCCCGTAACAGCCACGTAAAACTTGCAACAACAAAGTAGAGGACGTCTAACTTGTTTTTGCGGGGCATGTTGTGATGTGATATGGTCAAGACATGATGTGATAAACGTTATTGTATGAGATGTTCATGTTTTGTAAGATATCTGACAACTGGCAGGAGCCTTACGGTTGCCTCTTTATTGTATGAAATGCAAATGCCATGTAATTGCTTTACTTTATCACTATGCGTTAGCGATATTTGTAGAAGAAATAGTTGGCGAGACAACCACGACGCTACGATGGAGATCAAGGTGTCGTGCCAGGGATGATGGAGATCATGACGATGCTTTCGAGATGGAGATCAAAAGCACAAGATGATGATGGCCATATCATGTCACATATTTTGATTGCATGTGATGTTTATCGTTTATGCATCTTATTTGCTTGATACGGCGGTAGCATTATAAGATGATCCCTTAACAAAATTTCAAGGTATAAGTGTTCTCCTCGAGTATGCACCGTTGCGACAATTTGTCGTGTTGAGACACCACGTGATGATCGGGTGTGATAAACTCTACGTTCACATACATCGGGTGCAAGACAGTTTTGCACATGCGGAATACTCGGGTTAAACTTGACGAGCCTGACATGTACAGACATGGCCTCGGAACACTGGAGTCCGAAAGGTCGAACATGAACCATATTGTGGATATGATCAACATAGAGATGTTCACCATTGATGACTACTCCATCTCACGTGATGATCGGACATGGTTTAGTTGATTTGGATCACGTATCATTTAGATGACTTGAGGGATGTCTATCTAAGTGGGAGTTCTTAAGTAATATGATTAATTGAACTTAATTTATCATGAACTTAGTCCTGATAGTTTTTGCATATCTATGTTGTAGATCAATGGCCCGTGCTACCGTTCCCTTGAATTTTAATGCGTTCCTAGAGAAATCTACGTTGAAAGATGATGGTAGCAACTACACGGACTGGATCCGTAGCTTGAGGTTTATCCTCATTGCTGCACAAAAAAGTTATGTCCTTGATGCGCTGCTAGGTGTGCCACCCCTCCAGCAACTGCAGACGTTGTGTACGCCTGGCAATCGCGTGTTGATGACTACTTGATAGTTCAGTGTGCCATGCTTTACGGCTTAGAATTGGGACTTCAAAGACGTTTTGAACGTCATGGACCATATGAGATGTTCCAAGAGTTGAAGTTAATATTTCAAGCAAATTCCTGAGTTGAGAGATATGAAGTCTCCAACAAGTTCTATAGCTGCAATATGGAGGAGAATAGTTCTGTCAGTGAACACATACTCAAAATGTATGGGTATCATAATCACTTGACTCAGCTGGGAGTTAACCTTCCAGATGATAGTGTTATTGACAGAGTTCTTCAATCACTGCCACCAAGCTACAAAGGCTTCGTGATGACCTATAATATGCAAGGGATGGACAAGACAATTCCCAAGCTCTTCGCAATGCTCAAAGCTGTGGAGGTAGAAATCAAGAAGGAGCATCAAGTGTTCATGGTTAACAAGACCACTAGTTTCAAGAAAAAGGGAAAGGGAAAGAAGGGGAACTTCAAGAAGAATGACAAGCAAGTTGCCACTCCCAGGAAGAAGCCCAAATCTGGACCCATGCCTAAAACTGAGCGCTTCTACTGCAAAGGGACTAGTCACCGGAAGCGGAACTGCCCCAAGTATTTGGCGGATAAGAAGGATGGAAAAGTGAACAAAGGTATATTTGATATACATGTTATTGTTGTGTACCTTACTTATGCTCGCAGTAGCGCCCGGGTATTTGATACTAGTTTGGTTGCTCATATTTGTAACTCGAAACAGGGGCTACAGATTAAACGAAGATTGGCTAAGGACGAGGTGACGATGCGCGTCGGGAATGGTTCCAAGGTCGATGTGATTGCCACCGGCACGCTACCTCTACATCTACCTTCGGGATTAATTTTAGACCTGAATAATTGTTATTTGGTGCCAGCGTTGAGCATGAACATTATATGTGGATCTTGTTTAATGTGATACGGTTATTCATTTAAATCAGAGAACAATGGTTCTTCTATTTATATGAGTAATATCTTTTATGGTCATGCACCCTTGAAGAGTGGTCTATTCTTGTTGAATCTCGATTGTAATGATACACATATTCATAATATTGGTGCCAAGATATGCAAAGTCGATAGTGATAGTGCAACATATTTGTGGCACTTCCGTTTAGGTCATATTGGTGTAAAGCGCATGAAGAAACTCCATGCAGATGGGCTTTTGGAATCACTTGATTATGAATCATTTGATACTTGCGAACCATGCCTCGTGGGCAAGATGACTAAAACTCCGTTCTCGGGAACAATGGAGCGAGCTAATGACTTATTGGAAATAATACATACCAATGTATGCGGTCTGATGAGTGTTGAGCCTCGCGGTGGGTATCATTATTCTCTAACCTTCACAGATGATTTGAGCAAATATGGGTATATCTACTTGATGAAACACAAGTCTGAAACATTTGAAAAGTTCAAAGAATTTTAGAGTGAAGTGGAGAATCATCGTAACAAGAAAATAAAGTTTCTACGTTCTAATTGTTGAGCCGAATATTTGAGTTATGAGTCTGGCCTTCATTTAAAACAATGTGAAATTGTTTTACAACTCATGCCACCTGGAAAACCACAGCGTAATGGTGTGTCCGAACATCGTAACCGTACTTTATTAGATATGGTGCAATCTATGATGTCTCTTATCGATTTACCACTATCATTTTGGGGTTATGCATGTAACGACCCGAGACCGACGCTCCACATGCCTTCCATGTTTTGTCTGTCAGCTCTGTTATATATTTGTTTGTTGCATTCATCATTGCATCATCTGCATTTGCATCGGCACTCCATTGCCGTCATCTTTTAAAAACTTACATTCATTCGTCGTTGTCATTTCTCCTTTTGCCTTCATCACCTTCCCTCAGACCACTTTGCCTTCGTTGACCATTCCGAGACCAACCTTGTTCTTTGTTTTCCCTCTTGCCTAAACCAAAGTCTCTCTGTACAGTGCACATGACCCCTCGCGTGCGCATCTAAAACTGCTCCGAACCCGAACCGTGATGTCATTACCGATGGATTCGGATCATCCCCAGACATCCCTAAAACATTTTCGGTTTCTTGGTATACCTAACCTACTTTTCTCGGTCGTCCGATTACGATCGAAGGGTCCGATTAGCCCCTAGCCAAAAACCCATTTCTATAAATTGTGGGCAACCCTAATTTCTAGGGGAGATGTCCCAACCATCCTCCTGCCCGCCGCCACCTACCTACCTTCTCTCCCTCGGGATCCTCCCGATCTAGTTCCACCCGGGACCAATCGCGGCCTCCACATTCTCCTTGTTTTCTCCTCCTGTCCGACCACCGCTGCTGCCCTAATCCTACAGGAGCCCGAGCTCCTCTGCCCATGTGCCCACCTCTCCCGCAACACCTCCAGCTCCCTGTCCTCCCCTTCCCGCGCACCTTCCTCCTGCTTCGAGGAGACACTCATGCTCGATCTCCACTGCAGCCGGTGCTCAAGCCCCACGCCGCCCCTCCAGTTCGTCTGCCGCCGTCCCCGGCGAGCTGCACCACCGACGGTCCAAGAACCAGGCCTCTCCCGCACCCCAGCCTCCTCACGTGCGAGCAGCAGCACAACCCCGAGCATCCCCACGCCTGCGTGCCCGCCTCCCCAACCACCTCGCGTCGTTGGCAAGCTTCGGTGAGCCGCAGGCTGTCGCCATGCCCTGCCTCTCCTTTGTCTCCTTTCCCTCTCCTTCCCTTGGTTCTCTCTCTCACTCACCGAGTCTCTCTCTCTCCGTGTTCCCCCACAGCAGATTCTAGCCATGGATGGGGGCTGAAGCCACCGACCACCACCAGGAGCCTCGCCCATGTTGCGTCCCCTGCTGGACCTCCCCTATTTCGCCTCCCGCGCTGAGCTCCTCAAGTTCCGCGTCTGCCATGGCCGTGGAGCTCGTCGGTGTCGTCCTCGCCTGCATCCGCCTCGGCCCTCGTCAGCAAGCTGCCGCTGTCGGCGTTCTGGGAACGGGGGTCCCCAGACTTGCCCGCCTGCGGCGTGGCTCAAGTGGGGGCCCAGCGCGGCTCATCTTCATCAACACGAGGCTCAAGACCCTCGCGAGGGGCCAAGCCTCGCGAGGTGGACGACGCGGCGCATCCTCAGGCACAGCCTCGTCAGGCTGGCTCGCGAGGAGGCGGAGAGTTCAAGGCGGGGTACCTCGCGAGGTGCCCATGACGCAAGCCATGACAACCCGGGGCACGAGGCAGGTGCCAGCGTGCGCAGCGTCCCTCTTTCCTCTTTGGTGCAAAGGGGGCAACCGTATCCGCGGAGTACCGAGGCATCAGGCAAAGGTTGCCACTTCGGTGCAACGAGACCAAGACCAGGAGGACTACGAGACGGAGGTCACCATGGAGCCCAGCGCGGCGTCATCACCAGAGCCTTTGGCAGGCGAAGACTGCTTTTCTCAGGATAGATGTACTCGCTGTCCCCCTTCAAATTAGCCCGCCATTGTTGGATCCCTTCCTGCTCAATATTTGAGGAGAGGACTAGGGCCTCTATAAATAGGACTAGCCACCCACGTAGCAAGGGGTTCGGTTCATCAGTTCATTGGTTCGAGGGCTGGGGGTTCGGTTCCTGGTGCTTCGGTCCGGGATCTGAGAGAGAAAGAGAGAGAAAGGTGACTGAACTCTTGATAGCAGTTCATCACCACAGCCAAGAACAGACCCTCGCGAGGCTGTTCTTCCTTGTATTGTTCATCCACACCAGCCCCAGGAGGCAATCCATCCACCACACACTGGAGTAGGGTATTACACCACATCGGTGGCCCGAACCAGTATAAATCTTGTGTCTTTCGTGCAGTTCTTTTAGTAGTTTTGATCCATCGAGACGGAGAGGTTTAAGGATAGATTTCCGCGTGCACGCTAGTGTTCGAACCTTAAGGGTCTGCCGGAACCCGAAATCCGACATTTGGCGCGCCAGGTAGGGGTGCGCCGGAATTCGTCTTCCACCGCTCCGCTCTCCTCCGACCGTCGCATCCATGTCTGACGCTCGTCGGGCCCGCGCCGAGCGCCGGGCCGCCATCGCTTCCCGCATCACCCAGACGGCCCCGGTCGGTGGGTGTCCTCGTCGTTCCCTGTCACCCACTGTCAACGCCGCCACCGGCCCGGCGCGGGGCGAGCAGCAGGCATCGTCTCAGCACCCGTCCGTGCGGCAAGACGGCCGCACCGCCACTCCGTCACTCGCACCAGCTGGCTCTTTGTCCCGCGCGCTCCGCGCACCCTTGGAGGCTCGAGCTGCACTCCTTGCGGCAAACGAGCTCCTGCGCTACCGTCCCGTCGACGACGTCTACGAAGAATGGCTCGACCGCGTCGCCGAGCTTGTCCGCTCCTATCCACACACGGACCCAACGGCACACCTGGAACAGCCCTTGATCCTCAAGATAAGTTACCGCCCACGGAACCGGTTGCTGCAGCACTACCCCCGCACCTAAAGCAACTCCGTACTAGTGACGTTGCTTCCCTTTCTCACTAAGTGATGGCTGCTTGGGCGCCAAAGGGGACCTCCTGAGCATCGCGACTCAGGGGCTCTTACCGGACCTCAGGTCGCTCACCTCCTGGCCTTGACCACGGCATCGCGACCTGGCATACCAGCGACGGCTGACGCCGCCTTGGGACTGGGACCTGTCGGCATAGAGCACCAAGCCCTCATGAGGTGCGAAAGGGAAGGCTGAACTATAACGGAGTTAGTAGCTCGCTCGGATCCATGTCAAAAGGTCATACATATTAACAAACAGGACTACAGACACCTTACAAGCCCCCACGGGGCGCATTCTGATTCCTCGCAGGGAGCGGATCCTAAGGGACGCTAACTACATGAGCTACTGCGGGAGACGCCATCATCAATAGTGGGCCGTCAGGCACTGGCGCCAACCCCATCCAGATCAGGGTCGGCGACGGCCTGACGCGTCCACCCTGCTCCTGGAGCGGCGACGACTCGGGGGCTCGTAGCTGTCGTCGCTCGTCTCCGGAGTCGCGAAGCCTTCGCTGGAGCCGCTGGACCCTCGGGCGCCACTGCCAAGGGGGCGGTCGACGGGCCTAGCCCTCACCAGGGTGAGGTCTTGGCCGCCTCTCCCGCGGCAGCACTCCAGCCGGCGCCCGATCGCGTCGAAGACCTTGAGGAACATCACCGCCGCGCCGTCATACTCCAGGTGGACCGTGAAGACGCCTCTTTCCCTACAGACCCGGGCGATCTCCCTCCAGCCGCGGGACATGTAGACTGCGCCCGGGGCAGCGACGACGACCTCGGCCTCGGTCGCGGGGGCGCCGCAGTCGGCGTGCTGCAGCTGGAGCTCCATAGGCCCCCCTGGAAGAACCATGGAGGCGAAGAAGGGAGGAAGGCGGATCCAGGACTGAAGAGGAGTGACGACGTGGAGCACGAACTCATGGGAGGAGCCCTCGGCATGGACTCCAGGAGGAACCACCCACGCCTTCATAACCCGACGGCGCCGATGACGGCGCTGACCGCAGGGATCAGCATCAACACCTCTGGGGCCCTCGACGTGGGCGTACAAAGGCAGCGGGAACCCCGGCGGAGCCCGCTCGCCCCTGGGCCTCGCCACCACCGGATGGTCCTCATCGTCCCGGCTGCAATGGGAGAGTCGCTTCTTCGGCGGGAGAGGGTCTGACCCTTCTCGAGGAGCCTTTCCCTTCTCCGCTGCAGAGAATCGGCGAATCGGAGCCATCACACCAAGACGGAGCAAGAACTGAGGCGAAGGAGAGGGCAAGAGGAGATGGACTGGATGGGCACGAGCGGTGCCGTACTTATAGCTGGCGAAGGCCAACCGCCGGTCTCCACGATCACAGGTAATCATAACACGTTCTGCATGCAGGGACTTGTCCAAGTCGCACGATCACCAAGGCGTCATGGGGAAGCGGAGGCGCCACGTCCAATCAACCGCCACACGGCGTCCAAGGCCGCAGGCTGTTAGGGCCTGCGGCGCTTCGCCCTTGCCCTTTCGCCTCTCGGCACGGCCAAGTCCATGCGTGCCTTGGGCCCGGGGGCTACTGTCGGCGTTCTGGGAACGGGGGTCCCCAGACTTGCCTGCCTGCGGCCTGCGGCGTGGCTCAAGTGGGGGCCCAGCGCGGCTCATCTTCATCAACACGACGCTCAAGACCCTCGCGAGGGGCCAAGCCTCGTAAGGCGGACGACGCGGCGCATCCTCAGGCACAGCCTCGTCAGGCTGGCTCGCGAGGAGGCGGAGAGTTCAGGGTGGGGTACCTCGCGAGGTGCCCATGACGCAAGCCATGACGACCCGGGGCACCAGGCGGGTGCCAGCACGCACAGCGTCCCTCTTTCCTCTTTGGTGCAAAGGGGGCAAGTGTATCCGCGGAGTACCGAGGCATCAGGCAAAGGTTGCCACTTCGGTGCAACGAGACCAAGACCATGAGGACTACGAGATGGAGGTCACCATGGAGCCCAGCGCGGCGTCATCACCAGAGCCTTTGGCAGGCGAAGACTGCTTTTGTCAGGATAGATGTACTCGCTGTCCCCCTTCAAATTAGCCCACCATTGTTGGATCCCTTCCTGCTCAATATTTGAGGAGAGGACCAGGGCCTCTATAAATAGGACTATCCACCCACGTAGCAAGGGGTTCAGTTCATCGGTTTATCGGTTCGAGGGCTGGGGGTTCGGTTCCTGGTGCTTCGGTCCAGGATCTAAGAGAGAAAGAGAGAGAAAGGTGACTGAACTCTTGATAGCAGTTCATCACCACAGCCAAGAATAGACCCTCGCGAGGCTGTTCTTCCTTGTATTGTTCATCCACACCAGCCCCAGGAGGCAATCCATCCACCACACACTGGAGTAGGGTATTACACCACATCGGTGGCCCGAACCAGTATAAATCTTGTGTCTTTCGTGCAGTTCTTTTAGTAGTTGAGATCCATCGAGACGGAGAGGTTGAAGGCGAGATTTCCGCGCGCACCCCAGTGTTCGAACCTTAAGGGTCTGCCGGAACCCAAAATCCGACATTTGGCGCGCCAGGTAGGGGTGCGCCGGAATTCGTCTTCCACCGCTCCGCTCTCCTCCGACCGTCGCATCCATGTCTGACGCTCGTCGGGCCCGCGCCGAGCGCCGGGCCGCCTTCGCTTCCCGCATCGCCCAGACGGCCCCGGTCGGTGGGCGTCCTCGTCGTTCCCCGTTGCCCGCCGTCAACGCCGCCATCGGTCCGGCGGGGGGAGAGCAGCAGGCATCGTCTCAGCACCCGTCCGTGCGGCAAGACGGCCGCACCGCCACTCCGTCACTTGCACCAGCTGGCTCTTCGTCCCGCGCGCTCCGCGCACCCTTGGAGGCTCGAGCTCCACTCCTCGCGGCAAACGAGCTCCTGCGCTACCGTCCCGTCGACGACGTCTACGAAGAATGGCTCGACTGCGTCGCCGAGCTTGTCCGCGCCGCAGGGGGCTCTTCCGCGCCGTCCGTCCCTCTGCGCCGCGCTCCGCCCCACGCGGGCAACGAAGCTCCAGAGGCGCACCAGCCGCCTCCCCTCCAAGAAGATGCCATGGCTCCAAGGCGCTTGGTCCCTGGGCGGAACCCGCTCCGTCAGGCGCCAGCGCAGCAAGAGCGAAGCTGCCAAGAAGTTCCTCGCCCGCAAGGGGCTGCCAGGGCGCTCCCTGCTCCGGCACGCCGCGACCCTGCTCCAGCTCCGGCACGCCAAGACCCCGCCCTGCTCCTAGCTGCAGCGCGTGGGGACCCTCAAGACCAAGCTCTCCACCAACCGAGGCCTTTTGTGACCACCGCGGGCTGCCACGCCTACACCGCTGAGCTGCGCAGCGTTGCGTGGCCCGGCAAGTTCAAGCCCGACCTGCCTCCTCGCTATGATGACACAACTGATCCCGCAGAGTTCCTCCAGCTCTATGAGCTGGGCATCGAGGCTGCCGGCGGGGATGAAAAGGTCATGGCGAACTGGTTCCCCATGGCTCTCAAGGAAGGAGCTCGAACCTGGCTCCTGAATCTGGCTCCAGGCACGATCTCCTCTTGAGACCAGATGCGCGCCCGCTTCATCGCCAACTTCCAAGGTACTCGCGATCGGCCGCCCGCCGTGAGCGACATGCGCCGCATCAACCAACAACCCGGAGAGACCCTGCAAAAGTACATCCAGCGCTTCAAGATCCCCAGGCTGTCAGAGGAGGCCATCATCTCCGCCTTCTCTGACGGCGAGCGTGACGTCAAGATGAAGGAGGAGCTGGCGATGCACGAAGATCTCTGCACCTCCCTAGAGCTGTTCAACTTGGCGAACAAGTGCGCCAGGGCTGAGGAGGGACGTCTCTCCCTCCTCGAGCTGCCTTCCGCGGACCCAGAAGAGAAGAAGCCCAAGGCCAAGGACGTGAAGCGCAAGGGGACTGCCGTGCTCGCAGCCGAACCAGACACCAAGCGGGGCAAGGATCTGCCCAAACCCTCCAGAGGCAGCCGGTACTGTGTGTACCATGACCTCCACACCCACAATACCAACGAATGTCAAGAGCTTCGCGCCGTACGAGAAGGAAGGATCGGCCGTCGCCCTGACCGTGCTGACCAGGGCTACGGTCGGGGAGGAGGAAGAAACCCAGGGCGCTGGGAAGACCGCGGCCCGCGCCAGGGGTGGCGCGACCAGCCTCGCGAGGACCGCTGGTGGGACCTGCCTCACGAGGAGGACTGGAGAGACCAGCCTCGTGAGGACCGCCCTCATGGCAACGCAGACCTACCTCCGCTGCCGCCTCCACCAAGAAGGAACGAAGACCGCCATCAAGACGAGGGGGCTGGGGGCTTCCAGGAGCTGCGCGCGATCGCCTGCATCCTGGGCGGAGCTCAAGCCCCAGCCTCCCAACGCATCTTCAAGCAGTTTGCCCGCGAGGTGAATGCAACCCTCCCCAAGCTCGAAGCAACGCGCCCCCTCAGGTGGTCGGCGTGCCCCATCATGTTCAGCTCGGCAGACCAGCTCAAGTGCGCGGCCACTGTAGGAGTCCTCCCGATGCTCTGCTCCCCGGTCATCAGCAATGTGCAGGTCACCAAGACCCTCATCGATGGCGGGGCAGGGCTCAACGTCCTGTCCGTGGAAACATTCAACAACCTCCAAGTGCCCTATGACCAGCTTCAGCCAACCAGGCCTTTCTCCGGGATCACCGACGGTTCCACAGTCCCGATCGGGCAGGTCCGCCTCCCTGTCACCTTTGGAGCCCGCAGCAACTACCGCACCGAGCTCATCGACTTCGACGTCGCCCACATCCGCCTGCCGTACAACGCCATCCTCGGGTACCCAGCGCTGGCCAAGTTCATGGTCGTGGCCCACCACGGCTACAACGTCCTCAAGATGCCAGGAAGTGGCGGCGTCATCACGGTGCCCTATGAAGAGAGAGATGCAGTGTGTTCCCTGGAGCGAGCCTTTTAGGCCGCGTCGCTAGAAGACCCAGATCGCGGAAGCAGGAGGCTTCCTGAGACCACCCCCAAGAAGAAGAAGACGTCGTTAGGCTCAGCCCCCCAGGAGGCAGGCCCCTCAGGGCCCGTGCCTGCTCAGGAGGACCCTCCTTCCATCGCATAGGAAAGCGCGCCCGGCGCCCTCCTCAGGCAGGGCTCGGGGGCTTTCACCTGGAGGGCCACCGACCTAGCCGGAGTCACGAGGGAGGCGCTTGGGCACCATGTGGAGGCGTGCTTCGCAGCATGTTTCCCTTGAGAGGGAGCCAGGCGAGGAAGATCAGACCAGCAAGAGTTCGTTGACGAGGCCATTCAAGAGCTATAGGAGACAAGGATCATGAGAGGTTGCCGCCGCTTGCCAGCCGTGGCCCCACATCCAGGCGAGGATGGTGGGCTGCGCGTCTGCGTCGACGTACCAGGGCTCAATCAGATCGCCACAATGGAGCGCCTCTGGCCCTCGCAAGTGGGGCGCTGCGGAGGTCCACCCCACAGCTATGTTCGCATGCCTTACGGCCTGCCAAGCATGGCTGCGGCGTACCAGCGCCTCATGAGGGGCATCATGGAGGCTCAGGAAGACAGGCGGCCCGCGGCTCTGGCGGAGGTGGAGACAACTCGCGAGGAGTCACCAGTGCCTCCGGAGCCTCCCGAGGCCCCGGGGCCTGGGGGCTCGTGAGGATCGGCTTCTGCAGCCCATCAAGTCTACTGCACCAACGCCACTACACCGACGACATCCTCAGGTGACATCTTTCAAGTTCCGCTCTCAGCTGGGAGCACCCTCCCAGGGTTGCATCACTCCCAGGCCACGTGGGTCCGTCCCCGCGGCATGTATCTGCATTTACCTTTCCGTCGTTAGTTTGCCTTGTTGGGGGCGCCCCTCGGGCTGCATCATCCCCAAGCCGTTCGGGCCAGACCCAGCGGCGTGTATCCCCCTAGTGTTTATTTCCATCTATGCATTGCCTATCACGCTTAGCTGCATGGTGCCCATCCGCGGCATCTTCTCTTCCCATGTCGGCCACTTGCACGTTAAAGGGGGGTGCCTGAGCATCGCGACTCAGGGCTCTTACTGGCTCTCCAGCCCTCACCCTCTGGCCTTGTCCATGGCATCGCGACCTGGCATACCAGCGACGGCTGAGACAAGCTCGAGGGCCGGGACCCGAGGACATAGAGTACCGGCATCTAACCAAATTTTGCAGGGACACATCTCAAGATGCGGCCCAGTGCCGGTCGCAACCCGCCCAGAGGTAGGGCCTCAGGAGTCCCGCGCTGGCTCACGGGTGCCCAGATACGCCTCGCCTACCTCAACCAGCAAGCTCTTGAGTGACTAACGATCGACTAATGGCCGCCGTGGCAACACCATCTTCTTTCTGTGATGACCCTGCAGGATCCCTGGAGGGAACCGCGCAAGCCGGGGCCCTCACGAGGTTTCCTTCGCCCTCGCCCGCGCAAACCGCTTGCACGTTAAAGGGGGGGTGCCTGAGCATTGCGACTTAGGGCTCTTACTGGCTCTCCAGCCCTCACCCTCTGGCCTTGTCCATGGCATCGCGACCTGGCATACCAGCGATGGCTGAGACAAGCTCGAGGGCCGGGACCTGAGGACGTAGAGAAGAAAGGGGAGCAGAGGCGGGGAAGAAGGGGCCTCGCGAGGACCTTGCTGAGTGTTTCCGCTCCTATCCACACACGGACCCAACGGCACACCTGGAACAGCCCTTGATCCTCAAGATAAGTTACCACCCACGGCACCGGTTGCTGCAGCACTACCCCCGCACATAAAGCAACTCCGTACTAGCGACGTTGCTTCCCTTTCTCACTAAGTGATGGCTGCTTGGGCGCCAAAGGGACCTCCTGAGCATCGTGACTTAGGGGCTCTTACCGGACCTCGGGTCGCTCACCTCCTGGCCTTGACCATGGCATCGCAACCTGGCATACCAGCGACGGTTGACGCCGCCTTGGGACTGGGACCTGTCGGCGTAGAGCACCAAGCCCTCGTGCGGTGCGAAAGGGAAGGCTGAACTATAATGGAGTTAGCAGCTCACTCGGATCCACGTCAAAAGGTCATACATATTAACAAACAGGACTACAGACACCTTACAAGCCCCCACGAGGCGCATTCTGATTCATCGCAGGGAGCGAATCCTAAGGGACGCTAACTACATGAGCTACTGCGGGAGACGCCATCATCAACAGTGGGCCGTCAGGCACCGGCGCCAACCCCATCCAGATCAGGGTCGGCGACGGCCTAACGCGTCCGCCCTGCTCCTGGAGCGGCGACGACTCGGGGGCTCGTAGCTGTCGTCGCTTGTCTCCGGAGTCGCGAAGCCTTCACTGGAGTCGCTGGACCCTCGGGCGCCACTGCCAAGGGGCGGTCGACGGGCCTAGCCCTCACCAGGGCGAGGTCCTGGCCGCCTCTCCCGCGGCAGCACTCCAGCCGGCGCCCGATCGCGTCGAAGACCTTGAGGAACATCACCACCGCGCCGTCATACTCCAGGTGGACCGTGAAGACGCCTCTTTCCCTACAGACTTGGGCGATCTCCCTCCAGCCGCGGGACATGTAGACCGCGCCCGGGGCAGCGACGATGACCTCGGCCTCGGTCGCGGGGGCGTCGTAGTCGGCGTGCTGCAGCTAGAGCTCCATAGGCCCCCCTGGAAGAACCATGGAGGCGAAGAAGGGAGGAAGGCGGATCCAGGACTGAAGAGGAGTGACGACATGGAGCACGAACTCATGGGAGGAGCCCTCGGCATGGACTCCAGGAGGAACCACCCATGCCTTCATAACCCGACGGCGCCGACGACGGCGCTGACCGCGGGGATCAGCATCAACACCTCTGGGGCCCTTGATGTGGGCGTACAAAGGCAGCGGGAACCCCGGTGGAGCCCGCTCGCCCCGGGGCCTCGCCACGACCGGATGGTCCTCATCGTCCCGGCTGCAATGGGCGAGTCGCTTCTTCGGCGGGAGATGGTCTGGCCCTTCTCGAGGAGCCTTTCCCTTCTCCGCTGCAGAGAATCGGCGAATCGGAGCCATCACACCAAGACGGAGCAAGAACTGAGGTGAAGGAGAGGGCAAGAGGAGATGGAATGGATGGGCACGAGCGGTGCCGTACTTATAGCCGACGAAGGCCAACCTCCGGTCTCCACGATCACAGGTAATCATAACACGTTCTGCATGCAGGGACTTGTCCAACTCGCACGATCACCAAGGTGTCATGGGGAAGCGGAGGCGCCACGTCCAATCAATTGCCACGCGGCGTCCAAGGCCGCAGGCTGTTAGGGCTCGCGGCGCTTCGCCCTTGCCCTTTCGCCTCTCGGCACGGCCAAGTCCATGCGCGCCTTGGGCCCGGGGGCTACTGTCGGCGTTCTGGGAACGAGGGTCCCCAGACTTGCCTACCTGCGGCCTGCGGCGTGGCTCAAGTGGGGGCCCAGCGCGGCTCATCTTCATCAACACGAGGCTCAAGACCCCCGCGAGGGGCCAAGCCTCGTGAGGCGGACGACGCGGCGCATCCTCAGGCACAGCCTCGTCAGGCTGGCTCGCGAGGAGGCGGAGAGTTCAAGGCGGGGTACCTCGCGAGGTGCCCATGACGCAAGCCATGACGACCCGGGGCACCAGGCGGGTGCCAGCGCGCGCAGCGTCCCTCTTTCCTCTTTGGTGCAAAGGGGGCAAGCGTATCCGCGGAGTACCGAGGCATCAGGCAAAGGTTGCCACTTCGGTGCAACGAGACCAAGACCAGGAGGACTACAAGACGGAGGTCACCATGGAGCCCAGCGCGGCGTCATCACCAGAGCCTTTGGCAGGCGAAGACTGCTTTTGTCAGGATAGATGTACTCGCTGTCCTCCTTCAAATTAGCCCGCCATTGTTGGATCCCTTCCCGCTCAATATTTGAGGAGAGGACTAGGGCCTCTATAAATAGGACTAGCCACCCACGTAGCAAGGGGTTCGGTTCATCGGTTCATCGGTTCGAGGGCTGGGGGTTCAGTTCCTGGTGCTTCGGTCCGGGATCTGAGAGAGAAAGAGAGAGAAAGGTGACTGAACTCTTGATAGCAGTTCATCACCACAGCCAAGAACAGACCCTCGCGAGGCTGTTCTTCCTTGTATTGTTCATCCACACCATGTTGGGGAACGTAGCAGAAATTCAAAATTTTCCTACGTGTCACCAAGATCTATCTATGGAGAGACTAGCAACGAAGGGAAGGAGAGTGCATCTACATACCCTTGTAGATCGCTAAGCGGAAGCGTTCAAGTGAACGGGGTTGATGGAGTCGTACTCGTCGTGATCCAAATCACCGATGACCAAGTGCCGAACGGACGGCACCTCCGCGTTCAACACACGTACAGCCCGGTGACGTCTCCCACGCCTTGATCCAGCAAGGAGAGAGGGAGAGGTTGAGGAAGACTTCATCCAACAGCAGCACAATGGCGTGGTGGTGGTGGAGGAGCGTGGCTATCCTGCAGGGCTTCGCCAAGCACCACAGAAGAGGAGGAAGAAGAGACGCAGGGCTGCACCCAGAGAGATTGAATCGCGTCTGTTATGGGCAGCCCCCTAGGCCTCATATATATAGGGGAAGGGGAGGGGCTGCGCCCCCTCTAGGGTTCCCATCCCTAGGGGGGGGGCAGCCCTAGATGGCAAAGGGGGTGGCGGCCAAGAGGGGAGAGGGGAGGGAGGCGCAGCTAGATGGGCCCTAAGGCCCATCCCCTTTAGGGTTTGCCCCCTTCCCACCTCTTAGGCGCCATGGGCCGTGTGGGGCTGGTGCCCTTGGCCCATGTAGGCCAAGGAACACTCCCTACAGCCCATGTGGCCCCCCGGGGCAGGTGGCCCCACTTGGTGGACCCCCGGGACCCTCCCGGTGGTCCCAGTACGTTACCGATAAACCCCGAAACTTTTCCGGTGACCAAAACAGGACTTCCCATATATAAATCTTTACCTCCGGACCATTCCGGAACTCCTCGTGACGTCCGGGATCTCATCCGGGACTCCGAACAACATTCGGTAACCACATACTAACTTCCTTTATAACCCTAGCGTCATCGAACCTTAAGTGTGTAGACCCTACGGGTTCGGGAGACATGCAGACATGACCGAGACGTTCTCCGGTCAATAACCAACAGCGGGATCTGGATACCCATGTTGGCTCCCACATGTTCCACGATGATCTCATCGGATGAACCACGATGTCAAGGACTTAATCAATCCCGTATACAATTCCCTTTGTCTATCGGTACGATACTTGCCCGAGATTCGATCGTCGGTATCCCGATACCTTGTTCAATCTCGTTACCGGCAAGTCTCTTTACTCATTCTGTAACACATCATCCCGTGATCAACTCCTTGATCACATTGTGCATATTATGATGATGTCCTACCAAGTGGGCCCAGAGATACCTCTCCGCTTACACGGAGTGACAAATCCCAGTCTCGATTCGTGCCAACCCAACAGACACTTTCGGAGATACCTGTAATGTACCTTTATAGCCACCCAGTTACGTTGTGACGTTTGGCACACCCAAAGCACTCCTACGGTATCCGGGAGTTGCACAATCTCATGGTCTAAGGAAATGATACTTGACATTAGCAAAGCTTTAGCATACGAACTACACGATCTAGTGCTATGCTTAGGATTGGGTCTTGTCCATCACATCATTCTCCTAATGATGTGATCCCGTTATCAACGACATCCAATGTCCATGGTTAGGAAACCGTAACCATCTATTGATCAACGAGCTAGTCAACTAGAGGCCTACTAGGGACATGGTGTTGTCTATGTATCCACACATGCATCTGAGTTTCCTATCAATACAATCATAGCATGGATAATAAACGATTATCATGAACAAGGAAATATAATAATAACTAATTTATTATTGCCTCTAGGGCATATGTCCAACAGTCTCCCACTTGCACTAGAGTCAATAATCTAGTTCACATCGCCATGTGATTAATACTCACAGGTCACATCGCCATGTGACTAACACCCAAGAGTTTACTAGAGTCAGTAGTCTAGTTCACATCACTTATGTGATTAGCACTCAATGAGTTCTGGGTTTGATCATGTTGCTTGTGAAAGAGGTTTTAGTCAACGGGTCTGAACCTTTCAGATCTGTGTGTGCTTTACAAATCTCTATGTCATCTCCTAGATGTAGCTACCACGTTCTATTTGGAGCTATTCCAAATAACTGTTCTACTTGGAGCTATTCTAAATTGTTGCTCCATTATACGTATCCGGTATCTCTACTCAGAGCTATCCGGATAGGTGTTAAGCTTGCATCGACGTAACTCTTTACGACGAACTCTTTTACCACCTCCATAATTGAGAAAATTCCTCAGTCCACTAGTTACTAAGGATAACTTTGACCGCTGTCCTGTGATCCATTCTTGGATCACTCTTGTACCCCTTGACTGACTCATGCCAAGGCACACTTCAGGTGCGGTACACAGCATAGCATACTGTAGAGCCTATGTCTTAAGCATAGGGGGCGACCTTCGTCCTTTCTCTCTATTCTGCCGTGGTCGAGCTTTAAGTCTTAACTTCATACCTTACAACTTAGGCAAGAACTCCTTCTTTGACTGATCCATCTTGAACACCTTCAAGATCATGTTAAGGTATGTGCTCATTTGAAAGTACCATTAAGCGTTTTTGATCTATCCTTATAGATCTTGATGCTCAATATTCAAGTAGCTTAATCCAGGCTTTCAATTGAAAAACACTTTCCAAATAATCCTATATGCTTTCCAGAAATTCTACGTCACTTCTGATCAACAATATGTCAACAACATATACTTATCAGAAATTCTATAGTGCTCCCACTCACTTCTTTGGAAATACAAGTTTCTCATAAACTTTGTATACACCAAAATCTTTGATCATCTCATCAAAGCATACATTCCAACTCCGAGATGCTTACTCCAGTCCTTAGAAGGATTGCTGGAGCTTTGCATACTTATTAGCATATTTCAGGATTGACAAAACCTTCCGGTTGTATCACATACAACCTTTCCTCAAGAAAATCGTCGAGGAAACAATGTTTTGACATCCTATCTGCAAGATTTCATAAATAATGCAGTGACTGCTAACATAATTCCAACAGACTTTTAGCATCGCTACGAGTGAGAAAGTCTCATCATAGTCAACTCCTTGAACTTGTCGGAAAACATCTTAACGACAAGTCGAGCTTTCTTAATGGTGACATTTACCATCATTGTCCATCTTCCTTTTAAAATCCATATGTACCAAACAGCCTTATGACCATCAAGTAGTTCTTCCAAAGTCTACACTTTGTTTTCATACATGGATCCTCTCTCGGATTTTTATGGCCTCGAGCCATTTATCGGAATCCGGGCCCACCATCGCTTCTCCATAGCTCGTAGGTTCATTGTTGTCTCGCAACATGACTTCCAAGACAGGATTACGTACCACTCAGAAGTAGTACGCATCCTTGTCATCCTACGAGGTTTGGGAGTGACTTGATCCGAAGTCCCGTGATCAATATCATAAGCTTCCACTTCAATTGGTGTAGGTGCCACAGGAACAATTTCCTGTGCCCTGCCACACACTAGTTGAAGAGACGGTTCAATAACCTCATCAAGTTTCCACCATCCTCCCACTCAATTCTTTCGAGAGAAACTTTTCCTCGAGAAAGGACCCGATTCTAGAAACAATCCCTTATTGCTTTCGGATCTGAGACAGGAGGTATACCCAACTGTTTTGGGTGTCCTATGAAGATGCATTTATCCGCTTTGGGTTTGAGCTTATCAGCCTGAAACTTTTCACATAAGCGTCGCAGCCCCAAACCTTTTAAGAAATGACAGCTTAGGTTTCTCTAAACCATAGTTCATATGGTGTCATCTCATCGGAATTACGTGGTGCCCTATTTAAAGTGAATGTGGTTGTCTCTAATGCCTAACCCATAAACTATCCTGGTAATTCGATAAGAGACATCATAGTATGCATCATATCCAATAGGGTGCAGTTATGATGTTCGGACACACCATCACACTATGGTGCTCCAGGCTGTATCAGTTGTGAAACAATTTCCACAATGTCTTAATTCTGTGCCAAACTCGTAATTCAGATATTCATCTCTATGATCATATCATAGATCTTTTATCCTCTTGTCACGACGATCTTTCAACTTCACCCTGAAATTACTTGAACCTTTCAATAATTCAGACTCGTGATTCATCAAGTAAATATTCTCAATATCTACTCAAATCATCTGTGAAGTAAAACATAACGATATCCACTACATGCCTCAGCACTCATTGGACTGCACACATCAAAATGTATTACTTCCAGCAAGTTGCTTTCTGGTTCCATTTTACTGAAAACGAGGCTTTCAGTCATCTTGCCCATGTGGTATGATTTGCATGTCTCAAGTGATTCAAAATCAAGTGAGTTCAAACGGTCCATTTGCATGGAGTTTCTTCATGCATATACACCAATAGACATGGTTCGCATGTCTCAAACTTTTCAAAAATGAGTGAGTCCAAAGATCCATCAACATGGAGCTTCCTCATGCGTTTTATACCGATATGACTTAAGTGGCAGTGCCACAAGTAGGTGGTACTATCATTACTATCTTTTGGCATGAACATGTGTATCACTACGATCGAGATTCAACAAACCATTCATTTTAGGTGCAAGACCATTGAAGGTATTATTCAAATAAACAGAGTAACCATTATTCTCCTTAAATGAATAACCGTATTGCGATAGACACAATCCAATCATGTCTATGCTCAACGCAAACACCAAATAACCATTATTTAGGTTTAACACCAATCTCGATAGTAGAGGGAGCGTGCGATGCTTGATCATATCAACATTGGAAAAACTTCCAACACATATCGTCAGCTCACCTTTAGCTAGTCTCCGTTTATTCCGTAGCTTTTATTTCGAGTTGCTAACACTTAGCAACCGAACCGGTATCTAATACCCTGGTGCTACTAGGAGTACTAGTAAAGTACACATCAACATAATGTATATCCAATATACTTCTATCTACCTTGCCAGCCTTCTCATCTACCAAGTATCTAGGGTAATTCTGCTCCAGTGGCTGTTCCTCTTATTACAGAAGCACTTAGTCTCGGGTTTGGGTTTAACCTTGGGTTTCTTCACTAGAGCAGCAACTGAATTGCCGTTTCATGAAGTATCCCTTCTTGCCCTTGCCCTTCTTGAAACTAGTGGTTTCACTAACCATCAACAATTGATGCTCCTTCTTGATTTCTACTTTCGTGGTGTCAAACATCGCGAATATCTCAAGGATCATCATTTATGTCCCTGATATATCATAGTTCATCACGAAGCTCTAGCAGCTTGGTGGTAATGACTTCGGAGAAACATCACTATCTCATCTGGAAGATCAACTCCCACTTGATTCAAATGATTGTTGTATTCAGACAATCTGAGCACAAGCTCAACAATTGAGCTTTTCTCCCTTAGTTTGTAGGCTAAGAAAATCGTCGGAGGTCTTATACCTCTTGACGTGGGCACGAGCCTGAAATCCCAATTTCAGCCCTCAAAACATCTCATATGTTTCGCGACGTTTCAAAACGTCTTTGGTGCCTCAATTCTAAACCGTTTAACTGAACTATCATGTAGTTATCAAAACGTGTATGTCAGATGTTCACAACATCCACAGACCACGTTCGAGGTTCAGCACACTGAGCGGTGCATTAAGGACATAAGCCTTCTAAGAAGCAATGAGGACAATCCTCAGTCTACGGACCTAGTCCGCATAATTGCTACTATCAACTTTCAACTAATTTTTCTCTAGGAACATATCTAAATAGTAGAACTATAGCGTGAGCTACGACATAATTTGCAAAATCCTTTTGACTATGTTCAGGATAATTAAGTTCATCTTATGAACTCCCACTTAGATAGACATCCCTCTAGTCATCTAAGTGATTACATGATCCGAGTCAACTAGGCCGTGTCCGATCATCACGTGAGACGGACTAGTCATCATCGGTGAACATCTTCATGTTGATCGTATCTACCATACGACTCATGCTCGACCTTTCAGTCTTCTGTGTTCCGAGGCCATGTCTATACACATGCTAGGCTCGTCAAGTTAACTCTAAGTGTTTTGCATGTGTAAAACTGTCTTACACCCGTTGTATGTGAACGTAAGGATCTATCACACCCGATCATCACGTGGTGCTTCGAAACGACGAACTTTAGCAACGGTGCACAGTTAGGGGAGAACACTTCTTGAAATTGTTGTGAGGGATCATCTTATTTACTACCGTCGTTCTAAGCAAATAAGATGTATAAACATGATAAACATCACATGCAATCAAATAGTGACATGATATGGCCAATATCACTTTGCTCCTTTTGATCTCCATCTTCGGGGCTCCATGATCATCATCGTCACCGGCATGACACCATGATCTCCATCATCATGATCTCCATCATCGTGTCTTCTTGAAGTTGTCACGTCATCTATTACTTCTACTACTACAGCTAACGGTTAGCAATAAAGTAAAGTAATTACATGACGTTTAAGTTGACACGCAGGTCATAAATAAATAAAGACAACTCCTATGGCTCCTGCCGGTTGTCATATTCATCGACATGCAAGTCGTGATTCCTATTACAAGAACATGATCAATCTCATACATCACATATATCATTCATCACATCCTTTGGCCATATCACATCACATGGCATACCCTGCAAAAACAAGTTAGACGTCCTCTAATTGTTGTTTGCATGTTTTACGTGGCTGCTATGGGTTTCTAGCAAGAACGTTTCTTACCTACGCAAAGACCACAACGTGATATGCAATTGCTATTTACCCTTCATAAGGACCCTTTTCATCGAATCTGATCCGACTAAAGTGGGAGAGACAGACACCCGCTAGCCACCTTATGCAACTAGTGCATGTCAGTCGGTGGAACCAGTCTCACGTAAGAGTACGTGTAAGGTCGGTCCGGGCCGCTTCATCCCACGATGCCGCCGAATCAAGATAAGACTAGTAACGGCAAGCATATTGAACAAAATCAACGCCCACAACTACTTTGTGTTCTACTCGTGCATAGAATCTACGCAATAGACCTAGCTCATGATGCCACTGTTGGGGAACGTAGCAGAAATTCAAAATTTTCCTACGTGTCACCAAGATCTATCTATGGAGAGACTAGCAACGAAGGGAAGGAGAGTGCATCTACATACCCTTGTAGATCGCTAAGCGGAAGCGTTCAAGTGAACGGGGTTGATGGAGTCGTACTCGTCGTGATCCAAATCACCGATGACCAAGTGCCGAACGGACGGCACCTCCGCGTTCAACACACGTACAGCCCGGTGACGTCTCCCACGCCTTGATCCAGCAAGGAGAGAGGGAGAGGTTGAGGAAGACTTCATCCAACAGCAGCACAATGGCGTGGTGGTGGTGGAGGAGCGTGGCTATCCTGCAGGGCTTCGCCAAGCACCACAGAAGAGGAGGAAGAAGAGACGCAGGGCTGCACCCAGAGAGATTGAATCGCGTCTGTTATGGGCAACCCCCTAGGCCTCATATATATAGGGGAAGGGGAGGGGCTGCGCCCCCTCTAGGGTTCCCACCCCTAGGGGGGGCGGCAGCCCTAGATGGCAAAGGGGGTGGCGGCCAAGAGGGGAGAGGGGAGGGAGGCGCAGCTAGATGGGCCCTAAGGCCCATCCCCTTTAGGGTTTGCCCCCTTCCCACCTCTTAGGCGCCATGGGCCGTGTGGGGCTGGTGCCCTTGGCCCATGTAGGCCAAGGAACACTCCCTACAGCCCATGTGGCCCCCCGGGGCAGGTGGCCCCACTTGGTGGACCCCCGGGACCCTCCCGGTGGTCCCGGTACGTTACCGATAAACCCCGAAACTTTTCCGGTGACCAAAACAGGACTTCCCATATATAAATCTTTACCTCCGGACCATTCCGGAACTCCTCGTGACGTCCGGGATCTCATCCGGGACTCCGAACAACATTCGGTAACCACATACTAACTTCCTTTATAACCCTAGCGTCATCGAACCTTAAGTGTGTAGACCCTACGGGTTCGGGAGACATGCAGACATGACCGAGACGTTCTCCGGTCAGTAACCAACAGCGGGATCTGGATACCCATGTTGGCTCCCACATGTTCCACGATGATCTCATCGGATGAACCACGATGTCAAGGACTTAATCAATCCCGTATACAATTCCCTTTGTCTATCGGTACGATACTTGCCCGAGATTCGATCGTCGGTATCCCGATACCTTGTTCAATCTCGTTACCGGCAAGTCTCTTTACTCGTTCTGTAACACATCATCCCGTGATCAACTCCTTGATCACATTGTGCACATTATGATGATGTCCTACCGAGTGGGCCCAGAGATACCTCTCCGCTTACACGGAGTGACAAATCCCAGTCTCGATTCGTGCCAACCCAACAGACACTTTCGGAGATACCTGTAATGTACCTTTATAGCCACCCAGTTACGTTGTGACGTTTGGCACACCCAAAGCACTCCTACGGTATCCGGGAGTTGCACAATCTCATGGTCTAAGGAAATGATACTTGACATTAGCAAAGCTTTAGCATACGAACTACACGATCTAGTGCTATGCTTAGGATTGGGTCTTGTCCATCACATCATTCTCCTAATGATGTGATCCCGTTATCAACGACATCCAATGTCCATGGTTAGGAAACCGTAACCATCTATTGATCAACGAGCTAGTCAACTAGAGGCTTACTAGGGACATGGTGTTGTCTATGTATCCACACATGCATCTGAGTTTCCTATCAATACAATCATAGCATGGATAATAAACGATTATCATGAACAAGGAAATATAATAATAACTAATTTATTATTGCCTCTAGGGCATATTTCCAACACACCAGCCCCAGGAGGCAATCCATCCACCACACACTGGAGTAGGGTATTACACCACATCGGTGGCCCGAACCAGTATAAATCTTGTGTCTTTCGTGCAGTTCTTTTAGTAGTTTAGATCCATCGAGACGGAGAGGTTGAAGGCGAGATTTCCGCGCGCACCCCAGTGTTCGAACCTTAAGGGTCTGCCGGAACCCGAAATCCGACAGCCGCAGCGTCTGGCCCCTGCCATGGCACCTCGGGCTCCCCTGCTTCCTGCGTTAACCGCTGCACCAAGTCCCAGTCTCGCGATCGGCCTCTAGATCGATCGATCCACTGCCCTGCCAGGCCTCCCCATGTCCCGCCCAGCCAGGGCGTCCAAAACCGGCCTACCTCCTCCACCGAACGAGCCAATGGCCCATGGTGAGCAGCCCAGCCGTCTCAATGCACTATTCAATTTCGGCTCGATTCATGTTTTTTTGCGGAACGAATTTAGCTATTTTGTCCAGGAGCTGCATATTTATAGTTTGCCCCCTGTTGTTCATGCATTTAGTATCTCACCAACCATGCATCCAAATTAAGAAATCTTTATATGTAAAATGCTTAGAATTTCGGGACAATTGCATTTTTACCCCTAGTTGGTTCCTACCCATGGGTTTTGCCCTTACTTTTCGAGCTTGCTCAGTTTTGCCCTTACTTTTTCCTTCGAGGTCCCTCGAATGCCCTTTGACCGTTTGACCAAAACTTTGAAAAATCATAACTAATTCATATGAACTCAGAAAAATGCAAATAAGATATCAAAATGTTCAGATAAACATTACCTTTATGTGCATATCATGTGCATTCAGGACAAAAGCACCCTTTAAACTACCCGAGGTAATTAATGTTATTAACATTATCAAAAATAAAAAGTTATAAACAATAATTTTTTTCATGAATAAAAATTACATGCAAATGTAGGTGATGTTTTCTGAACATCCTGATATCTTATTTGCATTTTTCTAAGTTCGTATCAACTTGTTATGAAGTTTCCAAATAATGGTCAAAGTCGTTAGAACATTCTTAACAAGATGATACGAACCCAGAAAAATGCAAATAAGATATCTGGATGTTCAGAAAACATCACCTACATTTGCATGTAATTTTTATTCATGAAAAAAAATATTGTTTATACCTTTTTATTTTTAATAATGTTAATAACATTAATTGCCTCAGGCAGTTTAAAGGGTGCTATGTGAACATTTTGATATCTTATTTTCATTTTTCTGAGTTCATATGAATTAGTTATGAATTTTCAAAGTTTTGGTCAAATGGTCAAAGGGCATTCGAGGGACCACGATGGAAAAAGTAAGGGCAAAACCCATGGGTAGGAACCAACTAGGGGTAAAAATGCAATTGTCCCTAGAATTTCATGTACTTTCATAATTTGCCACTTTCAACCATGTTAAAAGTGATTAAATTGATGTTTGCATTTTTTGTGCATAAATGACATGCTAGAATAGTTTATTTCATAACTAAATAACCATAGCTACGATTCTAATAAACGATATATGTAAATGGGGTAGAAAAATGCATACATTAACATGGTGGCATTACTTTGCATGTTTAATAACTCTAGAATTGTGTATAGGGCAGAACAGTACCATAACAAAAATATGCACATGGGGATTTTTCGGACTTGTTGTTTGTTGTTACAGCCTCATTTAAACTTGCCTAGATGTGTAGTTTACATATGCTTCACCTTTTTCCATGTTTAACAACATTTAATATTGTTGGGTACATAAACGAGAGTGAACTAAATATTTGAATGTGGTGTTTTGTCAATATGCAACTCGTTGCATATTGAGGTCCACTTAATTTGTAGTATTGTTTGTTGCACTTTGCCATGCCATGCCTCATTAAATGGACATGCATCATACTTGATTATGCATCATGCCATGTTCATGCTTGTTGGTTTACTATGTCGCTTGCTTCTTTCCGGTTGCGCTTCTCCTTGTTAGTTCTGGTTACGTTGCGATTGTGAGGACCCGTTCGACTATGTTGGTTCGTCTACTTCATGGACTCGTTCTTCTTCCTAGCGGGATTTCAGGCAAGATGACCGTCACCTTGGATCTCACTACTATATTTGCCATGCTAGTTGTCTTGATGCTATCGTTATGTCGCGCTACCTACCACTTATTTATCAAGCCTCCCAAATTGCCATGATAGCATCTCACCTTTTCACCCTTCCTAGCAAACCTTTGTTTGGCTATGTTACCGCTTTGCTCAGCCCCTCTAATAGTGTTGCTAGTTGCAGGTGCAGCTGTAGGTTGTTCCATGTTGGGACATGGATATCATGGATATCATGGGATATCACAATATCTCTTATTTAATTAATGCATCTATATACTTGGTAAAGGGTGGAAGGCTCCGCCTTTTTCCTGGTGTTTTGTTTCACTCTTGCCGCCTTAGTTTCTGTCATACCGGTGTTATGTTCCTTGATTTTGCGTCCCTTACATCGTGAGGGTTTATGGGCCCCTCTTGACAGTTCGCTTTGAATAAAACTCTTCCATCAAGGCCCAACATTGGTTTTACCATTTGCCTAAGAACAACTAAAAACTTGCCGGCCCCTGAGGTCTCTTAATCAACCCCCCGGGGCAGTGCTCCTCATGAGTTTTGGTCCAACCTGTCAACCGCCGGTAGCTGCCAGGTCAACTCTATGACTGGCCTACCAGAAGTTTGGACAATCCGTTCGTGGCCTGAGCCAAGATACGCGCGGCTACTATCAAGGTGTCGGCACGCCGTGAGGTCTTGCTGGACTTGTTTTACCATTGTCGAAATGTCTTGTGCACCGGGATTCCGAGTCCGATCGGAAGGTCCCACGATGGAGGATTGTCTCCACGGATCATGAGCTTGTCATGGGCTAAGTTGGGACACCCCTGCAGGGTTTAAACATTCGAGCCGTGCCTGCGGTTATGTGGCAGATGGGAATTTGTTAATATCCGGTTATAGTAAACTTGAAGCAAATTCAATTAAAATACACCAATTGTGTGCGTACCCGTGACTGTCTCTTTCCGGGCAAGTTCGAGAGGAGAACACGGTTGGGTTATGTTTGAACGTAAGTAGTTCAGGATCACTTATTGATCATTACTAGTTTGCGACCGTTTGCGTAGTTTCTCATCTTACTCTTGTACTCGTATGTTAGCCACCATACATGCTTAGCCGCTTGCTGCAACCTCACCACTTATCCTTTTCCATACCCATTAAGCTTTCTAGTCTTGAAACCCATGGTAATGGGATTGCTGAGTCCTCGTGGCTCACAGATTACTACAACAACAGTTGCAGGTACAGGTAATGCGATGATCTGACGCGAGTGCGATGCTTGCTTGTTTGGAGTTCTCCTTCGATCAAAGGATAGGTTCTAGGTAGCCTGGGATTAGTTGGGTGGATGTCGTTCTCCTTTTTCATTTGATTTCATCCGTAGTAAGATCCTGATCTTCTGTATGATGGTTGCTATGTATTGATGTATTGTTGTATGAATGTTGTAACTTGTGGCGAGTGTAAGCCTTTATCTTGTATTCTCATCTATTCAGTATACGGTATGTTGTAATGATATCCACCTTGTTATGCACTCGAAATGCGATTGTGCCATGATCATGAGTTCATCACGTGATTGGGATAGAATCGCATCCTGGGCGCGACAAGTTGGTATCAGAGCCTTACCGACCTTAGGAGCCCCCTTGATTGATTGAACCTCTATCGTTGTTGAGTCTAGAAGAAACCTATTTTGAGTCTAGTTATTTATCGGAGAGTAGGAATTATTTTTACTCCGTATCCCTTCGTCGCTTTGGTGAGGATTCCTAACGTAGATGTTTTGACTTCACTCTCCTCTTTTTCACTCAATTTTTATCAGGATCACGCGGGTATTGTTGGACCGTTGCGATATCATTGTGATGGGAGTTCTGTCTTGGTGCCTCCCGACATTTAGGGGTTGTGGCAATGTCCCGGGGAGTTGAGCTCCAAGGTGCTTTTGTCACAGTGTTTATCATTTCAGTTCCGGAAGACCAAAGGTCGCCGACATCGAAAACGCTTCTATACTCTTTGTGGTGAGAGTAGTTTGACGACACCTAGTACTGGGGAGAGTGATCAGATGTATTGCCACATCTGGTATATCGGATGTTTTCGAAGGTCCTAGGTACACAATTTCCGAAGGTTTCTTGGTTATGTGTTGAAGGATGGATACAGTTGGAGCGTAGGGCTTGTTAGTTGTGTGGGATATTTGTGCCTCCCTCTATCCCCAACACCAGATTACATAACCAGAAAGTTTCGGGAGTTATTAGGTGGGAATTCAAGTAGTTATCTAAGATATATTTCCGACAGATGCATGATATGTGATTGGGGTTCGACGTCTAGTGGTCCGCCTGGTCACGGTTGGTTTTACAGTGGTCTCGTTTTGTTTTAAAGAGTCCTTGGCTATGCTGACTCGGGGATGCTTCGTATGTCATGTGCACTGCCTTGTACATGATGGTGTTGTACGATCGAGCCCGTGCGGGCCCCACCATGAAAATTTCGGACGAAATCTCTATCATATGTTTGTTTCCGGCTTATTCTGCAAGCCAATCCTTTGTTTTGTTTTGTTTTGAGTCGTGGTATTCGAGTTGGTTTGAAGTCAAGTGTTGATCCAAACCTTTCCTAAGCGATGTTCTCATATTTCTATCGGAGTGCTAATCATTCTTGATCATCAAGGTTGTCATGTTAATTCTATTCCAACCAGCGTGCTTCTCTTCAAGTCGATCCGATCATTTCAACATCCGCGAGATCAATTCTGAGTTTCCTAAACGTTGTTCGTTTCATCCGTCCCCAAGTTGCCTTTGTTTTCCCGCCCTCCCACCCTTTTTCTTCAAGGACTCAAAGATATCAAATCAACTATCCATTTTATTCATGTGAAGTCTCTTCATTCTTTTCAATCAATGTTCTTACCTGGTGATTATCATGAAGATGGTCAGGAAGCTTCAAGTTCATCATTCTTTGTTATCATTTTCTTCCCCGGTGGACTAAATTCAAGCTTTCGATGTTGATCATACCATTTTCATTGGTTCACATGCTTTCCATGTTGGAAGTTCTTATCGAAGACTCTCTTATTTATTCACCTCTTTATATTCATATCCGGAATGTGGAAGATATCTCGGAAGATTCATGTTTCCATTCTTAATCCGTTCAAACTATTTGGAGATTATTATCTCATTCAAGTCATGTAATTCAACCGGTGCAATCTCTCTTCTAAATCATTTCAATGATGTTTCTTTTGAGTGGGCCCATAACCCACAGGTCTTTTCCCAGGATCTTACCTAACTCTTCTAATTTTTTCCGGGGCTATTCTCAATTCTTTTTCAAAGTTAAACGTAGGAATGAATTATCATCAGTCATTTTCCTTCTCCAAGATCGCTTTCAGAACATTTTCATCGTTGGTTCAACATTTCTATTCTTCATTACTCCGGAGTGTCTCAACAATTCATGGTGGTGTTTCTGGTCGTCATTCTTGAATTTTGAAGACTGAAGAAGAAATTGTCCTCAATCTTGGTCCGTTCTCTTGAAGATTCATGGTTCTAGCTTCATGCCATCCTCATAATTGTTCATCCCCATAATCTTGCTCGTGAGAAATTCTCATAATCTTGATCGTGAGAAATTATTTTCATACCCATCCGGAGCATGTCAGGAATTGTTTTCGTTTCTTGATCATCCAAAGGCCATCATTTCAGAAGATTTATTCATTCTCAACATTGAGCTCTCATTCCCCAATTCTACCAGTGCATCATTCAAATATCCTCTAACCAGTTCATGATCTCTTCGTTCTCTCATATCTGAATTCTCTCAAGTATCTTCATTCATTTCTAATTCCTTACGGCGATTCGTTCTCTTTCATCTTTCATTTTCAATTCTTACGGTGGTTCGTTCAAGAGTTCTCTTCCTTGGTTATCGTTTCAATTCATTCGTCCTTCCCAAATCATACTGGTGGTTTGTCCAAGATTTTTCCCAAGTTTGCGCTATACCCCTCTTGAATCTTTTCAAGAAGAATGAGTAGTATGCCCAAAATCCATTGTTTATCATCAATTTAAGTTGATGAAGGATAAACATACAATAAATCTTATTCTTGTTTCCCTCGAGGTGATTTAATTCCATCCTCCAAAGTTCATTCATGGTATCAATTCTTGATTCAAGTTGCTCACCTTTCTTTTCCTGAGTTCCAAGTTTTCTTGGATGTCTCATCACGAAGCTCCATCTAAATCATTGCAAGGCTTCACCTTGTTCTTTCAACTTCTCTTTTTCTTTCCATCGTTCTCTTTTTACCGGTGTTCTTCATGGAGGTATACATGGTGGTTCATCAAGGATTTAATTCGTTCTCAAAGTGTTCTTCAAGATTCTTGTTGGAGGAGTTCAAGCATTCTTCATCTTGCATTTCAAAGTGCAATTATTTCTACCTTATCTTTTGAGATGGTGATATATCATTCTTGACAATTTCTGTTCGTGTTTCATGATCCACATGTTGTCAAGAATGATGTATTTTAAATCCATCAATCTCTTCGTTGGAGTTATCTTGGTATAGATTTCACCTAAAGCCTTCCTTACTGAATGTTGCTAACTATATCAATAATCCAAGTTTTTACCTCCTAATCTCTCAGTAAAAGGAGTTTTCATCTCCTTGTTAATATCATTCCAATTAACTATTTTCATTAGTGGCCGGTTATCACCTCATAATTTTGGGACGTTTTCCATAAGCCCATGGGAATCATATCTTTTCGTTGTTGATCATCCTTCAACTCCGTTAAATAGTTCTTTGTAAGGATGCTTTTCATATTCAAGTGTGGTGGGAGTTGTCATTTTCTTCTCCGTTCTTTTGTTCTAACGGTCTACCTTCTATTCTTTCGTTCCGGAGGCATTGCGATGTTGCTCTCTTCACCCATCATATTGTCAAGATCATGTTTTTTTCTTGCTTATCCATTTAACCAGAGTGTTGTGTTCTCATTCAAGTTCTTTTATCTTATCTAGTCTTGTGTCTCTTTTTAATCAGAGTGTTGCCCGGATTCTTTTATTCGTATTCCTTGTCCAACTAATTTTAACCGGAGTGGTTTCAAAGTCTATATTGTTCCTTGAGCTCTTGGTTCTGTCGTATTCCTTGTTTCTCTTTGCTAACGGAGTGTTTGCAATACCATTCATCTCCATTGTATTCTTTCTTTCAATTTGTTCAATCTCTCAAGGTTCGTGGTTTCACTCGTTTGTCAAAGAACCAACTTTGTTTTACCTCTTCCTCTTCCGCTTTTCTCTAGTGGCATCCCTAAATCTCGGGGCGAGATTTCTTGTCAGTGGAGGAGAGTTGTAATGATCCGAGACCGATGCTCCAGATACCTTTCATGTTTTGCTTGTCAGCTCTGTTATTTATTTGTTTGTTGCATTCATCATCGCATCATCCACATTTGCATCGGCAGTCCATTGCCGTCATATTTTAAAAAGCTTACATTCGCTCGTCATTAATGTTTCTCCTTTTGCCTTCATCACCTTCCCTCGGATTGCTTTGCCTTCGTTGACCGTTTCAAGACCAATCTTGTTCTTTGTTTTCCCTCTTGCCTAAACCGAAGTCTCTCTGTACAGTGCACATGACCCCTCGCGTGCGCGTCTAAAACTGCTCCGAACCCAAACCGTGCTGTTGTTACCGATGGATTCGGATCATCCCCAAACATCGCTAAGCATTTTCGGTTTCTTACTTGGTCTGCCTAACCTACTTTTCTCAGTCGTTCGATTATGATCAAAGGGTCCGATTAGCCCCTAACCTAAAATTCATTTGGTGTAAATAGTGGGCAACCCTAATTTCTAAGAAAGATGTCCCATCCATCCTCCTTCCCGCCGCCACCTACCTGCCTTCTCTCCCTCGGGATCCTCCCGATCCAGTTCCACCCGAGACCAATTGCAGCCTCCACCTTCTCCTCGTTTTCTCCTCCTGTCCAACCACCGCCGCCGCCCAAATCCTACAGGAGCCCAAGCTCCTCTGCCCGTGCACCCACCTCTCCCGCAACAACCTCCAGCTCCCTGCCCTCCCCTTCCCGCACGCCTTCCTCCTGCTTCGAGGAGCCACTCATGCTCGATCTCCACTACAGCCGCTGCTCAAGCCCCACGCCGCACCTCCAGTTCGTCTGCCGCCGTCCCCGGCGAGCTGCACCACCGACGGTCCGCGAACCAGGCCGCTCCCGCACCCCAGCCTCCTCACGCGCGAGCAGCAGCACAACCCCGAGCATCCCCACGCCTGCGTGCTCGCCTCCCCAACCACCTCGCCATGCCCTGCCTCTCCTTTGTCTCCTTTCCCTCTCCTTCCCTTGGTTCTCTCTCTTATTCACCGAGTCCCTCTTTCCCCGCGTTCCCCCATAGCAGATTCTAGCCATGGATGGGGGCCGAAGCCACCGACCGCTGCATGGAGCCTCGCCTGCGCTGCGTCCCCCACTGGACCTCCCCTGTTTCGCCTCCCGCACCAAGCTCCTCAAGTTCCGCCTCCACCTACCTGCCTTCTCTCCCTCGGGATCCTCCCGATCCAGTTCCACCCGAGACCAATTGCAGCCTCCACCTTCTCCTCGTTTTCTCCTCCTGTCCAACCACCGCCGCCGCCCAAATCCTACAGGAGCCCAAGCTCCTCTGCCCGTGCACCCACCTCTCCCGCAACAACCTCCAGCTCCCTGCCCTCCCCTTCCCGCACGCCTTCCTCCTGCTTCGAGGAGCCACTCATGCTCGATCTCCACTACAGCCGCTGCTCAAGCCCCACGCCGCACCTCCAGTTCGTCTGCCGCCGTCCCCGGCGAGCTGCACCACCGACGGTCCGCGAACCAGGCCGCTCCCGCACCCCAGCCTCCTCACGCGCGAGCAGCAGCACAACCCCGAGCATCCCCACGCCTGCGTGCTCGCCTCCCCAACCACCTCGCCATGCCCTGCCTCTCCTTTGTCTCCTTTCCCTCTCCTTCCCTTGGTTCTCTCTCTTATTCACCGAGTCCCTCTTTCCCCGCGTTCCCCCATAGCAGATTCTAGCCATGGATGGGGGCCGAAGCCACCGACCGCTGCATGGAACCTCGCCTGCGCTGCGTCCCCCACTGGACCTCCCCTGTTTCGCCTCCCGCACCAAGCTCCTCAAGTTCCGCCTCCGTCGTGGCCGTGGAGCTCGTCGGCGTCGTCCTCGCCTGCATCCGCCTCGCCCTCATCAGCAAGCTGCCGCAGCGTCTGGCCCTGCCATGGCGGCTCGGCCTCCCCTGCTTCCTGTGTTAACCGCCGCACCAAGTCCCAGTCTCGCGCTCGGCCTCTGGATCGATCGATCCATATGCCGCTTATTGCGTTAAGAAGTCGCCGTTTCGCACAGGATGCGGTTCACTTGGGCCGGCCCATTCGCTGTCCATCGCTGAATGAAAAAGATGCCAAAAAAGTCGCCAGTTCTGGAATCGAACCCGTGATCTCTACATGCGCCGGCTATGCGCTAGCCACCCCGCCAGGCTAGCTATTTGTGAAAGAGTGGCAGCGCCAACATAAAAGAACCAAACATAAGCAGCAAAAAAAAACAAATTCACAAAATTCCATAAAAACTTGTGGGCGTTGGATCGAACACAAAGTCCTCCTGCCATGAAAGCGCGTCCATAGCCACCGTATAACTGAGATTTAGTGCGTAAAGTGGCAGCCCGGTATATATGAACTATAATACGTGGTAGATTAAAACTTTTTACAAAAATGCCAAACAACATTTTTTTAAAGGAAATACTTTTTGAAACGAAAACATTATTTGGGACACTCAAAAAAGTTAAAAAATGGAACAAAAATTTAAATACGAATTTGAATAACATGAAGAATTTTTGAAATTCTTGAATAGCTTTGAATTTGTGAACAACATTTGGAACATTTTTTTGAAATTCCCATACATTTTTGCATTTGCAAACAAAATTTAAACATGTGAACAGTTTCTGTATTTGTGAACAAATTTTGGAAATGGGAACTTTTTTTGAAACAAAATGCTTTTTGTTTTGTGAATAAAACATTAAAAGGTGAACAGTTTCTGAAACGATGCAAACAATTTTTTAAAGCAAGAACAATTTTTTAATGTTGAGAATAAATTTTGAAATGGAGAATAAATTTGGAAGCTCGAACAATTTTTGAAAGCACGAACAATTTTTGAATGTTGAGAATAAATTTTGAAATGGAGAATAAATTTGGAAGCTCGAACAATTTTTGAAAGCACGAACAATTTTTGAATGTTGAGAACAAATTTTGAAATGGAGAACAACTTTAGAAGCGCGAACAATTTTTTAAAGCACGAACAATTTTTGAATGTTGAGAACAAATTTTGAAATGGAGAACAAATTTAGAAGCATGGACAAATTTTTAAAGCACGGACAATTTTTGAATGTTGAGCACAAATTTTGAAATGGAGAACAAATTTAGAAGTGCGAACAATTTTTTAAAGCACGAACAATTTTTGAATGTTGAGAACAAATTTTGAAATGGAGAACAAATTTAGAAGCGCGGACAATTTTTTAAAGCACGAACAAATTTTGAATGTTGAAAACAAATTTTGAAATGGAGAACAAATTTGGTAGTGCGAATTTGAAATGGGAAGATTTTTTGAAACTCCCAAACATAATTTGAAATGTGAACAAAAAGAAAACAAAAAGAGAAGAAAAAGGAATTAAAAATGAAATAAAGAAACAGAAAAACGAAGAAAGAAAAAAAAACAGGAAAAACAACAAAGAAAAAGCAAACAGAAAAAACCAGTGAAAACCCGGTTCAAGAACCTTCTAGAAGGTTCCCAAAACCGTTCAGGAACCCTCCAGAAGGTTCCCAAAACCGGAAGCTGCAGCGCCAGCGCTATCTCCTAACTGGGCCGGCCCATCTTGATCGCTATCGCTAGCTCTCTGTGCGAAGCCTCGACAAGTCGACGCAGCGAGCGTCCAATAGGATTTTCCTCCTCAACCGGCCTACCTCCTCCACCGAACGGGCCAATGGCCCATGGTGAGCAGCCCAACTGCCTCAATGCACTGTTCAATTTCGGCCCGATTCATGTTTTTTCACGGAACGAATTTAGCTATTTTGTCCAGAAACTGCATATTTACAGTTTGCCCCTGTTGTTCATGCATTTAATATCTCACCAACCATGCATCCAAATTAAACAATCTTTATATGTAAAATGCTTAGAATTGCATGTACTTTCAAAATTTTCCACTTTCATCCATGTAAAAAATGTTTAAATTGATGTATGCATTTTTGTGCATAAATGACATGTTAAAATGGTTTATTTCATAATTAAATAACCATAGCTCCGACTCTAATAAACTATATATGTAAATGGGGTAGAAAAATGCATGGATTAACATGATGGCATTACTTTGCATGTTTAATAACTCTAAAATTCTGTATAGGGCAGAACAGTACCATAACCAAAATATGCACATGGAGATTTTTCGGACTTGTTGTTTGTTATTCCGGCCTCATTTAAACTTTCCTAGATGTGTAGTTTACATATGCTTCACCTTTTGCCATATTTAACAACATTTAATATTGTTGGGTACATAAATAAGAGTGAACAAAATATTTGAATGTGGTGTTTCGTCAATATGCAACTCGTTGCATATTGAGCTCCACTTAATTTGTAGTATTGTTTGTTGCACTTTGCCATGCCATGCCTCATTAAATGGATATGCATCATACTTGATTGTGCATCTTGTTTATGCCTGTTGGTTTACTATGTCGCTTGCTTCTTTTCGGTTGCGCTTCTCCTTGTTAGTTCCGGTTACGTTGCGATTGTGAGGACCCGTTCGACTACATTGGTTCGTCTACTTCATGGACTCGTTCTTCTTCCTAGCGGGATTTTAGTCAAGATGACCGTCACCTTGGATCTCACTACTATATTTGCTATGGTAGTTATCTCGATGCCATCGTTTTGTCGTGCTACCTACCACTTGTTTATCAAGCCTCCCAAATTGCCATGATAGCCTCTAGCCTTTTCACCCTTCCTAGCAAACCATTGTTTGGCTATGTTACCGCTTTGCTCAGCCCCTCTTATAGCCTTGCTAGTTGCAGGTGCAGTTGCAGGTTGTTTCATGTTGGGACATGGATATCATTGGATATCACAATATCTCTTATTTAATTAATGCATCTATATACTTGGTAAAGGGTGGAAGGCTCGGCCTTTTGCCTGGTATTTTGTTCCACTCTTGCCGCCTTAGTTTTCGTCATACCGGTGTTATGTTCCGTGATTTTGCGTCGCTAACATGGTGAGGGTTTATGGGCCCCTCTTGACAGTTCGCTTTGAATAAAACTCTTCCAGCAAGGCCCAACATTGGTTTTACCATTTGCCTAATAACAACTAAAAACTTGCATAGGGACCTACCGGCCCCCGAGGTCTCTTAATCAACCCCCCCCCCCAGGCCAGTGCTCCTCATGAGTGTTGGTCCAACCTGTCAACCGCCGGTGGCCGTCAGGGGCAACTCTGTGATTGGCCTACCGGAAGTTTGGACAATCCGGTTATGACTCGAGACGAGATACGCGCGGCTACTATCAGGGTGTCGGCACACCGGGAGATCTTGCTGGACTTGCTTTACCATTGTCAAAATGTCTTGTGCACCGGGATTCCGAGTCCGATCGGAGGGTCCCGCGATGGAGGATTGTCTCTGCGGATCTTGAGCTTGTCATGGGCTATGTTGGGACACCCCTGCAGGGTTTAAACTTTCGAGAGCCATGCCTGCGGTTATGTGGCAGATGGGAATTTGTTAATATACGGTTGTAGTAAACTTGAAGTAAATTCAATAAAATACACCAACCACGTGCGTAACCGTGATTGTCTCTTTTTAGGGAAGTTTGAGAGGAGAACACGGTTGGGTTATGTTTGAACGTAAGTAGTTCAGGATCACTTATTGATCATTAATAGTTTGCGACCGTTTGCATAGTTTCTCATCTTACTCTTGTACCCGTATGTTAGCCACCATACATGCTTAGCCGCTTGCTGCAACCTCACCACTTATCCTTTTCCATACCCATTAACCTTTGCTAGTCTTGATACCCATGGTAATGGGGTTGCTGAGTCCTCATGGCTCACAGATTACTACAATAACAGTTGCAGGTACAGGTAATGCGATGATCTAACACGAGTGCGATGCTTGCTTGTTTGGAGTTCTCCTTCTTTGACCAAGGGATAGGTTCCTGGTGGGGGAGCCTGGGATTAGTAGGGTGGATGTCATTCTCCTTTTTCGTTTGATTTCATCCGTAGTCGGATCCTGCTCTTCTGTATGATGGTTGCTATCTATTGATGTATTGTTGTATGAATGTTGTAACTTGTGGCGAGTGTAAGCCTTTATATTGTATTCTCATCTATTCAGTACATGGTATGTTGTAATGATATCCACCTTGTTATGCACCCGAAATGAGATTGTGCCCCGAGCATGAGTTCATCTCGTGATTGGGATAGAATCGCATCTTGGGCGCGACAATGCATTAGAGACAACTGCTTTCACGTTAAATAGGGCACCGTCTAAATCCATTGAGACGACACCGTATGAACTGTGGTTTGGCAAGAAATATAAGCTATCGCTTCTTAAAGTTTGGGGTTGCGATGCTTATATGTGAAAAAGCTTCGGCCCGATAAGCTCGAACCCAAATTGGAGAAGTGCGTCTTCATAGGATACCCTAAGGAAACAATTGGGTACAGTTTCTACCACAAATCCGAAGGCAAGATATTTGTTGCCAAGACTAAAAACTTTCTAGAGAAGGAGTTTCTCTCGAAAGAAGTGAGTGGGAGGAAAGTAGTACTTGATGAGGTAATTGTACCTTCTCTCGAACTAGAAAATAGCTCATCATAGAAAACCGTTCCCGTGATGCCTACACCAAATAGAGAGGAAGCTAATGATGATGATCATGAAACTTCAGATCAATTTAGTACCAAACCTCATAGGTCAACCAGAGCACGTTCCACACCAGAGTTGTATGGTAACCCTGTTCTAGAAGTCATGTTACTAGACCATGACGAACCTACGAACTATGAAGAAGCTATGATGAGCCCAGATTCCGATAAATGGCTTGAGGCCATGAAAGATAGGATCCATGTATGAGAACAAAGTGTGGACTTTGGTTGACTTGCTCGATGATCGGCGAGCCATAGAGAATAAATCGATCTTCAAGAAGAAGACTGACGTTGATGGTAATGTTACTATCTACAAAGCTCGACTTGTCACGAAAGATTTTCGACAAGTTCAAGGAGTTGACTACGATGAGACTTTCTCATCCGTAGTGATGCTTAAGTCTTTCCGAATCATTTTAGCAATTACCACATTTTATGATTATGAAATCCGGCAAATGGACATCAAAACTGCATTCCTTAATGGATTTCTTAAGGAAGAGTTGTATATGATGCAACCAGAAGGTTTTGTCGATCCTGAAGGTGCTAACAAAGTGTGCAAGCTCTAGCAATCCATCTATGGACTGGTGTAAGCATCTCGGAGTTGGAATATACGCTTTGATGAGGTGATCAAAGCATATGGTTTTATACAAACATTCGGAGAAGCCTATGTTTACAAGAAAGTGAGTGGGAGCTTTGTAGCATTTCTAATATTATATGTGGATGACATATTGCTGATTGGAAATGATATAGAATTTCTAGATAGCATAAAAAGATACTTGAATGAAAGTCTTTCAATGAAATACCTCTGTGAAGCTGCTTATATATTGGGCATCAAGATCTATAGAGATAGATCAAGACACTTATTTGGACTTTCACAAAGCACATACCTTGATAAAGTTTTGAAGAATTTCAAAATGGACCAGTCAAAGAAAGGGTTCTTGCCTATGTTACAAGGTGTGAAGTTGAGTCAGACTCAATGCCCGACCAGTGCGGAAGATAGAGAGAAAATGGAAGTCATTCGCTATGCCTCAACCATAGGTTCTATCAGGTATGCTATGCTGTATACCAAACATGTTGTGTGCCTTGCTATAAGTTTAGCAGGGAGGTACCAAAGTAATCTAGGAGTGGATCACTGGACAACGGTCAAGAACATCCTAAAGTACCTGAAAAGGACCAAGGATACGTTTCTCGTTTATGGAGGTGACACAGATCTCATCGTAAATGGTTACGTCCATGCTAGCTTTGACACTATTCCGGATGACTCTAAGTCACAAACCGGATACGTATTTATATCGAATGATGGAGCTGTCAGTTGGTGCAGTTCCAAGCACAACATCATGGCGGGATCTACATGTGAAGCGAAGTACATAGCTGCTTCAGAAGCAACAAATGAAGGAGTCTAGATGAAGTAGTTCATATCCGATCTAGGTGTAATATCTAGTGCATCGGGTCCAATGAAAATATTTTGTGACAATACTGTAGCAATTGCCTTAGCGAAGGAATCGAGATTTCACAAAAGAACCAAACACATCAAGAGACGCTTCAACTCCATCTGTGATCAAGTCAAGGAGGGAGACACTGAGATTTGCAAAATACATTCAGATCTGAGTGTAGCAGACCCGTTGACTAAGCCTCTTCCATGAGAAAAACATGATCGACACCAAGACTCCATGGGTGTTAGAATCATTAGAATGTAATCTACATTATCGACTCTAGTGCAAGTGGGAGACTAAAGGAAATATGCCTTAGAGGCAATAATAAAGTTGTTATTTTTCTATTTCCTTATATCATGATAAATGTTTATTATTCATGCTAGAATTGTATTAACCGAAAACTTGAAACATGTGTGGATACATAGACAAAACACCGTGTCCCTAGTAATCCTCTACTAGACTAGCCCGTTAAACAAAGATGGTTAAGTTTCCTAACCATAGGCATGTGTTGTCATTTGATGAATGGGATCACATCGTTAGGAGAATGATGTGATGGACAAGACCCATCTGTTAGCTTAGCATATTGATCGTTCAATTTTATTGCTATTGCTTTCTGCATGTCATATACATATTCCTTTGACTATGAGATTATGCAACTCCCGAATACCGGAGGAATACCTTGTGTGCTATCAAACTTCACAACGTAACTTGGTGATTATAAAGATGCTCTACTGGTATCTTTGAAGGTGTTTTTTGGGTTGGCATAGATCGAGATTAGGATTTGTCACTCTGAGTATCGGAGAGGTATCTTTAGGCCCTCTCGGTAATACACATCATAAGAAGCCTTGCAAGCAAAGTGACTAATAAGTTAGTTGCTCGATGATGTATTACAGAATGATTAAAGAGACTTGCCAATAACGAGATTGAACTAGGTATATGGATACCAATGATCGAATCTCGGGCAAGTAACATACCGATGACAAAGGGAATAACATATGTTGTCATAACGGTTCGACCGATAAAGATCTTCATAGAATATGTGGGAACCAATATGAGCATCCAGGTTCTGCTATTGGTTATTGACCAGAGAGGTGTCTCGGTCATGTGTACATAGTTCTCGAACCCGTAGGGTCCGCACGGTTAACATTCGATGACGATTTAGTATTATATGAGTTATGTGATTTGGTGACCGAATGTTGTTCGGAGTCTCGGATGAGATCACGGACATGACGAGGAGTCTCGAAATGGTTGAGAGGTAAATATTGATATATAGGATGATAGTATTCGGACACCGGAAGTGTTCCGGGTAGTATCGGGTATTTATCAGAGTACGGAACCCCCAGGGGAAGATATGGGCCATAAGAGGGGAGCACACCTTCCCACAAGGGGTGGCGCGCCTGCTACCTCTTGAGCTTGCGTTGGTTTTTCCCTTGAAGAGGGAAGGGTGATGCAGCAAAGTAGAGTAAGTATTTCCCTCAGTTTTGAGAACCAAGGTATCAATCGAGTAGGAGACAACGCAACAAGCCACCGAATATCTGCACAAACAAACACCAACTTGCACCCAACGCGGCAAAGGGGTTGTCAATCCCTTCATGGTTATTTGCAAAGTGAGATCTGATATAGATGGATAAACGGTAAAGTAATATTTTTGGTATGCTTGGTTTATGGAACGGAAAGTAAAAGATTGCAAAAGAAAGAAAATCGGAACTAAAATTGTAGATCGGGAACTTATATGATGGAAAATAGAGTTGGGGGCCATAGGTTTCACTAGAGGCTTCTCTCAATATAGAAAATAATACGGTGGGTGAACAAATTACTGCCGAGCAATTGATAGAAAAGCGCAAAGTTATGACGATATCTAAGGCAATGATCATGAATATAGGCATCACGTCTGTGTCAAGTAGACCGAAATGATTCTGCATCTACTACTATTACTCCACACATCGACCGACTCCTGCCTGCATCTAGAGTATTAAGTTCATAAGAACAGAGTAACACATTAAATAAGATGACATGATGTAGCGGGATTAACTCAAGCAATATGATGAAAACCCCATCTTGTTATCCTCGATGGCAACAATACAATACGTGTCGGTTCCCCTTCTGTCACTAGGATCGAGCACCGCAAGATTGAACCCAAAGCTAAGCACTTCTCCCATTGCAAGAAAAACCAATCTAGTTGGCCAAACCAGATCGATAGTTTGAAGAGACTTGCAAAGATATCAAATCATGCATATAAGAATTCAGAGGAGATTCAAATAATATTCATAGATAAGCTGATCATAAATCCACAATTCATCGAATCTCGGCAAACACACCGCAAAAGAGTATTGCATCGAATAGATCTCCAAGAACATCCATGAGATACATGGTATTGAGAATCAAAGAGAGAGAAGAAGCCATCTAGCTACTAGCTATGGACCCGTAGGTCTGTGGCAAACTACTCACGCTTCATCGGAGAGGCAATGGTGTTGATATAGAAGCCCTCCATGATCGAATCCCCCTCCGGCAGGATGCCGGAAAAGGCCCCTAGATGGGATCTCATGGCTAAAGAAGGTTGCGGTGGTGGAAAAGTGGTTTCGTGGCTCCCATGGAAGTTTTTAGGATATTTGAGAATATATAGGAGGAAGATCTAGGTCAGGGGGTCACCGAGGGGCCACAAGGTTGGGGGGCGCGCCCTACCCCCTGGGTGTGACCTCCACCATTGTGGCCGCCTCGTGGCTCTTCTGACTTGCACTCCAAGTCTCCTAGGTGTCTTCTGGTCCAAGAAAAATCATCGCGAAATTTTTATTCCGTTTGGACTCTGTTTGGTATTCCTTTTCAGCGAAACTCTAAAACAAGGAAAAAACATAAACTGACACTGGGCTCTAGGTTAATAGGTTAGTCCCAAAAATCATATAAAATAGCATATTAATGCATATAAATCATCCAAAATAGATAATATAATAGCATGGAACAATAAAAAATTATAGATACATTGGAGACGTATCAAGCATCCCCAAGCTTAATTCCTGCTCGTCCTCGAGTAGGTAAATGATAAAAACAGAATTTTTGATGTGGAATGCTACCTAACATATTTATCCATGTAATTCTCTTTATTGTGGCATGAATGTTTAGATCCATAAGATTCAAAACAAAATTTTAATATTGACATAAAAACAATAATACTTCAAGCATACTAACAAAATAATTATGTCTTCTCAAAATAACATGGCCAAAGAAAGCTTATCCCTACAAAATCATATAGTCTAGCTATGCTCCATCTTCATCACACAAAACATTCAAATCAGGCACAACCCCGATGACAAGTGAAGCAATTGTTTCATACTTTTGATGTTCTCAAACCTTTTCAACTTTCATGCAATACACGAGCGTGAGGCATGGACATGGCACTATAGGTGGAATAGACGGTGGTCGTGGAGAAGACAAAAAGAAGGAGACGGTCTCACATCAACTAGGCGTATCAACGGGTTATGAATATGCCCATTAATAGATATCAATGTGAGTGAGTAGGGATTTCCATGCAACGGATGCACTAGAGCTATAAGTTTATGAAAGCTCAAAAAGAAAACTAAGTGGGTGTGCATCCAACTTGCTTGCTCATGAAGACCTAGGGCGTTTTGAGGAAGCCCATCATTGGAATATACAAGCCAAGTTCTATAATGAAAAATTCCCACTAGTATATGAAAGTGATATCATAGGAGACTCTCTATCATGAAGATCATGGTGCTACTTTGAAGCACAAGTGTGGCAAAAAGGATAGTAACATTTTCCCTTCTCTCTTTTTCTCTTTTTTTCTTTTTTTTTCTTTTTGGGCCTTCTCCTTTTTTATTTGGCCTTTCTCTTTTTTTATTTCCTCACATGGGACAATGCTCTAATAATGAAGATCATCACACTTTTATTTACTTACAACTCGGGATGTGCAATGAATCAAGAGCGACATGTATAAAAATGATGAACGGTGGCTTTGCCACAAATACGATGTCAACTATATGATCATGCAAAGCAATATGACAATGATGGAACGTGTCATAATAAACGAAACGGTGGAAAGTTGCATGGCAATATATCTCGGAATGGCTATGGAAATGCCATAATAGGTAGGTATGGTGGCTGTTTTGAGGAAGGATATGTGGTGGGTTGATGATACCGGCGAGAGTTGCGCTGTACTAGAGAGGCTAGCAATGGCGCAAAGGTGAGAGTGCGTATAATCCATGGACTCAACATTAGTCATAAAGAACTCACATACTTATTGCAAGATATATTAGTCATCGAAACAAAGTACTACCACATGCTCCTAGGGGGATAGATTGGTAGGAAAAGACCATGCTCGTCCCCGACCGCCACTCATAAGGAAGACGATCAAAAACATCTTGAGGGAGTCCTGGATTAGGGGGTCTCCGGACAGCTGGACTATCTCCATTGGCCGGACTGTTAGACTATGAAGATACAAGATTGGAGACTTCGTCTCATGTCCGGATGGGACTCTACTTGGCGTGGAAGGCAAGCTAGGAAATACGGATATGGATATCTCCTCCTTTGTAACCAACCTTGTGTAACCCTAACCCTCTTCGGTGTCTATATAAACCGAAGGGTTTTAGTCCGTAGGATAACAACCACAACATACAATCATACCATAGGCTAGCTTCTAGGGTTTAGCCTCTCTGATCTCATGGTAGATCTACTCTTGTACTACCCATATCATCAATATCAATCAAGCAGGACGTAGGGTTTTACCTCCATCAAGAGGGCCCGAACCTGGGTAAAACATCGTGTCCCCTGCCTCCTATTACCATCCGGCCTAGACGCACAGTTCGGGACCCCCTACCCGAGATCCGCCGGTTTTGACACCGACATTGGTGCTTTCATTCAGAGTTCCTCTGTGTCGTCGCCGTTAGGCTTGATGGCTCCTACTATCATCGATAGCGATGCGGTCCAGGGTGAGACTTTTCTCCCCGAACAGATCTTCGTATTCGGCGGCTTTGCATTACGGGCTATTTCGCTTGGCCATCTGGAGCAAATTGAAAGCTACGCCCCTGGCCATCAGGTCAGATTTGGAAGTTTGAACTACACGGCCGACATTCGCGGAGACTTGATCTTCGACGGATTAGAGCCACAGCCGGGCGCGCCGCACTGTCATGATGGGTATGACCTAGCTCTGCCGCCGAACAGTACCCCAGAGGCCGCGCCCATATCAGCTCCGACCCTTAGCTCGGAGCCAACTGTGCCAGGCGAGGATGGGTGGTTAGACACCGCCTCAGGGGCTGCAGTCTCAACGGCGATCGAGCCGAACACCAGCCTAACCCTCTGCGCCGCCCGTGACTCAAAGGTGTCGGACTCTTTTCCGGACTCTGAACCATCTGCGCCCCTGCCAATCGAATCCGATTGGGCGCCGATCATGGAATTCACCGCCGCGGATATCTTTCAGCACTCGCCCTTCGGCGACATTATGAATTCACTAAGGTCTCTCTCTTTGTCAGGAGAGCCCTGGCCGGATTATGGCCAACAGGATTGGGATGCGGACGACGAAGAAATTTGACACCCACCCACCACCCACTTCATAGCCACTGTCGATGATTTAACCGACATGCTCGACTTTGACTCCGAAGAGATCGACGGTATGGATGACGATGTAGGAGACGAACATGAACCAGCACCTATAGGGCACTAGAAAGCCACCTGGTCATATGACATATACATGGTGGATACACCCATAGAAGGCAATGGTGACGGGATAGCGGAGGATGACCCCTCCAAGAAGCAACCCAAACGCCGACGTCAGCGGCGCCGCTCTAAGTCCCGTCAAAGCAAAAGTGGTGATACCGGCACAGGAGATAATAACACTTCGGATAGTGCCGAAGAAAACAACAAACCCCTCCAGCAAGATTTAGAGCAGGAGGATGGAGGAGCCAGCTCTCCTGAGAGAGCGGCAGACGGAGAGGAGGAGGATGACAATCACATGCCCCCCTCCGAAGACAAGGCAAGCCTCAGCGACAATGAATTCGCCATACCAGAGGATCCCGTCGAACAAGAGTGCTTCAAGCGCCGGCTCATGGCCACGACAAATAGCCTGAAGAAAAAGCAGCAACAGCTTCAAGATGATCAAGATCTGCTAGCTGACAGATGGAATGAAGTCCTCGCGGCCGAGGAATATAAACTCGAGCACCCCTCCAAGAGTTACCCAAGGCGCAGGTTACTACCCCGACTGGAGGAAGAAGCGTATGATACGGCTGATCGGCCACCTCATGGCCGCGATAGAGAGGCATTCCAGCCAAAAGCTCAGCCTCCACCCCAACGCCATGCAAATAAAAAGGCATGGGGAGATACGCCAGACATGCGAGACATATTGGAGGACAAGGAAAAGCATACAAAATCGATCTACGGATCACGAGGGCGCACCACTCTGCGAGACGACAAACGTCATGCTGGATACAGTAAAAGCAAATCCGGCCGGGCCAAACACAGCGGGCAAGACCCATTCGAGCTACATCGCGATATAGCCCAATACAGAGGTGCCGCACACCCCTTATGCTTCACAGAAGAAGTAATGGAACATCAATTCCTAGAAGGTTTCAAACCTGTAAATAATGAATCATACGACGGCACAACAGATCCCGCAGTATGGATTGAGGATTTCCTCCTCCACATCCACATGGCCCGCGGTGATGACTTACACGCCATCAAATACCTCCCACTAAAGCTCAAAGGACCAGCGCGTCATTGGCTTAATAGCTTGCCAACGGACTCCATTAGCTGTTGGGAAGATCTGGAAGCCGCATTCCTCGACAACTTTCAGGGCACTTATGTGCGACCACCAGACGCCGATGATTTGAGCCACATAATTCAGCAGCCAGAAGAGTCAGCCAGGCAATTCTGGACTTGGTTCCTTACAAAGAAAAATTAAATCGTCGACTGTCCGGATGCGGAGGCCTTAGCGGCTTTCAAGCACAACATCCGAGACGAGTGGCTAGCCCGGAACCTTGGTCAGGAAAAGCCGAAATCTATGGCAGCTCTCACGACGCTCATGACCCACTTTTGTGCGGGAGAAGACAACTGGCTGGCTCGCAGTAATAACATATCAAAGAACCATGGTACCTCAGATACCAAGGACGGCAATAGCAGGTCATGTCACAACAAGCATAAGCGCCGCATTAACAGCGAAAATAGTGAGGATACGGCAGTCAATGCCGGATTCAAAGGCTCTAAACCCGGTCAGCGGAAAAAGCCATTCAAACAAAGTACGCCGGGTCCGTCCAGCTTGGACCGTATACTCGATCGCTCATGTCAAATACACGACACCCCAGACAAGCCAGCCAATCACACCAACAGGGATTGTTGGGTGTCCAAGCAGGCCGACAAGTTAATTGCCGAAAACAAGGACAAGGGGCCGCATAGCGATGACGAGGAGGAGCCCCGACAGCCGCACACTGGAGGACAGAAGAGGTTTCCTCCGCAAGTGCGGACGGTGAACATGATATACGCAACCCACATCCCCAAGAGGGAGCGGAAGCGTGCGCTCAGGGACGTATATGCGTTGGAGCCAGTCGCCCCAAAGTTCAACCCTTGGTCCTCCTGTCCGATCACCTTCGATCGTAGGGACCACCCCACTAGTATCCGTCATGGTGGATTCGCCGCACTGGTCCTAGACCCAATCATCGACGGATTTCACCTCACTTGAGTCCTTATGGACGGCGGCAGCAGCCTGAACCTGCTTTATCAGGACACAGTGCACAAAATGGGTATAGACCCCTCAAGGATCAAACCCACAAAAACGACCTTTAAGGGCGTCATTCCAGGTATAGAGGCCCATTGCACAGGCTCAATTACACTGGAAGTTGTCTTCGGATCCCTGGATAACTTCCGAAGCGAAGATTTAATCTTTGATATAGTCCCGTTCCGCAGTGGTTATCATGCGCTGCTCGGGCGAACCACATTTGCTAGATTCAATGCGGTACCGCATTATGCATACCTCAAGCTCAAGATGCTAGGACCTCGCGGAGTTATTACAGTCAATGGAAACACAGAGCGCTCTCTCCGAACAGAGGAGCGCACCGCATCCCTCGCAGCAGAAACACAAAGCAGCCTCTCAAGGCAATCAACTAGTTCGGCGCCTCACAGCCCGGACACCTTCAAGCGCGCTCGGGGCAATCGGCAAATAGACCGCCTGGCGCGATCTGAGCTCGCGTAGCAATACGCCAGCCACCCCAATCCCAGCCCAGCGGCGAAACTCGTGCCGCGCGTACATAATTACGCATTAAAAATACCATGGGCACAGGTGGGGAGGGGGGCACAACTGCGGCATGCCCCAAGACGCGGCCTAAACCGCACTAGGGGCTTCCCGTTCGGTTATTTTTTCTTTTTCTTTCAGGACCTTAATCTCTAGAAACACTGTCCGGCAGCACTATTGCCGAACACATGATGCAGCAACCAAGGAGGCAGACAACTACGTTATACCACGGAATTCGCAGGTTGATTACAGTAATGAGTGAAATATTCAATTTAATATCATTCCTCAGCTTGCCCTTGGAAGGGACATAGTCCTACTTTTTGCTTATCGCACTATCTGTATCACTCTGCTTTAACGCAATTTTTTAATAAACAATGCATGACATTACGACTATTGCATTCTTGTTATATATATATATATATATATATATATATATCTATGTGTTCATTAATGACGTCTTGCGACCGTACACTATGGTACGGCCAATACACTAGGGGCTTGCGTACCCCACAATGCGGTGTGAAAAGTCCGAACACTTTCACAAGTGCGGCACCCCGAACTTATAGCATTATATGCATCAGCTCCGAATCATGTCTTTGGTCAAATGTTGGGTTTGCCCGGCTCCTATGTTTTGGTACCTTACATTCCGCTATATCGGCTAAGGTAGCGCTAGGAGAACTACTGCGATTGTGCCCCGGTTCTACTGGGTTCAGCACCTCAGTAGAGAAAGCTAAAACTGACTGTCATGATAAGGCGAGAGACTGGTCGCTGTTCGGCGAGGTTTTCAAGTCCCTAAAGACTTATGCCACTTAGAGCGAGGGGCCGGCCCTATCCGGCTTAAAGGCGTGTATCGCGCCCTGAATTCAGCCTTTCGAATACCAGGGGCTTCGCCAAAATTTAAAATTATAGAATTCTATGGCTAAGTGAGAGTGATAAAGCATCATTAGTCCGGTTGCCTTGTTCGCTGTGCTGAGCACCTCTCTCGAAGGACCCAAACATGGGAACAAGAGTGCTCGGGTTTATCCCGAACACCCCAGCACTCGTGGCATGGGGGCAGAAGCCGAGGACTAGCCATCTCTTAGATTGGATAAACAACCAAACAGAAGGTAATATTTTAAATTCCAACAAGCGTTGCATAGCGCATATGAAACAAGTTTTCATACATACAGGATAAAACGAGCAAGTCTCATTCAAACATTACATCTTTTGAACACTCGTCCGCGATGAGACGGGCACCCGGCAGAACACCCTTGTAGTACATCTCGGGGTGGCGGTGCTCCTTGCCCTCTGGCGGCCCCTCCTTGATCAGCTTCACGACGTCTAGCTTGACCCACTGTGATTTCACACGGGCGAAAGCCCGGCGTGCACCTTCAATGCAGACAGATCGCTTGACGACCTCCAGCTGCGGGCAGGCATCCACAAGCCGCCTCACCAGGCCGAAGAAGCTGTTCGGAAGGGCGTCGCCAGGCCACAGCCGGACTATAAAGCTCTTCATGGCCTGATCGGCCGCCTTATGTAGCTCGACCATCTGCTTCAGCTGGTCGCTCATTGGCACCGGATGTTCGGCCTCAGCATACTGAGACCAGAACAGCTTCTCCGTCGAGCTTCCGTCCTCGGCCTGGTAAAATTGTGCGGCATCAGACACACTGCGGGGCAAATCTGCGAATGCTCCTGAAGAGCTCCGAATCCGGGTAAGTAATCGGTAAGTTACTTTTACATGCTTGCTTTGCATATAGAAAGCCTTACCCGCCGCTATCTTCTTCATCGCGTCGATCTCTTGGAGGGCCTTTTGGGCTTCGGCCTTGGCACTTTTTACACTCTCGAGGGCCGCGGCAAGCTCAGACTCCCGCGTCTTGGAGTCAAGCTCCAACGCCTCGTGCTTCGCCTCAAGAGCCTGGAGCTCTTGCTGCACCTCGCCCACCCGAGCCTCGTGCTTCTCTCGCTTGGTGCGCTCCTTGGCCGTTTTATCTTCGGCCTTGGTTAGCGCTTGCTTCAGGGTCGCCACCTCGGCCATGGCCCCTAGCAAACATACGATGATCCTGTCATTTTGCAATCGCGTCCTCTTTTATATATACATAAGACATGGTATTACTTACCCTTGTTCTCCTTGAGCTGCCTCTTGGCAAGGCCGAGTTCTTTCCTGGACCCCTCGAGGTCCTGCTTCAGTACGGCGACCTTCGCAGTTAGTGCGGCGGACGCCAGCAGTGAAGCCTGCATATGCATATTGACACACTTATATTAGACTCCTACGATATTATTTGATCCATTGTTCAGATTTTCTTTGTGAACACCGAACAAAGCATCAGGGGCTACTGTCTATGCGGTAATATTTCTAGTACAATTTAAAACACTTACCTCGAAGCCTGTTAGAAGGCTGGCACAGGCTTCAGTCAATCCGCTCTTGGCGGACTGAACCTTCTGGATCACCGCACTCATGATAGTGCGGTGCTCCTCGTCGATGGAAGCGTTGCAAAGCGCTTCCAGCAGATTGTCGGGCGCCTCTGGATGGACAGAGGTCACCGGCACAGGCGTCTCGCCCCTCTTAGAAGGAGGCCGCCTGCCCGAGCCTGGAACCGCTGGAGGTTCCGGCGCGGTGTTCGGCTGAGGGCCGAACTCGGAGCTCTCAGGGGCCCCATCCCCTCGGCTCTCAGAGTCCGGAAGGTCGCCTTGAGGTGCCTCCAGGACTGTCTCCCCTCGATCCGGTGCCTCTTGAGACAACACCTCGGCGTCGTCGGCTGGATGAGGGGAGGTGGCGGTCGGGACTGGATTGCTATCCATGTCCGACGAGCCCAAGGAGCCATCCGATGATACATCGATACTGGCTCGTGGCGGCCTGCATAATTGCGTTCGGCGTTAGGGAAAGCAATGCAACAAAGGAATCCTATGATTTACTCTGGTATCCAAATACTTGTGATCTCCCCGGGGGCTTGACTCTGGGCAACCACTCGTCTTCGCCTTCGTCGGCGGCGGTGGAACTGTCCGGAAGGAGAGTCCTACCCTTCTTGGACCCTCCGGCCTCCCCAGTTGGGGCGGCCTTCCTTTTCTTGTCTCCCCCGCCTAGAGGGGGAGCATCTTCTTCTTCCTCCTCGTCTTCGGGGGAGGAGTGTGCCGCAGATTTATCGGACGATGAGTCCGATAACACCTGGCGCCGGGAACTCTTTCGGGTTCCCTTGGCCTTCTTGGTCTTCTCCAGCACCTTGTAAGGAGGCGGAGCCAACATCTTCGTCAGGAGAGCGGCCGCAGTATCTTCGGGCAAAGGGGCCGTACAGTCGATCTGTGTCAGGACCCCGATTCTAAGCCACATCGATCTAGCCGGTAAAACCTCATATCACTTTGCGGCCTCACTCACGGTATCCCACGGGTGTCGCCTCACCATGGCCCGGGACCGTTCGCGACTTTTGGCTCGCGTATATGACAATGTCGCTAGCATCCATATGATCGAGAACCCGGGCCGACATGGCTAGTCGTGAACCCAAAGCGGCACAGACCTATGGAGACACGCATACATGAATCACATCGAACATGTCGGTCATCAACGAGTGATTCCGGGCTGTAACACTGGGCTAACAGGACTCCGGGGATCCCGGGCTGTAGCAGGCTAGACAGGACTCCGGAGATCACCACGTGACATTTCCCCGAAGGGACAGACATAGGGACGAAGTGAAACACATGCCGGCCAGTCAAGTGTCCTGAACAGTAGTGCTGGGCTAGCAGGACTCCGGTAAACCGGGCTGTAGCGGACTACTATGGCTCGAGGAACACTAGACTACATTTCCCCATAAGAAAGGCTGCGAAGGACAAACAACTAGATTGTCGGATCCCACCCATACCAAGCATTTCAATCATACACACAATATGCCCGATATGAGTACATACAACATGGCATCACAACAAAACTCTACAACTCAAGTACTTTATTTAAAGGCTCCAGGGAGCCATACATAACATATTCATACAGATAGGGGTCACATGACCCGACACTCAAGTCATACAGTCATACAAGCACATGCGGAAGCAACTAGTCTGAGTACAGACTCTAGAAAGAAAGAAGGCTTCTCGAAGCCTGTCTATCTACATAGGCCCCTCCATGGCCTGGATCACCACCTGGGTGGCTAGTCACTCGTCGACATCAAGGTCTAAGTAAAACCCATCGGAGGGGGCAGTGTTGTCGTCTGAAAACAATAAATAAGCAAACATGAGTACAAAGGTACTCAGCAAGTCTTACATAAGAACCTACTATACATGCTCATTCTCAAGAAGGTGGTGGGGTTTATGCAGCAAGCCAGCTTTGACTCTTGGCTAAGCTATCCTACGGAACCTTTTAGCAAAATAGTTTTCGCACACGAGTCCACTACTCACCAACACAATACTCCACCGTGGATCCTCCCTCGTATCCTGCGAGAGGGCCATCCTCGGTACTCACACTTATCTTGAGTCTTTTAGTAGTATCCATTAACTTGTCTATGAACTGTATAGGCAACCAAGTAGTCCTTTACCGCGGATGCGGCTATTCGAATAGTTTTATACCCTGCAGGGGTGTACTTCGTCATACACGCTTTCACCGCTTACCGCCGTCTACACGACATGTACTCGGCAACCTTCAAGCGGAAGCCCAGCGAGGGTGTCGGCCACGGCCTACCTAAACACCTAAGCCCCTAGTCCAGGTTATCGCCTATCCAGGTTCCATCCGCAGGGAGTCCGGCCGAGGTTTCCACATACGGCCCCAAACGATGTGAACAGGGTCCCCGAGACACCAAACGGGTGACTCGGTACACCCGGCCACGGTGTATCTACCGCAACATAGCCCACCCCTAGGGTCAGCGCTACGCACGGCCGCCAACACATATCCTATAAACACCAGAAACTATTTGCAACTCCTGGACAGAGTACTAGGGTGGCTAAGAAGCCGAGAGGGTCAATTAAGGATCCCAATGCATGGTAGTAGCTGAATCTTAAATCACACATACAGATCTCAGTTCTTAGGGGCGGCCTCAATGAAACAACCCACCATGTACTCCTACATGGCCTCTCATCGATACCTTTACCAAATCATGTTCAACACATCCCACATATTACTGACACAAGCATTTCACTCTAGCCATCACCCAGATGAACCAGACCTGACACAACTCTAAGCATAGCAGGCATAGCAAGGTAGGAATCACAAAACATGGCTCAATCAACTCCTACACATGCTAGTGGGTTTCATCTAGTTACTGTGGCAATGACAGGTCATGCAGAGGATAAGGGTTCAACTACCGTAGCACACAGCAGTTTGAATCGTGTTGTCTTAATGCAGTAAACAAGAGCAGGAGCGAGAACATGGGTTTGTATCGGAATGATCAATGGTTGCTTGCCTGATTGAGTGGTAACGGGATACTGCCCTTCAGTTGGATACTCGTGAATATCCTCGGAGGCAGAACCTACCACGAAGAACACAACCGAGCTCAATCAACACATGACGAAATGCAACAATATGATGCATGCTATGACATGGTAATATGAATGTGTTTTGGCCTAATGCAAGCTAAAACAGAAAGGGGTGAACTCATTTGAATCCAAGATTCAAATATTAGCTCATTAATTATTGCATTTATAGGCCATTTTCTTATTCTGCTTAAACAGTAGGGTAAACTTGTTTTGTCATGCATGAAACCATTACAGATGGATAGATTGAATTTTTCTGATAATTTTTCATATATAATTTGTCTCATTTGGAGTTATGGTTGAATTTCTATGAATTTTTGAAGTTTAGGCAATTTTCTGGAATTTTCTATATAAAATTAAATCCAGAAAAGAGTTACTGCTTCAGCCTTGCGTCAGCATGACGTCAGCAAGTCAAAGGCACGGTCCAGGTCAAACCCGACCAGTGGGGTCCACTGGTCAGTGACCCTAGCTGGTTTCTGTGGCTGACGTGTGGGACCAGGTCAACGGTGACGTGGCAAAGTCAAAATGACAGGTGGGGCCCTCCTGAGACCGGTGCTAATCTAACAGAGTAGTTAACTAACTAATTAGGCACTAGGGCCCACATGGCAGTGGCTCTAGAGGGGCTGGTTAGTGGGATAGTTAACCGCTAATGACGACCACGTCAGCTATCGGCGTTTAGCCGCCGGCGACCTCAGATCGCGGCGGCGTCCGCGTCGGGATTTCGCTACAGGCGATGGTTTGGCGCGCTGGGGGCACTAGGGAGGAGCTCTTGCTCGTCCGCATCCAAAGGAACGGACGGGAGGTCGCGAGGTGGCCGGAGCTGAGCACGGCGTCGACCTCGGCGGCGGCCGGAGTTTGGGCAAGGTCGGGGTTGGCACTAGGGGGCACGGCAGGTCGAATGGGTGGGCGCGCCCGGCTCCTGGAAGCGTGCTGAGCACAACAGCGTGCTCGGCTTCGAGCTACCGTGGCTCTAGCCACGACGGCGTCGAGGCTCAGCGGCGGCGAGCTTCGGGTGCTCGCGGGGCAGCAGCTACGGGGCGAAAACGACGGCGTGGCTAAGGGGGAAAGGATCGGGAGCTCACAGCGGTGCCGTAGGGATGGCTAGCGGGCTCGGGGACGACCTTGACGGCGCGAATCGACGGCGAGGAGCTCGGGTGCCCGAGGTTGAAGATGACCACGACGGCGTCGAAACAGGGCCTCCCGGCGTCTTCTAGCTCGATTGGGAGGACGAGGAGGCTTCGGGGGTGCTTCTGGACTCGGCGGAAGGGTGAGGGGAGCACGATGGCTACGTCTACGGCATACGGCGGCGACGAGCTCCGCTCGGTGGAAGAGAGAGGGAGCCAGAGGAGAGAATGGGGACGAGAGAGTGAGCGAGAGGGGTTCCAGGTGCTGCGTGGCGCTCGTCTAGAGGGGTCGGGAAGCAGGAGGTGGCCAGGCAGGGTGGAGGTGGCGCGCGCGCGTGCCGGCGGGCGTCGAGCACATGCCCCTGTCCTTCTGTCCGAGGAGGGAGACGACAGGAGGCAGCGGTGGTGGGCTGGGCCGCCAGCTGGAGTTGGGCCAGGTAGGGTCCAGGTAAGTGGCCCAGTGGCCTTCCCCTCTTTTATTTATTTCTGTTTTCTATTTCTGTTATTTTGTTTTGATTTAGTTTAAATACTAAATCATTTTATAAAATCCTGAAAATATTCATGGACACTTGCTGAATTATTTCAGTGGCCCAAAAAATAGTTCCAACATTATTTGAGCATTTGAATTATTTAATAGCATTTAAATGCCCAAATTCAAATATTTATGAATTAAATCAGTGACCTTCTGTTGACCTAGAAAAATGTGCACCTATTTTCCCAAAGGTTCTAACCCAAGGCAAAGAGGGTGAGCATTTTAGAAGGGCATTTCAGGTTCATTGAATTTATTTTTAGTAAACCCTAGTTGATTTTAGGGGGGGGGGTGCTGGGGGTTCTTCTTTCCCACATTTCAAGTTTCTGATGAAAGTAAACATGATGCACACTCTAATGCATGGTCTAGCTAGGGTGTGACAACTCACCCCCCACTCAATAGAATCTCGTCCCGAGATTTAGGATCATCTGGGAAGAAGGTGGGGTACTCGAGTCGAAGACGATCCTCCCTTTCCCAAATGGCTTCTTCCTCGGAATGGTGTGACCATTGAACCTTGAGAAACTTGATATTATGACGTCGAGTGGTACGCTCGGCTTGATCAAGGATACGAACGGGGTATTCTCGATAAGAAAGGTTATCCAGTAAATCAAGGGTTTCGTGGTCCACTCCATGGATAGGATCCGCGAAGCAACGCCTGAGTTGCGAAACGTGGAAGACATCGTGAACTCTGGAAAGATGCGGAGGTAGTTCCAATTGGTAGGCAACTTCTCCTCGTTTGGCAAGAATGCGAAAGGGTCCAATGTAACGAGGAGCCAATTTGCCTTTGATACCGAAGCGATGGGTTCCCTTTAACGGGGTAACCCGAAGGTAAGCCTTCTCGTCAAATTCAAATGTCATAGGCTTATGTTTACGATCATATTGACTCTTTTGGCGAGATTGGGCTATTTTCAATTTCTCACGAATAACGCGAACCTGCTCTTCTGCTTCCTGAATCATATCTGGGCCAAAGAGTTGTCTTTCTCCGGTTTCTGACCAGTTAAGAGGCGTTCGACATTTTCGTCCATAGAGAACTTCGAAGGGAGCTTTGCCCAAACTAGCTTGATAACTATTGTTATAAGCAAACTCCGTGAATGGAAGGCATTTCTCCCAACTCATTCCGAACGAGATAACAGAAGCTCGGAGCATATCTTCCAGGATTTGATTGACTCGCTCTACTTGACCACTTGATTGAGGATGGAAGGCGGTGCTAAAGGAGAGATGAGTTCCCATAGCATTTTGGAAACTTTCCCAAAATCGAGAGGTGAAGAGACTTCCACGGTCTGAGTTAATTTCCAATGGGACACCATGAAGAGACACTATTCGGGAGATGTATAAGTCAGCTAGCTGGCTAGCGGTGATACTCTCACGAACAGGTAGAAAATGGGCTACTTTGGAAAGTCGGTCGATCACAACGAAGATGGCATTATTTCCTCTCTTGGTCCTAGGAAACCCAGTGATGAAATCCATACAGATTTTGTCCCATTTCCATTCAGGAATAGCCAAAGGTTGAAGGGTGCCAGCAGGCCGTTGATGCTCTGCTTTAACACGACGACAAACGTCGCAATTAGCAATGTATTGAGCGATTTCTCTCTTCATCCTAGTCCACCAAAACCTCTGGCGTAGATCTTGATACATCTTAGTACTACCGGGATGAATGGTGAGAGGGGATTCATGAGCTTCCTTAAGGATCATCTGGCGTAGATGTTGTTTCTTGGGAACCACCAGACGGTTCTCGAAGAATACATCACCTTGTTCATCCATGGAAAAACATTTAGCAACTCCGCTAGCAATGTTTTCCTTAATCCGGGATATGCCCTTGTCATACCGCTGAGCGGTTATGATTTGATCCATAAGGGTAGGTTCCGCCACCAGGGTGGAAAGGAACCCTTGAGGAATAATGTGAAGATTTAGCTTATGAAATTCCTCATGGAGAAGTGGTTGACTTTGTTGTAACATCAGATTGTTACAATAGGACTTACGGCTTAGCGCATCAGCCATGACATTGGCTTTGCCCGGGGTGTAAGTTATTCCTAAGTCGTAATCCGAGATCAACTCGACCCAACGTCTTTGCCTGAGATTCAAATCTGGTTGGGTGAAGATATATTTCAAACTTTGGTGATCGGTGAAGATCTCGCAACGATTACCGAGAAGGTAATGTCGCCAGGTTTTGAGTGCATGGACTACAGCTGCAAGCTCTAGATCATGTGTGGGATAATTTTCCTCATGTGGGTGTAATTGCCGTGAAGCATAGGCAATTACCTGACGATCCTAGTCCTTGTCGCGAGGCGTCGCAATAGATAATAAAGTCCTTCGAGAAATCTAGTGGTACCAGTACGGGAGCAGATGTCAGGCGTCTTTTCAGTTCCTGAAAACTGAACTCGCACTGTGGAGTCCACTCGAACTTTTTATCTTTCTTGAGGAGTTCAGTTAGAGGTTTAGCAACCTTGGAGAAGTTCTCGACAAAGCGGCGGCAATAGCTCGCTAGGCCAAGGAAACTCCGAACTTGCTTGACCGTTTCAGGTGGAGTCCAATCAAGGACGGCTTGAACTCGCTCGGGATTGACAGCAATACCCTTACGAGAGATTACATGGCCTAGATAGGTCACTTCTGGCAACCAAAATTCACACTTGGAGAATTTGGCATAAAGGCGATGCTCTCGAAGTTTCATCAATACCAGCCTTAGATGTTTGGCATGTTCCTCTTCATTCTTGGAGTAGATGAGTATGTCATCGAGGTATACTACGACGAATTTGTCCAAGTACTGCATGAAAACCGAGTTCATTAACTGGGAGAAGGTGGCCGGGGCATTGGTTGAACCGAAGGACATGACGGTGTACTCGTATTGGCCATAACGAGTAACAAAGGCCGTTTTGGGAATGTCCCCATTTCTGATTTTGATTTGATGGTAGCCCAACCGCAAATCCATCTTGGAGAAGACTGAGGATCCAGCGAGCTGATCATGCAGGTCGTTGATCGTGGGAAGCGGGTATTTGTTCTTGATGGTGACCAGATTGACAAGTCGTTAATCCACAACCATTCGATCCGTTCCATCCTTCTTCTTGACGAAGAGGACGGGGCAAGCCCAAGGAGAGGAGCTAGGACGGATGAACCCCTTGTTCAAGGACTCATCGAGTTGGTTCTTAAGCTCGGCTAGTTCTAAGGGTGCCATCTTGTAGGGTCTTCTAGAAATTGGAACGGTTCCTGGAACAAGGTCTATTACAAACTCAACATCCCTGTCAGGTGGAACACCTGGCAGTTCTTCTAGAAACACATCCGGAAAGTCTCGGACTACCGGAACGTCCTCAAGGTCTGGAAGAGGGTTGGCATTGAGGGAGTAAAGTTGGCGCTTGGCCACTCGAGTTAAGACATTAACTGTCTTGCCCGAGGGGTGAGTAAGTTGAACGGTTCTAGTGGCACAATCGATCTTGGCATAATGAGCCGACATCCAGTCCATACCCAAGATGATGTTTATGTCAGAGGACTTGAGAGCTATTAAAGATGCAAGGAAGACAAGCCTATCGACAAGAATTTCGTTCCCATGGCTTACCCTAGATGTTTGCCATCTAGAGCCAGGGGTTTGAATTTCCATGGTGGAGGGCATATCACAGAAGGTCGTGTTATGCAACCGAGCATAATTCTCGGATATGAATGAATGAGATGCTCTAGTATCGAAAAGAACAGATGCCGGATGGCAGTTAACAAGGAGCATACCAAGGACGACGTTGGGATCCTCATGAGCCTCTTCGGCTGAAACATAATTGACATGGCCATGTGCAGTGGTGGCCGGCTTGGCGTAGAAAGTCTTTCCCGCGGGCTTACCACGGCCAACGGACTTTCCAGCTTGATTGGGGTTGTTCTGGGGACACTCCCGACTATAGTGACCCGGTTCTCCACACTTGAAGCATGTTACCACAGTGGGGCGTGGAGCAACATTAGCAGCGGGGCCACCATAGGGCTTGGGCGGTGCAAATTGCTGGTTGGGATGAGGCGCCTCAAAGGATGGCCTCGGGGTGAATCTGGGTGGCAGTGCTGTGCTTGGAATCCACACCCGGCGCTTCTGAGCTCCAGAGCCGGATGAAGACCCAAAATCACAGGAGTGCTTGCGTGAAGCGTCATAATCAGTCTGGCCTGTCTCAGCACCGATAGCTTTATTGACCAACTTCTGAAAGGATGTGCACTCGTGCAGACGGAGATCGCGGCGAAGCTCAGGGCTAAGTCCCTTGCGGAACCTTGCCTGCTTCTTGGCGTCAGTAGAAACCTCTTTAGGAGCATAGCGTGCCAGGTTCCCAAATTCTCGGCTATATGCATCCACAGTCAGCCTTCCTTGGGTGAAGTTGCAGAACTCTTCCCTCTTGCGATCCATGAGACCTTCCAGAATGTGATGCTCACGGAAAGCCTCGCTGAACTTAGCCCAGGTACTGATTTGACCGACCGGGCGCATAGCTTCGTAGTTTTCCCACCAATGGCTAGCGGGGCCCTCGAGATGATAGGCCGCATAGGTAACCTTGTCGGCTTCAGCTACGTTGGCAGAACGTAGCTTGTGGGTGATGCTGCGAAGCCAATCATCCGCATCGAGGGGCTCGACGGAATGGTTAAACTTTGGTGGGTACAGCTTGATAAAGTCATTGATTGACACCAAGTCATTCCGTGGGTGGCGTGCAGTGTTCTGCTCAATCCGCTCCAGCAGGCGGTTGGTCTCACGCTTGTTTCTTTCCGCCTCCAGCATCACTTCGGCCAGAGAAGGCGGGTGAGGCAGATTTTCACCTCTAGCTGCACCGGCTTCCCCCCACTCCGGGACAGCAGGGTTGCCGCGGGTGTTGACCATCCTAGGAGGAAACAAGACAACGGTTTAGACAAGGATGGCTCAAACTTAACAAGGAAGTGCAGAATGTAAAGGATAACACGGAATGCAGAGATGCTCATTCGTATGCCATGGTAATATAAAACTGCCATATATACACCAACGGTCATACTCGTCATACATAGTTTAGTACAAGCCCATGCTACAGTACAACTATGAAGGTAGACGTTACATCTCATCGGAGGCATTCCGAGTTCCTATACATTATTTGTCTACACCTCCGGAATCGATTACACGCCAAGTCATATTCCACAAGTCACGCAGGACAGTGGAGGTACAACTACTACAATACTAGTGGTACTACTACTAACTCAGATAGCTCCGTAGTAGTCCTCATAGAAGTCACCTCCATAGCCTGGAAGTTCAACGTGATCATCCGGAAATAGACGGTCCTGAGGAGCCTGTGGACCATAGGGGCTAGGATGAGGTCTTGGACCAACAAACGGTGGCCTGCGGGGACCACGGGGTGGGGTGATGCCTCCCACATCACGCCAATCCACCATGTCTGGCAGAGCTGATCTCACAGGATACAGATCCCTGGTATCCATACATCCAGCTTGCACCGCGGGTGCAAACCGAGTCAATGTGGCCCAATGATCAGCACGAGTATTAAAAAGCTCCAGCCTCAAGGCCCGATTCTCTCGGTCCTTATCTTCGAGCATCTCAGCGGTGGTACGAGTTAATGAGTCCTCCTGAGTGGAGTCAGCATAGATAGCCTGAAGATACCCTTGCGCTCCCGGAAGTGAAGCTGGCATGCAACGGAAGTTAGTGTTCCGAAGCAGGCCAGTCCGGACTCGCAAGATGGTCATCATGGAGTAGGCAGCATCCTGCACAGCCATCTCAACGGTAACCCCGAGTCCATAGGAACAGTGAAGGGGCTCGGTAGAACCAGGATAGGAAGGAAATATCCTGACGGTGCAGAAATACTGGCTTTGATTAAAGTCGCGAAACTGCTCTTCAACAGTGTATTCGGGATACCAACGGTATCCTGTCTCGATCATGACCCGGACTAACATAGCAGTATGACCGGGCACGTCGAGGCACCTGGTCAGGCGAACCACTTGATTTTGAGAACGGTTGGCCATCTGAAAGCACAACGACAAGACAAAGACATCAGAATTCCTAGGGAAAATTGGACAACATAACGGCTGTAAATGCTCAGAAAAAGATTTGAGACATCCACAACAGTTCACAATACCGCTGAACAGCATCATATCAAGGTTCTGGTTCAAATAGCAACATACTAAAATAGTAGAAACTGGACTGGAACTTGTAGCAATAATCCTATAAACTACTACGGATTAGTAACACGTGAACCTGATAGAAGAATAGATCCTAGTGCTTAACCCACATTGAATGAGAAGAGAATGACTCAGATCAGAGGCATAGGGTAAAGGAGTAAAAGAACCTTACGTTCCCTCCCACAATCAATTCCCTTACATATAACTAAAGCATTTCTAGACTCGACATCGACCAGTTTGGCTCAACGAACCTACACGCAGTCCGGCTCTGATACCAACGCTGTCAGGACCCCGATTCTAAGCCACATCGATCTAGCCGGTAAGACCTCATATCACTTTGCGGCCTCACTCACGGTATCCCACGGGTGTCGCCTTACCATGGCCCGGGACCGTTTGCGCCTTTTGGCTCGCGTCCATATGACCGAGAACCCGGGCCGACATGGCTAGTCGTGAACCCAAAGCGACACAGACCTATGGAGACAGGCATACATGAATCACATCGAACATGTCGGTCATCAACGAGTGATTCCGGGCTGTAGCACTGGGCTAACAGGACTCCGGGGATCCCGGGCTGTAGCAGGCTAGACAGGACTCCGGAGATCACCGCGTGACATTTCCCCGAAGGGACAGACATAGGGACGAAGTGAAACACATGCCGGCCAGTCAAGTGTCCTGAACAGTAGTGCTGGGCTAGCAGGACTCCGGTAAACCGGGCTGTAGCGGACTACTATGGCTCGAGGAACACTAGACTACATTTCCCCATAAGAAAGGCTGCGAAGGACAAACAACTAGATTGTCGGATCCCACCCATACCAAGCATTTCAATCATACACACAATATGCCCGATATGAGTACATACAACATGGCATCACAACAAAACTCTACAACTCAAGTACTTTATTTAAAGGCTCCAGGGAGCCATACATAACATATTCATACAGATAGGGGTCACATGACCCGACACTCAAGTCATACAGTCATACAAGCACATGCGGAAGCAACTAGTCTGAGTACAGACTCTAGAAAGAAAGAAGGCTTCTCGAAGCCTGTCTATCTACATAGGGCCCTCCATGGCCTGGATCACCACCTGGGTGGCTAGTCACTCGTCGACGTCAAGGTCTACGTAAAACCCATCGGAGGGGGCAGTGTTGTCGTCTGAAAACAATAAATAAGCAAACATGAGTACAAAGGTACTCAGCAAGTCTTACATAAGAACCTACTATACATGCTCATTCTCAAGAAGGTGGTGGGGTTTATGCAGCAAGCCAGCTTTGACTCTTGGCTAAGCTATCCTACGGAACCTTTTAGCAAAATAGTTTTCGCACACGAGTCCACTACTCACCAACACAATACTCCATCGTGGATCCTCCCTCGTATCCTGCGAGAGGGCCATCCTCGGTACTCACACTTATCTTGAGTCTTTTAGTAGTATCCATTAACTTGCCTATGAACTGTATAGGCAACCAAGTAGTCCTTTACCGCGGACGCGGCTATTCGAATAGTTTTATACCCTGCAGGGGTGTACTTCGTCATACACGCTTTCATCGCTTACCGCCGTCTACACGACATGTACTCGGCAACCTTCAAGCGGAAGCCCAGCGAGGGTGTCGGCCACGGCCTACCTAAACACCTAAGCCCCTAGTCCAGGTTATCGCCTATCCAGGTTCCATCCGCAGGGAGTCCGGCCGAGGTTTCCACATACGGCCCCGAACGATGTGAACAGGGTTCCCGAGACACCAAACGGGTGACTCGGTACACCCGGCCACGGTGTATCTACCGCAACATAGCCCACCCCTAGGGTCAGCGCTACGCATGGCCGCCAACACATATCCTATAAACACCAGAAACTATTTGCAACTCCTGGACAGAGTACTAGGGTGGCTAAGAAGCCGAGAGGGTCAATTAAGGATCCCAATGCACGGTAGTAGCTGAATCTTAAATCACACATACAGATCTCAGTTCTTAGGGGCGGCCTCAATGAAACAACCCACCATGTACTCCTACATGGCCTCTCATCGATACCTTTACCAAATCATGTTCAACACATCCCACATATTACTGACACAAGCATTTCACTCTAGCCATTACCCAGATGAACCAGACCTGACACAACTCTAAGCATAGCAGGCATAGCAAGGTAGGAATCACAAAACATGGCTCAATCAACTCCTACACATGCTAGTGGGTTTCATCTAGTTACTGTGGCAATGACAGGTCATGCAGAGGATAAGGGTTCAACTACCGTAGCACACAGCAGTTTGAATCATGTTGTCTTAATGCAATAAACAAGAGCAGGAGCGAGAACATGGGTTTGTATCGGAATGATCAATGGTTGCTTGCCTGATGGAGTGGTAACGGGATACTGCCCTTCAGTTGGATACTCGTGAATATCCTCGGAGGCAGAACCTACCACGAAGAACACAACCGAGCTCAATCAACACATGACGATATGCAACAATATGATGCATGCTATGACATGGTAATATGAATGTGTTTTGGCCTAATGCAAGCTAAAACAGAAAGGGGTGAACTCATTTGAATCCAAGATTCAAATATTAGCTCATTAATTATTGCATTTATAGGCCATTTTCTTATTCTGCTTAAACAGTAGGGTAAACTTGTTTTGTCATGCATGAAACCATTACAGATGGATAGATTGAATTTTTCTGATAATTTTTCATATATAATTTGTCTCATTTGGATTTATGGTTGAATTTCTATGAATTTTTGAAGTTTAGGCAATTTTCTGGAATTTTCTATATAAAATTAAATCCAGAAAAGAGTTACTGCGTCAGCTTTGCGTCAGCATGACGTCAGCAAGTCAAAGGCACGGTCCAGGTCAAACCCGACCAGTGGGGTCCACTGGTCAGTGACCCTAGCTAGTTTCTGTGGCTGACATGTGGGACCAGGTCAACGGTGACGTGGCAAAGTCAAAATGATAGGTGGGGCCCTCCTGAGACCGGTGCTAATCTAACAGAGTAGTTAACTAACTAATTAGGCACTAGGGCCCACATGGCAGTGGCTCTAGAGGGGCTGGTTAGTGGGATAGTTAACCGCTAATGACGGCCACGTCAGCTATCGGCGTTTAGCCGCCGGTGACCTCAGATCGCGGCGGCGTCCGCGTCGGGATTTCGCTACAGGCGATGGTTTGGCGCGCTGGGGGCACTAGGGAGGAGCTCTTGCTCGTCCGCATCCAAAGGAACAGACGGGAGGCCGCGAGGTGGCCGGAGCTGAGCACGGCGTCGACCTCGGCGGCAGCCGGAGTTCGGGCAAGGTCAGGGTTGGCACTAGGGGGCACGGCAGGTCGAACGGGTGGGCGCGCCCGGCTCCTGGAAGCGTGCTGAGCACAGTAGCATGCTCGGCTTCGAGCTACCGTGGCTCTAGCCACGACGGCGTCGAGGCTCAGCGGCGGCGAGCTTCGGGTGCTCGCGGGGCAGCAACTACGGGGCGAAAACGACGGCGTGGCTAAGGGGGAAAGGATCGGGAGCTCACAGCGGTGCCGTTGGGATGGCTAGCGGGCTCGGGGACGACCTTGACGGTGCGAATCGACGGCGAGGAGCTCGGGCGCCCGAGGTTGAAGATGACCACGACGGCGTCGAAACAGGGCCTCCCGGCGTCTTCTAGCTCGATTGGGAGGACGAGGAGGCTTCGGGGGTGCTTCTGGACTCGGCGGAAGGGTGAGGGGAGCACGGTGGCTACGTCTACGGCGTACGGCGGCGACGAGCTCCGCTCGGTGGAAGAGAGAGGGAGCCAGAGGAGAGAATGGGGATGAGAGAGTGAGCGAGAGGGGTTCCGGGGCTGCATGGCGCTCGTCTAGAGGGGTCGGGAAGCAGGAGGTGGCCAGGCAGGGTGGAGGTGGCGCGCGTGCGTGCCGGCGGGCGTCGAGCACACGCCCCTATCCTTCTGTCCGAGGAGGGAGACGACAGGAGGCAGCGGTGGTGGGCTGGGCCGCCAGCTGGAGTTGGGCCAGGTAGGGTCCAGGTAAGTGGCCCAGTGGCCTTCCCCTCTTTTATTTATTTCTGTTTTCTATTTCTGTTATTTTGTTTTGATTTAGTTTAAATACTAAATCATTTTATAAAATCCTGAAAATATTCATGGACACTTGCTGAATTATTTCAGTGGCCCAAAAAATAGTTCCAACATTATTTGAGCATTTGAATTATTTAATAGCATTTAAATGCCCAAATTCAAATATTTATGAATTAAATCAGTGACCTTCCGTTGACCTAGAAAAATGTGCACCTATTTTCCCAAAGGTTCTAACCCAAGGCAAAGAGGGTGAGCATTTTAGAAGGGCATTTCAGGTTCATTGAATTTATTTTTAGTAAACCCTAGTTGATTTCAGGGGGGGGGTGCTGGGGGTTCTGCTTTCCCCATTTCAAGTTTCTGATGAAAGTAAACATGATGCACACTCTAATGCATGGTCTAGCTAGGGTGTGACAATCTGCCCCGACATCTCCACCTAGTCCTGTCAAAGGCCTGGAGATTAGACCCCGCACATAATTAAGCTAGGGAAAATAAATCTCTCACGGGACGTATTGAGCTCACCGAACGCGCTAGGCGCTTTGCGCTTAGTCCACTATCCTTGGCGAGAGAAGGAGGGACCTCGGCGCTCTTGAACAACACCTTCCAGACGTCCTTGTGCGTCGTATCAAAGAACTCGCTCAGAGTCCGGTGCTGGGCCGGGTCGAACTCCCATAAGGTAAAATCCCATTGTTGACACGGGAGGATCCGGCGGATGAGCATAACTTGGACTATATTGACAAGCTTGAGCTTCTTGCTTGCCATACTCCGGATACATTTCTGGAGTCCGTTCAGCTCCACCGAGGAACCCCACGACAGGCCCTTCTCCTTCCAGGAAGTGAGCCGTGTAGGGAATCCGGATCGAAACTCGGGGGCTGCCGCCCATTTGGCGTCGCGTGGCTCGGTGATGTAGAACCACGCTGACTACCACCCCTTTATGGTTTCCACAAAGGAGCCCTCGAGCCATGTTACGTTGGGCATATTGCCCACCATGGCGCCTCCACACTCCGCCTGGCGGCCGCCCACCACCTTCGGCTTGACATTGAAGGTCTTCAGCCATAAGCCGAAGTGGGGCTTGATGCGGAGGAAGGCCTCGCACACGACGATAAACGCCGAGATGTTGAGGATGAAGTTCGGGGCCAGATCGTGGAAATCCAGGCCGTAACAAAACATGAGCCCCCGGACGAAGGGGTGGAGAGGGAATCCCAGTCCGCGGAGGAAATGGGTGAGGAATACTACCCTCTCATGGGGCCTGGGGGTGGGGATGAGCTTCCCCTCATCTCGGAGCCAGTATGCGATGTCGTCGGGCAGGTATCCGGCTCTCCTCAGTTTCTTGATGTTTCCCTCCGTGATGGAGGAGACCATCCACCTGCCTCCCGCTCCGGACATGATTGGAGAAGGTCGAGGTGGGAAGTGCGGACTTGGGCGCTAGAGCTCGAGTGTGCGAAAACGGATGGGTAAGGGAGGAAGAAGGCGTGGATAGAAAGGTGAATCCTTATCCCTTTATATGGGCGAACGAAACTAAGCGTCCCCACTTGCTTGGTAAAACTCGCTTATCCCCCAAGCGCCGTAATTGATGGCGCGGTTGGGTTACCCACACCCGTATTGATGAGAATCCCGTAATAAGGGGACACGATCTCTGCTTTGACAAGACGTGTCGAAAAACTGCCTCGCGTTATGTGCGGGGCTGGTTAAAAGAAACGGTTCAATAATCACCGGGCCATGACGTAACATCGTGCTGCCAAGACAAGCCAGCAAATTAGATCTGCGAAAATATTATTCTCTCTACGGTGGAATGTGGAACTTATTTTGCAGGGTCGGACACTATCCTCGTATTCAAATTCTTCTGTGATGTATTCGGAGAAGGAACCCGCCTTGCAATGCCGAAGACAATACTGCGCGCCGGACTCATCGTCATTGAAGCCTGGTTCAGGGGCTACTGAGGGAGTCCTGGATTAGGGGGTCTCCGGACCGCCAGACTATCTCCATTGGCCGGACTGTTAGACTATGAAGATACAAGATTGGACACTTCGTCTCGTGTCCGGATGGGACTCTACTTGGCGTGGAAGGCAAGCTAGGCAATACGGATATGGATATCTCCTCCTTTGTAACCGACCTTGTGTAACCCTAACCCTCTCCGGTGTCTATATAAACCGAAGGGTTTTAGTCCATAGGACAACAACCACAACATACAATCATACCATAGGCTAGCTTCTAGGGTTTAGCCTCTCTGATCTCGTGGTAGATCTACTCTTGTACTACCCATATCATCAATATCAATCAAGTAGGACGTAGGGTTTTACCTCCATCAAGAGGGCCCGAACCTGGGTAAAACATCCCGGCCTAGACGCATAGTTCGGGACCCCCTACCCGAGATCCGCCGGTTTGACACCGACACATCTCATGCTCCAACTTCGTTACATAACGGTTCACCATACATGCTTCCTACGGAACTCACAAATCTTAACACAAGTATTTCTCAAATTCACTAGCATGACTCTTATATCACCATGTTCATATCTCAAAACAGTCATAAGGAATCAAACTTCACATAGTATTCAATGCATTCTATATGAAAGTTTTTATTATATCCCTCTTGGATGCCTATCATATTAGGACTAATTTTATAACCAAAGATAATTACCATGCTGTTCTAAAGACTCTCAAAATAATATAAGTGAAGTATGAGAGTTCATCAATTTCTATGAAATAAAACCACCGTCGTGCTCTAAAAAGATATAAGTGAAGCACTAGAGCAATATTAGCTAGCTCAAAAGATATAAGTGAAGCACATAGAGCATTCTAATAAATCACGATTCATGCGTGTATCTCCCAAAAGGTGTGTACAGCAAGGATGATTGTGGCAAACTAAAAAGCAAATACTCAAATCATACAAGGCGCTCCAAGCAAAACACATATCATGTGGTGAATAAAAATACAGCCTCAAGTAAAGTTACTGATAAACGAAGACGAAAGAGGGGATGCCTTCCCGGGGCATCCCCAAGCTTAGGCCCTTTGGCCTCCTTGAATATTACCTTGGGGTGCCTTGGGCATCCCCAAGCTTAGGCTCTTTCCACTCCTTATTCCATAGTCCATCAAATCCTTACCCAAAACTTGAAAACTTCACAACACAAAACTTCAACAGAAAATCTCGTAAGCTCTGTTAGTATAAGAAAATAAATCACCACTTTTGGTACTATTGTGAACTCATTCTTTATTTATATTGGTGTAATATCTACTGTTTTCCAAATTTTCCATGGTTCGTACCCTCTGATACTAGCCATAGATTCATCAAAATAAGCAAACAACACGCGAAAAACAGAATCTGTCAAAAACAGAACAATATGTAGCAATCTAGATATTTTGAATACTTCTGTAACTCCAAAAATCCTGATAAATTAGAAAGTCCTAGGAATTTTTAATTAATCCTCTGTAGAAAGAATCAGTATTTTATTGCGGTTCTGTTAAAAACAAAAACTAATGTCCTGGGCGCAAAAGTTTATGTTTTTCAGCAGGATCAAATCAACTATCACAGTAAGCTATCCCAAAGGTCTTACTTGGCACAAACACTAATCAAAACACAAAACCACATCTAAACAGAGGCTAGAAGAAATATTTATTGCAAAACAGAACCTAAAAAGAAAAAAAATAAAAATAAAATTGGTTTGCCTCCCAACAAGCGCTATTGTTGAACGCCCCTAGCTAGGCATAAAACACGAATAGATCTAGGTATAATCGTAATAATGATAAGGCAAATCTCGAAAACTCATCTCATACTCCCTCCATTCAACAGCAGGTTTTCTTTGAGGCAAGCAAAATTAATCAAAAGGGCTAAATTTAACGGGATAAGAATCCTCAAGATCGATCTCGGGAGGAATTGATTCCTCCTTCGACCCTTCATATTGTATGACCAACTCATCATTATCAGCATTGTTTTGGCAAAAATTCATGAGCTTGTGCCAAAGAGAGAAACCCAATCCATTGCTTTGAATAGCAAAATCATCATTAAGCTCAGAAATCTTATTTACTAAAACATCGGTAGGAACCCTCTTTCTTAAATTTTCATTATAAGCAACATGATCTAAAGACCGTAAACGCATTATATCCTCCTGATTAAAGAGAATTCCCTCTATGGGAGGAAGACCACCATGTACTTTATAATGAGTGGAAATTTCACTAGCTTCTTTCATAATAAATCCAAAACTCATGAGCTAGGAATATAGTGGCGGCGCGCTTAACAGAAGAATGCTCAATATTAGAAAACCCTAGAAAAATCCTTTGTATGGATGGATGCATGTGAACAAATTGTCTTTGAAGTTCAAAAACAAGCAAAGATATAGCTTCCGCAAGGCTACTAGTTTTATGGAGGATAGATCCACCCATAGTGGGGAGTGCACCGACACAAGTAAAGAAATCTTGAATGACCCCTTTTCCTGTAATAGTTCTGCTACCTAGGCAGAACTTCTTAGCATGCAAAATAGTAGCTTCTTCATGAGGATCACAATTAACAAAAGTATCAAAGTTTCCCCCATCCTTACTACTATCCTTTTCAACGATAACCTCCCCAGTTTCAGACATGGTGGTGGCAAATGAGCAATTGTAGAAGACGAATCGGAAAAAGGGCGAAGAAAAGGTGAATCTTTTCGAAAATCATTTTAGAAGTGGGGGAGAGGAAAATGAGAGGTGAATGGCGAATAATGTAATGCGAGGGATGGGAATTTATGATGGGTACTTGGTATGTCGTGGCTTTGCATAGATCTCCCCGGCAACGGCGCCAGAAATCCTTCCTACCACCTCTTGAGCTTGCCTTGGTTTTTCCCTTGAAGAGGAAAGGGTGATGCAGCAAAGTAGAGTAAGTATTTCCCTCAGTTTGAGAACCAAGGTATCAATCCAGTAGGAGATAATGCAACATGCCACCAAATACCTGCACAAACAAACACCAACTTGCACCCAACGCGACAAAGGGGTTGTCAATACCTTCACGGTTATTTGCAAAGTGAGATCTGATATAGATGGATAAATGGTAAAGTAATATTTTTGGTATGTTTGGTTTATGGAACGGAAAGTAAAAGATTGAAAAATAAAGTAAATCGGAAACTAAAATTGTAGATAAGAAACTTATATGACGGAAAATAGAGCTAGGGGCCATAGGTTTCACTAGAGGCTTCTCTCAAGATAGAAAATAATACGGTGGGTGAACAAATTACTGCCGAGCAATTGATAGAAAAGCGCAAAGTTATGATGATATCTAAGGCAATGATCATGAATATAGGCATCACGTCTGTATCAAGTAGACCGAAACGATTGTTCATTTACTACTATTACTCCACACATCGACCGACTCCTGCATGCATCTAGAGTATTAAGTTCATGAAGAACAGAGTAACGCATTAAGTAAGATGACATGATGTAGAGGAATTAACTTCAGCAATATGATGAAACCCCCATATTTTTATCCTCGATGGCAACAATACAATACGTGTCTTGCTACCCCTACTGTCACTGGGAAAGGACACCGCAAGATTGAACCCAAAGCTAAGCACTTCTCTCATTGCAAGAAAAATCAATCTAGTTGGCCAAACCAAATCGATAGTTCGAAGAGACTTGCAAAGATATCAAATCATGCATATAAGAATTCAGAGGAGATTCAAATAATATTCATAGATAAGTTGATCATAAATCCATAATTCATCGGATCTCGGAAAACACACCACAAAAGAGTATTACAGCGAATAGATCTCCAAGAACATCGAGGAGAACATGTTATTGAGAATCAAAGAGAGAGAAGAAGCCATATAGCTACTAGCTATGGACCTGTAGGTCTGTGGTAATGAAGGAAATATGCCCTAGAGGCAATAATAAAGTTATCATTTATTTCCTCATATCATGATAAATGTTTATTATTCATGCTAGAGTTGTATTAACCGGAAACTTAGTACATGTGTGAATACACAGACAAACAGCGTGTCACTAGTATGCCTCTACTTTACTAGCTAATTAATCAAAGATGGTTAAGTTTCCTAACCATAGACATGAGTTGTCATTTGATTAACGAGATCACATCATTAGAAGAATGACGTGATTGACTTGACCCATTCAGTTAGCTTAGCATTTGATCGTTTAGTTTACTGCTATTGCTTTCTTCATGACTCATACATGTTCCTATGACTATTGTCGGCGTTCTGGGAATGGGGGTCCTCAGACTTGCCTGCCTGCAGCGTGGCTCAAAGGGGGGCCTAGCACGGCCCATCTTCACCAACACAAACTCAAGACCCTCGCGAGGGGCCAAGCCTCGCCGGGCGGACGACGCGGAGCCTCCTCAGGCACGGCCTCGTCAGACTGGCTCGCGAGGAGCTGGAGAGATCAAGGCGGGGTACCTCGCGAGGTGCCCGTGACACAAGCCATGACGACTCAGGGCGACAGGCGGGTGCCAGCCCGCGCAGCGTCCTCCTTTCCTCTTTGGTGCAAAGGGGGCAAGCGCAGCCGCGGAGTACCGAGGCATCAGGCAAAGGTTGCCATTTCGGTGCAACAAGACCAAGACCAGGAGGACTACGAGACGGAGGTCACCGTGGAGCCCAAGACGGCGTCATCACCAGAGCTTTGCGCAGGCGAAGACTACTTTTGTCAGGATAGCTGATACTTGCTGTCCCCCTTCAAATTAGCCCGCCATTGTTGGCTCCCTTCCCGCTCAATATTTGGGAAGAGGACCAGGGCCTCTATAAATAGGACCAGCCACCCACCTAGCAAAGAGGTCGGTCGGTTCGGTCGCGTCGAAGTGTCTGAAGGGGTCGGCTGGTTGGAAACATAGAGAGAGAGAGAGAAGGGCGGCTGAACTCCTCCCAGCAGTTCATCGCCCCAGCCAAGAACAGACCCTCACGAGGCTGTTCATCCTTTTATTGTTCATCATCATCAGCCCAACAGGAAATCCACCACACCACACACTGGAGTAGGGTATTACACCACAACGGTGGGCCGAACCAGTATAAACCATGTGTCTCTTGTGCTGTTCTTCCCGTAGTTCTGATCCTAGCACGGCGGAGGGGTGCAGGTAGGTAGGAGGCGAAATCTCCGCACGCACCCCAGTGTTCGAACCTCAAGGGTCTGCCAGAACCCGAAATCCGACATTTGGCACGCCAGGTAGCGGTGCGCTGGAATTCGTCTTCCACCGCTCCGTTGTCCTCCGACCATCACACTCATGTCTGACGCTCGTCGGGCCCGCGCGGAGCATCGCCCAGACAGCCCCTGTCGGCGGGCGTCCTCGCCGTTCCCCGTCACCTGCCATCAACGCCGCCACCGGCTCGGCGGGGGACGAGCAGCAAGCATCGTCTCACCATCCATCCGTGCGCCAAGACGGCCGCACCGCAACTCCCTCGCTCGCCCCAGCTGGATCTTTGTCCCGCGCGCTCCGCGCGCCCATGGAGGCTTGAGCCGCGCTCATCGCGGCAAACGAGCTCCTGCGCTACCGTCTCGTCGACGACGTCTACGAAGAATGGCTCGACCGCGTCGCCGAGCTCGTCCGCGCCGCAGGGGGATCTTCCGCACCGTCCGTTCCGCTGCACCGCACCCCGCCCCGCGCGGGCGACGAGGCTCCGGCAGCGCCCCGACCGCCTCCTCCTCAAGAATACACCATGGCTCCAAGGCACGTGGCCCCTGGGCGGAACCTGCTCCGCCAGGTGCCAGTGCGGCAAGAACAGAGCTGCCAAGAAGGCCCTCGCCCGCCAGAAGCTGCCCGGGCGCTCCCTGCGCCAGCACGTCGCGACCATCCTCCTACTCCAGCGCGTGGGGACATGCAAGACCAGGCCCTCCTATAGGGGAATGTAGTAATTTCAAAAAATTTCCTACGCACACGCAAGATCATGGTGATGCATAGCAACGAGGGGGAGAGTCTGATCTACGTGCCCTTGTAGATCGCAACGGAAGCGTTGACACAACGTAGAGGAAGTAGTCGTACGTCTTCTTCCCGATCCGACCGATCCAAGCACCGTTACTCCGGCACCTCCGAGTTCTTAGCACACGTTCAGCTCGATGACGATCCTCGGGCTCCGATCCAGCAAAGCGTCGAGGAAGAGTTCCGTCAGCACGACAGCGTGGTGACGATCTTGATGTTCTACCGACGCAGGGCTTCGCCTAAGCACTACAACGGTATGATCGAGGTGGAATTTGGTGGCAGGGGGCACCGCACACGGCTAAGGAACGATCTCAAGGATCAACTTGTGTGTCTAGAGGTGCCCCCTTCCCCCGTATATAAAGGATCCAAGGGGGAGGGGCCGGCCGGCCAAGGGGGGAGGCGCAGGAGAGTCCTACTCCCACTGGGAGTAGGATTCCCCCTCCAATCCTAGTCCAACTAGGGTTCCTCGGAGGGGAAAAGAGGAGGAGGTGGCCGGCCACCCTTTCCTAGTCCTAATAACACTAGGGGAAGGGGGAGGCGCGCAGCCCATCTAGGGCAGCCCCTTCTCTTTTCCACTAAGGCCCATTATGGCCCATTTAGCTCCCGGGGGGTTCCGGTAACCCTCCTGGTATTCCGGTAAAATCCCGATTTCACCCGGAACACTTCCGATGTCCAAACATAGGCTTCCAATATATCAATCTTTATGTCTCGACCATTTCGAGACTCCTCGTCATGTCCGTGATTACATCCGGGACTCCGAACAACCTTCGGTACATCAAAATGCATAAACTCATAACAACTTTCATCGTAACGTTAAGCGTGCGGACCCTACGGTTCGAGAACAATGTAGACATGACCGAGACACGTCTCCGGTCAATAACCAATAGCGGGACCTGGATGCCCATATTGGCTCCTACATATTCTATGAAGATCTTTATCGGTCAGACCGCATAACAACATACGTTGTTCCCTTTGTCATCGGTATGTTACTTGCCCGAGATTCGATCGTCGGTATCCAATACCTAGTTCAATCTCGTTACTGGCAAGTCTCTTTACTCGTTCTGTAATACATCATCTCACAACTAACATCTTAGTTATAATGCTTGCAAGGCTTATGTGATGTGTATTGCCAAGAGGGCCCAGAGATACCTCTCCGACAATCGGAGTGACAAACCCTAATCTCGAAATACGCCAACCCAACATCTACCATTGGAGACACCTGTAGTACTCCTTTATAATCACCCAGTTACGTTGTGACGTTTGGTAGTACCCAAAGTGTTCCTCCGGCAAACGGGAGTTGCATAATCTCATAGTCATAGGAACATGTATAAGTCATGAAGAAAGCAATAGCAACATACTAAATGATCGGGTGCTAAGCTAATGAAATGGGTCATGTCAATCAGATCATTCAACTAATGATGTGACCTCGTTAATCAAATAACAACACATTGTTTATGGTTAGGAAACTTAACCATCTTTGATTAACGAGCTAGTCAAGTAGAGGCATACTAGTGACACTCTGTTTGTCTATGTATTCACACATGTATTATGTTTCCGGTTAATACAATTCTAGCATGAATAATAAACATTTATCATGATATAAGGAAATAAATAATAACTTTATTATTGCCTCTAGGGCATATTTCCTTCACCTCCATCACCCAAGGCATCCCGTGGCCACAGCGGGCTGCCGCGCCTACACCACTGAACTGTGCAGCATCTCGTGGCCAGGCAAGTTCAAGCCGGACCTGCCTCCTCGCTACGACGGCACGGCCGACCTTGCGGAGTTCCTCCAGCTCTATGAGCTGGGCATCGAAGCCGCCAACGGAGACGAGAAGGTCATGGCGAACTGGTTTCCCATGGTGCTCAAGGACAGGGCCCGCACCTAGCTCCTGAACCTGGCTCCAGGCACAATCTCCTCCTGGGAAGAGATGCGCACCCACTTCATCGCCAACTTCCAAGGTACTCGCGACCGGCCACCCGCCGTGAGCGACATGCGCTGCATCAAGCAACAACCTGGGGAGACCCTGCAGAAGTACATCCAGCGCTTCAACAACGCACGCCTCAAGATCCCCAAGGTGACTGAAGAGGCCATCATCTCAGCCTTCTCCGACGGCGTGCGCGACGTCAAGATGAAGGAGGAGCTGGCGATGCATGAAGACCTGTGCACTTCCTTGGAGCTGTTCAACTTGGCGAACAAGTGCGCCAGGGCTGAGGAAGGTGTCTCTCCCTCCTCGAGCTGCCTGCCGCAGACCCAGAAGAGAAGAAGCTCAAGGCCAAGGAAGTGAAGCGCAAGGGGGCTGCCGTGCTCGCGGCAGAACCAGACACCAAGCGGGCCAGAGATCAGCCCGAACCTCCCAAGGGCAACCGGTACTGCATGTGCCACGACCTCCACACCCACAACACCAGCGAATGCTAAGAACTCCAAGCCGTGCGAGAAGGAAGGATCGGTCGTCGCCCTGACCGTAGTGACCGGGGCTACGGCCGAGGAGGAGGAAGGAACGCAGGGCGCTGGGAAGACCGTGGCCTGCTCCAGGGGTGGCGCGACCAACCTCGCGAGGATCGCTGGCAAGACCCGCCTCGCGAGGGAGGCTGGAGGGATCAGCCTCGCGAGGATCGCCCGCAAGGCAACGCAGGCCTCCCACCGCTGCCACCGCAGCCGAGGAGAAATGAGGACCGCCACCAGGACGAGGAGGCTGGGGGCTTCCAACAGCCGCGCGCGATCACCTGCATCCTGGGCGGGGCTCAAGCCCCAGCCTCTCAACGCATCTTCAAGCAGTTTGCCCGCGAAGTGAATGGAGCCCTCCCCAGGCTCGAAGCCACGCGCCCTCTCAGGTGGTCAGCGTGCGCCATCACCTTCAGCTCAGCAGATCAGCTCAAGTGTGCAGCTACAGCCGGAGTCCTCCCAATGCTTTGTTCCCCAATCATCAGCAACGTGGTGGTCACCAAGACCCTCATCGATGACGGGGCAGGGCTCAACGTCCTGTCCGTGGAGACATTCAACAACCTCCAAGTGCCCTACAGCCAGCTCCAGCCAACCAAGCCTTTCTCCGGAATCACCGACGGCTCCACGGTCCCGATCGGGCAGGTCCGCCTCCCTGTCACCTTCGGGGCACGCGACAACTACCGCACCGAGCTCATCGACTTCGACGTCGCTCACATCCGCCTGCCGTACAACGGCATCCTCGGGTACCCGGTGCTGGCCAAGTTCATGGCCGTGATTCACCACGGCTACAACGTCCTCAAGATGCCAGGAAGCGGCGAAGTCATCACGGTGCCCTGTGAAGAAAAGGACGCGGTGTGTTCCCTGGAGCGAGCCTTTCAGGCCGCATCACTGGAAGACCCGGATCGCGGAAGCAGGAGGCTTCCCGAAGCCGCCCCCAAGAAGAAGAAGACGTCGTCCGGCCTGACCCCTCAAGAGGCTGGCCCCTCTGTGCCCGAGCCTGCCCAGGGGGAACCTCCTTCCATCGCATAGGAAAGCGCACTCGGTGCCCTCCTCAGGCAGGGCTCAGGGCTGCATTATTCCCAGGCCACGTGGGTCCGTGTAACGCCCCAAGACCGGAGCTTCAGTTGCCTTCCAGGGTTTCTCCATGTGTTTCGTTTTTGCTTGCTCTTTTTATTTTTGCATTGCATCATGTCATCATGCCATCATATCATTAATCTTTGCACCTCAACTCACTAAATAAATCGTATGGATCTTCGATCCATTTAAATCGAGGGAAGGATGACTTCTCTTTATAATATATCCTCCCAATATTAGGGAGCTATAATAAATATTCCATTCTTTTGGAATTAACCGGAACACACTTGCAAAAATCCCAATGCCTTTTATTATTTCTTCTCTTGGCCTCTAACTTTGTCACATGTCCTTTCATCATTTTTCCGGAGCTCCACCTAATTTCTCAACATTTTTGGACACTTCTTTAACCAAGCCCTAGTTCAAACCCATTTGAATCAAATTCAAATGAGTTTGAATTTATATCTTTCAATCTTGCCGTTTCTAATTTTTCTTGGGTCAAACTTATTTGTGGGAGTCCAAGAAAATTAACCGCATGTCCAAATCCCTATTCCAACCTTCTCTTCTCTCCTTTTTTTCCTTTCTTCTACTTCTTTGTTTTTTTTAAGAAAGAGGAGAAAGCAGAGAGCCCACCTGGGCCTCCCTCTCCACTCGGCCGGCCTCTCTGGCCCAAGGAGTCCCGCAGCCCCACTACTAACCCTAGCACCCCTGGCTCGACCGACCTCTCCCCTCGATCCCCATCTTCTCCCATCCAGCCGCAGCCACCGAAGATCCCTGCCATGCCGGAGGCCCGCCGTCTTCGGAACCGCTTCGCCTCCTGCTTCGGTCACATACCTCCAAGTTCACCACCGCTCGTGCATGCCTCTGGATTTGTCCAAGCCCGACGACATTTTTGCACAACTACGCTGCAGAGACCAAGACCGGCAAGTTCACACGGGAGCCTGAACAACTACTTCCATGATGAAGCGAGTACAAGTACCCTCGAGGTGATTTTTGCCAAGTACCACAACGACGCGTCAAGTACCTCTACCGTCGTCTCCGGAAACGCCAAGTACCCCTACGCACGAAGACGCCAAGTCCATTTCGGGATTCATCAAGTACCGCTACCGATATGGTTCGAACGTCTACGAAACGTGTACCACTACCGTCGCAAGTACCACTCCGAACCATGTACGACGACCGTCGCCGAAGACCCGTGTAACGTGAACGTGAACCTCTACCGTCGACCCTAGAGCATGCGAGATCGACTACTTCCACTACCGTCATCGCGAGACCGCCTACTTCCCTCTACGAATGAGAACCGTCTCCTTTGCACGCTACAAAGGTATAACCCCGAGACGACCGCCGTGAATGAATGCATGTGTGATGTATGAAATGCTCGTGTTTGCTCCGTGTCGGAGTTGTTCGGTGCACATTGCCCCTCTTTTGCCTTGCCACCATCTTGTGGGAACCCGGTATCCGGGATCACCCCACCTCCTATCGCATGTCACGCTCCCGCCGCACTTTCGTTTGCACCGGGATCTCAATCGAGTTACCGGAACCGATATGTTGCCGTGGCATCACTTTCGGATTCGTTGCCGTGGCACCCCTTTCGTTTCCGCCACGATGACAAATGCCTCGTATCTTATCATGTCAACATTTTCATAAAAATTGCATAAACTTGATCATGTCATCAGCATCATGTTAACAACATTAAGATGGTTTAAATTGTTGTTTGCATTAATTTACTAATGCATATGGGGATTTACCGGAGTTGTTGTTTGCTATATCCGGCCCCATTTAAATTGTTTAGATAGATAATCCCTTTATGTTTCATCTCTTGCCATGTTTAACAACATTTATTATTGTTGAGTACATTACCGAGAGAGAACTAAATAAGTCATGTGGTGTTCCGTCAATATGCAACCCGTTGCATATTGAGCTACACTTAATTTGTAGGATTGCTTGTGCACTTTGCCATGCCATGCTTCATTAAACCGGACATGCATCATATTTGGTTGTGCATCATGCCATGTTTATGTGGTGGTTGTTTACTATGTTGTTTGCTCCTTTCCGGTGTTGCTTCTTCGGGTTGGTTCCGATTACGTCGCGTTTGTGAGGACCCGTTCGTCTACGTCCGTTTGTCTTCTTCATGGACTCGTTCTTCTTCCTTGCGGGATTTCAGGCAAGATGATCATACCCTCAAAATCACTTCTATCTTTGCTTGCTTAGTTGCTCGCTCTTTTGCTATGCCAATGCTACGATGCCTACCACTTGCTTGTTAGCCTCCCAAATTGCCATGTTCAGCCTCTAACCCACCATTGTCCTAGCAAACCATTGTTTGGCTATGTTACCGCTTTGCTCAGCCCCTCTTATAGCGTTGTTAGTTGCAGGTGAAGATTGAAGTTTGTTCCTTGTTGGAACACGGAGATGTTGTTCCTTGTTGGGACATGTTTACTTGTTGGGATATCACTATATATCTTATTTAATTAATGCATCTATATACTTGGTAAAGGGTGGAAGGCTCGGCCTTATGCCTGGTGTTTTGTTCCACTCTTGCCGCCCTAGTTTCTGTTATATTGGTGTTATGTTCCCGGATTTTGCGTCCCTTACGCGGTTGGGTATATGGGAACCCCTTGACAGTTCGCTTTGAATAAAACTCCTCCAGCAAGGCCCAACCTTGGTTTTACCATTTGCCACCTAGCCTCTTTTTCCCTTGGGTTAGGCCAGCCCAAGGGTCATCTTATATTACCCCCCCAGGCCAGTGCTTGTCTAAGTGTTGGTCCAACCCAGAGCACCGTGCAGGGCCATCCCTTGGCAACTTGGGTTACGTCGGCTCCTGTACGCTTAGCTTATCCGGTGTGCCCTGAGAACGAGATATGTGCAGCTCCTATCGGGATGTCGGCGCATCGGGTGGTCTTGCTGGACTTGTTTTACCATTGTCAAGGATGTCTTGGAGTACCGGGATACCGAGTCTGATCGGAATGTCTCGGGAGGAGGTCTATTCCTTCGTTGACCGTGAGAGCTTGTGATGGGCTAAGTTGGGACACCCCTACAGGGATTTGAACTTTCGAAAGCCGTGCCTGCGGTTATGGGCAGATGGGAATTTGTTAACGTCCGGTTGTAGAAAACCTGAAGTTGACCTTAATTAAAATGAATCAACCGCGTGTGTAACCATGATGGTCTCTGTCCGGCGGAGTCCGGGAAGTGAACACGGTTGTTGGAGTTATGCTTGACGTAGGTAGTCCCGGATCACCTCTTGATCATACTTTTATCGACCGTGCTTTGCCTTCTCTTCTCGCTCTCATTTGCGTATGTTAGCCACCATATATGCTAGTCGCTTGCTGCAGCTCCACCTCATACCTTTACCTTACCCATAAGCTTAAATAGTCTTGATCACGAGGGTGCGAGATTGCTGAGTCCCCGTGGCTCACAGATACTTCCAAAACCAGCTTGCAGGTGCCGATGAGTTCGTGCAGGCGACGCAACCAAACTCAGGAGGAGCTCGATGAAGATCTTGTCCTTTGTGTTGTTTCGTTATAGTTGATCGGGAGGAGCCCAGTTGGGGTCGATCGGGGACCTTTGTCGCATTTGGGGTTCTTCTTTTATTTTGGTTCTGTAGTCGGACCATGAGTGTATTTGGTTGATGTAATGCTTTATTCATGTAATTTTGTGAAGTGGCGATTGTAAGCCAACTATGTATCCTTCTCCCTTATTATATTACATGGGTTGTGTGAAGATTACCTCACTTGCGACGTATGCCTTCAATGCGATTATGCCTCTAAGTCGTGCCTCGACACGTGGGAGATATAGTCGCATCGAGGGTGTTACAGTCCGTCCCTGCGGCGTGTATCCCTTTTTATTTTGCGCCGTTAGCTTACCTTGTTGGGGGCGCCCCTCGGGCTGCATGATCCCCAAGCCGCTCGGGCCAGGCCCAGTGGCATGTATCCCATTTGCGTTTATTTCCAGTTATGCGTTAGGACCACCATGCTTGATTATTTGATGCCGGTCCGCGGCGCCTCTTCTTCTCCATGCCGACCACTTGCACGTTAAAGGGGGGGGGGGTACCTGAGCATCGCAACTCATGGCTCTTACTGGCTCTCCAGCCCTCACCCTCTGGCCTTGACCACGGCATCGTGACCTGGCATACAAGCGACGGCTGAGACCAGCTCGGGGGTCGGGACCCGAGGACGTAGAGTGCAGGCATCTAACCAGACTTGCAGGGACACAACACAAGATAAGGCCCAGTGCCAGGCGCAACCCGCCTAGAGGTAGGGCCCCGTGAGTCCCGTGTTGGCTCACGGGTGCCCAGATACACCTCGCTAGGCCCTACTGTGCCAGCCACATGTTAGGGCGGGGCTATACACGCCCCGGGGGCTCCTCCCGGAGGGGGCCCCCCTCCCACGTACCAGTGGAAGCACCATGCTCCGCGCTGGCTAACGACACTGCCTAGGAGCGGCTATGCCCGTACACATACGGAAGCGCTATGCTCCGCACTGGTGATAAACAACTGAGGGTGGCCTCCGGGCCACATCAACCTCAGGGAGCCCAGAGCTCAGTGTCTAGCCTCATCGTAACGCCTCCCCTCGGGAGTGCTGCGCGAGGGGGCTGGGCACGGGGGCTGCGCCTGGGTCATGCCCGGACGCACGCCGCCCAGCCAGGTCCCCCGGGCCTGGTTCGTCGCGCGCCTCTCCTCGAGCGGAGCCAAGGTATGAAGGCCGTTTGAGCGTCAAGGGGGACTCTTGAGCATCGCGACTCAGGAGCCTAACTGGTCACGTAGCCCCTCATTCCTTGGTCCCGTCCTGGTTTCCGGTCAGGGCTATTGCTAGGTGAGGTACGTGCGGGGCCGGGCTCTGCAGACATAGAACGGTGGATCCACCCACATCATACCTCCCTACTTGTTGTTCGTGCGCCAAGGGGGACTCCTGAGCATCGCGACTCAGGAGCCTAACTTGTCACGTAGCCCGTCATTCCTTGGTCCCGTCCTGGTTTCCGGTCGGGGCTATTGCTGGGTGAGGTACGCGCGGGGCCGGGCTCTGCTGGCGTAGAACATAAGCAAGTAGGAAGGAAAAGCGCAAATTTCAAAGGCATTCGAAAGCAAATATTACAGTCCACACTGTTATCCCAATATCAGACGCAAGTTTAAATGCCTCCCCGAGGCATGATACATGTGCAGGAATTAAAAGCAGGACATGAGCCACGATGGACTCACTTGGCGGCGGGGGAGCAGCGCGGAGTGGATTCGCCTCACGGAGCAGCGGGGTCGGCAGCGCCTTGCTCCGGCCTGGTGCTGAAGGCCCGGAACTTCCCCAGCAGAGCCTCCGCGTGACCCTTCACGGCCTTGGCAGCAGCCACAACACGCTCGCCGCTCACGGGCTCCAGCAGGCTGCCGAGGTCGAAACCAGGATCGCGAAGGTGGATGTGGGTGAGGACCCGCGTCAGGGCTGCAGAAGACAGAACACGCGCCTCGGCCTCGGCCGTGGGGCCAAGGCCAAGGGCGACATCTTCAAGAGCGTGGACCAAGAAGGGAAGCAGCTTAGCGGGGCCATCCTCGGCGCCGGCCAGCGGGCTCTCCAGGCCACTGTCGTAAAGCGTCCTCAGCGAGGAGCGAGCCTTCGCCTCCAGCTCCGTGAAGGCCGCGCGGTCTTCGGCAAGGACCAGGGCCTTGTCGTCCAGCTCGGCCTTCCTCGCCCCCAACTCCTGCTCCAGCGCGCCTAGGCAGTCACGGCGCTTCTTGAGCTTGGCCTCCCGGCCCTCGACGGCCGCCTCGTGAGCCTTCACGCCTTCTTCCTACTCCTGGCGAAGGCGAACCTCTTTCGCGAGCTGATTCCGCAGGCCTTGCAGCTCGTCCTCCAGCGCCTTGCAGCGACCACGGACGTCGACCAGCTCCCCCAGGGCTGCATCGCGAGCAGCCTTCACCTCACGGACGGCCTGCTTCTCCTCGTCGCATGCCATCGAGGCCTAGACCAGCGCCGCCCAAATCAAAGCGTCGGAGCGGACCCATCCAGAAGCCAGCTCCAAGCGCCCGGCCACCAGGCGAGGGTCGGCGCCATGAAGATCCTGCCGCAGCTGGTCCAGCTCAGCAACAACGCGGTCCAGAACGGCGGAAGGAGTCGGGGAGATAGCAGCCGGTGGGGTAGGAGGAGAAGGCGGCAGCATGGCCGCAACATCCTGAGGCGTAGTCTGCCGCGCCCCGACAGCTGTAGTGGCGGCGGCAGGCGAGAGCACCTCGGGAGCCACCTGGATTGCGGGGGCTGAGCTCGCCCCAGCCGGCTCAGTCAGGCCTCGCGAGGACGACCGGGCAGGAGAAGCTTGTGCGTCGTGGTCACCCTCCTTCAGGGGCGCTGCCGCGGACGGAACCTCGGGAGCCCCCTTTGACTTCTTCGCTGCGGGCGCCAGCCTATCCAAGGGATGCGAACGTCAAGCCTCAGAAGCAGAACAAGAAATAAAGACAAGAATCGAGCACTTACGGGTCGTCGCCAGTGAGCTCAAGCGGCCTCCGGCCAAATTTGATGCCCGAAAGCCGGCTGGAAGGGTCAACCTCGGGAAGCTTGGAGGCAGAAGGTGCGCCTGCAGTCCGCCCCGAGGCCAAGGCAGACCCGCGGGAGATCAGCCCGGTCCTGTCCTTCTTCAGGATCAGGGGTGAGCTCCCGCCACCCTGCTCATCGTCGTTCACGTCGTCATCCACGTCGTCGTCCTCGTCGTCATCCTCGTCATCATCCTCGTCGTCATCGCTCGGAGGGAGGCGGAGAGCACCAGACTTGCGCCGGGGAAGGGGAGCCTTCGACTCTCCGTCAGTAGCCTTGGAGTCAGGCCCTTTTCCCCGCTCTCCTCCTTCCTCCTCTTCGCTGGAGTCGTCGGAGGGCACAACCACCGGTCCCTCGGGAGCCTCCAGGGGAACGGGCCCTTCCCCGTTGAAGACGGGCATGGACTTCACCACCCGCTCCCAGTCGTCGCGGAGGAACAAGGGCGTAGGAGCGCCGTCCATACTCGCCACATTGCCCCCATGTCAGGACCCCGATTCTAAGCCACATCGATCTAGCCGATAACACCTCATATCACTTTGCGGCCTCACGCACGGTATCCCACGGGTGTCGCCTTACCATGGCCCGGGACCGTTTGCGCCTTTTGGCTCGCGTATATGACAATGTCGCTAGCATCCATATGACCGAGAACCCGGGCCGACATGGCTAGTCGTGAACCCAAGCGGCACAGACCTATGGAGACAGGCATACATGAATCACATTGAACATGTCGGTCATCAACGAGTGATTCCGGGCTGTAGCACTGGGCTAACAGGACTCCGGGGATCTCGGGCTGTAGCAGGCTAGACAGGACTCCGGAGATCACCGCATGACATTTCCCCGAAGGGACAGACATAGGGACGAAGTGAAACACATGCCGGCCAGTCAAGTGTCCTGAACAGTAGTGCTGGGCTAGCAGGACTCCGATGAACCGACCTGTAGCAGACTACTATGGCTCGAGGAGCACTAGACTATATTTCCCCATAAGAAAGGCTGCGAAGGACAAACAACTAGATTGTCGGATCCCACTCATACCAAGCATTTCAATCATTCACACAATATGCCCGATATGAGTACATACAACATGGCATCACAACAAAACTCTACAACTCAAGTACTTTATTTAAAGGCTCCAGGGAGCCATACATAACATATTCATACAGGTAGGGGTCACATGACCCGACACTCAAGTCATACAGTCATACAAGCACATGCGGAAGCAACTAGTCTGAGTACAGACTCTAGAAAGGAAGAAGGCTTCTCGAAGCCTGTCTATCTACGTAGGGCCCTCCATGGCCTGAATCACCACCTGGGTGGCTAGTCACTCGTCGACGTCAAGGTCTACGTAAAACCCATCGGAGGGGGCAGTGTTGTCATCTGAAAACAATAAATAAGCAAACATGAGTACAAAGGTACTCAGCAAGTCTTACATCAGAACCTACTATACATGCTTGTCACACCCTAGCTAGATTATGCATTAGAGTGTGCATCATGTTTACCTTCATCAGAAAATTGAAATGGGGAAAGCAGAACCCCCAGCAGCCCCCCCTGAAATCAACTAGGGTTTACTAAAAATAAATTCAATGAACCTGAAATGCCCTTCAAAAATGTTCACCCTCTTTGCCTTGGGTTAGAACCCTTGGGAAAAATGGTGCATATAATTTTAGGTCAACAAAAGGGGCATTGATTTAATTCATAAATATTTGAATTTGGGCATTTAAATACTATTAAATAATTCAAATGCTCAAATAATGTTGGAACTATTTTTTGGGCCACTGAAATATTTCAGTAAGTGTCCATAAATATTTTCAGGATTTTATAAAATGATTTAGTATTTAAACTAAATCAAAACAGAATAACAGAAATAGAAAAACACAAAAAAATAAAGAGGGAAAGGCCATGGGCCACTTACCTGGCCCATCTCCAGCTGGCGGCCCAGCCCACCCCGCTGCCTCCTGTCGTCCCCCTCCTCGGACAGAAGGACGCGGGCGTGTGCCCGGCGCTCGCCGGCACGCGCGCGCCACCTCCCCCCCTGCGCGCCACCTCCTGCTTCCCGGGCTCCCTCCCAATGCCACGGAGACGGCCACGCACCCCCTGGCCCTCTCATTCCCCTCCCCCGTGCTCATCCCCTCCTCTGGCTCTCCCCCTCTCTTCCACAGAACGCGGCCGTCGCCGCCGACGAGAACCACCAGGGCCACAGCCACCCCCCTCGCCCCTCGGTTGTGCCCACGAGCTCCGCAACGTCGTCCTCGACCCCCTCACCGAACCACGCCCCGCCGGAAGCCCTGCATCGTCGACTTCGAGCTCTTCTTCAACCTCGGACGCCCGAGCTCCTCGCCGTCGATTCGCGCCGTCAAGGTCGCCCCCGAGCCCGCTAGCCACCCGTACGACACCGCTGTGAGCTCCTGGTCCTTTTCCCCTTAGCCACGCCGTCGATTTCGCCCCGTAGCCATTGCCCCGCGAGCACCCGAAGCTCGCCGCCGTTGAGCCTCGACGCCGTCGTGGCTACGGCCGTGCAAGCACGCGTCCGAGCGCACCACCGTCTTCAACGCGTCCCTAGGAGCCTAACGCACCCACCCGTTCGACCTGCCGTGCCCCCTAGCGCTAACCCGCACCAGCCCCTAACTCCGGCCACCGCCGCGAGCTTGCCTCCGGCGAGCTCGGGCCATCTCAGCCCCTGCCGTGTCCAGAGATGGATGCGGGCGAGTCCCAGCTCCGCGTAGATGCCCTCCGCTGGCCATTTGGTCGCCGGAGGAGGATTTCCGAGCCCCTCCGCCGTCTCTGGCCTTGCCGGCGACGAGCCGGGGTCAACTCCGGTGTGTTTTAACCCCGGGTTGGCTGGGTTGACTCCCCCCCCTGACTCACTGACGTGTGGGCCCAGGCGCCTGCTTAATTAGTGTTAATAAAATTAGCTAATTAGTGAGCCACTGACATGCGGGCCCCGCCCGGCTAACTAAGTTAGTTAGGGCTAATTAACTTGGTTAGTTGATTGTGTCACTGACCAGTGGACCCCACTGGTCAGGTTTGACCTGGAGGCGCCCAGTTGACCTGCTGACATCAGGGTGATGTCATGCTGACACAATAACTCTTTTTCTGGATTTAATTTTATATAGAAAATTCCAGAAAATTGCCTAAACTTCAAAAATTCATAGAAATTCAACCATAACTCCAAATGAGACAAATTATATATGAAAAATTATCAGAAAAATTCAAGGAATCCATCTGTACCATTTTCATGCATGTTTGAACAATGTTTGTCCTCTGTTTTGGACAAAACAAATAAAGGGCATTTAAATAATCATATATGGGGTTGGAATTTGAATCTTGTACTCAAACCAACTTCATTTAAATCATAGCTAGTTGCATTAGCTCAAGACACATCCATATTGCCATGTCATAGCATGCATCATATTTTTGCATATCGTCATGTGTTGATTGTGCTCGGTTGTGTTATTCGTGGTAGGTTCTGCCTCCGAGGATATTCACGAGTATCCAACTGAAGGGCAGTATCCCGTTACCACTCCATCAGGCAAGCAACCATTGATCATTCCGATACAACCCATGTTCTCGCTCCTGCTCTTGTTTACTGCATTAAGACAACACGATTCAAACTGCTGTGTGCTACGGTAGCTGAACCCTTATCCTCTGCATGACCTGTCATTGCCACAGTAACTAGATGAAACCCACTAGCATGTGTAGGAGTTGATTGAGCCATGTTTTGTGATTCCTACCTTGCTATGCCTGCTATGCTTAGAGTTGTGTCAGGTCTGGTTCATCTGGGTGATGGGCTAGAGTGAAATGCTTCTGCCAGTAATATGTGGGATGTGTTGAACATGTTTTGGTAAAGGTATCGATGAGAGGCCATGTAGGAGTACATGGTGGGTTGTTTCATTGAGGCCGTCCATAAGAACTGAGATCTGTATGTGTGATTTAAGATGCAGTTACTACCGTACATTGGGCCCGAAACAAATGGACCCTCTCGGCTTCTTAGCCACCCTAGTACTCTGTCCAGGAGTTGCAAATAGTTTCTGGTGTTTGTAGGATATGTGTTGGCGGCCGTGCGTAGCGCTGACCCTAGGGGTGGGCTATGTTGCGGTAGATACACCGTGGCACGGTGTACCGAGTCACCCGTTTGGTGTCTCGGGAACCCTATTCACATCGTTCGGGGCCGTATGTGGAAACCTCGGCCGGACTCCCTGCGGATGGAACCTGGATAGGCGATAACCTGGACTAGGGGCTTAGGTGTTTAGGTAGGCCGTGGCCGACACCCTCGCTGGGCCTCCACTTGAAGGTTGCCGAGTACATGTCGTGTAGACGGCGGTAAGCGGTGAAAGCGTGTATGACGAAGTACACCCCTGCAGGGTATAAAACTATTCGAATAGCCGCGTCCGCGGTAAAGGACTACTTGGTTGCCTATACAGTTCATAGACAAGTTAATGGATACTACTAAAAGACTCAAGATAAGTGTGAGTACCGAGGATGGCCCCCTCGCAGGATACGAGGGAGGATCCACGGTGGAGTATTGTGATGGTGAGTAGTGGACTCGTGTGCGAAAACTATTTTGCTAAAAGATTCTGTAGGATAGCTTAGCCAAGAGTCAAAGCTGGCTTGCTGCATAAACCCCACCACCTTCTTGAGAATGAGCATGTATAGTAGGTTCTGATATAAGACTTGCTGAGTACCTTTGTACTCATGTTTGCTTATTTATTGTTTTCAGACGACAACACTGCCCCCTCCGATGGGTTTTACGTAGACCTTGACGTCGACGAGTGACTAGCCACCCAGGTGGTGATTCAGGCCATGGAGGGCCCTACGTAGATAGACAGGCACTCTTCTCGAAGCCTGTTATGACATGCTATGACATGGCAATATGGATGTGTCTTGGCCTAATGCAAGCTAAAACAGAAGGGTAATTGCTTATTTGAACCAAAGGTTCAAGTGTTAGCTCATTTAACTTGATCATATTAGTGCATCACCTTATATTGCATAAACAGCAGGTTTAACTTGTTCTGACATGCATGAAACCAGTACCAATGGATAGCTTGGATTTTTCTGATAATTTTTCATATATAATTTGCCTCATTTGGAGTTATGGTTGAATTTCTATGAATTTTTGAAGTTTAGGCAATTTTCCGGAATTTTCTATATAAAATTAAATCCAGAAAAGAGTTATTGCATCAGCCTTGCGTCAGCATGACGTCAGCAAGTCAACAGGCCGGTACAGGTCAAACCTGACCTGTGGGACCCGTGTGTCAGTGGCTCATTTAGTTAATTAACTAATTAATTTGGATTAACACTAAACAGGTTTAATTAGCAGGGGGGGCCGCTTGTCATTGACTCAGGGGAGTCAACTGGGCCCACCCAGTCAATGGTCAAGGTCAACTCTCGCCGGCGTCTAGCCGCCGGCGAGGCCAGACGCGGCGGAGGAAGTGCATTTGCACGTTCCGGCCACCAAACGGAAGGCGGGGAGCATCTACGGGCTCCTGGGAACGAGACACAGCTCTTGGTGGTGAGGGTTGAGCTCGGGGTGGCCGGAGACGTCGCCAGCGACGACTTTGGCGGTCGCCGGAGTTCGGGCACCGATGGAAACGGAGCCACCTTGCACGGGAGGAGCAACGGGTAGCACCTACGCGTTCTGTAGGCTCCCGCAAAGCTAACAGGCATATGCACGGGGCCGATTGGCCACCGGAGCCTCGTCGGCGACGAGCTCGTGCGGCGGTGTGCTTCGGGCGTCATGGGGAGTGGTGCTACAACGAGCGCTAGGCCGTGGGGTTAGGGGGAAGCGACGGAGGAGCTCACGGGGAGGTCGAAGCGCAGCTCAGCGGGCCTGGGGACGACCTAGACAGTGCGAATCGAGGACGAGGTCGCCGGCGGCCGGAGGTTGAAGAAGAGCTCGAAGTCGACGCTGCAGGGCTTCCGGCGGGGCGTGGTTCGGTGAGGGGGTCGAGGACGACGTTGCGGAGCTCGTGGGCACAACTGAGGGGCGAGGGGGTGGCTGTGGCCGTGGTGGTTCGCGTCGGCGGCGGCGGCCGCGTTCTATGGAAGTGAGGGGGAGAGCCAGAGGAGGGGATGAGGACGGGGGAGGAGGAATGAGAGGGCCAGGGGGTGTGTGGCCGTCTCCGTGGCATTGGGAGGGAGTCCGGAAAGTAGGAGGTGGCGCGCAGGGGGGAGGTGGCGCGCGCGCGTGCCGGCGAGCGTTGGGCACACGCTCGCGTCCTTCTGTCCGAGGAGGGGGACGACAGGAGGCAGCGGGGTGGGCTGGGCCGCCAGCTGGAGATGGGCCAGGTAAGTGGCCCATGGCCTTTCCCTTATTATTTTTTTGTGTTTTTCTATTTCTGTTATTCTGTTTTGATTTAGTTTAAATACTAAATCATTTTATAAAATCCTGAAAATATTTATGGACACATACTGAAATATTTCAGTGGCCCAAAAAATAGTTCCAACATTATTTGAGCATTTGAATTATTTAATAGCATTTAAATGCCCAAATTCAAATATTTATGAATTAAATCAATGCCCCTTTTGTTGACCTAAAATTATGTGCACCATTTTCCCAAGGGTTCTAACCCAAGGCAAAGAGGGTGAACATTTTTGAAGGGCATTTCAGGTTCATTGAATTTATTTTTAGTAAACCCTAGTTGATTTCAGGGGGGGGGGGTGCTGGGGGTTCTGCTTTCCCCATTTCTATTTTCTGATGAAGGTAGACATGATGCACACTCTAATGCATAATCTAGCTAGGGTGTGACAACTCACCCCCACTCAATAGAATCTCGTCCCGAGATTTAGGATCACTGGGAAGAAGGTGGGGTAGTCGAGTCGAAGACGATCCTCCCTTTCCCAAGTGGCTTCTTCCTCGGAATGGTGTGTCCATTGAACCTTGAGAAACTTGATATTATGACGTCGAGTGGTACGCTCGGCTTGATCAAGGATACGAACGGGGTATTCCCGATAAGAAAGGTTATCTTGTAAATCAAGCGTTTCGTGGTCCACTCCACGGATAGGATCTGCGAAGCAACGCCTGAGTTGCGAAACGTGGAAGACATCGTGAACTCTGGAAAGATGCGGAGGTAGTTCCAATTGGTAGGCAACTTCTCCTCGTTTGGCAAGAATGCGAAAGGGTCCAATGTAACGAGGAGCCAATTTGCCTTTGATACCGAAACGATGGGTTCCCTTTAACGGGGTAACCCGAAGGTAAGCCTTCTCGTCAATTTCAAATGTCATAGGCTTATGTTTACGATCATATTGACTCTTTTGGCGGGATTGGGCTGTTTTCAATTTCTCACGAATAACGCAAACCTGCTCTTCTGCTTCCGGAATCATATCCGGGCCAAAGAGTTGTCTTTCCCCGGTTTCTGACCAGTTAAGAGGCGTTCGACATTTTCGTCCATAGAGAACTTCGAAGGGAGCCTTGCCCAAACTAGCTTGATAGCTATTTTTATAAGCAAACTCTGCGAATGGAAGGCATTTCTCCCAACTCATTCCGAACGAGATAACAGAAGCTCGGAGCATATCTTCCAGAATTTGATTGACTCGCTCTACTTGACCACTTGATTGAGGATGGAAGGCGGTGCTAAAGGAGAGATGAGTTCCCATAGCATTTTGGAAACTTTCCCAAAATCGAGAGGTGAAGAGACTTCCACGGCCTAAGTTAATTTCCAATGGGACACCATGAAGAGACACTATTCGGGAGATGTATAAGTCAGCTAGCTGGCTAGCGGTGATACTCTCACGAACAGGTAGAAAATGGGCTACTTTGGAAAGACGGTCGATCACGACGAAGATGGCATTATTTCCTCTCTTGGTCCTGGGAAACCCAGTGATGAAATCCATACTGATTTTGTCCCATTTCCATTCAGGAATAGCCAAAGGTTGAAGGGTGCCAGCAGGCCGTTGATGCTCTGCTTTAACACGACGACAAACGTCGCAATTGGCAATGTATTGAGCGATTTCTCTCTTCATCCAAGTCCACCAAAACCTCTGGCGTAGGTCTTGATACATTTTAGTACTACCGGGATGAATGGTGAGAGGGGATTCATGAGCTTCCTTAAGGATCATCTGGCGTACATGTTGTTTCTTGGGAACCACCAGGCGGTTCTCGAAGAAGACAGCACCTTGTTCATCCATGGAAAAACATTTAGCTACTCCGCTAGCAATGTTTTCCTTAATCCGGGATACGCCCTTATCACGCTTTTGGGCAGCTATGATTTGATCCACAAGGGTAGGTTTCGCCACCAGGGTAGATAGGAATCCTTGAGGAACAATGTGAAGATTAAGCTTGCGAAATTCCTCATGGAGAAGTGGTTGACTTTGTTGTAACATCAGGTTGTTACAGTAGGACTTACGACTTAGTGCATCAGCCATGACATTGGCCTTGCCAGGGGTGTAAGTTATTCCTAAGTCGTAATCTGAGATCAACTCGACCCAACGTCTTTGCCTGAGATTCAAATCTGGTTGGGTGAAGATATATTTCAAGCTTTGGTGATTGGTGAAGATCTCGCAACGATTACCGAGAAGGTAATGTCGCCAGGTTTTGAGTGCATGGACTACAGCTGCAAGCTCTAGATCATGTGTGGGATAATTTTCCTCATGTGGGTGTAATTGCCGTGAAGCATAGGCAATTACCTGACGATCTTGCATGAGTATGCAACCTAGTCCTTGTCGCGAGGCGTCGCAATAGATAATAAAGTCCTTGGAGAAATCTGGTGGTACCAGTACGGGAGCAGATGTTAGGCGTCTTTTCAGTTCCTGAAAACTGAACTCGCACTATGGAGTCCACTCGAACTTTTTATCTTTCTTGAGGAGTTCAGTTAGAGGTTTAGCAACCTTGGAGAAATTCTCGACGAAGCGGCGGCAATAGCTCGCTAGGCCAAGGAAACTCCGAACTTGCTTGACCGTTTCGGGGGGAGTCCAATCAAGGACGGCTTGAACTCGCTCGGGATTGACAGCAATACCCTTACCGGAGATTACATGGCCTAGATAGGTCACTTCTGACAACCAAAATTCACACTTGGAGAATTTGGCATAAAGGCGATGCTCTCGAAGTTTCATCAATACCAGCCTTAGATGTTCGGCATGTTCCTCTTCATTCTTGGAGTAGATGAGTATGTCATCGAGGTATACTACGACGAATTTGTCCAAGTACTCCATGAAAACCGAGTTCATTAACCGGGAGAAGGTGGCCGGGGCATTGGTTAAACCGAAGGACATGACGGTGTACTCGTATTGGCCATAACGAGTAACAAAGGCCGTTTTGGGAATGTCCCCGTTTCTGATTTTGATTTGATGGTAGCCCAACCTCAAATCCATCTTGGAGAAAACTGAGGATCCAGCGAGCTGATCATACAGGTCGTTGATCCTGGGAAGCGGGTATTTGTTCTTGATGGTGACCAGATTGACAGGTCGGTAATCCACAACCATTCGATCCGTTCCATCCTTCTTCTTGACGAAGAGGACGGGGCAAGCCCAAGGAGAGGAGCTAGGACGGATGAACCCTTTGTTCAAGGACTCATCGAGTTGGTTCTTAAGCTCGGCTAGTTCTAAGGGTGCCATCTTGTAGGGTCTTCTAGCAATAGGAACGGTTCCTGGAACAAGGTCTATCACAAACTCGACATCCCGGTCAGGTGGAACACCTGGCAGTTCTTCTGGAAACACATCCGGGAAGTCTCGGACTACCGGAACGTCCTCAAGGTCTGGAAGAGGGTTGGCATTGAGAGAGTAAAGTTGGAGCTTGGCCACTCGAGTTAAGACATTAACTGTCTTGCCCGAGGGATGAGTAAGTTGAACGGTTCTAGTGGCACAATCGATCTTGGCATAATGAGTCGACATCCAGTCCATACCCAAGATGATGTTTATATCGGAGGACTTGAGAGCTATTAAAGATGCAAGGAAAACAAGCCTATCGACAAGGATTTCGTTCTCATGGCTTACCCTAGAAGTTTGCCATTTGGAACCCGGAGTTTGAATTACCATGGAAGTGGGCATGTCACAGAATGTCGTGTTATGCAACCGAGCATAATTCTCGGATATGAATGAATGAGATGCTCCAGTATCGAAAAGAACATATGCCGGATGGCAGTTAACAAGGAGCGTACCAAGGACGACGTTGGAATCCTCTTGAGCCTCTTCGGCTGAAACATAGTTGACATGGCCACGTGCAGTGGTGGCCGGCTTGGCGTAGAAAGACTTTCCCGCGGGCTTACCACGGCCAACGGACTTTCCAGCTTGATTGGGGTTGTTCTGGGGACACTCTCGACTATAGTGACCCGGTTCTCCACACTTGAAGCATGTTACCACAGTGGGGCGTGGAGCAACATTAGCAGCGGGGCCACCATAGGGCTTGGGCGGTGCAAATTGCTAGTTGGGACGAGGCGCCTCAAAGGATGGCCTCGGGGTGAATCTGGGTGGCAGTGCGGTGCTTGGAATCCACACCCGGCGCTTCTGAGCTCCAGAGCCGGATGAAGACCCAAAATCACGGGAGTGCTTGCGTGAAGCGTCATAATCAGTCTGGCCGGTCTCAGCACTGATGGCTTTATTGACCAGCTTCTGGAAGGATGTGCACTCGTGCAGACGGAGATCGCAGCGAAGCTCAGGGCTAAGTCTCTTGCAGAACCTTGCCTGCTTCTTGGCGTCAGTAGAAACCTCTTCAGGAGCATAGCGTGCCAGGTTCCCAAATTCTCGGCTATATGCATCCACAGTCAGCCTTCCTTGGGTGAAGTTGCAGAACTCCTCCCTCTTGCGATCCATGAGACCTTCCGGAATGTGATGCTCACGGAAAGCCTCGCTGAACTCAGCCCAGGTAGTGATTTGGCCGACCGGGCGCATAGCTTCGTAGTTTTCGCACCAATGGCTAGCAGGGCCCTCGAGATGATAGGCAGCATAGGTAACCTTGTCGGCTTCGGCTACGTTGGCAGAACATAGCTTGTGGGTGATGCTGCGAAGCCAATCATCCACGTCGAGGGGCTCGACGGAATGGTTAAACTTTGGTGGGTACAGCTTGATAAAGTCGTTGATTGACACCAAGTCATTTCGTGGGTGGCGTGCAGTGTTCTGCTCAATCCGCTCCAGCAGGCGGTTGGTCTCACGCTTGTTCCTTTCCGCCTCCAGCATCACTTCGGCCAGGGAAGGCGGGTGAGGCAAATTTTCACCTCTAGCTGCATTGGCTTCCCCCCGCTCCGGGACAACAGGGTTGCTGCGGGTGTTGACCATCCTAGGAGGAAACAAGACAACGGTTTAGACAAGGATGGCTCAAACTTAACAAGGAAGTGCAGAATGTAAGGATAACACGGAATGCAGAGATGCTCATTCGTATGCCATGGTAATATAAAACTGCCATATATACACCAACGGTCATACTCGTCATACATAGTTTAGTACAAGCCCATGCTACAGTACAACTATGAAGGTAGACGTTACATCTCATCGGAGGCATTCCGAGTCCCTATACATTATTTGTCTACACCTCCGGAATCGATTACACACCAAGTCGTATTCCACAAGTCACGCAGGACAGTGGGGATACAACTACTACAATACTAGTGGTACTACTACTAACTCAGATAGCTCCGTAGTAGTCCTCATAGAAGTCACTTCCATAGCCTGGAAGTTCAACGTGATCATTCGGAAACAGACGGTCCTGAGGAGCCTGTGGACCATAGGGGCTAGGATAAGGTCTTGGACCAACAAACGGTGGCCTGCGGGGACCAAGGGGTGGGGTGATGCCTCCCACATCACGCCAATCCACCATGTCTGGCAGAGCTGCTCTCACAGGATATAGATCCCTGGTATCCATACATCCAGCTTGCACCGCGGGTATTAAAAAGCTCTAGCCTCAAGGCCCGATTCTCTCGGTCCTTATCTTCGAGCATCTCAGCGGTGGTACGAGTTAATGAGTCCTCCTGAGTGGAGTCAGCATAGATAGCCTGAAGATACCCCTGCGCTCCTGGAAGTGAAGCTGGCATGTAACGGAAGTCAGTGTTCCGAAGCAGGCCAGTCCGGACTCGCAAGATGGTCATCATGGAGTAGGCAGCATCCTGCACAGCCATCTCAACGGTAACTCCGAGTCCATAGGAACAGTGAAGGGGCTCGGTAGATCCAGGATAGGAAGGAAATATCCTGACGGTGCAGAAATACTGGCTTTGATTAAAGTCGCGGAACTGCTCTTCAACAGTGTATTCGGGATACCAACGGTATCCTGTCTCGATCATGACCCGGACCAACATAGCAGTATGACCGGGCACGTCGAGGCACCTGGTCAGGCGAACCACTTGATTTTGAGAATGGTTGGCTATCTGAAAGCACAACCACAAGACAAAGACATCAGAATTCCTAGGGAAAATTGGACAGCATAACGGCTGTAAATGCTCAGAAAATATTTGAGACATCCACAACAGTTCACAATACCGCTCAACAGCATCATATCAAGGTTCTGATTCAAATGGCAATGCACTAAAATAGTAGAAACTGGACTGGAACTCGTAGCAATAATCCTATAAACTACTACGGATTAGTAACACGTGAACCTGATAGAAGAAGAGAGCCTAGTCCTTAACCCACGTTGAATGAGAAGAGAATGACTCAGATCAGAAGCATAGGGTAAAGGAGTAAAAGAACCTTACGTTCCCTCCCACAATCAATTCCCTTACATATAACTAAAGCATTTCTAGACTCGACATCGACCAGTTTGGCTGAACGAACCTACAGGCAGTCCGGCTCTGATGCCAACGCTGTCAGGACCCCGATTCTAAGCCACATCGATCTAGCCGGTAACACCTCATATCACTTTGCGGCCTCACGCACGGTATCCCACGGGTGTCGCCTTACCATGGCCCGGGACCGTTTGCGCCTTTTGGCTCGCGTATATGACAATGTCGCTAGAATCCATATGACCGAGAACCCGGGCCGACATGGCTAGTCGTGAACCCAAGCGGCACAGACCTATGGAGACAGGCATACATGAATCACATCGAACATGTCGGTCATCAACGAGTGATTCCGGGCTGTAGCACTGGGCTAACAGGACTCCGGGGATCCCGGGCTGTAGCAGGCTAGACAGGACTCCGGAGATCACCGCGTGACATTTCCCCGAAGGGACAGACATAGGGACGAAGTGAAACACATGCCGGCCAGTCAAGTGTCCTGAACAGTAGTGCTGGGCTAGCAGGACTCCGGTGAACCGGCCTGTAGCGGACTACTATGGCTCGAGGAGCATTAGACTACATTTCCCCATAAGAAAGGCTGCGAAGGACAAACAACTAGATTGTTGGATCCCACTCATACCAAGCATTTCAATCATTCACACAATATGCCCGATATGAGTACATACAACATGGCATCACAACAAAACTCTACAACTCAAGTACTTTATTTAAAGGCTCCAGGGAGCCATACATAACATATTCATACAGGTAGGGGTCACATGACCCGACACTCAAGTCATACAGTCATACAAGCACATGCGGAAGCAACTAGTCTGAGTACAGACTCTAGAAAGAAAGAAGGCTTCTCGAAGCCTGTCTATCTACGTAGGGCCCTCCATGGCCTGAATCACCACCTGGGTGGCTAGTCACTCGTCGACGTCAAGGTCTATGTAAAACCCATCAGAGGGGGCAGTGTTGTCGTCTGAAAACAATAAATAAGCAAACATGAGTACAAAGGTACTCAGCAAGTCTTATATCAGAACCTACTATACATGCTCATTCTCAAGAAGGTGGTGGGGTTTATGCAGCAAGCCAGCTTTGACTCTTGGCTAAGCTATCCTACGGAATCCTTTAGCAAAATAGTTTTCGCACACGAGTCCACTACTCACCATCACAATACTCCACCGTGGATCCTCCCTCGTATCCTGCGAGAGGGCCATCCTCGGTACTCACACTTATCTTGAGTCTTTTAGTAGTATCCTTTAACTTGTCTATGAACTGTATATGCAATCAAGTAGTCCTTTACCGCGGACGCGGCTATTCGAATAGTTTTATACCCTGCAGGGGTGTACTTCGTCACACATGTTTCCACCACTTAGCGTGTGCACACGAAATGTGCTCGGCAGACTTCAAGTGAAAACCGACGTGGGTGTAGACCACGACCTGACTAACCTCACAAGTCTCTAGTCCAGGGTCATCGCCTATTCAGGTTCCATCCGCAAGGAAATCCGGCCGGGGTGTCCTCAACGGCCCCGAACGATGTGAAGAGGGTTCCCGAGACACCAAACGGGTGACTCGGTACACCGTGCCACGGTGTATCTACCGCAACATAGCCCACCCCTAGGGTCAGCGCTGCGCACGGCCGCCAACACATATCCTACAAACACCAGAAACTAGTTGCAACTCCTGGACTGAGGCGAGAGGGGTCAGTAAGTCGAGCGGGGTCATATTTCAGGGCCCAATGTGTGGTAGTAGCTGAATCTTAAATCACGCATACAGAACTCAGTTCTTAGGGACGGCCTCAATGAAACAACCCACCATGTACTCCTACATGGCCTCTCATCGATACCTTTACCAAAACATGTTCAACACATCCCACATATTACTGACACAAGCATTTCACTCTAGTCCATCACCCAGATGAACCAGACCTGACACAACCCTAAGCATAGCAGGCATAGCAAGGTAGGAATCACAAAACATGGCTCAATCAACTCCTACACATGCTAGTGGGTTTCATCTAGTTACTGTGGCAATGACAGGTCATGCAGAGGATAAGGGTTCAACTACCGTAGCACACAGCAGTTTGAATCGTGTTGTCTTAATGCAGTAAACAAGAGCAGGAGCGAGAACATGGGTTTGTATCGGAATGATCAATGCTTGCTTGCCTGATGGAGTGGTAACGGGATACTGCCCTTCAGTTGGATACTCGTGAATATCCTCGGAGGCAGAACCTACCACGAAGAACACAACCGAGCACAATCAACACATGACGATATGCAACAATATGATGCATGCTATGACATGGCAATATGGATGTGTCTTGGCCTAATGCAAGCTAAAACAGAAGGGTAATTGCTTATTTGAACCAAAGGTTCAAGTGTTAGCTCATTTAACTTGATCATATTAGTGCATCACCTTATATTGCATAAATAGCAGGTTTAACTTGTTCTGACATGCATGAAACCAGTACCAATGGATAGCTTGGATTTTTCTGATAATTTTTCATATATAATTTGTCTCATTTGGAGTTATGGTTGAATTTCTATGAATTTTTGAAGTTTAGGCAATTTTCTGGAATTTTCTATATAAAATTAAATCCAAAAAAGAGTTATTGCGTCAGCCTTGCGTCAGCATGACGTCAGCAAGTCAACAGGCCGGTACAGGTCAAACCTGACCTGTGGGACCCGTGTGTCAGTGGCTCATTTAGTTAATTAACTAATTAATTTGGATTAACACTAAACAGGTTTAATTAGCAGGGGGGGCCCGCTTGTCATTGACTCAGGGGAGTCAACTGGGCCCACCCAGTCAATGGTCAAGGTCAACTCTCGCCGGCGTCTAGCCGCCGGCGAGGCCAGACGCGGCGGAGGAAGTGCATTTGCACGTTCCGGCCACCAAACGGAAGGCGGGGAGCATCTACGGGCTCCTGGGAACGAGCCACAGCTCTTGGTGGTGAGGGTTGAGCTCGGGGTGGCCGGAGACGTCGCCGGCGACGACTTTGGCGGTCGCCGGAGTTCGGGCACCGATGGAAACGGCGCCACCGTGCACGGGAGGAGCAATGGGTAGCACCTACGTGTTCTGCAGGCTCCCGCAAAGCTAACAGGCATATGCACGGGGCCGATTGGCCACCGGAGCCTCGTCGGCGACGAGCTCGTGCGGCGGTGTGCTTCGGGCGTCATGGGGAGTGGTGCTACAACGAGCGCTAGGCCGTGGGGTTAGGGGGAAGCGACGGAGGAGCTCGCAGGGAGGTCGAAGCGCAGCTCAGCGGGCCTGGGGACGACCTAGACGGTGCGAATCGAGGACGAGGTCGCCGGCGGCCGGAGGTTGAAGAAGAGCTCGAAGTCGACGCTGCAGGGCTTCCGGCGGGGCGTGGTTCGGTGAGGGGGTCGAGGACGACGTTGCGGAGCTCGTGGGCACAACCGAGGGGCGAGGGGGTGGCTGTGGCCGTGGTGGTTCGCGTCGGCGGCGGCGGCCGCGTTCTGTGGAAGTGAGGGGGAGAGCCAGAGGAGGGGATGAGCACGGGGGAGGAGGAATGAGAGGGCCAGGGGGTGCGTGGCCGTCTCCGTGGCATTGGGAGGGAGTCCGGGAAGCAGGAGGTGGCGCGCAGGGGGGGAGGTGGCGCGCGCGCGTGCCGGCGAGCGTCGGGCACACGCCCATGTCCTTCTGTCCGAGGAGGGGGACGACAGGAGGCAGCGGGGTGGGCTGGGCCGCCAGCTGGAGATGGGCCAGGTAAGTGGCCCATGGCCTTTCCCTTATTATTTTTTTGTGTTTTTCTATTTCTGTTATTCTGTTTTGATTTAGTTTAAATACTAAATCATTTTATAAAATCCTGAAAATATTTATGGACACATACTGAAATATTTCAGTGGCCCAAAAAATAGTTCCAACATTATTTGAGCATTTGAATTATTTAATAGCATTTAAATGCCCAAATTCAAATATTTATGAATTAAATCAATGCCCCTTTTGTTGACCTAAAATTATGTGCACCATTTTTCCCAAGGGTTCTAACCCAAGGCAAAGAGGGTGAACATTTTTGAAGGGCATTTCAGGTTCATTGAATTTATTTTTAGTAAACCCTAGTTGATTTCAGGGGGGGGGTGCTGGGGGTTCTGCTTTCCCCATTTCTATTTTCTGATGAAGGTAGACATGATGCACACTCTAATGCATAATCTAGCTAGGGTGTGACACCCCAACCAGAGATTGGAGAACCGCAGCCAGGTCTCCGTCGGCCCAGGCCGCGGGGCTCGGACGGGGCTTCCACATTGGAAGCGAGTACTGCCGAAGCGGAGCCAGCTGGTTCTCCAGGAAATCCCTCAGCAACGGCGCGCCGGTCAGCTTCGCCGCCGCCATGTCGGTCGGCCTCAGATCCGCGTCCATCTTCTCCAACACCATCTTCGCACGGGGATCCGTGAGCTCCGCCCGACCCCAGTTGCTCGAGCTCGTGGGCTGCTCCGTGGGCAAGATCAGCCGAGGGTGGATGCGCTCAGCATCCACCAAGACCCACTTGCTCCTGAAGCCCTCAATCCTCTTCCCAGAGTTCGAGATGGCAATGGCGCCACCGTACGCGATGAAGCTCGCGCACGCGGAAGCAGGACCGCAAGAGGTCCGGAGGTAGAAGTAGTGGCGCAACAAGGCCACTGAAGGCTGCACCCCAACGTGGGCCTCGTAATAATAAGCAAAGATCACGAGGAGAAGGACGGAGTTGGGATGGAGATGCAGAGCCTGTAGCTTGTAATGGCGGAGGACAGAGAAGAAGAACACAGAGAAGGGAGGCATCAGGCCAGCAACAATGGCACTTATGAAGAGCGGATAGAAGGTGCTCCTCTGACCCTCAGGGGTGGCGGAGCCGGCCTTGAACACCTTTGCCCCATCAATACCTCGCGCCGTCGCTATCCGGCGCAACCGATCAAGGCCCGTCCCCGACACGCTCGGCGGGTCCAGGGCAGACGAGTACCAAGCTGCGGCCGGGGGCTGGCGAGGTGCCATGGCTTCCTGGGTCGAACGGTCAGAGCAGATCTGGAGATTTCGGAGAAAGGGAGGAGAGGCACAAGAAAGGGGATCTGAACAGCAACCGGGGAAAGCAAGAAGAAGGACCTAAGCGGACGCCACTCCCTTATAAACTCGCGCGGCTGCCAAGGCGCCCACGTCCAGTCAACCGCCATGTGGTGCCCAAGGCCGCAGGCTGTTAGGGCCCACGGTGCTTCGCTCTTGCCCTTTCGCCTCCCTGCATGGCCAAGTCCGGGTGCGCCTTGGGCCCGGGGGCTACTGTCGGTGTTCTGGGAACGGGGGTCCCCAGACTTGCCTGCCTGCGGCCTGCGGCGTGGCTCAAAGGGGGGCCCAGCACGGCTATAACGCCCCGAGACCAATGTGCCAGGTGTCGTTCAGTTATTCGCTGTTGTTTCCTTGTTATTGCTTGCGATCATGCATTGCATATAATGTCATCATGTGCATTTCATTTGCATACGTGTTCGTCTCATGCATCCGAGCATTTTCCCCGTTGTCCGTTTTGCAATCCGGCGCTTCGTTCTCCTCCGGTGGTCATTTCTACCTTTCTTTCATGTGTGGGGATTAAACATTTCCGGATTGGGCCGAGACTTGTCATGCGGCCGCCTTGGTTTACTACCGGTAGACCGCCTGTCAAGTTTCGTATCATTTGGACTTCGTTTGATACTCCAACGGTTAACCGAGGGACCGAAAAGGCCTTGTGTGTGTTGCATCCCAACACCCCTCCAATTTGGCCCAAATCCCACGTAACTCTGCTCCATCATCTAGAGCGTTCGATCACGATCGCGTGGCCGAAAACCGCACCTCCTTTGGACTCTCCTAGCTCCACTTATGCCTATAAATAGACCCCCCCCCCGTTTTCGGATCTTCTCCCCCTCGAAAACCCTAAAAAAAATCCCCTCGCGCGCTGGACACGTCCGCCCGGCGAGGGACGAAATCGCCGCCGCCGCCTCAGCCTACCGCAGGCCGCCACCACCGCCGCCGCGGGCCGGGAGGCCCGGAACCGGCCCCCGCGGCCCGTCTCTCCCACGCGCGCCCCCGCCGCCTCCTTCCTTCCGCGCCGCCTGCGCCCGAGGACCGCCGCGCCGCCCTTCTTCCTCGTCGCCGATGGACGCCAGCGCCGCCGCCCGGAGCTTGCCGCGGGCCACCGCTGTCGGCCGGAGTTCGCCCCTCCGCCGCGGGCCACCACCTCCGCCGGCCGGAGCAAGATCCGGTGCCGCCCGGCCCTCTCCACCGACCTCCGGCCTCCCTCGCAACTCCGGCGAGCCGCCGGCCTCCTTCCCCGTCGATTCCGGCGAACAGCTACAGTAAATCCGGCGAACATCGAAATCCGTGCAGATCTGGATCTGAGATCTGCGGGTTGACTTTCTCCTCCCGAAACCCTAATTTTATGCAAACTTTGACCTGCCATATCTCCGCATCAGTAGCTCCGATTTGGACATATAGCATATCAAAATGTTCGCCTCAATGAGTAAATCATTTCATTCCATTGCATCATTTTCATTTGAGTTCATCTTGATGCCCGAAATGCTGCTCGAAGAGTGCTTCGTGAGTTAATTGTCAGATCTGCTAGTTCATCTTAGACTTTTGTCATTTTTGCCATGATTGATGTGGACATTATATGCCTGTGAGTCCTTCTTATGTTTTGTTAAGGGTTTTGTCATCTTTCCAGAGGTGCAACCCATGTATTTTTGAGATGTGTGAGGTGACTAGTGCAAGCTTGCAAAGTGAGTCACCCGGTAAATCTGTTTTCAGTGACTTAGTGTTTTCACTCAGTCCTGGGATTATTTAGTTCATGATGTCATATGTTCATGTTGTTTCCTAGTGATCCGTGCCTCTTTTGAGGATGATCAGTAAAGGAGTTTTGGTAATATTGTAGTGCTCTATCCATCCATGTCTTTGTTTGCATATATGGAGCACCCTAGCTTGAGTCAATCGAGCTCTACTTTTGCTTTGTTGTGAATCTGGGCAGATCGTCAACTTGTTTGCGATTTTGCCGATGTTATTGTAGTTGATCCATGCATGCTATGCCATTGTCCTTGCCATGTCTAGCTAGAATTTTGTGCCTTCTTAATGGACGTATGCTTGCCTTGCCATGACTTGCTCCGTAGTGAGTGCATCGAGCTCGTTAACATGCCTTCGTGAATTATGTTTCAGCATGTCCCAGTTTTCACTAAGTCTGAAAACTGATTGTGTTTTAGCTATGTTCGTGTGCTTGTTAGTATATTTTGTGATCCCTTTTGGCCACAGGTCACTTAGGGACTTTTGTTAAGCTTGTTGAGTAGCTAAATGCCATGTTCTTCTTTGTTATGTTCAGGTCCCGTAGCATGTTGTTTTGTTGCTCCGAAGAGGGCTTCATGATCTGAAATTTCAGCCAAGTGTTAATTTCACTAAGTCTGAGATCTGTTTACCGTTTGCGTTTTTGCCATGCTTGTTTGAACCTCTTAATGGATGAATTGGCTGTAGCTCAGTGCTAGACTTTTGTTAAGCCTCTTGAATGCATCCCTGCCATGTATTTTGTTGTCATGTTTGAGTGCTGTAGCATGTTCATCTCATTGCATTTAGATGCCTACTTGCTGTAAATCGCAGACCGGTGTCATATTTGAATCACTTGCCATTTCCAAACCGTAACTCCGATTCCGGCGTTATTTATATCGTTTTCAAGCGATTTCATCCCATCTTTCCAGCGGCACACTTGGTTTTCCAAGTTGAGGCAAGGTTCATGCATTCCTTGTCCAATCATGCATATGCATCGCATCCCGCATCTCGCATATCATCCCATGTTCATGTGTGGTTTGTTTACTATGTTGTGTGTTTCTTTTCTGGTGATTGCTTCTTCGGGTTAGTTCCGGTAACGTCGTGTTGTGAGGACCCGTTCGCCTACATCCGTTTATCTTCTTCATGGACTCGTTCTTCTTCCTTGCGGGATTTCAGGCAAGATGATCATACCCTCGAAATCACTTCTATCTTTGCTTGCTAGTTGCTTGCTCTTTTGCTATGCCTATGCTGCGATACCTACCACTTGCTTATCATGCCTCCTACTTTGTTGAACCAAGCCTCTAACCCACCTTGTCCTAGCAAACCGTTGTTTGGCTATGTTACCGCTTTGCTCAGCCCCTCTTATAGCGTTGTTAGTTGCAGGTGAAGATTGAAGTTTGTTCCTTGTTGGAACATGGAGATACCGTTCCTTGTTGGAACATGTTTACTTGTTGGGATATCACAATATATCTTATTTAATTAATGCATCTATATACTTGGTAAAGGGCGGAAGGCTCGGCCTTATGCCTGGTGTTTTGTTTCACTCTTGCCGCCCTAGTTTCCGAAATATCAGTGTTATGTTCCCGGATTTTGCGTTCCTTACGCGGTTGGGCTATTATGGGAACCCCTTGACAGTTCGCCTTAAGTAAAGCTCTTCTAGCAATGCCCAACATTGGTTTTACCATTTGCCACCTAGCCTTTTCTTTCCCTTGGGTTCTTCAGACTCAAGGGTCATCTTATTTTTCCCCCCGGGCCAGTGCTCCTCTGAGTGTTGGTCCAACTGAGCGATGTCCGAGGCTACCAGGGGCAACTCTGGGCTGGCTTACCCGACGTCTTGCTCATCCGGTGTGCCCTGAGAACGAGATATGTGCAGCTCCTATCGGGATTTGTCGGCACATCTGGGTGGTGTTGCTAGTTTAGTTTTACCCTGTCGAAATGTCTTGTTGTACTGGGATACCGAGTCTGATCGGAATGTCTCGGGTGGAGGTCTATTCCTTCGTTGACCGTGAGAGCTTGAGATGGGCTAAGTTGGGACACCCCTGCAGGGTTTTGAACTTTCGAAAGCCGTGCCCGCAGTTATGGGCAGATGGGAATTTGTTAACGTCCAGTTGTAGAAAACATGAAGTTGACCTTAATTAAAATGAATCAACCGCGTGTGTAACCGTGATGGTCTCTTTCCGGCGGAGTCCGGGAAGTGAACACGGTTGTTGGAGTTATGCTTGACGTAGGTAGTCCAGGATCACTTCTTGATCATACTTTTATCGACCGTTCCTTGCCTTCTCTTCTCGCTCTCATTTGCGTATGTTAGCCACCATATATGCTAGTCGCTTGCTGCAGCTTCACCTCATGCCTTTACCTTACCCATAAGCTTAAATAGTCTTGATTGCGAGGGTGCGAGATTGCTGAGTCCCTGTGGCTCACAGATACTTCCAAAACCAGTTTGCAGGTGCCGATGAGTCTGTGCAGATGACACAATCCAGCTCAGGAGGAGCTCGTTGAAGATCTTGTCCTTTGTGTTGTTTCGTTCTAGTCGATCAGTAGTGGAGCCCAGTTGGGGTCGATCGGGGACCTTTGTCGCATTTGGGGTTCTTCTTTTATTTTGGTTCCGTAGTCGGACCATGAGTGTATTTGGATGATGTAATGCTTTATTCATGTATTTGTGTGAAGTGGCGATTGTAAGCCAACTATGTATCTTTTCCCCTATTGTATTACATGGGTTGTGTGAAGATTACCTCACTTGCGACATATGCCTTCAATGCGATTATGCCTCTAAGTCGTGCCTCGACACGTGGGAGATATAGTCGCATCGAGGGTGTTACAAGTTGGTAATCAGAGCCTTCCCCGACCTTAGGAGCCCCCATTGATTGATCGTTTTTAGCGGCCGAGTTGTGTCTAGAAAAATGTTTTGAGTCATTTAGGGATTATACATCGGAGAGTTTAGGAATTCTTTTTACTCCCCAGTCTCCTTATCACTCTGGTAAGGCATCCTGACGTAGAGTTTTGACTCTTCTCTTCCCAAATTTCACTAAATTTTTTTAGTATCACGCGGGTATCTTGGAATCGTTCCGATGGTTTTATGATGAGAACATTGTCTTGGTGCCTCCTGTCAGGGGTTTTGTGGAAGTGTCCCGGGGAGTTGAGCTCTGAGGTGTTGTCTTCATAATTTTATCGTTGCAGTTCTGGAATACCTAAGTTTAGTATGCTGACATCGAAAATCTCTTTTATGCAGTTCGTTAGTGAGATAACCTCGACGCCACCCAGTACTGGGGCGGGAGTTCGGGAGTATTGCCATAACTTGTATAACGGATGCTTTTCAAAGGTTGAGGTAGATGATTTCCGAAGCTTTCTTGGTTATGTGTTGAAGGATGGATACAGCTGGATGTAGGATTTGCTAGTTTTGGGTGAGATATTATGCTTCCCCTGTATCCCCAACACCTGATTGCATAACCAGGAAAATTTCGGGAGTTTATAAGCGGGAATTCAAGTAGCTCTTAGGATATCTTTCCGACAGATGTATGATTTGAAATTGGGGTTCGACGTCTAGTGGTCCGCCTATTCACGGTCGGGTTTACAGTGGTCTCGTTGTGTCTTAAAGAGTCCTTGGCTATGCCGACTCGGGGACGCTTCGTATGTCATGTGCACTGCCTTGTACATGATGGTGCTGTACGATCGAGCCCGTGTAGGCCCCACCACGAAAACTTCGGACGAAATCTCTATCATATGTTTGTTCCGGCTTATTTTGCAAGCCAATCCTTTGTTTTGTTTTGAGTTGTGGTATTCGAGTTGCTTCGAAGTCAAATGTTGATTCCATACCTTCCCCAAATGGTGTTCTCATACTCCGATGTGAATACTAATCATTCTGGATAATCGAGATTGTCATGTCAATCCTTTTCAACCGGTGTGTTTCTCTTCTAGTGGATCCGATCACTTCAACATTCGCAAGATCAATTATCAGTTCTTCTCAACGGTGTTTGCTTCATCCGTTCCAAGTTGTCTTTGTTTTTCCCACCCTCCCACCCTTGTTTTTTTCAAGGACTCATATTTCTTAATCAAGTATCCATTTTATTGATGGGAAGCTTCTCCATTCCTTTTTTCGTCAATATTCTTATCCGGTGATTCGCAAGAAGATGCTATCAGAGCTTCAAGTTCGTCACTCTTCACTTGTTTTCTTCTCCCTCGTTTCAGAAGTTTTATCATACCGGTGCACCTCATAAAAATTCACTTCTCGCTATTCATTTGTTCGGGAGTGCTGAAGATATCTCGGAAGGCTTCTTTCCATTCAAGATCCATTCAACCTATTTCGAGGTTGTTATCTCATTCAAGCCATTTAATTCAACTGGTGCTTTCTCTCTTTGAATCGTTCTACGATGTTTTCTTTTGAGTGGGCCCTAACCCACAGGTCTTTTCCCAGGATCTTACCTGACTCTTCTAATTCTCCCGGAGTTATTCTCAAATCGTCTGAAGCTTGACGTAAAAATGATTCATCATCAGTCATATGTATTTCTCCAAGATCTTTCAATTTCTTTTGATCGTTGGCTCAACCTTTCCATTCTTCATTCCGGAGTGTCTAAATAATTCATGGTGGTGTTAATCATCGTCATTCTCGGAATTTTTAAGACCGAAGAAGAGTTTCTCTTTAATCTTGCTCCATTCTCTTCAAGATTCGTGATTCTAGCTTGTTGCCATCCTCTCATAATTATTTTTGATTGTGGGAATTCTTTTCACCCATCTGGTGCAATTCAGGAGTCTTTTCAGGTTGATTATCCGGAGTCCATCAATTCAGGTTTATTCATTCTCAGCTTTCAGTTATCATTCTCCAATCTTACCGTTGCTTCGTTCAAGTGATCTCTATTCGGCTCGTGATCTCCTCGTTCTCATGTATCTAAATCCTCTCAAGCATCTTCGTTCATTTTATAATTCTTCCCGGAGTTTCTTTATCTTCTCTTCGTTCATAACCAGTTCTTACGGTGGTTCATTCAAGATTTCTTTTTCTTTCTTATCATATCAATTTATTCGTTGTTTCAACCCTTCCGGTGGTTCGTTCGATACCTTCCCAAGTCTGATGTTATATCTCTCTTAATCTTTTCTACGAGAATTAGTAATATGCCAAATCCGTGATTGTCATCAATTTAAATTGGTGAAGGATAAGCATAATGTAATTCTTATTCTTATTTCATCCATATGTTAATCTTTTCTTCCGGAGTTTGTTCTCGATGATTAAATTCTTGGGTTCAAGTGTTCATTTTTCTTTCCCGGAGTTCCAAGATCTAATTATCACGAAGGTCCATAAAAAATCCTTACAAGGATTCACCTTGTGTTTTCAACTTCTTTTTCCTTCCGTTTGTTCATCCTTTTGTTTACCGGAGTTCTTTATGGAGGTTCTACACGATGGTTCATCAAGGATTTAATTCCTTCTTGAAGTGTTCATCAACATTCTTTTCAGAGGAGCTCATGCTTTCTTCATCTTGCAATCCGGAGTGCAATTCTTTCACACATATCTTTTGAGGTGGTGTTATGTCATTCTTGATAATTTCCCTTCGTGCTTCGCGTTTCACAAGTTATCAAGATGAGGTAGTTTAAGTCCATTAATCTCTTCGTTGGAGTTGTCTTGTATCATATTTTCACCTAAAGCCTTCCCGAAGGATTGTTGCTATCTATGGGGCTTATAATGACCCAAGTTCTTAATTTATCCTCCCGGTGAAATAAGTTTCTCGTCTCCTTGTTCTTTTCAATCCAATTCTTTTTCCGTGAGTGGCAGGTTGTCACCTTATAATTTGAGATGTATTCCATAAGACCATATCAAGCTTATTCTTTTCGTTGTTGGTTTTCCAACAACTCCGCTCTAGCTGTTGTTGTAAGCGTGCTCCCTCGAGATCTTGTTTCCCTTCGTTCATCACATTCCATTCTCACTTTTGTTCCGGAGGCTTTGTGATGTTGCTCTTCTCAACCCATCTTCTCGGATTGTCAGGACCATGTTTTGATCGTGCTTACCCTTTTAACCGGAGTATCGTGTCCCTTGTCTCAAGATCTTCCATTTTTTTACCAAGTGTTTCATCTCTTTTAAACTGGAGCACTGTCCAAGATCTTTCTTACCCCTTGTTCCAGTCATTCAATAGTTACGGAGGCAGTGTATTGTTGTTTTCATCAAGTATCCCCTCATCTTCTCAAATTCATGTTCAATTCCTTCCATTTACAGTCGGAATGCTGCCCAAATTATATCATTTTTAATCCTTCTCTATCTTGTTTTAACCGGAGTGCTTTCAACTTTGTTCTACTTTGTTGCATTCTTACTTTCAAGTTGATCAACTTCTCAAGGTTCTTTGGTTTCACTCGTTTGTCAAAGAAGCAACTTAGTTTTACCTCTTCTCTTTCTCTTTTGTTTTTCCTCCGGTGCCATTCTAGATCTCGGGACGAGATCCTCTCATAGTGGTGGAGTGTTGTAACGCCCCGAGACCAATGTGCCAGGTGTTGTTCAGTTATTCACTATTGTTGCCTTGTCATTGCTTGCGTGTCATGCATTGCATATCATGTCATCATGTGCATTTCATTTGCATACATGTTCGTCTCATGCATCCGAGCATTTTCCCCGTTGTCCGTTTTGCAATCCGGCGCTTCGTTCTCCTCCGATGGTCATTTCTACCTTTCTTTCATGTGTGGGGATTAAACATTTCCGGATTGGACTGAGACTTGTCATGCGGCCTTGGTTTACTACCGCTAGACCGCCTGTCAAGTTTCATATCATTTGGACTTCGTTTGATACTCCAACGGTTAACCGAGGGACCGAAAAGGCCTCGTGTGTGTTGCAGCCCAACACCCCTCCAATTTGGCCCAAATCCCACCTAACTCTGCTCCATCATCTAGAGCGTTCGATCATGATCACGTGGCCGAAAACCGCACCTCTTTTGGACTCTCCTAGCTCCACTTATGCCTATAAATAGACCCCCCCCGTTTTCGGATCTTCTCCCCCTCGAAAACCCTAAAAGAAATCGCCGCCGCCGCCTCAGCCTACCGCAGGCCGCCACGTGGCGCTCGCCGCCACCGCTACCGCCGTGGGCTGGGAGGCCCGGAACCGGCCCCCGTGGCCCGTCTCTCCCACGCGCGCCCCTGCCGCCTCCTTCCTTCCGCGCCGCCTGCGCCCGAGGACCGCTACGCCGCCCTTCTTCCTCATCGCCGACGGATGCCACCGCCGCCGCCCGGAGCTTGCCACGGGCCACCGCCGTCGCCCGGAGTTCGCCCCTCCGCCGCGGGCCACCACCTCCGCCGACCGGAGCAAGATCCGGTGCTGCCCGACCCTCTCCACCGACCTCCGGCCTCCCTCGCAACTCCGGCGAGCCGCCGGCCTCCTTCCCCGTCAATTCCGGCGAACAGCTATAGTAAATCCGGCGAACATCGAAATCCGTGCAGATCTGGATCTGAGATCCGCGGGTTGACTTTCTCCTCCCGATACCCTAATTTTATGCAAACTTTGACCTGCCATATCTCCGCATCCGTAGCTCCGATTTGGACATATAGCATATCAAAATGTTCGTCTCAATGAGTAAATCATTTCATTCCATTGCATCATTTTCATTTGAGTTCATCTTGATGCCCGAAATGCTGCTCAAAGAGTGCTTCGTGAGTTAATTGTCAGATCTGCTAGTTCATCTTAGACTTTTGTCATTTTTGCCATGATTGATGTGTGCATTATATGCCTGTGAGTCCTTCTTATGTTTTGTTAAGGGTTTTGTCATCTTTCCAGAGGTGCAACCCATGTATTTTTGAGATGTGTGAGGTGACTAGTGCAAGCTTGCAAAGTGAGTCACCCGGTAAATCTGTTTTCAGTGACTTAGTGTTTTCACTAAGTCCTGGGATTATTTAGTTCATGATGTCATATGTTCATGTTGTTTCCTAGTGATCCGTGCCTCTTTTGAGGATGATCAGTAAAGGAGTTTTGGTAATATTGTAGTGATCTATCCATCCATGTCTTTGTTTGCATATATGGAGCACCCTAGCTTGAGTCAATCGAGCTCTACTTTTGATTCGTTGCGAATCTGGGCAGATCGTCAACTTGTTTGCGATTTTGCTGATGTTATTGTAGTTGATCCATGCATGCTATGCCATTGTTCTTGCCATGTCTAGCTAGAATTTTGTGCCTTCTTAATAGATGTATGCTTGCCTTGCCATGACTTGCTCCGTAGTGAGTGCATCGAGCTCGTTAACATGCCTTCGTGAATTATGTTTCAGCATGTCCCGGTTTTCACTAAGTCTGAAAACTGATTGTGTTTTAGCTATGTTCGTGTGCTTGTTAGTATATTTTGTGATCCCTTTTGGCCACAGGTCACTTAGGGACTTTTGTTAAGCTTGTTGAGTAGCTCCATGCCATGTTCTTCTTTGTTATGTTCAGGTCCTGTAGCATGTTGTTTTGTTGCTCCGAAGAGGGCTTCATGATCTGAAATTTCAGACAAGTGTTAATTTCACTAAGTCTGAGATCTGTTTACCGTTTGCGTTTTTGCCATGCTTGTTTGAACCTATTAATGGATGAATTGGCGGTAGCTCAGTGCTCGACTTTTGTTAAGCCTCTTGAATGCATCCCTGCCATGTATTTTGTTGTCATGTTTGAGTGTTGTAGCATGTTCATCTCATTGCATTTAGATGCCTACTTGCTGTAAATCGCAGACCGGAGTCATATTTGAATCGCTTGCCATTTCCAAACCGTAACTCCGATTCCGGCGTTATTTATATCATTTTCAAGCGATTTCATCCCATCTTTCCAGTGGCACACTTGGTTTTCCAAGTTGAGGCAAGGTTCATGCATTCCTTGTCCAATCATGCATATGCATCGCATCCCGCATCTCGCATATCATCCCATGTTCATGTGTGGTTTGTTTACTATGTTGTGTGTTTCTTTTCCGGTGATTGCTTCTTCGGGTTGGTTCCGGTAACGTCGTGTTGTGAGGACCCGTTCGCCTACATCCGTTTATCTTCTTCATGGACTCGTTCTTCTTCCTTGTGGGATTTCAGGCAAGATGATCATACCCTCGAAATCACTTCTATCTTTGCTTGCTAGTTGCTCGCTCTTTTGCTATGCCTATGCTGCGATACCTACCACTTGCTTATCATGCCTCCTACTTTGTTGAACCAAGCCTCTAACCCACCTTGTCCTAGCAAACCATTGTTTGGCTATGTTACCGCTTTGCTCAGCCCCTCTTATAGCGTTGTTAGTTGTAGGTGAAGATTGAAGTTTGTTCCTTATTGGAACATGGAGATACCGTTCCTTGTTGGAACATGTTCACTTGTTGGGATATCACAATATATCTTATTTAATTAATGCATCTATATACTTGGTAAAGGGTGGAAGGCTCGGCCTTATGCCTGGTGTTTTGTTTCACTCTTGCCGCCCTAGTTTCCGTCATATCGGTGTTATGTTCCTGGATTTTGCGTTCCTTACGCGGTTGGGCTATTATGGGAACCCCTTGACAGTTCGCCTTAAGTAAAGCTCTTCCAGCAATGCCCAACATTGGTTTTACCATTTTCCACCTAGCCTTTTCTTCCCCTTGGGTTCTTCAGACTCAAGGGTCATCTTATTTTACCCCCCGGGGCCAGCGCTCCTCTGAGTGTTGGTCCAACTGAGCGATGTCCGAGGCTATCAGGGGCAACTCTGGGCTGGCTTACCCGACGTCTTGCTCATCCGGTGTGCCCTGAGAACGAGATATGTGCAGCTCCTATCGGGATTTGTCGGCACATCTGGGTGGTGTTGCTGGTTTAGTTTTACCCTGTCGAAATGTCTTGTTGTACCGGGATACCGAGTCTGATCGGAATGTCTCGGGTGGAGGTCTATTCCTTTGTTGACCGTGAGAGCTTGTGATGGGCTAAGTTGGGACACCCCTGCAGGGTTTTGAACTTTCGAAAGCCGTGTCCGCGGTTATGGGCAGATGGGAATTTGTTAACGTCCGGTTGTAGAAAACATGAAGTTGACCTTAATTAAAATGAATCAACCGCGTGTGTAACCGTGATGGTCTCTTTCCGGCGGAGTCCGGGAAGTGAACACGATTGTTGGAGTTATGCTTGACGTAGGTAGTCCAGGATCACTTCTTGATCATACTTTTATCGACCGTGCCTTGCCTTCTCTTCTCGCTCTCATTTGCGTATGTTAGCCACCATATATGCTAGTCGCTTGCTGCAGCTTCACCTCATGCCTTTACCTTACCCATAAGCTTAAATAGTCTTGATCGCGAGGGTGCGAGATTGCTGAGTCCCCGTGGCTCACAGATACTTCCAAAACCAGTTTGCAGGTGCCGATGAGTCCGTGCAGATGACGCAATCCAGCTCAGGAGGTGCTCGTTGAAGATCTTGTCCTTTGTGTTGTTTCGTTCTAGTCGATCAGTAGTGGAGCCCAGTTGGGGTCGATCGGGGACCTTTGTCGCATTTGGGGTTCTTCTTTTATTTTGGTTCCGTAGTCGGACCATGAGTGTATTTGGATGATGTAATGCTTTATTCATGTATTTGTGTGAAGTGGCGATTGTAAGCCAACTATGTATCTTTTTCCCCTATTGTATTACATGGGTTGTGTGAAGATTACCTCACTTGCGACATATGCCTTCAATGCGATTATGCCTCTAAGTCGTGCCTCGACATGTGGGAGATATAGTTGCATCGAGGGTGTTACAACGGCCCATCTTCACCAACACAAACTCAAGACCCTCGCGAGGGGCCAAGCCTCGCGGGGTGGACGACGCGGAGCCTCCTCAGGCACGGCCTCGTTAGGCTGGCTCGCGAGGAGGCGGAGAGATCAAGGCGGGGTACCTTGCGAGGTGCTCGTGACGCAAGCCATGACGACTCAGGGCGCCAGGCGAGTGCCAGCCCACGCAGCGTCCTCCTTTCCTCTTTGGTGCAAAGGGGGTAAGCGCAGCCGCGGAGTACCGGGGCATCAGGCAAAGGTTGCCATTTCGGTGCAACGAGACCAAGACCAGGAGGACTACGAGACGGAGGTCACCATGGAGCCCAAGACGGCGTCATCACCAGAGCTTTGAGCAGGCGAAGACTACTTTTGTCAGGATAGTTGATACTTGCTATCCCCCTTCAAATTAGCCCGCCATTGTTGGCTCCCTTCTCGCTCAATATTTGGGAAGAGGACCAGGGCCTCTATAAATAGGACCAGCCACCCACCTAGCAAAGAGGTCGGTCGGTTCGGTCCCGTCGAAGTGTCTCAAGGGGTTGGCTGATTGGAAACATAGAGAGAGAGAGAGATACATAGAGAGAGAGAGAGAGAGAGATAGAGAGAGAGAGAGAGAGAGAGAGAGAGAGAAGGGCGGCTGAACTCCTCCCAGCAGTTCATCGCCCCAGCCAAGAATAGACCCTCGCGAGGCTGTTCTTCCTTGTATTGTTCATCATCATCAGCCCAAGAGGCAATCCACCACACCACACACTGGAGTATGGTATTACACCACAACGGTGGCCCGAACCAGTATAAACCCTATGTCTCTTGTGCTGTTCTTCCCGTAGTTCTGATCCTAGCACAGCGGAGGGGTGCAGGTAGGTAGGAGGCGAAATCTCCGCGCGCACCCCAGTGTTCGAACCTCAAGGGTCTGCCGGAACCCGAAATCCGACAACTATGAGGTTATGCAACTCCCGATTACCGGAAGGAACACTTTGTGTGCTACCAAACGTCACAATGTAACTGGGTGATTATAAAGGTGCTCTACAGGTGTCTCCGATAGTACTTGTTGAGTTGGCATAGATCAAGATTAGGATTTGTCACTCTGATTGTCGGAGAGCTATCTCTGGGCCCACTCCATAATGCACATCACTATAAGCCTTGCAAGCATTGTAACTAATGAGTTAGTTGTGAGATGATGTATTATGGAATGAGTAAAGAGACTTGCCGGTAACGAGATTGAACTAGGATTGAGATACCGACGATCGAATCTCGGGCAAGTAACATACCGATGACAAAGGGAACAACGCATGTTGTTATGCAGTTTGACCGATAAAGATCTTCGTAGAATATGTGGGAGACAATCTAAACATCTAGGTTCCGCTGTTGGTTATTGACCAGAGACGTGTCTCGGTCATGTCTACATAATTCTCGAACCCGTAGGGTCCGCGCGCTTAAAGTTCGGCGACGATCAGTATTATGAGTTTTTGTGTTTTGATGTATCGAAGGTAGTTCGGTGTCCCGGATATGATCACATACATGACGAGGAGTCTCAAAATGGTCGAGACGTAAAGATCGATATATTGGACGACTATATTCGGACACCGGAAGTGTTCCGGGTGGTTACGGAGAAAACCGGAGTGCCGGAGGGTTACCGGAACCCCTCCTGGGGAGAAATAGTGGGCCTTATGGGCCTTAGTGGAGAGAGAGAGGGCTGGCCTAGGTCAGGCTGCATGCCTCTCCCCCTCTGGTCTAAATTGGACTAGGAGAGGGGGCAGCGCCCCCATTTCCTTCTCCCTCTCCCCTTCCTTTCCCCCTCCTAGTAGGAGTAGGAAAGAGGGGAGTCCTACTCCTACTAGGAGGAGGACTCCTCCTCCTGGCGCGCCTACAGGGGCCGACCGGCCTTCCCCCCTTGCTCCTTTATATACGGGGGCAGGGGGACACCTCTAGACACACAAGTTGATCTGTTGATCTCTCCCAGCCGTGTGCGGTGCCCCCCTCCACCATAATCCACATCAATCATATTGTAGCGGTGCTTAGGCGAAGCTCTGCGTCGGTAACATCATCATCACCGTCATCAGGCTGTCGTGCTGATGAAACTCTCCCGTGAAGCTCTGCTGGATCGGAGTTCGTGGGACGTCATTGAGCTGAACATGTGCTAAACTCGGAGGTGTCATGCGTTCGGTACTTGGATCGGTCGGATCATGAAGACGTACGACTACATCAACCGCGTTGTGCTAACGCTTCCGCTTTCGGTCTACGAGGGTACGTGGATACACTCTCCCCTCTTGTTGCTATGCATCACCATGATCCTGTGTGTGCGTAGGATATTTTTTTGAAATTACTACGTTTCCCAATAGTGGCATCCGAGCCTGGTTTATGCGTAGATGTTATATGCACGAGTAGAACACAAGTGAGTTGTGGACGATACAAGTCATACTGCTTACCAGCATGTCACACTTTGGTTCGGCGGTATTGTTGGATGAAGCGGCCCGGACCGACATTACGCGTATGCTTACGCGAGACTGGTTCTACCGACGTGCTTTGCACACAGGTAGCTGGCGGGTGTTAGTTTCTCCAACTTTAGTTGAATCGAGTGTGGCTATGCCCGGTGCTTGAGAAGGTTAAAACAACACTAACTTGACAAACTATCGTTGTGGTTTTGATGCGTAGGTAAGAACGGTTCTTGCTCAGCCCGTAGCAGCCACGTAAAACTTGCAACAACAAAGTAGAGGACGTCTAACTTGTTTTTGCAGGGCATGTTGTGATGTGATATGGTCAACACATGATGCTATATTTTATTGTATGAGATGATCATGTTTTGTAACCGAGTTATCGGCAACTGGCAGCAGCCATATGGATGTTGCTTTATTGTATGCAATGCAATCGCCCTATAATGGCTTCACTTTATCACTAAGCGGTAGCGATAGTCATAGAAGCAATATTTGGTGAGACAACAACGATGCTACGATGGAGATCAAGGCATCGCGCCGGTGACAATGGTGATCATTACGGTGCTTCGGAGATGGAGATCACAAGCACAAGATGATGATGGCCATATGATATCACTTATATTGAGTGCATGTGATGTTTATCTTTTGTGCATCTTATTTTGCTTAGATCGACGATAGCATTATAAGATGATCTCTCACTAAATTTCAAGGTACAAGTGTTCTCCCTGAGTATGCACCATGGCGAAAGTTTGTCGTGCCAAGACACAACGTGATGATCGGGTGTGATAAGCTCTACGTTCACATACAACGGGTGCAAGCCAGTTTTGCACATGCAGAATACTCGGGTTAAACTTGACGAGCCTAGCATATGCAGATATGGCCTCGGAACACTAGAGACCGAAAGGTCGAGTGTGAATCATATAGAAGATATGATCAACATAGTGATGTTCACCATTGAAAACTACTCCATCTCACGTGTTGATCGGACATGGTTTAGTTGATATGGATCACGTAATCACTTAGATGATTAAAGGGATTTCTATCTAAGTGGGAGTTCTTTAATAATTTGATTAACTGAACTTTAATTTATCATGAACTTAGTACCTGATAGTATTTTTCATGCCTGTGCTATTGTTCCGTTGAATTTTAATGCGTTCCTTGAGAAAGCAAAGTTGAAAGATGATGGTAGCAATTACATGGACTGGGTCCGTAACTTGAGGATTATCCTCATTGCTGCACAGAAGAATTATGTCCTAGAAGCACCGCTAGGTGACAAACCTGCTGCAGGAGCAACACCAGATGTTATGAACGTCTGGCAGAGCAAAGCTGATGACTACTCGATAGTTCAGTGTGCCATGCTTTACGGCTTAGAACCGGGACTTCAACGACGTTTTGAACGTCATGGAGCATATGAGATGTTCCAAGAGTTGAAGTTAATATTTCAAGCAAATGCTCGGATTGAGAGATATGAAGTCTCCAATAAGTTCTACAGCTGCAAGATGGAGGAGAATAGTTCTGTCAGTGAGCATATACTCAGAATGTCTAGGTATAACAATCACTTGATTCAACTGAGAGTTAATCTTTCAGATGATAGTGTTATTGACAGAATTCTACAATCACTGCCACCAAGCTACAAGAGCTTCGTGATGAACTATAACATACAAGGGATGGATAAGATGATTCCCGTGCTCTTCGCAATGCTAAAGGCTGCGGAGGTAGAAATCAAGAAGGAGCATCAAGTGTTGATGGTCAACAAGACCACCAGTTTCAAGAAAAAAGGGCAAAGGGAAGAACAAGGGGAACTTCAAGAAGAATGGCAAACAAGTTGTTGTTCAGGAGAAGAAACGCAAGTCTGGACCTAAGCGTGAGACTGAGTGCTTCTATTGCAAACAGACTGGTCACTGGAAGCGGAACTGCCCCAAGTATTAGCGGATAAGAAGGATGGCAAGGTGAACAAAGGTATATGTGATATACATGTTATTGATGTGTACCTTACTAATTCTCGCAGTAGTGCCTGGGTATTTGATACTGGTTCTGTTGCTAATATTTGCAACTCGAAACAGGGACTACGGATTAAGCGAAGATTAGCAAAGGATGAGGTGGCGATGCGCGTGGGAAATGTTTCCAAAGTCGATGTGATCGCGGTCGGCACGCTACCTCTACATCTACCTTCGGGATTAGTTTTAGACCTAAATAATTGTTATTTGGTGCCAGCGTTGAGCATGAACATTATATTTGGATCTTGTTTAATGCGAAATGGTTATTCATTTAAATCAGAGAATAATGGTTGTTCTATTTATATGAGTAATATCTTTTATGGTCATGCACCCTTAAAGAGTGGTCTATTCTTTTTGAATCTCGATAGTGAAGATACACATATTCGTAGTATTGAAGCTAAAAGATGAAGAGTTGATAATGATAGTGCAACTTGTTTGTGGCACTGCCATTTGGGTCATATTGGTGTAAAGCACATGAAGAAACTCCATTCTGATGGAATTTTGGAATCCCTTTATTATGAATCACTTGGTACTTGTGAACCATGCCTCATGGGCAAGATGACTAAAACACCATTCTCCAGAAGAATGGAGCGAGCAACAGATTTTGAATCCGATGAATGTTGAGGCTCGTGGCGGATATCGTTATTTTGTCACCTTCACAGATGATTTGAGCAGATATGGGTATATCTACTTGATGAAACATAAGTATGAAACATTTGAAATGTTCAAAGAATTTCAGAGTGAAGTGGAAAATCATCAAAAGAAGAAAGTAAAGTTTCTACGATCTGATCTTGGAGGGGAATATTTGAGTTACGAGTTTAGTCTTCATTTGAAACAATAGGGAATAGTTTCGCAACTCACGCCACCCAGAACACCACAGTGTAATGGTGTGTCCGAACGTCGTAAACATACTTTATTAGATATGGTGCGATCTATGATGTCTCTTACTGATTTACCGCTATCAAATGGGGTTATGCTTTAGAGACGACTGCATTCACATTAAATAGGGCACCATCTAAATTCGTTGAGACGACTCCTTATGAACTGTGGTTTGGCAAGAAACCAAAGTTATCGTTTCTTAATGTTTGGGGCTGCGACGCTTATGTGAAAAAGCTTCCACCCAATAAGCTCGAACCCAAATCGGAGAAATGTATCTTCATAGGATAACCAAAAGAAACAGTTGGGTACACCTTCTATCTCAGATCCTAAGGCAAGAGTTTTGTTGCTAAGAATAGATCCTTTCAAGAGGAGTTTCTCTTGAAAGAAGTGAGTGGGAGGAAAGTAGAACTTGATGATGTAACTATACCTGCTCCCTTACTGGAAAGTAGTTCATCACAGAAACTGGTTCCTGTGACACCTACACCAATTAGTGAGGAAGCTAATGATGATGATCATGAAACTTCAGATCAAATTACTACCGAACCTCGTAGGTCAATTAGAGTAAGATCCACACCAGAGTGGTACGGTAATCCTGTTCTAGAGGTCATGTTACTTGACCATGACGAACCTACGAACTATGAGGAAGCGATGATGAGCCCAGATTCCGCAAAATTGCTAGAGGCCATGAAATCTGAGATGGGATCCATCTATGATAACAAAGTGTGGACTTTGGTTGACTTGCCCGATGATCGGCAAGCCATTGAGAATAAATGGATCTTCAAGAAGAAGACAGACGCTGATGGTAATGTTACTGTCTACAAAGCTCGACTTGTTGCGAAAGGTTTTCGACAAGTTCAAGGAGTTGACTACAATGAGACCTTCTCACCAGTAGCGATGCTTAAGTCCGTCCGAATCATGTTAGCTATTGCCGCATTTTATGATTATGAAATTTGGCAAATGGATGTCAAGACTACATTCCTGAATGGATTTCTGGAAGAAGAGTTGTATATCATGCAACCTGAAGGTTTTATTGATCCAAAGGGTGCTAACAAAGTGTGCAAGCTCCAGCGATCCATTTATGGACTGGTGCAAGCCTCTCAGAGTTGGAATAAACGTTTTGATACTGTGATCAAAGCATATGGTTTTATACAGACTTTTGGAGAAGCCTGTATTTACAAGAAGAGTGGGAGCTCTGTAGCATTTCTAATATTATATGTGGATGACATATTGTTGATTGGAAATGATATAGAATTTCTGGATAGCATAAAAGGATATTTGAATAAGAGTTTTTCGATGAAAGACCTCGGTGAAGCTACTTACATATTGGGCATCAAGATCTATAGAGATAGATCAAGACGCTTAATTGGACTTTCACAAAGCACATTCCTTGACAAAGTTTTGAAGAAGTTCAAAATGGATCAGGCAAAGAAAGGGTTCTTGCCTGTGTTACAAGGTGTGAAGTTGAGTAAGACTCAATGCCCGACCACTATAGAAGATAGAGAGAAAATGAAAGATGTTCCCTATGCTTCTGCCATAGGCTCTATCATGTATGCAATGTTGTGTACCAGACCTAATGTGTGCCTTGCTATTAGTTTAGCAAGGAGGTACCAAAGTAATCCAGGAGTGGATCACTGGACAGCGGTCAAGAACATCTTGAAATACATGAAAAGGACTAAGGATATGTTTCTCGTTTATGGAGGTGACAAAGAGTTCATCGTAAATGGTTACATTGATGCAAGTTTGACAATGATCTGAACGATTCTAAATCGCAAAATGGATACGTGTTTATATTGAATGGTGGAGCTGTCAGTTGGAGTAGTTCTAAACAAAGCGTCGTGGCGGGATCTACGTGTGAAGCGGAGTACATTGCTGCTTCGGAAGCAACGAATGAAGGTGTCTGGATGAAGGAGTTCATATCCGATCTAGGTGTCATACCTAGTGCATCGGGTCCAACGAAAATCTTTTGTGACAATACTGGTGCAATTGCCTTGGCAAAGGAATCCAGATTTCACAAGAGAACCAAGCACATCAAGAGACGCTTCAATTCCATCCACGATCAAGTCCAGGTGGGAGACATAGAGATTTGCAAGATACATACGGATTTGAATGTTGTAGACCCGTTGACTAAGCCTCTCTCACGAGCAAAACATGATCAGCACCAAGGCTCCATGGGTGTTAGAATCATTACTGTGTAATCTAGATTATTGACTCTAGTGCAAGTGGGAGACCGAAGGAAATATGCCCTAGAGGCACTAATAAAGTTATTATTTATTTCCTCATATCATGATAAATGTTTATTATTCACGCTAGAATTGTATTAACCGGAAACTTAGTACATGTGTGAATACATAGACAAACAGAGTGTCACTAGTATGCCTCTACTTGACTAGTTCATTAATCAAAGATGGTTAAGTTTCCTAACCATAGACATGAGTTGTCATTTGATTAACGGGATCACATCATTAGAAGAATGATGTGATTGACTTGACCCATTCCGTTAGCTTAGCACTTGATCGTTTAGTTTACTGCTATTGTTTTCTTCATGACTCATACATGTTCCTATGACTATGAGGGTACGCAACTCCCGATTACCGGAGGAACACTTTGTGTCCTACCAAACGTCACAACGCAACTGGGTGATTATAAAGGTGCTCTACGGGTGTCTCCGATGGTACTTATTGAGTTGGCATAGATCAAGATTAGGATTTGTCACTCCGATTGCCGGAGAGGTATCTCTGGGCCCACTCGGTAATGCACATCACTATAAGCCTTGCAAGCATTGTAACTAATGAGTTAGTTGCGAGATGATGTATTACGGAATGAGTAAAGAGACTTGCCGGTAACGAGATTGAACTAGGTATTGAGATACCGACGATCGAATCTCGGGCAAGTAACATACCGATGACAAAGGGAACAACGTATGTTGTTATGTGGTTTGACCGATAAAGATCTTCATAGAATATGGGGAGCCAATATGAGCATCCAGGTTCCGCTATTGGTTATTGACCGGAGACATGTCTCGGTCATGTCTACATAGTTCTCGAACCCGTAGGGTCCGCACGCTTAAAGTTTGGTGATGATCGGTATTATGAGTTTTTGTGTTTTCATGTACCGAAGGTAGTTAGGAGTCCCGGATATGATCACATACATGATGATGAGTCTCGAAATGGCCGAGACGTAAAGATCGATATATTCGGACACCAGAAGTGTTCCGGGTGGTTTCGGAGAAAACCGGAGTGCCGGAGGGTTACCAGAACCCCCCGGGAGAAATAGTGGGCCTTATGGGCCTTAGTGGAGAGAGAGAGAGGGCTGGCTAGGGTAGGCCGCGTGCCCCTTCCCCTCCGGTCTGAATTGGACTAGGAGAGGGGGGGGGGGGCAGCGCCCCCCTTTCCTTCTCCCTCTCCCCCTTCCTTCCCCCTCCTAGTAGGAGTAGGAAAGAGGGGAGTCCTACTCCTACTAGGAGGAGGACTCCTCCTCCAAGCACGCCTACAGGGGTCGGCCGGCCTCCCACCCCTGCTCCTTTATATACGGGGGCAAGGGGAACCTCTAGACACACAAGTTGATCTATTGATTGATGTCTACTACACAACTTTCTTCTTGTAGACGTTGTTGGGCCTCCAAGTGCAGAGGTTTGTAGGACAGTAGCAAATTTCCCTCAAGTGGATGACCTAAGGTTTATCAATCCGTAGGAGGCGTAGGATGAAGATGGTCTCTCTCAAGCAACCCTGCAACCAAATAACAAAGAGTCTCTTGTGTCCCAAACACACCCAATACAAATGGTAAATTGTATAGGTGCACTAGTTCGGTGAAGAGATGTTGATACAAGTGCAATATGGATAGAAGATAATAGTTTTTGTAATCTGAAAAATATAAAAACAGCAAGGTAACTAATGGTAAAAGTGAGCATAAATGGTATTGCAACGATAGAAAAAAAGGCCTAGGGTTCATACTTTCACTAGTGCAAGTCCTCTCAACAATAATAACATAGTTGGAACATATAACTATCCCTCAACATGCAACAAAGAGTCACTCAAAAGTCACTAATAGCGGAGAACTATCCCTCAACATGAAACCACCTCAAAGTTATTCTTTCCAATCAATCCATTGGGCTATTCCTGTAGGTGTCACAAACAGCCCTAGAGTTCGTACTAGAATAACACCTTAAGACACAAATCAACGAAAACCCTAATGTCACCTAGATACTCCAATGTCACCTCAAGTATCCGTGGGTGTGATTATACGATATGCATCACACAATCTCAGATTCCTCTATTCAACCAACACATAGAACCTCAAAGAGTGCCCCAAAGTTTCTACCGGAGAATCACAACGAAAACGTGTGCCAACCCCTATGCATAGCTTCATGGGCAGAACCCGCAAGTTGATCACCAAAACATACATCAAGTGAATCACGTGAAATCCCATTGTCACCACAGATACGCACGACAAGACATACATCAAGTGTTCTCAAATCTTTAAAGACTCAATCCGATAAGATAACTTCAAAGGGGAAACTCAATCCATTACAAGAGAGTAGAGGGGGGAAGAAACATCATAAGATCGAACTATAATAGCAAAGCTTGCGATACATCAAGATCGTACCACCTCAAGAACACGAGAGAGAGAGAGAGAGAGAGATCAAACACATAGCTACTGGTACATACCCTCAGCCCCGAGGGAGAACTACTCCCTCCTCGTCATGGAGAGCACTGGGACGATGAAGATGGCCACCGGAGAAGGATTCCCCCTCTGGTAGGGTGCTGGAACGGGTCTAGATTGGCTTTCGGTGGCTACGGAGGCTTCTGGCGGCGGAACTCCCGATCTATTGTGCTCCCGGATGTTTTTAGGGTATATGGAGGTATATAGGCGGAAGAAGTACGTCAGGGGAGCCACAAGGGGCCCACGAGGGTGGAGGGCGCACCTAGGGGGTGGGCGCGCCCCCTACCTCGTGGCCTCCTCGAAGCTTCCTTTACATGGACTCCAAGTCTTCTGGGCTTCTCCTGATCCAAAAATAGGTTCCGTGAAGTTTCAGGTCAATTGGACTCCGTTTGATTTTCCTTTTCTGCGATATTCTAGAATGAGGAAAAACAGAAACTGGCACTGGGCTCTGGGTTAATAGGTTAGTCCCAAAAATCATATAAAATAGCATATAAATGCATATAAAACATCCAAGGTTGATAATATAATAGCATGGAACAATCAAAAATTATAGATACATTGGAGACGTATCATTGATCTCTCCCAGCCATGTGAGGTGCCCCCTCCACCATAATCCACCTCGATCATATCGTAGTGGTGCTTAGGCGAAGCCCTGCGTTGGTAACATCATCATCACCATCATCACGCCGTCGTTCTGATGAAACTCTCTTGTGAAGCTCTGCTGGATCGGAGTTCGTGGGACGTCATCGAGCTGAACGTGTGCTGAACTTGGAGGTGTTGTGCATTCAGAACATGGATCGGTCGGATCGTGAAGACGTACGACTACATCAACCGCATTGTGCTAACGCTTCCGCTTTCGGTCTATGAGGGTACGTGGACAAACTCTCCCTCTCGTTGCTATGCATCACCATGATCCTGTGTGTGCATAGGAATTTTTTTTAAATTACTACGTTTCCCAATAGGTAATCTAGTCACTCTTCATCTGAGAGGCAATGGTATTGATGTAGAAGCCCTCCATGATCGAATCCCCCTCAGGCAGGATGCCGGAAAAGGCCCCTAGATGGGATCTCACGGGTATAGAAGGTTGCAGTGCTGGAAAAGTAGTTTCGTGGCTCCCCTGGAAGTTTTCGTGGTATTTGAGAATATATAGGAAGAAGATCTAGGTCAAGGGGTCACCGAGGAGCCCACAAGGTCGGGGGTGCACCCTCCACCCTTGTGACCGCCTCGTGGCTCTTCTGACTTGCACTCCAAGTCTCATGGGCGTCTTCTGGTCCAAGAAATCTTATCGCGAAAGTTTTATTCCGTTTGGACTCCGTTTGGTATTCCTTTTCTGCGAAACTCTAAAATAAGGAAATACAGAAACTGGCAATGGGCTCTAGGTTAATAGGTTAGTCCTAAAAATCATATAAAATAGCATATTAATGCATATAAAACATCCAAAACAGATAATATAATAGCATGGAACAATCAAAAATTATAGATATGTTGGTGACGTATCACGCCCCCCTTAGGCATGTGGCCGAATTGGAAAAGGAGGAGAAGGGGTTCGGCCCCCTTCCCTTTTCTCTCCGTCAAAAAAAGGAAGGGGGGGAGGCCGAACTAGGGAGGTCCCCAAGTAGGATTCCTCCTACTTGGGGCACCCCATGGCTGCTCCCCTCCCCCTCCCACCTATATATACGTGGGGAGGGGGCGCCAAGGACACACACCAACAATTGTTAGCCATGTGCGGCACACCCCTCCACAGTTTACGCCTCCGGTCATATCTTCATAGTGCTTAGGCGAAGCCCTGCGTGGGTCACTTCACTGTCACCGCCACCACGCTGTCGTGTTGAAGGAACTCATCTTCTTCCTCGACATCTTTGCTGGATCAAGAGGACGAGGGACGTCATCAAGCTGAACGTGTGCAGAACTCGGAGGTAACGTACGGTCGGTGCTTGATTAGTCGGATCTAGAATAAGTTCGACTACATCATCCGCGTTATCAAACGCTTCCGCTTTCGGTCTACGAGGGTACATGGACACTATCTCCCCCTATCGTTGCTATGCATCTCCTAGATAGATCTTGCGTGAGCGTAGGAATTTTTTTGAAATTGCATGCTATGTTTCCCAACAGATGGCAGCCGAGTAGGCTTCGTGCATGTGCCCCCAATGACTAGTGCCTTGGAGGAACTTTGTTGTCGTTGTTTAACCCTCGTAGTGATCCGAAGCACATGACACCTAATATTGCGAGATGGCAAGAAACCTTTTTTTAGATTTCTCATCAGAACTACAACCCTGTACAACACAACTTGCACGATATGTAGACGATAGCCAATCCAGCCGTCTGCTGGAGTCTAGTCACATGCATGGACGAACTGATCTTACGTGTCATGCAGGGATCGTCCAGGCACCAACGTATGTACAATACTGCTCCAATACTACCACTCCTCTCTCTCTCTCCCTCTCTCTCTCTCTCTCTCTCTCTCTCTTCTATTAACTCAGTCGACTTGCGGGGCCGGGGAGTGTGCTATGGTACTTTCTCAATTTCGGTCCCACATGTGTGTGCAAACGCAATATGATGCCCGTTCCATTCGGAGAGCGGCGTGCCAGACCGACCGACCGTCTGGGGTGCGACGCGAACACGACGGTCATGATGTATACATGTGTACCGTTGTTTTCTTGAGGCTTTGCTCCATGGCACAATCCATGGATACAAAATTATATTTAAAAGTCGAGGGCGGTCTTTTCCAGCGCAATAGGCGGTGCAGTTCCGCCTAGTCAGTTCAACAGGGAGGCGAGAAGATGAGGGAGTAGGCTGCTGCAAACGTATGGATGTGTGATTTGACGGCGAGTTACTGCTGGATAGGTGGGGCCCTGTGATTTGACTTGCCATTATCATTTTAACTGTGATGCTACGGCCGACGTGAGTCTCCCGATTCCTGACCACCTCCATGGTATATAGGTGCCAAGTACTGTACTCCTTACTCCTTCTGGCAAATGCAATGAATACTACTCCCTCTCTCTCAATTTACAAGGAGTGCGCGTACCCCTAGTAGAAGTCATATATTACAAAAATATACATTATAAACTTTAGATGTTCCATTTTCAAAAGGTATAATTTTTGTGTTTTATAGTTTATATTATGGTGATAAAATTGACAACCTAGGTATACGCGCATGACTTGTAAACTGAAACGGAGGGAGCACGAAGAAATAGATAGAGAGAAGTAATTTTTTTACTCTTATAGCCAACCTTACATCTAACCTTATTGTATGAGTGACTAAGTGATGACTATGTATGACATGCCAACATCAGATAGCCTAACGCACCTGGACGGAGGAAGTAGTTTCATGCATGCGAAGTAGGCAAAAAATGCTCATTTATAGCTGTCTGAAATCTCCAAGGGTGCAACCGCGCGAGCGAGGCGGTGGTCATGGTAGGCGCGGCCATGATACGGGCTGCTGCCATCCTTTGGATCTGAGATCGAATGGTCGCATGCTAAGTTGTTGAAAATTTGTAGAATAACCCTCCAGGATAGGATATTCACCCATAGGTCTAGAATCACGCCATGCAACCGTTCGATCTCAAATCCAAGGGCTCTCGGTGTAATTTTCCTGACACTTGACGTGTGAACACGAAGATGCATGAAACCATTTAATTGGGCGTCTAGTAGACATGACATCTAATTGGGCCCCCATAGTACTGTGCATGAATCCATTTATCCACTGAGAAAGCCATTGCCCTGCCGTTTGCACGCCCCACTCAGCATTTTTACAATCGGAAAACTACTAGCAGTTCGCTCCTACTCGTCCCCGGCCGTCCTTTAACATTACAGCAGTTCGCTCCTAGTCGTCCCATCCTTTCACATTACAGCAGTTCCACTAATCCTAACCCTCCTCCCAAATCCATGGCGTCCCTAATATCCATGATCGGCTGTGAGTACAAGGTTAGAACCATCACCAGCGATGAGTTTGACGTCATCTACACCCGTTCTTCCGTGACGGTGAAAGGATGCCTTGCTTGCTTCAGACGCATGTTCGAAAAGTCAAAGGGTGATGAGTGGGTCGCTGGGCTAGATGTTGAGTACACCATAGTCCTGGGAAAAGAGAAGAATCTAAAGGAGGAAGAGAAGAAGAAGCCTGCCGTGATCCAGGTTTGCGTGCATAACTTGTGCTTGGTCTGCGACATATGCCATGCTGACGTTGAGTGCGAGGATTTTAAGAACTTCCTCGAGGGTGTCAAAGTCAAATTCGTTTATGTAGACTTTACGAACGACAAAGAAGTCCTGGGTCGGATATGCCTTGTTGTAGGCCAGCCCTTTGACCTCCAGAGGAATGTGCTGGTGTCCTCCCGTTAGCCTTCAATGCTGACCCTGGCAGCAGCCATGGTTGATCCTTCATACGGTAAACTCACGAAACCTCCACCCAAGTTTCATCGTGCATGGCAGTGGAATGTACTAGATAGAGCCCACATCAATTACGCTACAATGGATGCCTACCTTTGTTTCAATATCTACAAGGGTTGGATGAAGAGCGAGAGCCAAGTGTGTGGTTCAAGCAAAGAAGTATTGGCCAAGAGGAAGAGGGACATGGACAAAGTCGAGAACGTGGACGAGGAGTCCGAGTAAGGTGGCAGTGTCGTTGCTCATGGTGGTTGTAATGCAGTGTCTACCGGATTAGTTGCTTAGTTTAATTTCAGGGTGCTTAGTTTTATTTGAGGGGTGTGTTGTGCTGAGCCCCCAGCAAAACTATGTTATGTTCCTTCTCGTTACTTTAACTCTTCAGTATGTACATACTATTATTTCTTATAGTTCATCTTGTAGTTGGTAGTACTACCACTCGTTTCTTCACATTATATACCTACAATATATATGGCCAACATCATATAGCCAGTAGTTTAGTTGTCAAAGAATTTCAGAGTGCTTAGTTTTTTTAAGAGGTGAGTTGTGTTGGACACCATTATTGTGACTCAAATCTATTTTGCCATGTTATAATGACATCAATACCTATGGACGAACATGCCAACTCTCCCTTTATCTCACTACAGTACAATAAAGTGTGGGGCCTACTTGATCCTAACAACTTTCTTATTTTCCTGTAAAATTATTCTCTTGGTTACTCCTGACAAGCGGGGCCACACTTATCATTGTGAGATAAAGATAATCGACCTGTGGGTCTAGGCTTATTTTTGTCATATAACATGGTCAACATGTTTGACGTGAAAATAACAATGTCTGATGGCATTTTTGAGCAAACATCTAACAGAACGATGGCATTTTTGAGCAAGCATCTCACGAATTAATGACATTTTTGAGTAGTTGTAACTTCTGGTGGAAAAATTGAGTAGTGAGACACAACTAGTGGCAGAAATAATAAAAACCCAAGAATTAAATAGGTATGCCAATTTCTTTAATAGAATTTAGCACCCCATCTAAGCACGTACTAGCTTTTTTAATAGTACTATATGGATAATTTAGCGACGAGCACTCTCTGTATGTACCACCTTTTTCTTTAATTTCATCTTGTTAGTTTTGCTCCATGGTGCAATCCATCGATACTACTGCTGTACAAAAGTATACATTTAAAAGGCTAGAGGGCGGGGCAGTCTCGCTTGGTCGATTTCACGAGAGGCGAGGGCCTTTGTGATTTGATGGCTCATGACTGATGGAAGGTGGGGCCTTGTGATTTGAATGATCGTATAAATGTTGCCGATGACCTGAGGAGGAGCAAAGAGCTGTGCGGTATACTCAAGTTTTTCACTGGAGTACTAGTACGATGAGGAGCACAAAACATGATAGCCCAGTGCGATATGGCGATAAAAATGATCTAATTTGCTAGTCATCAATCCCACGCCGCTGCTCATCGTTAGCATTGTTCTATTCATGCCTTGCAGAGAACGTGACACGTGCGGCGAAACACCTGAAGCAAAAGAAGAAACACATGAGCAAAAGAAAAAGGAATACCCCCCCCCCAAAATAGAAGGAAGACGCACACACAAGTCAGGGGCGCTGCTCTCTACTACATGAAGGGTTGCTGGTAGAGTTGTAACTACTTCTTCATTGCCTCCACGACCTCCATCTCCTCGCGCATCTCCTCCGCCATCTTCTTCATTCTGTCCATGACGCGGGATTTCTCAACGCGTGCCTTCATCATCTGTTCCACGGCCGCATTACGTACCTCGATAGCAGCCGGGTGCTCGATGCGGGCTTCGGCAACTGCTCCTTTATTCCATGATGAGGGCTTGCAGCATCTTCATCGAGGAACTACTCTTCTCATGCAGCTTCTTCAAGTTGATGTTCTCCTCCTTCAGCAGGTCGAGCTCGTGGTGGAGCTTCGCCTTGTCCTCCTAAAATTCTAGGATTTCGCCAGCCGCCTTCTTATCCGAGTCAATGCTCTTGTTCAGCAGCATCACCAAGACGGCGGTCAACTCCCCCTGCTCATTGAGATCAGTGGGCATGTCGTTGAGGCTCTCCTTTAGCAGCTCCACCAAGCCGTCGATGAACTCCTCCTTCTTATTGAGTTGATCGGGCATGTCGTTGAGGGATAAAGACTCCAGCGCCGCTAGCTCGGCATGTTCTCCTCCGTGGCTAGGGCGCTCCTGGCAGCCCTTGCCTGCCCGTGAGAGATCTTTTGAGGTCTCTGCCAGGCGGCGAGCCCCCTCTTTTTTCCATGGCCTTGGTTGTTGCTCCCTTGTTAGGAGTAGTTCTCGACCTAGAGCTCTGCACACCGGCCATGTCAAGGATAGACGAACAAGAAAGACTTACGAGGAGGAAGAGGTAGAGTGATTTTCGGCTAGGTACTAGTTCCCCTTTTTATAACCTAGTACTAGCACTAGTACTAAAACCTGCATAGTGGGAACACATTTAGGTTTGATACATACTAGGTGTGAGCAGGTTTGCACTTAATTATACTATACATTTTGGAATGTGATGGGAACAAGCTAAAGATTAATTGCTGGTTTCGGTTTTGAGGCCCGAAACGACTCCCGATGAGTTTCCTGGAACACAAATATCAAGTACTACTGCTCAAATGCGGTCGCACAAGTCAGTGATGTAACTGGTCGTACGTGTCAGACCAAGTCGATGCGTGTCGCGGGTCCGACCGACCGTCTATTGGTGCGACCGACCGTAAGTATTACGCGATGGAGACATCTGGTTGTGGCTTCGGGTGATTGTGATGACCAACATTCAAAAAGTAGTGATAAATCAATTACCATCTTTTTCCAAACGACCAAGTATTTTTACAGGAATACAATACATATAGATGGAGTGATTGTCACGGTTGCAAACCGCCATGGTGCCGCAAGTTCACTGCAGCAGCAACCGAGTAGCTCACTGCACCGCTGGCGGGGAAGGAGGTCAACTCACCTCGCCTACGATGCATGCCCAGCAGCGCCGCCGCAGTTGGTCCCGCAATTTGGCTTCTCCTACCACCCATTTGAACAGTTGCACCGTGTCGGTGTACAAAAGTAGGGGCTCTCCTTTTACACCCCTTTGCTTGTGCACGGGCAGTCAGAGCCGCGCCCACGGCCGCACTGAGCAGGGCAGAGGAGGGATGCCAGAGCGCAAGACAACCAGAGCAATGCCAAGACCAGGGGTGCAAAGAGAGCAAGAGTGCGAGGTGGACTTGCCTGACGCCAGCAGAGCACGTCACCCTTGTGCCCAAGGGGTTCCAACACCATCAACCACATTGGAACCAAGGCTCAGGAGGCACCTCCGTGGTGGCATGCAGATCTTTGTAGAGATCATAAATACACAAGACCAGACAAGAACCAGAAGATGATGATCCTTAGCAAGATCCTTGCCAAGGAAGTCCACGAGACCCCCGGCAAGATCCTTGCCAAGGACGACCGCGGTGTCGCGGCAAGACCCTTGCTGGCCCCCGGCAAGGCCCTTGCCGAAGAAGCCTGCGGGGCTGCAGTCAGGCCCACGGCTGCCAAGACTCCACTGCCGCTCCCATGCAGCTGCCCGCTCGACTAGCTAGGTAGGCATCTGCATGGCAGCGCGCGGTCTCCACACCAACTCAGCAAGCACCTGCGTGGTGGCATACAGATCTTCGTGAAGGATCCACCACCGCGCCAACCCAGCAGCTAGCCAACGTGGCGCTACAACGCCTCGCCAGCTTGGATGCGCGTCAGAGCCAGGCGAGGTGACGACAGCTGGGACGAGCTTCTTTGTCGTCCCCAATAAAGCAAGAGGGGCACGTCGGCAGCGCATTAAATGCGTTTGTCCGACGATGCCATAGGATAGACTCAACCTCTGTACACCTTTCAACCTCATGTGTGCCACTGTGGCGACCCCTTTTGTCTATAAAAGGAGGCCCGAGGCGTACTGGAGGGGGATTCAGATCTTTTGGACTGGACAGACATCACAACTAGTTCAAGAACACAAGAACACTCAAATATACATCAAAGTAGGACTAGGGTTTTACGCGTCTCCGCGGCCCGAACCTTGGTAAACGATTTGCGTGCTGACTGCTAGACCCGCTCTTTGCACAACCCCACGCCCGCCAAACGTAGAAGGGATCCCATTGACCCCATAGGTGTCATTTCCCACCGACATCTCTGGCGCGCCAGGTAGGGGGCGCGTAGTTGTGAAAATCCGGTCTAGCAGTTAGTTTGGTAGCTCTTCATCGCCATGGCTCCCAAGAAGACGATCACAGCGAACGGTTCATCGGGGGCCAAACGGCCCATACCAGTGCGGGCGAGTGGTGGGGCGGTTGCGGACGGAAGCCGAGGCACGGCCCGCGAACAGCCGCATTGCTCTGGCAGCCAAAGCCTGGCGAGCGGCGTCGTTCGTGCGCGAGACGACGGGCCACATGCCACCAAATCGAAAGACGGAGCCAGGCCCCGCGTAGGCGGCGCGGGGCCCTCCAGGGGCGGCATCATGCCACCCACGGGCGGCGCGGCGACTTCCGAGGGGCCTACAATGGCGCCCCTGACGCGCTCTTCCTAGGTTGTGCGTGACGAGCAGCATCACCACGCTGGTGCCCCTGGGCACCGCCATAAGAAGAGTCATGTGCATCATTCGCGGGAGGTAGAAGGCCAGCAGGCGCACCGAGGCGCTGGCGAAAACGGCGTATAGCCGCCAGGCCGTGATAGAGCTCCTTCTAACGTGGTTAGAAGTCGGAGCGCGTCACGGTCCACACAGCTTTCACCACCTCCCACGCCAGCAGAAGCTTTGGCACGTGCGCAGTTGCTTCTCGACTTTCCTCCTGCTGCGGAAAAGCACGACGAGTGGAGAGCCACCGTCCAAAGCCTCGTCGGTGTTGCCAACAAAGATGAGCCACGACCGGTGGGGCCCTCAGGCCGACGCTCCGTGAGCCGCCGCATGCCAGTGGTGGAAGGATCGGGGGTGCTATGGCCATGGTGCACTCTCCTCCTCCACGCTAGCCACCGCGGGTGTCGATCCGTCGTGACGACGCTTCTGATAACATTTCCATAGCGTCGTCCAACCCACGGACCCAAAGCGACCAGCACCAAGTTCTTCGGGAGCGAGCCCGTGAAGACACTCGAACTACCATCGAGAGCCAGCGTGATGCACGCCACCAGTCAGGTAGGCGGGCGAGGCCCACTATGGACCAACCATCACCGGGGGGCTCTAGCGACCTACCCTACGAGGTGGGTTGCCCAGTCTTTTCCTGTGAGCTGTGGCAGTTCTAGTGGCCCTCCCACCGCACGTTCAAGCCTGGCGTTGCCAAAAAGTACAACGTCAAGACCCACCCATCAGAGTTCCTCAGCATCTACACCATCGTGATGCAAGCTGCTGGAGCCCACGACGACAAGGTGCTTGCCAACTGCTTCCCGTTGGCACTTAAACCCGATGTTATGTCATGGTTGATGCACTTGCCGGCGGATTCCATTTCTTCTTGGCCGGACTTGTGCCATGAGTTTGTTCGCGCCTTCACCGAAGGCCACCAAGCTCATGGCTAGGCAAGTGATTTGCATATCATCCCCCAGAAGGAAGGTGAAACCCTGCGCAAGTACATACAGAGGTTCAACCGGGTGCAGTATAACATCCCAGATGTTCATCCCGCCGTCGTGATCAACGCATTTCATCAGAATGTGCGCAACCGCTAGATGTGTGAAGAGCTGGCGCTGAACAAGGTCAAAGATGTGGCTGAACTTTATGTTTTGGCCGATAGGTGCGCTCGCGCTGAAGAGGGGAGGAAGTACCCGGTGAGGACGCTGATGCGGAAACCGACTCCACAGATGAAGGCACAGCCACCCCGACGAAGAAGGGCTGGCGCCGCAATATGAAGCGCAAGGGCAAGACCATGCTTGCCGTTGAGGGATCCAAGGACGCCGACGCTGCCTAGAAGGCCAAGGCAGACGACCCCAGCAAGGAAATTGCCGGGTGCGCCGCTTGCCGGGCCTTAGCGGCTGCCGACAAGCCAGGAGGCTTCGACAAGCAATACTGCAAGATCCACCACACCAAGGGCCACGACCTCCAGAACTACCGACAAGTCAAGCTACTTGCCGAGAAGCAAAAAGCTGACTATGAGAGGCAGGACAAGGATAAGGGCCAGGATGGTGCCGAGCGATTTGGCAAGAAGTGTGGTAGCCAAGGAGGTTGCCGCGGAAAGGATAACCAGCAAGAGAGGCCCGCTCAGGGCCGCAACAAGAAGCAAGGAGATGACGATCATGACGAGGACGACGAGTCCGGCGAGCATGAGTTCCAGAGGGCTACGGAGGCCATGTGCGTCGACGGAGGCGCCTCGCTGCACACCTCTCACCACCAGCTCAAGCAGTGGGTGCGTGAGATCACAGCAGCGGAACCATCACTCGACGCTTAGAGGCCACTGAACTGGTCTAGCACGCCTATCATTTTCGACGCCGAGGACCACCCTGATCACACAACTGCGGTCGAGTGTTTTCCGTTGTTGGTCTTTCCAACAATATGCAAACTCAAGGTGACGAAGAAGCTAGTTGACGGCGGGGCCAGTCTGAACTTGATCTCGCCCGTTGTGATCAAAAGGCTGGAGATTCCTGATGGAGACCTCGAAGATACGGGCACGTTTCAAGGGGTCAGCCCGGGGAGGAGTCAGCCGAAGGGTAAGGTCATGTTGCCCGTGACGTTTGGAGGCGAGTTAAACTACAGGATGGAGAGGATTGTTTTTGATGTAGCCGAGATCCCCTAGCCCTACAACGGGATCCTCGGCTGCCTAGCGCTAGCCAAGTTTATGGCGGCCTCACATTACGCCTACAACATGCTGAAGATGCCTGGGCCGATGACCATCATCACCGTCCCCTCCGACAAGAAGGATGCACTGATCTACGCCGACCAACTCTACCGAGAAGCAGTTGCAGCGACTGCCGCCAAGGCATTTGCTCCTGCCACTGCAGCCCCAGGAGGGAAGAAGGCTGGCGAGACCTCTCGCACCCACTTCGGCAAGCGCACCTCTTCAGAGTGTTGTGCTCCCATCGAGGACGTGCCAGAGAGGTCCACTGGCAAGAGCAAGAAATCCAGAGCTGCACCACCAGAGACCAAGATGGTGTCCGTCAAGGAGGATGGCACGGAGGGGAGGGGGGTTCACCATAAGGTCCACCCTAGACAACAAATAGGAAGGCGCGCTCGTCACCTTCCCACGGGCGAATGTCGACGTGTTTGCATGGCAAGCATCCGACATCCCCGGCGTTCCCAGGGAGGTGATTGAGCACCATCTTGCTATCTACCCTCATGCACGACCCGTCAAGCAGAAGGTCAGGAAGCAAGCTTTGGAACGGCAAGAGTTCATTACGGAGCAGATCAGGAAGTTGGAAGCGGCAGGTTTGGTGAGAGGAGTGCTCCATCTGACATGGTTGGCCAATCCGGTGGTTGTGCGCAAGGCAAATGGGAAGTGGAGGCTATGCATTGACTACACAAATATCAATAAGGCTTGTCCTAAGGACCCTTTCCCGTTGTCGCGCATTGACCAGATTGTTGATTCCACGGCCAGGTGTGATTTGTTATCATTCCTTGACGCTTACCCAGGATACCACCAGATCTTCATGACGAGAGAAGACGAAGAAAAGACAACATTCATCACCCATGTGGTACGCATTGCTTTTTACGGATGCCTTTCGGGTTGAAGAGTGCTGGCTCAATGTTTGCAAGGGCAATCCAAATTGGTTTTGATCCCCAGCTACATAGAAATATGGAAGCTTATATGGATGTTAGCTACAAAGAAGACAGAGAAGAACAGTGAGATGCGCACTCGACCTCTAAGCTAGGGGTTAGCCGCCGCTAAGCACTATCAACCCTAACCAAGGACGAGACTCAACCTAGCATGCATGCTATAACTTAGGGTGCCAGCACTTCATTTATTTATGCTCAGGGTCTGCGCCTGGCTTTGTACATAGGGTCACATGCCTTGTCGGCAAAGCTCGTACAAAAGGTGGCTTGCCGGGAGGCCCGGCAAGCCGTGCCTTATTGGTAAAACTTGTGAAGATGCTCGATGTTCCAAGAGTTGCTCACTGGTATGGCATCCTCGGTCTCCAGGCGGACTGCGTCCGGCCTGGTGACTCGTATTACCCGATAAGGGCCTTCCCACTTCGGCGTCAACTTGTTGGAATTCTTGGCCGACTGAACGCGCTGAAGAACAAGGTCGCCTTCCTCAAGGCTTCGGGCATGAACCTTGCGGCTATGGTAGCGGCACAAGGCTTGCTGGTAGCGTGCCGCTCTTACAGCCGCCCGAAGATGATCTTCCTCAAGGAGCGTTGCATCATCTTGGCACAACGGCTCTTGCTCAAGCTCATCATAAGCGAGCACTCGAGGTGACCCGTGTATGAGTTCCGGGGAGAACTGCTTCCACCCCGTATACCAGGGCAAAAGGTGTCTGGCTAGTGGCTCGATTTGGTGTCATTCTGATCGACCAAAGAACCGCCGGCAACTCATCAATCCAGCGCCTTCCACTCTTCTGTAGCCTGTCAAAGGTCTTCATTCTCAAGCCTCGCAACACTTCACCATTTGCCCTCTCCGCTTGGCCGTTCCTCCATGGATGTGCCACGTAAGCAAAACAGACCTTGCTACCGAGGTCTCGGATGTACTACATGAAGGTGTGGCTTATGAACTGTGTGGAATTTTCGGTGATGACTCTGTTTGGCACACCAAAACGGTAGACCAGTCCTTTGAAGAATTTGACGGCTGACTGAGCAGTCACCTTCCTCACTGCTTCCACCTTTGGCCACTCTGTGAAATTGTCGATTGCAACGTACAAGTACTCAAAGCCCCCGACAACGTGGGGGAAAGGGCCCAGTATATCGGGCCCCCAGACCGAGAATGGCCAGGAGAGAGGGATTGTCTGAAGGGCTTGAGCTGGTTGATGAAGCTTCTTTGAATGGAACTGGCACGCTCCACACTTGGTGACTAGTGCTGTCGCATCCTGGAGGGCGGTGGGCCGGAAGAAACCTTGCCGGAACGCCTTCCCGGCAAGGGCCCTTGACCCTATGTGGGAGCCACATATGCCTCCATGTATCTCTACCAACATCTCTAGTCCTTCCTCCCGGGGGATGCACTTGAGTTTCACACTGTTCGGCCTCCTCTGGTACAGGACGTCAGCGACGAACTGGTACATGGCGGACCGACGGGCTACTCTTTTCGCTTCTTCCTGCTCCTCAGGAAGCTCCCCTGTTTGGAGGAATTGGACGGTGTGCTGCACCCATGCCGGAGCCTGAGGCTCGATGGCAAGGACCAAAGGCATCTCTTTCGCCATGGGAGCGACTGTCTCCACGGCCAGGGCATGACGCCCCACCGGAGCTTGCTGCCCTTGGGTGGACTCAGCGCCCGAGGCAGCACCCTTGCCGGCAGCCCCGGGGGGCTCGGTAGGAAAGTACTTGCCGGGACCTGATTTCCTCCGCTTGATTTGCCCTCCTGATGGATCGACGGATGGTTGAGTTAACCGGAGCAAAAAGTTACCTGGTTCCACAGGTAGCTTGAATGCGGCATGCTTTGACAGGTAATCGACGATGTCGTTCTCCGCTCGGGGGACGTGCTCCGCCTGGATACCGTCAAGGCGTTCCTCCAGCTTCCTCACCTCATCTACGTATGCTTCCATCAGTGGGCACTGATAATCTTTGTTGACCTGCGTGACAACGAGCTGCGAGTCACCCCTGACGATGAACTACTTAACCCCGAGGTCCGCCGCGATCCTGAGACCGGCAAGCAATCCCTCGTACTCGGTGGTGTTATTAGTGGACATCTCCCTGGGGAAGTGCATCTGGATCACCTACTTGAGGTGCTCTCCGGTGGTTTCGACGAGTAGCACGCCGGCACCAGCGCCTTGCAGCGAGAAGGCTCCATCAAAGTACATGATCCAGTTGCGGTCCGCTTCCTTGCCGGGGAGAGTAGTCTCCTGGATTTCTTCGTCAGGCATCAAGGTCCATTCCGCAATGAACTCCGCCAGGACTCTGTTCTGAATTTTCGAGGTACTTTCAAACTTTAAGCCAAAGCTTGACAACTCCAAGGCCCATTCCACAATCCTTACGGTTGCGCCTGGGTTGTGCAGTATCCATTGCAATAGGAGGCGAGAGATGACCGTGATCTCGTGAGCCTGGAAGTAGTGACGCAGCTTCCTCGAGGCCATGAGGAGGCCGAAGAGCAACTTTTGCACACCGGAATACCTTGACCTAGCCCCCTGCAAGAGGGAGCTGACAAAGTAAACCAGGTTTTGCGTCATCTTTTTCTTGGGCACCACTTCACTCGGTCGCGGGGCATCGCCCTGGTGGCACCAGACTCTGCCGGGGGCCGCACCTTGTCGGCACCAGGCCCTGCCGAGGGAATCTTCGGCTCGCCATCCGCTGGTTCTGCCGCCATTGCTGCCTCCTCATCGACCTCCCTCTGTGCCACTAGTGTGGCGCTGACCACTTGGTTCGTTGCCGCAAAATACAGCAGCAACGGCTCTTGTGGTTTAGGCGCAACTAGTATTGGCATGGAGGAAAGGTATTTCTTCAGATCTTGAAAAAGGCAAGGGCGCGCTCGGCGGACTTGGAGATGAACCGGCTCATGGCGGCAACGCAGCCAGCGAGCCGACGCACATCCTTGACCCGCTTGGGCGCCTTGATCTGCTCAATAGCCTTGATCTTGTCTGGGTTGCCTCAATCCCACGCTGTGACACGAAGAACCCAAGAAGCTTGCCGGATGGGACACCAAAGACGTGCTTCTCAGGGTTCAACTTGAGGTTGATCTTGCCAGGTTGGCAAATGTCTCTTCTAGATCTTGCACAAGAGTCAGCCCGTCCTTGGTTTTGACCACTATGTCATCCATGTAGGCCTCCATATTTCTATGGAGCTGAGGTTCAAAACCAATTTGGAACGCTCTTGCAAACGTTGAGCCAGCATTCTTCAACCCTAAAGGCATCCGTAAAAAGCAATACGTACCACATGGGGTGATGAATGTTGTCTTCTCTTCATCCTCTCTTGTCATGAAGATTTGGTGGTAGCCTGAGTAGGCATCGAGGAATGATAGCAGATCACACCCGGCCGTGGAGTCAACAATCTGGTCGATGCGCGGCAATGGGAAGGGGTCCTTAGTACAAGCCTTATTGATATCTGTGTAATCAATACACAGCCTCCACTTCCCATTCGCCTTGCGCACCACTACCGGATTAGCCAACCACGTCGGGTGGAGCACCCCTCTCACCAAACCTGCCACTTCTAACTTCCTGATCTCCTCTGTGATGAACTCCTGCCTCTCCAGAGCCTGCTTTCTGACCTTCTTCTTGACGGGCCGCGCGTGGGGGCAGACAACTAGGTGGTGCTCAATCACCTCCCTGGGAACAGCGGGGATGTCGGACGCTTGCCATGCAAACACGTCGACATTCACCCGCAGGAAGGTGTCGAGCTCGCCTTCCTATTTGTTGCTGAGGGCGGAGCCTATGATGAAGGCCCCTCCCGTGCCATCCTCCGTGATGGGCACCTTCTTGGTCTGCGGTGGCTCAGCTCTAGATCTCTTGTTCTTGTCGGCAGAGCTCTCTGGCACGTCCTCAGTGGTAGCACAACACCCCGAGGGGGTGCGTTTGCCGGAGTGGGTGCGAGAGGTCTTGCCAGGCTCCTTTTTTCCTCCCGGGTCTTCGGCGGCAGGAGCAGCTGCCTTGACGGCAGCTGCTGCAACTACTTCCCGGTAGAGTTGGTCGGCGCATATCAGCGCGTCCTTCTTGTCAGAGGGGATGTAGATGATGGTTAATGGCCCGGGCATCTTTAGCATGTTGTAGGCGTAGTGTGGTGCCGCCATGAACTTAGCGAGTGCCGGGCGGCCGAGGATCCCGTTGTAGGGCAAGGGGATCTCGGCCACGTCGAAGACGATCCTCTCCGTCCAGAAGTTCAACTCCCCTCCAAACGTCACGGGCAGCATGACCTTTCCCTTTGGCTGGCTTCTCCCCAGATTGACCCCCTAAATCGTGCCTGTTTCCTCGAGGTTTCCGCCAGGGATTTGCAACCTATTGATCACGACACGCGAGATTAGGTTTAGGCCGGCCCCGCCGTCAACCAACATCTTGTTCACCCCGAGGTTGCGTATTGTTGGCGAAACCAACAACGGCAAACACCCGACCGCGGTAGTGTGATCAGGGTGGTCCTCGGCGTCAAAGATGAGGGGCGTGCTGGACCACTTTAGTGGCTTCTGAGCGTGGAACGACGACTCTGTTGCTGTGACCTCTCGCGCCCACTGTTTGAGCTTGCGGTGAGAGGTGTGCAGCGAGTTGCCGCCATCGACGCACATGGCCTCTGTAGCCTTCTGGAAACCTTGCTCACCAGACTCGTCGTCCTCGTCGCGGTCCTCGCCTTCTTGTTTCTTGTCGCGGCCCCGGCCGGGTCTTTCTTGTTGTTTGTCCCTGCTGGGGCGGCCTCCTTGGCCGCTGCGCTTCTTGGCGGGTCCCTCAGCACCATCTTGGTCCTTATCCTTGTCCCGCCTTTCGTACTCAGCCTTTTGCTTCTCAGCAAGCAGCTCGACTTGCCGACAGTTCTGGTGATCGTGGTCCTTGGTGCGGTGGAACTTGCAGTATTGCTTGCTGGAGCTTCCTGGCTTGTCGGTAGCCGCCAAGGCCCGGAAGGCGGTGCACCCGGCAATCTCCTTGCCGGGGGTGTCTGCCTTGACCTTGCTGGCACCGGTATCGTCAGATCCCTCAACAGCAAGCACGGCCTTGCCTTTGCATTTCCTGTTGCGACGCCGGCCCCTCTTTGTCGGGGCGGCGGCGTCCTCCTTAGTAGAGTCGGTTTCTGCGCCGGCGTTTTCGCCGGGGTACTTCCTTCCCTCTTCAGCCCGGGCACACCTGTCGGCCAGAACGTATAGCTCGGCCACATCTTTAACCTTGGTCATCGCCAACTCCTTGCGCATCTTGTGATTGCGCATGTTCTGATGGAACGCGCTAATCACAGCGGTGGGATGAATGTCGGGGATGTTGTACTGCACCCGGCTGAATCTCTGGATGTACTTGCGCAGGGTCTCCCCTTCCTTCTAGGGAATAATATGCAGAGCACTAGCCTGGGCATGAGCTTGGTGGCCTCCCGTGAAGGCGCCAACGAATTCATGGCACAGATCTGACCAGGAAGAGATGGAGTCCGCTGGCAAGTGCAACAACCAAGACATCACATTGGGCTTGAGCGCCAGCGGGAAGTAGTTGGCAAGCACCTTGTCGTTGCGAGCCCCAACGGCCTGCATCGCGATGGTGTAGATGCTGAGGAACTCGGACAGATGGGTCTTGCCAGTGTACTTCTCGCCGACATCGGGCTTGAACGTGCGGTGGAACGGCCACTGGAACTGCCTCAGCTCACGGGTAAAAGCCGGGCAGCCCACCTCATAAGGTAGGCCGCCGGGGCCCCCTGGTGCCGGGTGGTCCATAGTGGGTCCCACCCACTTGTCCGACTGGCGGCGCGCTTTGCGCCGGCGCTCGACGGTGGTTCGAGCGTCTTCATGAGCTCGCTCCCGAAGGACCTGGCGCTGGTCGCGGAGGGTCCGTGGATCGGACAACGATGTGGAGATGTTATCACCAGCGTCGCCGCGACGGGCCGACGCCCGTGGCGGCTGGCGAGTAGGAGGAGAGTGCACCGTGGCCGCAGCTCCCCCGGTCCTCCCAGCGGCAGCATGTGGTGGTTCAGTGGAGCGCCGACCCAAGGGCCCCGCCGGTCGCGACTCGTCTTTGTTCGCGACGGCGACGAGGTTCCGGATGGTGGCCCTCCACTCATCGAGCTCCGCTGCAGCAGGAGGGAAGTCGAGGAGCAGCTACGCGCGCGCCAAGGCTTCCGCTGGTGTGGGTGGCGGCGACAACTGAGTGGATCGTGGCGCGCTTCGACTTCTAACTACGTTAGAAGGAGCTCTGTCACGACCCAATGGCTGCGTGCCATTTTCACCAGTGCTTCAGTGAGCATGTTGAACTCCTTCGCCTTGCTGATGACGCACATGGCTCTTCCCATGGCGGTGCCCAGGGTCACCAACGTGGTAACGCTGTTCGGCGCGCACACCATGGGAAGAACGCGCGGTGGTCGCCGGTGTATGCGTCCTGGAGGTCGCCGTGCCGCCCGGAGTTGGCGCAACGACACCCCTAGAGGGCCCCGCTCCATCGGCAGGGGGTCCAGCTCCTCCTTTGGATCCGGTGGCGTGGGGCTGACCGTCTGGTGCACGAACGACGCCGCTCGCCAGGCTCCGACTGCCTGGGTGGTGTTGGTGTTCGCGGGCCGCGGCCTGAGTCCTTTCCGCGACCGGTCCGCTGCTCATCCGCGCCGGCACGGGCCGTTCGGCCCCCAACGAGTCGATCGCCGTGGCCGTCTTCTTCTTAGGGGCCATGGCGACGAAGGACCACTAGGCTAACTACCAGACCAGATTCTCACAAACGCGCCCCCTACTTGGCGCGCCAAAGATGTCGGTGGGAAACGACACCTATGGGATCACAAGAATCCCTACTGCGGTTGCGGGGCATGGGGTTGAGAGAAGAGCGGGTCTAACAGAGAGCATGCGGTTCCTTTATCAAGGTTCGGGCTGCGAGGATGTGTAAAACCCTAGTCCTACTTTGGTGGATGTATTCTAAGTTCTTGAACTAGCTATGGGGTGTAACGAGCTCCAAAAAGCCGAATCCCTCTCCTCGTCGCCTTGGGCCTCCTTTTATAGAAAAAGGGGTTGCCACAGTGGCACACAGTAGGTGGAAAGGCAACATTGTTGTGAGGTTATCCTGGTATTACAGGACAAAGCGCATTAAATGCGAGGCTTAGGTGTCCCTCCACTTTATTGGGGATGGGGGCGAGGCCCATCCCATCCATCGCCGCTCCTCCATGCTTCGACACGCGCCCTGGCCAGTGATGCATGCGGTGTCATGTAGGTAGGCAGGTAGTTGAGGTGGCACGGTGGTGGAGTCTCCACGAAGGGCTGCATGTCGCCACGTAGGTGCCTGCCCAGCTGGTTGGGTCGGTAGCTACATGCGAACAGCGGCGAAGACTTGGCTGGTGTGGGCCTGACGGTGGCCCTTCTGGTGCGCTTGGCGAGGGCCTTGCCGGGTGGCCCGGCAAGGGTCTTGCCGTGGCGTGCAGGCGTCCCTGGCAAGGATCTTGCCGGGGGTCTTATGGGTTTCTTCGGTGAGGATGGCTGCCTTCCTATCGTCATTTGACCTTGACTATTCTTTGTCTTCACGAAGATCTGCATGCCACCATAGAGGTGCCTCCCGAGCCCTATCCAATGCTTTTGTCGAGTGTTGGTGGGCTCGAGGGTGGCTCACTCGGCTGGCGTGGGTGAGCTGCCCCGGCAAGGGTCTTGCCGGGGCCGCTCAGGCCCCCCCCCCGACAAGGGTCCTTGCCGGGGAAACCTGCTTTGCCCATCTGATCCTTGTGGCCTTGGTCCTTGTCGTTGCTTTGCTTCGTCTTGGTCTTTGATCTTACCTTGCCTTACCTCCCTTGCTTTGCTCGCTGTGGTAACGGGCACGGCTCTGACTGCCCATGCAGAGGTAAAGGGGTACAAAAATGTGCCCCTAGTTTTGTACACCGACACGTCCCCCTCTCCCCCCGAGCACCACGTCGATCTCAGCCTCGCCCCTCCCCCTTCCTCTCATGGCCGGCTCCGCCGCCGTGAGCTCTTGGGAAGGAGGGACGCGCTGTCGAGCAGAGACCCTCGCTGACACCGTCGAAGGGCCGGCGCCCCCTCTCGCCATGGCAGATGGAAGAATGGGGCCGAAGTGGAAGGAGAGGAATGGTGAAAAATTGTGGGGGTGCCATCCCCCTGCCCCTTCTTATAAAGGGGCGGGGTCGGGGCTCGGCCGCCCCACTTAGCCAATCCGACCATCGGAGGCGCAGGGAATCGAAGCCGACCCGCTGCCCCAATCAGCAGTGGCTCGTTTGCCCGCCTCATCATTCAAGGCCCGCACCCACCGCCTACCATCTTCGGAGCATGGGGGACACGTGGCGAGCGAGCAGAAATTGATGGGACGGATGAGGTGACCGTTCTCCACCCCGTGGTCATGGGGCGCGGGCGCCTTGAAGACCGCGACCCAAGTCCACTCAGTGAATGAGCCGCGCCTCTGCGTTTTCCTTTTTTATGGGGAAGGCGCGAGCTGCCTCTTTACCATCTACCACTATGTGGCGCATGCGTGTGGAAACCGCCCCACGTATGACCCCCACGTCATGCATGACCCCCCACGTCGCACGTTCAACGCGGGTCATGGGGAAGCGCAACTGACGGAAAAGTTACTGCAGTAAAAATTGGCCCCACCTGCCCGCGCACCGTTCTGGGCCTAGCCCAACAACACGTCGCGCTTATGTGTGGCCCAGGCCCTGGGGCTCCTCTCAGTGTACAAAAGTAGGGGCTCTCTTTTTACACCGCTTTACTTGTCCACGGGTAGTCAGAGCCGCGCCCACGGCCGCACTGAGCAGGGCACAGGAGGGATGCCAGAGCGCAAGATAGCCAGAGCAATGCCAAGATCAGGGGCACGAAGAGAGCAAGAGGGCGAGGTGGACTCCTCCAGCAAGACCCTTGCCGGGGTGGCTTCCGCAGCCCCGGCAAGACCCTTGCCGGGGCAACTTGCCTGACGCCAGCAGAGCGCGCCACCCTTGAGCCCAAGGGGTTCCAACACCATCAACCACATTGGAACCAAGGCTCGGGAGGCACCTCCGAGATGGCATGCAAAACTTTGTAGAGATCATAAATATACAAGACCAGACGAGAACCAAAAGACAACGACCCTTAGCAAGATCCTTGCCAAGGAAGTCCACGAGACCCCTGGCAAGATCCTTGCCGAGGACGACCACGGTGCCGCAGCAAGATCCTTGCCGAGGACAACCGCAGTGCCGCGGAAAGACCCTTGCCAGGCCCCCAGCAAGGCCCTTGCCGAAGACGCCTGCGGGGCCGTATCCATGCCCACGCTTGCCAAGACTCCACCGCCGCTCCCATGCAGCTGCCAGCTCGACTAGCTGGGCAAGCATCTGCGTGGCAGCGCGCAGTCTCCACACCAACTTAGCAAGCACCTGCGTGGTGGCATGCAGATCTTCATGAGGGCTCCACCATCGCGCTAGCCCAGCAGCCAGGCGACGTGGCGCTACAATGCCTCGTCAGCTTGGACGGGCGTCGGAGCCAGGCGAGGCGACGATAGCTGGGACAAGCTTCTTTGTCGTCCCCAATAAAGTAAGAGGGGCATGTCGGCAACGCATTAAATGCATTTGTCTGACGATGCCAGAGGATAGACTCAGCCACTGTACACCTTTCCACCTCCTGTGTTCCACTGTGGTGACCCCTTTTGTCTATAAAAGGAGGCCCGAGGCGTACTGGAGGGGGATTCAGATCTTTTGGACTTGACAGACATCGCAACTAGTTCAAGAACACAAGAACACTCAAATATACATCAAAGCAGGACTAGGGTTTTATGCATCTCCGCGGCCTGAACCTAGGTAAACGATTTGCATGCTGACCGCCAGACTCGCTCTTTACACAACCCTGCGCCCACCAGCCATACAAGGGATCCCAGTGACCCCATAGGTGTCGTTTCCCACCGACACACCGGTTGCTCATGCCATTCCGCAGGCATGCGCATTCTTTCCTCCACAGTTGACTCCGCGATTATGATCTCTGCCATTAGCCCTAGCTCAAAATCAACGTGACGCTGCCAGATGCTGACATCCCTCAGCATCTCTCCCTGAGATCGACTTGCACCTCGGCCTTGTGCTGCACCAGGCGGAGCTCCTTCGAATTTCTCTCCAATTGTTGCAACGCTTCCTCAATCTGATTTGCCCTTGCTGCCCACCACCTGAAATGCAGCCCTAGCATGTCCTCTGGCACCACCGATATGTGATTCCAGAATAATGGATCCCCTCTAAAACACATGTGGGTTTCGCTCAAAGGCGGCAGTGCTGCGGGCCGCAGCGAGAGGGCAGCCCGCGGGATCCTGGGATCCAAGGGATTATCCATGGCAGGATCCGGTGGGCGAGGTGGGAATGCGAGGCTAGGCACTGGGAGAGCCCTACGAGGCTAAGATAAAGATAGTACTACTCCACTCCGTCCATATTTAAATACAAAGGCCGCCAACAGTAGCCCAGGCAAAAATTGATCATGCTGCATGTGCCCTGGTTTATTGGCCCCTTTTTTGTGCCACTTTTTGTGACATGCATAGATATTATGTTACTTAAAAATATGGTCAAAAATTGGCACAAAATACGAAGGAGACCAATGGAAGTAGAAACCCATGATTTAACTACTCGCATGCACGCAGTGGAGTAGTAATGTCTTTCTCAACTACTTCCTCATGTCCACTCAATTTGCATGCGCTGTATTAATTGACCATCAATGAAGTGAAGGACTTTACACGCGTCAAATTATCACATGGGGTGGTCTTCGTACAAAAATGTGTCCCATCATGTACTCGTGTGTGCGTGCGAGGGAATGAGTGCGTGCGTGCACATCTTCGCTTCGTGCATGTACTGTCAGTGTGCGTGAGAGAGGACGAGTACATTCTTCTGGAACTAGCAGCACGTCACTGTAATCAATCCACACAAGGAGGTCGCGACAACGCCTCCACATGTGCCACGTGGATTCATGCACTAAGAAAGGGAGAGGCACTATGTAGTGTGCCATTGGAATTCTAATTTATGTGTTTTGCACATACTGGAAGTACTAGTAAGGTACATGTGCATTGCACGCATCAGATTTGGCAACCAAATTATGAACAAATACCACACTATAGCATGTAAGCTTTGAGTCGTATATGCATGATGTAGACATTTGTTTAATTCTTATAGTTCATCTCATTCAAAATCAATTAGTTTTTATTAAAAAGTTAATCTACTTTATGATGAGAAGTCCATTTTACTACCGTGAATAAAGTTGGTGGTTCACATTACCCCCTCATCTATTTTTCTGTTCCTTTCACCCCTAAAAAACCCATACCGGATGAAAGAACCCCCTGGGTGGTTTGCCTCCACTAGCTGCTGATGTGGCATCGGTCAACAATGGTTTTGACCTATGGGTGGGCCTCCCTTGGCAGGTGCGGCTGAGATTGACAGGTGGGGCCTAGAGGAAGCGGGGCCCGTCTGGCAGGTATGTCTCCTTCCTCCATCGCTTGCCCGCGGGACAGAGAGGAGCACGGGTGTTCGTCTCAGCGGCACAAGCCACCCCCGGCGGAGCTACGACCACTGGAGTGACCCTCGCAATGTGGCGCATACCCTCGGCAGCAGCGGCAAGCAAGGCAACAACGGCACAAGAAGCAGTCGCGAGAGAGCGCACGGGGGTAGCTGCAGGTGAGGCACACACGGGTGTGGCCAAGACAAGCACGGGGGCGACGACTCTGTGCCAGATCAAAGGGGGAATCGGTAGAGGAGCTTAGCGCGGAGCTCGTGCACGAGGTTAGCGAGCGAGGGTGTTGACCGACACAACAAAATCGACCATCATATGCGGTAGCTGTGGACGAAGACGATGGCAATGGCAAGCCTATGAGGCCTGCTAGTTCGAGCCCTTCAGCAAGGGTGAAGGAGAAGACGATGGCGGATCTATTGGACGTCTTGGTGTGGCGAGGGGAGGCCAGTGGCCACGGGATCGAAGCAGCGACGGCGACCATGATCTTCGGGCGACGGACAATGGATATGAGGGAGATTTGGGGTAAGAAAAGAGAGAAGAGAGAGGAAAGAGAAGGGAGGAAGGAGAAGCAGGGTGCTCTGGGCGGCGGTTTGGAACTATGGCGGTCACCGACATCGCCCGGAGGTGGTGGGTTCAGGCGCAAGGGGAGTGAGGGAGTCCTGGATTAGGGGGCCTCCGGATGGCCAGACTATCTCCATTGGCCGGATTGTTAGACTATGAAGATACAAGATTGAAGACTTCGTCTCGTGTCCGGATGGGACTCTACTTGGCGTGGAAGGCAAGCTAGGCAACACGGATATGGATATATCCTCCTTTGTAACCGACCTTGTGTAACCGTAACCCTCTCCGGTGTCTATATAAACCGAAAGGTTTTAGTCCGTAGAACAACAACCACAACATACAATCATACCATAGGCTAGCTTCTAGGGTTTAGCCTCTCTGATCTCGCTGTAGATCTACTCTTGTACTACCCATATCATCAATATTAATCAAGCAGGACGTAGGGTTTTACCTCCATCAAGAGGGCCCGAACCTGGGTAAACATTGTGTCCCCTGCCTCCTGTTACCATCCGGCCTAGGCGCACAGTTCGGGACCCCTACCTGAGATCCGCCGGTTTTGACACTGACATTGGTGCTTTCATTGAGAGTTCCTCTGTGTCATCACCTTTAGGCCCGATGGCTCCTCCAATCATCAACAACGATGCGGTCCAGGGTGAGACCTTTCTCCCCGGACAGATCTTCGTGTTCGGCGTCTTTGCATTGCGGGCTAATTCGCTTGGTCATCTGGAGCAGATTGAAAGCTACGCCCCTGGCCATCAGGTCAGATTTGGAAGTTTGAACTACATGTCCGACATCCGCGGAGACTTGATCTTCAACGGATCCGAGCCACAGCTGGGCCCACCGCACTGTCATGACGGGTATGACCTAACTCTGCCGCCGAACAATACCCCAGAGGCCGCGCTCGCACCAGCTCCGACCCTTAGCTCGGAGCTGACTGCGCCAATCGAGGATGGGTGCCTAGACACCGCCTCAGGGGCTGCAGTCTCAACGGCGATCGAGCCGAACACCAGCCTAATCCTTTGTGAAGCCCGTGACTCCAAGGTGCCGGACTCTTTTCCGGACTCCGAACCGTCCGCGCCCATGCCAATCGAATCCGATTGGGCGCGATCATGGAATTCACTGTCGCGGATATCTTTAAGCACTCGCCCTTCGGTGACATTCTGAATTCACTAAGGTCTCTCTCTTTGTCAGGAGAGCCCTGGCCAGACCATGGCCAACAGGATTGGGATGCGGACGATGAAGAAATTCGACGCCCACCCACCACCCATTTTGTAGCCACTGCCGAAGATTTAACCGACATGCTCGACTTCGACTCCGAAGACATTGACGGTATGGACGACGATGTAGGAGACGAACATGAACCAGCGCCTATAGGGCACTGGAAAGCCACCTCGTCATATGACATATACATGGTGGATACACCCAAAGAAGGCAAAGGCGACGGGATAGCGGAGGATGACCCCTCCAAGAAGCAACCCAAACGCCGACGTCAGCGGCGCCGCTCTAAGTCCCGTCAAAGCAAAAGTGGTGATACCGGCACAGGAGATAATAACACTTCGGATAGTGCCGAAGACAACAACAATCCCCTCCAGCAAGGTTCAGAGCAGGAGGATGGAGGAGCCAGCTCTCCTGAGAGAGCGGCATATGGAGAGGAGGAGGATGACAATTACATGCCCCCCTCCGAAGACGAGGCAAGCCTCGACGATGATGAATTCTCCATACCAGAGGATCCCGTCGAACAAGAGCACTTCAAGTGTCGGCTTATAGCCATGGCAAATAGCCTGAAGAAAAAGCAGCAACAGCTTCAAGCTGATCAAGATCTGCTAGCTGACCGATGGACTAAAGTCCTCGCGGCCGAGGAATATAAACTCGAGCGCCTCTCCAAGAATTACCCAAAGTGCAGGTTACTACCCCGACTGGAAGAAGCGTATGATACGGCTGATCGGCCACCCCGTGGCCGCGATAGAGAGGCATTCCAGCCCAAAACTCAGCCTCCACCCCTACGCCATTCAAATAAAAAGGGATGGGGAGATACACCAGACCTGCGAGACATATTGGAGGACAAAGCAAAGCATGCAATATCGATCTACGGATCACGAGGGCGCACCACTCTGCGAGATGATAAACATCACGCCGGATACAGTAAAAGCAAATCCGGCCGGGCCGAACACAGCGGGCAAGACCCATTCGGGCTGCGTCGCGATATAGCCCAATACAGAGGCGCCGCACAACCCTTATGCCTCACAGACGAAGTAATGGATTCATCAATTCTCAGAAGGTTTCAAACCTCTAAATATTGAATCATACGACGGCACAACAGATCCCGCAGTATGGATCGAGGATTTCCTCCTCCACATCCACATGGCCCGCGGTGATGACTTATGCGCCATCAAATACCTCCCACTAAAGCTCAAAGGACCAGCGCGGCATTGGCTTAACAGCTTGCCAGCAAACTCCATTAGCTGTTGGGAAGATCTGGAAGCTGCATTCCTCGACAACTTTCAGGGCACTTATGTGCGACCACTAGACGCCGATGACTTGAGCCACATAATTCAGCAGCCAGAAGAGTCGGCCATGCAATTCTGGACTCGGTTCCTTACAAAGAAAAATAAAATCGTCGACTGTCCGGATGCAGAAGCCTTAGCGGCTTTCAAACACAACATCCGAGACGAGTGGCTAGCCCGGCACCTTGGTCAGGAAAAGCCGAAATCTATGGCAGCTCTCATGACGCTCATGACCCGCTTTTGTGCGGGAGAAGACAGCTGGATGGCTCGCAGTAATAACATATCAAAGAACCATGTTACCTCGGATACCAAGGACGGCAATAGCAGGTCACGTCGCAACAAACATAAGCACTGCATTAACAGCAAAAATACCGAGGATACGACAGTCCATGCCGGATTCAAAGGCTCTAAACTCGGTGAGCGGAAAAAGCCATTCAAAGAAAGTATGCCGGGTCCGTCCAACTTGGACCATATACTTGATCGCTCGTGTCAAATACACGGCACCCCAGACAAGCCAGCCAATCACACCAACAGGGATAGTTGGCTGTTCAAGCAGGCTGACAAGTTAATTGCCGAAAACAAGGATAAGGGGCCGCATAGCGATGACGAGGAAGAGCCCCGGCAGCCACACACCGGAGGACAGAAGAGGTTTCCCCCGCAAGTGCGGACGGTGAACATGATATACACAACCCACATCCCCAAGAGGGAGCGGAAGCGTGCGCTCAGGGACGTATATGTGTTGGAGCCAGTCGCCCCAAAGTTTAACCCTTGGTCCTCTTGTCCGATCACCTTTGATCGCAGGGACCACCCCACTAGTATCCGTCATGGCGGATTTGCCGCACTGGTCCTAGACCCAATCATTGACGGATTTCACCTCACTCGAGTCCTTATGGATGGCGGCAGCAGCCTGAACCTGCTTTACCAGGATACAGTGTGCAAAATGGGTATAGACCCCTCAAGGATCAAACCCACAAAAACGACCTTTAAAGGCATCGTTCCAGGTGTAGAGGCCCATTGCATAGGCTCAATTACACTGGAAGTGGTCTTCGGATCCCCGGATAACTTCCGAAGCAAAGAGTTAATCTTCGATATAGTCCCGTTCCGCAGTGGTTATCACGCGCTGCTTGGGCGAACATCATTTGCTAGATTCATTGTTGTACCGCATTATGCATACCTCAAGCTCAAAATGCCAGGACCTCACAGAGTTATTACAGTCAATGGAAACACAGAGCGTGCTCTCCGAAGAGAGGAGCACACCGCGGCCCTCGCAGCAGAAGCGTAAAGCAGCCTCTCAAGGCAATCAACCAGTTCGGTGCTTCAAAGTCGGTACACCTTCGAGCGCGCTCGGGCAATCGGCAAATAGACCACCTAGCGCGATCTGAGCTTGCGTAGCAATACGACGGCCACCCCAATCCCAGCCCAACTGCGAAACTCATGCCGCGCGTACATAATTACGCATTAAAAATACCATGGGCATAGGTGGGGAGGGGGCGCAACTGCGGCACGCCCCAAGACGCGGCCTAAACCGCACTAGGGGCTTCCCGTTTGGTTATTTTTCTTTTTTTCCGGACATTAATCTCTGGAAACACTGTCCGGCAGCACTATTGCCGAACACATGATGCAGCAACCAAGGAGGCAGACAGCTGCGCCATACCATGGAATTCCCAGGTGGATTACAGTAACGAGCGATATTTTCGATTTAATATCATTCCTCAGCTTGCCCTTGGAAGGGACATAGTCCTACTCTTTGCTTATCACACTATCTGTATCACTCTGCTTTAACGCAATTTTTTGAATAAACAATGCATGACAATTATGACTATTATTGCATTCTTGTTATATACATATCTATGTGTTCATTAATGACGCCTTGCAACCGTACACTTTGGTACGACTAATACACCAGGGGCTTGCGTACCCCACAATACAGTGTGAAAAGTCCGAACACTTTCACAAGTGCGGCACCCCGAACTTATAGCATTATATGCATCAGCTCCGAATCATGGCTTTGGTCAAATGTTGGGTTTGCCCGGCTCCTATGTTTTGGTACCTTACGTTCCGCTCTATCAGCTAAGGTAGCGCTAGGAGAACTACTGCGATTGTGCCCCGGTTCTGCTGGGTTCAGCACCTCAGTAGAGAAAGCTAAAACTGACTGTCATGATAAGGCGAGAGACTGGTCGCTGTTCGGCGAGGTTTTCGAGTCCCTAAAGACTTATGCCGCTTAGAGCGAGGGGCCGGCCTTGTCCGGCTTAAAGGCGTGTATCGCGCCCCAAATTCGGCCTTCCAAATACCAGGGGCTTCGCCGAAATTTAAAATTATAGAATTCTATGGCTAAGTGAGAGTGATAAAGCATTATTAGTCCGGTTGCCTTGTTCGCTGTGCTGAGCACCTCCCTCGAAGGACCCAAACATTTGAACAAGAGTGCTCAGGTTTATCCCAAACACCCCAGCACTCGTGGCATGTGGGCAGAAGCCGAGGAGTAGCCATCTCTCAGATTGGATAAACAGCCAAACAGAAGGCAATATTTTCAATTCCAACAAGCGTTTCATAGCGCATATGAAACAAGTTTTCATACATACAGGATAAAACAAGAAAGTATCATTCAAACATTACATCTTTTGAACACTCGTCGCGATGAGACAGGCACCCGGCAGAACACCCTCGTAGTACATCTCGGGGTGGTGGTGCTCCTTGCCCTCTAGCGGCCCCTCCTTGATCAGCTTCACGGCGTCTAGCTTGACCCACTGCAATTTCACACGGGCGAAAGCCCGGTGTGCACCTTCAATGCAGACAGATCGCTTGACGACCTCTAGCCACGGGTAGGCATCCACAAGCCGCCTCACCAGGCCGAAGAAGCTGTTCGAAAGGGCATCGCCAGGCCAGAGCCGGACTCTAAAGCTCTTCATGGCCCGATCCGCCGCCTTATGTAGCTCGACCATCTTCTTGAGCTGGTCGCTCATTGGCACCGGGTGTTCGGCCTCAGCATACTGAGACCAGAACAGCTTCTCCATTGAGCTTCCATCCTCGGCCTGCTGAAATTGTGCGGCATCGGACACGCTGCGGGGCAAATCTGTGAATGCTCCTGGAGAGCTCTGGATTCGGGTGAGTAATCAGTAATTACTTTTACATGCTTGCTTTGCATATAGAAAGCCTTACCCGCCGCTATCTTATTCATTGCGTCGATCTCCTAGAGGGCCTTTTGGGCTTCGGCCTTGGCACTTCTTGCGCTCTCGAGGGCCACAGCAAGCTCAGGCTCCCGAGTCTTTGAGTCAAGCTCCAACGCCTAGTGCTTCGCCACGAGAGCCTGGAGCTCTTCCTGCACCTGGCCCACCCGAGCCTTGTGCTTCTCTCTCTCAGTGCACTCCTTGGCCGCGTTACCTTCGGCCATGGTTAGCACTTGCTTCAGGGTTGCCACCTCGGTCGTGACCCTTGGCAAATATACGTTGATCCTGTTATTTTGCAACCGCGTCTTCTTTTACATATATACATATCTATAGACAGGGTATTACCTACCCTTGCTCTCCTCGAGCTGCCTCTTGGCAAGGCCGAGCTCTTTCCTGGACCCGTCAAGGTCGTGCTTCAGTACGGCGACCTCCGCACTCAGTGCGGCGGACGCCAGCAGTGAAGCCTGCATATGCATATTGACATACTTATATTAGACTCCTGCGATATTATTTGATCCTCTGTTCGTCTTTTCTTTGTGAACACCGAACAAAGTATCATGGGCTACTGTCTATGCAGTAATATTTCTACTAGATTTTAAAACACTTACCTCAAAGCCTGTTAGAAGGCTGGCACAGGCTTCAGTCAACCCACTCTTGGCGGACTGAACCTTCTGGACCACCGCACTCATAATAGTACAGTGCTCCTCATCGATGGAAGCGCTACAAAGCGCTTCCAGCAGATTGTCCGGCGCCTCTGGATGGACAGAGGTCACCGGCACAGGCGTCTTGCCCCTCTTATAAGGAGGCCACCTGCCCGAGCCTGGAACCGCTGGAGGTTCCGGCGCGGTGTTCGGCAGAGGGCCGAACTCGGAGCTCTCAGGGGCCCTGTCCCCTCGGCTCCCGGAGTCCGGAAGGTCGCCTTGAGGCACCTCTGGGACCGTCTCCCCTCGATCCGGTGCCTTTTGAGACAACACCTCGGCATCGTCCGCAGGAGGAGGGGATGTGGCGATCGGGACTGGATCGCTATCCATGTCCGATGAGCCTAGGGAGCCGTCCGATGATACATCGATGCTCGCTCGTGGCGGCCTGCATAATCATGTTCGGCGTTAGGGAAAGCAGTGCGACAAAGGAATGCTACGAGTTACTCTGGTATCCGAATACTTACGATCTCCCCAGGGGCTTGGCCCTGGGCAACCACTCGTCTTCGTCTTCGTCGGCAGCGGTGGAGCTGTCCGGAAGGAGAGTCCTTCCCTTCTTGGACCCTTCGCCCCCCCAGTTGGGGTGGCCTTCCTTTTCTTGTCTCCCCCTCTTGGGGGGGGCATCTTCTTCTTCCTCCTCGTCTTCGGGGGAGGAGTGCGCCACAGAGTCATCGGACGGTGAGTCCGACGACGCCTGGCATCGGGAACTCTTTCGGGTTCCCTTGGCCTTCTTGGTCTTCTCCGGCACCGTATAAGGAGCCGGAGTCAGCATCTTCGCCAGAAGAGCGTCTGCTGGGCCTTCGAGCAAAGGAGCCGGACAGTCGATCTGTCTGGCCGTCTCCTGCCAGTCCTGTCAAAGGTACGGGAGTTTAGATCCCGCATGGAGTCAATCTATAAAAAATAAGTATCCTGTGAGAGGTAAAGCAGCTTACCGCTTTGGCTTGGCGCTTCGCGCTAAATCCGCGATCCTCGGTAATGGGAGGGGGGACCTCGGTGCTTTTGAACAGCACCCTCCAGGCATCTTCGTGAGTTGTGTCGAAGAGCCTGTTCAGAGTTCGGTGCTGCGCCGGGTCGAACTCCCACAAGTTGAACTCCCGTTGTTGGCACGGGAGGATCCGGCGGCGGAGCATGACCTGGACCACGTTGACAAGTTTGAGCTTCTTGTTCACCATGTTTTGAATACATGTTTGGAGTCCGGTCAGCTCTCCCGAACTACCCCAGGACAGGCCCTTCTCTTTCCAAGAGGTGAGCCACGTGGGGATGCCAGATCGGAACTCGGGGGCCGCTACCCATGCAGGGTCGCGCGACTCGGTGATGTAGAACCACGCCGATTGCCACCCCTTTATGGTTTCCACAAAGGAGCCCTCGAGCCATGTTATGTTGGGCATCTTGCCCACCATGGCGCCTCCGCACTCCGCCTGGCGGCCGCCCACAACCTTCGGCTTGACATTGAAAGTCTTCAACCATAAGCCAAAGTGGGGCTTGATGCGGAGGAAGGCCTCGCACACGACGATAAACACCGAGATGTTGAGGATGAAGTTTGGGGGCAGATCATGGAAATCCAGGCCGTAATAGAACATGAGCCCCCGGACAAATGGATGGAGAGGGAATCCCAGTCCACGGAGGAAATGGGTGAGGAACACTACCCTCTCATGGGGCATGGGGGTGGGGATGAGCTGCCGCTCATCTGGGAGCCAGTGCGCGATGTCGTCGGGCAGGTATCCGGCTCTCCTCAGTTTCTTGATGTCTCCATCCGTGATGGAGGAGACCATCCACCTGCCTCCCGCTCCGGACATGGTTGGAGAAGGTTGAGGTGGGAAGTGCGGACTTGGGCGCTAGAGCTCGAGTGTGCGAAAATGGATGAGCAAAGGAGGAACAAGGCATGGATAGAAAGGTGAATCCTTATCCCTTTATATGGGCGGACAAAACTAAGTGTCCCCACTTGCCTAGTAAAACTCTCTTATCCCCCAAGCGCCGTAATCGATGGCGCGGTTGGGTTACCCACGCCCGTATTGATGAGAATCCCGTAATAAGGGGACACGATCTCTGCTTTGACAAGACGTGTCGAAAAATTGCCTCGCATTATGTGCGGGGCTGGTTAAAGGAAACGGTTCGAATAATCACCGGGCCATGGCATAACGTCATACTATCAAGACAAGTCAGCAAATTAGAATTGCGAAAATATTATTCTCTCTACGGTGGTATGTGGAACTTATTTTGCAGGGTCAGACACTAGCCTCGTATTCAAATTCTTTTGTGATGTATTCGGAGAAGGAACCCGCCTTGCAATGTCGAAGACAATACTGCGCGCCGGACTCATCGTCATGGAAGCCTGGTTCAGGGGCTACTGAGGGAGTCCTGGATTAGGGGGTCTCCATTGGCCGGACTATCTCCATTGGCCGGACTGTTAGACTATGAAGATACAAGATTCAAGACTTCGTCTCGTGTCCGGATGGGACTCTACTTGGTGTGGAAGGCAAGCTAGGCAACACGGATATGGATATCTCCTCCTTTGTAACCGACCTTGTGTAACCCTAACCCTCTCCGGTGTCTATATAAACCGGAGGGTTTTAGTCCGTAGAACAACAACCACAACATACAATCATACCATAGGCTAGCTTCTAGGGTTTAGCCTCTCTGATCTCGCGGTAGATCTACTCTTGTACTACCCATATCATCAATATTAATCGAGCAGGACGTAGGGTTTTACCTCCATCAAGAGGGCCCTAACCTGGGTAAACATTGTGTCCCCTGCCTCCTATTACCATCCGGCCTAGACGCACAGTACGGGACCCCCTACCCGAGATCTGCCGGTTTTGACACTGACGGGGAGGCTTGGGAGGAGCTCATCAATCTCAGCCCAGCCTGACAAGAGAGGCCCACCCGTGGTCAAAACCGTCGTTGACCACTGCCACATCAGCAACCATTTGAGTCAAACCACCATTGGGACTGATTTTGTCTGGTGTGGGATTGTTTAGGGGTTGAAGAGAACAAAAATAAAGATCAGGGTTATGTGAACCACCAACTTTTTTAGGGTAGTAAAATGGACTTTTTTATTTTATGATTCATGGAATTGTGCGTTGTAAAGCATAAAGTAAAAACAAATAATGGCAATTCAACTAGACAAGTTTGGGAAGTTATGATATGGAAGCCTCTAGAACAAAGGAGAAGCACTTGTGTTTTGAGGTTTGTGCATTATGCTTAAGTTCAACCATGGAGTCTTCTAGATTGTACATGTGGCAGAATCTGGTGGGGGGCTGGAAGATGGTGTGAGGGGCCAAGTGGAGGGAGACTATGAAGGAGCACACAAGTGTGAGATCAATATTTAAAGAGAGGGGGCGAGAACATGCGCGGTTGCGTAGTGGCGGAGCCATGAAAAATAAATGAGCTAGGGGGCCAAGCATTGCTAATCCTTTACAAGGAGGGCCAATTCATCAACTTAAACCATTTTACCAGCAATTGATCTACTGATCACATTCATATTAGCCTCAATATATAGTGATGTTAGGGGGCAGTTTTTGGGTAGGGGATCCCGAACTGTGCGTCTAAGGATCGAAGGTTGTCGGGTGGTAGGTGCGACATATGCCAACGGGTGGCTTATCATTGTGGGAGCCAATAAGACATCGCCGGTGCCTGGAAACGGGATGAGGCGAAGATAAGCTCGCCGGCGGACTTTACCCAGCTTCAGGGCTCTCCGTGGAGATAACACCCCTACTGCTGCTCTGCGGGGTCTCCGCATGATCACTAGATGAACAAGTAGCTACATAGTGCTCCTTGAGCTGTTTTGGTGGAAGGAGGAAGAAGGGCACGGCTAGCTTGCTTCTTCTCCTCGTATGGTGTCTAAGACTAGCTTGGGGGTCAAACCCTTTGCATGGGTGCACCGGGGGGTTTATATAGGCCTACCCCGCGGGGGTACAATGGTAATCCGGCTGGGCGCGGGGCCCAGCCGTCTGTGACAGCGCACGCCGGCTTCTGCGCCGGTTGTTTGGGCCCGCCGACTGGTGGGTCCTGCCGGCTGTCGGCCTCTTGGTCGACAAGCAGGCCCCACCGTCCAGGGCCTGGTCGGTGGCTGGTTACTGTTGCTCTAGGCTGATGACGCGGGCTTTGTCGTGGGGGGCGTGGCTACAGTACCGCCGCCCGGCGGGCGATTACTGTAGCCTCACCGTGTCTTGTCTCCTTAATGGGGCGTCTCCTTCGAGGAGGATGGCAAGCCGGCTATGGGGAGCCGGCTCTCTCTCTGGCCGACTGGGAGGAAGTGTGGCCGCCTTCGGGCGTCTCTCTGCCCGAAGGGTCCCACCGCCTCGTGGGCCACGCTGGTGGCCCGTCGTGGATGGCGTCAGGGTTGTCGTGGAAATAGCGCCGCGCCGGGCGGGTCGTGGTCACCCGTACGGCGCACTGTGCCGGTCGTGCTCCGGGTTTTGGGGGTGGCAGGCTTCACTGTAGTCACGCCCCGCTTCATCATTGCTGGGTGGATGCAAACTTTGAGGGTACCGTCTTGATCGCTTCATGGGAGCCGGCTTCTATGAGTCGGCCTTCTCGCAGCCGGCTTCTCGAAGTCGGCCCTCCCATGGCTTTCTTCATGAGGGCTGAGGTTGGGCCGCCTCCCGAAGCCGGCCTGGATGACAGCCGGCAAAGGGGAAGGCGGCCCCAGGTCTTGGGTTCTTGGGAGCCGGACGAGCTCGTAATTTTTTCAGGAGGGCCAGGGGAAGCCGGCCAGGCTACCCATGGCTATTTACTCCGACAAAGGTAACAGGAGGCAGGGGACACGATGTTTACCCAGGTTCGGGCCCTCTTGATGGAGGTAATACCCTACTTCCCGCTTGATTGATTTTGATGAGTATAGAGGTTACAAGAGTTGATCTACCTCGAGATTGTAATGGCTAAACCCTAATTGTCTAGCATGTATGATTATGATTGCCTCTACAGACTAAACCCTCCGGTTTATATAGACACTGGAGGGGGCTAGGGTTTGTACAGAGTCGGTTTACAGAGAAAGGAATCTTGAGATCCGCACGCCAAGCTTGCTATCCACGCAGAGGAGAGTCCCATCCGGACATGAAGGAAGGCCTTCTATCTTGTATCTTCACGGCGCATAATCCAGGACTCCCATAGCCTGGACACACGAGGACCCCATAATCCACGACTCCCTCAGTATCCCCTAAACCATTCTTCAGTGACGATGTGTCCGACGTGCAGATTCTTCGGCATTGCAAGGCGGGTTCCTCCTCCAAACACTTCAAAGTAGTTGATCACCAGTACTATATCCGGCTCTGTACAATAGTCACAATCATTAAACATAAAGTTAAAATAAATATGAGTTCTGTCTTCTGACGATTTTACGGGTGAGATGTTACGTCTGGCCGTTTTATTATTTCAAACCGTTTTTTGGCCTCCTGTTTCGCGCTTTGAGACGCAGCCTCCGGCAACACGTCTTGTCAAAGCATAGATCGTGCCCCCTTATTATGGGATTCTTATCAATACGGGTCTAGGAAACCCAACCGTGCCGCTTTGCACGACCCCTTGGGAATAGGCGAGCTTTAAGGCTTGTGGGGGACGCATGATATTCACTGCCTTTATAAGGATATAAGGTTCCCCCTTTTTACCCCATGCCTTCCTCTTCCCCTACCCATCCACCCTCGAGCTCCAGCGCCCAAGCTTCAATCTTCTCCACCCAAGTAAGTACCCCAGCCATGTCTGGACCCGGAGCTCTGGGCAAGTGAATGGCTTCCTCCGTCACTCAGAGAAACATCAAGGAACTCCGAGAAGCGGGGTATCTGGCCAAGGAGATCGCACACCGAATTCCAGCCAAAAAGCAGATCATCCCCACACCAAAGCCCAATTAGAGGGTAATTTTTATCCCTCATTTCCTCTGCGGACTGGGGTTTCCCCTTCATCCTTTTGTCCATGGCCTCATGTTCTACTACGGGTTAGATTTTCATGATCTAGCCCGGAATTCCTTCCTCAACATTTTGGTGTTTATCGTCGTATGCGAGGCATTCCTCTGCATTTCCCCCACTTTGGCCTATGGCTCAAAGTCTTCAACATGAAGCCGAAAGTGGTGGACGGCCAGCACATGGATTGTGGTGGCGCTATGGTGAGAAAACTTCCCAACATCACTTGGCCCAAGGGCACATTCGTGGAGACCGTGAAGGGATGGCAGCAGGGGTGGTTCTACGTTACAGAGCCCCATGACTCCACATGAGCTGCTCCTACGGAGTTCAAGTCTGGACCCCCAATGTGGCTGGCATCCTGGCTCAACAAGGGTCTAGACTGGGCGTCGTCTGACGAGGTGATGATGTTGCAGAAGCGTATCAAGAGCATGGTAGATAAAAATACCAGCCTCGCCAGCATGATCTAGTTGATGCTCTTCCGCTGGATTCTCCCTATCAAGCACATCAAGAGTTCATGTGGGAGTTCAACCCGGCTGGTCCTTGGACCCTGCAGCGGTTCTTCGGCACGAAGAACGAAGACATGTGGAAACTGCTCTTCAAGACCCAGAAGTCATGGTCGGAGACAACCGAAGACCTCGGCTATGACAGCACCCACGCTATGACAGCACCCACGCTGTGACCCAGAAGTTCTTTGTCAACCTTACTTTGCGAGTCCAAGGAGCACACTAAACTCTCCATTTTATTTCGCAGGGTTGGACGAAGAAAGCGGAACAGATTCATTGTCCAGCTCCGCTGCCTGAAGACTCAGCTATTCCTCTGTTGACGAGGATGCTGGTCCCGGTGACATACCAGGCACCGGAAAAGAAGGCTAAGGAGAAGGGCAAGGAGGCCAAGAGTGGCCTCCGCCGTAAAGTTTCCTCGTACGTAGTGTCCAAAGACAACGAAACTCTCTCCTCCCCTGACAAAGAGGAAGAGGAGGAGGAATAGAGTGATCCCCCCTAAGGGGGAGAAGAAGAAGAAGAGGGCAGCTTCCGCCGATCTAGAGGCGGAAGCATCCAAGAAAGGGAGGACCTCCCTTAAGGATGACTCCGAGTCGGACGCCGATGAGTGGCGCCCCAGACCGAAGCCCCTGGCTAGATTGTAAGTACTCAAAGGTATATATATATATATCTGGTTTTTCCGCCTTATGGTTGTAATTCATTTAAATTGCATGCTGCAGTCCGGTTCATGTCCTCCCCTAGCGATTTTCCTCTCCTTGGAACTCGCTCGGTCCGAACATGATGGAGAGCGAGTCGCCTCCACCAGCTTCCTCCCCCACCGCAGCGGATAACACCGAGGTGCCATCCCAAAGGACCCTCCCAGAATAGGGAGAGGTGCTGGAGGCTTCCAAGACGATGTTGAGGGGTGACGCCTCAGCTGCCGAGAACATGGGGGAACTGACCCCCATGGAGACTGGAGATGGGGGCCATGTCCAGTTTGGGCCCCATCCCAATGTCATTCCAAAAACCCATACGGTTCCAGAGACAGATGAGCAACCCTCCTTGCCAGAAGGGGGCACGCCTACAACACCAGCATCCTTTGTCAATGCAGAGCCACTAGACACTCTGGTGAGAGCGCTTCAGAGTGCCACCATTGTGGAAGAACATCGTACCCTTATGGGTACGGTGATTGAAAAGGTTCAGTCCGTGAAAAGCAAACTGAGCGACGCCTACACTAGCCTTTTAAGAGGCTTTGAGGTATGTGCCTTACGGTGTCTTTTTAGCTGTATAAAAGACTGCCTATGTATAGATAGTAGCCCCTGAGACTCTATTCGGTGTTCGGAAAGAAAATTCGAACATAGGATATAATAACTCATGTAGGAGACTAACACACATATCTATTTGAACAAACAGGCCGCGAAACAGGCCTCATCTGCCCATGGCGCCGAAGCGTCCAAGCTAAGGCGGAAGTTAGAAGAAAAGCAAGGTATGTGATACCGAAGCACGTCTGAAATGATGTTAGCTCTGATGTGCTATATGAATGAGTTTCATAATTATGTTTGTAGCTGACACGTCTGAGGTCGAGGCCCTCAAGAGTGCGCTGGCCAAGGCCAAGAAGGAGGCGGAGGAGGAGCGAGCCTCCCGCCTTAAACATGAATCACAAGTGGAGGAAGTCCAGCAAGAGCTCAAGGATGCCATAGGCAAATGCGAGTCCTTCAAGCGCAAGAGTTTGGAGCAAAATTCCGAACTTGCTAAGGCACTCCAAAGTGCACAAGAAGCCCGGGCCGAAGCCCAAAGTGCTGTCCGAGAGATCCAAGAGGCGAAGCAAATTGCAGCGGGTAAGGCCATTAACATGTAGACAAAATTTGTGAGGAAAAGGTATATCTTGCTAACCCGAATATGGAGTTCTCCAGGAGTGTTTGCGGACCTGCCCCGGAGTGTTGCTGATCCCGCGGACTTCTTCTGGGCAGAAGAGGGGAGCTCGACGGAGAAGCTGTTCTGGTCGCAGTACCTTGCGCCAGAGCATCCCGTGCCCCTCGGTGATTAGCTGAAGCAGTGGACCGAAGTGCATAGGGTAGCTGAATTGGCCACGAGGGATTTGATAATCTGTCTCTGGCCCGCCGAACCCATGCCCAGTAGCTAGTTTGGTCTCGTGAAGCGGCTGGTTGGTGCCTTCCCTCGGCTTGATGCCGCGAAGCGGTTAGTCTGCATCGAAGGTGCGCGGATGGCCTTCGCCCATGTCAAGGTATAGTGGGAGAAGATGGACGCCGTCAAGCTTGCAACCGAGGGACCGCCCGCAGGCAAAGAGCACCGCACACCGGAGTGGTATTTTGATGATGTCCTGGAAGGGCCCCGCATTGTAGAGGGCCAGTGTTCGAAGGACATCATTTTTGAATAAATGTATCTATGTTGTCCAATCATGTATCAGGAAACAAGGCTTGTGTATGATATGCTGCTTATTTTACTTTAAAATATCTCCTCCTGTGCGGCTGTTTACGACATCTGAGAGTTGGCCGGTCGACGGCTTCAGCCCCCATGTAGGTAGTACGGGGGTGTTCGGGATAACACTTTTAAACACACTTGACCCAACATATTGGTCTATGAAGGAGGTGTTAGTGCGGCGAACCAGGCAATCAGACTATGTGGCTTTATCGCTCTCACTTAAGGAGTTTTATAATGGGAGTGTGGGTGCAGCCACTAGTAGTTTGTTCGATTATCCGAACTTGGGTGCTGTGAATGACCGGCTGGGTGGAGGCCAGCCTATCGCATAATGCAGAAAATATTGCAAGAGATTTATACTTAGTCACCGATTAGCTGACCAGCTCTCGCCGCATCATGACAGTCAGTTTTCGGCTTTCTCTACTGAGGTGTTTGTCCAGGTGAACCAGAAACCTAATCGAAGTAGTTCTCCCTTTACTACCTTAGCCGATCAAGCGGAATGTACGGTAGCAACCACAGGAGCCGGGCAATCCAACTATTGACCCAAGACATGATTCGGAGCCAATGCATATAATGCTATATTCAGGACGCCAAATTGTACTGTAAAAGTGTTCAGACTTTGTTTTAGTATTAGAAGATGTACGTGGCTTAATAGAGCCCTTGGCGATTTAAGTCATACCAAGGCATACGTGACAATCGAAAAAAAGAAACAGGAGACAAATGTTGATGGATGAGCCAACGCCACGTAGGTTGGGCTAAAAAATTGTTTCCATTATAGTCTGATTGATATGTCAAAACGTATTGGTAAAAATATTCCAGAAGGCAACACGGCTATTTTACATGCCGAACACAAGGGAAAGCTGTGTATGTATCCTGAAAACGTGTGAGGTGATCTTTTAAAGATCCTTTAGATACTCTGCCACACCTCTATGTTGCTTTTCTCCTTGGTGCATTGTCCTTCAAGAGGATCATCGACCGATGTTTTCATAATAGGCCTCGAAAAGAGGCCTTGGTACCATCGAAGAGGTGATGTGGGTTATAAGGAACCTGGAAAAATAAAGAGGAAAGAAAAAGGAAATATGAGTGTCCGGATAGGGTCTAGCCGTATTCTAGACTTTGTCTTTATGATGCCTCCATCCTTTCCCATGGTATTTTTGGTGCGTAATTATGTACGTGTGGTACATATGCCACAATTTGATAGGGGTAGGGATGGAGGCCGAATTGCTAGTCGAGCTCCTGACGAGGTGGGTTGTCGTACTGTGGGGTTGTTCAGACTCGTTTGACAGTGTCCGGGGACTTGGCCACCAACGTAATTAATAGTCTGCTTGATAAGGCCACCATGTACTTCTGCTGCTAGGGCTGTGGTGTGCTCCTCAGTACGGAGTGAGCGTTATGTGTTTCCATTGACTGTTATAACACCGCATGGCCCGGGCATCTTGAGTTTGAGGTAGGAATAATGCGGGACCGCATTGAAGCGAGCGAACGCGGTTCGTTCGAGCAGTGCATGGTAGCCGCTGCGGAAGGGGACGATGTTGAAGATCAAGTCTTCGCTGCGGAAGTTGTCCGACGAATCGAACACGACCTCCCATGTGATTGAGCCTGTGCAGCGGGCCTCTACGCCAGGCATTACTCCTTTAAAGGTAGTTCTAGTGGGCTTGATTCTTGATGGATTGATTCCCATCTTGCGGACTATGTCCTGATAGAGCAGATTAAGGCTGTTGCCGCCGTCCTTTAGGACTCGCGTAAGGTGGAATCCGTCGATGATTGGGTCGAGGACCAATGTGGATGAACCTCCGTGACGGATACTGGTCGGATGGTCCATGCGATCGAAGGTGATCGGACAGGCCGGCCATGGGTTGAATTTTGGGGTGAGTGGCTCTATTTCATAGACGTCTCGTAGCGCGCGCTTGCGCTCCCTCTTGGGGATATGAGTGACGTATATCATCTTCACTATTTTGACTTCAGGGGGAAATGCTTTCTGTCCCTCTGTTTTTGGTGCGCAAGGTTCTTCATCATCGTCCTCGCTGGGCGACCTTTTCTCCTTATGTTCGTCATTTAACTTGCCGGCCTTTTTGAAGACCCAACAACTTCTGTTGGTGTGGTTGGCAGGCTTATCAGGAGTGTTGTGGATTTGGCAGGGTTGATCCAGTATTTGGTCCATGCTTGATGAACTGTCTTTGTTTCATTTGAATGGCTTCTTCCGTTGACCGGATTTGGAGCCACTGAATCTGCCGTTGACTGTCGTATTCTCTGTATCATCATTGTTGTTCCGATGCTTGTGTTTGTTGCCCCAGGGCCTTCCATTGCCGTTTCTGGCTTCGGAAGTGTCGGGGTCACTGGTAATGTTGCCGCTACGGGCTAGACAGCAATCCTCGCCCACGAAAAAGCGAGTCATTAGTGCTGTAAGGGCTGCCATGGACTCTGGCTTTCCTTGGCCGAGGTGTCGGGCGAGCCATTCATCGTGGATGCTGTGTTTAAAGGCCGCTAGGGCTTCGGCGTCCGGACAGTCAATGATCTGGTTCTTTTTAATTAGGTACATGGTCCAGAATTTCTTGGCCGACTCTCCGGGCTGTTGGACTATATGAGTGAGGTCGTCGGCATCCGGAGGCCGGATATAAGTGCCTTGGAAGTTGTCTCTAAAGGCATCCTCCAAGTCTTCCCAGCTTCCAATAGAGTTTTCTGGGAGGCTATTTAACCAGTGCCGAGCTAGCCCCTTAAGTTTGAGGGGAAGGTATTTGATGGCATGTAGATCATCACCACGAGCCATGTGAATGTGGAGAAGAAAGTGTTCAATCCATACTGCGGGATCTATTGTGCCATCATATGATTCAATGTTCACAGGTTTTAACCCTTATGGGAGTTGGTGCTCCATTACCTCATCGGTGAAGCATAGGCGGTGTGCGGCACCTCCGTATTGGGCCATGTCGCGACGTAGTTCGGATGGAGTCCATATGCGGTTTTCAGCCCGGGGTTGGTTATGCTTATCGCACCAGGCTTGGTAGCCCTCCTCTCGCGCCGGAGCACGCCCCCGCGATCTATTTTCCAGGTCATGTCGTAGTGTAACACCCACAATGCGGCTATATCTCCCACGTGTCGGGGCACGACTTAGAGGCATAGCCGTATGGTAGGCCTGTCGCAAGAGGGGTAATCTTTACACATCCCATGTACTGAATAAGAAAGGGATAAAGAGTTGGCTTATAATCGCCACTTCACACAATACATAAATAATTCATACATCATCGAAAATACAATCAAAGGTCCGACTATGGAACCAAAATAAAAGAAGACAACCCCAAATGCTAGATCCCCGAACGTCCCAACTGGGCTCCACTACTGATCGTCTGGAAAAGAAACATAGTAACGGCACGAATCCTCGTCGAACTCCCACTTGAGTTCGGTAGCGTCCCCTCCACTGGCATCATCGGCACCTGCATCTGTTTGGAAGTAACCATGAGTCAGGAGGACTCAGCAATCTCACACCCGTGAGATCAAGACTATTTAAGCTTATGGGTAGGAAAGGGGTAGTGAGGTGGAGCTGCAGCAAGCACTAAGCATTTATGGTGGCTAATATACGGCAAATAAGAGCGAGAAGAGAAGCAACGCACGGTCGAGAAGCTATAAGTGATCAAGAAGTGATCCTAAAGCTACTTACCTTCAAGCATAATACGAGACCGTGTTCTCTTCCCGGACTCCACCGAAAAGAGACCATCACAGCTACACACGCGGTTGATTCATTTTAATTAAGTTAAGTGTCAAGTTCTCTACAACCGGATATTAAAAAATTCCCATCTGCCACATAATCATGGGCATGGCTCTCAAAAGTTTATACCCTGCAGGGGTGCCCCAACTTAGCCCATCACAAGCTCTCACGGTCAATGAAGGATATTCCTTCTCCCAGGAAGACCCGATCAGTCTCGGAATCCCTGTTACAAGACATTTCGACAAGGTAAAACAAGACCAGCAAAGCTGCCCGATGTGCCGACAAATCCCGATAGGAGTCGCACATATCTCGTTCTCAGGGCACACCGGATGAGCACTCCGTACAACTAAAACCAACCCTCGAGTTTCCCCGAGGTGGCGCTGCAAAGGACAATGGTTCGAACCAACACTCAGAGGAGCACTGGCCGGGGGGGGGGGTTAAAATAAAAATGACCCTTGAGTCTGCAGAACCCAAGGGAAAGGTATATGGTGGTAGGTAGGAAAATGGTAAAACCAAGGTTTGGCCTTGCTGGAGGAGTTTTATTCAAAGCGAAATATCAAGGGGTTCCCATAACACCCAACCGCGTAAGGAACGCAAAATCAAGGAACATAACACCGGTATGACGGAAACTAGGGCGGCAAGAGTGGAACAAAACACCAGGCATAAGGCCGAGCCTTCCACCCTTTACCAAGTACATAGATGCATTAAAGTAAATAAGATATAATAATGATATCCCAACAAATATCCATGTTCCAACATGGAACAAACTTCATCTTCACCTGCAACTAGCAACGCTATAATATGGGCTGAGCAAAAGTGGTAACATAGCCAAACAACGGTTTGCTAGGAAAGGTGGGTTAGAGGCTTGACATGGAAATATGGGAGGCATGATATAGCAAGTGGTAGGTAGCACGACATAGCAATAGAGCAAACAACTAGCAAGCAAAGATAGAAGTCATTTCGAGGGTACGGTCATCTTGCCTGCAAAGTTCTCATAGTTGTCGAAAGCTTGATCCTCGTAAGTGTACTCAGAAGGTTCCTCGGTCACGTACTCGTCTCCCAGCTCTACCCAAGGCAAGAACACAAGCAAAGGAACAACAATCAACCACGGTGCAATGCACAAGAAACATGATGCAAAACATGTCATGATATGCAAGACATGATATGCAGTGCATATGCGTGGTTCGGAAGGGAAAGAATGATCAAAGCATCAACTTGGCAAACCAAGTGTGCCGCTGAAAGATGAGGTGATTTCGGTTGAAATCGATATAGAGATCACTGGAAACGGATGCACGGTTTGCAAATGGCAAGCATCACAAGATGGACGCAAAACTACGATTAGCAGCATGATGCCACTTAGAATGCAACAAGAAACTAAGCTAATGCACTCCAACATCGCAACAAAGCATATGGCAGTGATGTACAAGAGATGCTTGACAAAACAAGAACACTGAGCTACGGCTAAATCACACTAGAACATGTTCAAACAAGCATGGCAAAAGGCAAAAGATATCAGCATCGCAGACTTAGTGAAAATACTAACATGTCAAAAAATAACATCAGGAAGCACTGTTTAGAGCAAGCAAACAACATGCTACATGAACATCTCATAGCAAACCAAGGCATGGCATGATTCTACTAAAAGCATACATCAAAAGTCCCTTACTGATCATGAGTCAAAAAGACACAGAAGATATGATGGCACCCATGTAAACATAGCAAGTTTTATTAATAGTTTCAGTCTTAGCAGAAAAACAGAGCATGGCATAAACAGAATTATGATACCAACTTTGCGAGCTCAAACCACTCACTACAAAGCATTGCATGACAAAACAAGCATACCAACAGCAAGATGACATGTTCATGAAGCTGACCATGGCAAGAGCAAGTTCATAGGATGCATGGATCGCTAACAAAAACCATGGAAATATTGATTAACATGTTAACATTTTGCCAGGAACATTTTATAGCAAAAGTAGAGCAAGAACAAGACATGCCAGACAACTCCATAATTGCAAACAGGGGCATGGATGGATATATCATAACCACATGTTCAAAACATCCTTACTGAAGTATCCCAAAATAAGCATGGATATTACTGTAGCATCAAGTTTACATGTCATCAAAATAACAAGAGGAAAAGACTTGGCAAAATCCTAAGTCCCTGAAAACAACAACATTACGGAGGCTACTTTGCATGCTTGTGCTAGTCACCACATAGATCACAAAAATACAACACAAGCACCTCTGTAAAGATGGCATGTTGTAGTCCAAAACACATGTAGACCTCATACTCATATGATGCACACATCAAATGTAACAAAAATGACAAAACCTCATAAACTGAAAGTACCAGAAGTTAACATTTTATAGCAGTCTTGCATCAAAGAAAATGGCATCATAATGGACATGAACATGCATGGAAATGCTACTGGCGTGAAGAGCTCAATGATATGAACAATTTGACATCTCATATGCATGATTCGGAGCACCAAGCACCGAGATATGATATGATGAACCTGGCATGAAAATATTGCAGAAAAAGGACTGAGGAAATTTCACCTCCGCAAAAGTCAACGCGGGATGAAGTGGTATCGGGACGGAGTGGATCGGGACAGGGCCGACGTTTGGATGGTGGTGCGGGTGGATCTGGTCCTGGTTGGCACGGACTTCGAGGATCACCAAGATCTCACTGGAGTTGAGGATGGGGGGTGCCAGAGTCGAGGGGGAAGGAGCTCGCCGGAGTGGATCGGGGCGGCGGTGGCCGGACGCGTCGAGGAGCTGCAGGCGGTGGGGCAGCGGAGCCGGGCAGCGGCAGACGGGCGAGGCGGGCGGCGGTGGAGCTCGGCGCGGGGCGGCGGCGACCGAGCCACGGGGGCCGGCGATGGGCTTCGGTGGGCTTCGGCGACGCGTGAGACGGGCGGCGGTGACGTGGTGGCGCGGGAGTGGATGAGGCGGCGGGGTTGGCGACATGGCGGGTGCTGATTGGACAGAGTGAGGTGGCCGGTGGACGCATCCGACGCGGACGGACACGTCCGGCGGCGCGGGGAGAAGGGAGCTAGGGTTTGGACTGCGAGAATTTTCGGGGAGGAGCACATATTTATAGATAGAAGGAGGTAGGAGTGTCCAAATGAGGTGTAGTTTTCTCCCACATGATCGTGATCCGACGACGGAGGACATGGAGATGGTTTGGATGGGTTATTGGACCGTTTTGGAGGGGTGTTGGGATGCAACACAAAAAGAGGCCTTTGCGGTTACCCGATTAACCGTTGGAGCATCAAACGGCTTCCAAATGGAACGAAATTTGACAAGCGGTCTACCGGTGGTGTACTAAGGCCACTTGGAAAATCTCGGTCCATTCCGAGAACGTTTAACACCCGCTCACGAAAAGAGACAAGAGGGGTGCGCCGGTGCATGTGGGAGTGTTGGAATGCCGAACGGACAACGGGGAAAGAGCTCGGATGCATGGGACGAACATGTATGCAAATGTGATGCACATGATGACATGATATGAAATGCATTACATGAACAAAATGCAAAATGGAGATAAAAACCCAACCACGAAGGGAATCTCATAACTTAAAGCTGAAAATGGCAAGAGTCGGAGTTACAAATATGGCAAGTTACATCCGGGGTGTTACACATAGGTCGTATGTGTATCCCTGAGCTATTGTTTCTCTACTTTTGCGGCATGGTGGTGCGGGCTGGTGTTCGGCTTGAGTTGCCATTCCATCCCGACCACGCGGTGGGCGGTTGGGTCCGTCAGTCGTGTTACGTGCGGGTGGTATAGGCTCAAGTGCCTCATCATCGAATTGGGGTAGCAACTTACGCTTTGGGTAACTCTTTGCTAGGCGTTCGAAGCCGTATTCTTCGGCTGCCAGGACATTAGTCCATCTGTCGTTGAGCATATCTTGGTGAGCTTGAAGCTTCTGATGTTTCTTTTTTAGGCTTCTTGCCGTGGCTATTAGCCGGTGCTTAAAGCGCTCTTGTTTTAGGGGTTCCTCTGGCATGATAAAATCTTCGTCGCCGAGGCTCACGTCGTCCTCAGAGAGTGGCATATAGTTGCTATCCTCCGAGTCTTCATTCCCCGCTTGCTTGTCAGGGTCAACCTGCTCGTCCTCTCGATCATCCTATTCGGATACTGGATCGATGGGATCTTCTTGGTCTTCGGCGTTCTCCGGAGTATCATTGCCTCCGGTGCCGGTATTGCTATCTTTCCCGCAGTGTGATTTAGAGCGGCGCCACTGACGTCGACGCTTCAGTGGTATTTCAGGAGGTTCGCCCTCGACTGGATCCTTCCCGTTGTCGTCGTCGCCTTCTTTAGGTGTGTCCACCATGTATACGCCGTATGAGGAAGTGGTCGTCCAGCGTCCGGTGAACGATGGGTTTTGGTCCTGCTCCTCTCCGGCATCGTCATCCATACCGTCGATGTCTTCGGAACCATAGTCAAGCATGTCGGTTAGATCCTCGACAGTGGCTATACGGTGGGTGGTGGGTGCGAAGTAAAATTCCCTATTTCCAGCCCCTAGTGCAGGCTGGGCGTAATTCAAAAATGGATCCTCTTTGATGGCGAGGGATCGCATTAAGTCCGGAGCCTCATTTAAGAGCAAGGTTTGGATGAGGACAGAAGTTTCTGGGCCGAACTCACATTATTCGGACTTCAAGGGTTCGGAACTTGTATCCGGAGAAGAGCTCGACTTTGTGATAACTGCCGGTAGTGCTATTCTCTCTGGATCTCTGGTGTTGAGCTCTATAGCTGCCGAGAGTCCGGCGGCCTCTAAACTCCCGTTTTCGGATCGGGTGACGTGCTCCGGATCTAAGGCCGGAGCGGTCATTGGGGTCACGAATCCTTGAAAGATCAAGTCTCCTCGGATATCAGCGACATAGTTCAAATTTCCAAAACTGATCTGGTGACCAAGGGCATAGCTATCGATCTGCTCCAGGTGGCCAACCGAGTTGGCACGCAGTGAGAAGCCGCCGAATACAAAGATCTGGAGGGGGACAAAAATCTCCTTCGCGGCAACATTGTTGTTGATGATTGATGGATCCATCGAGCCTTTCGACGACGGCATAGTGGAACTCTCAATAAAAGCACGAATGTCGGTGTCAAAACCGGCAGATCTCAGGAAGGGGGTCCCGAACTATGCGTCTAAGGATCGAAGGTAATAGGAGGCAGGGGACACGATGTTTACCCTGGTTTGGGCCCTCTTGATGGAGGTAATACCCTGCTTCCTGCTTGATTGATTTTGATGACTATAGGGGTTACAAGAGTTGATCTACCTCGAGATCATAATGGCTAAGCCCTAATTGTCTAGCCTGTATGATTATGATTGCCTCTACGTACTAAACCCTCCGGTTTATATAGACACCAGAGGGGGCTAGGGTTTGTACAGAGTCGGTTTACAGAGAAAGGAATCTTTAGATCCGCACGCCAAGCTTGTTATCCACGTATAGGAGAGTCCCATCCGGACACAAAGGAAGGGCTTCTATCTTGTATCTTCATGACCCATTTGTCTGGCCCATGCCACATAGCCCGGACACATGAGGACCCCATAATCCAGGACTCCCTCAGCAGGGCCCTTGCTGCCCCTGTCTTCGCCACTGTGCGCGCGTCTGAGAGATGAAGCGGAAGGCATGGATGATGAGAGGGGGACGTTGGATATATAATTAATGTGGGTGTATTAGCTATGTAATCCTATATACAGAGGTATAGATTGATCGATGTGTACATGGGAAAGAGGGTGAGACCTCACTAGATATATAGATCGGTTTGTTTGCGTGGAAAACTGGGAAAGACCTAGCTATATATGCACATACACATAGAGGAAAATCAATCATTGCACATGCACGTGAGAGATAAAGAATGCTCGAAATGATGAAGAGGGGGAGGTGTGTGTGTGTGTGCATGGGAGACCGACCTGAAGAAAAAGATTGCATGTGTGTGATGTATAATGTCGAGTAGTAGTGTTTGCATGCATGCACGAGAGAAAATTAGTGGTACAATTATAAGGAGAAGACAGATGTGTGGGTGTAAAAGACTAGGTGAGGTCATAATCAATGTAAAGTTGAATTCAAATATTTGAATAAGAGATCATGATGTTTGAAACCCATGCATGCATGAATATAACTGAGATATGCGCGGTGTAGTCTGGAAATGAGCACGCTATACTATATACACATTGAACAAGGTCAGACTCATTTGAATTTGAGATATCGATGGCAGACATCGTTTGGCCACATTGCGTCCATGCATGGACACAATATTCTAGTTGGAGATGATGGGCGGCTTTCACATCACATATGTATATCTATACCCCTATATAGTGTGCGAATAACTTTGAAAGATGGTCGTTGGATGAAGCCAGTCCGATAGTGTAGAGATGGAAAATCTAAGCACTACTGGCCGTTGGATATCATCTGCATTCCACCAGATTTTGCCACATGTACAATCCAGAAGACTCCATGGCTGATCTTAAGCATAATGTACAAATCTCAAAAACAAGCACTTCTCCTTTGTTCTCGAATCTTCCGTATCATAATTGCCCAACTTTTTTCCTACATGAATTGCCATTATTTGTTTTTACTTTATGCTTTATAATGCACAATTCCATGAATCTTAAAATAGATTAGCTTTTTTATAAAAACTAAATGATTTTGAATGAGATGAACTATAAGAATTAGACGAACATCTACATCATGCATATATGACTCAAAGCTTACATGCTATTGAAGGAACTATGCCCTAGAGGAAATAATAAAGTTGTTATTTATATTTCCTTATATCATGATAAATTTTTATTATTCGTACTAGAATTGTATTAACTAGAAATTTAGTACATGTGTGAATACATAGACAAACTGAGTGTCTGTAGTGTGCCTCTACTTGACTAGCTCGTTAATCAAATATGGTTAAGTTTCCTGACCATAGACATGTGTTGTCATTTGATTAATGGGATCACATCATTAGATAATGATGTGATGGACAAGACCGACCCATTAGCTTAGCATAATGATCGATTAGTTTTATTGCTATTTCTTTCTTCATGACTTATACATGTTCCTCTTACTACGAGATTACGCAACTCTAGAATACCGGAGGAACACCTTGTGTGCTATCAAACATCACAACGTAACCGGGTGATTATAAAGATGCTCTACAAGTGTCTCCGATGTTTATTGGGTTGGCATAGATCGAGATTAGGATTTGTCACTCCGTGTATCGGAGAGCTATCTCTGGGCCCTCTCGGTAATGCTCATCACTATAAGCCTTGCAAGCAATGTGACTAATGAGTTAGTTACGGGATGATGCACTACGGAAATGAGTAAAGATACTTGCCGGTGATGAGATTGAACTAGGTATGATGATACCGACGATCGAATCTCGGGCAAGTAACATACCGATGACAAATGGAACAACGTATGTTGTTATGCGGTTTGACCAATAAAGATCTTCATAGAATATGTAGGAGCCAATATGAGCATCTAGGTTCTGCTTTTGGTTATTGATCGGAGATATATGTCAATCATGTCTACATAGTTCTTGAACCCATAGGGTCCGTCCGCTTAACGTTCGATTACGATTTGTATTATGAGTTTCGTGTTTTGATGAACCGAAGTTTGTTCGAAGTCCCGGATGAGATCACGGACATGACGAGGAGTCTTGAAATGGTCGAGACATAAAGATTGATATATTGGAAGGTTAATGTTGGACACCAGAATGGTTTCGGATAGGTTCGGGCATTTTCCCGAGTACCGGGGGGTTACCGGAACCCCCCGGGGGATTAATGGGCCTTAGTGGAGAAGAGAGAGGGTCGGCCAGAGGTGGCGCACAGCACCCCTTTCCCAGTACAAATTGGACAAGGGGAAGGGGCGGCGCCCCCTCCTTCCTTCTCTTCTCTCCTCTTTCCCTTCTTCTCCTACTTGGACTAGGAAAGGGGGGACCGAATCCTACTTGGACTAGGAGTCCAAGTAGGACTCCCCCCATGGCGCGCCCCTCCTAGGGCCGGCCTCCTCTCCTCCCCCTTTATATACATGGGGAGGGGCACCCCAAAGACACACAAGTTGATCTTTTAGCCATGTGTGGTGCCCCCTTCCATAGTTACACACCTTGGTCATATCGTTGTAGTGCTTATGCGAAGCCCTGCGTCGGTAACTTCATCATCACCATCACCACGCCGTCGTGCTGACAGAACTCTCCCTCGGCCTCAACTGGATCAAGACTTTGAGGGACATCATTGATCTGAATGTGTGCTCATCATGGAGGTGTCGGGCGTTCGGTACTTGGATCGGTTGGATCGCGAAGACGTTCAACTACATCAACTGCGTTACTAAACGCTTCCGCTTTCGGTCTACGAGGGTACGTGGACACACTCTCCCCTCTCGTTGCTATAAATCTCCTAGATAGATCTTGCATGATCGTAGGATTTTTTTTGAAATACTGCATTCCCCAACAGCTATAATGTGGTATTTATTCATAATTTGGTTGCCAAATCTCATGCACACAATGCACGTGTACCTTATTAGTCTAAATGGTGTTTGTGTGTGTGTGTGTGTGTTGTGCGTGTTAAACACATTGTACGTATTATCATACATGGTTTAGATTCTGAACATCTAGGTAGAGCATACATGTACTATGATCTGAATTCAACATAAAATGGATACATATATTTGAATTTGAGATCGTATGTACATGTACTTCGTATTTATATAGGAATTTACTACTCCTATATTCATGTCATGTGTTGTGAAGATAATATTTAGATGGTTGTATAACTAACCCGAGTACAATCCCATTCAAACAAGGAACATGTACTCAAATTTAGAACATATGCTAGACAACACAAATTGTTTTTTATTGTTGAGGGAAGTGCAAATTGATTTGGTACTGTACATGTTATGTTTGTTGTCCCGATTTTTTTTGTTTTTTGTTGTTGTATTTGAATGCATTTCTAGTAATATAGTAAAATGGGACATGGCTCTCTCTAGCGATGAGGTGCGAATTGTCTTTTTCTTTTTTGTACACATTAAGCTTGTTCTCCCGAAATTTCACGCCGCGCCTTGTCATGTCAAAATTTCAAGCTCTAACTTGCCCTCAAATTCAAGCTGCACATTGTTAGAATCCTCAAATTCAAAAAAGCCCTTGCACAATTAGTTCTGTTACAGATATGTGTCAAAGAAAACCTTGTGTGGTTTGTCCCGCTCCTGGCGCGCTGTGTTCCACCCTAGCTCAGCTGCTCCAACGACAGAAGGGTTCACCAAGTAGGGATCTGCCCTCCGGACTGTCTTTTGCCACCTCAGATCTTCTTCCCTGCCGCCGGCAGCCATGAAAACTGCATTACCATCATCAACTGAGGAGATGACCTTGAGACTACACGGGTCTGCAAGAGAGGTCGTACTCTTTCGTGTCTTCTTACGTTACGCATCGCTTAATATGATGACATGCTACTTTATCGTCCAATTGACCTATTAGACTCGAAATCAGGTGCAAACTAATGCTCAAACTTGAGTTTTTAAATGGTTGTGGGGTACATATTGGGGCAGCAATCAATACTATATGTCTACTATCTAGTTAATCTCGGGTGTCTACTATGAGTTTCATGTTGGGTGGAAACAAAGGTTAAAGGAGCCATTATCTGTATTTTTAACTAAAGCTATTATGTGCCTGTTATCATTGGTTTTGGGTCTATCCACAATTTGCTACCATCACTCTAGATTTGTGCATGCACTCCTTACATAATCTCACTATGTTTTATTCCTATGCATGTCAGTTATTGTACATAGTGGAACTGAACATGTAGAGCAAAAGAGACTAACCTTTCGTGGAAATAAATTTCATGCAGACATCGCTCCATGGTGGGCGCAAAGGCAGGCCCCCTCCACCCATTTCGGATTGAAATCAAGAGGAAGATATCTGTTCTGAGGGGGATTCAGAAGGAGAAGACCACTCCTATTTACCCCCTGAGGTCTTCGCTCTAACTTGGCATGCTGATGTTGGTAATATCATGCATATGGTGCCTTGCATTGCTTAATTTATACATCAAGTATGTCATCTTCTTAGTTTAGACATGCTTTGTGTGAATGCCATCTGTTTAGTTTCTTTATCGTATACGTGAATCATGCAATGCCATCTTGTTTAGCCAGGCATCATATATGTGAATTTTGCAATGCCACCTTGATTAGCCAGTCATCTTATATGTGAATTATATTATGCCATCATTTTTTTATTGTGTATTAAATTTGTCAACAATTTTAGTATATTCAATTACTCTTCATGTGCATCAGGCATTCGACACGATCATGGAAAAATCTGGAGTGGAAACAAGGTCTTCAGAGCAGACAATGCTATCTGACAAAGCGCATGTCTTGCTAGTTACGGATAGCTCCTTAGAGGAGGATTCAGAGACAGATGACCAGTCCTATCCCCCCCCCCCCGAGGTGCATGCTCTAACTTGGCAGGGTTATATTGCACATATCGTGCATATGGTGTCTTGCATTGGCATGTCATTTTCTTAGTTTAGACATGCTTTGTGTCAATGCCACCTGTTTAGTGTCTAATTACCATGTATGTGAATTTTGCAATGCCATCTTGTTGCAAGACATTATATATGTGAATTGTGCAATGCTATCTTGTTGCAAGGCATTATGTATGTGAATTATGCAATGCCATGCTGTTTAGCCAAGCGTCATATATGTGAATAATATCATGACGTCCTGTTTTGTATTACTCATTGCATTTGTTGACAATGTTTGTGTATTCAACTGCTCTTCCTGTGCATCAGCCATTTGAATTGGTGATGGAGAAATCTGGAGTGAAAACAAGATCTTTATAGCAGACAATGCTACCTGTTGAAGCAGATATCTTGCTGGTTATAGATACCTCCTCGGAGGAGGATTCAGAGGTAGATGACTAGTCCTATTATCCCCCTAAGGTGTATGCTCAAACTTGGCAGGGTTATATTACTCATATCATGCATATGTTGTCTTGCAATGCTTAGTTTTTACATCATATACACAATATTGAATGCCATCTCCTTAGTTGACACATCATATATGTGATTGCCCTCTGCTCACTTTCTTAGTATATAAATCATATATTTGAATTATATCAAGCCATGATGTTTACATAGACATCATGTATCTGAATTATGGCCTGCCAACCCATTTTCTAAAGACATAATATAGTTATATCATCTCATCCTGTTGACATAGTCATCATATTTTGAATTATGTCATTCTATCCGTGCATTATATCATGCCATCATGTTTCCATCGATGGCATGTTTGTGAATTATGGCATGCCAACCACTTTAATAGACACATCGTATAGTTATATCATGTCATCCTGTTTACATAGTCATCATGTTTTGAAGTATGTCATTCTATCATGTTTAGTTACCCATCATACATGTGAAATTGTGTCATGCTATCCTATTTAATTAGCCATCATATATGTGTAATTATGTCATGCTATTCAATTTGGTTAGACAACATAAATGTGAATTATTTCATGCCCTGTTTTCTTCCCTACTATCCATTGCACCTGTCTATCTTACAATGTCTGTACATTCAATTACTTTTCTTGTTTATTAGCCATTTGAATTGGAGGGGGTGATGGCAGTACCCGTGGGAGTAAAAACACGGTCTTTGGAAAAGATCGTGCTACCTGTCAATGCAGATAGAACCACGGTTGTACTTGCCCAAGAACCAGTCCCACCACACATAACCCAGACTCACACAGATTGTACCCCTGCCTAGTTGGACAGAGAACTTGCTACACCCCTTTTAACCCCAACCCCAGCAGATAGTAACCCAGTTCTAGTTGACACGGCACCGTCTCCACCACACGGCACCCAAACACGAGCAGTTAGTAAGGCAACTGCAGTGCCCAAAGCACGAGGACCACCACTCAGAACCCCAAGTCAACGCTTAAAGCAGAAGAAGAATTCTTCTCAGGTTAGGTTTCGTAGCTATGGTTCATACTCTTTTTCTCTTGCATCATTGTATTTACTCATACCAACTAATTTCAAATTTGAAGGATGCAACTGAAACTCCAATGGCGCAACAGATATGTTTTAAACCTGTTTCTTTAACATGTTTGCTGTTGTAACTTGCTCTATATTGATTTCAGTTTCAATTGAATAAACACTTATGTTCTCATGCCATGCACATTACAAGTGTTGTTATTGCTGTGTAGTTTCCCACACTTATATTCTGTCTATGCTGCTTTGTCTTAAATAGATATGATTTGAATTGTCTCTATCTTGATTTGGCAACATAAACTAGAATGATATAGACCATACAGTGACCATACTACACAGATATATGTTTGTTCCACGCTGTTATCCTGTCCACCTTACTACTAAACTGGTTTACCAAAATGTGTTTCCTATACAACATGGTAAAGCTGTGATGTGTCTGTTTGTTTCTCTTTTAGAATGTAGATAAAATATTGGGGAAGAGTACCCCGTTACGCAATGGTAAAGGAAGTAATGCAGATAAGGTTCAAGATAGTGAGACATCCCTGTTGGTCTCCAAGAAAGCTGACAAAAACTATATTCAAGACACTGAGACAACCCCAAAGTCATGTCTTGATGTAGTGTTCGAGTTACTGGCCACTACCGCTGGCACCAGCTCTTCAAACTCGCTGCCTGAATCAGTTCGGCTTCTTGAGTCTCAACTCCAAGTTGACAGACATTGATCAGATATTCTGCGACAGGAAACCAAAGAACCGAGGAAGTCCCTGTAGCATTTAAATGCATACTTTCTGGTGCAACAGCAAGCGCTGGAGGATTTAAGCGCCAAACAAGAGAAAGTTAATAAGCTTGCTAAGTGTCTTGCCAACATTATGAGTACCCAGGATATTGTTTCTTGAGCTCTTCTGAAGTGGTTTCAGCTCTGGACTTGTTTTGCTGTGGATTTTATTTGCACTGATCACCAACTTTGACAACCAGTGTATGTGATATGCTGCTTTGTTCCCTATATTTGCACTGGTCGTGAACCTTGATGCCTAGTGGATGTAATATGTGTAATAGCCGTGATAGCCTAGTGTAAGTTGCTTGCTTATTTATTTCCTTCTTGTCTTGTTTATTTGTTTGCTTGTAGTCAGTGGAGTTATTTTTCCACGGTTTGCTAGTGGCCGCAATAACCTATTTTCTAAAACTAGGCCACAATAACCATGTGCTACATATTTACTATAGTGACCATGGGCCTCCTACGGGCCGTAGAAACAATGGGCCTTCTACGGTGCATAGCATCAATGGGCCTTCTACGGGCCATATGATCGGTTGGCCAAACATGGGCCAATAATGGACCACATTGTAGGCCGTAAACGGGCTAGAGCTGGAATCGTCCGTTCGTGGGCCAACCATAACGGGTCGTCGTTAATCGGCCGTATTTGATGACACTATGAAAACGGCCCAACGGATAACCGTGCCACAAATGGGCCGACTGTAACCCTGGGCTGAATTTGGCCCACAAGCAGAAAGGCCAGTATCAGGCCGTTGGTAACTGAATGCTAGAAATGAGCCCAAGAATAAATGGGCCCTGAGAAGGCCGAAAGAAAACACGGGCTGGAAACGGCCCAACGGAATAATGGGCCGTTAATGGGTATAAAGCGATACACTATTCTTTACGGGCCAGTTTCACCACGGGTCGTTAATGGGCCAAGAGTTACAAAGGGCCTCATTTGGGCCGAAAGATGTCATGGGCATACATGGGTCGGAAGTTACAATGGGCTAGAATCATATTGGACGGCCCAGATGACGCTACTAGGCCTAATTCGGATAGGCCGTAACAGGTCATGACTTAGCGGGTTGTCAATGGGCTATATGCGAACATGCCATTAACAGGCTTTCCGTGGGCCGGCCCGCTACCTTTTGACCAAGTCAAACAGGCCGGCCTTTTCACTGGAATGGGCCTCTATTGGGTCGTGCCACGTGTCGACGTATCATAGGTGCCTTCGGTCCAATGAGTGGATGACATCTATCCCACCGATGAGCCGACACGTGGTTCCTCTGGCCATTGAGAATTTTACACGTGGAAAATCCCCATTGGTTTGGGTTGTTAATGGGTTATCGGATCCAAACCAGAACCCAATAGCTTAACGGCGACCCGTTATGGTGGATGCCACGTGTTGGTTACCCTTGACGAAAGCAATTCTATGACGCGTGATGTATCGTCATGGAAGTGGACACTTCCATGATGATAATTTTGGTAATGTCATGGAACATTTCCACAACAGCACTGGTATGACTATCTTGATTCTGTCATAAAAAATGTCATGGATGTATGCATGACAGAACACGTGACCTACTGTGACAAACACGTATCATCACGAAAGTGTATTTTTTGTAGTGTTTACTTTATCACTATGCGTTAGCGATAGTTGTAGAAGCAATAGTTGGCGAGATGACCATGACGCAATGATCAAGGTGTCAAGCCAGTGACGATGGAGATCATGACAATGCTTTGGAGATGCAGATCAAAAGCACAAGATGATGATGGCCATATCATGTCACATATTATGATTGTATGTGCTGTTTATATTTTATGCATCTTATTTTGCTTAGTACGGCGGTAGCATTATAAGGTGATCCCTTCAATAGATTTCAAGGTAAAAGTGTTCTCCCAGAGTATGCACCGTTGCTAAAGTTCGTCGTGTTGAGACACCATGTGATGATCACGTGTGATAGAATCTACGTTCACATACAATTGGTGCAAGACAGTTTTGCACATGTAGAATACTTGGGTTAAACTTGACGAGCCTAGCATGTACAGGCATAGCCTCGGAACACTGGAGACCAAAAGGTTGAACGTGAATCATATAGTAGATATGATCAACATAGAGATGTTCACCACTGATGACTACCCCATCTCACGTGATGATTGGACATGGGTTAGTTGATTTGGATCATGTATCACTTAGATGACTTGAGGGATGTCTATTTAAGTGGGAGTTCTTTAGTAATATGATTAATTCAACTTAATTTATCATGAACTTAGTCTTTATCACTAGTACGCGTCGGTGCTATACAAACAGTTTTTAACCCCTTTCCGCAACGGCATTTGGAACCGTCGCCTAGTGAGTGATGGCGATATGGGGTCCTTCCCACACGATCCAGAAACCATCGGGATATGCCCTCCTAGCACACACACTCGGCAAAATGAGGTCGTGTGCGACTGGCGAGCGCTCAAATACGGAAATACGTACAATAGAGCTAAAAAATACAATTATACAGGCGAAATTGTTTCCGGTGGCAAGTACATCCCACACAGTCAGTCCCCGCTAAATGTTTTCGTTCGTATGTATATCCCACACAGTCGCTCCAAGGAAAACATTTCCGTTCACACGTACATCACACACAATTTTCCCCGTTAAATCATTTGTGATAGCGTTGCCATTGCACACGATATTAACCATTTTATCGTTTGCGTTATTCAATGCATCACACACGGTGCGTGTGGCAAAGGCTGTCCATCACACACAGTTTTTATGTCGTAAACATTTGCGCAAGGTGGCCTAACGCAAACAGTTTTCAAGAGGATGTCGTGTGTGCAATGGAGATTGATCTCACACGCAGTGGATCCTAGAAACGTTTCTGATCTCCACGTCTATCGCAGACGTTTCGCTTTCACAAACCATGTGCCGTGTAATCCTCAATTAATCCCTAATTTGTAAATCACATGTTTTGAATTTGGAAGTAGGAAATCACTTATTTCATATCCAACCATGTTTATTACAAATATAGGTTCAACCACGAATGCATAATTCGATGCACAGGTACATATACTGAAGAACTACAGAAGCACGAAGTAAAGAATGATGAACCACAGTTGTACTAAAGACTGTAAAGAGAGAGGCGAAAGACATTCTAGTCGCTAGAGAAGGTGAAGCGCAATGCCCATAATGTGCCCTCCTCCATGCATAATGCACGCACGACTCTAGGCCAACCCCTTGTGATGGCTGCCCGTCCATCCTTCATTGTCTTCATTACGACTTCTCGATGCTCATTGTAGTCTGGATGAAATACTTTAACCTTCATTGTGTGTCCACCAATCATGTACTTTGCGAGGTCATCTTGAGTGAACTGCTTCAGGAACCACTACGAACGAAAAAGATTCAGACATTGTTGTCTAACAACTCATTATGGGCAGTAAAAGGAGAAGGCTGCAGAGTTTGTAGTTTCCATGCTACAACTCACTGTTGTCTTCGATAGAGCATAAACAAATAATTTGCTTGCCACCATTCGTATCATTTTGCTAATAATCCTTATCAGTTTCCTCAGTTGATGCTTGTTCATGAATATCTCATTGCCCCATACACAAAAAGGGTCGATGCATGGATCCTTGCCAAGGGCATATGTACCTACAAGCAACAAGTCAATATTAGAAGCTAACAAGTGTCCAGGCCTGGATCTATACGCACTACATTATGGAACGATGGGGGGAGTACAAGCCGAGGGATGAAGCTAACCTCGACGGAAAATGGTGGCCACTCCCATTGTTGTCCTGCATAAGTAGTGGAAAGGCATGATAAGTACAACAACCTTAATGTCAAAAAAATATAGCAAAGGTAAACAACATCATCTCCAAATGATAGCTTCAATGTGTTGGTTTTAGCATGTTGTTAAAGTAGATATAAAATGGAAGGCAATGTTACCGACAGTAGGCTTAACAGCCATCAAATATTGCAATTCAAACTGGTATTGTTGAAAATAAATAGAACGTAGGTAATGCTTAAACATCACACTGGATAAATGTGTAAAACTGAAGTAAAGGGCATGTGTTAACTACACCAGGAATAACTAGAACCAAATATAGTCGTTCAAACTAGTATTGATGTAGTCGAGCGGCACAGTTCCGACTTGCACATAATGAACAACACATTGTGAATGACTGAAGTAAACAAGGCATAAATGACCAGTATAACAACCAAACATAGCCATTGAAAATTGGAAAGAGTCTAACTGCAACCAACCTAACAAGCAAATACAGATAAACAGGGCATATGCTTGAAAATTGGAAAAATGCTCACGACAGCCAACCTAACAAGCAAATACAGATAAACAAGGCATCTGCTTGATAACTGGACAAATGCTAAAAAAGAAATCTAACACCCAAATACAGATAAACAAGGCATCTGTTTGATAACTGGACAAATGCTCACTGCAACCAAACTAAGAACCAAATACATATAAACAAGGCATCTGCTCGATAACTGGAAAAATGGTCACTCCAACCATCCTAACAACCAAATACAGATAAACAAGGCATCTACTCACTATAAATAAACAAATATAGCCATTCGTGAAACTGAAGTGGACAATTTATACTTAAACATTAGATAGCCCTATTGAACAATGCATTTTTGCTATAATTGAAATAATTAAACAAGGCACAGTTAAAGCACTGCACGACAAATGCTACTACAACAAAGGGTACGGGTTGGCAAGCTAGAAAAAAGGTAACATTTGTTGATAAAATGTTGCCTCACATTTCATGGACGGGATCCTTCCAGTTGGAAGAGCACAAACCCATGGTGCGCTCTCTGATGTCACGGATGGGCTATTTCACCTTGGAAGAACCTTCGTGGGTTCCCTCCTTGTGGTCGTGGTCGATGAGATCTGACTTGGCAATTGAAGATCCCAAGCCGCCGCCATAGAACGTGTCCTTCAGAAATGACAAAATGGGCTCGATGGCGTATAAAGCTCGCAAATCCTTGACCGCTTGGCAGAGGAGATCAGCGGCATGGCCGTCGAAGAGATCGACGGCGGTTCAACCAGAGGGGTTGGGTATGGACCACTTAACCTGTGACATGGCCCGAGTGAAGCCGTCGCTGTGGACGAGCTTGCTGTCGTAGCCGGCTTTCCCGAGATACAGTAATATGCTATCCCACTGACATGAAGCCTTCGGCATGGCAACGTAGTCGACATCTTCGCCAGCTTCCGCGGCGACGTGTTTCTCCAAAATTGACAGGTCAGGGCGAATGGCGGCCACCTCACCAACGTTTGCCGGAGAGGCCATGATAAACCTCTTCTTGGCCGAACGCTCGTCGGGCTCCCCGGGATACGTGGTTGATCTTAGGCTGCGACATTCTGGAGAAGGGGATGTGGATCTGGTGGGGAGGGACACCGCATGCCTCTTCTAAAAACTCATGGGAGTGGGACGGTATGGGAATCACTGGGTAACCTGAACTTTATTATCTAAGCTAGGAGGAACGGACAGACCGACAGGGGTTAGCGACAGCACCGGCGACGACCGCGAGCTACGGTTCGAGGGGGGAGGGGGTGTTTGAGGATACACCGCAGCTATTGAAAATTTTAATAATGGTGAGTGGAGATGGTGGTGGATGAGAGAGGGCGACCGTTCAAATGCCTCGGCTACTGCAATTTTACTATAAGGTTGGTGCTGGAGGAGTGTGGGCGACGGTTGAAGTATGGTAGCTACTAAAATCTAGGTAAAGGAATTGATGTGGGGCGGGAGTGCCCAAGATCACACACGATCCAATAACAATATGCGTGTATGACAATAAGGAAAAGTGGTGCGGAATCCCCGATTTTTGCAACACTCAAGGCGGGTAGTTTGTTTTTATATTTCTAGCTAGTTGGTCTATCACACACGGTTCATCCTAATTTCCAAATAAACTTACCCGCCCTTAGCTTGCACAGGTGGTGGTTTTACAGTGCAGTTGCATCGCACATGGTTAAACCAATACCTCCACCCTTTGCTCGCGCTTGCGCAGTCGTGGTGATTTTACAGTGCACTTGCATCGCACACGGTTGAGCCAGGACCTCCACCTTTGCTCGCGCTTGCGCATGCGTGGTGATTCATAGCGCACTTGTATCGCACATGGTTAAGATATTACACCCGTGTCCGTTGAGCGTCATCAGAGTCTTTGCAGCAAAAAATAACATTAGAGAGGGTCGGAAGACAGCCACACCAGCATGTGGCCCAAATATATATGAGTGAAAAGGGTGGCCTATGATGTTCAAAATTCCAATGCACAACTTTGACAGCGCGGGCCCATGGTTGGGCGTGTCGTCGAATATCGATGAGAGGGGCCAGAAGTCAAGAACCACCTGGAAGTGGCCAAATATATGTAGGAATATTGGGGATGTTTAAAACTTTAAATACACAATGCATAACTTTGGTGGCACGTGCCTCGTAAACCTGAAAGCACCCTTGGATATATATATATATATATATATATATATGTATGTATGTATGTATATATATATGTCTATAATGACATAATGTCATACCTAGCTAGGATGCTTGGCCCACCAGCTCCCACTTCGTGTCAGCGGGGTGGATGCACGTAATGATCGATACTTTGGTCATACATGCATGTCGCCATGACCTACCATAAGACGGACCAATGAATCTATCGTTTGGTCAAACGACAGCTGTTGTTGTCGATAAACCTCTTGGGCCAACAGATTGAGCCATCATAAAAATCGCACGAGAGGGACCACAAAACCAGCACCTCTTGCATGCGGCCCAAAATGATGTACGTTGGAAAGGGGTGACGTGTGTTTTCAATATTGAATAATGTACAATTTAGATGTGGTGCCTACCTCTTGATACAGACAACAACCATGAAGGCAAGGTAGTTAAGGACGAGATACACAAGGTATGATGTAGGTCGAACCCAGCAATCCAAGCATGTGGGATGGAATCCTGACAACGCATGAGCTCGATCTTTGGTTGAGCTGAAGGAAATATGCCCTAGAGGCAATAATAAAGTTATTATTTATTTCCTTATATCATGATAAATGTTTATTATTCATGCTAGAATTGTATTAACCGGAAACATAATACATGTGTGAATACATAGACCAACAGAGTGTCACTAGTATGCCTCTACTAGACTAGCTCGTTAATCAAAGATGGTTATGTTTCCTAACCATGAACAAAGAGTTGTTATTTGATTAACGAGGTCACATCATTAGTTGAATGATCTGATTGACATGACCCATTCCATTAGCTTAGCACCCGATCGTTTAGTATGTTGCTATTGCTTTATTCATGACTTATACATGTTCCTATAACTATGAGATTATGCAACTCCCGTTTACCGGAGGAACACTTTGGGTACTACCAAACGTCACAACGTAACTGGGTGATTATAAAGGAGTACTACAGGTGTCTCCAATGGTAGATGTTGGGTTGGCGTATTTCGAGATTAGGTTTTGTCACTCTGATTGTCGGAGAGGTATCTCTGGGCCCTCTCGGTAATACACATCACATAAGCCTTGCAAGCATAATAACTAAGATGTTAGTTATGAGATGATGTATTACGGAACGAGTAAAGAGACTTGCCAGTAACGAGATTGAACTAGGTATTGGATACCGACGATCGAATCTCGGGCAAGTAACATACCGATGACAAAGGGAACAACGTATGTTGTTATGCGGTCTGACCGATAAAAGATCTTCGTAGAATATGTAGGAGCCAATATGGGCATCCAGGTCCCGCTATTGGTTATTGACCGGAGACATGTCTCGGCCATGTCTACATTGTTCTCGAACCGTAGGGTCCGCACGCTTAACGTTACGATGACAGTTATTATGAGTTTATGCATTTTGATGTACCGAAGGTTGTTCGGAGTCCCGGATGAGATCACGGACATGACGAGGAGTCTCGAAAAGGTCGAGACGTAAAGATTGATATATTGGAAGCCTATGTTTGGGCACCGGAAGCGTTCCGGGTGAGATCGGGATTTTTCCGGATTACCGGGAGGGTTACCGGAACCCCCCGGGAGGGAAATGGGCCTATTGGGCCTTAGTGGAAAAGAGAGAAGAGGCAGCCCACACCTGGCCGGCGCCCCCCACCTTTCCCAAGTCCTAATAGGACTAGGAGAGGTGGGCCGGCCCCCTCTTTCTCCTTCTTCCCCAAGAATCCTAGTTGGAATAGGATTGGGGGGAAGGAGTCCTACTCCCGGTGGGAGTAGGACTCCTCCCTGCGCCTCCCACCTGGCCGGCCGAACCCCCTGCCCCTGGCCTTTATATACGGGGGCAGGGGGCACCCCAAGACACACAAGTTAATCGCTCCTTAGCCGTGTGCGGTGCCCCCTGCCACCAAATTCCACCTCGATCATACCGTTACAGTGCTTAGGCGAAGCCCTGCGTCGGTAGTACATCAAGATCGTCACCACGCCGTCGTGCTGACGGAACTCTTCCTCGACGCTTTGCTGGATCGGAGCCTGAGGAACGTCATCGAGCTGAACGTGTGCTAAGAACTCGGAGGTGCCGGAGTAACGGTGCTTGGATCGGTCGGATCGGGAAGAAGACGTACGACTACTTCCTCTACGTTGTGTGATCGCTTCCGCAGTCGGTCTGCGTTGGTACGTAGACAACACTCTCCCCTCTCGTTGCTATGCATCACCATGATCTTGCGTGTGCGTAGGAAAATTTTTGAAATTACTGCGTTCCCCAACAGTGGTATCAGAGCCTGGTTTTTATGGTTTGATGTTATATGCACGAGTAGAACACAAGTGAGTTGTGGGCGATACAAGTCATACTGCCTACCAGCATGTCATACTTTGGTTCAGCGGTATTGTTGGACGAGACGATCCGGACCAACCTTACGCGTACTCTTACGCGAGACCGGTTCCCTCGACGTGCTATGCACAAAGATGGCTTGCGGAAGACTGTCTCTCCAACTTTAGTTGAACCAAGTGTGACTACGCCCGGTCCTTGAGAAGGTTAAAACGGAGTCTATTTGACGAACTATCGTTGTGGTTTTGATGCGTAGGTGAGATGAGTTCTTGCTTAAACCCGTAGCAGCCACGTAAAACTTGCAACAACAAAGTAGAGGACGTCTAACTTGTTTTTGCTGGGCATGTTGTGATGTGATATGGTCAAAGCATGATGCTGATTTTATTGTATGAGATGATCATGTTTTGTAACCGAGTTATCGGCAACTGGCAGGAGCCATATGGTTGTCGCTTTATTGTATGCAATGCAATCGCGATGTAATGCTTTACTTTATTACTAAGCGGTAGTGATAGTCGTGGAAGCATAAAGATTGGCGAGACGACAACGATGCTACGATGGAGATCAAGGTGTCGCGCCGGTGACGATGGTGATCATGACGATGCTTCGGAGATGGAGATCACAAAGCACAAGATGATGATGGCCATATCATATCACTTATATTGATTGCATGTGATGTTTATCCTTTTATGCATCTTATCTTGCTTTGATTGACGGTAGCATTATAAGATGATCTCTCACTAAATTATCAAGAAGTGTTCTCCCTGAGTATGCACCGTTGCAAAAGTTCTTCGTGCTGAGACACCACGTGATGATCGGGTGTGATAGGCTCTACGTTCAAATACAACGGGTGCAAAACAGTTGCACACGCAGAATACTCAGGTTATACTTGACGAGCCAAGCATATACAGATATGGCCTCGGAACACGGAGACCGAAAGGTCGAGCGTGAATCATATAGTAGATATGATCAACATATTGATGTTCACCATTGAAAACTACTCCATTTCACGTGATGATCGGTTATGGTTTAGTTGATTTGGATCACGTAATCACTTAGAGGATAAGAGGGATGTCTATCTAAGTGGGAGTTCTTAAGTAAATTAACTGAACTTAAAAATTATCATGAACTTAGTACCTGATAGTATCTTGCTTGTTTATGTTGATTGTAGATAGATGGCTCGTGCTGTTGTTCCGTTGAATTTTAATGCGTTCCTTGAGAAAGCTAAGTTGAAAGATGATGGTAGCAATTACACGGACTGGGTTCGTAACCTGAGGATTATCCTCATTGCTGCACAGAAGAATTACGTCCTGGAAGCACCGCTAAGTGCCAGGCCTGCTGCAAGAGCAACGCCAGAAGTTATGAACGTCTGGCAGAGCAAAGCTGATGACTACTCAATAGTTCAGTGTGCCATGCTTTACGGCTTAGAACCGGGACTTCAACGACGTTTTGAACGTCATGGAGCATATGAGATGTTCCAGGAGTTGAAGTTAATATTTCAAGCAAATGCCCGGATTGAGAGATATGAAGTCTCCAATAAGTTCTATAGCTGCAAGATGGAGGAGAACAGTTCTGTCAGTGAGCATATACTCAAAATGTCTGGGTATAATAATCACTTGATTCAATTGGGAGTTACACTTCTGGATGATTGCGTCATTGACAGAATTCTCCAATCACTGCCACCAAGCTACAAGAGCTTTGTGATGAACTATAATATGCAAGGGATGAACAAGACTATTCCCGAGCTCTTCGCTATGCTGAAAGCTGCGGAGGTAGAAATCAAGAAGGAGCATCAAGTGTTGATGGTTAACAAAACCACTAGTTTCAAGAAAAAGGGCAAAGGGAAGAAGAAAGGGAACTTCAAAAAGAACGGCAAGCAAGTTGCTGCTCAAGAGAAGAAACCCAAGTCTGGACCTAAGCCTGAAACTGAGTGCTTCTACTGCAAGCAGACTGGTCACTGGAAGCGGAACTGCCCCAAGTATTTGGCGGATAAGAAGGATGGCAAGGTGAACAAAGGTATATGTGATATACATGTTATTGATGTGTACCTTACTAATGCTCGCAGTAGCACCTGGGTATTTGATACTGGTTCTGTTGCTAATATTTGCAACTCGAAACAGGGACTACAGAATAAGCGGACACTAGCAAAGGACGAGGTGACGATGCGCGTAGGAAACGGTTCCAAAGTCGATGTGATCGCGGTCGGCACGCTACCTCTACATCTACCTTCGGGATTAATATTAGACCTAAATAATTGTTATTTGGTGCCAGCGTTGAGCATAAACATTATATCTGGATCTTGTTTGATGCGAGACGGTTATTCATTTAAATCAGAGAATAATGGTTGTTCTATTTATATGATTAATATCTTTTATGGTCATGCACCCTTGAAAAGTGGTCTATTCTTATTGAATCTCGATAGTAGTAATACACATATTCATAATGTTGAAGCCAAAAGATGCAGAGTTGATAATGATAGTGCAACTTATTTGTGGCACTGCCGTTTAGGTCATATCGGTGTAAAGCGCATGAAGAAACTCCATACTGATGGGCTTTTGGAACCACTTGATTATGAATCACTTGGTACTTGCGAACCGTGCCTCATGGGCAAGATGACTAAAACACCGTTCTCCGGTACTATGGAGAGAGCAACAGATTTATTGGAAATCATACATACTGATGTATGTGGTCCGATGAATATTGAGGCTCGTGGCGGATATCGTTATTTTCTCACCTTCACAGATGATTTAAGCAGATATGGGTATATCTACTTAATGAAACATAAGTCTGAAACATTTGAAAAGTTCAAGGAATTTCAGAGTGAAGTTGAAAATCATCGTAACAAGAAAATAAAATTTCTACGATCTGATCGTGGAGGAGAATATTTGAGTTACGAGTTTGGTGTACATTTGAAAAATTGTGGAATAGTTTCGCAACTCACGCCACCCGGAACACCACAACGTAATGGTGTGTCCGAACGTCGTAATCGTACTTTACTAGATATGGTGCGATCTATGATGTCTCTTACTGATTTACCGCTATCATTTTGGGGTTATGCTTTAGAGACGGCCGCATTCACGTTAAATAGGGCACCATCTCAATCCGTTGAGACAACGCCTTATGAACTATGGTTTGGCAAGAAACCAAAGTTGTCGTTTCTTAAAGTTTGGGGCTGCGATGCTTATGTGAAAAAGCTTCAACCTGATAAGCTCGAACCCAAATCGGAGAAGTGTGTCTTCATAGGATATCCAAAGGAAACTATTGGATACACCTTCTATCACAGATCCGAAGGCAAGACTTTTTGTTGCTAAATTCGGAAACTTTCTTGAGAAGGAGTTTCTCTCGAAAGAAGTGAGTGGGAGGAAAGTAGAACTTGACGAGGTAACTGTACCTACTCCATTATTGGGAAATAGTACATCACAGAAAACTGTTTCTGTGAGACCTACACCCATAAGAGAGGAAGTTAATGATGATGATCATGAAACTTTAGATCAAAATACTACTGTACCTCGTAGATCAACCAGAGTAAGATCCGCACCAGAGTGGTACGGTAATCCTGTTCTGGAAGTCATGCTACTAGATCATGATGAACCTACGAACTATGAAGAAGCGATGGTGAGCCCAGATTCCGAAAAATGGCTTGAAGCCATGAAATCTGAGATGGGATCCATGTATGAGAACAAAGTATGGACTTTGGTTGACTTGCCCGATGATCGGCAAGCAATTGAGAATAAATGGATCTTTAAGAAAAAGACTGATGCTGATGGTAATGTTACCGTCTACAAAGCTCGACTTGTCGCAAAAGGTTTTCGACAAGTTCAAGGAGTTGACTATGATGAGACTTTCTCACCGGTAGCGATGCTTAAGTCTGTCAGAATCATGTTAGCAATTGCCGCATTTTATGATTATGAAATTTGGCAAATGGATGTAAAAACCGCATTCCTGAATGGATTTCTGGAAGAAGAGTTGTATATGATGCAACCAGAAGGTTTTGTCGATCCAAAGGGAACTAACAAAGTGTGCAAACTCCAGCGATCCATCTATGGACTGGTGCAAGCATCTCGGAGTTGGAATAAACGCTTTGATAGTGTGATCAAAGCATTTGGGTTTATACAGACTTTTGGAGAAGCCTGTATTTACAAGAAAGTGAGTGGGAGCTCTGTAGCATTTCTAATATTATATGTGGATGACATATTACTCATTGGAAATGATATAGAATTTCTGGATAGCATAAAGGGATACTTGAACAAAAGTTTTTCGATGAAAGACCTCGGGGAAGCTGCTTACATATTAGGCATAAAGATCTATAGAGATAGATCAAAACGCTTAATTGGACTTTCACAAAGCACATACCTTGACAAGATTTTGAAGAAGTTCAAAATGGATCAAGCAAAGAAAGGGTTCTTGCCTGTATTGCAAGGTGTGAAATTGAGTCAGACTCAATGCCCGACCACTGCAGAAGATAGAGAGAAAATGAAAGATGTTCCCTATGCTTCAGTCATAGGCTCTATCATGTATGCAATGCTGTGTACCAGACCTGATGTGTGCCTTGCTATAAGTTTAGCAGGGAGGTACCAAAGTAATCCAGGGGTGGATCACTGGACAGCGGTCAAGAACATCCTAAAATACCTGAAAAGGACTAAGGATATGTTTCTCGTATATGGAGGTGACAAAGAGCTCACCGTAAGAGGTTACGTTGATGCAAGCTTTGACACTGATCCAGACGATTCTAAATCGCAAACCGGATACGTGTTTACTTTAAACGGTGGAGCTGTCAGTTGGTGCAGTTCTAAACAAAGCGTCGTAGCGGGATCTACATGTGAAGCGGAGTACATAGCTGCTTCGGAAGCAGCGAACGAAGGAGTCTGGATGAAGGAGTTCATATTCGATCTAGGTGTCATACCTAGTGCATCGGGTCCAATGAAAATCTTCTGTGAGAATACTGGTGCAATTGCCCTGGCAAAGGAATCCAGATTTCACAAAAGAACCAAACACATCAAGAGACGCTTCAACTCCATCCGGGATTTAGTCCAGGTGGGAGACATAGAGATTTGCAAGATACATACGGATCTGAATGTTGCAGACCCGTTGACTAAGCCTCTTCCACGAGCAAAACATGATCAGCACCAAGACTCCATGGGTGTAAGGATCATTACTGTATAATCTAGATTATTGACTCTAGTGCAAGTGGGAGACTGAAGGAAATATGCCCTAGAGGCAATAATAAAGTTATTATTTATTTCCTTATATCATGATAAATGTTTATTATTCATGCTAGAATTGTATTAACCGGAAACATAATACATGTGTGAATACATAGACCAACAGAGTGTCACTAGTATGCCTCTACTAGACTAGCTCGTTAATCAAAGATGGTTATGTTTCCTAACCATGAACAAAGAGTTGTTATTTGATTAACGAGGTCACATCATTAGTTGAATGATCTGATTGACATGACCCATTCCATTAGCTTAGCACCCGATCGTTTAGTATGTTGCTATTGCTTTATTCATGACTTATACATGTTCCTATAACTATGAGATTATGCAACTCCCGTTTACCGGAGGAACACTTTGGGTACTACCAAACGTCACAACGTAACTGGGTGATTATAAAGGAGTACTACAGGTGTCTCCAATGGTAGATGTTGGGTTGGCGTATTTCGAGATTAGGTTTTGTCACTCTGATTGTCGGAGAGGTATCTCTGGGCCCTCTCGGTAATACACATCACATAAGCCTTGCAAGCATAATAACTAAGATGTTAGTTATGAGATGATGTATTACGGAACGAGTAAAGAGACTTGCCAGTAACGAGATTGAACTAGGTATTGGATACCGACGATCGAATCTCGGGCAAGTAACATACCGATGACAAAGGGAACAACGTATGTTGTTATGCGGTCTGACCGATAAAAGATCTTCGTAGAATATGTAGGAGCCAATATGGGCATCCAGGTCCCGCTATTGGTTATTGACCGGAGACGTGTCTCGGCCATGTCTACATTGTTCTCGAACCATAGGGTCCGCACGCTTAACGTTACGATGACAGTTATTATGAGTTTATGCATTTTGATGTACCGAAGGTTGTTCGGAGTCCCGGATGAGATCACGGACATGACGAGGAGTCTCAAAAAGGTCGAGACGTAAAGATTGATATATTGGAAGCCTATGTTTGGGCACCGGAAGCGTTCCGGGTGAGATCGGGATTTTTCCGGATTACCGGGAGGGTTACCGGAACCCCCCGGGAGGTAAATGGGCCTATTGGGCCTTAGTGGAAAAGAGAGAAGAGGCAGCCCACACCTGGCCGGCGCCCCCCCACCTTTCCCAAGTCCTAATAGGACTAGGAGAGGTGGGCCGGCCCCCTCTTTCTCCTTCTTCCCCAAGAATCCTAGTTGGAATAGGATTGGGGGGAAGGAGTCCTACTCCCGGTGGCAGTAGGACTCCTCCCTGCGCCTCCCACCTGGCCGGCCGAACCCCCTGCCCCTGGCCTTTATATACGGGGGCAGGGGGCACCCCAAGACACACAAGTTAATCGCTCCTTAGCCGTGTGCGGTGCCCCCTGCCACCAAATTCCACCTCGATCATACCGTTACAGTGCTTAGGCGAAGCCCTGCGTCGGTAGTACATCAAGATCGTCACCACGCCGTCGTGCTGACGGAACTCTTCCTCGACGCTTTGCTGGATCGGAGCCCGAGGAACGTCATCGAGCTGAACGTGTGCTAAGAACTCGGAGGTGCCGGAGTAACAGTGCTTGGATCGGTCGGATCGGGAAGAAGACGTACGACTACTTCCTCTACGTTGTGTGATCGCTTCCGCAGTCGGTCTGCGTTGGTACGTAGACAACACTCTCCCCTCTCGTTGCTATGCATCACCATGATCTTGCGTGTGCGTAGGAAAATTTTTGAAATTACTGCGTTCCCCAACATGAGCGACATGTGACGGTGACCGACCCTAACATGAAGTAGTAGGAATCCATTTATGGCCAACACATACCCCTCATTATCAGTCAAAGGGATGATACACACACACACACACACACACACACACACACACTCAGCGAGCCCACAGATATGCGGGTCGTCACAAAAAACCGCACAAGGGAGACGTGGTCGATCAGAAGACCCTGTATACACTGCATGCGGCCCGAAAATATGTATGGTACGGTGGTGTGTGATGCGGGGGGGGGGGGGGTCGTCCCACGCATGCACTCAATCTTTATTTGGTCTACCATGGGACACATCTATATCTATACCCCTATATAGTGTGCGAATAACTTTGAAAGTTTGTCGTTGGATGAAGCCAATCTGACGGAACAGAGATGACAAATCTAAGCACTACTGGCCGTTGGATATCATCTACATTCCACCAGATTCTGCCACATGTACAATCTAGAAGACTCCATGGTTGAACTTAAGCATAATGCACAAACCTCAAAACACAAGCACTTCTCCTTTGTTCTCTAGAATCTTCCATATCTTAATTGCCCAAACTTTTTTTTCTAAATGAATTGTCACTTTTGTATTTACTTTATGCTTTACAATGCACAATTTCAGGAATCTTAAAATAGATTTTTTATAAAACTAATAGATTTTGGATGAGATGAACTATAAGAATAAAAGGAACATCTACATCATGCATATATGACTCAAAGCTTACATGCTATAGTGTGGTATTTATTCATAATTTGGTTACCATAGATATGTGTCGCGTCTATAAGCCGCACAAGGGAGACATGCTTGAGAAGAACACCCTACCCGCTATACCCTGCATGCAACCTAAAAAGGTTTATATAATCGCCATGACAGGTCAAGTCAATCATTCTTTAATTTTTTTAGAGGAAAAAATAACCCATAAAAACATAGTAGGTTTATATAATCACCATGACAGGTCAAGTCAATCATTCTTTAATTTTTTAGATCAAAAGATAACCCATAAAAACATAGTCTACAAATTAGCAAAATAAGGATCCCAAAGTTTATATAAATGCCATGATAGGTCACTATCGAGATATAATATATCTCTATAATGACCCTGTCATAGCATTTAAATGAAGCTTGAGATATGCAACTTCCCACCGGGTCACCCATCCTTGGACTACTCCAGCCTAAGCACACTTAAATTCTGCGTTCTATTCGACTAGGCTAGAAGATGGGAAGCTGGCCCTTGCTGGTAAGAATTGCCTCCTTGGCATTAAGGTGTTTCACGCTGGTCACCCTATGGGACCTACTCCCTCCTATCACACACATTGTGCTTTTAGAAATTGTGTGGGATATTTACATGGCCGGTGTGTTGCCGCTAGCCTTCAATGAGCACTGACACTGGTAGCGGGACAACATGGGAGAAGAGGCGGGAAACCGATGAGAGGAGTGGGGAGAAACTGTAGCTTGTTTAGAAAACCTAGTAGAGAAGTAGGCATGAGCTAGCACGACGCATGCGTACAGTGCTTATCCATGTAGTGCATGTGCTGTCAAAAGGGCTCAGGGTTGTCGTTCGATCTGGGAGCATCCAACGGTGCACACGTACGATCTGTGGGGTTTGGGTTCTGGCCAATCAGAACGCATGACTTAGATCACGCACGCAGCAGGGGGAGGGGATGGAGGCCATGGTTTGGTAGGCACACAGCTTTCGTGAGTGAGCCGTGTGCTATTTGAAAACATTTCATGAGAAGAATCTCGGTTTTTAAATCCTCGTAAATCCAAAACTAACCCGAAAATCATGAAACCTGGCATGGTGTCACGACATGGCACATATATCTCGAGGAATTTTTTTCGTCCATTTTGGCGCAAGTTTTATTACAAGGCTCTTACAAACCAGAGCTTCTCTCAAAGAAGCCTCATGGTTCTGATGGGGAAATGTGTCCCCCTTGTGGGCGAAACGTAATCACTTCCTCTTTTCGCCTTGTATTTTCTTCTACGGGCAACATGGAACGACAGGATATCTGTGCTAAAGTTTAAACTTATTCAGGGTTCGTTTGGCCTTTTTATACACTAATTGAGTTTCCTAGGCATTTATTGTCCATAATTCAAATCTAAACCTCAAATACATGCTCCAATTCACCAAAATGGCTAGAAAATTTATACATGTGTCCTTGGGTGCATGTTTACGTCCCATGCCAGGAATGGGAATGAATTACAACCGTACCCGCGTCCTGGCTCATCCTCAAACATTTGGAATCTCGGTTTTTAAATCCCAATAAATCCTAAACTCACCAGAAAGTCATCAAAGGTGGCATGGGGTCACGTCATGGTACATATATGTCGTGGTAAAAACATTGTCCAATTTGGGCCAAGCTTTATTACAAACCTCTTACAAACCGGAGCTTCTCTCAAAGAAGTCTCATGGTTCCGATAGGGAAACGTGTTCCCCTTGTGGGTGAAATGTAATCATTGCCTCTTTTCGCCTTCTATTTTCTTCCATGGGCAACAGGGAACGACATGATATCCGTGCTATAATTTAAACTTATTCAGGGTTCGTTTCGCCTTTTTATACACTAATTGAGTTTCATAGGCATTTAATGTCCATAATTCAAATCTGAACTTCAAATACATGCTCTAGTTCACCAAAATGGCTAGAAAAATTATACATGTGTCCTTGGGTGCATGTTTAGGTCGCATGCCAGGAATGGGGATGAATTACAACCGTACCGGTGTACTGGCTCGTCCTCAAACATTTCGAATCTTGGTTTTTAAATCCCCATAAATCCAAAACTCACCAGAAGTCATCAAAGGTGGCATGGTGTCACGTCATGGCACATATATGTCGTGGTAAAAACATTGCCAATTTGGGCCAACCTTTATTACAAATCTCTTACAAACCAGAGCCTATCGCAAGAACCCTCGTGGTTTTGATAGGGAAATGTGTCCCCTTGTGGGCCAAACAATAATCGCTCCCTCTTCTAGCCACGTATTTTCTTCTACACACAACATGGAATAACGGGAGATTCGCGCTAAACTTTGAAATTATTCAGGGTTCATTTGACCTTTTTATTCATTAATTGAGTTTCTAGGCATTTAATGTCCATAATTCAAATCCAGACAACAAATACATGCTCCAGTGCACCAAAATGGCTACAAAAAACGTACATGTTTCCTACGCATTTAATGTGCATGTTTAGGTCCCATGGAACAAATGGGAACGACCGTCCTGGCTTGGCCACAAACATTGCGAATCCCGGTTTTTAAATCTCTGTAAATCCAAAACTCACCAGGAAATCATGAAACTTGGCATGGTGTCACTACATGGTACATAAAATTGTCCAATTTGGGCGAAGCTATATTACAAGCCTCTTACAAACCGGAGTTTGTTGGAACCCTCGTGGTTCTGGTAGGGAAACATGCCCTTCTTATGGGCTAAACTATAATTGCCGCCTCTTCTAGGCTTGAACTTTGTTTTCTACACGCAACATTATGGGTGTAACATCCCAATTTTCAATTTGGAATGTTATACATTAGATCATCATGCATATCATATTTTCTTGCATTTTGCCGATCCTAGAAATTTCACGCAACTCAAGGACCTTCGGAGAGAGTTGGAGATTTCGTTATTTTCATATTGGAGTTCTTCTCAAATTTTGAAGAAAGGATCATTGGATTTGTCGGAGTTTTATTTGCCTTTTATTTGGATAGGGAAAAATGCGCGTTTTCAAAAATTGCATTATAGGTCCTGAGAAAAGTTCATTTTGTTCGACTCATTTTTAGGAGTCGGGGAAAATTTACTTTAGAAGTTTTGGAGTTCGTTTAGTTCTCTTTTCTTTTGTTTTTCTGCGCGCGAAACCGTTTAAAAAAAAAGTCCAGCGCGCCTGGGCCAAGGCCCAAGCCGCCGGCCGGGCCTCTCCCTCCCGCGCGGCGCGCGCCTGGCGCAGGCAGGCCGCCGCCGCCGCCCTATTGGAGTCCTAGTAGGACTCTAGTCCTACTCTCCCTCTCCTTCTCTAATTTCTTGCCCCTCCCCCAAGCAAACCCTCTCCCCTCACCTATATAAATACTCACCCCCCTCTAAACATCACATCAATCCCCAAGCCCGCGCCGCACCCTCACCCCGCGCCCTCACCCCGCGCCGCCGCCCCTAGCGCCGCGCCACCCTAGCGCCGCCGCCGCCCTGCGTCACCGCCGCCGCCGCCCTTGTGCATCGCCGCCGCCGCCCAACATCGCCGTTCGCCGGAGCCCCTCGCCGGAACCTCGCCAAGATTACTCGGATTGCGCCGCCTGTTACTTCGAATCTCTAGGACTCGCGGATCATCATCAAGGCAAGTAACACTTTGATCATACCTTTTCTACAACCTAGTTTTATTGCATTAGATCCATCCTCACACATTGCATGATTAGGATCTAATTAAATTATGGGATGGGATTTAGATGAGGTAGTACCTATTACCTATTCATTATGAAACCTTTGGGAGTTACTTCTACGTTTGCTTATTATGCCATGCTATGCTAGTAGACGTGGATTGGGTGAGTGATATCCATGACAGATTTTAAGGGTTTATGTAAGGTGGCAACTTAAACACACATCTGGGTGGATTGAGGCACCTGATGTCTATCAGGACTTGCCTGTTTTATTTTGGACCGCCACCCAGGCTCAAAGGGATCATAAGATCTTTCATACTAGAAACTTACGTGTGCAGCCACAAGCCATTATGGGCTCTGGCATAGTTGACTAAGTCGTGCGAACTCTTACAGGGTAGACTAGCAGATGTAGGGGAAAGTAGGTGTACCGGTCTATCCATCGTAAGGTGCTAGTGCTTCTGAAAGACTGTGTCTCGGTCATCCGTTTCTCAAACACCAGTAGTGCGAGAAATCCAACGGAGGCGATCGAGTCTTGTGGGGAAAAGTGCGCAAACCTCTGCAGAGTGTAATAAACTAATCATGATTAGCCATGTCCCCGGTTATGGACAATCTTGAGTATCTAGTACTTGAATATCATGTGAATCTCATCATGTTACTTCTAATTAATATTGTTGGGTTATTAATGACTACTTTTAATTGGGATTGAGAATGCTGTCAACCATTCTCAATGTTTAACAACCACCATGATAGTTAAATAAATTTATTCCTTTGCAGTAGGGAAAAACTGGCTTTACACAAAACAGTAACCATAGAGCTTTCCACCAGCCAAATATGCATATAGTATAGCTGTTTCATTCCATTACTCTCTATGTGTTACCTTGCCAGCATATTCCATGTGCTGACCCGTTTCGGGCTGCAACGTTAATGTTGCAGACTTTTCAGACGACGATTAAGGTGCTTTTAGGTCGTGGTTCTATACTCAGTGATGCCGTTGGAGTTGATGGACCCATTTACCTTCCAAGTCTTCCGCTGTTATCATTATTTGATGACCTTAAGCCATATTTATTATAATAAGTTCTCTTTTGAGACACTGATGTAATAAGTGTGTGATTGCCACTCTGTTATAAATCCTTCGAAGTACTGTGTGGTGTCAGCATTACTGATCCAGGGATGACACCGGAGCACAGTAGACTTGATCCATTCGGGTCGGGTCGCTACAGAGATGGTATCAGAGCACACGCTGACTGTAGGACACGACCACTAAGTTAAAAGCCATAGATCACTATTCTCTCCTCATTTTCTAACTCCTCATCTTTTCTACTCTTTTAGGATGAAGGACGCGAAGATTAAGTACGCTCAACCGAATGAAGGCACACCTTTTGGATTTCACTTGAAGGAAGTCACCAAGTACCTAAATATTGGATTACCAAGTTTCACCGGGACTTTCAACGCCACTCTGCCTGAAGAGGAGCGCTGGAAGATTCAAACTCACGTTCCGGGAAGGACATTCGCGCCAATCACGAAGCCCATAGATAGTGTTTTCAATGCACCAACCTGGAGTTTAGGAAAGAGCATGGCAGCCCATATCACCATAGGACGCATTGGAGAAGTTTATCAAGAAGACCTCAAGGACACTATCTACCAGATTTGCGGACGCCGAGATGAACAATGGGAGTTAGTCACCACCAAGAAGGATTGATCCATTGCAGCTTTCATCCAGGAGTTAAACCAGCACATTCGACGCCATGAGAACCAGATGTGCAATGATATGATAGAGTTGAAGAATGCGAAGACTAGGATCATCGAGCTAGAAGGAGAACTGAAGGCTACACGCAAGGACTACATGGACGAGATCGTAGCTCTAGCAAGACACAACGTCGATCTTAAGCAGGAGATTGAAGAACTCAAGAGGGAGTTAGCATCCAGGGAGGAAGACAGGTACGTCGCATGTCCGGACAACTACATCATCATCGACGACACCGATTCGGATCCAAGTGAACCCAACTTTGAAGACGAAGCTGGAGCGGACATCATGGAGTCTTCCACCGGTTCAAATTTCTAGATGACCACCAAATATTAGTAGTATTTCCCCCCATGTAAACACTATAGTTCGAGCACTTTTGCGATAGCTAGATCGATTGTAAGCCCTTGTTTGAATTGAATGAAGTGATTTTGTGTGAATTTGTTCATGTGCATTGGGGTAGTGTTTTCTCTTTAGACCTCACTCTATTCTTATATCTCTTCTTTTCTAAACCCTCAGATGCCTCCGAGACGTGACAATGGATTTCCACCGGAGCTCACTCAATTGATCCAGCAGCAGAATCAATTGATGCAGATGTTAGTTCAGAATCAGTAGAACAACAACAACAACCCACCACCACCACCACCACCACCACCCGTTGACCACTTAGCCCATTTCCTTAGGCTAAATCCGCCGGTGTTTTCTAGTAGCATCGAGCCGATAGTAGCAGACAATTGGCTCCGCAAGATAGGAAGGGAGTTGACCACTGCAGGATGCACGGATGGTGAGAAAGTGAAGTTTGCCGCACATCAGTTAGAAGGACCCGCGGTAGCATGGTGGGAGAATTTCACAGCCACCTTCCCAGTTGACACTGTCACATGGGATCAGTTTCAGCAAGCTTTCTGCACTGCACATGTTTCAGCAGGAGCTATGGCCATGAAGAAGCGTGAGTTTCGCAACTTACGCCAAGGAGGAAGGACAGTTGGCCAGTACGTTGACGACTTTAGCAAGTTAGCACGTTATGCCCCAGATGACGTTGCTACGGATGCAACCAAGCAGGAGAAGTTTCTGGAAGGACTGAATGATGAGTTGAGTATGCAGCTGATGGTAGCAAGTTTCAATAACTACCGGGAGTTGGTAGATCGTGCCATCATGATTGAAGGGAAGCAACAGCAGATTGAGAACCGCAAGAGGAAGTATGGACAGGTGAAGTATAACTCTGGAGCCCAACAGAAGCCCCGTTTTACCCTAAATCGGGATTTCAGTTTCAGCATACCCATGGAGGAGGTAGTTCGCACAACCACAATGGCCACAAGAATGGTAATGGGAATGGAGGAAGCAACGGCCAGAACCGGACCACCCCATCCACCCCATCCAAGAGAGATCTGAGTCAAGTCACCTGTTTCATGTGTTCCAAGACCGGACATTATGCCAATGAATGTCCTGAAGGCCAGAATGGAAATGGCAATGGAAGCTCAGGGAAGAAGCCGAACCCTTTCAATAGGGGACAGGTGAACCACGTTAACGTGGAGGAGGTTGAAGATCATCCTGATGCAGTAATCGGTAAGTTTTTGGTTAAGTCATTTACCGCACTCGTTCTTTTCGATACTGGTGCATCACATTCATACATATCAAAGGGATTTGTGGAAAAATATAGCCTGCCCACTAGGATTCTTAAAACACCTATGCTAGTAAGTTCGCCAGGAGCAGAGTACATGGCCAGTCAAGGATGCTTTCAAGTGCCATTAAGCATAGGAAGGCATGTTTTCCCAACAGATTTAATTATTCTGGAATCCCAAGGTTTGGATGTAATCCTTGGTATGGATTGGCTGTCGATGTATGGAGGAAACATCGATTGTGCTAGTAAGTCAATTTTGCTTACAACGCCAGAAGGAAGAAGGATCAAGTATGTATCCCGGCTTGTGCCAAATAGGACACAAGTAAACTGCCTAACAGGAGTAGTGCAGGAGGAAGTACCTGTGGTAAAGGATTTTCCTGATGTATTTCCGGAAGAGTTGCCAGGCATGCCACCGGATAGAGACATTGAGTTTTTGATTGAGTTATTGCCAGGTACAGGCCCAATATCAAAGAGACCATACCGGATGCCAGCAAAGGATTTGGTAGAAATTAAGAATCAGATTAAGGAGTTACTGGAGAAAGGTTACATTTGCCCAAGTTCCTCGCCTTGTGGATCACCCGTACTTCTAGTGGAGAAGAAGGATGGATCATTACGGATGGTTGTTGATTACCGTGGATTGAATGAAGTAACCATCAAGAACAAGTACCCATTGCCAATGATCAATGATCCGTTTGATCGTTTGCAAGGAGCTAAAGTGTTTTCCAAGATCGATTTGCGATTAGGGTACCACCAGTTGAAGATTTGAGAGCAGGACATACCTAAGACAACATTCACCACAAGATATGGACTGTATGAGTATACCGTTATGTCATTTGGATTGACTAACGCGCCTGCCTATTTTATGAACCTGATGAACAAAGTGTTTATGGAGTTTTTGGATAAGTTCGTCGTAGTGTTCATTGATGATATCCTGGTTTATTCAAAGAATGAAGAAGAGCATAAGGTACATTTGCGTTTGGTTTTGGAGAAACTAAGGGAACATCAGTTATATGCCAAATTTAGCAAATGTGAGTTTTGGTTGAAGGAAGTAGGATTCGTCGGACGCGTTATATCCGGAGAAGGGATAGCAGTTGACCCCACAAAGGTTGAGACCGTAACCAAATGGGGAGCACCAACGACAGTTGGAGAGATCCGGAGTTTTCTTGGACTCGCAGGATACTACCGGAGATTCATTGAGATTTTTTCAAAGATTGCGAAGCCTATGACGGAGTTGTTGAAGAAGGATACCAAGTTCAATTGGACTAAGGAGTGTGAGGCTAGTTTCCAGGAGTTGAAGAAACAATTGGTTACCTCACCAGTGTTGATTTTGCCAGATTAGACCAAGGATTATGAGGTATATTGCGACGCTTCACGTCGAGGACTTGGAGCAGTGCTTATGCAAGAAGGAAGAGTTGTTTCGTATGCTTCACGACAACTAAAACCTCATGAGTTGAATTATGCCACACATGATTTGGAGTTAGCAGCCGTAGTGCATGCATTGAAGACGTGGAGACATTTCCTCATTGGAAATCATTGTGATGTGTACACGGATCACAAGAGTTTGAAGTACATTTTCACGCAGAAGGAGTTGAACCTCAGACAAAGGAGATGGTTGGAGCTCATCACGGATTATGATATGAGATTGCATTAGCATCCTGGTAAAGCTAATGTAGTAGCTGACGCATTGAGCCGTAAGAGCCATGTCAATACGTTAATAACGGAAGAAATACCCAAGGAGTTAGCAGAAAACCTTCGTGAACTAAGTTTAGAGATAGTTCCAAAAGGCTATGTAGCAGCATTGGAGATTCAGTTAACATTGATGGATAAAATCAGAGAAGCTCAGAAATCTGACACGGAGATTGCTTCTATAAAGAAGAAAATGAGCAAAGGAAAAGCAAAGGGATTTCGTGAGGATGAGCACGATACCCTATGGTTTGAGGACCGTGTTTATGTGCCAAATGACCCGGAGATCAGGAAGTTGATTCTACAAGGGGCACATGATTCACCCTATTCGATTCACCCAGGAAATACTAAGATGTATTTGGATTTGAAGGAGACATTCTGGTGGACCGGAATGAAGAAGGATATTGCAGCATATGTAGCAGTTTGTGATGTGTGTAATAGAGTAAAGGCAGAACATCAGAAGCCAGCCAGATTGTTACAACCATTGCCGATACCCGAATGGAAGTGGGATAAGATAGGCATGGATTTTATCACAGGACTACCCGGGACGAAAGCAGGATATAACTCGATATGGGTAGTAGTTGATCGTTTGACGAAGGTAGCACATTTCATTCCAGTTAAGACCACTTACACCAGTGCTAAGTTGGCAAAGATATACATGACTAGGATCATTTGTTTGCATGGAGTTCCAAGGAGTATTGTATCAGACATAGGAACCCAATTTACCTCAAAGTTTTGGAATCAGTTGCATGAAACTCTGGGAACCAGGCTAGAGTTCAGCACCGCTTTTCATCCGCAGACAGATGGACAGACCGAGAGAGTCAATCAGATTTTGGAAGATATGCTGAGAGCTTGTGCACTAGATTATGGATCTAGTTGGGATGATAACTTGCCGTATGTGGAGTTTTCTTATAACAACAGTTACCAAACCAGTCTGAAGATGGCACCTTTCGAAGCTTTGTATGGAAGGAGGTGCAGGACACCGTTGTCATGGGACGAAGTTGGAGACCGTCAGTTGTTTGGACCAGATTTGATTAAGGAGTCTGAACGGAAAGTTAAGTTGATTCGCGATAGGCTCAAGGTAGCCCAGTCCAGGTAGAAGAGCTACGCAGATTCTAAACGCAAGGAGACAGTTTACGAAACTGGAGACAGAGTTTATCTCCGAGTATCCCCACTACGAGGAGTTAAGCGATTTGGAGTTAAGGGAAAATTAGCACCGCATTTCGTTGGACCATATAAGATCTTGCAACGTATGGGAGAAGTCGCTTATAAGTTGGAATTAGCAGAGGGACTGTCAGGAGTTCATGACGTATTCCATGTTTCTCAGCTGAAGAAATGTCATGCCGAGATGGCAGAGGTACCACTAAGAGATACAGTGCCGCTTGAAGCGATTCAGTTGAAGGACGACTTAACATAGTCAAGATTCTCGAGTATGCCAGCAGAGTTACCCGCAGCAAGGTTATCAAGTTTTGCAAAGTTCAGTGGAACCACCACTCAGAGGATGAAGCCACCTGGGAGAGAGAAGAAGATTTGCTCAAGGACCACCTTCACCTATTTTCTAGCCAACCCGAATCTCGAGGGCGAGATTCATCTTAAGGGGGGTAGGTTTGTAACATCCCAAATTTTCAATTTGGAATGTTATACATTAGATCATCATGCATATCATATTTTCTTGCATTTTGCCGATCCTAGAAATTTCACGCAACTCAAGGACCTTCGGAGAGAGTTGGAAATTTCGTTATTTTCATATTGGAGTTCTTCTCAAATTTTGAAGAAAGGATCATTGGATTTGTCGGAGTTTTATTTGCCTTTTATTTGGATAGGGAAAAATGCGCGTTTTCAAAAATTGCATTATAGGTCCCGAGAAAAGTTCATTTTGTTCGACTCATTTTTAGGAGTCGGGGCAAATTTACTTTAGAAGTTTTGGAGTTCGTTTAGTTCTCTTTTCTTTTGTTTTTCTGCGCGTGAAACCGTTTAAAAAAAATTCCAGCGTGCCTGGGCCAAGGCCCAAGCCGCCGGCCGGGCCTCTCCCTCCCGCGCGCCGTGCGCCTAGCGCAGGCAGGCCGCCGCCGCCCTATTGGAGTCCTAATAGGACTCTAGTCCTACTCTCCCTCTCCTTCTCTTATTTCTTGCCCCTCCCCCAAGCAAACCCTCTCCCCTCACCTATATAAATACTCACCCCCCTCTAAACATCACATCAAGCCACAAGCCCGCGCCGCGCCCTCACCCCGTGCCCTCACCCCGCGCCGCCGCCCCTAGCGCCGCCGCCGCCTTGCGTCACCGCCGCCGCCGCCCTTGTGCATCTCCGCCGCCGCCCAACGCCGCCGTTCGCCGGAGCCCCTCGCCGGAACCTCGCTGAGATTACCCGGATTGCGCCGCCTATTACTGCGAATCTCTAGGACTCGCGGATCATCAGCAAGGCAAGTAACACTTTGATCATACCTTTTCTACAACCCAGTTTTATTGCATTAGATCCATCCTCACACATTGCATGATTAGGATCTAATTAAATTGTGGGATGGGATGTAGATGAGGTAGTACCTATTACCTGTTCATTATGAAACCTTTGGGAGTTACTTCTACGTTTGCTTATTATGCCATGCTATGCTAGTAGACGTGGATTGGGTGAGTGATATCCATGACAGATGTGAGATTGATAATTTTAAGGGTTTATCTAAGGTGGCAACTTAAACACACATCTTGGTGGATTGAGGCACCTGATGTCTATCAGGACTTCCTGTTTTATTTTGGACCGCCACCCAGGCTCAAAGGGATCATAAGATCTTTCATACTAGAAACTTACGTGTGCAGCCACAAGCCATTACGGGCTCTGGCATAGTTGACTAAGTCATGCGAACTCTTACAGGGTAGACTAGCAGATGTAGGGGAAAGTAGGTGTACCGGTCTATCCATCGTAAGGTGCTAGCGCTTCTGAAAGACTGTGTCTCGGTCATCCGTTTCTCAAACACCAGTAGTGCGAGAAATCCAACGGAGGCGATCGAGTCTTGTGGGGAAAAGTGCGCAAACCTCTGCAGAGTGTAATAAACTAATCATGATTAGCCGTGTCCCCGGTTATGGACAATCTTGAGTATCTAGTACTTGAATATCATGTGAATCTCATCATGTTACTTCTAATTAATATTGTTGGGTTATTAATGACTACTTTTAATTGGGATTGAGAATGCTGTCAACCATTCTCAATGTTTAACAACCACCATGATAGTTAAATAAATTTATTCCTTTGCAGTAGGGAAAAACTGGCTTTATGCAAAACAGTAACCATAGAGCTTTCCACCAGCCAAATATGCATATAGTATAGCTGTTTCATTCCATTACTCTCTATGTGTTACCTTGCCAGCATATTCCATGTGCTGACCCATTTCAGGCTGCAATGTTAATGTTGCAGACTTTTCAGACGACGATTAAGGTGCTTTTAGGTCGTGGTTCTATACTCAGTGATGCCGTTGGATTTGATGGACCCATTTTCCTTCCAAGTCTTCCGCTGTTATCGTTATTAGATGGCCTTAAGCCATATTTATTGTAATAAGTTCTCTTTTGAGACACCGATGTAATAAGTGTGTGATTGCCACTCTGCTATAAATCCTTCGAAGTACTGTGTGGTGTCAGCATTACTGATCCAGGGATAACACCGGAGCACAGTAGACTTGATCCATTCGGGTCGAGTCGCTACAGTGGGGACCCTGACTCATAAGTCGTGATCACCGAATGCACGTGTACAGTGATCCCAGAGATCAATGCTCACTGAACACATAGAAGCTGAATAACAAGAGTCTTACATCCATACATACCATTTTACACAAGTAGGACCATTATGGTCAAGTCTTGAGTGTATCATCGCAGTGGAAATCTTCAGTAACAACTTGGACCCATGTCATCTGCCTTAACCCTACAGGCATTCTGACTGGGAAGCGTCCTAGCTCGCATGTTCATCGCTGAAGTATTCTTCATTATGTCTTGTTCTTTCATGCCTGGCCAATAAAATAACCAGTGGCAAGCCAATGAGTACTTTGAATGTACTCGCAAGCAACCCAAGGGTGATAACAGAATAATTATGCAAGGCACTGCTGCTAATTTTGGCATTTTTGCGGAAAGCTAGTTTTTCTCATGCAAGTATGATCAACATTTATCAAGAAATATGAATGCGTCTACAACAAGTATCAGGAGGTTACAGACATCATAATCGAGAGAGAGTTATGAACAACTCATGCTCAAGCTCATCGTGACTTCCTCACGAATCACGTCAATATTTTTACCAAACCGTGTTGTTTGTCAGAAACATATGGACGTAGTCTAAGCAGCACCACCCAACTGTCCTTGACCGTGGACACGGCTATTCAAATAGTTTTACACTCTGCAGAGGTTGCACACTTTACCCACAAGATCCGGCGAACTTCCGTGTCATCCATGACCCGCGGTACTTCAAGTACCCGGGGTAAGCACCCGATCACTATCTTTCCCTAGACGACACTAACAAGGAGTCCACTCGTTGTTCCATATCCTCACGATGTACATCATATGAGACTCACTCGAGATCGTAACATCCGAGAGGGGACACAACGGTGTACCCGGTGCCCTATGAAAACAGTCATGGCCGCCCTACCTGGCACGACCCCTCTCCCGAGAGAGAGCACCAACTCTCCCCCGTCACTAGTAATGCGGGCTCCAAGCTAGTATAGGCCTAGGTAATCAATAATGCCCTTTCCCATACAAGGGTAGAGTGGTTGCGCACATAAGGTTGGGACAGTCGACAAATCTTAAATCTAATCTGTCTTTGTAAACAACACTTTTATCGAGCCTCAGTACACTACCTCTCCACCAAGTAGTGACCTAGTTCATCATCATCTCCCAGGGGCATTAGTGGCACCCACTTGGGTGTTTGCAAGTATGTCAAACCACACTTGTTTCTTTCCATGCATAACCCTGACCCACTTTGCGTAGCCATTTACTATAGCATATTTCTACAACCCACCAACACAACTCTAAGCAAGGGTAGAGTCATGAACAATGCAAGTATCAATGGAGTATGCAACGGAGGCAAGCCTAGCAAGGTTGCCATTCAACGTATATCATGCACTGATCGTCATAGGACAAGGTTGCATCATCCTGGGGCAAACTCAAAGGTGTCACCATCCTCTGGGTCTTCATGTCCTCATTCTTCAAAGGCGTTTCTTCTGTTGGCATCGTCTTGTTGTGGTGTCGCGAATCTTGGGTTCAGAAGAGGTGGGTGAGTATTTGGCAAGGTGTACCCCTTCTAGGCTATCCACGAGAATTACAAGGAATCCCGTGGTCAGGGGCTTGAGGGTGCTAGCAACTGTTTGCAATAGTTTTGAAGGGAAGAGATCGATGGGGAAAGTATACCTTAGTTTTTGAAAAACTGAGAAGGGAAGAGAAGTATAGATAGTTTTGAAAACTAGTAATAGTTTTAGAAATAATTTTACCCTATCTAATGACCATGCTAACTAAGGCTTCCTACAGTCAGGATGGCTCTGATACCAGCTCTGTGGGGACCCCGACTCATAAGTCATGATCACCGAATGCACGTGTATAGTGATCCCAGAGATCAATGCTCACTGAACACACAGAAGCTGAATAACAAGAGTCTTACATCCATACATACCGTTTTACACAAGTAGGACCATTATGGTCAAGTCTTGAGTGTATCATCGCAGCAGAAATCTTCAATAATAACTTGGACCCATGTCATCTGCCTTAACCCTACAGGCATTCTGACTGGGAAGCGTCCTAGCTCGCATGTTCATCGCTGAAGTATTCTTCATTATGTCTTGTTCTTTCATGCCTGGCCAATAAAATAACCAGTGGCAAGCCAATGAGTACTTTGAATGTACTCGCAAGCAACCCAAGGGTGATAACAGAATAATTATGCAAGGCACTGCTGCTAATTTTGGCATTTTTGCGGAAAGCTAGTTTTTCTCATGCAAGTATGATCAACATTTATCAAGAAATATGAATGCGTCTACAACAAGTATCAGGAGGTTACAGACATCAACATCGAGAGAGAGTTATGAACAACTCATGCTCAAGCTCATCGTGACTTCCTCACGAATCACATCAATATTTTTACCAAACCGTGTTGTTTGTCAGAAACATATGGATGTAGTCTAAGCAGCACCACCCAACTGTCCTTGACCGTGGACACGGCTATTCGAATAGTTCTACACTCTGCAGAGGTTGCACACTTTACCCACAAGATCCGGCGAACTTCCGTGTCATCCACGACCCGCGGTACTTCAAGTACCCGGGGTAAGCACCCGATCACTATCTTTCCCTAGACGACACTAACAAGGAGTCCACTCGTTGTTCCATATCCTCATAATGTACATCATATGAGACTCACTCGAGATCATAACATCCGAGAGGGGACACAACGGTGTATCCGGTGCCCTGTGAAAACAGTCATGGCCGCCCTACCTGGCACGACCCCGTCCCGAGAGAGAGCACCAACTCTCCCCCATCACTAGTAATGCGGGCTCCAAGCTAGTATCGTCCTAGGTAATCAATAATGCCCTTTCCCATACAAGGGTAGAGTGGTTGTGCATGTAAGGTTGGGACAGTCGACAAATCTTAAATCTAATCCGTCTCTGTAAACAACACTTCTATCGAGCCTCGGTGCACTACCTCTCCACCAAGTAGTGACCTAGTTCATCATCATCTCCCAGGGGCATTAGTGGCACCCACTGGGCTGTTTGCAAGTATGTCAAACCACACTTGTTTCTTTCCATGCATAACCCTGACCCACTTTGCGTAGCCATTTACTATAGCATATTTCTACAACCCACCAACACAACTCTAAGCACGGGAAGAGTCATGAACAATGCAAGTATCAATGGAGTATGCAACGGAGGCAAGCCTAGCAAGGTTGCCATTCAAGGTATATCATGCACTCAGTGAAGCAACAAAAATGCCATCATGATGTAAAATGGTTCATCATGGTCAAAGGGCTGCTTGCCTATTTTAACAAAGTCTTCGAGGTCTTCAAATATCTCTGGTCCAACTCCAAGCATTTCGTCTACTTCGTCAACTATCGTTGAAAGCAACCATAATAAGCAACACAACAAGGCAGAAATAAAAGTGCTCCAAAAATATTGATTTGACTTTCTAGGACATCTCTGGTTATATGAAAATTAACCAGAGTGGTTTCATTGGAATTGGGTCAGTGGATATTTCTAAACATTTTGATATGATGGAATCAAGGGGTTTATGGATTTGCAAGAAGTGTAGAGAAACATATTTTTGAAAAATGAGCAAAGGCACCCATTTAACAAAATATGATTTTAGAAGCATCTAGGAGTTGGTTTCATTGGATTTGGAGTTCAAATGATTTTCCTATGAATTTACAAAGTTGACAAATATGAAGAAATGGCTCATTATTTTGTGTGGTACAGAAAGTATTAATAAAAATGTTCATAAACTAAGTTATGAACTTAGAAGCATCTAGGAATTTGAATCATGGAATTTGGATCAATTTTAGGCTCTCAGTGATTTTCTAAAGTTCAGCACAGAAATAAGAAAATAGGATTTATTTAATATGTGTTAAGGGAAATGTGCTAGAAAAATGTGCAAAAGGCACCATGTGATAGGGCATGATTTTAGGAACTACTAGAAATTTGAATCATCCAATTTAGAGATAATATGAATATCTGAGAGATTTTACAAATTTCTGAAAAAAGGACAAAGGAAGGGGGTTATACCTATACCGCGCCCTGAACGCAGCATAGCGCCACAGTGCACTGGGCCGGCCTAGCTGCATGGCCACGCGGCTAAGGAGGGCCACGCCGACGGTGTACTACGGGAGTACGCTTCCCTGCAGGGAAGGCGGTTCCAGCGGATCCCGCCTCCACTTAACCCGAGCGGGTCCTGCTGGACATGTCGGCAAAGACTGACCAGTGGGGTCGCCGGTCCACCGGTCGGCCTCCTTCTTCCTCGCGCGGCCTCCCGTGCCGCAGGAACAGAGGGGGCGAGGCCGAGCTCATCCCCAGCGACAAGGGGCGCTGTTGCGGGTGCCCGGCGCACCGGTGAGCTCAGGGGACTGCGTCGCGCCCGCTCCCCCCTGTCAGCACGTCCATCGGAGGTCGAAGACGGTGCTCGGGTGAGATTCGGGCAGGGCAGGGCAAGCACGGGGAGGAGGGCCTGGTGCGCGGGGGAGGCTCCTTGGTGCCGTGGGTGTCCTCTGGAGCGTTCAGTGGGAGCGGGGGAAGCAGTGGAGGCTCGGGTTGGTCCGGGGGCACAGCGGCGGCAACGCAGCCATGGAGGGGGCATGAGACCACGAGGGGGAGAGAGGGAGTGTCTGAGAAGTTGCTGGGGAATAGGGGGTTCGAACCGAGGCGAGATAGAGGGTCGGGGTGGCTTAAAATGGGCGAGGCCGTGGTGCACCATGGGCAGCGTCCATGGACGTGCTCGGGTGAGCTCGTGGAGGGAGCAGGAGGGCGAGGGAGGAAGGGGCTGACAGTGTTGCGTGTCGTGGATGCCGAGGCGTCCTCGGGGGACATGATTCCGGAGCCCAAGGTCGACGGGAGGCCTTGGAATGGGCGTGCTACAGTGCCGGAGAGCACTGTAGCGTGCTCCAGAGCGCGAGCTCTGCATGCCATGGCATTGTTTATGTGCCAGGGGCGTGTCCACTAGTGTTTGAGGCTTTGTGGGGTGAGTAAACAAAGGGGAGGTGGCCTTGGATGCCCTGGTGAACCACTAGGAGAGAGGTGGGGTTGAGAGAGAGAGAGAGAAATGTGATGTCCAGAGAGAGAAAGTGGGGTTTTACCCTATTCCATGATTGATCTAAGAGCTGGCAAGACTTACTAGAGGTAGAAGGTGACCTGGGGCAGCTGTGGTAAAAAATTGGGCTCATGGAGATTACTGGAAGAGGTCAAAATGATGATTTTGGGAAAATGGCAGAAGGTGTTTGTTGTTGGTTTGGGCAAGAAAATTAATTCCACTTGCCATGAGAATTAACAGGATGGAATGGCACATAGAAGTAGGATGTTCCACCAAGTTTGAGCTCATTTGGGCAAAGTCTCTAATGTAACTCTTGTAAACCCTAGAAATTAACAAAAATAGACTTTCCAAGATTTAGTCATGCAAATCTATTCTCCTTGATGCACCACTTAGTGTATTGTCATCATTTGAGGTTCTAAACATGTCCACAAAAGTTGAGATCAAAATGAGAATGTTGCCAATGTAAACTTGTTCAAATTTGGTTCTAGACATAGAGGGTTTTGTGGCACTTTGATCAAGATAACATTCTCTCCAACTTGTGCCATTCGGTCTAGATGCATTATTACACCATTTGAGCATGTGCACCAAGTTTGAGAGCATTTGGACATGTTTGACAGTGCAAAGTTGTTCAAACTTGAAAAAGGACAGAAGTGGTTTTGAGAGGGTTTCATGGGGTTATACTGTTCTCCATGACATGAGACTTGTCAAGATCATCAAACATGTCATATGTGACATGCTAGACTTTTCTTGGAATTGTTGGGGAATATTTCCTGTAGAAATATTTCAAATCCTTGAAATGGGCAGAAATGGTTTTGGGAGGTTTTGTCCAATATTTTGAACATGACCATGTGTTTAAACTCATATATATGGAAAAAATATGTCCACTGAGTTTCCCTGATTTTTCTCAAATATTTTTGAAACAATAAAATATTTTTTCCCTATTAAAGACCATTTCTGGCCTTAAGAAAAAGCTTTTAAATAAAATAGGAAAATAACTTTTAAAATTATATTTTTGTGGTTTATGGGTATCCTATATCTAATAGGAGTCAAATATATTTTTGGAAAGATTTTTACTACCCTTAATTAGGTACTTGCAGTGCAAACCTCAATTCAGGGGGTTTTTGGAAAACTAATTTTTGAAAATACTATTTGGCCAAATTATTTTGCAAGAAATTATTTTTATGTCCTATACACATGGCATGATCATTGGTTCAAGCGTTTGGAGCAAGGAGATTAAGTATAGGAGTTGGAGGTTTTATTTGATTTTTAGAGCACTTGCAAACAACAGACAAAAATCCAATCAAGGCAAGGTCCAAAACACTCAAAAGTTTTTGTCAAACCACATTTTATCATGATTGTTAGCTTAAGTGTTGTGGCATGAAAATCAGGGTGTGACAAACATAGAATAACAGGAGTGTCGGGCTGAAATTTAAAATTGTTCAGGGTTGGTTAGGCCATTGTATACATTACTAATTACTAAGTTTTCTACGCATTTAATGTAGTTCATAATTCAAATTTGAACTACAAGCACATGCTCCAGTGAAGCAAAATGGGTGAGAAATCATACATGTGTCATTGGGTGCATGTTGAGGTCTCATTTAAGGAATGGGAATGAATTACAAACTTGGTGTCGTCCTGAAACATTGAGAATCTCGGTTTTTAAATCCCAGTAAATCAAAAACTCACCCAAAAAACATGAAACTTGCCATGGTTTCATGACATGGCACATATATGTCACGGTAAAAAATCGTCCAGTTTGAGAAGAGGTACACACATTAGTAGCCAACGAAGTCCTTTTTTAAACAAAAAGCTGACACGTTAATATCGCAAACGAATGTATTATATTAACCATGTTGAAATTTAACCATACTCGGTGGCATGTGTGTGCAGCTATTTGATTAGACGGGACGAGCGCGACAAGTCCGCCGTGCAGGCTCAACGGGACGCGTGTGAGTAGTCCGCCGTGCAGGCTCGACGGGACGCATGCATCCTGTCCACCTCACAGGCTCGACGGGACACGTGCGAGCAGCAAGGCCTCCCATGCTCACCGGGAAGCGAGCTCTTTGACCTACATGCACCAGTCGCCGCCCGCCTCGCTCACAACTTCTCCATTAATGGGTTAATTAAAGCACCTAGACGGAGGATGTTTGCTTGTGATCCCATGGCAGCATTTGCTTTGTTCATGTTTTCAACTCGTATTCCACTCTAATTTAAATTGCCACATAGGGCAATGGATAATACGACCACAAATAAAATGGCAATGGAAAATACGATGACAAATTTACAATCGCGCAGATAATAATTGTCTTACATATTCTGGATAATTTAAAATGCCACATGTGGCAAAGCCCAGAAAACACGGGGGCAAGAGAAGTAGGAAATTGCAGACAACGATCTAGGTCGCTACTGTCTCTACTCGTTGATGAATCGCCGGGCGACGACATCCTCCAGCTCCTTCATCAATTCCTCATGACTTTGCTTGAAAGCAGCCACGGATTCCTCCACCTCCTGCTCGCGCTCAATCCGGAGTTTCCTCAAGTCACCCATCAATTCCTCGACGATCGCTGTCAGCATCATCCCCGAGGCACTGCTCTGCTCATGCAGTATCTTCTAGTCGGCGGCCTCCTCCTCCTTCTCGGCGAGCGCCTTGAGGAGCTTTGCATTGTCACCCATGAGTTTCTTGAGGAGGCCAATCTCCTTGTCAATCGAGGCATCGCTGATCTTCAGCAGCTTCATCAAGCCGTCGACTAGCTCCTGCTGCATAGTGACACCAGCGAGAATGTCGTCGTCACCGGCGAAGGACTTCAGGAACGCCGGCTCATCGCGGTGGCCGACACCGCAAATGCGTTTGTGAGAGCCCTCGCGTGCCCGTGAGAGCTCATTCGAGGGCTCCGCGACGCGCCGGGACATCTCTGCTGCAGCTGCGGCTTCGCAGCGGGACCTCTCTAGTGCTTCCGCGGCCTTTGGTCTTTGCTGCCTGGTTATATGTCCACCCTAAACTCCTCCTACCGGTCATGGCGGAATGACTTGATAGGAAAGACCAGTTTTGTGGGTGATGAGGATAGGAACTGTGAAGTAATTTCTGAGTGGGTGGTTTTTATAGCCTGGTGCTAAGTGTGAACACATATCAGTTTGATAGGTGTGAATAGATTTGCAATTACTTATTGCGTTGTAATCTACAATGTGACGAGAAACAAGGTCAAAATTTATTGATGGCAGAAGGTTCGCCACGTGGTAGCTCGCCATTGAGGTGGCCGCGGGGCGCTCTACTCACGTCAGTCCGTGCGTTTTACTCGCCATTGAGGCGGTCTTGGCGTGCTCCGCTCTGGCGTCCCTGCGTGATCTCTGCTCGCCGTTGAGGCAAATTTACAATGGAAATGGTTAATAATTCTTAATAATTGTCTTACATATTCAGGATAATTTAAAATGCCACATGCGGCAAGGCCCAGAACACTCACGACCTACATATGCATACAATTATAATAAAATATAAGCTAAAAGGAAGAGCTGACGGCCTTCCAACGATGGTCTTCTCGGACTCCATGATCGGCATAGCACCCTTGCGGCCGTATGTGTAACTTACTAATCATCGCACACGAGTACTCGTAGACGCATCGTGTGCGATACTCCCAGCCACCGCAAGCAACTAGTTTGCATTTTTCAAAGTTTTTTGTACACGCAGAATCACACATGAACTAACTGTATTAACCGCATGTGTTGTAATTTCTTATCGCAAACAGTTCATCCGAGTCATCTGTTTGCCACGCATCACACACATCTTGTTAAGTTAAACCATTTCTGTTGTGTTCGCTAATCGAAAATAGTTCATCCGAGTGAACCGTATGTCCTATATCACACACACCTTGATCAGGCTAGCCGTTTCTGTTGCACTCCCTAATAGCAAATAGTTCATCGGAGCAAACTGTATGCCGTATATCACACACACATTGATATGGCTGCCTGTTTCTGTTGTTTTGCCTCATCGCAAATAGTTCAACGGGTTAACCATGTGCCCTGAATCACACATGCAACTAAAATCTGAACCGTGTTTGATGGCTCCGCCATCCCAAATGTTTTGCACCCTTTTGATGGTTTTTTTACATCCCCGTTTGTGATAAATGCATCGCACATAGTTTCGTCAAAGGGTCTCTGATCGTAGTGTCACGTTAGTAGCATCCTATAGTAGTGTATAGTTTTGCATATCTATGTTGTGGATCAATGGCCTGAGCTACCATTCCCCAAAATTTTAATGTGTTCCTAGAGAAAGCTAAGTTGAAAGATGATGGTAGCAACTACATGGACTGGGTCCATAACTTGAGGATTATCCTCATTGCTGCACAGAAAAATTATGTTGGTGATGCACTGCTAGGTGAAAGGCCTACTGCAGGAGCTGAAGCTGATGTTATGAACGTCTGGCAAGCTCGATCTGATGACTAATCTATAGTTTAGTGTGCCATGCTTTACGTCTTAGAACCGGGACTTCAAAGACGTTTTGAATGTCATGGAGCATATTCCAAGCAAATGCCCAAGTTGAGAGATATGAAGTCTCCAACAAGTTCTATAGCTGCAAGATGGAGGCGAACAGTTTTGTCAATGAACACATACTCAAAATGTCTGGGTATTATAATCACTTGACTCAGCTGGGAGTTGATCTTATAGTTGATTGTGTCATTGACTGAGTTCTTCAATCACTGCCACCAAGCTACAAAGGCTTTGTGATGAACTATAATATGCATGAGATAAACAAAATAATTCCCGAGCTCTTCGCAATGCTTTAGGTCGCGGAGGTAGAAATCAAGAAGGAGCATCAAGTGTCGATGGTTAACAAGACCAATAGTTTCAAGAAAAGGGGCAAGGGAAAGAAAGGGGACTTCAAGAAGAATGGCAAGCAAGTTGCCACTCCCGGGAAGAAGCCCAAAGCTGGACCCAAGCCTAAAAATGAGTGCTTCTATTGCAAACGAACTGGTCACTAGAAGTGGAACTGCCCCAAATACTTGGCGGATAAGAAGGATGGAAAAGTGAACAAAGATATAGTTGATATACATGTTATTGATGTGTACCTTACTAATGCTCGTAGTAGCGCCTGGGTATTTGATGCTGGTTCGGTTGCTCATATTTGTAACTAGAAACAGGAGCTACAGATTAAATGAAGATTGGCTAAGGACGAGGTGACGATGCGCGTCGGAAATGGTTCCAAGGTCGATGTGATCGCCGTCGGCACGCTACCTCTACATCTACCTTTGGGATTACTTTTAGACCTAAAAATTGTTATTTGTTGCCAGCATTGAGCATGAACATTATATATGGCTCTTGTTTAGTGCGAGACAGTTATTCATTTAAATAAGAGAATAGTGGTTGTCCTATTTATATGAGTAATATCTTTTATGGTCATGCACCCTTAAAGAGTGGTCTATTCTTGTTGAATCTCGATAGTAGTGATACACATATTCATAATATTGATGCCCAAAGATGCAAAGTTGATAATGATAGTGCAACATATTTGTGGCACTGCCGTTTAGGTCATATTGGTCTAAAGTGCATGAATAAACTCCATACTGATGGACTTTTGGAATCACTTGATTATGAATCATTTGATACTTGCGAACCATGCATCATGGGGAAGATGACTAAAACTCCGTTCTCCGGAACATGGAGCAAGCTAATGACTTATGGGAAATAATACATACCGGTGTATGCGGTTCGATGAGTGTTGAGGCACGTGGCGGGTATCGTTATTTTCTGACCTTCACAAATGATTTAAGTAGATATGGGTATATTTACTTAATGAAACACAAGTCTGAAACATTTGAAAAGTTCAAAGAATGTCAGAGTGAAGTAGAGAATCATCATAACAAGAAAATAAAGTTTCTATGATCTGATTGTGGAGGCGAATATGTGAGCTACGAGTTTGGCCTTCATTTAAAACAATGTGGAATTGTTTCACAATTCACGCCACCTGGAACACCAAAGCGTAATGGTGTGTCCAAACGTCATAGCCATACTTTATTAGATATGGTGCGATCTATGATGTCTCTTACTGATTTACCACTATCATTTTGGGTTTATGCATTAGAGATAGTTGCATTCATGTTTAGTAGGGCACCGTCTAAATCCATTGAGACGACACTGTATGAACTACGGTTTGGCAAGAAACCTAAGCTGTCGTTTCTTAAAGTTTGAGGTTGCGACACTTATGTCAAAAGGCTTAAGCCTGATAAGCTCAAACCCAAATCGGAGAAGTGTGTATTCATAGGATACCCTAAGGAAACAATTGGGTACACCTTCTACCACAGATCCGAAGGCAATATCTTTGTTGCCAAGAATGGAACCTTTCTAGAGAAGGAGTTTCTCTCGAAAGAAGTGAGTGGGAGGAAAGTAGGACTTGATGAGGTAATTGTACCTTCTCTCAATTTGGAATGTAGCACATGAGATAAATCTGTTCTTGTGATGCCTACACCAACTAGAGAGGAAGCTAATGATGATGATCGTGAAACTTCATATCAAGTTACTACTAGACCTCGTAGGTCGAACAGAGCATGTTCTGCACCAGAGTGGTATGGTAATCCTGTCCTGGAAGTCATGTTACTAGACCTTGGCAAACCTACGAACTATGAAGAAGCTATGATGAGCCCAGATTTCAATAAATGGCTTGAGACCATGAAATTTGAGATAGGTTCCATGTATGAGTATAGAGTGTGGACATTGGTGGACTTGCCCGAAGATCGGCAAGCCATTGAGAATAAATGGATCTTCAAGAAGAAGCATGACGCTGATGGTAATGTCATCATCTACAAAGCTCGACTTGTCGCAAAAGGTTTTCGACAAGTTCAAGGGGGTGACTACGATGAGACCTTCTCACCCGTAGCGATGCATAAGTCAGTTCGAATCATGTTAGCAATTACCGCGTTTTATGATTATGAAATTTGGCAAATGGACGTCAAAATTGCATTCCTTAGTGGATTTCTTATAGAAGAGTTGTATATTATGCACCAGAAAGTTTTGTCGATCCCAAAGGAGCTAACAAAGTGTGCAAGCTCCAGCGAACCATTTATGGACTGGTGCAAGCATCTCAGAGTTGGAATATATGCTTTGATGAGGTGATCAAAGCATATGGTTTTATACGGACTTTTGGTGAAGCCTATATTTACAAGAAAGTGAGTGGGAGCTTTGTAGCATTTCTGATATTATATGTAGATGACATATTGTTGATTGGAAATGATATAGAATTTATGGATAGCATAAAAGGATACTTGAATAAGAGTTTTTCAATGAAAGACCTCGGTGAAGCTGCTTATATATTGGGCATCAAGATCTATAGAGATAGATCAAGACGCTTAATAGGACTTTCACAAAGCACATACCTTGACAAAGTTTTGAAGAAGTTCAAAATGGATCAGTCAAAGAAAGGGTTCTTGCCTGTGTTATAAGTTGTGAAGTTGAGTAAGACTCAAAACCCGACCACGGCAGAATATGGAGAGAGAATGAAAGTCATTCCCTATGCCTCAGCCATAGGTTCTATCATGTATGCTATGTTGTGTACCAGACCTGATGTGTGCCTTGCCATAAGTCTGGCAGCGAGGTACCAAAGTAATCCAGGAGTGGATCACTGGACGGTGGTCAAGAACATCATAAAGTACCAGAAAAGGACCAATGATATGTTTCTCGTTTATGGAGGTGATGAAGAGCTCGTCGTAAATGGTTACATCAATGCTAGCTTTGACACTAATCGGGATGACTCTAAGTCACAAACTGGATACATGTTTATATTGAATGGTCGAGTTGTCAGTTGGTGCAGTTCCAAGCAGTGCGTCGTGGCGGGATCTACGTGTGAAGCGGAATACATAGCTGCTTCGGAAGCAACAAATGAAAGAGTCTGGATGAAGGAGTTCATATCTGATCTAGGTGTAATACCTAGTGCATCGAGTCCAATGAAAATATTTTGTGACAATACTGGAGCATTTGCCTTGTCGAAGGAATCCAGATTTCACAAGAGAACCAAACACATCAAGAGATGCTTCAACTCCATTCATGAACAAGTCAAGGAAGGAGACATAGAAATTTGCAAGATACATACGGGTCTGAATATAGCACACCCGTTAACAAAGCCTCTTCCACGAGCAAAACATGATCAACACCAAGACCCCATGGGTGTTAGATTCATTACAATGTAATCTAGATTATTGACTCTAGTGCAAGTGGGAGACTGAAGGAAATATGCCCTAGAGGCAATAATAAAGTTGTTATTTAATATTTCCTTATTCATGATGAATTTTTATTATTCATGCTAGAATTGTATTGATCGGAAACCTAAATACATGTGTGAATACATAAACAAACATCATGTCCCTAGTGAGCCTCTACTTGACTTGCTCATTGACCAAAGATGGTTAAGGTTTCCTTACCATGGACATGAGTTGTCATTTGATAACGGGATCACATCATTAGGAGAATGATGTGATGGACAAGACTCATTCGTTAGCTTAGCATAATGATTGTTCAGTTTTATTGCTATTGCTTTCTTCATGTTAAATACATATTCCTTCAAGTATGCATTTATGCAACTCCCGGATAATGGAGGAATGCCTTGTGTGCTATGAAATGTCACAACGTAACTGGGTGATTATAAAGATGCTCTACAGGTATCTCTGAAGGTTTTTGTTGAGTTGGCATAGATTGACATTAGGATTAGTCACTCCGAGTATCGGAGAGGTATCTCTGGGCCCTCTTGATAATACACATCATAAGCTTGCAAGCAAACGACTAAGGAGTTAGTCATGAGGTGATGTATTACTGAACGAGTAAAGATACTTGCTGGTAATGAGATTGAACTAGGTATGAAGATACCGACGATCGATTCTCGGGCAAGTAACATACCGATGGACAAAGGGAATTATGTATGTTGTCATAACGGTTCGACCGATAAAGATCTTCGTAGAATATGTAGGAGCCAATATGGGCATCCAGGTTCCACTATTGGTTATTGACTGGAGAGGTGTCTCAGTCATGTCTACATAGTTCTCGAACCCATAGGGTCCGCACGCTTAACGTTCGATGATGATATAGTATTATATGAGTTATGTGATTTGGTGACCGAATGTTGTTCGTAGTCCCCAGATGAGATCCCGGACATGACGAGGAGTCTCAAAATGGTCGAGAGGTAAAGATTGATATATATATATATAGGACGATGGTATTTGGACACCAGAAGTGTTTTGGGGGTACCAGGTACTTATCGGGTCACCAAAAGGGGTTCCGGGCACCCCCGGCAAAAGACATGGGTCGCATGGGCCAAGAGGGGAAACGCACCAGCCACAAGGGGCTGGTGTGCCCCCCATATGGGCCGGCCTAAGGAGGGGAACGAAAGGGAGAAGGGAAAGGAAAGTGTGGATTAGGATTCCCACTTCCTTCCCTCTCCCCCCTCTTTCCTTCTCCCTCGGTTAAATATGGCAGGGGGCGCCACTTGGGGAGGACCCCAAGTAGGATTGAGCCTACTTGGGGTGCCTCCTGGCACCCTCCCCTATCCCTCCCACCTATATATATGTGGGGGGCACCCTAGCACACACCGGATCAATCATTAGCCATGTGCGGCGCCCCCTGCATCGTTTACTCCCCCGGTCATATTTTCATAGTGCTTAGGCGAAGCCCTGCAGAGATCACTTCACCATCACCGTCACCACGCCGTCGTGCTGACGGAACTCATCTGATACATTGACGTCTTGCTGGATCAAGAAGGTGAGAGACGTCACTGAGCTGAACATGTGCAGAACACAGAGGTGACGTGCGTTCGGTACTTGATCGGTTGAAGCATGAAGAAGTTCGACTACACCAACCGCGTTGTGAAACGCTTCCACGTACGGTCTACGAGGGTACGTAGACACACTCTCCCCCTCGTTGCTATCCATCTCCATGGATAGATCATTGTGTGTGCGTAGATTTTGTTTTTGTTTTTCCATGCATCAATTCCCAGCACATACCGCCTTAAGAGGCACTAAACTGTATAATCTTCGGTCAATTGTTGCACGTAGGTTGCACCGCAATGCGGGCAATGGTGATTTATATGGAGGAATTTATGCCTCCCGTGTAGCTGCAAGTCTAGGGGTCTCGCCTAGACCCAATGTTCCCATATTAGCTAATAAATACTTAGAATTTGAGGCAATGTAGCACCATGATTTTATTAAGGACCATACTCATAGATTTTATTATAACTTGATACTTTATATATACCGTGTTGTCTCTGTTATTTTGCCTACACCTATTCTCTTTGACTTTCAGAGCAAGCAAAGATATTTTATCCATGAGAATGAAGCACGTGAGTACAACGCGGTAGTGGAGGCCGCTCGTCTTGCTGCGGAGGCGGCACAGAACGCCACCACGAGCTATCACTTTGATTATTGTCCAGACCAGTGGTGGTGATTACCAAGTGAGGCCAAAAGCCTAAGCTTGGGGGGTATGTTTTCTCACTGACGTTACATTCATGTTCACACATTCATTCCAGTTGTCGGTGTTCATCCTCTTTCATTGTATATCCATGTTAGTTTTATTTTCGCTTTTTCTTCTGTGTTTGAAAAACTTGAAAAATCCAAAAATATTTGTTGCTTCTTTTCGGTTTTTCTTTCTTGTTTAGTAGTTTTTTGTATTAAAAGAAAACCCCAAAAGATTTTTGGTTTCTTATTTTGCTTGTTGGGAGCTTTTCCGTGTAAATAGTTTTCCTCACTTTTCATTTTTTTCCTTCATTAATTTGCTTTCTTCAGAAAAAATTAAAAACTCCAAAAATATTTCACTGTGTTTCTCTAAAACTCTTTTGTTTTATTTGAGTTGTCATAAGGAGAAGACTGTAACGCCCCGGACACACCCGTTGATGGTCGTTACTCCTGGCGGGATCTAGATTGGCCTCACAGATCAATACTAGTCTTTTCTGCGCACTTTGTTCTCACTCGTGCGCACCTCGGAGCAACTTCCCGGTTGGTCACCCGTCTTGAAACTACTGCAAGTTGAGCACGCTTAACTTTGGAGTTTTGTCCGAATGGGCTCCCAGAAAAGAAGGAATTCCTTATTGATATGAGTAGTCTATCATTCCTAATAGGCCGGGCTATCACATACACCCCCACTCAGAGTAACCGACGTCCTCGTCAGGCCGCATGAACGTTCCCTCTTGGCACATACATCTGTGCATCTGGTCCGACACATGTTCCATGTCGTGTGCCACGACGGGTCACAAATGTCATGCACAACATGACAGTGCACCTATCCGCAAACATCCATGTAACCGTGAGGGTCAGCACTAATACCAACTTGTAACGCCCCGGACACACCCACCGGTGGTCGTTACTCCTGGCGGGATCTAGACTGGCCCCACAGATCACCCGGGAGCAACTTCCCGGCCAGTCACCCATCGTGAAACTACTCCAAGTTGAGCACGCTTATCTTTGGAGCTTAACTTGTCATGCCCAATATGTGATCCTATCCGAGAGGAACTCAAAGGTCCCACCAAGGATAGAGCCGCATATTGAAGACGCGTTTCAACGTGGATATCATTACAACATACCATGTACTGAATAGATGAGAATACAAGATAAAGGCTTACACTCGCCACAAGCCACAACATGAATACATGAATATATGAATACATCAATACATAGCAATCATCATACAGAAGAGTAGGATCCGACTACGGATGAAATCAAACGAAAAAGAAGAATGACATCCACCCTGCTAATCCCAGGCTCCCGACCCGGAACCTATCCCTTGATCAAAGAAGAAGAAGCAGAAGAACTCCAAAACAAGCAAGCATCACTCTCACGTCAAAGTATCGCTTTACCTGTACCTGCAATTGTTGTTGTAGTAATCTGTGATCCATAAGGACTCAGCAATCCCATTACCATGGGTATCAAGACTAGCAAAGCTTAATGGGTATGAAATGGATAAGTGGTGAGGTTGCAGCAGCACTAAGCATTGTATGGTGGCTAACTTACGAGTACAAGAATAAGATGAGAAACTACACAAATGGTCGCAAAATAGCAAAGATCAAGAAGTAATCCTGGACTACTTACGTTCAAACATAACCCCATCGTGTTCTCTTCTCGACTCACTCGAAAAGAGACAGTCACAGTTACACACATGGTTGGTGCATTTTATTTCGGATCTGGTGTCAAGTTCTCTACAACCGGATATTAAAAATTCCCATCTGCCACATAACCGCGGGCACGGCTCTCAAAAGTTTAAACCCTGCAGGGGTGTTCCAACTTAGCCCATGACAAGCTCATGATCCGCGGAGACAATCCTCCATCTCAGGACCCTCCGATCAAACTCGGAATCTCGGTGCACAAGACATTTCAACAATGGTAAAACAAAACCAGCAAGACCTCCCGACGTGCCGACACCCTGATAGTAGCCGCGATTATCTCATCCCGGTGCTCTAGTTTGGACCAACACTCATGAGGAGCACTGGCCCAGCATTGTTAATTAAGTCCTCGGGACCCGGGAAGTCCCTATGCAAGTTTTAGTTGCTATCAGGCAAATGGTAAAACCAATGTTGGGCCTTGCTGGAAGAGTTTTATTCAAAGCGAACTGTCAAGAGGGGCCCATAAACCCTCACCGTGTTAGGGACGCAAAATCAAGGAACATAACACCGGTATGACGGAAACTAAGACGACAAGAGTGGAACAAAACACCAGGCAAAAGGCTAAGCCTTCCACCCTTTACCAAGTATATAGATGCATTAATTAAATAAGAGATATTGTGATATCCCATGATATCCATGTCCCAACATGGAACAACCTGCAACTACACCTACAACTAGCAATGCTATAATAGGGGCTGAGCAAAGCGGTAACATAGCCAAACAATGGTTTGCTACGATGGTGGAAAAGGTTAGAGGCTAACATGGCAATTTGGGAGGCTTGATAAACAAGTGGTAGGTAGCACGACATAGCGATAGCATCAAGACAACTAGCATAGCAAACATAGTAGTGAGATCCAAGGTGACGGTCATCTTGCCTGAAATCCTGCTAGGAAGATGACCGAGTCCATGAAGTAAACGAACCAACATAGTCGAACGGATCCTCACAATCGCAACGTTACCGGAACTATCGAGATGAAGCACAACCAGAAAGAAGCAAACAACGTGGTAAACCAACAAGCATAATCATGGCATGATGCACAACCAAGTATGGTGCATGTCCGGTTTAATGAGGCATGGCATGGCAATGTGCAACAATCAAATACTACAAATTAAGTGGAGCTCAATATGCAATGAGTTGCATATTGACAAAACACCACATTCAATTATTTAGTTCGCTCTTGTTTATGTACCCAGCAATATTAAATGTCGTCAAACATGGCAAGAGGTGAAGCATAATAAAACTAGACATTTATGCAAGTTTAAATGAGGCCGGAAATAACAAACAACAATTCCGGAAAATCCCCATGTGCATATTTTGAATTTGCTACTGTTCTGCCCTAACCATAGATTAAAGTTGTTAAACATCAAAATAAAGTGCACCATGTTAATCTATGCATTTTTCTACCCCATTTACATATAAAGTTTATTTAATTCGGAGCTACGGTTAAATTGTTATGAAATAAATCATTTTAGCATGGCATTTATGCAATTTAAATGCAAACAACAATTTAAACATTTTAAACATGGATGAAAGTAGCATATTATGAAACTAGATGAAAATCTAATCATTTTACATGTTTGAATCATTTTAATCTGATGCACGGATGTGGAGTTATTAAATGCATGAACATGAAGGGTTTTTCTGCAAATCTGTAAAACCTAGGATAAATGGATAATTCGTCCCGTAGGAAAAAAACATGTATCGGGCCGAATGGATTGACTGGGCATTATTTCACTATTAAAATTCTTTTGTTTTCTTTGAGTCATCGTATGGAGAAGACCACGGTGAAATTGTTGAGTGGCTCTCATATGCATTATTGTTGATCTAAAAGAGCCAATATTACCTTGTCTTCTGAATTACGTTTGTGCCCTTAATTGGAACCCACTACTCAAATTTGCTCCTAATTCCATAGTGTGCTCAAATTTGCCCCTCTTCTGTTAAGTGCGGTTATAGAAATGCCCTTCCTTACATTTTTCGCCCGGTCAAAGGCCATTGACCGTTAGATTTTTCTATACGCGCACTTAACGATCAAAGGCCCTTGACTGGACGGAAAATGTACGGAAGGGCATTTCTATAACCGCATTTAACAGAAGAGGGGCAAATTTGAGCACACTTCAGAATTAGAGGTAAATGTGAGTAGGTGCTTCGAGTTAGGGGCTGAAATGTAAATGACCCTTGAATAAAATGTTTGCAGATTCGAGCTTAATCCACAACACTCTTGCACTATTATTATTTCCATATCATTTGGTCGTGCAAGTGAAAGGCAATAATGATGATGATTTGATGAAGTGATTGTGGCAAACAAAAGTTGGTATGAACTATCCTTGTTTTTATTTTTGTAAACATGTTTAACTCGGTATCCTTGATTCAGCATATTATGAGTCAACATGTTTATGATGACAATTAGAGATCATAGTTGCTCATGCCATGCTTAAGTAGCTAGGAGTGGATAATGATTTATCTTGAGTGTCAAGATGCATTAAAATAGTTATGATGCAGTATGTTAGTATTGTATCCTCCTCTAAAATTTTCAAGTGGCTTGACTTGGCACATGTTCATGCATGTAGTTGATTCAAAACCAAAATAGCTTCATTTTCATGGTGTTTATATCCTACTCATGCTAGTATTCAATGTTAATTATTCACAATGCATGATTATGACCATTGTCGCTCTCTAGTTGGTCGCTTGTCAAACTATTTGCTAGCCTTCACTTGTACTAAGCGTGAATGTTGCTTGTACATCTAAATCCTTAAACCAAAGTTGTTCTAGATGAGCCCGCCATATCTACCTATATGCGGTATGACCCTTCCGTCCTAAGTAAATTTGCATGTGCCAACTCTAATCATTCAAATAATCATCTATTTTGTGTGCCCTTACCGCTCATGGAGCGACAGGGCGCGGTTAGTATCTGCCCTTACCACTCATGGAGCGACAGGGTGCGGTTAGTATCTTCCATGCTAAGTGGGTTATTATCACGATGGGTGTTTATTCACTTGTCATTGCATGAGAGAGGCTAGTAATTGGGATTTCCAGTCCGTAATCAAAATAAGAAAAAAAATATAATGAAACAAACTCCCCGGAAAGTTGTTGGTATGGAGGGCACCCATGAATTCGGCTAGCCATGGCTTGTGTTTGTTGGTTGAGGGGGAGTAAACTTTACCTTTACACTTGGGAACCGCCGATAATGTGTTTAGCATGGAAGATATCGAATATCCTCGGTCGTAATGTTGACAGGAAAGGCATGCCTCCCAAAATTGTATTCATTTCTGATTTAAGCTTCAAGCTCTGGCTCCTCTGCAAATCTATGCTTCCCTCTGCGAAGGGCCTATCTATTTACTTTTATGTTATTTACTTTTATTGTTGAGTCATCACTTTCTCAATTAAAGCACCAGTTGTGAGAGCACTATTGTCATTCTTATGCGTTGTGTATAGTTAATATTGTGTGTGTCATGACTGGATCTCTTCTACCATGAATTGCAATTTTTAGTCACTCCTTGAACTTTGGAGGTGCTCTGCATTTATGTTTTGTGGTCTCAGAAAGGGCTAGTGAGATACCATGTTATCATATTATATCCTGATTGTTTTGACAAATTGTTGGCATTTGAGATATGTTATTATTGCTCGCTAGTTTATTATGCCATTGATATGACTAAATGTGATTTCTAAGGGTTATCATTTGCATGGTTAGTTCATGATCTTTGCTAAAAACTTCAGATACAAGAACAAAGAGTTTGTAAAAGTTTTTCTTTATCACTTTTAGTTTGTCAATTGAATTGATTGAGGACAAGCAATGAGTTAAGCTTGGGTAGTTGATATGTCTCTGCCGTATCTACTTTTCCAAATATTTTTGCTCTTGTTTTGGACTCTAATTTGCATGGCTTGAATTAAACTAACTCAGACTGACGCTGTTTTCAGCAGAACTACCATGGTATTGTTTTTTGTGCAGAAATAAAAGTTCTCGGTGTTGGACTAAACTTTTTGGAGATTTTTATGGAATATATCAAAAATACTGGAGAGAAAATCCACCAGAGGGGGCCACCAGTTTCCCACAAGGCAAAAGGCGTGACCACCGCCCTGGCGCACCCCGATGCCTTGTGGGGCCCATGTGGCTCCGCTGACCCTAATCTCAGGCCCATAAATTCCTTTTCCCTGAGAAAATATAAGAGAAGAAGTTTCAGTGCGTTTTACGATATGGAGCCACCGCCACCTCATGTTCTTCAACAAGAGGGCTAATCTAGAGTCCATTCGAGGCCCCGGAGAGGGGGATTCGTTGCCATCATCATCACCAATTTAATGATACTCACCATCAGGAGTGAGTAATTCCTTTGTAGGCTTGTTGGACGGTGATGGGGTTGGATGAGATTTGTCATGTAATTGAGTCAATTTGTTGGGGCTTGATCCCTAGTATCCACTATGTTCTGACATTGATGTTGTTATGACTTTGTGAAAGTGCAACTAATCCCCGGGTGGTTTTGGTAATTAATAACAACATATACATCATTGATCTAATATTCATTGCAAATAGATTTTAGAAAAAGATCAAAGATTGGCATGGCAAGGACTAATGGATGTGAACCCCTCAAAATGTCAAAGACCAGGATTGGCAACTCTAAGACTCTACATTTTTGGTTTAGTGATCCAAGATCACATTGAGTCCCTTAGGAAAGCCAATACTATTAAAAGGGGATGAGGTATTGAAGATGAGATTGTTGCTCAAGTGCTTAGTGATATTGCTTCAAAAACCCTTAGTCATTTTCTTCATAAACACATCTATCCAAACCCTAATTTCCTATCTTGGCCCCACCAATATCATCCACTCTGGACCCACCAAGATGAACCTATACATTGCCACTGCCAAACCCTAGCAATTCGGTTTGACCAAAGTGGATCTTGGTCCCACTGAGATGGCCTGACCAAGTTTCTATGATGACATTGTTTCTCTTTGGAAACACAGAGTTGAAACAACTGTAAATTCTGAGACTGGGTTTTCCCCAGCTATTGCACTTTGGTCCCACCAAGTTGTTCCACTTCGGTCCCTCCGAAAAGCCCAACGTTCATATCTTTTACACTAATTGGTCTCACCGAGTTTATATTCGGTCTCACCGATTTGTGTCAAAAGTGTGCAATGGTTAGATTTTGGGTGAAGGATATTTATACCCTCGACCCCCACCTACTCTCTAAGAGAGCCATTAGAATGAAACACAACTTCCATCATTCATTTTTTGAGAGATAACCCCCTACTCATGTGTTGAGATCAAGAGATTCCAATCCTACCATTTGAACATTGATTTCTAGCCTCCTCAAGTTGATTCCACTCCAATCCTTGTCCAAACCAAGCCAAATATGTGTGTGAGAGAGATTGAGTGTTGAGGAGACTATCATTTGAAGCACAAGAGCAAGGAGTTCATAACCAACACAACATCTATTACCTTCTGGAGAGTGGTGTCTTCTAGATTGGTTAGGTTTCATTTGGGAGCCTCCAAGATCATGTGGAGTAGAACCAAGGAGTTTGTAAGGGCAAGGAGATCGCCTACTTCATGAAGATCTACCCGAGTGAGGCAAGTCCTTTGTTTTTTCAATCACTAGGCTAGTCCCTCGTGGACGTAAGCCATGGTGGAATATACAAGGTTGCTTCTTCGTGGACCCTTCATGGGTGGAGCCCTTCGTGGACTCCTGCAACCGTTACCCTCCATGGGTTGAAGTCTCCATCAACGTGGACATACAATAGCACCACCTATCGGAAGCACGCCAAAAATCATCCTATCTTCATTGCATTTGAAATCTCCAATCCCTCCTTTACATTCTTATGCAAAGTCTTTACTTTCCGCTGCACAACTCTTAGACCAGCATGTGTAGGGTGTAGTTGACTTGGTAGAATTGGTAAAACTTGCCCACAACTAAAACTGGGAAAATGATAAGTTTTTATTTGGTCAAGTAGTCTAATCACCCCCTCTAGACATACTTTCAGTCCTACAAGTGGTATCAGAGATTTGGTCTCCATTGCGTGTATGTGATGACCCACAAGTATAGGGGATATATCATAGTCCTTTCGATAAGTAAGAGTGTCGAACCCAACGAGGAGCAGAAGGAAATGATAAGCGGTATTCAGCAAGGTATTCTCTGCAAGTACTGAAATAAGTGGTAACAGATAGTTTTGTGATAGGATAAATTGTAACGAGCAACAAGTAACAAAAGTAAATAAAGTGCAGCAAGGTGGCCCAATCCTTTTGTAGCAAAGGACAAGCCAGAACAAACTCTTATAATAGGAAAAGCACTCCCGAGGACACATGGGAATATCGTCAAGCTAGTTTTCATCACGTTCATATGATTCGCATTCGATACTTTGATAATTTGATATGTGGGTGGACCGGTGCTTGGGTGTTGTTCTTACTTGAACAAGCATCCCACTTATGATTAACCTCTATTGCAAGCATCCGCAACTACAACAAAAGTATTAAGGTAAACCTAACCATAGCATGAAACATGTGGATCCAAATCAGCCCCTTATGAAGCAACGCATAAACTAGGGTTTAAGCTTATGTCACTCTAGCAACCCATCATCTACTTATTACTTCCCAATGCCTTCCTCTAGGCCTAAATAATGGTGAAGTGTTATGTAGTCAACGTTCACATAACACCACTAGAGGCTAGACAACATACATCTTATCAAAATATCAAACGAGTACCAAATTCACATGACTACTAATAGCAAGATTTCTCCCTTGTCCTCAAGAACAAACATAATTACTCACAAAGCATATTCATGTTCATAATCAGAGGGGTAATAATATGCATATAGGATCTGAACATATGATCTTCCACCAAATAAACCAACTAGCATCAACTACAAGGAGTAATCAACACTACTAGCAACCTACTAGCACCAATCCCGGACTTTGAGACAAGAATTGCATACAAGAGATGAGCTAGGGCTTGGAGATGAGATGGTGCTGGTGAAGATGTTTATGGAGATTGCCCTCTCCCGATGAGAGGAGCGTTGGTGATGACGTTGGTGATGATTTCCCCCTCCCGGAGGGAAGTTTCCCCGGCAGAACAGCTCTACCGGAGCTCTAGATTGGATCCGCCAAGGTTCCGCCTCGTGGCGGCGGAGTCTCGTCCTGAAAAGTTCCTTCTTATTTTTTTCTCATCGAAAGACTTCATATATGAGAAGATGGACGTCGGAGAGCCACCAGGGGGGCCACGAGGTAGGGGGCGCGCCCTAGGGGGGCGCGCCCCCCACCCTCGTGAGCAGGGTGTGGGCCCCTGGCCTTCATCTTTGGCGAGGATTTTTCTTTATTTGTTTTAAGATGTTCCGTGGAGTTTCAGGACTTTTGGAGTTACGCAGAATAGGTCTTTAATATTTGCTCCTTTTCCAGCCCAGAATTCCAGCTGCCGGCATTCTCCCTCCTTATGTAAACCTTGTAAAATAAGAGAGAATAGCCGTAAGTATTGTGACATAAAGTGAAATAACAGTCCATAATGCGATAAATATCGATATAAAAGCATGATGCAAAATGGACGTATCAACTCCCCCAAGCTTAGACCTCGCTTGTCCTCAAGTGAAAAGCCGATAACAATAAATATGTTCTCATGTTTAGAGGTAGAGGCATCGATAAAAATAAAAATACGGACATGAAGGCATCATGATTATTCTCATAGCAGCAACGTATATATAGCTTTTGTCATATGATTACTTATGTTCAAGTGATGATTTATTCACAATGCAAAAGTATAAATCATAGACCTTGTTGGGCTCCGACAAACTATAATCTCAGTCATTGAAGCAATTGCAATTTATCATAACATCGGAAAGAGTCTATGTCAGAGCTAAAAAGCAAGTGCACATACTCAACTATCGTTTAGTCCTCCATAATTGCTAACACTCACGCAATACTTGTGGTTACGAAGTTTTAATCGGACACAGAGAAAGATAGGGGCTTATAGTTTTGCCCCACAACCTTTTACCTCAAGGGTAATGTCAACAATAATGGTTCATGCTCCCCTAGATCCAGTTAGATATATATACCATGTTCTTTCCAACATGCTGAGCTTGCCAAAGGATAAAATGAAAAAGAAAAGGTGAAGATCACCATGACTCTTGCATAAGGTAGAAGATAATAATAAAGGATAGGCCCTTCGCAAAGGGAAGCAGAGGTTGCCATGCGCTTTTATGGTTGGATGCACAAAATCTCAATGCGAAAGAACGTCACTTTATATTTCCCCTTGTGATATGAACCTTTATTATGCAGTCCGTCGCTTTTATTACTTCCTCATCACAAGATCGTATAAAGCTTATTTCTCCCACACCAATCAATCATACATATTTAGAGCAATTTTTATTGCTTTGCACCGATGACAACTTACTTGAAGGATCTTACTCAATCCATAGGTAGATATGGTGGACTCTCATGGCAAAACTGGTTTAAGGGTATTTGGAAGCACAAGTAGTATTTCTACTTGGTGCTGAGAATTTGGCTAGCATGAGGGGGAAAGGCAAGCTCAACAAGTTAGAGGATCCATGACAACATACTTTATCTCAGATATAAGAAAGACATAACTCATTATGTTGTCTTCCTTGTCCAACATCAACTCTTTAGCATGTCATATTTTAATGAGTGCTCCCAATCATAAAAGATGTCAATGATAATATATCTATATGTGAAACCTCTCTTTCCTTATTACTTCCTATTAATTGCAACAATGACCAAAGCTATGTCTGCCAACTCCCAACAACTTTTAGTCATAATACACTTTCTATGTGAAGTCATTACTCTCAATAAGATCAATATGAACTCTTTGTTTCTTTTTATTCTTTTTCTCTTTTCTTTTATTCACCCAAGATCATGGCGAAATAATCAAGCCCTTGACTCAACACTAATCTTTATTATATATAGCTCACGGACTCGATTACATAGAGAGATCATAAAGCAAACTCAAAACTAGATCATGCCATAAACTTTATTCTACTAGATCAAGATACTACTAATAGGATCGAACTAAGAAAAATGGTAAAGATAGGAGTTGTGATTGTGACACGATACCGGGGCACCTCCCCCAAGCTTGGCAGTTGCCAAGGGGAGTGCCCATATGCACGTGATTATATCTCCTTTGTCGGTGAAGAAGGTGGTGGTGATGTAGGCTTAGTTGATGGCTTAGGCTTCTCCCTTAATTTGCGCTTGAGGACGGCATTTTGATCCCTTAGATCATCAATCTCCCACTCCAGGGTTAATATCTTTTTGCATAGGTCCTGCTTATTTTCCTGCAAGAGATGAAAAGGGATAAACTCGAACTTGGGTTTCTTTACCCTATCAGGGAGACTTGACTTTTTGAACTCCACGTGCATGTCCCCAGGTTGAGGTAATGGTGCTTCATCTTCATCTGAGCTTGTCTCCTCCTTCCCCTTGGGTTCATAGTCCTCTTCTTCCTCCGTGGTCCATCCATCATGTTCCACATCTCCATAGACCTTTCGATTTGCTAAGTAATCATCCACATAGCTTTCTCCTTCCGAATCCTGGGAAGACATGTTGATTTAATCTGCAACGGGACAGCTCGAAACGAAAACAGAGGATATTTGCGTGATACGGGAGTCAAAACCTTCGGGAGAATATATAATGAATTTTTTACGGACCAAAATACGTATCATGCAAGAAAACAGAGTCCGGAAGGCACACGAGGTAGGGGGCGCGCCCACCACCCTCGTGGGGCCCTCGTGTCCTTCCCGGACTGCTACTTATTTTTCTATTTTTCTAAATAATCCAAAACGGAGAAATATTGCCTTAAAAATTGTTTTGGAGTCGATTTACTTACCGTACCACATACCTATTCCTTTTCGGAGTCTGAAACGTTCCGAAAAGTGTCTCTTATGTATTCCTCCGGGGTTACGGTTTCTATAATATTGGTTTCAACATTTATGGGATTACCTAAGATATAATGTTTGATTCTTTGACCGTTTACCACCTTCGGATTTGTGCCTTCAAAGTTGTTGATCTTTATGGCACCAGAACAATAGACCTCTTCGATAACATAGGGGCCTTCCCATTTAGAGAGAAGTTTTCCTGCAAAAACCCTTAAACGAGAGTTGTATAGCAATACATAATCACCTACGTTAAACTCATGCTTTTGTATCCTTTTGTCATGCCATCTTTTAACTTTTTCTTTAAATAACTTGGCATTTTCATAAGCTTGGGTTCTCCATTCATCAAGTGAGCTAATATCAAATAACCTCTTCTCACCGGCAAGTTTAAAATAATAATTGAGCTCTTTAATAGCCCAATACGCCTTATGTTCTAGTTCGAGAGGTAAGTGACATGCTTTTCCGCAAACCATTTTATACGGAGACATACCCATAGGATTTTTGTATGCAGTTCTATAAGCCCATAATGCATCATCAAGTTTCTTAGACCAATTCTTTCTAGACCTATTAACAGTCTTTTGCAAAATTAATTTGAGCTCTCTATTGATCAACTCTACTTGACCACTAGACTGAGGGTGATAAGGAGATGCAATTCTATGATTAACATCATATTTAGGAAGCATTTTACGGAAAGCACCATGAATAAATTGTGAGCCACCATCAGTCATTAAATATCTAGGGACTCCAAACCTCGGGAAAATAACTTCTTTAAGCATTTTAATAGAAGTGTTATGATCAGCACTACTAATTGGAATAGCTTCTACCCGCTTAGTAACGTAATCAACAGCAACTAAAATATGTGTGTATCCATTAGAGGCAGGAAAAGGTCCCATATAATCAAAGCCCCAAACATCAAACGGTTCAATAACAAGAGAATAATTCATAGGCATTTCTTGACGTCTACTAATATCACCAATTCTTTGACATTCATCACAAGACAAGACAAACTTACAGGCATCCTTGAAGAGAGTAGGCCAATAAAAACCAGATTGCAATACCTTATGTGCAGTTCTATCTCCAGCGTGGTGTCCTCCATAAGACTCGGAATGACACTTGCATAGGATCTGTTCTTGTTCATGCTCAGGTACACAACGTCTAATAACACCATCTGCCCCTTCTTTATAAAGATGTGGGTCATCCCAAAAGTAATGTCTTAAATCATAGAAAAACTTTTTCTTTTGCTGGTATGTGAAGCTAGGTGGTATAAACTTAGCAACAATATAATTAGCATACCATGGAGTGCTATGAGAAGTACTTATAACATTTAATTGTTCATCAGGAAAGCTATCATTAATAGGTAGTGGGTCGTCAAGAATATTTTCTAACCTAGACAAGTTGTCTGCAACGGGGTTCTCAGCTCCCTTTCTATCAACAATATGCAAATCAAATTCTTGTAGCAAGAGAACCCATCTAATAAGTCTAGGTTTAGCATCTTTATTTTCCATAAGATATTTAATAGCAGCATGATCAGTTTGAATAGTTACTTTAGAATCAACAATATAAGATCTGAACTTATCACAAGCAAATACAACTGCTAAGAGTTCTTTTTAAGTAGTAGCATAATTTCTTTGAGCATTGTCTAGAGTCTTACTAGCATAATGAATAACATTTAATTTCTTATCAACTCTTTGCCCTAGAACAACACCTACAGCATAATCAATAGCATCACACATAATTTCAAAGGGTAGGTTCCAATCAGGTGGCTGAACAACAGGTGCAGTGACTAATGCTTTCTTAAGTATTTCAAATGCTTCTACACAATAATCATCAAAGACAAATGGTATATCTTTTTGCAATAAATTAGTCAGAGGCCGAGAAATTTTTGAGAAGTCCTTAATGAACCTCCTGTAAAATCCAGCATGACCAAGGAAACTTCTTATACCTCTGATGTCCTTGGGACATGGCATCTTTTCGATAGCATCAACCTTGGCTTTGTCAACTTCAATACCTCTTTCAGAAACTTTGTGCCCCAAGACAATACCTTCATTAACCATAAAGTGGCACTTTTCCCAATTCAAGACAAGATTAGTTTCTTCACATCTCTGCAAAACTCGATCAAGATTGCTCAAGCAATCATCAAAAGAGGAACCATAGACGGAAAAGTCGTCCATGAAAACCTCACAAATCTTTTCACAAAAGTCAGAGAATATAGCCATCATGCATCTTTGAAAGGTAGCAGGTGCATTACATAAACCAAAAGGCATACGTCTATAAGCAAAAGTACCAAAAGGGCATGTAAAAGTAGTCTTTGATTGATCTCTAGCCGACACAGGTATTTGAGAGAAACCAGAATAACCATCTAGAAAGCAATAGTGTGTATGTTTGCATAATCTTTCTAGCATTTGATCAATAAAAGGTAAAGGGTAATGATCTTTCTTAGTAGCTGTATTTAATTTGCGGAAATCAATTACCATCCTATAGCCTGTGATAATTCTTTGTGGAATCAATTCATCTTTATCATTAGGAACAACAGTAATACCTCCCTTCTTAGGGACACAATGGACAGGACTTACCCACTCACTATGAGCAACGGGATAGATTATACCTGCCTCCAGAAGCTTTAGTATTTCTTTTCTTACCACTTCTTTCATTTTAGGATTCAGATGTCGTTGAGGATCACGAACTGGTTTGGCATCTGCTTCCAAATTTATTTTATGTTGACATAGAGTGGGACTAATGCCCTTAAGATCATCAAGACTATATCTAATAGCAGCACGGTGCTTCTTTAGAGTTTTCAGTAATCTTTCTTCTTCATGATCTGAAAGGTTAGCACTAATAATAACAGGATATATCTTCTTTTCATCAAGATAAGCATATTTAAGATTATCAGGCAAATGTTTAAGCTCAAACACGGGATCACCCTTGGGTGGAGGAGGATCCCCTAAAATTTCAATAGGCAAGTTGTGTTGCAGAATAGGTTCCTGTTTAAAGAATACTTCATCTATTTCCCTTCTTTCATTCCTGAACATATCATTTTCATGGTCTAGCAAATAGTGTTCTAAAGGATCACTAGGAGGTACGGCAATAGAAGCAAGACCAATAATTTCATCCTTACTAGGTAATTCTTCCTCACGATGTTGTTTACTAAATTTAGAGAAATTAAACTCATGAACCATATCATCCAATCCAATAGTAACAGCATTCTTTGTGCAATCTATGGTAGCACTGACAGTATTTAAGAAGGGTCTACCAAATATAATGGGACAAAAACTATCTTGTGGGGAACCAAGAACAAGAAAATCAGCAGGATATTTAGTTTTCCCACACAATACTTCAACATCTCTAACAATTCCAATTGGTGAAATAGTATCTCTATTGGCAAGTTTAATTGGGACATCAATACCTTCTAACTCAGCAGGTGCAATTTCATTCTTAATTTCTTCATATAAGTCAATAGGTATTACACTAGCACTAGCACCCATATCACATAAGCCATGATAACAATGATCTCCTATTTTAACAGAAATAATAGGCACGCTTACCATAGGTCTATGTTTATCTTTATCACAAGGTTTAGCAATTCTAGCAGTTTCACCTTTGAACTGAATAACATGCCCATCAATATTATCAGACAAGAGATCTTTAACAATAGCAATATTAGGTTCTACTTTAACTTTCTCAGGAGGTGTATAAGTTCTAATATTTCTTTTATGAACAACAGTTGAAGCTTTAGCATGATCCTTTATTCTAACAGGGAAAGGTGGTTTCTCAATATAAGAAGTAGGAATAATGGGATCATTATAAGTGACAGTCTTTTCTTCAACTTTAATAGGTGCAGCTACTTTTACTTCTACGGGAGGATGATATTTAAACCACTTCTCCTTAGGGAGATCAACATAAGTAGCAAAAGATTCACAGAAAGAAGCTACTATCTCAGAGTCAAGTCCATATTTAGTGCTAAACTTACGGAAAATATCGGTGTCCATAAAAGATTTAACACAATCAAACTTGTCGGCGTTCTGGGAACGGGGGTCCCCAGACTTGCCTGCCTGCGGCCCGCGGCGTGGCTCAAGTGGGGGCCCAACACGGCCCATCTTCATCAAGCACAAGACTCAAGACCCTCGCGAGGGGCCAAGCCTCGCGAGGCGGACGACACGGCGCATCCTCAGGCATAGCCTCCTCAAGCTGGCTCGGGAGGAGGCGGAGAGTTCAAGGCGGGGTACCTCGCGAGGTGCCCATGACGCAAGCCATGGCGACTCAGGGCACCAGGCGGTTACCAGCGCGCGCAGCGTCCTTCTTTCCTCTTTGGTGCAAAGGGGGCAAGCGCAGCCGCGGAGTACCGAGGCATCAGGCAAAGGTTGCCATTTCGGTGCAACAAGACCAGGACCAAGCGGACTACGAGACGGAGGTCACCATGGAGCCCAGCACGGCGTCGCCGTAGAGCCTTTCGCAGGCGAAGACCACCTTTAGTCAGGGTAAGAGTACTTGTTGTCCCCCTTCAAATTAGCCCGCCATTGTTGGCTTCCTTCCCGCTCGATATTTGGGAAGAGGACCAGGGCCTCTATAAATAGGGACCGGCCACTCGCATAGCAAGGGGTTGGTTGGTCCGGCTAGAAAGTAGAGAGAGAAAGAGAGAGAGAGAGAGAGAGAGAGACAAAGAGAAGGTGACCGAACTCCTCCCAGTAGTTCGTCGCCCCAGCTAAGAACAGACCCTCGCGAGGCTGTTCTTCCTTGTATTGTTCATCATCACCAGCCCCAGGAGGCAATCCATCCACCGCACACTGGAGTAGGGTATTACACCACAATGGTGGCCCGAACCAGTATAAATCTTGTGTCTCTTGTGTGATGCTTTTAGTAGTTTAGCTCTTTGCGAGACGGGGAGGTAGAAGGCGTAATATCCGCGGGCACCCCAGTGTTCGAACCTTAAGGGTCTGCCGGAACCCGAGATCCGACATTTGGCGCGCCAGGTAGGGGTGCGCCGGAATTCCTCTTCCACCACTCCGTGCCCCGTCACGTCTTCATCACCATGCCCGGCGACCAGGAGGGCAACCCCGACCCATGGGCTGCGTGGCCCAAACGCACGGAACCGCTCGCCTCGGGCGACCCCGCACCCCAGGCAGCTCGCGGTCCGCAGGGCGCTGCGGGCCGCGGGCAACGCGGACAGACTTCGGCAACTCTTACGCCGTGGCAGGCTCGGTCGGCAGCAAGGGCCTCCAATCACGCCGCGACAACGACACCATACACCCGCCGAGAGCAAGCGAACTCGAGGGCGGCGCTCATGGTGGCCCGGGAGCTGCTGCGGTGCAGGCTGCTAGAGGGCGGCCACGACGTGCTACTGGAGCGAGTGGCGGAGCTCCTAGGCTTCGCCGCCTCGGGGGCACACCCCTTCTCCACCCAGCTCCCATCTCAAGCCCAGGGCGACCCGCACGGGGGCTCCGCGCACGCCCGCGGGCTCCAAGGCTACTCCGGCGCCAGTGAAGCTGTCAGCGCCGGACCGGTGGCGGCGCTGCCCCCGCCCCCGGCCCGCAAAGGAGAGCGACTCGACGCGACCCATGGCCCCGGAGGGCGGCCGCGTTGCCACCCCGTAGCAGGCATGACAGGTGGGGCCGCATGGCATGCGGGGCATCACGGCATGGCATACGGGATGACGGCGACGGAAGAGTACGTGCCCCTCATGGTGGACCAAGGACACCCTCACAAGGACGGACAAGGCTCGCTCCTCGGCCCGGGCTGGGAGGACGAGGCAATGGAAGCCGAGCCCTTGCAGGAGCTCCGGGACGAGCCCGCTGGCCACGCTGGAGGTAGCGATCGCCGGGCGCCGCTAACTCTTCAGGGGCAGGTATACGCTAACCATGGATCGCAGGAGGTGCAGGTCGCCGCGGCGAGCGGCTGCCCCGCTCCTGCAGTCTCCCACCCCTCGGGAGGAGGGTGCAGGGGACTGCAGGGGAGGGGCCGGGATCCGACATGACCACTTCAGCGTTCGGAGCAAGGCGTTCTCAGGAGGTAGGCCCTCTGCTGGGGAGGTGCCTCAGGGCCTGCCCCTGGCAGAGGACCCGTGGTCGTCGGGGGAACCGCTGGCGACCGCTCTACCGCATCGGGCGGCGTCCTAGGTTCCGGTCGTTGCTGATGGCACTAGAGTGTGGCGCAAGGCGGGGCCCTCGTCTGGCGATATGAAGCAAGGCCAGTACCTGTGAAGAAGGCCCAGTGCCTGTGAAGCTCGCCGCCCCGTGACACTCTCACATAATAATGAGTGGGGCTGTACACGCCCCGGAGTCTCAGGGGTGTCGGCCTCAGGCCCTGGGGCTCCCTCTCACGCCCAGTGGACAGCACTTAGCTTCGCGCTGGTGAGAAGACGTCCAAGACTAGATTAGGTGCCGGACGCGGCCTTTTGTCTGCCTTTTGTTGCCTTTCCCTTTGGTTGTAGCTTTTCTCTCACTGGATTTAAGTTGGATTCGAATTTGAGATTTGCCTGTGTTCGGGGAAGGGGTGCTTATTCTCGCTCGAGCCGTTTCTCGCGTTCTGGTTACCGCTCCGTCACAGCTGCCTCCCCTCGCGAGCCCCTCGCGAGTCGGGTCAGGTCTGGCTCGTGCGCAACCCAGACTGCCGCTGTTACTCCCCCTCGGGAGGATTTTCGGGTGCCTGTGGAGGTTGTCCTGTTTCAAAAAGGCCCAGAGCCTGTGAAGCAAGGCGAGTGCCTATGAAGCCCTTGCGCTAAGGAAAAGGCCCAGAGCCTGTGAAGCAAGGCGAGTGCCTGTGAAGCTCTCGCGCTCGAGGAAAAGGCCCAGAGCCTGTGAAGCAAGGCGAGTGCCTGTGAAGCTCTCGCGCTCGAGGAAAAGGCCCAGAGCCTGTGAAGCTCTCGCGCTCGAGGAAAAGGCCCAGAGCCTGTGAAGCAAGGCGAGTGCCTGTGAAGCTATCGCGCTCGAGGAAAAGGCCCAGAGCCTGTGAAGCAAGGCGAGCGCCTGTGAAGCTCTCGCGCTCGAGGAAAAGGCCCTGAGCCTGTGAAGCGAGGCGAGTGCCTGTGAAGTCATTGCGCTCGGGAGAAGGCCCAGAGCCTGTGGAGAAGGCCAACGCACGAGAAGTTTATCATCAGCGACGATCGCACATCCTGAGAACCCAATTAGAAAGCGCCCAAGGCATCGCGCCCTCCTGCAGGCCGCCTCGGAACCAGCGCGGGGCAAAGGTAAATCAGCCCACCATCAGGCATGAGCGCAATTTGATTACTACTGATATGATGGACACAGGTTTTTACATGAGGGGCTTCCCCTCCCAAAATGCTCTCACAAGCCACCAGGTCAAAAGCCTGAGTTCTATTCATGCAGGGTGAAAAAGACAAGAGCGATACGCACTCAGTCGGACCAATCCCCCAATGCGTCCCCGGGGGCACCTCCTGAGCCTTCGCCGGAGTCGCCGAGCTCGCCATCGCCGCCCGCGTCGCTGCCGGCGGCGTCAGGGTCGCTCGCCGCGATGTCCTCGTCAGCACCCACGACCATGTCGACATCGTCCGAAGCGAAGGCCCTGACAAGGGCGTCCACGTTATCCTCCACCCAGCACGCCAAGTCATCTCGGACGGCCTGGGAGACTGGGGCGATGACAGCGTCAAAATCGAAGCGGGGATTCATGTTCTGGAGATGGCTAAAGACACGGGAAAAGGCGCGCTTGAGCAAGGCGCAGCTCCTCTCCTCCACCAACCTGTCGGCCCTGACCGACTGTGCCTCCAGCTGCGTCACTACGGCGGTGAAGAACTGCAAGTTACCGGCATAATTGATCGTGTGTGGTTTGCCGACGGACGCCTCGCAGATGTTGCCTAAGGCCACGTTGGCCCTCTCCCTGAGCGTGGTGAGCATGGGGCCAGGCGCGTGCTCCAGGAGTCGCCGCTGGCGTATTTCGTCGGTGTTCTAGCGCTCAACGGCCTCGGTCTCTTCCATCCGCTGGCGAGGACGGAGCACCTCGGCTTGAGAGGTGGCCAGCTCCTTTTGCGCTGCCTCAAGGGCGGCCCGGGAGGTGTCGGCCAGCCGCGTTGCCTCGTCCCGTTGGGCCCTCAGGGCTGCGGTTCTGCCTTCGGCTTCGACCCGGATCATCCCCAGCTTCCCCTCGAACTCATGCTCGAGGCCGTGGCGCGCCGTCGCCACCCGATGGCAGACCTCCTCCAAGACACGCGCTTCCTGCGCAGCTACATCGTTTTCTGCCTGCATCACTAGGCGCTCCCTCGTCTCCAGCCGCTCGTACTCACAAGTGCGTTCAGCGGCTTCCACCGCCAACGATTCCTCGTGCTTCCGAAGCTCAACTGGGTCACCGGAAGCCACCTCCATCGACGCGAGGGCTGCCTCGTGCAGCTCCGCTTGCTCCTCCAGCGAGTGGCATCGGGCCAGGAGCTCGCAAGCCCGCTCCTCCGCTGCCTCTCACCACCCGTCAGCTCTCCGGGCCTCCTCGGTGGCCTGGGAGCGGGCCACTCGAGAGGCCTCCAGCGACGCCTTCGCCTCTTCATCATCAAGGTCACGTTGGTGACGCGCGAGGGTGACGGCAGCCTCCAGCTCGCGCCTCCCTGCGGCCAGGCGCAGACCCTCGGCCTCCAGGCGAGCATCTTCAGCGGCAAGCTCTTCCCCAAGCAAGTCCACCGCGTCGGCCGCTCGTCGAAGGAACCCTTGGCGGCGAGTGCGGCGCTCCCGGGAGCGCTCAAGCACATCTTCCACGCTATCATCCGCCCCAAGCAAGCGCCGGGGGCCGCGAGTCATCGTTCCTCCTCCGGGCAGGGGGCTGGGGGCTGGCGCCCTCGCGACGGCCGGACGCACCACACCAGAAGCCCGACCAAGGGCCAGCCCGCCTCCAGATGAGGGGCGCAAGAGGCACCTCAACTAGTCACAGTCCCTGACCAGACGAGAAGCCCACGGCAAGCTGGCTATTCCCCGAGAGGGCCCGCGAAGGAAGATCGCCGGAAGTGACGGGCCACGGTGCACCTCGGGGTGGTTCGCCCCTTCCGACGCCCTCACCACCAGGGCAGAGCTGCTCGGAGCACTTGAAGACGGTGGAGGGGACGAAGCTAAGGGAGGCGGCACCTCGGCGACTTCCGTGATCTCAGTCGGAAGGGGCCTGCAGAGCAAGGATCAGCGAAAGCAACAAGAGGATCAGGAGTCACAGAGGAAAAAGACTTACTCGTCAGTGGTGAAGTACTTCCTGCGCTTCAGCACGCGACGAGGGGAGTCATCACCCAGAGCCTCCCTCTTCCTCCGGAGGGCCTCGAAGTCCACGCGAAAGCGGCCCAAGAGAAGAGCGCAAGGATCAACCTGCCACGAGGGCGAAGCACCAGAACGGTCCGCGTCGGGAGCGCCCGCCTGGCGCGTGCCATCCATCACCTCGCCAGAGGGCGAGACTAGGGCCTCCAAGGCCTCAGCCCTGGGCGCTGGAGGCGGCTGCCTACCACCTTCAGCCGCAGCGGTACGGGCCTCAGGAGCTATCCCCTCGCGAGCGGCACTGGGCGCTGCCACCTCCTCAGGAGCCCCCTCGGCCTCAGGCGCCTCCTGCCTCCTTGCTCCGCCGCTTGAGGAGGAGTCGCCTTGGCCGATTGGGAGGGGAGTCACCACTACAGGGTTCTCGCGAGGTCCTTGGAGGCCGGCGGGGCGCAGCCCCTACTCATCAAAGACGGGCATCTGCTTCACGAAGTCAGCCCTGCTCTGGCAGAGATACAACAAGGCCCCTCCCTGCCGGATGTTGCCAGGATTGGGATCCCCGACCAAGGTCAAGAGCATCGACTTCAGCGCCGCGGGAGCCAGGTCTTCTTCCTGGAGCCTCATGTCGTCCTCGCGCCCCCGGAAGGCCCACATTCGGCGAGAGTGGCGCTGCAGGGGAGCGACGCGGCACAACAGAAACTCCTTCACCACTTTGGGCGCTGTCACGCCGAGTTTCCTCAGGAACGTGAAGCAGGTCCACACAAAGACAAGCCGAGGGTTCTTCAGCGTCTCCTGGCCCCAACCCGAATTGGGGACAGCAGGCGAGGTCGGCTCCGATAGCAGGGGGCTGGGCACCCCTGCGTCCACGTACAACCACCGCTCGCGGAACCCGGCCGCGGGCTGGGAAGGTTGAAGTCAATTCCAGATGCCTCGGTCTCACGCTCGGCAACAAAGCTCGCGCATGCCCAGCGCTGGGAGGGATCGACAAGACGCAACGAGAAGAAGTGGCGCAGCAAGGCAACCGAAGGAGGGATGCCCACCATGGCTTCGCAAACGAAGGCGAAGACTGAAAGGAGGGTGATGGACTCAGGACTTAGATGCATCAAGTGGATCTGATAGTGGGAAAGCACGGCATTGAAGAAATCGGAGAAGGGGGGAACCAGACCCGCCCACAAGGCGTGGGTAAAACACGGGACCTCGGTTGCTGTCCTGTCAATGGAGAAGTGGGACGCGGGCCAAGCAGTCGTCCTCCCGCACTCATTGAAGACGGTGGCCAGGGCAAAGCTGTCCCTGCCCAGGCAATCTTGATTGAGCATGATCGATTGGCTGGCGGCGGGGGCCACCGGTGGCGGCACACAAGACGGAGGCATGGGTTTCTCCTCTCTCTCCTTCCTCGTCGGAGTCATGGCGATGGGAAGGAGGGGGAAGATTCGAGATTGGATTGAAGGCGGGAGCAGGCGTCTGAAAGAAGGAAGAACAGGGACGCCCGAGCAACAGGAAGGAGAGCGGCTGTGTACAACTACCAGTCCGTCTAGCAAGGCGCACAATAAGGAAGCGTGGGGGAACGGTGCCGCCCACGTCCCATCAACCGCCACGCAGCGCTTCGCCCTTGCCCTCTCGCCTCTCGGCACGGCCAAGTCCGTGAGCGCCTTGGGCCCGGGGGCTACTATCGGCGTTCTGGGAACGTGGGTCCCCAGACTTGCCTGCCTGCGGCCTACGGCGTGGCTCAAGTGGGGGCCCAACACGGCCCATCTTCATCAAGCACAAGACTCAAGACCCTCGCAAGGGGCCAAGCCTCGCGAGGCGGACGACACGGCGCATCCTCAGGCATAGCCTCGTCAGGCTGGCTCGGGAGGAGGCGGAGAGTTCAAGGCGGGGTACCTCGCGAGGTGCCCATGACGCAAGCCATGACGACTCAGGGCACCAGGCGGTTACCAGTGTGCGCAGCGTCCTTCTTTCCTCTTTGGTGCAAAGGGGGCAAGCACAGCCGTGGAGTACCGAGGCATCAGGCAAAGGTTGCCATTTCGGTGCAACGAGACCAGGACCAAGCGGACTACGAGACGGAGGTCACCATGGAGCCCAGCACGGCGTCACCGTAGAGCCTTTCGCAGGCGAAGACCACCTTTAGTCAGGATAAGAGTACTTGCTGTCCCCCTTCAAATTAGCCCGCCATTGTTGGCTTCCTTCCCGCTCAATATTTGGGAAGAGGACCAGGGCCTCTATAAATAGGGACCAGCCACTCGCATAGCAAGGGGTTGGTTGGTCCGGCTAGCAAGTAGAGAGAGAGAGAGACAAAGAGAAGGTGACCGAACTCCTCCCAGTAGTTCGTCGCCCCAGCTAAGAACAGACCCTCACGAGGCTGTTCTTCCTTGTATTGTTCATCATCACCAGCCCCAGGAGGCAATCCATCCACCGCACACTGGAGTAGGGTATTACACCACAATGGTGGCCTGAACCAGTATAAATCTTGTGTCTCTTGTGTGATCCTTTTAGTAGTTTTTCTCTTTGCGAGACGGGGAGGTAGAAGGTGTGATTTCGGCGCGCACCCTAGTGTTCGAACCTTAAGGGTCTGCCGGAACCCGAGATCCAACAAAACTTAGGTGTCATACCTGACTCCTTACCTTCGTCGAGGTCCTAATCTTCAGAGTTGCGTTTAATTCTATCCAATAAATTCCATCTGAATTCAATAGTCTTCATCATAAAAGAGCCAGCACAAGAAGTATCGAGCATGGTGCGATTGTTTTCAGAAAGCCGGGCATATAAATTTTGAATAATCAGTTCTCTTGAGAGCTCATGATTGGGGCATGAATATAACATTGATTTAAGCCTCCCCCAAGCTTGAGCGATGCTTTCTCCTTCGCGAGGCCAGAAATTATATATATAATTGTGATCACGATGAACAAGATGCATAGGGTAATACTTTTGATAAAATTCCAACTTCAAACTTTTATAGTCCCATGATCTCATATCATCACATAGCCTATACCATATCAATGCATCTCCCTTCAAAGATAAAGGGAAGACATTCTTCCTAGCAACATCATCGGGTATACCTGCAAGCTTAATTAATCCACAAACTTCATCCACATATATTAAGTGCTCATCAGGATGCTTTGTTCCATCTCCTGTAAAAGGCTTAGCTAGCAGTTTTTCCATCATACCCGAAGTAAATTCAAAAGGAGTTTCATTTTCAATAGGTTCAGTAGGTTGAGGAGCAACTCTTTGCTCTACTGGACGGGGTGAAGATACCCCGAACAAGCCCCTCAGAGAATTACTTTCCATAGTAACAAGTGACAGTAAATTTCAGCACACTATATAAATTTTTCCTTACCAAATGCCACCTACCAAAGGCGCTACACTCCCCGGCAACGGCGCCAGAAAAGAGTCTTGATGACCCACAAGTATAGGGGATCTATCGTAGTCCTTTCGATAAGTAAGAGTGTCGAACCCAACGAGGAGCAGAAGGAAATGATAAGCGATTTTAAGCAAGGTATTCTCTGCAGGTACTGAAATAAGTGGTAACAGATAGTTTTGTGATAGGATAAATTGTAACGGGAAACAAGTAACAAAAGTAAATAAAGTGCAGCAAGGTGGCCCAATCCTTTTGTAGCAAAGTACAAGCCGGAACAAACTCTTATAATAGGAAAAGCGCTCCCGAGGACACATGGGAATATCGTCAAGCTAGTTTTCATCACGTTCATATGATTCGCGTTTGATACTTTGATAATTTGATATGCGGGTGGACCGGTGCTTGGGTGTTGTTCTTACATGAACAAGCATCCCACTTATGATTAACCTCTATTGCAAGCATCCAGAACTACAACAAACGTATTAAGGTAAACCTAACCATAGCATGAAACATGTGAATCGAAATCAGCCCCTTACGAAGCATTGCATAAACTAGGGTTTAAGCTTCTGTCACTCTGGCAACCCATCATCTACTTATTACTTCCCAATGCCTTCCTCTAGGCCCAAATAATGGTGAAGTGTTATGTAGTCGACGTTCACATAACACCACTAGAGGCTAGACAACATACATCTTATCAAAATATCAAACGAATACCAAATTCACATGACTACTAATAGCAAGACTTCTCCCTTGTCCTCAGGAACAAACATAATTACTCACAAAGCATATTCATGTTCATAATCAGAGGGGTAATAATGTGCATATAGGATCTGAACATATGATCTTCCACCAAATAAACCAACTAGCATCAACTACAAGGAGTAATCAACACTACTAGCAACCTACTAGCACCAATCCCGGACTTTGAGACAAGAATTGGATACAAGAGATGAACTAGGGTTTGGAGATGAGATGGTGCTGGTGAAGATGTTGATGGAGATTGCCCTCTCCTGATGAGAGGAGCGTTGGTGATGACGGTGGTGATGATTTCCCCCTCCCGGAGGGTAGTTTCCCCGGCAGAACAGCTCTGCCGGAGCACTAGATTGGATCCGCCAAGGTTCCCCCTCATGGCGGTGGAGTATCATCCTGAAAAGTTCCTTCTTATTTTTTTCTCATCGAAATACTTCATATATGAGAAGATGGGTGTTGGAGAGCCACTAGGGGGCCCACGAGGTAGGGGGCGCGCCCTAGGGGGGGCGGCCCCCCACCCTCGTGAGCAGGATGTGGGGCCCCTGGCCTTCATCTTTGGCGAGGATTTTTCTTTATTTGTTTTAAGATGTTCCGTGGAGTTTCAGGACTTTTGGAGTTGCGCAGAATAGGTCTCTAATATTTGCTCCTTTTCCAGCCCAGAATTCCAGCTGCTGGCATTCTCCCTCCATATGTAAACCTTGTAAAATAAGAGACAATAGCCATAAGTATTGTGACATAAAGTGAAATAACAGTCCATAATGCGATAAATATTGATATAAAAGCATGATGCAAAATGGACGTATCAGTATGGTACAAACTTTGCTAGTTGGAAGCATAAGATGAAAATGCATATTCTTGGTCCTAAGCCCGTCGTTTCGGTGGTTGTTTGTGTTGGCTTGCCAGGTGAATTCTTTGAGGATGGTAAAGAACTGGATCATGGAGCAACCATGGTAGAATTGAATTCGTTGCAATAAAAGACTCAAGCATGTGACATTCTCTTCAATGGTTTGTGCCCTAAGAAGTTCAACAAGATTAGCTACCTCAAGAATGCAAAGGAAATTTGGGATACTTTGGTTGCTATGCACGAAGCTATCGAGTCCGTCAAGGAATCCAAGTTGGATGTGCTTCAAAGTCAATTTGACAAGTTCAAGATGAAGGATGGTGAAGGAGTCACCGAAATGTACTCTAGACTTGCTCTCATCACCAATGAGATTGCCGGCTTAGGAAGTGAAGAGATGTCCAACAAATTCATCATCAAGAAGATCCTTAGAGCCTTGGATGGAAACTATGATACCATGTGCACTTTGATCCAAATGATGCCCAATTACAAAGATCTCAAGCCCACAGAAGTCATTGGAAGAATTGTTGCTCATGAGATGTCAAGTGGTGCATACAAAGCTTCAAGTGATGCTCCTACAACTTCAAGTGACAAGCTAGTATCCAGTGAGGAATTAAGCCTAATGGTGAAGAACTTCAACAAATTCTACAAGAATAGAAACAAAGAGAGAAGCTCCAACTCAAGGGAAATATGAGCAAAGATCATCAAGTTGTGACCATAATTGCTACAATTGTGGAAGACCCGGACACTATTCCAATGAGTGTACGACACCTCACAAGAAAAGAGAAGACTCTGTCGGATTTCGGGTTCTGGCAGACCCTTAAGGTTCGAACACTGGGGTGCGCGCGGAGATTACGCCTTCTACCTCCCTGCCCCGCAAAGATCTGAAACTACTAAAAGAACTACACAAGAGACACAAGATTTATACTGGTTCGGGCCACCGTTGTGGTGTAATACCCTACTCCAGTGTGTGGTTGGTGGATTGTCTCTTGGGGTTGATGATGATGGATAATACAAGGAAGAACAGCCTCGCGAGGGTCTATTCTTGACTGGGGCGATGAACTGCTAGGAGGAGTTCAGTCACCCTTCTCTCTCTCTCTCTCTCTTACTGTCTCTCTGCTTTGTTCTCGCTTGTCGACCGTCCCGAACCACTATAACTCCTCCCTGAACCGAACCCCCTTGCTATGCGGGTGGCTGGTCCTATTTATAGAGGCCCTGGTCCTCTTCCCAAATATCGAGCGGGAAGGGAGCCAACAATGGCAGGAAAATTTGAAGGGGGACAGCAAGTATCAACTATCCTGACAAAAGCAATCTTCGCCTGCGCAAAGCTCTGGTGATGACGCCGTCTTGGGCTCCCCGGTGACCTCCGTCTTGTAGTCCTCCTGGTCTTGGTCTCGTTGCACCGAAACGGCAACCTTTGCATGATGCCTCGGTACTCCGTGGCTGCGCTTGCCCCCTTTGCATCAAAGAGGAAAGAAGGGCGTTGCGCGCGCTGGCACCCGCTTGGCGCCCTGAGTCATCATGGCTTGCGTCACGGGCGCCTCGCGAGGTACCCTGCCTTGATCTCTCCGCCTCCTCGCGAGCCAGCCTGATGAGGCCGTGCCTGAGGAAGCTCCGTGTCATCCGCCTCGCGAGGCTTGGCCCCTCGCGAGGATCTTGAGCCTTGTGTTGATGAGGATGGGCCATGCTGGGCCTCCTTTGAGCCACGTTGCAGGCCGCAGGCAGGCAAGTCTGGGGACCCCCGTTCCCAGAACGCCCACAGTAGCCCTCGGGCCCAAGGCACGCCCGGACTTGGCCGTGCCAAGAGGCGAAAGGGCAAGGGCGAAGCGCCGCGGGCCCTAAAAGCCTGCGGCCTTGGGCGCCACGTGGCGGTTGATTAGACACCAGTGCCTCAGCAATCGCGCGGGTCGATAAAAGAGCGGCGTCTGCCCAGACCTTGCCTTTTGCTTTCTCCGGTTGCTGCTCAAATCCCCTTTCTTGCGCCTCCCCTTTCTTCCTCCAAACCTCCAGATCTACTCCGGCTGCGTGATCTAGGAAGCCATGGCGCCTCGCCAGCCTCCGGCCGAAGCTTGGTACTCTCCCGCTCTGGACTCGCCGAATGTGTCCATGGCTGGCCTTGCCCGGCTGTGCCAGATGGCAGCGGCGCAGGGCATCAACTGGATGAAGGTGCTCAAGGTCGGCTCCACCACCCCTGAGGGCCGAGGGAGCACCTTTTATCCTCTCTTTGTAAGCTCCATTGCTGCGGGCCTGGTGCCTCCGTTCTCCGAGTTCTTCTCTGTCCTTCGCCATTACAACCTGCAGGCTCTGCATCTCCACCCCAACTCCGTCCTTCTTCTGGCGATCTTCGCTTACTACTGTAAGGCCCACGTAGGGGTGCAGCCTTCAGTGGCCTTGCTACGCCACTACTTCTCCCTCCGGGTCACTCGCGGTTCTCCTTCCACGTGCGCGGGCTTTGTCGCGTACGGTGGCACCATTGCCATCTCGAATCCCGAGAAGAGGGTTGAGGGTTTCCGGAGCAAGTGGGTCTTGGTAGATCCCGGGCGCGTCCATCCTAGGCTGATCTTGCCTGCGGAGCCGCCCGCGAGCTCTGGTGACTGGGGCCGAGTGGAGCTCATGGACCCCCGCGCAAAACTGGTGTTGGAGAAGATGGACGCGGACTTGAGGCCGGCCAGCATGGCGGCGGCGAAGTTGACCGGTGCGTCGCTGCTGAAGGAGTTCCTGGAGCACCAGCTGGCTCCACTCCGGCGCTACTCACCTCCGATGTGGAGGCCTCATCCGAGCCCCGCGACCTGGAGCGGTGAAGATTTGGCCGCGGTCCTCCAATCTCTGGTCGGGGGCGAGGTGGCAAGGTTGGAGGGCGCTCCCAAGCCCTTGTTCCTTCGCGACCATTGGGAGCAGGTGGTGAAGTCCATGCCCATTTTTAACGGGGACGGGCTCGTGCCCGTGGCGGCTTCCGAGGGACCGGTGGACGTACCCTCCGGCGACTCCAGCAGGGAGGAGGACGAAGAGGAGCGGGGAAAGGGCCCGGACTCTGAGGCGACCGATGGAGAGTCGCGGGCTCCCCTCCCTCGGTGCAGGCTCCGCAGTCTCCGCCTTTCTTCAAGCGATGATGACGAGGAGGGAGACGAGCAGGTCGGCGGGAGCTTGCTCCCGATTCCGAAGAAGGACAGGACCGGGCTAATCTCCCGCGAGCATGCCCCCGCCCCGAAGCAGTCTACAGACGCGCCCTCTGCTTCTGAGGTCGACCCTTCCAGCCGGCTGTCAGGCATCAAGTTTGGCCGGAGGCTGCCCGAGCTCACCGGCGATGACCCGTAAGTGCCCGACCCTTGTCTTTATTTCTTGTTCCCCTGCCGAGGTTTGACGTTCACATCTCTTGAATAGGCTGAAGCCCGTGGCGAAGAAGCTGAAGGGGGCTCCTGAGGCTCCATCCGCGGCAGCGCCTCCGCTTGCGGAGGAGGGTGATCATGGCGCGCGAGCTTCTCCTGCCCGGTCGTCTTCGTGAGGCCAGGCCGAGCTGGCTGGGGCGAGCGCAGCCCCCGTGGCCCAAGCGACTCCTGTGGTGCCTTTACCCACTGCCGCCACTACAGCCGCTGGGGTGCAGTAGGCTCCACCCCAGGACGCGGTGGTCCTGCCGTCGCCGCCTTCTTCCTCCGTTCCAACGACTGTTGTTTCTCCAACTCCTCCTGCCATCCTGGAGCATGCTGTTGCTGGACTAGACCGGCTACGGCAGGATCTTCTTGGCGCCGACCCTCGCCTGGTAGCCGGGCGCTTGGAGCTGGCTTCAGGATGGATTCGCTCCGACGCCTCGATCTGGGCGGCGCTGGTTCAAGCCTCGATGGCCTGCGACGAGGATAGGCAGGCCATCCTTGAGACGAAGGCTGCTCGTGACGCAGCCCTGGGGGAGGTGGTTGAAGCCCGCAGTCGTTGCAAGGCGCTGGAGGATGAGCTGCAAGGCCTGTGGGACCAGCTCACGAAGGAGGTTCGTCTTCGCCAGGAGCAAGAAGAGGGCATGAAGGCTCGCGAGACGACCATCGAGGGCCGGGAGGCCAAGCTCAAGAAGCGCTGCGACCGCCTAAGTGCGCTGGGGGAGGAGCTGGAGGCGACGAAGGTCGAGCTGGGCTGCAAGGCCAAGGTTCTTGTCGAGGATCGCATGGCCTTCGCGGACATGGAGAAGAAAGCTCGCGCTTCGCTGAAGATGCTCTACGCCAGTGGCCTGGAGAGCCCGCTGGCCGGCGCTGAGGACGGCCCCGCCAAGCTGCTTCCCTTCCTGGTTCATGCCCTTGAGGATGTCACCCTTGGCCTTGGCCCCACGGCCGAGACCGAGGCGCGTGTCTTGTCTTCTGCTGCGCTGACGCGGGTCTTCACCCACATCTACCTTTGCGACCCTAGCGCCGACCTCGACAGCCTGCTGGAGCCAGTAAGCGGCGAAGGTGCTGCCGCCGCTGCCGAGGCCGTGAAGGGCCGCGCGGAGGCTCTGCTGGGGAAGTTCCGGGCCTTTAGCACCAAGCCGAAGCAAGATGCTTCCGGTTCTGCTACTCCTTGAGGCGGGGCCACCCGCGCTGCTCCACCGCCGCCAAGTCACTCCGCTACTGCTCCTGCCCTGCTTTTAATTCCTGCATCATGTATCATGCCTCAGGGAGGCGTTTAAACTTGCGTTTGGTATTGAGACAACAGTATGGACTGTAATATTTGCTTTTAAGTTCCTTGAATTTTATGCTTTCCCTCCCTACTTGCTTGTGTTCTACGCCGGCAGAGCCCAGCCCAGCACGTACCTCACCTAGCATTAGCCCCGACCGGAAACCAGGACGGGACCACAGGAGTGAGGGGCTATGGAGCCAGTTAGGCTCCTGAGTCGCGATGCTCAGGAGTCCCCCTTGGCGCACGAACAACAAGTAGGGACGTGTGATGTAGGTGAATCTTCCGTTTTACGTCTGTAGAGCCCGACTCCGCGTGTACCTCACCCAGCATTAGCCCCGACCGGAAACCAGGATGGGACCAAAGGAGTGAGGGGCTACGGAGCCAGTTAGGCTCCTGATTCACGATGCTCAGGAGTCCCCCTTGACGCGCAAACAGCATGTGATTAGGTGAGATGCGAGTGGGACCACCGTTCTACGTCTGCAGAGCCCGGCCCCGCGCGTGCCTCACCCAGCATAGCCTTTCGAAACTAAGGAGTGAGGGGCTACGGGGGCCAGTTAGGCCCCTGAGTCGTGATGCTCAGGGGTCCCCCTTGACGCTCAAATGGCCTTCATACCTTGGCTCCGCTCGGGGAGAGGCGCGCGACGAACCAGGCCCGAGGGGTCTGGCTGGGTGGCGTACGTCCGGGCGTGACCCAGGCGCAGCCCCCGTGCCCAGCCCCCCGCGCGGCGCTCCCGGGGGGAGGCGTTGCGATGAGGCTAGACCCTGAGCTCTGGGCTCCCTGAGGTTGATGCGGCCCGGGGGCCACCCTTAGTTGAATATCACCAGCGCGGAGCATAGCGCTTCCGCATGTGTACGGGCATAGCCGCTCCTCGGCAGTGTCGTCAGCCAGCACGGAGCAAGGTGCTTCCACTGGTACGTGGGAGGGGGCTCCCCTCTGGGAGGAGCCCCCGGGGCGTGTACAGCCCCGCCCTGACGCGTGGCCGGCACGGTAGGGCTAGGTGACGTGTATCTGGGCACCCGTGAGCCAGCACGGGACTCACGGGGCCCTACCTCTAGGCGGGTTGCGCCTGGCACTGGGCCTTATCTTGTGTTGTGTTCCTGCAAATCTGGTTAGATGCCGGCACTCTACGTCCTCAGGTCCCGGCCCTCGAGCTTGTCTCAGCCGTCGCTGGTATGCCAGGTCGCGATGCCGTGGACATAACGAAAGGGTGAGGGCTGGAGAGCCAGTAAGAGCCCTGAGTCGCGATGCTCATGTACCCCCCCCCCTTTAACGTGCAAGTGGTCGACATGGAGAAGAAAAGGTGCCGTGGGCAGGCATCAAGTAATCATGCATGATGGGCGAATGCATAACCGGAAATAAACGCTAGGGAGATACATGTCGCTGGGCCTGGCCCGAGCGACTTGGGGATGATGCAGCCCGAGGGGCGCCCCCAACAAAGCAAGCTAACGACATGAAGTAAAGGGATACATACCACAGGGACGGACCCACGTGGCCTGGGAACGATGCGGCCCTGGGAGGGCGCTCCTAGCTGGAAATGAAACTTGTAAGATGTCACCTGAGGGTGTCGACAGTGAAGGGGTGTCGGTTCAGCAGACTCGGTAGGCTGCGGAAGCCGATCCTCACGAGCCCCCAGGCCCAGGGGCCTCGGGTGGCTCCGGAGGCACTGGTAGCTCTTCACGAATCATCTCCATCTCCGCCAGGGCTGCGGAACGCCTGTCTTCTTGAGCGTCCATGATGCCCCTCATGAGGAGCTGGCACTCAGCAACCACGCTCGGCAGGCTGTAAGGCATGTGAACGTAGCTATGGGGCGGACCCCGGCAGCGCCCCACTCGCGAGGGCCAGAGGCGCTCCATCGTAGCCGCTTGGTTCAGCCCTGGTACATCGACGTAGACGCGCAGCCCACCATCCGCGCCTGGATGGGGAGCCGCAGCCGGCAGACGGCGGCAACCTCTCATGATCCTTGATTCTTGTAGTTCTTGAATGGCTTTGTCGACGAGCTCCTGCGGGTCCAACCTTCCTTGCCTTGCTCCTTCTTGAGGGAAACGTGCTCCGAAGCACGCCTCCATGTGGTGCCCAAGCGCCTCCCTCATGACCCTGGCCAGGTCGGTGGCCCTCCAGGGGAGAGCCCCCGAGCCCTGCCTAAGGAGGGCGCTGGGCGCGCTTTCCTATATGATGGAAGGAGGCTCCCCCTGGGCAGACACGGGCCCTGAGGGGCCTACCTCCCGAGGGGCTGGTCCGGACGATGTCTTCTTCTTCTTGGGGGTGGCCTTGGGAAGCCTCCTGCTTCCGCGATCCGGGTCTTCCAGCGACGCGACCTGAAAGGCTCGCTCCAGGGAACACACTGTCGGCGTTCTGGGAACGGGGGTCCCCAGACTTGCCTTCCTGTGGCCTGCGGCGTGGCTCAAATGGGGGCCCGGCGCGGCCCATCTTCATCGACACAAGACTCAAGACCCTCGCGAGGGGCCAAGCCTCGCGGGGCGGATGACACGGCGCATCCTTAGGCGCAGCCTCATCAGGCTGGCTCGCGAGGAGGCGGAGAGATCAAGGCAGGGTACCTCGCGAGGTGCCCATGACGCAAGCCATGACGATCGAGGGTGCCAGGCGGGCGCCAGCGCGCGCAGCATCCTTCTTTCCTCTTTGGTGCAAAGGGGGCAAGCGCAGCCGCGAAGTACCGAGGCATCAGGCAAAGGTTGCCATTTCGGTGCAACGAGACCAAGACCAGGAGGACTACGAGACGGAGGTCACCATGGAGCCCAGCACGGCGTCACCACAAAGCCTTTGGCAGGTGAAGACCAACTTTAGTCAGGATAAGTGTACTAGATGTTCCCCTTCGAATTGGCCAATTGTTGGCGCCCTTCCCGCTCAATATTTGGGAAGAGGCCCAAGGCCTTTGCCTATAAATAGGACCAGCCACCCGCATAGCAAGGGGGGGGGGGTGGTTCGTTCGGTTTGCAAGCAGAGAGAGTGAGTGAGAGAGAGAGAGAGAAGGGTGACTGAACTCCTCCTAGCAGTTCATCGCCCCAGCCAAGAACAGACCCTCGCGAGGCTGTTCTTCCTTGTATTGTTCATCATCACCAGCCCCAGGAGGCAATCCACCAACCACACACTGGAGTAGGGTATTCCACCACAACGGTGGCCCGAACCAGTATAAATCTTGAGTCTCTTGTGCAGTTCTTTTAATAGTTTAGATCTTTGCGAGACGGGGAGGTAGAAGGCGTGATCTCCACGCGCACCCTAGTGTTCGAACCTTAAGGGTCTGTCGGAACCCATGATCCGACATTTGGCGCGCCAGGTAGGGTGCGCTGGAATTTGACTTCCTACCGCTCCGCCTCCTGTCGCATCGTCATCACCATGTCCGGCGACCAGGCGGGCAACCAAGGTCCATGGGCGGCGTGGCCCACCTGCGCGGAGCCACCCGCCTCGGGCGACCCCGCGCCCCAGGCAGCTCGTGGTCCGGAGGGTGCTGCGGGCCGCGGGCGACGCGGACAGGCCTCCGCAACCCTCACACCGCGGCAAGCGCGGTCGGCGGCAAGGGCCTCCAATCACGCCGCAACCACGACACCGTACACCCGCCGGGAGCAGGCGAATTCAAGGGCCGCGCTCACGGTGGCCCGAGAGCTGCTCTGGTGCAGACTGCTGGAGGGCGGCCATGACGTGCTGCTGGAGCGAGTGGCGGAGCTCCTGGGCTTCGCCGCCTTGGGGGCTCACCCCTTCTCCACCCAGCTCCCATCTCAAGCCCAGGGCGACCCGCGCGGGGGCTCCGCATGCGCCTGCGGACTCCAAGGCTACTCCGACGGCAGCGATGCTATCAGCACCGGACCGGCGGCGGCGCTGCCCCCGCCCCCGGCCCGCGAAGAAGGACTCGACGAGACCCGCGGCCCCGAAGGGCAGCCGCGCTGCCACCCCGCAGTAGGCATGACAGGTGGGACCGCGTGGCATGCGGGGCATCACGGCATGGCACTCGGGATGACGGCAGCGGAGGAATACGTGCCCCTCATGATGGACCAAGGACACCCTCACGAGAACGGACAAGGCTCGCTCCTCGGCCCAAGCTGGGGGGACGAGGCAATGGAAGCTGAGCCCTTCTGGGAGCCCCGGGACGAACCTGCTGGCCACGCTGGAGGCAATGATTATCGGGCACCGCTAACTCTTCAGGGGCAGGTATACGCTAACCATGGATCACAGGAGGTGCAGGTCGCCGCGGGAAGCAGCTGGCCCGCTCCCACAGTCTCCTACCCCTTGGGAGGAGGGCGTAGGGGACTGCAGGAGAGGCGCCGGGATCCGACATCACCACCGTGGCGTTCGGAGCAAGGCGTTCTCAGGAGGTAGGCCCTCTGCTGGGGAGGTGCCTTAGGGCCTGCCCCTGGCAGAGGACCCGTGGTCGTCGGGAGAACCAATGGCGACCGCTCTACCCCATCGGGCGGCGTCCTGGGTTCCGGTTGTTGCTGATGGAACTAGAGTGTGGCGCAAGGCGGGGCCCTCGTCTGGCGATATGAAGCAAGGCCAGTGCCTGTGAGGAAGGCCCAGTGCCTGTGAAGCTCGCCGCCCCGTGACACTCTCACGTAATAATGAGTGGGGTTGTACACGCCCCGGAGTCTCAGGGGTGCCGGCCTCAAGCCCTGGGGCTCCCTCCCACGCCTAGTGGACAGCAATTAGCTCCGCGCTGGTGAGAAGACGTCCAAGACTAGATTAGGTGCCGGACGCGGCCTTTTGCCTGCTTTTCGTTGCCTTTCCCTTTAGCTATAGCTTTTCCCTCGCTGGATTTAAGTTGGATTCGAATTTGAGATTTGCGTGTGTTCGGGGAAGGGGTGCTTATTCTCGCTCGAGCCATTTCTCGCGTTCTATTTACCGCTTCGCCACAGCTGCCTCCCCTCGCGAACCCCTCGCGAGTCCGGTCAGGCCTGGCTCGTGCGCGACCTAAATTGCTGTTGTTGCTCCCTCTCGGGAGGATCTTCGGGTGCCTGCGGAGGTTGCCCTCGCATTCTGAAAAGGCCTAGAGCCTGTGAAGCAAGGCGAGTGCCTGTGAAGCTATCGTGTTCTAGAAAAGGCCCAGAGCCTGTGAAGCAAGGCGAGTGCCTGTGAAGCTATCGTGTCCTAGAAAAGGCCCAGAGCCTGTGAAGCAAGGCGAGTGCCTGTGAAGCTATCGTGTTCTAGAAAAGGCCCAGAGCCTGTGAAGCAAGGCGAGTGCCTGTGAAGCCCCCGCATTCTGAAAAGGCCCAGAGCCTGTGAAGCAAGGCGAGTGCCTGTGAAGTCACTGCATTTAGGAAACGGCCCAGAGCCGGTGAAGAAGGCGAATGCCTGTGAAGTCATCGCACTCAGGAAAAGGCCCAGAGCCTGTGAAGCAAGGCGAGTGCCTGTGAAGCTCACACGTTCAGGAAAAGGCCTAGAGCCTGTGAAGAAGGCCAACGCTTGTGAAACTCCCCGCTGGCGACACTCTCATATCCAACGGATTCAACTAAAGAACACCAAGGGCGTCACGCCCTCCCACAGGCTGCTTCGGGGCTTGCGCGAAACAAAGGTAAACCAGCCAGCCACCAGGCGCGGGCGCTCGTGCAATATGACAACTATTAATATGCTGAACACGGGTTTTACATGAGGGGCTTCCCCTCCCAAAATGCTCTCACAAGCCATCAGGACAAAAACCTGAGTTCTATTCATGCAGGGTGAAAAAGACAGGAGCGATACACACTCAGTCGGACCAATCCCCCAATACGTCCCCGGAAGCACCTCCCGAGCCTTCGCTGGGGTCGCCGAATCTGCCATCGCCGTCTGCGTCGCCGCCAGCGGCGTCAGGGCCACTCGCCGCGCCGCCCTCGTCAGCACCCACGATCACGTCGGCGTCGTCCGAAGCGAAGGCCCTGACAAGGGCGTCCATGTTGTCTTCCACCCAGTGCGCCAGGTCACCTCGGACGTCCTGGGGGACTGGGGCGATGACAGTGTCGGATTTCGGGTTCCGGCAGACCCTTAAGGTTTGAACACTGGGGTAAGCGCGGAAATCACGTCCTCAACCTCCCCGCCTCACAAAGATCTAAACTACTAAAAGAATCACACAAGAGGCACAAGATTTATACTGGTTCGGGCCACCATTGTGGTGTAATACCCTACTCCAGTGTGTGGTGGATGGATTGCCTCCCGGGGCTGGTGATGAAGAACAATACAAGGAAGAACAGCCTCGCGAGGGACTGTTCTTGGCTGGGGCGATGAACTGCTAGGAGGAGTTCAGTTGCCCTTCTCTCTTTCTCTCTCTCTCTGATTTCCGATCTTCGATCTACCAGCTGCCCGAACCGAACCCCTTGCTATGTGGGCGGTCGGTCCCTATTTATAGAGGCCCTGGTCCTCTTCCCAAATATCGAGCGGGAAGGAAGCCAACAATGGCGGGCTAATTTGAAGGGGGACAGCAAGTACATCTATCCTGACTAAAGGTGGTCTTCGCCTGCGAAAGACTCTACGGTGACGCTATGCTGGGCTCCATGGTGACCTCCGTCTCGTAGTCCGCTTGGTCCTGGTCTTGTTGCACCGAAACGGCAACCTTTGCCTGATGCCTCAGTACTCCGCGGCTGTGCTTGCCCCCTTTGCACCAAAGAGGAAAGAAGGATGCTGCACACGCTGGCGCTTGCCTGGCGCCCTCGATCGTCATGGCTTGCATCACCGGCACCTCGCGAGGCACCCCACCTTGATATCTCCGTCTCCTCGCGAGCCAGCCTGAGGAGGCTGCGCCTGAGGATGTGCCGTGTCATCCGCCTCGCGAGGCTTGGCCCCTCGCGAGGGTCTTGAGTCTTGTGCTTGATGAAGATGGGCCATGTTGGGCCCCCATTCGAGCCATGCCGCAGGCCGCAGGCAGGCAAGTCTGGGGACCCCCGTTCCCAGAACGCCGACAGTAGCCCCCGGGTCCGTGGCGCGCATGGGCTTCGCCGTGCCAAGAGGCGAAAGGGCAAGGGCAAAGCGCCGCGGGCCCTAACAGCCTGCGGCCTTGGGCGCCGTGTGGCGGATGATGGGACGTGGGTGGCACTGTTCCCCCCACGCCCCCTTATTCTGTGCCTTGTCAGGCGGACTTGTGGTTGCACAAAGCCGCTCCCCTTCTTGTTGCTCGAGCGTCTTCTGCTCTTCCTTCCTTCGCACGCCGCCCCCCGCCTCCAATCTAATCTCAAATCTTCCCCCTCCTTCCCATCGCCATGACTCCGACGAGGAAGGAGAAAGGGGAGAAATCCACGCCTCCGTCTTGTGTGCCACCATCGGTGGCCCCCGCTGTCGGCCAGTCGACCGTACTCAACCAAGAGTGCCTGGGCAGGGACAGCTTGGCCCTGGCCTCCGTCTTCAACGAGTGCGGGAGGATGACGGCTTGGCCCGCGTCCCACTTCTCTATCAACAGGATAGCAACCAAGGTTCCGTGTTTCACCGACTCCTTGTGGGCGGGTCTGGTTCCCCCCTTCTCCGATTTCTTCAATGCCGTGCTCTCCCATTATCAGATCCACTTGATGCATCTAAGTCCTGAGTCCATCACCCTTCTTTCGGTCTTCGCCTTCGTTTGCGAAGCCATGGTGGGCATCCCTCCTTCGGTGGCCTTGCTGCGCCACTTCTTCTCACTGCGTCTTGTCGACCCCTCCCAACGTTGGGCATGCGTGAGCTTTGCTGCCGAGCCTGCGACCAAGGCCTCTGGGATTGACTTCAAACTCCGCCAGCCCGCGGTTGGGTTCCGCGAGCGGTGGTTGTACGTGGACACAGGGGTGCCCAGCCCCCTGCTATCGGAGCCGACCTCGCCTGCTGTCCCCAATTCGGGTTGGGGCCAGGAGACGCTCAAGAGCCCCCGGCTCATCTTCGTCTGGAGCCGCTTCACGCTCCTGAGGAAGCTTGGCATGACAGCGCCCAAAGTGGTGAAGGAGTTTCTGTTGTGCCGCGTCGCTCCCCTGCAGCGCCACTTTCGCCGGATGTGGGCTTTCCGTGGGATCGAGGATAACATGAGGCTCCAGGAGGAGGACCTGGCTCCGGCGGTGTTGAAGTCGACGCTCTTGACCTTAGCCGGTGACCTTAACCCCGGCAACATCCGGCAGGGAGGAGCCCTACTATACCTCTGCCAGAGCAGGGCCGACTTCGTGAAAAAGATGCCTGTCTTCGATGAATGGGGGCTGCGGCCGGCTGGCCTCCAGGGACCTCGCGAGAAACCGGTGGTGGTGACTGCCCTTCCAACCGGCCATGGCGGCTCCTCCTCAGGTGGCGGAGCAGGGAGGCAGGAGGCGCCTGAGACCGAGGGTGCCCCTGGTGAGGTGGTAGCGTCGGGCGGCGCTCGCGAGGGGACAGCTCCCGAGGCTCGCGCCGCTGCGGCTGAAGGTGGCAAGCAGCCGCTCCCGGCGCCTGGGGCTGAGGCCTCGGAGGCCCCAGTCGCCTCTTCTGGCGAGGCAACGAAAGGCAGGCGCTAGGCAGGCGCCCCTGACGCGGGCCGCTCTGATGCCCCGCCCCCGCGGCGAGATGACCCTTGCGCTCTCCGCTTGGGCCGCTTCCGCGTGGACTTTGAGGCCCTCCGGAGGAAGAGGGAGGCCCTAGGTGATGACTTCCCTTGCCGCGCGCTGAAGCGCAGGAAGTACTTCGCCACTGACGAGTAAGTCCTCTTTCTCTCTGGCTCCTGATCCCCTTGCTGCTTCCGCTGATCCTTGTTCTGCAGGCCCCTCCCGACTAAGCTCGCGGGAATCGCCGAGGTGCCGTCTCTCTTAGCTTCGTCCCCTCTAAGTGCTTCGAGCAGCTCTGCCCTGGTGGTGAGGGCGTCTGAAGGAGCGGACCATCCCGAGGTGCACCGTGGCCCGTCATTCCCCACGATCTTCCTTCGCGGGCCCTCTCGGGGAATAGCCAGCTTGCCGTGGGCCTCTCGTCTAGTCGAGGACCACGACTGGTTGAGGCGCCTCCTGCGCCCCTCATCTGGAGACGGGCTGGCTCTAGGCCGGGCTCCCAGTGCGATGCGCCCGGCCATCGCGAGGGCGCCAGCCCCCAGCCCCCTGCCCGGAGGGGGAACAATGATTCGCGGCCCCCGGCACTTGCTTGGGGCGGATGACGGTGTGGAAGATGTGCTTGAGCGCGCCCGGGAGCGCCGCGCCCGCCGCCAAGGGTTCCTTCGAAGAGCCGCCGGCGTGGTGAACTTGCTCGGGGAGGAGCTTGCTGACGAAGACGCGCGCCTGGAGGCCGAGGGCCTGCGCCTGGCTGCAGGGAGGCGCGAGCTGGAGGCTGCCATTGCCCTCGCGCGCCGTCAGCGGGATCTTGATGACGAAGAGGCGAAGGCGTCGCTGGAGGCCTCTCGAGTGGCCCGATCCCAGGCCACCGAGGAGGCCCGGAGAGCAGACCGATGGCGAGAAGCAGCGGAGGAGCGGGCTCGCGAGCTCCTGGCCCGGTGCCACTCACGGGAGGAGCAGGCGGAGCTGCGTGAGCTGGCCCTTGCGTCGATGCGGGTGGCCTCTGGTGACCCAGCCGAGCTCCAGAGGCGCGAAGAAGCATTGACGCTGGAGGCCGATGAACGCACTCGTGAGTACGGGCGGCTGGAGACGAGGGAGCGCCTAGTGACGCAGGTGAAAGACGATGTCGCTGCGTGGGAAGCGCGTGTCTTGGAGGAGGTTTGCCGTCGGGTGGCGACGGCGCGCCAAGGCCTTGAACGAGAGTTCGAGGGGAAGCTGGGGATGATCCGGGTCGAAGCCGAGGGCAGAACCGCAGCCCTGAGGGTCCAACGCGATGAGGCGACGCGGCTGGCCGATGCCTCCTGAGCCGCCCTTGAGGCAGCGCAAAAGGAGATGGCTGCCTCCCAGGCCGAGGTGCTCCGTCTTCGCCGGCGGATGGAAGAGGCCGAGGCTGTTGAGCGCCAGAACACCGACGAAATACGCCAGCGGCGACTCCTGGAGCATGCGCATGGCCCCATGCTCACCACGCTCAGGGAGAGGGCTAACGTGGCCTTAGGCAACATCTGCAAGGCGTCCGTCGGCGAACCACACACGATCAATTATGCCGGTAACTTGCAGTTCTTCACCGCCATGGTGACGCAGCTGGAGGCACGGTCGGTCAGGGCCGACAGGTTGGTGGAGGAGAGGAGCCACGCCTTGCTCAAGCGCGCCTTTTCCCGTGTCTTCAGCCATCTCCAGAACATGAATCCCCGCTTCGATTTTGACGCTGTCATCGCCCCAGTCTCCTAGGCCGTCCGAGATGACTTGGCGCGCTGGTGGAGGATAACGTGGACGCCCTTGTCAGGGCCTTCGCTTCGGACGACGGCAACGTGGTCATGGGTGCTGACGCGGACGGCGCGGCGAGCGGCCCTGACGCCGCCGGCAGCGACGCAGGCGGCGATGGCGAGCTCGGCGACTCCGACGAAGGCTCAGGAGGTGCCTCCGGGGACGCATTGGGGGATTGGTCCGACTGAGTGCGTATCGCTCCTGTCTTTTTCACCCTGCATGAATAGAACCCAGGCTTTCGACCCGGCGGCTTGTGAGAGCATTTTGGGAGGGGAAGCCCCTCATGTAAAAACCTGTGTCCATCATATCAGTTGTAATAAAATTGCGCTCGTGCCTGACAGTGGACTGATTTACCTTTGCCTCATGCTGGTTCAGAGGCGGCCTGCAGGAGGACGCGACACCTTGTGCGCTTTCTAGTTGGGTCCTTAGGATGTGAGATCGTCGCTGATGAGAAGCTTCTCATGCGTTGGCCTTCTCCCGAGCGCAATGACTTCACAGGCACTCGCCCTGCTTCACAGGCTCTGGGCCTTTTCCTCGAGCGCGAGAGCTTCACAGGCACTCGCCTTGCTTCACAGGCTCTGGGCCTTTTCCTCGAGCGCAAGAGCTTCACAGGCACTCGCCTTGCTTCACAGGCTTCGGGCCTTTTCCTCAAGCGTGAGAGCTTCACAGGCACTCGCCTTGCTTCACAGGCTCTGGGCCTTTTCCTTAGCGCGAGAGCTTCACAGGCACTCGCCTTGCTTCACAGGCTCTGGGCCTTTTCCTCGAGCGCGAGAGCTTCACAGGCACTCGCCTTGCTTCACAGGCTCCGGGCCTTTTCCTCGAGCGCGAGAGCTTCACAGGCACTCGCCTGGCTTCACAGGCTCTGGGCCTTTTCCTTAGCGCGAGAGCTTCATAGGCACTCGCCTTGCTTCACAGGCTCCGGGCCTTTTCCTCAAGCGCAAGAGCTTCACAGGCACTTGCCTTGCTTCACAGGCTCTGGGCCTTTTCCTTAGCGCGAGAGCTTCACAGGCACTCGCCTTGCTTCACAGGCTCCGGGCCTTTTCCTTAGCGCGAGAGCTTCACAGGCACTCGCCTTGCTTCACAGGCTCTGGGCCTTTTTAAATAGGATAACCTCTGCAGGCACCCGAAAATCCTCCCGAGGGGAAGTAACAGCGGCAGTCTAGGTTGCGCACGAGCCAGGCCTGACCCGACTCGCGAGGGGCTCGCGAGGGGCTCGCGAGGGGAGGCAGCTGTGACGAAGCGGTAACCAGAACGCGAGAAACGGCTCGAGCGAGAATAAGCACCCCTTCCCCGAACACACGCAAATCTCAAATTCTAATCCAACTTAAATCCAGCGGGGGAAAGCAACAGCCAAAGGGAAAGGCAACAAAAAGCAGACAAAAAGCCACATCCGGCACCTAATCTAGTCTTCGATGTCTTCTCACCAGCGCGGAGCTAAGTGTTGTCCACTGGGCATGGGAGGGAGCCCCAGGGCCTGAGGCCGGCACCCCTGAGACTCCGGGGCGTGTACAGCCCCACTCATTATTACAGGAGAGTGTCACGGGGCGGCGAGCTTCATAGGCACTGGACCTTCTTCACAGGTACTGGCCTTGCTTCATATCGCTAGACGAGGGCCCCGCCTTGCGCCACACTCTAGTGCCATTAGCAACGACCGGAACCCAGGACGCCGCCCGATGGGGTAGAGCGGTCGCCAGCGGTTCCCCCGACGACCACGGGTCCTCTGCCAGGGGTAGGCCCTGAGGCACCTCCCCAGCAGAGGGCCTACCTCCTGAGAACGCCTTGCTCCGAACGCCGCGGTGGTGATGTCGGATCCCGGCCCCTCCCTTGCAGCCCCCTGCACCCTCCTCCTGAGGGGTGGGAGACTGTAGGAGCGGGGCAGCCGCTCGCCGCGGCGACCTCCACCATCTGTGATCCATGGTTAGCATATACCTGCCCCTAAAGAGTTAGCGGCGCCCGGTGATCGCTGCCTCCAGTGTGGCCAACGGGCTCGTCCCGGAGCTCCTGGAAGGGCTCGGCTTCCATTGCCTCGTCGCCCCAGCCCGGGCCGAGAAGCGAGCCTTGTCCGTCCTCGTGAGGGTGTCCTTGGTCCATCATGGGGGGCACGTACTCTTCTATCGCCGTCATCCCGTATGCCATGCCGTGACGCCCCGCATGCCATGCGGCCCCACCTGTCATGCCTGCTACGGGGTGGCAACGCGGCCGCCCTCTGGGGCCGCGGGTCGCGTCAAGTCCCTCTCCATCGCGGGCCGGGGGCAGGGGCAGCGCCGCCACTGGTCCGGTGCTGACAGCTTCATTGGTGTCGGTGTCACACCCTGATTTTCATGCCACAACACTTAAGCTATTAAATCATGATAAAATGAGGTTTTACAAAAACTTTTGAGTGTTTTGGACTTTGCTTGATTGGATTTTGTGTGTTGTTTGCAAGTGCTCTAAAAATCAAATAAATCCTCCAACTCTTATACTCCTCCTTGATCCAAAACTTTTTCCCAATGATCATACCATGTGTATAGAGTAATATAATATTTCCTTACAAAAATAATTTGGCCAAAAAGTATTTTCTAAAATTAGTTTTCCAAAACCCCTTGAATTGAGATTTGCACTGCAAGTACTTGATTTGAGGTGTGAAAAATCTTTCCAAAAAATTATTTGAAACCTATTAGATATAGGACTCCCATAAACCACAAAAATATAATTTTAAAAGTTATTTTATTATTTTGTTTAAAAGCTTTTTCTTAAGGCCAGAAATGGTCTTTAATAGGGAAAAATTATTTTAATGTTTCAAAAATATTTGAGAAAATTTAGGGAAACTCAATGGACATATATTGTCCATATATAAGAGTTTGAACACATGGTCATGTCCAAAGTATTGGTAAAATCCCTCAAAAACCATTTCTGCCCATTTCAAGGATTTGAAATATTTATACAGGAAATATTTTCATAAAAATCCAAGAAAATTCCAGCCTGTCAATTATGACATGTTTGATGATCTCGCCAAGTATCATGTCATGGAGAATAGTATAACCCCATGAAATCTCCTCAAAACCATTTCTGTCCTTTTTCAAGTTTGAACAACTTTGCATTGTCAAACATGTCCAAATGCTCTCAAACTTGGTGCACATTCTCAAATGGTATAATTATTCATCTAGACCAAATGGCACAAGTTGGAGAGAATGTTATCTTGCTCAAAGTGCCCCAAAACCCTCTCTGACCAGAACCAAATTTGAACAACTCTACATTGGCAACTTTCTCCTTTTCATCTCAAATTTTGTGGTCATGTTCAAATCGTCAAATGAGGACACTAGACCAAGTGGTGCATCAAGGAGAATTGATTTACATGACTAAATCTTGGTAAAGCCATTTCTGCTAATTTCTAGGGTTTGCCAAAGTTACATTGGCCACTTTGCCCAAATGAGCTCAAATTTGGTGGAACACCCTAGTTCTATGTGTCATTCCATCCTGTTAAGTATCATGGCAATTGGAGTTCATTTGCTTGCCCAAACCATTATCAAACACCCTTTGACATTTTGCAAAAACCACTGTTTTGACCCCTTCCACTATTCTTGGTGAGCTCAAATTTTTACCAAAGCTCCTCCTAGTCCTCTCCTACCTCCCGTAACTCTTCCCTGGCCTCAGCTCAATAATTGAAGGGAGAAACATCCCCATTTATCCTTCTGGACAGCAGCATTCTTCTCCTTTCTCACCTCCCTCCTCACTCCAGTGGATCTCCAGGGCATCCAATGCCCCTCCCCACTTGTTTACTTCTCCCTAGCGCTACTAGACATGAGTGGGCATGCCCCTGCCCTTTAAACAATGCCATGGCAGCCAGAGACACGCTCTGGAGCGCGCTACAGTGCGCTCTGGCACTGTAGCCGCCCACGACCAATTACCTCCGGCCACCTCGGGCCTCCCCAGCGCGCCCGACGAGGTGCCTCGGCGTCCACGACACGCTAAACCGCTGCCCCCTCCTCCTTCTCCCTCCTGTTGCCTCTGCTCACACGCGCACCGCCCGCCCGAGAGCTCCAATGAGCGGCCTCACACGCGCGGCATCTCTGGCCCTTCCCCGCTCCTTCTCTCCCTTCCCCTGGCCGTAGACCATCTCTACAAACGCCCCGGACACGCACACACGAGCCCCCGTGACCCCAAGCAACGGCCACGACCTCGCCGGTGCACTCGTCCACGGTGCACCATTGCCCCGCCATAAAAGGCCGTCCCAGGCCCTCCTCTCTGCTCCATTGCTCTCTCTCTCTCTCTCTCCCGTGCACCCCCTGGACCAAGCCATTCTTCCTCCCGCGCCCTCCAACTTCGTCCATGGCCGGAGCCGAGCCGCCGGACTCCACCTAAATTCGCGCCCACCTCTCCTCCTCCTTCCCTCTGGACCGCACCAGAGCACCACCACCATCACCGCGAGCCCCTCCCATGCTTCTCCCTCTCCTCCCGGTGGCCGTAGCGTCATAACCACCACCGCCGCGGCCAACGCCGTGCTCGACCCGGAACTCCTCGGCGGTCGTGCCACCCATGGATGGGCGCGGCATCACCTCCTGAGCACGCCAATGGGCAGAGCATCGCCGGAGACGCCCTGTAGCGCCGGCGACCGGCGTCGAGCGCCTCCTCTGTCGCCTGTCGCACCGCGCGGGAGGTTGAGGACAAACCTGCAGGCGGGGCCCGCTCGTTAGTGGCCCAACCACCGGGCCACGCTGGCAAGTGGAGGCGGGTTCAGCGCCTCCCGCGTCCCCGCAGCGAAGGCGCACTCCGCGTGGGCGCCTTCGACGTCGCCCTGCCACCCGTGCAGCTGGGCCGGCCCACGATCTATCCGCCGCCCTGAGCGCAGGATAAGGTTAAGACCTTTTTTCTTTTTCCTTTTTCAGTCAACTTCAAAAATCCATAGATTATTTATTCTAAGTCCAAATTTGATGATTCAAATTTCTAGTAGCTCATAAAATCTTGATCTATCTCATGATGCAACTTGCACATTTTTCCAGAAGCATTTCCTTCACAAATATTTATCAAATCCTATTTTTCCTATTTCTGTGATGAACTTTAGAAAATCACAGAGAGCCCATCTTTGATCCAAATGCCATGATTCAAATTCCTAGATGTTTCTAAGTTCAAAACTTAGTTTTTGAACATTTTTACTAATACTTTCTGCATCACCTCAAATAATGGTCTATTTCTTCATATTTGTCAACTTTGTAAATTCATAGGAAAATCATTTGAACTCCAAATCCAGTGAAACCAATTCCTAGATGCTTCTAAAATCATCCTTTGTTGAATGGGTACCTTTTCTCATTTTTCAAAAATGTGTTTCTATCCACTTCTTGCAATTCCATAAACCCCTTGATTCCATCATATCAAAATGTTTAGAAATATCCATTGATCCACTTCCAATGAAATCACTTTGGTCATTCCTCATGTGACCAGAGGTATCCTAGAAAAGTCAAATCAATATTTTTGGAGCACTTTTATTTTCTACCTTGTTGTGTTGCTTATTGTGGTTGTTTCCGATGATAGTTGACGAAGTAGACGAAATGATCGGAGTTGGACCAGAGATATTTGAAGACTTCGAAGACTTTGTTAAAACAGGCAAGCAGCCCTTTGACCATGTCTATGAAACTTTTTTTTGCAAGTCATATAGCACTTTATTAGTATTGCTTCGGAAACCATGATGAGAGGGTAACCACTTTGGTGGATTGCCTTTGTTACTTCCTCGTTGATACCTGCATTGTGCATGACCCTACATTCTTATGAGGGTTATGCCGGTGGGAGTAGAAAGGATGCTAAGTAGTTGCTACGCAAAAAGGGACGGGAATATGCATAGCGATGGAGGCAAAGTACTTTCAAAGGACTTTTCGAAAACCCCGTCGGGTGCCAATTATGCCCGAGGGAGGCAATGAAATGGGTAGACACTTGATGACGAAGTGGTGTACCAAGGCAAGTGTGTGTGTTGTTTTCAAAAACGGATTGGTTTAAGTTGCGACCGTTATTCCAACCTTACATGCGCAACCACTCTACCCTTGTATGGGAAAGGGCATTATTGATTACCTAGGCCGATACTAGCTTGGAGCCCGCATTACTAGTGACGGGAGAGTTGTTGGTGCACTCTCTCGGGACGGGGTCGTGCCAGGTAGGGCGGCCATGACTGTTTTCACAGGGCACCGGATACACCGTTGTGTCCCCTCTCGGATGTTACGATCTCAAGTGAGTCTCGTATGATGTACATCGTGAGGATACGGAACAACGAGTGGACTCCTTGTTAGTGTCGTCGAGGGAAAGATAGTGATCGGGTGCTTACCCCGGGTACTTGAGGTATCGCAGGTCGTGGATGACACGAAAGTTCCCCGGATCTTGTGGGTAAGGTGTGCAACCTCTGTAGAGTGTAAAACTATTCGAATAGCCGTGTCCACGGTCAAGGACAGTTGGGTAACCGCTCTTGGGCTACGTCCACTTGTTTTTAACCGGTGTGTGTGTGGGAAGAACCACTTGGGTCAAGTCAAAGGACTTGACATGATCGAGATGGGTTGGTGCCCACTCTATCTATACCACTTGGGTCAAGTCAAAAGACTTGACATGTTTAAGTTGGGTTGGTGCCCACTCTATTTATGTTGATATCTGTAACCTGTCCTTGTGGTTACTTCAATTCTCCTGATGCATGTATTACGAGTTGTTGAACATGTCATTGCACTCAGAAAACTAGCTTTCCGCAAAATTTACCTATATCATGCATTGTTGTACCTTGAACCAAAACATGGGTTGCTTGCGAGTACATTCAAAGTACTCATTGGCTTGCCACTGGTTATGTAATTGGCCAGGCATGGAAGAACAGGAGTTCGAAGAAGAATTATTTGAAGACGAACATGCGAACTAGGACGTTTCCCAGTCAGAATGCCTGTAGGGTTAAGGCAGATGGCATGGGTTCTACTTATCGACGAAGATTTCCGCTGCTTATGTTTCATTTGTTGTTCAGCCCTTAAGGCTTTATCTATGTAAGACTTGGCCATAATGGTCATAATTTGTGTAAGACGGTATGTATGGATGTAAGACTCTTGTTACTCAGCTTCTGTGTGTTCAATGAGCATTGATCTCTGGGATTACTGTACACGTGCATTCGGTGATCACGACTTATGAGTCGGGGTCCCCACAGTCGGAGTAGCCTTGGAGCCCGTGGGCGCGCGCGGAGCCCCCGTGCGGGTCGCTCTGAGCTTGAGATGGGAGCTGGGTGGAGAAGGGGTGAGCCCCCGAGGCGGTGAAGCCCAGGAGCTCCGCCACTCGCTCCAGCAGTACGTTGCGGCCGCCCTCCAGCAGCCTGCACTGCAGCAGCTCCCGGGCCACCGTGAGCGCCGCCCTCGAGTTCGCCTGCTCCCGGCGGGTGTATGGTGTCGTTGTCGCGGCGTGATTGGAGGCCCTTGCTGCCGACCGAGCCTGCCGCGGCGTAAGAGTTGCCGAAGTCTGTCCACGTCGCCCACGGCCCGCAGCGCCCTACGGATCGTGAGCTACCTGGGGCACGGGGTCGCCCGAGGTGAGCGGTTCCGCGTGTTTGGGCCACGCAGCCCACCGGTCGGGGTTGCCCTCTTGGTCGCCGGGCATGGTGACGAAGACGCGGCGGGGTACGGAGTGGTGGAAGACGAACTCCGGCGCACCCCTACCTAGCGCGCCAAATGTCGGATTTTGGGTTCCGGCAGACCCTTAAGGTTCGAACACTGGGGTGCGCGCGGAAATCACGTTCTCAACCTCCCCGCCTCACAAAGATCTAAACTACTAAAAGAATCACACAAGAGGCACAAGATTTATACTGGTTCAGGCCACCATTGTGGTGTAATACCCTACTCCACTGTGTGGTGGATGGATTGGATTGCCTCCCGGGGCTGGTGATGAAGAACAATACAAGGAAGAACAGCCTCGCGAGGGTCTGTTCTTGGCTGGGGCGATGAACTGCTAGGAGGAGTTCAGTCGCCCTTCTCTCTTTCTCTCTCTCTCTGATTTCCTATCTTCGATCTACCAGCTGCCCGAGCCGAACCCCTTGCTATGTGGGCGGCCGGTCCCTATTTATAGAGGCCCTGGTCCTCTTCCCAAATATCGAGCGGGAAGGGAGCCAACAATGGCGGGCTAATTTGAAGGGGGACAGCAAGTACATCTATCCTGACTAAAGGTGGTCTTCGCCTGCGAAAGACTCTGCGGTGACGCCGTGCTGGGCTCCATGGTGACCTCCGTCTCGTAGTCCGCTTGGTCCTGGTCTTGTTGCACCGAAACGGCAACCTTTGCCGGATGCCTCGGTACTCCGCGGCTATGCTTGCCCCCTTTGCACCAAAGAGGAAACAAGGACGCTGCGCGCGCTGGCGCCTGCCTGGCGCCCCCGATCGTCACGGCTTGCGTCACCGGCACCTCGCGAGGCACCCCGCCTTGATATCTCCGTCTCCTCGCGAGCCAGCCTGAGGAGGCTGCGCCTGAGGATGCGCCATGTCGTCCGCCTCGCGAGGCTTGGCCCCTCGCGAGGGTCTTGAGTCTTGTGCTTGATGAAGATGGGCCATGTTGGGCCCCCATTCAAGCCACGCCGCAGGCCGCAGGCAGGCAAGTCTGGGGACCCCCGTTCCCAGAACGCCGACAGACAGCGTCAAAATCAAAGCGGGGATCCATGATCAGGAGATGGCTGAAGACACGGGAGAAGGCGCGCCCGAGCAGCGTGCGGCTCCTCTCTGCCACCAACCTATCGGCCCTTGTCGAACGCGCCTCTAGCTACGTCACCACGGTAGTGAAGAACTGAAGGTTGCCAGCATAGTTGGCTGTGTGCGGCTCGCCAATAGCCGCCCCACAGATGTTGCCCAAGGCCGCGCTAGCTCTCTCCCGGAGCGTGGCAAGCATGGGACCGTGCACGTGCTCCAGGACATGCCACTGACATATCTCGTTCGCGTTTTGGTGCGCGACGCCCTCAGCCTCTTCCATCTGCTGGCGAAGACGGAGCACCTCGGCCTGGGAGGTGGCCAACTCCTTTTGCGCTGCCTCAAGGGCGGCCCAGGAGGCATCGACCCGCCGCATCGCCTCATCCCGTTGGGCCCTCAGGGCTGCGGTTCTGCCCTTGGCTTCGACCCGAATCATCCCCAGCTTCCCCTCGAACTCACGCTCGAGGCCTTGGCACGCCGTTGCCACCCGATGACAAACCTCCTCCAGGATACGCGCTTCCCGCACAGCGACATCGTCTTCCGCCTGCGTCACTAGGCGCTCCCTCGTCTCCAGCCGCTCGTACTCACGGGTGCGTTCGGCGGCTTCCAGCACCAACGCTTCCTCGCGCTTCCGAAGCTCAACCAGGTCACCAGAAGCCACCTTCATCGATGCAAGGGCTGCCTCGCGCAGGTCCGCTTGCTCCTCCAACAAGTGGCACCGGGCCAAGAGCTCCCGAGCCCGTTCTTCTGCTTCTTCTCGTCGTCGGTCTGCTCCCCGGGCCTCCTCAGCGGCCTGGGATCGAGCCGCCCGGAAGGCCTCCAGCGACGCCTTCGCCTCTTCATCGTCAAGATCACGCTGACGACGCGCGAGGGCGATGGCGGCCTCCAGCTCGTGCCTCCCTGCAGCCAGGCGCACGCCCTTGGCCTCCAGGCGCGCGTCTTCGTCAGCAAGCTCCTCCCCAAGCAAGTTCACCGCGTCGGTCGCTCTTCGAAGGAACCCTTGGCGGCGAGTGCGGCGCTCCCGGGCGCGCTCAAGCACGTCTTCCACACCATCATCCGCCCAAGCAAGCGTCGGGGGCCGCGAATCATCGTTCCTCCTCCGGGCAGGGGGCTAGGGGCTGGCGCCCTCGCGACGGCTGGGCGCACCGCACCAGAAGCCCGGCCTAGGGCCAGCCCGTCTCCAGATGAAGGGCGCAGGAGGCACCTCAACCAGTCGCAGTCCCCGACCAGACGAGAAGTCCTCGGCAGACTGGCTATTCCCGAGAGGGCCCACGGACGAAAATCGCGGGGAATGAAGGGCCGCGGTGCACCTCGGGATGGTCCACCCCTTCAGACGCCCTCACCACAAGGGCAGAGCTGCTCGGAGCATTTGAGGACGGTAGAGGGGGCGAAGCCAAAGGAGGCGGCACCTCGGCGACTTCCGCGAGCTCAGTCGGAAGGGGCCTGCAGAGCAACGATCAGTAGATGCAACAAGTGGGTCAGGAGATAGGAAAGGAGAAGACTTACTCATCGGTAGCAAAGTACTTCCGGCGCTTCATCAAGCGGCAAGGGAAGTCATCACCCAGGGCCTCCCTTTTTCTCCGGAGGGCCTCAAAGTCCACACAGAAGCGGCCCAGGAGAGGTGCGCAGGAATCAACCTACGAGGAGGACGGAGCACCAAGGCGACCTGCGTCGAGGACGCATGCCTGATGCGCACAGTCAGTTGCCTCGCCAGAAGGCACGACCGGGGGCTCAGGAGCCTCGGCCCTAAGCGTCGGAAGCAGCCGCACCTCACCCGCAGCCTCGGCAGCGCGGGCCTCAGGAGCTGCCCCATCAAGAGCACCGCCAGGTGCGCTCACCTCGTCAGTAGCTCTCTCGACCCCCACTGTCTCCTGCCTCCCTGCTCCACCACTCGAGGAGGACTCACCCGGACCAACCGGAAGGGCAGTCACCGCCACAGGGTTCCCGCGAAGCCCTTGGAGGCCGACAGGACATAGCCCCCACTCGTCAAAGGAGAGCTTCTGCCTCACGAAGTCATCCCTGTTCGGGCAGAGGTACAGCAAAGCTCCTCCCCGCTGGATACTGCCGGGGTTGGGGTCGCCAGTCAGGACCAAGAGCACCGTCCTTAGCGCCGCGAGCATCAAGTCTTCTTCCTGAAGCCTCATGTGATCACCATGCCCGCTGAAGGCCCACATTCGACGAGAATGGCGCTGGAGAGGGGCAATGCGGCGCAGCAGGAACTCCTTCACCACCTTGGGCGCTGTCACATTGAGCAATCTCAAGAACGTGAAGCGGCGCCAGACGAAGGCGAGTCGGGGGCTCATAAGTGTCTACTTGCCCCAGCCTGAATTAGGTACGGCAGGCGAAGTTGGCTTCACCAGCCGGGGGCTGGGCACCCGACATCGACGTACAACCACCGCTCGCGGAACCCAGCTGGAGGCGGAGGGAGCTTGAAGTCAATACCCGAGGCCGCGGTCTCAGGCGCGGCGACGAAGCTCATGCATGCCGAGCATTGAGTGGGGTCGGCAAGGTTCAAAGAGAAGAAATGGCACAGCAAGGCAATAGAAGGAGGGATGCCCATCAGCGCCTCGCAGACAAATGCAAAGACCGAGAGGAGGGCAATGGATTCAGGACCCAGATGCATCATGTGGATCTGGTAATGGGAGAGGATGGCGTTGAAGAAATTGGAGAAGGGGGGAACCAGACCCGCCCACAAGGCATCGGCAAAGTAATGAACCTCGGTGATTATCCTGTCAGTGGGGAAGTGAGACGTAGGCCAGGCCGTCGTCCTCCCACACTCGCTAAAGACGCTGGCCAGGGCCGGACTGAGCGAATCTAGGCACTCCAGATTGAGTATGATTGAGTGGCCGACGGCGAGGGCCACCGACAGCGGCGGGCGAGATGGAGACGTGGGCTTCTTCCTTTCTCTTTCCTCGTCGGAGCCATGGCGGTGGACAAGAGAAGGGAAGTGTGAGATGGGATTGGAGGCGAGAGTCGAAGTTCGAAGGGAGGAAGAACAAGGGACGTTCGAGCAACAGGAAGAGGGGCGGCTATGTACAACTGCGGGGCAACCTAGCAGGGCGCAAAATAAGGGAGCGTGGGCGAACGGTACCGCCCACGTCCAATCAACCGCCATGCGGCGCCCAAGGCCGCAGGCTGTTAGGGCCCGTGGCGCTTCGCCCCTGCCCTTTCGCCTCTCAGCATGGCCAAGTCCGGGCGCACCTTGGGCCCGGGGGCTACTGTTGGCGTTCTGGGAACGGGGGTCCCCAGACTTGCCTGCCTGCGGCCTGCGGCATGGCTCAAATGGGGGCCCGGCGCGGCCCATCTTCATCAACACAAGACTCAAGACCCTCGCGAGGGGCCAAGCCTCGCGGGGCGGACGACACGACGCGTCCTCAGGCGCAGCCTCATTAGGCTGGCTTGCGAGGAGGCGGAGAGATCAAGGCAGGGTACCTCACGAGGTGCCCATGACGCAAGCCATGACGATCGAGGGTGCCAGGCGGGCGCCAGCGCGCGCAGCGTCCTTCTTTCCTCTTTGGTGCAAAGGGGGCAAGCACAGCCGCGGAGTACCGAGGCATCAGGCAAAGGTTGCCATTTCGGTGCAACGAGACCAAGACCAGGAGGACTACGAGACGGAGGTCACCATGGAGCCCAGCACGGCGTCACCACACAGCCTTTGGCAGGTGAAGACCAACTTTAGTCAGGATAAGTGTACTAGATGTTCCCCTTCGAATTGGCCAATTGTTGGCGCCCTTCCCGCTCAATATTTGGGAAGAGTCCCAAGGCCTTTGCCTATAAATAGGACCAGCCACCCGCATAGCAAGGGGGGGGGGGGTTGGTTCGTTCGGTTTGCAAGCAGAGAGAGTGAGTGAGAGAGAGAGAGATGGGTGACTGAACTCCTCCTAGCAGTTCATCGCCCCAGCCAAGAACAGACCCTCGCGAGGCTGTTCTTCCTTGTATTGTTCATCATCACCAGCCCCAGGAGGCAATCCACCAACCACACACTGGAGTAGGGTATTACACCACAACGATGGCCCGAACCAGTATAAATCTTGAGTCTCTTGTGCAGTTCTTTTAATAATTTAGATCTTTGTGAGACAGGGAGGTAGAAGGCGTGATCTCCGCGCGCACCCCAGTGTTCGAACCTTAAGGGTCTGCCGGAACCCGTGATCCGACACACACTGCATCCCTCTCTTCACAGGGCACCGTGATGACTCCGCCACTCCCTGGCATCTTGAGGACGTTGTAGCCATGGTGAGTCACGGCCATGAACTTGGCCAACGCTGGGTACCCGAGGATGGTGTTGTACGGCAGGCGGATGTGGGCGACGTCGAAGTCGATGAGCTCGGTGCGGTAGTTGTCGCGTGCCCCGAAGGTGACAAGGAGGCGGACCTGCCCAATCGGGACCGTGGAGCCGTCGGTGATTCCGGAGAAGGGCTTGGTTGGCTGAAGCTGGTCGTAGGGCACTTGGAGATTGTTGAACGTTTCCACGGACAGGACGTTGAGCCCTGCCCCACCATCGATGAGGGTCTTGGTGACCAGTACATTGCTGATGACTGGGGAGCAGAGCATCGGGAGGACGCCAGCTGTGGCTGCACACTTGAGTTGATCCGCTGAGCTGAATGTGATGGCGCACGCCAACCACTTGAGAGGACGCGTTGCTTCGAGCCTGGGGAGGGCTGCGTTCACCTCGCGGGCAAACTGCTTGAAGACGCATTGGGAGGCTGGGGCTTGAGCTCCGCCTAGGATGCAGGCGATTGCGCGCGGCTCCTGGAAGCCCCCAGCCCCCTCATCTTGATGGCGGTCCTCGTTCCTCCTTGGCTAGGGCGGTAGTGGAGGGAGGCCTGTGTTGCCTTGTGGGCAATCCTCACGAGGCTGATTCCTCCAGTCCCCCTCGCGAGGCTGATCGCGCCACCCCTGGCGCGGGCCACGGTCTTCCCAGCGTCCTGCGTTTCTTCCTCCTCCTCGGCCGTAGCCCCGATCGGCGCGGTCGGGACGATGGCCGATGCTTCCTTCTCGCATGGTGCAGAGTTCTTGGCATTCGTTGGTGTTGTGGGTGTGGAGGTCGTGGTACACACAGTACCGGCGGCCCCTGGTGGACTCAGGCAGATCTTTGACCCACTTGGTGTCTGGTTCTACTGCGAGCATGTCAGCCCCCTTGCGCTTCACGTCCTTGGCCTTGGGCTTCTTCTCCTCTGGTTCTGCGGCAGGCAGCTCAAGGAGGGAGAGGTGTCCCTCCTCAGCCCTGGCGCACTTGGTCGCCAGGTTGAACAGCTCCAGGGAGGTGCACAGGTCTTCATGCATCGCCAGCTCCTCCTTCATCTTGACATCGTGCACGCCATCGGAGAAGGCCGAGATGATGGCCTCCTCGGACACCTTGGGGATCTTGAGGCACGCGCTATTGAAGCGCTGGATGTACTTTTGCAGGGTCTCTCCAGGTTGTTGCTTGATGCGGCGCATGTCGCTCATGATGGGCGGCCGGTCACGAGTACCTTGGAAGTTGGCGATGAAGCGGGTGCGCATCTGGTCCCAGGAAGAGATCATGCCTGGAGCCAGATTCAGGAGCCAGGTGCGAGCTCCTTCCTTGAGCGCCATGGGGAACCAGTTCGCCATGACCTTTTCGTCCCCGCTGGCAGCTTCGATGCCCAGCTCATAGAGCTGGAGGAACTCTGCAGGGTCAGTCGTGCCATCGTAACGAGGAGGCAGGTCTGGCTTGAATTTGCCGGGCCACGCGATGCTACGCAGCTCGGTGGTGTAGGCATGGCAGCCTGCGGTGGCCACGACAGGCCTTGGCTGGTGGAGAGCGTGGTCTTGAGGGTCCCCACGCACTGCAGCTAGGAGCAGTGCGGGGTCTTGGCGTGCCAGAGCTGGAGCAGGGTCGCGGCGTGCTGGAGCAGGGAGCGCCCGGGCAGCTCCTTGCGGGCGAGGGATCTCTTGGCAGCTCCGTTCTTGCTGCACTGGCGCCTGACGGAGCGGGTTCCGCCCAGGGGCCACGCGCCTTGGAGCCATGGCGTCTTCTTGCAGAGGAGGCGGCTGGTACGCCTCCGGGGCTTCGTTGCCCACGCGTGGCGGGGTGCAGCACAGTGGAACGGACGGCGCGGAGAGCCCCCTGCGGCACGGACAAGCTCGGCGACGCGGTCGAGCCACTCCTCGTAGACGTCGTCGATAGGACGGTAGCGCAGAAGCTCGTTTTCCGCAAGGAGCGCAGCTCGATCCTCCAAGGGTGCGCGGAGCGTGTGGGACGAAGAACCAGCTGGTGCGAGCGATGGAGTAGCGGTGTGGCCGTCTTGCCGCACGGAGGGATGCTGAGACGATGCTTGCTGCTCGCCCCTCATCGGGCCGGTGGCGGCGTTGTCGACGGGCGACGGGGAACGACAAGGACGTCCGCCGACGGGCACCGTCTGGGCGATGCGAGAAGCGATGGCGGCCCGGCGCTCGGCGCGGGCCCGACGTGCGTCGGACATGGATGCGACGGTCGGAGGAGAACGGGGCGGTGGATGACGAATTCCGGCGCACCCCTACCTGGCGTGCCAAATGTCGGATTTCGGGTTCCGACAAAACCTTAAGGTTCGAACACTGGGGTGCGCGTGGAGATTACGCCTTCTACCTCCCCGCCTCGCAAAGATCTGAAACTACTAAAAGAACTACACAAGAGACACCAGATTTATACTGGTTCGGGCCACCGTTGTGGTGTAATACCCTACTCCAGTGTGTGGTTGGTGGATTGTCTCTTGGGGCTGATGATGATGGATAATACAAGGAAGAACAGCCTCGCGAGGGTCTGTTCTTGACTGGGGTGATGAACTGCAAGGAGGAGTTCAGTCTCCCTTCTCTCTCTCTCTCTCTTACTCTCTCTCTCTCTGCTTTGTTCTCGCTTGTCAACCGTCCCGAACCACTAAAACTCCTCCCTGAACCGAACCCCCTTGCAATGCGGGTGGCTGGTCCTATTTATAGAGGCCCTGGTCCTCTTCCCAAATATCGAGCGGGAAGGGAGCCCACAATGGCGGGCTAATTTGAAGGGGGACAACAAGTATCAACTATCCTGACAAAAGCAGTCTTCGCCTGCGCAAAGCTCTGGTGATGACGCCGTCTTGGGCTCCATGGTGACCTCCGTCTCGTAGTCCTCCTGGTCTTGGTCTCGTTGCACCAAAATGGCAACCTTTGCCTGATGCCTCGGTACTCCGCGGCTGCGCTTGCCCCCTTTGCATCAAAGAGGAAAGAAGGACGCTGCGCGCGCTGGCACCCGCCTAGCGCCCTGAGTCGTCATGGCTTGCATCACGGGCACCTCGCGAGGTACCCCGCCTTGATCTCTCCGCCTCCTCGCGAGCTAGCCTGATGAGGCCGTGCCTGAGGAAGCTCCGTGTCGTCCGCCTCGCGAGGCTTGGCCCCTCGCGAGGGTCTTCAGCCTTGTGTTGATGAGGATGGGCCATGCTGGGCCTCCTTTGAGCCACGCTACAGGCCGCAGGCAGGCAAGTTTGGGGACTCCCATTCCCAGAACGCCGACAGACTCACCTAGAAGAAGAGTAGAAGAGATGAATCACCTCATAGAGAGAGGAGGATTAGAGATGATTGTTACGAATGAATATCTTCTCGAAGAAACAAGGAATCAGAAGGGAAATACAAGTCAACCAAGAGCTATTCTAGGAGAAGACATCAAGCTCATGTGGGTGAATGGCTTCCCGACTCCGACTCCGACTCCGACAACTACTGCGAGAGAAGTTGTCACTCCGACTCCGACTATAGTCAAGATGAAGGTGTTGCCAAACATTCTCTCATATCCTCCAACTCCCATGGCACATTTGATTCACCAAATTAAGGAAGTGCAAGATGCTTCATGGATAAAGTCCCCAATCCAAGTTACACTTGGGTAAGAAAACAATTTATTGAAAGGAATTATAGAAAAGTGTGTCTACAAGAACCTCACGGGAAGTAAGCAATTTGAGGAAATTGTACGCAAGAAAGGGAGGCACCGGAAGAACCAAGGTATTGGTTTTGAACAAAAGTTCAATGCCAATGGAGTCGAGTGGGAAGAAGATGAATACCCCAAGATGAAGTTTGTTCCTCAACAAGAGAAGTATGACCCCACTTATTTTGAGGGAATACAAGATCAAGATGATCTTCCACCACAAGACCACAAGCTAAAAGGCAAGGACAAGCTTCAAGAAGAGATTGGCTCGTTTAAAGAACCACCTCAAGCCTTGGCCAAGTGGGTTCTGAAGGCCTCATCAAGTTCTACTTCATCAAGTGATACTATAACTCCAAGGATTCCCATAAAATTGATGTGGGTCCCAAATAAGAACTAGAGAGTTCTTGAGGGTGACTCCGCCAAGAATCTTCACTCACATTCATTTATGGAAAGAACTTGTGCAACCAACTTCAACATCTTGCACTAGTTCATGGAGTCACAAACCCTCTTGTTGGTAAGACAATGGATAAGGTATTCAATGCATTCATGGACATCATCATATGTGCACTTTACTCTATGTCTATGGATATCTGTGTTTGTTCCTTGTGGGACTAAACCATGTAGGTATTGAAAGTGCAAACCTCCAAGGATTGCTCCCATCTCTTGATGGACTACATCAACATTGAGTATCCACATCTACACTATCTACATGAAGTCATCATCGACAAAACTCAAGGTTAGTTCATCCCTCTTTGGGGGGGGGATATCACACCTAGGGAGAGCTTTGCTCTAAGACTTGAGCTAAAGCAACTCCAATGGTGTGAACACATTAATGCTTTAGGTAAAAGGTGCCACCCCACTTGTGCTTAAACGATGAGTATGACCTATGATCAAATGTTCTCATTTGGCTCCTGAGTCAATATACTCATATATAGATGACTATGTCATCGACCATTGTTTAATAGTTGCTAAGTGTTGATTGTGCATGTTTGACACATATTTCATTTGCTATCTTATTGTGTGAGCATGTTGCTATGCATACTTCTCATTCGAGGACATCCATTTGTAGTTTGATTGATTTGGTTTCTTTTGGCCAAATGGATGTATAAGAATGCCTAAGAATTTCTCTTAGCTATCTATCTCACCTTGTCTCAATTCATTCTTGCTATATCACAAAAAATTGAAAAAGTTCCTTTTGGACCCTCCAGGTGAGGAGCACTCGGTGCCACCGATCCGACTAGGGCTGACCTCCAAAACCCTCTAAGTTAATTTCGGATAGACCAACTCACAACCATTTGGTAGCACCAAAATCACTTGGACTGATCTGTTTTTCAATCTCGGAAAAACTGATTTGAGATTCTTGGCGCCACCGAGTTGATGTGCTCATAGCAGTTACTCCTCTCGGCGCCACTGATCCATTTGACTTGGCCTCACCGACAGCTCATGGGTATATATATCGTGCTGGTTGTACATTGAAATTTCACAACAGTTACGTCGCCCCCGCACCCCATCGCTGTCGTCGCCCATGGTCCCCGGATTGTCTACTTGTCTCCAGCGCGCCCTTGCCGCCGGATTCTGTCGCTGTCAACGGCATTCCTCACCGTCATTGTCGTTGTAGAGGATCTCCACCGAGTTAGGGTGAGATTTGATCCCCTAGTGCTTCTAAATTCCGAATTTGTGCACTAGAGTAATTGCGCCCACAATGTTCCCATTGTTTTAGATTTCTATTCCAACAAAACTCCGTACAAGTAGATTTGAGCAAAAAAATAGCCTTAGGTTTGCGCAGAACTTATCTTGAACAGACCGAATAGAAAGAATTAGACTCGACAATTTGGCCTCTGTTCATTACACATTGTACATCTCGGTATCACCGAGTGGTACGAATCGGTGGATCCAAGTCTAAAATCTCAGTAGAACCCTAGCATGTCGGAGAGACTGAAACACATTTCGGTCAGACCGAGACTGTGTTTCCAAGTCTCTGTAACTGCTTCGGTGCTACCGATGATCTACTCAGAATTTCTGAAATCATTTCAGTGAAAGCCTAAAACTGAAGTTTTAACTCAAAATGTGTCAAAATGTTGTGTTTTTGTGATCCTCATCTATTCCACTCTACTCCATCTACTTCACAGGTGCAGGTGTCAACATGTCAGACCTCAATGAGAGCCAAAATAGATCTGAAGAGCAAAGTTTTGATCTTGATGCAGGATCTAGTCTAGAGGAGAGTTACCATGAGAGAGAAAGAAGTTCTCCAGTCTTGCCAAAAGCAGCCACTAGGGCTAGGAAGAAGAAAAACTCAGATGATGAGGATGAAGACTTTGTTGCTGAAGAAGTCACATCCAAGAAGAAGAAAGGTGTGCTTGCCATGGAGTATGGCACTGATGCAAGTACAAGGCCAGCTGCAAGCAAGTCAATGGCCAAGGTAGAAGGCAAGAAGAGGGTGAGAAAAGAGTGTGTCCAAGTGACTTTCAAGCCAACCTCTATGAGAAGAGATGATATGCCAGAGACAGCTGAGCCCCCTCCAACCATGCAGCAAAAGCTCGTGGCTGATGCTATGAAGATTGCCACCTCCTCTAGGCCTAAGAAGGTTGCTACAACCAAGCCGGAGGGCAAGACTATCGAAACATTTCTGCAGCAGAGAAGAAGAAGGCCCCAGTGCCTGAGAATGTTGCTGATGATGATGAACCTTCAGTTCTGAGGAAGCTAAGACACGGAATGCCTAAGCATAATAACACACATCCAGTGGTTGAGTACATGAAAGAAAGGAAGGACAAAGGCCTGAGAAAGAGGAGAAAGTCAGACCCATATGTTGTAAGGAGGAGAACTGTTGTAGACAACTGCTTTCACACCAAGGAACAATAGGACTTCTATGAGACTATGTTGCTTGAAAAGAAGCTCATAGTTAGTGATATGAGATGGGTGGACTGGGAATTCATCGATGATAATGAACACCACTTTCCTCATGTGCATGAGAGCTTCAAGATGATAGGCATTGATGAGTTCATAGGGAAGAAATTGACTGCTTGGAAAGATGAGATGATTATGCAATTCTAATCCATAACTCATTTCTATCCCAATGGCAGGATTGTGTGGATGATAGTAGGTGTTCGATATGAGTCCAATATTGAAGAATGGGCAACTTTGCTATATGTACCCAAGCCCAAAGAAAATGACATTGATGTGTATGCCAAGCGCAAGATGGATGACAATTCCATGGCCAGTATGTATAAGGAGATTCTTTTGGATGACCACAAGACTCACAAGCTAGGCTCAGTATATCATCTGTTGGCAGTACTTGCTACCTCCAACACGATCATGAGCACATTTTGATGCCCAATTTAGGAGATGACAGGATGATCAGAGGACATTCCATCAACATGCTTCATCACATTGATCGATCTGAGAGATTCAAGGTCATGGATCTCACTGTAGAGACTACCACGAGGATGGCCGCGGATCAAAAGAGGTAATGTGGATTTTCTACACACATTCAGGTGCTCATCAACTCCAAAGTTGGTAGCAATACATATCTTCTTGACCGTGAGCTTTTGTCGCTTAAGCTGGAGTTTGAGGACAACATAGTGACGATGGATCCATCCCATCCCACTTTGGCTGCAGCACATGCAAAGAAGGAAGCACGAGCAGAGGTTACTGAGTCTGCAGAGCTCAGAGCCACACCTACTCTGTCACTGAATACTAAGGCCGGTCAGATTAACTATCTTCTTTGAGCTACTCAGAGGATCGAGCGGAGTCTGGCCAACATCACTGAGAACCAGAAGAGTCTTTGGGAGGATTGTTGAGATGAAATTCTGTGATCTGTACGTTAAGGTGACAGAGATGCAAACTACAATTGAGAGCCTGAAGAAAGAGGTGGATGAGGCAAAGTTTACTAGCAGTGATGATGACGAGCATCGTGGTTCAGTACTTCCCACGACTACTCAGTTCTGGACCCCAAATCAGCAGCAGTTCCAGACACTTCCCGAGCTATTATTTCAGCTCCAGCTGCTGCACCCTTAGTTGCTCTATCAGTTGCTGCGGCCATTGCCACTCCTCCACCAGTCCCGAAGACTTATTCCGAGGCATTTGCCGATGCACTTCTCTCTACTCTGACATCGACGCACACCGGCACTGCAAGTCAGAGGACTTCACCACTAGGATATGCCAGAGATTGAGCCCAGAGTGACCTCTAGCTATGTACTTCTTCAAACTCTTTGGTACTTGTTGCCAAAGGGGGAGAATTAGTATAGATCATTAGGGCTTTGGGAGAGCAAGTGTTTTGCTTTTTTCTCGTTTGGTTTTCATTTGTGTGATACTTTGTGTGCTACTTTTGTCCATTGCTTGTTTGGTACTATGTTTGTCCATGGTTGATCATACCATACTTTGATGATGCTATGCTTATATATCTATTCATATGTTCCATGTATGATCATTCACTTGTTTGTTTGGTGAAGAATGCTTACGTTGTTGCAATCATATCATTTTGACCACTCCACCATAATGTATGTGCATGGAAGAGTAACCCATGATCCAAATAAATTGTGCATTTGCATTCAAACGCAAATTCATAATGCACAAATTTAGGGGGAGCTCTTACTTATCACATACATCTCAACGCAATGATGTATTTCATTCATTATATCATTTGTCGAAGCTTTGATCTATATGTTGTCATCAATTACCAAAATAGGGGAGATTGAAACTGCAACTAATCCTCGGGTGGTTTTGGTAATTGATAACAACATATACATCATTGATCTAATATTCATTGCAAATAGATTTCAGAAAAAGATCAATGATTGGCATGGCAAGGACTAATGGATGTGAACCACTCAAAATGTCAAGGACAAGGATTGGCAACTCCAAGACTCTACATTTTTGGTTTAGTGATCCAATATCACATTGGGTCCCTTACGAAAGCCAATACTATTAAAAGGGGATGAGGTATTGATGATGAGGTTGTTGCTCAAGTACTTAGTGATATTGCTCCAAAAACCCCGAGTCATTTTCTCCATAAACACATCTATCCAAAACCTAATTTCCTATGTCGGTCCCACTGATATCATCCACTCTGGATTCACTCCGAAACACAACTTTGACCATTCATTTTCTGAGAGAGAACCATCTACCCATGCATTGAGATCAAGAGATTCCAATCCTACCACTTGAACCTTGATTTCTAGCCTTCTCAAGTTGCTTTCGACTACAATCCTTCTCCTACCCAAGCCAAATCTGTGAGAGAGAAATTGAGTGATGAGGAGACTATCATTTCAAGCACAAGAGCAAGGAGTTCATCACCAACAGAACATCTATTACCTTTTTGAGAGTGGCGTATCCTAGATTGGTTAGGTGTCACTTGGGAGCCTCCAAGATCATGTGGAGTTGAACCAAGGAGTTTGTAAGGGCAAGGAGATCGCCTACTTCATGAAGATCTACCTGAGTGAGGTTAGTCCTTCGTGGACGTAAACCATGGTGGAACAGACAAGGTTGCTTCTTCGTGGACCCTTCATGGGCGGAGACCTCTGTGGACTCGCACAACCGTTACCCTCTGTGGGTTGAAGTCTCCATCAACGTGGACGTATGATAGCACCACCTATTGGAACCACGCCAAAAATCATCGTGTCTTCATTGCGTTTTAAATCTACAATCCCTCCTTTACGTTCTTATGAAAAGTTTTTACTTTCCACCGCACAACTCTTAGACTTACATGTGCAGGGTGTATTTGACTTGGTAGAATTGCTAGAACTTGCCCACAACTAAAATTGGGAAAAGGATAAGTTTTTATTTGGTCAAGTAGTCTAATCACCCCCCTTCTAGACATACTTTCGATCCTACACTTTGCTATGCTTAATGCTTGTCACTAGGGCCTAGCAAAGTGTAGGATCATGGTGGAACAAACACATTATGATCCGTATACCCCAAGGTGACAATAATTGGGATTCTTTCCGGTGATTACCGTAGTTTGATGAGTTCATGTGTTCACTATGTGTTAATTCTTTGTTACGGATCTCTATTAAAAGGAGGCATTAATATCCCTTAGATTTCCTATGGGCCCCGCTGCCACAGGAGGGTAGGATAAAAGATGTCATGCAAGTCCTTATTATAAGCATGTATGACTATATATGGAATACATGCCTACATTACATTGATGAATTGTAGCTATCGTGTATCGCTCTAGGTTGTGACTGTTATATGATGAATGTCATCCAACACAAATATCTATCACTGATCCAATCCCTACGCTTTTCTCATGTTGGTTCTCACTAAGTTACTTTCGTTGTTGTTGTTGTTGTTACAATCACTACAAAACTGCTATTGTTACTGTTACCATTACTATTGCTATTGTTACTACTACTATCAAACTATCATAGTACTTTGCTACTAAACACTTTGCTGCAGATATTTAGTTCTCCAAGTGTGGTTGAATTTACAACTCAACTGCTAATACTTGCAAATATTATTTGGCTACCCTTGTGTCGAATCCACAAATTTGGTTGAAATACTACGCTAAAAAATTGTTGTGATCCCCTATACTTGTGGGTTATCCTATGTCACCAGCTTTGACCGGTCAAAACTAACGCCCAGTTATTACCGACGGGACGATCGGTGATAAAGCCCACAGGAGACCCACTAGAAGAAGCCATGTCAGCAACTATTGGCCCCACATGTTTGAATCCTTCACCGGTCAACCCCCTGTGACCGATCACCGGTGACGAATTATCATTGCCAAAATGGTCTTACGCGACAGATTGGGCCATCAAAGGTGATATTCTGGGCCGTCAACGAAAACGGGAACCGGTGACATTATTTGGCTCGTCACTTGAAATACGATCTTGCATGACAGAAGTGGTGCCGTCACAAATTTATTTTCCATGACGGCGCATTGGTGATGGTGGGGGTGACGGCCAGAAAACATCGCAGGGGTATTTTCCGCGACGAAAAAGGGTTATGCATGACACAAGTGAAACGTGATATGTCTCCATCGTATCTATAATTTTTGATTGTTTCATGACAATATTCTACAACTTCCATATACTTTTGGCAACATGTTGTATTATTTTTGGGACTAACATATTGATCCTACGCCCAGTGCTAGTTCCTGTTTGTTGCATTTTTATTTCGCGGAATATCCATACCGAATGAAGTCCAAACGCGACAAAAATTTACGGAGACTTATTTTGGAATACCTGTGATTTTGGGGAAGAAGAATCAACGCAATATGTTGCACGAGGTGGCCACAAGACTCCACAGTGCAGCCTAGGGGGGCAGGCGCACCCTGGTGGGTGGTCAACACCTTGTAGGTCGATTGCAGCCCTTCTTTTGCCGCAAGAAAGATAATATCCAGAGAAAAGTCGTGTTAAAGTTTCAGCCCAATCGGAGTTACGGATCTCCGGATATTTAAGAAACAGTTTTTAGTCAAAAATAGGAATGTGAAGAGAACACACACACACACAGAGAGAGAGAGAGAGAGAGAGAGAGAGAGAGATATCCAATCTAGGAGGGGCTCCTGCCCCTTCGCCGCCATGCAGGCCATGGACCAGAGGGGGAACTCTGTTGGGGAACGTAAGAATTTCAAAAAAATCCTACGCACATACAAGATCATGGTGATGCATAGCAACGAGAGGGGAGAGTGTTGTCTATGTACCCTCGTATACCATAAGCGGAAGCTTATGACAATGCGGTTGATGTAGTCATACGTCTTCATGATCGACCGATCCTAGTACCAAAAGTACGGCACCTCCGTGATCTGCACACGTTCGGCTCGGTGACGTCCCATGAACTCACGATCCAGCAGAGTGTCGAGGGAGAGCTTCGTCAGCGTGATGACGGTGATGATGATGCTACCGGAACAGGGCTTCGCCTAAGCACCGCTACGATATGACCGAGGCGGATTATGGTGGAGGGGGGCACTGCACACGGCTAAGATATCAATGATCAACTTGTGTGTCTATGGGGTGCCCCACTCCCCTGTATATAAAGGAGTGGAGGAGGGGGAGCGTCGGCCCTCTATGGCGTGCCCTGGACTAGGAGAGAAGGAAGGGGGAGAGAGGGAGGAAGGAAAGGGGGGCACCCCCCCCCCCTTCCTAGTCCAATTCGGACCAGAGGGGGAGGGGGGCGCGGCCTACCCTAGCCGCCTCTCTCTCTCTCTCTCCCTCTCCACTAAAGCCCATTAGGGCCCATATACTGCCCTGGGGGTTCCGGTAACCCCCCGGTACTCCGGTATATGCCCGAACTCACTCGGAACCTTTCCGATGTCCAAACATAGGCTTCCAATATATCGATCTTTATGTATCGACCATTTCGAGACTCCTCGTCATGCCTGTGATCACATCCGGGACTCTGAACAACCTTCGGTTCATCAAAACACATAAACTCATAATACCGATCGTCACCGAACATTAAGCGTGCGGACCCTATGGGTTCGAGAACTATGTAGACATGACCAAGACACGTCTCCGGTCAATAACCAATAGCAGAACTTGGACGTTCATATTGACTCCCACATATTCTACGAAGATCTTTATCGATCAAACCGCATAACGATATACGTTGTTCCCTTTGTCATCGGTATGTTACTTGCCCGAGATTCGATCGTCGGTATCTCAATACCTAGTTCAATATCGTTGCCGGAAAGTCTCTTTACTCATTTCGTAATGCATCATCCCGCCACTAACTCATTAGTCACATTGCTTGCAAGGCTTATATTGATCTGCATTACCAAGAGGGCCCAGAGATACCTCTCCGATAATCGGAGTGACAAATCCTAATCTCGATCTATGCCAACTCAACAAACACCATTGGGGACACCTGTAGAGCACCTTTATAATCACCCAGTTACATTGTGACATTTGGTAGCACACAAAGTGTTCCTCTAGTATTCGAGAGTTGCATGATCTCATAGTCATAGGAACATGTATAAGTTATGGAGAAAGCAATAGCAACAAACTAAACGATCATCGTGCTAAGCTAACGGACGGGTCAAGTCAATCACATCAGTCTCTAATGATGTGATCTTGTTAATCAAATGACAACTCATGTCTATGGTTAGGAAACATAACCATCATTGATTCAATGAGCTAGTTAAGTAGAGGCATACTAGTGACAATCTGTTTGTCTATGTATTCACACATGTACTAATTTTCCGGTTAATACAATTCTAGCATGAATAATAAACATTTATCATGATATAAGGAAATATAAATAACAACTTTATTATTGCCTCTAGGGCATATTTCGTTCAAACTCTCCTCAGGGGCGGAGCCAGGATGAAAAATGAGAGGGGGCAATGATATATACTTTTTTCGGAAACATCTATCGAACTAATGGCTAAATAATTAAAAAAGACAACCACACAAGCATGCATATAGTGTGTTAGAAGCAAAATCACACACTTCCTTGTAAGATAATGTCATCACACACATAATTAATTAATTATGATAAGTTCATTGCGAAAGTAAAAGTAAACTAACCAGTTAAGGCACAATAACTAGACTATGTCGTTCTTTTTGTTGGTACGTCCCTAATTTCTAGCTTCAAGCCGTAGGAAGATGAAAAATGTTTGAATATAGAGAGCATATAAACATTGACAGATAAACATCTCTCCATTAGCTTTCCTGTCAATGCCAAATAGTTGACGTTAAATAAATTGAGACCGTGAAGGCAGAAAATTACCATAGATTTCATTGTACTCCCATGTGCTCAAACTTATTCATATGGAATTATTAGGGGAACCTAGATTCAGTCAACCTAATTACTGATTTGTACATTATAATTTATACACATGTATATTTGATACAATTCAGTACATTTTTGACATGGGAATCAAAATAAAATAATAATGGGGAAATTAGAAAGAAAAGAAGACAGCTAAACCTTGGGCTTACCTTGATTGAATGATCAATTAGTACGGCTTCTTCCTTGGGGGCGCATGGTGGGCCGGCTAGTCGACGTGCGTAGTGTGAATCGAGGCTGATTGCCAAAGGGGCGAGGTGTATGTGCAGCATAAAGCCGCAGGCGGCGGCACGACGGTTTTGGCTCATAAAGGCGTCACGCGAGAACACGCGACGAGCACATCTGAAACTCCAAAAGACCTCAGTACGTTTCTAGCGAATCAAGGACCGCCTGATCGTATGCATGAGGCCAGATTGTATTCTTTCTAGATGGTCTCCTAGGCTTATAATCTATCTAATTTTCATAGACGGGCTTTAAACATACAGCGGGACAAAAAGGAAGTGGGGGCAAATAACTTGGGTTGAGTGGGGGCAGCTCTATATATGTTGGGCCTAGTACATGTTAGCTGAAAAAACGAGTGGGGGCATTCGCCCCCACAAGCCTGTATGTGCATTCACCCCTGACTCTCCTCCCATCAAGGAGAGAGGCCAAGTAAGAAGAAGGAGGGGGCTCTCTCCCCCTCTCTCCCGATGGCGCCGGAGCGCCGCCGAGGCAATCATCGTGACGACGATCTACACCAACAACTTTATCGCCCTCATCACCAACTCTCCCCCCTCTATGCAATGGTGTAACACCTCTTCTCCCCACTGTAATCTCTACTTAAACATGGTGCCTAATGCTATATATTATTATCCAATGATGTATGGTCATCCTATGATGTTTGAGGAGATTCGTTTTGTCCTATAGGTTGATTGATGATCGTGATTGGTTTGAGTTGTATGTTTTATTTTGGTGTTGTCCTATGGTCCCCTCTGTGTCGCGCAAACATGAAGGATCCCTGCTGTAGGGTGTTCCAATACGTTCATGATTCACTTATGGTGGTTGGCGTGAATGACTGAAACACATACCCGAGTAGGTGGGTTGTTGCGTATGGGATAAAGAGGACTTGATACTTAATGCTATGGTTCGGTTTTACCTTAATGATCTTTGGTAGTTGTAGATGCTTGCTAGAGTTCCAATCATAAGTGCATATGATCCAATTATGGAAAGTATGTTAGCTCATGCTCTCCCTTATATAAAATTGAAATAATGATTACCGATCTTGTTATCGATTGCGTGTGGACAAAAATATTTCTCTTGTGTTATAAAAATCTTTCAACTAAACAACTAACTATTATTATATCGCAAAGTACTCCTAGTTTTATTCTTGCAAAGTAGTTCTAGCATCACACCTACAAAATAGTTTCATACTTGTTCTAGGTAAAGCGAACGTTAAGTGTTCGTAGAGTTGTATCGGAGGTCGATAGAACTTGAAGAGAATATAAATCCTACCTTTAGCTCCTTGTTGGGTTTGACACTCTTATTTATCAAAAAGCTACAATTGATCCCCTATACTTGTGGGTTATCAAGACCTTTTTCTAGCGCTGTTGCCAAAGAGCAATAGCGTGGGGTGAATATTCTCATGTGTGCTTGTTTACTTTATCACTAAGTAGATTTTATTTTGTGCTCTTGTTTTCTATCTTTAGTTATGGGTAGAAATGTAAAATACCAAAAAAATAGTTGTACCTGCTAAACCAATGGTTGAGAACCAGCCAAAATCTATCATACTACAGCAGCTTTCTACTTGGATCATCTTCGATCCATTTGTGCTCGTGTTGAAAACCCAACTATCTTAGTTGAGGGAAAATCATTAAATGAGCATGCTTTTTTGTGCAACACCGCTTATCTCAAAAGGTGGGACTTTTACGGCATCATATTAATACTATGCATTGCTATGCTTGGAATTTATGCGAAATATATTATTTTACTTGTTGCTCTAAGAACCCTAAGAAACACCTTCCCTACCAATGTGAGTTTAGTGATAATGGAATCGTATCTTTTTATGCTAAAGGTGATTATAGTTACTATGATATTGAACGAATTTAAGAATTTGTTGCTTTTAACGGTGCTTATGAAATTGCTTCTTTGATTAAAAAGTATGATGCTACTCTTTACAAATCTGAAAATTTTGCCATACTTAAATATTGCTATGAAAACTATGCTTCTAATGCTTATGTTAAAGAATATAGTGAGGATGTCTCCGCTATCCAAGAAGAGACTAATATTTTGCAGGAAACTATGGAAGAAGAAATTGCTGAAATTGTGAGCTCATTAGATGGAAAAGATGAGGAGGAGAGGGAAGAACAAAAGGAGGAAGAGCAGATAGATCACTTGTGCCCACCTTCTAATGAGAGTAACTCTTTATCCCATACATTGTTTAATTTCCCTTCATGCTTACCGGAGGATGAATGCTATGATGATTGTTATGATCCCTTAGAGTCATTTGAAATATCCCTTTTTGATGAAATTGATGCTTGCTATGTTTGTGGCCATGATGCCAATTTGAATGATGCTTATGGAGATGAACTTGCTATATTCCTTATGTTAAGGATAAAATTGTTGCTATTGCACCCACACATGATAGTCCTATTATCTTTTTTAATTCTCCAAACTACACCATATCGGAGAAGTTTGCTCTTATTTGAATTAATAGAACTAGTTTATTTTTAGTAAGAAAATTCAGGTATATGAGATTTGATGATCTAATTAAAATTTTACTATAGAACTAGTTTATTTTTAGTAAGAAAATTAATAGAACTAGTTTATTTTCAGGTGTATTTAACAGTATTCTAGGTTGATTCATTTTGAAGTGGACATGTCATATTTTGAACATGTCACATTTGTTATTATTATTTTTAGTTAAAGCAATTATTCCTGCATCGACATTGATGATGCCTATCCCGCATCCTCGTCGTCGACTCAGCGGAGGACACCCGCTTGGTTAGAGGGGCCATGTCTGGGACTGGGCTCCGCCAGGCTGGTACTCGGAGGTGCTACCTACCGGGGGCACAGCTTGATGAGGAGCCAGCCCGTCGTTGACCCGAACCTTCTTTGGTGGCGGTCGTGTGGGCCAGTGACGGTGCGGAGGCTTGAGGACCCCGCGGAGGTGGTACGTCACCATGTCAGCGAGGAGGACAAGCACGTCCGTCGCTACATGGTTGCGTTGGAGGGCGGGTTCTCCAATACCTGGGAGGTTCTTCAGGGATCTCACTGGAGCTATGATCCTGTGATGGTTCCTTCTCTTTGGCTGTCCACCGCCCGCGCTGATGCCCGTCGTTCGCTAGGGTTTTAACTGTATTAGTGATGTTATATATATATATATATATATGATACTATTCGAGATGTATTAGTGACAATATTTGACGATGTATGGACGGAAGAGATGATTTAGTTTTGCTTACTGAATGCATGCTAATTTGAATACTTATTTATTTTATGATTTGGTTTTGCTTATTGAATGCTCAAATTAGAGAAGTACTCCTATTTTGAATGCTCAAATTGGAGCCCACTATGCAAGGCGTATGCATTTGATTAGTTGATAGCTTGTGGGGTTTTTGTTTTGCAGAAATCAAGGAGCCCCTCCATCATCCCCACCGTCGTCCCCGTCACCGACCCCCTCCGACCTTGAGGTGAGACCAGCCAAACCTCCATGTCAATATGACTCCTATAAGATATTTTGAAATGTTTTTGTTAATATTTTCAACCATTGAAAAGCAATGACCATCAAGTTTGAATGCTCATATGATGAAGATAAAAACAATTATATCTTGTGTTGCTCAAATAGGATATGTGCTTGCCCAAGTGGCCGGTCATGTTTGCAGGTTACACCTCCGAGTGGCCTATGTTTTGCCGAAGTGTTGATTAATTTCCGTTCCGGCAAATTTCTGGTGCTCGATATGTCCTTTTTAGCAAAGGTCATGCCGGATTTTTTCCATGAATTTTGGCATGACTTGTGCTAGAATATGTAGGAAATATCATGGGGGTCGAATGTCGTGGGGGTTTAATCTTTGAATTATGAACATAGGAAATGTTGTCATCAGACGACGAAAGCTCCCGGGGGAGTGCGACTGGTGCAATGATGACCGAGGTCTGTGCGACAGGCCTCACCTGGATGAAGATCGGCGCTTCAGCATTAAGCTCCAGGAGACCTTCGATATTGAAATGGTACGCAATGACGACAAGTGTTTTTTTCGTAATTAAGCACGACTTCAACTATTTCAACGTGTAATTTTCATCTTTTACAATTCGACTAGCTTATCCCATGCCATGCAAGACGCTACGTCTTGGAGAGGATGGAATTTGAAGATCGTGAAAGTATGGAAACAAAGAAAATTCACCTAAGGACCCATCATGGTATGGATTTTGAAGTAAATCTGTACAATTTTGAGACCGTAACCCATTTTGGTTGCACAAATTGGGAAGCACTTTGCAAGATGTATGGTTTTTATGAGGGTATACTTGTCACCATGGATCTTGGTGATCCTGACATCGCCCAAGACAATATGGATATTTGGGTCCTTGTTGATATGCTTCCAATTCTACCGCTATGTGAGTTTCTCAAACATATTTATTAAGTAATTTATATTGTTTATTTCAAAATAGTTCACAGCTTATTTCCATTGACAGCTTATTTTCATTCTTCAAAGAATGTGTGGAAGATGGTGGACAAAACCAACTATACCGATGGCCCAGAATTAACCTATCGGGAGAAAAATCATCTGGTCGCATTTTGTACTGATCTTGAGAATTACAATATCTATTATCAAACTCCTCCACATTATGGTCAATACGTGCCACTAGTGCACGTCTTGAACTACAGTAACATCCATGGAGATGTCATGGTAAGATTTTTTAATATTACGACATCCGTGCATGTTTTGCATAAATCCTTCTAAAACTAAACTACATTGCTAACAATGAAGTTATTACTATGTGTTTCAACAGAAAATCTTGAAGGATTGTGTGCCTCATCTGATGTATCAGAATGGTCGCCTTGATGTTTTGAACATACTGCCAGGACATCCTACGAATTACACCTGTCCATGTCGGATTTCTAAAACTGGTGAAGACATGAAAATAAAGAATGGAAAAATGTATGGACAGTCGTAAGGAGGTACTTGGAAGAAAAATTGTGCGAAAGGCAAGAATTGGAGACAGGATAATCTCCATTCTCCATAATGGAGAGTCAGGACCTATCTTGTTTTATGCCATTTTACCTAAGAGAAGGTAGTAGGTCCTATGAAAGAGAAGTAGGTCCTATATACAATGTGTTATTATGTGGTACAATGTGTTAGAGTTGATGATGATGAGGAGGAGTTATGATTGTGACTAGTGACCAACTTGCTATATGATGTCTCATTGATGAAAATGATGATCATGAGGAGGTGTTATATGACAATGATGTATTATGATGATAAGTTGTTAATGATATGTTGTTGATGATGATGATGATGATGATGGTACTTATTATATCATTGGGTGAAAGAACCGCGGATTAGTTTCAAGTGGATGTCCATCCACTTGAAACTAGTCCACGGTTCTTTCACCCAGTGATGTAATAACTCATTATGATGTAAAAACAATCTCTAAATTGTTGTTGTATGAAAACTTATATAAAGGTGTATGAATACAACATGAAATAGAAAATAAATATAATATGGAATAGTAGTAGTAGCGCGGGCTGCTAGAGGCGCTACTAGTAGTTACTAGTAGCGCCCTTTCAAGGAAGCAGTACTACTAAGTGGATATAGTAGTAGCGCGGTTAAGCCCAAGCTATTGCTAACCTTTAGCTGTACCGTCGTACTAGTAGTGCTGCCCCTCCCCCCCCCCCCCCCCCGGGTGCTACTGGTAGGCCTAAAACTCACGCTACTGCTAGGCTTTTCCCTAGTAGTGGGTGAGCCACTCTTCAGCACATCTTCACAAGTCCATTGTCACCACAATGGAAGGCAAGCTTCAAGCACTTGATCTCTTCATGATGCTCCACTTGAACTTGTACACCGCAACCTTGATGAGGATCACCACTTGATGTCATCCTTCATGGGTTATATGGTATCTTCCTTTTGATGCACGCCCATGGAGACATACATAGCCCCACAAGGAACTCTTGCGTAGACGATGGGTTAGTACACAAAGAGCAATGGACAATGCTTACCATACCATGGGATCACTTGATCCCTCTCGGTACATCTTGTACGCTTTGTGTGTTGATCAACTTGATTTGCTCTTTGACTTAGTCTTGATAAACCTTGTCTCTTATATTCTCTTCATAAAGATGATGTCTTGAAGGTAAACATGAATGTTCACACAATCTTATTCTTCAAGACATGCTTGTAATAAGCTCAAATCTCACATGACCAATCTTTGGATAAAACCTTGAATACCACCTTGGTCATCACACAATCTCCTTGAAACCAACAAATGGACCTCAAGTGGACAAACCCCTCAAAATATAACTCAAGGAAACCATTAGTCCATAGAGACTTTCATCAATTACCTAAACCACACATGGGGGCACCATGCTCTTTCAATACTACATAACAATTCTTTACTACTATAGGATCACACCCAGTATCACTATGAAGATGCAAGGATAGATCAATCTCACCAATAAGAACTCAATGGAGATGAAGAAGATGTTGTTGACTATTCGTCGATTCCCGTAACTAGGTTAAACCTCCTAGACACAAGAATATCTCCACCGATGGAGCGTCTAAGTAGATGACACATTCGGTATCCATGCTACCAAAGTAGTAGTTCGATGGCAATTTGTCCTCCAGGACAAAGAATCGCCGAGAGATACTAGAGGAAGAGGCAAACTAGCGGCATATTGTCTAGTTCAGAACAAGACACAAGCGCGCGCATGCACACACACACACACATGGAGAGAGAGAGAGAGAGATGGGGCGAGCGGCTATGCTAGAGGGCTCCTCCAAAGGACTTCTGTGTTCTAAGGGGAACCCTCCCCACATATGGTTGTGACTTCGAAGGGCCAATCTGGTCTCCAGGATCCATGTGACTCTGAACCGGAGTGGCGTTAAGGATTCGTTCCTATGAAGGGAGTGACTTAAAAAAGTCTTGGTGACTCCAAGCTTGGAAACTGCGAGCATGTTGCGGTGACGAAGATCCATCTGACTCCTAAGCAGAGCGGCATAGAGGATACCAGAGACTTAGAGCTTGTTGAAGATGTCTGGGTCGCGACATCGAGGATTCGTGTTGACTCCGAGGTTGGTGAAGATGTGTGGAGTCACGGCGTTGAGGATCCACACGAGTCTGAAGCAGAGCGGTGTCAAGGATCCACGTCGACTCTAAGGTGCCTTTAGGGATCCCTTCACCTTTCAGCGTCGGCACACCTTACCTCTTCTTACCTTAGGCTTTGGTCGTAACTTGCTTTAGGCAAGGCCATCTAGCCTCATGGATTGATAACTTTTCAACATGGCGAGGATTCCCCACGGTCGACGTCAATATTGATGTTCAAGAATCAACTTTTGACTCGGGATATCCTTAGTCATGGTTAGAGGTGAGTAGGAGGGGTGCGTACGGCGGCCTTATAGAGAAGGTCATCGTACACTGGACAAAGTGACACAACAATATTTCTAAAATAGGTTCATCTGCTCGACCAGCACTTAGAGGCTCAGCAGCCCCTGCTTCATCTTCAGCAAGAACTAGAGCGAAGTCAGCAAGAAATGCATGAAGGGGCTTCAATGCACCAAGAGGCAAGAGCTGTCAATGGATCACATGACCAAGTAATGGGTAAGAAGAAGAGGAATTATGGATCGCCCCCGCGTTGTCCCCCACTTGGACGGCTCGGGCGGAGCTCTCGTACCAACAGGGGCGGACCCAGGATGAAAACTCGGAGGGGGCAAAGATGTGTGTAGTATTTTTTTTTATGGGAAGATCTGTAGATACTAAAGGTTAGACCATTTACACAAACTACCCACACAACTACACACGCATACATATAGGGACTAAGAATAATAAGCAATAAAATCCTATATTTCCTTATAGTATAATTTCATCATACACATATTTATGACAAGTTTCTTGCAAGAGTAAAAGTAAACTGACCATTTAAGACACAATGACTTGAGAAGTAGCAATATGGTGTTCCTAATCTTCTTGAATAAAATTTCTAGCCGACGACCTTATAAGAAAAAAAGTACATGTTAAGGGAGGATGTAAACATTATAATGAATAAATTAATTTAAACCCATTACCTCCTCCCGTTCATCGCACACCATTTTTTTGCATGGAAGGGTTTAACTATCACTTCATTGGAGATGATATCCAAGATTTCTCTTTCACAAAGCAAATGTTACGTAAAGCATTCTTCACAAATTTCATATCGAGAAGAATCTCTCAACAGATGGCTGACGTTTTTCCAGTCATCCTCGGTTTAAACTTAGATGCATGAGGCTCATAAGGTCCTCATGTAAAGTACTTTGTCCTTATGTTGATTGGGATTGAAAAATGTAATTCTCTTACTTTTAGATGGATCCTAAGGAAGCTTGTTCAGATCAATTAACTGAGACATGTTGCGAATTGTAGATTTTACAACAAACATAGGAAAATCCTCCATTAGCTACCCTGCCAGTGTCAAAAGGATGAGACATTAAATAAAATATTATCATGAAGGCAGATAGTACTGACAGATTTATTCCATTCTCACATACTCAAACCTATTTTGTACTATACAAAACTATTTCATGAAGCTACACTCCGTTAACCTAATTATCAATTGGTATACTGTACACAAGGTTGATATTTTGAATAGAACTCACCCAATTCCTAACTCAGAATTCGAAAAGGAACAACAATTTGGAAATTAGATCTGAAACTAGAAAAGATGAACTTACCCTAACCATGGGCTTATCTCAGTTGACAACCCACAGAAGCAGCATCACAGATAAATTGAGAGGGCCATAGATCAGCAAACTGGCTGGGCGTCCAGCATGCACAACGCAGATCCAAGGCCTTTGCCGGAGACAGGAGATGAACTGGCGAGGGCGCGTCATGTTTTTCATGGCCGCCAGGCGGCAAGTTGCGCCTAGGACTCAGGTATCCCTCTTTCCGTGCTTTTTGCAATACCAGTGTGATGGTTTCTCACATGTGAAAGGCCATGTTCCTGGGTGGGCTTGGTTGTCAATACATGGGCTTTGGAAAGTTAACCAGAAAAAAGAAACAAGTGGGGGCAAAGCCGACGGGCCGAGAGGCAGCAAAGTTGTATACTAGAGGCCCAGTAGAAGAGAGCCCAAAAATCGAGTGGGGGCATCTACCCCCACAGCACTGTACCTGCATCCGCCCCTGCGTGCCAAGCCGTCGGGGTGCCCTTCGCCTCACACCTTCCTCCGTCACCGCTGGAGGAAGCCGACGGCGGTGGCGGAGGTGCTCTCCTCCTCCCTGTGTCAGGCCTGGATGGGACACGGCATCCACCCACACAAAGGCGGATCCCCTGATCCGGTTTGCAGCAGAGTGACAGCCTGCCTCCGGCAGTGGCGCGAGGCGGCGACGTGGTAACGGGCGGTTGCGGCCGGGAGCCTTGGACCTGGGGTGGCGGCCCCCTTGGTGGCACCTCCCTATTCGATGGTGAGGCGAGGCTGGCGGGCTCCCAGTGGTTGGCTTGGGCAGCCGGCAGACCATCGGCGGGTTTGGGATGGCACCAATCTTGTCAGCGGCGTCTTCGGCTGGCAGCACTCGCGAGTGGTAGATGGACGGCCTCTTGGCCGTCGCCGGTAGATTTCCTCTCGACTGCATCCTCTGTCCCGCCAACACTTGTTGGCTTGCGGTCTTGGCCGTCGGTCCCAGTGTGTTGCCGGGGGTTGGTTGAGGTGGCTTCAGACTGGAGGAGACTCTGGATGGCTCGATCATCTCGACGGTGGCGACGATAAAGGTCGCCACTTTCTTCCTTAGGTGTCGTCAAGGTCCCTCCTCTCCACCCCGACCCCGTGCCCAGGTGAAAACCCCAAATCCCCTCGGACTGGGCAACGGCGGCACTGCGTGTGCCGTGCCCTTCATGGAGGCGCTGCCTGGGGTGTTTGGGTGTTCGGTTAGACAAACTGCTAGCAAAGAGGATGGGACCAGTGGCGGAAGGTGGTGTTCGTGAAGGTGGAACGATGTGGCATTTGGCGCGTTAAGTACGACGGGTCTCGGTGGCATGGGGCAGCGGGGTCTCGGCAATGGAGGCATGTTGATGGTTGTGTGCAGGATGGTGGCGCTCTCTGGCGTCGTGGTGGCGTCAACAGATGGCTTGTCTGGCAAGGATGATCCAGATCTCTTCCCTGAAGATGGGTCAGCGGTTCTATGATGGTGGCGGCTTTTAAAACGTGTGCATGTGGTGTACGCTTTAGGTTTGCTGCACCGGCTATTGGTTTCGATACGTTATGTGGATCGATCGGAGACCACACTGGTTTTAGATATGAGGAGTGAGAGTACTCCATGTTATCGAGTTTGTAGGTGTGAGTGGTTGCTTCGCGTAGCTTGATGCACAACTGCAGGATGCTGCTAACGCGACACTACGATCAGAGACCCTTCGAGAAACTGTGTGTGATGCAATAATCGCAAATGGTGGTGTATGAAAACCGTCAAAAAGGTGAAAACGTTTGCGATGGAGGATGCACAAACACGGTTCAGATTTTAGTTGTGTGTGCAATGAAGGGCATACGGTTCAGTTCAATTAACTATTTGCGATGAGGAGGAACAAAAAACGGGCAGCTAGATGAAGGTGTGTGCGATACACAGCATACGGTTCACTCGGATGAACTATTTGTGATTAGGCAACACAAAAGAAACAGTCGGCCGGATGAAGGTGTGTGCGATATATAGCATACGGTTCACTCGAATGAACTATTTGTGATTAGGCAACACAAAAGAAATGGTCAGCCAGATCAAGGTGTGTGCGATATACGGCATGCGGTTCACTCGGATGAACTATTTGCGTTGACACAAGAGAACAGAAACAGTTCAACTTAACAAGACGTGTGTGTTGTGCGATGGGATTGCATGCGGTTCACTCGGCCGTTGTAGTCAGTGTGTGACCTCTGTGGCAACCGTTCGCGCCCCAGGCGCCTCTTCGTGTACCGTGGCAACCGTCCATCGACTCTTCGCATTTCCCTCTCGATTTGGAACTGCTGTCGCACGCTAGCTCTTCCTCCCTCCTCCATTTGCGTTCACCTTCCTTCTTCCATTGTTTGATCGTATTCTCCATGGAGGGAACAAGCCGTAAACGACCTCGTTATTCTTGCCCCGATCTGAATGATGACGCGGCGGAGGAACTCATTGATCGGTGCGAAGTCATCACCTGTAACATCCCGATTCTCAGAATGTTTAAGAAAAAGTTTTCCAAAAATCAGGACAAGAAAATTTCGTTTGTTTTATTTGGTTCAAAGCTTAAATTGGACTTTATAATGTTAAGTATTAAATTTGAACTAATGTGAACCTAATTAAAATTGGTGTATTGTTCTTTTCTTGTAATCAGCTCTTCTTCGGCATATTAAAATATGCGCCTTTGAATTTTCTTTGGTCTTCTGAAATTCGTTTGATTTTTTCCGAGCTTATTTTCCTTTTCTAGATTTTACGGAGAGGAAATCAATTTATTTTCATTCTATCGAACTCTGTACATGATTTACTTGAACCAACATTTTTTTCTCTTTCCTAGGTTCAGCCCACTATTTTACTTTTCCTTTCTCAAGTCAAATGGGCTTAGTCCATCTATTGTATTTCTTTTCTTCTTTTTCCCTACTCTCATCCTCCTCCCATGGGCTTTGTCCAAATAGGCCCGTCTCTTAGAGTCACACCATTGGAGCGCTTCATGTCCATACGTACACGTGCACACAAGTACAGAGAAGAGAAGAGAAAAGGTGCACAGAAGAGTAAACGTACAGCCATGTTGGAAACCCCTCATCTATCCTTCATGTGTACGTTCTCACGTCACAGGAAGTGAAACGTCCACGCATAAATGCTGCCTCCTGCCCTTCTCCTTTAATTCCATCTCTTTGACTCCTCCTTGTGCCTATTTCTCTCCACTTCATCTCCCAAAACCGTGCCTCAAGCGCTTCATCTCTTTCTCCACCCACGCACACCTACATGCACACAAACAAGAGGAAAAGGAAACCTACAGGAGAAACAACCCCTGGTCTAAATTGTTTAGTTCTTCACCATTTCCAAATTTGTGAGTACCTACATGTGCGCCTCCACCTCCTCTTCCAATCCCCTAGCAACCCCTCGCTCTCTGTTCCTAATTCTTTGAAGAACTCTGCTTGAACTACAACAGCTACATGGACGCCGGTGCTCTATCCCGGTGATTTAGGCGATCCCTATTTGAGTCCTCGCGCCAAAATATTCTGCTCCATGCCGCAGCTCCATTCAGAGAAGAAAGAACGCGATCCATTGACCACACGCGGAGAATTTTGCAAGTCCGTATACACTGTTCGTCAAGTTCATCGCACCGTCCCATCAAACTTGGTGAGCCCCTATCAAATTCCTTTTGTACACATTCTCAGCATCATCTAGTGTATCCTGTAGACATCATTATTCATCCACTTTCTATCGTTGACCGCGTTGATGCATGAACGGATGCCATCGTCATGTCCACATACTTCTGTTCCTCGGTGACATTGTACTCAATAGAAGAGATGTTTCCCATGGTCATAGTAACCAGTTGGTGGAGTTAGTTCACACGTCCATCAACCGAGTTTTATCATAGGTGTTAGCGTCGTTGTTTTTGTACATACAACAAGGGTGTTTTGTGTCAGATGAACTTTCTATTGAGATGCTATTTTTCAATGTCTCCGCCTATCCATAGGAGTCGCTCCAAATTATTTCTTAATGTTAGGATTAAAATACACTTTACTAGATTTATTTTACTTTTGTTAAATTGTTGAAATAGTTGTACATTGTTTCGGCTTCATAATTTGTGGCAGTATGTATTCTTTATTCTATGCATGCGCACTAATTTTTGAGTTGTTGTCATGTTTATTCCTTGTATTTTTATCTAGATTTTGTATGATTGACTAGATATTGTTGATGTGTTGTTTAATTATTGTAATTCTAATAGCATGCAAATATGTTAGCTATGGCTTCTAGAATCATTCTCATATATGTTGCATGTGTGATCTAGGGATTAAAGTCATGCCATGCTCTAGGATGATGTTCATGATGATATTTTTGTTTCGTGCGGTAGGAAGTCATATGTCATGCCAATATATATACTAGGTTTTTGCGATTTATTACCATGTGTATGTAAATGTAAGATTGTTCTAAGCTTTGCTTGATTTATTACGGAATAGTTCATGTTTGACCATTTTCGTTTATTTTGTTTAGCATGACGATGACTTAAATATGGTTTACCTTTTCATTTTCAATCATGCCACATGTTTGTTATATTGATTTGAAATCATGACACCTCTTGTTTTTTTTGTTATCCAAGATTATATGGGTAGTTGATTTATGATATGGTTCATATATAGTTGTATTGCTATATATAATTTATTATTATGGCATATAACCTTGTTTATTACTTTTGATAATTGTTTGGTGTGTGTTTATTTATCTTATTTTATTGCCATGCCATGTTAACAATTGCTTCAAGTAGAATGCTTGTTTAATTGTCTCCTACCATGCATGTGTTATAGCATTGCTAGTATGGACTACCGTGTGATTGCACATATGGTTAGCCTTCATTGAGATGATTCACATGATACTAGTTTGTTGACCTCGTACTTTCTTTTATTAAATAACTTCTTGCTTGATCAGTACCGTGCCATGTTGTTGTGATTGCATAACTAGATTGCATGGCATGTGTGTACCAATTCACATCTAGTATGATGCCTAGTTGTTTATTTATGTATTGCAAGTGTTGGATGTGCTAAATAGAAATGCATGTTGTTTTGTTACTCATGCTAGTATGGTACAATGCCTGATGTTTGCGATGGCATGATCTAGTTGTTTACTTGCCTGCATGCTTGGTATGCTTCCTTAGTGTGCTTGTCCATCATAAATGCCGTGCTAGTGTTGTGTGATATATCATGCTTGATATTTAGGCTAGTTGTTATCAACCAAGTTGCGTTATAGTTGTACTTGTGTTGATCTTATATGTTTGACTTGTCTCACATTAGTATTATGAGTGTTGTATACTTGTTGCAATAGCTCATCTCATGTTTATGATAGTTTACCTTTCATGTTAGTTGAGATGTGTCTTCCTTGTATACTTAGATGCATAGTTTGCTCTAGTATTTAAGCATGAAGTGGTAACCTTATTGCTATTGGTTACTTGAGTATTAGTTGTTCTTTAGTAGTAGTAAGACCATGTCCTAGTTTAGCATCTTCTCATGATAACTTGCATGTTTGATGCTTGCGTTGTTAGTTAAGAAATCTTTATAATTCTTCCCTCACATGCCTTGTATCGAACATGTCCTATTATTCAGTTGTTTAATAAGCTTTCTGTTGGGGAACGTAGTAATTTCAAAAAAAAACCTACGCACACGCAAGATCATGGTGATGCATAGCAACGAGAGGGGAGAGTGCTGTCTACGTACCCTCGTAGACCGAAAGCGGAAGCGTTATCACAACGCGGTTGATGTAGTTGTACGTCTTCACGGTCCGATCGATCCAAGTACCGAACGCATGGCACCTCTGAGTTCAGCACACGTTCAGCTCGATGACGTCCCGCGAACTCTAATCCAATAGAGCTTCACGGGAGAGTTCCGTCAGCACGACGGCGTGGTGACGATGATGATGTTCTACCGTCGCAGGGCTTCTCCTAAGCACCGCTACGATATGATCGAGGTGGATTATGGTAGAAGGGGGCACCGCACACGGCTAAGAGATCAAGAGATCAATTGTTGTGTCCATGGGGTGCCCCCTGGCCACGTATATAAAGGAGTGGAGGAGGAGGGGCCGGCCAAGAGGAGGAGGCGCGCCCAAGGGGGGGGGGGCAATCCTACTCCAAGTAGGTTTTGCCCCCCTTTCCTATTCCAACTAGGAGAAGGGGGGAGGAGGAGGTGGAGAGAAAGGAAGGAGAAGGGGGGCTGCGCCCCCTTCCCTTTCCCAATTCGGATTGGGGCAAGGGGGCTGCACGCCACCTCCTACTGCCTATTTTCTACCACTACTTTGGGCCCATGAGGCCCAATAACCCCAGGGGGGTTCCGGTAACCCCCCGGTACTCCGGTATATATTCGATAACCCCCAGAACCATTCCGGTGTCCCAAATATAGTCGTCCAATATATCAATCTTCATGTCTCGACCATTTTGAGACTCCTCGTCATGTCCGTGATCACATCTAGGACTTCGAACAACCTTTGGTACATCAAAACTCATAAACTCATAATATAACCGGCATCGAAACGTTAAGCGTGCGGACCCTATGGGTTCGAGAACTATGTAGACATGACCGAGATATGTCTCCGATCAATAACCAATAGCGGAACCTGGATGCTCATATTGGATCCCACATATTCTACGAAGATCTTTATCGGTCAGACCACATAACAACATACGTTCTTCCCTTTGTCATCGGTATGTTACTTGCCCGAGATTCGATCGTCGGTATCTTCATACCTAGTTCAATCTCGTTACCGGCAAGTCTCTTTACTCGTTCCGTAATACATCATTCCGCAACTAACTTGTAATGCTTGCAAGCCTTTAAGTGATGTGCATTACCGAGAGGGCCCAGAGATACCTCTCCGACAATCGAAGTGACAAATCCTAATCTCGAAATACGCCAACCCAACAAGTACCTTTGGAGACACCTGTAGAGCACCTTTATAATCACCCAGTTATGTTGTGACGTTTGGTAGCACACAAAGTGTTCCTCCGGTAAACGGGAGTTGCATAATCTCATAGTCATAGGAACATGTATAAGTTTTGAAGAAAGCAATAGCAATAAACTAAACGATCAAGTGCTAAGCTAACGGAATGGGTCAAGTCAATCACATCATTCTCCTAATGATGTGGTCCCATTAATCAAAGGACAACTCATGTCTATGGTTAGGAAACATAACCATCTTCGATCAACGAGCTAGTCAAGTAGAGGCTTACTAGTGACACTCTGTTTGTCTATGTATTCACACATGTATTATGTTTTCGGTTAATACAATTCTAGCATGAATAATAAACATTTATCATGATATAAGGAAATAAATCATAAATTTATTATTGCCTCTAGGGCATATTTCCTTCAGTCTCCCACTTGCATTAGAGTCAATAATCTAGATTACACTGTGATGATTGAAGGAAATATGCCCTAGAGGCAATAATAAAGTTATTATTTATTTCCTTATATCATGATAAAAGTTTATTATTCATGCTAGAATTGTATTAACCGGAAACATAATACATGTGTGAATACATAGACAAACAAAGTGTCACTAGTATGCCTCTACTTGACTAGCTCGTTAATCAAAGATGGTTATGTTTCCTAACCATGGACAAAGAGTTGTCATTTGATTAAACGGGATCACATCATTAGTTGAATGATCTGATTGACATGACCCATTCCATTAGCTTAGCACCCGATCGTTTAGTATGTTGCTATTGCTTTCTTCATGACTTATACATGTTCCTATGACTATGAGATTATGTAACTCCCGTGTGCCGGAGGAACACTTTGTGTGCTACCAAACATCACAACGTAACTGGGTGATTATAAAGGTGCTCTACAGGTGTCTCCAAAGGTACATGTTACATGTTGGGTTGACGTATTTCGAGATTAGGATTTATCACTCCGATCGTCGGAGAGGTATCTCTGGGCCCTCTCGGTAATGCACATCACTTAAGCCTTGCAAGCAATGCAAATAATGAGTTAGTTGTGAGATGATGTATTACGGAATGAGTAAAGAGACTTGCCAGTATCGAGATTGAACTAGGTATTGGATACCGACGATCGAATCTCGGGCAAGTAACATACCGATGACAAAGGGAACAACGTATGTTGTTGTGCGGTCTGACTGATAAGGATCTTCGTAGAATATGTAGGGCCAATATGGGCATCCAGGTCCCGCTATTGGTTATTGACCGGAGACATGTCTCGGTCATGTCTACATTGTTCTCGAACCCATAGGGTCTGCACGCTTAAGGTTTCGATGACAGTTATATTATGAGTTTATACGTTTTGATGTACCGAAGGTTGTTCGGAGTCCCGGATGTGATCACGGACATGACAAGGAGTCTCGAAATGGTCGAGACATAAAGATTGATATATTGGAAGCCTATGTTTGGATATCGGAAGTGTTTCGGGTGAAATCGGGATTTTACCGGAGTACCGGGAGGTTACCGGAACCCCCCGGGAGCTATATGGGCCTTAGTGGGCCTTAGTGGAAGAAGAGGAGAGGCGGCCAGGGCTGGGCCGCGCGCCCCTCCCCCCTAGTCCGAATAGGACAAGGAGAGAGGGGGTCGGCGCCCCCTCCTTCTCTCTCCCTCTTTTCCCACCTCGCGAATCCTATTCCAACTAGGATTGGGGGAGAAGTCCTACTCCCGGAGGGAGTAGGACTCCTCCTGGCGCGCCCTATGATGGCCAACCGGCCTCCCCCTCTTGAACCTTTATATACGGAGGCAGGGGCACCCCATAGACACACAAGTTGATCCACGTGATCATATTCTTAGCCGTGTGCGGCGCCCCCTGCCACCATAGTCCTCGATAATATTGTAGCGGTGCTTAGGCGAAGCCCTGCGACAGTAGTGCATCAAGATCGTCACCATGCCGTCGTGCTGACGGAACTCTTCCCCGACACTTTGCTGGATCGGAGTCCGGGGATCGTCATCGATCTGAATGTGTGCTAGAACTCGGAGGTGCCGTAGTTTCGGTGCTTGATCGGTCGAGCCATGGAGACGTACGACTACATCAACCAAACGCTTCCATTTTCGATCTACAAGGGTACATAGATCACACTCTCCCCTCTCGTTGCTATGCATCACCATGATCTTGCGTGTGCGTAGGAATTTTTTTGAAATTACTACGTTCCCCAACAGTGGCATCCGAGCCTAGGTTTTATGTGTTGATGTTATATGCATGAGTAGAACACAAGTGAGTGGTGGGCGATATAAGTCATACTACTTACCAGCATGTCATACTTTGGTTCGGCGGTATTGTTGGATGAAGCGGCCCGGACCGACATTACGCGTACGCTTACGCGAGACCGGTTCTCCCGACATGCTTTGCAATAGGTGGCTTGCGGGTGACAGTTTCTCCAACTTTAGTTGAACCGAGTGTGGCTACGCCCGGTCCTTGCGAAGGTTAAAACAACACCAACTTGACAAACTATCGTTGTGGTTTTGATGCGTAGGTAAGATTGGTTCTTGCTTAAGCCCGTAGCAGCCACGTAAAACTTGCAACAACAAAGTAGAAGACATCTAACTTGTTTTTGCAGGGCATGTTGTGATGTGATATGGTCAAGACATGATGCTGAATTTTATTGTATGAGATGATCAAGTTTTGTAACCGAGTTATCGGCAACTGGCAGGAGCCATATGGTTGTCGCTTTATTGTATGCAATGCAATCGTGTTGTAATGCTTTACTTTATCACTAAGCGGTAGCGATAGTCGTGGAAGCATAAGATTGGCGAGACGACAATGATGCTACGATGGAGATCAAGGTGTCGCGCCGGTGATGATGGTGATCATGACGGTGCTTCGGAGATGGAGATCACAAGCACAAGATGATGATGGCCATATCATATCACTTATATTGATTGCATGTGATGTTTATCTTTTATGCATCTTATCTTGCTTTGATTGACGGTAGCATTATAAGATGATCTCTCACTAAATTATCAAGATAAAAGTGTTCTACCTGAGTATGCACCGTTGCCAAAGTTCGTCGTGCCTAGACACCACGTGATGATCGGGTGTGATAAGCTCTACGTCCATCTACAACGGGTGCAAGCCAGTTTTGCACACGCAGAATACTCAGGTTAAACTTGACGAGCCTAGCATATGCAGATATGGCCTCGGAACACTGAGATCGAAAGATCGAGCGTGAGTCATATAGTAGATATGATCAACATAGCAATGTTCACCATTGAAAACTACTCCATTTCACGTGATGATCGGTTATGGTTTAGTTGATTTGGATCACGTGATCACTTAGAAGATTAGAGGGATGTCTATCTAAGTGGGAGTTCTTAAGTAATATGATTAATTGAACTTAAATTTATCATGAACTTAGTACCTGATAGTATCTTGCTTATGTATGTTTGATTATAGATAGATGGCCCGTGCTGTTGTTCCATTGAATTTTAATGCGTTCCTTGAGAAAGCAAAGTTGAAAGATGATGGTAGCAATTACACGGACTGGGTCCGTAACTTGAGGATTATCCGCATTGCTGCACAGAAGAATTACGTCCTAGAAACACCGCTGGGTGCCAGGCCTGCTGCTGGAGCAACACCAGATGTTATGAACGTCTGGCAGAGCAAAGCTGATGACTACTCGATAGTTCAGTGTACCATGCTTTACGGCTTAGAATCGGGACTTCAACGACGTTTTGAACGTCATGGAGCATATGAGATGTTTGAGGAGTTGAAGTTAATATTTCAAGCAAATGCCCGGATTGAGAGATATGAAGTCTCCAATAAGTTCTATAGCTGCAAGATGGAGGAGAACAGTTCTGTCAGTGAGCATATACTCAAAATGTCTGGGTATAATAAACACTTGATTCAGATGGGAGTTAATCTTCCAGATGATTGCGTCATTGACAGAATTCTCCAATCACTACCAACAAGCTACAAGAGCTTCGTGATGAACTATAATATGCAAGGGATGAATAAGACTATTCCCGAGCTCTTCGCAATGCTGAAAGCTGCGGAGGTAGAAATCAAAAAGGAGCATTAAGTGTTGATGGTCAACAAGACCGCTAGTTTCAAGAAAAAGGGCAAAGGGAAAAAGAAGGGGAACTTCAAGAAGAACAGCAAGCAAGTTGCTGCTCAATAGAAGAAACCCAAGTCTGGACCTAAGCCTGAAACTGAGTGCTTCTACTGCAAGCAGACTGGTCACTGGAAGCGGAACTGCCCCAAGTATTTGGCGGATAAGAAGGATGGCAAGGTGAACCAAGGTATATGTGATATACATGTTATTGATGTGTACCTTACTAGAGCTCGCAGTAACACATGGGTATTTGATACTGGTTCTGTTGCTAATATTTGCAACTCAAAACAGGGACTACGGATTAAGCGAACACTGGCAAAGGACGAGGTGACGATGCGCGTGGGAAATGGTTCCAAAGTCGATGTGATCGCGGTCGGCACGCTACCTCTACATCTACCTTCGGGATTAATATTAGACCTAAATAATTGATTTTTGGTGCCAGCGTTCAGCATGAACATTATATCTGGATCTTATTTAATGCGAGACGGTTATTCATTTAAATCAGAGAATAATGGTTGTTCTATTTATATGAGTAATATCTTTTATGGTCATGCACCTTTGAAGAGTAGTCTATTTATGATGAATCTCGATAGTAGTAACACACATATTCATAATGTTGAAGCCAAAAGATACAGAGTTGATAATGATAGTGCAACTTATTTGTGGCACTGCCATTTAGGTCATATCAGTGTAAAGCGCATGAAGAAACTCCATACTGATGGACTTTTGGAACCACTTGATTATGAATCACTTGGTACTTGCGAACCGTGCCTCATGGGCAAGATGACTAAAACACCGTTCTCCGGTACTATGGAGAGAGCAACAAATTTGTTGGAAATCATACATACAGATGTATGTGGTCCGATGAACATTGAGGCTCGTGGCGGATATCGTTATTTTCTCACCTTCACAGATGACTTAAGTAGATATGGGTATATCTACTTAATGAAACATAAGTCTGAAACATTTGAAAAGTTCAAAAAATTTCAGAGTGAAGTTGAAAATCATCGTAACAAGAAAATAAAGTTTCTATGATCTGATCATGGAGGAGAATATTTGAGTTACGAGTTTGGTATACATTTGAAAAATTGTGGAATAGTTTCGCAACTCACGCCACCCGGAACACCACAGCGTAATGGTGTGTCCGAACATCATAATCGTACTTTACTAGATATGGTGCGATCTATGATGTCTCTTACTAATTTACCGCTATCGTTTTGGGGATACACTTTAGAGACGGCCGCATTCACGTTAAATAGGGCACCATCAAAATCCGTTGAGACGACGCCTTATGAACTGTGGTTTGCCAAGAAACCAAAGTTGTCGTTTCTTAAAGTTTGGGGTTGCGATGCTTATGTGAAAAAGCTTCAACCTGATAAGCTCGAACCCAAATCGGAGAAATGTGTCTTCATAGGTATCCAAAGGAAACTATTGGATACACCTTCTATCACAGATCCGAAGGCAAGACTTTTGTTGCTAAATTCGGAAACTTTTTTGAGAAGGAGTTTCTCTCGAAAGAAGTGAGTGGGAGGAAAGTAGAACTTGACGAGGTAACTGTACCCGCTCCCTTATTAGAAAGTAGTACATCACAGAAAACTGTTTCTGCGACACCTACACCAATAAGTGAGGAAGTTGATGATAATGATCATGAAACTTCAGAACAAGATACTACTGAACCTCGTAGATCAACCAGAGCAAGATCCGCGCCAGAGTGGTACGGTAATCCAGTTCTGAAAATCATGCTACTAGATCATGATGAACCTACGAACTATGAAGAAGCGATGGTGAGCCCAGATTCCGCAAAGTGGCTTGAGGCCATGAAATCTAAGATGGGATCCATGTATGAGAACAAAGTATGGACTTTGGTTGACTTGCCCGATGATCGGCAAGCAATTGAGAATAAATGGATCTTCAAGAAAAAGACTGACGCTGACGGTAATGTTACTGTCTATAAAGCTCGACTTGTTGCAAAAGGTTTTCGACAAGTTCAAGGGGTTGACTACGATGAGACATTCTCACCCGTAGCGATGCTTAAGTCTGTCCGAATCATGTTAGCAATTGCCGCATTTTATGATTATGAAATTTGGCAGATGGATGTCAAAACTGCATTCCTGAATGGATTTCTGGAAGAAGAGTTGTATATGATGCAACCGGAAGGTTTTGTCGATCCAAAGGGAGCTAACAAAGTGTGCAAGCTCCAGCGGTCCATTTATGGACTGGTGCAAGCCTCTCGTAGTTGGAATAAACGCTTTGATAGTGTGATCGAAGCATTTGGTTTTATACAGACTTTCGGAGAAGCTTGTATTTACAAGAAAGTGAGTGGGAGCTCTGTAGCATTTCTGATATTATATGTGGATGACATATTACTGATTGGAAATGATATAGAATTTCTGGATAGCATAATGGGATACTTGAATAAGAGTTTTTCAATGAAAGACCTCGGTGAAGCTGCTTACATATTAGGCATAAAGATCTATAGAGATAGATCAAGACGCTTAATTGGACTTTCACAAAGCATGTACCTTGACAAGATTTTGAAGAAGTTCAAAATGGATCAAGCAAAGAAAGGGTTCTTGCCTGTATTACAAGTTGTGAAGTTGAGTCAGACTCAATGCCCGACCACTGCAGAAGATATAGAGAAAATGAAAGATGTTCCCTATGCTTCAGCCATAGGCTCTATCATGTATGCAATGTTGTGTACCAGACCTGATGTGTGCCTTGCTATAAGTCTAGCAGGGAGGTACCAAAGTAATCCAGGAGTGGATCACTAGACAGCGGTCAAGAACATCCTGAAATACCTGAAAAGGACTAAGGATATGTTTCTCGTATATGGAGGTGACAAAGAGCTCATCGTAAACAGTTACGTTGATGCAAGCTTTGACACTGATCCGGACGATTCTAAATCGCAAACCGGATACGTATTTACATTAAACGGTGGAGCTGTCAGTTGGTGCAGTTCTAAACAAAGCGTCGTGGCGGGATCTACATGTGAAGCGGAGTACATAGCTCCTTCGGAAGCAGCAAACGAAGGAGTCTGGATGAAGGAGTTCATATCCGATCTAGGTGTCATACCTAGTGCATCGGGTCCAATGAAAATCTTTTGTGACAATACTTGTGCAATTGCCTTGGCAAAGGAATCCAGATTTCACAAGAGGACCAAACACATCAAGAGACGCTTCAATTCCATCCGGGATCTAGTCCAGGTGGGAGACATAGAGATTTGCAAGATACATACGGAGCTGAATGTAGCAGATCCGTTGACTAAGCCTCTTCCACGAGCAAAACATGATCAGCACCAAAGCTCCATGGGTGTTAGAATCATTACTGTGTAATCTAGATTATTGACTCTAGTGCAAGTGGGAGACTGAAGGAAATATGCCCTAGAGGCAATAATAAAGTTATTATTTATTTCCTTATATCATGATAAAAGTTTATTATTCATGCTAGAATTGTATTAACCGGAAACATAATACATGTGTGAATACATAGACAAACAAAGTGTCACTAGTATGCCTCTACTTGACTAGCTCGTTAATCAAGGATGGTTATGTTTCCTAACCATGGACAAAGAGTTGTCATTTGATTAAACGGGATCACATCATTAGTTGAATGATCTGATTGACATGACCCATTCCATTAGCTTAGCACCCGATCGTTTAGTATGTTGCTATTGCTTTCTTCATGACTTATACATGTTCCTATGACTATGAGATTATGTAACTCCCGTGTGCCGGAGGAACACTTTGTGTGCTACCAAACATCACAACGTAACTGGGTGATTATAAAGGTGCTCTACAGGTGTCTCCAAAGGTACATGTTGGGTTGACGTATTTCGAGATTAGGATTTATCACTCCGATCGTTGGAGAGGTATCTCTGGGCCCTCTCGGTAATGCACATCACTTAAGCCTTGCAAGCAATGCACCTAATGAGTTAGTTGCGAGATGATGTATTACGGAACGAGTAAAGAGACTTGCCAGTAACGAGATTGAACTAGGTATTGGATACCGACGATCGAATCTCGGGCAAGTAACATACCGATGACAAAGGGAACAACGTATGTTGTTGTGCAGTCTGACCGATAAAGATCTTCGTAGAATATGTAGGAGCCAATATGGGCATCCAGGTCCCGCTATTGGTTATTGACCGGAGACATGTCTCGGTCATGTCTACATTGTTCTCGAACCCATAGGGTCCGCACGCTTAAGGTTTCGATGACAGTTATATTATGAGTTTATACATTTTGATGTACCGAAGGTTGTTCGGAGTCCCGGATGTGATCACTGACATGACGAGGAGTCTCGAAATGGTCGAGACATAAAGATTGATATATTGGAAGCCTATGTTTGGATATCGGAAGTGTTCCGGGTGAAATCGGGATTTTACCGGAGTACCGGGAAGTTACCGGAACCCCCCGGGAGCTATATGGGCCTTAGTGGGCCTTAGTGGAAGAAGAGGAGAGGCGGCCAGGGCTGGGCTAGGCGCTCCTCCCCCCTAGTCCGAATAGGACAAGGAGAGAGGGGGCCGGCGCCCCCTCCTTCTCTCTCCCTCTTTTCCCACCTCGCGAATCCTATTCCAACTAGGATTGGGGGAGAAGTCCTACTCCCGGAGGGAGTAGGACTCCTCCTGGCGCGCCCTATGATGGCCGGCTGGCCTCCCCCTCTTGAACCTTTATATACGGAGGCAGGGGCACCCCATAGACACACAAGTTGATCCACGTGATCATATTCTTAGCCGTGTGCGGCACCCCCTGCCACCATAGTCCTCGATAATATTGCAGCGGTGCTTAGGCGAAGCCCTGCGACAATAGTGCATCAAGCTCATCACCACGCCATCGTGCTGACGGAACTCTTCCCCGACACTTTGCTGGATCGGAGTCCGGGGATCATCATCGAGCTGAACATGTGCTAGAACTCGGAGGTGCCGTAGCTTCGGTGCTTGATCGGTCGGGCCGTGGAGACGTACGACTACATCAACCAAACGCTTCCGTCATCGATCTACAAGGGTACGTAGATCACACTCTCCCCTCTCGTTGCTATGCATCACCATGATCTTGCGTGTGCGTAGGAAATTTTTTGAAATTACTACGTTCCCCAACAATGATCCTAACACCCATGGAGCCTTGGTGCTGATCATGTTTTGCTCATGGAAGAGGCTTAGTCAACGAGTCTGCAACATTTAGATCCGTATGTATCTTGCAAATTTCTATGTCTCCCACCTGGACGAAATCTTGGATGGAATCGAAGCGTCTCTGGAGGTGCCTGGTTCTCTTGTGAAATCTGTATTCCTTCGCTAAGGCAATTGCTCCAGTATTGTCACAAAAGATTTTCATTGGACCCGATGCACTAGGTATGACACCTAGATCGGATATGAACTCCTTCATATAGACTCCTTCATTTGCTGCTTCCAAAGCAGCTATATATTGTGCTTCACACATAGATCCTGCCACGACGCTTTGTTTAGAACTGCAGCAACTGACAGCTCCACCGTTCAATGTAAACACGTATCCGGTTTGCGATTTAGAATCATCCGGATCAGTGTCAAAGCTTGCATCAACGTATCCATTTAAAATGACCTCTTTGTCACCTCCATAAACGAGAAACATATCCTTAGTCCTTTTCAGGTATTTTAGGATGTTCTTGACCGCTGTCCAGTGATCCACTCCTGGATTACTTTGGTACCTCCCTGCTAAACTTATAGCAAGACACGCATCAGGTCTGGTACATAGCATTGCATACATGATAGAGCCTATGGCTGAAGCATAGGGAACATCTTTCATTTTCTCTCTATCTTCTGCAGTGGTCGGGCATTGAGTCTTACTCAACTTCACACCTTGTAACACCGGCAAGAACCCTTTCTTTGTTTGATCCATTTTGAACTTCTTCAAAACTTTGTCAAGGTATGTGCTTTTTGAAAGTCCAATTAAGAATCTTGATCTATCTCTATAGATCTTAATGCCCAATATATAAGCAGCTTCACCGAGGTCTTTCATTGAAAAACTCTTATTCAAGTATCCCTTTATGCTATCCAGAAATTCTGTATCATTTCCAATCAACAATATGTCATCCACATATAATATCAGAAATGCTACAGAGCTCCCACTCACTTTCTTGTAAATACAGGCTTCTCCAAAAGTCTGTACAAAACCAAATGCTTTGATCACACTATCAAGGCGTTTATTCCAACTCCGAGAGGCTTGCACCAGTCCATAAATGGATCGCTGGAGCTTTCACACTTTGTTAGTTCCCTTTGGATCGACAAAACCTTCCGGTTGTATCATATACAACTCTTCTTCCAGAAATCCATTCAGGAATGCAGTTTTGACATCCATTTGCCAAATTTCATAATCATAAAATGCAGCAATTGCTAACATGATTCGGACAGACTTAAGCATCGCTACGGGTGAGAAGGTCTCATCGTAGTCAATCCCTTGAACTTGTCGAAACCCTTTCGCAACAAGTCGAGCTTTGTAGACAGTAACATTACCGTCAGCGTCAGTCTTCTTCTTGAAGATCCATTTATTCTCAATTGCTTGCCGATCATTGGGCAAGTCAACCAAAGTCCACACTTTGTTCTCATACATGGATCCCATCTCAGATTTCATGGCTTCAAGCCATTTTGCGGAATCTGGGCTCACCATCGCTTCTTCATAGTTCATAGGTTCATCATGATCCAGTAGCATGACTTTTAGAACAGGATTACCGTACCACTCTGGCGCGGATCTTACTCTGGTTGATCTATGAGGTTCAGTAATAACTTGATCTGAAGTTTCATGATCATCATCATTAACTTCCTCACTAATTGGTATAGTCGTCACAGGAACCGGTTTCTGTGATGAGCTACTTTCCAATAAGGGAGCAGGTACGATTACCTCATCAAGTTCTACTTTCCTCCCACTCACTTCTTTCGAGAGAAACTCCTTCTCTAGAAAGGATCCATTCTTAGCAACGAATGTCTTACCTTCGGATCTGTGATAGAAGGTGCACCCAACAGTCTCCTTTGGGTATCCTATGAAGACACAGTTCTCCGATTTGGGTTCGAGCTTATCAGGTTGAAGCTTTTTCACATAAGCATCGCAGCCCCAAACTTTATGAAACAACATCTTTGGTTTCTTGCAAAAACCACAGTTCATAAGGCGTCGTTTCAACAAATTTTGATGGTGCCCTATTTAACGTGAATGCAGCCGTCTCTAAAGCATAACCCCAAAATGATAGCGGTAAATTAGTAAGAGACATCATAGATCGCACCATATCTAGTAAAGTACGATTACGACGTTCGGACACACCATTACGCTGTGGTGTTCCAGGTGGCGTGAGTTGCGAAACTATTCCGCTTTGTTTCAAATGTTGACCAAACTCGTAACTCAAATATTCTCCTCCACGATCAGATCGTAGGAACTTTATTTTCTTGTTACGATGATTTTCAACTTCACTATGAAATTCTTTGAACTTTTCAAATGTTTCAGACTTATGTTTCATCAAGTAGATATATCCATATCTGCTTAAATCATCTGTGAAGGTGAGAAAATAACGATATCCGCCACGAGCCTCAATATTCATCGGACCACATACATCTGTATGTATGATTTCCAACAAATCGGTTGTTCTCTCCATAGTACCGGAGAACGGCGTTTTAGTCATCTTGCCCATGAGGCATGGTTCGCAAGTACCAAGTGATTCATAATCAAGTGGTTCCAAAAGTCCATCAGTATGGAGTTTCTTCATGCGCTTTACACCGATATGACCTAAACGGCAGTGCCACAAATAAGCTGCACTATCATTACCAATTCTGCATCTTTTGGCTTCAACATTATGAATATGTGTATCACTACTATCGAGATTCATTAAAAATAGACCACTCTTCAAGGGTGCATGACCATAAAAGATATTACTCATATAAATAGAACAACCATTATTCTTTGATGAATAACCGTCTCGCATCAAACAAGATCCAGATATAATGTTCATGCTCAATGCTGGCACCAAATAACAATTATTTAGCTCTAAAACTAATCCCGAAGGTAGATGTAGAGGTAGCGTGCCGACCGCGATCACATCGACTTTGGAACCATTTCCCACACGCATCGCCACCTCGTCCTTGGCCAGTGTTCGCTTAATCTGTAGTCCATCTTTCGAGTTGCAAATATTAGCAACAGAACCAGTATCAAATACCCAGGTGCTACTGCGAGCTCTAGTAAGGTACACATCAATAACATGTATATCACATATACCTTTGTTCACCTTGCCATCTTTCTTATCCGCCAAATACTTGGGGCAGTTCCGCTTCCAGTGACCAGTCTGCTTGCAGTAGAAGCACTCAGTTTCAGGCGTAGGTCCAGACTTGAGTTTCTTCTCCTGAGCAGCAACTTGCTTGTTGTTCTTCTTGAAGTTCCCCTTCTTCTTCCCTTTGCCATTTTTCTTGAAACTGGCGGTCTTATTGACCATCAACACTTGATGCTCCTTCTTGGTTTCTACCTCCGCAGCTTTCAGCATTGCGAAGAGCTCGGGAATAGTCTTATCCATCCCTTGCATGTTATAGTTCATCACGAAGCTCTTGTAGCTTGGTGGCAGTGATTGAAGAACTCTGTCAATGACACTATCAATAGGAAGGTTAACTCCCAGTTGAGTCAAGTGATTATGATACCCAGACATTTTGAGTATATGTTCACTGACAAAACTATTCTCCTCCATCTTGCAGCTATAAAACTTATTGGAGACTTCATATCTCTCAATCCGGGCATTTGCTTGAAATATTAACTTCAACTCCTGGAACATCTCATATGCTCCATGACGTTCAAAACGTCGTTGAAGTCATCAGCTTTGCTCTGCCAGATGTTCATAACAACTGGTGTTGCTCCTGCAGCAGGCCTGGCACCCAGCGGTGCTTCCAGAACGTAATTCTTCTGTGCAGCAATGAGGATAATCCTCAAGTTACGGACCTAGTCTGTGTAACTTCTACCATCATCTTTTAACTTTGCTTTCTCAAGGAACGCATTAAAATTCAACGGAACAACAACACGGGCCATCTACCTACAATCAAACATAGACAAGCAAGATACTATCAGGTACTAAGTTCATGATAAATTTAAGTTCAATTAATCATATTACTTAAGAACTCCCACTTAGAAAGACATCCCTCTAATCTTCTAAGTGATCACGTGATCCAAATCAACTAAGCCATAACCGATCATCACGTGAAATGGAGTAGCTTTCAATGGTGAACATCAATATGTTGATCATATCTACTATATGATTCACGCTCGACCTTTCGGTCTCAGTGTTCCGAGGCCATATCTGCATATGCTAGGCTCGTCAAGTTTAACCTGAGTATTTTGCGTGTGCAAAACTGGCTTGCACCCGTTGTAGATGGACATAGAGCTTATCACACCCGATCATCACGTGGTGTCTGGGCACGATGAACTTTGGCAACGGTGCATACTCAGGGAGAACACTTTTATCTTGAAATTTATTAATAGATCATCTTATAATGCTACCGTCAATCAAAGCAAGATAAGATGCATAAAAGATAAACATCACATGCAATCAATATAAGTGATATGATATGGCCATCATCATCTTGTGCTTGTGATCTCCATCTCCGAAGCACCTTCATGATCACCATCGTCACCGGCGCGACACCTTGATCTCCATCGTAGCATCATTGTCGTCTCGCCAATCTTATGCTTCCACGACTATCGCTACCGCTTAGTGATAAAGTAAAGCATTACAAGGCGATTGCATTGCATACAATAAAGCGACAACCATATGACTCCTGCAAGTTGCCGATAACTCAGTTACAAAACATGATCATCTCATACAATAAAATTTAGCATCATGTCTTGACCATATCACATCACAACATGCCCTGCAAAAACAAGTTAGACGTCCTCTACTTTGTTGTTGCAAGTTTTTACGTGGCTGCTACGGGCTTAACAAGAACCGTTCTTACCTAAGCATCAAAACCACAACGATAGTTTGTCAAGTTGATGCTGTTTTAACCTTCGCAAGGACTGGGCATAGCCACACTTGGTTCAACTAAAGTTGGAGAAACTGACACCCGCCAGCCACCTGTGTGCAAAGCACGTCGGTAGAACCAGTCTCGCGTAAGCGTACACGTAATGTCGGTCTGGGCCGCTTCATCCAACAATACCGTCAAACCAAAGTATGACATGCTGGTAAGCAGTATGACTTATATCGCCCACAACTCACTTGTGTTCTACTCATGCATATAACATCAATGCATAAAACCTGGCTTGGATGCCACTGTTGGGGAACGTAGTAATTTCAAAAAAAATCCTGCGCACACGCAAGATCATGGTGATGCATAGCAACGAGAGGGGAGAGTGTTTTCTATGTACCCTCGTACACTGAAAGCGGAAGCATTATCACAACGTGGTTGATGTAGTCGTACGTCTTCACGGTCCGACCGATCCAAGTACCGAACGCACGGCACCTCCGAGTTCAGCACACGTTCAGCTCGATGACGTCCCGTGAACTCTAATCTAGTAGAGCTTCACGGGAGAGTTCCGTCAGCACGACGGCGTGGTGATGATGATGATGTTCTATTGTCGCAGGGCTTCGCCTAAGCACCGCTACGATATGATCGAGGTGGATTATGGTGGAAGGGGGCACCGCATACGGCTAAGAGATCAAGAGATCAATTGTTGTGTCTATGGGGTGCCCCCTGGCCACGTATATAAAGGAGTGGAGGAGGAGGGGCCGGCCAAGAGGAAGAGGCGCGCCCAAGGGGGGGCAATCCTACTCCAAGTAGGTTTTGCCCCCCTTTCCTATTCCAACTAGGAGAAGGGGGAAGGAGGAGGTGGAGAGAAGGAAGGAGAAGGGGGGCCGCGCCCCCTTCCCTTTCGCAATTCGGATTGGGGCAAGAGGGGCTGCCCGCCACCTCCTGCTGCATATTCTCTTCCACTACTTTGGGCCCATGAGGCCCAATAACCCCCGGGGGGTTCCGATAACCCCTCAGTACTCCGGTATATATTCGATAACCCCCGGAACCATTTCGGTGTCTGAATATAGTCGTCCAATATATCAATCTTCATGTCTCGACAATTTCGGGACTCCTCGTTATGTCCGTGATCACATCCGGGACTCCGAACAACCTTCGGTACATCAAAACTCATAAACTCATAATATAACCGGCATCGAAACGTTAAGCGTGCGGACCCTGTGGGTTCGAGAACTATGTAGACATGACCGAGATATGTCTCTGGTCAATAACCAATAGCGGAACATGGATGCTCATATTGGCTCCCACATATTCTATGCCCTGTTCAAGAATTCATCTGATTAACCAGTTAACTTGCCGATTAATCCCTACTCGTAGGGTCACCGAGTAGCCGATAAACTGATAAATCGTCTGATTAATTGATTAAATGGCCGATTAACTTGCCGATTAGCCTATTAATCCCCTACTCGCCAGCCAACCGACCAGTTACCAGTTAACGATTTCCTCAACAATGATTCTACGAAGATCTTTATCGGTTAGATCGCATAACAACATACATTATTCCCTTTGTCATCGGTATGTTACTTGCCCGAGATTCGATCGTCGGTATCTTCATACCTAGTTCAATCTCGTTACCGGCAAGTCTCTTTACTTGTTCCGTAATACATCATTCCGCAACTAACTCATTAGTTGTAATGCTTGCAAGGCTTTAAGTGATGTGCATTACCGAGAGGGCCCAGAGATACCTCTCTGACAATCGGAGTGACAAATCCTAATCTCGAAATACGCCAACCCAACAAGTACCTTTGGAGACACCTATAGAGCACCTTTCTAATCACCCAGTTACGTTGTGACATTTGGTAGCACACAAAGTGTTCCTCCGGTAAACGGGAGTTGCATAATCTCATAGTCATAGGAACATGTATAAGTTATTAAGAAAGCAATAGCAATAAACTAAACGATCAAGTGCTAAGCTAGCGGAATGGGTCAAGTCAATCACATCATTCTCCTAATGATGTGATCCCGTTTAATCAAATGACAACTCTTTGTCCATGGTTAGGAAACATAACCATCTTTGATTAACGAGCTAGTCAAGTAGAGGCATACTAGTGACACTTTGTTTGTCTATGTATTCACACATGTATTATGTTTCCGGTTAATACAATTCTAGCATGAATAATAAACATTTATCATGATATAAGGAAGTAAATAATAACTTTATTATTGCCTCTAGGGCATATTTCCTTCACTTTCACCATAGTAATGGTTTAGCTATTGTTATAGAGATGCTTACTAATAGTTGTTATGATTTGGGTTTAGTCTTTGCTTGTTGTTAACCATTATAAATATTTGTATTCATCCCAATATTTACTTGTGGTTGATTATTAATCTTAATCATATCATGCCTAGGATAGTTGTTCATCATTTTGTTCTATTTTTTATATAGTTTCTTGCTAATTGTTTGATATACTTGATCCTATTCTATTTTAATAATGTTTTAGGGCTAAACCTAGATCATTTCAAATCATGTTGTTGAATGCTGTTTGAGTGCTTAACTAGTATGGCTTATAATGTTGGTTTGGTTGTCATATAGAATACCTTCTTTTGAGTTATTATAGTTGTTGTTTATATTTGCTTGCTAATTAATAACCATTGTAAATATTTAGATTCTATCTAAATATTTATTATGGTTAACTTTTACCTTTATCATGCCATGATTATGATTGTGTAGTATGCAAGGGATGGTTCCTTTTCATGTGTGTTGATGCTATTGTGTTTGTTATATAGTTTTTCAAGATGTGTAGTGGGCGCTAATAGTTCATAAAAGAACGTTAGTCTTGACCGCTAAGCATTCCTTAGTCATTTCAACCCAACAATGTCCCTTGGTGAATCATATTCCTTACCTCCCTATCATGCTACCTCATTTTGGAATCTCCGTCTTGATCGATATCTTGCTATCCATCCGCTCTTAATTTGTTTGGATGTTATTTGGATTTACTATTGCTTTGGTATTTATTGTTTGTCTTTTGCTATCATTACGTCAAGTAGGGAGTGGCGATGTTGGACATGGAGATAACAGGTTACGAAGAAGGACTCAACAACGAAGGCATGCCTCCTTCTTTGATCATACTTATCCTATGTTTTACAAAATTGCATTGTGTTTTATGGCTACTATATGCATGCTATTTTATCTCATAGCTAGCGTGTCGATTGACACATTACCCTGATCTGCTTGTCGCCTATTCACTTGACACCTAAGTAGAATATAGTATTCCGGTAGAGTAGAAATGCTTAGCCATGCTTATTACCCTATAGGTTCTTTGTTGAATGATCTTTGAGTCATTGACACTTGAAACTTATTGTTGAGCTCGCTAAGCTAGGCAAGTTGGCCTTGTTGACCTTCTCTATCCTCTTCTACTCTGGGTGAAACTTACCATCTGAATACTGGTGCGGGCGACAGCTGAATCAACGATTGAAGGAGCGATTGGTTGCCCTTCATGAGATGAAGGGGGCAATCAGTCGTCCGTGCCGCATGAGGCCTAATAAGTATTGGATTTGAAGATTGTGATAACAGTACAGCCACATGTTATATGGGCACTGGCTTGGTCAAGTAAGCTATTCAGCCTTAGGTGTCGATGTCGCCGTACCGCAGATGGGATAGCTGCCTTGCGAGGAGTATCCTCGGCACAGATGGGGGGCCAGTTTGAGGACATACTCTCAGTTCCGTGCGCCAGACCCGGTGGGCATGTCACATCTTTGGGGGATCTAGTCCAAAGACCTCGTCACAATCTCCCTGCCGGTATACCAGATGGTGTACTACGCTAGCGACGGCTAGTGGCAACAAGTCGGGATTGTGTCGTGTGGGTAAAGTGTACAACCTCTGCAGAGTGTAAAACTATTCGAATAGCCGTGTCCACGGTCATGGACGACACATGAATCTTTCTTGACATACAGGACCTGTCTTGCTTATTCCCTCTTTGCCCCTATTCTTGAAACCTATGAAAGACGTGAGTTGATCGAGGATCCTCACTTGATGAAAGTTATTCTGGAGATAAAACATGTTTTCATCTAAAACTGCTTTTATCCAACTACTCTATTTGTCAAACAAAATTAGCTTTACGCAAATGAGCCATACGGCCTTCCTTTGAAGCCACATGTAGCTATTAGGTCCTTCCCCGTGGGAGGCATGTTGAGTACGTAATGTACTCATGGCAATGATTTTGTTGACAACAGAGTTCCATGAAGATGAAGGTGATGACTACGACTACTATGGTGATCTATAGGAGTGAGGTCACCTGGACTACATCGACTGCCTGTGACTGAGATGGAGTCACTACGCATTTTACTTTCCGCTATTTTCTGATTGTAAATGTCATGAGACATCTCACTAGGTATGTCTTGTGACAATTATACTACATTTAATGCTTTTACATATTCTGCAATGATACCATTTCACTATGTTGTCAACAATGATCCTGGGGTTGACAATTAAACACAGGAGGATCTGGAAGATAATTCCGGGTTCTCACATCACCTCGGCTAGCAGGGCTGGTTCGTTCAAGACCATTCTTGACTCAACTAATAACATCATTACAAGGAACCCAAGGGTTCAAGAGCAGTTTGATCTCCCCCATCTTCTTCGCCATGACCCTTCTGACTGGCGTGGGGACGAGGGAAGCCTCGCCTTGTGTAAGTTGATGCCGCTTGATAATGATACGTATGATGTTAAGATGTCATCGCTTGAGGGCAAGGCTTGGGAAGGCGCAAATGGAGATTCGGTTGTTTATATTGGGTACAACTGCGAGTGGGAACTTGTGAATGTGTACACTCGTCACCGGGTTCCACTTCGAAAAATCTCAGAAGACTGCCCAGAGGTTGAGTACACCGGTATTCTACGTGAGTTCAAATATGATCATGCTAACTGTCATCTACGGAAGATAGAAATTTGTCGAGTTCCCAACCGCTCTTGGGGTTATAGGAATGCTTATGTTGTCGCTATCTTCGACAAGCTTGTTGCCGTCCTTCATGGGTCGACTCGATGGATATTGCTCAAAAATCAGTTTCTATACACGGATGAGTACTGTGATGCAATTCAATACGAGGTTCTTGTGTTTGCTGCCACCACTCATGGCACTGTTTTTGCATGGAATCCTCATGATTTCGGTACGTTTGCCTTCCACCATAATTATAATTGTTTCATCCACATGCATGCGGGTTAGCTAGTTTCCTTTTACTAATTAACCTTCTTATGTTTCCAAGGTCCTGTGAATATTCCACCACCTATACTTGCAAATTTTATTCACGAGCATGAGGATGAGGAGGACCCATATACTCAGTGGCGCCTGGCAACATATTCCGATGGATCACCTCTTCTTGTCTGTATACGGGGCACTACTGATGTTACTAAGGAAGCAGGTGTTGTCTCATATGGTCGCACTCTCTGGACCTATTCCAACATCTGTTGCAGGGTATTTGGGATGTATACTAGTGTACTAGCGCCAACACCTTCTCCCTGGTTCAGTATTGGAAGTCTTGGAGGAAACTAGCTCTTCCTTGGACAAAACTATCCAATGATGGTGGAAGGCGATCTAGCTGTTGTTGACACAACGTTACTACCATTTATGAGAAGCAATTGTATCTATACCTCAGACATTACTATGCTTCCCTACCGTCCCAATATGGGTCCTGACATAGGCCGCTTCAGCCTCGATGACCAGTCCTGCATTGGTCTCGAGATTGACAGTAGCTGGCCCTTCCCAGAGAATCACTTCTGGTTCAAAGCAAGCATTTCCAACGCCGACGAGTGGTTGAACTGAAGTTCATTTCATCGCTTTGTTATTTGTTGTGTGAGAAAAACTTTTCTAGAATGTTTTGTTGGAAATGATCTATAATCCAATGTGTATCCTCGTTGTCGTTGTGGGTTGATGACTTGTTGTATGTAATCAATGGTACATTTGCATATGCGTCCATGAACTCACGCCTGCTAGTGGTGTCCATATGAACAGTGCTAGTGATATTAGTTGCAAAAATTAGATAGTGCTAGTGATTTGTAGTAGCATATTTTGACAAATTGCAGTGTTACAAGGTTGACAAATGGCAATGTTACTATATAAACAAATGTCAATCTTTCCAGTTTGAGAAATGGCAACATACCCAAAATGATAGATATGCAAATCTTACCCAATTGTTTGTACGTGGTTGCACACGGGTCATACAAAACGACCATTTGTGTTGAAGGGATGCAGAAATCCTGCTCGGCACATTTTCCCTTGGCTTCCTGGGGAAGCTGTCGGTTTGCATACGGGTGTTCTAACTAAAATGTTTGCAATGAGTGATTTATATTTAAAAACCGTTGACGTTTTTTTGAAAATAAAATCATTTGATAAGTCTGTACATTAAGAGAGAAAAATGCAAGTTCATTCAAACCATATCTTTCATTCAGTCACACTGCGAATTTATATTCATATGATCGAGAATTCAAGATACAGTATTAAACCCCAAAAAAACTATTTCCGGCGGCGGCGGAGGCGGCGTGCCGCATCGTCGTTATCGTTGTCGTCCTCCGGGACGCCGTTGTTGAAGTCTTCAACGCAACACAAAATGTTCTTCACTTGTAAATCAAATATCATGTCGTTGCGCAATCGACGGGCGGGGTGCGGGAGGACGGCAACTGGCACCGCTAAGAGGTAGTAGTCCACGGCAGCGTCCCATGCTGCTGAGGAGGGCGTGCACGGGCACGGGCGTGGCGGGTGCAGTCAAACTATTGGAAATATGCCCTAGACGCAATAATAAAATGATTATTATTATATTTCCTTGTTCATGATAATTGTCTATTATTCATGATATAATTGTGTTATCCGGAAATCATATTACATGTGTGAATACATAGACCATAACATGTCCCTAGTGAGCCTCTAGTTAACTAGCTCGTTGATCAACAGATAGTCATGGTTTCCTGACTATGGACATTGGATGTCATTGATAACGGGATCACATCATTAGGAGAATGATGTGATGGACAAGACCCAATCCTAAGCATAGCACAAGATCGTGTAGTTTGTTTGCTAGAGCTTTTCCAATGTCAAGTATCATTTCCTTAGACCATGAGATCGTGTCACTCCCGGATGCCGTAGGAGTGCTTTGGGTGTACCAAACGTCACAACGTAACTAGGTGACTATAAAGGTATACTACAGGTATCCCCGAAATTATCTGTTTGGTTGACACGGATCGAGACTGGGATTTGTCACTCCGTATGACGGAGAGGTATCTCTGGGCCCACTTGGTAATGCATCATCATAATGAGCTCAATGTGACCAAGTGTTTGGTCATGGGATCATGCATTACGGTACGAGTAAAGTGACTTGCCGGTAACAAGATTGAACGAGGTATTGGGATACCGACGATCGAATCTCGGGCAAGTAACGTACCGATTGACAAAGGGAATTGTATATGGGATTACTTGAATCCTCGACATCATGGTTCATCCGATGAGATCATTGAGGAGCATGTGGGAGCCAACATGGGTATCCAGATCCCGTTGTTGGTTATTGACCGGAGAGTCGTCTCGGTCATGTCTGTGTGTCTCCTGAACCCGTAGGATCTACACACTTAAGGTTCGGTGATGCTAGGGTTGTAGAGATATTAGTATGCTGAAAGCACAAGTGCTCCCTAGGTGGTTTTGATAATTGATGACAACATATCTCCTGTTGGCCTAACGTTTTCATCTAGTATGTTTCAGATAAGTTCAACAATGGAGTGGCATGGACTAAAGGGTGTGGGAAGGTCTCCAAGACACTAAGGACAAAGGATTGGCTAAAGCTTGAAGTTCAAGACTCTTCATTTTACATTTTAGTGATCCAAGATCACATTGAGTCCATAGGAAAAGCCAATACTATCAAGGAGGGATGAGGTGTTGCTTAATGAGCCTCTTGCTCAAGTGCTTAATGATATGCTCCAAAATCCTCAGCTACTTTCCCATATCCACAAATGACCTAAACCCTAAGCCAAACTCGGTCATACCGATTCTATCTATCCGGCGCCACCGAGTTTCACTTGTCATTTGCCACTGCCAAACCCTAGCAATTCGGTCTCACCAATGGGATCTCGGTATCACTGAGATGGGCTTGCAAACTCTCTGTTACCTGTTGCAATATCTTCGGTCCAACCAAGATACGCAATCGGTCCCACCGAGTTTTCTTGGCAAACTCTCCGTTTCGCTTATTACCCAAATCGGTCCCACCGAGTTTGAGTAATCGGTCAAACTGAGTTTTGGATTTTCCCTAACCCTAGCACATCGGTCCCACCGAGTTGTTCCAATTGATCCCACCGAAATTCCTAACGGTCAGTAGGTTTACTATTTCGGTCCGACCGAGTTTTCTGATTCGGTCCCACCGAGATTGGTAAATTGTGTGTAACGGTTGGATTTTGTGTGGAGGCTATAAATACCCCTCCACCTCCTCTTCACTCGGAGAGAGAGCCATCAGACTAAGCCTACACTTCCAGCATCCTATTTCTGAGAGAGAACTACCTACTCATGTGTTGAGGCCAAGATATTCCATTCCTACCATATGAATCTTGATCTCTAGCCTTCCCCAAGTTGCTTTCCACTCAAATCTTCTTTCCACCAGATCCAAATCCTATGAGAGAGAGTTGAGTGTTGGGGAGACTATCATTTGAAGCACAAGAGCAAGGAGTTCATCATCAACACACCATTTGTTACTTCTTGGAGAGTGGTGTCTCCTAGATTGGCTAGGTGTCACTTGGGAGCCTCCGACAAGATTGTGGAGTTGAACCAAGGAGTTTGTAAGGGCAAGGAGATCGCCTACTTCGTGAAGATCTACCGCTAGTGAGGCAAGTCCTTCGTGGGCGATGGCCATGGTGGGATAGACAAGGTTGCTTCTTCGTGGACCCTTCGTGGGTGGAGCCCTCCGTGGACTCGCGCAACCGTTACCCTTCATGGGTTGAAGTCTCCATCAACGTGGATGTAGGATAGCACCACCTATCCGAACCACGGGAAAAACATCCGTGTCTCCGATTGCGTTTGAATTTCCAAACCCTTCCCTTTACATTCTTGCAAGTTGCATGCTTTACTTTCCGCTGCCTATATACATTTTTCATACTTGCTTGATATGTAGTGTGAGTGTGGAAATTATGCTTAAACTCCACTCAGACCGAAAAAGCTTAAAAATTGCAACTTTGGCATGAAGTGTCTATTCACCCCCCTCTAGACACACCCACTTCAAGGTCCTACAAGTGGTATCAGAGCTTTGGTCTCCATTGCCTTGGTTTAATCACCATTGGAGGAAGATGGATGTGTCTACTTTAGGGAGTCTTAGACATAGAGTGCCTATTCTTGATGGAGAATATTTTCATGAGTGGAAAAATGAGATGCTTGTAATCTTCAACCAATATCATTTGAACAAGTATATTGCTAGCCCTTGTGCACCTCACATTGATCCTTTGCATCCTACCCTAGATGAAGATGTTGACATGATTCGCAATCTTAGAACTGTAGAGCTCATCATTAGAGGATTGCCCAAAAACTTGATTGCTGGTTTGCCTACTCTTAATTGTGCTTATACTATATGGAAATTTCTTGAGGAACGATTTCCCGACCATTCCTTAAAAAATTTGGATAAAATTCTCCATAAATCTATTGCCTTGAGTAAGATGAACTCTAGTGATCCTAACTTTGGTGATTGTCTACTTGAGCTTGCCAATCTCAAGCGAGCTAAGGGAAATGTTGGAATCATTAGTGATATTATATTCGAAGCTATAAGAATTCATAAAAGTGACCATTTTTATGATCATTTATCTAATGAATTACCCTCTCTAGGAAATGATGAGTCACAAGATCATGGTGAACATGGATACTATGATGATGATAATGATGATGATAGTGACTTCAATCTTGATGATGCAATGAGACACTTTGGTCTTATGGCAAATCTTCGGGGATCTGAATCAGGAGGAAAGGAATGGGTTCTTGATAGTGGATGTACTGATCATATGACCGGAGATGAAGAGATGTTCCGTGAGCTTGCTGAAAATGACGGCCCTCGAAAATATGTCACCTTTGGTGATAATTCAAAGGGTAAAGTAGTTGGCCCTGGTAAGGTGGCCATCTCACATGATAGTTCCATTCAAAATGTCATGCTCATTGAATCTCTCGGCTACAACTTACTTTTAGTATCTAGACTTGCTGATTTCGGTTTAAATGTCCTATTTACTGAGGTAGATTGCCAAGTGTTTCGTCGAGACAATCATAAAATGGTCTTTACCGGTATGCGTAGAGGTGACCTTTACATTGTCGACTTCTCTAAAAAGGCACAACCTAAAACTTGCTTTATTGCTAAATCCTCAAAAGGTTGGTTGTGGCATAGACGACTAGGTCACGTTGGCATGAGAAATCTTGACAAGCTTATTAAAGGAAATCATATCCTTGGAGTTAACGATGTCATATTTGATAAGGATAGACTTTGCAGTGCTTGTCAAGTAGGTAAACAGGTTGGAGGAAGACATCCCGTGAAGAACATCATGACCACAAGGAGGCCACTCGAGCTACTTCATATGGATCTTTTTGGTCCCAACGCCTACAAGAGTCTTGGTGGAAATTCTTTTGGTCTAGTTATAGTTGATGATTTTTCAAGATTTACGTGGGTGTTCTTTCTTAATGACAAGTCGCAGGTCCAGAAGATCTTCAAAAACTTCGCTAGGAAGGCCCAAAATCAGTTTGATGTGAAGATCAAGAAGGTTCGGAGTGACAACGGAACGGAGTTCAAGAACGTAAATGTGGACACCTTTCTTGATGAAGAAGGGATTTCACACGAGTTCTCGGCTACGTACACACCTCAACAAAATGGAGTTGTTGAGAGGAAGAACCGGACGCTCATCGAAATGGCAAGAACAAGGCTTGATGAATACAAGACACCGAAGCACTTTTGGGCAGAAGCGGTTGACACAGCTTGTCACGCAACAAATCGCTTGTATCTTCACAAGCTACTCGGCAAGACGGCATACGAGCTCCTCGCCGGTAACAAACCCCAAGTTGGATACTTTCGAGTATTCGGCTCAAAGTGCTACATTCTTGATAAGAATCATCGTTCAAAGTTTGCTCCTAAATCTCATGAAGGTTTCCTACTTGGTTATGGCTCAAACTCTCACACTTACCGTGTCTACAACAATTTCACCCGAAAGGTTGAAGAGACGGTAGATGTGAAGTTTGATGAATCTAATGGCTCGCAAGTAGAGCAATTGCCAATTGATGTAGGAGACAAAGACCCTTCAGAATCAATCCAAGACTTTCCCATAGGCAAAGTTCGTCCAACGGAGGTGAAGGAGAGTACTTCATCCGTCCAAGTGGAGGCTTCTACTTCACAACAAGGTGAACCAAGAATTGATACGGAAGCATCCACAAGTGGGACACACCAAGATGAAGAAGACAAGGAAATGCATCAAGACGAACATCAACAACCTCCTTCTCCACCACGACAAGACAATGACAACGTCAACAATGAAGAAGGCCAAGAAGAAGAACAAGATGAAGAAAATGTTCAACGAAGACCCAAGCAAAAGCTCTCACGAGTTCGAGCAAGAATCGCCAAAAATCATCCCGTCGACCAAAACTTCAATGATATACAAACCGGGAGAATCACTCGCTCAAAAACTCGTTTAGCTAACTTTTGTGAAAACTATTCATTCATCTCTAGCATTGAACCTATGAAGGTTGAAGAAGCATTGGAAGATCCGGATTGGATAAACGCCATGCATGAAGAGCTACACAACTTTGAGACAAACCAAGTCTGGACATTGGTTGAGAAGCCCAACGACAACCACAACATCATTGGTACCAAATTGGTGTTTCGCAACAAGCAAGATGAAGATGGACAAGTGGTTCGCAACAAAGCACGTCTCATCGCCCAAGGGTACACACAAGTCGAAGGTATGGACTATGGTGAGACATATGCTCCCGTTGCTAGACTTGAGTCCATTCGCATCTTACTTGCCTATGCTAATCACCATAACATCACCTTGTACCAAATGGACATTAAAAGTGCTTTTCTAAACGGTGAAATAGAGGAGGAAGTTTATGTCAAATAACCTCCCGGCTTTGTCAATCCTAAGAAACCTAATCATGTTTACAAACTTCACAAAGCTCTTTATGGTCTTAAACAAGCTCCTAGAGCATGGTATAAATGCTTGACCAAGTTCCTTATTGCAAGTGGTTTTGAAATTGGTAAAATTGATTCTACTCTTTTTACTAAAAGGGTTAATGGAGAAATATTTGTATGCCAAATTTATGTTGATGATATCATATTTGGTTCAACTAACCCTCTCTTTAGTGAAAAGTTTGGAAAGCTAATGTCAGAAAAGTTTGAGATGTCTATGATGAGTGAACTCAAATTCTTTCTCGGTTTGAAAATCAAGCAAACTAAGGAAGGTACATTTGTCTCTCAAACAAAGTACACCAAGGACTTATTCAAGAAGTTCAATATGCAAGAATGCAAAGGTATGTCTACACCCATGCCTACTAGTGGACATAATGATTTGACCAAAGATGGTGAACCGGTTGATCAAAAGGTTTATCGCTCTATGATTGGTTCATTGTTATACCTATGTGCTTCACGTCCCGATATTATGCTAAGTGTGTGCATGTGTGCAAGATATCAAGCTGCCCCTAAAGAATGTCATCTTAAGGCCGTGAAAAGGATAGTTAGATACTTAATTCATACACCAAATTTTGGCATTTGGTACCCTAAGAGGTCTTCTTTTGATCTTGTTGGCTATTCCGACTCGGATTATGCCGGAGACAAGGTTGATAGAAAGTCAACTTCGGGTACTTGTCAATTTCTTGGTAGATCCCTTGTGTCTTGGTCTTCCAAGAAACAAAACTCAGTATCCTTATCCACCGCCGAAGTGGAATACATTGCCGCTGGTTCATGTTGTGCTCAATTACTTTGGATGACCCAAACTCTTAAAGATTATGGGATCTATGTGAAACATGTTCCACTGCTTTGTGACAATGAAAGTGCTATCAAAATTGGTCATAATCCTGTACAACATTCTCGAACTAAGCATATTGAAGTTCGTCATCATTTCATTCAAGATCATGTTGCTAAGGGTGACATAAATCTTAAGCATGTTCGCACTGATAAGCAATTAGCGGATATATTCACTAAACCACTTGATGAGAAAGTGTTTTGCAGGTTGAGAGGAGAATTGAACATCATTGATGCTTCGAACTTGGAGTAGAAACTCCATTCGATACATGCAATACATGAGCTTATGACTAATCCATGATATATCTCTTATGATGACTATCTTATGTCTTGGATATATTTGTACCTTGCATGTTGTCTAACCCATGTAGGTGCTTGGTTGAATCAAATTTCATGAGATTGCGACTCACTCACATCTTGAGCAATATTTACATCACCAAGACCCTACACAATTATGGTTGAAGACAAGGAAGCACGGGACCATTCAAACATATCCTTTGACAAATTCTATGTTGAGCTTCATGATTGTCATTTTTGGATACACAAGTGCTCTTCCTTGCAAGAACTAATCCATGTAGGTAGGTGGACTCACACTCCAAGTGGTGCTCCCAACTCTTGATGAGCTACATCAACCTTGAGCACCCACACAAGTTCAACTACATGAGTAAGAACCACACCACCACCCAAGGTATGTTATTCCATCTTAGCGAAGCTTTACTCCAAGACATGAAGTCAAAGCAACTCAACAAGATGTGAATACATCAAGATGCTTAAACGAAAAATTGTAACCCCATTTTGAGCTTAAACAATGAGTATGACCTATGATCAAGTGTTTTCACTTGACTCCTAAGTCAATATACTCTAACATAGGTGACTATGTCACCGCCCAACTCTATATGAAATTTTTTTTGTTTCTTTTTTTTCTTTTCTCTCTTTGCTTTTGTTCTGCATTTTCTGCATTTAATTCCCTGCAAATCCTTCAAGTAATTCATTGCAAATCTTTGTGAGCTCCTACATGTCTAGTGAGCTGAGGTGACAAGTGTTTTTTTTGTAAACTCGGTTTCACCGACTTGCAATTTTCAGTCCAACCGAATCTTTTCGGTACCACCGAAATATGCCACTCGGTGCCACCGACTTTGCAATCAGAAAAACAGTTTGCCACTTAATCTATATTTCTTCTGATCCAGCTTCACTCAATGAATCTTGTCTCAATTTTATTCTTTGCTTTATGCTGAGTCTCAAGGACCAACCCTATTCGACGGATTCCAGAAAAAACTTCTTGGAAATTGATGTCAAAGGGGGAGAGAGAGATCACATCAAAGCCTATCTTCGGGGAGAGAGAGATCACATCAAAGCACTACAGGGGGAGAGAAAGTCTCAAGGATCCCAGACGTCCCAGATAATGTATTAAGGGGGAGAAAGAGATCTCTAGGGGGAGAGACAATACTCAAGGATCCCAGATGCTTGATGTTCAAGAGGAGAGATGTCACATGTCTTTTTAGGGGGAAAGACATATTCATTTGTATCTTTCAGCTCTGATTTTCTGTTCCCTATCTTCTCCCAATATCCCATGAAAGATTCAGGGGGAGCAAGACACCTAAGGGAAAGAAATCAGTCAAATTCATTGCATATCTTTATTCTTGGGGACATGTCGAATTCAATGTAGTACCTAGTGCTTACTCTCTACATGTCATCCCAGTCTTGGTAGTCTTGTGGTTTCTTTTGTTTGCTCTGGCTAGTGGATGTACCTGTGTTATCTAACCTTGTTTGTGCAGGTTCATTCCATCCTAAGCCAACTTAAGACTACAAGGTAAGTGTATGCATCAAAATCATGAGTATGAGGAATTCTTGCCTATGTACATACTGTTTGCAAGAAGGACTCATGAGCATGAAGGTATTTTCCTTAATAATCTTTTGCTCTGATGCATATGGCCAAGATACATGTAACACATTGCCTACTCTGTCATGATTATGCTCTCACATGCTTCTATATTTTATATTCACATGATTGCATACATGTAGGGGGAGCCCATGTTTGTTACATGTCCTTCCAAAGCTTTACTTACTATTCTTTGTATCTTTATCTAAAGCTTTGGTGTATGTTGCCATCAATTACCAAAAAGGGGGAGATTGAAAGCACAAGTGCTCCCTAGGTGGTTTTGATAGTTGATGACAACATATCTCCTGTTGGACTAACGTTTTCATCTAGTATGTTTCAGATAAGTTCAACAATGGAGTGGCATGGACTAAAGGGTGTGGGAAGGTCTCCAAGACACTAAGGACAAAGGATTGGCTAAAGCTTGAAGTTCAAGACTCTTCATTTTACATTTTAGTGATCCAAGATCACATTGAGTCCATAGGAAAAGCCAATACTATCAAGGAGGGATGAGGTGTTGCTTAATGAGCCTCTTGCTCAAGTGCTTAATGATATGCTCCAAAATCCTCAGCTACTTTCCCATATCCACAAATGACCTAAACCCTAAGCCAAACTCGGTCATACCGATTCTATCTATCCGACGCCACCGAGTTTCACTTGTCATTTGCCACTGCCAAACCCTAGCAATTCGGTCTCACCGATGGGATCTCGGTATCACCGAGATGGGCTTGCAAACTCTCTGTTACCTGTTGCAATATCTTCGGTCCAACCGAGATACGCAATCGGTCCCACCGAGTTTGCTTGGCCAACTCTCTGTTTTGCTTATTACCCAAATCGGTCCCACCGAGTTTGAGTAATCGGTCAAACCGAGTTTTGGATTTTCCCTAACCCTAGCACATCGGTCCCACCGAGTTGTTCCAATCGGTCCCATCGAAATTCCTAATGGTCACTAGGTTTACTATTTCGGTCCGACCGAGTTTTCTGATTCGGTCCCACCGAGATTGGTAAATTGTGTGTAACGGTTGGATTTTGTGTGGAGGCTATAAATACCCCTCCACCTCCTCTTCACTCGGAGAGAGAGCCATCAGACTAAGCCTACACTTCCAGCATCCTATTTCTGAGAGAGAACTACCTACTCATGTGTTGAGGCCAAGATATTCCATTCCTACCATATGAATCTTGATCTCTAGCCTTCCCCAAGTTGCTTTGCACTCAAATCTTCTTTCCACCAGATCCAAATCCTATGAGAGAGAGTTGAGTGTTGGGGAGACTATCATTTGAAGCACAAGAGCAAGGAGTTCATCATCAACACACCATTTGTTACTTCTTGGAGAGTGGTGTCTCCTAGATTGGCTAGGTGTCACTTGGGAGCCTCCGACAAGATTATGGAGTTGAACCAAGGAGTTTGTAAGGGCAAGGAGATCGCCTACTTCGTGAAGATCTACTGCTAGTGAGGCAAGTCCTTCGTGGGCGATGGCCATGGTGGGATAGACAAGGTTGCTTCTTCGTGGACCCTTCGTGGGTGGAGCCCTCCGTGGACTCGCGCAACCGTTACCCTTCGTGGGTTGAAGTCTCCATCAACGTGGATGTAGGATAGCACCACCTATCCGAACCACGGGAAAAACATCCGTGTCTCCGATTGCGTTTGAATTTTCCAAACCCTTCCCTTTACATTCTTGCAAGTTGCATGCTTTACTTTCCGCTGCCTATATACATTTTGCATACTTGCTTGATATGTATTGTGAGTGTTGAAATTATGCTTAAACTCCACTCAAACCAAAAAAGCTGAAAAATTGCAACTTTGGCATGAAGTGTCTATTCACCCCCCTCTAGACACACCCACTTCAAGGTCCTACATATGCGGTAACCCGAAAGTTGTTCGGAGTCCCGGGTGAGATACTGGACATCACGAGGAGTTCCGGAATGGTCCGGAGGTGAAGAATTGTATATAGGAAGTCCAGTTTCGGCCACCGGGAAAGTTTCAGGGGTCACCGGTATTGTATCGGGACCACCGGAAGGGTCCCGGGGGTCCACCGGGTGGGGCCACCTATCCCGGAGGGCCCCATGGGCTGAAGTGGGAGGGGAACCAGCCCCTGGTGGGCTGGTGCGCCCCCATGGGCCTTCCCCTGCGCCTAGGGTTGGAAACCCTAAGGGTGGGGGCACCCACCTGACTTGGCATCATGAGCTAGGTCTATGCGTAGAAAATTTTAAATTTCTGCTACGTTCCCCAACAGTGGCATCATGAGCTAGGTCTATGCGTAGTTTCTATGCATGAGTAGAACACAAGTTGTTGTGGGCGTTGATTTTGTCAATTTACTTGCCGTTACTAGTCTTGTCTTGATTCGGCGGCATCGTGGGATGAAGCGGCCCGGACCGACCTTACACGTACGCTTATGTGAGACTGGTTCCACCGACTGACATGCACTAGTTGCATAAGGTGGCTAGCGGGTGTCTGTCTCTCCCACTTTAGTTGGATCGGATTCGATGAAAAGGGTCCTTATGAAGGGTAAATAGAAATTGGCATATCACGTTGTGGTTTTGGCGTAGGTAAGAAACGTTCTTGCTAGAAACCTGTAGCAGCCACGTAAAACTTGCAACAACAATTAGAGGACGTATAACTTGTTTTTGTAGCATATGTCGTGTGATGTGATATGGCCAAAAGTATGTGATGAATGATATATGTGATGTATGAGATTGATCATGTTCTTGTAATAGGAATCACGACTTGCATGTCGATGAGTATGACAACCGGCAGGAGCCATAGGAGTTGTCTTAATTTATTTATGACCTGCGTGTTAGCATAAACGTCATGTAATTACTTTACTTTATCGCTAACCGTTAGCCATAGTAGTAGAAGTAATAGTTGACGAGACAACTTCATGAAGACACGATGATGGAGATCATGATGATGGAGATCATGGTGTCATGCCAGTGACGACGATGATCATGGCGCCCCGAAGATGGAGATCAAAAGGAGCAAAATGATATTGGACATATCATGTTACTATTTGATTGCATGTGATGTTTATCATATTTTACATCTTATTTGCTTAGAACGACGGTAGCATAAATAAGATGATCCCTCGCAATAATTTCAAGAAAGTGTTCCCCCTAACTGTGCACCGTTGCTAAGGTCTGTTGTTCCGAAGCACCACGTGATGATCGGGTGTGATAGGTTCTAACGTTCGCATACAACGGGTGTAAGCCAGATTTACACACGCAATACACTTAGGTTGACTTGACGAGCCTAGCATGTACAGACATGGCCTCGGAACACAGAAGACTGAAAGGTCGAACATGAGTCGTATAGAAGATATGATCAACATGAAAATGTTCACCGATGATGACTAGTCCGTCTCACGTGATGATCGGACACGGCCTAGTTGACTCGGATAATGTATCACTTAGATGACTAGAGGGATGTCTATCTGAGTGGGAGTTCATTAAATAATTTGATTAGATGAACTTAATTATCATGAACATAGTCTAAAATCTTTACAATATGTCTTGTAGATCAAATGGCCCACACTAATGTTGCCCTCAACTTCAACGCGTTCCTAGAGAAAACCAAGCTGAAAGACGATGGCAGCAACTACACGGACTGGGTCCGTAACCTGAGGATTATCCTCATAGCTGCCAGGAAAGCATATGTCCTTGATGCACCGCTAGATGAAGCACCTGTTTTCCCTGCAGAACAAGACGTTGTGAACGCTTGGCAGACGCTAGTGATGATTACTCCCTGGTTCAGTGCGGCATGCTTTACAGCTTAGAACCGGGGCTCCAAAAGCGTTTTGAGCAACACAGAGCATATGAGATGTTCCAAGAGCTGAAAATGGTTTTCGAAGCTCATGCCCGGGTCGAGAGATATGAAGTCTCCGACAAGTTCTACAGTTGTAAGATGGAGGAGAATAGTTATGTCAGCGAGCACATACTCAAAATGTCTGGGCTGCATAACCGCTTGTCTCAGCTAGGAGTTAATCTCCTAGATGATGCAGTCATTGACAGAATCCTTCAGTCGCTCCCACCTAGCTACAAGAGCTTTGTGATGAACTTCAATATGCAGGGGATGGAAAAGACCATTCCCGAGGTATATTCAATGCTAAAACCAGCGGAGGTGGAAATCAAAAAGGAACATCAAGTGTTGATGGTGAATAAAACCACTAAGTTCAAGAAAGGCAAGGGTAAAAAGAACTTCAAGAAGGACGGCAAGGGAGTTGCCGCGCCCGGTAAGCAAGCTGCCGGGAAGAAGTCAAAGAATGGACCCAAGCCTGAGACGGAGTGCTTTTATTGCAAGGGAAACAGTCACTGGAAGCGGAACTGCCCCAAATACTTAGCGGACAAGAAGGCCGGCAACACTAAAGGTATATGTGATATACATGTAATTGATGTGTACCTTACCAGTACTCGTAGTAGCTCCTGGGTATTTGATACCGGTGCGGTTGCTCATATTTGTAACTCAAAACAGGAGCTGCGGAATAAGCGGAGACTGGCGAAGGACGAGGTGACGATGCGCGTCGGGAATGGTTCCAAGGTCGATGTGATCGCCGTCGGCACGCTACATCTACATTTACCTACGGGATTAGTTTTAAACCTCAATAATTGTTATTTAGTGCCAGCTTTGAGCATGAACATTGTATCTGGATCTCGTTTAATACGAGATGACTACTCATTTAAATCCGAGAATAATGGTTGTTCCATTTATATGAGAGATATGTTTTATGGTCATGCCCCGCTGGTCAATGGTTTATTCTTAATGAATCTCCAACATGATGTTACACATATTCATAGTGTGAATACCAAAAGATGTAAGATTGATAATGATAGTCCCACATATTTGTGGCACTGCCGCCTTGGTCACATCGGTGTCAAACACATGAAGAAGCTCCATACAGATGGACTTTTGGAGTCTCTTGATTTCAAATCATTTGACACGTGCGAACCATGCCTCATGGGTAAAATGACCAAGACTCTGTTCTCCGGAACAATGGAGCTAGCAACCAACTTATTGGAAATTATACATACTGATGTGTGCGGTCCAATGAGCGTTGAGGCTCGCGGTGGCTATCATTATGTTCTCACTCTCACTGATGACTTAAGTACATATGGGTATGTCTATTTGATGAAACACAAGTCTGAGACCTTTGAAAAGTTCAAGGGATCTCAAAATGAGGTAGAGAATCAACGTGACCAAAAGATAAAATTCTTACGATCAGATCGTGGGGCAGAATATTTAAGTCACGAATTTGGTACGCACTTAAGGAAATGTGGAATCGTTTCACAACTCACGCCGCCTGGAACACCTCAGTGTAACGGTGTGTCCGAACATCGTAATCGCACTCTATTGGTTGGTGCGATCTATGATGTCACTCACTGATTTACCGCTATCATTTTGGGGATACGCTCTAGAGACAGCTACATTCACTTTAAATAGGGCACCATCTAAATCCGTTGAGACGACACCGTATGAATTATGGTTTGGGAAGAAACCTAAGCTGTCGTTTCTAAAAGTTTGGGGATGCGATGCTTATGTCAAGAAAATTCAACCTGAAAAGCTCGAACCCAAGTCGGAAAAATGTGTCTTCATAGGATACCCTAAGGAAACCATTGGGTATACCTTCTACCTCAGATCCGAAGGCAAGATCTTTGTTGCCAAGAACGGGTCCTTTCTGGAGAAAGAGTTTCTCTCGAGAGAAGTAAGTGGGAGGAAAGTAGAACTCGATGAAGTACTGCCTCTTGAACCGGAAAGTAGCGCAGCTCAGGAAGATGTTCCTGTGGTGCGTGCACCGACTAGAGAGGAAGTTAATGATAATGATCAAGGTACTTCGGATCAAGTTGTTACTGAACTTCGAAGGTCCACAAGGACATGTTCCACGCCAGAATGGTATGGCAACCCTGTCCTGGAAATCATGTTGTTAGACAACGGTGAACCTTCGAACTATGAAGAAGCAATGGTGGGCCCAGATTCCAACAAATGGCTTGAAGCCATGCAATCCGAGATAGGACCCATGTATGAAAACAAAGTATGGACTATGACAAACTTGCTCGATGATCGGCGAGCGATAGAGAATAAATGGATCTTTAAGAAGAAGACGGACGCGGATGGTAATGTTACCATCTATAAGGCTCGACTTGTCACTAAGGGTTATCGACAAGTTCAAGGGGTTGACTACGATGAGACCTTCTCACCCGTAGCAAAGCTGAAGTCCGTCCGAATCATGTTAGCAATTGCCGCATACTATGATTATGAGATATGGCAAATGGACGTCAAAACGGCATTCCTTAACGACTTTCTTAAGGAAGAATTGTATATGATGCAGCCGGAAGGTTTTGACGATCCTAAGAATGCTAACAAGGTATGCAACCTCCAGCGCTCCATCTATGGGCTGGTGCAAGCATCTCGGAGTTGGAACATTTGCTTTAATGAAATGATCAAAGTGTTTGGGTTTATCCAGACTTATGGAGAAGCCTGCGTTTACAAGAAAGTGAGTGGGAGCTCTGTAGCATTTCTCATATTATATGTGGATGACATACTTTTGATGGGAAATGATATAGAACTTTTGGACAGTATTAAGGCCTACTTGAATAAGTGTTTTCCAATGAAGGACCTTGGAGAAGCTGCTTACATATTAGGCATCAAGATCTATAGAGATAGATCGAGACGCCTCATAGGTCTTTCACAAAGCACATACCTTGATAAGATATTGAAGAAGTTCAATATGGATCAGTCCAAGAAGGGGTTCTTGCCTGTGTTGCAAGGTGTGAAATTGAGCTCAGCTCAATGTCCGACCACGGCAGAAGATAGAGAAAAGATGAGTGTCGTCCCCTATGCCTCGGCCATAGGGTCTATCATGTATGCCATGCTATGTACCAGACCTAATGTAAACCTTGCTGTGAGTTTGGTAGGAAGGTACCAAAGTAATCTCGGCATGGAACACTGGACAGCGGTCAAGAACATCCTGAAGTACCTGAAAAGGACTAAGGATATGTTTCTCGTATATGGAGGTGGCGAGGAGCTCGTCGTAAAGGGTTACGTCGACGCTAGCTTCGACACAGGTCTGGATGACTCTAAGTCACAAACCGGATACGTGTATATTTTGAATGGTGGGGCAGTAAGCTGGTGCAGTTGCAAGCAAAGCGTCGTGGCGGGATCTACACGTGAAGCGGAGTACATGGCAGCCTCGGAGGCAGCGCATGAAGCAATCTAGATGAAGGAGTTCATCACCGACCTAGGAGTCATACCCAATGCGTCGGGGCCGATCACTCTCTTCTGTGACAACACTGGAGCTATTACCCTTGCCAAGGAGCCCAGGTTTCACAAGAAGACCAGGCACATCAAGCGTCGCTTCAACTCCATTCGTGAAAATGTTCAAGATGGAGACATAGATATTTGCAAAGTACATACGGATCTGAATGTCGCAGATCCGTTGACTAAACCTCTTCCGCTAGCAAAACATGATCAACACTAGGACTCTATGGGTGTTCGATTCATCACAATGTAACTAGATTATTGACTAGTGCAAGTGGGAGACTGTTGGAAATATGCCCTAGAGGCAATAATAAAATGATTATTATTATATTTCCTTGTTCATGATAATTGTCTATTATTCATGCTATAATTGTGTTATCCGGAAATCATAATACATGTGTGAATACATAGACCATAACATGTCCCTAGTGAGCCTCTAGTTAACTAGCTCGCTGATCAACAGATAGTCATGGTTTCCTGAGTATGGACATTGGATGTCATTGATAATGGGATCACATCATTAGGAGAATGATGTGATGGACAAGACCCAATCCTAAGCATAGCACAAGATCGTGTAGTTCATTTGCTAGAGCTTTTCCAATGTCAAGTATCATTTCCTTAGACCATGAGATCGTGTAACTCCCGGATGCCGTGGGAGTGCTTTGGGTGTACCAAACGTCATAACGTAAATGCGTGACTATAAAGGTATACTACAGGTATCCCCGAAAGTATCTGTTGGTTTGACACGGATCGAGACTGGGATTTGTCACTCCGTATGACGGAGAGGTATCTCTGGGCCCACTCGGTAATGCATCATCATAATGAGCTCAATGTGATCATGCATTATGCTATGAGTAAAGTGACTTGCCGGTAACGAGATTGAACGAGGTATTGGGATACCGACGATCGAATCTCGGGCAAGTAACGTACCGATTGACAAAGGGAATTGTATACGGGATTACTTGAATCCTCGACATCGTGGTTCATCCGATGAGATCATCGAGGAGCATGTGGGAGCCAACATGGGTATCCAGATCCCGCTGTTGGTTATTGACCGGAGAGTCGTCTCGGTCATGTCTGCGTGTCTCCTGAACCCGTAGGGTCTACACACTTAAGGTTCGGTGACGCTAGGGTTGTAGAGATATTAGTATGCGGTAACCCGACAGTTGTTCGGAGTCCCGGATGAGATCCCGGACGTCACAAGGAGTTTCGGAATGGTCCGGAGGTGAAGAATTGTATATAGGAAGTCCAGTTTCGGCCACCGAGAAAGTTTCGGGGGTCACCGGTATTGTACCGGGACCACCGGAAGGGTCTCGGGGGTCCACCGGGTGGGGCCACCTATCCCGGAGGGCCCCATGGGCTGAAGTGGGAGGGGAACCAGCCCCTGGTGGGCTGGTGCGCCCCCCATGGGCCTTCCCCTGCGCCTAGGGTTGGAAACCCTAGGGGTGGGTGTAACACCCCGGATGTAACTTTCCCTATTTGTAATCCAACTCTTGCCGTTTCCGGCTTTAAGTTATTTTATTTTCTCGGGTTCGGGTCTTTGTCTCCGTGTGTTGTTATTGTTGTCATGCATCTCATATCATGTCATCATGTGCATTGCATTTGCATACGTGTTCGTCTCATGCATCCGAGCATTTTCCCCGTTGTCCGTTTTGCATTCCGGTGCTTCGTTCTCCTCTGGTGGTCATTTCTACCTTTCTTTCGTGTGTGGGGATTAAAAATTTCCGGATTGGACCGAGACTTGCCATGCGGCCTTGGTTTACTACCGGTAGACCGCCTATCAAGTTTCGTACCATTTGGACTTCGTTTGATGCTCCAACGGTTAACCAAGGGTCTGAAAAGGCCTCGTGTGTGTTGCAGCCCAACACCCCTCCAATTTGGCCCAAAACCCGCCTAACTCTACTCCATCATCTAGAGCGTTCGATCACAATCGCGTGGCCGAAAACCGTGCTCAATTTGGAGCTCCCTAGCTCCTCCTAAGTCTATATAAAGGCCTCTCCCCGAAAATCCCGGGTCTCCCCTCGTCACTAACCCTAAATCTCAGATCCACCGCCGCCGGACACGTCCGGACGGCGCCGGACACGTCCGACCTGCCCCCGCCGCCACCACGTGTCGCCTCCTCACTCGCCGAGCCGCGCGCCCACTTCCCCGCCGGCCCGCTCGGCCCAGCCGGGGCCCCCGCGGCCCGAAGCCGCCATCCGCCGCCCACCACCCTTCTCCTCCCGAGCCAGCGCCGCGCTCCGCCGCCTCCACCGTGGCGCCGCCATCGCCGGTCATCGCCGCCTCCCGCGCCCCGCAGCCGACGAGCTCGCCGCCGCCGCCCGGTCGCCGCGCCTCCTCCGACCACCGCCTCGCCTCCTCGCGCCGGCCTCTCCCTCCAAGTCCGGCAAGAACTCCGGCGAGGACGGCGTTGAACCTCGATCCGCGTGCGATCCAAATCTGGGAATATCTCCTCGGGTTGACTTTTTTCCCGAAACCCTAGTCCATGTGCTCCTGTTCATCATGCTATACCTCCGCATCCGTAACTCCGTTTTTGGCATATAGCATATCAAAATGTTCGTCTCAGAGAGTACATCATTTCATTCCATTGCATCATTTTCATTTGAGTTCATCTTGATGCCCGAAATGCTATTAGAAGAGGGCTACTTGAGTTAATTGTCAGTTCTGCTACTCCATTTAGACTTTTGTCTTTTTTGCCATGATTGTTGTGTGCATGATATGCCCATGAGCTCTACATATGTTTTGTTAAGGGTTTTGTCATCTTTCTAGAGGTGCAACCCATGTATTTTTGTGATGTGTGTGGTGACTAGCACAAGCTTGCAAAGTGAGGCACTTGGTAATTCCGTTTTCAGGGACTTGGCATTTCCACTAAGTCCTTGAGCTGTTTAGGTCATGATGCCATATGTTCATATTGTTTCCTAGTGATCCGTGCCTCTTTTGAGGATGATCAGTAAGGATGTTTTGTTAATCTTGTAGTGCTATATCCATCCATGTCTTTGTTTGCATATATGGAGCAACCTAGCTTGAGTCAATCGAGCTCTACTTTTGCTACTTTGTGAATCTGGGCAGATTGTCAACTTGTTTGCAATTTTGCCGATGATGTTATAGTTGATCCGTGCATGCTATGCTATTGTTCTTGCCATTTCTAGCTTGCATTTTGTGTGTTCTTGATAGATGTATGCTTAGCTTATCATGAATTGCACCGTAGTGAGTGCATCGAGCTCGTAAACATGCCTACTTGATATCTATTTTCAGCATGTGCCAGTTTTCACTAAGTCTGAAAATTGATTATGTTTTTGCTATGTTCACATGCTTGCAAATGTATTTTGTGATCCCTTTTGGCTCAAGGTCACTAAGGGACTTTTGTTAAGCTCTTTGAGTAGCTCTATTCCATGCTTTACTTTGTCATGTTCAGGTCCTGTACCATATAGTTTTGTTGCTCCGAAGAGGCCTACCTGATCTGAAATTCCAGACAAGTGTTAATTTCACTAAGTCTGAGATCTGTTTACCATATGCATTTTTGCCATGCTTGTTTGAACCTGCTAATGGATGAATTGGCCGTAGCTTAGTGCTAGACTTTTGTTAAGCATCTTGAATGCATCCTTGCCATGTATTTTGTTGCCATGTTTGAGTGCTGTAGCATGTTCATCTCATTGCATTTAGATGGCTACTTGTGGTAAATCGCAGAACGTGCTCATATTTGAATCGCTTGCCATTTCCAAACCGTAACTCCGATTCCGGTGATCTTTATATCGTTTTCAAGCGATTTCATCTCATCTTTCCAGTGGCACACTTGGTTTTCCAAGTTGAGGCCAGGTTCATGCATTCCCTGTCACATCTTGCATTTGCATCCCGCATTGCATCCCGCATAGCATACCATGTTTGCATCCTATTGTTTGATCCTTGCACGTGGTTGATTGTGTCCTTGTTGCTTGTTTGTCTTGTTTGGGTAGAGCCGGGAGACGAGTTCGCTAAAGAGGAGCCCGTTGAGTTTGCTTTCGAGGATCCAGTCAACTCTGACAACTTTGCAGGCAAGATGATCATACCCTCGAAATCACTACTATCTTTGCTTTGCTAGATGCTCGCTCTTTTGCTATGCCAATGCTATGATGCCTACCACTTGCTTTCAAGCCTCCCAAATTGCCATGTTCAGCCTATAACCCACCATTGTCCTAGCAAACCGTTGATTGGCTATGTTACCGCTTTGCTCAGCCCCTCTTATAGCGTTGCTAGTTGCAGGTGAAGATTGGAGACCGTTCCTTGTTGGAACATTTATTTACGTGTTGGGATATCATTATATTGCCATGTTATCTTAATGCATCTATATACTTGGTAAAGGGTGGAAGGCTCGGCCTCTCGCCTAGTGTTTTGTTCCACTCTTGCCGCCTTAGTTTCCGTCATATCGGTGTTATGTTCCCGGATTTTGCGTTCCTTATGCGGTTGGGTTATAATGGGAACCCCTTGATGTTTCGCCTTGAGTAAAGCTTTTCCAGCAATGCCCAACCTTGGTTTTACCATTTGCCACCTAGCCTATTTTTCCCTTGGGTTTCCGGAGCCCGAGGGTCATCTTATTTAAACCCCCCCGGGCCAGTGCTCCTCTGAGTGTTGGTCCACCTGTCAGCTGCCGGTGGCCACCAGGGGCAACTCTGGGCTGGCCTACCCGTACCTAGGACAATCTGAGTGTGCCCTGAGAAAGAGGTATGTGCAGCTCCTATCGGGATTTGTCGGCACATTCGGGCAGTGTTGCTGGATTAGTTTTAACCTGTCGAAGTGTCTTGAAGAACCGAGGTACCGAGTTTGATCGAAACGTCTCGGGAGGAGGTCTATTCCTTCGTTGACCATGAGAGCTTGTCATGGGCTAAGTTGGGACTCCCCTGCAGGGATTTGAACTTTCGAAAGCCGTGCCCGCGGTTATGGGCAGATGGGAATTTGCTAATGTCCGGTTGTAGATAACTTAAACATTAACTTAGTTAAAATGAATCAACTGTGTGAGTTACCGTGATGGCCTCTTCTCGGCGGAGTCCGGGAAGTGGACACGGTGTTGGAGTAATGTTTGCCGCAGGATTGCCCTCTTTAGTTATGCGTTCGCGCTTTGCTTTCTCTTCTTGCTCTCTTTTGCGACTAGGTTAGCCACCATATATGCTAGTCGCTTGCTGCAGCTCCACATACATTTACCTTGCCTTACCTATTAAAGCTTAAATAGTCTTGATCGCGAGGGTGCGAGATTGCTGAGTCCCTGTGGCTCACAGATTACTATTACACCAGATGCAGGGCCTGATGATACAACTCCAGATGGCACGCTTGAGCTCAAGTGGGAGTTCGACGAGGACTCAGCGTTACTATGTTTCTTTTCCTGATGATCAGTAGTGGTGCCTAGTTGGGGTGATCGGGACCGTGTCGCATGTTGGTTGTCTTTTATTTTGGCGCCGTAGTTGGGCCATGAGTGTTTGAATGATGTAATGCTATTTATGTACTTGATTGACGTGGCGAGTGTAAGCCAACTATGTTATCTCCCCTTTATTAATTATATTACATGGGATGTTTGTGAAGATTGCCTAACTTGCGACATATGCCTTCAATGAGATTATGCCTCTAAGTCGTGCCTCGACATGTGGGAGATATAGTCGCATCGAGGGTGTTACAAGTCGGTAATCAGAGCCTTCCCCGACCTTAGGAGCCCCCACTGTTTGATCGTTTTTAGCGGCCGAGTTGTGTCTAGAAAAATGTTTTGAGTCATTTAGGAATTATATGTCGGAGAGTTTAGGAATTCTTTTTACTTCCCAGTCTCCTCATCGCTCTGGTAAGGCATCCTGACATAGAGTTTTGACTCTTCTCTTCTCAAATTTCACTAAAAAAAATTTAGGATCACGCGGGTATCTTGGAATCGTTCCGATGGTTTTATGATGAGAACATTGTCTTGGTGCCTCCTGTCAGGGGTTTAGTGGAAGTGTCCCGGGGAGTTGAGCTCTGAGCTGTTGTCGTCATAATTTTATCGTTGCAATTCTGGAATACCCGAGTTTAGTACGCCGACATCGAAAATCTCTTTTATGCAGTTCGTTGGTGAGATAACCTCGACGCCACCCAGTACTGGGACGGGAGTTCGGGAGTATCGCCATAACTTGTATAACGGATGCTTTTCGAAGGTTGAGGTAGATGGTTTCCGAAGTTTTTCTCGGTTATGTGTTGAAGGATGGATACAGCTGGATGTAGGATTTTCTAGATTTGGGTGAGATATTATGCTTCCCCTGTATCCCCAACACCTGATTGCATAACCAGAAAGGTTCGGGAGTTTCATAGGTGGGAATTCTTGTAGCTCTAGTTCTTCTTCCACGGATATTGGTTTGAGATTGTGGATTCTTACCGATTATTCATTCTTGATCCGCACCTTGTTGATTTATTTCTTCTACCTTAATTCTACGTGGCTTCTCAATTTATTGATATGTGACCATTTCAATAGGATTACATTCATTCATTTTATTCGGATGTGAAGACTATATGTTGCAATTTTCATTCCGTTGGATTCAGCTTCAATATTTGTCTATCAATGTGCTAACGGTGGTCAACCTCTTCAGGATGGCTCCCGCTAAGAGCACCAATCAGAACCAGAATCAAGATCCGCCACCACCTCCACCTCCTCCGGAGGCATGGCAAGCTGTGATGGCCGCAACCAATGCAAACACGCAGTCGATCATGCAAATTCTTCAAGAGCGCAATCAAGGCAACCAAGGGAACCAAGGCAACAATCAGAATCACTTTGCTACACTCAACTAGTTCCTTGCTAATGGGCCAAAGACTTTCAGCAATTGTGTTGAGGCAACTGATGCTGACGATTGGCTTGTGGATCTGTGCAAGCATTTTGAGTGCAGTAATGTCAGGCCTGAGGACTTTGTCAAGTTCGCTTCCTTCCAACTCAAAGATCAAGCTGCAGATTGGTTCCGGCAGTACAAGGATTCCAGAGGTGGACGTGTGATTACTTGGGATGAATTTCGTCAAGATTTCCAAGCTCATCATATCCCTCAGAGTGTGACTGAAAGCAAGCATGAGGAATTCCGCAACCTGAAGCAAGGCTCTTTGTCTATCTATGACTACAACAAGTTGTTCCAGAAGCTCGCCCGCTTTGCCAAGCAGGACGTACCTGATGAGAAGAGTATGATATACCAGTTCAGGGGTGGTCTCAGAGAAGAAATCCAGCTAGCTCTTGTTCTCTTTGAGCCCTTGAGGTACGATGAGTTCTACAACATGGCACTGAAGCAAGAGGCCGCTCAACTGAGGTGTGATGCTTCCAAGAAGCGAGTCAGAGACACTACTCCTTCTTCCTCTACTCAAGTGGCCAAGCAGCAGAAGTATTGGCTTCCTCCTCCTCTGTTCCGTCAGCCATATCAGCAGAAGAGCAAAGGTGGCAGTGGTTCTTCCCACCCACCCAACCCTGGCTTTCAGAACAAGACTTCATCTCAAGCTCCAAGATCGAGTGCTCCGTACCACCGTCCGCTTTCAGAGGTCACGTGCAACAAGTGCCAACAAAAGGGTCACTATGCCAACAAGTGTTTCAACCAGAGGCGTCTTCCCCCTCCTCCTCCTGTCAGATCGGCAAGTACAGCTGTGGTCAAGCATAACCCCAAGAACGCCAAGGTCAATTTGATGAATGCAGGTCAGGCAGAGGACTCGTCAGATGTCATCATGGGTAACCTTCCTGTTAATGATATTCCAGCTATAGTTCTTTTTGACACTGGTGCATCTTTATCATTTTTATCGAAGCCTTTTGCATCCATGCATGATGTGCATACTATTGATTTGCCTAAGCCGATAGCGGTCTCTTCTCCGGGTTTGTTCATGAACACCAAAATGATGGCTCTGGATGTTACTATCACGTTGGGCGATTACAAGTTTCTTTCTTCTCCAATGGTTCTTGGTAACTCGGTTATTGATCTTATTCTCGGAATGGATTGGCTTTCTAAGCACAAGGCACATCTTGATTGTGCAGCCAGGCAGATTCAATTGACTCATTCGTCTCAGGATGCAATTGTCTTTACCGCTCGTGATGATACAATCTGTCTGTTTTCTCTCAATGAGAAGGGTGAACTGGATGCTATCTCGCAGATTCCAGTCGTTTGCGAATATCAAGACGTCTTTCCAGAAGAGCTTCCAGGAATGCCTCCGCACCGGCCAGTTGAATTCGTTATCGATCTTGAGCCTGGCACGGAGCCTGTGTGCAAGCGTCCTTACAAGCTCGGACCTGAAGAGTTGAAGGAGCTGAAGAAGCAACTCGATGTTCAAGAAAGAATGGGTCTCATCCGGCCTAGTTCTTCTCCGTGGGGTTGTGGTGTTCTTTTTGTGAAGAAGAAGGATGGAACGGACCGACTTTGTGTTGATTACCGTCCATTGAACAAGAAGACCATCAAGAATAAATACCCACTTCCCGATATCAACGAGCTGTTCGAACAACTCAAAGGTGCCCAAGTATTCTCCAAGCTTGATCTTCGTATGGGTTATCATCAGATTCGAATCCGTGAGCAAGATATTCCCAAGACGGCTTTCAGGACAAGCTATGGTTCATATGAATACACTATCATGTCTTTTGGCCTCGTCAATACTCCTTCGACGTTCTCTCGCATGATGAACTTCATCTTCAACGCCTACACTAATGACTTTGTTTTGGTCTATCTCGACGACATTCTGGTTTTCTCGAAGAACAAGGAAGATCATGCCAAGCACTTGCGTTTGGTTCTCGATAAGCTGAGGGAACACCAGTTCTACGCCAAGTTCTCCAAGTGTGAATTTTGGCTCGATGAGGTTCTTTATCTTGGTCATATCATCTCTGCCAAGGGCATTGCCGTAAATCCTGAGAAGGTGTCTGCAATTGTGAATTGGGAACCTCCTCAGAACGTGAAGCAACTCCGTAGCTTCCTCGGTCTCGCAAGCTACCGCCGAAGATTCGTTGAAAACTTTTCTAAGATCGCGAAGCCTCTCTCAAATCTTCTCCAGAAGCATGTCAAGTACGTTTGGTCTCCGGAGTGTGACATTGCTTTCAACACTTTGAAAGAGAAACTCATCACTGCTCCAGTTCTGACTCCGCCTGATGAATCCAAACCGTACGAGGTCTTTGTGATGCCTCTCTCCAAGGTCTCGGTGCAGTGTTGATGCAAGAGAAGAAAGTGGTTGCTTATACCTCTCGCCAGTTGAAGCCTAATGAGAAGAACTACCCCACTCATGATCTCGAGTTGGCGGCAGTTGTGCATGCTCTTTTGACTTGGAGACATCTCTTATTGGGAAGAAAGGTTGACATTTGCACTGATCACAAGAGTCTCAAGTACATCTTCACTCAGCCTAATCTCAACCTCAGGCAAACTCGATGGGTCGAAATGATTCAAGAGTATAATCCGAGTATCGAGTATACTCCAGGCAAGGCCAATGTGATTGCTGATGCTTTGAGCAGAAAGGCTTATTGTAACAGTCTGATTCTTAAGCCTTTTCAACCCGAGCTTTGTGAAGCTTTCCGCAAACTTAATCTGCAAGTTGTTCCTCAAGGTTTCCTCGCCAACCTTCAAGCCTCTCCTACCTTGGAAGAACAGATTCGCCAAGCCCAGCTTCTTGATGCTATGGTGAAAAAGGTGAAGATTGGGATTGCCAAGAGTCAACCCAAGTACAAGTGCTACCGCCTTGATGACAAGGACACTCTCTTCTTCGAGGATCGTATTGTTGTGCCCAAAGGTGAACTTCGTAAAGTGATCATGAACAAGGCTCACGATTCTCTCCTCTCCATCCACCCTGGGAGCACGAAGATGTATCAGGACCTCAAGCAGGCTTATTGGTGGACTCGAATGAAGAGTGAGATTGCTCAATTCGTGAATGAGTGTGATGTCTGCAGAAGAGTGAAGGCAGAACACCAAAGGCGAGCTGGTCTCCTCCAACCTCTTGCCATTCTAGAATGGAAGGTTGACCACATTGAGATGGACTTCGTGATTGGGTTTCCAAAGTCCAAGCGTGGCAATGATTCCATATTTGTTGTCATTGACAAACTCACTAAAGTGGCTCACTTTCTGCCTATCAAAGAGTCAATCATTGCAGCTCAATTGGTGGAACTCTATACCTCTCGGATTGTCTCTCTGAACGGTATTCCTCAAGTGATCTCTTCAGACCGTGGCAGCATCTTTACCTCCAAGTTTTGGGATTCATTTCAGAAGGCCATGGGCACAAACATCCGCTTCAGCACAGCTTTCCATCCTCAAACTAGCGGTCAAGTCGAGCGTGTCAACCAGATTCTTGAAGATATGCTCAAGGCTTGTGTGATCTCCTTCGGCATGAAGTGGGAGGATTGTCTTCCTTATGCTAAATTCTCCTACAACAACAGTTTTCAAGCAAGTTCGGGCAAGGCCCCTTTTGAAATTCTGTATGGCAGGAAGTGACGTACCCCTCTCAACTGGTCCGAAACCGGTGAACGTTAGCTTTTGGGAAATGACTTAATCATAGAGGCAGAGGAAATGTGCAAAGTCATTCGAGATAACCTCAAAGCAGCCCAATCTCGTCAGAAGAGCTACTATGATAGTAAGCACCGTGATTTGGCTTTCGAGATCGGAGATCATGTTTACCTCCGCGTCTCTCCTATGAAAGGGACTCGTCGCTTCGGTATCAAGAAGCTTGCCCCCAGATACGTGGGACCACTAGTAGAAAACCGGGCAATAGCACTGGTTCATAAGGGCCTTTAGTGCCGGTTATGGAACTGGCACTATTATTTCGGCACTAAAGGCCCCCCCCCCCTTTAGTACCGGTTCAGCACGAACCGGTGCTAAAGGGGTACCACGTGGCACGAGCCAGCTCCGGGGGCCGGGAGCCCTTTAGTACCGGTTGGTAAAACCAACCGGTACTAAATGGTTGTGGGTTTTTGTTTTATTTTGTATTTTTCAATTAAATTTGTGTTATCAATTTAATTTAGGATTGTTTTACGTTATAATGAGTTGTAGTCATCATCATCATCATCATCATCGCATATTAATAAATAAATAAACTCTAGCTAGCTAAAAATCATCGTGGTCATCTAATTACCACTATTTAATCATCATAGTCATTACCGCTAGCTATGTAATTCATCATCAACGTTGGCTAGCTTAAAGAGGAAACATTCACTTTGTAACAGAAGCAAAGAGATATCATCAAGTTCAACATAATCATCACCAACATCGAAGTTCAGGACACGGATCCATGAGACAAGTACTAATTAAGAGCATGAAGAGTAGCTACTGATCCTGCTGCTCCCTCTCAGGTAGAATAGCATAGAACATGTATAGCTCTCCTGATTCATCATACTGGAGCATGCAGATGAATCTGTCTCCTAATCTTGGGTTGAGCTTCTCCTTACTGCCCCCTAGTACTTCTCTGCGATCGTTAACAATTTTGCTCCAATCTTTCACTATTAAGCATTCTTCGCTTTTAGAAATCCTGAATGCACTCATGTGCAATGTAGGAAATCTTGGTCGTAAGCTAACCATTGGCATGCGACCTTTTGTCTCGATCCACTGGGGCACAACTGTCATCGGAAGTCCCTGTTGAACAACATCGTATAGTAATTAATATACTAAGCAATGAAAGTTTAGCTTCAAAAATAATGTATGCAAAAGATGCACTAATTAAGGACAAATATTTAAAATCTTACCATCTTTTGATTATAGATGTGACCGTAGTTCAATACGATCACCATTGGTCGCACGTTTTGAGTACTAACATTTCTAAGTGTAGGGAAAAAATTTGTCTTGATAGTATTAAGATCCTCAAGCCATGAAACATAATGACTTATCTCCTCGCAGTTTAGTTGAGCCCCGGGGCAGTAGTAGGTCCTGTCTACCAAGCGTCGGACATGTTTGCTTTAACCGAAATAAGCTGACAATACAAAATAGTTGTCAACTATTTTTGAATAAACTGTACGAAAGACATAAACATATGCATGCATGGTTGAGAAAAACTCACCAAATGGTAGAACTGGAGGCGTTTGCACATCGACCCAGATGTCTATATTACCTTCAATATCATCTTCCGGACGAATATCAAAGGTGATAACCATATCAGGCTCAAATGCATAAGCCTTGCATAGTGCTTGCCAAGTTTTGCATTCAAAATGGGTGTATGTGTCTCCATTATATAATTTGACGTTGAAAGTATACCCATGCTGCGTCTTCAAGTAAACTCTCTTTACCTCCATATCATCTATAGCACTGAAACCTATCTTATCCAAGACAAAAATTCTTGCATGGCAGGGGATGCGCTAGTAGAATAGTGAAAATTTAAAATTATAAGTTGAAGCAAATGAAGCATAAGTTTTGCATTCAAATAATTCTTGACAAAGTGACTTACTGTATCAACTTTGAATGTCTCATCCAGCTTGATGCTGAAGCGCCTACCATCAACAAGGAAATTTTGGTCGCACAGGCCGCGCTGGTCTTCACAGTGTTCGCACATAATAAAATCTTTTTCGTCGTCAGATGACATTTCCTATGTTCATATAGGTGAAACATTAAACACCTATATCTAGCCAAATATATATTCATCTAACATTTGACATTAATATATCTAACTATATATTCAATTGACATTACTATATATTTAACTTTTCTATCTAATTCATTAACAAATAATATTTTAATTAGATCATCAAATCTCATATACCTAAATTTTCTTACTAAAAATAAACTAGTTATATTAATTATTCAACTAGTTCTAATCTCATATACCTAAATTTTCTTACTAAAAATAAACTAGTTATATTAATTATTCAACTAGTTCTAATCTCATATACCTAAATTTTCTTACTAAAAATAAACTAGTTATATTAATTATTCAACTAGTTCTAATCTCATATACCTAAATTTTCTTACTAAAAATAAACTAGTTATATTAATTATTCAACTAGTTCTAATCTCATATACCTAAATGTTCTTACTAAAAATAAACTAGTTATATTAATTATTCAACTAGTTCTAATCTCATATACCTAAATTTTCTTACTAAGAATAAACTAGTTATATTAATTATTCAACTAGTTCTAATCTCATATACCTAAATTTCCTTATTAAAAATAAACTAGTTATATTAATTATTCAACTAGTTCTAATCTCATATACCTAAATTTTCTTATTAAAAATAAACTAGTTATATTAATTATTCAACTAGTTCTAATCTCTAGTTCGACAATTTTTCTATCTAGCTAGCTAATTCATCTAACATTCAACATTAATCTAACATTCGATCATCTAATTAACTTTTCTAAAAAACAGAAAATAAGTAAAAAAAATGTGTGTGTGTGTATGCATGTGTGTGTATATATACGTATACATATGTGTGTACGTATGTGTGTATGTGTGTGTATGCGTGTGTGTGCATGTGTGGTATATGTGTGTGTGTGTGTGTGTGCGGCCCCATATGCCGCCGCCCCGTACGTACGAGTGGGGGCGCCGGCGTACGGGGCGGGGGCGCCGGCGTATGGGGCGGGGGCGCCGGTGTGTGTGTGTATGTGTGTATGTGTGTGTATGTGTGTGCGGGAGCGAGAGAGAGACGTACGGCCACGGCGATGACGACGGACGGCGGCGGCGTTCGGGGCGCGCGGCAGCGCGAGACGACGACGGGCGGCGGCGGGGACAGCGACGATGACGACGGACGGCGACGACGGGATCGAGCGGCGCGCGCGGCGGAGGTTGGAGACGAAGTGGCGAGTTGAAACTGAAATTTTCGTAAGTGCTGTATATATAGGATTGGCCTTTAGTACCGGTTCGTGGCTCCAACCAGTACTAAAGGCCTATTTTCCCCAGGTCAAGCGGCGGGAAACGACCCCTTTAGTACCGGTTCGTGCCACGAACCGGTACTAAAGACCCCCCCTTTAGTACCGGTTGGAGCCACGAACCGGTACTAAAGGGGGGTGCGCTGCCAGGGGAGGGGCGCACAAGTTTAGTCCCACCTCGCTAGCCGAAGGGCGCACGCACCTGCTTATAAGCCCCGCCGCCGCTGCTGTCTCGAGCTCCTCTCTAAAGCAGGCCTTCTGGGCCTACCTCTGCTACTCTGCCCTGTGGGGCCTATTGGGCTTGCGGGCCTGCATCCTGGCCCAACAACAAGTTGGGTTTCTACTCGTATGCAGGCCGCTGTGGCCCAGTAGGTGGGCTTTTTTCATTTAGTTTTTTCTTTTCTGCTTTATTTATTTTGTTTTATTTATTTTTAGTTGTTTTTTGCTGTATTTAGAGTTTGCGCTGCCACCCCAAAATTTAGTACCACCTCGCCCGGCGAAGGGCAGCCGCACTGGTTTATAAACCCAGCCGCGGCTACCTCTTCGAACTCCTCTATATAGCAGGCTTCTAGGCCTAATTAATTAGGGCGCGCTGCCCTGTGAGTCTGCTGGCCCTTCTGGGCCTGCATTTGCACACCCTAGGTCTGGTAGACCCGCAGGGCAGTGCGCCAACAAATTTTTTATATAGTTTTTTCTTTTCTGCATTACTTATTTTTATTTATTTTCTCGTCCGAAACCCTGATACTCGGAAAGAGTAGAGGTCCAGTTTGTACACGAAGTGCGTCCAGTTTTTGCCGTGACCCTCTCTACTCTTTCGCGCATGCTATGCGGGTGATATGATGATACCATGCCAAGTTTCAACATTTTCAGGATTCATTTTGTAGTGATTTTCAATTTCACGGTCATTTAGCTCTCTAAACAATTAGCTAGGTAAATGACCGAAAAACAACAAATGATGTCAGAACATGTTGGATATTGATGACATCGCTTTAAATGTTGCATACTGAATACAAAAGAAGTCCGGAGTTCAAATAAGTTTAAAAAACATTGAAGTGGCCATGTAACAGAGTTCACATTTGACCGTTTTTCTACTAGTCAATAGAGTTTGCCAAACTTGAGTTTCCCAAGTCACTTACACAAAAAGCTATGATTCATGGTTGTCAAATCCATAATTTCCAAACCACAACAACCTTGAGGCATAACAAGCTTTAAATGCTGCATACTGAACACAAAAGAAGTCCGGAGTTTAAATAAGTTATTAAAAATAAAAAAGAGGTGCAATGCTGGTTAATTTGCTTCAAGCCATTCGGAATAGTGTAGACTGCACTGCACATAGCTCAGCGCAATCTATGCTATTCCGCAAGGCTTGAAGCTAATCAACATGTAGAAGATCATCTTGAGCTTGTGTCCCCCTTGAAGGAAGTAGGATACTTCTCTTGTTGAGGAATAAACTTTGTCTTGGGGTATTGATCTTCTTCCCACTCAACTCCATTGGCATTGAACTTATGTCACAAAAAAGAAGTTGTATCAAACCTTTTATGTCGGATCTAGAACAAACCAATCGGTATCGCCATCATACAGCCCTACCGTGGCTCGTGATGCATATATATGCATATCAAATGTACGGTTGGGCGTATGATGGCGAATCCGAATGATTTGTATTCAGTCGATGAACTGGTAGATGTATGCAGTCGATGAACTGGTAGATGTATGTAGTCGATGAACTGAAAGACTTATGTAGGGAAGGCGAGAGATGGGCTATATATAGGGTCGTCTGGCTCACAAAGTGATTGTGATAGTTTCGATCCAACGACTCACATAAGCTAGGAAGAAACACACCCTTGATCCAACGACTCGCAAGAGCTAGAAAGAAACACATGATCCGTGTGATTCTTCCTGATTGGTGGGATGCACATTAGTATCGGTTCGTGCCACGAACCGGTGCTAAAGATTGGCAACGAACCGGTACTAATGGTAGCAGCCCCCTAGCCGTTGGAATCGGCACTAATGATCACATTCATGCCGGCTCAAATTCAAACCGGCACTATAATGTGCTTCACATTTGACCGTTTTTCTACTAGTCAATAGAGTTTGCCAAACTTGAGTTTCCCAAGTCACTTACACAAAAAGCTATGATTCATGGTTGTCAAATCCATAATTTCCAAACCACAACAACCTTGAGGCATAACAAGCTTTAAATGCTGCATACTGAACACAAAAGAAGTCCGGAGTTTAAATAAGTTATTAAAAATAAAAAAGAGGTGCAATGCTGGTTAATTTGCTTCAAGCCATTCGGAATAGTGTAGATTGCACTAAGCCACTGCACATAGCTCAGTGCAATCTATACTATTCCGCAAAGCTTGAAGCAAATCAACATGTAGGTGAGCATTGCAACTCTTTGTCATTGTCTGTGCACTCACGGCTTATAAACCGCTCATATTGCCTCTCTCTTGGCGAGGTGGGACTAAAAACAGCTTGCCGTAACCGGCACCGCTCATTAGTACCGGTTCGTGGTACGAACCGGCACTAAATGGTGATGGTGGGGCCATAGCCTGACCGCAGGATGACACAGCCTCTTTAGTACCGGTTCATGCCACGAACCGGTACTAAAGGTTCGCCACGAACCGGTACTATTGATCGCCGCCACGAACCGGCACTAATGTGCACATTAGTGCCGGCTCAAATACAAACCGGCACTAATGTGCTTCATGTTTGACCCTTTTTCTACTAGTGGACCTTTCAAGATTGTCAGCAAGAGAGGCGACCTCGCCTATCAACTCGAGCTTCCTTCAAACTTTGCAAATGTTCATGATGTGTTCCATGTCTCTCAGCTCCGAAAGTGCTTCAAGACTCCTGACCGCACCGTCAACTTCGAGGACATTGAGCTCCAAGAAGATCTCTCCTATCGTGAGCACCCAGTTGCTATCCTTGAAGAGACTGAACGCAAGACTCGCAACAAGTTGATCAAGTTCCTCAAAGTCAAGTGGTCACACCATTCTGACCGTGAAGCTACCTGGAATGTGAGGATCACCTCCATTCTGAGTACCCGGCGTTCTTTCAGTCCTAGATCTCGGGACAAGATCCTTTTGTAGTGGTGGAGTGTTGTAACACCCCGGATGTAACTTCCCCTATTTGTAATCCAACTCTTGCCGTTTCCGGCTTTAAGTTATTTTATTTTCTCGGGTTCGGGTCTTTGTCTCCGTGTGTTTTTATCATTGTCATGCATCTCATATCATGTCATCATGTGCATTGCATTTGCATACATGTCCGTCTCATGCACCCGAGCATTTTCCCCGTTGTCCGTTTTGCATTCCGGCACTTCGTTCTCCTCCGGTGGTCAATTCTACCTTTCTTTCGTGTGTGGAGATTAAACAATTCCGGATTGGACCGAGACTTGCCATGCGGCCTTGGTTTACTACCGGTAGACCGCCTGTCAAGTTTCGTACCATTTGGACTTCGTTTGATGCTCTAACGGTTAACCGAGGGACCGAAAAGGCCTCGTGTGTGTTGCAGCCCAACACCCCTCCAATTTGGCCCAAAACCCACCTAACTCTGCTCCATCATCTAGAGCGTCCGATCACGATCGCGTGGCCGAAAACCGTGCTCAATTTGGAGCTCCCTAGCTCCTCCTAACTCTATATAAAGGCCTCTCCCCGAAAATCTCGGGTCTCCCCTCGTCCCTAACCCTAAATCTCAGATCCGCCGCCGCCGGACACGTCCCACCTGCCCCCGCCGCTGCCACGTGTCGCCTCCTCACTCGCCGAGCCGCGCGCCCACTTCCCCGTCGGCCCGCTCGGACCAGCCGGGGCCCCCGCGGCCCGAAGCCGCCATCCGCCGCCCGCCGCCCTTCTCCTCCCGAGCCGGCGCCGCGCTCCGCCGCCTCCGCCGCGGCGCCGCCCGGCCGGACCGCGCCGCCATCGCCGGTCATCGCCGCCTCCCGTGCCCGGCCGCGCGCCCCGCCGCCGACGAGCTCGCCGCCGCCGCCCGGTCGCCGCGCCTCCTCCGACCACCGCCTCGCCTCCTCGCACCGGCCTCTCCCTCCAAGTCCGGCAAGAACTCCGGCGAGGACGGCATCGAACCTCGATCCGCGTGCAATCCAGATCTGGGAATATCTCCTTGGGTTGACTTTTTCTCCCGAAACCCTAGTCCATGTGCTCCTGTTCATCATGCTATATCTCCGCATCCGTAACTCCATTTTTGGCATATAGCATATCAAAACGTTCACTTCAGAGAGTACATCATTTCATTCCATTGCATCATTTTCATTTGGGTTCATCTTGATGCCCAAAATGCTGTTAGAAGAGGGCTACTTGAGTTAATTGTCAGTTCTGCTACTCCATTTAGACTTTTGTCTTTTTTGCCATGATTGTTGTGTGCATGATATGCCCATGAGCTCTACATATGTTTTGTTAAGGGTTTTGTCATATTTCCAGAGGTGCAACCCATGTATTTTTGTGATGTGTGTGGTGACTAGCACAAGCTTGCAAAGTGAGGCACTTGGTAATTCCGTTTTCAGGGACTTAGCATTTCCACTAAGTCATTGAGCTGTTTAGTTCATGATGCCATATGTTCATGTTGTTTCCTAGTGATCCGTGCCTCTTTTGAGGATGATCAGTAAGGATGTTTTGTTAATCTTGTAGTTCTATATCCATACATGTCTTTGTTTGCATATATGGAGCAACCTAGCTTGAGTCAATCGAGCTCTACTTTTGCTACTTTGTGAATCTGGGCAGATTGTCAACTTGTTTGCAATTTTGCCGATGATGTTATAGTTGATCCGTGCATGTTATGCTATTGTTCTTGCCATTTCTAGCTTGCATTTTGTGTGTTCTTGATAGATGTATGCTTAGCTTATCATGACTTGCACCGTAGTGAGTGCATCGAGCTCGTAAACATGCTTACTTGATATCTGTTTTCAGCATGTGCCAGTTTTCACTAAGTATGAAAATTGATTATGTTTTTGCTATGTTCACATGCTTGGAAATGTATTTTGTGATCCCTTTTGGCTCAAGGTCACTAAGGGACTTTTGTTAAGCTCTTTGAGTAGCTCTATTCCATGCTTTACTTTGTCATGTTCAGGTCCTGTAGCATATAGTTTTGTTGCTCCGAAGAGGCCTACCTGATCTGAAATTTCAGACAAGTGTTAATTTCACTAAGTCTGAGATCTGTTTACCATATGCATTTTTGCCATGCTTGTTTGAACCTGCTAATGGATGAATTGGCCGTAGCTTAGTGCTAGACTTTTGTTAAGCATCTTGAATGCATCCCTGCCATGTATTTTGTTGCCATGTTTGAGTGCTGTAGCATGTTCATCTCATTGCATTTAGATGGCTACTTGTGGTAAATTGCAGAACGTGGTCATATTTGAATCGCTTGCCATTTCCAAACCGTAACTCCAATTCCGGTGATCTTTATATCGTTTTCAAGCGATTTCATCTCATCTTTCCAGTGGCACACTTGGTTTTCCAAGTTGAGGCCAGGTTCATGCATTCCCTGCCACATCTTGCATTTGCATCCCGCATAGCATACCATGTTTGCATCATATTGTTTGATCCTTGCACGTGGTTGATTGTGTCCTTGTTGCTTGTTTGTCTTGTTTGGGTAGAGCCGGGAGACGAGTTCGCTAACGAGGAGCCCGTTGAGTTTGCTTTCGAGGATCCAGTCAACTCTGACAACTCAGCCTCTCGCCTAGTGTTTTGTTCCACTCTTGTCGCCTTAGTTTCCGTCATATCGGTGTTATGTTCCCGGATTTTGCGTTCCTTACACGGTTGGGTTATAATGGGAACCCCTTGATGTTTCGCCTTGAGTAAAGCTTTTCCAGCAATGCCCAACCTTGGTTTTACCATTTGCCACCTAGCCTCTTTTTCCCTTGGGTTTCCGGAGCCCGAGGGTCGTCTAATTTAAACCCCCCTGGGCCAGTGCTCCTCTGAGTGTTGGTCCACCTGCCAGCTGCCGGTGGCCACCAGGGGAAAATCTGGGCTGGCCTACCCGTACCTAGGACAATCTGAGTGTGCCCTGAGAAAGAGGTATGTGCAGCTCCTATCGGGATTTGTCGGCACATTCGGGCGGTGTTGCTAGATTAGTTTTAACCTGTTGAAGTGTCTTGAAGAACCGAGGTACCGAGTCTGATCGGAACGTCTCGGGAGGAGGTCTATTCCTTCGTTGACCGTGAGAGCTTGTCATGGGCTAAGTTGGGACTCCCCTGCAGCGATTTGAACTTTCGAAAGCCGTGCCCGCGGTTATGGGCAAATGGGAATTTGTTAATGTCCGGTTGTAGATAACTTAAACATTAACTTAATTAAAATGAATCAATTGTGTGAGTTACCGTGATGGCCTCTTCTCGGCGGAGTCCGGGAAGTGGACACGGTGTTGGAGTAATGTTTGCCGCAGGATTGCCCTCTTTAGTTATGCGTTCGCGCTTTGCCTTCTCTTCTCGCTCTCTTTTGCGAATAGGTTAGCCACCATATATGCTAGTCGCTTGCTGCAGCTCCACATACATTTACCTTGCCTTACCTATTAAAGCTTAAATAGTCTTGATCGCGAGGGTGCGAGATTGCTGAGTCCCTGTGGCTCACAGATTACTATTACACCAGATGCAGGGCCTGATGATACAGCTCCAGATGGCACGCTTGAGCTCAAGTGGGAGTTCGACGAGGACTCTCAGTGTTACTATGTTTCTTTTCCTGATGATCAGTAGTGGTGCCTAGTTGGGGTGATCGGGACCGTGTCGCATGTTGGGTTGTCTTTTATTTTGGCGCCGTAGTCGGGCCATGAGTGTTTGAATGATGTAATGCTATTTATGTACTTGATTGACGTGGCGAGTGTAAGCCAACTATGTTATCTCCCCTTTATTAATTATATTACATGGGATGTTTGTGAAGATTGCCTAACTTGCGACATATGCCTTCAATGAGATTATGCCTCTAAGTCGTGCCTCGACACGTGGGAGATATAGTCGCATCGAGGGTGTTACAAGTCGGTAATCAGAGCCTTCCCCGACCTTAGGAGCCCCCACTGTTTGATTGTTTTTAGCGGCCGAGTTGTGTCTAGAAAAATGTTTTGAGTCATTTAGGAATTATATGTCGGAGAGTTTAGGAATTCTTTTTACTTCCCAGTCTCCTCATCGCTCTGGTAAGGCATCCTGACGTAGAGTTTTGACTCTTCTCTTCTCAAATTTCACTAAAAAAAATTTAGGATCACGCGGGTATCTTGGAATCGTTCCGATGGTTTTATGATGAGAACATTGTCTTGGTGCCTCCTGTCAGGGGTTTAGTGGTAGTGTCCCGGGGAGTTGAGCTCTGAGCTGTTGTCGTCATAATTTTATCGTTGCAATTCTGGAATACCTGAGTTTAGTATGCCGACATCGAAAATCTCTTTTATGCAGTTCATTGGTGAGATAACCTCGACGCCACCCAGTACTGGGGCGGGAGTTCGGGAGTATCGCCATAACTTGTATAACGGATGCTTTTCGAAGGTTGAGGTAGATGGTTTCCGAAGTTTTTCTCGGTTATGTGTTGAAGGATGGATATAGCTGGATGTAGGATTTTTTAGATTTGGGTGAGATATTATGCTTCCCCTGTATCCCTAGCACCTGATTGCATAACCGGAAAGGTTCGGGAGTTTCATAGGTGGGAATTCTTGTAGCTCTAGTTCTTCTTCCACGGATATTGGTTTGAGATTGGGGTTTCTTACCGATTATTCGTTCTTGATCCGTACCTTGTTGATTTATTTCTTCTACCTTAATTCTACGTGGCTTCTCAATTTATGGATATGTGACCATTTCAAGAGGATTACATTCGTTCATTTTGTTCGGATGTGAAGACTATATGTTGCAATTTTCATTCCGTTGGATTCAGCTTCAATATTTGTCTATCAATGTGCTAACAGTGGTCAACCTCTTCAGGATGGCTCCCGCTAAGAGCACCAATGAGAACCAGAATCAAGATTCGCCACCACCTCCACCTCCTCCGGAGGCATGGCAAGCTGTGATGGCCGCAACCAATGCAAACACGCAGTTGATCATGCAAATTCTTCAAGAGCGCAATCAAGGCAACCAAGGGAACCAAGGCAACAATCAGAATCACTTTGCTACACTCAACCAGTTCCTTGCTAATGGGCCAAAGACTTTCAGCAATTGTGTTGAGGCAACTGATGCTGACGATTGGCTTATGGATCTGTGCAAGCATTTCGAGTGCAGTAACGTCAGGCCTGAGGACTTTGTCAAGTTCGCTTCCTTCCAACTCAAAGATCAAGCTGCAGATTGGTTCCAACAGTACAAGGATTCCAGAGGTGGACGTGTGATTACTTGGGATGAATTTCGTCAAGATTTCCAAGCTCATCATATCCCTCAGAGTGTGACTGAAAGCAAGCATGAGGAATTCCGCAACCTGAAGCAAGGCTCTTTGTCTATCTATGACTACAACAAGTTGTTCCAGAAGCTCGCCCGCTTTCCAAGCAAGACGTACCTGATGAGAAGAGTATGATATACCAGTTCAGGGGTGGTCTCAGAGAAGAAATCCAGCTAGCTCTTGTTCTCTTTGAGCCCTTGAGGTACGATGAGTTCTACAACATGGCACTGAAGCAAGAGGCCGCTCAACTGAGGTGTGATGCTTCCAAGAAGCGAGTCAGAGACACTACTCCTTCTTCCTCTACTCAAGTGGCCAAGAAGCAGAAGTATTGGCTTCCTCCTCCACCGTTCCTTGAGTAAAGCTTTTCCAGCAATGCCCAACCTTGGTTTTACCATTTGCCACCTAGCCTCTTTTTCCCTTGGGTTTCCGGAGCCCGAGGGTCATCTTATTTAAACCCCCCCCGGGCCAGTGCTCCTCTGAGTGTTGGTCCACCTGTCAACTGCGGTGGCCACCAGGGGAAACTCTGGGCTGGCCTACCCGTACCTAGGACAATCTGAGTGTGCCCTGAGAAAGAGGTATGTGCAGCTCCTATCGGGATTTGTCGGCACATTCGGGCGGTGTTGCTGGATTAGTTTTAACCTGTCGAAGTGTCTTGAAGAACCGAGGTACCGAGTCTGATCGGAACGTCTCGGGAGGAGGTCTATTCCTTCGTTGACCGTGAGAGCTTGTCATGGGCTAAGTTGGGACTCCCCTGCAGCGATTTGAACTTTCGAAAGCCGTGCCCGCGGTTATGGGAAGATGGGAATTTGTTAATGTCCGGTTGTAGATAACTTAAACATTAACTTAATTAAAATGAATCAACTGTGTGAGTTACCGTGATGGCCTCTTCTCGGCGGAGTCCGGGAAGTGGACACGGTGTTGGAGTAATGTTTGCCGCAGGATTGCCCTCTTTAGTTATGCGTTCGCGCTTTCTTTCTCTTCTCGCTCTCTTTTGCGAATAGGTTAGCCACCATATATGCTAGTCGCTTGCTGCAGCTCCACATACATTTACCTTGCCTTACCTATTAAAGCTTAAATAGTCTTGATCGCGAGGGTGCGAGATTGCTGAGTCCCTGTGGCTCACAGATTACTATTACACCAGATGCAGGGCCTGATGATACAGCTCCAGATGGCACGCTTGAGCTCAAGTGGGAGTTCGACGAGGACTCTCAGCGTTACTATGTTTCTTTTCCTGATGATCAGTAGTGGTGCCCAGTTGGGGTGATCGGGACCGTGTCGCATGTTGGGTTGTCTTTTATTTTGGCGCCGTAGTCAGGCCATGAGTGTTTGAATGATGTAATGCTATTTATGTACTTGATTGACGTGGCGAGTGTAAGCCAACTATGTTATCTCCCCTTTATTAATTATATTACATGGGATGTTTGTGAAGATTGCCTAACTTGCGACATATGCCTTCAATGCAATTATGCCTCTGAGTCGTGCCTCGACACGTGGGATATATAGTCGCATCGAGGGTGTTACAGTGGGGGCGCCCACCTGACTTGGGGGGCAAGTCCCCCCTTGCCCCCCCCTTGGAGATGGGATCTCCTAGGGCCGCCCCCCTAGGGGCCCTATATATAGTGGAGGGGAGGGAGGGAAGCCTCACCCAAGTCCCTGGCGCCTCCCTCTCACCTCGTAACACCTCTCCCTCTTGTTGGAGCTTGGCGAAGCCCTGCCGAGGTCACCGCTGCTTCCACCACCACGCTGTTGTGCTGCTGGATCTCCATCAACCTCTCCTTCCCCTTGCTGGATCAAGAAGGAGAAGACGTCTTCCCCAACCGTATGTGTGTTGAACGCGGAGGTGCCGTCCGTTCGGCGCTCGGTCATCGGTGATTTGGATCACGACGAGTATGACTCCATCAACCCCGTTCTCTTGAACGCTTCCGCTCGCGATCTACAAGGGTATGTAGATGCACTCCCCTCTCCCTCGTTGCTAGATGACTCCATAGATTGATCTTGGTGATGCGTATAAAATTTTAAATTTCTGCTACGTTCCCCAACACAAACGCACGGGGACCGGCGCCGCGGTGGGTGGAGGGGCGCGCACGGGCGCAGCTAGTGCAGCCAAACGCAGGGGCTGCGCCATGGTGGGTGGAGGGGCGCGCACGGGCACGGGCACGGGAGTTGGTGCTGGCATGTACACACAAGCTCGCGCGGGTCCGTGGAGACCTCGCTGACGCCCGCGGCTTCCAGCTCTACGATAGTACTCGGCGACCAGCCCGTCAATGCTACGGGGATGGTCGCTGGCGCGGGCACGGGAATGGGAGCTGGGCTGGGAGCGAGGGCAGAAACCGTCGTGGCCAGCTCGTTCTGGGCCATGTCCATGAGGCCCATTTCCTCCTTATTTTCTATCTCCTCCGACTCGGAGTCGACTTCACCAAACTTGAAGACTAGTGGCAGATATACCTGGCCATACCTCGGGCCAGGTCGGGCTTTGGGCCGGGCCTAGCCAAGCCCGACGAAAAAAACCCAGGCCCGAGCCCGGCCCGGCCCGACCATCGGGCCTGTTTTCTGGGCCCGAGCCTGGCCCGAACACGTAAAAGCCCGTCGGGCTTCGGGCCGGCCCGGCCCGACCTTCAGAGAAATGCAAAAACGACAGGCCCGGGCCCGGCCCGGCCCGGCCTTCGGGCTCAAAATCTAGGCCCGAGCCCGGCCCGGGGCAGCGTCGGGCCAGGCCGGGTCGGGCTTTTTCGGGCCGGGTCGGGTCGGGCCGGCCGGGCCGGGCTTCCCATGGCCAGGTATAGTGGCAGATGATCATTCTGCGCCATGGCGGTGGAGATCTGCGGGGGGAGGGGAATGGGAGGCGAATAGTAAGGCCACCTATAATAAACAGCGGCTCGGGCGTCATTAATGGAGAGGAAGGCGGGCAACCATGGAAGTCAAAGGGCTCGCTTCCCAGTGAGCCTGCGCAGCATACAGCCCGCACACTTCCCGGTGAGCCTGCGCATTGGAGGACAGCTTGCACGCCTCTTGGTTAGCCTGCGCACCGGACTACGCTAGCACAACTCCCGTTCAGTCAAGGTCAAGCAGCTGTCCGCACGGCACCTCTTACAACCATTAAAACCAAGACACGTAGCGTCATGTGAATGGTTAACAGAACGCACACGGTTTGAATTATACAAACGTTTGAGATATTAAAGTGGCAGCTATTTTTCAAAATGCCTTTGTTGGTTGTCATTATTCGAGTGCGCCTTCTCTCATAATGGACACAAAAATACCACATCATGTCGGGTGCCATTCCATGATAGCATGCCAAGTTTCATGAATTTCAGACGACTTTTGGATTTACTAGAATTTAAAAACCACGCATCTCAATGTTTTGTCGGCAATCAACGGTGTCCTGGTGTTTGAAATTCATTCTCATTTCTTGCATGGGACCTAAGCATGCACCCAAGGACACAGATTTGATTTTTCAACCAATTTATATGCACTGGAGCATGTGCATGTAGTTCAAATTTGAATTATGCACATAAATGCATCGAAAACTCAGTTAATGCATAAAAATGTCCATAAAACCCCAAAAATCACAAAAAATTGACACAACACTCCTGTTGTTCTATGTTGACAAGAGAAAAAAATTGAAAACAATAAGAGGCAGTGGATATCGTTTCATCCCCAAAGGTGGGACGTTCCCTACCGAAACCATAATGCTTGTTGTGAGAAACTCTTGTTTGTGAGAAGCATATACCCAAACCTACCCCAAATGGGACAAAAAATTACCATGGCATGTTGATGCCGCTCCATGAAAGCGTGCCAAGTTTCATGAATTTCAGACAAGTTTTGGATTTACTAGAATTTAAAAACGAGGCATCTCAATGTTTTGCCGGCAATCAACGATGCCCTGGTGTTTGAAATTCATTCCCATTTCTTGCATGGGACCTAAGCATGCACCCAAGGACACAGATTTGATTTTTTAACCAATTTATATGCACTGGAGCATGTGCATGTAGTTCAAATTTGAATTATGTACATAAATGCATTGAAAACTCACTTAATGCATAAAATGTCCAAACGAACCCCGAAAAATCCCAAAAATTGACACAACACTCATGTTGTTCTATGTTGACACGAGAATTTTTTTGAAAGCAAAAAGAGGCAATGGATATCGTTTCGTCCCCAAAGGTGGGACGTTCCCTACCGAAACCATCATGCTTGTTGTGAGAAGCTCTGATTTGTGAGAAGCATATACCCGAACCTGCCCCAAATGGGACAAATTTTTTAACACGGCATGTTGATGCCGCTCCATGATAGCATGCCAGGTTTCATGAATTTCAGGCGAGTTTTGGATTTACTAGAATTTAAAAAGCAGGCATCTCAACGTTTTGCCAGCAATCAACAGTGCCCTAGTGTTTGAATTTCATTCCCATCTCTTGCATGGGACCTAGAAATTCACCCAAGGACACAGATTAAATTTTTCAGCCAACCTTAGTGCATTGGAGAATGTGCATGTAGTTCAAATTTGAATTATGCACATAAATGCATTGAAAACTCAGTTAATGCATAAAAATGTCCAAACGAACCCCGAAAAATCCCAAAAATTGACACAACAGTCCTGTTGTTCTATGTTGACATGAGAAAATTTTTGAAAGCAATAAGAGGCAATGAATATCGTTTCGTCCCCAAAGGTGGGGCGTTCCCTACCGAAACCATCATGCTTGTTGTCAGAAGCTCTGGTTTGTGAGAAGTATATACCCGAACCTGCCCCAAATGGGTCAACTTTTTTAACACGGCATTTTGATGCCGCTCCATGATAGCATGCCAAATTTCATGAATTTCATACGAGTTTTGGATTTACTAGAATTTAAAAACCAGGCATCTCAATGTTTTGCCGGCAATCAACAGTGTCGTGGTGTTTGAATTTCATTCCCATCTCTTGCGTGGGACCTAGAAATTCATCCAAGGACACACATGTGATTTTTCAACCAAGCTTAGTGCGTTGGAGCATGTGCTTGTAGTTCAAATTTGAATTATTGACATAAAATGCCTAGAAAAACCGGTTAATGTATAAAAAGGCCAAACAAACCCCGAAAAATTCCAAGATTGAACACAACACTCCTGTTGTTCTATGTTGACACTAGAAAATTTTTGAAAGCAAATAAGAGGCAACGGATATCGTCCCATCACCAAAGGTGGTACGTTCCCTATCGAAACCATCATGCTTGTTGTGAGAAGCTCTGGTTTATGAGAAGCTTATACCCGAACCTGCCCCAAATGGGACAAAATTTTCACCACGGCATGTTGATGCCGCTCCATGATAGCATGCCAAGTTTCATGAATTTCAGACGAGTTTTGGATTTACTAGAATTTAAAAACCAGGCATCTCAATGTTTTGCCGGCAATCAACAGTGCCATGGTGTTTGAATTTCATTCCCATCTCTTGCATGGGACCTATAAATTCACCCAAGGACACACATGTGATTTTTCAACCAACTTTGGTGCATTTGGAGCATGTGCTTGTAGTTTAAATTTGAATTATGCACATAAAATACCTAGAAAACCCAGTTAATGTATAAAAAAGGCCAAAGAACCCTGAAAAATTAATTCCCGTTTCTTCCATGGGACCGAAGGACACAGATTTGATTTTTCAACCAATTTGTATGCATCGGAGCATGTGCATGTAGTTTAATTTTGAATTATGTACCTGAAATGGCTAGAAAACCAGTTTAATGTATGAAATGTCCAAACGAACCCTGAATAATTCCAATTCTTTTACGACACACATACAGTTGCATGTTCACTGCAGATAAAAGGTCTAGCAATTCAAACACCGTCCATTGCCGTCGTGACCCCATTTTGTAATTCAAATCAAGTAGATCCCACACAATTTATTCTCACCAACCATGTGAGATGTAGTACAAAATATCTTGGAGCACTGTCGGTGTATAGTACGCATATGGCTATGGCTTACGCGAGAAGGTGCGTCGGCTACAGTCCACAGCCGACGTGTCAAGCACACTAGCTCGCTCCCCCAAAACTCCCTCCTCTGCATTCCTCGCAATCTCGAAAATATCTACCGCCTGGAAGGTTTTAATATTTGATAGCACACAATTAGTATGTGCGGACCGTGTGCGATGTCTTTTACTCCCGCTCTGCTTTAGTCCATTGATTCAAATTTTCAGTAGCCCCGACATTTTACTCCCGCCTCTGCATCCCTCGCAATCTCAAAAATATTTGCTCGCCCTTGATCCAAATTTTTAGTAGCCCCTCCTTGTTTCTCCCGCCTAGTAAAATTTTCAGTTGCCGCAGTATTTCCTCAAACACAACCTCCGCTCACACAGACACACACAACCCTCGAAACCATTGGTAGGTCGCCGCCATCGCCGGTGCCTCCATCCTCAACCTATGCCTGTGTGTCGGGGAGCTCAACTAGCTAATGGCCAGAAAGAGGTTTATCGCGGCCTTTTCACCCGACGCCGGCGAGGTGGCCATCGAGGTGTCCCCATCGTCCTCCGCGGGCCCGATCCGCCGTTGCCGGTCCCCCGATCCGCCTGCCCCCGTGCCCCTCCGCCGGTTCGAGGACTTCCGCGTCCTTCCCCGGACCCGGCAGCCGACAAAGTCCTACTTCGGGGTCTGGCAGCGGCGGTGGGGACGTGGGTCACCTAGATTACAGATCGAGAGACCCACACCCGCTGGTGGCTCGGTAGCTTCCACACGGTCGAGCTCGTGGCCATGGAGTACGATCGCTGGCAGGTACGCTACCATGGCGCGGCGGCTAGGCTCAATTTCCCCTTCGGCACATGTCTGGTCCACCTCGTTTCGCCGGAGACAGGGTGGTGAGCTCGGCTATGGCGCGAGAGGACCGCGAGGCGTGGGAGCATCTCGAGGCCGAGGCCGCCGACGAGGCCCACATGCAAGAGCTCTGCCGGCAGCACCCGGAGCTCCTGGAGGCAGAGCGGGCGATCTTTGTCGGCGCGGAGGGCGGCGAGGTTATCGCTCTCCTCCGATGACGAGGTCGAAGGCGGCGAGGATGGCGGCGCGGAGGGCGGCGAGGTTATCGTGCTCTCCTCTGATGACGAGGTCGAAGGCGGCGGCGACGGCGGCGCGAAGGGCGTTGAGGTGGGCCCCGAGGACGAGGAGATCGACGTCGACGAGTGGAGGAGTGCCTTCTCCAACGACCCTGACAATGGTACTGGCCCAGACCCGGCTCGCGGCACACCGTACGTGACGAGGAAGGAGTGGCTCGACCTCTACTTCGACCGAAAGTAGTTTAGCTTAGTTTAAATTTATGTTTTATGTTCGGTTATGCAAAACTATCTATGTTTATGTTTGAATGCATGCTACTTTCGGTTGAACCTATTTTGAACTTGATCAAATTGAAGTTTACAACGTTAAGTTTAGGGTATACATATATATCCACTAAGGGTTTTAGTCCTTTAACTTTTTAAGGATCGCCTAGAGATGTCCTTATGACTTGTTTATTTCAGTTCTTCACAATGTGATGCTCTATATGTGCAACTATTTGCTGTGCAGTTCAATTTCATCAATAACAGTTTCAACAATACCAGTATGAATTATGATATTTGGTTGTTGTTAAGGATATTGCAGTTAACATGCCTTTTCGTTTTTCAATTGTTGTTTAGCAACATGCATTGTACTGAATGACTAAATATGCAATCCCAGACTACATAGCAACAAGGAAGAGTGTTACCTTAATATTATGATGATGTCTAGATATACATGTAATAAAATCTTATATAATGAGATGGATGGAGTGTTGTACTACATCATTTTTCAATTGTTGTTTAGCTTCTAATATTAACTTGGTGCTTTTAGGTACATATATCATTGCCAAAGATCCACACTTCGACCCTTTCTGCGTATGGGGCAATGAGATATTCATAAACCAGCATCAAGCGAGGAAACTGATAAAGATTGTTACTAAATTGGGTCAAAAGATGTCAATCGAACTATTTGTTTACACTTTATGCAAGACAACAGTGAAATGCAAGATGGTGAGTAAGAACCCTGTAGCCTTCGTTTTACTGCCCGTAATGAGTTGTGTTAGATGACAATATCTGAATCTTTTTTTTATCTTTTACAGTGGATTCTGAAGCAGTTTACTCAAGATTACCTCTCAAACTATATGATTGGCGGCCGGCCATCACAAGGGGTTGGACTAGAGTCATGCATGCCTTTTGCATCCAGGAGAGCACAATAGGGCCATTCCGCTTCACCTTATTCAGCAACTGGAATGCCTATCGTCTCTTTCTTTAACATCTGTAATAGTACAAGTATAGAACCCTGGTACATCATTCTTTATTTCGTGCTTCTGTAATTCTTAAACATATGTACCTGTGAATCGAATAATGCATTGGTTGTTTGAACCTGATGGATATGAATAAAGCTATAGCCTACTTTCAAGTTTAAATTAGGTACAATGTTAAATAGCAGCAATTAAATTAAGACAAAATTACGTTGTGCAGGTCATTACTGCACACACGGTTGGTAAAACACAAACATGTGCGATATACACCATAATTCGAGACGGTTCACAGAGACGAAACGTGTGCAAGCATGCACACAGTTGCCGTTTGCAAAGCGTGTGTGGTGTCAGACACTGTCACATACGGTGCGGGAAAACTAAATATATGTGATTGTCTATCTATCGTACACGGTTTATAATCATGAACTATTTGTGATGTGCCAGGTATCGTAAATCTCACGTGCCTAGAATCTGCCTAGAAAACTGTCGTTTCTTGAATCTGCCTGGTTTTAGGCAAAACCACAAAACTCCGACTGCGATGGCAATGTAAGTACAAACAAGTGGCAAGGATGAAGCGTTTGGGATATTCGAGATATCGAAAATGGTTATACAGGGACAACTGTATGCATCAAGGCTCCCTATCCCCGACAGTTTCTGGGTCGTGTGGGAAGGACCCCCTATCGCCCACACTCACTTGGAGACGGTTCCATATGCCGTCACGGAAAGGGGTTAAAAACCGTTTATTTAGAACCGACGCGCACTAGTGATGTATCTTCTTGTCATACTTTTATTAAATAATTAATAAAAATGGTTGTCTAAAAAGAAGGTTTATGTGGTACTTCACTGCTAGTGGTAACTATTGAACTTTAAAGTTCTGTTGATCCTTGACGATTGAGCTGCAGCGCTAGCGGCTGTCAGGTGGTCGATGTCCCCCGTGTGCTGACCTGTCGCCCGACAAGTCGGCTCACCCTATCATAAACAGGGTTAAATTCGTTGAGTCGGTAGTTTTTTGCCAAAAACTAGACTTAGAGTGATGGTTTTTTGACAAAGTTTATAAAGTGGTAGTTTTTCGTCATGGTTGGTCAAGTTGTGATACTTTTTTTGTTAACTCTCCTAAGATTTGAGATGGGTTAAAATGCAGCCTTCAAGAGCTTATCATCTTTATGGATGGGTTGTTGGACACTAAAAAGGTTTTAGGGATGGATTAGATTAGCCCTTACCATCGACTAAACCTTCAACTGAACGCCTACTACCTGAACTTGTAGTAGTACTATAGTATTCTTAGGCTACATAAGCTTTCAAGCTCCATCTGGATGGTTGGCAGACAATACATATCGAATTTTCGTCATCAACCGGGGATGATTAGGAGGACAAATAGACAAAGGAATTGACTAATTCGTACAGCATCGATTAATGGTGTCCTTGCTTATCACAAACGAAAAGAACGTGAGAACGACGACTTGATGGTGACCCTATACTTTTTGATGTAATTTCTCTACCAAGTCATTTTCAGAATCACACAGGAAGCCAACCTGATAATTAATTATGTCAGCATCCGACATGATTTATTTATTTATTTATTCATATGTTTTTCCGCATAATATGAAGTACAGGACATGAGTACACTCCAGTGCAAGACAGCGTGTCGCTCTTAGTGTCAGTGTACAGGACGCAATTTTCGCCCATCATTCACTTTTAGGTAGCAAGATCACCTTTTTTTCATGGGTCTATCCTTAATTTGCCACTCCCTAATTCGACAAGATAATTTTCCTCACACTGGGTAAGCCAATGTTTTTTTTTCTGAACAGGTCAAATGACCTAGTAAAGTATTTCCCTCACACCGGGAGAGGATGTGTCTAGCAAATGTTACAATACGAGAATGACACAATTGCAACCAATGCCCTCTATGCGAGCAAGTGCAAGAATCGGCAGTCCACCTCCTTTTCAAGTGTCGGTTCGCAACTCGAATTTGAAAGGAGGTGCTCTCTTGGCTGGATCTTCATGTCGACACAACACCTTGGCATAGGTTTTACACGGTCAAGGCTTGGTGGGAAGGGGTCGGCAACACCGCGCAAGAAAGAAAAAAGGGCCCTCTCCTCCTCCATCCACCTTGTCGCACAATTTCGGTGGCGCTATTAAGGTGAAAGCTTCGCTTTGGGTTTTTGCAGGTGCCAACCACTTAAATAATGTAATGCCGCGGGAGTAATCCGTTATCTTTGTGCCGCTTTTGTGTTGTGTGTTGTGCTACTTTGCGTGCGGCGGGTGTGTGTGTTTACTTGTTGGGTACCGTGTTGAACCTTGTGCTCGGTGGTTTGTTTTATATATACATAAAGCAGTGGGTGTGTGCGTTTGCTTGTTGGGTACCGTGTTAAACCTTGTGCTCGGTGGTTTGTTCTATATATATATATATATATATATATATATATATATATATATATATATATAAAGCAGGGCGAAAGCCTTTTTCGATAAACTCCTTTTCTTAATGTATGAAAATGGCACAACTTTTGCCTGGTTTCAAGAAAGAAATTTCCGGGGGGGGGGGGGGGGGGGGGGTGATTCCCTTGCTGTGTATCCACGAGCTGTATGACCCTGAAATTCCTGGAGCGAGTGTCGACTAATTCCGGGCGGGGTACGATGATATGAACGTGCCATCCATTCCGTTGTAATCGAATTAAGCTCAGCGGTTAGTGGTTATGGCGTACTAGTCGTTAGCACGACTGGCAGCACGATCAATCCCATTGCCATTATCACAAGAAAGCTAGAGTTAAACATTCCGACGGCCAGGCCACACACACACACACACACCATGCTTCTTTCTTGCATCGTCTATTCCCCATTTGTACGTACGTACGTATTTTGATTATTAAATACTCTATATATAGGCTATTAGCTAGGCCCAGGTAGGAGTAGAGAATCTTGGGCGCAAACTGCGGACGACATGCCACCATAGGCTCGCCTCGCCTGCTCGGGTCCAAGAGCAAGGAGAAAGGGCGCGCTTCTTGGGGCTTACTTCCTGGGTCTTGCTGCCGTGCCGTGCTGTTGGGAGGTGCGTCCTCCATTCCTTGCTTCTCCTCTCTCGTCGATTTCTTCGCCTGGACTTTCCTCTCTCCACCTCGGTGATTTGCGGCGGAGCGGATCGAAAGCAGGAGGTGGTAGTTTTGAATTGTGCTGTTTCTTGATGAACTCGGCTTCTTTTGGTACTATCTATCATCAAGTGATGCAGTATTTGTCTTCTTCTTCTTCTTCTTCTTCTTCTTCTTCTTAGTCGTCTGGTCTGGTCTGGTCTGGTCTGGTCTGGTGTTTAATCTCTTCTCCATGGATGGTTTTCTTGTCCTTGCCTTGTGGTTGCGTGTTTGGATCAGTGAATTGCTGGAATTCGCATGCTTCTTGCCAATTCATTCAGAATGGACGCAACACTGAACATCCTAATCGAGCTGATATGCATGCATTGGGATTGGATTGATTCAAGTCTCTATTCTTCAAGTATACTGCCTAAACTGCAATCTGTCCCTTTTCCTTGTCTAAACTTTTGGGTGGATTGCTGAAGTGAACAGGGGCGCATAAGCATCGTCATTCAACCCAAGGGTGTAGAGAGCTAGCTAACTCGAGGAATGGATCGCCGGAGCTGGCCGTGGCGCCGCAAGTCCATCTCGGACAAGGCCCCCGCCCCCACCGAAACCGACAGCTCCGCCTCCTGCCCATCCGAGACTTTAACTGATGAACAGGTGAGAACGGATTCTTGTTATCCTTCTTCCTGCGCTACGTTGATGGTTTCCATTCCTGCGATTTTGCGGCACTCTCTCGCTGTTCGCCTTGCATGATTTAACAAACTACTAAGTATTAACGGGACAGAGGAGCAAGAAAAGGAAATTGGCCTACAGTAAAAAGATTCGATGCATGTGTAGTGTCAAGGAGTGTTTTACAAGCATGTTGAGACATCTTCCTTTTCTTTTGGTGGAGCAAGTTCAGTTCAGACATGTTGATGGGTGTTTATTGACTTTGAGAGTCCTACACGCCTCCTCCTTAACAGATCATGCAACATGTGCCGCCCAGAGAAAAATGACAAGGCCATGTGGCATGGCAAACATGTGAGTGAGGTTTCATCCAATCACACATCTGTAGGGCCTCTAATCTATCGCCAAGTTGCAACATCAACTCTTAAATCGATGATGTCACATAACGTAACGGATAGGGCTAAATAGAGATTCCCAATGCTGGATCAGAATTCATCAGCATATACTGTATAAGAGGGCCAGATTGCTTGTCATTCTTTCTGGAATATTAATTTCTCTTTTAAATGTTTTTTTTGTCTTAGTCTCCTCTCTGGTAGTAAATGGTAATACTAGGATGCACGCCGTAGACCACCGAACAGTAGCTCTACCATGTTAGTACAGGCACACAATTGATCTCAGCCACATGACAATAATGGGCTGCAGGATTCAATCTCATTTGATGCTTTGGTTGGCAACATTGACCAATCTTCATGGCAATTTTAGTAGGCCTCCAACTGAAGCAGGGAAGGGAATGGTAAGGGGTCCTATTGTCCCTGTAGCAGAGTGGCTAACAGGACAAGCCTACCTTACCTATCCATGGATGCATACCAAGGAAAGGATGATGTGTTAGTTGGCACTCTCTTTTCTCTGCCAGCATTATGGCTGCAACAAGGGCAAGATGCAGATTTTCTGGTGGCCACTCCATGTGCTGCACCATCACCTTTGGCCCAACACAAATGGCTCATAATGCTTGCTGGCGCAGAGAGAGCAATCAAGATTCCAGCTCTCTTCATGTGCGCCACTGCTACTTGATTGTGCTGCTGCTGCTGCTGCTGCCCTCGCTTGCAGTCTTTTGACCAAGGCTGTCTTTCTCCCTCCAATACTCTAATGCAACAGTGAGGAACAATTGCCGGGCTGCCCACAGTTTGAGCTTATGCATTAAACATTCTCCATACAAGCTGAAAAATGAGATGTTTGCTTCTTTTTTCTGTGGGGACAACAATTTTGACTCTGCTTGTCTATCTCCTCTTTGATTAGGATATCACCCTCAAGAGTTCCCCGAAATCGCCCGAGGTCGCATCCGAGGAAGCACAGGACAACAGCAATGTGAAAGTCAAGGTGCTGAGCGAGAGGCTGTCCTCTGTGGTATCGGATATTCGTGCGAAAGATGATCTCGTCAAGCAGCATTCCAAAGTTGCCGAAGAAGCTGTTCTAGGTACGCAGTGCAGTTAAACATGACTGAACAACAAGATTAAGCACCACACAAAAATTACTAGGTAGCCTTTGATTGAACATTATTCACAAGCAGATTGTGCATGCATTTCTCGTACCAGGATGGGAGAAGGCCGAAAACGAGATGGCATCGCTGAAAGCCCAGCTGAATGCTGCAACTGTCAAGAACTCAACGCTGGATGGCGCGCTCAAGGAATGCGTCCGGCAGCTCCGGCGCGCCAAGGAAGAGCAGGACCAAAAGGTCCAGGGCGCGCTGGCACTGCAGTCTCGGCAGTGGGAGTCGGACAAGACCGACCTAGAGCTGCGGATTGTCGAGCTCAAGGCCAAGCTGGAAGCCAAGTCGGAGCGCTCGGTGACCAGTGACGGCGACGCCAGCTCCAGGCTGGCCTCTTTGGAGAAGGAGAATTCGGCTCTCAAGGCGCAGCTGCTCGCCAAGACGGAGGAACTGGGGCTCAGGACCATCGAGAAGGAGCTCAACAGGAGGGCGGCCGAGGCGGCCAGCAAGCAGCAGCTCGAGAGCATCAGGAAGGCGGCCAAGCTCGAAGCCGAGTGCAGAAAACTGCAGGTGATGACACCCTTCCTTCTTCGTGTGCTTTGGCGCCATTGGAGGCATCAATATTATGTGATGTGAAGAGGACGGTTCTTGACCTCCTTTGTTGGAAGCTAACGTCTCTGGAGTTTTTGGCAGGCCACTGCACGCAGACCCTCCTTCAGCAGCGACCTCCGGCGCACCCCGAGCTCCCTCTGTGCCGAGTCGGTGACGGACTGCCAGTCGGACTGCTCCGACTCATGGGCATCGGCTCTCATCACCGAGCTCGACCAGTACAAGACCGAGACGAGGAGTGCAAGCCTAGCAGCCGCAGTCGACATCGGTGTGATGGATGACTTCCTTGAGATGGAGAAGCTTGCGTCAGCCAACGGCGCCGTCTCGAGGAGCAGCAGTTATGCCGAGGACACCGGTGGTCAGCTGGTGAAGCTAGAGGAGAAGGCCAGGAAGCTGGTGGCCGAGAAGGACAAAGCCTTGCACGAAGCCCAGCGCGAGCTGAGGGCTTGCCGCCATCGGGCAATGGTAGCAGAGGAGAGATCATGTGAGATGCAGAGGCAGCTAAATCTCGTCAATGGAGAGAGGCATGCCATGGAGGCCGAAATGCAAGACGCGGAGAGGAAGAGGAACGATCTGGAGAGCAGACTTGAGCTGGCCCATGGCGAGATCACGAGCCTGCTGGACAAGGGGCGCATCCTGGAGGAACGGCTGGACTCGGAGAAGGCGCTAACGCTGGAGCTCGCGGCAAAATATCAGCAGATGGATGCGCTCGAGTCGGAGACGAAAGAGCTGCGTGCTCAGCTCGAGTCCGACGCCAGAAAATACAGCGACAAGATCACCCTGCTAGAGAGGAGGCTCACAGAGAAATGCCGTGCCGTCGATGCTCTGGAGGCAAAGATCAAGGGTGCAGAGATTGAGCTGGAGCTGGCAGGACAAGAAATCGTGTCATTCCAAAAGAAGGTGCGTGGCCTGGAGCAGCAAGATAAGGCATTGTCTGTTGAATCCGCAAAGCGGTGCCGTGATCTCCAAGCACTGGAAGCAGAGAGAGATGAGCTCAGATCTCAACTCCAGGCCGCCAATTCAGATGTCTTTGCCCTGAATGAGAAGGTTAACACGCTTGAAGAGACTCTGGAGAAACAAGGGCCGTTGATTGCACAACTGGAATCTCAACTCAAGTCGGCGCAAGCTGAAATCAAGAGCTTGAAGGAGAATGCCGGGCAGTTGGAAATGAAATTGGAGACGCAGAAGAACTTGTCATCAGCCTACATAACTGCACTGGATGCTTCCGAAGCCCAGAAGAACAAAATGACGAGCCGGTTAGAGCTCAAAGAGAAAGAAGCAGAGGAATCGCACAGAAAGATTTACTTGCTTGAGGAACAAATTCTCAAAGAGAGAGCAGAATCGTCGGAGTTCGCCGCACAATGCCATGACTTGAAACAGGAATTGTGCAGCAGAGCTCCAGGTCATCAGCCAAAACCAATGGAAGTGAAACCTATGGCAAGTACAGACCTGCACATCACAAAGGTAAATTTAAGGTATCTCTTAACTATCACAACCAAGTCCGGTGATGAAAAGTTGAGGACTTTTTAAGTGATTATGTTTTTCTGATGAGTAACTGGAATGCCATCACTTTGTACAGGAGAAAGAGTTAGCTCGTGCTGCGGGGAAACTAGCAGACTGCCAGAAAACAATAGCGTCACTGAGCGCGCAGTTGAAAACCTTATCTAACTTTGATGAATTCATCATCCCTGATCCTGGGGTTGAGAATCATGACATCGCCTTAGCTGAAAGCTGGGATGGCGATCTCAAGCTGTTTGATTCAGCAAGTTATCCAGCACAGTTGGGCTGTTTGGCGGTCACATGATTGTGGTAGCAAAGAAAGATTGCAGAAAATTATATGGCTTGGCTGTCACATAATAAGATTGACAGAATCCTTCCCTGATTACATATGGAGACAAGTTAATGCGAGTTTATACAGGTGAGAGCAAAGGCTCATATGAAAAAAGCACTGTTCATATGGAGAGATGAAGTGTATAGCCTCAAGGGAACTGTGTAAAAATCAATTTTGGTCAACTAGTCTCATGAAATTATCGAAATGGTTTTTAACCTCGTCTGCAACATGACTCCGTATCTTATATGCTCACCCAACACTTGCATACATACTTATTATCTTATATCGATTGGCAGAGATCCTACACATTTCAGCCAAAAATAGTTCAAATTTCAGGACTGACGTTGTCCACACTAAACTAGACCATTGCTACTTCGGTAAAAACTAAACAAGATGAGGACACAGAGTCAGATGAGATAGTATAAATGAACCATACCGTTCAAGTTTGATAATATTTTCGAATCACTTATCATAATATTGTAAAACAGCAGGTAATATTTCAAGGAAAAACTACAAATGAACCATACCGTTCAAGTTTGAATGAACTTGTACTTAAAAGGCATTCTTTTACAAATTCACTAAGGCAAGCACCGTGGTCAGACGTCAATAATTCCAGCACACCAAATGTCCTAGGCAACTTGTTGCTTCTTGCTTTTCTTTTTCGTGCCTTTGCTTCTTTCGCCAGATTCAGATTTTATTCTCTTTGGGGCATAGATCTCAGCATCACTGTCATTAAGGTCAGCCATCTGAGTTCCTTCCTCATCCTCTGCAACCCTTCTATTCTTCTTTTTCTTCTTTGCCTTTCTGACTGTTTCAGCATCGTCTTCATCCAGGTCGACCATTTGCGTTTCTTCATCATCCTCTATAACAGTTTTCTTCTTCTTCTTCTTCTTTTCCTTTCTGACTGCTTCAGCATCACAGTCATCAGGGTCCACCATTTGAGTTCCTTCCTCAGCCTCTTCAACCAATACATTCTTCTTTTTCTTTTTTTCCCTTCTGACTGCAGCTTCAGCCACCATTGAAGAATCTGGCTGCTTGGATTTAGACTCCTCAGATTCTAGACACAACAGTAGTGTTAGCACAGTACCTCAAACCTCAAGGCATCCATCAAGATGCAGTTAAGATGTACGCCATTTTAAGATTACAGGTCAGAACTCAGAAGTGTTCCGAGTAAAAAGAAGCTCTTAACTATAATTATCAGTTCCACATCCAATGAAATTTAACAAGTCAACATGTTTCAGTCCTAAAGGGAGGCACTTTGCCCCTACAGCAAGCACCATTCGAGATAACATGAATGTAAAAAAACAATGGCCACTCACACATAACTTACCACAACAACAACGGAAAACAGAGCACATAACACAGAATAGCTACTGGAAATACATAAGAAACTCCCCGCAGAGAGAGAGTGAGAGACAAACCTTCAGCTGAGAAATGTGAATCAATAACCACTGTCGTGAGGTGCTGCTTGAGATAGACCTGTTACCAACCAATGAACATGTGTTAGATCATGAAGAGTTTAAAATGAAGAACCATGGTGTATAACCAGTAGCGCAATCACTAAAGGCCAATTAACTAGAGTACAAGGTTAGCCAAGATAGAAACGAAAAATCATCTATCATATACGCCGACATGTATAAATGAACTTGCACACTCAATTATAGGATTATATGTTTTTTAGGTACTACCTCTACCAAAATATAAGAGGATTTTACAGGCTAGTTTAGCCTAAAAGGCATCTTATAGTTTGATATGGAGGGAGTAATAAAGAGTAGCCCAAGATTAAGTCATAAGATATTTGGCTAGTCAATGATATCTTCATGCTCACTATAATAAATTCATTTACATACACACATGTCAAAACGCACCAGAAAACAATTAGAGCAATATAAATATAAATTAGCATCAATTAATTGCAAGGAGCAACAACAAGCTTCGAGCTTAATTTGAATGCTGTGAAATTAATTTTAGACATACCGCAGAAAGCGGCTGCCTTGTATTTGTATCCCAGATTCGCAAGTAGCTGTCCAATCCTACAAAGACCAAAATAATATCCCGAGTTAGTTCAAAGAAGTACAAACAAAGACAGCCAATAAAAAGTAAAAGTGCACAACAAAATTGAGGGAACGTAAAACTATATGTTGCATTCAAAATAAATCAATCTGAAATAAATGGAAATTTATAACTCACCACAAGATGCTATCAAAGGCAGATCCGGATGCCTAACTATCGATCTAATACTTCCACTGCATTTACCAACATAGCATCCGAGTAGTTTTCCTGTAAAAAAAGGTACACACCAATCACAACACTGTAAAATAAGTTATACTCGCATACATTGTACCTTGGGTTGTTATTAGCCATAATCATTTGTCCATGTCATTATATTTAATAATAAACTAAGTGCTACGCAATCTCCAATCTGTTAAACATTATACATCAGACTCTAACATGTAGAAATGCTGATAAATATTTCAACTCTACCATTTCCATTAGCTGCAACTGCATGTCACTAACTATCTGTCGATTAGACAAAATAAAATAAAGAAACGGACCAATATAGGTACTCCATACCATTATTACCTATACAAAACAGCAAACATGAAGTGGATCTGATGATTAAAAAGGAGTAGACTTGTGACACATAGACCACTTTAACACTAGACAGAAAAGGCACATGTTCCTAAAATACTCAGTTGCATTGAAAGATACTGCACACCATCTGTTTATCGTACCTGCTCTCATGTCAAAGGAAGCGAGGTCTCCTGTTCCTGTCCCAATATAGACAGTATGTCCATCTGGATCCCCTACAACTGCTTTGATTGGTGACTCCCTAAAATCAACTGAAACAACAGGTCTTCTTTGCGAAGCAGTATCATATAAGCGAACCTGGTAAACACAAAATGAAAACACCATTAGTGGTAGTAAAGTTGAGCGGTCATCATCAGTGCAGCATAATATATTACAGATGCAAATGGTCCTACTCCCTCTATCCATGTAAATAGGGCCTAATGCGTTTTTCAAGGCTAATTTTGACCACATGTTAGAGGAATAATATATGACATGCAAGTTACACAAAGCATACCGTCACATTCGTAGGTGAAAGGAGCTTCCAATGATATAATTTTCACAGTATACATCTCATATACTGTTAATCTTATCAATAGTCAAAGACAGTCTCAAAAAACGCATTAGGCCCTGTATATATGGATGGAGGGAGAAGCAACCATGCACAGCTAATCACTGCCTAGCATAAAAGAAAGTGCAAACACGCCAATTAAGCAAATGAAATGGTATCATTATTTACAAGCTATGGGGGGGCTACACAGATGCAACAGACATCATAACAAAACCCCATCAACTAGCAGGCTTGCAGTCAGAGAGCTGAACTGGTTAAATTTGTTGAATTCCAACACAAACATTGAGCAAACAAGATTAAACTCGGAATTCTGTTAGCAACAGTGATGAGATATGGTACCTGATGATTATTTGTGCAGGCTACAATTTTACGGTGATCATCCTTGCACAGGAAAGTTCCAGCCGTGAACCAAGGTTTGGTAAATATACCGACGTTGTTAGCTCGGGGCTGTGAGATCAAAATAAAATTAATACAGATAAAAGTTTGCTGCGATGTCAGCTAATAAGTCAAAAAACAGATTGGCACTTACAGATTTAGCAGACCACATCTTACTACAAGATGTGATATCCCACAAGTTCACTTCCATACCATTCCTAAAATGAATCAAATAACTGTTAAAAACACTACAAATTTCCTGAATGATTTTCACATCTCAGACAGAAAAGCTGGTAAATAAAATGAATGCAGCCCATCAGCAGTTTCTTAAGCATACAGTATTCGGTAATCGCATGCTAAAGGTTATAGTCAACTCACCCTCCAAACATTGCATAGTTTTCACCAACATCCACAGATGAAAACTGCAATGTACCCTTGTTACACACTTCCCAAGTGCTTGATGGCCCAACATCCGAGTCAGATACCGTGTTTTCTTTTGCAACAGATCTCACACTTGCTTTGCCCTTCTCCGTACAAGCAAGAAATGTACCTAACCTGCAACGAGCAACTAGATATAAATACAATTTGGCCAATATCACCAAAACGCACAAGAGCAATGAACTTTTCATTGATATATGGATACTTAATACTACAGATGTAGACGTGTGGTAAGATATCTATTATGGGGAAAATTATGAGCATGTGAAAATTACGTGGCTAAGTCCGGTGCATGTTTTCTGAAGAGGTGCAGGGCGACTAGGGGATCATTTTCCACAGCTCCGACAGTTTGGTCTGTCCTAGAGGACTTGACAACGGCCAGAGCATCACCATTCAATGGATTCAGCAACTCAACCTACACAGAAACCTTTGGAATTAACAACCAACTGAAAGAGGCACAAGGTAAGCGTCCCAACTCAGAGAAGCAGCAGCAGTTACTCACCACACCGTTCTTCCTTGCCACAGCCAAAACCTGCAAAACGCAACAAAATAGACAATCGTGACTATAGGAATGAGCAACCGTGATTCACCAAGGGCTTATGAGAGAGAGATGAGCTGAGCTGGTAGAGGGGACTGACGGGGTCGACGGCTCGGTCGGCGAGTGAAGCGACGAGGATGGCCCTGGAGGCGTCGGGTTCGCCCCATGTCTCGACGACCTTGGCGACGCCCGCCGGTCTAGCGCGGGCCTCGACGACTGCGCCGGGATTAAAACGGAGAAGGAACAGTGAGCAGCAGGCGGCGGCGGAGGGGAGGCGGCGAAGTCGGGTAAGGTGACAGTACCTTTGATGAGGCCGAGGATGTCGGTGATGATGGCGCGGAGCGGCGGGCAGCCGGGGCTCTCCACCGAAGTGATCCGCGGCATCCTCCTTGGCTTCTCTCTCCGGTGGAGGAGAGGAGAGGAGAGGAGAGGAGAGGCGGCAATTCGGGGGAGGGGAGGCAGAGTAGGGCTTCTCGTGTTTTTAGGGTTTTAGGGGAGATAGATGGATGCAGGGTGAGTCTGCTCTGGGCCGGGCGGTTCTTCCGTGGTGGCCGCGACACCGTGGAAAAGCCTGAATGGCGAGCCCGGAGGGTTTTAAACAGCGAAAATCCTATTTAGCGCTTAAGGCGAGGAATAATATAATGTGTAAATGGTTCAAAACGCACATCCTGCACAGTACTGGGCCTGCCCCTGTCACCGCCAGAGCGAGTTTTCGAGAACGTTCTAGCAAGGTTCTTCGCCCTTTTTTTCCTGTGTTTCTCGACTGTTTTGCCGGTTTCATGTTTATTTTTTTCTTTTTTTCCGTTTTTCATTTTTCCTTGGTCTTAGTTTTAAATTTTGTATAAATACTTTTAAATATATAAAAAATTCCAAAAATAGCGAATATTTATTCAAATTCATGAACAGTTTCATATTTGTGAATACTTTTAAAATTAATGGATAATTTTTTTAAATTCATAACAATTTATATACCCATGAACATTTTCATAATTTTCTGCATATTTTTTTGTTCATGAACATTTTAAAAAATCCTGAATATATTTTTAAATACGTGAAAATTTGCAATATATATTTCTTTTAAATCTATCATACAACCAAGCTACCTTTTACAAATAAAAAAATATGCTACGGCGGCCATGTGGTAGGCAACCGAACGAGAACAACACGAAAGAAATGCAATGACGTGCGATAGAGAGCCCAATCAAAAGTGACATGGAGTTTCTACACTCTAGCTCAAATGTACCCACGTGAATAGTAAAAAAAAAGTGAAAGAATTCGAAGTGATACTAAATGTCATCTTTGCCTAAACATCTCGAAACGGCGCCCCACCTATGCAAAGATTGCCCTTTCTTCTTGGTGGTCAGAAACTGCATCCAGGGATGGATGGGAGAGTTGTTCTCGTCATGCGGCATGCCTCTCGCATTGGGGAATGGTGGGGTGGCATGATTTCTTGGTTCTCATGCGAGGAGCGGTGTCGGCACAGTGGTACGAAATTTTTTGGATGGAAAGGATAGGCGCATCTTCAAAGGAACTCGTATGACCTACATCGAGGGGGGGATTGGATGGTTTGCCCCACTTTACAAGGGGTTGGATGATTTGCCCTATGATTGTCTCAATGACAGTGGCCCCGGGCCCCACCCGGTAGCCTCTCGGGGGAGGGGGGGGGTAAATGATCTTATGGAGAAGTAAAGTGGGGCAAAAGATTCAATTTGTCAGCTAGGCTGGCCCTTGAGGACATCAAGCAGAGGAGAATGGCTTTCGGTAACTACCACTCACCAAAAGGGATTCGCTAGTTGGCTCATTTTTGTTTTTTATTTATGCGGGTTTTCGGAGCCATTTTCCTCAAGACTAGTCCACCTCTTGTTAATATGTATTTACCCGTAAATGAAAGGTAGTAATCCTCTCGATTCCTCGGGAAAAAAAGTTACCAAATTCTTTGCTAATCAACACATGAATTTAGTACACAAAAGAGTTCACCATCAACACATTTGGTAAGAAGACTAATGTCGATTTTCCCAATTTCGAAACCCTTTCTCAAAGAGTCTTCTTCAAGCACTCACACCAAGCTCGAGGGGCTTCTTTGAGTCGATTTGCGGTATCGCCTGCCGAGGAGGATGGAGTTTGGTCAATGGAGAGGTTGTGACATGAACGGAACGACCACCGTAGTCGACAAAGGGGTGCCTGCACCCGCGTCAGTTGAGAGGAGTGCATTGTCTTGAGTTGATGCCTGCGCGGTGCAGACAAAGGGGCTGTTTGGTTCTAGGCCTAGCATTGTCACACTTTGCCACATATTTTTGCCAACCTTGCCTAAGCTTAGTTCATCAAAATGAGAGCCACAAGTTGGCAAGCCTAAGGGAATCTTGCCACACTTTTTGTGTGTATGCCATGTGGGGTTCAAGTGTGGCCTGCCTAAGGTATGACTTGAACCAAACACTCATCTAAGTTAGTTAAACTTGCCTAACCTTAGGTGTGGCAACCTTTGGCAAAGTTAGTCATCACAAACCAAACAGCCCCAAAATGACTACATAGACGCAGCTGGAAGGGTAGGTGGACCCCGAAACCCAACTGGGCCCAACAGAAACCAAGGAAGTCGCAAAAAATATAAAAATTATAAAATGATAAGTAAAAAGAGAAACACTTTTTATTATAGCCTTTGAACAAACAACAATATTCTACAAACCTTGATCCCCTTGGGTGGTGGATTATTCCCAACAAGAAACGATTAAACACAATATCCGACCATCAACAGCAAACCGTAAAACCAATCCGACACAAAAGAAATTGTACACTTGAGAATCTAGCAGCAGCTTCAAGCTCTGCTAGCAGTGGAAGTTTACGATGACGCAGGAGATGTCGTCTTTGCTCTTCCTGTTCACGGCCTGCTCCGTCAGATGCTTCGCAGCTGCCTGTGCGTCCCTGATGTCCCTGATCTCATCAACAGCCTCTTGGTTGGTCATCACCTGAATTTGTGTCATGTTTGCATTAGTGTCATTTGCAAATCGTAAACTCACCAGATGCAACTTAGCAACCCATACATGAACTGATAATCAATCTAATCAGAAAATAAGTTTGGTCCATGGCAAAATGAATGAAGCTAAACATGAAAGCCCGGCTAAGTGCTATACATGCTTGAACAAACACTATTGCACTATGTTCAAAAACAGATTACATAGTGCGTGCATATCCCCATAGATGACCGCACAGAGGGCAGAGGACACAGACTGGTTTATACTGAGCTTGGATACATAATGCAATGAGTTAGATCCAATCCATCAAGAATAACTGGTGTGAGATTTATAGGCATCACCTTCCATAAGCCATCACTTGCTAGAATTAGAAAATCTGAACTCTCATCGATAACTTCCTCAGCCACATGTGGCTCAGAGCTGAGGTGCTTTTTCAAGCTCCGGTCTCCGAATGCTCTTGCAACAGCCAGTTGCCCATCAACTCGTGGCACATCTCCTGCAAATGAGACATGTTCGGAATTGAACCTCAATAGAGTATAGATCATAAGCTTGTGACAGTTACTAGCAAAAAGAAAACTGCTATTAGCTGAATCACATGAGCGCCACTGTCAGTTGCTACTAGATAACTAAAAAATCCTGGGCATGTCACTAGACAAGGTTCAGGAGGAAAAATAAATCAGAACCATTAAACTCGAATGAAGATACTTTTTCAGGCATACAGCAACGCGTTGGTAGGGATTGACAAGAGATGGTTGTTACCTGGTAGGTTCGAAACAAATCCGCCTTTTTCCTCAATAATTTCTCGCTCCATGCTAGGCTCGTGATCAACTGAAAGCTGCTCTGCTTTACCATTCTTGCTAATAACTGCTCGTGAATCTCCAATATTCGCGACCACTAGCTTCACACTATCGTTACTGCTTATTAAGATGGCGGTAACAGCCGTAGAGCCTCCTCTTCCCAACTCAGCTGCTTTTTCCAATATTTTCTCATCGGTAAGTAGATATGCTTTTCTGATAGCATTTTTCGTGTCACTCAAGAATTCTGGCTGAGTATGCAGATATCAATACAATAATCAGTACGGCTGTAAATTCAGTTGACTACGTCCAAATAGGCATAAGCTGTGAATTAAGTCGCTACCTATATTGCTCTATCTGTTTCTAGTATGGTAGTTGCAAGTAGATTGCAGAAAAACACCATACATTCAAAATATATGCACTTGTTAGCCAACGAAAAAAAAAATTCTAACCTTATTAAAACGTATTGCCAACATTACTGATTGGAAAGTGTTTCCTTTTACATCTTTTTCACCTTATGCCAATGAAGCTACCATAACCAAACATTTGAGATATGATAGCAGAACACTCTCACCAGTAACATTTTAGCATATAGGCATGGCAGCAATTACTGAACTTTGACCCCACAAAAAATTTAAAGCAAGTGGAATCGAAGCATTACCTCGCTCAAGATGTTATCAAAGAGATGTGCACGCAGAAAGTCTGGAACAGTGTGGCCCAGGTGGCCATCAAATATTGCAAACAAACCCAAGTCATGCTCCCCAACTTGCCTATACTCCGCCACCAAGTAGTCCTCCATTGGATGATTTGATTTCCCCTTCACAAGATGGTAACCATGCTTGACACGCCTGCCTGACAATTTTGTCTTGCCTTTCCCTGTTTCTGGCCCTGATGAACTAAAAGCATCTTTCACCTGTAAGAACATCCAGACCAATTGTCAACCAAGCTATGCTGATAATGACCTCAACACTCAGCAAGGCAAATATATGACTACAACTTTGTTGGACATCCAGCACAACAAAAAGACATTTCAAGGCAACTAAAAAGAGTAAACTTCACAGGAAGCTTTCAAGACAAAAAGACAAAAGATAGTTTCCCAAAATGAGCCTGTCTAAATAGTTCCCCAGAATGAACTTGTCTAGAACTGTCTGGACACCCAGTAGTGCATAACATTTCAAGGCAGCTATTTTTTTTAACCTTATATGCAAACTCTTAAAACTCACAAGCATGTCAAGTAGGTTGAGGAAGGGCCTAAAGAATTTCGGCGTAATATTTCTGAAAATTAATTAAAAAAATGTATTATCAAGCATTTTCCAGCTACAGTTCTTGTTTGGTTCGCAACTGCTAGGTTTCTCAGATAATAACATATATTTCCAAAGTTATGTTCCTCTACTCCTCGGCTATTCATAAATTCCATAAATTTAGTTTAGTAGGGAAAAACATATTATTCGGCCTTCATTACCAAACACAATTTAGGAACCAGTAAGCGCAAAAATAAAACTTAAAAGATTTGGCCTGCAGGACTGCATTTTCATGTGATTTTCACCTGCAATTCCATGTTTTTCTGTAGGAGAACGACATTCGTGATTTGGCGTCTAGCATGCATCATTTTTTAATAGAGATGGCAGATATTTACAATATAATCCACTCCAGTGCAATTAGTCTTGATTTCCAATACAAAATAGAAGTCATACTAAACCAGCAAACATGGCGGCTGTGTCTCTGAGTGTCAATTAAAATCTAAGCCTGTGCATATTGTCCACTGTATTGTGCTCTCCTACCATACTTGTATAACCAACATATCGACTAGTTTTCTCTTGTTCCTAAAGGGTTTGCTTCCTCCAAATTTCTTCATTCCAGGGCTATCAGCAAGAAACAGGGAATTTATATTGTTCGCCAACGACAACACATGAGGCATCCATAAACGTAGCGCACTAGTGCATATACATGAGGGATATATAGATTTTGCTTCAAGCCTTTTTGTAGTTCTTGATTGCATTTGACTTAAAAAGCACTCGACACTTGAGAAGACATTTGCAATCTCTTTTGCAAAACTAACAACCTTGATTCAGATTAGCACTTGTACTACCACGGTGATATTTTAGCATTAGAACAGTAAATTCCTTTCCCTAAGTTAATACATCCAGCTATTGAAACCTACATATACCGATTCTCGGAAAGAAACCAACTATATAGCTCAACCCACCGCCCAACCCCCACCCCACCAAAGAAAAGCTAATACAAAGATCCATGGTAGCCAGGCCTCATTACGGGTAACCAGACTTGACAACTCACAACCATCTGCATCACTGGAGAAGGTAAAGTAAAAATAGTTGACCAGCAAAACTAACCGCTTGACTATCATCATTCTACAATCTCCCAAGACATGCTCGGAGTTAAGCACGACAAGTGAATCACGTCCGCCATTTCACGGGTCTCTCAAGCGCCAGCTCGCATCTTTAATGGAAGGCCAAGGACAAGAAAAGCAAGCATACGATGCATCTACCTAGCTAAACTCGCAAAACAGCGCAAACTGATTACCTTGTCCTTCATCTTGTGGTAGATTTCCTTGCCGGCCATGGGATCGGGTACCTCCTCGAGACCACCGGTTTACAAGTCCCTGGCTGAAACTCGGTCGCCCCTAGCTAGCTAGCACTAGCAGCACAAGAATATGGTTTCTTGGAATCCAGCCGCCCCTCGGGAAGTCAGAATCGCACCTCTCCCCGCTGTCATCCACCGAACAAATACAATACAGCTGATGGTCGGATGGATCGGTCTGAAGTGATTAACAATGTTAAGAGCTTGTAATAATTGAGGGAGGGAGGGAGGGAGGGAGGGAGGAGGGGTTGGTGGAGGTGGGGGTGGTGGTCAGCTTTGGCCTTGCGAAGGGGGCTGGATCTTGCTGGATAGACTCGGTTGACCTCAGATTGGTAGGGTGGGGCGGGGCAATGGAAATGTCAGGTGCGGACAGGAAAAATAAGCGGTTGGTTTCCCCCTGTCCTTTTCATACTAAGTACTTATTTCACATCTGGGAGTAGTATTCCGTTTCATGTGAAACGCAGGACCGGGGCAAAAATCTGACGGCTCTATTTGACAAACTCTGCATCTGACCACTCTGGGGTTTCATGACAAGCTATCGATAAAAACATGCGTATACTTAAAAGCGGTATAATTAGATTGACTGGTCCTCAACCACAAGTTACAAAATGGGCCGCAAACACGAGTAATTGACTTGGGGGTAGTTTCCTCTCTTGTCACGGAAAGAACAAGCGCTTGTTTGTTACTCCCTCTGTAAACTAATATAAGAGTATTTAGACGAAAATTCGTAGGAATACACAAGCGTGTGCGCTTCTGGTATCGCGCACCATCGAATCTGCTATTGATATGCGGGCTGGCCGGTTTATTATAAGTTGATAGATGGTACATGTACGGCATACAAGATGTATGAATGTAGGATACGCAAATAAAATAGGCGATCGTGGACGGACGTTTTAGTCACAGGCGTCAATGTCGACGGGAGAGCCGTTTGTGATGAATTAAATGCGCCGTGACCGTCAATGGACGGAAAGCGGTGGTTGTGCGGTGCAGCCGGGGCTTTTATGCCAGCGGCCCACCCACCGTGTCCTTATCTTCTCATTTTCGCCCGGCTGCACCTCAGTTCGCCCCCAAATCGTGTGGAAGAACTACGAACCCTAGAGAGAGCTCATGGCGAACTTGAACCAAGTTGCAGATCCGGTTGCGCTGCCTATAGTTCCATGCCCGGATTGTGGTAGGCGTGTGGTCACGTTCGTGGCGAGGAGTGGTCAGTTCGAGGGGGAGAGGTTCTACAAGTGCCGTAATCACAATGTAAGAGATTTTATTTTTTTCTTGATTTGCTTAAGATTTGATTATTTACTCGATTTCTCGTACCAATGGCAGCCGAAGAAAGGTGGGTGCGACTTCGACAGGTGGCAAGAAGCGTACGCCGAACATTTGGCTTCACTGGGGCCAGCGGCGCCGCCGCTGGCGCAAATCAATCCAGGCGAAAATGAAGTCGGGGGAGGAGGTCAAGGTGGGCAGTTGCAGGCGATGAATGGTGTGGCAGTGGGCCAGAATGGAGCATCGGTTCTCCCGCGGGCGCCGGCGGCAATTGAAGGCGAAGGATCTATGCATGCTGCGGCGGCCGTTGCTCCTCGTCAGTTTACCATCGCGCTCGACCCTGCGTCAATCAATCTGGTGGTGTCAGTTGGGAATATGGCTATTTGCGTTGCCATCCTTGTGCTGATAGTTGCTTCAAGCGTGATGCGCGTGTTTGACGGGGATTAGGCGTGCTAATATGCTGTCGAGGCTTATGTATCCCTACTTCATGTAATGGTAGTGGTTAGGTGTACTGGTAGTTGCTGCTGGTATGGATTATGGGTGTGTGCTGACCAGATGGTAAGGTTGATGTATGGTAGGTGGTAGTGAGGGACGCCGTCGTATGTGTTCTAGGTATCTGTTTTGGGTTGTTTAAGCTTCTGGTTGTATATTTGGTTGGCCCAGTATTAATGAAGTCTTAGTGATCAACGTAGTGAATTTATTTATGGGTGTGATTTGATTATAGGGTTCAGACGGGTTGTTTGCCTGAACGTTATGCATGTATAGCACATGGTGGATCGGTAGGACCCAGCGTGTTTTCCGCGTTGGATGACATTTGTACCAGGCAGGTGGGCCGGACAGGTTTTGCTCTCGCAGCTGTGTCTATAGGAAGCTCTCTCTGGAGACGGTAACATTTGAAAGGCTCCGCTCCTCTCCAGGCGGCGGCAATATAGATCGAGATCTGGTCTGAGCAAGAGGAGCTAGAGGTGTGGTGGTACGAGGTCTTGCTGCGCTGATTGCCACCCCGCCTGTAAGCTGGTCTGGTAAGTGACTTCTAAACTACAGTTGACGCATATATATTTTTAGATGCGTTTGGTTTCATTTTGGGTTCGAGATTCGCTTCGCTTTTGATGATTTCTTACATTTTATCAGCATTTAGATGGATGGAGAGGATGAAGCTCGTGGATCTCCTGGGAGAAGGCCAGTGGCTGGAGATTTGTCATCTGATGATGTTGTTTGGCCATCAGAAGACTCAGAGGACCAGCCAGGGTTGACCTCACGTCTCTCGGTGAAGCATGTTGTTTAGGTCGTCCAGAAATTTGATGATTACAAGCGGTGGCTTGTGGGAGAGATTGGTTTCGAGGGAATGCTGAAACTCCCAATGCTGAAAAAGATAGATCTAAGGATGAGCGCGTGGGTTATGAGGAAGGTGAAGGTGAAATCGCGCACAATTTGTGTAGATGAAGATCGTGTGATTTTGTTTACGGCAGAGGATTTTCATAAAATTTTTGGGGTCCCTTGTGGCAACCGGGTTGTTCGTGGGAGGGACGGTGAAATCAGCAGCGCAGCAATAGAATTTATAAAGCAGACGATTGGGATGGATGGATCACCTGCTCAAAATCTTAGAGTGGCAGAAGATTTCCTAAACAGGGATATTTCAAAACAATCTAGCAAGATTGAGAAGGATTGTTTTCAGATTGCATTTGTTGTTTTTGTCATGGGATACCTGTTGTGCCCAAGTACAAAGCATGAGTACAAGGTGATTAATTTTTGGGGTGCTGTGTCTAATCCAGAGTTGATATCACAATTCAATTGGTGCGAATACGCTGTTGATTATCTGATGGCATCTGTGAGGAAGTTGCAGTCTGAGTATGAGAACAAGGCGCAGATAGTTCATCTTTTTGGTTGCCATCTGTTCTTTCAGGTATAGCGAAAGCAACGGTTGAAATTAAGATAACAAAGAAGACTGCCTGATTTTGTTTGTTTGTTTGTGTTGTCAACAGGTTTTCTTGCTGGACAACATTGATCTTGGGATTTTCGACATGCATCATTCTATGTTCCCTCGCATACAATGCTTTGATCAGAAAAGACTTTGGCAAATGATCTTGATGGCGCGGTGCGAGCAGCAGGGGGTGGTAACATATGTGCCAGCAACTGTAAGGACTTACGGCAGACTTTGCGAATGATGAAGTTTACTTTTTATGTATCAGTTTGTTTTTTTGTTCTAATTTTCTTTTTGCATGTTGTCAGGTGAGACCTGCAGATTCAGTGTGCTATACTCGGGCAGTTGCGGTCAGTCCGCCGTGCAGAGGTGGGGCATCAATCCCATCTTCTTCAAAGCAACCAGTGGTAGGGTTAGTTGATACCCCCAATCATGGAGCATCGATGGCCTCTTCAAATGTCAAGACAGGTGCATTCAACTTTCTAGGAGATCCTATGTCAGCAAGTCGGTCAGTTGGTCCGGTTGATTTCAGCAAGTATCTCCGTCAGATTTGCAAAGATGATCTGGTATGTGTGGTACATGTTTTCTACATGTGTGGAACGTTTTTTCTTTTTTTATTGTGTGACATCCATTCCTTGCTTTCATTTTGCATGGGGGGTAGGTGCTGGAGGAGATGAGCCTCATGTTGAAACAGCACAATGCGAAGTGTATTTTGAGTACTACTATGTTGCGTAACCAGTTGCAGTCCGATATGTTCTCTTTCGCTCAGAAAATGGTTCTGTTTGTAAAAGACCGGTGCAGATGTTGTGCAAAAAGAGGATTATCCAAGTGCATTACACTCTCTAGAACTGGTATGTTACTAGTCATTGACTCTAAAATTTATGGTTTATGAGTAGCTAATTGAATAATACTAGATTATTAACTCATCCTAAAACTGGTATGCTCTGATTTTGGTGCCTATTCAGTATTATTACTAGAATAATGTGTGTATATAATAATAGGTGAAGAGGAAGGTGGTGCATCACGGGGAGGAGTGTTCGAAGTGGGGCGTCGTCTAGAGATGTCTAATGATGAAGGTATATTTTTCAGTAGTATGAGATATCTATGTGGATATTTTTAGGTTTTTTCTATTCGGTATGGGAATTCAAGGCTATATTCACGGGTTTTCAGATGCGCGGGATGGCATTGATGATGCTTATCAGCAAAGAATAAAAAGGAGTTGTATTGTTGAGAATGAAAGTGCAGGTGGTCAGTAGTTTGAATCTAAATATGTTATATATTTTTTTGCCAAGAGCTGAGGATATTGAATATACATGTGATTTTCATATGTTACATTGTACCAGATATAGGTGGCGGGCGATCACATAATATGGAAGACGCTCATGTTTACAATAACCCTGTTGTGGAGCATCGAATTGTTGATAAGAACAAGTTTTTCCGTGACAGAATTGCTGCATATGCGCAGGCTATTGTTGACATGGTTCAATCTTTATATGATAACTATTCACAGGAGGAAAATGTTGTGTACTTTTCTTCAACTGATGCGATTTTACCAAGGCGTAAGTACGCCACGTCTGCAAGTTTCTGTGGTGATCCATGGACACGGGGTTGTCTGCCACAGCCGCCTCCAATGCCAATGACCAACAAGTTTATCCAGTGGTTAGATGGAGGGCATGATTATCATCTGGATGGTTAAGTTGTCATTTTTTAAGCATGGACATATAAGTTTCATTTGGAGGGTATGCAAAGTAGTTTTTTTTCTTTTATATGTCACTAACATGATTTGTCTTTTGCTCATGTAGTGTATGGTTCTTGCACACCGTACCAAGATTTGTGAAGGTAAACGCTCTATGCGTGAAGGAGCAGATCATGGGAATGAAAGATCTTGATCATGAGGTTGCTACTCTTGTGTTGCGGAGATTTCACCAGCTTGACACTGATGTCCAAGGAGCAAGTGCCTACATGTTATGGAGGGAAGTTCTTGAACCGGATTTCTCGGTGAGATTTGTGCGTTTTTTTTTCTGCTACTAGACCAATGGCATGATTGTTTTTTACTTTTTTATGTGTTGTTGCATGTATCTGGTAGGCGTCAATGTGTATTTCTGACTTTGTTATGCGTGACAGACGCATGTTCTTGCCGGGGAGAAAGTTGTGCATATTAAGGCTGTTCAGTGTCAGCTTGCAAATGCGACACATGATATTACTGCAAGTAGGATGGTTAGTGGTTTATGGTTTGTTTTTGTATGTTTTATGTGTTAATTAGTGACATGATTCATGATTCATGGGTGTGTCTTTTAACAAAGTGAAACTATCTGCAGTTTTTCATTCCTACTACTCTCGATCAAGGTTGGGTTGTCTATATGTGGGACATGCTGAGGAAGGAGATACATGTTTTGGACCCTTTGTGTTGTATAGTTGAAGGGGCAGATCAGCGGCATATGATGCACGAGGAGGTTGTGTCCCAGATCCACAATGCGATGTTCAGTTGCTTGAATGATTTTTTCGCAAAGTGGCATTGCACATCTAAAAAATGGAAACGGAAGTTCCTAAGGATTACCAATGATGTTTTCACAAGGTAATCAAGAAGTGGAAGTAAATCAAATTTTGTTGTGGTGGGAAGGTTTCATTTGATGTTTAGTTATTCAAATTATTGCTCTGCTTTATTGTTAGGGACGAATCTGGAATTTGTATGGTACATGCAATCAGGCAGTATGATGGAGAAAAGATGAAGTTGCCACTTACCAAGGTAATTGTGGCGGAGTTAATATTTTTTAATCTGGCTAATAGATTTTGAGGTTCATAGTTAGATTATATTAGATAGATGTTCGACTGCTTGTTGGTTGTGAAAAATGCAGAAGAACATTGCAAGCTTTCGGAAGTTGGTTGTGTTTGAGGTCTTCCGTTTACGCGACAAGCGTGGGGAATTTGTTGCTCACAGTGTTCTGCGTGCGGCGTTTGATGAACCTGAGGGATGAGAAGTGTGAAATGAATGTGTATGCTCATGGGGTTTAGCAGAGAGGAATGAACTAGAATATGTGCCTGACTTATGTGTACCTATTTCCAAGACAGTTAGTCAACTTCCATTGCTGCTTCACAATAAAATCTCATGATTTGATGGAATCATGTGTCTTAAATGTATGGCTATTATGCATCTCTTGTTATGTAGGAAGAATGTAAGAATTTCATGTTTTTTATTGTGCAATGTGCTTGACCATGAACCTAAAAAATAATAAAATGCTTCCAAAACGAGTTATTCAGGATGTAAGTTCAGCAATGCTGAAATTGGTTGACGGGGGATTTTCTTTTTCATGCTGATGAGTGATGTTCCCATTTTCTGTGTGTATGATGGTTAATAATTGGTGTTTTCTAGCACACACATGTCGTTAAATCGATTTGGCTTCAGTCGGAGATCAGATTTGTTTATTGTTCGTGTGGATGGGATCGAGACGTTAAGGTGTTGTTTGTGTAATTTTAACAGGTGGCATCATTTGCATTTACGCTTGTATGAGAGGCCATAATTTTTTCGGTGGAGAATAGGTTACAATTTTTTTTCAAAACAGGGTATGGAAATATTTATTATATTAATATTATTTTTTGACATCAAGTCAATGGCAAGGCAAAAAGGGTGTAGTGATATTGTAGTAATTTTTGTTTTATTTAGAACGATTTTTTTAATGATGTTCACTATCTTTTTTTTGTTAAGTTTGTTGTTGATGAATAAGCTTGTAGTGATTTATCGTTGCTGTATCTGATTTATTGCGTTGGTGTTGAGTGATGTGTGGGTATTTATAATGGACCACTGAAGTGAAATTGGAAAATAATTGTGAGTTGGTACTACTATGGTTTGACAATTGTCGAAGATATGCATTTTTCGGTTTATGTTATATGTATTGTGTGGAGCTGTAGATTTTTCTTGGCATTTCTTTTGCGTGAGGTAGTTTGGTTAGAATGAAATGTTCTGGAAATCTTGTGTTATGATAAATTGGTTTAAATTGAATTCTGAGTTAGATGGCGTTTTTTGATGTTACTCTTCTGTGTGCATATTTTTTATAGAGGACACGGGTTGAAATTGTAGGAATTTTTTTATATGTACATTGCACACTATGGCTTTTTTGAATTGTCATGTAGATGATCAAATTTTTATGAGTTGTTTGTGCGACCATTTTTTTAGTGTGGTCACAGTGAAATGTCATGTTTTTAATCACCTTTCATGTGTTGACCGAAATTTTACACATTTTTTTGTTTCTGCAGGACGTTGTTTTTGTTGTAAAGCAATGTAGGTATGTAAGACAAGACAAGTGGGAAGATAAACATAGCTGAGGACAAGCACATAGTACATTGCACACATATGATTAGGTAATTCAGAGTGCTTGCTAGTACTCTTAGACCTAATATTACATAATACTTGTCTACGAAATACTCATTCCGTTGCTAAATATTTGTCTTTTTAGAGATTTCAACAAGATTAGCACATACAGATGTATATAGACATTTTTTAGAGTGTAGATTCACTCATTTAGATCCGTATGTAGTCACTTGTTGAAATTTCTAAAAAGATAAATATTTAGGAACGGAGGGAGTAGATCACATGGAGGTACATAACAGTTTGCAGTCTAATAGCATTGTCTGACTTCGTTAGATAATAAAACATATTAAGGGGGGGGGGGTCCTATGTGCAGCTGCCACATTGACCGGGGATACATGGCATGCATCAAAGGAAATGATGTGCCTTTTTGGAGATTGACTGACATGAGCACTGCTTGTACCATAGTAAAACGAAGTTCAAGGGATGATGTGCTTGCACATGTTGTCGGGGATGTGTGTTGCGTTGCCGTTGATGTGGAGAACTTCGTATGCCATATGCATCCTCATGTATGCAATTAGAGCCTGCAATCAGCATATGATGGAGGTTAGAGTCTAATTCTGTTTGTGGGAAGCATATTAAGAAATTCTATAGTTATCCTAACTTACTGGAGTTGGGATTATCTTCAGTAGGCACCCATCAAATTCCTTGATGTAATGGAGTACATAAAAGCCACTATCAGATCTGCTTGCATTTGCGTGTAAGAATTTATTAGTGACGCTTGTAAGCAGAAACAAATAAAACATTACTTGATGTATTTAACATTTTTTGCTGGATGAACTCACATAGTTGAATTTTCATGCATGTTGTGGTTGTACTTGAAAGTCCATCCTGAAGTAGCAAAATGCCATTCTGGATAGCATGCATTCAGGCATTTGAAGAGGCAACGCAAAATGCGTTTGGTTATTTCTTTGTGTTTGGCTTCCATCGTGCCCCGTGGCGAGCTTGATAGCATGGGATCCATCACGAGTAGAGTTTTTGCCTTGATGTTGATCTCATAAAGGCACCATGCCCTATCAATTTGTAGTATTACCTGAAACTGTTTTATGTTTGAGAAGTTATTTTCTATATAATGAAGTGCACAAAAGGCTTATAAAAGGCTCATGGCAGAAAGTTTTTTTATTTGTAGTGACTCACTTTATTGGTTTGCTGCAGGTTGTTATTCAGGTTTCCTTTCTTGAACATCCAGTAGACGTGTCGCATGTCATTTATGTTGCTGCTGTTAAGGACCTGATCCTGGAAAGAACGCAGGCACATGGACATTTTAAAGGATTCCACACAATTTTTTGTGAATTGGAAAGCATGGAGGTAATGTATGTTTTTTTGGATTTGGAGTTGAAATTGCTTTGACATACCACAAAGGTCTGGTCTAAGATTTTGGTGAAAGGTGGAGCTCCTTCTGGGTACAGCTTGGCCTGTTTGATATTAAGAACTCGGACTGATGCAGCCATGCCATCACTCTTCATACCTCGTCCCACACCAAAGTTTTTCATTAAGGAATGCCCGGTCAATTCGATAGGGTAGGGATGAGGGTGGGAAACCCATTTACTGCAAAAAGAATGCAATAGGTTCAGTTGGATGAATGGAATGATTTGTAGTAACTGGTATATGCGGGAATTAATGAGTAGATACTATGCACAACCTGCGAAGCTGACGTGAGTCCATTTTAAGCATTTCATCATATGAGGTATACACCACAGGGGGATCAGGATCATCTATTGTTATCCTTTTAAATTTTGGGCTTCCATAGTTTGGGTCTGCTTGAGATAATGTCCCAGATGTTGAAATAAGCGGATTTCGCCAGTGGGTAGGATGATCTGACATAGGAGGTTTTGTTAGGAAGTCTGTGCTGATGACAGATCAATTCAAGGATGGCCAATGCTTTTGCGGAATCGTAAGAAACTGAATCAAGTATGAGGGTAGCCAATCTTGAGCTGGAGAAGCTGGGTTGCTGTGGTTTGTCCGAGTACGATTGCACTCCAGGTTGAGTGAAGCTTTGGCGGAGTTTCGAAACTAGAGCCTGCCGCAACTGCATTTTTGTTTTCAGGCGTTCAGAGCATTGAATCTTAAGTTGGAAGCAAGGAGGTTTGAAAATGAGAATGTTTGATTGCAAGAGAATATTTCAACTAAAAATATCAAGTCATGTTACCTGCTGCCAACAAGTCCATCCCACACGAGTCACCACCTGGAGCAGATGTTCCACTAGTATCCCATTTTGGATGAGTTGCCGTTTTGGATGTCCCGTGATCTAAAAAGGAGTTTACAGAGTGTGCAGTTCTGAGTGAGGTTCAATATGATAAAGAAAAAATAGGATATATAATTTTTCTAATGTGGGAGGTCTTTTTACCTGAAGGTGTGACTGAAACTTGCAGAACAAATGGAATTGAAGCGCTTGCAGTAGTTGCTGTTTTCGTTGATTTACTTGTAGGAGCATTCATTGGATTCATGTCTTTGAAATGCATGGAAAATGAAAACAAATGCATAATGTTCTTCAGTTCAGGAATTTCATTTATATTGGATATTTTAATTAATACAGAACTATCTTAGTGTTTGTCACCTGTAGCTTGATCTTCGGAATGGTCTATCATAGCAGATCTTGGGCGGCGACGCTGGTAGGCCCTCAATGGAGGAGCTTCTTTCTTCTTTGGGTTGGATTCAGGTGTATCTGCAACGAAACATGGGTATAGTGAACAAGTAATAAGTACAGAGGACATGATTTTCTGGGGTTTGTAGTACGAAGGTATATATGGACTAGATGCAACCTGCAAGGCTAGTGCTGGTTTTTTAATATTCCAAAGTTGTAGTTGCAGATTGGATAGTTGAAGGTGTTGGTCCTTGCGGAGTTTTTGTTTGTTTCATGATTACTGATATGTGCTCTGTTTTCTGCTTCTTGTAGTGCAGCTTCCTTGTAACAGCTGTTCGCCATCGCTTGCTATTCCAACCAATTGATCCAGATATGCTATCTAAGTAGCTGTGGCTACGCTCGCGGAATGGTGGGCGCGGACACTTTGGTGTCGGGAATGGACTTGGGTCCGATTCAATGTCATCTGAAGATTGGTTTCAGCTCAAATTTTGTAAGTTCTTTTTGCACGGGAAGGGAAGATAAGTGTCAAAAAATACAATTTAAGGAATGTTTGACACCTGCAATAGGTGAACCATCTGGGGTGGAGTCAGTGTTGAACAGGAGAGCACGCGGGGCTAGTGTGCCAGATTTACGTTGAATGGATACATGTCCTGGGGCTGGCAGTAAGGCACGAGGTGTCTTCATTATGTCAGGCATCACAATTTCTGAAAAAAAGACAACACCAATGTGTAAGGGATTTGAGATAAAAGAGTTTTTTTGTGTGCTGGGTGTGAGTGAGAGAGAACGAACCGGGAGGTTCGACAACCGATGCAGGAGGTTCGACAACCGGTGCTGGACAGTCATTTTCAATCCTTTGTTCTGAGGGAACTTGTATCTGAAGAGCTGCATGTCATACAAGATGGACGATGGTTAGCGAATGAAGTTGGAGGTAATGAATATTTAAAAACAGTCAGGTTTTTTTATCGGACTTACGTGTGACATTTAGTGTTGCAGAAGAGTTTGGCACAGAATCTGGTATACTCGGTTCATCGGATGTATGCCCACCATTGTGTGTTTGTACCAATATCTCTTGGGTGTTTTCAAAGTCAGGGTTGTTTCCTGTGTAAATAAATCATCATGTCAAATAAATGTGGTCTCTAGTCACAGTAGATTAGGGAGGAGATTGTATAATGAGAATCAGAAGTAACCATCACTAGGGAGAGTAGGGTTTATCATCATTGGTTCAGGAATTTGTCGAGGAGGTCTATTTTTTATGTTAGCTTGTTCTGCAGATATTAGCATGCCCATTAGTACATTAGACAGTTTTCTTGAGCCTGCATCAATCTGGTCGAAAATGTGGAGCACAAGTGCGACACATCGCTGATAGTGTTCATCTGACAAAATTGTCCCAGGGGGCATATGGTTGTTTGCAAAATGCAGAACTGCATCTCAAATTGCTGGCGAAACAGAGGTGTTAACAAATTGCTTTGAAGCAACTCTGGCCGCAGCAACTGAAAATGAGAGCTCCTGACGCAGAACTGGATGGAGAGACCAATGTGTTGCTCTATAGGCGGCAATGCTCTTTGTCTGTATGAATTTTTATAAAAATCACGTTTAGTAATAGAGGTGAGGCATATTTATGCTTCTTGTAAGTAAGTGCTTGAAATCAAGCAACATAGTGTTTGAAGTTAAACTAAAGCTACATGATGTAAACCAAGTAGGATTTTTTAAATCTTAGCGAAGGATTTGAAAGTGGTGTAGTTACCTTGAAGCGATTACTGGCCTTCCTGGCTAATGTAAACAAGTCCTTAAGCTTGTCATTTGTGTATGCTGAGATACGAGGCCAAGAGTTGTCGTTCAGGTTGTGTTCCTTGAAATCCATCCACTCCACAAACAGCAGCTGAATATGAAAACAGAGGAAATGGTGGCATGCACAATCAGTACAAGCTGACAGAAGAGAAAGAGACAATGACATGCATGCACGTAGATATATCAGTTACCTGGGGGAAGAGCTGAAAGCCACCAACCATGTAGATCTTGGCGTTCTCCTCGGAAAGTTTGTGCGCTTTTTCTGCGCTGTCCATAACTTTCTGAAGCAGGTACTCACCCCAGTTGTAGGTGTGGATTTTGGATGGATCCACCACACATTTCAGCACTTCGTCAGGCACGGCCGGGCTGGTAGATCTAGGAGCAACCATGGTGGCACACACAAGCAGAGTGTAGGCAACAGTAACTACATCAATCTCTTTTGGATCTTTTGTGTTTGGATTTATCTTGGTGATGACATCCACGAGCTGATCTACCTCTATCGACCCGGTAGATGTGTTTTTTAGACCAAGGAAATCTTGCACGCCCCAGAGCAAGTCAAGTCTGTCGCATGTGGGCAGGTGATCTGGGATAGGTATGGTACCAGACTCTATGCCTGTTATGAGTTCTACGTCTTGGACAGTGATGGGCCTAACTTGATTATCAGGGAATTTCATTGTTCTGTTCTTTGGATCTATGTACTTGAGTACAGTCCAGTATATCTTCTTGTCTCCCCCCAGATGCTCGTGTGGTCAGCAGTGTAGCTCAGCCGGTTCTCTTCAGTGCAGGATACCAGAAAGTAGATAGGCTTGTCACCTGGCCGGTGTTGAAGCTGCAGCGAACGGTGGGGATGAGAGCTCCGTCAGAACCTTGTAGGCCGGTCAGCTTCTTTGGACCGCGGCCGCCACCTTCTTTCTTCTGTTGGGGTGGCTTACCAGCAGCCGGCTGCTCTGCTGCGACGGCCACGGCATGCAGAACTCGTTGGTCATCCGTGCGCAACCTGCATTTCTTTGACTTCTTCTTCACAGTAGATGAAGGCCTTGCGCCATCGCCAGCAACGTCTTGGTCTGGAGGAGACATTTCTTGATCAAGAATCCCAGGCGGCCGGTGCTGAATATTTTTGATAGGGAAAGAGCAAAAAATTATGGATCAAATCGAGATCTAGTGGGGGGAATGCTCAAAATACAAGAATCTGATGCGATGATACGAAGCAGACCTGAGCCAGCGCCGGCCGGGGCTTTCTACCCGAGGGAAACACGTATGGCGGCAATGCCTTTCGCAGTGCCAGCTCCGGTATGGAGGCAAGCTGGAGAAAGTAGCGGAGGAGGAAAGAAAGAGTTGATCGATGCACACGGATAGAGCAAAGTGATTTTGCAAGGGGAATAAGAAGGTGGGGAGGGGATAAGCAGCAGAGGCAGTGGTGGACTAATGGCAGTGAAACAGTGGATTCAACTGCACCGAGCACGCGGCAGTTCATCTAGCTGCAACACGGGCCCACAAGTCATGTCCGGAAATTGCGTGTTCACAAGGTAGCCACGACTTTCAACGCGCCGTCGTTTTGTCTTTCCTGATTTGTAATCGGGAAGCGGGAGAGGGACACCCTAGACACCATTTTAGGAGTGGCAGGGGCGTCGATGCGGGTGAGCTGGATGATCTGATGGCTCTGGATGGATATCAGCTTCAAAACTGGAGACATGCATGTGGCGGATGCGCCGAGGCCCTCGCCGTTTCCATGCGACGTGGACGCACGATCCTGGAAAAGTCTCAGTCTACTATTCGCAACTACTTCAGTTCACTGTAGCTCCCCTACACATGTAGTACGTCTGTCGGGGTTGTTTGAACAGTACTTCCCAAATTTAACTAGAATTTGGAAGCGAGCAAGGGTGTGCCCACTACAACACCATTTTGGTGCATGCCTCCAAGTGTCGTTAATTGGTCATTAAGGAAATTTTATTTGTACAAAATGTCACTTTCCTAAATTAGTCAACCCTGCCGAACATTGTCTTTTTTAGCACAAGCATGTAGGGAGATTTTTTTAATTCACACCACATGGCAAGTATGTGTGCACGAAGATTGTCATTGCTAATCACGAGGTCTTTTCTTTTTATGTTGCACACACTTAAAGGAGGATCACGACATGGTGAGTGATGTCAACCAAATAAAATAATAAATAATATTTTTTATGTAACAAGTTCATAGCGAGCACACCAGGCAGTAGAAGCCAAGAGATGTTTATTTATTCTGGACGAGGATACGAGTACGCATGATTACATTACTTGTGCTAAACATGCAGTTAGTGCACAGATGGACAGGAACAGCGTACTACGGAAATACAGGCAGGCACACGCTGACACTAATTACATAGTTATATAATTAAGCATGGTCTGAAGATAACTTTTTATTTTTTTTCTGCCAGCCGAACTAGTAGGAAGGACCGCTGGTCCTTGCTCGCTTGGCAGATCTGTCTTCGCACTCCGCTCCATGGCTGTCAACTTGTGCCCAGGTGTGTTTGGATTCAGAGTACGTCTCTGTTTTCGATTGGCCTTTTGATGGCTCCTGATTGTTGCCGGACAAATCATTATCTGGATCGTACTCGCCAACCTCTTCGATTGCAGATATCTTGGACTACACTTCAGCGTCGCCGTCCAGCTCAACGTCTTCTCCACTTGTCCAGGGACCATCGGCTCTGCCGTTCAATGAGTCCTGCATGTGCGAAAAGGGAGACAAGGATTTATGCATGGAATTCCAGATCTAGAAGATGGATTGGTCATGCAGAGTTGCACATAGCTTACCTCACGCAGAACTGTAGCAGGGGACGAGATCGGGGCGCTTGGCACAACGGCTCTTGCGCCAACACAAGAGAATGGCAACACAGCAGGGTTGCGCCCGTCAGCGGTCATTGAAACATGCGGCGAGTTCGATCCAGACGATGCATACTGTGGGGAGCTTGCGATTGAAAGTGGAGCTGACATTCTTTGCGATCACAAAGTACGATCTAGAGATAGTGCAGGGGAGCTCTTGTGGTAGTGATATTGCGCTAGCTGGAAGAAGGGCTATTTATGAGAGCGGGATGGCTTTCTCCGGACCAGATCGTAGTGAGTACGAGCGGGCGTGGGCGGGCGCTCCAAAATGATTCAAAATTTGAGGCGGATGATCAAAGTGTTGCATGCCGGTGCCAGGACAAATGAAGTGACGCGTGGCTACTGTGCTGTCGGTGCAGGACTCGACTCATGCTGTGTGTTCCATGTGTAGTCCAGCAAAAAATATAAGTGCCCGTGGGTTTTTTTGTCTGTTGTTTTTCATGGTGCGGTAATAGCAAAAAATTTCTGATAATACGAATGTGTTATCGGAAAACCAGGGTAGAACTATGTATACTAGTTTTTGTAATGAATTCATATAGCCGTAATCACACAAATATCTCAACATGAGAGACAATGTTGCGCCAGCAACATTGGTGCCATGAAAATCAGTACTGATACACTTCAAATGCATAATACAGGGTTCAGACAAACACACATTACCAGGTTGTCATTACACAAGGGTTTATAGAGAGGAAATGCCTAATTATCATGTGTTACACAAGAGGGAAACAGATGGAAACCAATATTACAACTGGTAGATAGATTGGTGTACATGTAAGGATCATATCCTGGCAACAGCTTGATCAACAACTTTCTCGGCAACATGTAGCACAATCTTAGGATTATTGCAGGTGTTCTTTCGATGTTCGCCTACCCCACATATTGAGCATTTTGCTTCTTTCCTTTTCTTATGAGGCATGTCACCCCTTTGTGGACATGTTGTGCTCTTATGACCAGGCCCACGGCAAATTGTGCAGAACCGCGTTCGCTTGCTGGTACTGGATCTTACATCATTATCCACATGTGGAACCAATTTGCTTTTTTTGGACTTTGCTCCGCGATCATCATATGGAGGCTTGTCTCTGTGTTGGTCGGACTTCCAGCTTTGCGCTTGCGTTCCGGGGCAGATAGACCAATAAAATTCCCAATTGCACTACCTTCAGCATCGCTTGCATACACATTTGGTGGTACATGTTCTAGACTTAGCTCTGAAACTTTAGATTTTTTGAATTCTATTCTGTGCTGCAGTCCCAATCCATCATGATCAGCAGCTAAAGGAGTGAGTTTATCCATAGCTGATCTAAGAAGATCCATTGCACAGTCATATGCAATTGGATTCGCATCGCCAAGTCTTACAACCTCCAAAGCATGGGTATAAAGATTGGTATGTCTGAATGTGATGGAATTAGCCGAGATTTGGTCTTTCTGCAGGTGTGCCAAGTGTTCTGGGAGTATATCTCGTGCATCCCTAGTCCATCTTTTGATGATGTGCTTCAATGGTATTGTGGATATACCCAAAAAATCAAGCACCTATAAGTTTACAGTTCAATTGATTATGAACTTTCTTTTAATCAAACATAGCAATCTATGTAGTAAGGTGGTACCTTGAGTGAATGACAGCAAAGTAACCCAGTGTGCTCGAAGCCAGCACATTCACAGATAAGCTCTCCCCCATCTTGAAGCACATGCACTATGTACATAACTCTGCACCACTTGCCATGCTTCTCGGGGTTATATCGATGTACATAATATTTTGATGCTTTTTCAACCTCCTCTACTCTGTATTGTTGTGCTTCATAAAGGATATCACCAAATTTCTCAAACATTGTGATAGTGTAGATCTTGCTTGCATGGTATTCTAGTGGTGAATTAAGCTTCATAGCAGGTAACACCTAAGGCAAGAGAATGTAATGTTCAGTCAGTATCATTTATAGAATAAGCTTGCAATGGAATGATACATATACATGTATCACTTCAAATGAACTTACTATCTTTGTTCGTCGTTCTTCATAGTTTTCATTTGCTTCTCGGTCAAATAGAAGTCTCATATACTGTCTTACAAATAAGTGCATCGGGCAGCTTGCCGGTACATACCCTTTGAGCATATGATTTGCACTCTCACTGCGTTGTGTGCTTGTCATTTTTGCGCAAAATTTCCCATTGAAGTATGGTTTGGCCCATTTTGATCTGACTTCATATATGTTTGCTAACTAAGTGTTTTTTTGCAGATTGTATTTATCAATCAGCTCTGACCACACTTTTTCAAATTCATCAACTGTGAGCATGTGGTTCACAATTTTATGAAACTCTGCTCTGAAGTTACTTCGCTTCGTGTAGTATGATCCCAACTTTTCTTTGGCCTTCTTCAGAACATGCCATTTGCACCAGCGGTGTGTGGTGTTTGGCATTACCTTTTCCAGTGCAAGTTCCATAGCTCTGCATTGATCTGTGGAGGGAAAATTATTTTCATGTGTCAGTACCAACTGATAAAATTTTGAGTGAAAATAATGTTCATTTGCAAAATTGCAACAATTTTTCTAATCTTCTGCATGAACTCGAAGTTAAGCATCAAATGATTCAGAGCTATAGAGTAATAGGATTATGCAATTGATGAATTCACCTGTTAGTATGGTTTGTGGATACTTGCCACCCATCATTCGGATAAATTCACTGAACACCCACTCGAAAGTTTCACATGTTTCATCCCTGACAAGCACACCTCCGAATATAATGCTTTGGTAGTGGTTGTTCACTCCAACGAATAGCCCAAATGGCATATCATATAGGTTTGTCCGGTATGTGGTGTCAAATGTTATTGCATCTCCAAAGTAATGGTACTGCATCCTGCTTGCTCCAGCTGACCACAATAAATTCCTTATCCGGCTATCACAGTCAGGCTGTGCTCTGTAGTACAAACCTGCATCCTTTGCGCCCAGTTCTGCGAAAACATCCATAGTTTTTCGGGCATCATCATCTGCCTGGTCTCGGCTTATCTCGCCACATAGCCCCCTCAAAGCCCGCTTACTGAAAGGGACATTGCTCATTGACCCGAAGAAGCTACCAATTATGTTGTAGACTTTACCAATGCTGATGTTGTTCTCTCTAAGCTGCTTCACAAGGTCCCGTGTATATATATCAATATGCTTATGTGAAGGCCAGTACACATTCTCACCACATCTGGCTGTCAAAGCATGGTTGTGTGATGGACGGTGTTCACATATGTACCATCCACTGTCATTTGATCGAAGGAGGCGTATCATTGCTGGGCACTCACAACGACATGTGTGGGTGTTTCCTTTTTTTGGTTTTCCCTGAAATTGCAAGTATAACACACATTTATTGACTGCAAGTTTTACAGATTTGTACACTTTTGTATGATCAATTTACTTAGTACTCACCGAGCATCCGCATACTATCTCTTGCATACACTTAGTTCTCTCCACATTGAGCCTACTTTCGCCATATCTTATTCCAAATCCTACTTCCCAAGAATATAGATTGTAGTAGTCATATGCTTCTCCCAATGAATCAAAGCTGTTTCCAACAGCTGGTACCACCACTATCTCAGTTTTCTTCTCTGCATATCCTCTGAGACTTTTTTCAAGAGCGGAAACCCTCCCCGCACAAGGTGGACGTTCAATAGGAGCATGCCCGACTCGAACTCTGCAGCAAGAACAATTGAAATAAAAACACACACACATGCTGCTGCTAAGCATGGTTTATCTTTTGTTGCCAGGGAATGAGATGTTTTCAGTGTGAAATAATAGCCGAGTATGTAAGCATGGAGTAATGAAGATTTCAACAAGGATGAGAGTAAGTAATCAGTGGTGAATATATATGAATTCTGGTAGCACTAAGCGAATATACAAGCATCCAAGAATGCACAGAACATGACATGGCATCGAGCATTCCAACCAGGCTAAGTTCATAAGCAGGACAGAGCACTGAAGTTTTTAACCATCCAAAATCAGAATTCTTACGTAGTTCATAATTTCAACATGGCCTGGAGAATGTAATTTTTTTAGATGACATTTTCTCCTGATTGATAACATAATTTCTAAGTTGGCAAGTAAGCACAAGCCAAGGGGCCACAATGCAGCACCAACAAATCAAAAAAATTCTGCAGCATATGAATCGCATTACCTTTTGGCCCATCCGGTCGCTTCATCGCCTTCCTCTTTAGCTGAACATTGCGAATTTGTCGCTGGCAAGATTAGCGCATCGCAAGTACTGTTGATGGCTAATTGGAGAGCAGGCGCCGGATCCCCAACATCTCCCATGCTTGATTCAGCAGCCGATGGTGTGAGAATAGTATCTGTCTCGCCATCCGGGCTGAAATCAGTGGCTTCAAGATCCGGCAGGGGAAACCTGGGAGAACAGCCATGTATACTTGAGGAAATTGTCGCAGGAGGCATTTGGATCGGAGAAGATGAGGTAGAAGCCATACCTGTCAACCGAATCTGAGAGAAACTCCAGCCCGTCGCCGGTCTCCTCCGCCGTTGCCATAAGGTCTCCTCTGTCTCGAGCGTTCTACAGATCAGCCAAAAAAAATTTAAGTCGTCCCCCCGCCCTCTGCCTCTCCGCGGCCGCCCGACAGACGGGGTGAGAAAATGCAGGTGGCCAGTATTGGCATTTAATGTCTTCTCTCACGGAAACGGAGTTTGATGGATGGAACTTTGTGTATGGACGTCCATGTACTGTCAAAAGCTTCCATGTACCGGCAGTACAATTTGCGATGTTTGACATTACTGTTAGTCCACATACTTTTGTACCGTATGTATGTCCACGGACGTACTGTTCATGGATACGCCAGGCTGACAAGGCCCACCAAAATGGAATATCGCCATTGGGCCACGTATCAGGAGCAAGCGCACCCGTGCTATCTAACGCCGCTCTCAGCATTTAGATCACTACTTTAGTGTTCTAAATGCTCTTATATTAATTTACAGAGGGGAGTACTTCAATAAAGTGGAACATGGCCACTTGCCACTAAATCATTGCACTGATCTTGCCAATACCCTTTTATCGTTGACATGACCATGATGCCGGACAATGCCAACCTCATGCATGCTCCCATCAAACGGTATCCAGCGCCGAGACCTCGGTGCACCTTGCCTCTAAGATTCCGCTCCACCTTGGTCACCGCACGGGAAGCATACAAAGACCTCTGCCCAGCCACCAAGCCAACCACTTGTCCCTCCAGCCGATGTACAACCCCAAAGATGACCCCCCCATGGGGGTGATGACGTAGGAACTTCGCCATCATCAGATCTAGAAAGCCCGAATCCGGAGTTTCCCCAGGGGCACAAAGGGAACATGAATTGCTCCACAACGCCTCTAATGATGTAATGACGCCTGCAGGCGCCGCCATTGATGGTGCTGGCCGAGGACGAACCAAACTTTCACTGGCAAATTCGAGTCCATCCCCAGCTGGACCACCAGATCGACCTCCTCCGTCATCCAACACACCCATGGGTGACATTTGCCGCCAGGAAACCGCACGACCGGAGCCGCACCATCGCCCGGAACCGCTACCCCGCCTGGGTGAGCCATCGACAGCGGAGGCGCCCTCACCGTTGCGTTGGTCGATGCCTGACGACGCACACGTCCAAGATGCCTGGACATATCTCCATCGGAACCGCATCCGGAGCCGCAACAAAGAAAGGACCCGGCGCCCCATCATCCCCCACTCGGGCTTTGCTCCGTAGAGCTCCGATAACGGTGAGGAGAGGGGCGACGGCGACTCGAAGCCCTAGAATGGATCGAGAGGGAGATCGAGATGGAGGGGGTCGAGGAGAGGGGCGACGTATGTGGGGGTCCCCAAAAAATCAACATAGTTATTATTGTGAGAAAAGCCAATTAAGGGGGATAGTTTGCTCCTTTAACTTTGTGTTTTTAGTGCATGAAGGTCAATTAAGCACATGAGTTGGGCGTGTGCTACTTGTGCTAGTGTTGGGATTCTCCGAAGAGGAAGGGTGATGTAGTATAATAGCAAATAGTATTTCCCTCAGTTAAGAACCAAGGTTTATTGAACCAGAATGAGACGGCACAAGAACAACATGGACAATACCTACACACACACACACACACACACACACAAGCACACACACACACAGAGAAGGCAAGAGGGTTGTCAATCCTTGTTATCACTAATTGCAAGGAGTAAATCTGATAGTGGTATATATAAATAAAATAATAATATAAAAGCAAATAAAAACAGCGAGGAGTTGTTGGTTTTTAGTAATAATGGAGAATGAACCCGGGGGTCCGGGGGTCATAGATTCACTAGAGGCATTTCTCTCATAAGCATATCATCGATGGGTAAACAAATTATTGATGGGCAATTGACAAAGTTGCGCATAGTCATGATATGATTCTTCATGGCATGATTCATATAGGCATTACATACGTGACAAGTATACCTGTCGGTGTCAAAACCAGTGGATCTCGGGTAGGGGGTCCCGAACTGTGCGTCTAAGGCGGATGGTAACAGGAGGCAGGGGACATGATGTTTACCCAGGTTCGGGCCCTCTTGATGGATGTAATACCCTACGTCCTGCTTGATTGTTCTTGATGATATGAGCATTACAAGAGTTGATCTACCACGAGATCGTAGAGGCTAAACCCTAGAAGCTAGACTATGGTGTGATTGTATGTTGTCCTACGGACTAAACCCTCTGGTTTATATAGACACCGGAGGGGGCTAGGGTTACACAAAGTCGGTTACAAGGGAGGAGATCTACATATCCGTATTGCCAAGCTTGCCTTCTACGCCAAGGAAAGTCCCATCCGGACACGGGACGAAGTCTTCAATCTTGTATCTTCATAGTCCAACAGTCCGGCCAAAAGGATATAGTCCGGTTGTCCGGAGACCCCCTAATCCAGGACTCCCTCAGTAGCCCCTGAACCAGGCTTCAATGACAATGAGTCTGGCGCACAGTTTTGTCTTCGGCATTCCAAGGCGGGTTCCTCCTCCGAATACTCCACAGAAGATTTTGAACACAAGGATAGTGTCCGGCTCTGCAAAACAAGTTCCACATACCACCGTAGAGGGAATAATATTTCCACAAATCCAATCTGCTAACACGTTTGACAGCATGATATCATGTCATGGCCCGGTCATTATTCGAACTGTTTTTCTCAACCAGCACCGCATATATCGCGGGGCGGTTTTGTTGACACGTCTTGTCAAAGCAGAGATCGTGTCCCCCTTATTACGGGATTCTCATCAATACGGACGTGGGTAACCCAACCGCGCCATGAATTATGGTGCTTGGGGAATAAGTGATTTTACCAGGCAAGTGGGGAGGCGCATCGCCTCTTCTGCCCTTATAAAGGGACAAGGATTCACCCTTTTTACCCACGCTTTCTACCTCCTTGCTTATCCATTCTCACGCACTCGAGCTCTAGTGCCCAAGTTCACATTTTTCTTCTCAAACCACTCCAAGCATGTCCGGAGCAGGAGGCAAGTGGATGGTCTCCTCTGTCATAGAGGAGCACATCGCAAAGTTACGGGTAGCCGGATATCTGGCCGCGGATATCGCGCACCGGCTGCCAGATGCGGGGCAGATCATCCCTACGCCCGAACCCCATGAGAGGGTAGTTTTTCTTACCCATTTCATCCGTGGATTGGGATTTCCCCTCCAACCGTTTGTCCACGAGCTCATGTTTTACTACGGGCTGGATTTTCATGATCTGGCCCCCAATTTTATCATCAACATCTCGGTGTTTATCGTCGTGTGCGAGGCCTTCCTCCGCATCAGGCCCCACTTCGGCCTATGGCTGAAAACCTTCAATGTTAAACCGAAGGTGGTGGTCGGCCAACAAGCAGAGTGCGGAGGCGCCATGGTGGGCAAAATGCCTAACATCACCTGGCTCGAGGGCTCCTATGTGGATACCATAAAGGGGTGGCAATCAGGGTGGTTCTACATCACCAAGCCGTGCGACACCAACTGGGTGGCGGCCCCCAAATTTCGATCCGGAATCCCCACGCGGCTCACCTCCTGGAAAGAGAAGGGCCTGTCCTGGGGTTCTACGATAGAGCTGACCGGACTCCAGACCTGCATCAGGAACATGATGAGCAAGAAAATCGAGCTCGTCAACGTGGTCCAGGTCATGCTCTTCCGCTGGATCCTCCCGTGTCAATGACGGACATTCAATTTGTGGGAGTTCAACCCGGCCAAGCGCCAGACGCCGCGAGAGCTCTACGACACGACGCACGAGGATGTCTGGAGGGTGCTGTTCAAGGGCGCCGAGGTACCTCCTTCCCTCACCGAGGACCGCGGACTCAGCGCAAAGTGCCATGCCAATCCGGTAAGTTTTTATATCTCACGGGGTATTTATTTGCCCCAGTTAAATCATGTGCGGGATCTAAGCTTCCATGTCATTAACATGACTGGATAAAGACAGCGGAGCAGCTCGATTGCCCAGCCCCCCTGCCTGAAGATCCTGCAGATGCTCTCCTAATGAAGATGCTGGCTCCGGCACCTTACGAGGTGCCGGTGAAGAAGACCAAGAAGAAGGCCACGGGGACCCGAAAGGGTCTCCGGCACAAGGTTGTATCGGACTCATCGTCCGATGACTCCGACGCGCACTCCTCCCACGAAAACAAGGAGGAGGAGGAGGAGGAGGAAAGTTCTCCCCCCAGTCGAGGGAGACAAGAAAAGGAAGGCTGACCCAACCGGGGAGGCCGAAGGGTCCAAGAAGGGAAGGACCCTCCCTCCGGATTGCTCCACGATGGCCGCCTATAGCGGTGACGAGTGGTTACCCAGGGAGAAGCCCCTGGCGAAGTCGTAAGTATCCGGACACCATAGTAATTCATGGTATGTCTTATTGCACTGTTTCTCATTACGTCGCATATAATTATGCAGTCCGTCCCGAGCTCATCTCGACGTAGATTCGTTGGATGGTTCATTGGACTCATCGAATATGAATAGTGATTCACTTCCGACCGCCTCCACCCCTTGCCCTATGGACAATGTCGAGGTGTTGTCCTGAAAGGCACCGAGCCGAAGGGAGGTAGTCCTGGGGGCGCCTCGAGGCGATGATATGTCTCCGTCGTATCTACTTCTCCAAACACTTTTGCCCTAGTTTTGGACTCTAACTTGCATGATTTGAATGGAACTAACCCCGACTGACGTTGTTTTCAGCAGACTTACCATGGTGTTATTTATGTGCAGAAACAAACGTTCTTAGAATGACCTGAAACTTCACGGAGCAACTTTTTGGAAAATATAAAAAATACTTGCAAAAGATGAAGGCCAGGGGGCCCACCACCTATCCACGAGGGTGGGGGGTGCGCCCCCCTACCTCGTGGGCCCCCTGATGCTCCTCCGACTCCAACTCCAACTCTATATATTGTGTTTCGGGGAGAAAAAAAATCAGAGAGAAGGATTCATCGCGTTTTACGATACGGAGCCGCCGCCAAGCCCTAAAACCTCTCGGGAGGGCTGATCTGGAGTCCGTTCAGGGCTCCGGAGAGGGGAATCCATCGCCATCGTCATCATCAACCATCCTCCATCACCAGTTTCATGATGCTCACCACCGTGCGTGAGTAATTCCATCGTAGGCTTGCTGGACGGTGATGGGTTGGATAAGATTTATCATGTAATCGAGTTAGTTTTGTTAGGGTTTGATCCCTGGTATCCACTATGTTCTGAGATTGATGTTGCTATGACTTTGCTATGCTTAATGCTTGTCACTAGGGCCTGAGTGCCATGATTTCAGATCTGAACCTATTATGTTTTCATCAATATATGAGAGTTCTTGATCCTATCTTGCAAGTCTATAGTCACCTATTATGTGTTATGATCCATTAACCCCGAAGTGACAACAATCGGGATACTTACCGGTGATTACCGTAGTTTGAGGAGTTCATGTATTCACTATGTGTTAATGCTTTGTTCCGGTACTCTATTAAAAGGAGGCCTTAATATCCCTTAGTTTCCGTAAGGACCCCGCTGCCACGGGAGGGTAGGACAAAAGATGTCATGCAAGTTCTTTTCCATAAGCACGTATGACTATATTCGGAATGCATGCCTACATTACATTGATGAACTGGAGCTAGTTCTATGTCACCCTAGGTTATGACTGTTACATGATGAAACGCATCCGGCATAATTCTCCATCATTGATCCATTGCCTACGAGATTTCCATATATTGTTCTTCGCTTATTTACTTTTCCGTTGCTATTGCTATCATCACTACAGAATACCAAAAACACTACTTTTACTACGGTTACCTTTTGCTACCGTTACCACTACTATCATATTACTTTGCTACTAAACACTTTGCTGCAGATATTAAGTTTCCAGGTGTGGTTGAATTGACAACTCAACTGCTAATACTTGAGAATATTCTTTGCCTCCCCTTGTGTCGAATCAATAAATTTGGGTTGAATACTCTACCCTCGAAAACTGTTGCGATCCCCTATACTTGTGGGTTATCAAGACTATTTTCTAGCGCCGTTGCCGGGGAACATAGCTCTATTCTTTGAGTCACTTGGGATATATATATCTGCTTATCATTATGAAGAACTTGAGAGATCCAAAAACCAAGATCTATCCCTCAACTACGAGGGGAGGTAAGGAACTTCCATCTAGCTCTGCACTTGATTCACCTTCTGCTTTGAGTAAGCTTGCGACACCTAAACCTGCTTCTGCTATTCGTTCTGATATGTCGCATGTTATCGATGATGCCACTTCTTCTATACATGATACTTATGATGAAACTACTCCTATGCTTGATACTACTGTGCCACTTGGTGAATTTCTTGATGAACAACTTGCTAGGCCTAGAGAGATTGAAAATATTGAATCTGATAGTACCGATGAAAGTGATGATGAAGAATCACTTGTTATTCCTAAGGGTTATGTTTTTGATCAAGAAGCTTCTTTAGCTATTTTAGCTTGCAAAGATAGATATGAACTCAAAAGGTTATTAGCTAAATGGAATAAGCAATCTCTAAATGCTAGAATGAAACCTGACCCTGCTTTTGCTACTTCACCTATCTGTGTTACTGATAAGGATTATGAATTCTCTGTTGATCCTGATATAATTACTTTGGTTGAATCTGATCCTTTTCATGGTTATGAATCTGAAACTGTTGTGGCACATCTTACTAAACTGAATGATATAGCCACCATGTTCACTAAAGATGAGAGAACTCGTTACTTTTATATCCTTCAAATATTTCCGTTCTCATTAAAGGGTGATGCTAAGATATGGTTTAATTCTCTTGATCCTGGTTGTGTGCGTAGTCCTCAGGATATGATTTATTACTTCTCTGCTAAATATTTCCCTGCTCATAAGAAACAAGCTGCTTTAAGGGATATATATAATTTTGTTCAAATTGAAGAAGAGAGTCTCCCACAAGCTTGGAGGAGGCTTCTCCAATTACTTAATGCTTTGCCTGATCATCCTCTTAAGAAAAATGAAATACTTGATATCTTTTATAATGGACTAACGGATGCCTCCAGAGATTACCTGGATAGTTGTGCTGGTTCTGTTTTCAGGAAAAGAACACCGGATGAAGCTGAAATTCTATTGAATAATATGTTGGCAAATGAAAATAATTGGACACCTCCGGAGCCAGTTCCTGAGCCTATTCCTAAACCAACTCCGAAGAAGAGGGGTATTCTATTTCTCAGCCCTGAAGATATGCAAGAGGCAAAGAAATCTATGAAAGAAAAAGGTATGAAAGCTGAAGATGTTAAGAATTTACTTCCTATTGAAGAAATACATGGTCTTAATTTACCGCCTGTTGAAGAAACATTTGATCTTAATCCTTTACCTATTGAAGAAACTCATGGTCTTGTTAACCCGACACATGTAGTAAAGGTAAATTCTCTCTATAGATATGATAAAGCTAAAATCCCATTTACTAAATTTGCTAGCCCATGTTTAGATGAGTTTGATAGATTTATGGCTAAGCAAGAAGATTTTAATGCTTATTTTGGTAGACAATTGAAATACAATTCAAATATGCTTGAACACTTGGGTGATTATATGGCTAATGTTAAAGGTGAACTTAAACTTATTAGTAAACATGCTTCTATGGTTACCACTCAAGTAGAACAAGTACTTAAGGCTCAAAATGATTTGCTCAATGAATTGAATAGTAAGGATAATGATAATGTTGTTAGAGTTATGACTAGAGGTGGTAGAATGACTCAGGAACCTTTGTATCCTGAAGGCCATCCTAAAAGAATTGAGCAAGATTCTTAGAGAAATAATATAGATGCACCTAGTTCGTCTAAAAAGAAGAAAAAGAAAAATGATAGGACTTTGCATGCTTCTAGTGAACCTATTACTGAAACACCTAAGAATCCAAATGATATTTCTATTTCTGATGCTGAAACACAATCTGGTAATGAACCTGAAACTAGTGATAATGTTAATAATAATGTTCATGATGATGCTCAACCTAATAATGATAATGATATTGAAATTGAACCTGATGTTGATCTTGATAACCCACAATCAAAGAATCAACGTTATGATAAGAAAGACTTTGTTGCTAGGAAACATGGTAAAGAAAGAGAGCCTTGGGTTCAGAAACCCATGCCTTCTCCTCCCAAACCATCCAAGAAAAAGGATGATGAGGATTTTGAGCGCTTTGCTGAAATGATTAGACCTATCTTTTTGTGTATGCGATTAACTAATATGCTCAAAATGAATCCTTATGCTAAGTACATAAAAGAAATTTTTACAAATAAAAGAAAGATACCGGAAGCTGAAATTTCCACCATGCTTGCTAATTATACTTTTAAGGGTGGAATACCAAAGAAACTTGGAGATCCAGGAGTACCCACTATACCATGATCCATTAAAAGAAACTATGTTAAAACTGCTTTATGTGATCTTGGAGCCGGCGTTAGTGTTATGACTCTCTCTTTATATCGTAGGCTTGATTTGAATAAGTTGACACCTACTGAAATATCTTTGCAAATGGCTGATAAATCAACTGCTATACCTGTCGGTTTTTGTGAGGATGTGCCTGTTGTAGTTGCAAACGTTACTATTTTAACGGACTTTGTTATTCTTGATATTCCTGAGGACGATAGTATGTCTATTATTCTTGGAAGACCCTTTCTGAATACTACAGGGGCTGTTGTTGATTTCACTAAAGGCAATGTCACTTTTCATGTTAATGGTAATGAGCATACGGTACACTTTCCGAGGAAACAACCTCAAGTTCATAGTATTAACTCTATTGGAAAAATTCCATCGATTATATTAGGAGGTTTTGAATTTCCTTTTCCTACTATCAAGAAGAAATATGATATTCTTATTATTGGGGATGTGCATATCCCCGTTGAGGTAACATAGTGTTATTTGAAATTTCTCCGGTTCCATGTTATTCGGAATGAGTTCGTTAACAAGACTTGATCAACCTTGTTAGTGGATTCCTTTTGATGATCATGAGATGGATGAAACTAGAAGGCACAACTCTCTGTACCATCCTTTTACTTTCTGTTATTTATATTAAATAAAAACAAATATTTTTCTGCCTGTTATCTGATTATCCGTGCAATATAAAAATACCCCGATAATAAAAGTTCTCCAAATGCCCTGAAATTTAAATATTATTTTTCCAGAATATTTGAGAATATTTGGCACTGAGAACACAGCAGGGGGGGTCAACCACCTGCCTGTAACGCCCCATATGTAACTTTCCCAATTTGTACTCTAACTCTTGCCGTTTCCAGCATTAAGTTATATTTATTCCTCGGGTTCGGGTCTTTGTCTCCGTGTGTTATTTTTGTTTTCGTGCATCTCATATCATGTCATCACGTGCATTGCATTTGCATACATGTTCATCTCATGCATTCGAGCATTTTCCCCGTTGTCCGTTTTGCATTCCGGCGCTTCGTTCTTCTCCGGTGGCCATTTCTAGCTTTCTTTCGTGTGTGGGGATTAAACATTTCCGGATTGGACCAAGACTTGCCATGCGGCCTTGGTTTACTACCGGTAGACCACCTGTCAAGTTTCGGGTCATTTGGATTTCGTTTGATACTCCAACGGTTAACCGAGGGACCGAAAAGGCCTCGTGTGTGTGCAGCCCAACACCCCTCCAATTTGGCCCAAAACCCACCAAACTCTGCTCCATCATCTCGGTCGTTCGATCACGATCGTGTGGGCGAAAACCGCACCTCATTTGGACTCTCCTAGCTCCCTCTATGCCTATATATAGATCCCCTTCCGAAATCCCGAGTCTCTTCTTCCCCTAACCCTAGATCTATTCCCCGCGCCGCCGCCGGACGAAATTCCCACCGACGGACACGTCCGGCCCTCCCCGCCGCCGCCACGTGTCGCCTCCTCATTGGCTCGCGCCCGCTGCCGCCGCCGCGGGCCGGGGAGCCCGGAGCCGGCCCCCGCGGCCCGGTTCGTCCCGCCGCCGCCCGTGTTCTTCTTCCCCGACGCCGTCGCCTGCTCCGCCCCGCCACCTCGCCGGTGCAGCGCCGGCCGCCGCGCCCGCCATCTCCGGTCGCCGCGGCGCCACCTCGCCTCGACGTCCGAGCCGCCGCTCGCCGCGCCCGGCCGAGCCCCGGCCACCGCGCCTCTCCGCGGCGCCGCTCGCCGTCCCCGGCCACCGCTCCTCGCCCCCCCGAGCTCCGGCTTGACGCCGGCCGCCATCGCCCCACGTCGCGGGCGAGCCGCATCGCCGGATCCGCCTCGGGTGAAAAGTGCCCCGCCGCCGTGAACAGTGTTCGGCCAGATCCAGATCTGGGTTGACCCCCTCTCCCCCGAAACCCTAATTTCCAGTTTTTTTTGTATTCTTTGTCGCATCATAACTTTGCACCCGTGGCTCCGTTTTGGACATATGATATATCAAAATCTTCGTCTCGACGAGTACATCATTTCATTTCATTGGATCATTTGCATTTGAGGTCATCTTGGTGCCCTAAATGCTGTTGGAAGGAGGCATCATGAGTTAAATTGCAGATCCGTTAGCTCTACATTGACTTTTGTCATTTTTGCCATGATTATTGTGTGCATGATATGCCTGTGCCCCTTTGGGATGAATTGTTAAGCTTTTTGTCTTCTTTCCAGAGGTGCCTCCCATGCATTTTTAGGATGTGTGTGTTGTCTTGTGCAAGCTTGCAAAGAGGGGTACCTGAGTTTGCTGATTTCAGGGACTTAGTGAAAATCACTAAGTCTGGGATGTTTTAGTTCACGATGCTATATGTCCAGCTTGTTTCCTAGTGATCCGTGCCTCTTTTGAGGATGATCAGCAAGAGTGACTTGTTATGCTTGTTGTGCTTAATCTATCCATGTCTTTACTTGTTATGTTGGAGCACCCTAGGTTGACTCAATCGAGCTCAACTTTTGCATAGTTGTTAATTTGGGCAGATCGTGAACTCTTTTGCGATTTTGCCGGAGCTATTGCTACTGATACATGCATGCTATGCCATTGTTCTTGCCATGTCTAGATAGCATTTTGTGCCTTCTTTATGGTTATATGCTTGCCTTGCCATGACTTGCACCGTAGTGAGTGCATCGAGCTCGTTCACATGCCTCCGTGAGTTATAATTTCAGCATGTCTCAGTTTTCACTAAGTCTGAAAACTGATTGTGTTTCATCGATGTTCGTGTGCTCGGTAGAGTATTTTGTGAACCCTTTTGGCCCCAGGTCATTTTGGGTGTTTTGTTAAGCTTGTTGAGTAGCTCCATGCCATGCTCTTACTTGCCATGTTCAGGTTATGCTTCATGTTGTTTTGCTGCTCCGAAGAGAGCATCGTGGTCTGAAATTTCAGACTAGCGTTAATTTCGCTAAGTCTGAAATCTGTTTTGCTTATTCAGTTTTGCCATGCTTGTTTGGACCCCTTAATGGATGAATTTGCCTATGCCTCAGTCCTGGTGATTTGTTAAGCTTATTGTGTACATCCCTGCCATGCAATTTGTTTTCATGTTTGGTGGCTGTAGCATGTTCATTTCATTGCATTTAGGAGCCTACTTGCTGTAAATCGCAGATCGGTTCGTTTAGTAAAACGCTTGCCATTTCCAAACCGTAGCTCCGATTCCTTTGATCTTTATATCGTTTTCAGGGGATTTCTTCCCCTCTATCCAGTGGCACACTTGGTTTTCCAAGTTGAGGCCAGGTTCATGCATTTCCTGTCACATCTTGCATTTTGCATCCCGCATCGCATCCCGCATAGCATATCATCTTCGCATGTTATTGGTTGCCCTTGCACGTGGTTGATTGTATCCTTGTTGCTTGTTTGTGTTGTTGGGTAGAGCCGGGAGACGAGTTCGCTAACGAGGAGCCCGTTGAGTTTGCTTTTGAGGATCCAGCCAACTCTGACAACTGTGCAGGCAAGATGATCATACCCTCGAAATCACTACTATCTTTGCTATGCTAGTTTGCTCGCTCTTTTGCTTTGCCAATGCTACGATGCCTACCACTTGCTTGTCAGCCTCCCAATTGCCATGATTGAGCCTCTAACCCACCTTTGTCCTAGCAAACCGTTGATTGGCTATGTTACCGCTTTGCTCAGCCCCTTCTTATAGCGTTGCTAGTTGCAGGTGAAGATTGGAGCCGTTCCTTGTTGGAACATTTATTTACTTGTTGGGATATCATTATATTGCTATGTTATCTTAATGCATTTATATACTTGGTAAAGGGTGGAAGGCTCGGCCTCTCGCCTAGTGTTTTGTTCCACTCTTGCCGCCCTAGTTTCCGTCATATCGGTGTTATGTTCCCGGATTGTTGCGTCCCTTACGCGGTTGGGCTATAATGGGAACCCCTTGATAGTTCGCCTTGATTAAAGCTTTTCCAGCAATGCCCAACATTGGTTTTACCATTTGCCACCTAGCCTCTCTTTCCCTTGGGTTTCCGGAGCCCGAGGGTCATCTTATTTTAACCCCCCCCGGGCCAGTGCTCCTCTGAGTGTTGGTCCAACTGTCAGCTGCCGGTGGCCACCAGGGGCAACTCTGGGCTGGCCTACCCGTACCTAGGACAATCTGAGTGTGCCCTGAGAAAGAGATATGTGCAGCTCCTATCGGGATTTGTCGGCACATTCGGGCGGTGTTGCTGGACTAGTTTTGACCTGTCGAATCATCTTGTTGTACCGAGATACCGAGTCTGATCGGTGTGTCTTGGGTGGAGGTCTATTCCTTCGTTGACCGTGAGAGCTTGTTATGGGCTAAGTTGGGACCCCCCTGCAGGGATTGATCTTTCGAAAGCCGTGCCCGCGGTTATGGGCAGATGGGAATTTGTTAATGTCCGGTTGTAGATAACTTGAACCTTAATTAATTAAAATGAATCAACTGAGTGTGTTGCCGTGACGGCCTCTTCTCGGCGGAGTCCGGGAAGTGGACACGGCGTTGGAGTTATGTTTGCGCAGGGTGCTCTCTAGTTTCTCGCTCGTGCTTTGCCTCCTCTTCTCGCGCTTCTTGCGAATAAGTTAGCCACCATACATGCTAGTCGCTTGCTGCAGCTCCACCTATGCATTACCCCTTTCCTACCTATTAAGCTTAATTAGTCTTGATCGCGAGGGTGCGAGATTGCTGAGTCCTTGTGGCTCACAGATTACTATTACACCAGATGCAGGGACAGATGATACCTCTCCGGATGGCGCGCTCGAGCTGAAGTGGGAGTACGACGAGGACTCTCAGCGTTACTATGTGTCTTTTCCTGATGATCAGTAGGGATGCCTATTCGGGGTTAGATTCAGGGCCTTGTCGCTTGTTGGGGGTCTTTTCCATTTTGGCACCGTAGTCGGGCCATGAGTGATTGTATGATGGATGTTATTTATGTACTCTGATGTGACGTGGCGAGTGTAAGCCAACTGTGCTATATTTCCCCTTTATGTTGTATATGTACATGGGTTGTGTAATGATTCCCGACTTGCGACATTGCTTTCAATGCGGCTATGCCTCTAAGTCGTGCCTCGACACGTGGGAGATATAGCCGCATCGAGGGCGTTACAAGTTGGTAATCAGAGCCTTCCCCGACCTTAGGAGCCCCATTGCTTGATCGTTTTTAGCAGCCGAGTTGTGTCTAGAAAAATGTTTTGAGTCCTTAGGAATTATATATCGGAGAGCTTAGGAATTCTTTTTACTTCCCAGTCTCCTCATCGCTCTGGTAAGGCATCCTGACGTAGAGTTTTGACTCTTCTCTTCTCAAATTTCACTAAATTTTTTTTAGGATCACGCGAGTATCTTGGTTTTGTTCCGATGGCTTATGATGAGAATACTGTCTTGGTGCCTCCTATCAGGGGTTTAGTGGACGTGTCCTGGGGAGTTGAGCTCTGAGGTGTTGTCATCATAATTCTATCGTTTCAATTCTGGTATACTTGAGATATGTGCGCGACATCGAAAATCTCCTTTATGTAGTTCGTTGGTGAGATAACCTTGACGCCACCCAGTACTGGGGCGGGAGTTCGGGAGTATCGCCATAACTTGTATAACGGATGCTTTTCGAAGGTTGAGATAGATGGTTTCCGAAGGTTTCTTGGTTATGCGTTGAAGGATGGATGCAGCTGGATGTAGGATTTGCTAGCTTGGGTGAGATATTATGCTTCCCCTGTATCCCCAACACCTGATTGCATAACCGGAAAGTTTTGGGAGTTTCATAGGTGGGAATTCAAGTAGCTCTTAGGATATCTTTCCAACAGATGTATGATGTGAAATTGGGGTTCGACGTCTAGTGGTTCGCCTATTCACGGTCGATTTTACAGTGGCCTCGTTGTGTCTTAAAGAGTCCTTGGCTATGCTGACTCGGGGACGCTTCGTTTGTCATGTGCACTGCCTTGTACATGATGGTGCTGTACGATCGAGCCCGTGTAGGTCCTACCACGAAAACTTCGGACGAAATTTCTATCATGTGTTTGTTCCGGCTTATTCCGCAAGCCAACCCTTGGTTTTATTTCGAGTTGTGGTATTCGTTCTGCTTTGACGTCATATGTTGATTCCATCCCTCGTTGATGTACCTCTTCTACCTGATTCTTCGTGGCTTCGCAATTTAGGAATATGTGACCAGAAGTACATTCGTTCATTTTGTTCGGATGTGAAGACTTTATGTTGCAATTTTCATTCCGTTGGATTCACCTTCAATATTTCTCTATTTGTGTGCTAACGGTGGTCAACCTCTTCAGGATGGCTCCCGCTAAGAGCACCAGCCAGAACCAGAATCAAGATCCGCCGCCACCTCCGCCTCCTCCGGAAGCATGGCAAGCTGTGATGGCCGCTACTAATGCAAATACATAGCTGATCATGCAAATCATCCAAGAGCGGAATCAAAGTAGTCAAGCGAATCAAGGCAACAACCAGAACCATTTTGCAACTCTGAACCAGTTCCTCGCAAATGGTCCAAAGACGTTCAGCAACTGCGTTGAGGCTACCGATGCTGATGATTGGTTAGTCGATCTGGGCAAGCATTTTGAATGCAGCAACGTCAGACCTGAAGATTTCGTCAAGTTCGCGTCTTTCCAGCTCAAGGATCAGGCCGCAGAGTGGTTTCAGCAGTACCGGATTCCAGAGGTGGACGTTTGATCACTTGGGATGATTTCCGTCGTGATTTCCGAGCTCATCACATCCCTCAAAGTGTGAGTGAAAGCAAACGCGAAGAATTATGCAATCTGAAGCAAGGCTCTTTGTCTGTCTATGACTACAACAAGTTGTTCCAGAAGCTCGCCCGTTTTGCCAAGCAGGATGTTCCTGATGAGAAGAGCATGATCTATCAGTTCAGGGGTTGTCTTCGTGAAGAAATTCAACTCGCTCTTGTCCTCTTCAAGCCGCTGAGATACGATGAGTTCTACAACATGGCACTGAAGCAAGAGGCTGCTTAGTTAAGGTGTGATGCTTCCAGGAAGCGAGTCAGAGACACTACACCTTCTTCCTCTACTCAAGTGGCCAAGCAGCAGAAGTATTGGCTTCCTCCTCCTCCGTTCCATCAGCCGTATCAACAGAAGAGCAAAGGTGGCAGTGGTTCATCCCACCCACCCAACCCAGGCTTTCAGAACAAGACTTCGTCTCAAGCTCCAAGATCGAGTGCTCCGTACCACTGTCCGCTCTCAGAGGTCACGTGCAACAAGTGCCAACAGAAGGGTCACTACGCCAACAAGTGTTTCAACCAGAGGCGTCGTCCTCCTCCTCCTCCTCCTGTCAGATCGGCAAGTACAGCTGTGGTCAAGCATAATCCCAAGCACGCCAAGGTCAACTTGATGAACGCAGCTCAGGCAGAGGATTCGTCAGATGTCATCATGGGTAACCTTCCTGTTAATGATATTCCTGCAAAAGTTCTTTTTGACACGGGTGCTTCGCATTGTTTCATCTCAAGGCCATTTACATCTAGGCATGAATTGGTTTCACAAGTTCTGCCTAGCCCATTAGCGGTTGTTTCTCCTGGTAAGCGTATGCAGGCTAACTCCATTGTTCCGGATGTTACAATCACTTTGGGCGATTATAAGTTCTTGGCTTCTCCAACGGTTCTTGGTGATTCTGATATCGATCTTATTCTTGGGATGGACTGGGTCTCTAAACACAAGGCTCACCTCGATTGTGCAGCCAGGCAGATTCAACTGACTCATTCGTCTGAGGACGTAATTGTCTTTGCTGCTCGGGATAATACCATCCGGTTGTTCTCTCTCAATGAGAAGGGTGAATTGGATGCTATCTCGCAGATTCCGGTTGTTTGTGAGTATCAAGACGTCTTCCCAGAAGAACTCCCAGGCATGCCTCCAAACCGTCCGGTTGAATTTGTTATTGAACTTGAGCCCGGTACGGAACCTGTGTGCAAACGTCCCTACAAGCTCGGCCCCGAAGAGTTGAAGGAGTTGAAGAAACAACTCGATGTTCAAGAAAGAATGGGTCTCATTCGGCCTAGTACTTCTCCGTGGGGTTGTGGTGTTCTTTTTGTGAAGAAGAAGGATGGAACGGACCGACTTTGCGTTGATTATCGTCCATTGAACAAGAAGACCATCAAGAACAAATACCCACTTCCCAACATTAATGAGCTGTTTGAACAACTCAAGGGTGCCCAAGTATTCTTCAAGCTTGACCTCCGTATGGGTTATCATCAAATTCGCATTCGTGAGCAAGATATTCCCAAGACGGCGTTCAGAACAAGCTATGGGTCATATGAATACACTGTCATGTCTTTTGGCCTCGCCAACGCTCCTCCGACGTTCTCTCGCATGATGAACTTCATCTTCAACCCCTACACCAATGACTTCGTTTTGGTCTATCTCGACGACATTCTGGTTTTCTCGAAGAACAAGGAAGATCATGCCAAGCACTTGCATTTGGTTCTTGACAAGCTCAGGGAACATCAGTTCTACGCCAAGTTCTCCAAGTGTGAATTTTGGCTCGATGAGGTTCTTTATCTTGGCCATATTATCTCTGCCAAGGGCATTTCCGTGGATCCTGAGAAGGTGTCTGCAATTGTTAATTGGGAACCTCCTCAGAACGTGAAGCAACTCCGTAGCTTCCTCGGTCTCGCAAGCTACTGCCGAAGATTCGTTGAAAACTTTTCCAAGATCGCGAAGCCTCTCTCAAATCTTCTTCAGAAACACGTCAAGTATGTTTGGTCTCCGGAGTGTGATATTGCTTTCAATGCTTTGAAAGAGAAATTGATCACTGCTCCAGTTCTAACTCCGCCTGATGAAACCAAGCCGTACGAGGTCTTTTGTGATACCTCTCTCCAAGGTCTCGGTGCTGTACTGATGCAAGAGAAGAAAGTTGTTGCTTATACCTCTCGCCAGTTGAAGCCTAATGAGAAGAACTACCCCACTCATGATCTTGAGTTGGTGGCAGTTGTGCACGCTTTGTTGACTTGGAGACATCTTCTATTGGGAAGAAAAGTGGACATTTTCACTGATCACAAGAGTCTCAAGTACATCTTCACTCAGCCTAATCTCAACCTCAGGCAAACTCGATGGGTCGAAATGATTCAAGAGTACAATCCGAGTATCGAGTATACTCCAGGCAAGGCTAATGTGATTGCTGACGCTTTGAGCAGAAAAGCATATTGCAACAGTCTGATTCTCAAGCCTTATCAACCCGAGCTTTGTGAAGCTTTCCGCAAACTTAATCTGCAAGTTGTTCCTCAAGGTTTCCTCGCCAACCTTCAAGTTTCTCCTACCTTGGAAGACCAGATTCGCCAAGCCCAGCTTCTTGATGCTATGGTGAAAAAGGTGAAGATTGGTATTGCAAAGAGTCAGTCCAAGTACAAGTGCTACCGACTTGATGACAAGGACACTCTCTTCTTCGAGGATCGAATTGTTGTGCCCAAAGGTGAACTTCGTAAAGTGATCATGAATGAGGCTCACAACTCTCTCCTCTCCATCCACCCTGGTAGCACGAAGATGTATCAAGATCTGAAGCAAACTTATTGGTGGACTTGAATGAAGCACGAGATCGCTCAATTCGTGAATGAATGTGATGTCTGCAGAAGAGTGAAGGCAGAACACCAAAGGCCAGCAGGTCTCCTCCAACCTCTTGCCATTCCAGAATGGAAGTTTGACCACATTGAAATGGACTTCGTGACTGGGTTTCCTAAGTCCAAGCATGGCAATGATGCTATATTCGTTGTCATCGACAAGCTCACTAAAGTGGCTCATTTCCTGCCTATCAAAGAGTCAATCACTGCAGCTCAATTGGCGGAACTCTATACCTCTCGAATTGTCTCTCTGCACGGTATTCCTCAAGTGATATCTTCAGACCGTGGCAGCATCTTTACCTCCAAGTTTTGGGATTCTTTTCAGAAGGCCATGGGCACCAGCATTCGCTTCAGCACTGCTTTCCATCCTCAAACAAGCGGTCAAGTCGAGCATGTCAACCAGATTCTTGAAGATATGCTCAGGGCTTGTGTTATCTCCTTCGGCATGAAGTGGGAGGATTGTCTTCCTTATGCTGAATTCTCGTACAGCAACAGTTTCCAAGCAAGTTCGGGCAAGGCCCCTTTTGAAATTCTGTATGGTAGGAAGTGCCGTACACCTCTCAACTGGTCTGAAACCGGTGAACGTCAGCTGCTGGGTAACGACCTAATCACAGAGGCAGAAGAAATGTGCAAGGTCATTCGTGATAACCTCAAAGCAGCCCAATCCCGCCAGAAGAGCTACTATGATAGTAAGCACCATGATTTGGCTTTCGAGATCGGAGATCATGTTTACCTCCGCCTCTCTCCTATGAAAGGGACTCGTTGCTTCGGTATCAAAGGGAAGCTTGCCCCTAGATACGTCGGACCTTTCAAGATCGTCAGCAAGAGAGGCGACCTCGCCTATCAACTCGAGCTTCCTGCAACCTTTGCCAATGTTCATGATGTGTTCCATGTCTCCCAACTCCGAAAGTGCTTCAAGACGCCTGAGCGCACAGTCAACTTCGAGGACATTGAGCTCCAAGAAGATCTCTCCTATCGTGAGCACCCAGTTGCAATCCTTGAAGAGACTGAACGCAAAACTCGCAACAAGTCAATCAAATTTCTCAAAGTCAAGTGGTCACACCATTCCGACCGTGAAGCTACCTGGGAACGCGAGGATCACCTCCGTTCTGAGTACCCGGAGTTCTTTCAGTCCTTGATCTCGGGATGAGATCTTTTCGTAGTGGTGGAGTGTTGTAATGCCCCATATGTAACTTTCCCAATTTGTACTCCAACTCTTGTCGTTTCCGGCATTAAGTTATATTTATTCCTCGGGTTCGGGTCTTTGTCTCTGTGTGTTATTTTTGTTTTCTTGCATCTCATATCATGTCATCACGTGCATTGCATTTGCATACATGTTCATCTCATGCATTCGAGCATTTTCCCCGTTGTCCGTTTTGCATTCCGGCGCTTCGTTCTCCTCCGGTGGCCATTTCTAGCTTTCTTTCGTGTGTGGGGATTAAACATTTCTGGATTGGACCGAGACTTGCCATGCGGCCTTGGTTTACTACCGGTAGACCGCCTGTCAAGTTTCGGGTCATTTGGACTTCGTTTGATACTCCAACGGTTAACCGAGGGACCGAAAAGGCCTCGTGTGTGTGCAGCCCAACACCCCTCCAATTTGGCCCAAAACCCACCAAACTCTGCTCCATCGTCTCGGTCGTTCGATCACGATCGTGTGGGCGAAAACCGCACCTCATTTGGACTCTCCTAGCTCCCTCTATGCCTATATATAGATCCCCTTCCGAAATCCCGAGTCTCTTCTTCCCCTAACCCTAGATCTATTCCCCGCGCCGCCGCCGGACGAAATTCCCACCGACGGACACGTCCGGCCCTCCCCGCCGCCGCCACGTGTCGCCTCCTCATTGGCTCGCGCCCGCCGCCGCCGCCGCGGGCCGGGGAGCCCGGAGCCGGCCCCCGCGGCCCGGTTCGTCCCGCCGCCGCCCGTGTTCTTCTTCCCCGACGCCGTCGCCTGCTCCGCCCCGCCACCTCGCCGGTGCAGCGCCGGCCGCCGCGCCCGCCATCTCCGGTCGCCGCGGCGCCACCTCGCCTCGACGTCCGAGCCGCCGCTCGCCGCGCCCGGCCGAGCCCCGGCCACCGCGCCTCTCCGCGGCGCCGCTCGCCGTCCCCGGCCACCGCTCCTCGCCCCCCCGAGCTCCGGCTTGACGCCGGCCGCCATCGCCCCACGTCGCGGGCGAGCCGCATCGCCGGATCCGCCTCGGGTGAAAAGTGCCCCGCCGCCGTGAACAGTGTTCGGCCAGATCCAGATCTGGGTTGACCCCCTCTCCCCCGAAACCCTAATTTCCAGTTTTTTTTGTATTCTTTGTCGCATCATAACTTTGCACCCGTGGCTCCGTTTTGGACATATGATATATCAAAATCTTCGTCTCGACGAGTACATCATTTCATTTCATTGGATCATTTGCATTTGAGGTCATCTTGGTGCCCTAAATGCTGTTGGAAGGAGGCATCATGAGTTAAATTGCAGATCCGTTAGCTCTACATTGACTTTTGTCATTTTTGCCATGATTATTGTGTGCATGATATGCCTGTGCCCCTTTGGGATGAATTGTTAAGCTTTTTGTCTTCTTTCCAGAGGTGCCTCCCATGCATTTTTAGGATGTGTGTGTTGTCTTGTGCAAGCTTGCAAAGAGGGGTACCTGAGTTTGCTGATTTCAGGGACTTAGTGAAAATCACTAAGTCTGGGATGTTTTAGTTCACGATGCTATATGTCCAGCTTGTTTCCTAGTGATCCGTGCCTCTTTTGAGGATGATCAGCAAGAGTGACTTGTTATGCTTGTTGTGCTTAATCTATCCATGTCTTTACTTGTTATGTTGGAGCACCCTAGGTTGACTCAATCGAGCTCAACTTTTGCATAGTTGTTAATTTGGGCAGATCGTGAACTCTTTTGCGATTTTGCCGGAGCTATTGCTACTGATACATGCATGCTATGCCATTGTTCTTGCCATGTCTAGATAGCATTTTGTGCCTTCTTTATGGTTATATGCTTGCCTTGCCATGACTTGCACCGTAGTGAGTGCATCGAGCTCGTTCACATGCCTCCGTGAGTTATAATTTCAGCATGTCTCAGTTTTCACTAAGTCTGAAAACTGATTGTGTTTCATCGATGTTCGTGTGCTCGGTAGAGTATTTTGTGAACCCTTTTGGCCCCAGGTCATTTTGGGTGTTTTGTTAAGCTTGTTGAGTAGCTCCATGCCATGCTCTTACTTGCCATGTTCAGTTTATGCTTCATGTTGTTTTGCTGCTCCGAAGAGAGCATCGTGGTCTGAAATTTCAGACTAGCGTTAATTTCGCTAAGTCTGAAATCTGTTTTGCTTATTCAGTTTTGCCATGCTTGTTTGGACCCCTTAATGGATGAATTTGCCTATGCCTCAGTCCTGGTGATTTGTTAAGCTTATTGTGTACATCCCTGCCATGCAATTTGTTTTCATGTTTGGTGGCTGTAGCATGTTCATTTCATTGCATTTAGGAGCCTACTTGCTGTAAATCGCAGATCGGTTCGTTTAGTAAAACGCTTGCCATTTCCAAACCGTAGCTCCGATTCCTTTGATCTTTATATCGTTTTCAGGGGATTTCTTCCCCTCTATCCAGTGGCACACTTGGTTTTCCAAGTTGAGGCCAGGTTCATGCATTTCCTGTCACATCTTGCATTTTGCATCCCGCATCGCATCCCGCATAGCATATCATCTTCGCATGTTATTGGTTGCCCTTGCACGTGGTTGATTGTATCCTTGTTGCTTGTTTGTGTTGTTGGGTAGAGCCGGGAGACGAGTTCGCTAACGAGGAGCCCGTTGAGTTTGCTTTTGAGGATCCAGCCAACTCTGACAACTGTGCAGGCAAGATGATCATACCCTCGAAATCACTACTATCTTTGCTATGCTAGTTTGCTCGCTCTTTTGCTTTGCCAATGCTACGATGCCTACCACTTGCTTGTCAGCCTCCCAATTGCCATGATTGAGCCTCTAACCCACCTTTGTCCTAGCAAACCGTTGATTGGCTATGTTACCGCTTTGCTCAGCCCCTTCTTATAGCGTTGCTAGTTGCAGGTGAAGATTGGAGCCGTTCCTTGTTGGAACATTTATTTACTTGTTGGGATATCATTATATTGCTATGTTATCTTAATGCATTTATATACTTGGTAAAGGGTGGAAGGCTCGGCCTCTCGCCTAGTGTTTTGTTCCACTCTTGCCGCCCTAGTTTCCGTCATATCGGTGTTATGTTCCCGGATTGTTGCGTCCCTTACGCGGTTGGGCTATAATGGGAACCCCTTGATAGTTCGCCTTGATTAAAGCTTTTCCAGCAATGCCCAACATTGGTTTTACCATTTGCCACCTAGCCTCTCTTTCCCTTGGGTTTCCGGAGCCCGAGGGTCATCTTATTTTAACCCCCCCGGGCCAGTGCTCCTCTGAGTGTTGGTCCAACTGTCAGCTGCCGGTGGCCACCAGGGGCAACTCTGGGCTGGCCTACCCGTACCTAGGACAATCTGAGTGTGCCCTGAGAAAGAGATATGTGCAGCTCCTATCGGGATTTGTCGGCACATTCGGGCGGTGTTGCTGGACTAGTTTTGACCTGTCGAATCATCTTGTTGTACCGAGATACCGAGTCTGATCGGTGTGTCTTGGGTGGAGGTCTATTCCTTCGTTGACCGTGAGAGCTTGTTATGGGCTAAGTTGGGACCCCCCTGCAGGGATTGATCTTTCGAAAGCCGTGCCCGCGGTTATGGGCAGATGGGAATTTGTTAATGTCCGGTTGTAGATAACTTGAACCTTAATTAATTAAAATGAATCAACTGAGTGTGTTGCCGTGACGGCCTCTTCTCGGCGGAGTCCGGGAAGTGGACACGGCGTTGGAGTTATGTTTGCGCAGGGTGCTCTCTAGTTTCTCGCTCGTGCTTTGCCTCCTCTTCTCGCGCTTCTTGCGAATAAGTTAGCCACCATACATGCTAGTCGCTTGCTGCAGCTCCACCTATGCATTACCCCTTTCCTACCTATTAAGCTTAATTAGTCTTGATCGCGAGGGTGCGAGATTGCTGAGTCCTTGTGGCTCACAGATTACTATTACACCAGATGCAGGGACAGATGATACCTCTCCGGATGGCGCGCTCGAGCTGAAGTGGGAGTACGACGAGGACTCTCAGCGTTACTATGTGTCTTTTCCTGATGATCAGTAGGGATGCCTATTCGGGGTTAGATTCAGGGCCTTGTCGCTTGTTGGGGGTCTTTTCCATTTTGGCACCGTAGTCGGGCCATGAGTGATTGTATGATGGATGTTATTTATGTACTCTGATGTGACGTGGCGAGTGTAAGCCAACTGTGCTATATTTCCCCTTTATGTTGTATATGTACATGGGTTGTGTAATGATTCCCGACTTGCGACATTGCTTTCAATGCGGCTATGCCTCTAAGTCGTGCCTCGACACGTGGGAGATATAGCCGCATCGAGGGCGTTACAAGTTGGTAATCAGAGCCTTCCCCGACCTTAGGAGCCCCATTGCTTGATCGTTTTTAGCAGCCGAGTTGTGTCTAGAAAAATGTTTTGAGTCCTTAGGAATTATATATCGGAGAGCTTAGGAATTCTTTTTACTTCCCAGTCTCCTCATCGCTCTGGTAAGGCATCCTGACGTAGAGTTTTGACTCTTCTCTTCTCAAATTTCACTAAATTTTTTTTAGGATCACGCGAGTATCTTGGTTTTGTTCCGATGGCTTATGATGAGAATACTGTCTTGGTGCCTCCTATCAGGGGTTTAGTGGACGTGTCCTGGGGAGTTGAGCTCTGAGGTGTTGTCATCATAATTCTATCGTTTCAATTCTGGTATACTTGAGATATGTGCGCGACATCGAAAATCTCCTTTATGTAGTTCGTTGGTGAGATAACCTTGACGCCACCCAGTACTGGGGCGGGAGTTCGGGAGTATCGCCATAACTTGTATAACGGATGCTTTTCGAAGGTTGAGATAGATGGTTTCCGAAGGTTTCTTGGTTATGCGTTGAAGGATGGATGCAGCTGGATGTAGGATTTGCTAGCTTGGGTGAGATATTATGCTTCCCCTGTATCCCCAACACCTGATTGCATAACCGGAAAGTTTTGGGAGTTTCATAGGTGGGAATTCAAGTAGCTCTTAGGATATCTTTCCAACAGATGTATGATGTGAAATTGGGGTTCGACGTCTAGTGGTTCGCCTATTCACGGTCGATTTTACAGTGGCCTCGTTGTGTCTTAAAGAGTCCTTGGCTATGCTGACTCGGGGACGCTTCGTTTGTCATGTGCACTGCCTTGTACATGATGGTGCTGTACGATCGAGCCCGTGTAGGTCCTACCACGAAAACTTCGGACGAAATTTCTATCATGTGTTTGTTCCGGCTTATTCCGCAAGCCAACCCTTGGTTTTATTTCGAGTTGTGGTATTCGTTCTGCTTTGACGTCATATGTTGATTCCATCCCTCGTTGATGTACCTCTTCTACCTGATTCTTCGTGGCTTCGCAATTTAGGAATATGTGACCAGAAGTACATTCGTTCATTTTGTTCGGATGTGAAGACTTTATGTTGCAATTTTCATTCCGTTGGATTCACCTTCAATATTTCTCTATTTGTGTGCTAACGGTGGTCAACCTCTTCAGGATGGCTCCCGCTAAGAGCACCAGCCAGAACCAGAATCAAGATCCGCCGCCACCTCCGCCTCCTCCGGAAGCATGGCAAGCTGTGATGGCCGCTACTAATGCAAATACATAGCTGATCATGCAAATCATCCAAGAGCGGAATCAAAGTAGTCAAGCGAATCAAGGCAACAACCAGAACCATTTTGCAACTCTGAACCAGTTCCTCGCAAATGGTCCAAAGACGTTCAGCAACTGCGTTGAGGCTACCGATGCTGATGATTGGTTAGTCGATCTGGGCAAGCATTTTGAATGCAGCAACGTCAGACCTGAAGATTTTGTCAAGTTCGCGTCTTTCCAGCTCAAGGATCAGGCCGCAGAGTGGTTTCAGCAGTACCGGATTCCAGAGGTGGACGTTTGATCACTTGGGATGATTTCCGTCGTGATTTCCGAGCTCATCACATCCCTCAAAGTGTGAGTGAAAGCAAACGCGAAGAATTATGCAATCTGAAGCAAGGCTCTTTGTCTGTCTATGACTACAACAAGTTGTTCCAGAAGCTCGCCCGTTTTGCCAAGCAGGATGTTCCTGATGAGAAGAGCATGATCTATCAGTTCAGGGGTTGTCTTCGTGAAGAAATTCAACTCGCTCTTGTCCTCTTCAAGCCGCTGAGATACGATGAGTTCTACAACATGGCACTGAAGCAAGAGGCTGCTTAGTTAAGGTGTGATGCTTCCAGGAAGCGAGTCAGAGACACTACACCTTCTTCCTCTACTCAAGTGGCCAAGCAGCAGAAGTATTGGCTTCCTCCTCCTCCGTTCCATCAGCCGTATCAACAGAAGAGCAAAGGTGGCAGTGGTTCATCCCACCCACCCAACCCAGGCTTTCAGAACAAGACTTCGTCTCAAGCTCCAAGATCGAGTGCTCCGTACCACTGTCCGCTCTCAGAGGTCACGTGCAACAAGTGCCAACAGAAGGGTCACTACGCCAACAAGTGTTTCAACCAGAGGCGTCGTCCTCCTCCTCCTCCTCCTGTCAGATCGGCAAGTACAGCTGTGGTCAAGCATAATCCCAAGCACGCCAAGGTCAACTTGATGAACGCAGCTCAGGCAGAGGATTCGTCAGATGTCATCATGGGTAACCTTCCTGTTAATGATATTCCTGCAAAAGTTCTTTTTGACACGGGTGCTTCGCATTGTTTCATCTCAAGGCCATTTACATCTAGGCATGAATTGGTTTCACAAGTTCTGCCTAGCCCATTAGCGGTTGTTTCTCCTGGTAAGCGTATGCAGGCTAACTCCATTGTTCCGGATGTTACAATCACTTTGGGCGATTATAAGTTCTTGGCTTCTCCAACGGTTCTTGGTGATTCTGATATCGATCTTATTCTTGGGATGGACTGGGTCTCTAAACACAAGGCTCACCTCGATTGTGCAGCCAGGCAGATTCAACTGACTCATTCGTCTGAGGACGTAATTGTCTTTGCTGCTCGGGATAATACCATCCGGTTGTTCTCTCTCAATGAGAAGGGTGAATTGGATGCTATCTCGCAGATTCCGGTTGTTTGTGAGTATCAAGACGTCTTCCCAGAAGAACTCCCAGGCATGCCTCCAAACCGTCCGGTTGAATTTGTTATTGAACTTGAGCCCGGTACGGAACCTGTGTGCAAACGTCCCTACAAGCTCGGCCCCGAAGAGTTGAAGGAGTTGAAGAAACAACTCGATGTTCAAGAAAGAATGGGTCTCATTCGGCCTAGTACTTCTCCGTGGGGTTGTGGTGTTCTTTTTGTGAAGAAGAAGGATGGAACGGACCGACTTTGCGTTGATTATCGTCCATTGAACAAGAAGACCATCAAGAACAAATACCCACTTCCCAACATTAATGAGCTGTTTGAACAACTCAAGGGTGCCCAAGTATTCTTCAAGCTTGACCTCCGTATGGGTTATCATCAAATTCGCATTCGTGAGCAAGATATTCCCAAGACGGCGTTCAGAACAAGCTATGGGTCATATGAATACACTGTCATGTCTTTTGGCCTCGCCAACGCTCCTCCGACGTTCTCTCGCATGATGAACTTCATCTTCAACCCCTACACCAATGACTTCGTTTTGGTCTATCTCGACGACATTCTGGTTTTCTCGAAGAACAAGGAAGATCATGCCAAGCACTTGCATTTGGTTCTTGACAAGCTCAGGGAACATCAGTTCTACGCCAAGTTCTCCAAGTGTGAATTTTGGCTCGATGAGGTTCTTTATCTTGGCCATATTATCTCTGCCAAGGGCATTTCCATGGATCCTGAGAAGGTGTCTGCAATTGTTAATTGGGAACCTCCTCAGAACGTGAAGCAACTCCGTAGCTTCCTCGGTCTCGCAAGCTACTGCCGAAGATTCGTTGAAAACTTTTCCAAGATCGCGAAGCCTCTCTCAAATCTTCTTCAGAAACACGTCAAGTATGTTTGGTCTCCGGAGTGTGATATTGCTTTCAATGCTTTGAAAGAGAAATTGATCACTGCTCCAGTTCTAACTCCGCCTGATGAAACCAAGCCGTACGAGGTCTTTTGTGATACCTCTCTCCAAGGTCTCGGTGCTGTACTGATGCAAGAGAAGAAAGTTGTTGCTTATACCTCTCGCCAGTTGAAGCCTAATGAGAAGAACTACCCCACTCATGATCTTGAGTTGGTGGCAGTTGTGCACGCTTTGTTGACTTGGAGACATCTTCTATTGGGAAGAAAAGTGGACATTTTCACTGATCACAAGAGTCTCAAGTACATCTTCACTCAGCCTAATCTCAACCTCAGGCAAACTCGATGGGTCGAAATGATTCAAGAGTACAATCCGAGTATCGAGTATACTCCAGGCAAGGCTAATGTGATTGCTGACGCTTTGAGCAGAAAAGCATATTGCAACAGTCTGATTCTCAAGCCTTATCAACCCGAGCTTTGTGAAGCTTTCCGCAAACTTAATCTGCAAGTTGTTCCTCAAGGTTTCCTCGCCAACCTTCAAGTTTCTCCTACCTTGGAAGACCAGATTCGCCAAGCCCAGCTTCTTGATGCTATGGTGAAAAAGGTGAAGATTGGTATTGCAAAGAGTCAGTCCAAGTACAAGTGCTACCGACTTGATGACAAGGACACTCTCTTCTTCGAGGATCGAATTGTTGTGCCCAAAGGTGAACTTCGTAAAGTGATCATGAATGAGGCTCACAACTCTCTCCTCTCCATCCACCCTGGTAGCACGAAGATGTATCAAGATCTGAAGCAAACTTATTGGTGGACTTGAATGAAGCACGAGATCGCTCAATTCGTGAATGAATGTGATGTCTGCAGAAGAGTGAAGGCAGAACACCAAAGGCCAGCAGGTCTCCTCCAACCTCTTGCCATTCCAGAATGGAAGTTTGACCACATTGAAATGGACTTCGTGACTGGGTTTCCTAAGTCCAAGCATGGCAATGATGCTATATTCGTTGTCATCGACAAGCTCACTAAAGTGGCTCATTTCCTGCCTATCAAAGAGTCAATCACTGCAGCTCAATTGGCGGAACTCTATACCTCTCGAATTGTCTCTCTACACGGTATTCCTCAAGTGATATCTTCAGACCGTGGCAGCATCTTTACCTCCAAGTTTTGGGATTCTTTTCAGAAGGCCATGGGCACCAGCATTCGCTTCAGCACTGCTTTCCATCCTCAAACAAGCGGTCAAGTCGAGCATGTCAACCAGATTCTTGAAGATATGCTCAGGGCTTGTGTTATCTCCTTCGGCATGAAGTGGGAGGATTGTCTTCCTTATGCTGAATTCTCGTACAGCAACAGTTTCCAAGCAAGTTCGGGCAAGGCCCCTTTTGAAATTCTGTATGGTAGGAAGTGCCGTACACCTCTCAACTGGTCTGAAACCGGTGAACGTCAGCTGCTGGGTAACGACCTAATCACAGAGGCAGAAGAAATGTGCAAGGTCATTCGTGATAACCTCAAAGCAGCCCAATCCCGCCAGAAGAGCTACTATGATAGTAAGCACCATGATTTGGCTTTCGAGATCGGAGATCATGTTTACCTCCGCCTCTCTCCTATGAAAGGGACTCGTTGCTTCGGTATCAAAGGGAAGCTTGCCCCTAGATACGTCGGACCTTTCAAGATCGTCAGCAAGAGAGGCGACCTCGCCTATCAACTCGAGCTTCCTGCAACCTTTGCCAATGTTCATGATGTGTTCCATGTCTCCCAACTCCGAAAGTGCTTCAAGACGCCTGAGCGCACAGTCAACTTCGAGGACATTGAGCTCCAAGAAGATCTCTCCTATCGTGAGCACCCAGTTGCAATCCTTGAAGAGACTGAACGCAAAACTCGCAACAAGTCAATCAAATTTCTCAAAGTCAAGTGGTCACACCATTCCGACCGTGAAGCTACCTGGGAACGCGAGGATCACCTCCGTTCTGAGTACCCGGAGTTCTTTCAGTCCTTGATCTCGGGATGAGATCTTTTCGTAGTGGTGGAGTGTTGTAATGCCCCATATGTAACTTTCCCAATTTGTACTCCAACTCTTGTCGTTTCCGGCATTAAGTTATATTTATTCCTCGGGTTCGGGTCTTTGTCTCTGTGTGTTATTTTTGTTTTCTTGCATCTCATATCATGTCATCACGTGCATTGCATTTGCATACATGTTCATCTCATGCATTCGAGCATTTTCCCCGTTGTCCGTTTTGCATTCCGGCGCTTCGTTCTCCTCCGGTGGCCATTTCTAGCTTTCTTTCGTGTGTGGGGATTAAACATTTCTGGATTGGACCGAGACTTGCCATGCGGCCTTGGTTTACTACCGGTAGACCGCCTGTCAAGTTTCGGGTCATTTGGACTTCGTTTGATACTCCAACGGTTAACCGAGGGACCGAAAAGGCCTCGTGTGTGTGCAGCCCAACACCCCTCCAATTTGGCCCAAAACCCACCAAACTCTGCTCCATCGTCTCGGTCGTTCGATCACGATCGTGTGGGCGAAAACCGCACCTCATTTGGACTCTCCTAGCTCCCTCTATGCCTATATATAGATCCCCTTCCGAAATCCCGAGTCTCTTCTTCCCCTAACCCTAGATCTATTCCCCGCGCCGCCGCCGGACGAAATTCCCACCGACGGACACGTCCGGCCCTCCCCGCCGCCGCCACGTGTCGCCTCCTCATTGGCTCGCGCCCGCCGCCGCCGCCGCGGGCCGGGGAGCCCGGAGCCGGCCCCCGCGGCCCGGTTCGTCCCGCCGCCGCCCGTGTTCTTCTTCCCCGACGCCGTCGCCTGCTCCGCCCCGCCACCTCGCCGGTGCAGCGCCGGCCGCCGCGCCCGCCATCTCCGGTCGCCGCGGCGCCACCTCGCCTCGACGTCCGAGCCGCCGCTCGCCGCGCCCGGCCGAGCCCCGGCCACCGCGCCTCTCCGCGGCGCCGCTCGCGTCCCCGGCCACCGCTCCTCGCCCCCCCGAGCTCCGGCTTGACGCCGGCCGCCATCGCCCCACGTCGCGGGCGAGCCGCATCGCCGGATCCGCCTCGGGTGAAAAGTGCCCCGCCGCCGTGAACAGTGTTCGGCCAGATCCAGATCTGGGTTGACCCCCTCTCCCCCGAAACCCTAATTTCCAGTTTTTTTTGTATTCTTTGTCGCATCATAACTTTGCACCCGTGGCTCCGTTTTGGACATATGATATATCAAAATCTTCGTCTCGACGAGTACATCATTTCATTTCATTGGATCATTTGCATTTGAGGTCATCTTGGTGCCCTAAATGCTGTTGGAAGGAGGCATCATGAGTTAAATTGCAGATCCGTTAGCTCTACATTGACTTTTGTCATTTTTGCCATGATTATTGTGTGCATGATATGCCTGTGCCCCTTTGGGATGAATTGTTAAGCTTTTTGTCTTCTTTCCAGAGGTGCCTCCCATGCATTTTTAGGATGTGTGTGTTGTCTTGTGCAAGCTTGCAAAGAGGGGTACCTGAGTTTGCTGATTTCAGGGACTTAGTGAAAATCACTAAGTCTGGGATGTTTTAGTTCACGATGCTATATGTCCAGCTTGTTTCCTAGTGATCCGTGCCTCTTTTGAGGATGATCAGCAAGAGTGACTTGTTATGCTTGTTGTGCTTAATCTATCCATGTCTTTACTTGTTATGTTGGAGCACCCTAGGTTGACTCAATCGAGCTCAACTTTTGCATAGTTGTTAATTTGGGCAGATCGTGAACTCTTTTGCGATTTTGCCGGAGCTATTGCTACTGATACATGCATGCTATGCCATTGTTCTTGCCATGTCTAGATAGCATTTTGTGCCTTCTTTATGGTTATATGCTTGCCTTGCCATGACTTGCACCGTAGTGAGTGCATCGAGCTCGTTCACATGCCTCCGTGAGTTATAATTTCAGCATGTCTCAGTTTTCACTAAGTCTGAAAACTGATTGTGTTTCATCGATGTTCGTGTGCTCGGTAGAGTATTTTGTGAACCCTTTTGGCCCCAGGTCATTTTGGGTGTTTTGTTAAGCTTGTTGAGTAGCTCCATGCCATGCTCTTACTTGCCATGTTCAGGTTATGCTTCATGTTGTTTTGCTGCTCCGAAGAGAGCATCGTGGTCTGAAATTTCAGACTAGCGTTAATTTCGCTAAGTCTGAAATCTGTTTTGCTTATTCAGTTTTGCCATGCTTGTTTGGACCCCTTAATGGATGAATTTGCCTATGCCTCAGTCCTGGTGATTTGTTAAGCTTATTGTGTACATCCCTGCCATGCAATTTGTTTTCATGTTTGGTGGCTGTAGCATGTTCATTTCATTGCATTTAGGAGCCTACTTGCTGTAAATCGCAGATTGGTTCGTTTAGTAAAACGCTTGCCATTTCCAAACCGTAGCTCCGATTCCTTTGATCTTTATATCGTTTTCAGGGGATTTCTTCCCCTCTATCCAGTGGCACACTTGGTTTTCCAAGTTGAGGCCAGGTTCATGCATTTCCTGTCACATCTTGCATTTTGCATCCCGCATCGCATCCCGCATAGCATATCATCTTCGCATGTTATTGGTTGCCCTTGCACGTGGTTGATTGTATCCTTGTTGCTTGTTTGTGTTGTTGGGTAGAGCCGGGAGACGAGTTCGCTAACAAGGAGCCCGTTGAGTTTGCTTTTGAGGATCCAGCCAACTCTGACAACTGTGCAGGCAAGATGATCATACCCTCGAAATCACTACTATCTTTGCTATGCTAGTTTGCTCGCTCTTTTGCTTTGCCAATGCTACGATGCCTACCACTTGCTTGTCAGCCTCCCAATTGCCATGATTGAGCCTCTAACCCACCTTTGTCCTAGCAAACCGTTGATTGGCTATGTTACCGCTTTGCTCAGCCCCTTCTTATAGCGTTGCTAGTTGCAGGTGAAGATTGGAGCCGTTCCTTGTTGGAACATTTATTTACTTGTTGGGATATCATTATATTGCTATGTTATCTTAATGCATTTATATACTTGGTAAAGGGTGGAAGGCTCGGCCTCTCGCCTAGTGTTTTGTTCCACTCTTGCCGCCCTAGTTTCCGTCATATCGGTGTTATGTTCCCGGATTGTTGCGTCCCTTACGCGGTTGGGCTATAATGGGAACCCCTTGATAGTTCGCCTTGATTAAAGCTTTTCCAGCAATGCCCAACATTGGTTTTACCATTTGCCACCTAGCCTCTCTTTCCCTTGGGTTTCCGGAGCCCGAGGGTCATCTTATTTTAACCCCCCCGGGCCAGTGCTCCTCTGAGTGTTGGTCCAACTGTCAGCTGCCGGTGGCCACCAGGGGCAACTCTGGGCTGGCCTACCCGTACCTAGGACAATCTGAGTGTGCCCTGAGAAAGAGATATGTGCAGCTCCTATCGGGATTTGTCGGCACATTCGGGCGGTGTTGCTGGACTAGTTTTGACCTGTCGAATCATCTTGTTGTACCGAGATACCGAGTCTGATCGGTGTGTCTTGGGTGGAGGTCTATTCCTTCGTTGACCGTGAGAGCTTGTTATGGGCTAAGTTGGGACCCCCCTGCAGGGATTGATCTTTCGAAAGCCGTGCCCGCGGTTATGGGCAGATGGGAATTTGTTAATGTCCGGTTGTAGATAACTTGAACCTTAATTAATTAAAATGAATCAACTGAGTGTGTTGCCGTGACGGCCTCTTCTCGGCGGAGTCCGGGAAGTGGACACGGCGTTGGAGTTATGTTTGCGCAGGGTGCTCTCTAGTTTCTCGCTCGTGCTTTGCCTCCTCTTCTCGCGCTCCTTGCGAATAAGTTAGCCACCATACATGCTAGTCGCTTGCTGCAGCTCCACCTATGCATTACCCCTTTCCTACCTATTAAGCTTAAATAGTCTTGATCGCGAGGGTGCGAGATTGCTGAGTCCTTCTGGCTCACAGATTACTATTACACCAGATGCAGGGACAGATGATACCTCTCCGGATGGCGCACTCGAGCTGAAGTGGGAGTACGACGAGGACTCTCAGCGTTACTATGTGTCTTTTCCTGATGATCAGTAGGGATGCCTATTCGGGGTTAGATTCAGGGCCTTGTCGCTTGTTGGGGGTCTTTTCCATTTTGGCGCCATAGTCGGGCCATGAGTGATTGTATGATGGATGTTATTTATGTACTCTGATGTGACGTGGCGAGTGTAAGCCAACTATGCTATATTTCCCCTTTATGTTGTATATGTACATGGGTTGTGTAATGATTCCCGACTTGCGACATTGCTTTCAATGCGGCTATGCCTCTAAGTCGTGCCTCTACACGTGGGAGATATAGCCGCATCGAGGGCGTTACACTGCCCACGAGGGTGGAGGGCGCGCCCTACCCCCTGGGCGCGCCCCCTGCCTCGTGGGCCCACGGTGGCCCTCCTCCACTTATCCTTTCACCCATACACTTCTTCCTCCCCCAAACACGAATAAATAGCTCAAACCCGAGTCCAAGCTCGTTTTGCTGCCATTTTCGATCTCCTTGCTCAAAGCACCTCTCACAAAACTGCTTGGGGAGATTGTTCCTTGGTATGCGACTCCTCCATTGGTCCAATTAGTTTTTGTTCTAGTGCTTTATTCATTGCAAATTTTTGCTGCTTAGGTGACCCTGTTCTTGTGCTTGCATGTCAAATTTATATGGTCAAAAGTAGTTTTGATGCATGATATAGGCTCTAGGCACTTGTAGGGGTAGTTGCTATCAATATTATTGAGTTTGGTTTACTTTTATTTTGAAGTTGCTAAAAATTTCAGAATTTTTCAGAAAATGATGAAGAGACTTTTGAGGGGCTCGTCGAGCCGAAACTCGAAGGAAAAGGCACCGAAGCCTAAGTATAATCTGCCTCGCACCACGGAGGTTCGGTCATGTGAATGGCCTTCCGATGATTTCTTGAGAGCAGCCGGGATTTATGAAGATTTTTATGAAATGGCTAAGAATGCAGGCCTCACCGCTTTCCTCCATGACCAACGCGATCAGTATCTCTTACTCACAAATATCTTTGTGCAAAACTTTCATTTCCATTCTAGGAACTCACCACCTACGGTGGAGTTTCATTTATATGATGAGCATAAGGAGATGTCACTTTATGATTTTTGTCGGGTTTGTTTAGTCCCTTTCGAGGGCAAGACAGAGGAACCACATCGCGAGGATGTGGATGGGTTTATTGATACTATCACTGTAGGGGAAACAAGGAAGGTTTCCGATGCACGAATCACTAGCATACATTTTCCTATTTTACGCTATTTTGCATTATTTGCTAGTCGTTGTTTAATTGGTCACGGAAACTGTGCAAACCTTAGTGTCCCTGATATTATTATTTTGCTCCACGGTTTATACGGTGACAACTCTGTTAGTATGGGCGGCATTATTGCTAAACGGTTAAGTCTGAACCGTACAAAGGGGCCCATCTTTGGAGGCATCTATGCTTCACGCCTACCTGCACATTTTAACATACCTATTAGGCATTATGAGAAGGAAGAAAAAGTACCGCCTCGTGTTTATTTAGACTATAAAAGTATGGTGGCACATGATTTTATTGTTAAGAATAGGGAAGGGGAGCTTAAATACAAATTGTTCTTTGATAAACATCATCCTAAGACTATTACCCTGCCTGCTCCTTCTTTGTTTGATTTATCTGCAGGCCAGTACCTTGTTCCGTTAGAGGCTATTCACGCCTACCGGAACCCTGCACTAGCCATGGAGCCAGAGCCAGAACCACAAGTTGATCCTTCACGACAATCTAATTACCAGTGGGATCCGGAGATGATTGCCAACCAGTGGCAATCGGAGTCTTCTTCTTCTTCGCAGTACGACCACAACTATTATTATGGATATCCGCTAGGCCAGCCGTGGCCATAGACCAACTTAGGCCAAAAGCCTAAGCTTGGGGGAGTATGTATTTCCCACCGACATTACATTCATGTTCACACACTCACTGCTAGATGTCGGTGCTCATACTTTTTCATTGTATCATCCATGCTAGTTTATTTTCCTTTTTATGCTTCCTTCTTGTGTGTTTAATAAACCTTAAGAAAAACCAAAAAATTAGTTGTAGCTTTTAATTAGTTTATTTTCCATGCTTGTAGTAGTAATTAAAAAGAAAATCCAAAAAGATTTCATGTTCTTCTTTTGCTTGTTGGGAGCTTTCCCGTGTAAATAGTTTTATTTCTTTTTTTGGGGGTCGATAGGAGAACACCATAATTAAGTTATCGAAGTGGATCTTATATGCATTATTGTTGATCTGACAAAAGAGCCCATATTGCCTTGTCTTCTCCTGTTTATTGAATGCTTGCAGCTTCCAGCTTAGTCCAATGCACGTGCACTATTATTATTATTCACATCGTTCGGTCATGCAAGTGAAAGGCAATTATGATGATATATGACGGACTGACTGAGATGAGAAAGGCTGGTATGAACTCGACCTCTTTTGTTTTTGTAAATATGATTAGTTCATCGTTCCTGATTCAGCCTATTATGAATAAACATGTTTGCAATGACAACTAGAGATCATAGTGCTTATGCCATGCTTGATTAGCTATGAGTTATAATGGTTTACCTTGCGTGCCAACATGCTATTAAAATGGTTATGATGTGGTATGATAGGGTATTATCCTCCTCTGAATGATTTAAGTGACTTGACTTGGCACATGTTTATGCATGTAGTTGAAACAAAATCAACATGGCCTTCACGATATTTATGTTCATGGTGGATTATATCCTACTCATGCTTGCATTCGGTGTTGATTAATTTTAATGCATGTTAATGACTGTTGTCGCTCTCTAGCTGGTCGCTTCCCAGTCTTTTGCTAGCCTTCACCTGTACTAAGCGGGAATACTGCTTGTGCGTCCAACCCCATAAACCCCAAAGTTATTCCAAATGAGTCCACTATACCTACCTATATACGGTATCTACTTGCCATTCCAAGTAAACTTGTATGTGCCAAACTCTAAATCTTCAAATAAATATCCTGTTTTGTATGCTCGAATAGCTCATGTATCAACTAGGGCTGTCCGTATCTTCCATGTTAGGCGGGTTATTCTCAAGAGGAGTGGACTCCGCTCCTCACTCGCGAGATAAATGGCTGGTCACCGGGATGCCCAGTCCCATGCTTTATGCAAACTAAATCAAAATAATTGCAAACAAAACTCCCCTGGGACTCTTGTTAGTTGGAGGCACTCGTTGTTTCGAGCAAGCCATGGATTGCTGCTTGTTGGTGGAAGGGGGAGTATAAACTTTACCATTCTGTTTGGGAACCGCCTATAATGTGTGTAGCATGGAAGATATTGCCATCTCTTGGTTGTTATGTTGACAATGAAAGTATACTGCTCAAAATATTATTCACCTCTGTTTCAAAATCGAGCTCTGGCACCTCTACAAATCCATGCTTCCCTCCGCGAAGGGCCTATCTATTTACTTTTATGCCGAGTCATCATCCTCTTATTAAAAAGCACCAGTTGGAGAGCACCTCTGTCATTTGCATTCATTACTGTTAGCTTACATTGAGTATGACTTGACCGGATCTCTTTTACCATGAATTACAATGTCTAGTCAGTCCTTGATCTTTAAAGGTGCTCTGCATTTATGTTTTGCGGTCTCAGAAAGGGCTAGCGAGATACCATCATGTTATATCATATTATGATTGTTTTCAGAAAGTGTTGTCATCTGAGATTTATTATTATGGCTCGCTAGTTGATTATGCCATTGATATGAGTAAACTTGAGACCTATGCGTTATTGTGAATGTGGTTAGTTATAATCTTTGCTGAAAACTTGAATGCTGGCTTTACATATTTACAACAACAAGAGCAAGCAGAGTTTGTAAAAGTTTTTCTTTATCACTTTCAGTTTATCAACTGAATTGCTTGAGGACAAGCAAAGGTTTAAGCTTGGGGGAGTTGATACGTCTCCGTCGTATCTACTTTTCCAAATACTTTTGCCCTTGTTTTGGACTCTAATTTGCATGATTTGAATGGAACTAACCCGGACTAACGCTGTTTTCGGCAGAATTACCATGGTGTTATTTATGTGTAGAAACAAATGTTCTCGGAATGACCTGAAACTTCACGGAGCAACTTTTTGGAAAATATAAAAAATACCTGCAAAAGATGAAGGCCAGGGGGCCCACCACTTGTCCACGAGGGTGGGGGGCGCGCCCCCTACCTCATGGGCCCCCTGGTGCTCCTCCGACTCCAACTCCAACTCTATATATTGTGTCTCGGGGAGAAAAAACAGAGAGAAGGATTCATCGCGTTTTACGATATGGAGCTGCCGCCAAGCCCTAAAACCTCTCAGGAGGGCTGATCTGGAGTCCCTTCGGGGCTCCGGAGAGGGGAATCCATCGCCATCGTCATCATCAACCATCCTCCATCACCTCGTCATCATCAACCATCCTCCATCACCGATTTCATGATGCTCACCGCCGTGCGTGAGTAATTCCATCGTAGGCTTGCTGGACGGTGATGGGTTGGATGAGATTTATCATGTAATCGAGTTAGTTTTGTTAGGGTTTGATCCCTGGTAACCACTATGTTTTGAGATTGATGTTGCTATGACTTTGCTATGCTTAATGCTTGTCACTAGGGCCCGAGTGCCATGATTTCAGATCTGAACCTATTATGTTTTCATCAATATATGAGAGTTCTTGATCCTATCTTGCAAGTTTATAGTCACCTATTATGTGTTATGATCCGTTAACCCCGAAGTGAAAATAATAGGGATACTTACCAGTGATGACCGTAGTTTGAGGAGTTCATGCATTCACTATGTGTTAATGCTTTGTTCCGGTACTCTATTGAAAGGAGGCCTTAATATCCCTTAGTTTCCGTAAGGACCCCGCTGCCACGGGAGGGTAGGTGTAACACCCACGATGCGGCTATGCCTCTAAGTCGTGCTTCGACACGTGGGAGATATAGCTGCATCGTGGGTGTTACAAGTTGGTATCAGAGCCTTCCCCGACTTAGGAGTCCCCTCCTTGATCGAATCGTTGGCGTTGTTGAGTCTAGAAAAATGTTTTGAATCTTATAGGATTATATATATCGGTGAGTAGGATTGTTTTTACTCCTCAGTCCCTTCGTCGCTCTGGTGAGGCCTCCTGACGTAGAGTTTTGACTCATCTCTTCTCAAATTTCATGAATTTTTTTAGGATCACCCGGGTATCTTGGAATCGTTCCGATGGTTTTGTGACGAGAACATTGTTCTTGGTGCCTCTTGACATTTAGGGGTTGTGGCAGTGTCCCGGGGAGTTGAGCTCCGAGGTGTTGTCGTCACAATTTTATCGTTGCAGTTCTGGAATACCAGAGTTTCCCCGACATCGAAAATCTCTTTTATGAAGTTGTTGGTGAGATAACCTCGACGCCACCCAGTACTGGGGCGGGAGTTCGGGAGTATTGACATAACTCGTATAACGGATGCTTTTCAAAGGTTGAGGTAGATGATTTCCGAAGGTTTCTTGGTTATGTGTTGAAGGATGGATACAACTGGATGTACGATTTGCTAGTTTTGGGTGAGATATTATGCTTCCCCTGTATCCCCAACACCTGATTGCATAACCGGAAAGTTTCGGGAGTTTCATAGGTGGGAATTCATGTAGCTCTAGTATTTCTTCCGCAGATATTTGGTTTGTGATTGGGTAATCCTTACCAATTATTTGTTCATATCCGTACCTTGTTGTTTTATTCATCTATCTCTATCTAAGTGGCTTCTCAATTTATGGAAGTGTGATCTTTACTTTGGAATTCATTCATTCATTCTTGTTCAAATGTTAAGGCTATATGTTGCAATTTCGGTCCATTGATTCAGCTTGAGTATATGTCTTTCAAGATGCTAACGGATGTCACCCTCTTCAGGATGGCTCCCCCAACGCATCTGAATCCGGAACCTCCGCCACCACCTCCACCTCCGGAGGCATGGCAAGCTGTGATGGCCGCTACCAACGCCAACACACAGATGATTATGCAACTCTTGGAAGAGCGCAACCAAGGAAATCAAGGCCATGGCAACAATCAAACTCACTTTGCTACCCTCAACCAGTTCCTCGCAAACTAGCCGAAGTCTTTTAGTAACTGTGTCGAGGCCACAGACGCTGACAATTGGCTCGTGGATATCTGCAAAATTTTTGAGTGTAGCAACGTCAGGCCTGAGGACTTTGTCAAGTTTGCTTCTTTCCAACTCAAAGACCAAGCTGCTGAGTGGTATCAACAACACAAAGATTCCAGAGGAGGTCGTGTGATTACCTGGGATGATTTCCGCCAAGAATTCAAAGCTCACCACATTCCTCAGAGTGTTGTTGAGAGTAAGCATGAGCAGTTCCGCAACCTGAAGCAAGGCAGCTTGTCTGTTTACCAATACAACATCCTGTTCCAGAGGCTCGCTCGCTTCGCCAAGCAAGACGTCCCCGACGAGAAGAGCATGCTTTATCAGTTCAGAGGCGGCCTCAGAGAAGATCTGCAACTAGCCCTCGTGCTTTTTGAGCCGAAAAAGTATGATGAGTTCTACAACATGGCATTAAAGCAAGAGGCTGCTCAGCTCAAGTGTGATGCATCTAAGAAGAGAGTCAGGGATGCAATTCCTTCTTCTTCTTCTTCAACTCAAGTGGCAACTAAGCAGCAAAAGTACTGGTTGCCTCCTCCTCCTCCGTTCCGTCAGCCTTATCAGCAGAAGAGCAAAGGTGGCAATGGATCTTCCCACCCACCCAACCCAGGCTTTCAGAACAAAGCTTCGTCTCATGCTCCAAGGTTAAGTGCTCCGTATCACCGGCTGCTCTCAGAGGTTACGTGCAACAAGTGTCAGCAGAAGGGTCACTATGCAAACAAATGCTTCAACCAGAGGCGTCTTCCGCCCCCTCCTCCCGTGAGATCTGCCAGCAATGCAGTGGTCAAGCATAATCCCAAGTTTGCAAAGGTCAACATGATGAACGCAGCTCAGGCAGAGGACTGTCCAGAAGTGATCATGGGTAACCTTACTGTTAATGATATTCCTGCAAAAGTCCTTTTTGATACTGGTGCATCGCTTTCTTTCATTTCAAGACCTTTTGTTGCCAAGCATGAGTTTGTGACCGAAAAGATTCCTTTCCCGTTAAAGATTGTGTCCCCGGGCAAGCAAATGACATCTAACAATTGCGTCCCGGATGTTTCTATCAAGATGGGCGACTATAAGTTTCTATCCTCTCCAATTGTTCTTGGTGACTTGAATATTGATCTAATTCTCAGCATGGACTGGCTTTCTAAGCACAAGGCTCAGCTTGATTGTGCTGCCAGGCAGATTCAATTGACACACTCGTCTAAGGATGTGATCATCTTTGCCGCTCGTGATGATACCATTCGACTATTTTCTCTCAACGAGAAGGGTGAGTTGGATGCCATCTCTCAGATTCCAGTCATTTGTGAATATCAAGACGTCTTTCCAGAAGAGCTTCCAGGAATGCCTCCTCACCGGCCAGTGGAATTCGTCATCGATCTTGAGCCTGGCACGGAACCTGTTTGTAAACGTCCTTACAAGCTTGGACCGAAAGAGTTGAAGGAGCTGAAGAAACAACTCGGTGAACAAGAATGTATGGGTCTGATCCGATCGAGTTCTTCTCCTTGGGGTTGTGGTGTTCTTTTTGTCAAGAAGAAGGATGGCACGGACCTAATTTGTGTCGACTACCACCCATTGAACAAGAAGACCACAAAGAACAAGTACCCACTTCCCAACATCAACGAGCTTTTCGAACAACTCAAAGGTGCTCAAGTATTCTCCAATCTTGACCTCCGTATGGGCTATCATCAGATTCACATTCGTGAACAAGATATCCCCAAGACAGCTTTCAGAACAAGCTATGGTTCTTATGAATACACTGTCATGTCTTTCGGCCTTGTCAATGCTCCTCCAACATTCTCTCGTATGATGAACTTCATCTTCAACCCTTACACAAATGACTTTGTCTTGGTCTATCTCGATGATATTTTGGTCTTTTCCAAGAACAAGGAGGATCATGCCAAGCACTTGAGATTTGTACTCTACAAACTCAGAGAACATCAGTTCTACGTGAAGTTTTCAAAGTGCGAGTTTTGGCTCGATGAGGTTCTCTACCTTGGGCATATCATCTCCGCCAAGGGCATAGCTGTTAATCCTGAGAAGGTGTCTGCAATTGTGAATTGGGAACCGCCTCAGAATGTGAAGCAACTCCGCAACTCCCTTGGGCTCGCAAGCTATTGTCGAAGATTCATTGAGAATTTCTCTAAGATCGCGAAGCCTCTTTCCAACCTCCTCCAGAAGCGTGTGAAGTATGTCTGGACGCCTGAATGTGATGTGGATTTCAACACCCTCAAAGAGAAGTTAGTCACCACTCCAGTTCTGACTCCTCCTGATGAATCCAAACCATTCGAGGTTTTCTGTGATGCTTCCCTGCAAGGTCTCGGTGCTGTGTTAATGCAAGAGAAGAAAGTTGTGGCCTATACCTCTCGCCAGTTGAAACCAACGAAAAGAACTACCCCACTCATGAACTCGAGTTGGCGGTAGTTGTCCATGCTCTTTTAACATGGAGACATCTCTTGTTGGGAAGGAAAGTGGACATCTTCACTGATCATAAGAGTCTCAAGTACATCTTCACTCAGCCCAACCTCAACCTCAGGCAGACTCGTTGGGTCAAAATGATTCAAGAGTATAACCCGAGTATTGAATACACTCCGGGCAAGGCCAATGTCATTGCTGATGCTTTGAGCAGGAAGGCTTACTGCAACAGTTTGATTCTCAAGCCCTTCCAACTGGATCTTTGTGAATCCGCAAAATTAATCTCCAAGTTGTTCCTCAAGGATTCCTTGCCAACCTCCAAGTATCTCCTACTTTGGAAGATGAGATTCGTGAGGCTCAACTTCTTGATGCTATGGTAAAGAATGTGAAGATTGGGATTGCCAAGAGCCAACCCAAGTACAGGTGCTATCGCCTTGATGACAAAGATACTCTTTTCTTCGAGGATCGAATTGTTGTTCCTAAGGGTGACCTTCGTAAAGTCATTATGAACGAGGCTCACAATTCACTCCTATCTATTCATCCTGGAAGTACAAAGATGTACCATGAACTCAAGCAGTCGTATTGGTGGACTCGAATGAAGCACGAGATTGCTCAGTTTGTGAATGAATGTGATGTCTGCAGAAGAGTGAAAGCAGAACACCAACGACCAGCTGGTCTCCTCCAACCTCTTGCCATTCCAGAATGGAAGTTTGACCATATTGAGATGGACTTCATGACTGGATTTCCCAAGTCCAAGCGTGGCAATGATGCTATCTTTGTTGTCATCGACAAGCTCACTAAAGTGGATCATTTTCTTCCTATCAAAGAATCTATCATAGCAGCTCAGTTGGCAGAGCTATATACCTCCAGGATTGTCTCTTTGCACGTCATTCTGTAGTTGATATCTTCAGATCGTGGAATCATCTTTACCTCTAAGTTCTGGGATTCCTTCCAGAAGGCCATGGGCACCAACATTCGCTTCAGCACAGCCTTTCATCCTCAAACTAGTGGCCAAGTCGAGTGAGTAAATCAAATTCTTGAAGATATGCTCAGGGCATGTGTCATTTCTTTCGGTATGAAGTGGGAAGATTGTCTTTCATATGCCGAGTTCTCCTACAACAATAGCTTCCAAGCGAGTTCGGGCAAGGCCCCATTCGAGATTCTTCATGGCAGAAAGTGTCGTACTCCGCTTAATTGGTCAGAGACTGGTGAACGCCAACTTCTTGGCAATGACTTGATCACAGAGGCTGAAGAAATGTGCAAAGTCAGTCGTGAAAATCTCAAAGCCGCGCAATCGTGCCAGAAGAGTTACCATGATAGCAAGCATCGTGACTTGGCTTTCGAGATCGGAGACCATGTCTACCTCCGCGTCTCTCCAATGAAAGGTACTCGTCGCTTCGGTATCAAAGGGAAGCTTTCCCCTAGATACGTGGGTCCTTTCAAGATCATTAGCAAAAGAGGCGATCTCACCTATCAACTTGAGCTTCCATCCAACTTTGTAGACATGCACGATGTGTTTCACATGTCTCAGCTTTGCAAGTGTTTCAAGACTCCTGACCGCACCATCGACTTCAAAGAGATTGATCTCCAAGAAGACCTGTCTTATCATGAGCATCCCGTTGCTATTCTTGAAGAAACCGAGCGCAAGACTCGCAACAAGTCTATCAAATTCCTGAAAGTGAAGTGGTCACACCATTCCGACCGTGAAGCCACCTGGGAACGCGAGGACCACCTCCGTTCCGAATATCCGGAGTTTTTCCAGTCCTAGATCTCGGGACGAGATACCTTCGTAGTGGTGGAGTGTTGTAACACCCCGTTTGTAACTCGCCATATTTGTATTCCAACTCTTGCCATCTTCGGCTCTAAGTTATGATATTCCCTCGTGGTTGGGTTTTGTCTTCGTTTTGCATTTTGTCCATGTCATGCATCTTATATCATGTCATCATGTGCATCGCATTTGCATACGTGTTCGTCTCATGCATCCGAGCATTTTCCCCGTTGTCCGTTTTGCGATCCGGCACTCCTATGTCCTCCGGCGTCCCCTTTTGCCTCTTTTCATGTGCGAGTGTTAAACATTCTCGAATTGGACCGAGATTTGCCAAGCGGCCTTGGTTCACTACTGATAGACCGCCTGTCAAGTTTCGTGCCATTTGGAGTTCGTTTGATACTCCAACGGTTAACCGAGGAACCGTAAAGGCCTCGTGTGTGTTGCAGCCCAACACCCCTCCAAAGTGGCCCAAAACCCATCCAACCCCCCTCCATCCTCTCGGTCGTTCGATCACGATCGCGTGACCGAAAACCGCACCTCATTTGGACTCTCCTAGCTCCCAGAATCTATAAATACACCTCCCCCTCCAAAATTCGCGGATAAACCCTAGCTCTCCCTCTCCTCTCCGCGCCGGACACATCCGGATGGCGCCGGATGCGTCCGCCACCGCGCCCCGTCCACTCGCAGGCCGCCACGTGGCAGCCTGTGCCCACTTCCCCGCCGAAGCCTATCGGGCCCGTCTCCGGCCCCCGCGGCCCGCTCCGCCCCGCCAACGCCCGTACGCTGCGCCGCGCGCCCGCTCTCCTCCTCGCAGCCCGGCGCCGCCGCGGCATCACCGCGCCGCCGCAGGCACCATCGCCGGCCGCCGTCGAAGCCGGCGTTCCCCGCTGCCCGAGGTCGCCGCCCGCCGACGCCAGGCGCCTCCCCAGCGCCCTCCGCCGCCACCTCGCTCGCTGCTCCGGCCACCGCCTCTTCCTCGACTCCGGCCGCCGGCGAACCTCCTCCCCGACGAACCTTATATTTTTTCCGGTTTGCAACATTTTCTTGCACTATTCATCATGTCATAACTTTGCATCCGTAGCTCCATTTTGCGCGTGCCATATATCAAAATGTTCGTTAGGATGTCCTCTTCATTTTGTTCCATTGCACCATGCTTGTTTGAGTCCATCTTGATGCCTAAAATGCTGTTGCAAGAGTGATATAAAATGTTAGTTTCTATTTCTTAACAGATTATGGGCATTTGTCATTTTTGCCATGATTATTGTGTGCCTCCTATGAACTTGAGCCCTACATGAGTTTTGGGCTATGCCATGCCATCTTTACAGGGGTGTATGCCATGTATTTTTGTGATCAATTTGGTGACTAGCACAAGCATGCAAAGTAGCTCTCATGATGTTGCTGATTTCAGGGACTTAGAATTTCACTAAGTCATTTCCCTGATGTTATTTTTATGCCATGTTTTCATGTTTTTACAGAGTGATCCATGCCTCTTTTGAGCATGTTCAGTAAGGATGATTTGAGCATATTGTTATGTTCTATCCATTCATGTCTTTGTTTGCATTTATGGAGTACCCTGGCTTGACTCAATCTTGCTCTACTTTTGCTATAAATAGTTCCTGGCAGATTGGTTACATGTTAATCAATTTTGCGAAGGTTGTTGTAGTTGATCCATGCATGCTATGAGATTTTTCTTGCCATGTTTAGCTTATTGAACATGTCTTCTTGTTGGGTGTATGATTAGTTTGTCATGCAATGCCTTGTGGTGAGTGCATCGAGCTCGCAAACATGCCTACATAACTCTATTTTTGCCATGTCCAGTTTTTCTGCTAAGTCTGAATCTGTTAACGAAACTTGCTATGTTTACATGGGTGCCATCATATCTTCTGATCCTTTTTGGCTTATGGTTAGTACGGGACTTTTGTTATATGCTTTGAGTAGTTTCAAGCCATGCCTTGCTTTGCTATGTTCTGATCCTGTAGCATGTTGTTGTCTTGCTCTAAACATTGCTTCCTGATGTTAATTCCTAGCATGTTGTTATTTTCACTAAGTCTGTGATGTTGTCATCTTTTGCACTTTTGCCATGCTTGTTTGAACCTACTATTGTGTGATTTAGTCGTAGCTCAGTGTTCATGTTTCGTCAAGCATCTTGAGTAGTTCACTGCCATGTGCTTTGTTGCTATGTTAGAGTGCAGTAGCTTAGTTTCTTGTTGCATTCTAGATGGCATCGTGCTGTTAATCGCAGAATCGTGCCATTATTGTTTTGTTTGCCATTTGCAAACCGTGCATCCGATTTCGGTGATCTTTATATCGATTTCGACCGAAATCAACTCATCTTTCCAGCGGCGCACTTGGGTTGCCAAGTTGAGTCCTGGTTCAATCTTTCCCTTCCGAAGCACGCATATGCATTGCATATTACATCCCGCATATCATGCCATGTTTTGCATCATGTTGCTTGTGCATTGCACCGTGATTGATTGTGTTTGCCTTTGCTTGTGTTCTTAACTTGGGTAGAGCCGGGAGACGAGTATGTGATCGAGGAACCCGTTGAGTATGCTTACGAGGATCAAGCTTACGTCAACTCGGAGAACTTTGCAGGCAAGATGACCACACCCTCGAAATCACTTCTATCTTTGCTTGCTAGTTTCTCGCTCTATTGCTATGCCTATGCCGTGATACCTACCACATGCTTTATCATGCCTCCCACATTGCCATGTCAAACCTCTAACCCACCTTGTCCTAGCAAACCGTTGTTTGGCTATGTTACCGATTTGCTCAGCCCCTCTTATAGCGCTGCTAGTTGCAGGTGAAGATTGGAGTTTGTTCCTTGTTGGAACATGTTTATTATTGGGATATCATTATTATATCTTGTTTACTTCAATGCATCTATATACTTGGTAAAGGGTGGAAGGCTCAGCCTTATGCCTGGTGTTTTGTTCCACTCTTGCTGCCTTAGTTTCCGTCATACCGGTGTTATGTTCCTTGATTTTGCATTCCTTACGCGGTTGGGTTATAATGGGAACCCCTTGACAGTTCACCTTGAATAAAAATCCTCTAGCAAAGCCCAACCTTGGTTTTACCATTTGCCACCTAAGCCTTTTTCCATTGGGTTCTGCAGACTCAAGGGTCATCTTTATTTTAAACCCCCAGGCCAGTGCTCCTCTGAGTGTTGGTCCAAAACAGAGCCACTTGCAGCGCCACCTCGGGGAAACTTGAGGGTTGGTTTTAGTTGTATGTAGTGTTCATCTGGTGTGACCTGAGAACAAGATACGTGCGACTCCTATTGGGATTTGTCGGCACATTGGGCGACTTTGCTGGTCTTGTATTGCCATTGTCGAAATGTCTTGTAACCGGGATTCCGAGTCTGATCGGGTCGTCCTGGGAGAAGGAATATCCTGCGTTGACCGTGTGAGCTTGTGATGGGCTAAGTTGGGACACCCCTGTAGGGATTTGAACTTTTGAAAGCCGTGCCCGCGGTTATGGGCAGATGGGAATTTGTTAATATCCGGTTGTAGAGAACCTGAAACTTAACTTATTTAAAATGAATCAACAGCGTGTGTAACCATGATGGTCTCTTTTTGGCGAAGTCCGAGAAGAGAACACGGTCTCGTGTTATGCTTGAACGTAAGTAGTTTTCAGGATCACTTCTTGATCTTTGTAGCTTCTCGACCGTGCTTTGCCTTCTCTTCTCGCTCTCATTTGCATATGTTAGCCACCATATATGCTAGTGCTCGCTACAGCTCCACCTCACTACCTTTTCCTAACTTTTAAGCTTAAATAGTCTTGATCACGAGGGTGTGAGATTGCTGAGTCCCCGTGACTCACAGATTACTTCAAAACTAGATGCAGGTGCCGATGATGCCATTCCAGGGGATGCAACTGAGCTCAAGTGGGAGTTCGACGAGGACTCAGGACGTTACTACATTTCCTTTCCAGACGATTAGTAGTGGAGCCCAGTTGGGGCGATCGGGGATCTTATGCATTTGGGGTTGTCTTTATTTTGGTTCCGTAGTTGGACCTTGATTGTATCTGGATGATGTAATGCCATATTTATGTATTGTGTGAAGTGGCGATTGTAAGCCAACTCCGTACCTCTTTCTTATTCAGTACATGGGATGTGTAAAGATTACCCCTCTTGCGACATGCCTACAATGCAGTTATGCCTCTAAGTCGTGCTTCGACACGTGGGAGATATTGCCGCATCATGGGTGTTACAGTAGGACAAAAGATGTCATGCAAGTTCTTTTCAATAAGCACGTATGACTATATTCGGAATACATGCCTACATTACATTGATGAACTGGAGCTAGTTCTGTGTCACCCTAGGTTATGACTGTTACATGATGAACCGCATCCAGCATAATTCTCCATCACCGATCCATTGCCTACGAGCTTTCCATATATTGTTCTTCGCTTATTTACTTTTCCGTTGCTATTGCTATCATCACTACAAAATACCAAAAACACTACTCTTACTACTATTACCTTTTGCTACCGTTACCACTACTATCATATTACTTTGCTACTAAACACTTTGCTGCAGATATTAAGTTTCCAGGTGTGGTTGAATTGACAACTCAGCTGCTAATACTTGAGAATATTCTTTGGCTCCCCTTGTGTCGAATCAATAAATTTGGGTTCAATACTCTACCCTCGAAAACTGTTGCGATCCCCTATACTTGTGGGTTATCACGCGACCTTCCGGACCCTAGGCGCAAAGGGAGCAAGACTCCCACGGGCTCCAAGTTTGGCCCCCAGCCGAATACTGCCCGGGAACCTTCTATGGTTCCAGACTCCGGCAGGCGATCCCCCGTTAAGGGGGGCAAGCCGCCCATGCCGCTGTCCTCTGTCCATCCAGAGGCACCGGACAACTTGCTGGAAGCGCTTCGTGGCGCTTCCATCGACGAAGAGCACCGCTCTATCATGAGTGCGGTGATCGAGAAAGTTCAGTCCGCCAAAAACGGATTGACCGAAGCTTGCGCCAGCCTCCTAACAGGCTTTGAGGTAAGCAATCAAAATATAAGAAAATATTACCGCATGGACAGTAGCCCCTGATGCTCTGTTCGGCGTTCGTGAAGAAAGGCCGAATAGAGGATCAGATGATAACTCAGGAGTCTAATCAGAATATGTCTATGTGTATGTGCAGGCTTCACTGCTGGCCGCTGCCGCACGTACTGCAGAGGTCTCTGCACTGAAGCAGGACCTGGAGCGGTTCGAGGACGAGCTCGGCCTTACCAAGAGGTAGCTCGAGGAGAGAAAAGGTAAGCAATACCTTTTCTATATATTTAAAAAGAAGTTTGGGTGTAAATTAATAGGATCATCATGAATTTGCCAGGGGCCATGACCGAAGTGGCGACCCTGAAGAAGGCATTGTCCGAGGCCAAAGACAAAGCGGCCAAGGAGCGCATTGAGCAGGAAAAGCAAGAAGCCCGAGTAGGCGAGGTGCAGCAAGAGCTCAAGGCTCTCGCCAAAAAACATGAGTCCTTGGAGCTTGACTCTAAGACGTGAGAGTCCGAGCTTGCGAAGGCGCTTGAAAGCGCCTGGAGCGCCAAGGTTGAAGCCCACAAGGCCCTCCAGGAGATTGATGCGGTGAAGAAGATAGCAGCGGGTAAGGCATTCATTATGCAAAGCAAGCATGTGAAGGAAACTTTCCTTTTACTTACCCGAGTTTGGAGCTCTCCAGGAGCGTTCGCAGATCTTCCCCGCAGTGTAATGGATGCCGCGGAGTTTTACCGAGCTGAGGAGGGGAGCTCGAACGGAAAAGTTTTTCTGGTCTCAGTATACTGGGACCGAATACCCAATGCCTTTGAGCGACCGACTGAAGCAATTGGTTGAGCTTCACAAGGCGGCCGAACAGGCCATGAAGGGCCTTATAGTCCGGATGTGGCATGGCGAGCCCCTGCCCGGCAACTACTTCGGTCTGGTGAGGCGGCTTGTGGATGCCTGCCCATGGCTTGAAGTCATAAAGCGGTCTGTCTGCATCGAGGGTGCGTGCAGGGCTTTTGCCCGGGTGAAGGTGCACTGGGTGAAGCTGGTGAAGGAGGGGCCGCCGGAGGGCAAGGAGCATCGCTGACCCGAAATGTATTATGACAGTGTCCTAAAGGGTTCCCGCCTTGTGGCGGATGAATGTGCCAGGGATGTAATTTTTGAATGAACATGCTCATGTGATCCTGTAGTGGTAAACGAGTTCATTTGCGCTATGCAACGCTTTTTTAATTTAAAATATTACCTTCTGTGCGACGGTTTATAAAATCTGAGAGTTGGCCAGTCGTCGGCTTCTGCCCCCATGTAACTAGTAATTGGGTGTTCGGGATAACCCTGAGCACTCTTTATCCCAATTTTGGGTCCTTCGAGGGAGGTGTTCAGCACAACGAACCAGGCAATCGGACTATAAGGCTTTATCACTCTCACTTAGCCATAGAAGTCTACAATTTTAAATTTTGGCGAAGCCCCTAGTATTCGGAAGGCCGAATTTGGGGCGCTATACATGCCTAAGTCGGGCAAGGCCGACACCTCGCCTGAAGCGGAAAAAGTCTTTAAGGACTTGAGACCTCTCGAACAGCGACCGGCTCTCGCCTTATCATGACAGTCAGTTTTCGGCTTTCTCTACTGAGGTGCTCATCCAGAAGAACTGGGACACAATCGCAGTAGTTCTCCCAGTGCTACCTTAGCCGATATAGCGGCACGTAAGGTACCAAAGCATGGGAGTCGGGCAAACCCAACTATTAACCCAGTACATGATTCGGAGTTGATGCATATAATGCTATAAGTTCGGGGTGCCGCACTGTCAAAAGTGTTCGGACTTCTCATGCTGTAATATGGGGTAAACAAAAGCCCCTGGCGTACTGATCATACCCGAATGTACGTGTGCAAATTGTCGTAAATGAACATATAAGAAAAAAGGGGATGAATAATGCAATAATAGACTAATGCTATGCATTGTTATTTAAATAATACGTTGAAGCGCACTGATACAAGTAGTGCAATAAGCAGAAAGTAGGACTATTTGACATGCCCTATCCAAGGGCAAGCTGCATATGGATAGTAGAAAGCGGCTATACCGATTATTATTAGAGACCACCTGAGGGTTCTTGTGTACATCTTAACTTCTTGCCTGCTTGGTTGTTCCTTCCCGTAATGTGTCCGATAATCGTACTGCCGGAAAGGGCTTCCAGAGAGTTAGGTCTTGAAAGAGAAAAAATGAGAAAGGTATACAACCCCTAGGGCGGTTAAGCCACATCGCATGACTTGCCCTGATCATGCCCCTGCCTATGTCCATGGTATTTTCAGTGTGTAATTATGTACGCGCGGCACGGATTTCGTCGCTTGACTGGGACTGGGACGGGGGCCGAATTGCTAGGCGAGCTCTGAACGTGCCAGGCGATCCTGTTGTAGTTTACTCTGGACGCGCTTGAAGGTGTCTGGGGGCTGTATCGCCGAATTAGTGGTTTGCCTTAAAAGGCTGCTTTGTGCTTCTGCTGCGAGGGATGCAGTTTGCTCTTTCGTGCGGAGCGAGCGTTCTGTGTTTCCATTCACTGTTATGACTCCCCTAGGTCCTGGCATCTTGAGCTTGAGGTATGCGTAATGCGGTACCGCATTGAATTTTGCAAATGCGGTTCGCCCGAGCAGTGCGTGATAGCCATTGCGAAACGGGACGATATTGAAGATTAACTCCTCGCTTTGGAAGTTGTCCGGTGATCCGAAGACCACTTCCAGTGTGATTGAGCCCGTGCAATGGGCCTCTACACCTGAGATGACGCCCTTAAAGGTGGTTTTGGTGGGTTTGATCCTCGAGGGATCTATACCCATTTTTCGCACTGTATCCTAATAGAGCAGGTTCAGGCTGCTGCCGCCATCTATAAGGACTCGAGTGAGGTGAAATCCGTCGATGATGGGGTCTAGGACCAGTGCGGCGGATCCGCCATGATGGATACTAGTGGGGCGGTCCCTGCGATCAAAGGTGATCGGACAAGCGGACCATGGGTTGAACTTTGGGGTGACGGGATCCATCGCATAGACATCCCTTAGTGCACACTTCCGTTCCCTGTTGGGAATGTGGGTTGCGTATATCATGTTCACCGTCTTCACTTGTGGGGGAAACCTCTTCTGTCCTCCCGTGTTCGGCGCCGGGGCTCCTCCTCGTCATCACTATGTAGCCCCTTGTCCTTGTTTTCGGCATTTAACTTGCCGGCCTGCTTGAACACCCAGCATTCTCTGTTGGTGTGATTGGCTAGCTTGTCGGGGGTGCCGTGGATTTGACACGAGCGATCCAGTATGAGATCCAAACTGGACGGAGCCGGAGTACTTCTTTTGAATGACTTTTTCCGCTGACCGGATCTAGAGCCTCTGAATCCGGCATTGACTGTCGTATCATCGGTGTTATCGCTGTTGTTGCAGCGCTTTGGTCTCTTACAATGTGGTCTGCTGTTGCCATCTTTGGTATATGAAGTTCCCGGATTCCTTGATGTGTTGTTGCTGCGAGCCAACCAGCTATCCTCGCCCGCGCAAAAGCGGGTCATGAGTGTCGTGAGGGCTGCCATAGACTTCGGCTTCTCCTGGCCGAGGTGCCGGGCAAGCCACTCATCACGGATGTTATGCTTGAATGCCGCTAAGGCCTCTGCATCCGAACAGTCGACAATTTGGTTTTTCTTAGTTAGGAACAGTGTCCATAATTGCCTGGCTGATTCCCCTGGCTGCTGAGTTATATGGCTCAAGTCATCAGCATCCGGTGGTCGCACATAAGTGCCCTGGAAGTTGTCAAGGAATGCGTCTTCCAAATCCTCCCAACTGCCGACGAAGTCTGCTGGCAAGCTATTCAGCCAATGCCGAGCTGGTCCTTTGAGTTTTAGTGGGAGGTACTTGATGGCATGTAGATCATCACCGTGAGCCATGTGGATGTGAAGAAGGAAATCCTCAATCCATACAGTGGGATCTGTTGTACCATCATACGATTCGATATTTACGGGTTAAAAACCCTCCGGGAATTTGTGATCCATAACTTCATCAGTGAAGCATAGGGGGGGGGGTGCGGCGCTTCTGTGCCATGCTATATCACGACGCAGTTCATATGAGTCTTGTCTGCTGTATTCGGCCCGGCCGGATTTACCTTTAGTGTATCCGGCGCGACGGTCATCGTCTCGCATTGGCGCACGCCCCCGTGACCCGTATATTGACCATGCATGTTTTGCCCTGCTGTCCAATACGTCTCGCAGGTCCTGTGTGTTGCCCCGGGCCTTGGTATTTTTGATTGAGTGGCGGCGGGGTGCAGGCTAGACTTCAGGCTGGAACGCCTCTCTGGCTCGGCCACGCGGTGGCCGGTCAGCCGCATCGTACACTGGTGATGGAGGTTTCAATGCTTCCTCCTCGAGGTGAGGTAGCAACCTGCGCTTTGGGTAACTCTTGGAGGGGCGTTTGAGTTCGTATTCTTCAACCGCAAGGACTTCGGTCCATCTGTCTGCTAGCAAGTCTTGATCAGCTTGAAGCTGTTGTTTCTATTTCTTCAGGCTATTTGCTGTGGCCATAAGCCGGCGCTTGAAGCGCTCCTGCTCGACAGGATCCTCAGGCATGATAAATTCTTCGTCGCCGAGGCTCACCTCGTCTTCGGAAAGAGGCATGTAATTGTCCACCTCCGATTCTCCATCTGCTGCTTGCTCTGGAGGGCTAGCTTGTTCACCCTCCCGCTCTACATCGTGCCGGAGGGGATTGTGGTTGTCTTCGGCACTATCCGGAGTGTTATTGTCTCTTGTGCCGGTATCACTACTTTTGCTGTGGCGGGACTTAGAGCGGCGCCGCTGACATTGGCGCTTGGGTTGCTTCTTGGAGGGGTCATCCTCCGCTATCTCGTCGCCATTGCCTTCTTTGGGGATGTCCACCATGTATATATCATATGATGAGGTGGCGGTCCAGCGCCCTGTGGGCGGTGGTTCCTGTTCGTCTCCTGCATCGTCGTCCATACCGTCGATGTCTTCGGAGTTGAAGTCGAGCATGTAGGTTAAATCGTCGAAAGTGGCTACTAAGTGGGTGGTGGGTGGGCAGCGAATTTCTTCGTCGTCCGCATCCCATTCTAGCTGGACATAGTTCGACCAAGGTTCTCCTGACAAGGAGAGAAACCTTAATGAATTTAGCACATCGCTGAAAGGCGAGTGCTGAAAGATATCCGCAGAGGTGAACTCCATGATCGGCGCCCAGTCGGATTCGATAGGCACGGATGCAGGAGGCTCGGAGTCCGTGGCCGGAGACGAATCTAGTGGTTCGGTGACACAGCTCTCATAAGTGGTGAAGTCAGTATCCGGATCCATCGCCACTGAGAGTGCAGCCTCCATGGCGGGGTATATCCCTCCGTCCTTGGATGGCGCAATTTGCTCCAGATTGAAGGCCGGAGTAGTTGCAGATGCGATCTCCCGAACGCTGTCCGACGGTAGAGTTACGTCATGCTCGTCGTGATTATGCGGCGCACCTGACATGGCCTCGAATCCGTCGAAGATCAAGTCTCCGCGGATGTCGGCAGTGTAGTTTAAGTTTCTGAATCCGACCTGATGGCCAGGGGCGTAGCTCTCAATCTGCTCCAGATGACCAAGCGAATTGGCCCGCAGTGCGAAGCCGCCGAATATGAAGATCTGTCCGGGGAGGAAAACCTCACCCTGGACCGCATCGTTACCGATGATCGAAGGGGCCATCAAGCCTTATGGTGACGGCATAGTGGAACTCTCAATGAGAACACCAATGTCGGTGTCAAAACAGGCGGATCTCGGGTAGGGGGTCCTGAACTGTGCGTCTAAGGCGGATGGTAACAGGAGGCAGGGGACACGATGTTTACCCAAGTTCGGACCCTCTTGATGGAGGTAATACCCTACGTCCTGCTTGATTTTTCTTGATGATATGAGTATTATAAGAGTTGATCTACCACGAGATCGTAGAGGCTAAACCCTAGAAGCTAGCCTATGGTATGATTGTATGTTGTCCTACGGACTAAACCCTCCGGTTTATATAGACACCGAAGGGGGCTAGGGTTACACAAAGTCGGTTACAAGGGACGAGATCTACATATCCGTATTGCCAAGCTTGCCTTCTACGCCAAGGAAAGTCCCATCCGGACACGGGACGAAGTCTTTAATCTTGTATCTTCATAGTCCAACAATCCGACCAAAGGATATAGTCTTTAACCTTGGTTCTCAAAAACTGAGGGAAATACTTACGCTACTTTGCTGCATCACCCTTTCCTCTTTAAGGGAAAACCAACACAGTGCTCAAGAGGTAGCAAGAAGGATTTCTGGCACCATTGCCGGGGAGATCTACGCACAAGTCAAGACATACCAAGTACCAATCACAAACTCTTATCCCTCGCATTACATTATTTGCTATTTGCCTCTCGTTTTCCTCTTCCCACTTCACCCTTGCCGTTTTATTCGCCCTATTTTTCCGTTCCCCTTCTCTTTTCTAGTTCGTCTCTTTTGCTTGCTTCTTGTGTGCTTGTGTGTTGGATTGTTTGTCACGATGGCTCACGATAATACTAAAGTGTGTGAATTTTCTAATACCAACAATAATGATTTTGTTAGCACTCCGATTGCTCCTCTTACCGATGCTGAATTTTGTGAAATTAATGCCGTTTTGCTGAATCTTGTCATGAAAGTTCCATTTTCCGGCCTTCCTAGTGAAGATGCCGCTACCCATCTAAACAACTTTGTTGATTTGTGTGATATTGTCGGAGTAAATAGCCATGGGTAGCCTAGCCGGCTTCCCTTGGCCCTTCTGAAAAAATTACGAGCCCATCCGGCTCTCAAGGATCCAAGACTTGGGCCGCCTTCCCCTTGCCGGCTGTCTCCCAGGCCGGCTATCGGAAGGCGGCCTGACTTTAGCCCTCGTGAAGAAAGCCACGGGAGGGCCGGCTTCAAGAAGCCGGCCGCGAGAAGGCCAACTCCAAGAAGCCGGCTCCCACAAAGTGGTCAAGACCATACCCTCAAAGTTTGCATCCCCTTAACGGCGATGTGACTGGGTGTGGCTACAGTGAAGCCTGCCACCCCCGAATCCCGGAGCACGATTGGCACAGTGCGCCGTACGGGTGGCCATGACCCGTCCGGCGTGGCACTGTTGCCACGTTGACCCTGATGTCATCCACGATGGACTGCCAGTACGGCCCACGGGTGGTGGGCCCCTTCAGGCAGAGAGACACTCGAAGGCGGCCGTGCATCCCCTAGTCAGCCCAAGACAAAACCGGCTCTCCATAGCCGGCCAGCCGCCTCCCTTGCAGGAGACGCCCCCTTAAGGAGATAAGACGCGGTGAGGCTACAGTGATCACCTGCCGGACAGCGGCACTGTAGCCACGCCTACCTCGACGAAGCCCTCGTCACCAGGATTGAGCAACAGTAACCAGCCGCCGACAAGGCCCTGAACAGTGGGACCTGCCTGTCGGCCGAGGGGCCGGCAGCCGGCGGGACCCACCAGCCGGCGGGCCCCAGCAGTCGGCGCAGAAGCCGGTGAGCGTAGTCACAGACGGCTGGGCCCCGCGCCTAGCTGGATTACCATTGTACCCCCGGGGGGTAGGCCTATATAAACCCCCCGGGACACCCGTGCAAAGGGTTGATCCCTGCTAGTTCTAGACACCACACAAGGAGAAGAAGAGACCGAGCCGTGCCCTTCTTCCTCCTCTCACCAAACAGCTCTAGGAGCATCATGTAGCTACTTGTTCATCTAGTGATCATGCGGAGACCCCGCAGAGCAGCAGTAGGGGTGTTATCTCCACGGAGAGCCCCAAAGCTGGGTAAGATTCGCCGGCGTGCATGTCTTTGCCTCATCCCATTTCTGCACCTACCACCCGGCATTTGGCGCCCACCGTGGGGCCAGGTGCACCGTCGTCCGGAGACATGTTCTGGACGGGAACCCTCTTCCTCCCTAGCGAGCGTAGCCAGCCCGGCATGCTCGATGGCGCTTGCCACGACGCGCTGCAAGGCGTCACCAACATCTGCGTGGCGAGCAGCCTCGCCGATCTCCTCGACAAGACCCTCATCTCCAACGAGCTCGCCTCCGATGCGGGCACCGACCACCTCGTCAACCTCCTCGGCCAGCTCCGTGTCTCTGGCGAGCCTGCTGTGGACTTGGAGTCGGTTGCCTCCACCGACCCGATGCCTTTCGACTCCGACACGGCCTCACTCGACACCTTCCCCACCAATGTCACGATCTACAACGACCCGCTTCCCGCGACTGATGGCTGCGACGCTATCACCACCGAGGTGATGGTCATTGGCCACGGCGGCGCTGCTGACGAGAGCGCCCACGACGCCTCGCACGAGACGGAGGCAAGACAAGTCCAACGCCGAGCCGGAGCATACACAATCGTCAACAGAGAGCTCGTCAAGCGCAGTGTCACTGGAGTCCTCTAGTGACGCGTCGAGCAAGAGAAGGGCATTGCAATCCTCAGAGACATCCACCAAGGAGAATGCGGCCACCATGCGGCCTCAAGATCACTCGTCGCCAAGGCCTTCCGCCATGGTTTCTTTTGGCCGACTGCGTTGGATGACGCCAAAGAGTTGGTTAAACATTGCAAAGGGTGCCAACTCTTCAGCTCCAAGCCACACATGCCGGCTTCAGCACTCAAGACCATTCCCCTCACTTGGCCCTTCGCCGTTTGGGGACTGGACATGGTGGGCCCATTCAAGACGGCGCGCGGCGGCATGACACATTTGCTCGTCGCCGTGGACAAATTCACCAAGTGGATTGAGGCAAAACCGCTCAAGAAGCTGAATGGGCCGACTGCTGTGACATTCATTGCAGATATAACAACTCGGTACGGCGTGCCACACAGCATCATCACCGACAATGGCACGAATTTTGCGAAGGGAGCCTTGGCACGTTTCTGCGCAACGCAAGGTATCCGGCTGGACTTAGCGTCCGTTGCCCACCCGCGGTCAAACGACCAGGTTGAGCGAGCCAACGGCCTCATCCTTTCCGGCATCAAGCCCCGACTGGTCGTACCACTGGAGCGTTCAGCCGGCTGTTGGCTCGATGAGCTGCCGGCTGTCCTCTGGAGTCTGCGCACTACCCCAAACAGGTCAACCGGCTTCACTCCTTTCTTCCTCGTGTATGGTGCCGAGGCGGTCATCCCAACCGACATCGAGTTTGACTCGCCTCGGGTAACCATGTACACGGAGGCGGAGGCCAAGGAAGCACGAGAAGACGGCGTCGACCTGCTGGAAGAGGGCTGGCTGTTAGCCCTCAGCCGATCTGCCATCTACCAGCAGGGTTTGCGCCGCTACCATAGTCGGAAGGTCAGGCCAAGATCCTTCCAAGAGGGCGACCTTGTGCTCCGGCTGATCCAGCGAACAGCCGGGCAGCACAAGCTCTCGGCCCCTTGGGAAGGCCCTTTCGTCATCAGCAGAGCTCTAGGCAATGACTCCTACTACCTAATTGACGCACAGAAGCCCAAGGCACGCAAGAGAGACGACTCCAGCAAGGAGTTGGAACGACCATGGAACTCCAACCTCCTCCGAAGATTTTACAGTTGAAATGCAGTATGTATCACGCTAACTTTTGTACTAAGTACGAGATGATAGGCCCCCCGAGGAGAGCTCGGGGACTGCCATCTTTTATCTATGAATGAAGACCATCATGGTTATGACCTTGTCATTACTTTCACTTTTTCTTCGTCCGGTACCGGGTTCGACTAGCCGGCCCGGGGACTGGCCTCCTAGAGTTATATTAGAAGTCCTACCCGCAGTTAGACAAGTAGCGTGCCAGCACCCAAGCTTTCTCTCGACCAAAAGTCGCAGTTCGAAGAACCGGCTGTCCGACTGGCGAGAGTTAAAAGCAGGAAAGGATGCCACACGAAAAATGGCTAGGGACTAACGGACTAATATAACGAAAGCCGGTTTGCCTCCTACTGCCGACCGACTACCAAAGTAGCCGGCCGACCGGCTTCCATTCACTTCACTTCAATCCAAGAAAGCTCGAGTACTTACCTCCCCAAAAGGGGAAGGCGGCAAAGGAAAAAGCCCAAGGATAAAAAGCATACATGAAGGGAAACCAAACATACACATGACAATATGTACATAAAAGACCTCCAAGAGGCCAGCATTCAACATAGTTTGGATACACCCCCAGTGGGTGGAACTGCGAAAGCTTAATAAAGTTGTTCAGAAGGCAACAAACAGGAAAAAACAAGGACGGTAGATTAAGCCGGCGGAGCGACTGATGAGCCAGGAAGGTCGGTGGAGACGGCAGCGCCGGCTGGAGGAGTGGCCGGCTGGCGAACCTCGGCATGATCACCGCCTCCCGCAGAGGGCGCGCTCGTGCGCGCCTCGTTGCTGGAGGCCCGGTCAGACTGAGGCTGGCCGGCTGTTCCACCGGCCGGCTTGACGTCTTCGCCTTCCTCTTCTTCGTCATCTTCGCCTTCGTCGCTGGAGGCGATCTCCTCTATCGAGTCCTCACCCGCCGCCGGGTTCAGCCCGAACCACTCCTCCGGCTGGGCAACGCCGTCATCATTTATCTCAGGTGCAAAGACGCTGATGTCGGTGCACTCGGCGATCATCGAAGCGCGCTGAGCAATAGCCGGCCGCACCTCCTCCAGCTCTGCGTCGACCTCTAGCTGCCAGGTGCGCAGTTGATCCAGGTTCAGCCCTGGATACCAAGCTCGGACGAACTCCAACGCCCGCCCAGCTCCAAGCCGGGCCGCCGACGCATTCCAGGCCTCAAAGCGGCCAACCGCAACCTCCAGCCAGTCGGTTGTCCGGCTCGGGGTGCGGGGAATCGTCTCACCGGGCCAGAGGGCGGCCAGTACGTGCGCCCCGGCGCGCTGGAGGCGGTGAAGCATACGATGAGCCGGCTGCAGCCGCGCTTGGACCGCCAAGAGCTGCTCCTCAAGCATCCGATTCACGTCCGGCGCGATGTCGGCCCCCGCTTGACGGCACGCTTCACGATGGGCCTCGATGGCTTGGGTGGCGAAGGCGGAGTAGCCGGGGAAGTAGTCTGCACAGAGAATAAAAAGCAGCACAAGTAAGAGCAAAAATCAGGCGGCAAGGGCCAGGCAAGGAGCGAGGAAGGCGGCTTACCGTTAATCAAGTCCTCAATACGGCTGAAGCCTTCATCCAGCGCTTGCCTGGTCTCAGCCCAACCCGCCGCCTCAGTCTCGAACTCGGCCTTCAAGGCGGCTTCGCTATCATGCGCTTCCTTTAGGGCTGCCTTGTGGCTCTCCTCCTGGTCAGCCAGCTTCTTGGCCAGGCGGTCACGCTCCAGGACCAAGGCGGCGTGCTCGGTTTCCTTGACGTGAAGGGCGGCCTGCGCCTCGCTGAGCTGCCCCCTCAAGTCGGCATTGGCCCCTGCAAGCACGAAAGACAAAAGAAAAACCAATGAGGAAGAAGTTGTAACGCCCCAGATATAACTTTCCCAATTTGTACTCCAACTCTTGCCATTTCCGGCATTAAGTTATATTTATTTCTCGGGTTCGGGTCTTTGTCTCCGTGTGTTGTTTTCGTTTTCATCCATCGCATATCATGTCATCACGTGCATTGCATTTGCATACATGTTCATCTCATGCATTCGAGCATTTTCACCGTTGTCCGTTTTGCATTCCGGCGCTTCGTTCTCCTCCGGTGGCCATTTCTAGCTTTCTTTCGTGTGTGGGGATTAAAAATTTCCAGATTGGACCAGGACTTGCCATGCGGCCTTGGTTTACTACTGGTAGACCGCCTGTCAAGTTTCGGGTCATTTGGACTTCGTTTGATACCCCAACGGTTAACTGAGGGACCGAAAAGGCCTCGTGTGTGTTGCAGCCCAACACCCCTCCAATTTGGCCCAAAACCCACCAAACTCTGCTCCATCGTCTCGGTCGTTCGATCACGATCGCGTGGGCGAAAACCGCACCTCATTTGGACTCTCCTAGCTCCCTCTACCTCTATTTATACCCCCTCCCTTCGGATCTCTCTCCCCCTCTCGAAACCCTAAAATCCCACCGCGCGCCGCCGGACACAGTCCCGCCGACGGAGACGTCCGGCCTGCCTGTCCGCCGCCACATGGCGCTCCGCCATTGGCCCGTCCGCCGCGCCCACTTCGCCTGTCCCCGCGCGCCGCCGCGGCCCGGAGGGCCCGGATCCGCCCCCCGCGGCCCGGACACCTAGCGCCGCCCGACCCCGCCATCTCGCCCGTCTCCGGTGGCCGGGGCTCCCGCGCCGCCGCCGCCCGCCATAGCCGGCCGGCCAGCCTCGCCGACCCCGCCGCCTCCACGCCGCCGTCTCGCCTCGCCGCCCGCGACCGGCCACCAGCGCCGGCGACGCCCGCGGCTCCTCCACGGCCGCACCTCCTCCGACCGGCCTCGGAAACCGACGACTCCGGCGACCCCGACGAACTCCGGTGAACAGGAGCACGTCTCCGGTGGACCTCGGCGTCCGTGCCCCGACGAGCCCGATCCAGATCTGAACCGGCGCTACAGTAAACCCTAGATCGGGGTTGACTTTCCCTCTCTCCCTTTAATTTTTATGCAAACTTTGACTGTTGATATGTCCGCATCCGTAGCTCCGTTTTGGACATATGATATATCAAAATCTTCGTCTCGATGAGTACATCATTTCATTCTATTTCATAATTTGCATTTTAGTTCATCTTGATGCCCAAAATGCTGTTAGAAGGAGGCATCGTGAGTTAAATTGCAGATCCGTTAGCTCATCATTGACTTTTGTCATTTTTGCCATGATTATTGTGTGCATGATATGCCTGTGACCCTTTGGGATGAATTGTTAAGCATTTTGTCTTCTTTCCAGAGGTGCCACCCGTGCATTTTTAGGATGTGTGTGGTGTGTTGTGCAAGCTTGCCAAGAGGGGTACCTGAGATTGCTGATTTCAGAGACTTAGTGATTTTCACCAAGTCTGGGATGTTTTAGTTCATGATGCTATATGTCCAGCTTGTTTCCTAGTGATCCGTGTCTCTTTAGAGGATGATCAGTAAGAGCGATTTGTTATGTTTGTTGTGATTTATCCATCCATGTCTTTACTTGTTATGTTGGAGCAACCTAGGTTGACTCAATCGAGCTCAACTTTTGCATAGTTGTTAATTTGGGCAGATCGTGAACTCTTTTGCGATTTTGCCGTTGCTATTGCTAGTGACTCGTGCATGCTATGCCATTGTTCTTGCCATGTCTAGCTAGCATTTTGTGCCTTCTTTATGGATATATGCTTGCCTTGCCATGACTTGCACCGTAGTGAGTGCATCGAGCTCGTTTACATGCCTCCGTGAGTTATAATTCCAGCATGTCTCAGTTTTCACTAAGTCTGAAAACTGATTGTGTTTCATCTATATGTTCGTGTGCTCGGTAGAGTATTTTGTGAACCCTTTTGGCCCCAGGTCACTTTGGGTGTTTTGTTAAGCTTGTTGAGTAGCTCCATTCCATGCTCTTTCTTGCCATGTTCAGGTTACGTTTCATGTTGTTTTGCTGCTCCGAAGAGAGCATCGTGGTCTGAAATTTCAGACTAGTGTTAATTTCACTAAGTCTGAAATCTGTTTTGCTTATTCAGTTTTGCCATGCTTGTTTGAACCCCTTAATGGATGAATTTGCCTATGGCTCAGTCCTAGTGATTTGTTAAGCATATTGTGTACATCCCTGCCATGTATTTTGTTTTCATGTTTGGCGGCTGTAGCATGTTCATTTCGTTGCATTTAGGAGCCTACTTGCTGTAAATCGCAGATCGGTTCGTTTCGTAAAACGCTTGCCATTTCCAAACCGTAGCTCCGATTCCTATGATCTTTATATCGTTTTCAGGGGATTTCTTCCCCTCTATCCAGTGGCATACTTGGTTTTCCAAGTTGAGGCCAGGTTCATGCTTTTCCTGTCACGTCTTGCATTTTGCATCCCGCATCGCATCCCGCATAGCATACCATCTTTGCATGTTATTGGTTGCCCTTGCACGTGGTTGATTGTATCCTTGTTGCTTGTTTGTGTTGTTGGGTAGAGCCGGGAGACGAGTTCGCTAACGAGGAGCCCGTTGAGTTTGCTTTTGAGGATTCAGTCACCTCTGACAACTGTGCAGGCAAGATGATCATACCCTCAAAATCACTACTATCTTTGCTATGCTAGTTTGCTCGCTCTTTTGCTTTGCCAATGCTACGATGCCTACCACTTGCTTGTCAGCCTCCCAATTGCCATGATTGAGCCTCTAACCCACCTTTATCCTAGCAAACCGTTGATTGGCTATGTTACCGCTTTGCTCAGCCCTTCTTATAGCGTTGTTAGTTGCAGGTGAAGATTGGAGCCGTTCCTTGTTGGAACATTTATTTACTTGTTGGGATATCATTATATTGCTATGTTATCTTAATTCATCTATATACTTGGTAAAGGGTGGAAGGCTCGGCCTCTCGCCTAGTGTTTTGTTCCACTCTTGCCGCCCTAGTTTCCGTCATATCGGTGTTATGTTCCCGGATTGTTGCGTCCCTTACGCGGTTGGGCTATAATGGGAACCCCTTGATAGTTCGCCTTGATTAAAGCTTTTCCAGCAATGCCCAACATTGGTTTTACCATTTGCCACCTAGCCTCTTTTCCCTTGGGTTTCTGGAGCCCGAGGGTCATCTTATTTTAACCCCCCCGGGCCAGTGCTCCTCTGAGTGTAGGTCCCACCGAGCGATGTCCGGGGCTACCAGGGGCAACTCTGGGCTGGCCTACCCGACGTCTTGCTCATCCGGTGTGCCCTGAGAACGAGATATGTGCAGCTCCTATCGGGATTTCTCGACACATCTGGGTGGTGTTGCTGGACTTGTTTTGACCTGTCGAATCATCTTGTTGTACCGAGATACCGAGTCTGATCGGTGTGTCTTGCGTGGAGGTCTATTCCTTCGTTGACTGTGAGAGCTTGTTATGGGCTAAGTTGGGACCCCCCTGCAGGGATTGATCTTTCGAAAGCCGTGCCCGCGGTTATGGGCAGATGGGAATTTGTTAATGTCCGGTTGTAGATAACTTGAACCTTAATTAACTAAAATGAATCAACTGAGTGTGTTGCCGTGATGGCCTCTTCTCGGCGGAGTCCGGGAAGTGGACACGGTGTTGGAGTTATGTTTGCGCAGGTTGCTCTCTAGTTTCTCGCTCGTGCTTTGCCTCCTCTTCTCGCTCTATTTTGCGAATAAGTTAGCCACCATATATGCTAGTCGCTTGATGCAGCTCCACTTATATATTACCCCTTTCCTACCTATTAAGCTTAAATAGTCTTGATCGCGAGGGTGCGAGATTGCTGAGTCCCTGTGGCTCACAGATTACTATTACACCAGATGCAGGGACAGATGATACAGCTCCAGATGGCGCGCTCGAGCTCAAGTGTTAGTACGACGAGGACTCTCAGCATTACTATGTGTCTTTTCCTGATGATCAGTAGTGGTGCCTATTCGGGGTTAGATTCAGGGCCTTGTCGCATGTTGGGGGTCTTTTCTATTTTGGCGCCGTAGTCGGGCCATGTGTGATTTGTATGATGGATGTTATTTATGTACTTTGATGTGACGTGGCGAGTGTAAGCCAACTATGTTATTCCCCTTTATATTATTTATGTACATGGGATGTGTGATGATTTCCCGACTTGCGACATTGCTTTCAATGCGGCTATGCCTCTAAGTCATGCCTCGACACGTGGGAGATATAGCCGCATCGAGGGCGTTACAGAAGTCGTCAGGGAAGATCCGACCCGACTGCTCAGCAGTCGGCCCGAATCTCGGGGACTACACCCAGTGGGTGCGCTGATGCGCCCCCACAGGAGATGAACGAAAACAAGGACGCACTCCGGCTGTTAACCAGGTCTTCGGTTCCCCGGCCCAGCTCCTGAGCCTGGGAGTTGAAGGCGGCAGCATGGAGGTTATGATACTCCTGAAAGGACAGACAGGAGGCGGGTATAAGATGGTTGTCAGGACCTAGTAAGTTCCGAGCCGCCTGCGCAGCAGCCGACTCGGAACTCGGGGACTACACCCAGTGGGTGCGCTGACGCGCCCCCATGGAAGAAATCAAGAAAACAAAACAAACAAGGCTAGGAGACTCACCCGGATGATGGCCCGTGTCGCTAGGAATTCTTGGGTGTACTGCTGCAGCGAGGCGGCCTGGGCCTGAAGCCGGTTCCGAACCTCTTGGGCCGCCACGTTCAGCTCGCCCGTCCCCCCGCTGGGAGTCCACTCGGACGTGGCGGTGCTGGCCGCCTCCAAGGCCTCCGCCGTCTGGCCGGCACCCGTAACTTGGTGCGGCTCCGGCGCGGCAGTGCCTCCCCCCGCACGCTGGCGCGTGGCCGGCTACACCTCGATGCCGGCTCCTGCTGCTAGCTCGCCGCTGGCCGGCTGCTCTGGCGCTGCGGCAGATTGGCCGCCTTGGCCTGCTCCGGTCGGCACCGTCTGCGGCGTTCCTTCCACGGAGGCCACTTGGACCTCCCTCCTCTCCATCACCGGCGGCTCTTGGTCGACTTCCTCCGACGGGGGCACTGGGACGTTGGGGGCTACGGCGCGGAGGGGAATGACGAGTAGCAGAGGCTGGTTGTGTGAAGCCTCCGCCTCCGTCTCTGCGGCTGTCGCCTCCGCCCGAGCCTTGGCTGCCGCATCAGCCCGCTTCTTTGCCGCTTGGGCGGCCCTTCGCTCCTCCGCCTCCCGCTCCTCCCGTGCTTCACGAGGGTTCCGCTCCGTGGCCTCCCTAAGGTCGGCGCGGGGGTCCACGCGGCGGGAGCCTGAAGACCCTCTTGTCGGCCCGACTAAGGAGCCGCCCGGACCCCGCTCAAGGGAAAGCGGCGCCCTGTTCGGCGAGCAAAGAAAGGTTTAGGAGAGTTTTTCAATCCAAAAGAACAACAAAAAAATATGCGTCCAAGCATTCGACGACTTACACTGAGATCGCCTGCGGCTGCTTCACCGCCTTGCGGAAGCGGGCCGCCTTCGCGGCTGCCTCATCTCGCTTGGTCGCCGCTGTGGAAGCCTTGGACTTCTTTGGCCGGCTGCCGAAGAGGATCGACACGGCTCGGCACTTCTGGGCACCGCCGCCAGCAGCCGGCGCGGCGGACGAGCTCGCGCCTTGATGATCAGGCGCCGGCTGGTGGCGCGGGGCGACTTCGACCTCGGCATCATCCGGCCAGTCCTCGAAGCCGGCCGTGAGCCCCGCGCCTCCGAGCTCGTCGCTTTCCCCCACGATGGCGTCTTTCATGGCGGCTGCTCCCAAGTCCGGGTCGTCGGCGTCGTCCACCGCACGGTCGGGGACGAGCTGGCGCTCTACCCCTGTGGCCCCGGTCGTCGGTGGAAGGAGAGGGTTCTGCTAGGGGAGAACCAACTAATTAGAAGCCGGCTATCATAAGGCCGGCCACCAACAGGAGAAAAGAAGGAAAAACCTACCACGGGCGGAGGGTTGGCGGGAGAGTACGGCGCCTTGCCATATCGCCAGTCCTCGGCGAGCTTGCAGTTGGAGATGTAATTCACCATGTACGACACTTCAGCATGAGGCATCTCCCTGGTGCTCAGCCTGCTTGGGTTGATGCGGCCGCTCATCTGACAAATCATGTGAGGCCGGCTTTGGAGAGGAAGTACCCGGCGCTCCACGAAGGCGGCCACCAAGTCGGCTCCGGTCAGGCCTTCCGCCTGGATCATCACCCAAAGCCGGGAGACGGCTGCGTTCCCGGCCTGAGACAATGACCTGGCCCGGAAGCTCCACGAGGGTTGCCTTCCAGCTGGCGGGCCGGCTACGTAAGCCGGTAGGTTGAAGTAGTCGCCTTGCTGGGCGACGTTCTTCATGTAGAAGTATGACTTCTGCCAGAGCTTCACCGACTGGATCAGCGGGATGGGCGGGAACGGGTTGTTCTCACCCGACCGCCTCATGGCGATATAGGCCCCGCAGGGGGCGGGCACGCCCGCGACGACGGTGCCGAGTTTGCTCTGGAAGAATTCCCCCCAGAGCTCAAGCGTGGGGAGGACCCCAAGGAAACCTTCGCAGAGGGTGACGAAGGCCGACAACAGCATCACCGTGTTGGGCGTGAGGTGATGCGGCTGAAGGTTGTAGAACTCGAGGAAGGAACAGAGGAACCCGCTCGCTGGAAGGCCGAAGCCGCGTAGGCAGTGCGAGCGGAAGATAACCCACTCGCCCTCCTCCGGTGCTGGCGAAACCATCCCATGAGCTAGACAGCACCATGGAAGCTCTCGCCGGGCAGGCGTTGCGTCTGGCGGAGGAACTCGATGTGGTCCTCATGGACGTTGGAGCCATCCCATGAGCTAGACAGCGCCATGGAAGTGAGGCGATGCGGCGGCGGAACGGTGCGGCGGTGGGTGGCTATGGCGACGAGAAGAAGAAGAATGAAGGCGAAAGGGGGCGGAGCGAGGGAGAGCGTGCGAAGCCTCTGCCGCTTCCCCTCCTCCCCCTACTTATAGACCACACGGTGCAGCCGAGGAGGCGCGGCATGGGGGAACATGGGGATCAACTGTGCCCACTCCCCCACGCCCCGCGATTATTGCGCCCTAATGGCGTAATAAAATCGCCGCGGGAAGGCGAGCGGTCCGCGTGGGCCGCAGAAGATCTACGCTCGGGCCGATGCCTAGGAGTGGCGGGCCCGGGCCTCCAACGGCGTATCGTCACGCGCGTGCGCTAGCAGGGTTTCACTGCCACGTGGCCCGCAGGAAAGCCTGCGGTCAGTTCGCGAGTCGACCGCGTTCCCGCCTGCAAGAAACGGAGCTCTCCGAAGTCGGCACACATCAGCAAAGCCGGCCCCTCACGATAGGAAGCTGACCAAGCTTCTCGTCCCTTTACCAGCCTCGAAGCTCGATCAGCTTCGGGGACTACTGTCGGAGTAAATAGCCATGGGTAGCCTAGCCGGCTTCCCCTGGCCCTTCTGAAAAAAATTACGAGCCCATCCGGCTCTCAAGGATCCAAGACGTGGGCCGCCTTCCCCTTGCCGGCTGTCTCCCAGGCCGGCTATCGGAAGGCGGCCCGACTTTAGCCCTCGTGAAGAAAGCCACGGGAGGGCCGGCTTCGAGAAGCCGGCCGCGAGAAGGCCGACCCCAAGAAGCCGGCTCCCACAAAGTGGTCAAGACCATACCCTCAAAGTTTGCATCCCCTTAACGGCGATGTGACTGGGTGTGGCTACAGTGAAGTCTGCCACCCCCGAATCCCGGAGCACGACTGGCATAGTGCGCCATACGGGTGGCCATGACCCGTCCGGCGCGGCACTGTTGCCACGTTGACCCTGATGTCATCCATGATGGACTGCCAGTACGGCCCACGGGCGGTGGGCCCCTTCGGGCAGAGAGACACCCGAAGGCGGCCGTGCATCCCCCAGTCGGCCCAAGACAAAGCTGGCTCTCCATAGTCGGCCAGCCGCCTCCCTTGCAGGAGACGCCCCCTTAAGGAGACAAGACACGGTGAGGCTACAGTGATCACCTGCCGGACGGCGGCACTGTAGCCACGCCTACCTCGACGAAGCCCTCGTCACCAGGATTGAGCAACAGTAACAGCCGCGGACAAGGCCCTGAACAGTGGGACCTGCCTGTCGGTCGAGGGGCCGGCAGCTGGCGGGACCCACCAGCCGGCGGGCCCCAGCAGTCGACGCAGAAGCCGGCGAGCGTAGTCACAGACGGCTGGGCCCCGCACCTAGCCGGATTACCATTGTACCCCCGGGGGGTAGGCCTATATAAACCCCCCGGGACACCCGTGCAAAGGGTTGATCCCTGCTAGTTCTAGACACCACACAAGGAGAAGAAGAGAGCGAGCTGTGCCCTTCTTCCTCCTCTCACCAAACAGCTCTAGGAGCATCGTGTAGCTACTTGTTCATCTAGTGATCATGCGGAGACCCCACAGAGCAGCAGTAGGGGTGTTATCTCCTTGGAGAGCCCCGAAGCTGGGTAAGATTCGCCGGCGTGCATGTCATCGCCTCATCCCGTTTCCAGGCACCGGCAATGTTTTACTGGCTCCCACAATGATAAGCCACCCGTTGGCATATGTTGCACCTACCACCCGACAGATATGAAAAAGAAGAAAGATGTGGATAATGGTATTGTTAAATTTAAGCTATTCCTGTTTTCACTTAGAGATCGTGCTAAAACTTGGTTTTCGTCTTTGCCTAAAAACAACATCGATTCATGGAATAAGTGCAAAGATGTTTTTATCTCTAAGTATTTTCCTCCCACTAAGATCATCTCTCTTAGAAACGATATTATGAATTTTAAGCAACTTGATCATGAACATGTTGCACAAGCTTGGGAGAGGATGAAATTAATGATACGTAATTGCCCTATACATGGTTTGAATCTTTGGATGATTATACAAAAATTATATGCCGGATTGAATTTTGCTTCTAGAAATTTTTTAGATTCGGCCGCGGGAGGCACTTTTATGGAAATCACTTTAGGAGAATCTACTAAACTCCTAGATAATATTATGGTTAATTATTTTCAATGGCACACTGAAAGATCTACTAGTAAAAAGGTTCATGCTATAGAAGAAATCAATGTTTTGAGTGGAAAGATGGACGAACTTATGAAATTGTTTGCTAATAAGAGTGTTTCTTTTGATCCTAATGATATGCTTTTGTGTACTTTGATTAAGAATAATAATGAATCTATGGATGTGAATTTTTTTTGGTAGGAACAATTTTGGTAATAACGCGTATAGAGGTAATTTTATGTAACATCCCAAATTTTCAATTTGGAATGTTATACATAGATCATCCATGCATATCATATTTTACTGCACTTCGTTTCGCAAATCCTCGAAATTCTAAGCAACTCAAGGACCCTCGGAGAGAGTTGGGGATTTCCCTGTTTTCATATTTGAGTTTTATCAAATATTGAAACGAGGATTTTTTGTTTTAATTATTTTTCTCTCCGAAAATATTTCATATTAAAATATATGAGAGGAGATAATATGACTTCTCCAAAATAAATGAAATATTGGAGGAAAAAATATTAAAATCAAATATTTGTTTTTATTTAGAGTTTATTGCTATTTTATTTGAATAGAAAAATTACATGTTTTTCAAAGTTGCATTTTAGGGCCAAGAAAATGTCCATCTTGTTCTAAATATTTTATTTAGACGGTGAAAATTTGTTTTGGCATTTTTAAATTTTTATTTTATTTTCTAGGATATTTTTGTTCCGGCGAAATTATTTAAAAACAAAACGCAGCGCCCGACCGGGCCGAGGCCCAGCCGAGCCGAGCCGCCGGCCCACCTCCCCGCGCCACCGTCTCCCACCTGGAGACCGCGCCGCCGCCGCAAGCCGTGGCCGAGTCGGCCACGCGCCCCGCCCCTCCCCTTATTAGCCCGACCCGGGATCCCCCCTTGGATCCCCGAAGCCGCCCGCCCCACCGCTCGCCGCCTGCGTCGCCGCAGCCGCTCGTCGCCTGCGCCGCATGCCGCCGCTGCCGCCGCACGCCGCCGCCTCCATCGCTCGCCGCTGCCGCTCGTCGCCTGCGCCTGCGCCGCCGCCGCTGCAGCCGCACGCCGCCGCCTCCATCGCTCGCCGCTGCCGCCGCCCCGCCGCTACCGCCACACCTCACCGTCCCGCCGCGGAAGCCGCCGGAGCCGGAGGTATACACCGTCGCTGTCGGTTTTGTCTAGAAAACCGATCCGTTTTTTTAGAAACCCTAGTTCGTTTTTTTAAAAAACCGGTTCGCTGGTTTTCTTGGTTTAGTTACTTTGCGGACGTTCGTCCGTACGTTCATTCTAATGAACGGTGTTCACTCGTTAGCCGCAGACAACAAATGTTCATTCGTTAGCCTGTTAGTCAGTTTTCTTTTTTCGGATTTTCCGTGATTATTTCTCAATCGCGATTTCTAATCCGATTTTCGTTTCAGTTTTTCTTTTCGCTCGTTTATCGGAATCAGGCGATTCAAGCGCCAAGATCTTCGTCTCAAAACCCTCTTTCCGTTTAACCAACTTTAACAAGTTTTTGGTACTATAAAATTTGACCTTAGTCTAGATTAGTAAACGGATTTTGTTTCTTTCGCAGTTTGAGTTTTGTTGCTCCATTTGATTTGATTCTTTTCGCAAACCGGAGTTCTTAAGTTGAACTTTCTGGTTAGATCTTCTTATTTGAGATATACCCATGTTTTCTTTGCTTGATTGCTTATGTTTGCTATTGTTTGTTTGCGATAGAACACCCGGAGTGCGAAGCGTGCTACTACGAATCCCTTGGTTTTGTGGATCATCAGCAAGGCAAGTAACACTTTGATCATACCCCTTTATCACCCAGTTTTTATGCATTAGTTCCAATCCTCAAACATTGCATGGTTAGGATGTGAATAACATGTGGGTTGGGAAGTAGTTGATGAGGTAGAACCTATTGCCCTGTTATATTCAAACCTTGGGAGTTACTTCTTCGTGTTGCTTATATTGTTATGCTATGCTCGTAGAAGTGGTTGGGTGAGTGAAATCTATGACAGATGTGAGATTGCTAATTAATGGTTCAACTTAAGGTGGCAACTTGAATACACATCTGGGTGGATTGTTTGTTGGGCACCTGGGGAATCCAGTGTTGTCCTAGGATATCCCGGAGTACCCGTGTGATAATCCTATGGTCCGCCACCCAGGCTCAAAGGGAACTGAGATATTTTCATGCTAGAAACTTCGGTGTGCAGCCACAAGCTATTATGGGCTCTAGCATAGTTGAGTAAGTTGTGTGAAGCTCCCGAAGAGGTGGATCAGCAGGTAGAGGGATGTAGGTTGGTATGGTCTGCCCGGAGTAATGGGTTAATGCTTCTGAAAGACTGTGTCTCAGTCATACGTTTCTCAAACATCATGAAGTGGGAAAATCCAATGGAGGAGGTCGAGTCTTGTGGGGAAAAGTGCACAAACCTCGCAGAGTGTATAAACTAATCATGGTTAGCCGTGTCCCCGGTTATGGACATCTTGAGTATCTAGTACTCGGAGTATCATAAGTATCTCATCGCCATTAAATAATATTGTTGGGTTGCTAATTACTTTAATTGGGATTGAGTTGGAGGAACCTTCTCAATGATGTCACAACTACCATGATAGTTAAATAAAATCTATTCCTTTGTTGTAGGGAAAAATTGGCTTTTCGCAAAAACCATAACCATAGAGCTTTCCACCAGCCAAATATGCATGTAGTGATAGCATTATTCTGTTCTTGCTCTATTTTGTTATTTTGCCAGCATATTCCATGTGCTGACCCGTTTTCGGGCTGCAACGTATAATGTTGTAGACTTTCCAGACGAGGAGTAAGGTTCGTTAGGTCATTGTCGTGCAGCTCAGCTATGCCGTTGGAGTTGATGGACTCACTTTATCTTCCAAGCCTTCCGCTGTTATCGTATTAGATGGCCTTAAGCCATATTTATTGTAATAAGTTCTCTTTTGAGACATTCGATGTAACAAGTGTGTGATTGCTACTCTGTTATAAATCCTCGAGTACTGTGTGTGTCAGCATTACCGATCCAGGGATGACACTGAAGCACATAGACTTGACCGTTTGAGGTCGGTCGCTACAAGATGGTACCAGAGCACACGCTGAGTGTAGGACAGGACCACTAAGCTACAACCCTAGATCACTATTCTCTTCTCATTTCTGACTCCTCTCCATTTTCTACTCTTTAGGATGGCGGATGCAGGGAACAAGTTTGCACAACCGGATGAAGACGCCCCCTTTGGACGACACTTGAAGGAAGTCACTAGGTACCTGAACATTGGAATACCAAGCTTCACCGGGACTTACAACGCCACCTTACCAAAAGAGGAGCGATGGATGATTCAAGTTCAAGTTCCGGGAAGGACATTCACGCCAGTCATTAAGCCCATAGAGTTTTCCTTCGATGCACCAACCTAGAGTCTAGGAAAGAGTATGGCAGCTCACATCACCATGGGACGCATTGGAGAAGTTTATCATAAGGAGCTTAAGGACACTATCTATCATATTTGTGGGCGCCGAGATGAGCAATGGGAGATGATCAGCACCAGGAAGGATAGATCAATTGCATCTTTCATCCAGGAGTTAAACCAACACATTCGTCGCCAGGAGAACCAGATGTGCGCATGAATGATAGACCTGAAGAAGGCGATGACCAGGATCACTAAACTGGAGGAAGAACTCAAGGCTACTCATGAAGATTATGAGGAGGAAATCGTCGTACTAGTGAAGAAGAATGACGATCTAGAAAGGAAGCTAGGCGTATTCATGGGAGACCCCGCACCACGAGGAGAAGACGAAGAACCCAAGGAGATTCGCCCGGAGGACTAAATTATCATCGACGACACCGACACGGACCCCGACGATAGCGATGATGACTATGAAGACGAAGATGGAGCAGACATCATGGAGTCTTCAACCAAGGAATATTTTTAGTAGACTACCACATCAGTAGTAGTATTCCACCATGTATATAGTATAGTCCGAGCACTTTTGTAATGATAGCTAGATCGATTGTATGCCCTTGCTTGATTGATTGAGTGAAATGATTGTGTTTGTCTCATGTGCATATGGGTAGTGTTTTCTCATTAGACCTCATTCTATTCTAATCTCTCCCCTCTAAACCCATCAGATGCCTCCGAGGCGTGACCCCGGATTTACTTTCCCACCGGAGCTCACTCAGTTGATCCAGCAGCAGAATACCCTGATGCAGTTGTTAGTTCAGAACCAAGGCAACAACAATAGCAACAATCCACCGCCACCACCACCAGTTGATAACTTAGCCCGTTTTCTAAGGTTACAGCCGCTGGTGTTTTCCAGTAGCACCGAGCCGATAGTGGCATATGATTGGTTCCGCATGATTGGAAGGGAGTTAACCACTTCAGGATGTACAGATGCTGAGAAGGTGCGTTTTGCCGCACATCAGTTGGATGGACCAGCAGCCTCATGGTGGGGGAATTACACTGTCACCTACCCTATAGCCACTGTTACATGGGATCAGTTTCAGCAAGCTTTCCGTACATCCCATGTCTCAACTGGAGCTATGAGTATGAAGAAGCGTGAGTTTCGCAACTTATGCCAGGGGAACCATACTGTGGCTCAATACGCGGATGAGTTTAGCAAGTTATCTCGCTATGCCCCTGACGATGTGGCCACAGATGCCGCAAAGCAGGAGAAGTTTATGGAAGGGCTGAATGATGAGATGAGCATGCAGTTAATGGTGGAAACATTCAACAACTACCAGGAGTTGGTAGATAAGGCTCTTATGATTGAAGGGAAGCAGCAGCAGATTGAGAGCCGTAAGAGGAAGTATGGACAAGGAAGGTATAATTCAGGAGCTCATCAGAAGCCTCGCCTAACCCCGAACTCGGGAGGACTTGTTCATAACCATGGAGGCCACACCAACAATGGAGGAAGTAACCATAATCATACTGGCCCAAGGAATGGGAATGGGAATGGAGCAAGCAACAATCAGAACCACTCCAATCCAGCCACACCAGCGAAGAGAGACCTAAGCCACGTTACTTGTTTCAAGTGCGGGAAGACTGGACACTATGCCACAGAGTGCCCTGAAGCGAAGAATGGAAACGGCAATGGGAGCACTGGAAAGAAGCCCAATCCATTCAACAAAGGACAAGTGAACCACGTTAACGTGGAGGAGGTTGAAGAGCAGCCAGACGCAGTTATTGGTAAGTTTTTGGTTAAGTCTTTTACCGCCCTTGTTCTTTTTGATACTGGTGCATCGCATTCATACATATCAAGGGAATTCGTGGATAAGTTTAAACTACCAACCCAAACCCTTAGGACCCCTCTGTTAGTGAGTTCACCTGGAGCAGAGTATATGGCTAGTCGATGGTGCGATCAGATACCCTTAACCCATTGGTAGCCATGTTTTCCCGTCTGACCTAATAATCTTGGAGTCACAAGGATTGGATGTGATATTAGGCATGGACTGGATGTCAAAGTATGGAGGAAGCATTGACTGTGTTAGTAAGTCAATTTGTCTCACCACCCCTGAGGGAAAAAGGATCAAGTATGTATCTAGGCATGCGCCAAGGAGTAGCCAAGTAAATACCCTCACGGGAGTTGTTCAGGAGGAAGTGCCTGTAGTCAAGGATTACCAAGATGTTTTTCTAGAGGAGTTACCAGGCATGCCACCGGATCGAGACATCGAGTTTTTGATAGAACTATTGCCAGGTACCAGGCCTATATCGAAGCGACCATATCGGATGCCCGCAAATGATCTGGAGGAGATTAAGAAACAGATCAAGGAGTTATTGGAGAAAGGTTATATTCGACGGAGCTCATCACCATGGGGAGCCCCAGTGCTTTTGGTCGAGAAGAAGGATAAGTCTCTAAGAATGGTTGTTGATTATCATGCGTTAAATGAAGTGACGATCAAGAACAAATACCAACTGCCGATGATCAATGATTTTTTTGACCAACTGCAAGGAGCTAAAGTGTTTTCAAAGATCGATCTGCGATCTGGATATCACCAGCTGACGATACGAGAGAAGGATATACCAAAGACATCATTCACCACACGGTACGGGTTGTATGAATATACAATCATGTCATTTGGACTAACTAACGCCCCTACCTATTTCATGAGCATGATGAACAAGGTGTTCATGGAATATTTGGATAAGTTTGTTGTGGTGTTCATTGATGATATAATGGTATACTCGAAGAACAAGGAGGAGCATGAAGAGCATTTGCGTTTAGTTCTCGAGAAACTCAGGGAACATCAGTTGTATGCCAAGTTTAGCAAATGTGAGTTTTGGTTGAAGGAAGTCAGATTCCTTGGACATGTTATATCAGGAGAAGGTGTAGCAGTAGATCCGACCAAGGTTCATTCAGTCACTGAATGGTTGGCACCCACTTCATTTAGCGAGATCCGTAGTTTTCTTGGACTCGCGGGATACTATCAGAGATTCATTGAGAATTTTCCAAAATTGCGAAGCCAATGACGGAGTTATTGAATAAGGATACCAAATTTAAATGGACGGAAGAATGTGAAGCGAGTTTTTAGGAGTTAAAGAAACGTTTGACTACAGCCCCGGTGCTGATTCTGCCGGATATACACAAGGAGTTTCAAGTGTATTGCCATGCCTCTCGCTTAGGACTTGTAAGTGTGCTTATGCAGGACAGAAGAGTTGTTTTGTATGCCTCACGACAACTAAAACCGCATGAATTGAATTATTCCACGCATGATTTGGAGTTGGCTGCCGTAGTGCATGCGTTGAAGACCTGGAGACATTACCTTATTGGAAATCGTTGTGATGTGTACACAGATCATAAGAGTTTGAAGTACATTTTCACACAGAAGGAGCTGAACCTTAGGCAGAGAAGATGGTTGGAGCTTATAAAGGATTATGACATGAAGCTTCACTATCATCCAGGCAAGGCCAATGTCGTAGCAGACGCTTTGAGTCGGAAGAGTTATGCTAACACCCTAGTAAGCACGGGATTGCCAAAGGAGTTAGCAGAGGATATCAGGGAACTTCGATTGGAGATTGTTCCTAGAGGTTTTGTTGCAACGATGGAGGTTCAATCTACATTGTTAGGAAAGATTCGATAAGCTCAAAAGGATGACAAAGAGATTGCTGAGATAAAAGAGAGAATGAGCGAAGGAAAGGCCAAAGGTTTTCGTGAGGATGAACACGACACCTTATGGTTTGAGGACCGTATTTATGTGCCCAATGACACAGAGATCGGGAAATTAATACTTCAGGAGGCTCATGACTCTCCATACTCGATACACCTTGGAAACACCAAGATGTATTTGGATTTGAAGGAATGTTTCTGGTGGACTGGTATGAAGAAGGATATTGCCAAGTATTAGCCGTATGTGATTTATGTCAGAGAGTGAAAGCTGAGCATCAAAAGCCAGCAGGATTGTTACAGCCTATGCCGATACCCGAATGGAAGTGGGATAAACTTGGCATGGATTTTATCACTGGATTACCCAGGACCAAATCAGGATATGATTCTACATGGGTAGTAGTTGATCGCTTGACCAAAGTAGCTCACTTTATCCCGGTAAAAACCACCTATACAAGTGCAAAGTTGGCCAAGATATATATGACCAGGATCGTATGTCTGCATGGAGTTCCAAGGACCATCGTATCAGATAGAGGAACACAGTTTACTTCAAAGTTTTGGCATCAGCTGCACCAAACTTTGGGGACAAGGTTGGAGTTCAGCACAACATTCCACCCGTAGACCGATGGGTAGACCGAGAGAGTCAACCAGATTCTGGAGGATATGTTGAGAGCCTGTGCGCTAGATTATGGATCTAGTTAGGATGGCAATTTACCTTACGCGGAGTTCTCATACAACAATAGCTATCAAGCCAGTTTGAAGATGGCACCGTTCGAAGCCCTGTATGGACGAAGGTGCAGAATACCGTTGATGTGGGATGAAGTTGGAGACCGACCATTGTTTGGACCAAATTTGTTTAAAGAGTCTGAAGAGAAAGTTAAGTTGATCCAAGATAGACTGAAGGTAGCTCAGTCCAGGCAGAAGAGTTATGCAGATTTGAAACGCAAGGAAATAACCTACGAAATTGGAGAGAGAGCATATCTGCGAGTGTCACCCCTGTGAGGAGTGAAACGTTTTGGAGTTAAGGGAAAGTTAGCCCCGAGATTTGTAGGACCGTATCGAATTTTGGAACGTATGGGAGAAGTTTCCTACAAGTTGGAATTACCTGAAGGACTATCAGGAGTTCATGATGTATTTCATGTTTCACAGCCGAAGAAGTGTCATGCTGAGATGGCCGATATACCGTTAAGAGGTACAGTACCCTTGGAGGCGATTCAGTTGGACAGTAATTTGACCTATGAGGAGAAGCCAGTCAGGATTCTTGAATTTGCCAGCCGAGTCACCCGCAACAAGGTTATCAAGTTTTGCAAAGTTCAGTGGAGCCACCATACCGAGGATGAAGCCACCTGGGAACGAGAGGATGATCTTCGCAAAGACCACCCACACCTATTCTCTAGCCAACCCGAATCTCGAGGGCGAGATTCATCTTAAGGGGGGGTAGGTTTGTAACATCCCAAATTTTCAATTTGGAATGTTATACATAGACCATCCATGTATATCATATTTTACTGCACTTCGTTTCGCAAATCCTCGAAATCCTAAGCAACTCAAGGACCCTCGGAGAGAGTTGGGGATTTCCCTATTTTCATATTTGAGTTTCATCAAATAATGAAACGAGGATTTTTGGTTTTAATTATTTTTCTCTCTGAAAATATTTCATATTAAAATATATGAGAGGAGATAATATGACTTCTTCAAAATAAATGAAATATTAGAGGAAAAATATTAAAATCAAATATTTGTTTTTATTCAGAGTTTCTTGCTATTTTATTTGAATTAGAAAAATTGCACGTTTTTCAATGTTGCATTTTAGGGCCAAGAAAATGTTCATCTTGTTCTAAATATTTTATTTAGACAGTGAAAATTTGTTTTGACATTTTTAGTTTTTTATTTTATTTTCTAGGATTTTTTGTTCCGGCGAAATTATTAAAAAAAACGCAATGCCCGACTGGGCCGAGGCCTAGCCGAGCCGAGCCGCCGGCCCACCTCCCCGCGCCGCCGTCTCCTACCTGCAGACCGCGCCGCCGCCGCCGCAAGCCGTGGCCGAGTCGGCTACACGCCCCGCCCCCTTCCCGAAGCCACGCCCCTCCCCCTTATAAGCCCGACCCGGGGTCCCCCCTTGGAGCCCCGAAGCCGCCCGCCCCGCCGCTCGCCGCCTGCATCGCCGCCGCCGGTCGTCGCGTGCGCCGCACGCCGCCGTCGCCGCTTGCCGCTGCAGCCGCACGCTGCCGCCGCCGCTCGCCGCTGCCGCCGCACCTCGCCGTCCCGCCATGTAAGCCGCCAGAGCCAGAGGTATACACAGCCGCCGTTGGTTTTCTCTAGAAAACCGACCCGGTTTTTTAGAAACCCCAGTTTGTTTTTTTTAAAATCGGTTCGACGGTTTTTCTCGGTTTAGTTACTTTGCGGAAAATAGTCCGTATGTTCGTTCTAACGAACGGTGTTCACTCGTTAGCCGCAGACAACGAACGTTCGTTCGTTAGCCTGTTCGCCAGTTTTCTTTTTTCAGATTTTCTGCGATTATTTCTCAATCGCGATTTTTGATCCGATTTTTGTTTCAATTTATCTTTTCGCTCATTTATCGGAATCAAGCGATTCAAGCGCCTAGATATTCGTCTCAAAACCCTCTTTCTGTTTAACCAACTTGAACAAGTTTTCGGTACTGTAAATTTGACCTTAGTCCAGATTAGTAAACGGATCTTGTTTCTTTCGCAGTTTGAGTTTCGTTGCTCCGTTTGATTTGATTCTTTTCGCAAACAGGAGTTCTTAAGTTGAACTTTCTGGTTAGATCTTCTTATTTGAGATTTACCCATGTTTTCTTTGCTTGATTTCTTATGTATGCTATTGTTTGTTTGCGATAGAACACCCGGAGTGCGAAGCGTGCTACTACGAATCCCTAGGTTTTGCAGATCATCAACAAGGCAAGTAACACTTTGGTCATACCCCTTTATCACCCAGTTTTTATGCATTAGTTCCAATCCTCAAACATTGCATGGTTAGGATGTGAATAACATGTGGGTTGGGAAGTAGTTGATGAGGTAGAACCTATTGCCCTGTTATATTCAAACCTTGGGAGTTACTTCTTCATGTTACTTATATTGCTATGCTATGCTCGTAGACGTGGTTGGGTAAGTGAAATCCATGAAAGATGTGAGATTGCTAATTAATGGTTCAACTTAAGGTGGCAACTTGAATACACATCTGGGTGGATTGTTTGTTGGGCACCTGGGGAATCCAGTGTTGTCCCAGGATATCCCGGAGTACCCGTGTGATAATCCTATGGTCCGCCACCCAGGCTCAAAGGGAACTGAGATATTTTCATGCTAGAAACTTCCGTGTGCAGCCACAAGCTATTATGGGCTCTAGCATAGTTGAGTAAGTTGTGTGAAGCTCCCGAAGAGGTGGATCAGCAGGTAGAGGGATGTAGGTTGGTATGGTCTGCCCGAAGTAAGGGGTTAATGCTTCTGAAAGACTGTGTCTCGGTCATCCGTTTCTCAAACATCATGAAGTGCGAGAAATCCAACGAAGGAGGTCGATTCTTGTGGGGAAAAGTGTGCAAAACTTTGCAGAGTGTATAAACTAATCATGGTTAGCCGTGTCCCCGGTTATGGACATCTTGAGTATCTAGTACTTGGAGTATCATAAGTATCTCATCACCATTAAATAGTATTGTTGGGATGCTAATTAATTTAATTGGGATTGAGTTGGAGGAACCTTCTCAATGATGTTTCAACTACCATGATAGTTAAATAAAATCTATTCCTTTGTTGTAGGGAAAAATTGGCTTTTCACAAAAACCATAACCATAGAGCTTTCCACCAGCCAAATATGCATGTAGTGATAGCATTATTCTGTTCTTGCTCTACTGTGTTATTTTGCCAGCATATTCCATGTGCTAACCCGTTTTCGGGCTGCGACGTATTATGTTGTAGACTTTTCAGACGAGGAGTAAGGTTCGTTAGGTCGTTGTCGTGCAGCTCAGCTATGCCGTTGGAGTTGATGGACTCACTTTATCTTCCAAGCCTTCCGCTGTTATCGTATTAGATGGCCTTAAGCCATATTTATTGTAATAAGTTCTCTTTTGAGACATTCGATCTAATAAGTGTGTGATTGCTACTCTGTTATAAATCCTCGAGTACTGTGCGTGTCAGCATTACCGATCCATGGATGACACTGAAGACAGAGACTTGACTGTTTGAGGTCGGGTCACTACATTTTAATCCTAGGACGTTTCCTAGTAATTACTCTAATAATTATGGTAATTCCTACAACAATTCTTATGGAAATTATAATAAGATGCCCTTTGATTTTGAATCTAATATTAAATAATTTATTAGTTCGCAAAAGAGTTTCAATACCTTGATTGAAGAAAAATTGTCTAAGATTGATGAGTTGGCTAGGAGCGTGGATAGAATTTCTCTTGATGTTGATTCTTTGAAACTTAGATGTATTCCACCTAAGCATGATATCAATGAGTCTCTCAAAGTTATGATAATTTCCATTGATGAGTGCAAGGGAAAAACCGCTAGGATGCGTGCTAAAAAAGATTGCTTTATGAAAGCGTGTTCTTCTAGTTTTGATGATAATAAGGATGAAGATCTAAAAGTGATTGATGTGTCCCCTATTAAATCTTTGTTTTTCAATATGAATCTTGATAATGATGGGACTGGAGATGAGTCAACTTTAGTTAAAAGGCGTCCCAATGATTCAGAGTTTTTAGATCTTGATGCAAAATTTGGTAAAAGTGGGATTGATGAGGTCAAAACTTTACATAGCAATGAACCCACTATTTTGGATTTCAAGGAATTTAATTATGATAATTGTTCTTTAATAGATTGTATTTCCTTGTTGCAATCTGTGCTAAATTCTCTGCATGCTTATAATCAAAATAAAGCTTTTACTAAACATATCGTTGATGCTTTAATGCAATCTTATGAAGAAAAGCTTGAATTGGAAGTTTCTATCCTTAGAAAACTTCATGATGAGTAGGAACCTACTATTAAAATTAAGATTAAAGATCATTAATGCTATGCTTTATGTGATTTGGGTGCTAGCGTTTCCATGATTCCAAAAACTTTGTGTGATGTGTTAGGTTTCCGTGAATTTGATGATTGTTCTTTAAATTTGCACCTTGCGGATTCCACTATTAAGAAACCTATGGGAAGGATTAATGATGTTCTTATTGTTGCAAATAGGAATTATGTGCCCGTCGATTTCATTGTTCTTGATATTGATTGCAATCCTACATGTCCTATTATTCTTGGTAGGCCTTTCCTTAGAACGATCGGTGCAATTATTTATCTGAAGGAAGGGAATATTAGATTCCAATTTCCATGAAGGAAAGGCATGGAACACTTTCTGAGAAATAAAATTAAATTAACTTATGAGTCTATTATGAGATCCACTTATGGATTGAATACCAAAGATGATAATACCTAGATCTATTCTTCCTTTTATGCCTAGCTAGGGGCGTTAAACGATAGCGCTTGTTGGGAGGCAACCCAATTTTATTTTTTTTTCTTGCTTTTTTGTTCTGTTTAGTAATAAATAATTCATCTATCCTCTGTTTAGATGTGGTTTTATGCTTTTAATTAGTGTTTTTGCCAAGTAGAACCTTTGGGAAGACTTGGGAAAAGTCTTTGCGATCCTGCTGTAAAAAAACAGATACTTTAGCGCTCACGAGATGTGCTGCCATTTTTTACTGGAGAGTGCGATTAAGTTGATTATTTTTGCATATTATTAATAGATAAATTACTCACTTCCAGAAATTTATTTTATAATTTTTGGGGTCACATAAGTATTCGAAACCTACAGATTACTACAGACTGTTCTGTTTTTGACAGATTCTGTTTTTCGTGTGTTGTTTGCTTATTTTGATGCATCTATGGATAGTATCGGAGGTTATGGACCATAGAGAAGTTTGAATACAGTAGGTTTCACACCAATATAAATAAATAATGAGTTCATTACAGTACCTTAAGTGGTGGTTTGTTTTCTTTTACTAACGGAGCTCATGAGATTTTCTGTTTAAGTTTTGTGTTGTGAAGTTTTCAAGTTTTGGGTAAAGATTTGATGGATTATGGAACAAAGAGTGGAAAGAGCCTAAGCTTGGGGATGCCCATGGCACCCCAAGGTAAAATCCAAGGACAACCAAAAGCCTAAGCTTGGGGATGCCCCGGAAGGCATCCTCTCTTTCGTCTTCTTCTATGGGTAACTTTACTTGAGGCTATATTTTTATTCACCGCATGATATGTGTTTTGCTTGGAGCGTCTTGTATGATTTGAGTCTTTGCTTTTTAGTTTACCAAAATCATCCTTGCTGTACAAAACTTTTGGGATAGACACACATGAATTGAAATTTATTAGAATACTCTATGTGCTTCACTTATATCTTTTGAGCTAGATAATTTTGCTCCAGTGCTTCACTTATATCTTTTAGAGCATGGTGGTGGTTTTATTTTATAGAAATTATTGATCTCTCATGCTTCACTTATATTATTTTGAGAGTCCTTTAGAACAACATGGTAATTTTCTTTGGTTATGAAACTAGTCTTAATATGATAGGCATCCAAGATGGGTATAATAAAAACTATCATAGAAAGTGCATTGAATACTATGAAAAGTTTGATACTTGATAATTGTTTTAAGATATAAAGGTGGTGATATTAGAGTGTGCTAGTTGAGTAATTGTGAATTTGAGAAATACTTGTTTTGAAGTTTGCAAGTCCCATAGCATGCACGTTTAGTAACCGTTGTGTAACAAATTTGAAACATGATGTGTTCTAAGATTGTCTTCCTTATGAGTGGCGGTCGGGGACGAGCGATGGTCTTTTCCTACCAATCTACCCCCTAGGATCATGCGCGTAGTGCTTGATTTTTGATGACTTGAATATTTTTGCAATAAATATGTGAGTTCTTTATGACTAATGTTGAGTCCATGGATTATACGCACTCTCACCCTTCCATCATTGCTAGCCTCCTCGGTACCGTGCATTGCCCTTTCTCACCTTGAGAGTTGGTGCGAACTTCGCCGGTGCATCCAAACCCCGTGATATGATACGCTCTATCACACATAAACCTCCTTATATCTTCCTCAAAACAGCCACCATACCTACCTATTATGGCATTTCCATAGCCATTCCGAGATATATTGCCATGCAACTTTCCACCATTTCATTTATGACACGCTTCATCATTGTAGCGACCCGACCTCAAACGGTCAAGTCTCTGTGCTTCAGTGTCATCCCTGGATCGGTAATGCTGACACACACAGTACTCGAAGGATTTATAACAGAGTGGCAATCACACACTTATTACATCGAATGTCTCAAGAGAGAACTTATTACAATAAATATGGTTTAAGGCCATCGAATACGATAATAGCGGAAGGCTTGGAAGATAAAGTGAGTCCATCAACTCCAACGGCATAGCTGAGTGCATGACAAACGACCTATCGCACCTTACTCCTTGTCTGAAAAGTCTGCAACATGATACGTTGCAGCCCGAAAATGGGTCAACACATGGAATATGCTGGCAATGTAACACAGGGGAGTAATGAACAGATAAAAGCTATCACTATATGCATATATGGCTGGTGGAGGCTGTATGGTTAATATGTTTTGCGAAAAGCCAATTTTTCCCGACAACAAAGGAATATATTTTATTTAACTATCATGGTAGCTGAACAATATTGAGAAGGTTCCTCCAACTCAATCCCAATTAAAAGTAATTATCAACCCAATAAATTAATTTAGAGTGATGAGATCCATATGATAATCCAAGAACTAGATACTCAAGATGTCCATAACCGGGGACACGGCTAACCATGATTACTTTGTACACTCTGCAGAGGTTTGTGCAGTTTTCTCCAGAAGACTCGATCTCCTCCATTGGATTTCTCGCACTACAGGGTGTTTAAGAAAGGATGTCCGAGACACAATCTTTCAAAAGCATTTGCTCTTTACTCCGGGCGGACCGGTACACCTACAATCCCCTACATCTGCTAGTCCACTTCTTCAAGAACTCACACAACTTACTCAATTATGCCAGAGCCCATAATGGCTTGTGGCTGCACACGGAAGTTTCTAGCGTGAATAGTCTTATGATCCCTTTGAGCCTGGGTGGCGGACCGTAGGATGATCACACGGGTACTCCGGGATATCCTAGGACAACACTGGATTCTCCAGGTGCCCACAAGCAATCCACCCACATGTGTATTAAAGTTGCCACCTTAAGTTGAACCATTAATTAATAACTCACATCTGTCATGGATACACTCAAACCCAAACCACGTCTACGAGCATAGCATGGCAATATAAGCATAACGTAGAAGTAACTCCCAAGGGTTTGGTAATAAAACAGGTAATAGGTTCTACCTCGTTATCTACTTCCCAGACCCACATGTTAAGAGATCCTATTCATGCAATGTTTGAAGGTTGAAACTAGTGCATACAAACTGGGTGATAACGGGGTATGATCAAAGTGTTACTTGCCTGTAACATCCCAAATTTTCAATTTGTAATGTTATACATTAGATCATCATTGCATATCATATTTTAATTGCATTTTGGTTGATCCTAGAAATTCTACGCAACTCAATGACCCACGGAGAGAGTTGGGCATTTCGTTATTTTCATATTTGAGTTCTCTCAAATTTTGAGAATAGGATCATTTGATTTTATTTATTTTATCATCAATTATTTCTATTACAAAAATATGAGAGAGGGAATAAAATGACTTTCCCAAAATAAAGAAATATTGAGGATTTAATAATAAAATCAAATAAGACTTTATTTCGGAGTTTTTCGGTGTTTTATTTGAATTTAGGAAAAAAGTGCGTTTTTCAAAATTGCATTTAGGTCCCCGTGGAGGCGATCGAGTCTTGTGGGGAAAAGTGCGCAAACCTCTGCAGAGTGTAATAAACTAATCATGGTTAGCCGTGTCCCCAATTATGGACATCTTGAGTATCTAGTACCTGGATTATCATGTGAATCTCAACATGTTACTTTAAATTAATTTTGTTGGGTTTTGTTTAATGATGATTACTTTAATTGGGATTGAGAATGCTGTCAACCATTCTCAATGTTTAACAACCACCATGATAGTAAATAAATTTTATTCCTTTGAAGTAGGGAAAAATTGGCTTTACGCAAAACTGTAACCATAGAGCTTTCCACCAGCCAAATATGCATATAGTATAGTTGTTTCATTCCATTACTCTCTATGTGTTACCTTGCCAGCATATTCCATGTGCTGACCCGTTTCGGGCTGCAACGTTAATGTTGCAGACTTTTCAGACGACGATTAAGGAGTTTTAGGTCGTGGTTCTATACTCAGTGATGCCGTTGGAGTTGATGGACTCACTTATCTTCCAAGCCTTCCGCTGTTATCGTTATTAGATGGCCTTAAGCCATATTTATTGTAATAAGTTCTCTTTTGAGACACTCGATGTAATAAGTGTGTGATTGCTACTCTGCTATAAATCTTCCGAGTACTATGTGGTGTCAGCATTACTGATCCAGGGATGACACCGGCGCATAGAGATCAGACTGTTTGAGGTATGGTCGCTACATTGCCTTGCTGACGATCTGCAAATCCTGAAGACTTGTAGTAGCACGCTTCATACTCCGGGTGTTCTATTGCAAACAAACAATAGCATACATAAGCAATCAAGCAAACATGAACGGGTAAATCTCAAATAAGAAGATCTAACTGGAAAGTTCAACTGAAGAACTTCGGTTTGCAAAAAGAATCAAAACAAACAGAGCAACGAAACTCAAACCGCGAAAGAAACAAGATCCGATTACTAATTTGGACTAAAGTCAAATTTTAAAGTACCAAAATCATGTTCAAGTTGTTTAAACAGAAATAGGGCTTCGAGACAAAGATCTAGGCACTTGTATCACCTGATTCTGATAACCGAGCGAAAAGATAAACTAAAACGAAAAACAGGGCAGAAATCGCGATCGAAAATAATCGCAGAAAAACCTTGGAAAAAGAAAACTGATGAACAGGCTAACGAACGAACGTTCGTTGTCTGCGGTTAACGGGTGAAAACCGTTCGTTAAAACGAACGTACGAACGGACGTTCGCGAAATAACTAAACTGGGGAAAAAAATAAAAACTGAACTAATCTATTAAAAAATGGATCTAGGGTTTTTACCAAAAAACCGAACCAGCAAAGAAAACCGACGGCGGCGGCGGTGAACTCCCGCGAGCGGCACAGGGGGCGCGGCATGGAGGCGTAGTGGCAGCAGCGCGACGGCGAGGCGGCGACGGCTTGTGCGGCGGCGGCTTAGGGTTTCCGGCGGGGCGCTGGGCTGCTTTGGTCGGGCCTCCCGACTTATAAAGGTCGGCCGAGCCAGGAGTCCTAGGTGGACACGGCGCGGTTATGTCGGTTACTTTTTTTTAAAAAATAATTCAGCGTAGAAAAACAAAGAAAAGAAATACTAACGGACTCCAAAAATCCTGAAATAAATTTTCCCCGTCCTCTAAAAATATGCTGGACAAGGTGAACATTATTTGGGCCTCTAATGCAATTTTGAAAAACGCAATTGTTTTCTAATTCAAATAAAATAGTGATAAAACCCCAAATAAAAATACAAATTGATTTTAATATTTTTCCTCCAACATTTCTTTTATTTTGGAGAAGTCATATTATCTCCTCTCATATAATTTTAATATGAAATATTTTTGGGGGAGAAAAATAATTAAAACCAAAGTGATCCTTGTTTTAGTATTTGATAAAACTCAAATATGAGAACGAGGGAAAATCCCCAACTCTCTCCGAGGGTACTTGAGTTGCTTAGGATTTCGAGGATAACAAGAACGAAATGCAATAAAATATGATATGCATGGATGACTTGTGTATAACATTCCAGATTGAAAATTTGGGATGTTACAAACCTACCCCCTTAAGATGAATCTCGCCCTCGAGATTCGGGTTGGCTAGAAAATAGGTGTGGGTGGTCTTTGTGTAGATCATCCTCTCTTTCCTAGGCAGCTTCGTCCTCGGTATGATGGCTCCACTGAACTTTTCAAAACTTGATAACCTTGCTGCGGGTAACTCGACTGGCAAACTCGAGAATCTTGACTGGTTTCTCCTCATATGTCAAATCACTGTCCAACTGAATTTCTTCCAGGAGCACTGTATCTCTCAGAGGAATATCGGCCATCTCGGCATGGCACTTCTTCAACTAGGAAACGTGAAACACATCATGAACTCCTGACAGTCCTTCAGGTAATTCCAACTTGTAGGCAACCTCTCCCATGCACTCCAGAACATGGTACGGTCCTACAAATCTCGGGGCCAAAACGCTTAACTCCTCGCAGAGGTGACACTCGCAGATATGCTCTGTCTCCGATATCATAGACTACCTCCTTGCATTTTGAGTCTGCATAACTCTTCTGTCTAGACTGAGCTACTTTCAGTCTATCTCGAATCAGCTTAACTTTCTCCTCAGACTCCTTAATCAAATCCGGTCCAAACAACTGGCGGTCTCCAACTTCATCCCACATCAACAGTGTTCGGCATCTTCTTCCGTACAGGGCTTCAAACGGTGCCGTCTTCAAACTGTCCTGGTAGCTGTTGTTGTATGAGAACTCCGCGTAGGGTAAATTATCATCCCAACAAGACCCATAGTCTAGTGCACAAGCTATCAAAATGTCCTCCAGAATCTGATTGACTCTCTCAGTCTGTCCATCTGTCTACAGGTGAAAAGCTGTACTGAACTCCAGCCTGGTTCCCAAAGTCTGGTGCAGTTGATGCCAAAATTTTGAAGTAAACCGTGTTCCTCTATCTGATAAGATGGTCCTCGGAACTCCATGCAGGCATACGATCATGGTCATATATATCTTGACCAACTTTGCACTTGTATATGTGGTTTTCACTGGGATAAAGTGAGCTACTTTGGTCAAGCGGTCCACTACTACCCAGATAGAATCATACCCCGATCAGGTCGTGGGTAATCTGGTGATAAAATCCATGCCAAGTTTATCCCACTTCCATTCGGGTATCGGCATAGGTTGTAGTAATCCTGTTGGTTTCTGATGTTCTGCCTTCACTCTCTGACATACATCACATACGGCTACATACTTTGCAATATCCTTCTTCATTCTAGTCCACCAGAAACGCTCCTTCAAATACAAATACATCTTGGTGTTTCCGGGGTGTATCGAGTATGGGGAGTCGTGAGCTTCCTGTAATATTAACTTCTTGATCTCTGCATTATTGGGCACATATATCCGGTCGTCGAACCACAAGGTGTCGTGCTCATCCTCACGAAAACCTTTGGCTTTGCCTTCGCTCATCTTCTCCTTTATCTTGACAATTTCTTTGTCATCCTTCTGGGCTTCTCGAATCTTTCCCAACAAGGTTGACTGAACTTCCATGGTTGTAACAAAACCTTTGGGAACAATCTCTAACCGTAGCTCCCTGAAATCTTCTGCTAACTCCTTTGGCAAACCTCCTGTTACTAAGGTATTGGCATAACTCTTTCGGCTTAAAGCGTCTGCTACGACATTGGACTTTCCCGGATGATAGTGCAACTTCATATCATAATCCTTTATAAGCTCCAACCATCTCCTTTGCCTGAGGTTCAACTCCTTTTGTGTAAAAATGTAGTTCAAACTCTTATGATCCGTGTACACATCACAATGGTTTCCTATGAGAAAATGTCTCCAGGTCTTGAGTGCATGTACTATGGTTGCCAACTCCAAGTCATGTGTGGCATAATTCAACTCATGCGGTCGAATTTGTCGTGAGGAATATGAAACAACTCTTCCATCTTGCATAAGTACTCCTCCAAGTCCTAAGCGAGAGGCGTCGCAATACACTTGGAAATCCTTGCGTATATCCGGCAGGATCAACACTAGGGCTGTAGTCAAACGTTTCTTCAAATCCTGGAAACTTGCTTCACATTCCTCAGTCCAATGGAACTTGGTGTCCTTCTTTAAAAACGTCGTCATAGGCTTCGCAATATTAGAGAAATTTTCAATCAATCTCCGATAGTATCCCGCGAGTCCAAGAAAACAGTGGATCTCTCCAATTGAGGTGGGTGCCAACCACTCAGTTACTGATTGAACTTTGGTGGGGTCTACTGCTATATCTTCTCCTGATATAACATGTCCAAGAAATCCAAGTTCCTTCAACCAAAACTCACATTTGCTGAACTTGGCATACAACTGATGCTCCCTGAGTTTCTCGAGTACTAAGCGCAAATGCTCCTTGTGTTCCTCTTCATTCTTTGAGTATACTAAAATATCATCAATGAACACCACAACAAACTTATCCAATAACTCCATGAACACCTTATTCATCATACTCATGAAATAGGCAAGGGCGTTAGTCAATCCAAATGACATAACCGTATACTCATAAAGCCCATACCTTGTGGTAAAAGTTGTCTTAGGTATATCCTTTTCTCGAATCTTCAGCTGGTGGTAACCTGATCGCAGGTCGATATTCAAAAACACTTTAGCTCCTTGCAGCTGGTCAAACAGATCATTGATCATCGACAGTGGGTACTTGTTCTTGATTGTCACTTCATTCAACGCCTGATAATCAACAACCATCCTTAGAGATTTATCCTTCTTCTCAACCAATAGCACTGGGGCTCCCCATGGTGATGAACTCCGCCGGATGTAACCTTTCTCCAATAACTCCTTAATCTATTTCTTGATCTCCTCCAGATCATTCGCGGGCATCCGATATGGTCTCTTTGATATAGGCCCGGTGCCTGGCAACAACCCTATCAAAAACTCGATGTCTTGATCTGGCGGCATGGCTGGTAACTCCTCTGGAAATACATCTGGGTAATCCTACACAACAGACACTTCCTCCTAAACAACTCCCGTGAGAGAATGTACCTGGGTTCTCCTTGGCGCATGCCTGGATACATACTTGATCCTTTTTACCTCCGGGGTAGTAAGCAGAATTAACTTACTGGCGCAATCGATGTTTCCTCCGTACATTGACGGCTAATCCATTCCTAGTATCACATCCAATCCTTGCGACTCCAGAATTATCAAGTCAGAGGGGAAAACATGACTACCTATGGTTAATGGCATCTGAAAACATCCATTGCTTGCCATATACTCGGCTCCGGGTGAGGTTACTAGCATAGGTGTCTTAAGAACTCTAGTGGGCAACTTATACTTATCCACAAATCCCCTTGATATGTATGAATGTGATGCACCAGTATCAAAAAGAACGATTGCAGTAAACGACTTAACTAAAAACTTACCGATAATTGCATCTGGTTGCTCTTCAACCTCCTCCACGTTCACGTGGTTCACTTGTCCTTTGTTAAATGGATTGGGCTTCTTTCCAGAGCTCCCATTACCATTTCTGTTCTTTGCTTCAAGGCACTCCGTGGCATAGTGTCCAGTCTTCCCGCACTTGAAACAAGTAACATGGCTTAGGTCCCTCTTGGCGGGTGTGGCTGGATTGGAACGGTTCTGATTGCCGCTGGCTCCATTCCCATCCACATTCCTTGGGCCAGTATGATTATGGGTACTTCCTCCATTGTGAGTGTGGGCTCCATGGTTGTGGGTAAGCCCTCCCGAGTTCGGGGTAAAGCGAGGCTTTTGTTGAGCTCCTGAATTGTACTTCCCTTGTCCATATTTCCTCTTGCGGCTCTCTATCTGCTGCTGCTTCCCTTCGATCATGAGTTCTTTATCTACCAACTCCTGGTAGTTGTTAAATGTTGCCACCATTAACTGCATACTCATCTCATCATTCAGCCCTTCCATAAACTTCTCCTGCTTCGCAGCATCCATGGCCACATCATCTGGAGCATAGCGGGATAACTTACTAAACTCCTCCACGTACTGGCCTACAATACGGTTACCTTGGCGTAAGTTGCAAAACTCACGCTTCTTCATGCTCATAGCTCCCGTGGATATGTGGGCTGTGCGGAATGCTTGCTGAAACTACTCCCAGGTGACATTGGCCATAGGAAAAGTGGTTGTGTAATTCTCCAAGCATGCGGCTGCTGGTCCATCCAATTAGTGTGTGGCAAAACGCACCTTCTCCGCATCTGTGCAACCTGCGGTGGTCAACTCCCTTCCAATCATGCGCAGCCAATCATCAGCAACTATTAGCTCGGTGCTACTGGAAAACACCGGCGGCTGCAGCCTCAGAAAACGGGCTAAGTTGCCAACTGGTGGTGGTGGTGGGTTGTTATTGTTGTTGTTGTTGTTGTTGTTGTTGTTGTTGTTGTTGTTGTTGTTGTTGTTGTTGTTGTTGTTGTTGTTGTTGTTGTTGTTGTTGTTGTTGTTGTTGTTGTTGCCTTGGTTCTGAACTAACAACTGCATCAAGGCATTCTGCTGCCGGATCAACCAAGTGAGTTCTGATGGGAAAGCAAAACTGGGGTCACGTCTCGGAGGCATCTGAGGGGTTTAGAGGGAAGTGATTAGAATAGAATGAGGTCTAATGAGAAAACACTACCCATATGGACATGAGACAAACACAATCATATCATATCACTCAATCAATCAAGCAAGGGCATACAATCGGTCTAACGATCATTATAGTGGGGGGGGGGTACTACTAATAGTATGGTGGTCTACTAGAAATTTTTGATCGGTGGAAGACTCCATGATATCTGCTCTAGCTTCGTCTTCATAGTCATCATCACTTCTATCCGGGTCGGAATCAGTGTCGTCTATGATGATGTAGTCTTCAAAACGAATCTCCTTGGGTTCGTCGTCTTCTCCTCCTGGCGCAGGGTCTCTCATAAAAACTCCTAGCTTCTTGGTCATGTTTTCATTCCTCCCCACAAGTATCATCATTTCCTCCTCATATCCATCGCGTGTATACTTAAGCTCCTCTTCCAGCTCCGTGATCCCGATCATCGCCTTCTTCAAATCTATCATGCTTGCGCACATCTGGTTCTCCTGGCGACGAATGTGGTGGTTTAATTCCTGGATGAATGCTGCAATGGACCTGTCCTTCCTGGTGTTGATCATCTCCCATTGCTCATCTCGGCATCCACATATCTAGTAGATAGTGTCCTTCAGCTCCTTGTGGTAAACTTCGCCGATGCGTCCTATAGCGATGTGGGCTGCCATACTCTTGCCTAGACTCCAGGTGGGTGCATCAAAGGAAAAATCTATGGGTTTAGTGACTGGCGTGAACGTCCTTCCTGGAACTTGAACTCGAATCATCCATCGCTCCTCTTCTGGTAAAGTGGCGGTATAAGTCCCGGTGAAGCTTGGTATTCCAATGTTCAGGTACTTAGTGACTTCCTTCAAGTGTCATCCAAAAGGTGTGTCTTCATCTGGTTGTGCAAACTTGTTCCTCGTATCCACCATCCTAAAGATTAGAAAATGGAGAGGAGTCAGAAATAAGTAGAGAAGAGTGGCCTATGGGTTTTCTTAGTGGTCGTGTCCTACATTCAGCGTGTGCTCTAATACCATCTTGTAGCAACCCAACCTCAATGGATCGGCAATGCTGACACACACAGTACTCGAAGGATTTATAACAGAGTGGCAATCACACACTTATTACATCAAATGTCTCAAGAGAGAACTTATTATAATAAATATGGCTTAAGGCCATCTAATACGATAACAATGGAAGGCTTGGAAGATAAAGTGAGTCCATCAGCAACTCCAACGGCATAGCTGAGTGCATGACAAACAACCTGTCGCACCTTACTCCTCGTCTGAAAAAGTCTGCAACATGATACGTTGCAGCCCAAAAATGGGTTAGCACATGGAATATGCTGGCAATGTAACACAGGGGAGTAATGAACATATAAAAGCTATCACTATATGCATATATGGCTGGTGGAGGCTGTATGGTTAATATGTTTTGCGAAAGCTAATTTTTCCCTACAACAAAGGAATATATTTTATTTAACTATCATGGTAGTTGAACAATATTGAGAAGGTTCCTCCAACTCAATCCCAATTAAAAGTAGTTATCAACCCAACAAATTAATTTAGAGTGATGAGATCCATATGATAATCCAAGAACCAGATACTCAAGATGTCCATAACCGGGGACACGACTAACCATGATTACTTTGTACACTCTGAGAGGTTTGTGCACTTTTCCCCACAAGACTCGATCTCCTCCATTGGATTTCTCGCACTATAGGGTGTTTGAGAAACGGATGACCGAGACACAATCTTTCAGAAGCATTTGCTCTTTACTCCGGGCGAACTGGTACACCTACAATCCCCTACATATGCTAGTCCACCTCTTCAAGAACTCACGCAACTTACACAATTATGCCAGAGCCCATAATGGCTTGTGGCTGCACACGAAAGTTTCTAGCATGAATAGCCTTATGATCCTTTTGAGCCTGGGTGGCGAACCGTAGGATGATCACACGGGTACTCCGGGATATCCTAGGACAACACTGGATTCTCCTGGTGCCCACAAGCAATCCACCCAGATGTGTATTAAAGTTGCCACCTCAAGTTGAACCATTAATTAACAACTCACATCTGTCATGGATACACTCAAACCCAAACCACGTCTATGAGCATAGCATGGCAATATAAGCATAACATAGAAGTAACTCCCAAGGGTTTGATAATAAAATAGGTAATAGGTTCTACCTCGTTATCTACTTCCCAGACCCACATGTTAAGAGATCCTATTCATGCAATGTGTGAAGGTTGAAACTAATGCATAAAAACTGGGTGATAAAGGGGTATGATCAAAGTGTTACTTGACTTGCTAATGATTTGCAAATCCTAAAGACTCGTAGTAGCACGCTTCGCACTCCGGGTGTTCTATCACAAACAAACAATAGCATACATAAGCAATCAAGCAAATATGCATGGATAAATCTCAACTAAAAAGATATAACCGGAAAGTTCAACTGAAGAACTCCGGTTTGCAAAAAGAATCAAAACAAACGGAGCAACAAAACTCAAACTGCGAAAGAAACAAGATCCAATTACTAATCTGGACTAAAGTCAAATTTTACAGTACCAAAATCTTGTTCAAGTTGGTTAAGTAGAAATAGGGCTTTGAGACGAAGATCTAGGCGCTTGAATCGCCTGATTCCGATAAACGAGCGAAAAGATAAACTAAAACGAAAAAGAGGGCAGAAATTGCGATCGAAAATAATCGCGGAAAAACCCTGGAAAAAGAAAACCGACGAACATGCTAATGAATGAACGTTCGCTGTCTGCTGTTAACGGGTGAAAACCGTTCGTTAAAATGAATCTACAAACGGGCGTTCGCTAAATAACTAAACCGGGGGAAAAAAATTAAAACTGAACCAATCTATTAAAAAACGGATCTAGGGTTTTTACCGAAAAAACCGAACCGGCGAAGATAACCGGCAGCGGCGACTTCGGCAAACTCTGGCGAGCGGCGCGGGTGGCGGCGCTGCACGGCACGGCGGCGTGGCGGCGGTAGCAGCAGCGCGCGGCGGCGACAACGACGGATGGTGCGGCGGCGGCGCTAGGGCGGCGACGGCTTAGGGTTTCTAGCAGGGCACTAGGCTGCTGGGGTCGGGCTTCCCGTCTTATAAAGGCTGGCCGGGCCAGGAGTCCTAGGCGGACACGGCCCAGTTAGGTCGGTTACTTTATAAAAAATAATTCCGCGCAGAAAAACAAAGAAAAGTAATACTAAACTGACTCCAAAAATCCTAAAATAAATTTTCCCCGTCCTCTAAAAATACGCCGGACAAGGTGAACATTTATTTGGGCCTCTAATGTAATTTGGAAAAATGCATTTTTTCCTAATTCAAATAAAATAGCGATAAAACCCCAAATAAAAATACAAATTGATTTTAATATTTTTCATCCAACATTTCATTTATTTTGGAGAAGTCATATTATGTCCTCTCATATAATTTTAATATGAAATATTTTTGGGGGAGAAAAATAATTAAAACCAAAGTGATCCTTGTTTCAATATTTGATAAAACTCAAATATGAGAATGAGGGAAAATCCCCAACTCTCTCCGATGGTCCTTGAGTTGCTTAGGATTTCGAGGATCACAAGAACGAAATGCAATAAAATATGACATTCCAAATTGAATACTTGGGATGTTACAATCATTGTCATATTGCTTTGCATGATCATGTAGTTGACATCGTATTTGTGGCAAAGCCACCATGCATAATTTTTCATACATGTAACTCTTGATTCATTGCCCTTCCCGGTACACCGCCGGAGGCATTCATATAGAGTCATATTTTGTTCTAGTATCGAGTTGTAATCATTGAGTTGTAAATAGATAGAAGTGTGATGATCATCATTAATAGAGCATAGTCCCAAAAAAAGAGAAAGGACAAATAAAAAAGGAAGGCCCAAAAAAAGAAATAAAAAGGGGCAATGCTACTATCCTTTTTTTCCACACTTGTGCTTCAAAGTAGCACCATGATCTTTATGATAGAGAGTCTCTTGTTTTGTCACTTTCATATACTAGTGGGAATTTTTCATTATAGAACTTGGCTTGTATATTCCAACAATGGGTTTCCTCAAATGCCCTAGGTCTTCATGAGCAAGCAAGTTGGATGCACACCCACTTAGTTTCTTTTGTTGAGCTTTCATACATTTATAGCTCTAGTGCATCCGTTGCATGGCAATCCCTACTCCTTGCATTGACATCAATTGATGGGCATCTCCCTAGCCCGTTGATTAGCCTCGTCGATGTGAGACTTTCTCCTTTTTGTATTCTCCACATAAGCCCCTATCATTATTCTATTCCACCCATAGTGCTATATCCACGGCTCACGCTCATGTATTGCCTGAAAGTTGAAAAAAGTTTGAGATTACTAAAGTATGAAACAATTGCTTGGCTTGTCATCGGGTTGTGCAAGATGAGAACATTCTTGTGTGACAAAAATGAAGCATGACCAAGCTATATGATTTTGTAGGGATGAACTTTCTTTTGCCATGTTATTTTGAGAAGACATGATTGCTTAGTTAGTATGCTTGAAGTATTATTATTTTTATGTCAATATTAAACTTTTGTCTTGAATATTTCGGATCTGAATATTCATGCCACAATAAAGAAAATTACATTGAGAATTATGCTAGGTAGCATTCCACATCAAAAATTCTGTTTTTATCATTTACCTACTCGAGGACGAGCAGGAATTAAGCTTGGGGATGCTTGTTATGTCTCCAACGTATCTATAATTTTTGATTGTTCCATGCTATTATATTATCTGTTTTGGATGTTAATGGGCTTATTTATACACTTTTATATTATTTTTGGGACTAACCTACTAACCCAAGGCCTAGTGCAAATTACTGTTTTTTTGCCTATTTCAGTGTTTCGTAGAAAAGGAATATCAAACGGAATACAAACAAACAAAACTTTCGGGAGAGTTATTTTTGGAACAAACGTGATCTAGGGGACTTGGAGTGGACGTCAAGCAACCAACGAGGAGGCCACGAGGCATGGGGCGCGCCCTCCCCCCTCATGGGCCCCTAGTCGCTCCACCGACCTACTTCTTCCTCCTATATATATATATATATATATATATATATATATATATATATATTCATATACCCCAAAAACATCCAGGAGCACCACGAAACCCTATTTCCACCGCCGCAACCTTCTGTACCCAAGATATCCCATCTTGGGGCCTTTTCCGGAGCTCCGCCAGAGGGGGAATCGATCATGGAGGGCCTGTACATCAACTCCATGGCCCCTCCGATGATGTGTGAGTAGTTTACCTCAGACCCTCGGGTCCATAGTTATTAGCTAGATGGCTTCTTCTCTCTCTTTGGATCTCAATACAATGTTCTCCTCGATCTTCTTGGAGATCTATTTGATGTAACTATTTTTGCGGTGTGTTTGTCGAGATCCGATGAATTGTGGGTTTATGATCAAGTTTATCTATGAACAATATTTGATTCTTCTCTGAAATCTTTTATGTATGATTGGTTATCTTTGCAAGTCTCTTCGAATTATCAGTTTGGTTTGGCCTACTAGATTGATCTTTCTTGCAATGGGATAAGTGCTTAGCTTTGGTTTCAATCTTGCGGTGTCCTTTCCCAGTGACAGTAGGGGCAGCAAGGCACGTATTGTATTGTTGCCATCGAGGATAAAAAGATGGGGTTTATATCATATTGCTTGAGTTTATCCCTCTACATCATGTCATCTTGCCCAATGCATTACTCTGTTCTTATGAACTTAATACTCTAGATGCATGCTGGATAGTGGTCGATGTGTGGAGTAATAGTAGTAGATGCAGAATCATTTCGGTCTACTTGTCGCGGACTTGATGCCTATATACATGATCATGCCTAGATATTCTCATAATTATGCACTTTTCTATCAATTGCTTGGCAGTAATTTATTCACCCACCGTAATACTTATGCTATCTTGAGAGAAGCCACTAGTGAAACCTATGACCCCCGGGTCTATTCTCCATTATATCAATCTCCCGTCAACAAGCTATTTTCTATTATCGTTTATTTTGCAATCTTTATTTTCCAACCTATATCATAAAAATACCAAAAAAATTATCTTATTATTATTATCTCTATCAGATCTCACTCTCGTAAGTTACCGTGAAGGGATTGTGTCGGTGTCAAAACCGGCGGATCTCGGGTAGGGGGTCCCGAACTGTGCGTCTAAGGCGGATGGTAACAGGAGGCGGGGGACACGATGTTTACCCAGGTTTGGGCCCTCTTGATGGAGGTAATACCCTACATCATGCTTGATTGATATTGATGATATGAGTATTACAAGAGTTGATCTACCACGAGATCGTAGAGGCTAAACCCTAGAAGCTAGCCTATGGTATGATTGTTGTTGTATATCATCTATCGACTAGCCTGGCCTCGGTTTATATAATGCACCAGAGGCCTAGGATAACAAGAGTCCTAGCCGAATACGTCGGTGGGGAGGAGTCCTTGTCTTGATCGCCAAGTCTTGTGGAATCTTGCTTGTATGCGGCAGCTATCCGAACTGGCCCATGAGTATACGGCCATGGGGGTCCTCGGCCCAATCTAACAGATCGGGAGATGACGTGGTGAGTACCCCCTAGTCCAGGACACCGTCAGTAGCCCCCTGAACCGGTCTTCAAGTTAGGGACGCTCCTCGATTCTTCCAAACCGTTCTTCATCTTCAGTCGTCGGTCTTGAAAACTGGTTCAACAAATCTTCTCATCTTCGATCTTGAGGATCGCCAAAGTGAATCCGAAGAGTTTACACGTCGGGTATCCGAGGAGCCCCCTTAAGTTTCCATCCTTTATCAATGCCTTGTTATTTTTATGCCACACCTCAGGTTTGAAGTTGTTCCCGGGAGGCAGTGTCCTCTTGCGTCCGAGCTCTAATGCCGGACTGCATTTGAGGTATCTTTTGCAGCCGAGCACCAATGCCGGACTGCTTCCGAGCTCCAACAACGAAATGTATCCGAGCTCCAACTCCGGACTGTGTCCAAGCTCCAACGACGAAATGTATCCGAGCTCCAACGCCGGACTGTGTCCAAGCTCCAACGCCGGACTATATCCAAGATGTCATGGATCATCTTGGTCCAAAAAAGTTGAAGGAGTTTAGCCGAGCTTAATGCCGGAAATGCCCTCTATGGAGCTAGCCGCTAGCGCCCGAGCTTTATGCCGGACTGCTTCCAAGGTGGTGCACCACCCCGACCGCGGGCTGATTTTTTGTGAATATTTTTAACTGGTGCAGTTTATTCTTTGCCGATGTATATCTAGTGGCCCTCAAGGTGTGTATCAGTCTAAAACCTGAGATGCACCTGAAGGCAAGCATAAAACCGCTGTTCCCAGTAGCCCCCGAGACTCGGGTCGATGCGCGAAATCGGCCTGAGGATCAACTCCTGGCTCGGCAGCATACATAGGAATAAAAACGCAGTGTAATATATTAGAGATAATAGTGATCAGCGAACGGGCCCCTGAGAGAGGGCCATGAGAAGTCGCCGTGATATATTAGCTTGATGCCATATAGGTCCAGATGGTACTTATTGGTGTCCAAAGACGCGCTTTCCCATAGTTCGATCAAGCCGAACACTGAGCCCTTTGAATTTTCTGCATTGAATAGGCAATGCAGTAGCCGCCGAGACACTGGTCAGGTGGCAACACCAGATCAGGGGATCGATGTGCCCCTTTAATATTTGTAAATAATGAGTGCAAAGCCCAGTAGCCCCCGATCCTTAATGTGGGCACGGGTGGCCGAATTAAGGATCAATATCCAGAGTAAAATCACAGATTATGTGTAATGATTCTATGTATCCAAGTACTTTACATCATTATCTTGACTCCATTGCGACCATTTATCAGTTGAAAGTGGCCCATCGTCGGCCTCTACCCCTTGGTATATACTACGCAGGGTGTTTTTGCAATAACAAAACAACCCTTAGTCGACGTCTCGGTGCCCGAAGGCGGTTGTGTTAGCGGAAACGAGGCAATCAGATATGCATGGTTTATAACTTTCGCTTAGTCATAGGAGCTTTAAACTGGGGAAGTTAGCTATGAGCCGCTGGTTAGTGTTCGGCGACATCCAAGGTCAAGCCGTAAACACTTCGGCCAATGTTACGAATGACCCGTCATCTAACATAGTCATTGGATCGCCGACCAGTTTACGCCTATTGTGACAGTCAATTTTCGGCTTTCTCCATTGAGGTACTTAACCATGCGAGCTGGAAGCACAATCGCAGTGGTTCTCCCTTTGCACACCTAGCCGAACAAAGCGGAACATAGGAGGCAAGCACAGGAGCCGGGCAACCCAACTATTGACCAAAGACACAATTCGAAACCGATGCATATATGGCAATATCCGAGAGTGTTATTGCCGAATCTCTAAAGGTGTCCGGTGTTACACTATGAGACTAATGCTGAAAACACACAAATAGTTTAAAAGTGCCATAGGCTTGGAAAACCAAAAAATGTCAGGGAAAACCTGACGTCCAAATAAGATCAAGTGTTCGGTGCCAATCTGAAAATTGGACTTTAGAGAAAAAGTGCTTCTGTCGTGCTTTATCATGACACATCTTATCTCAAGACCTCAAGCGGGTCAGCCTACGGCTTCAACCTCCTATCTCGAAGGCGGAGTACTTCTCGTTAGGCCAGCTTAGCAAACTAAACTCTAGCGGCTTTGAGAGAGAAATTAGGCTCCCCGGCTAATGACCACACACTCGTGTCGAAAAAAGGAGTGATAAATAATAATAATAATAATAAAACTTTGCAACGACTAAGAAGAAAACACTTATTATAAAACGTCTCATATAAATTTAAGAGCCCCCAAGTGACTTGGGTAAAATAATTTTATGTATAATGAATGTATGTACCAAAGTACTTATATCATATCTGTGTTCACCCAAACTTTATACGCGTCTTAACCGACCGTCGACTTCTCCCTCTTCGGTCAAGGGCCGAAGCGTGTTATGTACTCCAGCTGTCGAGAATATTGACGGTGTTTCCGATAACCAGGCAATCAGGCCATAAGGCTGTAACAGACAAAGCGTGCTCAGGGAACTTATGCTATATTACTGACGAAGTGTAAGAAGCATCTTCGAAGAAAATAGTACCCCCACCGATACCTTTCTTCGGCCCTCATTGTTACTATGAGACTTGTGCAATAGATTTTCTGTACTCATGAGTTCCGTTGTGTGCCGACCATAATTGAAAACAATAAGAGCGCTAGCTTTCGGCTTCACCCAGTCTGAGGTCCGGCTCGGATGACCCGATCATGACAATCGCAGAGGTGCTCCCTTTACTCCCTAGCCGAACAATCGGGAACGTAGGGGTAAAAACAGGAGCGATGCAACCCAGCTTGCAAATCGCTTAAGTCAATATGGTGCATATTGTGGCGTAATACACGAACAAGGAACGAAGCCGTACAAGTATAATCATATGCAAGAGGAAATGCTTCATGAAGGAAGCCCCCAAGTGAACTGGGTATTTGAATTTGTGTGTCACAAACAAAGTTTTGACAAGGAGATTTTTTACAAGCAACTTTTTTCCAAAAAAGTATAATGCTTGGTCGAACCGAACACAAGTTAAAAAATTTAAAACTTTGAGCATGAAGGCAACTTAGCTGGGTAATGTGTTCGGTATTGATGACGCGGTCCGAGCTTGATGCGGGACCCATCCCCCAAGCCGGTCCCGAGGTGGCGGAGCAAAGAGCTCGGCACTCCGAAGTGGTGACATAGCGTGGTCAATGCAGGCCGGCAGAGTGATGCCAAAGTCCCCGGCATGGGGTAATGAAGTGCTGACGAAGCCCCCCGTCCAACCGAGGTGACGTGGTATGTCAGTACGCCGAGTTGACGATACTGCCCAACCCGGATCATTTTCCTATGCACAAAAAATAGTGCAAACCGGAGATAATAATAATAATGATAAAAAATGTTGCATAATAAATAATTTATGCAAAGTGATTAATAAAAGAAATATGGCCTAGCGCCGAAGTCAATGTCGATGCAGGGCATCGGCGTGATGAGGTAAAGGTGTGGCAAAGCCTGAATTCACATGTCGGCCCGAGTTCCGGATGCGGTCTTCGCCAGACTATGTACGGAAACTGACCGAACCACCACGCGACCGTCGTTAGTGCGGCCATCATTCGATGGACCTGTGTACAGATGATGGAACAAACCAGAGTAATAATTTCTTGGGAAAATAAACCCCAACAAGCAAAAATTACTAGGATTAATAGCACCTGGTTTATTTGTTGTAACAATATGAAGAAAGGTGACTCCCAAAATTGGGACTCGATCCGCACACCCATTGCCTGATGGGTGATAAAGCGACAGCAGGGCGAAGCTGGCAAAGGTTGGCTTGCGGAGGCAAAGCCCTCGGTCCAGCTAACGTGACGAAGCTGGTCGGCTAGTGACGCTGAAGTCTCCGGAGTAGGTTGATGAAGAGATGGCGAAGCCCACGGTCCAGCTGAGATGTCGAAGCCTCGATGTCAGCCGACGAGTCGAAGTAGGTCGACGTGATGGACATCGGCTTGAAGAAGCAACAGTGTGGCCCTGCCGATGCCGGTCGAGACGTGGTCGATGCCGGCTTGATGAAGTGACCGTGCGGTGATGCCGGTGTGCCCGCTCCATGTAATCCGTGGGGCGGCGATGTTGGTGATGATTTATCCTTCGCGATGCCGAACTCTTGTTCGGCTTGCTGAGATGATGATCCGAAGAAGTTGAGCTCGGCTCAACAAAGCGGCGAAGTGTCTAGCGCAGGTCGGCAGCCTTGGAGCAATATTGCCGGACTGGTTTGACACCAACATGATGATGAAGATGACCTCATGGGAGGCTTAAAATTTTACGGGCACGTGTTTAAAAACGACGCACAATACCCTAGAAGAGAATTCCTCTAAAAAGGTTGTCCAATATCATGTTCATAAAGAAACATGAATTCCGGTCGGATCCATATTCGCGCAGAAAACAGATCCGAAAATTGGTTCACTCATCGGAAGGTTCCTGGAGTTTGAACCGTCGGATCGAGCTGAAATTTGGAGGGGTAGTAGATATGGAAATTCCGCAGTAGATGAACGGTTGGATCTTCTAGAGGACCTCCGAGCTGGGCTCTGGAGACCACGCCCTAAACTCATCCAGATTCCCGTCCAGATTTGACAGGACTCCGGTATATCGTAGTTTGTCGGAGATTCCTTTATCGGAACTCGACGAAATTTTGCATGGCTGTTGTAGACGTAATGCCGCACCATTCCACTGAAGAAATCGTCAAACCGACGCTCAAGGAGGCGGTGATAGTGGATACAAGTTCGCTGCCCAGAAAAACAGCACGGCAGCCCGAGGGCAATGTTGACATTGAGCCCTCGAGCTCCATGGATGATTCCTCTATGATCATGATAGAGATCGGAGTTGATGTTGGTGAAGGCCCCCGTCCGAACATGACGATCGGAGAAGGAGCGAGGTCCTCGGTCGAGCCAAGGTGACCAGTCGAGTCGGTGACGAAGATGTTGATGTCATAGTTAATCCGCAGACAAGCCATCGATCCTTTTGCCGATCACACAACGAAACTCTCAATGAAAGCACCAATGTCGGTGTCAAAACTGGTGGATCTCGGGTAGGGGGTCCCGAACTGTGCGACTGAGGCGGATGGTAACAGGAGGCGGGGATACGATGTTTACCCAGGTTCGGGCCCTCTTGATGGAGGTAATACCCTACGTCCTGCTTGATTAATATTGATGATATGAGTATTACAAGAGTTGATCTACCACGAGATCGTAGAGGCTAAACCCTAGAAGCTAGCCTTTGGTATGATTGTTGTTGTATATCATCTATCGGCTAGCCTGGCCTCGATTTATATAATGCACCAGAGGCCTAGGATAACAAGTGTCCTAGCCGAATACGTCGGTGGGGAGGAGTCCTTGTCTTGATCGCCAAGTCTTGTGGAATCTTCCTTGTATGCGGCAGCTGTCCGAACTGGCCCATGAGTATACGGCCATGGGGGTCCTCGTCCCAATCTAACAGATCGGGAGATTACGTGGTGAGTACCCCCTAGTCCAGGACACCGTCAGATTGACAACCCCTTTATCGCGTTGGTTGCGAGGTTCTTATTTGTTTGTGTAGGTACGAGGGACTTGCGTGTAGTCTCCTGCTGGATTGATACCTTGGTTCTCAAAAACTGAGGGAAATACTTACGCTACTTTGCTGCATCTCCCTTTCCTCTTCAAGGTAAAACTAACGCAGTGCTCAAGAGGTAGCAACAACCACTATGTTATTTTCCAAACTCTTATGACTTAACCCTAACACATGGTCTCACAACACAATGACACTGACACCGTGCACAACACTTGTATGTTTGTTGATTGTATTGTATGGTTGTTTATTATTGATCTTTGCTTACGATAGATTGTACACAGAACGGAGAGTAACTCGATCAAGATTGTGACATTGAAGAATCATCAATACATGCAAGTGGAACCTTTGGTCATAACCTATGTTTTCATGCATTGTAGTTGTTCCAACTAGGAAATCCTTATAGGACTTTTCCTTCATGCTTCACAGAACCCAGTAGTTGACAACTTAGGTCCAAACTTACCTTCACCTTGTAACCATTGAATAGATGCTTAGCTACTATGACATGGATTGGGAAACATCAATTATTATTCCACCATACAACCTCATGGTTGACTACTTAATTAATGAATCAATCTGGATGGACTGGATTTGATTGGGTCATCGGATTGTGACCTTGGTGGGTAATACCACCTAGGTATTACAGGGATTGTACGAATAAAGTTGAGTGGCTTCCATGTGTAACCATTAAACATTATGGGCTATGTCTGGACCAAGTAAATCATGGGAACACTCCTGGGCTGACCAGGAGATGTAGATTTTGCATGTAGGGAAACCCGGATTGGGTCGGCCATTTCTGAGGGGGGTAATACTTCCAAAAGTCTTGTCTTGATCTACCTAGCAACTTCACAAGTGAATTTTAGTGGCACAAGGGTGTGATCGGGAATCACGGGTAGAGTACACAAACCTGTGTAGAGTGTATAAAACCGATCATAATTAGCCGTGTCTCCGGTTATGGACAATTTGAGCAACTCATCTGAGAATTGTCAGCTTGATATCATCACCTCTTCTCTAAAAAAATCAATGGGTTGAAACAAAGGGGAGTGTTATTCTGATCTCAGAGGACTGGGGGGGGGGGGTACCATGGTCTCTAGAGAAAGGCTTGGGCAACCGTGCGATGAGGAAACCGAAAGTGCAACTAATCCCTGGGTGATTTTGGTAATTATTAACAACATATAGCTCATTGAACTAATATCCATTCAAGATAGTCTTTTCAGAAAGTTCAATGATTGGCATGGCATGGACTAGAGATGTGGACCCCTCAAAATGCTAAGGACACATATTGGCACAAGCTCAAGACTCTACATTTTCATTTTAGTGATCCGAGATCACATTGGGTCCATAGGAAAAGCCAATACTATTAAAAGGGGATGAGGTGTTGCTTAATGGCTTGCTTTCTCAAAATGCTTAGTGATATGCTCCAAAAGCCCTCAACCACTTTCTCATATCCACATATGTCCCAAACCAAAAGTCACACTCGGCCCCACCGATTTGATATATCCGGCGCTACCGAGTTCATTTGACATGGCCATAGCCACAAACCCTAATCAGTTCGGTCTCACAGATAGGGATCTCGGTCTCACCGAGATGAGATTGCAAACTCTTTGTTTCCCTTCATAATGTTTTGGTCTAACCAAGATGAGCGATCGGTCCAACCGAGTTCACAATGCAAACTCTCTGTTTCCTTTTCGTAATGTTCCGGTCTCACCCAAATGAGCGATTGGTCCCACCGAGTTTGCCTGACCAACTCTCTATTTGCCTATTACTGAAATCAGTCTCACCGAGTTCATGTGATTGGTCTCACTGAGATTAAGTTATGCCCTAACCCTAACAAAATCGGTCCCACCGAGTTGACCATATCGGTCGCACCGAAATGCCTAACGTTCACATTTTTAACTAAATCGGTTTGACCGAGTTTCACTATTTGGCCCCACCGAGTTTGGTAAATTGTGTGTAATGGTTAGATTTTATGTGGAGGCTATATATACCCCTCCACCCTTCCTCCATTCATGGAGAGAGCAATCAGAACGTTCCTACACTTCCACTACTCATTTTCTGAGAGAGAACCACCTACTCATGTGTTGAGACCAAGACATTCCAATCCAACCACAAGAATCTTGATCTCTAGCCTTCCCCAAGCTGCTGTCCACTCAAATCATCTTTCCACCATATCCAAATCTGTGAGAGAGAGTTGAGTGTTGGGGAGACTATAATCTGAAGCACAAGAGCAAGGAGTTCATCCACTGGTGCGCGTCGGTCCTAAACAAACGGTTTAAAACCCCTTTCCGCGATGGCATCTGGAACCGTCACCAAGTGAGTGTGGGCGATAGGGGGGTCCTTCCCACATGACCCAGAAACTTTCGGGGGTATGCCCTCTTGGCACACACGTTCGGCAAAATGAGGTCGTGTGCGACCGGCGAGCACTCAAATACGGAAATACGTATAGTAGAGGTAAAAAATACAATTATATAGTGAAATTGTTTCCGGTCACAAGTACATCCCATACAGTCAGTGTAACGCCCCGAGACCGATGTGCCAGCTGTCTTCCAGTTATTCGGCGGCGTTGCGTTGTCTTTTGCTTGCGTGTTGCATTCATCATTGCATCATGTGCATTGCATCATGTCATCATGCCATCATATCATTAATTGTTGCAACTCAACTAAATAAATCGTATGGTTCTTCGGTCCATGTAAATTGAGGGAATTCACATGGTGAGTTCTCTTTATAATATATCCTCCCGATATTAGTGGAGCTATTATAATAAAAATCCATTCTTTGGAATCACCATAACACACTTGCAAAAATCCCCACTCCCTTTCTACTTCAAGTTTGGTCCCCAAACTTGGCCAACATTTCTTTTCCCATTTATCGAGGCTCCTCCTAAATTCTCAACATTTTTGGACTCTTCTAAATCCTAGTCCTTGTGCAAAGCTTTTTAATTAAATTCAAATGACTTTGAATTTAATTCTTGCAATCTTGCCCACTTCATTTTTCTCGGAACAAGTGCAATTTTGCGAGTCCGGGAAAATTATTCGCGTGCCCACCTTCTTCCCCTAACCCCCTCTTTCTTTTCTTTCTCTTTATTCATTTTCTGGAATATAAGAGAGATAAGAGAAGAGGGAAGGAGAGAGCAGCCCAGCAGGCCTCTGGCCTCTTCTCCCCACGCTGGGCCGGCCTCCCAAGGCCCACTCCTCCAAACCCTAAGGTGCACCCCTGGCCCGATCCCCTCCTCCCTCGCTCTTTCCCTCGCGCCGCCAGGGATCGATCCCATCTCTCCCCGATCCCATCTTCCTTCGTTCTCCTCCCGCGCCGCCAGAGTACGCGCGCGCAGGCGCGGCCCTCTCCCCAACTCCCCCTCGCTCGTCCTCCTCCGCCATCGATTCGGTGCCGCCGGAGGCCACCGGCGTTGCCCAGGCGCCGCGGCTCCTCCCCAGCGCGCCTCCTTCCTCCCGCATCGGCCTCCTTCTTCCTCGACCCCGCCGTCCGGATCAGGAGCTCGAGACGCCATCACCGCCTCCTTGCTCGGCAGAGCAAAGGCTCGAACCCGAGCAGCCCCGCTCCGCTTCTTCGGGAGCTCTTCTACCGTGGGCTTCGCCGTCCGATGCAGCTCCTGCCCGCGCGCGGCCCTCCTCTGTTTTGCCGTGGGTGCCCGCACCGGCTGGAGTCGCCATCTTCCTGCGTGCCCGACGCCGCCTCTCGTCTCTCCGTCGACATGGCCTGGCGCCCGCGCTTCTGGTGCTTCATCACCGCCCCACGCTCAAGCTCCTCCGCTGCAAGCCTCGTCGCCCCTGCGTCGCGCGAGTCGCCGAGCCCCTGCCTCCCCTTCGACCCAGTCGGGCCGCCGCTGCATCCTCTGCAGCGACCGCTCGCCGCCGCTGCATCCTCTGCGTCACGTGGTAGGACGCCTCGTTCCAGGGTAGCCGTCGCCATGACAAGTCCTCCAGGCCCCTGTGCACGACGCCACTCGATTGTTGCTGTTGCTAGATCATGGCCACCGTCGACCCCTGGTTCGGTCAAGCCGTGTACAGGAAAGAACAAGATGGAAGGCCACTTTGGACGTGTGCCTAGAGCCACTCGGATTCGTCAAGATCGTCAAGACCTCCTCCGGTACACAAGTACCACACCGGCAAGATCGACTACATGGACGCCAAGTACCCTGGACCTCCAAATCCGTCGAGACCGTCAAGTTCTACTACCGATGAACGCTTTGGACGTCAAGTACCCCTTCGAGATGACGAGATCGGCAGGTCCGGAGAACGCCAAGTACCCCTTCATGTCGGCAAGATCCGCAAATCGGACCCTGAACGATCGACGTCTTGTGGACCATGTACGACGACCGTCGCCGAAGACCCGTGTAACGTGAACGTGAACGACTACCGTCGCGAGTACCTCTACGTCGTCATGTACCCCCCTACTTCCACTACCACCGCGAGAACGACTACTTCCCCTACTTCCCACGACGACCCCGTGTACAACTACTTCCTCGTCGGCACGTGAACCCCTACCGCCGAACTCGATCCGTTTCGATGATGCTCGCTTCAAAGGTATAACCGCCGGAACGATGCCCGTGAACGAATGCATGTGTGATGTATGAAATGCTCGTGTTTGCTCCGTGACGGAGTTGTTCGGTGCACGTCGCCCCTCTTTTCCTTGTCACCGTCTTGTGGGAACCCGGTATCCGGGATCACCCCACCTTCTATCGCGTGACACGCTCCCGTCATTTTTCCTTTTGCACCGGGATCTCAATCGAGTTACCGGAACCGATATGTTGCCATGGCATCACTTTCGGATTCGTTGCCGTGGCCCCCTTTTCTTCCACCACGGTGACAATGCTTCATAATGCTCTTATCAACATTTTTTTTGCATAAATATTGCATAACTTGTTCATGGCATCCGCATCATGATAACAACAATTAAAATTGATTAAAATGTTGTTTGCATTAATTTGCCCCTTTGCCATGCTAAAATGATTTAATTCATAACTAAATAACCGTAACTCCGATTTCAATAAACTTTATATGTAAATGGGGTAGAATAATGCCTAGTTTATCGTAGTGACCTTTATTTGCATGTTAAATAACTCTAAAATTGTGTTTAGAACAGATCAGGACCAAACCTTAAATTATGCTATGGGGATTTTCCGGAATTGTTGTTCGTTGCTTCCGGCCTCATTTAACCTTGACTAGATAGGTAGTTTTCATTTGCTTCTCCTCTTGCCATGTTTAACAACATTTAATATTGTTGGTTACATAAACGAGATCGAACTAAATAATTAACGTGGTGTTTTGTCAATATGCATCCCGATGCATAATGAGCTCCACTTAAATTGTAGGATTGCTTGTGCATTTTGCCATGCCATGCTTCATTAAACCGGACATGCATCATACTCGTTTGTGCATCATGCCATGTTGATGTCGTGGTTGTTTACTATGTTGTTTGCTCTTTTCCGGTGATTGCTTCTTCGGGTTGGTTCCGATAACGTCGTGTTGTGAGGATCCGTTCAACTATGTCCGTTTGTCTTCTTCATGGTCTCGTTCTTCTTCCTTGCGGGATTTCAGGCAAGATGATCATACCCTCGAAATCACTACTATCTTTGCTATGCTGGATTGCTCGCTCTTTCGCTATGCCATTGCTACGATGCCTACCACTTGCTTGTCAGCCTCCCAAATTGCCATGTTCAGCCTCTAACCCACCAATGTCCTAGCAAACCGTTGATTGGCTATGTTACCGCTTTGCTCAGCCCCTCTTATAGCGTTGTTAGTTGCAGGTGAAGATTGAAGTTTGTTCCTTGTTGGAACATGGAGATCGTTCCGTGTTGGAACATTTATTGACTTGTCGGGATATCACAATATATCTTATTTAATTAATGCATCTATATACTTGGTAAAGGGTGGAAGGCTCGGCCTTATGCCTGGTGTTTTGTTCCACTCTTGCCGCCCTAGTTTCCGTCATATCGGTGTTATGTTCCCGGATTTTGCGTCCCTTACGCGGTTGGGCTATAATGGGAACCCCTTGACAGTTCGCCTTAAGTAAAGCTTCTCCAGCAATGCCCAACATTGGTTTTACCATTTGCCACCTAGCCTTTTCTTTTCCCTTGGGAGTCGCGCTCCTGAGGGTCATCGTTATTTTACCCCCCCCGGGCCAGTGCTCCTCTGAGTGTTGGTCCACTTGTCAGCTGCCGGCGGCCACCAGGGGCAACTCTGGGCTGGCTTGCCCGCACCTAAGACAATCTGAGTGTGCCCTGAGAAAGAGATATGTGCAGCTCCTATCGGGATTTGTCGGCACATTCGGGCGGTGTTGCTGGTTTAGTTTTACCCTGTCGAAATGTCTTGTTGTACTGGGATACCGAGTCTGATCGGAATGTCTCGGGTGGAGGTCTATTCCTTCGTTGACCGTGAGAGCTTGTGATGGGCTAAGTTGGGACACCCCTGCAGGGATTTGATCTTTCGAAAGCCGTGCCTGCGGTTATGGGCAGATGGGAATTTGTTAACGTCCGGTTGTAGAAAACCTGAAGTTGACCTTAATTAAAATGAATCAACCGCGTGTGTAACCGTGATGGTCTCTTTCCGGCGGAGTCCGGGAAGTGAACACGGTTGTTGGAGTTATGCTTGACGTAGGTAGTCTAGGATCACTTCTTGATCATACTTTTATCGACCGCGCTTTGCCTTCTCTTCTCGCTCTCATTTGCGTATGTTAGCCACCATATATGCTAGTCGCTTGCTGCAGCTCCACCTCATACCTTTACCTTACCCATAAGCTTAAATAGTCTTGATCGCGAGGGTGCGAGATTGCTGAGTCCCTGTGGCTCACAGATACTTCCAAAACCAGCTTGCAGGTGCCGATGAGTCCGTGCAGATGACGCAACCCAGCTCAGGAGGAGCTCGTTGAAGATCTTGTCCTTTGTGTTGTTTCATGCTAGTTGATCAGTAGTGGAGCCCAGTTGGGGTCGATCGGGGACCTTTGTCGCATTTGGGGTTCTTCTTTTATTTTGGTTCCGTAGTCGGACCTTGAGTGTAATTGTATGATGTAATGCTTTATTCATGTATTTGTGTGAAGTGGCGATTGTAAGCCAACTATGTATCTCTTATTCCTTATTATATTACATGGGTTGTGTGAAGATTACCTCACTTGCGACATATGCCTTCAATGCGATTATGCCTCTAAGTCGTGTCTCGACACGTGGGAGATATAGTCACATCGAGGGTGTTACAAGTTGGTAATCAGAGCCTTCCCCGACCTTAGGAGCCCCATTGCTTGATCGTTTTTAGCAGCCGAGTTGTGTCTAGAAAAATGTTTTGAGTCCTTAGGAATTATATATCGGAGAGCTTAGGAATTCTTTTTACTTCCCAGTCTCCTCATCGCTCTAGTAAGGCATCCTGACGTAGAGTTTTGACTCTTCTCTTCTCAAATTTCACTAAAAAAAAATTTTAGGATCACGCGAGTATCTTAGTTTTGTTCCGATGGCTTGTGATGAGAATACTGTCTTGGTGCCTCCTGTCAGGGGTTTAGTGGAAGTGTCCCGGGGAGTTGAGCTCTGAGGTGTTGTCATCATAATTCTATCGTTGCAATTCTGGCATACTTGAGATATGTGCGCGACATCGAAAATCTCCTTTATGCAGTTCGTTGGTGAGATAACCTCGACGCCACCCAGTACTGGGGCGGGAGTTCGGGAGTATCGCCATAACTTGTATAACGGATGCTTTTCGAAGGTTGAGATAGATGGTTTCCGAAGGTTTCTTGGTTATGTGTTGAAGGATGGATGCAGCTGGATGTAGGATTTGCTAGTTTGGGTGAGATATTATGCTTCCCCTGTATCCTCAACACCTGATTGCATAACCAGAAAATTTCGGGAGTTTCATAGGTGGGAATTCAAGTAGCTCTTAGGATTTCTTTCCGACAGATGTATGATATGAAATTGGGGTTCGACGTCTAGTGGTTCGCCTATTCACGGTCGGTTTTACAGTGGTCTCGTTGTGTCTTAAAGAGTCCTTGGCTATGCTGACTCGGGGACGCTTCGTATGTCATGTGCACTGCCTTGTACATGATGGTGCTGTACGATCGAGCCCGTGTAGGTCCCACCATGAAAACTTCGGATGAAATCTCTATCATATGTTTGTTCCGGCGTATTCTGCAAGCCAATCCTTTGTTTTTGTTTTTGAGTTGTGGTATTCGAGTTGCTTCGAAGTCAAATGGTGATTCCATACCTTCCCCAAATGGTGTTCTCATATTCCTATGTGAATACTAATCCTTCTCGATCATCGATATTGTGTTGTCAATCCTTTTCAACCGGCGTGTTTCTCTTAAGGTGAATCCGATCGTTTTCAACATCCGCAAGATCAATTATCAGTTCTTCTCTACGGTGTTTGTTTCATCCATCTCCAAGTTGCCTTTGTTTTTCCCGCCCACCCACCCTTTTTCTTCAAGGATTCAGATTCCTTAATCAAGTATCCTTTTATTCTTGTGAAGTCTCTCCATTCTTTTCCCTTAATGTTCTTACCCGGTGTTTCTCATGAAGATTCTAACGGAGCTTCAAGTTCGTCATTCTTCACTCTCTTTCTTCTCCGATGGATTTAATTCTAGTTTTGGTGTTGATCATATCCTTTTTCCTCGTTTCAAGTGCCTTTTCACACCGGTGCATTCTTAATCTTCCCCGCTTGCTATTCAATTGTTCCGGAGTGCTCAAGATATTTCGAAGATTCGTGTATCCACTCTTCTTTCATTCAAGCTATTTCGAGGATGTTATCTCTTTTAAGCCATTTAATTTCAACTGGTGCAACCTCTCTTTTAAATCATTTCAACGATGTTTCTTTTGAGTGGGCCCTAACCCACAGGTCTTTTCCCAGGATCTTACCTGACTCATCTTTTTTCCTGGAGGTATTCTTAAATTCTTTTCCAAGTTTGATGCAAGAATGATTTATCATCAGTCAAATGTCTTCTCAAGATCTTTCAAGTTCTTGTCATCATTGAATCAACCTCTTCGTTTTGATTCTTCCGGAGTGTCTAAATAATTCACGATGGTGTTTCTCGTCGTCTTTCTCATCATTTGAAGACCGAAGAAGAGTTTCTCTTTAATCTTGCTCCATTCTCTTCAAGATTCGGGATTCTAGCTTGTTGCCATCCTCTCATAATTATTTTGCGATTGTGAGATATTCTTTTCAACCATTCGGAGTAATTCAGGAGCCTTTTTTTCAGTCTGTTCATCCAGAGCCCATCATCTAAGATTTATTCATTCTCAGCTTTCAGCTATCATTCTCCAATTTACCGGTGCTTCATTCAAGTGATCTTTTATCGGCTCGTGATCTCTCCGTTCTCATGGATCTAAATTCAATCAAGCATCTTCGTTCATTTGCTAATTCTTCCCGGTGTTTCTTTATCTTTTCTTCGTTCATTTTCATTTCTTACGGTGGTTCACTCAAGATTTCTCTTCTTCCTTATCATGTTTATTTATTGGGTCTTTCAATTCTACCGGTGGTTCGTTGAAGACTTCCTCAAGTTTATGTGATATCTCTCTTAATCTTTTCTACAAGAATAAGTAGTATGCCAAATCCGTTGTTTGTCGTCAATTTCAATTGGTGAAGGATATGCATAATGTAATTCTTATTCTTGTTTCATCCGAGTGATTAATTCTTTATTCCGGAGATTCATCTAAATCATTGCAAGGATTCACCTTGTGTTTTCAACTTCTTTTTCCTTCCGTTTGTTCATCCTTTTGTTTACCAGAGTTTGTTCTCGATGATTAAATTCTTGGTTTCAATTGTTTCATCTTTTCTTTTCCGGAGTTTCAAGTTTCAACTTATCTCGTTGCAGAGCTTCATCCAATCATTACGAGGCTTCAATCTTATTCTTTTCATCATTCAATTATTTTGGATCATTATTTTTATTACCGGAGTTCTTCATGAAGGCTCTACATGATGGTTCACCAAGGATTTAATTCTTTCTCGAAGTGTTCATCAAGTTTCTTTTCAGAGGTGCTCAAGCATTCTTCATATCGTAATCCGGAGTGTAATTATTCTTTCTTCCGTATTATTGGAGGCGGTATTATGCCATTCTTGATAATTTGAGTTCATATTGTCATGATTCACATGTTGTCAAGATGGGGATATTTTAAATCCATCAACCTATTCGTTGGTATTATCTTGGCTTATGCTTCACCTAAAGCCTTTCCTAAGGATGGTTGCTATCCATGGTGCTTATAATGATCCAAGTTCTTCATATATCCTCCCGGTAATATAGCTTTCTCGTCTCTTTGTTCTTATCAATTCAATTTTTTTCCCGTGAGTGGCGGGTTTTTCATCTCTTAATTTGAGATGCATTCCATAAGACCATATCAAGCCTATTATTTTCGTTGTTGGTTTTCCAACAATTCCGTGCGACCCTTGTCCTAAAGATGCCTTTTCAAGCTCTTTTGTGGCAGAAGTTGGCATTTTCTTCTCCATTCTCCTATTTCAATTATCTATCTTCTATTCTTTTGTTCCGGAGGCATTGTCATGTTCATCTTTTCAACCCATCATCTTGTTTTGTCAAAGATCATGATCTTTCCATGCCTATACTTTTATTGGAGTATGGTGCCATTCTGCTGAAGTTCTTTTCGCCTTATCAAGTCTTGCATTCCTTTCTCAACCAGAGTGTCGTGTTTTTCATTTGAGCTCTCTCATCTTATCAATTTTGACTCCATTCTCAACCGGAGTGCGGTCTGAGATCTTTCTTACCCCTTGTTCCGTTCATTCAATAGTTCCGGTGGCAGTGTGTTGTGATTTCATCAACTATCTTCTCATCTTATCAAGACCTTATTCAATTCTTTTTCTTTTCAACCGGAGTGTTTTCAACTTTGTTCACCTTCGTTGTGTTCTTTTCTCGATTTGTTCAACCTCGCAAGGTTCTTTGGTTTCACGCGTTTGTCAAAGGAGCAACTTAGCTTACCTCTTCTCTTTCTCTTCCTTTTCCCCCCCGGTGCCATTCTAGATCTCGGGACGAGATCCTCTCGTAGTGGTGGAGTGTTGTAACGCCCCGAGACCGATGTGCCAGCTGTCTTCCAGTTATTCGGCGGCGTTGCGTTGTCTTTTGCTTGCGTGTTGCATTCATCATTGCATCATGTGCATTGCATCATGTCATCATGCCATCATATCATTAATTGTTGCAACTCAACTAAATAAATCGTATGGTTCTTCGGTCCATGTAAATTGAGGGAATTCACATGGTGAGTTCTCTTTATAATATATCCTCCCGATATTAGTGGAGCTATTATAATAAAAATCCATTCTTTGGAATCACCATAACACACTTGCAAAAATCCCCACTCCCTTTCTACTTCAAGTTTGGTCCCCAAACTTGGCCAACATTTCTTTTCCCATTTATCGAGGCTCCTCCTAAATTCTCAACATTTTTGGACTCTTCTAAATCCTAGTCCTTGTGCAAAGCTTTTTAATTAAATTCAAATGACTTTGAATTTAATTCTTGCAATCTTGCCCACTTCATTTTTCTCGGAACAAGTGCAATTTTGCGAGTCCGGGAAAATTATTCGCGTGCCCACCTTCTTCCCCTAACCCCCTCTTTCTTTTCTTTCTCTTTATTCATTTTCTGGAATATAAGAGAGATAAGAGAAGAGGGAAGGAGAGAGCAGCCCAGCAGGCCTCTGGCCTCTTCTCCCCACGCTGGGCCGGCCTCCCAAGGCCCACTCCTCCAAACCCTAAGGTGCACCCCTGGCCCGATCCCCTCCTCCCTCGCTCTTTCCCTCGCGCCGCCAGGGATCGATCCCATCTCTCCCCGATCCCATCTTCCTTCGTTCTCCTCCCGCGCCGCCAGAGTACGCGCGCGCAGGCGCGGCCCTCTCCCCAACTCCCCCTCGCTCGTCCTCCTCCGCCATCGATTCGGTGCCGCCGGAGGCCACCGGCGTTGCCCAGGCGCCGCGGCTCCTCCCCAGCGCGCCTCCTTCCTCCCGCATCGGCCTCCTTCTTCCTCGACCCCGCCGTCCGGATCAGGAGCTCGAGACGCCATCACCGCCTCCTTGCTTGGCAGAGCAAAGGCTCGAACCCGAGTAGCCCCGCTCCGCTTCTTCGGGAGCTCTTCTCCCGTGGGCTTCGCCGTCCGATGCAGCTCCTGCCCGCGCGCGGCCCTCCTCTGTTTTGCCGTGGGTGCCCGCACCGGCTGGAGTCGCCATCTTCCTGCGTGCCCGACGCCGCCTCTCGTCTCTCCGTCGACATGGCCTGGCGCCCGCGCTTCTGGTGCTTCATCACCGCCCCACGCTCAAGCTCCTCCACTGCAAGCCTCGTCGCCCCTGCGTCGCGCGAGTCGCCGAGCCCCTGCCTCCCCTTCGACCCAGTCGGGCCGCCGCTGCATCCTCTGCAGCGACCGCTCGCCGCCGCTGCAACCTCTGCGTCGCGTGGTAGGACGCCTCGTTCCAGGGTAGCCGTCGCCATGACAAGTCCTCCAGGCCCCTGTGCACGACGCCACTCGATTGTTGCTGTTGCTAGATCATGGCCACCGTCGACCCCTGGTTCGGTCAAGCCGTGTACAGGAAAGAACAAGATGGAAGGCCACTTTGGACGTGTGCCTAGAGCCACTCGGATTCGTCAAGATCGTCAAGACCTCCTCCGGTACACAAGTACCACACCGGCAAGATCGACTACATGGACGCCAAGTACCCTGGACCTCCAAATCCGTCGAGACCGTCAAGTTCTACTACCGATGAACGCTTTGGACGTCAAGTACCCCTTCGAGATGACGAGATCGGCAAGTCCGGAGAACGCCAAGTACCCCTTCATGTCGGCAAGATCCGCAAATCGGACCCTGAACGATCGACGTCTTGTGGACCATGTACGACGACCGTCGCCGAAGACCCGTGTAACGTGAACGTGAACGACTACCGTCGCGAGTACCTCTACGTCGTCATGTACCACCCTACTTCCACTACCACCGCGAGAACGACTACTTCCCCTACTTCCCACGACGACCCCGTGTACAACTACTTCCTCGTCGGCACGTGAACCCCTACCGCCGAACTCGATCCGTTTCGATGATGCTCGCTTCGAAGGTATAACCGCCGGAACGATGCCCGTGAACGAATGCATGTGTGATGTATGAAATGCTCGTGTTTGCTCCGTGACGGAGTTGTTCGGTGCACGTCGCCCCTCTTTTCCTTGTCACCGTCTTGTGGGAACCCGGTATCCGGGATCACCCCACCTTCTATCGCGTGACACGCTCCCGTCATTTTTCCTTTTGCACCGGGATCTCAATCGAGTTACTGGAACCGATATGTTGCCATGGCATCACTTTCGGATTCGTTGCCGTGGCCCCCTTTTCTTCCACCACGGTGACAATGCTTCATAATGCTCTTATCAACATTTTTTTTGCATAAATATTGCATAACTTGTTCATGGCATCCGCATCATGATAACAACAATTAAAATTGATTAAAATGTTGTTTGCATTAATTTGCCCCTTTGCCATGCTAAAATGATTTAATTCATAACTAAATAACCGTAACTCCGATTTCAATAAACTTTATATGTAAATGGGGTAGAATAATGCCTAGTTTATCGTAGTGACCTTTATTTGCATGTTAAATAACTCTAAAATTGTGTTTAGAACAGATCAGGACCAAACCTTAAATTATGCTATGGGGATTTTCCGGAATTGTTGTTCGTTGCTTCCGGCCTCATTTAACCTTGACTAGATAGGTAGTTTTCATTTGCTTCTCCTCTTGCCATGTTTAACAACATTTAATATTGTTGGTTACATAAACGAGATCGAACTAAATAATTAACGTGGTGTTTTGTCAATATGCATCCCGATGCATAATGAGCTCCACTTAAATTGTAGGATTGCTTGTGCATTTTGCCATGCCATGCTTCATTAAACCGGACATGCATCATACTCGTTTGTGCATCATGCCATGTTGATGTCGTGGTTGTTTACTATGTTGTTTGCTCTTTTCCGGTGATTGCTTCTTCGGGTTGGTTCCGATAACGTCGTGTTGTGAGGATCCGTTCAACTATGTCCGTTTGTCTTCTTCATGGTCTCGTTCTTCTTCCTTGCGGGATTTCAGGCAAGATGATCATACCCTCGAAATCACTACTATCTTTGCTATGCTGGATTGCTCGCTCTTTCGCTATGCCATTGCTACGATGCCTACCACTTGCTTGTCAGCCTCCCAAATTGCCATGTTCAGCCTCTAACCCACCAATGTCCTAGCAAACCGTTGATTGGCTATGTTACCGCTTTGCTCAGCCCCTCTTATAGCGTTGTTAGTTGCAGGTGAAGATTGAAGTTTGTTCCTTGTTGGAACATGGAGATCGTTCCGTGTTGGAACATTTATTGACTTGTCGGGATATCACAATATATCTTATTTAATTAATGCATCTATATACTTGGTAAAGGGTGGAAGGCTCGGCCTTATGCCTGGTGTTTTGTTCCACTCTTGCCGCCCTAGTTTCCGTCATATCGGTGTTATGTTCCCGGATTTTGCGTCCCTTACGCGGTTGGGCTATAATGGGAACCCCTTGACAGTTCGCCTTAAGTAAAGCTTCTCCAGCAATGCCCAACATTGGTTTTACCATTTGCCACCTAGCCTTTTCTTTTCCCTTGGGAGTCGCGCTCCTGAGGGTCATCGTTATTTTACCCCCCCGGGCCAGTGCTCCTCTGAGTGTTGGTCCACTTGTCAGCTGCCGGCGGCCACCAGGGGCAACTCTGGGCTGGCTTGCCCGCACCTAAGACAATCTGAGTGTGCCCTGAGAAAGAGATATGTGCAGCTCCTATCGGGATTTGTCGGCACATTCGGGCGGTGTTGCTGGTTTAGTTTTACCCTGTCGAAATGTCTTGTTGTACTGGGATACCGAGTCTGATCGGAATGTCTCGGGTGGAGGTCTATTCCTTCGTTGACCGTGAGAGCTTGTGATGGGCTAAGTTGGGACACCCCTGCAGGGATTTGATCTTTCGAAAGCCGTGCCCGCGGTTATGGGCAGATGGGAATTTGTTAACGTCCGGTTGTAGAAAACCTGAAGTTGACCTTAATTAAAATGAATCAACCGCGTGTGTAACCGTGATGGTCTCTTTCCGGCGGAGTCCGGGAAGTGAACACGGTTGTTGGAGTTATGCTTGACGTAGGTAGTCTAGGATCACTTCTTGATCATACTTTTATCGACCGCGCTTTGCCTTCTCTTCTCGCTCTCATTTGCGTATGTTAGCCACCATATATGCTAGTCGCTTGCTGCAGCTCCACCTCATACCTTTACCTTACCCATAAGCTTAAATAGTCTTGATCGCGAGGGTGCGAGATTGCTGAGTCCCTGTGGCTCACAGATACTTCCAAAACCAGCTTGCAGGTGCCGATGAGTCCGTGCAGATGACGCAACCCAGCTCAGGAGGAGCTCGTTGAAGATCTTGTCCTTTGTGTTGTTTCATGCTAGTTGATCAGTAGTGGAGCCCAGTTGGGGTCGATCGGGGACCTTTGTCGCATTTGGGGTTCTTCTTTTATTTTGGTTCCCTAGTCGGACCTTGAGTGTAATTGTATGATGTAATGCTTTATTCATGTATTTGTGTGAAGTGGCGATTGTAAGCCAACTATGTATCTCTTATTCCTTATTATATTACATGGGTTGTGTGAAGATTACCTCACTTGCGACATATGCCTTCAATGCGATTATGCCTCTAAGTCGTGTCTCGACACGTGGGAGATATAGTCGCATCGAGGGTGTTACAGTCAGTCCCCGCTAAACGTTTCTGTTCGTATGCACATCCCACACAGTCGCTCCAAGGAAAACGTTTCCATTCACAGGTACATCACACACAATTTTTCCCGTTAAATCGTTTGCGTTATTGAATGTAGCATGCACGGTCCGTAGAAGAAACTGTGTGGCAAAGGTTGTCCATGACACACCGTTTTTATGTGGTAAACGTTTGCGCAAGGTGGCCTAATGCAAATAGTTTTCAAGAGAAAGTCGTGTGTGATTGTTCATTGATCCAACACGGTTTATTCCTAGAAACTATGTGCGTTGCCTGAGGTTATCGCCCACGGTATTTTTTCAACAACCGTTTGCAATATCAAAACCCAATTAGCAGGCTAATTCGCCATTAGCAGGCTAATTGCCATATTATTAATAATCCATTTATTAATCTAATTGACATTCATATTAAGCACACAATATATTTCATTTCCATATTAAGGAAGCAGAATTTCATAATTGAAATACATCAGAGTACAACATGATATAGCTTCAGCACTAAGCTACCCCATTACACAACTACACTAGCAACAAGTTCCACATGCAACATGTAGAACCTTTCGAAATTAGCATCATAGATGGTATATAGACAGATGCATCTCATCTAGAAAATTGCTGAAGCGGAAGGCGAATATTGAGCCTTCATTCATGTTGAAGGTCTTTGCAACTTTAGTCCAGTGCCTGTGGATGATTGACCGTCCATCCTTCGACCTCTTCAGGAACACTTCAATATTAAACCGTGGGTGTTGTATGAAAACCTTCCTCGCCTCCTGACCATAGAGGTGTTTTGATAGGTAATCATCAATGAACTACTTTGGAAAGGCCTGAAAACAAGGATGTGCATAAATATCTTCTCTATACTGGAAATGGGGCAAAGGAATAAAAAAGGCAAGGTATAATAGTTAGTACCATCTTGTAGTGAACTGATGTCTTCTTCATTGTGCAGACAAAGATCTTGTTGTTTTTTGTCACTAATTTCTTTATCCTAACAATCTTTCTGAGTTTCTTGATTTGATTGATATTCATGGAGAACTCATTTCCCCATATGCAAAAAGGGTCGAACAGTGGGTCAAAACCTCTAACAGCAGGACCTACATGTTCAAGACCAAATTGTTAAAAACCAAAATATTAGAATGGTTCCTGCAATTGCACAATAATGTGCTATTAGACAACGGACCATGCACGTGCTAACCTTGATGAAAAATAATTGCACAATAATTGTAAACCTCAGTGCTTCCCATTGTTTCCCTACAACACATATCAGGTAGTTAGTCATCAGGCTAAGTAAGGGTTCACATGCTATCAGTAAAATATGTTGATGAAAAATAAGCACATTGCAGATTCATCGGATTAATTGAAGCCACATGGAAAACCCATTTACCGAAACCAAGCATGATTAAGAACTAGGAAATATAACACTTGTATTTGTTTCTCATGTATTAAGTGCAGCCAAATTCGATTTATTCCAAACATGCACAACAATACAAAATTCTACCCACGACAATTGGACATCGCATTGCAGAATTGAACCAAGCAGTTAACTAAACACCACAACAAATGAACCAAACATTAACTGAGCACCACATTGCACAATATAACATTGAACCAAGCAGTTAACTAAACACCACAACAAATGAACCAAACATTAACTGAGCACCACATTGCACAATATAACATACTCCTAATAGACGATCAGAGAGTTAACCAAACAGTTAACTACAACCAATTGTAGCTATTGTATTTATTTCTCATGTATTTACTACAGCCAAATTCAATTTATTCCTCACATGGTATACAATAACAGAATGCACCCACAATTTTGTAAAGATAAATTCGATTTATTTCTCACATGGAAGACAATACAAAATTGCAGCCTGAAGAATTGAACATCACGTTTGCAGAATTGAACCAAACAGTTAACTGAAGACGACAACTAATTAACAAAACAGTTAATAAGTGAGCACCACACTACACGACATATATAACATATACACTAGAGCAACAGATTGTATGGTGAAATTAGATAGCACAATTCACTAGATTTTGTGAAGGAAAGGCAGGAGCAGCACATGCAACGGGTAAACCAAGCATGCTTAACCGGCGTAGCTAGCAATTGGCAAGGTGCTCCTCCAAGATCTAGGGGTCGACACGAATGGCAGCCATCGCGACCTCATCTGCGTGTGCGGCCGTGATTTGCTTCTCCGCTGCCAAATGCACCTTGAGGTCCTGGCTATACTGCGTGCACCATGGCTTAGGCTGACGCTTATTTGGTGGAGGGGTTGGTGATTTGAGTGGAAGGTGTCGCGTGCTATGTCTTGAGCTTGCGTTGGTTTTCCCCGAAGAGGAAGGGATGATGCAGCAGAGTAGCGTAAGTATTTCCCTCAGTTTTTTAGAACCAAGGTATCAATCCAGGAGGAGGCCACGCTCAAGTCCCTCGTACCTGCACAAAGAGATAGCTACTCGCAACCAACAAGATTAGGGGTTGTCAATCCCTTCACGGTCACTTACGAGAGTGAGATCTGATAGATATAATATTTTTGGTATTTTTGGTATAAAGATGCAAAGTAAAAAGTAAAGGCAAAGTAAAAAGCAAAGCAAGATTAAAGTGATGGAGATTGATATGATGAGAATAGACCCGGGGGCCATAGGTTTCACTAGTGGCTTCTCTCAAGAGCATAAGTATTCTACGGTGGGAGAACAAATTACTGTTGAGCAATTGACATAATTGAGCTTAGTTATGAGAATATCTAGGCATGATCATGTATATAGGCATCACGTCCGTGACAAGTAGATCGAAACGATTCTGCATCTACTACTATTACTCCACTCATCGACCGCTATCCAGCATGCATCTGGAGTATTAAGTTAAAAATAGAGTAACGCCTTAAGCAAGATGACATGATGTAGAGAGATAAATTCATGCAATATGAAATAAACCCCATCTTGTTATCCTCGATGGCAACGATGCAATACGTGCCTTGCTGCACCTTCTGTCACTGGGAAAGGACACCGCAAGATCGAACCCAAAGCTAAGCACTTCTCCCATGGCAAGAACTACCAATCTAGTTGGCCAAACCAAATGGATAATTCGAAGAGACTTGCAAAGATAACCAATCATACATAAAAGAATTCAGAGAAGATTCAAATATTATTCATAGATAGACTTGATCATAAACCCACAATTCATCGGGCCCAACAAACACACCGCAAAAAGAAGATTACATCGAATAGATCTCCACAAGAGAACTTTGTATTGAGATTCAAAGAGAGATAAGAATCCATCTAGCTACTAACTATGGACCCGAAGGTCTGAGGTAAACAACTCACACTTCACCGAAGAGGCTATGATGATGTAGAAGCCCTCCGTGATGACGGCCCTCTTTCGGCGGAGCTCCGGAATAGGCCCCAAGATGGGATCTCGTGGATACAGAAAGTTGCAACGGTGGAATTAGGTTTTTGGCTCCTGTTCTGATCGTTTGGGGGTACGTGTGTATATATAGGAGGAAGGAGTACGTCGGTGGAGCACCGAGGGGCCCACGAGGTAGGGGGGCACGCCCTAGGGGGGGGCGCCCCCACCCTCATGACCGCCTCTTTTGTTCCTTGGAGTAGGGTCCAAGTCTCCTGGATCATGTTCGGTGAGAAAATCACGTTCCCCAAGATTTTATTCCGTTTGGACTCCGTTTGATATTCCGTTTCTCTGAAACACTAAAATAGGCAAAAAACAACAATTCTGGGCCGGGCCTCCGGTTTAATAGGGTAGTCCCGAAAATAATATAAAAGTGGAAAATAAAGCCCAATATAATCCAAAACAGTAGATAATATAGCATTGAGCAATCAAAAATTATAGATACGTTGGAGACGTATCAGGCATCCCCAATCTTAATTCCTGCTCGTCCTCGAGTAGGTAAATGATAAAAAGAGAATTTTTGATGCGGAGTGCTACTTGGCATAATTTCAATGCAAATCTTCTTAATTGTGGTATGAATATTCAGATTAGAAAGATTCAAGACAAAAGTTTATATTGACATAAAAAATAATAATACTTCAAGCATACTAACAAAGCAATTATGTCTTCTCAAAATAACATGGCCAAAGAAAGTTATCCCTACAAAATCATATAGTCTAGCTATGCTCCATCTTCACCACACAAAGTATTTAGATCATGCACAACCTCGATGACAAGCCAAGCAATTGTTTCATACTCTAACTTTTTCAATCTTCACGCAATACATGAGCGTGAGCCATGGATATAGCACTATAGGTGGAATAGAATGGTGGTTGTGGAGAAGACAAAAAGGAGAAGATAGTCTCACATCAACTAGGCATATCAACGGGCTATGGAGATGCCCATCAATAGATATCAATGTGAGTGAGTAGGGATTGCCATGCAACGGATGCACTAGAGCTATAAATGTATGAAAGCTCAACAAAAGAAACTAAGTGAGTGTGCATCCAACTTGCTTGCTCACGAAGACCTAGGGCAATTTTGAGGAAGCCCATCATTGGAATATACAAGTCAAGTTCTATAATGTGAAATTCCCACTAGTATATGAAAGTGATAACATGAGACTCTCTATATGAAGAACATGGTGCTACTTTGAAGCACAATATATGAGACTCGCTATATCATGGTGCTACTTTGAAGCACAAGTGTGGAAAAAAGATAGTAGCATTGCCCCTTTTTATTTATTTTCTCCCTTTTTGGGGCCTTCTCTTTTTTTCTTTGGCCTTTCTCTTTTTTATTGGGACAATTCTCTATTGAATGATGATCATCACACTTCTATTTATTTACAACTCAATGATTACAACTCGATTCTAAAACAAAGTATGACTCTATATGGATGCCTCCGGCGGTGTACCGGGATATGCAATGAATCAACAGTAACAAGTATGAAGAAATTATGAATGGTGGCTTTGCCACAAATACTATGTCAACTACATGATCATGCTAAGCAATATGACAATGATGAATGTGTCATGGTGAACTAGGTGGTGGAAAGTTGCATGGCAATATATCTCGGAATGGCTATGGAAATGCCATAATAGGTAGGTATGGTGGCTGTTTTGAGGAAGGTATATGGTAGGTGTATGATACCGGCGAAAGGTGCGTGGTATTAGAGAGGCTAGCAAAGGTGGAAGGGTGCGAGTGCGTATAATCCATGGACTCAACATTAGTCATAAAGAACTCATATACTTATTGCAAAAATCTAGAAGTTATCAAAGCAAAGTATTACGCACATGCTCCTAGGGGGATAGATTGGTAGGTAAAGACCATCGCTCATCCCCGACCGCCACTCATAAGGAAGACAATCAATAAATAAATCATGCTCCGACTTCATCACATAACGGTTCACCATACGTGCATGCTACGGGAATCACAGACTTTAACACAAGTATTCTTTAAATTCACAACTACTCAACTAGCATGACTTTAATATTATCACCTCCATATCTCAAAACAATTATCATGCTTCAATCTTTTCTTAGTATTCAACACACTCAAAAGAAAGTTTCACAAATCTTGAATACCAAGCATATTATTATTAAGCAAATTACCATGCTATTAAGAGACTCTCAAAATAATTTAAGTGAAGCATGAGAGATCAATAGTTTATTTAAAACAAATCCACCACCGTGATCTAAAAGATCTAAGTGAAGCACATAGAGCAAAATTATAACGCTCAAAAGATATAAGTGAAGCACATAGAGCAAAACTTCATAGCTCAAAAGATATAAGTGAAGCACATAGAGTATTCTATCAAATTTTAATTCATGTATGGCTCTCTCAAAAGGTGTGTACAGCAAGGATGATTGTGGCATACTAAGACACAAAGACACAAATAATACAAGACGCTCCAAGCAACACACATATCATGTTGGTGAATAAAAAGATAGCTCCAAGTAAATTACCGATGGAAGTGGACGAAAGAGGGGATGCCTTCTGGGGCATCCCCAAGCTTTGACTTTTTAGTGTCCTTGGATTATCTTGGGGGTGCCATGGGCATCCCCAAGCTTAGGATCTTGCCACTCCTTGTTCCATGATCCATCAAAAGAATTCACCCAAACCTTGAAAACTTCACAACACAAAACTCAAAATAGAAAACTCGTGAGCTCCGTTAGCGAAAGAAAACAAAAGAACACTTCAAGGTACTGTAATGAACTCATTCTTTATTTATATTGGTGTTAAACCTACTTTATTCCAACTTCTCTATGAATTATAAACTATATTACTAACCATAGATTCATCAAAATAAGCAAACAACACGCGAAAAACAGAATCTGTCAAAAACAGAACAGTCTGTAGTAATATGTAGCTAGCGGACGATATGGAACTCAAACAATTCTAAAATAAATTTCTGGACGTGAGTAATTTATCTGTTAATCATCTGCAAAAATAATTAACTAAATATCACTCTTCAAATAAAAATGACAGCAGTTCTCGTGAGCGCTAAAGTTTCTGTTTTTTACAGCAAGTTCAACAAGACTTTCCCCAAGTCTTCCCAACGGTTCTACTTTGCACAAACACTAATTAAACACAAAAAACGCACCCAAAACAGAGGCTAAATAATTTATTTATTACTAAACAGGAGCAAAAAGCAAGGAATAAAAATAAAATTGGGTTGCCTCCCAACAAGCGCTATCGTTTAACGCCCCTAGCTAGGCATAAAAGCGAGGATAGATCTAGGTATTGCCATCTTTGGTAGGCAATCCATAAGTGGCTCTCATGATAGTTTCATATGGTAATTTTATTTTCTTTCTTGGAAAGTGTTCCATGCACTTTTTAATGGAAATTGAAATCTAATATTCCCTTCCTTCATATCAATAATCGCACCAACCGTTCTAAGGAAAGGTCTACCAAGAATAATAGGGCAAGAAGGATTGCAATCTATATCAAGAACAATGAAATCTACGGGCACATAATTCCTATTTTCAACAATAAGAAAATCATTAATCCCTCCCATAGGTTTCTTAATAGTGGAATCCGCAAGATGCAAGTTTAGAGAGCAATCATCAAAATTACGGAAATCTAGCAAATCACACAAAGTCTTGGGAATAGTAGAGTCACTAGCACCCAAATCACACAAAGCATAAGAATCATGATCTTTAATTTTAATTTTAATAGTTGTTTCCCACTCATCATAGAGTTTTCTAGGGATAGAAACTTTCAACTCAAGTTTTTCTTCATAAGATTGCATCAAGGGATCAACAATATGTTCGGTGAAGGCTTTATTTTGACTATAAGCTTGTGGAGAATTTAGCACGGATTGCAACAAGGAAATACAATCAATTAAAGATCAACTTTCATAATTAAATTCCTTGATATCCAATATAGTGGGTTTAGATCCCACTTTCATCCCAATATAGCACGGATTTTTATTTCTTTCAATCCCACTTTCATCAATTTCATCATTAAGATCTAAATACTCCGAATTTTTAGAACGCCTTCTAGGTAAAGGAAGATCATATTCAGTTTCATCAAGATTCATATTGCAAAACAAAGATTTAATAGGGGACACATCAATAACTTTTAGATCTTCATCTTGATTTTCATAGGAATTGGAGGAACACGCTTTAATAAAGGCATCTTTGGAAGCACGCATCCTAGCGGTTCTTTCCTTGCACTCATCAATGGAAATTCTCATGGCTTTGAGAGACTCATTGATATCATGTTTAGGTGGAATAGATCTAAGCTTTAAAGAATCAACCTGAAGAGAAATTCTATCAACGTTTCTAGCCAAATCATCAACTTTAAGAAATTTCTCCTCAAGCAAAGCATTAAAATTCTTTTGTGAATTAATAAATTCTTTAACACTATTCTCAAATTCAGAGGGCATCTTATTATAATTTCCATAAGAGTTTTTGTAGGATTTCCCATAATTATTAGAAGGATTACTAGGATATGGCCTAGGATTAAAATTCCCTCTATAAGCGTTGTTACCAAAATTATTCCTACTAACAAAATTCACATCCATAGATTCATTGTTATTCTCAATCAAAGTAGACAAAGGCATATCATTAGGATCAGAAGAAACACTCTTAGTAGCAAATAATTTCATAAGTTCATCCATCTTTCCACTCAAAACATTGATTTCTTCTATCACATGCACTTTTTTATTAGAAGATCTTTCACTATGCCATTGAGAATAATTAACCATAATATTATCTAGGAGTTTAGTAGCATCTCCTAAAGTGATTTCCATAAAAGTGCCTCCCGCGGCCGAATCTAAAAGATTTCTAGAAGCAAAATTCAGTCCGGCATAAAATTTTTGTATAATCATCCACAAATTCAAACCATGAGTAGGGCAATTACGTATCATTAATTTCATTCTCTCCCAAGCTTGTGCAACATGTTCATGATCAAGTTGTTTAAAGTTCATAATATCTTTTCTAAGAGAGATGATCTTAGTGGGAGGAAAATACTTAGAGATAAAAGCATCTTTGCACTTGTTCCATGAATCAACACTATTCTTAGGCAAAGACGAAAACCAAGCTTTAGCACGATCTCTAAGCAAAAAAGGAAATAGCTTCAATTTAACGACATCATTATCGACATCTTTTTTCTTTTGCATATCACATAAATCAACAAAGCTATTCAGATGAGTAGCAGCATCTTCACTAGGAAGGCCGGCGAATTGATCTTTCATAACAAGATTCAACAAAGCAATATTAATTTCACAAGATTCATCATTGGTAAGAGGAGCAATTGGAGTGCTAAGGAAATCATTATTATTGGTATTGGTGAAGTCACACAATTTGGTATTATCTCGAGCCATCGCGACAAACAAGCAATCTAACACACAAGCAAACAAAAAGGCAAGCGGGCAAAAAAAGGCAAATAGAGAGGGATGATAGAGAGAGATAGGGCAAATAAAATGGCAAGGGTGAAGTGGGGGGGAGAGGAAAACGGGAGGCAAATGACAAATAATGTAATGTGAGAGATAGGGATTGCAATGGGTACTTGGTATGTTGACTTTTTGCGTAGACTCCTCGGCAACGGTGCCAGAAATCCTTCTTGCTACGTCTTGAGCTTGCGTTGGTTTTCCCCGAAGAGGAAGGGATGATGCAGAAGAGTAGCATAAGTATTTCCCTCAGTTTTTGAGAACCAAGGTATCAATCCAGTAGGAGGCCACGCTCAAGTCCCTCGTACCTGCACAAAGCGATAGCTACTCACAACCAACATGATTAGGGGTTGTCAATCCCTTCACGGTCACTTATGAGAGTGAGATCTGATAGATATAATATTTTTGGTATTTTTGGTATAAAGATGCAAAGTAAAAAGTAAAGGCAAAGTAAAAAAGCAAAGAAATATTAAAGTGATGGAGATTGATATGATGAGAATAGACCCGGGGGCCATAGGTTTCACTAGTGGCTTCTCTCAAGAGCATAAGTATTCTACGGTGGGAGAACAAATTACTGTTGAGCAATTGAAAGAATTGAGCATAGTTATGAGAATATCTAGGCATGATCATGTATATAGGCATCACGTCCGTGACAAGTAGATCGAAACGATTCTGCATCTACTACTATTACTCCACTCATCGATCGCTATCCAGCATGCATCTAGAGTATTAAGTTAAAATAGAGTAATGCCTTAAGCAAGATGACATGATGTAGAGAGATAAATTCATGCAATATGAAATAAATCCCATCTTGTTATCCTCGATGGCAACGATGGAATACGTGCCTTGCTGCACCTTCTGTCACTGGGAAAGGACACCGCAAGATCGAACCCAAAGCTAAGCACATCTCCCATGGCAAGAACTACCAATCTAGTTGGCCAAACCAAACGGATAATTCGAAGAGACTTGCAAAGATAACCAATCATACATAAAAGAAATCAGAGAAGATTCAAATATTATTCATAGATAGACTTGATCATAAACCCACAATTCATCGGTCTCAACAAACACACCGCAAAAAGAAGATTACATCGAATAGATCTCCACAAGAGAGGGGGACAACTTTGTATTGAGATTCAAAGAGAGAGAAGAAGCCATCTAGCTACTAACTATGTGTAACCCCCCGAGACCGATGTGCCAGGTGTCGTTCAGTTATTCGCTGGTATTTGCCTTGTCATTGCTTGCGTGTCATGCATTGCATATCATGTCATCATGTGCATTTCATTTGCATACGTGTTCGTCTCACGCATCCGAGCATTTTCTCCGTTGTCCGTTTTGCATTCCGGCGCTCCGTTCTTCTCCGGTGTCCATTTCTACCTTTCTTTCATGTGTGGGGATTAAACATTTCCGGATTGGACCGAGACTTGTCATGCGGCCTTGGTTTACTACCGGTAGACCGCCTGTCAAGTTTTGTATCATTTGGACTCCGTTTGATATGCCAACGGTAAACCGAGGGACCGAAAAGGCCTCGTGTGTGTTGCAGCCCAACACCCCTCCAATTTGGCCCAAAACCCACCTAACTCTGCTCCATCATCTAGAGCGTTCGATCACGATCGCATGGCCGAAAACCGCACCTCATTTGGACTCTCCTAGCTCCCTCTACCTATATATATGTGCTCCCCTCCCGAAAATCGCGGATGAAACCCTACAAATCACTCTCCTCGCGCCGCCGGACGCGTCCACGCCACACCGGATGTGTCCACCGCCGCCGCCACATCACTCCGACCAATCCGGTCACGCCACCTCACCTCAGCGGACACTCCTGGCCAACGAGAGCACGCCACATCACCTCGCCGGTTCCTCCGCAGCCGCCGGGCCCGCAGGCCCAGATCTGGCCCGCCGGGCCCGAACCAGCGCACCGCCGCCCGCGCGTCTCCTTGCGCCTCCCGAGGGCCGCTCGCGCCGCCGCCTCTCAACCCCGCCGCCCGGCCTCGTGCGCCTCCCGCCGGCCGCCTGCGCCGCCGCCCCGCTGATGCGCCGCTCCGCCGCTCGCCACCGCCGCCGTCGAGCTCCGCCACTTCGCTGCTGCCGCACCTCCCCGCTGCTTCCTCCGCCGCCATGCACCTCCCGCTGGCGAGCTCACCCCGGCCGCGCCGCCCGGTCACCAGAGCTCCTCGAGCCGGCCATCGTCTCCCCCGTCTCCGGCGAACTTCTCCGGCGAGATCCGCGAACCGGGATCAGATCCACCCGCGTGTCCGTCCAAACGCCCCATTCAGATCCGAATCCCTCTGTCCCGTACCACTTCGTCCCGGTTTGACTTTTCCGGAGGTATAATTTTCCCTATGTCCCGAGATTCACAGATCCATGTGCCCATCTTCATCATGCTATATCTCCGCATCCGTAGCTCCGATTTGGGCATATAGCATATCAAAATGTTCATCTCAGAGAGTACATCATTTCATTCCATTGCATCATTTTCATTTGAGTCCATCTTGATGCCCGAAATGCTGTTAGAAGAGGGCTACTTGAGTTAATTGTCAGATCTGCTACTCCATTTAGCTTTTTGTCATTTTTGCCATGATTATTGTGTGCATGATATGCCCTGATGCTCTACATGTGTTTTGTTAAGGGTTTTGTTATCTTTCCAAAGGTGCAACCCATGTATTTTTGTGATGTGTGTGGTGACTAGTGCAAGCTTGCAAAGTGAGGCACTTGGTAACTCTGTTTTCAGGGTCTTAGCATTTCCACTAAGTCCTTGAGCTGTTTAGTTCATGATGCCATATGTTCATGTTGTTTCCGAGAGATCCGTGCCTCTTTTGAGGATGATCAGTAAGGATGTTTTGTTAATCTTGTAGTGCTCTATCCATCCATGTCTTTGTTTGCATATATGGAGCACCCTAGCTTGAGTCAATCGAGCTCTACTTTTGCTACTTTGTGAATCTGGGCAGATTGTCAACTTGTTTGAAATTTTGCGGGTGATGTTGTAGTTGATCCGTACATGCTATGTTATCGTTCTTGCCATGTCTAGCTTGCATTTTGTGTGTTCTTGATAGATGTATGCTTAGCTTTTCATGACTTGCTCCGTGGTGAGTGCATCGAGCTCGTAAACATGCCTACTTGAGTTATGATTTCAGCATGTCCCAGTTTCCACTAAGTCTGAAAAACTGATTTTGTTTTTGCTATGTTCACATGCTTGCAATTGTATTTTGTGACCCCTTTTGGCTCAAGGTCACTAAGGGACTTTTGTTAAGCTCTTTGAGTAGCTCCATGACATGTTTTACTTTGTCATGTTCAGGTCCTATAGCATGTTGTTTTGTTGCTCCGAAGAGAGCTACTTGGTCTGAAATTCCAGACAAGTGTTGATTTCACTAAGTCTGAGATCTTTTTACCATTTGCATTTTTGCCATGCTTGTTTGAACCTGTTAATGGATGAATTGCCCGTAGCTCAGTGCTAGACTTTTGTTAAGCATCTTGAAGGAATCCCTGCCATGTATTTTGTTGCCATGTTTGGGTGTTGTAGCATGTTCATCTCATTGCATTTAGATGACTACTTGCTGTAAATCGCAGACCGGTGTCATATTTGAATTGCTTGCCATTTCCAAACTGTAACTCCGATTCCGGTGATCTTTATATTGATTTCAACCGAAATCACCTCATCTTTCCAGTGTCACACTTGGTTGTCCAAGTTGAGGCCAGGTTCATGCATTCCTTGTCCAATCATGCATATGCATCGCATCCCGCATCCCGCATATAATACCATGTTCATGTGTTGGTTGTTTACTATGTTGTGTGCTTATTTTCCGGTGTTGCTTCTTCGGGTTGGTTCCGGTAACGTCGTGTTTGTGAGGACCCATTCGTCTACGTACATTTGTCTTCTTCATGGACTCGTTCTTCTTCCTTGCGGGATTTCAGGCAAGATGATCATACCCTCGAAATCACTACTATCTTTGCTTTGCTTAGTTGCTCGCTCTTTTGCTATGCCTATGCTGCGATACCTACCACTTGCTTATCATGCCTCCCATATTGTTGAACTAAGCCTCTAACCCACCTTGTCCTAGCAAACCGTTGTTTGGCTATGTTACCGCTTTCCTCAGCCCCTCTTATAGCGTTGTTAGTTGCAGGTGAAGATTGAAGTTTGTTCCTTGTTGGAACATGGAGATGATGTTCCTTGTTGGAACATGTTTACTTGCTGGGATATCACAATATATCCTATTTAACTAATGCATATATAAACTTGGTAAAGGGTGGAAGGCTCGGCCTTATGCCTGGTGTTTTGTTCCACTCTTGCCGGCCTAGTTTCCGTCATATCGGTGTTATGTTCCCGGATTTTGCGTTCCTTACCCGGTTGGGCTATTATGGGAACCCCTTGATAGTTCGCCTTAAGTAAAGCTTTTCCAGCAATGCCCAACATTGGTTTTACCATTTGCCACCTAGCCTTTTCTTTCCCTTGGGTTCTGCAGACTCAAGGGTCATCATTATTTTACCCCCCCGGGCCAGTGCTCCTCTGAGTGTTGGTCCGAACTTAGCTGCCTGCGGGGCCACCGGGGGGAAACTTGAGGGTTGGTTTTACTCGTAGCTAGTCTCATCTCAGTGTGCCCTGAGAAAGAGATATGTGCTGCTCCTATCGGGATTTGTCGGCACATTCGGGCGGTGTTGCTGGTTTAGTTTTACCCTGTCGAAATGTCTTGTTGTACCAGGATACCGAGTCTGATCGGAATGTCTTGGGAGGAGGTCTATTCCTTTGTTGACCATGAGAGCTTGTGATGGGCTAAGTTGGGACACCCCTGCAGGGATTTGAACTTTCGAAAGCCGTGCCAGCGGTTATGGGCAGATGGGAATTTGTTAACGTTCGGTTGTAGAAAACCTGAAGTTGACCTTAATTAAAATGAATCAATCGCGTGTGTTACCGTGATGGTCTCTTTCCGGCGGAGTCCGGGAAGTGAACATAGTGTTGGAGTAATGCTTGAAGTAGGTTGTTTTAGGATCACTTCTTGATCATAGTTTTATCGACCATGCTTTGCCTTCTCTTCTCGCTCTCATTTGCGTATGTTAGCCACCATATATGCTAGTCGCTTGCTGCAGCTCCACCTCATACCTTTACCTTACCCATAAGCTTAAATAGTCTTGATCGCGAGGGTGCGAGATTGCTGAGTCCCTGTGGCTCACAGATACTTCCAAAACCAGCTTGCAGGTGCCGATGAGTCCGTGCAGATGACGCAACCAAGCTCAGGAGGAGCTCGATGAAGATCTTGTCCTTTGTGTTGTTTTGTTCTAGTTGATCAGTAGTGGAGCCCAGTTGGGGTCGATCAGGGACCGTGTCGCATTTGGGGTTCTTCTTTTATTTTGGTTCCGTAGTCGGACCTTGATTGTATCTGGATGATGTAATGCTTTATTCATGTAATTGTGTGAAGTGGCGATTGTAAGCCAACTATGTATCCTTTTCCCTTTTGCATTACATGGGTTGTGTGAAGATTACCTCACTTGCGACATTGCTTTCAATGCGGTTATGCCTCTAAGTCGTGCTTCAACACGTGGGAGATATAGCTGCATCAAGGGCGTTACAAGTTGGTAATCAGAGCCTTCCCCGACCTTAGGAGCCCCATTGCTTGATCGTTTTTAGCGGCCGAGTTGTGTCTAGAAAAATGTTTTGAGTCATCTAGGAATTATATATCGGAGAGTTTAGGAATTCTTTTTACTTCCCAGTCTCCTCATCGCTCTGGTAAGGCATCCTGACGTAGAGTTTTGACTCTTCTCTTCTCAAATTTCACTAAAAAAAATTTAGGATCACGCGGGTATCTTGGAATCGTTCCGATGGTTTTGTGACGAGAACATTGTCTTGGTGCCTCCTGTCAGGGTTTTTGTGGAGGTGTCCCGGGGAGTTGAGCTCCGAGGTGTTGTTGTCACAATTTTATCGACGCAGTTCTGGAATACCTGAGTTTAGTACGCCGGCATCGAAAATCTCTTTTATGCAGTTCGTTGGTGAGATAACCTCGATGCCACCCAGTACTGGGGCGGGAGTTCGGGAGTATTGCCATAACTTGTATAACGGATGCTTTTCGAAGGTTGAGGTAGACGATTTCCGAAGGTTTCTTGGTTATGTGTTGAAGGATGGATATAGCTGGATGTAGGATTTGCTAGTTTGGGTGAGATATTATGCTTCCCCTGTATCCCCAACACCTGATTGCATAACCGAAAAGTTTCGGGAGTTTCATAGGTGGGAATTCAAGTAGCTCTTAGAATATCTTTCCGACAGATGTATGATATGAAATTGGGGTTCGACGTCTAGTGGTCCGCCTATTCACGATCGGTTTTACAGTGGTCTCGTTGTGTCTTAAAGAGTCCTTGGCTATGCCGACTCGGGGACGCTTCGTATGTCATGTGCACTGCCTTGTACATGATGGTGCTGTACGATCGAGCCCGTGTAGGCCCCACCATGAAAACTTCGGACGAAATCTCTATCATTTGTTTGTTCCGGCTGATTCTACAAGCCAATCCTTTGTTTTGTTTTGAGTTGTGGTATTCGAGTTGCTTCGAAGTCAAATGTTGATTCCATCCCTTGTTTAAGTGGTGTTCTCATATTCCTATGTGAATACTAATCCTTCTTAATAATCGAGTTTGTCATGTCAATCCTTTTCAACCGGTGTGTTTCTCTTCATGTGGATCCAATCTTTGTCAACATTCGCAAGATCAACTCAAGTCCTCTCAACGGTGTTCATTTCATCCGTCTCCAAGCGTGCCTTTGTTTTCCCGCCCACCCACCCTTTTTCTTCAAGGAATCCGATGTCTTAATCAAGTATCCTTTATTCTTGTGAAGTCTCTCCATTCTTTTTCTTCATGTTCTTATCCGGGGATTCTCATGAATATTTTTAACGGAGCTTCTAGTTCATCGTTCTTCATTCTTTTTCTTCTCCGGTGGATGCAAGCCAAGCCTTGTGGATCATATCCTTTTTCCTCGTTCAAATACCTTCTCATGCCGGGGCACCTCTTATTCATTCACCTCTCGCTATTCATTTGTTCCGGAGTGCTGAAGTTATTTCGAAGATTTGTGTTTTCACCTTGCATCCGTTCAAGCTATTTTGAGGTCCTATCTTATTCAAGCCATTTAATTCAACCGGTGCAATCTCTCCTTCAAATCGTTCAACGGTGTTTTCTTTTGAGTGGGCCCTAACCCACAGGTCTTTTCCCAGGATCTTACCCGACTCTTCTTATTCTCCCTGAGTTATTCTCAAATCTTCTAAAGTTTGACGTAAGAATGAATTATCATCTGTCAAATCTCCTCCTCTAAGATCTTTCAAATTATTTTCATCGTTGGTTCAACTTTTCCAATCTTCTTCATTACGGAGTGCTTCAACAATTTTTGGTGGGGTTTCCCGTAGTAATTCTCAGATTTTTGAAGACCGAAGAAGAGTTTCTCTTTAATCTTGCTCCATTCTCTTCAAGATTCGTGATTCTAGCTTGTTGCCATCCTCTTATAATTGTTTTTGTTTGTCAGAATTCTTTTCACGTATCCGGAGCCCACCATCTAAGATTTATTCATTCTTAGCTTTCAGTTATCATTCTCCGATCTTACCGGTGCAGCGTTCAAGTGATCTCTAATCGGTCCATGATCTATTATATTCACTTGTATCTAAATTCTCTCAAGTATCTTCCTTCATTTCATAATTCTTCCCAGTGTTTCTTCATATTTTAATCGTTCTTTTTCAATTCTTATGGTGGTTCGCTCAAGATTCTTCTTCCTTCATTTATCTTATCAATTTATTCATTGTTTCAATTCTTACGGTGGTTCGTTGAAGACGTTCTCAAGTTTATGTTATATCTCTCTTAATATTTTCTACGAGAATAAGTAATATGTCAAATCCGTTGATTGTCATCAATTTAATTGATGAAGGACAAGCATAATGTAATTCTTATTCTTGTTTTAACCAAGTGATTAATTCTTTATTCCGGAGGCTCATCAAATTATCGGTTTCACTTGATTCATTTTTCTTTTCTCGGAGTTCCAACCTTTTTCAATTAGTTCATCACGGAGATCTATCTAAATCTTTACAAGGCTCCACCTTGTGTTTTCAACTACCCTTTCTTTCCGTTTGATCATTCTTTTGTTTACCGGAGTTCTTCATAAAGGTTCTACATGATGGTTCTTCAAGGATTTAATTCCTTCTCGAAGTTTTCATCGAGATTCCTTTTAAGGAGCTCAAGCATTCTTCATCTCGCATTCCGAAGTGCATTTTCTTTCTACCGTATCATTGGAGGTGGTATTATGTCATTCTTGATAATTTCCCTTCGTGCTTCGTGTTTTCACAAGTTATCAAGATGAGGTATTTTCAATCCACAAATCTCGTCATTGGAGTATCTTGGGTTATACTTCACCTAAAGCCTTCCCTAAGGATTGTTGCTATAATTGTGCTCATATATGATCCCAATTCTTCATATATCCTTCCGGTGATAAGCTTCTCATCTCCTTGTTCATGCCAATCCAATTCTTCTTCCCGTGAGTGGCAGGTGGTCACCTCATAATGTTTGAGTTGTATTCCATAAGACCATATCAAGATTACTCTTTTCGTTGTTGTTTTTTACAACAATTCCGTTCGACCCTTCTCCTAGAGATGCCTTGTCAAGCTCTTTTGTGGCAGAAGTTGGCATTTTCTCCTCAATTCTCCTATTTCAATTATCCATCTTCTATTCTTTTGTTCCGGAGTCATTGTGATGTTGCTATCTTCAACCTTTCCTTTTGTTTTTGTCAGGACCTTGTTCCTCTCTTGCTTATTCATTTAACTGGAGTGTCGTGCCTTCTTTTCAAGTTCTATCACCTTATCAAGTTCTTATTCAATTATTTTCTTTTCAACTGGAGTGCTGCCCGAATTTGGTCTTCCCTAATCCCCTTCCGTAACCGGAGTGTTTTTCAACATATGTCTTCCCTTCATCCTCAAGGTTTTTCGCAATGTTCTTTGTCCCTCTTTTCGAACGGAGTGTTTTTCGACCTTGTTCACCTTCGTTGTATTCTTTTCTCGGAATTGTTCAACCTCGCAAGGTTCTTTGGTTTCACTCTTTGGTAAAAGAAGCAACTTGGTTTACCTCTTCTCTTTCTCTTCCGTTTTCCCTCCGGTGGACATTCTAGATCTCGGGACGAGACCCTCTCGTAGTGGTGGAGTGTTGTAACGCCCGGAGACCAATGTGCCAGGTGCCGTTCAGTTATTCGCTGGTGTTTGCCTTGTCATTGCTTATGTGTCATGCATTGCATATCATGTCATCATGTGCATTTCATTTGCATACGTGTTCGTCTCATGCATCCGAGCATTTTCTCCGTTGTCCGTTTTGCATTCCGGTGCTCCGTTCTCCTCCGGTGGTCATTTCTACCTTTCTTTCATGTGTGGGGATTAAACATTTCCGGATTGGACCGAGACTTGTCATGCGGCCATGGTTTACTACCGGTAGACCGCCTGTCAAGTTTCGTATCATTTGGACTTCGTTTGATACTCCAACGGTTAACCGAGGGACCGAAAAGGCCTCGTGTGTGTTGCAGCCCAACACCCCTCCAATTTGGCCCAAAACCCACCTAACTCTGATCCATCATCTAGAGCGTTCGATCACGATCGCGTGGCCGAATACGGCACCTCATTTGGACTCTCCTAGCTCCCTCTACCTACATATATGTGCTCCCCTCCCGAAAATCGCGGATGAAACCCTACAAATCAATCTCCTCGCGCCGCCGGACGCGTCCACGCCGCGCCGGACATGTCCACCGCCGCCGCCACATCACTCCGACCAATCAGGTCACACCATCTCACCTCAGCGGCCGCTCCCGGCCAATGAGAGCGCGCCACATCACCTCGCTGGTTCTCCCGCAGCCACCGGGCCCGCAGACGCAGATCTGGCCCGCCGGGCCCGAACCAGCGCGCCGCCGCCCGGGCGTCTCCTAGCGCCTCCCGAGGGCCGCCCGCGCCGCCGCCTCTCAACCCTGCCGCCTGGCCTCGTGCGCCTCCCGCCGGCCGCCTGCGCCGCCGCCCCACCGATGCGCCGCTAGCCACCGCCGCCATCGAGCTCCGCCACTTCGCTGCTGCCGCGCCTCCACAGCCGCACCTCCCCGCTACTTCCTCCGCCGCCATGCGCCTCCCGCCGGCGAGCTCACCCCGGCCGCGCCGCCCGGTCACCGGAGCTCCTCGAGCCGGCCACCGTCTCCGGCGAACTTCTCCGGCGAGATCCGCGAAGCGGGATCAGATCCACCCGCGCGTCCGTCCAAACTCCCCGTTCAGATCCGGATCCCTCTGTCCCGTACCACTTCGTCCTGGTTTGACTTTTCCGGAGGTATAATTTTCCCTAAGTCCCGAGATTCACAGATCCATGTGCCCATCTTCATCATGCTATATCTCCGCATCCGTAGCTCCGATTTGGGCATATAACATATCAAAATGTTCATCTCAAAGAGTACATCATTTCATTCCATTGCATCATTTTCATTTGTGTTCATCTTGATGCCCGAAATGCTGTTAGAAGAGGGCTACTTGAGTTAATTGTCAGATCTGCTACTCCATTTAGCTTTTTGTCATTTTTGCCATGATTATTGTGTGCATGATATGCCCTGATGCTCTACATATGTTTTGTTAAGGGTTTTGTTATCTTTCTAGAGGTGCAACCCATGTATTTTTGTGATGTGTGTGGTGACTAGTGCAAGCTTGCAAAGTGAGGCAATTGGTAACTCTGTTTTCAGGGTCTTAGCATTTCCACTAAGTCCTTGAGCTGTTTAGTTCATGATGCCATATGTTCATGTTGTTTCCGAGAGATCCGTGCCTCTTTTGAGGATGATCAATAAGGATGTTTTGTTAATCTTGTAGTGCTCTGTCCATCCATGTCTTTTTTTTGCATATATGGAGCACCCTAGCTTGAGTCAATCGAGCTCTACTTTTGCTACTTTGTGAATCTGGGCAGATTGTCAACTTGTTTGCAATTTTGCGGGTGATGTCGTAGTTGATCCGTGCATGCTATGTTATTGTTCTTGCCATGTATAGCTTGCATTTTGTGTGTTCTTGATAGATGTATGCTTAGCTTTTCATGACTTGATCCGTGGTGAGTGCATCGAGCTCGTAAACATACCTACTTGAGTTATGATTTCAGCATGTCCCAGTTTCCACTAAGTCTGAAAAACTGATTATGTTTTTGCTATGTTCACATGCTTGCAATTGTATTTTGTGATCCCTTTTGGCTCAAGGTCACCAAGGGACTTTTGTTAAGCTCTTTGATTAGCTCCATGCCATGTTTTACTTTGTCATGTTCAGGTCCTATAGCATGTTGTTTTGTTGCTCCGAAGAGAGCTACTTGGTCTGAAATTCCAAACAAGTGTTGATTTCACTAAGTCTGAGATCTGTTTACCATTTGCATTTTTGCCATGCTTGTTTGAACCTGTTAATGGATGAATTGGCCATAGCTCAGTGCTAGACTTTTGTTAAGCATCTTGAAGGCATCCCTGCCATGTATTTTGTTGCCATGTTTGGGTGCTGTAGCATGTTCATCTCATTGCATTTAGATGACTACTTGCTGTAAATCGCAGACCGGTGTCATATTTGAATTGCTTGCCATTTCCAAACCGTAACTCCGATTCCGGTGATCTTTATATCGATTTCAACCGAAATCACCTCATCTTTCGAGTGGCACACTTGGTTGTCCAAGTTGAGGCCAGGTTCATGCATTCCTTGTCCAATCATGCATATGCATCGCATCCCGCATCCCGCATATCATACCATGTTCATGTGTTGGTTGTTTACTATGTTGTGTGCTTCTTTTCCGGTGTTGCTTCTTCGGGTTGGTTCCGGTAATGTCGTGTTTGTGAGGACCCGTTCGTCTACGTCCGTTTGTCTTCTTCATGGACTCTTTCTTCTTCTTTGCGGGATTTCAGGCAAGATGATCATACCCTCGAAATCACTACTATCTTTGCTTTGCTTAGTTGCTCGCTCTTTTGCTATGCCTATGCTGCGATACCTACCACTTGCTTATCCTGCCTCCCATATTGTTGAACCAAGCCTCTAACCCACCTTGTCCTAGCAAACCGTTGTTTGGCTATGTTACCGCTTTGCTCGGCCCCTCTTATAGCGTTGTTAGTTGCAGGTGAAGATTGAAGTTTGTTCCTTGTTGGAACATGGAGATGATGTTCCTTGTTGGAACATGTCTACTTGTTGGGATATCACAATATATCTTATTTAACTAATGCATCTATATACTTGGTAAAGGGTGGAAGGCTCGGCCTTATGTCTGGTGTTTTGTTCCACTCTTGCCGCCCTAGTTTCTCTCATATCGGTGTTATGTTCCCGGATTTTGCGTTCCTTACGCGGTTGGGCTATTATGGGAACCCCTTGACAGTTCGCCTTAAGTAAAGCTTTTCCAGCAATGCCCAACATTGGTTTTACCATTTGCCACCTAGCCTTTTCTTTCCCTTGGGTTCTGCAGACTCAAGGGTCATCATTATTTTACCCCCCGGGCCAGTGCTCCTCTGAGTGTTGGTCCGAACTGAGCTGCCTGCGGGGCCACCTCGGGGAAACTTGAGGGCTGGTTTTACTCGTAGCTAGTCTCATCTGAGTGTGCCCTGAGAAAGAGATATGTGCAGCTCCTATCGGGATTTGTGGGCACATTCGGGCGGTGTTGCTGGTTTAGTTTTACCCTGTCGAAATGTCTTGTTGTACCGGGATACCGAGTCTGATCGGAATGTCTCAGGAGGAGGTCTATTCCTTCGTTGACCGTGAGAGCTTGTGATGGGCTAAGTTGGGACACCCCTGCAGGGATTTGAACTTTCGAAAGCCGTGCCCGCGGTTATGGGCAGATGGGAATTTGTTAACGTCCGGTTGTAGAAAACCTGAAGTTGACCTTAATTAAAATGAATCAACCGCGTGTGTTACCGTGATGGTCTCTTTCCGGCGGAGTCCGGGAAGTGAACACGGTGTTGGAGTAATGCTTGAAGTAGGTTGTTTTAGGATCACTTCTTGATCATAGTTTTATCGATCGTGCTTTGCCTTCTCTTCTCGCTCTCATTTGCGTATGTTAGCCACCATATATGCTAGTTGCTTGCTGCAGCTCCACCTCATACCTTTACCTTACCCATAAGCTTAAATAGTCTTGATCGCGAGGGTGCGAGATTGCTGAGTCCCTGTGGCTCACAGATACTTCCAAAACCAGCTTGTAGGTGCCGATGAGTCCGTGCAAATGACGCAACCAAGCTCAGGAGGAGCTCGATGAAGATCTTGTCCTTTGTGTTGTTTCGTTCTAGTTGATCAGTAGTGGAGCCCAGTTGGGTTCGATCGGGGACCGTGTCGCATTTGGGGTTCTTCTTTTATTTTGGTTCCATAGTCGGACCTTGATTGTATCTGGATGATTTAATGCTTTATTCATGTAATTGTGTGAAGTGGCGATTGTAAGCCAACTATGTATCCTTTTCCCTTTTTTATTACATGGGCTGTGTGAAGATTACCTCACTTGCGACATTGCTTTCAATGCGGTTATGCCTCTAAGTCGTGCTTCGACACGTGGGAGATATAGCCGCATCGAGGGCGTTACACTATGGACCCGAAGGTCTAAGGTAAACTACTCACACTTCATCAGAGAGGCTATGATGATGTAGAAGCCCTCCGTGATGACAGCCCTCTTCCGGCGGAGCTCCGGAACAGGCTCCAAGACGGGATCTCGTGGATATAGAAAGTTGTGGCGGTGGAATTAGGTTTTTGTTTCCTGTTCTGATTGTTTGGGGGTACATGTGTATATATAGGAGGAAGGAGTACGTCGGTGGAGCACTGAGGGGCCCACAAGGCAGGGGGTGTGCCCTAGGGGGGGCGCCCCCCACCCTCGTGATCGCCTCTTTTGTTCCTTGGAGCAGGGTCCAAGTCTCCTAGATCACGTTCGGTGACAAAATCACGTTCCCGAAGATTTTATTCCGTTTGGACTCTGTTTGATATTCCGTTTCTCCGAAACACTGAAATAGGCAAAAAATAGCAATTCTGGGCTGGGCCTCCGGTTAATAGGTTAGTCCCAAAAATAATATAAAAGTGGAAAATAAAGCCCAATATAGTCCAAAACAGTAGATAATATAGCATGGAGCAATCAAAAATTATAGATACGTTGGAGACGTATCATCGCGCTCGCGCCGGCGGTCGGGCCATGTGGGATGTGGAAGGAGGAGGAGGATGGGGGCCGAGTGTGGATTACCTGCCCGGATAGGCGAGGCCGAGCAGCATGAAGGAGGGTCGCCGGCAAGGAGGCGGTGGCGTTGCAAGCAAGGAGTGAAGGTTTCAACTTGGAAAGGAAGGCCGAAAGAGGGGAAATGTGGCTTTTGGTAAGGGGGGGGGAGGTAGGTATTTCCATGGAAGACGAAAATTTGGAATTGCTTCAGCCAAAAAACTAGCGCGCAAAGTGTCATGAGACACGGTCCAAAGATATTTTGTGCTGCATCTCACACGGTTGGTTAGAATAAACTATGTGGGATCTACTTGATTATTGGTCTTGATTTGAATTACATAATGGGGTCACAGCGGCCATGGACGGTGTTTGAATTTCTAGACCTTTTATCTACAGTGATCATAAAAGAATTGGAAATATTCAGGGTTCGTTTGGACATTTTTATGCATTAACTGAGTTTTCAATGCATTTTATGTGCATAATTCAAATTTTAACTACATGCACATGCTCTAGTGCATATAAATTGGTTGAAAAATCAAATATGTGTCCTTGGGTGCATGCTTAGGTCCCATGCAAGAAATGGGAATGGATTTCAAACAGCGGGGCACCGTTGATTGCTGGCAAAACATTGAGATGCCTGGTTTTTAAATTCTAGTAAATCCAAAACTTGTCTGAAAATCATGAAACTTGGCATGGTATCATGGAGCGGCATCAACATGCCGTGGTACAAATTTTGTCCCATATGGGGTAGGTTTGGGTATATGCTTCTCACAAACCGGAGCTTCTCACAACAATCATGATGGTTTTCGGTAGGGAACGTCCCACCTTTGGGGACAAAACGATATCCATTGCCTCTTATTGCTTTCAAATTTTTTTCTCATGTCAACATAGAACAAGAGGAGTGTTGTGTGTTTTTTTATGATTTTTCGGGGTTCGTTTGGACATTTTTATGCATTAACTGAGTTTTCAATGCATTTTATGTGCATATTTCAAATTTGAACTACATGCGCATGCTCTAGTGCTTATAAATTGGTTGAAAAATCAAATCCATGTCCTTGGGCGCATGCTTAGGTCCCATGCAAGAAATGGGAATTAATTTCAAACACCACGGCACCATTGATTACCGGCAAAACATTGAGATGCCTGGTTTTTAAATTCTAGTAAATCCAAAACTTGTCTGAAAATCACGAAACTTGGCATGCTATCATGGAGCGGCATCAACATGCCGTGGTACAAATTTTGTCCCATATGGGGTAGGTTTGGATATATGCTTCTCACAAACAGGAGCTTCTCACAACAATCATGATGGTTTTCGGTAGGGAATGTCCCACCTTTGGGGACAAAACGATATACATTGCCTCTTATTGCTTTCAATTTTTTTTCTCATGTCAACATAGAACAACAGGAGTGTTGTGTGATTTTTTATGATTTTTCGGGGTTTATTTGGACATTTTTATGCATTAGCTGAGTTTTCAATGCATTTTATGTGCATAATTAAAATTTGAACTACATCCACATGCTCCAGTGCATATAAATTGGTTGAAAAATCAAATCCGTGTCCTTGGGCGCATGCTTACGTCCCATGCAAGAAATGGGAATTAATTTCAAACACCGCGGCACCGCTGATTATAGGCAAAACATTGAGACGCCTTGTTTTTAAATTCTAGTAAATCGAAAACTCGTCTGAAATTTATGAAACTTGGCATGCTATCATGGAGCGGCATCAACATGCCGTGGTACACATTTTGTCCCATATGGGGCAGGTTTGGGTATATGCTTCTCACAAACCGGAGCTTCTCACAACAAGCATGATGGTTTTCGATAGGGAACGTTCCACCTTTGGGGACGAAACCATATCCATTGCCTCTTATTTCTTTCAAATTGTTTTCTCGTGTCAACATAAAACAACAGGAGTGTTGTGTGAACTTTTGTGATTTTTCGGGGTTCATTTGGACATTTTTATGTATTAACTGAGTTTTCAATGCATTTTATGTGCATAATTCAAATTTGAACTACATGCGCATGCTGCAGTGCGTATAAATTGGTTGAAAAAAAATCAAATATGTGTCCTGGGGTGCATCCTTAGGTCCCATGCAAGAAATGAGAATGGATTTCAAACACCGGGGCACCGTTGATTGCCGGTAAAACATTGAGATGCCTGGTTTTTAAATTCTAGTAAATCCAAAACTCGTCTGAAATTCATGAAACTTGGCATGCTATCATGGAGCGGCATCAACATGCCGTGGTACAAATTTTGTCCCATATGGGTCAGGTTTGGGTATATGCTTCTCACAAACCGGAGCTTCTCACAACAAGCATGATGTTTTTCGGTAGGGAACGTCCCACCTTTGGGGACGAAACAATATCCATTGCCTCTTATTGCTTTCAATTTTTTTTCTCATGTCAACATAGAACAATAGGAGTGTTGTGTGAATTTTTGTGATTTTTCGGGGTTCGTTTGGACATTTTTATGCATTAACTGAGTTTTCAATGCATTTTATGTGCCTAATGCAAATTTGAACTACATGCACATATTCTAGTGCATATAAATTTGTTGAAAAATCAAATTTGTGTCCTTGGGTGCATTCTTAGGTTCCATGCAAGGAATGTGCATGAATTTCAAACACCGGGGCATCGTTGATTGCCGGCAAAACATTAAGATGCATGGTTTTTAAATTCTAGTAAACCCAAAACTCGTCTGAAATTCATGAAACTTGGCATGCTATCATGGAGCGGCATCAACATGCCGTGGTACAAATTTTGTCCCATGTGGGGCAGTTCGTGTATATGCTTCTCAGAAACCGGAGCTTCTCACAACAAGCATGATGGTTTTCGATAGGGAAAGTCCCACCTTTGGGGACGAAACGATATCTATTGCCTCTTATTGCTTTCAATTTTTTTTTCTCATGTCAACATTGAACAACAGGAGTGTTATGTGAATTTTTGTGATTTTTCGGGGTTCGTTTGGACATTTTATGCATTAATTGAGTTTTCAATGCATTTTATGTGCATAATTCAAAATTGAACTACATGCACATGCTCCAGTGCATATAAATTGGTTGAAAAATCAAATATGTGTCATTGGGTGTATGCTTTGGTCCCATGCAAGAAATGGTCATGAATGTCAAACACCGGGCACCGTTGATTCCCGGCAAAACATTGAGATGCGTGGTTTTTAAATTCTAGTAAATCCAAAACTCGTCTGAAATTCATGAAACTTGGCATGCTATCATGGAGCGACATCAACATGCCGTGGTACAAATTTTGTCCCATATGGGGCAGGTTTGGGTATATGCTTCTCGCAAACTGGAGCTTCTCACAACAAGCATGATGGTTTTCGGTAGGGAACGTCCCACCTTTGGGGACGATACAATATCCATTTCCTCTTATTGGTTTCAATTTTTTTCTTCTATGAACATAGAACAACAGGAGTGTTGTGTGAATTTTTGTGATTTTTCGCGGTTCGTTTGGATATTTTTATGCATTAATTAAGTTTTCAATGCATTTTTTGTGCATAATTCAAATTTGAACTACATGCACATGCTCCAGTGCATATAAATTGGTTGAAAAATCAAATCTGTGTCCTTGGGTGCATTCTTAGGTCCCATGCAAGAAATGGGCATGAATTTCAAACACTGGGGCACCGTTGATTGCCAGAAAAACATTGAGATGCCTGGTTTTTAAATTCTAGTAGATCCAAAACTTGTCTGAAATTCATGAAGCTTGGCATGCTATCATGGGGTGGCATCGACATGCCGTGGTACAAATTTTGTCCCATATGGGGCAGGTTTGGGTATATGCTTCTCACAAACCGGAGCTTCTCACAACAAGCATGATGGTTTTCGGTAAGGAACGTCCCACCTTTGGGGACGAAACGATATCCATTGCCTCTTATTGCTTTCAATTTTTTTCTCGTGTCAACATAGAACAACAAGAGTGTTGTGTGAATTTTTGTGATTTTCTGGGTTCATTTGGAAATTTTATGCATTAACTAAGTTTTCAATGCATTTTATGTGCATAATTCAAATTTGAACTACATGCACATGCTCCAATGCATATAAATTGGTTGAAAAATCAAATATGTGTCCTTGGGTGCATGCTTAGGTCCCATGCAAGAAATGGGCATGAATTTCAAACACCGGGGCACCGTTGATTGCCGGCAAAACATTGAGATTCCTGGTTTTTAAATTCTAGTAAATCCAAAATTCATGCCCATCGGGTGTGGGATGCAAAGGGTCAATATGAGGTGCACAAGGGCTAGTAATGTACTTGTTTAAATGGAATTCATTGAAAATCTCAAGCATCTCATTTTTCCACTCACGGAAGAACTCTCCATCAAGAATAGGCACTCTATGTCTAAGACTCCCCAACATAGACATCTTCCTCCAAAGGTGTTTAAGCCCAACCAATGGAGACCAATGCTCTTATACCAATTGAAAGGATCGAGAAGAAGTGTCTAGAGGGGGGTGAATAGACTCTTAGCAATAAAAGTTGCAATTTTTAATTTCTTTAGGTTAAAGTGGAGTTTTAGCACAAGTTCACACATTTATAAGACATATCAAGCAAGTATGACAAGAGTATATGAGCAGCGGAAAGTAAAGCATGTAAGTTGCAAGAATGTAAAGGGATGGGATTGGAGTGTGCAAACGCAATTGGAGACACGGAGATTTTTTATCCGTGGTTCCGATAGGTGGTGCTATCGTACATCCACGTCGATGGAGACTTCAACCCACGAAGGGTAACGGTTGCGCGAGTCCACGGAGGGCTCCACCCACGAAGGGTCCATGAAGAAGCAACCTTGTCTATGCCACCATGGCCGTCGCCCACGAAGGACTCTCCTCACTAGGGTAGATCTTCAGGAAGTAGGCGATCTCCTTGCCCTTACAAACTCCTTGGTTCAACTCCACAATCTTGACGGAGGCTCCAAGTGACACCTAACCAATCTAGGAGACACCACTCTCCAAGAGGTAACAAATGGTGTGTTGATGATGAACTCCTTGCTCTTGTGCTTCAAATGATAGTCTCCCCAACACTCAACTCTCTCTCATAGGATAGGATTTGGTGGAAAGATGATTTGAGTGGAAAGCAACTTGGGGAAGGCTAGAGATCAAGATTTATGTGGTTGGAATGGAATATCTTGACCTCAACACAAGTGTAGGTGGTTCTCTCTCAGAAAATGTATGTTGGAAGTGTAGGCATGTTCTGATGGCTCTCTCCATGAATGAAGAGTGGGTGGAGGGGTATATATAGCGTCCACACAAAATCTAACCGTTACACACAATTTACCAAACTTGGTGGGACCGAATTAGAAAACTCGGTCGGACCGAATTGGTTCATAATGTGACTGTTAGGCATTTCGGTGGGACCGACTTGATCAACTCGGTGGGACCGATGTGCTAGGGTTGGGGTAAAGCCTCATCTCGGTTGGACTGATTACACAAACTCGATGGAACCGATTTTGGTAATAAGCCAAACAGAGAGTTGTCCAGGCAAACTCGGTGGGGCCAATTTCATTTTTCGGTGAGACCGAAATTAATGTAATAGGCAACATAGAGTTTGCAAGCCCATCTCGGTGAGACCGAGACGCTATCGATGAGACCGAATTGATTAGGGTTTCTGGCAGTGGCTTATGTCAAGTGAACTCCGTGGCGCCGGGTAGATCAAATCAGTGGGGCCGAGTTTGACTTTTGGTTTGGGACATATTTGGATATGAGAAAGTAGTTGAGGGTTGTGGAGCATATCACTAAGCACTTTGAGCAAGCAAGCCATTAAGCAACACCTCACCCCCTCTTGATAGTATTGGCTTTTTCTATGGACTCAATTTGATCTTGGATCATTAAAATGAGGAAATGTAAAGTCTTGTGCTTTGAGCTTGAGCCAATCCTTTGTCCTCAGCATCTTGAAGGGGTTCCACATCGTCTAGTCCATGCCACTCCATTGTTGAACTTATCTGAAACATACTAGGTAGAAGCATTAGTCCAACAAGAGATATGTTGACATTAATTACCAAAATCACCTAGGGAGCACTTGTGCTTTAAATCTCCCCCTTTTTGGTAATTGATGACAACATACATCAAAGCTTTAGATAAAGATATAAAGAATAACAAGCTTTGGAAAGACATGTACCATGCATTGGCTCCCCCTACATGTATGCAATCATGTAAATATGGAATATAGGAGCATGTGAATGCATAAGCATGACAGAGTAAGCAATGTGTTACATGTATCTTGGCTGTATGCATCAGAGCAAATGATGTGAATGTAGGAAGTGTACCTTCATGCTTGTGAGTCCTTCTTGCAAACAATATGTACATCAGCAAGAAATCCTCATACACATGACTGTGATGCATATACTTACCTTGTGGTCTTGAGTTGGCTTAGGAAGGAATGAACCTGAGTAAACAAGGTTAGATAACACAGATACATCTACTAGCTAGAGCAAACAAAGAAACCACAAGAATACCAAGACTAGGATGACATGTAGAGAGTGAGTATTGAGTAGTCCATTGGATGTAGACATGTCCCCAAAGGTAAAGATGTGTGATGAATTCAAGGATTTCCTTCCCTTAGGTGTCTTGCTCCCCTGAATCTAGCATGGGATACTGGGAGAAGATAGGGAACAGAAAAATAGAGCAAAGAAAAGAAACAGAGCTAATGAAAACAATCAACTATGAACATGTTTTTCCCTTCTTAAAGACATGTGACTTCTCTCCTCTTGAACACCAAGCATCTGGGGTTTCTTACACTCTCCCCTGAGTATTCTTTCCCCCTATAGAAATGATTAATCTTTGATGTGATCTTTCTCCCCCCCTTTGACATCAATTTCCAAGAAGGGTTCTTCTGGATTTTTGTTACAAATGGGTTTGGTCCTTGAGTCACAAAGCAAAGCAGCAAGCCGAACGTGATGCTGGTAGATGACAAGAATCATTGAGTAGAGCTGGAGCAAAAAGAATGCAGGAACAAGTGGCAAGCTGTCTTTCTTGTAGTGAAATCGGTAGCACCGAGTTGTGTGCTTCGGTGGCGCCGAAAGGATTCGGTTGGACCGAAGGAAACAAACTGGTGTGACCGAGTTCATCACAGTGAAAACACTTGTCACCTCAGTTCACTAGGCAGGTAAAATCTCACAAGGATTTGCAAGGAATTTACTGAAAGATTTGCAATGAATTGGATGCAGGGAATGCAGAAAAAGAAAAGAAATCTAGATGAAGTTTTTTTGAAAGGGGAAACAAATATGCAAGGGACAAATGCAAAGAACAAATGCAACAACTCAGAGAAACACTAGAGAATTTCATCTAGAATTGGGCGGTGACTGAGTCACCTATGTTAGAGTATTTGGACTAAGGAGTCAAGTGAAAACACTTGATCGTAGGTCATACTCATAGTTTTAAGCTCCAAATGGGGTTACCATTTTTTGTTTAAGCATCTTGATGTATTCACATCTTGTTGAGTTGCTTTGACCCATGACTTGGAGTAAAGCTTCTCTAAGATGGAATAACATACCTTGGGTGGTGGTGTTGATCTTGATCATGTAGTTGAACTTGTGTGGGTTGCTCAAGGTTGATGTAGCTCATCAAGAGTTGGGAGCACCACTTGGAATTTGAGTTCATCTACCTACATGGGTTAGTCTTGCAAGGAAGAGCACTTGTGTATCCAAAATGACAATTATGAAATTCTATACATATGATTTGTCAAAGGATATGTTGAAGGGTTTAATGCTTCCTTGTCATCGACCACCGTATTGTAGAGACTTGGTGATGTAGAGATTGCTCAAGATGTGAGAGAGTTGCAATCTCATAGATTTAGATTCATCCAAGTACCTACAAGGGTTAGATAGCATGAAAGGGTGCAAATATATCCAAGACATATGAATAGCATTATGAAAGAAATATCAAGGATTAGTGTAAGTGCATCTAGTGCCACCCCTAGTTGGTTTTGGAGTATTGACGACAAACCTAGTTGAGGGACTAATGTGTTTGTGAGAATTGCAGAATAACACAGGTAGAAGTCCCTCTTTGATTCGGTTTAGCTACCAGAGATGACCCCCAAAATGTATGAAGATATTGAAGACAATGGTGGTTCATGAAGACATTCATGTCGAAGACAATGACATATGAAGACTCCCCATGAAGCTTTTGGAACTCGAAGACTTAGATCCTTCGTAGCTTTACTTTATTCATGTTGTGTCATAGGAACCACCGTACTGTTAAGTGGGGTCCAAGAAAACAAGTCAGGATGACTGAAGTGATGCCTAATTCAAATCCTATGTCTTCAAGTGAAGACAATGAGAGAAAAATCTTGTCCAGAGTCAAACAAGTCAGCTTTACTTGCAGCCCAAGTAAAGTTGCCGCGAGAGTTCAAAATCCGACCGTTAGTACACGTGTCAGTTCCTTAGTGACCCAGGGTCATTTCGGACAAATCAGGTCAGGGTTGCCAAGTGGCTATATATAGCCCACCCCCACAACCATAAACGGTTGGCTGCTCAGATTTCAGTGCACGGCTTTTGTCGTTTGAGAGCAACCCACCTCGAAGCCTTTGAGAGAAAATCCTTAGTGAGGAGAAAAGCCCTAACCACCCAGAGCCAGAGTAATCGGGCATCACTTAAGTCTTCCTGTCTGAGTGATCTGAAGACTTATTACACTTGAGGACTGTGCATCTTCCAGACGGTTAGGCGTCGTGTTCTGAGCATCCAAGAGGAATTGTGGATTGCCGGTGAACGAAGTCTGTGAAGGTTTGGGAGTCTACCTTGAAGACTCACCAGAGTGATTGGGCAGGGTCTGTGTGACCTTAGCTCAAGGAGACAACGGTGAGGACTGGGTGTCCTGAGCTGCGTGTTCAGGACTGGGTGTCCGGGACTGTGTGTCCTTTGGTTTAAATACCTAGCCGCTCCAACCAGACGTACAGTTGTCACAGCAACTGGAACTGGTCCAACATATCATTGTCTTCAACGTGTCACTGGTTTCATCTTCACCTCTCTTTACTTACCAGTACACATTGTGAAGCTATTGCATGCCTGTTTAATCTTCTGTCTTCACAACCTGACTGTATGATCTGTTTGGCTTCATAACTTCTTCCAACCTGATCCTCATTACACTAAAGCTATTTGTCTCTGTGCTTTCACTGTACTGTATATTTGACTTATGGCTTGCGTTGTGTAATCTACCTTCCGCTGCATAGTGATAGGCTTCAAGTCTGTTTGTCTTCATAACTTCCACGTTTTGAAGACTTTCTTAAAAATCGCCTATTCACCCCCCCTCTAGTCGATATAACGCACTTTCAATTGGTATCAGAGCAAGGTGCTCCCTTGTTCTGTGTGATTCGGTTTAACCACCTGGAGTTTTAGCTATGTCGACTGCAGGGATAATTAAAGTCTCCGCTGCGTGCCCCGTCTTCGATGGAACTGAATATCCCTACTGGAAGAATAAGATGCGCATGCATCTTGAAGCCATTGACGTCGACCTATGGTATGTCGTCGAAAACGGCGTTCCCAAGGCTGGAGAAGGTGTCACTGCTGCTGATGTCAAGAAGTTCACTCAACTGGACTCCACTGCCAAGAATATTATCTGTGGTCATCTGACCAAGGGACAGTACGGCCGTGTGAGTGCCTTGAAGACATCCAAGCTGGTCTGGGACTGGCTCTCCAAGGTCAATGAAGGCATCTCAACCCAGAGAGATCAGAGAATCAGTGTTCTTCGCAATCTCTTCAACCGCTTCAAGCGAAATGACAATGAGAATGTCCAGCACACATTTGACCGGCTCACTGACATCACAAATGAGCTTCAAGCCCTCGGCGCCACTGAGATCACCAAACATGAAATCGTCAAGACGCTGCTAAGATCACTTGACAGATCATTTGACATTCTAGCCCTGATGATTCAAGAACGTCCAGACTTCAAGACACTCGATCCGTCTGACATACTTGAGAGTCTCAACACACATGAGTTTCAGCTTTCTGAGAAAAGAGATATCTACGGTCCAAACTATGGGCGAACTCGTGCCTTGAAGGCAAAAGCTGTGTCATCATCTGAAGAGGAATCTGACAGCAGCTCTGATGATCCTGAAGACATTGGAAGGGAACTTGCAATGCTAGTGAAGAAGTTCTAGAAATTCACAAAGAAGAAAGGCTTCAGAAAGTCTTCACGATCAAGCTCAAGGAATGATGAAGCTTATGCGCATGACTACAAGAGGAAAACTTGTCACAAATGCAAGAAAACTGGACACTTCATCTCTGAATGCCCACAGTGGGACAATGAGAACAGAAAGAAGAAGAAGAGCAAGGAATATGACTCTGACGATAAGAAGACGAAGAAATACTCAAAGTCTTCGTCAAAGTCTTCCTCAAAGTCTTCATCACACAAGAAGAGTTCATCTGGCAAGGCTCGTGCGTTTGTTGGCAAGGAAATGGATTCAGAGGAGGAGTCCGCTTCTGAGGAGGCAGAGGTGGAGTCTGAGGAGGAGTCTAATTCAGGCATTGCAAGTTTGGCTACAGCCTATGTCGCCAAGTCCATCTTCAACACTGAAGACAATGACTCCATCACCATCACCGATGCAAATGACAAAGACGACTCTACTCCCACCTACTGCTTCATGGCACGTGGTGCCAAGGTAAACACACGCACCACTCACTATCAAACATCTAGTGAAGAAGTTCTAAGATTGCGAGTCATGTCAAGATCCTCATCGGGTGTGGGATGCAAAGGGTCAATATGAGGTGCACAAGGGCTAGTAATGTACTTGTTTAAATGGAATTCATTGAAAATCTCAAGCATCTCATTTTTCCACTCACGGAAGAACTCTCCATCAAGAATAGGCACTCTATGTCTAAGACTCCCCAACATAGACATCTTCCTCCAAAGGTGTTTAAGCCCAACCAATGGAGACCAATGCTCTTATACCAATTGAAAGGATCGAGAAGAAGTGTCTAGAGGGGGGTGAATAGACTCTTAGCAATAAAAGTTGCAATTTTTAATTTCTTTAGGTTAAAGTGGAGTTTTAGCACAAGTTCACACATTTATAAGACATATCAAGCAAGTATGACAAGAGTATATGAGCAGCGGAAAGTAAAGCATGTAAGTTGCAAGAATGTAAAGGGATGGGATTGGAGTGTGCAAACGCAATTGGAGACACGGAGATTTTTTATCCGTGGTTCCGATAGGTGGTGCTATCGTACATCCACGTCGATGGAGACTTCAACCCACGAAGGGTAACGGTTGCGCGAGTCCACGGAGGGCTCCACCCACGAAGGGTCCATGAAGAAGCAACCTTGTCTATGCCACCATGGCCGTCGCCCACGAAGGACTCTCCTCACTAGGGTAGATCTTCAGGAAGTAGGCGATCTCCTTGCCCTTACAAACTCCTTGGTTCAACTCCACAATCTTGACGGAGGCTCCAAGTGACACCTAACCAATCTAGGAGACACCACTCTCCAAGAGGTAACAAATGGTGTGTTGATGATGAACTCCTTGCTCTTGTGCTTCAAATGATAGTCTCCCCAACACTCAACTCTCTCTCATAGGATAGGATTTGGTGGAAAGATGATTTGAGTGGAAAGCAACTTGGGGAAGGCTAGAGATCAAGATTTATGTGGTTGGAATGGAATATCTTGACCTCAACACAAGTGTAGGTGGTTCTCTCTCAGAAAATGTATGTTGGAAGTGTAGGCATGTTCTGATGGCTCTCTCCATGAATGAAGAGTGGGTGGAGGGGTATATATAGCGTCCACACAAAATCTAACCGTTACACACAATTTACCAAACTTGGTGGGACCGAATTAGAAAACTCGGTCGGACCGAATTGGTTCATAATGTGACTGTTAGGCATTTCGGTGGGACCGACTTGATCAACTCGGTGGGACCGATGTGCTAGGGTTGGGGTAAAGCCTCATCTCGGTTGGACTGATTACACAAACTCGATGGAACCGATTTTGGTAATAAGCCAAACAGAGAGTTGTCCAGGCAAACTCGGTGGGGCCAATTTCATTTTTCGGTGAGACCGAAATTAATGTAATAGGCAACATAGAGTTTGCAAGCCCATCTCGGTGAGACCGAGACGCTATCGATGAGACCGAATTGATTAGGGTTTCTGGCAGTGGCTTATGTCAAGTGAACTCCGTGGCGCCGGGTAGATCAAATCAGTGGGGCCGAGTTTGACTTTTGGTTTGGGACATATTTGGATATGAGAAAGTAGTTGAGGGTTGTGGAGCATATCACTAAGCACTTTGAGCAAGCAAGCCATTAAGCAACACCTCACCCCCTCTTGATAGTATTGGCTTTTTCTATGGACTCAATTTGATCTTGGATCATTAAAATGAGGAAATGTAAAGTCTTGTGCTTTGAGCTTGAGCCAATCCTTTGTCCTCAGCATCTTGAAGGGGTTCCACATCGTCTAGTCCATGCCACTCCATTGTTGAACTTATCTGAAACATACTAGGTAGAAGCATTAGTCCAACAAGAGATATGTTGACATTAATTACCAAAATCACCTAGGGAGCACTTGTGCTTTAAATCTCCCCCTTTTTGGTAATTGATGACAACATACATCAAAGCTTTAGATAAAGATATAAAGAATAACAAGCTTTGGAAAGACATGTACCATGCATTGGCTCCCCCTACATGTATGCAATCATGTAAATATGGAATATAGGAGCATGTGAATGCATAAGCATGACAGAGTAAGCAATGTGTTACATGTATCTTGGCTGTATGCATCAGAGCAAATGATGTGAATGTAGGAAGTGTACCTTCATGCTTGTGAGTCCTTCTTGCAAACAATATGTACATCAGCAAGAAATCCTCATACACATGACTGTGATGCATATACTTACCTTGTGGTCTTGAGTTGGCTTAGGAAGGAATGAACCTGAGTAAACAAGGTTAGATAACACAGATACATCTACTAGCTAGAGCAAACAAAGAAACCACAAGAATACCAAGACTAGGATGACATGTAGAGAGTGAGTATTGAGTAGTCCATTGGATGTAGACATGTCCCCAAAGGTAAAGATGTGTGATGAATTCAAGGATTTCCTTCCCTTAGGTGTCTTGCTCCCCTGAATCTAGCATGGGATACTGGGAGAAGATAGGGAACAGAAAAATAGAGCAAAGAAAAGAAACAGAGCTAATGAAAACAATCAACTATGAACATGTTTTTCCCTTCTTAAAGACATGTGACTTCTCTCCTCTTGAACACCAAGCATCTGGGGTTTCTTACACTCTCCCCTGAGTATTCTTTCCCCCTATAGAAATGATTAATCTTTGATGTGATCTTTCTCCCCCCCCTTTGACATCAATTTCCAAGAAGGGTTCTTCTGGATTTTTGTTACAAATGGGTTTGGTCCTTGAGTCACAAAGCAAAGCAGCAAGCCGAACGTGATGCTGGTAGAGGACAAGAATCATTGAGTAGAGCTGGAGCAAAAAGAATGCAGGAACAAGTGGCAAGCTGTCTTTCTTGTAGTGAAATCGGTAGCACCGAGTTGTGTGCTTCGGTGGCGCCGAAAGGATTCGGTTGGACCGAAGGAAACAAACTGGTGTGACTGAGTTCATCACAGTGAAAACACTTGTCACCTCAGTTCACTAGGCAGGTAAAATCTCACAAGGATTTGCAAGGAATTTACTGAAAGATTTGCAATGAATTGGATGCAGGGAATGCAGAAAAAGAAAAGAAATCTAGATGAAGTTTTTTTGAAAGGGGAAACAAATATGCAAGGGACAAATGCAAAGAACAAATGCAACAACTCAGAGAAACACTAGAGAATTTCATCTAGAATTGGGCGGTGACTGAGTCACCTATGTTAGAGTATTTGGACTAAGGAGTCAAGTGAAAACACTTGATCGTAGGTCATACTCATAGTTTTAAGCTCCAAATGGGGTTACCATTTTTTGTTTAAGCATCTTGATGTATTCACATCTTGTTGAGTTGCTTTGACCCATGACTTGGAGTAAAGCTTCTCTAAGATGGAATAACATACCTTGGGTGGTGGTGTTGATCTTGATCATGTAGTTGAACTTGTGTGGGTTGCTCAAGGTTGATGTAGCTCATCAAGAGTTGGGAGCACCACTTGGAATTTGAGTTCATCTACCTACATGGGTTAGTCTTGCAAGGAAGAGCACTTGTGTATCCAAAATGACAATTATGAAATTCTATACATATGATTTGTCAAAGGATATGTTGAAGGGTTTAATGCTTCCTTGTCATCGACCACCGTATTGTAGAGACTTGGTGATGTAGAGATTGCTCAAGATGTGAGAGAGTTGCAATCTCATAGATTTAGATTCATCCAAGTACCTACAAGGGTTAGATAGCATGAAAGGGTGCAAATATATCCAAGACATATGAATAGCATTATGAAAGAAATATCAAGGATTAGTGTAAGTGCATCTAGTGCCACCCCTAGTTGGTTTTGGAGTATTGACGACAAACCTAGTTGAGGGACTAATGTGTTTGTGAGAATTGCAGAATAACACAGGTAGAAGTCCCTCTTTGATTCGGTTTAGCTACCAGAGATGACCCCCAAAATGTATGAAGATATTGAAGACAATGGTGGTTCATGAAGACATTCATGTCGAAGACAATGACATATGAAGACTCCCCATGAAGCTTTTGGAACTCGAAGACTTAGATCCTTCGTAGCTTTACTTTATTCATGTTGTGTCATAGGAACCACCGTACTGTTAAGTGGGGTCCAAGAAAACAAGTCAGGATGACTGAAGTGATGCCTAATTCAAATCCTATGTCTTCAAGTGAAGACAATGAGAGAAAAATCTTGTCCAGAGTCAAACAAGTCAGCTTTACTTGCAGCCCAAGTAAAGTTGCCGCGAGAGTTCAAAATCCGACCGTTAGTACACGTGTCAGTTCCTTAGTGACCCAGGGTCATTTCGGACAAATCAGGTCAGGGTTGCCAAGTGGCTATATATAGCCCACCCCCACAACCATAAACGGTTGGCTGCTCAGATTTCAGTGCACGGCTTTTGTCGTTTGAGAGCAACCCACCTCGAAGCCTTTGAGAGAAAATCCTTAGTGAGGAGAAAAGCCCTAACCACCCAGAGCCAGAGTAATCGGGCATCACTTAAGTCTTCCTGTCTGAGTGATCTGAAGACTTATTACACTTGAGGACTGTGCATCTTCCAGACGGTTAGGCGTCGCGTTCTGAGCATCCAAGAGGAATTGTGGATTGCCGGTGAACGAAGTCTGTGAAGGTTTGGGAGTCTACCTTGAAGACTCACCAGAGTGATTGGGCAGGGTCTGTGTGACCTTAGCTCAAGGAGACAACGGTGAGGACTGGGTGTCCTGAGCTGCGTGTTCAGGACTGGGTGTCCGGGACTGTGTGTCCTTTGGTTTAAATACCTAGCCGCTCCAACCAGACGTACAGTTGTCACAGCAACTGGAACTGGTCCAACATATCATTGTCTTCAACGTGTCACTGGTTTCATCTTCACCTCTCTTTACTTACCAGTACACATTGTGAAGCTATTGCATGCCTGTTTAATCTTCTGTCTTCACAACCTGACTGTATGATCTGTTTGGCTTCATAACTTCTTCCAACCTGATCCTCATTACACTAAAGCTATTTGTCTCTGTGCTTTCACTGTACTGTATATTTGACTTATGGCTTGCGTTGTGTAATCTACCTTCCGCTGCATAGTGATAGGCTTCAAGTCTGTTTGTCTTCATAACTTCCACGTTTTGAAGACTTTCTTAAAAATCGCCTATTCACCCCCCCTCTAGTCGATATAACGCACTTTCAATTGGTATCAGAGCAAGGTGCTCCCTTGTTCTGTGTGATTCGGTTTAACCACCTGGAGTTTTAGCTATGTCGACTGCAGGGATAATTAAAGTCTCCGCTGCGTGCCCCGTCTTCGATGGAACTGAATATCCCTACTGGAAGAATAAGATGCGCATGCATCTTGAAGCCATTGACGTCGACCTATGGTATGTCGTCGAAAACGGCGTTCCCAAGGCTGGAGAAGGTGTCACTGCTGCTGATGTCAAGAAGTTCACTCAACTGGACTCCACTGCCAAGAATATTATCTGTGGTCATCTGACCAAGGGACAGTACGGCCGTGTGAGTGCCTTGAAGACATCCAAGCTGGTCTGGGACTGGCTCTCCAAGGTCAATGAAGGCATCTCAACCCAGAGAGATCAGAGAATCAGTGTTCTTCGCAATCTCTTCAACCGCTTCAAGCGAAATGACAATGAGAATGTCCAGCACACATTTGACCGGCTCACTGACATCACAAATGAGCTTCAAGCCCTCGGCGCCACTGAGATCACCAAACATGAAATCGTCAAGACGCTGCTAAGATCACTTGACAGATCATTTGACATTCTAGCCCTGATGATTCAAGAACGTCCAGACTTCAAGACACTCGATCCGTCTGACATACTTGAGAGTCTCAACACACATGAGTTTCAGCTTTCTGAGAAAAGAGATATCTACGGTCCAAACTATGGGCGAACTCGTGCCTTGAAGGCAAAAGCTGTGTCATCATCTGAAGAGGAATCTGACAGCAGCTCTGATGATCCTGAAGACATTGGAAGGGAACTTGCAATGCTAGTGAAGAAGTTCTAGAAATTCACAAAGAAGAAAGGCTTCAGAAAGTCTTCACGATCAAGCTCAAGGAATGATGAAGCTTATGCGCATGACTACAAGAGGAAAACTTGTCACAAATGCAAGAAAACTGGACACTTCATCTCTGAATGCCCACAGTGGGACAATGAGAACAGAAAGAAGAAGAAGAGCAAGGAATATGACTCTGACGATAAGAAGACGAAGAAATACTCAAAGTCTTCGTCAAAGTCTTCCTCAAAGTCTTCATCACACAAGAAGAGTTCATCTGGCAAGGCTCGTGCGTTTGTTGGCAAGGAAATGGATTCAGAGGAGGAGTCCGCTTCTGAGGAGGCAGAGGTGGAGTCTGAGGAGGAGTCTAATTCAGGCATTGCAAGTTTGGCTACAGCCTATGTCGCCAAGTCCATCTTCAACACTGAAGACAATGACTCCATCACCATCACCGATGCAAATGACAAAGACGACTCTACTCCCACCTACTGCTTCATGGCACGTGGTGCCAAGGTAAACACACGCACCACTCACTATCAAACATCTAGTGACGATGACTCTGGTTGTGATTCAAAACCCAGTTACAAAACACTTGCCAAAATTGCAACTGAACAACAAAAGGCCATGGAACATATTCAAAAACTGTTAGATAGAAGCGATGATCTGTTGGGTGCTGAAATGACTCGTTCTGAATCCTTAATTGAAGACATAAAAAATCTTCATGTTAAGTATCAGGAACTCGAAGATCGTCTTGAGACTCTCTCAACTACTCATGAAAAGCTTTCCTATGATTATCTTCAGAAGAAGCAAGATCTTGAGAAGTTGAGAGCGGATCATGAAGATCTTCAAAAGGAAAACGAGTCACTTCGAGCCGAACAGATCAGTTCTGCTCAGGAAGGATTTGAACCACCATGCCTTAAATGCATTGAGCGTGATAATGCTATTTCTGTTGCTGAATGTTCCACTGCTACTGCTGTTGCAATATCTTCAACTGTTGAAGTGGTAACTAACCCCTCTGCTGAGGAGACCACTGCTATTGCTGATGAAAATGCTAGGTGGAAGACATTGCTTGAAACAGGGATGTACAAAAGTCTCAAAGGACATCAGACACTATGTGATGTCCTCAAGATGCAGATTCTGAACCGAAACCCTAGCAAAGAGGGTGTTGGGTTCGTGAGGAAAATTAATGCAGATGGCTCTTACTGGAAACCTGAGCAGTACCCCAAAACCACATGGGTTGCTGCAAAGGAATCCTCATCGGATCCATCCAATCTATCTGGCTTCACTTGTGCTAATCCAATTATCATTGATGAATCCTTTGATGCAAACTATAAACTGTTTAGGAATCAGAATGGTGAAGTATTTGCCAGGTACATCGGTACTAAATGCAGGAATGGACCGCCTATGAAGAAGATCTGGGTTCCAAAAACGTGTCTTGAGAATCTTCCTGTGAATGTCCTCATGACACCTCACATGAAGAAGACAAACCTCAGACCAAAGGCTTCATATGGTCCAAAGGGTTCATACAGACAGAGGGCTCATCTGAGTTGCACTAACACAAATGCTTTGCAGGGAAACCATGCTCAGGCTTATGAGAGAGGTTCTTCAAACCGTCATTCTCATATGACCAAAAATTATTCTGCCTATTCTTATGAGTATTATTTCCCACCTGCTAGACTGTTTGCTAGGGCTCCAAAGCCAAAGTTCTCAGATGCTGCACTTAGACTTATTGCTTCTAAGCCACCCTTGAAGATGTGGGTGGTTAAGAAAGCTTAACTCTCTTTTGCAGGGAAAGGTCTCCAGCACAAGACCAAAATCTTCTGATGCTATTGCTGGGGACCTTAAAAAATTCGTGGGGCGCACGATCAAATGCCCGAATGGCATCACTATGTATCTCATATCTGAATCGCATGCTACTCTCCCTGCTTGTCCTAACCTGGATCTCAGTTTTCATAATCCACTGGTTCGTCAAATGTTTTTGCTGCACAACACTCTTGGTGAAGCCTATCCCCCTAACTGCACTGTAGGGTATGACACCAGTAACTTCGGAGTCTTCAGTATGGATTATTGACAGCGGGTGTACAAATCACATGACTGGCAAGAAAAGTCTCTTTATGGACTCAACCTTACGTCCATCTGACAAGAGCCACATCACATTCGCTGACACTGGTAAAAGTAAAGTACTGGGTCTAGGTAGAGTTGCAATCTCAAGGGATCAACACATGGATAAAGTCATGTTTGTTGAATCCCTTGGCTTCAACTTAATGTCTGTCTCAATGCTTTGCGATTTAAACATGATTGTAATCTTTGGTAAATATCGCTGTCTGGTACTAATGGAATCTGACAAGTCTCTAGTGTTTGAAGGGTATCGAAAAGATGATTTGTACGTGGTAGATTTCTCAGCAGGGCCACAGCTTGCAGTTTGTCTTCTCGCAAAGGCTTCAGAATGCTGGCTTTGGCATCGAAGACTTGGGCATGCTGGCATGAGGAACCTCCACACCCTTGCTGAGAAGAAGCATGTCATAGGCATCGAGGGCGTCAAGTTCAAGAAAGATCACTTGTGCGGTGCCTGTGAAGCTGGGAAGATGACAAGGGCGAAACATCCTTCGAAGACAATCATGACCACTACTCAACCCTTCGAACTGCTTCACATGGATCTCTTCGGTCCTACCCACTACTCAACTTTCTCCACTACTGCTTGCCTCTATGGCTTCGTCATTGTTGATGATTACTCCAGATATACTTGGGTGCACATAATCCTTTACAAGACTGAAGTGCAGGATGTCTTCAGACGTTTTGCAAATCGGGCAATGAACAATTATGGCGCCAAGATAAAGCACATCAGAAGTGACAATGGCACAGAATTCAAGAACACCGGCCTTGACACATATCTTGATACATTGGGCATCACTCATGAATTCTCAGCTCCATACACGCCACAACAGAATGGCATCGTCGAACGCAAGAACAGAACACTCATTGAGATGGCCAGAACAATGTTAGATGAGTACAAGACACCAAGAAAATTCTGGACTGAAGCCATTGACACTGCATGCCATACTATCAACCGTGTGTATCTTCACAAGCTGCTGAACAAGACATCTTATGAACTTCTGACTGGCAAGAAGCCAAATGTAAGTTACTTCAGGGTATTTGGATCGAGATGCTGGATCAAGGACCCTCACCACACAGCAAAATTTGCTCCAAAAGCACATGAGGGCTTCATGCTTGGATATGGAAAGGATTCGCACTCCTACAGAGTCTTCAATCTCTTTCACTACAAAGTGGTTGAAACAGTGGATGTGCGGTTTGATGAGACCAATGGGTCACAAAGAGAGCAACTACCAGATGTACTAGATGAAGCTCCAGCCAGTGAATCAATCAAGCTAATGGGAACTGGAGAAATTATACCTTCTGAAGCTCGTCCTGAAGAAGAACTTATCATCTCAGCACCTGATCCACATGAAGACAATGCTCAGCCTGAAGACATTCCTCCCCATGACAACGTAGATCAGCAAGAGCAAAGTCTTCGACCCCTACATCCTCGTGTTGCCAATGAAGTGCAAATTGACAGAATAATTGATAGCATCAATGCACCTGGTCCACTGACTCGTTCAAAGGCAACTCAACTGGCAAACTTTTGCGGACACTTCGCATTTGTTTCAATCACAGAACCCAAGAAAACTGATGAAGCCTTTATGGAACCTGAATGGATTCAAGCTATGCAAGAAGAGCTTCAACAATTTGAGCTGAACAATGTATGGGAGTTAGTTAAGCGTCCTGATCCACGGAAGCATAACATAATAGGCACCAAATGGATATACCGCAACAAGCAAGATGAGCATGGCCAAGTCGTCAGAAATAAGGCTCGTCTTGTTGCTCAAGGATATACTCAAGTGGAAGGCATCGACTTCGACGAAACATTTGCTCCTGTGGCCAGACTTGAAGCCATCCGTATACTGCTGGCCTGTGCAAATCATCACAACATAATCCTGTATCAAATGGATGTAAAAAGTGCCTTCCTCAATGGCAAAATTGAAGAAGAAGTGTATGTTGCGCAACCACCTGGGTTTGAAGATCCAAAACATCCTGACATGGTGTACAAGCTCAAAAAGGCACTATATGGCCTCAAACAAGCCCCTCGGGCCTGGTATGATACACTCAAATACTTCCTGAAGAGCAAAGGCTTCATACCTGGTTCCCTGGATCCCACTCTCTTCACAAAGACATATGATGGTGAACTGTTTGTGTGCCAAATATACGTGGATGACATTATCTTCGGCTGCACCAATCAGAAGTACAGTGAGGAGTTCGGATATATGATGCAAGAGCAATATCAGATGTCTATGATGGGGGAGCTGAAATTCTTCCTCGGTCTTCAGATAAGGCAACAACGCAATGGCATCTTCATATCTCAAGAGAAATACCTCAAAGACTGCCTGAAGAAGTTCGGTATGCAAGATTGCAAAGGCTTCACAACACCAATGCCAGCCAAACATCATCTGGGTCCTGACGACAATGGTAAAGAGTTCGATCAAAAGGTATACCGCTCCATGATTGGTTCTTTGCTTTATTTATGTGCATCTAGGCCAGATATTATGCTTAGTGTTTGCATGTGTGCTCGGTTTCAAGCGGCACCAAAGGAGTCGCATCACTTAGCAGTGAAGCAAATTCTTTGATATTTGGCTCACACACCAACTCTAGGGTTATGGTATCCAAAGGGCTCAGAGTTTGATCTGGTTGGATTTTCGGATGCTGATTACGCTGGTGACAAGGTTGATCGGAAGTCCACATCAGGCACATGTCATTTCCTGGGCCGGTCTCTTGTCTGTTGGTCTTCAAAGAAGCAGAACTGTGTATCTCTCTCCACTGCTGAATCTGAATACATTGCTGCTGGATCCTGCTGTGCTCAGCTTCTATGGATGAAGCAAACCCTCAAGGATTACGTCATTCATCTGAAGCAAGTGCCACTTTACTGCGACAACGAAAGCGCCATCAAGATCGCCAACAACCCAGTTCAGCACTCGAAGACAAAGCACATTGAAATTCGTCATCATTTTCTCAGAGATCATGTTACAAAGGAAGACATTGATATCATACACGTCAACACTGAAGAGCAATTGGCAGATATCTTCACCAAGCCCTTGGATGAGAAGAGATTTTGCAAGTTACGGTGTGAGCTAAATATCTTGGAATCCTCAAATGTCCTGTGATCAGGCACACATCCTAACACTTATGCATGATGATGACTTAGATGTGCAACACACAAAGTAACGTATATCTTCAATCAATGAAGACATACATTCTAAGTGTGAATACATTAACGTGGAATTTGACCTCGGAGCGCCACAATAATTGTGCGCCGTGTCTGGGTTCAATACTTCCTATACGGTGGGTAGCGCCACCACCAAAATTTTTCTGCTTGAAGTGTTTTACTCATGGCGTTACATTTTCTATGTCTTCACATTTAGTTTGGCTTCAATCTCAACATGTCTTCATGATTATCTTCACTATGTTGATTGTATATGCACTGGTGTTCTGTCCTCTACAGCATTCACTTATAGCTATGTCTTCTTGTCTGGATCTTTTGAACTAAGTGAATGTGATCGGACCCTAACCTCTCCATGCTTCCTACCTCAAACTCTATCTCTCCAAGTCATATGCACTCTATTGAAACTGTCGAATGTCTTCACTGCATCCTTGTCAGAAGAAGACACAGAGACAAACTTTAAAAACAGCTTTTAATGTCTTTCCATCAACTAGAATTCCGGAGAAGTGGGAACGTCTCCCGACAAACCAGGCGTGCGTGGGGTGAAACTGCCCCCACAATTCCGCATGCTGGCCACGTACTGATCAGATGCGAATCGCCAGGGGCACCTGAGTAATAGCGCGGTGCCGCCCATATCCCTATAAGTACACGTTTCACTGCGGTCATTATCTCTTCTTCCTCCCTCGCACAAACCGTAGCACCACCGCTAACTCGCAACGACGCCGGCGCCGAAGTGCTTCACTACTGCGACCTCTCCGACGCCGTTCTCACGCCGACCGCGGCCACCAGTCTCTCCTCCATCGTCCTAAGTGTCTTCCGTTGCCAAGTTCGGGCACGGAGGATCGAACTGCTCGGCCTCACCTCTCTTCTCGTCTAGCAGTTCCAAGTCTGGTAAATAACAAGCTTTTTACAGCCTCTTTTGATCCTATTGATCCATCACTTTCTGTCAAAAGAGGTTTCTATTCCTTCAAGTTTCATTCCTCTTGTCTGAATCTCATAACTTGCCTAGCATATTCACTTGTTCTTCATGAAGTAGTTAGATTCCTCACTTGTACTAATCTATGGGTTCGTACAAATCTGGAACCAACTTCTTTTCTATAAAGTGAATGTCTTCGCATGATGAGGTCAATGTCTTCTACACTGATTTATCTTCAAAATCTTCTGAGAATGCATATGACCTCTTCCCCTTCCCTCGCACCTTAATGCTGTCACAGGTACATGTCCGTGGGAGAATCTTTTGGTTCTCATAGTCTGCATTCATTTGCAGAATTCCTACAGCGTCACATCAATTCACCTGAAGCAAGTTCCTGTTGGTCAAGCAAAAGGAAGCCTTTGAAAGCTTTGAAGCCTTTGAAGCTTTTGAAGCCTTCAAAGTTAAGCTTCATGGCATCCGAGAAACCATCAAGGAAGGGAGGCAGACAGAGACGGGGTGACACATCAAAGGATCTGCCTGCAGATTTGGCAGAAACGTACCAAACAGATCCTGAAGAAACCTATGCTCAGCGCAAGACACGAATCCAATGGATTCGCAGGTACTGGGCAGAGCAGTGGTTCCTATACCGCTTCGTCACCAAAGAATATGCAGAGAAGTGCGCCATCAAGCGGCCATGGGGAGATGCCTTGTACAAGAATCTCGTACCACGAACCAGAGACGAAGCCATTGCTCAAGGTTTCTTTCCATGCATGGTTAGGGGACAACAGCCAGCTGATGCACATCCATCGTCCCTTCTCTGGTGTCGCGATGACACTTTGTTCAAGCGCAACTTCCAATTTGCCCAGAACTCTGCGAAGCAAAACAAGAAGGAGTTTGGATTGGACTTCAACCCTGGTCCCTCCAGACCAAGGGCAGATGGCACACGCGACGCTAATCCCAATATCATCGGGCCATTTGCCAATCTCGGCGGCCTCATCACTCACATTATAGTCCAAGGGACTGCCGTGAACGACCCTCCAGCAAACACTGAGTCTGATGATGCTCCTGCTGCCCCTGAGCCGACGCAGATGAAGAAGAAGCCAAAAGCTTCCAAGCCAGTCGCCTCCCCCAAGATCTCCAAAGCGAAGCCATTGGCCACTGCACCTCCTGAAGTCAGTGTGCAGTCTGAAGGCTTATCAAGAGTCTCCAAGCCTCAAGAAGCAAAGAAACCACAGCCACACACCAGCAAAGAGCTAACTATCGCTACCGTTCTTCGCTGCGAAGCCATTGATCTGTCCAGTGACGAGGATCTTGGTGATGACGCTCTTGAGCAGCTCATCAAGAGCAAGGAGGAGGCTGAAATCTTCAACAATCTGCCTCTGTTCGATGCAAAAATCATCCACAACTTCATAGATGAGTGGTTTGACACGCCCAACATCAGCTTTGATGATCTGCAGCTGCCCATTGGCCTCAGCGTAGCCTTCCAAGGAGCTATCGCTTCAGAACTCGCTATTGCCCAGCGCATCGTGGAACTGAAGCAAAAGATAGATTTTGAAAAGGCTCAATTTAAGCAGAATATGGCCACGCTCAGCGTCCAAGAGATCAAAGACTTCAAGGTCATGCTGCATGAGCTGAAGGAAAACTTCATGCAGAAACGTGCAGAGGCTCAGGGCTCACGCGAGCGCATGAAGAATTTGGCTGATCTCTGTGTATAGGCCTACAATGAGGCCGAGAAGCGAAAGGCACTTGGGCGTCCCGGGATCGACCCTAGGATGGCCACCAAGAAAAAGAAGACGCCCATCGTGGCTGAAGAAGAGGCCCCACGCCAAGAAGCTATTCCAATTGTCTTCCCCACCGCCAAGCCTAGCTCGAAGCCAAAGCGCTCACCCGCTTCAGAGCTTAAGAAGACAAGGATAGCCGAAGCCAAAGCAAGGAAGAGGAAACACTCTGAAGCCTCTCCTTCAGACCCCACCACCAAGAAGCGCAAGTCCAAGAAGTCTCGGGCTGCTCCCACAGAGCCCTTGATAGTTGAACCCCTTTCCGTTCGCCGTCCTAATGAAGATCGTCAGCTGACCGTCCATGAGCCTGCTCTCAACGAGGCTCAGCGTGATGAAGACATTCCAGCAGCCGACCCCACCGCTGCTGAAGACATTGGTCTCCAAGACAATGTACAAGATGATGCAGTCCTTCCTCAGCTCGAATCGAGTGAATTGCTCAGTATTGGCCGTCCCCTGACGCCAATCACACAAGATGCATCGTGGGCAGATCGCCCACAAGAGGAAGAGGATGAGCCCCAACCCACTGCAGCTCCACCTGCGTCGCCTGCATTCCGTAGGCTTCGCAGAGGACCAAGGGCTCAGACTGCTGACGACATTCCGGCTGCATCAGCCGAAGCACAAGCAGAAGAACATGAAGAACCTCAAGCTCCATATCCCCCTCACCAGCAAGAAGAAATTCTCAAGGAGGCTGACACCACTGCGGCTGCCACACATAATACTGAAGCATTTGTGGAGCCAGACCAACCAACAGCTTCAAGAGATACTGAAGCAACTGCCTCTGACCATTCTGTGCCTGTATCTGCTGTCGGACCCCAGTTCAATTATCATATTGTGCACAGGCCCCAGGTACAGAAGCCAATTCCACGACTGCCAAGGTTCCCAGGACCAGTCACTGCTCCTGGCTCCTTCAATGTCAATAGCTTCAGGGCAGACAACACCTTCTTCAACCGCTCCAAGAACCCTTACTCAAGGGAAAAGATTGTGTCAGATAGGTTCTGGAGCTACCCACAGCGCAGCTACTACTCCTGCGTCCTCTACAACCAGAACCGTATCTTTCCACATCAGCGCCTTGAAGTTGAAGCTTTTGCTGGTCTGCCTGGTCTGGAAGAAGCCCTGGACTGCTTCAAGCAAGTTGGCCTGCTGCCATTTGTCACGGACGAAGAGCACTGGAACGAAGAGCTTCTGCTTCAGTTCTATGCCACATTGCACATCAAGGGATACAACAGACATCCGAAGACTTGGGTCCTGGAGTGGATGACCGGCAATGTCCATCATGAAGCCAATGCATTTGATATCATTGAGCTCACCGGCCTACCCACTCCAGGCGAACACTTCGAAGAAGGCTGCCAACTCCACACTGAAGCAGTTGAGAGCATATTTCAGCGACCTGAGCCGAATATGAGTCAGATGCTCTCGATGATGAAGCCATTGCCTTCTGACGCACCTTACCCAGCGGAGTTCTTCGTTGAAGACTTAGAGTACCTGCCGAGAACTATCTATCACATCATCAGGCGGACTCTATGGCCCATTAAGGGGCACTCTCGATATGCCAAGGTTGAAGGTGCCATGAAGACTCTCATCTTCTGCATCCTACACGGCAAATGCTTCAATGCCCAGGATCTCTTCATCCGTCAACTTGCTGCGTCTGGCTCAGATCTCTTTGGTCTGAAGATTTATGCTCCATGGGTTATGAGGATAATCAAGCTCCACTCTGCAATATCATATCAGCCCTCAGCCCGCAACCACAGAATCTTCTTACCCGATGTGGACACCTCTGCTGAAGCCATTTATCCTGAGCCTGCCAAACAGCCACTAAGTCTTCAGAATGCAGAACACCAAAGCTTCACTCCACATGATGAAGGTGTTGAAGCCATTTCCAGAGTCTATCCAATGGCTGGCACCACACGTGCCCCTGCATCCACTGAAGCCACTGACAGCGAAGCTGGGCAGAGACCCAAGAAACGAGCTCGTACACTCACTGATCGTGAACTTCTTGTGGCTCTGCATCAAAAGCAAGATCGGCATCACGACTGGCTCAAGAGGCAGATGCACAGTCTCATGCAAGACGTCAATCGCATCAGGAATCTGGCCACCAAGAACGCCTTCGTCGCACACGAAACTTGTCGCCGCACTTGGAAAGGCCTCACTATGATGTGCACTGAAGCTGAATTGCAAGAGGATGGCTTCAAGGAGCGTTTCAAGTTTGACTCCACACCCCCCAGAAGAGCTGTGTTGCGTGGGACTCCTTCACTTGAAGAATCCGAGTTCTCTTCCTCTGCTGCCACTGTGACGGGAAAAATCATTGAGGAAGAAGACGACGCCACATCACCACCAATGACTTCACCGCGCGTCGTCACTGCCCCAAGCTCGCCTGCACCACCAAACGTCTCCACCGACCCTGCTGCGCCTGGGAACGCATAGAAAACTCTATGTCTTCAAACCTTTTTGGTCATCACTGACAAAAGGGGGAGAAGCATATGATGTTTATAGTCTTCAAGCGGGTCAATAATATGGGCGGGTGCTTTATATTTTGCATTTTGCTTCGTGCTTACAACTCTCGTTTTGCTACATTTGGTTCTTTGAGTTGTAACACTTAGACTTGATGGTCGTCTGCTACTATGTTTGCCAATGTGTTCATGCGACGATAATTTCCGCACTCTTATCATTTCGCAGACGTCCATTTTTCATTATGCATATCATTATCTTCATATATCTTTACGTGCATGATGGATTGTCATCATAGGTTGAAGCGGATTCCCACAAATACAACCTGCTGTGTGCATTTGCATTCCAGAAGCAAATCACTTAACATGCACATCTTCAGGGGGAGCCCTTGCAGCCTATGAAGACAATTCCTTTACAATTTCACAAATTATATTCCCCGTTGAAAACTTCAACTAGTTTGTCATCAATCACCAAAAAGGGGGAGATTGTAAGTGCATCTAGTGCCACCCCTAGTTGGTTTTGGAGTATTGACGACAAACCTAGTTGAGGGACTAATGTGTTTGTGAGAATTGCAGAATAACACAGGTAGAAGTCCCTCTTTGATTCGGTTTAGCTACCAGAGATGACCCCCAAAATGTATGAAGATATTGAAGACAATGGTGGTTCATGAAGACATTCATGTCGAAGACAATGACATATGAAGACTCCCCATGAAGCTTTTGGAACTCGAAGACTTAGATCCTTCGTAGCTTTACTTTATTCATGTTGTGTCATAGGAACCACCGTACTGTTAAGTGGGGTCCAAGAAAACCAGTCAGGATGACTGAAGTGATGCCTAATTCAAATCCTATGTCTTCAAGTGAAGACAATGAGAGAGAAATCTTGTCCAGAGTCAGACAAGTCAGCTTTACTTGCAGCCCAAGTAAAGTTGCCGCGAGAGTTCAAAATCCGACCGTTAGTACACGTGTCAGTTCCTTAGTGACCCAGGGTTATTTCGGACAAATCAGGTCAGGGTTGCCAAGTGGCTATATATAGCCCACCCCCACAACCATAAACGGTTGGCTGCTCAGATTTCAGTGCACGGCTTTTGTCGTTTGAGAGCAACCCACCTCGAAGCCTTTGAGAGAAAATCCTTAGTGAGGAGAAAAGCCCTAACCACCCAGAGCCAGAGTAATCGGGCATCACTTAAGTCTTCCTGTCTGAGTGATCTGAAGACTTATTACACTTGAGGACTGTGCATCCTCCAGACGGTTAGGCGTCGCGTTCTGAGCATCCAAGAGGAATTGTGGATTGCCGGTGAACGAAGTCTGTGAAGGTTTGGGAGTCTACCTTGAAGACTCACCAGAGTGATTGGGCAGGGTCTGTGTGACCTTAGCTCAAGGAGACAACGGTGAGGACTGGGTGTCCTGAGCTGCGTGTTCAGGACTGGGTGTCCGGGACTGTGTGTCCTTTGGTTTAAATACCTAGCCGCTCCAACCAGGCGTACAGTTGTCACAGCAACTGGAACTGGTCCAACATATCATTGTCTTCAACGTGTCACTGGTTTCATCTTCACCTCTCTTTACTTACCAGTACACATTGTGAAGCTATTGCATGCCTGCTTAATCTTCTGTCTTCACAACCTGACTCTATGATCTGTTTGGCTTCATAACTTCTTCCAACCTGATCCTCATTACACTGAAGCTATTTGTCTCTGTGCTTTCACTGTACTGTATATTTGACTTATGGCTTGCGTTGTGTAATCTACCTTCCGCTGCATAGTGATAGGCTTCAAGTCTGTTTGTCTTCATAACTTCCACGTTTTGAAGACTTTCTTAAAAATCGCCTATTCACCCCCCCTCTAGTCGATATAACGCACTTTCAATTAGTCATAGATTCATGCCTTGCATGTATCCAAATGGAGTTCCTACTCCAAGTTTGAAGCATCAATGATGTTCAACTCATCTCCCAAATGACAAAAGACTTTCTCATCAAGTGGTTTGGTGAATATATCCGCCAATTTCTTATTGGTATGAACATGCTTAAGATCAATGTCCCCTTTAGCAACATGATCTCGAATGAAATGATGACGAACTTCAATATGCTTAGTTTGAGAATGTTGCACGGGATTGTGAGAAATCTTAATAGCACTTTCACTGTCACAAAGCAATGGAATATGTTTCACATTGATCCCATAATCTTTAAGCGTTTGGGTCATCCAAAGTAATTGAGCGCAACATGAACCGACGGCAATGTATTCCGCTTCGGCGGTGGATAAGGATACCGAGTTTTGTTTCTTGGAAGACCAAGACACAAGTACCCGAAGTGTACTTTATATCAACCTTGTCTCCGGCATAGTCCGAGTCGGAATAGCCAACAAGATCAAAAGAGGACCTCTTAGGATACCAAATGCCAAAGTTTGGTGTATGTATTAAGTATCTCACTATCCTTTTCACAGCCTTAAGATGACATTCTTTGGGGGCCGCTTGATATCGTGCGCACATGCACACACTTAGCATAATATCTGGATGAGAGGCACATAGATATAACAATGAACTGATCATAGAGTGGTAAACCTTTTGATCAACCGGTTCACCGTTCTTAGTCAAGTCAAGATTTCCACTAGTAGGCATGGGTGTATTCATACCTTTGCATTCTTGCATATTGAACTTCTTGAATAAGTCCTTGGTGTACTTTGTTTGAGAAACAAAGGTACCTTCCTTAGTTTGCTTGATTTACAAGCCAAGAAAGAATTTGAGTTCACTCATCATAGACATCTCAAACTTCTCCGACATAAGCTTTCCAAACTTCTCACTAAAATGAGGGTTAGTCGAACCAAATATAATATCATCAACATAAATTTGGCACACAAATAGTTCTCCATTAACCCTTTTAGTGAAAAGAGTAGAATCTATTTTTCCATTTTCAAAGCCTTTTTCAATAAGGAACTTAGTCAAGCATTTATACCATGCTCTAGGGGCTTGTTTAAGACCATAAAGAGCTTTGTGAAGTTTGTAAACATGATTAGGTTTCTTAGGATTGACAAAGCTGGGAGGTTGCTTAACATAAACTTCCTCCTCAATTTCACCATTTAGAAAAACACTTTTAATGTCCATTTGGTACAAGGTGATATCATGGTGATTAGCATAAGCAAGTAAAATGCGAATGGACTCAAGTCTAGCAACAGGGGCATATGTCTCACCATAGTCCATACCTTCGACTTGAGTGTAGCCTTGGGCGACTAGACGAGCTTTGTTGCGGACGACTTGACCGTCTTCATCTTGCTTGTTGCGAAACACCCATTTGGTACTGATGATGTTGTGGTTGTTGTCGGGCTTCTAGACCAATGTCCACACTTGATTTCTCTCAAAGTTATGTAGCTCCTCATGCATGGCATTTATCCAATCCGGATCTTCCAATGCTTCTTCAACCTTCATAGGTTCAATGCTAGAGATGAATGAATAATGTTCACAAAAGTTAGCCAAATGAGTTTTAGAGCGAGTGATTCTCCCGGTTTGAATATCGTTGAAGATTTGTTCGACCGGATGATCTCTTGAGACTCTTGCTCGAACTCGTGAGAGCTTTCGCTTGGGTTGGGGTGGAACATCTTCTTCATCATCTTGTCCTTCTTAATTATTGGCATTGTCGTTTTCTTGTCTTGGTGGAGAAGGGGGTTGATGAGGTTCATCTTGATGTACTTCCTCGTTCTCTTCATCTTGGTGTGTCCCACTCGTGGATGCTTCCATGTCGACTCTTGGTTCACCTTGTTGTGAGGTGGAAGCCTCCACTTGGACAGACGAGGTACTCTCCTTTACCTCCGTTGGACGAATCTTGCCGATAGACAAGTCTTGGATTGCTTCCGAAGGGTCTTTGTCTCCTACATCAATTGGCAATTTCTCTACTTGCGAGCCATTAGATTCATCAAACTTCAAATCTACCGTCTCTTCAACCTTTTGGGTGAAATTGATGTAGACACGGGAAGTGTGAGAGTTTGAGCCATAACCAAGTAGGAAACCTTCATGAGATTTAGGAGCAAATTTAGAACGACGATGCTTATCAAGAATGTAGCACTTCGAGCCGAATACTCTAAAGTATCCAACTTGGGGTTTGTTATCGGTGAGGAGCTCGTAGGCCGTCTTGCCGAGTACCTTCTGAAGATACAAGCGATTTGTTGCATGACAAGATGTCTCAACCACTTCCGTCCAAAAGTGTTTTGGAGTCTTGTATTCATCAAGCATCATTATTGCCATCTCAATAAGAGTCTGGTTCTTCCTCTCAACAACTCCACTTTGTTGAGGCGTGTATGTAGCCGAGAACTCATGTGAAATCCCTTCTTCGTCAAGGAAGGTATCCACATTTGCGTTCTTGCACTCCGTTCCGTTGTCGCTCCGAACCTTCTTGATCTTCACTTCAAATTGATTTTGGGCCTTCCTAGCGAAGTTTTTGAAGATCTTTTGGACCTGCGATTTATCATCAAGAAAGAACACCCAATTAAATCTTGAAAAATCATCGACTATGACTAGACCAAATGAGTAACCGCCGAGACTCTTGTAGGCATTGGGACCAAAGATATCCATGTGAAGTAGCTCGAGTGGTCTTCTCGTGGTCAGGATATTCTTCACGGGGTGACTTCTTCCAACTTGTTTTCCTGCTTGACAAGTGCTACAAAGTCTATGCTTGTCAAATATAACATCTTTTACTCCAAGGATATGATCCCCTTTAATAAGCTTATCAAGATTTTGCATGCCCGCATGACCTAGCCTTCTATGCCACAACCAGCCTTTAGAAGATTTAGCAATTAAGAAAGTTCTAGGTTGAGCTTTTCTAGTGAAATCAACAATGTAAAGATCACCTCTACGTGTACCGATAAAGACCATTTTACGATTATCTCTATGAAACACTTGGTAATCTACTTCAGTAAATAGGATGTTGAAACCAAAGTTAGCAAGTCTAGATACGGAAAGTAAATTGTAGCCAAGCGATTCAACAAGCATAACATTTTGTATGGAGCTATCATGTGAGATGGCCACCTTACCAAGGCCAACCACCTTACCCTTTGAGTTATCACCGAAAGTGACATACTTTCGAGCGCCGTCATTTTCAGCAAGCTCACGAAACATATCTTTGTCTCCGATCATATGATCAGTACATCCACTATCAAGGACCCATTCCTTTCCTCCAGCCATGTAGTCGTGAAGATTAGCCATAAGACCAAAGTGTCTCATTGCATCATCAAGATCATAGTCACTATCATCATCCTCATCATAGTATCCATGTTTGACATTGTCATGTGGTGGATCAATTCCTAGAGAGAGTGATTCATTAGAAGTATGACCGTAACAATGTTCATCTCTCTGAATTCTAATGACTTCATAAATAATATTGCTAATAATTCCAACATCTCCTTCAGCACACATGAGATCATGAAGCTCAAATAGACAATCATCAAACTTAGGATCACTAGTGCTCATCTTACTCAAGGCAATAGACCTATGGAGAATTTCGTCTAGATTTTTCAAGGAATAGTTTGGGAATCGTTCCTCAAAAAATCTTCATATAGTGTAGGCACACTTAAGAGTAGGTAAGCTAGCAATTAATTTTTTGGGCAATTCTCTAATGATAAGATTGATAGTTCTAAGATTGCGAGTCATGTCAAGATCCTCATCGGGTGTGGGATGCAAAGGGTCAATATGAGGTGCACAAGGGCTAGTAATGTACTTGTTTAAATGGAATTCATTGAAAATCTCAAGCATCTCATTTTTCCACTCACGGAAGAACTCTCCATCAAGAATAGGCACTCTATGTCTAAGACTCCCCAACATAGACATCTTCCTCCAAAGGTGTTTAAGCCCAACCAATGGAGACCAATGCTCTTATACCAATTGAAAGGATCGAGAAGAAGTGTCTAGAGGGGGGTGAATAGACTCTTAGCAATAAAAGTTGCAATTTTTAATTTCTTTAGGTTAAAGTGGAGTTTTAGCACAAGTTCACACATTTATAATACATATCAAGCAAGTATGACAAGAGTATATGAGCAGCGGAAAGTAAAGCATGCAAGTTGCAAGAATGTAAAGGGATGGGATTGGAGTGTGCAAATGCAATTGGAGACACGGAGATTTTTTATCCGTGGTTCTGATAGGTGGTGCTATCGTACATCAACGTTGATGGAGACTTCAACCCACGAAGGGTAACGGTTGCGCGAGTCCACGGAGGGCTCCACCCACGAAGGGTCCACGAAGAAGCAACCTTGTCTATCCCACCATGGCCGTCGCCCACGAAGGACTTGCCTCACTAGGGTAGATCTTCACGAAGTAGGCTATCTCCTTACCCTTACAAACTCCTTGGTTCAACTCCATAATCTTGATGAAGGCTCCCAAGTGACACCTAGCCATTCTAGGAGACACCGCTCTCCAAGAGGTAACAAATGGTGTGTTGATGATGAACTCCTTGCTATTGTGCTTCAAATGATAGTCTCCCCAACACTCAACTCTCTCTCATAGGATAGGATTAGGTGGAAAGATGATTTGAGTGGAAAGCAACTTGGGGAAGGCTAGAGGTCAAGATTTATGTGGTTGGAATGGAATATCTTGACCTCAACACAAGTGTAGGTGGTTCTCTCTCAGAAAATGTATGTTGGAAGTGTAGGCATGTTCTTATGGCTCTATCCACGAATGAAGAGTGAGTGGAGGGGTATATATAGCCTCCACACAAAATCTAAGCATTACACACAATTTACCAAACTCGATGGGACCGAATTAGAAAACTCGGTCGGACCGAATTGGTTCATAATGTGACCGTTAGGCATTTCGGTGGGACCGACTTGATCAACTTGGTGGGACCGATGGGTTAGGGTTAGGGTAAAGCCTCATCTCGGTTGGACTGATTACACAAACTCGGTGGAACCAATTTTGGTAATAAGCCAAACAGAGAGTTGGCCAGGCAAACTTGGTGGGGCCGATTTGGTCAGACCGAAATTAATGTAATAGGCAACAGAGAGTTTGCAAGCCCATCTCGGTGAGACCGAGATCCTATCGGTGAGACCGAATTGATTAGGGTTTCTGGCAGTGGCTTATGTCAAGTGAACTCGGTGGCGCTGGGTAGATCAAATCGGTGGGCCGAGTTTGACTTTTGGTTTGGGACATATTTGGATGTGAGAAAGTAGTTGAGGGTTGTGGAGCATATCACTAAGGACTTTGAGCAAGCAAGCCATTAAGCAACACCTCACCCCCCCCCCCTTGATAGTATTGGCTTTTCCTATGGACTCAATGTGATCTTCGATCACTAAAATGAGAAAATGTAAAGTCTTGTGCTTTGAGCTTGAGCCAATCCTTTGTCCTCAGCATCTTGAAGGGGTTCCACATCCTCTAGTCCATGCCACTCCATTGTTGAACTTATCTGAAACATACTATGTAGAAGCATTAGTCCAGCAAGAGGTATGTTGACATTAATTACCAAAATCACCGAGGGAGCACTTGTGCTTTCACTTGACCTTGACTGAACGGGAGGCGTGCAAGCGCCGTACAGTGCGCATGCTGACTGAGAGGTGTGCAAGCTGTCCTCGAGTGCGGAGGCTCATCGGGAAGCATGCAAGCCGTATGCTGCGCATGCTCATCAGGAAGCGAGCCCTTTGATTTCCATGGCCGCCCGCCTTGCTCGGGTCCTCTCCTTTAATGGCACCCAAGCCACAGTTTAATTCACTTTTTAAATATAAAACACTCATCGCAAATGTTTTAGTTAGAACACCCATATGCAAACCGACAGCTTCCCCAGGAAACCAAGAGAAAATGTGCCGAGCAGGATTTCTGTAGCTCTTGATCGCAAATGATTTAGATAGAACACCCATATGCAAAGTGAGAGCAACGCAGGATTTGTGCATCCCTTCAACACAAACGGTTGTTCTAGATGACCCGTGTGCAACCACGTGCAAACAATTTGGTAAGATTTGCATCTGTCATATTGGGTATGTTGCCATTTGTCAAACTGGAAAGATTTACATTTGTTGATCTAGTAACGTTGCCATTTGACAATCCTTGTAACACTGCGATTTGTCAAAATAGGCAGCTAGAAATCATTAGCACTATGTAATTTTTGAAACTAAAATTCAGTAATTAAGCTAGTAATCATTCCCCAATTGCTGCCAACTACGTACTGAAATAGCTAGTTCAACTATATATACTAGCTAATTTTAAGTACGTTGTACAGTTCGACCACACATCTATAGTGAGATGAAATGAACAAAATAGGCCATAAATACTACTACATACTACCACGGAGGGGCTTTGTGCAACTTCCGGCAGCCTCTCCTCTACCGAGCGCGCTCAGTGAGGCAGAGGAGGAGGAGGAGCCTACCAACGAGCTGGACAAATGCAATACGGTGCCTGCCGCTGCTGCACGTTCAGTGACGCTCGCCAGCTCGAACGCCCACTGCTGCTCCAGACGATCCCTCTCGAAGCGGTCGGACTGCTCGTGGATCTCCCGATTCCTCGCCTCTGCGTCGGCGTGTGCTGCGGCCACGCCTGCGGTAAGGCTCTTTGCGTGCTTGACGAGGCGCTCCTCCTCCTCCCACAGGAACTCGTTGTAGCGCGCAAGGTCCCTGACGCACGTGCGGGCCTCCACCTCCACCCCCTCCTTCGGGCGGTGGTGGCGGAGCGGGTGATGATCCCGACGGTCGATGGTAGGCTGGCGGCCACACCGGCCGATGATGGGGTGGTGGCCACGACCACCACCTCCCGCCTTCGGGTCGTGGTGGTGGAGTGGGTTATGGCCACGATGGCCGGCAGTGGGGTGGCGGCCACGACAGCCACCTCCCGCCTTCGGGCCTTGGTGGCGGAGCGGGAGATGGCCCTGGCTTTCGAGGGTGGTGTGGCGGCAACAGCGGTCGGCAATAGCTGCCGATGGGCAGCGGCAACGGAGCGTGTGGTGGGTGTTCCACGCACATCCAACAGGGAAGCCACGCACACTACACTACGCCGCGGACTGCACCGCTGCCGCGGTGTAGCCTCCCAGCTGGAGCTTTCCTTTGATGACGGCGAAGTGGCTGAGCGACGATGACAGACTGGTGCCATTGGCGATTGTGGAAGAAGCAGACGAGATAAGCTACAAGGTGGGAGGGGAAAATGCGACGCAGGACTCGCCGGCCGTGAGGGTTTTTATAGCAGGCCGGCAAGTATTGGGATTTTGGGGGATTTCACGAAGTCGTGTGGGAAGCTTGCGTGGGAACCTACGAGGTTGCGTGGGAACGGGCTCACCGATGATTCATTGCGCCACCGTTCGGCCAAAAGAACGCCCCCGCGCACTACGCAAGCTTGCGCTGTAAGCCATCTGCGACAACGGGGTGACAAGACGTGCGAGAGGAGGACGAGAGGACACGTACACATACAATTAATAAAAAAAGTTTGCGATTTAATTACCTACTATACCCTCGTCTGGTTTATAAGTAGGATTTATTAACTAATAAAATACGAATGCATGTCGCCATAAATTATATCGTTGGAGTCGTATTTGAACATAGTTTCCAACTTTACAATTTTTGTAACATGCATTAACACTTTTTTGGTTAAATTTAAGGTTATACACTAGCAAGCGTTTGCCCGCAACACACACGGCTTATTCCATCACAAACAACTCTTATGGATCAACTGTCTGCCATGTATCGCACACGCAACTCTAATATGATTCGTGCTTGATGTCTCCGACATCGCTCGCATAGTTCGTCTTATTTGCCACGTATCACCGTGCCATCCTCTGCTCACATCCCTTAGCAAGCTCTGCTGGCCGTTAGGCACCGCATCGTGCTGTGCTCGCCGTTAGGCGCCGCGTCGCGCTCGGTCGCGTCCATTGGCGTGCTCTGCTCGCATCCATCGGCACGCTCGGCTTGTGGATAACTTTTCCTTGAGGCAACCGCGGAGTGCTCTGCTCGCGTCCCTCCGCGCGCGCTCTGCCAGCGGTTGGGCATGCACACGATCACGTCGGGGCCCCCATATGCATGCGGTTGCACCGCGCGCGTTGCCATGTGACGTAGTTACGTGCGGCACGATGGAGTTATGCGCTGCAAATTAGAACTGCCATCAGGGCCTGCCGATATTCCTAGCTCTCCGGCTTCCCCTTTAATTCCTGCAGCCATTATAACCTTAGTCTCTTCAACCTTTCGATCGCACCCCAAAACACAACAAGCACACCCACGATGACACATAGAGAGGGGACGTTCGGCGGCGCTCCAATGGAGTTCGGCGAGCATAGAGTGGAGACCCACGCGAGGGAGACAGATCTCTCAGTGGTGTACACCATCGACCCGGCTGTGGTGGACGACTACATCAACAGCGTTGATCAGTTGCTTGCTGGAGACAAGTACAAGGTGGTCGGCATAGACATCCGGTACACCGCCGGTCGTCCCGACATAGATCAGAAGGTTAGCGTCGCTCAGTTGTGCATGCGCCATCATGTCCTCATCTACCACTACTGCATGGCCACAGGGCCTTGCGACCGTTTCAACAGGTTTGTGAATAGCACCGACTACAAGTTCACCATGGTGGATACCAAAGACGATGTAAAAGCGCTAAGTGTTACGGGCTTGGCCTGCAAGAACCTTGTTGAAATCCGTGACCACTACATGGTCTGGGGCAGCACGAAGTAGGACTCCCTGGTCGAACTCGCCTTAGCCATCATCGACCCCTACTACGAAAAGATGAAGCAGGATGCCCAGAGAACAAGTCCCGTATCCTGGTACAAGGCCTGGATGCGGCAACTAGATGAACCTTACCTCAGGTTCGCGGCCAAGAGCATGTACACATGCTACGAGATGCACAGGTGGATCGTTGACATGAGGAAGTGCCTTGTTACCCAAATCAACGAGCCCGGATCGAGCCACAAGAAGAGCAAGCTTCACAACAAGTAGATGATGATCAGATGATCGTTATGCTAGTTAATCATGCATGTAATATATAGTTTACTTTATTGGTGTGTGTGGAAATGTCATGTGTGTAGTAGCCACCTATGTAATTATGCATGTAATAGTTTACTTTGGTGTGTGCAAATGCCATGGTTGTAGTAGCTACCTATGTAAGTGGATATTTAATTTGGTTATGCAAGCATGTCCTTATAAGTGTGTGTGTATATATATATATATGTTGTTGTTCTGTATGCAATCCCATCGCACAACACACACGTCTTATTAGCAGCAACCGTCCGTGTTCTTATCGGTCTTCAGACACATTTCTGATTACAGACCTGTTTGCCGCGTATCACACACATCTTGTTAAGTTGAGCCGTTTCTGTTCTCTTGTGTCAACGCAAACAGTTCATCCTAGTGAACCGCATGCCATATATCGCACACACCTTTGATTTGGCTGACCGTTTCTTTTGTGTTGCCTAATCAGAAACAGTTCATCCGAGTGAACCATATGTTGTGTATCACACAGGCCTCCATCCGGCTGGCCATTTCTTTTGTTCCTCCTCATTGCAAATAATTCATTGTACTGTACCATATGCCCTTCATCACACACGCAACTGAAACCTGAACCGTGTTTGATGCATCCGTCATCGCAAACGTTTTACACATTTCTGATGGTTTTCATACAGTACCGTTTGCGATTATGGCATCGCAGACAGTTTCTCGAAGGGTCTCTGATCGCAGTGTCGCGTTGGCAGCATCCTGCACTAGTGATCATCAACACACCATCTATTACCTTTTGGAGAGTGGTGTCTCCTAGATTGGTTAGGTGTCACTTGGGAGCCTTCGCCAAGATTGTGTAGTTGAACCAAGGAGTTTGTAAGGGCAAGGAGATCGCCTACTTCGTGAAGATCTACCCAAGTGAGGCAAGTCCTTCATGGGCGATGGCCATGGTGGTGAAGGAAATATGCCCTAGAGGAAATAATAAAGTTATTATTTATTTCCTTATATCATGATAAATGTTTATTATTCATGCTAGAATTGTATTAACCGGAAACTTAGTACATGTGTGAATACATAGACAAACAGAGTGTCACTAGTATGCCTCTACTTGACTAGCTCGTTGAATCAAAGATGGTTAAGTTTCCTAGCCATAGATATGAGTTGTCATTTTATTAACGGGATCACATCATTAGAGAATGATGTGATTGACTTGACCCATCCATTGGCTTAGCACGATGATCGTTTAGTTTGTTGCTATTGCTTCCTTCATGAATTACACATGTTCCTATGACTATGAGATTATGCAACTCCTTGAGTACCGGAGGAACACTTTGTGTGCTACCAAACATCACAACGTAACTGGGTGATTATAAAGGTGCTCTACAGGTGTCTCTGATGGTGCTTGTTGAGTTGGCATAGATCAAGATTATGATTTTTCACTCCGATTGTCGGAGAGATATCTCTGGGCCCTCTCGGTAATGCACATCACTATAAGCCTTGCAAGCATTGTGACTAATGAGTTAGTTGCGGGATGATGTATTACGGAACGAGTAAAGAGACTTGCCGGTAACGAGATTGAACTAGGTATTGAGATACCGGCGATCGAATCTCGGGTAAGTAACATACCGATGACAAAGGGAACAACGTATGTTGTTATGCGGTTTGACCGATAAAGATCTTCGTAGAATATGTAGGAACCAATATGAGCATCCAGGTTCCGCTATTGGTTATTGACCGAAGACGAGTCTCGGTCATGTCTACATAGTTCTCAAACCCGTAGGGTCCGCACGCTTAAAGTTCGATGACGATCGGTATTATGAGTTTATATGTTTTGATGTACCGAAGATAGTTCGGAGGATGTGATCACGGACATGACGAGGAGTCTCGAAATGGTCGAGACGTAAAGATTGATATATTGGATGGCTATATTCGGACACTGGAAGTGTTCCGGATGATTTCGGAGAAAACCAGAGTGCCGGAGGGGTTACCGGAACCCCCCGGGGAAGTATTGGGCCTTAGTGGGCCTGAGGGGAGAGAGAGGGCTGCAGCCTAGGAGGTGGCGCGCCCCCTCCCATGGCGAGTCTGAATTGGACTAGGGGAGGGGGGCGCGGCCCCTCTTTCCCTCTCCCTCTCCCTCTCTTTCCTTCCCCCTTCCCTCTTCCTAGTTGGAGTAGGAAAGGATGAATCCTCTTCCTAGTAGGAAGAGGATTCCTCCTCTCCTTGGGGCACACCAAGGCTGGCTGGCCTCCCCCTTGCTCCTTTATATACGGGGGTGGGGCGGGGGGCACCAAAAGACACACAAGTTGATTGTTCCAAGCCGTGTGCGGTGCCCCCTCCACCATAATCCACCTCGATCATATCGTAGTGGTGCTTAGGCGAAGCCCTGCGTCGGTAGCAACATCATCACCGTCATCATGCCGCCATGCCGACGGAACTCTCCTACGAAGCTCTACTAGATCAGAGTTTGTGGGACGCCATCGAGCTGAACGTGTGCTGAACTCGGAGGTGCCGTGTGTTCGGTACTTGGATCGGTCGGATCATGAAGACGTACGACTACATCAACCGCGTTCTCATAACGCTTACACTTACGATCTACGAGGGTACGTGGACGATACTCTCCCCTCTCGTTGCTATGCATCACCATGATCTTGTGTGTGCTTAGGAAATCTTTTGAAATTACTACGTTTCCCAATAGGTGGGATAGACAAGGTTGCTTCTTCATGGACCTTCGTGGGTGGAGCCCTCCATGGACTTGTGCAACCGTTACCCTTCGTGGGTTGAAGTCTCCATCAACGTGGATGTACGATAGCACCACCTATCGGAACCACGCCAAAAATCTCTGTGTCTACATTGCGTTTGCTCCCCTCAAACTCCTCTCCTTTACCTTCATATGCAATGATTTACATTCCGCTGCTATACTCTTAAAATTGCATGTGTAGGTTGATTACTTGACTTGTGATAAGTTGCTAAAATCTACCAAGACTTAAAATTGGGAAAAGGCAAGATTTTTATTTGGTCAAGTAGTCTAATCACCCCCCTCTAGACATACTTTCGATCCTACAAGTGGTATCAGAGCCTTGGTCTCCATTTGCATTGATTTCCATAGCTTTGGTGATCATAGCCTTGGTTTCACAACCTAGGAGAGTATGGCGTCTAGCGAGGGAAATCACCACCGTAGAGGTCCTTACTTTGATGGTACTAATTTTGCTAGTTGGAAGCATCAGATGAAAATGCATATTCTTGGACATAACCCTGCCATTTGGGCTATTATGTGTATTGGCTTGCAAGGTGAATTCTTCGGTGGGGGAGAACCAAATCGTGAAGCTACCATGGAAGAATTGAAGATGTTGCAATACAATGCTCAAGCTTGCGATATCCTCTTCAACGGATTGTGCCTCGAAGAATTCAACAAAATCAGCCGTCTTGAGAATGCAAAGGAAATTTGGTATACTTTGATTGGTATGCACGAAGGTACCGACTCCGTCAAGGAATCCAAATTGGATGTGCTTCAAAGTAAGCTTGACAAGTTCAAAATGAAGGATGGTGAAGGTGTCGCTGAAATGTACTCTAGGCTTGCTCTCATCACAAATGATATTGCCGGCTTAGAAAGTGAAGAGATGATGGACAGATTAATCATCAAGAAGATCCTAAGAACCTTGGATGTAAAATATGATACCGTGTGCACTTTGATCCAAATGATGCCCTATTACAAAGATCTCAAGCCAATGGAAGTCATTGGTAGAATTTTTGCTCATGAGATGTCACTCGAGGAGAAAGAAGAGCTTCACAACAAGTCTAGTGGTGCTTACAAAGCCTCATGTGATGCTCCTACATCATCAAGTGAGAAACAATTCTTCAATGAGGAATTGAGCCTAATGGTGAAGAACTTCAACAAGTTCTACAAGAGTAGAAGCAAAGAAAGAAGTTCCAAGTCAAGGTCCTACAATGACAAAAGATCTTCTAGTCGTGAGCGTAATTGCTACAATTGTGGAAGACCCGGACACTACTCTAATGAGTGTACAACTCCCTACAAAAGAAGATAAGACTCACTTAAAAGGAGAAGTAGAAGAGAATAATCACCTCCAAGAGAAAGAAGGAGTAGAGATGATCGTTATGAACGATGAACCTCTCGTAGAAGCAAGGATTCGGAAAGGAAGGACATTTCATCAAGGAGCTATACAAAACAAAGACATCAAGCTCATGTTGGTGAATGCGTATCCATCTCCGACTCCGACCACCACTCTGGGAGAAGTTATCACTCCGACTCCAAATATACTCAAGATGAAGGTGTTTCCGATCTAGCACTTGTGTCAACCAACTCCTATGGCATATTTGACTCACCAAATGAAGGAATTGGAAGGTGCTTCATGGCTAAAGGCCCAAAGGTATCACACCCCGAGTATGTTGATTTCAATAGTGATGAAGATGATTTGCTAGGTGATGATGATTTACTTGTTGACAACTCTAGTGATGAAAACTATGATGAACTTGTTATTAATCATGCTAATCAAGATAAAACTATTGACGATGATAAGAAGGTCATTGAGCGTCTAACTAAAGAACTAAACACTCTTAAGTTTGCTCATGAAACTACCTTGGAAGATCATCTAGAGCTTTTAAAGACTCATGAGAAGCTACGCCTTGAAAAGCTCCATCTTGAGCAAGAGCATGGGTTCTTAAAATCAATCAATGATGATCTTCATAAGAAAAGTTCTTACATTGCCAAGCGTTTACTCTTGTCTACTTACATGCCACAAGTAAAATCTAGCAACAAGAGTAAGAAAGATTCTTCTTCTATTAGTAACAATAATCATGCTAAATCCAATATTGTTGCTTCTAGTAGTTCTCTTGATTCCACTAATGATTCTCTTAGCCAAGTTACACCTGAGCAAGAAAATAACTTATTGAAGGGAATTATAGAGAAAGGTGTTTACAAGAGCCTTGTCGGAAGTAAGCAATTTGAGGAAATTGTACGCAAGCAAGGAAGGCACCGGAAGAACCAAGGTGTTGGTTTTGAACGGAAGTTCAATGCCAATGGAGTTGAGTGGGAAGAAGATCAATAACCCAAGACAAAGTTTGTTCCTCAACAAGAGAAGTATGATCCTACTTCCTTCAAGGGGACACAAGCTCAAGATGATCTTCCACCACAAGATCACAAGCAAAAAGGCAAGGACAAGCTTCAAGCAGAGATTGATGCATTTGAAGAAGCTCCTAAGGCCTTGGTAAAGTGGGTTCCCAAGACTACATCAAGTTCTACTTCATCAAGTACGACTACAACTCCAAGGATTCCCATCAGGATGATGTGGATCCCGAAGAAGAACAACTAGAGAGTTCTTGAGGGTGACTCCACCAACATATTTCACTCATATCATTTTGGCGAGAACAAGTGCAAACAACTTACACATCTTGCACTAGTTCAAGGAGTCACAAACCCTCTTGTTGGTAAGACAAGGGACAAGGTAACCTAATGCTTTCATGGACATCATCTTGTGTGTACTTCAGTCTATGTCTATGGACATCCTTGTTTGTTCCTTGTGGGACTAACCCATGTAGGTATTGAAAGTGCAACTCACTCCAACGGATTGCTCCAAATGATCTACATTAACATTGAGCATCCACATCTTCAACATCTACATGAAGTCATCATTGACAAAACCCAAGGTTAGTTCATCCCTCTTAGGGGGGATATCACATCTAGGGGGAGCTTTACTCTAAGAATTGAGCTAAAGCAACTCTAATGGTGTGAACACAACAATGCTTTATGTAAAAGTGGTAACCCCACGTGTGCTTAAATGATGAGTATGACCTACGATCAAATGTTCTCATTTGACCTCAGTCAATATACTCATATATAGATGACCTAGTCATGCCAATTGCTTGATAGATGCTAGAGTGTTTGTGCATGCTTTGCCACATATTTCATTTGCCATCTTATTGTGTGAGCATGTTGATTGCATATTTTTCTCATTCGAGGACATCCATTTGTTGCTTTGATTCTTTGGTCTTTTTGTTTTGCCAAATGGATGGACAAGAATGCCTAAGAATTTCCTCTAGGTCTCTATGCTTTTCTCCTCTGAAACTCTATTCATGCTACATCACAAAGTTTGATCAAGTCAGATTCGAACCCTCTGGGTGAGGAGCACACAGAGTCACCGATTTTTCATAGACTTAAACTTCCAAAAACTCTATGTGTATTTTGGTTTGACCGATTCATCCATTTTGGTCATACCGAGTTCATTGAGTTGATCGAGGTTTTCAATCTCAGTGCAACTGATTTAAAAAATTCAGCGACACCAAGTTGTAGTAACCGCTTGCGATTCTGCATCCCGGTGCCATCGAGTCGTTCCACTCGGTCACACTAACAGGGTCAGGATATATATACCCATGGGCCAAATTTTGGAAATTCGTCCAAAACCTTTCGCCCGCACGTGTACTGCTCTTTCGACTCGGGTCTCCGGATCGTCTCCTCATCGCCAGCGACCTCCTGCCACTGGTCTCCGCCGCCGCCAAGAAGAATCTTCACCACCCTTGCCACCGTAGCAAGCTCATCGCCAAGTTTGGGTATGAGTTCGATCCTTTGTGCAATATTTACCTTCGATTCTTAGCACAAAGTCAATGCCATGATTCTTACCATGTATCAGATCACTCTATCCAACAAAAACTTCCTTTAGATTAGTTTTGATTCGAAAATTTAGGGTTAGGTTTCCGCCGAACTCATCCCGGACTGACCGAGTTGTAGAAATCGGTCTCACCGATTTGGCTTAGGCCGTTGCACTTGTAACTTTCGGTCTGACCGAAACTTTCAAATCGGTGTGATCAAGTTTGATTCTCAGTGAAACCCTAGCAATCTCGGAGCCACTGAATTGTGTCTCGGTCTGATCGATTCCACTAGTTCAGACTCCAATATTGCTTCAGTGGCATCGAGTTTAACAAATCAGTAGCTCTGAAATGCTTTCTGTGGAAAACTAAAACTAAGTTTTTGACTCAATTGTTTTGCAAAATCTCTGCACTTTGTGATGCTCATCCACTCTATCTCAACTACATCTATTCGCAGGGTCAACTTTCAGTTTGCAGTGTTAGAAATGTCTGATCAGAGTGACAGCCAGAACAAGTCTGAGGAGCAAGTCAACTTGAGTGAGGGCACTAGTCCCTCTGACAGCCATGATGATGGGAGCAGAAGTACTCCTGGAAACCTGCCTAAGGCTGCTACTAGGCAGAGGAAGAAGAGAAACTCAGACTCTGAGGATGAATATTATGTTTCTGTTGAAGAGGAGGTCAGCTCCAAGAAGAAAGTTGTCAAGAAGGAATTTGGCACACTAGTTTCAACCAAACCTAGTATGCACAAGAAGCCTCCTGCCAAGAGAGTACCCATGTCAAAGGCTAGAGCCTCAACTCTTGAAGCCTCCAAATCAACTGTAGAAGAGGCTGCTGGTGAAGGCAATGAGAGAAAGGAAAGGGCCAAGAAGACTATGGCAAGAGTTATTGGAAAGCCCTCAATGATGATCCAATCAGATGAGGAAGATGAAGAAGAGGATGCTGCTCCATCATCAAAGACTCAAAAGCTGATGGGGGATGCCATCAAGTCTGGGGCTATTCCATCAAAGCCCAAGACTGCCCCCAAAGCTATTGCTCAAACCACCAAGTCTGCACCCAAGAGATCCACCAGAAATATACCAGCTACTGAGAAGACTAAGGCCCCAGTGCCTGAAATAGAAGAAGAAGATGAAGCCCAAGTGCTCAGAAAGTTGAAGCCCAAGATTCCAGATCATGATGAAACACATCCAATGGCTGAAAACATGAAGGAGAGGAAGGATGCATGTCTCAGATTGTGGAGACAGTCAGATCCTTATGCCTCAAGAAGAATAACTGATGTAGATTACATGTTCCACACTAAGGAACAACATGACTTCTCTGCTCCTGGATAAGAAGCTCATCGTGTGTGACATGAAGTGGGTGGATTGGAATTATATTGACAACAATGAAGACCACTCCCCTGGAGTTCATGAGAGCTTCATGATGAATGGAGTTGATGCCTTTGTGGGTCAAAAATTGACCAAGTGGAATGATGAGCTTATCATGCAGTTTTATTCAATGGCTCATTTTTATCAAGATGGGAGAATTGTTTGGATGTCTGAAGGTACAAGGTACCAGTCAACTGTTGCCGAGTGGGTCAAGCTGATCAGTGCCCCTAAAGAGCATGATGATGACACTGATGTGTATGCCAAGCCAAGGAAATGACACAATTCCATGGCACATATGTACAAAGAGATTCCAGATGCAGCTTTAGAACATCACAAGTTTGGCTTTGTCTATTATCTTCTGTCAGGGTTGCCCACAATCAATGCCATCCTCAGGCACACATTGTTGCCCAAGTCTGGAGATCACATGATGATAAGAGGGCATTCCATCAATTTGCTGCATATGTTTGATGTGCCAGAAAAGTTCAAGGTGATGACACTAATTGTAGAGACAATCAAGAGGACTGCTGCTGATCAGAAGAGATCATGTGGGTATGCTCCACACATTCATATGCTCATCAACTCCAAGATGGGCAAAGGCATATACCTGTTGGACAAAGAGCACCTTCCCTTGAGGCATAATTTTGAGGGCAACACAGTTGTCATGGATGCTGCAGATCCTACTTTAGTAGAGGCTCAAGAGAAGAGAGCAAAAGCATAAGAAGAGAAGGCAGCCAAGATGCCAAGTGCTGAAGAGGCTTCATAAGTTTTTCTCAAGTCAAAACAAGACCAACTTGGCTATCTTATTCAAGCCACTTTGAGGACTGAGAAAGGTTTGGCCAACCTGACTCGAATCAAGAGAGTCTTGAGAGAATTTTTGAGACAAAACTTCATGACTTGAATGTCAAAGTGACTGAGATTCAGACTTCAGTGGAGAAGGTCCAAGAAGTGCTTGAAGACAGGATTGACAAGACCACTACTGATGCATATCAAAGGGTGCCCAGAAGACAAAGGTCTGCAGCAGTGCTAGTGATAGATACTAGAGCTACAACTTCATCCCCTGCAGCCATAGCTTCGGTTGCCCGTCCGGTTGCAACTCCACGAGCTCCTACAACCTCTACAGATGCATTTGTTGCAGGACTCCTCTCCACACCACCTCCCGAGGATCAAGCTTAGAGAGCCGCATAGCACTATGCATTTTCAAGCTTTTTGGTAACTTGTTGCCAAAGGGGGAGAAAGTGTATAGATCATAGGCTTTGAGAGAGAGAGAGAGAGAGCTTTGCTTCTTTTTTCTACTTATTTGTTTGCTTGCTTGGACGATACTTTATGGTTGTGTGTGAGATACTTGCATGGTCATGTGTTTGGTCATATCATACTTTTATGTTTGTTCTTGGATGATGATATTATTTATCTCTCATGTATGATCATTCACTTGTCTTGGTGATGAGTTGTATTTCATATTCTATGATTTTGAGCGTTCCACCAAGATGTATGTGACATGGAAGAGTAACCCATGATCCTAATCGATTGTTCATTTTCATTCAAAAGACAATTTTAAATAATGCACAAATTTAGGGGGAGCTCTTACTTATCACATACTTCTCAAAGCGACGATGTATTTCATTCTTATTATCATTTGTCGAAGCTTTGATCTATATGTTGTCATCAATTACAAAAAGGGGGAGATTGAAAGTGCAACTAATCCTTGGGTGGTTTTGGTAATTATTAACAACATATAGCTCATTGAACTAATATCCATTCAAGATAATCTTTTTAGAAAGTTCAATGATTGGCATGGCATGGACTAGAGATGTGGACCCCTCAAAATGCTAAGGACACACATTGGCACAAGCTCAAGACTCTACATTTTCATTTTAGTGATCCAAGGTCACATCGAGTCCATAGGAAAAGCCAATACTATTAAAAGGGGATGAGGTGTTACTTAATGACTTGCTTGCTCAAAATGCTTAGTGATATGCTCCAAAAGCCCTCCACGACTTTCTCATATCCACATATGTCCCAAACCAAAAGTCACACTCGGCCCCACCAATTTGAATCTTTGATCTATCCGGCGCCACCGAGTTCATTTGACATAGCCATAGCTAGATACCCTAATCAGTTCGGTCTCACCGATAGGGATCTCGGTCTCACTGAGATGGGATTGCAAACTCTCTGTTTCCCTTCGTAAAGTTTTGGTCTAACCGAGATGAGCGATCGGTCCCACCGAGTTCACAATGCAAACTCTCTATTCCCTTTTCGTAACGTTTCGGTCTCACTGAAATGAGTGATTGGTCCCACCGAGTTTGCCTAACCAACTCTCTGTTTGCCTATTACTAAAATCGATCTCACCGAGTTCATGTGATTGGTCTCACCGAGATTAAGTTATGCTCTAACCCTAACAAAATCGGTCCCACCGAGTTGACCATATCGGTCCCACCAAAATGCCTAACGTTCAGATTTTGAACTAAATCGGTCTGACCGAGTTTCACTATTCGGTCCCACCGAGTTTGGTAAATTGTGTGTAATGGTTAGATTTTGTGTGGCGGCTATATATACCCCTCCACCCTTCCTCCATTCGTGGAGAGAGCAATCAAACGTGCCTACACTTCCACTACTCATTTTCTGAGAGAGAACCACCTACTCATGTGTTGAGACCAAGACATTCCAATCCAACCACAAGAATCTTGATCTCTAGCCTTCCCCAAGTTGTTTTCCACTAAAATCATCTTTACACCATACCCAAATCCGAGAGAGAGAGAGTTGAGTGTTGGGAATACTATCATTTGAAGGACAAGAGCAAGGAGTTCATCATCAACACACCATCTATTACCTTTCGGAGAGTAGTGTCTCCTAGATTGGTTAGGTGTCACTTGGGAGCCTCCGTCAAGATTGTGGAGTTGAACCAAGGAGTTTGTAAGGGCAAGGAGATCTCCTACTTCATGAAGATCTACCCAAGTGAGGCAAGTCCTTCGTGGGTGATGGCCATGGTGGGATAGACAAGGTTGCCTCTTCATGGACCCATCATGGGTGGAGCCCTCCGTGGACTCGCGCAACCGTTACCCTTCGTGGGTTGAAGTCTCCATCAAATGTGGATGTACGATATCACAATCTATCAGAACCACGCCGAAAATCTCCGTGTCTACTTTGTGTTTTCTCCCCTAAAACTCCTCCCCTCTACCTTCATATGCAATGATTTGCATTCCACTACTATACTCTTAGAATTGCATGTGTAGGTTGATTACTTGACTTGTGATAAGTTGCTAAAATCTGCCAAGACTTAAAATTGGGAAAATGCTTGATTTTTATTTGGTCAATTAGTCTAATTGCCACCCCTCTAGACACACTTTTGATCCTACAGAAACCCACATACGCAAATGCTATATTGGACGGTTGCGTGATACAATCTGTCCATGACTATTGTGTGATGCAGTATGCCCAACTTATTATTAGATGTAGTATGTGCAACTTATTATTAAAGTAGAGCACTATTATAAAAGGTAGGAAAACTATTTCGCACAAAGGAAACCCGGTTGCACCAAATTTCATGCTTATGTTCCATCAATCCAATCCTGGTGAAGTTTGCCAATACATTAAATGTGTTGGCCCTTGTGGATGCAATGTATCATGTTGCAGTTTTACCATAACAATTGGAAGGTACAAAGTAGGGTTACGACGCTATACTCAACTCTTACTTGTGAGTAATTCGACGCTACAAGACCAGAATATTATCTCCACCGCATGACTATATTGTAAACTAGCCCATGAGCTAAGTAGGTGTGTATTGTAAAACACTAGATCTATGATGTAATACTATGACATGTGGTGTTTTCTTACTATTTCATCGTCGACTATGTGTGTCAGCTATATATACAGGGACTGACAAAGTAAGCGCAGGGATTCGGGCCCCTCTCGGGGCTGGGTCATGACAGGATGGTATTAGAGCACATGTTGTCTATCGGACATGACCCTGTGAAGTGGAAAGCCATAAGACAAAACCTATTTTGTAGACTGATAAGTCCATTTTGCATCATGTTTTTCTACTGTCATTTATAATATTTTTATGCATAATAATGCTTTATGGAGTAATTCTAATGCCTTTTCTCTCATAATACGCAAGCTTTACACAAAGAGGGAGAATACCGGCAGTTGGAATTCTGGACCTGAAAAAGCTATGTGAGGACACCTATTCTGCACATCTCTGAACAAGCTGAAAATTTACGGAATATATGAAAAATACTAGAGCAAATAACTACCGGAGGGGGGCCACCTGGTGACCACAAGACACCAGGGAGTGCCAGGCCCCCCCAGGCGCGCCCTGGTGGGTTGTGGCCAGCCTAGACCACCTCTGGTGCCCATCTTCTGGTATATAAGTCATTTTGACCTAGAAAAATAATAAAGAGAGGACTTTTGGGAAGGAGCGCCGCCATCTCGAGGCAGAACTTGGGCAGGAGCACTTTTGACCTCTGGCGGAGCGATTCCGCCGGGAGAACTTCCCTCCTGGAGGGTGAAATCGAAGCCATCATCACCAACAACACTCTCATCTTTGGGAGGCCAATCTCCATCAACATCTTCAACATCACCATATCCGCTCAAACCCTAGTTCATCTCTTGTGTTCAATCTTTGTGCCGGAACCTCAGATTGGTACCTATGGGTGACTAGTAGTGTTGATTACATCTTGTAGTTGATTACTATATGGTTTATTTGGTGGAAAATTATATATTCAGATCCATTATGCTATCTAATACCCCTCTGATCTTGAGCATGAATATTATTTGTGAGTAGTTACTTTTGTTCTTGAGGCCACGGGAGAAATCATGTTGCAATTAATCATGTCAATTTGGTATTCGTTCGATATTTTGATGATATGTATGTTGATATTTCCTTAGTGGTGTCATGTGAACGTCGACTACATGACACTTCACCATCTTTGGGCCTAGGGGGATGCATTGTGGAGTAGTTATTATATGATGGGTTGCTAGAGTGACAGAACCTTAAACCCTAGTTTATGCGCTACTTCGTAAGGGGTTGATTTGGATTCAAATGTTTAATGCTATGGTTAGATTTTATCTTAATTTTTTTCTCGTAGTTGTGGATGCTTGCGAGGGGGTTAATCATAAGTGGGAGGCTTGTTCAAGTAAGAACAACACCCAAGCACCGGTGCATTCACATATCAAATTATCAAAGTAGCGAATGGGAATCAAACCAACATGATGAAAGTGACTAGATGAAACTCTTGTGTGCCCTCGAGAACACTTTGCTTATTATAAGAGGCCATTTTGGCCTGTACTTTGCCACAAAAGGATTGGGTGTAACGCCCCAGATATAACTTTCCCAATTTGTACTCCAACTCTTGCCGTTTCCGGCATTAAGTTATATTTATTTCTCGGGTTCAGGTCTTTGTCTCCATGTGTCATTTTCGTTTTCATGCATCTCATATCATGTCATCACGTGCATTGCATTTGCATACCTGTTCATCTCATGCATTCGAGCATTTTCCCCGTTGTCCGTTTTGCATTCCGGCGCTACGTTCTCCTCCGGTGGCCATTTCTAGCTTTCTTTCACGTGTGGGGATTAAACATTTCCGGATTGGACCGAGACATGTCATGCGGCCTTGGTTTACTATCGTTAGACCGCCTGTCAAGTTTCGTATCATTTGGACTTCGTTTGATACTCCTACGGTTAACCGAGGTACCGAAAAGGCCTCGTGTGTGTTGCAGCCCAACACCCCTCCAATTTGGCCCAAAACCCACCAAACTCTGCTCCATCATCTAGAGCGTTCGATCACGATCGCGTGGCCGAAAACTGCACCTCATTTGGACTCTCCTAGCTCCACTTATGCCTATAAATAGCCCCCTCCATTTTCAGATCTCTCCTCCCCCTCGAAACCCTAGTTCAAAAAAAAGGGATCTCGCCACCAACGGACGTGTCCGCGCCAGGCCGGACAACGTCCGCCGCCGCTCCTCGCCCACTCCCCACGCGCCACGTGGAACCGCCTGGCCGCCGCCGGCCCGGGAGGCCCACGCCCGGCCCCCGAGCCCATCGCCTCCTCCACCGCGCGCCCGAGGCCACCGCGCGCCTCTTCCCCGACTCCGGCGACTGGCGCCGCCGCGGGCTTCCTCTCCGCCACCGCACGCCGCCCCGGCCGCCGGCTGCCTCGCCTCTCCGTCCGCACCACGGCGGGCCACCGCCGCCGCGCGGGACGCCGCCCCGCGCCGCCTTCTCCTCCTCGCCAAGTCCGGTGAGCCCCCCTCCAAGTCCGGCGACGACCTCGACGCCTCCGGCCACCGTGGACCCATTGCCGGCGATCTCTTCCTCGAGCAGCGACAGTGCAACCGGATCTAGATCTGGGATTCGTCTACGGTTGACTTTTCGCTCCGGAAACCCTAATTTTCGAGCAAAGTTTGACCTGCCATATCTCCGCATCCGTAGCTCCGATTTGGACATATAGTATATCAAAATGTTCGTCTCAACGAGTACATCATTTCATTCCATTGCATCATTTGCATTTGAGTTCATCATGATGCCCGAAATGCTGCTAGAAGGAGGTCGTGAGATAATTTCAGATCTGCTAGTTCATCTTAGACTTTTGTCATTTTTGCCATGATTATTGTGTGCATGTTATGCCTGTGAGTCCTTCATATGATTTTTTAAGCATTTTGTCTTCTTTCCAGGGGTGCAACCCATGCATTTTTAGGATGTGTGTGGTGACTTATGCAAGCTTGCAAAGTGAGGCACTTGGTAAATCTGTTTTCAGGGACTTAGATGTTTTCACCAAGTCTGGGATTATTTAGTTCATGATGCCATATGTTCAGCTTGTTTCCTAGTGATCCGTGCCTCTTTTGAGGATGATCAGTAAGGGAGTTTTGTTAATCATGTTATGCTATATCCATCCCTGTCTTTGTTTGCACATGTAGAGTACTCTAGCTTGAGTCAATCGAGCTCTACTTTTGCTTCGTGGTAAATCTGGGCAGATCGTCAACTTGTTTGCGATTTGGCCGATGCTATTGTTATTGATCCGTGCATGCTATGCCATTGTTCTTGCCATGTCTAGCTAGCATTTTGTGCCTTCTTAATGGATATATGCTTGCCTTGCCATGACTTACACCGTAGTGAGTGCATCAAGCTTGTTTACATGCCTTCGTGAGTTAAATTTCAGCATGTCTCAGTTTTCACTAAGTCTGAAAACTGATTGTGCGTGAGCTATGTTCGTGTGCTTGTTAGTATATTTTGTGACCCCTTTTGGCCCCAGGTCACTTTGGGACTTTTGATAAGCTTATTGAGTAGCTCCATGCCATGTTCTTACTTTTCATAATCAGGTCATGTATCATGTTATTTTGCTGCTCCGAAGAGAGCATCGTGGTCTGAAATTTCAGACTAGTGTTAATTTCACTAAGTCTGAAATCTGTTATGCATTTGAGTTTTTGCCATGCTTGTTTGAACCTCATAATGGATGAATTTTGCCGTGGCTCAGTGCTAGTGTTTTGTTAAGCATCTTGTGGGCATCCCTGCCATGTATTTTGTTGTCATGTTTGGTGGCTGTAGCATGTTCATTTCGTTGCATGTAGATGCCTACTTGCTATAAATCGCAGACCGGTGTCATTCTTAAAACGCTTGTCATTTCCAAACCGTAACTCCGATTCCGGCGTTCTTTATATTGTTTTCAAGCGATTTCATCCCCTCTATCCAGGTTCATGCATTCCCTGTCACGTCTTGCATTTTGCATCCCGCATAGCATATCATCTTTGCATCTTATTGTCTGAGTTTTGCACGTGGTTGATTGTATCCTTGTTGCTTGTTTGTGTTGTTTGGGTAGAGCCGGGAGACGAGTTCGCTAACGAGGAGCCCGTTGAGTTTGCTTTTGAGGATCCAGTCAACTCTGACAACTGTGCAGGCAAGATGATCATACCCTCGAAATCACTACTATCTTTGCTATGCTAGTTTGCTTGCTCTTTTGCTATGCCAATGCTATGATGCCTACCACTTGCTTGTCAGCCTTCCAATTGCCATGTTCAGCCTCTAACCCACCATTGTCCTAGCAAACCGTTGATTGGCTATGTTACCGCTTTGCTCAGCCCCTCTTATAGCGTTGTTAGTTGCAGGTGAAGATTGGAGTCGTTCCTTGCTGGAACATTTATTTACTTGTTGGGATATCATTATATTGCCATGTTATCTTAATGCATCTATATACTTGGTAAAGGGTGGAAGGCTCGGCCTCTCGCCTAGTGTTTTGTTCCACTCTTGCCGCCCTAGTTTCTGTCATATCGGTGTTATGTTCCCGGATTGTTGCGTCCCTTACGCGGTTGGGCTATAATGGGAACCCCTTGATAGTTCTCCTTGATTAAAGCTTTTCCAGCAATGCCCAACATTGGTTTTACCATTTGCCACCTAGCCTTTTTTCCCTTGGGTTTCCGGAGCCCGAGGGTCATCTTATTTTAACCGCCCCCCCCCCGGGCCAGTGCTCCTCTGAGTGTTGGTCCAAACTGTCAGCCGCCGGTGGCTACCAGGGGCAATTCTGGGCTGGCCTACCTGAAGTTTAGACAATCTGAGTGTGCCCCGAGAAAGAGATATGTGCAGCTCCTATCGGGATTTGTCGGCACAGTCGGGCGGTGTTGCTGGTCTTGTTTTAACCTGTCGAAATGTCTTGTTGTACCGGGATACCGAGTCTGATCGGTGTGTCTTGGGTGGAGTTCTATTCCTTCGTTGACCGTGAGAGCTTGTTATGGGCTAAGTTGGGACCCCCCTGCAGGGATTGATCTTTCGAAAGCCGTGCCCGCGGTTATGGGCAGATGGGAATTTGTTAATGTCCGGTTCTAGATAACTTGAACCTTGATTAATTAAAATGAATCAACTGAGTGTGTTACCGTGATGGCCTCTTCTCGGCGGAGTCCGAGAAGCGGACATGGTGTTGGAGTTATGTTTGCGCAGGTTGCTCTCTAGTTTCTCGGTCGTGCCTTTCCTCCTCTTCTCGCTCTTTTTTGCGAATAAGTTAGCCACCATATATGCTAGTCGCTTGCTGCAGCTCCACTTACATTTACCCCCATCCTACCTATTAAGCTTAAATAGTCTTGATCGCGAGGGTGTGAGATTGCTGAGTCCCTGTGGCTCACAGATTACTATTACACCAGATGCAGGGACCGATGATACAGCTCCAGATGGCGCGCTTGAGCTCAAGTGGGAGTACGACGAGGATTCTCAGTGTTACTATGTGTCTTTTCCTGATGATCAGTAGTGGTGCCCAGTTGGGGTTTGATCGGGACCTATGTCGCTTGTTGGGTTGTCTTTTATTTTGGCGCCGTAGTCGGGCCATGAGTGTTTGGATGATGTATGTTATTTATGTACTTTGATGTGACGTGGCGAGTGTAAGCCAACTATTGTATCTCCCCTTTTATTATATATATTACATGGGATGTTGTGATGATTGCCTAACTTGCGACATTGCTTTCAATGCGGTTATGTCTCTAAGTCGTGCCTCGACACGTGGGAGCTATAGCCGCATCGAGGGCGTTACAAGTTTTTAATCAGAGCCTTCCCCGACCTTAGGAGCCCCCACTGTTTGATCGTTTTTAGCAGCCGAGTTGTGTCTAGAAAAATGTTTTGAGTCATTTAGGAATTATATATCGGAGAGTTAGGAATTCTTTTTACTTCCCAGTCTCCTCATCGCTCTGGTAAGGCATCCTGACGTAGAGTTTTGACTCTTCTCTTCTCAAATTTCACTAAAAATTTTTAGGATCACGCGAGTATCTTGGAATCGTTCCGATGGCTTATGATGAGAATACTGTCTTGGTGCCTCCTGTCAGGGGTTTAGTGGAAGTGTCCCGGGGAGTTGAGCTCTGAGGTGTTGTCATCATAATTTTATCGTTGCAATTCTGGAATACTTGAGATATGTTCGCCGACATCGAAAATCTCTTTTATGCAGTTCGTTGGTGAGATAACCTCGACGCCACCAGTACTGGGGCGGGAGTTCGGGAGTATCGCCATAACTTGTATAATGGATGTTTTTCGAAGGTTGAGGTAGATGGTTTCCGAAGGTTTCTTGGTTATGTGTTGAAGGATGGATACAGCTGGATGTAGGATTTGCTAGTTTGGGTGAGGTATTATGCTTCCCCTGTATCCCCAACACCTGATTGCATAACCGGAATGTTTCGGGAGTTTCATAGGTGGGAATTCAAGTAGCTCTTAGGATATCCTTCCGACAGATGTATGATATGAAATTGGGGTTCGACGTCTAGTGGTTCGCCTATTCACGGTCGATTTTACAGTGGTCTCGTTGCGTCTTAAAGAGTCCTTGGCTATGCTGACTCGGGGACGCTTCGTATGTCATGTGCACTGCCTTGTACATGATGGTGCTGTACGATCGAGCCCGTGTAGGTCCCACCACGAAAACTTCGGATGAAATCTCTACCATATGTTTGTTCCGGCTTATTTCGCAAGCCAATCCTTTGTTTTTGTTTTGAGTAGTGGTATTTGAGTTGCTTCGAAGTCATATGTTGATTCCATCCCTTGTTGATTTACCTCTTCTACCTAATTCTACGTGGCTTCGCAATTTAGGGATATGTGACCACTTCAAGAGAAGTGCATTCGTTCATTTTGTTTGGATGTGAAGACTTTATGTTGCAATTTTCATTCTGTTGGATTCAGCTTCAATATTTGTCTATCTATGTGCTAATGGTGGTCAACCTCTTCAGGATGGCTCCTCCAACACGTATGACTCCGAATCCTGATCCGCCACCACCTCCACCTCTTCCGGAGGCTTCGCAAGCTGTGATGGGCGCAACCAATGCAAACACACAGTTGACCATGCAAATCCTCCAAGAGCGCAATCAAGGCAGTCAAGGGAATCAAGGCAACAATCAGAACCATTTTGCTACACTGAACCATTTCCTCGCTAATGGGCCGAATACGTTTAGCAATTGTGTTGAGGCAACCGATGCTGACGATTGGCTAGTGGACCTGGGCAAGCATTTTGAATGCAGCAACGTCAGGCCTGAAGATTTCGTCAAGTTCGCTTCTTTCCAGCTCAAAGATCAGGCTGCAGAGTGGTTCCAGTAGTACAAGGATTCTAGAGGTGGACGTTTGATCACCTGGGATGATTTCCGTCGAGATTTCCGAGCTCATCACATCCCTCAGAGTGTGACTGAAAGCAAACGTGAGGAATTCCGCAATCTGAAGCAAGGCTCTTTGTCTGTCTATGACTACAACAAGTTGTTCCAGAAGCTTGCCCGCTTTGCCAAGCAGGACGTACCTGATGAGAAGAGCATGATATACCAGTTCAGGGGTGGTCTCAGAGAAGAAATTCAGCTCGCTCTTGTCCTCTTTGAGCCGTTGAGGTACGATGAGTTCTACAACATGGCACTGAAGCAAGAAGCCGCTCAGTTGAAGTGTGATGATTCCAAGAAGCGAGTCAGAGATGCTATGCCTTCTTCCTCTACTCAAGTGGCCAAGCAGCAGAAGTATTGGCTTCCTCCTCCTCCGTTCCGTCAGCCGTATCAACAGAAGAGCAAAGGTGGCAGTGGTTCTTCCCACCCAACCAACCCAGGCTTTCAGAACAAGACTTCGTCTCAAGCTCCAAGATCAAGTGCTCCGTACCATCGTCCGCTTTCAGAGGTCACATGCAACAAGTGCCAACAGAAGGGTCACTATGCCAACAAGTGTTTCAACCAGAGGCGTCTTCCTCCTCCTCCTCCTGTCAGATCGGCAAGTACAGCTGTGGTCAAGCATAATCCCAAGTACGCCAAGGTCAATATGGTGAATGCAGCTCAGGCAGAGGATTCATCAGATGTCATCATGGGTAACCTTCCTGTTAACGATGTTCCCGCAAAAGTTCTTTTTGACACTGGTGCATCGCATTTTTTTATCTCGAGACCTTTTGCGTCCAAGCATGGGTGGTTTTCTCAAGTTATGCATAAGCCATTAACAGTTGTCTCTCCGAGTAGATGCTTGCTTGCTAACTATGAAGTTCCGGATATTTCTATCTCGATGGGTGATTTCAAGTTCCTGGCTTCACCAATGGTTCTTGGTAATTCGGATATCGATCTTATTCTCGGGATGGACTGGCTCTCTAAGCACAAGGCTCAGCTCGATTGTGCTGCCAGGCAGATTCAATTGACTCATTCGTCTGAGGATGTAATTGTCTTTGCTGCTCGGGATAATACCATCCGGTTGTTTTCCCTCAATGAGAAGGGTGAATTGGATGCTATTTCGCAAATTCCAGTCATTCGCGAGTATCAAGACGTCTTCCCAGAAGAGCTCCTAGGAATGCCTCCGCACCGGCCCGTTGAATTTGTTATTGATCTTGAGCCCGGTACGGAACCCGTGTGCAAACGTCCTTACAAGCTCAGACCTGAAGAGTTGAAGGAGCTGAAGAAACAACTCGATATTCAAGAAAGAATGGGTCTCATCCGGCCTAGTTCTTCTCCGTGGGGTTGTGGTGTTCTTTTTGTGAAGAAGAAGGATGGAACGGACGGACTTTGTGTTGATTACCGTCCATTGAACAAGAAGACCATCAAGAACAAATACCCACTCCCCAACATCAATGAGCTGTTCGAACAACTCAAGGGTGCCCAAGTATTCTCCAAGCTTGATCTCCGTATGGGTTATCATCAGATTCGAATCCGTGAGCAAGATATTCCCAAGACGGCTTTCAGGACAAGCTATGGGTCATATGAATACACTGTCATGTCTTTTGGCCTTGCCAACGCTCCTCCGACGTTCTCTCGCATGATGAACTTCATCTTCAACCCCTACACCAATGACTTCGTGTTGGTCTATCTCGACGACATTCTGGTTTTCTCCAAGAACAAGGAAGATCATGCCAAGCACTTGCGTTTGGTTCTTGACAAGCTCAGGGAACATCAGTTCTACGCCAAGTTCTCCAAGTGTGAATTTTGGCTAGATGAGGTGCTTTATCTTGGTCATATCATCTCTGCCAAGGGCATTGCCGTGAATCCTGAGAAGGTGTTTGCAATTGTGAATTGGGAACCTCCTTAGAACGTGAAGCAACTCCGTAGCTTCCTCGGTCTCGCAAGCTATTGCCGAAGATTCGTTGAAGACTTTTCTAAGATCGCGAAACCTCTCTCAAATCTTCTCCAGAAGCACGTCAAGTACGTTTGGTCTCTGGAGTGTGATATTGCTTTCAACACTTTGAAAGAGAAATTGATCACTGCTCCAGTTCTGACTCCGCCTGATGAATCCAAGCCGTACGAGGTCTTTTGTGATGCCTCTCTCCAAGGTCTCGGTGCAGTACTGATGCAAGAGAAGAAAGTTGTTGCTTATACCTCTCGCCAGTTGAAGCCTAATGAGAAGAACTACCCCACTCATGATCTCGAGTTGGCGGCAGTTGTGCATGCTCTTTTGACTTGGAGACATCTTCTATTGCGAAGAAAAGTGGACATTTTCACTGATCACAAGAGTCTCAAGTACATCTTCACCCAGCCTAATCTCAACCTCAGGCAAACTCGATGGGTTGAAATGATTCAAGAGTATAATACGAGTATCGAGTATACTCCAGGCAAGGCCAATGTGATTGCTGACGCTTTGAGCAGAAAAGCATATTGCAATAGTCTGATTCTCAAGCCTTATCAACCCGAGCTTTGTGAAGCTTTCCGCAAACTTAATCTGCAAGTTTTTCCTCAAGGTTTCCTCGCCAACCTTCAAGTCTCTCCTACCTTGGAGGACCAGATTCACCAAGCCCAGTTTCTTGATGCCATGGTGAAAAAGGTGAAGATTGGGATTGCCAAGAGTCAGTCCAAGTACAAGTGCTACCGCCTTGATGACAAGGACACTCTCTTCTTCGAGGATCGAATTGTTGTACCCAAAGGTGAACTTCGTAAAGTGATCATGAACGAGGCTCACAACTCTCTCCTCTCCATCCACCCTGGGAGCACGAAGATGTATCAGGATCTCAAGCAAACTTATTGGTGGACTCGAATGAAGCGCGAGATCGCTCAATTCGTGAATGAATGTGTCGTCTGCAGAAGAGTGAAGGCAGAACACCAAAGGCCAGCAGGTCTCCTCCAACCTCTTGCCATTCCAGAATGGAAGTTTGACCACATTGAAATGGACTTCGTGACTGGGTTTCCAAAGTCCAAGCGTGGCAATGATGCTATATTCGTTGTCATCGACAAGCTCACCAAAGTGGCTCACTTTCTGCCTATCAAAGAGTCAATCACTGCAGCTCAATTGGCGGAACTCTATACCTCCCGCATTGTCTCTCTGCACGGTATTCCTCAAGTGATATCTTCTGACCGTGGCAGCATCTTTACCTCCAAGTTTTGGGATTCTTTTCAGAAGGCCATGGGCACCAACATCCGCTTCAGCACAGCTTTCCATCCTCAAACAAGCGGTCAAGTCGAGCGTGTCAACCAGATTCTTGAAGATATGCTCAGGGCTTGTGTTATCTCCTTCGGCATGAAGTGGGAGGATTGTCTTCCTTATGCTGAATTCTCATACAACAATAGTTTTCAAGCAAGTTCGGGCAAGGCCTCATTTGAAATTCTGTATGGTAGGAAGTGTCGTACCCCTCTCAACTGGTCTGAAACCGGTGAACTTCAGCTGCTCGGTAATGACTTAATCACAGAGGCAGAAGAAATGTGCAAGGTCATTCGTGATAACCTCAAAGCAGCCCAATCCCGCCAGAAGAGCTACTATGATAGTAAGCACCGTGATTTGGCTTTCGAGATCGGAGATCATGTTTACCTCTGCGTCTCTCCTATGAAAGGGACTCGTCGCTTCCGTATCAAAGGGAAGCTTGCCCCTAGATACGTCGGACCTTTCAAGATTGTCACCAAGAGAGGCGACCTAGCCTATCAACTCGAGCTTCCGTCAAATTTTGCAAATGTTCATGATGTGTTCCATGTCTCTCAGCTCCGAAAGTGCTTCAAGACGCCTGACGCACCGTCAACTTCAAGGACATTGAGCTCCAAGAAGATCTCTCCTATCGTGAGCACCCAGTTGCAATCCTTGAAGAGACTGAACGCAGGACTTGCAACAAGTCAATCAAATTTCTCAAAGTCAAGTGGTCACACCATTCCAACCGTGAAGCTACGTGGGAACGCGAGGATCACCTCCGTTCTGAGTACCCAGAGTTCTTTCAGTCCTAGATCTCGGGACCAGATCCTTTCGTAGTGGTGGAGTGTTGTAACGCCCCAGATATAACTTTCCCAATTTGTACTCCAACTCTTGCCGTTTCCGGCATTAAGTTATATTTATTTCTCGGGTTCGGGTCTTTGTCTCCGTGTGTCGTTTTCGTTTTCATGCATCTCATATCATGTCATCATGTGCATTGCATTTGCATACATGTTCATCTCATGCATTCGAGCATTTCCCCGTTGTCCGTTTTGCATTCCGGCGCTTCGTTCTCCTCCGGTGGCCATTTCTAGCTTTCTTTCGCGTGTGGGGATTAAACATTTCCGGATTGGACCGAGACTTGTCATGCGGCCTTGGTTTACTACCGGTAGACCGCCTGTCAAGTTTCGTATCATTTGGACTTCGTTTGATACTCCTACGGTTAACCGAGGGACCGAAAAGGCCTCGTGTGTGTTGCAGCCCAACACCCCTCCAATTTGGCCCAAAACCCACCAAACTCTGCTCCATCATCTAGAGCGTTCAATCACGATCGCGTGGCCGAAAACCGCACCTCATTTGGACTCTCCTAGCTCCACTTATGCCTATAAATAGCCCCCTCCATTTTCGGATCTCTCCTCCCCCTCGAATCCCTAGTTCAAAAAAAGGGATCTCGCCGCCGACGGACGTGTCCGCGCCAGGCTGGACAACGTCCGCCGCCGCCCCTCGCCCACTCCCCACGCGCCACGTGGCACCGCCTGGCCGCCGCCGCCGCCGGCCCGGGAGGCCCACGCCCGGCCCCCGAGCCCATCGCCTCCTCCACCGCGCGCCCGAGGCCACTGCGCGCCTCTTCCCCGACTCCGGCGACCGGCGCCGCCGCGGGCTTCTTCTCCGCCACCGCACGCCGCCCCGGCCGCCGGCTGCCTCGCCTCGCCGTCTGCACCACGGCGGGCCACCGCCGCCGCGCGGGACGCCGCCCCGCGCCACCTTCTCCTCCTCGCCAAGTCCGGCGAGCCCCCCCTCCAAGTCCGGTGACGACCTCGACGCCTCCGGCCACCGTGGACCCATTGCCGGCGATCTCTTCCTCGAGCAGCTACAGTGCAACCGGATCTAGATCTGGGATTCGTCTACGGTTGACTTTTTGCTCCCGAAACCCTAATTTTCGAGCAAAGTTTGACCTGCCATATCTCCGCATCCGTAGCTCCGATTTGGACATATAGTATATAAAAATGTTCGCCTCGACGAGTACATCATTTCATTCCATTGCATCATTTGCATTTGAGTTCATATTGATGCCCAAAATGCTGCTAGAAGGAGGCTTTGTGAGATAATTGTCATATCTGCTAGTTCATCTTAGACTTTTGTCATTTTTGCCATGATTATTGTGTGCATGTTATGCCTGTGAGTCCTTCATATGATTTTTTAAGCATTTTGTCTTCTTTCCAGAGGTGCAACGCATGCATTTTTAGGATGTGTGTGGTGACTTGTGCAAGCTTGCAAAGTGAGGCACTTGGTAAATCTGTTTTCAGGGACTTAGATGTTTTCACCAAGTCTGGGATTATTTAGTTCATGATGCCATATGTTCAGCTTGTTTCCTAGTGATCCGTGCCTCTTTTGAGGATGATCAGTAAGGGAGTTTTGTTAATCATGTTATGCTCTATCCATCCCTGTCTTTGTTTGCACATGTAGAGTACTCTAGCTTGAGTCAATCGAGCTCTACTTTTGCTTCGTGGTAAATCTGGGTAGATCGTCAACTTGTTTGCGATTTTGCCGATGCTATTGTTATTGATCCGTGCATGCTATGCCATTGTTCTTGCCATGTCTAGCTAGCATTTTGTGCCTTCTTAATGGATATATGCTTGCCTTGCCATGACTTACACCGTAGTGAGTGCATCAAGCTCGTTTACATGCCTTCGTGAGTTAAATTTCAGCATGTCTTAGTTTTCACTAAGTCTGAAAACTGATTGTGCGTGAGCTATGTTCGTGTGCTTGTTAGTATATTTTGTGACCCTTTTGGCCCCAGGTCACTTTGGGACTTTTGATAAGCTTATTGAGTAGCTCCATGCCATGTTCTTACTTTTCATAATCAGGTCATGTATCATGTTGTTTTGCTGCTCCGAAGAGAGCATCGTGGTCTGAAATTTCAGACTAGTGTTAATTTCACTAAGTCTGAAATCTGTTATGCATTTGCGTTTTTGCCATGCTTGTTTGAACCTCATAATGGATGAATTTGGCCGTGGATCAGTGCTAGTGTTTTGTTAAGCATCTTGTGGGCATCCCTGCCATGTATTTTGTTGTCATGTTTGGTGGCTGTAGCATGTTCATTTCGTTGCATGTAGATGCCTACTTGCTGTAAATCGCAGACTGGTGTCATTCTTAAAACGCTTGTCATTTCCAAACCGTAACTCCGATTCCGACGTTCTTTATATCGTTTTCAAGCGATTTCATCCCCTCTACCCAGTAGCACACTTGGTTTTCCAAGTTGAGGCCAGGTTCATGCATTCCCTGTCACGTCTTGCATTTTGCATCCCGCATCGCATCCCGCATAGCATATCATCTTTGCATCTTATTGTTTGAGTTTTGCACGTGGTTGATTGTATCCTTGTTGCTTGTTTGTGTTTTTTGGGTAGAGCCGGGAGACGAGTTCGCTAACGAGGAGCCCGTTGAGTTTTCTTTTGAGGATCCAGTCAACTCTGACAACTGTGCAGGCAAGATGATCATACCCTCGAAATCATTACTATCTTTGCTATGCTAGTTTGCTCGCTCTTTTGCTATGCCAATGCTACGATGCCTACCACTTGCTTGTCAGCCTCCCAATTGCCATGTTCAGCCTCTAACCCACCATTGTCCTAGCAAACCGTTGATTGGCTATGTTACCGCTTTGCTCAGCCCCTCTTATAGCGTTGTTAGTTGCAGGTGAAGATTGGAGTCGTTCCTTGTTGGAACATTTATTTACTTGTTGGGATATCATTATATTGCCATGTTATCTTAATGCATCTATATACTTGGAAAGGGTGGAAGGCTCGGCCTCTCGCCTAGTGTTTTATTCCACTCTTGCCGCCCTAGTTTCCGTCATATCGGTGTTATGTTCCCGGATTGTTGCGTCCCTTACGCGGTTGGGCTATAATGGGAACCCCTTGATACTTCTCCTTGATTAAAGCTTTTCCAGCAATGCCCAACATTGGTTTTACCATTTGCCACCTAGCCTCTTTTTCCCTTGGGTTTCCGGAGCCCGAGGGTCATCTTATTTTAACCCCCCCGGGCCAGTGCTCCTCTGAGTGTTGGTCCAAACTGTCAGCCGCCGGTGGCTACCAGGGGCAACTCTGGGCTGGCCTACCGGAAGTTTAGACAATATGAGTATGCCCTGAGAAAGAGATATGTGCAGCTCCAATCGGGATTTATCGGCACAGTCAGGCGGTGTTGCTGGTCTTGTTTTAACCTGTCGAAATGTCTTGTTGTACCGGGATACCGAGTCTGATCGGTGTGTCTTGGGTGGAGGTCTATTCCTTCGTTGACCATGAGAGCTTGTTATGGGCTAAGTTGGGACCCCCCTGCAGGGATTGATCTTTCGAAAGCTGTGCCCGCAGTTATGGGCAGATGGGAATTTGTTAATGTCCAGTTGTAGATAACTTGAACCTTGATTAATTAAAATGAATCAACTGAGTGTGTTACCGTGATGGCCTCTTCTCGGCGGAGTCCGAGAAGCGGACACGGTGTTGGAGTTATGTTTGCGCAGGTTGCTCTCTAGTTTCTCGCTCGTGCCTTGCCTCCTCTTCTCGCTCTCTTTTGCGAATAAGTTAGCCACCATATATGCTAGTCGCTTGTTGCAGCTCCACTTACATTTACCCCCATCCTACCTATTAAGCTTAAATAGTCTTGATCGCGAGGGTGTGAGATTGCTGAGTCCCCGTGGCTCACAGATTACGATTACACCAGATGCAGGGACAGATGATACAGCTCCAGATGGCGCGCTTGAGCTCAAGTGGGAGTACGACGAGGATTCTCAGCGTTACTATGTGTCTTTTCCTGATGATCAGTAGTGGTGCCCAGTTGGGGTTTGATCGGGACCTATGTCGCTTGTTGGGTTGTCTTTTATTTTGGCGCCGTAGTCGGGCCATGAGTGTTTGGATGATGTATGTTATTTATGTACTTTGATGTGACGTGGCGAGTGTAAGCCAACTATTGTATCTCCCCTTTTATTATATATATTACATGGGATGTTGTGATGATTGCCTAACTTGCGACATTGCTTTCAATGCGGTTATGTCTCTAAGTCGTGCCTCGACACGTGGGAGCTATAGCCACATCGAGGGCGTTACATTAGGCTACCTTGCTGCACTTTACTTACCATTATCATTACTTGTTCGTTACAAATTATCTTGCTATCAAACTACCTGTTACCGACTATTTCAGTGCTTGTAGAAAATACCTTGGAGAAAACCACTTGTCATTTCCTTCTGCTCCTCGTAGGGTTCGAAACTTTTACTTATCGAAAGGACTACGATTGATCCCCTATACTTGTGGGTTATCATAGACAGTTATTCTTGTACATTCTTATCTCATTCAATTATAATCCTCTTCTTTTCACCAAGGTCGGCACACATGGCAGCCATAGCAACGTCGTGCGCACGTGCGGCCACGATTTGCTTCTCTGCAACCAGATGCTACTGACCTCCACGTTATACTGCATGCAAAATGGATGTGGGCGGTGCTTAATTGGAGGACATGACAGTGATTTTGGCGGAAGGTGTCGCACCGTCGTTCGGGGCATGTGGGACGTGGAAGGAGGAGGATGGTGTGGGTGGGGTGCGGATTATCTGACCATATCGATGAGATCGCGTAGCAAGAAGAAGGGGCGGTGGTGAGGAGGTCGCGCAGCAAGAAGGAGGGTCACCGGTGAGGAGGCCGCGCAGCAAGAAGAAGGGTCACCGGCGAGGAGGCGACGCTGCAAGAAGAAGGGTTACCGGCGAGGAGGCGGCACTGCAAGAAGAAGGGTTACCGGCGAGGAGGCGGCACTACAAGAAGAAGGGTAGCCGACGAGGAGGCAACGTTGCAAGAAGAAGGGTCGCCGGCGAGGAGGCTGAGCTGCCAGTAAGCAACTGTGAAGGTTTGAACTTGGAAATCAAGGAGGAATAGTGGAAATGTGGCTTTTGGTGGGAGGGAGGGGCGGGGAGATATATATTTCCGCAGTGGCAGAAAAATTTCACTCGGTGCCGCGAGAAACTAGCGCACAAGTGTGGTTCAAGCGCGGGTGGTGGACTGTAGATTACAAAGCTTCCTGCGTAAGCCAGATAAGATGGTGCGCCAAGATATTTTATATCGCATCCCACACGATTCTTTCTAGTAAACTGTTTGTGGTATACTTGATTTTTTCATTATGTTTTGAAAGACAAAATGGTGTTACGGAGGGAAAGGATGGTGTTTGAGTTGCTAGAACATTTATGTACAGTGAACATGCAACTACGTGAGTGTCGTGAATTATTCCAGGTTCGTTTGGCATTTATATGCATTAATTGAGTTTCTAGGCATTTAATGTGCATAATTCAAATTTGAACTACAAGCAAATTCTCCAGTGCACCAAAGTTTGTTTAAAAATCACATGTGTGTCTTTGGGTGAATTTATAGGTCCCATGCAAGAAATGGGAATGAAATTCAAACATCTGGGCGTCGTGGCTCGACCGGGAACATTGAGAAACTTGATTTTTAAATTCCTGGAAATTCAAAACTTGCCTGAAAATCATGAAACTTGGCATGGTGTCATTTCATGGCACCAACATGCTGTGGTAAAAAAATTGGCCGCATTTGGATAAATTTTGGTATAAGCTTCTTGCAAACGGGAGCTTCTCTCGAGAATACTCGTGGTTCCCAAGGGGGGACATGTCACCTTTGTGTGCAAAATGATATACGCTACCCCATTGATTTTTTACAGAGGCAACATAGAACTATATGAGTGCCGTGTTAAAATTTGGAATTATTCCGGGTTCGTTTGGACTTTTTTATACATTCATTGAATTTCTGGTCATTTAATGTGCATAATTTAAATTTGAACTACAAGCACATGCTCCAGTGCACCAAAGTTGGTTAAAAAATCACATGTGTGTCCTTGGATGAATTTCTAGGTCCCATGCAAGAAATGGGAATGAAATTCAAACATCTGGGTGTCGTGGCTTGGCCAGAAAGATTGAGAAACTTGGTTTTTTAATTCATATAAATTTAAAACACGCCTGAAAATCATGAAACTTGGCATGGTGTCATGACATGGCACCAACATGTTGTGGTAAATTTTTTGGCCGAATTGGGACAAGCTTTGGTATAAGCTTCTTGCAAACAGGAGCTTCTATCGAGAAGGCTCTTCGTTCCGAGAGGGAACATGTCACCCCCGTGTGCGAAATGACATACACTGCCTTCTCCTGCCTTAATTGTTTTACACAGGATTAGACCAAATAGAAGTATCGTGCTAAAATTTGGAATTATTCCGGGTTCGTTTGGCCTTTTTTATACATTAATTGAATTTCTCGGCATTTAATGTGCATAATTCAAATTTGAACTACAAGCACATGCTCCAGTGCACCAAAGTTGGTTGAAAAATAACATATGTGTCATTGGGTGAATTTGTAGGTCCCATGCAAGAAATGAGAATGCAATTCAAACATCTGGGCGTCGTGCTTTGGCTGGAAATATGGAGAAACTTGTTTTTTTAATTCCTGTAAATCTAAAACACGCCTAAAAATCATGAAACCTGGCATGGTGTCATGACATGGCACCAACATGTTGTGGTAATTTTTTTGGCCGAATTGGGACAAGCTTTGGTATGAGCTTCTTGCAAACTGGAGCTTCTATCAAGAAGGCTCATGGTTCCGAGAGGGAACATGTCACCTCCTGTGCGAAACGATAGGCACTGCCTTCTCCCGCCTTGATTTTTTACACAGCCAACTTAGACCAAATAGGAGTTTCGTGCCAAATTTTGGGCATTTAATGCACATAAATTAAATTTGAAGTACAAGCGCATGCTCCAGTGTGCAAAAGTTAGTTGGAAAATCATTTATGTTTACTTGGGAGAACTTCTAGGCCCCATGGAAGAAGTGGAAATGGAATTCAAATATCTGGGCGTCTTGGCTCGGCCGGAAAATCGAGAAACTTGGTTTTAAAATCCCCGTAAATCCAAAACTCGCCTAAAAATCATGAAACTTGGCATGGTGTCATGACATGGCACCAACATGTTGTGGTAATTTTTCTGTCTGATTTGCGAAGGCGAACACATTAACAATCAACAAAGTCATTTTGGAACAAGTGTTGTCATGTTACAAATCAGAAACACAAGTATTATTGAAACCATGGGCGTTCTAGTTACCAATTACATGCCATAACGCGTCCCCCTTTTTATTGGCTAGTAGGTGCCGTGCGAGGTAGCTATTTGAGTACGGGAGGCGTGTGATCAGACCCCCGTGCGTGCTCATCAGGAGGAGAGCCCTTTGACCTCTATTTGCTGCCCACCTCCCTCCCAATGTCTCCATTAATGGCACCAGATCCCCTGTTTCACGGCGTGGCTATGTCTCACTCGACTGAGATTTAAGAGAAAAAAGGAAATCTGAAAGAAAGTTCTGCACAGATCTTGATGTAAGATCTGACGGACCTATATAGCATCGACTGTGACTTATAGCAAGACTGATGAATATAAGGATGATGATAGTGGATAATAATCGTCTTATATATTTAGGAAGATAATTTAAAAAGCCACATGCGGCAACGCCCGAAATACACAAGGGCAAAAGAAGAAGGAAGACAACGATCTGGCTCGCTGATCTCTACTTTCTTGATGCGTTGTTGTAGGCCGCGGGAACTAGTCTTCACGGCGAGCGGCGATGAGCTATTTCGTGTCCTCAAGACTCTACTTGAGAGCATCCACGTATTCCTCCAGCAGCCTTTTGCGCTTGATGCGGAGCATGGCATTCTCATCCGTAAATTTCTCGACGATGATGCCGGTCCTCTTCAACAAGGCAGTGGTCTCCTCCTGCTGCTCCGCACTTCCAACAATCTTCGCCCTAAGCAGGTTGCACTCGGCCCTGAGCTTCACATTGCCCTCACTTAGTTGCCGGATGACGCCGGTAGCCTGTTCAAACGAGGCTTTCATGTCGACCTGCAACCTCGCCCAGCCAGAGATCTGGTCCATCTGGCTATGGACGATCACATTCATGCGCCTGTAAGAGTCCTCTTCTACCCGCGAGACATTTTCCCAGGCCGCTGCGGCGCGGGAGGATATCTCTGCTGCATTCGCGGCGCGGTGGGACATCTCTGCTTCTTCCGCGGTGCGGCCGGACGAGTCAGCTGCATGGACGGGGCGGCGGGACCTCCGTGTTGCTTAGGAGGCACGGCTAGACCTCTGTGCTGCTACGGCCGCGCAGTGGGACATGTCGGCCGCTTTCACGGTGAGGCGTGACATCTGTCGTGCTTCCGCTTCCATGCTTGCCTCTCCCTGGTGGTAATCTCTTGACCCAGAACTCACGCTGGCCATGGCAGACGCAAGGGAACGATGATGAATGACTTATTTGTTTTTGTGGATGGGGAGATGAGGAGGAATGTGCAGTCATCTTGGAGTAGTAGTATTTATAACCGAGTACTAATACACTCCTAAGTGGGAAACCATTTAGGTTTTGATCGATGTGAACATGTTTGCAATTAAATATAGCGTGGTACTAATTTGGAATGTGACATGACGCAGGCTCAAAATTTATTGATGGTTATATAATTTCTAAGTGCGGCACTATTCCCGAACGTCGTAACATGGGCACGCTTTCTCGGCCGCGTACGTGGCGTTTGCACCATAGGATGGACCGCAATAGGCAATGTCAGCACACGTCTTATTCGAATAACCGTGCGTGCTCATTATTACCATCGCGCATGCTTCTTTTAATTAGAATGTGTGCCTGTCTAGCGCACACACATTGATCTGTCTAACTATTTCTGTTTGTTGTGGATAATCGCAAACAATTCATCCATGTGAAGTGTATGCCGTTAATGGCAGACGCTTTGATCTGGCTGAACATTTCTGTTCTGTTGCCTAATCGCAAATAGTTAATCCTTCTGAAGCGTATGCCCTCAATCACACACACCTTTATTTAGCTGTTCGTTTCTGTTGTTCTGCCTCATCATAAACTGTTATTTCGACTGAACTGTATGCCGTATATCGCACACGCCTTCATATGGCTACCCGTTTCTATTCTTCTTCCTCATTGCAAACAGTTAATTGAACTAAATTGTATGCCCTACATCGCACATGCAACTAAAATCGGAACCGTGTTTGATGGCTTTGCCATCGCAAATGTTTTGTATCTTTTTTGATGGGTTTTTTACACCACCATTTGCGATTAATGCATCGCACACAGTTTCGTCAAAGGGTCTATGATTGTAGTGTCGCGTTAGCAGCATCCTGCAGTAGTATTAAGATCAATAATGCTGAAGGCACTAATCCAAAGGTGATTAATGGGCAAAGAATTAAGCACTATATCTCAGGTACACCTATTAATGTTGAAATTAATATTGTCCAAACCATGACACCAGAAGAATACATAAGAGAAACCTTCCAGAACACCCAGAACCCTAAAAAAGAGGAGGTGTGTGATAAGGTAAGTAAACGGACTCCGAAAAATCCGCAAAAATATTTTTTTGTCAGTTTTGGAATATTACAAAATTTTGGAAAATAAGAAACAACCAGGAAGACAACCAAGATGAGCACAATACACCAGGGCACGCTTGCCTTACCCGGTGCGCCCTGGTCGGTTGTGCCCCCCTCGGGAACCTTGCCGACTCCGTTTTCGTTCCGTATTGCTTGTTTCCCAAGATAAAAAATCTTTATATACCCCCCTGACATATTGACCACCGCATCATGAAGAAATCCTTTGTTCTTGTTTCGTGATGTTTTTCTAACAAATCTGAAAATATGTCGTATCAAGACTCGGAGGGAGAGAGCTATGTCGCAGACTATATTGCAAACCCAAAGGTTTATGGGGATGTGGAGCGCTACAGTTGGACCACGAAAGAAGAAGAATATTATGGCTTGAAGGGAACGTAGGAGACAAGCTCAGATGAAGATGAAGCCCCTACCTCAACTTGGGGACATGCACGTGGAATTCAAGAAGTCAAGCCTTCCTAATAATGCAAAGAAACCTAAGATCCAGTTTATCCCTTTTCTTCTTCTACAGGAAAACAAGCAAGCATTATGCGAAAAGATATTAAGGATTGAGTAGGAGGTCGATGACTTGAGGGAGGAAAATTCCATCCTCAAGCGTAAGCTGGAGAAGTATGCTACCACTTCGTCACCACCACCATCATCATCTTCCCCACCAAAGGAGACTTGAGTACTTGGTATGGGCATTCCCCCTGGCTTGCGCCAAGCTTGGGGGAGGAGCCCCGGTATTGTATAACCATCACCTTTATCACCTTTACTTTTCTTGGTTCGATCTTTAGTTTTCTCATGAATTAGTTGAATAAAAGTTTAGCATGGTTTATTTTTGAGTCTTAGTTTCGTGATCTATCTATCTATGTAATTGAGTGAGAATTATATAACAAAGTTTACTTTGAGTTTTGCTTATTTACTTTTATGCTTCAAACAAAATAAGAGAAAATAATGAAAAAGATCATATGCTATTCTTGTGTTAAGTAATGACATCACATAAGGAAAAGTACAAGTGGTAAAATTTGTTGAAAGTTGACAAACATAGCATTGGTCAATGATGCAACTCATGAAAGAATTAATAAGGGAAGAGAAGATTCACATGCAAATACACTATCTTGGACATCTTTTATGACTGTGAGCCCCCGTCAATTATTATATGCCAAAATTGTTGACGTTGGACAAGGAAGATAACATAATGATTTATATTTGTTAATATTCACATAGAAGTTATATTGGTTCAACATGTGGGCTTGGTCACTATCTTTTCTAGCCAAAAATCTGCACTAAGTAGAGATACTACTTGTGCATCCAAAAACCCTTAAATCCAAACTCTTATTTTTGAGAGTCCACCATACCTACCTATGGATTGAGTAAGATCCTTCAAGTAAGTTGTCATCGGTGCAAAAAGGCAATAAAAATTGCTTCTAAATGTGTTTGATCATTTAGTGTAAGAGAAAATTGAGTGTTGTACAAACTTGTGATGGCAAAGTAATAAAAGCGACAGACTGCATAATAGGTTGCTATCATAAGGGGCAATATAACATGACGTTCTTTTGCATTAATATATTGAGCACACAAACCAAAAAGCACATGACAACCTCTGCTTCCCTCTACGAAGGGCTTATCTTTTACTTTATGTATTCACTTTTATGCAAGAGTCAAAGTATTCTCCTCTATTCCTTTTTATCTATTCTTTTTGCAAGCATCATGTGGTGGGGAAATATATAGGCACATATATCCATTTCGATATGAGTGAGCATGAGTTATTATTGTTGACATCACCCTTGAGGTGAATAAGTTGGGAGGCAAAACTATAAGCCCCTATCTTTTTGTGTGTCCGGTTGAAACTTTTTGCTCATGTGTATGCGGTGAGTGTTAGCAATCATAGAAGGTTAAATGATAGTTTAGTATGTGGACTTGCCAAAAGGCTCCGATACGAGACCCTTCCTAAAAGTATGATGAATTGTAGTTACAAAGTTGATTGAGAACATAGTTTGTTGGTTTTCAATAGAGTTTATTATTTTACTTCGATGTTGTGATGGATTGTTACTTGTTCATGAGAAGTTATATGATAACGTTATGTGATAAGGTTTTGTAATAAAGTTTGCTTCTATTATAATAATAAGCATGATGCTACTATGTCTGTATTTTGTTTTTATCGACACCTCTCCCTCTAAGCATGTGGGCATGCTTTTTGATATCAGTTTTTTGCTTGAGGACAAGCGAGGTCTAAGCTTGGTGGAGTTGATACATCCATTTTGCATCATGTTTTTCTACTATCATTTATAATGTTTTTATGCATAATAATGCTTTATGGAGTAATTCTAATGCCTTTTCTCTAATAATATGCAAGGTACACACAAAGAGGGAGAATACCCGCATCTGGAATTTTGGACCCGAAGAAGCTACGCCAGGACACCTATTCAGCACATCTCCAAATGAGCTGAAAATTTACGGAGAATTATTTTGGAATATATGAAAAATACTAGAGCAAATAACTACCGGAGGGGGCCACCTGGTGACCACAAGACACTAGGGTGCACTAGTTCCCCCAGGCGTGCCCTGATGGGTTGTGGCCAGCCCAGCCCACCTCTAGTGCCTATCTTCTGGTATATAAGTCATTTTAACTTAGAAAAAAAATAAAGAGAGGACTTACGGGACAGAGCAACGTCGTCTCGAGGCAGAACTTGGGCAGGAGCAATTTTGCCCTCCGGCAGAGCGATTTCGCTGGGGGGACTTCCCTCCCGGAGGGGGAAACCAAAGCCATCGTCATCACCAACAACACTCTCATCTTTGGGAGGCCAATCTGCATCAACATCTTCAACATCACCATCTCCTCTCAAACCCTAGTTCATCTCTTGTGTTCAATCTTTGTACCGGAACCTCAAATTGGTACCTATGGGTGACTAGTAGTGTTGATTACATCTTGTAGTTGATTACTATATGGTTTATTTGGTGGAAGATTATATGTTCAGATCCATTATGCTATTTAATACCCCTTTGATCTTGAGCATGAATATTACTTGTGAGTAGTTACTTTTGTTCTTGAGGCCACGGGAGAAATCATGTTGCAAGTAATCATGTGAATTTGGTATTCGTTCGATATTTTGATGATATGTATGTTGAGATTTTCTTAGTGGTGTCATGTGAACGTCGAGTACATGACACTTTACCATATTTGGGACTAAGGTAATGCATTGTGGAGTAGTTATTATATGATGGGTTGCTAGAGTGACAGAAGCTTAAACCATGGTTTATGCGCTACTTCGTAAGGGGCTGATTGGATCCAAATGTTTAATGCTATGGTTAGATTTTATCTTAATAGTTTTCTCGTAGTTGCGGATGCTTGTGAGGGGGTTAATCATAAGTGGGAGGCTTGTTAAAGTAAGTACAACACCCAAGCACTGGTGCACCCACATATCAAATTATCAAAGTAGCGAACACGAATCAAACCAACATGATGAAAAAGACTAGATGAAATTCCCGTCTGCCGTCGAGAACACTTTGCTTATTATAAGAGACTGTTTTGGCATGTCCTTTGCCACAAAAGGATTGGGCTACCTTGGTACACTTTACTTACCGTTACTGTTACTTGTTCGTTACAAATTATCTTGTTATCAAACTACATGTTACCGACTATTTCAGTGCTTGCAAAAAATACCTTGGTGAAAACCACTTGTCATTTGCTTTTGCTCCTCATTGGGTTCGACACTCTTACTTATCGAAAGGACCACGATTGATCCCCTATACTTGTGGGTCATCATAGACAGTTAATATTGTATATTCTTATCTCATTCAATTATAATCCACTTCTTTTCAAAATATATATGAACACATTCATGGAACCAGCTGACGAGATTCCAATGCAGAGCATGACCCTGAAGGGAGACACTGAATTCCCAAGAGCGCTAAAAGATATCATGTTAGGCATGGGATTGCAAGGAGAAGTAGTATACAAAGGATTTCCAGTCTGGCATGATGGAAGGATGTTGTTTTGTGCAACTGCACATGTATGCCCATCAAGGAGACAACCATGAGGCCAGAGGACTTCATGTCATCACTGTAGGGAAACGTAGCATGCAATTTAAAAAAAATTCATATGCTCACACAAGATCTATCTAGGAGATGCATAGCAATGAGAGGGGGAGAGTATGTCCACGTACCCTCCTAGACAAAAAGCGGAAGCGTTTGACAACGCGGTTGATGTAGTCGAACTTCTAGCTCCGACCGATCAAGCACCGAAAGTACGACACCTTCGATTTCTACACACATTCAACTCGATAACATCCCTCGTCCTCTTGATCCAGCAAAGGTGTTGCGGAATATAATGAGTTTTGTCAGCACGATGGCGTGGTGACGGTGATGGTGAAGTGATCTGCGCAGGGCTTCGCCTAAGAACTATGAAGATATGACTGGAGGCGTAAACTATGGAAGGGGGCGCCGCACACGGCTAAAAATTGTTGGTGTGTGTTCTAGGCGCCCCCTCCCCACGTGTATATAGGTGGGAGGGGGAGGGCTTCCATGGGGCGCCCCAAGTAGGAGGAATCCTACTTGGGGGCCTATCCCAATTCATCCTCCCCCCTTCCTTATTTCTGGAGAGAAAGAGGGAAGGGGGAAGGGAGAAAGGAAAGGGGGGGGGAACCCCCCTTGATCATTCTCCAATTCGCATGCCTAAGGGAGGGCGCGCCACCGCTTGTGGGCTGGTGTGCTCCCCTCTTATGGCCCATATCTTCCCCCAGGGGTTTCGGCAACCCCCTCGGCACTCCGAAAAATACCCAATACTATCCGGAACACTTACAGTGTCTGAATACCATCGTCCTATATATCAATCTTTACCTCTCAACCATTTTGAGACTCCTCGTCATGTCAGTGATCTCATCCGGGACTCCGAACAACATTCGGTCACCAAATCACATAACTCATATAATACTAAATCGTCATCGAACGTTAAGCGTGTGGACCCTACGGGTTCGAGAACTATGTAGACATGACTGAGACACCTCTTCAGTCAATAACCAATAGCGGAACTTGTATTCTCATATTGGCTCCTACATATCCTACGAAGATCTTTATTGGTCAAACATTATGACAACATACGTTATTCCCTTTGTCATTGGTATGTTACTTGCCCGAGATTCGATCGTCGGTATCTACATACCTACACTACAAAAAAAAGACACATCCGTGACATTTTGGGCCGAACGAATTTTTTTGTCATACATATGACACTTCTATGATGATAATTGTGACAAAACCTGGTATCATCATAGATGTGGTGGGCTCCTACTTCGATGACAAAAAATCATGACAGAAAATGGGCTTTTCGTCCTGGGCAGGCCGGAGACGCAGCTGCATGACATTCTTTGGGTCGTCCATGACGGGAAAACCGTGGTAGAAGAGAGGGGGGATTTCGGGGAGTTCCCGGTTACGGTCGGAGGTCGGGGGCCGAGCGATGCGCGTTTCTCTCGTACACGTACGCGCGTTTGTGCGAGGCGTTGGCTCTAACTGAACCCAAGCGAGGAGTTGGGCTCTAACTGAACCCGAGCGATTGCATTGTAGGCTACGTGTTACTGAACCCGAGCGATCGATCGATGGCTATTAACTGAACCCGATCGAGTGATTCCTTTGCTACTGCTACTAACTGAAGCCGATCGATGCTGCCTCTGGATGAACAGTGAGTGTTGCGCGGGGGGGGGGGGGGGGGTTCGATGAACAGTTCCCGGTGGGGGTGGATGAACAGGACCCCGTGGTGTTGCCTCTAGATGAACAGGACCCCGATCGATCGAGCCGGTTGGGGCTGGATGAACAGGACCCCGTGGAGGGCTAGATGAACAGGACCACCCCGTGGAGGGCATGATGAACAGTATACGGTGGAGGGCAGGATGAACAGTAGCCCGTGGAGGGGTGGTTGAACAGGAGCCCGTGGAGAGGGCCAGTTGAATAGTAGCCGGTGGAGTAGCGTGCGGTGGAGGCTGGATGAACAAGAGCCCGTGGATGAACAGTCGCGGGTGGAGGCTGGAAGAGGTCGACGGTGGATGAACAGTAGCTCGTGGAGGCTGGAGGGGGTCGACGGTGGAGATGAACAGTATCCCGTGGAGTCCTGTTTTGCGGTATGCCACACCCCTCCCGATGAATAGGACCCCCGTTTCGACCGTAGCGCTCCAACACAAGTCCGTTTCGTCTGTTTTGCGGTACGCCACACCCTTCCCGATCAACAGGACCCCCGTTTCGACCGTAGGAGGTCCGTTTCCTCCGTTTTGCGGCACGCCAGACCCCTCCCGATCAACAGGATCCAGTTTCAAACGTGGCCAGTCGAACACAAGGCCGTTTCCTCCGTTCTACGGTATGCCAGGCCTCGTTTCCATCGCCTGCTCTGTCCAAGCCCTCCCGATGAACACGACGCATTCCGTTGCCTCCCCATGAACACGACGCATTCCGTTGCCTCCCCATGAACACGACGACGACGCCGTTTCTCCGTTCTGACCCGGCCATGTACATGAGCCCTCGCCGTACGTATGTGCGAGTAGGCGTTCGAGACCCCGCCCGTATGTACACATACGTGGTCGTATTTTCTTTCCTGCACCCTGGCCGCTGTACGTACGTGTACATGCTACGTGCGCGCCTCTACTACGACACGTGCACGCCACTACATCGACCAGTATGTACGTACACGTTCGTGACCAGAATGACAACGCTACGTACGCTTCGACCAGGTGGGTCCCGACTGTTAGGCACTTCCTTGCCTGCAAAGATGTAGCTGGTGGGTCCCAGCAGTCAGGGGGCAAATCGTACGTACTTCCTTGCGTGCGAAGATGTAGCTGGTGGGTCCCAGTAGTCAGGGGGAAATGTTTTTTTCGCGAAATACAGTGGCCCGTCCGGTGGGTCCCAGTTGTCAGGTGAAGGAATCATTATTTTCCGTGTAATAAGGAGGCACTTCCTTGCTGCGGCCGTGGACCCAGCTGTCAGCCTCTCCATGTACAGTCCATGTCCGATGGAAGTCGTTCCTTGACCACGTTGACCACGCCGCGCCGAGAGCACCAGGGCGGTGGACGATGGCGAGGCCTAGGAAGGGGACGACACGGAGGTAGGGAAGACTCGGCAGTTGTTTCCCACGCGGAGGGGAGTACGACTGTACGAGGGTTTACTGGTTCGTCTGCCGTCGCCGGAGAATAACAGCATATGTGGGTGAGTAGAGGGATGGCTAGGCCAGCGATGGGAGTACGGTCGGGCGGTGAGGCCTGCGCAGCAGCACAGACCACCGCGAGGAGGAGGGAACAGGCAGTCCCGCCGGCGCTTGTTTGAGTGGCTGGAGCAGGAGTGCTTGTGCGTCAGCCTTTTTTTTAAGAAAGCCTCAAATCTGTGGAAAACAGCATACAACCCATCTGCCATTATTTCTAATAATTTACAGCCAATATGCTTATTCTTAAGGTTTTTTTGGAGCCCATATTCTTTTTGTTAGCATCACAGCCCATATTGTGGCAACGGTTAAAAAATTATACGAAATTTTGCATATTTCAGTGCGGTCCGAACTGTTTTTAATCATGAAATTTTGAGTCACATTCAAACTGAGTTTAAAAATAAATGTATATCAATATAAAATCCAACAAATTCTCCACGCATAAAAATTAATATAATTTAAAATCTTGAAATGAAAAAAAACATATTTGAAACTAATTGCCGGTTTGATGTGTTTCAAAAATGTACAACCCATTTCTCATTACTGATGGGCCATTTTCTCGACCAGCCGACTGAAAGCTCTCCTTGTCTTGAAATATTTGCAGCCCAACAGGCCTGACAAAGCGACTTACTTGGCAAATCACAAAAAAAACTGGGTTGTGGCTGTGGACCCAGTTGTCAGCCTCTCCACGTACAGTACTCTTCCGATGGAAGTCGTTCCTTGACCACGTTGACCACGCCACGCGGAGAGCACCACGGCGGTGGATGACGGCGAGGCCTAGGAAGGGGACGACGCGGTAGTGGAAGCCCGCGCAGAGAGGACTACGAGGGTTCACTGGTTCGGCTGCGGTGTGAGGCTGCCGTCGCCGCAGGGCCTGGCCAGCGGTGGGAATAGTAGGGGACAGTGAGGCCTCTGCGGCAGCACAGCCGGCCGCGGGAGGCAGGAGCATGCGGCACGACCGGCGCTGCTTTGGGCGGCTGGAGCAAGAAGACCAGAGGTTGAAGAAGCACTACGGCCGTTGGATGGACATCGTACGGTCACTGGAGCTAGAATCGTTCATATTGACTAAGTTAACAAAGCCCTTTGTCCCCGTCAACTTAGTAGGCCCACAAGTCAGCCTCCAGCAAGGTGGGTTCCAGCTAGCCGGGGGAGTATTCATTTTTTTGTGCGTAATAAGGAGGCACTTCCGGTGGGTCCGAGCTGACAGCGGGGAGGGGGACGTTTTTTCGCGAAATACGGTGGCCCGTCCGGTGGGTCCCAGCAGTCAGGGGGAAAAGATTTTTTTCGCAAAATACTGGTGGCCCGTACGGTGGGTCCCTGCCGTCAGGTGAAGGAATAATTATTTTGCACATAATAAGGAGGCACTTCCTTGCTGCGGCCATGGACCCAGCTGTCAGCCTCTCCATGTACAGTCCACGTCCAATGGAAGCCGTTCCTTGACCACGTTGACCACACCGTGCCGAGAGCACCAGGGCGGTGGATGACGGCGAGGCCTAGGAAGGGGACAACACGGAGCCGGGGAAGACGCGGCAGTGGATTCCCACGCATAGAGGAGTACGAGGGTTCACTGGTTCGCTGCGGTGTGAGGCTGCCGTCGCCACAAAATAACAGGGGGTTTGGGTGAGTAGAGGGATGGCCTGGCCAGCGATGGGAGTAGTAGGGGGTGGTGAGGCCTCTGCCGCATCGTAGCCGGCCACGGGAGGCAGGAGCACGAGGCATGACTGGCGCTAGTTTGGGCGGCTAGAGCAAGAAGACCAGAGGTTGAAGAAGCACTACAGCCATTGGATGGACATCGTACGGTTACTTGAGCTAGAATCGTGCATATTGACTAAGTTGACAAAGCCCTCCGTCCCCGTCAACTTAGTAGGCCCACAAGTCAGCCTGCCACTAAGGTGGGTCCTAGCTAGCAGGGGGTGTTCATTTTTTGTGCGTAATAAGGAAGCACTTCTGGTGGGTCTGAGCTGACAGCAGGGGGAACGTTTTTTCGCGAAATACGGTGGCCCGTCGGGTGGGTCCCAGTAGTCAGGGGCAAATGTTTTTTCGCGATATACTGGTGGGCGTCCGGTGGGTCCCTGCTGTGAGGTGGAGGAACAATTATTTTCCGCATAATAAGGAGGCACTTCCTTGTGGCTGCCGTGGACCCAACTGTCAGCCTCTCCACGTACAATATTCTTCCGATGGAATCCGGTCGTTGACCACATTGACCACGCCGCACCGACAGCACCACGGCGGTGGACGACGGAGAGGCCTAGGAAGGGGACGACGAGGAGCCGGGGAAGACGCGGCAGTGGATGCCCACGCGGAGAGGAGTACGAGGGTTCACTGGTTCGGCTGCGCTGCCGTCGCCGCAGAATAACAGGGGGTGTGGGTGAGTGGAGTGGAGGGATGGCCTGGCCAGCGGTGGGAGTAGTATGGGGGCGGTGAGGCCTCTGCGGCAGCACAGCCGGCCACGGGAGGCAGGAGCAGGTGGCATGACCGGCGCTGCTTTGGGCGGCTGGAGCAAGAAGACTGGAGGTTGAAGAAGCACTACGGCCGTTGGATGGACATCATACGGTCAGTCGAGCTAGAATCGTGCATATTGACTAAGTTGACAAAGCCCTTCGTCCCCGTCAACTTAGTAGGCCCACTATACTGGGTCCCAGCTAGCAGGGGGAGTATTCATTTTTTTGTGCGTCATAAGGAGGCACTTCCTTGCATGCAAAGATATAGCTGGTGGGTCCGAGCTGTCAGCGGCGGTAATGTTTTTTTCATGAAATACAGAGGCCGTTTCGGTGGGTCCCAGATGCCAGGTGGAGGAAATCATTATTGTGCGCGTAATAATGAGGCATTTCCTTGCGTGCGGCCGTGGACCCAGCTGTCAGCCTCTCCACGTACAGTCCACTTCAGATGCATGTCGGTCGTTGACCACGCTAACCACGCCACGCCGAGAGCACCAGGGCGGTGGATGACGGTGAGGCCTAGGAAGGGAACAACACAGAGGTAGGGAAGACTCGACCGTTGTTTTTGTTTCCCACGCGAAGGGGAGTACGACTGTACGAGGGTTTACTGGTTCGTCTAACGTCGCCGGAGAATAACAGCAGGTGTGGGTGAGTAGAGGGATGGCTAGGCCAGCGATGGGAGTAAGGTGGGGCGGTGAGGCCTGCGCGGCAGCACAGCCGGCCGCGGGGAGGAGGGAGCAGGCAGTCTCGCCGACGCTTGTTTGAGCGACTGGAGCAGGAAGAGCAGAGATTGAAGAAGCACGGTGGTCGTTGGATGGACATCCAACCGTATATATGCCATCTGGGGAAAGCCTCAAATCTGTGGAAAACAGCATACAACCCATCTGCCATTATTTCAAATAATTTACAGCCCATTTGCTAATTCTTACGGGGTTTTTTGGAGCCCATATTCTTTATGTTAGCATTACAGCCCATATTGTGGCCAAGGCTAAAAAATTATACGAGATTTTGCATATGTCGGTGCGATCTGAACTGTTTTTAATCCCGAAATTTCGAGTCACATTCAGACTGATTTTAAAAATAAATTTATATCAATATAAAATCCAATAAATTGTCCACGCATAAAAATCAATGCAATTTAAAATCTTGAAATGAAAAAAAGATATTTGAAAATAATTGCCGGTTTGATGTGTTTTAAAAATGTACAACCCATTTCTCATTACTGATAGGCCATTTTCTCGGCCAGCCGAATGAAGCTCTCCTCGTCTTGAAAGATTTGCAGCCCAGCAGGCCTGATAAAGCGACTTACTTGACAAATCACAAAAGAACCGGGCTAGCCATTTTCAGAAAGAAAAAAACTACTGGGCTGGTCTGTGGTAAACATAAAAGAAAAGGCTGTCTAGACAGGCCAGAGTGTCCCGCACAGCCCAGTTGACACCCTGCTTCCATCTCAAAAACAAATTAGATAAATGCCACTCCAATTATGGCGATTCATAAAAATGCCACTGCAATTTCCAAACTTTGAAAAATGCCACCGCAATTTTTGCAAACTTTGAAAAACGCCACTGCAGTTTGCAAGCTTTGAAAAACGCCACTCCAGACTTCGAAAAATGCCACTAGAAATGGCATGAAATGGCATTCTTCAAAGTTTGGAAATTGCAGCGGCATTTCTCGGATACACCAGATTTGGAGTGGGACTTATCAAATTAACCCCAAAAAATAACTGGGCGAGCTGTTGGGTCCCTGGTGTCAGCCGCTCGTTGTGCAATTCTCTCGTTTATTGACTACGTTGACAATGGCATGGGACCCAGATGTCAAAAATCAACTAGGAGGAGCCATTTTTTATTGGCTTGAAATAAGGAGGCACTTGCTTGTGTACTGCCATGACCTTGGCGGGTCCCTGCTGTCATCCTCTCCACATACAGTACCAGTTAGTCATGCTTCAAAACTGATTGGCACGCCACTAAAAAAATAAAGGTCGATAACTAATGCAGCACCTCGGGCCAACGCGGCCAGATCGAATTTTGCACGAGAAATTATACACCATGTTTCATTGACGTGTGGTCCCGTTCCAACATATCAGTGAGACGACGGCGAGTAGTAGGAGTATTTCTGAACGGACGTGTAGGCTGGGCGCCTCTTCGTGAACCATGGCAAACTCGCAACCGTCCACCGACTCTTCGCCTTTCCCTCTCGATTTGGAACTGCTGTTGCACGCTCTTCCTCTCCCTCCTCCATTTTCCTTTAGCCCTTCACCCTTTCTTCTGCCATTGTTCGATCGTCTTCTCCATGGAGGGAACATGCCGGAAACTACCCCGTTATTCTTGCCCCGATCTGAAAGATGACGTGGTGGAGGAACTCATTGAACGGTGTGACATCATGACCTCGGCTTGCATGGCAGGTTCGTTCAAGCCCATTCTCGACTCAACTAATAACATCATTACAAAGAACCCAAGAGTCAAGGAGCGGTTTGATCTCCCCTATCTTCTTCGCCGTGACCCTGATGACTGGTGCCGGCACGACGGAGGCCTCGCCCTGTGCCAGTTGATGCCGCTTGATAATGATACGTATGATGTTAAGATGCCATCGCTCGAGGGCAAGGCTTGGGCGGGCGCAAATGGAGATTGGGTTGTTTACATTGGGTCGAACTGCGAGTGGGAACTAGTGAATGTGTACACTCGTCACCGGGTTCCACTTCCAAAAATCTCATCACACTGCCCAAAGGTTGAGCACACCGGTAATGTACGCGCGTTCAAATACGATCATGGTGACTGTCTTCTACGGAAGATAGCAATTTGTCGAGTTCCCAACCGCTCTTGGAATTACAACAACTATGAAGTTGTTGCTATCTTCGACAAGCATTTTGCCATCCTTAGTGGTTTGACTCGATGGACATTGCTCAAAAATCAGTTTCTGTGCACGAATGAGTACTGTGATGCAATTCAATACGAGGGCCTTGTGTTTGCTGCCACCACTCGTGGCACTCTTTTTGCATGTTATCCTCGTAGTTTCGGTATGTTTGTCTTCCACCGTAATTATAATTGTTTCATCCACATGCATGCGGCTTAGCAAGTTTCCCTTTACTAATTAACCTTCTTCTTGTGTTTCCAAGGTCCTGTGAACATCCCACCACCTATACTTGAAAATTTTTATAACCAAGGGGGAGATGCCGATGGTGATGATCACGAGAAGCGCCCATATACTCTGTGGCTGTCGGGGTAAATAGCCATGGGTAGCCCATGTGACGCCCCCGATTTAATCATACACTAATCACACACGCAAACGTGTACGATCAAGATCAGGGACTCATGGGAAGATATCACAACACAACTCTACAAATAAAATAAGTCATACAAGCATCATATTACAAGCCAGGGGCCTCGAAGGCTCGAATACAAGAGCTCGATCATAGACGAGTCAGCGTAAGCAACAATATCTGAGTACAGACATAAGTTAAACAAGTCTGCCTTAAGAACGCTAGCACAAACTGGGATACAGATCGAAAGAGGCGCAGGCCTCCTGCCTGGGATCCTCCTAAACTACTCCTGGTCGTCGTCAGCGGGCAGCACGTAGTAGTAGGCACCTCCGGTGTAGTAGGAGTCGTCATCGACGGTGGCGTCTGGCTCCTGGGCTCCAACATCTGGTTGCGACAACCAGGTAGAAGGAATAGAGGGAAGAGAAGGAGAAAGCGACCGTGAGTACTCATCCAAAGTACTCGCAAGCAAGGAGCTATACTACATATGCATGGGTATCAAATGGAATAAGGGTATCATATGTGGACTGAACTGCAGAATGCCAGAATAAGAGGGGGATAACTAATCCTGTCGAAGACTACGCTTCTGGCAGCCTCCGTCTTGCAGCATGTAGAAGAGAGTAGACTGAAGTCCTCCAAGTAGCATCGCATAGCATAATCCTAACCGATGACCCTCCCCTCGTCGCCCTGTGAGAGAGCGATCACCGGTTGTATCTGGCACTTGGAAGGGTGTGTTTTATTAAGTATCCGGTTCTAGTTGTCATAAGGTCAAGATACAACTCCGGGTCGTCCTTTTACCGAGGGACACGGCTATTCGAATAGATAAACTTCCCTGCAGGGGTGCACCACATACCCCAACACGCTCGATCCCATTTGGCCGGACACACTTTCCTGGGTCATGCCCGGCCTCGGAAGATCAACACGTCGCAGCCCTACCTAGGCACAACAGAGAGGTCAGCACGCCGGTCTAAATCCTATGGCGCAGGGGTCTGGGCCCATCGCCCTTTGCACACCTGCACGTTGCGTACGCAGCCGGAAGCAGACCTAGCCTAGTGGCTTTCCAATCCAATCCGGCGCGCGCCACTCAGTCGCTGACGTCACGAAGGCTTCGGCTGATACCACGACGTCGGGATACCCATAACTGCTCCCACGTAGATGGTTAGTGCGTATAGACCAAATGGCCAGACTCAGATCAAATACCCAGATCTCGTTAAGCGTGTTAAGTATCCGCGAACACCGACCAGGGCCAGGCCCACCTCTCTCCTAGGTGGTCGGAACCTGCCCTGTTGCTCCGCCTCAAAGATCCACTCGCGGGTGCTCCTACGAGCCTACCCGTCTTTAGTCACCACATGTATCATGTATAAAGTATATAGTATATACCCGTGATCACCTCCCGAGTGATCATGGCCCGATAGTATAGCATGGCAGACGGACAAGAATGTAGGGCCAGTGATGATAAACTAGCATCCTATACTAAGCATTAGGTTTGCAGGTAAAGGTAACAACAGTAGTAGCAAGGACAGGCTATGCATCAGTATAGGATTAACGGGAAGCAGTAACATGCTACACTACTCTAATGCAAGCAGTATAGAGAAGAGTAGGCGGTATCTGGTGATCAAAGGGGGGGCTTGCCTGGTTGCTCTGGCAAGAGAGAGGGGTCGTCAACACCGTAGTCGTACTGGGTAGCAGCGGCGTCGGTCTCGGTGTCTATCGAGAGAAGAGGGGGGAGAAACAATAAATATTTAAGCAAGCATATGCATAGTGATGCATGACATGACAAGTAACGGCGTTAGAGGTGCCCTAACGCGGTAATAGGTGATACCGGTGAAGGGGGATGACATCCGGGAAAGTATCCTCGGTGTTTTGCGTTTTCGGGCAGAGGACCGGAGGGGGAAAGTTGCGAGTTCGATAGGTTAGGGAGGTGTGGTGGACGAACGGGTTGCGTATCCGGAATCGTCTCGTCGTTCTGAGCAACTTTCATGTTGAAAACATTTTAATCCGAGTTACGGATTAAAAGATATGATTTTCTAAAGATTTTATTAATTTCTGGAATTTAATTAATTATTTAAATTAATTCGATAAACAGATTAATGACATCAGCATGATGTCATGCTGACATCAGCAGTCAACAGAGTTGACTTGGTCAACCTGACCATTGGGTCCCACTGGTCAGTGACACATTTTAATTAAACAGATTAATTAAACTAATCAAAATTAATTAAGGGGGTGGGCCCCACTGTCATACTAGTTAATTAACTAATTAACAGTAGTTGATTAGATTAATTAGTGATTAGGTTAATCTGATTTATAATTAATTAATTCAATTAATTCCTTAATTAATTAATTAATTAATTTAATTATTATTGTTTATTTAATTATTTTAATTATTATTTATTTTATATTTATTTATTTTTTTTATTAAATTTTTTTCTTAAACGTTTTGGGGTGGGGTCCCCCTGTCATAGGCACAGGGGGCCTTAGCGGGTGACGGGTTACGGGCAGGTGCGGGCGCTAGCGCCCAGCCCGTGTGCGGACAGAGGCGCGCGCCGGCGCGAGCGCTAGCGAGCAGGGGCTGCGGGCGGGGCCGATGAGGATGGCGGAGCAGAGCGGGGGGAAGCAGGGGCGCCACGGGGCGCGGGCGCGGCGTGGCCGCGGCAGCGGCAAGCACGGGTGCACGTCAGGCGAGGCGCGCCGGGGCGGATGCGGCGCGGGGCGGTGCTGCTGGGTGAGCGGGGCGAGCGGCGTACGCGCGCGCGCGCGGGGGGGAGGTAGAGCAGCGGCAGCGTAGGAGCGGACGAGGCGGGCGCGCGCGGCGGCGAGTGCCCGGTGGTGGCCGCGGGGCAGGCCGGAGATGGCGACGCGGGGCGAGGCCCAGCGAGCGGTGGCCGGCGCGGGCGGACGCAAGAGCGAGTGCGGGGCCGGAGCGCGCGCGGGGAAGGTGGCCGCGGCAGGGGAGCCGCACGGGGAAGCGGGGAGGGGCCGGGGCAGTGGGCTCGGGGGCGGTCGGGGAAGACCGGCGAGGAGGAGGACGAGGAGGCGTTCAGCGGCGACGGGGCGGTCCGGCGACGAGGTCGGGGGGGGGGGGGGGCAGCGAGCTCCGGGCACGGCGGGGCTCGATGTCGATGGCCTCCTCCTCGATCCCGATCCAATCGGGGGAGAGGGGGAGGAGATATTTTCGGCAGTGGGGGGGTGTCGGTGGTTGTGGGGGGGGAGTGGATAAGAGGAGGGGGTGGCCGGTTAGGCCAGAGAGGAGGGCCGGTTGGGCCTGGTGGGCCGGCCGGTGCGGAGGCCAGCTGGGCCGTTTGGCCCGGGAGGGGGGTTTCTTTCTTTTTATTAGTTTTCTGTTTTCTCTTTTTCTGTTTTTTTCTTTCCTGTTTTATTTCATTTAATAGCATTTAGGCATTTTATAAAAATGTGTTTACTTCACCAAAATTATCGATGCAATAATAGACTTAGCCCGAACATTTTATTTTAATATTTGAAAACTTTTGTCGTTTGACTTATTTAGGATTTAAATTTGAAACGGTTTTTGAACTAACCCGAGATTAACTACAGTGACAGAGGTGACGTGTCACCATTAACGTGAGATCACTGTAGCAAGATTATCCGGGCGTTACAAATCTCCTCCACTACAAGAAATCTCGTCCCGAGATTTAGGAGGTAGAAGGAAACAGTGCAGGGTATTCATCGCGAAGACGATCCTCGCGTTCCCAAGTGGCTTCGTCTTCAGAGTGATTCGACCACTAGACTTTGAGGAATTTGATCGCCTTCTGACGTGTGCGGCGTTCAGCTTGGTCAAGAATGCGGACCGGATGCTCTTTATAAGAGAGGTCCTGTTGCAATTCGAGCAGTTCATGATCCACCGCTCGGATTGGATCCTTGAAGCAACGGCGGAGTTGTGACACATGGAACACATCGTGAACCTGAGAAAGGTTCGGCGGAAGCTCCAGTTGATATGCCACCTTTCCACGCTTTTCGAGAATAGTGAATGGACCGATAAAGCGAGGAGCTAGCTTGCCCTTGATCCCGAAGCGGTGTGCACCCTTCATTGGTGTAACTCGAAGATAAGCCTTTTCGCCAGGTTGATAGACCATGTCTTGGTGATGACGGTCATACTGACTTTTCTGACGTGACTGAGCAGTCTTGAGATTCTCGCGAATAATGCGAACTTGTTCTTCTGCCTGTTGGATAATATCCGGACCGAAGAGTGGGCGTTCCCCCGTTTCTGACCAGTTCAGAGGGGTTCGACACTTTCGTCCATATAGCACTTCGAAGGGGGACATCTTCAGACTAGCTTGATAGCTATTATTATAAGAGAACTCGGCATATGGAAGAGATTCCTCCCATTTCTTGCCGAATGAGATTACACAAGCTCGAAGCATGTCTTCGAGAACTTGGTTGACACGTTCAACCTGTCCTTGCGACTGAGGATGAAACGCAGTACTGAACGACAGATGAGTTCCCATAGCTTCTTGGAAACTCGCCCAAAACCTTGAAGTGAATAAGTTGCCACGGTCTGAACTGATAACCAGTGGGATACCGTGAAGTGAAACAATTCTGGCCATGTAGAGAGTAGCAAGCTGACTAGCAGTGATTGTCTCTTTGACCGCCAGAAAATGGGCAACTTTGGAAAGCCGGTCAATGACGACAAGAATAGCATCATTACCTTTCTGAGATTTGGGAAATCCAGTGACGAAGTCCATTTCAACATGGTCCCATTTCCATTCAGGAATAGAGATAGGTTGCAGAGTTCCAGCAGGCCTTTGATGCTCTGCTTTGATTCGGCGACAAACGTCACATTAAGCAACATAACGAGCAATGTCCTGCTTCATATTAGACCACCAGAATCTTTGACGAATATCCTGGTACATCTTTGTACTACTAGGATGGATGGACAGAGGCGTATCATGGGCTTCTTGCATAACCCCTTTAGTTTTATCCAGGTTTTTCTTCGAACATGGTGCCACTAGGCAGCCTTTGAAATACAAGGCGCCATCGTCAGCAACAGTGAAGAATGAGGGCCTTCCTTTTTTGAGGTCGCGCTTAATCTTGAGGACTTCATCGTCACATTTCTGTATCCATTTGATGGTGTCCACAAGATCTGGTTTCGCAACCAGGGTATTGAGAGAACCCTTGGAAACAACATGGAGGTTCCGTTTGGGGAAATCTTTGGGAGGGGGAGCGAGTGATCCCGGAGGAACAATATGGAGGTTCAGCCTTCTAAATTCTTCAACAAGCGATGGGTGAACTTTGTGAACCTGGAGGTGGTTACAGTAATACTTGTGGCTCAAGGCATCAGCCATTACATTAGCCTTGCCGGGGGTATAGGATATACCCACGTCAAAGTCTGCAACAGTCTCCATCCATCTTTGCTGATGTAGGTTCAAATCTGGCTGAGTAAACAGATACTTCAGACTTTGATGGTCGGTGAAGATCTCGCAACGATTACCGAGAAGGTAATGTCGCCACTGCTTCAGTGCATGAATGACAGCAGCAAGCTCGAGGTCGTGAACTGGGTAGTTTTCTTCATGAGGGTGCAGTTGACGAGAGGCATAAGCAATCACTCTGCGCTCTTGCATTAGGACACAGCCTAATCCTTGACGGGAAGCGTCGCAGTAAATGACGAAGTCCTTCTTAGTATCAGGTGGAGCAAGTACGGGGGCAGAAGTCAACTTGTCTTTGAGCGCCTGGAAACTTTCCTGACACTTGTCTATCCAGTCAAACTTGACACCCTTATGCAACAGATTAGTCAGAGGCCTGGCAATCTTGGAGAAGTTCTCGACGAATCAACGGCAATAGCTGGCGAGACCGAGAAAACTTCGGACTTGCTTGACGTTCTTCGGAGGAGTCCAATCGAGAATAGCCTGAACTCGTTCAGGGTTGACGGCAATACCATCCTTGGAGATGACATGCCCAAGATAGGTTACTTCGGGGAGCCAGAATTCACACTTGGAATACTTAGCGTACAGTTGATGTTCTCGAAGCTTCTCTAGCACAAGACGAAGATGTTCAGCATGCTCTTCCTCGTTCTTGGAAAATACAAGGATATCGTCCAGATAAACCATGACAAACTTGTCGAGGTAATCCATGAATATATAATTCATCAGACGAGAGAAGGTGGCGGGAGCATTCATTAAGCCGAATGACATGACGGTGTACTCGTATGACCCATACCGAGTCACGAAGGCGGTTTTTGGGATGTCCTCTTCACGAACACGGATCTGGTGGTAACCCAACCTCAAGTCGAGTTTAGAGAACACTGACGAGCCAGCCAGTTGATCATAAAGATCATTGATCCGAGGAAGCGGATATTTATTCTGAATGGTAGCTTGGTTTATAGGACGGTAGTCTTGGACTAATCGGTTTGTCCCATCCTTTTTCTTAACAAAGAGAGAAGGTGCTCCCCAAGGAGAGCAACTTGGGCGAATGAAACCTTTGACAAGAGATTTGTCGATTTCCTCCTTAAGCTCAATGAGTTCATGCGGCGGCATCTTATAGGGTCGTTTAGCTATAGGGGTGGTGCCGGGTTTCAAGTCGATGATGAATTCGACAGCTCTAGCAGGGGGAATCCCTGGAAGTTCTTCTGGGAAGACATCTTGGAATTCACGAACGACGGGAATGTTTTCAATGCCCTCGAGTGGTGCAGCGTTCAACGCATTCAAGGCATAAAGCCGTGCCTCGGCGTTCTGAACTAGATGAGCTTGGTAAGCTATTATTTCGTCAGAAGGGTGTAGCAGATGGACGACCTTAGTGGCGCAAACTATCGAAGCAGTATGCGCTTTCAACCAATCCATTCCCAGAATGAGGTCTATGTTAGACGACTTCAGGATAATGGGAGAGGCATAGAATACCAGCCCTTCAATTTCCACGGGGACATCGATGCCAACCAGTGAGGTTTGACATTGTCCCATGGGGGGTTTTACCAATACCAAAGTGTTCATCTCCTCACATTTAACGTCATGCTTGTATGCAAAATCTTCTGACATGAATGAATGTGATGCTCCTGAATCGAATAAAACAGATGCAGGTACTGAGTTTACGAGGAGTGTACCCATCACGGTAGCAGGCTGGTCTTGGGCTTCGTTCAGATCAACATGGTTGGCATGAACGCGACCATAAGACTTGGCATTGTTGTTGCGGGGCTGGTTGTTTCCACGGCCAGTTGCTGGAAGGGCCAGTTGATTCTGTTTCTGGTTGCATTCCCTAGCACGGTGACCTGGTTGTCCACACCTGAAGCACAAACCATTTTCGGGAGTAGGAACAGGAGCTTGGGGTGGTGGAGCTGGAAGCCTTGGCTGCCTAGTTGGAGCAGTAGGCAGACGAGGTGCAGCATAGGACTGCCTTGGGGCAGGTGCATCCGGCTGGTACATGCTGTTGGGAATCCATATTTTGCGCTTCTGCGAGGACGGGCCCGAAGATGAGCCCGTGTCACGGCTGCGTCTGTGAGAGCTCTGGTATTCCTGTAGACCAGTTTCGACATTGATGGCTTTGTTCACCAAGGTGGCGAAATCAGTAAAGTCATGCATGAGAAGTGCGAGCTTGATGTCAGCTTGAAGGCCATCCCGGAACTTCTCCTGTATGCGTGCATCAGTTGCAATGTCCTCTTCAGCGTAGCGGGACAAGTCCAGAAACTCCCGCTGATAAGCTTCCACCATTTTGTTGCCTTGGGTGAGGTTGCGGAACTCACGCTTCTTCCGGTCCATGACTCCCTGGGGAATGAAGCGAGCACGGAAGGCAGCTTGGAAGTCTGGCCAGGTGATGATTGTCCCAGCTGGCAGGGTACGCCTGTGGCTGTCCCACCATTGAGCTGCGGGTCCTTTCAGGAAGAATGAAGCAAAGGTGACATAGCTGGCAGGGGCTACATCAGCAGACTCCATCTCATAGGTGATGTCACGGAGCCAGTCATCAGCATCCAGAGGCTGAGTTGAGCTGCGGTACACAGTTGGGTTCAGGCGCATGAAATCCTGTAGAGTCACTTGGGTTGGCTGCTGGTTCATATTAGGGCGAGGGAACTGAGCCATAATATTCTCCATGAACTGACGATTCAGCTCAAACTGTTGCATCATCCCAGCCATGTACTCAGGCGGTGGTGGGGGGTTGCCACCACGACCACGACCACCTGGTCTAACCATCCTGCTAATATTTAACAGGGGTAGTTCAGCATTTAGAAATTTGCAAAGACAAGAATCATTCATGAAGAAACATGCACAACGAAAGCAGCACGATAGATACTACATAGTAGTCGGCATATCTTACAAAAGAGACCATGCATAGAGTTCGTTACACAGAGTTCGGTACAAAGTCTAAGACATCATAGGCGGCACACAGGCTCGCGGCGAATGCATCTAACACTAACAAGCAAGTCTACATCAGTCCCACGCGGTACTGTGGAGGTAGGTGTAGCCCGACAGCTGGTAGTGACGCGAAGGAAAGACCTCCACGTGAGTAGCCTGGGGTCCGCGGATACTCTGATGCGGAACCCTATGCGCAGGTGGCAGGAGAGGACCAAGTGCAGGAGAGTAGCCTCCCACATCTGGCCAGCCGACGCCCTGGGGCATCACGGTCCTGGCGGAGTAGATCGCAGAACGCGACAGATCACCAGATCGGACAGAGGGGTGCAACAGTGTCAGAGCACGATACAGGTGCTGACGGGTGGTGTACAACTCGTGTCGAAGAGCTCGGTTAGCTCTATCCAGCCCATCAGCATGCAAAACCAGGTTCTGATGGTAGAAGGGCTCGCGAGTGACAGTGGAGTAGGCCGCAGTGTAGTAACCCTCCGCACCAACATCGGATGCGATAGCAATGTGCCTGAAGGGGGAGGTGTCCAACTCCTGATACTCGCCACGAAGACGTGTCAGAGCAGCATAAGCAGCATCGTGGACCGCCATATCGATAGTCACTCCAACACCATGAGCAGTGTGCAGCACAGTAGTGGAGTCATACTCCCGAGAGTAGAGGTGGACGACGGCACGGTACTGCTCCTGGTTGAAGTCCTGATACTCCTCATAGACGGTGTACTCAGGGTGCCAGCGATAACCCAGATAGGTCATCATCTGAACCAACACAGCAAGTGATCCTGAGGCACCAATGGCCGTCGTGTGGCGCACGACCTGCCTCGTGGGTTCCATCTGAAAACAAAGATGTTTTCACAGGAGTCAAATGACAAGGTGGACAATGTTCAAATACTACTCTAAAGAATAACTAGGCCTTATCCAACTTTGGGGTGAATGTCGTAACGGGATCCTAGTGTCAGAGTTAGTAAATTCGTTTAACCCGAGTAGAAGAGAGATCAGAGTCCCAGAGTAAGGATCGAGGAGTAAAAGATCCTAGTATCACCCGATGGCGACATGGGCCCGTAAGGCACACAGCCAGGTTAGTAAAAAGTTTTTGCAATGTCTAGACTCGACTTCGGCCAAGGATTGTGGAAGGGGGTTTCCTACAGGCAGTCGGCTCTGATACCAACTTGTGACGCCCCCGATTTAATCGTACACTAATCATACACGCAAACATGTACGATCAAGATCAGGGACTCACGGGAAGATATCACAACACAACTCTACAAATAAAATAAGTCATACAAGCATCATATTACAAGCCAGGGGCCTCGAAGGCTCGAATACAAGAGCTCGATCATAGACGAGTCAGCGGAAGCAACAATATCTGAGTACAGACATAAGTTAAACAAGTCTGCCTTAAGAAGGCTAGCACAAACTGGGATACAGATCGAAAGAGGCGCAGGCCTCCTGCCTGGGATCCTCCTAAACTACTCCTGGTTGTCGTCAGTGGGCAGCACGTAGTAGTAGGCACCTCCGGTGTAGTAGGAGTCGTCATCGACGGTGGCTTCTGGCTCCTGGGCTCCAACATCTGGTTGCGACAACCAGGTAGAAGGAATAGAGGGAAGAGAAGGAGAAAGCAACCGTGAGTACTCATCCAAAGTACTCGCAAGCAAGGAGCTATACTACATATGCATGGGTATCAAATGGAATAAGGGTATCATATGTGGACTGAACTGCAGAATGCCAGAATAAGAGGGGGATAACTAATCCTGTCGAAGACTACGCTTCTGGCAGCCTCCGTCTTGCAGCATGTAGAAGAGAGTAGACTGAAGTCCTCCAAGTAGCATCGCATAGCATAATCCTAACCGATGATCCTCCGCTCGTCGCCCTGTGAGAGAGCGATCACCGGTTGTATCTGGCACTTGGAAGGGTGTGTTTTATTAAGTATCCGGTTCTAGTTGTCATAAGGTCAAGATACAACTCCGGGTCGTCCTTTTACCGAGGGACACGGCTATTCGAATAGATAAACTTCCCTGCAGGGGTGCACCACATACCCCAACACGCTCGATCCCATTTGGCCGGACACACTTTCCTGGGTCATGCCCGGCCTCGGAAGATCAACACGTCGCATCCCTACCTAGGCACAACAGAGAGGTCAGCACGCCAGTCTAAATCCTATGGCGCAGGGGTCTGGGCCCATCGCCCTTTGCACACCTGCACGTTGCGTACGCGGCCGGAAGCATACCTAGCCTAGTGGCTTTCCAGTCCAATCCGGCGCGCGCCACTCAGTCGCTGACGTCACGAAGGCTTCGGCTGATACCACGACGTCGGGATACCCATAACTGCTCCCACGTAGATGGTTAGTGCGTATAGACCAAATGGCCAGACTCGGATCAAATACCCGGATCTCGTTAAGCGTGTTAAGTATCCGCGAACACCGACCAGGGCCAGGCCCACCTCTTCCTAGGTGGTCGGAACCTGCCCTGTCGCTCCGCCTCAAAGATCCACTCGCGGGTGCTCCTACGAGCCTACCCGTCTTTAGTCACCACATGTATCATGTATAAAGTATATAGTATATACCCGTGATCACCTCCCGAGTGATCACGGCCCGATAGTATAGCATGGCAGACGGACAAGAATGTAGGGCCACTGATGATAAACTAGCATCCTATACTAAGCATTAGGTTTGCAGGTAAAGGTAACAACAGTAGTAGCAAGGACAGGCTATGCATCAGTATAGGATTAACGGGAAGCAGTAACATGCTACACTACTCTAATGCAAGCAGTATAGAGAAGAGTAGGCGGTATCTGGTGATCAAAGGGGGGGCTTGCCTGGTTGCTCTGGCAAGAGAGAGGGGTCGTCAACACCGTAGTCGTACTGGGTAGCAGCGGCGTCGGTCTCGGTGTCTATCGAGAGAAGAGGGGGGAGAAACAATAAATATTTAAGCAAGCATATGCATAGTGATGCATGACATGACAAGTAACGGCGTTAGAGGTGCCCTAACGCGGTAATAGGTGATACCGGTGAAGGGGGATGACATCCGGGAAAGTATCCCCGGTGTTTTGCGTTTTCGGGCAGAGGACCGGAGGGGGAAAGTTGCGAGTTCGATAGGTTAGGGAGGTGTGGTGGACGAACGGGTTGCGTATTCGGAATCGTCTCGTCGTTCTGAGCAACTTTCATGTTGAAAACATTTTAATCCGAGTTACGGATTAAAAGATATGATTTTCTAAAGATTTTATTAATTTCTGGAATTTAATTAATTATTTAAATTAATTCGATAAACAGATTAATGACATCAGCATGATGTCATGCTGACATCAGCAGTCAACAGAGTTGACTTGGTCAACCTAACCAGTGGGTCCCACTGGTCAGTGACACATTTTAATTAAACAATTTAATTAAACTAATCAAAATTAATTAAGGGGGTGGGCCCCACTGTCATACTAGTTAATTAACTAATTAATAGTAGTTGATTAGATTAATTAGTGATTAGGTTAATCTAATTTATAATTAATTAATTTAATTAATTCATTAATTAATTAATTATTTTAATTATTTTAATTATTATTTATTTTATATTTATTTTTTTTTATTAATTTTTTTTTCTTAAACGTTCTGGGGTGCGGTCCCCCTGTCATAGGCACAGGGGGCCTTAGCGGGTGACGGGTTACGGGCAGATGCGGGCGCTAGCGCCCAGCCCGTGTGCGAACAGAGGCGCGCGCCGGCGCGAGCGCTAGCGAGCAGGGGCTGCGGGCGGGGCCGATGAGGATGGCGGAGCAGAGCGGGGGGAAGCAGGGGCGCCACGGGGCGCGGGCGTGGCGTGGCCGCGGCAGCGGCAAGCGCGGGTGCACGCCAGGCGAGGCGCGCCGGGGCGGATGCGGCGCGGGGCGGTGCTGCTGGGTGAGCGGGGCGAGCGGCGTACGCGCGCGCGGGGGGGGGGGGAGGTAGAGCAGCGGCGGCGTAGGAGCGGACGAGGCGGGCGCGCGCGGCGGCGAGTGCCCGGTGGTGGCCGCGGGGCAGGCCGGAGATGGCGACGCGGGGCGAGTGGGCGAGGCCCAGCGAGCGGTGGCCGGCGCGAGCGAACGCAAGAGCGAGTGCGGGGCCGGAGCGCGCGCGGGGAAGGTGGCCGCGGCAGGGCAGCCGCACGGGGAAGCGGGGAGGGGCCGGGGGCGGGAAGGCCCGGCGCGGGCGACGGTGGCGCCGGAGCGCGTCGAGCGGCGATGGCCGAGGCGACCTAGGGATCGGGGGGGGCAGCGAGCTCCGGGTGCGGCGGGGCTCGACGTCGATGGCCTCCTCCTCGATCCCGATCCAATCGGGGGAGAGGGGGAGGAGATATTTTCGGCAGTGGGGGGTGTCGGTGGTTGTGGGGGGGAGTGGATAAGAGGAGGGGGTGGCCGGTTAGGCCAGAGAGGAGGGCCGGTTGGGCCTGGTGGGCCGGCCGGTGCGGAGGCCAGCTGGGCCGTTTGGCCCGGGAGGGGGGGTTTCTTTCTTTTTATTAGTTTTGTGTTTTCTCTTTTTCTTTTTTTTCTTTCCTGTTTTATTTCATTTAATAGCATTTAGGCATTTTATAAAAATGTGTTTACTTCACCAAAATTATCGATGCAATAATAGACTTAGCCCGAACATTTTATTTTAATATTTGAAAACTTTTGTCGTTTGACTTATTTAGGATTTAAATTTGAAACGGTTTTTGAACTAACCCGAGATTAATTACAGTGACAAAGGTGACGTGTCACCATTAACGTGAGATCACTGTAGCAAGATTATCCGGGCGTTACAGCCCAGCCGGCTTCCCCTGGCCCCTCAGAAAAAATTATGAGCCCATCCGGCTCATAAGGAGACTCAAGACCTGGGCCGCCTCCCCCTAGCCGACTGCCATCCTAGCCGGCTTGGGGGGCGGCCCGCCCTTTTTACCCCCATGAAGAAAACTATGGAGGGCCGGCTATGGCATGGCCGGCTACGGCAGGGCCGGCTGTGGCAAGGCCGGCTATGGCACGGCCGGCTACCGCCGGGCCGGCTCCGATAAAGCAGTCAATGCCGTACCCGCGATGTACGCGTCCACTCTGCGATGATGAAGCGGGGCGTGGCTACAGTGGAGCCTGCCACCCCCAAAACCCGGAGCACGCCTGGTACAGCGCGTCGTGCGGGCAGCTGCGGCCCGCCCGGCGCGGCACTGTAGCCATGGCGGCTCTGACGCCGTCCACGACGGGCCGCCAGCGTGGCCCCCGAGGCGGTGGGCCCCTTCGGGCAGAGAGATGCCGAAGGCGGCCACACCCCCTCTCAAGCCGGCAAGACAGAGGGCCGGCTTCACGTAGCCGGCCTACCGCCTTCCTCGAGGGAGACGCCCATTAAGGAGACAAGGTGCGGCGGGGCTACAGTAATCGCCCGCCAGGGCGGCGTTACTGTAGCCATGCTTACTCCGACCAAGCCTGCGCCAACAAACACGGAGCAACAGTAACCAGCTGCCGACCGGGCCCTGGCCAGTGGGGCCGGCCTGTCGACCCGGGAGCCGGCAGCCGGCGGGACCCACCAGCCGGCGGGCCCCAGAAGCTGGCGAAGAAGCCGGCGTACATAGCCACAGACAGCTGGGCCCCGCGCCCAGTCGGATTACCATTGTACCCCCGGGGGGTAGGCCTATATAAACCCCCCGGTGCACCCATGCAAAGGGTTGAACTCTCTTTCTAGACCTAGACACATACAAGGAGAAGAAGCAAGCTGAGCTAAGCCCTTCTTCCTCTTTCCACCCCAAACAGCTCAAGGAGCATTGTAGCCACCTGTGAACTTAGTAACCATGCGGAGACCCCGCAGAGCAGCAGTAGGGGTGTTATCTCCCCGAAGAGCCCTGAAGCTGGGTATGATTCGCCGGCGTGCATGTCTACGCCTCATCCCGTTTCCAGGCACCGGCGACGTTCTATTGGCCCCCGCAATGATAAGCCACCCATTGGCATATGTCGATCCTACCACCCGACAGTGGCGCCTGGCAACTAATTCCGATGGATCACCTCTTCTTGTGTGTATACAGCCCACTGATGATGTTACTGCTAAGGAAGCAGGTGTCTCCCATGGTCGCACTCTCCGGACCTATTCCAACACCCATTGCATGGTATTCGGGATGGATACTAGTGTGCTAGCGCCAACTCTTTCTCCCTGGCATAGAATTGATAGTCTTGGAGAAAACTTGCTCTTCCTTGGACAAAACTATCCGATGATGGTGAAAGGTGATCCAACTACTGTTGACACATTTATGAGAAGCAACTGTGTCTATACCTCGGACATTTGGGTGGTTCCCTACCCTGGTACTGATATAGTAGGCCGCTTCAGCCTGGATGATCAGTCCTGCGTTGGTCTCTAGATCGACAACGGATGGCCCGTCCCAGAGAATCACTTGTGGTTCAAAGCAAGCGTTTCCAACGCCGCGGAATGGTTGAGTTGAAGTTCATTTCATGGCTTGTTATTTGTTGTGTGGTGAAAACTTTAGTATTTATATTGTATCCTCGTTGTCAATGTGGGTTGATGACCTTTTGTATGTAATAAAATGATATGACTGTGATAAACTTACTAAATTTATGAATGGCTTTCGAGTCGCTTCTCTAAATTTGTACTAGCTTCACATGCTTCGCGCGTCGGGCGGGTGTTTTTACTGTAGCCATATGTTAATGTGTTCGTTGTACGTAACCAGCACCTCGAATCCTCGATACTAGTATACTATATACTAGTAGGAGTAAGTAGTAGGAGTAGTAGGGTGGCATGGGACAGAACAAGCATTCACATCCAGGAGTACGGCACACGCCACCACCACGACATCCATCTGACACCATGTTATTTCTTAGAGTCCGTGCTAGAGCAATCTCTTCAACCTCATCGTTTCTCTAACTTCAGCCATCGCGCGGTGGGCGAGGTGGGGGTTTGCCGATAGTCGGTTTCCTTAAGTGCGGTCCCACTTGTAAGGCCAACTCCAACGCACGACCCCAAGTGCACCTCCATTTTGCATGAACTCCAATGATAATTTTGACTAGAAAAGCAAGACCAAAGAAAACAAGAACCACAAGAATACATTTTACTACTCCTGTAAGTTGGATTAGTGCCTTCTCGATGCATTCATTGTTGATCTGCGGAGGCTCGATCTTGCGTGCTTCTTTCTTCTTCGAGTGTAAAGAAGTAGACGTTGCTTCCTTGCATCTAGTCTCATGTCTAGCCTCTATTCTAGTAGGAGTATCAACAAGTGCACTAATCTCATCCGAGAGCAGAACCGAAGATTTGGTCGGGTTCTTCCTCCTTTTGCCGACACGTGGGACATCCAGCATCTAGGTCGTGTCATGAAAGAAAATAGAGTGGTAGTTGAAGCCACGATATGTGCATCTTGGGTTAAACTATAAATAGAATCTTACTACTCTTGAGTAACTCCAAAAGCACCCACCGAAGATCTTTACTGGATTTGTTTTTCATCACCAGCACGTCAAGGTGAAAGATGTGCAGGTTCAGTGGGTCCTCTTGCGTTTTCACTGACATGTGGGGCCGCATGTGAGCAAACAGACGATGGGCTCCGCGCGTCTGCTAGCTGGCTAAGAAGAGAGATAGAGGAGGGCTGAGCACGAACTGCAGGAAATTTGTTCTACGTACCTCGATATAGGCTCAATATAGTGGGGTGGCATGGGCCATAACTAGCATTCACATCTAGCAGTACGGCACACGCCACCCACACGAGTCCCATCCGACACCAATTTTCTTGGAGTCCGTGCTACAACCATCTCTTCTCCCTCCTGTTTTCTCAGCCATCGCACGGTGGGCGGGGTGGGGGTTTGCCGATAGTCTGTTTGCTCAACTGGGGTCCCACTTGTAACTGAAAATGCAACACCGCACGCATTCCCGCTTGAGCGGCGTGCCGGACCAACCGTGTGGGGGTGCGACGCGAACATGGTAGGCTTTTCCTTTTGAACTCATAACTTGTAAAATTTGGTTCTGCTCCATGGTGCGACCGATAGATAGAAAATTACGATTTTGCCTAGAGTAATGAGAACTTTGGTTCTGGCGCCGTTCATGCTTGGAGTACGTACAAAAATTATGAAGTTGATGCGAAAGGTAAGATAATTACTATAGTATCATATACTACTACATGGATTTGATAGAAAGATAAAAATACATACGAATCCATCAACGTTCAATGACATCCTCACGCCCTAGTGCGCCGGGTCACCAACCGACGTGTGAGGAGCAGCGGCGTTGGCGGCGAGCTCAACGTGCTTCTGAACAGTGCCGTCCAAGGTTGCCCTGCGCTCCATGAAGGCCAGCGTCCTATCGTCCTCCTCTTGCATGTAGTAGTCGCTGTGGACGATTTGTGCATAGACGTGGGTGATTATGTCGATGGTGTCTTGCTGCGCCAGGCGCTGCGCGGCGAGCGCCACCTCGAGGTGGACATTCTCCGGCACGACGGCGGGCAGTCGCAGGGCCACCAGTACGTCGAAGAGGTTGTTACCATAGTGGCCGTTGAGGGTGGCGGGCATCGCAGAGCCTGGGCGTGTCGGCTGGAGGCTTCGTCAAAGTCGTCCGCAAGCTTCTTGACAATGGTGAACTTGTCGAGGAAACCGATGAGGACCTCGTCGAACAAGGAGACGAAGCTGTCGTCCAAGTGGCCCCTCGCCCTGGCAGCCTCAAGCAATAGTACCTGGAGACGTTCCTCGGTGCCGGGCCACAGGCCAGCGTCGTGGACCATCTAGCACAGCTGGTTGATTCTCGCGCTCATCGCCTCCATGGGTCTAGCGTAGCTTCTAGTCAACTGATCTTGCGATTCGAGTGATCACTCAGCCCTTGGTTAGCGTGCGTAGGTGCATAGGATTTCGTACTACTCCTCGGCCCTCTACTGCACCTGCCTTTGGCTGTATGATAGGTGGGCTAGCCACCCCCTTGGGCCACGTGTCATTCACCCAAAGGCAGTTACCGTAAGTCAATGAAGCTGCGTCCCCCTCCATGCCGGTGAAGTATAGTCATCTCACCGGACATCTAGTTGGGGCCAAACGAGAGAAGTTTGATGTTTACTGGTTTATTGGTCCCCTTTGCATTTTGCACCAAGTTTTGAACTTTGATTTAACTATTAAATGTTAATGCATGTAAACAAAAATGTTGTGTAAGTCACCTTACGAAAACCAAATAATCCCAAAATACTTAGGCATGGTGCATTAACTCCCTCCTTGTTTCTTATTTCGTGACATATCAACCAATGAGAGATGTGGGCCGTGCATGCTTTCAATGACTTGAGACTACCAAACATTGCATGCAGTGTTTAGTTCATTTCATGTAATCCTATTAGTACTCTTGTTAGGAGTAGCAAAAAAACATTAAGTTCTCTCGCCGATAGGAACAAAACACCATGTATTTATTTACAGAGGGAGTAGTACATTTTTGGTGACATGCATTACTAGATATTGCTAGTCAAATACTAAAATCCAGATGGACGTGGTAGTACTCCTAAATCCAGACGGTGGTGCTACTAGTACTAGTAGTAGTATTACCAATGTAGTAGTAGGAGTACTAGAACTGTACTATCCGTTGGTCAAATTATTGCGTGCTGCTCCTCACAGTGAAGTGACAAGACCCTGCGCCAAAGATGACACCTGAGTATAGGCGCCGTGTTCGGCATACCATAGTCAGCCTCACCATCTGCAGTCACTATCATCATGGCTGTAGAGCTAGCCTGCTTACAACTAGCCTTGTTCAACATAATTTCCCGTGCGTAGATGCCCGTGCATTGCACGGAACACCAAGATTGGGGGTGGACGGCTCTGGCAGTGGCCATCGCGCTAGATTTTTCCACGGCCTTCTACTCCTAGATGTGGTGGGGAGGAGATGAGGCTGATTGTGAGAGACAAGGAGTTCTTTGTAAATAGGGAACAAGTGCGGGCATCTTTTTGCAAAAATGGAGAAGCTTGGTTTGTATGCGTCAGATCTAGATCCGACGGCTATTGGTGTAAGATGGGAGGCACAACATCATCACCAACTCAGGACCTGTTTGATTCGCAGGATTTTGAAAACGCAGGAATAGGACACGTCAATATTACAAGTTTCAAACTGATATTAAAAATGTTAGGAGTAATGCTGCACCTACGAATAGGGAATTACTAGCAAGTTTACGTAAGAACTTTCGTTACTTTAGGTGGATGCAGCATTATCGTACAAACTAAAATCCACCGCCCTGACAAGTCACTAATGGGCAAATAAGTTTTCGAGCCTCTGGCCACTTGATGTTTCAAAAACAAATTCAACTTCCGCAGAGAAATGAGCTCCACCGTGTACCTGCGCGGGTGTGGCTGGGCACGAAGCGTGAGTACGTGCATGGTGCACCTATTCTCTTCTTGTATACGTACACCACCTACGTGGGGTTGTGTGAGAGAGATACAAACCTAGAGAGATATAGTGTGTGGGTTCTTGAGAGTTTTTTTGTGTGTGGGGGGGGGGGGTCAATCAAAAAATTTAACATATGCAATGTGTGTGAAATAGAGTCCTGGATATAACATATATATAGAGGGGGCGATCCACGAGAAGAGAGTGGAGGTATCATCGGCTTGAGGTGTCCCATAGAATCAAAAAGCGGGATGATGTGTGTGTGTGTGCGCGCGCGATCGATAAAGAGTGCCATTGAATTTGTGTGTGCCCACGTCAAAGATATAGAGTGGCTGGCCTACTGGAACGTGAGATGGGACATGTGCAGTTTGTCTCTGTGGCATGGGCACCTACCTGCAGCGCTCGACTATCGGTGTGTGGTGGGGGAAGAGGGAGGCCCAATTAACTATAGAGGTACAATGGCTGGTATATGCGTGGAGGAGGAGAGAGGCCTACCTCATGTATTAAGGAGATCGATCTGCCTCATGTATTTAGGGAGATCGATCGGCATCCATGCGTATGTGCAGGAGATGAATAAGGTTGGGAGAGAGACAGAGTTAGAGTGTTGGAGGGGGTGGTAGTGGAGTTGCTTCTAACAAATGCTGGGATAGGCTTGCTAGACAAACGGAGGGCACGCCCGCAATATCAATAAGAGAGGAGATGGCTGCTTGTTGTCTGTGCACGTGCGTGTGAGAGACGGGTCAGGAGGCATGCACGAATGATGAGGGGGGACGATGTGGCTGTGGTAAGCAGACGTAACTACATAGGAAGATCAATCGCCCTTTGTAAGATAAAGGAGAGACATAACTTGTGAGGTACGTCGATCGATGGGGGGATAGTTAAAGTCGATCTAGGTATATGTTGGGAGATCGATTGGTATACATGCATGTGTGTGTTAGAAGCGAATGAGGCACGAGGAGAAGGATAGAGAGAGAGGGATGCATGTAGGAGGTGGTACGAGAGGCATACTATATCAAGGGGGAGGAGTGTGCGAGTACGAGAACGATGAAAAGAGTGGTGGGAGTGAGGCATGGACGGTGACAAGAGAAGAGGGGAAGCTTGTGTTTGTGCTAGGCACACCTGGCTAGAGAGGCATATCGATCGATGTGTGCCGTAAAGGAGCTGGGGGGCCTACACACATCATGGGTGAACGACCTAAAGTGAAAAGACGAATTTGCGCGATGGAGCTAGAGAATGCCGAGGGAGGGTGAGAGGGATGCGGGCATGTGCATGCACAAGAGAAAGTTAGCGCTAGCTACAAAGATAAGAGGGTTGTGTGGGTGTCAAAGACGAATAGAGATCATATATACTTCATTGTAAAAAGCAAATTCAGATATTTGAAGAATTTATCATAGTGTTTCAAACCGACGAATGTGTGAATATATATAACGGTGATACACATGGTGTGGTTATGAACATGGTATACTACATTTAATATGTTTTATCTCTACTCTTATAAAAAAAGGAGTTGTTGATGATGCTGTGCCTGCCATCCTGCATTATAGGCCATCTGATTTATATCTGGTGGATAGCAAGGAAACTATGATGGTTGAAGTTGGCAACAATCATGATTGTAGATTCTTATTGAAATAGAGAAACGAATTCAAATTTAGTTTGAATTGCAGCGGTACTATAGACATTTGGAATGCACTAAAATGTTGGTATGAGTAGATTACATGCATTATACAGCAAGCGAAAAAATTTAATCGGACATAACATGGATTCATACTCCCTCCTTCCATCTATATAGGGCGTAATGAGATTTTTAAGACCGCCTTTGACTATTGACAAGATTAATAGTACATGACATGCACAATGTGAAAATTATATCATTGAAAGAACCTTTCACAGATGAATTTAACAGTGTGCTTTGTGTAAGTTGCATGTCATATATCATTGCTCTAATATTTGGTCAAAGTTAGCATCGAAAAACGCATTAGGCCCTACATAGATGGAAGGAGGGAGTAGCTTTGAATAGCATTTGTATAGTAAAACGTGGAAAGACTCTCTCTTTGTGTGGTGTGAATAGTTTTATTTTTTTCGTTTTCTTTTTGTTTGAGGGAAGTGCGAATTGATTTGGTACGTACAAGTACAATATTACTACACGTTAGGGTTGTCCCTAAAATTCAACCCGCGTCTTGTTATATCCCGAAAATTCAGATATCGTGCTCCCAAAACTGGCGCCTTCACAACCCACGCCTTGCTATCCCAAAATTACAACGCACGCGAAAACTCCCTCCAGGTGCCAAATCCCGACACGCGAAATCCCCCTTCTAACCCTGAGCTGAAAGGGCCGCTAGGTCAAATCGGTGGGGGGAACTTTTGTAACACACCCTACATTTTGGACAAGCGCGTTCCTAAGTCATGCTTCACCCCCTCCCATCGCCCCCTTTTTGCTATTCGAAATCCTAGGCTGCCATACCCTCTCCGCTCCAGCCGCGAAACCCCACCCTCCTTCGTCCGCCACGTCACCGCTGCCCAGCCGGTGCCTCTTCCCCGACGACGTCGTCCAGCGCAACAGCTCGACGTCCCTCGTCCACCTCCTCGGTTGAGGATTCGTCGTCCATCTTGTTGTCCCGCCGGTTCAGCCGCCCTGTCCTCCACCTCCAAGGAGCTGCTCCGAAGATCGCCTCGTCTATCCCGGCTGCTCCATCCCCACAGCGCCGCCTTAACCTGCTCCACCGGAACCGCAACATCCTCACCGACTCCTCGGATGAAGCCGAGGCCTACTCGGCGCCACCAAAAAGGTTGTACACTCATCGCATCGCACCTTCTCCTTAACTCAACCTCCCAGCGCCGACGGTGCTCCATCCCGCACCCCCATGGAGCGGCTACCTTGAAGCCGGCGCCGCGGGCGACATCTCCACGGCGGCTCTCCCCCAGTGTGAGGCCCCTTCGGCAGCGACATCCATACCAGCCAGATCTACTACTGCTGCTCCGGATCTCGCTCGATCGCTCGCTCGCCCAGCTGCTACTGCTGCTCTCCCCCTCGCTCGTGCTACTGCTCTGCTCCGATTAAGCCACACTTCAGTCGACTGAATCGACTTTTGGGTCAGTCGATTTTCAGGGGTTTGGGGGCTCACCGGAGTTAAGGAAGAACCACCCGCAGTGGGGATGGGGGCTCGCCGGAGAGGTACCCCACTATCTATATTAGGGTTCAAGGTGGGGGCGGGGGGCCTAGAGGGCTGGTCGGGGCGACGGTGGCGAGTTGTTTCGGGGCGGCGAGGCGGCGCTGGGGCCGGCGGTTCGGCCGGTGGTGGCTGGCGGCTCAGGGGGGGTGCAGGTTGAAGATGAACTGCAGGCCCTCCCTAAACTACATGTCAAGTGCCTCTCTGCTACCATTGCGTTTAGTTTCGATAGTAGCATTCAGATTCCACAGTAAATTTCAGTTTCGACAGTTAAGTTCAGAGTCAACAGTTTTTACCTCATCTGTTGTAGTCAGATGGATTTTGGTGATGTTAATTTTACATCCATTTTACATCATCTATTGGAGATGCTATTAGAATCCCACTTGAGATGGACGATGTCTATCTTGTGCTACTTCAGCCTTGACGTCATATGGCTCACCGGAGCTGCTCCAACGACAGAACGATCCGTCACAACGGAGCAGTGACCTGGACGCCATCTACAGATTCCTCAGATCTTCCTCCACACCTCCGACAGCCACCTCTGCCTCAACTGCTTCAGCGACCAACCCAATGATGTTGAGGTCGACACGGCTACGGCAAAGAGGTTGTACACTTGTTGCATCACTTATTACTATACATTCACGCCGATCCATTAGGGCTATTTTGGTTCAACGGAAAAACATCGATCCACTGGTTGTTACCATCACTCTAAATTTCTGCATGCTCTCCTTACATAATCTCACCATATTCTTTTCGTATGCATGTCAGATATTGTACACAGTCATGCTGAACATGTAGAGAAAAAGAGAAGAGTTTTGCACGGCAATACAATGTCATGCAGACATCGCTCCATGGTGGGTTCAATGGCAAACCCTCCCCACCCCTCTCCAGATTGTAATCCAGAGGAAGATATCTGTTCTGAGGCGGATTCGGACGCCGCTGACCACTCCTTTTTACCCCGCAAGGTGTTTGCTCTACCTTGACATGATGATGTTAGTCATATCATGCATATGTTGCCTTGCAGTGCCTACTTTTGACATCATATATGTCATCTGCTTAGTTTAGACACGTTCTGTAATGCCACCTGTTTAGTTTCTATATCATATACGGGAATTATGTAGTCTCATGTCTTTTAGCCAGCCATAATATATGTGAAATGTGCAATGCCATCCTATTTAACCAGGCATCATATATTTGAATAATATCTTGCCCATCCTTTTCTTCATTACATTTCCATTTGTCGACAATGTTTGTACATTAAACTACTCTTCCTGTGAATCAGCCATTTGGGTGGGAGATGGAAAATCTGGAGTGAAAACAAGGCCTTCAGAGCAGACAGTGCTACCTGTCGAAGCAGATCTCTTGTTGGGTCCCGATAGCTCCTCAGAGATGGATTCAAAGACAGATGACCAGTCCTATTCCCCCACTGAGGTATATTCTCTAACTTGGCACGGTTATACTGCTCATATCATGCATACGGTGTCTTGCATTGCATAGTTTAGACATCATATACACAATATTCAACACCATGTTCTTGGTTCAAACATCATATCGAATGCCCTCTATTTAGCATATAAATCACATATGTGAATTAAATGATGCGATCCTGATTACTTCGATAACATGTAGGTGAATTATGTCATGCGATCCTGTTTAGTTATTCATCATATCTTTGAATTATGTTATGCCATGCTATCCAGTTTAGATAGACATCATATATGTGAAATTATGTCATGCTATCCATTTTAGTTAAACAATATACATGTCAACTATTTCATGCCCTCTTTTTTCCACACTATCTATTGCATCTGTCTCTCATACAATGTCTGTACATTCAACTATGTTTCCTGTTTATCAGCCATTTGAATTGGAGCGGGTGATGCCAGTATCTAGCGGACTAAAAACACGGTCTTCAAATAAAACAGTGCTACCTCTTGGTGGAGATAGCACCCTGGTTGTACATCCACAAGAACCAGCCCTACCACACATAACCCAAACCCTCGCAGATTGTACCCCTACTACAATGGAACCAGCTTCACCCAATCTAAACCCAACCCCAGCTGATAGTAACCCAGTTCCTGTTGACACAGCACCATCTCCACCACAGAGCTCCCAAACAAGACCAGTTAGTAAGGCAGCTCCAGTGCCTAAAGGGCCAGTACTATCACGGCGAACCCCAACTCCAATAGTTAGTACGCTTATTCCTGTGGAGGAAGCACAACCAGCTAATCGTAGTTTAGCATCTATTGCATTTGATGTTGTTAAATCGTATGTGCGTAATCTTCCCATCTTGGAAATATTATACTGAAGATGAAGGAAAATGCCAGTTGCAGGTGTTTGTTCAGGAGTTATGTGTAAGTAATGTTATTCATGGCAATTACTTTGCTTCATCTCATACATCCTACCTCCATTATGGTTATAATACAACAAATTTTCCCATTTTTCTCTATAGAGAAGGACCGATTTAGAAACTCAGGATGAGGTAACCTGTGCTAATACCTCTACTACCTTCAAGAATGCTTGGTGGCAGTATCAGAATTACCTGAAGAAAACGTACTTCACTGGCAAAGAAACTCAAAATTCCCTTACGTTCTCCTGAGACACATTTACTGGACGATGACTGGGAACGCCTTGTTCTGTACTCGTCCCGAACCAAGAATGTGGTAAGGTCTATGAGATCATTTTCTATTTTTAAGTATTATATTCTTGCGTCTTACTGTACTCTGTTCATGTAGAACAATTGCCTAAACCTGAAGAACAACTGTTCTAATTTAAGATTCCATTGCTACCATAGGACATAGATATATGTTTGTTTGATGCTTTTATTATGTACTAGTACTTGGCAATAGAAGACTTGGTAGTTTAATACTGTCCACCTTACTAATGAACTGGTTCACCGAAATGAGTTTCATATACTAGTACATGCTAAACTTGTTATGTGTCTGCTTGTTTCTTCTTTTAGAATGCTGACAGAATATTGGGGAAGAGTGCCTTATTAAGCAACGGTAAAGGAAGTAATGCAGATAAGGTTCAGGATAGTGACACATCCTGTCTTGGTTTAGTGTTGGAGTTACTGGCCACTACCATTTGCACAAGCTAGCTATTCAAACTCACTGTTTGAATCAATTCGGTTTCTTGAGTCTCAACTACAAGCTGAAAGACATCGATCAGCTGTGTTGTGACAAGAAGCGGAAGGACTGCGGAAGTCCCTGGAGCATTCAGATGCATACTTTCTGGTGCAACAGCAAGCGTTGGAGGATTTTAGCGCCAAACAGGACAAAGCTAATCAGCTTGCTAAGCTTATTGCCAGCATGGTGGATACCCAGGATAACGTTTCTTGAACTCTTCTGAAGTTGTTTCAGTTATGCTCTTGTTTTGCTGCCGCGTTTATTTGCACTGGTGGCCAGTGTATATGATATGCTGCATTGTTCCCTATATTTGCACTGGTGGCAAACTTTGATGCCCAATGGATGTAATATGTGTAATACCCGTGATAGCCTAGCATTAGTTGTTTGCTTATTTATTTCCTTGTTGTCTTGTTTATTTGTTTGCTTGTAGTCATTGTAGTTCTTTTTCCGCGGTTAACTAGTGGCTACAATAACCTATTTTTTAAAACTAGGCCACAATAACCATGGGCTAATATTTACTGTAGTGACACTAGGCCTCCTACGGGCCGTAGAAACAGTGGGCCTTCTACGGGTCGTAGAAAGAGTAGGCCTTCTATGGGCGGTAGAAACAATGGGCCTTCTACAGGTCGTGTCATCAATGGGCCTTATACGGGCCGTATGATCGATTGGCCAAACATGGGCCAATAACAGGCCGCATTATGGCCGTAAACGGGATAGAGTTGGAATCGTCCGTTCACGGGCCGATCGTAACGGGCCATCGTTAATAGGCCGTATTTGATGACGCTATGAAAATGGCCCAACATATTAATGGACCACAAATGGGCCGACTGTAACCACGGGATGAATTTGGCCCACAAGCAGAAAATGACAGTAACGGGCCGTAAGTAAACGAATGCTGGAAATGAGCCCAAGAATAAATGGGCTCTGAGAAGGCCGAAAGATAACATGGGCCGGAAACGGCCCAACGAAATAATGGGCCATTAATGGGTATAAGTGATACACTGTTCATTACGGGCCAGTTTCACCACGAGCTGTTAATGGGTGTAAAGTGATACATTGTTCATTACGGGCCAGTTTCACCACGGGCCGTTAATAGGCCAAGAGTTACATAGGGCCTCATATGGGCCGAAAGACGTCATGGGCCATACATGGGCCAGAAGTGAAAACAGATTGGAATCATATTGGATGGCCTAGATGATGCTACTGGGCCTAATTCGGATAGGGCGTAACGGGCCTTGGGTTAGCTGGCTGTAAATGGGCTATATGCGAACAGGCCGTTAACATGCTTTCCATGGGCCGGCCAGCCACCTTTTGACCAAGTCAAACAGGCCGGCCTTTTCACAGGAATGGCCTCTATTGGGCTGTGCCACATGTCGACGTATCATAGGCACCTATCTGACCCACTGATGAGCTGACACGTGTTTCGTCCGGCCAATAAGAATTTCACACGTGGAAATTTCCCATTGGTCGGGGCTGTTAACGGGTTATCGGATCCAAAACCCGAAACGATAGCTTAACGGCGTTCCGTTACGATGGATGCCACGTGTCGGTCACCCTTGACGAAAGCACTTCTATGACGCGCGATTTATCGTCATGGAAGTGGACACTTTCGTGATGATAATTTTGGTAATGTCATGGAACACTTCTACGACAGCACAGGTATGACTATCTTGATTCTATCATAAATTTGTCATGGATGTACATGCATGACAAAAAAGCGACCTACTGTGACAAACACGTATCATCACGGAAGTGTATTTTTGTAGTGCTAGTTCAATCTTATTACCAGCAAGTCTCTTTACTCGTTCCATAATAGATCATCTTGTAACTAACTAAATTAGCCACTTTGTTTGCAAAGTTTCTTATGATGTGCATTACCGAGAGGGCCCAGAGATATATCTTTGATACTCGGAGTGACAAATCCTAATCTCGATCTATGCCAACCCGCAAACACCTTTGGAGATACCTGTAGAGCATCTTTATAATCACCCAGTTACGTTGTGACGTTTTATAGAACATAAGGTATTCCTACGATATCCAGGAGTTGCATAATCTCATAGTCGAAGGAATATGTATTTGACATGAAGAAAGCAATAGCAATAAAACTGAACGATCAATATGCTAAGCTAACGGATGGGTCTTGTCCATCACATCATTCTCCTAATGATGTGGTCTCGTTCATCAAATGACAACACATGTCTATGGTTAGGAAACTTAACCATCTTTGGTTAACGAGCTAGTCTAGTATAGGCTTACTTGGGATACGGTGTTTTGTCTATGTATCCACACATGTATCAAGTTTCTGTTTAATACAATTCTAGCATGAATAATAAACATTTATCATGATATAAGGAAACATAAAATAACAACTTTATTATTGCCTCTAGGGCATACTTTCTTTTGTGTCCCACTTGAAGTAGAGTCAATAATCTAGTTCACATCGCCATGTGATTTAACACCAATAGTTCTCATCTTTATGTGATTAACACCCATAGTTGACATCACCATGTGATCAACACCCAAAGGGTTTACCAGTTCACATCACTATGTGATTAACACCCAAAGAGTACTAAGGTGTGATCATGTTTTGCTTGTGAGAGAAGTTTAGTCAATGGGCCTGTCACATTCAGACCCGTATGTATTTTGCAAATTTCTATGTCTACAATGCTCTGCATGGAGCTAATCTAGCTAATTGTTCCCACTTTCAATATGCATCCAGATCGAGACTCAGAGTCATCCGGATCAGTGTCAAAGCTTGCATCGATGTAACTCTTTACGACAAACTCTTTATCACCTCCATAACCGAGAAACATTTCCTTATTCCTCTAAGGATAATTTTGACAGCTATCCAGTGATTCACTCCTGGATCACTCTTGTACCTCCTTGCCAAACCCATGGCAAGTCACACAATAGGTCTGGTAGACAGCATGGCATACTTTATGGAACCTATGACTAAGGCATAGGGAATGACTTTCATTTTCTCTCTATATTCTGCCGTGGTCAGGTTTTGAGTCTAACTCAACTTCACACCTTGCAATACAGGCAATAACCCTTTCTTTGACTGATCCATTTTGAACTTCTTCAAAACTTTATCAAGGTATGTGCTTTGTGAAAGTCCTATTAAGCGTCTTGATCTATCTCTATAGATCTTGATGCCTAATATAAAAGCAGCTTCACCGAGGTCTTTCATTGAAAAACTTTTATTCAAGTATCCTTTTATGCTATCCAGAAATTCTATATCATTTTCAGTCAACAATATGTCATCCACATATAATATTAGAAATGCTACAGAGCTCCCACTCACTTTCTTGTAAATACATGCTTCTCCGAAAGTCTATATAAAACCATATGCTTTGATCATCTCATCAAAGCATATATTCCAACTCCGAGGTGCTTGCACCAGTCCATAGATGGATCGCTGGAGCTTGCACAGTTTGTTAGCACCTTTAGGATCGACAAAATCATCTGGTTGCATCATATACAACTCTTCTTTAAGAAATCCATTAAGGAATGCAGTTTTGACATCCATTTGCCAGATTTCATAATCATAAAATGCGGCAATTGCTAACATGATTTGGACAGACTTAAGCATCACTACGGGTGAAAAAGTCTCATCGTAGTCAACTCCTTGAACTTATCAAAAACCTTTTGCGACAAGTCGAGCTTTGTAGACAGTAACATTACCATCAATGATAGTCTTCTTCTTGAAGATCCAATTATTCTCTATGGCTCGCTGATCATCGGGCAAGTCAACCAAAGTCCACATTTTGTTCTTATACATGAATCCTATCTCAGATTTCATGGCCTCAAGCCATTTATCGGAATCCGGGCTCATCCTAACTTCTTCATAGTTCATAGGTTCGTCATGGTCTAGTAACATGACTTCCAGAACAGGGTTTCCATACCACTCTGGTGCGGAACATGCTTTGTTCGACCTATGAGGTCCTGTAGTAACTTGATCTGAAGTTTCATGATCATCATCATGAGCTTCCTCTCTAGCTGGTGTAGGCATCACGGGAATGGATTTCTCTAATGAGCTACTTTACAGTCCGAGAGAAGGTAGAATTACCTCATCAAGTTCTACTTTCCTCCCACTTACTTCTTTCGAGAGAAACTCCTTCTCTAGAAAGTTTCATTCTTGGCTGCAAATATCTTGCCTTCGGTTTTGTGGTATAAAGTGTACCCAATTGTTTCCTTAGGGTATCCTATGAAGACATATTTCTCCGATTTGGGTTCGATCTTATCAGGCTGAAGCCTTTTTGACATAAGTGTCACAACCCCGAACTTTAAGAAATGGCAGCTTAGGTTTCTTGCCAAACCACAGTTCATACGGTGTCGTCTCAACAGATTTAGACGGTGCCCTATTTAATGTGAATGCAGCTATCTCTAATGAATAACCCCAAAATGATAGTGGTAAATCGGTAAGAGACATCATAGACACACTATATCTAATAAAGTATGGTTACGACGTTCGAACACACCATTACGCTATGGTGTTCTAGGTGGCGTGAGTTGTGAAACTATTCCACATTCTTCTAAATGAAGGCCAAACTCGTAACTCAAATATTCGCCTCCGCGATCAAATCGTAGAAACTTTATTTTCTTGTTACGATGATTCTCCACTTTACTCTGAAATTCTTTTGAACTTTTCAAATGTTTCAGACTTGTGTTTCATTAAGTAGATATAGCCATATCTGCTCAAATCATTTGTGAAGGTCAGAAAATAACGACACCCGCCGCGTGCCTCAACACTCATTGGGCCGCATACATCGATATGTATTATATCCAATAACTCATCAGCTCACTCCATTGTTCCGGAGAACGGAGTTTTAGTCATCTTGCCTATGGGGCATAGTTCGCTAGTATCAAATGATTCATAATCAAGTGATTCCAAAAGTCCATCTGCATGGAGTTTCTTCATGCGCTTTACACCAATATGACCAAAACGGCAGTGCCACAAGTATGTTGCACTATCATTATCAACTTTGCATCTTTTGGCATCAAATATTATGAATATGTGTATTACTACGATCGAGATTCAATAAACCATTTACATTGGGTGTATGACGATAGAATGTTTTATTCATGTAAACAGAACAACAATTATTCTCTGACTTAAAGGAATAACCGTATGGCAATAAACATGATCCAATCATATTCATGCTCAACGCAAACACCAAATAACATTTATTTAGATTCAACACTAATATCGAAGGTAGAGGGAGTATGCGATGGTGATATTATCAACCTTGGAATCAATTCCAACATACATCGTCACCTTGCCCTCAACTAGTCTGTTCATTTTGTAACTCTTGTTTTGAGTTACTAATCTTAGCAACTGAACTGGTATCAAATACCCAGGGGCTACTATGAACACTAGTAAAGTACACATCAATAACATGTATATCAAATATACCTTTGTTCACTTTGCCATCCTTCTTATCCGCCAAGTATTTGGGGCAGTTCCGCTTCTAGTGACCATTTCCTTTGCAGTAGAAGCACTCAGTTTCAGGCTTGGGTCTAGCTTTGGGCTTCTTTATGGGAGCGATAACTTGTTTGCTGTTCTTCTTGAAGTTCACTTTTTGTCCCTTGCCCTTTTTCTTGAAACTAGTGGTTTTGTTAACCATCAACACTTGATGCTCTTTCTAGATTTCTACCTTCGTCGATTTCAGCATCGTGAAGAGCTTGGGAATTGTTTTTGTCATCCCTTGCATATTATAGTTCATCACGAAGTTCTAGTAGCTTGGTGATAGTGACTAGAGAACTCTGTCAATCACTATCTTATCTGGAAGATTAACTCCCACTTGATTCAAGTGATTGTAGTACCCAGACATTCTAAGTACATGCTCACTGGCTAAGCTATTCTCGTCCATCTTGTAGGCAAAGTACTTGTCAGAGGTCTCATACCTCTCGACATGGGCATGAGTCTGAAATACCAATTTCAACTCTTGGAACATCTCATATGCTCCATGATGTTCAAAACGTTTTGAATTCCTGGTTCTAAGCCGTAAAGCATGGCACACTAAACTATCAAGTAGTCATCATACCGAGCTTGTCAAACGTTCATAACGTCCGCATCTGCTCCTGCAATAGGTCTGTCACCTAGCGGTGCATCAAGGACATAATTGTTCTATGCAGCAATGAGGATAATCCTCAGATCATGGACCCAGTCCACATCATCGCTACTATCATCTTTCAACTTTTCTCTAGGAACATATCAATAATATATAGGAGCTATATCGCGAGCTATTGATCTACAACATAGATATGCAAATACTATCAGGACTAAGTTCATGATAAATTAAGTTCAATTAATCAAATTACTTAAGAACTCCTAGTGAAATAGACATCCCTCGGGTCATCTAAGTGATACGTGATCCAAATCAACTAACCCATGTCCGATCATCACGTGAGATGGGGTAGTCATCAATGGTGAACATCTCTATGTTGATCATATCTACTATATGATGCACGTTCGACCTTTCGGTCTCTAGTGTTCCGAGGCCATGTCTGTACATGCTAGGCTAGTCAAGTTTAACCCAAGTATTCCGCATGAAAACTGTCACGCACCCGTTGTATGTGAACGTAAATCTATCACACCCGATCATCACGTGGTGTCTCAACACGACAAACTGTAGCAATGGTGCATACTCAGGGAGAACACTTTTACCTTGAAATTTAGTTAAGGGATCATCTTATAATGCTACCGCCGTACTAAGCAAAATAAGATGCATAAAATATAAACATCACATGCAATCAAAATATGTGACATGATATGGCCATTATCATCTTGTGCTTTTGATCTCCATCTCCAAAGCATCGTCATGATCTCCATCATCTCCGGCTTGACACCTTGAACTCCATCGTTGCGTCGTGGTCGTCTCGCCAACTATTTCTTCTACAACTATCGCTAACGCATAGTGATAAAGTAAAGCCATTACAAGGTGTATGCATTTCATACAATAAAGTGACAACCATAAGGCTCCTGCCGATTGCTGATAACTTTTACAAAACATGATCATCTCATACAAAAACGTATATCACATCATGTCTTGACCATATCACATCACAACATGCCCTGCAAAAACAAGTTAGACGTCCTCTACTTTGTTGTTGCAACTTTTACGTGGCTCCTACAGGCTTCTAGCAAGAACCGTTCTTACCTACGCATCAAAACCACAATGGTGATTTATAAAGTTTGTTGTTTTAACCTTCAACAAGGACCGGCTGCAGTCAAATTCAATTCAACTAAAGTAGGACAAACAGACACCCGCCAACCACCTTTATGGAAAACTAGTTGCATGTCTGTCGGTAGAACCGATCTCATGAACATGGTCATGTAAGGTTGGCTCGGGTCGCTTCATCCAACAGTACCGCTGAATCAAAATAAGACATTGGTGGTAAGCAGTATGACGATCACCGCCCACAACTCTTTGTGTTCTACTCGTGCATATCATCTACGCATAGACCTGGCTCGGATGCCACTGTTGGGAAACATAGAATGCAATTTCAAAAAAATTCCTATGCCCATGAATGATTTATCTAGGAGATGCATATAAACGAGAGGGGGAGAGTGTGTCCACGTACCCTCGTAGACTGAAAGCAGAAGCATTTGACAACGCGGTTGATGTAGTCGAACTTCTTCTAGCTCCGACCGATCAAGAACCGAAAGTACGACACCTCTGAGTTCTGCACACGTTCAGCTAGATGACGTCCCTCGTCCTCTTGATCCAGCAAAGATATTGAGGAAGAAGATGAGTTCCTCAACGCGATGGCATGGTGATGGTGATGGTGAAGTGATCAGCACAGGGCTTCGCCTATGCACTACGAAGATAGGATTAGAGACGTAAACTATGGAGGGGGGCGCCGCACACAGCTAACAATGGTTGGTGTGTGTTCTCGGCACCCCCTCCCCATGTATATATAGGTGGGAGGGGGAGGGGAGCTTCCATGGGGCGCCCCAAGTAGGAGGAATCCTACTTGGGGGCCTATCCCAATTCAGCCTCCCCCTACCTTATTTCTGGAAAGAAAGAGGGAAGGGGGAAGGGAGAAAGGAAAGGGGGGGGCGAATCCCCCTTGCTCCTTCTCCAATTCGGCCACATGCCTAAGGGGGGCACACCTTGTGGGCTGGTGTGCTCTCCTCTTATGGCCTATATAGCCCATATCTTCCCTCCGAGGGTTCCGGTAACCCCCCCGGTACTCCGAAAAATACTCGATACTATCCGAAACACTTCTGGTGTCCGAATACCATCGTGCTATATATCATGCCTAAGGGGGGGTGTAGGATCGAAAGTATGTCTAGAGGGGGCTGATTAGACTACTTGACCAAATAAAAACTTAACCTTTTCCCAATTTTAGTTCTTGGCAGATTTTAGCTATCTTAGGACAAGTCAAGCAATCATCGCACAATTCAAGCAAACATGCAAAGAGTATATTGGTAGCGGAAAGTAAAGCATGCAACTTGCAAGAATATAAAGGGAAGGGTTTTGAGGATTCAAACGCAATCGGAGACACGGATGTTTTTCCCGTGGTTCGGATAGGTGGTGCTATCCTACATCCACGTTGATGGAGACTTCAACCCACGAAGGGTAACGGTTGCGCGAGTCCATGGAGGGCTCCACCCACGAAGGGTCCATGAAGAAGCAACCTTGTCTATCCCACCATGGCCATCGCCCACGAAGGACTTGCCTCACTAGCGGTAGATCTTCACGAAGTAGGCGATCTCCTTGCCCTTACAAACTCCTTAGTTCAACTCCACAATCTTGTCGGAGGCTCCCAAGTGACACCTAGCCAATCTAGGAGACACCACTCTCCAAGAAGTAACAAATGGTGTGTTGATGATGAACTCCTTGCTCTTGTGCTTCAAATGATAGTTTCCCCAACACTCAACTCTCTCTCATAGGATTTGGATCTGATGGAAAGAAGATTTGAGTGGAAAGCAACTTGGGGAAGGCTGGAGATTAAGATTCATATGGTAGGAATGGAATATCTTGGCCTCAACACATGAGTAGGTGGTTCTCTCTCAGAACATATGAGTTGGAATGGTGTATGTGTTATGATGGCTCTCTCCACGAGTGAAGAGGAGGTGGAGGGGTATTTATAGCCTCCACACAAAATCCAACCGTTACACACAATTTACCAATCTCGGTGGGACCGAATTAGAAAACTCGGTCGGACCGAAATAGTAAACCTAGTGACCGTTAGGAATTTCGGTCGGACTGACATGCAACTCGGTAGGACCGATTCGGTTAGGGTTTGGGCATAACGTAATCTCGGTGAGACCGATTGCACAAATTCGGTGAGACCGAGTTTGGCAATAAGCTAACCAGAGAGTTGGTCAGGCAAACTCGGTGGGACCGACTCGCTCTTTCGGTGAGACCGAAAAGTTACAAGAAGGAAACATAGAGTTTACATTGCAATCTCGGTGGGACCGATTCGCTCTTTCGGTGAGACCGAAAAGTTACGAAAGGGAGACAGAGAGTTTGCAATCCCATCTCGGTGAGACCGAGATCCTTATCGGTAGGACCGAATTGCTAGGGTTTGGCAGTGGCAAATGACAAGTGAAACTCGGTGGCGCCGGATTGAAAGAATAGGTATGACCGAGTTTGGCTTAGGGTTTAGGTCATTTGTGGATATGGGAAAGTAGCTGAGGATTTTGGAGCATATCATTAAGCACATAAAGCAAGAGGCTCATTAAGCAACACCTCATCCCTCCTTGATAGTATTGGCTTTTCCTAAAGACTCAATGTGATCTTAGATCACTAAAATATAAAATGAAGAGTCTTGAACTTTTGAGCTTGAGCCAATTCTTTGTCCTTAGCATTTTGAGGGTTCCACTTTCACATCCATGCCATGACAATCATTGAGCTTTCCTAAAATAATCATCTTGAAATAGCATTAGCTCAATGAGCTATATGTTGTTATGAATTACCAAAACCACCTAGGGATAGTTGCACTTTCAATCTCCCCCTTTTTGGTAATTGATGACAACATATAGATCAAAGCTTCGACAAATGATAATAAGCATGAAATATATCATCGCTTTGAGAAGTATGTGACAAATAAGAGCTCCCCCTAAATTTGTGCATATTTAAAATTTTCTTTGGACTGCAAATGCACAAGGAGTTAGAGTCATGGGTTACTCTTGCATGTCAGATACATCTTGGTGGAGCGCTCAAAAATGATAAGATTGAAATACATGCACTCATCACCAAGAATAGTGAGTGATCACATAAGATAGATAGAATGATAATATTAAGCAAACATTAAGTGTAGCTTATGATCAAACACATGATCATCGATGTCTCACGGGCATAAAGACGTAGTATCTCACACACAAGCAAATAAAGTTCGAAAAACCACCAAATAAAACAAGAGAGAATAAAAGCAACACTCTCTCGAAGCCTATGATCTATACATTTTCTCCCCCTTTGGCAACAAGTTACCAAAAAGTTCCTAGAAAATGCATAGTGCTAAGTCAACGCTCAGGCTTGATCTTCAGGTGGTGGTGGAGTCCGGAGCACTCCAAGGACGAAGCCTTCGGTAGACGTGGTCGGAGTTGAGGCTGAAGTGGATGCTGGAGCTGGTGGAACTGAGGTTGTGGCTGGCGCAGACGTGGTAGCTCTGGTGTCAGCAACTAGCATTGCAGACGACCTCGGACCTCGTGGCACCCTGGCAAAAGCATCAGCCGTAGTCCTGCCTCTCCTCTCATTCATGTCATCCTGGAGCTGCTCCACGGCAGTCTGTATCTCTGTCACCTTGATGTCCAAATCATAGAACCTCTGTTCCATGATCCTCTCTAAGCTTGCCTGGTTCTGAGTTAGGGTGGCTAGTCCTTGCTCAATCCGCAGGGTGGACGCAATCAGGTAACCAAGCTGCTCTTGTTTGGTTTTCAGAAAATATTCAGATGCCTCCTCTTGAGTAGGCATCCTGGCAGCTTTCTCCTTCTTCGCCTTCTCCTTCTTGGCTTGTGCTTGGGCAGATGATGGCTCATTCTCAGTCATGACCACTTGGTTATCTTCAAAGTCTGGACAGATAGGCATGTGTTCCTTGTCCAAGAGGTATATGCCCGTGCCCATCTTGGAGTTGATGAGCTCCTGAATCTGTGGGGCATACCCACAACTCCTCTTCTGATCTGCTGCAGTCCTTTTGATTGTTTCCACTATGAGACTCATGACTTTGAATTTTTGAGGCACGTCAAAGACATGAAGCAAATTGATCGTGTGACCTCTGATCATCTTGTGATCTCCAAACTTGGGCAATAGGGTGTGCCTCAGTATCCAATTGATAGTGGGCAGTCCTGACAGAAGATAGTGCACTGAGCCAAATTTGAAAGTGTCAAGTGCTTCATTCGGAATCTCCTTGTACATGTTGGACATTGAGTTGTGGTCCATCTTTTTCTTGGCATAAATGTCCAAGTCATCTGCTTGCTCCTCTGGGGCATGAATTAGTTGAGCCCATTCAGCAACTGTGGACCGGTACCTCGTACCTTCTAACATCCAAGTGATCCTCCCATCTGGGTAGAAGTGTGATGTGGAGTAGAATTGCATGATTAGCTCCTCGTTCCACTTTGTGAGCTTCTGCCCAACAAAGTCTGCAACTCCACACACACTAAAGCTGTCATACACTCCAGGATAGTGTTCCTCATTTTCCTTCATGTAGGTCCAGTCGACCCATCTCATGTCACATACTATTGGCTTCTTGTCAAGCAAAACTGTCTCATAGAAATCCTGCTGCTCCTTGGTGTGAAACCTGTAGTCAACTGCAGTCCTTCTCCTAGAAGCATATGGATCTTCTTCTCTCCACTTCCTCAGCCCTGAATCTCTCCTGAGCTTCATATCCTCAGCCACAGGATGAGCATCGTTGTGGTCTGGGATCTTGGGCTTGAGCTTTCTAAGGACATTCTCTTCCTCTTCCTCTGCAGCTTCAGGCACTGGGGCCTTGTTCTTTTCAGTGGCTGGAATGCTTCTTGTGTTTCTCTTTGGTGCACTCTTTGGCTTAGATGCAGCCTTGGGTGCTTCCTTGGGCTTGGATGCAGTTGCCCCTGACCTTATGGCATCTCCCATAAGTTTGGGTGCCTTGGGTGCTGGTGCAGCAACCTATTCTTCTTCCTCCTCATCTTCCATGATGGAGGCCTTGCCAAGCACTCTGGCTACAGTCTTCTTGACCCTTTCCTTCCTCTTTTTTCCCTCAGCAACAACTGGCTCTGTGGGTGCAGGCTTCACAGTTGAAGCTCTAACCTTAGACATGGGCTGCCTGCCTGCTGGCCTTTTGATTTTCAGCCCTGGCTTTGTGCCTTGAGCTGGCTCAACTCTCCTTGATGTGGCCTCTTCCTCTGCCACATAATCTTCATCTTCAGAATCAGATGTTCTCTTCTTCCTTTGTCTAGTGGCAGCTTTAGGCAGATTGCTGGGGTGCTCCTGCTGCCATCATCTGAAGAGCTGGAGGGACTAGTGCCCTCACTCATCACCACTTGCTGCTCTGAGAGGTTCTGGCTGTCACTTTGGTCTGACATGATGCAAACTCTGACTGCTGACCCTGTGAATAGATTATAGATGAGATAGAGTGGATGAGCATCACAAAGTGCAGAGATTTTGCAAAAGAGTAATTCAAAAACTTAGTTTTAGTTTCCCACTGAAATCATCTCGGATCTACCGATTTTCAAACTCGGTGACACCGAAGCAGTTTTGGCACCAGAACTAGTGAACTCGGTCAGACCGAGTCACAGTTTCGTGGCACCGAGACTGCTAGGGTTTCACAGAGTTCCCAAATCGGTCACACCGATAAGTAATTCTCGGTCAGACCGAGTTTTACTTGTGCAATGGCATAAGCCAAATCGGTGGGACCGAGTTTTTCAACTCGGTGGGTCCGAGATGGTTTCGGCGGAAACCTAACCCTAAAATTTTCGAATTAAACCTAATCTACGAGTTCATTGACTGGATAGGAGTTTATAAAACGTGGCAAGAATCATGATAATCACAATGTGCTAGGAATCGGATTGGAGAATAGCACAAAGATCGCGTCCATACCCTAGTTCGGCGGAGACTCGCTACGGCGGCAACGGCTGGGCAGAATTCCCATTGACGGCGATGGAGACCAGCGACTGGAGGCGGCTGGCGGCGAGGAGGACGATCCGGAGACCCAGGAGGCGGAGCGAGCTATGCGCGGGCGAAGAGGTTTCGGAGAAATTTCCAAAATTTTGCCTGTCACTATATATAGCCCGACCCTATCGGTGTGACCGAGTGGAACAACTCGGTGGCACCGAGGTGCAAAACTATATACAGTTATTGCAACTCGGTGTGACCGAGTGGTTCAAATCGGTTGCACCGAGATCGAAAACCTAGATCAACTTAATGATCTCGGTAGGACCGAAAGTATGGTATCGGTCAGACCGAGAATCACAAAGAGGTTTTGGAAGTTTAAGTCTATGACGAATCGGGGACTCCGAGCGCTCCTCACACAGAGTGGTTCGAATCTGACTTGATCAAATTTTGTGATGCAGCATGAATAGAGTTTGAGACGAGAAAAGCATAGGTAGCTAGAGGAGGTTCTTAGGCATTATTGTCCATCCACTTGGCAAAAGAAGATAAAGCCAAACAATCAAAACAACAAGTGGATGTCCTCGAATGAGTAAAATATGCAACCAACATGCTCACACAATAAGATGGCAAATGAAATATGTGGCAAAGCATGCACAACCAATTCTAGCATCTATCAAGCAATTTGCGATGACTAGGTCATCTATATATGAGTATATTGTTGGAGAACGTAGCAGAAATTCAAAATTTTCCTACGTGTCACCAAGATCTATCTATGGAGAAACTAGCAACGAAGGGAAGGAGAGTGCATCTACATACCCTTGTAGATCGCTAAGCGGAAGCGTTCAAGTGAACGGGGTTGATGGAGTCGTACTCGTCGTGATTCAAATCACCGATGACCAAGTGCCGAACGGACGGCACCTCCGCGTTCAACACACGTACAGCCCGGTGACGTCTCCCACGCCTTGATCCAGCAAGGAGAGAGGGAGAGGATGAGGAAGACTCCTTCCAGCAGCAGCACAACGGCGTGGTGGTGATGGAGGAGCATGGCTATCCTGCAGGGCTTCGCCAAGCACCACAGAAGAGGAGGGAGAGAGAGACGCAGGGCTGCACCAAGAGAGATCTAATCCGTATTGTGGGCAGCCCTATGGCCTCATATATATAGGGGAAGGGGAGGGCTGCGCCCCTCTAGGGTTCCCACCCCTAGGGGGGGCGGCAGCCCTAGATGGGGCCAAGGGTGGCGGCCAAGAGAGGGGAGAGGGGAAGGAGCCCACTAGGTGGGCCTTAAGGCCCAACTGGACTAGGGTTTGCCCCCTCCCACTCTTTCTTGCGCCTTGGGCCCCTTGTGGGGGGTGCACCAGCCCTCCTAGGGGCTGGTCCCCTCCCACACTTGGCCCACGCAGCCTTCTGGGGTTGGTGGCCCCACTTGGTGGACCCCCGGGACCCTCCCGGTGGTCCCGGTACGTTACCGATAAACCCCGAAACTCTTCCGGTGTCCAAAACAGGACTTCCCATATATAAATCTTTACCTCCGGACCATTCCGGAACTCCTCGTGACGTCCGGGATCTCATCCGGGACTCCGAACAACATTCGGTAACCACATACTAACTTCCTTTATAACCCTAGCGTCATCGAACCTTAAGTGTGTAGACCCTACGGGTTCGGGAGACATGCAGACATGACCGAGACGTTCTCCGGTCAATAACCAACAGCGGGATCTGGATACCCATGTTGGCTCCCACATGTTCCACGATGATCTCATCGGATGAACCACGATGTCAAGGACTTAATCAATCCCGTATACAATTCCCTTTGTCTATCGGTATGATACTTGCCCGAGATTCGATCGTCGGTATCCCGATACCTTGTTCAATCTCGTTACCGGCAAGTCTCTTTACTCGTTCCGTAACACATCATCCCGTGATCAACTCCTTGATCACATTGTGCACATTATGATGATGTCCTACCGAGTGGGCCCAGAGATACCTCTCCGTCACACGGAGTGACAAATCCCAGTCTCGATTCGTGCCAACCCAACAGACACTTTCAGAGATACCCGTAGTGTACCTTTATAGCCACCCAGTTACGTTGTGACGTTTGGCACACCCAAAGCACTCCTACGGTATCCGGGAGTTGCACAATCTCATGGTCTAAGGAAATGATACTTGACATTAGCAAAGCTTTAGCATACGAACTACACGATCTAGTGCTATGCTTAGGATTGGGTCTTGTCCATCACATCATTCTCCTAATGATGTGATCCCGTTATCAACGACATCCAATGTCCATGGTTAGGAAACCGTAACCATCTATTGATTAACGAGCTAGTCAACTAGAGGCTTACTAGGGACATGGTGTTGTCTATGTATCCACACATGTATCTGAATTTCCTATCAATACAATTCTAGCATGGATAATAAACGATTATCATGAACAAGGAAATATAATAATAATCAATTTATTATTGCCTCTAGGGCATATTTCCAACAGTCTCCCACTTGCACTAGAGTCAATAATCTAGTTCACATCGCCATGTGATTAACACTCACATGTCACATCGCCATGTGACTAACACCCAAGAGTTTACTAGAGTCAGTAGTCTAGTTCACATCACTATGTGATTAACACTCAATGAGTTCTAGGTTTGATCATGTTGCTTGTGAGAGAGGTTTTAGTCAACGGGTCTGAACCTTTCAGATCCGTGTGTGCTTTACAAATCTCTATGTCATCTCCTAGATGTAGCTACCACGTTCTATTTGGAGCTATTCCAAATAACTATTCTACTTTGTTGCTCCATTATACGTATCCGGTATCTCTACTCAGAGCTATCCGGATAGGTGTTAAAGCTTGCATCGACGTAACCCTTTAAGACGAACTCTTTACCACCTCCATAATCGAGAAAAATTCCTTAGTCCACTAGTTACTAAGGATAACTTTGACCGCTGTCCTGTGATCCATTCTTGGATCACTCTTGTACCCCTTGACTGACTCATGGCAAGGCACACTTCAGGTGCGGTACACAGCATAGCATACTGTAGAGCCTACGTTTTAAGCATAGGGGACGACCTTCGTCCTTTCTCTCTATTCTGCCATGGTCGAGCTTTAAGTCTTAACTTCATACCTTACAACTCAGGCAAGAACTCCTTCTTTGACTGATCCATCTTGAACACCTTCAAGATCATGTCAAGGTATGTGCTCATTTGAAAATACCATTAAGCGTTTTGATCTATCCTTATAGATCTTGATGCTCAATGTTCAAGTAGCTTAATCCAGGCTTTCAATTGAAAAACACTTTTCAAATAACCCTATATGCTTTCTTAGAAATTCTACATCATTTCTGATCAACAATATGTCAACAACATATACTCATCAGAAATTCTATAGTGCTCCCACTCACTTCTTTGGAAATACAAGTTTCTCATAAACTTTGTATAAACCAAAATCTTTGATCATCTCATCAAAGCATACATTCCAACTCCGAGATGATCACTCCAGTCCTTAGAAGGATTGCTGGAGCTTTGCATACTTATTAGCATATTTCAGGATTGACAAAACCTTCCGGTTGTATCACATACAACCTTTCCTCAAGAAAATCGTCGAGGAAACAATGTTTTGACATCCTATCTGCAAGATTTCATAAATAATGCAGTAATCGCTAATATAATTCCAACAGACTCTCAGCATCGCTATGAGTGAGAAAGTCTCACCATAGTCAACTCCTTGAACTTGTCGGAAAACATCTTAACGACAAATCAAGCTTTCTTAATGGTGATACACACCATCATTGTCTGTCTTCCTTTTAAAATCCATCTGTACTCAACAGCCTTACGGCCATCAAGTAGTTCTTCCAAAGTCTACACTTTGTTTTCATACATGGATCCTACCTCGGATGGCCTCGAGCCATTTATCGGAATCCGGGCCCACCATCGCTTCTCCATAGCTCGTAGGTTCATTGTTGTCTAGCAACATGACTTCCAAGACAGGACTACGTACCACTCTGAAGTAGTACGCATCCTTGTCATCCTACGAGGTTTGGTAGTGACTTGATCTGAAGTTTCATGATCACTATCATAAGCTTCCACTTCAATTGGTGTAGGTTCCACAGGAACGACTCTTTGTGCCCTGCTATACACTAGTTGAAGTAACGGTTCAATAACCTCATCAAGTTTCCACCATCCTCCCACTCAATTCTTTCGAGAGAAACTTTTCCTCGAGAAAGGACCCGATTATAGAAACAATCCCTTATTGCTTTTGGATCTGAGACAGGAGGTATACCCAACTGTTTTGGGTGTCCTATGAAGATGCATTTATCCGCTTTGGGTTCGAGCTTATCAGCCTGAAACCTTTTCATATAAGCGTCGCAGCCCCAAACCTTTTAAGAAATGACAGCTTAGGTTTCTCTAAACCATAGTTCAAACGGTGTCATCTCATCGGAATTACGTGGTGCCCTATTTAAAGTGAATGTGGTTGTCTCTAATGCCTAACCCATAAACTATTGTGGTAATTCGATAAGAGACATCATGGTATGCATCATATCCAATAGGGTGCAGTTATGATGTTCGGACACACCATCACACTATGGTGTTCCAGGCTGTATTGGTTGTGAAACAATTTCCACAATGTCTTAATTCTGTGCCAAACTCGTAATTCAGATATTCATCTCTATAATCATATCATAGATACTTTATCCTCTCGTCACGACGATCTTTAAACTTCACCCTGAAATTACTTGAACCTTTCAATAATTCAGACTCGTGATTCATCAAGTAAATATACTCAACAAAATCATCTGTGAAGTAAGAACATAACGATATCCACTACATGCCTCAGCACTCATTGGACTGCACACATCAAAATGCATTACTTCCAACAAGTTGCTTTCTAGTTCCATTTTACTGAAACCGAGGCTTTCAGTCATCTTGCCCATGTGGTATGATTTACATGTCTCAAGTGATTCAAAATCAAGTGAGTCCAAACGGTCCATTTGCATGGAGTTTATTCATGCATATACACCAATAGACATGGTTCGCACGCCTTAAACTTTTCAAAAATGAGTGAGCCCAAAGATCCATCAACATGGAGCTTCCTCATGCGTTTTATACCGATATGACTTACGTGGCAGTGCCACAAGTAGGTGGTACTATCAATACTATCTTTTGGCATGAACATGTGTATCACTACGATCGAGATTCAATAAACCATTCATTTTAGGTGTAAGACCATTGAAGGTATTATTCAAATAAACAGAGTAACCATTATTCTCCTTAAATGAATAACCGTATTGCGATGGACATAATCCAATCATGTCTATGCTCAACGCAAACACCAATCTCGATGGTAGAGGGAGCGTACGATATTTGATCAACCTTGGAAATACTTCCAACACATATCGTTATCTCACCTTTAGCTAGTCTCCGTTTATTCCGCAGCTTTTATTTCGAGTTACTAACACTTAGCAACCGAACCGGTATCTAATACCCTGGTGCTACTAGGAGTACTAGTAAAGTACACATTAACATAATGTATATCCAATATACTTCTATCGACCTTGCCAGCCTTCTTATCTACCAAGTATCTAGGGTAATTCTGCTCCAGTGGTTGTTCCCCTTACTACAGAAGCACTTAGTCTCGGGTTTGGGTTCAACCTTGGGTTTCTTCATTGGAGCAGCAGCTGAATTGTTGTTTCATGAAGTATCCCTTTGTGCCCTTGCCCTTCTTGAAACTAGTGGTTTTACCAACCATCAACAATTGATGCTCCTTCTTGATTTCTACTTTCGTGGTGTCAAACATCGCGAATAACTCAAGGATCATCATATATGTCCCTGATATATTATAGTTCATCACGAAGCTCTAGCAGCTTGGTGGTAATGACTTCGGAGAAACATCATTATCTCATCTGGAAGATCAACTCCCACTCGATTCAAATGATTGTTGTACTCAGACAATCTGAGCACAAGCTCAACAATTGAGCTTTTCTCCTTAGTTTGCAGGCTAAGAAAATTGTCGGAGGTCTTATACCTCTTGACATGGGCATGAGCCTGAAATCCCAATTTCAGCCCTCAAAACATCTCATATGTTTCGCGACGTTTCAAAACGTCTTCGGTGCCTCAACTCTAAACCGTTTAACTGAACTATCATGTAGTTATCAAAACGTGTATGTCTGATGTTCGCAACATCTACAGACGACGTTCGAGGTTCAGCACACTGAGCGGTGCATTAAGGACATAAGCCTTCTATGAAGCAATGAGGACAATCCTTAGTTTACGGACTTAGTCCGCATAATTGCTACTATCAACTTTCAACTAATTTTCCTCTAGGAACATATCTAAACAGTAGAACTATAGCGTGAGCTACGACATAGTTTGCAAAATCCTTTTGACTATGTTCAGGGTAATTAAGTTCATCTTATGAACTCCCACTCAGATAGACATCCCTCTAGTCATCTAAGTGATTACATGATCCGAGTCAACTAGGCCGTGTCCGATCATCACGTGAGACGGACTAGTCAACATCGGTGAACATCTTCATGTTGATCGTATCTTCTATACGACTCATGCTCGACCTTTCGGCCTTCTGTGTTCCGAGGCCATGTCTGTACATGCTAGGCTCATCAAGTCAACCTAAGTGTTTGCATGTGTTCCGAGGCCATGTCTGTACATGCTAGGCTCGTCAACACCCGTTGTATGTGAACGTTAGAATCTATCACACCCGATCATCACGTGGTGCTTCGAAACGACGAACTTTAGCAACGGTGCACAGTTAGGGGAGAACACTTCTTGAAATTTTAATGAGGGATCATCTTATTTACTACCGTCGTTCTAAGCAAATAAGATGTATAAACATGATAAACATCACATGCAATCAAATAGTGACATGATATGGCCAATATCACTTTGCTCCTTTTGATCTCCATCTTCGGGGCTCCATGATCATCATCGTCACCGGCATGACACCATGATCTCCATCATCGTGTCTTCTTGAAGTTGTCACGTCATCTATTACTTCTACTACTACAGCTAACGGTTAGCAATAAAGTAAAGTAATTACATGACGTTTAAGTTGACACGCAGGTCATAAATAAATAAAGACAACTCCTATGGCTCCTGCCGGTTGTCATACTCATCGACATGCAAGTCGTGATTCCTATTACAAGAACATGATCAATCTCATACATCACATATATCATTCATCACATCCTTTGGGCCATATCATATCACATAGCATACCCTGCAAAAACAAGTTAGACGTCCTCTAATTGTTGTTTGCATGTTTTACGTGGCTGCTATGGGTTTCTAGCAAGAACGTTTCTTACCTACGCAAAGACCACAACGTGATATGCCAATTGCTATTTACCCTTCATAAGGACCCTTTTCATCGAATCCGATCCGACTAAAGTGGGAGAGACAGACACCCGCTAGCCACCTTATGCAACTAGTGCATGTCAGTCGGTGGAACCAGTCTCACGTAAGAGTACGTGTAAGGTCGGTCCGGGCCGCTTCATCCCACAATGCCGCCGAATCAAGATAAGACTAGTAACGGCAAGCATATTGAACAAAATCAACGCCCACAACTACTTTGTGTTCTACTCGTGCATAGAATCTATGCAATAGACCTAGCTCATGATGCCACTGTTGTGGAACGTAGCAGAAATTCAAAATTTTCCTACGTGTCACCAAGATCTATCTATGGAGAAACTAGCAACGAAGGGAAGGAGAGTGCATCTACATACCCTTGTAGATCGCTAAGCGGAAGCGTTCAAGTGAACGGGGTTGATGGAGTCGTACTCGTCGTGATTCAAATCACCGATGACCAAGTGCCGAACGGGCGGCACCTCCGCGTTCAACACACGTACAGCCCGGTGACGTCTCCCACGCCTTGATCCAGCAAGGAGAGAGGGAGAGGATGAGGAAGACTCCTTCCAGCAGCAGCACAACGGCGTGGTGGTGATGGAGGAGCGTGGCTATCCTGCAGGGCTTCACCAAGCACCACAGAAGAGGAGGGAGAGAGAGACGCAGGGCTGCACCAAGAGAGATCTAATCCGTATTGTGGGCAGCCCTATGGCCTCATATATATAGGGGAAGGGGAGGGCAGCGCCCCCTCTAGGGTTCCCACCCCTAGGGGGGGCGGCAGCCCTAGATGGGGCCAAGGGTGGCGGCCAAGAGGGGGAAGAGGGGAAGGAGCCCACTAGGTGGGCCTTAAGGCCCAACTGGACTAGGGTTTGCCCCCTCCCACTCTTTCTTGCGCCTTGGGCCCCTTGTGGGGGGCGCACCAGCCCTCCTAGGGGCTGGTCCCCTCCCACACTTGGCCCACGCAGCCTTCTGGGGTTGGTGGCCCCACTTGGTGGACCCCCGGGACCCTCCCGGTGGTCCCGGTACGTTACCGATAAACCCCGAAACTCTTCCGGTGTCCAAAACAGGACTTCCCATATATAAATCTTTACCTCCGGACCATTCCGGAACTCCTCGTGACGTCCGGGATCTCATCCGGGACTCTGAACAACATTTGGTAACCACATACTAACTTCCTTTATAACCCTAGCGTCATCGAACCTTAAGTGTGTAGACCCTACGGGTTCGGGAGACATGCAGACATGACCGAGACATTCTCCGGTCAATAACCAACAGTGGGATCTGGATACCCATGTTGGCTCCCACATGTTCCACGATGATCTCATCGGATGAACCACGATGTCAAGGACTTAATCAATCCCGTATACAATTCCCTTTGTCTATCGGTACGATACTTGCCCGAGATTCGATCGTCGGTATCCCGATACCTTGTTCAATCTCGTTACCGGCAAGTCTCTTTACTCGTTCCGTAACACATCATCCCGTGATCAACTCCTTGATCACATTGTGCACATTATGATGATGTCCTACCGAGTGGGCCCAGAGATACCTCTCCGTCACACGGAGTGACAAATCCCAGTCTCGATTCGTGCCAACCCAACAGACACTTTCAGAGATACCCGTAGTGTACCTTTATAGCCACCCAGTTACGTTGTGACGTTTGGCACACCCAAAGCACTCCTACGGTATCCGGGAGTTGCACAATCTCATGGTCTAAGGAAATGATACTTGACATTAGCAAAGCTTTAGCATACGAACTACACGATCTAGTGCTATGCTTAGGATTGGGTCTTGTCCATCACATCATTATCCTAATGATGTGATCCCGTTATCAACGACATCCAATGTCCATGGTTAGGAAACCGTAACCATCTATTGATTAACGAGCTAGTCAACTAGAGGCTTACTAGGGACATGGTGTTGTCTATGTATCCACACATGTATCTGAATTTCCTATCAATACAATTCTAGCATGGATAATAAACGATTATCATGAACAAGGAAATATAATAATAATCAATTTATTATTGCCTCTAGGGCATATTTCCAACATATATTGACTTAGGAGTCAAGTGAGAACACTTGATCGTAGGTCATACTCATCGTTTAAGCTCAAGTGGGGTTACCACTTTTACATAAAGCATTGTTGTATTCACATCGTTAGAGTTGCTTTAGCTCAAGTTTTAGAGTAAAGCTCCCCCTAGATGTGATATCCCCCCTAAGAGGGATGAACTAACCTTGGGTTTTGTCTATGATGACTTCATATAGATGTTGAAGATGTGGATGCTCAATGTTGATGTAGATCACTTGGAGCTATCCATTTGAGTGAATTGCACTTTCAATACCTACATGGGTTAGTCCCACAAGGAACAAACAAGGATATCCATAGACATAGAGTGATGCATACACAAGATGATGTCCATGAAAATTTTAGGTTACCTTGGCCCTTGTCTTACCAACAAGAGGGTTTGTGACTCCTTGAACTAGTGCATGATGTGGAAGTTGATTGCACTTGTTCTTGCCAAAATGATGAGAGTGAAATATGTTGGCGGAGTCACCCTCAAGAACTCTCTAGTTCTTCTTCTGTTGGATCCACACCATCTTGATGGGAATCCTTGGAGTTGTAGTCGTACTTGATGAAGTGGAACTTGACGTGGTCTTGGGAATCCACTTGACTAAGGTCTTAGGAGCTTCTTCAAATGCATCAATCTCCTCTTGAAGCTTGTCCTTGCCTTTTTGCTTGTAGTCTTGTGGTGGAAGATCATCTTGAGCTTGTGTCCCCTTGAAGGAAGTGTCATACTTCTCTTGTTGAGGAACAAACTTTGTCTTGGGGTATTGATCTTCTTCCCACTCAACTCCATTGACATTGAACTTTCTTTCAAAACCAACACCTTGATTCTTCCGGTGCATTCCTTGCTTGCGCACAATTTCCTCGAATTGCTTACTCTCGGCAAGGCTTTTGTACACTCCTTTCTCTATAATCCCCTTCAATAAGCTATTTTCTTGCTCAAGTGTAACTTGGCTAAGAGAATCATTAGTGGAATCAAGAGAACTACTAGAAGCAACAATATTGGATTTAGCATGATCATGGTTACTACTAGAGGAAGAATCTTTCTTGTTCTTGTTACTAGACTTGACTTGAGGCATGTAAGTGGATAATAGTAAACGCTTGGCAATGTAAGAAGAACTTTTCTTGCGGAGATCATCATTGATTGCTTTTAAGAACTCATGCTCTTGCTCAAGATTGAGCTTTTCAAAGCGTAATTTCTCATGAGCTCTTAAAAGTTCTCGATGATCTTCGAAGATAATTTCATGAGCTAACTTAAGAGTGTTTAGTTCTTTAGTTAGAGCCTCAATCTTCTCCTTATCATTGTCATTCGTTTTATCTTTATTAGCATGATTAATTGATGTTTCATCATAGTACTCATCACTAGAGTTGTCAACAAGCAAGTCATCATCACCTAACAAGTCATCTTCATCACTATTAAAGTCAACATACTCGGGGTGTGTTACGTTAGGACCTTTGGCCATGAAGCATCTTCCAATTCCTTCATTTGGTGAGTCAAATATGTCGTAGGAGTTGGTTGACACAAGTGCTAGACCGGCAACACCTTCATCTTGAGTATCTTCGGAGTCGGAGTGATAACTTCTCTCGGAGTGGCTGTCGGAGTCGGAGCCGGATACCCATTCACCAACATGAGCTTGATGTCTTTGTTTTGTGTAGCTCCTTGATGACTTTTCCTTCCTTTCCGAATCCTTGCTTCTCCGTGAGTATCTCCGTTCATAACGATCATCTCTACTCCTTCTCTCTCTTGGTGGTGATTCTTTGCTTCTTCTTTTTGGAGAATCTTCTCTTCTCTTGTAGGGAGCCGTACACTCATTGGAATAGTGTCTGGGTCTTCCACAATTATAGCAGTTTCGCTCTCGACTAGAAGATCTTTTGTCATTGTAGGACCTTGACTTGAAGCTTCTATCTTTGCTTCTACTCTTGTAGAACTTGTTGAAGTTCTTCACCATTAAGCTCAATTCTTCATTGAAGTTTTGTTTCTCACTTGATGATGTGGGGACTTCACATGAGGCTTTGTAGGCACCATTTGATTTGTTGTGAAGTTCCTCTTTATCCTTGAGTGACATCTCATGAGCAACAATCCTTCCAATCACTTCCGTTGGTTTGAGATCTTTGTAATTGGGCATCATTTGAATCAATGTGCACACGGTATCATATTTCCCATCCAAGGCTCTTAGGATCTTCTTGATGATGAATCTATCGGTCATCTCTTCACTTCCTAAGCCGGCAATCTCATTTGTGATCAGAGCAAGCCTAGAGTACATTTCGGTGACACCTTCACGATCCTTCATCTTGAACTTGTCAAGTTGACTTTGGAGCACATCCAACTTGGATTCCTTGACGGAGTCGGTACCTTCGTGCATATCAATCAAAGTGTCCCAAATTTCCTTTGCATTCTCAAGACGGCTGATTTTGTTGAATTCTTCGGGGCACAATCCGTTGAAGAGAATATCACAAGCTTGAGCATTGTATTGCAACATCTTCAACTCATCCGTGGTAGCTTCACGGTTTGGTTCCCTCCCATCAAAGAACTCACCTTGCGAACCAACACAAACAATAGCCCATACGGCGGGGTTATGTCCAAGAATATGCATTTTCATTTTATGCTTCCAACTAGCAAAATTAGTGCCATCAAAGTAAGGACCTCTATGGTGATAATTTCCCTCCCTAGACGCCATACTCTCCTAGGTTGTGAAACCATGGCTATGACCACCAAAAGCTATGGAGATCAAGGCAAATGGAGACCAAAGCTCTGATACCACTTGTAGGATCGAAAGTATGTCTAGAGGGGGGGTGATTAGACTACTTGACCAAATAAAAACTTAACCTTTTCCCAATTTTAGTTCTTGGCAGATTTTAGCTATCTTAGGACAAGTCAAGCAATCATTACACAATTCAAGCAAGCATGCAAAGAGTATATTGGCAGCGGAAAGTAAAGCATGCAACTTGCAAGAATATAAAGGGAAGGGTTTTGAGGATTCAAACGCAATTGGAGGCACGGATGTTTTTCCCGTGGTTCGTATAGGTGGTGCTATCCTACATCCATGTTGATGGAGACTTCAACTGTGACGCCCGGATAATTAAGCTACAATAATCCTCAGTTAATGATGCCATGTCACCACTGTTACTCTTGCTAAACCTCACTTGTTTCAAACACAGGTCAAATTCAAATTCCGAAAACAAGTCAAATTCTTATTTCTTCAAACTGTCAAGTAAAAATGTTCGATGGGTTGAAAATATTCACTAACTAATTGTCATGAATGGTTCAAAATCATTTGAGATATTTAATTTCCCTTGGAAATTAAAATAGTTCCAAATCAACTTTTTCTTATACTTTTCCATTTGTGAAAAATCCAAATCAATTCAAACTCCTCCCAAACTTTTTGTGGTAGTGCCAAATATTGTAATGTATTTATGTGGCCAAGTTCCACATTTTTACAAAGACCAATTGGCAGCTCAAAATATTGCAAACATATTCTGCAACAGAGTAAAAAAATATAAGAAGGGCCTAACTACTATGTGCTAATGGGCTCTAGTGCCATTATGCAATTTGGCCCGTCTAATAACATTGGCCCAGCCCACACCTCATCCCCAACCTCGCTACAGGAGGCGGGGGGTCGTGGCGGCCATCCCATGGCGCCCCTGGTCCGTGGCGGCCATCCCCGCTCCCTCCTTGTGGTTAAGAGGACGCCCTCGTCCTCCTCCCTCCCTTGCCGAACCCTAGCGCACCCCTTCCCTTTCCCCTCGCCAGATCCGCCCACTCCCAAACGCCTCCGTCGCCGCTGTTGCCGTCGACCTCGCGGCCACCGTCGCCCCCACGCCGAGCTGGGATGTCCCGCGGATCCACCATCGTCTGCTTCCTCCTCCTTGTGCACGGAATCAAGCTAGGCCGGCCCCGAGCTCCGCCATCGCCCTCGCCTTCAACTCGGACCCGACGCCGTTCGTCTTCGATTCAGGCGTCATCGAGCCCTCCAAGAGCCCACTTAGCACCTCTACAGGCTCGCAGTGAGCTTCTCCTCCGATTCCCTCTATTTTTCCCCTTCGAATCCATCGTCGTAGACGCCGTCCCACGCGCGCGGCCGCTCACCATGGCCGGAACTCGTCCGCGTATGCTCGCTCATGTCCTGCTGCTCGTGGTTGTGTTTCTATTGCTATTACCGTGTAGCTACTGTTGGTGCTGCTGCCAGGTACTGCCGCTTGCCGCCGCCCCGCCGGCTGCTCGCCGTGCAGCCGTCCTCCTAGCCCCGCCGTGGCCGGCGCCTGTTCACACGCCCCCGCTCGCCGCTGTGTGCTGCCGGCTGCTGCTGTGCCCGTGCGCCGTGCGCGCCTGGAACCTTTTGCTAATGCTGCTTGCTGCCCGCCTCCGCTGGCACCAGGACCGTTTCATGCGTGCGCGCCTTTGCCCGCGAGCTTGTTGCTACTGCTCTTCGCTGCTGCGTTGCTGCTGCGCTACGCTACCATTGTTCGTTGCTTACCTGCTGCTATACACTGAAGCTAGCCATGGCCAAGTGCCTCAGTGTGGCGTGTGTGTGCGTGAGTTATGTGTGTGCGCCGTGTGTGTGCGTGAGTTGTGTGTATGGCTGGCTTTTGCCACAGCCATGTGTGGCCGGCCCTTTGCTAGCTTAGGAACCAATCCCCAGTTAAAACAACCCTTTTTGTTAGACTAATTTATATTAGGCTTAGTTTTAGTTGGACCTATGACAGCGGGGCCCCACGCCCCTTTTTCTAAAAAAATATAATTAAAATAATAATTAATTAGTAATTAATTAATTTAATAAATCATGTTAATTAACCTGACTTAATTAGTCTGATTAGTTAGCTAATTAACTGTTAACTAATTAAATAGACAATGACGATTGGGCCCTGCTGCCCCTTTGACCAGTCAATTCGGTTAGAGTTGACTGTTGACCCTGCCGATGTCATGATGACATCATGCTGATGCAATAACTCTATTTTAGTTTTTAAAATAATTCCAGAAATTAATAAAATCTTTAGAAAATCACATCTTTTAATCTATAACTCGGATTAAATTATTTTCAACATGAAAGTTGCTCAGAACGACGAGACAAATCCGGATATGCGGCCCATTCGTCCGTCACGCATCCCTAGCATAGCGAACACGCAACTTTCCCCCTTCGGCCCATCTGTCCGTAAACGCGAAACACCGGGAATACTTTCCCGGATGTTTTCCCCTGCACCGGTACCACCTTGTACCGCGTTAGGGCACACCTAGCATCACGCTTTGCCATGTCATGCATCGTCATGCATTTGTTTGCATTATATTTATTGTTTCTTCCCACTCTTCTCTCTCTAGACCCCAAGACCGACGTCGCTGCTACCCAGTACGACTACGGTGTTGACGACCACTCTCTCTTGCTAGAGCAACCAGGCAAGCCCCCCCTTTGATCACCAGATACCGCCTACTCTTCTCTATACTGCTTGCATTAGAGTAGTGTAGCAGGTTACTGCTTCCCGTTAATCCTATACTGGTGCATAGCCTGTCCTTGCTACTACTGTTGTTACCTTTACCTGCAAACCTAATGCTTAGTATAGGATGCTAGCTTATCATCAGTGGCCCTACATTCCTGTCCGTCTGCCATGCTATACTATCGGGCCGTGATCACTCTGGAGGTGATCACGGGTATATACTATATACTTTATACATGATACATGTGGTGACTAAAGACGGGTAGGCTCGTAGGAGCACCCGCGAGTGGATCTTTGAGGCGAAGCGACAGGGCAGGTTCCGACCACCTAGGAGAGAGGTGGGCCTGGCCTTGGTCGGTGTTCGCGGATACTTAACACGCTTAACGAGATCTGGGTATTTGATCTGAGTCTGGCCATTTGGTCTATACGCACTAACCATCTACGTGGGAGCAGTTATGGGTATCCCGGCGTCGTGGTATCAGCCGAAGCCTTCGTGACGTCAGCGACTGAGTGGCGCACGCCGGATTGGACTGGAAAGCCACTAGGCTAGGTCTGCTTCCGGCCGCGTACGCAACGTGCAGGTGTGCAAAGGGCGATGGGCCCAGACCCCTGCGCCATAGGATTTAGACCGGCGTGCTGACCTCTCTGTTGTGCCTAGGTAGGGCTGCGACGTGTTGATCTTCCGAGGCCGGGCATGACCCAGAAAAGTGTGTCCGGCCAAATGGGATCGAGCGTGTTGGGGTATGTGGTGCACCCCTACAGGGAAGTTTATCTATTCGAATAGCTGTGTCCCTCGGTAAAAGGACGACCTAGAGTTGTATTTTGACCTTATGACAACTAGAACCGGATACTTAATAAAACACACCCTTCCAAGTGCCAGATACAACCGGTGATCGCTCTCTCACAGGGCGACGAGGAGAGGATCATCGGTTAGGATTATGCTATGCGATGCTACTTGGAGGACTTCAGTCTACTCTCTTCTACATGCTGCAAGACGGAGGCTGCCAGAAGCGTAGTCTTCGAAAGGACTAGCTATCCCCCTCTTATTCCGGCTTTCTGCAGTTCAGTCCACATATAATAGCCTAATCCCAGTTGATACCAATGCATACATATGTAGTGTAGCTCCTTGCTTGCGAGTACTTTGGATGAGTACTCACGGTTGCTTTCTCCTTCTTTTCCCTCTATCCCTTCTACCTGGTTGACGCAACCAGATGTTGGAGCCCAGGAGCCAGACGCCACCGTCGACGATGACTCCTACTACACCGGAGGAGCCTACTACTACGTGCTGCCCGCTGACGACGACCAGGAGTAGTTTAGGAGGATCCCAGGCAGGAGGCCTACGCCTCTTTCGATCTGTATCCCAGTTTGTGCTAGCCATCTTATTGCAACTTGTTTAACTTATGTCTGTACTCAGATATTGTTGCTTCCGCTGACTCGTCTATGATCGAGCTCTTGTATTCGAGCCCTCGAGGCCCCTGGCTTGTAATATGATGCTTGTATGACTTATTTTATTTGTAGAGTTGTGTTGTGATATCCACCCGTGAGTCCCTGATCTTGATCGTACACGTTTGCGTGTATGATTAGTGTACGATTAAATCGGGGGCGTCACAAGTTGGTATCAGAGCCGACTGCCTGTAGGAATCCCCCTTTCACCCTCCTTGGCCGAAGTTGAGTCTAGACATTTCAAAAACTTTTACTAACATGGCTATGTGCCTTATGGGCCCACGTCGCCATCTGGATGGTATTAGGATCTTTTACTCCTCGATCCTTACTCTGGGACTCTGAACTCTCTTCTATTCGGGTTAAATGAATTTTGCTAAATCTAACATTAGGATCTCGTTATCACTTTCACCTAGAGAGCCCCTTATTACTAATGATCGTCTATTGTACGTGAAGACCCTGAAGATACTCTCCGCTGTTAACCCGAGAACTTGTGTTCATCGCCTTTGCAATTCCCCTTCCACCGTCAACCCTTATGGATAACTACTTGCAGTTGTTATTATTACATTCATCCCCAGTTGGTCTTGTTATTACAAGATACCCCGTAATACTTGTCGTTGTTTCGATAATCCTTTGAGCTTACTGTCTTGCTGTTCCTTGTCACCTGAATACCCCTATGGATAATTCTCGCACTTATCGAGTATCCGCTCACCCCCCCAGTTGTTCATGTGTTTCACAATGGTCTTCAAAATACTATTCGAACTTCCGAAAATCCTCAGTAGCTTATTGCTCTTGAAATTCTTTGTTTGCTTGTGTTATGGTTAATCCCATAAGTATAGTAATCTTATTAGCATTCTTTGCCACCGTCATTTTGATCCTATTGATTCAACATGAGTGCGAATGCACGCAATCATCAGTCGGATCCTAGAATTCATCCTTCCGGCTCAGACGCCAGTTTAAACATGAGCTGGATCTCGACCAATCAATTGACCATCGATCGTACCCTTAAGGCTATTCAACTTATCCATCCCTGATAAGAGCATTGCTTCTGATCCCTTGTCTTGGAATTGATAATTCCTTTGCATTTGAGCCTTGAATTAGTCAGTTGTTTCTAAAGTCTGATCTCCTTGCATTGTTTCTCCCTCTGGTTGAGTACCGATGCTCACACCAGATCCCTTGAGGACCACCAGATCATTTATTGGATTTTATCCGGCAGTGTCCTTCATATTCAATAAGCTTGTGAGCCTTTCCTCGGATACATAATGCCTTTGGTAAATTGTATCCTCTGCTTTCTCAAGCATGCTCTACTATCGAGCTTGTGTTATTTATTCTTGAAATTTGTCGTATATACTCCTAAGATGCCCTGATGGGTTGAACCTATGCCTTCTCTAAACTGTATGAACTCGAAAGTTTTCATGAGTCATACACTTCTGGTATTTTGCCAAATAAAATTTCAACACTACAACTTCTTCGAAAGTGAGAAGTGAATGAAAGGTTATGCATTGGAGAAGTGGGAGTCGACCTTGAACTTTGTGTTCATGCCCATGGACACGATGTAGATCTTATCATTAAAGCTTCTTTTAAATTAAATTATTCCTTTGGTATAAGTTCATCTTATATCCGGGATCTGGCCTTTTGCAATAGTGTTTCCGACCATGTTCTCCTTTAAATACCATTTCTCGGACAAGTTGAAGTAATTGTCTTCTACAGATCATTGCACCCGACCAACCTTTACTTTGATCCACCGTCGTGTATTACACTCAGGTATCTCAAGAATATCATAGAACTGCATAACTTCTTATGGGTTCTTCATCAACTATTATTTCTCACCGATTCCAATTTTCCCGGGTTCTGGGTTGTTGTCAACCGAGGACACCAATAAGTGAATCGATTCCGCACTCTGGTTCAATAACTCTTAAATAATTGTTGTTGCTTACGAGTTAATAATCACTTAAGTCATTCCTAGCCTGATCGGCTATATCATCATGGTGCTAAATTTTAACTGTGCTACTTGGTCCTTCTTCACGGAGCACAATTCTCGACGATGAGCTAAGCTTACGTCGATTTTCCTCATCATATCATTTCTCCTTGAACCACAAGCTTGATTTCGAGTTTGTGTCGTAACCATGGTTCCAATAACCTTCCGTTTATCATTCGTTTGACTAGATGTCATCACCGATTGATTACATCTTCATGAAATCTCTCGACAAATGTGTCGTGATCAGCATCAGCATTCCGAGCTCTTCCAAGATATCAATTGAGTTCATGATGATAAATACCATCCTTGCCCTCGATGATTTGTGTTACCATCAACCACTTTATTGACTTCCCTCCAACACAAACCTGTTCATGTTTTGTGTTATACCTTGAGTTCCTTGCTATCCCGCATTGTTCTTCTTTACCTTGGAGTATTACCATCTTTAATGTCAAGAAAATCGTGAGGATTTCATCACCTCTTAAGGATTCTTGATACAGGTAATACTTCTCACCATCACCTTTCTTTCTTGGTCCCCGTGTTGGTTCTAACCGGGATTCCAACAAGTGAACAGTACTACGTGGATTTTGTACTTCTAACAACCCTATTGCTTTGAAGTTGATGGTCGATAGTTCGTTCTTACACTATTGGTTGTTGAACCACCATTCTAACGTTGATCATGCTACCTAAGCCCATCTTTCGGGTGCACCTTTCAATCAATGTTCAATTGTGTATGCTTTCCTCGAGCATACATCATTATATTATATCAATTGATCTGACAAATGTTATCTCCTTGTTCACATAATTGTGGAAACCCATCCTTTCGAAATCTCGATGAATTGTCACTGAGTTCATCAACTACCTCCTTATTCCTCCGTTGGTTTAATGACGAGCTCTTGTTCTGGAACTCCCTTCCATAGTACATTTCCCGAGAATCTTACAATGTCTTCTCGTCAAATTGTGTTGCACCTATTCTTCTCAGGCATCCAAATGTCTGAGGTATCCTGACACCAATCAGATCTGAATCTCGGCTAGATATGATGGTTGGAACATATTTCCGAGAGTTATAACATTGGTCTTTATATGACCCGGTAAGGTGATGTCATGCCTAGCACACCTGACCGGAGGACCTATTGTTATAGTTTCCTTTTGGCAAGGTTAGTCATTCTCCCTTGAGGAAATTGTAAGACTTATTCTATAAGTTGTTCCTGATGGATCCTTTTTGTCTCCAAAGTCTGATCTTCACCTGTTGACCATGTCAATGCTATCTCAAACCATGTCTATGGTACTCCGATTTTCAACAGGAACATTTGAAGCCCAATGTTAAATGTTTCCTGCTCAATTATCCAAACGCCGCTATATGGGTAATGTCATGAAAATTCTCTCCCATACCTAAAGAGTTTTCTACATTATATCCTGTCATGGATATCATGCTTTACTTGTCCTTGGGAAGGATATACCTTTGAAATATGTGTTTAAACCCATTTTCCTTTCCATTGTTCTGTTTAATCTGATAATCATATTTGCCTTTCCATTGGTTGGTTTAACGCGTCTTGTGATCTATATGATCTAAGCGGCAATATTCTCCTGCTTATGTAAACACCTCGGTGTACAATTCTGTCAGCAAGACCCTGTTACTATTGTTGATGACATTTCGGTAGCCACCAATGGACGAGAACCTTGCCTATTGGCCCGCCTCGTTCAACGAGCAGGAAGATGGTTCTCCTCGTCCCTCGCCCTTGGTATCGATGTTGTTGCCGACATAGCTGACAGGCTATCCCCTGACATGCCTTGCTTACATGATCGTGCAAAACATCACCGTCCTTCCTCCTTTTAACACACATGGTGGGCCCATAACCCACAGTTCCACAGGATCGAAACCTGACTCTCCTGTACACCACCTGTTCCCAAGGTTGTTCCTCGCACTTTACTTCGTAAGTAATTCACGGACCACCTGTCTAGTGATCTAATCTGGTATGAGGCGCAATACCTATCCTCGTTGCCCTGAAGCTATTTCACCTTCTGACTAGGCATTGAACGATTGACTGGCTACTTGAAACTTCTTATTGTACATTCGAACTTTACTCTCGAGGTGTTTTATTTGTTCAACTCGAGAGGTACTCATAGGCTCATTCATGGGTTAATCCCAGATTATTACCCTTATAGCATTTTGTCGTTGCCGATCTGCCTCGTTACCTATTTGTAAGTACGATGGAGTTCACCAAGAAAGGCTGATGACTTATCCTAATAACTCGAAGCTAAGGGAGGACGACATCAACGGAAGCGGTCAACTTCTTCAAGAAGAGCAACCACAACCGAGAAGATTCGTTATAATCTCGTAACCTAATCTCTTCCCCCTCACTCCCGCTCCTAAATCTCGGGACGAGATTTCTTGTAGTGGAGGAGAATTGTGACGCCCGGATAATTAAGCTACAATAATCCTCAGTTAATGATGCCATGTCACCACTGTTACTCTTGCTAAACCTCACTTGTTTCAAACACAGGTCAAATTCAAATTCCGAAAACAAGTCAAATTCTTATTTCTTCAAACTGTCAAGCAAAAATGTTCGATGGGTTGAAAATATTCACTAACTAATTGTCATGAATGGTTCAAAATCATTTGAGATATTTAATTTCCCTTGGAAATTAAAATAGTTCCAAATCAACTTTTTCTTATACTTTTCCATTTGTGAAAAATCCAAATCAATTCAAACTCCTCCCAAACTTTTTGTGGTAGTGCCAAATATTGTAATGTATTTATGTGGCCAAGTTCCACATTTTTACAAAGACCAATTGGCAGCTCAAAATATTGCAAACATATTCTGCAACAGAGTAAAAAAATATAAGAAGGGCCTAACTACTATGTGCTAATGGGCTCTAGTGCCATTATGCAATTTGGCCCGTCTAATAACATTGGCCCAGCCCACACCTCATCCCCAACCTCGCTACAGGAGGCGAGGGGGTCGTGGCGGCCATCCCATGGCGCCCCTGGTCCTTGGCGGCCATCCCCGCTCCCTCCTTGTGGTTAAGAGGACGCCCTCGTCCTCCTCCCTCCCTTGCCGAACCCTAGCGCACCCCTTCCCTTTCCCCTCGCCAGATCCGCCCACTCCCAAACGCCTCCGTCGCCGCTATTGCCGTCGACCTCGCGGCCACCGTCGCCCCCACGCCGAGCTGGGATGTCCCGCGGATCCACCATCGTCTGCTTCCTCCTCCTTGTGCACGGAATCAAGCTAGGCCGGCCCCGAGCTCCGCCATCGCCCTCGCCTTCAACTCGGACCCGACGCCGTTCGTCTTCGATTCAGGCGTCATCGAGCCCTCCCCGAGCCCACTTAGCACCTCTACAGGCTCGCAGTGAGCTTCTCCTCCGATTCCCTCTATTTTTCCCCTTCGAATCCATCGTCGTAGACGCCGTCCCACGCGCGCGGCCGCTCACCATGGCCGGAACTCGTCCGCGTATGCTCGCTCATGTCCTGCTGCTCGTGGTTGTGTTTCTATTGCTATTACCGTGTAGCTACTGTTGGTGCTGCTGCCAGGTACTGCCGCTTGCCGCCGCCCCGCCGGCTGCTCGCCGTGCAGCCGTCCTCCTAGCCCCGCCGTGGCCGGCGCCTGTTCACACGCCCCCGCTCGCCGCTGTGTGCTGCCGGCTGCTGCTGTGCCCGTGCGCCGTGCGCGCCTGGAACCTTTTGCTAATGCTGCTTGCTGCCCGCCTCCGCTGGCACCAGGACCGTTTCATGCGTGCGCGCCTTTGCCCGCGAGCTTGTTGCTACTGCTCTTCGCTGCTGCGTTGCTGCTGCGCTACGCTACCATTGTTCGTTGCTTACCTGCTGCTATACACTGAGGCTAGCCATGGCCAAGTGCCTCAGTGTGACGTGTGTGTGCGTGAGTTATGTGTGTGCGCCGTGTGTGTGCGTGAGTTGTGTGTATGGCTGGCTTTTGCCACAGCCATGTGTGGCCGGCCCTTTGCTAGCTTAGGAACCAATCCCCAGTTAAAACAAGCCTTTTTGTTAGACTAATTTATATTAGGCTTAGTTTTAGTTGGACCTATGACAGCGGGTCCCACGCCCCTTTTTCTAAAAAAAATAATTAAAATAATAATTAATTAGTAATTAATTAATTTAATAAATCATGTTAATTAACCTGACTTAATTAGTCTGATTAGTTAGCTAATTAATTGTTAACTAATTAAATAGACAATGACGATTGGGCCCTGCTGCCCCTTTGACCAGTCAATCCGGTTAGAGTTGACTGTTGACCCTGCCGATGTCATGATGACATCATGCTGATGCAATAACTCTATTTTAGTTTTTAAAATAATTCCAGAAATTAATAAAATCTTTAGAAAATCACATCTTTTAATCTATAACTCGGATTAAATTATTTTCAACATGAAAGTTGCTCAGAACAACGAGACAAATCCGGATACGCGGCCCATTCGTCCGTCACGCATCCCTAGCATAGCGAACACGCAACTTTCCCCCTCCGGCCCATCTGTCCGTAAACGCGAAACACCGGGAATACTTTCCCGGATGTTTTCCCCTGCACCGGTACCACCTCGTACCGCGTTAGGGCACACCTAGCATCACGCTTTGCCATGTCATGCATCGTCATGCATTTGTTTGCATTATATTTATTGTTTCTTCCCACTCTTCTCTCTCTAGACCCCAAGACCGACGTCGCTGCTACCCAGTACGACTACGGTGTTGACGACCACTCTCTCTTGCTAGAGCAACCAGGCAAGCCCCCCCTTTGATCACCAGATACCGCCTACTCTTCTCTATACTGCTTGCATTAGAGTAGTGTAGCAGGTTACTGCTTCCCGTTAATCTTATACTGGTGCATAGCCTGTCCTTGCTACTACTGTTGTTACCTTTACCTGCAAACCTAATGCTTAGTATAGGATGCTAGCTTATCATCAGTGGCCCTACATTCTTGTCCGTCTGCCATGCTATACTATCGGGCCGTGATCACTCTGGAGGTGATCATGGGTATATACTATATACTTTATACATGATACATGTGGTGACTAAAGACGGGTAGGCTCGTAGGAGCACCCGCGAGTGGATCTTTGAGGCGAAGCGACAGGGCAGGTTCCGACCACCTAGGAGAGAGGTGGGCCTGGCCTTGGTCGGTGTTCGCGGATACTTAACACGCTTAACGAGATCTGGGTATTTGATCTGAGTCTGGCCATTTGGTCTATACGCACTAACCATCTACGTGGGAGCAGTTATGGGTATCCCGGCGTCGTGGTATCAGCCGAAGCCTTCGTGACGTCAGCGACTGAGTGGCGCGCGCCGGATTGGACTGGAAAGCCACTAGGCTAGGTCTGCTTCCGGCCGCGTACGCAACGTGCAGGTGTGCAAAGGGCGATGGGCCCAGACCCCTGCGCCATAGGATTTAGACCGGCGTGCTGACCTCTCTGTTGTGCCTAGGTAGGGCTGCGACGTGTTGATCTTCCGAGGCCGGGCATGACCCAGAAAAGTGTGTCCGGCCAAATGGGATCGAGCGTGTTGGGGTATGTGGTGCACCCCTACAGGGAAGTTTATCTATTCGAATAGCCGTGTCCCTCGGTAAAAGGACGACCTAGAGTTGTATTTTGACCTTATGACAACTAGAACCGGATACTTAATAAAACACACCCTTCCAAGTGCCAGATACAACCGGTGACCGCTCTCTCACAGGGCGACGAGGAGAGGATCATCGGTTAGGATTATGCTATGCGATGCTACTTGGAGGACTTCAGTCTACTCTCTTCTACATGCTGCAAGACGGAGGCTGCCAGAAGCGTAGTCTTCGAAAGGACTAGCTATCCCCCTCTTATTCCGGCTTTCTGCAGTTCAGTCCACATATAATAGCCTAATCCCAGTTGATACCAATGCATACATATGTAGTGTAGCTCCTTGCTTGCGAGTACTTTGGATGAGTACTCACGGTTGCTTTCTCCTTCTTTTCCCTCTATCCCTTCTACCTGGTTGACGCAACCAGATGTTGGAGCCCAGGAGTCAGACGCCACCGTCGACGACGACTCCTACTACACCGGAGGAGCCTACTACTACGTGCTGCCCGCTGACGACGACCAGGAGTAGTTTAGGAGGATCCCAGGCAGGAGGCCTACGCCTCTTTCGATCTGTATCCCAGTTTGTGCTAGCCATCTTATTGCAACTTGTTTAACTTATGTCTGTACTCAGATATTGTTGCTTCCGCTGACTCATCTATGATCGAGCTCTTGTATTCGAGCCCTCGAGGCCCCTGGCTTGTAATATGATGCTTGTATGACTTATTTTATTTGTAGAGTTGTGTTGTGATATCCACCCGTGAGTCCCTGATCTTGATCGTACACGTTTGCGTGTATGATTAGTGTACGATTAAATCGGGGGCGTCACATCAACCCACGAAGGGTAACGGTTGCGCGAGTCCACGGAGGGCTCCACCCACGAAGGGTCCACAAAGAAGCAACCTTGTCTATCCCACCATGGCCATCGCCCACGAAGGACTTGCCTCACTAGCGGTAGATCTTCACGAAGTAGGTGATCTCCTTGCCCTTAAAAACTCCTTGGTTCAACTCCACAATCTTGTCGGAGGCTCCCAAGTGACACCTAGCCAATCTAGGAGACACCACTCTCCAAGAAGTAACAAATGGTGTGTTGATGATGAACTCCTTGCTCTTGTGCTTCAGATGATAGTCTCCCCAACACTCAACTCTCTCTCATAGGATTTGGATCTGATGGAAAGAAGATTTGAGTGGAAAGCAACTTGGGGAAGGCTAGAGATCAAGATTCATATGGTAGGAATGGAATATCTTGGCCTCAACACATGAGTAGGTGGTTCGCTCTCAGAACATATGAGTTGGAATGGTGTATGTGTTTTGATGGCTCTCTCCACAAGTGAAGAGGAGGTGGAGGGGTATTTATAGCCTCCACACAAAATCCAACCGTTACACACAATTTACCAATCTCGGTGGGACAGAATCAGAAAACTCGGTCGGACCGAAATAGTAAACCTAGTGACCATTAGGAATTTCGGTCGGACTGACATGCAACTCGGTAGGACCGATTCGGTTAGGGTTTGGGCATAACGTAATCTTGGTGAGACCGATTGCACAAATTCGGTGAGACCGAGTTTGGCAATAAGCTAACCAGAGAGTTGGTCAGGAAAACTCGGTGGGACCGACTCGCTCTTTCGGTGAGACCGAAAAGTTACAAGAAGGAAACATAGAGTTTACATTGCAATCTCGGTGGGACTGATTCGCTCTTTCGGTGAGACCGAAAAGTTACGAAAGGGAGACAGAGAGTTTGCAATCCCATCTCGGTGAGACCGAGATCCTTATCGGTAGGAACAAATTGCTAGGGTTTGGCAGTGGCAAATGACAAGTGAAACTCAGTGGCGCCGTATTAAAAGAATCGGTATGACCGAGTTTGGCTTAGGGTTTAGGTCATTTGTGGATATGGGAAAGTAGCTGAGGATTTTGGAGCATATCATTAAGCACATAAAGCAAGAAGCTCATTAAGCAACACCTCATCCCTCCTTGATTGTATTGGCTTTTCCTAAAGACTCAATGTGATCTTGGATCACTAAAATATAAAATGAAGAGTCTTGAACTTTTGAGCTTGAGCCAATTCTTTGTCCTTAGCATTTTGAGGGTTCCACTTTCACATCCATGCCATGACAATCATTGAGCTTTTCTGAAATAATCATCTTGAAATAGCATTAGCTCAATGAGCTATATGTTGTTATGAATTACCAAAACCACCTAGGGATAGTTGCACTTTCAGGGGGACCATTTCGAGACTCCTCATCATGTTCGTGATCTCATCCGGGACTCCAAACAACATTCGGTCACCAAATCACATAACTCATATAATACTAAATCATCATCGAACGTTAAGCGTGCGGACCCTACTTGTTCGAGAACTATGTAGACATGACCGAGACACCTCTCCGGTAAATAACCAATAGCGGAACCTGGATGCTCATATTGACTCCTAAATATTCTACGAAGATCTTTATCGGTCAAACCGTTATGACAACATATGTTATTCCCTTTGTCATCGGTATGTTACTTGCCATCGGTACCCACATACCTAGTTCAATCTCGTTACCGGCAAGTCTCTTTACTCGTTCCATAATAGATCATCTTGTAACTAACTAAATTAGTCACTTTGTTTGCAAGGCTTCTTATGATGTGCATTACCGAGAGGGCCCAGAGATACCTCTCCGATACTCGGAGTGAAAATCCTAATCTAGATCTATGCCAACCCAACAAACACCTTCGGACATACCTGCAGAGCATCTTTATAATCACCCAATTATGTTGTGACGTTTGATAGCACATAAGGTATTCCTCCGGTATCCGGGAGTTGCATAATCTCATAGTCGAAGGAATATGTATTTGGCATGAAGAAAGCAATAGCAATAAAACTGAACGATCAATATGCTAAGCTAACGGATGGGTCTTGTCCATCACATCATTCTCCTAATGATGTGATCCCGTTCATCAAATCACAACACATGTCTATGGTTAGGAAACTTAATCATCTTTGGTTAACGAGCTAGTCTAGTAGAGGCTTACTAGGGACACAGTGTTTTGTCGATGTAGCCACACATTGATCAAGTTTCTAGTTAATACAATTCTAGCATGAATAATAAACATTTATCATGATATAAGGAAATATAAAGTAACAACTTTATTATTGCCTCTAGGGCATACTTCCTTCAATCACCAACCTCACACTCCAAGCTACATTCTTCGGTGTTGCAAGATGCTGCCTGGGAAGAAATCAAGAAGTTGGGAACGAGACTCTTAATCAGACTGTATTGCACTTAGGAACACCTTAACAAAGTTGAGGATGAAGTGAGGTCAGTCAAGGAGGAATTCTCAAAGGAGAAGAACAGGAACAACCCAAGAATGAAGCAATCTAAGGAAGAAGGATCGACCACATGGATCAAGAAGCATGATAACTGAAGGATAAGTGAAGCTTAGACTTGACCACCACTACTATGTTAATCAAAAGAAGAATGTTCGCGTGAACCACTACTATGTCAATATGACATAGTGATGTACACTAGTTGGATGAGATCATATTGGATGCAGTATGACCTTACTTTGGATTTGCTTGAACCTTGTTGCTTGTGTGAACTGATTGTCATGATTGTCGGACGAAATCGGTTTGCCTTGAATTGTGTGAAGTGTGAATTACATAGACGTAATTAGAGGCCTACCCATTTAATTATGGAAGTCATAAGAACGCAACTAAAGGAGTTAAGGTAAGAACAATTGAAACATAGAAGACTTCGTAAGAAGTTGAAACATAGGATCAGACCGTGCGAGAAGACCTTAGGTATGAATGCCATGTGCTATACTAACAACCATACGAGGCTATATATAATACTAGTGGGATTAGCACAAGGGTATCTATCTCTCTTGTCTATTCTCTCAATCCTGACCTAGACCACCCAATACCCCAGAGTCGAAACCATGGACCCTGAATGACTGATTTTTTCTAAACCAGCAACCAGAGCAGAGATTGGCAGTTGGATTAGCTATTGAGAAGCGACACCCTGCAGCAGAGGTCACATGCCTTTTGTGCAAAGGGATTGATCATTTATTACCCAGTTGTGGAACCTTCAAGAAGAGAACACATATTGCACGACCTCGGGAGAAGAAAAATGGTTTGGAAGGTAAACCGTCACTACGATACCCATCCACTCGGGATGACACCTCCGTTGGTAGGGAAGGAAGAGGAGCAACCACCCAGGAGCACACCAGTTATGAATGCAGGCAAGTTGGACACCCCGCGAGTCACTGCCCAGTGGTGGAGAGTGTTAGGAGCAACCACAGCAAGACAACCTTGACTAGGGAGGACCTAAGTTACATCATATGCATGGACTGTGAATGACACATACATTGGAAGAGTGCATGTCTCCCTCACTGGAAGGAAGAAGCCTCGAGAAAGAGTACCTTTAAGAAGGATAGGAGCAACATACCATGTTACTAGTGCTGGAAGGACACTTTATGAGCAAGTGCCCTACCTTGGGAAACACGATACAAATGATAGAGAGGAACACACCATCATGTCTAGGAGAGAAACCCAAGGGATGGAGCCGAATCGTGTCAACAACAGGGGAAGAGACTGAGATACTATGGATAAAGGGCAACATGATCAAGAAAAGGATACTTGGAAGGATACACTACTCATCAAAACCGCTTTTCTTCCAATGTAGATATCTGGGACACCTTGCCAAAGATTGCACTGAGTTGGAAAGCGAGGATGAAGACCCGGAGGATCTGAATCCAGAATGACTCAACCAGATCCATGTGAACCACATTGTTAAGAAATAAGAAGTCAAAGAAGTGAGCAGACAAGGCATAGACTGAGCAGGTACTGTTGGAGAAGAAACCACAGAAGAAGCCACGTGCCATGAATCGTGATGGGAAGAAGTATGGAGGTAGTTTATGAAGCGGCAAGAACTCCATAGGAGGAAGGGCCTGAAGTGTAAACAACACCCATCACCATTGGAGACCATTAAACTAGAAGGATGTGTAGTTGTACATACACCCCTATAATTGTAAATAGTCAAAGCAGTAGTCATGATGTAATGGAATTATGAACAATTAGGTATCAACGCGATTATCAAGGAATGAAAGTCATGTTAACCTCATTTTCATATTGCCATATACCAGAAACCAAGAAAGAGAGACTGAATTGGACAACTTGGTTGGAAGAAAAATAGGAGAACCGGCTAGGAAGCTGTAAGATGTCAGAAACATCATACCCACTACCCTAAGGTGAAGTAAATCGAAGGGCAAGACCAAATGGAACCTTGACCAGAGAAGTATTGGTGTTCCTAGAATGAGGGACCGCGTCAGTAAGGAACTAAAGAATTGGAATGTTAGAAAACCCCGTTATGGATATTAAGGATTGTTCTAAGGGGATGATCTAACATCCCAAAATTCTAAATTTTGGAATTTTATATTAAATAAATAGTTTTGATTGTTTGTTTAATTGTTGTGTGAATGATTGAGTGAAATTGAGTGCAATTTGAAACTTTCTGAAAGTTCAATGAGAGGGAATGAAATGACTTTCCCATACTTTCACTTTGTCCTTTGATATCAAGGAATTCAAATTCATGTCTCCACAAAACCCTAGAGTGAAGATAATATGACTTCTTCCATTAGAAATGAAAGTGATTTTGAAAAGAATTGAATTCCATCTGAAAACATTTCAAATTCAAAAACTGCATGCAACTCAATGATTTCATGAGAGAAGATAAAATGACTTCTTCAAAGATGAGTTGGAAGTTAAAAAAACAACAACTTGATAGTCACATTGAAGTTATATGAATTTTCAAATTTCAAATTCTTCGAACTTCCAAATTTGCATGAATTTACTTTGAAGTTATTTGAATTTTTTAACTTTGAATTTGCATGAATTTTCTCAAATTAGTATTTTGGCCATAACTTGAGTTTGAAAATAATTTTTGATTTGATTCTTTTTGCTCATGGCCACTTGTGATCTTGTTTAACATTAGGTTTGATTTGGGATATTTTAGAAAATTTTAAATTAGGGTTTTAGGCAAAACATTATTGTTTTACTTATAGTTTTGTGTTTTCTTTAACTCTTTTGCTTTTATTTGTTTTTAATTATTTCTTTTGCAACTTTTGACCATTTTTTGTTTGTTTATGTTAGGAACATTAGGCACTTTTATTTGTAGTTAAAATAAAATTTTATTATTTTTGTTTTCTTTGGTTTTGTAGTAAAACTTGCATAGGTCATAAATAGAGTTTTATGAAAGATTTTTATTTGTTTCTTTTTGCTAGTAAAAATTTATGAAATATACTTTGTGTTAACTTGGTTGTTTTATATTTTCTTTTCTGTTAATTTATTAGTTTAGTAATTTTCTTTGTGGTTAGGTTTTACTTAGGACAAAATTATTTTTGTGTGCATCATAGAGTTTTCTTAGGTAGTTTCTTAGTAGTTTTCTTTTGAAGTTTTATGCGAATTTCTATTTGGTTGTCTTATGGATTTATTTTTTTGCTTTTATTTTGATTGAGTGTTAATATGATTGATAGTATTGATTGCTAGAGAGTTTTCTTATGTGAATGTCATGCTTGTTTAATATAGATTTCATTGGAGCGGCGAATAGTTCTATCAAGTTCATTTTCTTGGAGCAATTATATCTTCATCGACTTACCAGGCAAGTTCACTTTGACCATGTTGTTTTATACCTATGATTTTACTTGCATTTAGTGCCATCTTTTCACCAGTCCCTCTAGTAGTGAAGTTGAATTCTCGTAGTTGAGTAGAATGCATGAGGTAGGAACCCATCTCCCTGTTACCAAGCCCGAGATGTTGTTTAGTTTTACTGCTACGTTAAGGTAGACGGGGTTGGTATGAGGACTCTATGTCAATGATGACAACTCCATGATGACACTATGTCAAGAAGACAACTTAATGATGTCATATTCAAGGCCTGTTTCTTCAAGAACAAGACTTCAAGACTCGAGACAATATTTTAATACACACTACTGGGTGGAAATAGGACAGTGCGACACCTGGGAGCACCAAGTGGATGCATTGTGAGCTGGACTTGGCCAATACTCATGTGGAAAGTTCTGCCCGGACTCAAAGAGACGGATGAATACTTCATGCCCGCAAGCTTACATGTGCAGCCACAAGTCACTATGGGCTCTGGCTTGGTTGACCTTAGTTGTGATTCTAGCTGGGACAGTGCCAGCTAATGTTGAACTACGGTAGGATAGGGCGGGCACTGGATAGTGGCCAGAGGAACTCTTCGGAAGACCATGTTTCATTTGTCCCGTTCTCAAACAACTGGCAGTGCGAGAACTTAAGGAGGGAAGGAATCTTGTGGGTAAACTGCACAACACTTTGCATAGTTAAAATCTAATCGATTAGCCGTGTCCACGGTTATAGACAATTTAAGCCTATGGACTTGGATCTATCTCTGAACTCTCAACACCGGATCGAAAACTTAATTATCGGCAACTTATGATGATATGGGCTATGGACATCGATTGGCAGAACCATGTCATGTATACGTATCTGCTTTGTAGTAGAGAATTCGAGGACATTCCTTTGTTGTAGAAAAAATAAAACCAGCTTTTACGATAAAACTCGGACACGGAGCCACAAAGCCATAATGCATATAAAATAGTTTTATCATCTGTATCTCTTATTTGTGATCTTGCTAGTACATTCAATGTAGCGACCTACACAGCTATAACGTATCATGTTGCAGGATTTTTCTACGACGAGTGAGTTCCGTCGTAGGGTTACGGTCTACACTCAACTTGCCGATGGCGTTGATGTGACTCCACACCCGTTTGGTTGTTTTCGCTAAGACTTATGAGGTATATATCAGTTTTACATTATTTATGTCGGTGTACTGGGAACCAGGGTACCCATACATGCCTGCCTGCGGCCCATGGTGTGGCTTCATCGACGGCCTGGTACAGCCCATCTTCAGCACCGACAAGAGAAGACCCTCGCAAGGGGCCAAGCCTTGCGAGGCGGACGACACCAAGACGTCCGGAGGGAGCGGCCTCCCTAGGCTGGCTCCCAAGGAGCGGAGATTCCTGTGCAGGCTCCCACCTCATGAGGTCGAGGTGACGCAAGCCATGATGACCAAGGCGAGGCGAGCACCATCGGACACAGAGCAACATGTTTCCTCTTTGGTGCTAAGGAGGCAAGCGCAGGCGCGGGGTCCCGAGGAACCAGCCAAAGGTTTCCATTCCCGTGCAATGAGACCAATACCGCCAGGATGGTAGGACGGATGTCATCACTGAGCCCACCACGGCATCATGAGCAGAAGCTTTGCAGGCGAAGACCACCTTTTCGTCAGGATAAGATGTACAACTTGTCCCCCTTCAAAATTGGCCACTATGGGATCCCTTCCCGCCTTCGTTTCAGAGGAAGAGGAGCGAGGCCACTATAAATATAGCTTAGCCACCACCATAGAAGAGGACCGAGATCCAACCCAAACCCTCACTAGCTCACATCCACACAAGAACAGGCCTCCTGGGGTTGTTCTTCCCCTGTACTAGTTCATCATTAGCCCCTCGCGAGGCTAATCCACCCCAAACCAGGAGTAGGGTTTTACACCGCAAGGTAGCCTAAACCTGGGTAAACTGCCGTGTCACTTTCCTTTCTTGTTCATCGAGCTAGGCCGCGGAGGCGACGAGTTGGTTGGGAGGAGAGGTTGAGTTCTTCGCACACGCCCCAGAGTTTGATCCTTTCTTGGGTCAGCGGAGCCCTGAATCCGACATTTGGCGCGCCCGATAGGGGCGTGTCAAAGGTTTGCCTCCTCATCAGCCGCGCTCCACCCTCGCCGCTTGGTTCCTATGGTAGGCGTCACTCCACTCGCCAGGCCGCCGGGCGCGTTTGGGGGCATCGCATGCCTTCGGGCTTTCTCCCCCGCCTTGCGACGAGTGCAATGGTCGCTGAAGTTCATGTGGGGTTTGCCGCCACGATATGGTGGCGCGGCGGACTGTGCGAAGTTCCTCCAGGTGTATGCGGAGGCCATCTGGGCAGCCGGCGGCAACGACAAGGTCATGGCAAATTGGCTCCATATGACTCTTACGCGTGTGCCATGCGCCTGGCACCTCAACCTGCTGGAGTCCTTAGTGGCCTCCTGGGAAGAGTTGCATGACATGTTCATCGCGCACTTCGCAGCGCCGGCGCCCCATGCTGGCGCGGCCATCCTCGAAGGGTCACAGGCACCGACCTCAGACCGCCACATCAAGCAGTTCTTTCTCTAGGTGGGGCCGCCCAGTCACAGCAGGGGGCCCCTCCGGGCTAGGCGGAACCCAAGGCCGACCTCATCTTTGACTCCAGGGACCACCCCAGGACCATGGTCGGCGCCGACGCACTTCCTATGCTCTGTACCCCCACCATATGCAACGTGGCCATCACCAGGACCTTCATCGATGGTGGCGCTGGCCTCAACATTCTCTCCGTGGAGGCCTTCAGCCTGCTTGATGTGCCTTACGACCGGCTCCTCCCCACCAAGCCCTTTTCTGGGGCCGTTGAAGGATCCACTTGTCTTCTGGGGCAGATCCTCCTCCCCGTCACCTTTCGTACCCGCAACAACTACCACATCGAGCTCATCGACTTCGACTTTGCCCTCATTGGTCTCCCGTACAACGCCATTCTCAGGTACCTGGCCCTCGCCAAGTTCATGGCGGCGACTCACCCCGGCTACAACGTCATGAAGATGCCAGGAAGCATCGGTTGAAGGAAATATGCCCTAGAGGCAATAATAAAGTTATTATTTATTTCCTTATATCATGATAAATATTTATTATTCATGCTAGAATTGTATTAACCGGAAACATAATACATGTGTGAATACATAGACAAACTTAGTGTCACTAGTATGCCTCTACTTGACTAGCTCATTAATCAAAGATGGTTATGTTTCCTAACCATGAACAAAGTGTTGTTATTTGATTAACAAGGTCACATCATTAGTTGAATGATCTAATTGACATGACCCATTCCATTAGCTTAGCACCCGATCGTTTAGTATGTTGCTATTGCTTTCTTCATGACTTATACATGTTCCTATGACTATGAGATTATGCAACTCCTGTTTACCGGAGGAACACTTTGTGTGCTACCAAACGTCACAACGTAACTGGGTGATTATAAAGGAGCTCTACAGGTGTCTCCAAAGGTAGATGTTGGGTTGGCGTATTTCGAGATTAGGATTTGTCACTCCGATTGTCGGAGAGGTATCTCTGGGCCCTCTCGGTAATGCACATTACATAAGCCTTGCAAGCATTGCAACTAATGAGTTAGTTGCGGGATGATGTATTACAGAACGAGTAAAGAGACTTGCCGGTAACGAGATTGAACTAGGTATTGGATACCGACGATCGAATCTCGGGCAAGTAACATACCGATGACAAAGGGAACAACGTATGTTGTTATGCGGTCTGACCGATAAAGATCTTCGTAGAATATGTAGGAGCCAATATGGGCATCCAGGTCCCGCTATTGGTTATTGTCGGAGATTTGTCTCAGTCATGTCTACATTGTTCTCCAACCGTAGGGTCCGCACGCTTAACGTTACGATGACAGTTATTATGAGTTTATGCATTTTGATGTACCGAAGATAGTTCGGAGTCCCGGATGTGATCACGAACATGACGAGGAGTCTCGAAATGGTCGAGACATAAAGATTGATATATTGGATGACTATATTCGGACACCGGAAGGGTTCTGGAGAAGTATCGGATAAAACCGGAGCACCGGGGGTTACCGGAACCCCCCGGGGGGTTAATGGGCCTCATGGGCCTAATGTGGAGAAGAGGAAGGGGTTGCCAGGGCAGGCCGCGCGCCCCCTCTCCCCCTAGTCCGAATTGGACAAGGAGGGAGGGGCGGCGCCCCCCCCCCCCTTTCCTATTCTCCCTCCACCTCTCCTAGTTGGACAAGGTTTGGGGGGAGGAGTAGGACTCCTCCTGCGCGCCACCATAGGGCCGGCCGCACCCCCCCCCCTTGGATCCTTTATATACGGGGGCGGGGGCACCTCTAGACACACAAGTTGATCCACGTGATCGTTCCTTAGCCGTGTGCGGTGCCCCCTGCCACCATAATCCACCTCGATCATATCGTTGTAGTGCTTAGGCGAAGCCCTGCGTCGGTAGAACATCATCATCGTCACCACGCCATTGTGCTGACGGAACTCATCCCCGAAGCTTTGCTGGATCGGAGCCCGGGGAGCGTCATCGAGCTGTACGTGTGCTAAGAACTCGGAGGTGCCGGAGTAACGGTGCTTGGATCGGTCAGATCGGGAAGACGTACGACTACTTCCTCTACGTTGCGTCAACGCTTCCGTTGCAGTCTACAAAGGGTACGTAGACAGCACTCTCCCCTCTCGTTGCTATGCATCACCATGATCTTGCGTGTGCGTAGGAAAATTTTGAAATTACTGCGTTCCCCAACAGTGGCATCCGAGCCAGGTTTTATGGTTTGATGTTATATGCACGAGTAGAACACAAGTGAGTTGTGGGCGATATAAGTCATACTGCCTACCAGCATGTCATACTTTGGTTCGGCGGTATTGTTGGATGAAGCGGCCCGGACCGACATTACGCGTACGCTTACGCGAGACCGGTTCTCCCGACGTGCTTTGCACAAAGGTGGCTTGCAGGTGACTGTTTCTCCAACTTTAGTTGAACCAAGTGTGGCTACGCCCGGTCCTTGCGAAGGTTAAAACGGAGTCAAATTGACAAACTATCATTGTGGTTTTGATGCATAGGTGAGATCGGTTCTTACTTAAGCCCGTAGCATCCACGTAAAACTTGCAACAACAAAGTAGAGGACGTCTAACTTGTTTTTGCAGGGCATGTTGTGATGTGATATGGCCAAGACATGATGCTAAATTTTATTGTATGAGATGATCATGTTTTGTAACCGAGTTATCGGCAACTGGCAGGAGCCATATGGTTGTCGCTTTATTGTATGCAATGCAATCGCGATGTAATGCTTTACTTTATCACTAAGCGGTAGCGATAGTCGTGGAAGCATAAGATTGGCGAGATGACAACGATGCTACGATGGAGATCAAGGTGTCGCGCCGGTGAAGATGGTGATCATGACGGTGCTTCGGAGATGGAGATCACAAGCACAAGATGATGATGGCCATATCATATCACTTATATTGATTGCATGTGATGTTTATCTTTTATGCATCTTATCTTGCTTTGATTGACGGTAGCATTATAAGATGATCTCTCACTAAATTATCAAGAAGTGTTCTCCCTGAGTATGCACCGTTGCGAAAGTTCTTCGTGCTGAGACACCACGTGATGATCGGGTGTGATAGGCTCTACGTTCAAATACAACGGGTGCAAAACAGTTGCGCACGCGGAATACTCAGGTTATACTTGACGAGCCAAGCATATAGAGATATGGCCTCGGAACACGGAGACCGAAAGGTCGAGCGTGAATCATATAGTAGATATGATCAACATAGTGATGTTCACCAAAGAAACTACTCCATCTCACGTGATGATCGGACATGGTTTAGTTGATTTGGATCACGTGATCACTTAGAGGATTAGAGGGATGTCTATCTAAGTGGGAGTTCTTAAGTAATTTGATTAATTGAACTTAAACTTATCATGAACTTAGTACCTGATAGTATCTTGCTTGTTTATGTTTGATTGTAGATAGATGGCTCGTGCTGTTGTTCCGTTGAATTTTAATGCATTCCTTGAGAAAGCAAAGTTGAAAGATGATGGTAGCAATTACACGGACTGGGTCCGTAACTTGAGGATTATCCTCATTGCTGCACAGAAGAATTACGTCCTGGAAGCACCGCTGGGTGCCAGGCCTGCTGCTGGAGCAACACCAGATGTTATGAACGTCTGGCAGAGCAAAGCTGATGACTACTCGATAGTTCAGTGTGCCATGCTTTACGGCTTAGAATCGGGACTTCAACGACACTTTGAACGTCATGGAGCATATGAGATGTTCCAGGAGTTGAAGTTAATATTTCAAGCAAATGCCCGGATTGAGAGATATGAAGTCTCCAATAAGTTCTATAGCTGCAAGATGGAGGAGAACAGTTCTGTCAGTGAGCATATACTCAAAATGTCTGGGTATAATAATCACTTGATTCAGATGGGAGTTAATCTTCCAGATGATTGCGTCATTGACAGAATTCTCCAATCACTGCCACCAAGCTACAGGAGCTTCGTGATGAACTATAATATGCAAGGGATGAACAAAACTATTCCCGAGCTCTTCGCAATGCTGAAAGCTGCGGAGGTAGAAATCAAAAAGGAGCATCAAGTGTTGATGGTTAACAAGACCACTAGTTTCAAGAAAAAGGGCAAGGGGAAGAAGAAGGGGAACTTCAAGAAGAACGGCAAGCAAGTTGCTGCTCAAGAGGAGAAACCCAAGTCTGGACCTAAGCCTAAAACTGAGTGCTTCTACTGCAAGCAGACTGGTCACTGGAAGCGGAACTGCCCCAAGTATTTGGCGGATAAGAAGGATGGCAAGGTGAACAAAGGTATATGTGATATACATGTTATTGATGTGTACCTTACTAATGCTCGCAGTAGCACCTGGGTATTTGATACTGGTTCTGTTGCTAATATTTGCAACTCCAAACAGGGACTACGGATTAAGCGAAGATTGGCTAAGGACGAGGTGACGATGCGCGTGGGAAACGGTTCCAAAGTCAATGCGATCGCGGTCGGCACGCTACGTCTACATCTACCTTCGGGATTAGTATTAGACCTAAATAATTGTTATTTGGTGCCAGCGTTGAGCATGAACATTATATCTGGATCTTGTTTAATGCGAGACGGTTATTCATTTAAATCAGAGAATAATGGTTGTTTTATTTATATGAGTAATATCTTTTATGGTCATGCACCCTTGAAGAGTGGTCTATTCTTGTTGAATCTCGATAGTAGTGATACACATATTCATAATGTAGAAGCCAAAAGATGCAGAGTTGATAATGATAGTGCAACTTATTTGCGGCACTGCCGTTTAGGTCATATCGGTGTAAAGCGCATGAAGAAACTCCATACTGATGGACTTTTGGAACCACTTGATTATGAATCACTTGGTACTTGTGAACCGTGCCTCATGGGCAAGATGACTAAAACACCGTTCTCCGGTACTATGGAGAGAGCAACAGATTTGCTGGAAATCATACATACAGATGTATGTGGTCCAATGAATGTTGAGGCTCATGGCGGATATCGTTATTTTCTCACCTTCACAGATGACTTAAGCAGATATGGGTATATCTACTTAATGAAACATAAGTCTGAAACGTTTGAAAAGTTCAAAGAATTTCAGAGTGAAGTTGAAAATCATCGTAACAAGAAAATAAAGTTTCTACGATCTGATCGTGGAGGAGAATATTTGAGTTACGAGTTTGGTGTACATTTGAAAAATTGTGGAATAGTTTCGCAACTCATGCCACCCGGAACACCACAGCGTAATGGTGTGTCCCAACGTCGTAATCATACTTTACTAGATATGGTGCGATCTATGATGTCTCTTACTGATTTACCGCTATCGTTTTGGGGATACGCTCTAGAGACGGCCGCATTCACGTTAAATAGGGCACCATCAAAATCCGTTGAGACGACGCCTTATGAACTATGGTTTGGCAAGAAACCAAAGTTGTCGTTTCTGAAAGTTTGGGGCTGCGATGCTTATGTGAAAAAGCTTCAACCTGGTAAGCTCGAACCCAAATCGGAGAAATGTGTCTTCATAGGATATCCAAAGGAAACTATTGGATACACCTTCTATCACAAATCCAAAGGCAAGACTTTTGTTACTAAATTCAGAAACTTTCTAGAGAAGGAGTTTCTCTCGAAAGAAGTGAGTGGGAGGAAAGTAGAACTTGACGAGGTAACTATACCTACTCCCTTGTTGGAAAGTAGTACATCACACAAAACTGTTTCTGCGACACCTACACCAATAAGTGAGGAAGTTAATGGTGATGATCATGAAACTTCAGAACAAGATACTACTGAACCTCATAGATCAACCAGAATGAGATCCGCGCCGGAGTGGTACGGTAATCCAGTTTTGGAAGTCATGCTACTAGATCATGATGAACCTACGAACTATGAAGAAGCGATGGTGAGCCCAGATTCCGCAAAATGGCTTGAAGCCATGAAATCTGAGATGGGATCCATGTATGAGAACAAAGTATGGACTTTGGTTGACTTGCCCGATGATCGGCAAGCAATTGAGAATAAATGGATCTTCAAGAAGAAGACTGACGCTGACGGTAATATTACTGTCTACAAAGCTCGTCTTGTCGCAAAAGGTTTTCGACAAGTTCAAGGGGTTGACTATGATGAGACCTTCTCACCCGTAGCGATGCTTAAGTCTGTCAGAATCATGTTAGCAATTGCCGCATTTTATGATTATGAAATTTGGCAGATGGATGTCAAAACTGCATTCCTGAATGGATTTCTGGAAGAAGAGTTGTATATGATGCAACCGGAAGGTTTTTTCGATCCAAAGGGAGCTAACAAAGTGTGCAAGCTCCAGCGATCTATTTATGGACAGGTGCAAGCCTCTCGGAGTTGGAATAAACGTTTTGATAGTGTGATCAAAGCATTTGGTTTTATACAGACTTTCGGAGAAGCCTGTATTTACAAGAAAGTGAGTGGGAGCTCTGTAGCATTTCTGATATTATATGTGGATGACATATTACTGATCGGAAATGATATAGAATTTCTGGATAGCATAAAGGGATACTTGAATAAGAGTTTTTCAATGAAAGACCTCGGTGAAGCTGCTTACATATTAGGTATAAAGATCTATAGAGATAGATCAACACGCTTAATTGGACTTTCACAAAGCACATACATTGACAAGATTTTGAAAAAGTTCAAAATGGATCAGGCGAAGAAAGGGTTCTTGCCTGTGTTACAAGGTGTGAAGTTGAGTCAAACTCAATGTCCGACCACTACAGAAGATAGAGAGAAAATGAAAGATGTTCCCTATGCTTCAGCCATAGGCTCTATCATGTATGCAATGCTGTGTACCAGACCTGATGTGTGCCTTGCTATAAGCTTAGCAGGGAGGTACCAAAGTAATCCAGGAGTGGATCACTGGACAGTGGTCAAGAACATCCTGAAATACCTGAAAAGGACTAAGGATATGTTTCTCATATATGGAGGTGACAAAGAGCTCACCGTAAAAGGTTACGTTGATGCAAGCTTTGACACTGATCCGGACGATTCTAAATCGCAAACCGGATACGTGTTTACATTAAACGGTGGAGCTGTCAGTTGGTGCAGTTCTAAACAAAGCGTCGTAGCGGGATCTACATGTGAAGCGGAGTACATAGCTGCTTCGGAAGCAGCGAACGAAGGAGTCTGGATGAAGGAGTTCATATCCGATCTAGGTGTCATACCTAGTGCATCGGGTCCAATGAAAATCTTTTGTGAAAATACTGGTGCAATTGCCTTGGCAAAGGAATCCAGATTTCACAAGAGAACCAAGCACATCAAGAGACGCTTTAATTCCATCCGGGATCTAGTCCAGGTGGGAGACATAGAGATTTGCAAGATACATACGGATCTGAATGTTGCAGACCCATTGACTAAGCCTCTTCCACGAGCAAAACATGATCAGCACCAAGGCTCCATGGGTGTTAGAATCCTTACTGTGTAATCTAGATTATTGACTCTAGTGCAAGTGGGAGACTGAAGGAAATATGCCCTAGAGGCAATAATAAAGTTATTATTTATTTCCTTATATCATGATAAATGTTTATTATTCACGCTAGAATTGTATTAACCGGAAACATAATACATGTGTGAATACATAGACAAACTTAGTGTCACTAGTATGCCTCTACTTGACTAGCTCGTTAATCAAAGATGGTTATGTTTCCTAACCATGAACAAAGTGTTGTTATTTGATTAACGAGGTCACATCATTAGTTGAATGATCTGATTGACATGACCCATTCCATTAGCTTAGCGCCTGATCGTTTAGTATGTTGCTATTGCTTTCTTCATGACTTATACATGTTCCTATGACTATGAGATTATGCAACTCCCGTTTACCGGAGGAACACTTTGTGTGCTACCAAACGTCACAACGTAACTGGGTGATTATAAAGGAGCTCTACAGGTGTCTCCAAAGGTAGATGTTGGGTTGGCGTATTTTGAGATTAGGATTTGTCACTCCGATTGTCGGAGAGGTATCTCTGGGCCCTCTCGGTAATACACATTACATAAGCCTTGCAAGCATTGCAACTAATGAGTTAGTTGCGGGATGATGTATTACAGAACGAGTAAAGATACTTGCCAGTAACAAGATTGAACTAGGTATTGGATACCGACAATCGAATCTCGGGCAAGTAACATACCGATGACAAAGGGAACAACGTATGTTGTTATGCGGTCTGACCGATAAAGATCTTCGTAGAATATGTAGGAGTCAATATGGGCATCCAGGTCCCGCTATTGGTTATTGACCGGAGATTTGTCTCAGTCATGTCTACATTGTTCTCGAACCATAGGGTCCGCACGCTTAACGTTACGATGACAGTTATTATGAGTTTATGCATTTTGATGTATCGAAGTTAGTGCGGAGTCCCGGATGTGATCACAGACATGACGAGGAGTCTCGAAATGGTCGAGACATAAAGATTGATATATTGGATGACTATATTCGGACACCGGAAGGGTTCCGGAGAAGTATCGGATAAAATCGGAGCACCGGGGGGTTACCGGAACCCCCCGGGGGGTTAATGGGCCTCATGGGCCTAATGTGGAGAAGAGGAAGGGGCTGCCAGGGCAGGCCGCGCGCCCCCTCTCCCCCTAGTCCGAATTGGACAAGGAGGGAGGGGCGGCGCCCCCCCTTTCCTATTCTCCCTCCACCTCTCCTAGTTGGACAAGGTTTGGGGGGGAGTCCTACTCCCGGTAGGAGTAGGACTCCTCCTGCGCGCCACCATAGGGCCGGCCGCACCCCCCCTTGGATCCTTTATATACGGGGGCCGGGGGCACCTCTAGACACACAAGTTGATCCACATGATCGTTCCTTAGCCGTGTGCAGTGCCCCCTGCCACCATAATCCACCTCGATCATATCGTTGTAGTGCTTAGGCGAAGCCCTGCGTCGGTAGAACATCATCATCGTCACCACGCTGTTGTGCTGACGGAACTCATCCCCGAAGCTTTGCTGGATTGGAGCCCGGGGAGCGTCATCGAGCTGTACGTGTGCTAAGAACTCGGAGGTGCCGGAGTAACGGTGCTTGGATTGGTCGGATCGGGAAGACGTACGACTACTTCCTCTATGTTGCGTCAACGCTTCTGTTGCAGTCTACGAAGGGTACGTAGACAACACTCTCCCCTCTCGTTGCTATGCATCACCATGATCTTGCGTGTGCATAGGAAAATTTTGAAATTACTGCGTTCCCCAACATCGGTGTCCTCACCGTGGCAGTGGGGGCGCTCCGGAGGGCCCCGGGGCAGCTGTCGGTGTCAAAACCGGCAAATCTCGGGTAGGGGACCCGAACTGTGCATCTAAGGATCGAAGGTAACAGGGGACACGATGTTTACCCAGGTTCGGGCCCTCTTGGTGGAGGTAATACCCTACTTCCTGCTTGATTGACTTTGATGAGTATAGGGGTTACAAGAGTTGATCTACCACGAGATCATAATGGCTAAAACCTAGATGTCTAGCCTATAAGATTATGATTGCCTCTACGGACTAAACCCTCCGATTTATATAGACCCCGGAGGGGACTAGGGTTTGTACATAGTCGGTTTACAGAGAAAGGAATCTTCTTATCCGCACGCCAAGCTTTCCTTCAACACCAAGGAGAGTCCCATCCAGACATGGGGGAAAGTCTTCTGTCTTGTATCTCCACGACCCATTAGTCCGGCCAATATAACATAGCCCGGACGCCCGAGGACCCCATAATCCTGGACTCCCTCTGTAGCCCCTGAACCAGTCTTCAATGACGATGTGTCCGGTAGGCAGATTATCTTCGGCATTGCAAGGCGGGTTCCTCCTCCGGATACTTCAAAGTAGTTGATCGTCAGTAATATATCCAACTCTATACAATAGTAATACCTCTGAATCACAAGGGTAGAATACAGATAAGTTCTGTCTTCTGAAGATTTTACTGGTGAGACGTTATGTCCGGCCATTTTATTATTTCAAACCATTTTTCGGCCTCACGTTTCGCGTTTCGAGATGCAACCACCAACAACATGTCTTGTCAAAGCAGAGATCATGCCCCCTTATTACGGGATTCTCATCAATACGGGTTTGGGACACCCAACCGTGCCGTTTTGCATGAACCCCTGGAAATAGGCGAGCTTTAAGGCTCGTGGGGGACGCATGATATTCACTGCCTTTATAAGGAGATAAGATCCCCCCTTTTTACCCCACACCTTCCCCTTCCTCGGCCCATCCGTCCTCAAGCTCCAGCGCCCAAGCTTCAATCCTCTCCGTTCCCAGAAAGTACTCCAGCCATGTCCGGATCTGGAGCGCAGGGCAAGTGGATGGATTCCTCCGTCATGGAGAAAAACATCAAGGAACTCCGGGAAGCGGGGTACCTGGCCAAGGAGATCGCCCACCGGCTCCCTGCAAAAAAATAAACCATCCCCACTCCAAAGCCCGGCGAGAGGGTAGTGTTTATCCCTCATTTTCTTTGCAGACTGGGGTTTCCCCTTCATCCTTTCTTCCACGGACTCATGTTCTACTACGATCTAGATTTCCATGGTCTAGCCCCAAATTCTTTCCTCAACATTTCGGCGTTTACCATCGTATGCGAGGCAATCCACCGCATCCCCCCCCTACTTCGGCCTATGGCTCAAGGTTTTCAATGTGATGCCGAAAGTGGTGGACGGCCAGCACACAGATTGCGGTGGCGCTATGGTGAGCAAATTGCCCAACATCACTTGGCCCAAGGGCACCTTCGTGGAGACCTTGAAGGGATGGCAGAAGGGGTGGTTCTATGTCACATAGCCCCGTGACTCCACATGGGATGCTCGTACGGAGTTCAAGTCCGGACCCCCAATGCGGCTGGCATCCTGGCTCAACAAGGGCCTGGACTGGGCATCATTTGAGGAGGTAACGATGTTGCAGAAGCGTATCAAGAGCATGGTAGATAAAAATACCAGCCTCGCCAGTGTGATCCAGGTGATGCTCTTCCACCGGATTCTCCCCTGTTAGGCGTGTCAAGAGCCCATGTGGAAGTTCAACCCAGCCAGTCCCCAGACCCTGTAGCGGTTCTTCGGCACGAAGCACGAAGACATGTGGAAGCTACTCTTCAAGACCCAGAAGTCATGGCCGGAGACAAACGAAGACCTCGGCTACAACAGCACCCACGCTGCGACCCCCGTAAGTTCTTGATAACCTTACTTTGCGAGTCCAAGGAGCACACTAAACTCTCTATTTTCTTTTGCAGGGCTGGACAAAGAAAGCGGAACAGATTCACTGTCCGGCTCCGCTGCCCGAAGACTTAGCTATTCCCCTGTTGACGAGGATGCTGGTCCCGACGCCGTACCAGGCGTCAGAAAAGAAAACCAAGGAGAAGGGCATGGAGGCCAAGAGTGGCCTCCGCTGTAAGGGTGCCTCGGACGTAGCATCCGAGGACACCGGAACCCTCTCCTCTCCTGACGACGAGGAAGAGGAGGAGGAAGAGAGCAACTCCCCCCTAAGGGGGAGAAGAAGAAAAGGACAGCCTCCGCTGATCTAGAGGCGGAGGCGTCCAAGAAGGGGAGAACCTCCCTTACGGATGACTTCGAGTCGGACACCAACGAGTGGCGCCCCAGGACGAAGCCCCTGGCCAGATCATAAGTACTCGAAGGTATATATATGTCCGACTTTTCTGGCTTATAGTTATAATAGGCTTAAATTGCATGCTGCAGTCTGGTTCATGTCCTCCCCCAGCTATCTTCCTCTTCTGGGAATTCGCTGGGTCCAAACATGATGGAGAGCGAGTCGCCTCCACCAGCTTCCTCCCCCACTGCAGCGGACAACACCAAGGTGTCGTCCCAAAGGACCCTTCCGAAACAGGGAGAGGTGCTGGAGGCTGCCAAGACGGTGCCAAAGGGTGACACCTCGGCTACCGAGAACATGGGGGAACGGACCCCCATGGAGACTGGAGACGCGGGCCATGTCTAGTTTGGCCCCAACCAAATGTCGCTCCAGAAACCCACACGGTTCTGAAAACAGATGAGCAACCCTCTTTGCAAGAAGGGGGCATGCCTACTACACCGGCGACCTTTGTCAATGCAGAGGAGCCGAACACTCTGGTGAGAGCGCTTCAGAGCGCCACCATTGTGGAAGAACATCGTACCCTTATGGGTATGGTGATTGAAAAGGTCCAGTCCATGAAAAGCGGATTGAGCGAAGCCTACACTGGCCTTTTAAGAGGCTTTGAGGTATGTGCTTTACAATGTTTTTTAGCTGTATAAAAAGAATGCCTGTGTATAGATAGTAGCCCCTGAGACTCTGTTAGGTGTTCGGAAAGAAAACCCTAACAGAGGATCTAATAACTCACGCAGGAGGTTAACGTACATATCCGTTTGAACCAACAGGCTGCGAAACACGCGTCAGCTGCCCATGCCGCCGAAGCTTCCGAGCTAAGGCGGAAGTTAGAAGAAAAGCAAGGTATGTAATACCGAAACATGTCTAAAACGATGTCAGCTATGATGTGGTATCTCAATGAGTTTCATAATTATGTTTGCAGCTGACATGTCTGAGGTCAAGGCCCTCAAGAGTGCACTGGCCGAGGCCAAGAAGGAGGCAGAGGAGGAACGAGCCTCACGCCTTAGACATGAACCGCGGGTGGAGGAAGTCCAGCAAGAGCTCAAGGATGCCATAGGAAAATGCGAGTCCTTAGAGCACAAGAGTTTGGAGCAAAATTTCGAACTTGCTAAGGCACTCCAAAGCGCACAGGAGGCCTGGGCCAAAGCCCAAAAAGCTGTCCAGGAAATCCAAGAGGCAAAGCAGATTGCGGCGGGTAAGGCCTTTATCATGCAGAGCAAATTTGTGAGGAAAAGGTATATCTTGCTAACCCGGATTTCGAGTTCTCCAGGAGTGTTTGTGGACCTACCCCGGAGTGTTGCTGATGCCGTGGAGTTCTTCCGGGCCGAAGAGGGGAGCTCAACGGAGAAGCTGTTTTGGTCGCAGTACCTTGCGCCAGAGCATCCCGTGCCCCTCAGCGATGAACTGAAGTAGTGGACCGAACTGCATAGGGTAGCCGAATTGTCCATGAGGGATTTGATGATCCATCTCTGGTTCACCGAACCCATGCCCAGTAGCTACTTCCGTCTTGTGAAGCGGCTGGTTAGTGCCTGCCCTCGACTTGACACCGTGAAGCGGTCGGTCTGCATAGAAGGTGCGTGGATGGCCTTCGCCTGTGTCAAGGTGCAGTGGGCGAAGATGGACGCCGTCAAGCTTACAACTGAAGGACCGCCCGTAGGCAAAGAGCATCGTACAGCGAAGCGATACTTTGATGATGTCCTGAAAGGATCTCGCATTGTAGAGGGCCAATGTTCGAAGGATAAATTTTTGAATGAATGTATCTATGTTGTCCAATCCTGTATCATGAAACAAGGCTTTTGTATGATATGTTGCTTATTTTACTTCAAAATATCTCCTCATGTGTGGCTGTTTATGACATCTGAGAGTTGGTCAGTTGTCGGCTTCAGCCCCCACATAGGTAGTATGGGGGTGTTCGGGATAACACTTAAACACACTTGACCCAATGTACTGGTCCGTGAAGGAGGTGTTAGTGCGGCAAACCAGGCAATCGGACTATGCGGCTTTATCGCCCTCACTTAGCCATAGGAGTTTTATAATGGGAGTGCGGCTGCATCCCCTAGTATTGTTCGATTATCCAAACTTGGGTGTTGTGAATGCCCGGTCGGGTGGATGCCAGCCTATTGCATAATGCGGGAAAAATCGCAAGAGATTTATACTTAGTCACCGAATAGCTGACTAGCTCTCGCCGCATCATGACAGTCAGTTTTCAGCTTTCTCTACTAGGTGTTTTTCCGGGTGAACCAAAAACACAATCACAGTAGTACTCCATTTACTACCCTAGCCGATCGGACGGAACATAAGGTAGCAAGCACAGGAGCCGGGCAACCCAACTATTGACCAAAGACATGATTCGGAGCCAATCATATAATGCTATATTCGGGACGCCGAATTGCACTGTGAAAGTGTTCGAACTTTGTTTTGGTATTTAAAAGATGTACGTGGCTTGATAGAGCCCATGGCAATTTAGGTCATGCCAAGGCGTACATGACAATCGGACTGTCGGTGTACAAAAGTAGGGGCTCTCCTTTGTACCCCTTTACTTGTGCACGGGCAGTCAGATCCGCGCCCGCGGCCACACTGAGTAGGGAAGAGGAGGGAAGCCAGAGCATGAGACAACCGAAGCAACGCCAAGACCAGAGACACAAAGAGCAAGAGGGCGAGGTGGGCTCCCCCGGCAAAACCCTTGCTGGGGAAGCCTCCGCAACTCTAGCAAGAGCCTTGCCGGGGCAACTTGCCCAATGCCAGCAGAACACGCTGCCCTTGAGCCAAGGGGTTCCAACACCATCACCCACATTGGAACCAAGTCTTGGAAGGCACCTGCATGGTGGCATGCAGATCTTTGTGGAGATCATAAATACACAAGATCAGATGAGGACCAGAAGACGACGATCCTTGGCAAGATTCTTGCCAAGGAAATCCACGAGACCCCCGGTAAGATCCTTGCCGGGGACGACCACGGTGCCATGGCAAGACCCTTGCCGGGCCACTGGCAAGACACATGCCGAGGACATCTATGGGGCCACAGCCAGGCCCACAGCTGCCAAGACTCCACCGCCGCTCCCATGCAGCTGCTAGCTCAACCAGCTGGGCATGCATCTGCGTGGTAGCATGCCGCCTCCACACTGACTCAGCAAGCACCTACGTGGTGGCATGCAGATCTTCATGAAGACTCCACCACCACGCCAGCCCAGCAGCCAGTCAACGTGGCGTTACCACACCTCATCAGCTCGGACGCGCATCGGAGCCAGGCGAGGCGACGACAGCTGGGACGAGCTTCCTTGCCATCCCCAATAAAGCAAGAGGGGCATGTCGGCAGCGCATTAAATGCATTTGTCCGACGGTGCCAGAGGATAGACTCAACCACTATACACCTTTCCACCTCCTGTGTGCCACTATGGTGACCCCTTTTTGGCTATAAAAGGAGGCCCGAGGCGTACTGGAGGGGGATTGGGATCTCTGGAACTAGGCACACACCGTAGCTAGTTCAAGAACTCAAGAAGACTCAAATATACATCAAAGTAGGACTAGGGTATTACGCGTCTCCGCGGCCTGAACTTGGGTAAACGATCCTTGTGCTCACCGCCAGACCCGCTCTTTGCACAACCCCGTGCCCGCCAACTGTAGAAGGGATCCCAGTGATTCCATAGGTGTCGTTTCCACCGACATCTTTGGCGCGCCAGGTAGGGGGCATAGTTGTGGAAATCCGGTCTGGTTGAAGAAGCGGCTTCGTCATGGTCATCACTCCAAGGAAGAAGACGACCAAACAAGTGGCGTCCTCGGTGGATGCAGTGAACGCTCACGCAGCGGTAGAAAAGCTAAGTCATGCAAAACTTTGAGCATTTCCTTTATATATATATATATATATATATATATATACATCTGGGCTATTCTGTTACGCGTAACAGAATATTATTCTGTTACCCTTTTTGAACTGACGGTTTCAGGTGGTTGTATTGATGTTTTGGAAGTGGTTGAACTGATGCTTTCAATTGTGTTTAACAGATCGTCTTCTTTAGTTCAAAAACTTTTTATAATTTTTTTGTTGGAACGTGGCGTTGTAACGCCCCGAGACCGATGTGCCAGGTGTCGTTCAGTTATTCGCTGTTGTTGCCCTGTCATTGCTTGCGTGTCATGCATTGCATATCATGTCATCATGCGCATTTCATTTGCATACGTGTTCATCTCATGCATCCGAGCTTTTTCCCCGTTGTTCATTTTGGAATCCGGCGTTCCATTCTCCTCCGGTGGTCATTTCTACCTTTCTTTCATGTGTGGGGATTAAACATTTCCGGATTGGACCGAGACTTGTCAAGCGGCCTTGGTTTACTACCGGTAGACTGTCTGTCAAGTTTCGTATCATTTGGACTTCGTTTGATACTCCAACGGTTAACCGAGGGACCGAGAAGGCCTCGTGCGTGTTGCAGCCCAACACCCCTCCATTTTGGCCCAAAACCCACCTAACTCTGCTCCATCATCTAGAGCGTTCGATCATGCTCGCGTGGCCGAAAACCGCACCTCATTTGGACTCTCCTAGCTCCCTCTATGCCTATATATACACCCCCCTCCGAAATCGCGGTTCATTCTTCCCCTAACCCTAAAAATTCTCAGATCTGCGCTGCCGGACGAAATCCCCACCTTCGCCGGACATGTCCGCGCCCCTCCACGCCGCTCCAGCCAATGGCGTCGTGCCACATCGCCTCCGCCGCCGCCCTTGGCCTATCATTTTGCGCCACGTGTTCCTACCGCCGATCCACCACCGCGCCGGCCCGCGGAGCCCATCGCGGGCCCGTACGGGCCCGGTCGCCGTCACCGCCGCCCACGGGCATGTGCCCGCGCCGCTCCTTCGCCGGACCTTCGCAGGCCGCCTCGCTGGCCACCCTCGCCGGAGTGCCCCGTCTCACATCGCCGCCTCGCGCCCTGCCCGGCCCCGGCCACCGTCGAGCTCGCCGGATGCCGCCCCGTCGTCTTTCGCTTCCCGCCGCCGTCCCGGAGCGCAGCTGCCTCGATCCGACCGCAGGGAGGAGCCCCGGTGCCGTCTCCCCGCCGGAGTCTTCCAGCGCCGCTGCCGCCATGGATCGGGAGGAGCCTGATCCAGCCGCTCCCTCCCCGGCGTCGTTGACCTACCGCTCGTGGTCCGCCTTCCTCTCCAAGGCCCAGCCTGCCTCCTCCCCGCCTTGGCCTCCCAGGCCCATCTCCAGCCGGCCCCGACGGCCTCCTTCCCCTCCAGCCGGGCCGAAGCCCGTGGTGAGAGAACCCCCAGCGCCCGCCTCTTTTTTTTCCCTTCCTGATGTGGGCTTGCCCCAGATTCAGCCCGATATGTTTTTTTTGGGTCCTGCAAATTTGTCTATTATTCCTGAGACAACAGTTTTGCAGTTTAGTCCTCCTAGTGCATGCATTTAGTAACTCACTAACCGTGCATCGGATTAAAATGTATTATATATGAAACTTGCTCAGAATTTTGTGTAGATTAATAATATCCAACTTCCATCTATGTTTGAAATGTCTAAAATGTTGTTTGCATTAATTTGCTCCTATGCCATGTTAAAATGATTTAATTCATAACTAAATAACCGTAACTCCAAATTTAATAAATTATATATGTAAATGGGGTAGAAAAATGTCTAGTTTAACATGGTGCACTCATCTTGCATGTTTAATAACTCTAAAATTATGCTTAGGGCAGAAAAGTACCAAACCTTAAATTATGCATATGAGGATTTTCCAGAATTGTTGTTCGTTGCTTCCGGCCTCATTTAAACTTGCCTAGATAGGTAGTTTTGTTGTGCTTCACCTCTTGCCATGTTAATCAACATTTAATATTGTTGGGTACATAAACAAGATCGAACTAAATAACTTGTTGTGGCGTTTCTTCAATATGCAACTCCGTTGCATATTGAGCTCCACTTAATTTGTAGGATTGTTTGTGCACTTTGCCATGCCATGCTTCATTAAACCGGACATGCATCATACTCGTTTGTGCATCGAGCCATGTTGTTGTCGTGGTTGTTTACTATGGTGTTTGCTCTTTTCCGGTGTTGCTTCTTTGGGTTGGTTCCGTTAACGTCGAGTTGTGAGGATCCGTTCGTCTACGTCCGTTTGTCTTCTTCATGGACACGTTCTTCTTCCTTGCGGGATTTCAGGCAAGATGATCATACCCTCGAAATCACTACTATCTTTGCTTTGCTAGATGCTCGCTCTTTTGTTATGCCAATGCTATGATGCCTACCATTTGCTTGTCAGCCTCCCAAATTGCCATGTCAAACATCTAACCCACCATGTCCTAGCAAACCGTTGATTGGCTATGTTACCGCTTTGCTCAGCCACTCTTATAGCGTTGCTAGTTGCAGGTCAAGATTGGAGGCGTTCCTTGTTGGGACATTTATTTACTTGTTGGGATATCACTATATATCTTATTTAATTAATGCATCTATATACTTGGTAAAGGGTGGAAGGCTCGGCCTTATGCCTGGTGTTTTGTTCCACTCTTTCCGCCCTAGTTTCCGTCATATCGGTGTTATGTTCCCGGATTTTTGCGTTCCTCACGTGGTTGGGCTATAATGGGAACCCCTTGACAGTTCGCCTTAAGTAAAGCTTTTCCAGCAATGCCCAACATTGGTTTTACCATTTGCCACCTAGCCTTTTTCCCTTGGGAGTCGCGCATCCCGAGGATCATCTTTATTTTAACCCCCCGGGCCAGTGCTTGTCTAAGCGTTGGTCCAAACTAGAGTCCTTTGCAGCGCCACCTCGGGGAGACTTGAGGGCTGGTTTTAGTTGTACGGAGTGCTCATCCGGTGTTGCCCTGAGAACGAGATATGTGCAGCTCCTATCAGGATGTCGGCGCATCGGGCGGTGTTGCTGGTTTAGTTTTACCCTATCAAAATGTCTTGTTGTACCGGGATACCGAGTCTGATCGGAACGTCTCGGGTGGAGGTCTATTCCTTCGTTGACCGTGAGAGCTTGTCATGGGCTAAGTTGGGACACCCCTGCAGGGATTTGAACTTTCGAAAGTCGTGCCCGCGGTTATGGGCAGATGGGAATTTGTTAACGTCCGGTTGTAGAAAACCTGAACTTGACCTTAATTAAAATGAATCAACTGCGTGTGTAACCGTGATGGTCTCTTTCCGGTGGAGTCCGGGAAGTGAACACGGTTGTTGGAGTTATGCTTGACGTAGGTAGTCCAGGATCACTTCTTGATCATACTTTTATCGACCGTGCTTTGCCTTCTCTTCTCGCTCTCATTTGTGTATGTTAGCCACCATATATGCTAGTCGCTTGCTGCAGCTCCACCTCATACCTTTTACCTTACCCATAATCTTAAATAGTCTTGATCGCGAGGGTGCGAGATTGCTGAGTCCCTGTGGCTCACAGATACTTCCAAAACCAGCTTGCAGGTGCCGATGAGTTCGTGCAGATGACGCAGCCAAGCTCAGGAGGAGCTCGATGAAGATCTTGTCCTTTGTGTCGTTCCGTTCTACTTGATCAGTAGTGGAGCCCAGTTGGGGTCGATCGGGGACCTTTGTCGCATTTGGGGTTCTTCTTTTATTTTGGTTCCGTTGTCGGGCCTTGATTGTATTTGGATGATGTAATGCTTTATTCATGTAATTGTGTGAAGTGGCGATTGTAAGCCAAATATGTATCTCTTATTCCTTATTATATTACATGGGTTGTGTGAAGATTACCTCACTTGCGACATATGCCTTCAATGCGATTATGTCTCTAAGTCGTGCCTCGACACGTGGGAGCTATAGTCGTATCGAGGGTGTTACAAGTTGGTAATCAGAGCCTTCCCCGACCTTAGGAGCCCCATTGCTTGATCGTTTTTAGCGGCCGAGTTGTGTCTAGAAAAATGTTTTGAGCCATTTAGGAATTATATATCGGAGAGTTTAGGAATTCTTTTTACTTCCCAGTCTCCTCATCGCTCTGGTAAGGCATCCTAACGTAGAGTTTTGACTCTTCTCTTCTCAAATTTCACTAAAAAAAATTTAGGATCACGCGGGTATCTTAGAATCGTTCCGATGGTTTTATGATGAGAACATTGTCTTGGTGCCTCCTGTCAGGGGTTTAGTGGAAGTGTCCCGGGGAGTTGAGCTCTGAGGTGTTGTCGTCATAATTTTATCGTTGCAGTTCTGGAATACCTGAGTTTAGTACGCCGACATCGAAAATCTCTTTTATGTAGTTCGTTGGTGAGATAACCTCGACGCCACCCAGTACTGGGGCGGGAGTTTGGGAGTATCGCCATAACTTGTATAACGGATGCTTTTCGAAGGTTGAGGTAGATGGTTTCCGAAGGTTTCTTGGTTATGTGTTGAAGGATGGATACAGCTGGATGTAGGATTTGCTAGTTTTGGGTGAGATATTATGCTTCCCCTGTATCCCCAACACCTGATTGCATAACCGGAAAATTTCGGGAGTTTCATAGGTGGGAATTCAAGTAGCTCTTAGGATATCTTTCCGGCAGATGTATGATATGAAATTGGGGTTCGACGTCTAGTGGTCCACCTATTCACGGTCGGTTTTACAGTGGTCTCGTTGTGTCTTAAAGAGTCCTTGGCTATGCCGACTCGGGGACGCTTCGTATGTCATGTGCACTGCCTTGTACATGATGGTGATGTACGATCGAGCCCGTGTAGGTCCCACCTCGAAAACTTCGAACGAAATCTCTATCATATGTTTGTTCCGGCTTATTCCGCAAGCCAATCCTTTGTTTTGTTTTGAGTTGTGGTATTTGAGTTGCTTCGAAGTCAAATGTTGATTCCATACCTTCCCCAAATGGTGTTCTCATACTCCAATGTGAATACAAATCCTTCTTGATCATCGAGATTGTCATCTAAAGTCCTTCTCTACCGGCGTGTTTCTCGTCAAGTGGATCCGATCACTTCAACATTTGCAAGATCAAATCTCAGTTCTTCGCAACGGTGTTCGTTTCATTCTCAATAGTGTTTTCCCGCCCACCCACCCTTTTTCTTTAAGGACTCAGATTTCTTAATCGAGTATTCATCTTATTGATATGAGGCCTCTCCATTCTTTTCTATCAATATTCTTATCCGGTGATTCTCATAAGGATTCTAACGGAGCTTCAAGTTCGTCTCTCATCACTCGTTTTCTTCTCCGGTGGAACCAATTCAAGCTTTCGGCGTTGATCATACTCTTTTCCGTATTTCAATGTTTTCTCATGCCGGTGTCATTCTTAATCGTTCACTTCTCGCTATTCAATTGTTCCGGAGTGCTCAAGATATCTCGAAGATTCGTGTTTCCACTCTACTTTCGTTCAAGTTCTTTCGAGGATGTTCCCTCATTCAAGTCATTTAATTCAACCGGTGCAACCTCTCCTCTAAATCATTTGAACGGTGTTTCTTTTGAGTGGGCCCTAACCCACAGGTCTTTTCCCAGGATCTTACCTGACTCTTCCATTCTTTCCGGAGTTACTCCCAAATTCTTTTCAAAGTTGACGAAAGAACGAATTATCATCAGTCTTATGTTTTTATCCAAGATCTGTCGAATTCTTTTCATCGTTGAGTCAACCTATTCGTTTTGATTCTTCCGGAGTGCCTAAATAATTCATGGTGGTGTTTCTCGTTGTCATTCTCAACATTTGAAGACCGAAGAAGAGTTTTTCCTCCATATCTTATCCGCTCTCTCAGAGATTCGTGATTCTAGCTTGTTGCCATCCTCTCATAATTATTTGCGATTGTGAGATATTCTTTTCAACCATCCGGAGTAATTCAGAGTATTTTCAGTTTGATTCTCCGGAGCCCATCATCTCATAATTATTCTTTCCCAGCTTTCGGTTATCGTTCTCCTAATCTTATTGGTGCATCGATCAATTATCCTCTAATCAGTTCTTGATCTCCTCGTTCTCATGTATCTAAATCCTCTCAAGCTTCTTCGTTCATCTGCTAATCCTTCCCGGTGTTCTTCATGTTTTATTCGTTCTTTTTCAATTCTTACGGTGGTTTGTTCAAGATTGATCTTCTTTCTTATCATATCAATTTATTCATTGTTTCAACCCTTCCGGTGGTTCGTTCAATACCTTCTCAAGTTTGCGCTATATCTATCTTAATCCTTTCAACAAGAATAAGTAGTATGCCAAATCCGTTGCTTGTCAGCAATTAAATAGTTGAAGGATACGCATAACATAATTCTTATTCTTGTTCCATCCAAGTGTTTAATTCCTTTTTTCCAGAGTGGTTCATCATATCATATTCTCAGTTCGAGATGCTTTATTTTTTTTCTTTCCCGGAGTTCCAAGCTCTCGCAATTATGTTATCACGGAGATCTATCTAAATCATTACAAGGTTTCACCTTATGTTTCCAACTTCTCTTTCTTTTCGCTATCCTTTTGTACCGGAGTTCTTCATGGAGGCTCTACATGATGCTTCAGCAACAATTTAATTTCTTCATGATGGGTTCATCAAGGATTCAATTTCTTCTCGAAGTATTCATCGAGATTCTTTTCTAAGAAGCTCAAGCATTCTTCTTCTTGTAATCCGGAGTGCAATTCTTTCAACCGTATCATTGGAGGTGGTTTTACATCATTCTTGATAATTTGAGTTCATGATTCACATGTTATTGAGAATGAGGTATTTTAAATCCACCAATCTCTTCGTTGGAGTTATCTGGTGTCATGCTTCACCTATAGCCTTCCCTAAGGATTGTTGCTAATTTTGGTGCTTATAAATGATCCAATTTCTTCACTTTTCCTTTCCGGTGCGATATAGTTTCTCGTCTCCTTGTTCTTACCAATCGAATTCTTTCCCGTGAGTGGCAGGTTTTCATCTCTTAATTTGAGATGTATTCCATAAGCCCACATCAAGCCTATCCTTTCGTTGTTGGTTTTTTTTCCAACAACTCCGTTCTAGCATTTGTTGTAACCGTGCTCTCTCAAGATCTTGTTTCCCTTCGTTCCGGAGACATTGTGATGTTGCTCTCCTCAACCCATCTTCTCGGATTGTTAGGACCATGTTTTGATCATGCTTATCCTTTTAACCGGAGTGTTGTGTCCCTTTTGCTCAAGCTCTTTCATTTTACCAAGTTTTTCATCTCTTTTAAACCGGAGTGCTGTCCGAGATCTTTCTTACCCCTTGTTTCAATTCATTCAATAGTTACAGAGGCAGTGTATTGTGATTTCATCAAGTATCTTCTCATCTTATCAAGTTATTATTCAATCCCTTTTCTTTTCAACCGGAGTGCTGCCCGAATTTTGGTTTTCCTTGATCCCCTTCCTTAACCGGAGTGTTTTTCTATATATATCATCCCTTCAACCTCAAGGTTTCGCAATGCTCTTTGTCCCTCGTTTCTAACGGAGTGTTTTTCGACCTTGTTCACCTTCGTTGTATCCTTTTCTCGAATTTGTTCAACCTCGCAAGGTTCTTTGGTTTCACTCGTTTGTCAAAGAAGCAACTTAGTTTTACCTCTTCTCTTTCTCTTCCGTTTTCCCTCCGGTGCCATTCTAGATCTCGGGACGAGATCCTCTCATAGTGGTGGAGTGTTGTAACGCCCCGAGACCGATGTGCCAGGTGTCGTTCAGTTATTCGCTGTTGTTTCCCTGTCATTGCTTGCGTGCCATGCATTGCACATCATGTCATCATGCGCATTTCATTTGCATACGTGTTCGTCTCATGCATCCGAGCTTTTTCCCCGTTGTTCGTTTTGCAATCCGGCGTTCCGTTCTCCTCCGGTGGTCATTTCTACCTTTCTTTCATGTGTGGGGATTAAACATTTCCGGATTGGACCGAGACTTGTCAAGCGGCCTTGGTTTACTACCGGTAGACCGCCTGTCAAGTTTCGTATCATTTGGACTTCGTTTGATACTCCAACGGTTAACCGAGGGACCGAGAAGGCCTCGTGCGTGTTGCAGCCCAACACCCCTGCATTTTGGCCCAAAACCCACCTAACTCTGCTCCATCATCTAGAGCGTTCGATCACGATCGCGTGGCCGAAAACCGCACCTCATTTGGACTCTCCTAGCTCCCTCTATGCCTATATATACACCCCCCCCTCCGAAATTCGCGGTTCATTCTTCCCCTAACCCTAAAAATTCTCAGATCCGCGCCGCCGGACGAAATCCCCACCATCGCCGGACATGTCCGCGCCCCTCCACGCCGCTCCAGCCAATGGCGTCGCGCCACATCGCCTCCGCCGTCGCCCTTGGCCTATCGTTTTGCGCCACGTGTTCCTGCCGCCGATCCACCACCGCGCCGGCCCGCGGAGCCCATCGCGGGCCCGTACGGGCCCGGTCACCGTCACCGCCGCCCACGGGCATGTGCCCGCGCCGCTCCTTCGCCGGACCTTCGCAGGCCGCCTCGCTGGCCACCCTCGCCGGAGTGCCCCGTCTCACATCGCCGCCTCGCGCCCTGCCCGGCCCCAGCCACCGTCGAGCTCGCTGGATGCCGCCCCATCGTCTTTCGCTTCCCGCCGCCGTCCCGGAGCATAGCTGCCTCGATCCGACCCCAGGGAGGAGCCCCGGTGCCGTCTCCCCGCCGGAGTCTTCCAGCGCCGCCGCCGCCATGGATCGGGAGGAGCCCGATCCAGCTGCTCCCTCCCCGGCACCGTTGACCTACCGCTCGTGGGGCGCCTTCCTCTCCAAGGCCCAGCCTGCCTCCTCCCCGCCTTGGCCTCCCAGGCCCATCTCCAGCCAGCCCCGACGGCCTGCTTCTCCTCCAGCCGGGCCGAAGCCCGTGGTGAGAGAAACCCCAGCGCCGCCTCTTTTTTTCCCTTCCTGATGTTGGCTTGCCCCAGATTCGGCCCGATATGTTTTTTTCGGGTCCTGCGAATTTGTCTATTATTCCTGAGACAGCAGTTTTGCAGTTTAGTCCTCCTAGTTCATGCATTTAATAACTCACTAACCGTGCATCGGATTAAAATGTATTATATATGAAACTTGCTCAGAATTTTGTGTAGATTAATAATATCCAACTTCCATCTATGTTTGAAATGTCTAAAATGTTGTTTGCATTAATTTGCTCCTATGCCATGTTAAAATGATTTAATTCATAACTAAATAATCGTAAGTCCAAATTTAATAAATTATATATGTAAATGGGGTAGAAAAATGTCTAGTTTAACATGGTGCACTCATCTTGCATGTTTAATAACTCTAAAATTATGTTTAGGGCAGAACAGTACCAAACCTTAAATTATGCATATGAGGATTTTCCGGAATTGTTGTTCGTTGCTTCCGGCCTCATTTAAACTTGCCTAGATAGGTAGTTTTGTTGTGCTTCACCTCTTGCCATGTTAATCAACATTTAATATTGTTGGGTACATAAACGAGATCGAACTAAATAACTTGTTATGGTGTTTATTCAATATGAAACTCCGTTGCATATTGAGCTCCACTTAATTTGTAGGATTGTTTGTGCACTTTGCCATGCCATGCTTCATTAAACCGGACATGCATCATACTCGTTTGTGCATCGAGCCATGTTGTTGTCGTGGTTGTTTACTATGTTGTTTGCTCTTTTCCGGTGTTGCTTCTTTGGGTTGGTTCCGTTAACGTCGAGTTGTGAGGATCCATTCGTCTACGTCTGTTTGTCTTCTACATGGACTCGTTCTTCTTCCTTGCGGGATTTCGGGCAAGATGATCATACCCTCAAAATCACTACTATCTTTGCTTTGCTAGATGCTCGCTCTTTTGCTATGCCAATGCTACGATGCCTACCATTTGCTTGTCAGCCTCCCAAATTGCCATGTCAAACCTCTAACCCACCATGTCCTAGCAAACCGTTGATTGGCTATGTTACCGCTTTGCTCAGCCCCTCTTATAGCGTTGCTAGTTGCAGGTGAAGATTGGAGGCGTTCCTTGTTGGGACATTTATTTACTTGTTGGGATATCACTATATATCTTATTTAATTAATGCATCTATATACTTGGTAAAGGGTGGAAGGCTCGGCCTTATGCCTGGTGTTTTGTTCCACTCTTGCCGCCCTAGTTTCCGTCATATTGGTGTTATGTTCCCGGATTTTTGCGTTCCTCACGCGGTTGGGCTATAATGTGAACCCCTTGACAGTTCGCCTTAAGTAAAGCTTTTCCAGCAATGCCCAACATTGGTTTTACCATTTGCCACCTAGCCTTTTTCCCTTGGGAGTCGCGCATCCCGAGGGTCATCTTTATTTTAACCCCCCCCCCCCCCGGGCCAGTGCTTGTCTAAGCGTTGGTCCAAACTAGAGTCCTTTGCAGCGCCACCTCGGGGAGACTTGAGGGCTGGTTTTAGTTGTACGGAGCGTTCATCCGGTGTTGCCCTGAGAACGAGATATGTGCAGCTCCTATCAGGATGTCGGCGCATCGGGCGTTGTTGCTGGTTTAGTTTTACCCTGTCAAAATGTCTTGTTGTACCGGGATGCCGAGTCTGATCGGAACGTCTCGGGTGGAGGTCTATTCCTTCGTTGACCGTGAGAGCTTGTCATGGGCTAAGTTGGGACACCCCTGCAGGGATTTGAACTTTCGAAAGCCGTGCCCGCGGTTATGGGCAGATGCGAATTTGTTAACGTCCAGTTGTAGAAAACCTGAACTTGACCTTAATTAAAATGAATCAACTGCGTGTGTAACCGTGATGGTCTCTTTCCGGCGGAGTCCGGGAAGTGAACACGGTTGTTGGAGTTATGCTTGACGTAGGTAGTCCAGGATCACTTCTTGATCATACTTTTATCGACCGTGCTTTGCCTTCTCTTCTCGCTCTCATTTGCGTATGTTAGCCACCATATATGCTAGTCGCTTGCTGCAGCTCCACCTCATACCTTTTACCTTACCCATAAGCTTAAATAGTCTTGATCGCGAGGGTGCGAGATTGCTGAGTCCCTGTGGCTCACAGATACTTCCAAAACCAGCTTGCAGGTGCCGATGATTTCGTGTAGATGACGCAGCCAAGCTCAGGAGGAGCTCGATGAAGATCTTGTCCTTTGTGTCGTTCCGTTCTAGTTGATCAGTAGTGGAGCCCAGTTGGGGTCGATCGGGGACCTTTGTCGCATTTGGGGTTCTTCTTTTATTTTGGTTCCGTTGTCGGACCTTGATTGTATTTGGATGATGTAATGCTTTATTCATGTAATTGTGTGAAGTGGCGATTGTAAGCCAACTATGTATCTCTTATTCCTTATTATATTACATAGGTTGTGTGAAGATTACCTCACTTGCGACATATGCCTTCAATGCGATTATGTCTCTAAGTCGTGCCTCGACACGTGGGAGCTATAGTCGCATCGAGGGTATTACAGGCGTGTAATATATCGTTGGAAAGCTCTTGACAACCATATTTCAAGTATATTGAACGTTTTTGCAAAATCATTATGGTTTAAGAGCAGTTTTGAAAAAAACCGTTTTTTCAAAATCGAAAACGTGAATCATATTTTGGACTCAATTTTCAAACGGTTTGTCGGAATTGAGGAAATAAGATGGCGTTGGAAAGCTGGTGAAAATCCGCATCTTCCATATATGTATTATTTTTTCTAATTCTATATGATTTAAAAGTAATTTAAAAAACGGTGAAATTCTGGGCGAAATGTATTTTCACGATTTTTTGCAAACGGTTTGTCGGATTGACGCAAATGATACGGCGTTGGAAAGCTATGTAAAATGCGCAACTTTTTCGTATAGAAATATTTTTCTAATTCCTTACGATTTAATAACGAATTCGAATACGGTCAAATTTGATTTTGATCGGGATTTTTTTAAAAAGTTTGTCGAAATATGGCAAATAATATACCGTTGGATAGCTATCGAAAATGCGAAACTTAGTCATGTTGAACGTTTTCTCTACTTCGCAACCGTTTAAGAGTAATTTTGAATACGACATGACGGATCCTGCTGTTTTCTCGTGTGAAAAACAGAGTAGTCGTACTGATATATATGTATGTTTGTAGTGAGCTATTTTTTGTAGAGTAATTTTCAATGGTTCCAAAAAAGGATACTTGTACTGATGCTTGCATGGGTTTGTACTAAGCGTGTTTTCACTAACTAGACTTTGCTCTGTTTTTAGGTAATATTTTTCTCGGAAAATTTTCAACGGTTTACTGTATCCTAGCCCTGAACTTGCATGGTTTATATTGTTGAACTGAATGTTATTGTATCGTCGGCTTTGTACTTACATGGTTTATATCATCGAACTGAATGATATTTTTTTCAAAAAGAAAATGATGTTTATTCTTTTTTTTTGAACTAAACATTTTTTTACAACGATGTTCTGGACTTCTCTTATTTTATGACTTGTACTTTTACCATTTGAATCGCATGGGGTTTCCTTTTACTTGAACTTGTACAATTTGAATTTCTGTCATTTCTTTCATTCCGAACGGACCACCGTTTTTAACTTGTACTGATCAATTTTTTTTAATTATACCAATTTTCCTTTGTTGAACGGGCCACCATTTTTGTTTGTACGGATCAGTTGTAGAACTTGGACGTCAACGTCACAGAATTAATTTGTGAGCTTCTCATGTTTCCTTTTAAAGTTGTTTTTTCCCGCGAACTTCATTGGCACCAAATTTTCTTTTCCGTGCCTCTCGAACTGATGCGATTTTTTTCGACGAGTACATACCAAATTTCTCTGTAATGTTATGTTTTTAACACACACACATATTGAATTGCTCCCACATTTCATTATGAATTTATTATATATAAAAGTTGAACTATACGACACTTTTTAAATGAATCTAACAAGTATTTTCGCTCACTAAACTTCCATATGTTTTTCCGTTGTAAACTCTAAGTCTGAACAGTTGTAAATACTTTGAACTGAAATAAAATATAGGAACACTTGAGTCTGAACAGTTGCAAATAGTTCTAAATTGAACTGAAATAAAATATAGGAACTGGGTGTATTTTTCAGATCTCTGCTAGCATGCATCATGACATTTTAGATATGTTTTTACAATAGAACATATACTAATTTTTATGTCAAGTAACCTCAAACAAAACAAAAGTGGAGCTTCATTTACAAGAATAGAACAGAACATATGCTAGTTTCGATCCATACAAGGTTTTCTCAAATTCTTATTACGGAATAACACACAACTCTTGTTGTGCTATAGGAAGAATACTTAAACAGGGGAAATTGGACATAGAATCGTTAAGTAGGTGTACTAAAAAGCACACAAAACATGTACTGAAAAAGAACAAAACATTCTTAGCTTTGCATCGGCCTCCTGTGGCAGAGCTGAACGTTCTGATAGTTGCATCGTCGCACGGCCTCGTGTGGCGGAGGTGAACGGCTTGTGGTGGTAAGGGTGAACTGCTTGAGCGTTGCGTCATCAAACAGCCTTGTGTGGAGGCAGTGAATGGCCTGGGCACTGCACACAGAGAGCACCAGGCACGGGCCCGCAATGGCTGCCGGCGACAATGCGTTGCACGAGAAGGGCAGTGCAAATATCAAACTTACATGGAGATGGCCGCCAGCGGGAAGCAGGGCTTGCGCAACAACGGGATGCGAGTCCCTTTTTTCCCATGCTTGCTCCATGACCTGATGGGGCGCGTCACTGTCTTCAAAGTGGATGACATCGGAGGAAGGGCGGGAGCCAGGGGAAGACCTGTAGAAAAATCAGAAGAGAAATTTTAAGGAGAAGAAGATTATAAATTTGCAACCATTGAAGAATTAAGTTCCTATGGCTAGTAGCTATGCATGTTTTAAGTGAAATCTCGGTAAAAGTAATTTTGTACTCCCCATGTAGTAATACCTGGACTTGCTGTCACATGTGTTCTTTCTGTCACATGTGTTTTTATAGCAATACTAGGCAGATTTTATATATCTTTATAACAATACTGGGCTATTTTTTGTTTTTTTTTTGTATGAACTGTTTGTATAATACATACTGTACCACAGTATATCCCATAGATATTCTTCATCATAAAGGACCACAACAGCCATCATTTCAAAAATGAACATAGAACGGAAAATGGAATTTACTTTCAGTCTCGATAGCGAGCCTCTGAAGATCATGATCTGCAAGGAAAAAAATGGAGCAATATTGGCAAAAAAAATCATACAAATCAGATGAACTATCACATGCAATAGATTACTTTCTTTCTTTCAGGAATAAGAACAAACATCCATGGAGCACAAAATGGAAGCGGTCGACAAGTAGATGCAAAAAATGGTTGCCAAACTAGCAAGATGCGGCCTAAACCAACAGAATGGTCTTGAACTGTAATTCAGCAACCATTATTTGGATCCATTTAAACTAAAAGGGAGCTCCATTTTTCAGCTGCAAGATGAATTGAAAAAGCACACAATGTTGATCTGAAGAACCACCATATGTCGAACTGAACATACACAAGAAAAGGACCGGCAGCAAGTCAGCAGATGTCAACTGAACTACTAGATGTCAATATATAAATTGATGTTTTTTGCAGGTTTTTGGGAATGAGAATTCATGTTTTGTAACTGCATAAAAGTTCTAAATATGTATACTGCTCCATAAGAAATGTTATTACTGCATATGCCCAAACTATTTTGCTTTTATTTGACAACAAAGGAACATCAAAAAGGATTATTTTAGTTCTTTTAGGCATATAAACAAATAGCTTGAGAGCAACAGGAATAGTACAAGTTCTCAAGTGCAAACTGAACAAGGTTTACCAAGCATATAAGAACAAAAAGGTAGAGTGCACCCAATTGGTTCGGGCCTCTTTTCCAAACTTTGTGCATGCTAGATATAACAAACGAGGATCCAACGATCAAATATAAATTTAATCACACCAATTGGTAGAGAGAGACGTAACAGCACAAACACACTCCATCTTTGAGAAGACAGAGAGAGTTGTAGACGGCTGTGGGTGTTCCACCCGCGTGATCACTCAGTTTTGCTTCGTCTGGTGTTTCATTCCCGTGTACCAAAAGCTGACCTTCAGGAGGTGGCGAAGAAGAACGCCCGACGACCAATGGTGACCAATGGCCATAGCCACTCATAGCGTGACGGCCAACGAAGACGGCAGTGTCCAACAACTTCCCTGTCCTAGCTGGCTCATTGCGGGACATGCACTGGACCAACAAGAAAAAGATGACTGAAAATTTTGTCACAGCATAATTGCAAATCAACATCTAACTTCTTATACAACAGAGATCTACCCTACTAATCAACATATGAAAGTCTGATACATACCAAATTGGTTCAAGATGATTACCAGAACAAAATGGATGCTATTTTCATATTTGAATTTCTACTAATTGGACTTGTGACAGGGAAGTAGATGGACTGAAAAGTGGGAACTATTATAAATTTTCTATACAATATAAAACTGAAATTACTTTTTGAACACGCACACTGGACTGATTCAACTTTCCTTTACGAACTGATGATGACCCCCCGTGGTTCCTCAGGTTGCACTATTTCACCAGTGAAGCAGAGGCGATGGAGTTGGAGCGGGGCACGCCAACAATAGCGAGATAGAACGGTCGGGGATTGTGGCGTTGAACTTCCTGCACGCGGCAGCGGCGCATCGATACAGTGCGGGCAGCCATCCCGGCGCCAAGAGCTGGGGGGTGGAAGCAGGGTGGAAGCACGGGGTAGCCGCCGACGTTGTTGGGGAGGGAGGCGGCAAGCGGCAGCATGGGGAAGGGAGGCGGCGGACAGCAGCGTGGGGGCGGAGGCGGCGGCCGGAGGAGTGGGGGCGGAGGCGGCGGCCGGCGGCGTGGGGTGCGGAGGTGGCAGCCCATGGCATGGGGTGTAGAGGCGGTGGCCCGCGGCGTGGGGTGCCGAGGCGGCGCACGGCCGCGTGGGGGACGGAGGCGGCGGCCGGAGGTGTGGGGACGGAGGCGGCGGCCCGCGGCGTGGGGACGGAGGCGGCGGTGGAGCGATGCATTGTGAGGGACTGCAGGAGCGATGCGAGGGTAGCGGGCCTTTTTCTTTCTTTCTATTCGGTGCATAGTGTTTGGGCATTGCAAAAATAGACGGGGGTAACATTCTGTTACTAGTAACAGAATAGCCATATATATATATATATATATATATATATATATATATGGTTATCATTCTCGATGATCTTGCCCTGTGTATGGAAAACCTGCACGCAATGGGGCCCTGTCACTATTGGCAACGCCCTCGTTTTATTTCGAGTCCGCTCAACAGTTCGGACGGTTGCGTTGAGAACGGCAGGGTGACCTTCTGCGATTGGCAATGTTCTCGTTTTTTTTTTGAGTTCGCTCGACAGTTCGAGCGGCCGCGTTAAGAGCAGTGAGGTGGTTTGCCCGGCAACAAGCACACCTGGCTAGCCATTGGGGATCCGTCCTCAAGGCACCGCGGCCTAGGTTTCCGCGCCAGCAAGCCTACCCGATTAACGTAGGGTGGGCATACAAAAGGAGATCAAACGGGAAAATAACATGCATCGTTTCAAAAGCACTGCAGATTTGTATTACATCAATTGTTGCTGTGGTTCTAACTGAAGATAAAAATTGTCTTGGTCGTGAACTTGCAGCGGCGATAAGGAACGGGGTGCCTAGTCCCAACGCTGGCCTTCTATCCTTCGAACTCCGTCTATGCGGCTGATGACGGGCTCGATACGCTCCTCGAGCGTTGCAAGGTCCATGTCCTCCGGCAAGCTCTCCAGCGCAGCAACGAAGTCAAGGTTGGGATTCCAGTACGCCACCTTGGTGAGGACCTTGGTCATAGCACCCCAGCAAAGCCTCCGAGCCTCCTCGGCCAGAGAGGCCGCCCTGTTGGAGCGGAACTGCTCTAGGGCCCCGAGAACACCCTCGAAGAACAGGGTCAGCCTGGCATTGGGACTCACGCTCGGCTCCGGGACGTACCTCATGTTTGGCATCCCCATGGTAGCCAGCTGCGTGGTGATCCTGCCGGCGATGCCGGCGAGGCGGTTGATCCAGAGGTTCTCGCCCTTCACAAAATCCTTGTGGTTGGCGGCTTCGTTCTTCCGCAGTTGCCTCTCCTTCTCCAGATTCTTGGTCAGGGTCTCCTCCCGGGCCCTGACCTCCGACAGCATCCCCTCAAGACCCTCCAGCTTCAGCTTCAGGTCTTGGATGGAGTCGTTGGCCTTGGAGAGTAGCTCGGCCTTGCCGAGGACTGTGGCCTGCGCGTTAGCCAAAGCGCCTTAGGCCACGTCCCTCTCCCCCGTTAGCTCTAGGATCTGCTTCTTCAGCCCGTCCCGCTCCACCTCCAGCTCGTTCACCTTGCCGGCGTGGACCTGGGCCTGAGGATTGAGTGCCTCCTTGTGCCTCTGCTCCAGTTCCTGGGTCCGCTGCACGACAAGCTTCTTGACCTCATCGTCCTTGCGGCGGAGTGTCGCGGCGAGTTTCTCCTCCCGAGTGGCAAGGTCCTCCTCCTGGGAGTTCAGCGTAGCCTGGTGCTGGCGCCGAGAGACCTCGTCCTTGGCGGCTTGTTGTCTCACCGCCTCCTGGGACTTCTCAATATTGGCCTGCTTCATGACAAGCTCCGGCTTGCAATCGACCAGTAGATCCTGGGCGGTCTTCAGTTCCTCACAGGCCTGGCGGAACCAAGCCTGCATCTCGGCGATGCACCCCTCGAGGTTCGCCTCCACCTTGTCCACCGCCGCCATCTTGGACTTGGCCCTGTCCAGGTGGGCACGGTGAAGCGCCTGGAGCTTATGGAAGTTGGCGCTCATACCCTGGTGGAGCCGCTCTTCTTGGGAACTGTTGCCACCAGCGCTCGGTTCGTCAACGACCTCAAGCCTGGCGACGGCAAGCACCTCGTCATTGAACACCTCCCCCTCGGCAGGCGCCCTGGTGCTCGCCGTCCATGGGAGGTGGACGAACAGGTCGTCGCTCACCTTCAAATATTCGCCCGAGCCAGAGGCGGCGGAGGAGGAAGGATGGTCGTCAACCACCTCCTCCTCGGCAGTAGCCTTGTCGGCCTCCCCGACGTGCCCCTTGCCGGCCTTCCCAACAGCGGCCTTGTCGGTCTCCCCGGCAGGCCCCTTGGCAGCGTCCTCAGCAGCGCCCTTGGCGGCCTCCTCAGCGGCGATCTGGTCGGCCTCGGCCGCGGCATCCCTGTCAACCTCCTCGATGACAGTGTCCACGTCCTCCCGGTCCGCCGAGGAAGGATCTGGATACCGAGAAGGGGAATGAGGCAAAGTCAATACCTAAATTCAAAAGAAGAAAAACTAGTGGGGACAGAAGACAACTAACTCACACATGCCAGGCTGGGAAGAAGTGCCCCCCTCCCCACCAACATTCGGTGCCGGGACGGAGCCGCTGGCGCCTGGGTTCGCCTCCTTTGTGCGCATGGGCTCGGTGCTTGGCGCCCTTGCCGGGGACGCCCCTCGGGGCGGCGTGGTTGATGGGGGCGGCGTGTTGGGGTGTCCCTTAGTGGCTCCTCCTGCTACCGTCCTCCTCCTGCAACCACGGCAAGGTCACCACCAAGAGACCGTGCCCCAGCACATGTTGATGGGGAGCGAGTGATGAACGCACGCTGGGGGCTGCGTCGGGGGCTGATATCCGGGCTGCTCTCCACCACTAGCGGCGTACTTGAGGTGCCCGCCGGGGGCTGGCCGCCCGTCGAGGCCCTGAAACTCTTTGCCACCCTCTGGGCCAACATCTCCATATCCCTGCGAAGATGAAGACAACTCAAGAAAAGCGGCACGGCCTAAGGGGACGGATATGACAAAAGAAAAGATACTTACTCATCCTCCGCCTCCTCTTTCGCTGCCTTCCTCTTCCTCCTCGGGCTAAGGGACCCGAGGTCGAAGATGGCCCCCGTGTCATCGTTTGTGGGAGGAGGGGAAGTGGGTGGAGTCCGAGGACGCTTGGACGAAGAAGAGGCAGTCGCTTTCTTCTTTGCCACCGCAGCCTTCACCGCCTTCCTCGCCGTTGCGGCCCTCGTCTGGCGCACGGACGCCTCCTGAGTTTGTTGCGGTTGCGCGGCCCTGCCTGGCCGGGCCGGCTCACCGGAGCTGGCCCGCCGCAGGACACGCCCTCTCCCCGTGGCTAGGGGGTCGACAACCTCGACCTCCTCCCCGGACGACTCATCGACCACATCTTCAATGAGAGGGGCCCCGGTGCCGGTGCTTCTGGCCTCCCCAGCGGATTCCGCCCAGTGGGCGAGCTCTCTCTCCTTCGCGGCCGCCATGGCCTTGTCCTCCAAGCCGCCAGCACTACCGGCCTCCGTGGCGAGCTTCGCCTCCGCCACCCTGGCAGCGATATAGTCCAGCTCCGCTTGGGTGGTGTCCTGGATGAGCAGCGGCTTGTCGCAGACGTACTTCTCCGACAAGGTGTCAAAGAACTTCTGCACCTGATCCGCCTCCGGCTCGGCCCAATTCGGGTCAAGGCCGTGCGCATTAAAATCTAGCATCATGGCGATGAAGTCGGTTTGGCGGGAGTTGTTGCTCAGCGGGACCACCCCCACTAGCAACCCAAACAGGGGCCCCTTGGCGACCTTGCCGGCCTTCACGGCCTTGCCAGTCCTCTCGGCCCGGCCGTCGCGGTTCACATCGAGCTGGAGAAAGCTGCTGGCAGAAGTGGGCGTGCCCCATCACCGTGAAGTTGTGGTTCAAGCCGGGGCGAAGCCGCATGATGTCATCCGCATTCCTAAAAAGCCAGGCCGGCCTCCCCTTGTTGTGCAGTGACGCGATTCGGCGACAGATGAAATCCTCCCCAATCATCTCCAGGGTGAGCCCGGCAACGGTGAGGCGATGGATCCTAGTGATGGCGACCTTGAGCTTCTCATCCTGGGTGTCGACATCACCCCAGTCGTCTCTGTGAACCGGCGGCGCCTGGCGAACCTGGCAAAATTCCTGTGGGTTCTCCTCCTCAATCCAGCACCATGGGCTCCGCCACTCCTCCCACCTCTCCTTCTGAGCGCCCTCCGGATATGTCCCCTTCTCCTGGGTCCTTGGGATCCAGGCGACACAATCGGAGATGGCGCCTCCCATCTGGATCCGAGGATAGAAGTAGTGGAGGGAAAGCATCGTGCTGGGATGCACTCCGGCGAAGCCCTCGCAGAGATGGGCAAAAAGGGCCATGCACGCATGGCATTTGGAGTGAAATCCATAAGGTGGAAGCCATAGGTGTGCATGACATCATTGAAGAAATCGGAGAAAGGGGGGCAGAGGCCGCAGGAAAAATAATCAACGAAGAATGGGTACCGATTCGGGATGGCCTTGGCGAAATCAGCGGGGATGATGCGTGTGGCCGGATGTCCCGTCGTCTCCCCCTCACCTTGCACCCCCATAGGGGCTTGAAGTTGTCTCGGAGAGGGACCACATCGACCATCGAGGTAAAGTAGGCGAGTTGCATCCACTGTGCCGCCAACTCACTGTCCGGCGGCTCCTTCCCTTGGCGTCCTTGGCCACTCCTTTGCCTTTGCTGGATTTGGGTGCCATGGTGGCTGTGAGAGGTGAAGGATGAAGGATAGCGAAGACACGGTGGCGGCGAGCGAGAGCGAGAGCTTGAGAAGGAAGAAGGAAGGGACGGGGGTTCTGAGATTGGAGAAGGCACAAAGGGTAAATGAGCAGCGCGCCCGCGGTTATTCCTTTTTACGGGGAAGGCGCGGGCCGCCTCTTTACCATTTACTGTGACATGACGCATGCGTGCGGGAACCGCCCCACGCATGACCCCCACGTCAGGCATGACCCTCCATGTCGCGCGTTCAACGTGGGTCGCGGGGAAGCGCAGCGGGCGAAGGAGTTACTACAAGTAAAAATCTGCCCCGCCTGCCCGCGCACCGTTCTGGGCCTAGCCCAACAACGTGTCGCGCTTATGTGTGGCCCAGGCCCGGGGGCTCCTGTTGGTGTACAAAAGTAGGGGCTCTCCTTTGTACCCCTTTACTTGTGCACGGGTAGTCAGAGCCGCGCCCGCGGCCACATAGAGCAGGGCAGAGGAGGGAAGCCGGAGCACGAGACACACGAAGCAACGCCAAGACCAGAGACACAAAGAGCAAGAGGGCGAGGTGGGCTCCCCTAGAAAAACCCATGCCGGGGCAGCCTCCGCAACCCCGGCAAGAGCCTTGCAGGGGCAACTTGCCCAATGCCAGTAGAACGCGCTACCCTTGAGCCAAGGGGTTCCAACGCCATAACCCACATTGGAACCAAGGCTCGGGAGGCACCTCCATGGTGGCATGCAGATCTTTGTGGAGATCATAAATACACAAGATCAGATGAGGACTAGAAGACGATGATCCTTGGCAAGATTATTGCCAAGGAAATCCATGAGACACCCGGCAAGATCCTTGCCAGGGACGACCGCGGTGCCACGGCAAGACCCTTGCCGAGGACATCTGCGGGGCCGCAGTTAGGCCCACAACTGCCAAGACTCTAGCGCCGCTCCCATGCAGCTGCTAGCTCAACCAGCTGGGCAGGCATCTGCGTGGCAGCGTGCGGCCTCCACACCGACTCAGCAAGCACCTGCGTGGTGGCATGTAGATCTTCATGAAGACTTTGCCGCCACGCCAACCCAGCGGCCAGCCAACGTGGCGTTACAACCCCTCGTCAGCTCGGACGCACGTCGGAGCCAGGTGAGGCGGCGATAGCTGGGACGAGTGAGGGAGTCCTGGATTAGGGGGTGTTCGGGTAGCCGGACTATACCTTCAGCCGGACTCTAGGACTATGAAGATACAAGATTGAAGACTTCGTCCCGTGTCCGGATGGGACTTTCCTTGGCATGGAAGGCAAGCTTGGCGATGCGGATATTCAAGATCTCCTACCATTGTAACCGACTTCGTGTAACCCTAACCCTCTCCGGTGTCTATATAAACCGGAGGGTTTTAGTCCGTAGGACAACTTCATCATACAACAATCATACCATAGGCTAGCTTCTAGGGTTTAGCCTCCTTGATCTCGTGGTAGATCTACTCTTGTACTACCCATATCATCAATATTAATCGAGCAGGACGTAGGGTTTTACCTCCATCAAGAGGGCCCAAACCTGGGTAAAACATTGTGTCCCTTGCCTCCTGTTACCATCCGCCTAGACGCACAGTTCGGGACCCCCTACCCGAGATCCGCCGGTTTTGACACCGACATTGGTGCTTTCATTGAGAGTTCCTCTATGTCGTCGCTTTTAGGCCCGATGGCTCCTTCGATCATCAACAACGATGCAGTCCAGGGTGAGACTTTTCTCCCTGGACAGATCTTCGTCTTCAGTGACTTCGCACTGCGGGCCAATTTTCTTGGCCACCTTGAGCAGATCGAAAGCTATGCCCCTGGCCATCAGGTCAGGTTTGGAAGCCTAAACTATACGACTGACATTCGCGGGGACTTGATCTTCGACGGATTTGAGCCACAGCCAAGCGCGCCGCACTGTCTCGATGGGCATGATATAGCTCTGCCGCCGAACAACGCGTTGGAGGCCGCACACGCATCGGTTCCGACCATTGATTCGGAGCCTACTGCGCCGATCGAGGATCAGTGGTTGGACGCTGCCTCAGGGGATGCGATCTCAGAGGCGATTGAGCTGAACTCCAGCCCCGCACTCCGCATGGCCCGTGACTCCGAGGAGCTGGATTCCTCTCCGAACTCCGAGCCCCCCGCGCCCCTGCCGATCGAATCCGATTGGGCGCCGATAAGGGAGTTCACCGCCGCAGACATCTTTCAGCACTCGCCCTTCGGCGACATCCTGAATTCGATAAAGTCTCTCTCTTTATCAGGAGAGCCCTGGCCGGACTATGGTCAGCAAGGATGGGATTCAGATGATGAAGAAATTCAAAACCCACCCACCACCCACTTCGTAGCCACTGTCGACAACTTAACCGACATGCTCGACTTCAACTCCGAAGACATCGACGGTATGGACGACGATGCAGGAGACAACCAGGAACCAACGCCTATAGGGCATCTGACAGCAACCTCATCTCACGATGTGTACATGGTGGATACCCCTAAAGGAAGCAACAACGAGGAAAGCGGGGATGGAAAGAGGGATCGATCTCTCGAAAAACAATCAAAGCGTCGGCATAAACACCGACCCAAGCCCCGCTTCGATAAGGACCCAGCCATAGAGCAGAATGAGCCGGTAGATGAGGAGCATGCCTTAGAGCAACCATCCCAACAGGACAACCCGGATAGAGAAACCGAACATCCCTCCCCCGGCGAAAATGGCATTCCGGACGACCCTATGCTGGACAAGCCCACGAAGCAGAAGAACCTCCACAAACGGCTCGTTGCAACCGCACGCAGCCTGAAAAAGCAGAAGTGGAAGCTAAAAACTGCGGAAGATGCACTCAGGATCAGATGGAGTAAAGTAATCAATACCGCACACAAATACGGCGACAGTCGCCGCACTAAAAGCTATCCGAAGAGAAAGCTACTGCCTAAATTCAACGAGGAGCCTTAGAGCCCTCGCATTCCAAAAGTGAGAAAGCCACACGGTCGGATAGACAACCCCATGGCCAGCATAAAGCGGCAAGCAGCGCCGCACTTAAGCCGGCATGCGACCCACTTACGAATTCGCATCATGGCCCAGCCAGGTCCATTTACGGGCCAAGAAAGCAAGCTCTCGTAAGCAATGCAATAAAGCCATTATCAGAATTCGGCACACCCAAATACAGGGGTGCCGCACACCCCCTATGTTTCACCGATGAGGTCCTGGATTATGAATTTCCAGCGGGATTCAAACCCGTAAACATAGAGGTATATGATGGAACAACAAACCCCGGAGTCTGGATCGAGGATTATATCCTCCACATACATATGGCTAGAGGAGATGACCTACACGCCATAAAATACTTACCCCTCAAGCTTAAAGGGCCAGCCCGGCATTGGCTCAAAAGCCTTCCTGAAAACACAATTGGAAGTTGGGAAGAGCTCGAGGACGCTTTCCGAGCAAATTTTCAAGGGACCTATGTCCGCCCTCCGGATGCAGACGATCTTAGTCACATAACTCAACAGCCCGGAGAGTCAGCTCGGCAATTCTGGAATAGATTTCTTACTAAAAAGAATCAGATAGTCGACTGTCCGGACGCTGAAGCCTTAGCAGCTTTCAGGCATAATGCCCGAGACGAATGGCTCGCCAGACACCTTGGCCAAGAAAAGCCAAGAACAATGGCCGCACTAACAAGCCTCAGGACCCGCTTTTGCGCAGGAGAGGACAGCTGGTTAGCAAGATGCAGCACCAGTGACCCAAGTACATCTGAAACTAGGGATGGAAACGGAAAACCGCAACGCAATAAGGACCGTCGCCGGACTAAGGAAAAAAGTCCGAAGAGCACGGCAGTCAATGCCGGATTCAAAAGCTCACGACAGAATCAGAAAAAGCCGCCCCTCCAAGATAACAGGGACGACCTATCCAACCTAAACAAAATCTTGGATAGGATATGTCAAATACACAACACTCCCGGAAAGCCTGCTAACCATACCCACAGAGATTGTTGGGTTTTCAAACAATCCGGCAGACTCAACGCCGAACACAAGGGGCTCGACACACCAAGCGAAGACGAGGACGAACCCCAAAAGCAGAGTACCAGGAAACAAAAGAATTTCCCACAAGAAGTAAAAACAGTAAACTTACTCCACATAACAAAACGTGCGGCGCCCATAAAGGTATGCGCCCCACGGCCTATCCCAAAGGAATCCCGCCACTGGTTGTCAAAACCAATCATCTTTGATCATCTGGATTATTCTAGAAGTACCAGGAACCCAGGCTGGACTGCCTGGTACTCGATCCAATAATTGGCGGACTCCAGTTTTCAAATCTCCTTATGGACGGTGGCAGCGGACTCAACCTGATATATCAGGACTCAATCCGCCACATGGGGATCGACCCAAAAAGAATTCGCCACAGCAAAACCTCCTTTCAAGGAGTAACGCCAGGTCCGAACACCCATTGCATGGGTTTTCTCCGGCTCGAGGTTATTTTCGGCTCTGCCAATAACTTCCATCGCGAAAAGCTGACTTTCCACATCGTCCCATTCTCAAGTCGCTACCAAGCACTACTGGGACGTGAAGCTTTCGCCCGCTTTAACGCAATACTGCATTATGCATCTCTTACGCTTAAGATGCCCGGTCCATGCGGCATCATCTCCTTAAAGGGGAAGCAGTGAGAACACCTCCCCCAAACGGAGGATTGTGCGGCCGCTTTAACAGCCCCACAATACAATGGCTTCACCAGCCCGAACATCGAAACAGGTCATTAAGACCACGGACACGGACAGACGAGTCCGGCACAAAAGTATCATTGATAAAGGCTTAGTGGCCATATACCCCTGCACTAGGGGCTTCACACGTATAAAATAAGAGACAATGAAGCTCAATTTTCCATATTTTACTTTACACTTTGTTTATTTCATATAACTTTTGTTCGGCACGCCCCTTTTTCAACTTAGTTGCTCTCTTTTTACAGATGAATGTCGTGCTGCGCCCGTCCAGGATACGGCACAACGGAGACATAGGCGCAGACGTGCAGTAGGTACCCATTACAAGGATTCTTTTCAGATTAAGACCCTGCGTAAACCTTTTTTACTGTCTCTTGTTGATACACATCCCCTGGTTCTATGACCAAGGAGGAGGCTGGCGTCTTGGCATGTGGCCACGTCCGAATTCTTGCGCGTACCTGGACACTAGGGGCTTATACCTCAGGGCGTTACCTCGCCCGCTCTCATAAAGACCGAATACCTTAGGGAGTGTTCGGCGTCGCGAGTTTGGCCTTATATGCATCAGCTCCGAGTCATGATTTTGGTCAAATGTTGGGTTGCCTGGCTCCTATGTTCGGCCGCCTTATGTTCCGCTCTATCGGCTAAGGCAACACTAGGAGAACTACTATGATTGTGCCCTGGTTCGGCCAGGCGAGCACCTCAGTAGAGAAAGCCGAAAATCGACTGTCATGATATGGCGTGAGACTGGTCAACCACTTGATGACTCTCCGGAATCTATAGGATTCCTCCGTGTTAACGAAGGGCCGTTTCCCGGCCAGGCACATACGCGCCCCGAATTCGGGCGAGCGCAGTCGCCACCAGGGGCTACCTAAATAGTCCCATTGTCAAGTTCCTATGGCTAAGTGAAAGTGTTAAAGCATTATAGTCCGGTTGCCTAGCTCGCTGCGCTATCACCTCCTTTGTAGGACCAAGACGTTGGATTAAGTGTGAAAATGCGCCTTCTGCGAGCACCCCCGCACTATGTGCATGGGGGCTGAAGCCAACGACTGCAATCTTTCAGATTTTGTATATATATCTTAAAACGGCCGCACAGGAGGTGTTCCAAATACTTGAAGGCACAAGTATAAAAGGCTACTACAATTCATCAAAATATTGCTTTATAATTACATATGCTATCAGAACATAGCATCCTTCGAGCACTGCGCCTCTATTACACGAGCGCCTTCAAGGACTTCCTGAAAATAGTCCTCAGAGGGTACTCGGCTTTTGTCTGAATCTCGGGATGCAACAACGGTGGTGTCCATCTCTGCCCAGTATGTCTTGACATGGGCAAGAGCCATCCGTGTGCCCTCTATGCATGCTGACCTCTTCATCGCATTGATACGTGGCGCCGCGTCAAGGAATTGCTGCACCAAGCTGAAATAACTTTTCGGCTCCGATCTCCCCGGCCACAGATGACCCATGACGTACTTCATGGCGATTCCGGACAATCTAATCAATTCGGCCCATTGAGCCAGACGATCATCCACTACCAGTGGACGCTCTGGATTCTGGAACTGCGGCCAGAAAAGCCTTTCCACTTCGCGATCTTCTTGATCTCGAAAGTATTCGGTCGCATCAGCAGCACTCGCTGCCAAATCCAGATAGGTGTCCTCCGCACTCCACATCCGGTCCAACAGAGCAAACTTCGGATCACAAAACTTCCTCCGCAGCATAAAGGGCTTTCCAGCCGCAATCTGTCCGGCCTGACATAGCTCCTCCTTCGCAGCTCTCATCGCAGAGCGAGCGTCCTTGGCATCAGCAACGGCCTTCTCTAAGTCCGTCTGTCTCGCCCGGTCTTCTTTCTCAAGAAACTTGCAATGGTCAGCAGCACTTTTTAACTTCACGGCCATCTCGGCCATCTCCTTCTTGCTTCGGCAGTGAGCATCCTGTTCGGCTCTCAGCTCTTCAAGGGCCTTCTCGACAACCGCATCACTTTTCCTGGCTTGTTCCTTAGCTCGGGCAAGTTCCGCTCGAAGACTCTCCACGATGGCCGCACCATCTGTGTCAAGCACACACATTGTAAGATACTGGCATAACGCTCCTCTTACCAGATGCCGCCCGAGGAATTGCATACCTTGAGCCTCATCAAGCCGCCCGTTTATGAGCGCGATGTCGGCATCTGCCACGTCAAGTTGCCGCTTTAGTTCGGCAAAATCATCAGTTCGGCTCGATTTCGGACACTTCGCCACTTGTATACAAAGGCGACATTTTAGACCTGGGATTATGATCCTCTGCGCGCCGTCAATTTTGACAACGCACAGAGTCTCAGGGGCTACTATCTACACAGGGTGCATCTTGTTTATGCACAACTAACGAAGAAGTACATTATCAAACGTACCTCAAAACCCGTCAGCAAACTTCTGACGGCCTCATGCAATCCGCTTTCCGCGGACGAAATCCTTCCAATCATCGTACCCATCAATGCACGGTGCTCCTCTGAGATAGAAGCTCGCCCCAGCAGAATCATCAGCTCCTCCGACCGCGCATCGGACGGTGCCGGACTCGTCCTATGACCTCCATCGAAGGCCGAACACGGAGAACCTTGGGGGGACATATGGCTACCTTCCACCCCTGCCGGATTCGGAGAAACCCTCCGCGACGACACCTCAGGGTCGCCCGCCTCGCCAGGCGGTATGGCAGGGGGAGGCGTTCCACTCTCCATCATCTCCGGAAGAAGATCCCCTGAAGACGAGCTCTGCTGAGAAGGGCTGAGGTCCGAGCTACAAAGTAAAATTTCGGTTAATCTTCTCAGATAAAAAGCAAGGATTTCTCTCATCCTTCTAAAGGAAAATCTTTCTCTACATACGGCTCGCTTGAGGGCTGATCCCTTTGAGGGCGTAGTTCGGCCGAGGATCTCCCCGGCGTCGGACCCTCTGACAAGGACTTTTTCCCCCGCTTTGAGGCCATGGTCTCCGGGTCGTCAGAGGCGGCCCTCTTCTTCCCCTTAGGAGAGGAATTGTTGGTTCCTCCCTTCGGAGCAGCCTCCTTCGAGGAGGCCATAGTTTCCTTGTCCTCCTCCTCACTTCCCTCCAAAGGCACGATCTTCAACATCCTGACTAGCACGGGATCCGGCCTGGTCTCAGGAAGGGGAGTGTAACGCCCTCGACGCGGCTATATCTCCCACGTGTCGAAGCATGACTTAGAGGCATAACCGCATTGAAAGCAATGTCGCAAGTGAGGTAATCTTCACACAACCCATGTAATACATAAGGGAAAGAGATACATAGTTGGCTTACAATCGCCACTTCACACAATTACATGAATAAAGCATTACATCATCCAGATACAATCAAGGTCCGACTACGGAACCAAAATAAAAGAAGAACCCCAAATGCGACAAAGGTCCCCGATCGACCCCAACTGGGCTCCACTACTGATCAACTAGAACGGAACAACACAAAGGACAAGATCTTCAACGAGCTCCTCCTGAGCTTGGTTGCGTCATCTGCACGGACTCATCGGCACCTGCAAGCTGGTTTTAGAAGTATCTATGAGCCACGGGGACTCAGCAATCTCGCACCCTTGCGATCAAGACAATTTAGGCTTTTGGGTAAGGTAAAGGTATGAGGTGGAGCTGCAGCAAGCGACTAGCATATATGGTGGCTAACATGCCCAAATGAGAGCGAGAAGAGAAGGCAAAGCACGATCGATAGAAGTATGATCAAGAAGTGATCCTAGACTACCTACGTCAAGCATAACTCCAACAACCGTGTTCACTTCCCGGACTCCGCCGGAAAGAGACCATCATAGTTACACACGTGGTTGATTCATTTTAATTAAGGTCGACTTCAGGTTTTCTACAACCGGACGTTAACAAATTCCCATCTTCCCATAACCGCGGGCACGGCTTTCAAAAGTTCAAATCCCTGCAGGGGTGTCCCAACTTAGCCCATCACAAGCTCTCACGGTCAACGAAGGAATAGACCTCCACCCGAGACATTCCGATCAGACTCGGTATCCCGGTACAACAAGACATTTCGACAGGGTAAAACTAAACCAGCAACACCACCCAGATGTGCCGACAAATCCCAATAGGAGCTGCACATATCTCATTCTCAGGGCACATCGGATGAGCAAGACGTCGGGTAAGCCAGCCCAGAGTTGCCCCTGGTAGCCTCGGACATCACTCAGTTGGACCAACACTCAGAGGAGCACTGGCCCGGGGGGTAAAATAATGATGACCCTTGAGTCTGCAGAACCCAAGGGAAAGAAAAGGCTAGGTGGCAAATGGTAAAACCAATGTTGGGCATTGCTGGAAGAGCTTTACTTAAGGCGAACTGTCAAGGGGTTCCCATTATAGCCCAACCGCATAAGGAACGCAAAATCCGGGAACATAACACCGATATGATGGAAACTAGGGCGGCAAGAGTGGAACAAAACACCAGGCATAAGGCCGAGCCTTCCACCCTTTACCAAGTATATAGATGCATTAATTAAATAAGATATATTGTGATATCCCAACAAGTAAACATGTTCCAACAAGGAACAACATCTCCATGTTCCAACAAGGAACAAACTTCAATCTTCACCTGCAACTAACAACGCTATAAGAGGGGCTGAGCAAAGCAGTAACATAGCCAATCAACGGTTTGCTAGGACAAGGTGGGTTAGAGGCTTGGTTCAACAATATGGGAGGCATGATAAGAAGTGGTAGGTATCGTAGCATAGGCATATCAAAAGAGCGAGCATCTAGCAAAGCAAAGATAGAAGTGATTTCGAGGGTATGATCATCTTGCCTGAAATCCCGCAAGGAAGAAGAACGAGTCCATGAAGAAGACAAACGGACGAAGACGAACGGGTCCTCACAAACGCGACGTTATCGGAACCAACCCGAAGAAGCACACCGGAAAGAAGCAAACAATATAGTAAACAACCATCACATAAGCATGGCATGATGCGCAAAACAAGAATGATGAATGTCCGGTTTAATGAAGCATGGCATGGCAAAGGGCACAAACAAAACTACAAATTAAGTGGAGCTCAATATGCAACGAGTTGCATATTGACGGAGCACCACATCAATTATTTAGTTCGATCTCGTTTATGTACCCAACAATATTAGATGTTGTTAAACATGGCAAGAGGGTGAAGCAAATGAAAACTACATATCTAGACAAGTTTAAATGAGGCCGTGAACAACAAACAACAAATCCGGAAATGCCTCATATGCATATATTAGGTTTGGTACTGTTCTGCCCTAAACACAATTTTAGAGTTGTTTAACATGCAAATAAAGGTCATCATGTTAAACTAGGCATTTTTCTACCCCATTTACATATAAAGTTTATTAAGTTCAGAGCTATGGTTAATTAGTTATGAATTAAAGCATTTTAAATATTTAAACATGGATGAAAACGACAAATTATTAAACTAGATGAAAAACTAAGCAAGTTTCATATTAAGTTTTTTTTAATCCGATGCACGGTTTGTGAGATATTAAATGCATGAAGTTGAAGGTCTTTTCTGCAAAAGTGCTCTCTCTGGGATATTTGGAAAATCCTCCTGAACTGAAAAAAACATAACAGGCCGAAAGTTGAACTGGCCCAATAGGCACAAAGGGATGGAGGGGTGTGCTGCTCACCCATGGGCCTCTTGGGCCGGCGGATCTGGGCTGGGGCGTGGTCAACGCACAGTGAGCGTGGCTGTGCTCGTTCGTTCAAAGCAGGGGCCATGGCCGCCCTGGTTCGTTGTTGCCAGCGAGGTCGATGGTCGGCACGGGCTCGAGGGCATGGAGGAAGGCACGGCTCCGGCGAGCAGGGGCCGGAGACGGCACGGCGGAGCGGCTTGTGGAGGTGCTGGGACTTCACTCGAGGCAGGCAGACGACGCAGTTGCTCCTGTCGTTCAACGCGGGGATACAGGGGAGCGACTGCAGGATGACTTGGCACGGCGGCTCGTCGGTGGTCTTCGGCGAGGGCATTGGTGACGGGGACGGGGTCCAGCCGACGGGATCCGGCCGGAATGGGCAAGGGCGGCGAAGACACGGATCCGGGCGGTCGAGGCCGGAGGAACTTGATCCCGGCGACGACAGAGCTTTCGCGAGCAGGCATGGCATCTCCCACTGGTTCCCTGTACAGAGACATAGAGGGTGAGGCGAGAGGGATGAGAGATCTCTTGAGAGAGAGAGCGAAGCGTGAGGGAGGGAGAGAGAAACGACAGTGAAGAACAAGAACAAGAGAAAGGAAGGAGGCAGAGCAGCTGCGGCATGTTACAGCGAGCGAAGAAAAGGGAGCGGGCACTGGGACCTCCGATGGTTGCTGTTTCTTGCGGCGGCACCCAAGGCAAGCCCCTCGAGCATGAACAGGTGGGAGGAGGAGGAACCTGCAGGCTTCGGTGGTGGGCTGGCGAGGAGGTCGAGGGAGATTGGGTGACGCGCTGGTTGGGGCGTTTTGGATCAAGGAAGATCACGAGGTGGGAGATGAGTACGGCGGCGGCAGGGACAAACTTCCTAGATTTTAGGGTTTAGACAAGTTGGTTTATATAGGTAGGATGGATAGCTTAGGGCAAAACGGATCCTCTGATCAAAATCGAACGCTCGAGAAAATATAGGTTAGGAAGTCCAAAAAACAAAACGGAGATGTTTTGTAGATGTTTGGGGATGTTCCGGACACAACGGTGGCGACAGTCCGGGTCGGGTCCGGGACAACTTCCGGACGCGCGCGAGGGGTTCGATGCACTGTGCAGAGAGGGTTTCGGGGCCCGGCGGTATGTTGTGGACTGTGTAGACGGTCTAGGGAGGAAAGAGAGGGAAAGCCTGGCACATGTTTCGGGATACCGAAAACGTCCGACGTTAGGCCGGCTATACTGCCGCTATAGTTATCCGTTGGGGCGTCAAACGGACTCCGAACGCGATGAAACTTGATAGGCGGTCTATCTACACTATAATAAGACCGCACGCCAACTTTCAACCCATTCCGAGAACATTTTCCAGCCACTTATAAAATAATATTTTGGACGTGCCGCGGGCGCGTGCAAGTGTGTCTGGGCTCAGAACGAACAACAGAGAGAACGATGAGACCGGAACAGATGCAAGTTTTAAAACATGATGATGCAATGCACATGATGACATGATAAGATGCAACACGCAAGCAAATGACATGGCAACAACAGCGAATAACTGGACGACAACTGGCACATCGGTCTCGGGGCATTACAACACTCCACCACTACGAGAGGATCTCGTCCCGAGATCTAGAATGGCACCGGAGGGAAAACAGAAGAGAAAGAGAAGAGGTAAGCCGAATTGCTTCTTTGACAAATGAGTGAAAACAAAGAACCTTGCGAGGTTGAACAAATTCGAGAAAAGAATACAACGAAGTTGAACAAGGTCGAAAACACTCCGTTAGAAAAGAGGGACAAAGAACATTGCAAAAAACCTTGAGGATGAAGGGAAGACATATATTGAAAAACACTCCGGTTACGGAAGGGGATCAAGGAAGACCAAATTCGGGCAGCACTCCGATTGAAAATAAAAGGAATTGAATAAGAACTTGATAAGATGAGAAGATACTTGATGAAATCACAATACACTGCCTCCGTAACTATTGAATGAATGGAACAAGGGGTAAGAAAGATCTCAGACAGCACTCCGGTTGAAAAGAGATGCAAAGCTTGATAAGGCGAAGAAAACTTGAGCCAAAAGGCACACCTCCAGTTAAATGGGTAAGCCAAGAAAAGAACACGATCCTGACAAAACAAGAAGATGGGTTTGAAGAGAGCAGCAACACAATGCCTCCGGAACAAAAGTAAGAATGGAATGAACGAAGGGAAAAACGATAGCACGCTTACAACACATGCTAGAACGGGATTGTTGGAAAACCAACAACGAAAAGATAAGCTTGATATGGTCTTGCGGAATACATCTCAAATTATGAGGTGTCAACCAGCCACTTACGGGAAAAAAAATTGGATTGATATCAACAAGGAGACGAGAAACTTATTCACCGGGAGGATAATTGAAGAACTTGGGTCAATATAAGCACCATAAATAGCCACAATCCTTCGGGAAGGCTTTAGGTGAAATATAATCCAAGATAACTCCAATGAAGAGATTGATGTGTTTAAATATCTCATTCCTGACAACTTTTGAATCCTGAAACATGAAGGGAAAATATCAAGAATGACATAACACCACCTCAAAAGATATGCGTGAAAGAGTTGCACTCCGGATTACAAGATGAAGAATGCTTGAGCTCATCTGAAAAGAATCTTGATGAACCCTTCGAGAACTGATTAAGTCCTTGAAGAACCATCATGTAGAACCTTCATGAAGAACTCCGGTAAACAAAAGAATGATCAAACGGAAAGAAAGGGTAGTTGAAAACACAAGGTGGAACCTTCTAAAGATTTAGATAGATATCTGTGATAACATAATTGCGAGAGCTTGGAACTCCGGGAAAGAAAGATAAAGCATCTCGAACCAAGTATGTGATATGATGCACCTCCGGAATAAGGAATTAATCATTCGGATGAAACAAGAATAAGAATTACATTATGCTCATCCTTCATCAATTAAATTGATGACAATCAATGGATTTGACATATTACTTATTCTCGTAGAAAATATTAAGAGAGATATAACATAAACTTGAGAATGTGTTCGACGAACCGCCGGTAGGATTGGAACATCGAATAAATTGATAAAGAAGAGAAATCTTGAATGAACCACGGTAAGAATTAAAAATGAACAAAGAAAAGATAAAGGAAGACACTGGGAAGAATTTATTAAATGAACGAAGATGCTTGAGAGAATTTAGATACATGAGAATGAAGAGATCACGAGCCGATTAAAGATCACTTGAACGAAGCACCAGTAAGATCGTTTAATGAAAACTGAAAGCTGAGAATGAATAAACCTGAATTGATGGGCTCCAGATAATCGAACTGAACATACCCTTGAATATCTCCTGTTGGTGAAAAATATTCTCACAATCGAAAATAATTATGAGAGGATGGCAACAAGCTAGAATCACGAATCTTGAAGAGAATGGAGCAAGATTAAAGAGAAACTCTTCTTTGGTCTTCAAATGACAACGAGAAACACCACCGTGAATTGTTGAGGCACTCCGGAATGAATAATGGAAAGGTAGAGCCAATGATGAAAAGAATTTGAAAGATCTTGGAGAAAAACATATGACAGATGATGAATCATTCTTACATCAAACTTTGAAAAGAAATTTGAGAATAGCTCCGGTAAAAATTAGAAGAGTCAGGTAAGATCCTGGAAAAAGACCTGTGGGTTAGGGCCCACTCAAAAGAAACACCGTAGAACGATTTAAAAGAGGGAATGCACAGGTTGAATTAAATGGCTAGAATGAAATAACATCCTCGAAAGAGTTTGAACGAATGTAGAGTGGAAACATGAATCTTCGAGATATCTTGATCACTCCAAAATAATTGAATAGCGAGAGGTGAACGATTAAGAATTGCACCGGCATAAGAAGGTATTTGAAACAAGGAAAATAATATGATCAACACCGAAAGCTTGAATTGAATCCACCGGAGAAGAAAACGAGTGAAGAGTGACAAACTTGAAGCTCCATTAGAATCTTCTTGAGAATCACCGGATAAGGGTATTGATTGAAAAGAATGGAGAGACTTCACATTAGTAAAATGGATACTTGAATAAGAATCTGGGTCCTTGAAGAAACAAGGGTGGGAGGGTGGGAAAAGCAAAGGCAACTTGGGATGGATGAAAACAACCAACGTTGAGAAGAACGGATACTTGAACTTGCTGGAGTTGAAATGGTCGGATCCACTTGAAGAAAAACACATCGGTGAAAATGATTGACAAGACAATCTTGATGATCAAGAAGGATTGGTATTCACATCGGAGTATGAGAACACCATTTGGGGAAGGTATGGAATCAACATTTGACTTCGAAGCAACTCGAATACCACAACTAAAAACAAAACAAAGGATTGGCTTGCAGAATAAGCCGGAACAAACATATGACTGAGATTTCGTCCGAAGTTTTCGTGGTGGGGCCTACACGGGCTCGATCGTACAGCACCATCATGTACAAGGCAGTGGACATGACATACGAAGCGTCCCGGAGTCGGCATAGCCAAGGACTCTTTAAGACACAACGAGACCACTGTAAAACCAACCGTGAATAGGCGGACCACTAGACGTCGAACCCCAATTTCATATCATACATCTGTCAGAAAGATATCCTAAGAGCTACTTGAATTCCCACTTATAAACTCCCGAAATTTTCCCAGTTATGCAATCAGGTATTGGGGATACAGGGGAAGCATAATATCTCACCCAAAACTAGCAAATCCTACATCCAGCTGTATCCATCCTTCAACACATAACCGAGAAAAACCTCGGAAATCGTCTACCTCAACCTTCGAAAAGCATCCGTTATACAAGTTATGGCAATACTCCCGAACTCCCGCCCCAGTACTGGGTGGCGTCGAGGTTATCTCACCAACGACTGCATAAAAGAGATTTTCGATATCGGTGAACTAAACTCAGGTATTCCAGAACTGCAATGATAAAATTATGACGACAACACCTCAGAGCTCAACTCCCCGGGACACTTCCACAAAACCCCTGACAGGAGGCACCAAGACAATGTTCTCATCATAAAACCATCAGAACGATTCCAAGATACCCGCGTGATCCTAATTTTTTTTTTGTGAAATTTGAGGAGAGAAGAGTCAAAACTCTACGTCAGGATGCCTTACCAGAGCGATGAGGAGACTGGGAAGTAAAAATAATTCGTAAACTCTCCGATATATAATTCCTAAATGACTCAAAACATTTTTCTAGACACAACTCGGCTGCTAAAAACGATCAAGCAATGGGGCTCCTAAGGTCAGGGAAGGCTCTGATACCAACTTGTAACGCCCTCGATGCGGCTATATCTCCCACGTGTTGAAGCACGGCTTAGAGGCATAACCGCATTGAAAGCAATGTCGCAAGTGAGGTAATCTTCACACAACCCATGTAATACATAAGGGAAAGAGATACATAGTTGGCTTACAATCGCCACTTCACACAATTACATGAATAAAGCATTACATCATCCAGATACAATCAAGGTCCGACTACGGAACCAAAAGAAAAGAAGAACCCCAAATGCGACAAAGGTCCCCGATCGACCCCAACTGGGCTCCACTACTGATCAACTAGAACGGAACAACACAAAGGACAAGATCTTCAACGAGCTCCTCCTGAGCTTGGTTGCGCCATCTGCACGGACTCATCGGCACCTGCAAGCTGGTTTTGGAAGTATCTGTGAGCCACATGGACTCAGCAATCTCGCACCCTCGCGATCAAGACTATTTAAGCTTATGGGTAAGGTAAAAGGTATGAGGTGGAGCTGCAGCAAGCGACTAGCATATATGGTGGCTAACATACGCAAATGAGAGCGAGAAGAGAAGGCAAAGCACGGTCGATAGAAGTATGATCAAGAAGTGATCCTGGACTACCTACGTCAAGCATACCTCCAACAACCGTGTTCACTTCCCGGACTCCGTCGGAAAGAGACCATCACGGTTACACACGCGGTTGATTCATTTTAATTAAGGTCGACTTTAGGTTTTCTACAACCGGACGTTAACAAATTCCCATATGCCCATAACCGCGGGCACGGCTTTTGAAAGTTCAAATCCCTGCAGGGGTGTCCCAACTTAGCCCATCACAAGCTCTCACGGTCAACGAAGGAATAGACCTCCACCCGAGACATTCCGATCAGACTCGGTATCCCGGTACAACAAGACATTTCGACAGGGTAAAACTAAACCAGCAACACCACCCAGATGTGCCGACAAATCCCGATAGGAGCTGCACATATCTCGTTCTCAGGGCACACCGGATGAGCAAGACGTCGGGTAAGCCAGCCCAGAGTTGCCCCTGGTAGCCTTGGACATCGCTCAGTTGGACCAACACTCAGAGGAGCACTGGCCCGGGAGGGTAAAATAATGATGACCCTTGAGTCTGCCTAACCCAAGGGAAAGAAAAGTCTAGGTGGCAAATGGTAAAACCAATGTTGGGCATTGCTGGAAGAGCTTTACTTAAGGCGAACTGTCAAGGGGTTCCCATTATAGCCCAACCGCGTAAGGAACGCAAAATTCGGGAACATAACACCGATATGACGGAAACTAGGGCGGCAAGAGTGGAACAAAACACCAGGCATAAGGCCGAGCCTTCCACCCTTTACCAAGTATATAGATGCCTTAATTAAATAAGATATATTGTGATATCCCAACAAGTAAACATGTTCCAACAATATTACCAACCTTCCACCCTTTACCAACCCGAAGAAGCACACCGGAAAGAAGCAAACAATATGGTAAACAACCATCACATAAGCATGGCATGATGCGCAAAACAAGAATGATGCATGTCCGATTTAATGAAGCATGGCATGGCAAAGGGCACAAACAAAACTACAAATTAAGTGGAGCTCAATATGCAACGAGTTGCATATTGACAGAGCACCACATCAATTATTTAGTTCGATCTCGTTTATGTACCCAACAATATTAGATGTTGTTAAACATGGCAAGAGGGTGAAGCAAATGAAAACTACCTATCTAGACAAGTTTAAATGAGGCCGGGAACAACAAACAACAAATCCGGAAACGCCTCATATGCATATATTAGGTTTGGTACTGTTCTGCCCTAAACACAATTTTAGAGTTGTTTAACATGCAAATAAAGATCACCATGTTAAACTAGGCATTTTTCTACCCCATTTACATATAAAGTTTATTAAGTTCGGAGCTACGGTTAATTAGTTATGAATTAAAGCATTTTCACATGGCATAGGAGAAAATTTAGACAAACATCATTTTAAATATTTTAAACATGGATGAAAACGACAAATTATTAAACTAGATGAAAAACTAAGCAAGTTTCATATTAAGTTTGTTTTAATCCGATGCACGGTTTGTGAGATATTAAATGCATGAAGTTGAAGGTCTTTTCTGCAAAAGTGCTCTCTCTGGGATATTTGGAAAATCCTCCTGAACTGAAAAAAACATAACAGGCCGAAAGTTGAACTGGCCCAACAGGCACAAAGGGATGGAGGGGGGTGCTGCTCACCCATGGGCCTCTTGGGCCGGTGGATCTGGGCTGGGGCGTGGTCAACGCACAGTGAGCGTGGCTGTGCTCGTTCGTTCGAAGCAGGGGCCATGGCCGCCCTGGTTCGTTGTTGCCAGCGAGGTCGATGGTCGGCACGGGCTCGAGGGCATGGGGGAAGGCACGGCTCCGGCAAGCAGGGGCCGGAGACGGCACGGCGGAGCGGCTTGCGGAGGTGCTGGGACTTCACTCGAGGCAGGCAGACGGCGCAGTTGCTCCTGTCGTTCAACGCGGGGATACAGGGGAGCGGCTGCAGGATGACTTGGCACGGCAGCTCGTCGGTGGTCTTCAGCGAGGGCACTGGTGACGGGGACGGGGTCCAGCCGACGGGATCCGGCCGGAATGGGCAAGGGCGGCGAAGACACGGATCCGCGCGGTCGAGGCCGGAGGAACTTGATCCCGGCGACGACAGAGCTTCCGCGAGCAGGCATGGCATCTCCCACTGGTTCCCTGTACAGAGACAGAGAGGGTGAGGCGAGAGGGATGAGAGATCTCTTGAGAGAGAGAGCGCGAAGCGTGAGGGTGGGAGAGAGAAACGACAGTGAAGAAGAAGAACAAGAGAAAGGAAGGAGGCAGAGCAGCTGCGGCATGGTACAACGAGCGAAGAAAAGGGAGCGGGCGCTGGGACCTCCGATGGTTGCTGCTGCTTGCGGCTGCACCCGAGGCAAGCCCCTCGAGCATGAACAAGTGGGAGGAGGAGGAACCTGCAGGCTTCGATGGTGGGCTGGCGAGGAGGTCGAGGGAGATTGGGTGAGGCGCTGGTTGGGGCGTTTTGGATCGAGGAAGATCCCGAGGTGGGAGATGAGTGCGGCGGCGGCAGGGACAAACTCCCTAGATTTTAGGGTTTAGACAAGTTGGTTTATATAGGTAGGTTGGATAGCTTAGGGCAAAACGGATCCTCCGATCAAAATCGAACAGTCGAGAAAATATAGGTTAGGAAGTCCAAAAAACAAAACGGAGATGTTTTGTAGATGTTTGGGGATGTTTCGGACAGAACGGTGGCGACAGTCCGGGTCGGGTCCGGGACAACTTCCGGGCGCGCGCGAGGGGTTCGATGCACTATGCAGAGAGGGTTTCGGGGCCCGGCGGTATGTTGTGGACTATGTAGGCGGTCTACGGAGGAAAGAGAGGGAAAGCCTGGCACATGTTTCCGGATACCGAAAAGGTCCGACGTTAGACCGGCTATGCTGCCGCTATAGTTATCCGTTGGGGCGTCAAACGGACTCCGAACGCGATGAAACTTGACAGGTGGTCTATCTACACTATAATAAGACCGCACGCCAACTTTCAACCCATTCCGAGAACATTTTCCGTCCACTTATAAAATAATATTTTGGACGTGCCGCGGGCGCGTGCAAGTGTGTCTGGGCTCAGAACGAACAACAGAGAGAACGATGAGACCGGAACAGATGCAAGTTTTAAAACATGATGATGCAATGCACATGATGACATGATAAGATGCAACACGCAAGCAAATGACATGGCAACAACAGCGAATAACTGGACGACAACTGGCACATCGGTCTCGGGGCGTTACAACACTCCACCACTACGAGAGGATCTCGTCCCGAGATCTAGAATGGCACCGGAGGGAAAACAGAAGAGAAAGAGAAGAGGTAAGCCGAATTGCTTCTTTGACAAATGAGTGAAAACAAAGAACCTTGCGAGGTTGAACAAATTCGAGAAAAGAATACAACGAAGTTGAACAAGGTCGAAAACACTCCGTTAGAAAAGAGGGACAAGGAACATTGCGAAAAACCTTGAGGATGAAGGGAAGACATATATTGAAAAACACTCTGGTTACGGAAGGGGATCAAGGAAGACCAAATTCGGCCAGCACTCGGATTGAAAAGAAAAGGAATTGAATAAGAACTTGATAAGATGAGAAGATACTTGATGAAATCACAATACACTGCCTCCGTAACTATTGAATGAATGGAACACGGGGTAAGAAAGATCTCAGACAGCACTCCGGTTGAAAAGAGATGCAAAGCTTGATAAGGAGAAGAAAACTTGAGCCAAAAGGCACACCTCCGGTTAAATGGGTAAGCCAAGAAAAGAACACGATCCTGACAAAACAAGAAGATGGGTTTGAAGAGAGCAGCAACACAATGCCTCCGGAACAAAAGTAAGAATGGAATGAACGAAGGGAAAAACGAGAGCACGCTTACAACACATGCTAGAACGGAATTGTTGGAAAACCAACAACGAAAAGATAAGCTTGATATGGTCTTGCGGAATACATCTCAAATTATGAGGTGTCAACCAGCCACTTACGGGAAAAAAAAATTGGATTGATATCAACAAGGAGACGAGAAACTTATTCACCGGGAGGATAATTGAAGAACTTGGGTCAATATAAGCACCATAAATAGCCACAATCCTTCGGGAAGGCTTTAGGTGAAATATAATCCAAGATAACTCCAATGAAGAGATCGATGTGTTTAAATATCTCATTCCTGACAACTTTTGAATCCTGAAACATGAAGGGAAAATATCAAGAATGACATAACACCACCTCAAAAGATATGTGTGAAAGAGTTGCACTCCGGATTACAAGATGAAGAATGCTTGAGCTCGTCTGAAAAGAATCTTGATGAACCCTTCGAGAACTGATTAAGTCCTTGAAGAACCATCATGTAGAACCTTCATGAAGAACTCCGGTAAACAAAAGAATGATCAAACAGAAAGAAAGGGTAGTTGAAAACACAAGGTGGAACCTTCTAAAGATTTAGATAGATATCCGTGATAACATAATTGCGAGATCTTGGAACTCCGGGAAAGAAAGATAAAGCATCTCGAACCAAGTATGTGATATGATGCACCTCTGGAATAAGGAATTAATCATTCGGATGAAACAAGAATAAGAATTACATTATGCTCATCCTTCATCAATTAAATTGATGACAATTAATGGATTTGACATATTACTTATTCTCGTAGAAAAGATTAAGAGAGATATAACATAAACTTGAGAATGTCTTCGACGAACCGCCGGTAGGATTGGAACATCGAATAAATTGATAAAGAAGAGAAATCTTGAACGAACCACCGTAAGAATTAAAAATGAACAAAGAAAAGATAAAGGAAGACACCGGGAAGAATTTATTAAATGAACGAAGATGCTTGAGAGAATTTAGATACATGAGAATGAAGAGATCACGAGCCGATTAAAGACCACTTGAACGAAGCACCGGTAAGATCGTTTAATGAAAACTGAAAGCTGAGAATGAATAAACCTGAATTGATGGGCTCCAGATAATCGTTTAATGAAAACTGAAAGGCAGGAGGCGCCACCCAATTGGCGCTCCTGGGATCGGTGATATAGAACCACTCTCGTTGCCACAAGCCGAGCTCCTCTTGAAAGGAGCCCTCGGGCCATGGAGCATCAGCATTCTTACTTATGACAGCGCCTCCGCACTCTGCGTGCCGTCCCTCGATCATCTTCGGCTCCACTCCAAAAGTCTTGAGCCATAATCCGAAGTGAGGAGTAACACGGAGGAACACTTCGCACACAACGATGAATGAGGAAATGTGGAGGATGGACTCCGGAGCTAAGTCATGAAATTCCAACCCATAATAGAACATCAGCCCTCTCACGAAGGGATCCATCGGGAAGCCTAACCCCCGAAGGAAGTGGAACATGAACACTACGCTCTCACCGGGCTGGGGACTGGGAATAGCCTGCCTTTGAGCAGACAACCTATGCGAAATTTCGGTGGTCAATAACTTAGCCTCTCTCAACTTTAGCACGTCCTCCTCCGTGACGGAGGAGGGCATCCATTGGCCTTGAAGGTCGGAACCGGACATTGTCGAAGGTCTGAAGCGCCTAGAATTTGGAGCCTAGGGTGTTGGAACTCGAGGCGACGGGCGAACTTGTTTTGAGATTGGGGAAAAGGAGTAAGGCCCTGGTCTGTTTATAAGAGGTTGAATACCAGGAGCCCTCCCCGTAACCGTTTGGGACTCGCCTTTAATCGAGAAGACATGCTAACGGGCACGATTGGATTACCCACGTCCGTATTGATGAGAATCCCGTAAATAAAGTGGACGCGATCTCTGCATTGACAAGACGTGCCAAGGAAACCGCCTCGCAAAACACGCTGAGGTGGAAAAGTGAAAACGATTCGAATAAAGGCTTGGCCGTAGTGTGATGTCATGCTGCGGAATACGTCAGCAGATTAGATTTGTCTTAATATTATTCTCTCTGTGGCAATACGTGGAAACTTATTTTGCAGAGCCGAACACTACTCTTGGTGTTTACAAACTTTTATGAAGAATTTGGAGGACGAACCTGCCTTGCAATGCGGAAGACAATCTACACGCCGGACTCATCGTCATTGAAGCCTGGTTCAGGGGCTACTGAGGGAGTCCTGGATTAGGGGGTGTTCGGGTAGCCAGACTATACCTTCAGCTGGACTCCAGGACTATGAAGATACAAGATTGAAGACTTCGTCCCGTGTCCGGATGGGATTTTCCTTGGCGTGGAAGGCAAGCTTGGCGATGCGGATATTCAAGATCTCCTACCATTGTAACCGACTTCGTGTAACCCTAACCCTCTCCGGTGTCTACATAAACCGGAGGGTTTTAGTCCGTAGGAATACTTCATCATACAACAATCATACCATAGGCTATCTTCTAGGGTTTAGCCTCCTTGATCTCGTGGTAGATCTACTCTTGTACTACCCATATCATCAATATTAATCGAGCAGGACGTAGGGTTTTACCTCCATCAAGAGGGCCCGAACCTGGGTAAAACATTGTGTCCCTTGCCTCCTGTTACCATCCGCCTAGACGCACAGTTTGGGACCCCCTACCCGAGATCCGCCGGTTTTGACACCTACAATGAGCTTCCTTGTCGTCCCCGATAAAGCAAGAGGGGCACGTCGGCAGCGCATTAAATGCGTTTGTCCGACGGTGCCAGAGGATAGACTCAGCCACTATACACCTTTCCACCTCCTGTGTGCCACCACGGCGACGCCTTTTTGGCTATAAAAGGAGGCCCGAGACATACTGGAGGGGGATTGGGATCTTTGGAACTAGAAACACACCGTAGCTAGTGCAAGAACTAAAGAACACTCAAATATACATCAAATCAGGACTAGGGTATTACGCGTCTCCGCGGCCCAAACCTGGGTAAACGATCCTTGTGCTGACCGCCAGACCCGCTCTTTGCACAACCCCGCACCCGCCAACCATAGAAGGGATCCCAGTGATTCCATAGGTGTCGTTTCCATTGACACGGACAAAAACAGGGAAACATATGTTAAGAGATAAGCCAACGCCACGTAGGTTTGGGCTAAAAACTGTTTCCATTGTAGTATGATTGATACGTCGAAACATATTGATACAAATAGTGCAATAAGCGACAAGGCAATTTTACATGCCAAACACAAGGGGAAGCTGTGGATGCGTCCTGAAAGCGGACGAGGTGATCTTTAAGGATCCTTTTGGTGCTCTGGCACATGTCTATGCTGCTTTTCTCCTTGGTATATTGTCCTTCAAGAGGATCATCGACCGGTGTTTTCATAATAGGCCATGGAAAGAGGCCTTGGTACCATTGAAAGGCTGGTGTGGGTTGTAAGGAAGCTGGAAAAATAAAATGAAAAGAAAAAGGGAAATGTGAGTGTCCTGATAGGGTCTAGCCGTATTGCACACATTGTCCTTATTATGCCTCCATTCTTTCCCATGGTATTTTTAGTGCGTAATTATGTACGCGTGGTACATATGCCACAATTTGGCAGGGAATGAGATGGAGGCCGAATTGCTAATCGAGCTCCTGACGAGCTGGATTGTCGCACAGTGTGGTAGTCCGGACTCATTTGACAGTGTCCGAGGTCTTGGCCGCCGCCGAGGTTGGCTTGATGAGGCCAGCCTATACTTCCGCTGTCAGGGTCGCGGTGTGCTCCTCAGTGCGGAGGGAGCGTCCCATGTTTCCATTCACTTTTATAACTCCGTGTGGTCCGGGCATCTTGAATTTGAGATAGGCGTAGTGCGGGACTGCATTGAAGCGAGCGAACGTGGTTCGTCCAAGTAGTGCATGGTAGCCACTGCGGAAGGGGACGATATCGAAGATCAGGTCTTCACTGCGGAAGTTGTCCGGCGAACCGAAGACCACTTCCAATGTGATTGAGCCCGTACAACGGGCTTGTACACCGGGTATCACTCCTTTAAAGGTAGTTTTAGTGGGCTTGATTCTTGACGGATCAATACCCATTTTGCGGACCGTGTCCTGATAGAGCAGGTTAAGGCTGCTGCCGCCGTCCATGAGGACTCGCATAAGGTGGAATCCGTCAATGATTGGATCAAGGACTAATGCGGCCGAACCTCCATGACAGATACTGGTCGGATGGTCCCTGCGACCGAAGGTGATCGAACATGCCGACCATGGGTTGAATTTTGGGGCGACTGAATCTATCGCATAGACGTCCCTTAGTGCGTGCTTGCGCTCCCTCTTGGGGATATGGGTGACGTATATCATATTCACCATTTTGACTTTGGGGGGAAATTTCTTCCGTCCCCCTATTTTCGGTGCGCAAGGTTCCTCGTCATCATCCTCGCCGGGCGACCCTTTCTCCTTATGTTCGGCATTTAACTTGCCGGCATGTTTGAAGACCCAACAACTTCTGTCGGTGTGGTTGGCAGGCTTATCAGGAGTGTCATGGATCTGGCAAGGTCGATCAAATATTCGGTACAGGCTTGATGAACTGTCTTTGTTTCGTTTGAATGGCTTCTTCCATTGACCGGATTTGGAGCCACTAAATCCAACGTTAACTGTTGTATTCTCTGTGTCATCATTGTTGCTCCAACGCTTATGTTTGTTGCATCGGGGACTTCCGTTGCCGTTTCTGGCTCCGGAAGTGCCGGGGACGCTGGTACTGTTACCGCTACGGGCTAGCTAGCTATCCTTGCCCGCACAAAAGCGGGTCATTAGTGCTGTAAGGGCTACCATGGACTTCAGCTTTTCTTGGCCGAGGTGTCGGGAGAGCCATTCGTCATGGATGCTATGTTTGAAGTCCGCTAGGGCTTCGGCGTCTAGACAGTCGACAATCTGGTTCTTTTTAATTAGGAACCTGGTCCAGAATTTCCTGGCTGACTCTCTGGGCTGTTGGACTATATGACTGAGGTCATCGGCATCCGGAGGCCGGACATAAGTGCCTTGGAAGTTGTCTCTAAAGGCATCTTCCAAGTCCTCCCAACTTCCAATAGAGTTTTCTGGGAGGCTGTTTAGCCAGTGGCTAGCTGGCCCCTTAACTTTTAGGGTAAGGTATTTGATGGCGTGTAGATCATCACCGTGAGCCATGTGAATGCGGAGAAGAAAATCTTCAATCCATACCGCGGGATCTGTTGTGCCGTCGTATGATTCGATGTTCACGGGTTTAAACCCTTTAGGAAACTCGTGCTCCATTACCTCATCAATGAAGCATAGGGGGTGTGCGGCGCCTCTGTATCGGGCCAACTCTCGATGCAATTCGGATGAAGTCCGTACCCGGTTTTCGGCCCGGGCGTGGTTATGCTTATCGCGCCAGGCTTGATAGCCGTCTTCTCGCGTTGGTGCATGTCCCCGTGATCCGTAGATTGACCTGGTCTGACCTGTTCTATTTTCCAGGTCCTGTCATAGGTCATATGTGTATCCCCGAGCTATTGTTTCTCTACTTTTGCGGCAAGGTGGTGCAGGTTGGTGTTCGTCTTGAGTTGTCATTCTGTCCCGGCCATGTGGTGGTCTATCGGGTCCATCAGCCGCATTATGCATGGGTGGTATGGGCTCCAACGCCTCATCATCGAATTGGGCAGCAGCTTGCGCTTCGGGTAACTCTTTTTTGGTCGCTCGAGGCCATATTCTTCGGCTGCCAGGACATTAGTCCATCTGTCATTGAGCGGGTCTTGGTCAGCTTGAAGCTTCTGGTGTTTCTTTTTAGGCTTCTAGCCGTGGCTATTAGCCGGCGCTTGAAGCACTCTTGTTCGAGGGGTTCCTCTGGCACGATAAAATCTTTGTTGCCGAGGCTTACGTCATCCTCGAAGAGAGGCAGCTAGTTGTTGTCCTCTGAGTCGTTGTTCCATGTTTGTTCGTCAGGGTAAACTTGCCTGTCCTCCCGATCATCCCGTTCGGATGTTGGTTCGATGGGGTCTTCTTGGTCTTCAGCGTTCTCCGGAGTATCGTTGTCCTCAGTGCCGGTATTGCCGTTCTTACCGCGACGCGATTTAGAGCGGCGCCACTGACGTCGACATTTCGGCGGTATCTCAGGAGGTTCGTCCTCGACTGGGTTTTTCTCATCATCGCCGTTGCTGTTTTTAGGTGTATCCACACTGTATACGTCATACGAGGAGGTGGTCGTCCAACATCCGGTGACGGGCAGGTTTTGGGCCTGCTCCTCTCCGGCATCGCCGTCCATATTTCCGATTTCTTCGGAGGCATAATCAAGCATCTCAGTTAGGTCCTCGATAGTGGCTATGAAGTGGGTGGTGGGTGGGAAGTAAAATTCCCTATTTCCAGCCCCTAGCCCGGGCTGGGCGTGATTCGGAAGCGGTTCCTCTGTGATGACGAGGGACCGCATTAAGTCCATAGCATCGTTTAAGAGAGGGGTTTGGACGGGGTCAGAAGTTTTTGGGCCGAGCTCGCATGACGCGGGCCTCTAGGGTTCGGAATTAGTGTCCGGAGAAGATTCCGGCTTTGTAATGATTGCCGGAGACGCTATTCTCTCTGGTTTTCCAGAGTGGCCTGCGGGCTCTAGACTCCCGTCTTTGGACCTGATGACGCGCTCCGGATCTAAGGCCGGAGCGGTGGTTGGGGCCGCGAACCCTTGGAAGATCAAGTCTCCTCGGGTATCAGCGACATAGTTTAGATTTCCAAAACTGATCTGGTGACCAGGGGCATAGCTGTCGATCTGCTCTAGGTGGCCAACTGAGTTGGCACGCAGCATTGCCGTAGATGATTGATGGAGCCATCGAGCCTTTTGACGACGGCACAGTGGAACTCTCAATGAAAGCACCAATGTCGGTGTCAAAACCGGCAGATCTCGGGTACGGGTCCCGAACTGTGCGCCTAAGGATCGAAGGTAACAGGAGAGAGGGGACACAATGTTTACCCAGGTTCAGGCCCTCTTGATGGAGGTAATACCCTATTTCCTACTTGATTGACCTTGATGAGTATAGGGGTTACAAGAGTTGATCTACCACAAGATCGTAATGGCTAAACCCTAGATGTCTAGCCTATATGATTATGATTGTCTCTACATACTAAACACTCCGGTCTATATAGACATCGAAGGGGACTAGGGTTTGTACATAGTCAGTTTACAGAGAAAGGAATCTTCATATCTGCACGCCAAGCTTGCCTTGCACGCCAAGGAGAGTCCCTTCCGGACACGGGGGAAAGTCTTCTATCTTGTATCTCCACGGCCCATTAGTCCGGCCTATATAACATAACCCGGATGCCCGAGGACCCCATAATCCTGGACTCCCTCAGCAGCGCCAACAAAGAAGAAGCAGTTGTTCTCTCAAGATCGGGCCGAGACGAAGCAGGTGCTGGTCGACGAGGACGGGGGATCAGGCCCTACCTTCACCATAGACACCAGCCTCCCCCCGGACCAGGAAGAGGCGCTGGTCAGTTTCCTCCACGCAAACAAGGATGTGTTTGCATGGGAGGCAACGGACTTGGTTAGCGTTCCGTGTGAAGTGATCGAGCACCAATTGATGGTGTGCCCCAACGCGCGCCTCGTAAAGCAGAAGGCACATCGGCAAGCCCCGGAGAAGCAGTCGTTCATCGTCCAGGAGACCCGCAAGCTGCAAGAAGCCGACGTTATTCGGGAGGTGCGGCACCCGGATTGGTTGGCTAACCTTGTTATCGTCCCCAAGAAGGGCAGGAAGGAGCGCATTGATACGTCTCCAACGTATCTATGATTTTTGATTATTCGATGCTATTATACTATCTGTTTTGGATGTCTTATATGCATTAATATGCTGTTTTATATGATTTTTGGGACTAACCTATTAATCTAGAGCCCAGTGCCAGTTTCTGTTTTTTCCTTGTTTTAGAGTTTGGCAGAAAAGTAATACGAAACGGAATAAAACTTTCACGATGATTTTTCTTGGACCAGAAGACACCCGGGAGACTTGGAGTGCAAGTTATAAGAGCCACGAGGCGGCCACAAGGGTGGAGGGCGCGCCCAGAGGGGTAGGCCGTGCCCCCAACCTTGTGGGCCCCTCGGTGACCTCCTAACCTAGATCTTCCTCCTAGATATACTCATATGCCCTGAAAATTTCCAGGGGAGCCACAAAACTACTTTTCCACCGCCGCAACCTTATCTACCTGTGAGATCCCATCTTGGGACCTTTTCCGGCATCCTGCCAGAGGGGGATTCGATCACAGATGGCTTCTACATCAAGACCATTGCCTCTTTGATGAAACGTGAGTAGTTTACCACAGACCTATGGGTCCATAACTAGATGGCTTCTTCTCTCTCTTTGGTTCTCAATACCATGTTCTCCTCGATGTTCTTGGAGATCTATTCGATGTAATACTCTTTTGTGGTGTGTTTGCTGAGATCCGATGAATTATGGATTTTTTATCAGCTTATCTAAGAATATTATTTGAATCTCCTCTGAATTCTTATACGCATGATTTGATATCTTTGCAAGTCTCTTTGAACTATCGATTTGGTTTGGCCAACTAGATTGGTTTTTCTTGCAATGGGAGAAGTGCTTAGCTTTGGGTTCAATCTTGTGGTGTCCTTTCCCAGTGACACTAGGGGCAGCAAGGCACATATTGTATTGTTTCCATGAGGATAACAAGATGGGGTTTCATCATATTGCTTGAGTTAATCCTGCTACATCATGTCATCTTACTTAATGCGTTACTCTGTTCTTATGAACTTAATACTCTAGATGCAGGCATGAGTCGGTCGATGTGTGGAGTAATAGTAGTAGATGCAGAATCATTTCGGTCTACTTGACACGGACGTGATGCCTATATTCATGATCATTGCCTTAGATATCATCATAACTTTGCGCTTTTCTATCAATTTCTCGGTAGTAATTTGTTCACCCACCGTAATAAATTATATCTTGAGAGAAGCCTCTAGTGAAACCTATGGCCCCGGGGTCTATTTTCCATCATATAAGTTTCCGATCTATAATTCTAGTTTCCTATTTACTTTCTTTGCAATCTTTTACTTTCCGTTCCATGAACCAAAAATATTACTTTACCATTTATCCATCTCTATCAGATCTCACGTGCAAATAACCGTGAAGGGATTTACAACCCCTCTTTCGCGTTGGGTGCAAGTTGGTGTTTGTTTGTGCAGGTATTCGGTAGCTTGCATGTTGTCTCCTACTGGATTGATACCTTGGTTCTCAAAACTGAGGGAAATACTTACTCTACTTTGCTGCATCACCCTTTCCTCTTCAAGGGAAAAACCAATGCAAGCCGAAGAGGTAGTAGGAAGGATTCCTGGCACCGTTGCCGGGGAGATCTACGCCAGGCCGAGACATACCAAGTACCCATAATAAACTCTCATCCCTCGCGTTACACTATTTTCCATTCGCCTCTCATTTTCCTCTCCCCCCACTTCTAAAACAATTTTTGAAAAGGTTTGCCTTTTCTTCGCCCCTCTTTCATTCTTCTTTTTTGTTTGCCTCTATGTCTTACTTGGCTCGTTTGCTTGTTTGGTTGGAATGATTGTGTATTTATTGCAAATCAGAAACCAAAGAATTTATGGAACCTCATCCACTTGCTAATCTTTTTTAGAGATCCAATTATGATGAACCAATTGCTAGTGAATTGTGTGCACTAGATTATCTTTATGAAGTTTTACTTGAAATTCGTGAATCTAGAAATTCTGATGAAGAAATTTATGAAGAGATTCACGATAGCTCCTCGAATAAAAATCATGGTTGCAATGATGTTATTATAAATTCTATTAATGTCAACTGTGCTAATATTATGCGAAATCCTAAGCTTGGGGATGCTAATTTTTTATGTCCACTACTTATAATAATGATCATGATTGGGGTGATTCTTCTTATGATCTTGAAAATTTGTTTAAGCCCCGTGATAAATATGAGATTGATAATAATGTTTGCAATAATGTTGAAAGTGGGTTTAGAAGAGTGTCAACTTTAGATCCCACATATTTGGAGGTTGTTCAATCTTATGATTTTTTTATAAAAGTGGGTTTGGAGAAGCCATGGCTTTATTTTATGATAATCCCACTATTTTGGAAGAGTGTAAACTTTGCATGCATGTGGATCATGAAGAGAATATTTTATGTGATAGATATATTGTTGAATTTACTTATGATCCTACATGTAATTATTATGAGACAGGAAAATATGGTTGTAGAAATTTTCATGTTACTAACTTTCCTCGCATTATGTTGAGATTGCTTTTGTTTCTTTCTTCTTCCTTGCATATGCTAGATCTTGCTTGTCTTGCTAATTTGTTTTCCTATAAAATCCCTATGCATAGGAAGTGTGTTAGACTTAGATGTGATTTTCATATGCTACATGATGATCTCTTCGTGTTTCAATTGCTATCTTTTATGTGAGCATCATTCAAATTATCAATGCCTAGCTTAATGGCCTTATAGAAAAGCTCTTGTTGGGAGACAACCCAATATATTTCCTTTCTGTTTTTGAATAAATATTTCATCTAGCCTCTGGTTAGATGTGGTTTTATATTTTAATTAGTGTTTGTGCCAAGTAAGACCTTTGGGATAGCATACGGTGATAGTTGATTTGATCCTGCTGAAAAATAGAAACTTTTGCACCCAGGAGATTAGTTTTCATTTTTAACAAAAGTGTGATAAAATACTGATTATTTTTGCAAAGGATTAATAAAAAAATTGTATAGGAATTCCTAATTTCTCAGGATATTTGGAGTTACATAAGTATTCTAAATATCCAGATTGCTATAGACTATTCTGTTTTTGACAGATTCTGTTTTTCGCGTGTTGTTTGCTTATTTTGATGACTCTATGGCTAGTATCGGGGGGTATGAACCATGGAAAGGTTTTAATATTTTAGATATTACACCAATATAAACAAATAATGAGTTCACAACAGTACCAAAAGTGGTGATTTATTTTCTTATACTAATGGAGCTTACTATATTTTATGTTGAAGTTTTGTGTTGTGAAGTTTTTAAGTTTTGGGTAAGGATTTGATGGACTATGGAATAAGGAGTGGCAAGATCCTAAGCTTGGGGATGCCCAAGGCACCCCAAGGTAATATTCAAGGTGTCCAAAGAGCCTAAGCTTGGGGATGCCCTGGGAAGGCATCCCCTCTTTCGTCTTCGTCTATCGGTAACTTTACTTGAGGCTATATTTTTATTCACCGCGTGATATGCGTTTTGCTTGGAGCGTCTTGTATGATTTGAGTCTTTGCTTTTTAGTTTGCCACAATCATGCTGTACACACCTTTTGGAAGAGACACGCATGAATCATGATTTATTAGAATGCTCTATGTGCTTCACTTATATCTTTTGAGCTAGGCAAAATTGCTCTGGTGCTTCACTTTTATCCTTTTAGAGCACGGCGGTGGTTTTATTTTATAGAAATTGATGAATTCTCGTACTTCACTTATATTATTTTGAGAGTTTTTAGAACAGCATGGCAATTTGCTTTGGTTATAAAATTATTCCTAATATGATAGGCATCCAAGAGGGATAAAATAAAAAAACTTTCATATAAAGTGCATTGAATACTATGAGAAGTTTGATTACTTATAATTGTTTTGAGATATGAAGATGGTGATATTAGAGTCATGCTAGTAAGTAGTTGTGAATTTGATAAATACTTCCTTCCATACAGAATTTCGAATGGGGCCTTGCCCGAACTTGCTTGAAAACTATTGTTGTAGGAGAATTCAGCATAAGGAAGACAATCCTCCCACTTCATGCCGAAGGAGATCACACAAGCCCTGAGCATATCTTCAAGAATCTGATTGACACGCTCGACTTGACCGCTAGTTTAAGGGTGGAAAGTAGTGCTGAAGCAGATGTTGGTGCCCATGGCCTTCTGAAAAGAATCCCAAAACTTGGAGGTAAAGATGCTGCCATGGTCTGAAGAGATCACCTATGGAATACCGTGCAGCGAGACAATTCGAGAGGTATACAGCTCCTCCAATTGAGATGCATTGATAGACTCTTTGATAGGCAGAAAGTGAGCCACTTTAGTGAGTTTGTCGATGACGACAAATATAGCATCATTGCCACGCTTGGACTTTGGAAACCCAGTCACGAAGTCCATCTCAATGTGGTCAAACTTCCATTCTGGAATGGCAAGAGGTTGGAGGAGACCAGCTGGCCTTTGGTGTTCTGCCTTCACTCTTCTGTAGACATCACATTCATTCACGAACTGAGCAATCTCGCGCTTCATTCGAGTCCACCAATAAGCCTGCTTGAGGTCCTGATACATCTTCGTGCTCCCAGGGTGGATGGAGAGGAGAGAATTGTGAGCCTCGTTCATGATCACTTTACGAAGGTCACCTTTGGGAACGACAATACGATCCTCGAAGAAGAGAGTACCCTTGTCATCAAGGCGGTAGCACTTGTACTTGGGTTGACTCTTGGCAATCCCAATCTTCACCTTCTTCACCATAGCATCAATAAGTTGAGCTTGGCGAATCTGATCTTCCAAGGTAGGAGAGACTTGAAGGTTGGCGAGGAAACCTTGAGGAACAACTTGCAGATTGAGTTTGTGGAAAGCTTCACAAAGCTCGGGTTGATAAGGCTTTAGAATAAGACTGTTGCAGTAAGCCTTCCTGCTCAAAGCGTCAGCAATCACATTGGCCTTGCCTGGAGTATACTCGATACTCGGATTATACTCTTGAATCATTTCGACCCATCGAGTCTGCCTGAGGTTGAGATTAGGCTGAGTGAAGATGTACTTGAGACTCTTGTGGTCAGTGAAGATGTCCACTTTTCTTCCCAATAAAAGATGTCTCCAAGTCAAAAGAGCATGCACAACTGCCGCCAACTCGAGGTCATGAGTGGGGTAGTTCTTCTCATTGGGCTTCAACCGGCGAGGGGTATAAGGCACAACTTTCTTCTCTTGCATCAAAACTGCGCCAAGAGCTTGAAGAGAGGCATCGCAGAAGACCTCAAACGGTTTGTATTCATCAGCAGGAGTCAGAACTGGAGCAGTGACCAATTTCTCTTTCAAAGTATTGAAAGCAATGTCACACTCCGAAGACCAAACGTACTTGACGTGCTTCTGGAGAAGATTTGAGAGAGGCTTCGCGATCTTTGAAAAGTTCTCAACGAACCTTCGACAATAGCTTGCGAGACCGAGGAAGCTACGGAGTTGCTTCACATTCTGAGGTGGTTCCCAATTCACAATTGCAGACACCTTCTCAGGATTCACCGCAATGCCCTTGGCAGAGATGATATGCCCAAGATAAAGAACCTCATTGAGCCAAAACTCGCACTTGGAGAACTTGGTGTAGAACTGATGTTCCCTGAGCTTATCGAGTACCAAACGCAAGTGCTTGGCATGATCTTCCTTGTTCTTCGGAAAGACCAGAATGTCATCGAGATAGACCAAAACGAAGTCATTGGTGTAGGCGTTGAAGATGAAGTTCATCATGCGAGAGAAAGTCAGATGAGCGTTGACGAGGCCAAAAGACATGACAGTGTATTCATATGAGCCATAGCTTGTCCTGAAAGCTGTCTTGGGAATATCTTGCTCACGGATTCGAATCTGGCGATAACCCATATGGAGATCAAGCTTGGAGAATACTTGGGCACCTTTGAGTTATTCGAACAGCTCGTTGATGTTGAGAAGTGGGTACTTGTTCTTGATAGTCTTCTTGTTCAATGGACGGTAGTCAACACAAAGTCAGTCCATTCCATCCTTCTTCTCCACAAAAAGAACTCCACAACCCCACGAAGAAGAACTAGGTCGGATGAGACCCATTCTCTCTTGAATATCGAGTTGCTTCTTCAGCTCCTTCAACTCTTTTGGTCCGAGCTTGTAAGGACGTTTGCAAACAGGTTCCGTGCCAGGCTCAAGATCGATGACGAATTCAACTGGCCGGTGCGGAGGCATTCCTGGAAGCTCTTTTGGAAAGACGTCTTGATATTCGCAAACAATTGGAATTTGCGAGATGGCATCCAGTTCACCCTTCTCATTGAGAGAAAACAGACGGATGGTATCATCACGAGCGGCAAAGACAATAACATCCTCAGACGAATGAGTCAATTGAATCTGCCTGGCAGCACAATCAAGATGCGCCTTGTGCTTAGTAAGCCAATCCATTCCGAGAATAAGATCGATATCCGAATTACCAAGAACCACCAGAGAAGAAAGAAACTTGTAGTCGCCCAACGTGATAGATACATCCGGGACGCAATTGTTAGAAGTCATTTGCTTGCCCGGAGACACAATCTTCAACGGGAAAGGAATCCTCTCGGTCACAAAATCATGCTTGGCAACAAATGGTGTTGAAATAAAACAAAGCGATGCACCAGTGTCAAAAAGAACTTTTGCAGGAACATCGTTAACAGGAAGGTTACCCATGATGACATCTGGCGAGTCCTCTGCCTGAGCTGCATTCAGCAAGTTGACCTTGGCGTGCTTGGGGTTATGCTTGACCACAGCTGTACTTGCCAATCTCACAGGGGGAGGAGGAGGGAGACGCCTCTGATTGAAGCACTTGTTGGCATAGTGACCCTTCTGTTGGCACTTGTTGCACGTGACCTCTGAAAGCGGACGGTGATACGGAGCACTCGATCTTGGAGCTTGAGACGAAGTCTTATTCTGAAAGCCAGGGTTGGGTGGGTGGGAAGATCCACTACCACCTTTGCTCTTCTGATACGGCTGACGAAACGGAGGAGGAGGAAGCCAATACTTCTGCTGCTTGGCCACTTGAGTAGAGGAAGAAGGAGTAGCATCTCTGACTCGCTTCTTGGAAGCATCGCACCTCAGTAGAGCAGCCTCTTGCTTCAATGCCATGTTGTAGAACTCATTGTACCTCAAGGGCTCAAAGAGATCAAGAGCTAGCTGGATTTCTTCTCTGAGACCACCCCTGAACTGGTATATCATGCTCTTCTCATCAAGGACGTCCTGCTTAGCAAAGCGGGCGAGCTTCTGAAACAACTTGTTGTAGTCATAGACAGACAAAGAGCCTTGCTTCAGGTTGCGGAATTCCTCACGCTTGCTTTCAACCACGCTCTAAGGGATATGATGAGCTTTGAAGTCTTGACGGAATTCATCCCAGGTAATCACACAGCCACCTCTGGAATGCTTATACTGCTGGAACCATTCTGCAGCTTGGTCTTTGAGTTGGAAGGAAGCGAACTTGACAAAGTCCTCAGGCCTGACGTTACTGCACTCGAAATGCTTGCACAAGTCCACGAGCCAATCGTCAGCATCAGTTGCCTCAACACAATTGCTGAAAGTCTTTGGCCCATTAGCAAGGAACTAGTTGAGTGTAGCAAAGTGATTCTGATTGTTTCCTTGGTTGCCTTGATTCGCTTGATTGCGTTCATGAAGAATTTGCATGATCAACTGCGTGTTTGCATTGGTTGCGGCCATCACAGCTTGCCATGCCTCCGGAGGAGGGGTGGTGGTGGCGGATCAGGATTCGAAGTCGTGCGCGTTGGAGGAGCCATCCTGAAGAGGTTGACATCCATTAGCACATTGATAGACAAATATTGAAGCTGAATCCAACGGAATGAAATTGCAATAAATCGTCTTCACATCCGAACAAAATGAACGAATGCATTCCACTTGAAATGGTCACATATCCATAAATTGAGAAGCCACTTAGAATTTAGGTAGATAAATAAATCAACAAGGTACGGATCAAGAACGAATACTCGGTAAGAAATCCCAATCTCAAACCAAATATCCGTGGAAGAAGAGCTAGAGCTACAAGAATTCCCACCTATGATACTCCCGAACCTTTCCGGTTATGCAATAATGTGTTGGGGATACAGGGGAAGCATAATATCTCACCCAAATCTAGCAAATCCTACATCCAGCTGTATCCATCCCTCAACACATAACCGAGAAAAACTTCGGAAACCATCTACCTCAACCTTCAAAAAGCATCCGTTATACAAGTTATGGCAATACTCCCGAACTCCCGCCCCAGTACTGGGTGGCGTCGAGGTTATCTCACCAACAACTGCATAAAAGAGATTTTTGATGTCGGCGTACTAAACTCAGGTATTCCAGAACTGCAACGATAAAATTGTGATGACAACACCTCGGAGCTCAACTCCCCGGGATACTGCCACAACCCCTAAATGACATGAGGCACCAAGAACAATGTTCTTGTCACAAAACCATCGGAACGATTCCAAGATACCCACGTGACCCTAAATTTTTTTTAGTGAAATTTGAGAAGAGAAGAGTCAAAACTCTATGTCAGGATGCCTTACCAGAGCGATGAAGGGACTGGGAAGTAAAAAGAATTCCTAAACTCTCCGATATATAATTCCTAAATGACTCAATTTTTTTTCTAGACTCAACAACGACTGCTAAAACGATCAAGCAATGGGGATCCTAAGGTCGGGGAAGGCTCTGATTACCAACTTGTAACGGCCTCGATGCGGCTATAACTCCTACGTGTCGAGGCACGACTTAGAGGCATAACCGCACTGAAAGCAATGTCGCAAGTTAGGCAATCTTCACAACATCCCATGTAATACATAATAAGGGGAAAAGTAACATAGTTGGCTTACACTCGCCATGTCACACAAAGTACATAAATAGCATTACATCATCCAATCACTCATGGCCCGACTACGGTGCCAAAATAAAAGACCAACCCAACATGCGACACGGTCCCGATCGCCCCAACTGGGCACCACTACTGATCATCAGGGAAAGATACATAGTAACGGCGTGAGTCCTCGTCGAACTCCCACTTGAGCTCAAACGCGTCATCTAGAACGGAGTCGTCTTGCCCTGCATCTGGTTTGGAAGTAAACTGTGAGCCACAGGGACTCAGCAATCTCGCACCCTCGCGATCAAGACTATTTAAGCTTATAGGAAAGGCAAGGTAATATGTGGAGCTGCAGCAAGCGACTAGCATATGTGGTGGCTAACCTGTTCGCAAAAGAGAGCGAGAAGAGAAGGCAAAGCGCGAACGAAAAACTAGAGAACAACCTGCGGCAAGCATTACTCCAACACCGTGTTCACTTCCTGGACTCCGCCGAGAAGAGACCGTCACGGTAACTCACACAGTTGATTCATTTTAATTAAGTTAAGGTTCAAGTTATCTACAACCGGACATTAACAAATTCCCATCTGCCCATAACCGCGGGCACGGCTTTCAAAAGTTCAAATCCCTGCAGGGGGTCCAAACTTAGCCCATGACAAGCTCTCATGGTCAACGAAGGATATACCTTCTCCCGAGACATTCCGATCAGACTCGGTATCCCGGTTCTACAAGACACTTCGACAAGTTAAAACCAATCCAGAAACACCGCCCGAATGTGCCGACAAATCTCGATAGGAGCTGCACATATCTTGTTCTCAGGGCACACTCAGATGAACACTACGTACAACTAAAACCAAACCTCGAGTTTCCTCGAGGGGGCGCTGCAAGTGGCTCTCTTTGGACCAACACTCAGAGGAGCACTGGCCCGGGGTGGTTTAAATATGATGACCCTCGAGCTCCGGAAACCCAAGGGAAAAAGAGGCTAGGTGGCAAATGATAAAACCAAGGTTGGGCATTGGTGGAAGAGTTTTAATCAAGGCCAACTATAAAGGGGTTCCCATTATCACCCAACCGCGTAAGGAACGCAAAATCCGGGAACATAACACCGATATGATGGAAACTAGGGCGGCAAGAGTGGAACAAAACACTAGGCAAAAGGCCGAGCCTTCCACCCTTTACCAAGTATATAGATGCATTAAGATAACAAGATAATATAGTGATATCCCAACAAGTAAATAATGTTCCAACAAGGAACGGTCTCCAAATCTTCACCTGCAACTAGCAACGCTATAAGAGGGGCTGAGCAAAGCGGTAACATAGCCAATCAACGGTTTGCTAGGACATGGTGGGTTAGAGGTTTGACATGGCAATTTGGGAGGCATGATAAGCAAGTGGTAGGCATCATAGCATAGGCATAGCAAAAAGAGCGAGCATCTAGTAGAGCAAAGATACAAGTGATTTCGAGGGTATGATCATCTTGCCTGCAAAGTTGTCAGAGTTGACCGGATCCTCGAAAGCAAACTCAACGGGCTCCTCGTTAGCGAACTCGTCTCCCGGCTCTACCCAAGCAAGACAAACAAGCAAAAAGAACACAATCAACCACGTGCAAGTCTCAAACGACATGATGCAAACATGGTATGCTATGCGGGATGCGATATGGAATGCATATGCAAGATTAGACAAGAGATGAATGAACCTGGCCTCAACATGGAAATCCAAGTGTGCCACTGGAAAGGTGAGATGATTTCGCTTGAAAATGATATAAAGAACGCCGGAATCGGAGACACGGTTTGGAAATGGCAAGAAAAACAAATATGGCACCGGTCTGCGATATACAGCAAGTGACCACCTAAATGCAACAAGACGAACATGCTACAACACTCAAACATGGCAACAAAATACATGGCCGGGATCCATTCATGATGCTTAACAAAAGAGGAACACTGAGCTACGACCAATTCATCCATTAACAGGTTCAAACAAGCATGGCAAAAATGCAATTGGTAAACAGATCTCAAGACTCAGTGAAATTAACACTTGTCTGGAATTTCAGAACAGGTAGCACACTTTGGAGCATGAAAACTATATGCTACAGGGCCTGAACATGGCAAAGTAAAGCATGGCATGGAGCTACTCAAAGAGCTTAACAAAAGTCCCTTAGTGACCTTGAGCCAAAAGGGATCAGAAAATACATTTGCAAGCATGTGAACATGGAAAAAGCATAAACAGATCGCAGACTTTGTGAAAAACTGGAACATGCAAATCAGACATCAAGTAGGCATGTTTACGAGCTCGATGCACTCACTACAGAGCATGTCATGACAATCTAAGCATACACCCATCAAGAATACACATAATACAAGCTAGACATGGCAAGAAAAATAACATAGCAGGCACGGATCAACTACAACATCCTCGTCAAAATCGCTAACAAGTAGACAATCTGCCCAGATTCACGAAATAGCAAAAGTAGAGCTCGATTGACTTAAGCTAGGGTGCTCCATAAATGAAAACAAAGACATGGATGGATAGAGCACTACAAGATTAACAAATCATCCTTACTGATAATCCTCAAAAGAGGTACGGATCACTAGGAAACAACATGAACATATGGCATATTGATAAGAACAGCTCAAGGACTTACTGGAAATGCTAAGTCCCTGAAATCAGCATTAACAAAAGCACCACTTTGCAAGCTTGTGCTAGTCACCACACACAACACAAAAATACATGGGTGGCACCTCTGGAAAGATGACAAAGCATATGACAAAACCTATGTAGAGCTCAGGGGCATATCATGCACACAATAATCATGGCAAAAATGATAAATAGCTAACTGGAGCAGCAGATCTGACAATTAACTCAAATAGCACTCTTCCAACAGCATTTCGGGCATCAAGATGAACTCAAATGAAAATGATGCAATGAGATGAAATGATGTACTCTCTGAGACGAACATTTTGATATGCTACAAGCCCAAAACGGAGCTACGGTTGCAGAGTTACGACATGATGAAAAGGGCTTAATAAACTGCAGACTTGTAAAAAAACAACCTCCTAGATCTAGGGTTCCTCGGCGCGTGAACCGAGGCAACTCCAGCGAGGGTTGACTTTGCTTTGGTGAGGAAGATGACGAGGGGGGAGGCCGGGGAAGGGCGGATTCGGCCCTTCCTCGACCTGATCTGGCAAAGGGCGGCGGCTTCGGCCACCGGGGACGGTGAGGGGGCGCGGGGCGGCGAAGCCGGGCTCCTGCTGGCCGGCGGCTAGCCGGTGGCGGCGGATCATGGCGTCAGGCGGCGGAGCAGCGAAGCCGGGCGGCAGGGCGCGCGCCCGGGCGCGGGAACCAGGAGGCAGCGGGCGCGTGGGCCGGGGAGGGCCCCGCGCGGGCCTGGCGGGCCGGCGGCGGAGGGGCGGCGGCACGACACGTGGCGCGCAGCTAGTGGACCGGAGCGGCGGCGCGAAGCGTCCGGCGCGGCGCGATGTGATTTTTAGGGTTAGAGGGGAGAAGAACCCATGGATTTCGGAGGAGGGGTTATTTATAGGCATAGAGGGAGCTAGGAGTGTCCAAATGAGGTGCGGTTTTCGGCCACGCAATCGTGATCGAACGCTCTAGATGATGGAGAGGGTTTTGGGCCAAAATGGAGGGGTGTTGGGCTGCAACACACACGAGGCCTTTTTGGTCCCTCGGTTAACCATTGGAGCATCAAACGAAGTCCAAATGGTACGAAACTTGACAGGCGGTCTACCGGTAGTAAACCAAGGCCGCTTGGAAAGTCTCGGTCCAATCCGGAAATGTTTAACCCCCACACACGAAAGAAAGGTAGAAATGACCATCGGAGGAGAACGGAGCGCAGGAATGCAAAACGGACAATGGGGAAAATGCTCGGATGCATGAGACGAACGCGTATGAGAATGCAATGCACATGATGACATGATATGAGATGCATGACACAACAGCAACACACGGAGACAAAAACCCGAACCTGAGAAAATAAAATAACTTAGTGCCGGAAACGGCAAGAGTTGGATTACATATTGGGTAAATCATATCCGGGGTGTTACAACGTTCACATGACACCACTAAGGGAATAATAACATTCACACTATCAAAATATCGAACACATATCAAGTTCGCATGATTACTTTCAACGTGATTTCTCCCATGACCTTAAGAACAAAAGTGGCTACTCACAAATGATAAATATGTTCATGATCAAAGGAGTATTAAATAGCATAATGGATCTGAACATATATCTTCCACCAAATAAAGCATTTAGTAATCAACTACAAGATGTAATCAACACTACTAGTCACCCACAAGTACCAATCTATAGTTTCGGTAACAAGATTGAACACAAGAGATGAACTAGGGTTTGAGAGGAGATGGTGTTGTTGAAGATGTTGATGAAGATTGCCCTCCCCAAAATGGGATAGTTGTTGGTGATGATGATGACGATGATTTCCCCCTCCGGGAGGGAAGTTCGCCCGGCGGAATCGCTCCGCCGGAGGGCAAAAGTGCTCCTTCCCAAGTTCCGCCTCAAGGCGGCGATGCTTCATCCTGAAAGTCCTCCTCTTATTTTTTTTCAAGGTCAAAACCACTTGTATACCAGAAGATGGGCACCGGAGGTGGGACGAGGAGGCCACAACCCACCAGGGCGTGTCTGGGGGGCCTGGCACGCCCAGGTGGGTTGTGCCCACCTGGTGGCCCCCCTCTGGTGTTTGTTGGCTCTAGTATTTCTCAAATAATCCATAAAAAATCTCCGTAAAGTTTTAGCACATTTGGAGTTGTGCAGAATAGGTGGCCTGACGTAGCTTTTTCAGGTCCAGATTTCCAGCTACCGGAATTCTCCATCTTGGTGTGTTCCTTGCAAATGATGAGAGAAAAGGCATTAGAATTACTCCAAAAAGCATTATTATGGATAGAAACATTATAAATAACAGTAAGAAAACATGATGCAAAAAGGACATATCAACTCCCCCAAGCTTAGACCTTGATTTTCCTCAAGCGAAAACCAAAATTGAAAAACATGTTCACATGCTTTGAAGAGAGGTGTCAATAAAAACAAAATACGGACATAGAATCATCATGCTAATTATTATAGTAGCAACAAAATTAAACACAGGAGTTTTATCAAAGAACCTTTATCATATACTTCTCATGGATAAGTAATAGTTCATCACACAATTGAAGTATAAAGGAAAAAATCTATTAGAAACCAACAAACTATGTTCTCAGTCAACTTTGCAACTACAATTCATCATGTTTTCAGGAAGGGTCATGTGTCGGAGCCTTTAGGCAAGTCCACATACTCAACCATCATATAGTGTTCTATGATTGCTAACACTCGTCTTGTACCCATGAACAAAACGTTTCAACCGGACACATAGAAAGATAGGGGCTTATGATTTTGCCTCCCAACATACTCACCTCAAGGGTGATGTCAACAATAATAACTCATTCTATCTATATTCAACTGGACATATGTGCCTAGATCTTTCCTCACCACATGATGCTTGCCAAAGAAGAAAAATAAAAGGAATAGAGAGAAAAACTTTGACTCTTTGCATACAAGTAAAATATAGGCCCTTCGCAGAGGGAAGCAGAGGTTGCCATGCGCTTATTTGTTTGTATGCTCAATCCCTTAGTGCAAGAGAACGTCATGTTGTATTGCCCCTTAAGATGACAACCTTTATTATGCAGTCTATCGCTTTTATTCTTTGTCATCCAATTTCGTACAACGCTCAATTTTCTCTTACCCTAAATGGTCTCACACTTTTAGAAGCAATTTTTATTGCCTTTTTGCACCGATGACAACTTACTTGAGGGATCTTGCTCAATCCCTAGGTAGGTATGGTGGCCACTTGAAAAAGATTTGGGTTTAAGGGTTTTTGGATGCACAAGTAGTATCTCTACTTAGTACAGAATTTTGGCTAGCAAAGATAGGGGCAAGCACCACATGTTAAAGGATCTATGACAATATGACTTCTATGTGACTATAAACAAACATAAACCATTAAGTTGTCTTCCTTGTCCAACGTCAACAATTTTTTTGGCATGTCATATTTTGATGAGGGATCACAATCACAAAAGATTTCTAGGATAGTATATCTATATGTGAATCTTCCCTTCCCTTATTAATTCTTTCGTGAGTTGCATAATTGACTAATGCTATGTTTGTCAATCTCTAATAAAATTTTCTACTTATACTTTTCCTTATGTGGTGCTATCACCTACCATAAGATTAGTATATAATCTTTTTATTATTTATTTCCTTTCTTCATTTATTTCCTTTCTCTTTTTCTTTCTTTCTTATTTCTTTTCTTTATTTGCAACATGAAAGTAAAGAAAGCAAAAACTCAAACTAACTTTATTATATAACTTGCACACGAGTACAAGGATAGATCACTAAGAAGACTCTCAAAGAAGAAAGGATCGAACTAAAATAAGTAAAAGCGAAAAGATAGTGGGATGATACGATACCGGGGCACCTCCCCGAAGCTTGGCGGAAGCCAAGGGGAGTGCCCATACCCGATACTCAGTTCTCCTTTGGTGGTGAAGAAGATGATGGTGGTGATGACAACTGTGCCTTCAAATTTTTCATATTGTAGTTGAGGAGAGCAATTTCCTCTTTTAAATCATCGACTCCAACTCCAGCTTCAAGATCTTGTCACATAAATCTCCTTTGCTTTTTTGCCGAAAACAAGAGGGAATAGATCGGTTATTAGACCGGTTAGCTCTCTAAGGAAGACTGGACTTCTAGAATTTTATGTGCATATCCCCAAGTTGAGGTAGAGGAACATCTTCCTCCTCCGAGCTTGAATCATCGAACCTCATCAAGTGAGCATCCTCCTCGTCATCCGTAGTTCGACTACAAGGAGATAGGTCCCCATAGGTCTTTGGGTCAGCAATGAGATGTGAGACATAGCTCTCACCGTCAAAGTATTGGGGCAACATATTGTCTGATCTATGCAGAAAACAGCAAGAAAAGAGAACAGAGGATTTCTCCGTGATACAATGATCAACACGTTCAGGAAGTATATATAGATTTTTTTTATCTTGGAGAACAAGTACATGGTAGAAAAACGGAGTACGGAAGGTGTCCCAGGTGGGCACAACTGTAACGCCCCAGGACCGGAGCTTCAGATACCTTCCTTGGGTTCTGAGTTTCGTTGGTGTTTTGTTTGGTTTGTTGCATTCATCTTTGCATCATGTGCATTGCATCTTTCATCATGCCATCATGTCATTAATCTTTGCAACTCATATTAATAAACCGTATGGATCTTTGCTCCATTTAAATCGAGGGAATTCACATGGTGTTTCTCTTTATAACATATCCTCCCGATATTAGGGAGCTATATTAAATATTCCATTTCCGGAATCACCCATAACACACGTGCAAAATATTTTCCATGTCTATTCCTCTTCGAGTTTGACCTTCAAACCCTGCCAATATATCTCATCTCTTTTATCGAGACTCCTCAAAAAAATCTCAGCCCATTTAGAGTCCTTTTGAATGGGTTTCAAAATTAAAACATTTTGAATTAAACTCAACATGTGCGAATCTATTGTTCTCTAAAAACCCTCTTGCCATTTTATTTAAGTTCCTCACATTTTTTTGAGTCCAGGAAATTTATCCGCATGTCCAACTTCTTCCCCAAACACCTCCTTTCTTTTCTCCTCTTCTCTTCTTTGTTTTTTTCTGTTTTAGAAATAAGTTTGAGAGAGAGAGAGAGAGTTGAGGCCCCAGTCCAGACCAGCTGGGCCTCCCAGTGCCCACTCCCACTAGGCCATCCTTTCCCAATGCGCCGGCCCATCCCCCTCCTAAGGCCCAGCGCCCCACTCCCACCTAAACCTAGCCCATATCCCTCGAACCCCCTCCTCCTCCTTCGTGCTTCCAAGCGCCTCCAGGAGAGCGTCGCAGGCGCACGCAGCCGAGCCTGATCCACTCGATCTCTGTCTCCCGATCCCTTTTTTCCTCCTCCCGTCAATCCCTCCATTGCAGACGCCGCCGCCCGTCGCCATCTACTCCTCTGGCCGCCGCCTCCTCCCTCTCCACCTTCTCCAGCGAGCCAGCGTCCGCCTCCTGCTCGCCTCGCCATGGCGCGCCCCCGACCAGGCGCCACTCCACATTTGGAGTGCCCCTGCTCCCTTCTCCTCCTCGCGGCTGCTTAGCGCCTCATCAGCGAGCTCCGCCGTCCCCTCCTTCGTCGTTTTCCCTGCCGGGCCCCTCTTCCTCCGTGCCGTCTTCGTCGAGAACCAGGAGCTCGACCTCGTGCCCTCACTGCTGCGCTGCCACACCACGGCAACCGCGCCCTGCCACCGCCGCTCTTCTGCACGCCATCGGCTGCGACCACCAGGGGGCTGCCGCTCGACTCACACCCCTGTTGCGGGCGACCAGGGCCGCTGGAGCATGTCCGCCGTCGACCTCCTCGGCCAACCGGGTCATGCCATCCCTTCGTCGCGGCCTCTGCTGCGTTAGGCCATGACCAGCCCCGCGTTGAATCCCTGGCATCTTCCGCGAGCACAACAACTATAAGCCCTGCTGCCATCGGTTGCGGCCGGTTTGTTTGTCATTTTGGACACCGCCGCCCGCAAATTTTGGACACGCCAAGTTCCGTTTCAAAATGTTCAATTACATCCGATGAGGATTTCGACAAGTACCACGACGCCCGGAGTCCTCGGATCTGTCAAGTTCCTTTATGAGATGTACAACTACCGTCGACCTCAAAGACCTCGGATTCACCAAGTTCCCATGACGACAAGTGAGACCCTTCGGATGCGCCAAGTTCATCTACACAAAAACGCCAAGTACCACTCATGTCGGCAAGACCCGCAAGTCGGACCCCGAACGATCGACGTCTCGTGGACCGTGTACAACTACCGTCGCCTCGAAGACGTTGGAGTCATCAAGTACCTCTCCGAACGAACGTGAACGACTACCGTCGCCAGATCGGGACCGGAAAGTCCGAAGACCCCAAGTACCACGACACCGATGACATGGACATCTACGGAAACTCGGGCAACAATAAACATGTACCACTATCGTCGCCGAGATCGCGAGAACCTCTACCGTCGACCCTAGAGGGTGCGAGAACGACTACTTCCACTACCGTCATGAGAACGCCTACTTCCGCTACGAACTTGAACTATCCCGCTTGCACGCTTCGAAGGTATAACCCCGAGACACCGCCCGTGAATGAATGAATGCATGTTGGTTGAGATGCACCCTTTGTCTGCACCGTGTCCGTATTGTCACTCGTTTTCCATGCCACTAACTTGTGGGACACCCGGTTTTCGGGAGCACCCCACCATCCTTGCATGACACGCTTCCGTCACTTTTCCTTTTGCACCGGTATCTCCGTGAGCTATCGAAACCGAGATGGTGTCGTGGCATCCTTTTTTGATTCTTCGTTGTGGCACCCTTTCTTTCCACCACGGTGACAAATGCTTCATAATGCTCATGTCAACATTGCCTTAAAACTTCCATAAACTTGCACTTGTCATCCGCATCATGATAACAACATCAAGAATGTTTAAATAGTTGTTTGCATAAATTTGCTAAAAACATATGGGGTTTTACCGGAATTGTTGTTTGATGTTTCTGGCCTCATTTAAATGCCTAACTATGTTTTCTAGTCATGTTTCATCTCTTTCCATGTTAATCAACATTTAATATTGTTGGATACCTAAACGAGAGAGAACTAAATAATTGTTGTGGTGTTTTGTCAATATGCAACTCGTTGCATATTGAGCTCCATGTAACTTGTAGTTTTGTTTGTGCATTTTGCCATGCCATGCTTCTTTAAACCGGACATGCATCATACTTGGTTGTGTATCATACCATGTTCATGTGTGGTTTGTTTACTATGTTGTGTGCTTCTTTTCGGTGTTTGCTTCTTCGGGTTGGTTTCGGTAACGTCGTGATTGTGAGGACCCGTTCGACTATGTCCGTTTGTCTTCTTCATGGACTCGTTCTTCTTCCTTGCAGGATTTCAGGCAAGATGACCATACCCTTGAAATCACTTCTATCTTTGCTTGCTAGTTGCTCGCTCTTTTGCTATGCCTATGCTACGATGCCTACCACTTGCTTATCATGCCTCCTATATTGTTGAACCAAGCCTCTAACCCACCTTGTCCTAGCAAACCGTTGATTGGCTATGTTACCGCTTTGCTCAACCCCTCTTATAGCGTTGTTAGTTGCAGGTGAAGATTGAAGTTTGTTCCTTGTTGGAACATGGAGATGTTGTTCCTTGTTGGAACATGTTTACTTGTTGGGATATCACAATATCTCTTATTTAATTAATGCATCTATATACTTGGTAAAGGGTGGAAGGCTCTGCCTTATGCCTGGTGTTTTGTTCCACTCTTGCCGCCCTAGTTTCCGTCATATCGGTGTTATGTTCCTGGATTTTGCGTTCCTTACGCGGTTGGGTAATAATGGGAACCCCTTGACAGTTCGCCTTGAATAAAACTCCTCCAGCAATGCCCAACATTGGTTTTACCATTCGCCACCTAGCCTTTTCTTTCCCTTGGGTTCTGTAGACTCGAGGGTCATCATTATTTTAACCCCCCGGGCCAGTGCTCCTCTGAGTGTTGGTCCAACCTGTCAGCTGCCGGTGGCCATCAGGGGCAACTCTGGGCTGGCCTACCCGTACCTAAGACAATCTGAGTGTGCCCTGAGAAAGAGATATGTGCAGCTCCTATCGGGATTTGTCGGCACATTCAGGCGGTGTTTCTGGTTTAGTTTTAGCTTGTCGAAATGTCTTGTAACCGGGATTCCGAGTCTGATCGGGTTTTCCCACTAGAAGGAATATCCTTCATTGACCGTGAGAGCTTGTCATGGGCTAAGTTGGGACCCCCTGCAGGGATTTGAACTATCAAAAGCCGTGCCCACAGTTATGGGTAGATGGGAATTTGTTAACGTCTGGTTGTAGAAAACCTGAAGTTGACCTTAATTAAAATGCATCAACCGCGTGTGTAACCGTGATGGTCTCTTTCCGGCGGGGTCCGGGAAGTGAACACGGTGTTGGAGTTATGTTTGACGTAGGTTGTTCTAGGATCACTTCTTGATCATAGTTTTCTCGATCATGCTTTGCCTTCTCTTCTCGCTCTCATTTGCGTATGTTAGCCACCTTATATGCTAGACGCTTGCTGCAGCTCCACCTCATACCTTTTGCCTTACCCATAAGCTTAAATAGTCTTGATCGCGAGGGTGCGAGATTGCTGAGTCCCCGTGGCTCACAGATACTTCCAAAACCAGTTTGCAGGTGCCGATGTTACCGAGCAGGTGACGCAACCAAGCTCAAGGAGGAGCTCGATGAAGACCTTGTCCTTTGTGTTGTTTCGTTCTAGTTGATCAGTAGTGGAGCCCAGTTGGGGTCGATCGGGGATCTGTGTCGCTTTTGGGGTAGTCTTCTTTTATTTTGGGTTCCGTAGTCGGGCCTTGATTGTATTTGGATGATGTAATGCTTTATTCATGTAATTGTGTGAAGTGGCGATTGTAAGCCAACTATGTATCTCTTTCCCTTATGTGTTACATGGGTTGTTTGCGAAGATTACCTCACTTGCGACATTGCTTTCAATGCGGTTATGCCTCTAAGTCGTGCTTCGACACGTGGGAGATATAGCCGCATCGAGGGCATTACAAGTTGGTAATCAGAGCCTTCCCCGACCTTAGGAGCCCCACTGCTTGATCGAATTAGCGGATGAGTTGGGTCTAGAAAAATGTTTTGAGTCATTTAGGAATTATATATCGGAGAGTTTAGGAATTCTTTTTACTCCCCAGTCCCTTCATCACTCTGGTAAGGCATCCTGACCTAGAGTTTTGTCTCTTCTCTTCTCAAATTTTCACTAAATTTTTTTAGGATCACGCGGGTATCTTGGAATCGTTCCGATCGATTTGTGACGAGAACATTGTTCTTGGTGCCTCCTGTCATTTAGGGGTTGTGGCAGTGTCCCGGGGAGTTGAGCTCCGAGGTGTTGTCCTCACAATTTTATTGTTGCAGTTCTGGAATACCTGAGTTTAGTACGCCGACATCGAAAATCTCTTTTATGCAGTTCGTTGGTGAGATAACCTCGACGCCACCCAGTACTGGGGTGGGAGTTCGAGAGTATTGCCATAACTCGTATAACGGATGCTTTTCGAAGGTTGAGGTAAATGATTTCCGAAGGTTTCTTGGTTATGTGTTGAAGGATGGGTACAGCTGGATGTAGGATTTGCTAGTTTGGGTGAGATATTATGCTTCCCCTGTATCCCCAACACCCGATTGCATAACCGGAAAATTTCGGGAGTTTATAAGTGAGAATTCAAGTACCTCTTAGGATATCTTTACCGACAGATGTATGATATGAAATTGGGGTTCGGCGTCTAGTGGTCCGCCTATTCACGGTTGGTTTTATAGTGGTCTCGTTGTGTCTTAAAGAGTCCTTGGCTATGCCGACTCGGGGACGCTTCGTATGTCATGTGCACTGCCTTGTACATGATGGTGCTGTACGATCGAGCCCGTGTAGGCCCCACCACGAAAACTTCGGACGAAATCTCTATCTTATGTTTGTTCTGGCTTATTCTGCAAACCAATCCTTTGTTTTGTTTTCAGTTGTGGTATTCGAGTTGCTTCAATGTCAAGTGTTGATTCCATATTTTTCCTAAGCGGTGTTCTCATACCTCTATGTGAATACTAAGCCATCTCGATCTTCGAGTTTGTCATTTCAATTTCTTTTTAACCGGTGTGCTTCTCTTCAAGTGGAAACGATCATTGCAACATCCGCAAGATCAAGTATCAGTTTTTTTCTCATCGGTGTTCGTTTCATCCATTCCAAATTGTCTTTGTTTTTCCCACCCTCCCTCCCTTTGTTTTTCTCCAAGGATTCAGATCTCTTAATCGAGTATCCATCTTATTGATGTGAAGCCTCTCCATTCTTTTCCTCAATGTTCTTATCCAGTGATTCTCATGAAGATACTAACAGAGCTTCTAGTTCATCATTCTCCCTTTCTTTTATCTTCCCCGGTGGTCTCAAGTCAAGCTTTGTTGATCTTACCCTTTTCCTCATTTCAATGCCTTCTCATACCAGTGCACCTCATAATAATTCACTTTAGCTCTATTCATTTGTTCCGGCATGCTCAAGTTTTCTCAAAAGGCTTGTCTTGTCATTTAAGATCCTTTCAAGCTCTTTCGAGATTGTTATCTCATTCATGTCATTTAATTCAACCGGTACAATCTCTCTTTTAAATCTTTTCAACGGTGTTTCTCTTGAGTGGGCCCTAACACACAGGTCTTTTTCCAGGATCTTACCTGACTCTTCTTATTTTCCCGGAGCTATCCTCAAATTTTCTTTTCGAAGTTTGACGTAAGAATGATTTATCATCAGTCAAATGCCTTCTCCTAGATCTTTCACAATTCTTTTCATTGTTGGCTCAACCTCTTCGTTTTGATTCTTCCGGAGTGTCTAAATAATTCACGGTGGTGTTTCTCGTCGTCATTCTCGGAATTTTGAAGACCGAATAAGAGTTTCTCTTTAATCTTGCTCCATTCTCTTCAAGATTCATGGTGCTAGCTTGTTGCCATCCTCTCATAATTATTGTCGATTGTGAGAATTCTTTTCATCCATCCAAAGTAATTAAAGAGTCTTCTCGGTTTGATTATCTGGAGTCCATCAATTCAGGTTTATTCATTCGCAGTTTCAGCTATCATTCTTTAATCTTACCGGTGCATCATTCAATATTCTCTAATCAGTTCGGGACCTCTTCGTTCACTTGTATCTAAATTCTCTAAAGTATCCTCGTTCATTTCATAATTCTTCCCGGTGTTCCTCTATCTTTCCTTTGGTCATTTTAATTCTAACGGTGGTTCGTGCAAGAGTTCTCGTCATTCATTATCGTATATATTCATTCGTTCTTCTCAATCCTACCAGTAACTTGTTGAAGACGTTGTCAAGTTTATGTTATATCTCTCTTAATCTTTTCCACTAGAATAAGTAATATGTCAAATCCGTTGATTGTCATCAATTTGATTGGTGAAGGATACGCGTAACGTAATTCTTATTCTTGTTCCATCCAAGTGATCAAATCCTTATTCCGAAGGTTCATCAAAATTCTTGTTTCCAATTGTTCATCTTCTCTTTTTCCCGGAGTTCCAACCTTTTTAAACTATTTCATCATGGAGATCCATCTAAGTCATTACAAGGATTCACCTTGTGCCTTCAACTTCTCTTTCTTTTGTTTGATCATTCTTTCATTACCGGAGTTCTTCATGAAGGCCCTACATGATGGTTCATCAAGGATTTATTTCCTTCTTGAAGCGTTCATCAAGATTCTTTTCTAAGGAGCTTAAGTTTCTTCATCTTGCTATCCGGAGTGCAATTCTTTCAACCGTATTAATGGAGCTGGTATTATGTCATTCTTGATAATTTGAGTTCATGTTTCATGATTCACATGTTGTTAAGAATGAGGTATTTCAAATCCACCAACCTCTTCGTTGGAGTTATCTGGTGTCATGTTTCACCTAAAGCCTTCCCTAAGGATTGTTGATATCTATGGTGCTTATAAAGGACCCAAGTTCTTCGTTATCCTCCCGGTGAAATACTTTCTTGTCTCCTTGTACATTCCAATCCAATTCTTTTTCCGTGGGTGGCAGGCTGTCACCTCATAATTTGAGATGTATTCCATAAGACCATATCAAGCGTATTCTTTTCGTGGTTGGTGTTCCGACAACTCCGTTCGACCCTTCTCCTTAAGATGCCTTTTCAAACTCTTTTTTGGCAGAAGTTGGCATTTTCTTCTACATTCTTTTATTTCAAGTATCTATCTTCTATTTCTTTCTCCCGGAGGCATTGTGATGTTGCTCTCTTCAACCCTCCTTCTTGTTCTTGTCAGGACCTTGTTCTTTTCGTGCTAATCCATTTAACCGGAGTGTTGTGCCCTATGCTCAAGTCCTTTTCATCTTATCAAGTTTCTTATCACTTTTCAACCGGAGTGCTGCCCAAATTTGTTCTTCCTTGTTACTCTTCCCTACCGGAGTGCTTTCAACTTTGTTCTTCTTTGTTCTATTCTTTCTTTCAATTTGCTCAACCTTGCAAGGTTCTTTGGTCTCACTTGCTTGTCAAAGAAGCAACTTAGTTTTACCTCTCCTCTTCCTCTTCCTCTTCCGTTTTCCCTCCGGTGATATCCTAGATCTCGGGACGAGATCCTCTCGTAGTGGTGGACTGTTGTAACGCCCCAAGACTGGAGCTTCAGATACCATCCTTGGGTTCCGAGTTTCGTTGGTGTTTTGTTTGGTTCGTTGCATTCATCTTTGCATCATGTGCATTGCATCTTGTCATCATGCCATCTTGTCATCACTCCCACTAGGCCATCCTTTCCCAATGCGCCGGCCCATCCCCCTCCTAAGGCCCAGTGCCCCACTCCCACCTAAACCTAGCCCATCTCCCTCGAACCCCCTCCTCCTCCTTCGTGCTTCCAAGCGCCGCCAGGAGAGCGTCGTAGGCGCACGCAGCCGAGCCTGATCCACTCGATCTCTCTCTCCCGATCCCTTTTTTCCTCCTCCTGTCAATCCCTCCATCGCAGACGCCGCCGCCCGTCGCCATCTACTCCTCTGGCCGCCGCGTCCTCCCTCTCCACCTTCTCCAGTGAGCCAGCGTTCGCCTACTGCTCGCCTCGCCATGGCGCGCCCCCGACCAGGCGCCACTCCACATCTGGAGTGCCCCTGGTCCCTTCTCCTCCTCGCGGCTGCTCGGCGCCTCATCAACGAGCTCCACCGTCCCCTCCTTCGTCCTTTTCCCTGCCGGGCCCCACTTCCTCTGCGTCGTCTTCGTCGAGCACCAGGAGCTCGACCTCGTGCCCTCACTGCTGCGCTTCCACACCACGGAAACCACGCCCTGCTGCCGCTGCTCTTCTCCACACCGTCGGCTGCGACCACCAGGGGGCTGCCGCTCGACTCACACCCCTGCTGCCGGCGACCGGGGCCGCTGGAGCATGTCCGCCGTCGACCTCCTCGGCCAACCGGGTCGTGCCATCCCTTCGTCGCGGCCTCTGCTGTGTTAGGCCATGACCAGCCCCGCGTTGAATCCCTGGCATCTTCCGCGAGCACAACAACTATAAGCCCTGCTGCCTTCGGTTGTGGCCGTTTTGTTTGTCATGTTGGACACCGACGCCCGCAAATTTTGGACGCGCCAAGTTCCGTTTCAAAATGTTCAATTACATCCGATGAGGATTTTGACAAGTACCACGACGCCCGGAGTCCTCGGATCCATCAAGTTCCTTTATGAGATGTACAACTACCGTCGACCTCAAAGACCTCAGATTCACCAAGTTCCCACGACGACAAGTGAGACCCTTCGGATGCGCCAAGTTCATCTACACAAAAACGCCAAGTACCACTCATGTCGGCAAGACCCGCAAGTCAGACCCCGAACGATCGACGTCTCGTGGACCGTGTACAACTACCGTCACCCCGAAGACCTTGGAGTCATCAAGTACCTCTCCGAACGAACGTGAACGACTACCGTCGCCAGATCGGGACCGGAAAGTCCGAAGACCCCAAGTACCACGACACCGATGACATGGACATCTACGGAAACTCGGGCAACGATAAACATGTACCACTACCGTCGCCGAGATCGCGAGAACCTCTACCGTCGACCCTAGAGCGTGCGAGAACGACTACTTCCACTACCGTCATGAGAACACCTACTTCCGCTATGAACTTGAACTGTCCTGCTTGCACGCTTCGAAGGTATAACCCCGAGACGCCGCCCGTGAACAAATGAATGCATGTTGGATGAGATGCACCCTTTGTCTGCATCGTGTCCGTATTGTCACTCGTTTTCCATGCCACTAACTTGTGGGACAACCGGTTTCCGGGAGCACCCCACCATCCTTGCATGACACGCTTCCGTCACTTTTCCTTTTGCACTGGTATCTCCGTGAGCTACCGAAACCGAGATGGTGCCGTGGCATCGTTTTCGGATTCTTCGCCGTGGCACCCTTTCTTTCCACCACGGTGACAAATGCTTCATAATGCTCATGTCAACATTGCCTTAAAACTTCCATAAACTTGCACTTGTCATCCGCATCATGATAACAACATCAAGAATGTTTAAATTGTTGTTTGCATAAATTTGCTAAAAACATATGGGGTTTTACCGGAATTGTTGTTTGATGTTTCCGGCTTCATTTAAAATGCCTAACTATGTTTTATACTCATGTTTCATCTCTTGCCATGTTAATCAACATTTAATATTGTTGGATACCTAAACGAGAGAGAACTAAATAATTGTTGTGGTGTTTTGTCAATATGCAACTCGTTGCATATTGAGCTCCACGTAACTTGTAGTTTTGTTTGTGCATTTTGCCATGCCATGCTTCTTTAAACCGGACATGCATCATACTTGGTTGTGTATCATACCATGTTCATGTGTGGTTTGTTTACTATGTTTTGTGCTTCTTTCTAGTGTTTGATTCTTCGGGTTGGTTCCGGTAACGTCGTGATTGTGAGGACCCGTTCGACTACGTCCGTTTGTCTTCTTCATGGACTCGTTCTTCTTCCTTGCGGGATTTCAGGCAAGATGACCATACCCTCGAAATCACTTCTATCTTTGCTTGCTAGTTGCTCACTCTTTTGCTATGCCTATGCTACGATGCCTACCACTTGCTTATCATGCCTGCTATATTGTTGAACCAAGCCTCTAACCCACCTTGTCCTAGCAAACCGTTGATTGGCTATGTTACCGCTTTGCTCAGCCCCTCTTATAGCGTTGTTAGTTGCAGGTGAAGATTGAAGTTTGTTCCTTGTTGGAACATGGAGATGTTGTTCCTTGTTGGAACATGTTTACTTGTCGGGATATCACAATATCTCTTATTTAATTCATGCATCTATATACTTGGTAAAGGGTGGAAGGCTTGGCCTTATGCCTGGTGTTTTGTTCCACTCTTGCCGCCCTAGTTTCCGTCATATTGGTGTTATGTTCCCGGATTTTGTGTTCCTTACGCGGTTGGGTAATAATGGGAACGCCTTGACAGTTCGCCTTGAATAAAACTCCTCCAGCAATGCCCAACATTGGTTTTACCATTCGCCACCTAGCCTTTTCTTTGCCTTGGGTTCTGCAGACTCCAGGGTCATCATTATTTTAACCCCCCGGGCCAGTGCTCCTCTGAGTGTTGGTCCAACCTGTCAGCTGCCGGTGGCCACCAGGGGCAACTCTGGGCTGGCCTACCCGTACCTATGACAATCTGAGTGTGCCCTGAGAAAGAGATATGTGCAGCTCCTATCGGGATTTGTCGGCACATTCGGGCGGTGTTGCTGGTTTAGTTTTACCTTGTCGAAATGTCTTATAACCGGGATTCCGAGTCTGATCGGGTTTTCCCGCTAGAAGGAATATCCTTCGTTGACCGTGAGAGCTTGTCATGGGCTAAGTTGGGACCCCCTGCAGGGATTTGAACTTTTGAAAGCCGTGCCCGCGGTTATGGGTAGATGGGAATTTGTTAACGTCCGGTTGTAGAAAACCTGAAGTTGACCTTAATTAAAATGCATCAACCGCGTGTGTAACCGTGATGGTCTCTTTCCGGCGGGGTCCGGGAAGTGAACACGGTGTTGGAGTTATGTTTGACGTAGGTTGTTCTAGGATCACTTCTTGATCATAGTTTTCTCGATCGTGCTTTGACTTCTCTTCTCGCTCTCATTTGCGTATGTTAGCCACCTTATATGCTAGTCGCTTGCTGCAGCTCCACTTCATACCTTTTGCCTTACCCATAAGATTAAATAGTCTTGATCGCGAGGGTGCAAGATTGCTGAGTCCCCGTGGGTCACAGATACTTCCAAAACCAGTTTGCAGGTGCCGATGTTACCGAGCAGGTGATGCAACCAAGCTCAAGGAGGAGCTCGATGAAGACCTTGTCCTTTGTGTTGTTTCGTTCTAGTTGATCAGTAGTGGAGCCCAGTTGGGGTCGATCGGGGATCTGTGTCGCTTTTGGGGTAGTCTTCTTTTATTTTGGGTTCCGTAGTCGGGCCTTGATTGTATTTGGATGATGTAATGCTTTATTCATGTAATTGTGTGAAGTGGCGATTGTAAGCCAACTATGTATCTCTTTCCCTTATGTATTACATGGGTTGTTTGCGCAGATTACCTCACTTGTGACATTGCTTTCAATGCGGTTATGCCTCTAAGTCGTGCTTCGACACGTGGGAGATATAGCTGCATTGAGGGCGTTACAACAACCCAACTGGGTGCGCCAGGAAAGCCTGGCACGCCCTGGTGTCTTGTGCCCACCAGGGACGCTTCCTGAAAGTTTCTTTATTCCCAAAATTTTAAAATATTCCAAAACTGATAAAAAATATTTTTGCAGATTTTTCGGAGTCCGTTGACTTACCATATCACGTACCTCCTTATTTTCATGATTCTTGAGTGTTCCAGAAGGACTATTTTATTTGCTCTTCCGTTGTCGAAGTTTGGATAATATTACTTTCAACATTAATCGGCGTACCTGAGATATAATGCTTTATTTGTTGCCCATTGACAACCTTCGGGTTAGTACCTTCGGAGTTATTTATTTTGTTGGCTCCAGACCGGTAAACCTCCTCGATGACATATGGGCCTTCCCATTTCGAGAGGAGCTTCCCTGCAAAAAATCTAAAACGAGAGTTGTACAAAAGAACATATTCTCCAACTTTAAACTCATGCTTTTGAATTATTTTGTCATGCCATCTTTTAACTTTTTATTTGAACAACTTTGCATTTTCATAAGCTTGGGTTCTCCATTCATCTAGGGAGCTTATATCAAATAACCTCTTTTCACCAGCAAGTTTCAAATCATAGTTGAGTTCTTTAACTGCCCAATATGCTTTATGTTCTAACTCAAGAGGCAAATGCCAAGCTTTTCCATAAACCATTTTATAAGGAGGCATACCCATAGGATTTTTATATGATGTTCTATAAGCCCAAAGTGCATCATCTAATTTCTTAGACCAATTCTTCCTGGACCTATTAACAGTCATTTGCAAAATTAATTTTATTTCTCTATTGCTAACACTGGTACGCCTCGGTCTTAAACAAACGATTTTAACCCCTTTCCGCGAAGGCATTCGGAACCGTCGCCAAGTGACTATGGGCGATAGGGGGGTCCTTCCCACACGACCCAGAAACCGTTGGGGATGTGCCCTCCTGGCACACACGCTTGGCAAAATGAGGTCGTGTGCGACCGACGAGCACTCAAATACAGAAATACATACAGTAGTGCTAAAAAATACAATTATACAGGCGAAATCATTTCCGGTCATCAGTACATCCCACACAGTCAGTCACCACTAAATGTTTCCATTCGTATATACATCTCACACAGTCACTACAAGGAAAACATTTGCGCAAGGTGGCGTAACGCAAACAGTTTTGAAGAGAATGTCGTGTGTGATTTTCATTGATCCAACACGGTTTATTCCTAGAAACTGTGTGCGTTGCATGAGATCATCGCCCATGGTGTTTTCTCATTAACTGTTTGCAATAGGAGAACCCAATTAGCAAGCTAATTGGCCAATTAGCGAGCTAATTTCCCTATTATTAATAATCCATTTACTAATCTAATTGACATTCATGTTAAGCACATAATATATTCCATTTCCATATTAAGGAAGCAGGATTTCATAATTGAAATACATCGGAGTAGAACATGATATAGCTTCAGCACTCAGCTACCCCATTACACAACCGCACCAGCAGCAAGTTTCACATCCAACATATAGAACCTTTCGAAATTAGCAACATAGACAATACATAGAGAGATGCATCTCATTTGGAAAACTGCTGAAGTAGAAGGCGAATATTGAGCCGTCATTCATGTTGAAGGTCTTTGCAACTTTAGGCCAGTGCCTGTGGATGATTGACCATCCATCCTTCAACCTCTTCAGGAACACTTCAATATTGAAGCGTGGGTGTTGTATGAAAACTTTCCTCACCTCCTGACCACAGAGGTGGTTTGAGAGGTAATCATCAGTGAACACTGAAAACAAGGATGTGCATAAATATCTTCTCTATATTGGAAACGGGGCAAAGGAATAAAAAAGGCAAGGTATAATAGTTAGTACCATCTTGTAAACCTCAGTTCTTCCCATTGTTTCCCTGCAACACATATAAGGTAGTTAGTCATCAGGTTAAGTAAGGGTTCGCATGCTATCAATAAAATATGTTGATGAAAAATAAGCCATTGCAGATTCACCAGATTAATTCAAGCCACATGGAAAACCCATTTATCCAAACCAAGCATGATTAAGAACTAGGAAATATAGCACCTGTATATGTTTCTCATGTATTAAGTGCAACCAAATTCAATTTATTCCTCACATGGTATATATAGAATAACAGAATGCAGCCACAACAATTGAACATCGCATTGCAGAATTGAACCAAGTAGTTAACTAAACACCACAACAAATGAACCAAACATTAACTGAGCACCACATTGCACAATATAACATACTCCTAATAGAAGATCAGACAGTTAACCAAACCAAGCATGCTTAACAACTTGGAAATATAGCAATTGTATTTGTTTCTCATGTATTTAGTACAACCAAATTCGATTTATTCCTCACATGGTATACAATAACAGAATGCAGCCACATCAATTGAACATCACATTACAGAATTGAACCAAGCATTTAACTAAACACCACAACAAATGAACCAAACGTTAACTGAGCACCACATTGGACAATATAACACACTCCTAGTAGAAGATCAGACAGTTAACCAAACCAAGCATGCTTAACAACTTGGAAATATAGCAATTGTATTTGTTTCTCATGTATTTAGTACAGCCAAATTTGATTTATTCCTCACATGGTATACAATAACAGAATGCAGCCACAACAATTGAACATCGCATTGCAGAATTGAACCAAGTAGTTAACTAAACACCACAACAAGTGAACCAAGCCACAACAAATGAACCAAGCAGTTAACTAAACACCAATTGAACAATATAACATACTCCTAATAGAAGATCAGATAGTTAACCAAACTAAGCATGCTTAACAACTTGGAAATATTGCACCCTGAAGAATTGAACATCACATTTGTAGAATTGAACCAAGCAGTTAATTGAGCACCACATTGCACGACATATAGAACATATACACTATAGGAGAAGATTGCATGGTAAAAGTAGATAGCACAATTCACTAGAATTTGTTAAGGAAAGGCAGTAGCTAGCAAACTGAACATGGGTCCTTATAGTGAGCCAATAAGACAAGCTACTCCTCATTGTGGAAGATATCAATGACGATTGGCTCCTTGGACATGGAAGAGGGTGAGGCCTCCGCATCGTGGGTGCCCTCGTTGTAGTGGTGAGTTGCTTGAGCCGCTCTGGGCACCAACCTGCTGGCTCTTGAGATGAGGTAAGCACGTGCATGCTGAGAAAACACCTCGTAGTCTTCGTCGAAGGCACCGACGGTGGCCTCGAGAAAACGCCATGAGCTGTCGTTTAAAGCAGCCATCCGCATTGTGGCGTCGGCGCACGAGGCGTCAACGTTGGCCTCGACGATGAGGTGCTCCTCCAAGATCTGGGGTCGGCATGAATGGCAGCCATCGCGACCCCATCCGCGCGTGCGGCCGCGATTTGCTTCTCCGCTGCCAAATGCTCCTTGAGGTCTTGGCTATACTGCGTGCACCATGTCTTAGGCTGGCACTTATTTGGTGGAGGGGTCAGTGATTTGGGTGGAAGGTGTCGCGCCCGCGCCGGCGGTCGGGGAATGTGGGATGTGGAAGGAGGAGGATGGGGGTCGGGTGTGGATTACCTGCCAGGATAGGCGAGGCCGAGCATTGTGAAGGAGGGTCGCCGGTGAGTAGGCGGCGGCGCTGCAAGCAAGGAGTGAAGGTTTCAACTTGGAAAGGAAGGCGGAAACAGGGAAAATGTGGCTTTTGGTAAGGGGGACGGGGCGGGGAGATAGATATTTCCGCGGAAGCCGAAATTTTGGAATCGCTTCAGCCAGAAAACTGGCGCGCAAAGTGTCATCAGACATGGTCCCTCATTCAGAGCGGGCTATGGACTGTAGTCATCGCACCTTCTCGCGTAAGCCGTATGCGTACTATACTCCGACGGTGCTCCAAGATATTTTGTGCGGCATCTCACACAATTGGTTATAATAAACTATGTCGGATCTACTTGATTTTTCGTCTTGATTTGAATTAAATAATGGGGTCACAGCGGCCATGGACGGTGTTTGAATTGCTATACCTTTTACCTGCAGTGATCATAAAAGAATTGCAATTATTCAGGGTTCGTTTGGACATTTTTATGCATTAAGTGAGTTTTCAATGCATTTATATGCATAATTCAAATTTGAACTACATGCACATGCTCCAGTGCATATAAATTGGCTAAAATATCAAATCTTTGTCTTGGGTGCATGCTTAGGTCCCATGCAGGAAATGGGAATGAATTTCAAACACAAGGGCACCATTGATTGCCGGCAAAACAATGAGATGCATGATTATTAAATTCTAGTAAATCCAAAACTCGTCTGAAATTCATGAAACTCACCATGTTATCATGGAGCGGCATCAACATGCTGTGGTAAATTTTTTGTGCCATTTGGTGCAAGTTTGGGTATATGCTTCTTACAAACCAGAGCTTCTCACAACAAGCATGATGGTTTCGATAGGGAACATCCCACCTTTGGGGACGAAACGATATCCATTGCCCCTTATTGCTTCCAACTTTTTCTCGTGTCAACATAGAACAACAGGACTGTTGTGTTGTTTTTTGTGATTTTCGGGGTTCATTTGGACATTTTATGCATTAACTGAGTTTTCAATGCATTTATGTGCATAATTAAATTAGAACTACATGCACATGCTCCAGTGCATATAAATTGGTTGCAAAATCAAATTCGTGTCCTTGGGTGCATGCTTAGGTCCCATGCAAGAAATGGGAATGAATTTCAAACACCAGGGCACCATTGATTGCAGGCAAAACATTGAGATGCCTGGTTTTTAAATTCTAGTAAATCCAAAACTCGTCTGAAATTCATGAAACTTGGCATGCTATCATGAGCGGCATCAACATGCCGTGGTAAATTTTTTGTCCCATTTGGGGCAGGATTGGGTATATGCTTCTCACAAACCAGCGCTTCTCACAACAAGGATGATGGTTTCGATAGGGAACATCCCACCTTTGGGGACGAAACAATATCCATTGCCTCTTATTGCTTTCAAATTTTTTTCTCGTGTCAACATAGAACAACAGGAGTGTTGTGTTGTTTTTTGTGATTTTTTGGGGTTCGTTTGGACATTTTTATGCATTAACTAAGTTTTCAATGCATTTATGTCCATAATTCAAATTTGAACTACATGCGTATGCTCCAGTTCATATAAATTGGTTGAAAAATCAAATTTGTGTCCTTGGGTGCATGCTTAGGTCCCATGCAAGAAATGTGAATGAATTCAAACACCAGGGCACCGTTGATTGCCGGCAAAACAATGAGATGCCTGGTTTTTAAATTCTCATAAATCCAAAACTCGTCTAAAATTCATGAAACTTGGCATGCTATCATGGAGGGGCATCACCATGCCGTGGTAAATTTTTTGTCCCATTTGGGGTAGGTTTGGGTATATGCTTCTCACAAACCAGAGCTTCTCAGATCAAGCATGATGGTTTCGATAGGGAACATCCCACCTTTGGGGACGAAACGATATCCATTGCCTCTTATTGCTTTCAAATTTTTTCTCATGTCAACATAGAACAACATGAGTGTTGTGTTATTGTTGTGTTTTTTCGGGGTTCGTTTGGACATTTTTATGCATTAAGTGAGCTTTTAATGCATTTATGTGCATAATTCAAATTTGAACTACATGCACATGCTTTAGTGCATATAAATTGGTTGAAAAATCAAATCTGTGTCCTTGGGTGCATGCTTAGGTCCCATGCAAGAAATGGGAATGAATTTCAAACACCAGGGCACCGTTGGTTGCCGGCAAAACATTGAGATGCCTTGTTTTTTAATTCTAGTAAATCCAAAACTCCTCTGAAAATTCATGAAACTTGGCATGCTATCATGGAGCGGCATCAACATGTCGTGGTAAATTTTTTGTCCCATTTGGGGGAGGTTTGGGTATATGCTTCTCACAAACCAGAGCTTCTCACAACAAGCATGATGGTTTTGATAGGGAACATCCCACCTTTGGGGACGAAACGATATCCATTGCCTCTTATTGCTTTCAAATTTTTTCTCGTGTCAACATACAACAACAGAGTGTTGTGTCAATTTTTGTGATTTTTCGAGGTTCGTTTGGACATTTTTAGGCATTAACTGAGTTTTCAATGCATTTATGTGCATAATTCAAATTTGAACTACATGCACATGATCCAGTGCATATAAATTGGTTGAACAATCAAATATGTGTCCTTGGGTGCATGCAAGAAATGGGAATGAATTTCAAACACCAGGGCACCATTGATTGTCGGCAAAACGTTGATATACTTTGTTTTTAAATTCTAGTAAATGTAAAACTCGTCAGAAATTCATGAAACTTGGCATGCTATCATGGAAGGGCACCCGACATGTTGTGGTATTTTTCGTGTCCATTTTGAGAGAAGGAGCACTCGAATAATGACAGCCAACAAAGGCATTTTGAAAAAATAGCTGCCACTTTAATATCTCAAACGTTTGTATAATTCAAACCATGTGTGTTCGGTTAACCATTCACGCGATGCCACGTGTCTTGGTTTTAATGGCTATAGGAGGTGCCATGTGGACAGCTGCTTGACTGAATGGGAGGCGTGCGAGCGTAGTTCGGTGCGCAGGCTCACCGGGAAGCGTACAAGTTGTTCAACGCAGGATCTGTGCATCTCTTCAACGCAAACAGTTCAGATTACGTTATGCAAATTAAAGCTAGACTTCGGCACTAAGCCAAGAGACACTGCAATTTGTCAAAATATGCAGCTAAAAATCAATATCACTATCTATTTTTTGCAACTAAAATTCAGTAATTAAGCATAGATTTCATTCATACTAGAGATTAAGCAGTCGTCCTCACCGGGAAGCGAGACAGCCTTGGACCGCTGCCCGCCTCGCTCCAACTGGTCTATATTAATGACGCCGCCGAGCGGCCGCACCCCCCATCCTCGCCACACACACAATTCATCTCTCTCCACCCGCATCCTCGACGCTGGTCTGAGTCCTCAAAGTCGCCAGTGTACGAGGATGCCGCTGAAGCGCCCCATCGGAGGGAGTGGCGACGCCAGAGCTGCTGAAGCACCGAAGCATGGCGTGAATATGGAGACAGAGGTTTCCGTCCCCGCTGACAAGGTGGAGAACAAGGCTGCCAACAAGTGGAGGCGGGTCGAGAAAGAACCGCAAGCGACTCCACCAGGTCTAGATTTCATCAACAACCTGCCCGATGATATGTTGATAGTCATCATATCCCTCCTCCCAATCAAATATCGGGCGAGGACAGCCGCCCTTTCCCAGCGGTGGCGCACCCTATGGCTCCGCACCCCTGTCGATCTCCTCGACGCCCACAAGCTCTTCCATGGCTCTCGCCAAAGCTTGGATGCGTTCTCCCAGATCCTCGGCAGTCAGGATGGCCCAATCAAAGGCCTTACCACACGCAAAGTTCCGTTCCAATGGCAAGGACCAAGCCAAGCTTGACGAGTGGTTCCGATCCCGTGCCATAGATCAGCTCGAGAAGCTAAGTTATAATGATGGGCATATGCACTTGCTGCCAATGTCCGTGCTCCGCTTCGCGCCCACGCTGCACCTCGCCAAGTTCATGAACTGCCATTCCCCCCTTAATGACACGCTCGCTCTTTTTCTACCACGACTGAAGCACCTCCAGCTCGTTGTCGTCTGCATCCCAAAGGATAACATGGAGCGCCTGCTCCACGACTTTACTGCACTCGAGTCTCTTCGCCTTTAGGCGATGAATTGGTCGAGTACCTTGCACATCACCTCCAGGACTCTCCGGACTATTTATGTATGTTGCTTGTGCTGCAACGAGAGATCACAAAAGGTGGACCACAATATGGTCATCCAGGACACACCTTCACTTGAGAGATTACTTGTAGTTGATCAACAAGGTCCAACAAGAATCAATGTCATTTCTACGCCAGAATTGAAAGTGGTGGGCTACTCGTCTGTCAAATACTACAACTTTCAGGTACAACAGTCGCCTTATATACCTCTCCTTCTTGATATCAAAGTTATTTCTAGTTTTGAAGATGTATGTTCGTCTGTCATCCAGCGAAGCTTCACCCAGACTCTGGGCACAGTGAAGGTCTTGGCACTAGAATCCGTCAGCCCCAACCTGGACCAAGTTGCCTGTTGCCTGAGATGCTTTCCGTGCCTGAAGAAGCTGTATATCGAGGTGATGTTCCTTTCCTGTTAAATGTTAACCATAAGGGAGTTCAATTTTTTGCACCTTTTCCCAAGTTTACAATGACAATGTACTACGATTTCTGAAGGAATTTTGGAGGATTTTAGGACATACACCCCACCCCATATTGGTTGCTTCATTCATATGGTTATAATCGTCCATAAGCATTTCTCCTTTGGATTCATTTGTACTAGTTTTCTTAGGGAATTTTTCATCCAATCCAACCTCTTGTGAAGAAGGCTACATGTTTCTAGATTGTAATTGTCGGCGTTCTGGGAACTGGGGTCCCCAGACTTGCCTGCCTGCGGCCTGCGGCGTGGCTCAAGCGGGGCCTAGCGCGGCCCATCTTCATCAGCTCAAGCTCAAGACCATCGCGAGGGGCCAAGCCTCGCGGGGCGGACGACAGGAAGCTTCCTCAAAGGCAGCCTCATCAGGCAGGCTCACGAGGAGGCGGAGAGATCAATGCAAGGGTACCTCGCGAGGAACCCGTGATGCAAGCCATGACGATCGAGACCAGGCGGGCGCCAGGCGGGCGCCGGCCTGCGCAGTGTCCTTGTTTCCCCTTTGGTGCAAAGGGGGCAAGCACAGGCCAAGGCATCAGGCAAAGGTTACCATTCCGGTGCAACGAGACCAAGACCAGCCGGAGGGCAGGACGGAGGTCACCGTGGAGCCCAAGTCGGTGTCATCGCCAGTGCTTTTGGCAGCCGAAGACCACCTATGGTCAGGATAACTTGTACTAGATGTTCCCCTTTGAAATGGCCAATTGTTGGCGCCCTTCCCGCTCATTATTTGGGGAGAGGCCCAGGGCCTCCAGAAATAGAGCTAGCCACCACAGAAGGAGGGGACGGCTGGAAATCTCGTAGAACCATAGCAGAGAGAGAGAGGAAGAGGCGACTGAACTCACCCTGGCAGTTCATTGCACCAGCTCAAGAACACCTCTCGCAAGGCTGTTCTTCCCTTGTACTGTCCATCATCAGCCCCAGAGGCAATCCACCACGCCACACACTGGAGTAGGGTATTACACCAGAACGGTGGCCCGAACCAGTATAAACCTCGCGTCTCTTGTGTTGTTCATCATTTTCATCTTAGTTCGCACGAGAGGATCAGACGTAGATCGGTAGGGGAGAGATCTCCGTGCGCACCCCAGTGTTCGAACCTCAAGGGTTTGCCGGAACCCGAAACCCGACATTTGGCACGCCAGGTAGGGATGCACCGGAGTCCTCCCTCCTGACGACCCGCTCTCCCCCGACATCGCATCCCGCCCTCATGGCGGACAACACGCCGCCCGCTCCAGCAACGGATGCCGACACTAGGGCCAGGGGGCTCTGGGCCTTGGCCCCCGCCTTGCGGCAATTGCAGTGGCCGCGCAAGTTCAGGCCCGAGATGCCGCCGTGCTACGACGGCGCGACGGACCCGATGATTTTCCTGCTGGCGTACGAGGAGGCCGTCCTCAGAGCCGGGGGCGACGATCGGGTGATGGCCAACTGGTTACCCATGGCCCTCACCGGCATCCCACGTGTGTGGCTCCTCCACCTGCCGACGACCTCTGTCACCTCCTGGGAGGAGCTGTGCGACCTCTTCCTCGCCCGTTTCGCCGCACCAGCGCCACCCGTTGTCGCAGCTCTCCTTGGTGGCTCCCAGGCACCACCCTCGAGTCATCACATCAAGCCGTTCGCCCGCCGGATCAGCACCGCCTCCAGGTGCCAAGAAGCCCCCCGGGCTGGGTGGCGCCCGAGGCCGATCTAACCTTCGACTCGGAGGACCACCCCTTCAACCCCATTGGTTCGGGCGCGCTCCCGATGCTATGCACCCCCACCATCTGCTAGGTAGCCGTCACCAGGACCCTCATCAACGGTGGTGCCGGCCTCAATGTGCTCCCGGTGGAGGCCTTCAGCCTACTCCACGTGCCACCGGAGCGGCTCCAACCCAGCATGCCTTTCTCGGGCGTCGGAGCCGGTTCCACCGCCTCCTTGGGACAGATCCGCCTCCCAGTGACCTTCGGCACCTGCGACAACTTCCACATGGAGCTGATCGACTTCGACATCACCCCTATCGGCCTCCCCTACAACGCCATCCTGGGCTATCCGGCCTTGGCTCGGTTCATGGCAGCAACTCACCCGACGTACAACCTCATGAAGATGCCCGGGAGCAGCGGCGCCCTCACCGTGTCAGGAGACACAAGGGATGCACTGCAGGTGCTCCAACTTGCTTTCAGGGCAGCCACAGTGGCACAACCCACTAGCACCGACGCCCTTGAGCCCAAGGGAGCTGCGCCGGCTAAAAAGAAGCAGTTGTTCACCCAAGACAAGGCGGAAACCAAGCAGGTACCAGTCGACGAGGACGGGTCCACTGGCGCCACCTTCACCATAGGGGCCAACCTCGAGACCGAGCAGGAGAAGGCCCTAATCAGGTTACTGTGTGCGAACAAGAAGGTGTTCACGTGGGAACCAGATCAATTAGCGGGGGTCCCAAGGGAAGTGACTGAGCATCACCTCAATGTGTGCCCCAATGTATGCCCCGTGAAGCAGAAGGCAAGGCGGCAGTCTACTGAGAAACAGGCTTTCATCGTTCAAGAGACCCGGAAGCTAGAGGTGGCAGGGGTTATCTGCGAGGTCCGCTACCCCGATTGGCTGGCTAATCCTATTGTCATGCCAAAGAAGGGGGGAGAGCGCATGTGCGTCGACTTCACCAACCTCAACAAGGCCTGCCCGCAGGATCCGTTTCCGCTCCCCCGCATCGACCAGATAGTCGACTCCACCGCAGAGTGTGACCTATTGTGCTTCTCGGATGCCTTCTCGGGCTATCACCAGATCAAGATGGCGGTAGAAGACGTGGAGAAGACAGCTTTCCTGACCCCGTGTGGAGTGTACTGCTATACGTGCATGCCGTTTGGGCTGCGCAACGCAGGAGTGACCTTTCAGCGGCTGATGCACATCGCCTTAGGCCGGTAGCTCGGGAGGAACGCCGAAGCTTACGTTGATGACATTGTGGTGAAGTCTCGTGAGGCAAGAACCCTGATACAGGACCTGGAAGAAACCTTTGCCAGCCTCAACGAAGTGGACCTATGGCTCAACCCGGAGAAGTGCGTATTTGGAGTCCCCTTGGGCAAGCTCCTGGGTTTCCTCATATCCCACAGGGGTATCGAGGCCAACCCGGAGAAGGTCAAGGCAGTCAAAGATATGAGCCCGCCGAGGACCCTCAAAGAAATGCAGAAGCTCACCGGGCGTGTGACTGCGTTGGGGCGCTTCATCTCCAAGCTGGGGGAACGAGCCCTGCCCTTCTTCAAGCTGATGAAGAAAAAGGGCCCCTTCGAATGGACTGAAGAGGCCGACAAGGCATTCCAAGACCTCAAGAGGTACCTTACCAGTCCGCAAGTGATGGTAGCTCCACGTCCTCGGGAGCCCCTGGTGCTCTACCTTGCGGCCACCCCCTACTCCGCCAGCGCAGCCCTGGTGGCGGTCAAGGAGGAGCGCTGTGCCAAGGCTGCATCGACCGTCCAAACTGAAGCAATGCAGAGCCAGGAGGGCCTCGCGAAGGCCACAACCACAGCCGGAAAGGGACAACCACAGCAGGAGAATGCACCCGGAGCAGGAGAGGCCTCTTCTGGCGACCAAGCCCCCGGGGCTCCATCGTCTCCAGAGACGCCTCGACCTCTGGAGGACGCAAGTAGTGCCAACACCCTCAACCTCGTGGAGCATCCCATGTACTTCGTCAGCACGGTGCTATGGGACGCAAGGGCACGGTATCCCATGCCTCAAAAACTCCTCCTCGCGCTACTAGTGGCCTCGCGCAAGCTGCACCACTACTTCCAAGGACATCCCATCAAGGTCGTCTCAGCATACCCCTAGGAAAGAGTGCTCAGGAGCCCCAACTCAGCTGGAAGGATCGCCGAATGGAACATTGAGCTATAGGCATTTCAGCTAGAATTCAGCATAACCAGAGTTATCAAGGGAGCCGCACTTGCAGATTTCATGGTAGAATGGGCGGAAGCGCCAGGTCTCGAGGCAGGCGAAGACCGATCACTTTCCCCGGGGAGTGAAGCACCGAACGGCTGGGTTGTGTACTTTGATGGGGCGTTCTCTCGACATGGTGTAGGAGCTGGCGCAGTGCTTGTGTTCCCTACCCAGGACAAACTCTATTACGCCATGCAACTCTGCTTCCAGCATGGAGAGAAGGTCTCCAACAACATAGCAGAATATGAAGGCCTGATAGCAGGCTTGAAAGCCGCGATCGCCTTAGGGGTAAAGCGCCTCACCATCAAGGGCGATTCACAGCTCCTCGTCAACTTCTCCAACAAGATATACGAGCTGAAGGACGAGCACATGGAAGCTTACCTCGCTGAAGTCCGCAGGATGGAGAAACAGTTCTGGGGGCTGGAGCTGCAGCAAGTGCCTCGCGACACCAATCAGGAGGCTGACGACATTGCCAAGAGGGCATCTAGGCAGCTGCCGCAAGAACCTGGCATCTTCTAGGAGCGGCTCTTCAAGCCCTCGGCGGCGCCGTCGCTATCAGGCGCGGCGCAACCAAGGGAGGAGCCTCCTCAGCCACCTGCCTCGGGAGCTCTGGTCTGCGGCCCGGCATCAGGGGCACGCCTGCTCCTAGCATTGGAGCCTCACGAGGGATGTTGGATCCCAGAGCTCAAGGACTACCTGATGCAAGGGATTCTGCCGGAGAACGAGGAGGAGGCGGAGCGTGTGGCACGGCAGGCCACGTCTTATTGCATCCAGGATGGAGAGTTCTACAGGAAACGGCCAAATGAAGTGTCCCTACATTGCATTTCTAGGGAGCATGGAAAGGAACTGCTGGCGGACATACACAAGGGAGACTGCGGGCACCACTTGTCGTCACGAACCCTCATCGGCAAGGCGTTCCGCAGCGGGTTCTACTGGCCCATAGCACTCAGCGATGCCGTTGAGCTGGTGAAGGCTTGCGAGGCCTACCAGTTTCACGCTAAACAGATCTATCAGCCTGGGGGGGGTCTGCAGACCATACCCCTCTCCTGGCCGTTCGCAGTTAGGGGGTTGGACATTCTGAGCCCGTTCCCTCGGGCGCCAGGGGGCTATCGCTACCTCTACATCGCTGTGGACAAGTTCACCAAGTGGGCCGAGGTGGAAGCTGTCCGCACAATCCCGGCAGGCTCGGCAGTCAAGTTCATCAAGGGCCTTGTCAGCTGTTTTGGGGTGCCCAACCGCATCATCACTGACAACGGTTCACAATTCAACAGTAATCTCTTCAAAACATACTGTGCTAACCTTGGAACACAGATATGCTACGCTTCGATAGCACACCCCCGGAGCAATGGCCAGGCTAAACGAGCCAACGCGGAAGTCCTGAGGGGCCTCAAGGCCAGGACCTTCAAGAAGAAGCTGGAGGCCTGTGGCAGGGGCTGGCACGACGAGCTCCAGTCCCTGCTATGGTCAATCCGCACGACAGCGACCAAGCCGACTGGCGAGACCCCGTTCTTCCTCGTCTACGGAGCGGAGGCTATTGTCCCTCACGAGGTCAGACGTCGCTCCGCACGGGTCCTGGCATTCGACGAGGCTCAGCAGGATGCCATGCGGGGGACGGATCTCATGCTGGGGGAGGAACGCCATCGGGAAGCCGCACTGCGAGCGACAAGGTATCAGCAGGCGCTATGACGATACCATAGCCGCAACATCCGCCCCATGACCCTTGAGGTAGGGGATCTCGTGCTCAGAAGGGTTCTCTCCAGGGAGGGGCTGCACAATCTCTCTCCCATGTGGGAGGGCCCATTCAAGGTTGTTCATGTTTCCAGGCCTGGCTCCGCGCGCATGGAGACTCCGGAGGGAGTACCCATCCAGAACCCATGGAACATTCAACATCTCCGGAGGTTCTACCCCTGAGTGAAGCCGCTGCGTTTTGGAAAAGGCCCGGTGCCTGTGAAGAAGGTGAATGCCTGTGAAGCCGCTGCATTTTGGAAAAGGCCCGGTGCCTGTGAAGAAGGCGAATGTCTGTGAAGCTGCTATGTTTTGGAAAAGGCCCGGTGCCTGTGAAGAAGGCGAATGCCTGTGAAGCCGTTGCGTTTTGGAAAAGGCCCAGTGCCTGTGAAGAAGGTGAATGCCTGTGAAGCCGCTGCGCTTTGGAAAAGGCCCGGAGCCTGTGAAGAAGGCGAATGCCTGTGAAGCTGCCGCATTTCAAGAAAGGCCCGGTGCCTGTGAATAAGGCCAATGCCTATGAAGCTCGCCACTCGTGACACTCTCACGTAATAATGAGTGGGGTTGTACACGCCTCGGAGTCTCCGGAGTGCCTCCCTCGGGCCTCGGGGGCTCTCGCCCATGCCCAGTGGCAGCACTTAGCTCCGCGCTGGTGAGAAGACGTCGAAGACTAGAATAGGCGCCGGACGCGGCTTTCCCATTTGCTTTCTGCAGTTGGCTTGTTTATTCCCGTTTGAAGTTTTTATTGGAGTTGCTGACGTTCCTGGCTTGTGGCTCTTTGTCTTTCTCGCTCACTCACCTCGTTTTCTCTCGCGAAGTCTCACGAGGGAGGATCGCGGGCGCCCTCGCGAGTGTTTTCTTCCCCGATCATTTGGAGCTTTCCTATCCGAGTCCTCTGCGGGAGCACCCCTCCCAGTCCGTGCCCCATGGGCATCGCGACACGAGCGCAGGACCTGGGCCGATCGCCCCCACAGCTAAGACCATAAGTTACCCCTCCTACTGATCCTTGCAGGGCACGAAGCGCACAAGGAGGCCACGGCCTCGGGAGGCGAGGACCGCGCCAAGCCCCACCGAGCTAAAATAGTTCCCGCACATGGGAGTGCGGCGCGAAAACATGGCGCAGAAATAGCAGAAACAGCGTGATGGTTAAACATCAACAGTTCCAATACGCCCCCGCGGGGCCCTACATTACTTACTATTTTTGCGCAGGATAAGAAAGAAAACAAAACGGGCGCGATTTGTCCTGCGCCAACCCACAGCGAAGGCTCGAGCTGCTCCTGGGGCTCAGGCGGATCCCTCCTCTTGCTTCACCGGGGCGCGACCGCGGGCTGACCCGCTACCTTCACCCAAGCGGGCGCGACGGCGAGGAGGCTGGTCGCGGCCACCGCTAGAGGAGCTGCTGCCTGAGAGGGGGTTGGCGAAGCTCGGCGAACCCCGAGCACCGCCGCCTGTACGCCAGTCGCCATCTTCATCCTGGTCAGAGCTTGGGCTGGGCAGGCGGCCGCGGTCATCGTCTTCAGGGCAACACGCGGCACATCGACCTTCTTCACCGAACACCCTCACGTAGAGGGTGGCATCGCCATCAAACTTGAAGTACAGGGTGCACCACCTGCTTAGGCCACGCGCGTGGGCAAACGTTTGCCAGCCGCATGTCAGAGCCCCGTTCCCAGAAACGGAGACCTCCAGCGACGCCCAGGAGGCCCTGCTGCAGCATCCGTCTGCCTCGAGCCAGAAGCCGCACCGGGCACTGGCCGTCAGTTCATCTATGAAGAAACGGGGGAGCTGGAGCCGGGTGCTGGATGGGTCTGCCGACCACACGACGAACTCCGGCAGCACCTCCGCAGAGCGAAAGCGTGGCCTAGGGGGGTGCACAGCCACGGCGTGCCCCCCGTCGGCAACCGGGCGCTCACCACCGCGCTGGGAACCGCCTCCATGGCCATGGGAGGCCACCACGGGGACCGTGGTATACTTGTAAGGGCAGCCTCGGCTGCTCTTGGCCAGGGGGAGTCAGGCCCAGCCTGGGGGGCCTTTCCTTTCTCCGCGGCCGAGAATCTCTTTGGAGCCATGGGAGCGACGAGTAATCGAGAAGAAGGAAAGGAGCAGCAAGGAGGGACGGGCCGAAGGGGGTCACCCAGCCCCGTACTTATAGCCGGAGGAGGCCAACCGCCGTGCACCATGATCGTAGGTAATCATGACCGGTTTCTCTGCATGCAGGGACTTATCAAGTCATGCGGTCGCCGAGGCGTTGTGGGGAAGCGCAGTCGCCCACGTCCAATCAATTGCCATGCGGCGCCCAAGGCCGCAGGCTATTAGGGCCCACGGCGCTTCACACTTGCCCCTTCGCTTCTCTGCTAAGCCAGGCCCGCGCGCGCCTTGGGTCCGGGGGCTACTGTGGGCGTTCTGGGAACGGGGGTCCTCAGACTTGCCTGCCTGCGGCCTGCGGCATGGCTCAAGCGGGGGCCCAGCATGGCCCATCTTCATTAGCTCAAGCTCAAGACCCCCGCGAGGGGCCAAGCCTCGCGGGGCGGACGACAGGAAGCTTCCTCAGAGGCAGCCTCATCAGGCAGGCTCGCGAGGAGGCGGAGAGATCAATGCAAGGGTACCTCGCGAGGAACCCGTGACGCAAGCCATGACGATCGAGACCAGGCGGGCGCCAGGCGGGCGCCAGCCTGCGCAGTGTCCTTGTTTCCCCTTTGGTGCAAAGGGGGCAAGCACATGCCAAGGCATCAGGCAAAGGTTACCATTCCGGTGCAACGAGACCAAGACCAGCCGGAGGGCAGGACGGAGGTCACCGTGGAGCCCAAGACGGCGTCATCGCCAGTGCTTTTGGCAGCCGAAGACCACCTTTGGTCAGGATAACTTGTACTAGATGTTCCCCTTCGAAATGGCCAATTGTTGGTGCCTTTCCTGCTCATTATTTGGGGAGAGGCCCAGGGCCTCCAGAAATAGAGCTGGCCACCATAGAAGGAGGGGACGGCTGAAAATCTGGTAGAACCATAGCAGAGAGAGAGGAAGAGGCGACTGAACTCACCCTGGCAGTTCATCGCACCAGCTCAAGAACACCTCTCGCGAGGATGTTCTTCCCTCGTGCTGTCCATCATCAGCCCCAGAGGCAATCCACCACACCACACATTGGAGTAGGGTATTACACCAGAACGGTGGCCCAAACCAGTATAAACCTCGTGTCTCTTGTGTTGTTCATCATTTTCATCTTAGTTCGCACGAGAGGATCGGACGTAGATCGGTAGGGGAGAGATCTCCGCGCGCACCCCGGTGTTCGAACCTCAAGGGCCTGCTGGAACCCAAAACCCGACAGTAATCAAATGCCCATGTTAATCATGCCAGATCAAAGATGGCACGTTGGTGCATTTTACAAATCCTGCAAACCAAATGGGCGTGTAGCAGTGTTCAAAACTGCATGTACGCACTAACACGTTCTCTTCATTTGCAATGCATATTAGGCCTGGAGGTGGATGATGTTTATAACGACAATCACATCGAATGCCTGGATCTGCATCTCTCAAATATTACTTTGAACTCCTACCGAGGGACCCCACCTGAGATTACACTCATCAGGTTCTTTCTTGCCAGAGCAAAGGTGCTGAGGGTACTTAGGTTGAACACGCATTTAATTAGGAAAGATCAATGGTATGATTATGAGAGCCGGCTGGTACTGTGGAATGGAAGTGCCTCCAAAAATGCCAAACTTCATATTGGAAGAGCATATGGCAAAGAAATTGGGAGTTATTGTGTCAAACCCATACATGACTTGTTAGCGGCTGATTCCTTTTCAGAAAAGACTTAGCTTGCTATGTTTGAATTTGGGCGTTGTAATCTTTGAATTTGAACCTTGCAATATTTATGGTATTTATTATATTGAACCGTTTCTGTTCTCTTGTCTCAACGCAAACAGTTCATCCGGGTGAACCGCATGTCGCACATCACACACACCTTGATCTGTCTGACCGTTTCTTTTGTGTTGCCTAATCACAAACAGTTCATCCGAGTGAACTGTATGATGTACATCGCACACACCTTGATCTGGCTGACCATTTCTTTTGTGTTGCCTAATCAGAAACAGTTCATCCGAGTGAACCGTATGTTGTACATCGCACACACCTTCATCCGGCTGCCTGTTTTTTTGTTCCTCCTCATCGAAAACGATTAATTGAACTGACTTGCATGCCCTAAATCGCACACACAACTAAAATCTGAACCGTGTTTGATGCATGGGTCATTGCAAACGTTTTGCACCTTTTTTGACAGTTTTTTACACCACCATTTGTGATTATTGCATCGCACACACTTTCGTCGAAGGGTCTCTGATCGTAGTGTCGTGTTAGCAGCATCCTGCAGTAGTGTAAGTTCAACTTGACCACTAGACTTAGGATGATAGGGTGATGCAATTCTATGGTTAACATCATACTTAGCAAGCATCTTATGGAAAGCACCATGAATAAAGTGTGAACCACCATCAGTCATTAAATACCTAGGGACTCCAAACCTTGGGAAATTAACTTCCTTAAGCATTTTAATAGAGGTGTTGTGATCAGCACTACTAGTTGGAATAGCTTCTACCCATTTAGTAACATAATCAACAGCAACCAAAATATGTGTATACCCATTAGAGGAAGGAAAAGGTCTCATGTAATCAAATCTTCAAACATCAAATGGTTCAACAGCAAGTGAATAATTCATAGGCATTTCTTGACGCTTACTAATATTACCTATTCTTTGACATTCATCACAAGAAGATACAAACTTACGTGCATCCTTGAAGAGAGTAGGCCAATAAAATCCAGATTTCAACACCTTGTGAGCAGTTATGTCTCCAGCGTGATGCCCTCCATAAGCCTCGAGTGACATTTCCGTAGGATTTTCCCTATTCATGCCCAGGGACACAACGTCTAATAATACCATCTACTCCTTTATAAAGATGTGGGTCATCCCAAAAGTAATGTCTTAAATCATAGAAGAATTTTTTTTCTTTTGTTGGTATGTAAAGCTAGGAAGAAGATGAGGGCATCGTGGACTAAGGGGTCCTCGGGTGTCCGGTCTGTTATCCATGGGCCGGACTGATGGGCTATGAAGATACAAAGACCGAAGACTCTACCCGTGTCCAGATGAGACTCTCCTTGGCGTGGAAGGAAATCTTGGCGACCAAATATGAAGATTCCTTCCACTGTAACTGACTTTATGTAAGCCTAGATCCCTCCGGTGTCTATATAAACCGGGGGGCTAGATCCTTAGAGAAAAAGGGTAAGACAATCATTATCTGATAGGCTAGACTTCTAGGGTTTTAGCCATTACGATCACTTGGTAGATCAACTCTTGTAACCCCCATATTCATCAATATTAATCTAGCAGGACATAGGGCTTTACCTCCATCGAGAGGGCCCGAACCTGGGTAAACATTGTGTTCCCTATCTCCTGTTACCATCAACCTCAGACGCACAGTTCGGGACCCCCTACCCGAGATCCGCCGGATTTGACACCGACATTAGTGCTTTCATTGAGAGTTCCGCTGTATCGCCACCAAGAGGTTCGATGGCCCCGTCAATCATCCACAGCAACATTGTCCAGGGAGAAACCTTCCTCCCTGGACAGATCTTCGTGTTCGGTGGCTTCGCACTATGGGCCAACTCGCTTGGCCATCTAGAGCAGATTAATAGCTATGCCCCTGACCACCAGGTCAGATTTGGAAGCTTGAACTATGCCGCGTACATCCGCGGAGACTTGATCTTCGACGGATTCGTGACCGCGGCAGTAGCCGCTCCCTGTCACCACGATGAACATGACTTAAATCTATCATCGAACCAGACCCAGGAGATGGAACCTACAACTACTCCGGCTCTAGATCCGGAGCAGATCACGCCATCCGAGGACGGGAGGCTCATCCCCGCCATGGAGGCCGCAGACTCAGCGGCGTTGGAGCCGCACACAGACCCAACATCAAGTGAGATCTGTGTTGCCAAAACCTCGGACACGTTTCCGGCTTCAGGTTCCGAGGCATGTGCATCCGCGCACGATGAGCTTAATCGGGCGTCGATCATTGAATTCAGCTTCGTAGACATCTTCCGGTACTCACCTTTAGGCGATGTGCTAAACTCATTAAAAACACTCTCCCTAGTGGGGGACTCACAACCGAATTATATCCAATTGAAACTAGAGGCCGATGACGGAGAATTTCACTTCCCACCCCACGCCCACTTAATAGCCACTATCGAAGACCTGACTGACATGCTCGATTACGGCTCCGATGAGATTGATGGTATGGACGACGCCGTCGGAGAAGAAGAGGCCCAAAACCCGCCGTTTACCGGACGCTGGACGGCCACTTCCTCATATGACGTATACATGGTGGATGCACCAAAAGAGAATAGCGGCAATGACAAGGAAGATCAGTTGAGGATAAACCTCCCGAGATACAACCAAAGCACCGACGTCAGCGGTGCCGCTCTAAGTCACGCCGCAGCAAAGACAACCAACACCAGCACAGGAGAAGATAACACTCCAGATGGTGCCGAAGACAATGAAGAGCCCGTTGAGGCAACTGCCGAACAAAATGAACAGGAAGACAGGCAAGTTAGCCCTGGTGAACAGGCCACGCACGAAGACTCGGAGGACAGTAATTATCTTCCGCTCTCTGAGGATGAGGCGAGCCTCGGCACTAAGGATTTTATCGTGCCTAAGGAACCTCTCGAGCAGGAGCGCTTCAAGCGCCAGCTAATAGCCACTGCAAGGAGCCTGAAAAAGAAGCAGCAATAGCTTCAAGCTGATCAAGACCTACTCAATGACAGATGGACTAACGTCCTGGAAGTCGAGGAATACGGCCTCAAGCGACCACTCAAAAGTTACCCGAAGCGCAAATTACTACCTCAATTCGATGACGAGGCACTGGGGCCCGTGCCATCAGCGCACCATGCGGCTGACCGACCGCCACGCGGCTGGGACAAAGTGACAACACAAGCCGAACGCCAGCCCGCCTTACCTTGCCGTAAAGGCAGAGAGAAAACTGCTCAGGGATACACATATGATCTCCGACAGGGCCTGAATAATAAAACAGGTCCAGCCAGATCGATCTACGAATCACGGGGGCGTGCCTCGACACGCGACGACGACTATCATGCCGAACATGGCAAGTACAATTACATCCGAGCCGAAAGCCGCAGATGGACTCCATCCGAACTATGTCACGAACTAGCCCAATATAGAGGCGCCGCACACCCTCTCGCTTCACTGTTGAAGTCATGGAACATGAATTCCCAGAAGGGTTCAGACCCGTGAATATCAAATCATACGGTGGAACCACAGACCCCGCGGTATGGATTGAAGACTTCATTCTCCATATTCATATGGCCCGTGGCGATGACCTTCATGCCATTAAATACCTCCCCCTAAAACTCAAAGGGCCAGCCCGGCACTAGCTGAATAGCCTGCCCGAAAATTCCATTGGCAGCTGGGAGGACTTGGAAGAAGCCTTCCTTGACAACTTCCAAGGTACATATGTTCGACCTCCGGATGCCGATGACTTAAGTCACATAATTCAACAGCTCGGAGAGTCGGCCAGGAAACTCTGGACTAGGTTCCTAACTAAAAAGAACCAGATCATCGACTATACAGATGCCGAAGCCTTGGCGGCCTTCAAACACAGCATCTAGGATGAATGGCTCGCCCGACACCTTGGCCAAGAGAAATTGAAGTCCATGGCAGCCCTTACGGCACTTATGACCCGCTTTGGCCCGGGCGAAGATAGCTGGCTAGCTCGTAGCAATAATAGGGCAAGCGTACCTAGCACCGTGGAAGCCAAGAATAGCAACGGCAAGCCCCGACGCAACAGACACAAGCGTCGAAACAATGGTGACAATATCGACGACATGGCGGTCAACGCCGGATTCAGCGGCTCCAAGTCCGGCCAGCGGAAGAAGCCGTTCAAAAGGAACAATTCGGGCCCATCCATCTTGGACCGCATACCCGAGCGCCCATGCCAGATACACGGCACTCCTGACAAACCAACCAATCACAACAACAGAGACCGTTGGGTTTTTAAACAGGCCGGCAAGTTAAATGCCGAGAACAAGGAAAAGGGGTTGCAAAGCGAAGACGATGACGAGGAGCCCTGGCCACCAAACACAGGGGGATAGAAGAAGTCCCCCCTCCCCCCAAGTTAAAAAAGTAAACATGATATACGCTACCCATATCCCCAAGGGAGAACGCAAGCGCGCGCTCAGGGACGTCTACGCGATGGAGCCAGTCGTCCCAAAGTTCAACCCATGGTCTTCCTGCCCAATCACTTTTGATCGCAGGGACCATCCAACCAGTATCCATCATGGCGGTTCAGCCGCGCTGGTCCTCGAACCAATCATTGATAGATTTCACCTAACGCGAGTCCTCATGGATGGTGGTAGCAGCCTGAACCTTCTCTATCAGGATACAGCATGCAAAATGGGCATTAATCCATCAAGAATTAAGGCCACAAAGACTACCTTTAAAGGAGTCATACCAGGTGTAGAGGCCCGCCGTACGGGCTCAATCACACTAGAGGTTGTCTTCGGATCTCCGAACAATTTCCGAAGCGAAGAGCTAATCTTCGATATCGTCCCCTTTCGCAGCGGCTATCGCACACTGCTCGGATGAACCGCATTTGCATGCTTCAATGCGGTGCCACACTATGCTTATCTTAAGCTCAAGATGCCCGGCCTACGCGGCGTCGTAACAGTCAATGGGAACACGGAACGCTCCCTCCGTACCGAGGAGCACACCGCCGCATTAGCAGTAGAAGTACAGAGTGGCCTCTTCAAGAAGAACCTTAATTCGCCGGCCGAACTCCCGAACACTGTCAAACGAGTCTGGACTACTCTACAGCAGGACATCCCAGCTCGTCAAGAGCTCGACTAGCAACTCGGCCTCCGTCCCCGTCCCAACCAAGAAGCGGCATTCGTACCGCGCATACATAACTACGCACTCAAAATACATAGATGGAGGCATAACTATCTTGCGATCCATAATACAGATTGACCGCTCCTGGACACACATACTTTCCATTTTTCCTTTTTATCCTTTTCAGGTCCTTTTTCGCAGGTTTCTTCTGACGACAAGATCATCGGTCCTCTCGGCAGGACGGATACACCAAGATGGCAAGAAGCACTGGCGTACAAGGGAATCCCTAGATGGTCTCTTTAAAGATCACTCTACCTGCCTTCAGGACCCGCACGCAGCTGTCCCTTGGTTACGGCATGTTAAATAGTCCGTTTGCTTATCGCACCACTTGTACAAATACGCTTTGACGTATTAATCAAACTATAACGGAAATAGTTTGCGGCCCAACTTCTGTCGCATTGGCTTACTACCCTTTTATTTTTCCTCTTTCTTTGAGGATTTTCTCACAATTGCGACCGTACACTTTGGTACGCTTTAACCTGCCAGGGGCTTCATTGCGACCCATAATACGGCAACAAAGTCCGAACACTTTCTACAACACAGTTTGGCACCACGAATTTAGCATTATATGCATTGGCTCCGAATCATGTCTTTGGTCAATAGCTGGGTTGCCCGGCTCCTGTGCTTCCTTCCTTACATTTCGTTATACCAGCTAGCGTAGTAAAGGGAGAACTATTGTGATTGTGTCCTGGTTCATCCGAATGAGCACCTCAGTAGAGAAAGCTGAAAACTGACTGTCATGATGCGGCGAGAGCCGGTCAGCTCTTCGGAGGGTTCAAATCTTTAGCGATTTTTTCCGCATTATGCGATGAATCGGCCTTTTACCCGATTAGGTGATTATAGTACCCTAGTTCGGACACTAGGGGATGCGCCTAAAATTTTAATTATAGAACTCCTATGGCTAAGTAAGGGTGATACAGCCACATAGTCCAATTGCCTGGTTCGTTGTGCTAAACACCTCCTTCAAGGACCAAACAAATTGGATCAAGAGTGTTTAGATTCCATCCCGAACACTCCCGTACTACCTACGTGGGGCTGAAGCCGACGATTGGCAACTCCCAAAATTTCATAAACACGGCTGCACATGAGGTAAAATATTAAACAAACATTATATTACATAGCCAAACTTGTTTTTATACAGGGTGAGACGATATAACCGTATTCATTCAAAGATTACATCCTTCGCACACTACTTCGCCACAATGCGGGATCCCTCAAGGACTTCGCTAAAATATCGCTTGGGCGTGTGGTACTCCTTGCCCACAGGCGGTCCTTCGGTCACGACTGTGGCTACCTTCATCTTCGCCCACTGCATCTTGACACGGGCGAAGGTCATCCGCGCACCTTCGATACAAACCGACCGCTTGTTGGCATCAAGCCGAGGGCAGGCATCGACTAGCCGCTTCACGAGACCGAAGTAGCTGCTGGGGATAACTTTGGCTGGCTACAGTCGGACTATCAAGTCCTTCATGGCCAGTTCGGCCACCCTATGCAGCTCGACCAGCTGTTTTAGCTGGTCGCTCAAGGGCACCGGATGTTCTGGCACAAGGTATTGCGACCATAACAGCTTCTCCATCGAGCTCCCCTCTCAGGCTCGGAAGAATTTAGTAGCGTCAGAAATGCTGCATGGTAGATCCGCAAACGACCCTGGAGAACTCCAAATACGGGTGAGTAAGAGATATCTCTTCTCCACATACTTGCTTTGCATAATAAAAGCCTTGCCTGCCGCGATCTTGTTGGCTCCTGGATTTCTTGGAGGGCACCTTGAGCTTCGGTCCGGGCCTCTTGTGCGCTCTGGCGGGCCTTCTCAAGTTCGGATTCTTGGTCCGCATATTGACGCTCGAAGGACTCGTATTTCTTTGAAGCATCCCGGAGCTCCTGCTAGACCTCCCTAACCCTGGCCTAATGTTGGGGAACGCAGTAATTTCAAAAAAATTCCTACGCACACGCAAGATCATGGTGATGCATCACAACGAGAGGGGAGAGTGTCATCCACGGACCCTCTTAGACCGTTAAACGGAAGCGTTATGACAACGCGGTTGATGTAGTCGTACGTCTTCATGATCGACCGGTCCTCAGTACTGAACGTACGACACCTCCGTGTTCAGCACATGTTCAGCTCAGTGACGTCCCGCGAACTCATGATCCAGTAAAGCTCGGGGAAGAGTTTCGTCAGCACGATGGCATGGTGACGATGTTGATGAAGCTAGCATTGCAGGGCTTTGCCTAAGCACCGCTACAGTATGACCGAGGTGGATTATGGTGGAGGGGGCACCGCACACGGCTGGGAGAGATGAATGATCAACTTGTGTGTCTAGAGGTGCCCCCTGCCCCCATATATAAAGGAGCAAGGGGGGAGGCCGACCGGCCCTAGAGGGTGCACCAGGAGGAGGAATCCTCCTCCTAGTAGGAGTAGGATTCCCCTCTTTCCTACTCCTACTAGGAGGGGAAAAGGAAGGGGGAGAAGGAGAAGGAAAGGGGGGCGCTGCCCCCCCTCTCCTAGTCCAATTCAGACCAGAGGGACAGGGGGCGTGTGGCCTGCCCTGGCCGGCCCCTCTCTCTCTCCACTAGGGCCCAACAAGGCCCATTAACCCCCCGGGGGTTCCGGTAACCCCTCCGGCACTCCGGTAAAATCCCGATTTCACCCAGAACTCTTCCGATGTCCAAGTGTAGGCTTCCAATATATCAATCTTTATGTCTCGACCATTTCGAGACTCATCGTCATGTCTGTGATCATATCTAGGACTCCGAGCTACCTTTGGTACATCAAAACATATAAACTCATAATACTGATCGTCATAGAACTTTAAGCGTGCGGACCCTACGGGTTCGAGAACTATGTAGACATGACTGAGACATGTCTCCGGTCAATAACCAATAGCGGAACCTAGATGCTCATATTGGTTCCTACATATTCTACGAAGATCTTTATCGGTCAAACCGCATAACAATCTACGTTGTTCCCTTTGTCATCGGTATGTTACTTGCTCGAGATTCAATCGTTGGTATCCCAATACCTAGCTCAATCTCGTTACCAGCAAGTATCTTTACTCGTTCCGTAATGCAACATCCCGCAACTAACTCATTAGTCACATTGCTTGCAAGTCTTACAGTGATGTGCATTACCGAGAGGGCCCAGATATACCTCTCCGACAATCGGAGTGACAAACCCTATTCTTGATCTATGCCAACTCCACGAACACCATCAGAGACACCTGTAGAGCACCTATATAATCACCCAGTTACATTGTGACGTTTGGTAGCACACAAAGTGTTCCTCCGGTATTCGGGAGTTGCATAATCTCATAGTCATAGGAACATGTATAAGTCATGAAGAAAGCAATAGCAGTAAACTTAAACGATCAAGTGCTAAGCTAACGAAATGGGTCAAGTCAATCACATCATTCTCCTAATGATGTGATCCCGTTGATCAAATAACTACTCATGTCTATGGCTAGGAAACTTAACCATCTTTGATCAATGAGCTAGTCAAGTAGAGGCATACTAGTGACACTATGTTTGTTTATGTATTCACACATGTATTATGTTTCTAGTTAATACAATTCTAGCATGAATAATAAACATTTATCATGAAATAAGGAAATAAATAATAACTTTATTATTGGCTCTAGGGCATATTTCCTTCAGTCTCCCACTTGCACTAGAGTCAATAATCTAGATTACACAGTAATGATTCTAACAGCCATTGTCGTGGATTTGTCATAGCAAATGTTCTCGTGGAAGGGACTTAGTCGTGAGGCCAACACATCTATGTGGTAGCTTGAGAGGGGTTGAGTGGGATGAGAGACGCGAGGTTTTTACCCAGGTTCGGCTCCTCACGGTGAAGGTAAAAGCCTACATCCCGCTTCATTGATATTGATGATGATGAACATGATTACGAGGGTGCTATATCTCGAGAGCTATTGACTTGTCCGTCTATCTAGACTTATGAAACTTGTGAAAACATGTCCCTCTTGGGGAGCCCTGCCCCTCCTTATATATGTTGAAGGGGCGGCTTACATGACTAGTCCTATTAGGATTAGGATTACTCTATTACAAGTGGAGTCCTTGTCTTGCTTCCTTTGTAGGAGAATATTCCTTATGCCTTTCATGTTAAGCCGTCCCACCATGGCATGAGCCGGCCTTCCATGAACCGCCTTCTGGGCCTCCAGGTCTTGTCGCTCTTCTGACCCGCCTGCCGGGTCACTAATGAACTGCCAGCCCTGGGCGGGTTACTAGTTAGTAGCCGGGTCAGGGCAGGTCACCAGTAAGTCGCCAAGTCCGGCCGGCTCATATATTCGGCCGGGTCATACAGCGGGGTATATCCCCTACATTAGCCCCCAGTTTAATTTGGATTTATCCATGTTAAACTCATCCTGCAAATTAAACACAAGAACATATTTGATAGGTTGCACTCCGGGTTAAAAGTTCTCGTAAGCCGGCACCTGATCATCCTTAAGTCCTTGTGATTTCCTCCTTCTAGAAAGTCCGGGTCAATAGACCAGCTTCATAATCAATTTGCTGACATTGGCTTCTCACAGAAATATTGTGAAGAATAATTCATTTGATTCAGCTCCCAATGCTTAAAAATATTGGTCTTGAAATACTCATCTGGTTTTCAGCCGGCTTGAAGATGTAGAACTTGCCGAGCTATGATTTCCAAAAATCGTTGGGTCATACAATTGATCTTCCTGATTTACTCAAAATTGAGAATTTGACGATGTTCCTCCTTTATATGCATATTATGTAGCCCCCAAGTCTTAAGAGGAGAACATAGTGATAGTTAAGACTTGCTTTAATATAAATGTTGCAACCTTTGAGGAAATCCAGATTGTTCATCTCAGCCACTAGTAAAAACTGAATATTCCATATATGTAGCCCGCAAGTGCCGGGTTGTCATGCTTGCAGCAACTTGGGACTTGAAATTGCCTGATGCCCATAAAAACTTCAACTAGTGTAGCCCCCAAGGGCCTAGTCATTATGCAATAATGAGCAGGGGCTTTGTAGATATGTAAACTTTGAACAACAACATGTAGCCCCCAAGGGCCGGCTCAGCAAGATAATACTGAGCTGGGACTTTATATATACTTCATTGAAAATAACATCATATGATGTAACCCCACCATGAGGCCTGAATCCATGTCCACAAGGTTAAGATTCTTGTCCTCTGAGCAATGAACCCTTCAATATAATGGACTAAGGCTTGTGTACCTTGAATTTTTGACAGGAGCAATTGGTAGCCCCCAAGGGCCAGCTCATTACAATGTGATGAGTCAGGTCTTCAATAAGGTGATCAAAAAATGACTTTGCATTGGCCCCCAAGTGCCATGGCGTATGCTGGCAGTGACATGGGACTTGTATATTTGATGTAATCTCAACTTTGAATATTGTAGCCCCCAAGTGTCGGGTCGTAAGCCTGCAGCAACTCGAGACTATTCCTTCCATTATAGAATAAATCATATCCATTGATAAGATAATAGCCATTGTGCTAAAGCGACTTTGAAAACCTCAATCATAGTATTGGTTATTGATAACCATGATAAAAATCCAGCCATGTTTGGATATTAAAGATTTGAATAATATAACCTGGTTTGAAAACCGATTCTGCCATATAAACCGGTATATCCCTGCACATATGATACATGCTATGATGATGTAATGATGATGCAATGTATGATGCAATATATGATGATGCGTGTGTATGATGCAATATATGATGATGCATGTGTATGATGCAATGTATGTGTATGATAACAGAATACTTCAATGAAACTAGCATGATAGCCACTGGAGTATCCTCGCTTTCTGTAAGCCGGCTCTCACATGACCCAATCGATGTTTGAACCTGGATAAGTTCAGATATGACCTATCGAGAGTACGCGAGGTCGCAGTAGCATCAAGCAAACAGGCAGGTTTAACCAAGTTTCAATGAAGGCGACTTAGTAGCCTGGGTTCATCCTGACTATCTGTAAGCCGTGCTCTCACATGACAAACCGGCATTTTAACCTTAACAAGCTCAGATCTTGGTCGAATACGCCGTAAAGACTGATCGTTAAGAATTCAGCGGGTCAATCAGGATTACCTAATGGAGTTGAAGTAGCTGGTTACAGGTAGGATGACCCAGAAAGGTTATCTTCTCTTTGATAGAATACGCCTATGTTTGAACAAACCTGGTCAAGAGGGTAGTAACGCTATGTTATGTTTGGTCGAATACGCCTATGTTTGAATAGGAAGCCCCCAAGTGACATACTGACAATTTGTGCTCGTCGGGGACCTATGTTTGAGCTGTGCTATGCATCCAAAGTCCTGGGGTTCTTGAATTTGCTGAAACCGGCAAGACTTGTTGAGTCATATTATTGTAGCCCCCTAGTCTTAAGATGACTCGAGGAGTTGGCTTGAGATTCTCCAGACTTGACCATAACATAAGATGTATATCATTGGCATTGATAACTCGGTGTGAATTCACAGAAGGTTGAGGTGATTGCGGCGGGTTATAAATGATCCCGTATGAGCCGTGTGAGCAACTCGGCCAATGGTTCATCCCAACTGGCTGTTTGAAATTAACCAAACTGTAGTGGCGGCGACTTGTGCGCCTGCCCATTGAGCCATCCAGTGCAGACGGCGGCTGATAACATATGATAATTTGCCTCCAATTTGTTGAAAGAAAACCGGGCTACCCGAGCAGTGACTGGCTTTATACTTAATAAACAGCTCATGCAGACAGGTGCGGCCTGGTGTGTTCATGTAGACACGCCGCGAGAGAAGGACGGTAAAAACGACCGCGGTTTCAGAGGTAGCACAGATTGATGAGTCGGCCGCGGTGTTGCAAGCTGGCGCGAACGAGCGAGTTAATCGCGGGCGCGGTAACCCGCATGAACGGGCGAGTCGATGTAGACCGGGCCACAGGGACGACGGCCTGCAAACACCCGTTGAACAGCAAGCGGGCGCAGACGATGGTGCACGACAATGCTAACGCGCACTCCATAGACACGGCATGACACCATCTTTACAATGAATCATTATCCTGCAAAAAATATATATTGCCTACCAGAGTAATTGTTTCTTTGACGAAAACAATATGCGCTAATAAAATAAACTTTAGATGGATTTCACCTAACTCGTCCGGACAATAAATGAGTCTGCTGTGGCATTGTAAGCCGATGCGGACGGGCGAGTTAATCGCAGGCGCGGTAAGCCTCGCAGACGAGCAAAGTTGATGTAGACCGGGCCACTGGAACGGCGACTTATGTACGTCCGCTCTTATGGTAGCGTGGCACAGACGAAAAACCGATGTAGAACATTGCCAGCGCATGCTCCGTACCCCGCAGTATAATGCCTCATTTATAATGAATAATTGTCCCATGAAGCAATATTGCAGACCAAGGCAAAGATAAAATGTTCGACAAAAGCAATATATGCTAATAAAACAAATTTGGATGGATATCACCTGATTTGCTCGTATGCTAGATGATCCGTATGTGACATCCGTAGATAACCTTTCAGTACTGTTGCTGAATTTCATTTGATCCTTATATGCATCCAAAGGTTTTTTCGCTGATCGCCTCGAGGTCCTCGCAAGATGCTGTCGTAGCTCTTATCCTTTATATCTTGCTGATCCTTTAATAAATACTTTAGCCAGATGACCTCATGCATTAATACTGGTCTTTATCTCTCGATGTCAGTTATGCACAAGTTGTAATATCTGACGCCGTGGCGACACGGCATGACACCAATGCATGCGTTCTTGTGATCCGTTGTGTCCGATTGAACAAGGTGACGCAGATATAGGTGCCGTAGGTTTTTGAACTGGATCGACTCACAAGAGAGCAACAACACATGTACATTCAACAGGGCATCTCCAGCCGTGTCTCAGGAAGGCTTCCCCAGGCGTTTTTTTGCGCCGGCGCCGAAAAATCGGCCCAGGAGCCCGATTTTCGCCGGCCTGGGCCGAAAACAGCGCAGGCGGACCCAGACCGAACCCGGCACGCTGGGGGCGCCCGGGAGCGCCGAGGCGAACTGTTTTGGCGTGAAAGAGCCGCGGGCCCACCACGTCAGGGACACGGCTCTCTTCTCGCCCCTTCGTCGTCCTAATCTTCTCGTTTCCCATGGCGAATCAATGCCAAAGCTGCCGCGCGCTACCGCGCGCTGCCGTGCCGATCAGCCTACGCCATTGATGCCTCACGGACGGCGCAGTGAAGACCGTATAACGAGCGTCCCTCGCCCTTCCTTGCCCGCCACGCGTACACACGGCGGCACGCGCACGGGCGGCGCCTCGGCCTATATAAGACGCGCCCCAGCGCACTCGGCGACTCGCACTCTCTCGCCGTCGTCGTTCCTCCCTCTCCTCTCTCTCACCGTCTCCAGTTCAACACACCCATGGCCGAGCGCTTCCCAGCCGATGGCGCGGCGGCGAACGGCTTCGGCCGCCACCATCTTCATGAGGACGAGGCTCGCCTCCTTTTTGAGGCCGAGTACCCGGTCCCGCCGGACATGCGGGTGCCCGGGGCGTGGAGGATCAGCGCCGGCGGCATGCCGGTGCCCCCGGTACCCACCGGCGCGGCGTGCGGAGATCCCAGGCATCCGCTCGTCCCTGCCGCGTGCGGCGAGGGAGGGGCCACGGTACGTCCCCGACAGCCCGCTCTGGGAGCCCTATTTCCGCCGATGTCACGCCGAGCAGCTCGAGGCCACCAACGGCGTCGTGCCCTCCGGCAGGCTCAACGCCGCCGGCCGGCGTCGGTGGTGGGGCGTGCCCGGGCGCACGTTGGAGGCCGTCCTCGAGTACATCGAGGGCGGCAACACGCCGCGCCTCGAGTACCCCGCTCCCCCGTCCTTTTCACGCCGCCGGGGAAGCTCCTGGACGCCGAGGTGCATGGAGACTGGGGGGTCCTCCTGCCCGTCCGGCGGCTCTCCCTGCCTCCACCTCCGCCCCGTCAAGCCGGAGCCCCAGGACACGCCTGTCAGCGCACGCACCCGCAGCTCCGGCGTCCGCATCGGTGACAACGCCTCCCCCACCGGCCGCTTCGTCCTCGTCGAGCCCAAGCCGGAGCCCGGCCTCCCCTCGGAGTACGAGGAGATAGCCCGGCGCGGCTTCTCCGATGAGGACGCCCTGTGGTGGGTGCGAGGAGATAGTCCGGCAGCGCCGGGCCCTAGAGGAGATCGCCGCCCGCAAGCGTGGGCGCGAGGACGAGCACGGCATCGTGGTCCTCGACAGCGACGATGACGACGACGCCCCCGGACCGTCCAACCCGCCGCGCCAACCGGGGGAGGGATGCAGCAGGGACGGCGGAGGCGTAGGCGGGGGCGGCGGCGACAACGACGACGGCGGTGACTACACGCGGTTCTACAGCCTCCTCGGCATGTAGAACCGCGTGGGCGGGCGACGAGGGAGACGGCGGGATAGCCCGCGGTAGTTTTTTTTGTAAAATATGTTTAAATTTGAACGAACTCGCCCGTATTTGCGTTGTGTTTGCGCCGAATTTGAACACTTTAAAAACCCATAGGGGCCGCGACTGGGGGGCATCACGCCCCCAGTGCGCGGTTTAGCGCCGGTGCGGCTTAGGGACGATTTTTTGCCCCTCCTGAGAGGCCAACAACTAGAGATACCCTAAGCAAACTGACATCCAAGTTGATTGATCAACAATAATCACCATTCATAGCCGTACGTGCAACTTGCTAATATAGTACTCAACAGACCCTTCTCTGCTTTGTATCTCCTTCCTTAGCAAACTATTGTATCAGGGGCGCTCAAAACTAGCTCACGGACGAGCTTCAGAAGAAGGGAAGGGGCGGGAACGCCGCGGCCCAAGATAATCCGCGGGCAGCCAGCGCGACGGCTCAGAACGGCAGCAGTGACCCAGTGCCAGCCGGAGGAGGGCAAGATGGCTGGTGGGCCAGCCATCACGGGCGTGGAGCAGCTCAGAGGGGCGGCTCAAAGGCCCGCGAGGCAAGGCCATGGAAATGAAGACGGCCAACGACTTGATGAGGTGATGATACAGCGGAGGCAGGCTGCAGCGAAGGCAGCGGTTACGGGCACAGGCGGCTCAAGGCAAGGCCAGCAGAGGTGGCACGGGGTCACGGGGGCAGCGCGGCAGCTCAGCAAGGACTAGCGGATCTGGCCGCTGGGCCTCACGCATGCGGGCGTAGGAGTCCAGATCATGGCTGGCTCCGTTTCCGGATCATGGCTTCCCCTGGCGCAGTCCGACTTGATCCCAATATTTTCCCATGCTCTACACAGCCACCGCGTAGTACTCTTGCCCTTATTGGACCATCAACAATAATTTTCCTACAAGCACGAAGACCTTGATTTGCTCCGCGTGTACTGCTTCAACTACTAGTTTATCATAATAAGAGGATCAGATTCCAACGCAGCCATACGTCCACTTGATTTCTTTATACAAACTGCAATTTTGAGTGAGGAAAACTGATGACACCAGGTGTGATGGCACTCGTAGCCCCTGGCCTCATCCGCGTGCTCTCTGGAATTAAACGCCAGAGGAAAAATAGACCTCCGAACTAGATTTGGACACGGACGACGGAGCAGAAAAAACCTGTCGGTCTCGGTGACTTGAACTTGTGTCGATTTGATCTGGCGTACGTCTTCGACTTGCGGCATCGGCGGCGTCGTACTCTAACAGTTCCAAAGTAAATCACAATTCCTATTACCAAGAGTGAATATGCCGGATCTTTTCCATCTGACAAAATCGTGAGCTTCTCGAAACCCTAGTTAAGGATTCCTCCAAGAACTCAACATCATCGTGCACGAGGCCCATGGTGGAGGCCAACTGTCGTGGATTTGTCACGGCAGATGTCCTCGTGGAAAGGACTTAGTCGTGAGGCCAACGCATCCATGTGGTAGCTTGAGAGGGGTTGAGTGGGGCGAGAGACGCGAGGTTTTTACCCAGATTCGGCCCCTCATGATGAAGGTAAAAGCCTACATCCTGCTTCATTGATATTGATGATGGTGAACATGATTACAAGGGTGCTTTATCTCAAAAGCTATTGACTTGTCCGTCTATCTAGACTTATGAAACTTGTGAAAACCTGTCCCTCTTGATGAGCCCTGCCCCTCCTTATATATGTTGAAGGGGCGGCTTACATGACTAGTCCTATTAGGATTAGGATTACTCTATTACAAGTGAAGTCATAGTCTTGCTTCCTTTGTAGGAGAATATTCCTTATGCCTTTCATCTTAAGCCGTCCCACCATGGCACGAGCTGGCCTTCTATGAACCGCCTTCTGGGCCTCCAGGTCTTGTCACTCTTCTGACCCGCCTGCCGGGTCACTAATGAACCGCCAGCCGTGGGCGGGTTACTAGTCAGTAGCCGGGTCAGGACAGGTCACCAGTAAGTCGCCAAGTCCGGCCGGCTCATATATCCGGCCGGGTCATACCGCGGGGTATATCCCCGACATCAATGGAGTCTTGGTGCTGATCATGTTTTGCTCGTGGAAGAGGCTTAGTCAGCGGGTCTGCAACATTCAGATCCGTATGTATCTTGCATATCTCTATGTCTCCCACCTGGACTTGATCCCGGATGGAATTGAAGTGTCTCTTGATGTGTTTGGTTCTCTTGTGAAATCTAGATTCCTTTGCCAAGGCAATTGCACCAGTATTATCACAAAAGATTTTCATTGGACCCAATGCACTAGGTATGACACCTAGATCAGATATAAACTCCTTCATCCAGACTCCTTCATTTGCTGCTTCTGAAGCAGCTATGTACTCTGCTTCACATGTAGATCCCGCCACGATGCTTTGTTTAGAACTGCTCCAACTGACAGCTCCACCGTTCAATATAAACACGTATCCGGTTTGCGATTTAGAATCGTCCGGATCAGTGTCAAAGCTTGCATCGACGTAACCATTTACGACGAGCTCTTTGTCGTCTCCATAAACAAGAAGCATATCCTTAGTCCTTTTTCAGGTATTTCTGGATCTTCTTGACCACTGTCCAGTGATCCACTCCTGGATTACTTTGGTACCTCCCTGCTAAACTAATAGCAAGGCACACATCAGGTCTGGTACACAACATTGCATACATGATAGAGCCTATGGCTGAAGCATAGGGAACACTTTTCATTTTCTCCCTATCTTCTGCAGTGGTCAGGCATTGAGTCTTACTCAACTTCACACCTTGTAAAACAGGCAAGGACCCTTTCTTAGCTTGATCCATTTTGAACTTCTTCAAAACTTTATCAAGGTATGTGCTTTGTAAAAGTCCAATTAAGCGTCCTGATCTATCTCTATAAATCTTGATGCCTAATACATAAGCAACTTCACCAAGGTCTTTCATTGAAAAACTCTTATTCAAGTATCCTTTTATGCTATCCATAAATTCTATATCATTTCCAATCAACAATATGTCATCCACATATAATATTAGAAATGCTACAGAGCTCCCACTCACTTTCTTGTAAATACAGGCTTCTCCAAAAGTCTGTATAAAACCATATGCTTTGATCACACTATCAAAACATTTATTCCAACTCCGAGATGCTTGCACAAGTCCATAAATGGATCGCTGGAGCTTGCACACTTTGTTAGTACCCTTTGGATCGATAAAACCTTCAGGTTGCATCATATACAACTCTTCTTCCAGAAATCCATTCAGGAATGCAGTCTTTACATCCATTTGCCAAATTTCATAATCATAAAATGCGGCAATTGCTAACATGATTCGGACGGACTTAAGCATCGCTACGGGTGAGAAGGTCTCATCATAGTCAACTCCTTGAACTTGTCAAAAACCTTTTGCAACAAGCCGAGCTTTGTAGACAGTAACATTACCGTCAGCGTCAGTCTTCTTCTTGAAGATCCATTTATTCTCGATGGCTTGCCGATCATCGGGCAAGTCAACCAAAGTCTACACTTTGTTCTCATACATGGATCTCATCTCAGATTTCATGGCTTCAAGCCATTTTGCAGAATCTGGGCTCATCATCGCTTCCTCATAGTTCGTAGGTTCGTCATGGTCAAGTAACATGACCTCTAGAACAGGATTACCGTACCACTCTAGTGCGGATCTTACTCTGGTTGACCTTCGAGGTTCAGTAGTAACTTGATCTGAAGTTTCATGATCATAATCATTATCTTCCTCACTAATTGGTGTAGGTGTCACAGGAACCAGTTTCTGTGATGAACTACTCTCTAATAAGCAAGCAGGTACAGTTACCTCATCAAGTTCTACTTTCCTCCCACTCACTTCTTTCGAGAGAAACTCCTTCTCTAGAAAGGATCCATTCTTAGCAACAAATGTCTTGCCTTTGGATCTGGGATAGAAGGTGTACCCAACAGTCTCCTTTGGGTATCCTATGAAGACACATTTCTCCGATTTGGGTTCGAGCTTATCAGGTTGAAGCTTTTTCACATAAGCATCGCAACCCCAAACTTTAAGAAATGACAACTTTGGTTTCTTTCCAAACCACAGTTCATAAGGTGTCGTCTCAACGGATTTCGATGGTGCCCTATTTAACGTGAATGCAGTCGTCTCTAAAGCATAACCCCAAAACGATAGCGGTAAATCAGTAAGAGACATCATAGATCGCACCATATCTAGTAAGGTACGATTACGATGTTCGGACACACCATTACGTTGTGGTGTTCCGGGTGGCGTGAGTTGTGAAACTATTCCATGTTGTTTCAAATGTAGACCAAACTCGTAACTCAAATATTCTCCTCCACTATCAGATCGTAGAAACTTTATTTTCTTGTTACAATGATTTTCCGCTTCACTCTGAAATTCTTTGAACTTTTCAAATGTTTCAGACTTATGTTTCATTAAGTAGATATACCCATATATGCTCAAATCATCTGTGAAGGTGAGAGAATAACGATACCCGCCGCGAGCCTCAACATTCATCGGACCACATACATCAGTATGTATGATTTCCGACAAGTTTGTTGCTCGCTCCATTGTTCCGGAGAACGGCGTTTTAGTCATCTTGCCCATGAGGCATGGTTCGCAAGTACTAAGTGATTCATAATCAAGTGATTCCAGAAGTCCATCAATATGGAGTTTCTTCATGCGCTTTACACCAATATGACCCAAATGGCAGTGCCACAAATAAGTTGCACTATCATTATTAACTCTGCATCTTTTGGCTTCAACATTATGAATCTGTGTATCACTATTATCGAGATTCAACACAAATAGACCACTCTTCAAGGTTGCATGACCATAAAAGATATTACTCATATAAATAGAACAACCATTATTCTCAGATTTAAATGAATAACCGTCTCGCATCAAACAAGATCCAGATATAATGTTCATGCTTAACGCTGGCACCAAATAACAATTATTTAGGTCTGAAACTAATCCCGAAGGTAGATGTAGAGGTAGCGTGCCGACTGCGATCACATCGACTTTGGAACCATTTCCCATGCGTATCGTCACCTCGTCCTTAGCCAGTCTTCGCTTAATCTATAGTCCCTGTTTCGAGTTGCAAATATTAGCGACAGAACCAGTATCGAATACCCAGGTGCTACTGCGAGCTCTAGTAAGGTACACATTAGTAACATGTATATCACATATACCTTTGTTCACCTTGCCATCCTTCTTATCTGCCAAATACTTGGGGTAGTTCCGCTTCAGTGACCAGTCCCTTTGCAGTAGAAGCACTCAGTCTCAGGCTTAGGTCCAGACTTGGGTTTCTTCTCTTGAGCAACAACTTGTTTGCCGTTCTTCTTGAAGTTCCCTTTCTTCTTCCCTTTACCTTTTTTCTTGAAACTGGTGGTCTTGTTGACCATCAACACTTGATGCTCCTTCTTGATTTCTACCTCCGCAGCCTTTAGCATTGCGAAGAGCTCGGGAATCTTCTTATCCATCCCTTGCATATTATAGTTCATCACGAAGCTCTTGTAGCTTGGTGGCAGTGATTCAAGAACTCTGTCAATGACAGTATCAACCGGAAGATTAACTCCCAGCTGAGTCAAGTGATTATGGTACCCAGACATTCTGAGTATATATTCACTGACAAAACTATTCTCATCCATCTTGCAGCTATAGAACTTATTGGAGACTTCATATCTCTCAACCCGGGCATTTGCTTGAAATATTAACTTCAACTCCTGGAACATCTCATATGCTCCATGACGTTCAAAACGTCGTTGAAGTCCAGGTTTTAAGCCGTAAAGCATGGCACACTGAACTATTGAGTAGTCATCAGCTTTGCTCTGCCAGACGTTCATAACATCTGGCGTTGCTCCTGCAGCGGGTTTGGCACCCAACGGTGCTTCCAGGACGTAATTCTTCTATGCAGCAATGAGGATAATCCTCAAGTTACGGACCCAGTCCGTGTAATTGCAACCATCATCTTTCAACTTTGCTTTCTCAAGGAACGCATTAAAATTCAACGGAACAACATCACGGGCCATCTATCTACAATAACATAGACAAGCAAAATACTATCAGGTACTAAGTTCATGATAAATTTAAGTTCAATTAATCATATTACTTAAGAACTCCCACTTAGATAGACATTCCTCTAATCATCTAAGTGATCACGTGATCCATATCAACTAAACCATAACCGATCATCACGTGAAATGGAGTAGTTTTCAATGGTGAACATCACTATGTTGATCATATCTACTATATGATTCACGCTCGACCTTTCGGTCTCAGTGATCCGAGGCCATATCTGCATATGCTAGGCTCGTCAAGTTTAACCCGAGTATTCTGCGTGTGTAAAACTGTCTTACACCCGTTGTAGATGAACGTTGAGCTTATCACACCCGATCATCACGTGGTGTCTCGGCACGATGAACTTTGGCAACGGTGCATACTCAGGGAGAACACTTTTACCTTGAAATTTACTGAGAGATCGTCTTATAATACTACCGTCAAACAAAGCAGAATAAGATGCATAAAGGATAAACATCACATGCAATCAATATAAGTGATATGATATGGCCATCATCATCTTGTGCCTTTGATCTCCATCTCCAAAGCACCGTCATGAGCACCATCATCACCGGCGCGACACCTTGATCTCCATCATAGCATCATTGTCGTCTCGCCAACTATTGCTACCGCTTAGTGATAAAGTAAAGCAATTACATGGCGATTGCATTGCATACAATAAAGCGACAACCATATGGTTCCTGCCAGTTGCCGATAACTCTGTTACAAAACATGACCATCTCATACAATAAATATAGCATCATGTCTTGACCATATCACATCACAACATGCCCTGCAAAAACAAGTTAGAGGTCCGCTACTTTGCTGTTGCAAGTTTTACATGGCTGCTACGGGCTGAGCAAGAACTGTTCTTACCTACGCATCAAAACCACAACGATAGTTCGTCAAGTTAGTGCTGTTTTAACCTTCTCAAGGATCGGGCGTAGCCACAGTCGGTTCAACTGAAGTTGGATAAACTGACACCCGCTAGCCGCCTATGTGCAAAGCACGTCGGTAGAACCAGTCTCGCGTAAGCGTACGCATAATGTCGGTCCGGGCCGCTTCATCTAACAATACCGCCGAACCAAAGTATGACATGCTGGTAAGCAGTATGAATTGTATCGCCCACAACTCACTTGTGTTCTACTCGTGCATATAACATCTACGTAATAACCTGGCTCTGATACCACTGTTGGGGAACGTAGTAATTTCAAAAAAATTCCTACGCACACGCAAGATCATGGTGACGCATAGCAACGAGAGGGGAGAGTGTCGTCCACGTACCCTCGTAGACCGTTAAGAGGAAGCATTGTGACAACACGGTTGATGTAGTCGTATGTCTTCACGATCGACCGATCCTCAGTACCGAACGTACGGCACCGCCGCGTTCAGCACACGTTCAGCTCGGTGACGTCCCGCGAACTCACGATCCAGTAAAGCTCGGGGAAGAGTTTCATCAGCACGACGGCGTGGTGACGATGTTGATGAAGCTACCGTTGTAGGGCTTCCCCTAAGCACCGCTATAGTATGACCGAGGTGGATTATGGTGGAGGGGGGCACCGCACATGGCTGGGAGAGATCAATGATCAACTTGTGTGTCTAGAGGTGCCCCTTGCCCTCATATATAAAGCAACAAGGGGGGGGGGGGGGCGGCCCTAGAGGGCGTGCCAGGAGGAGGAATCCTCCTCCTAGTAGGAGTAGGATTCCCCTCTTTCCTACTCCTACTAGGAGAGGAAAGGAAGGGGGAGAAGGAGAAGGAAACGGGGGCACCGCCCCCCTCTCCTATTCCAATTTGGACCAGAGGGGGAGGGGGCGCGGCCTGCCCTGGCCGGGCCCTCTCTCTCTCTCTCCACTAGGGCCCAACAAGGCCCATTAGCCCTCGAGGGTTCCGGTAACCCCTCCGGCACTCCGGTAAAATCCCAATTTCACCTGAACTCTACCGATGTCCAAATGTAGGCTTCCAATATATCAGTCTTTATGTCTCGACCATTTCGAGACTCCTTGTCGTGTCCATGATCATATCTGGGACTCCGAACTACCTTAGGTATATCAAAAAAAACTCATAATACCGATCGTCACAGAACTTTAAGCATGCGGACCCTACGGGTTCGAGAACTATGTAGACATGACCTACACATGCCTCCGGTCAATAACCAATAGCGGAACCTGGATGCTCATATTGGTTCCTACATATTCTACGAAGATCTTTAGCGGTCAAACCACATAACAATATACGTTGTTCCCTTTGTCATCGGTATGTTACTTGCCCGAGATTCGATCGTCGGTATCCCTATACCTAGGTCAATCTCGTTACTGGCAAGTCTCTTTACTCGTTCCATAATGCAACATCCTGCAACTAACTCATTAGTCACATTGCTTGCAAGCCTTATAGTGATGTGCATTACCGAGAGGGCCCAGAGATACCTCTCCGACAATCGGAGTGAGAAATCCTATTCTTGATCTATGCCAACTCCACGAACACCATCGAAGACACCTGTAGAGAACCTTTATAATCACCCAGTTACGTTGTGACGTTTGGTAGCACACAAAGTGTTCCTCCGGTATTCAGGAGTTGCATAATCTCATAGTTATAGGAACATGTATAAGTCATGAAGAAAGCAAGAGCAGTAAACTTAAATGATCAAGTGCTAAGCTAACGAAATGGGTCAAGTCAATCACATCATTCTCCTAATTATGTGATCCCGTTGATCAAATAACAACTCATGTCTATGGCAAGGAAACTTAACCATCTTTGATCAATGAGCTTGTCAAGTAGAGGCATACTAGTGACACTATGTTTGTTTATGTATTCACACATGTATTATGTTTCCGGTTAATACAATTCTAGCATGAATAATAAACATTTATCATGAAATAAGGAAATAAATAATAACTTTATTATTGCCTCTAGGGAATATTTCCTTCACCTCATGCATTTTTCGGATGGCTCGTTCCTTCGCCGCCCTCTCGGCCTCGTCGAACGCTTTTTTGAGGGTTTCAACCTCAGTCGCCGCTCCTACAAATATCATGGCACTACAATCAATATACATCCTTATTCTTTCCGAACATATAACAACTATCCACATACCTTGCTTGTCCTCCAGCTGCCTTTTCACAAGGCAGAGCTCTTCTTCGGCCCGGTCCAGATTTTGCTTTAGTCTGGAGACCTCAGCGGCATGCGAGGTGGCGGCCAGCAGCGACGCCTGTGTTCATAAGACATATTTAGTTAGTTTCCTGCAAAAATTACTTGATCCTCTGTCCAGATTTTCTTTCTGAACACCGGACAGTGTCTCAGGGACTACACTATCTATATTGGAATTTCTCTTTTACATCGCTTACCTCAAAACCTGTCAGCAGGCTGCTGCAGGCTTTGGTTAGTCCGCTCTTGACGAACCGAACCCTCTCAATCACCATCCCCGTAAGGATACGGTGTTCATCCACAATTGAAGCGCCTCGTAGCGCTTCCAATAGATTATCCAGTGCGTCTGGTTAGACGGAGGTCACCGGCGGGATAGGCACACCTCCTTCTCTCGAAGAGGCTGCTCACTGGATTCCGGAGCCGTATAGGTCTCCGGAACCGTATCCGGCTGGGGGCCAAACTGAACATGGCCCCCATCGCCGGTCTCCATGGGGATCTGCTCCCCCAGGTGTTCGACGACCGAGGTTTCGCCCTCTATCGCTTCCCTGACGGCCTCCTGAACCTCCCCTTGTCTTGGGAAGGTCCTTCGGGAGAGCACCTCGGTGTCGCCCTTGGCCTTGGGAGAGTGAGCAGCCGGCGGAGACTAGCTGGCCATCGCCTTCGAATCCAGCGAACCTCCTGCTGAGGACCGCAGGGAGCTATCGTGGGCCGGATTGCAATAGCATGATTAAAAATGTTGATACCATGAAGAAGAGAGGCCGTGTACATGGACGTATGCGGGTTTCTAGTACTTACGATGCGGCCAGGGGCTTATTTCGGGGGCATCGCTCCGGGCTGCTGTCAACGTCCCACGCGGAGTTATCCGCATGGGGGCCCTTCCCCCTCTTGGGCGCCTTCGCCTCTAGATTCACGGAGGCCGCCCTCATCTTCCTCCCTCCATCAGGGGGAGAGTTACTTTCTTCCTCCTCCTCGTCATCGTCTTCGGCGGCGGAGGAGTGAGTCTTGTCTTCGGACGACACGCCTGAAGCTCCCTTGCAGCAGGGGCCACTTCGGGCCCCCTTGGCCTTCTTCTTGGCCTTCTTCTCCGGCGCCTGATAGGGCGCCGGGCCCAGCATCTTTGCCAGGAGCGGGATGACTGGTTCCTCGGGTAGCGGAGCCAAATATTGAATCCGCTCCGCTTTCTCCGTCCATACCTAAAAAATAAAAAATAGTAAAGTTTAGATGTCCTCCTTGAACAAGCAAGTAGAGGATACGCCTTGAGACATGAAAGACTTACCTCACTGGCAGGATGGACAAGATCGTGCCCGTTGTCCGAGTCTATGGCCGGTGGCGTCTCATTGCCCTTAAAGAGCAACTTCCAGGCATCTTCGTGAGTGGTTCCGAAGAGCCTTTCCAAGGTTTGGTCTTCTTCGGATCAAATTCCCATAAAGGGGAAGTTTGGCTTTGGCATGGGAGGATCCGGCGAACTAGCATCACCTGGATCATGTCGACGAGCTTGATGCTTTTATCCACCATGCTTTGGATGCGCGTCTGCAGCGCTATCAGTTCGTCCGACGAAGGCCAATTTGGGCCCTTCTCTATCCAGGAGGTGAGCTGCATTGGAGCTCCGGACTTGAATTCAGGATCCGCGGCCCAGGTGGCATCGCGGGGCTCTGTGATATAGAACCATAGTTTCTGCCACTCCTTGACGGTCTCCACAAAAGTACCTTTGGGCCACGTGACATTGGGCAGATTGCTCACCATGGCACCTCCGCACTCCACGTGCTGGCCATCCACTACCTTCGGCTTCATGTTGAAGATTTTGAGCCACAATCCGAAGTGGGGTTGGATGCGGAGGAAGGCCTCACACACGACAATGAATGCCGAGATGTTGAGGAAAGAGTTCGGGGCTAGGTCATGGAAATCTAGCCCATAATAGAACATAAGTCCATAGATGAAAGGGTGGAGAGGATGATTTGCCCCTTGGCTGGAAGCCGGTGGGCGATTTCTTTTGCCAGATACCCGACCTCCCGAAGCTTGGTGATGTCCTTCTCCTTAACGGAGGAGGCCATCCACTTGCCTTTCCATGCAGATCCGAACATGGTTGAGTGCTTCCTTGAGGCGGAAAAGATGAGGAATTGGGCACTGGAGCTCGAGAATGGAAGGGCAGAGAAAGAGAGAAGGTGTGGGTGAAGAAAGGGAATCCTTATCTCCTTATAAAGACGGTGAATATCAAACGCCTCCCCACTGGCCAGGAAACTCGCCTATTCCCTAGGGGTCGTGCAGGCGGCACGGTTGGATTACCCATACCCGTATTGATGAGGATCCCGCAATAAGGGGACATGATCTCTACTTTGAAAAGACGTGCTAATAAAACCGCATCTCGAAATACGAAGCGGCAGGCCGAAAAACGGTTCGAAATAATAATCGGGCAGGGACGTGGTATCACATTACAAAAAGTTGCCAGTGGATTTGACTCGTGAAATATTATACTCTCTGCGGTTGTGTGTGGTACTTGGGTTACAGATCCGGATACATTCTTTGTGTCCGAAGACTATTTTGGAGAAGGGAACTCGCCTTGCATTGACGAAGACAATCTGCGTGCCAGACACCTCGTCATTGAAGCCTAGTTCAGGGGCTACTGAGGGAGTCCTAGGCTATGGGGTCCTCGGGTGTCCGGACTGTTAGCCATGGGCCGGACTTAAGGGCTATGAAGATACAAAGACCGAAGACTCTACCCGTGTCTAGATGAGACTCTCGTTGGCATGGAAGGCAAGCTTGGCGACCAAATATGAAGATTCCTTTCACTGTAACTGACTTTATGTAACCCTAGATCCCTCCGGTGTCTATATGAACCGGGGGGCTAGATCCTTAGAGAAAAAGGGGAAGACAATCATAATCCGATAGGCTAGACTTCTAGGGTTTTACCATTACAATCTTTTGGTAGATCAACTCTTGTAACCCCCATACTCATCAATATTAATCTAGCAGGACATAGGGTTTTACCTCCATCGAGAGGGACCGAACCTGGGTAAACATTGTGTTCCCTGTCTCATGTTACCATCAACCTCAGACGCACAGTTCGGGACCCCTACCCGAAATCCGCCGGTTTTTACACCGATAGTAGATATGTAGCAACAATGTAATTAGCATAGTCATCATACCAAGGAGTACTATGAGAAACATTTATTGAAGCTAACTACTCATCAGGAAAACTATCATCAATAGGTAGTGGGTCATCAAGCACATTTTCAAGCCTAGACAAATTATTAGCTATGGGGTTCTCAGCTCCTTTTCTATCAATGATATGTAAATCAAATTCTTGTAACAAGAGAACCCAACGAATAAGTCTAGGTTTAGCATCTTTCTTTTCCATAAGATATTTAGTAGCAGCATGGTCTGTGTGAACAATTACTTTGGAATCAACAATATACGGTCTAAATTTATCACAAGCAAACACAACTGCTAAAAATTCTTTTTCAGTAGCATAATTTCTTTGAGCACTGTCTAGAGTTTCACTAGCATAATGAATAACATTTAGTTTCTTATCAACTCTTTGTCCTAGAACAGCACCAACAGCATAATCAGTAGCATCACACATAATTTCAAAAGGTAAGTTCCAATCAGGTGGTTGAACAATAGGTGTAGATATTAAAGCTTTCTTGAGTGTTTCAAAGGCTTCAAGACAATGATCATCAAAAACAAAAGGAATATCCTTTTGCAAAAGATTAATAAGAGGCCTAGAAATTTTAGAAAAGTCTTTGATAAATCTCCTATAGAAACCAACATGACCAAGGAAACTACGAATACCTTTGATGTCCTTAGGACATGGCATTTTCTCAATTGCATCAACCTTAGCTTGGTACACTTCAATACCTCTTTCAGAAATTTTATGACCCAAGACAATACCTTCATTAACCATAAAGTGGCACTTCTCCTAATTCAAGACAAGATTTGTTTGTTCCCATCGCTGCAAAACTCGCTCAAGATTGCTTAAACAATCATCAAAAGACTTCACATAAACAGAAAAGTCATCCATGAAAACCTCAACAATCTTTTCACAAAAGTCAGAGAATATAGCAGTCATACATCTTTGAAAGGTAGCAGGTGCATTACATAAACTAAAAGGCATACGTCTATAAGCATAAGTTCCAAAGGGGCAAGTAAAAGTAGTCTTTTCTTGATCAGGTTGAGAAACAGGTATTTGTGGAAAGCCAGAGTATCCATCTTAGAGGCAAAAGTGTGTGTGCTTAGATAATCTTTCAAGCATTTGATCAATAAAAGGCAAGGGATAATGATCTTTTCTAGTTGCTTTGTTTAATTTTCTGTAATCAATTACCATTATATAGCATGTAACAATTCTTTATGGAATAAGTTCAATCTTATCATTAGGAACAACAGTTATACCTCCTTTCTTATGAGCACAATGACCATGACTTACCCATCTACTATCAACTATAGGATAGATTATACATGCTTCCATAAGTTTTAAGATTTATGTTCTTACCACTTCCTTCATTTTTGGATTCAACCGACGTTGATGATCAACCACGGGTTTAGCATCAGGTTCCATATTAATTTTGTGCTGACATAGAGTGGGACTAATGCCCTTTAAATCATCAATAGTATATCCAATAGCAGCCCGGTGCTTCCTTAGAACTTTAAATAATATTTCTTCTTCATGTTCTGAAAGGTTAGCACTAATAATAACAGGATATATATAGGCATATTTAAAAGTGTCTGGCAATTGTTTTAATTCAAACATAGGATCACCTTTAGGTGGAGGAGGACCTCGTAGAGTTTAAATAGGCAAATTGTGTTTAAGAAGAGGACGTTGTTCAAAGAAAACTTTATCTATTTCATTTCTTTCATGCATATGTAAATCATTTTCATGCTCTAGCAAATATTGTTCTAAGGGATCAGTAGGTGGCAAAGCAATACAAGCAAGACCAATTAATTCATCCTTAATAGGTAGTTCTTTTTCATGATGATTTGTATTAAACTTGGAAAAATTAAACTCATGAGACTCATCACCAAAGCTAACACCAATAGTTTGTTTCTCACAATCTATCTTAGCATTAATTGTATTCAAGAAAGGTCTACCAAAGATAATGGGACAAAAGTCATCTTGTGGGGAACCAAGAACAAGAAAATCAGTAGGGTATTTTATTTTCCCACTGAAGACTTCAACATCTCTAATAATCCCAATTGGTGATATTGTGTCTCTATTAGCAAGTTTAATAGTAACATCTATTTCTTCTATCTCAGCAGGTGCTATGTCTTTCATAATTTCTTCATATAAAGTGTAAGGAATAGCACTCACACTAGCACCCATGTCACATAAACCATGATAACAGTGATCTCCTATTTTAACTGAAATAACAGGCATGCCAACAACATGTCTATGTTTATTTCTTTTATCAGGTTTAGCAATTCTAGCAGCTTCTTCACAGAAGTAAATAACATGCCCATCCATATCTTCTTCCAAGAGATCTATAACCATAGCAATACTAGGTTCAACTTTAATTTGTTCATCAGGTTTAGGTGTTCTAATATAGCTTTCGTTAACCACAGTTTAAACCTTAGCATGTTCCTTGATCCTAACAGGGAAAGGTGCTTTCTCAATATAAGTAGAAGGAACAACTGGATCAACATTATAAAATATAGTTTCTTCTTTAACTGGTACTGGTTCTTTAGTTTCTTCTTTAATAGGTGGGTGAGTTCAACATGAGTAGAGAATGCTTCACAAAAGGAGGCTACTATCTCACAGACAAGTCAATATTTAGTGCTAAACTTTTGAAAAGCATCGGTATTGATAAAAGTTTTGACACAGTCATACTTAAGTTTAATACCTGACTCCCTACATTCATCGAGTTCCCAATCTTCAGAGTTGCGTTTAATTCTTTCCAAAAGATCCCACCGGAATTCCATTGTCTTCTTCATAAATGAACCAGCACAAGAAGTATCAAGCATGGTTTGATCATTACGAGAAAGCCGAGCATAAAAATTCTGGATAATAATTTCTCTTGGGCATGAATATAACATTGACTTAAGCCTCCCCCAAGCTAAAGCGATACTTTCTCCTTCACGAGGCCAAAAATTATATATATAATTCCGATCACGATGAACTAGATGCATAGGATAAATTTTTTGGTGGAACTCCAATTTCAAATGATTCCAATTCCATGATCCACTATCATCACATAGCCTATACCATGCCAATGCTTTTCCCTTCAAAGATAAAGTTGAGAAAGCCCTCCATCCCCGTCAACTTAGTAGGCCCACATGTCAGCCTCCCACTATGCTGGGTCCTAGCTAGCAGGGGGAGTATTCATTTTTTTGTGCATCATAAGGAGGCACTTCCTTGCGTGCGAAGATATAGCTGGTGGGTCCGACCTATCAGCGGGGGGAACATTTTTTTCGCGAAATACAGAGGCCCTTCTGGTGGGTCCCAGATGTCAGGTGGAGGAGTCATTATTTTGCGTGTAATAAGGAGGCATTTCCTTGTGTGTGGCTGTGGACCCAACTGTTAGCCTCTCCATGTAAAGTCCACGTCCGATGGATGTTGTTCGTTGACCATGTTGACCACGGCACACCGAGAGCACCAGGGCGGTGGACAATGGGGAGGCCTACGAAGGGAACGACATGGAGCCGGGGAAGACACGGAAGTGGCTGCCCACGCGGTGGGGAGTACGAGGGTTGACTGGTTCGACTGCCATCACCGGAAAATAACAGGAGGTGTGGGTGAGTAGAGGGATAGCCAGGCCAGGGATGCGAGTATGGTGGGGCCGTGAGGCCTACCCGGTAGCACAGCCGGCCACGGGAGGCGAGAGCAGGCGGTTCCGCCGGCGCTGGTTTGGGCGGCTGGCGCAAGAAGACTAGAGGTTGAAGGAGCACTATGGCCATTGGATGGACATTGTATGGTCACTGGAGCTGGAATCGTTCATATTGACTAAGTTGAGAAAGCCCTCCATCCCCGTCAACTTAGTAGGCCCACATGTCAGCCTCCCACTATTGGGTCCCAGCTAGTAGGGAGAGTATTCATTTTTGTGAGTAATAAGGAGGCACTTCCTTACGTGCGAAGATATAGGTGGTGGGACCGACCTGTCAACGGGGGAACTTTTTTCGCAAAATACAGAGGCCCTTCTGGTGGGTCCTACATATCAGGTGGAGGAATCATTATTTTGCACGTAATAAGGAGGCATTTCCTTGTGTGCAGCCATGGACCCAGCTGTCAGCCTCTCCACGTAAAGTCCATGTGCAATGGATGTCGTTCGTTGACCACGTTGACCACGGCGCGCCGAGAGCATCAGGGCGGTGGACGACGGCGAGGCCTAGGAAGGGAATGACATTGAGCCGGGGAAGACACGGCAGTGGCTGCCCACGCGGTGGGGAGTACGAGGGTTGAATGGTTCGGATGCCGTCGCCGGAAAATAACAGGAGGTGTGGGTGAGTAGAGGGATAGCCAGGCAAGGGATGCGAGTATGGTGGGGCCGTGAGGCCAGCCCGGCAGCACAGCCGGTCACGGGAGGCGGGAGCAGGCAGTTCCGCCGGCGCTGGCTTGGACGGCTGGAGCAAGAAGACCAGAGGTTGACGAAGCACTACGGCCGTTGGATGGACATCGTACGGTCACTGGAGCTAGAATTGTTCATATTGACTAAGTTGAGAAAGCCCTCCGTCCCCATCAACTTAGTAGGCCCACATGTCAGCCTCCAACTATGTTGGGTCCCAGCTAGCAGGGGGAGTATTCATTTTTGTGTGTAATAAGGAGGCACTTCCTTGCCTGTGAAGATATAGCTGGTGGGTCCGACCTGTCAGCAGGGGAACGTTTTTTCGTTAAATACATAGGCCCTTCTAGTGGGTCCCAGATGTGAGGTGGAGGAATCATTATTTTTCGCGTAATAAGGAGGCATTTCCTTGTGTGCAGCCATGGACCCAGCTGTCAGCCTCTCCACGTAAAGTCCACAACCGATGGATGTCGTTCGTTGACCATGTTGACCATGATGCGCTGAGAGCGCCAGGGTGGTGGACGACAGCGAGGCCTAGGAAGGGAATGACACGGAGCCGGGGAAGACACAACAGTGGCTGCCCACGCAGTGGGGAGTACGAGGGTTGACTGGTTCAGCCGCCGTCGCCGAAAAATAAAAGGAGGTGTGGGTGAGTAGAGGGATAGCCAGGCTAGGGATGCGAGTATGGTGGGGCCGTGAGGCCTACCCGGCAGCACTGCCGACCACGGGAGGCATTAGCAGACGGTTTCGCCGATGCTGGTTTGGGCGGCTGGAGCAGGAAGATCAGAGACTGAAGAAGCACGATTGTCGTTAGATTGACATCTAATGGTCTAACGCTTGTAGAGTCGATTGTTGACTAAGTTTCTTTTTTTGAGAAACCTTTTGTACACATGAACTTAGTAGGCCCACAAGTCAGCCTCCAAATCTGTGGCAGACAACATAGAACCCATTTGCTATTTTTTAATAATTTGCAACCCATTTGCTAATTCTTCTTTAATTTATTACAACCCATTTTCTTCCCAGGACCACGGTCAAAAAGTTCAACCTTATTTTGCATATTTCGGTGGAGTCCGAACTGTTGTAATTCCGAAATGATAAGCATTTTTAAGAACTTATTGATTTGCCAAAAAAATCGTTTTGTTTTTGTAAGCAAACAAGACGGGGGACAATTGAGTTGGTTTAAGGGAAAACCAGTGGTAAAAAAATCAGCGCTAAGAGGGAAAACAACAACAAAAATAAGAATGTAAATATGAAAAGGGCACTTTATGTATTTTCAATATAATGATACGTGTATATGAACTAGTAAAAGTATAGGTAGAGATTAGAAAATGGAAGTAGGACATGGCGTTTCAAGAGGAAAATAGAACTGGGCTATGTGTTCGATTCAGTAAAAAAACTGCCCGCGGATGTTGTAAGACAAAATACAACTGACGCTGGCGGGCCGGAGGCCAGTAGATACTTGCTGGATCATTCTGCCCCATTGTCGTCATGGGCTATGCCTGTTAAAAACGAAACCAAGCCTAGGCAGTCTACAGCCCAGTTGAAACTTGCTCGACCTGAAAAAACAATATACCTGCCCAATAAACGATAGAATTTTGCAAGTACAGACTGATAACTCGGATGCAGCAGGTATATTGTTTTTTCGTCGTGATAATAAGTGCATGCACTTGTTTTGAAAAAATTGGAGAACTGGGAATTCGAACGGCAGGTGCTTATGCTACCCATCAAATAAAAATCAGGTGCCTGAAAATTTGTTTCGAAACAAATGATTCAACTCTATATCCACATCGACCCTCGGCATGATGGTTGGAAGCAAATGCCTAGTTCATACCGAAAGATCGTTAACAGCAATACCAACTTGCAAATGACAAGTTAGTATAAGTACCAATACCAAACTAACTTATAATCTTTTTAGTCCTGGCCCTAGTGTTTGTCTGGTAGAAAATCTTGCAGAGGACCAGCTCCCGCTCCTTCTCTTGCTCCATGTCCCCGAGGTGGTACTGGTGCATCACCCGGTTGGTCCTCTGTTGGTCGAAGTTCTTTTTTTGTGGTAATGGTCGAAGTTCTTGTTGGTGTGCAGCACCAGAACCTTTTTGCCACCCATCTATCAGCCATTGACCATCACCGGCAAGGTATTGCAGGTCTTGTGCCACATCGCGTGCATGTCGCACTCCAACTGTATCTTGTGACGCGTCCACGTGCCCCTCTTGAATGCCCTGGAATTGCGCCGGAAGAAATGCTTGTTTAGGCCACTCAGTGTGATACCTACAGTATTGTCGAATACATGTTTTAGTGTACGTTGTTGGCATTTTTATAACATCTTTGACATGTTGCAGTCACTTGTTTCACTTTTTATTAACTATCAAATTGTAATTTCTTCACTAGGTCTGCGTCTAAAAATAAAAATAGAGCTATAAATAAAGGAATATGTTTGTGCAAGTAGATGGCCAATCGGTGTCTTACCTGGAAGTTTCTTAGGATGGGTGTAGCATATGCCGTGCTCGATATCGATGGATGGTATGAACAAATTGAGGAGAGGGTGAGATCTCGCACTATCAGCACTCACTTTGGCCTCAAGGTGCTCGATCAGCTCCTGATCCATGGGATCGAACTTGACGCCAGCCGGCAGCAGCGGCCAATCCTTCTTGGAGTTGCATCGGTTAATTCCAGTTATATGGTACTCAATGAATGGTCAATCGATTGTTTTAAGTGAATGATGAAAGATTTCGACAGATAAGTGGTAGTACTTCAAATCTGAAGTCCAAAATACCCGAACATGCCGTCGGGATTCTTGTGTCACCTCACGCGCAGCGTGTTGTGATACGTCTCCAACGTATCTATAATTTTTTATTGTTCCATGCTATTATATTATCTATTTTGGATGTTTAATGGGTTTATTATGCACTTTTATATTATTTTGTGACTAACCTATTAACCAAAGGCCCAATACAAATTGTTGTTTTTTGCCTATTTCAGTGTTTCGCAGAAAAGGAATAGGAAACGGAATCCAAACGGAATGAAACCTTCGTGAGGATCGTTTTTGGAACAAACGTGATCCGGGAGACTTGGAGTGGACGTCAAGAAAGAAGTGAGGAGGCCACAAGGAAGGAGGGCGCGCCCAGGGGGCCAGGCGCACCCCCACCCTCGTGGGCCCCTCGCAGCTCCACCGACCTACTTCTTCCTCCTATATATACCCATATACACTGGAAACATCCAGGAGCACCATGAAACCCTATTTCCACCACCGCAACCTTCTGTACCCATGAGATCCCATCTTGGGGCCTTTTCCGATGCTCCACCGGAGGGGGAATCGATCACGGAGGGCTACTACATCAACACCATAGCCTCTCCGATGATGTGTGAGTAGTTCACCACAGACCTTCAGGTCCATAGTTATTAGCTAGATGGCTTCTTCTATATCTTTGGATCTCAATACAAAGTTCTCCTCGATTCTCTTGGAAATCTATTCGATGTAATTCTTTTTGCAATGTGTTTGTCGAGATCCGATGAATTGTGGGTTTATGATCAAGATTATCTATGAACAATATTTGGTTCTTCTCTGAATTCTTATATGCATGATTTAAATATATTTGCAAGTCTCTTCGAATTATCAGTTTGGTTTGGCCTACTAGATTGATCTTTATTGCAATGGGAGAAGTGCTTAGCTTTGGGTTCAATCTTGCGGTGTCCTTTCCGAATGACAGTAAGAGCAGCAAGGCACGTATTGTATTGTTGCCATCGATGATAAAAAGATGGGGTTTATATCATATTTCTTGAGTTTATCCCTCTACATCATGTCATCTTGCCTAATGCGTTACACTGTTCTTATGAACTTAATACTCTAGATGCATGCTGGATAGAGGTCGATGTGTGGAGTAATAGTAGTAGATACAGAATCATTTCGGTCTACTTGTCACAGATGAGATGCCTATATACATGATCATGCCTAGATATTCTCATAACTATTCGCTTTTCTATCAATTGCTTGACAGTAATTTGTTTACCCACCGTAGATTATGCTATCTTGAGAGAAGCACTAGTGAAACCTATGGCCCCGGGGTCTATTCTCCATTATATTATTTTCCCATCAACTAGTTATTTCTGTTGCCGTTTATTTTGCAATCTTTACTTTTCAATCTATACAACAAAAATACCAAAAACATTTATCTTATTATCTTTATCAGATCTCACTTTTGCAAGTGGCCATGAAGGGACTGACAACCCCTTTATCACATTAGTTGCAAGGTTCTTGATTGTTTGTGCATTGATACGTCCATTTTGCATCATGCTTTTATATCAATATTTATTGCATTATGGGCTGTTATTACACATTATGTCACAATACTTATGCCTATTCTCTCTTATTTTACAAGGTTTACATAAAGAGGGAGAATGCCGGCAGCTGGGATTCTGGCTGGAAAAGGAGCAAATATTAGAGACCTATTCTGCACAGCTCCAAAAGTCCTAAAACTTCACGGATGATGTTTTCCAAATATATAAAAAAACATTGAGTGCAAGAACTTCACCAGGGGGGCCACACCCTGCCCACGAGGGTGGGGCGCACCCTACCCCCCTGGGTGTGCCCCCTACCTCGTGGCCCCCCTGGTGGCCCTCCGGTGACCACCTTCTGAAATATGGACTCTTTCGATGGGAAAATAATCATAATCCATCTTCTCGGACGAAACTCCGCCGCCATGAGGCGGAACCTTGGCGGAACCAATCTAGGGTTCTGGCGGGGCTGTTCTGCCGGGGAAACTTCCCTCCCGGAGAGGGGGGGGGGAATCATCGCCATCGTCATCACCAACGCTCCTCTCATCGGGAGAGGGAAATCTCCATCAACATCTTCATCAGCACCATCTCATCTCAAAACCCTAGTTTATCTCTTGTATCCAATTCTTGTCTCCAAGTCCGGGATTGGTGCTAGTAGGTTGCTAGTAGTGTTAATTACTCCTTGTAGTTGATGCTAGTTGGTTTAATTGGTGGAAGATCATATGTTCAGATCCTATATGCACATTAATACCCCTCTGATTATGAACATGTTTATGCTTTGCGAGTAGTTACTTTTGTTCCTGAGGACATGGGAGAAGTCTTGCTATTAGTAGTCATGTGAATTTGGTATTCATTCGATATTTTGATGAGATGTATGTTGTCTCTCCTCTAGTGGTGTTATGTGAACGTCGACTACATGACACTTCACCATTATTTGGGCCTAGAGGAAGGCATTGGGAAGTAATAAGTAGATGATGGATTGCTAGAGTGACAGAAGCTTAAACCCTAGTTTATGTGTTGCTTCGTAAGGGGCTGATTTGGATCCATATGTTTCATGCTATGGTTAGGTTTACCTTAATACTTTTGTTGTATTTGTGGATGCTTGCAATAGAGGTTAATCATAAGTGGGATGCTTGTCCAAGTAAGGGCAACACCCAAGCACCGGTCCACCCACATACCAAATTATCAAAGTACCGAACGCGAATCATATGAGCGTGATGAAAACTAGCTTAACGATATTCCCATGTGTCCTCGGGAGCGCTTTACATCATATAAGAGTTTGTCCAGGCTTGTCCTTTGCTACAAAAATGATTGGGCCACCTTGCTGCACCTTATTTACTTTTATCACCTGTTGCTCATTACAAATTATCTTATCACAAAACTATCTGTTACCACTTATTTTAGTACTTGCAGAGAATACCTTGCTGGAAACCGCTTATCATTTCCTTCTGCTCCTCGTTGGGTTCGACACTCTTACTTATCGAAAGGACTACGATAGATCCCCTATACTTGTGGGTCATCAAGAATCTTTTCTGGCGCCGTTGCTGGGGAGTGAAGCGCCTTTGGTAGGTGGAATTTGGTAAGGAAAAATTTTTAGTGTGCTGAAATTTACTGTCACTTGTTATTATGGAAAGTAATCCTCTGAGGGGCTTGTTCGGGGTATCTTCACCCCGACCAGTAGAGCAAAGAGTTGCTCCTCAACCTACTGAACCTACTGAAAATGAAAATGCTTGCTTTGAAATTCCTTTGGGTATGGTAGAAAAACTGCTAGCTAATCCTTTTTTAGGAGATGGAACAAAACATCCTGATGAGCATCTAATATATGTGGATGAAGTTTGTGGATTATTTAAGCTTGCAGGTGTACCCGGAGATGTTGTTAAGAAGAAGGTCTTCCCTTTATCTTTGAGGGGAAATGCATCGACATGGTATAGGCTATGTGATGATATGGAGTCTTGGAACTACAAACGATTGAAATTGGAATTTCATCAAAAGTTTTATCCTATGCATCTTGTTCATCATGATCGCAATTATATATATAATTTTTGGCCTCGCGAAGGAGAAAGCATCACTCAAGGTTGGGGGAGGCTTAAATCAATGTTATATTCATGCCCCAATCATGAACTCTCAAGAGAAATGATCATTCAATTTTTTATGCTCGGCTTTCTGGTAACAATTGCACCATGCTTGATACTTCTTGTGTTGGCTCTTTTATGATGAAGACTATTGAATTCAAATGGGGTTTATTGGAAAGAATTAAACGCAACTCCGAAGATTGGGACCTCGACAATGGTAAGGAGTCAGGTATGACACCTAGTTTTGATTGTGTTAAATCTTTTATGGATACCGATATTTTTTGTAAATTTAGCAAATATGGACTTGACTCTGAGATAGTAGCTTCTTTCTGTGAATCTTTTGCTGCTTATGTTGATCTCCCCAAGGAGAAGTGGTTTAAACATCATCCTCCCATAGAAGTAAAAGTAGCTGCACCTATTAAAGTTGAAGAAAATACTATTACTTATAATGATCCTATTGTTCCTACTTCTTATGTCGAGAAACCACATTTCCCTGTTTGGATAAAGGATCATGCTAAAGCTTCAACTATAGTTTGTAAAAGCAATATTAAAACATATACACCTCCTGAGCAAGTTAAAGTTGAACCTAATATTGCTATTGTTAAAGATCTCTTGTCTGATAATATAGATGGGCATGTTATTTATTTCTGTAATGAAACTGCTAGAATTGCTAAACCCCGTGATACAGATAAACCTAGACTTGTGGTAGGCATGCCTATTATTTCTGTTAAAATAGGAGATCATTGTTATCATGGCTTATGTGATATGGGTGCTAGTGCTAGTGCAATACCTTATTCTTTACACCAAGAAGTTATGCATGATATTGCACCTATTGAGATGGAAGATATTGATGTTACAATTAAACTTGCTAATAGAGATATTATTTCACCAATGGGAATTGTTAGAGATGTTGAAGTCTTGTGTGGGAAAACTAAATATCCTGCTGATTTTCTTGTTCTTGGTTCCCCATAAGATAGCTTCTGTCCCATTATATTTGGTAGACCCTTCTTAAATACTGTTAATGCTACTATAGATTGCAAAAGAGATGTTGTTACTATCGGGTTAGATGATATGACTAATGAATTTAATTTCTCTAAATTTAGTAGACAACACCGTGAAGAAGAATCACCTAGTAAGGATGAAATTATTGGTCTTGCTTCTATTGCCGTAGCTCCTAGTGATCCTTTAGAACAATATTTGCTAGACCATGAAAATGATATGTTTATGAATGAAAGAAGGGAATTAGATGAAGTATTCTTTAAATAGGAACCTATTCTAAAAAACAATTTACCTGTTGAAATCCTAGGGGATCCTCCTCCACCCAAGGGTGATCCCGTGTTTGAGCTTAAACCGTTACCTGATACTCTTAAATATGCTTATCTTGATGAGAAAAAGATATACCCTATTAGTATTAGTGCTAACCCTTCAGAACATGAAGAAGAGAGATTATTAAAAACTCTAAAGAAGCACCGTGCTGCTATTGGGTATACTCTTGATGATCTTAAGGGCATTAGTCCCACTCTATGTCAACATAAAATTAATTTGGAAGAAGATGCTAAACCAGTTTGTGGTCATCAACGCCGTCTGAATCCTAAAATGAAAGAGGTGGTAAGAAAGGAGATACTAAAGCTCCTTGAGGCAGGTATAATTTATCCCGTTGCTGATAGTAAGTGGGTAAGTCCTGTCCATTGTGTCCCTAAGAAGGGAGGTATTACTGTTGTTCCTAATTATCAAGATGAATTGATCCCTCAAAGAATTATTACTGGTTATAGGATGGTAATTGATTTCCGCAAGTTAAATAAGGCTACTAAAAAGGATCATTACCCCTTACCTTTTATCGATCAAATGCTAGAAAGATTGTCTAAACATACACATTTTTGCTTTCTAGATGGTTATTTTGGTTTCTCTCAAATACCTGTGTCAGCCAAAGATCAATCAAAGACTACTTTTACATGCCCTTTCAGTACTTTTGCTTATAGACGTATGCCTTTTGGTTTATGTAATGCACCTGCTACCTTTCAAAGATGTATGATGGCTATATTCTCTGACTTTTGTGAAAAGATTTGTGAGGTTTTCATGGATGACTTTTCCGTCTATGGATCTTCTTTTGATGATTGCTTGAGCAACCTTGATCGAGTTTTGCAGAGATGTGAAGAAACTAATCTTCTCTTGAATTGGGAAAAGTGCCAATTTATGGTTAATCAAGGTATTGTCTTGGGGCATAAAGTTTCTGATAGAGGTATTGAAGTTGATAAAGGCAAGGTTGATGCTATTGAAAAAATGCCATGTCCCAAGGACATCAAAGGTATAAGAAGTTTCCTTGGTCATGCCGGTTTTAATAGGAGGTTCATCAAGGACTTCTCAAAAATCTCTTGGCCTCTGACTGATTTATTACAAAAATATATACCATTTGTTTTTTATGATGATTGTGTAGAAGCATTTGAAATACTTAAGAAAGCATTGATCTCTGCACCTATTGTTCAGCCACCTGATTGGAATTTACCCTTTGAAATTATGTGTGATGCTAGTGATTATGTTGTAGGTGTTGTTCTAGGACAAAGAGTTGATAAGAAACTAAACGTTATTCAATATGCTAGTAAAACTCTAGACAATGCTCAAAGAAATTATGCTACTACTGAAAAGGAATTCTTAGCAGTTGTATTTGCTTGTGATAAGTTTAGACCTTATATTGTTGATTCTAAAGTAACTATTCACACTGATCATGCTGCTATTAAATATCTATGGAAAAGAAAGATGCTAAACCTAGACTTATTAGATGGGTTCTCTTGCTACAAGAATTTGATTTACATGTTGTTCATAGAAAAGGAGCTGAGAACCCCGTTGCAGACAACTTGTTTATGTTAGAAAATGTGCTTGATGACCCATTACCTATTGATGATAGCTTTCCTGATGAGCAATTAAATGTCATAAATACTTCTCATACTGCTCCATGCTATGCTGATTATGCTAATTACATTGTTGCTAAGTTTATACCACCTAGTTTCACATACCAGCAAAAGAAAAGGTTCTTTTGTGATTTGAGGCATTACTTTTGGGATGACCCACATCTTTATAAAGAAGGAGTAGATGGTGTTATTAGACATTGTGTACCTGAGCATGAACAAGAACAGATCCTACGCAAGTGTCACTCTGAAGCTTATGGAGGACACCATGCTGGAGAGAGAACCGCACATAAGGTACTGCAAACCAGTTTTTATTGGCCTACTCTCTTCAAGGATGCCCGTAAGTTTGTCTTATCTTGTGATGAATGTCAAAGAATTGGTAATATTAGTAGACATCAAGAAATGCTATGAATTATTCACTTGTTATTGAACCATTCGATGTTTGGGGCTTTGACTATATGGGACCTTTTCCTTCCTCTAATGGTTACACACATATTTTAGTTGTTGTTGATTACGTTACTAAGTGGGTAGAAGCTATTCCAACTAGTAGTGTTGATCATAACACTTCTATTAAAATGCTTAAAGAAGTTATTTTTCCAAGGTTTGGAGTCCCTAGATATTTAATGACTCATGGTGGTTCACATTTTATTCATGGTGCTTTCCGTAAAATGCTTGCTAAATATGATGTTAATCATAGAATTGCATCTCCTTATCACCCTCAGTCTAGTGGTCAAGTAGAATTGAGTAATAGAGAACTCAAATTAATTTTGCAAAAGACTGTTAATAGGTCCAGAAAGAATTGGTCCAAGAAACTCGATGATGCATTATGGGCCTATAGAACTGCATATAAAAATCCCATGGGTATGTCTCTGTACAAAATGGTCTATAGAAAAGCATGTCACTTACCTCTCGAACTAGAACACAAGGCTTATTGGGCTATTAAAGAACTTAATTATGATTTTAAACTTGCCGGTGAGAAGAGGTTATTTGATATTAGCTCACTTGATGAATGGAGAACCCAGGCCTACGAAGATGCCAAGTTGTTTAAAGAAAAGGTTAAAAGGTGGCATGATAAAAGGATACAAAAGCGCGAGTTTAACGTAGGTGATTATGAATTGTTATACAACTCTCGTTTAAGATTTTTTGCAGGAAAACTTCTCTCTAAATGGGAGGGTCCTTACGTAATCGAGGAGGTCTACTGTTCCGGTGCCATAAAAGTCAACAACTTCGAAGGCACAAATCCGAAGGTGGTGAACGGTCAAAGAATCAAACACTATATCTCAGGTAATCCCATAAATGTTGAAACCAATGTTATTGAAACCATAACCCCGGAGGAATACATAAAGGATACTTTCCGGAATGTTTCAGACTCCGAAAAGGAATAGGTATGTGGTACGGTAAGTAAACCGACTCCAAAACAACTTTAAGGCAATATTTCTTCGTTTTGGAATATTTAGAAAAATAGAAAATTAAGCAGCAGTCCGGAAAGGACACGAGGGCTCCACGAGGGTGGAGGGTGCGCCCTACCCCCCTGGGCGCGCCCCCTACCTCGTGGGCACCTCGTGTGCTCTCCGGACTCCATTTTCTTACAGGACACGTATTTTGGTCGGTAAAAATTCATTATATAACCTCCCGGGGTTTTGACTCCCGTATCACGCAAAAATCTCCTGTCTTTGTTTCGAGCTGTTTTTTTGACAGATCTAGATTATCATGACGTCTCCAAGTGTTCCCAAGGACAAGTTCTTCGAGAAGGTCATCAACCCTTACCTCGCGGAGGTGCCGCGACACCCTCAAACCATCGAGATGCGTGATGGGTTCTGCACGTCCGTGATGCTGAGGGACCGAAGGGGAACAGAAGCGTGGAGACGAGGCTTGAAGCAATGGAGCAACAAGTTTTCAAGTGTCAGGGGATGGTGGAGCATGGACTCAACTCCAACTACATGATGATCGCAGAGTTCACCAACAAACACAAGTTGGATGCCGACAACATCGGGGAGACCATCTTCAAGCTTCACGAGAAAATCGAGCACCTTCAAGCTCAGATCTATGACCTACAAAACCAAAACTGTGAGTATGAATATATATTCAAAAGGATGAGTTTGGCTGCAGATTTGAGGATCCCGTAGACTCGGTCATCCTTCTATGATGGTGAGCCTATGCCTCGGAAGAAGGACGACAAGCCTACGCCATCAACAAAATCACCACCGTCTCCACCAACAAAGAAGAATTGAGTATCGGGTATGGGCACTCCACTTGGCAACTACCAAGCTTAGGGGAGTGCCCCGGTATCGTATCACCATCACTTTTATCTTTATCGTTTTTCATAGTTCGATCCTTTTGGTAATATCTTGATCTAGTAGAATAAAAGTTCTTAGTATGATCTAGTTGTGAGTTTTGCTTTATTATCCTTCTATGTAATCGAGTCCATGAGCTATATAATAAAGATTAGTGTTGAGTCAAGGGCTTGATTATTTTTGCCATGATCCCAAGTGAATAAAAGAAAAGAGAAAGAAATAAAAAGAAACAAAGATATCATGTGACTCTTATGGAGAGTAATGATCTCACATAGAAAGAGTATGATGAATAAAAGTTGTTGAGAGTTGACAAACATAGTTTTGGTCATCGTTGCAATTAATAGGAAGTAATAAAGAAAGAGAGGTCTTCACATATAAATAAACTATCTTGGACATCTTTTATGATTGTGAGAACTCGTTAAAATATGACATGTTAAAGAGTTGACATTGGACAAGGAAGACAACGTAATAGGTTATGTTTTCTTACATCTGAGATAAATTATATTGTCTTGGATCCTCCAACATGTTGAGCTTGCCTTTCCCCCTCATGCTAGCCAAATTTATTGCACCAAGTAGAAATACTACTTGTGCTTCCAAATACCCTTAAACCAGTTTTGCCATGAGAGTCCACCATACCTACCTATGGATTGAGTAAGATCCATCAAGTAAGTTATCATCGGTGCAAGCAATAAAAATTGCTCTCTAAATATGTATGATTGATTGGTGTGGAAGAAATAAGCTTTATACGATCGTGTGATATGGAAGTAATAAAAGCGACAGACTGCATAATAAAGGTCCATATCACAAGTGGAAATATAAAGTTACGTTCTTTCGCATTAGGATTTTGTGCATCCAACCATAAAAGCGCATGACAACCTCTACTTCCCTCTATGAAGGGTCTATCTTTTACTTTTATCTCCTACATTGCATAAGAGTCATGGTGATCTTCACCCTTCCTTTTTACATTTTATCCTTTGGCAAGCACAATATGTTGGAAAGATCTTGGTATATATGGCTAATTGGATGTGAGTTTCCATGAACTATTACTTTTGACATTACCCTTGAGGTAAAACATTGGGAGGCAAAACTATAAGCCCCTATCTTTCTCTGTGTCCGATTAAAACTCCATACCCATAAGTATTGCATGAGTGTCAGCAATTGTGAAAGACTATATGATAGTTGAGTATGTGGACTTGCTGAAAAGCTCTTATACATTGACTCTTTCCTATGTTATGACAAATTGCAATTGCCTCAATGACTGAGATTATAGTTTGTAAGTTTTCAATAAAGTTTACGATTCATACTTGATATTGTGATTGAATTATTACTCTAGCATAAGATATCATATGACAAGAATTATATAAGTTGCTTCTCTAAGAATGATCATGATGCCCTCATGTCCGTATTTTATTTTTATTGACACCTTCATCTCTAAACATGTGGACTTATTTTTTGGTTTCGGCTTTTCGCTTGAGGACAAGCAAGGTCTAAGCTTGGGGGAGTTGATACGTCCATTTTGCATCATGCTTTTATATCAATATTTATTGCATTAGAGGCTGTTATTACACATTATGTCACAGTACTTATGCCTATTCTCTCTTATTTTACAAGGTTTACATAAAGAGGGAGAATGCCGACAGCTGGGATTCTGGCTGGAAAAGGAGCAAATATTAGAGACCTATTTTGCACAGCTCCAAAAGTCCTGAAACTTCACAGATGATGTTTTCCAAATATATAAAAAACATTGAGCGCAAGAACTTCACCAGGTGGGCCACACCCTGCCCACGAGGGTGGGGGCGCGCCCTACCCCCCTGGGCGCGCCCCCTACCTCATGGTCCCCCTGGTGGCCCTCCGGTGACCATCTTATGCTATATGGACTCTTTCGATGGGAAAATAATCATAAGCCATCTTCTCGGACAAAACTCCACCGCCACGAGGCGGAACCTTGGCGGAACCAATCTAGGGTTCTGGCAGGGCTGTTCTACCGGGGAAACTTCCCTCCCGGAGGGGGGGAATCATCACCATCGTCATCACCAACACTCCTCTCATCGGGAGAGGGCAATCTCCATCAACATCTTCATCAACACCATCTCATCTCAAAACCCTAGTTTATCTATTGTATCCAATTCTTGTCTCCAAGTCCGGGATTGGTGCTAGTAGGTTGCTAGTAGTGTTAATTACTCCTTGTATTTGATGCTAGTTGGTTTAACTGGTGGAAGATCATATGTTCAGATCCTATATGCACATTAATACCCCTTTGAATATGAACATGTTTATGCTTTGTGAGTATTTACTTTTGTTCCTGAAGACATGGGAGAAGTCTTGCTATTAGTAGTCATGTGAATTTGGTATTCGTTCGATATTTTGATGAGATGTATGTTGTCTCTCCTCTAGTGGTGTTATGTGAACGTCTACTACATGAAACTTCACCATTATTTGGACCTAGAGGAAGGCATTGGGAAGTAATAAGTAGATGATGGGTTGCTAGAGTGACAGAAGCTTAAACCCTAGTTTATGCGTTGCTTCGTAAGGGGCTGATTTGGATCCATATGTTTCATGCTATGGTTAGGTTTACCTTAATACTTTTGTTGTATTTGTGGGTGCTTGCAATAGAGGTTAATCATAAGTGGGATGCTTGTCCAAGTAAGGGAAACACCCAAGCACCGGTCTAGCCACATACCAAATTATCAAAGTACCGAACGCGAATCATATAGCATGATGAAAACTAGCTTGACGATATTCCCATGTGTCCTCAGGAGCGCTTTACATCATATAAGAGTCTGTCCAGGCTTGTCCTTTGCTACAAAAAGGATTGGGCCACCTTGCTGCATGCATGTACGAGGGACTTGCGTGTAGTATCCTACTGGATTGATACCTTGGTTCTCAAAAACTGAGGGAAATACTTATGCTACTTTGCTGCATCACCCTTTCCTCTTCAAGGGAAAACCAACGCATGCTCAAGAGGTGGCAAGAAGGATTTCTGGCGCCGTTGCCGGGGAGATCTACACACAAGTCAAGACATACCAAGTACCCATCACAAACTCTTCTCCCTCGCATTACATTATTTTCCATTTGCCTCTCGTTTTCCTCTCCCCCACTTCACCCTTGCCACTTTATTCACCTCTTTTCCGTTCGCCCTTTTTCTGTTCGTCTCTTTTCGCTTGCCTCTTGTTTGCTTGTGTGTTGGATTGATTGTTTGTCACAATGGATCAAGATAATACTAAATTGTGTGACTTTTCCAATACCAACAATAATGATTTTATTAGCACTCTGATTGCTCCTCTTACCGATGCTGAATCTTGTGAAATTAATACTGCTTTGCTGAATCTTGTCATGAAAGATCAATTTGCTGGCCTTCCTAGTGAAGATGCCGCTACCCATCTAAACAACTTTGTTGATTTATGTGATATGCAAAAGAAGAAAGATGTGGATAATGATATTGTTAAATTGAAGCTATTTACGTTTTCGCTTAGAGATCGTGCTAAAACTTGGTTTTCCTCTTTGACTAAAAATAGTATTGATTCATGGAATAAGTGCAAAGATGCTTTTATCTCTAAGTATTTTCCTCCCGCTAAGTTCATCACTCTTAGAAACGATATTATGAATTTTAAGCAACTTGATCATGAGCATGTTGCACAAGATTGGGAGAGGATGAAATTAATGATACGTAAATACCCTACACATGGTTTGAATTTATGGATGATTATACAAAAATTTTATGTTGGGTTGAATTTTGCTTCTAGAAATCTTTTAGATTCGGCCGCGGGAGGCACTTTTATGGAAATCACTTTAGGAGAAGCTACTAAGCTCCTACATAATATTATGGTTAATTATTCTCAATGGCACACCGAAAGATCAACCAGTAAAAAAGTTCATGTGATAGAAGAGATTAATGTTTTGAGTGGAAAGATGGATGAACTTATGAATTTTTTTTGCTAATATGAGTGTTTCTTCTGATCCTAATAATGTGCCTTTGTCTACCTTGATTGAGAATAATAATGAATCTATGGATGTGAATTTTCTTGGTAGGAACAATTTTGGTAACAACGCGTATAGAGGAAACTTTAATTCTAGGCCTTTCCCTAGTAATTCCTCTAATAATTATGGTAACTCCTACAACAACTCTTATGGAAATTTTAATAGGATGCCCTGTGATTTTGAGACTAGTGTTAAAGAATTTATGATTTCTCAAAAGAATTTCAATGCTTTGCTTGAAGAAAAATTGCCTAAGATTGATGAGTTGGCTAGGAACGTGGATATAATTTCTCTTGATGTTGATTCTTTGAAACTTAGATCTATTCCACCTAAGCATGATATCAATGAGTCTCTCAAAGCCATGAGAATTTCCATTGATGAGTGCAAAGAAAGAACCGCTAGGATGCGTGCTAAGAAAGATTGCTTTGTAAAAGCGTGTTCCTCAAGTTTCATGATAATAATGATGAAGATCTAAAAGTGATTGATGTGCCCCCTATTAAATCTTTGTTTTCCAATATGAGTCTTGATAAATATGGGACTGGAGATGAGTCAACTTTAGTTAAAAGCCGTCCCAATGATTCGGAGTTTTTAGATCTTGATGCAAATATTAATGAAAATGGGATTGAAGAGGTCAAAACTTTACATAGCAATGAACCCACTATTTTGGATTTCAAGGAATTTAATTATGATATTTGCTCTTTGATAGATTGTATTTCCTTGTTGCAATCCGTGCTAAATTCTCCTCAAGCTTATCATCAAAACAAAGCTTTTACCAAACATATTGTTGATGCTTTAATGCAATCTTATGAAGAAAAACTTGAATTAGAAGTTTCTATCCCTAGAAAACTTTATGATGAGTGGGAAAATACTATTAAAATTAAGATTAAAGATCATGAGTGTTATGCTTTATGTGATTTTTGTGCTAGTGTTTCCACGATTCCAAAAACTTTGTGTGATGTGCTAGGTTTCCGTGAATTTGATGATTTTTCTTTAAATTTGCATCTTGCGGATTCCACCATTAAGAAACCTATGGGAAGAATTAATGATTTTCTTATTGTTGCAAATAGGAATTATGTGCCCGTAGATTTCATTGTTCTTGATATAGATTGCAATCCTACTTGTCCTATTATTCTTGGTAGACCTTTCCTTAGAACGATTGGCACAATTATTGATATGAAAGAAGGAAATATTAGATTCCAATTTCCATTAAGGAAGGGCATGGAACACTTTCCTAGGAATAAAATTAAAGTACCTTATGAATCTATCATGAGAGCCACTTATGGATTGCATACGAAAGATGATAATACCTAGATCTATTCTTGCTTTTATGCCTAGCTAGGGGCGTTAAATGATAGCGCTTGTTGGGAGGCAACCCAATTTTATTTTTGTTTCTTGATTTTTGTTCCTGTTTAGTAATAAATAAATCATCTATCCTCTGTTATGATTGTGTCTTTTATGTTTTATTTAGTGTTTGTGCCAAGTAAAGCCTTTCGGATCTTCTTGGATGATTGTTGTTTGATCTTGCTGAAAAAACCAGAAAGTATGCGCTCACGAGAATAATTTCCGTTTTTAACCAGAGAGCGATAAAATACTGATTCCAATTGAAGTAGATCAGTACACAAATTATTTGGTTCGTACTGATTTGGTAGGATTTTTGGATTTACATAAGTATTCTAAACCTATAGATTACTACAGACTGTTCTGTTTTTGAAAGATTCTGTTTTTCGTGTGTTCTTTGCTTATTTTGATGAATCTATGGCTAGTATCGGGGGGTATGAACCATAGAGAATTTGTAATACAGTAGGTTTAACACCAATATAAATAAAGAATGAGTTCATTACAGTACCTTGAAGTGGTGGTTTGTTTTCTTATACTAACGGAGCTCATGAGATTTTCTGTTGAGTTTTGTGTTGTGAAGTTTTCAAGTTTTTGGGTAAAGATTTGATGGATTTTGGAATAAGGAGTGGCAAGAGGCTAAGCTTGGGGATGCCCAAGGCACCCCAAGGTAAAATCCAAGGACAAGCAAAATCCTAATATTGGGGATGCCCCGGAAGGCATCCCCTCTTTCGTCTTGGTCCATCGGTAACTTTACTTGAGGCTATATTTTTATTCACCACATGATATGTGTTTTGCTTGGAGCGTCTTGTATGATTTGTGTCTTTGCTTTTTTAGTTTACCACAATCATCCTTGCTGTACACACCTTTTGGAGAGACACACATGAATCGAAATTTATTAGAATACTCTATGTGCTTCAGTTATATCTTTTGAGCTAGATTATTTTACTCTAGTGCTTCACTTTTATCTTTTTAAGAGCACACTGGTGGTTTTATTTTATAGAAATTATTGATCTCTCATGCTTCACTTATATCATTTTGAGAGTCTTTTAGAACAGCATGGTAATTTTCTTTGGCTATAAATTTAGTCCTAATATGATAGGCATCCAAGATGGGTATAATAAAAACTTTCATATAAAGTGCATTGAATACTATGAGAAGTTTGATACTTGATGATTGTTTTGAGATATGAAGATGGTAATATTAGAATATGCTAGTTGAGTAGTTGTGAATTTGAGAGATACTTGTGTTAAAGTTTGTGATTCCCGTAGCATGCATGTATGGTGAACCGTTATGTGATGAAGTCGGAGCATGATTTATTTATTGATTGTCTTCCTTATGAGTGGCTGTCGGGGACGAGCGACGGTCTTTTCCTACCAATCTATCCCCCTAGGAGCATGCATGTAGTACTTTGTTTTGATAACTAATAGATTTTTGCAATAAGTATGTGAGTTCTTTATGACTAATATTGAGTCCATGTATTATACGCATTCTCACCCTTCCACCATTGCTAGCCTCTCTAGTACCGCGCAACTTTCGCTGGTACCATAAACCCACCATATATCTTCCTCAAAACAGCCACCATACCTACCAATTATGGCATTTCCTAGCCATTTCGAGATGTATTGCAATGCAACTTTCCACCGTTCCGTTTATTATGACACGCTTCATCATTGTCATATTGCCTTGCATGATCATGTAGTTGACATCGTATTTGTGGTAAAGCCACCGTTCATAATTTTTTCATACATGTCACTCTTGATTCATCGCATATCTCGGTACACCGCCGGAGGCATTCACATAGAGTCATATTTTTGTTCTAGTGTCGAGTTGTAATTCTTGAGTTGTAAGTAAATAAAAGTGTGATGATCATCATTATTAGAGCATTGTCCCATTGAGGAAAGGATGATGGAGACTATGACTCACCCACAAGTTGGGATGAGACTCAGGATGAGAAAAAGAGGCCATAAAAAAGGCCCAAAAAAGAGGGACAAAAAGAGAGAAGGGACAATGCTACTATCATTTTACCACACTTCTGCTTCAAAGTAGCACCATGATCTTCATGATAGAGAGTCTCCTATGTTGTCACTTTCATATACTAGTGGGAAATTTTCATTATAGAACTTGGCTTGTATATTACAAGGATGGGCTTCCTCAAAATGCCCTAGGTCTTCGTGAGCAAGCAAGTTGGATGCACACCCACTTTGTTTCTTTTTGAGCTTTCATACACTTATAGCTCTAGTGCATCCGTTGCATGGCAATCCATACTCATTCACATTGATATCTATTGATGGGCATCTCCATAGCCTGTTGATATGCCTAGTTGATGTGAGACTGTCTTCTCCTTGTTGTCTTCTCCACAACCACCATTCTATTCCACCTATAGTGCTATATCCATGGCTCACGCTCATGTATTGCGTGAAGATTGACAAAGTTTGAGAACGTCAAAAGTATGAAACAATTGCTTGGCTTGTCATCGGGGTTGTGCATGATTTAAATATTTTGTGTGGTGAAGATAGAGCATAGCCAGACTATATGATTTTGTAGGGATAACTTTCTTTGGCCATTTTATTTTGAGAAGACATAATTTCTTAGTTAGTATGCTTGAAGTATTATTATTTTTATGTCAATACTAAATTTTTATCTTGAATCTTTTGGATCTGAACATTCATTCTACAATCAAGAGAATTACTTTGAAAATTATGTTAGGAAGCATTCCACATCAAAAATTCTGTTTATATCATTTACCTACTCGAGGACGAGCAGGAATTAAGCTTGGGGATGCTTGATACGTCTCCAACGTATCTATAATTTTTGATTGTTCCATGCTATTATCTTATCTGTTTTGGATGTTTAATGGGCTTTATTATGCACTTTTATATTATTTTTGGGACTAACCTATTAACCAAAGGCCTAGTGCAAATTGCTGTTTTTTGCTTATTTTAGTGTTTCGCAGAAAAGGAATATCAAACGGAATGAAACCTTCACGAGGGTCATTTTTGGAACAAATGTGATCCAGGAAACTTGGAGTGGACGTCAAGAAAGAAGCAAGGAGGCCATGAGGTAGGAGGGCGCCCAGGAGGGCCAGGCGCGCCCCCACCCTCGTGGGCCCTTCGCAGCTCCACCGACCTACTTCTTCCTCCTATATATACCCATATACCCTGAAAACATCCAGGAGCACCACGAAACCCTATTTCCACAGCCGCAACCTTCTGTACCCATGAGATCCCATCTTGGGGCCTTTTCCGGCGCTCCGTCGGAGGGGGAATCGATCATGGAGGGCTTCTACATCAACACCATAGCCTCTCCGGTGATGTGTGAGTAGTTTACCATAGACCTTTGGGTCCATAGTTATTAGCTAGATGGCTTCTCTTTCTTTGGATCTCAATACAAAGTTCTCCCTGATTCTCTTGGAGATCTATTCTATGTAATTCTTTTTGCGGTGTGTTTGTCGAGATCCGATGAATTGTGGGTTTATGATCAAGATTATCTATGAACAATATTTGGTTCTTCTCTGAATTCTTATATGCATGATTTAAATATCTTTGCAAGTCTCTTCGAATTATCAGTTTGGTTTGGCCTACTAGATTGATCTTGCTTGGAATGGGAGAAGTGCTTAGCTTTGGGTTCAATCTTGCGGTGTCCTTTCCTAGTGACAGCAGGGGCAGCAAGGCACATATTGTATTGTTGCCACAGAGGATAAAAAGATGGGGTTTATATCATATTGCTTGAGTATATCCCTCTACATAATGTCATCTTGCCAAATGCATTACTCTATTATTATGAACTTAATACTCTAGATACATTTTGGATAGCGGTCGATGTGTGGAGTAATAGTAGTAGATGCAGAATTGTTTCGGTCTACTTGTCACGGACGTGATGCCTATATTCATGATCATGCCTAGATATTCTCATAACTATTCTCTTTTCTATCAATTGCTCGACAGTAATTTGTTCACCCACCGTAGATTATGCTATCTTGAGAGAAGCCATTAGTGAAACCTATGGCCCCCGGGTCTATTCTCCATTATATTATTTTCCCAACAACTAGTTATTTCTGTCACCGTTTATTTTGCAATCTTTACTTTTCAATCTATACAACAAAAATACCAAAAATATTGATCTTATTATCTTTTGCAAGTGGCCGTGAAGGGACTAACAACCCCTTTATCACATTGGTTGCAAGGTTCTTGATTGTTTGTGCAGGTACGAGGGACTTGCGTGTAGTCTCCTACTGGATTGATACCTTGGTTCTCAAAAACCGAGAGAAATACTTACGCTACTTTGCTGCATCACCCTTTCCTCTTCAAGGGATAACCAACGCATGCTCAAGTGGTAGCATGTTGTCACGTCAATTCAATGTTAGGACATGATGAATAATTTGACCGACGTATACTAGTACTGCTACTGTACTACTTACTAGTCGTATTTAGTGTCACATTTTAAACATAGGTTTAACTAACAAAATGTCAATGCAATCCACCGAAAGTTATTCCATTGGAAACTATGTTCAAATACGAATAAAACGATATAATTTTTTGTGACATGCATTAACATTTAGTTAGTGAAATTTACAGTCAAAATTTGACACAAATTACGAAGGGGACCAGTAAACCAGGAGGGAGGTAGTAGTACGAGTAGCACAATATACAGTATACAGGACTAGTACAAATTTAGAAATGGGGTAAGAAGTTACAAGGCTGTGCGACAGACTTTGTAGGCTACATGAGTAATACAAAATATAGTTCCCATTGGACAACACTTTCACCAACAAGTACACACTTGAAGCCTCTCCATCATCATTATCAGTACATCCTACACATGTGAGTTAGGATGCACTTGATCCCAGAAAGGTATCTATCCTTCAAACCAGAGGAGTGCTTCAAACTAACAACAGTACATAATATCCAACAAAAGAGGGTCATGCTACAACAACAGGATACATGGCTCAGTCTAGATATCAGTACAAATCAAGTTGTGCATATTTTCTGTTGGCATGAACCACATCGCCGCATGTCGGGTTTGCAAAAGCGATCCATCGCATGGAAGCTTGATGCCTTTCAAATACTGAAGATTATCTGGCAACAAGCTGTGCCGACGGTAACTCATGAAACCCATGGTATGATGTGTAAATGTAGCGACCCGACCTTAGACGGTCAAGTATCTGTGCTTCAGTGTCATCCCTGGATCGGTAATGCTGACACACACAGTACTCGAAGGATTTATAACAGAGTAGCAATCAGACACTTATTACATCGAATGTCTCAAAAGGGAACTTATTAAAATAAATATGGCTTAAGGCCATATAAATAAGATAACAACGGAAGACTTGGAAGATAAAGTGAGTCCATCAACTCCAACGACATAGCTGAGTGCACGACAACCGACCTATGGCACCTTACTCGTCGTCTGAAAAGTCTGCAACATGATACGTTGCAGCCCGAAAATGGGTCAGCACATGGAATACGCTAGCATAGTAACACAGTAGATCAAAGAATAGATAAATGCTATCACTACATGAATATATGGCCGGAGGAGGCTCTATGGTTACAATGTTTTTGCGAAAAGCCAATTTTTCCCTACAACAAAGGAATATAATTTATTTAACTATCATGGTAGTTGAAACAACATTGAGAATGGTACCCCCATCTCAATCCCAATTAAAAGTAATTATCAACCCAACAAATTAATTTAAAGGGATGAGATCCATATGATAATCCAAAAACCAAATACTCAAGATGTCCATAACCGGGGACACGGCTAACCATGATTAGTTTGTACACTCTGTAGAGGTTTGCGCTCTTTTCCCCACAAGACTCGATCTCCTCCGTTGGATTTCTCACACTACAAGGTGTTTGAGAAATGGATGACCGAGACACAGTCTTTCAGAAGCATTAACTCTAACCTTGGGTAGACCGTACGAACCTACATCCCCTACATCTGCTAGTCTACCACTGGAAGAGGTCACACAACTTACTCAACAGAGCCCATAATAGCTTGTGGCTGCACAAGGAAGTTTCAAGCATGAATAATCATATGATCCCTTTGAGCCTGGGTGGCGGACCATAGGAGGATCGCACGGTATAACCCCGGGATATCCTAGGACAACACTGGTATAACCCCAGGTGCCCACAAGCAATCCACCCAGATGTGTATTAAAGTTGACACCTTAAGTTGAACCATTAATTAACAAACTCACATCTGTCATGGATACTCTCAAACCCAAACCACGTCTACGAGCATAGCATGGCAATATAAGCATAACGTAGAAGTAACTCCCAAGGGTTTGATAATAAACAGGAAAATAGGTTCTACCTCATCAACTACTTCCCAAAACCCACATGTTAAGAGAACCTACTCATGCAATGTTTGAGGATTGAAACTAATGCATAAAACTGGGTATGAAAGAGTATGATCAATGTGTTACTTGCCTTGCTGACGATCTGCAAATCCTAAAGACTCGTAGTAGCACGCTTCGCACTCTGGGAATTCTATCGCAAACAAACAATAGCATACATAAGCAATCAAGAAAAGATGCAAAGGGAAAACTTCAAATAAGAAGATCTAACCAGAAAGTTCAACTGAATCCGGTTTGCAAAAATAATCAAATCAAACGGAGCAACGAAACTCAAACTGCGAAAGAAACAAGATCCGATTACTAATCTAGACTAAAGTCAAATCTTACAGTACCAAAATCTTGTTCAAGTTGGTTAAACAGAAAGAGGGCTTCGAGACGAAGATCTAGGCGCCTGTTTCACCTGATTTGGATAAATGAGCAAAAAGATAAACTAAAACAAAGATTAGGGAAGGAATCGCGGTCGAAAATAATCACAGAAAACCCTGGAAAATAAAACGAGACGAACAGGCTAACGAATGAACGTTCGTTGTCTGCGGCTAACTAATGAACATCGTTCGTTAAAATGAACGTACGGACGAACGTCTGCTATATAACTAAACCGTGAAAAAACCGAACAAACCAAAACTAAAAAAAAGAATCTAGGGTTAAAAAAACCAAACGGTTAACCGAAAAGAAAAAAAAGGAATGGCGGTGGCGGCGTCGGCTACCTCCAGCGAGGCTCCGGTGGGGCGGCGCGGCGTCGAGGGGCTCCGGCGGCGGCGTCGGACGATGGCGGCGTGGGACGGGAGGTGACAGCGGCTTGCGGCGGCGACGGCTTGCGGCGGCGGCGTCGGGTGGTGGGGTGGCGGAGAGGGGCGGCGGCGGCGGGGTACTTATAGGGGGGGTCAGGGCGAGGCCGACTTGGGGAAGGGGTGGCACGGCGGCATGGCGCAGGCGGACTCCAGCGAGTCCGTCTCGCGCACGGGAGGAGAGGCGGCGGCGCTAGGCGAGCCGGCCTGCTCGGCTGGGCTTCGGCCCAGTCGGGCGGGAAACTTTTTTGAAATAGATTTCGCCGGAAAAATCCTAGAAAATAAAATAAATAAATAAATAAAAATACCAAAACAAATTTTCACCGTCTAAATAGAATATTTAGAACAAAGTGAACATTTTCTTGGCCCTAACATGCAATTTTGAAAAATGCAATTTTTTAATTCAAATAAAATAGCCACAAAAATCCAAATAAAGTTACTTATTTGATTTTAATATTTTCCCTCTAATACTTCATTTATTTTGGAGAAGTCATATTATCTCCTCTTATATATTTTAATTAGAAATATTTTCGAAGAGGAAAAATAATTAAAACCAAATGTTCCTCTTTTCAAAATTTGAGAAAACTCGAATATGAAAATAACGAAATTCCCAACTCTCTCCGTGGGTCCTTGAGTTGCTTAGAATTTCGAGGATTCACAAAACGAAATGCGGTAAAATATGATATGCATGAATGACCTATGTATAACATTCCAAATTGAAAATTTGGGATGTTACAATAAACACAGTTCCCCCTGGCAAATGGAAGTTGCATAGCGCGGTAATCATCGCTGGTGATATTATCGATGATTGGTTGGATGATCAGATAATTGAGCCCGAGGAACATGAAGTGGTTGCCGAGGCTGTAAACCCACCTCCAGTTGAATACGCCTGGCCCAACGGAGCTGGGATCTTTCTCGAACATGAAGCAGCCATAGCCATCAATGTCACGAATGCCCCAGACATTGTACTACATGTGGTTTGATGAAATGGTTTGGTCAATTTGGTACGTGGAAATGAGCATCAAATGACCGATGTCAGCCGAACGAGTGATAAACCACCACCCACCGGCTGGTATGATTCCAGGTCCTGGAATCATGAAGGCCAGCACATTTGCGTCTGCTGCAACAATTCAAATTGGAGACCAAAAGGACAAAAATAAACAATCATGTTCAGAGTATGTGTGGAATTAAGATTATTACAACAGTGACACATATCATAGACAGAGAATTGCAATGTCGTGGTCATAATCATACCCCAAGTTAAAAAAATAAGCCAATGGCTTTCATATTCTACCAATATATCATGGTTCAAACATCATTTAACAATGAGAGGAAAACATATATGACAGGGCCTACTCATATTCTAGCATAGCACTTACTATAGTTATCATATCAACTCTAAGCAATAACATGTGTTGTTATAAAAATCCTGGAAATGAGAGTAACATATAGCAATCATGAGGTTATACTCATAATATCTATTCTAACAATCATTAGATGCCAATTGTTCTCATATTAACTCTAACAATAACATGTGTGGTCATAAAAATCTAGGAAATGGGAGGAACATATAGCAATGATGTGGTTATAGACATACTATAGGCCTGTTCGGATTCCCTCCTCCTCCACAACTCCGCTTCGGGAGCTAGAGGAGCCGCAGTTTAAAATCACGGAGTGGGGAAGGAGGCGCTCTACAGATTCTCAGATTTCATAGAGCGGGAGAATTACCGAACATGCCTATATATTCTAAATTTGTAACAATGAACATGCAGTCGTATTCATAAGGTAAAGATGAGATGAGATAGAACAATTACACGATGATTTATTCCACCAGTATAGGCAGCCAATTTGTGCGTCGACCGCGTAAACGATGCCATCATGCACTATAGCATCAGACATAAATGTTGGCCGAAGAGGATTGACGATGAGCCATAACTATGTATGGAGACTAGATTCCAGATAGACTAATCCCACGTTGAACATGACAATGAACTTGTAATCCATGTAGTCTTCTGATGGTGTGTGCACTTCGAAGATCACAACCTTCAGCAAACAGAGGTCGAGCCAAAAGCTCGACGCGTCTTGTGCGTAGTAGGCAGGAGTGTCTGGTGGGCCGCGAGGCTCGATGGCGGCGGTATCCAACGATGGAAGGGTGATCTTTCGCTGGGTGTAGATATCCACGAGATGCCACGGACTACCGGATTGGTGGATGAGGACGATCCAGTTGGCCTTCATGCCCGCCCAGTAGTGGCCGCGCATGAAGGACATGTGGACAGGTAGTTGTAGCACGTCAAGGGGCACCACGGCAACCTCCGTAGGATCGTCAAGTCGGTGTGTGGGCCACCTGCGAGGATCAAGCATCAACAAGCAGGGTGTCTTGAAAAGATCTAGAATGTTGTAGACGAGTATGGTACAAAGACACCGAGAATGCGGCCAGACGGATGGTGCTGAGCGGGTCCATACGATTACAGATCTGCTCCAAGAGAACATTGGGGAGGGAATTCCAATAACGGCTCTGCGTGTTAGTCGGTTCTGCCATAGGTTTTTTAGGGCGCTGAGTGACTGGGGTTTTCGGTGCCTGCAAGCCAGTGGGGAAGTGGATTCGGGAGGGCGAGCGAAGTAGATGGCGTGTGTGGCTGAGCAGTGAGCGGGGGATATGGTACACGCGGGCTACCAAGGAAGATGGCGTGGGCGGGCGAGAAGTGAGTGGGGGGAAATGGTGTGCGGCCGACAATGGGGAAGAGAGGAGGAAGAAGAAGAGAGGAGGAAGAATAGTGAAAGACGGGGAAGAAAGTGCATTAAATCTCAATTCTACCACTACTACTACCAGGATATACCGTCCTTCGGAGTGTAAATAGTTACGCCGATGACATGTGGGTCTACCTCAAGAGGTCCCATATGTCAGTTAATGGAGGAGAGAGGTGTGTAGTCGTATTTGCGGAAGTGTGCTCCACTGGCAAACATGATGGCAGTACTGGGTAAGGCTGATTTAGTAACACCAACACGCTGGTTCAGCATATTAATTAAGTGTCCCATCTGCTGTAGCGTGTATTGTCACTTCACTGTGAAGACTAGTTGAATAGTTCTCTCTGACCGAGATGGGGAATAATGGAACACGAAGACTTCCTATCTATAGTATCCCTATGCATGTACGCTCAGTCCCCTCCCAATGCCCCGCCTTGTACATGTGCTAAGGCTGCCATGTAGGCAAAAGTCTGATCTAGCAAGGTAATTAGGAGGAGCGAGATAAGTGTGGTGACCCCAGTACTAAGTGCGAGAACCTAGACAAAAGACTTAAATGGAAGAATCCCGCCAATGCATGAAGAACTTTAGTTATAAAATCATTAAATAAAGGATGCTTAGCACCAACAAGTTAAGCACCTATGCATTGGGAGCTTTAGTTGCTAAAGTTTTTAATGTGCTTAGCACCCCATGTAAGCACCGATGCATTGGAAGTAGCCTCATCCTGTCCAATAAGATGAAACAGTGGCCAAGGCACCCGACGCCAATAATGTAGTAGTACTATTACTACCTCCTTTCTAGTTTATAGGGCTCAATTCAAAATTCTCATCAACCAAAGTAGATGATGAGTGGTATAATAATTTTTGTAGTTTGCAAAAACACTTAATTAATGCACTCGTTTTCCTCAAAATATTATGTTTACCAATGCATTAATTTTGTGTCAAACTTTGACCATCTACTCCCTCCATCCAGGTGAATAAGTCATATTTGGTTGTGCACCATGACCAAGGAGGGAAAAACAAGAGAACTTAATGTTTATTTGCTACTCCCTCCATTCCTAAATATTGTCTTTTTAGACATTCAAATGGAATACAACATACAGATGTATGTAGTCATATTTTAGAGTGTAGATTCACTCATTTTGCTCTGTACGTAGTCACTTGTTGAAATCTCTAGAAAGACAAATACTCCGTATTTGGAAACAGAGGGAGGCTTTTACTCCGTATTTGGGAACAGAGGGAGTATCACCATATGGAGGGAATAGAGGAAGCTTGTAATTTGAACATGTCAATGGGAGGGAGTAAAGTCCTCATGCATGCATGCATGCATGCAACATGCTACACTCACATGTACACATCGACGCACGCAACACTCACGCACCCATGCGGCCACAGCACACGACACAACACACGCTCAAGTGATCAACCTACTCCCTACGTCCATGAAAGACGTTACATTTAGAGATTTACACATTGACCAGGGCATAATTAATGCCCAAAAGTAGCAGACTTATGTGTGCATGCGACCATTGAGAGAAGAAGATTAAATGAAGGTTGTTGCATGCTGTAATTAAGGATACACATGTAGCCTATAGCTAGAGCACAAGTTGGTGCACTAGTTAATCAATATCGATTTTAGATTAAAGGCTAAATGCATTGGAAGTGTAGATGTACACTCTTTGTTTTTTAGCCGATGTACACTATTTCTTGGAAGATCGAGGGAGTAAACGTGCATGCACTCACATACGCAGCCAGGGTGGTCCGCGCGCAAGGGTTGGAGTCCTGTTGTGCCTGCGTAAAGTTTTGTCTAACCGATTTCTTTGCTCTGCCAACTGACAGGTGGGACCCAGAAACCAGGTGACAATTTAACCAGTCAACAAAGTGCCACGTCGACTATGTGGCCGGTCAGTAGGGTGCAATACGGTGCTCTACGATGAGCTAGTGATCGTATAATCACCGCAAAACTATATATAGTGATCGTAAAGAGCGTATTGTTACATACGTTGACCGCTAGTGTATTTTTCTCATTTCAAATTAAGCCATATTAACCGGAAAGTACTAGTACTAGTACTGCTTTGATGTGTCCCGTCAACTCGCCGAGCGAGGATAAGCTTGCTTACTACGCCTCTCCCTCGCCCACGCGCGCGGTGGCTCGCAGGAAGCGGAGAGGGTTTTGACTACAACGCCTTCTCCCTCTCGCTCGCCCTCGCCCTCGCGATGGCGTGCAGCAGTTCAATCGGTGTCAGATTGCCAGAAGAGGATTGTACTATAGTATCATCATTGTTGGACCTTCCGAAGAGGCGAAGAGCCAAGTGCAAGGTTCACACGAGTACGAACTGTTGAACCTACCGAAGAGGCAAAGAGCCAAGCGCAATGTTTTATAGGAGTTGTCATCCTAGTAGGAGTATTAAAACTATAGCGAACGATGCTACTATATTATGCCGCCATGTCACCTATATCCAAAGCTATGTCACCTTTTTTTTTCTCAAAGAGAGTGTTGGAGCCCGTGCAACAACCACACAAGTTGCACGTACACATAACACATTTACTAGTAATAAATTCTAAAGGACAAATGCCAGTATGCCACACAAGTTCATCTCCAATTCATGTGATAAATTTGTGCACAACTAGTCTACATATATTCACAGTGCCACCGTTCACAATTTACCATACCCCACTTACACGTTATAGATGGGCTACATGTCCTCCTTCAGGTTCCAGTCCGAAGCGTTCTTCATGGATGGCACGATCCATAGCGGTGGGCAACGGGGAATCATTGTCGCAGCTTTCTAGCCCGGTTCCACATGATGGAGACTCATTCAAGCTGAAGTGGCACAAATCAGGGATAGCGTGTCCCAGCATGTCGTTCATCTAGCGGTGCGCACTAAAGACACAACCATGCTTCATGAATGGCAGGCCTTTGGTGTCGTGCACGGTAGGTGGCATCCGCTTCACAATGGGGTAGCTGTCCCCAATGAAAAGCGAGTACTCTCCAAGAGTGTTCCTCGGCAACCACGTAGCATCACGCAGGTCAAACTCGGCGCCGTTCATATGGTACACGCGGCATCTCAGATCTGGACACATGGTAACGTACACACTCAAGGTCCATGCATAATAATGTTGTGCTCAAATATGGCGGTCAGGAATACTGTGCAGCAAATAGTACTATTCCGGTATAGAGGAAGTAAAATAACTGGCTTATTATATATAGCCACTCTTGGCTACATGGATGGGATAGTAAGACATGGAAATCCAAAAAATGGTGGCAGCTAGTGGGTTCATGTCTTCAAGGGCCTAGCTAGATATATGCGTCCTCCAAGGTAAAAAGTACTCCTACTATTACCAGTAAGTACTCCTAAGTAGTACAACAATGAAAGGGAAGGCGAGAGGGTTGAAAAATATAATATTAAATGGAATACCTGGGTAGATGGTGACGGTCCGATCATGGTAGATTGTGTGACCATGTTGCACATCAGTGGTACCATGGGTAACGACTTCTAAGATAGTTGATCCGAATATGCCAAAGTCAGCTACAAGGTTCCAAGTTAGACCGAATCATGGATGCAAATGCACATCCAAGATGGGCAATCTTATTTTGATCGGGGGATGACTGGTCCCTGCAAAATAATGGAGTACCGTTAGGGATGCAAATGATGGCTTGTGCATTCCGTTTGTAATCTCCCATACTGTAGGATGGCAACCAGATGAAACAAGTCCCCTGGCTTGTCATCGCAAAGATGCGGCCTAGATGGCGCACGACGTCTTTGAACGTGTAGGGGTACAAATCTGCCACGGCCAACATGCGCCATCCTCTGTCGTTACTGCTTCTTGCATTGATGGCAATCCTTATGTCAAACACCACGATGAGATAGTAATCGTCGTAGCCGCATCGCTTTGTCGGCGGGTCCGCAATTGCTATCTTCTTCAATCTCATGTAGGCATCATCATACATATTCAAGTCCAGCCAGTCCGGAAGGCCGATCCCAATGTTTGAGAAGGGGTGTAAGGGAACGGCCGCACTGCTGTGGATGTTGTGCAAAATGATGGTGGTATCCGGCCGGAGGTATGCAAGCCAATCTTCGTTGGCACCGACCCATACTTATATATAAGACTGTGGGCAGTGGAGAAATTACGGGATGGAAATGGAATAACTAAGTACTACATGATCAAACTCCATGACTGACTGTCGGCGTTCTGGGAACGGGGGTCCCCAGACTTGCCTGCCTTCGGCCTGCGGCGTGGCTCAAGTGGGGGCCCAGCGCGGCCCATCTTCATCAACACGAGGCTCAAGACCCTCGCGAGGGGCCAAGCCTCGTGAGGCGGACGACACGGCACATCCTCAGGCACAGCCTCATCAGGCTGGCTCGCGAGGAGGCAGAGAGTTCAAGGCGGGGTACCTCGCGAGGTGCCCATGACGCAAGCCATGACGACACGGGGCACCAGGCGGGTGCTAGCGCGGGTAGCGTCTCTCTTTCCTCTTTGGTGCAAAGGGGGCAAGCGTATCCGCGGAGTACCGAGGCATCAGGCAAAGGTTGCCACTTCGGTGCAATTAGACCAAGACCAGGAGGACTACGAGACGGAGGTCACCATGGAGCCCAGCGCGGCGTCATCACCAGAGCCTTTGGCAGGCGAAGACTGCTTTTGTCAGGATAGATGTACTCGCTGTCCCCCTTCAAATTAGCCCGCCATTGTTGGATCCCTTCCCGCTCAATATTTGGGGAGAGGACCAGGGCCTCTATAAATAGGACTAGCCACCCACATAGCAAGGGGTTCAGACGGTTGCTCGGTTCGATTCCTGGTTGTTAGATCCGGGATCTGAGAGAGAAAGAGAGAGAAAGGTGACTGAACTCTTAATAGCAGTTCATCACCACAGCCAAGAACAGACCCTCGCGAGGCTGTTCTTCCTTGTATTGTTCATCCGCACCAGCCCCACGAGGCAATCCATCCACCACACACTGGAGTAGAGTATTACACCACATCGGTGGCCCGAACGAGTATAAATCTTGTGTCTTTCGTGCAGCTCTTTTAGTAGTTTAGATCCCATCGAGACGGGGAGGTTGAAGGCGAGATTTCCGCACGCACCCCAGTGTTCGAACCTTAAGGGTCTGCCGGAACCCGAAATCCGCCATTTGGCGCACCAGGTAGGGGTGCGCCGGAATTCGTCTTCCACCGCTCCGCTCTCCTCCGACCGTCGCATCCATGTCTGACGCTCGTCGGGCACGCGCCGAGCACCGGGCCGCCATCGCTTCCCGCATCGCCCAGACGACCCCGGTCGGTGGGCGTCCTTGTCGTTCCCCGTCGCCCGCCGTCAACGCCGCCACCAGCCCGGCGGGGGGCGAGCAGCAGGCATCGTCTCAGCACCCGTCCGTGCGGCAAGACGGCCGCACTGCCACTCCGTCACTCGCACCAGCTCTTCGTCCCGCGCACTCCGCGCACCCTTGGAGGCTCGAGCTGCGCTCCTTGCGGCAAACGAGCTCCTGCGCTACCGTCTCGTCGACGACGTCTACGAAGAATGGCTCGGCCGCGTCGCCGAGCTTGGTCGCGCCGCAGGAGGCTCTTCCGCGCCGTCCGTCCCTCTGCGCCGCACTCCGCCCCGCGCGGGTAACGAAGCTCCAGAGGTGCACCAGCCGCCTCCCCTCCAAGAAGATGCCATGGCTCCAAGGCGCTTTGTCCCTGGGCGGAACCCGCTCCGTCAGGCGCCAGCGCAGCAAGAGCAAAGCTGCCAAGAAGTTCCTCGCCCGCAAGGGGCTGCCAGGGCGCTCCCTGCTCCGGCACGCCGCGACCCTGCTCCAGCTCCGACACAAGACCCCGCCCTGCTCCTAGCTGCAGCGTGTGGGGACCCTCAAGACCAAGCTCTCCACCAACCGAGGCCTTTCGTGGCCACCGCGGGCTGCCACGCCTACACCACTGAGCTGTGCAGCGTCGCGTGGCCCGGCAAGTTCAAACCCGACCTGCCTCCTCGCTACGACGGCACAACTGACCCCGCGGAATTCCTCCAGCTCTATGAGCTGGGTATCGAGGCTGCCGGCGGGGATGAAAAGGTCATGGCGAACTGGTTCCCCATGGCGCTCAAGGAAGGAGCTCGAACCTGGCTCCTGAATCTGGCTCCAGGCACGATCTCCTCCTGGGACCAGATGCGCGCCTACTTCATCGCCAACTTCCAAGGTACTCGCGACCGGCCGCCTGCCGTGAGCGACATGCGCCGCATCAAGCAACAACCCGGAGAGACCCTGCAAAAGTACATCCAGTGCTTCAACAGCGCGTGCCTCAAGATCCCCAGGGTGTCAGAGGAGGCCATCATCTCCGCCTTCTTTGACGGCGTGCGTGACGTCAAGATGAAGGAGGAGCTGGCGATGCACGAAGACCTCTGCACCTCCCTGGAGCTGTTCAACTTGGCGAACAAGTGCGCCAGGGCTGAGGAGGGACGTCTCTCCCTCCTCGAGCTACCTGCCGCGGACCCAGAAGAGAAGAAGCCCAAGGCCAAGGACGTGAAGCGCAAGGGGGCTGCTGTGCTCCCAGCCGAACCAGACACCAAGCGGGGCAAGGATCTGCCCGAACCCTCGAGAGGCAGCCGGTACTGTGTGTACCATGACCTCCACACCCACAACACCAATGAATGTCAAGAGCTCCACGCCATACGAGAAGGAAGGATCGGCCGTCGTCCTGACCATGCTGACCGGGGCTATGGCCGAGGAGGAGGAAGAAACCCAGGGCGATGGGAAGACCGCGGCCCATGCCAGGGGTGGCGCGACCAGCCTCGCGAGGACCGCTGGCGGGACCTGCCTCGTGAGGGGGACTGGAAAGATCAGCCTTGTGAGGACCGCCCTCATGGCAACGCAGGCCTACCTCCGCTGCCGCCTCCACCAAGAAGGAACGAAGACCGCCATCAAGACGAGGGGGCTGCGGGCTTCCAGGAGCCGCGCGCGATCGCCTGCATCCTGGGCGGAGCTGAAGCCCCAGCCTCCCAACGCATCTTCAAGCAGTTTGCCCGCGAGGTGAATGCAGCCCTTCCAAAGCTCGAAGCAACGCGCCCCCTCAGGTGGTCGGCGTGCCTATAACACCCTCGATGCGACTATATCTCCCACGTGTCGAGGCACGACTTAGAGGCATAATCGCATTGAAGGCATAAGTCGCAAGTGAGGCAATCTTCACACAACCCATGTACATAATAATATAAAGGGGAATAATAATAATAGTTGGCTTACACTCGCCACGTCACATCAAGGTACATAAATAGCATTCATCATACAAACACTCATGGCCCGACTACGGCGCCAAAATAGAAAAGACTCCCCAACATGCGACTAAACCCTGAATCGAACCCCGAGCAGGCACCACTACTGATCATCAGGAAAAGAAACATAGTATCACTGAGAGTCCTCGTCGTACTCCCACTTCAGCTCGAACGCGCCATCCGGAGGAGTATCATCGGTCCCTGCATCTGGCGTAATAGTAATCTGTGAGCCACAAGGACTCAGCAATCTCGCACCCTCGCGATCAAGACTATTTAAGCTTAATAGGTAAGGAAGGGGTAATGTGAGTGGAGCTGCAGCAAGCGACTAGCATATATGGTGGCTAACTTATTCGCAAAAGAGAGCGAGAAGAGAAGGCAAGGCACGAGCGGTAACTAAATAGAGCAGACTACGCAAACATAACTCCAACGCCGTGTCCACTTCCCGGACTCCGCCGAGAAGAGGCCATCACGGCAACACACGCCGTTGATTCATTTTAATTAATTAAGTTCAAGTTATCTACAACCGGACATTAACAAATTCCCATCTGCCCATAACCGCGGGCACGGCTTTCGAAAGATCAATCCCTGCAGGGGGGTCCCAACTTAGCCCATAACAAGCTCTCACGGTCAACGAAGGAATAGACCTCCACCCAGGACCCACCGATCAGACTCGGTATCCCGGTACAACAAGATGATTCGACAGGTCAAAACTAGTCCAGCAACACCGCCCGAATGCACCGACAAATCCCGATAGGAGCTGCACATATCTCTTTCTCAGGGCACACTCAGATTGTCTTAGGTACGGGTAGGCCAGCCCAGAGTTGCCCCTGGTGGCCACCTGCAGCTGACAGTTGGACCAACACTCAGAGGAGCACTGGCCCGGGGGGGGGGGGGTTAAAATAAGATGACCCTCGGGTTCCGGAAACCCAAGGGAAAGAAACGAGTAGGTGGCAAATGGTAAAACCAATGTTGGGCATTGCTGGAAAAGCTTTAATCAAGGCGAACTATCAAGGGGTTCCCATTATAGCCCAACCGCGTAAGGGACGCAACAAACCGGGAACATAACACCGATATGACGGAAACTAGGGCGGCAAGAGTGGAACAAAACACTAGGCGAGAGGCCGAGCCTTCCACCCTTTACCAAGTATATAGATGAGTAAAGATAACATAGCAATATAATGATATCCCAACAAGTAAATAAATGTTCCAACAAGGAACGGCTCCAATCTTCACCTGCAACTAACAACGCTATAAGAAGGGCTGAGCAAAGCGGTAACATGGCCAATCAATGGTTTGTTAGGACAAAGATGGGTTAGAGGCTCAATCATGGCAATTGGGAGGCTGACAAGCAAGTGGTAGGCATCGTAGCGTTGGCAAAGCAAAAGAGCGAGCAAACTAGCATAGCAAAGATAGTAGTGATTTCAAGGGTGTGATCATCTTGCCTGCACAGCTGTCAGAATTGACTAGATCCTCAAAAGCAAACTCAACGGGCTCCTCGTTAGCGAACTCGTCTCCCGGCTCTACCCAACAACACAAACAAGCAACAAGGATACAATCAACCACGTGCAAGGGCAAGCAATAAGATGCAAAGATGATATGCTATGCGGGATGCGATGCGGGATGCAAGAATGCGATATATAACAGGAAATGCATGAACCCGGCCTCAACTTGGAAATCCAAGTGTGCCACTGGATAGAGGGGAAGAAATCCCCTGAAAACGATATAAAGATCACGGCAATCGGAGCTACGGTTAAGAAATGGCAAGCGTTTTACTAAACGAACCGATCTGCGAATTACAGCAACATGCCTCCTAAATGCAACAAAATGAACATGCTACAGCCACTCAACATGAAAAAAAATTGCATGGCAGTGATGTACTCATCAAGCTTAACAAATCATCATGACTGAGGCATAGGCAAATTCATCCATTAAGGGCTTCAAACAAGCATGGCAAAACTGAATAAGCAAAACAGATTTCAGACTTAGCGAAATTAACGCTAGTCTGAAATATCAGACCACGATGCTCTCTTCGGAGCAGCAAAACAACATGAAGGAAAACCTGAACATGGCAAGTAAGAGCATGGAATGGAGCTACTCAACAAGCTTAACAAAACACCCAACATGACCTGGGGCCAAAAGGGTTCACAAAATACTCTATCGAGCACACGAACATCGATGAAACACAATCAGTTTTCAGACTTGGTGAAAACTGGGACATGCTGAAATAATAACTCACGGAGGCATATGAACGAGCTCGATGCTCTCACTACGGTGCAAGTCATGGCAAGGCAAGCATATATCCATTAATAAGGCACAAAATTCTAGCTAGACATGGCAAGAACAATGGCATAGCATGCATGGATCACTAGCAATCACTCCGGCAAAATCGGAAAAGAGTTAACGATCTGCCCAAAACAGCAACTATCCAAAAGTTGAGCTCGATTGAGTTAACCTAGAGTGCTCCAACATAACAAGTAAAGACATGGATGGATTAAGCACAACAAGCATAACAAATCACTCTTACTGATCATCCTCAAAAGAGGCACGGATCACTAGGAAACAAGCCGGACATATAGCATCGTGAACTAAAACGGCTCAGACTTAGTGAAAATCACTAAGTCCCTGAAATCTGTAATCTCAGGTAGCCCTCTTCGCAAGCTTGCACAAGACAACACACACATCCTAAAAATACATGGAAGGCACCTCTGGAAAGAAGACAACATGCTTAACAATTCATCCCAAAGGGGCACAGGCATATCATGCACGGATTAAATATGGCAAAAATGACGAAAGTGCATGTTGAACTAATAGATCTGCAATTTAACTCAACATGCCTCCTTCCATCAGCATTTTGGGCACCAAGATGACCTCAAATGCAAATGACGCAATGAAATGTAATGATGTACTCGTCGAGACGAAGATTTTGACATATCATACGCCCAAAACGGAGCTACGGATGAGGAGATATGAGCGGTCAAAGTAGCAAGAAAAACTAGGGTTAGGAGATGAAAAAGTCAACCGAGGGGGAGTGGATCTCAGATCTGGATCGCACGGGAACCGAGGTGGCACTTTAGTAGCTCGTCTCTGGCGGAGCTCGCCGGAGCCCAAGGAAGGAGAGGAGACCGGCGGCAGTGGCGGTCGGCGGCGCCGGCTGGGGCGGCGTCCCGCGGCGGCGGGGCCGGCGGCGTCTCGGGCGGCGGGCGGCCGGGCGCTGGCGGCGGCGTGGAACGGCGACGAGGCGGCGGAGGGCGGCGCCCTTGCTTCGGCCGGCGATGGTAGCCGCGGTGGCGCGGGCCACCGGAGCCGGGGAAGGCGGCGGCGGCGAACGGGAGCCGGGCGGCGGGCGGAGCGGGCCGGGAGGCGGCGCGGAGGGCCCGCGATGGGCCTGGCGGGCCGGCGGCGGTGAGGAGGCGGGGGCGCCACGTGGCGCGTCCCGATTGGCGCGGGCGAGATGTCCGGCGTCGGCGGACACGTCCGGCGCGCCGCGGAGGTTTTCTAGGGTTTCGAGAGGGGGGAGAGATCCGAATTTCGGGGGGGGGGGGTCTATTTATAGACCTAGAGGGAGCTAGGAGAGTCCAAATGAGGTGCGGTTTTCGCCCACACGATCGTGATCGAACGACCGAGACGATGGAGCTGAGTTTGGTGGGTTTTGGGCCAAATTGGAGGGGTGTTGGGCTGCACACACACGAGGCCTTTTTCGGTCCCTCGGTTAACCGTTGGAGTATCAAACGAAGTCCAAATGACCCGAAACTTGACAGGCGGTCTACCGGTAGTAAACCAAGGCCGCATGGCAAGTCTCGGCCCAATCCGAAAATGTTTAATCCTCACACACGAAAGAAAGCTGGAAATGGCCACCGGAGGAGAACGAAGCGCCGGAATGCAAAACGGACAACGGGGAAAAAGCTCGAATGCATGAGACGAACATGTATGCAAATGCAATGCACGTGACGACATGAGATGAGATGCACGAAAAATGAAAAAAACACACGGAGGCAAAAACCCGAACCCAAGAATTAAATATAACTTAATGCTAGAAACGGCAAGAGTCGGAGTACAATTGGGGAAGGTTACCTGTGGGGCGTTACAACACTCCACCACTACGAAAAGATCTCGTCCCGAGATCTAGGACTGAAAGAACTCCGGGTACTCAGAACGGAGGTGATCCTCGCGTTCCCAGGTAGCTTCACGGTCGGAATGGTGTGACCACTTGACTTTGAGAAACTTGATTGACTTGTTGCGAGTTTTGCGTTCAGTCTCTTCAAGGATTGCAACTGGGTGCTCACGGTAGGAGAGATCTTCTTGGAGCTCAATGTCCTCGAAGTTGACGGTGCGCTCAGGCGTCTTGAAGCACTTACGGAGTTGCGAGACGTGGAACACATCATGAACATTGGCAAAGGTTGCAGGAAGCTCGAGTTGATAGGCGAGGTCGCCTCTCTTGCTGACGATCTTGAAAGGCCCGACGTATCTGGGGGCAAGCTTCCCTTTGATACCGAAGCGACGAGTCCCTTTCATAGGAGAGACGCGGAGGTAGACATGATCTCCGATCTCGAAGGCCAAATCACGGTGCTTGCTGTCGTAGTAGCTCTTCTGACGAGACTGGGCTGCTTTGAGGTTATCACGAATGACCTTGCACATTTCTTCTGCTTCTGTGATCAGGTCATTACCCAGCAACTGACGTTCACCGGTTTCAGACCAGTTGAGAGGTGTACGGCACTTCCTACCATACAAAATTTCAAACGGGGCCTTGCCGGAGCTTGCTTGGAAACTGTTGTTGTACGAGAATTCAGCATAAGGAAGGCAATCCTCCCACTTCATGCCAAAGGAGATAACACAAGCCCTGAGCATATCTTCAAGAATCTGGTTGACACGCTCGACTTGACCGCTTGTTTGAGGATGGAAAGCAGTGCTGAAGCGAATGTTGGTGCCCATGGCCTTCTGAAAAGAATCCCAAAACTTGGAGGTAAAGATGCTGCCACGGTCTGAAGATATCACTTGAGGAATACCGTGCAGAGATACAGTGCGAGAGGTGTAGAGCTCCGCCAATTGAGCTGCAGTGATTGACTCTTTGATAGGCAAGAAATGAGCCACCTTGGTCAGCTTGTCGATGACAACGAATATGGCATCATTGCCACGCTTGGACTTAGGAAACCCAGTCACAAAGTCCATTTCAATGTGGTCAAACTTCCATTCTGGAATGGCGAGAGGTTGGAGGAGACCTGCTGGCCTTTGGTGTTCTGCCTTCACTCTTCTGCAGACATCACACTCGTTCACGAACTGAGCGATCTCACGCTTCATTCGAGTCCACCAATAAGTTTGCTTCAGGTCTTGATACATCTTCGTGCTCCCAGGGTGGATGGAGAGGAGAGAGTTGTGAGCCTCATTCATGATCACTTTACGAAGTTCACCTTTGGGCACAACAATTCGATCCTCGAAGAAGAGAGTGTCCTTGTCATCAAGTCGGTAGCACTTGTACTTGGGCTGACTCTTTGCAATACCAAACTTCACCCTTTTCACCATAGCATCAAGAAGCTGGGCTTGGCGAATCTGGTCTTCCAAGGTAGGAGAAACTTGAAGGTTGGCGAGGAAACCTTGAGGAACAACTTGCAGATTAAGTTTGCGGAAAGCTTCACAAAGCTCGGGTTGATAAGGCTTGAGAATCAGACTGTTGCAATATGCTTTTCTGCTCAAAGCGTCAGCAATCACATTAGCCTTGCCTGGAGTATACTCGATACTCGGATTGTACTCTTGAATCATTTCGACCCATCGAGTCTGCCTGAGATTGAGATTAGGCTGAGTGAAGATGTACTTGAGACTTTTGTGATCAGTGAAAATGTCCACTTTCCTTCCCAAGAGAAGATGTCTCCAAGTCAACAATGCGTGCACAACTGCCGCCAACTCGAGATCATGAGTGGGGTAGTTCTTCTCATTTGGCTTCAACTGGCGAGAGGTATAAGCAACAACTTTCTTCTCTTGCATCAGTACTGCACCGAGACCTTGGAGAGAGGCATCACAAAAGACCTCGTACGGCTTGGTTTCATCAGGCGGAGTTAGAACTGGAGCAGTGATCAATTTCTCTTTCAAAGCGTTGAAAGCAACATCACACTCCGGAGACCAAACGTACTTGACGTGCTTCTGAAGAAGATTTGAGAGAGGCTTCGCGATCTTGGAGAAGTTTTCAACGAATCTTCGGCAATAACTTGCAAGACCGAGGAAGCTACGGAGTTGCTTCACATTCTGAGGAGGTTCCCAATTAACAATTGCAGACAACTTCTCAGGATCCACGGAAATGCCCTTGGCAGAGATAATATGACCAAGATAAAGAACTTCATCGAGCCAAAACTCACACTTAGAGAACTTGGCGTAGAATTGATGTTCCCTTAGCTTGTCAAGAACCAAACGCAAGTGTTTGGCATGATCTTCCTTGTTCTTCGAGAAAACCAGGATATCATCGAGATAGACCGAAACAAAGTCGTTGGTATAGGGGTTGAAGATGAAGTTCATCATGCGAGAGAACCTCGGAGGAGCATTAGCGAGGCCAAAAGACATAACAGTGTATTCATATGACCCATAGCTTGTTCTGAACGCCGTCTTCGGAATATCTTGTTCACGAATGCGAATTTGATGATAACCCATACGGAGATCAAGCTTGGAGAATACTTGGGCACCCTTGAGTTGTTCGAATAGCTCATTAATGTTGGGAAGTGGATACTTGTTCTTGATGGTCTTCTTGTTCAATGGACGATAATCAACACAAAGTCGGTCCGTTCCATCCTTCTTCTTCACAAAAAGAACACCACAACCCCACGGAGAAGTACTAGGCCGAATGAGACCCATTCTTTCTTGCACATCGAGCTGTTTCTTCAACTCCTTCAACTCTTCGGGGCCGAGCTTGTAAGGCCGTTTACACACCGGTTCCGTACCGGGCTCAAGTTCAATAACGAATTCAACATGCCGGTTTGGAGGCATGCCTGGGAGTTCTTCAGGGAAGACATCTTGATACTCACAAACAACCGGAATCTGCGAAATAGCATCCAATTCACCCTTATCATTGAGAGAGAATAACCGGATGGTATTATCCCGAGCAGCAAAGACAATCACTTCCTCAGACGAATGAGTCAGTTGAATCTGCTTGGCTGCGCAATCCTGCTGAGCTTTGTGTTTAGAGATCCAGTCCATCCCAAGAATGAGGTCGATATCGGAATTGCCAAGAACCGTTGGAGAAGCCAAGAACTTGAAGTCACCCAACTTGATAGAAATATCCGGAGCAATGGAGTTAGCCTGCATGTGTTTACCAGGAGAGACGACTGCTAATGGACTAGGCAGAATTTGCTGAGCTAAACCATGCCTAGATGTAAATGGCCTTGAAATCAAACAATGCGATGCACCTGTGTCAAAAAGAACTTTTGCAGGAATATCATTAACAGGAAGGTTACCCATGATCACATCTGACGAATCCTCTGCTTGAGCTGCGTTCATCAAGTTGACCTTGGCGGACTTGGGGTTATGCTTGACCACAACTGTACTTGCCGATCTGACAGGAGGAGGAGGAGGAAGACGCCTCTGGTTGAAACACTTGTTGGCGTAGTGACCCTTCTGTTGGCACTTGTTGCACGTGACCTCTGAGAGCGGACGGTGGTACGGAGCACTCGATCTTGGAGCTTGAGACGAAGTCTTGTTCTGAAAGCCTGGGTTGGGTGGGTGGGACGAACCACTACCACCTTTGCTCTTCTGCTGATACGGCTGACGAAACGGAGGAGGAGGAAGCCAATACTTCTGCTGCTTGGCCACTTGAGTAGAGGACGAAGACGAAGTGTCTCTGACTCGCTTCCTGGAAGCATCACACCTGAGCTGAGCAGCCTCTTGCTTCAGTGCCATGTTGTAGAACTCATCGTATCTCAGCGGCTCGAAGAGGACAAGAGCGAGCTGAATTTCTTCACGAAGACCACCCCTGAACTGATAGATCATGCTCTTCTCATCAGGAACATCCTGCTTGGCAAAACGGGCGAGCTTCTGGAACAACTTGTTGTAGTCATAGACAGACAAAGAGCCTTGCTTCAGATTGCGGAATTCTTCACGTTTGCTTTCAGTCACACTTTGAGGAATGTGATGAGCTCGAAAATCACGACGGAAATCATCCCAAGTGATCAAACGTCCACCTCTGGAATCCCGGTACTGCTGAAACCACTCTGCGGCCTGATCCTTGAGCTGGAAAGACGCGAACTTGACGAAATCTTCAGGTCTGACGTTGCTACATTCAAAATGCTTGCCCAGATCGACTAACCAATCATCAGCATCGGTAGCCTCAACGCAGTTACTGAACGTCTTTGGACCATTTGCGAGGAACTGATGCAGAGTTGCAAACTGGTTCCGGTTGCTGCCTTGATTCGCTTGACTGCTTTGATTCCGCTCTTGGATGATTTGCATGATCAGCTGAGTATTTGCATTAGTAGCAGCCATCACAGCCTGCCATGCTTCCGGAGGAGGCGGAGGTGGCGGAGGATCTGGGTTCGGAGTCGTGTGCGTTGGAGGAGCCATCCTGAAGAGGTTGACCACCATTAGCACACAAATAGAGAAATATAGAAGGTGAATCCAACGGAATGAAAAATGCAACATAAGTCTTCACTTCCGAACAAAATGAACGAATGCACTTCTCTTGAAGTGGTCAGATATTCCTAAATTGCGAAGCCACGAAGAATCATGTAGAAGAGGTACATCAACGAGGGATGGAATCAACATATGACGTCGGAGAAGAACGAATACCACAACTCGAAATAAAACCAAGGGTTGGCTTGCGGAATAAGCCGGAACAAACACATGATAGAAATTTCGTCCGAAGTGTTCATGGTAGGACCTACACGGGCTCGACCGTACAGCACCATCATGTACAAGGCAGTGCACATGACATACGAAGCATCCCCGAGTCAGCATAGCCAAGGACTCTTTAAGACACAACGAGGCCACTGTAAAATCGACCGTGAATAGGCGAACCACTAGACGTCGAACCCCAATTTCATATCACACATCTGATGGAAAGATATCCTAAGGCTACTTGAATTCCCACCTATGAAATTCCCGAAACTTTCCGGTTATGCTATCAGGTGTTGAGGATACAGGGGAAGCATAATATCTCACCCAAGCTAGCAAATCCTACATCCAGCTGCATCCATCCTTCAACACATAACCAAGAAACCTTCGGAAACCATCTATCTCAACCTTCGAAAAGCATCCGTTATACAAGTTATGGCGATACTCCCGAACTCCCGCCCCAGTACTGGGTGGCATCGAGGTTATCTCACCAACGAACTGCATAAAGGAGATTTTCGATGTCGCGCACATATCTCAAGTATACCAGAATTGCAACGATAGAATTATGATGACAACACCTCAGAGCTCAACTCCCCGGGACACTTCCACTAAACCCCTGACAGGAGGCACCAAGACAGTATTCTCATCATAAGCCATCGGAACAAAACTAAGATACTCGCGTGATCCTAAATTTTTTTAGTGAAATTTGAGAAGAGAAGAGTCAAAACTCTACGTCAGGATGCCTTACCAGAGCGATGAGGAGACTGGGAAGTAAAAAGAATTCCTAAGCTCTCCGATATATAATTCCTAAGGACTCAAAACATTTTTTCTAGACACAACTCGGCTGCTAAAACGATCAAGCAATGGGGCTCCTAAGGTCGGGGAAGGCTCTGATTACCAACTTGTAACACCCTCGATGTGACTATATCTCCCACGTGTCGAGGCACGACTTAGAGGCATAATCGCATTGAAGGCATAAGTCGCAAGTGAGGCAATCTTCACACAACCCATGTACATAATAATATAAAGGGGAATAATAATAATAGTTGGCTTACACTCGCCACGTCACATCAAGGTACATAAATAGCATTCATCATACAAACACTCATGGCCCGACTACGGCGCCAAAATAGAAAAGACTCCCCAACATGCGACTAAACCCTGAATCGAACCCCGAGCAGGCACCACTACTGATCATCAGGAAAAGAAACATAGTATCGCTGAGAGTCCTCGTCGTACTCCCACTTCAGCTCGAACGCGCCATCCGGAGGAGTATCATCGGTCCCTGCATCTGGCGTAATAGTAATCTGTGAGCCACAAGGACTCAGCAATCTCGCACCCTCGCGATCAAGACTATTTAAGCTTAATAGGTAAGGAAGGGGTAATGTGAGTGGAGCTGCAGCAAGCGACTAGCATATATGGTGGCTAACTTATTCGCAAAAGAGAGCGAGAAGAGAAGGCAAGGCACGAGCGGTAACTAAATAGAGCAGACTACGCAAACATAACTCCAACGCCGTGTCCACTTCCCGGACTCCGCCGAGAAGAGGCCATCACGGCAACACACGCCGTTGATTCATTTTAATTAATTAAGTTCAAGTTATCTACAACCGGACATTAACAAATTCCCATCTGCCCATAACCGCGGGCACGGCTTTCGAAAGATCAATCCCTGCAGGGGGGTCCCAACTTAGCCCATAACAAGCTCTCACGGTCAACGAAGGAATAGACCTCCACCCAGGACCCACCGATCAGACTCGGTATCCCGGTACAACAAGATGATTCGACAGGTCAAAACTAGTCCAGCAACACCGCCCGATTGCGCCGACAAATCCCGATAGGAGCTGCACATATCTCTTTCTCAGGGCACACTCAGATTGTCTTAGGTACGGGTAGGCCAGCCCAGAGTTGCCCCTGGTGGCCACCGGCAGCTGACAGTTGGACCAACACTCAGAGGAGCACTGGCCCGGGGGGGGGGGTTAAAATAAGATGACCCTCGGGTTCCGGAAACCCAAGGGAAAGAAACGGGTAGGTGGCAAATGGTAAAACCAATGTTGGGCATTGCTGGAAAAGCTTTAATCAAGGCGAACTATCAAGGGGTTCCCATTATAGCCCAACCGCGTAAGGGACGCAACAAACCGGGAACATAACACCGATATGACGGAAACTAGGGCGGCAAGAGTGGAACAAAACACTAGGCGAGAGGCCGAGCCTTCCACCCTTTACCAAGTATATAGATGAGTAAAAATAACATAGCAATATAATGATATCCCAACAAGTAAATAAATGTTCCAACAAGGAACGGCTCCAATCTTCACCTGCAACTAACAACGCTATAAGAAGGGCTGAGCAAAGCGGTAACATGGCCAATCAATGGTTTGCTAGGACAAAGATGGGTTAGAGGCTCAATCATGGCAATTGGGAGGCTGACAAGCAAGTGGTAGGCATCGTAGCGTTGGCAAAGCAAAAGAGCGAGCAAACTAGCATAGCAAAGATAGTAGTGATTTCAAGGGTGTGATCATCTTGCCTGCACAGCTGTCAGAATTGACTGGATCCTCAAAAGCAAACTCAACGGGCTCCTCGTTAGCGAACTCGTCTCCCGGCTCTACCCAACAACACAAACAAGCAACAAGGATACAATCAACCACGTGCAAGGGCAAGCAATAAGATGCAAAGATGATATGCTATGCGGGATGCGATGCGGGATGCAAGAATGCGATATATAACAGGAAATGCATGAACCCGGCCTCAACTTGGAAATCCAAGTGTGCCACTGGATAGAGGGGAAGAAATCCCCTGAAAACGATATAAAGATCACGGCAATCCTAGCTACGGTTAAGAAATGGCAAGCGTTTTACTAAACGAACCGATCTGTGAATTACAGCAACATGCCTCCTAAATGCAACAAAATGAACATGCTACAGCCACTCAACATGAAAAAAAATTGCATGGCAGTGATGTACTCATCAAGCTTAACAAATCATCATGACTGAGGCATAGGCAAATTCATCCATTAAGGGCTTCAAACAAGCATGGCAAAACTGAATAAGCAAAACAGATTTCAGACTTAGCGAAATTAACGCTAGTCTGAAATATCAGACCACGATGCTCTCTTCGGAGCAGAAAAACAACATGAAGGAAAACCTGAACATGGCAAGTAAGAGCATGGAATGGAGCTACTCAACAAGCTTAACAAAACACCCAACATGACCTGGGGCCAAAAGGGTTCACAAAATACTCTACCGAGCACACGAACATCGATGAAACACAATCAGTTTTCAGACTTAGTGAAAACTGGGACATGCTGAAATAATAACTCACGGAGGCATATGAACGAGCTCGATGCTCTCACTACGGTGCAAGTCATGGCAAGGCAAGCATATATCCATTAAGAAGGCACAAAATGCTAGCTAGACATGGCAAGAACAATGGCATAGCATGCATGGATCACTAGCAATCACTCCGGCAAAATCGGAAAAGAGTTAACGATCTGCCCAAAACAGCAACTATCCAAAAGTTGAGCTCGATTGAGTCAACCTAGAGTGCTCCAACATAACAAGTAAAGACATGGATGGATTAAGCACAACAAGCATAACAAATCACTCTTACTGATCATCCTCAAAAGAGGCATAGATCACTAGGAAACAAGCCGGACATATAGCATCGTGAACTAAAACGGCTCAGACTTAGTGAAAATCACTAAGTCCCTGAAATCTGTAATCTCAGGTAGCCCTCTTCGCAAGCTTGCACAAGACAACACACACATCCTAAAAATACATGGAAGGCACCTCTGGAAAGAATACAACATGCTTAACAATTCATCCCAAAGGGGCATAGGCATATCATGCACGGATTAAATATGGCAAAAATGATGAAAGTGCATGTTGAACTAATAGATCTGCAATTTAACTCAACATGCCTCCTTCCAACAGCATTTTGGGCACCAAGATGACCTGAAATGCAAATGATGCAATGAAATCAAATGATGTACTCGTCGAGACGAAGATTTTGACATATCATACGCCCAAAACGGAGCTACGGATGAGGAGATATGAGCGGTCAAAGTAGCAAGAAAAACTAGGGTTAGGAGATGAAAAAGTCAACCGAGGGGGAGTGGATCTCAGATCTGGATCGCACGGGAACCGAGGTGGCACTGTAGTAGCTCGTCTCCGGCGGAGCTCGCCGGAGCCCAAGGAAGGAGAGGAGACCGGCGGCAGTGGCGGTCGGCGGCGCCGGCGGGGGCGGTGTCCCGCGGCGGCGGGGCCGGCGGCGTCTCGGGCGGCGGGCGGCCGGGCGCTGGCGGCGGCGTGGAATGGTGACGAGGCGGCGGAGGGCGGCGCCCTTGCTTCGGCCGGCGATGGCAGACGCGGTGGCGCGGGCCACCGGAGCCGGGGAAGGCGGCGGCGGCGAACGGGAGCCGGGCGGCGGGCGGAGCGGGCCGGGAGGCGGCGCGGAGGGCCCGCGATGGGCCTGGCGGGCCGGCGGCGGTGAGGAGGCGGGGGCGCCACATGGCGCGTCCCGATTGGCGCGGGCGAGATGTCCGGCGGCGGCGGACACGTCCGGCGCGCCGCGGAGGTTTTCTAGGGTTTCGAGAGGGGGGAGAGATCCGAATTTCGGGGGGGGGTCTATTTATAGACCTAGAGGGAGCTAGGAGAGTCCAAATGAGGTGCGGTTTTCGCCCACACGATCGTGATCGAACGACCGAGACGATGGAGCTGAGTTTGGTGGGTTTTGGGCCAAATTGGAGGGATGTTGGGCTGCACACACACGAGGCCTTTTTCGGTCCCTCGGTTAACCGTTGGAGTATCAAACGAAGTCCAAATGACCCGAAACTTGACAGGCGGTCTACCGGTAGTAAACCAAGGCCGCATGGCAAGTCTCGGCGCAATCCGGAAATGTTTAATCCTCACACACGAAAGAAAGCTGGAAATGGCCACCGGAGGAGAACGAAGCGCCGGAATGCAAAACGGACAACGGGGAAAAAGCTCGAATGCATGAGACGAACATGTATGCAAATGCAATGCACGTGACGACATGAGATGAGATGCACGAAAAACGAAAACAACACACGGAGGCAAAAACCCGAACCCGAGAATTAAATATAACTTAATGCCGGAAACGGCAAGAGTCGGAGTACAATTGGGGAAGGTTACCTGTGGGGCGTTACAGTGCCCCATCACGTTCAGCTCGGCAGACCAGCTCAAGTGCGCGTCCGCTGCAGGAGTCCTCCCGATGCTCTGCTCCCCGGTCATCAGCAACGTGCAGGTCACCAAGACCCTCATCGATGGCGGGGCAGGGCTCAACGTCCTGTCCGTGGAAATATTCAAGAACCTCCATGTGCCCTATGACCAGCTTTAGCCAACCAGGCCTTTCTCCGGGATCACCGACGGTTCCACAGTCCCGACCGGGCAGGTCCGCCTCCCTGTCACCTTCGGAGCCCGCAGCAACTACTGCACCGAGCTCATCGACTTCGACGTCGCCCACATCCGCCTGCCGTACAACGCCATCCTCGGGTACCCAGCGCTGGCCAAGTTCATGGCCGTGACCCACCATGGCTACAACGTCCTCAAGATGCCAGGAAGTGGCGGCGTCATCACGGTGCCCTGTGAAGAGAAGGATGCAGTGTGTTCCCTGGAGCGAGCCTATCAGGCCGCGTCGCTAGAAGACCCAGATCGCGGAAGCAGGAGGCTTCCCGAGACCATCCCCAAGAAGAAGAAGACGTCGTCAGGCTCAGCCCCTCAGGAGGTAGGCCCCTCAGGGCCCGTGCCTCCTCAGGAGGGCCCTCCCTCCATCGCATACGAAAGCGCGCCCGGCGCCCTCCTCAGGCAGGGCTCGGGGGCTCTCACCTGGAGGGCCACCGACCTAGTCGGAGTCACGAGGGAGGCGCTTGGGCACCATGTGGAGGCGTGCTTCGCAACACGTTTCCCTCGAGAGGGAGCCAGGCGAGGAAGATCAGACCAGCAAGAGTTCATTGACGAGGCCATTCAAGAGCTACAGGAGACAAGGATCATGAGAGGTTGCCGCCGCTTGCCAGCCATGGCCCCACATCCAGGCGAGGATGGTGGGCTGCGCGTCTGCGTCGACGTACCAGGGCTCAATCAGATCGCCACAACGGAGCGCCTCTGGCCCTCGCAAGTGGGGCGCTACGGAGGTCCACCCCACAGCTCTGTTCGCATGCCTTACGGCCTGCCGAGCATGGCTGCGGTGTACCAGTGCCTCATGAGGGGCATCGTGGGGGCTCAGGAAGACAGGCGGTCCGCGGCTCTGGCGGAGGTGGAGACAGCTCGCGAGGAGTCACCAGCGCCTCCGGAGCCTCCCGAGGCCCCAGGGCCTGGGGGCTCGTGAGGATCGGCTTCTGCAGCCCGCCAAGTCTGCTGCACCAACGCCACTATGCCGACGACATCCTCAGGTGACATCTTTCAAGTTCCGCTCTCAGCTGGGAGCACCCTCCCAGGGTTACATCACTCCCAGGCCGCGTGGGTCCGTCCCCGTGGCATGTATCTGCATTTGCCTTTCCGTCGTTAGTTTGCCTTGTTGGGGGCGCCCCTCGGGCTGCATCATCCCCAAGCCGCTCGGGCCAGACCCAGCGGCGTGTATCCCCCTAGCGTTTATTCCCAACTATGCATTGCCTATCATGCTTAGCTGCATGGTGCCCGTCCGCGGCATCTTCTCTTCCCATGTCGGTCACTTGCACGTTAAAGGGGGGGTGCCTGAGCATCACGACTCAGGGCTCTTACTGGCTCTCCAGCCCTCACCCTCTGGCCTTGTCCATGGCATCGCGACCTGGCATACCAGCGACGGCTGAGACAAGCTCCAGGGCCGGGACCTGAGGACGTAGAGTACCGGCATCTAACCAAATTTTGCAGGGACACATCTCAAGATATGGCGCAGTGCCGGGCGCAACCCGCCTATAGGTAGGGCCTCGGGAGTCCCGCACTGGCTCACGGGTGCCCAGATACGCCTCGCCTACCTCAACCAGCAAGCTCTTGAGTGACTAACGATCGACTAATGGCCGCCGCGGCAACACCATCTTCTTTCTGTGATGACCCTACAGGATCCCTGGAGGGAACCGCACAAGCCGAGGCCCTCACGAGGTTTCCTTAGCCCTCGCCCGCGCGAACCGCTTGCACGTTAAAGGGGGGTGCCTGAGCATCGCGACTCAGGGCTCTTACTGGCTCTCCAGCCCTCACCCTCTGGCCTTGTCCACGGCATCGCGACCTGGCATACCAGCGACGGCTGAGACAAGCTCGAGGGCCGGGACCCGAGGACGTAGAGCAGAAAGGGGAGCTAAGGCAGGGAAGAAGGGGCCTCGCGAGGACCTTGCCGAGTGTTTCCGCTCCTATCCACACACGGACCCAACGGCACACCTGGAACAGCCCCTGATCCTCAAGATAAGTTACCACCCACGGCACTGGCTGTTGCAGCACACCCCCGCACCTAAAGCAACTCCGTACTAGCGATGTTGCTTCCCTTTCTCACTAAGTGATGGCTGCTTGGGCGCCAAAGGGGACCTCCTGAGCATCGTGACTCAGGGGCTCTTACCGGACCTCGGGTCGCTCACCTCCTGGCCTTGACCACGGCATCGCGACCTGGCATACCAGCGATGATCGACGCCGCCTTGGGACTGGGACCTGTCGGCGTAGAGCACCAAGCCCTCGTGAGGTGCGAAAGGGAAGGCTGAACTATAACGGAGTTAGCAGCTCGCTCGGATCCACGTCAGAAGGTCATACATATTAACAAACAGGACTACAGACACCTTACAAGCCCCCACGGGGCGCATTCTGATTCCTCGCAGGGAGCGGATCCTAAGGGACGCTAACTACATGAGCTACTGTGGGAGACGCCATCATCAACAGTGGGCCGTCAGGCACCAGCGCCAACCCCATCCAGATCAGGGTTGGCGACGGCCTGACACGTCCGCCCTGCTCCTGGAGCGGCGATGGCTCGGGGGCTCGTAGCTGTCGTCGCTCGTCTCGGGAGTCGCGAAGCCTTCGCTGGAGCCGCTGGACCCTCGGGCGCCACTGCCAAGGGGGTGGTCGACGGGCCTAGCCCTCACCAGGGCGAGGTCCTGGCCGCCTCTCCCGCGGCAGCACTCCAGCCGGCGCCCGATCGCGTCGAAGACCTTGAAGAACATCACCGCCGCGCCGTCATACTCCAGGTGGACCGTGAAGATGCCTCTTTCCCTGCAGACCCGGGCGATCTCCCTCCAGCCGCGGGACATGTAGACCGCGCCTGGGGCGCCGACGATGACCTCGGCCTCGGTCGCGGGGGCGCCGCAGTCGGCGTGCTGCAGCTGGAGCTCCAGAGGCCCCCCCTGGAAGAACCATGGAGGCAAAGAAGGGAGGAAGGCGGATCCAGGACTGAAGAGGAGTGACGACGTGGAGCACCAACTCATGGGAGGAACCCTCGGCATGGACTCCAGGAGGAACCACCCACGCCTTCATAACCCGACGGTGCCGACGACGGCGCTGACCGCGGGGATCAGCATCAACACCTCCGGGGCCCTCGACATGGGCATACAAAGGCAGCGGGAACCCCGGCGGAGCCCGCTCGCCCCGGGGCCTCGCCACCACCAGATGGTCCTCATCGTCCCGGCTGCAATGGGCGAGTCGCTTCTTCGGTGGGAGAGGGTCTGGCCCTTCTCGAGGAGCCTTTCCCTTCTCTGCTGCAGAGAATCGGCAAATCGGAGCCATCACACCAAGATGGAGCAAGAACTGAGGCGAAGGAGAGAGCAAGAGGAGATGGACTGGACGGGCACGAGCAGTGCCGTACTTATAGCCGGCGAAGGACAACCGCCGGTCTCCACGATCACAGGTAATCATAACGCGTTCTGCATGCAGGGACTTGTCCAACTCGCACGATCACCAAGGCGTCATGGGGAAGTGGAGGCGCCACGTCCAATCAACCGCCCCGCGGCGTCCAAGGCCGCAGGCTGTTAGGGCCCGCGGTGCTTCGCCCTTGCCCTTTCGCCTCTCGGCACGGCCAAGTCCATGCGCGCCTTGGGCCCGGGGGCTACTGTCGGCCTTCTGGGAACGGGGGTCCCCAGACTTGCCTGCCTGCGACGTGGCTCAAGTGGGGGCCAGCGCGGCCCATCTTCATCAACACGAGGCTCAAGACCCTCGCGAGGGGCCAAGCCTCACGAGGCGGACGACACGACGCATCCTCAGGCACAGCCTCGTCAGGCTGGCTCGCGAGGAGGCGGAGAGTTCAAGGCGGGGTACCTCGCGAGGTGCCCATGACGCAAGCCATGACGACACGGGGCACCAGGCGGGTGCCAGCGCACGCAGCGTCTCTCTTTCCTCTTTGGTGCAAAGGGGGCAAGCGTATCCGCGGAGTACCGAGGCATCAGGCAAAGGTTGCCACTTCGGTGCAACGAGACCAAGACCAGGAGGACTACGAGACGGAGGTCACCATGGAGCCCAGCGCGGCGTCATCACCAAAGCCTTTGGCAGGCGAAGACTGCTTTTGTCAGGATAGATGTACTCGCTGTCCCCCTTCAAATTAGCCCGCCATTGTTGGATCCCTTCCCGCTCAATATTTGGGGAGAGGACCAGGGCCTCTATAAATAGGACTGACCACCCACATAGCAAGGGGTTCGGACGGTTGGTCGGTTCGATTCCTGGTTGTTAGGTCCGGGATCTGAGAGAGAAAGAGAGAGAAAGGTGACTGAACTCTTCATAGCAGTTCATCACCACAACCAAGAACAGACCCTCGCGAGGCTGTTCTTCCTAGTATTGTTCATCCGCACCAGCCCCAGGAGGCAATCCATCCACCACACACTGGAGTAGGGTATTACACCACATCGGTGGCCCGAACCAGTATAAATCTTGTGTCTTTCGTGCAGCTCTTTTAGTAGTTTAGATCCCATCGAGATGGAGAGGTTGAAGGCGAGATTTCCGCGCGCACCCCAGTGTTCGAACCTTAAGGGTCTGCCGGAACCCGAAATCCGACACTGACCTGCTCATCGGACGAAATCCAACTACCTCTCAACGTCGGCAACTCTAGCGGAGTTAACGTGCAACCATGGCCAGGGAGCGGTGGACTGTTTGAAGGATTATCCCATAGAAGAACCTTCTCCTCAAGGACGCATGGAAGACCTGTTGGAAATATGCCCTAGAGGCAATAATAAATTATTTATTATTATATTTCATTGTTCATGATAATCGTTTATTATCCATGCTAGAATTGTATTGATAGGCAACTCAGATACATGTGTGGATACATAGACAACACCATGTCCCTAGTAAGCCTCTAGTTGACTAGCTCGTTGATCAATAGATGGTTACGATTTCCTGACCATGGACATTGGATGTCGTTGATAATGGGATCATATCATTAGGAGAATGATGTGATGGACAAGACACAATCCTAGGCCTAGCACAAGATCATGTAGTTTGTATGCTAAAGCTTTTCTAATGTCAAGTATCATTTCCTTAGACCATGAGATTGTGCAACTCCGGATACCGTAGGAGTTCTTTGGGTGTGCCAAACGTCACAACATAACTGGGTGGCTATAAAGGTGCACTACGGGTATCTCCGAAAGTGTCTGTTGGGTTGGCACGAATCGAGACTGGGATTTGTCACTCCGTGTAACGGAGACTCGGTAGGACATCATCATAATGTGCATGTCGGACTTCGGGTTCCGGCAGACCCTTAAGGTTCGAACACTGGGGTGCGCGCGGAAATCTCACCTTCAACCTCTCCGTCTCGATGGGATCTAAACTACTAAAAGAACTGCACGAAAGACACAAGATTTATACTGGTTCGGGCCACCAATGTGGTGTAATACCCTACTCCAGTGTGTGGTGGATGGATTGCCTCCTGGGGCTGGTGTGGATGAACAATACAAGGAAGAACAGCCTCGCGAGGGTCTGTTCTTGGCTGTGGCGATGAACTTCTATGAAGAGTTCAGTCGCCTGTCTCTCTCTTTCTCTCTCAGATCCCGGGCCGAACAACCAGGAATCGAACCCAACCGAACTGAACCGAACCCAACCGAACCGACCCCCCCCCCGAACCGAACCGACCCCCTTGCTATGTGGGTGGCTAGTCCTATTTATAGAGGCCCTGGTCCTCTCCCCAAATATTGAGCGGGAAGGGATCCAACAATGGAGGGCTATTTTGAAGGGGGACAACGAGTACATCTATCCTGACAAAAGCAGTCTTCGCCTGCCAAAGGCTCTGGTGATGACGCCGCGCTGGGCTCCATGGTGACCTCCATCTCGTAGTCCTCCTGGTCTTGGTCTCGTTGCACCGAAGTGGCAACCTTTGCCTAATGCCTCGGTACTCCGCTGATACGCTTGCCCCTTTGCACCAAAGAGGAAAGAGGGACGCTGCGCGCGCTGGCACCCGCCTGGCGCCCTGTGTCGTCATGGCTTGCGTCATGGGCACCTCGTGAGGTACCCCGGCTTGAACTCTCCGCCTCCTCGCGAGCCAGCCTGACAAGGCTATGCCTAAGGATGCACCGTGTCGTCCGCCTCGCGAGGCTTGGCCCCTCGCGAGGGTCTTGAGCCTCGTGTTGATGAAGATGGCCGTGCTGGGCCCCCACTTGAGCCACGCCGCGGGCCGTAGGCAGGCAAGTCTGGGGACCCCCGTTCCCAGAACGCCGACAGTAGCCCCCGAGCCCAAGGTGCGCATGGACTTGGCCGTGCCGAGAGGCGAAAGGGCAAGGGCGAAGTGCCACGGGCCCTAACAGCCTGCGGCCTTGGACGCCGCGTGGCAGTCGATTGGACGTGGGTGCCTTAGCAACCACGCGGGTTGACAAGGGAGACGCATCTTCCCAGACTTCGCCCTTGCTTTCTCCGGTTGCTGCTCAGATCCCCTTTCTTGTGCCTCCCCTTTCTTCCTCCAAACTTCCAGATCTACTCCGGTTACGCGACCTAGGAAGCCATGGCGCCTCGCAAGCCTCCGGCCGAAGCTTGGTATTCCCCCGCTCTGGACCCGCCGACTGTGTCCAAGGCCACCTTTGCCCGGCTGTGCCGGATGGCGGCGACGCAGGGCGTCGTCGGGACGGAGGTGTTCAACGTCGGCTCCGCCTCCCCTGAAGGTCGAGGGAGCACCTATTACCCTTTCTTTGTGAGCGCCATTGCAGCAGGCTTGGTGCCTCCCTTCTCCGAGTTCTTCTTCTCTGTCCTCCGCCACTACAACTTGCTGGCTCTGCATCTCCACCCCAACTCTGTCCTTCCCCTGGCGATCTTCGCTTACTACTGCGAGGCCCACGTAGGGGTGCAGCCCTCGGTGGCCTTGCTGCGCCACTACTTCTACCTCCGGACTACTGCCAGTTCTCCTTCCGCGTGCGCGAGCTTCATCGAGCATGGCAGCACCATTACCATCTCGAGTCCTGGGAAGAGGGCTGATGGCTTCCGGAGCAAGTGGGTCTTGGTTGACGCCGGGCGCGTCCACCCCCGGCTGATCCCGCCCACGGAGCAGGCCATGAGCGCCAGTGACTGGTGCCGGGCGGAGCTCACGGATCCCCGCGCGAAGCCGGTGTTGGAGAAGATGGATGCAGACTTGAGGCCAGCCAACATGGCTACGGCGATGTTGACTAGTGCGTCACTGTTGAGGGAGTTCTTGGAGCTGCAGCTGGCTCCACTCCGGAAGTACTCTTCTCCGATGTGGAGGCCTCATCTGAGCCCCGTGCCTGTGGACGAAGAGGACGTGAACGCGGTTCTTCAATCTCTGGTCGGGGGCACGGTGGCAAGGTTGGAGGGCGCTCCCGAGCCCTTGTTTCTTCGCAGCGACTGGGAGCAGGTGGTGAAGTTCATGCTCGTTTTCAACGGGGTCGGGCTCGTGCCCGTGGCGCCTTCTGAAGGACTGGTGGACGTGCCCTCCGGTGACTCCAGCGAGGAACAGGACGGAGAGGAGCGGGGAGAGGGCCCCGACTCCGGGGCGACTGACAGAGAGTCGGGGGCTCCCCTCCCTCGGCGCTCGCCCCGCACTCTCCGCCTATCGCCGAGCGATGATGATGATGATGATGACGATGTGCTGGGTAGCGGGAGCTCGCCCCCGATCCCGAAGAAGGACATGACCGGGCTGGTCCCCCACGGGCCTGCCCCTACCCCGGGGCAGTCCGCTGCCGCGCCTTCGGCTCCCAAGGTCGACCCTTCCAGCCGGCTGTTTGGCTTGAAGTTAGGCCGAAAGCTGCCCGAGCTCACCGGCGATGACCCGTAAGCGCTTGATCCTTGTACTCTTGTTTCTCATTCTGCCGACGAGGCTTGATGATTGCTTCTCTTGAGTAGGCGGGCTCCTACGGCGAAGAAACCGAAGCGGCCTCCTGAGGCTCCATCCGCGGCAGCGCCCCCGCTTGCGAAAGGGGGCGATCGCAGTGCGCGGGCTTCTCCTGGTCGGTCGCCCTCAGGAGGTCTGGCCATGCTGGCGGGGGCGAGCTCAGCCCCCATGGCCCAGGTGACTCCTGAAGTGTCCTCATCTGGCGCCACTACCACGGCTGGGGAGACGCAGCGAATGCTAGCTCGGGATTCGGCGGCCTTGCCGCCACCACCTTCTCCTCCCGTTTTGCTGGCCACTGCTCCCTCAGCTCCTCCTGTCGTCCTGGAGTGCGCCGAGGCTCCTCCATCTTGAAGCACGCTGCTGCTGAACTGGACCGGCTGCGTCAGGACCTTCTCGGCCCCGACCCTCGCTTGGTGGCCGGGCGTCTGGAACTGGCTTCGGGGTGGATCCGCTCTGATGCTTCGATCCGGGCGGCGCTGGTTTAGGCCTCGACGGCTTGCGACGAGGAGCAGCGGGCCGTCCTTGAGGCGAAGATCACTCGCAACGCGGCCCTGGGGGAAGCGGTCAAGGCCTACGACCGCTGCAAGGCGCTGGAGGACGAGCTGCAAGGCCTGCGGGGCCAACTTGCGGAGGAGGTTCGCCTTCGCCAAGAGCAGGAGAAGGGGGCGAAGGCGCGTGAGGTGGCGCTCGAGGACTCGGAGGCCAAGCTCAAGAAGCGCCGCGAGCGTCTAGGCGCGTGGAAGAAAGAGCTGGAGGCGACGAAGACCGAGCTGGACGCCAAGGCTCAGGTCCTCATCGAAGATCGCGTGGCCTTCGCGGACATGGAGAAGGACGCCCGTGCTTCGCTAAAGATGCTTTACAAGAGCGACTTGGACAACCCGCTTGTGGGTGACGAGGATGGCCCCGCCAAGCTGCTTTTCCTTCCTGGTCAAGGCTCTTGAGGACGTCGTCCTTGGCATCGACCCCGCGGCCGAGGCCGAGGCGCACGTCCTGTCTTCTGCCGCGCTGACACGGGTCTTCGCCCACGTCTACCTCCGCGATCCCAACACCGACCTCGACGCCTACTGGAACTGGTGAGCGGCGAGGGAGCTGCTGCCCCTGTCGAAGCCGTGAAGGGGTGCGCGGAGGCGCTGCTGGAGAAGTTCCGGGCCTTCAGCACCAGGCCGAAGCAAGGCGCTGCCGACCCTACCGTCCCACAAGGCGAAACCAGCGCCGACGAGTGACTCCGTCCCATCCCTGCTCTTCTTTAGGTTCCTGCGCATGCATCACGCCTCGTGGAGGCATTTAAACTTGCGTTTTGCATTGAGATTGACAGTATGGACTGTAATATTTGCTTTTAAGTTCCTTGGATTTTATGCTTTTCTTCGCTACTTGCTTGTGTTCTACGCCGGCAGGGCCCGGCCCCGCGCATGCCTCACCCAGCATCAGTCCCGACCGGAAACCAGGACGGGACCAAAGGAGTGAGGGGCCACGTGACAAGTTAGGCTCCTGAGTCGCGATGCTCAGGAGACCCCTTTGGCGCTCGAACAACAAGTAGGGGAGCGTGATGTAGGCGTGTTTTCCGTTCTACGTCTGCAGAGCCCGACCCCGCGCGTAGCTCACCCAGCATAGCCTTTCGGAACTAAGGAGTGAGGGGCTACAAAGCCAGTTAGGCTCCTGAGTCGCGATGCTCAGGAGTCCCCCTTGACGCGCGAACAGCGGGTGATGAGGCGAGATGTAAGCGTGGCTACCGTTCTACGTCTGCATAGCCCGGCCCTGCGCGTACCTCACCCAGCATAGCCTTTCAGAACTAAGGAGTGAGGGGCTACGGGACCAGTTAGGCCCCTGGGTCGCGATGCCCAGGGGTCCCCCTTGACGCGCAAACGGCCTTCATACCTTGGCTCCGCTCGGGGAGAGACGCGCGGTGAACCAGGCCCGAGGGGCCTGGCTGGGCGGCGTACGTCTGGGCGTGACCCAGCCATAGCCCCCGTACCCAGCCCCCTCGCGCGGTGCTCCCGAGGGGAGGCATTGCGATGAGGCCAGCCACTGAGCTCTAGGCTCCCTGAGGTTAACGCGGCCCGGAGGCTACCCTCGGTTGTTTATCACCAGCGCGGAGCATAGCGCTTCCGTATGTGTACGAGCATAGCCGCTCCTCGGCAGTCTCGTCAGCCAGCGCGGAGCATGGTGCTTCCACTAGTACGTGGGAGTGGGCTCCCCTCCGAGAGGAGCCCCCGGGGCATATACAGCCCCGCCCTGACACGTGACCAGCATGGTAGAGCTGGGTGAGGTGTATCTGGGCACCCGTGAGCCAGCGCGGGACTCATGAGGCCCTACCTCTGGGCGGGTTGCGCCCGGCACTGGGCCGTATCTTGAGATGTGTCCCTGCAAAATTCGGTTAGATGCCGGTACTCTACGTCCTCGAGTCCCGGCCCTCGAGCTTGTCTCAGCCGTCGCTGGTATGCCAGGTCGCGATGCCGTGGACAAGGCCAGAGGGTGAGGGCTGGAGAGCCAGTAAGAGCCCGGAGTCGCGATGCTCAGGCACCCCCCCCCTTTAACGTGCCAGTGGCCGACATGGGAAGAGAGGATGCCGCGGACGGGCACCATGCAGTTAAGCGTGATAGGCAATGCATAGTTGGAAACAAATGCTAGGGGGATACACGCCGCTGGGTCTGGCCCGAACGGCTTGGGGATGATGCAGCCCGAGGGGCGCCCCCAACACGGCAAACTAACGACGGAAAGGTAAATGCAGATACATGACGCGGGGACGGACCCACGCGGCCTGGGAGTGATGCAACCCCGGGAGGGTGCTCCCAGCTAAGAGCGGAACTTGAAAGACGTCACCTGAGGATGTCGTCGGCGTAGTGGCGTTGGTGCAGCAGACTTGGCGGGCTGCAGAAGACGATCCTCACGAGCCCCCAGGCCCCGGGGCCTCGGGAGGCTCCGGAGGCGCTGGTGACTCCTCGCGAGTTGCCTCCATCTCCGCCAAGGCCGCGGAACGCCTGTCTTCCTGAGCCTCCACGATGCCCCTCATGAGGCACTGGTATGCCGTAGCCATGCTCGGCAGGCCGTAAGGCATGCGAACATAACTGTGGGGTGGACCTCCGCAGTGCCCCACTTGCGAGGGCCAGAGGCGCTCCATTGTGGCGATCAGATTGAGTCCTGGTACATCGACGCAGACGCGCAGCCCACCATCCTCGCCCGGATGTGGGGCCACGGCTGGCAAGCGGCGGCCTCCTCTCATGATCCTTGTCTCCTGTAGCTCTTGAATGGCCTCGTCAATGAACTCTTGCTGGTCTGATCTTCCTCGCCTGGCTCCCTCCTGAGGGAAACGTGCTCCGAAGCACGCCTCCACATGGTGCCCAAGCGCCTCCCTCGCGACCCTGGCTAGGTCGGTGGCCCTCCAGGTGAGAGCCCCCGAGCCCTGCCTGAGGAGGGCGCCGGGCGCGCTTTCCTATGTGATGGATGGAGGGCCCTCCTGAGGGGGCACGGGCCCTGAGGGGCCTGCCTCCTGAGGGGTTGAGCCTGACGACGTCTTCTTCTTCTTGGGGGTGGTCTCAGGAAGCCTCCTGCTTCCGCGATCTGGGTCTTCTAGCGACGCAGCCTGAAAGGCTCGCTCCAGGGAACACACTGCATCTCTCCCTTCACAGGGCACCGTGATGACGCCACCACTTCCTGGCATCTTGAAAACGTTGTAGCCGTGGTGTGTCATGGCCATGAACTTGGCCAGCGCTGGGTACCCGAGGATGGCATTGTACGGCAGGCGGATGTGGGCGACGACGAAGTCGATGAGCTCGGTGCGGTAGTTGCTGCAGGCTCCGAAGGTGACAGGGAGGCGGACCTGCCCGATCGGGACTGTGGAACCGTTGGTGATCCCGGAGAAAGGCCTGGTCGGCTGGAGCTGATCATAGGGCACTTGGAGGTTGTTGAATGTTTCCACGGACAGGACGTTGAGCCCTGCCCCACCATCGATGAGGGTCTTGGTGACCTGCACGTTGCTGATGACCGGGGAGCAGAGCATCGGGAGGACTCCTGCAGTGGCCGTGCACTTGAGCTGGTTTGCCGAGCTGAATGTGATGGGGCACGCCGACCACCTGAGGGGGCGCGTTGCTTCTAGCTTGGGGAGGGCTGCATTCACCTCGCGGGCAAACTACTTGAAGATGCGTTGGGAGGCTGGGGCTTCAGCTCCGCCCAGGATGCAGGCGATCGCGCGCGGCTCCTGGAAGCCCCTAGCCCCCTCGTCTTGAAGGCGGTCTTCGTTCCTTCTTGGTGGAGGCGGCAGCGGAGGTAGGCATGCGTTGCCATGAGGGCGGTCCTCACGAGGCTGGTCTTTCCAGTCCCCCTCGCGAGGCAGGTCCCGCCAGCGCTCCTCGCGAGGATGGTCGCGCCACCCCTGGCGCGGGCCACGGTCTTCCCAGCGCCCTGGGTTTCTTCCTCCTCCTCGGCCATAGCCCCGGTCAGCACGGTCAGGGTGACGGCCGATCCTTCCTTCTTGTACGGCGTGGAGCTCTTGACATTCGTTGGTGTTGTGGGTGTGGAGGTCATGGTACACACAGTACCGGCTGCCTCTGGAGGGTTCGGGCAGATCCTTGCCCCGCTTGGTGTCTGGTACGGCTGCGAGCACGGCAGCCCCCTTGCGCTTCACGTCCTTGGCCTTGGGCTTCTTCTCTTCTGAGTCCGCGGCAGGCAGCTCGAGGAGGGAGAGACGTCCCTGCTCAGCCCTGGCGCACTTGTTCGCCAAGTTGAACAGCTCCAGGGAGGTGCAGAGGTCTTCGTGCATCGCCAGCTCCTCCTTCATCTTCACGTCACGCACGCCGTCAGAGAAGGCGGAGATGATGGCCTCCTCTGACACCCCGGGGATCTTGAGGCGCGCGCCATTGAAGCGCTGGATGTACTTTTGCAGGGTCTCTCTGGGTTGTTGCTTGATGCGGCGCATGTCGCTCACGGCAGGCGGCCGGTCGCGAGTACCTTGGAAGTTGGCGATGAAGCGGGTGCGCATCTGGTCCCAGGAGGAGATCGTGCCTGGAGCCAGATTCAGGAGCCAGGTTCGAGATCCTCCTTGAGCGCCATGGGGAACCAGTTCGCCATGACCTTTTCATCCCCGCCGGCAGCCTCGATGCCCAGCTCATAGAGCCGGAGGAACTCTGCGGGATCGGTTGTGCCGTCGTAGCGAGGAGGCAGGTCGGGCTTGAACTTGCCGGGCCACGCGACACTGCGCAGCTCAGTGGTGTAGGCGTGGCAGCCCGCGGTGGCCACGAAAGGCCTCGGTTGGTAGAGAGCTTGGTCTTGAGGGTCCCCACGCGCTGCAGCTAGGAGCAGGGCGGGGTCTTGACGCACCGGAGCTGGAGCAGGGTCGCGGCGTGCCGGAGCAGGGAGCGCCCTGGCAGCCCCCTGCGGGCAAGGGATTTCTTGGCAGCTTCACTCTTGTTGCAATGGCGCCTGGCGGAGCGGGTTCCGCCCAGGGGCCAGTCGCCTTGGCGCCACGGCATATTCTTGGAGAGGAGGCGGCTGGTGCACCTCCGGAGCTTCGTTACCCGCGCGGGGCGGAGTGCGGCGCAGAGGGACGGACGGCGCGGAAGAGCCCCCTACGACGCAGACAAGCTCGGCGACGCGGTCGAGCCATTCTTCATAGACATCGTCGACGGGACGGTAGCGCAGGAGCTCTTTTGCCGCGAGGAGCGTAGCTCGAGCCTCCAAGGGTGCGCGGAGCGCGCGGGACGAAGAACCAGCTGGTGCGAGTGACGGGGTGGCGGTGCCGCCGTCTTGCCGCACGGACGGGTGCTGAGACAATGCTTGCTGCTCGCCCCCCGCCGGGCCGGTGGCGGCGTTGACGGCGGGCGACGGGGAACGACGAGGACGCCCACCGACGGGGTCCGTCTGGGCGAGGCGAGAAGCGATGGCGGCCCGGTGCTCAGCGCGGGCTCGACGAGCGTCAGACATGGATGCGACGGTCGGAGGAGAGCGGAGCGGTGGAAGACGAATTCCGGCGCACCCCTACCTAGCGTGCCAAATGTCGGACTTCGGGTTCCAGCAGACCTTTAAGGTTGGAACACTGGGGTGCACGCGGAAATCTCACCTTCAACCTCTCCGTCTCGATGGGATCTAAACTACTAAAAGAACTGCACGAAAGACACAAGATTTATACTGGTTCGGGCCACCAATGTGGTGTAATACCCTACTCCAGTGTGTGGTGGATGGATTGCCTCGTGGGGCTGGTGTGGATGAACAATACAAGGAAGAACAGCCTCGCGAGGGTCTGTTCTTGGCTGTGGCGATGAACTGCTATGAAGAGTTCAGTCGCCTGTCTCTCCCTTTCTCTCTCAGATCCCAGGCCAAACAATCAGGAATCGAACCCAACCGAACCGAACCGAACGGAACTGAACCGAACCCCCCGAACTGAACCGACCCCCCTTGCTATATGGGTGGCTAGTCCTATTTATAGGGGCCCTGGTCCTCTCCCCTAATATTTAGCGGGAAGGGATCCAACAATGGCGGGCTATTTTGAAGGGGGACAATGAGTACATCTATCCTGACAAAAGCAGTCTTCGCCTGCCAAAGGCTCTGGTGATGACGCCGCGCTGGGCTCCATGGTGACCTCCGTCTCGCAGTCCTCCTGGTCTTGGTCTCATTGCACCGAAGTGGCAACCTTTGCCTGATGCCTCAGTACTCCGCTGATACGCTTGCCCCCTTTGCACCAAAGAGGAAAGAGGGACGCTGCGCACGCTGGCACCCGCCTGGCGCACCGTGTCATCATGGCTTGCGTCATGGGCACCTCGCGAGGTACCCCGCCTTGAACTCTCCGCTTCCTCGCGAGCCAGCCTGACGAGGCCATGCCTGAGGATGCGCCATGTCGTCCGCCTCGCGAGGCTTGGCCCCTCGCGAGGATCTTGAGTTTGTGTTGGTGAAGATGGGCCGTGCTGGGCCCCCCTCTTTGAGCCACGCCGCAGGCCGCAGGCAGGCAAGTCTGGGGACCCCCGTTCCCAGAACGCCGACAGCCTTGATCTCTGTGCCCCTCACGAGCCGGCCCGGTGAGGCCGCCCCCGAGGAGGTCTTGCGTTGTCCGCTTTGCGAGGCTCGGCCCCTCGCGGGGGTCTTGAGTGTTCGCTGATGAAGATGGGCCGGATGGGGCCGTTGGTGGAGCCACGCCGTGGGCCACAGGCAGGCAAGTCTGGGGACCCCCATTCCCAGGACACCGACAGTAGCTCCCGGGCCAAAGGCACGCTCGGACTTGGCTTCGAGGCGAAGCCAAGGGGCAAGTGCGGAGCGCCGCGTGCCCCAACAGCCTGCGGCCTCGGTTGATGCGTGGCGATTGATGGGACGTGGGTGTCTCCGCTTCCCCATGCTGCCTCGGCAACTACCCGACTTGATGAGTCCCTGCTGCATGCAGAGAAAAATCATCATTACCTGTCATCATGGGGATCGCCGGTTGGCCTTCTCCCACTATAAATGAGGGGTGAAGCCCCCGTCGCTCGTCCCTTCCTGCTCCGCTTGCTTCTTCTCCGTTGCTTCATCGCTCGTAGTGACACTCATGGCGCTGATACGGAGGTTCTCGACCGCAGAGAAGGGAACCCCCCCCCCCACGCGACAAGCCCGGGCCACTTCCACCAAAGATGAGACTGGCCCACCGCCGCGACGTAGTTGTGAGGCCAGAGGTGTCGAGGCCTTGGTACGAGTGGCCACTTCCCGGGTATCCGCTGCCTCTGTACGCCCAAGCTGAGGGCTCCGGAGGGAGAGGCAGTGAGCGGCGCCGCCCATGCCGTGGCCGTGGTCTCCGCGCCATGGTGACGCATGTCGTCGCCCCAGGAGCCCACACAGCAGACTCCTCGCGCGAACTCGTTATGTGGGCGGCGATGCCTCCGTGCACTTGGATTCTCTTTCCGTAGTTCTTCTCCACTGAGATGCTGCCGAGGCCCCCCTCAAGCTTCGGCTGCAGCACGCCGACTGTGATGCCTCGGCGACTGGAGCGGAGGTTGAAGCCGTCTCCCTAGGCAAGATCTTCATGACCTGTGGCTGGGGCGACGTTGCTCGAGTCTGTCGTGTGGAAGGCACCCTTGCCATCCATTTTGAGTATGATGGCGCCTCCATGATGTTCTTCAAGGTCTTCGACGAGGAAGGTCGCCACTTGGAGTGTTGTCCTGAAGGGGGTCGTCGGGGCGGTGCATCGGCCAACGCCGAGCCTGGCGCTGGCTTCGCCAGCAGCTCCTCCAATAGTCGTGGTGGCGCTTGGGAGTCCAGCGACTCTCCTGAGCCCTACGAGACTCCGGAGACGAGCGACGACAGCTACGTGCCCCCGAGCTCTCGCCATGACTGAAGCAAGGCCGCAGCATTCGGTCACCGCCGTCGTTGATCTGGATGGGGTTGGCGTCGGCCTCCCGTGGCCCAATGTTGATGATGGCGTCGGCCGCGCTGGCGCGTGTAGATAGGGTGCCTAGAAACTCCCTTCTTTTGTTCCCTGCGAGGAATCGAGATGGATCCCACAGGGGCTTGTAAAGGTCTGTAATGTCTTTTGTTGATATTATCCTTATTATAAAAATTTGCGAACGCATGTCCTGTATTGGCTCGGTCTCCCCTTTCCAACCTTGTGGCAGCTTGGTGCTCTACACCGACAGGTCCTGGTCCCCAGGTAGGCTGCAGCCGTCGCTGGTATGCCAGGTCGTGATGCCGTAGTCAAGGCCAGGAGGTGAGCGGCCCGAGGTCCAGTAAGAGCTCATGAGGCGCGCCCCTTTAGCGCGCAAGCAGCCACCGAGAGGTAGGAAAGGGAGGCGACGTTGCCGTGACAAGGCTGCAACAAGTGAGAATCCTATGCCGTAGCGCTTGGTCAACCCGCGCGCGAAACTTATCTTGGCACTCCAGAGTCGGTTCCTTGTGTTGTGCCAGACTCGTGCACCGATAGCCGTAGTGTAGCTAGGTTAAGCCCGTGCGAGCCTCCCCCTCTTCTCCACGCTCTTCTATGTGCTCTACGTCCTCAGGTCCCGGCCCTCGAGCGAGCTCAGCCGCCGCTGGTATGCCAGGTCGCGGTGCTGTGGTCAAGGCCAGGGGGTGAGGGCTGGAGGGCCAGTAGGAGCTCCTGAGTCGCGATGCTCAGGAGCCCCCCTTTTAACGCGCAAGCGAATTGCATGGGAGAATAGGGAGCCCGCGGTACCGCCTGCTGTTGTCCTCAGGAGATTCCTACAGGTTAGCGCGACGAGGGACACAAATTTCCACTATGATTGCCGGTCTTCCACTGGTCGCTCTACAAGAAGATGAAGGCACTGAGGGTCTGGTGAGGTGATGTGCGCGGGCGTGCCGCGAACCAGAGCTCGAGTGCTCAGATTTGTCAGCGTTGCAGGGACAGACCTGAGCACAAGAGCCGTGCCAGCGTGAGTAGCTCCCATTGCGGACAAGCATGGGGCAGATCGGCGACACGGGCGGTCATGATGGGTGACAATCAAGCAGGTGATGACTATAAATAACTCATGCATGGGAACCAGCTAGCTTAGATAGATCGAGAATGATACATGCCACCGGGACGGACCCAGGCGACCTGGGGATGATGCAGCCCGAGGGGCGCCCCCAGTAAGGTAAGCTAAAGATGCAAGAGGATACATGCCGTAGGGACAAGCCCATGCGACCTAGGAATAATGGAGCCCGAGGGGCGCTCCCAACTGAATGAACTTGGAAAATGTCACCTAGTTTTGTTCTTGAAGGAGCGTTGGGGTAGCTGAAGGCGCGCGCTAAAGAAGTCGCTCCTCATGAGCCGCCAAGACCCTGAGCCTCGGGAGGCTCTGGGGGCTCATGTGGCTCCCTAAGGACCGTCTCCATCTCCGCCAGGACCACGTGATGCCTGGCCTCCTGGGTCGCCAGGATGCTCCATAGGTTGCGCTGGAAGGCCGCTGCCACACTCGGTAGGCCAAACGGCATGCGAACGTAGCTATGAGGTGGACCCTCGCACCGGCCAGCGCGTGAAGGCCAGAAGCGCTCCTGAGATGCGGCCTTGTTGAGCCCTAGGATGTCGATGCAGACGTGCAGCTCACCACCCTCGCCTGGATGGGGAGCTGCACCAGGTGGGCGGCGGTCGCCGCGTATTGCCCTTGCTTCCTAAAGCTCCTGGGTGACCTTGACGATGAACTCCTGAGCGTCGGGCGCTCCTCGCCCGGTGCCCTCCTAAGGGAAACATGTCGCGAAGCACGCCTCCACGTGGTGCCCGAACGCCTCCCTCGTGATGTCGACTAGGTGCGAGGCCCTCCAGAAGAGAGCCCCCGAGCCCTGCCCAAGGAGGGCGCTGGGCGCGCCTTCCTATGCGAGGGAGGGACGCGCCCCATGTGCAGGCGTCGATCCTGATGTGGCACCGCTAGAGGCGCCGCTCCCCTGAGGTCCTATGCGGAGTAGTTGCTTCTTCTTATTGGGGGTGGCCTCAGGAGGGTACTGCATGCCCTTGCTATCAGGGTCTTCGATTGCTGCAGCCTGGAAGGCACGCTCAAGGGAGCACACTACATCTATTTCTTCATAGGGGACTGTGATGATCCCGCCGCTTCCTGGCATCTTGAGGACGTTATAGCCGTGGTGGGTCACTGCCATCAACTTGGCTAATGCTGGGTATCCGAGGATGGCATTGTACGACAGACGGATGTGGGCGACGTTGAAGTCGACGAGCTCGGTGTGGTAGTTGTCGCGCTGTCCGAAGGTGACAGGGAGACGAACTTGCCCTATCAGGGTGGTGGAGCCGTCAGTCACTCCTGAGAAGGGCTTGATGTGTTGAAGCTGATCGTATGGCACTTGGATACTATCGAATGTCTCGACGGACAGGACACTGAGCCCCGCGCCACCATCGATGATGGTCTTGGTGACTTGGACATTGCTGATGACGGGTGAGTAGAGCATCGGGAGGACGCCGACGATCGCCGTGCATTTGAGCTGGTCCGCCGAGCTGAAGGTGATGGCGTACTTGGACCACCTAAGCGGGCGCGGCTTCGAGCCTGGGGAGGGCTGCATTCACCTCGCGAGAGAACTACTTGAAGATGCGCTGAGATGTTGGGGCCTGAGCTCCACCCAAGATGCAAGCGATGGCGCACGGTTCCTAGAAGCACCCAACCCCCTCGTCCTGATGGCGGTCGTCGTTCCTTCTTGGTGGCGGCGGCAGTGAAGGGAGGCCAGGATTGCCCTGAAGAGGGTCCTCACGAGGCTGGTCACGCCAGGCGCCCTCATGAGGCTGCTCCTACCATTGTTCCTCACGAGGCCGGTCGTGCCACTCCTGGCGGGGGCCGCGGTCGTCCCAGCGTCCTCCACCTCGTCCTCCTCCTCGGCCGTAGCCCCAGTCATTGCGCTCAGGGCGTCGATCGAAGCGTCCATCTCGGATGGCCCTGAGCTCTTGACAGTCATTGGTGTTGTGGCTGTGTACGTTGTGGAAGGCACAGAATGGACGCCTGCCCTTGGGCGACTCAGGGTGGTCCCCGCCGCGCTTCATGTCCGGCTCTGCCGCGAGTATGGCTACTCCCTTGCACTTCACGTCCTTGACCTTGGCCTTATTCTCCTCTGGGTCGGCAGGAGGGGGCTCGAGGAGGGAGAGACGCCCCTCCTCAGCTCTTGCACACTTGGTTGCTATGTTGAACAGCTCAAGAGTCGTGCATAGCTCCTCATGGATGGCGAGCTCCTCCATCATCTTGATGTCACGGACTCCATCGGAAAACGCTGAGATGATGGCCTCGTCCGTCACCTTGGGGATCTTGAGATGAACATTGTTGAAGCACTGGATGTACTTCTGTAGGGTCTCTCCCGGCTGTTGCTTGATGCGGCGCGGGTCACCCACGGCTGGAGGGCGGTTGCGAGTGCCCTGGAAGTTGGCGATGAAGCAGTTGCGCATATCACCCCAGGAGGAGATTGATCCCGCGGGCAGGTTCATGAGCCATGAGCGGGCACCATCCTTGAGAGCCATAGGAAACCAGTTCGCCATGACCTTTTCGTCGCCATTGGCCGCCTCGATGCCCAGCTCGTAGACCTGCAGGAACTCCGCAGGGTCGGGGGTGCCGTCGTAGCGCAGAGGCAGATCCGGCTTGAACTTGCCTGGCCAAACGACAGTGCGCAACTCGGGAGCGAAGGCGCATCAGCCTGCGGTGGCCACCGGGGCCTTCTGCAGGGCGGAGCCTGCCCTTGATGTCCCCACAGGAGGCACACGGTCTTGTCGTGGTGGTGTTGGGAGCGCTGGAGCGTTTTCTTGCGGCCGGGGAACCTCTTGGCAGCTTCCTTCTTCGTGCACGAGCACACGGCGTGGCGGATCACGCCGCGGGGCCATGTGTCTTGGGGTGAGGACACCATCTTGACGCGGAGGGGCGGTGGCGCTCCGTGAGTGCGCGTCTCGGCGCGAGGGCGCCGTCCTGATGCGGAGGTGGCGGAGGTGCTCTGTGAGCTACATAGCCCACGGCTGGAGGTTGGAGAGGCAGCGAGAGGGATGGTGCAGGGGATCCCCCAGTGGCGCTGGCGAGCTCGGTGATGCGGTCTAACCAGTCCTCGTAGAGGTCGTCGACCGGGCGGTAGCGCAAGAGCTCGCGTGCCATGAGCAGCGCAGCCTGCGCGTCCGTGGGTGCGCGGCGAGCATGAGACGATGAGCCGGCCTGAGTCAGCGATGGCGTGGCGGTGCGACCGTCCCGCCACACAGAGGGATGCAATGAGGACACTTATTGCTCGTTTCCCACCGGACTGGTAGCGGCTTTGGCAACAGGAGATGGAGAGTGACGGGGAGGCCTGCCGACAGGGGCTGTCTGAGCGACACGGGCGGCGCGGGCGGCCCGGCGCTCGGCAAGGGCTCAACGCGCGTCTGACATGGATGCGGTGGGGCGGTGGAACGTGGATCAATGGAAGGAAAGCTTCAGCGCACCCCTACCTGGCACGGCAAATGTCGGATTTCATGTTCCAGCAAAAACCTTGAGGTTCAAACACTAGGGTGCGCACGAAGATCTCTCCCCCCTTGCTCTCTCCCTCATCGCGATCTCAAGGCTCAGCGTGTCGAACTCGCAGAACAAAGGGACTCAAGCTTTATACAGGTTCGGGCCACCGATGTGGTGTAATACCCTACTCTACTGTAGTGTTATGGATTGCCTCTTGGGCTAAGGATGAATAGTTACAAGGGAAGAACAACCTCCTGAGGAGAGGTGCTCTTGTGCTTGGTGATTTTGTGTGGATGAGGATCCGTTTGGATTAGTTCATTTGGATCCATCTCAGGATGAGATGCCTCCCTACGGTGGTGGCTAGTCCTATTTATAGAGGCCCTGGTCCTCTTCCCAAATCCTGGCAGGAAGGGATGCCACAACGGCCAAATTTGAAGGGAGACAACTAGTACAAGCTATCCTGACTAAAGGTGGTCTTCGCCTGCCAAAGGCTCTGCTGGTGATGCCGTCCTGGGCTCCACGGTGACCTCCGTCCTGCCGTCCTGCTGGTCTTGGTCATGTTGCACCGATATGGAAACCTTTGCCTGATGCCTCAGGATTGCTCGCCTGCGCTTGTCCCTTTAGCACCAAAGAGCAAACAAGGACACTGTGCGCGCTGGTGCTCGCCTGGTGCCCGCCTGGCCTTGGTCGTCATGGCTTGCATCACAGGAACCTCGCGAGGTGCCCCTTGCCTTGATCTCTCTGCCCCTCGCGAGCCAGCCTGGTGAGGCTGCCCCCGAGGAGGTCTTGCATCGTCCGCCTCGTGAGGCTCGGCCCCTCGCGAGGGTCTTGAGTGTTTGCTGATGAAGATGGCCGTACAGGGCCGTTGGTGGAGCCACGCCGTGGGCCGCAGGCAGGCAAGTCTGGGGACCCCCGTTCGCAGGACGCCGACAATGTCAACGGTCAAACAAAATGTGTTGGTTTAAGCTGCCTCGTCAGCACGGACGTGTGGGCCAACCCTGTCATAAGCGGGTTTAAACAAGCCTAATAGGCACTAGGTAGTAGTTTTTGGCATGGATTAACAAATTTTGGGTATGTTTTTGCTATTTTTTGTACAATAGTTTCTTCCTAGGTCTGGTTGAAAGTGATATTTTTTGTTAAATACTCTACATATTGTAAGTAGGAGTGAAAGTTTAGCTTTGGAAGCCAATAATCAAGGCTAGTTACATAGTGCCTATGTGTACGTGATTGAAAGTAAATATCAACCATGAGTGACTAATATCTTGATGGAAAACTCGAAACTATGGAAATACTAGCATTTTTTGGAATGGTTGGAAATACTAGCAATGTTCACGTGCGTTGCAACGGATCATAAGTAGAATAATACTTATTCACAAACTTGATAGAAAACAATCTAATTTTGATATACATATATCACTAGAGATAAACTATGTTTCTATCAGAAAATATTCCTTGGGCTGTTTTGGTGAGGTGAGGGAGGGGTGTGATTGGTTTTAAGATACTAATTATCAGTTTTTCCGCAAATTGGTAGAGAAGTGGGATGTTGGTGAGAGGCAACAACTTACCTCACAGTCGTTAGATGTAGATCTAATGGTCAGAAATGACGGATGGCACACACACCATCATCACCAACTTAGTCTTCTGTAGGAGTACTAGCAAGATGTCCGTGCATTGCACAGAACATCAAGATGCATATTTTTATTAAACACTTGTTGTTATTGACCAATGCAGGAGTAATCCCATGTGTAAAAACTAATGATATCTTGAGAAAGAGGAGATAAGGTGAAGAAGAGTGGGGCGTGGTGGTGATTAGTGGTCGGACTGAGCGGAGTCAAGGGGATGGACGATGCCGGTAGCAGCCACTAGGCCAGTTTGTTCCAGAGGCTTCCTTTTTTAATTGCTCAACAATGAGGTTGTTGGAGATAAGGATGAACGAGGGAAGGCCTTGTCTGCAAATGTGGAGAGAGGTGCAAGTATCTTTTAGTTTAATTTCCATCCGTCAGATATAGATCGGACGGTCTATTGCAAGATGGCACGCATACCATCATCACCAACTTGGTTTTTTTATAAGAGAAGAAATATAAGTATAGAGATACAAATGTATTATCGATATTTTTTTTCCGTAAACTAGGATCTACATTCTATTCAATGGCTCAGCATGTGGCGCCTGAGCACAATGACTTCTCAACTGTGTAAAACAAAGGTTTTCCCATCGCCGATAAGGAGGGGGGACGGTGGCGCGCTTTCGGCTTGCTCTAGTCCTAGTAGTCATACTAGGTGGTCTATGCACGTGTAGATTTATTCTTTTTCACATCTGGTGTTCGCCGTACTGCCATGACTATTGATGAATAGACGGTAAGTTATTCACGGGGAAACCCTTGTTGAGCGTGTTTGCGAGAGAGAGAAAGAGAGAGAGAGAGAGCGTGTGTGATATGTCTAGAGACTAAGGCAATGATAAGAGATTCTTTGTGTCTATGTGTGTGGAGGATAGAGAGAGACATGTACATGGGGCTTTGTGTTGTGTAACGTGGAGACACATAGACATAATCAGAGAGAGTGTGTCGGCATTCTGGAAACGGGGGTCCCCAGACTTGCCTGCCTGCGGCCTGCGGCGTGGCTCAAAAGGGGGCCCAGCGCGGCCCATCTTCACCAACACAAACCCAAGACCCTCGCGAGGGGCCAAGTGTCAGGACCCCGATTACAAGCCACATCGATCTAGCCGGTAACACCTCATATCACTTTGCGGCCTCACGCACGGTATCCCACGGGTGTCGCCTTACCATGGCCCGGGACCGTTTGCGCCTTTTGGCTCACATATATGATAGTGTTGCTAGCATCCATATGACAGAGAACCCGGGCCGACATGGCTAGTCGTGAACCCAAAGCGGCACAGACCTATGGAGACAGGCATACATGAATCACATCGAGCATGTCGGTCATCAGCGAGTGATTCCGGGCTGTAGCACTGCGCTAACAGGACTCCGGGGAAACCCGGGCTGTAGCAGGCTAGGCAGGACTACGGAAGTCACCGCATGACATTTCCCCAAAGGGACAGACATAGGAACAAAGTGAAACACATGCCGGCCAGTCAAGTGTCCTGAACAGTAGTGGTGGGCTAGCAGGACTCCAGTGAACCGGGCTGTTGCGGACTACTATGGTCGAGGAACACTAGACTACATTTCCCCATAAGAAAGGCTGCCAAGGATAAACAACTAGATTGTCGGATCCCACTCATACCAAGCATTTCAATCATACACACAATATGCCCGATATGAGCACATACAACATGGCATCACAACAAAACTCTACAACTCAAGTACTTTATTTAAAGGCTCCAGAGAGCCATACATAACATGTTCATACAGATAGGGGTCACATGACCCGACACTCAAATCATACACTCATACAAGCACATGCGGAAGCAACTAGTCTGAGTACAGATACTAGAAAGAAAGAAGGCTTCTCGAAGCCTGTCTATCTACATAGGGCCCTCCATGGACAGGATCACCACCTGGGTGGCTAGTCACTCGTCGACGTCAAGGTCTACGTAGAATCCATCGGAGGGGGCGGTGTTGTCGTCTGAAAACAGTAATTAAGCAAACATGAGTACAAAGGTACTCAGCAAGTCTTACATCAGAACCTACTATACATGCTCATTCTCAAGAAGGTGGTGGCGCTATTGCAGCAAGCCAGCTTTGACTCTTGGCTAAGCTATCCTATGGAACTTCTCCAGTAAAATAGTTTTCGCACACGAGTCCACTACTCACCAACACAATACTCCACCGGGGATCCTCCCTCGTCATCCTACAACAGGTCCATCCTCGGTACTCACACTTATCTTGAGTCTTTTAGTAGTACCCATTAACTTGTCTATGAACTGTATAGGCAACCAAGTAGTCCTTTACCGCGGACAGGGCTATTCGAATAGTTTTATACCCGGAATGGGTGTACTTCTTCATACACGCTTTCAACACTTACCGCCGTTTACACGACATGTACTCGGCAACCTTCAAGCGGAAGCCCAGCGAGGGTGTCGGCCAAGCCCTACCTAAACACCTAAGTCTCTAACCCAGGTTTATCGCCTATCCAGGTTCCATCCGCAGAGAGTCCGGCCGAGGTTTCCACATACGGCCCCGAACGATGTGAACAGGGTTCCCGAGACACCAAACGGGTGACTCGGTACACCATGCCACGGTGTATCTACCGCAACATAGCCCACCCCTAGGGTCAGCGCTACGCACGGCCGCCAACACATATCCTACAACACCAGAAACTAATTGCAACTCCTGGACAGAATACTAAGGTATTTAAGAAGCCGAGAGGGTCAATTAAGGATCCCAATGCATGGTAGTAGCTGAATCTTAAATCACACATACAGATCTCAATTCTTAGGGACGGCCTCAATGAAACAACCCACCATGTTCTCCTACATGGCCTCTCGTCGATACCTTTACCAAAACATGTTCAACACATCCCTCACATTACCGGCATAAGCATTTCACTCTAGCCCATCACCCAGATGAACCAGACCTGACACAACTCTAAGCATAGCAGGCATAGCAAGGTAGGAATCACATACATGGCTCAATCAACTCCTACACATGCTAGTGGGTTTCATCTAGTTACTGTGGCAATGACAGGTCATGCAGAGGATAAGGGTTCAACTACCATAGCACACAACAGTTTGAATCGCGTTGTCTTAATGCAGTAAACAAGAGCAGAAGCGAGAACATGGGTTGTATCAGAATGATCAATGGGTTGCTTGCCTGATGGAGTGGTAGTGGGATACTGCCCTTCAGTTGGATACTCGTTAATATCCTCGGAGGCAGAACCTACCACGAAGAACACATCGGAATACAATCAACACATGACGATATGCAACAATATGATGCATGCTATGACATGGCACTATGAATGTGTCTTGGCCTAATGCAAGCTATAACAAGAAGAAATGAACTCATTTTAATCCAAGATTCAAATATTAGCTCATTAAACATGGCCTTAATAGTGCATTTCCTTATTCTGCTTAAACAACAAGGTAAACTTGTTTTGTCATGCATGAAACCATTACAGATGGATAGATTGAATTTTTTTGATCATTTTTCATATATAAATCATAGCATTTGGAGCTATGGTTGATTTTCTATGATTTTTAGAAGTTTTAAACATTTTCTGGAATTTCCTGTATAAGAATAATTCTAGTAATTTAATTACTACGTCAGCATTACGTCCGGGTGACGTCAGTGGTCAACGGGGACGTCCAGGTCAACCTGACCAGTGGGTCCCGCGTGTCAGTAGTTAATTAAACTAATTATTTTTAGCTAAAACTAATTTCATTTAGTTAGCAGAGGGGGGCCCACTTGTCATTGACTTAGGGGAGTCAACCTGGGCCCACCCAGTCCACGTGAACGGTCAAACCTGCTGGTCAACGGGTCAAAGCCTACCGGCGTTTAGCCGCCGGCGAGGCCAGATGTGGCGGCGTGCTGCGGGATTTGCCCACAGGGCTCCATTTGCTACACGGAGAGCAGCTACGGGCAGCTGGTGCTCGCCCGCATCCAGCCGTGGTGATGGCTTGGCCGGGGAGTGGCCGGAGCATCGCCGGCGACGAGGTCAGGCGGAGGCCGAAGCTCGGCCAGTTTGTGCGCGTGGCTGCAGTGGCCTAGGCGGTGTGGCGCTAGCACCTACAGCCTCTACGCGGCGCGAGGAGTGTGACGGACACAAGCCCGTGACCAAATGGTCACCGGAGTAACACCGGCGACGTGGTCAGGCGGCGGCGCGTTCGGGCACAATGGATGCGGCGTCTACGGTGTTCTAGGGGCGAAACGGAAAGCACGGGGAGGATCAGCAGCTCACAGAGAAGCCACAGGGAGGTTCAGCGTGCTCGGGGAAGGCTCGGTGCGGTCGGAACGGTGATGGTGATCTGGCGGCCCGAGGTTGAAGACGACGGCGGCGGGGATGATGCAGGGGCTCCGGCGTCGTGTGGCTTGCCTAGCCGGCGTAGTCGACGACGACGAACCGTCCGGACACGGTGAAAGGGCGCGGGGACGGCGTTGGACGCGGCTGCGATGGCGGCGGCGACAGTGACGTCTCGGGCGACGTCGGGGAGGGCGAGAGAGAGGGGTCAGAGGGGAGTGCGGGTGTCTGTGAGGTCAGGGAAAGCGAGAGGGTTCATCCCACATCGACAGCTCGACGAGGGGAACAGCAAGGCGGCGGGTAGCTGCGTGGCACGCATGCTGTGCTCGCCGTCGAGCACCTGCCTGGCCAAGCCAAGCAGCTCGCTGGAGCGGTAGCTGGGCTGGGCCAGCAGGTGGGCCTGGTGGGTGGCGCCAGGTAAGCCTTTCCCTTTCTCTCTTTCCTATTTTGTTTTCTTTTTCTATTTTTCTGTAGCTTTAGGGCTTTATTAAAAATACTTAGGCACTTACTAAAATCCTGAAAATAATTGTGGGCTCTGTTGGGATTATTCCTAACAGCTCTCACTTAAATCCAGAATTATTTGAACATTTAAAATATTTACTAGCATTTAAATGTCCAAAAGCAAATTACATATGATTTAATTCAGTGACCTTTTGTTGACCTAGAAAAATGTGCACCAATTTTGCCAGAGTTTCTAACCCAAGACAAAGAGGGTGAACTTTTTAGAAGGGCATTTCAGGTTCATTGAAAATAATTTTAGTAAACCCTAGTTGTTTCCAGGGGGTGCTGGGGGTTTCTTCCTTCCCCAATTCAAATTGAAGAGGAATTTAAACATGATGCACATTCTAATGCTTGAACTAGCTAGGGTGTGACAACTCACCCCCACTCAAAAGAATCTCGTCTCGAGATTTAGGATCCTCTGGAAAGAAGGTGGGGTACTCGAGTCGAAGACGATCCTCCCTTTCCGAAGTGGCTTCTTTCTCGGAGTGGTGTGACCATTGAACCTTGAGAAACTTGATATTATGACGTCGAGTAGTACGCTCGGCTTGATCAAGGATACGAACGGGATATTCCCGATATGAGAGGTTATCTTGTAGATCAAGTGTTTCGTGGTCCACTCCACGGATAGGATCCGCAAAGCAACGCCTGAGTTGTGAAACGTGGAAGACATCGTGAACTCTGGAAAGATGCGGAGGTAGTTCCAATTGGTCGGCAACTTCTCCTCGTTTGGCAAGAATGCGAAAGGGTCCAATGTAACGAGGAGCCAATTTGCCTTTGACACCGAAACAATGGGTTCCCTTTAACGGGGTAACCCGAAGGTAAGCCTTCTCGTCGACTTCATAAGTCATAGGCTTATGTTTACGATCATATTGACTCTTTTGACGAGATTGGGCTGTTTTCAATTTCTCACGAATAACGCGAACCTGCTCTTCTGCTTCCTGAATCATATCCTGGCCAAAGAGTTGTCTTTCCCCGGTTTCTAACCAGTTAAGAGGCGTTCGACATTTTCGTCCATAGAGAACTTCGAAAGGAGCTTTGCCCAAGCTAGCTTGATAACTATTGTTATAAGCAAACTCCACGAATGGAAGGCATTTCTCCCAACTCATTCCGAATGAGATAACAGAAGCTCGGAGCATATCTTCCAAAATTTGATTGACTCGCTCTACTTGAGCACTTGATTGAGGATGGAAGGCGGTGCTAAAAGAGAGACGAGTTCCCATAGCATTTTGGAAACTTTCCCAAAATCGAGAGGTGAAGAGACTCCCACGGTCTGAGTTAATTTCCAATGGGACACCATGGAGAGACACTATTCGGGAGATGTATAATTCGGCTAGCTGGCTAGCGGTGATACTCTCACGAACAGGTAGGAAATGGGCTACTTTGGAAAGTCGGTCGATCACGACGAAGATGGCTTTATTCCCTCTCTTGGTTTTGGGAAACCCAGTGATGAAATCCATACTGATTTTATCCCATTTCCATTCAGGGATAGCCAAAGGTTGAAGGGTTCCAGCAGGCCGTTGATGCTCTGCTTTAACACGACGACAAACGTCACAATTAGCAATGTATTGAGCGATTTCTCTCTTCATCCTAGTCCACCAAAACCTCTGGCGTAGGTCTTGATACATTTTGGTACTACCGGGGTGAATGGTGAGAGGGGATTCATGAGCTTCCTTAAGGATCAGCCGCCTCAGGTTTCGTGCCTTTGGAACCACTAGGCGATTCCCAAAGTATATGATACCTTGATCATCAATGGAGAAACAATTTGCGACTCCTTTCTTAATGTTTATCTTAATACGGGAAATTCCCGGATCTACCTTCTGTGCCTTGATGATCTGATCCGTAAGGGTAGGTTTCGCCACCAGGGTGGATAGGAATCCTCGAGGAACAATGAGAAGATTTAGCTTACGAAATTCCTCATGGAGAAGTGGTTGACTTTGTTGTAACATCAGGTTGTTACAATAGGACTTACGGCTTAGCGCATCAGCCATGACATTGGCTTTGCCCAGGGTGTAAGTTATTCCTAAGTCGTAATCCGAGATCAACTCGACCCAACGTCTTTGCCTGAGATTCAAATCTGGTTGGGTGAAGATATATTTCAAACTTTGGTGATCGGTGAAGATCTCGCAACGATTACCGAGGAGGTAATGTCGCCAAGTTTTAAGTGCATGGACTACAGCTGCAAGCTCTAGATCATGTGTGGGATAATTTTCCTCATGTGGGTGTAATTGCCGTGAAGCATAGGCAATTACCTAACGATCTTGCATGATTATGCAACCTAGTCCATGTCGTGAGGCGTCGCAATAGATAATAAAGTCCTTGGAGAAATCTGGTGGTACCAGTACGGGAGCAGATGTCAGGCGTCTTTTCAGTTCCTGAAAACTGAACTCGCACTGTGGAGTCCACTCGAACTTTTTATCTTTCTTGAGGAGTTAGTTAGAGGTTTAGCAACCTTGGAGAAATTTTCGACGAAGCGGCGGCAGTGGCTAGCTAAGCCAAGGAAGCTCCGAACTTGCTTAACCGTCTCAGGTGGAGTCCAATCAAGGACGGCTTGAACTCGCTTGGGATTGATAGCAATACCCTTACCAGAAATTACATGGCCTAGATAGGTCACTTATGGCAACCAAAATTCACACTTGGAGAATTTGTCATAAAGGCGATGCTCTCGAAGTTTCATCAATACCAGCCTTAGATGTTCGGCATGTTCCTCTTCATTCTTGGAGTAGATGAGTATGTCATCGAGGTATACTATGACGAGTTTATCCAAATACTCCATGAAGACTGAGTTCATTAACCGAGAGAAGGTGGCTGGGGCATTGGTTAAACCGAAGGACATAATGGTGTACTCGTATTGGCCATAACGAGTAACAAAGGCTGTTTTGGGAATGTCCCCATTTCTGATTTTGATTTGATGGTAGCCCAACCTCAAATCCATCTTGGAAAAGACTGAGGATCCAGCGAGCTGATCATACAGATCGTTGATCCTGGGAAGCGGGTATTTGTTCTTGATGGTGACCAAATTGATGGGTCAGTAATCCACAACCATTCGATCTGTTCCATCCTTCTTCTGAACAAAGAGGACGGGGCAAGCCCAAGGAGAGGAACTAGGACGGATGAAACCCTTTTTCAAGGACTCATCGAGTTGGTTCTTAAGCTCGGCTAGTTCTAAGGGTGCCATCTTGTAGGGTCTGCTAGAAATTGGAACGGTTCCTGGAACAAGGTCTATCACAAACTCGACATCCCTGTCAGGTGGAACACCTGGCAGTTCTTCTGGAAAGACAACCGGAAAGTCTCGGACTACCGGAACATGATCAAGGTCTGGAAGGGGGTTGGCATTTAGGGAGTAAAGTTGGCGCTTGGCCACTCGAGTTAAGACATTAACTGTCTTGCCCGATGGGTGAGTAAGTTGAACAATTCTAGTGGCACAATCAATCTTAGCATAATGAGCTGACATCCAGTCCATACCCAAGATTATGTTTATGTCCGAGGACTTGAGAGCTATTAAGGATGCAAGGAAGACAAGTCTATTGATAAGAATTTCGTTCCCATGGCTTACTCTAGAAGTTTGCCATTTGGAACCCGGAGTTTGAATTACCATGGAAGTGGGCATGTCATAGAATGTCGTGTTATGCAATCGAGCATAGTTCTCGGATATGAATGAATGAGATGCTCCAGTATCGAAAAGAACAGATGCCGGATGTCAGTTAACAAGAAGCGTACCAAGGACGACGTTGGGATCCTCATGAGCCTCCTAGGCTGAAACATAGTTGACATGGCCACGTGCAGTGGTGGCCGGCTTGGCGTAGAATGTTTTTCCCGCGGGCTTACCACGGCCAATGGACTTTCCAGTTTGAGCGGGGTTGTTGTTCTGGGGATATTCTCGGCTATAGTGACCCGCCTCTCCACACTTAAAGCATGTCACCACATTGGGGCGTGGAGCAGCATTAGCAGCGGGGCCACCATAGGGCTTGGGCGGTGCAAATTGCTGGTTGGGACGAGGCGCCTCAAAGGATGGCCTCGGGATGAACCTGGGTGGCAGTGCCGTGCTTGGAATCCACACCCGGCGCTTCTGAGCTCCAGAGCCGGATGAAGAGCCAAAATCACGGGAGTGCTTACGTGAAGCGTCATAATCAGTCTGGCCTGTCTCAGCACTGATGGCTTTATTGACCAACTTCCGAAAGGAGGTGCACTCATGCAGACGAAGATCGTGGCGAAGCTCAGGGCTAAGTCCCTTGTGGAACCTTGCTTGCTTCTTAGCGTCAATAGATACCTCTTCGGGAGCATAGCGTGCCAGATTCCCAAATTCACGACTATAAGCATCCACAGTCAGTCTCCCTTGGGTGAAGTTGCAGAACTCCTCCCTCTTGCGATCCATGAGACCTTCTGGAATGTGATGCTCACGGAAAGCCTCACTGAATTCAGCCCAGGTAGCGATTTGGCCGACCGGGCGCATAGCTTCAAAGTTTTCCCACCAAAGGCTAGCAGGGCCTTCGAGGTGATAGGCAGCATAAGTAACCTTGTCGGCTTCCGCTACGTTGGCAGAACGTAGCTTGTGGGTGATGCTGCGAAGCCAGTCATCCGCGTCGAGGGGCTCGACGGAATGGTTAAACTTTGGTGGGTACAGCTTGATAAAGTCATTAATTGACACCAAGTCATTTCGCGGGTGGCGTGCAGTGTTCTGCTCCATCCGCTCCAGCAGGCGGTTAGTATCATGCTTGTTTCTTTGCGCCTCCAGCATTACTTCGGCCAGAGAAGGTGGGTGAGGCAGATTTTCACCTCTAGCTGCACTGGCTTCCCCCTGCTCCGGGGCAGCGGGGTTGCTGTGGGTGTTGACCATCCTAGGAGAAAACAAGACAACGGTTTAGACAAGGATGGCTCAAACTTAGCAAGGAAGTGCAGAATGTAATGGATAACACGGAATGCAGAGATGTTCATCCGTATGTCATGGTAATATAAAACTGCCATATATATACCAACGGTCATACACATCATAAATAGTTTAGTACAAGCCCAGGCTATAGTACAACTATGATGAAAGACGTTACATCTCATCGGAGGCATTCCAAGCTCCTATACATTATTTGTCTACACCTCCGGAATCGATTACACGCAAAGTCATATTCCACAAGTCACGCAGGACAGTGGAGATACAACTACTACAATACTAGTGGTACTACTACTAACTCAGACAGCTCCGTAGTAGTCCTCATAGAAGTCACCTCCATAGCCTGGAAGTTCAACGTGACCATCCGGGAACAGATGGTCCTGAGGAGCCTTTGGACCATAGGGGCTAGGATGGGGTCTTGGACCAACAAACGGTGGCCTGCGGGGACCACGGGGTGGGGTGATGCCTCCCACATCACGCCAATCCACCACGTCTGGCAAAGCAGACCTCACAGGATACATATCCCTTGTATCCATACATCCAGCTTGCACCGCAGGTGCAAACCGAGTCAATGTACCCCAATGATCAGCACGGGTATCGAAAAGCTCCAACCTCAAGGCCCGAGTCTCTCGGTCCTTATCTTCGAGCATCTCGGCAGTGGTATGAGTTAATGAGTCCTCCTGAGTGGAATCAGCATGGATAGCCTGAAGATACCCTTGCGCTCCCGGAAGTGAAGCTGGCATGTAACGGAAGTCAGTGTTCCAAAGAAGGCCAGTCCGGACTCGCATGATGGTCATCATGGAATAGGCAACATCCTGCACAGCCATCTCAACAGTAACCCCAAGTCCATAGGAATAGTGAAGGGGCTCGGTAGATCCAGGATAAGAAGGAAATATCCTGACGGTGCAGAAATATTGGCTTTGATTAAAGTCGCGGAACTGCTCTTCAACAGTGTATTCGGGATACCAACGGTAACCCGTCTCGATCATTACCCGTACTAACATAGCAGTATGACCGGGCACGTCAAGGCACCGGGTCAGGCGAACCACTTGGTTCTGAGCACAGTTGGCCATCTGAAAGCACAACCACAATGCAAAGACATTAGAATTTCTAGGGAAAATTGGACAACATAACGGCTGTGAATGCTCAGAAAAAGATTTGAGACATCCACAACAGTTCACAATACCACTCAACAACATCATATCAAGGTTCTGATTCAATTAACAACATACTATGAATAGTAGAAACTGAACTGGGACTTGTAACAACAATCCTATAAGCTACTACGGATTAGTAACACATGAAACTGATAGAAGAAGAGGGCCTAGTCCTTAACCCACGTTGAATGAGAAGAGAATGACTCAGATCAGAGGCATAGGGTAAAGGAGTAAAAGAGCCTTACGTTCCCTCCCACAATCAATTCCCCTACATATAACTAAAGCATTTCTAGACTCGACATCGACCAGTTTGGCTCAACGAACCTACAGGCAGTCTGGCTCTGATGACAACGCTGTCAGGACTCCGATTCCAACCCACATCAATCTAGCCGGTAACACCTCATATCACTTTGCGGCGTCACGCATGGTATCCCACGGGTGTCGCCTTACCATGGCCCGGGACCGTTTGCGCCTTTTGGCTCACGTATATGATAGTGTCGCTAGCATCCATATGACAGAGAACCCGAGCCGACATGGCTAGTCGTGAACCCAAAGCGGCACAGACCTATGGAGACAGGCATACATGAATCACATCGAGCATGTCGGTCATCAGCGAGTGATTTCGGGCTGTAGCACTGGGCTAACAGGACTCCGGGGAACCCGGGCTGTAGCAGGCTAGGCAGGACTCCGGAAGTCACCGCGTGACATTTCCCCGAAGGGACAGACATAGGAACGAAGTGAAACACATGCAGGCCAGTCAAGTGTCCTGAACAGTAGTGCTGGGCTAGCAGGACTCCGGTGAACCGGGCTGTAGCGGACTACTATGGTCGAGGAACACTAGACTACATTTCCCCATAAGAAAGGCTGCCAAGGATAAACAACTAGATTGTCAGATCCCACTCATACCAAGCATTTCAATCATACACACAATATGCCCGATATGAGTACATACAGCATGGCATCACAACAAAACTCTACAACTCAAGTACTTTATTTAAAGGCTCCAGAGAGCCATACATAACATGTTCATACAGATAGGGGTCACATGACCTGACACTCAAGTCATACACTCATACAAGCACATGCGGAAGCAACTAGTCTGAGTACAGACACTAGAAAGAAAGAAGGCTTCTCGAAGCCTGTCTATCTACATAGGGCCCTCCATGGCCAGGATCACCACCTGGGTGGCTAGTCACTCGTCGACGTCAAGGTCTATGTAGAACCCATCGGAGGTGGCGGTGTTGTCGTCCGAAAATAGTAATTAAGCAAACATGAGTACAAAGGTACTCAGCAAGTCTTACATCAGAACCTACTATACATGCTCATTCTCAAGAAGGTGGTGGGGCTATTGCAGCAAGCCAGCTTTGACTCTTGGCTAAGCTATCCTACGGAACTTCTCTAGTAAAATAGTTTTCGCACACGAGTCCACTACTCACCAACACAATACTCCACCGGGGATCCTCCCTCGTCATCCTACGAGAGGGCCATCCTCGGTACTCACACTTATCTTGAGTCTTTTAGTAGTATCCATTAACTTGTCTATGAACTGTATAGGTAACCAAGTAGTCCTTTACCGCGGACGCGGCTATTCGAATAGTTTCATACCCTGCAGGGGTGTGCTTCTTCATACACGCTTTCACCACTTACCGCCGTTTACACGACATGTACTCGGCAACCTTCAAGCGGAAGCCCAGCGAGGGTGTCGGCCACGACCTACCTAGACACCTAAGTCTCTAAGCCAGGTTTATCGCCTATCCAGGTTCCATCCGCAGGGAGTCCGGCCGAGGTTTCCACATACGGCCCTGAACAATGTGAATAGGGTTCCTGAGACACCAAACGGGTGACTCGGTACACCGTGCCACGGTGTATCTACCGCAACATAGCCCACCCCTAGGGTCAACGCTATGCACGGCCGCCAACACATATCCTACAACACCAGAAACTAATTGCTACTCCTGGACAGAATACTAAGGTATTTAAGAAGCCGAGAGGGTCAATTAAGGATTCCAATGCATGGTAGTAGCTGAATCTTAAATCACACATACAGATCTCAGTTCTTAGGGACGGCCTCAATGAAACAACCCACCATGTACTCCTACATGGCCTGTCATCGATACCTTTACCAAAACATGTTCAACACATCCCTCACATTACTGGCATAAGCATTTCACTCTAGCCCATCACCTAGATGAACCAGACCTGACACAACTCTAAGCATAGCAGGCATAGCAAGGTAGGAATCACATACATGGCTCAATCAACTCCTACACATGCTAGTGGGTTTCATCTAGTTACTGTGGCAATGAAAGGTCATGCAGAGGATAAGGGTTCAAGTACCGTAGCACACAGCAGTTTGAATCGCGTTGTCTTAATGCAGGAAACAAGAGTAGAAGCGAGAACATGGGTTTTATCGGAATGATCAATGGGTTGCTTGCTTGATGGAGTGGAAGTGGGATACTGCCCTTCAGTTGGATACTCGTTAATATCCTCGGAGGCAGAACCTACCACGAAGAACACATCGGAACACAATCAACACATGACGATATGCAACAATATGATGCATGCTATGACATGGCAATATGAATGTGTGTTTGCCTAATGCAAGCTATAACAGGAAGAAATGAACTCATTTGAATCAAAGATTCAAATATTAGCTCATTAAACATGGCCTTAATAGTGCATTCACTTATTCTGCTTAAACAGCAAGGTGAACTTGTTTTGTCTTGCATGAAACCATTACAGATGGATAGATTGAATTTTTCTGATCATTTTTCATATATAAATCATTGCATTTGGAGCTATGGTTGATTTTCTATGATTTTTACAAGTTTTAAACATTTTCTGGAATTTCCTATATAAGAATAATTCCAGTGATTCAGTTACTGCGTCAGCATTACGTCAGGGTGACGTCAGTGGTCAACGGGGACGTCCAGGTCAACCTGACCAGTGGGTCCCGCGTGTCAGTAGTTAATTAAATTAATTATTTTTAGCTAAAACTAATTTGATTTAGTTAGCAGAGGGGGGCCCACTTGTCATTGACTCAGGGGAGTCAACCTGGGCCCACCCAGTCCATGTCAGTCGTCAAACCTGCCGGTCAACGGGTCAAAGCCTGCCGGCATTTAGCCACCGGCGAGGCCAGACGCGGCGGCGTGCTGCGGGATTTGCCCACAGGACTCCATTTGCTACACGGAGAGCAGCTACGGGCAGCTGGTGCTCGCCCGCATCCAGCCGTGGTGATGGCTTGGCCGGGGAGTGGCCGAAGCATCGCCGGCGACGAGGTCAGGCGGAGGCCGAAGCTCGGCCAGTTTGTGCGCGTGGCTGCAGTGGCCTAGGCGGTGTGGCGCTAGCACCTACAGCCTCTACGCGGCGCGAGGAGTGTGACGGACACGAGCCCGTGACCAAATGGTCACCGGAGTAACGCCGGCGACGTGGTCAGGCGGCGGCGCGTTCGAGCACAATGGATGCGGCGTCTACGGTGTTCTAGGGGCGAAACGGAAAGCACGGGGAGGATCAGCAACTCACAGAGAAGCCGCAGGGAGGGTCAGTGTGCTCGGGGAAGGCTCGGTGCGGTCGGAATGGCAACGGTGATCTGGGCGGCCCGAGGTTGAAGAGGACGGCGGCGGGGATGATGCAGGGGCTCCGGCGTCGTGTGGCTTGCCTAGCCGACGTAGTCGACGATGACGAACCGTCCGGACACGGTGAAAGTGCGCGGGGATGGCATTGGACGCAGCTATGGTGGCAGCGGCGACGGTGACGTCTCGGGCAACGTCGGGGAGGGCGAGAGAGAGGGGTCAGAGGGGAGTGCGGGTGTCTACAAGGTCGGGAAGAGCGAGAGGGTTCATCCCACGTCGACAGCTTGACGAGGGGAACGGCGAGGCGGCGGGCAGCTGCGTGGCACACATGCTGTGCTCGCCGTCGAGCACCTGCCTGCCTGCCTGGCCGAGCCAAGCAGCCCTTTGGAGCGGTAGGTGGGCCTGGTGGGTGGCGCCAGGTAAGCCTTTCCCTTTCTCTCTTTCCAGTTTTGTTTTCTTTTTCTATTTTTCTGTAGCTTTAGGGCTTTATTAAAAATACTTAGGCACTTACTAAAATCCATAAAATAATTGTGGGCTCTGTTGGGATTATTCCTAACAGCCCTCACTTAAATCCAAAATTATTTGAACACTTAAAATATTTACTAGCATTTAAATGTCCAAAACCAAATTACATATGATTTAATTCAGTGACCTTCTGTTGACCTAGAAAAATGTGCACCAATTTTGCCAGAGGTTCTAACCCAAGACAAAGAGGGTGAACTTTTTAGAAGGGCATTTCAGGTTCATTGAAAATAATTTTAGTAAACCCTAGTTGTTTCCAGGGGGTGTTGGGGGTTTCTGCCTTCCCCAATTCAAATTTAAGAGGAATTTAAACATGATGCACATTCTAATGCTTGAACTAGCTAGGGTGTGACACCAAGCCTCGCGGGGCGGACGATGTAGAGCTTCCTCAGGCACGGCCTCGTCAGGCTGGCTCACGAGGAGGCGGAGAGATCAAGGCGGGGTACCTCACGAGGTGCCCGTGATGCAAGCCATGACGACCGAGGGCGCCAGGCGGGTACCAGCCCGCGCAGTGTCCTCCTTTCCTCTTTGGTGCAAAGGGGGCAAGCGCAGCCGCGGAGTATCGAGGCATCAGGCAAAGGTTGCAATTTCGGTAAACGAGACCAAGACAAGGAGGACTACAAGACGGAGGTCACCTTGGAGCCCAAGACGGCGCCATCACTAGAGCTTTGCGCAGGCGAAGACTACTTTTGTCAGGAAAGCTAGTACTAGCTGTCCCCCTTCAAATTAGCCCGCCATTGTTGGCTCCCTTCCCGCTCGATATTTGGGCAGAGGACCAGGGCTCCTATAAATAGGACCGGCCACCCACTAGACAGGGGAGAGAGGACCGAGGGCAAAGAGAGAGAGAGAGAGAGAGAGAGAGAGAGAGAGAGAGAGAGAGAGAGAAGGGCGACTGAGCTCCTCCCAGCAGTTCGTCGCCCCAGCCAAGAACAGATCCTCGCGAGGCTGTTCTTCCTTGTATTGTTCATCATCATCAGCCCAAGAGGCAATCCACCACACCACACACTGGAGTAGGGTATTACACCACAACGGTGGCCCGAACCAATATAAACCCTATGTCTCTTGTGTTGTTCTTTCCTTAGTTTAGATCCTAGCAAGGCAGAGGGGTGCAGGTAGGTAGGAGACAAAAGCTCCGCGCGCACCCTAGTGTTCAAACCTCAAGGGTCTGCCGGAACCCGAAATCCGACATTTGGCGCGCCATGTAGGGGTGCGCCGGAGTCCACCTTCTACCGCTTTGCACCCCGTCGCGTCGTCATCACCATGTCCAGCGACCAGGCGGGCAACCCAAATCCGTGGGCGGCATGGCCCTCCTGCACAGAGCCGCTTGCCTTGGGCGACCCCGTGCCCAAGGCAGCTCGCGGTCCGCAGGGCGCTGCGGGCCGCGGGTGACGCGGACAGGCTTCGGCCTTGACGTCGTACAACTCACTGGAGCTGCTCCAACGATGAATCCCTCCATCACAGCGGATCAGTACCTCAGGCTCCATCTCCAGACGCCTAAGATCTTCTTCCCCTCCTCCGACAGCCAAGTTAGCCGAAGCATCCTCACTGGCCAACCCAATCACGCTGAGATGGACATGGCTTCGCCAAAGAGGTTGTACACTTCTTGTGGTTTGACTTAATCTCACCATACTTCTTTGCATCCTGTGATCTTCCAATTCTTGTGAACCAAACACCCAGATTGGCAGAAATCCTGTGTTTTTAAATTCTCTGTTTTGCACGTGCATTCCTATCCGATTCCTATCTATTTCCTATCCCTGCATTGTTAGAATCCTCAAAATCAAACAAGACCTTACACAATTATTTCCGTTACAGATATGAGTCAAAGAAAACCTTGTGTGGTTTGTCCTGCTCCTGCGGTGTTGTGTTCCACCCCATCTCAGCTGCTCCAACGACGGAAGGGTTCACCATAGCAGGGATCCGCTCTCCAGACTGTCTTTCGCCACCTCAGATCTTCTTCCCCGCCACTGGCAGCCACGACAACTACATTACCATCATCAACTGAGCAGATGACCTTGAGGACTACACGGGTCCGCAAGAGAGGTCGCACTCTTCCGTGTCTGCTTACGTTATGCATCACTTAATATGATGACATGCTAATTTATCGTCGTGTTCACCTATTAGACTCCGACTCAGGTCCAAACTTATGCTGAAAATTGAGTTTTTAAATGTTTGTGGGGTACATATTGGGGCAGCAATCAGTATTATCTGTCTACTATCTGGTTAATCTCGGGTGTCTACTATGAGTTTCATGTTGGGTGCAAACAAACATTAAAGGAGCCGTTATCTGTATTTTTTAACTAAAGCTATTATCTGCCTGCTATCATTGGTTTTGGGTCTATCCATAGGTTGCAAACATCACTCTGGATTTGTGCATGCACTCCTTACATAATCTCACTATGTTTTATTCCTATGCATGTCAGTTATTGTACACAACGGAACTGAACATGTAGAGCAAAAGAGACGAGCCTTGCGTGGCAATAAAATTTCATGCAGAAGTTGCTCCATGGTGGGCGCAAAGGAAGCCCCCCTCCACCCATTTCGGATCGTAATCAAGAGGAAGATAACTGTTCTGAGGGGGATTCGGAAGCAGAAGACCACTCATGTTTACCCCATGAGGTCTTCGCTCTAACTTGGCATGCTGATGTTGGTAATATCATGCATATGGTGCCTTGCATTGCTTACTGTATACATTAAAGATGTCCTCTGCTTAGTTTAGACATGCTTTCATGCCATTTGTTTAGTTTCTTTATCATATATGTGAATCATGCAATGCAATCTTGTATAGCCAGGCATCATATATGTGAATTTTGCAATGCCATCCTGGTTAGCCAGTCATCTTATATGTGAATTATATCATGACATCATTTTTTATTACGTGTTAAATTTGTCAACAATTTTAGTACATTCAATTACTCTTCCTGTGCATCATCCATTCAGCATGGTCATGGAAAAATCTGGAGTGGAAACAAGGTCTTCAGAGCAGACAATGCTATCTGACAAAGCACATGTCTTGCTGGTTACAGATAGCTCCTTAGAGGAGGATTCAGAGACAGATGACCAGTCCTATTTCCCCCCCGAGGTGCATGCTCTAACTTGGCAGGGTTATGATGCTCATATCGTGCGTATGGTATCTTACATTGCTATGTCATTGGCTTAGTTTAGACATGCTTTGTGTGAATGCCACATGTTTAGTGTCTAATTACCATATATGTGAATTATGCAACGCCATCTTGTTGCAAGACATTATATACGTGAATTATGCAATGCTATCTTGTTGCAAGGCATTATATATGTGAATTATGTAATGCCATGTTGTTTAGCCAAGCGTCATATATGTGAATTATATCATGGCATCCTTTTTTGTATTTCTCATTGCTTTTGTCGGCAATGTTTGTATATTCAACTGCTCTTCCTGTGCATCAGCCATTTGAATTGGTGATGGAGAAATCTGGAGTGAAAACAAGGTCTTCAGAGCAGACAATGCTACCTGGTGAAGCAGATATCTTGCTGGTTACAGATAGCTCTTCAGAGGAGGATTCAGAGGCAGATGACCAGACCTATTGTCCCCCTAAGGTGTATGCTCAAACTTGGCAGGGTTATATTACTCATATCATGCATATGTTGTATTGCAATGCTTAGTTTTACATCATATACATGATATTGAATGCCATCTCCTTAGTTGACACATCATATATGCGATTGCCCTCTGCTCACTTCCTTAGTATATAAATCATATATTTGAATTATATCATGCCATGATGTTTACATAGACAGCACGTATCTGACTTATGGCATGCCAACCCATTTTCTAAAGACATAATATAGTTATATCATCTCATCCTGTTCACATAGTCATCATATTTTGAATTATGTCATTCTATCCATGAATTATATCATGCCATCATGTTTCCATCGACGGCATGTTTGTGATTTATGGCATGCCAACCACTTTAATAGACACATTGTATAGTTATATCATGTCATCTTGTTTACATAGTCATCATATTTTGAAGTATGCCATTCTATCCTGTTTAGTTAGCCATCATACATGTGAAATTGTGTCATGCTATCCTGTTTAATTAGCCATCATATATGTGAAATTATGTCCTGCTATTCTATTCGATTAGACAACATAAATGTGAATTATTTCATGCCCTGTTTTCTTCCCTACTATCCATTGCACATGTCCATCTTACAATGTCTGTACATTCAATTACTTTTCTTGTTTATCAGCCATTTCAATTGGAGGCGGTGATGGCAGTATCTGTGGGAGTAAAAACACGGTCTTCAGAAAAGATCGTGCTACCTGTCGATGGAGATAGAACCACGGTTGTACTTTCCCAACAACTAGCCCCACCACACATAACCCAGACTCACACAGATTGTACCCCTACCAAGTTGGACAGAGAACCAACGACACCCCTTCTAACCCCAACCCCAGCAGATAGTAACCCAGTTCCCGTTGACACATCACCTTCTCCACCACAGAGCACCCAAACACGAGCAGTTAGTAAGGCAACTGAAATGCCCAAAGCACAAGGATCACCACTCCGAACCCCAAGTCAACACTTAAAGCAGAAGAAGAATTGTTCTCAGGTCAGGTTCCGTAGCTATAGTTCATACTACTTTGCTCTTGCATCACTGTATTTACTCATAACAACTAATTTCAAATTTGAAGGACGCAATTGAAACTCCAATGGCACAACAGGTATGTTTTAAACCTGTTTCTTTAACGTGTTTTCTGTTGTAACTTGCCCTATGTTGATTTCAGTTTCAATTGAATAAAAAGTTATATTCTCATGACATGCACCTTACAAGTGTTGTTATTGCTATGTAGTTTCCCACACTTATATTGTTTCTAAGCTGCTTTGTATTAAATAGATATGATTCGAACTGTATCTATCTTGATTTGGCAACATAAACTAGAATGATATAGACCATACAGTGACCATACTACATAGATATATGTTTGTTTCATGTTGTTATCCTGTCCACCTTACTACTGAACTAGTTTACCAAAATGAGTTTCATATACTACATTGTAAACATGTGATGTGTTTGTTTGTTTCTCTTTTAGAATGCGGATAAAATATTGGATAAGAGTACCCTATTATGCAATGGTACAGGACGTAATGCAGATAAGGTTCAAGATAGTGAGACATCCCTGTTGGTCTCCAAGAAAGCTGATAAAAACTATATTGAAGACACTGAGACAACCCCAAAGTCCTGTCTTGATGTAGTGTTCGAGTTATTGGCTACTACTGCTGGCACCATCTCTTCGAACTTGCTTCCTAAATCAGTTCGGCTTCTTGAGTCTCAACTTCAAGTTGAAAGACATAAATCAGATGTTATGCGACATGAAGCCGAAGGACTGAGGAAGTCCCTGCAAATTCAGATGCATACTTCCTGGTGCAACAGCAAGTGCTGGAGGATTTAAGTGCCAAACAAGAGAAAGTTAATAAGCTTGCTAAGCATCTTGCCAGCATTATGGGTACCCAGGATATTGTTTCTTGAGCTCTTCTGAAGTGGTTTCAGTTCTGGACTTGTTTTGTTGCGGCGTTTATATGCTGCTTTGTTCCCTATATTTGCACTCGTGGCGAACTTTGATGCCTAGTGGATGTAATATGTGTAATACCCGTGATAGCCTAGCGTAAGTTGCTTGCCTATTTATTTCCTTATTGCCTTGTTTATTTGTGTTCTTGTAGTTAGTGCAGTTCTTTTTCCGCGGTTTGCTAGTGGCCGCAATAGCCTATTTTTAAAACTAGGCCACATTAACCATGGGCTACATATTTACTGTAGTTAACATGGGCCTCCTACGGGCCATAGAAACAATGGGCCTTCTAAGGGCCATAGAAACAATGGGCCTTCTACGGGGCGTAGAAACAATGGGCCTTATACGGGCCGTAGACACAATGGGCCTTCTACGAGCCATATCATCAATGGGCCTTCTACAGGTCGTATGATCAGTTGGCCAAACATGGGCCGATAACAGACCACATTATGGCCGTAAATAGGCTAGAGTTGAAATTGTCTGTTCATGGGCCGACCATAAGGGGCCGTCGTTAATCGGCCGTATTTGATGACGCTATGAAAGCGGCCCAACGTATTAACGGTCCACAAACGGGCCGACTGTTACCACGGGCTGAATTTGGCCGACAAGCAAAAAATGACAGTAACGGGCCGAAAGTAAACGAATGCTGGAAATGAGCCCAAGAATAAATGGGCCCTAAGAAGGCCGAAAGATAACATGGGCTGGAAACGGCCCAACGGAATAATGGCATGTTAATGGGTATAAAGTGATACACTGTTCATTATGGGCCAGTTTTACCACGGGCTGTTAATGAGCCGAGGGTTACTAAGGGCCACATATGGGCCGAAAGACGTCATGGGGCATACATGGGCCGGAAGTTAAAACGGGCTGGAATTATATTAGACGGCCCAGATGACGCTACTAGGCCTAATTCAGATAGGCCATAAACGGGCCTTGGGTTAGCGGGCTGTAAATGGGCTATATGCGAATAGGCCGTTAATAGGCTTGCTATGGGCTGGCCCGCCACCTTTTGACCAAGTCAAATGGGCCGGCCTTTTCACCGGAATGGGCCTCTGTTGGGCCGTGCCATGTGTCGATGTATCATAGGCGCTTTGGGTCCAATGAGTGGATGACATCTGTCCCAACTGCGAGCCTACATGTGTTCCCTCCAGCCAATGATGATTATACACGTGGAAAATCCCCATTGGTCGGGGCTGTTAACGGGTTATCAGATCCAAAACCGGATCCGATAGCTTAACGACATTCCGTTACGGTGGACGCCACGTGTCGGTCACCCTTGACGAAAGCACTTCTGTGACGCGCAATTTATCGTCATGGAAGTGGACACTTCCGTGATGATAATTTTGGTAATGTCATGAAACACTTCTACGACAGCACGGGTATGACTATCTTGATTCTATCATAAATTTTTCATGGATGTACATGCATGACAGAAAATGTGACCTACTGTGACAAACACGTATCATCATGGAAGTGTATTTTTTTGTAGTGTCAACAAGATGCATGTGTGTTTATTTACAAACGTTTTGTATGAACGAATTATTTGTGATGGCTCATGTGTGATGATTTGAAAGTTACACATACAGTTTCTTATGTAAAAACACGTGTGTGATAACACTTGACGGCGAATATGATTGTGTGTTGGGAATATTGTGCTGCTCTAACAGGCACACATTTTAATTACAAGAATCATGCGCGATAGTAATAACGACCATGCACAATTGATGGAACAAGTCATGTGCTGGCATCACCGATTGCAGTGCATCCTATGGTTCACATGCCAACGCATTCGAGAACGTGTGCCCACATACGCCATCCGGAAATCGTTTCATGCTTCGAAACCGGAACCATCAATAAATTTTGAGCTTGTTTCCCATCACATTTCAAATGACCATGCTATATTCAATTGCAAACCTGTTCACACCGATCAAAACCTAAACATTTTCCCACTTAGCAGCTTATTACCAGGTTATAAATACTGCCTTCTCAAAATGACTGCACATTCCTCCTCATCAACAAATAAACAAGTCTTTCTTCGTCGTTCGTTGCATCTACCATCGCCCGTGGGAGGAGTTCTGGGTCAAGCAATAACCGGGGAGCAACGCACATGGAAGCGAAAGCAGCAGAGAGGTACCACTGTGTTGAGGTAGCATCGGAGAGGTCCCGCCACGCCGCCAAAGCAGCAGAGAGTTCCCGCCATGCCGCTGAAGCAGCAGAAAGGTCCTGCCGCACCGCAGAAGCATCACAGAGGTCCCACGGCATCGCGGAAGCAACACAAAGGTCCTGCCACACAGCAATGTGATACGTCTCCAACGTATCTACAATTTATGAAGTATTCATGCCATGTTTACAACAGTTTAATATCGGTTTGGTGCACTTTCATATGAATTTTATATGATTTGCATGGACTAACATATTAACCTAGTGCCCAGTGCCAAATGCTGTTTTCTGCTTGTTTTTGGTTTTCCATAAAATACATACCAAACAAAGTACAAATGCGATGAAATTTTTTAACGATTTTTTTGGAACATAAGAGACCCCCGAAGCATCGAGGGAGTACCAGAAGACCCACAAGAGGTGACAAGTTATCCCGACGCGCCTAGGGGGGTCGCCGCGCCCAGATACCTTGTGGGTCCCCTGTGGCCCCTCTTCGCGTGGTCCCAACGCTGAAAATTCTTATATATTCAGAAACCACCAAAAGTTAACCTAGAATTTCAACTCCGGCGCCGCAAGCCTCTGTTCCGAACAGATCCCATTTGGAGACTTATTCCGACACCTTGCCGGAGGGGGAAATCATCATGAGAGGCCATCCTCATCATCCCGATCGTCTCCATGACAAGGAGGGAGTAGTTCACCCTGGGGGCTGAGGGTATGTGCCAGTAGCTATGTGTTTGATCTCTCTCTCTCTCTTGTGTTCTTTATCCGGCACGATTTTGATGTAACCATGGGCTTTGTTAATATAGTCGGATCATGTGGTGTTTTCCCTCTCTCTCTGTTTCTCGTGTTCTTCACCCGGCATGATTTTGATGTAACCATGGGCTTTGTTAATATAGTCAGATCATATTGTGTTTCTCTCTCACACACACACACACTCTCTCTCTATCTTGTTGTGATGAATTGACTCTTTCCCATTGAGGTTTCACTATCATCAGATTGACTATTTTGGATTTGTGAACACTGGATGTATGTTTTGCATGTGGATACCCGTGCTGAGAATGGGGTATTCTATTGAGTCACTAGATGTATGGTTTGGTAATCAACTTGCGGAATCCCGATGTGACAATGGGGAAATCTACGCATAGGGGTTGATACATGTTTTTGTCCTACTTTCTCCGATAGAAACTTTGGGATACTCTTTGAAGTTCTTTGTGTTGGATTGAATATTATGAATCTGAAGTTGTTTGATGCACATCATATAATTGACTCACGGATACTTGCGGTGGCATTGAAGTATCTAGGTGACATTAGAGTTGATTGATGCATATCATATGGTGTTATTTTAGTATGAACTCTAGGTCTGTTTGTGCCACTTATATGAATAGCTCAATTGATTGATCGGAAATGATAGCTTTGAGGTGGTTTGCTACCTACAACAATGTCTTCTTATGTTCTCTACTTGATAATAACTTTGGAGTGATTCTTTGTCGCACATTGAGAGATTGTTATATATTCAATTATGTTAGCAACGTTGAGAGATTGCACTAGTGAAAGTATGAACCCTAGACCTTGTTTCAAGCATTGCAATACTGTTTGTGCTCTGTTTTATCACTTGCTACCTTGCTATTTTTATATTTTTAGATTACAAAAACCTATATCTACTATCCATACTACATTTGTATACCATCCCTTCGCCGAACTAGTGCACTTATATAGTTCACCATTGTATTTGGTGTGTTGGGGACCCAAGATATTTCTTGTATTTGATTGCAAGGTTGTTTGAGAGACCGTCTTCATCCTACATCTCCCATGGATTGATAAACCTTAGGTCATCCACTTGAGGGAAAAAAATGTTGTCCTACAAAACTCTATGCTTGGAGGTCTGACATGAGTCTATAAGAATAAGTTGTGTAGTAGACATCATGCTCTTTTATGGTGCCGTTGCTGGGTAGGTGAGTGCTTCAAGGTATATCTTTAGATCCTGCAATTGAATCTTTTTGTTTCTCGTTTATTCACTAGTTTGGTTTATAAAATAAAACTATAAAAATATGGAATTGAGGTTGCCTCATGTGCTTTATCTTTGCAATGTCTTTCTTGAAAATGACGGATCGGAAAATTGTGCCAAAGTATTAAAAGAAGAATTCAATAAAATGTTTGGCATAAAATCCTTGAATGATAAGCATGATTGTGATGTTGCTTGTATGAATTCTTTGAATGTACCTGAAGCTAGTGATATGGAAAGCCATAAGCTTGGGGATGCTATGTTTTATGTAAATGATCTTTTTAGCTCCGCAATTTTTGATGATAAAATTTATTACGATGATAGCATGCCTCCTATTTATGATGATTACAATAATCAAAGTGGATTTGGAAGAGTGTCAACTCTAGGAATTAATGATCCCACTAATTTGGAGGGTGTTGAATCTTATTACAAGAGTAGAAGTGCATTTGAGGAGGTCATGGCTTTACTTAGTGATCAATCCGCTACTTCGTGAAGGTTTCAATTGATTATGACAACAAAGTTGCTACCTATGATGATTATTGTGATGACATGTATTAAGTAATGATAACCATGAAACTTGTCATCATGATTTTAATGTTTAATTTGATTTTGTTAATCAAGTATCACTTGATACTTTTTTTTGAGTTTGCTCCCACTATATTTTGGGAAGCCAATTCCGTCACGCATAATATTTGGTGATAACTTCCGCTGCATCGCAAGAGCTTATCTTCAGAGTTTGCTCCAAACTCCACATGACTACAGGGACCTATTCACTTTGTGTGCACTAGCAAGCATATTAATCCCTCTATGTTTCCGACAACAATCACCAAAACCAGGAGGGAAATTATTGCACTAACTGAGGGAGTCCTGGATTAGGGGGTGTTCGGGTAGCCGGACTATACCTTCAGCCGGACTCCTGGACTATGAAGATACAAGATTGAAGACTTCGTCCCGTGTCCGGATGGGACTTTCCTTGACGTGGAAGGCAAGATTGGCGGTGCGGATATTCAAGATCTCCTACCATTGTAACCGACTCTATGTAACCCTAACCCTATTCGGTGTCTATATAAACCGGAGGGTTGTAGTCCGTAGGACATCAACTCCATAGATAACAATCATACCATAGGCTAGCTTCTAGGGTTTAGCCTCCTTGATCTCGTGGTAGATCTACTCTTGTACTACCCATATCATCAATATTAATCAAGCAGGACGTAGGGTTTTACCTCCATCGAGAGGGCCCGAACCTGGGTAAAACATCATGTTCCCTGCCTCCTGTTACCATCTGGCCTAGACGCACAGTTCGGGACCCCCTACTCGAGATCCGCCAGTTTTGACACCGACATTGGTGCTTTCATTGAGAGTTCCTCTGTGCCATCGCAATCAGGAAGGATGCCTCCTCCCGTCTTTAAAGACGGCGCCGTTGCTAAGGGAGCCTTGGTTGTCGGCCAAACTCTCCGGTTAGGTGGTTTCCTCATGACCGCCTGTTCGGCTGTTACACCGACGGTGACCTCTCGGGTCATGAAAAGCAACCTACATGTCAACTCGGAGCTCGTCGAGCAGCTAGATCCAATGGAGCTCTCTTCCGTAAACGAGCTCTTGGATCGCATCGCCGCCCTGGGGGTCGCTACGAATTACAACTAGGTTGGGCTTAAACCCGAACTAAGAGAAATTAACTCTCCCCAAGTCACCCACCATGTTGCCGTGGTAGAGGCGCAGTGCGGCGACCCTTCATCTATTTTAAGGACTAGCTACGTCCGAATTCCCGACCCCTCCAAGCCGGATACCCGCGGAGGGGAGGATGTAACTCAAGACCTGAGCTGAGGATCAGGCAACGGGCCAGATTCATTGGACAACACCCAAGAATCCGAACTTCAGAGTTCGGAAACTCTTCGGCCTCCGAATCTTGGATTGGGTGAGGGTTCAGATTCAATGACACCCGCCCACCCGATCATAAGCGATCTCTCCCAAATCAGGCAGAGGCCCAAGGAAACAGTACACCATTACTGGGCCAGATTCCTCCTGGTTATGAACATGATAAAGGATTGCCGCGAGGGAGACGCAATCTCAATTTTCTGCAGTAATTGCACGGACAAGGGAATCCTCAACACCGTAAGTCATCGTGATATTACTTGCTTCGCTGACTTGGCATCCATAGTACAAAAATACTGTGCGATGGAAAGCGCCTGGAAAACCGAAATAAAATTTTGGGATAATCCAGCCTTGAATAGTAATCCCGTCCGAACTAAGAGGGTGCATCATCATAGGACACCTGGGATAAACACCAAAAAGCCAAAACCCTCTACAGGGCATGGAACCGTACTGGAAAGATGGCTTGATGGACCCTGTAGAATTCACAGTACGGAGGACGCCACACCAACTCACAGCCTTAGAGCATGTTGGATACTCCGGCAGGTGGCCAAAATTGGCGAGGACCTCTTAATTCCGGAGGCCGCAGAAAGCCAGCCCAAGGACACCAGTACCGTTCTCACAGTCTTCGAGACTTCGCATCAAACAATGTGCGAAAAAGAACACTCCGCAGCCTCGCCGAAGTCTATCAAGTTGCAACAATAAATCCATGGAGCGACACTGCCATTACCTTCAACGCAAGTGATGAACCTAGATTCCGAACAGCCCGAGCACCAGCCACATTGGTCCTCAGTCCCATAGTGGACGGCTTTCGCCTCACCAAGGTGCTCATGGATGGAGGCAGTAGACTGAACCTCATTTATGAGGAAACCCTTCAAAAAATGGAAACAGACTGGAACCGCGTCGAGCGAAGCAGCACATCCTTTAGAGGAATAATCCCCAGTCGGGAAGCGTGCTACACAGGAAAAATCACACTAGATGTGGTGTTTGGCACGCCAGATAATTACAGGTCCGAAGAAGTCATGTTTCAGGTGGCCCCATTTAAGAGCGGATATCACGCTTTACTAGGGCGGGAAGCATTCACAATCTTCCAAGCAATACCCCATTACGGGTACATGAAGCTTAAGATGCCCGGGTCGAACGGAATTATCACTCTAGCTAGTGATCCGGACATAGCACTCCGCGCCGAAAACAAGACGGCCGCACTAGCCCTTGAGGCGCTATCCGAAGCCTTAGCGGTCGAGGAACTGACTGCGCTGCGCTCCATGGTTAACAGGGATGATGTGATACTCGACAAGAGATCCAAATCCACATCCTTAAAGCCAGCTGACGAAATAGTCAAATTCCAGGTCCATCCAACGGACCCCAATAAAACAGCTTCCATCGGGGCACGACTGAACCCTGATGTAGACGCTGCACTGCAAGAGTTCCTACGAGAGAACTGGGACATCTTCACCTGGCACCCTTCAGACATGCCAGGGATCCCACGCAGGCTGGCCGAACACAGCTTAAATATCCTAAAAGGATTTAAACCTGTCAAAAAAGCCCTTCGGCATTTTTCCGAACCCAAGAGACATGCTATGGAAGAGGAGCTAACCAAGCTATTGGAAGCCGGATTCATCAGAGACATAAAACATCCGGACTGGCTAGCAAACCTGGTGATGGTACCAAAGAAGGACAAATCCTGGCGCCTGTGTGTCGATTTTAAAGATCTTAACAAGGCTTTCCCAAAGGATCCCTTCCCCCTCCCCCGTATTGATCAAATTATCGATGCCACCGCAGGACACGACTCGTTGTGTTTCCTCGATGCATACTTTGTTTACCATCAAATCAAGATGGCAGAATCAGACCAAGTTGCAACAGCATTCATCACACCATACGGCCCATTCTGCTTCAACACAATGCCCTTCGGGCTGAAAAACGCTGGCGCAACATATCAGGGCATGATCCAGACATGTTTGGCAAACCAGATCGGCAAAACAATGGAGGCATATGTGGATGATGTGGTCATCAAATCAAGACATGTCGAATCTCTAGTAGACGACTTGAGGCTTACATTCGATAACCTCCGAAAATATGACATCAAGCTCAACCCGGAAAAATGCGTCTTCGGCGTTCCAGCCGGAAAGCTCTTGGGCTTCATCGTATCCGGTAGAGGAATTGAAGCAAATCCAGCCAAGATCCGAGCTTTGTCACAATTGGATGTCCCAAAGGACCTTAAACAAATACAAAAATTAACCGGATGCGTGGCGGCTTTAAGCCGCTTCATCTCCCATTTGGGAGAAAAGGCACTACCCCTCTATCGCCTCCTTCGGCGCACCGAACACTTCGAGTGGACGGATGCCGCCACGGCCGGACTTGATGAAATAAAAGCCATATTGGCAACAAACCCAGTCCTGGCCGCGTCAAACACCGGCGAACCAATGTTATTGTACATTGCAGCAACACATCAAGTTGTCAGCGCAGTGCTCGTTGTCGAGTGGGAAACGGACGGACACAAATTCCCCCTTCAAAGGCCGGTCTACTACGTGTCCACTGTCCTCACTCCATGCAAATCACGGTACCCACATTATCAAAAGATTGCATACGCGGTATTCATGGCATCCCGGAAACTACGACACTACTTTCAAGAGTGTTCCATAAGAGTAGCCTCGGAAGTACCACTCAACGATATCATCAACAACCGCGATGCAACGTGCCGGATTGCAAAATGGGCCATCGAGCTTCTCCCGTTCGATATAACCTATAAGCCACGGCGAGCTATTAAGTCGCAAGTTTTGGCCGACTTCGTCGCAGAATGGATGGAGGCCGAGCTCCCTAAAGAGTACGTCACATATTCAAACTGGATTATGCATTTTGACGGCTCCAAAATGTTGGCCAGAGTGGGGGCCGGCGTCGTCCTCACGTCCCCCACAGGAGACACAGTCCAATATGTGCTCTAGATCATGTACACGGATTCCAACAATGCAGCCAAATATGAGGCCCTGCTACATGGCCTCCGGATAGCAGTATCCATGGGTATCCAGCGCCTAGAGGTACGCGGGGATTCAAACCTCGCGATATCCCAAATAAATGGAGACTTCGACGCCAAGGACCCAAAAATGGCAGCTTACTGCAACGCCGTCCTAAAAATGTCAGCTCAGTTCGAAGGGCTGGAGTTTCACCATATAGCCCGAGAAAACAATCAAGCGGTGGACGTCCTAGCACGCATCGGAGAAAAATGCGACGCAGTCCCCCCAACATCTTTTTGGAAAGATTGTTCAAGCCATCCGTAGCATGGGAGGGAGAACACGCAAACAACAGCCCGAACCCAGCCGCACCACTCGACGCCGAACAATATGACACAATTGGAGGCTCTGCCAACGAAATTACACCTTCAGTCCACGTAATAATGGTAGTTATCGCCCCGTGGACAGAACCATTCCTAGCCTACCTTACTAGGCAGGAACTCCCGGAGGACCAAAACAAGGCCCGCTGCATAGTGTGTTGATCTAAAGCCTACAGAGTCCATGAGGGAGAGCTTTATAAGAAAAGCACTACCGGAGTCCTTCAAAGGTGCATCTCCGAAGAGGAAGGGAGGAACCTTCTGGCTGAAATTCATGCCGGACTCGGTGGTCACCACGCCGCTGCTCGGTCCCTTGTTAGCAAGGCTTTCCGTACAGGCTTTTATTGGTCGACGGCCCGGGCAGACGCTCAGGACCTAGTCCAACAATGCGCTGGTTGCCAACGTTTTGCCAACCAAAGCCATATGCCACCCACCGCACTCCAAACTATACCCATCACCTGGCCTTTTGCGGTCTGGGGGCTTGACATGGTCGGACCCCTTAAATGTGGAACCCATAGGAAAAAATACTTACTGGTCATGGTGGATAAGTTCACCAAATGGATAGAAGCCAAGCCTGTTAAAACGGCCGAATCCGAACCTGTGATAGACTTCATATCTGGGGTTGTACACTGTTATAGCGTCCCCCACAGCATCATAACCGATAACGGTACAAACTTTACCACCGACGAGGTAAAACTCTGGTGCAAAAACATGGGCATCAAGCTCAATTATGCTTCTGTCTATCACCCACAAACCAACGGCCAGGTCGAACGTGCAAATGGTCTTATCATGAGCGGCATTAAACCCGGACTTGTGTGGTCCCTCAAGGAATCTAACACGCACTGGGTAGAGGAGCTCGACTCCGTGCTATGGGGGCTGCGGACCACGCCAAATCGCACCACGGGATACAAACCATTTTTATGGTGTACGGCGCAGAAGCAGTTCTGCCCTGCGACATAATTCATGACTCACATAGAGTGCGCATGTACGAAGAAAGAGAAGTCGAGCTCGATCGGCAGGACAACTTGGACGCCTTGAAGGAGGAGCGTGACGTGGCAAAAGCCCGTTCCGCATTTTATCAACAGCAGGCCCGAAGATATCAAAGCAGAGAAGTACGGGCCAAAAATTACAATGTTGGCGAACTAGTTCTATGCCTGCCGGATAAGAAAAAGGAAAAACTCAAGCCCAAGTGGGAAGGTCCATTCATAATCGACCAAGTCCTGACTAGTGGGGCGTACCGCCTGCGAGATGCGTCGAACAACCAACTCGAGCAAAACCCGTGGAACGCCACCCGTCTCCGAAGATTCTATGCCTAGCGCCGGACTCTATGTTCGTCTCCTTCCTCTGTCCATTCTTTTTTGCATTTTTCTGTCTTACATTTCTCTCCTTCCCATTTTTTCTTTTATAGCCCTTAAAGGCTCATTTAGTGACACGCCACTCGCGCTCATTAAACCTGGGGGCTTCTTTTATAGAAGCTTATTTATACGGGCTTCACGCCCAACACATGCGTTATCCTTCCGCATGTACCTTTTTCTTCACCATTATATGCATCGATATGACTTAAGTTTTGGCCAAGCTGGGTTGCCTGGCTCCTGTGCTTACCCCTATGTTCCCGATTGTTCGGCTAGGCGGTAAAGGGAGCACCTCTGCGATTGTTACTGCCGAGTCAGCCGAATGTGTACCTCAGACTGGGTGAAGCCGAAAGCTAGCGTTCTTAAGGGAATATTCGGTCGGTGAAATAAAAGATGATCTTTTTACTCATTTTATGCGCCCCCAGATGCTTTTTTTCTGCGTCTTTTCACGCAGTCCGGACATGCACCTTAGGGCATGCCTCCCAGCGAAAGGAACCCTTAACGGAACTATTCTCTCTGGAAGATGTTTCTTACTAACCATGTGATATAACATAACTAGTTGGGCACTTGTCTGATAAAGCACTGATGACCCCTACGCCTGGTCTCCACGCATACCCCGGTTCTTATATAACCGCTAGGGTATTCGGACACACTCCGGACCGTCAGGTCCCGAGGTTGAAGCGAAAAGGTTGGCAACGACAAACGATCTACAATCCGGCTAGAAGGCTTTACACATGTCAATTCATAATTACACAGTCATTCTGACTGATTGTATTCCTCTTCTATGCCATCTAACAGGCTGTCTAATTTACAGTCCTGCTGGGAATACTTTGCGGCCAACTGTAGGATCGAAAGTATGTCTAGAGGGGGGGTGATTAGACTACTTGACCAAATAAAAACTTAACCTTTTCCCAATTTTAGTTCTTGTCAGATTTTAGCTATTTTAGGACAAGTCAAGCAATCATCACACAATTCAAGAAAGCATGCAAAGAGTATATTGGCAGCGGAAAGTAAAGCATGCAACTTGCAAGAATGTAAAGGGAAGGGTTTGGAGAATTCAAACGCAATTGGTGACACGAATGTTTTTCCCGTGGTTCGGATAGGTGGTGCTATCCTACATCCACGTTGATGGAGACTTCAACCCACGAAGGGTAACGGTTGCGCGAGTCCACGGAGGGCTCCACCCATGAAGGGTCCACGAAGAAGCAACCTTGTCTATCCCACAATGGCCATCGCCCACGAAGGACTTGCCTCACTAGCGGTAGATCTTCATGAAGTAGGCGATCTCCTTGCCCTTACAAACTCCTTGGTTCAACTCCACAATCTTGTGGGAGGCTCCCAAGTGACACCTAGCCAATCTAGGAGACACCACTCTCCAAGAAGTAACAAATGGTGTGTTGATAATGAACTCCTTGCTCTTGTGCTTCAAATGATAGTCTCCCCAACACTCAACTCTCCCTCACATGATTTGGATTTGGTGGAAAGAAGATTTGAGTGGAAAGCAACTTGGGGAAGGCTAGAGATCAAGATTCATGTGGTAGGAATGGAATATCTTGGCCTCAACACATGAGTAGGTGGTTCTCTCTCAGAACATATGAGTTGGAAGTGTAGATGTGTTCTGATGGCTCTCTCCACGAGTGAAGAGGAGGTGGAGGGGTATATATAGCCTCCACACAAAATCCAACCGTTACACACAATTTACCAATCTCGGTGGGACCGAATCAACAAACTCGGTCGGACCGAAATAGTAAACCTAGTGACCGTTAGTGATTTTCGGTGGGACTGACATGCAACTCGGTAGGACCGATATGGTTAGGGTTAGGGCATAACGTAATCTCGGTGAGACCGATTACACAAACTCGGTGAGACCGATTTGGTAATAAGCTAACCAGAGAGTTGGTCAGGTAAAATTGGTGGGACCGATTTGCTCTTTCGGTGAGACCGAAAAGTTACAAAAAGGAAACAATGAGTTTACATTGCAATCTCGGTGGGACCGATCTGCTCTTTCGGTGAGACCGAAAAGTTACAAAAAGGAAACAGAGAAATTACAATCCCATCTCGGTGAGACCGAGATCCCTATCAGTAGAACCAATTTGCTTAGGGTTTGGCAGTGGCTATGACAAGTGAAACTCGGTGGCGCCGGGTTGAAAGAATCGGTAGGGCCGAGTTTGGCTTTGGGTTTAGATCAAATGTGGATATGGGAAAGTAGCTGAGGATTTTGGAGCACATCATTAAGCACATGAAGCAAGAGGCTCATTAAGCAACACCTCATCCCTCCTTGATAGTATTGGCTTTTCCTATGGACTCAATGTGATCTTGGACCACTAAAATGTAAAATGAAGAGTCTTGAGCATATGAGCTAGAGCCAATCCTTTGTCCTTAGCATTTTGAGGGTTCCACTTTCACCATCCATGCCATGCCAATCATTGAGCTTTCCTGAAATGATCATCTTGGAATAGCATTAGCTCAATGAGCTATATGTTGTTATGAATTACCAAAACCACCTAGGGATAGTTGCACTTTCAATCTCCCCCTTTTTGGTAATTGATGACAACATATAGATCAAAGCTTCGACAAATAATAATAAGAATGAAATATATTGTTGCTTTGAGAAGTATGTGATAAGTAAGAGCTCCCCCTAAATTTGTGCATATTTAAAATTTGCTTTGGACTGCAAATGCACAAAGAGTTAGAGTCATGGGTTACTCTTCCATGTCACATACATCTTGGTGGAGCGCTCAAAATGATAAGAATTAAATACATGCACTCATCACCAAGAAAAGTGAATGATCACATAAGATAGATAAGATATATCAAGCATGCATAAGTGTAGCTTATGATCAAACACATGATCATCAATGTCTCACAAGCATATCAAAGTATCTCAACCAAAAGCAAACGAAGCAAGAGAGAATAAAGCAACTCTCTCTCTCTCTCTCTCGAAGCCTATGATCTATACATTTTTCTCCCCCTTTGGCAACAAGTTACCAAAAAGTTCCTAGAAAATGCATAGTGCTAGATCGACTCTCAGGCTTGATATTCTGGTGGTGGTGGAGTCTGGATCACTCCAAGGACGAAGTCTTCTGTAGACGTGGTTGGAGCTGGAGCTGAAGTAGATGCTGGAGCTGGTTGGGCTGGTGCTGTGGCTGGAGCTGAGGTGGTGGATCTAGTGTCAGGAACTGGCACTGCAGTCGACCTTGGAGCTCGTGGCACTCTGGCAAATGCATCAGTTGTAGTCTTCCCTCTCCTCTCCTGCATGTCATCTTGAAGTTGCTCCACTGTAGACTGAATCTCTGTTACTTTGACATCCAAGTCATATAACTTTTGTTCTACGATTGTCTCTAAGCTCTCCTGATTCTGAGTGAGGGTGGCCAGTCCTTTCTCATTCCTCAGTGTGGATGCAATTAAGTAACTAAGCTGCTCCTGCTTGGTTTTCAAGAAGTACTCAGATGCCTCCTCTTGAGTTGGCATCTTGGCAGCTTTCTCCTTCTGTGCTTGTGCATGGGCTGATGATGGTTCATCCTTGTTCATCACAACTTGATTATCCTCAAAGTCTGGATGAATAGGCAAATGTTCGTTGTCCAATAAGTATATGCATGTGCCCATCTTGGAGTTTATCAACTCTTGGATCTGAGGGGCATAACCACAGCTCCTCTTTTGATCTGCTGCAATTCTCTTGATGGTCTCTACCATGAGGCTCATGACTTTGAATTTCTGTGGCACATCAAAGATATGAAGCAAGTTGATTGCATGGCCTCTGATCATCTTGTGATCACCTGACTTGGGCAACAGAGTGTGCCTCAGAATCCAATTGATAGTTGGTAGCCCTGACAGAAGATAATGTACTGACCCAAACTTGAAAGTATCAAGTGCCTTGTTTGGAATCTCCCTGTACATGTTGGACATAGAGGTGTGGTCCATCTTCTTCTTGGCATATATGTCTAAGTCATCTTCATGCTCCTCTGGGCATTGATGAGCTGTGCCCACTCAGCAACTGTTGATTGATACCTTGTTCCTTCTGACATCCATACAATCCTTCCATCTGGATAGAAGTGTGCTGTGGAGTAGAACTGCATGATCAGCTCTTCATTCCACTTTGTGAGCTTCTGCCTAACAAAGTCAGCTACTCCACAAGCTTTGAAGCTGTCTTGCACTCCAGGATAGTGCTCTTCATTGTCCTTGATGTACTCCCAATCAACCCATCTCATGTCACAAACAATGGGCTTCTTATCAAGCAAAACTGTCTCATAGAAGTCCTGCTGTTCCTTTGTGTGGAACCTGTAATCAACAGCAGTTCTTCTCCTTGAAGCGTATGGATCTGCTTCTCTCCACTTCCTTAGCCCTGAGTCTCTTCTGATTTTCATGTCCTCAGCCACAGGATGAGCATCATTGTGGTCTGGGATCTTGGGCTTTAGCTTCCTGAGCACTTGACCTTCTTCTTCCTCAGCAATGTCAGGCACTGGGGCCTTGTTCTTCTCAGCAGCTGGTATGCTCCTTGTATTCCTCTTTGGAGCTGACTTGGCCTTTGATGCAACCTTGGGTGCTTCCTTGGGCTTGGATGCAGTAGCCCCTGATCTTATAGCATCACCCATCAACTTTTGTGCCTTGGGTGCTGGTGCAACAACCTCTTCTTCCTCTTCCTCTTCAGAATCTCTCATGATTGAGGATCTCCCAAGCACTCTAGTAGTGGTCTTTTTGATCCTCTCCTTCCTCTTCTTCCCTTCTGCAGTAGGCTCTTTGGGTTTAGGATTTTCAGGAATCTGAGTTGAAGCTCTGGCCTTTGGCATAGGCTGCCTACCTGCTTGCCTTTTGACTTTCAAGCCTGGCTTTGTGCTCTGTGTTGAGCCATACTCCTTCTTGAGCACTACTTTCTTATAAGTAGCTTCCTCTTCCTCTGCCACATAATCCTCATCCTCTGAGTCTGAGGTTCTCTTCTTCCTTTGTCTGGTGGCAGCTTTTGGCAAATTGCTAGGGGTGCTCCTGCTACCTTCATCTGAAGAACTGGAGGGACTAGTGCCCTCACTCATGTGCACTTGCTGCTCTGACAGGTTTTGGCTATCACTCTGATCTGACATGATGAACAAGCTGACTGCTGACCCTGTGAACAGTTTATAGATGAGGTAGAGTGGATGAGCATCACAAAATGCACAGATTTTTGCAAAAGAATGATTCAATATCTTAGTTTTAGTTTCCCACAGAAATCATTTCGGATCTACCGATTTTTAAACTCGGTGATACCGAAGGAGTTTTGGAACCTAAACTAGTGAACTCGGTCAGACCGAGTCACGGTTCGGTGGCACCGAGACTGCTAGGGTTTCACAAAGTTCCAAAATCGGTCACACCAATTAGTAATTCTCTGTCAGACCGAGTCTCACTTGTGCAATGGCATGAGCCAAATCGGTGGGACCGAGTTTTTCAACTCGGTGGGTCCAAGATGGTTTCGGCGGAAACCTAACCCTAAAATTTTCGAATCAATCCTATTCTACGAACGCATTGACTGGATAGGAGTGTTTCAATCGTGGCTAGAAACAATAAGATCACAATGTGATAGGAATCAGATTGGGGATAGCACAAAGATCGAGTCCATACCCTAGTTCGGCGGAGACTCGCTACGGCGGCAACAGCGGGGTTGAATTCCGTTGACGGCGATGGAGACCAGTGACTGGAGGCGGCTGGCGGCAAGGAGACGATCCGGAGACCATGTTGGCAGAGCGAGCTATCGCGCGGGCGAAGGGGTTCGGAGAAATTTCCAAATTTTTGCCCGTACTTATATATAGCCCGACCCTGTCGGTGTGACTGAGTGGAACAACTCGGTGGCACCGAGATGCAAAACTGTATGCAGTTATTGCAACTCGGTGTGACCGAATGGTTCAAATTGGTTGCACCGAGATCGAAAATTCAGATCAACTTAATGATCTCGGTAGGACCGAAAGTAGGATATCGGTCAGACCGAGAATCACAAAGAGGTTTTGGAAGTTTGAGACTATGACGAATCGGGGGCTCCGAGTGCTCCTCACACAGAGTGGTTCGAATCTGACTTGATCAAATTTTGTGATGTAGCATGAATAGAGTTTGAGACGAGAAAAGCATAGATAGCTAGAGGAGGTTCTTAGGCATTCTTGTCCATCCACTTGGCAAAAGGAAATAAAACCAAACAATCAAAACAACAAGTGGATGTCCTCGAATGAGTAAAATATGCAACCAACATGCTCACACAATAAAATGGCAATTGAAATATGTGACAAAGCATGGACAACCAATTCTAGCATCTATCAAGCAATTGGCGATGACTACTTGACTAGGTCATCTATATATGAGTATATTGACTTAGGAGTCAAGTGAGAACACTTGATCATAGGTCATACTCATCGTTTAAGCTCAAGTGGGGTTACCACTTTTACATAAAGCATTGTTGTGTTCACATCTTTAGAGTTGCTTTAGCTCAAGTCTTAGAGTAAAGCTCCCCCTAGATGTGATATCCCCCCTAAGAGGGATGAACTAACCTTGGGTTTTGTCGATGATGACTTCATGTAGATGTTGAAGATGTGGATGCTCAATGTTGATGTAGATCACTTGGAGCTATCCATTTGAGTGAATTGCACTTTCAATACCTACATGGGTTAGTCCCACAAGGAACAAACAAGGATATCCATAGACATAGAGTGATGCACACACAAGATGATGTCCATGAAAACTTTTAGGTTACCTTGTCCTTTGTCTTACCACAAGAGGGTTTGTGACTCCTTGAACTAGTGCAATATGTGGAAGTTGATTGCACTTGTTCTTGCCAAAATGATAAGAGTGAAGTATGTTGGCGGAGTCACCCTCAAGAACTCTCTAGTTCTTCTTCTTTTGGATCCACACCATCTTGATGGGAATCCTTGGAGTTGTAGTTGTACTTGATGAAGTGGAACTTTAAGTGGTCTTGGGAATCCACTTGACTAAGGTCTTAGGAGCTTCTTCAAATGCATCAATTTCCTCTTGAAGCTTGTCCTTGCCTTTTTGCTTGTAGTCTTGTGGTGGAAGATCATCTTGAGCTTGTGTCCCCTTGAAGGAAGTAGGATCATACTTCTCTTGTTGAGGAACAAACTTTGTCTTGGGTTATTGATCTTCTTCCCACTCAACTCCATTGGCATTGAACTTTCGTTCAAAACCAACACCTTGATTCTTCTGGTGCCTTCCTTGCTTGCGCACAATTTCCTCGAATTGCTTACTCCCGGCAAGGCTTTTGCACACTCCTTTCTCTATAATTCCCTTCAATAAGCTATTTTCTTGCTCAAGTGTAACTTGGCTAAGAGAATCATTAGTGGAATCAAGAGAACTACTAGAAGCAACAATATTGGATTTAGCATGATCATTGTTACTACTAGAGGAAGAATCTTTCTTGTTCTTGTTACTAGACTTGACTTGAGGCATGTAAGTGGATAAGAGTAAACGCTTGGCAATGTAAGAAGAACTTTTCTTGCGGAGATCATCATTGATTGCCTTTAAAAACTCATGCTCTTGCTCAAGATTGAGCTTTTCAAAGCGTAACTTCTCATGAGCTCTTAAAAGTTCTCGATGATCTTCGAAGATAGTTTCATGAGCTAACTTAAGTGTGTTTAGTTCTTTAGTTAGAGCCTCAATCTTCTCCTTATCATTCTCATTCGTTTTATCTTGATTAGCATGATTAATTGACGTTTCATCATAGTATTCATCACTAGAGTTGTCAACAAGTAAATCATCATCTCCGAACAAGTCATCTTCATCACTATTAAAATCAACATACTCGGGGTGTGTTACCTTAGGACCTTTGTCCATGAAGCATCTTCCAATTCCTTCATTTGGTGAGTCAAATATATCATAGGAGTTGGTTGACACAAGTTCTAGACCGGCAACACCTTCATCTTGAGTATATTCGGAATCGGAGTGATAACTTCTCTCGGAGTGGTTGTCGGAGTCGGAGCCGGATACTCATTCACCAACATGAGCTTGATGTCTTTGTTTTGTGTAGCTCCTTGATGATTTTTCCTTCCTTTCCAAATCCTTGCTTCTCCGTGAGTGTCTTCATTCATAACGATCATCTCTACTCCTTCTCTCTCTTGGTGGTGATTCTTCTCTTTTGCTTCTTCTTTTTGGAGAGTCTTCTCTTCTCTTGTAGGGAGCCGTACACTCATTGGAATAGTATCCGGGTCTTCCACAATTGTAGAAGTTTCGCTCTCGACTAGAAGATCTTTTGTCATTCTAGGACCTTGACTTGGAGCTTCTATCTTTGCTTCTACTCTTGTAGAACTTGTTGGTGTTTTTCACCATTAAGCTCAATTCTTCATTGAAGTTTTGTTTCTCACTTGATGATGTAGGGGCTTCACATGAGGCTTTGTAGGCACCACTTGATTTGTTGTGAAGTTCCTCTTTATCCTTAAGTGACATCTCATGAGCAACAATTCTTCCAATTACCTCCGTTGGCTTGAGATCTTTGTAATTGGGCATCATTTGGATCAATGTGCACACGGTATCATATTTTCCATCCAAGGCTCTTAGAATCTTCTTGATGATGAATCTATCGGTCATCTCTTCACTTCCTAAGCCGGCAATCTCGTTTGTGATGAGAGCAAGCCTAGAGTACATTTCAGCGACACCTTCACCATCCTTCATTTTGAACTTGTCAAGTTGACTTTGAAGCACTTCCAATTTGGATTCCTTGATGGAGTCGGTACCTTCGTGCATATCAATCAAAGTGTCCCAAATTTCCTTTGCATTCTCAAGACGGCTGATTTTGTTGAATTCTTCGGGGCACAATCCGTTGAAGAGAATATCACAAGCTTGAGCATTGTATTGCAACATCTTCAACTCATCCGCGGTAGCTTCACGGTTTGGTTCTCTCCCATCAAAGAAGTCACCTTGCAAACCAACACACAATAGCCCAAACGGCGGGGTTATGTGCAAGAATATGCATTTTCATTTTATGCTTCCAACTAGCAAAATTAGTACCATCAAAGTAAGGACCTCTACAGTGATAATTTCCGTCGCTAGACGCCATACTCTCCTAGGTTGTGAAACCAAGGCTATGACCACCAAAAGCTATGGAAATCAAAGCAAATGGAGACCAAGGCTCTGATACCACTTGTAGGATCGAAAGTATGTCTAGAGGGGGGGGTGATTAGACTACTTGACCAAATAAATACTTAACCTTTTCCCATTTTTAGTTCTTGTCAGATTTTAGCTATTTTAGGACAAGTCAAGCAATCATCACACAATTCAAGCAAGGATGCAAAGAGTATATTGGTAGCGGAAAGTAAAGCATGCAACTTGCAAGAATGTAAAGGGAAGGGTTTGGAGAATTCAAACGCAATTGGAGACACGAATGTTTTTCCCATGGTTCGAATAGGTGGTGCTATCCTACATCCACGCTGATGGAGACTTCAACCCACGAAGGGTAACAGTTGCGCGAGTCCACGGAGGGCTCCACCCACGAAGGGTCCACGAAGAAGCAATCTTTTCTATCCCACCATGGCCATCGCCCACAAAGGACTTGCCTCACTAGCGTTAGATCTTCATGAAGTAGGCGATCTCCTTGCCCTTACAAACTACTTGGTTCAACTCCACAATATTGTCGAAGGCTCCCAAGTGACACCTAGCCAATCTAGGAGACACCACTCTCCAAGAAGTAACAAATAGTGTGTTGATAATGAACTCCTTGCTCTTGTGCTTCAAATGATAGTCTCCCCAACACTAAACTCTCTCTCACAGGATTTGGATTTGGTGGAAAGAAGATTTGAGTGGAAAGCAACTTGGGGAAGGCTAGAGATCAAGATTCATGTGGTAGGAATGGAATATCTTGGCCTCAACACATGAGTAGGTGGTTCTCTCTCAGAACATATGAGTTGGAAGTGTAGATGTGTTCTGATGGCTCTCTCCACGAGTGAAGAGGAGGTGGAGGGGTATATATAGCCTCCACACAAAATCCAACCGTTACACACAATTTACCAATCTCGGTGGGACCGAATCAACAAACTCGGTCGGACCGAAATAGTAAACCTAGTGACCGTTAGTGATTTTCGGTGGGACTGACATGCAACTCGGTAGGACCGATATGGTTAGGGTTAGGGCATAACGTAATCTCGATGAGACCGGTTACACAAACTCGGTGAGACCGATTTGGTAAGAAGCTAACCAGAGAGTTGGTCAGGTAAACTCGGTGGGACCGATTTTCTCTTTCGGTGAGACCGAAAAGTTACAAAAAGGAAACAGTGAGTTTACATTGCAATCTCGGTGGGACCGATCCGCTCTTTCGGTGAGACCAAAAAGTTACGAAAAGGAAACAAAGAAATTGCAATCCCATCTCGGTGAGACCGAGATCCCTATCGGTAGAACCGATTTGCTTAGGGTTTGGCAGTGGCTATGACAAGTGAAACTCGGTGGCGCCGGGTTGAAAGAATCGGTAGGGCCGAGTTTGGCTTTGGGTTTAGGTCAAATGTGGATATAGGAAAGTAGCTAAGGATTTTGGAGCATATCATTAAGCACATGAAGCAAGAGGCTCATTAAGCAACACCTCATCCCTCCTTGATAGTATTGGCTTTTCCTATGGACTCAATGTGATATTGGGCCACTAAAATGTAAAATGAAGAGTCTTGAGCATATGAGCTAGAGCCAATCCTTTGTCCTTAGCAATTTGAGGGTTCCACTTTCACCATCCGTGCCATGCCAATCATTGAGCTTTCCTGAAATGATCATCTTGGAATAGCATTAGCTCAATGAGCTATATGTTGTTATGAATTACCAAAACCACCTAGGGATAGTTGCACTTTCACCAACTCTACTTGGCCGTATACTAAGCTTACAGGGATCTCCTTCTCGTCAGGCCCCACTGGTCCGACCTCGGCCATGTGGTTTGGGTCGGACTTCGTAAAACGGGTCTTCACCATGGCCCAGGCCTCCCGAGCGCCTTGTCGGCAGGCCGATATCTTCCACAACCGGAAGCGCCGCCGAGCTCCCTTCAGCTTCTCCGCAAGCTCTGCAAGGCCCTCGGGCACGGAGTGGGCAGGCCATAAGGCTTGGGCAATACCTCGCATCGCCTGCCGAATTCGCTCATGCAGTTGCAGGAGTTCGGGAAGAAGGTCACCCGTAGAACCGGGCATCTCCTCTGCAGGACGACCTGTGAGCATACCTACAGACATTACTCTGTTAGTCGACTTCCTCGCCGAACTCTTTTTTCAAAGTTCGTTCAAGCACTTACTAAATATGCCGCGTTGAAGCCGCTGATTCTCCTTCGTGCAGTCCGACAGCTGGCCACGAACATCTTTAAGTTCGACGTCCAGCTTGGTGTTGGCATCCTGAAGATAATTCTTCTCCCGCCTCACCTTTTTCAACACACTCTCACCGGCCTTTAGCCGGCGTAAGAGTTGTTGCTTGTCCGGATCGAGTCCGGCGCCATCTGCAATATGATCTGCCAGATTTGCACCCGCACCGCACAATACTAATTTTTCGAAGTGTATCTTACCTGAGGGGGTCTCTTTGGGCTCCCCTGCTGCGGCTAGTGCGGCCTCTAGTTGGGCCTTGCACTTTTCCAGCTCCTGGGACAGTACGGTATTCTTCTCTGTAAGAACCTGCATATTAAATGATCCTTAAATCAGTTGCTCTAACTGCTTCAAGTCTCGGGGGCTACTGGCATATATATATATAACCAAAATTTTCTTACCCATATGTATTTTACATACTACTCCGTGGCTCTGGCTAAACCATTTTGAGCGGCACGGAGGTACGCATCTCCCGAATTAAAGGCATCTAAAGCCTCTTGGGAGAAACAAGCATCGCGTAGAACTGTCCAGCGACGCCTGTGGTTCATGGCACTCTCCACTTTAGAATTTGTGGCAGACAGCCTGTCCGCATCCTCTGTCGAAGGAGCGTCCGGTGCGCGCCTTGTGCTCGCCTCCGCTTCCTGGCCAGACGTTAGAGCCTGGCTGGTGGAGGCGCGATTGGCAACCTCTCCGGATGTAGTCCGGCGAGGTCTCTTCGTTCTGAAGATAGCACGAACGTTAATATGCCCTGACAGAATAACTCCGGGGAAATAGAGGGTGCGCTATACCTTTGCGCCGGCATCTCAGTCCGGACTACATTCCTTTTTGCCCCACGGGGCCCTGCGGCCCCTCGTTGGCTAGCCGCCACAGGTTCGACCTCCTGCCTCGGAAATCTCCCCTGCAAAACACGGTTGTCGTCAAAAACACCAGAATACGTAAGAGTAGAATCTCTTTCAAGGGAATGGGACTTCGGTTTCCGTCACCTGGGAGGCCGGGATTAACCCTGGGTAATCCACCGTAATGGCCACCAAGGTATTGTCCTTACTTAGCTAATGGAACACCCCGTCGATAAGCTCCACCGATATGTCCGGATCCTCTTCGGAGTCCGGATTGAGGGACCGTTCTGGGTCCTCGGGCTGTGGAGGACGGCTGTTTATATCCTTTACCTCCTGTCGCAGCTCCTGCATTGAAGTCGTTAGACTACCTATCTAACCATGGGAGTATAAAACAAACAGGCAAGCGCAATTGTTCACTTACCCAACTTGGAGGATCGTACATACTGAATCCGGCCCGCGGGTTGACGCGGAGGAATTCCTCCTTTTCTCCCTTGTACAAAGAGGATAAGATCTTTACTAAGGCGGCGGCTGAGGCCGGCCCCTTACGACCGCAACGGGTGGCGTCATCCTCCCCGTTGAAATCCCACATGGGGTGGCCTCTATATTGAAGCGGCTGCACCCCCCGCATAATGCATGCGGCCATGACTCCAATCATGGTTAGTCCGGAATGAGCCAACAGTCTTATCCGGCCCATCAGGTAAAGGACGTCTCTGTCGCTTTCTCTCTGAGAGCTCCGTGGACGCCAGCTCAAGCGTTTCTTCAATGGGGCATTGTTGAACTCAGGGAGACCGACCCGGATAGGGTCCGGTAGCGGGACGTCATCTACGTAAAACCATTCCGAAGGCCAGTCCTCGGACACCTTCTTCGGGGTTCCGGATAGGTATCCGGTCCCGGCGATGCGCCATACTTCAGCTCCGCCCACTTGGTAGATAGACCCCTCTTGAGAACGGGGCACTAGGCAGAATAACCTCTTCCACAGCGTGAAATGAGCCTCAACGCCTGAAAATAGCTCGCAAAGGGCGACGAAGCCCGCGATATGTAATACGGAGGCGGGCGTGAGATTGTGCAGCTGGAGACCGTAAAACTCCAGAAGCCCGCGGAGAAATGGATGAGTTGGAAATCCCAGTCCCCTTATTAGATAGGGGACAAGGCACACCCACTCTCCTTTAGAAGGATTGGAGGTGCTCTCCGCTTGTTTTCCGCCATTGTAGGTGGCGAGACCGGCTCGGAGCGGGACCATGTATGCCTGGGGGAGAAATCCCTTGGCCTGAAGCGACACTAACTCGCTATGCGGGATGGTGCAACTCTCCCAGTCCCCGGGTTTGGGACCGGAGGGGCGAGGGGAGGAGCTGCGACGGCTGGACATGTTGGAATGGACCTTTGCTGGAAGCGCTCTGATGATAACTCGCGGAGAGGAGAAGATGTGGTTTGAACCTAAATCCCCATCCCGTTAAATAGGCGGCTCGTTTATATGGCTAGGGGTGTGGATGTAAAAACACCCCGGCTTTTCGCATTCGTTTGACACGTGGAAGACGGCCATTATTGGGCGTGGAAGCCAAGGAGCATTACATTACAAAAATCGGACATTATTCCTACAGGTACACAGGATTGGGAGAAGAACCCGCCTTGCAATGCCGAACAATCTGCGCGCCAGACTTATCATCATTGAAGCCTGGTTCGAGGGCTACTGAGGGAGTCCTGGATTAGGGGGTGTTCGGGTAGCCGGACTATACCTTCAGCTGGACTCCTGGACTATGAAGATACAAGATACAAGCTTGGCGGTGCAGATATTCAAGATCTCCTACCATTGTAACCGACTCTATGTAACCCTAACCCTATCCGCTGTCTATATAAACCGGAGGGTTGTAGTCCGTAGGACATCAACTCCATAGATAACAATCATACCATAGGCTAGCTTCTAGGGTTTAGCCTCCTTGATCTCGTGGTAGATCTACTCTTGTACTACCCATATCATCAATATTAATCAAGCAGGATGTAGGGTTTTACCTCCATCGAGAGGGCCCGAACCTGGGTAAAACATCGTGTTCCCTGCCTCATGACCATCCGGGCTAGACGCACAGTTCGGGACCCCCTACCCGAGATCCGCCGGATTTGACACCGACACGAACAATCTCTCCCTTTTTGGACAATTGTTGACAAAACAGATAACATTGAAGTAAGGATAGATATGCAACCAATAGTGAGGGAAAAGTAACTTGTGATAAATATCTCGAAGATAAAATGAGCACCCACCTAAATGCATGCTGAGACTGAAAGAACTAAAGTCCAATATCCTGCATATATTAAAGTTATGTCAATGGGGAGACATTGCATATCTTCGATGATAATATATTGCACTGAAGAAATACAATAGTGAAATATTGTAGTGCGTCCAATAAGTGGCTTCAAATAAAGAGTTACACCTGCAAGACAGATTCTCGAGAGGGATATAGCGGCAGGGGATTAAATATTACAAACTAGAAGTTCACGAAAGATTTTTACAACACGATAAGAATCCAATGAAGAGAAAGTGTTGTAAACTCGAGATAAACACAACCAAAAAAATATGTGCCAATCTATATACTTGATATCTTATCCCCCTCTTTATCAACAAGTGTCAAAAAGGTATCGAAGAATATGAGAGAAAAGCCGGTGCAGATCAATTCGAAGCATGTCCTGAAGTGGTTGACCCACTTGATGTTTCTTCTTAGGAAGTGAAAGGAGCCTCTTCAACTTCTTCCGAAGTGCCTGTGGAGATGCAAACATGTTGTGGCTGAGAGGAAGGGCCTTGAACAGTTAGAGCAGCATTGTCTTTGACGAGAGGCACTTGATGTCCTTCGGCGGACTTAACTGTTGAAGTGGCTTCTGATTCGGCGACTAATTGTTGAAGCTTAAGTTGAAGCACATTCATGGTTTGAGTATGAGGGGAAGAGTTGGTGTACTAAGTTGTTGAAAGTCTTCAATGGTGAAATCAACATCAATGTAATCATAAATCTTCTTGATGTCTTCTTGAGTGAGTTTCTTCTTAGAGAAAAGTTTCGAAGCAACTTCCACGGACGCTTCTTGTTCTCATTAGCAATGACATGAAACAGGCAAGTCCAGTTGTGAAGAGAATTGATTTCAACTATCAAATGTTCTTTTTCTTTCCGATCTTCCTCAATATGTTTCAAAAGGAGTTGTTGCATGCGTACACTAATTTCCATCTGTGGAGGAGGTGAAGGTTTCACAAATCTTTCTCGACGAGGAATGTGGGGGCCATCAAATGCTTGAGCATTCTTCTGAGGGCTTGATAGTGGAGCTTTGCCCAAAGAAGTATCTTGCATACCTTGTAAGGTGTCATGAACTGGTAGTATGAAACTGTTGTGAGGCTTCTTTGCCAAGAAAGGTTTGCCATTGTAGTGATCGAGTAGGTTTTGAATCCAAGGGGAGAATACTTTGAAGCTATGTTGGGTCTGAGCTGGTGCTGCAAGAATACGAATGCATGTGTCTTCGATATCGAATACATAGATGCCAGCCAGAGCATAGATAGCATTTTGAAACACTTCAGTGATGGTTCCATCATCGGCAACACAAGCCAAAGGTAAAATGGTGTATGTAAGAAAATGATAGATGGTTTGATTTGCAAATGATATAGATCATTAGGACGAGGAGGACCCATATAGTCACCAACTTTTTGGGGGTCCATGGTGAAATGAAATTCTTCAGGAGATACATCACCTATGTAATGCACTCGATTTCATTCCCATTGGCATCAAATGGAGGAAAATGAAAGTGTTGCATGAAATCCATTGCCAAGCACTTGATATATCGCCCTTCAGTCATCCATTCCATAGCATGTGTTGTGTTGTCTTCTTCATTTCCAGTGATGTATAGTGTGGATAGAATTGAAGAATGCATTCACGATTCCAATGATGGTGGAATTCGAATACTTTGAGCAGTCGAAAGTCACTGAGTTCTTGAAGAACTTGCTGAAAGCAGCCAACATTGCGCATAGTAGGGACATCGGGATATTTGTGAGGGAATATCAAACTTCTCTCATAAAGCACCCTGGAATAGTAAATGGCTTGCTCTCTGGTCCAGAAGAAATTCACATGAGAAGTACGGCGTCCAACATACGGACTGGTTTGAATGAAAGCCTACTTCTCCCAATGAAAATTTTGTTTGAAGTTAGGTCCTTTAACACCATCGCCTTCATGCATTCCCAATGATACAGAAGTTGCAGTTCTTCTTCGGTTGTAGATATTCATCTCCATACACCATAGAACCAATGTGTCGTTCAGACTATTGGGGTTGGGGCTGGGCAGGAGGAACTCTTTCAGAGGGACCAACTTCATCATTTGGATGTGCATAAGAAGTGAAAACCTTCAACAGTTCTTGTGTGGAGGAGGTCTCTTTGGTCAGATACTGGTTTTCTTTCAAAACAGCTTTAGCCTCAACATGCGGTGGCACAAGGGTCTTTTCTTGTTGAGCTTTTTTCTTCACCTTCTCTCTCTTCAGGCACGTTGGTCTCAAAGTCTTTCTTGGCTTAAGAAGTTTGATCAACACTGTCTGGTACAATTTGCTTCTTGATATTTATCAGACAATGAGATACATGAGTCTCAACTTTTTTAGCAACAGTTGGTTCAGTCCTTACATGATCCGAAACACTTGAGGTTGCTGGCAATTCGTGTTGTGGACACTTGGCTCAGATTGATGAATTTCACCTTCTTCTGTCACTGATTTGAACAGATGAGGGGAATAATTCTTGACAGGGGAGGCCGCAGGAACATCATCGAATGGCCTAGGTAAATGTACTTCTTCAGCAAGCTTTGAGGGTTTCTAAACTAATTTTTTTAGACGGGCTCAACAGGTTCGGGAGCCGTGTCCTTGGGTTGTTCTTCGACAATCGTTTCATCATTGTTTTCTGTCGGCACATGAGGGATATAATTCTTTCTTGCAATCTGTTTCCTTCTTTTCTTCTATTGAACAACTTGATCAATATAGCCTTGAACTAACTCAATGTATCTGGTTGTCTTGGCTTGATGATCACTGAAAATCTTGCGCACAATTCGATCAAGATCAGAGTGAAAACGCAGATGCCTATTTCAGGGAAGAGAAATTGTTCGGATGAGCTCCTGATAAGAAACCTCAAGGTCATTGATGACAAACTTAGAGGTGGTGGTTTTCATTCGGCCATCAAGTACATCATGTTCAATGTTTAGAGCATTTACTTCCATAACATCTTCACGAAGCTCATGACGAGGGTGTTGGCTTGCTCAGCCACTTCAATGGGAATAGGAAATGATGCTACTTCACCATCGAGTGGATTCTCAACAAAACAGTCAAGTTTTTCCATGATGAAACTGTGATTGTAGTTGTGAGGAGACACGTCTCCTTCGGGTGAAGCATCTCCAACTTGTGGCTCAACGGGTTGGACCGGTGTAGTGGGAGGCAAAGATGCCAACAGCTGCAAATGTTTTGGAGCAAACACAACATCTTTCTTCTTTGAATCATCTGCTTCAGGAACATTCTTTCAGAGCTTTTGCCATCTGGTTTGGGAGGTGTTGAGATTTTTGGCACACCAAAGGTTTTGGAATTGCTTCACTTGGCTTAGCAGAGCGCACCAGTGCATACACAATAAGACCTTGCAAGTTGATTGTATCTGGATGGAGTGGTATTGACATGCTCTTTCATAGTAACAACTAAAGCAAGTGTCTTGCGGATCTTGATCTTCGACGGGACAGGAGGAGGAGCCGGCTGATACGTCTCCAATGTATCTATAAGTTTTTATTGTTCCATTGATGACCCACAAGTATAGGGGATCAATTGTAGCTCTTTTCGATAAGTCAGAGTGTCGAACCCAACGAGGAGCAGAAGGAAATGACAAGTAGTTTCCAATAAGGTATTATCTACAAGTGTTGAAATTGTAAGTTGCGAGTAGTTTGATAGCAAGACAGTTTGTAACGAGCAAGTAACGGTAATAGTAAAAAAATGCAGCAAGGAAGCCCAATCTATCGGATCACGGGTTCCGGCAAACCCTTGAGGTTCAAACACTGGGGTGCGCGTGAAGGTTTTCTCCCTATCGATCCACGCCCTAGCTCTCTAAGATCACGTAGAAGAACTCAATGAACTCTCAACACAGAAGGACACAAGATTTATACTGGTTCGGGCCACCATTGTGGTGTAATACCCTACTCTAGTGTGGTGGCGGTGGATTGCCTCTTGGGCTAATGAAGAACAGTTACAAGGGGAAGAACAACCTCCTCAGGTCCTCTTGTCCCGTCTTGTGATTAGGTCCATCCTCTCTCGTCTTCCTCTTTTCTCTCTCTTTCGTCTCCTCCCTATCTCTCTCTCTCTGGTTGCTAGTTCTACTTATATATGCCCTGGTCCTCTCCCCAAATATTGAGCGGGAAGGGAGCCAACAATGACCTATTCGAAAGGGGACAACTAGTACAAGTTATATTGACAAAAGGTGGTCTTCGCCTGCCAAAAGCTCTGGTGATCACGCCGTCTTGGGCTCCATGGTGACCTCCGTCCTATTGTCCTTCTGGTCTTGGTCTCGTTGCACCAATATGGAAACCTTTGCTTGATGCCTCGGTACTCCGCGCCTGCGCTTGCCTCCTTGGCACCAAAGAGGAAACAAGGACACTGCGCGTGCTGGCGCCCGCCTGGTCTCGATCGTCATGGCCCACATCACGAGGACCTCGTGAGGTTTGCCCTGCCTTGATCTCTTCGCCCCTCATGAGCCTTCCTGGCGAGGACGCTCCTGAGGAGGTCTTGCCTTGTCCGCCTCGAGAGGCTTGGCCCCTCGCGAGGGTCTTGAATGCCTTGTCGATGAAGATGTGCCGTACAGACCTATCGGGCCAGCCACGCTATGGGCCGTAGGCAGGCAAGTCTGGGGACCCCCGTTCCCAGGATGCCGACAGTAGCCCCCGGGCCTAAGGCACGCTCGGGCTTGGCTTCGAGGCGAAGCCATGCAAAGGGTCAAGCGCAGAGCGCCACGGGCCCCCAAAGCCTGCGACCTCGGTTGACGCGTGGTGGTTGATTGGACATGGGCGTCTTCGCTTCCCCACGTTGCCTCCGCAAGTACCCGACTTGACAAGTCCCTGCAACATGGAAGGAAAGCCATCATTACCTGTGATCATGGGGGTGCTGGTTGGCCTCCTCCTGCTATAAATGGGGAGGGGGCAGAGCCCCCATCGCCCATCTCTTCCATTCCACTCGGTCATTCTTCCTCCACTCCACTGCTAGCAGCGGCTTCAATGGCGCTGATCCGTAGGTTTTCTGCTGAAGAAAAGGGAAAGGTTCCTCCCGACGTGCCGGCGCTGCTCCCGCCGAAGAATAGGTCAATCCACCGCTGCGACGCCACGGAGATGCAGGTGGTGATAAGGCCTTGGTGTGAGCGGCCTCCTCCTGGGTATCCTTTGCCCTTGTACACCCAAGCCGGGGGCTCGGGAGGAAGAAGCGACGGGCATCGGCGCGCGCACCGCGGCCAAGGTCGACGCGCCGCGGCGATGAGTGCCGTCGCTCCTGGAGTCCACGCCACGGACTCCTCACACAAGCTTGTGCTGTGGGCGGAGATGCCCCCAAGCTCCCGGATCCGCTTTCCACGCTTCTTCTCCGACGTGATGCCACCGAGGGGGGCTCTTGAGCTCTGGTTACAGCATGCCGACTGCGATGCTCCGGCGACCGGAGCAGAGATTGAAGTAGTCCCCACCGGCAAGATCTTCATGACCCACGGCTGGGGTGAGGTCGCGCGGGTTTGCCGTGCGGAGGGCGCCCTCGTGATCCATTTCGAGTACGATGGCGCCTCCATGCTGTTCTTCAAGGTTTTCGACGCGGAGGGTCGCCGCTTGGAGTGTTGCCCCGGAGGGGAGCGCCAGGATGAGGCGCGCCCCGCTCGGGGCTGCTCCAGCAGCAGCGACTCTTGGGAGTCCAGTGGTTCTCCCGAGCTCTATGAGACTCCGGAGACGAGCGATGTCAGCTACATGTCCCCGAGGTCTCGCCGCGCCCGGAGCAAGGCCGCAACATACGGCCGCCGGCGTCACTGATCTGGATGGGGCTGGTGCCGACCTCCCGCGGCCCACTGTTGATGATAGCGTCGGCCGTGGGGGTGTGTAGATAGGATTCTCCTAGGCTCGCGTCTTTTCTTCCCTGAGAGGAATCATGAAGTACCCCGTAGGGGCGTGTAAAGGGTTTGCAATGTCTTGTTGATGTTATCCCAATTAAGGAAGCCTTGTTAGCACTAGTCTTGTTTAGGCTCGGTCTTCCCTTCCCAATCTCGCGACAGCTTGTTGCTCTGCGTTGACAGGTCCCGGTCCCCAGTCAAGCTTCAGCCGTCGCTGGTATGCCAGGTTGTGTGTCGTGGTCAAGGCCATGAGGTGAGCGGCCCGAGGTCCAGTTAGAGCCTCCGAGGCGCGATTCTCGGGGGGTCCCCTTTAGCGCTCAAGCAGTTGTGGTAAGATAAGAAAGGGAGGCGATGTTGCCACAACAGGGCCATGGCGAGCGTGTCCCCTAGGTCCCAATGATTAGCTGATCTGAGCTCGTGACTTATCTTGGCGGTCCGGGGTCGATTCTTCATGATGCGCCAGACTGGTGCGGGATCATCTGCAGTGTAGCTAGGACAGTCCCATACGAGTCCTCCCCCTTCAATGCTCTCCTTTGTGCTCTACGTCCTCAAGTCCCGGCCCTCGAGCGAGCTCAGCCGCCGCTGGTATGCCAGGTCGCGTGTCGTGGTCAAGGCCAGGGGGTGAGGGCTGGAGAGCCAGTAAGAGCTCCTGAGTCGCGATTGAGGGAGTCCTAGATTAGGGGGTCTCCGGACAGCCGGATTATATCCTTTGGCCGGACTGTTGGACTATGAAGGTACAAGATTGAAGACTTCGTCTCGTGTCCGGATGGGACTCTACTTGGCATGGAAGGCAAGCTAGGCAATACAGATATGGATATCTCCTCCTTTGTAACCGACCTTGTGTAACCCTAACCCTCTCCGGTGTCTATATAAACCAGAGGGTTTTAGTCCGTAGGACACAACAACTACAACATACAATCATACCATAGGCTAGCTTCTAGGGTTTAGCCTCTCCGATCTCGTGGTAGATCTACTCTTGTACTACGCATATCATCAATATTAATCAAGCAGGACGTAGGGTTTTACCTCCATCAAGAGGGCCCGAACCTGCATAAAACATTGTGTCCCCTGCCTCCTGTTACCATCCGCCTTAGACGCACAGTTCGGGACCCCCTACCCGAGATCCGCCGGTTTTGACATCGACATTGGTGCTTTCATTAAGAGTTCCTCTGTGTCGTCGCCATTAGGCTTGATGGCTCCTACTATCATCGATTGCGACGCAGTCTAGGGTGAGACTTTTCTCGCCGGACAGATCTTCGTGTTCGGCGGCTTTGCACTGCGGGCCAATTCGCTTAGCCATCTGGAGCAGATTGAAAGTTACGCCCCTGGCCACTAGGTCAGGTTTGGAAGCTTAAACTACACGGCCGGTATCCGTGGAGACTTGATCTTCGACGGATTCGAGCCTCTGCCTTGTGCGTCACGCGGTCATGATGAGTACGATTTAGCTCTACCATCAAACAGTGTTCAGGAGATCGCACAGGTAGCCGCTCCGACCCTCAATTCGGAGCCAGTTGCGCTGTCCATGGATGGGTGGATAGACCCCACCACGGAGGCCTTACCCTCAGCGGCGATCGAGCCAAACATCGACCTTACCTTGCGCGAGAGCCGTGTTGTTAAACTGCCGGGTCCTTCTCCGGCCACGGACTCCGAACCGCCCGCGCCCGTTCCTATCGAATCTGATTGGGCGCCGATCATGGAGTTTACCCCCGTGGATGTTTTTCAGCACTCGCCCTTTGGTGACATACTGAACTCGTTAAGGTCTCTTTCCTTGTTAGGAGGATCCTGGCCGAACTATGTCCGGTAGGACTGGGATGCGGACGACGAAGAAATTCGCGGCCCACCCACCACCCACTTAGTAGCCACTGTCGATGACTTAATCGACATGCTCGACTTCGATTTCAAAGACATTGACCGTATGGACGACGATGCAGGAGACGAAGAGGAACCACTGCCCACAGGGCACTGGACAGCCACCTCATCATACGGTATATACATGGTGGATACACCCAAAGAAGGCAATGGCGACGAGATAGCAGAGGACGACCACTCCAAGAAGCAACCCAAGCGCCGATGTCAGCGGCGCCACTCTAAGTCCCGCCAAAGCAAAAGTGGTGATACCGACACAGGAGATAATAATACTCCGGATAGTGCCGAAGACAACAACAATCCCCTCCAGCAAGATTTAGAGCAGGAGGATGGAGGAGCCAGCCCTCCTGAGAGAGTGGCAGATGGAGAGGAGGAGGAGGATAATTACATGCCCCCTCCGAAGACGAGGCAAGCCTCGGCGACGACGAATTCACTGTGCCAGAGGATCCCGTCGAACAAGAGCGCTTCAAACACCGGCTTATAGCCACGGCAAATAGCCTTAAGAAAAAGCAGCCGCAGCTTCAAGCTGATCAGGATCTGCTAGCTGACAGATGTACTGAAGTCCTCGCGGCCGAGGAATATAAACTCGAGCGCCCCTCAAAGAGTTACCCAAAGTGCAGGTTGCTACCCCGACTGGAGGAAGAAGCGTATGATGCGGCTGATCGGCCACCTCGTGGCCGCGATAGAGAGGCATTCCAGCCAAAAACTCAGCCTGCACCCCAACGCCATTCAAATAAAAAGGCATGGGGAGATACGCCAGACCTACGAGACATATTGGAGGACAAAGCAAAGCATGCAAGATCGATCTACGGATTACGAGGGCGCGCCACTCTGCGAGACGATAAATGTCACGCCAGATACAGTAAAAGCAAATCCGGCCGGGCGGAACACAATGGGCAAGACCCATTCGAGCTGCGTCGCGATATAGCCCAATATAGAGGCGCCGCACACCCCTTATGCTTCACAGACGAAGTAATGGATCATCAAATCCCAGAAGGTTTCAAACCTGTAAATATTGAATCATATGATGGCACAACAGATCCCGCGGTATGGATCGAGGATTTCCTCCTCCACATCCACATGGCCCGCGGTGATGACTTACACGCCATCAAATACCTCCCACTAAAGCTCAAGGGACCAGCGCGGCATTGGCTTAACAGCTTGCCAGCAGAGTCCATTAGTTGTTGGGAAGATCTGGAAGCCGCATTCCTTGACAACTTTCAGGGCACTTATGTGCGGCCACCAGATGTCGATGACTTGAGCCACATAATTCAGCAGCCAGAAGAATCGGCCAGGCAATTCTGGACTCGGTTCCTAACAAAGAAAAATCAAATCGTCGACTGTCCGGATGCAGAGGCCCTAGCGGCTTTCAAACACAACATCCATGACGAATGGCTAGCCCGGCACCTTGGTAAGGAAAAGCAGAAATATATGGCAGCCGTCACGACACTCATGACCCACTTTTGTGTGGGAGAAGAGAGCTGGCTGGCTAGCAGTAATAACATATCAAAGAACCATGGTACTTCGGATACCAAGGACGGCAATAGCAGGTCATGTCGCAACAAACATAAGCGTTGCATTAACAGTGATAATAACGAGGATACGACAGTCAATGCCGGATTCAAAGGCTCTAAACCCGGTCAGCAGAAAAAGCCATTCAAACAATGTCGGGTTCGTCCATCTTGGACCGTATACTCGATCACTCGTGTCAAATACGTGGCACCCCATAAAAGCCAGCCAATCACACCAACAGGGATTGTTGGGTGTTCAAGCAGGCCGACAAGTTAATTGCCGAAAACAAGGACAAGGGCCACATAGCGATGACGAGGAGGAGCCCCGACAGCCACACACCGGAGGACAGAAGAGGTTTCCCCCACAAGTGCGGACGGTGAACATGATATACGCAACCCACATCCCGAAGAGGGAGCGGAAGCGTGCGCTCAGGGACGTATATGTGTTGGAGCCAGTCGCCCCAAAGTTCAACCCATGGTCCTCCTATCTGATCACTTTCGATCGCAGGGACCAGCCCACTAGTATCCGTCATGGCGGATTCGCCGCACTGGTTCTTGACCCAATCATTGATGGATTTCACCTCACTCGAGTCCTTATGGATGGCGGCAGCAGCCTGAACCTGCTTTATCAAGACACAGTGTGCAAAATGGGTATAGACCCCTCAAGGATCAAACCCACAAAAACGACCTTTAAGGGCGTCATTCAAGGCGTAGAGGCCCATTGCACAACCTCAATTACACTGGAAGTGGTCTTCGGATCCCCGGATAACTTCCGAAGCAAAGAGTTAATCTTCGATATAGTCCCGTTCCATAGTGGTTATCATGCACTGCTCGGGCGAACCGCATTTGCGAGATTCAATGCAGTACCGCATTATGCATACCTCAAGCTCAAGATGCCAGGACCTCGCGGGGTTATTACAGTCAATGAAACACAGAGCGCTCTCTCCGAACGGAGGAGCACACCGCGGCCCTCGCAGTAGAAGCGCAAAGCAGCCTCTCAAGGCAATCCACCAGTTCAGCGTTTCAAGACCCGGACACCTTCAAGCGTGCTCGGAGCAATCGGCAACTAGACCGCCTGGTGCGATCTGAGCTCGCGTAGCAATGCGTCCCCCACCCCAGTCCCAGCCAAACGGCAAAACTCGTGCCACGCGTACATAATTACACATTAAAAATACCATGGGCACAGGTGGGGAGGGGGGCACAACTGTGGCACGCCCCAAGACGCGGCTTAAACCGCACTAGGGGCTTCCCGTTTGGTTAGTTTTCTCTTTTTCAGGACCTTAATCTCTGGAAACCCTGTCCGGCAGCACTATTGCCGAACACATGATGCAGCAACCAAGGAGGCAGAAAGCTACGTCACACTACAGCATTCCCAGGTGGATTACGATAACGAGCGAAATATTTGATTTAATACTATTCCTCAGCTTGCCCTTGGAAGGGAAATAGCCCTACTCTTTTCTTATCACACCATCTATATCATTCTGCTTTAACGCACCTTTTTGAATAAACAATGCATAACATTACGACTATTATTGCATTCTTGTTATATATATGTGTTCAATAATGACGCCTTGCAACCGTACACTTTGGTACAGCCAATACACCAGGGGCTTACATACCCCACAATATGGTGTGAAAAGTCCGAACACTTTCCCAAGTGCGGCACCCCGAACTTATAGCATTATATGCATCAGCTCCGAATCATGTCTTTGGTCAAATGTTGGGTTTGCCCGGCTCCTATGTTTTGGTACCTTATGTTCCGCTCTATCGGCTAAGGTAGCGCTAGGAGAACTACTGCGATTTTGCCCCGGTTCTGTTGGGCTTAGCACCTCAGTAGAGAAAGCTAAAACTGACTGTCATGATAAGGCGAGAGACTGGTCGCTGTTCGGCGAGGTTTTCGAGTCCCTAAAGACTTATGCTGCTTAGAGCGAGGGGCCGGCCATGTCCGTCTTAAAGGCGTGTATCGCGCCCCGAATTCAGCCTTCTGAATACCAGGGGCTTCGCCGAAATTTAAAATTATAGAATTCTATGGCTAAGTGAAAGTGATAAAGCATTATTAGTCCGGTTGCCTTGTTCGTTGTGCTGAGCACCTCCCTCGAAGGACCCAAACATGGGAACATGAGTGCTCAGGTTTATCCCGAACACCCCTGCGCTCGTGGCATGGGGGCAGAAGCCGAGGACTAGCCATCTCTCAGATTGGATAAACAGCCAAACAGAAGGTAATATTTTAAATTCACACAAGCATTGCATAGCGCATATGAAACAAGTTTTCATCATACAGGATCACACGAGCAAGTTTACTCAAATATTACATCCTTGGAACATTCGTCCGCTACAAGACGGGCACCCTTCAGGACACCATCATAATAAATTTCGGGGGGTGCGATGCTCCTTGCCCTGCGGCGGCCCTTCCTTGATCAGCTTCATAGCATCTAGCTTGGCCCACTGCACCTTCACACCGACGAAAGCCCGGCGTGCACCTTCGATGAAGACGGACCGCTTGACGACCTCCAGCCGTGGGCAGGCATCCACAAGCCGCCTCACCAGGTTGAAGTAGCTGTTCGGAAGGGCGTCGCCAGGCCACAGCCGGACTATAAGGCCCTTCATGGCCTGTTCGGCCGCCTTGTGCAGCTCGACCAGCTGTTTTAGCTGGTCGCTCAGAGGCATCGGGTGTTCGGTCTCAGTATACTGAGACCAGAACAGCTTCTCCATTGAGCTTCCCTCCTCGGCCTGGTAAAACTGTGGGGCATCCGACACGCTGTGGGGCAAATCTGCGAATGCTCCTGGAGAGCTCCAAATTCAGGTAAGTAATCGGTAATTTACTTTTACATGCTTGCTTTACATATAGAATGCCTTACCCGCCGCTATTTTCTTCATCGCATCAATCTCCTGGAGGGGCTTTTGGGCTTCGGCCTTGGCACTTTTTGTGCTCTCGAGGGCCGTGGGAAGCTCAGACTCTCGCCTCTTTGAGTCAAGCTCCAACGCCTCGTGCTTCGTCACGAGAGCCTGGAGCTCTTGCTGCACCTCGCCCACATGAGCCTCTTGTTTTTCCCGCTCGGTGCGCTCCATGGCTGCTTTATCTTTGGCCTTGGTTAGCGCTTGCTTCAGGGTTGCCACCTCGGTCGTGGCCCCTGGCAAATATACGATGATCCTGTCATTTTGCAATCGTGTCTTCTTTTATATATATATACATATATATAGACTATAGACAGTGTATTACTTACTCTTGTTCTCCTCGAGCTGCCTCTTGGCAAGGCTGAGCTCTTTCTTGGACCCCGCGAGGTCCTACTTCAGTATGGCGACCTCCGCAGTCAGTGTGGCGGACGCCAGCAGCGAGGCCTGCATACGCATATTGAAATACTTATATTAGACTCCTGCGATATTATTTGATCCTCTGTTCGGCTTTTCTTTGTGAACACCGAACAAAGCATCAGGGGCTACTGTCTATGCGGTAATATTTTTCCTATATTTTAAAACACTTACCTCAAAGCCTATTAGAAGGCTGGCACAGGCTTCAGTCAATCCGCTCTTGGCAAACTGAACCTTCTGGACCACCGCACTCATAATAGTACGGTGCTCCTCGTCGATGGAAGCGTTGCGAAGCGCTTCCGGCAGATTGTCCAGTGCCTCTGGATGGATAGAGGTCACCGGCACATGCGTCTTGCCCCTCTTAGAAGGAGGCTGCCTGCCCGAGCCCGGCACCACTGGAGGTTTTGGTGCGGTGTTCGGTTGAGGGCTAAACTCGGAGCTCTTAGGGGCCTTGTCCCCTCGGCTCCCGAAGTCCAGGAGGCCGCCTTGAGGCACCTCTGGGATAGTCTCCCCTCGACCTGGTGCCTCATGAGACAGCACCTCGGCATCCTCCGCAGGATAGGGGGAGGTGGCGGTCGGGACTGGATCGCTATCCATGTCCAACGAGCCCAGGGAGCCGTTCGATGATACATCGATATGAAGGAAATATGCCCTAGAGCCAATAATAAAGTTATTATTTATTTCCTTATATCATGATAAATGATTATTATTCATGCTAGAATTGTATTAACCGGAAACATAATACATGTGTGAATACATAGACAAACAGAGTGTCACTAGTATATCTCTACTTGACTAGCTTGTTAATCAAAGATGGTTATGTTTCCTAACCATGAACAAAGAGTTGTTATTTGATTAACGAGGTCACATCATTAGTTGAATGATCTGATTGACATGACCCATTTCATTAGCTTAGCACCCGATCGTTTAGTATGTTGCTATTGCTTTCTTCATGACTTATACATGTTCCTATGACTATGAGATTATGCAACTCCCGTTTGCCGGAGGAGCACTTTGGGTGCTACCAAACATCACAACGTAACTGGGTGATTATAAAGGAGTACTATAGGTGTCTCCAATGGTAGATGTTGGGTTGGCGTATTTCGAGATTAGAATTTGTCACTCCGATTATCGGAGAGGTATCTCTGGGCCCTCTCGGTAATACACATCACATAAGCCTTGCAAGCATTATAACTAAGATGTTAGTTGTGAGATGATGTATTACAAAACGAGTAAAGAGACTTGCCAGTAACGAGATTGAACTAGGTATTGGATACCGACGATCGAATCTCGGGCAAGTAACATACCGATGACAAAGGGAACAACGTATGTTGTTATGCGGTCTGACCGATAAAGATCTTCGTAGAATATGTAGGAGCCAATATGGACATCCATATCCCGCTATTGGTTATTGACCGGAGACGTGTCTCGGTCATGTCTACATTGTTCTCGAACCGTAGGGTCCGCACGCTTAACGTTACGATGACAGTTATTATGAGTTTATGCATTTTGATGTACCGAAGGTTGTTTGGAGTCCCGGATGTGATCACGGACATGACGAGGAGTCTCGAAATGGTCGAGACATAAAGATTGATATATTGGAAGCCTATGTTTGGACATCGGAAGTGTTCCGGGTGAAATCGAGAATTTTACCGGAGTACCGGGAGGTTACCGGAACCCCCCGGGAACCAAATGGGCCTTATTGGGCCTTAGTGGAAAGGTGAAAGGGGCAGCCCAAGGTGGGCTGCGCACCACCCCCCTCCCTTAGTCCTATTAGGACTAGGAGAGGTGGCCGGCCACCTCTCTCCCTCTCTTTCCACTTGGGAGTCCTATTAGGAATAGGATTGGGGGGGAGTCCTACTCCCGGTAGGAGTAGGACTCCTCCTGCGCCTCCTAGCTTGGCCGGCCAGCCCTCCCCCTCTCAACCTTTATATACGGGGGCAGGGGGCACCTCTAGACACACAAGTTGATCCTTGAGATCGTTCCTTAGCCGTGTGTGGTGCCCCCTGCCACCAAATTCCACCTCGATCATACCGTTGTAGTGCTTAGGCGAAGCCCTGCGTCGGTAGTACATCAAGATTGTCACCACGCCGTCGTGCTAACGGAACTCCTCCCCGAAGCTTTGCTGGATCGGAGCCCGGGGATCGTCATCGATCTGAACGTGTGCTAAGAACTCGGAGGTGCCGGAGTAACGGTGCTTGGATCAGTCGGATCGGGAAGAAGACGTACGACTACGTCCTCTACGTTGTGTCAACGCTTCCGTTGCGATCTACAAGGGTACGTAGATCAGACTCTCCCCCTCATTGCTATGCATCACCATGATCTTGCGTGTGCATAGGAATTTTTTTGAAATTACTACGTTCCCCAACAGTGGCATCCGAGCCTAGGTTTTATGGTTTGATGTTATTTGCACGAGTAGAACACAAGTGAGTTGTGGGCGATACAAGTCATACTGCCTACCAGCATGTCATACTTTGGTTCGGCGGTATTGTTGGACGAGACGACCCAGACCAACCTTACGCGTACGCTTACGAGAGACCGGTTCCCTCGACGTGCTTTGCACATAGATGGCTTGCGGGCGACTGTCTCTCCAACTTTAGTTGAACCGAGTGTGGCTACGCCCGGTCCTTGAGAAGGTTAAAACGGAGTCTATTTGACAAACTATTGTTGTGGTTTTGATGCGTAGGTGAGATGAGTTCTTGCTTAAGCCCGTAGCAGCCACGTAAAACTTGCAACAACAAAGTAGAGGACGTCTAACTTGTTTTTGCAGGGCATGTTGTGATGTGATATGGTCAAGGCATGATGCTGATTTTATTGTATGAGATGATCATGTTTTGTAACCAAGTTATCGGCAACTGGCAGGAGCCATATGGTTGTCGCTTTATTGTATGCAATGCAATCGCGATGTAATGCTTTACTTTATTGCTAAGCGGTAGTGATAGTCGTGGAAGCATAAGATTGGCGAGACGACAACGATGCTACGATGGAGATCAAGGTGTCGCGCCGGTGACGATGGTGATCATGACGGTGCTTTGGAGATGGAGATCACAAGCACAAGATGATGATGGCCATATCATATCACTTATATTGATTGCATGTGATGTTTATCTTTTATGCATCTTATCTTGCTTTGATTGACGGTAGCATTATAAGATGATCTCTCACTAAATTATCAAGAAGTGTTCTCCCTGAGTATGCACCGTTGCCAAAGTTCGTCGTGCCCAGACACCATGTGATGATCGGGTGTGATAAGCTCTACGTCCATCTACAACGGGTGCAAGCCAGTTTTGCACACGCAGAATACTCAGGTTAAACTTGACGAGCCTAGCATATGCAGATATGGCCTCGGAACACAGAGACCGAAAGGTCGAGCGTGAATCATATAGTAGATATGATCAACATAACGATGTTCACCATTGAAAACTACTCCATCTCACGTGATGATCGGTTATGGTTTAGTTGATTTGGATCACGTGATCACTTAGAGGATTAGAGGGATGTCTATCTAAGTGGGAGTTCTTAAGTAATTTGATTAACTGAACTTAAACTTATCATGAACTTAGTACCTGATAGTATCTTGCTTGTTTATGTTGATTGTAGATAGATGGCTCGTGCTGTTGTTCCGTTGAATTTTAATGCGTTCCTTGAGAAAGCAAAGTTGAAAGATGATGGTAGCAATTACATGGACTGGGTCCGTAACCTGAGGATTATCCTCATTGCTGCACAGAAGAATTACGTCATGGAAGCACCGTTGGGTGCCAGGCCTGCTGCTGGAGCAACACCAGATGTTATGAATGTCTGGCAGAGCAAAGCTGATGACTACTCGATAGTTCAGTGTGCCATGCTTTACAGCTTAGAATCGGGACTTCAATGACGTTTTGAACGTCATGGAGCATATGAGATGTTCCAGGAGTTGAAGTTAATATTTCAAGCAAATGCCCGAATTGAGAGATATGAAGTCTCCAATAAGTTCTATAGCTGCAAGATGGAGGAGAACAGTTCTGTCAGTGAGCATATACTCAAAATGTCTGGGTATAATAATCACTTGATTCAGATGGGAGTTAATCTTCCAGATGATTGCGTCATTGACAGAATTCTCCAATCACCGCCACCAAGCTACAAGAGCTTCGTGATCAACTATAATATGCAAGGGATGAACAAGACTATTCCCGAGCTCTTCGCAATGCTGAAAACTGCGGAGGTAGAAATCAAGAAGGAGCATCAAGTGTTGATGGTCAACAAGAACACTAGTTTCAAGAAAAAGGGCAAAGGAAAGAAGAAGGGGAACTTCAAGAAGAACAGCAAGCAAGTTGCTGCTCAGGAGAAGAAACCCAAGTCTGGACCTAAGCCTGAAACTAAGTGCTTCTACTGCAAGCAGACTGGTCACTGGAAGCGGAACTGCCCCAAGTATTTGGCGGATAAGAAGGATGGCAAGGTGAACAAAGGTATATCTGATATACATGTTATTGATGTGTACCTTACTAGAGCTCGCAGTAGCACCTGGGTATTTGATACTGGTTCTGTTGCTAATATTTGCAACTCGAAACAGGGACTACGGAATAAGCGGACACTAGCAAAGGACGAGGTGACGATGCGCGTGGGAAACGGTTCCAAAGTCGATGTGATCGCGGTCGGCACGCTACCTCTACATCTACCTTCGGGATTAATATTAGACCTAAATAATTGTTATTTGGTGCCATCGTTGAGCATGAACATTATATCTGGATCTTGTTTAATGCGAGACGGTTATTCATTTAAATCAGAGAATAATGGTTGTTCTATTTATATGAGTAATATCTTTTATGGTCGTGCACCTTTGAAGAGTGGTCTATTCTTGTTAAATCTCGATAGTAGTGATACACATATTCATAATGTAGAAGCCAAAAGATGCAGAGTTGATAATGATAGTGCAACTTATTTGTGGCACTGCCGTTTAGGTCATATCGGTGTAAAGCGCATGAAGAAACTCCATGCTGATGGGCTTTTGGAACCACTTGATTATGAATCACTTGGTACTTGCGAACCGTGCCTCATAGGCAAGATGACTAAAACACCGTTCTCCAGTACTATGGAGAGAGCAACAGATTTATTGGAAATCATACATACCGATATATGTGGTCCGATGAGTATTGAGGCTCGTGGCGGATATCGTTATTTTCTCACCTTCACAGATGATTTAAGCAGATATGGGTATATCTACTTAATGAAACACAAGTCTGAAACATTTGAAAAGTTCAAAGAATTTCAGAGTGAAGTTGAAAATCATCGTAACAAGAAAATAAAGTTTCTACGATCTGATCGTGGAGGAGAATATTTGAGTTACGAGTTTGGTGTACATTTGAAAAATTGTGGAATAGTTTCGCAACTCACGCCACCCGGAACACCACAGCGTAATGGTGTGTCCGAACGTCGTAATCGTACTTTACTAGATATGGTGCGATCTATGATGTCTCTTACTGATTTACCGCTATCGTTTTGGGGTTATGCTTTAGAGACGGCCGCATTCACGTTAAATAGGGCACCATCAAAATCTGTTGAGATGACGCCTTATGAACTATGGTTTGGCAAGAAACCAAAGTTGTCGTTTCTTAAAGTTTGGGGCTGCGATGCTTATGTGAAAAAGCTTCAACCTGATAAGCTCGAACCCAAAGCGGAGAAATGTGTCTTCATAGGATACCCAAAGGAGACTGTTGGGTACACCTTCTATCACAGATCTGAAGGCAAGACATTCGTTGCTAAGAATGGATCATTTCTAGAGAAGGAGTTTCTCTCGAAAGAAGCGAGTGGGAGGAAAGTAGAACTTGACGAGGTAACTGTACCTGCTCCATTATTGGAAAATAGTACATCACAGAAAACTGTTTCTGCGAAACCTATGCCAATTAGTGAGGAAGCTAATGATGATGATCATGAAACTTCAGGACAAGATACTACTGAACCACGTAGATCAACCAGAGTGAGATCCGCACCAGAGTGGTACGGTAATCCAATTCTGGAAGTCATGCTACTAGATCATGATGAACCTACGAACTATGAAGAAGCGATGGTGAGCCCAGATTCCGCAAAGTGGCTTGAAGCCATGAAATCTGAGATGGGATCCATGTATGAGAACAAAGTATGGACTTTGGTTGACTTGCCCGATGATCGGCAAGCAATTGAGAATAAATGGATCTTCAAGAAAAAGACTGACGCTGACGATAATATTAGTGTCTATAAAGCTCGACTCGTCGCAAAAGGTTTTCGACAAGTTCAAGGGGTTGACTACGATGAGACCTTCTCACCCGTAGCGATGCTTAAGTCTGTCAGAATCATGTTAGCAATTGCCGCATTTTATGATTATGAAATTTGGAAGATGGATGTCAAAACTGCATTCCTGAATGGATTTCTGGAAGAAGAGTTGTATATGATGCAACCGGAAGGTTTTGTCGATCCAAAGGGAGCTAACAAAGTGTGCAAACTCCTGCGATCCATTTATGGACTGGTGCAAGCATCTCAGAGTTGGAATAAACGCTTTGATAGTGTGATCAAAGCATTTGGCTTTATACAGACTTTTGGAGAAGCCTGTATTTACAAGAAAGTGAGTGGGAGCTCTGTAGCATTTCTGATATTATACGTGGATGACATATTGCTGATTGGAAATGATATAGAATTTCTGGATAGCATAAAGGGATACTTGAATAAAAGTTTTTCGATGAAAGACCTCGGGGAAGCTGCTTACATATTAGGCATAAAGATCTATAGAGATAGATCAAGACGCTTAATTGGACTTTCACAAAGCACATACCTTGACAAGATTTTGAAGAAGTTCAAAATGGATCAAGCAAAGAAAGGGTTCTTGCCTATGTTACAAGGTGTGAAGTTGAGTCAGACTCAATGCCCGACCACTGTAGAAGATAGAGAGAAAATGAAAGATGTTCCCTCTGCTTCAGCCATAGGCTCTATCATGTATGCAATGCTGTGTACCAGACCTGATGTGTGCCTTGCTATAAGTTTAGCAGGGAGGTACCAAAGTAATCCAGGAGTGGATCACTGGACAGCGGTCAAGAACATCCTGAAATACCTGAAAAGGACTAAGGTTATGTTTCTCGTATATGGAGGTGACAAAGAGCTCAACGTAAGAGGTTACGTTGATGCAAGCTTTGACACTGATCCAGACGATTCTAAATCGCAAACCGGATACGTGTTTACTTTAAACGGTGGAGCTGTCAGTTGGTGCAGTTCAAAACAAAGCGTCGTAGCGGGATCTACATGTGAAGCGGAGTACATAGCTGCTTCGGAAGCAGCGAACGAAGGAGTCTGGATGAAGGAGTTCATATCCGATCTAGGTGTCATACCTAGTGCATCGGGTCCAATGAAAATCTTTTGTGACAATACTGGTGCAATTGCTTTAGCAAAGGAATCCAGATTTCACAAAAGGACCAAACACATCAAGAGACGCTTCAACTCCATCCGAGATCTAGTCCAGGTGGGAGACATCGAGATTTGCAAGATACATACGGATTTGAATGTTGCAGACCCGTTGACTAAGCCTCTTCCACGAGCAAAACATGATCAGCACCAAGGCTCCATGGGTGTTAGAATCATTACTGTGTAATCTAGATTATTGACTCTAGTGCAAGTGGGAGACTGAAGGAAATATGCCCTAGAGGCAATAATAAAGTTATTATTTATTTCCTTATGTCATGATAAATGTTTATTTTTCATGCCAGAATTGTATTAACCGGAAACATAATACATGTGTGAATACATAGACAAACAGAGTGTCACTAGTATGCCTCTACTTGACTAGCTCGTTAATCAAAGATGGTTATGTTTCCTAACCATGAACAAAGAGTTGTTATTTGATTAACGAGGTCACATCATTAGTTGAATGATCTGATTGACATGACCCATTTCATTAGCTTAGCACCCGATCGTTTAGTATGTTGCTATTGCTTTCTTCATGACTTATACATGTTCCTATGACTATGAGATTATGCAACTCCCGTTTGCCGGAGGAACACTTTGGGTGCTACCAAACGTCACAACGTAACTGGGTGATTATAAAGGAGTACTACAGGTGTCTCCAATGGTAGATGTTGGGTTGGCGTATTTCGAGATTAGAATTTGTCACTCCGATTGTCGGAGAGGTATCTCTAGGCCCTCTCGGTAATACACATCACATAAGCCTTGCAAGCATTATAACTAAGATGTTAGTTGTGAGATGATGTATTACGGAACGAGTAAAGAGACTTGCCAGTAATGAGATTGAACTAGGTATTGGATACCGACGACCGAATCTCGGGCAAGTAACATATCGATGACAAAGGGAACAACGTATGTTGTTATGCGGTCTGACCGATAAAGATCTTCGTAGAATATGTAGGAGCCAATATGGGCATCCAGGTCCCGCTATTGGTTATTGACCGGAGACGTGTCTCGGTCATGTCTACATTGTTCTCGAACCGTAGGGTCGGCACGCTTAACGTTACGATGACAGTTATTATGAGTTTATGCATTTTGATGTACCGAAGGTTGTTCGGAGTCCCGGATGTGATCACGGACATGACGAGGAGTCTCGAAATGGTCGAGACATAAAGATTGATATATTGGAAGCCTATGTTTGGACATCAGAAGTGTTCCGGGTGAAATCGGGAATTTTACCGGAGTACCGGGAGGTTACCGGAACCCCCCGGGAACCAAATGGGCCTTATTGGGCCTTAGTGGAAAGGTGAAAGGGGCAGCCCAAGGTGGGATGCGTGCCACCCCCCTCCCCTAGTCCTATTAGGACTAGGAGAGGTGGCCGGCCACCTCTCTCCCTCTCTTTCCACTTGGGAGTCCTATTAGGAATAGGATTGGGGGGAGAGTCCTACTCCCGGTAGGAGTAGGACTCCTCCTGCGCCTCCTAGCTTGGCCGGCCAGCCCTCCCCCTTTCAACCTTTATATACGGGGGCAGGGGGCACCTCTAGACACACAAGTTGATCCTTGAGATCGTTCCTTAGCCGTGTGCGGTGCCCCCTGCCACCAAATTCCACCTCGATCATACCATTGTAGTGCTTAGGCGAAGCCCTGCGTCGGTAGTACATCAAGATCGTCACCACGCCGTCGTGCTGATGGAACTCCTCCCCGAAGCTTTGCTGGATCGGAGCCCGGGGATCGTCATCGAGCTGAACGTGTGCTAAGAACTCGGAGGTGCCGGAGTAACGGTGCTTGGATCGGTCGGATCGGGAAGAAGACGTACGACTACTTCCTCTATGTTGTGTCAATGCTTCCGTTGCGATCTACAAGGGTACGTAGATCAGACTCTCCCCCTCGTTGCTATGCATCACCATGATCTTGCGTGTGCGTAGGAAATTTTTTGAAATTACTACGTTCCCCAACACGATACAGCTCGGAGCAGCCTACATAATCATATTTCGGCGTTAGGTGAAGTAGTGCGGCAAAGGAATATTATGACTTACTCTGGTATCCGAATACTTATGACTTCCCTAGGGGCTTGGCCCTAGGCAGCCACTCATCTTCGCTGTCGGTGGTGGTGGTAGAGTAGTCCGGAAGGAGAGTTCTCCCCTTCTTGGACCCTTCGGCCTCCCCAGTTGGGGCGGCCTTCCTTTTCTTGTCTCCCCCGTCTGGAGGGGGAGCATCTTCTTCTGCCTCCTCATCTTTGGGGGAGGATTGCGCCGTAGAGTCCTCGGACAGTGAGTCCGACGACGCCTGGCGTCAGGAACTCTTTCGGGTTCCCTTGGCCTTCTTGGTCTTCTCCGGCACCGTATAAGCAGCCGGAGTCAGTATCTTCGCTAGAAGAGCGTCTGCTGGGCCTTCGGGGAAAGGAGCCGGACAGTCGATCTGTCCGGCCGTCTCCTGCTAGTCCTGTCAAAGGTACGGGAGTTTTGATCCCGCATGGAGTCAATCTATAAAAAATAAGTATCCTGTGAAAGGTAAAGCAGCTTACCGCACTGGCTTGGCGCTTCGCGCTGAATCCGCGATCCTCAGTAATGGGAGGGGGAACCTCGGCGCTTTTGAACAGCACCCTCTAGGGGTCTTCGTGAGTTGTGTCGAAGAGCCTGTTCAGAGTTCGGTGCTGCGCCGGGTCGAACTCCCACAAGTTGAAGTCCCGTTGTTGGCACGGGAGGATCCGGCGGTGGAGCATGACCTGGACTACGTTGACGAGTTTGATCTTCTTGTTCACCATGTTCTGAATACATGTTTGGAGTCCGATCAGCTCTCCCGAACTACCCCAGGACATGCCCTTCTCTTTCCAGGAGGTGAGCCGCGTGGGGATGCCAGATCGGAACTCTGGGGCCGCTGCCCATGCAGGGTCACGTGGCTCGGTGATGTAGAACCACCCCGATTGCCACCCCTTTATGGTTTCCACAAAGGAGCCCTCGAGCCATGTAACGTTGGGCATCTTGCCCACCATGGCGCCTCCGCACTCCGCCTGGCGGCCGCCCACAACTTTCGGCTTGACATTGATGGTCTTCAGCCATAAGCCAAAGTGGGGCTTGATGCGGAGGAAGGCCTCGCACACAATGATAAACGCCGAGATGTTGAGGATGAAGTTCGGGGCCATATCGTGGAAATCCAGGCCGTAGTAGAAAATGAGCCCCCGGACGAATGGGTGGAGAGGGAATCCCAGTCCGTGGAGGAAATGGGTAAGGAACACTACCCTCTCATGGGGCCCGTGGGTGGGGATGAGCTGCCCCTCATCTGGGAGCCGGTGCGCGATGTCGTCAGGCAGGTATCCGGCTCTCCTCAGCTTCTTGATGTCTCCCTCCATGACGGAGGAGACCATCCACCTGCCTCCTACTCCGGACATGGTTGGAGAAGGTTGAGGTGGGAAGTGCGGACTTGGGCGCTAGAGCTCAAGTGTGCGAAAACGGATGAGCAAAGGAGGAAGAAGGCGTGGATGAAAAGGTGAATCCTTATCCCTTTATATGGGCGGACGAAACTAAGCGTCCCCACTAGCCTGGTAAAACTCGCTTATCCCCCAAGCGCCCTAATTGATGGCGCGGTTGGGTTACCCACGCTCGTATTGATGAGAATCCCGTGATAAGGGGACACGATCTCTGCTTTGACAAGACGTGTCAAAAAACTGCCTCGTGTTATGTGCAAAACAAGTCAGCAAATTAGATTTGCGGAAATATTATTCTCTCTATGGTGGTATGTGGAACTTATTTTGCAGGGTCGGACACTATCCTAAATTCTTCTGTGATGTATTCGGAGGAGGAACCCGCCTTGCAATGCTGAAGACAATACTGCGCGCCGGACTCATCATCATTGAAAGCCTGGTTCAGGGGCTACTGAGGGAGTCCTGGATTAGGGGGTCTCCGGACAGCCGGATTATATCCTTTGGCCGGACTGTTGGGCTATGAAGATACAAGATTGAAGACTTCGTCTCATGTCCGGATGGGACTCTACTTGGCGTGGAAGGCAAGCTAGGAAATACAGATATGGATATCTCCTCCTTTGTAACTGACCTTGTGTAACCCTAACCCTCTCAGGTGTCTATATAAACCAGAGGGTTTTAGCCCGTAGGACACAACAACTACAACATACAATCATACCATAGGCTAGCTTCTAGGATTTAGCCTCTCCGATCTCGTGGTAGATCTACTCTTGTACTACCCATATCATCAATATTAATCAAGTAGGACGTAGGGTTTTACCTCCATCAAGGGGCCCGAACCTGGGTAAAACATTGTGTCCCCTGCCTCCTGTTACCATCCGCCTTAGACACACAGTTCGGGACCCCCTACCCGAGATCCACCGGTTTTGACACCGACAATGATGCTCAGGAGCCCCCCTTTTGACGTGCAAGAGGATTACTTGGAAGAGGTGGGAGCTCGTAATGCTGCCTGGTGCTATCCTCGTGAGATTCCTGCGAGCCAGCACAAGGAAGAACACGATCTGCCGTTATGGTTGCCAGCCTGTCGCTGGTTGCTCCGTGAGGGGGTGAAGGCACCAAGGGTCTGGTGAGGTGACGTGTGCAGGGCGTGCCGCTAGCCAAAGCTCGGCCGCTTAGGTTTATCGACGTGGTAGGGACGGACCCATGCACCAACACCATGCCCGCATGTTGTGGCCCCGTGGGAGGAAACGATTGAGTAGGTAGTAATCATAGGTAGATCGAACATGAGAGTAGCAGGCTTAAGCAAGTGCATGAGAGATACGTGCAACTGGGTCAGGCCCGAGCGACTTGGGGATGATGCAGCCCGAGGGGCGCCTCCAACAAGGTAAGCTAAAGACATGAGAAAAGGGATGGATGCCACAGGGGCGGACCCACGTGGCCTGGGAATGATGCAGCCCGAGGGGCGCTCCCAGCTGAAAAAACTTGGAAAGATGTCACCTGGTCATGTTGACGAAGGAGAGTTGAGGCAGCTGAAGGTGCATGGCAAAGGGATTGCCTCTGAGCCTCGGGAGGCACTGGGGGCTTAGGTGGTTCCTTGAGGACCATCTCCATCTTCATTAGGACGGCGTGGTGCCTGGCTTCCTGGTCCGCTAGGATGCGCTGCAAGTTACGCTGGTAGGTGAACGATACACTTGGTAGGCCAAAGGGCATGCGAACGTAGCTCCGCGGTGGGCCCTCGCAGCGTCCCATGTGCGAAGGCCAGAAAAGCTCCTGAAAAGCGGCCCTGTTGAGCCCTGGAATATCGATGCAAACACGCAGCTCGGCATCCTCGCCTGGATGGGAAGCTGCGTCTCATGAGCGGCGGTCGCCGCACGTGGCCCTTACGTCTTGCAACCCCTGGGTAGTCTTGGTGATGAACTCATGAACGGTGGGCGATCCTTGCCCTGTGCCCTCCTGAGGGAAACATGCCGTGAAGCATGCCTCCAAGTGGTGCCCGAGCGCCTCCCTCGTGATGTGGGCAAAGTGTGAGGCCTTCCAGAAAAAAGCCCCGAGCCCTGCCCGAGAAGGGCGCCGGGCGCGCCTTCCTATATGATGGAGGGAGATGCCCCTGGAGCGGGCGCTGATCCTGACAAGGTTCCGGCTGCGGCACCACCCTCCTGAGGTCCTGCGCGGCGCAACTGCTTCTTCTTCTTGGGGATGGCCTCAGGAGGGCCCTCGCCCTTGCTGTCGGGGTCGTCGATTGCTGTAGCTTGGAAGGCACGCTCGAGGGAGCACACTGCATCTCTTTCTTCACATGGGACCGTGATGATCCTGCCGCTTCCCGGCATCTTGAGGACATTGTAGCCATGATGGGTCACTGCCATGAACTTGGCCAGGGCTGGATACCCGAGGATGGCGTTATACGGCAAACGGATATGCGCGACGTCGAAGTCGATGAGCTCAGTGCGGTAGTTCTTGTGTTCCCCGAAGGTGACATGGAGGCGGACCTGCCTTATCGATGTGTGATACGTCTCCAATGTATCTATAATTTTTGATTGCTCCATGCTATATTATCTACTGTTTTGGACTATATTGGGCTTTATTTTCCACTTTTACATTATTTTTGGGACTAACCTATTAACCGGAGGCCCAGCCCAGAATTGCTGTTTTTTTGCCTATTTTAGTTTTTCGGATAAATAGAATATCAAACGGAGTCCAAACGGAATAAAATCTTCGGAAACGTGATTTTCTCACCGAACATGATCCAGAAGACTTGGACCCTACTGCAAGGGACCAAAGAGGTGGTCACGAGGGTAGGGGGCGTGACCCCTGCCTCGTGGGCCCCTCGGTGCTCCACCGACGTACTCCTTCCTCATATATATACACACGTACCCCCAAACGACCAGAACAGGAGCCAAAAACCTAATTCCACCGCCGCAACTTCCTGTATCCACGAGATCCCATCTTGGGGCCTGTTCTGGAGCTCCGCCGGAAGAGGGCCGTCATCATGGAGGGCTTCTACATCATCCTAGCCCCGCCGATGAAGTGTGAGTAGTTTACCTGAGACCTTCGGGTCCATAGTTAGTAGCTAGATGGCTTCTTCTCTCTCTTTGAATCTCAATACAAAGTTCTCCCCCTCTCTTGTGGAGATCTATTCGATGTAATATTCTTTTTGCGGTGTGTTTGTTGAGACCGATGAATTGTGGGTTTATGATCAAGTCTATCTATGAATAATATTTGAATCTTCTCTGAATTCTTTTATGCATGATTGGTTATCTTTGCAAGTCTCTTCGAATTATCCGTTTGGTTTGGCCAACTAGATTGGTAGTTCTTACCATAGGAGAAGTGCTTAGCTTTGGGTTCGATCTTGCGGTGTCCTTACCCAGTGACAGAAGGGGCAGCAAGGCACGTATTACATCGTTGCCATCGAGGATAACAAGATGGGGTTTATTTCATATTGCATGAATTTATCTCTCTACATCATGTCATCTTGCTTAAGGCGTTACTCTGTTTTTAACTTAATACTCCAGATGGATGCTAGATAGCGGTCGATGAGTGGAGTAATAGTAGTAGATGCAGAATCGTTTCGATCTACTTGTCACGGACGCGATGCCTATATACATGATCATGCCTAGATATTCTCATAATTATGCTCAATTCTAGCAATTGCTCAAGAGTAATTTGTTCACCCACCGTAGAATACTTATGCTCTTGACACAAGCCACTAGTGAAACCTATGGCCCCCGGGTCTATTCTCATCATATCAATCTCCATCACTTTTATATTGTTTTGCTATTTACTTTGCTTTTACTTTTTACTTTGCATGTTTATGTCAAAAATACCAAAAATATTATATCTATCAGATCTCACTCTCGTAAGTGACCATGAAGGGCTTGACAACCCCTAATCGCGTTGGTTGCGAGTAGCTATCGCTTTGTGCAGGTACGAGGGACATGAGCGTGGGCTCCTACTGGATTGATACCTTGGTTCTCAAAAACTGAGGGAAATACTTACGCTACTCTGCTGCATCATCCCTTCCTCTTCGGGGAAAACCAACGAAAGCTCAAGACGTAGCAAGAAGGATTTCTGGCGCCGTTGCCGGGGAGTCTACGCAAAAAGTCAATATACCAAGTACCCATCACAATCCCTATCTCTCGCATTACATTATTTGCCATTTGCCTCTCGTTTTCCTCTCCCCCCAATTCACCCTTGTCGTTTTATTTGCCATCTCTCTCTCCTCCCTCTTTGTTTGGCTCTTTTTGCTTGTTGTCATGGCTAGTCCTCTTTCTGATCCTATGTCCCCTGAGTTTGAAGTCCTTCACTTCAAACAATAGCAAGGAGAAAATTTAAAGGATGCTTGGTTTAGAATGATGGAATCTTATCGTAAATGCACCCTAGAAGTAAATTTCAGAATTTTGCTTCGCAACTTTTATGTTGGGCTTAATTTGTCTCATAGACAACTTTTAGATTGTGTTGCCAAGGGCAATTTTATTGAAATTGATCCCAGTATCGCGCATGAAATTATAGAAGCTATAGTAGGAACTTTACCTCAACAAAAGGGGCTCCATCATACCCAAGAGAAAACGCAAGTTTTTTGAAAAATTTGCGAGGTAACTAAGATTTTACAGAAATCTCTTGAACCTCTTAAGAGCGTTAGCTTAAATCTTCACCGCATGAATATGTTGATTACTCTTTGCAATAAGCGGTTGGATTCTTTAGATCTCAAGATCTCTGAATATGAAGGGAAACGTAAGGAACCTCCTGGATTCAAGCATAACATCGCTAAAAGAATTAAGAATCAAGATGGCAATACCTAGATCTATTCTTGCTCGTTATGCCTAGCTAGGGGCGTCAAACGATAGCGCTTGTTGGGAGGAAACCCAATTTTATTTTTATTCCTTGATTTTTGATCCGGTTTAGTAATAAATAAATTATTTAGCCTCTGTTTTGGTTGTGTTTTTTTTTGTTTAATTAGTGTTTGTGCCAAGTAGAACCGTTGGGAACACTTGGGGAAAGTCTTGTTGAACTTGCTGTAAACAACAGAAACTTTAGCGCTCACGAGAACTACTGTAATTTTTATTTGAAGAGTGCTATTTAATTAATTCTTTTTGAAGATGATTAATAGATAAATTCCTCTCGTCCAGAAATTTATTTTATAATTTTTGGGGTTCCATATCTTGCGCTATCTACAGATTACTACAGACTGTTCTATTTTTGACAGATTCTGTTTTTCGTGTGTTGTTTGCTTATTTTGATGAATCTATGGCTAGTAAAATAGTTTATAATCCATAGAGAAGTTGGAATACAGTAGGTTTAACACCAATATAAATAAAGAATGATTTCATTACAGTATCTTTAAGTGTTCTTTTGTTTTCTTTCGCTAACGGAGCTCACGAGTTTTCTATTTTGAGTTTTGTGTTGTGAAGTTTTCAAGTTTTGGGTAAGAATTTGATGGATTATGGAACAAGGAGTGGCAAGAGCCTAAGCTTGGGGATGCCCATGGCACCCCCAAGATAATCCAAGGACACCAAAAAGTCAAAGCTTGGGGATGCCCTAGAAGGCATCCCCTCTTTCGTCCACTTCCATCGGTAATTTACTTGGAGCTATATTTTTATTCACCAACATGATATGTGTTTTGCTTGGAGCGTCTTGCATTATTTGTGTCTTTGTTTGTTAGTATTCCACTATCATCCTTGCTGTACACACCTTTTGAGAGAGACATACATGAATTAAAATTTGATAGAATACTCTATGTGCTTCACTTATATCTTTTGAGCGTAGTAGTTTTGCTCTATGTGCTTCACTTATATCCTTTGAGCTAGATAATTTTGCTCTATGTGCTTCACTTATATCCTTTGAGCTAGATAATTTTTCTCTATGTGCTTCACTTATATCCTTTTGAGCTAGATAATTTTTCTCTATGTGCTTCACTTAGATCTTTTAGAGCACGGTGGTGGATTCGTTTTGGAGAAACTATTGATCTCTCATGCTTCACTTAAATTAATTTGAGAGTCTCTTAATAGCATGGTAATTTGCATAATAATAATATGCTTGGTATTCAAGATTTGTGAAACTTTCTTTTGAGTGTTTTGAATACTAAGAAAAGATTGAATCATGATAATTGTTTTGAGATATGGAGGTGATAATATTAAAGTCATGCTAGTTGAGTAGTTGTGAATTTAAAGAATACTTGTGTTGAAGTTTGTGATTCCCGTAGCATGCACGTATGGTGAACCATTATGTGATGAAGTTGGAGCATGATTTATTGATTGATTGTCTTCCTTATGAGTGGCGGTCAGGGACGAGCGATGGTCTTTTCCTACCAATCTATCCCCCTAGGAGCACGCGCATAATACTTTGCTTTGATAACTTCTAAATTTTTGCAATAAGTATATGAGCTCTTTATGACTAATGTTGAGTCCATGGATTATACGCACTCTCACCCTTCCACCCTTGCTAGCCTCTCTAATACCGCACAACTTTTGCCGGTATCATACACCTACCATATCCTTCCTCAAAACAGCCACCATACCTACCTATTATGGCATTTCCATAGCCATTCCGAGATATATTGCCATGCAACTTTCCACCATCTAGTTCATCATGACATATCCATCATTGTCATATTTCTTAGCATGATCATGTAGTTGACATAGTATTTGTGGCAAAGCCACCGTTCATAATTCTTTCATACTTGTCACTGGTGATTCATTGCATATCCCGGTACACCGCCGGAGGCATTCATATAGGGTCATACTTTGTTTTAGTATCGAGTTGTAATCATTGAGTTGTAAATAAATAGAAGTGTGATGATCATAATTCAATAGAGTATTGTCCCAAAAAAAGGAAAGACCAAAGAAAAAAAAGAAGGCCCAAAAAAAGGGGGGCAATGCTACTATCCTTCTTTGTCCACACTTGTGCTTAAAAGTAGCACCATGATATAGCAAGTCTCATATATTGTGCTTCAAAGTAGCACCTTGTTCTTCATATAGAGAGTCTCATATGTTGTAACTTTCATATACTATTGGGAATTTTACGTTATAGAACTTGGCTTGTATAATCCAATGATGGGCTTCCTCAAATTGCCCTAGGTCTTCGTGAGCAAGCAAGTTGGATGCACACCCACTAGTTTCTTTTGTTGAGCTTTCATACATTTATAGCTCTAGTGCATCTGTTGCATGGCAATCCCTACTCACTCACATTGATATCAATTGATGGGCATCTGCATAGCTCGTTGATACGCCTAGTCTATGTGAGACTATCTTCTCCTTTTTGTGTTCTCCACAACCACCACTCTATTCCACCTATAGTGTTATATCCATGGCTCACGCTCATGTATTGTGTGAAGATTGAAAAAGTTTTGAAAAAGTTAGAGTATGAAACAATTGCTTGGCTTGTCATCGGGGTTGTGCATGATTTAAATACTTTGTGTGGGGAAGATGGAGCATAGCCAGACTATATGATTTTGTAGGGATAACTTTCTTTGTCCATGTTATTTTGAGAAGACATAATTGCTTTGTTAGTATGCTTGAAGTATTATTATTTTCTATGTCAATATAAACTTTTGTCTTGAATCTTTCTAATCTAAATATTCATACCACAATTAAGAAGATTTGCATTGAAATTATGCCAAGTAGCACTCCACATCAAAAATTCTCTTTTTATGGTTTACCTACTCGAGGACGAGCAGGAATTAAGCTTGGGGATGCCTGATACGTCTCCAACGTATCTATAATTTTTTATTGCTCCATGCTATATTATCTACTGTTTTGAACTATATTGGGCTATATTTTCCACTTTTATATTATTTTTGGGACTAGCCTATTAACCGGAGGCCCAGCCCAGAATTGCTGTTTTTTTGCCTATTTCAGTGTTTCGAATAAACAGAATATCAAACGGAGTCCAAACCGAATAAAATCTTCGGAAACGTGATTTTCTCACCGAATGTGATCCAGGAGACTTGGACCCTACTGCAAGGGATCAAAGAGGTGGTCAAGAGGGTGGGGGCGCCCCCCCCCTAGGGCACGCCCCCTGCCTCGTGGGCCCCTCGGTGCTCCACTGACGTACTCCTTCCTCCTATATATACACACGTACCCCCCAAACAATCAGAATAGGAGCCAAAAACCTAATTCCACCGCCGCAACTTTCTGTATCCATGAGATCCCATCCTGGGGCCTGTTTCGGAGCTCCGCCGGAAGAGGGCCGTCATCACGGAGGGCTTCTACATCATCCTAGCCCCTCCGATGAAGTGTGAGTAGTTTACCTCAGACCTTCGGGTCCATACTTAGTAGATAGATGGCTTCTTCTCTCTCTTTGAATCTCAATACAAAGTTCTCCCCCTCTCTTGTGGAGATCTATTCGATGTAATCTACTTTTTGCGGTGTGTTTGTTGAGACCGATGAATTGTGGGTTTATGATCAAGTCTATCTATGAATAATATTTGAATCTTCTCTGAATTCTTTTATGCATGATTGGTTATCTTTGGAAGTCTCTTCGAATTATCCGTTTGGTTTGGCCAACTAGATTGGTAGTTCTTGCCATAGGAGAAGTGCCTAGCTTTGGGTTCGATCTTGCGGTGTCCTTACCCAGTGACAGAAGGGGCAGCAAGGCATGTATTGTATCGTTGCCATCGAGGATAACAAGATGGGGTTTATTTCATATTGCATGAATTTGTCTCTCTACATCTTGTCATCTTGCTTAAGACGTTACTCTGTTTTTAACTTAATACTCTAGATGCATGCTGGATAGCGGTCGATGAGTGGAGTAATAGTAGTAGATGCAGAATCGTTTTGATCTACTTGTCAAGGACGTGATGCCTATATACATGATCATGCCTAGATATTCTCATAATTATGCTCAATTCTATCAATTGCTCAGCAGTAATTTGTTCACCCACCGTAGAATACTTATGCTCTTAAGAGAAGCCACTAGTGAAACCTATGGCCCCCGGGTCTATTCTCATCATATCAATCTCCATCACTTTTATATTGTTTTGCTATTTACTTTGCTTTTACTTTTTACTTTGCATCTTTATATCAAAAATACCAAAAATATTCTATCTATCAGATCTCACTCTCATAAGTGACCGTGAAGGGCTTGACAAGCCCTAATCGCGTTGGTTGCGAGTAGCTATCGCTTTGTGCAGGTACGAGGGACTTGAGCGTGGGCTCCTACTAGATTGATACCTTGGTTCTCAAAAACTGAGCGAAATACTTACGCTACTCTGCTGCATCATCCCTTCCTCTTCGGGGAAAACCAACGCAAGCTCAAGACATAACAGTGTGGTAGAACTGTCAGTCACTCCTAAGAAAGTCTTGGTGGGCTGAAGCTAGTCATACGGCACTTGGAGGCTGTCGAATGTGTCGACGGACAGGACGTTGAGCCCTGCGCCGCCGTCGATGAGGGTATTGGTAACTTGCATGTTGCTGATGACTGGGGAGCAGAGCATACTGGAGGGTGCCAGCGGTAGCTGCGCACTTGAGCTGGTCTGCCGAATTGAACGTAATGGGGCACTAGGACCATCTGAGCGGGCGCATGGCTTCGAGCTTGGGGAGGACTGCATTCACTTCACAAGCAAACTGCTTGAAGATACGCTGCGAGGCTAGGGCCTGGGCTCCGCCCAAGATGTAGGCGATAGTGCGTGGTTCCTGGAAGCCCCCAGCCCTCTCATCCTGATGGTGTTCGTCATTCCTTCTTGGCAGTGGTGGCAGCGGAGGGAGTCCGGCGTTTCCTTGAGGACGATCCTCACGAGGCTGATACCTCCAGGCGCCCTCGCGAGGCTGGTCCTGCCAGCGGTCCTCACAAGGCCGATCGCGCCACTCCTAGTGCGGGCCACGGTCGTCCCAACGTCCTCCACCACGTCCTCCTCCTTGGTCGTAGCCCCGATCGCTGTGCTCGTGGCGTCAACCGAAGCGCCCTTCACGAATGGCTCTGAGCTCTTGACAGTCGCTGGTGTTGTGGGTGCTCAGGTTGTGGAAGGCACAGAATGGATGGCTGCCCTTGGATGTCTCTGTTTGGTCTCTGCCATGCTTGGTGTCGAGTTCCTCTACAAGCACGGCTGCAACCTTGCGCTTCACGTCCTTGGCCTTGGCTTTCTTCTCCTCTGGGTCCGCAACAGGGAGCTCGAGGAGGGAGAGGCGCCCCTCCTCAGCTCTAGCACACTTGGTCATGATGTTGAATAGCCCAGGGTCATGCACAACTCTTCATGGATGGCGAGCTCCTCCTTCATCTTGATGTCGCGGACGCCATAAGAGAACACAGAGATGATGGCCTCGTCGGTCACCTTGGGGATCTTGATCCATGCACTATTGAAGCGATGAATGTATTTCTGCAGGGTCTCTCCTGGTTGTTGCTTGATGCGGCGCAGGTCGCCCGCGACCGGGTGGCGGTCGCGAGTGCCCCGGAAGTTGGCGATGAAGCGGGTGCGCATTTCGTCCCAGGAGGAGATTGAGCCCGGAGGCAGGTTCAGGAGCCAGGAGCGGGCGCCTTCCTTGAGAGCCATGGGAAACCAGTTCGACATGACCTTCTCGTCGCCCTTGGCCGCTTCGATGCTCAGCTCATAAAGCTGCAAGAACTCTTCAGGGTTGGGCGTGCCGTCGTAGTGAGGAGGCAGATCTGGCTTGAACTTGCCCGGCCAGGCGACGCTGCGCAGCTCGGGGGTGAAAGCGTGCCAGCCAGCCATGGTCACCGGGACCCGCCTGGGGGTGGAGCGTGGTCTTGATGGGGTCCACACCCTGCCGCTACAGGTGGTGCGCGGACTTGCCGCAGCAGCCGGCCTGGCGCGGTGGCGCCAGGAGCGGTAGAGCGTTTTGTTGCGACCGAGGGACTTCTTGATAGCTTCTCTCTTCATGCGCGGGCGCGGGACGCGGCAGGTCGCGTCACGGAGCCGCGCGTCTTGGTGCCAGGGCACCGTCTAGGGGCTGAGGTGGTGGAGGAGCTCCGTGAGCTACGTCGCCCGTAGCTAGCGGAGGGCGATGTGGAGAGAGGGACGGCACAGGGGAGCCCCCTGCGGCGCGGACAAGCTCGGCGATGCGGTCGAGCCAGTCCTCGTAGAGGTCGTCGACCGGACGGTAGCGCATGAGCTCATGCGCCATGAGGAGCATAGCCCGCACATCCATGGGAGGGCGACATGCATGGGAAGAAGAACCGGCCGGGGTCAGCGATGGAGTGGCGGTGCGGCCGTCCCACCGCACCGAGGGGTACAGCGAGGATGCTTGATGCTCGTTCCTCGCTGGGCCGGTGGCAGCGTTGGCGGCAGGCGATGGGGAATGACGAGGCGGCCCGCCGACGGGAGCCGTCTGAGCAACATGGGCGGCAAGGGAAGCCCGGCGCTCGGCACGAGCGCGGCGCGCGTCTGCCATGGGGACGGCGAAGCAACAGAGCACGGAGCGACGGAAGGAAGCTTCGGCACACCCCTACCTGGCGCGCCAAATGTCGGATCACGGGTTCCGGCAAACCCTTGAGGTTCGAACACTGGGGTGTGCGTGAAGATTTTCTCCCTATCGATCCACGCCCTAGCTCTCTAAGATCACGCAGAAGAACTCAATGAACTCTCAACACAGAAAGACACAAGATTTATACTGGTTCGGGCCAGCGTTGTGGTGTAATACCCTACTCCAGTGTGGTGGTGGTGGATTGCCTCTTGGGCTGATGAAGAACAGTTACAAGGGGAAGAACAACGTCCTGAGGTTGAGGTACTCTTGTGCTTGGTGAACTTGTGTGGGTGAGATGATCTTGGATCTGCTCAGGTCCTCTTGTCCCATCTTGTGATTAGGTCCATCCTCTCTCATCTCCCTCTTTTCTCTCTCTTTCGTCTCCTCCCTCTCTCTCTCTGGTGGCTAGTTCTACTTATATAGGTCCTGGTCCTCTCCCCAAATATTGAGCGGGAAGGGAGCCATCAACGGCCGATTCGAAAGGGGACAGCTAGTATAAGCTATCCTGACAAAAGGTGGTCTTCGCCTGCCAAAGGCTTTGGTGATGACGCCATCTTGGGCTCCATGGTGACCTCCATCCTTCCCTCCTTCTGGTCTTGGTCTCGTTGCACCAATATGGAAACCTTTGCTTGATGCCTCTGTACTCTACGCCTACGCTTGCCTCCTTGGCACCCAAGAGGAAACAAGGACACTGCGCGCTGGTGCCCGCCTGGTCTCGATCATCATGGCTCACGTCACGAGGACCTCGTGAGGTTTGCCCTGCCTTGATATCTCCGCCCCTCGTGAGCCTTCCTAGCGAGGCCGCTCCTGAGGAGGTCTTGCGTCATCCGCCTCGCGAGGCTTGGCCCCTCGCGAGGGTCTTGAATGCCTTGTCGATGAAGATGGGCCATACAGACCTGCCAGCCCAGCCACGCCGTGGGCCGCAGGCAGGCAAGTCTGGGGACCCCTGTTCCCAGCACGCCGACACAATCCTTTTGAGGCAAAGGACGGGCCAAAATGGTCTCTTATGATAAGAAAAGCATTCCTAAGGGTACACGGGAATTTCATCTAGTCACTTTCATCATGTTGGTTTGATTTGTGTTCACTACTTTGATAATTTGATATGTGGGTGGATTGGTGCTTAGGTGTTGTTCTTACTTCAACAAACCTCCTACTTATGATTAACCCTCCCACAAGCATCCGCAACTACGAGAAAAGTATTAAGAATAAATTCTAACAATAGCATTAAACTTTTGGATCCAATCGGTCCCTTACGAAATAGCGCATAAACTGGGGTTTAAGCTTCTGTCACTCTCGCAACCCACCATCTAATTGCTACTCCACAATGCATTCCCTTAGGCCCAAATATGGTGAAGTGTCATGTAGTCGACGTTCACATGACACCACCATGGGAAGAACAACATACATACTATCAAAATATCAAACAGATATCAAGTTCACATGATTACTTGCAACGTGATTTCTCCCGTGACCTCAAGAACAAAAGTGACTACTCACAAATGATAAACATGTTCATGATCAGAGGAGTATTAAATAGCATAATGGATCTGAACATATAATCTTCCACCAAATAAACCATATAGTAATCAACTACAAGATGTAATCAACACTACTAGTCACCCACAAGTACCAATCTATAGTTCCGGTAACAAGATTGAACACAAGAGATGAACTAGGGTTTGAGAGGAGATGGTGTTGTTGAAGATTGCCTCCCCAAAACAAGATTGAAGTTCCGCCTCGAGGCGGCGGCATTTCATCCCGAAAGTCCTCCTCTTATTTATTTTCTAGGTCAAAATGACTTATATACCAGAAGATGGGCACTGGAGGTGGGCCGAGGAGGCCACAACCCACCAGGGCGTGCTTGGGGGGCCTAGCGCGCCCAGGTGGATTGTGCCCACCTGGTGGCCCCCCTCTGGTGTTTATTAGCTCCAGTATTTCTCAAATAATCCATAAAAAATCTCCGTAAAGTTTCAGCTCATTTGGAGTTGTGCAGAATAGGTGGCCTGACGTAGATTTTCTAGGTCCAGATTTCTAGCTGCCGGAATTCTCCCTCTTGGTGTGTTCCTTGCAAATTATGAGAGGAAAGGCATTAAAATTAATCCAAAGCATTATTATGGATAAAAACATTATAACAGTAAGAAAACATGATGCAAAATGGACGTATCAGCTCCCCCAAGCTTAGACCTCGCTTGTCCTCAAGCGAAAACCAAAATCGAAAAATATGTCCACATGCTTTGAGAGAGAGGTGTCGATAAAAACAAAATATGGACATAGAAGCATCATGTTGATTATTATAACAGAAACAAAATTAAACATAGGACTTTTATCAAAGAACTTCTATCATATACTTCTGATGAATAAGTAATAGTTCATCACACAATTGAAGTATAAAGCAAAAACTCTATTAGAAACGAACAAACTATATTCTCAGTCAACTTTGCAACTACAATTCATCATCTTTTCAGAAAGGGTCACGTGTCGGAGCCTTTAGGCAAGTCGACATACTCAACCATCATATAGTCTTCTATGATTGCTAACACTCATCTTGTACCCATGAACAAAATGTTTCAACCGCACACATAGCAAGGTAGGGGCTTAAGATTTTTCCTCCCAACACACTCACCACAAGGGTGATGTCAACAATAATAACTCATGCTATCTATACTCAACTGGACATATGTGCCTAGATCTTTCCTCACCACATGATGCTTGCCAAAGGAGAAAAATAAAAGGAACAGAGAGAAAAACTTTGACTCTTTGCATAAAAGTAAAAGATAGGCCCTTCGCAGAAGGAAGCATAGGTTGACATGCGCTTATTTGTTTGTATGCTCAATCCCTTAGTGCAAGAGAACGTCACATTGTATTTCCCTTAAGATGACAACCTTTATTATGCAGCCTGTCACTTTTATTCTTTGTCATACAAGTTCATACAACGCTCAATCTTCTCTTACCCTAAATGATCTCACACTTCTAGAAGCAATTTTTATTGCCTTTTTGCACCGATGACAACTTACTTGAGGGATCTTGCTCAATCCCTAGGTAGGTATGGTGGACACTTGAAAAAGATTTGAGTTTAAGGGTTTTTGGATGCACAAGTAGTATCTCTACTTAGTACAGAATTTTTGGCTAGCAAAGATAGGGGCAAGCATCACATGTTAAAGGATCTATGAGAATATGACTTCTATGTGAATATAAACAAACATAAACCATTAAGTTGTCTTCCTTCTCCAACATCAACAATTTTGGCATATAATATTTTGATGAGGGCTCACAATCACAAAAGATTTCTAGGATAGTATATCTATATGTGAATCTTCTCCTCCCTTATTAATTCTTTCATGAGTTGCATCATTGACTAATGTTATGTTTGTCAATCTGTAATAAAATTTTCTACTTATGCTTTTCCTTATGTGGTGCTATCACCTACCATAGGATTAGTATATAATCTTTTCATTGTTTATTTCCTTTCTTCATTTATTTCCTTTCTCTTTTTCTTTCTTTCTTATTTCTGTTCTTTATTTGCAACATGAAAGTAAAGAAAGCAAAAACTCAAACTAACTTTATTATATAACTTGCACACGATTACAAGGATAGATCACTAAGAAAACTCTCAAAGAAGAAAGGATCGAACTAAACTTGTATTCATATAAAGCAAAAGGATCGAACTAAAATAAGTAAAAGCAAAAGGATAGTGGGATGATACGATATCGGGGCACCTCCCCCAAGCTTGGCAGAAGCCAAGGGGAGTGCCCATACCCGATACTCGGTTCTCCTTTGGTGGTGAAGAAGATGATGGTGGTGATGAAGCAATACTATCTTTATGGATTAGAAGGTTCTCATATCGACAGATGACGCTCCTGAGATGGGTGATGTGCTCTTGATGCAAAATATTCTCACGAGTGAGATACTTATTTTGGATGTGAACTATTTCAATGATGCAAAAGGCTTCAATCTCAGCAGGAGTAAGATGAGTAAGGTAAGGTTTAAGGATATCTTCCTCCTCCTCGTCAGCTGGCAGTGCTTGTTCGAAGACCGGAGGCTGGTCTATGGTAATCTCCTTGCTCTCATCTCCTCTGGTAGCTCCCGCTGGCTCTTCTCTCTCCAGCTTGACCTTCATCAACCAAGCATCATCTTCCACGTGGTTGGAGGAAGAAGAAGACATGATGGCTCGCCTAACAGATCTAACAAAAAACAGCAAGAAAAGAGAATAGAGGATTTCTCCGCAATACGGTGATCAACAGGTTCGGGAAGTATATATAGATTTTCTATCTTGGAGAACAAGTACATGGTAGAAAAACGGAGTACGAAAGATATCTTGGTGTCTTGTGCCCACCAGGGGACGCTTCCTAGGAGTTTATTTATTTCCAAAATTCTAAAATATTCCAAAACTAACAAAACATATTTTTGCAGATTTTTCGGAGTCTGTTTACTTACTGTATCACGTACTTCCTTATTTTCATGATTATGGAGTGTTCCAAAAGGACTCTTTTATGTGCTCTTCCGGTGTCAAAGTTTGATAATATTAAGTTCAACATTAATAGGCGTACCTGAGATATAATGCTTTATTCGTTGCCCATTGACAACCTTCGGGTTAGTACCTTCGGAGTTATTTACTTTGATGGCTGCAGATCGATAAACCTCCTCGATGACATATGGGCCTTCCCATTTTGAGAGTAGCTTCCCTGCAAAAAATCTAAAACGAGAGTTGTACAAAAGAACATATTCTCCAACTTTAAACTTGCACTTTTCAATTCTTTTGTCATGCCATCTTTTAACTTTTTCATTGAGTAACTTTGCATTTTCAAAAGCTTGGGTTCTCCATTCATCTAGGGATCTTATATCAAATAACCTCTTTTCACCAGCAATTTTGAAATCATAGTTGAGTTCTTTAACTGCCCAATATGCTTTATGTTCTAACTCAAGAGGCAAATGACAAGCTTTTCCATAAACATTTTATAGGGAGACATACCCATAGGATTTTTATATGATGTTCTGTAAGCCCAAAGTGCGTCATCTAATTTCTTAGACCAATTCTTCCTGGACCTATTAACAGTCTTTTGCAAAAATAATTTTATTTCTCTATTGCTAAGTTCAACTTGACCACTAGACTTAGGATGGTAGGGTGATGCAATTCTATGGTTAACATCATACTTAGCAAGTATCTTACGGAAAGCACCATGAATAAAGTGTGAACCACCATCAGTCATTAAATATCTAGGGACTCCAAACCTTGGGAAAATAACTTCCTTAAGCATTTTAATAGAGGTGTTGTGATCAGCACTACTAGTTGGAATAGATTCTACCCATTTAGTAACACAATCAACAGCAACCAAAATATGTGTATACCCATTAGAGGAAGGAAAAGGTCCCATGTAATCAATTCCCCAAACATCAAATGGTTCAACAACAAGTGAATAACTCATAGGCATTTCTTGACGCTTACCGATATTACCTATTCTTTGACATTCATCACAAGAAGAGACAAACTTAAGGGCATCCTGGAAGAGAGTAGGCCAATCAAATCTAGATTGCAATACCTTGTGAGCAGTTCTATCTCCAGCGTGATACCCTCCATAAGCCTCGGAGTTACTTTTCTGCAGGATTTGTCCCTGTTCATGCTCACGTACACAACATCTAATAATACCATCTGCTCCTTTATAAAGATGTGGGTCATCCCAAAAGTAATGTCTTAAATCATAGAAGAATTTTTTATTTTGTTGTATGTAAAGCTAGGTGGTAAATATTTAGCAAAAATGTAATTAGCATAGTCAGCATACCAAGGAGTACTACTAGTAACATTTATTGCAGCTAAATGCTCATCAGGAAAACTATCATCAATGGGTAGTGGGTCATCAAGCACATTTTCAAGCCTAGACAAATTATCAGCTATGGGGTTGTAAGTGCATCTAGTGCCACCCCTAGTTGGTTTTGGAGTATTGACGACAAACTTGGTTGAGGGACTAATGTGTTTGTGAGAATTGTAGGATAACACAGGTAGTAGTCCCATATTGATTAGGTTTACCCCCCAGAGATGACCCCTAAAAATGTGAGAAGACATTGAAGACAATGGTGGCCTGTGAAGATATTCACAATGAAGATTGTGACATGAGAAGACATTCACGTGAAGATTATGGAGTGCGAAGACATAGTTGTTTCGTAGCTTCCTTTTCTTATTTGTTGAGTCATAGGAACCACCGTACTGTTAAGTGGGGTCCAAGTGAACAATGTCAGAGTGACTGATGTGATGCTCAACCAAATCCTATGTCTTCAAGCGAAGACAATGAGAGCAAATCTTATCGAGAGCTGGATGAGTCAGCTTTACTTGTAGCCCAAGTCAAGTTGTCGTGTGTGTTTGAAATCTGACCGTTGGACACGTCTCAGTTCCTTAGTGACCCAGGGTCATTTCAGACAAATCAGGTCGGGTTGCCTCCTAGCTATAAATAGCCCACCCCTACACCATAAATTGGTGGCTGCTCAGAGTTCGTGCACGGCTTTTGTCGTTTGAGAGCAACCCACCTCCGAAGCATTTGAGAGAGAGAGAGATCCTTGCGAGGACAAAGCCCTAAATACCCAGGGCCAAAGAGTGTTCGGCATCACTGAAGTCTTTCTGTCTGCGTGACCTAAAGACTTGTTACACTTGAGGACTATGCATCCTCCAGCCGGTTAGGCATCACGTTCTGAGCATCCAAGAGTCATTGTGGATCGCCGGTGAACGAAGTCTGTGAAGGTTGGGATATCTAACTTGAATACTTACCAGAGAGATTGGGTGAGGACTGGGTGTCCTTAGCTCAAGGGGAATAATGTGAAGACTCGGTCTTTTGAGTTAAATTGCAGCCTCCCTAACCAGACGTACAGTTGTCACAGCAACTAGAACTGGTCTACCAAATCTTTGTCTTTGTTGGTGTCAAAACCGGCCGATCTCGGGTAGGGGGTCCCGAACTGTGCATCTGAGGATCGAAGGTAATAGGAGGCAGGGGACACGATGTTTACCCAGGTTTGGGCCCTCTTAATGGAGGTAATACCCTACTTCCTACTTGATTGACTTTGATGAGTATAGGGGTTACAAGAGTTGATCTACCTCGAGATCGTAATGGCTAAACCCTAGATGTCTAGCCTGTATGATTGTGATTTCCTCTATGGACTAAACCCTCCAGTTTATATAGACACTGGAGGGACCTAGGGTTGTACAGAGTCGGTTTACAAAGAAAGGAATCTTCACATCCGAATGCCAAGCTTGCCACCCACGTAAAGGAGAGTCCCACCCGGACACGGGGGAAGGCCCTTCGATCTTGTATCTTCTTGGCCCATCAGTCCGGCCCATATCACATAGCCCGGACGCCCGGGGACCCCCTAGTCCAGGACTCCCTCAGTAGCCCCTGAACCAGGCTTCCATGATGATGTGTCTGGCGCGCAGATTGTCTTCGGCATTGCAAAGCGGGTTCCTCCTCTGAATACTCCAAAGCAGTTGGTCAAAAGAACTATGTCCGGCTCTGTATACCCGTCACAACCCTAAACCACAAGGGCAAAATACATAAACAAAATAAACCGTGTCTACTGGCAGTTTTTTCGGCGAGACATTATGCTCTGGCTTATTATTATTTTCAAACCTTTTTTCAGCCTCTCGCCTCGTATTTTGAGGCACTGTCCTTATTGACATGTCTTGTCAAAGCAGAGATCGTGTCCCCTTATTACGGGATTCTCATCAATACAGGTTTGGGTAATCCAACCGTGTCATTAGCGCGACCCCTTGGGAATAGGCAAGTTTTAAGGCTCGTGGGGGGGACACTTGATATTCACTGCCTTTATAAGGAGATAAGGACCCATCTTTTTACCCCACGCCTTCTTCCTCCTCAGCCTATCCGCCCTCAAGTTCTAGCACCCGAGTTCAATTCCTTCCGTCCCCAGCAAAGACTCCAGCCATGTCCGGATCTGGCGCTCAAGGCAAGTGGATGGCCTCCTCCATCACGGAGGAGAACATCAAGGAACTCCGGGAAGCGGGGTACCTGGCCGCGGAAATCGCCCACTAGCTTCCTGCCAAAAAGCAGATCATCCCCACTCCGGAACCCAATGAGTGGGTCGTATTTATCCCCAACTTTCTCCGCGGACTAGGGTTCCCTCTCCACCCTTTCATCCGCGAGCTCATGTTCTACTATGGGCTAGACTTCCATGATCTAGCCCCAAATTCCTTCCTCCACATATCGGCGTTCATCGTCGTGTGTGAGGCGTTCCTCCGCATACCCCCCACCCCCACTTTGGATTATGGCTCAAGGTCTTCAATGTGAAGCCAAAAATGGTGGACGGACAACACACGGAGTGCGGCGGCGCCATGGTGAGCAAGCTCCCCAACGTCACTTGGCCCCAGGGTGCCTTCATGGAGACCGTGAAGGGATGGCAGCATGTGTGGTTCTATCTCAATGAACCTCGCGGCGCCACATCGGCTGCCACTCCTGGGTTCAAATCTGGGCCTCCAATGCAGCTCACATCGTGGGTTAAGAAGGGTCTGGACTGGGCATCGTCTGACGAGGTGACGATGTTGCAGAAGCGCGTCAAGGGCATGATAGAGAAGAAGACCGGCCTTGCCGGTGTGATCCAGGTGATGCTTTTTCGCCAGATTCTCCCCTGCCAGCGCCGAACTCTCCATATGTAGGAATTCAATCCGGCCGACCCCAGGACCCTGCAGCACTTCTTCGGCACGAAGCACGAAGAAATCTGGAAGCTGCTTTTCAGGGCCCAAAAGTCATGGCCGGGAACGACCGAAGACCTCGGCCTCGACTAAGCTCACCCGGCCACTCTAGTAAGTTTTCAAATTTCCAAACATAACCTCTACTGGTAGATTTGAGGAGTAACAAAGATGAACGAATTCGAAAACACTCCGTTAGGAAAGAGGAACAAGGAAGAACAAATTCGGACAGCACTCCGGTTGAAAAGAGATGCAAGGCTTGATAAGATGAAAAGAACTTGAGCAAAGGACACAACACTCCGGATAAATGGATAAACACGAGAAGAACACGATCCTCACAACTTGAGATGATGAGAGAAGAGAGAAACATCACAATGCATCCGTAAGAAGAAGGAATATATATCATTGAAATAGAAGAATGGATAAGAAAATGCCAGCTTCTGCCAGAATTGAGCTTGAAAAAGGTATCCTTAGGAGAAGGGTCGAACGTAGTTGTTGGAAAACCCACAACAAAAAGAACAAGGTTGTAGTGGACTTATGGAAAACATCTCAAAACTAAGAGGTGAAAATTCTGCCACTAACGGTAAACAATAGATTGGATTGACATCAACAAGGAGACGAGAAACTTATCTCGCCGGGAGGATAAATGAAGAACTTGGGTCATTTATGAGCACCATAAATAGCAACAATCCTTAGGGAAGGCTTTACGTGAAACATGACACAAGATAACTCCAACGAAGAGATTTGTGGATTTAACATATCTCATTCTTGACAACATGTGAATCATGAAACACGAACTCAAATTATCAAGAATGACATAACACCACCTCAAAGATAAGATAGGAAGAACTGCACTTAGAAATGCAAGAAGAAGAATGCTTGAACTCCTCTGAAAAGAATCTTGATGAACACCTCGAGAAGGAATTAAATCTTTGATGAGCCATCATATAGAGCCTCCATGAAGAACTCCAGTAACAAAAGGATGATCAACAAAAGGAAAGAGAAGTTGAAAACACAAGGTGATGCCTTGCGATGATTTAGATGGAGCTTTGCGACGAGATAAGTGAAAATTTGGAACTCCGGATTAAAGATAAGCATCTCGAACCGAGAATGTGATATGATGAACCACTTCGGAAAGAAGAATTAGATCACTTGGATGAAACAATAATAAGAATTACGTTATGCCTATCCTTCACCAATTAAATTGATGACAAGCAATGGATTGCAAACAACTTATTCTTGTTGAAAGGATTAAGATAGATATGGCGCAAACTTGAGAAGGTCTTCAACGATCCACCGGTAGAATTTGGAAAGCACGAATGCATTGATATGATAAACGAAGGAAGAAGAATCTTGGAAGAACCATCGTAAGAATTTAAAATGATTGAAGAAAAGATAAAGAAGCACCGGGAAGGATTAGAGAACAAGTGAACATACTTGAGGGGATTTAGATACAAATGAACGAATAAATCACGAACTGATTAGAGAATACTTGAATGATGCACCAGTAAGATTTGGAGAACGAGAGCTGAAAGCTGGAACGAATAAATCTGAGATGATGGGCTCCAGATGATCAAACTGAAAAGACTCCTGAATTGCTCCGAAAGATGAAAAGAATTGTCACAATCGAAAACAATTATGAGAGGATGGCATCAAGCTAACATCATGAATCTTTGAGAGAACGGATAAAATTTGGAGGAAAAATTCTTCTTCGGTCTTCAAATGTTGAGAATGACGACAAGAAACACCACCATGAGTTGTTGAGGCACTCCCAAATAGAAATTAGAAAGGTTGAACCAACGATGAAAAGAATTTGACCGATCTTGGAGAAATACATATGACTGATGATAATTCAATCTTACGTCAAACTTGGAAAAATAATTTGAGAGTAACTCCGGGAAGATTAGAAGAGTCAGGTAAGATCCTGGGTAAAAACATGTGGGTTAGGGCCCACTCAAAATAAACACTGTTGAAGAGATTGCTTGAAAAGATAGATTGCACCGGTTGAATTAAATGGCTTGAATGAGATACCAATCTTGAAAGAGCTTGAATGAATGCAGAGTGGAAACACGAATCTTCGAGATATCTTGAACACTCCGGAACAATTGAATAGCGAGAGGTGAATGATAAAGAGGTGCAACGGCATGGGAAAGAATTTGGAACGAGGCAAAGAATATGATCAACAAAGCTTGAATTGAAACCACCGGAGAAGAAAAGAATGAGGAATGACGAACTTGAAGCTTCCTTAGCCTCTTCCTGAGAATCACCGGATAAGAACATTGATGGAAAAGAATGGAGGGACTTCACAACCATAAGATGGATACTCGATTAAGAGATCTGAGTCCTTGAAGAAAAAGGGTGGGAGGGTGGGAAAACAAAGGCAACTTGGAACGGATGAAGCAAACACCGTTGAGAAGAACTGATAATTGATCTTGCGAATGTTGAAGTGATCGGATCCACTTGAAGAGAGACACACCGGTTGAAAAGGATTGGCATGACAATCTCGACGATCAAGAAGGATTAGTATTCACATAGAAATGTGATAACACCACTTAGGAAAGGTATGGAATCAACACTTGACTTCGAAGCAACTTGAATACCACAATGAAAACAAAACAAAGGATTGGCTTGCAAAATAAGCCGGAACAAACATATGATAGACATTTCGTCCGAAGTTTTTGTGGTGGGGCCCACACGGGCTCGATCGTACAACACCATCATGTACAAGGCAGTGCACATGACATACGAAGCGTCCCCGAGTCAGCATAGCCAAGGACTCTTTAAGACACAACGAGACCACTGTAAAACCAACCGTGGATAGGCGGACCACTAGACGTCGAACCCCAATCTCATATCATGCATCTGTCAGAAAGATATCATAGTAGCTACTTGAATTCCCACTTATAAACTCCCAAAACTTTCTGGTTATGCAATCAGGTGTTGGGGATACAGGGGAAGCATTATATCTCACCAAAACTAGCAAATCCTACATCCAGCTGTCTCCATCCTTCAACACATAACCAAGAAACCTTCGGAAATCATTTACCTCAACCTTCAAAAAAGCATCATTATACGAGTTATGGCAATACTCCTGAACTCCCGCCCCAGTACTGGGTGGCGCCGAGGTTATCTCACCAACACTGCATAAAAGAGATTTTTTATGTTGACGGAACTCAGGTATTCCAGAACTGCAACGATAAAATTGTGACGACAACACCTCAGAGCTCAACTCCCCGGGACACTGCCACAACCCCTAAATGTCAGGAGGCACCAAGAACAATGTTCTCGTCACAACACCATCAGAACGATTCCAAGATACCCGCGTGATCCTAAAAAAAATAGTGAAATTTGAGAAGAGAAGAGTCAAAACTCTACGTCAGGAGGCCTCACCAGAGCGATGAAGGGACTGAGGAGTAAAAAGAATCCTACTCGCCGATATATATAATCCTAAAAGACTCAAAACATTTTTCTAGACTCAACAATGCCAGCGATTCGATCAAGCAGGGGGCTCCTAAGTCGGGGAAGGCTCTGATTACCAACATGTAACACCCACGATGTGGCTATATCTCCCACGTGTCGGAGCACGACTTAGAGGCATAACCGCATTGTAGGCATGTCGCAAGAGGGGTAATCTTTACACATCCCATGTACTAAATAAGAAAGAGATAAAGAGTTGGCTTACAATCGCCACTTCACACAATACATGAATATAGCATTACATCATCCAGAATACAATCAAGGTCGAACTACAGAACCAAAATAAAAGAAGACCACCCCTAATGCTAGATCCCCGATCGCCCCAACTGGGATCCACTACTAATCAATTGGAAACAAAACAACACAACGAACAAGATCTTCCTCGAGCTCCTCCTTGAGCTGGGTTGCATCACCTGCAACTGGTATCATCGGCACCTGCAACTTGTTTTGGAAGTAATTTGTGAGTCACGGGGACTCAGCAATCTCACAGCCTCGCAATCAAGACTATTTAAGCTTATGGGTAGGAAAGGTTAGTGAGGTGGAGCTGCAGCAAACACTAGCATATATGGTGGCTAACTTACGCAAATGAGAGCGAGGAGAGAAGCAAAGCATGGTCGTGAACTAGAAGTGATCAAGAAGTGATCCTGAAACTAGTTACGTTCAAACATAACTCCAAAACCGTGTTCACTTCCCGGACCCCACCGAGAAGAGACCATCACGGCTACACACGCGGTTGATGCATTTTAATTAAGTTAAGTGCCAAGTTCTCTACAACCGGACATTAACAAATTCCCATCTGCCCATAACCACGAGCACGGCTTTCAAAAGTTCAAAACCATGCAGGGGTGTCCCAACTTAGCCCATCACAAGATCTCACGGTCAACGAAGGATATTCCTTCTCCCAGGAAGACCAGATCAGACTCGGAATCCCGGTTACAAGACATTTCGACAATGGTAAAACAAGACCAGCAAAGCCGCCCGGATGTGCCGACAAATCACGATAGGAGCTGCACATATCTCGTTCTCAGGGCACACCGGATGAGCGCTCCATATAGCTAAAACCAAACCTCGAGTTTCTCCGAGGGGGCGCTGCAAAGGACTCTAGTTTGGACCAACACTCAGAGGAGCACTGGCCCGGCGGGGTTAAAATAAAGATGACCCTCGGGCTCTGGAAACCCAAGGGAAAAAGGCTAGGTTGTTAGTGCAAATGTAAAAAACCAAGGTTGGGCCTTGCTGGAGGAGTTTTATTCAAGGTGAACTATCAAGGGGTTCCCATTATAACCCAACCGCGTAAGGAACGCAAAATCAAGGAACATAACACCGGTATGACGGAAACTAGGGCAGCAAGAGTGGAACAAAACATCAGGCATCAGGCCAAGCCTTCCACCCTTTACCAAGTATATAGATGCATTAAATAAATAAGAGATATTGTGATATCCCAACAAATATCCATGTTCCAACATGGAACAAACTCCATCTTCACCTGCAACTAGCAACGCTATAAGAGGGGCTGAGCAAAGCGGTAACATAGCCAAACAACGGTTTGCTAGGACAAGGTTGGTTAGAGGTTTGACATGGCAATATGGGAGGCATGATATAGCAAGTGGTAGGTATCGCGGCATAGGCATAGCAATAGAGCGAGCAACTAGCAAGCAAAGATAGAAGTGATTTCGAGGGTATCGTCATCTTGCCTGCAAAGTTCTCAGAGATGACGGAAGCTTGAACCTCGTAAGCGTACTCAACTGGTTCCTCAATCACGTACTCGTCTCCCGGATCTACCCAAGGTAAGAACACAAGCAAAGAGAACCACAATCAACCACGGTGCAATGCGCAAGCAACATGATGCAAAACATGGTATGATATGCGGGATGTGATATGCAATGCATATGCATGCTCCGGAAGGAAAACATTGAACCAGGCCTCAACTTAGCAAACCAAGAGTGCCGCTGGAAAGATGAGACGATTTCGGTCGAAATCGATATAAAGATCACCGGAATCGGATGCACGGTTTGCAAATGGCAAGCAAAACAAGAATGGCACAATTATGCAATTAACAGCACGATGCCATCTAGAATGCAACAAGAAACTAAGCTACTACACTCCAACATAGCAACAAAGCACATGGCAGTGACCTACTCAAGATGCTTGACAAAATATGAACACTGAGCTACGGCTAAATGACACAAGAGCAGGTTCAACCAAGCATGGAAAAAGTGGAAACGATAACATCATCACAGACTTAGTGAAGATAACAACATGTAAGGAATTAACATCAGGTAGTAATGTTTAGAGCAAGGTAACAACATGCTACAGGAACATATCATGGCAAAACAAGGCATGGCCTGAATCCACTCAAAGCATATAACAAAAGTCCCTTACTGACCATAAGCCAAAAAGGGCACAGAAAATATGATGGCACCCATGTAAACATACCAAGATTCGTTAACGGATTCAGACTTTGCAGAAAACTGGATATGGCATAAACAGAATTATGAAGGCATATTTGCGAGCTCGATGCACTCACCACAAGGCATTGCATGACAAACTAAGCGTACACCCAGCAAGAAGACATGATCAAGAAGCTAAACATGGTAAGAACAATCTCATCGCATGCATGGATCAACTACAACAACCTTGGCAAAATTGATTAACACGTAAACAATCTGCCAGGAACATTTTATAGCAAAAGTAGAGCAAGATTGAGTCATGCTAGGGTACTCCATGATTGTAAACAAAGACATGGATGGATACAACATAACAATATCTCAAAATCATCCTTACGGAACATGCTCAAAAGAGGCAGTGATCAATCTGTAGCAACATGAATACATGGCATAAAAATAACATCAGGGAAATGACTTAGAAGAATTCTAAGTCCCTGAAATCAGCAACATCATGAGAGCTACTTTGCATGCTTGTGCTAGTTACCACATTGATCACAAAAATACATGGCATACACTCCTGAAAATATGGCATGGCATATAACAAAACACATGTAGAGCTCATGCCCATATGCAGCACACAATAATCATGGCAAAAATGACAAATCCTCATAATCTGATAAGAATCAGGATCTAACATTATGTAGCACTCTTGCAACATCAATTAGGGCATCAAGATGGACTCAAACAAGCATGGTGCAATGGAACAAAATGGAGAGGACATCAAGATGAATATTTTGGTATATCATACATGCATAACGGAGCTACGGATGATGAGATATGGCACGATGAAGATGGCACCAGAATGTAGGAAATCGGGGACTTAGTGGAAAAAATCACCTCCGCGAAAAGCGGGATGGAGAGAAGCGGGACGAAGAGATCCGGGATCGGGGCGCCGTTTGGTTAGTGGACTTGGTTGATCTCGTCTAGGGGCAGGTCAATGCCGGCGGTGAGCTCCTCCAGCAACGACGCGGATGTCGAGGAGGTCGAGGAGGAGGGACGCGGTCGCCGGGGTGCGGCATCGGTGAAGGGCGGCCCAGGGCCGCGGAGCATGGCTGGCGGATCCTGGGCGTCGGCGCTCGGGAAGGAGCTCCGCGGGGAGCAGGGCGGCAGACGGGGTGAGGCGCGGGGAGGCGCGGTGGTGGCAGCGCAGCGGAGGCGGGGAAGGGCGGCGGGGACACACGGGGGTGCGGCGGCGGGGGTTGGCGCTGGTGAGCGGCGACGGAGCCAGGGCGGCCACGGGCGGAGGGAGATCCCAGGCGCGGGCTCCGGCGCTGGGCCCGCGGGGGCCGGAGACGCGCCTGGCGGGCCTCGGCAGCATGAGGGACGGCGGCGGTGACGACGTGGCGAGGTGGGATTGGTCCGGCGTGGCGGCGCGGACACGTCCAGCTCGAGATGGACATGTCCGGCGGGAGGAGGTGGAAGAAGGCTAGGGTTTCATCCAAAATTTCGGGGAGATGCACATATATATAGGTAGAGGGAGCTAGGAGAGTCCAAATGAAGTGCGGTTTTCGGCCACGCGATCATGATCGAACGACCGAGAGGGTGGAGAGGGTTTGGATGGGTTTTGGGCCACTTTGGAGGGGTGTTGGGCTGCAACACACACGAGGCCTTTACGGTTACCCGGTCAACCGTTGGAGTATCAAACGAACTCCAAATGGAACGAAACTTGACAGGCGGTCTATCGGTGGTGAACCAAGGCAGCTTGGAAAATCTTGGTCCAATCCAAGAACGTTCAACACCCGCACACGGAAAGAGGCAAAAGGAGGGCGCCGGAGGACATAGGAGTGCCGGATTGCAAAACGGACAACGGGGAAAGTGCTCGGATGCATGAGACGAACATGTATGCAAATGAGATGCGCATGATGACATGATATGAAATGCATGACACGCAAAAAAATGACAAGGCAACAACAGTGAATAACTGGAAGACAACTGGCGTAACGGTCTCGGGGCGTTACAGCTATTTTACTGCCGCACGGCTACGCCGCTTTTCACCTTGGTTTAGGATCCTTTGAGAGGATCGATAATCGAGCATGTATAAGGGGCCTAGAAGGGGGCCCTTATTAGCTCCAAAAATTGATGCGGGCTATAAAGAACCTAAAAAAATAAGAAGAAAAAGGTGGAGCAATATGTAGGTCCGGATAGGGTCAAGCCGTATCGTGGACCCTATTTTTAGCATGCCTCCGTCCTTGCCCACGGTATTTTTAACGCATAGTTATGCACACGCGGTACATGTGCCACTATCAGGCTAGGGCTTTGGCAGAGGTCGCATTGCTAATCCAGCTCTTGATGAGCCAAACTGTCATTCTGCAGGGTAGACCGGACTCGTTTAACAGTGTCTGGGGGCTTGACTGCCAGTGTGGTTTTCGGCCTAGCGAGGCCACCCTGCACCTCGGCTGTGAGGGCCACGGTATACTCCTCTGTATGGAGGGAGCGCTCCATGTTTCCATTGACTATGATAATGCCACGTGGTCCAGGCATTTTGAGCTTAAGATAAGCGTAGTGCGGGACTACGTTAAAACGGGCGAAAGCAGTTCGTCCGAGTAGTGCGTCATAGCCACTTCGGAATGGGACAATGTCGAAGATCAAGTATTCACTCCGGAAGTTATCTGGTGAGCCGAAGAAGACTTCTAGCATTATGGATCCTGTGCAATAGGCCTCTATGTCGAGTATTACCCCTTTAAAGGTGGTTTTAGTGGGCTTCATCCTTGATGGATCAATGCCCATTTTACAGACGGTGTCCTGATAAAGAAGATTGAGACTGCCGTCGCCATCCATAAGGACTCGTGTGAGGTGGAATCCGTCAATAATTGGATCGAGGACCAATGCAACCGATCCCCCATGACAGATACTGGTTAGATGGTCTCTGCGATCGAAGGTGATTGGGCAGGCTGACCATGGATTAAATTTTGGGGCGACTGGCTCTAAGGCATAGATGTCCCTTAACATGCGCGTGATGAAGCTATGTACCTAGGGTAGGGTCATGGATCTGATCAGATACCCTCCCCAAGGACATCTCTTAAAGAACCAGAAGCAGTCGAAGAAAAATCATCGTCCACTCAACCATAAAGCCATGTTCCACTCGACAGTCTTGAAGACACTCGAGCATACGAACAACCACTCGACTACCAGAAGACTAAGAGCCACTCACTCTGCAACGGTCGGGATTTAAGTCATAGCTTTAATGGTCATTTATGTACTTTTGTTACAGGCGTTACCAGTAATGGCTCTACCTTTATGTACCTTAAACCCTTTGTAACTGAGGGCGGGAGGGGTCTGGCGAACTCTATATAAGTCACCCCCCTCCTCAGGGACAAGGGTTCGGACCCCATGTAACTCACACACATATAATCCAGTCGACCGCCTCCGGGCTCCGAGACGTAGGGTTGTTACTTCTTTCGAGAAGGGCCTGAACTCGTAAAACTCGCGTGTACAACTCCTCCATAGCTAGGATCTTGCCTCTACATTCCTACCCCCCCCCCCATTCTACTGTCAGACCTAGAACCACGACAGTTGGCGCCCACCATGGGGCAGGTGTCTTAGCGACTTGTTGGAGAGGTTGCAATTTTTCCGATCCCCTTCATCATGGTTTCAGGCGGAGTTTTGGCTGAAGGCCGCGAGATTCGTCTCAGCGCGCTCGTGTTTGTCGCCGATGACTCCGCTTGGCTTCAGGAGGCTCCACTCGACGTCGACGCACTCCCCGCCCGCGGAGCAACGCACTTTCACGCGTGCATCCGCGACGTCCTCCTATGGCAGCCGTCGACCCAATATCAGTCGGCTCCTATAGCTTTTCCCTCCCTGCGCCCCGCCGGAGAAAGCGTTCCGGTCGGTCGAGGCTTCAGCGGTGGGTGAAGCATGTGGTGGCTCGCCAGTCGGCCACCCCTCAAGTCGCGGCAATCGAGCCCGACGAAACCCTCTACGGCCTGTTCGATCTGTCGTCTGGCTCCATAGAGACCGCATCCGAGTGCGACAGTAGCGACCCAGCAGCGGAAGTTTTGATGGTCAATGGACCACACAGTCCTCCTGGCTTCACCCGTGAAGATGGAGGCGATGGGGGCGGCGATCCGTCGTGTATTCATGAAGAGTACCGCCCTGAACCCCTCTCTTTGCAGCGGAGAGGAGAACTTCACCATCGGAACATGGATGCACTTCACACTCCTATCGTTGGAGAAACCCCTGAGGCCCAGGCCTTGGAGGAGGCGCGCTTGGCCAACTTGGCTGAGCACACTCGACTGGAGAATCTCCAGCGCGCACTCGATGAGCGTGCTCGACAGCGTGCTCCCGAATCCAGTCGACGTCAACTTTTTCCGCCTCCGACTCAGGTATACCAAACTCCGATCTAGAATCTCGCAGCTGCAGCCCGGATAGCGGATTCGATCCAACCTTCCCAGTCAGAAGCTGGTCGAGGTCTAGTGCAGATCCGGGCCTTGCTCCGTGCGGCGGGAGAGAAGAATACAACAGTATCTCAGTCGCGGAATAAGATCCATAGCAGATCCGTGGTTGCGTACACAGTTCAGTCGGCTCACAGCCCACGATCACCCCCGAGGCGTGAGGGATGTGGAGATCGACGAGATTAGTACAGAAACCGTGAGCAGTATGATCACCGAGTCGATCGCGATGATCGTCGTCGAGTGCCCACGCCTCCCCCAAGGAGTGGGTCATACGTGCCTCGGCAACATGATGACAGGCGCCCTCATAGTATGGTGCGAGGGATTCAAGTCGACCCCAGAGAACCAGGCTTTGATGCAAAATCTATTCTCGTTCAGGGCTTGGTCGACAGAAACAGGGCTCACCAAGAAGGTCATGACAGAGATCTACCAACCAGCAGCAGGGTGCATGTCTCAGGTCCAGAGTGCTTCAGCAGAGCCATCAGGGCTGCAGTGATTCCCCCCAACTTCAGGTTGGCAACTGGAGTCAGTAAGTTCACTGGTGAGTCCAAGCCAGACACTTGGCTTGAAGACTACCAAGTGGCTGTCCAGATTGGTGGCGGCAATGATGAAGTGGCCATGAAACACCTTCCTCTGATGTTGGAGGGCTCGGCTAGAGCATGGTTGAATCAGTTAGCACCTAGTAGTATTTACACTTGGGAAGATCTTGCCCAAGTATATGTCAGAACATTCGAAGGTACTTGCAAACGGCTGGCAGGGTTGACCGAATTACAGTGTTGCATTCAGAAACCGAATGAGACTTTGAGGGATTATATCCAGAGATGGATCACATTGCACCACACGGTGGAGAATGTGTCTGATCATCAGGCAATTTGTGCCTTTAAAGAAGGCGTCAAGTATCGGGAGTTGAATCTGAAATTCATTCGGACAGGAGATATGACTCTGACTCGGATGATGGAAATTGCCACCAAGTATGCCAACGGTGAAGAAGAAGACCGACTCCGGAGTGGCAAGCACAAAACAGTTGCCCATGAAACCAGAGGAGGAAACTCCAGTCGGAAGCAGAAGCGCAAAGCCGAGCTAGCCGCTCCTGGTGAAGCCTTAGCCGTGACTTAAGGAAAGTTCAAGGGGAAGCCCAAGGGACCGTGGAACCCCAAGAAAGTAAAAGATCACGATGGAAATGATGTGTTGGATTTTCCATGCCACATCCACACCAAAAAAGATGAAGAGGGTAATTTCATTTACCCAAAGCATACCACTCGGCAGTGTCGACTCCGAATCCAACAATTCCGAGAGAAACAGCCCAAGGAAAAGGAGAAAGAAGCAAACAAGGTTGAGGATGAGGAAGAGGATGACGATGGTTATCCCCATGTGAATTCCACTCCGATGATTTTCGCAGACGTTGAGAGTAAAAGTCGATTGAAAGTCATCAACAGAGAAGTGAACATGGTCGCTCTGGTGACACCCAGTTATTTGAAGTGGTCCCAGACTGCCATTACGTTCGACCAGTCCGATCACCCAACGCACATAGCCACCCCTGGGAGGCAAGCGTTGGTGGTCGACCCAGTAGTCGAAGGCACCCGACTGACTAAGGTTCTGATCGATGGTGGCAGTGGCCTGAATATACGGTATGCAAAGACGTTGAAAGGAATGGGCATTCCGATGTCCAGACTCAGTGAAAGTAATATGAGTTTCCACGGGGTCATTCCTGGCAAGAAGGTTGCATCACTTGGCCAGATTGCTCTCCACGTGGTTTTCGGTGATTCCAAGAATAATGGCAAAGAAAAGTTGACATTTGAAGTTGTGGATTTCCAGAGTGCCTATCATGCTATTCTGGGCAGGCCAGCCAATGCACATTTTATGGCTCGACCATGTTACGTGTACCTCAAATTGAAGATGCCTGGTCCCAACGGAGTGAGCACTATCACTGGTAGTCGGAAGAAGGCGGAAGAGTGCTTCCAGAAGGGCTCAAAGATCGCCGACGCACAGATGGCTATAGTAGAATTGCAGGAATATCAAAAAAATGTAGATCCGAGTGATTTGTTGCGAGCCAAGAAGCCCGCCACGGATTCAGCATTCCAGTCGTCTGGCGAAACAAAGTCGATTCACATTCACGTGACGGACCACAATACTGCTCCGACTCACATTTCAACAACACTCGACTCCAAATAGGAAGAAGCGCTCACCCAGTTCCTCCGTGAGAACTGGAACATCTTTGCATGGAAACCTTCGGACATGCCAGGTGTTCCCAGGGGACTGGCTGAGCATCGTTTGCGAGTCAACCCAAAAGTGAAACCAGTCAAAGAACATCTTCGACGATCCATCGTACAGAAGAGGAAGGCAATCGGTAAAGACGTGGCTCGGCTTTTGGCAGCTGAGTTTATCCGTGAGATTTACCACTCCGAGTGGTTAGCTAATGTTGTCATGGTCCCAAAGAAGGGCGACTCACTTCGCATGTGCATCGACTTCAAACATATCAATCGGGCCTGCCCGAAAGATCACTTTCCTCTCCCTCGCATCCACCAGATAGCCAACTCGACTGCGGGGTGCGAGCGTTTGTCCTTTTTGGATGCCTACTCCGGGTACCACCAGATCCGTCTGTACGGACCCAACGAAATAAAAACAGCTTTCATCACCCCATTTGGGTGCTTCTGTTATGTCACTATGCCATTCGGTTTGAAGAACGCTGGAGCCGCATTCATGCGGATGATCCAGAAGTGCCTGCTCACTCAGATCAGTCAGAATGTGGAAGCGTACATGGATGACATTATGGTCAAGTCATGTAAAGGTTCTAACCTACTGGCTGACCTTGCTGAAACCTTTGCCAACCTCAGAAGGTGTGATATCAAGCTTAATCCATCAAAGTTCATGTTTGGAGTTCCGGGCGGAAAATTACTCGGTTTTCTTGTTTCCGAACGAGGGATCGATGCTAACCCAGAGAAAGTGGGTGCTATACTCCGGATGAGACGCCCTATGCATGTGCATGATGTCCAGAAGCTTACTGGTTGTTTGGCCGCCCTAAGTTGATTCATTTCTTGCCTCGGTGAAAAGGCACTGCCTCTTTACCGACTGATGAAGAAATCGGATAAGTTCGAGTGGACTCCTGAAGCTTATGCAGCATTTGTAGAGCTAAAAGCCCTGCTTTCCACCCAGCCGATGCTTGCCGCCCCGATCAGCAAAGAGCCTTTACTGCTTTATATAGCAGCCACTGGACAAGTCGTCAGTACAATACTTACTGTCGAGCGGGAAGAAGAGGGAAAAGCTTATAAAGTTCAGCGTCCGGTTTATTATATTTCTGAAGTTCTGACTCCGTCAAAGCAGAGATATCCACACTATCAGAAGCTTGTTTATGGGATTTACATGACCACGAAGAAGGTTGCACACTATTTCTCTGATCACTCTGTTACAGTCATTAGCGACGCTCCATTGTCGGAGATTCTGCACAACAGAGACGCAACAGGTCGAGTGGCAAAATGGGCGATTGAACTCCTTCCCTTAGATATCAAGTTTGAGGCAAAGAAAGCTATCAAGTCCCAAGAAGTGATAGATTTCCTCGCCGAGTGGATCGAACAACAACTACCAACTCAAGTTCACTCGGAGCACTGGACCATGTTCTTTGATGGATCCAAAATGCTAAATGGTTCTGGTGCTGGGGTGGTACTGGTATCTCCCCGAGGAGACAAGCTCAGATACGTCCTCCAGATTCACTTTGATTCCTCCAATAACGAAGCAGAATATGAAGCACTCCTATATGGGTTACGTATGGCCATTTCACTCGGCATCCGTCGCCTTATGGTTTACGGCGACTCAGATTTGGTGGTCAATCAAGTGATGAAAGAATGGGACGTTAGAATCCTAGCCATGAATGGTTACTGCAATGCGGTGAGGAAGTTGGAAAAGAAGTTTGAGGGGTTAGAGCTCCATCACATACCCCATCTGAAAAATCAAGCAGCCGATGACTTGGCAAAGATAAGTTCCAAGAGAGAAGCCATTCCCAGCAATGTGTTTTTGGAACATATTCACACACCGACAGTTCAGGAAGATCCTTTTACGGAAGAGCCCCCACAGCCAAAGAGCGCCACAGATCCGACTGAAGTCGAGGTCCCAGCTGTGGTCGACCTAATCATGGAGGTTCTGGTCATTACTCCCGACTGGATGGTGCCGTACATTGCGTACATCCTTAGGAAGGAACTCCCAGAGGATGAAGAAGAGGCTCGGCAGATCGTCCATCGATCCAAGGCCTTTACTGTGATAAGAGGAAAACTGTTCAGGGAAAGCGTGACTGGAGTCGGTCAGAGATGCATAACACCAGAAGAAGGTTGAATGATCCTCAACGACATCCACTCGGGGACCTGTGGTCACCATGCATCCTCTCAGGCCATCGTGGCTAAAGCATACCGAGCCGGATTCTATTGGCCACGAGCAAATGAAATGGCGAAAGATATAGTCGACATATGTGAAGGCTGCTAGTTTTACTCGGACATCTCTCACAAGCCAACGCCAGCCCTGAAGACCATTCCCCTCGTCTAGCCCTTTGCTGTTTGGGGATTGGATATTGTTGGGCCACTGAGAACTGGTAGGAGCGGCTTCACTCATGTGCTCGTGGCAGTCGACAAGTTTACCAAATGGATCGAAGGTAAACCTATCAAGAATCTTGAAGCCAGCACCGCTGTCAGTTTTATCAGAGAATTGACATTCAGATATGGAGTTCCACACAGCATCATCACTGACAATGGGTCGAACTTCGATTCTGATGAGTTTAGAGCTTTCTGCGCTTCTCAAGGCACACGAGTCGACTATGCTTCAGTCGCTCACCCGCAGTCGAACGGACAAGCAGAAAGAGCGAATGGCCTAATTCTCAAAGGACTGAAACCCCAACTGATGCGTGATCTCAAACACGCAGCAGGCGCTTGGGTCGATGAACTTCTGTCAGTTCTTTGGGGGTTGAGGACAACTCCCAATCGGTCGACTGGACGAACTCCTTTCTTTTTGGTCTATAGAGCCGAAGCTATTTTGCCAAGTGACCTGCTCCACAACGCACCCCGAGTCAAGCTCTTCTCCGAAGAGGAAGCAGAGCAGGCCCAGCAAGATTCAGTCGACCTCTTAGAGGAGGAAAGAGAGATGGCCTTGATCCGGTCGACCATTTATCAGCAAGACTTGTGTCGATTCCATGCCAGAAATGTGAGGGGTCAAACCTTTCAAGACAGAGACCTGGTTCTTCGAGTGGATCAACAGAAACCACACAAGCTCGCCCCGGCTTGGGAAGGCCCCTTCATCATCACCAAAGTTCTCCACAATGGACCATACCATCTTTACAGTGCTGAGCATCAGAAGGACGAGCCACGGGCTTGGAACGCGGAGCTTCTTCGCCCTTTTTATACTTAAGCACTCGTTCGAATAAAATGTAACAAGAAGTACCTTTGTAATTTGTTCGTCAAAGAGAAGAGCTTTTCCGTCTTCTAGCACTATTGTTGTTGTTTTTACTTACCTCCTAAATCCCCCAGTGGGCGGGCTTAGCCGCGAATCCGTTTCGCCTAAGTTCGAAAGAAAATCCTACCGAGTGATGAGCAAGCCTCTCACTCGGGAGGCTTAGCCGCAAATCCGTTTTGCCTAAGCTCAAAAGAAAATCCTACCGAGTGGTGAGCAATCCTCTCTCTCGGGGGCTTAGCTGCAGTCCAGTACTCGCCTAAGTTTGTAAAATCCTACCGAGTGGTGAGCAAGCCTCTCACTCGGGAGGCTTAGCCGTGAATCCGTTTTGCCTAAGCTCGAAAGAAAATCCTACCGAGTGGTGAGCAATCCTCTCACTCGGGGGCTTAGCTGCAGACCAGTACTCGCCTAAGTTTGTAAAATCTGACCGAGTGGTGAGCAATCCTCCCACTCGGGGGCTTAGCTGCAGTCCAGTACTCACCTAAGTTTGCAAAATCCTACCGAGTGGTGAGCAATCCTCTCACTCGGGGGCTTAGCTGTAGTCCAGTACTCGCCTAAGTTTGTAAAATCCTACCAAGTGGTGAGCAATCCTCTCACTCGGGGGCTTAGCTGCAGACCAGTACTCGCCTAAGTTTGTAAAATCCTACCGAGTGGTGAGCAATCCTCCCACTCGGGGGCTTAGCTGCAGTCCAATACTCGCCTAAGTTTGTAAAATCCTACCGAGTGGTGAGCAATCCTCCCACTCGGGGGCTTAGCTGTAGTCCAGTACTCGCCTAAGTTTGTAAAATCCTACCGAGTGGTGAGCAATCCTCCCACTCGGTGACTTAGCTACAGTCCAGTACTCGCCTAAGTTTGTAAAATCCTACCGAGTGGTGAGCAATCCTCCCACTCGGGGGCTTAGCTGCAGTCCAGTACTCGCCTAAGTTTGTAAAATCCTACCGAGTGGTGAGCAATCCTCCAACTCGGGGGCTTAGCTGCAGTCCAGTACTCGCCTAAGTTTGTAAAATCCTACCGAGTGGTGAGAAATCCTCCCACTCAGGGGCTTAGCTGCAGTCCAGTACTCGCCTAAGTTTGTAAAATCCTACCGAGTGGTGAGCAATCCTCCCACTCGGGGGCTTAGTTGCAGTCCAGTACTCGCCTAAGTTTGTAAAATCCTACTGAGTGGTGAGCAATCCTCCCACTCGGGGGCTTAGCTGCAGTCCAGTACTCGCCTAAGTTTGTAAAATCCTACCGAGTGGTGAGCAATCCTCCCACTCGGGGGCTTAGCTGCAGTCCAGTACTCGCCTAAGTTTGTAAAATCCTACCGAGTGGTGAGCAATCCTCCCACTCGGGGGCTTAGCTGCAGTCCAGTACTCGCCTAAGTTTATAAAATCCTTGTCCGCAAGGACGACGAGGTGCAGGTCGATCGTGGCCCTCTTCTCCGAGCTACGCCACAAATACAACGTATGCTCCATCCCTGTCCGCAAGGACGACGAGGCGCAGGTAGACCGCGGCCCTCTTCTCCGAGCTATGCCACAAATACAATGTACACTCCATCCTGGTCCGCAAGGACGATGAAGCGCAGGTCGACTGCAACCTTCTCCTCTAAGCTACGCCACATATACAATGGAGAAGACCCCAAAAGCAATTGCAAGTATACTCAAAAGCAATTCGGATAAATCCTAAAGTTCCAAGCAGCAAATCAAAAGTATTCGAGCATCAAGCCCGAAGGAGTTTAATGGTTACAGCAATCACTCAGCGTTCCAAGGCAAATTTAAGACGGATTCAAATCTCATAAGTTTGTTCACTCGGCAGGAGGAGGGCTGGCTGGTTCGATGAATTCGTCCAAGTCCATCCCATCCGCGGTCCGAGTGGCACCAGCAATGAAAGTCTCCATAGAGGACTGGAAGTCATGCCTTTTGGTGTTGGCGACCTTGATCGCCGCCACCTTGTCTTCACGGGCTTCCTTGCAGTGGACTCGTACCAAAGACAGCGCCACGTCAGCACCACACTGGGCGGAGGACTTCTTCCATTCTTGCACCCGATTAGGGACCTCGTCGAGTCGAGCCATCAGAGATTCCAGGTCATTTTGAAGCGTCGCCCTTGGCCAGAGCTATGAGTCGACTCGTGAGACTGCCACCTTCAGATGCGTGAGGTAACTTGTGACGCTGGCAACATGAGACTCCAGTCGGAGCACGTTCATGGCAGTTTCGTCGCAAACTGGAGAAGCGATAGGGTCCAGACCCGTCTCGACCCTTCCGGTTTCCTCGTCAAAGTCTTGACAGAATTATGCAGTCAAAATATTAGTGAGTCGACCAGACAAGATTCGTTTGCAAGCATCAACATAGTCGGTTTAAAAGAAGTACCTTCCAGCATAAGATAGAGCTTCTTGGCAAGAGTTCTCAGATAAGCTTCCGTGTCATTTCTCTTGTGGACCGCAGACTCCAGCTTTTCATTCAGGGCAATTTTATCCTTCTTCAGACGACTCACTTCTCGGTTAGACTCATTGAGACAGGACTTCAGCTTGTTCACCTCCCCTTCCAACGCCCCAACTGAAGCCAGCTTCTGGTCTGCAAGGGTAGTCTTATCCTGGGCTTCCTTCTGCGCAGCTACGAGGTCTGAGTCCTTTTTCTCCAAAGCCAACTTCATTTTCTCTGCAAAAGAAGCAATCGGATCAAACAAGAGATCGAAGAAATGTTTTAAAAGACGATCGACGTAAATAGTCGACAGGTAGTTACCTTCCATACCAGTAGCTTCATCTTGAGCTTTCTTCAAATTCTATTGGGCCAGCTCCAAGTCGAGGTTGAGTTGCCTCTGCTTCTCCTCAAGTTCAGCAAACTTGGAAATGAGAGTACAAGATTTCTGCAGGAGGCAGAAGACGTGTCAATCGACAAGATCAAAGGTTATTTACTTTTCAAGTGAATAAAACTTAAAGAGTTCACTTAGAACCCAGCTGACTGCACACAGTCGACTGTGGTCTCAGGGACTACACCTAGCGGGTGCACTTGACGTGCTCCCACTGATTCAGACCCAACTCGACTGGTCCACCCGGGTCAAGTCAAAAAAAACTATTCAGACCCCAGTCGACTGCCAGCAGTCGACCGCGGTCTCGGGGACTACACCCAGTGGGTGCACTTGATGTGCCCCCACTGGTTCAGATCTCACTCGACCGGTCCGCCCGGGTCGAGTGGAAGAGAAGAAAGGAAAAAGAACTCAGACCCCAGTCGACCACCAGCAGTTGACTACGGTCTTGGGGACTACACCAAGTGGGTGCACTTAGCATGCCCCCACCGGTTCAGATCCTACTCGCCCAAACCGAGTGGAAGAGCGCAAATACCAAAGACAACAAAACACCCAGCGGGTGTACAGATTCGACGCAAACAACAGGAGATTGTATGGAAGAAAATATTTTGGGTAGCATATCCTGATAGAACAAGGTCAGTCGAAAGTTTACTTACCTGGACATTGGCCCGGAGAGCAGCGCTGGCGTCGTAAGCAGCCTGGCTATTCTCGTGCATCGTCTTCATCCGCTCCATCATCACATTAGCCTGACAGATGGCTTCCGCAGCCGCATCCGACTGGTTTTCCGGAACAGGGTAGCTGGTGAAGAAGAGGGCAGACGACCCAGGTGCGGCAGCTTGGAGCTCCGGGGCGTGAGATGGGACGGCTGAAGGAGACACTGGTACAGTCAATGGTGTAGGGTGCTCACTCGACAAAGGTACATCAAAGGTTACAGAGGCCCCGCCCGCGTCTTCAGATTGACAAACGGTTGGTGTTGTCGTTGGTCCCTGCTGAGATGCCTTGCCAGCCGCTACCTTTTTGTTCTTTCTGGACCTAGGAGCCACACCTTCATCGTCATCTGGGAGATCGATGACGTTGGATGGAGCTGCAGAGAAGTTCACTCGACCCCAAGTGAATCGCTAGAATTCAATTGACCGAGTAATCAAGAACAAGATCATAAGAGTTTTTACCTGGGTTGGAGGTAACCGCGTCTTCCATCTCCTCGTCTCGGTACTGGTAGGAAGAGGTTCCTAATGTAGCAGCACTGCAAATGTCCGCACTCAGTCGGTTACGTTCTGTTGCTCGAATCGACAAAAAGAATAGGTCAGATGATTACTCAGAGATGGTGGGGATAATCACTTTGATTCTGGGCAAAGCCTTCAGTGGTTTGAAGGAGGTGGCCTTCGATGCTTTTGGCGCGGGAGGCAGCACAACCTTGAGCTGCTTCGGAGCCTTCTCAATCGGCGCTGGGGAAGACGTCCGGGGGTGCTTCGAAGATTGCCCAGTTGGCGCGGTCACCAGGACCGGGGTGCTCGCCGGGTCGTGAGCATGCTTGGATCTCCTCTCTCTGCGATGAGGCGAGTCGACCACTTCGTCATCCCGAGTCATCTCTCTCCTCGTCCTCCTCTACATCCGAGTGCCACTCGCCACTCTCGCCCCCGCTCGCTCCTTCCTCAGCATCTTGCTCATGCACTCCATTGGGCATTGAGTACATATCAATGAGAGCCTAAAAGGACAACGAGCAAAATAAATACAGTCGACCAACAATTCACAAAGTGAATCGAGAAGATACTTGGCAAAGTAGAATCATACCTGTTCCGGCTGGCGCGAGTGGTCGAATGGAATCACCCGCCTAGACCCCCGGGGATTGTCTTTGTTGCTGGTGATTCCCCTCAGCCACTTTTCCACCGTGTCTTCGCTGACGTCCTCCGGGTGGATCCGAGTGGAGTCCTCGAGTCCCGAGTACATCCACATCGGATGGTCACGGGCCTGAAGCGGTTGGATGCGTCAACTGAGAAAGACCTCCAGCAGGTCCATCCTAGTCACCCCGTCGCAGACAAGTTGGACGACCCGCTCGACCAACACCTTGACCTGCGCCTTCTCTTCTGGGATCACCCTCAAGGAGGAGAGCTTCTCCACTCGAGCCAGGGAAAAGGGGGGAAGTCCAGTCGATTGACCTGGGGTCGGCTGGTCCTTACAGTAAAACCAAGTCGACTGCCAGCCCTGGACCGAGTCGGGAAGGATCATCGCTGGGAAGGTACTCTTGTTCCTCATCTGGATCCCAAGGCCCCCGCACATCTGGATCACGTGCGTCCTCTCATCACTCGGGTTGGCCTTCTTGACCGACTGGGAGCGACGGGTGAATATGTCTTTGAAGAGACCCAAGTGCGGTCGACAACCCAAGAAATTTTCGCACATTGACACAAAGGCAGCCGGATAAACTATGGTGTTTGGAGTGAAGTGGTGGAGTTGAGCCCCGAAGAAGTTCAAAAAGCCATGAAAGAAAGGATAGGGAGGCAAAGAAAACCCGCAGTCGATGTGAGTGGAAAGGAGAACGCACTCACCCTCCCGCGGCTGCGGCTCGGTCTCGTTCCCCGGGAGCCGCGCCGATTTATGGGGGATCAGTCCCCCTCCACCAGGTTGTCGAGGTCGTCCTGGCTGATCGTCGAGCGGATCTAGTCGCCCTAGATCCAGCCCGGTGGTAAGCCGGATCTTGACGAGGATCCACCCCGGCTGGTCCTCTTACCCTTCGCCTTCACGGTTGCCTTCTTCGCGCGCTCCAACGCCACCGTTTTCTCTTTTCCCATGGTGGCGGATCGAGTCCGAGCGAGGTTGCGATGCCGAGAGCGGAAGTGGGCGCGGCGGAGAAGTCTGAGGAAGAAGAAAGAGAATGAGGGTGCGCTGTTCAAAGGCCCGGTCCGATGTCTCTTAAAAGGTCATTCCTAAGTGACTGACTTGTAGGCCCAGATGATCTAAACAAATCCCGCAACAGTCGTGCGCGCGATACATGGCGAAAAGGTGGCGTTGGATTCAGTGTTCTGTGGGCGAGGCTCTTCATCATCGTCCTTTCTGGGCAGCCCTTTCCCCCTGTGTTCGACGTTGAGCTTGTCGACCTGTATAAATACCCAACAATTCCTATTGGTGTGATTGGCAGGCTTATCGGGGTGCCATGAATCTAGCAAGGCCGATCGAGTATTCTGTCCAAACTAGATGGACCATCTCCGTTTCCTTTGAATGGCTCCTTCCGCTGACCCAATTTAGAGCCACTAAATCCGGTGTTAACCGTCATGTCTTCGGCATCTTGGTTGTCGTTTCGACGTTTGTGCTTATTGTGTCGTGGCTTGCCATTGCCATCCCTGGCTTCCGAGGTGCCAGGGTCGCTAGTGATGTTCCTTCTACGAGCTAGCCAGCTATCTTCTCCCGTGCAATAGCAGGTCATGAGTGTGGTAAGGGCTGCCATGGACTTCGGCTTTTCTTGGCAAAGGTGTCGGGCGAGCCACTCGTCTTGGACGGTGTGTTTAAAGGCCATCAGGGCTTCGGCGTTCGGACAATCCACAATTTGGTTCTTTTTAATCAAGAACCTGGTCTAGAGTTCCCTGGCTGATTCTCCGGGTTGCTGGACTATGTGACTAAGGTCATCGGCGTCTGGGGGCCGAACATAGGTACCTTGGAAGTTGTCTCTAAAGGCATCCTCCAAGTCTTCCCAGCTACCGGTAGAGTTCTTTGGGAGGCTGTTTAGCCAGTGCCGAGCTGGTCCCTTTCATTTGAGCGGGAGGTATTTCATGGCATGGAGATCATCACCGCGTACCATGTGGATATGGAGAAGAAAGTCTTCGATCCATACTCCGGGATCAATCGTACTGTCGTATGATTCAATGTTGATGGGTTTAAACCCTTCTGGGAACTGGTGTTCCATTACTCCGCCGGTGAAGCATAGGGGGTGTGCGGCGCCTCTGTACCGAGCGATATCGTGGCGTAGTTCGAACGAAGGCCGTGTGCGGTTTTCGGCCCGTATGAGGTTGTGTCTATCACGCTAGGTCTGATGGCCATCCTCGCACGTTGGAGCATGCCCCCTCGATCCATAGATTGATATTGTTCGATCGACTCTATTGTCCAGGTCCTTGCATAAGTCATAGGTATGGCCCAAGGCCGCTGCCTCCCCGCCCCGGCGGCGAGGTGGCGCGGGTAGGTGTTCGACATGAGTAGCCTGTCTGACCCGTCCACGTGGTGGTCGGTCGCGCTCGTCGGCAGTTTTGTGCTTTGGTGGTATTGGCTCAATGGCCTCGTCGTCGAATTGAGGTAGTAGCTTGCACTTCGGGTAACTCTTAGGTGGGTGTTCGAGGCCGTATTCCTCGGCTGCCATGACATTAGTCCATCTGTCATTGAGTAAATTCTGATCAGCTTGAAGCTGCTACTACTTCTTTTTCAGGCTTCTTGCAGTTGCTATTAGCCTGCGCTTAAAGCGCTCTTGCTCGAGGGGCTCCTCTGGCACGATAAACTCTTCGTTGCCGAGGCTCACATCCTCTTCAGAGATTGGTAGGTAGTTACTATCCTCCGAGTCTTCGTTCCTGATTGGATCATCGGGGTTAACTTGCCCATCCTCCCAATCATCATGTTCGAATGTTGGCTCGACAGGGGCTTCGGGGTTTTCGGCATTCTCCGGAGTGTTATTGTCTTCGGCGCTGGTATTACTGTCTTTTTCGCGACGCAATTTTGAGCGGCGCCGTTGCGTCGACGCTTTGGAGGTGCTTCGGTAGGCTTGTCCTCAACCGGATCCTTCTTGTTTTCATCGTCGTCCTCTTTGGGTGTATCCATCATGTATACGTTGTACGTGGAGGTGGTCGTCCGACGTCCGGTAAACGGAAGGTTTTGGCCTTGATCGTCTCCGGCATCGTCGTCCATACCATCGATTTCTTTGGAGGCATAGTCCAGCATGTCGGTTAGATCTTCCATAGTGGCTATGAAGTGGGTGGTGGGTGGGACGTAAAATTCCCCGCTCTCAACCCCTAGTCCGGGCTGGGCGTAATTCAGAAGCGATTCCTCTGTAATAGAGAGGGATCTATTAAGTCCAGGGCCTCGTTTAGGACCGAGGTTTGGACAGAGAAGCAAGAGTTCGTCGGGCCGACTGGGGTGAGGTCCTCCTAGCCGCGCCCGCTTGTCGCGGACCTCGAGAGTACGGATTTAAAGTTCGAGGGAGAGTCTGGCGCTTTAGCGACAAGGGGAGTTCGGTTCGTCTTTGGGCTTGCTGATGACGTTGTCTCCTCCCAGATCTCCAGTAGTGAGTTCCATAATTGCAGGTAGTCCGGCGTGCTCTAAATTCCCGTCTTCGGACCCGGTGGTCCGCTTTGGATCTAAAACCAGAGTGGCGGTCGGGGCCATGAATCCTTCAAAGATCAAGTCTCCTCGGATATCAGCGACATAGTTTAGGTTCCTGAAACTAATATGATGACCAGGGGCATAGCTGTCGATATGCTCAAGGTGGCCAATTGAGTTGGCATGCAGTGTGAAGCTGCCGAATACAAAGATTTGTCCAGGGAGGAAAGTTTCCTCCGAAATGGCATCATTGTAGGTTATCGAGCGAGCCATCGACCCTTCTGTCGACAACACATAGGAACTCTCAATGAAAGCACCAATGTCGGTGTCAAAACCGACCGATCTCAGGTACGGGGTCCCGAACTATGCGTGTGAGGATCGAAGGTAACAGGAGGCAGGGGACACGATGTTTACCCAGGTTTGGGCCCTCTTAATGGAGGTAATACCCTACTTCCTGCTTGATTGACTTTGATGAGTATAGGGGTTACAAGAGTTGATCTACCTCGAGATCGTAATGGCTAAACCCTAGATGTCTAACATGTATGATTGTGATTGCCTCTATGGACTAAACCCTCCAGTTTATATAGACACCGAAAGGACCTAGGGTTGTACAGAGTCGGTTTACAAAGAAAGGAATCTTCACATCTGAACGCCAGGCTTGCCTTCCACGGAAAGGAGAGTCCCATCCGGACACGGGGGAAGGCCCTTCGATCTTGTATCTTCTTACCCATCAGTCTGGCCCATATCACATAGCTCGGACACCCGAGGACCCCCTAGTCCAGGACTCCCTCAGTCTTCACCAAGCAACTGGTCCTATCCTTCACTTTCCTTTACTTTACAGTTTGTCTTCATGAAGTCATTGTTTGCATGTATGATCTAATTGACTTCACTGTGTGAAAGCTTTTTACTATTTGGATTCATATTGTCTTCCATCCTAATCCTTACTACCTAGTTGTTGATAGTCTTCATCCTTTCACTTCATTGCAATCTTGACTATGACTTGTCTAGTGCAGTCTTCTTCCGCTGCATATCAATAGGTTCATTTCTACTATTTGTCTTCAAAGCCCTCATGTTTTGAAGACTTTCATAAAAATCGCCTATTCACCCTCCCTCTAGTCGATAACTAGCACTTTCAAATGGTATCAGAGCAAGGTGCTCCCTTATTCTGTGTGATTTGGTTTAACCACCTGGAGAGTTAGCTATGTCGACTGCAGGGATAATCAAGGTCTCCACTGCGTGCCCTGTCTTTGATGGTACTGATTACTCCTACTGGAAGAATAAGATGTGTATGCAGCTTGAAGCCATTGATGTCGACCTCTGGTATGTCGTCAAGAATGGCATTCCCAAGGTCGGTGAAGGTGTCACCCCTGCTGATGTCAAGAGGTTCATTCAACTAGATTCGACTGCCAAGAACATCATCTATGGTCATCTAACCAAAGGGCAGTACGGTCATTTGAGTGCACTAGAAACTACGAAGCTAGTCTGGGACTGGCTCTCCAAGGTCAATGAAGGCATCTCAACTCAGAGAGACTCAAGGATTGATATTAGTCGCAACCTCTTCAACCACTTCAAGAGAAACGACAATGAGAATGTCCAGCTCACGTTTGATCGCCTCATTGATATCACAAATGAGCTTCACGCACTTGGCACCACTGAGATCACCAAGCACGAAATCGTCAAAAAGCTTCTGAGATCACTTGACAGCTCATTCGACACACTGGCCCTGATGATTCGAGAACGTCCTGATTTCAAGGCTCTCGATCCGTCTGACATACTCGAGAGACTTAACACACACGAGTTCCAGTTATCTGAGAAGAGAGACATATATGGCCCCAACTATGGCCGAACTCGGGCTTTGAAGGCAAATGGTGTGTCCTCATATGAAGAATAATATGACTGCAGCTCTGGGGATCCTGAAGACATTGGAAGGGAACTAGCTATGCTCGTGAAAAAGCTCCAGAAGTTCTCCAAGAAAAAGGGCTTCAGAAAGTCTTCAAGATCCAGCTCAAGAAATGATGAAGCTTCCTCTTGTGACTATAAGAAGAGAACATGCCACAAATGCAACAAACCTATTCACTACATCTTTGAGTGTCCTCGATGGGACAATGAGACCAAGAAGAAGAAGAGCAAATAATATGATTCTGATGACAAGAAGAAGAAATCTTGAAAGTCTTTATCAAAGCCTTCATCATACAAGAAGAGCTCATCAAGCAAGGCTCGGGCGTTTGTTGGCAAGGAGATGGATTCAGAGGAGATTGCTTCTGAGGAGCCGGAGGTGGAGGCAGAGGTGGAGTCCGATTCAGGCATGGCAAGCCTGGCTCTAGCTTCAGCCTATGTCGCCAAGTCCATCTTCAACACTGAAGACAATGACATCATTGCCAATGTTGATGCTAGTGATGAGGATGATTCTGCTCCTACCTACTGCTTCATGGCATGTGGTGCCAAGGTAAACTCATGCGATGCTTACTTTCAAACATCCAGTGAAGATGACTCTGAATGTGAATCTAAACCTAGCTACAAAACACTTGCTAAAATTGCCACAGAAAAACAAAATGCTATGGAACACATTCAAAACATGCTAGACAAAAGCGATGACATGTTGGACGTGGAAATGACTCGAACTCGGTCCTTAATTAAAGACATTAAAAATCTTCATGTTAAGTATGAAGAACTTGAAAGTCGTCATGAAACACTCTCAACTACTCATGAAAAGCTTTACTATGATTATCTTCAAAGGAAGCAAGAACTTGAGAACCTGAGAGCGTCTCATGAAGATCTTCAAAAGAAGAATGAGTTACTTCATGCCCAATAGATCAGTACCACTCAGGAAGACTTTGAGCCACCATGTTTAAAATGTCTTGAGCGTGATAATGCTATCTCTGTTGCTGAATGTTCTACTGCTGCTACTATTGCTATGTCTTCAACTGCTGATGTGGAAACTGACCCCTCTTCTGAGGATACCACTACTATTGTTGATGAGAATGCTAGGTTGAAGACATTGCTTGAAACAGGGGTGTACAAAAGCCTCAAAGGGCATCAGACTCTTTGTGATGTCCTCAAGAAACAGATTCTGAAGCGAAACCCTAGGAAAGAGGGTGTTGGGTTCGAGAGGAAAATGAACGTTGATGGTACTTACTGGAAGCCTGAGCAGTACCCCAAAACCACATGGGTTGCTACAAAGGGACCTTCAGTGGATCCATCTACCTTATCTGGCTTTGCTTGTGCTAACCCGGTTATCATTGATGAATCCTTTGATGCAAACTATAAACTTTTTAAGGATCAGAATGGTGAAGTGTTTTCCAGGTATATTGGTACTAACTGTAGGAATGGATCACCTTTGAAGAAGATCTGGGTGCCCAAGAGTTGTCTTGAGAAGCTTCCTGTGAATGTCATCATGACTCCACCTGGGAAAAAGAAAACCCCAGACCAATGGCTTCATATGGTCCAAAGGCTTCATACAAAAAGTGGACTCATTAGAGGCACCGTAACGCCAATGTTTTACAGGGAAACCACACTCAGGCGTATGAATATGAGCGTGTTTCATCAAACCGCTATGTTCATAAGACCAAGAACTATTCTGCTTATTCTTATGAGTATTATTCACCTCCTGCAAGGCTATTTGCTAGGGCTCCAAAGCCTGAATTCTCAGATGCTGCACTTAGACTCATCGCTTTTAAGCCACCCCTTAAGATGTGGGTGGTTAAGAAGAATTAACTCTCTTTTGTAGGGAATGGTCTCCAGCCGAAAATCAAAAGCTTCTAATGCTTATGCTAGGGACCTAAAACATCTTGTGGGATGCAAGAAAAAATGTTAAAATTGTTTTACTATGCATTTTGTCCCAGGATTCCTTAACAAACATCCTATTTATTCTAACCAACATCTGAACCTTCATAATATGCTTGTTTGTCAAATGTTTATGCTTCACACTTGTCTTGGTGAAGCCTATCCCCCCAACTGCACCATAGGGTGCGACACCGAAGGCTTCTGAGTGGATCATGGATAGTGGATGCACCAACCACATGACTGGTGATCGAAGTCTTCTTATGGATTCAACCCTACGCCCATCTGACAAGAGTCACATCACATTTGCTGACACTGGTAAAAGCAAAGTATTGGGTCTAGGTAGAGTTGCAATCTCAAGGGATCAGTACATGGATAAAGTGATGCTTGTTGAATCCCTTGGTTTCAAATTACTGTCTGTCTCAATGCTTTGTGATCTGAACATGATTGTGATATTTGGAAAATATTGTTTCCTTGTGCTTATGGAATCTGACAAATCCCTAGTCTTTGAAGGTATCGAAAAGATGATTTGTATATGGTAGATTTTTCAGCAGGACCACAGTTGGTCGTATGTATTCTAGAAAAAGCTTCAGAGTGATGGCTTTGGCATCGGAGGCTAGGGCATGCTGGCATGAGGAACTTGTACACTCTTGCGAAGAAGAAGAAGCATATCGTAGGCATCGAAGGATTCAAGTTCAAGAAGGATCATCTATGTGGTGCCTATGAAGCTGGAAAGATGACTAGGGCCAAGCATCCCTCGAAGACAATCATGACAACATCTCGTCCCTTCGAGCTGCTTCACATGGACTTATTTGGCCCTACTTATTACTCTACCCTTACTACCACTGCTTGCCTCTATGGCTTCGTCATTGTTGATGATTACTCAAGATATACATGGGTGCACCTAATCCTCTATAAGAATGAAGTGCAGGGTGTCTTCAGACAATTCGCCAATCGTGCCATGACGAACTATGGCATCAAGATCAAGCACATCAGAAGTGACAACGGCACAGAATTCAAGAACACTGGCCTCGACACTTATCTTGATACATTGGGCATCACACATGAGTTCTCAGCTCCATATACACCTCAGTAGAATGGCATCATGGAGCGCAAAAACAGAACCCTCATTGAGATGGCACGGACGATGCTTGATGAGTACAAGACACCAAGGAAGTGCTGGCCTGAAGCCATTGATACTGCATGCCACATCATCAACCGTGTTTATCTTCACAAGCTTCTAAATAAGACATCCTATGAGCTCCTAACTGGTAAGAAGCCAAACGTCAGCAACTTCAGAGTATTTGGTGCTAGGTGCTGGATCAAGGATCCACATCACACTTCAAAATTTGCACTGAAAGCACATGAAGGTTTTATGCTTGGCTACGGAAAGGATTCGCACTCCTACAAAGTCTTCAACCTCTTTCATTATAAAGTGGTTGAAACTGTGGATGTGCAATTCGATGAGACTAACAGCTCGAAAAGAGAGCATCTGCCAAATGTGCTAGAAGAAGCCTCACCAAGTGAATCTATCAAGCTTATGGGTACTGGAGAAATCATAGCTTCAGAGGCACAGGCTGAAGAAGAAATCATCATTTCTGCACCTAATCAACCCGAAGACACTGCTCAGCCCTGAAGTCAATGCTGAAGATGAAGACAATGATCAGAAAGAGCAAAATCTTCATCCAGTTCATCCTCATGTTGGAAATGAAGTGCAGATTGAGAAGATAATCGATAGCATCAATGCGCCTAGTCCACTCACTCATTCAAGAGCAACACAGCTAGCAAAATTTGTGGGCACTTTGCATTTGTCTCTATATCTGAACCCAAGAAATTTGCTGAAGCCTTCATGGAACCTGAATGGATTCAAGCTATGCAAGAAGAGCTTCAACAGTTTGAGCTGAACAATGTTTGGGAACTAGTAAAGCGTCCTGATCCTCGCAAGCACAATATCATAGGCACCAAATGGATCTATCGCAACAAACAAGATGAGCATGGTCAAGTCGTTAGAAACAAGGCTCATCTCATTGCTCAAGGTTACAGTCAAGTAGAAGGGATGGACTTTGATGAAACATTTGCTCCAGTGGCTAGGCTTGAAGCCATTCGCATACTGCTAGCCTATGCCAACCATCACAACATCCTTCTGTATGAAATGCATGTAAAGAGTTCCTTTATCAACGGCAAGATTGAAGAAGTGTATCTTGCACAACCACCTGTCTTTGAAGACCCAAAGCATCCTGACATGGTATACAAGCTCAACAAGGCATTGTATGGCCTCAAACAAGCCCCTTGCGCTTGGTATGACACACTCAAGGACTTCCTGAAGAGCAAAGGCTTCAAACCTGGTTACCTGGATCCCACACTCTTCACGAAGTCATATGATGGTGAACTGTTCATATGCCAAATCTATGTGGATGACATTATCTTCGGCTACACTAACAAAAGATACAGTGATGAGTTTGGGCATATGATGCAAGAGAAATATCAGATGTCCATGATGGGTGAGCTGAAATTCTTCCTAGGTCTTCAAATCCATCAGCAGAGCAACGACATCTTCATATCGCAAGAGATATACATCAAAGATTTCCTGAAGAAGTTTGGAATGCAAGACTGCAAAGGGTACACGATGCCAATGCCAACCAAAAGTCATCTAGGCCCCGACGACAATGGTAAAGAGTTCGATCAAAAGGTATAGCGCTCCATGATTGGTTCTTTACTCTATTTATGTGCGTCTAGGCCAGATATAATGCTTAGCGTTTGCATGTGTGCCCGATTTCAAGCGGCACCAAAGGAATCGCATCACTTAGCTGTGAAGCAAATTCTTCGATATTTGGCTTACACCCCAACACTAGGATTATGGTATCCAAAGGGCTCAGAGTTTGATATAGTTGGATTCTCAGATGCTGATTATGCTGGTGACAAGGTTGATTGCCAGTCCACATCAGGCACATGTCACTTTCTTGGACGATCTCTTGTTTGTTGGTCTTCAAAGAAGCAGAACTATGTATCACTCTCCACTGTCGAATTTGAATACATTACTGCTGGACCTTGCTGCACTCAGATTCTATGGATGAAGCAAACTCTCAAGGACTATGGCATCCACCCGAAGCAAGTGCCACTCTACTGCGACAATGAAAGCGCCATCAAGATTGCCAACAACCTAGTTCAGCACTCGAAGACAAAGCACATTCAGATTCGTCATCACTTTCTCAGAGATCATTTCATGAAGGAATATATTGATATCATTCACGTCAACTCTGAAGAGCAACTGGCAGATATCTTCACAAAGCCATTGAATGAGAAAAGGTTTTGCAAGTTGCGGTGTGAGCTAAATATCTTAGAATCCTCAAATGTCTTGTAATTGGACACACATCCTAACGCTTATGCATGTTGATGACTTAGGTGTGCAACACATGAAGTAACGTATATCTTCAATCAATGAAGACATATATTCTAAGTGTGAATACATTAAAGCGGAATTGACTTCGGAGCGCCACGATAATTGTGTGTCGTGTCTGGGTCTAATACTTCCTATATGATGGGTAACGCCACCACCAAAATCTTTTTGAGGTGTTTCATTTGGCTTCATGATTGCATTATCTTCGCATTTGATTTGTCTTCAACATTGATTTATCTTCAAGGTTTATCCTCACAATGTTGAGTTGGTCTTATACTGATATATATCTATATAAGGTGTTCTGTCCTCTACAGCATTCACTTATATCTATGTCTTTGAACTTGCCATTTTTCTAAACTAAGTGAATTTGATCGGACCCTAACCACTTTTGTGCTTCTTCCTCAAACTCTATCTATCTAGTCATATGTGTTCTGTTGAAACCTGTCGAATGTCTTCACTAAATCCTTGTCAGATGAAGACATAGAGAGACACATTTAAAATCTGTTTTAATGCTATATCCCTTTTGCTGGAATGACGGAGAAGCTGGAACGACCACCCGACAATCCAGGCATGCGTGGGAACATGGATCAACTTCCAATAAGTTGCATGCAGGCCACGTGTCCTTCAGATGTGAACCGCCAGGGGGCACCTGCGTAATTACGTTGTGCTATCCCTTTCCTTATAAATACACACACCATGGGGTCATTATCTCTTCTTCCACCTCACCACCTCGCTCAAATCCTAGTGCCTCCACTAGCTCGCGTCGACGCCGGAGACGAAGCGCTTAGCTGTCGTGACTTCTTCGACGCCGTCCTCACATCGGCCGTGGAGCTCGTCCTCTCCGCCGTCACCGTAGGTGTCTTCCGCTGCCAAGTTAGGGACGGGAGATTGAACTGCTCGGCTTCAAATTCTGCCTCGTCTAGCAATTCGTCTGTGGTAAATGAATCTCACTTTTTACTATCTTTTGATCCGTCAAATCCATCCACTTCAACCAAAAGTGGTTTCTACACTTCTAATTCTGGATATGTCTTTATCTGCATCTCATATCATTCTAAGGATATTCACTTATGCTTCATAACTAGTTAGATTCCTCACTTGTACTTATTCATGGATTCGTACAAATCTGGAACCAACTCTCTTCAAATAAGTGAATGTCTTCGCTCTATGAGGTCAATGTCTTCAAACTGATTTATCTTCAAAATCTTCTGAGAATGCATATGACCTCTTCCCCTTCCCTCGCAGCTCTAATGATGTCACATGTACATGTCCGTGGTAGAATCCCTTGGTTCTCATAGTCTGCATTCATTTGAGAGTTCTTACATCATCACATTCACTCCCCTGAAGCCAGTTCTTGTCTAACCAGTAGACGGAAGCCTTTCACTATTCTGAAGCCAATCAGTGTGAATATCATGGCCATAGAGAAATCAGCAAGGAAAGGTGGCAGGCAGTGCAAAGGCAACACAGCTCTTGATCTGCCTCTGGATCTGTATGAATTGTACAAGTTAGATCCTGAGGAAAGTTACGGTCAGCACAAGACCCGAATCCAATGGATTCAAAGATTTTGGGCTGGACAGTGGTTCAAGTATATCTTCGTAACCCCTGAATATGCAGAGAAGAATGTTATCAAGCGTCCGTGGGGAGACATTCTACACAGGAATCTGCAGACAAAGTTGAAGCCTGAAGCTATTGCTCAAGGTTTCTACCCATGCATGGTCCGTGGACCAAAGCCTGAGAACGCCGACCCATCATCTATGTTATGGTGTCGCGAAGACAATCTCTTCAAGTGCAACTATCCGTTTGCAAAGGAGTAAGCTGTGAAGAACAAGAATGATCTTGGACCCAACTTCAACCCTGGTCCATCTGCTCCAAGACAGGATGGCACTAGTGATGCCAATCCAAATGCCATCGGCCCCTTCACCAGCTTTGATGGGCTTCTCTCACACATAGCTGCTCAGAGGGCCACAGTGGAGCAATCAGCTGATGATGCAGACTCTGAAGGTGCGCCAGCTTCACCAAAGCAGAAGAAAAAGAAGTCAAAAGCTTCGAAGCCATCTGCCACACCAAAAGCTTCAACTATGAAGCCGTTGAAGACTGCACCTCTTGAACCCAGTGTGTAGTCAGAAGATTTGTCTCGTGTCTCCAAGAAGACCAAGAAAACCAAGAAGCCCAAGAAGATTTATGGGCATGAACTCACTCCTACTGTTGTTCTACGCAACGAGGAAAACACCATTGATCTGTCTAGTGATGGAGATCTTGGTGATGATGCTCTAGAGATGTTGATCAAGAGCAAGCAAGAGGCGGAGATCTTCAATGATCTGCCTCTCTTTGATGTTGACATTCTGAAAAACTTCATCGATGAATGGTTTGATGACCAGAGCACCAACATTGATGATCTACAGCTGCTAGTGGACATAAGTGTCACGTTCCACGAAGCTATTGCCAATGAGCAGGCCTTGGCCCGGAAAATTGTTGAGATCAGGAACAAGATTGACTATGAGAAGGCACACTTCAATAAGCACATGGCCAAACTCAGTGTGGCTGATGTGCAAATCTTTAAGAAAATGATGAATGACCTCAAGGCCGAGTTCACCAAGAAATGTGAAGAAGCCAAAGGCTCACAAGAGCGCATGAAGTACTATGCGTAAAAGTGTGTTCAAGCCCACAATGAAGCTGAAAAGCGCAAGGCTCTTGGGCGTCCTGGCATCGACCTCAGGATGGCTGCCAAGCAAAAGAAGAAGTCTGCTGCAACCCAATCTGAAGCACCAAGGCAGGAAGAATCTCGCATTGTCTTCCCTACCAGTATGACTGGCTCGAAGCCTAAGGTCACCTCAGCAGCTTCAGAGCTGAAGAAAACAAGGGTAGCTGAAGCCGAAGCCAGGAAGCGCAAGCACAAAGACACTTCAGATGGTGCTCCATCAAAGAACAAATTGAAGACCAAGTCTTCAAAGAAAGATCGTCCTGAAGCCTCAGAACCCCTCAATGTTGAACCCATTTTTGTTGCTCCTCCTGCCTCGACCAACCAAGAGCATCGTGTGATCCATGAGCCTGCTTCCACAGAGGCTCATGCAAGTGAATAAGTTCCAGCTACTAACCCTAGCACAACTGAAGACATTGGTCATGAAGACAATGTTGATGATGATGTAGTCCTTCCTCAGCTCCAGCCCTAGTCGGTATCATCGCCTACTCCGACAAGTAGTGAACTTATCAACATTGGTCATCCACTGATGCCAATCGCTCAGGATGACTCATGGGCGGAGCGCCAACAGCAAGAAACCCCAGTACAAGACGAGACACCAAGAACACCACCACCTCAAGTCACCACTCTAGTGCTTGATGACGACAACTACATGGTATAGACCACCCCCTCACCAAAGGCATCGCCCGCATCTCGCAGGCTTCGCAAAGGCCCCAGGCCATAGGTCACCATGTCGAGCATTCCAGAAGGGGAAATGCAACAAAGCTCGGTCGCACATCAAGTGTTTCCTGAAGCCACCCCTACTATGAATGTCTCTGAGTCTGAAGCCAAAGTAGCTGAAGACATCCCGGCTGCATCAGCCGATTAAGACAAAGAAGAGAAAGAAGAAGAAAGAGTTGCCACACCCCCAGCTACTGATCAAGCCATTCTCGAGGATAATGTGAATGTGCCCGACCCTCCAGTTCTTGAACAAATGTAGGTTGAAACACTAAGGCTGCCACCAACAACATCACTGAAGCCAATGACACTATTATGGCTGAAGACAATGTGGAGCCTGAAGCTAATGAGAATGTTGAAGACACTGTTCCTCCTCCCAGGCCTCACACCATGGAACAAGCATTCAATCGAGGTGAGTTGGTAACTGTCCGATGGCCCATCATGGTTCCACCTACGGCTCCCGGACCACAATATGATTATCATCTGGAGCATAGGCCTCAAGTGCAGAAGCCAAAGCCCAGATTGCCAAGGCTTCCAAGTGCTACCACAACCCAGGAATCATTCTGTGTGCAAAGTTTCAGGGTGCATAACACTTTCTTTGATAGCGCCAAGAACCCATACACAAAGCCCAAGATCTCCTCAGACAGATTTTGGAGTCATCTGCAGCGAAGCTATTACTCGTGCATCCTCTACAACCAAGATCGGATCTATCCGCACAAGCGTCTGGATTGCGATGCCATGGCTGGGCTGCCCTGTCTTGAAGAAGCCCTTGACTGCTTTAGGGATGTTGTTCTTCTGCCTTTTGTGACGGACAGAGAACATTGGAATGAAGAGCTTCTCCTGCAGTTCTATGCCACACTTCACATTCGCAGCTACAACAGGGATCTGAATACATGGGTCCTTGAGTGGATGACAGGTGATGTACATCACGAAGCCAAAGCTCAAGACATTGTCAAGCTTACTTCCCTGCCCACTCCAAGTGAGTTATAAGAACCTGGTTGTCAGTGTCATAGAGATGAATTGTAGAGTATATTTCAGAGGCCCGAACCAAACATGAGTCAGATGCTTAGTATGATGAAGCCATTGCCTCAAGATGCTAGATACCCAAAGGAGTTCTCTGTGAAGGACCTCGAGTACTTTCCACGCACAGTATACCACATTCTGAGGCGTACTCTATGGCCGATCAAGGGCCATTATTCTGAAGCTAACCTTGAAGGAGCCATGAAGACTTTGGTATTCTATATCATCAATGCCATCAGATTCAACACCCAGGATTTCTTCATCAGACAACTCGCTGCTTCTGGGATTGATCTATTTGGCCTGAAGTTCTATTCTCCATGGGTGATGCGCCTGATCAAGCTTCATTCCACAATTGACTATCAGCCCTCAGCGCGCAACCACATTGTTTTTCTGCCTGAGGTTGATCTGTCTATTGAAGCCATCTACCCCGAGCCTGCCAAGAAGCCCCTACACCTTCAGAATGTTGAACATCAAAGCTTCTCGCAGCCAATTGAAGGTGTTCTTGTCCCCAATGCTGCAACCCCTGCTTATCCTCTGGCTGGAAATATGAGAGTGCCACACCGTGCTAACACTGAAGCCACTGCAAGTACAGTTGCCCAAAGGCCTCGGAAGCGTTCTCATGTACTCAATGACCGAGAGCTTCTTGTGGCATTACATCAGAAGCAGGATAAGAATCATGACTGGCTAAAGCATCAGATGCAGAGTCTCTTGGTGGATCTCAATCACGTTCACAACTTGGCCACCAAGAACTCGTTTGTTGCACATCAAGCCTATAGGCGGTCCTGGAAGAGCCTCACAATGCTCTGTCCTAAAGATGATCTTCGCGAAGATGGCTTCACCGAGAGCTTCAAGTTTGACTCCAGGCCTCCTCAGAATGCAAATTGGCGTCGCACTCCGTCTATTAAAGAATCTGATTATTTGTCTTCGACTGCAACTGTTGTTGCGAGAGTCGTCGATGAAGAAGACGATGCCACTTCACCAACCATTGTTGCACTGCATCTCGACACCGCGTCAGGCCCGCTGCACCACCAACCTCCAACGTCGACCTTGCTCCATCATCTACTCCTTCTGGGAACGAGTAGATACTCTATGTATTCAAACCTTTTTGGCCATTACTGACAAAAGGGGGAGAAGCATATGGGTTGATAGTCTTCAAGCAGGTCCTTATGGGTGGTTGCTTTATTTGCTAAATCTTTACAACTCTCGTATTTTCAAACAATTTGGTTTTTGAGTTGTAACACTTAAACTCGATGGTTGTCTGCTACTTTTTCTGCTATCTTGTAATGCGATGATAAATTCCGCATGAAGTCATTCCGCAGACGTCCATTTTTTATTATGCATGTCATTATCTTCATTATCTCTTATATGCATGATGAATTGTGTTCATAAGTTGAAGAGGATCTCCACAAAGTAAAACCTGCCATGTGCATTTGCATTCAAAACCAAACTACTTATATGCACATCTTCAGGGGGGAGCCTTTTGTTACTTATGAAGACAATGCCTTAATCCTCAAACTTTCACATACTTTTATCCCCGTTGAAAACTTCAACCAGTTTGTCATCAATCACCAAAAAGGGGGAGATTGTAAGTGCATCTAGTGCCACCCCTAGTTGGTTTTGGAGTATTGACGACAAACTTGGTTGAGGGACTAATGTGTTTGTGAGAATTGCAGGATAACACAGGTAGTAGTCCCATATTGATTAGGTTTACCTACCAGAGATGACCCCTAAAAATGTGTGAAGACATTGAAGACAATGGTGGTCTGTGAAGATATTCACAATGAAGATTTGACATAAGAAGACATTCACGTGAAGACTATGGAATGCGAAGACATAGTTGTTTCGTAGCTTCCTTTTCTTCTTTGTTGAGTCATAGGAACCACCGTACTGTTAAGTGGGGTCCAGTTGAAAAAAGTTAGAGTGACTGATGTGATGCTCAACCAAATCATATGTCTTTGAGTGAAGACAATGAAAGCAAATCTTATCCAGAGCTGGATGAGTCAGCTTTACTTGTAGCCCAAGTCAAGCTACCGCATGTGTTTGAAATCTGACCGTTGGACACGTGTCAATTCCTTAGTGACCCAGGGTCATTTCGGACAAATCAGGTGCCTCCTGGCTATAAATAGCCCACCCCCTACACCATAAATTGGTGGTCGCTCAGAGTTAGTGCATGGCTTTTGTCGTTTGAGAACAACCCACCTCCGAAGCATTTGAGAGAGAGATCCTTGCGAGGACAAAGCCCTAAACACCCAGAGCCAAAGAGTGTTAGGCATGACTAAAGTCTTTCTGTCTGCGTGACCTGAAGACTTTTTACACTTGAGGACTATGAATCCTCCAGCTGGTTAGGCGTCGCGTTCTGAGCATCCAAGAGTCATTGTGGATCGCCAGTGAACGAAGTTTGTGAAGGTTTGGAAGTCTACCTTTAAGACTTACCAGAGTGATTGGGCAAGGACTGGGTGTCCTTAGCTCAAGGGGAATAAGGTGAAGACTCGGTCTTCTGAGTTAAATCTCAGCCTCCCTAACTAGATGTACAGTTGTCACAGCAACTGGAGTCTACCAAATCCTTGTCTTCACCAAGCAACTGGTCCTATCCTTCACTTTCCTTTACTTTACAGTTTGTCTTCATGAAGTCATTGTTTGCTTGTATGATCTGATTGACTTCATTGTGTGAAGATTGTTTACTGTTTGGCTTCATACTGTCTTCCATCCTGATCCTTACTACCTAGTTGCTGATAGTCTTCATGCTTTCACTTCATTGCAATCTTGACTATGGCTTGCCTAGTGTAGTCTACCTTCCGCTGCATATCAATAGGTTCATTTCTACTATTTGTCTTCAAAGACCTCGTGTTTTGAAGACTTTCATAAAAATCGCCTATTCACGCCCCCTCTAGTCGATAACTAGCACTTTCAAGGGTTCTCAGCTCCTTTTCTATCAATGATATGTAAATCAAGTTCTTGTAACAAGAGAACCCAACGAATAAGTCTAGGTTTAGCATCTTTCTTTTCCATAAGATATTTAATAGCAGCATGGTCTGTGTGAACAGTTACTTCGGAATCAACAATATAAGGTCTAAATTTATCACAAGCAAACACAACTACTAAAAATTCTTTTTTAGTAGTAGCATAATTTCTTTGAGCAATGTCTAGAGTTTTACTAGCATACAACAACAACAAACAACAACAACAAAGCCTTTAGTCCCAAACAAGTTGGGGTAGGCTAGAGGTGAAACCCATAAGATCTCACAACCAACTCATGGCTCTGGCACATGGATAGCAAGCTTCCACGCACCCCTGTCCATAGCTAGCTCTTTGGTGATAATCCAATCCTTCAGGTCTCTCTTAACGGACTCCTCCCATGTCAAATTCGGTCTACCCCACCCTCTCTTGACATTCTCCGCACGCTTTAGCCGTCCGCTATGCACTGGAGCTTCTGGAGGCCTACGCTAAATATGCCCAAACCATCTCAGACGATGTTGGACAAGCTTCTCCCCAATTGGTGCTACCCCAACTCTATCTCGTATATCATCATTCCGGACTCGATCCTTCCTCGTGTGGCCACACATCCATCTCAACATACACATCTCCACCACACCTAACTGTTGAACATGTCGCCTTTTAGTCGGCCAACACTCCGTGCCATACAACATTGCGGGTCGAACCGCCGTCCTGTAGAACTTGCCTTTTAGCTTTTATGGCACTCTCTTGTCACAGAGAATGCCAGAAGCTTGGCGCCACTTCATCCATCCGGCTTTGATTCGATGGTTCACATCTTCATCAGTACCCCCATCCTCCTGCAACATTGACCCCAAATACCGAAAGGTGTCCTTCCGAGGTACCACCTGGCCATCAAGGCTAACCTCCTCCTCCTCACACCTAGTAGTACTGAAACCGCACATCATGTACTCGGTTTTAGTTCTACTAAGCCTAAACCCTTTCGATTCCAAGGTTTGTCTCCATAACTCTAACCTCCTATTTACCCCCGTCCGACTATCGTCAACTAGCACCACATCATCCGCAAAGAGCATACACCACGGGATATGTCCTTGTATATCCCTTGTGACCTCATCCATCACCAATGCAAAAAGATAAGGGCTCAAAGCTGACCCCTGATGCAGTCCTATCTTAATCGGGAAGTCATCGGTGTCGACATCACTTGTTCGAACACTTGTCACAACATTATCATACATGTCCTTGATGAGGGTAATGTACTTTGCTGGGACTTTGTGTTTCTCCAAGGCCCACCACATGACATTCCGCGGTATCTTATCATAGGCCTTCTCCAAGTCAATGAACACCATATGCAAGTCCTTCTTTTGCTCCCTATATCTCTCCATAAGTTGTCGTACCAAGAAAATGGCTTCCATGGTCGACCTCCCAGGCATGAAACCAAACTGATTTTTGGTCACGCTTGTCATTCTTCTTAAGCGGTGCTCAATGACTCTCTCCCATAGCTTCATTGTATGGCTCATCAGCTTAATTCCACGGTAATTAGTACAACTCTGAACATCCCCCTTGTTCTTGAAGATTGGTACTAATATACTCCGTCTCCATTCTTCTGGCATCTTGTTTGCCCGAAAAATGAGGTTGAAAAGCTTGGTTGGCCATACTATTGCTATGTCCCCGAGACCTTTCCACACCTCAATGGGGATACAATCAGGACCCATCGCCTTGCCTCCTTTCATCCTTTTTAACGCCTCCTTCACCTCAGACTCCTGGATTCGCCGCACAAAACGCATGCTGGTCTCATCAAAGGAGTCGTCTAGTTCAATGGTAGAACTCTCATTCTCCCCATTGAACAGCTTGTCGAAGTACTCCTGCCATCTATGCTTAATCTCCTCGTCCTTCACCAAGAGTTGGCCTGCTCCGTCCTTGATGCATTTGACTTGGCCAATGTCCCTCGTCTTCCTCTCTCGGATCTTGGCCATCTTATAGATGTCCCTTTCACCTTCCTTCGTGCCTAACCGTTGGTAGAGGTCCTCATATGCCCGACCCCTTGCTTCACCAACAGCTCGCTTTGCGGCCTTCTTCGCCATCTTGTACTTCTCTATGTTGTCTGCACTCCTATCCAGGTATAGGCGTCTGAAGCAATCTTTCTTCTCTTTAATCGCCTTCTGGACGTCATCATTCCACCACCAGGTATCCTTATCTTCGCTTCTCCTTCCCCTGGACACTCCAAACTCCTCCGAGGCCACCTTACGAATGCAAGTCGCCATCTTCATCCACACATTGTCCGCATCCCCTCCTTCCTCCCAAGGGCCCTCCTTAATGACTCTCTCCTTGAACACCTGAGCTACCTCCCCCTTGAGCTTCCACCACTTCGTTCTAGCGACTTTGGCACGCTTATCCCGCTGGACACGAATCCGAAAGCGGAAGTCAGCAGCCACCAGCTTATGCTGGGGTACAACACTCTCTCCAGGTATCACCTTACAGTCTAGGCACGCACGCCTATCTTCTCTTCTCGAGAGGATAAAATCAATCTGGCTAGAGTGTTGACCACTAGCATAATGAATAACATTTAGTTTCTTATCAACTCTTTGTCCTAGAACAGCACCAAGAGCATAATCACTAGCATCACACATAATTTCAAAAGGCAAGTTCCAATCAGGTGGTTGAACAATAGGTGCAGATATTAAAGCTTTCTTGAGTGTTTCAAAGGCTTCAAGACAATCATCATCAAAAACAAAAGGAATATCCTATTGCAAAAGACTAGTAAGAGGCCTAGAAATTTTAGAAAAGTCTTTGATAAATCTCATATAGAAACTAACATGACCAAGGAAACTATGAATACCTTTGATGCCCTTAGGACATGGCATTTTCTCAATTGCATCAACCTTAGCTTGGTCCACTTCAATACCTCTTTCAGAAACTTTATGACCCAAGACAATACCTTCATTAACCATAAAGTGGCACTTCTCCCAATTCAAGACAAGATTATTTTGTTCACATCTTTGCAAAACTCGCTCAAGATTGCTTAAACAATCATCAAAAGACTTCCCATAAACAGAAAAGTCATCCATGAAAACCTCAACAATCTTTTCACAAAAGTCAGAGAATATAGCAGTCATACATCTTTGAAAGGTATCATGTTCATTACATAAACCAAAAGGGATACGTCTATAAGCATAAGTTCCAAAGGGGCAAGTAAAAGTAGTCTTTTCTTGATCAGGTTGAGAAACACGTATTTTTGAAAAGCCAGAGTATCCATCTAAGAAGCAAAAGTGTGTGTGCTTAGATAATCTTTCAAGCATTTGATTAGTAAAAGGCAAGGGGTAATGATCTTTTCTAGTTGCTTTGTTTAATTTTTTGTAATCAATTACCATTCTATAGTGTGTAGCAATTCTTTGTGGAATAAGTTCATTCTTATCATTAGGAACAATAGTAATACCTCCTTTCTTACGGACATGATGAACAGGACTTACCCATCTACTATCAACTATAGGATAGATTATACCTGCTTCCAGAAGTTTTAAAATTTCCGTTCTTACCACTTCCTTCATTTTTGGATTCAACCGACGTTGGTGATCAACAATGGGTTTAGCATCAGGTTCCATATTAATTTTGTACTGACATAGAGTGGAACTAATGGCCTTTAAATCATCAAGAGTATATCCAATAGCAGCCCAATGCTTCCTTAGAACTTTCAATAATCTTTCTTCTTCATGTTCTGAAAGGTTAGCACTAATAATAATAGGATATATCTTCTTTTCATCAAGATAAGAATATTTCAAAGCGTCTAGCAATGGTTTTAATTCAAACATAGGATCACCTTTAGGTGGAGGAGGACCACCTAGAGTTTCAATAGGCAAATTGTGTTTGTCGGCGTTCTTGGAACAAGGGTCCCCAGACTTGCCTGCCTGCGGCCTGCGGCGTGGCTCGGGTGGGGGCCCAGCGCGGCCCATCTTCATCAGCCCAAGCTCAAGGCCCTCGCGAGGGGCCAAGCCTCGCGGGGCGGACGACAGGAAGCTTACTCAAGAGCGGCCTCATCAGGCAGGCTCGCGAGGAGGCGGAGAGATCAATGCAAGGGTACCTCGCGAGGATCCCATGACGCAAGCCATGACGATCAAGGCCAGGCGGGCGCCGGCCTGCGCAGGGTCCTTGTTTCCCCTTTGGTGCAAAGGGGGCAAGCATGGGCCAAGGTATCAGGCAAAGGTTACCATTCCGGTGCAACGAGACCAAGACCAGCCGGACGGCCGGACGGAGGTCACCGTGGAGCCCAAGACGGCGTCATCACCAGTGCTTTTGGCAGCCGAAGACCACCTTTGGTCAGGATAACTTGTACTAGATGTTCCCCTTCGAAATGGCCAATTGTTGGCGCCCTTCCCACTCAATTATTCGGGCAGAGGCCCAGGGCCTCTATAAATAGAGCTAGCCTCCACAAAGGGAAGAGAGGAGAGAAGAAGGAGGGAAAAACCCAATAGAGACTAAGCAGAACACACCGCACCAGCTCAAGAACACCCCTCGCGAGGCTGTTCTTCCCTTGTACTGTCCATCATCAGCCCTAGAGGCAATCCACCACACCACACACTGGAGTAGGGTATTACACCACAACGGTGGCCCGAACCAGTATAAACCTCGTGTCTCTTGTGCTGTTCATCGTTTTCATCTTAGTTCGCACGAGAGGATCGGACGTAGATTGATAGGGGAGAGATCTCCACGCGCACCCCAGTGTTCGAACCTCAAGGGTCTGCCGGAACCCGAAATCCGACATTTGGCGCGCCACGTACGGGTGTGCCGGAGTTCCCTCCCGACAGCCCGCTCTCCATCAAAACTGTGTTCCGTCCTCATGGCGGACAACGCGCCGCTCGCTCCGGCAGCATACGCCAGCACTGGGGCCAGGGGGCTCCAGGCCTTGGCCCCCGCCTTGCGACGGGTGCAGTGGCCGCGCAAGTTCAAGCCCGAGATGCCGCCGCGCTACGGCGGCGCGACGGACCCGCTGGTTTTCCTGCTGGCGTATGAGGACGCCGTCCTCAAGGCCCGGGGCGATGACCGGGTGATGTCCAACTGGTTGCCCATGGCCCTCACCGGTGTCCCGCGCATGTGGCTCCTCCACCTACCGACAGCTTCTGTGACCTCTTGGGAGGAGCTACGCGAGCTCTTCCTCGCCTGTTTCGCCGCGCCAGTGCCGCCCGTCGTCGCGGCTCTCCTGGGTGGTTCCCAAGCACCACCCTCGAGCCACCACATCAAGCCATTCACCCATCAGATCAGCACTGCATCCAAGCGCCAAGAGGCCCCCCGGGGCTGGGCGGCGCCCGAGGCCGATCTGACTTTCGACGCGGATGATCACCCTTTCAACCCCTCCGGTTCGGGCGCACTCCCGATGCTGTGCACCCCCACCATCTGCCAAGTGGCTGTCACCAGGACCCTCATCGACGGTGGTGCCGGCCTCAACGTGCTCTCGGTGGAGGCCTTCAGCCTCCTTCACGTGCCACCGGAGCGGCTCCAGCCCAGCAGGCCCTTCTCAAGTGTCGGAGCCAGTTCCACCGCCTCCTTGGGGCAGATCCGCCTCCCAGTGACCTTTGGCACCTACGACAACTTCCGCATAGAACTGATCGACTTCGACATCGCCCCCATCGACCTCCCCTACAATGCCATCCTCGGCTACCCGGCCTTGGCCCGGTTCATGGCGGCAACTCAGCCGGCGTACAACCTCATGAAGATGCCCGGGAGCAGCGGCGTCCTCATCGTGCCAGGAGACGCGAGGGATGCGCTGTAGGTACTCCAACTCGCCTTCAAGGCGGCCGCGGTGGCACAGCCCACCAGCACTGATGCCCTTGAGCCCAAGGGGGCTGCGCCGGCTAAAAAGAAGCAACTGTTCACCCAGGACAAGGCGGAAACCAAGCAAGTACCGGTCGACGAGGACGGGTCCACCGGCGCCACCTTCACCATAGGGGCCAACCTCGAGCCCGAACAGGAGAAGGCCCTGATCGGATTCCTGCACGCGAACAAGAAGGTGTTCACGTGGGAACCTGATCAATTAGCAGGAGTCCCGAGAGGTGTGATCGAGCATCACCTCAACGTGTGCCCCAACATACGCCCCGTGAAGCAGAAGGCAAGGAGACGGTCTACTGAGAAACAAGCTGTCATCGTTCAAGAGACCCGGAAACTGGAAGCGACAGGGGTTATCCGTGAGGTCCGCTACCCCGATTGGCTGGCTAATCCTATTGTCGTGCCAAAGAAGGGGGAAGGAGCGCACAACAAAGCCTGCCCGCAGGACCCATTTCCTCTCCCCCGCATTGACCAGATAGTCGACTCCACCGCAGAGTGTGACCTATTGTGCTTCCTAGATGCCTTCTCGGGCTATCACCAGATCAAGATGGCGGTGGAAGACGTGGAGAAGACTGATTTCCTAACCCCGTGTGGGGTGTACTACTATACGTGCATGCCATTTGGGTTGCGCAATGCAGGCGCAACCTTTCAGCGGCTGATGCACATCGCTTTAGGCCGGCAGCTCGAGAGGAACGCTGAGGCTTACGTCGACGACATCGTGGTGAAGTCTCGGGAGGCAAAAACCCTGATACAGGACCTGGAGGAAACCTTCGCGAGCCTCAACAAAGTGGATCTACGGCTCAACCTGGAGAAATGCATGTTTGGAGTCCCCTCGGGCAAGCTCCTGGGCTTCCTAGTATCCCACAGAGGCATAGAAGCCAACCCAGAGAAGGTCAAGGCGTCGAGGACATGAGCCCGCCAAAGACCCTCAGGGAGATGCAGAAGCTCACCGGGCGTGTAACCGCGCTAGGGTGCTTCATATCCAAGCTAGGGGAGCGAGCACTGCCCTTCTTCAAGCTTATGAAGAAGAAAGGCCCCTTCGAATGGACTGAAGAGGCCGACAAGGCGTTCCAAGAACTTAAGAGGTACCTTACCAGCCCACCGGTGATGGTAGCCCCTCGCCCTCAGGAGCCCCTGGTGCTCTACCTTGTGGCCACGCCCTACTCCGCTAGCGCAGCTTTGGTGGCGGTCAGGGAGGAGCACCGGGCCAAGGCCGCATCGACTGACCAGGCTAAAGCAGAGCGAGGCCAGGAGGGCCTCGCGAGGACCGCGACCACAGCCAGAGAGGGGCAGCCGCAGCAGGAGGGCGCACCCGGGGCAGGGGAGGCCCCTTCAAACGATCCAGAGCTGGGGGCTCCGTTGCCTCAGGAGACGCCTCGACCCCTGGAGGACGCAAGTTGCGTCAGCACCCTCAACCTCGTCGAGCACCCTGTGTATTTCGTCAGCACAGAGCTACGGGACGCGAGGGCGCGGTACCCCATGCCTCAAAACCTCATCCTCGCGCTATTGGTGGCCTCACGCAAGCTGCGGCACTACTTCCAAGGCCACCCCATCAAGGTCGTCTCAGCATACCCCTTGGAAAGGGTACTCAGGAGCCCCAACTCAGCTGGAAGGGTCGCTGAATGGAACATCGAACTACAAGCATTTCAGCTGGAATTCAGTACGACCAGGGTCATCAAGGGAGCCGCACTTGCGGATTTCGTGGCAGAATGGGCAGAAGCACCGGGTCTCGAGGCAGGCGAAGACCGGTCACTTTCCCTAGGAAGCGAAGCACCGGACGGCTGGGTCATGTAATTCGATGGGGCATTCTCCCAACATGGCGCGGGAGCTGGTGCGGTGCTCGTATCCCCCACTCAGGACAAACTCTATTACGCCATGCAACTCTGCTTCCAGCATGAAGAGAAGGTATCCAACAATATAGTAGAGTACAAAGGCCTGATAGCAGGCTTGAAAGCCGCGATCGCCTTAGGGGTAAAGCGCCTAACCATCAAGGGCGATTCACAGCTCCTCGTCAACTTCCCCAACAAGGTATACGAGCTAAAGGACGAGCACATGGAAGCTTACCTCGCTGAAGTCCGCAGGATGGAGAAACAGTTCTGGGGGCTGGAGCTGCAGCATGTGCCTCGCGGCACCAATCAGGAGGCCGACGACATTGCCAAGAGGGCGTCTAGGCGACTGCCGCAGGAACCTGGCATCTTCGAGGAGTGGCTCTTCAAGCCCTCGGCGGTGCCGTCGCTATCGGGCACGGTGCAACCAAGGGAGGAGCCTCCTCAGTCGCCTTCCTCAGGAGCTCCGGTCTGCAGCCTGGCCTCAGGGGCACGCCTGCTCCTGGTGTTGGAGCCTTGGGAGGGATGTTGGATCCCAGAGCTCAAGGACTACCTGATGCAAGGGATTCTGCCGGAGAACGAGGAGGAGGCGGAGCATGTGGCATGGCAGGCCACGGATTATTGCATCTAGGATGGCGAGCTCTACAGGAAGCGGCCAAATGACGTGTCCCTACGTTGCATTTCCAGGGAGCAAGGAAAGGAACTGCTGGCAAACATACATAGCGGAGACTGCGGGCACCACTCGTCATCGCGAACCCTCGTCGGCAAGGCGTTCCGCAGCGGGTTCTACTGGCCCACATCACTCAATGACGCCGTTGAGCTTGTGAAGGCTTGCGAGGCCTGCCAGTTTCACGCTAAATAGATCCATCAGCATGCGGGGGGTGTGCAGACCATACCCCTCTCATGGCCGTTTGCGGTGTGGGGGTTGGACATTCTGGGCCCGTTCCGTCGGACGCCAGGGGGCTATCGCTACCTCTACATCGTTGTGTACAAGTTCACCAAGTGGGCCGAGGTGGAAGTTGTCCACACAATCCCGGCAGGCTCGGCATTCAAGTTCATCAAGGGCCTCGTGAGCCAGTTTGGGGTGCCTAACCACATCATCACTGGCAACGGTTCGCAATTCACCAGCAATCTCTTCAAAACGTACTGTGCTAACCTTGGAAGGCAGATATGCTACGCTTCGGTAGCACAACCCCGGAGCAATGGCCAGGCTGAACGAGCCAACGCCGAGGTCCTGAGGGGCCTCAAGGCCAGGACCTTCAAGAAGAAGCTGGAGGCCTGTGGCAGGGGCTGGTACGACGAGCTCCAGTCCGTGCTATGGTCAATCCGCATGACAGCGACCAAGCCGACTGGCGAGACCCCGTTCTTCCTCGTCTACGGAGCAGAGGCTGTTCCCCCTCATGAGGCCAGGTGTCGCTCCGCACGGGTCCTGGCATTCAACGAGGCTCAGCAGGACGCCATGCGGGGGACGGATCTCGTGCTGGGGGAGGAACGCCGTCGGGAAGCCGCACTGCGGGCGGCAAGGTATCAACAGGCGCTATAACGATACCACTGCCGCAACATCCGCCACAGGACCCTTGAGGTAGGAGATCTCGTGCTCAGACGGGTTCTCTCCAGGGAGGGCTGCACAAGCTCTCTCCCATGTGGGAGGGCCCGTTCAAGGTTGTTCATGTTTCCAGGCCTGGCTCTGCGCGCTTGGAGACTCCGGAGGGAGTACCCATCCAGAACGCATGGAACATTCAACTTCTCTGGAGGTTCTACCCCTGAGTGAGGCCTGGCGCCTAGGAAAGGCCCGGTGCCTGTGAAGCTATCGCGTTTTGGGAAAGGCCCGGTGCCTGTGAAGAAGGCCAATGCCTGTGAAGCTATCACGTTTTGGGAAAGGCCCGGTTCCTGTGAAGAAGGCCAATGCCTGTGAAGCTATCGCTTTTTGGGAAAGGCCCGGTGTCTGTGAAGAAGGCCAATGCCTGTGAAGCTATCGCATTTTGAGAAAGGCCCGGTGCCTGTGAAGCTATCGCATTTTGGGAAAGGCCCGGTGCCTGTGAAGAAGGCCAATGCCTATGAAGCTATCGCGTTTTGGGAAAGGCCCGGTGCCTGTGAAGAAGGCAAACGCCTATGAAGCTCGCCACCCGTGAAACTCTCACATAATAATGAGTGGGGCTATACACGCCCCGGAGTGTCCGGAGTGCCACCCTTGGGTCTTGGGGGCTCCCGCCCATGCCCAGTGGCAGCACTTAGCTCCGCGCTGGTGAGAAGACGTCGAAGACTAGAATAGGTGCCGGACGCGGCTTTTTCATTTGCTTTCTGCAGTTGGCGTGTTTATTCCCGTTTGAAGTCTTATTGGAGTTGTTGGCATTCCTGGCTTGTGACTCTCTGTCTTTTTCATCCACTCGCCTCGTTTTCTCTCGCACAAGTCTCGCGAGGGATGTTCGCGGGCGCCCTCGCGAGCGTCTTCTACGACGATCGTCTGGAGCTTTCTTGTCTGAGTCCTCTGCGGGAGCACCCCTCCCAGTCCATGCCTCACGGGCATCGCGACACAAACGCAGGACCTAGGCTGATCGCCCCCGCTGCCGGGACCAAAGGTTACCCCTCTAACTAATCCTTGCAGGGCATGAAGCACACGGCGAGGCCTCAGCCTCCAGAGGCGAGAGTCGCGTCAAGCTCCACCAAACTCAAATGACTCCCGCACATGGACACGCAGCACGGAAACATAGCGCAGAGATGGAAAAAGCAACGTGACACTTGACAGCCATAGTTCTAACACGCCCCCACGGGGCCTTGTACTACCTTCTTCTTACGCAGGAAAGGAAGGAAACAAAATGGACATGACCTATCCAACACCAACCTACAGCAAAAGCTCGAGCTGCTCCTGGGGTTCAGGCGGACGCCTCCTCTCGCTTCACTAGGGCGCGGCGGCGGGTGGACCCGCTGCCTTCACCCAGGCGGGCGCGACGGCGCGGGGCTGGTCGCGGCCACCGCTGGAGGAGCTGCTGCCTGAGGGAGAGTCGCCGAAACTTGGCGAGCCCCGAGCACCGCCACCGGCACGCCTGGCGATGTCTACATCCTGGTCGGTGCCGGGGATGGGCAGGTGGCCGCGGTCACCATCTTCGAGGCAGCACCCAGCGCGGCGACCATCTTCTCCAAACACCCTCATGTAGAGGGTGGCGTCGCCGTCGAACTTGAAGTGCAGGGTGCACCGCTGACCCAGGCTACGCGCGCGGGCAAACGTTTGCCAGCCGTGAGTCAGGGCCCCATTTCTGGAAGGGTAGACCTCCAGCGAAGCTCAGAAGGCCCTGCTGCAACAACCATCCACCTGGAGCTAGAAGCCGCACCGAGAGCTGGCTGGCAGCTCAACTACGAAGAAGCGGGGGAGCTGGAGCCAGGTGTTGGTCGGGTCCCCCGACCACACGACGAACTCCGGCAGCACCTCCACCGAGCGAAAGCGTGGCCTGGGGGGCCGCGCGGTCACGACATGCCTCCCCTCGGCAGCCGAGCGCTCACCACTGTGCAGGGAACCGCCTCCGTGGCCGCGGGAAGCCGCTGCGGGGACCGCGGGATGCTTGCGAGGACGACCCCAGCCGCGCCTGGCCAGGGGGAGTCAGGCCCTACCTGGCGGGCCTTTCCCTTCTCTGCGGCCGAGAATCTCTTCGGAGCCATGAGAACGGCGAGTGGCCAAGAAGAAGAAGGGAGTAGCAGAAAGGGGTGAACTGAGGAAGCTCACACGGTCCCGTACTTATAGCCGGGGAAGGCCAACCACCGAGCACCATGACCTTAGGTAATCATGACCCATATCTCTGCATATAGGGACCCGTCGAGTCGTGCGGTTGCCGAGGTGTCGTGGGAAGCGCAGACGCCCATGCCCAATCAACCGCCACATGGCGCCCAAGGCCGCGGGCTGTTAGGGCCCGCGGTGCTTCATGCTTGCCCCTTTGCTTCTCTGCTAAGCCAAGCCCGCGCGTGCCTTGGGCCTGGGGGCTATTGTCGACGTTCTGGGAACAGGCGTCCCTAGACTTGCCTACCTGCGGCCTGCGGCGTGGCTCAGGTGGGGGCCCAGCGTGGCCCATCTTCATCAGCCCAAGCTCAAGACCCTCGTGAGGGGCCAAGCCTCGCGGGGCGGACGACAAGAAGCTTCCTCAAGAGCGGCCTCATCAGGCAGGCTCGCGAGGAGGCAAAGAGATCAATGCAAGGGTAACTCGCGAGGATCCCATGATGCAAGCCATGACGATCAAGGCCAGGCGGGCGCCGGCCTGCGCAAGGTCCTTGTTTCCCCTTTGGTGCAAATGGGGCAAGCACAGGCCAAGGTATTAGGCAAAGGTTACCATTCTGGTGCAACAAGACCAAGACCAGCCGGGCGGAGGTCACCGTGGAGCCCAAGACGGTGTCATCACCAGTGCTTTTGGCAGCCGAAGACCACCTTTCGTCAAGATAACTTGTACTAGATGTTCCCCTTCAAAATGGCCAATTGTTGGCGCCCTTCCCGCTCAATTATTCGGGGAGAGGCCTGGGGCCTCTATAAATAGAGCTAGCCTCCACAAAGGGAAGATAGGAGAGAAGGAGGGGAAAAGCCAGTAGAGACTAAGTAGAACACACCACACCAGCTCAAGAACACCCCTCGTGAGGCTGTTCTTCCCTTGTACTGTCCATCATCAGCCCCAGAGGCAATCCACCACACCACACACTGGAGTAGGGTATTACACCACAACGGTGGCCCGAACCAGTATAAACCTCATGTCTCTTGTGTTGTTCATCGTTTTCATCTTAGTTCGCACGAGAGGATCGGACGTAGATCGGTAGGGGAGAGATCTCCGCGTGCACCCTAGTGTTCGAACCTCAAGGGTCTGCCGGAACCCGAAATCCGATAGTGTTTAAGTAGAGGACGTTGTTCAAAGAAAACTTTGTCTATCCATTTCTTTCGTGCATATGTAAATCATTTTCATGATCTAGCAAATATTGTTCTAAAGGATCAGTAGGTGGCACAACAATAGAAGCAAGACCAATTAATTCAAACTTACTAGGTAGTTCTTTTTCATGATAATTTCTACTAAACTTGGAAAAATTAAACTCATGAGATTCATCACCAAAGCTAACACCAACAATTTGTTTCTCACAATCTATCTTAGCATTAACTGTATTCAAGAAAGGTCTACCAAAGATAATGGGACAAAAGTCATCTTGTGGGGAACCAAGAACAAGAAAATCAGTAGGGTATTTTATTTTCCCACACAAGACTTCAACATCTCTAATAATCCCAATTGGTGATATGGTATCTCTATTAGCAAGTTTAATAGTAACATCTAGTTCTTCTATCTCAGCAGGTGCTATGTCTTTTATAATTTCTTCATATAAAGTGTAAGGAATAGCGCTCACACTAGCACCCATGTCACGTAAACCATGATAATAGTGATCTCCTATTTTAACTAAAATAACAGGCATGCCAACAACAGGTCTATGTTTATTTCATTTATCAGGTTTAGCAATTCTAGCAGCTTCTTCACAGAAGTAAATAACATGCCCATCCATATCTTCTTCCAAGAAATCTTTAACCATAGCAATACTAGGTTCAACTTTAATTTGTTCGTCAGGTTTAGGTGTTCCGATATAGCTTTTGTTAACCACACTTGAAACTTTAGCATGTTCCTTGATCCTAACAGGGAAAGGTGGTTTCTTAATACAAGTAGAAGGAACAACTGGATCAACATTATGAAGTATAGTTTCTTCTTTAACTGGTACTGGTTCTTTAATTTCTTCTTTAATAGGTGGGTGATATTTAAACCACTTCTCCTTAGAGAGTTCAACATGAGTAGCAAATGATTCACAAAAGGAGGCTACTATCTCAGAGTCAAGTCCATATTTAGTGCTAAACTTTTGAAAAGCATCGGTATCCATAAAAGATTTAACACAATCATACTTAAGTTTAATACCTGACTCCCTATCTTCGCCGAGTTCCCAATCTTCAGAGTTGCATTTAATTCTTTCCAAAAGATCCCACCGGAATTCAATAGTCTTCTTCATAAATGAACCAGCACAAGAAGTATCAAGCATGGTTTGATCATTACGAGAAAGCCGAGCATAAAAATTCTGGATAATAATTTCTCTTGAGAGCTTATGATTGGGGCATGAATATAACATTGACTTAAGCCTCCCCCAAGCTAGAGCGATACTTTCTCCTTCACGATGCCAAAAATTATATATATAATTCCGATCACGATGAACTAGATGCATAGGATAATTTTTTTGGTGGAACTCCAATTTCAAATGATTCTAATTCCATGATCCAATATCATCACATAGCCTATACCATGCCAATGCTTTTCCCTTCAAAGATAAAGGGAAAACTTTCTCATCATCTTCGGGTAAACATGCAAGCTTGTGACGCCCCCGATTTAATCATACACTAATCATACACGCAAACGTGTACGATCAAGATCAGGGACTCACGGGAAGATATCACAACACAACTCTGCAAATAAAAATAAGTCATACAAGCATCATATTACAAGCCATGGGCCTCGAAGGCTCGAATACAAGAGCTCGATCATAGACGAGTCAGCGGAAGCAACAATATCTGAGTACAGACATAAGTTAAACAAGTTTGCCTTAAGAAGGCTAGCACAAACTGGGATACAGATCGAAAGAGGCGCAGGCCTCCTGCCTGGGATCCTCCTAACTACTCCTGGTCGTCGTCAGCGGGCAGCACGTAGTAGTAGGCACCTCCGGTGTAGTAGGAGTCGTCGTCGACGGTGGCGTCTGGCTCCTGGGCTCCAACATCTGGTTGCGACAACCAGGTAGAAGGGATAGAGGGAAAAGAAAGGGAAAGCAACCGTGAGTACTCATCCAAAGTACTCGCAAGCAAGGAGCTACACTACATATGTATGCATTGGTATCAACTGGGATAAGGCTATTATAAGTGGACTGAACTGCAGAAAGCCGGAATAAGAGGGGGATAGCTAGTCCTTTCGAAGACTACGCTTCTGGCAGCCTCCGTCTTGCAGCATGTAGAAGAGAGTAGACTGAAGTCCTCCAAGTAGCATCGTATAGCATAATCCTAACCGATGATCCTCCCCTCGTCGCCCTGTGAGAGAGCGATCACCGGTTGTGTCTGGCACTTGGAAGGGTGTGTTTTATTAAGTATCCGGTTCTAGTTGTCATAAGGTCAAGGTACAACTCCGGGTCGTCCTTTTACCGAGGGACACGGCTATTCGAATAGATAAACTTCCCTGCAGGGGTGCACCACATACCCCAACACGCTCGATCCCATTTGGCCGGACACACTTTCCTGGGTCATGACCGGCCTTGGAAGATCAACACGTCGCAGCCCTACCTAGGCACAACAGAGAGGTCAGCACGCCGGTCTAAATCCTATGGCGCAGGGGTCTGGGCCCATCGCCCTTTGCACACCTGCACGTTGCGTACGCGGCCGGAAGCAGACCTAGCCTAGTGGCTTTCCAGTCCAATCCGGCGCACGCCACTCAGTCGCTGACGTCACGAAGGCTTCGGCTGATACCACGACGCCGGGATACCCATAACTGCTCCCACGTAGATGGTTAGTGCGTATAGACCAAATGGCCAGACTCAGATCAAATACCCAGATCTCGTTAATCGTGTTAAGTATCCGCGAACACCGACCAGGGCCAGGCCCACCTCTCTCCTAGGTGGTCGGAACCTGCCCTGTCGCTCCGCCACAAAGATCCACACAGAGGGCCGTCGGGACAAAGGTCCTTTCAGCCCCCAATCCGTGAATCACTCGCGGGTACTCCTCGAGCCAACCCTACTTTGGTCACCACATGTATCATGTTTAAAGTATTTAGCATATACCCGTGATCACCTCCCGAGTGATCACGGCCCAATAGTATAGCATGGCAGACAGACAAGAATGTAGGGCCACTGATGATAAACTAGCATCCTATACTAAGCAGTAGGATAGCAGGTAAAGGTATCAACAGTAGTAGCAAGGACAGGCTATGCATCAGTATAGGATTAACGAGAAGCAGTAACATGCTACACTACTCTAATGCAAGCAGTATAGAGAAGAGTAGGCGATATCTGGTGATCAAAGGGGGGGCTTGCCTGGTTGCTCTGGCAAGAGAGAGGGGTCGTCAACTCCGTAGTCGTACTGGGAAGCAGCGGCGTCGGTCTCGGAGTCTATCGAGAGAAGAGGGGGGAGAAACAATAAATATTTAAGCAAGCATATGCATGGTGATGCATGACATGACAAGTAACAGCGTTAGAGGTGCCCTAACGCGGTAGTAGGTGATACCGGTGAAGGGGGATAACAACCGGGAAAGTATCCCCGGTGTTTCGCGTTTTCGGGCAGAGGAGCCGGAGGGGGAAAGTTGCGTGTTTGCTATGCTAGGGATGCGTGACGGACGAACGGGCTGCGTATCCGGGTTCGTCTCGTCGTTCTGAGCAACTTTCATGTAGAAAGTAATTTCATCCGAGTTACGGAATAAAAGATATGATTTTCTAAAGATTTAAATCATTTTCTGATTTTAATTATTTATTTTATTCCAACATTATCCAAAACAGTGAATGATGACGTCAGCATGACATCAAAGTGATGTCAGCAGGTCAACTGTTCAGTTGACCAGTCAAACAGACAGGTGGGTCCAGTGGGACCCACATGTCATTGTCTGGTAACTAATTAATCAGGTTAATTAGTTTAGTTAACATATTAGTTAATTAGTTTAATCTAATTATAATTAATTAACTTAATTAACTCCTTAATTAATTAATTAATTAATTAATTAATATTTTTTTTATTAAAACGTTCTGGGGGTGGGGCCCCCTTGTCATAGGCCCCAGGGGGCCTAGCGGGTTCGGGCGCTAGCGGGCGCGGTTGCTGGGGCGAAGCCCCGTGAGCGTGCGGGCACCCGTATGGGAACCCCGGGCGCAGGCGGAGGCCACCGGGTCGCCCGTATGGGAAGGGCCGGCCAGCTCCGGCGAGCGGCGGGGCCTCGCCGACCACGCGACAGGGGAAGAGGCCACGGGCGCGGCCATGGCCAGCCGGCGGGAGGGGGCAAGCGGGCACGGCCTGGGCGTCACGGGGAGGCCGGAGAGGGCGATGCGGGGCGAGGGGGCAAGGCCATGCGAGCGGTGGCCGGCGCGGGACGAGCAGAGGCGGAGCGGCTCAGGTGACGGCGCGGGAAAGCCGTGAAGAAGCAGGGGAGGCGCGCGCCGGGGCGAGCAGCGGCACAGGAGCAGCGCAGGCGCGGCCTGACGCGGTTGGCGAGGGAGACCGCAGCCGGGGCGAGAGAGACGAGGCCGGGGCCTCACCGCGCGGGTGTGGGGTCTATGGCAGTGGGTGTCGAGGAGGGAGACGGGGACGACGTGCTGCGCGACGGCGAAGTCCAGCGGCGTCCGGGACGGCTTCGGGCGACGAGGTCGGGGTCGAGGCGGCGATGGCGGGGCGGCTCCGGGAGGAAGCAGAGGCGCCAGGAGGCCGGTCGGGGGGGGGGGGGGGGGGGGGTTGAGGAGGCGGTGTGGGGAGGCGATGAGGAGGCGCCGGCGGAGACGGGCGGCGCCGGCCGGTGACGGGGCGCAGGGATGAGGCGGCGGGGTCGAGGCGCCGTCTCCCCCGATCCAGATCGGGGAGGGGCGAGGGAGACGCGCGGGGGTGGGACGAGTGGGGGGGAGAGTGGGGATCGGGTGGGGGTTAGGGTTCGGGGGGGGGTGGCCTTGTAGGCCAGAGAGGAGGGCCGGCTGGGCCGGCCGGTTGGCTAGCTGGGCCGGTTGGCCCAGCGTGGGGGGGGGGGGGGGGGGGTTGCGGTGTCGGTGGAGTGGGTGGCCGGCTGGGCCTGGTGGGTTGGCCCAGTTGGGCCACGGCCCAGGGAGGGGGGGGGCGCTTTCTCTTTCTTTTTTTTTGTTTTCCCCTTTTGTATTTTCTTTTATGTTTTAATTTCTTTTAGTTTTTGTTTTATAAAATATAAATACAACTCCTAAATTAATGTTATAACTTATTCTACTGCCCCAAAAGTTTGACACCTAAATAAAATAGTTTGCATTATTATAAATTTTTTTTAAAGGCAATTAATCAATTGTCATAGCTACTGTTTTAATTACTTTAGAGCCTTTAAACATTTTATAATAGTGTAGTTCCACTGCCGTAATTACTTATGCATTATTTGGTTCATCCTGAACATTATAGTTTTAATTTTCGAAAACTTTTGTTGTTTGCCTGATTTTTAAATCGAATTCAAATCGGTTTTGAACTAATGCGAGATTAGCCACCGTGATCGAGGTGACGTGGCATCATTAATGGAGGATTACTGTAGCTTAATTATCCGGACGTCACAATTCTCCTCCACTACAAGAAATCTCGTCCCGAGATTCAAGAGGGGAGTAAGGGGGAAAGTTCTGGTTACGATATTCGAACGGATCTTCTCGAAGAAGTTAATCCCTTTCGTTGATGTCTTCAATTCTTTATTCTGAAGCATCATGATGAAGTTGTCGTCCTTTCTTGGGGGAACTCCACCGTACTTACGAATAGGTAAGGGGCAGCTCTACAATGATAGGATGTTATAAGGGAAATTCATCTGGGGGTATCCCAAGAATGAACATATGAGTATCTCTCGAGTTTGAACAAATGACACACATAGAGAGCAAAGTAAGACGGTGCGATAAGAAGTTTCAAGCGGATAGGCAATCTTTCGAGGCCTAATCCGAAGGTGAAAGGGTTTCAGGGCAACGAGAATAGGTATTGCGCCACATACCAGAATAGATCACTAGACAGGTGGTCCGTGAATTACATACGGAGTCAAGCGCGAGGAACAACCTTGGGAACAGGTGGTGTACAGGAGTGTCAGGTTTCGATCCTGTGTAACTGTGGGTTATGGGCCCACCATGTGGTTAAAAGTAGGTAAAGGGTTGATATCTTGCACGGTCGTGATAGCAAGACATGTCAGAGGGTAGCCTATCATTTATGTTGGCAACAATGTCGGTACCAAGGGCGAGGGACGAAGAGAACCATTTTCCTGCTCGTTGAAACGAGGCGGACAAATAGGCAAAGTTCTCGTTCATCGGTGATTACCGGAATGTCAACAACAATAGTAACAGGGTCTTACTGACAGAGTTGTACGCCGAGGTGCTTATAAAAGCAGTGACGTATTACTACTTAGATCATATAAACCTCAAGAAGGTTAAACAGAACAATGGAAAGGAAAATATGATTATCAGATTTAACAGAAGAATGGAAAGGAAAATGTGTTTAAACACATATTTCAGGGGTATATCCTTCCCAAGGACAAACAGAGCATGATTTCCCAGACCGGATAGAAGGTAGAAAACTCTTTTAGGTAGGAGAGACAAATTTCATGACATTACCCATACAACGGTGTTTGGGTAATCACAACAAGAAACATTTAGCATGGTGCTTCAAATGTTCTTATTGAAAATCGGAGTACCATACACATGCTTCGAGATAGCGCTGACATGGTCAACAGGTGAAAATCAGACTTTGGAAACAAAAAGGATCCATCAGGAATAACTTGTGAAATAAGTCTTACAATTCCCTCACGGAAGAATGGCTAAACCTGCTAAAAAGGATACTACAACAATAGGTCCTCCGGCCAGGTGTGCTAGGCCTGACATAACCTTACCGGGTCATATATAAAGACCAACATTATAACTCTTGGAAATAAGTTCCAACCATCATATCTAACCGAGATTCAGATCTGATTGGTGTCACGATACCTCAGACTTAGGATGCCTGAGAAGAAAAGGTGCGGCACAATTTGACGAGATGACATTGTAAGATTCTCGGGAAATGAACTATGGAGGCGAGTTCCGAAACAAGAGTTCATCAGTAAACCAAGGAGAGGATGAGGAGGTGGCTGATAGGCTCAGCAACAAATCATCGCGATTTCCAAAGGATTGATTTCCACAATTATGTGAACAAGGAAATATCATTTGTCGGATCAATTGTCATAATGATGTATGCTCGAGGGAAACATACACAACTGAACAATGATAGAAGGGTGCAACCAGGAATCTGGACTAGGTAGCACGATCAATGTTTGAATGATGATTCAATAATCAATAGACTTAGAATGAAACTGTAGACCAATAACTTCAAGCAATCGGGTTGCTAGAAGTTTAGAATTTACACCTCACAGACCATTAGTCGGTATTCCGGTTAGAAACAATACGGAGACCAAGAAATGAACGCAAAAGGCGAGAGGTATTACTATATCAAGAATTCTCAAGAGGTGGTAAAATTACCACGACATTCCTGACTTAAAAGGTGGTAACATTCCAAGGTAAAGAAGAACAAATGCTGTATAGCAAGGATCTCAAGGTATAACTCAAAACACGAATAAGTTTGTGTTGGAGGGAAGGCAATAAAGTGGCCGATGATAATACAATTCATCGGGGGCAAGGATGGTATTTCTCATCATGAATTCAATTGATATCCAGGAAGACCTCATAAGGTTGATGATCTTCACGGCACATTGGTCGAGAGATTTCAAGATGTAATCAATCAGTGACAACATCAAATCAAAGGAATGATGAAGCGGAAGGTTATTGGAACCATGGGCAGGGCACAAACTTGAAATCAAGCTTGTTGTTCAAGGTGAACTGATATGACGAGGAAGATCGACGTAAGCTTAGCTCATCATCGAAAGTTGTGCTCCGGGATTAAGGACCAGGTAGCACAGTTAAAATTTAGCACGATAATGATATAGCCGATCAGGCTAGGAATGACATGATCGAGTACAAACTCGAACTTAAAGAAGATTATCAAGAGTTGTTGAACCGTAGGGCAGACTCGGTTCAGTTATCGGTGTCTTTGAGTGTTTAATAACTCAGAGCCCATGAAAACTGTAATTAGTGAGAAGGTAGTACTTGATGAAGAACTCATAAGAAGTTATGCAGTTTCAAGATAATCTCGAGATACTAGGGGGTAATACTCGAAGACGGATCAAAGTAGAGGTTGGACCGAGGTATTGATCCACAGGAGACAAGTGCTTACACTTGCATCGAAAATGGTATTTAAAAGAGAACATGGTCGGAACCACGATTGTAAAAGGCCGGATCCCAGATATAAGATGAACTTATACCAAGGGAACTAATATCATTTACAAGAAGCTTCGATGATAAGTTTCACATCGGGTCCATGGGCATGAACGCAAAGGCTCAAGGTCGACTCCCAATTCTTCCATGCATAACCTTTCATTTTACTTCTCGCTTTTGATGAAGCTGTAGTATAGAAATTTTATCTAGCAAAATACCAGAAGAGTATGACTCGTGAAAACTTTCGAGTTCACACAGTTTAGAGAAGGCATATGTTCACCCCATCAGGGCATCTTAGGAGTATATACCACAAATTTCAAGAATAAATAACACCAGCCCGATAGTAGAGCATGTTTGAGAAAGCAGAGGATACAATTTACCAAAGGTATTATGTATCCGAGGAAAGGCTCACAGACTTATTGAATATGAAGGACGCTGTTGGATAAAATCCAGCAAATGATCTGGTGGTCCTCAAGGGATCTGGTGTGAGCATCGGTACTCAACCAGAGGGAGAAACAATGCGAGGAGATCAGACTTTAGAAACAACTGACTAATTCAAGGCTCAAATGCAAAGAATTATCAATTCCAAGACAAGGGATCAGAAGCAATGCTCTGATCAGGGATGGATAAGTTGAATAGCCTTAAGGGTACAATCGACAGCAATTTGATTGGTCGAGATCCAGCTCATGTTTTAAAATAACGTCTAAGCCGGAAAGATAATTTAAAAGGATCAACTGATGATTGCATGCATTCGCACTCAAGTTGAATCAATAGGGTCAAAAGACGATGCCTAAGGATACTAACGAATATCGCCAGACATATGGAAAGCATCCATAATGCAAGCAGGCAAGTATTGCAGAGCAATAAGCTACTAAGGATTTTTGGAGGATCGAATAGTATTTCGAAGACCATTGTGAAACACATGAACAACTAGGGATGAGTGGATACTCGACAAGTGCGAGGATTTAATTGAAGGGGTATTCATGTGGCAAGGAACTGCTAGGCAGTAGGCACAAAGTATTCTCGGAACAATAGAGAAGACTTCGGGGTATCTTGTAATAACAAGATCAATGGGGGATGATCGTATGAATGGCAAGTGTAAGTAGTTATCCATAAGGATTTATCGGTGGTCGGGAATAGCAAAAGTGATGGGCACAAAGTCTCGAGAGGAATAGCAAAGAGTATCTTCAGAATCTTCCGGTGAAGCAGGCCATCATCTGGAATGAAGGGGCTCTCCGGGAGAAAGTATTTACGAGATCCTAGAGTTAGAGTTAGCAGAACCATTTAACCCGAATAGAAGAGAGATCAGAGTCCCAGAGTAAGGATCGAGGAGTAAAAGATCCTAGTATCACCCGATGGCGACGTGGGCCCGTAAGGCACACAGCCAAGTTAGTAAAAAGTTTTTGCAATGTCTAGACTCGACTTCGGCCAAGGAGTGTGGAAGGGGGTTTCCTACAGGCAGTCGGCTCTGATACCAACTTGTGACGCCCCCGATTTAATCGTACACTAATCATACACGCAAACGTGTACGATCAAGATCAGGGACTCACGGGAAGATATCACAACACAACTCTGCAAATAAAAATAAGTCATACAAGCATCATATTACAAGCCATGGGCCTCGAAGGCTCGAATACAAGAGCTCGATCATAGACGAGTCAGCGGAAGCAACAATATCTGAGTACAGACATAAGTTAAACAAGTTTGCCTTAAGAAGGCTAGCACAAACTGGGATACAGATCGAAAGAGGCGCAGGCCTCCTGCCTGGGATCCTCCTAACTACTCCTGGTCGTCGTCAGCGGGCAGCACGTAGTAGTAGGCACCTCCGGTGTAGTAGGAGTCGTCATCGACGGTGGCGTCTGGCTCCTGGGCTCCAACATCTGGTTGCGACAACCAGGTAGAAGGGATAGAGGGAAAAGAAAGGGAAAGCAACCGTGAGTACTCATCCAAAGTACTCGCAAGCAAGGAGCTACACTACATATGTATGCATTGGTATCAACTGGGATAAGGCTATTATAAGTGGACTGAACTGCAGAAAGCCGGAATAAGAGGGGGATAGCTAGTCCTTTCGAAGACTACGCTTCTGGCAGCCTCCGTCTTGCAGCATGTAGAAGAGAGTAGACTGAAGTCCTCCAAGTAGCATCGTATAGCATAATCCTAACCGATGATCCTCCCCTCGTCGCCCTGTGAGAGAGCGATCACCGGTTGTGTCTGGCACTTGGAAGGGTGTGTTTTATTAAGTATCCGGTTCTAGTTGTCATAAGGTCAAGGTACAACTCCGGGTCGTCCTTTTACCGAGGGACACGGCTATTCGAATAGATAAACTTCCCTGCAGGGGTGCACCACATACCCCAACACGCTCGATCCCATTTGGCCGGACACACTTTCCTGGGTCATGACCGGCCTCGGAAGATCAACACGTCGCAGCCCTACCTAGGCACAACAGAGAGGTCAGCACGCCGGTCTAAATCCTATGGCGCAGGGGTCTGGGCCCATCGCCCTTTGCACACCTGCACGTTGCGTACGCGGCCGGAAGCAGACCTAGCCTAGTGGCTTTCCAGTCCAATCCGGCGCACGCCACTCAGTCGCTGACGTCACGAAGGCTTCGGCTGATACCACGACGCCGGGATACCCATAACTGCTCCCACGTAGATGGTTAGTGCGTATAGACCAAATGGCCAGACTCAGATCAAATACCCAGATCTCGTTAATCGTGTTAAGTATCCGCGAACACCGACCAGGGCCAGGCCCACCTCTCTCCTAGGTGGTCGGAACCTGCCCTGTCGCTCCGCCACAAAGATCCACACAGAGGGCCGTCGGGACAAAGGTCCTTTCAGCCCCCAATCCGTGAATCACTCGCGGGTACTCCTCGAGCCAACCCGACTTTGGTCACCACATGTATCATGTTTAAAGTATTTAGCATATACCCGTGATCACCTCCCGAGTGATCACGGCCCAATAGTATAGCATGGCAGACAGACAAGAATGTAGGGCCACTGATGATAAACTAGCATCCTATACTAAGCAGTAGGATAGCAGGTAAAGGTATCAACAGTAGTAGCAAGGACAGGCTATGCATCAGTATAGGATTAACGAGAAGCAGTAACATGCTACACTACTCTAATGCAAGCAGTATAGAGAAGAGTAGGCGATATCTGGTGATCAAAGGGGGGGGCTTGCCTGGTTGCTCTGGCAAGAGAGAGGGGTCGTCAACTCCGTAGTCGTACTGGGAAGCAGCGGCGTCGGTCTCGGAGTCTATCGAGAGAAGAGGGGGGAGAAACAATAAATATTTAAGCAAGCATATGCATGGTGATGCATGACATGACAAGTAAAGGCGTTAGAGGTGCCCTAACGCGGTAGTAGGTGATACCGGTGAAGGGGGATAACATCCGGGAAAGTATCCCCGGTGTTTCGCGTTTTCGGGCAGAGGAGCCGGAGGGGGAAAGTTGTGTGTTTGCTATGCTAGGGATGCGTGACGGACGAACGGGCTGCGTATCCGGGTTCGTCTCGTCGTTCTGAGCAACTTTCATGTAGAAAGTAATTTCATCCGAGTTACGGAATAAAAGATATGATTTTCTAAAGATTTAAATCATTTTCTAATTTTAATTATTTATTTTATTCCAACATTATCCAAAACAGTGAATGATGACGTCAGCATGACATCAAAGTGATGTCAGCAGGTCAACTGTTCAGTTGACCAGTCAAACAGACAGGTGGGTCCAGTGGGACCCACATGTCATTGTCTGGTAACTAATTAATCAGGTTAATTAGTTTAGTTAACAGATTAGTTAATTAGTTTAATCTAATTATAATTAATTAACTTAATTAACTCCTTAATTAATTAATTAATTAATTAATATTTTTTTATTAAAACGTTCTGGGGGTGGGGCCCCCTTGTCATAGGCCCCAGGGGGCCTAGCGGGTTCGGGCGCTAGCGGGCGCGGTTGCTGGGGCGAAGCCCCGTGAGCGTGCGGGCACCCGTATGGGAACCCCGGGCGCAGGCGGAGGCCACCGGGTCGCCCGTATGGGAAGGGCCGGCCAGCTCCGGCGAGCGGCGGGGCCTCGCCGACCACGCGACAGGGGAAGAGGCCACGGGCGCGGCCATGGCCAGCCGGCGCGAGGGGGCAAGCGGGCACGGCCTGGGCGTCACGGGGAGGCCGGAGAGGGCGATGCGGGGCGAGGGGGCAAGGCCATGCGAGCGGTGGCCGGCGCGGGACGAGCAGAGGCGGAGCGGCTCAGGTGACGGCGCGGGAAAGCCGTGAAGAAGCAGGGGAGGCGCGCGCCGGGGCGAGCAGCGGCGCAGGAGCAGCGCAGGCGCGGCTCGACGCGGTTGGCGAGGGAGACCGCAGCCGGGGCGAGAGAGACGAGGCCGGGGCCTCACCGCGCGGGTGTGGGGTCTATGGCAGTGGGTGTCGAGGAGGGAGACGGGGACGACGTGCTGCGCGACGGCGAAGTCCAGCGGCGTCCGGGACGGCTTCGGGCGACGAGGTCGGGGTCGAGGCGGCGATGGCGGGGCGGCGCCGGGAGGAAGCAGAGGCGCCAGGAGGCCGGTCGGGGGGGTTGAGGAGGCGGTGTGGGGAGGCGATGAGGAGGCGCCGGCGGAGACGGGCGGCGCCGGCCGGTGACGGGGCGCAGGGATGAGGCGGCGGGGTCGAGGCACCGTCTCCCCCGATCCAGATCGGGGAGGGGCGAGGGAGACGCGCGGGGGTGGGACGAGTGGGGGGGAGAGTGGGGATCGGGTGGGGGTTAGGGTTCGGGGGGGTGGCCTTGTAGGCCAGAGAGGAGGGCCGGCTGGGCCGGCCGGTTGGCTAGCTGGGCCGGTTGGCCCAGCGTGGGGGGGGGGTTGCGGTGTCGGTGGAGTGGGTGGCCGGCTGGGCCTGGTGGGTTGGCCCAGTTGGGCCACGGCCCAGGGAGGGGGGGGCGCTTTCTCTTTCTTTCTTTTTTTTTGTTTTCCCCTTTTGTATTTTCTTTTATGTTTTAATTTCTTTTAGTTTTTGTTTTATAAAATATAAATACAACTCCTAAATTAATGTTATAACTTATTCTACTGCCCCAAAAGTTTGACACCTAAATAAAATAGTTTGCATTATTATAATTTTTTTAAAGGCAATTAATCAATTGTCATAGCTACTGTTTTAATTACTTTAGAGCCTTTAAACATTTTATAATAGTGTAGTTCCACTGCCATAATTACTTATGCATTATTTGGTTCATCCTGAACATTATAGTTTTAATTTTCGAAAACTTTTGTTGTTTGCCTGATTTTTAAATCGAATTCAAATCGGTTTCGAACTAATGCGAGATTAGCCACCGTGATCGAGGTGACGTGGCATCATTAATGGAGGATTACTATAGCTTAATTATCCGGACGTCACAAAGCTTTTACAATCCACAAATTTGTTCCACATATATCAAGTGCATATCAGGATGTTTGGTTCCATCTCCTGCATAAGGATTAGCTAGCAGTTGTTCTATCATACCCGAAGAAATTTCATATTCAATATTTTCAGTAGGTGCAGTAGGTTGAGGGGTAGCTAATTGTGGTTCCGGACAAGGTGAAGATACCCCGAACAAACCCCTCAAAGGATTGTTTTCCATAGTAACAAGTGACAATTAATTTCAGCACACTATATAAATGTTTCCTTATCAAAGGCGCTTCACTCCCCGGCAACGGCGCCAGAAAATAGCCTTGATGACCCACAAGTATAGGGGATCAATTGTAGCTCTTTTCGATAAGTAAGAGTGTCGAACCCAACAAGGAGCAGAAGGAAATGACAAGTAGTTTCTGGTAAGGTATTGTCTGCAAGTGCTGAAATTGTAAGTAGTGAGTAGTTTGATAGTGATACTTCTCCAACGTATCTATAATTTTTTATTGTTCCATGCTATATTATATCCTGTTTTGGACATTATTGGGCTTTATTTTACACTTTTATATTATTTTTGGGACTAACCTATTAACCGGAGGCCCAGCCCAGAATTGTTGTTTTTTGCCTATTCAGAGTTCCGCAAAAAAGAATATCAAATGGAGTCCAAATGGAATGAAACCTTCGGGAATGTGATTTTCGGAACGAACATGATCCAGAGGACTTGGACCCTACGTCAAGAAAGCAACCTGGAGGGCACAAGGTAGGGGGCGTGCCTACCCCCCAGGCGCGCCCTCCACCCTCGTGGGGCCCACATTGCTCCACCGGCGTACTTCTTCCTCCTATATATACCTACGTACCCCCAAACTACCAAATACAGAGCCAAAACCCTAATTCCACCGCCGTAACTTTCTGTATCCATGAGATCCCATCTCGGGGCCTTTTCCGGAGCTCTGCCGGAGGGGGCATCGATCACGGAGGGCTTCTACATCAACACCATAGCCTCTCCGATGAAGTGTGAGTAGTTTACTTCAGACCTTCGGGTCCATAGTTATTAGCCAGATGGCCTCTTCTCTCTTTTTGAATCTCAATACAAAGTTCTCCCCCTCTCTTGTGGAGATCTATTCGATGTAATCTTCTTTTGCGGTGTGTTTGTTGAGACCAATGAATTGTGGGTTTATGATCAAGTTTATCTATGAACAATATTTGAATCTTCTCTGAATTCTTTTATGTATGATTGGTTATCTTTGCAAGTCTCTTTGAATTATCAGTTTGGTTTGGCCTACTAGATTGATCTTTCTTTCAATGGGAGAAGTGCTTAGTTCAATCTTGCGGTGTCCTTTCCCAGTGACAGTAGGGGCAGCAAGGCACGTATTGTATTGTTGCCATCGAGGATAACAAGATGGGATTTATTTCATATTGCATGAGTTTATCCCTCTACATCATGTCATCTTGCTTAAAGCGTTACTCTGTTCTCTTGAACTTAATACTCTAGATGCATGCTGGATAGCGGTCGATGTGTGGAGTAATAGTAGTAGATGCAGGCAGGAGTCGGTCTACTTGTCTCGGACGTGATGCATATATACATGATCATACCTAGATATTCTCATAACAATGCTCAATTCTGTCAATTGCTCAATAGTAATTTGTTTACCCACCATAATACTTATGATCTCGAGAGAAGCCACTAGTGAAACCTATTTACCCCGGGTCTATTTTCCATCATATTAATCTTCCTTCAACAAGCTATTTCCTTTTCCGTTTATTTTGCTTTCTTTACTTTGCATCTTTTTCATAAAAATACCAAAAATATTATCTTACCATATCTATCAGATCTCACTTTCGTATGTGGCCGTGAAGGGATTGACAACCCCTTTATTGCATTGGTTGAGAGGATTTTATTTGTTTGTGTAGGTGCGAGGGACTCGTGCATGGCCTCCTACTGGATTGATACCTTGGTTCTCAAAAACTGAGGGAAATACTTATGCTACTTTGCTGCATCACCCTTTCTTCTTCAAGGGAAAACCAACGCAGTGCTCAAGAGGTAGCAAGAAGGATTTCTGGCGCCATTGCCGGGGAGTCTACGCAAAAGTCAACATACCAAGTACCATCACAAACCCTTATCTCCCGCATTACATTATTTGCCAGCCTCTCATTTTCCTCTCCCCCACTTCACCCTTGCCGTTTTATTCGCCCTCTCTCTTCGTCCTCCTTCTCTTTCTCTATTTGCCTCTTTTTGCCCGTCTCTTGTTTGCTTGTGTCTTGGATTGCTTGCTTGTCACATGGCTCAAGATAATACCAAATTGTGTGACTTTATTAATACCAACAACAATGATTTTATTAGCACTCCGATTGCTCCTCTTACCAATGCTGAATCTTGTGAAATTAATGCTGCTTTGTTGAATCTTGTCATGAAGGATCCATTTTCCGGCCTTCCTAGTGAAGATGCCGCTACCCATCTAAACAACTTTGTTGATTTGTGTGATATGCAAAAGAAGAAAGATGTGGACAATGATATTGTTAAATTGAAGCTATTTCCTTTTTCGCTTAGAGATCGTGCTAAAGCTTGGTTTTCGTCTTTGCCTAAAAATAGTATTGATTCGTGGAATAAGTGCAAAGATGCTTTTATCTCTAAGTATTTTCCTCCCGCTAAGATCATCTCTCTTAGAAACGATATCATGAATTTTAAGCAACTTGATCATGAACATGTTGCGCAAGCTTGGGAGAGGATGAAATTAATGATACGTAATTGCCCTACACATGGTTTGAATTTATGGATGATTATACAAAAAATTTATGCCGGATTGAATTTTGCTTCTAGAAATATTTTAGATTCGGCCGCGGGAAGCACTTTTATGGAAATCACTTTAGGAGAAGCTACTAAACTCCTAGACAATATTATGGTTAATTATTCTCAATGGCACGCTGAAAGATCTACTAATAAGGAAGTGCATGCAATAGAAGAAATTAATGTTTTGAGTGGAAAGATGGATGAACTTATGAAATTATTTGCTAATAAAAGTGTTTCTAATGATATGTCTTTGTCTACTTTAATTAAGAATAATAATGAATCTATGGATGTGAATTTTGTTGGTAGGAATAATTTTGGTAACAACGCGTATAGAGGAAACTTTAATCCTAGGCCGTATCCTAGTAATTCCTCTAATAATTATGGTAATTCCTACAACAATTATTATGGAAATTTTAATAAGATACCCTCTGATTTTGAATCTAATATTAAAGAATTTATAACTTCGCAAAAGAATTTGAATGCTTTGATTGAAGAAAAATTGCTTAAGATTGATGAGTTGGCTAGGAACGTTGATACAATTTCTCTTGATATTGATTCTTTGAAACTTAGATCTATTCCACCTAAGCATGATATCAATGAGTCTCTCAAATCCATGAGAATTTCCATTGATGAGTGTAATGAAAGAACCGATAGGATGCGTACTAAGAAAGATTGCTTTATAAAAGTGTGTTCTTCTAGTTTCCATGATAATAAAGATGAGGATCTAAAAGTTATTGATGTGTCCCCTATTAAGTCTTTGTTTTGCAACATTAATCTTGATAATGATGGGACTTAATATGATCCACCTTTACCTAGAAGGCGTTCCAAAAATTCGGAGTCTTTAGATCTTGATGCTAAAATTGTTAAAAGTGGGATTGAAGAAGTCAAAACTTTAAATATCAATGAACCCACTATTTTGGATCTCAAGAAATTTAATTATGATAATTGCTCTTTGATATATTGTATTTCCTTGTTGCAATCCATGCTAAATTCTCCTCATGCTTATAGTCAAAATAAAGCCTTTACCAAACATATCGTTGATGCTTTGATGCAATCTTATGAAGAAAAACTTGAGTTGGAAGTTTCTATCCCTAGAAAACTTTATGATGAGTGGGAACCTACTATTAAAATTAAAATTAAAGATCATGAATGTATGCTTTGTGTAATTTGGGTGCTAGTGTTTCCACGACTCCAAAGACTTTGTGTGATTTGCTAGGTTTTCGTGATTTTGATGATTGCTCTTTAAACTTGCACCTTGCGGATTCAACTATTAAGAAATCTATGCGAAAGATTAATGATGCTCTTATTGTTGCAAATAGGAATTATGTGCCCGTAGATTTTATTGTTCTTGACATAGATTGCAATCCTTCATGTCCTATTATTCTTGGTAGACCTTTCCTTAGAACGATTGGTGCAATTATTGATTTGAAGGAAGGGAATATTAGATTCCAATTTCCATTAAGGAAAGGCATGGAACACTTCCCTAGAAAGAAAATTAAATTACCATATGAATCTATTATGAGATCCACTTATGGATTGCCTACCAAATATGGCAATACCTAGATCTGTCCTTGCTTTTATGCCTAGCTAGGGGCGTTAAACGATAACGCTTGTTGGGAGGCAACCTAATTTTATTTTTATTCCTTGATTTTTGCTCCTGTTTAGTAATAAATAATTTATCTAGCCTCTGTTTTGGTTGTGTTTTTTGTGTTTAATTAGTGTTTGTGCCAAGTAGAACCATTGGGAAGACTTGGGGAAAGTCTTTTTAATCTTGCTGTAAAAAACAGAAACTTTAGCGCTCACGAGAATTGCTGCCATTTTTAGTTGGAAAGTTATATTTAGTTAATTATTTTTTCAGATGATTAATATATAAATTACTCACGTCCAGAAATTTAGTTTATAATTTTTGGGGTTCTATAACTTGCGTTAGCTACAGATTACTACAGACTGTTCTGTTTTTGACAGATTTTGTTTTTCGTGTGTTGTTTGCTTATTTTGATGAACCTATGGCTAGTAAAATAGTTTATAAACCATAGAGGGGTTGGAATACATTAGGTTTAACACCAATATGAATAAATAATTAGTTCATTACAGTACCTTGAAGTGGTGTTTTGTTTTCTTTCACTAACGGAGCTCACAAGATTTTCTACTTTAAGTTTTGTGTTGTGAAGTTTTCAAGTTTTGGGTAAAAGATTTGATGGATTATGGAACAAGGAGTGGCAAGAGCCTAAGCTTGGGGATGCCCAAGGCACCCCAAGATAATCTAAGGACACCTAAAATCCCAAGCTTGGGGATGCCCCGGAAGGCATCCCCTCTTTCGTCTACTTCCATCGGTAACTTTACTTGGAGCTATATTTTTATTTACCACATGATATGTGTTTTGCTTGGAGCGTCTTGTATTATTTGAGTCTCTATTTGTTAGTTTTAAAAAATCATCTTTTCTGTACACACCTTTTGAGAGAGACACACATGATTCGGAAATTGTTAGAATACTCTATGTGCTTCACTTATATCTTTTGAGTTATATAGTTTTTGCTCTAGTGCCTCACTTATATCTTTTAGGGCACGGTGGTGGATTTGTTTTATAGAAACTATTGTTCTCTCATGCTTCACTTAGATTATTTTGAGAGTCCTACAAAACAGCGTGGTAATTTTCTTTAATTATGTTAGGCATTCAAGATTAATAAAAAAATTCTTATGAGTGTGTTGAATACTATGAGAAGTTTGATACTTGATAATTATTTTGAGATATGGAGATGGTGATATTAGAGTCGTGCTAGTTGAGTAGTTGTGAATTTGAGAAATGCTTGTGTTGAACTTTGTGATTCCCGTAGCATGCACGTATGGTGAACCGTTATGTGAAGAAGTTGGAGCATGATTTACACGTATGGTGAACCGTTATGTGAAGAAGTTGGAGCATGATTTATTTATTGATTGTCTTCCTTATTAGTGGCGGTCGGGAACGAGCGGTGGTGGAGCACGCACGTAGTACTTTGCTTCGATATCAAATAGATTTTTGCAATAAGTATGTGAGTTCTTTATGACTAATGTTGAGTCCATGGATTATACGCACTCTCACCCTTCCACCATTGCTAGCCTCTCTAATACCGCACACCTTTCGCCGGTATCATACACCCACCATATACCTTCCTCAAAACAGCCACCATACCGACCTATCATGGCATTTCCATATCCATTCCGACATATATTTCCATGCAACTTTCCACCGTTCCGTTTACTATGACACGCTCCATCATTGTCATATTGCTTTGCATGATCATGTAGTTGACATTTTAGTTGTGGCAAAGCCACCGTTCATAATTCTTTCATACAAGTCACTCATGCATCATTGTTATCCCAGTATACCGCCGGAGGCATTCATATAGAGTCGAACTTTGTTCTAGTATCGAGTTGTAATCATTGAGTTGTAAATAAATAGAAGTGTGGTGATTATCATTCAGAGAGTATTGTCCCCAAAAAAGAGAAGGGCCAAATAAAAAAAGGGAAGGCCCAAAATATATATATAAGGGACAATACTACTATCCTTTTTCCACACTTGTGCTTCAAAGTAGCACCATGATCTTCATGATAGAGAGTCTCCTATGTTATCACTTTCATATACTAGTGGGAATTTTCGTTGTAGAACTTGCCTTGTATATTCCAATAATGGGCTTCCTCAAAATGCCCTAGGTCTTCGTGAGCAAGCAAGTTGGATGCACACCCATTTAGTTCTTTTTGTTGAGCTTTCATATACTTATAGCTCTAGTGCATCTGTTGCATGGCAATCCCTACTCACTCACATTGATATCTATTAATGGGCATCTCCATAGCCCGTTGATAATCCTAGTTGATGTGAGACTATAATCTCCCTTATTTTCTTCTCCACAACGACCATTCTATTCCACATATAGTGCTCTGTCCATGGCTCACGCTCATGTATTGCGTGAAGATTGAAAAAGTTTGAGAACACCAAAAGTATGAAACAATTGCTTGGCTTGTCATCAGGGTTGTGCATGATTTAAATACTTTGTGTGATGAAGATGGAGCATAGCCAGACTATATGATTTTGTAGGGATAACTTTCTTTGGCCATGTTATTTTGAAGAGACATAATTGCTTAGTTAGTATGCTTGAAGTATTATTATTTCTATGCCAATATTGAACTTTTGTCTTGAATCTTTTGGATCTGAATATTCATACCACAATTAAGAGAATTACATTGAAATATGCCAAGTAGCATTCCACATCAAAAATTCTGTTTTTATCATTTACCTACTCGAGGACAAGCAGGAATTAAGCTTGGGGATGCTTGATACGTCTCCAACGTATCTATAATTTTTTATTGTTCCATGCTATATTATATCCTGTTTTGGACATTATTGGGCTTTATTATACACTTTTATATTATTTTTGGGACTAACCTATTAACCGGAGGCCCAGCCCAGAATTGCTGTTTTTTGCCTATTTTAGAGTTTCGCAGAAAAAGAATATCAAACGGAGTCCAAACGGAATGAAACCTTCGGGAATGTGATTTTCGGAACGAACATGATCCAGAGGACTTGGACCCTATGTCAATAAAGCAACCATGAGGGCACGAGGTAGGGGGCGCGCCTACCCCCCCCCCCCAGGCGCGCCCTCCACCCTCATGGGGCCCATGTTGCTCCACCGACATACTTCTTCCTCCTATATATACCTATGTACCCCAAACTACCAGATACGGAGCCAAAATCCTAATTCCACCGCCGTAACTTTCTGTATCCGTGAGATCCCATCTTCGGGCCTTTTCCGGAGCTCCGCTGGAGGGGGCATCGATCACGGAGGGCTTCTACATCAACACCATAGCCTCTCCCATGAAGTGTGAGTAGTTTACTTTAGACCTTCGGGTCCATAGTTATTGGCTAGATGGCTTATTCTCTCTTTTTGGATCTCAATACAAAGTTCTCCCCCTCTCTTGTGGAGATCTATTCGATGTAATCTTCTTTTGCGGTGTGTTTGTTGAGACCGATGAATTGTGGGTTTATGATCAAGTTTATCTATGAACAATATTTGAATCTTCTCTGAATTCTTTTATGTATGATTGGTTATCTTTTCAAGTCTGTTCGAATTATCAGTTTGGTTTGGCCTACTAGACTGATCTTTCTTGCAATGGGAGAAGTGCTTAGCTTTGGGTTCAATCTTGCGGTGTCCTTTCCCAGTGACAGTAGGGGCAGCAAGGCACGTATTGTATTGTTGCCATCGAGGATAACAGGATGGGGTTTATTTCATATTGCATGAGTTTATCCCTCTACATCATGTCATCTTGCTTAAAGCGTTACTCTATTCTCTTGAACTTAATACTCTAGATGCATGGTGGATAGCGGTCGATGTGTGGAGTAATAGTAGTAGATGCAGGCAGGAGTCGGTCTACTTGTCTCGGACGTGATGCCTACATACATGATCATACCTAGATATTCTCATAACTATGATCAATTCTGTCAATTGCTCAACAGTAATTTGTTTACCCACCATAATACTTATGCTCTCGAGAGAAGCCACTAGTGAAACCTATGGCCCCCGGGTCTATTTTCCATGATATTAATCTTCCTTCAACAAGCTATTTCCTTTTCCATTTATTTTGCTTTCTTTACTTTGCATATTTATCATAAAAATACCAAAAATATTATCTTATCATATCTATCAGATCTCACTTTCGTAAGTGACCATGAAGGGATTGACAACCCCTTTATTGCGTTGGTTGCGAGGATTTTATTTGTTTGTGTAGGTGTGAGGGACTCGTGTGTGGCCTCCTACTGGATTGATACCTTGGTTCTCAAAAACTAAGGGAAATACTTACGCTACTTTGCTGCATCACCCTTTCCTCTTCAAGGGAAAACCAACGCAGTGCTCAAGAGGTAGCAGATAGCAAGATAGTTTGTAACGAGTAAGTAACGGTAATAGTAACAAAAGTGCAGCAAGTAGCCCAATCCTTTTGAGGCAAAGGATAGGCCAAAACGGTCTCTTATGATAAGCAAAGCGTTCTTAAGGGTACACGGGAATTTCATCTAGTCACTTTCATCATGTTGGTTTGATTTGTGTTCACTACTTTGATAATTTGATATGTGGGTGGACCGGTGCTTAGGTGTTGTTCTTACTTTAACAAACCTCCTACTTATGATTAACCCTCCCGCAAGCATCCGCAACTACAAGAAAAGTATTAAGAATAAATTATAACCATAGCATTAAACTTTTGGGTCCAATCGGTCCCTTACGAAATAACGCATAAACTGGGGCTTAAGCTTATGTCACTCTCGCAACCCACCATCTAATTGCTACTCCACAATGCATTCCCTTTGGACCAAATATGGTGAAGTGTCATGTAGTCGATGTTCACGTGACACCACTAAAGGAATAACAACATACATACTATCAAAATATCGAACACATATCAAGTTCACATGATTACTTGCAACGTGATTTCTCCCGTGACCTCAAGAACAAAAGTGACTACTCACAAATGATAAACATGTTCATGATCAGAGGAGTATTAAATAACATAATGGATCTGAACATATAATCTTCCACCAAATAAACCATATAGTAATCAACTACAAGGTGTAATCAACACTACTAGTCACCCACAAGTACCAATCTATAATTCCAGTAACAAGATTGAACACAAGAGATGAACTAGGGTTTGAGCGGAGATGGTGTTGTTGAAGATGTTGATGAAGACCCCCCCCCCCCCCCGCAAGATGGGAGAGTTGTTGGTGGTGATGATGACAATGATTTCCCCCTCTGGGAGGGAAGTTCCCCTGGCGGAATCGCTCCGCCGGAGGGCAAAAGTGCTCCTACCCAAGTTCTACCTCGAGGCGGCAGCGCTTCGTCCCGAAAGTCCTCCTATTATTTTTTCTAGGTCAAAACCACTAAAACCACTTATATACTAGAAGATGGGCACCGGAGGTGGGCCGAGGAGGCCACAACCCACCAGGGCGCGCCTGGGGGCCTCGCTCCCAGGTGGGTTGTGTCCACCTGATGGTCCCCCTATGGTGTTTATTGGCTCCAGTATTTCTCAAATAATCCATAAAAAATGTCTGTAAAGTTTTAGCTCATTTGGAGTTGTGCAGAATAGATGGCCTGACGTAGATTTTCCAGTCCAAAAAGCATTATTATGGATAAGAACATTATAAATAACAGTAAGAAAACATGATGCAAAATGGACGTATCATACATGTTGTTATATTATCAATCTTGGATGTTTTATAATCATTTTATAGTCATTTTTTGGTACTAACCTATTGACATAGTGCCAAGTGCCAGTTGCTATTTTTTGCATGTTTTTTACATCACAAGTAATCAATATCAAACGGAGTCCAAAGACAGCAAAACTTTTTGTGGACTTTTTTGGACCAAAAGATAGCCAATGGACTGGAGAAGCGCCTGGGGGGTGCTCTGAGGGGAGCACAACCCACCAGGGTGCACCCTGGTGGGTTGTGCCCACCTCGTGTGCCCCCCGGACCGCCTCTTTGCTCTATAAATACCCCAATATTCGAGAAACCCTAGGGGAATCGCCTAAATCAATTCCAGCCACCGCGGAGTCCAGAACCACCAAATCCAATCTAGACACCATCACGGAGGGGTTCACCACTTCCATTGGTGCCTCTCCGATGATGCGTGAGTAGTTCTTTGTAGACCTTCGGGTCCGTAGTTAGTAGCTAGATGGCTTCCCCTCTCTGTTTGATTCTCAATATAATGGTCTCTTGGAGATCCATATGATGTAACTCTTTTGCGGCGTGTTTGTTGGGATCTGACGAACTTTGAGTTTATGATCAGATCTATCTCTTTTTATCCATAAAAGTTATTTGAGTTTCTTTGATCTCCTATATGCATGATTGCTTATAGCCTTGTATTTCTTCTCTGATATTTGGTTTTGTTTAGCCAACTTGATCTATTTATCTTGCAACGGAAAGAGGTGCTTTGTAGTGGGTTCGATCTTATAGTGCTTGATCCCAGTGACAGAAGGGGAACCGACACATATGTATTGTTGCTACTAAGTGAAAGTGCTAGTTATCGACTAGAGGGGGTGAATAGGCGACTTTTAGGAAAGTCTTAAAAACACGGGGGCTTTGAAGACAAACAGAAGCAATGAACCTATTGATATGCAGCGGATGGTAGACTACACTAGACAAGCCATAGTCAAGTAAGCAATGAAGTGAAAGCACGAAGACTATCAGCAGCTAGGTAGTATGGATCAAGATGGAAGATAGTATGAAGCCAATCAACAACAGTCTTCACACTGTGAAGTCAATCATATCATGCAAGCAGGCAATGACTTCATGAAGACAAACTGTAAGTAAAGAGAGAGGTAAGGATATAACCAGTTGCTAGGTGGGGACAGGTATTAGTTGGACTAGTTCCAGTTGCTATGACAACTGTATGTCTGGTTAGGGAGGCTGAGATTCAACTCAGAAGACCGCGTCTTCACCTTATTCCCCTTGAGCTAAGGACACACATTCCTCGCCCAATCACTCTGGTAAGTCTTCAAGGTAGACTTCCAAACCTTCACAGACTTCGTTCACCGGCGATCCACAATGACTCTTGGATGCTCAGAACGTGACGCCTAACCGGCTGGAGGATTCACAGTCCTCAAGTGTAACAAGTCTTCATATCACACAGACAAAAAGACTTTAGTGATGCCTAACACTCTTTGGCTCTGGGTGTTTAGGGCTTTGTCCTCGCAAGGATTTCTCTCTCAAAGGCTTCGAGGTGGGTTGCTCTCAAACGACAAAAGTTGTGCACTAACTCTGAGCAGATACCAATTTATTGTGTAGGGGGTGTGCTATTTATAGCCACTAGGCAACCCGACCTGATTTGTCCGAAATGACCCTAGGTCACTAAGGAACTGACACATGTTCCAACATTCAGATTTCAAACACACGCGGCAGCTTAACTTGGGCTACAAGTAAAGCTGACTCATCCAGCTCTGGATCAGATTTGCTCTCATTGTCTTCGCTCGAAGACTTAGGATTTGGTTGATAATCACTTCAGTCACTCTGAATTTGTTCACTTGGACCCCACTTAACAGTATGGTGGTTCCTGTGACTCAACAAAGAAGAAAAGGAAACTACGAAATAGTTATGTCTTCGCACTCCATAGTCTTCACATGAATGTCTTCTCGAGTCACAATCTTCGTTGTGAGTATCTTCACATACCACCATTGTCTTCAATGTCTTCACACATTTTTAGGGGTCATCTCCGGTAGGTAAACCAAATCAATGAGGGACTACTACCTGTGTTATCCTGCAATTCTCACAAACACATTAGTCCCTCAACCAGGTTTGTCGTCAATACTCCAAAACCAACTAGGGGTGGCACTAGATGCACTTACAATCTCCCCCTTTTTGGTGATTGATGACAAACTGGTTGAAGTTTTCAACGGGGATACAATTATGTGAAATTGTAAAGGATTAAGGTATTGTCTTCATAAGTAGCAAAAGGCTCCCCTTGAAGATGTGCATATAAGTATTTTGCTTTTGAATGCAAATGCACATGGCAGGTTGTACTTGTGGAGATCGTCTTCAACTTATGAAGACAATTCATCATGCGTGAAAATATATAACGAAGATAATGACATGCATAATGTTAAATGGACATCTGCAAAATGACTTCGTGCGGAATTTATCGTCGCACATGCGGAATTTATCATCGCATCACATAGTCGACAGAAAAGGTAGAAGACGACCATCAAGTTTAAGTGTTACAACTCAAAGAACCAAATGTACCGAAAGCAAGAGTTGTAAGCACGTGTCAAAAGTATAGAAACCACCCTTATGGACCCGCTTGAAGACTATCAAATCATATGCTTCTCCCCCTTTTGTTAGTGAGGACCAAAAAGGTTTGAAGACATAGAGCTTCTACTCGTTCCCATGAGGAGTAGGTGAAGCAGCAAGGTCGTCGTTGAGGTCTGGTGGTGCAGAAGAACTTGGTGCAATGTCAATTTGAGGCGAAGTTGTAGTTGGTGAAGTAGCATCATCTTCGTCATCAAAGACTCTGGCATTGACAGTTGCCGCTGAGGATGAGTAGTCAGAGTCTTCGAGTGAGAGAGTCCGACGCAAGTGAGCATTCCGGGGAGGAGTGGAATCAAACTTGAATCTCTCAGCGAAGCCATCTTGTTGAAGATCATCTTCAGAGCTCGGCAATGTCAGACTCTTCCACGACCGCCGACAGGTTTCATGTGTGACAAATGCATTCTTGGTGGCAAGGTTGCGAATGCGATTAACATCCACCAAGAGGCTCTGCATCTGACTCTTGAGCCAGTCATTATGCTTATCCTGTTTTTGATGCAGGGCAATGAGAAGCTCTCGGTCATTGAGAACACGAAATCGCTTCCGAGACCTTTGGGAAATTGTACTTTCAGTGGCCTCAGTATGGGCATGATGAGGTGCACGTTTATTTCCAGCCAAAGGATAAACACGAATTGCAGCAAGAACTCCTTCAATGGGTTGAGTGAAACATTGGCGATCGACGTTGTGAAGATATATGGGCTCCTTGGCAGGTTCTGGGTAAATGGCTTCGACAGACATATCAACCTCTGGCAGGAAGACAAGATGATTGCGCGCAGAGGGCTAATAATTGACAGAAGAGTGAAGCTTGATGAGGCGCATTACTCATGGAGCATAGAACTTCAGACCAAATAGATCAGAGCCAGATGCAGCCAATTGCCTGATGAAGAAGTCTTGAGCATTGAAGCTGATGCCATTGAAGATATAGAAAACCAATGTCTTCATTGCTCCTTCAAGCTTTGCTGCAGGAGAATGTCCTTTGACAGGCCATAGAGTTCACCTGATGATATGATAAATAGTGCGGGGCAGATACTCTAGGTCTTCAACAAAGAATTCCTTTGGATATTTGGCGTCTTGTGGCAGTGGCTTCATCATGATCAGCATTTGGCTCATGTTTGGCTCAGGCTTCTGGAAGATGTTGTCCAAAGCATTACGGTGAAGCTGACAAACTGGTTCATAGTGTTCACCAGGAGTGGGCAGGGCAGTAAGATCAATTATATCTTGGGCTTTGGCTTCATGGTGTACATCGCCTGTCATCCACTCAAGGACCCAAGTCTTCGGATCCCTATTGTAGCCGTGAATTTGGAGAGTTGCATAGAATTGCAGCAGAAGCTCTTCATTCCAATGCTCTTTATCAGTCACAAACTGTAGAAGGCCAGCATCTCTGAAGCAGTCAAGGGCTTCTTCCAAGCAGGGCAGGCCAGCAATGGCTTCGCAGTCTAGACGCATATGGGGAAAAATGTGCCCTTGATTGTATAGGACACAAAAATAGTAACTACGCTACGGATAGCTCCCAAACCGATCAGATGAGATTCTTGGCTTGGAATATGGGTTCTTGGCGCTATCAAAGAAGGTATTATGTGCAATGAAGCCATTCACATTGAATGATCCTCGTGAAGTTGCTGTAGCTGGAAACCTTGGTAGCCTCGGTGTCAGATCACGGGTTCTGGCAAACCCTTGAGGTTCGAACACTGGGGTGCGCGCAAAGGTTTTCCCCCTATCGATACACGCCCTAGCTCTCTAAGATCTCGCAGACGAACTCGAGGAACTCGCAACACAGAAAGACACAAGATTTATACTGGTTCGGGCCATCGTTGTGGTGTAATACCCTACTCCAGTGTGGTGGTGGTGGATTGCCTCTTGGGCTGATGATGAACAGTACAAGGGGAAGAACAGCCTCTTGAGGTTGAGGTGTTCTTGTGCTTGGTGAACTTGTGTGGGTGAGATGCCTCTTGATCTGTTCTTGATCCCATCCCCTCTACTGTGGTGGCTAGTTCTACTTATATAGGCCCTGGTCCTCTCCCCAAATATTGGGCGGGAAGGGAGCCAACAACGGCCAAATTGAAAGGGGACAACTAGTACAGCTTATCCTGACAAAAGCGGTCTTCGCCTGCCAAAGGCTCTGGTGGTGACGAAATCCAGGGCTCCATGGTGACCTCCATCTTGCCGTCCTTCTGGTCTTGGTCTCGTTGCACCAATATGGAAACCTTTGCTTGATGCCTCGGTACACCACGCCTACTCTTACCCCCTTGGCACCAAAGAGGAAGCAAGGACACTGCGCGCCCTGGCACCCGCCTGGTTTCGATCGTCATGGCTCACGTCACGAGGACATCGCGGGGTTTTCCTTGCCTTGATCTCTCCGCCCCTCACGAGCCTGCCTGGCAAGGCTGCTCTTGGGGAGGTCTTGCGTCCTCCGCCTCGCGAGGCTTGGCCCCTCGCGAGGGTCTTGAATGCCTTGTCGATGAAGATGGGTGGTACAGACCTGCCAGCCCAGCCACGTCGCGGGCCGTAGGCAGGCAAGTCTGGGGACCCCCGTTCCCAGAACACCGACAGTATCCCCTGGGCCCAAGGCGCGCTCGGGCTTGGCTTCGAGGCGAAGCCAAAAGGTCAAGCGCGGAGCATCGTGGGCCCCAAAAGCCTGCGGCCTTGGTTAACGCGTGGCGGTTGATTGGATATGGGCATCTCCACTTCCCCCCACTGCCTCGGCAACTACCCAACTTGACAAGTCCCTGCGACATGCAAGGAAAACCATCATTACCTGTGATTGTGGGGGGCGATGGTTGGCCTTCTCCCGCTATAAATGAAGAAGGGGGCGGAGCCCCCGTCCCCCACTTCTTCCCATTCCGCCTGCTTCTTCCTCCTCTGCTCCACTGCTAGCAGCAACTCCAATGGCACTGGTCCGTAGGTTTTCGGCTGAGGAGAATGGAAAGGTTCCCATCGATGTGTCAGCGCTGCTCCCGCCGAAGAAGAGGTCGATCCACCACCGTGACGCCGCGGAGATGCAGGTGGTGACGAGGCCTTGGTGCGAGCGGCCTCCTCCTGGGTATCTGCTGCACTTGTACGCCCAGGCCGGGGGCTTGGGAGGAAGGAGCAACGAGCATTGGCGCGCGCACCGCACCCAAGGTCGAGGCGCCGCGACGACGAGCACCGTCGCTCCTGGAGTCCATGCCGTGGACTCCTAACGGGAGCTCGTGCTTTGGGCGGCGATGCCCCCAAGCTCCTGGATCCGCTTCCCGTGCTTCTTCTCCGACGTGATGCCGCTGAGTGGGGCTCTCGAGCTCTGGCTGCAGCATGCCGACTGTGACGCTCTGACGATCGGGGCCGAGGTTGAAGCAGTCTCCACCGGCAAGATCTTCATGACCCACGACTTGGGCGAGGTTGCGCGGGTTTGCCGTGCGGAGGGCGCCCTTGCGATCCACTTCGAGTACGACGGCGCCTCCACGCTGTTCTTCAAGGTCTTCGACGTGGAGGGTCACCGCTTGGAGTGCTGCCCTGAAGGGGAGCGCCAGGATGAGGCGCGCCCCACTCGAGGCTGCTCCAGCAGCAGCGACTCTTGGGAGTCCAGCGGTTCTCCCAATCTCTACGAGACTCCGGTGACGAGCGATGACAGCTACGTGCCCACGAGCTCTCACCGCGCTCGGAGCCGGGCCTCAATGTCCAGCCACCGCCGCCGCTGATCTGGATGGGGTTGGCGCCGGCCTCCCACGGCCCACTGTTGATTATGGCATCGGTCGCGGGGGTGTGTAGATAGGATTCTCCTAGGTTCTCGTCCTTTGTTCCCTGCGAGGAATCAAGAAGTACCCCGTGGGGGTGTGTGAAGAGTTTGCAATGTCTTTTGTTGATGTTATCCTAATTATGGAAGCCTTGTGAGCGCAAGTCCTGCTTAGGATCGGTCTCCCCTTTTCCAATCTCGCGGCAGCTTGTTGCTCTACGCTGACAGGTCCCGGTCCCCAGACAAGCTTCAGCCGCCGCTGGTATGCCAGGTCGTGTGCCGTGGTCAAGGCCAGGAGGTGAGTGGCCCGAGGCCCAGTAAGAGCCCCTGAGGCGCAATGCTCAGGGGGTCCCCTTTAGCGCTCAAGTAGTCATGGTAAGATAAGAAAGGGAGGTGATGTTGCCGCAACAGGGTTGCGGCGAGCGTGTCCCCTAGGTCCCAACGATTAGTTGATCTGAGCTTGTGACTTATCTTGCGGTCCGGGGTCGATTCTTCATGATGCGCCAGACCTGTGCGCGAACGTCCGTAGCGTAGCTAGGTCAGGCCCATACGAGCCTTCCCCCTTGTCGGTGTCAAAACCGGCGGATCTCGGGTAGGGGGTCCCGAACTGTGCGTCTAAGGAGGATGGTAAGAGGAGGCAGGGGACACAATGTTTTACCCAGGTTCGGGCCCTCTTGATGGAGGTAAAACCCTATGTCCTGCTTGCTTAATATTGATGATATGAATAGTACAAGAGTAGATTTACCATGAGATCGGAGAGGCTAAACCCTAGAAGCTAGCCTATGGTATGATTGTATGTTGTAGTTTTTGTGTCCTACGGACTAAAACCCTCCAGTTTATATAGACACCGGAGAGGGTTAGGGTTACACAAGGTCGGTTACAAAGGAGGAGATATCCATATCCGTACTGCCTAGCTTGCCTTCCACGCCAAGTAGAGTCCCATCCGGACACGAGATGAAGTCTTCAATCTTGTATCTTCATAGTCCAACAGTCCGGCCAAAGAATATAGTCCGGCTGTCCGGAGACCCTCTAATCCAGGACTCCCTCAGTAGCCCCTGAACCAGGCTTCAATGACGATGAGTCCGGCGCGCAGTATTGTCTTCGGCAATGCAAGGCAGGTTCCTCCTCCGAATATACCACGAAAGAATTTGAATATAAGGATAGTGTCCGACCCTGTAAAATAAGTTCCACATACAACCATAGAGAGAATAATATTTCCACAAATCTAATCTGCTGACACGTTTTGGCAACACAACATTATGCCACGGCCCGGTAATTATTGGAACCGTTTTTCTTCAACCAGCCTCACACATAACGTGAGGCGGTTTCTTGACACGTATTGTCAAAGCAGAGATCGTGCTCCCCTAATTACGGGATTCTCATAAATACGGTCGTGGGTAACCCAACCGCATCTAGGACTCCTAGATTATAGGCAAGTCCCAAACGGCTACGGGGAGGACGCTTGATATTCACCCTCTTTATAAAGGGACAAGGCTTTTACTTTTTTCCCTCCCGTGCTCAATCGAATCCTTCCCCCGCCTCGAGTTCTAACACCCAAAGCCCAGGTCAGGTGCTCCGGATCTTCAATCATGTCCGGGTCTAGCCTTCAAGGCCGGTGGATGCCCTCCTCCGTTACGGAAGAAGACATCAAGAAGTTGAGGGAGGCCAGATACCTGACCGCCGAGGTTTCGCATCGGCTGCCTGCTCGAGGGCAGGTCATCGCTACTCCTGAACCCAACGAAGACGTCGTGTTCATCTCCCACTTCCTCCGAGGTCTAGGCCTCACTCCGGATCCCTTCGTTAGGGGGTTGATATTTTATTACGGGCTAGATTTCTACGATCTAGCCCCGGACTCCTTTCTCCACATCTCATCATTTATTGTTGTATGTGAGGCCTTCCTCCGCATTACCCCTCACTTCGGCCTATGGCTCAAGACCTTTGACGCGAAGCCGAAGATGGTCGAGGGGCAGCATGTAGCGTGCGGAGGCGCATTAATAAGCAGGATTACCAGAGCTCCATGGCCAAAGGGTTCTATTCCAGAGGTATCCGGATTATGGCAACAGGAGTGGTTTTACATCACAGCTCCTAGAAGTGCCAAGTGGGTGGCTGCCCCTGCTTTCCGCTCAGGCCCTCCACCACAACTAATGTCATGGATTAGCAGAGGGCTGAGCTGGGGTCCCGCCAAGGACGTACCTGTACTGCAAAGCCGCATTCAGAATCTCTTCGAAGGAGATTTCAGTTTGATTATGGTAATGCAAGTCATGATGGTTTGACGAATCCAGCCATGCAAACGCCGGCCTCTTCACATGTGGGAGTACAACCCAGAAGGACCGCACGCTATTCAGGATTTCCTCGTCCTGATGCACGAGGAGATGTATAGATCATTCTTCGGACCTCGGATAGAGTGTCCGGATACTACCGAGGACGTGGGCCTGAGCAGCAACCGCACCGCCGACCAACTAAGTTATCCTCTAGCCGAACACACCGTCTTTCATTTATCATGACGTTATTCTGAGAAATCGCTCTTTGACCAGGACTGGATAACAAAGGCAAAGATGATTCGGAGTTCGGCCCCCCTTCCTGAGGGTTTGGAAAATCCGGTACTAGAAAAGATGCTCGAGCTAGCACCTTGCCCGGGGCCCTCAAAGGAAGACAAAGGGGGGAATAATGAGGGCAAAAGCGGGCCTCCATCGCTACCTATTCCGACCAAGGGAACGAGCGCCTCCGTGAGGGAGGATAACCGAGGGGAGGAATCGGACATTCTCTCACCCGGGGGGAGGAAGAGGACTACCTCTGAAGATCCAGAAACCAAGGTTTCCAAGCGGGAGAAGAAATCTCCACCAGAGGGTCCTGCCTTGGAGGGTGCTCTTGCCACACAAAGTCCGTGCGGGGATCAGCCCTCTAACGAGTTGTAAGTAATTAAAAAGTACTTTAATGGCGAAGATATATTACCTTACCTCTAAGGAAAATAACCGAAGTATTTATCTTGCAGTTCGGACCTTTGCCCTTCTCAGCAGAGCTCGTCCTCGGGGGATCTTCTTCCGGAGATGATGGAGAGCGAAACGCCTCCCCGGACTCTTACGCTCAAGAAGCAGGCAACCTTGAAGTGTCTTCACGGAGGGCCTCTCCGGATCCGGTGAGGCCATAAGATAATCCTATAGTCACCCGAAGTCCCCAGCGTCCGGCTCTCGAAGAGAGCAAACAGAAGAGTCCGTCACTGACTGGTATGCGGTCGGACGTACTGAGAGAGCTGTTGGAGCGAGTGGCCATCTTAGAAGAACACCGTACATTGATGGGTACGGTTATGGAAAGGATCTCATCCACCGAAAGCGGGTTGCATGATGCCTTTATGAGTCTATTGACGGGCTTTGAGGTACGTAAAATGATGTACATTTGTGATGGTACCGACATTTTTAGGTGTGCCCTGTGTAGATAGTGGCCCATGAGACTCTGGTAGTCGCCAAGAACGGCGGCAAACAGAGGATCGTAGTCCCAGTCAATAACCATACCGCTTTAATGTGCAGGTAGTGGGAGCTCTGATGGCTAGCCGGACTCATGAGTTTGCCGAACTGAAGCGGCAACTGGATGCGGCGGATGCCGACATCGAGCTTGTTAACAAGAGGCTTGACGAGGCACAGGGTAAGTGTTATTTTCTGGTGAATGCCACATAGTAAGAGCAGCATGATACCGGTATCTTTAATATGTTGTGACTGCAGATGGAGCTGCCACCGTGGAAACCCTGCGGGCGGAATGTAACACCCTCGATGCGACTATATCTCCCACGTGTCGAGGCACGACTTAGAGGCATAATCGCATTGAAGGCATATGTCGCAAGTGAGGTAATCTTCACACAACCCATGTAATATAATAAGGAATAAGAGATACATAGTTGGCTTACAATCGCCACTTCACACAATTACATGAATAAAACATTACATCAACCAAATACACTCAGGGCCCGACTACGGAGCCAAAATAAAAGAAGAACCCCAAATGCGACAAAGGTCCTCGATCGACCCCAACTGGGCTCCACTACTGATCAACTAGAACGAAACAACACAAATGAACAAGGTCTTCAACGAGCTCCTCCTGAGCTGGGTTGCGTCATCTGCACGGACTCATCGGCACCTGCAAACTGGTTTTGGAAGTATCTGTGAGCCACGGGGACTCAACAATCTCGCACCCTCGCGATCAAGACTATTTAAGCTTATGGGTAAGGTAAAGGTATGAGGTGGAGCTGCAGCAAGCGACTAGCATATATGGTGGCTAACATACGCAAATGAGAGCGAGAAGAGAAGGCAAAGCACGGTCGATAAAAGTATGATCAAGGAGTGATCCTGGACTACCTACGTCAAGCATAACTCCAACAACCGTGTTCACTTCCCGGACTCCGCCGGAAGGAGACCATCACGGTTACACACGCAGTTGATTCATTTTAATTAAGGTCAACTTCAGGTTTTCTACAACCGGACGTTAACAAATTCCCATCTGCCCATAACCGCGGGCACGGCTTTCGAAAGATCAATCCCTGCAGGGGTGTCCCAACTTAGCCCATCACAAGCTCTCACGGTCAACGAAGGAATAGACCTCCACCCGAGACATTCCGATCAGACTCGGTATCCCAGTACAACAAGACATTTCGACAGGGTAAAACTAAACCAGCAACACCGCCCGAATGTGCCGACAAATCCCGATAGGAGCTGCACATATCTCTTTCTCAGGGCACACTCAGAATGTCTTAGGTACGGGCAAGCCAGCCAGAGTTGCCCCTGGTGGCCACCGGCAGCTGACAGGTTGGACCAACACTCAGAGGAGCACTGGCCCGGGGGGGGTAAAATAATGATGACCCTTGAGTCTGCAGAACCGAAGGGAAAGAAAAGGCTAGGTGGCAAATGGTAAAACCAATGTTGGGCATTGCTGGAAGAGCTTTACTTAAGGCGAACTGTCAAGGGGTTCCCATTATAGCCCAACCGCGTAAGGGACGCAAAATCCGGGAACATAACACCGATATGACGGAAACTAGGGCGGCAAGAGTGGAACAAAACACCAGGCATAAGGCCGAGCCTTCCACCCTTTACCAAGTATATAGATGCATTAATTAAATACGATATATTGTTATATCCCAACAAGTAAGCATGTTCCAACAAGGAACGACATCTCCATGTTCCAACAAGGAACAAACTTCAATCTTCACCTGCAACTAACAACGCTATAAGAGGGGCTGAGCAAAGCGGTAACATAGCCAATCAACGGTTTGCTAGGACAATGGTGGGTTAGAGGCTGAACATGGCAATTTGGGAGGCTGACAAGCAGGTGGTAGGCATCGTAGCATTGGCATAGCAAAGAGCGAGCAAACTAGCATAGCAAAGATAGTAGTGATTTCGAGGGTATGATCATCTTGCCTGAAATCCCGCAAGGAAGAAGAACGAGTCCATGAAGAAGACAACCGGACGAAGACGAACGGATCCTCACAAACTCGACGTTACCGGAACCAACCCGAGGAAGCAATCACCGGAAAAGAAGCACACAACATAGTAAACAACCAACACATGAACATGGTATGATATGCGAGATGCGGGATGCGATGCGGGATGCAAAATGCAAGACATGACAGGAAATGCATGAACCTGGCCTCAACTTGGATAACCAAGTGTGCCACTGGATAGAGGGATGAAATCACCTGAAAACGATATAAAGATCATAGGAATCGGAGCTACGGTTTGGAAATGGCAAGCGTTTTACGAAACGAACCGATCTGCGATTTACAGCAAGTAGGCTCCTAAATGCAATGAAATGAACATGCTACAACCACCAAACATGAAAACAAATTGCATGGCAGGGATGTACACAAGAAGCTTAACAAATCACCAGGACTGAGGCATAGGCAAAATCATCCACTAAGGGGTTCAAACAAGCATGGCAAAACTGAATAAGCAAAACAGATTTCAGACTTAGCGAAATTAACGCTAGTCTGAAATTTCAGACCACGATGCTCTCTTCGGAGCAGCAAAACAACATGAAGCAAAACATGAACATGGCAAGTAAGAGCATGTCATGGAGCTAATCAACAAGCTTAACAAAAGACCCAAAATGACCTGGGGCCAAAAGGGTTCACAAAATACTCTACCGAGCACACGAACATCGATGAAACACAATCAGTTTTCAGACTTAGTGAAAACTGGGACATGCTGAAATCATAACTCACGGAGGCATGTAAACGAGCTCGATGCACTCACTACGGTGCAAGTCATGGCAAGGCAAGCATATATCCATTAAGAAGTCACAAAATGCTAGCTAGACATGGCAAGAACAATGGCAAGTATGCATGGATCACTAGCAATAGCTCCGGCAAAATCGCAAAAGAGTTCACGATCTGCCCAAAACAACAACTATGCAAAAGTTGAGCTCGATTGAGTCAACCTAGGGTGCTCCAACATAGCAAGTAAAGACATGGATGGATTAAGCATAACAAGCATAACAAATCACTCTTATTGATCATCCTCAAAAGAGGCACGGATCACTAGGAAACAAGCTGGACATATAGCATCGTGAACTAAAACATCCCAGACTTCGTGAAAATCACTAAGTCTCTGAAAACAGAATTCGCAGGTACCCCTCTTGGCAAGCTTGCACAAGACAACACACACATCCTAAAAATTCATGGGAGGCACCTCTGGAAAGAAGACAACAAGCTTAACAATTCATCCCAAAGGGGCACAGGCATATCATGCACATAATAATCATGGCAAAAATGACAAAAGTTAATGTAGGGCTAACGGATCTGCAATTTAACTCATGATGCCTCCTTCTAACAGCAATACAGGCATCAAGATGAACTCAAATGCAAATGATGCAATGGAATGAAATGATGTACTCGTCGAGACGAAGATTTTGATATATCATATGTCCAAAACGGAGCTGCGGGTGCGGAGATATGAGCAGACGAAGATAGCATAAAAAGTTAGGGTTAGAGGGAAAAAGTCAACCTAAGGGGAGTTTCAGATCTGAGATCCGGTGCACTGTTCATCACTGTTCATCGGCGCGTTCCCCGAGGTTGACCGGACTTGGATCTCCGGCGAGGAGGAGAGAGGGGGTGAGGCCGGGCCGGTGGAGGAGGTGGTGGCCGAGGCGGCGAGCTCCGGCGTGGCCCGCGGCGGGGAGAGCGGTGAACCCGGGCGGCGCGGCCGGCGAGTGGCTCCGGTGGCCGCGGCTCGCGGTGGCCGGGTGCGGCGGCGGGGCGCCGGCGACGCAGGCGGCGGCGTGCGGCCGGGAACGAGGAAGATGGCGGCGGGGCGGATCGGGCGAGGCGGCGGCGCCCTGGGCCACGGTCGGTGGCGAGGCGCTGCGGCGCGGTTGGCCATGGTGGCGGCGGTGGCCGGCGCCGCTCCGGCAAGCCGGAAGCCGAGAAGACGACGGGGGCGCGCGGGGGCTCTCCGCGGGCGGCGGCGGCGGCGAAACCGGGCCCCGCGGGCCAGATCTGGGCCGCGCGGGCCCGCGGCGGCGAAGGAGAGAGGAGGCGGCGGTGCGCTGACGTGGCGGCGGCGGATTCGCCGGGGGCGCGGTCGGACATGTCCGGGGTGGTTGGTTTTTGTCCGGCGGCGCGAGGTGGTCGAAGGATAGGGTTCATCCGTGAAATTTTCGGGGATGCCCACATATATATAGGTAGAGGGAGCTAGGAGAGTCCAAATGAGGTGCGGTTTGCGGCCACGCGATCGTGATCGAACGACCGAGACGATGGAACAGAGTTAGGTGGGTTTTGGGCCAAATTGGAGGGGTGTTGGGCTGCAACACACACGAGGCCTTATCGGTCCCTCGGTTAACCGTTGGAGTATCAGACGAAGTCCAAATGATACGAAACTTGACAGGCGGTCTACCGGTAGTAAACCAAGGCCGCATGACAAGTCCCGGTCCAATCCGGAAATGTTTAAACCCCAAACACGAAAGAAAGCTAGAATTGACCACCGGAGGAGAACGAAGCGCCGGATTGCAAAACGGACAACGGGGAAAATGCTCGGATGCATGAGACGAACACGTATGCAAATGAAATGCACATGATGACATGATATGCAATGCATGACACGCAAGAAATGACAAGGCAACACCAGCGAATAACTGCACGACACCTGGCACATCGGTCTCGGGGCGTTACAACACTCCACCACTACGAGAGGATCTCGTCCCGAGATCTAGAATGGCACCGGAGGGAAAAAACGGAAGAGAAAGATAAGAGGTAAAACAAATTGCTTCCTTGACAAACGAGTGAAACCAAAGAACCTTGCGAGGTTGAACAAATTCGAGAAACAAATACCACGAAGGTGAACTAGGCCGAAAATACTCCGTTAGAAAGGAGGGACAAGGAACAACAAAAATTTGGGCAGCACTCCGGTTGAAAAGAAAAGAATTGAATAAGGTCTTGATAAGATGAGAAGATTCTTGATGAAATCACAACACACTGCCACCGGAACTATTGAATGAATGGAACAAGGGGTAAGAAAGATCTCAGAAAGCACTCCAGTTGAGAAGGGAGTCAAAATTTGATAAGATGGGAGAGCTCAAATGAAAACACGACACTCCGGTTGAGAAAGGGATGCAAGACTTGATAAGGCGAAAAGAACTTGAACAAAGGGGCACAATACTCCGGTTAAGCAAGATAGGGAAGGAATAAGAGTGATATAATTTGGACAGCACTCCGTCTGTAAATGGAAAGAATTGAACGAGACAAGATGAGAGGATACTTGAAAAGAGGACACAACACTCCGGTTAAATGGATAAGCATGAAAAAAAACATGATCCTGACAAGAACAAGAAGAAGGTTGAACAGAACAACATTACAATGTCTCTGGAACAAAAGCAAGAATGGAATGGGACGAACGAAGGGAAACAATATCTTGAGAGAGCACGGTTACAACAGAAGCTAGAACGGAGTTGTTGGAAAACCAACAACGAAAATAATAGGCTTGATATGGTCTTATGGAATACATCTCAAATTATGAGGTGACAACCTGCCACTCACGGGAAGAAGAATTGGATTGATAGGAACAAGGAGACAAGAAACTATTTCACCGGGAGGATAAATGAAAAACTTGGATCATATATAAGCACCATAATAACAACCATCCTTGGGGAAGGCTTTAGGTGAAATATAACCCAAGACAATACCAACGAATAGATTGATGGATTTAAAATATCCCAATCTTGACAGCATGTGAATCATGAAAACATGAACTCAAATTATCAAGAATGACACAATACCACCTCCGGTAATATGGTAGAAAGAATTGCACTCCAGATTGCAAGATGAATAATGCTTGAGCTCCTCTGAAAAAATCTTGATGAACACTTCGAGAAGGAAATTGAATCCTTGATGAGCCAACATGTAGAACTCCATGAAAAACTCCGGTAATAAAAGAATGATCCAAAATAATTGAATGATGAAAAGAATAAGATTGAAGCCTCGTAATGATTTAAATAGAGAACTCTGTGATAATATAATTGAAAGAGGTTGGAACTCCGGGAAAGAAAGATGAGCACTTGAACCCAAGAATGTGATATAATGCACCTCCGGAATAAGGAATTAAATCACTTGGATGGAACAAGAGTAAGAATCACATTATGCTTATCCTTCACCAATTTAATTGATGACAATCAACGGATTTGGCATATTACTTGTTCTCGTATCAAGGATTAAGAGGGATATCGATAACTTGATAAGGACTTAATGGAACCGCCGATAGGATTTGGAACAACGAATGAATTGATATGATAACGAAAGAAGAGGAATCTTGTACGAACCACCGTAAGAATTGAAAATGAACGGAGTAAAGATAAGGAAACACCGGGAAGAATTATCAAATGAACGAAGATGCTTGAGTGAATTTAGATCCATGAGAACGAAAAGATTACGAGCTGATTAGAGAATCCTTGATTTAGACACCGGTATGATTTAGAGTAAGAGAGCTGAAAGCTGGAATGAATAAGTCTTCTTAAATGATGGGCTTCGGGGAAAAGAAATGGAAAACAACTCATGAAATGCTCCGGAAGGGTGAAAAGAATTCTCACAATCGAAAATAATTATGAGAGGATGGCAACAAGCTAGAATAACGAATCTTGAAGAGAATGGAGCAAGATTGAGAGAAAAAATCTGAGAATGACGACGAGAAACACCAACAATAATTGTAGAGGCACTCCTGAATGAATAATGGAAAAGGTGGACCCAACGACGATAAGAAATTGAGAGATCTTGGAGAAAGGCATTTGACTGATGATAAATCATTCTTACGTCAAGCTTCGAAAGGAATTTAGGATAACTCCGGGAAAATAAGAAGAGTCAGGTAAGATCCTGGGAAAAGACCTGTGGGTTAGGGCCCACTCAAAAGGAACACCGTTGAACTGATTACTAGAAAAGGAGAATGCACCGGTTGAATTAAATGGCTTGAAAGAGATAACATCCACGAAATAGCTTGAATGAAAGAAGAGTGGATACACGAATCTTTGAGATATCTTGAGCACTCCGGAACACATGTATAGCGAGAGGTGAACGATTAAGAATTACACCGGCATGAGAAAACAGTGAAATACGAAAAAGAGTGTGATCAACACCGAAAGCTTGAATTGGTTCCACCGGAGAAGAAAACGAGTGAAGAGTGACAAACTTGCAGCTCCGTTAGAATATTCATGAGAATCACCGGATAAGAATATTGATAGAAAAGAATGGATAGACTTCACATCAATAAGAAGGACACTCGATTAAGAGATCTGAATCCTTGGAGAAAAACAAAGGGAGGGGGGCGGGAAAACAAAGGCAACTTGGAGACAGGTGGAACAAACACCATTGAGAAGAAGTGATAATTGATCTTGCGGAAGTTGAAATGAACGGATCCACTTGAAGAGAAACACGCCGGTGAAAAGGATTGGCAACACAATCTCGGTGATCGAGAAGGATTAGTATTCACATAGGAATATGAGAACACCACTTAAACAAGGGATGGAATCAACATTTGACTTCGAAGCAACTCGAATACCACAACTCAAAACAAAAACAAAGGATTGGCTTGCGGAATAAGCCGGAACAAACATATGATAGAGATTTCGTCCGAAGTTTTCGTGGTGGGACCTACACGGGCTCGATCGTACAGCACCATCATGTACAAGGCAGTGCACATGACATACGAAGCGTCCCCGAGTCAGCATAGCCAAGGACTCTTTAAGACACAACGAGACCACTGCAAAATCGACCGTGAATAGGCGAACCACTAGACGTCGAACCCCAATTTCATATCATACATCTGTCGGAAAGATATCCTAAGAGCTACTTGAATTCCCACCTATGAAACTCCCGAAATTTTCCGGTTATGCAATTAGGTGTTGAGGATACAGTGGAAGCATAATATCTCACCCAAGCTAGCAAATCCTACATCCAGCTGTATCCATCCTTCAACACATAACCAAGAAACCTTCGGAAACCATCTACCTCAACCTTCGAAAAGCATCCGTTATACAAGTTATGGCAATACTCCCGAACTCCCGCCCCAGTACTGGGTGGCGTCGAGGTTATCTCACCAACGAACTGCATAAAGGAGATTTTCGATGTCGCGAACATATATCAAGTATACCAGAATTGCAACGATAAAATTAAGATGACAACACCTCAGAGCTCAACTCCCCGGGACACTTCCACTAAACCCCTGACAGGAGGCACCAAGACAGTATTCTCATCATAAGCCATCGGAACAAATCCAAGATACTCGCGTGATCCTAAAAAAAATTTAGTGAAATTTGAGAAGAGAAGAGTCAAAACTCTACGTCAGGATGCCTTACCAGAGCGATGAGGAGACCGGGATGTAAAAAAAAGAATTCCTAAGCTCTCCGATATATAATTCCTAAAGGACTCAAAACATTTTTCTAGACACAACTCGGCCGCTAAAAACGATCAAGCAATGGGGATCCTAAGGTCGGGGAAGGCTCTGATTACCAACTTGTAACACCCTCGATGCGACTATATCTCCCACGTGTCCAGGCACGACTTAGAGGCATAATCGCATTGAAGGCATATGTCGCAAGTGAGGTAATCTTCACACAACCCATGTAATATAATAAGGAATAAGAGATAAATAGTTGGCTTACAATCGCCACTTCACACAATTACATGAATAAAACATTACATCAACCAAATACACTCAGGGCCCGACTACGGAGCCAAAATAAAAGAAGAACCCCAAATGCGACAAAGGTCCCCGATCGACCCCAACTGGGCTCCACTACTGATCAACTAGAACGAAACAACACAAATGAACAAGGTCTTCAACGAGATCCTCCTGAGCTGGGTTGCGTCATCTGCACGGACTCATCGGCACCTGCAAACTGGTTTTGGAAGTATCTGTGAGCCACGGGGACTCAGCAATCTCGCACCCTCGCGATCAAGACTATTTAAGCTTATGGGTAAGGTAAAGGTATGAGGTGGAGCTGCAGCAAGCGACTAGCATATATGGTGGCTAACATACGCAAATGAGAGCGAGAAGAGAAGGCAAAGCACGGTCGATAAAAGTATGATCAAGAAGTGATCCTGGACTACCTACGTCAAGCATAACTCCAACAACCGTGTTCACTTCCCGGACTCCGCCGGAAAGAGACCATCACGGTTACACACGCAGTTGATTCATTTTAATTAAGGTCAACTTCAGGTTTTCTACAACCGGACGTTAACAAATTCCCATCTGCCCATAACCGTGGGCACGGCTTTCGAAAGATCAATCCCTGCAGGGGTGTCCCAACTTAGCCCATCACAAGCTCTCACGGTTAACGAAGGAATAGACCTCCACCCGAGACATTCCGATCAGACTCGGTATCCCAGTACAACAAGACATTTCGACAGGGTAAAACTAAACCAGCAACACTGCCCGAATGTGCCGACAAATCCCGATAGGAGCTGCACATATCTCTTTCTCAGGGCACACTCAGATTGTCTTAGGTACGGGCAAGCCAGCCCAGAGTTGCCCCTGGTGGCCACCGGCAGCTGACAGGTTGGACCAACACTCAGAGGAGCACTGGCCCGGGGGGGTAAAATAATGATGACCCTTGAGTCTGCAGAACCGAAGGGAAAGAAAAGGCTAGGTGGCAAATGGTAAAACCAATGTTGGGCATTACTGGAAGAGCTTTACTTAAGGCGAACTGTCAAGGGGTTCCCATTATAGCCCAACTGCGTAAGGGACGCAAAATCCGGGAACATAACACCGATATGACGGAAACTAGGGCAGCAAGAGTGGAACAAAACACCAGGCATAAGGCCGAGCCTTCCACCCTTTACCAAGTATATAGATGCATTAATTAAATACGATATATTGTAATATCCCAACAAGTAAGCATGTTCCAACAAGGAACGACATCTCCATGTTCCAACAAGGAACAAACTTCAATCTTCACCTGCAACTAACAACGCTATAAGAGGGGCTGAGCAAAGCGGTAACATAGCCAATCAACAGTTTGCTAGGACAATGGTGGGTTAGAGGCTGAACATGGCAATTTGGGAGGCTGACAAGCAGGTGGTAGGCATCGTAGCATTGGCATAGCAAAGAGCGAGCAAACTAGCATAGCAAAGATAGTAGTGATTTCGAGGGTATGATCATCTTGCCTGAAATCCCGCAAGGAAGAAGAACGAGTCCATGAAGAAGACAACCGGACGAAGACGAACGGATGCTCACAAACTCGACGTTAGCGGAACCAACCCGAGGAAGCAATCACCGGAAAAGAAGCACACAACATAGTAAACAACCAACACATGAACATGGTATGATATGCGAGATGCGGGATGCGATGCGGGATGCAAAATGCAAGACATGACAGGAAATGCATGAACCTGGCCTCAACTTGGATAACCAAGTATGCCACTGGATAGAGGGGATGAAATCACCTGAAAACGATATAAAGATCATAGGAATCGGAGCTACGGTTTGGAAATGGCAAGCGTTTTACGAAACGAACCGATCTGCGACTTACAGCAAGTAGGCTCCTAAATGCAATGAAATGAACATGCTACAGCCACCAAACATGAAAACAAATTGCATGGCAGGGATGTACACAAGAAGGTTAACAAATCACCAGGACTGAGGCATAGGCAAAATCATCCATTAAGGGGTTCAAACAAGCATGGCAAAACTGAATAAGCAAAACAGATTTCAGACTTAGCGAAATTAACGCTAGTCTGAAATTTCAGACCACGATGCTCTCTTCGGAGCAGCAAAACAACATGAAGCAAAACCTGAACATGGCAAGTAAGAGCATGGCATGGAGCTTCTCAACAAGCTTAACAAAACACCCAAAATGACCTGGGGCCAAAAGGGTTCACAAAATACTCTACCGAGCACACGAACATCGATGAAACACAATCAGTTTTCAGACTTAGTGAAAACTGGGACATGCTGAAATCATAACTCACGGAGGCATGTAAACGAGCTCGATGCACTCACTACGGTGCAAGTCATGGCAAGGCAAGCATATATCCATTAAGAAGGCACAAAATGCTAGCTAGACATGGCAAGAACAATGGCAAGTATGCATGGATCACTAGCAATAGCTCCGGCAAAATCGCAAAAGAGTTCACGATCTGCCCAAAACAACAACTATGCAAAAGTTGAGCTCGATTGAGTCAACCTAGGGTGCTCCAACATAGCAAGTAAAGACATGGAGGGATTAAGCATAACAATCATAACAAATCACTCTTACTGATCATCCTCAAAAGAGGCACGGATCACTAGGAAACAAGCTGGACATATAGCATCGTGAACTAAAACATCCCAAACTTAGTGAAAATCACTAAGTCTCTGAAAACAGAATTCGCAGGTACCCCTCTTGGCAAGCTTGCACAAGACAACACACACATCCTAAAAATGCATGGGAGGCACCTCTGGAAAGAAGACAACAAGCTTAACAATTCATCCCAAAGGGGCACAGGCATATCATGCACATAATAATCATGGCAAAAATGACAAAAGTCAATGTAGGGCTAACGGATCTGCAATTTAACTCATGATGCCTCCTTCTAACAGAAATACGGGCATCAAGATGAACTCAAATGCAAATGATGCAATGGAATGAAATGATGTACTCGTCGAGACGAAGATTTTGATATATCATATGTCCAAAACGGAGCTGCGGGTGCGGAGATATGAGCAGACGAAGATAGCATAAAAAGTTAGGGTTAGAGGGAAAAAGTCAACCTAAGGGGAGTTTCAGATCTGAGATCCGGTGCACTGTTCATCACTGTTCATCGGCGCGTTCCCCGAGGTTGACCGGACTTGGATCTCCGGCGAGGAGGAGAGAGGGGGTGAGGCCGGGCCGGTGGAGGAAGTGGTGGCCGAGGCGGCAAGCTCCGGCGTGGCCCGCGGCGGGGAGAGCGGCGAACCCGGGCGGCGCGGCCGGCGAGTGGCTCCGGTGGCCACGGCTCGCGGTGGCCGGGTGCGGCGGCGGGGCGCCGGCGACGCAGGCGGCGGCGTGCGGCCGGGAATGAGGAAGATGGCGGCGGGGCGGATCGGGCGAGGCGGCGGCGCCCTGGGCCGCGGTCGGTGGCGAGGCGCTGCGGCGCGGTCGGCCATGGTGGCGGCGGTGGCCGGCGCCGCTCCAGCAAGCCGGAAGCCGAGAAGACGACGGGGGCGCGCGGGGGCTCTCCGCGGGCGGTGGCGGCGGCGGAACCGGGCCCCGCGGGCCAGATCTGGGTCGCGCGGGCCCGCGGCGGAGGAGGAGAGAGGAGGCGGCGGTGCGCTGATGTGGTGGCGGCGGATTCGCCGGGGGTGCGGTCGGACATGTCCGGGGTGGTTGGTTTTTGTCCGGCGGCGCGAGGTGGACGAAGGATAGGGTTCATCCGCGAAATTTTCGGGGATGCCCACATATATATAGGTAGAGGGAGCTAGGAGAGTCCAAATGAGGTGCGGTTTGCGGCCACGCGATCGTGATCAAACGACCGAGACGATGGAACAGAGTTAGGTGGGTTTTGGGCCAAATTGGAGGGGTGTTGGGCTGCAACACACACGAGGCCTTATCGGTCCCTCGGTTAACCGTTGGAGTATCAGACGAAGTCCAAATGATACGAAACTTGACAGGCGGTCTACCGGTAGTAAACCAAGGCCGCATGACAAGTCCCGGTCCAATCCGGAAATGTTTAAATCCCAAACACGAAAGAAAGCTAGAATTGACCACCGGAGGAGAACGAAGCGCCGGATTGCAAAACGGACAACGGGGAAAATGCTCGGATGCATGAGACGAACACGTATGCAAATGAAATGCACATGCTGACATGATATGCAATGCATGACACGCAAGCAATGACAAGGAAACACCAGTGAATAACTGCACGACACCTGGCACATCGGTCTCGGGGCGTTACACGGAACTTGCCCGAGCCAAAGAACAAGCAAGGATTAGTAATGCGGCTGCTTTGAAGGCGGCCGAAGAGTTGAAAGCCGAGAAGGCCGTGCATTGTGAGAGCAAAGAGAAGATGGCCAAGATGGTCGTAAAGTTAAAAGACACTGTCGACCGTTACCAGTTCCTTGAAAAAGAAAACTGAGCAAAGGCAACGGACCTTGAAAAGGCCACGATGGCGAACTAAGACACCCGCTCTGCTATGAGAGCGAAGAAGGAGGAGCTGCGTGAAGCCGGGGATATTGCGGCTAGGAAGCCCTTCATGCTACGGAGAAAGTTCAGAGATCCACGGTATGCCCCTCTAGATCGGTTGTGGAGTTCGGCAGACGCATATATGGACTTGGCGGCGAGCGCTGCCGATGCGGCCAAATACTTCCAAGGTCAAACAGATCATGAAGTGGACAAGCTGTTCTGGTCGCAATTCAATGTTCCAGAGCGTCCGCTTCCATTGACTCATCAGCTAGCTGAATGGGCCGAACTAAATAGGTTGTCCAGACTCGCCTTGAGGTCTGTCGTGGATCAGCTATGGCCGGAAAAGCCGAAGCCGAACAGCTATTTCAGCTTAGTGCAGCAGTTCCTTGGTGCGGTGTCGTGCATCAATGCGATGAAGAGGTCGGCATGCATAGAAGGCTCGCGGATGGCCCTTGCCCATGTTAAAGCATACTGGGCGGAGATGGATGCTACCACTGTTGTGGCGCAGGGTTCGGCCATAGGCCGAGTGGCTGCTAAGCACTATTTCGAAGAGGTTCTCGAGGGTGCTCTTTGATAGAGGCCCAGTGCTCGAAGAATATTATGTTTGAGTGACATGTATTCCCATTGTAAACACAATGTTTTTATGAAATTTATTAAGGCTGTGTTTATACTTTTGCCTGAAAGTAATATGATGCCTCCTGTGCGGCCGTTTATGTATACATGTGTATAACCTGAAAGATTGTAGTTGTCGGCTTCAGCCCCCACGCATATAATGCGGAGGTGTTCGCAGAAAACGCGTGTTCACACTTAACCCAACGTCTTGGACCTATTAAGGAGGTGATAGCGCAGAGAACGAGGCAACCGGACTATAATGCTTTAACACTTTCACTTAGCCATAGGAATTTGACGGTGGGGCTATTATATAGCCCCTCTTGGCACCGCATTATCCCGAATTCGGGGTGCGTACATGCCTGGCTAGGAAACGGCCCTTCGTTAAGGCGGAGGAATTCTAACATTCCGATAGGTCATTGAGTGGTTGACCAGTCTCATGCTATATCATGACAGTCAATTTTCAGCTTTCTCTACTGAGGTGCTCGTCCGGATGACCCGGGGCACAATCGCAGTAGTTCTCCTAGTCCTACCTTAGCCGATAGAGCGGAACGTAAGGTACCAAAACATAGGAGCCCAGCAAACCCAACATTTGACCAAAGACATGATTCGGAGCTGATGCATATAAGGCCAAACTCGCGACACCGAACACTCCCTAAGGTATTCGGTCTTTATGGTATAAACCGGGCCTAAATATTGCCCTTTGTAAGAAGCCCCTGGTGTCCAGGTATGTGCATTATTCTGACGTGGCCACATGCCAAGATGCCAGCATCCTTCTCAATTGTACTGAGAATCCGAGGGATGTGTATCAACAAGAGACAGTAAAAAAGGTTGACGCAGGGTCTTAATCTAAAAAGAATCCTTGGGATGGGTCCCTGTGCACGTCTGCGCCTGTGTCTCCGTTGTGCCGTATCCTGGACGGGTGTAGAATGATGATCATCTGTAAAAGAGAGAAACTTAGGTGAAAAGTTGTCGTGCAAAAAGGTAGGTTTGAAGAAACCATGTATTATTCAAGATGAGTAAAAATTGCCACTTGTCTGCGCGCGTTGAGCCCCTTGCATTTGTAATAGGGATGTGGCTTATCAAACCTGTGTGAGTTACATATAGCTACGCCGGACTCGTCTAACCATGTCCGTGGTCTTGACGACCTATCAAATGCTTTAGCTAGTGAGGCCCTTTTTATTGTGTGGCTGCCAAGGCAGTCGCATTCTCTTCGGCGCGCAGGGATTGCTTAATATTTCCATTCACTATAATGATGCCATGTGGACCGGGCATCTTAAGCATAAGGGAAGCGTAATGCGGAATTGCATTAAAGCGAGCGAAAGCTTCCCGTCCAACTAGTGCTTGATAGCCACTTTGGAATGGAGCAATGTGGAATGTTAAATTTTCGCTACGGAAATTATCGGGGAAGCCGAATATAACCTCTAGTAGCAGGGAGCCCGTGCAATGAGCCCCTGGGCCTGGCGTTACTCCTTTAAGGGTAGTGTTGCTGTGGTAAATTTTCGTTGGGTCTATCCCCATTTTGTGGATTGTATCGTGGTATTTCAGGTTTAAACTGCTGCCACCGTCCATCAGGACTCGTGTAAAGTGGTACCCGTCAATTATTGGGTCTAATACCAGGGCAGTCCATCCTGCATGTCGGATACTTGCTGAGTAATCACGATGGTCAAAAGTGATCGGTTGAGACGCCAGTGGCAGGACTCCGCGGTGACAGGCCCTTGGGCATATTTTTCTGGGAGTGCCGCTTTGTTTCTCCCCTTGATCACGTGTAACACGTTTACTATTTTGACTTCTGGTGTAAATTTTCTTTGTTCCCTAGTGTCTTGCTTGAGAGGCTCATCCTCGTCTTCGCTTGGTGTATCCTCCCCCTTGTGTACGGCGTTGAGCTTGCCGGACTGCTTGAAGACCCAACATTCTCTGTGGGTATGATTAGCGGGTTTACCAGGGGTGCTATGGATCTGACATATTTGGTCCAGAATTTTGTTGAGGCTGGACAGTTCATCTCTGGCGCCTTTAGAGGGCGGCTTTTGCTGACCTGGCCGAGTGCTTCTGAATCCGGCGTTTACCGCCGTGCTCTTCGGGTTGTCTTCTTTATTCCGACGCTTATTATGTTTGCTGCGTCATGATTTCCCATTTTCATCTCTAACTTCGGATGTACTTGGGTCGCTGGTGCTGCATCTGGCTAGCCAGCTATCCTCACCCGCGCAAAAGCGGGTCATGAGGCTTATTAATGCTGCCATTGTTCTCGGCTTTTCTTGGCCAAGGTGTCTGGCAAGCCATTCGTCACGGACGCTATGCTTAAAAGCTGCCAAGGCTTCGGTGTTCGGGCAGTCAACTATTTGGTTCTTTTTAGTAAGAAACTTGTTCCAAAGCTTTCGGGCTGACTCTCCGGGCTGTTGAGTTATATGACTCAAATCGTCCGCATCCGGGGGTCGGACATAAGTCCCTTGAAAATTTACCCGAAAAGCATCTTTGAGCTCTTCCCAGCTTCCAATGGAGCTTTCGGGGAGGCTTTTAAGCCAGTGCCGAGCTGGCCCTTTGAGTTTGAGGGGTAAATACTTAATGGCGTGGAGATCATCTCCTCGAGCCATATGGATATGGAGGATATAGTCCTCAATCCAGACCCCAGGTCTGTTGTTCCGTCGTATGCCTCTATGTTTACGGGTTTGAATCCCTCTGGAAATTCATGGTCCAGTACCTCGTCGGTGAAACATTGGGGGTGTGTGGCACCCCTGTATCTAGGTGTACCGTAGTGTTCAGATGTTTGTTTTGTTGCATCATATGCTGGAGCGCGCCTGCGTGGTCCATAGATGGATCTGGTTGCACCGTCCTTTTGATACGAGCCCTCGCGTGGATCGCGTATTGGCTTATGTGCGGCATTGCTTGCCGCTCTATGTTGGCCGTGAGGTCGTCTATCCGGCCAGGTGGCCGTTTTAATTTTTGGTTGCGGGGGATCTAAGGCCTCCTCATCGAATTCAGGTAGCAACTTCCGCTTCGGGTAGCTCTTGGTGGGGCGATTGCCGCCATACTTTGCTGTTGTGTTGAGTACTTTGCTCCATCTGATTTGGAGTGTGTCTTGCGCAGCCTTGAGCCTTTGCTTCTGCTTTTTTAGACTCCTCACGGTGGCAACAAGCCTTTGATGGGCATTCTGTTGCTCCGGGTGTCTGTCTGGTGTTATGTCATCCGAACTATTATCTTTGACAGAATCGGGTTGTTCGGTTTGATTCTCCGTGTTGCCATGGTCCAGCAATGGTTCACCCTGCTCTAACGCTGGGTCTGTATAATCATTGTTTCTACTGAGGCGGGATTTGGGGCGGCGCTTACGCCGCCGCTTTGACTACTTCTCGAGGGGACAACCCTTCATTGCGTCCTCCGTTCCTCGTCGTTGTTTTCTTTTAGTGTGTTCACCATGTATACGTCATGTGGTGAAGTGGGTGTCCAGTGCCCTGTGGGCAGTGGTTCCTCTTCGTTTCCCGCATCGTCGTCCATACCGTTGATGTCTTCGGAGTCGAAGTCGAGCATGTCGGTTAAGTCATCGAAAGTGGCTACTAAGTGGGTGGTGGGTGGGCCGCGAATTTCTTCGTCGTCCGCATCCTAGTCCTGTCGGACAAAGTTCGGCCAGGATCCTCCTGACAAGGAGAGAGACCTTAATGAGTTCAGTATGTTGCCAAAGGGCGAGTGCTGAAAAATATCCATGGAGGTAAACTCCATGATCGGCGCCCAATCGGATTCGATAGGAATGGGCGCAGGCGGCTCGGAGTCCATGGCCGGAGAAGGATCCGGCAATTTAACAACATGGCTCTTGTGCAAGGTAAGGTCGATGTTCGGCTCAATCGTCGCTAAGGGTAAGGCTTTCACGGCGGGGTCCATCCACCCGTCCGCGGAAGGCGCAACTGGCTCCAAATTGAGGGTCGGAGCGGCTGTCGGTGTGATCTTAACACTGTCCGATGGTAGAGCTAAATCATACTCATCGTGACCGCATGACGCGCAAGGCAGAGGCTCGAATCCGTCGAAGATCAAGTCTCGATGGATATCGGCCGTGTAGTTTAAGCTTCCAAACCTGACCTGGTGGCCAAGGGCGTAACTTTCAATCTACTCCAGATGGCCAAGCGAATTGGCCCGCAGTACAAAGCCGCCGAACATGAAGATCTGTCCGGGGAGAAAAGTCTCACCCTGGACCGCATCGCTATCGATGATAATAGGAGCCATCAAGCCTAATGGCGACAACATAGAGGAACTCTCAATGGAAGCACCAATGTCGGTGTCAAAACCGGCAGATCTCGGGTAGGGGGTCCCGAACTGTGCGTCTAAGGCGGATGGTAACAGGAGGCAGGGGACACAATGTTTTACCCAGGTTCGGGCCCTCTTGATGGAGGTAAAACCCTACGTCCTGCTTGATTAATATTGATGATATGGGTAGTACAAGAGTAGATCTACCACGAGATCGGAGAGGCTAAACCCTAGAAGCTAGCCTATGGTATGATTGTATGTTGTAGTTGTTGTGTCCTACGGACTAAAACCCTCCGGTTTATATAGACACCGGAGAGGGTTAGGGTTACACAAGGTCGGTTACAAAGGAGGAGATATCCATATCCGTACTACCTAGCTTTCCTTCCACGCCAAGTAGAGTCCCATCCGAACACGAGACGAAGTCTTCAATCTTGTATCTTCATAGTCCAATAGTCCGGCCAAAGAGTATAGTCCGGCTGTCCAGAGACCCCCTAATCCAGGACTCCCTCAGTAGCCCTGAACCAGGCTTCAATGACGATGAGTCCGGCGCGCAGTATTGTCTTCGGCATTGCAAGGCGGGTTCCTCCTCCGAATATACCACGGAAGAATTTGAATATAAGGACCTGCAAAATAAGTTCCACATACCACCGTAGAGAGAATAATATTTCCACAAATCTACTCTACTGACATGTTTCGGCAACACGACATTATGCCACGGCCCGGTAATTATTGGAACCGTTTTTCTTCAACCAGCCTCACACATAACGCGAGGCGGTTTCTTGACATGTCTTGTCAAAGCAGAGATCGTGCTCCCCTAATTACGGGATTCTCATCAATACGATCGTGGGTAACCCAACCGCATCAAGGACTCCTAGATTATAGGCAAGTCCCAAACGGCTATGGAGAGGACGCTTGATATTCACCCTCTTTATAAAGGGACAAAGCTTTTACTTTTTTCCCTCCCGTGCTAAATTGAATCCTTCCCCCGCCTTGAGTTCTAACACCCAAAGCCCAGGTCAGGTGCTCCGGATCTTCAATCATGTCCGGATCTAGCCTTCAAGGCCGGTGGATGCCCTCCTCCGTTACAGAAGAAGACATCATGAAGTTGAGGGAGGCCAGATACCTGACCGCCGAGGTTTCGCATTGGCTGCCTGCTCAAGGGCATGTCGTCCCTACTCCTGAACCCAACGAAGACGTCGTGTTCATCTCCCACTTCCTCCGAGGTGTAGGCCTCACTCTGGATCCCTTCGTTAGGGGGCTGATGTTTTATTACGGGCTAGATTTCCACGATCTGGCCCCGGACTCCTTTCTCCACATCTCATCATTTATTGTTGTATGTGAGGCCTTCCTCCGCAATACCCCTCACTTTGGCCTATGGCTCAAGACCTTTGACATGGAGATGAAGATGGTCGAGGGGCAGCATGTAGCGTGCGGAGGCGCATTAATAAGCAGGATTACCGGAGCTCCATGGCCAAAGGGTTCTATTCCAGAGGTGTCCAGATTATGGCAACAGGAGTGGTTTTACATCATAGCTCCTAGAAGTGCCAAGTGGGTGGCTGCCCCTGCTTTCCGCTCAGGCCCTCCACCACAACTGATGTCATGGATTAGCAGAGGGATGAGCTGGGGTCCCGCCAAGGACGTACCTGTACTGCAAAGCCGCATTCAAAATCTCTTCAAAGGAGATTTCAGTTTGATTATGGTAATGCAAGTCATGCTGGTTCGACGAATCCAGCCATGCAAACGCCGGCCTCTTCACATGTGGGAGTTCAACCCAGAAGGACCACGCGCTATTCGGGATTTCCTCGGCCTGACGCATGAGGATATGTATAGATCATTCTTCGGACCTCAGATAGAGTGTCCGGATACTACCGAGGACGTGAGCCTGAGCAGCAACCGCACCGCCGACCAAGTAAGTTATCCTCTAGCCGAACACACCGTCTTTCATTTATCATGACGTTATTCTGAGAAATCGCTCTTTGACCAGGACTGGATAACAAAGGCGAAGATGATTCGGTGTTCGGCCCCCCTTCCTGAGGGTTTGGAAAATCCGGTACTGGAAAAGATGCTCGAGCTAGCACCTTGCCCGGAGCCCTCAAAGGAAGACAAAGGGGGGAATAATGAGGGCAAAAGCGGGCCTCCATCGCTACCTATTCCGAGTGAGGGAACGAGCGCCTCCGTGAGGGAGGATAACCGAGGGGAGGAATCAGACATTCTCTCACCCGGGGGGAGGAAGAGGACTACCTCTGAAGATCCGGAAACCAAGGTTTCCAAGCGGGAGAAGAAATCTCCACCAGAGGGTCCTGCCTTGGAGGGTGCTCTTGCCGCACAAAGTCCGTGCGGGGATCAGCCCTCTAACGAGCTGTAAGTAATTAAAAAGTACTTTAATGGCGAAGATATATTACCTTACCTCTGAGGAAAATAACCGAAGTATTTATCTTGCAGTTCAGACCTTTGCCCTTCTCAGAAGAGCTCGTCTTCGGGGGATCTTCTTCCGGAGATGATGGAGAGCGAAGCGCCTCCCCCGGACTCCTCCGCTCAAGAAGAAGGCGACCTTGAAGTGTCTTCACGGAGGGCCTCTCCCGATCCAGTGAGGCTAGAAGATAATCCTATAGTGAGTCCCCAGCGTCCGGCTCTCGAAGAGAGCAAACAGAAGAGTCCATCACCGACTGGTATGCGGTCGGACGTACTGAGAGAGCTGTTGGAGCGAGCGGCCATCTTAGAAGAACACCGTACATTGATGGGTACGGTGATGGAAAGGATCTCATCTGCCGAAAGCGGGTTGCATGATGCCTTTATGAGTCTACTGACGGGCTTTGAGGTATGTAAAATGATGTACATTTGTGATGGTACCGTACATTTTTAGGTGTGCCCTGTGTAGATAGTAGCTCCTGAGACTCTGGTTGTCGCTGAGAACGGCGGCAAACAGAGGATCGTACTCCCAGGCAATAACCATACCGCTTTAATGTGCAGGTAGTGGGAGCTCTGGTGGCTAGTCGGACTCATGAGTTTGCCAAACTGAAGCAGCAACTGGATGCGGCGGATGCCGACATCGAGCTTGTTAACAAGAGGCTTGACGAGGCACAGGGTAAGTGTTATTTTCTGGTGAATGCCACATTGTAAGAGCAGCATGGTGCTAGTATCTTTAATATGTTGTGACTGCAGATGGAGCTGCCACCGTGGAAACCCTGCGGGCGGAACTTGCCCGAGCCAAAGAACAAGCAAGGATTAGTAATGCGGCTGCTTTGAAGGAGGCCGAAGAGTTGAAAGCCGAGAAGGCCGTGCATTGCGAGAGCAAAGAGAAGATGGCCAAGATGGTCATAAAGTTAAAAGACACTATCGACCATTGCCAGTTCCTTGAAAAAGAAAACTGAGCGAAGGCAACGGACCTTGAAAAGGCCATGATGGCGAAAAAAGACACCCGCTCTGCTATGAGAGCGAAGAAGGAGGAGCTGCGTGAAGCCGGGGATATTGCGGCTAGGAAGCCCTTCATGCTACGGAGAAAGTTCAGAGATCCACGGTATGCCCCTCTGGATCGGCTGTGGAGTTCGGCAGACGCATATATGGACTTGGCAGCGAGCGCTGCCGATGCGGCCAAATACTTCCAAGGTCAAACAGATCGTGAAGTGGACAAGCTGTTCTGGTCGCAATTCAACGTTCCAGAGTGTCCGCTTCCATTGACTCATCAGCTAGCCGAATGGGCCGAACTAAATAGGTTGTCCAGACTCGCCATGAGGTCTGTCGTGGATCAGCTATGGCCGGAAAAGCCAAAGCCTAACAGCTATTTCAGCTTAGTGCAGCAGTTCCTGGGTGCGGTGCCGCACATCAATGCGATGAAGAGGTCGGCGTGCATAGAAGACTCGCGGATGGCCCTTGCCCGTGTTAAAGCATACTGGGCGGAGATGGATGCTACCACTGTTGTGGCGCAGGGTTCAGCCATAGGCCGAGTGGCTGCCGAGCACTATTTCGAAGAGGTTCTCGAGGGTGCTCGTTTGATAGAGGCCCAGTGCTCGAAGCATATTATGTTTGAGTGACATGTATTCCCATTGTAAACACAATGTTTTTATGAAATTTATTAAGGTTGTGTTTATACTTTTGCCTGAAAGTAATATGATGCCTCCTATGCGGCTGTTTATGTATACATGTGTATAACCTGAAAGATTGCAGTTGTCGGCTTCAGCCCCCACGCATATAATGCGTGGTGTTCACAGAAAACGCGTGTTCACACTTAACCCAACGTCTTGGTCCTATTAAGGAGGTGATAGCGCAGCGAACGGGGCAACCGGACTATAATGCTTTAACACTTTCACTTAGCCATAGGAGTTTGATGGTGGGGCTACTATATAGCCCCTGTTGGCTCCGCATTCTCCCAAATTCGGGGTGCGTACATGCCTGGCCAGGAAACGGCCCTTCGTTAAGGCGGAGGATTTCTAACATTCCGATAGGTCATCGAGTGGTTGACCAGTCTCATGCTATATCATGACAGTCAGTTTTCAGCTTTCTCTACTGAGGTGCTCGTCCGGATGACCCGGGGCACAATCGCAGTAGTTCTCCTAGTGCTACCTTAGCCGATAGAGTGGAACCTAAGGTACCAAAACATAGGAGTCGGGCAAACCCAACATTTGACCAAAGACATGATTCGGAGCTGATGCATATAAAGCCAAACTCGTGACACTGAACACTCCCTAAGGTATTCGGTCTTTATGGTATAAACTGGTCCTAAATAGTGCCCTTTGTAAGAAGCCCCTGGTGTCTAGGTACGTGCATTATTCTGACATGGCCACATGCCAAGACGCCAGCATCCTTCTCAATTGTACTGAGAATCCGAGGGATGTGTATCAACAAGAGACAGTTAAAAAGGTTGACGCAGGGTCTTAATCTAAAAAGAATCCTTGGGATGGGTCCCTGCTGCACATCTGTGCCTGTGTCTCTGTTGTGCCGTATCCTGGACGGGTGTAGCACGATGGACATTTGTAAAAGAGAGAAACTTAGGTGAAAAGTTGTCGTGTAAAAAGGTAGGTTTGAAGAAACCATGTATTATTCAAGATGAGTAAAAATAGCCACTTGTCTCTGCGCGTTGAGCCCCTTGCATTTGTAATAGGGGTGTGGCTTATCAAACCTGTGTGAGTTACATATAGCTGCGCCGGACTCGTCTAACCGTGTCTATGGTCTTGACGACCTATCAAATGCTTTAGCTGGTGAGGCCCTTTTTAGTGTGCGGCTGCCAAGGCAGTCGCATTCTCTTCAGCGCGCAGGGATCGCTTAATATTTCCATTCACTGTAATGATGCCACGTGGATCGGGCATCTTAAGCGTAAGGGAAGCATAATGCGGTATTGCATTAAAGCGACCGAAAGCTTCGCGTCCAACTAGTGCTTGATAGCCACTTTGGAATGGAGCAATGTGGAATGTTAAATTTTCGCTACGGAAATTATCGGGAAAGACGAATATAACCTCTAGTAGCAAGGAGCCCGTGCAATGAGCCCCTGGGCCTGGCGTTACTCCTTTAAGGGTAGTGTTGCTGTGGTAAATTTTTGTTGGGTCTATCCCCATTTTGCGGATTGTATCCTAGTATATCAGGTTTAAACTGCTGCCACCGTCCATCAGGACTCGTGTAAAGTGGTATCCGTCAATTATTGGATCTAATACCAGGGCAGCCCATCCTACACGTCGGATACTTGCTGAGTAATCACGATGGTCAAAAGTGATCGGTTGAGACGACCAGTGGCAGGACTCCGCGGTGATAGGCCCTTGGGCATATTTTTCTGGGAGTGCCGCTTTGTTTCTCCCCTTGATCACGTGTAACACGTTTACTGTTTTGACTTCTGGTGGAAATTTTCTTTGTTCCCAGTGTCTTGCTTGAGAGGCTCATCCTCGTCTTCGCTTGGTGTATCCTCCCCCTTGTGTATGGTGTTGAGCTTGCCGGACTGCTTGAAGACACAACATTCTCTGTGGGTATGATTAGCGGGTTTACCAAGGGTGCTATGGATCTGACATATTTGGTCCAGAATTTTGTTGAGGCTGGACAGTTCATCTCTGGCGCCTTTAGAGGGCGGCTTTTGCTGACCTGGCCGAGAGCTTCTGAATCCGGCGTTTACCGCCATGCTCTTCGGGCTGTCTTCTTTATTCCGACGCTTATTATTTTTGTTGCGTCATGATTTCCCATTTTCATCTCTAACTTCGGATGTACTTGGGTCGCTAGTGCTGCATCTGGCTAGCCAGCTGTCCTCACCCGCGCAAAAGCGGGTCATGAGGCTTGTTAATGCTGCCATTGTTCTCGGCTTTTCTTGGCCGAGGTGTCTGGCAAGCCATTCATCACAGACGCTATGCTTAAAAGCTGCCAAGGCTTCGGCATCCAGACAGTCAACTACTTGGTTATTTTTAGTAAGAAACCTGTTCCAAAGCTTCCGGGCTGACTCTCCGGTCTATTGAGTTATATGACTCAAATCGTCCGCATCCGGGGGTCGGACATAAGTCCCTTGAAAATTTGCCCGAAAAGCGTCTTCGAGCTCTTCCCAGCTTCCAATGGAGCTTTCAGGGAGGCTTTTAAGCCAGTGCCGAGGTGGCCCTTTGAGTTTGAGGGGTAAATACTTAATGGCGTGGAGATCATCTCCTCGAGCCATATGGATATGGAGGATATTGTCCTCAATCCAGACCCCAGGGTCTGTTGTTCCGTCGTATGCCTCTATGTTTACGGGTTTGAATCCCTCTGGAAATTCATGGTCCAGTACCTCGTCGGTGAAACATAGGGGGTGTGCGGCACCCCTGTATCTGGGTGTACCGTAGTGTTCGGATGTTTGTTGTGTTGCATCGTATGCTGGAGCGCGCCTGCGTGGTCCATAGATGGATCTGGTTGCGTCGTCCTTTTGATGCGAGCCCTCGCGTGGATCGCGTATTAGCTTATGTGCGGCATTGCTTGCCGCTCTATGTTGGCCGTGAGGTCGTCTATCGTACCAGGTGGCCATTTTAATTTTTGGTTGCGGGGGATCTAAGGCCTCCTCATCGAATTCAGGTAGCAACTTCCGCTTCGGGTAGCTCTTGGTGGGGCGATTATCGCCATACTTCGCTGGTGTGTTGAGTACTTTGCTCCATCTGATTTGGAGTGTGTCTTGCGCAGCCTTGAGCCTTTGCTTCTGCTTTTTTAGACTCCTCGCGCTGGCAACAAGCCTTTGATGGGCATTCTGTTTCTCCGGGTGTCCGTCTGGTGTTATGTCATCCGGACTATTATCTTTGACAGAATCGGGTTGTTCGGTTTGATTCTCCGTGTTGCCGTGGTCCGACAATGGTTCACCCTGCTCTAACGCTGGGTCTATATGATCATTGTTTCTACCGAGGTGGGATTTGGGGCGGCGCTTACGCCACCGCTTTGACTGCTTCTCGAGGGGACAACCCTTCGTTGTGTCCTTCCGTTCCTCGTCGTCGTTTTCTTTTGGTGTGTTCACCATGTATACGTCATGTGGTGAAGTGGGCGTCCAGTGCCCTATGGGCAGTGGTTCCTCTTCGTTTCCCGCATCGTCGTCCATACCGTCAATGTCTTCGGAGTCGAAGTCGAGCATGTCGGTTAAGTCATCGACAGTGGCTACTAAGTGGGTGGTGGGTGGGCCGCGAATTTCTTCGTCGTCCGCATCCCAGTCCTGCCGGACATAGTTCGGCCAGGATCCTCCTGACAAGGAGAGAGACCTTAATGAGTTCAATATGTTGCCAAAGGGCGAGTGCTAAAAAATATCCGCGGAGGTAAACTCCATGATCGGCGCCCAATCAGATTCGATAGAAATGGGCGCAGGCGGCTCGGGGTCCGTGGCCGGAGAAGGATCCGGCAGTTTAACAACACGGCTCTTGTGCAAGTAAGGTCGATGTTCGGCTCGATCGCCGCTAAGGGTAAGGCTTCCATGGCGGGGGTCCGTCCACCCGTCCACGGAAGGCGCAACTGGCTCCGAATTGAGGGTCGGAGCGGCTGTCGGAGCGATCTTAACACTGTCCGATGGTAGAGCTAAATCGTACTCATCGTGACCGCGTGACGCGCAAGGCAGAGGCTCGAATCCGTCGAAGATCAAATCTCCATGGATATCGTCCATGTAGTTTAAGCTTCCAAACCTGACCTGGTGGCCAGGAGCGTAACTTTCAATCTGCTCTAGATGGCCAAGTGAATTGGCCCGTAGTACAAAGCCGCCGAATACGAAGATCTGTCCGGGGAGAAAAGTCTCACCCTGGACCGCATCGCTATTGATGATAATCGGAGCCATCAAGCCTAACGGCAATGACATAGAGGAAATCTAAATGAAAGCACCAATGTCAGTGTCAAAACCGGGGGATCTCGGGTAGGGGGTCCCGAACTGTGCGTCTAAGGCGGATGGTAACAGGAGGCAGGGGACACAATGTTTTACCCAGGTCTTGATGGAGGTAAAACCCTATGTCCTTCTTGATTAATATTGACGATATGGGTAGTACAAGAGTAGATCTACCACGAGATCGGAGAGGCTAAACCCTAGAAGCTAGCCTATGGTATGATTGTATGTTGTAGTTGTTGTGTCCTACGGACTAAATCCCTCCGGTTTATATAGACACCAGAGAGGGTTAGGGTTACACAAGGTCGGTTACAAAGGAGGAGATATACATATCTGTACTGCCTAGCTTGCCTTCCATGCCGAGTAGAGTCCCATCCGGACACAAGACGAAGTCTTAAATCTTGTATCTTCATAGTCCAACAGTCCGGCCAAAGAATATAGTCCGGTTGTCCGAAGACCCCCTAATCCAGGACTCCCTCACCCCTTCCTATGCTCTCATTTGTGCTCTACATCCTCAGGTCCCGGCCCTCGAGCGAGCTCAGCCGCCACTGGTATGCCAGGTCGCTTGTCGTGGTCAAGGCCACGGGGTGAGGGCTGGAGAGCCAATAAGAGCTCCTGAGTCGCGATTCTTAGGAGACCCCCTTTTAATGTGCAAGCGGATTACTTGGAAGAGGTGGGAGCTCGCGGTGCCGCCTGGTGCTATCCTCGTGAGATTCCTGCGAGCCAGCACAAGGAAGAACACAATCTGCCGTTATGGCTGTCAGCCTGCCGCTGGTTGCTCCGCGAGGCGGTGAAGGCACTGAGGGCCTGGTGAGGTCACGTGTGCGGGGCGTGCCGCGAGCCATAGCTCGACCACTCAGGTTTAGCGATCTGGTAGGGACGGACCCGTGCACCAGCGTCGTGTCGGCGTGAGGAGGCCTCGTGGGAGGCGAGGATTGAGCAGGTAGTAATCATAGGTAGATCAGACATGAGAGTAGCAGGCTTAAATAAGTGCATCGGAGATACATGCCACTGGGTCAGGCCCGAGTGGCTTGGGGATGATGCAGCCCAAGGGGCGCCCCCTGTTGGGGATCGTAGCAGAAATTCAAAATTTTCTACGCATCACCAAGATCAATCTATGGAGTAATCTAGCAACGAGGGGAAGGGGAGTGCATCTACATACCCTTGTAGATCGCTAAGCGGAAGCGTTCAAGTGAACGGGGTTGATGGAGTCGTACTCGTCATGATCCAAATCACCGATGATCCTAGCACCGAACGGACGGCACCTCTGCGTTCAACACACGTACGGAACGGAGATGTCTCCCACGCCTTGATCTAGCAAGGAGGAGGGAGAGGTTGAGGAAGAGAGTCCAACAGCAGCACGACGGCGTGGTGGTGATGGAGTGGCAGTTCTCCGGCAGGGCTTCGCCAAGCTCACGCGGAGGAGGAGAGGTATTGGAGGGGAGGGGAGGGGCTGCGCCAGGTTCAAGGGTGTGGCCGCCCTCCCACCCCTCCACTATTTATAGGTGGGGAGAGAGGGGGGCCGGCCCCCTAGATCCCATCTAGGGTTGGGGGCGGCGGCCAAGGGGGGGAGGAGTGCCTCCCAAGTCAAGTGGAGGCCCTCCCCCTTAGGGTTTCCCCTCTCCCATGCACATGGGCCTTGGGGGGGCTGGTGCCCTTGGCCCATTAAGGTTAGGGCGCCCCCTACAGCCCATGCTGCTGTATTGGACGTGGTGGAACATTTTCCGGACCTCCGGACCCCTCCGGAATCCTCGTGACATCCGGGATCTCTTCCGGGACTCCGAACAAGATTCGGTAATCACATACAAGTCTTCCTAATAACCCTAGCGTCGTCGAACCTTAAGTGTGTAGACCCTACGGGTTCGGGAACCATGCAAACATGACCGAGACAACTCTCCGGCCAATAACCAACAGCGGGATCTGGATACCCATGTTGGCTCCCACATGTTCCATGATGATCTCATCGGATGAACCACGATGTCGAGGATTCAATCAATCCCGTATTCAATTCCCTTTGTCCAGCGGTATTGTACTTTCTCGAGATTCAATCGTCGGTATCCCGATACCTTGTTCAATCTCGTTACCGGCAAGTCTCTTTACTCGTTTCGTAACACATCATCCCGTGATCAACTCCTTGGTCACATTGTGCACATTATGATGATGTCCTACCGAGTGGGCCCAGAGATACCTCTCCGTTACACGGAGTGACAAATCCCAGTCTCAATTCGTGCCAACCCAACAGACACTTTTGGAGATACATGTAGTGTACCTTTATAGCCACCCAGTTACGTTATGACGTTTGGCACACCCAAAGCACTCCTATGGTATCCGGGAGTTGCACAATCTCATGGTCTAAGGAAATGATACTTGACATTAGAAAAGCTTTAGCAAACGAACTACACAATCTTGTGCTAGGCTTAGGATTGGGTCTTGTCCATCACATCATTCTCCTAATGATGTGATCCCGTTATCAACGACATCCAATGTCCATGGTCAGGAAACCGCAACCATCTATTTATCAACGAGCTAGTCAACTAGAGGCTTACTAGGGACATGGTGTTGTCTATTTATCCACACATGTATCTGAGTTTCCTATCAATACAATTCTAGCATGGATAATAAACAATTATCATGAACAATGAAATATGATATAATAATAACTAATTTATTATTGCCTCTAGGGCATATTTCCAACAGTCTCCCACTTGCACTAGAGTCAATAATCTAGTTCACATAGCCATGTGATTAACACTCACAGGTTACATCGCCATGTGGCCAACATCCAAAGAGTTTACTAGACTCAATAATCTAGTTCACATCACTATGTGATTAACACTCAATGAGTTCTGGGTTTGATCATGTTATGCTTGTGAGAGAGGTTGTAGTCAACGGGTCTTTCCATATTCAGATCCCTATGTATTTCGCAAAACTTTATGTCATATCATAGATGCTGCTACCACGTTCCACTTGGAGCTATTCCAAATTGTTGCTCCATTATACGTATCCGGTATCTCTACTCATAGCTATCCGTATAGGTGTTAAGCTTGCATTGACATAACTCTTTACGTCAAACTCTTTATCGTCTCCATAACCGAGGAACATTTCCTTATTCCTCTAAGGATAGTTTCGACCACTATCTGGTGATCCAGTCCTAGATCACCTTTGTACCCTCTTGCCAGACATGTGGTAAGGCACACATCAGGTGCGGTACTCAGCATGGCATACCGTATAGAGCCTATGACAAGAGCATAGGGTACGACCTTCGTCCTTCCTCTTTCTTCTGCCGTGGTCAAGCTTTGAGTCTTACTCAACTTCACACCTTACAACTCAGGTAAGAACCCCTTCTTTGACTGATCTATTTTGAACTCCTTCAAAAACATGTCAAGGTGTGCGTTCTTTGAAAGTATCATCAGGCTTTTTGATCTATCTCTATAGATCTTGATGCCCAATATGTAAGCAACTTTATCCAGGTCTTCCTTTGAAAATCACTCTTCAAACAACCGTTTATGCTTTCCAGAAATTCTACATCATTTCGAATCAACAATATGTCATCCACATATACTTATCAGAAATGTTGTAGTGCTCCCACTCACTTTCTTGTAAATACAAGTTTCTAGCAAACATTGTATAAACCTAAAAGCTTTGATCACTCCATCAAAGCATATATTCTGACTCCGAGATGCTTGCTCTAGTCCATAGAAGGATCGCTGGAGCCAGCATACCTTTTAGCATCCTTAGGATCGACAAAACTTTGATTGTATCACATACAACTCTTTCTTACGAAAACTGGTAAGAAAACTTGTTTTTGACATCCATCTGTCAGATTTCATAATCGAAAAATACAGCTAATGCTAACATGATTCCGACGGACTTAAGCATCGCTACGGGTGAGAAATTCTCATCGTAGTCAACTCCTTGAACTTGTGAAAAGACTCCTTCCCACAAGTCGAGCTTCATAGACGGTAACATTACCACCCACGTCCGTCTTCTTCTTAAAGATCCATTTATCTCAATGGCTTGCCGATCATCGGGCAAGTCCACCAAAGTCCATACTTTGTTCTGATACATGGATCCTATCTCGGATTTCATGGCTTCTAACCATTTGTCGGAATACGGGCCCACCATCGCTTCTCCATAGCTCGTAGGTTCATTGTTGTCTAACAACATGATATCTAAGACAGGATTACCGTACCACTCAGGAGTAGTACATATCCTTGTTGACCTACGATGTTTGATAGCAACTTGATACGAAGCTTCATGATCACTATCATTAGCTTCCTATTCAACAGACGTAGGCTCCACAGAAAACCTATTTCTATGTTGCATGACTCTCTGGTTGAAGTAAAGGTTCGACAACCTCATCAAGTTCTATCTTCCTCCCACTCAATTCTTTCGAGAGAAAGTCCTTCTCGAGATAGGACCCGTTCTTAGTGACAAAAACTTTGCCCTCGGATCTGAGATAGAAGGTATACCCAACTAACACCTATGGGTATCCTATGAAGATGTGTTTGTCCGCTTTGGGTTCGAGCTTCTCCGGCTGAAGCCTTAAGCATCGCAGCCCCAAACATTAAGAAACGACAACTTTGGTTTCTTGTCAAACCAATGTTCACACGGCGTCGTCTCAACGGACTTATATGGTGTCCTATCTAAAGTGAATGCAGCTGTCTCTAATGCATAACCTCAAAATAATAGAGGTAGATCATAGATCGCACCATATCTCATAAGGTTTGATTACGACGTCCGGACACACCATTACCCTGTGGTGTTCCAGGTGGAAACAATTCCACAATGTCTTAAGTGTTTGCCAAACTCATAACTCAGAAATTCTCATTCATCAGATCGTAGGAATTTGATCTTCTTGTTATGATGATTCTTAACTTCACTCTGAAATCGCTTGAACTTTTCAAACGTTTCAGACTTGTGCTTCATTAAGTAAATATACCTATATATACTCAAATCTTCAGTGAAGATGAGAAAATAGCGATATCCACCGCACACTTTGATTCTCATTGGATCACACGCATCAGCATGTATGATTTCCAACAAGTCACTTGCCCGTTTCATTGTACCTGAAAACGGGGTCTTAGTCATCATGCCTATGAGGCACGGCTCGCATGTGTCAAGCGATTCAACATCAAGTGACTCCAAACATCCATCGACATGGAGTTTCTTCATGCATCTTACGCCAATATGACCTAAGCGGTAGTGCCACAAGAAAGTGGTACTATCATTATTAACTCTACATCTTTTGGCGTGAACATGTGTATTACCACGACCGAGATTCAATGAACCATTCACATAGGGTGCATGACCATGAAAGGTATTATTCATGTAAACAGAATAACCATTATTCTCTAACTTAAATGAATAACCGTATTGCAATGAACATGATCTAATCATATTCATGCTCAACGTAGACACCGGATAACATTTATCTAGGTTCAATACTAATCCCGAAGGCAGATGGAGCGTGCGATGGTGATTTCATCAACTTTGGAAACACACATCGTCACCTCGCCCTTAGCCAGTCTCCGTTTAGTCCGTAGCTTTTGCTTCAAGTCACCAATAATAGCAACTGAACCGGTATCCAATACCCAGGTGCTACCAGGAGTACTAGTGAGGTACACATTAATAACACGTATATACTTTGTTGAAGTTTCCAGCCTTCTGATCTACCATGCATTTGGGGTAATTCCGCTACCAGTGACCGTTCCCCTTACAATAGAAGCACTTAGTCTCGGGTTTGGGTTCAACCTTGGGTTCCTTCACTGGAGCGGCAACTGGTTTGCCATCCATGAAGTTTCCCTTCTAGCCCTTGCCCTTCTTGAAACCAGTGGTCTTGTTAAACCATCAACACTTGATGCTCCTTCTTGATTTCTACCTTTTGCGGTCTTAAGCACCGCGAACAGCTCCGGGATTAACTCCATCCCTTCCATGTCATAGTTCATCACAAAGATCTAGTGGCTTAGTGATAGTGGCTAGAGAACTCTATCAATCACTATCTTATCTGGAAGTTTTAGCTCCCACTTGATTCAAGTGATTGTAGCACCCAGACATTCTGAGAACATGCTCACTAGCTGAGCTATTCTCCTCCATCTTGTTGGCAAAAGAACTTGTCAGAGGTCTCACACCTCTCAACACGGGCATGAGCCTGAAATCCCAATTTCAGCTCTTGGCACATCTCATATATTCTATGGCGTTCAAAACGTCATTGGAATCCCGATTCCAAGCCGTAAAGTATGGTGCACTAAACTAGCAAGTAGTCATCAGGATGTGTCTGTCAGGTGTTCACAACATCCACAGACGATATTGTAGGGGTTTGCACATCGAGCGGTGCATCAAAGACGTAAGCCTTCTGTGTAGCAGTGAGGACACTCCTCGGACTACGGACCTAGTCTACATCATTGCTTACAATATCTTTCAACTTAATCTTTCTCTAGGAACGTATTGAGACAGGGAGCTACAATGTGAGCTATTTATCTACAACATATTTGCAAAGACAATATAGACTATGTTCATGATAATTGAGTTCATCTAATCAAATTATTTAATGAACTCCCACTCAGATAGACATCCCTCTAGTCATCTAAGTGAAACATGATCCGAATCGACTAGGCCGTGTCCGATCATCACGTGAGACGGACTAGTCATCAACGGTGAACATCTCATGTTGATCGTATCTTCTATACGACTCATGTTCGACCTTTCGGTCTTCTGTGTTCCGAGGCCATGTCTGTACATGCTAGGCTCGTCAAGTCAACCTAAGTGTTTCGCATGTGTCCCGAGACCATGTCTGTACATGCTAGGCTCGTCAACACCCGTTGTATTCGAACGTTAGAATCTATCACACCCGATCATCACGTGGTGCTTCGAAACAACGAACCTTCGCAACGGTGCACAGTTAGGGGGAACACTTTTCTTGAAATTTTAGTGAGGGATCATCTTATTTAGGCTACCGTCGATAAAGTGTTAGCCATAGTAGTAGAAGTAATAGATGACGAGACAACTTCAAGAAGACACGATGATGGAGATCATGGTGTCATGCCGGTGACAACGATGATCATGGAGCCCCGAAGATGGAGATCAAAAGGAGCAAATTGACAATATCGATGCCCACAACTGCTTTGTGTTATACTGATGCATAAAAACTACGCATAGACCTAGCTCATGATGCCACTGTTGGGGATCGTAGCAGAAATTTAAAATTTTCTACGCATCACCAAGATCAATCTATGGAGTAATCTAGCAACGAGGGGAAGGGGAGTGCATCTACATACCCTTGTAGATCGCTAAGCGAAAGCGTTCAAGTGAACGGGGTGGATGGAGTCGTATTCGTCGTGATCCAAATCACCGATGATCCTAGCGCCGAACGGACGGCACCTCCGCGTTCAACACACGTACGGAACGGAGACGTCTCCCACGCCTTGATCCAGCAAGGGGGAGGGAGAGGTTGAGGAAGAGAGTCCAACAGCAGCACGACGGCGTCGTGGCGATGGAGTGGCAGTTCTCCGGCAGGGCTTCGCCAAGCTCACGCGGAGGAGGAGAGGTATTGGAGGGCAGGGGCTGCGCCAGGTTCAAGGGTGTGGCCGCCCTCCCACCCCTCCACTATTTATAGGTAGGGAGAGAGGGGGGCCGGCCCCCCTAGATCCCATCTAGGGTTGAGGGCGGCGGCCAAGGGGGGAGGAGTGCCTCCCAAGTCAAGTGGAGGCCCTCCCCTTAGGGTTTCCCCTCTCCCATGCGCATGGGCCTTGGGGGGCTAGTGCCCTTGGCCCATTAAGGTTAGGGCGCCCCCCTACAGCCCATGCTGCTGTATTGGACGTGGTGGAACATTTTCCGGACCTCCGGACCCCTCCGGAATCCTCGTGACATCCGGGATCTCATCCGGGACTCCGAACAACATTCGGTAATCACATACAAGTCTTCCTAATAACCCTAGCGTCATCGAACCTTAAGTGTGTAGACCCTATAGGTTCGGGAACCATGTAGACATGACCGAGACAACTCTCCGGCCAATAACCAATAGCGGGATCTGGATATCCATGTTGGCTCCCACATGTTCCACGATGATCTCATCGGATGAACCACAATGTCGAGGATGCAATCAATCCCGTATTCAATTCCCTTTGTCTAGCGGTATTGTACTTGCCCGAGATTCGATCGTCGGTATCCTGATACCTTGTTCAATCTTGTTACCGGCAAGTCTCTTTACTTGTTCTGTAACACATCATCCCATGATCAACTCCTTGGTCACATTGTGCACATTATGATGATGCCCTACCCAGTGGGCCCAGAGATACCTCTCCGTTACACGGAGTGACAAATCCCAGTCTCGATTCGTGCCAACCCAACAGACACTTTCGGAGATACCTGTAGTGTACCTTTATAGCCACCCAGTTACGTTGTGACGTTTGGCACACCCAAAGCACTCCTACGGTATCCGGGAGTTGCACAATCTCATGGTTTAAGGAAATGATACTTGACATTAGAAAAGCTTTAGCAAACGAACTACACGATCTTGTGCTAGGCTTAGGATTGGGTCTTGTCCATCACATCATTCTCCTAATGATGTGATCCCGTTATCAACGACATCCAATGTCCATGGTCAGGAAACTGTAACCATCTATTGATCAACGAGCTAGTCAACTAGAGGCTTACTAGGGACATGGTGTTGTCTATTTATCCACACATGTATCTGTGTTTCCTATCAATAGAATTCTAGCATGGATAATAAACGATTATCATGAATAATGAAATATGATATAATAATAACTAATTTATTATTGCCTCTAGGGAATATTTCCAACACCCCCAACACGGTAAGTTGAAGACATAAAAAGGGATACATGCCACGGGGACAGATCCACGCGGCCTCGGGATGATGCAGCCCGAGGGGCGCTCCCAGCTAAATGAACTTGGAAAGATGTCACCTAGTTATGTTGACGAAGGAGAGTTGAGGCACCTGAAGGTGCACGGCGAAGGGGTTGCTCCTCATGAGCCTCCGGAGCTCTGAGCCTTGGGAGGCTCTGGGGGCTCAGGTGGTTCCTTGAGGACCGTCTCCATCTCCATCAGGACGGCATGGTGCCTGGCCTCCTGAGCCGCTAGGATGTGCCGCAAGTTCCGCTGGTAGGAAGACGATACACTCGACAGGCCAAAGGGCATGCGAACGTAGCTGTGCGGTGGGCCCTCGCAGCGTCCCACGTGTGAAGGCCAGAAAAGCTCCTGAGAAGCGGCCCTGTTGAGCCCTGGAACGTTGATGTAGACACGCAGCCCGGCATCCTCGCCTGGATGGGAAGCTGCATCTCGTGAGCGGCGGTCGCCGCGCATGGCCCTTGCGTCTTGCAATTCCTGAGTGGTCTTGGTGATGAACTCCTGAACGGTGGGTGATCCTTGCCCTGTGCCCTCCTGAGGGAAACGTGATGCGAAGCACGCCTCCAAGTGGTTCCCAAGCGCCCCCCCCCCTCATGATGTGGTCAAGGTCTGAGGCCTTCCAGAAAAAAGCCCCCGAGACCTGCCCGAGAAGGGCGCCGGGCGTGCCTTCCTATGCGATGGAGGGAGGCGCCCCTGGAGCGGGCGCTGATCCTGACGAGGCTCCGGCTGTGACGCCACCCTCCTGAGGTCCTGCGCGTTGCAGCTGCTTCTTCTTCTTGGGGATGGCCTCAAGAGGGCCCTCGCCCTTGCTGTCGGGGTCGTTGATTGCTGCAGCTTGGAAGGCACGCTCGAGGGAGCACACCGCATCTATTTCTTCACATGGGACCGTGATGATCCCGCTACTTCCCGACATCTTGAGGACATTGTAGCCGTGATGGGTCACCGCCATGAACTTTGCCAGGGCTGGATATCCGAGGATGGCATTGTACGGTAGACGGATGTGCACGATGTCAAAGTCGATGAGCTCGGTGCGGTAGTTCTTGCGTTCCCCGAAGGTGACAGGGAGGGCGAGCTGAAGCTGGTCACTCCTGAGAAAGGCTTGGTGCGCTGAAGCTGGTCATACGACACTTGGAGGTTGTCGAATGTGTCGACGGACAAGACATTGAGCCCTGCGCCGCCGTCGATCTTGGTAACTTGCACGTTACTGATGACTAGGAGCAAAGCATCGGGAGGGCGCCAGCGGTAGCTGCGCACTTGAGCTAGTCTGCCGAGTTGAACATGATGGGGCACTGGGACCATCTGAGCGGGTGTGTAGCTTCGAGCTTGGGGAGGACTGCATTCACTTCACGAGCAAACTGCTTGAAGATACGCTGTGAGGCTGGGGCATGTGCTCCACCCAAAATGCAGGAGACAACACGCGGTTCTTGGAAGCCCCCAGCCCCCTCGTCTTGGTGGTGTTCATCATTCCTTCTTAGCGGTGGAGGCAGCGGAGGGAGTCCGTCATTGCCTTGAGGACGATCCTCATGAGGCTGATCCCTCCAGGCGCCCTCGCGAGGCTGATCCTGCCAGCAGTCCTCACGAGGCCGATCGCGCCACTCCTAGCATGGGCCACGGTCATCCCATCATCTGCCACCACGCCCTCCTCCTCGGTCGTAGCCACAGTCGCCGCGCTCGGGGCTCCGACCGAAGCATCCTTCGCGAATGGCTCTAAGCTCTTGATAGTCGCTGGTGTTGTGGGTGTTCAGGTTGTGGAAGGCGCAGAACGGACGGCTGCTCTTGGATGACTCTGGTTGGTCTCTACCATGCTTGGTGTCTGGTTCCGCTGCGAGCACGACTGCTCCCTTGCGCTTCACGTCCTTTGCCTTGGTCTTCTTCTCCTCTGGGTCCGCAGCAGGGAGCTCGAGGAGGGAGAGGCACCCCTCCTCAGCTCTAGCACACTTGGTCATGATGTTGAACAGCTCCAGGGTCGTGCACAGCTCTTCATGGATGGCGAACTCCTCCTTCATCTTGACGTCGTGGACGCAGTCGGAGAATGCTAAGATGATGGCCTTGTCGGTCACCTTGGGGATCTTGATCCGTGCGCTATTGAAGCGCTGAATGTAGTTTTGCAGGGTCTCTTCTGGTTGTTGCTTGATGCGGCGCAGGTCGCCCGCGACCGGGGGGCGGTCGTGAGTGCCCTGGAAGTTGGCGATGAAGCGGGTGCGCATTTCATCCCAGGAGGAAATTGAGCCTGGAGGCAGGTTCAGGAGCCAGGAGCGGGCACCCTCCTTGAGAGCCATGGGAAACCAGTTCGCCATGACTTTCTCGTCACTGTTGGCCACTTCGATGCTCAGCTCGTAGAGCTGCAAGAACTCCTCGGGGTCGGGGGTGCCGTCGTAGCGAGGAGGCAGATTCGGCTTGAACTTGCCCGTCCAGGCGACGCTACGCAGCTCGAGGGTGAAAGCGCGGCAGCCAGCTATGGTCACCGGGACCCGCCTTGGGGGTGGAGCTTGGTCTTAATGGGGTCCGCGCCCTGCCGCTGCAGGTGGCGCGCGGTCTTGCCGCAGCAGCCGGTCCCGGCGCGGTGGTGCGAGGAGTGGAGGGGCTTTTTCTTGCGGTCAAGGGACTTCTTGACAGCTTTTTTCTTCATGCACGGGCGCGGGACGTGGCGGGTCAGATCGCGGAGCCGCGCGTCATGGTGCCAGGGCGCCGTCTTGTGGCAGAGGTGGTGGAGGCCCTCCGTGAGCTACGTCGCTCATAGCTGGCGGAGGGCGAGGCGGAGAGAGGGACGGTGCAGGAGAGCCCCCTGCGGCGCGAACAAGCTCGGAAATATGGTCGAGCCAGTCCTCGTAGAGGTCGTCGACCGGCCGGTAGCGCAGGAGCTCGTGCGCCATGAGGAGCACGGCCCGTACATCCATGGGAGGGCAACGTGCATGGGAAGAAGAACCGGTCGGGGTCAGGCAGTGTGGCCGTCCCGCCGCACTGAGGGGTGCAGCGAGGATGCTTGTTGCTCGTTCCCCGCCGGCATTGGCGGCAGGCGACGGGGAACGACGAGGTGGCCCACCGACGGGAGCCATCTGAGCGACGTGGGCGGCGAGGGCAGCCCGGCGCTCAGCGCGAGCGCGGCGCGCGTCTTCCATGGAGACGACGGAGCAACAGGGCGCGGGGCAATAGAAGGAAGCATCGGCGCACCCCTACCTGGTGCGCCAAATGTCGGATTACGGGTTCCGTCAAACCCTTGAGGTTCGAACACTGGGGTGCGCGCGAAGGTTTTCCCCCTATCGATCCACGCCCTAGCTCTCTAAGATCTCGCAGACGAACTCGACGAACTCACAACACAGAAAGACATAAGATTTATACTGGTTCGGGCCACTGTTGTGGTGCAATACCCTACTCCAGTGTGGTGGTGGTGGATTGCCTCTTGGGCTGATGATGAACAGTACAAGGGGAAGAACAGCCTCCTGAGGTTGAGGTGTTCTTGTGCTTGGTGAACTTGTGTGGGTGAGATGCCTCTCGATCTGTTCTTGATCCCATCCCATCTACTATGGTGGCTAGTTCTACTTATATAGGCCCTGGTCCTCTCCCCAAATATTGAGCGGGAAGGGAGCCAACAATGTCCAAATTGAAAGGGGACAGCTAGTATAGCTTATCCTGACAAAAGCGGTCTTCGCCTGCCAAAGGCTCTGGTGGTGACGCCGTCCTGGGATCCATGGTGACCTCCATCTTGCCATCCTTCTGGTCTTGGTCCCGTTGCACAAATATGGAAACCTTTGCTTGATGCCTCGGTACTCCACGCCTACGCTTGCCCCCTTGGCACCAAAGAGGAATCAAGGACATTGCGCGCTGGCGCCCGCCTGGTCTCGATCGTCATGGCTCACGTCACGAGGACCTCACGAGGTTTGCCTTGCCTTGATCTCTCCGCCCCTCACGAGCCTGCCTGGCGAGGCCGCTCCTGAGGAGGTCTTGCGTCGTCCACCTCGCGAGGGTCTTGAATGCCTTGTCGATGAAGATGGGTCGTACAGACATGCCAGTCCAGCCATGCCGCAGGCCACAGGCAGGCAAGTCTGGGGACCCCTGTTCCCAGAACGCCGACACTGGGTTTTGGCTTCTGGACCTGAGGCCTATGCTCGACATGGTAGTCAAATTGTGGTACGGCAGCAGGAGGAGGAACCAGAATAGGCCATCGAACCATGACAGGTTGACCGCGATCAAATGCCAGCTCAATTGTGTGAGGACTTGGAGGTGGTACAGGAGCGTCGGCATTGACATGGGCTTGAAGTTGCACAATGGTTTCAGGTGCAACATTGGCCTCAGGTGTAGTATTGGCTTCAGGCACCGTATTCACTTCAGGCGCCACATTAGCTTCAGCCATGACAACATCATTGGCTTCAGTAGTGTTGTTGGTGGCCGCCTCAGTATTATCAACCTCCACTTGAGTAGCTGGAGGGTCAGACACGTTCTCCTGGAGAACAGCTTCTTGGTTGGTAGGGGCTGTGGCAGCACGCTCTTCTTCTTGTTGGGGTTCTTGTTGGTCATCGGCTGATGCAGCCGGAATGTCTTCAGCAGCTCTGGCTTCAGACTCAAAGACGTTCACAGTTGGAGTGGCGTCACGAAACACTTGTCGTGCCACTGAGTTGTGTTGCTCTTCTCCTTATGGAACGCTCGATAGAATGACTTGTGGCCTTGGTCCTTTGCGAAGACTGCGAAATGCGGGCGACGCCTTTGGAGAGGGAGTTGGCTGGACCAGAAAGTCGTCATCGTCAAGCACCAGAGTGGTGACTTGAGGTGGGGGAGTACTTGGCGATTCTTCACGGGGGGAGTCTTCAGGACGATCAGCCCATGAATCATCCTGAGCAATTGGTGTCAGAGGACGATGAATGCTGATGAGTTCATTGTTCATGAGAACAGGCGATGATACCATTTGGTGCTCAATCTGAGGAAGCACTTCATCATCATCTACATTGTCTTCAGGACCAATGTCTTCAGCTACGGTGGGGTCAACAGCTGGATCTTCTTCAGCTTCAGGAGCCTCTGTGGTAGCAGGCACGTGAACAATTAACTGACGCTCTTGGTGTTCGGATGCAGGACGAGCAACAGAGATTGGCTCAACGACAAGGGGCTCTTTGGTAGCAGCCCGATCTTTCTTCTTTGTTTTCCTCTTCTTGGCCTGATGAGCATCGTTAGTGGCATTCTTGGTCTTGCGCTTTCTAGCTTCGGCCTCAGCTGCCCTGTCTTCTTCAGTTCTGAAGCAGCTGTGGGGACCTTAGGCTTCGAGCCTATCATGCTGGCAGGGAAGACAATGCTTGGTGCTTCCTGCCTTGTTGCTTCAGCTTGGACCACAGCAGGCTTCTTCTTCTTCTTGGCAGCCATTCTGGGGTCGATGCCAGGGCGCCCCAGTGCCTTACACTTCTCAGCCTCACTGTGTGCTTGCACACTTTTCTCAACAAAATATTTCATTCTCTCTCTTGAACCTTTAGCTTCCTGGCATTTCTGGTGAAACTGCTCCTTGAGCTCATGCAGCATCTGCTTGAAGCTTTGAACATCCGCCACGATGAGATTGGCCATGTTCCTCTTGAACTGGGCTTTCTCATGATCAATCTTGTTCTTTAGTTCAACAATCTTCTGAGCCTAAGCCAGTTCAGTAGCAATGGCACTTTGGAAAGAGACACTGGTGCCAATTGGAAGCTTGAGGTCATCTAGGTTGATGCTGGGGTTTTCAAACCATTCATCAATGAAGTTGTTCAAGATATCCACGTCAAAAAAGGTAGATCATTGAAGATCTCTACCTCTTCCTTGCTCTTTATGAGCATCCCAAGAGCATCATCACCAAGATCGTCGTTGCTGGACAGATCAATGGTGGCTTCTTCATTCCGCAAGATATTAGCTGGGGTCAGTTCTTGTCCGGAGCACTGGATGGGCTTCATCTGCTTTGTAGACTTCTCGGTCTTCTTGGACATGCGAGAAAGATCTTTAGACTGCACACTTGCTTCGGGTGGTGCAGTGGCCAGTGGCTTTGGATGCGAAGCTTTAGGTGCAGCCGAGGGCTTTGAAGCCTTTGGTTCTTCTGCTTCTATGGCTTGGGAGGAGCAGGCGCTTCATCAGAATCAGTGTCATCTGCAGAGTGCTCCACGGCTGCCCCCTAAACAGCAATGTGTGTGATGAGACCTTCGAAGTTGTAGAAGGGCCCGATAATATTGGGTTCAGCATCACGGGTGCCATCAGCTCGAGGAGTAGATGGACCTGGGTTGAAGTCAAATCCAAGAAATTTCTTATTCTCTTTGGCAGATGCCTTGGCAAACTGAAGATTGCGCTTGAATAGATTTTCATCGCGACACCATAGCAGTGATGATGGGTCGGCATTTGCAGGCTGTGGTCCACAGACCATACAAGGGTAGAAACCCTAAGCAATAGCTTTAGATCTGTTCTTGAGTTGAAGATTTCGAAAGAGAATATCACCCCAAGGACACTTGATGGCATTCTTCTCAGCATACTCCTTGGTCACGAACTTGTATTTGAACCATTGCTCGGCCCAATATCTTCGAATCCATTGGATTTGTGTTTTGCGCTCACCATAGCTCTCATCAGGATCAGTCTTGTATAGCTCAGAGAGATCTTCGGGCAAATCCTTTGATGTGCCCCCACGGTGCTGTCTGCCGCCCTTCCTGACTGATTTCTCTGTCGCCATGAAGTGAAAACTGAATGGCTTCAGAACTTGCAAAGGCTTCCGTCTGCTGGTCAGACAGGAGCTTGCTTCAGGAGAATTGATGTGACGTTGTAAGAACACTGCAAATGAATGCAGACTATGAGAACCAAGGGATTCTCCCACGGACATGTACTTGTGATAGCATTAGAGATGTGAGGGAAGGGGAAGAGGTCATATGCATTCTCAGAAGATTTTGAAGATAAATCAGTTTGAATACATTGACCTCATGACCCAAAGACATTCACTTATTTGTTGAGAGTTGGTTCCAGATTTGTACGAATCCAAGAATAGGTACAAGTGAGGAATCAACTAGTTGTGAGGCATAAGTGAATATACTAGGCATGATATGAGATGCAGACAGAATAGATCCAATTTTTTTGGCATGGAAACTACTTTCGGTAAGGAAGGATGAATATATAAAGGAGGTTTTATTTAGCACACGAAGAACTGCTAGACAGAGTTGAGTAGGAGGCCGAGCAGTTCAATCTTCCGTGCCCTAACTTGGTGACGGAACACACCTACGGCGATGGCGGAGGAGACGAGGTCCGCGACCGGCGTGAGGATGGCGTCGGTGAGGTCGCGGCAGCTAAGCACTTCGTCGTCAGCGTCGTCGAGAGCTAGCGGTGGCGCTAGGGTTTGTGTGAGGTGGAGAGGCGGAATAAAAGATAGTGACCGTGATGTGGTGTATATTTATAGGGACAGGGACGGCATAGCGTTATTACGCAGGTGCCCCTAGCGGTTCACATCTGAGCGACACGTGGCATGCATGCAACACCTTGGAAGTTATTCCATGTTCCCACGCACGCCTGGATTGTCGGGTGGTCATTCTCGCTTCTCTAGTTTTCAGACAAAAAGGATATAGCATTAAAACAGATTCAATTTTGTCTCTGTGTCTTCTGCTGACAAGGACTCAGAGAAGACAATCGACAGATTCAATAGAATGCATATGATTTGGATAGATAGAATCTGAGGTAGAAGCATAAAGGGGGTTAGGGTCCGATCACATTCACTTAGGTCAAAAGATCCGAACATGAAGACATAGCTATAAGTGAATGTTGTAGAGGACAGAACACTAATATAAGTATGTACCAATATGCTACCAAATCAACATTGTGAACATAAACATGAAGTCGAATCAATGTTGAAGACAAACCAAATGCGAAGACTATGCAAATGAGACGCCAAATGAAAAACACTTCAAAACAAGAGTTTGGTGGTTGTGTTACCCACCGTATAGGAAGTATTAGACCCGGACATGGCGCACAATTATCGTGGCGCTCCGAAGTAAATTTCCGCATTAATGTATTCACACTTAGAGTGTATGTCCTCATTATTTGGAGATATACGTTACTTCGTGTGTTGCACATCCAAGTCATCACATGCATAAGCGTTAGGATGTGTGTCCAATTACAGGACATTCGAGGATTCTAAGATATTTAACTCACACCGCAACTTGCAAAACCTTTTCTCATCCAAGGGCTTTGTGAAGATATCTGCCAATTGCTCTTCAGTGTTGACGTGAATGATATCAATATCTTCCTTCATGACATGATCTCTGAGAAAGTGATGACAGATCTGAATGTGTTTTGTCTTCAAATGCTGAACTGGGTTGTTGGCAATCTTGATAGTGCTTTCATTATCGCAGTAGAGAGGCACATGCTTTAGATGGATGCCATAGTCCTTGAGAGTTTGCTTCATCCACAGAAGCTGAGCGCAGCAAGATCTGGCAACAATGTATTCGGATTCAGCGGTAGAGAGAGAGAGACACGGTTCTTCTTCTTTGAAGACCAACAGACAATAGATCGTCCAAGAAAATGACATGTGCCTGATGTAGATTTGCGATCAACCTTGTCACCAGCATAATCAGCATCTGAGAATCCAACTAGATCAAACTCTAAGCCCTTTGGATACCATAATCCTAGTGTTGGGGTGTAAGCCAAATATCGAAGAATTCGCTTCACAACTAAGTGATGTGATTCCTTTGTTGCCGCTTGGAATCGGGCACACATGCAAATGCTAAGCATGATATCTGGCCTAGATGCAGACAAATAGAGTAAAGAACCAATCATGGAGCGGTATACCTTTTGATCAAAGTCTTTACCATTGTCGTCGGGTCCCAGATGACTTTTGGTTGGCATTGGTGTCGTGTATCCCTTGCAGCCTTGGATTCCAAATTTCTTGAGGCAGTCTTTGAGGTATTTCTCATGAGATATGAAGATGTCATTGCTTTGCTGGTAGATTTGAAGACCAAGGAAGAACTCCAGCTCACCCATCATGGACATCTGATATTGCTCTTGCATCATGTGTCCAAACTCATCACTGTATCTCTTGTCAGTGCAGCCGAAGATAATGTCATCCACATAGATCTGGCACACAAACAGTTCACCATCGTATGTCTTCGTGAAGAGAGTGGGATCCAGGGAACTAGGTTTGAAGCCTTTGCTCTTCAGGAAGTCTTTGAGCGTGTCATACCAAGCACGAGGGGCTTGTTTGAGGCCATATAGTGCCTTGTTGAGCTTGTAAACCATATCAGGATGTTTTGGATCTTCAAAGCCAGGTGGTTGTGCAACATACACTTATTATTCGATCTTGCCATTGAGAAAAGCACTCTTCACATCCATTTGATATAGGAGGATGTTATGATGGTTGGCATAGGCTAATAGAATGCGAATGGCTTCAAGCCTAGCCACCGAAGCAAATGTTTCATCAAAGTCAATTCCTTCAACTTGAGTATATCCTTGAGCAACGAGACGAGCCTTGTTTTTGACAACTTGACCATGCTCATCTTGTTTGTTGTGATAGATCCATTTGGTGCCTATGATATTGTGCTTGCGAGGATCAGGACGCTTGACTAGTTCCCATACATTGTTCAGCTCGAACTGTTGAAGCTCTTCTTGCATAGCTTGAATCCATTCAGGTTCCATGAAGGCTTCAGCAACTTTCTTGGGTTCAGATATGGACACAAATGCAAAGTGCCCACAGAAATTTGCTAGCTGAGTTGCTATTGAACAAGTAAGGGGACTAGGTGCATTGATTCTATCAATTATCTTCTCAATATGTACTTCATTTGCAACACGAGGATGAACTGGACGAAGATTTTTCTCTTGCTGATCATTGTCTTCACCTTCAGCATTGGCTTCAGGGTGAGCAGAGTCTCCAGGTTGATTTGGTGCAGAAATGATAAGTTCCTCTTCAGCCTGTGCCTCTGAAGGTATGATTTCTCCAGTACCCATAAGCTTTATGGATTCACTTGGTGAGACTTCATCTAGCACATTTGGCAGGTGCTCTCTTTGCGAGCCGTTAGTTTCATCAAACCGCACATCCACAGTTTCAACCACTTTATAGTGAAAGAGGTTGAAGACTTTGTAGGAGTGCGAATCCTTTTCATAACCAAGCATAAAACCTTCATGTGCTTTTGGTGCAAATTTTGAAGTGTGATGTGGATCCTTGATCCAGCACCTGGCACCAAATACTCTGAAGTAGCTTATGTTTGGCTTCTTACCAGTCAGTAGCTCATATGATGTCTTCTTTAGAAGCTTCTGAAGATAAACACAGTTGATGACATGGCATGAGGTATCAATAGCTTCAGGTCAGAACTTCCTTGGAGTCTTGTACTCATCAAGCATCGTCCGAGCCATCTTAATGAGTGTTCTGTTCTTGTGCTCCACGATGGCATTCTGCTGAGGTTTGTATGGAGCTGAGAATTCATGAGTGATGCCCAATGTATCAAGATATGTGTTGAGGCTGGTGTTCTTGAACTCTGTGCCATTGTCACTTCTTATGTGCTTGATCCTGATGCCATAGTTTGTCATGGCACAATTGGCGAATCGTCTGATGACATCCTGCACTTCAGTCTTATAGAGAATTATATGCACCCAGGTATATCGAGAGTAATCATGAACAATAACGAAGCCATAGAGACAAGCAGTAGAAGTAAGAGTGGAGTAATGAGTCGGGCCGAATAGGTCCATGTGAAGCAGCTCGAAAGGACGTGATGTCATCATGATTTTCTTTGAAGGATGTTTGGCCATAGTCATCTTCCCGGCTTCGCAGGCACCACACAGATGATCCTTTTTGAACTTGACGCCCTCGATGCCTACGACATGCTTCTTCTTCACGAGAGTGTACAAGTTTCTCATGCCAGCATGCCCTAGCCTCCAATGCTAGAGCCAGCACTCTGAAGCTTTTGCTAGAAGACATACTGCCAACTATGGTCCTGCTGAGAAATCTACCATGTACAGATCACCTTTTCGGTACCCTTCAAAAACTAGAGACCTGTCAGATTCCATTAGAACAAGGCAATGATATTTTCCAAATATCACAATCATGTCCAAGTCACAAAGCATTGAGATAGACATTAAGTTGAAACCAAGGGATTCAACAAGCATCACTTTATCCATGTGTTGATCCTTTGAGATTGAAACTCTACCTAGACCTAATACCTTGCTTTTACCAGTGTCAGCAAATGTGATATTACTCTTGTCAGATGGACATAAGGTTGAGTCCATGAGAATACTTCAATCGCCAGTCATGTGGTTAGTGCATCCACTGTCAATAATCCATTCTGAAGCAGCTGGTGTCATACCCTACAGTGCAGTTAGGGGGGTAGGCTTCACGAAGAGTATTGTGAAGCATAAACATTTGATGAGCAAGTGGATTATGAAAGCTTAGATCCAGGTTAGGACTGATAAGATGAATGGCAAGCGACTCAGGAACAAAATACAGAATGAGACCATTTGGGCATTTTATCTTGTGCCCCGCAAGATGTTTTAGGTCCCCAGCAATAGCATCTGACGCCTTTGATTTTCGGCTGGAGACCTTCCCTGCAAAAGAGAGTTAAGTTTTCTTAACCACCCACATCTTCAGGGGTGGCTTCGAACCAATGAGTCTAAGTGCAGCATCTGAGAACTTTGGCTTTGGAGCCCTAGCAAATAGTCTTGCAGGAGGTGAATAATACTCATAAGGATAAGCAGAGTAGTTCTTGGTCTTATTAACATGGCGGTTTGATGAAACACACTCATATTCATAGGCCTGAGTATGTTTTCCCTGCAAAACATTTGTGTTAGGGTGACTCTGGTGAGTCCTCTATCTATATGAAGCCTTTGGACCATCTGAAGCCTTTGGTCTGGGGTTTGTCTTCTTCCCAGGTGGTGTCGTGATGACATTCACCTGAAGATTTTCAAGACAACTCTTGGGCACCCAGATCTTCTTCCAAGGTGGTCCATTCCTGCAATTAGTACCAATATACCTGGCAAACACTTCACCATTCTGATTCTTAAACAGTTTATAGTTTGCATCAAAGGATTCATCAAGGATAATCGGGTTAGCACAAGTGAAGCCAGATAAGGTAGATGGATCCACTGAAGGTCCCTTTGAAGCAACCCATGTGGTTTTGGGATACTGCTTAGGCTTCTAGTAAGAGCCATCAACATTCATTTTCCTTTCAAACCCAACACCCTCTTTCCTAGGGTTTCGGTTCAGAATCTGTTTCTTGAGGACATCACATAGTGTCTAATGCCCTTTGAGACTTTTGTACATTCTTGTCTCAAGCAATGTCTTCAACCTGGCGTTCTCATCAGCAATAGTACTGGTATCCTCAGCAGAGGGGTTAGTTACCACATCAGCAGTTGAAGACATTGCAATAGCAGTAGCAGTAGAACATCCAATAGACATGGTGGCTCAAATCCTTCCTGAGCAGGACTGATCTATTGAGCGCGAAGTAACTCATTCTCTTTTTGAAGATCTTCATGAGCCGCTCTCAAGTTCTCAAGTTCTTTCTTCATTTGAAGATAATCGTAGGAGAGCTTTTCATGAGTAGTTGAGAGCGTTTCATGATGACTTTCAAGTTCTTCGTACTTAACATGAAGATTTTTAATGTCTTCAATTAAGGACTGAGTTCGAGTCATTTCCGCGTCCAATAGGTTATCACTTTTGTCTAACAGTTTTTGAATATGTTCCGTAGCAGTTTGTTGCTGTGTTGCAATTTTAGCAAGTGTTTTGTAGCTAGGTTTAGATTTACATTCAGAGTCATCTTCACTGGATGTTTGATAGTGAGCATCGCATGAGTTTACCTTGACACCACGTGCCATGAAGTAGTAGGTGGGTGCAGAGTCATCTTCGTTAGCATCAGCGTTGGTGAAGAGGCCATCGTCTTCAGTGTTGAAAATGGACTTGGCGACGTATGCTGAAGCTAAAGCCAGACTTGCCATGCCTGAATCAGATTTTTCTTCAGACTCCATCTCCACCTCCTCTGATGCAGACTCCTCCTATGAATCCATTTCCTTGCCAACAAACGCACGACCCTTGCTAGATGAGCTATTCTTGTGTGATGAAGACTTTGACGAAGACTTAGAAGAAGACTTTGAGGATTTCTTCTTCTTCTTGTCATCAGAATCATATTCCTTGCTCTTCTTCTTCTTGTTGTTCTCATTGTCTGTAACACCCACGATGCGGCTATATCTCCCACATGTCGGGGCATGACTTAGAGGCATAGCCGCATGGTAGGTTTGTCGCAAGAGGGGTAATCTTCACACAATCCCGTGTACTGAATAGGAAAGGGATAAGGAGTTGGCTTACAATCGCCACTTCACACAAATACAAGTTATACATAGATCATCCAGAATACAATCAAGGTTCGACTACGGGACCAAATAAAAGAAGACAACCCCAAATGCTAGATCCCCGATCGTCCCAACTGGCCTCCTCTACTGATCAAAAGGAAAACAAAACAACACAACGAACAAGATCTTCATTGAGCTCCCACTTAGGCTGGGTTGCGTCATGTGCACTGGTATCATCGGCACCTGCAACTGTTTGGAAGTATCTGTGAGTCACGAGGACTTAGCAATCTCACACCCGCGAGATCAAGACTATTTAAGATTATGGGTAGGAAAGGGTAGTGAGGTGGAGCAGCAACAAGCACTAAGAATATATGGTGGCTAACATACGCAAATAAGAGCAAGAAGAGAAGCAACGCAGCGGTCGTGAACTAGAAGTGATCAAGAAGTGATCCTGAAACTACTTACGTTCAAGCATAACATAAGAAGCGTGTTCACTTTCCGGACTCCGCCGGAAAGATACCATCACAGCTACACATGCGATTGATGCATTTTAATTAAGTTAAGTGTCAAGTTCTCTACAATCGGACATTAACAAATTCCCATCTGCCACATAACCGCGGGCACGGCTTTTGAAAGTTCAAACCCTGCAGGGGTGTCCCAACTTAGCCCATCACAAGCTCTCACAGTCAACGAAGGATATTCCTTCTCCCAGGAAGACCCGATCAGACTCAGAATCCCGGTTACAAGACATTTCGACAATGGTAAAACAAGACCAGCTAAGCCGCCCAAATGTGCCGACAAATCCCGATAGGAGCTGCACATATCTCGTTCTCAGGGCACACCGGATTGTCCAAACTTTTGGTAGGCCAGCCCAGAGTTGCCCCTGGTGGCCACCGGCGGCTGACAGGTTGGACCAGCACTCAAAGGAGCACTGGCCCGGGGGGTTAAAATAAAGATCACCCTCGGGCTCCGGAAACCCAAGGGAAAAAGGCTAGGTGAGGCAAATGTAAAACCAAGGTTGGGCCTTGCTGGAGGAGTTTTATTCAAAGCGAACTGTCAAGGGGTTCCCATAACACGCAACCGCGTAAGGAACGCAAAATCAAGGAATATAACACCGGTATGACGGAAACTAGGGCAGCAAGAGTGGAACAAAACACCAGGCATAAGGCCGAGCCTTCCACACTTTACCAAGTATATGGGTGCATTAAAGTAGATAAAATATAATAATGATATCCCAACAATGTCCATGTTCCAACATGGAACAAACTTCATCTTCACCTGCAACTAGCAACGCTATAAGAGGGGCTGAGCAAAGCGGTAACATAGCCAAACAACGGTTTGCTAGGAAAGGTGGGTTAGAGGCTTGACATGGCAATATGGGAGGCATGATATAGCAAGTGGTAGGTATCGCGGCATAGCAATAGAGCGAGCAACTAGCAAGCAAAGATAGAAGTGATTTCGAGGGTATGGTCATCTTGCCTGAGATCCCGCAAGGAAGAAGAATGAGTCCATGAAGAAGACAAACGGACGTAGTCGAACGAATCCTCACAACTCCGGAATGAAAATGAAGCTAACGAGAGAAGCAACCCCGAAAGAAGCAAGCAACATAGTAAACAATCATCACATAAACATGGCATGATGCGCAAACAAGTATGATGCATGTCCAGTTTAAAGAGGCATGGCATGGCAAAATGCACAAACAATCCTACAAATTAAGTGGAGCTCAATATGCAACGAGTTGCATATTGATGAAGCACCACGTGACTTATTTAGTTCTCTCCCGTTTATGTACCCAACAATGTTAAATGTTATTAAACATGGCAAGAGGTGAAGCAAATGAAAACTACCTATCTAGGCAAGGTTAAATGAGGCCGAACAATAAAACAACAAGTCCGGAGAAATCCTCATGAGCATATTATGGATTTGGTACTGGTCTGCCCTAAACATAATTTTAGATTTGTTAAACATGCAAGAAGAGTGCACCATGTTGAACTAGGCATTTTTCTACCCCATTTGCATATAAAGTTTATTAAGTTTGGAGCTACGGTTATTTAGTTATGAATTAAAGCATTTTAGCATGGCAATATAGCAAAATGAACAAACAGCAAGTTTAAACATTTTAAACATGGTTGAAAGTTAGATATTATTAATCTAGACAAAATTCTAAACATTTTTCATATATAAAGTTTTTACATGTGATGCATAGATTGTGAGATATTAAATGTATGAACATGAGGGTCTTTTTTGTAAAACAACGTTCTCTGGAATATTACGAAAATCATAGATCTAGAAAAAAACATGGACGGGCCAAAACAGAGGCCGGCCCAACAATGCACAGGGTGAGGGCGCTGGATCTGAAGCTCACCAGGCCTCATGGGCCGGCTCGGGTGGGAGGCTGGACGCGGGCTGGCAAATCTGGGCCGGCTCGCTGGAGCGGTGTGGCTGGCCTCGCAAGCGGGCGCGCTCCTCTCTGGTCAATGCGGGGGGGGGTCGAGCGAGCGAAGCATGGGAACGGTCAACACGGCTGGGCGACTGCAGCCTCCTTCTCTCGACAAAAGGCAGGAGCGGGACTTGGCGGCGCCAGGCGACGGGGATCCGGTCAAGGACGGCGTTCTCTCGCGAGGCAAGGTCCGGCGGGAGTCGCGGGCTCCAGGTCTAGCGCTGGGGTGAGCTGCAGGAGGTCGACGGGGCGCTACACTTGCCGACACGGACGGCAGAAGCACAGCGGTGCTGGCATCGAGTTCATGGCGCGGCGCGGCGGCGACGAGTCTTGGTGGGAACGGTTCGAGGAGCTCGAGGACGACGACGTCCGGGCACAGGAGGCGAGGATGGCCGACGCAAACTCCTCGGGGGCTCCCTATTGCACGAACAACGAGAGCAGGTGAGAGAGGAAGGAGAGAAGGAAGAGGAAGGGAGAGGCAGGGGCGCAGGGGTCCTGCTAAAGGTGGTCGCCGGCGACGGGAAGGTCCTCGCCTGACGACGGCGGGGCTGCTACTTGCTCTGGGTGAGCGGCTAGATGTGGCTGGAGGCGACGCTGGGTGCCTGGGCCTAGCGTTCGAGCAGAGGAGTTCGGTGGGGGTGGATTGATGGGTGGATCGAGAAGGCAAGGGAGTACCCTGATTGGAGCGACGGGGAAAACGAGGTGGATCTCGCGGCTGGCGGCGGGACAGGACTGATGGGACAAGCTCCCTAGGATCTAGGGTTGTCCACTATATAAAGCAAATAGGTTTTTGACTAGGGACTAATCTGGCCCTTCGATCGTAATCGAATGGACGAAAAAAGTAGGTTAGGGAGTCGAATTAAGAAAATGGTGATTTTTTAGGGATGTTAGGGGATGATCTGAATCCAGCGGTGACAACTGCCCGGGACGGGTCCGGGACAGCTTTCGGACGCGCGCGAGGAGGGCCGCGGGCTGATGAGAGAGGTTAAGTTGGGCTTGACGGTGAGTGGTAGTGGGCTGTGCAGAAAGCCTTGGGCTTAGAGAAGAGAAGAGAGAGACCCGACGACTGTTTCCGGAGACCGAAAACGTCCAACGTTAGACCGACTATATTGTCGCTATAGTTAACCGTTGGGGCATCAAACGGTCTCCAAATGCGGTGAAATTTGACAGGCGACCTACTAACAACATAACAACACCGCACACCAACTTGCATCCCATTCCGAGAACATTTTCCGGCCACCTATAAAATAATATTTTGGACGTGTCGCGGGCACGTGCAAGTGTGTCTGGGCTCAGAACAGACAACGGAAAGAACTGGGAGACCGGAATGGATGCAAGTTTTGAAAACATGATGATGCAATGCGGATGATGACATGGCAAGATGCAACACGCAGGCGAAAGACAAGGCAACAACAGCGAATAACTGGAAGACACCTGGCACGTCGGTATCGGGGCGTTACATTGTCCCATTGAGGACATTCAAAGATGTAGTGACCAGGTTTCTTGCACTTGTGACACGTTCTCTTCTTGTAGTCACGGGAGGAAGCTTCATCATTTCTTGAGATGGATCTTGAAGACTGTCTGGAGCCTTTCTTCCTAGTGAACCTTTGGAACTTCTTCACGAGCATGGCAAGCTCCTTTACAATGTCTTCAGGATCCTCAGAACTGCAGTCAGATTCTTCTTCAGATGAGGAAACAGCCTTTGCCTTCAAGGCGCGAGCTCGGTCATAGTTGGGACTATAGATATCTCGTTTCTCAGATAGCTGGAACTCATGTGTGTTGAGCCTCTCAAGTATGTTAGACGGATCGAGAGTCTTGAAGTCAGGGCGTTCTTGAATCATCAGGGCCAGGGTGTCAAATGAGCTGTTGAGTGATCTCAAGAGTGTCTTGAAGATTTCATGCTTGGTGATTTCAGTGGCGCCGAGTGCATGAAGCTCATTTGTGATATCAGTGAGGTAATCAAACGTTAGCTGAACATTCTCATTGTCATTTATCTTGAAGAGGTTGAAGAGATTGCGAAGAACACTGGTCCTTGAGTCTCTCTGGGTTGAGACGCCTTCATTGACCTTGGAGAGCCAGTCCCAGACTAGCTTTGCGGTTTCTACAGCACTCACACGGCCACAATGTCCTTTGGTCAGATGACCACAGATGATGTTCTTGGCAGTAGAATCTAGTTGAATGAACTTCTTGACATCAGCTGGGGTGACGCCTTCACCGGCCTTGGGAATGCCATTCTTGACGACATACCATAGGTCGACATCAATGGCTTCAAGATGCATGCGCATCTTATTCTTCCAGTAAGGGTAATCAGTGCCATCGAAGATAGGGCAGGCAGCGGAGACTTTGATTATCCCTGCAGTCGACATAGCTAAAACTCCAGGTGGTTAAACCGAATCACATAGAACAAGGGAGCACCTTGCTCTGATACCAATTAAAAGTGCTAGTTATCGGCTAGAGGGGGTGAATAGGCGATTTTTATGAAAGTCTTCAAAATACAGGGGATTTGAAGATAAACAAAAGCAATGAACCTATTGATATGCAGCAGAAGGTAGACTACACTAGACAAGCCATAGTCAAGTAAGCAATGAAGTGAAAGCACGAAGACTATCAGCAGCTAGGTAGTATGGATCAAGATGGAAGATAGTATGAAGCCAATCAACAACCGTCTTCACATAGTGAAGTCAATCATATCATGCAAGCAGGCAATGACTTCATGAAGACAAAGTATAAGTAAAGAGAGAGGTAAGGATAGAACCAGTTGCTAGGTGAGGACGGGTATTTGTTGGACCAGTCCCAGTTGTTGTGACAACTGTACGTCTGGTTAGGGAGGATGAGATTCAACTCAGAAGACCGTGTCTTCACCTTATTCCCCTTGATCTAAGGACACACAGTCCTCGCCCAATCACTCTGGTAAGTCTTCAAGGTAGACTTCCAAACCTTCACGGACTTCATTCACGGCAATCCACAATGACTCTTGGATGCTCAGAACGTGATGCCTAACCGGCTGGAGGATTCACAGTCCTCAAGTGTAATAAGTCTTCAGATCACACAGACAGAAAGACTTTAGTGATGCCTAACACTCTTTGGCTCTGGGTGTTTAGGGCTTTGTCCTCGCAAGGATTTCTCTCTCAAAGGCTTTGAGGTGGGTTGCTCTCAAACGACAAAAGCCATGCACTAACTATAAGCAGCCACCAATTTATGGTGTAGGGGTGGGATATTTATAGCCACTAGGCAACCCGACCTGATTTATCCGAAATGACCCTGGGTCACTAAGGAACTGACACGTGTTCCAACGGTCAGATTTCAAACACACGCGACAGCTTAACTTGGGCTACAAGTAAAGCTGACTCATCCAGCTCTGGATAAGATTTGCTCTCAATGTCTTCACTCGAAAACTTAGGATTTGGTTGAGCATCACTTCAGTCACTCTGACTTTTTCACTTGGACCCCACTTAACAGTACGGTGGTTCCTATGACTCAAGAAAGAAGAAAAGGAAACTATGAAACAGCTATGTGTTCGCACTCCATAGTCTTCACGTGAATGTCTTCTCGAGTCACAATCTTTGTTGTGAGTATCTTCACATACCACCATTGTCTTCAATGTCTTCACACATTTTTAGGGGTCATCTCCGGTAGGTAAACCGAATCAATGAGGGACTACTACCTGTGTTATCCTACAATTCTCACAAACACATTAGTCCCTCAACCAGGTTTGTCGTCAATACTCCAAAACCAACTAGGGGTGGCACTAGATGCACTTACACTAAGGATAAAATGACAGGGTCTATTTCTACATAAATAGATCTTGTACATCATGTCATCGTTCTTATTGCATTACTCCATTTCTCCATGAACTTAATACACTAGATGCATGCTGGATAGCGGTCGATGTGTGGAGTAATAGTAGTAGATGCAGGCAGGAGTCGGTCTACTAATCTTGGACGTGGTGCCTATGTAAGGATCATTGCCTGGATATCGTCATGATTATTTGAATTTCTATCAATTGCTCAACAGTAATTCGTTTACCCACCATTTGCTATTTTTCTCAAGAGAAGCCACAAGTGAAACCTACGCCCCCGGTCTCTTTCTCATATTATTTGCCTTTGCGATCTATTTTATTTGCCTTTTATTTTTAGATATATTAAACCAAAAATACCTTGCTGCAATTTATTTTATTTGGCGTTCGATCTATCAATATTTACAACTCTCTCACTTCTGTTTGCCAATTTGTGGCACTGTTACCTGAAAGGGATTGACAACCCCTTTTACATGTCGGGTTGCGAGTATTTGTTATTTGTGCGCAATTGCTGTTTACGTAGTGTTGCTTGGTTCTCCTACTGGTTCGATAACCTTGCTTTCATCACTGAGGGAAATACCTACTATCGCTGTGTTGCATCATCCCTTCCTCTTTGGGGAAATACTTACGTAGCTTCAAGCCGCATCAAAAGGAATTTCTGGCGCCGTTGCCAAGGAGGATCAAGTCAAGATAGTTTCCCGTCAACGTGCCAATTTCTAGCGTCGTTGCCGCGGAGGATCATCTACATCTACCAGGTTCCTAATCATAATCTCATCTCCTTACAATTTACATTATTTTCCATTTGCCTCTCGTTTTCCTCTCCCCCACTTCACAAAATTTGCCATTTTATTCGCCCTCTTTTTCTTTCATCGTTTTCTTGTTGAATCTGTTTTTGAGTGCAATCTTGTTGTGTAGTCACCATGACTCAAGAGAACACCAAGTTGTGTTATTTCTGAAATACCAAGAACAATGATTTTATTGGCACTCCGATTTCTCCCGCCACTAGTGCGGAATCTTGTGATATTAATACTACTTTGCTGAATCTTGTTATGAAAGATCAATTTTCTGGTACTCCTAATGAGGATGTTGTTGGAAACATGCCCTAGAGGCAATAATAAAATGGTTATTATTATATTTCCTTGTTCATGATAATTGTCTATTGTTCATGCTATAATTGTGTTATCCGGAAATCGTAATACATGTGTGAATGTATAGACCACAACATGTCCCTTGTGAGCCTCTAGTTGACTAGCTCGTTGATCAACAGATAGTCATGGTTTCCTGACTATGGACATTAGATGTCATTGATAACGGGATCACATCATTAGAAGAATGATGTGATGGACAAGACCCAATCTTAAGCATAGCACAAGATCGTGTAGTTCGTTTGCTAGAGCTTTCCTAATGTCAATTATCATTTCCTTAGACCATGAGATCGTGTAACTCCCGGATGCCGTAGGAGTGCTTTGGGTATACCAAATGTCACAACGTAACTGGGTGACTATAAAGGTATACTACATGTATCCCCGAAAGTATCTGTTGGGTTGACACGGATCGAGACTCGGATTTGTCACTCCGTATGACGGAGAGGTATCTCTGGGCCCACTCGGTAATGCATCATCATAATGAGCTCAATGTGAGCAAGTGTTTGGTCACAGGATCATGCATTACGGTACGAGTAAAGTGACTTGCCGATAACGAGATTGAACGAGGTATTGTGATACCGACGATCGAATCTCGGGCAAGTAATGTACCGATTGACAAAGGGAATTGAATACGGGATTGATTGAATCCTCGACATCGTGGTTCATCCGATGAGATCATCATGGAACATGTGGGAGCCAACATGGGTATCCAGATCCCGCTGTTGGTTATTGACCGGAGAGTCGTCTCGGTCATGTCTGTGTGTCTCCCGAACCCGTAGGGTCTACACACTTAAGGTTCGGTGGCGCTAGGGTTGTACAGATATTAATATGCGGTAACCCGAAAGTTGTTCGGAGTCCCGGATGAGATCCGGACGTCACAAGGAGTTCCAGAATGGTCCAGAGGTGAAGATTTATATATAGGAAGTCCAGTTTCGGCCATCGGGAAAGTTTCGGGGGTAATCGATGTTGAACCGGGACCACCAAAAGGGTCCCGGGGGTCCACCGGGTGGGGCCACCTATCCCGGAGGGCCCCATGGGCTGAAGTGGGAGGGGAACCAGCCCCTGGTGGGCTGGTGCGCCCCCCATGGGCCTCCCCCTGCGCCTAGGGTTGGAAACCCTAGGGGTGGGGGGTGCCCCACTTGGCTTGGGGGGCAAGTCCCCCTTGGCCGCCCCCCCCCCCCTTGGAGATCCCATCTCCTAGGGCCGGCGCCCCCACCTAGGGGCCCTATATATAGTGGGAGGAGGGAGGGCAGCCGCACCCAAGTCCCTGGCGCCTCCCTCTCCCCCCGTGACACCTCTCCCTCTCGTTGGTGCTTGGCGAAGCCCTGCCGAGATCACCGCTGCTTCCACCACCACGTCGTCGTGCTGCTGGATCTCCGTCAACCTCTCCTTCCCTTGCTGGATCAAGAAGGAGGAGACGTCTTCCGAACCGTACGTGTGTTGAACGCGGAGGTGCCGTCCGTTCGGCACTCGGTCATCGGTGATTTGGATCACGACGAGTACGACTCCATCAACCTCGTTCTCTTGAACGCTTCCGCTCACGACCTACAAGGGTATGTAGATGCACTCCCCTCTCCCTCGTTGCTAGATGACTCCATAGATTGATCTTGGTGATGCGTAGAAAATTTTAAAATTATGCTGCGTTCCCCAATAGTGGCATCATGAGCTAGGTCTATGCGTAGTTTCTACGCACGAGTAGAACACAAGTTGTTGTGGGCATTGATTTTGTCAATTTACTTGCCATTACTAGTCTTATCTTGATTCGGCGGCATCGTGGGATGAAGCGGCCCAGACCGACCTTACACGTACGCTTACGTGAGACTGGTTCCACCGACTGACATGCACTAGTTGCATAAGGTGGCTAGCGGGTGTCTATCTCTCCCACTTTAGTCGGATCAGATTCGATGAAAAGGGTCCTTATGAAGGGTAAATAAAATTGGCATATCACATTGTGGTTTTGGCGTAGGTAAGAAACGTTCTTGCTAGAAACCTATAGCAGCCACGTAAAAACTTGCAACAACAATTAGAGGACGTCTAACTTGTTTTTGCAGCATGTGCAATGTGATGTGATATGGCCAAAAGGATGTGATGAATGATATATGTGATGTATGAGATTGATCATGTTCTTGTAATAGGAATCATGACTTGCATGTCGATGAGTATGACAAGCGGCAGGAGCCATAGGAGTTGTCTTAATTTATTTATGACCTGCGTGTCAACATAAACGTCATGTAATTACTTTACTTTATTGCTAAACCGTTAGCCATAGTAGTAGAAGTAATAGATGACGAGATAACTTCATGAAGACACGATGATGGAGATCATGGTGATGGAGATCATGGTGTCTTGCTAGTGACGATGATGATCATGGCGCCCCGAAGATAGAGATCAAAAGGAGCAAATGATATTGGCCATATCATGTCACTATTTGATTACATGTGATGTTTATCATGTTTTACATCTTATTTGCTTAGAATGACGGTAGCTTAAATAAGATGATCCCTCACATAATTTCAAGAGAGTGTTCCCCCTAACTGTGCACCGTTGCGAAGGTTCGTTGTTTTGAAGCACCACGTGATGATCGGGTGTGATAGATTCTAACGTTCGAATACAACGGGTGTAAGCCAGATTTACACACGCAATACACTTAGGTTGACTTGACGAGCCTAGCATGTACAGACATGGCCTCGGAACACAGAAGACCGAAAGGTCCAACATGAGTCGTATAGAAGATATGATCAACATGAAGATGTTCACCGATGATGACTAGACCGTCTCATGTGATGATCGGACACGGCCTAGTTGACTCGGATCATGTATCACTTAGATGACTAGAGGGATGTCTGTCTGAGTGGGAGTTCATTAAATAATTTGATTAGATGAAGTTAATTATCATGAACTTAGTCTAAAACCTTTGCAATATGTCTTGTAGATCAAATGGCCCACGCTAATGTTGCCCTCAACTTCAACGCGTTCCTAGAGAAAACTAAGCTGAAAGACGATGGCAGCAACTACACGGACTGGGTCCGTAACCTGAGAATTATCCTCATAGCTGCCAGGAAAGCATATGTCCTTGATGCACCGCTAGGTGAAGCACCTGTTTTCCCTGCAGAACAAGACGTTATGAACGCTTGGCAGACACGTAGTGATGATTACTCACTGGTTCAGTGCGGCATGCTTTACAGCTTAGAACCGGGGCTCCAAAAGCGTTTTGAGCAACACGGAGCATATGAGATGTTCCAAGAGCTGAAAATGGTTTTCCAAGCTCACGCCCGGGTCGAGAGATATGAAGTCTCCGACAAGTTCTACAGTTGTAAGATGGAGGAGAATAGTTCTGTCAGCGAGCACATACTCAAAATGTCTGGGCTGCATAACCGCTTGTCTCAGCTAGGAGTTAATCTCCTGGATGATGCGGTCGTTGACAGAATCCTTCAATCGCTCCCACCTAGCTACAAGAGCTTTGTGATGAACTTTAATATGCAGGGGATGGAAAAGACCATTCCCGAGGTATATTCAATGCTAAAATTAGCGGAGGTGGAAATCAAAAAGGAACATCAAGTGTTGATGGTGAATAAAACCACTAAGTTCAAGAAAGGCAAGGGTAAAAAGAACTTCAAGAAGGACGGCAAGGGAGTTGCCATGCCTGGTAAGCAAGCTGCCGGGAAGAAGTCAAAGAATGGACCCAAGCCTGAGACTGAGTGCTTTTATTGTAAGGGAAACGGTCACTGGAAGCGGAATTGCCCCAAGTAATTAGCGGAAAAGAAGGCCGGCAATACCAAAGGTATATGTGATATACATGTTATTGATGTGTAACTTACCAGCGCTCGTAGTAGCTCCTGGGTATTTGATACTGGTGCAGTTGCTCATATTTGTAACTCAAAACGGGAACTACGGAATAAACGGAGACCGGCGAAGGACAAGGTGACGATGCGCGTCGGGAATGGTTCCAAGGTCGATGTGATCGCCGTCGGCATGCTACCTCTGCATTTACCTACGGGATTAGTTTTAAACCTCAATAATTGTTATTTAGTACCAGCTTTGAGCATGAACATTGTATCTGGATCTCGTTTAATGCGAGATGGCTACTCATTTAAATCTGAGAATAATGGTTGTTCTATTTATATGAGAGACATGTTTTATGGTCATGCCCCGCTGGTCAATGGTTTATTCTTATTTAATCTCGAACGTGATGTTACACACATTCATAGTGTGAATGCCAAAAGATGTAAGGTTGATAATGATAGTCCCACATACTTGTGGCACTGCCACCTTGGTCACATTGGTGTCAAACGCATGAAGAAACTCCATGTGGATGGACTTTTGGAGTCTCTTGATTATGAATCATTTGACACGTGCGAACCATGCCTCATGGGTAAATGACCAAGACTCCGTTGTCCGAAACAATGGAGCGAGCAACCAACTTATTGGAAATCATACATACTGATGTGTGCGGTCCAATGAGCGTTGAGGCTCACGGTGGCTATCGTTATGTCCTCACCCTCACTGATGACTTAAGTAGATATGGGTATGTCTACTTAATGAAACACAAGTCTGAGACCTTTGAAAAGTTCAAGGAATTTCAGAGTGAGGTTGAGAATCAACGTGACAGGAAAATCAAGTTCTTACGATCAGATCGTGGGGGAGAATATTTGAGTCACGAATTTGGCACGCACTTAAGGGAATGTGGAATAGTTTCACAACTCACGCCGCCTGGAACACCACAGTGTAATGGTGTGTCCGAACGTCGTAATCGCACCCTATTGGATATGGTACGATCTATGATGTCTCTTACCGATCTACCGCTATCATTTTGGGGTTATGCTATAGAGACTGCCGCATTCACTTTAAATAGGGCTCCGTCGAAATCCATTGAGACGACACCGTATGAATTGTGGTTTGGCAAGAAACCTAAGCTGTCATTTCTGAAAGTTTGAGGATGCGATGCTTATGTCAAGAAACTTCAACCTGAAAAGCTCGAACCCAAATCGGAAAAATGCGTCTTCATAGGATACCCTAAAGAAACTGTTGGGTATACCTTCTATCTTAGATCCGAAGGCAAGACCTTTGTTGCCAAGAATGGATCCTTTCTAGAGAAAGAGTTTCTCTCGAAAGAAGTAAGTGGGAGGAAAGTAGAACTTGATGAAGTATTGCCTCTTGAACCGGAGAGTGGCGCAGCTCAAGAAATTGTTCCTGAGGTGTCCGCACCAACTAGGGAGGAAGTTAATGATGATGATCATGAAACTTCAGATCAAGTTGCTACTGAACTTCGAAGGTCCACAAGGACGCATTCCGCATCAGAGTGGTACGGCAACCCTGTCCTGGAAATCATGTTGTTGGACAATGGTAAACCTTCGAACTATGAAGAAGCGATGGCGGGCCCAGATTCCGACAAATGGCTGGAAGCCATGAAATCCGAGATAGGATCCATGTATGAAAATGAAGTATGGACTTTGACTGACTTGCCCGTTGATCGGCGAGCCATAGAAAATAAATGGATCTTTAAGAAGAAGACAGACGTGGATGGTAATGTGACCATCTATAAAGCTCGGCTTGTCACTAAGGGTTATCGACAAGTTCAAGGGGTTGACTACGATGAGACTTTCTCACCCGTAGCGAAGCTGAAGTCCGTCCGAATCATGTTAGCAATTGCCGCATTCTATGATTATGAGATATGGCAAATGGACGTCAAAACGGCATTCCTTAATGGTTTCCTTAAGGAAGAATTGTATATGATGCAGCCGGAAGTTTTTGTCGATCCTAAGAATGCTGACAAGGTATGCAAGCTCCAACGCTCAATCTATGGGCTGGTGCAAGCATCTCGGAGTTGAAACATTCATTTTGATGAGATGATCAAAGTGTATGGGTTTACGCAGACTTATGGAGAAGCCTGCGTTTACAAGAAAGTGAGTGGGAGCTCCGTAGCATTTCTCATATTGTATGTGGATGACATACTATTGATGGGAAATGATATAGAATTCTTGGAAAGCATAAAGGCCTACTTGAACAAGTGTTTTTCAATGAAGGACCTTGGAGAAGCTGCTTATATATTAGGCATCAAGATCTATAGAGATAGATCGAGACGCCTCATTGGTCTTTCACAAAGTACATACCTTGACAAGATATTGAAGAAGTTCAATATGGATCAGTCCAAGAAGGGGTTCTTGCATGTATTGCAAGGTGTGAGATTGAGCATAGCTCAATGCCCGACCACGGCAGAAGATAGAGAAAAGATGAGTGTCGTCCCCTATGCCTCGGCCATAGGGTCTATCATGTATGCCATGCTGTGTACCAGACCTGATGTAAACCTTGCCGTAAGTTTGGTAGGAAGGTACCAAAGTAATCCCGGCATGGAACACTGGACAGCGGTCAAGAATATCCTAAAGTACTTGAAAAGGACTAAGGATATGTTTCTCGTCTATGGAGGTGACGAAGAGCTCGTCGTAAAGGGTTACGTCGATGCTAGCTTCGACACAGATCTGGATGACTCTAAGTCACAAACCGGATACGTGTATATTTTGAATGGTGGGGCAGTCAGCTGGTGCAGTTGCAAGCAAAGCGTCGTGGCGGGATCTACATGTGAAGCGGAGTACATGGCAGCCTCGGAGGCAGCACAAGAAGAAATCTGGGTGAAGGAGTTCATTACCGACCTAGTAGTTCTTCCCAATGCGTCGGGCCCCATGACTCTCTTCTGTGACAACACTAGAGCTATTGCCCTAGCCAAGGAGCCCAGGTTTCACAGGAAGACCAGGCATATCAAGCGTCGCTTCAACTCCATTCGTGAAAATGTTCAAAATGGAGACATAGATATTTGCAAAGTGCAAACGGACCTGAATGTCGCAGATCCGTTGACTAAACCTCTTCCTCGAGCAAAACATGATCAACACCAGAACTCTATGGGTGTTCGATTCATCACAATGTAACTAGATTATTGACTCTAGTGCAAGTGGGAGGCTGTTGGAAATATGCCCTAGAGGCCATAATAAAATGGTTATTATTATATTTCCTTGTTCATGATAATTTTCTATTGTTCATGCTATAATTGTGTTATCCGGAAATCGTAATACATGTGTGAATGTATAGACTACAACATGTCCCTAGTGAGCCTCTAGTTGACTAGCTCGTTGATCAACAGATAGTCATGGTTTCCTGACTATGGACATTAGATGTCATTGATAACGGGATCACATCATTAGAAAAATGATGTGATGGACAAGACCCAATCTTAAGCATAGCACAAGATCGTGTAGTTCGTCTGCTAGAGCTTTTCTAATGTCAAGTATCATTTCCTTAGACCATGAGATCGTGTAACTCCCGGATGCCGTAGGAGTGCTTTGGATATACCAAACGTCACAACGTAACTGGGTGAATATAAAGGTATACTACAGGTATCCCCAAAAGTATCTGTTGGGTTGACACGGATCGAGACTGGGATTTGTCACTCCGTATAACGGAGAGGTATCTCTGGGCCCACTCGGTAATGCATCATCATAATGAACTCAATGTGACCAAGTGTTTGGCCACGGGATCATGCATTACGGTACGAGTAAAGTGACTTGCCGGTAACGAGATTGAACGAGGTATTGGGATACCGACGATCGAATCTCGGGCAAGTAACGTATCGATTGACAAAGGGAATTGAATACGGGATTGATTGAATCCTCGACATCGTGGTTCATCCGATGAGATCATCATGGAACATGTGGGAGCCAACATGGGTATCCAGATCCCGCTATTGGTTATTGACCGGAGAGTCGTCTCGGTCATGTCTGCGTGTCTCCCGAACCCGTAGGGTCTACACACTTAAGGTTCGGTGACGCTAGGGTTGTAGAGATATTAGTATGCGGTAACCCGAAAGTTGTTCGGAGTCCCGGATGAGATCCCGGATGTCACGAGGAGTTCCGGAATGGTCCGGAGGTGAAGATTTATATATAGGAAGTCCAGTTTCGGCCATCGGGAAAGTTTCGGGGGTAATCGGTATTGAACCGGGACCACCGGAAGGGTCCCGAGGGTCCACCGGGTGGGGCCACCTATCCCGGAGGGCCCCATGGGCTGAAGTGGGAGGGGAACCAGCCCCTGGTCGGCTGGTGCGCCCCCCATGGGCCTCCCCCTGCGCCTAGGGTTGGAAACCCTAGGGTGGGGGCGCCCCACTTGGCTTGGGGGGCAAGTCCCCCTTGGCCGCCGCCCCCCCTTGGAGATCCCATCTCCTAGGGCCGGCGCCCCCCCCTAGGGGCTCTATATATAGTGGGGGGAGGGAGGGCAGCCGCACCCAAGTCCCTGGCGCCTGCCTCTCCCCCCGTGACACCTCTCCCTCTCGTTGGTGCTTGGCGAAGCCCTGCCGAGATCACCGCTACTTCCACCACCATGCCGTCGTGCTGCTGGATCTCCATCAACCTCTCCTTCCCTTGTTGGATCAAGAAGGAGGAGACGTCTTCCCAACCGTACGTGTGTTGAACGCGGAGGTTGCGTCCGTTCGGCGCTCGATCATCGGTGATTTGGATCACTACGAGTACGACTCCATCAACCCCATTCTCTTGAACGCTTCCGCTCGCGATCTACAAGGGTATGTAGATGCACTCCCCTCTCCCTCGTTTCTGGATGACTCCATATATTGATCTTGGTGATGCGTAGAAAATTTTAAAATTCTGCTACATTCCCCAACAGATGTCGCGTCCCATCTTAATACCTTCGTGGAATTATGTGATATGCAAAAGGAAAAAGATGTGGAGAATGATATTGTGAAGATGAAATTATTTCCGTTTTCTTTGTGTGATTCTGCAAAATTTTGGTTTTCTTCTTTTCCTTGCAATAGTATCGATTCTTGGAATAAGTGCAAAGATGCTTTTATCACTAAGTATTTTCCGCCCGCAAATATTATTTCCCTTAGAACCCAGATCATGAATTTCAAGCAACTTGAACATGAGCATGTTGCAAAATCTTGGGAAAGGATGAAAATGATGCTAAGGAATTGCCCAACTCATGGGTTAAATCTTTGGATGATCATACAAAAATTTTATGCGGGGTTGAATTTTGTTTCTCGTAATATTTTAGATTCCGCCGCGGGTGGTACTTTTATGGAGATTACTTTGGGTGAAGCCACTAAATTGCTTGATAATATTATCGCAAATTATTCACAATGGCATACCGAAAGAGCTCCTACTAGTAAAAAGTTAATTCGGTTGAAGAAATTTCTTCTTTGAGTGAAAAAGTTGATGCTCTTATGAAATTGGTTGTTAGTAAAAGTGTTCCTATTGATTTCAATGATATGCCTTTGTCTACTTTGATTGAGCAAAATAGTGATGCCGTAGATGTGAATTTTATTTCTCGAAATAATTTCAATAACAATGCTTATAGAGGTAATTTTAATCCTAGGTCTTTTCCTAGTAATTCCTCTAATAATTATGGTAATTCCCATGGAAATCAATCTTATAAAAATAATAGGAACGCCTCTGATCTTGATAACAGTATTAAATAATTTATCAACACTCAAAAAAATTCAACACTACCACAGAAAAAAGTTGAATAAGATTGATGGTTTGTCTAGAAGTGTTGATAGAATTTCTCATGATGTAGAAAATCTCAAGATGAAAATTTTTGTACCTAAGGTTGACGAATCAATTAAAGCTCTCTATGTTTCTATGTATGAAAGTAAGAAAAGAACCGCTATGCTTAGAGCTAAAAGAGAATTTTTAGAAAAAGTGTTTTCTAGTGATTACTTTTGCAAAAGTGATGAAGATCTTAAAATGCTTGGTGTTTCTTCTATTGATTCCTTGTTTAGTAAAGTTAAGACTGATGAAAAAGGGACCGGAGAAGAGTCAACTTTAGTTAGAAGGCTTCCCGATAATTCGGAGGGTGAAAATCTTGTTGAGAAAATTGATAAAAGTGGGTTTGAAGAGGTCAAAACTTTAACTAGTGATGTGCCCACTCTTTTGGATTACAAAGACTTTAATTATGATAGTTGCTCTTTGATTTATTGTATTTCTTTGTTTCAATCCATCATAAATTCACCCCATGCTTATGAACAAAATAAAGCTTTTACTACACATATTGTTGATGCTATGATGAAAGCTTTAGAAGAAAAGTTGGAATTAGAAGTTTCAATTCCTAGAAAATTGCATGATGAATGGGAACCTACTATCAAAGTCAAGATTAAAAATTATGAGTGTTTTGTTTTGTGTGACTTGGGTGCTAGTGCTGAAATCTTTATGTGATGTGCTTGGTCTTACCGATATTGAAGAATGTTCTTTAAATTTACATTTGGTGGATTCTACTATTAAAAATCCTATGGGAAGAATTAATGATGTTATTATTCTTGAAAATAGGAATTATGTTCCCATATATTTTATTGTCCTTGATATTGATTGCAATCCGTCTTGTCCAATTATTCTTGATAGACCGTTTTTATGCACTATCGGTGCCGTGATTGATATGAAGGAAGGCAATATTAAGTTCCAATTTCCACTAAGGAATGGTATGAAACACTTCCCTAGAACAAGAATTAGGCCACCATATGAATCAATCATGAGGGCATCTTATGGATCTAGAACCAAAGATGACAAAACTTAGATCCTTGCTTTATGCCTAGCTAGTGGCGTGAAATAATAGCGCTTGTTGGGAGGCAACCCAATGAATAAATTTTATTTTTTGCTTTTTGCTTCCTGTTTTTGAGTGTTAGAACAATTATGCTACTGTTATGATTGTGGTTTAATTGGTGTTTGTGCCAAGTAAAGCCTTTAGGATCTTCTTGGGTGATAGTTGTTTGATCTTGCTGAAAAACAGAAACTTTTGCGCTCACAAAAATAATTTTAATTTTTAAACAGAGAACGACAAAATACCAATTATTCTTGAAGAAGATTAAAGTACAAATTTCCCAGGTCTTCATAATTTTTAAGATTTTTTGGAGTTATAGAAGTATTCAAAATATCCAGATTGCTACAGACTGTTCTGTTTTTGACAGATTCTGTTTTCTTTGCGTCGTGTGCTTGTTTTGATGATTCTATGGTTTTCTTTGATGAATTTTTGCCATAGAAAAGTTGGAATATAGTAGATATAATGCAAGAATAAAATATGAATTGGTTTTCTACATCACTTATAGTAGTGATTTGTTTTCTTATACTAACGGATCTCACTGAGGCTTTGTTGAGTTTTGTGTGATTGAAGTTTTCAAGTTTTGGGTTATCTTACGATGGATGAAGGAATAAGGAGTAAGAAGAGCCTAAGCTTGGGGATGCCCCGGCATCCCCCGCTACTATCCAAAGAGAAGAAAGCAACTAATCTTGGGGATGCCCCGAGTGGCATCCCCTCTTTCTTCTAACAACCATCGGTATTTTACTCAAGTCTAACTTTTTATTCATCACATACTATGTGTTTTGCTTGGAGCGTCTTGTGTAATATGAGTCTTTGCTTTTTGTTTTTAGTCTTGATCCCTTGCTGGACACACCTATTTGAGAGAACCAAAAATATGCCATGACTTGCTAGAATTGCTCTCTATGCTTCACTTAAATTTTTATGAGCTATGGATTTGCTCTAAGTGCTTCACTTATATCTTTTTGAGCACGGTGTGCTTTAGGATTTTTGAAAAAATGCTCTCTTGCTTCACTTAGATTTATTTGAGATTTAGTAAAATTTTCAAGAAATTCTCTCTTGCTTCACTTAATTTAATCTGAGAGAAAGAAGTATTATGCTCATGATCTTCACTTATATTTGTTTGAGCTTATCAAAAGCAACACATGAAAATTAGTCCCAAAGTGATAGATATCCAATAGGGATATAATAAAAACTTTCATGAAGATCATTGGACAAAATAAACTTGATTCTTAGTAATAGTTTTGAGATATGAGGATGTGATATGTGAGTCGTGTTGATGAGTAATTATGCTTCAGTAAGAATATTGGTGTTAAGGTTTGTGATTTCCTATGCAAGCACGAAAGTCAATGGTTGTGCAATGAAATTACATCCTACTTGTGGTGCATTATTCGGTGTTAATTATGCTTAATGCTTGCTTATGAGATAATTCGTTTCTTGGTTGGTCGCTTCTCAATCATTTGCTAGCCTTCATTTTGCACTAAGTATGATCACTACTTGTGCTTTCAAAACCCTTTAAACCAGTTTTGCCACATGTGTCCACTATATCTACCTATATGTGGTATTCTTTTGTCGTTCTAAGCAAATTTGTATGTGCCATCTCTAATATTCAAAATATATTTCTCTTTTGTGTGCTCGTACCGCTCGCGAGGCGGTGAGGGGTGGCTAATATTTTCCATGCCAGATGTGTTATTCTCACAATGAGTGTTTATTCACTTGTCATTGCATGAGAGTAAGGCAAAGCTATTAGGGATGCCCAGTCCTGAAACGAAAAATGAATTTATTTTATGTTGTCAAATAATAAATTCCTTGAAAAGTGTTGGTATGAGAGGCACCCATGGATACGGTTAGCCATGGAAAGTGAAAGTATGGTGCAAAAAGGAATAAACTTTATTTTCTATTTGGGAGCCGCCTATGATATATCTAGCATGGAAAGTGTTGGGAACTCTAAGTCGTTTTCGTTGGTGGGAAAAGTATGCCTCTCAAAATTTTGTTTTTTTCTCTCAATTTTCTCTTTGATCTCTGGCACCTCTACAAATCCCTACTTCCATCTGCGAAGGGCCTTTCTTTTACTTTATGCAATTTTTATTTTAAATTTGAGTCTCCATCTAGGGGGCACTATGATTGTACTTGAGCAGTGGGTGTCATTAATATGCGAGTGTGTTTCATGAATGGATCAATGATTGAGCATGATGGGCGAGGGATAGCTTATTTTAGCGTTGATATTTTGAAAGACATGGTTGCTTGTTGGTATGCTTGAGTATTTAAGTTCTCCTGTCAAAACTAGACTATTGCTTTGAATAATATAAAAGTCCAAATGTCCATGCTATAAAAAAAATAATATGATATGACATGTTAGGTAGCATTCCATATCAAAAAATTTATTTTTATCATTTACCTACTCGAGGGTGAGCAGTAATTAAGCTTGGGGATGCTGATACATCTCCAACGTATCTATAATTTTTTTTATTCCATGTTGTTATATTATCAATCTTGTATGTTTTATAGTCATTTTATATCATTTTTGGTAATAACCTATTGACATAGTGCCCAAGTGTCAGTTGCTGTTTTTTCATGTTTTTTACATCACAGGTAATCAATATCAAACGGAGTCCAAACACAGCGAAACTTTTTGTGGATTATTTTGGACCAAAAGACACCCAATGAGCCGGAGAAGCGCCTGGGGGTGCTCTGAGGGGAGCACAACCCACCAGGACGCGCCTGGGGCCCACCAGGGCCCCCGGGCGCGCCCTGGTGGGTTGTGTCCACCTCGAGTGCCCCCTGGACTGCCTCTTTGCTCTATAAACACCCCAATATTCCAGAAACCCTAGGGGAGTCGACGAAAATCAATTCCAGCCGCCGTAGAGTCCGGAACCACCAGATCCAATCTAGACACCATCACGGAGGTGTTCACCACTTCCATTGGTGCCTCTCCGATGATGCGTGATTAGTTCTTTGTAGACCTTCGGGTCCGTAGTTAGTAGCTAGATGGCTTCCTCTCTCTCGTTTGATTCTTAATACAATGGTCTCTTGGAGATCCATGTGATGTAACTCTTTTGCGGTGTGTTTGTTGGGATCCGATGAACTTTGAGTTTATGATCAGATCTATCTCTTTTTATCCATGAAAGTTATTTGAGTTTCTTTGATCTCTTATATGCATGATTGCTTATAGCCTCGTATTTCTTCTCTGATATTTGGGTTTTGTTTGGCCAACTTGATCTATTTATCTTGCAATGGGAAGAGGTGCTTTGTAGTGGGTTCGATCTTACAGTGCTTGATCCCAGTGACAGAAGGGGAACCGACACGTATGTATTGTTGCTAATAAGGATAGAACGATGGGGTCTATTTCTACATAAATAGATCTTGTCTGCATCATGTCATCGTTCTTATTGCATTACTCTGTTTCTCCATGAACTTAATACACTAGATGCATGCTGGATAGCGGTCGATGTGTGGAGTAATAGTAGTAGATGCAGGCAGGAGTTGGTCTACTAATCTTGGACGTGATGCCTATGAAAGTATCATTGCCTGGATATCGTCATGATTATTTGAAGTTCTATCAATTGCCCAACAGTAATTTGTTTATCCACCGTTTGCTATTTTTCTCGAGAGAAGCCACTAGTGAAACCTACGGCCCCCGGGTCTCTTTCACATATTATTTGCCTTTGCGATCTATTTTATTTGCCTTTTATTTTTAAATCTATTAAAACAAAAATACAAAAATACCTTGCTGCAATTTACTTTATTTAGCGTTCGATCTATCAATATTTACAACTCTCTCACGTCTGTTTGCCAATTTGTGGCACCATTACCCGAAAGGGATTGACAACCCCTTTTACATGTCGGGTTGCGAGTATTTGTTATTTCTGCGCAGGTGCTATTTACGTAGTGTTGCTTGGTTCTCCTACTGGTTTGATAACCTTGGTTTCATCACTGAGGGAAATATCTACCGTCGTTGTGTTGCATCATCCCTTCCTCTTTGGGGAAATACCGACGTAGCTTCAAGCCACATCACCGGCCAAGTCAAGTCAGGCCACGTTGTATAAGTGGTGATATTGACATACTCACTCATGACAGCAGCAACTTCTTCAGCTAAGCACGGAGAACATTATCATCTAAAGAATAATCATTTGTTGGATCTACCACGAGCTACTTATTTTTCTTGTTGGGTGCTAATTTCTTCTGCGTGGAAGAACCTAAGGCATTTTTGTCGTGCTTGCACTTGGAACGGCCTTCATTAAGACCAAAGGCTTTGCGCTTTTTCAATGTCTTGATGCATCAACTTCACATTTTTAGCATGCTTGGCATCTTCCTTGAATTTCTTTTCAGCTCGAATCTCAACATTCTTGATGCGTCGAGCAAGCTCATGGGGATAATCAACTGGGCGCTTGAGCGAGGATTCATGAGCATCCAAGGAGGTGGAGGACGTTCATTTGCATCATTTGTTCTCAGTAGCCAAAGAGCATGAAAATCTCCCCAAGGTGGATGAAATGCGAAATTCTTATTGAACCAAGGATGCACAGGCTTGTATTGGAACCATTTGGTGACTCAATATCTTCGAATCTTCTAAAGTCTTCACTTCTTTGTTCTACTTGTGTCACCAGAGTTTGTATTGTATCAGTCACGAGACATCAGTTCTGTTAAGTTGGTATATGGTATCCGACCACCCCGTTTCTTCTTTGGGGGACTTTCTGCATCATCTTTATCAGCTGGCTCTTTAGATCTCTTTGGCTTGGAAATTGAGGGGGCTACCGTTGGGCCTGGCACATTTGATGCCTTTGATTCATCTGTTGTGCACATAACAGTGTCTTCCGCTCTATCATTTTGACCAGCAGGCTTGGCAGAGCCTTCGATAAAATCCATTGCCCTATGAATATGGAGAGATGCGAGGGAAAATAGGGACAGGGTTACGAATGTGCACATAGACAAATTTTTACGAAAATCGTTTCCCCGAGAGATTAGACTTAGGCCTTGAGTTAGATTTCAGTTGAATGAAATCCCATAGGTTTCATGCTAGTGCATCTGAAGACAAATGCACTAAGACGAATACTATCTATTTTGAACTACTTAAGTAGAACACAAACCCTAGATCTAGAATTAGATGCAAGAAGGAAGTACAAACCGCATCCAAAAATTCACCCTAAGTAATATGGATCTGAAAAATATGGTAAATTCCAGGGAAAATACCACGGACAAACTTGAGCGAGAACAGATAGAAGCACAAGTTTGAGGTTGCACGTACCCTAACTCGGTGACGAGGAGCAACTAGGGCGACGCGGGGAAGGGGAATGACCGCAGAGGCGACATGTCGACTCTGGCTGGGCTCCACAACTCATAGCCCTTGCAGGGTTACGGTCTAGCATGAAAAGTCTTCTCCTGCAACTGGCCACGTGCAAGGCCAGGTGAGTACTTTGAATGTACTTACAAGACAACCAAATACATATCATCCAAACAAGCATATGACCAAGCAAGTCCAATGCTCATACTTGAATTTATCTCATGGCAATGGATAAGCATGGCATGATATTATCAAGGAACATGGATCAAGAAAATCTTTAACATATCATGGCATATCATGGAATATCATGGCATGGCATAGTTGTATCTGCAAGACATGGATATATGCATGAAACTAGGCTGAAAAGTAAACTACACTGACCTCCCGTGAAGAGTTAAAGTAATATGTTGTTCATTAATCAATTTCACTGCCCCTGCCCCTCTGGGCTAGCTCATGACTCACCGAGATCTCATCTCGGGATCATGTCAGAACAACACCGTGACTTCTCATGATTATCTCATAGTCCAAGTTACCACATTCTTTATAGCACATTCTTTATCAAAATAATTATATCAAGTTTATCCTCCATAACGACAAATACCCGGTGTGACCTAGTACAAATTGTGTCCACAACCAAGGGCGCAGCTATCGATAGATTATACACTCTGCAAAGGTTAGCACACTGTACCCACACCATGGAACTCATGGCCTCGTGCTCCCATTCGGGTGGACCAACGATGTTCCAACAAAACCAATCTATTGCATGACACTCTCTCGGCCTCTCTGACAAACTCCCCTTTGGGCTATGTCATCGGTGGCCTTGATGTCAACTCGTGACATCCGCCACCTTTGTGGCCGCCACCGTTGTGGCCAAACAAAAACGATCCCAAACGGGGACATGAGCTCAATACCAAAACCGGGCGCACAAGGTTATGACCGCCTACCGGGCCAGGGTAGCGCGAGCACATAACCTTCCCTAGTAGGCAGCACCAGCGAGAGGCATGACAATAGACCGAACTAGGGCCTCCCCATCCAGGCAAATGTCGCTCCGCTGTAAAAGCTCGGTTCGATGGCACTATGACTTGATCCCATCGATAACGGAGGAGGTTTGTTATTGAAGTTTAACTTAACATCTCCATCATCTTATCATATCATCAAAAGTTATGAACATGAATATTACAAATACATTGATGAGCAATTATTACCAAATTTCTCAAGTGAAAAACATAGCATATGAGGCAACGCAACACATGATAAAACATATCAACAATGCAACAAAACCATAATAGTATTGATAACCATGACATGATACTAAATGAAGGTATCAACATGATATTGTCAATACAGATATTATAGCTAACGTGGCAACATATAGTACAAAGTTAAATCATGGCATGGCATGGCAAGCAATACGAACATATAACACAGATGGTATAAATGCAGACGGAAACATGATATGAATATATTGTCGCTACACACACAGGGTTCAAGTAAAGTCAACATGCAAGTTTGGGGCTCATGATAAGAGGTTGGCTTGCCTTGGGGTGGACGAATGCATCGGATGCAAATGCGACAATCCACAAGATACGACTCGTCGGAACCAGTGTTCTCGAGAGGGGCCTAGAATAAAAGAAGGGAAAAATGGCATTTTCAACATGTGACAACATTATGAAAATGGCACCATCGGAACGGGCTTGACGAACTGAGAATGTGGGTTTTGGAATTACCTCAATCGGAGTTACGGTCGCGATAATACGGTCGTTTGTTCGTTAAGCGGAAATCAGACAAAATATGTCTGTTTCTATCCTTAACGCGCGAACACTAACAATGTAACTATTTCGCCGGTGGGCTGGGTTGAAAGCGCATTTCCGAAAATACGCCTCCGCACAGAGAAAGCGCATTCTCGCACGAGGTCGTGGCATAGTACGTTTGCTCAAGTGGAAAGCGTATCTGGTGAAATACGCCTTCACTTAAACTGGTCAACGGGCCCGCCAGGTCAGTGCTGTGGCAATGACACGCGGAGCCCACCGCGACATCTCTCCCCTCCTTCCTCATCTACTTCTTGCTCTCGACCAAAGGCAGAGGGGTTGCGGTTGCCGACGCACCGATGACTGGCAGCGTGGAAGGGCTGCCCCGACGCACGCAGGAGCTCTGCCGCTCCACGCCGCGCTCGTGGGTGGCCGCGAGGTTGCTCGAGGCGGCCTGCAGCGCCAGCGCCGCGGTTCGGGCGCCACGGCCAGAGTACAACAAGGGAGGGGTGGCGCCGGCAGGGCTCCCCGAAGTAACGAAGGGGGCAACGGTCTGCGTGCGTCGAGGGAGGGGTAAGGGATTCGAGCATGGACTGGCCAAGGGGATCAGTGGCTGCAATCTCCGGCAATGGAGGGGGAAAAGGGGAACTCTGAGGCTCGGGGAGGCCTGTGGGTGGTGAGAGAGGGCTCGGGACACGCTAAAGTAGCCGCGGGGAAGGCTCGGGAAGGGGGGCTGGCACGAAGCTTGGCAATGTGGCGACGCTCCGGCGAAGCATCCGACGTCGGCACGCGCGAACAGAGGCTAGGGGACGGGGAAGGGAGGTGACTAAGCGACGCGGGGCGAGGTCGTGACACACCATGGCGAGTTGGGCCACTGGGGAGGGGCCTCCCGCGGGTCCAATGCACAGTGCACTCTCACTGCATGCAACACGTGCGCTCTACACGTGGTCACTATGTGGCGGGTTAGGCACTGCCCCATTAACTGCTCGGTGCAAAGAAACAACATCCATGGCCCACTATGTGATTGCACGGTGCACAAACCTTAATCAGCAGCAAAGTGTTTGATTGAAGGTGCGAGTAATGCACATCTCCATTTTGCCTGAAATTTGGGTGAGGGTGGTCATCTACTAAGGTTATCATTGTGGCAAAATCTCAGCTCCAAAAGATGAGGCTAGCTGGTACTTCGTTTGCAAAGTGACCAACTGGCCAGAAATGCAAATGAGGATGCTGGGTAAGAATGGCTAGGTGGAATTGGCTGAAATTTGGTGGAGACCAATGATGTAATCTTGAGAATGATATGGTATAATTGCAGCTCATTTGGATGCTCTATGAAGGTACTTCCTTCACAAAGCTAGGAGCTGAACATAAACTTGAGAAAATTACAAGGGGAGATTGGATAAATGGGTTGAGCTGATTTTTGGTTTGCAGTAGTAATATATCAATATGAACTACCCTGCAAAATTTCAGCTCAATTGGATTGAAGAATCAAGCACTTCCTTCACAAAGTTTCAGACAACGCAGAAACTTGTATTGGATCATGTGCTCAAATTTTGAATTGTTTGGATGGAAATGGTGAAGATATAGCAAGTAGAAGGTCCACAAATTATTCGGGAATTTTCCTGGTTACCAAAATGGTAGTTCTTTTGGAAAGTGGCAGATAGACAATATTGGCCTTGTCAACGGAAAATCAAATTTTCCTTAATTAAATTTGGCCAATATTTTTACCCGAGCTTGGAATAGGCATCAAGATCATCTCCATAAATTCTCATGAAATTTAGAGATGTCTAGCTATGCCTCTGGATTTAATTCCTCAGAAAGACAGGAAAATGAATTAATCCCAGATGAAAAATATTGCATATGACTTGGCAATATTTTTGCATATCCAGGGTGGAGGATTAACAGAGCAAAAGAAAGGACGGCTCCTTTGTAATATCAAAGGCAGGATTTCAAATTCCAAATTCTGGAATTAGGGTTTGGATGGGTTTTGGGATGATGGAGATGGGGTCTTGGCTAGCATCAAAGACATGGGCAAGGCTCTGAAAAGATGAAAATTGCATGAATTCACTCGATCATCCAGAAAACTCCGGAGAAAGATTTGGAAAAAGAAAGCTAGGAAAGAATAACAGCACAAAAATTGAACCCAATTTTTGGGGTGTTACAACATTTCACTCCGAAAAACAAATACCTGAATAATAGCTATGAGTGAAATGCATAGGGGAGGGGACATAATCCAAATAGCAAAGAGAAATATGAGAGAAAATATCATATATAATTGAGAACCAAATAGAAATGTTGGTGGCGTGACCCACCATATAAGAACTATGCGACCAGGGCATCGCACAATTTGTCATGGCACGCTAATATCGAATTCTTCGTTAATGTATTCACTCTCTGGTAGAAATTTTCACTTTGTCGAAATTTTCAAGCTCTTCGAGTGTTGTGCACCAATTCCTTCTGAGATGTGGAAGTGTTGGTACGGTAAAATTCCACAAAGAGCAGTAAGCTGACAAAATTTTCAAGCTCTTTGAGTGTTGCACCCATTCCTTCTAAGATGTGGAAGTGTGGGTACTACAATACTCATTCCTTCTAAAATGTGGAAGTGTGGGTACTTCTTACCTGAGGAGTAAGTTGACACGAAAAATAAGCTTGGACTAGAACTGAGAAGTACCAGAAGACCACAGTCGGCCGACTCCGACAGCTTCAAAAAGCCACACAACATTAAAAAGCAAGCCCAAACAAAGAATACGTGGTCCACTCTTTTAAGCATTGTTTGTTAGACTCTATTTTTCATATGCTTTGCTTGCCTTCTTTGTTGCTTATTGATAATCATGTATGAACCAGACACCCTCCAATGATATGTCACGATACGATGTTCGTTCCGCATACAATCACATAGGTTAATGATGTAGTTGGAGCAGACCCGGTTGTACAGCCATCAACATGGCATGCACGTGCAAGTCAAGCAAACAACCCACGGAACCAAAACCCACAAGCTCCTCCATGGCCAAGCCCACATCCGCCCATGAGCCGGCGAGAGGATCTCCCGTTGCGACCATGTCGACAAGGCAATTACAGAGCTTAAAAGCTAAGCAATACATCATGTGGAATTAGAAAGAACAAATAATAGCAGCCAATACACGTCCATCATAAAATTTCAAGTCAGTGAGAGGTCGGCCCGCATCAACAAATCTGACTATTACACATCACATATACAATAGCGTCCTGGTTTGGCACCGGCGATCCACACATTGGTGGGCGTGTGCCTTGCTCGGGCATGTCACTGAGTGTGAGGCTGCTCGGAATTGTCGGTAGCCTACCCTACCTCTCGTGTGATGCATCATCTGCTGGAGAGCGGTTGCTCGGGCCTTCCAACCAACCACTTAATCCTTTTCCATGTCGGCCCTCCTTGTTCGTCCTATTGTTCAATACCGCCGACCAAACTATTCAGAATGTATGGACTTAGAACCCGTGGCATGGGCCCTACGGTGCACTTGGTTTCTCGCGTCGGTCTGCCCGGGAGCTCGAGTGGAGCCCCGTGACATGACCCCAAGGACAAGCCACTCACCAATCCTCTCACCATCCACCCACAATTCCCGAACACAATATACCCGCATGGATCTCAATTTCGAACAGATAAATTCTATCGCAGCAAGAAGACACACAAAAACAAAATGCATGGATATCAACATGAAGAGAACAAACTACGCTACACACGCAAATTAAACGAGCAAACCTCGGTGCAACAAAGACGAAAGACGACGACGGACGGTGCACTCAACCGAGCGACAACATCATTGAATCCTCCAGGCGCACGAAGCAACCAAACCTGCCGAAGAAACAAGGATCGGGCACACCCACTTTGTTAAGAGCACACGAAAATGACCAAAGAAATGGCTCACCTAGAATTCATATATGCTCCAAAAACCACCTCAACCGAAGCACGCGAAGGAGGTCGCGGTACCCTAAGAGGCAAAGCTCGAAAAACTTCCGGCCACCGTCGCCCACCTCGAGAGGCTGGCAGTGGCCGTGTGGACAAAAAGAGGAGTCACGCTCAAACCACCAACAAACGGGCCGACAAAGAAACTCAAGAAGTCGCTTCCCTAAGAGTTGTTTATTTTATTTTTAGTGTTCATTTCATCCAAAGATATTATTTTCGTCCTCTTCTTGTAGACGATGTTGCGCATGTGTTTTATTTGGACCAATACGTTTTGGCTACCATAATGTGGAACAAAACTCAAGCCCTTCAAATAGAACAAAAGCAGCATAAGTTTTGCAGCAACGGGGCAGACAATTAAGCGGCACTGTCTATCAAAATAGTGAGACATGCACAAACAACAGATAAACTGGAATTAATATAGACACAATAACATCAATCAATCAGCAATCCGTAATAGCCCCATCTCAGATCCACAGAGTCAGCTGTGTTGACTGACTACACGGAACTCTGAGGCCTATATAACGATGAGAAAGAATGACAACAATACTCTGGTGACCAGATAGAGATGATCTTGGCGTCAGGGGAAAGGAGAAGGTACAGCAGATGGAGAGCAGAAGCTGGAGACTGAGATCATCTATCTCATGAACGGGTGCCTTCTCGCCCCTCTTTCATTCACCTGAAGCTGTGGTGACTTGGGCCTGGTCACCTGCTTCGTCGACCTTTGTGGACGGAACGGCCTGTCGAACTTTGGGAGGGGCCGTGCTTGTGGCACCAAGGTCCTCCTCAGCTGCTTCAGCGCCTTCTCTTCCTCGATCTTCACACACACATTACATATACAGAAGTTGGTTAGTCGCTATGGTACAACACAAGAAAAAAAAAAGGCTGACGAACAGGCAAGGATGCGTCGCGTGTATGTATGTACCTTCTGTGCAAATTCGTTTTCCTCTCGCAACCTCTTGTAAGTGATCTCCTTCTCCTTCACCTGCATCACAATGAAATGCTCCATAAACCCTCCTTCCTACAAAGCTACTCCCTCTGTCCCAAAATATAAGAACGTTTTTAATACTACACTAGTATCAAAAACGTTCTTATATTATGGGACAGAGGGAGTAGTTCATTTCAGAGGTATAGTAGTATAGAAGGAGCAAAAGCAGGCAAAATTACTGACTCTGTTATCAAATTCTGATCTTTGAACCGCCCTCTCATCAACATGCAGTTCAAACTGTTGCACTTCAGTAAGAGGCTTTCGCTCCTTCTGTGGAAGAGGAATAGGATCCCTGCAACCAAATTAAAAGTCGTAAGACAAGAGATCGTGTGATGTGTATCATAAATTCTCCTCTGAGCCTCTTCCCAGATAAAACATAAATCAAGAGGTCGTACGTAGGACAAGGGGTTGCATATGCTACTTACTCTTTCAGTATCGGTTGTGCCCTGACAATTCTCCTCTGAGCCTCTTCCCTCGCCATCCTCTCTCTTTCTTCCATTAGCCTTTGCTGCTCCACTTCATGTCTCACCAAGCTCTCCAGCTGAAAACCTTCTGGCCTCGTGCATGGTTTCGGTTCAGGCTTTGGTGGCACCTGAGTGGAAAATGTCAAGAGATGGCCTGGGACCAGGATATGTTCAGCATATATCTATCACTTTGCACGTACCACTGGATAGTCTGTGGTGTAAGGATAGGGATTAGCCTTGAATTTCCGGGCCTTCTCTTCCTCTAGCTTCTTCTGCAACAGTTGTGCCTCTAGTTGCCTCTCCTTGTCATGCCCTCTTTCCTGTAAACATGGGTACAGTGTTATTCGCTTGCAGCAAAGATGGGCAAGAAAGTATAAACACATTTCACATACATCTGTATGTAGATTGAAAGGGTTGGGTATCGTCAGTCTCGGCATATCTTTCTTGTCATGGTAGGAAGAAGATTCAGAGTACAGAGAAAGCTGCAAAAAAAGGACAACAGATTTAAAAAGGTGAAAAGGTTGCTGACAACACTACTTGGTTTACTTCAGCACACACCTTGTCGAGAAGATCCGCAACTGCAGCAGGTCCCAAGCGGTCGTCAGTACAAAAATGGAACTCCTTGGGCTCTGTTGCCTGGGCCTTCGGGTGGGCAAAAACACCAATATCACCCTTGCTCTCAAGAATCTGCATGGAATGATGTTCAGGCTAATTTTCCAAAGCATTATATAGTTGAATGTATATAAGCTTGAAATGTACAAGACCTTTTTGTTCAGTGGCTTGGCCTTGAACTTGGGGGCTTTCTCCAATTCCTCTAGTTCCAATTCCTGAGTACTTTTCACCCTGTTAAAGCTCATGTTAGAGTCGAATTTACAAGGTTGCAGCACAGTAAAAGTGATTATTGTTTCCTCAATAAATGTACCTTGATGGCCTTGCGCGCAGTGCTGTCTCAAGTTGTGGGGGTTTCGCTTCAGCAAGTTTAAGTGGCTTACTACCCTGACTCTATAAGATGTATACTTTCAGTCATTGCCACAATCAACAACATAACGTGGCAAAACCAGGTGCTAGTATGCTTACCCGCATAGTTCCTACAGAAGAAGCTTCTGAACATGTGTCAGCATGTCGAGACGCTCTTTCCATTGTTTTAAGGTGAAACTCCTATAGTCAATGCAAAGGCGTGACTTAATTAGTGGACGATCACTCGGCGAATTTGTTATGACAGTCAAATACGTACATTGAATTCAGGGAGCTGTGGAGCTGTCCTTGGAAGAGGAGGGAAAGACGGAGCTTCGGCTATCTAAAAGCAGAAGCAAGAAATTAGTTAGGCTTCATCCCCTGAAGCATGCAATTCATTTAGTTAAACAGAAACACAGGAAATTTTCCCACCTTTTTGTTAAATGGCCGTGCTCTGAACTTTGGGATCTTGGCCAGCATTTCCTCCTCTAGTTCTGAAGAGCTTTTCATTCTGACTGCTCGGACCCTGTGGGTAGTCTGAAACTCAGGTTCCTTTGGCCTTGTTAGCATAAGTTTGGGCCTTCTCTGTGAGGCAGTTGCTGCATCCTCCTGCATGGTTAATCCAAATTATAATATATTTTTCATGGACAAGTATTAAGATGTAATAAATGCGGCAATTCATCAAACTCTGGATTGCTAGTGGAGATATCCATATCATGGCACCAAGAAAAATAAATTAAACAACGGCAATTCACAGTGAGCATACAAACTGTAATATGGATGTAAAGCTCCTAGTCAACTGCTAATACCGTTTTCATCATCAAATATTCACAGATTGATGATAAAGGTAATGATTCTTTTTTATCAAACTCCGAAAAGCTCCTAGTCAACTGCTAATAAATGCGGCAATTCATCAAACTCTGGATTGCTAGTGGAGATATCCATATCATGGCACCAAGAAAAATAAATTAAACAACGGCAATTCACAGTGAGCATACAAACTGTAATATGGATGTAAAGCTCCTAGTCAACTGCTAATACCGTTTTCATCATCAAATATTCACAGATTGATGATAAAGGTAATGATTCTTTTTTATCAAACTCCGAAAAGCTCCTAGTCAACTGCTAATACCGTTTTCATCATCAAATATTCACAGATTGATGATAAAGGTAATGATTCTTTTTTATCAAACTCCGAACTGCTATCAGCCCCAAGAATAACAAAAATTAAGCAACGTACACCCACACGATATGTGGAAAGGACTACTTAAACTTACAATAGACATTGTTCTGCAATATGAATTAAACAACAACAATTCACAATGAGCATTATGAATTACAATAGACATTGTTCTGCAATATGAATTAAACAACAACAAACTCCTAGTCAACTACTAATACCGTTTTCATCATCAAATATTCACAGATTGATGATAAAGGTAAGATTTTTTTTTTTTACCAAACTTCGAACTGCTATCATGTGCCAATAATAACAAAAATTAAGCAACATACACCCACACGATATGTGGACAGGAATACTTAAACTTACATTAGACATTGATCTGCTGTAGTGGCTGCCCAAATCTCTAGTCCCTGACTCAAACTTCTTGACCATTTCAGCTGCCGAAATATATGGAGTCACTGTCACTTCCTGAAAAACGGGCAACAATTACAGTAAGTACAAGTTCACAAGATAATAAAATGACATTACACCTGCAGTTTCATATCTCTCCCCACTACACAACAAAATGAACTTTATTTAGAGTCAGAAGAAGATGTCGCCACCTTCAGAGAGTGGGCGTCGTCATGGCGGTGCCTCATGGAAGACTGTACCACCTCGGTGCTTCCTGATAAACTACATCTTCCTTTGTGAAGCAGCACCCGGGACTTGACGTTCAATATCTGGTCATCGCAATGATTTATAAGTTCACAGTACATGGACAAGTTCTACCAGTAATATAAGTTCCTGCTATACCTGTCTTGTACTTCCATCATCTAGTTTTTGCCTCTTCACAGCCTGATTTTCTTGCCTGATATCATTTGCAGCAGCAGCTGCCTTTCCGGCCACCGCATCACGAGCCCCCCTAAGAACCAACAACCCAGAACATCGTTAAGCGAACCATCTCAAACTTTGGAAAACGGTATCAATATCTACGAGTCAGCATGCATATATTTCTCCTACTTGATCGCGCTCTTCTTCTTTAATGCCAGCGAGGACTGCTTCAGATTAGACGGTTGCACGGTCTTTGAGCGAGTGGATGAGCTCCCCTGCACCTTGGGACTGCACGCTTCAGCCTTCACTGTTGACTTGGCACGAGTGGTCGCAGCAGTGGTAACTTCCGCAGGTGGAGGCGGCCTCTGAATCTTAGGCGTGCTAGACCCAACATCTGCTGCTAAAACCACGGCAATGTCGATATCAGAATTGAGGAATGAATTCCCAGCCGGCATTCCTCCAAGAAATACTAGTTAGTGACTCACATTTTGCAGCCAAATCTTTGGACAGGGGGAACTCGAAAGACTTGGGTGACTCCTCCTTCTCTTCTGTTGGCGGCGACTCTGACATGGTGTCAGGACAAGCAGACGTGCTGACCAAATGAAGAAAGACAGGCAAACATGGTATGAGGACAAAAGTATGCCAAACACAGAAGGAGAGATACGAGGTCCAAATAGGCAATTTTTCGGGCGTCACAGAACACAATTAACTGGCAGAAACAGAACACAACAATGATATGTAAATTCTAGAAGAAAGAGAATCACCCCAGCGCTTACCCATCGATTTCCCCTGCCGGATTTGGGGCTTTGACTGCTGCCTCCTCCGTTGCTTGGTTCTACCGCCGCAAACACCAACACAGATTGGGTGATGAGAAGGGGGAACAAAAACAACCCAACCCAAATCAGAGCAAAATCGAGGCAATCTCTTTCCATTTTCGTTACCTTTGGAGATGGAGCCGGGTCCTCCGCGTCCGCGAAGTCGCAGAGCGCGTCGATCTTGACCTCCGCTCTCGACTCCTTGATCCTCGGGGCGAACGCTGCGCGCAAGAAGGAGAGAGAGAAGAGCAAGTCAGGGTAAATTTCCGGGAGAGAAGGCGCGTGGAGGGGGAGGGGGAGGGGGCGGGGTGCGTACGCGAGGGCGCGTGGCTGGCGCCGGCCTCGAACCAGCGCTCGGCGGCGCGGATGTCGGCCTCCGTCTCGTCGACGACAAAGTCGAAGTACTTGGGCGCGCGGTACTCGTACGCCTCATCCACCTGGAACTGCACGGCCGCCGCCTCCGTCCCGGAGGAGGGTTTGGTCTCCGCCGCCATGGACGGGCAGAATTCTAGGGTTAGGAGCGCGCGAGCTAGGGTTCTCTCTCTATCTCTCCGGATGTGGTGGTGTGCGATGTATGGTTTTGATTGGAGGCGGGGAGAAGAAGGGAAGGGAAGGGAAGGGAAGGGGATCGGCTGGATCGGGGGGGAGGAGCCTGGTGGGGGTGGGTTGGAGAAGAACGTTGCGAGTCCAACGGTCGGGGGATTTGAAGTGTTTGCCGATTGCCAAAGGGGCAAGTCTTAACGGAGGGGAAGGGAGGAGAGGAGGACTGGACCTGGGTGGTTGGGTGCTGCGAGAGAGATCTATCTCGGCGCTGTGTGCGCAACGGCTATTTTTGCGGCGCGGCTGCCAGCGGTGCGCACTCAGATTAATGGTCCGCCGGACTAGGAATTTTTCGAGGGACCAACAGATTAGTGGTACTGCTACAGCCTACAGCTATCGATCGGGCACAGACTGCCCATGTTGGTTGTAGCTTAACGGTCATGATGCAATGTAAAACTTGCTTAGAATAACAGGATGCCTTCTTCTCGCTTTACAACTCGCTAATTCATCCCCAATGAATAAGAGGGTGTTTGAATCCAAAGGACTTATTTTAGTTTGACTAAAAATAGTCTTTATAAAAGGCTAAAGTTTCAAGCACACCTGACTAAAGAGGGGCTAAAACTAGTCTTGAGACTAAAATATTTTAGTCAAAGGTACCTCTACTAAAATGTGGATTAGTCTTCTCTCTCTTTATTTAACTCCTCTTCTTTTAACACATGTGAGTTCTGGATTGGAGGATTTGGAGGATAATAAATGCTCATTAATTTGATTTTAGTCTATTTAGTATTTGGATCCGAGCATGGAAGAGGCTAGCAAGTGTTAGTCACATTACTTTTAGTCATGAGACTAAAACGTATCCAAGCACCCTCTCAGACCTAACTCAACTCTAAGTAGTAGCAGGCATGACAAACAAGCATGAATGAGTAGGCACATCAGGGCTCAAACAACTCCTACTCATGCTAGTGGGTTTCATCTATTTATTGTGGAAATGACAGGTCATGCAGAGGAAAAGGGGGTTCAACTACCGCAGCAAGTAACAGATGAATCGTTGTTGTCCCAATGCAGTAAAAGAGAGCAGTAGTGAGAGAGTGGGATTGTATGGGAATGAACAAGGGGGTTTTGCTTGCCTGGCACTTCTGAAGATGATATAGCTCTTCATCGGTGTCATCGAACTCATCGTCGAAACATACGTCTACCGAGGGGGAACAACCACCGGCAAACAAGAGGGAACACAATCAATGCAATGCAACAATATGATGCATGAATGTAACATGGCAATATGTTGTGATTTGAGCTAAGTGTGTGAACACGATTTGGTAAAGGTAGCGGTGAGAGGCCATGTAGGAGTACATGATGGGTTGTCTCATTGAAACCGTTCTCAGAAACTGAGTTCTATGTTTGTGATCCATGAACAGCTACTACCGCACATTGGGCTCCGGGCACTCCAAGCTCTCTCGACTTATTAATCAACCTGATCTCTGTCCAGAAGTTGCAACTAGTTTCTGGTGTTTGTAGGATATGTGTTGGGGGCCGTGCATAGCGCTGACCCTAGGGGTGGGCTATGATGTGGTAGAGACACGAGGCACGGTGTACCGGGACGCCCGTTTGGTGCCTCGGGAACCCTGCTCTCATCGTTTGGGGCCGTGAGCGAAATCCCGGCCGGATCTCCTTGCGGATGAAACCCAAATAGGCGATAAACGTGGACTAGAGACTTGTGTGGTTAGTCAGGTCGTGGCCGACACCCTCGCCAGGCTTCCGCTTGAAGGTTGCCGAGATATATGATGTGTACATGGCAGTAAGTGACGAGAGCATGTGTGAAGAAGTACACCCCTGCAGGGTTAACATCATCTATTCGAATAGTCGTATCCGCGATAAAGGACTTCTGGGTTGCATGTACAGTTCATAGACAAGTGAAAGTGGATACTCTAAAATGCGCAAGATAAGCGTGAGTGCTATGGATGGCGTTCTTATAGGGAGACAGGAGCGGGTCCATAGTGGTGTATTGATTTGGTGAATATGTGGACTCGTGTGCGCCACCTCAAAAAAGTTACCTGCAGTCGTAGTTCAGGATAGCCACTGAGTCAAAACTGGCTTGCTACTGTTAAACTCCACCACCCCCTTTGTTGACACTGATGCATATGTAGATAGTTCTGATGTAAGTCTTGCTGGGTATATTTGTACTCACGTTTGCTTAATTTATATTTTGCAGAGAGACTTCAGTCTCACTAGTAGTACCGTGTGGACTTCGACCTTTAGCTTGTTACCTCAGCTACGATCTTATACCCTTGAGAGGGTCTTGTAGATAGTCAGGCTTCTCAGCCTTCTTCATTTCTAGTTGTCTGTACTCAGACATGTTTATACTTCCGCTTGTTTCTTGTATGCTCTGTATGCTGGGTCATGAGACCCATGTTTGTAATACTTGGCTCCTCGGAGCCTAATGAATAAATACTTTGAGTCGTAGAGTTTTATTGTGATGCCATGTTGTATCTACACATATCGAGCATATTGTGTGTATGATTGAAATGCTTGGTATGTGTGGGATCCGACAACCTAGTTGTTTATCCTTGGTAGCCTCTCTTATGGGAAAATGTAGTCTAGTGCTTCCACTGAGCCATGGTAGTCTGCTACAGCCCGGTTTATCGGAGTCCTGCTAGCCCAGTTACTACTACTCCGGAACACTTAGACTGGTCGGCATGTGATCCATTTCGTTTCTGTGTGTCCCTTCGAGGGAATGCCACGCGGTGACTTCCGGAGTCCTGCTAGCCTGCTACAGCCCGGGTTCCCGGAGTCTTGTTAGCTCAGTTGCTACAGCCTGGATTCACACGCTGATGACCGACACATTCGATGTTGGTTCATGCATGTCTGTCCCCGTAAGTTAGCGTCACTTTGGGTTCACGACTATTCATGACGGCTCGGATTCTCTATCATATGGATACTAGCGACATTATTATAGTGTTGATCTTATTTGGAAATTTCTAAGTACTTGGTAAGGAAGGATTATTTCACAAAATATTCGATGCTCTCTATGCTTACAAATTTGCCCTGGCAAATGGGTGATGAACCCCTGCCATCCTTCAGGCCTTGTTTGGTAGCCCGTGATCCCCAATTGATCCCGTCAAAAAACGAGGCGGAGAAGCCAGACGTACAAATCGAGTCGTGCGCTTTGACCCAAGCTTCTCCGTCGGCGATTGGAGCAACGCTCCGTCCCTTCGGCAACGCTGATATGCTCTAAGAGCATTACTAGTAGAGTCCTCAAACCCTTAAACCCTCACTAGCGTTTTAAGGGTCCAAAAATGATCTTTTTATGCACTTTTACGGGTTGAAAAACAGGGGCAAAGATTAGAACCCTCAAACCCAACCCTTATAACGGAATATTCCTCATGAATGACGTTGTCGTTGCACGCGGGAGGTCGACGGGGCGGCCGCCGGCGACGGGGGCGACTAGCAGCGGCGGTCGCGGGCGTGGGCGCAGGAGTTGGGAGGATTTTTCCCTCCCGCGCGAGTATAACCGCCAAATGGGGGTTGGGGTAGGTTTTGCTCCCCAACCCTTACTTTTGAGAATTGGGAGAGGGTTTGAGAGTTGGACCTTTAAAAAAATTTGAGGGTTTAAAAATTAAGGGGTTCTAGTCTACGGCTTTTTTTCAACGAAAACTGTAAAAAAAACAGTTATTTTTAGGGGTTCGAGGGCTTTACTAGTAATGCTCTAAGGCCACTCCCACGATACCAGTGGATCGGGGTTGTCACCCTCCTCTTTTCCCGAATCTCCCCTCCGTCAGCTCATGTCACCTCCCTCTTCCACCCCAGCGTTCTTGCTTATCAATGGTGGACAAGGCCTTGCGCAGATCCACGAACCTGCTCTTGTGAGGGATTTCCTTCCCTCCCCTTGTTGCCATTTGGGCACCTGGGGTAGTAGGAGGGATTCCATACGCATAGGAAAATCTCTCCCTAGTAGAGGCTTATAGGCCTCATTGATTCAAAGAATTCCTAAAGGAATTTTGAAGCATTCCAATTTGTAGTTTTTTTTTTGCTATGTAGCTTGTTTGATTCATAGGATTACAATCCATAGGAACTCTTTCATAGGATACATTTGTACTAGTTTTCATAGGGAAATTTCCATCCACTCCAACCTCATGTGAAGCATCCAACATATTTCCTGCGCACTATCACTATCAAAAGACTACTAATCCTGTAGCATTGAAGATATCATGCCACTTATTCCTATGTTTTTCCTATTCCTACATTTTACAAATCCAGTGAATCAAAGAGCCCCTATTGCTCTGGATTTCCACTTCCCAACAACCTGAACCCCGCGTGGTTTTGCCTCTGCACTCGGTAAACCGTTGACAACAATAGATGTACAGGCTACACATGGTCACATCCAGGGACAAATGGATGGTTAGATTTTGTCACCAGTCCCAAAACAAGTCATTCACAAATATTCCCAAGTATAACCAGCAAGATTTGGATATGTTATTTGTGCGTCTCAGATGTCATGCACGCATGGCGGTAGCAGTTACATTAGAAAATGGGCAGCAAATATGTTGTTCTAGTAAAACAAAACAAATAGAACAAACAGATGGCAGCACAAGCCGCTGAGAACATCTAGCAGAATGGGGTTTCTTCTAAAGAGTTATGTACACTCAAAATTAATTATACACCGAATCAAAACATGGAAGAATTTTCGATCAAACGGAGTTAAGGTCTTGGGAAACTTGGTTTTGCCACCTGCACCAATGATAACAGCTATTACACTTCCCTTTGTTTTGGGTGCATTAATATCAAGATGGGCAAAGAGTGTAATGTCTCTAGACTAACCTGGTAAGAAGGAACCTCGCCAGAGGGCTTACGGTAGGAGCAGCCAATGGTGGCGTACTAGCTTGTTTCTTGTTGCTTCCAGCTTCCGAGGGGGGCTCAGGTTTCTTTGTAAAAATCGATATTGCCGTCTCATTTAGACTTTGCAACGACGAATCCTTCGAGCTGCAGATGAGGCACAGTAAGCTGAGGACACAGTATGAAAGTGAGCAAGCACACACGGTGAGAGTCAAGGTCGTACCTCCCTAGCCGCTGTAGAATTCTGCCAACCAATACCTCACAGGATCCAGGTATTTCTTGCTCTAGATCCATCAAAGAACTGAGGACTGCATGAACAACAGGTCCTTCATACTTGTCACCAGAAGCCTACAAGAGAAGTTCTAAAGTTGGAAGACACTTCTGGAGGGATGCAAAGATCAATATTGGAATATCACAGTGATGGTACAGCTAAACCGTTACTGGGATTTGATTATCTAGCATTCAATTTGGTTCCTATAAAGACCATCAGCATTTAGTTGAACCCACTCTGGTCTTCACGCGAGTTAAGAGGCACTAATGCAAAATCAATGTACTCCAATAACAGGGCACGAGGTTAACGCGTCTAATATAGTTTACCTCTTTCAGAGAAGGAATTATCAAGGATGAGAGTGCAGGTGAAGCTGCAGAAGCTCGGGGAGCTGATTGCCCATCGGATGGCTGCCGTGATTTGCGACCTTTTTGCGAGTCAACATTCTCACTAGGACAAGGAACATACTTTCTTTAAGGAATGATATAAACAGCACACGTGTAAGTCAAACAACACTTAAACTAAACTTGAAATACCTTCGAACCTCATGACTGTTTACCCCAGAAAATCTAGGTTCATGTGATTCCTTTTCATGTTTGTTGGTGGCTGGTCTTTCTCGAGCATTTCCCTTTCTGAACCCAGCTTGTAGAGCAGCCTTTGCCTGCGTATATTGCTCAAGTGCATTATAAATATGCATCTACCAAGCAAGCGAGCATTTGGCAACAAAACATTCATGTCCGCTACCTCCGCAAGGTTAGTAGCACTATCCTCAAGTGAAGCATTTGATGTTTTTTCTAGAGTCCCCAGCCTTGACCTTGAAGATCGTGGTGTTTCTGCTTCTTCAGTTTGATTCCTAACAACTGTCCCACTGATAGACATATCTTCGTATGAGGAGAATCTGCTGGGAGGCTAATGAATATGATGAATCAGATGCTGCTGCTTATCTTAGTATCTTGCGTGCAGGGTAAGGTAGGATCGCAAATATTAAAAACCCAAGACTGATATCAATGTACCTTAGAACTGTGATTAGGACCTGCTGGGTAGACCTGAGATGCTCTTGGAGAGCGTAACACCACAGTTCCAGACCCACTTACAGATTGGTCATTCTGACAAGAAGCCATGGTTAAGATCAGAATTAACCATTAATCAGGAGTTTACAGATTGCACGTGTAGATGGAAATCTCACGTATTCTGTAGAACTTTCTAGCCTCCCATGATCAGTTTGAGCTTCTTTCTTAGACATGTTTGTTGAGGATGATTCTTCAGATCCAGTCCCAGATGTTCTCCATTGGTTTTCTCGATCAACTGTACGTTTTAGTGTACTTGGATTCTGAGGCATATCAAATCTACCATCCTTGGTGGAGGTTATTTGTGGTGGTCTCAAACCACCTCGAACAGTTCCCGTGGCCTCCGATCTATCAGGAAAATCCCAGCCAGCAGCTTTCCTAACTGTTCCTTGACTACCGTAGATCAAAAATAATCAAGCCCATGAAGACAAAACGAAGCTTATTAACTATTTTGACAAACATACCTGGAAGGAGAGGCTGCATGTCTTGTATTTCTATCAACCTTAATAGTACCTCCATAATCATCTTCTTCGATATGTGTTTGACCATTTTGCGTGGCATCGATGCTACCTTTTACTGTAAATTTTGGCCTCTCTCTGCCAATAACACCAACAGAAGCACACAAAGACAATGAGATATCGATACACTTGAATTATTAGTCAAACATTGTTTCACTAAAAAGTGTAAAGAAAAACATCACATACCTTATTCTCTCCAGAAGCTTTGGAGTTTTTCTGGCATTTTTTATGAAACGGTGCTTAAGAAGTTCCTTAGCACTAGGCCTCTGTGAGAAAGTAATACACATGAACAGCACTAAGCAAAAACGACAGAGACTATAAAATGCACTCTTTCCAGCTTAGACATGACACTACCTTAGTCTCAAATAAGATGACCCAGGGACTTACACAAAAAAAGAAAATTCTAAATTTCAGCATAGCAACTACTAAATTGTCAAATACTTCTAGATAGAATTATGTACTAGATTTATACTAAAGGTTACATCTGGCAGGACTGGAACCCTTCATGGCATCTCGTAATGTTAGTTGTAGCCTTCTAGCTAGTGGGACTCCCAAATTTGGCCAGTACAGAACTAGTGTCACGACGGACAACAAGAAATTATAAAAAGAAGAGTGACACTGCATATGTTCAAAAGAACAAAGCAAAGTGATAACACACGGTAATTTTTTCTGAATCTGAAACTTCTATACTGAACAAGTGCAGAGGAAGTGCTTCCTGGTACATGATAAGAATTTTACCTCTGCTGGATTCTTCCTTAAACATAGTGACACAAACTCTTTCATTGGTTTAGAGAAATGCTCATCAAGCTGCATGTTAAAAAAATATAATACTTATTTTCTTGCAAAAAATGCAAAACAGATGCTTTGATAAACTGAAATGAAGTACTTGATAATAGTTGTTAAAAGTACTCCAGTGACCTGAGGAGGATTTTCACGAGGTATCATGAAAAGAACTCTCATGGGGTGAATATCTGCCAACGGGGGTTCACCTTTTGCCATTTCTATAGCAGTTATACCTAAAGACCAGATATCTGCCTGCATTGAGACAAAAGCTTATGTAACAAAGTTCATTATGAAGCAAAAGGTTCAACAAATTGGCAAGCACCTTTTCATTGTACCCATCAGAATTTTGAATGACCTCAGGTGCCATCCAAAAGGGAGTTCCGACGAATGTCTGGGCAAATCAAAGCCATTAGGCATTAGCAACATACTATGGCATATTCTTAGCTGATCTATCTGAAATAAAAAACGAATTATGCTTCTTGTACACAATTCCAACAAAGGGAAACAACAAGTTCACTGTTAAGCTAAAACACTACCACGGGCCCACAACAACTGATAAGGGGAATTCCATTTAGTGCATGCTCGGCTGGTGCAAACATACTTGTGGTTGTCACACCTGCACCACACACCACTGCAGTGTGACTAGTGGTTGGGCCCTTAGGTAGGGTTCTTGGTTGCGTGTGTGGCCTAGGCCAGCTGGCATGTGTGTGTGTGTGTGCGCGTTTCACAGATACTTAAGTGTTCTGTGTTGTAACGTGAGAATTATGCATTGAAGTGAGATCTGAATTCATCCCCGTTCTCTCTTCTCACCTTCTTCCTCTCCAAGTCTCTCACCCCAACTACCCTTTCTTCCTGCCTACTCCTGGTCGCTCACGATCCAGAGATCAGGGCGTGACAAATCAGTATCCAGAGCCACCTGCGTTTTCCCCAAAAGAAATCTTCGTCGTCAGTTGCTTGTTCCTCTCTCCGGATCCATGACATCCACCGCTAAGGGTGTATATTTCGCTCCGGCGAGATCCACCCAAAGTCCCAAGCAGGGTTGGATCTGGTATGAGTGCGACGACGGCGAACACCAAGCCCTCCGCGCAGACCTGTCACATCCTGTTGGCCATGGAGGAGAGCACCAACTAATTCAAGGCCCTCATCAAAGGCTTGATCACTCACTTCGATGAGCAGAAAATCAACAGCGACAAGTAGCGCAAGTCAGCTTCAACGATCAGGTATCAGGTGTCAGCACGAGCTCCGCGCTTCACCAAGCAAATTGATCTTACCCAAGCAGATGTGGATGAGACGCGCAAGACGCTGGAGGCGTCGGCATCCCCACATGGCTCGGTTCCAGCACTCATGCTGCCACCACTGCCTTTGCCGCGCACCCACAAGCTCGTAACCAGCACCGCGGGCTGACCCGTTCGCCCGGCTTGGAGGCAAGCGGCCCCCTCTGATTCCGCAAACACCAGGAGTGCCGAATCATGCCATCGCATCGACTCGGACGGCGGCGCACTCGCAGATCCCGGAAGCGCCACCCCTAATCGTGTCGGACGCGACGACTACCACACCAAGCCTCACAAGCATGAGTTCCCTCAATTCAACGGCAGCGCACCACTGCCATATCACAGAACTGGGTCACAACGGCGACGCTATACATCAAAGGGCAAGCAGCCCACTAGCTTCATGCATTTCATCAAACACACATAGGCACGACATTGGAGGCATTTTGTGCTGCGCGGTAAGACATGGGGGGGGGGGGGGGGGGGCAAGTGTTCTTCGGAATGACTGGGCGTAAAGGGCACGCAGATCACCGAGGAGTTTGGCTCAGGCGAGTTCAAACTCGAGATGCACAAACTTCTCCAGTTGCGTCAGATCGGCAGCGTCATCAAGTACAAGGCACCATTCGAGGCCCACATCCACATGTACCACTTGCTCGCGCTAGACTCATCGCTCAGTCCCAAATTCTTCGTCACCGCGCTGCGATGTGCCTTCCGCCACCGTCAAGCATCATGCAGGCGTCAGTCCTAGCACACATACATGAGGAGCTGGGGGCACAACGACCGCGCGCTCGACCTCTACCTGCCGGCCTGTTAAGCTTCATGCACTAGCCAACGCAACCAAAAGTCTAAACTGATGGAAAGGGCTAGACAACACACATATACACTTCAAACCCCCTCTCACGTGTGACATGGAAAGTCAACGGTATGGCTCAAAAGGCCTATACGTGCACAAAGGGGGGCAGCAGCAATTTTTGGATAAATTGCGAAAGCCATGACTTGAACTCAAGACCTTGGGCTCTGATACCATGTTAAGCTTCATGCACTAGCAAATGCAACCAAAAGTCCGAACTGATGGAAAGTGCTAGGCAATCCACATACACTTCAACAGTCCTCCACCACCACCACCAGTTCCCCTTCATCCCGCGGCGGCACCTCACCTGCAGAGTGATGACTATAGCAGCAAGCAGCAGCTCCGCGAGTTTCGGCACGTGAACGGATTGTGTTTCAAGTGAGGGGACTGCTACTGCAGGGAGCACCAGTGCAATCACCAAGCACAGTTGCTCACCATCCATGTGGGCGAGCATGGAGAGCTCCTCTCCGACAAGGCAATTCATGCTCTCACCCTTCTCCACGATCCTGTCGTCGACGCGACCGCACCAGTGTTGCTTGTTGTCAGCGCATGCTTTGGACGGTTCTGATTCGCCTGCGGGCACTTGTGGGCAACCAAGTCATGTTGATGTTGCTCGATTTGGGCAGTACGCACAACTTCGTCAACACGGCCTTCGTCGAGCACGTCGGTGCCGTCACCAAGGCGCTGCCACCAGTGGAGGTGCACGCTGCTAGCGGCAACCGCCTCACCTGCTCCCGCATTGTTCCCGAGCTCAAATGGTGGATGCAAGGGCACACATTCACGACGCCAATGCGCGAGTTGGACACCGGCATTCTTGGCATGGTCTGGTTGGCCTAGTTTACTCCAATGAACTGTCACTTGCAAGACAAGTTTGTCTCCTTCGTCTACAAACGGCAAGTCCGTGACCCTCCAAGGTGTTCGTCCATCGACCGCAAGCACATTGTCCGCACTGGAGCCGGGTTAGCCCGGTTTACTCCAATGAACAGTCACTGGCAAGACAAGTTCGTCTCCATCTACACAAACTGCGAGTCCGTGACCCTCCAAGGTGTTCGTCCATCGACTGCAAGCACATTGTCCACACTGGAGCCCGAGGAGTTCCGCAAACTGCTCGTGGGCAATGATGTATGGGCGCTGGCTATGGTGGATGCGACAGACGGCGCAACACATTGACATCACCGCGCCAATCCACGTCCTCATCAACGAATTCGAAGACGCATTTGCAAAGCCACAGGGAGACTGCCTCCGCAACCGCAATACGACCATGCGGTCACTTTCATGGATGGGGCGACCGGCGAACACCCACCCTTACCGATACTAGCCCTTGCAAAAGGACGAGATCAAACGGCACATTCGCGAGATGCTACGTTCAGGCATAATCACCCACAGTATGAGGTCCTATGCAAACCATGTGCGGCTGGTCAAGAAGGACACTACATGGAGGTTTTGCTTCGACTACCGCCGACTCAACGACGACACGACCAAAAACAAATTTCTATGGCCGATCTTTGATGAGTTGTTGGATGAGCTGGTCGGCACTGCATGCTTCTCCAAGCACGATCTCCATGCGGGATATAATCAAATCCGCATGAATGAAGCTAATGAGAAGACCGCTTTCAAGACTCACCACTGACACGTCGTGTTTTGGTCATGCCATTCAGATTGACAAATGCTCCGGCAACCTTCCAATGCCTGATGAACTCCATCTTCGCAGACTACATTCATAAGTTCGTAATCGTCTTCCTTGATGACATTTTAGTTTACAGTGCCACTTCCAGGTGCATGAACTGCACTTGCACACGGTGCTCGACCTGTTGCACACGCACAAGCTTTACGCCAAGATGTCCAAGTGCTCATTCATGGGGGATCGCATTGACTACCTCGGCCATGCCATTTCTCGGGAAGGCGTCACCACAGACAGCGACAAGACCAAGGCCATGGCGCGCTGACCAACACCAACGAATGCCACGGAGCTTTGTGGATTCCTTGGACTTACTGGATACTACCATAAGTTTGTGCCAAGCTATGGGATCATCGCCAAGCCGCTGACACAATAACTGACCAAGAAAGGCTTCGCATGGACGGATCAAGTGCAGCTCGCCTTCAACATGCTCAAGGCGATGGTGACCACGAAGGTTCTCGCTCTGCGACATAGATATTGGCGCCGTCCTCGTCCAAGATGGTCACGTTGTCGCCTACTTCAACAAGGCCCTCTGACACTCGTAACCAAAAGCTTCCAGCCTACGAGAAAGAGTTCCTCGCCGTCATGATGACCATCGACAAGTGGCGGCCCTACCTCCAGCATTGCCCCTTCAAGACCGTCATCGAGCACAAAAGTCTGTGTAAGCTAGGGGAACAACATCTGAAGACAGAAGTTCGGTGAAAGGCGATGTCCAAGTTGGTTGGACTTCAATTCCGCTTCCAGTATAAGTGCGGTATCGACAACGACGTGGCAGACGCCCTTCCCAGTGTCGGCAATCGGCTCAATGTTGACACGTTATCCATGTGCCAACCAGCATGGGTTCAGCAGGTGGCCAATTCATATGAAACCAGCAAAGACGCGCGGGGCCTTTTCCAGCAATTGGCTCTACAGAGCCCAGACGCCAAGGGGTTTGAGCTCCACCGCGGGCTCATTCGCCGCAAGGGGCGCTCCTCTAGATCAGCACCAACACTGCACTCCGCACCAAACTGACCGGTCTAATGCACGACAGTGCGGTGGTCGGCCACTCTGGCGCAACGGACGCGTACCACCATACCAAGAAACTCTTCGAGTGGAATGGTTTCAAGGCCGCCGTCGACAACTATGTGCGACAGTGCACATTCTGTCAACAAGTGAAACACGAGGTCAAGAAACTGGCCGGGAAACTAGCGACTCTTCCTGTGCCTACCGCGCCATGGCAAATCTGGCGATGGACTTCGTTGAAGGATTGAAAGTCAGAGGGCTATGACGCCATCATGGTGGTGGTCGAACGCTTCACCAAATTCACGCAGTTTATCCCTTTATTCCACCCCTTCATCGCCACTCAAGTCATGCGGGCATTCTTGGACAACATCGTCAAGCTCCACGGCGTCCTAGCATCATTGTCTCTGACGGCGACAAGGTGTTCACCAATGTTCTCTTGCGCGAGCTCGCTGTCCACGACACACCTCGGCAATGGTGCAGGTGGCTGCTGTCCACGGAATTCTGGTATAGCTCTTTGGGGTCACTCCGTTGTTCACCATTCAAGACCCTCTATGGAGTGGAAGCAAACCTAGGGAGCATGCACCTCTAACCCGAGTCACCACCAACCATGCCAGAAGTCGAGGAGTGGGAGTGGGACTTGGCGGCGCACATTACACCGGCTCCATGCCCAACTGGAGCGAGCCCAGAAGCGCTTCAAGAAGTATGCTCATCGCAACCCGACCAAGCGTGCCTTGCAGGTGGGTGAACAAGTTCTTCCAAAGCTCCAGCCTCAGGTTTAGAAATCGATGGCGAGCCGGCCATGCGCTAAGCTGGCGTACAAATTCTTTGGCCCTTTCACCATCATCGACAAGATTGGCAACCTTGCTTATAAGCTCGAGCTCCCACCGGACAGTTGCGTCCACACGGTGTTTCACATGTCACAGCTCAAGCCCTTCACACCAAACTACACGTCGGTGTTTGGAGAGCTGCCCCGATGAAGCAGCACAAAGGTTGTGGAGGAGCAACTCCACCTTGCCGCTACAATGTGTACAGCACAAGTGTTGAAGGAACAGATTCAACGTGCTGCGCTAGATATCGCTCTAGAGGCAAATGTAGGCGGATAGGGCAGCAAGAGTTCAATCCAGAACTCCTAGGGCACAAGATCTACTCCAAGATCTTAGATAAGAACAAGTTCTATTATAGGTAGGGGTACATAGTCTTAGTACAAAGTAGAGGTGAGGACCTCTATTTATAGGGCTTTGGGAAGCCTTCACGTACTTCTACTTATAGCTGGAATACTCTAGAAACATTATTTAAGGTTCACCATTCTACTCATAGCTACTCACGGCTAGAAGACTCTAGAAAACAGTAGGTAGGATAAAGAAAAGAAAAGAAATACTAGACCACAACAGAAGTATCTAGAAGTAGCCAAACAGATTTGACATATGATTATATTTTCATGTTCCTCATCAATCTCCCCTGGTTGTTTGGAACTCGCCCTCGAGTTATCTTCATAGAGCGCTTCTTCTAGATGGTAGAGAGTCAAGTCCGCAACATTGAAAGTCTTGGAGATACCCATATCGCTTGGAAGATCTATCATATAAGCATTATCATTTATCTTCCTCACGATAGAGAAGGGTCCATACCTTCGCTAAGTTTCCCTTTAACACCTAAAGGCAGCCTCTCTTTTCGGAGGTAGACCATCACCTTATCACCCGCTTGGAATGATTTTGGCCTCCTTTTGCAATCAGCAAGTTGTTTATATTTCTGATTTTGTGCTTCCAAAGAACCGCGAATCTCTTTAAATAACTCGGTGTAATTATCAGCAAAGGACAATGCTGATTTTGAGTTTCCCCTTGATGGTAGCTTCACCAGGTCCACCACATATGTTGGAACTTTAGTGTAGACAATGGAAAAAGGGCTCCTTCCTGTGGATCTATGCTTGGAGTTATTGTAGGAGAACTCTGCAAGAGATAAAGCCAAATCCCATTGCCCCTTTCTTTCTCCACAAATGCAACGGATCAGATTACCCAAAAACTTGTTCACCACTTCCGTTTGTCCATTTGTTTGTGGATGAGCAGTGCTAGAAAATTTCAATTCAGTGTTGAATTGCTTCCACAAAGTGAGCCAAAATGCAGCAAGAAACTTGCTATCACGATCTGAGACGATGGACCTTGAAACTCCATGAAGTCTGACCACTTCTCGAAAGAATAGGTTTGTCACATGATGATCATCCGTTGTCTTGCGGCATGGAATGAAATGAGCCATCTTAGAGAATCTGTCCACGACCACAAACACAGCATCACTCCCTCGTCTTGTTCTTGGCAAGCCCAAGACGAAGTCCATAGAGATGTCCTCCCATGGAGCGACAGGAACATGCAAAGGCATGTATAACCCTGTGTTCTGGACTTGGCCTTTGTAGGTTTGACATATATGGCATCACTGAACAAACTTTCTAGCATCTCTCTTTAGTTGTGGCCAAAAGTAGCGAGCTTCCAGGCTAGCGACAGTCTTGTCCCGTCCAACATGGCCACTAAGATCACGAATGGAGCTCTCTAACCAGCTTGTCACGTAGAGAACTTCTTGGAATGCACAAACAATTTTTTGAAGAGATATCCATCTTGCATCAAATAGTCATCACCTAATGGTTGGCCCCTTGCGTGCTTTACCCAAACATGGCCAAAGTCTTCGTCACCCTCATACAACTCCTTTATTTGATCCATGCACGAAAGTTCAGCTTCAAAAGAAGTCAAGAGGCATGCACGATGACTCAAAGCATCGGCCACCCTGTTAGTTATTCCAGATTTATGCACGATGAGATAGTTAAACCTCTCCAGATATGCTGCCCATCTTGCTAGCATGCGGTCAACATGCTTTTGATTTCTAAAATGCTTCAAGGATTGATGGTCGCTATAAACAATGAACTCTTTAGGCAGCAAATAGACTTCCCAAGTTTTCAACGCTCTGAAAACAACATATAATCCTTGTTGATAGGTATTCCATTTCTGTCTAGCTTCACTTAACTTCTCACTAAAGAAAGCAATGGGCTTCCTTTCTTGAGATAGGACAGCTCCAATGCCTACTCCACTTGCATCACACTCCAACTCAAAAGTCTTGTTGAAATCAGGTAGCACCAAGACAGGAGCTTGTGATAGTTTTTGTTTAATCTCATTGAAACTAGCTTCAGCTGCTTCTGTCCATTGAAACTTTCCTTTCTTCAAACACTCGGTAATGTTAGGAATAAGCAACTTGTATTCCCATGAAGCCATAGGCCGATATATATATACATGTACAGGTGTGGAACATATGCAGGAAATCCCTTATACAACGGGATAAATACAAAGGGGTACATGACTTATATGATAACTCTAACACCCCCCCCCCCCCCCCTCAAACTCATGGTGGATGAACAACACTGAGTTTGGAGAGATAAAAGCCATGTTGTGCTCTAGTCTGAGCCTTCGTCAGGAAATCCGCCAACTGTAACTCGGAAGGCACATACTGAAGAGCAATAACCTGATCCTGCACACCAGCGCGCACATAGAAAGCATCAACACCAATATGCTTGGTGAGCTCATGCTTCACAGGATCGCGTGCAATGCTGATAGCACCTGTACTGTCCGATAAGAGCAGAGTCGGTGTAGTGACAGAAACACCAAAATCCTGAAGTAACCACCGTAACCAAGTCACCTCTGCCGTCAAAAGAGCCATTGCTCGCAACTCAGCCTCGGCACTCGAACGGGAAACTGCAAGCTGTTTCTTCGTCTTCCAGGCAATGAGAGAACCACCAAGAAAAACACAGTAAGCAGAAAGTGAACGGCGATCTGAAGGATCACTAGCCCACGTAGCATCCGAATAGGCCTGAAGCTGTAAAGAACTGGAGCGAGGAAAGAATAGACGGTGAGAGATCGTGCCTCGAAGATATCGAAGAACACGAAGGAGATGACTATAGTGAACCGAGGTGGGAGCAGAGACAAACTGACTGAGAATATGAACCGGATAAGAGATGTCCGGACGAGTGACAGCTAGATAGACAAGGCTGCCAACAAGATGACGATAACGTGTCGGGTCAGGAAGAGGATCACCGTCAGTAGCACGGAGGTGAACATTGAGCTCCATAGGAGTCTCAACAACGCGCTCGTCAGTAATAGCAGCACGAGCAAGAAGATCCTGGATATACTTTTCCTGGGATATAAAAAAGCCGTCAGAGGTAGAAGAGACTTCAATCCCAAGAAAATAGCGAAGAGGTCCAAGATCAGACATAAGAAACTGCTCACTAAGACGGGCCTTTACAAAGGCAATATATTCGGGGTCATCCCCGGTGATGATCATGTCATCAACATAAAGAAGAAGAAGAGTCCGACCACGAGGAGAAAGGTGAATAAACAATGCTGGATCATGAGCACTTGCTAAAAAACCAGCAGCAGTGATCACAGAGGCAAAGCGCTCAAACCAGGCGCGGGGGGCTTGCTTAAGGCCATAGAGAGAGCGACGAAGACGACAGACCATGCCATCAGGAACAGAATACCCAGGTGGTGGCTGCATGTACACCTCCTCACGCAGCTCACCATTAAGAAAGGCATTCTTAACATCAAGCTGAGATATAGACCAGTGGCACGCAGAGGCAACAGCAAGAAGTGTACGAACAGTGGTCATATGGGCCACAGGAGCAAAAGTCTCGTCATAATCACGACCATGCTCCTGCTGAAAACCACGAGCCACAAGACAAGCTTTGTGACGCTCAAGAGAACCATCGGAGCGAGTCTTAACCTTGTAGACCCACTTACAAGTGATCGGACGGACTCCGGGAGGAAGAGAAACAAGATCCCAGGTACCAGTGCGTTCAAGAGCAGCAAGCTCCTCTGCCATCGCAAACTGCCATTCAGGATGAACAACAGCCTGATGGTAAGAAGTCGGCTCAAGAACAGCAGCACCAGCGGTGGGAAATCCAAAGCGATCAACAGGCGGACGAGGACGAGAACGCAAGCCATAAGTAGGCTGAGAGGAAGATGACGACTCATCCACAGAGGCATCGACTGGTCGTGGACGACGAGTGTAATGCTGAGGAAAAGATGGAATAATAGAAGAAGGAATCGTCAAGGTAGAATCGGGGGGTGGCGACGAAGAAGTCACCGGAGATGAAGGTGGAGAAGCCGGTGACAGGCTGGGAGAGGAGACCGGGGAGGAAGTCACCGGAGATGAAGGTGGAGAACGAGAGGAAGTGGAACGGAGAGGTACAGTCTCGACGGGGGTGATAGGTGAGTCAGGAAAAGTGAGGAAAGAGATATCCTGCACTGAAAAAGTCGAGGAAGATGGGCGTGGGTAGAAGGGACGAGACTCATCAAAAGTCACGTCTCGAGAGATACGCATCCGACGACCAATAGGATCCCAACAACGATAGCCCTTATGCTCATCACTGTAGCCTAAGAAGACACACTCAACAGACTGAGCGGTCAGTTTGGTGCGTTCGCGAGGGGCAAGAAGAACATAGCAAACACAACCAAACGAGCGAAGTATCGAATAATCGGGAGAACGATCAAAAAGTCGCCCGAAAGGAACACCACCCTGTAGAGCAGCGGAAGGCTGTATATTGATAAGATAGGTAGATGTGGAGACGGCCTCAACCCAAAAGTGAGGCGGGAGAGAGGCAGCAATCATCAATGCACGAGCCGTCTCAAGAAGATGTCGATGCTTTCGCTCAGCCACACCATTCTGAGCATGAGCACCAGGACAAGAGAATTGAGAGAGTCCCGTGCTCAGCAAGAACACCACGCAACATCTTAGAGATATACTCGCCAGCAGAGTTAGCACGAAAAACACGAATGGGTGAAGAGAACTGAGTATGAACCATGGCAGCAAAACGCTTATAAATAGACAACACCTCAGAACGAGAAGTCATGAAATAAAGCCATGTGTAACGAGAGAAATCATCTATGAAAATAATATAATATTTATGACCACCTTTCGAAGCAAAAGGGGCCGGACCCCATACATCAGAATGGACTAAATCGAAAGGACGCTTGGACACTGACTCACTATGTGAATATGGTAACTGAATCTGCTTGCCAAGACGACAACCCTGACACTCTAAAGAGACATCTCCTGAGACAGACCCCAGAAGACCTCGACGAACTAAAGAAGACAACCGAGAACCACACAGATGACCAAGTCGATGATGCCACTGCTGGAAGGAACCAGTAACGGAGGCGACAGAAGCGGAAGAACTGGCGATGGTGGTGGCAGCGGAAGGAACATGAAGCCAGTCCAACTCCCAAAGACCCTGAGAATCACGGCGGTGAGGGCCAGCCCCAACCAGAGTGTGCGTGCGACGGTCCTGGACAGAACAAGAGTCAACGTCAAGGATGACGCGACAACCAGACTCAGTAAGTTGACCAGCAGAAAACAGATTCATGGTAAGTCGAGGAACATGAGCAACATCAGGAACAGAATAAGGAGTGGTAAGATTGCCTCTACTAGCAACAGAAAGTGGAGTACCATCAGCAGTAAAGACATGAACAGGAGAATCCAGAGATCGAAGAGAGGACAAAGTGGAAGAATGAGAAGACATATGAAAAGAAGCTCCAGAGTCCAGAACCCATGGGGATGTACCTGACTGTGTAGAGGGTGATTGCTCAGTGCGGGAAGCATCAGTCACAGAACCAGCAGTACCCGTCGAGGAAGAACTTGAAGCTGCGAGCAAACGCTTAAGTCTCAGAATATCCTGCTCAGTCAAAGCAATGGCTGAAGCTGTCGAGATAGATGACGAAGTCCCTGAAGATGATGATCGCGCCTTGCGCAGGTGTTTCTTCTTCGTGTAGCACTGAGACTCAAGATGACCATCATGGTTGCAATAGTCGCAATGTGGACGGGGGCGACCTGAGCCTCCAGAAGGAGTGGGCAAGAGCGGCGGAGCACTCGAGCGAGAAGGGGTCGGTGCAGCAGGTGACGTAGGAGCACGAGTAGCAAGCACAGAAGGAACCTCCAGCAAACCAGCACCACGTAAGCGAGTCTCCTCAGCACGAATCTCAGAAAGCGCCTCCATGAGAGAAATACGGCCACGAGCAAACAACTGAGCACGCCGGGGCTCAAACTCCTTACGGAGCCGAGACAGGAACTCATAGACGCGATGAAACTCCAAATTGGCCTGGACAGCCTGGCAACAGGGGCAGGTACGACACCCAGCACTGCGGAGAGAATCAAGCTGTCGCCAGATAGCAGAACTCTGTGCATAGAAGTCATCAACAGTAGAGTCACCCTGCTGAAGAGCATGCTCCTGACGGACCACAGAGAGGTATAAGGCATCACCAGAGGGCTGATAGCGCTGACGAAGACGGGTCCACATCTCAAAGACAGTAGGGAGACCCAGAAACTCAGAAGCAAACTGAGGCAAAACACTAGCAGTGAGAACAGCGGCAGCACGAGCATCATCATCAAGCCACTGGGTGTAAGCAGACAGAGCACCATGATAAATCTGAAGAGCCTCCTCATAAGCCAAAACCTTCTCATCATACGCACGATCAGCAGCCTCATCAGCAAGCTTAGCCGCATCCTTGGCGGCCTGATTAGCATCCGGAGCAAGAACCAGTGGAGTCGGCGGAGTAGGGGCCACCGGAGGCACCGGACGTGGCGGACAGCAGACCTCGCCAGAAAGAACACCCCAGAGACGGATGCCACGCATGTGAATGCGCATGAAGCCAACGAACTCGGTGTAGTTAGAGCCATCAAAAATCACCGGACAACGAGGAACAGCAATAGCCTGATCCAGTAGACTTTTTTTTTAGAGTCCGACGAGAGCGACCAGATCGGGAGCAGCATCGAGCGGGAGATCAAGGCGATCAGGACGGGCGAGGCAGCTGCGGGAAGGTGCTGCGGGAGATCGGGACAAGCGACGACCGGTGCTGCAGGAGATCGGGACGAGAGCAGCGACCGATCTGAACAGGTGAGCAGGGCGACTCGAGGCGGCTCCGATCGGGAACGGGTCCTGCGGGAGATCGGGACGGGCCCGGCGGGAGAGCGGGACGGGCAGGCAGCGGCCGATCTGACTTAAGGCGACTTGGATGGGGGATCGGGGCAGGCAGCGGGAGGCCTTCGAGCAGCTGGCTGGAGAGGAGATCGGGGGCGCCTGCGGAACGAGCCCCTGCGTCGATCGAGCAGACGGAGAGGAGATCGAGCGGGGTTGGAGATCGAACAGACGGATCAAACGCACGAGTTGCAGCATGCAAAAAATTAACCTAACTCTAATACCATGTTAGGAATAAGCAACTTGTATTCCCATGAGGCCATGGCCGATATATATATACATGTACATGTGTGAAACATATGCAGGAAACCCCTTATACAACGGGATAAATACAAAGGGGTACATGACTTATATGATAACTCTAACAGGTAATAGGTGCCATGATAGTGCTGAAATTCTTCACAAATCCCCTATAGAAAGTTGCAAGGCCATGAAAGCTTCTTACCTCAGAAATGGTCTTAGGAGTTGGCCATTCTCGGATTGCTTCAACCTTAGAATCATCAACACGAATGTCGTCACATGTTATGACGAATCCTACAAAAAGAAGTTGTGTTTGCAGGAAAACACATTTCTTCAAGTTGACGTAGAGCTCATTTTCCCTTAGTACATCTAGCACCTTCCAAATGTGATCAAAGTGTTCATCCACATCCTTGCTAAGATGTCATCGAAATAGACCACAACAAAGTGGGATAAGAAGGGCCGAAGGACTTGATTCATTAAGTGCATAAAGGTACTCGATGCATTTCAGAGTCCAAATGGCATGACTAGCCATTCAAACAACCCTTCCTTTGTCTTAAAGGCGGTTTTCCATTCATCCCCGGGTCTTATACGGATTTGATGATATCCACTTCTTAAATCTAGCTTTGTGAACACTCTTGCTCCACTAAGCTGATCCAACATATCATCCAGACGGGGAATAGGGAATCTATACCTTACGGTGATCTTGTTAACGGCTCTACTGTCCGTACACATGCGCCAAGATCCATCTTTCTTTGGCGCGAGTAGGGCTGGTACAGCACATGGGCTAATACTTTCTCGAATGTGCCCCTTTTGCAACAATTCCTCCACCTTCTCCTTCAATATATCATGCTCCTTTGGGCTCATTCGATAGTGTGGAAGATTAGGAAGACTTGCTCCCGGAATTAAGTCAATTCTATATTGAATTCCTCTCATCGGTGGCAAGCCATGTGGCTCCCCAAGTATGTTCTGAAATTCTGCCAATAAACCACATACTTTTGCTGGAATTTCAACAGTCAGGTGCTCTTCTCCCTTTACAACAATTGCAGCACACAAATCTGCCTCCTTCAAGTCTTCCATAAACTCATCAGAGGTATGGGAGATAGTTAACATAGTTTTCCCCTCCTCCTTAGAGGTATTACCTTCGGTTTTGTTTGGTAAGATAATGATCTTTCTCTTTTTCCAAATGAAAGAGTAAGAATTTTCCTTACCCTTGTGTGTAGTATCCACATCAAATTGCCAAGGCCTCCCAAGAAGAACATGGCTGGCATCCATGTCAACCACATCACACAACACATTTGGGCGATAATGCTTACCCAAAGGAAGTGGCAGGTTGCATTGTTTGGTGATCCTCATATTCACTCCTTTCTTGATCCATCCAATAGTGTAGGGATTTGGATGATCATGGGTTTCAAGCTTTAAATGGTCCACCAACTTCTGGGAGATAAGATTCTCGCAGCCGCAACTATCACTAGTTTGCATACCTTGCCATTCACCGTGCATTTCTCTCAAATATTTTCTTCCGTTGTGTGTCATCGAGTTGTGGTGTGGAACATAGGAGACGCTGGATCACACATACCACCTCTTCACCTTCTTCTTGACAAACCTCTTGTCCGTCTACATCTTCAGATTCGTATTGTTCCTCATTGCTTTCACCATCATGGATAGTCGTGTTAACAAATTTCCTTAGTGGGCAACTGCTGGATATGTGTCCCTCTTTACCACATTTATAGCACTTTGGGCCTTCATTTGCCTTACCCTTGCCTCTAGTTTGTTTCGGGATGGGCTGTTTTGTCTTTGGTGGAGTGGTCTTTTCTTCCACTCTATTAGGTTGGCTCCTAGATGAGCCTTCGGTATGAGGATATGGAGGATATGGAGCCTTAGTTGTCTTTCTCATCCTCACAAACCTCTCGGCCTTTAAGGCTAGAGCTTGTGCTTGATCAACGGACCAGATTTGTTGCATCATCAATCGATCTTGAATAGCATCATTGAGACCATTGATGTACCTTGCAACTTGTTGCTCTTCAGTTTCAGCAAGGTTGCACCTCACTTGTAGCCTTAGAAACTCCTCCGTGTAATCTGAAACAGTCCTATTTCCTTGAGCACAATTTTGAAATTGGATAAATAGGATCTGGTCATAATCAGCAGGCAAAAATCTCCCTTTCAAGAGGCCTTTCATTTGTCGCCAAGTTCTAACACGAGGTTCTCCTCTCAGCCTGCGCTCCTCTTGAACGCGATGCCACCATGCACCGGCTCCTCCTTTCAGCTTGTATGCGACCAAAGGAACTCTAGGATCTTCCGAAACCTCCATGACCTCAAAAAAAGTCTCCACTTCATATAACCAATCCAGGCACCCTTCAATGTCAACATTTCCGTTAAAACTTGGGATCTCAGCTTTCACCTTGTATGTATCTCTTGCATATGTAGGGTTGGGCGCTCTCCGATATGCATAGAGATTTGGTTCTTCAAGGGCATCATCATATTCTTCACCTTCAGAAGCTTCAACATAAATTGGCCTTCTTGAAGCACGTTGAACATGTTGTTGTGGCGGTCTTGCTCCAAGATTACCTCTCCTTCCTTGATGAACATCTTCCTCTTCTTTAGATGAATCTCCTTCATTGGTAGCAGGGGGAACACCCTTTCTTATCATCTCAACCAGCTGGTCAAATCTCCTATTAAGATCTTCACGCAGCTCTTTGATTTGTTGTTCAGCAGCATCCATCCTCTTCTCCAATTGCTCCATTGCTTGCTGCAACTTGCTCTCGAAGAGGACAGCAAGAACGATTATGGGTCAACGAGGCTCTGATACCACCTGAAGCAGCACAAAGGTTGTGGAGGAGCAACTCCACCTTGCCGCTAGAGGAGCAACTCCACCTTGCCGCTACAATGTGTACAGCGCAAGTGTTGAAGGAACAGATTCAACGTGTTGCGCTAGATATCACTCTAGAGGCGAATGTAGGCGGATAGGGCAGCAAGAGTTCAATCCAGAACTCCTAGGGCACAAGATCTACTCCAAGATCTTAGATAAGAACAAGTTCTATTATAGGTAGGGTACATAATAGTCTCGGTACAAAGTAGAGGTGAGGACCTCTATTTATAGGGCTTTGGGAAGCCTTCACGTACTTCTACTTATAGTTGGAATACTCTAGAAACATTATTTAAGGTTCACCATTCTACTCATAGCTACTCACAACTAGAAGACTCTAGAAAACAGTAGGTAGGATAAAGAAACGAAAAGAAATACTAGACCACAACAGAAGTATCTAGAAGTAGCCAAACAGATTTGACATATGATTATATTTTCATGTTCCTCATCTATTGTTCCTCATCACCCGAGCTGTCGACCAGACGATCGTCGATGCGGTCCCAACCGCCATTCTCGACAGGTGCATGATGCAACACTGTCGTGCAACTCAAGATCCAGTGGGCTAGTCCACCAGACACAGTGACCTAGGAGGACTATGAGGTTCTTCACCGCCCCTACGGCAACAATTTGGTCCGAGGAGCACACTGAAGAAGGGGTCAATTTGAAGGAGGGGAGAATGTCACACTTGCATCGCACACCACTGCAGTGTGACTAGTGGTTGGGCCCTTAGGCGGGGTTGTTGCATGCATGGTCCAGGCCAGCTGGCATGTGTCTGTGTGCGTTTTGCAGATATTTAAGCGTTCTATGTTGTAACGTGTTCTATGTTGTAACGTGAGAATTATGCACTGAAGTGATCTGAATTCTCATCCCTGTTCTCTCGTCACCTTCCTCTCCAAGTCTCTCACCCCAACTACCCTCTCTTCCTGCCTACTCCTGGTCGCTCGCGATCCAGAGATTGGGGCATGACAGGTTGCACATATGGAAAGCATAACTAGTGCTCTTTCCATGAACGATCCACACCTTCCCATTCCTTTTCTTTTTTTGACAACTCGTGTTCCCCTTTCTTCCCTACATTCTGCCTCTCTTATCAGCAAAACCCATGACAACAAGATGCACAATAATAACCAATGTTGCTTTCTCCATGCTGCCCAGATCGGTTGGTGCTAAATCCAATCATCCGCTTTGGCCCTAACCAGATGTTACAACTTACAAGAGTATGTGCCAACATTCTTCCACTTGAATTCCAAAGTACTCCCTCCGTTTCTAATTATAAGATGGTTTAGATATTGCAATATGGACTACATACGGATTAAAATTAGTGAATATACACACTAAAACGCATCTAGATGCATACGAATCTGAGAAAATAGAGAATATCTAAAACATCTTATATTTAGGAACGGAGGGAGTAACAAGCAATTATGATTGCAAATGAAAATGAAGAGCAACACAACAAGCAATATAGTGGAGTACAGCATACCCTCAGCAAAAAGCAAGGTTTCTTACCCCAATGAAGTTTGTTTTGGGGTTTGGAAACCATCTACTTAGGCAATTTGCTCCATAACAAACTAGTTTATGAATATGAATACTGATTCAATCAAGTCATACAAAATTCAAACATTTTTTAAAGGGAAAATGACACATATATAACATTTCTTTACCAAGTTCCACTGAAAATTAGCCATTGTTAGTTAGTTCCTCATGAACAGCCAGCTAGCCTATTTGTATCCAATTTTAGAACCCTGAATAAATTGCCTTCCGCAACTAAAAACAGCCCACATGCACTCAGTGAAGGACAAGCTACTATGATGTCAACAGAAGTCCATTCAGTACAATGGGGAGAAGCTATATTTTGCACTAAAAGACATAACATCAAAAAAAGAAAAGAGGTGGCAAATTATATGGAGAGAATTCCTTATGTAACATCGTCCTACATTTTCTTTCCCTATTTGACACTGAGAAAATATTTCTTCCTTATCTAACACAAACTTTAAATTTTGTTCCCAATATAACACTTCCTTCCATTTTTTGTGCAAACGGTGTTAAATGGCACGGGAAATGACAATTATGCCCTCAAACATCTATTCGCTCCTTTTCTTTATTCAGGTGTCTTATTTGAGGGTGGGCTTCAAAATAAGCCAAAAGGTTAGACTACGAACAAGTACATCAAGCAAGTACGTACGTCGTACGTGCTCATTCTGCTTCTAGGGAGAAATCAATCGAGTTGCTTGTATGTTTGCGAGCTAGCTTGTTTCTAGGGAAAATCAATCGAGCTACTTGTGTGTTTGTGAGCTAGCTTTGCACGTAGGTGCGCTGCATTTGGGTGAATCGATCTAGCATCCTAAACCGACACTCCACCACAGCATATGCTCGTGCGGCGTGCCGGCAAGGAAGGTCTACATCGGTTGGTGCTCCGGAGCGACGCGGCCACCCGTCTCCTGTGCCGCTCAGTGTTCCCAAGTACGAGGGATTTGTCGGCCGGGTGAAAGCAAATGCCAGTTAACTTGATCTGACTTAGGTGCTTCTAGTGCCAGGGATAAACTTGTCATTTCACATGTCATTTAACACCATTAGGTTAAAAAATGGACGGAAGTGTTATATTGGGAACAAAATCTGAAGATGGTGTTAGATAGGGAAAAAATATTTTGACAGTGTCAAATAGGGCAACCAAATTTAAAAGTGTTAAATAAGGAATTCTTTCATTTATATGCAGCATTCACTCAAGCTGGAATGGATTAAAGCTTCTGAATAATTCAGAGCATAGGATATAAAACACAGCAAAATTTGTCAGCGATAGGAACTGCCAGTTTACACGTGTAAAATAACAATTATTTAGGTGAGTGCAGCTACAGTAAATACCAAACGACACTAAATCTAAGGCCTCCTTTGGTTCACGGGATAGAAATGTTATAGGAATAGAAAAATCATAGGAAGTGAGATGACATGTATCTCAATTCCTATAGAGAAAGAGATGTCATTTGATGCATAGGATAGGAATTTTTCCATTGAGTCTCAGCTAATGTTTTTTTAACTCCAAAATGTGAAGGGTTCATTCCTATCCTACATAGGAATAGGAAATCCATTCCTACAAACCAAAGGGATTCAAAGGAAATTTTCCTATGTAAATCCTATCCTATAGAAATCCTATAAGATCCTACAAACCAAAGGAGGCCTAATTCTTTTTCAAAGCTTCCCTTATTAGTATAACCATTATATATACAGCCCAGTCAATTAAAGCTACAGCTGAGAAGAGTAAGTAGGTTCCTGATGCACATGGTTAGAAGTTTAGACGTTACCTTCCTCCTAGACATTGTTTTAGTCAGCTGTGCAGAGACACCGAAGTCTGCAACCTAAGGAACATAAATACACGTATTAACTTTAGGAATATATATTATATGTTATGCAGTAATAACCGTACAAAAAACAGAATCATCCGCATGCTCTACAGAAGTGATACCTTCACATCTCCGCTTTCAGTCAGGAGGATATTTGCCGCTGTAAAACATGACATGGTGTTGTCTGTTATGATTTGAATTATACTTGGAAGTAAATAACGAGGTATATAAAAAAATATGCAATGCACTGAAGAACACATCCCCATATTAATAAGTCCTTAATGCTTGCACAATAGCTTGTCCTTATTTAATCTAAAACTGACTGCTGCATATTAATTTGCGTCATCCTTTAGCTAACATGCATCACCGGAGCATTGAATCCTTACGAACAACCAACCAAAACCTTCATTTGCTCTCACATTAGCAAAACAAGGGAACGAAAAGGCTTGCATACAAACTTATCGCAAAGGAATCTTTGTGCCACACATACATATACATGGCTATCTTATTTTTTAGTTGGAATATACATGGCTATCTATAATCCTTAATTCCATTCCTGCCTTTCCCTTTCCTTTTCATGCATGTGTAACACTAGCATTTATGTGCAAGATTACATGAGAGAGACAATACAGTTGTAGAAACGGTTTCTCCATTGCAGAAAGGCATCTATTTGAAAGGTCATGTCCGTGCGTGTAACCTTTGATACGGTAAAAAAATATGATTGGTTGCTTGCCCATTAGACAAAGGAGAACACGGTAATGCAGGCCAGGTTCAATGTGCTTCAAGGGTAACCGAGTAAGGATCGCAAGAGAATGCTGGGGTGATCAGATATTTGATTCCATGGGGTTCTTTGTTGTGTTTAACAGAGTGGTGCTAAGTCTGACTACAGTGGTCATAACAGCCGCAGCAGCCAAGGCAGGAAAGAATACCAACTAGAAAGAGAGACCTAACACACTAAGCGGCAAGGGGATCAATCTGGACAGACAAATTACCCACAAAGCATCTGAAGCAAACACAGCTTAATGGTAGGATCACTTCCATTTTGCATCCTCAGAAGATTGATGCTGCTTGGGAGTTCTAGGGGTTATCCGATTGGTATTTTCTCAAAACAGTATTGAATGTTTGCAAGGCAAATGCAGATAATAAGAAAGAAAGGAGTCAAGAGGAGTAATAAAGACCTTTAATGTCACGGTGAATCTTTCCTTCAGAATGCAGATATTCAACTGCATGTAACAAGTCCCTTAGAATGCATGCAATAGATATTTCATCCAGAGGAGGGCCAGCTTGAAGCTACATGTGGAAATAGAAGTCGCAGGAACATCACAATTTGAACCAAGTAGTTTGCGCTGACTATGAACTGGAATATTCATCAAATACACTTGATATACTATCTACATGGTGTCAAGTATTGTGTTGTGTCCATCAAGATATAGAATATACAGGACATACTAGGTCAGCAACAGAACCACCAGCCATGTACTCCATTACTATCCACAGTTTGGTTTGATGAAGATAAGAGCCATAATAGTCAGTTATATATGGACACCGACATTGTGACAAAACAGATATCTCCTGCAACATGAAACAAATCCTTTTAGAAAAGCTTTTTCTATCTTAATTGCACAGTAAGTTGATACGCCATGATAACCTAATACTCAGCATAGCGCATAAGGTGGAAGTAAAACCTTTTGGATATCTTCGATATCATCCTCGCTGCATAGAATAGGTTAAAAGTACATTAGAAGTTAGATAAAATCCTCGAATTCAGTTACCAATATGAAATAAGGTTATCTTCGGTTTACATTTTCCTACAGTACATAAACAAACATGTTTTCATGATAAAAAAAGTTGTTTTACAAAAAAATGATGTGATGACATGATATAGTTCTACGCTAGGTTTAGAACACTAATCAGAGGAAATGTAATGCAACCAGGCTGAACTCACTGCAACAAGGATGCAATTTTTTATGTTTCCTATTTAAATGCATTGTGTAGAATAAAGGTTGTGAAATATATTAGTGTTAGTACACTACATCTTTTTCACATCCCAAAGTAAATGGAACCATGGTTTAAATAGCAGCAAATAATGCAATTAACAACAGGTGCACTTACATTTTATAGTGTAAACCTATTAAATATAATATGCTGCTTTAGATACAGAGAGTCAAAGTGAAATTTACGCTAGAGACTCACGCTTCTTCCAGATCAATAACTTTTATTGCAACCTCCTTGCTGAGTTCCTTGTCAAACCTATGAATGAACACAGGTAAATATTCGATAAGCATTAAATGTATCATCCCAACAAAACAGAAGAAAAGGATAAGAAATACAAGTCATGGACTACATATGGCCCAGAAAATATCCAATAGCTTACAAAGTGGATCCAGAAATTAGTGCATATATATATCTCATCCTCTATGTAAATACCATGCTGACCTCTATGTGTATAATTTGTGGAGGGCATGACACAGGTACACAACAAAATAACCATTAAACATGCTGGCCTCTATGTGTATAATTTGTGGAAGGCATGACACAGGTACACAACAAAATAACCATTAAACATACTGGCACTAGACAGCATAACAAATTCTATTGAGAAGCGAATAACAACTTATCATTCAAGTTATTTCATCCTCTGTTGAGATAACATGCTGGCATCTATGTACTAATCATTTCAGGACAATACATGTAAATTTGACATCTACTGAAAATAAACATAACGTGTTTGAAAACAACACTTGTGAACCATTGGTTCGTATTTGGTTGAGCAATCACAAATTAACTAGCTTAATGATCAGGAGCATAGTGAAAATAAGAATAGCATCACATAACATTTGGTTTATTTTGTTGCTTGCACTACAGTAGTCGAATAGAGGACAAATCCAGCTTTATATAATTTAGCAGGAACTGGCAATGATACTCATAATAGGGACAAATTCTCACACAGAGTGAAGCCCTGCTATCTAAAACCAAATTAGCACAAATTTGTGGCCTATCTCTAATAGCCTGATAGGCACTAAATTGACCGAATTAGCACTGCTTGTTTCCGTAAATCCCTTACCCTGCATTAAAATAGAACCCTATCGACGTAGATCCTGATCAAATCACCAATGTCACCTTACTAACAGGAATAAATCAGTGAAAAACGCCACGAGCAGCACTAGATTGGCTACTTAAGTGCCTCAATCATGCCGCCTAATGTCCCAATTCGCCATGAGACGTACCCTGTTGACACTCTAATCCCCAATGCTGCTCGATCAAAAGCGAAACGAAAGGCTACACTAGCCGCCACCGAGGAACATCAGCTAAAATCCGCGTACAAGGGAGGAAGAAGAGAATTAAATAAACTTTGTTCGCGACAATGGAGGGGGGAGGGCAGGTCAACAAACGAACCCTCTGTAGACGTCGCCGAAGGAGCCACGGCCGATGAGGTCGCGGTTGCTGAAACGCGCCTCTGTGGCGGCCGCCATCGACGCCGAGTCCGACATCGTCCCTGAGATCTCGCTTCCGCCGCGGCTAGGGTTTTGGAGGGAAGAGGAGACGACCGGATTCGTCCTCCTTTTCCTCCTTCGGGGCTAGGGTCAGGATTCGTGGGCGTGCTCGCGTCGCGCTACTCCCTCGTCGGCGGCTGGCTGCTTCTGGCTTGGCCCATTTTTACATGTCGCGAGATTTGGTGCAGGTGTTTGGTTTGTTCATCTGGGCGAGCTGGAGTGGCCAAGGTGGTGGGGCCGCGTGGAAGAGCTGGAAGGTGGGGCAGCGGTGTCAGTCTGTCAGAGGCGGGAAGGGGACTGGATGGTGGGGATGTCCGCTATCGTGTGTTTGGTTACACCCGGACTTTGGCAAATCCGGCATCCACATGCCGCAAATTTTGATTCTCAAATCCATACAACCCATACACGTGATCATACGATACAAACTGTCCAACTGCCAAAGTTCGAAACAATGCAAATATATCATAGTCAACAAACCAAACATGGCAAAATGAAATCAATGTCTGAGCATGACATATGGCCTCGAATTACTGGGTGGGCGCCTGCTCCTGCTCTGCCTGCATCCGGGCAGCCTTCTCCGCCTGCATCCGGGCCGCAGCCACCCTTGCCGCCTCGTACTTTCTACGGTCGTTGATCTCCATCTTCTTGTCCACAAGCCACTTCTTCGCATGCTCATCATAGAGGGTCTCGCCCGCCAACATGATCCTCGCATCTTCCATGTCTTGTGCGGAGTTGGAACCTTTCCTTCTCAAGCTCTATGTCACCAAATGTCTTGGCCTTCTCGGGCTCTCATTTGATCGCCGCTTGTTGCTTCTCGAGCTCAGTCTTCGACCTCTCAAGTTTCAGCTTCTTCTCCGCCATCTTTCGGTCCCACTTCATTCCTTCCTTTTGCGCATCCAACATGAGCTTGTACCTCTCCTCCTTCTTGTTCTACCTTGCCGAAAAAATGTTTGTCCATGTCGACAACATTTTGGTAGCCGCAGCATCACCGACGGCACGTGTCTTCTCCCACTTGTTTCCCATGACTTGGCGGTTGTCCTTTTGTCACGGTGACTTTTCCATTCATCACGACAACATCGTCCAACCCAATTGATTGGTTTGAGCTTGAGCCATCATTCCTATTCGTGCCGGACTTGAGGTCGGCCACAAGTTGGTTCCACTTCGACTTACCGTTTAATATGACCCAATAATGGCTAAAAGCAAATGGCTTCTTCTCCACCTCGCGATACAAAATGGCCGCCATCGTCGTCTAGCAAACAACATATGTATGAGCACGAGAATGCAAACACAAGAAGCATATGCAATGGACGACAAGATGAGGCAATCGAACTTACGTGAGTTGCGACTCCCATCCCACTTTGAGGCCGTTTGGTCACTTGTGAGTAGTAGCCTACATGCTTGCTCACTTTCCCTTGAATGATCCCCAACGATGTTGGAGAGATGCCACATTGCGGGTGGTCATGATAGGATGCGGCTCAGCATACTCCTTATGCTCATGATACTCCTTCCAAATCTTCATCTAATAGGTGTTCCCCTTTTGCTCAGTGCCGCATATTGGATCCATTGTTGTGACAAACCAAGCTTTGCCCAATAAGATGTCCTCAAATCTTGAGAAGTTCAAGGGGATTGACAATCCTCTTGCCCGTGTTGGGTGCAAGTATTTGCTCTTGTGTGTAGGTGTTGCTCACTAGGCGTTTGCGTGGTTCTCTTATTGGTTCGATAACCTTGGTTATCACTTAGGGAAATAATATCTACTATTATATTGCTTCACCTTTCCTCTTCGGGGAAAATCTCAACGCAACTCACAAGTAGCAAGGACGAAGCTGACGCGTGGGTCCCACACGTCAATGAGAGGAGAGAGAGGGCGAGGCACGCTGGGCTGGCTAGTTGGGCTCCGGCCTGGCTGGCTAACTCGGCTAAGCCTTTTTCCTTTTTCTTTTTCTTTTCTGTTTTCCATTTTCTTCTTTTTTCTTTTCTATTTTGCTCTATAAGTTCAAATAGACTTTGAATTCGAATTTTGTTCCAACGGTGAATCTTTCCTAAATTCCAGAGGGAATATTTGTGACTGTGTGAAGTTTTTGTTTGGTCATTTTAGATAAATATTTTCTGCAGCTTGCATTTATTATTTGAATTTGAATTTTGTTTCAAAACCAAATATGTTTCAAATCCATTTTAGAAAATTGGCAGAAGGTCAACATGCCATTTCGACTAATGGAATTTCTTTTCCTGCCAAAATTAATGCAAAGCCATTTTCAAATAATACCCCTTTGATTTTGAATTGATTCCAAAATAGATCCAATCCAATTCCTAGGGAATTTATTTTGGCTTGAATATTTCTTTCTTGGGACTTATTAGAGTTGGTCTTATGCTCAAATAATATTTCAAAATGGTTTCCTACCAGGGCTAGCTAGGCTTGAACTAGTGCCAATCACAAGCATTCCTAGGCAGTCATGGGTATTTCCTAGAATTTTTTTAATTCCTTGTGAATTTTTCAACATACCAGATTTGGGAAAATCTGGGATCTGACAAACGGGTTGTATCTAGGCCTGGTACGATCCACCGCAGCAAAGTGCATTTGGCAAAGTTGGCCACCGCTGAAGTGTAAATTATTTTTGCATGGGTGTGTAAGTGCATCAAATGCCCCCTTAGTGGTTTTGGAGTATTGAAGACAAATAGGTTGAGGAACTAATGTGTTTGTGAGTATACACAGGAGACAGCGTCCCAAAAGATTTGGTTTAACACATGGAAGACAACCCCTATAAATGAATTTCTTCAAGTGAAGAATTTGATGATGAAATTGGTACGGCCTTTGAAGAAATTGATGTGAATACTTTGAAGCCTGAAGACCTTGTTTTCATAGTTTCTTCACTTCTTATTTGAGTCATAGGAAAAACTGTACTATTAAAGGGGGTCTAGGTGAAACATATTTCACATTTCCAAAGTGATGATCAAACCTACTCAAACCAATACACAAAAGCCACTTCGAGTGAAGCCTTTGGAAATCTCCAGTACAACTGACGCATTTGCTAGCGACAGTGATGAAGTTCATTTGGTCGCTGACGAATTTGGTCATGCTGAGGAGTGATAACCCACAAGTATAGCGGATCACAACCGTTTTCGAGGTTAGAGTATTCAATCCAAATTTATAGATTCGACACAAGGGGGGCCAAAGAATATTTGCAAGTATTAGCAGCTGAGTTGTCAATTCAACCACACCTGGAGATTAATTATCTGCAGCAAAACGATTAGTAGCACGGTAATATGATAGTTTTGATAGTGTTAGTAATAGCAACCCTAACGGTAATAGTGGTGGCAGTGATTTTGTAGCAAGTGAAACAGTAACAACAATAATAGTAACTTAGCAAGAACAATATGTAGGAAATTCATAGGCATTGGATTAGTGGATTCATTGGATGATATTCATCATATAACAGTCATAACCTAGGGCGATACAAAACTAGCTCCAGTTCATAAATATAATGTGGGCGTGTATTCCGTAAATAGTCATACGTGCTTATGGAAATAACTTGCAGTTGCATGACATCTTTTGTCCTACCCTCCCGCGGCAGCGTGGTCCATATGGAAACTAAGGGATATTAAGGCCTCCTTTTAATAGAGAACCGGATCAAAGCAATAACACATAGTGAATACATGAACTCCTCAAACTACGGTCATCACCGGAAAGTATCCCGACTATTGTCACTCTAGGGTTTACGGATCATAACACATAGTAGGTGAATATGACTTGAAAGATCGGATCTAGAACATAGATATAATGGTGATAACATAAACGGTTACGATCTGAAATCATGGCACCCGGGCCCAAAGTGACAAGCATTAAGCATGGCACAACCATAACAACATCAATCTCAGAACATGATGGATACTAGGGATAAAGCCCTAACAAAACTAACTCGATTACATGATGAATCTCATCCAACTCCTCACTGACCAGCGAGCCTACGAAGGAATTACTCACTCCCAGTGGGGAGCATCATAGAATTGGCAATGAAGGAGAATTGGTGATGACGAAGATCTAAGATCCCCCTCTTCGGAGCCCCAAACGGACTCCAGATCTGGCCTCCTGATGAAGAACAAGAGGTGGCGGCGGCTCCATATCATGAAACACGATAATTCTTTCTCCCTGGTTTTTTCTCCAAATATAGAAATTTATGGAGTCGGGTCAGGGTCTGCGGGGCCACCAGGTGGGCACAACCCACCTGGGCGCGCCTAGGGGGGGCGTGCCCTTGTGGGCTGTGCTCACCTAGGGGGGGCCTCCAGTGGTTCTTGGCTCCAGTATTTTTCTTTTATTCTGAAATAATTCTCCAAAAAGCTTCCCTGCAATCCGAGAACTTTTATTTCTGCACAAAAACAACACCATGGTAGTTCTGCTGAAAACAACGTTAGTCTGGGTTAGTTTCATTCAAATCATGCAAATTAGAGTCCAAAACAAGAGGAAAAAGCATTAGGAAAAGTAGATACGACGGAGACGTATCAACTCCCCCAAGCTTAAACCTTTCCTTGTCCTCAAGCAATTCAGTTGATAAACTGAAAGTGAAAATGGAAAACTTTTACGAACTCTTTTGCTCTTGTTTACTTAAATAAGCTTAAGTAGCACCCAGGTTTTCAGCAAAGACCATTACTAACCATGTCGACAATTACTCTTAAAAATTATATTAACTCATATCAATGGCATAATCAACTAGCGAGCAATAATAAGATATCTCAAATGCCAACACTTTGTCAAAACAATAATGATATAATATGATAACGGTGGTATCTCGCTAGCCCTTTCTGAGACCGCAAAACATAACTGCAGAGCACCTCCAAAGTTCAAGCAGCGGCTAAACATTGTAATTCATGGTAGAAAAGATTCAGTCATGATGCATCCAACATTAACTATACACAATGCACGAGGATGGCAATCACTACAGGAATCAGCTTCTTTGTCATCTGCCATGGTAGACGACAAAGGAACCAAAAGCGGACGACAAACCTCTTTGCCGTCTGCCACCGATGGCAAAGCTGCCCGGCAAAGAAAGCTATGGCAAACGAGTTCTTTGCCGTCTTCTTCCTCAAAGCGTATGGCAAAGAACATTTGCCGTCGGTGGCAGACAACAAAGAACATAGACATGAAATAACAGGCGTTAGCCACGTTAGGTGGCTAACGGCAGCCTTTGTCGTCCACCAGCGGACGGCAAATATGCCCTCCCCTTTGCCGTCTGCTATCTGACGTCAGCCACGCGTCATGCCCCCCCCCAAGTCTTTGTCGTCCGCCACAAACGGCAGACTCCCACAACCTTTGTCGTCTGCCACAGACGACAAAGTAACCAAATGGGGCAGCTCCCACATTGCACAGGTTGCTACCTGATACGTCTCCATTGTATTACTTTTCCAAACTTTTTTTGCCTTGCTTTGGACTCTAATTTGCATGATTTGAATGGAACTAACCCGGACTGACGTTGTTTTTAGCAGAATTGCCATGGTGTTATTTTTATGCAGAAATAGAAGTTCTCGGAATGACCTAGAAATTCACGGAGATGATTTTTGGAATTAATAAAAAAATTGGTGAAAGAATCAACTGAAGGGGGTCTACACCCTGACCACAAGGGTGGGGGTGCGCCCACCCCCCTGGGGCGCGCCCTCCGTCCTTGTGGCCCCCCTAGACCTCCACCGGCATCAACTCCAACTCCATATATTCACTTTTGGGGAGAAAAAAAATCAGAGAGAAGGATTCATCACGTTTTACGATACGGCGCCGCTGCTAAGCTCTGTTCTTCCTTGGGAGGGCAGATCCAGAGTCCGTTCAGGGCTTCGGAGAGGGGAATCGTCGCCATCATCATCATCATCAACCATCCTCCATCACAAATTTCATGATGCTCACTGCCGTGCATAAGTAATTCCATCGTAGGTTTGCTGGACCGTGATGGATTGGATGAGATTTACCATGTAATCGAGTTAGTTTTGTTAGGGTTTGATCCCTAGTATCCACTATGTTCTAAGATTGATGTTGCTATGACTTTGCTATGCTTAATTCTTGTCACTAGGGCCCGAGTGCCATGATTTCAGATCTGAACCTATTATTATGTCATGAATATATTTGTGTTCTTGATCTGATATTGCAAGTTATAGTCACCTACTACGTGTTATGATCCAGCAACCCCAGAGTGACAATAGTTGGGACACTTCCTGGTGATGACCGTAGTTTGAGGAGTTCATGTATTCACTAAGTGTTAATGCTTTGGTCCGGTACTCTATTAAAAGGAGGCATTAATATCCCTTAGTTTCCAATAGGACCCCGCTACCACGGGAGGGTAGGACAAAAGATGTCATGCAAGTTCTTTTCCATAAGCACGTATGACTATATTCGGAATACATGCCTACATTATATTAATGAATTGGAGCTAGTTCTGTGTCACCCTATGTTATAATTGTTGCATGATGAATGCCATCCGACATAATTATCCATCATTGATCCATTGTCTACGAGCTTTCCACATATTGATCTTTGTTAAGTTACTTTTCCGTTGCCACTGTTACGATTGCTACAAAACTACTACTGTTACTTTTGCCACTGTTATCGTTACTTCCATACTACTTTGCTGCAGATATTAAGTCTTTCAGGTGTGGTTGAATTGAAAACTCAGCTGCTAATACTTTAGAATATTCTTTGGCTCCCCTTGTGTCGAATCACTAAATTTGGGTTGAATACTCTACCCTCGAAAACTATTGCGATCCACTATACTTGTGGGTTATCAAGACCTTTTTTGGCGCCGTTGCCGGGGAGCATAGCTCTATTCTCTAAGTCACTTGGGATTTATATCTATTGATCACTATGAGGAATTTGAAACACAACAAAACCAAGATCTATCCCTCAACTACGAGGGGAGCTAAGGAACTGACATCTAGCTCCACACTTGATTCTCCTTCTGTTTTGAGTAAACTTGCGACACCTACACCTGTTATTGATTCCGATATGTCGCATGTTATTGATGATGCCACTTCTGCTATGCATGATGCTTATGATGAAACTACTTCTCTGCTTGATAATACTGTGCCACTAGGTGAATTTCTTGATGAACAACTTGCTAGGGTTAGAGAGAATGAAATTACTGAAACCGATGATGAAGATTATGATTCTCCCCCTAGATATGAATTACCTGTTGTACCTGAGGGTTATGTTATGGATGAAGAAACTGCTAGAGACTTTTTCGCTTGCAATGATAGAGAGGATCTTAAGAAATTGTTAGCCAAGCTAAAAGAAAAATACTTGAATGCTAGAATGAAATATGATCCCAATTTTGCTACTTCACCTATCTTTGTTACCGATAAGGATTATGAATTCTCTGTCGATCCTGTGTTGATTAATTTGGTTGAATATGATCCTTTCTATGGTTATGAATCTGAAACTGTTATGGCACATCTTACTAAATTGAATGATATAGCCACCCTATTTGCTCATGAGGAAAAATCGCTATTACTATATTCTCAAATTGTTTCCTTTCTCATTAAAGGGTGATGCTAAGTTATGGTTTAATTCTCTTGCTCCTGGTTGTGTGCGTAGTCCCCGAGATATGATTTACTACTTCTCTGCAAAATATCTCCCCGCTCATAAGAAACAAGCTACACTAAGGGAAATATTTAATTTTGTGCAAATTGAAGAAGAGAGTCTCCCACAAGCTTGGGGGAGGCTTCTCCAATTACTTATTACTTTTCCTGATCATCCTCTCAAGAAAAATGAAATACTTGATATCTTTTATAATGGACTAACCGATGCTTCCCGAGACCACCTGGATAGTTGTGTTGGTTGTGTACTGTTGAGCAAGCTGAATTGCTATTGAATAATATATTGAATAATGATAATGATTGGACACTTCCTGAACCAACTCCGAAGCCAACTCAGAAGAAAAGGGGTATTCTATTTCTTAGCCCTGAAGATATGCAAGAGGCAAAGAAATCTATGAAAGAAAAAGGTATTAAAGCTGAAGATGTTAAGAATTTACCGCCTATTAAAGAAATACATGGTCTTGATAACCCGACACAGGTAGTAGAGGTAAACTCTCTCCATAGATTTGATGAAGGTGATATTCCTCATTATAAGTCTACTAGTCAATGCTTGGATGAGTTTGATAATTTTATTGTTAAACAAGAAAACTTCAATGCTTATGTTAGTAGACAGTTGAAACATAATGTTTACATGCTTGACCACTTGGGTGATTATATGAGTAGAGCTGTTAATGATCTAAGGCTTATTAGTAAACATACTTCCATGGTTACAACTCAATTATAACAAGTACTTAAGGCTCATGATGATTTGCTCAATGAGTAAGAATAATGATAATGTTGTCAGGGTTATGACTAGAGGTGGTAAGATGACCCAGGAACCTTTGTATCCTAAGGGCCATCCTAAGAGAATTGAGCAAGATTCTCATAGAGTTAATATGGATGCACCTAGTCCTAGTAAAAAAGAAAACTAATAGGACTTTGCATGCTTCTAGTGAACCTGTTTTAGACACACCTGAGAATCCCAATGATATTTCTATTTCTGATGTTGAGACACAGTCTGGTAATGAACATGAACCTAGTGATAATGTTAATAATGATGTTCATGTTGATGCTCAACCTAGTAATGATAATGATGTAGAGATTGAACCTGTTATTGATCTTGATAACTCACAATCAAAGAATCAATGTTATAATAAGAGACTTTGTTGCTAGAAAACATGGTAAACAAAGAGAACCATGGGTAAACCCATGCACTTTCCTCCTAAGCCATCCAAGAAAAAGGATGATGAGGATTTTGAGTGCTTTGCTGAGATGATTAGACCTATCTTTTTGCGTATGCCTTTGACTGATGTACTTAAAATGCCTCCTTATGCTAAGTATATGAAAGATATTTTTACTAATAAAAGAAAGATATCGGAAGCTGAAATTTCCACCATGCTTGCTAATTATACTTTTAAGGGTGGAATACCAAAGAAACTTGGAGATTCAGGAGTACCAACTATACCATGCTCCATTAAAGGAAACTATGTTAAAACTGCTTTATGTGATCTTGGAGCCGATGTTAGTGTTATGCCTTTCTCTTTGTATCATAGACTTGAATTGAATAAGTTGACACCTACCGAAATTTCTTTGAAAATGGCTGATAAATCAACTACTATACCCATCGGTATTTGTGAGGATGTGCCTGTTGTGGTTGCAAATGTTACTATATTAACGGACTTTGTTATTCTTGATATTCCCGAGGACGACAACATGTCGATCATCCTGGGTAGACCCTTTTTGAATACTGCAGGGGTTGTTATTGATTGCAGCAAAGGCACTTTTCATGTTAGTGGTAATGAGCATACGGTACACTTTCCGAAGAAACAACCTCAAGTTCATAGTATCAATTCTATCGGGAAAAAAAATCAACTATTACTATTGGAGGTTTTGAATTTCCTCTTCCTACTGTCAAGAAGAAATATGATATTCTTATTGTTGGGGACATGCATATCCCATTTGAGGTAACCTAGTGTTATTCGAAAATTCTCCAGTTTTATGTCACTCGGAAGAAGTTTGTTAATAAGACTTAATCAACCTTGTTAATGGATTCCTTTTGATGGGCATGAGATGGATGAATTTAGAAGGCACAACTCTTTGTACCCATCTTTTACTTTCTGTTATTTAGATTAAATAAAGAAAAAAAATAGTATTTTCTGTCTATTTTCTGAATTATCCATGAAATAAAAAATGCCCCGAAAATAAAAGTTCTCCAAATGCCATGAAAATTTAGTATGATTTTTTATAGAATATTTTAGAATTTCTGGTGCTAAGAACACACCAGGGGGGCTCACCAGCTGGCCACAAGGGTGGAGGGCACGCCCCTGTCCTTGTGGGACCCACGTGGCCCCTCTCCACTTATTCCAGCACCCATTCACTCCTTCTTCCTCTAGAAAAAATCACTCCATAGCTCAAACTCGTGTTCTTGCTCATTTTGCTGCCACTTTTGATCTCCTTGATCAAAGCTCCATTCACAAAACTGCTTTGGGGGATTGCTCTTCGATATGTGACTCCTCCAATGGTCCAATTAGTTTTTGTTCTAGTGCTTTATTTATTGCAATTTTTTGCTGCTTTGGTGACCCTGTTCTTGAGTTTGCATGTCAAATTTATATGGTCCAAAGTAGTTTTGATGCATGATATAGCCTCTAGGCACTGGTAGGAGTAGTTGTTATCAATATTGTTGAGTTTGGTTCACTTTTATTTTGAGTCACTAAAAATTTCAGAAATTTTCAAAGGAAGGAAATGATGAGGAGATTGTTGAGAGGCTCCTTGAGCCGGGGTTCGAAGGAAAAAGGAAAATGAGGAGAAGGAGAAGCCCAAGTATAATCTTCATCATGCCGCGGAGATTCGGCCGTGTGAATGACCATGTGATGCATTCTTGCAGGCGGCCGAAATTTATGATGATTTCTATTATTTGGCTGAGAATGCAGGCATTACCGACTTCCTCCTCGACCAGTGTGATCAGTATCTCCCACTCACGAATACTTTCGTGCAAAAATTTCATTTTCATGCTAGGAGATCACCACCCATGGTAGACTTTTACTTATATGATGAGTACAAGGAAATGACACTTTATGACTTTTGTGAGGTTTGTAAATTACCTTACGAGGGTAGTGTCGAGGAACCATATCCTAGTGATGTGGAAGATTTTATTAATGAAGTCACCCTAGGGGAAAGGAGAAGGGTGTCTGGAGCGAGAGTGGCTACTTTACATTTTCCTATTTTACGCTACTACTCATTATTTGTTGGGAGATGTTTAATTGGTCGTAGGGAGAGTGGAGGCCTTAGTGCTCCCGACTTGGCCATTTTGCACCATGCTTTACTTCATGGTAGAACTTTCAGTTTAGGCGCTATGGTTGCTAAACGGTTGAGTCTCAACCATACAAAGGGTCCTATTTTTGGAGGCATCTCACCTCCCGCCTTGCTAGACGTTTCGAGATGCCCATTAGGCATTATGAGAAAGAGGAGAAACTGCTACCTACTATATATTTAGATTATGACAGCATGGTAGCACATAAGTTTATTCGCTATGATGAGGAAAAGAGACTCATTTATAACTTGATATTTAGCGAGGATACTTTTCAGATTATTACCTTGCCTGCACCTACTTTGTTCGATATTCATGCAGGCAGGTACTTCGTTTTACCCGCGGCTATTCATGCATACTGGGAGGGGACACGATCCCCACCTTGTGAGCCAGAGCCATCATCTGATCCATATTAGGAGTCTATTTAACAGTGGGATCCACAGGAGCTCGCTAACCAGTGGAACCCCAGGATCCTCCTCAGTACACCGGAGAGGGCTTCTTTGATCCATGGGCGTAAACCAACTTAGGCCAAAAGACTAAGCTTGGGGGAGTACGTATTTCTCACCGACATTATATTCATGTTCACACTTTCATTTCAGTTGTCGGTGTTCATACTTTTTATTGTAATATCCATGTTAGTTTATTTCTTTTTCTCATTTTCTTCTTGTCTGTTTGTTAAACCTTAAGAAAAACGAAAAAATTAGTTGTAGTTAGTTTACTTTCTATGCATGCTTAGTAGTAGTATTAAAAGAAAACCCAAAAAGATTTCTTGTTCTTCTTTTGCTTGTTGGGAGCTTTCCCGTATAAATAGATTTTCTCGTTCTTGTTTTACTTCCTTCAGAAAAACAAAAACTCCAAAAACATTTCAGTGTGTTTCTCTGTATTTCTTTTCTCTTCTTTGGGGGTCGAGAGGAGAAGACCACGATGAAAATGTTGAGTGGCTCTCGTATGCATTATTGTTGATCTAACAAAGAGCCCATATCACCTTGTCTTCACCTTCGAATAAATGTTTGCAGATTCCATCTTAGTCCAATGCACGTGCACTATTATTATTATCCACACCATTCGGTCGTGTAAGTGAAAGGCAATAATGACGATATATGATGAAATGATTGAGATGAGGAAAAGTTGGTATGAATTCGACCTATCTTATTTTTGTAAATGTGATTAGTTCATCATTCCTGATTTAGCGTATTATGAGTGAAACATGTTTGCAATGACAATTAGAGATTATAGTTACTCATGCCATGCTTAATTAGCTAGGAGTTTATAATGGTTTACCTTGCATGCCAACATGGAAATTAAAATGGTTGTGATGTAGTATAATAGGATGGTATCCTCCTTTGAATGATTCGAGTGGCTTGACTTGGCACATGTTCACACATGTAGTTGAAACAAAATCAATGTTGGCTTGACTTGACATGGCCTCCACGATATTTATGTTCATGGTGATTTATATCCTACTCATGCTTGCACTCAATGTTGGTTAATCTTAATGCATGTTTATGCTTGTTGTCGCTCTCTAGTTGGTCACTTCCCAGTCTCTTCCTAGCCTTCACTTGTACTAAGCGGGAATACTGCTTGTGCATCCACCTCCATAAACCCAAAGTTGTTCCATATGAGTCCACCATACCTTCCTATATGCAGTATTTACCTACCGTCCAAGTAAATTTGCATGTGCCAAACTCTAAACCTTCAAATAATAATCTGTTTTCTATGCTCGAATCGTTCATGTACCAACTAGGGTTGTCAATATATTCCTTGCTAGGTGGGTTATTCTCACGATGAGTGGACTCCGCTCATCATTCACGAGAAAATGGCTGGTAACCGGGATGCCTAGTTGTTGGTGTCAAAATCGTCAGATCTCGGGTAGGGGGTCCCGAACTGTGCGTCTAAGGATCGGAGGTAACAGGAGGCAGGGGACATGATGTTTACCCAGGTTCAGGCCCTCTTGATGGAGGTAAAACCCTACGTCCTGCTTGATTGACTTTGACGAGTATAGGGTTTACAAGAGTTGATCTACCACGATATCATAATGGCTAAACCCTAGATGTCTAGCCTGTATGATTATGATCGCCTCTACGGACTAAACCCTCCGGTTTATATAGACACCGGAGGGGCCTAGGGTTGTACAAAGTCGGTTTACAAAGAAAGGAATCTTCATATCCGGACGCCAAGCTTGCTATCCACGCAAAGGAGAGTCCCATCCGAACATGGGGGAAGGCCTTCTATCTTGTATCTTCTTGGCCCATTAGTCCGGCCCGTATCACATAGCCCAGACGCCCGGGGACCCCCTAATCCAGGACTCCCTCAGTAGCCCCTGAACCAGGCTTTAATGACGATGTGTCCGGCGTGCATATTGTATTCAACATTGCAAGGCGGGTTCCTCCTTCGAATACTCCAAAGCAGTTGGTCAAAAGAACTATGTTCGGCTCCGTATAACAGTCACAACCCTGAACCACAAGGGCAAAACACTTAAACAAAATAAGCCATGTCCATGGTCAGCTTTTTCGGCGAGACGTTATGTTCTTGCCTTATTATTATTTGAACCGTTTTTAGCCTCCTGCTTCGTATTTCGAGGCACGGTCCTTATTGACACGTCTTGTCAAAACAGAGATCATGTCCCCTTATTACGGGATTCTCATCAATATGGGTTTGGGTAATCTAACCGTGCCGTTAGCACGACCCCTTGGGAATAGGCGAGTTTTAAGGCTCGTGGGGGGGGGGGGGCGCTTGATATTGATACGTCTCCAACGTATCTATAATTTTTGATTGTTCCATGCTATTATATTATCTGTTTTGGATGTTAATGGGCTTATTTATACACTTTTATATTATTTTTGGGACTAACCTACTAACCCAAGGCCTAGTGCAAATTGCTGTTTTTTTTGCCTATTTCAGTGTTTCGCAGAAAAGGAATATCAAACGGAATCCAAACGGAATGAAACCTTCAGGAGAGTTATTTTTGGAACAAATGTGATACAGGGGACTTGGAGTGGACGTCAAGAAATCAACGAGGAGGCCATGAGGCAGGGAGGCGCGCCTGCCCCCTGGGCGTGCCCCACCCTCGTGGGCCCCTTGTAGCTCCATCGACCTACTACTTCCTCCTATATATATATATATATATATATATAGAGAGAGAGAGAGAGAGTAACACTATTCTGATCCTGGGATCAGAATAGTTATTTGGATCACGGCGAGCGCTATATATGGGCGACGCACATGTTTCTGAGATCGCAGAAACGCCAAAAAAAGAAAAACTGGTCGGTCCATCCATCTAACCCCTTCGAGCAGCCCACCCTCCCTCCCATACCACCTCTCCCCCGATCCTCCCGACCACCTCCCGCCGCCGGCCACCTGGCCCCAGCGTCACCCGCCGCCGCCGCCACCTCCCACCAGCCTGCCGCATCTCCTGGTGCCACCAGACCCCCGCATGACCGCGTTACCAGATTCCCGTGATCCCACGCACAGCCGAGACCCAGCATCCCTGCGCGCCGAGGCGGCCCCTAGATCCACTTCGCGCCGCCGCCGGAGCCCCGCGTCGCGCCGCCGCCGGAGCTCCACTTCGCGCGCCACCAACCTACGGCGGGGCTCCTGTCTTTTGCCTCCTCCTTGCTGCCCCGCCTGCTTGCGCCTTCTGCCTCCTCCCTGTGGGGCTCCGCCACCATCAGCCTCCTCCTGGCAGGGCTCCACCACCGCAGCACCAACGGCGCTCGTTGCTGCTTCCTTCGGCCGTCGTCGTGTTCGGCCTCATGCTCCTTCTTGGCGGCGAGGGCCTTGCCCGCGGCGGCCTTGTGGGCAAGGGGCGCTGCGCCGAAGGAGGAGGAGCGGTGCAAGAGGAGCGCGACACCGCAACCGATGAGTACGGGGACAGAGGCGGTGAAGTAGGCTGGCGAAGTTCGCCGGAGCATGTTACCAGCAGGGAGAGGTCCACGACGAGGTGGCAGGGAAGTTCGCCGGAGGGTCAGCGATGACGGGAATCTCCGTGCAATGGGCGCTGCACTTGGTCTGCTCGACAGCTGCCATTGTGGTTGTACTTGGACGGCTGCAGATAGTGCAACCGAACGGCCGTGTGTGTTTTTGGAAAATCTATACTTGGACGACTGCAGATGCTGCAAAAGTTTGGTTTCAGGTGTCTTCACAAATTCTGGCATAATCCGCATAGACCTTTCCTCACTTAATGCTTCAAGTTTATGTGTGCTACTACGCACTGCATGTGTTTGTGTTAATGTGTAAGTGTGTGAGCACTCTTGTACGTTCTCATAGCTTTGGAGAAAACAAAGTACGGGTAGTTTTAGCCATGGAGCCGCCACATGCTGCATGCCTCTGCTGGTTTGCCATGTTCCTCGTGGAGGAAAACAACATCAAAGGCGCTGGCATGGCCAGCGCGGATGCCGCCACCTCTCCCCGGGGCTCACCGGCAACGGCCCCAGGATATTGCTGGAACACTGGTCAAGCGCAACACTCTACTTCCCAACACATACAAACCCAGACAAAAGTTCAAATGTAAATGTGTGATGCCATCTTGTTCATGCTCACTGTTGTAGTAGCAGAGAGACCAACTCTGTTCATGCTCCATCGTTTATTTCTCCTATTCATTTCTCTGACCATTTTCCCAACGTCTGAATGCTTTCCTCATAGGATCCAGAGAACAAAAGAACAACTCTGCTCCTACTCCATCTACCTGGCCGTTGTAGTTTCTCTTTCATCCAATTATTATGTGCTGCTTGTGCGCATGTGTTCAACCAAAAGAATAATAGAATGTATGAAGAGAGCACATGCGGTGGTGAGTGGGTAAGGAGGAAGTCAAAATCCGTTACTTTTCCCGTGGATTTTTTAAAACCACCATTTCTATGCAAAAATTTGTACATAAAAAACTCTATGGAAAATCCCTGCTTCTAATGTTCTTGTCACTTGTTTTGAAGATGCACATCATGAAGTTCAAATCTAAAAAATAGAGTAGTGCGATGGTTATAAAAAATTCAGATTTTTCTCATTATTAAGGAATGAAAACAAGAAGTTCAATTATAAAAATTAGTTCAATTACATGTTTTAAAATGGCTAAAAATGACGTCCAACCTTCAATTAAGTTCATATTTCAGAAATTCTTAACTTCACGTGTACCACATACTGAAGAAATTCATCTATGAAAAAAAACGAAACGCCTATGCCATTTCATAGACGGCAAAAAAGCCTAAAAATGTTGCAAGACAAAAAAAAACTTCAAATGATATAACATAGTAAGTTTGTAGAAAGTGGACAAAAACATAATTTTGTTTTGTAAGTTTAACCATTTCTAAAAAATACCTTGAAGTTCAAATTTAAATAATAGGGCGGTTCAATGTTTATTACAAACCTGAGATTTTCCCCGTTACCGTAGAATAATCCAAGAAGTTCAAAAATAAAAAATGTTGCAGTTCGAAAAGTTTATAAAAAATGGCGTTTCTACATTTAACAAAAAAAAATGGAGAAGTTCAATTTTATATTGCGGGACGTCTAACCTCCAACTACATGTTTTAAAATGGCAAAAAATGATGCCCGACCTTCAATTGCGTGTAATACGATGTATACACAAAAATACGATAGAAGTTCATAGTGAAAACAACGAGAAGTTCAAGTAATGCAAGGAATGCATTTCAGATGGGAATAAAAGTATAAAAAAATAAAAACTTAAAAGGTTTGTTGAAAGAAGTTCAAGTGCTCTGTCCGGAGAAGTTCAAAAATTCTTGCGAGAGAGGTTTGATCACCTTGTAATTCCATATTCGATTTTTTTCGTATAAAAATCGAATACAATTCTTTAAGTCAAAATATAAAAAGGTGAAGTTCAAATTGAAATAACAGAGAAGTTCAGAGTTTATTAAAACCTAGGATTTAACTGTTCAAAAAATAAAAAAAACACAACACCATTTTTTGCACTTTTAAAAACAACTCATAAACGAAAAAATGGTTGCTAGAAGTTGAAGTGCTTGGCGAGGAAAAGTTCAAAAAATTCTTGCGAGAGAGGTTCACCGTGTATTTAGATGTCTAAAATACATAAAAAATATGTTGTTTTTTGTGTTTTAAAATAATTCTCTCAAACTAGAGAGAAGTTCAAAGTGATAACAACCGGAAGTTCATGTACTACATGATGTGTATTTCATATAAGAACAATACAATAAAGTGAAACAGAGTGAAGTTCAAATAGACATGCCCCAGAAGTTCAACTACTTCACGCAGTGCAAAAAACAACATGTCAAAAATAGAGCGAGGGTCAAACAAACATGCTCGAGAAGTTCAACTACTTCACACAGTGCATTTCCATTTGCAATGAAGGCATAAATCATGATCTCGTCATTTCTCTAATTTACTTCAAAACAACAGGAGTATCATTTGTGTAAATTCAAGTCCTCGGTCGGAGAAAGTTAAAAAATATATTGTGAGAGAGGTTTGTACAAAGAGAATATCATTTGTGTAACACTGACAAAATGGATGGGAAATTAAAAACGAAAATATGTCACAGAAGTTCAACGTGAAAACAACACGAAGTTCAACTACTATAGTGAATGAATTTGAGATGAAAAACTTTTAAAATTGTCGCGAGTATGAAAAAACGATCAACACAGGAAAGTTGCGTGTTTACAGCAGCTTTCCATCGGTATATCACTTACTCAATTCTGGTGAGTGGATGGAGAGCTACGGGCAGTGGATGGAGAGCTACGGACAAAAACAACACGTGCAAAACAGAGTGAAGTTCAAGTAGACATGCCGAGATGTTCAGGTTCTTCACGCGGTGTATTTTCGAAGAATCTGTTTCGCGATAAAGGCAGAATGAATGATCTCGCCATTTTTGTAATTTCTTGAAAACGGGAAGGAATCACAAAAAACCATCAACATGAAAAACTTTTGAATTTTCCGTAGCTTTTCAGCGATATATTATTTGCCCCATTCCAATAAAGTTTGTAGAAATTACGGCAAAAATACGTTTTTAGCCATTTTCAAAACTGGCATAAAACCGTAATGAATCAGGAGAAACAATATATACAAAAAAGTTTCGCATTTCTTCAAGCTTTCCAACGCCATATCGTTTGCTGCATTTGGACGTATGGTTAAAAAATTAGCTCGAAAATATGAACTCGGTGGAACTTGTACCGTTTTCTAAATTACTTTTAAACAGTTCAAAATTAAAAAAAACTTTTAACATGAAAAGGTAGCACATTTTCATAAGATTTCCAACGGCATATTATTTGCCTCAATTGGATTAGCCATTTAGAAATGACATCGAAAATACAAACTCGGTTGTTCGCTTTGCGAAGTTCTACGATATTCTGAACTACTCTTTAAACGTAGGGAATTAGAGAAAACTTTCAACATGTGGAAAGAGCGGTTTTTCAGCAGCTTTCCAACGCCATATTATTTGCCTCATTCCGATAAACGGTTTAAAAATGCGATCGAAAATACGATTCACGTTTTTTGTATGAAGAAAAAACGGTTTTTAAAACTGCTCTTAAACCGCTTACATTTTGCCAAAAATTTAACTTGGGTCATGATACTGATGTCCATAGCTTTCCAACGGTATATCGCAAGCCTCATTTGGACACCTTTTAGCTGAAGTTCAACCTAGTACTCGGGGAAGGTCAGACGCGTTACTCGGGAAGTTCATGTTGTGATCAGAATATTATTCTGATCCCACGATCAGAATAGTGTTTGTGTGTGTGTGTGTGTGTGTGTGTGTGTATACCTCGAAAATATCCAGGAGCACCACGAAACCCTATTTCCACCGCCGCAACCTTCTGTACCCAAGAGATCCCATCTTGGGGCCTTTTCCGAGCTCCGCCGGAGGGGCAATCGATCACGGAGGGCTTCTACATCAACACCATAGCCTCTCCGATGATGTGTGAGTAGTTTACTTCAGACCTTCGGGTCCATAGTTATTAGCTAGATGACTTATTCTCTCTCTTTGGATCTCAATACAAAGTTCTCCTCGATCTTCTTGGAGATCTATTCGATGTAATTCTTTTTGTGGTGTGTTTGTTGAGATCCGATGAATTGTGGGTTTATGATCAAGTTTATCTATGAACAATATTTGATTCTTCTCTGAAATCTTTTATGTATGATTGGTTATCTTTGCAAGTCTCTTCGAATTATCAGTTTGGTTTCGCCTACTAGATTGATCTTTCTTGCAATGGGAGAAGTGCTTAGCTTTGGGTTCAATTTTGCGGTGTCCTTTCCCAGTGACAGTAGGGGCAGCAAGGCACGTATTGTATTGTTGCCATCGAGGATAAAAATATGGGGTTTATATCATATTGCTTGAGTTTATCCCTCTACATCATGTCATCTTGCCTAATGCGTTACTCTGTTCTTATGAACTTAATACTCTAGATGCATGCTGGATAGCGGTTGATGTGTGGAGTAATAGTAGTAGATGCAGAATCGTTTCGGTCTACTTGTCGCGGACGTGATGCCTATATACATGATCATGCCTATATATTCTCATAATTATGCACTTTTCTATCAATTGCTCGATAGTAATTTGTTCACCCATCGTAATACTTATGCTATATTGAGAGAAGCCACTAGTGAAACCTATGGCCCGCGGGTCTATTCTCCATTATATTAATCTCCCATCAACTAGTTATTTTTGTTGCAATTTATTTTGGAATCTTTACTTTCAGTCTATATCATAAAAATACCAAAAATATTTATCTTATTATTATTATCTGTATCAGATCTCACTCTCGTAAGTGACCGTAAAGGGATTGACAACCTCTTTATCGTTGGTTGCGAGGTTCTTATTTGTTTGTGTAGGTACGAGGGGCTTGCGTGTAGTCTCCTACTGGATTGATACCTTGGTTCTCAAAAACTAAGGAAAATACTTACGCTACTTTACTTCATCACCCTTTCCTCTTCAAGGGAAAAGCAATGCAGTGCTCAAGAGGTAGCAAGAAGGATTTCTGGCGCCGTTGCTGGGGAGATCTACGCACAAGTCAAGACATACCAAGTACCTATCATAAACTCTTATCCCTCGCATTACATTATTTGCCATTTGCCTCTCGTTTTCCTCTCCCCCACTTCACCCTTGCCATTTTATTCGCCCTCTTTTTCTGTTCCCCTTCTCTTTTCTAGTTCGTCTCTTTCGCTTGCTTCTTGTGTCGCCGTGTGTCGTCATGGCTAGTCCCTTATCTGCCCCTTTGTCTCCCGAGTTTGAAGTTCTTCACTTCAAACAAATAAAAGGAGAAAAAAAAATTAAAAGATGCTTGGTTTAGGATGATGGAATCTTATCATAATTGCACCCTAGAGGTGAATTTTAGAATTTTACTTTGCAATTTTTATGTTGGGCTGAATATGTCGCATAGACAACTCCTGGATTGCGTTGCCAAAGGGAATTTTATCGAAATTGATCCTAGTATTGCTCATGAAATCATAGAGGGAATAGTGGGAGCACTACCTCAACAAAAGGGGACACATCATACCCAGGAAGATACACAAGTTTTTGAAAAGATTTGTGAAGTTACGATTTTTTTACAAAAGTCTCTTGAACCTCTTAAGAGTGTTAGCGGAAACCTTCACCGCATCAATATGTTGATTACCCTTTGCAATAAGCGGTTGGATTCTTTAGATCTAAAATTTCCAAATATAAAGGGAAACATAAAGAACCTCCCGGATTCGAGCATGACTTTGCTAAAAAAAATTAAAACCAAAGATGATAATACTTAGATCTATCCTTGCTTTTATGCCTAGCTAGGGGCGTCAAACGATAGCGCTTGTTGGGAGGCAACCCAATTTTATTTTTGTTCCTTGCTTTTTGGTTCTGTTTAGTAATAAATAATTCATCTAGCCTCTGTTTAGATGTGGTTTTATGCTTTTAATTAGTGTTTGTGCCAAGTAGAACCTTTGGGAAGACTTGGGGAAAGTCTTTGCGATCTTGCTGTAAAAAACAGAAACTTTAGCACTCACGAGATTTGCTGCCATTTTTTACTGGAGAGTGCAATTAGGTTGATTATTTTTGCAGATGATTAATAGATAAATTCCTCACGTCCACCAATTTATTTTAGAATTTTTGGGGTTACATAAGTATTCGAAACCTACAGATTACTACAGACTGTTCTGTTTTTGACAGATTCTGTTTTTCGTGTGTTGTTTGCTTATTTTGATGCATCTATGGCTAGTCGGAGGTTATGAACCATAGAGAAGTTGGAATACAGTAGGTTTAACACCAATATAAATAAAGAATGAGTTCATTACAGTATCTTAAGTGGTGGTTTGTTTTCTTATACTAACGGAGCTCATGAGATTTTCAGTTTAAGTTTTGTGTTGTGAAGTTTTCAAGTTTTGGGTAAAGATTTGATGGATTATGGAATAAAGTGGCAAGAGCCTAAGCTTGGGGATGCCAAAGGCACCCCAAGGTAAAATTCAAGGACAACCAAAAGCCTAAGCTCGGGTATGCCCCGGAAGGCATCCCCTCTTTCGTCTTCTTCTATCAGTAACTTTACTTGAGGCTATATTTTTATTCACCACATGATATATGTTTTGCTTGGAGCGTCTTGTATGATTTGAGTCTTTGCTTTTTAGTTTACCACAATCATCCTTTCTGTACACACCTTTTGGAATAGACACACATGAATTGGAATTTATTAGAATACTCTATGTGCTTCACTTATATCTTTTGAGCTAGATAATTTTGCTCTAGTACTTCACTTATATCTTTTAGAGCACGGTGGTGATTTTATTTTATAGAAATTATTGATCTCTCATGCTTCACTTATATTATTTTGAGAGTCCTTTAGAACAGCATGGTCATTTGCTTTGGTTATGAAATTAGTCCTAACATGATAGGCATCCAAGATGGGTATAATAAAAACTATCATAAAAAGTGCATTGAGTACTAGGAGAAGTTTGATACTTGATAATTATTTTAAGATATAAATATGGTGATATTAGAGTGTGCTAGTTGAGTAGTTGTGAATTTGGGAAATACTTGTGTTGAAGTTTGCAAGTCCCGTAGCATGCACGTATGGTAACCGTTGTGTAACAAATTTGAAACATGAGGTGTTCTTTGATTGTCTTCCTTATGAGTGGCGGTCGGGGACGAGCGATGGTCTTTTCCTACCAATCTATCCCCCTAGGAGCATGCGCGTAGTGCTTGGTTTTTGACGACTTGTATATTTTTTCAATAAGTATGTGAGTTCTTTATGACTAATGTTGAGTCCATGGATTATACGCACTCTCAACCTTCCATCATTGCTAGCCTCTTCAGTACCGTGCATTGCCCTTTATCACCTTGAGAGTTGGTGCAAACTTCGTCGGTGCATCCAAACCCCATGATATGATCGCTCTATCACACATAAACCTCCTTATATCTTCCTCAAAACAGCCACCATACCTACTATTATGGCATTTCCATAGCCATTCCGAGATATATTGCCATGCAACTTTCCACCTTTTCATTTATGACACGTTTCATCATTGTCATATTGCCTTGCATGATCATGTAGTCAATATTGTATTTGTGGCAAAGCCACCATGCATAATTTATCATACATGTCACTCTTGATTCATTGCCCTTCCCGGTACACCGCCGGAGGCATTCATATAGAGTCATATTTTGTTCTAGTATCGAGTTGTAATCATTGAGTTGTAAATAAATAGAAGTGTGATGATCATCATTAATAGAGCATTGTCCCAAAAAAAGAAAAAAGAATGCCAAATAAAGAAAGAAAGGCCAAAAAAAGAAAAGACATAAAAAGGGGCAATGCTACTATCCTTTTTTCCACACTTGTGCTTCAAAGTAGCACCATGATCTTTATGATAGAGAGTCTCTTGTTTTGTCACTTTCATATACTGGTGGGATTTTTTCATTATAGAACTTGGCTTGTATATTCCAACAATGGGCTTCCTCAAATGCCCTAGGTCTTCGCGAGGAAGCAAGTTGGATGCACACCCACTTAGTTTATTTTGTTGAGTTTTCATACATGTATAGCTCTAGTGCATCCGTTGCATGGCAATCCCTACTCCTTGCATTGACATCAATTGATGGGCATCTCCCTAGCCCGTTGATTAGCCGCGTTGATGCGAGACTTTCTCCTTTTTTGTCTTCTCCACATAACCCCCTATCATTATTCTATTCCACCCATAGTGCTATATCCATGGCTCACGCTCATGTATTGCGTGAAAGTTGAAAAAAGTTTGAGATTACTAAAGTATGAAACAATTGCTTGGCTTGTCATCAGGGTTGTGCAAGATGAGAGCATTCTTGTGTGACGAAAATGGAGCATGACCAAACTATATGATTTTGTAGGGATGAACTTTCTTTTGCCATGTTATTTTGAGAAGACATGATTGCTTAGTTAGTATGCTTGAAGTATTATTATTTTTATGTCAATATTAAACTTTTGTCTTGAATCTTTCGGATCTGAATATTCATGCCACAATAAATAAAATGACATTGAGAATTATGCTAGGTAGCATTCCACATCAAAAATTCTGTTTTTATCATTTACCTACTCGAGGACGAGCAGGAATTAAGCTTGTGGATGCTTGATACGTCTCCAACGTATCTATAATTTTTGATTGTTCCATGCTATTATATTATCTGTTTTGGATGTTAATGGGCTTATTTATACACTTTTATATTATTTTTGGGACTAGCCTACTAACCCAAGGCCCAGTGCAAATTGCTGTTTTTTTGCCTATTTCAGTGTTTCGCAGAAAAGGAATATCAAACGGAATCCAAAAGGAATGAAACCTTCGGGAGAGTTATTTTTGGAACAAACGTGATCCAGGGGACTTGGAGTGGACGCCAAGAAATCAACGAGGAGGCCACGAGGCAGGGAGGCGCGCCTGCCCCGTGGGCGCGACCCCACCCTCATGGGCCCCTTGTAGCTCCACCGACCTACTTCTTCCTCCTATATATATATCCATATACCCCGAAAACATCCAGGAGCACCACAAAACCCTATTTCCACCGCCTCAACCTTCTGTACCCAAGAGATCCCATCTTGGGGCCTTTTTCGGAGCTCCGTCGGAGGGGAAATCGATCACGGTGGGCTTCAACATCAACACTATTGCGTCTCCGATGATGTGTGAGTAGTTCACTTCAGACCTTCGGGTCCATAGTTATTAGCTAGATGGCTTCTTCTCTCTCTTTGGATCTCAATATAAAGTTCTCCTCGATCTTCTTGTAGATCTATTCGATGTAATTCTTTTTGCAGTGTGTTTGTCGTGATTCGATGAATTGTGGGTTTATGATCAAGTTTATCTATGAACAGTATTTGATTCTTCTCTGAAATCTTTTATGTATGATTGGTTATCTTTGCAAGTCTCTTCGAATTATCAGTTTGGTTTGGCCTACTAGATTGATCTTTCTTGCAATGGGAGAAGTGCTTAACTTTGGATTCAATCTTGTGGTGTCCTTTCCCAGTGACAACAGGGGCAGCAAGGCACGTATTGTATTGTTGCCATCGATGATAAAAAGATGGGGTTTATATCATATTGCTTGAGTTTATCCCTCTACATCATGTCATCTTGCCTAATGTGTTACTATGTTCTTTATGAACTTAATACTCTAGATGCATGCTGGATAGCGGTCGATGTGTGGAGTAATAGTAGATGCAGAATCGTTTCGGTCTACTTGTCACGGATGTGATGCCTATATACATGATCATGCCTAGATATTCTCATAATTATGCACTTTTCTATCAATTGCTCGATAGTAATTTGTTCACCCACTGTAATACTTATGCTATCTTGAGAGAAGCCACTAGTGAAACCTATGGCCCCCGGGTCCATTCTCCATTATATTAATCTCCCGTCAACTAGTTATTTCTGTCGTCGTTTATTTTGCAATCTTTACTTTCAGTCTATATCATAAAAATACTAAAAATATTTATCTTATTATTATTATTATTATTATTATTATTATTATTATCTCTATCAGATCTCACTCTCATAAGTGACAGTAAAGGGATTAACAACCCATTTATCGCGTTGGTTGTGAGGTTCTTATTTGTTTGTGTAGGTATGAAGGACTTGCGTGTAGTCTCCTACTAGATTGATACCTTGGTTCTCAAAAACTGAGGGAAATACTTACGCTACTTTACTGCATCACCCTTTCCTCTTTAAGGGAAAACCAACGCAATGCTCAAGAGGTAGTAGATATTCACTGCCTTTGTAAGGAGATAAGAATCCACCTTTTCACCCACAGCTTCTTCCTCAACCCATCCGCCATTGTGCTCCAGCGCCCGAGTTCAATTCCTTCCATCCCTAACAAACACTCAAGCCATGTCCAGATCTGGCGCTCAGGGAAAGTTGATGGCCTCCTCCGTCACGGAGGAGAACATCCAGGAGCTCCGGGAAGCAGGGTATCTAGCCAAGGAAATCGCCCTTCGGCTTCCGGTCAAGAAGCAGATTGTCCCTACTCCGGAGCACCATGAGAGAGTAGTATTTATTCCTCATTTTCTTCGCGGATTAGGGTTTCCTCTCCATCCTTTCGTCCGCAGCCTTATGTTTTACTATGGGCTAGATTTCCATGATCTAGTCCCGAATTCCTTTCTCAACATTTCGGCGTTCATCATCGTGTGTGAGGCATTCCTATGCATCCCTCCCCACTTTGGCCTATGGCTCAAGGTCTTCAATGTGAAGCCAAAAGTGGTAGACAGTCAACACACGGAGTGCGGTGGCATCATGGTGAGCAAGCTCCCCAATGTCACTTGGCTCAAAGGCACCTTTGTGGAGATCGTGAAGGGGTGGCAGCGGGGGTGGTTCTACGTCAGAGAACCCCGTGACTCCACATGGGCCGCTCCTCCCGAGTTCAAGTCTGGGCGTCCACTACGGCTGACATCCTGGCTCAACAAGGGCCTGGACTGGGCGTCATCCGACAAGGTGACGATGCTGCAGAAGCGCATCAGGAGTATGGTAGACAAGAATACCGACCTTGCCAGTGTGATCCGGGTAATGCTCTTTTGCCGGATTCTCCCCTGCCAAGGCCGAACTCAGCACATGTGGGAGTTCGACCCGGCCGGTCCTTGCAGCGATTCTTCGGCATGAAGCATGAAGACATGTGGAAGCTGCTATTCAAGACCCAAAAGACGCAGCCGAAAATGACCAATGACCTCGGCCTCGACTGTACCCACGTAGCGTCTCCCGTAAGCTTTCATGATAACTTTACTATTCGTAAATCAAAGGGGCGTACTAAGCTTTCCATTCTTCTCGCAGGGCTAGACGAAGAAGGCGGAGCAGATTCACTGTCTGGCTCCGCTACCCGAAGACCCAGCCATCCCCTTGTTAACGAGGATGCTGGTTCCAATGCCATATCAGGTGTCAGAAAAGAAGGACAAGAAGAAGGGCAAGGAGGACATTAGTGGCCTCCTCCGTAAAGGTGCTTCGGACGTAGTGTCCGAAGACACTGAGACTCACTCCTCCCCTGACGAAGACGAAGGGGAGGAGGAAGAGAGTAATTCTCCCCTTAAGGGGGAAAATAAGAAAAAGGGGGCTTCCGCGGATCTGGAGGCGGAGGCGCCCAAGCAAGGGAGAACCTCCCTCACGGATGACTCTGAATCGGACGCCGATGAATGGTGACCCAGGCCGAATCGTAAGTACCCCGAAGGCACTTGTACTTATATATCTATCCGGTTTTCCACCTTTATGATTTTAATATACTGAGTTACGTGCTGCAGTCCGGCTCGCGTCCTCCCCCAGCAATCCTCAGCTTCGTGGAATTCGCTGGATCTGAATGTGATGGATAGCGGGTCACCTCCTCCGGCCTCCTCCCCCAAAGCTACAGACAATGCTGAAGTGTTGTCCCGAAGGACCCTTCCGGGTCAGGGATAGGTGCGAGAAGCCATCGAGGTGGCGCCAGAAGGTGATACCTCTGCTGCCGGGAGCATGGAGGCACCGACCCCCATGGAGACTGGCGACGGAGGTCATGCCTAATTCGGCCCCCACCCGGACATTATTCCGGAGACCCATACAGCTCCGGAGTCAGGTAAGTAGCCTCCTTCGAGAGAAGGGGGGCACCAACTCCACCGGCAACCTCTGTCAATCCGGAGGCGCCGAATATTCTAGTGGAAGCGGTTCCATTGTGGAGGAACACCGTATCCTGATGGGTACGGTGGTTGAGAGGGTTCGATCCGCTAAAAGCGGATTGAAGAGGCCTGTGCTAGCCTTGTGACAGGCTTTGAGGTGTGTAATGTAATATTTTAGCTATGTACAAGGAATGTCTATGTATAAATAGTAGCCCCTAAGACTCTGTTCGGCGTTCACGAAGAAAGGCTGGACAGAGGATCGAATAGTTTTCACAGGAGACTAACATATATGTCTATTTGAACAAACATGCTTTAATGCTAGCGGCAACCTCCCATGCCGCCAAGTCTCTGAACTAAAGTAGAGGTTGGAGCGGGCCAATGAAGAGCTCATCCGTGCCAACAAACAACCGGGGGACAAGCAAGGTATGCAATACCTATTCATATCTGAAGTGATATGAGATGTTGTATTATCTTGCTGATCATGTTGTTATGATGCTCATAAGCGACACGTCTAAGGTCGAAACCCTCAAGAATGCGTTGGCCGAAGCCCAGAAGAAGGCAGAAGAGGAAGCACGAATCAAGGGTGCAGGAAGTCCAGCAATAGCTCAAGGACGCCATAAGTAAATGCGAGTCCTTGGAGCGCAAGGTTGCGGATCTAGATTCCGAACTTGCTAAGGCCCTCCAAAGTGCACAGGAGGCCCGTGTCGAAGCCCATAACGCCTACCGGGAGATCCAAGAGGCAAAGCAGATTGCGTCTGGTAAGGCCTTTAATATGCAGAGCAAATTTGTGAGAAGGAAATACATCTTACTGACCCAGATTTGGAGTTATCTAGGAGCGTTTGCGGACTTGCCCTGGAGTGTTGCTGATGATGCGGAGTTCTTCCGAGCCAAAGAGGGGAGCTCGAGGGAAAAACTGTTTTGGTCGCAGTACCTTGCGCCTGAGCATCCCGAGTCCCTCAGCGATCAGCTGAAGCAGTTGACCGAACTGCATAGGGTGGCCGGATTGGCCATGAGGGATTTTATAATCCGTATATGGCCTTCCGAACCCATACCCAACAGCTACTTCGGGCACGTGAAGTGTCTGGTCAGTGCGCGCCCCCGGCTTGATGTCGTAAAGCGGCCGGTCTGCATCGAAGGTGCGCAGATGGCCTTCGCCCGTGTCAAAGTGTAGTGGGCGAAGATGAACGCCGTCAAGCTCGCAACCGAGGGACCGCCCGCAGGCAAGGAGCACCATACTCCGGAGCGGTATTTTGATGAAGTCTTGGAAGGTTCCCACATTGTAGAGGGCTAGTGTTCGAAGGACATTATCTTCGAATGAATGTACCTGTAATGCCCGTACTTTGTATTATAAAACAAGGCTTATGCATAATGTGTTGCTTGTTTTACTTTGAAATCCTTTCATCCTGTGCGACCATTTATGGTATCTGAGAGTTGGCTAGTCGTCGGCTTCAGCCCCCACATATGTAGTACAGGGGTGTTCGGAAGGGCCCCCAACACACTTGACCCAACCAGCGTGGTCCTTGAAGGAGGTGTCAGTGCGACGAACCAGGCAATCAGACTATGTGGCTTTATCACTCTCACTTAGCCAGAGGAGTTTGACGATGAGGTTATAGGCGCAGCCCCTGGTGCTGTTCGATTATCCAAACTTGGGTGCTGTAGACGCCTGACCGGGCATAGACCGGTCCTTCGCATAATGCGGGCAAAATCACAAGAGATTTGTAGTTAGCCGCCGAATAGCTGACGAGCTCTCTCCGCATCATGACAGTCAGTTTTCGGCTTTCTCTACTGAGATGTTTATCCGGGTGAGCCGGAAACACAATCGCAACAGTTCTCCCTTTACTGCCTTAGCGGAACAAGCGGAATGTAAGGCAATAACCATAGGAGCCGGGCAACCCAACTATTGACCAAAGACATGATTCGGAGCCGATGCATATAATGCTATATTCGGGACGCTGAATTGTACTATAAAAGTGTTCGGACTTTATTTAGTATTTAAGAGATGTACATGGCTCAATAGAGCTGAGGGAGTCCTGGATTAGGGGGTCTCCGGACAGCCGGACTATATCCTTTGGCCGGACTGTTGGACTATGAAGATACAAGATTGAAGACTTTGTCTCGTGTCCGGATGGGACTTTCCTTGGCGTAGAAGGCAAGCTTGTCAATACGGATATGTAGATCTCCTCCCTTCTAACCGACTCTGTGTAACCCTAGCCCCTTCCGGTGTCTATATAAACCGGAGGGTTTAGTCCGTAGGACAACACACAATCATACCATAGGCTAGCTTCTAGGGTTTAGCCTCTACGATCTCATGGGAGATCAATTCTTGTAATACTCATATCATCAAGAACAATCAAGCAGGACATAGGGTATTACCTCCATCAAGAGGGCCCGAACCTGGGTAAAACATCGTGTCCCCTGCCTCCTGTTACCATCCGCCTTAGACGCACAGTTCGGGACCCCCTACCCGAGATCCGCCGGTTTTGACACCGACATTGGTGCTTTCATATGAGTCTTGTTTGTTGTATTTGGCCCGGCCGGATTTACCTTTAGTGTATCCAGCGTGACGGTCATCATCCCACGTTGGCGCGGGCGAGGATAGCTGGCTGGCTCGTAGCAACAACACATCAAGGAATCCGGGAACTTCGGATACCAAAGATGCCAATGGCAGACCACGTTGTAACAGACCAAAGCGCCGCAACAACGGCGATAACACCGATGATACGGCAGTCAATGCCGGATTCATAGGCTCTAGATCTGGTCAGCGGAAAAAGCCATTCAAAAGAAGTACTCCGGCTCCGTCCAGTTTGGATCGCATACTGGATCACTCATGTCAAATCCACGGCACCCCCGACAAGACAGCCAATCACACCAACAGAGAATGTTGGGTGTTCAAGCAGGCCGGCAAGTTAAATGCCGAAAACAAGGACAAGGGGCTGCATAGTGATGACGAGGAGGAGCCCCGGCCGCCGAACATGGGAGGACAGAAGGGGTTCCCCCCACAAGTGAAGACGGTGAACATGATATACGCAACCCACATTCCCAAGAGGGAACGGAAGAGTGCACTAAGGGACGTCTATGCGATGGAGCCCGTCGCCCCAAAGTTCAACCCATGGTCCGCTTGTCCGAACCTTTGATCGCAGGGACCACCCCACTAGTATCCGTCATGGCGGATCCGCCACACTGGTCCTAGACCCCATCATCGAAAGATTTCACCTCACTTGAGTCCTTATGGACGGCGGCAACAGCCTGAACCTGCTCTATCAGGATTCAGTGCGAAAAATGGGTATAGATCCCTCGAGGATCAAACCCACCAAAACCACCTTTAAGGGCGTCATCCCAGGTGTAGAGGCCCATTGCACGGGCTCAATCACACTGGAAGTGGTCTTCGGATCACCGGACAACTTCCGAAGCGAGGAGTTAATCTTCGACATCGCCCCGTTTTGCAGTGGCTATCACGCACTGCTCGGGCGAACTGCATTTGCAAAATTCAATGCGGTACCGCATAACGCATACTTCAAGCTCAAGATGCTAGGACCTAGGGGAGTCATAACAGTGAATGGAAATACAGAACGCTCGCTCTGCATGGAAGAGCACACTGCGGCCCTCGCAGCAGAAGCACAAAGTAGCCTTTTAAGGCAAACAACTAATTCGGCGATACAGCCCCCACACACCTTCAAGCGAGTCCGGAGTAAACTGCAACAGGATCTCCTGGCACGTTCAGAGCTCGCCTAGCAATTCGGCCCCCGTCCCAGTCCCAGTCGAGCGACAAAATCCATGCCGCGCGTACATAATTATGCATTGAAAATACCATGGAGGTTGGCAGGGGCACGATCAGGGCACGTCCCGCAATGCGGCTTAACCGTCTTAGGGGTAGTATACCTTTATCATTTTTTCTCTTTTAGGACCTAACTCTCTAGAAGCCCTTTCCGGCAGTATGATTGCCGGACACATTACGGGAAGGAATAACCAAGGAGGCAAGAAGCTAAGATGTACACGGGAACCCTCAGGTGGTCTCTAATAATAATCGATATACCCGCTTTCTACTATCCATACGCAACTTGCCCTTGGATAGGACATGTCAAATAGTCCTACTTTCTGCTTATTGCACTACTTGTATCAGTACACTTCGACGTATTATTTAAATAACAATGCATAGCATTAGTCTATTATTGCATTATTCATCCCCCTTTTCTTATATGTTCATTTATGACAATCTACACCCGTACATTTGGGTATGGTCAGTACGCCAGGGGCTTTCGTTTACCCCATAATACAGCGCGAGAAGTCTGAACACTTTCGATAGTGCGGCACCCCGAACTTATAACATTATATGCATCAGCTCCGAATCATGTCTTGGGTCAATAGTTGGGTTTGCCGGGCTCCCATGCTTTGGTACCGTACGTTCCGCTATATCGGCTAAGGTAGCGGTGGGAGAACTACTACGATTGTGTCCCGTTTCTTCCAGACGAGCACCTCAGTAGAGAAAGCCGAAAACTGACTGTCATGATAAGGCGAGAGCTGGTCGCTGTTCGAGAGGTCTCAAGTCCTTAAAGACTTTTTCTGCTTCGGGCGAGGAGTCGGCCTTGCCCGACTTAGGCGTGTATAGCGCCCCAAGTCCGGCCTTCCGAATACTAGGGGCTTCGCCAGAATTTAAAATTGTAGAATTCTATGGCTAAGTGAGAGTGATAAAGCCTTATAGTCTGATTGCCTGGTTCGTTGCGCTGAACACCTCCCTTGAAGGACCCAAAATTGGGGTAAAGAGTGCTCAGGTTTATCCCGAACACCCCAGTACTAGTTACATGGGGGCAGAAGCCGACGACTGGCCAACTCTCAAATTTTATAAATGGCCGCACAGAAGGTAATATTTTAAATTAAAAAAGCGTTGCATAGCGCAAATGAACTCGTTTCACATTACAGGATCACATGAGCATGTTCATTCAAAAATTACATCCCTGGCACATTCATCGGCCACAAGGCGGGAACCCTTCAGGACACCCTCATAATACATTTCGGGGCAGCGATGCTCCTTGCCCTCCGGCGGCCCCTCCTTCACCAGCTTCACGGCGTCCAGCTTCGCCCAGTGCACCTTCACCCGGGCAAAACCCTTGCGTGCACCCTCGATGCAGACGGACCGCTTTATGAATTCAAGCCGTGGGCAAGCATCCACAAGCCGCCTCACTAGACTGAAGTAGCTGCCGGGCAGGGGCTTGCCAGGCCACATCCGGACTATAAGGCCCCTCATGGCCTGTTCGGTCGCCTTGTGAAGCTCGACCAATTGCTTCAGCTGGTCGCTCACGGGCATTGGGTGTTTGGTCCCAGTATACTGAGACCAGAACAACTTTTCCGTCGAGCTCCCCTCCTCAGCTCGGTAAAACTCCGCGGCATCCAGTACACTGCGGGGAAGATCTGCGAACGCTCCTGGAGAGCTCCGAACTCGTGTAAGTAAAAGGAAAGTTTCCTTCACATGCTTGCTTTGCATAATGAATGCCTTACCCGCTGCTATCTTCTTCACCGCATCAATCTCCTGGAGGGCCTTGTGGGCTTCAGCCTTGGCGCTCCGGGTGCTTTTGAGCGCCTTCGCAAGCTCGGACTCTCGTGTCTTAGAGTCAAGGTCCAAGGACTCGTGTTTTTTGGAGAGAGCCTCGAGCTCTTGCTGCACCTTGCCTACTCGGGCTTCTTGCTTTTCCCGCTCAATGTGCTCCTTGGCCGCTTTGTCTTCAGCCTCGGACAACGACTTCTTCAGGGTCGCCACTTCAGTCGTGGCCCCTGGGAAATTCATGACGATCCTATTATTTTACACCCGAACTTCTTTTTAAATATATAGACAAGGTATTGCTTACCTGTGCTCTCCTCGAGCTGCCTCTTGGTAAGGCCGAGCTTGTCCTCAGACCGCTCCAGGTCCTGCTTCAGTGCAGAGACCTCCGCAGTACATGCGGCAGCGGCCAGTGATACGTCTCCAACGTATCTATAATTTTTGATTGCTCCATGCTATGTTATCTACTGTTTTGGGCAATATTGGGCTTTATTATCCACTTTTATATTATTTTTGGGACTAACCTATTAACCGGAGGCCCAACCCAGATTTTTTATTTTTTTGCCTATTTCAGTGTTTCGAAGAAAAGGAATATCAAACGGAGTCGAAACGGAACGAAATCAACTAGAGAAGTTATTTTTGGAAGGAAAGCTACCAGATGGACTTGGGCCCCACGTTAGGAGCCAAGGGAGGTGCTCACGAGGGTAGGGGGCGCCCCCCTAGGGCGCGCCCCCTGCCTCGTGGGGCCCTCGAAGCTCCACCGACGTACTTCCTGCACCCATATATACTCATGTACCCTAAGACTTCCAGACCACACAATAGATCGGGAGTCCGCCGCCAAAAGCCTCCGTAGCCACTGGAAACCAATCTAGACCCGTTCCGGCACCCTGCCGGAGGGGGAATCCTTCTCCGGTGGCCATCTTCATCATCCTGGTGCTCTCCATGATGAGGATGGAGTAGTTCTCCCTCGGGGCTAAGGGTATGTACCAGTAGCTATGTGTTTGATCTCTCTCTCTCTCTCTCGTGTTCTTGAGGTGGCATGATCTTGATGTATCGCGAGCTTTGCTATTATAGTTGGATCTTATGATGTTTCTCCCCCTCTACTCTCTTGTAATGGATTGAGTTTCCCCTTTGAAGTTATCTTATCGGATTGAGTCTTTAAAGATTTGAGAACACCTTATGTATGTCTTGCCGTGCGTATCTGTGGTGACAATGGGATACCACGTGATTCACTTGATGTATGTTTTGGTGATCAACTTGCGGGTTCCGCCCATGAACCTATGCATAGGGGTTGGCACACGTTTTCGTCGTGATTCTCCGGTAGAACTTTGGGGCGCTCTTTGAGGTTCTATATGTTTGTTGAATAGATGAATTTGAGATTGTGTGATGCATATCGTATAATCATACCCACGGATACTCACGGTGACATTGGAGTATCTAGGTGACATTAGGGTTTTGGTTGATTTGTGTCTTAAGGTGTTATTCTAGTATGAACTCTAGGGCTGTTTGTGACACTTATAGGAATAGCCCAACGGATTGATTGGAAAGAATAACTTTGAGGTGGTTTCATACCCTACCATAATCTCTTCGTTCGTTCTCCGCTATTAGTGACTTTGGAGTGACTCTTTGTTGCATGTTGAGGGATAGTTATATGATCCAATTATGTTATTATTGTTGAGAGGACTTGCACTAGTGAAAGTATGAACCCTAGGCCTTGTTTCAACACATTGCAATACCGTTTACGCTCACTTTTATCATTAGTTACCTTGCTGTTTTTATATTTTCAGATTACAAAAACAATTATCTACTATCCATATACCACTTGTATCACCATCTCTTCGCCGAACTAGTGCACCTATACAATTTACCATTATATTGGGTGTGTTGGGGACACAAGAGACTCTTTGTTATTTGGTTGCAGGGTTGCTTGAGAGAGACCATCTTCATCCTACGCCTCCTATGGATTGATAAACCTTAGGTCATCCACTTGAGGGAAATTTGCTACTGTCCTACAGACCTCTGCACTTGGAGGCCCAACAACGTCTACAAGAAGAAGGTTGTGTAGTAGACATCAGCCAGCAGTGAAGCCTCCACATACACATAGACATATTCTGATTAGATTCCCGAGTTATCATTTGATCCTCTATTCGGCCTTTCTTCGCGAACGTCGAACAGAGCATCAGGGGCTATTGTCCATGCGGTAATATTTTCTTATATTTTGATTGCTTACCTCAAAGCCTGCTAGGAGGCTGGCACAAGCTTTGGTCAGTCCGTTTTTGGCGGACTGAACTTTCTCGATCACTGCACTCATGATAGTGCGGTGCTCTTCGTCGATGGAAGCGCCGCGAAGCACTTCCAACAAGTTGTCCGCTGCCTCTGGATGGACAGAGGACACCAGTATGGGCGGCTTGCCCCCCTTTATGGGGGATCGCCTGCTGGAGTCCGGAACCGCCGAAGGTTCTGGGGCAGTATTCGGCTGGGGGCCGAACTTGGAGCCCGTGGGAGTCTTGCTCCCTTTGCGCCTAGGGTCCGGAAGGTCGCCTTGAGGTGCCCCCAGGACTACCTCCCCTCGGCTCGGTGCCTTTCGGGACAACACCTCGACGTTGTCCGTAGGGCAAGGGGTGGAGGCGGTCGGAAGTGAATCACAATTCATATCCGACGAGTCCAATGAACCGTCCGATGAATCTATGTCGAGATGAGCTCGGGACAGACTGCATAATCATATGCGGTGTAATGAGAAACAGCGTAATAAGGCATACCATGAATTACTATGGTGTCCGGATACTTACGACTTCGCCAGGGGCTTCTCCCTGGGTAACCACTCATCGCCGCTATAGGCGGCCGTCGTGGAGCAGTCCGGAGGGAGGGCCCTTCCCTTCTTGGACCCTTCGGCCTCCCCGGTTGGGTCGACCTTCCTTTTCTTGTCTCCCCTGGCTGGGGGGGGGGAGAACTTTCCTCCTCCTCCTCCTCCTCCTTGTTTTCGTGGGAGGAGTGCGCGTCGGAGTCATGGGATGATGAGTCTGATACAACCTTGCGCCGGAGACCCTTCCAGGTCCCCGTGGCCTTCTTCTTGGTCTTCTTCACCGGCACCTCGTAAGGTGCCGGAGCCAGCATCTCCGTTAGGAGAGCATCTGTAGGATCTTCAGGCAAGGGGGCTGGGCAATCGAGCTACTCTGCTGTCTTTATCCAGTCATGTTAATGACATGGAAGCTTAGATCCCACACATGATTTAACTGGGGCAAATAAATACCCTGGGAGATATAAAACTTATCGAATTGGCACGGCACTTTGCGCTGAGTCTGCGGTCCTCGGTGAGGGAAGGAGGTACCTCGGCGCCCTTGAACGACACCCTCCAGACGTCCTCGTGCGTCGTGTCATAGAGCTCTCGCAGCGTCTGGTGCTTGGCCGGGTCGAACTCCCACAAATTGAATGCCCGTCGTTGACACGGGAGGATCCAGCGGAAGAGCATGACCTGGACCACGTTGACGAGCTTGATTTTCTTGCTCATCATGTTCCTGATGTAGGTCTGGAGTCCGGTCAGCTCTACCGAAGAACCCCAGGATAGGCCCTTCTCTTTCCAGGAGGTGAGCCACGTGGGGATTCCAGATAAAAATTTGGGGGCCGCCACCCAGTTGGTGTCGCGCGGCTCGGTGATGTAGAACCACCCTGATTGCCACCCCTTTATGGTATCCGCATAGGTGCCCTCGAGCTAGGTGACGTTAGGCATTTTTCCCACCATGGCACCTCCGCACTCTGCTTGCTGGCCGACCACCACCTTCGGTTTAACATTGAAGGTTTTCAGCCACATGCCGAAGTGGGGCCTGATGCGGAGGAAGGCCTCACACACGATGACAAACGCCGAGATGTTGAGGATGAAATTGGGGGCCTGATCATGAAAATCCGGCCCGTAGTAAAACATGAGCCCGCGGACAAACGGGTGGAGGGGAAATCCCAGTCCGCTGACGAAATGGGTAAGAAAAACTACCCTCTCATGGGGTTCGGGTGTAGGGATGATCTGCCCCGCATCTGGCAGCCGGTGCGTGATATCCGCGGCCAGATATCTGGCTACCCGTAAGTTTGCGATGTGCTCCTCCGTGATGGAGGAGACCATCCACTTGCCTCCTGCTCCAGACATGCTTGGAGTGGTTTGAGAAGAAGAACGCGAACTTGGGCGCTGGAGCTCGAGTGCGTGAGAATGGATAAGCAAGAAGGTAGAAGGCGTGGGTAAAAGGGGTGAATCCTTGCCCCTTTATAAGGGCGGAAGAGGCAATGCGCCTCCCCACTTGCCTGATAAAATCGCTTATTCCCCAGGCACCGTAATTGATGGCGGGGTTGGGTTACCCACGTCCGTATTGATGAGAATCCCGTAATAAGGGGGACACGATCTCTGCTTTGACAAGACATGTCAAGAAAACCATCCCGCGATATATGCGGTGCTGGTTGAGAAAAACGGTTCGAATAATTATCGGGCCATGACATGATGTCATGCTGTCAAACGTGTCAGCAGATTGGATTTGTGGAAATATTATTCTCTCTACGGTGGTATGTGGAACTTGTTTTGCAGAGCCGGAAACTATCCTTGTGTTCAAAATCTTCTGTGGAGTATTCGGAGGAGGAACCCGCCTTGCAATGCTGAAGACAAAACTATGCGCCGAACTCATCATCATTGAAGCCTGGTTTAGGGGCTACTGAGGGAGTTCTGGATTAGGGGGTCTCCGGACAGCCGGACTATATCCTTTGGCCGGACTGTTGGACTATGAAGATACAAGATTGAAGACTTCGTCTTGTGTCCGGATGAGACTTTCCTTGGCATAGAAGGCAAGCTTGGTAGTACGGATATGTAGATCTCCTCCCTTGTAACCGACTCTATGTAACCCTAGCCCCCTCCGATGTCTATATAAACTGGAGGGTTTAGTCCATAGGACAACAGACAATCATACCATAGGCTAGCTTCTAGGGTTTAGCCTCTACGATCTCGTGGTAGATCAACTCTTGTAATACTCATATCATCAAGAACAATCAAGCAGGACGTAGGGTATTACCTCCATCAAGAGGGCCCGAACCTGGGTAAAACATCGTGTCCCCTGCCTCCTGTTACCATCCGCCTTAGACGCATAGTTCGGGACCCCCTACCCGAGGTCCGCCGGTTTTGACACCGACAAGAGCCCCTAGCGATTTAAGTCATACCGAGGTGTACATGACAATTGGACAAAATAGGGAAGTACAGATTAAGAGGTAGGCCAGTACCGCATAGGTTGGGCTAGAAACTGTTTCCATTATAGTTTGATTGGTACGTCAAAACGTATTGGTATAAATAGTGCGGTCAGCAACAAGGCTATTTTACATGCCGAGCACAAGGGAAAGCTGTGTATGTGTCCTGAAAATGGACGAGGTGATCTTTAAAGACCCTTTAGGTACTCTTCCCCGCGTCTACGCTGCTTTTCTCCTTGGTGTATTGTCCTTCAAGAGGATCATCGATTGGTGTTTTCATGATAGGCCTCGAAAAGAGGCCTTGGTACCGTCGAAAAGGTGATGTGGGTTGTAAGGAACCTGGAAAAATAAAAGGAAGAGAAAAAGGAAATATGAGTGTCCAGATAGGGTCTAGCCGTATTGTGGACTTTATCTTTATTATGCCCCCATCCTTTACCATGGTTTCTTTAGTGCGTAATTATGTACGCTTGGTACATATGCCACAATTTGGTAAGGACTGAGATGGAGGCCAAATCGCTAGTCGAGCTCCTGACGAGCTGGACTGTCGTGCTGCGGGGTAGTCTGTAACGCCCTCGATGCGGCTATATCTCCCACGTGTCGAAGCACGACTTAGAGGCATAACCGCATTGAAAGCAATGTCACAAGTGAGGTAATCTTCACACAACCCATGTAATACATAAGGGAAAGAGATACATAGTTGGCTTACAATCGTCACTTCACACAATTACAAGAATAAAGCATTACGTCAACCAGATACAATCAGGGCCCAACTACGGAACCAAAATAAAAGAAGAACCCCAAATGCGACAAGGTCCCCGAACGACCCCAACTGGGCTCCACTACTGATCGACTAGAACAAAACAACATAAAGGACAAGATCTTCATCGAGCTCCTCCTAAGCTTGGTTGCGTCATCTGCACGAACTCATCGGCACCTGCAAGCTGGTTTTGGAAGTATTTGTGAGTCACGGGGACTCAGCAATCTCACACCCTCGCGGTCAAGACTATTTAAGCTTATGGGTAAGGTAAAGGTATGAGGCGGAGCTGCAGCAAGCGACTAGCATATATGGTGGCTAACATATACACAAATGAGAGCGAGAAGAGAAGGCAAAGCACGTTCGCGAAACTATGATCAAGAAGTGATCCTAGAACAATCTACGTCAAGCATAACTCCAACACCGTGTTCACTTCCCGGACTCCGCCGGAAAGAGACCATCACGGTTACACCCGCGGTTGATGTATTTTAATTAAAGTCAACTTCAGGTTTTCTACAACCGGCCATTAACAAATTCCCATCTGCCCATAACCGCGGGCACGGCTTTCGAAAGTTCAAATCCCTGCAGGGGTGTCCCAACTTAGCCCATGACAAGCTCTCACGGTCAACGAAGGATATTTGTCGGTGTCAAAACCGGCGGATCTCGGGTAGGGGGTCCCGAACTGTGCGTCTAGGCCGTATGGTAACAGGAGGCAGGGAACACGATGTTTTACCCAGGTTCGGGCCCTCTCGATGGAGGTAAAACCCTACGTCCTACTTGATTAATAGTGATGATATAGGTAGTACAAGAGTAGATCTACCACGAGATCAAGGAGGCTAAACTCTAGAAGCTAGCCTATGGTATGATTGTTGTCTATGGAGTTGATGAAGTTGTCCTACGGACTAAAACCCTCCAGTTTATATAGACACCGGATAGGGTTAGGGTTACATAGAGTCGGTTACAATGGTAGGAGATCTTGAATATCCACATCGCCTAGCTTGCCTTCCACGCCAAGGAAAGTCCCATCCGGACACGGGAGGAAGTCTTCAATCTTGTATCTTCATAGTCCAGGAGTCCAGCTGAAGGTATAGTCCGGCTACCCGAACACCCCCTAATCCAGGACTCCCTCAGTAGCCCCTGAACCAGGCTTCAATGACGACGAGTCCGGCGTGCAAATTGTCTTCGGCATTGCAAGGCGGGTTCCTCCTCCAAGTCCTTCATAGAAGATTGTAAACACCAAGAGTAGTGTCCGGCTCTGCAAAATAAGCTTCCACATATTGCCATAGAGAGAATAATATTAACACAAATCAAATCTGCTGACGTATTCCGCAGTGCGCCATCACACTACGGCCAAGTCCTTTACGAATCATTTTTACTTTTTCACCTCAGTGTGTTTTGTGAGGCGGTTTCCTTGGCACGTCTTGTCAAAGCAGAGATCGTGTACCCCCTTTTACGGGATTCTCATCAATACGGACGTGGGTAACCCAATCGTGCCCGTTAGCATATTTTCTTGATTAAAGGCGAGTCCCAAATGGTTACGGGGAGGTCTCCTGGTATTCAGCCTCTTATAAAGAGACCAGGGCCTTATCTTTTCTCCAACAAGTTCGCCCGTCGCCTCGAGTTCCAACACCCCAGGCTCCAGATTCCGGGCGCCTCGGACCTTCGACGATGTCCGGTTCCGACCTTCAAGGCCGATGGATGCCCTCCTACGTCACGGAGGAGGACGTGCTAAAGTTGAGAGAGGCTAAGTTCCTGACCGGCGAAATTTGGCATAGGTTGCCTGCTCAAGGGCAGGTCATCCCCAGTCCCCAGCCCGGTGAGAGCGTGGTGTTCATGTCTCACTTCCTTCGGGGGTTGGGCTTCCCAATGGATCCCTTTGTGAGGGGACTGCTGTTTTATTACGGGCTAGAATTCCACGACTTAGCTTCGGAGTCCATCCTCCATATCTCCTTGTTTATCATTGTGTGCGAAGCATTCCTCCGTGTTACCCCTCACTTCGGACTATGGCTCAAGACCTTCAAAGTGGAGCCGAAGATGATCGAGGGACGGCACGCAGAGTGCGGAGGCGCTGTTATAAGCAAAAATGCTGATGTTCCATGGCCCGAGGGCTCTTTTCAAGAGGAGCTAGGCTTGTGGCAATGAGAGTGGTTTTATATCACCGCTCCCCGGAGCACCAAATGGGTGGCGCCTCCTGCCTTTCGCTCGGGTCCCCCACCACGGCTAGCGTCATGGGTCAACGGAGGGTTAAATTGGGGTTTGCCCAAAGACGTGCCCTTGTTACAGGGCCGAATTAAGGATCTCTTGGAAGGAGACCTCAGCTTGGTCAAGGTGATGCAGGTCATGCTGATTCGCCGAATGTTGCCCGGCAAACGACGCCCCCTTCGCCTGTGGGAGTTTAATCCAGAGGGACCGCGAGCTCTCCAGAACTTTATGGGTGCAACGCCCGCGGAGATGTACAAACTATTCTTCGGATCACAAGAGATGTGTCCAGATTTAACCGAGGACGCAGGCCTAAGCCGCAATCGCCCGGATACTCAAGTAAGCAACCTTGTGCCCGGACCTTCTATCCGTATAATTGTCATAAACTTGCCCCTAAAAGAGCCGTCCTTTTAAACAGGAGTGGATAGCGAAGGCAAAGCTGATCAGGTGTTCGGCTCCCCTTCCCGAAACCAGGCCGGATCCCGTGCTGGTCAGGATGGTGGAGATAATGCCTTTGGAGGGAAGCAAGGGGGAGGACAAGGAAACTATGGCCTCCTTGAAGGAGGCTGCTCCGAAGGGAGGAACCGACAGTTCCTCTCCTGAGGGGAAGAAGAGAGCCGCCTCTGACGACCCAGAAACCATGGCCGTGAAGCGGGGGAGAAAATCCTCGTCAGAGGGTCCGGCACCGGGGACTTCCTCGGCCGGACTACGCCCTCAAGGGGATCAGCCCTCCAGCGAGCCGTAAGTGGAGAAAGATTTTTCTTTTGAGGGATGAGGGAAGTCCTTGATTTATGTCTGAGAAGATTAACCAAACTTTTACCTTGTAGCTTGGACCTCAACCCTTCTCAGTAGAGCTCGTCTTCGGGGGATCTCCTTCTGGAGATGATGGAGAGCGGGACGCCTCCCCCTGCCGTGCCGCCTAGCGAGGCGGGCGACCCTGAGGTGTCGTCACGGAGGGTTTCTTTGAATCCAGTAGGGGCGGAAGATAGCTATGTGGCCCCCAAGGTTCTCCGCGTCTGGCCTTAGAAAGAGGTCATGGGACAAGTCCGGCACCGTCAGGTGCTCGGTCGAAGGAGCTAAAGATTCTGCTGGGGCGAGCTTGTATCTGAGAGGAGCACCGTGCATTGATGGGCATGGTGATTGAAAGGATTTCATCCGCAGAGAGCAGATTGCATGAGGCCGTCAATAGTTTACTGACGGGTTTCGAGGTACGTTAGATAATGTACACTTTTGGCAGTTGCGCATGAATAAAATGCGCCCTGTGTAGATAGTAGCCCCTGAGACTCTGCGCGTCGTCAAGAAATGACGGCCCGCGGAGGATCATAATCCCAGGTCTAAGATGTCGCCTTTGAATGTAGGCGGCAGGGTGTCCGGAATCGAGCCGAACTAACGATTTTGCCGAACTAAAGCGGCAACTGGACGTGGCAGAAGCCGACATCACGCTTGTCAACAAGCGGTTTGAGGAGTCTCAAGGTATGCAATTCCCCGTGCGGCATGAGGTAAGTACAGTTTGATGCCTGTGTCTTACAATGTGTGTGCTTGACGCAGATGGTGCGGCCGCCGTGGAGAGTCTTAGGGCAGAACTTGCCCGAGCTAAAGAACAAGCCAGAGAAAGTGATGCGGCCGCCAAGAAAGCCCTTGAAGAGCTGAGAGCCGAACAGGCTGCTCATTGTCGAAGCAAGGAAGAGATGGTCGAAGAGTTAAAAAGCGCTATAGACCGTTGCAGACTTCTTGAAAAAGAAGATCAGGCGAAACAGACGGACTTAGAGAAGGCCGTTGCCAATGCCAAGGACGCGCGCTCTGCGATGAGAGCTACCAGGGAGGAGCTGCGTCAGGCCGAACAGATTGCGGCTGGAAAGCCTTTTATGCTGTGAAGGAAATTTTGCGATCCGAAGTTTGCTCCGTTGGACCGGATGTGGAGTGTGGAGGATACCTATCTGGATTTGGCGGCGAGTGCTGCTGATGCGACCGAACACTTTCGAGATCAGAAAGATCGCGAAGTGGAAAAGCTTTTCTGGTCGCAGTTTCACAATCCAGAGCGTCCACTGGTAGTGGACGATCGTTTGGCTCAATGGGCCGAACTGAATAGGTTGTCCGGACTCGCCATGAAGTACGTCGTGGGTCATCTGTGGCCGGGGAGATCGGAGCCGAAGAGTTATTTCAGCTTGGTGCAGCAATTCCTTGACGCGGTGCCGCGTATAAATGCAATGAAAAGGTCAGCATGCATAGAGGGCGCAAGGATGGCTCTTGCCCGTGTTAAGACATACTGGGCAGAGATGGAGACCACCGTCGTTGCGTCCCGAGATTTGGACAAAGGCCGAGTATCCTCCGAGCACTATTTTCAGGAAGTCCTTGAAGGCGCTCGTGTAATAGAGACGCAGTGCTCGAAAGATGCTATGTTATGATAGCATATGTAATTATAAAGTAATATTTTGATAAACTGTAGTGGCCTTTTTATACTTGTGCCGTCAAGTATTGGGAACACCTCCTATGCGGCCGTTTTAATATAAATATAAAAATCTGAAAGATGGCAGTCGTTGGCTTCAGCCCCCACGCACATAGTGCGGGGGTGCTCGCAGAAGACGCATTTTCACACTTAACCCAACGTCTTGGTCCTACAAAGGAGGTGATAGCGCAGCGGGCCAGGCAACCGGACTATAATGCTTTAACACTTTCACTTAGCCATAGGAGCTTGACAGTGAGACTATTTAGGTAGCTCCTTGGTGGCGACTGCGCTCATCCGAGTTCGGGGCGCGTATGTGCCTGATCGGGAAGCGGCCCTTCGTTAAAGCGGAGGAATCCGACAGATTCTGATAGGTCATCGAGTAGCTGACCAGTCTCACGCTACATCATGACAGCCAGTTTTCGGCTTTCTCTACTGAGGTGCTCGCCCGGCCGAACTGGGGCACAATCGCAGTAGTTCTCCTGGTGCTACCTTAGCCGATAGAGCGGAACGTAAGGTAGCCGAACTTAGGAGCCGGGCAACCCAACATTTGAGCAAAGACATGATTCGGAGCTGATGCATATAATGCCAAAACTCGCGATGCCGAACACTCCCTAAGGTGTTCGGCCTTTATGAGTGCGGGCGAAACAACACTCTTTATTAAAAAAGCCCCTAGTGTCCAGGTACGTGCAAAAATTCTGACGTGGCCACATGCCAAGACGCCAGCCTCCTCCTTGGTTATATCAGAAAAAACCAGGGGATGTGTAGCAACAAGAGACAGTAAAAAAGGTTTACACATGGTCTTAATCTAAAAAGAATCCTTTAGGACGGGTCCCTACTGCACGTCTGCGCCTGTGTCTCCGTTGTGCCGTATCCTGGACGGGCGCCGCACGACATTCATCTGTAAAAGAGAGGAACTGAGTTGAAAACGGGTCGTGCCGAAAAAGTTTAAAACAAACAAAGTATAAAGTAAAATATATAAGATTGAGCTTTATTGTCTCTTATTGTATATGCATGGAGCCCCTAGTGCGGGGGTATATGGCCACTAAGCCTGCATCAATGATGATTTTGTGCCGAACTCGTCTATCCGCGTTCGTGGTCTTTAATGACCTATTTTGAAGTTTTTTGGCCGGTGAGGCCATTTTGCTGTGGGGCTATCAAGGCGGCCGCACAGTCCTCCGCTTGGGAAGGCGCACTTTAGTGCTTCCCCTTCAAAGAGATGATGCCTCGTGGACCGGGCATTTTAAGCGTAAGAGATGCATAATGCGGTATTGCGTTAAAGCGAGCAAAAGCTTCGTGTCCTAGTAGTGCTTGATAGCGACTTGAGAACGGGACGATATGGAAGGTCAGCTTTTCACGGCGGAAGTTATTGGCAGAGCCGAATATGACTTCGAGCCAGAGAAAACCCATACAACGGGTGTCTGGACCAGGTATTATCCCTTGAAAGGAGGTTTTGCTGTGGCGGATTCTTGCTGGGTTTATCCCCATGTGCTGGATTGTATCCTGATATATTAGGTTTAGTCCACTGCCGCCATCCATAAGGACATTTGAAAACTGGAGTCCGCCAATTATTGGATCGAGTATCAAGGCAGTCCAGCCTGCATTCTTGATATTTCTAGAATAATCTAGCTGATCGAAGATGATCGGTTTTGACAACCAGTGGCCGGACCCTTTGGGGATGGGCCGTGTGGTGCGTACCTTTACGGGCGCCGTGCATTTTGTTATGTGAAGTGAGTTCACTGTTTTTACTTCTTGTGGGAAGTTCTTTTGTTTCCTGGTACTCTGCTTTTGGGGTTCGTCCTCGTCTTCGCTTAGTGTGTCGAGCCCCTTGTGTTCGGCATTGAGTCTGCCGGATTGTTTGAAAACCCAACAGTCCCTGTGGGTATGGTTAGCAGGCTTCCCGGGAGTACTGTGTATCTGACATATCCTGTCCAGGATTTTATTTAGGTTGGATGGATCGTCCCTGTTATCCTGGGGGGGGGGGCGATTTTGCCTGATTTTGTCGTGAGCCTTTGAATCCGGCATTGACTGCCGTGCTCTTCAGACTTTTGTCCTTAGTCCGGCGACGGTCCTTGTTGCGTCGCGGTTTTCCGTTTCCATCCCTAGTTTCGGATGTACTTGGGTCGCTGGGGCTGCAACTTGCCAACCAGCTGTCCTCCCCTGCACAAAAGCGGGTCATGAGGTTTGTTAGTGCGGCCATTGTTCTTGGCTTTTCTTGGCCGAGGTGTCTGGCGAGCCATTCGTCTCAGACATTATGCCTGAAAGCTGCTAAGGCTTCGGCGTCCGGACAGTCGACTATCTGATTCTTTTTAGTGAGGAATCTATTCCAGAACTACCGAGCTGATTCTCCTGGTTGTTGAGTTATGTGACTAAGATCGTCTGCATCTGGAGGGCGGACATTGGTCCCTTGAAAGTTTGCTCGGAAAGCATCCTCGAGCTCTTCCCAGCTTCCAATTGTGTTTTCGGGAAGGCTTTTAAGCCAATGCCGGGCTGGCCCTTTAAGCTTAAGGGGTAAATATTTTATGGCGTAGAGATCATCTCCTCTAGCCATGTGTATGTGGAGGATATAATCCTCTATCCAGACTCTAGGGTCTGTTGTTCCATCGTATGCCTCTATGTTTACGGGTTTGAATCCCTCTGGAAATTCATGGTCCAGGACCTCATCGGTGAAACATAGAGGGTGTGCGGTTCCCCTGTATTTGGGTGTGCCGGATTTTGATGATGGCTTCATAGCATTGCTTACGAGAGCTTGCTTTCTTGGCCCATAAATGGACCTGACTGGGCCATGATGCGAATCCTTAAGTGGGTCGCATGCCGAGTTAAGTGCGGAGCCGCTTGCCGCTTTATGGGGTCGTCTATCCGACCGTGTGGCTTTCTCATTTTTTGAATGCGAGGGCTCTAGGGCCTCTTCGTCGAATTCAGGTAGTAGCTTTCTTTTCGGATAGCTTTTAGTGCGGCGACTGTCGCCGTATTTATCTGCGGTATTGATTACTTTGCTCCATCTAATCCAGAGTGCATCTTCCGCTGTTTTTAGCTTCCGCTTCTGCTTTTTTAGGCCGCGTGCAGTTGCAACGAGCCTCTCGTGGAGGTTCTTCTGCTCCATAGGTTTATCCGACGTGAGGTCGTCCGGAATGCCATTTTCGCCAGAGGAGGGATGTTCGGTTTCTCCATCCGCGTTGCCATGTTCGGACGGTTGCTCTAAGGCCTGCTCGTCCTGCTCTATGGCTGGGTTTTTATCGAGGCGGGGCTTGGGTCGGCGTTTACACCGACGCTTTGATTGCTTTTCGGGGGGTCTATCTCCCGTTCCTTCCCCTTTTTCCTTGTTGTCACTTCCTTTAGGGGTATCCACCATGTACACATGGTGAGATGAGGTGGCTGTCCAATGCCCTATGGGCGTTGGTTCGTCGGTATCTCCTACATCGTCATCCATGCTGTCGATGTCTCCGGAGTCGAAGTTGAGCACGTCGTTTAAATTATCGACAGTGGCTACCAAGTGGGTGGTGGGTGGGCTTTGAATTTCTTCATCGTTCATATCCCATCCTCGCTGACCGTAATCCGGCCAGTTCTCTCCTGCTAAGGAGAGAGACTTAAGAGAATTCAGGGTGAGGCCGAAAGGCGAGTGCTGAAAGATGTCTGCGGCGGTGAACTCCATTATCGGCGCCCGATCGGATTCAATTGGCAGGGGCGCGGGGGGTTCGGAGTCCGGGGAGGAGTCCGGATCCTCGGAGTCATGGGTCGTGCAGAGTGCGGGGCTAGCGTTCGGCTCGATCGCCTTTGAGATCGCAGCCCCCGAGGTGGCGTCCAACCGCTCGTCCTTGATTGGCGCAATAGGCTCCGAGTTAGAGGTCGGAACCGATGCATGTGCGGCCTCCAGGACACTATCCGGAGGTAGAGCTAGATCATGCCCCTCGAGATGGTGCGGCGCGCTTGGCTGTAGCTCGAACTCGTCGAGGATCAAGTCTCCGCGGATGTCGGCCATGTAGTTTAAACTTTCAAACCTGACTTGATGGCCAGGGGCGTAGCTTTCGATCTGCTCCAATTGGCCAAGAGAATTGGCCTGTAGAGCAAAGTCGCCGAAGACGAAGATCTGTCCGGGGAGAAAAGTCTCGCCCTGGACCGCATCATTGTTGATGATCAAAGGAGCCATCGGACCTAACGGCGACGACACAGAGGAACTCTCAATTAAAGCACCAATGTCGGTGTCAAAACCGGCGGATCTCGGGTAGGGGGTCCCGAACTGTGCGTCTAGGCCGGATGGTAACAAGAGGCAGGGAACACAATGTTTTACCCAGGTTCGGGCCCTCTCGATGGAGGTAAAACCCTACGTCCTGCTTGATTAATATTGATGATATAGCTAGTACAAGAGTAGATCTACCACGAGATCAAGGAGGCTAAACCCTAGAAGCTAGCCTATGGTATGATTGTTGTCTATGGAGTTGATGAAGTTGTCCTACGGACTAAAACCCTCCGGTTTATATAGACACCGGATAGGGTTAGGGTTACATAGAGTCGGTTACAATGGTAGGATATCTTGAATATCCGCATCGCCTAGCTTGCCTTCCACGCCAAGGAAAGTCCCATCCGGACACGGGACGAAGTCTTCAATCTTGTATCTTCATAGTCCAGGAGACCGGTTGAAGGTATAGTCCGGCTACCCGAACACCCCCTAATCCAAGACTCCCTCAATATTCCTTCTAGCGGGAAGACCCGATCAGACTCGGAATCTCGGTTACAAGACATTTCAACAATGGTAAAACAAGACCAGCAAAACCACCCAGATGTGCCGACAAATCCCGATAGGAGCCGCACATATCTCGTTCTCAGGGCACACCGGATGTGCCAGACGTCGGGTGGGCCAGCCCAGAGTTGCCCCTGGTAGCTCCGGACATCGCTCAGTTTGGACCAACACTCGGAGGAGCACTGGCCCGGGGGTTTAAATAAGATGACCCTTGAGTCTGCAAAACCCAAGGGAAAGAAAAGCCTAGGTGGCGAATGGTAAAACCAATGTTGGGCCTTGCTGGAGGAGTTTTATTCAAGGCGAACTATCAAGGGGTTCCCATTATTACCCAACCGCGTAAGGAACGCAAAATCCGGGAACATAACACCAATATGACGAAAACTAGGGCGGCAAGAGTGGAACAAAACACAAGGCATAAGGCCGAGCCTTCCACCCTTTACCAAGTATATAGATGCATTAATTAAATAAGATATATTGTGATATCCCAACAAGTAAACATGTTCCAACAAGGAACAACATCTCCATGTTCCAACAAGGAACAAACTTCAACCTTCACCTGCAACTAACAACGCTATAAGAGGGGCTGAGCAAAGCGGTAACATAGCCAATTAATGGTTTGCTAGGACAAGGTGGGTTAGAGGCTTGGTTCAACAATATGGGAGGCATGATAAGCAGGTGGTAGGTATCGCAGCATAGGCATAGCAAAAGAGCGAGCAACTAGCAAGCAAAGATAGAAGTGATTTCGAGGGTATGATAATCTTGCCTGAAATCCCGCAAGGAAGAAGACCGAGTCCATGAAGAAGACAAATGGACGTAGACGAATGGGTCCTCACAAATGTTACGTTATCGGAACCAACCCTAAGAAGCAAACACCGGAAAAGAAAGCACACAACATAGTAAACAACCAACACATGAACATGGTATGATATGCAGGATGCAATATGTGATGCATATGCATGATTTGACGAGGAATGATTGAACCTGGCCTCAACTTGGAAATCCAAGAGTGCTAGAATCGGATGCACGGTTTGGAAATGGCAAGCAAAACAAATATGGCACCGATCTGCGATAAACAGCAAGTAGCCATCTAAATGCAACAAGACAAATATGCTACAGAACTCAAACATGGCAACAAAATACATGGCATGGATCCATTCATGATGCTTAACAAAAGATGAACACTGAGCTACGGCAATTCATCCATTAACAGGTTCAAACAAGCATGGCAAAAGCGCAAACGATAACATGTTTCAGACTTAGTGAAATTAACACTTGTCTGGAATTTTAGATCAGGTAGCACACTTTGGAGCAAGAAAACTATATGCTACAGGAACTTAACATGGCAAAGTAAAGCATGGAATTGGGCTACTCAAAGAGCTTAACAAAAGTCCCTTAGTGACCTTGAGCCAAAAGGGATCAGAAAATACAATTGCAAGCATGCGAACATGGCAAAAACATAATCAGATCACAGACTTAGAGAAAAACTGGAGCATGCAAATCCGATATCAAGTAGGCATGTTCACGAGCTCGATGCACTCATTACAGAGCAAGGCATGACAAACTAAGCATACACCCATTAAGAATACACATTATATAAGCTAGACATGGCAAGAACAACAACATAGCATCCACGGATCAACAACAACATCCTCGGCAAAATCGCTAACAAGTAGACAATCTGCTCAGATTCACGAAATAGCAAAAGTAGAGCTCGATTGACTCAAGCTAGGGTGCTCCATAATTGCAAACAAATACATGGATGGATAGAGCACTACAATATTAACAAATCATCCTTACGGATTATCCTCAAAAGAGGCACAGATCACTAGGAAACAACATGAACATATGGCATATTGATAGAAACAGATCAAGGACTTGGTGGAATTGCTAAGTCCCTGAAATCAGCATTAACGAATGCACCACTGTGCAAGCTTGTGCTAGTCACCACACATATCACAAAAATACATGGATAGCACCTCTGGAAAGATGACAAAGCATATAACAAAACTCATGTAGAGCTCAGGGGCATATCATGCACACATTAATCATGGCGAAAATGATAAATAGCTATTTGGTGCAGCAGATCTGACAATTAACTCAAATAGCTCTCTTCCAACAGCATTTCGGGCATCAAGATGAGCTCAAATGAAAATGATGCAATGAGATGAAATGATGTACTCTCTGAGACGAACATTTTGATATGCTACATGCATGAATCGGAGCTACGGATGCAAAGTTACGACATGATGAACATGGACATATGAAACATGGAAATCTCGGGGACTTAGTGAAATTTATACCTCCGGAGAAAGTCAACGCGGGATGAGGTTATCCGGGACGTGGGGAAGGAGCCGTTTGGTTGGAGGGATGGGTGGATTTGATCCACCCACACCAGATCTGGCCGGAGTTGACTCCGGTGAGGGTGAGGACAAACTTCGGCGAGGAACGCGGAAGCCAAGGCGGCGGTGCACGGCATCCGAGGCAGCGGCGCGAGGCAAGTGAGGCGGCGGGGCACGGCGACTGAGGCGGCTAGCAAGACGAGGGCAGCGGCGAGCGCGGCGCACGGTGCGTGGCGGCGCAGCTCGCCAGGCGGGGGCGCGGGAGACATGTCGGCGGCGATGCGCGGGCGGCGCGGCGAGCAAGAAGTGCGGCGGCGCGGCTTGGGCCCGGAGGGCCGGATCCGGGTCCGCGGGCTTGGTGCGGTGGGAGGGGAGCCGGCGGGCTAGGTGGCCCGCCGTGAATAGCTCGGGGCGGCGGCGCAGGTGACATGTCGGTGTCTGATTCGCCGGAGCGAGGTGGCCGGCTGGGGTGGACGCGCCCGGCTCGGTGCGGACATGTCCGGCGGCGCGGAGGGAGGTGGATCTAGGGTTAGACTGCGCGAAAATTTTGGAGGAGACCACATATATATAGGTAGAGGGAGGTAGGAGAGTCCAAATGAGGTGCGGTTTTCGGCCACGCGATCATGATCGAACGACCGAGATGATGGAGGAGGTTTAGGTGGGTTTTGGGCCAAATTGGAAGGGTGTTGGGCTACAACACACACGAGGCCTTTTCGGTCCCTCGGTTAACCGTTGGAGTATCAAACGAAGTCCAAATGGCACGAAACTTGACAGGCGGTCTACCGGTAGTAAACCAAGGCTGCATGACAAGTCTCGGTCCAATCCGAAAACGTTTAACCCCCACACATGAAAGAAAGGTAGAAATGACCACCGGAGGAGAACGGAGCGCCGGAATACAACACGGGCAACGGGGAAAATGCTCGGATGCATGAGACGAACATGTATGCAAATGAAATGCACATGATGACATGATATGCAATGCATGACATGCAAGCAATGACAATGCAACAACAGCGAATAACTGGAGGACACCTGGCACATCGGTCTCGGGGCGTTACAACACTCCACTACTACGAGAGGATCTCGTTCCGAGATCTAGAATGACACCGGAGGGACAAACGGAAGAGAAAGAGAAGAGGTAAAACTAAGTTGCTTCTTTGACGAATGAGTGAAACCAAAGAACCTTGAAAAGGTTAATCCATTTCGAGAAAAGAAAAACAACGGAGATGACGAAGCTGAAAACACCCCGTTAGAAAAGAGGAACAAGGGAGAACAACTTTGGATAGCACTCCGATTGAAAAGAAAAGGAATTGAATAAGAACTTGATAAGATGAGAAAATACTTGATGAAAACACAAAACATTGCCTCCGTAACTATTGAATGAATTGAAACAAGGGGTAAGAAAGATCTCGGACAACACTCCGGTTTAAAAGAGATGAAAAACTTGATAAAATGAAAGAGCTTGAGCAAAAGGGACACAACACTCCGGTTTAAAGAATAAGCACGAACAGAACATGGTCCTGACAAAACAAGAAGATGGGTTGAATAGAGCAACATCACAATGCCTCCGGGAGAAATGAGAGGATGGAATGGAATGAACGGGGAAGAAAACAAGATCTTGGTAGAGCACGCTTACAATAAATGCTAGAACGGAGTTGTTGGAAAATCAACAACGAAAAGAATAAGCTTGATATGGTCTTATGGAATACAACTCAAAATATGAGGTGACAACCTGCCAAACAAGATTGGATTGATATGAACAAGAAGTCGAGAAACTATTTCACCAGGAGGATAAATGAAGAACTTGTGTCATTTATAAGCACCACAAATAGCAAAAGTCCTTAGGGAAGGCTTTAGGTGAAACATGACACAAGATAACTCCAACGAAGAGGTTGATGGATTTAAAATACCTCATTCTTAACAACATGTGAATCATGAAACATGAACTCAAATTATCAAGAATGACATAATACCACCTCCAATGATACAGAAGAAAGAATTGCACTCTGGATTGCAAGATGAAGAATGATTGAGCTCCTTAAAAGAATCGCGATGAAAACTTCGAGAAGGAATTAAATCCTTGATGAACCATCATGTAGAACCTCCATGAAGAACTCCGGTAATAAAAGAATGATTAAATGAAAGGAAAGAGAAGTTGAAAACACAAGGTGAATTATTGTAATGATTAGATGGGTCTTCATGACGAGATAAAACGGAAAACCTCGGAACTCTGAAAAAGAAAAGATGAAACAAATGAAACTGAGAATTTGATGAGCCTCCGGAATACGGAGTTAAACACTTGGGTGAAACAAGATATGTTATGCGTATCCTTCACCAATTAAATTGATGACAAACAATGGATTTGGCATACTACTTACTCTTAGAAAGGATTAAGATAGATATAGCGTAAACTTGGAAATGTCTTTAATGAAACACCAGTAGGATTGAAAACAACGAATACATTGATATGATAAAGAAGGAATAGAAATCTTGAACGAACCACCGTAAGAATTGAAAATGAACGAAGAGAAGATAAAAAAACACCGGGAAGAATTATAAAATGAACGAAGATGCTTGAGAGGATTTAGCTACATGAGAACGAGGAGATCACGAGCCGAATAGAGATCACTTGAACGAAGCACCGGTAAGATTGGAGAATGATAACTGAAAGCTGAGAATGAATAAACCTGAATTGATGGACTCCGGATAATCAACCTGAAAAGACTCCTGAATTGCACCGGATGGGTGAATTTTTTTATCATGAACGAAAACAATTATGAGAGGACGACATAAGGCTAGAGCCATGAATCTCTGAGAGAGCGGATAGATATGGAGGAAAAGTCTTCTTCGGTCTTCAAAACCTGAGAATGACAACGAGAAACACCAACAAGAATTATTGAAGCACTCCGGAATGAAGAATGTTAAAGTAGAGCCAACGATGAAAAGAAATTGAGAGATCTTGGAGAAACACATCTGACTGATGAAAAATTCATTCTTACGTCACACTTTGAAAAGAAATTTTGAGGATAGCTCCGGGAAAATAAGAAGAGTCAGGTAAGATCCTGGGAAAAGACCTGTGGGTTAGGGCCCACTCAAAAGATACACCGTAGAACAATTGCTTGAAAAGAGAGATTGCATCGGTTGAATTAAATGGCTTGAAAGAGATAATAACCTCGAAATAGGTTGAACGAATGTAGAGTGGAAACACGAATCTTCAAGATACCTTGAGCACTCCGGAATAATAGAATAGCGAGAGGTGAACGATTAAGAATTGCACCGGCATGAGAAAGCATTGAAATGAGGAAAAGGTATGATCAACAAAGCTTGACTTGAAACCACCGGAGAAGAAAAGAACGAAGAGTGATAAACTAGAAGCTCCGTTAGAACCTTCATGAGAATCACCGGATGCGAATATTGAAAGAAAAGAATGGAGAGACTCCCATCGATAACATGGATACTTGATAAAGAAATCTTAGTCCTTCAAGAAAAAGGGTGGGTGGGCGGGAAAAACAAAGGCAACTTGGAGACGGATGAAACAAACACCGTTGAGAAGAACCGATACTAGATCTTGCGGATGTTGAAAATGGACGGATCCACTTGAAGAGAAAACACGCCGGTTGAAAAGGATTGACATGACAATCTCGATTATCATGAGGATTGGTATTCACATCGGAGTATGAGAACACTGTTTGGGGGAAGGTATGGAATCAACATTTGACATTGAAGCAACTCAAATACCACAGCTCAAAACAAAACAAAGGATTGGCTTGCAGAATAAGCCGGAACAAACATATGATAGAGATTTCGTCTGAAGTTTTCGTGGTGGGGCCTACACGGGCTCGATCGTACAGCACCATCATGTACAAGGCAGTGCACATGACATACGAAGCGTCCCCGAGTCGGCATAGCCAAGGACTCTTTAAGACACAACGAGTCCACTTTAAAACCAACCGTGGATAGGCGGACCACTAGATGTCGAACCCCAATTTCATATCATACATCTGTCGGAAAGATATCCTAAGAGCTACTTGAATTCCCACTTATAAACTCCCGAAATTTTCCGGTTATGCAATCAGGTGTTGGGGATACAGGGGAAGCATAATATCTCACCCAAAACTAACAAATCCTACATCCAGCTGTATCCATCCTTCAACACATAACCAAGAAACCTTCGGAAATCGTCTACCTCAACCTTCGAAAAGCATCCGTTATACGAGTTATGGCAATACTCCCGAACTCCCGCCCCAGTACTGGGTGGCGTCGAGGTTATCTCACCAACAACTGCATAAAAGAGATTTTCGATGTCGGCGAAACTAAACTTAGGTATACCAGAACTGCAACGATAAAATTGTAACGACAACACCTCGGAGCTCAACTCCCCGGGACACTGCCACAACCCCTAAATGACAGGAGGCACCAAGAACAATGTTCTCGTCACAAATCGATCGGAACGATTCCAAGATACCCGCGTGATCCTAAAATTTTTTTAGTGAAATTTGAGAAGAGAAGAGACAAAACTCTACGTCAGGATGTCTTACCAGAGCGATGAAGGGACTGGGGAGTAAAAGAATACCTAAACTCTCCGATATATAATTCCTAAATGGCTCAAAACATTTTTCTAGACTCAACAACGACTGCTAAAACGATCAAGCAGTGGGGGCTCCTAAGGTCGGGGAAGGCTCTGATACCAACTTGTAACACCCTCGATGCAGCTATATCTCCCACGTGTCGAAGCACGACTTAGAGGCATAACCGCATTGAAAGCAATGTCGCAAGTGAGGTAATCTTCACACAACCCATGTAATACATAAGGGAAAGAGATACATAGTTGGCTTACAATCGCTAATTCACACAATTACAAGAATAAAGCATTACATCAACCAGATACAATCCGGGCCCGACTACGGAACGAAAATAAAAGAAGAACCCCAAATGCAACAAGGTCCCCAAACGACCCCAACTGGGCTCCACTATTGATCGACTAGAACAAAACAACATAAAGGACAAGATCTTCATCGAGCTCCTCCTGAGCTTGTTGCATCATCTGCACGGACTCATCGGCACCTGCAAGCTGGTTTTGGCAGTATCTCTGAGTCACGGGGACTCAGCAATCTCACACCCTCGCGATCAAGACTATTTAAGATTATGGGTAAGGTAAAGGTATGAGGCGGAGCTGCAGCAAGCGACTAGCATATATGGTGGCTAACATATACGCAAATGAGAGAGGGAAGAGAAGGCAAAGCACGTTCGAGAAACTATGATCAAGAAGTGATCCTAGAACAATCTACGTCAAGCATAACTCCAACACCGTGTTCACTTCCCGAACTCCGCCGGAAAGAGACCATCACGGTTACACCCGCGGTTGATGTATTTTAATTAAAGTCAACTTCAGGTTTTCTACAACCGGCCATTAACAAATTCCCATCTGCCCATAACCACGGGCATGGCTTTTGAAAGTTCAAATCCCTACAGGGGTGTCCCAACTTAGCCCATGACAAGCTCTCACGGTCAACGAAGGATATTCCTTCTAGCGGGAAGACCCGACCAGACTCGGAATCCCGGTTACAAGATGTTTTGACAATGGTAAAACAAGACCAGCAAAACCACCCAGATGTGCCGACAAATCCCGATAGGAGCTGCACATATCTCGTTCTCAGGGCACACCGGATGACCCAGACGTCGGGTGGGCCAGCCCAGAGTTGCCCCTGGTAGCTCCGGACATCGCTCAGTTTGGACCAACACTCAGAGGAGCACTGGCCCGGGGGTTTAAATAAGATGACCCTTGAGTCTGCAAAACCCAAGGGAAAGAAAAGCCTAGGTGGCAAATGGTAAAATCAATGTTGGGCCTTGCTGGAGGAGTTTTATTCAAGGCAAACTATCAAGGGGTTCCCATTATTACCCAACCGCATAAGGAACGCAAAATCCGGGAACATAACACCGATATGACGGAAACTAGGGCGACAAGAGTGGAACAAAACACCAGTGATAAGGCCGAGCCTTCCACCCTTTACAAAGTATATAGATGCATTAATTAAATAAGATATATTGTGATATCCCAACAAGTAAACATGTTCCAACAAGGAACAACATCTCCATGTTCCAACAAGGAACAAACTTCAACCTTCACCTGCAACTAACAACGCTATAAGAGGGGCTGAGCAAAGCGGTAACATAGCCAATCAACGGTTTGCTAGGACAAGATGGGTTAGAGGCTTGGTTCAACAATATGGGAGGCATGATAAGCAAGTGGTAGGTATCACTTCATAGGCATAGCAAAAGAGCGAGCACCTAGCAAGCAAAGATAGAAGTGATTTCGAGGGTATGATAATCTTGCGTAAAATCCCGCAAGGAAGAAGACCGAGTCCATGAAGAAGACAAATGGACGTAGATGAACAGGTCCTCACAAACGCGACGTTATCAGAACCAACCTGAAGAAGCAAACACCAGAAAATAAAGCACACAACATAGTAAACAGCCGACACATGAACATGGTATGATATGCGGGATGCGGTATGTGATGCATATGCATGATTTGATGAGGAATGATTGAACCTGGCCTCAACTTGGAAATCCAAGAGTGCCACTGGAAAGGTGAGGTGATTTTTGTTGAAATCGATAAAAAGATCACCGGAATTGGATGCACGGCTTGGAAATGGCAAGCAAAACAAATATGGCACCGGTCTGCGATAAACAGCAAGTAGCCATCTAAATGCAACAAGACAAACATGCTACAACACTCAAACATGGTAACAAAATACATGGCAGGGATCCATTCATGATGCTTAACAAAAGATGAACACTGAGCTACGGCCAATTCATCCATTAACAGGTTCAAACAAGCATGGCAAAAGCGCAAACGATAACAGGTTTCAGACTTAGTGAAATTAACACTTGTCTAGAATTTTAGATCAGGTAGCACACTTTGGAGCAAGAAAACTATATGCTACAGGAACTTAACATGGCAAAGTAAAGCATGGAATGGGGCTACTCAAAGAGCTTAACAAAAGTCCCTTAGTGACCTTGAGCCAAAAGGGATCAGGAAAAACAATTGCAAGCATGCGAACACGGCAAAAACATAATCAGATCACAGACTTAGAGAAAAACTGGAGCATGCAAATCAGATATCAAGTAGGCATGTTCACGAGCTCGATGCACTCACTATAGAGCAAGGCATGACAAACTAAGCATACACCCATTAAGAATACACATTATATAAGCTAGACATGGCAAGAACAACAACATAGCATGCACGGATCAACAACATCATCCTCGGCAAAATCGCTAACAAGTAGACAATCTGCTCAGATTCACGAAATAGCAAAAGTAGAGCTCAATTGACTCAAGCTAGGGTGCTCCATAATTGCAAACAAATACATGGATGGATAGAGCACTACAATATTAACAAATCATCCTTACGGATTATCCTCAAAAGAGGCACGGATCACTAGGAAACAACATGAACATATGGCATATTGATAAAAACAGATCAAGGACTTGGTGGAATTGCGAAGTCCCTGAAATCAGCATTAACGAATGCACCACTTTGCAAGCTTGTGCTAGTCACCACATATATCACAAAAATACATGGATAGCACCTCTGGAAGATGACAAAGCATATAACAAAACTCAGGTAGAGCTCAGGGGCATATCAATCACACATTAATCATGGCCAAAATGATAAATTGCTATTTGGTGCAGCAGATCTGACAGTTAACTCAAATAGCTCCCTTCCAGCAGCATTTCAGGCATCAAGATGAGCTCAAATGAAATTGATGCAATGATATGAAATGATGTACTCTCTGAGACGAACATTTTGATATGCTACATGCATGAATTGGAGCTACGGATGCAAAGTTACGACATGATGAACATGGACATATGAAACATGGAAATCTCGGGGACTTGGTGAAATTTATACCTCTGGAGAAAGTCAACGCGGGATGAGGATATCCTGGACATGGGGAAGGAGCCGTTTGGTTGGAGGGATGGGTGGATCTGATCCACCCACACCAGATCTGGCCGGAGTTGACTCCGGTGAGGGCGAGGACGAACTCCGGCGAGGAACGCGGAAGCCGAGGCGGCGGCGCACGACATCTGAGGCGGCGGCGCACGACATCTGAGGCAGCGGCGCGTGGCAAGCGAGGCGGCGGGGCACGGCGAGCGAGGCGGCTAGCAAGACGACGGGCAGCGGCGAGCGCGGCGCACGGCGCGCGGCGGCGTAGCTCGCCAGGCGGCGGCACGGGAGACATGGCGGCGGCGATGCGCGGGCGGCACGGCTTGGGCCCGAAGGGCCAGATCCGGGTCCGCAGGCCTGGCGTGGTGGGAGGGGAGCCGGCGGGCTAGGTGGCGCGCCGTGAGTGGCTCGGGGCGACGGCGCAGGTGACGTGTCGGCGTCTGATTCGCCGGAGCGAGGTGGCCGGCTGGGGTGGACGCGTCCAGCTCGGCGCGGACATGTCCGGCGGCGCGGAGGGAGGTGGATCTAGGGTTAGACTGCGCGAAAATTTCGGAGGAGACCACATATATATAGGTAGAGGGAGCTAGGAGAGTCCAAATGAGGTGTGGTTTTCGGCCACGCGATCATGATCGAACGACCGAGATGATGCAGGAGGTTTAGGTGGGTTTTGGGCCAAATTGGAAGGGTGTTGGGCTGCAACACACACGAGGCCTTTTCGGCCCTCAGTTAACCGTTGGAGTATCAAACGAAGTCCAAATGGCACAAAACTTGACATGCGGTCTACCGGTAGTAAACCAAGGCCACATGACAAGTCTCAGTCCAATCCGAAAACGTTTAACCCCCACACACGAAAGAAAGGTAGAAATGACCACCGAAGGAGAACGGAGCGCTGGAATACAAAACGGGCAACGGGGAAAATGCTCGGATGCATGAGACGAACATGTATGCAAATGAAATGCGCATGATGACATGATATGCAATGCATGACACGCAAGCAATGACAACGCAACAACAACGAATAACTGGAGGACACCTGGCACATCGGTCTCGGGGCGTTACATAGTCTGGACTCGTTTCATAATGTCCAGGGGCTTGACTGCCAATGTATTTGGTATGATAAGGCTGCTCTGTACTTCCGCTGCCAGGGCCGCGGTGTGCTCCTCAATGCGGAGGGAGCGTTCCATGTTTCCATTGACTGTTATAACACTGCGGGGTCCGGGCATTTGAGTTTGAGATAGGCATAGCGTGGGACCATGTTGAAACGAGCGAACGCAGTTCGTCCAAGTAGCACATGGTAGCCAATGCAAAAAGGGTCGATGTCGAAGATCAAGTCTTCACTTCAGAAGTTGTCCGGCGACCCGAAGACAACCTCCAGTGTGATTGAGCCCATGTAGCGGGCCTCTACACCAGGTATTACTCCTTTAAAGGTAGTTTTAGTGGGCTTGATTCTTGATGGATCAATACCCATCTTACGGACTATGTCCTGATAGAGCAGGTTAAGGCTGTTGCCGCCATCCATGAGGACTCTCGTATGGTGGAATCCGTCAATGATTGGATCGAGGACCAGTGTGGCCGAACCCCCGTGACGGATACTAGTTGGATGGTCCTTGTGATCAAAGGTGATCGGACAGGCCGACCATGGGTTGAATTTTGGGGCGACTGGCTCTATCACATAGACGTCCCTTAGCGCGCGCTTGCGCTCCCTCTTGGGGATGTGAGTAGCATATATCATATTCACCGTTTTGACCTCGGGGGAAAATTTCTTTTGTCCCCCTGTGCTCGGTGCGTGAGGTTCCCCATCGTCATCCTCGCTGGGCGACCCTTTCTCTTTATGTTCGGCATTTAACTTGCCGGCCTGTTTGAAGACCCAACGACTTCTGTTGGTGTGGTTGGAAGGCTTGTCAGGAGTGCCGTGAATCTGGCAAGGTCGATCAAGTATTCGGTCTAGGCTTGATGAACCGTCTTTGTTTCGTTTGAATGGCTTCTTCCGTTGACCGGATTTGGAGCCACTGAATCCGGTGTTGACCGCCGTATCCTCTGTATTATCATTGTTGCTTTGACGCTTATGTTTGTTGCGTCGGGGCCTTCCGTTGCCGTTTCTAGCTTCGGAAGTGCCAGGGTCACTGGTACTATTGCTGCTATGGGCTAGCCAGCTATCTTCGCCCGTGCAAAAGCGGGTCATTAGTGCTGTAAGGGCTGCCATGGACTTCGGCTTTTCTTGGCCAAGGTGTCGGGCGAGCCATTCGTCATGGATGCTGTGCTTAAAGGCCAGTAGGGCTTCGACGTCTGGATAGTCAACAATCTGGTTCTTTTTAATTAGGAACCTGGTCTAGAATTTCCTAGCTGACTCTCCCGGCTGCTGGACTATATGACTGAGGTCATCGGCATCCGGAGGCCGGATATAAGTGCCTTGGAAAAAGTTGTCTCTAAAGGCATCTTCCAAGTCTTCCCAACTTCCAATAGAGTATTCTGGGAGGCTATTTAACCAGTGCCGAGCTGGTCCCTTAAGTTTTAGGGGAAGGTATTTGATGGTGTGTAGGTCGTCCCCGCGAGCCATGTGTATGTGGAGAACAAAATCTTCAATCCATACCTATCGGCGTTCTGGGAACGGGGGTCCCCAGACTTGCCTGCCTGCGGCCTGCGGAGTGGCTCGAGTGGGGGCCCAACATGGCCCATCTTCATCAAGCACAAGACTCAAGACCCTCGCGAGGGGCCAAGTCTCGCGAGGCGGATGACACGGCGCATCCTCAGGCGCAGCCTCCTCAGGCTGGCTCGCGAGGAGACGGAGGTATCAAGGCGGGGTGCCTCGTGAGGTGCCTGTGACGCAAGCCATGACGATCGAGGGCGCCAGGCGGGCGCCAGCGCGCGCAGCGTCCTCCTTTCCTCTTTGGTGCAAAGGGGACAAGCATATCCGCGGAGTACCGAGGCATCAGGCAAAGGTTGCCACGTCGGTGCAACGAGACCAAGACCAGGAGGACTACGAGACGGAGGTCACCATGGAGACCAGCCTGGCATCACCACCAGAGCCTTTGGCAGGCGAAGACTGCTTTTGTCAGGATAGACGTACTCGCTGTCCCCCTTCAAATTAGCCCGCCATTGTTGGATCCCTTCCCGCTCAATATTTGGGAAGAGGACCAGGGCCTCTATAAATAGGACTAGCCACCCACATAGCGAGGGGTTGGTCAGTTGGGATCTGGAAGAGAGAAAGAGAGAAAGAGAGAGATAGAGAGAGGTGGCTGAACTCCCCATAGCAGTTCATCACCCCAGCCAAGAACATACCCTCGCGAGGCTGTTCTTCCTTGTATTGTTCATTCTCACCAGCCCCAGGGGGCAATCCATCCACCACACACTGGAGTAGGGTATTACACCACAATGGTGGCCCGAACCAGTATAAATCTTGTGTTTTTCATGCAGTTCTTTTAGTAGTCTAGATCCTAGTGAGACGGAGAGGTTGAAGGCGTAATCTCCGCATGCACCCTAGTGTTCGAACCTTAAGGGTCTGTCGGAACCCGAAATCCGACATTTGGCGCGCCAGGTAGGGGTGCGCCGGAATTCGTCTTCCACCGCTTCGCTCTCCTCCGACCGTCGCATCCATGTCTGACGCTCGTCGGGCCCGCGCTGAGCGCCGGGCCGCCATCGCTTCCCGCATCGCCCAGACGGCCCCCGTCGGTGGGCGTCCTCGTCGTTCCCCGTCGCCCGCCACCGGCCCGGCGGGGGGCGAGCAGCAGGCATCGTCTCAGCACCCGTCCGTGCGGCAAGACGGCCGCACCGCCACTCTGTCACTCGCACCAGCTGGCTCTTCGTCCCGCGCGCTCCGTGCACCCTTGGAGGCTCGAGCTGCGCTCATCGCGGCAAACGAGGTCCTGCGCTACCGTCCCGTCGATGACGTCTACGAGGAGTGGCTCAACCGCGTCGTCGAGCTCGTCCGCGCCGCAGGGGGCTCTCCTACGCTGTCCGCCCCGTTGCGCCGCACTCCGCCCCGCGCGGGCAACGTAGCTCCGGGGGCGAACCAGCCGCCTCCTCTCCAAGAAGATGCCATGGCTCCAAGGCGCCCGGTCCCTGGGTAGAACCCGCTCCGTCAGGCGCCAGGGCAGCAAGAGCGAAGCTGCCAAGAAATCCCTAGCCCGCAGGGGGCTGCCCGGGCGCTTCCTGCTCCAGCTCCGGCATGCCAAGACCCCGCCTTGCTCCTAGGTGCAGCGCATGGGGACCCTCAAGACCGAGCTCTCCACCAACCGAGGCCTTTCGTGGCCACCGCGGGCTGCCACGCCTACACCACTGAGCTGCGCAGCGTCGCGTGGCCCGGCAAGTTCAAGCCCGACCTGCCTCCGCGCTACGACGGCACAACCGATCCCGCAGAGTTCCTCCAGCTCTATGAGCTGGGCATCGAGGCTGCCGGCGGGGATGAAAAGGTCATGGCGAACTGGTTCCCCATGGCGCTCAAGGAAGGAGCTCGAACCTGGCTCCTGAATCTGGCTCCAGGCACGATCTCCTCCTGGGACCAGATGCGCGCCCGCTTCATCGCCAACTTCCAAGGTACTCGCGACCGGCCGCCCGTCGTGAGCGACATGCGCCGCATCAAGCAACAACCCGGAGAGACCTTGCAAAAGTACATCCAACGCTTCAACAGCGCGCGCCTCAAGATCCCCAAGGTGTCCGAGGAGGCCATCATCTCCGCCTTCTCTGACGACGTGCGTGATGTCAAGATGAAGGAGGAGCTGGCGATGCATGAGGACCTCTGCACCTCCCTGGAGCTGTTCAACTTGGCGAACAAGTGCGCCAGGGCTGAGGAGGGACGTCTCTCCCTCCTCGAGCTGCCTGCCGCGGACCCAGAAGAGAAGAGGCCCAAAGCCAAGGACGTGAAACGCAAGGGGGCTGCCGTACTCGTGGCAGAACCAGACACCAAGCGGGGCAAGGATCTGCCCGAACCCTCCAGAGGCAGCCGGTACTGTGTGTACCATGACCTCCACACCCACAACACCAACGAATGTCAAGAGCTCCGCGCCGTGCAAGAAGGAAGGATCGGCCGTCGCCCTGACCGTGCTGACCGGGGCTACGGCCGAGGAGGAGGAAGAAACCCAGGGCACTGGGAAGATCGCGGCCCGCGCCCGGGGTGGCGCGACCAGCCTCGCGAGGACCGCTGGTGGGACCTGCCTCGCGAGGGAGACTGGAGGGATCAGCCTCGTGAGGATCGCCCTCATGGCAATGCAGGCCTACCTCCGCTGCCGCCTCCATCAAGAAGGAACGAAGACCGCCACCAAGACGAGGGGGCTGGGGGCTTCCAGGAGCCGCGCGCGATCGCCTGCATCCTGGGCGGAGCTCAAGCCCCAGCCTCCCAACGTATGTTCAAGCAGTTTGCCCGCGAAGTGAATGCAGTTCTCCCCAAGCTCGAAGCAACGCGCCCCCTCAGGTGGTCGGCGTGCCCCATCACGTTCAGCTCGGCAGACCAGCTCAAGTGCGCGGCCACAGCAGGAGTCCTCCCGATGCTCTGCTCCCTAGTCATCAGCAACGTGTTGGTCACCAAGACCCTCATCGATGGCGAGGCAGGGCTCAACGTCCTGTCTGTGGAAACGTTCAACAACCTCCAAGTGCCCTACGACCAGCTTCAGCCAACCAGGCCTTTCTCCGGGATCACCGACGGTTCCACAGTCCCGATCGGGCAGGTCCGCCTCCCTGTCACCTTCGGGGCTTGCAGCAACTACCGCACCGAGCTCATCGACTTCGACGTCGCCCACATCCGCCTGCCGTACAACGCCATCCTCGGGTACCCAGCGCTGGCCAAGTTCATGGCCATGACCCACCACGGCTACAACGTCCTCAAGATGCTAGGAAGTGGTGGCGTCATCACAGTGCCCTGTGAGGAGAGAGATGCAGTGTGTTCCCTGGAGCGAGCCTTTCAGGCCGCGTCGCTAGAGGACCCAGATCGCGGAAGCAGGAGGCTTCCCGAGACCACCCCAAGAAGAAGAAGACGTCGCCAGGCTCGGCCCCTCAGGAGGCAGGCCCCTCAGGGCCCGTGTCTGCCCAGGGGGACCCTCCTTCCATCGCATAGGAAAGCGCGCCCAGCGCCCTCCTCAGGCAGGGCTCGGGGGCTCTCACCTGGAGGGCCACCGACCTAGCCAGGGTCACGAGGGAGGCGCTTGGGCACCATGTGGAGGCGTGCTTCGCAGCACGTTTCCCTTGAGAGGGAGCCAGGCGAGGAATATCAGACCAGCAAGAGTTCGTTGACGAGGCCATTCAAGAGCTACAGGAGACAAGGATCATGAGAGGTTGCCGCCGCTTGTCAGCCGTGGCCCCACATCCAGGCGAGGATGGTGGGCTGCGCGTCTGCGTCGGCGTACCAGGGCTCAATCAGATTGCCACAACGGAGCGCCTCTGGCCCTCGCAAGTGGGGCGCTGCGGAGGTCCACCCCACAGCTATGTTCGCATGCCTTACGGTCTGCCGAGCATGGCTGCGGCGTACCAGTGCCTCATGAGGGGCATCGTGGAGGCTCAGGAAGACAGGCGTTCCGCGGCCTTGGCGGAGATGGAGGCAGCTCGCGAGGAGTCACCAGCGCCTCCGGAGCCTCCCGAGGCCCCGTGGCCTGGGGGCTCGTGAGGATCGGCTTCTGCAGCCCGTCAAGTCTGCTGCACCAACGCCACTACGCCGACGACATCCTCAGGTGACATCTTTCAAGTTCCGTTCTCAGCTGGGAGCACCCTCCCAGGGTTGCATCACTCCCAGGCCGCGTGGGTCCGTCCCTGCGGCATGTATCTGCATTTACCTTTCCGTCATTCGTTTGCCTTGTTGGGGGCACCCCTCGGGCTGCATCATCCCCAAGCCGTTCGGGCCAGACCCAGCGGCGTGTATTCCCTTAGCGTTTATTTCCAACTATGCATTGCCTATCACGCTTAGCTGCATGGCGCCCGTCCGCGGCATCTTTTCTTCCCATGTCGACTACTTGCACGTTAAGGGGGGGGGGGGGGTGCGTGAGCATCATGACTCAGGGCTCTTACTGGCTCTCCAGCTCTCACCCTCTGGCCTTGTCCATGGCATCGCGACCTGGCATACCAGCGACGGCTGAGACAAGCTCGAGGGCCGGGACCCAAGGACGTAGAGTACCGGCATCTAACCAAATTTTGCAGGGACACATCTCAAGATACGGACCAGTGCCGGGCGCAACCCGCCCAGAGGTAGGGCCTCGTGAGCCCCGCGCTGGCTCACGGGTGCCCGGATACACCTCGCCTACTCCAACCAGCAAGCTCTTGAGTGACTAACGATCGACTAACGACCGCCATGGCAACACCATCTTCTTTCTGAGATGACCCTGCAAGATCCCTGGAGGGAACCGCGCAAGACAAGGCCCTCACGAGGTTTCCTTCGCCCTCGCCTGCGCGAACCGCTTGCACGTTAAAGGGGGGGCGCCTGAGCATCGCGACTCAGGGATCTTACTGGCTCTCCAGCCCTCACCCTCTGGCCTTGTCCACGGCATCGCGACCTGGCATACCAGCGATGACTGAGACAAGCTCGAGGGCCGGGACCCGAGGACGTAGAGCAGAAAGGGGAGCAGAGGCGGGGAAGAGGGGGCCTCGCGAGGACCTTGCCGAGCGATTCCGCTCCTGCCTACGCACGGACCCAACGACACACCTGGAACGGCCCCTGATCCTCAAGATAAGTTACCACCCACGGCACTGGCTGCTGCAGCACTACCCCCGCACCTAAAGCAACTCCATACTAGCGATGTTGCTTCCCTTTCTCACTAAGAGACGGCTGCTTGGGCGCCAAAGGGGACCCCCTGAGCATCGCGACTCACGGGCTCTTACCGGACCTCGGGTCGCTCACCTCCTGGCCTTGACCACGGCATCACGACCTGGCATACCAGCGACGGCTGACGCCGCCTTGGGACTGGGACTTGTCGGCGTAGAGCACCAAGCCCTCGTGAGGTGCGAAAGGGAAGGCTGAACTATAACGGAGTTGGCAACTCACACGGATCCACGTCAAAAGGTTATACATATTAACAAACAGGACTACAGACACCTTACAAGCCCCCACGGGGCGCATTCTGATTCCTCGCAGGGAACGAATCCTAAGGGATGCTAACTACATGAGCTACTGCGGGAGAGGCCATCATCAACAGTGGGCCGTCAGGCACCGGCACCAACTCCATCCAGATCAGGGTTGGCGACGGCCTGACGCGTCCGCCCTGCTCCGGGAGCGGCGACGACTCGAGGGCTCGTAGCTGTCGTCGCTCGTCTCCGGAGTCGTGAAGCCTTCGCTGGAATCGCTGGACCCTCGGGCGCCTCTGCCCAGGGGGCGGTCGACGGGCCTAGCCCTCACCAGGGCGAGGTCCTGGCCACCTCTCCCACGACAGCACTCCAGCCGGCGCCCGATCGCATCGAAGACCTTGAAGAACATCACCGCCACGCCGTCGTACTCCAGGTGGACCGCAAAGACGCCTCTTTCCCTGCAGACCTGGGCGATCTCCCTCCAGCTGCGGGACATGTAGACCGCGCCCGGGGCAGCGACGACGACCTCGGCCTCGGTCGCGGGGGGCGCTGCAGTCGGCGTGCTGCAGCTGGAGCTCCAGGGGCCCTCCTGGAGGAACGATGGAGGTGAAGAAGGGAGGAAGACGGGTCCAGGACTGAAGGGGAGTGACGACGTGGAGCACGAACTCACGGGAGGAGCCCTCGGCATGGACTCCAGGAGCAACCACCCACGCCTTCATAACCCGACGGCGCCGACGACGGTGCTGACCGCGGGGATCAGCATCAACACCTCCGGGGCCCTCGATGTGGGCGTACAAGGGCAGCGGGAACCCCGGCGGAGCCCGCTCGCCCCAGGGCCTCGCCGCCGCCGGATGGTCCTCTTCGTCCCGGCCGCAATGGGCGAGTCGCTTCTTCGGCGGGAGAGGTTCTGGCCCTTCTCGAGGAGCCTTTCCCTTCTCTGTTGCAGAGAACCGGCGAATCGGAGCCATCACACCAAGACGGAGCAAGAACTGAGGCGAAGGAGGGAGCAAGAAGAGATGGACTGGATGGGCACGCGCGGTGCCGTACTTATAGCCGGCGAAGGCCAACCGTCGGTCTCCACGATCACATGTAATCATAACACGTTCTGCATGCAGGGACTTGTCTGACTCACACGATCACCAAGGCGTCGTGGGGAAGCAGAGACGCCACATCCAATCAACCGCCACGCGGCGTCCAAGGCCGCAGGCTGTTAGGGCCCGCGGCGCTCCGCCCTTGCCCTTTCGCCTCTCGGCATGGCCAAGCCCATGCGCGCCACGGGCCCGGGGGCTACTCTCGGCGTTCTGGGAACGGGGGTCCCCAGACTTGCCTGCCTGTGGCCTGCGGCGTGGCTCGAGTGGGGGCCCAACATGGCCCATCTTCATCAAGCACAAGACTCAAGACCATCGCGAGGGGCCAAGCCTCGCGAGGCGGACGACACGGCGCATCCTCAGGCGCAGCCTCCTCAGGCTGGCTCGCGAGGAGACGGAGGTATCAAGGCGGGGTGCCTCGTGAGGTGCCCGTGACGCAAGCCATGACGATCGAGGGCGCCAGGCATGCGCCAGCGCACGCAGCGTCCTCCTTTCCTCTTTGGTGCAAAGGGGACAAGCATATCCGCGGAGTACCGAGGCATCAGGCAAAGGTTGCCACTTCGGTGCAACGAGACCAAGACCAGGAGGACTACGAGACGGAGGTCACCATGGAGCCCAGCCCGGCGTCACCACCAGAGCCTTTGGCAGGCGAAGACTGCTTTTGTCAGGATAGACGTACTCGGTGTCCCCCTTCAAATTAGCCCGCCATTGTTGGATCCCTTCCCGCTCAATATTTGGGAAGAGGACCAGGGCCTCTATAAATAGGACTAGCCACCCACATAGCAAGGGGTTGGTCAGCTGGGATCTGGAAGAGAGAAAGAGAGAAAGAGAGAGATAGAGAGAGGTGGCTGAACTCCCCATAGCAATTCATCACCCCAGCCAAGAACAGACCCTCGTGAGGCTGTTCTTCCTTGTATTGTTCATCCTCACCTGCCCCAGGGGGCAATCCATCCACCACACACTGGAGTAGGGTATTACACCACAATGGTGGCCCGAACCAGTATAAATCTTGTGTCTTCCGTGCAGTTCTTTTAGTAGTATAGATCCTAGTGAGACGGAGAGGTTGAAGGCGTAATCTCTGCGCGCACCCCAGTGCTCGAACCTTAAGGGTCTGCCGGAACCCGAAATCCGACAATACCGCGGGATCTATTGTACAGTCGTATGATTCAATGTTGACGGGTTTAAACCCTTCTGGGAACTAGTGCTCCATTACCTCATCAGTAAAGCATAGGGGTTGTGCAGCGCCTCTGTATGGGGCCATGTCACGACGCAGTTTGGACAAAGTCCATATGCGGTTTTCGGCTCGGGCGTGATTGTGCTTGTCGCGCCAGGCTTGGTAGCGGTCTTCTCGCGCCAGGGCACGCCCCCGCGATTCGTACATTGATCTGGTCTGACCTGCTCTATTTTCCAAGTCCTGTCGTAGGTCACATGTGTATCCCTAAATTTCTGTTTCTCTGCTTTTATGGCGAGGTGGTGTGGGCTGGTGTTCGGCTTGAGTTGTCATTCTGTCCTGGCCACGTGGTGGTCGATCAGGTCCGTCAGCCGCATTACGCGCGGGTGGTATGGGCTCTGGGGCCTTGTTGTTAAATCGTGGCAGTAGCTTGCGCTTCGGGTAGCTCTTTGGGGGTGCGAGGCCATATTCCTCGGCTGCCAGGACGTTAGTCCATCTGCCGTTGAGCAAATCCCGATCAGCTTGAAGCTGTTGCTGCCTCTTTTTAGGCTTCTTGTAGTGGCGATTAGCCGGTGCTTAAAGCGCTCTTGTTCTAGGGGTTCCTCTAGTACGATGAAATCTTCGTCGCCGAGGCTCACATCCTCTTTGGAGATCGATAGGTAATTACTGTCCTCCGAGTACTTGTTCCCGACAGGATCGTCGGGGTTTACTTTCCCATCCTCCCAATCATCCTGTTCTGATGTGGGCTCTATAGGTGCTTCGGGGTCTTCGGCATTCTCCGGAGTGTTATTCTCTTAGATGCCGGTATTGCTGTCTTTTTGGCGACACGATTTTGAGCGACGCCGTTGACGTCGATGTTTTGGGGGTGCTTTGGCAGGCTTGTCCTCAACCGGATACTCTTTTCCATCGCCGCTATCCCCTTTGGGTGTGTCCACTATGTACACATCGTATGTGGAGGTGGCCATCCACCATCCGGTAAACGGAGGGTTTTGGCCTTGTTCGTCTCCGGCGTCGTCATCCATACCGTTAATGTCTTCGGAGGCATAATCCAGCATGTCGGTTAGATCCTCGACAGTGGCTATGAAGTGGGTGGTGGGTGGGACGTAAAATTCCCCGCTCTCAGCCCCTAGTCTGGGCTGGGCATAAGCGATCCTTCTGCAATGGCGAGTGATCGCATTAAGTCCAGAGCCTCGTCTAAAGGCGAGGGTTGGATAGAGAAGCGAGAGTCCGTGGGGTCGTCCGAAGTTGGAGCCTCCTGGCGGCACCCACTTGGCATGGACCTCGATAGTTCAGACTTAGAGTTCGACGGAGTGTCCGGTGCTTCTCCGGTTTGCAAGCTCCATAAGTGCAGAGGGTCCGGTGGGCTCTAGACTCTCGTCTTAGGACCTGACGGCTTGCTCTGGATCTAAGGTTAGAGCAGTAATCGGGGTCGCAAACCCTTCGAGGATCAAATCTCCTCGGATATCGGCAACATAGTTTAAGTTCCAAAATTGATCTGATGACCAGGGGCATAACTGTCGATTTGCTCGAGGCAGTCGATCGAGTTGGATCGCAGCGCGAAGCCGCCGAACACGACAATTTGGCTCGGGGAAAAAATCTCCCCCAAAACAACATCATTGTGGATGATCGAACAAGCCATAGAATCCTTCGTCGACGACACAGGGGAGCTCTCAATGAAAGCACCAATGTCGGTGTCTAAACTGGCAGATCTCGGGTAGGGGGTCCCGAACTATGCGTCTAAGGATCGGAGGTAACATGAGGCAGGGGACACGATGTTTACCCAGGTTCGGGCCCTCTTGATGGAGGTAAAACCCTACGTCCTGCTTGATTGACTTTGATGAGTATAGGGTTTACAAGAGTTGATCTACCACGATATCGTAATGGCTAAACCCTAGATGTCTAGCCTGTATGATTATGACCGCCTCTACGGACTAAACCCTCTGGTTTATATAGACACCGGAGGGGCCTAGGGTTGTACAAAGTCGGTTTATAGAGAAAGGAATCTACATATCTGAACGCCAAGCTTGCTATCCACGCAAAGGAGAGTCCCATCCGAACATGGGGGAAGGCCTTCTATCTTGTATCTTCTTGGCCCATTAGTCTAGCCCATATCACATAGCCCGGACGCCCGGGGACCCCCTAATCCAGGACTCCCTCACTAGTCCCATGCTCAAATCAAATCAATATAATTGAAAAGTTAACTCCCCCAGGACTGTTGTTAGTTGGACGGTACCCGTTGTTTCAGACCAGTCGTGGAGTGTGCTTGTTGGTGGTGGGGAAGTATAAACTTTACCATTCTCTTTGGGAACCGCCTATAATGTATGTAGCATGGAAGATACCGAGATGTCTTGGTTGTTATGTTGAGAATGAAAGCATACCGCTCAAAATATTATTTATCTCTATTTCAAAACTCGAGCTCTGGCACCTCTGCAAATCCCTGCTTCCCTCTACGAAGGGCCTATCTATTTGCTTTTATTACCGAGTCATCATCCTCTTATAAAAAGCACCAATTAGAGAGCACCACTGTCATTTGTATGCATTGTTATTAATTTATATTGAGTATGACTATGATTGAATCTCTTTTACCATGAATTACAATGTCTAGTAAGTCCTTAATCTTCAGAGGTGCTGTGCATTTATGCTTTGCGGTCTCAGAAAGGGCTAGCGAGATACCATCTTGTTATATCATATCATTATTATTTTGAAAAAGTGTTTTCATCCGAGATTTGTTATTATTGCTCGCCAGTTGATTATGCCATTGATACGAGTAAATATGAGACCTAAATGTTATTGTGAATATGGTTAGTTCATAATCTTTGCTAAAAACTTGAATGCTGGCTTTACATATTTACAACAACAAGATCAAACTGAGTTTATAAAAGTTTTTCTTTATCACTTTCAGTTTGTCAACTGAATTGCTTGAGGACAAGCAATGGGTTAAGCTTGGGGGAGTTAATACATCTCCATCACATCTACTTTTCCAAACTCTTTTGCCCTTGTTTTGGACTCTAATTTGCATGATTTGAATGGAACTAACCCGGACTGACACCTTTTTAGCAGAATTGCCATGGTGTTATTTTTGTGCAGAAATAAAAGTTCTCGGAATGACCTAAAAATTCATGGAGATGATTTTTGGAATTAATAAAAAATATTGGCGAAAGAATCAACTAAAGGGGGGCCACACCCTGGCCACAAGGGTAGGGGCATGCCCAACCCCCTTGGGCGCGCCCTCCATCCTTGTGGCCCCCCTGGACCTCCACTGACCTCAACTCCAGCTCCATATATTCACGTTCGGGGAGAAAAAAATCAGAGAGAAGGATTCATCGCGTTTTACAATACGGAGCCGTCGCCAAGCCTTGTTCTTCCTCGGGAGGGCAGATCTGGAGTCCGTTCGGGGCTCGGAGAGGGGAAATCGTCGCCGTCGTCATCATCAACCATCCTCCATCACCAATTTCTTGATGCTCACTGCCGTGCATGAGTAATTCCATCGTAGGCTTGCTGGACCGTGATGAGTTGGATGAGATTTACCATGTAATCAAGTTAGTTTTGTTAGGGTTTGATCCCTAGTATCCACTATGTTCTAAGATTGATGTTGCCATTACTTTGCTATGCTTAATGCTTGTCACTAGGGCCTGAGTGCCATGATTTCAGATCTGAACCTATTATGTTTTCATGAATATATTTGTGTTCTTGATCTGATATTGCAAGTTATAGTCACCTACTATGTGTTATGATCCGGCAAACCCAGAGTGACAATAGTCGGGACACTTCCCGGTGATGACCATAGTTTGAGGAGTTCATGCATTCACTACATGTGTCGGAGTAAATGACCACAGGTAGCCTAGCCAGCTCCCCCTGGCCCTTCTGAAAAAATTACAAGCCGATACGGCCATCAAGAGTCCAAGACGTGGGGCCGCCTTCCCCTTGCCGGCTGTCTCCTAGGCCGACTATCGGAAGGCGGCCCGGCTTTAGCCTTCATAAAGAAAGCCGTGGGAGGGCCGGATCCAAGAAGCCGGCCGCGAGAAGGCCGACTCCAAGAGGCCGGCTCCCACAAAGCGGTCAAGATCATACCCTCGAAGTCTGCATGCACATAACGGCGATGTGACGGGGCGTGGCTACAGTAAAGCCTGCCACCCCCGAATCCCGGAGCACGCCTGGCACAGTGCGCCGCACGAGGAGGCCATGACCCATCCGGCGCAGCACTGTTGCCATGTTGACCCTGATGTCATCCACGATGGGCCGTCAGCACGGCCACCGCCCTTTGGGCAGAGAGACACCCGAAGGCGGCCAGGCCTCCCCCAGTCTGCCCAAGACAGAGCCGGCTCCTCACAACCGGCTTGCCCCCTCCCTCGAAGAAGACGCCCCATTAAGGAGACAAGACGCGGTGAGGCTACAGGGATCGCCCGCCGGACGGCGGCACTGTAGCCACGCCCACCTCGGCGAAGCCCTCGTCACTAGGATTGAGCAACAGTGACCAGACATCGACAAGGCCCTTGACTATGGGGCCTGCCTATCGACCAAGGAGCTGGCAGCCGGCAGGACCCACCAGCCGGCGGGCCCCAGCAGCCGGCGCAGAAGCCGGCGAGCATAGACACAGACGGCTAGGGCCCACGCCCAGCCGGATTACCATTGTACCCCCGAGGGGTAGGCCTATATAAACCCCCCGGGGCACCCATGCAAAGGGGGGATCCAAGCTAGTTCTAGACACCACATAGAGTGGAGAACTAGCCGTGCCCTTCTTCTTCTTCTCACCAAACAGCTCAAGGACCATCGTGTAGCTACTTGTTCATCTAGTGATCATGCGGAGACCCCGCAGAGCAGCAGTAGGGGTGTTATCTCCATGGAGAGCCCCGAAGCTGGGTAAGATTCGCCGGCGTGCATGTCTTCGCCTCATCCCGTTTCCAGGCACCGGCGACGTCTTACTGGCTCCCACAATGATAAGCCACCCGTTGGCATATGTTGCACCTACCACCCAACATTTGGCGCCCACCATGGGGCCAGGTGCACCGTCGTCCGAAGACCTATTCTGGACGGGAACCCTCTTCCTCCCCAGCGAGCGTAGCCAGCCCGGCACGCCCGACGGCGCTTGCCACAACGTGCTGCAAGGCATCACCAACGCCTGCGCAGCAAGCGGCCTCGCCGATCTCCTTGCCAAGACCCTCATCTCCGACGAGCTCGCCTCTGACGCGGACACGAACCACCTTGTCAACCTCCTCGGCCAGCTCCACATCTCCGGTGAGCCTGCTGTGGACTTGGAGTCTGTTGGCTCCACCGATCCGATGCCTGTCGACTCCGACACGGCCTCGCTCGACACTTTCCCCACCGACGTCACGATCTACAATGACCCGCTTCCCCGGGCCGATGGCTGCGACGCTGTCACCACCGAGGTGATGGTCATCGGCCACGGCGGCGCTTCTGGCAAGAGCGCCCACGACGCCCCGCATGCGGCGGTCCACGACTTGTCCATCCCCCTCCCGGCCGATGCCGACGCCGAAGCACTGGGGGCTCGCCGCCTCACCCTCCTCGCGGAGGGCCGGAAGTTGGCTTCCATGAGACGCCTCACTGAGGCCCACCGGCGCGAAGCCGACCGCGCCGCCTTTGGCACGCCGCCCCCAGGCGGGCCAAGCCGGGCTGGCATTGTCAGACAGCGCCGCCCAGGCGGCCGTGGACGAGCTAGACGAACTGGGGGCCGAAGAACTCCCCCACATGACCAGACGCATCCAGCAGCTAATCGATGCAGCCGCACAGCGGCACGAAGCCGATGCCCGCACGGAAAGCCCTCCCCCGCGCCGAGATCACGGCGCGACGTCCCGGACGCCGACTACGGGTAAAACCCGCGCGCGGCACGAGAAAGAGCCGTCTGCCAGCCGAAGTCGAACCCGGATCTCCATCGAGCAAGACGCAGAAGGCCATCCCCGGTCCATGGAGTGGCGGGGCAACCCGCCTCCGCCTCGGCCCCGTGGGGAGAGATATCCCACCCCACCGCCTGTTGCGCATCCGACTCTCAGCGGCCGACTAGGTCGCCGTGAAGGAGTCTGCGAGAACGACGCCCGCCATCGGATCGACCGCCTAGCGCGATCCCTGGTGCTATAAGAAGAAGATGATGTCGGGCCACCTTGCTTCGGCCCCCGCATCCGCGACGAGCATTTCCCCAAAGGGTTCTCGCTCCCAAGAGACACGCCCAAGTACAACGGCTCCGTGAAGCTGAAAGATTGGTTGATCGACTACTCCACAGCGGTTAGCATAGCAAACGGCAACAGGCGCGTTGCCGTGAAGTACGTGCCCCTCATGCTGCAAGGCACGGCGCGGACCTGGCTCAACAGCCTCAAGCCATACAGCATCAACAGCTGGCTAGACTTCACAGAAGCCTTCGTTCGCAACTTCACCAGCACCTACAAGCGAGCTCCCAATCCCAGGCAGCTCTCCTTGTGCGTACAAGTCCCCGCCGAGTCCACTCGCGACTACCTCACGCGTTGGGCTGAGCTCCGCAACTCTTGCGAGGGGGTGCATGAGGTGCAAGCCATAGAATACTTCACTGCCGGGTGCCGAGAAGGCACCCTCCTCAAGCACAAGCTCCTCTGCGACGAGCCGACTACCCTCGACGAGCTTCTGGACATAGCGGACAAGTACGCCACCGCCGACTCCTCAATGAAGACTGAACTCCGGGTAGACGTGTCCGGGAAGGTACTCAACCCGGCGCCTAAGACGCCGGCTGGGGACTCCGGCCGACGCCCACACCAGAACGACCACAAGCGCAAGGGCCCCGTGCCGCCCTCCACCAGTTGGCAGGTGGCCACAGTCGAAGACGAGCAGCCCGAAGGGCGGCCCGCACCCAAGAAGCACAGGGGCGGCAAGCCGGCTTGGCAGCCGGCCTTCTCCTACGAGCAAACTCTCGACGCCCCATGCAAGTTCCACAGCGGTGCGAAGCCGTCCAACCACACAACCCGGAAGTGCCACTGGCTCACCCGAATCTCCAAAGGCGAAGGGCTCACGCCGCCTCCGGCCCCGCAGCCGCCGGCCGCTCGGCCAGCAGTCGGAGCTGTGCGCGATGAGTTCCCCGATGAGCATGCCGCCTATGTTGTCTTTACAAGCCAGCCCGAAGACCGGCGCAGCAGACGCCGAGAGCACCAGGAAGTCAACGCGGTCGCTACCAACCCCGCCGAGCACATGCACTGGTCAGAAAAGCCTATCAGCTGGAGTCGGGCCGACCACCCAGAGGTGATGCCATCTCCCGGCTCTTATGCGTTGGTTTTGGATGCCACCCTTGCAACGAACAGACGCGCCGCCCGTTTCTCCCGCGTGCTGATAGACGGCGGGAGCAGCATCAACATCATGTACCGTGACACCCTGGAGAAGCTGAACGTCAAGACGAAGCAACTCATGCCTACTCGGACTGTGTTCCATGGCATTGTACCTGGCCTGTCCTGCGCCCCCATTGGCAAGATCAAGATTGATGTACTCTTTGGGGACAAGGATCATTTCGGCCGAGAGGTGATCTGGTTTGAAGTGGTGGACCTGGAGAGCCCCTACCATGCATTGCTTGGCCGACCTGCCTTGGCCAGGTTCATGGTTGTTCCCCACTATGCTTACCTCAAGATGAAGATGCCGAGCACCAAGGGCATCATCACCATAGCCGGCGATTACAAGAAATCTTCCGAGTGCACAGCAGCCAGCAGCCGGCTGGCCGAGTCCCTTGTGATTGTCGAAGAAAAGAAGATGCTGGACCGAGTCGTGGCCATGGTCGGCAAGCAGCCGACCCTGTCCCCCGACCCCAAGGAGTATGATGCCCAAGGATCTTTCCAGCCGGCCAAGGAGACGAAGAAGATACCTCTTGACCCCGAGCACCCAGAGAGGTTTGCCGTCATCGGGGCAAACCTAAACATCAAATAGGAAGGCGAGCTCGCCGATTTCCTCCGTGAGAATCGGGACATCTTTGCATGGTCCCCCAAGGACATGCCGGGTGTTCCGAAGGAATTCGCCAAGCACAAGCTACACGTCCGAGAAGACGCAAAACCAGTCAAACAACCCCTCCGCCGACTGTCGGAAGAGAAAAGAAGGATTGTAGGAGAAGAGATAGCCCGGCTTCTGGTAGCTGGCTTCATTATGGAAGTTTTCTTTCCAGAGTGGCTCGCCAAACCGGTCCTCGTGCTAAAGAAGAACAACAAGTGGCGCATGTGCATCGACTACACGAGCCTCAACAAGGCCTGCCCCAAAGATCCATTTGCCCTGCCAAGGATTGATCAAGTGATAGACTCCACGGCCGGATGCGAGCTGTTGAGTTTCTTGGATGCTTACTCAGGATACCACCAGATAAAGTTAGATCCGGCAGACCGCCTGAAGACCGCCTTCATCACGCCATTCGGAGCCTTCTGCTACCTGACTATGACATTCGGCTTAAGAAATGCCGGTGCCACTTTCCAGCGTTGCATGCAGAAGTGCCTCCTCAAGCAGCTCGGCAGAAATGCCCACGTCTACGTAGACGACATTGTGGTGAAGACGGAGAAGCACGGCACCTTGCTGGAAGATCTCGAGGAAACATTTGAGAACCTGCGCCGGTTCCAAATCAAGCTCAACCCCAAGAAATGCGTGTTCGGTGTGCCAGCCGGCCAGCTCCTAGGCTTCCTGGTCTCCGAATGCGGCATCGAAAGCAACCCAGTAAGGATCAAGGCCATTGAGAGAATGGCGATTCCCACCAAACTTCGAGACGTCCAGAAGTTCACCGGATGCTTGGCCTCCCTGAACCGCTTCATCAGCCGGCTCGGAGAGAAAGCTCTCCCCCTCTACCGCCTCATGAAGAAGACCAATCACTTCGAGTGGAATGACCAAGCCGACCAAGCTTTTCACGAGCTGAAGAAGATGCTGGCCATGCCGCCTGTCCTGGCGGCGCCGACTGAGAAAGAGCCCATGCTCCTCTACATTGTTGCAACCAGCCAGGTGGTCAGCACCGTCATCGTAGTCCAGCGCCCAGAAGAGGGCCAAGCCCAGCCGGTCCAGAGGCCGGTGTATTATTTGAGTGAAGTGTTGTCTACCTCGAAGCAGAACTACCCGCATTACCAGAAGATGTATGGCGTGTACTTCGCCGCCAAGAAGCTGAAGCCCTACTTCCAAGAGCACCCCATCACGGTCGTATGCACCGCCCTGCTTGCCGAGATCATAGGCAGCCGGGATGCATCCGGCCGGGTGGCGAAATGGGCCATCGAGCTGCCCCCCTACACGATCTTCTACCAGCCTCGCACCGCCATCAAGTCCCAAGCATTGGCCGACTTCCTCGTCGACTGGGCCGAGACCCAGTACCTGCCGCCAGCTCCCGACTCCACTCATTGGCGCATGCACTTCGACGGGTCCAAGATGCGCACCGGCTTGGGAGCCGGCGTCATCCTCACCTCTCCCAAAGGCGACAAGCTCAGATACATGCTGCAAATTCACTTTGCCGCCTCCAACAACATGGACGAGTACGAGGCGCTCATACACAAGCTCCGGCTTGCCAAAGAACTCGGCATTCGCCGGATCCTATGTTATGGCGACTCGGACTTGGTAGTCCAGCAATCATCCGGCGACTGGGATGCCAAGGACGCAAATATGGCAAGCTACTGCTTCCTCGTTCAGCAGATCAGTGGGTACTTTGAAGGATGCGAGTTCCTCCACGTACCGCGAGCCGACAACGAGCCAGCTGATGCCCTGGCTCGAATAGGCTCCACTCGGCAGGCGATACCAACCGGTGTCTCTCTACAACCCTCCTCAAGCCGTCTATCAAGCCGTCTCCAGAGTCCGATTCCATCTTCGTGCCGCCTGACCCCGACGCAGCCGGGTCCGGCTCGAAGAACCAAGCAGGTGACCCGGGGACTTCGATAGTCGGCCCGGGGACATCAGCAGGCGGCTCAGGGACTTCCGTAGTTATGCCCGACCCAGGGACTGCCACACCCAGCTCGGGGACTGCGGTAGTCGGCCCAGCGACTGCACCAACACAACAGCCGGCGGCCGACTCCAGCATTTCACCACCCAGCCCGCCCGCCCTGGTCGCAGTAGCCGTGTTGGCAATAGAAGAAGTCGCAGCTCCATCATGGGCCCAGTCCATCCTCAACTTCCTAATAACCAAGATCTGCCGGCTGACAAAACAGAGGAAAGACAAGTCCAATGCCGAGCCGGAGCATACACAATCGTCAACAGAGAACTCGTCAAGCGCAGCGTCACTGGAGTCCTCCAGCGATGCGTCGAGCAAGAGAAGGGCATTGCAATCCTCAGAGACATCCACCAAGGAGAATGTGGCCACCATGCGGCCTCAAGATCACTCGTCGCCAAAGCTTTCCGCCATGGTTTATTTTGGCCGACTACTTTGGATGACGCCAAGGAGTTAGTTAAACACTGCAAAGGCTGCCAACTCTTCAGCTCCAAGCAACACATGCCGACTTCGGCACTCAAGACCATTCCCCTCACTCGGCCCTTCGCCGTTTGGGGACTGGACATGGTGGGCCCATTCAAGACGGCGCGCTGCGGCATGACACATCTGCTTGTCGCTGTGGACAAATTCACCAAATGGATTGAGGCAAAGCCGATCAAGAAGCTGAATGGGCCGACTGCCGTGACATTCATCGCAGATATAACAACTCGGTACGGCGTACCACACAACATCATCACCGACAACGGCACAAATTTCGCCAAGGGAGCCTTGGCACGTTTCTGCGCGACGCAGGGCATCCGATTGGACTTAGCGTCCGTTGCCCACCCGCAGTCAAACGACCAGGTCGAGCGAGCCAACGGCCTCAGCCTTTCCGGTATCAAGCCCCGACTGGTCGTACCACTGGAGCGTTCGGCCGGCTGTTGGCTCGATGAGCTGCCAGCCGTCCTCTGGAGTCTGCGCACTACCCCAAACAAGTCAACCGGCTTCACTCCTTTTTTCCTCGTGTATGGTGCCGAGGCGGTCATCCCAACCGACATCGAGTTTGACTCGCCTCGGGTAACCATGTACACGGAGGCGGAGGCCAAGGAAGCACGAGAAGACGGTGTCGACCTGCTGGAAGAAGGCCGGCTATTAGCCCTCAGTCGGTCCGCCATCTACCAGCAGGGCTTGCACCGCTACCACAGCCGGAAGGCCAAGCCAAGATCCTTCCAAGAGGGCGATCTTGTGCTCCGGTTGATCCAGCGAATAGCCGGCCAGCACAAGCTCTCGGCCCCTTGGGAGGGCCCCTTCGTCATCAGCAGAGCTTTAGGCAACGACTCCTACTACCTGATCGACGCGCAGAAGCTGAAGGCACGCAAGAGAGATGATTCCGGCAAGGAGTCGGAACGACCATGGAATGCCAACCTCCTACGAAGATTTTACAGTTGAAATGCAGTATGTATCACGCTAACTTTTGTACTAAGTAAGAGAAAATCGGCCTCCCGAGGAGAGCTCGGGGACTGCCATCTTTTATCTATGAATGAAGAATATCATGCTTATGACCTTGTCATTACATTCACTTTTTTCGTCTGGCACCGGGTTCGACTAGTCGGCCCGGGGACTGGCCGCCTTGAGTTATATTAGAAGTCCTACCCGCGGTCAGACAAGTAGTGTGCCGGCACCCAAGCCTTCTCTTGCCAAAAGTCGCAGTTCGAAGAACCGGCTGTCCGGCTGGCAAGAGTTAAAGGCAGGAAAGGACACCCACACGAAAATGGCTAGGGACTAATGGACTAATATAACAAAAGCCGGGTTTTCTCCCACCACCGACCGACTACCAGAGTAGCCGGCCGGCCGGCTTCCATTCACCTTGCTTCAATCTAAGAAAGCTCGAGTACTTGCCTTCCCAAAAGGGGAAGGTGGCAAAGGAAACAGCCTAAGGACAAAAAGCATACGCGAATGGAAGCCAAACACACACACGATCATATTTACACAAAAGACCTTCAAAAGGCCAGCATTCAACATAGTTCGAATACACCCCCAGTGGGTGGAACTGCGCAAGTTTAATAAAAATTGTTCAAAGGGTAACAAGCAGGAAAAGCAAGGATGGCAGATTAAGCCAAGGGAGCGACTGGCGAGTCGGGCAGGTCGGTGGAGACGACAGTGCCGGCTGGAGGAGTGGCCGGCTAGCGAACCTCGGCATGATCACTGCCTCCCGCAGAGGGCGCGCTAGCACGCACCTCGTTGCTGGAGGCACGGTCAGGCTGAGGCTGGCTGGCCGCTTCGCCGGCCGGCTCGACGTCTTTGCCTTCCTCTCCTTCGTCGTCTTCGCCTTCATCGCTGGAAGCGATCTCCTCTGCCGAGTCCTTGCCCTCTGCCGGGTTCAGACCGAACCATTCCTCCGGCTGGGCAATGCCGTCGTCATTTATCTCAGGAGCAAAGGTGCTGATGTCGGTGCACTCGGCGATTGTCGAGGCACGCTGAGCGATAGCCGGCCGCACCCCCTCCATCTCCTCGTCAGCTTCCAGCCGTCAGGTGCGCAGCTGGTCCAGATTCAGCCCGGGATACCAGGCTCGGACGAACTCCAGCGCCCGCCCAGCTCCGAGCCAGGCTGCCAATGCCTTCCAAGCCTCGAAGCGGCCAACCGCAACCTCCAGCTAGTCGGCAGTCCGACTCGGGGTGCGGGGAATCGTCTCGCCGGGCCAGAGGGCGGCCAACACCTGCGCCCCGGAGCGCTGGAGGTGGTGGAGCATGCGGTGAGCCGGCTGCAGCCGGGCTTGGACCGCCAAGAGTTGCTCCTCAAGCGTCCGGCTCACGTCCGGTGCGATTTCAGCCCCCGCCTGCCGGCGCGCCTTGCGGTGGGCCTCGATGGTCTGGGTAGCAAGGACGGAGTAGCCGGGGAAGTAGTCTGCACAAAGAACAAAAAGCAGCACAAGTCAAAACACAAATCAGGGGGCAAGGGGCAAGCAAGGAGTGAGGAAGGCGGCTTACCATCGATCAGATCCTCAATCCGGCTGTAGCCCTCGATCAGTGCTTGTTTTGCCTCAGCCCAGCCCGCCGCTTCGGTCTCGAACTCAGCTTTGAGGGCGTCCTCGCTGTCCTGCACCTTCTTCAGGGCCGCCTTATGGCTCTCCTCCTGGTCGGCCAACTTCTTGGCCAGGCGGTCACGCTCCAGGACTAAGGCGTTGTACTCGGCTTCTTTGGCGCGAAGGGCGGCCTGGGCCCCGCTAAGCTGCTCCCTCAAGTCGGCATTGGCTCCTGCAAGCATGAAGACAAAGGAAAAATCAGTAAGGAAGAAGTCGTCGGGGAAGATCCGACCCGACTGCTCTACAGTCGGCCCGAATCTCGGGGACTACACCCAGTGGGTGCGCTGACGCGCCCCCACAGGAGATGAATAAGACAAAGTACGCACTCCGGCTATTGGTCAGGTCCTCGGTCTTCTGGACCAGCTCTTGAGCCTGGGAGTTGAAGGCAGCAGCGCGGAGGTTATGGTATTCCTGGAAGATCAGACAGGATGCAAGAATAAGATAGTTGTCAGGACCTAATAAGTTCCAAGCTGCCTGCTCAGCAGCCGACTCGGAACTCGGGGACTACACCCAGTGGGTGCGCTGACGCGCCCCCACGGAAGAAATCAAAAAAGCAAAACAACCAAGGACAGAAGACTCACCCGGATGACGGCCGGCGTCGAGAGGAACTCTTGGGTATATTGCTGCAGCAAAGCGGCCTGGGCTTGAAGCCGGTTCCGGACCTCCTGGGCCGCCGTGTTCAGCTCGGCCGTCCCCCCGCTGGGCGTCCACTCGGACGTACTGGCGCTGGCCGCCTCCAGGGCCTCCGCAGTCCGGCCGGCGCCCACAGCTCTGTGCGGCTCCGACGCGGAGATAGCTCCCTCTGCGCGCCGGCGAAATGCCGGCTGCACCTCGAGGCCGGCTCCCGCCTCCGGCTCGCCCCTGGCCGGCTGCTCCGGCGCCGCGGCTGGTCGGCCGCCTTGGCCTGCTCCAGTCGGCGCCGTCTGCGGCGCCTCCTCCATGAAGACCACGTGGTCCTCCCTCCTCTCCATCACCGGTGGGTCTCGGTCGACCTCCTCCGACGGGGGCATGGGGATGTCGGGGGCCACGGCGCGGAGGGGAACGATGAGCTGCGGAGGCTGGTTGCGCGAAGCCTCCGTTTCCCTCTGCGCGGCCGCCGCCTCGCCCGGGCCTTGGCCGCCGCGCCGGCCTGCTCCTTCGCCGCCTGGGCGGTCCTTCGCTCCGCCACCTCCTGCTCCTCCCGCACCTCCCGCACGTTCCACTCCGTGGCCTCCATGAGGTCGGCGCGGGGGTCCACGCGGTGGGAGCCTGAGGACCCTCCAGTCGGCCCGACTACGGAGCCGCCAGGACCTCGCTCGAGGGAAAGCGGTGCCCTGCCCGGAGAGCGAAGAAAAGTTTAGAAGAGCCTCAATCGAAGAAGACAACAAAAAATACAAGACACTTTACACTTACGCCGAGATCGCCTGCGGCTGTTTCACCGCCTTGCGAAAGCGGGCCGCCTTCACGGCCGCCTCCTCCCGCTTGGTCGCCGCCGTGGAACCCTTGGACTTCTTCGGCCGGCTGCTGAAGTAGGTCGACACGGCCCGGCGTTTCTGCGCGCCGCCACGGGCAGTCGGCGCGGCAGACGGGCCCGCGCCCTGATGATCAGGCGCGCGGCTGGTGGTGCGGAACGGCTTCGACCACGTCATCATCCGCCCAGTCCTCAAGGCCGGCCCCGAACCTCGCGCCGCCTGCCTCGTCGCCTTCGGCATCTTCCATGGCGGCCGCCCCTAGGTCCGGATCATCGATGTCGTCCACCGTGTGGTCGGGGAGGAGCTGGCGCTCTACCCCTGCGGCCCCGGCCGTCGGCGGAAGAAGAGGGTTCTGCCAAGGGCAAACCAATTGATCAGAAGTCGGCCATCATGAGGCCAGCTACCAAAGGAAGAAAAGAAGAAAAAACTTACAACAGGCGGGGGGTTGGCGCGAGAATACGGCCCCTTGCCGTATCGCCAATCCTCGGCAAGCTTGCAGTTGGAGATGTAGTTCACCATATAAGACACCTCGACATGAGGCATCTCCCTGGTGCTGAGCCGGCATGGGTCGAAGCGGCCGCTCATCTGACAGATCATGTGAGGCCGGCCTTGGAGCGGAAGAATTCGGCACTCCACGAAGGCGGCCACTAAGTCGGCTCCGGTCAGGCCCTCCGACTGGATCATCACCCGGAGCCGGGCGACGGCTGCGTTCCCGGCCTGAGACAACGACCTGGCCCGGTAGCTCCACGAGGGTTGCCTCCCAGCCGGCGGGCTGGCTACGTAAGCCGGCAAGTTGACGAAGTCGCCTTGCTGGGCGACGTTCTTCACGTAAAAATAGGACTTTTGCCAGAGCTTCACCGACTGGATCAATGGGATGGGCGGGAACGGATTGTTCTCGCCCGTCCGCCTCATGGCGATGAAGGCTCCGCAGGGGGCGGGCACACCTGCGACGACGGTGCCGAGCTTGCACTGGAAGAAGTCTCCCCAGAGCTCGAGAGTGGGGAAAACCCCAAGAAAGCCCTCGCATAGGGTGACGAAAGCCGACAGCAGCATTGCCGTGTTGGGGGTGAGGTGATGCGGCTGGAGGTGGTAGAACTCAAGAAAGGCGCGAAGGAATCCGCTCGCCGGGAGGCCGAAGCCGCACAGGCAGTGCGAGTGGAAGATCACCCGCTCGCCCTCCTCCGGTGCCGGCGAAATCTCCCTCGCCGGCGCAGAACGAACCTGCACGTAGTTCGCGCCCGGCAGACGCCGCGTCCGGCGGAGAAACTCGACGTGGTCCTCCTGGACGTTGGAGCCGTCCCACGAGCTCGACAACGCCATGGGAGCGACACGGCGAGGAGCAAGACGATGCGACGGCGGAGACGCGCACGACCCCGCTACGGTTGGACCGAAGGAACCAAAAGGTCCAACGGCAGAGCGGCGCGGCAATGGGTCGCTACGGCGGCGGAAGGAAGGAGAAGGAAGATGAGAATGGGTGGGGCGAGGGAGAGCGTGCGAGCCTCTGCCGCTCCCTCTCCTCCCCCTACTTATAGACCCGCGCGGCAGAACCGAGGAGGCGTGGTGTGGGGGAGCGTGGGATCAATTGCGCCCACTCCCCCACGTCCCGCGATTATTGCACACTAACGGCGTGATGAAACCGCCACGGGAAGGCAAGCGGTCCGTTGTGGGCCGCAGAAGATCCGCGCTTGAGCCAAGGCCTAGAAGTGGCGGGCCCGTGCCTACTGCGGCGTCCCATCGCGCGCGTGAGTTGGCAGGTTTTCCTTGCCATGTGGCCCGCGGGGTGGCGTGCGGTTAGCTCGCAGGCCGACCCACGTTCCCGCTTACGAGATACGGAGCTTACCGAAGACGGCGCGCATAAGCAAAGCCGGCTCCTCAGGATAGGAAGCTGACCCAGCTTCTCGTCCCATTGTCAGCCTCGAAGCTCGATCAGCTTCGGGGACTACTTTCAGAGTAAATGACCACGGGTAGCCTAGCCGGCTCCCCCTGGCCCTTCTGAAAAAAATTACAAGCCGATATGGCCATCAAGAGTCCAAGACGTGGGGCCGCCTTCCCCTTGCCGGCTGTCTCCCAGGCCGACTATCGGAAGGCGGCCCGGCTTTAGCCTTCATAAAGAAAGCCATGGGAGGGTCGGATCCAAGAAGCCGGCCGCGAGAAGGCCGACTCCAAGAGGCCGGCTCCCACAAAGCGGTCAAGATCGTACCCTCGAAGTCTGCATCCACATAACGGCGATGTGACGGGGCGTGGCTACAGTAAAGCCTGCCACCCCTGAATCCCGAAGCACGCCTGGCACAGTGCGCCGCACGGGGAGGCCATGACCCGTCCGGCGCAGCACTGTTTCCATGTTGACCCTGATGTCATCCACCACGGGTCGTCAGCACGGCCCACAGGCGGTGGGCCCCTTTGGGCAGAGAGACACCCGAAGGCGGCCAGGCCTCCCCCAGTCGGCCCAAGACAGAGCCGGCTCCTCACAGCCGGCTTGCCCCCTCCCTCGAAGGAGACGCCCCATTAAGGAGACAAGACGCGGTGAGGCTACAGTGATCGCCCGCCGGACGGCGGCACTGTAGCCACGCCCACCTCGGTGAAGCCCTCGCCACCAGGATTGAGCAACAGTGACCAGACATCAACAAGGCCCTTGACTGTGGGGCCTGCCTGTCGACCAAGGAGCTGGCAGCCGGCGGGACCCACCAGCCAGCGGGCCCCAGCAGCCGGCGCAGAAGCCGGCGAGCGTAGACACAGACGGCTGGGGCCCATGCCCAGACGGATTACCATTGTACCCCCGAGGGGTAGGCCTATATAAACCCCCCGGGGCACCCATGCAAAGGGGGGATCCAAGCTAGTTCTAGACACCACATAGAGAGGAGAGGAGAGCTAGCCGTGCCCTTCTTCTTCTTCTTCTCACCAAACAGCTCAAGGAGCATCTTGTAGCTACTTGTTCATCTGGTGATCATGCGGAGACCCTGCAGAGCAGCAGTAGGGGTGTTATCTCCACGGAGAGCCCCGAAGCTGGGTAAGATTCGCCGGCGTGCATGTCTTCGCCTCATCCCATTTCCAGGCACCGGCGACGTCTTACTAGCTCCCACAATGATAAGCCACCCGTTGGCATATGTCGCACCTACCACTCGACAACGTGTTAATGCTTTGGTCTGGTACTCTATTAAAAGGAGGCCTTAATATCGCTTAGTTTCCAATAGGACCCCGCTGCCATGGGAGGGTAGGACAAAAGATGTCATGCAAGTTCTTTTCCAATAAGCATGTATGACTATATTCGAAATACATGCCTACATTGTATTGATGAATTGGAGCTAGTTCTGTGTCACCCTATGTTATAATTGTTGCATGATGAATGCCATCCGACATAATTATCCATCATTGATCCATTGCCTATGAGCTTTTCACATATTGATCTTTGCTAAGTTACTTTTCCGTTGCCACTATTACGATTGATACAAAACTACTACTGTTACTTTTGTCACTGTTACCATTACTTCCATACTACTTTGCTACTAAATACTATGCTATAGATATTAAATCTTTCAGGTGTGGTTGAATTGACAACTCAGCTGCTAATACTTGAGAATATTCTTTGGCTCCCCTTGTGTCGAATCAATAAATTTGGGTTGAATACTCTACCCTCAAAAACTGTTGCGATCCCCTATACTTGTGGGTTATCACTGCCTCGTGGCCTCTTTGCCGTCTGTGGCAGATGACAAAGACCCCTTTGCCGTCGGTGGCAGACGACAAAGAGGCTGCATTGTTTCTATTTTCTATTATATCCTTGCATTTTCAAAAGATATATATGATATATATAGTTTCAACCTCAAACATAGCCCATGTATCAAGCATCTAGCAGTCCATCAATGCAACATAACACATAGGGTATTAATACATCCAATACATACATAGTTTCATAGAGTTCATCCATATATACATACATAGTTTCACATTGTTCATCAATACAAATGAAAACAAGAACTAAACACTAGCAGTCCATCAATGTTGCTTCCATGAAGTGAATCAAACCTGCAAAAATGGGAGTAAGAAAGTTAGAAGAAGAAGAAGACTAGAAGAAGAAGAAGACTAGAAGAAGAAGACTAGAAGAAGAAGGAGAAGAAGAAGAAGAAGAAGAGAAGACTAGAAGAAGAAGACTAGAAGAAGAAGAAGATATTTTCTTCTTCTTCTTCTTTTCTCATCTTTCTTCTTCTCTTCTACCTTTTTATCCTTTTCCTCCTCATTCTCATTCTTCTTCTTTTATTCTTTCTTTTGTCTTCTCTTTCTTCTTCTATTCTTTATTTTTCTCCTCTTCCTTGTTTTTCTTCTTCTTATTCCTTATTTGTGGCATTTTAGAGCTAACTTAGGTAATTATGCCATTTTTAGCTAACTAAGCTTATTATGTCAATTTGGAGGAAAATAAGGTAAGTATAGGTCATTTTTGTGCTAACCTAGGTGATGATGCCATTTTTGATCCAACTTACGTAAGTATATCTCATTTTTTATCTAACTTAGGTAATTATGCCATTTTGGAGGAAAATAAGCTAAGTATATGACATCTATGAGAGAACCAAGGTTATTATGCATTTTTAAATGAATAAGCTACTTATGTCATAAATGAACTAAATAAGCTAATTATGTCATTTTGGAGGATAATTAGCTAAGTACATCTTTTTTGAGGAAAATAAGCTAAGTATGTGGCATAATAGGGCTAACAAGCATGTACGAAGCTAAGTATGCATTTTTTAAGAAAAACACTAGAGAAAACTTATCCTCATCGGAGCGTCTTCTGCATCCTCTCAGTTGTGTAGCACCAACAATTTTGCACGGGCCCCCAATCTTGCCTCGGTCGGGAGATGCAAAATCAAGTGTTGCATTGGATTAAAGAAGCCTAGCAAAAGGATCTTCTCTAACTTGCAGATCAACTCCGGCGCCAACTCTTCCATTTCTTCTAGCACGGAAGGTGATAGTTCTTTGGCACAAAGAACACGGAAGAAATAGCTCAGCTTTGCCAGTACTAGCTATTCATCCTTAGGGATAAAGCCACGCAACATCACCGGCATTACCCGCTCAATCCATATGCGCCAATCATGACTCTTGAGACCAAATATTTTCATTTTTTCAAGACTCGCTCCCCTCTTTTGATTCGTTGCATACCCATCGAGGAACATCAACTGCATTTTCACCAACAAGATAATTTCCCTCATAGCTAGCCTTCCAAGATTGAACCATGCCTTTGGCTTCGTCCAATTCTCCTTTCCTTTTGGTTCTTTCATGTTTTGTAACGGTCTATCACATACCGTCTCTTGATCGACTCTAGCCTTAGTATTATCCTTTGACTTCCCCTCTATGCCGAACAATGTACCAAATAGGGCCTCGGCGATATTCTTTTTAGTGTGCATCACGTCGATGTTGTGTGGGAAAAGGAGGTCTTTGAAGTAAGGCAGATCCCATAAGCATGTTGATACGTCTCCAACGTATCTATAATTTTTGATTGCTCCATGCTATATTATCTACTATTTTGGACATCATTGCGCTTTATTATCCACTTTTATATTATTTTCGGGACTAACCTAAGAATTGCCGTTTTTTGCCTGTTTTAGGGTTTCGAAGAAAAGGAATATCAAACGGAGTCCAAACGGAATGAAACCTTCGGGAACGTGATTTTCTCACCGAATACAACTCTGGAGACTTGGACCCTACGTCAAGCCAATTAACAGGAGGCCACGAGGTAGGGGGGCACGCCTGCCCCCCCAAGCGTGCCCTCCACCCTCATGGGCCCCCTATTGCTCCACCGACGTACTTCTTCCTCCTATATATATCCACGTACCCCCAAACGATCAGATACGGAGCGAAAAACCTAATTCCACCGCCGCAACTTTCTGTATCCACGAGATCCCATCTTGGGGCCTGTTCCGGAGCTCCGCCGAAGGGGGCATCGATCACGGAGGGCTTCTACATCATCATCCAAGCCCCTCCGATGAAGTGTGAGTAGTTTACTTCAAACCTACGGGTCCATAGTTAGTAGCTAGATGGCTTCTTCTCTCTTTTTGGATCTCAATACAATGTTCTCCCCCTCTCTCGTGGAGATCTATTCAATGTAATCTTCTTTTTGCGGTGTGTTTGTTGAGACCGATGAATTGTGGGTTTATGATCAAGTCTATCTATGAATACTATTTGAATCTTCTATGAATTCTTTTATGTATGATTGGTTATCTTTGCAAGTCTCTTCGAATTATCAGTTTGGTTTGGCCTACTAGATTGGTTGTTCTTGCCATGGGAGAAGTGCTTAGCTTTGGGTTCGATCTTGCGGTGTCCTTTCCCAGTAACAGAAGGGGCGGCAAGGCACGTATTGTATCGTTGCCATCGAGGATAACAAGATGTTTTTTTATCATATTGCATGAAACTATCCCTCTACATCATGTCATCTTGCTTAAGGCGTTACTCTGTTTTTAACTTAATACTCTAGATGCATGTAGGATAGCGGTCGATGAGTGGAGTAATAGTAGTAGATGCAGGCAGGAGTCGGTCTACTTGTCTCAGACGTGATGGCTATATACATGATCATACCTAGATATTCTCATAACTATGCTCAATTTTGTCAATTGCTCAACGTAATTTGTTCACCCACCGTAGAATACTTATGCTCTTGAGAGAAGCCACTAGTGAAACCTATGGCCCCCGGGTCTCTTTCTCATCATATCAATCTCCATCACTTTATTATTGCTTTGCTTTTTTTACTTTGCCTTTTACTTTTCACTTTGCATCTCTATACCAAAAATACCAAAAATATTATTTATCATCTCTACCAGATCTCACTTTTGTAAGTGACCATGAAGGGATTGACAACCCCTAAGCGCGTTGGTTGCGTTGAGCTATTGTTTTTGTGTAGGTACGAGGGACTCGTGCGTAGCCTCCTACTAGATTGATACCTTGGTTCTCAAAAACTGAGGGAAATACTTCTGCTACTTTGCTGCATCATCCTCTCCTCTTTGGGGAAATCCAACGTAGTGCTCAAGAGGTAGCAAGAAGAATTTCTGGCGCCGTTGCCGGGGAGTCGGCGCAAAAGTCAACATACCAAGTACCCATCACAATCCCTATCTCCCGCATTACATTATTTGCCATTTGTCTCTCGTTTTCCTCTCCCCCAATTCACCCTTGCCATTTTATTCGCCCTCTCTCTCTTTATCCTCCCTCTCTTTCTCTACTTGCCTCTTTTGCTTGTTTGCTTGTGTTACCATGTGCCTTCCATTTGCTTGCATCTTTGCTTGCTAATAATCTATTGTTATGGATCCACTTAAAGTGTTCTACTTGGATCATCTTCGATCCTTATGCGCTCGTGCTAAACACCAACTAGCCTAGTTGATGGGAAATCTTTAGATGAGCATGCTCATTTTGTGCGTCACCGTTTGCCTGAAAAGGGGAAGCTCTTATGGTATCATATAAATAGTTTGCTATGCTTGGAATCTTTGTGATATTTGTGATTTTACTTGTTTATCTAAGAACCCTAAAAAACACCTTCCCTACCTATGTGAGTTCAATGATAATGAAATCTTATCTTCTTATGCAAAGGGTGTTTATAGTTACTATGATATCGAACAAATTGAAGAATTTGTCGTTTTTAAGGGTGCTCATGAAGTTGCTTCTTTGATTGAAAAGTATGATTTCACTCTCAATAAATCTGAAAATTCCGTCATACTTAAATATTGCATTGAAAACCTTGCCCATAATGTCTATGTCCAAGAATTTATTAAAAGAATGTCCGTTGCTTCGGAAGAAAATAATGATATGCATGAATCTATAGATAATGATGATTCCGATGATTTGGTTGAAATATCCCTTGATGAACATGATGCTTTCTATGCTTGTGGCCATGATTCCAATATTTATGAAGATGAATCTGCTATAGTTCCTTATGTTACACATGAGATCGTTGCTATTGCACCCATACTTGATAGTTCCTTCGATGAAAATCATGATTGTAATGATGTTATTATAAATTCTCTTAATGTCAATTGTGTTAATGATTTGCAAAAACCTAAGATTGGGGATGCTAGTTTTGCTATGACTTCTATTTATTGCAATGATCATGATTGGGGTGATTCTTCTTTTGATCTTGAAAATCTATTTAATCCCCATGATGAATATGAGATTGATAATAGTGTTTGCAATATTATTGAAAGTGGTTTTGGGAGAGTGTCAACTTTAGATCCCACATATTTGGAGAATGTTCAATCTTATGAAATTTTTGCTAAAAGTGGGTTTGGAAAGGTCACGACTTTAGTTAATGTTAATCCCACTACTTTGGAATAGTGTCAACTTTGCATGCATGTGGATCATGTTGAAAATATTTTATGTGATAGCTATTTTGTTGAGTTTGCTTATGATCCTACATGTAATTATTATGAGAGAGGAAAATATGGTGGTAGAAATTTTCATGTTACTAAATTACCTCTCGTTATGTTGAGATTGCTATTGTTTCTTTCCGCTTCCTTGCACATACTAGTTTTTGCTTGCCTTGATAATTTTTTTGCCTATAAGATGCCTATGCATAGGAAGTATGTTAGACTTATATGTGTTTGTCACATGTTTTATGATGCTATCTTTGTGCTTCAATTCTTGTCTTTCATGTGAGCATCATTACAATTATCAATGCCTAGCTTTAAGGATTTAAACGATAGCGCTTGTTGGGAGGCAACCCAATTTTATTTTTATTCTGTGATTTTTGCTACTGTTTAGTAATAAATAAATTATTTAGCCTCTGTTTTGATTGTGTTTTTTGTGTTTAATTAGTGTTTGTGCCAAGTAGAACCGTTGGGAAGACTTGGGGAAAGTCTTGTTGAACTTGCTGTAAAAAACAGAAACTTTAGCGCTCACGATAACTGCTGCCATTTTTATTTGGAAAGTGATATTTAGTTAATTCGTTTTGCAGATGATTAATAGATAAATTCCTCACGTCCAGAAATTTATTTTAGAATTTTTGGGGTTCCAGATCTTGCGCTAGATACAGATTACTACAGACTGTTCTGTTTTTGACAGATTCTGTTTTTCGTGTGTTGTTTGCTTATTTCGATGAATCTATGGCTAGTAAAATAGTTTATAAACCATAGAGAAGTTAGAATACAGTAGGTATAACACCAATATAAATAAATAATGAGTTCATTACATTACCTTGAAGTGGTCTTTTGTTTTCTTTCGGTAACGGAGCTCACGAGATTTTCTACTTCAAGTTTTGTGTTGTGAAGTTTTCAAGTTTTGGGTAAAGATTTGATGGATTATGGAACAAGGAGTGGCAAGAGCCTAAGCTTGGGGATGCCCATGGCACCCCCAAGATAATCTAAGGACACCTAAAAGCCAAAGCTTGGGGATGCCCCGGAAGGCATCCCCTCTTTCGTCTACTTCTATCGGTAACTTTACTTGGAGCTATATTTTTATTCACCACATGATATGTGTTTTGCTTGGAGCGTCTTTTATGATTTGAGTCTTTGCTTATTAGTTTACCACAATCATCCTTGCTGTACACACCTTTTGAGAAAGCCATACATAATTTGGAATTTGATAGAATACTCTATGTGCTTCACTTATATCTTTTGAGTTATTTAATTTTGCTCTAGTGCTTCACTTATATCTTTTAGAGCACGGTGGTGGATTTGTTTTATAGAAACTGTTGATCTCTCATGCTTCACTTTGATTATTTTGAGTGTCTTAATAGCATGGTAATTTGCTTAATAATAACATGCTTGGTATTCAAGATTTGTAAAACCTTCTTTAGAAGTGCGTTGAATACTAAGAAAAAATTGATGCTTGATAATTGTTTTGAGATATGAGGATGGTGATATTAGAGTCATGCTAGTTGAGTATTTGTGAATTTGAGAAATGCTTGTGTTAAAGCTTGTGATTCCCGTAGCATGCACGTATGGTGAACCGTTATGTGATGAAGTCGGAGCATGATTTATTTATTGATTGTCTTCCTTATGAGTGGAGGTTAGGGACGAGCGATGGTCTTTTCCTACCAATCTACCCCCATAGGAGCATGCGTGTAATACTTTGCTTTGATAACTTCTAGATTTTTGCAATAAGTATATGAGTTCTTTCTGACTAATGTTGAGTCCATGGATTATACACACTTTCCTTCCTTCCACCATTGCTAGCCTCTCTAATACCGCACAATTTTCGCTGGTATCATACACCCACCAAATACCTTCCTCAAAACAGCCACCATACCTACCTATCATGGCATTTCCATAGCCATTCCGAGATATATTGTCATGCAACTTTCCACCGTTCCTTTCATTATGACACGCTCCATCATTGTCATATTGCTAGCATGATCATGTAGTTGACATAATATTTGTGGCAAAGCCACCGTTCATAATTCTTTCATACATGTCACTCTTGATTCATTGCATATCCCGGTACACCGCTGGAGGCATTCATATAGAGTCATATTTTTTTTCTAAGTATTGAGTTGTAATTGCTGAGTTGTAAGAAAAATAAAAAGTGTGATGATCATCATTTTTAGAGCATTGTCCCAAGTGAGGAAAGGATGATGGAGACTATGATTCCCCCACAAGTCGGGATGAGACTCTGGACGGAAAATAAAAAAAGAGAAAAAGAGGCCATAAAAAAAGAGAAGGCCCAAAAAAATGAGAGAAAAAGAGAGAATGGACAATGTTACTATCCTTTTGCCACACTTGTTCTTCAAAGTAGCACCATGATCTTCATGATAGAGAGTCTCTCATTCTGTCACTTTCATATACTAGTGGGAATTTTTCATTATAGAACTTGGCCTGTATATTCCAATGATGGGCTTCCTCAAAATGCCCTAGGTCTTCGTGAGCAAGCGAGTTGGATGCACACCCACTTAGTTTCTTTTGTTGAGCTTTCATATACTTGTAGCTCTAGTGCATCCGTTGCATGGCAATCCCTACTCACTCAAATTGGTATCTATTGATGGGCATCTCCATAGCTCGTTGATACGCCTAGTTGATGTGAGACTATCTTCCCCTCTTTTTGTCTTCTCCACAACCACCATTCTATTCCACATATAGTGCTATATCCATGGCTCACGCTCATGTATTGCGTGAAGATCAAAAAAGTTTTGAAAATGTCAAAAGTATGAAACAATTGATTGGCTTGTCATCGGGGTTGTGCATGATTTAAATACTTTGTGTGGTGAAGATAGAGCATATCCAGACTATATGATTTTGTAGGGATAGCTTTCTTTGGCCATGTTATTTTGAGAAGACATAATTGCTTTGTTAGTATGCTTGAAGTATTATTATTTTTATGTCAATATGAACTTTTGTCTTGAATCTTTTGAATCTGAATATCCATACCACAATTAAGTAGATTTACATTGAAATTATGCCAAGTAGCACTCCGCATCAAAAATTCTGTTTTTATCATTTACCTACTCGAGGACGAGCAGGAATTAAGCTTGGGGATGCTTGATACATCTCCAACGTATCTATAATTTTTGATTGCTCCATGCTATATTATCTACTGTTTTGGACATTATTGGGCTTTATTATCCACTTTTATATTATTTTTGGGACTAACCTATTAACCGGAGGCCCAGCCCAGAATTGTTGTTTTGCCTGTTTTAGGGTTTCGAAGAAAAGGAATATCAAACAGAGTCCAAACGGAATGAAACCTTCGGGAACGTGATGTTCTCACCGAATACAACTCAGGAGACTTGGACCCTACGTCAAGCCAATTAATAGGAGGCCACGAGGTAGGGGGGCACGCCTGCCCCCCCCCAGGCGCGCCCTCCACCCTCGTGGGCCCCCTGTTGCTCCACCGACGTACTTCTTCCTCCTATATATATCCACATGCCCCCAAACGATCAGATACGGAGCCAAAAACCTAATTCCACCGCCGCAACTTTCTGTATCCACGAGATCCCATCTTGGGGCCTGTTCTGGAGCTCCGCCGGAGGGGGCATCGATCACGGAGGGCTTCTACATCATCATCCAGGCCCCTCCGATGAAGTGTGAGTAGTTTACTTCAGACCTACGGGTCCATAGTGAGTAGCTAGATGGCTTCTTCTCTCTTTTTGGATCTCAATACAATGTTCTCCCCCTCTCTCGTGGAGATCTATTCGATGTAATCTTCTTTTTGTGGTGTGCTTGTTGAGAACGATGAATTGTGGGTTTATGATCAAGTCTATCTATGAATACTATTTGAATCTTCTATGAATTCTTTTATGTATGATTGGTTATCTTTGCAAGTCTCTTCGAATTATCAGTTTGGTTTGGCCTACTAGATTGGTTGTTCTTGCCATGGGAGAAGTGCTTAGCTTTGGGTTCGATCTTGCGGTGTACTTTCCCAGTGACAGAAGGGGCAGCAAGTCACGTATTATATCGTTGCCATCAAGGATAACAAGATGGGTTTTTTTTATCATATTGCATGAAACTATCCCTCTACATCATGTCATCTTGCTTAAGGCGTTACTCTGTTTTTAACTTAATACTCTAGATGCATGCTGGATAGCGGTCGATGAGTGGAGTAATAGTAGTAGATGCAGGCAGGAGTTGGTCTACTTGTCTCAGACGTGATGGCTATATACATGATCATACCTAGATATTCTCATAACTATGCTCAATTCTGTCAATTGCTCAACGTAATTTGTTTACCCACCATAGAATACTTATGCTCTTGAGAGAAGCCACTAGTGAAACCTATGGCCCCCGGGTCTCTTTCTCATCATATCAATCTTCATCACTTTTTTATTGCTTTGCTTTTTTACTTTGCCTTTTACTTTTCACTTTGCATCTCTATACCAAAAATACCAAAAATATTATTTATCATCTCTATCAGATCTCACTTTCGTAAGTGACCGTGAAGGGATTGACAACCCCTAAGCGCGTTGGTTGCGTTGAGATATTGTTTTTGTATAGGTACGAGGGACTCGCGCGTAGCCTCCTACTGGATTGATACCTTGGTTCTCAAAAACTGAGGGAAATACTTATGCTACTTTGCTGCATCATCCTCTCCTCTTCGGGGAAATCCAACGTAGTGCTCAAGAGGTAGCACATGTCTTGTGAGTCCAGGCGTGTTCCGAATTATACCCCTTGAAATACCCTGTATGCTCTGGATCCGGCTCAAGAGCATTTAACTAATCCAGGGTCTCTTGACCTGTCAACAGAGGTGGTGCAGAGTTTTTGACAACTCCACCTTTCATGAAGTCCTTTTTGTCTTTTCTGAACTTATGGCGAGGATTCATGATCTGTCTATGCAAGTCGAAGCAAGAAAACTTGCGACCCGCCTGCAACCAACGAAACTCAAGAGCTGCGTTGAATGTGGGGCACGGGAACCTTCCATGCACACACCAGCCAATGAATAACGCATACATCGACAAGTTATGCATCGAGTACATGTACCAGACACGCATTATGAAGTTCTATTTGCTAAAGGCGTCATATGTCTTGAACCCATTATCCCAAGCTTCTTGCAATTTGTCCTTAAGCGGCTGCATGTACACATTCATATTCTTCCCCGGATAGTTTGGCCCTGGAATTGTCAACGTCAGGAAAATGTTCTTTCTTTGCATAATTTGTCGGGGGGGGGGGGAGAGATTGAGTGGAATGACAAATACGGGCCAACAACTGTATTGGGTTGCCATCAGACTGAACACACTGAACCCATCTATGCTGATGGCGACTCGACGATGCCTTGGATCTGCCAATTTTCGCGCATGTAATGCATCGAAGCGCTTCCACGCTTCACCATCCAATGTGTGTACCATCATCATATTCCCATCTGCATCTTGTTAGGTTCTTTGCCCGTTTTGTGCCATGTCATCTGTCTTACCATCTCTTCGACCATGAAAAGACGTTGAAGTCTTGGTATGATTGGCATATACCAAAAAACATTAAGGGGAATTTTGGTCCGCGTCTTCTCACCCATACCATTATCTACCATAACATTCCTGGAAGAGTTGCAAATGGGACAATAGTTTAAGTCCGCATACTCAAGCCTAAATAAGGCACATCCTTTTTCACAGGCATGTATCTTCTCATAGGGCATCTTAAGAGCACGGAGGTTTTTGTCTGACTGGTACAAGTTTGTAGGCATTACATGGCCTTTGGGTAGAAAGCATCCAAATATTATCATCATCGCGTCGTAGCATTCTCTGCCCAAGTTGAGTTGAGCCTTCAGAGCCATTATTTGTGAGATGGTATCCACCTGACAATGCTTAGTGTGCTCGTGGAGAGGACGTTTTGAAGACTCCAACATTTCATTGAAGGCCTTTGCAGATTCCTCCATCTCATCGTCCAAATCCCGAGCATCATCAAAGTTTTGCACCATGTCTTCCATCCCGATACCATGCTCGTCGGTGCGACGACGAACCACCTCAGCTTTGGCACGTTGGGCAGACTCACCATGAAATGTCCACATCGTATAACCGGGCGTAAAACCACTCTTCTGCAGGTGTTTGTATCGCGGGAACGGATCTGACAATAGAGATGGGGGTACGTAGGAGAGGGCAGAGCCTAGCTACGACGAGGTTGTACACTCAGTTTTTACGAGTTCAGGCCCCTCTCCGAGGAGGTAACAACCCTATGTCTCGGTGCCGCAGAGGCTTTGTTGATTGGAGTGTTGAGTTACAGGGGGTGCAAACCCTTGTGCCAGAGGGGAGGGGTGGCTTATATAGGGTGCACCGACCCCTCACAGTCCTTAGTTACGCAAGGGTTCAGTGAGGGAATAATGTTACGAACGTTACTGGTAATGCCTGTGTTTAATGATCTTTAAGGTGACAGAGTGAATGATCGACCGTTGCTATCTAGAGGTGACCTTAGGTCTTCTGTCCTTCGAGTGGATTCTTGTGTCCGAGTGAATGATGGCAGTCGAGTGGAATTGGGGTATTTGAGTGGATCTTCTATCGAGTGAATCACACTATGTGATGATTCCAATCAGTATCTTCTTTGTGTCTTCATAGGTCTTGGCCTTTGGGGTAGTGTCCTTGGGTAGGGCACGTAGGTCAGGCCTAGGACCCTACCCTATGTACATGTCATTGTCATTAGGCCCCGAATGGATCGAGGACCGAGTGAAGAAGGATTGAAGTTGATTTCGACCCGCCTCCATGTCTCGGAGACACTTTCTTGGGGATCTGAAAGTATGTGGGTAGTTTAATCCTCCGTTAGTCGCCTTGATCGATTCTGGCATCTTGAATGTCCAAGTGAAATAAATAGCATTGCATCGAGCAGATTGGATTTGGATATCTCTGATGCGATCGACTGATTCCTTGGACCCAGATTCCGCGGGATTTGAAATTTGGAGAAGCACGTTGGCCGGTCGCAACGCAGTAGGCGGGGCAAGTGGGGAGGGAGTCCTTGATCTTCTCTCCGCCTTTTTCCCCACGTATCGGGCTGGCGCCGGTCGTGGGATGCGCTGAGATTGCATGGACCCACAGGTCAGTCACCCAGACGGGTGGGTATAAAGGTTGATGCGGCCAAGGTGTGCAATAGTTTCTACCACTTTTCCCCTTTCTTCCTCGTTGCTCCGCTCCGCCCGCCCTAGTGCAACGCCACTCCGCTCGTTCTAGTCGACCACTGCAGAGATGGCGAAGGACAAGACAAAGGTGCTGGAGCGTGCCAGTAAGACGACCAAGGGCAATAAGGGGTCGACCTCGCGATACGCTCTGCCGTCGGGCTAGATCCAAGGCGATTGGATCCCCTCTCCGGTCATAGAGGAAGATTTGGAGGGGCTCGTCGCCGACGGCCTGATAGTGCCTGGATCTTGGAGGCTTCCGGAAGGAGAGTTCGAGCCAACACCGCTCAATAGTAAGCGAGTTCTTCTCCTGACCCACGTGGAAAGAGGTTTCTCTTTGCCTCCACATCCATTCTTCCGTGGTTTCTTGAACTTCTTTGGCGCACAAATCCACCACTTTCCTCCAAACACCATATCGTATCTTGCTGCATTCGTTTTGATGTGCGAAAACTTCCTCGGGTGCCATCCTCACTGGGGCCTGTTCAACCATATCTTCACCTGTCGATCCCAGTCGGTTAAGAAAGCCAACCCGAGTGACGAGAAAACCCACGTGATCCAGATGTGTGGGAGTTTAGGCATCCAAATGAGGGGTAGGAGTGCTTTCTTGTCCATGAATTTTCCCGAGTCAGTTAGGGCGTGGCAGTCGACCTTGTTTTATTGCAAGGACGTTTGGACTCCTGGTGCATCGACTGGTCTTCCCCCTTTCTCTCTGGAGAGACTCCGTGCCCCTTGTTCGTTGACTATTGAAGAGGAGGAGAAGGGCGAGGTGGCGATCTTGGTCTAAGCAGTCGTTGAGTTGATCCGGGGTGGAGTGACGGGCCTGGATCTGCTGGAGGTGTTCCTCAGTCGGTGCATCCATCCTTTGCAGGCGCGTGACCACCCTATGTGGTTGTACTCGGGTCCAGGCGACACCGCGAGGGCACATCCGGAAGAGGTCGGTGAGGATACCGTGGCCCAGTGGCTTAGGAGCATCATCGGAGCTCGCGATAACCCACGCGGAGCCAAGCGAATCCTGCCTTTTGATGCTGAACACCCCCAGGAGAGGTGAGTCATAAATTGTCGAGTGAATCATTTCTGTTTTCAATATGCAACTGAACTAGAACCCGACTGATCCTGAAATTTGTATCTTGCAGGTGTTCACGAAGATGTACTCGCCCGTGCCGAACGGGGAACAGTTCGTTGGAGGAGCGGAAAGCGAGGGAGGGAGTGCTGACTTCGACTATGCTGACAACATCGAAGACAATAGTGACGACTCTAAAGATAGCGAAGAAGTCGAGTCGCCTCCATGTTCTGAGCGCGTTCCAAGCAGACCCAAGATTCGGCAGCTGTCTAGAGCAATGCTGCGATGTCGAGTGCCAGGATCTAGAAGCGCACTCGGACACCAACTCCTGACCCGACTGAAAAAACTTCCAAGCAAGCTAAGATTGTTCCACCCAAGCCACGGAAGGCCCTACCCAGGATAAAGGTCACCGTGCCTATTGCTTCAACGTGAGTGTTTCTTCTTCTTTTTCTTTGTTGCTATTGCAGACCTCAATCTTTTAGCTGACCAAGTGGAATTCTGAATCCCAGGGCTGCTACTTCCTCGATGTCCCACATGGAGGTCGATGACGAGCATGCAGACGTGGAGACTGCGGATGCAACCACTTCTCGGGCAGGTATGAGCGAGTCGCACATTGTTCTATTTCGCTATTTGTCTTGGCGGTCGACTGAGATTTCATTGTAGAGTGACTACAGCGCCAACCAACGTCATCCAACTCCCAGACGATGAGGAGGAGGAGGAGACTCCAAGGAACATAGGAGAAAGAAGCAGGGTTTCGACCACTTCAGAAAGCTTCACCAAGAGAGTGCCTTCAGGCCAGACGACTCATACACCACCTGAGCCTGCTCTTCCAGAGCTAGCTGGCTCATCTCGAACTGGTGTTTCTTTTGCCGCCCCTCTGTCGAGTCCTCAGCCTCAAGTGTCGACTGCTCCAGCCTCAGGTCCAACTGGACAACCACAAGTGCCGGTCCCTCCAGCTGCGCCACCAACTCCTGCGTCGATTGCATTCACTCTGCCCATGTCCCAGAGGACCAGACTGGAGCCAGTGATACGTCCATTTTGCATCATGCTTTTATGTCGATATTTATTGCATTATGGGATGTTATTACACATTATGTCATAATACTTATGCCTATTCTCTCTTATTTTACAAGGTTTACATAAAGAGGGAGAATGCCGGCAGCTGGGATTCTGGGCTGGAAAAGGAGCAAATATTAGAGACCTATTCTGCACAGCTCCAAAAGTCCCGAAACTTCATGGAAGACATTTTTAGAATGTATAAAAAATACTCAGCGGAAGAGATTCACCAGGGGGGCCACACCCTGCCCACGAGGGTGGGGGGCGCGCCCTACCCCCTGGACGGGCCCCTACCTCGTGGCCCCCCTGGTGGCCCTCCGGTGGCCATCTTCTGCTATATGAAGTCTTTCGATGGAAAAAAATAGGAAGCCATCTTCTCGGACGAAACTCTGCCGCCATGAGGCGGAACCAATCTAGGGCTCTGGCGGAGCTGTTCTGCCGGGGAAACTTCCCTCCCGGAGGGGGAAATCATCGCCATCGTCATCACCAACTCTCCTCTCATCGGGAGAGGGCAATCTCCATCAACATCTTCATCAGCACCATCTCCTCTCAAAACCCTAGTTCATCTCTTGTATCCAATTCTTGTCTCCAAGTCCGGGATTGGTGCTAGTAGGTTGCTAGTAGTGTTAATTACTCCTTGTAGTTGATGCTAGTTGGTTTAATTGGTGTAAGATCATATGTTCAGATCCTATATGCATATTAATACCCCTCCGATTATGAACATGTTTATGCTTTGTGAGAAGTTATGTTTGTTCCTGAGGACATGGGAGATGTCTTGCTATTAGTAGTCATGTGAATTTGGTATTCGTTCGATATTTTGATGAGATGTATGTTGTCTCTGCTCTAGTGGTGTTATGTGAACGTCAACTACATGACACTTCACCATTATTTGGGCCTAGAGGAAGGCATTGGGAAGTAATAAGTAGATGATGGGTTGCTAGAGTGACAGAAGCTTAAACCCTAGTTTATGTGTTGCTTCGTAAGGGGCTGATTTGGATCCATATGTTTCATGCTATGGTTAGGTTTACCTTAATACTTTTGTTGTAGTTGCAGATGCTTTCAATAGAGGTTAATCATAAGTGGGATGCTTGTCCAAGTAAGGGCAGTACCCAAGCACCGGTCCACCCACTGATACGTCTCCAACGTATCTATAATTTTTGATTGCTCCATGCTATATTATCTACTGTTTTGGACATTATTGGGCTTTATTATCCACTTTTATATTATTTTTGGGACTAACCTATTAACCGGAGGCCCAGCCCAGAATTGCTGTTTTTGCCTGTTTTAGGGTTTCGAAGAAAAGGAATATCAAACGGAGTCCAAACGGAATGAAACCTTCGGGAACATGATTTTCTCAACGAACAAGACCCGGGAGACTTGGACGCTACGTCAAGAAAGGAAACATGAGGCCACGAGGTAGGGGGGCGCGCCCACCCCCACCCGGTGTGCCCTCCACCCTCGTGGGCCCCCTGTTGCTCCACCGACATACTCCTTCCTCCTATATATATCCACGTACGCCCAAACGATCAGATACAGAGCCAAAACCCTAATTCCACCGCCGTAACTTTCTGTATCCACGAGATCCCATCTTGGGGCCTCATACGTCCATTTTGCATCATGCTTTTATATCGATATTTATTGCATTATGGGCTGTTATTTCACATTATGTCACAATACTTATGGCTATTCTCTCTTATTTTACAAGGTTTACATAAGGAGGGAGAATGCCGACAGCTGGAATTCTGGGCTGGAAAAGGAGCAAATGTTAGAGACCTATTCTGCACAACTCCAAAAGTCCGGAAACTCCACGGAATACCTTATAATAAATAATGAAAAATCCTCGCCAAAGATGAAGACCAGGGGGCCCACACCCTTTCCACGAGGGTGGGGGGCGCCCCCTAGGGCGCGCCCCCAACCTCGTGGGCCCCCTGTTGGCTCTCCGATGACCATCTTCTGCTATATGAAGTCTTTCGTCGAGAAAAAACCAGAAGCAACCTTTCGGGATGAAACTTTGCCGCCACGAGGCGGAACCTTGGCGGAACCAATCTAGGGCTCCGGCAGAGCTGTTCTGCCGGGGAAACTTCCCTCCCGGAGGGGGAAATCATCGCCATCGTCATCACCAACGCTCCTCTCATCGGGAGAGGGCAATCTCCATTAACATCTTCATCAGCACCATCTCATCTCAAAACCCTAGTTCATCTCTTGTATCCAATTCTTGTCTCCAAGTCCGGGATTGGTGCTAGTAGGTTGCCAGTAGTGTTAATTACTCCTTGTAGTTGATGCTAGTTGGTTTAATTGGTGGAAGATCATATGTTCAGATCCTTTATACATATTATTACCCCTCTGATTATGAACATGAATATGCTTTGTGAGTAGTTACGTTTGCTCCCGAGGATAAGGGAGAAGTCTTGCTATTAGTAGTCATGTGAATTTGGTATTCGTTCGATATTTTGATGAGATGTATGTTGTCTAGCCTCTAGTGGTGTTATGTGAATGTCGACTACACAACACTTCACCATTATTTGGGCCTAGAGGAAGGCATTGGGAAGTAATAAGTAGATGATGGGTTGCTAGAGCGACAGAAGCTTAAACCCTAGTTTATGCGTTGCTTCGTAAGGGGCTGATTTGGATCTATATGTTTCATGCTATGGTTAGGTTTACCTTAATACTTTTGTTGTAGTTGCGGATGCTTGCAATAGAGGTTAATCATAAGTGGGATGCTTGTTCAAGTAAGAACAACACCCAAGCACCGGTCCACCCACATGTCAAATTATCAAAGTACTGAATGCGAATCATATGAACGTGATGAAAACTAGCTTGACGATATTCCCATGTGTCCTCGGGAGCGCTTTTCCTTATATAAGAGTTTGTCCAGGCTTGTCCTTTGCTACAAAAAGGATTGGGCCACCTTGCTGCACTTTATTTACTGTTGTTACTTGTTTCTCGTTACAAATTATCTTGTCACAAAACTATCCGTTACCACTTATTTCAGTACTTGCAGAGAATACCTTGCTGAAAACCGCTTATCACTTCCTTCTGCTCCTCGTTGGGTTCGACACTCTTACTTATCAAAAGGACTACGATAGATCCCCTATACTTGTGGGTCATCAGGGCCTGTTCCGGAGCTCCGCCGGAGGGGGCATCAATCACGGAGGGCTTCTACATCAACACCATAGCCCCTCCGATGAAGTGTGAGTAGTTCACCTCAGACCTATGGGTCCATAGTTAGTAGCTAGATGGCTTATTCTCTCTTTTTGGATCTCAATACAATGTTCTCCCCCTCTCTTGTGGAGATCTATTTGTAGGACCTTGAAGTGGGTGTGTCTAGAGGGGGGGTGAATAGACACTTCATGCCAAAGTTGCAATTTTTTAAGCTTTTTAGGTTTGAGTGGAGTTTAAGCATAATTTCAACACTCACAATACATATCTAGCAAGTATGCAAAATGTATATAGGCAGCGGAAAGTAAAGCATGCAACTTGCAAGAATGTAAAGGGAAGGGTTTGGAGAATTCAAACGCAATCGGAGACACGGATGTTTTTCCCGTGGTTCGGATAGGTGGTGCTATCCTACATCCACGTTGATGGAGACTTCAACCCACGAAGGGTAACGGTTGCACGAGTCCACGGAGGGCTCCACCCACGAAGGGTCCACGAAGAAGCAACCTTGTCTATCCCACCATGGCCATCGCCCATGAAGGACTTGCCTCACTAGCGGTAGATCTTCACGAAGTAGGCGATCTCCTTGCCCTTACAAACTCCTTGGTTCAACTCCACAATCTTGTCGGAGGCTCCCAAGTGACACCTAGCAAATCTAGGAGACACCACTCTCCAAGAAGTAACAAATGGTGTGTTGATGATGAACTCCTTGCTCTTGTGCTTCAAATGATAGTCTCCCCAACACTCAACTCTCTCAGATAGGATTTGGATCTGGTGGAAATAAGATTTGAGTGGAAAGCAACTTGGGGAAGGCTAGAGATCAAGATTCATATGGTTGGAATGGAATATCTTGGTCTCAACACATGAGTAGGTGGTTCTCTTTCAGAACATATGAGTTGGAATGGTGTATGTGTTCTGATGGCTCTCTCCACGAGTGAAGAGGAGGTGGAGGGGTATTTATAGCCTCCACACAAAATCCAACCGTTACACACAATTTACCAATCTCGGTGGGACCAAATCAGAAAACTCGGTCGGACCGAAATAGTAAACCTAGTGACCATTAGGAATTTCGGTGGGACTGACATGCAACTCGGTAGGACCGATTCGGTTAGGGTTTGGGCATAACGTAATCTTGGTGAGACCGACTGCACAAACTCGGTGAGACCGAGTTTGGCAATAAGCTAACCAGAGAGTTGGTCAGGCAAACTCGGTGGGACCGACTCGCTCTTTCGGTGAGATCGAAAAGTTACAAGAAGGAAACATAGAGTTTACATTGCAATCTCGGTGGGACCGATTCGCTCTTTCGGTGAGACCGAAAAGTTACGAAAGGTAAACATAGACTTTGCAATCCCATCTCGGTGAGACCGAGATCCTTATCGGTAGGACCGAATTGCTAGGGTTTGGCAGTGGCAAATGACAAGTGAAACTCGGTGGCGCCGGATAGATAGAATCGGTATGACCGAGTTTGGCTTAGGGTTTAGGTCATTTGTGGATATGGGAAAGTAGCTGAGGATTTTGGAGCATATCATTAAGCACTTGAGCAAGAGGCTCATTAAGCAACACCTCATCCCTCCTTGATAGTATTGGCTTTTCCTATGGACTCAATGTGATCTTGGATCACTAAAATGTAAAATGAAGAGTCTTGAACTTCAAGCTTTAGCCAATCCTTTGTCCTTAGTGTCTTGGAGACCTTCCCACACCCTTTAGTCCATGCCACTCCATTGTTGAACTTATCTGAAACATACTAGATGAAAACGTTAGTTCAACAGGAGATATGTTGTCATCAATTATCAAAACCACCTAGGGAGCACTTGTGCTTTCAATCTCCCCCTTTTTGGTAATTGATGGCAACATACATCAAAGCTTTAGATAAAGATACAAAGAATAGTAAGTAAAGCTTTGGAAGGACATGTAACAAACATGGGCTCCCCCTACATGTATGCAATCATATAAAATATAGAAGCATGTGAGAGCATAATCATGACAGAGTAGGCAATGTGTTACATGTATCTTGGCCATATGCATCAGAGCAAAAGATTATTAAGGAAAATACCTTCATGCTCATGAGTCCTTCTTGCAAACAGTATGTACATAGGCAAGAATTCCTCTTACTCATGATTTTGATGCATACACTTACCTTGTAGTCTTAAGTTGGCTTAGGATGGAATGAACCTGCACAAACAAGGTTAGATAACACAGGTACATCCACTAGCCAGAGCAAACAAAAGAAACCACAAGAATACCAAGACTGGGATGACATGTAGAGAGTAAGCACTAGGTACTACATTGAATTCAACATGTCCCCATGAATAAAGATATGCAATGAATTTGACTGATTTCTTTCCCTTAGGTGTCTTGCTCCCCCTGAATCTTTCATGGGATATTGGGAGAAGATAGGGAACAGAAAATCAGAGCTGAAAGATACAAATGAATATGTCTTTCCCCCTAAAAAGACATGTGACATCTCTCCTCTTGAACATCAAGCATCTGGGATCCTTGAGTATTGTCTCTCCTCCTAGAGATCTCTTTCTCCCCCTTAATACATTATCTGGGACATCTGGGATCCTTGAGACTTTCTCTCCCCCTTTAGTGCTTTGATGTGATCTCTCTCCCCGAAGATAGGCTTTGATGTGATCTCTCCCCCCCCCCTTTGACATCAATTTCCAAGAAGGTTTTTCTGGAATCCGTCGAATAGGGTTGGTCCTTGAGACTCAGCATAAAGCAAAGAGTAAAATTGAGACAAGATTCATTGAGTGAAGCTGGATCAGAAGAAATATAGATTAAGTGGCAAACTGTTTTTCTGATTGCAAAGTCGGTGGCACCGAGTGGCATATTTTGGTGGTACTGAAAAGATTCGGTTGGATCGAAAATTGCAAGTCGGTGAAACCGAGTTTACAAAAAAAACACTTGTCACCTCAGCTCACTAGACATGTAGGAGCTCACAAAGATTTGCAATGAATTACCTGAAGGATTTGCAGGGAATTAAAATGCAGAAAATGCAGAACAAAAGCAAAGAAAAAAAGAAACAAAACAAAAAAAACTTCATCTAGAGTTGGGCGGTGACATAGTCACCTATGTTAGAGTATATTGACTTAGGAGTCAAGTGAAAACACTTGATCATAGGTCATACTCATCGTTTAAGCTCAAAATGGGGTTACCATTTTTCGTTTAAGCATCTTGATGTATTCACATCTTGTTGAGTTGCTTTGACTTCATGTCTTGGAGTAAAGCTTCTCTAAGATGGAATAACATACCTTGGGTGGTGGTGTGGTTCTTACTCATGTAGTTGAACTTGTGTGGGTGCTCAAGGTTGATGTAGCTCATCAAGAGTTGGGAGCACCACTTGGAGTGTGAGTCCACCTACCTACATGGATTAGTTCTTGCAAGGAAGAGCACTTGTGTATCCAAAAATGACAATCATGAAGCTCAACATAGAATTTGTCAAAGGATATGTTTGAATGGTCCTGTGCTTCCTTGTCTTCAACCATCATTGTGTAGAGTCTTGGTGATGTAAAGATTGCTCAAGATGTGAGTGAGTCGCAATCTCATGAAATTTGATTCAACCAAGCACCTACATGGGTTAGACAACATGCAAGGTACAAATATATCCAAGACATAAGATAGTCATCATAAGAGATATATCATGGATTAGTCATAAGGTCATGTCTTGCATGTATCCAATGGAGTTCCTACTCCAAGTTCGAAGCATCAATGATGTTCAATTCTCCTCTCAACCTGCAAAACACTTTCTCATCAAGTGGTTTAGTGAATATATCCGCTAATTGCTTATCAGTGCGAACATGCTTAAGATTTATGTCACCCTTAGCAACATGATCTCGAATGAAATGATGACGAACTTCAATATGCTTAGTTCGAGAATGTTGTACAGGATTATGACCAATTTTGATAGCACTTTCATTGTCACAAAGCAGTGGAACATGTTTCACATAGATCCCATAATCTTTAAGAGTTTGGGTCATCCAAAGTAATTGAGCACAACATGAACCAGCGGCAATGTATTCTGCTTCGGCGGTGGATAAGGATACTGAGTTTTGTTTCTTGGAAGACCAAGACACAAGGGATCTACCAAGAAATTGAAAAGTACCCGAAGTTGACTTTCTATCAACCTTGTCTCCGGCATAATCCGAGTCGGAATAACCAACAAGATCAAAAGAAGACCTCTTAGGGTACCAAATGCCAAAATTTGGTGTATGAATTAAGTATCTAACTATCCTTTTCACAGCCTTAAGATGACATTCTTTAGGGGCAGCTTGATATCTTGCACACATGCACACACTTAGCATAATATCGGGACGTGAAGCACATAGGTATAACAATGAACCAATCAGAGAGCGATAAACCTTTTGATCAACCGGTTCACCATCTTTGGTCAAATCATTATGTCCACTAGTAGGCATGGGTGTAGACATACCTTTGCATTCTTGCATATTGAACTTCTTGAATAAGTCCTTGGTGTACTTTGTTTGAGAGACAAATGTACCTTCCTTAGTTTGCTTGATTTGCAAACCGAGAAAGAATTTGAGTTCACTCATCATAGACATCTCAAACTTTTCTGACATTAGCTTTCCAAACTTTTCACTAAAGAGAGGGTTAGTTGAACCAAATATGATATCATCAACATAAATTTGGCATACAAATAGTTCTCCATTAACCCTTTTAGTAAAAAGAGTAGAATCAATTTTACCAATTTCATAACCACTTGCAATAAGGAACTTGGTCAAGCATTTATACCATGCTCTAGGAGCTTGTTTAAGACCATAAAGAGCTTTGTGAAGTTTGTAAACATGATTAGGTTTCTTAGGATTGACAAAGCCGGGAGTTGTTTGACATAAACTTCCTCATCTATTTCACCATTTAGAAAAGCATTTTTAATGTCCATTTGGTACAAGGTGATGTTATGGTGATTAGCATAGGCAAGTAAGATGCGAATGGACTCAAGTCTAGCAACGGGAGCATATGTCTCACCATAGTCCATACCTTCGACTTGTGTGTACCCTTGGGCGACGAGACGTGCTTTGTTGCGACCACTTGTCCATCTTCATCTTGCTTGTTGCGAAACACCCATTTGGTACCAATGATGTTGTGGTTGTCGTCGGGCTTCTCAACCAATGTCCAGACTTGGTTTCTCTCAAAGTTGTGTAGCTCTTCATGCATGGCGTTTATCCAATCCGGATCTTCCAATGCTTCTTCAACCTTCATAGGTTCAATGCTAGAGATGAATGAATAGTTTTCACAAAAGTTAGCTAAACGAGTTTTGAGCGAGTGATTCTTCCGGTTTGTATATCATTGAAGATTTGCTCGACGGGACGATCTTTGGCGATTCTTGCTCGAACTCATGAGAGCTTTTGCTTGGGTCTTTGTTGAACATTTTCTTCATCTTTTTCTTCTTCTTGGCCTTCTTCATTGTTGACGTTGTCATTGTCTTGTCGTGGTGGAGAAGGAGGTTGTTGATGTTCGTCTTGATGCATTTCCTTGTCTTCTTCATCTTGGTGTGTCCCACTTGTGGATGCTTCCGTATCAATTCTTGGTTCACCTTGTTGTGAAGTAGAAGCCTCCACTTGGACGGATGAAGTACTCTCCTTCACCTCTGTTGGACGAACTTTGCCTATGGGCAAGTCTTGGATTGCTTCTGAAGGGTCTTTGTCTCCTACATCAATTGGCAATTGCTCTACTTGCGAGCCATTAGATTCATCAAACTTCACATCTACCATCTCTTCAACCTTTCGGGTGAAATTGTTGTAGACACGGTAAGTGTGAGAGTTTGAGCCATAACCAAGTAGGAAACCTTCATGAGATTTAGGAGCAAACTTTGAACGACGATGCTTATCAAGAATGTAGCACTTTGAGCCGAATACTCGAAAGTATCCAACTTGGGGTTTGTTACCGGTGAGGAGCTCGTATGCCGTCTTGCCGAGTAGCTTGTGAAGATACAAGCGATTTGTTGCGTGACAAGCTGTCTCAACCGCTTCTGCCCAAAAGTGCTTCGGCGTCTTGTATTCATCAAGCATTGTTCTTGCCATTTCGATGAGCGTCCGGTTCTTCCTCTCAACAACTCCATTTTGTTGAGGTGTGTACGTAGCCGAGAACTCATGTGAAATCCCTTCTTCGTCAAGAAAGGTGTCCACATTTACGTTCTTGAACTCCGTTCCGTTGTCACTCCGAACCTTCTTGATCTTCACGTCAAACTGATTTTGGGCCTTCCTAGCGAAGTTTTTGAAGATCTTCTGGACCTGCGACTTGTCATTAAGAAAGAACACCCACGTAAATCTTGAAAAATCATCAACTATAACTAGACCAAAAGAATTTCCACCGAGACTCTTGTAGGCGTTGGGACCAAAAAGATCCATATGAAGTAGCTCGAGTGGCCTCCTTGTGGTCATGATGTTCTTCACGGGATGTCTTCCTCCAACCTGTTTACCTGCTTGACAAGCACTGCAAAGTCTATCCTTATCAAATATGACATCGTTAACTCCAAGGATATGATTTCCTTTAATAAGCTTGTCAAGATTTCTCATGCCAACGTGACCTAGTCGTCTATGCCACAACCAACCTTTTGAGGATTTAGCAATAAAGCAAGTTTTAGGTTGTGCCTTTTTAAAGAAGTCGACAATGTAAAGGTCACCTCTACGCATACCGGTAAAGACCATTTTATGATTGTCTCGACGAAACACTTGGCAATCTACCTCAGTAAATAGGACATTTAAACCGAAATCAGCAAGTCTAGATACTGAAAGTAAGTTGTATCCGAGAGATTCAACGAGCATAACATTTTGAATGGAACTATCATGTGAGATGGCCACCTTACCAAGGCCAACTACTTTACCCTTTGAATTATCACCAAAGGTGACATATTTTCGAGGGCCGTCATCTTCAGCAAGCTCACGGAACATCTCTTCATCTCCGGTCATATGATCAGTACATCCAGTATCAAGAACCCATTCCTTTCCTCCTGATTCATATCCCCGAAGATTTGCCGTAAGACCAAAGTGTCTCATTGCATCATCAAGATTGAAGTCACTATCATCATCATCATCATCATAGTATCCATGTTCACCATGATCTTGTGACTCATCATTTCCTAGAGAGGGTAATTCATTAGATAAATGATCATCAAAATGGTCACTTTTATGAATTCTTATAGCTTCGAATATAATATCACTAATGATTCCAACATCTCCCTTAGCTCGCTTGAGATTGGCAAGCTCAAGTAGACAATCACCAAAGTTAGGATCACTAGAGTTCATCTTACTCAAGGCAATAGATTTATGGAGAATTTATCCAAATTTTTTAAGGAATGGTCGGGAAATCGTTCCTCAAGAAATTTCCATATAGTATAAGCACAATTAAGAGTAGGCAAACTAGCAATCAAGTTTTTGGGCAATCCTCTAATGATGAGCTCAACAGTTCTAAGATTGCGAATCATGTCAATATCTTCATCTAGGGTAGGATGCAAAGGATCAATGTGAGGTGCACAAGGGCTAGCAATATACTTGTTCAAATGATATTGGTTGAAGATTACAAGCATCTCATTTTTCCACTCATGAAAATATTCTCCATCAACAATAGGCACTCTATGTCTAAGATTCCCTAAAGTAGACACATCCATCTTCCTCCAATGGTGATTAAACCAAGGCAATGGAGACCAAAGCTCTGATACCACTTGTAGGACCTTGAAGTGGGTGTGTCTAGAGGGGGGTGAATAGACACTTCATGCCAAAGTTGCAATTTTTTAAGCTTTTTAGGTTTGAGTGGAGTTTAAGCATAATTTCAACACTCACAATACATATCTAGCAAGTATGCAAAATGTATATAGGCAGCGGAAAGTAAAGCATGCAACTTGCAAGAATGTAAAGGGAAGGGTTTGGAGAATTCAAACGCAATCGGAGACACGGATGTTTTTCCCGTGGTTCGGATAGGTGGTGCTATCCTACATCCACGTTGATGAAGACTTCAACCCACGAAGGGTAACGGTTGCGCGATTCCACGGAGGGCTCCACCCACGAAGGGTCCACGAAGAAGCAACCTTGTCTATCCCACCATGGCCATCGCCCATGAAGGACTTGCCTCACTAGCGGTAGATCTTCACGAAGTAGGCGATCTCCTTGCCCTTACAAACTCCTTGGTTCAACTCCACAATCTTGTCGGAGGCTCCCAAGTGACACCTAGCAAATCTAGGAGACACCACTCTCCAAGAAGTAACAAATGGTGTGTTGATGATGAACTCCTTGCTCTTGTGCTTCAAATGATAGTCTCCCCAACACTCAACTCTCTCTCATAGGATTTGGATCTGGTGGAAATAAGATTTGAGTGGAAAGCAACTTGGGGAAGGCTAGAGATCAAGATTCATATGGTTGGAATGGAATATCTTGGTCTCAACACATGAGTAGGTGGTTCTCTTTCAGAACATATGAGTTGGAATGGTGTATGTGTTCTGATGGCTCTCTCCACGAGTGAAGAGGAGGTGGAGGGGTATTTATAGCCTCCACACAAAATCCAACTGTTACACACAATTTACCAATCTCGGTGGGACCGAATCAGAAAACTCGGTCGGACCGAAATAGTAAACCTAGTGACCGTTAGGAATTTCGATGGGACTGACATGCAACTCGGTAGGACCGATTCGGTTAGGGTTTGGGCATAACGTAATCTCGGTGAGACCGATTGCACAAACTCGGTGAGACCGAGTTTGGCAATAAGCTAACCAGAGAGTTGGTCAGGCAAACTCGGTGGGACCGACTCGCTCTTTTGGTGAGACCGAAAAGTTACAAGAAGGAAACATAGAGTTTACATTGCAATCTCGGTGGGACCGATTCGCTCTTTCGGTGAGACCGAAAAGTTACGAAAGGGAAATAGAGAGTTTGCAATCCCATCTCGGTGAGACCGAGATCCTTATCGGTAGGACCGAATTGCTAGGGTTTGGCAGTGGCAAATGACAAGTGAAACTCGGTGGCGCCGGATAGATAGAATCGGTATGACCGAGTTTGGCTTAGGTTTTAGGGGAAAGTAGCTGAGGATTTTGGAGCATATCATTAAGCACTTGAGCAAGAGGCTCATTAAGCAACACCTCATCCCTCCTTGATAGTATTGGCTTTTCCTATGGACTCAATGTGATCTTGGATCACTAAAATGTAAAATGAAGAGTCTTGAACTTCAAGCTTTAGCCAATCCTTTGTCCTTAGTGTCTTGGAGACCTTCCCACACCCTTTAGTCCATGCCACTCCATTGTTGAACTTATCTGAAACATACTAGATGAAACGTTAGTCCAACAGGAGATATGTTGTCATCAATTATCAAAACCACCTAGGGAGCACTTGTGCTTTCACTATTCGATGTAATATTCTTTTTGCGGTGTGTTTGTTGAGACCGATGAATTGTGAGTTTATGATCAAGTCTATCTATGAATACTATTTGAATCTTGGGGCCTGTTCCGGATCTCCGCCGGAGGGGGCATCGATCACGGAGGGCTTCTACATCATCATCCAGGCCCCTCCGATGAAGTGTGAGTAGTTTACTTCAGACCTACGGGTCCATAGTTAGTAGCAAGATGGCTTCTTCTCTCTTTTTGGATCTCAATACAATGTTCTCCCCCTCTCTCGTGGAGATCTATTCAATGTAATCTTCTTTTTGCGGTGTGTTTGTTGAGACCGATGAATTGTGGGTTTATGATCAAGTCTATCTATGAATACTATTTGAATCTTCTATGAATTCTTTTATGTATGATTGGTTATCTTTGCAAGTCTCTCCGAATTATCAGTTTGGTTTGGCCTACTAGATTGGTTGTTCTTGCCATGGGAGAAGTGCTTAGCTTTGGGTTCGATCTTGCGGTGTACTTTCCCAGTGACAGAAGGGGCAGCAAGTCACATATTATATCGTTGCCATCAAGGATAACAAGATGGTTTTTTTATCATATTGCATGAAACTATCCCTCTACATCATGTCATCTTGCTTAAGGCGTTACTCTGTTTTTAACTTAATACTCTAGATGCATGCTGGATAGCGGTCGATGAGTGGAGTAATAGTAGTAGATGCAGGCAGGAGTTGGTCTACTTGTCTCAGACGTGATGGCTATATACATGATCATACCTAGATATTCTCATAACTATGCTCAATTCTATCAATTGCTCAACGTAATTTGTTCACCCACCGTATTATACTTATGCTCTTGAGAGAAGCCACTAGTGAAACCTATGGCCCCCGGGTCTATCTTTATCATATTGATCTCCTACTACTTAGTTATTTCCTTTGCTATTTCCTTTGGCTTTATTTTACTTTGCATCTTTATCATAAAAATACCGAAAACATTATCTTATCATATCTATGAGATCTCACTCTCGTAAGTGGCCTTATAGGGATTGACAACCCCTATTTGCGTTGGTTGCGAGGATTTATTTGTTTTGTGCAGGTACGAGGGACTCTCGCGTAGCCTCCGACTGGATTGATACGTTGGTTCTCAAAACCTGAGGAAAATACTTACGCTACTTTGCTGCATCATCCCTTCCTCTTCGGGGAAAACCAACGCAGTGCTCAAGAGGTAGCAAGAAGGATTTCTAGCGCCGTTGCCGGGGTGGCCTATGCAAAAGTCAACATACCAAGTACCCATCACATACCCTTATCTCCCGCATTACATTATTTGCCATTTGCCTCTCGTTTTCCTCTCCCCCACTTCACCCTTGCCGTTTTATTTGCCCTCTCTCTCTATCCTCCTTCTCTTTCTCTATTTGCCTCTTTTTGCCCGTTTGCTTTTTGTTTGCTTGTGTGTTAGTCTTCCTGCTTGTCACGATGGCTCAAGATAATACTAAATTATGTGACTTCACCAATACAAACAACAATGATTTTATTAGCACTCCGATTCCTCCTCTTACCAATGCTGAATCTTGTGAAATTAATACTGCTTTGCTGAATCTTGTCATGAAAGATCCGTTTTTCGGCCTTCCTAGTGAAGATGCCGCTACCCATCTAAATAGCTTCGTTGATTTGTGCTTGAAGCTATTTCCTTTTTCGCTTAGAGATCATGCTAAAGCTTGGTTTTCGTCTTTGCCTAAAAACAGTATTGATTCATGGAACAAGTGCAAAGATGCTTTTATCTCTAAGTATTTTCCTCCCGCTAAGATCATCTCTCTTAGAAACGATATTATGAATTTTAAACAACTTGATCATGAACATGTTGCACAAGCTTGGGAGAGAATGAAATTAATGATACGTAATTGCCCTACTCATGGTTTAAATTTGTGGATGATTGTTCAGAATTTTTATGCCGGATTGAATTTTGCTTCTAGAAATCTTTTAGATTCGGCCGCGGGAGGCACTTTTATGGAAATCACTTTAGGAGAATCTACTAAACTCCTAGATAATATTATGGTTAATTATTCTCAATGGCACACTGAAAGATCTACTAATAAAAGGTGCATGCAATAGAAGAAATTAATGTATTGAGTGGAAAGATGGATGAACTTATGAAATTATTTGCTAATAAGAGTGTTTCTTATGATCCTAATGATATGCCCTTGTCTACTTTGATTGAGAATAATAAAGAATCTATGGATGTGAATTTTGTTGGTAGGAACAATTTTGGTAACAACGCGTATAGAGGAAATTTTAATCCTAGGCCTTATCCTAGTAATTCCTCTAATAATTATGGTAATTCCTACAACAATTCTTATGGAAATTATAATAAGATGCCCTCTGATTTTTAATCTAATATTAAATAATTTATTACTTCGCAAAAGAATTTTAATGCTATGGTTGAAGAAAAAATGCTTAAGATTGATGATTTGGCTAGGAACGTTGATATAATTGCTCTTGATGTTGATTTTTGAAACTTAGATCGATTCCACCTAAGCATGATATCAATGAGTCTCTCAAAGCCATGAGAATTTCCATTGATGAGTGCAAAGAAAGAACTGCTAGGATGCGTTCTAAGAAAGATGCCTTTATAAAAGCGTGTTCTTCTAGTTCCTATGAAAATAAAGTTGAAGATCTAAAAGTTATTGATGTGTCCCCTATTAAATATGTGTTTTGCAATATGAATCTTGATAATGATGGGACTGAATATGATCCACCTTTACCTAGAAGGCAAATTTGTTGTTCTTGATGATAAATTTGATAAAAGTGGGATTGAAAAAATTAAAACCCTAGATATTGCTAAACCCACTATTATGGATTTCAAGGAATTTAACTATGAAAATTGCTCTTTGATTGATTGTATTTCCTTGTTGCAATCCATTCTAAATTCTCCTCACGCTTATAGTCAAAATAAAGCATTTACTAAACATATCGTTGATGCCTTGATGCAATCTTATGAAGAAAAACTTGAATTTGAAGTTTCTATCCCTAGAAAACTTTATGATGAGTGGGAACCAACTATTAAAATTAAAATTAAAGATCATGAATGCTATGCTTTATGTGATTTTGGTGCTAGTGTTTCCACGATTCCAAAGACTTTGTGTGATTTGTTAGGTTTTCGTGATTTTGATGATTGCTCTCTAAACTTGTACCTTGCGGATTCCACTATTAAAAAACCTATGGGAAGAATTAATGATGTTCTTATTATTGCAAATAGGAATTATGTGCCTGTAGATTTTATTGTTCTTGACATAGATTGCAATCCTTCATGTCCTATTATTCTTGGTAGACCTTTCCTTAGAATGATTGGTGCAATTATTGATATGAAGGAAGGAAATATTAGATTCCAATTTCCATGAAGGAAAGGCATGGAACACTTTCCTAGAAATAAAATTAAATTACCTTATGAATCTATTATGAGAGCCACTTATGGATTGCCTACCAAAGATGGCAATACCTAGATCTATTCTTGCTTGTTATGCCTAGCTAGGGGCGTTAAACGATAGCGCTTGTTGGGAGGCAACCCAATTTTATTTTTATTCCTTGCTTTTTGCTCCTGTTTAGTAATCAATAATTTATCTAGCCTCTGTTTTGGTTATGCTTTTTTGTGTTTAATTAGTGTTTGTGCCAAGTAGAACCGTTGGGAAGACTTGGGGAAAGTCTTGTTGAACTTGCTGTAAAAAACAGAAACTTTAGCGCTCACGAGAACTGCTGCCATTTTTATTTGGAAAGTGCTATTTAGTTAATTATTTTTGAATATGATTAATAGATAAATTCCTCACGTCCAGCATTTTATTTTAGAATTTGTGGCGTATCGGATCTTGCGCTAGCTACAGATTACTACAGACTGTTTTGTTTTTGACAGATTCTGTTTTTTGTTTGTTGTTTGCTTATTTTGCTGAATCTATGGCTAGTAAAATAGTTTATAAACCATAGATAAGTTGGAATACAGTAAGTATAACACAAATATAAATAAAGAATGAGTTCATTACAGTACCTTGAAGTGGTCTTTTATTTTCTTTCGCTAACGGAGCTCACGAGATTTTCTACTTTAAGTTTTGTGTTGTGAAGTTTTCAAGTTTTGGGTAAAGATTTGATGGATTATGGAACAAGGAGTGGCAAGAGCCTAAGATTGGGGATGCCCATGGCACCCCCAAGATAATCTAAGGACACCTAAAATCCAAAGCTTGGGGATGCCCCGGAAGGCATCCCCTCTTTCGTCTACTTCTATCGGTAACTTTACTTGGAGCTATATTTTTATTCGCCACATGATATGTGTTTTGCTTGGAGCATCTTGTATTATTTGAGTCTTTGATTTTTAGTTTACCACAATCATCCTTGCTGTACACACCTTTTGAGAGAGCCATACATGATTTGGAATTTGTTAGAATACTCTATGTGCTTCAGTTATATCTTTTGAGTTATATAGTTTGGCTCTAGTACTTCACTTATATCTTTTAGAGCACGGTGGTGGATTTGTTTTATAGAAACTATTGATCTCTCATGCTTCACTTAGATTATTTTGATAGTCTTAATAGCATGGTAATTTTCTTAAAATCCTAATATGATAGGTGTTCAAGATTAGTAAAATTTTCTTAAGAGTGTTTTGAATACTAAGAGAAGTTTGATGTTTGATGATTGTTTTGATATATGGAGGTAATAATATCAAAGTCGAGCTAGTTGAGTAGTTGTGAAATTGAGAAATGCTTGTGTTGAAGTTTGCAAGTCCCGTAGAATGCACGTATGGTAAACATTATGCAACAAATTTGAAACATGAGGTGTTATTTGATTGTGTTCCTTGTGAGTGGCGGTCGGGGACGAGCGATGGTCTTTTCGTACCAATCTATCCCCCTAGGAGCATGCGCATAGTACCGAGGTTTTTGATGACCTGTAGATTTTTGCAATAAGTATGTGAGTTCTTTATGACTAATGTTGACTCCATGGATTACACGCACTCTCACCCTTCCATCCTTGCTAGCCTCTTCGGTACCGTGCATTGCCCTTTCTCACATTGAGAGTTGGCGCAAACTTCGCTGGTGCATCCAAACCCCATGATATGATACGCTCTTTCACACATAAACCTCCTTATATCTTCCTCAAAACAGCCACCATACCTACCTATTATGGCATTTCCATAACCATTCCGAGATATATTGCCATGCAACTTTCCATCATTCCGTTCATCATGACACATTCATTATTGTCATATTGCTTAGCATGATCATGTAGTTGACATAGTATTTGTGGCAATGCCATCGTTCATAATTATTTCATACATGTCACTCTTGGTCCATTGCATATCCCGGTACATCGCCGGAGGCATTCATATAGAGTCATCTTTTGTTCTAGTATCGAGTTGTAATCATTGAGTTGTAAATAAATAGAAGTGTGATGATCATCATTTTCTAGAGCATTGTCCCAAGTGAGGAATTATAAAAAAGGAGAAAGGCCATAAAAAAGAGAAAGGCCATAAAAAAAGAGAAGGCCCAAAAATGAGAGAAAAAGAGAGAAGGGACAATGCTACTATCCTTTGCCACACTTGTGCTTCAAAGTAGCACCATAATCTTCATGATAGAGAGTCTCTTGTTTTGTCACTTTCATATACTATAGTGGGAATTTTTCATTATAGAACTTGGCTTGTATATTCCAACAATGGGCCTCTTAAAGTGCCCTAGGTCTTCGTGAGCAAGCAAGTTGGATGCACACCCACCAGTTTCTTTTGTTGAGCTTTCATACATTTATAGCTTTAGTGCATCCGTTGCATGGCAATCCCTACTCCTTGCATTAACATCAATCGGTGGGCATCTCCATAGCCCATTGATTAGCCTCGTTGATGTGAGACTTTCTCCTTTTTGTCTTCTCCACATAACCCCCCTCATTATATTCTATTCCGCCTATAGTGATATGTCCATGGCTCGCGCTCATATATTGTGTGAAAGTTTATAGGTTTGAGATTACTAAAGTATGAAACAATTGCTTGGCTTGTCATCGGGGTTGTGCATGATGAGAGCATTCTTGTGTGACGAAAATGAAACATGACTAAACCATATGATTTTGTAGGGATGAACTTTCTTTGGCCATGTTATTTTGAGAAGACATAATTGCTTAGTGATGTCTACTACACAACCTTCTTCTTGTAGACGTTGTTGGGCCTCCAAGTGCAGAGGTTTGTAGGACAGTAGCAAATTTCCCTCAAGTGGATGACCTAAGGTTTATCAATCTGTAGGAGGCGTAGGATGAAGATGGTCTCTCTCAAGCAACCCTGCAACCAAATAACAAAGAGTCTCTTGTGTCCCCAACACACCCAATACAATGGTAAATTGTATAGGTGCACTAGTTCGGCGAAGAGATGGTGATACAAGTGGTATATGGATAGTAGATAATGGATTTTGTAATCTGAAAATATAAAAACAGCAAGGTAACTAATGATAAAAGTGAGCGTAAATGGTATTGCAATGCTGGTAAACAAGGCCTAGGGTTCATACTTTCACTAGTGCAAGTCCTCTCAACAATAATAACATAATTGGATCATATAACTATCCCTCAACATGCAAGAAAGAGTCACTCCAAAGTCACTAATAGTGGAGAACAAACGAAGAGATTATGGTAGGGTACGATACCACCTCAAAGTTATTCTTTCCAATCAATCCGTTGGGCTATTCCTATAAGTGTCACAAATAGCCCTAGAGTTTGTACTAGAATAACACCTTAAGACACAAATGAACCAAAACCCTAATGTCACCTAGATGCTCCAATGTCACCTCAAGTATCCGTGGGGTATGATTATACGATATGCATCACACAATCTCAGATTCATCTCTTCAACCAACACATAGAACCTCAAAGAGTGCCCCAAAGTTTCTACCGGAGAATCACGATGAAAACATGTGCCAACCCCTATGCATAGGTTCATGGGTGGAACCCGCAAGTTGATCACCAAAACATACATCAAGTGAATCGCATGGTATCCCATTGTCACCACAGATACGCACGGCAAGACATACATCAAGTGTTCTAAAATCTTTAAAGACTCAATCCGATAAGATAACTTCAAAGGGGAAACTCAATCCATTACAAGAGAGTAGAGGGGGGGAAGAAACATCATAGGATCCAAATATAATAGCAAAGCTTGCGATACATCAAGATCGTACCACCTCAAGAACACGAGAGAGAGAGAGAGATCAAACACATAGCTACTGGTACATACCCCCAGCCCCGAGGGAGAACTACTCCCTCCTCGTCATGGAGAGCACCAGGATGATGAAGATGGCCACCGGAGAGGGATTGCCCCCTCCGGCAGGGTGCCGGAACGGGTCTAGATTGGCTTTCGGTGGCTACGGAGGCTTCTGGCGACAGAACTCCCGATCTATTGTCTTCCCCGATGTTTTTTGGGTATATGGAGATATATAGGCGGAAGAAGTACGTCAGGGGGGCCACGAGGGGCCCAAGAGGGTGGAGGGCGCGCCCTATGGGGGTGGGCGCGCCCCCTACCTCGTGGCCTCCTTGAAGGTCCCCTGACGTGCACTCCAAGTCTTCTGGGCTTCTTTCCTTCCAAAAATGAGTTCCGTGAAGTTTCAGGTCAATTGGACTCCGATTGATTTTCCTTTTCTTCGAAACCCTAAAACAAGGTAAAAATAGAAACTGGCACTGGGCTCTGGGTTAATAGGTTAGTCCCAAAAATGATATAAAAGTGTATAATAAAGCCCATAAACATCCAAAACAATAGATAATATACCATGGAGCAATCAAAAATTATAGATACGTTGGAGACGTATCAGCATTCCCAAGCTTAATTCCTGCTCGTCCTTGAGTAGGTAAATGATAAAAACAGAATTTTTGATGCGGAGTGCTACTTGGCATAATTTCAATGTAATTCTTCTTAATTGTGGTGTGAATATTCAGATCCATAAGATTCAAGACAAAAGTTTAATATTGACATAGAAAAAATAATACTGCAAGCATACTAACTAAGCAATCATGTCTTCTCAAAATAACATGGCCAAAGAAAGTTCATCCCCACAAAATCATATAGTTTAGTCATGCTCCATTTTCGTCACACAAGAATGCTCTCATCATGCACAACCCCGATGACAAGCCAAGAAATTGTTTCATACTTTAGTAATCTCAAACCTATAAACTTTCGTGCAATATATGAGCGCGAGCCATGGACATAGCACTATGGGTGGAATACAATAATGAGGGGGGTTATGTGGAGAAGACAAAAAGGAGAAAGTCTCACATCAACGAGGCTAATCAATGGGCTATGGAGATGCCCACCGATTGATGTTAATGCATGGAGTAGGGATTGCCATGCAACGGATGCACTAGAGCTATAAATGTATGAAAGCTCAACAAAAGAAACTAAGTGGGTGTGCATCCAACTTGCTTGCTCACGAAGACCTAGGGCACTTGAGGAGGCCCATTGTTGGAATATACAAGCCAAGTTCTATAATGAAAAATTCCCACTAGTATATGAAAGTGATAACATGAGAGACTTTCTACTATGAAGATCATGGTGCTACTTTGAAGCACAAGTGTGGTAAAAGGATAGTAACATTGTCCCTTCTCTCTTTTTCTCTCATTTTTTTGGGCCTTCTCTTTTTTATGGCCTTTCTCTCTTTTTTTGGGCCTTCTCTTTTTTATGCCCTTTCTCTTTTTTATTTATTCCTCACTTGGGACAATGCTCTAATAATGATGATCATCACACTTCTATTTATTTACAACTCAATGATTACAACTCGATACTAGAACAAAGATGACTCTATATGAATGCCTCTGGCGGTGTACCAGGATATGCAATGAACCAAGAGTGACATGTATGAAAGAATTATGAATGGTGGCTTTGCCACAAATACTATGTCAACTACATGTTCATGCTAAGCAATATGACAATGATGATGCGTGTCATGATAAACGAAACAGTGGAAAGTTGCATGGCAATATATCTCGGAATGGCTATGGAAATGCCATAATAGGTAGGTATGGTGGCTGTTTTGAGGAAGATATAAGGAGGTTTATGTGTGAAAGAGCGTATCATATCATGGGGTTTGGATGCACCGGCGAAGTTTGCGCCAACTCTCAATGTGATAAAGGGCAATGCACGGTACCGAAGAGGCTAGCAAGGATGGAAGGGTGAGAGTGCGTATAATCCATGGACTCAACATTAGTCATAAAGAACTCACATACTTATTCCAAAAATCTACAAGTCATCAAAAACCTCGGCACTACGCACATGCTCCTAGGGGGATAGATTGGTAGGAAAAGACCATCGCTCGTCCCCGACCGCCACTCATAAGGAGGACAATCAAATAACACCTCATGTTTCATATTTGTTACATAACGTTTACCATACGTGCATGCTGCGGGACTTGCAAACTTCAACACAAGAATTTCTCAATTTCACAACTACTCAACTAGCACGACTTTGATATTATTACCTCCATATCTCAAAACAATCATCAAGCATCAAACTTCTCTTAGTATTCAATGCACTTATATGAAAGTATTTACTAATCTTGAATACCTAGCATATTAGGATTTTAAGAAAATTACCATGCTATTTAAGATTCTCGAAATAATCTAAGTGAAGCATGAGAGTTCATATATTTCTTCAAAATAAAACTACCACCATGCTCTAAAAGATATAAGTGAATCACTAGAGCAAATGACAAACTACTCCGAAACATATAAGTGAAGATCAATGAGTAGTCGAATAATTATGCAACTATGTGAAGACTCTCTCTCATTTAATAATTTAAGATCTTAATAATTTATTCAAACAGCAAGCAAAGCAAAATAAAATGACATCTAAGAATAGAAAACATCATGTGAAGAAGCAAAAACTTAGGATCAACTAATACTAACCGATAGTTGTTGAAGAAGAAAGGTGGGATGCCAACCGGGGCATCCCCAAGCTTAGACGCTTGAGACTTCTTGAAATATTATCTTGGGATGCCTTGGGCATCCCCAAGCTCAAGCTTTTGTGTCTCCTTAATTCCTCTCATATCATGGTCTCCTTAAATCTCAAAAGCTTCATCCACACAAAACTCAACAAGGACTCGTGAGATAAGTTAGTATAACACATTGCAAAAACCTTATCATACTCTACTGTAGCAAATCACTAAAATTATTATTCAACATTGCACACTAAATGCCTCTGCATATTTAATAGTCCTAACCTCAAATAGAATCATTAAAGAAGCAAACATATGCAAACAATGCAAACATAACAACAATCTGCCTAAGGAGGACAATCTGTAAAGAATGCAGCAACATCCATACTTTACTAGCTCCAAAAATTATGAAAGAAAATTCCCACTGTAGTAAATTTATCAGAGATTAATATGCAAAAGGTTTCAACATTTTACCACATTCTGACTTTTCTAGGGAATTATTGCAACAGTGGTAAACTTTCTGTTTTCAAACAGCAACATGAAGACTTGTAAAATAGGCATAGTAAAGGCTATCAATGCCACTTTTATTGAAATAAAAGATGCAAAACATTGTTCTAAATAAAAACAAGCAAATCCTAACAAAATAAATTGACGCTCCAAGCAAAACACATATCACACTACAGGAATCGGCTACTTTGCCGTCTGCCACGGCGGACGGCAAAGGCCCGAACGGCGGACGGCAAAGGCCTTTGCCATCAGCGGCGGACGGCAAAAGGCTCCGGAAAAGTAGGCTTGCAGACGGCAAAGAGCTGGCAGATGGCAAATTAGCTGATTCCAGTAATTAATAAAAATATATCTCCAAGTAAAGTTACCGATGAATAAAGACGAAAGAGGGGATGCCTTCTGGGGCATCCCCAAGCTTAGGCTCTTGGATATCCTTGAATATTACCTTGGGGTGCCTTGGTAATCCCCAAGCTTAGGCTCTTGCCACTCCTTATTCCATAGTCCATCGAATCCTAACCCAAAACTTGAAAACTTCACAAGAGAAAACTTAACAAAAAACTCGTAAGCTCCGTTAGTATAAGAAAATAAATCACAACTTCAAGGTACTGTAATGAACTCATTATTTATTTATATTGGTGTTAAACCTACTTTATTACAACTTCTGTATGGTTTATAAACTCTTTTACTAGCCATAGATCCATCAAAATAAGTAAACAACACATGAAAAACAGAATCTGTCAAAAACAGAACAGTCTGTAGTAATCTGGATCAAACGTATACTTATTGAACTCATAAAATTCTAAAATAAATTGTTGGACGTGAGAAATTTATGTATTAATCATATGCAAAAAGAATTAACTAAATAGAACTCTCCAATAAAAAATGGAATCAATTCTCGTGAGCGCTAAAGTTTCTGTTTTTTACAGCATGATCGCAAAGACTTTCCCCAAGTCTTCCCAAAGGTTCTACTTGGCACAAACACTAATTAAAAGCATAAAACCACATCTAAACAGAGGCTAGATGAATTATTTATTACTAAACAGGATCAAAAAGCAAGGAGCCAAAATAAAGTTGGGTTGCCTCCCAACAAGCGCTATCATTTAACGCCCCTAGCTAGGCATGATGATTTCAATGATGCTCACATGAAAGATAAGAATTCAAATATAAATAGAGCATCATGAAGAATATGACTAGCACATTTAAGTCTAACCCTATTCCTATGCATGGGGATTTTGTGAGCAAACAACTTGTGGGAACAATAATCAACTAGCATAGGAAGGTAAAACAAGCGTAACTTCAAAACTTTAAGGACATAGAGAGGAAATTTGATATTATTGCAATTCCTACAATCATATGTTCCTCCCTCATAATAATTTTCAGTAGCATCATGAATGAATTCAACAATATAACTAGCATCTAAAGCATTCTTTTCATGATCTACAAACATAGAAATTTTATTACTCTCCACACAAGCAAAATTCTTCTCATGAATAATAGTGGGAGCAAACTCAACAAAATAATTATCATGTGAGGCATAATCCAATTGAAAACTAAAATCATGATGACAAGTTTCATGGTTATCATTAGTCTTTATAGCATACGTGTCATCACAATAATCATCATAGATAGGAGGCATGGTTTCATCATAATAAATTTGCTCATCAAAACTTGGGGGACAAAAAATATCATCTTCATCTAACATAGCTTCCCCAAGCTTGTGGCTTTGCATATCATTAGCATCATGGATATTCAAAGAATTCATACTAACAACATTGCAATCATGCTCATCATTCAAATATTTAGTGCCAAACATTTTATAGATTTCTTCTTCTAGCACTTGGGCACAATTATCCTTTCCATCATACTCACGAAAGATATTAAAAAGGTGAAGCGTAGGAGACAAACTCAATTCCATTTTTTATAGCTTTATTTTATAAACTAAACTAGTGATAAAACAAGAAACTAAAAGACTCGATTGCAAGATCTGAAGATATACCTTCAAGCACTCACCTCCCCGGCAACGGCGCCAGAAAAGGGCTTCATGTCTACTACACAACCTTCTTCTTGTAGACGTTGTTGGGCCTCCAAGTGCAGAGGTTTGTAGGATAGTAGCAAATTTCCCTCAAGTGGATGACCTAAGGTTTATCAATCCGTAGGAGGCGTAGGATGAAGATGGTCTCTCTCAAGCAACCCTGCAACCAAATAACAAAGAGTCTCTTGTGTCCCCAACACACCCAATACAATGGTAAACTGTATAGGTGCACTAGTTCGGCGAAGAGATGGTGATACAAGTGGTATATGGATAGTAGATAATGGTTTTTGTAATCTGAAAATATTAAAACAGCAAGGTAACTAATGATAAAAGTGAGCATAAACGGTATTGCAATGCTGGTAAACAAGGCCTAGGGTTCATACTTTCACTAGTGCAAGTCCTCTCAACAATAATAACATAATTGGATCATATAACTATCCCTCAACATGCAAGAAAGAGTCACTCCAAAGTCACTAATAGTGGAGAACAAACAAAGAGATTATGGTAGGGTACGAAACCACCTCAAAGTTATTCTTTCCAATCAATCCGTTGGGCTATTCCTATAGGTGTCACAAACAGCCCTAGAGTTTGTACTAGAATAACACCTTAAGACACAAATCAACCAAAACCCTAATGTCACCTAGATACTCCAATGTCACCTCAACTAACCGTGGGTATGATTATACGATATGGATCACACAATCTCAGATTCATCTATTCAACCAACACACAGAACCTCAAAGAGTGCCCCAAAGTTTCTACCGGAGAATCACGACGAAAACGTGTGCCAACCCCTATGCATAGGTTCATGGGTGGAACCCGCAAGTTGATCACCAAAACATACATCAAGTGAATCACGTGGTATCCCATTGTCACCACAGATACGCACGGCAAGACATACATCAAGTCTTCTCAAATCTTTAAAGACTCAATCTGATAAGATAACTTCAAAGGGGAAACTCAATCCATTACAAGAGAGTAGAGGGGGGAAAGAAACATCATAGGATCCAAATATAATTGCAAAGCTCGTGGTACATCAAGATCGTACCACCTCAAGAACATGAGAGAGGGAGAGATCAAACACATAGCTACTGGTACATACCCTCAGCCCCGAGGGAGAACTACTCCCTCATCGTCATGGAGAGCACCAGGATGATGAAGATGGCCACCGAGAGGGATTGCCCCCTCCGGCAGGGTGCCGGAACAGGTCAAGATTGGCTTTCGGTGGCTACAGAGGCTTCTGGCGGTGGAACTCCCGATCTATTGTCTTCCCCGATGTTTTTAGGGCATATGGAGATATATAGGCAGAAGAAGTACATCAGGGGGGCCACGAGGGGCCCACATGGGTGGAGGGCGCGCCCGAGGGGGGTGGGCGCGCCCCCGTACCTCGTGGCCTCCTCGAAGGTCCCCTAACGTGCACTCCAAGTCTTCTGGGCTTCTTTCCTTCCAAAAATGAGTTCCATGAAGTTTCAGGTCAATTGGACTCCGTTTGATTTTCCTTTTGTTCGAAACCCTAAAACAAGGTAAAAACAAAAACTGGCACTGGGCTTTGGGTTAATAGGTTTGTCCCAAAAATGATATAAAAGTGTATAATAAATCCCATAAACATCCAAAACAATAGAGAATATAGCATGGAACAATCAAAAATTATAGATACGTTGGAGACGTATCACTTAATAATATGCTTGAAGTATTATTATTTTTATGTCAATATGAAATTTTGTCTTGAATCTTTCGGATCTGAATATTCATACCACAATTAAGAAGAATTACATTAAAATTATGCCAAGTAGCACTTCGCAACAAAAATTTTGTTTTTATCATTTACTACTCGAGGACGAGCAGGAATTAAGCTTGGGGATGCTTGATACGTCTCCAACGTATCTATAATTTTTGATTGCTCCATGCTATATTATCTACTGTTTTGGACATTATTGGGCTTTATTATCCACTTCTATATTATTTTTGGGACTAACCTATTAACCGGAGGCCCAACCCAGAATTGCTGTTTTTTGCCTGTTTTAGGGTTTCGAAGAAAAGGAATATCAAACGGAGTCCAAACGGAATGAAACCTTCGGGAACGTGATTTTCTCAACGAACAAGACCCGAGAGACTTGGACCCTACGTCAAGAAAGGAAACAGGAGGCCACGAGGTAGGGGAGCGCGCCCACCCCCGCCAGGCGCGCCCTCCACCCTCGTGGGCCCCCTGTTGCTCCACCGACGTACTCCTTCCTCCTGTATATATCCACGTACCCCCAAACGATCAGATACGGAGCCAAAACCCTAATTCCACCGCCGTAACTTTCTGTATCCACGAGATCCCATCTTGGGGCCTGTTCCGGAGCTCCGCTAGAGGGGGCATCGATCACGAAGGGCTTCTACATCAACACCATAGCCCCTCCGATGAAGTGTGAGTTGTTCACGTCAGACCTACGGGTCCATAGTTAGTAGCTAGATGGCTTCTTCTCTCTTTTTGGATCTCAGTACAATGTTCTCCCCCTCACTTGTGGAGATCTATTCGATGTAATCTTCTTTTTGCGGTGTGTTTGTTGAGACCGATGAATTGTGGGTTTATGATCAAGTCTATCCATGAATAATATTTGAATCTTCTCTGAATTCTTTTATATATGATTGGTTATCTTTGCAAGTCTCTTTGAATTATCAGTTTGGTTTGGCCTACTAGATTGATCTTTCTTGCAATGGGAGAAGTGCTTAGCTTTGGGTTCAGTCTTGTGGTGTCCTTTCCCAGTGACAGTAGGGGAAGCAAGGCACGTATTGTATTGTTTTCATCGAGGATAACAAGATGGGGTTTTATTCATATTGCATGAGTCTATCCCTCTACATCATGTCATCTTGCTTAAGGCGTTACTCTGTTTTTAACTTAATACTCTAGATGCATGCTGGATAGCGGTCGATGAGTGGAGTAATAGTAGATGATGCAGGCAGGAGTCAGTCTACTTGTCTCGGACGTGATGCCTATATACATGATCATACCTAGATATTCTCATAACTATGCTCAATTCTGTCAATTGCTCAACAGTAATTTGTTCACCCACCATAGAATAGTTATGCTCTTGAGAGAAGCCACTAGTGAAACCTATGGCCCCCGGGTCTATCTTTATCATATTGATCTCCTACTACATAGTTATTTCCTTTGCTATTTACTTTGCCTTTATTTTACTGTGCATCTTTATCATAAAAATACAAAAATATTATCTTATCATATGTATCAGATCTCACTCTCGTAAGTGGCCTTATAGGGATTGACAATCCCTATTTGCGTTGATTGCGAGGATTTATTTGTTTTGTGCAGGTACGAAGGACTCGTGCGTAGCCTCCTACTGGATTGATACCTTGGTTCTGAAAAACTAAGGTAAATACTTACGCTACTTTGCTGCATCATCCCTTCCTCTTTGGGGAAAACCAACGCAGTGCTCAAGAGGTAGCACCCACATACCAAATTATCAAAGTACCGAACGCGAATCATATGAACGTGGTGAAAACGAGCTTGACGATATTCCCATGTGTCCTCGGGAGCGGTTTTCTCTATATATGAGTTTGTCCAGGCTTGTCCTTTGCTACAAAAAGGATTGGGCCACCTTGCTGCACTTTATTTACTTTTGTTACGTGTTGCTCGTTACAAATTATCCTATCACAAAACTATGTGTTACCACTTATTTTAGTACTTGCAGAGAATACCTTGCTGGAAACCGCTTATCATTTCCTTCTACTCCTCGTTGGGTTCGACACTCTTACTTATCGAAAGGACTATGATAGATCCCCTTTACTTGTGGGTCATCAGCCAGCACGGAGGCTATGATCTTGGCTGGCCTGATGATGCAGCGTCTGAAGGAGGTGTGCGAAGCCAGCAAGTCTTCCTATGATGCCAGTCCGGCTCTTCAAGCCAATGCCCGAGGAAGTGCGATTGTTAGTTGGTTTTTGATTGAATTTACACACCCACTGGGTGTTATCTTTATACTTTGTAGTTCTTCCACTCGAACTGGTCAGGACGTGTCGAGTGGGAAACTGATCCAGTGGGGGCACGCTGCGTGCACCCACTGGGTGTAGTCCCCGAGACCGCCGTCGAATGTTTGACTCGGCGGGGGTCTTAGAACAAACTACTATTTTAGGTACTCCACTCGGACTGGTCAGGCCGCTCTGAGTGGGACATCGATCCAGTGGGGGCACACCGAGTGCATCCATTGGGTGTAGTCCCCGAGACTGCCGTCGAATGTTTGATTCGTTGGTGGGCTGAGAATATGTTTTGTAAATAGCAATCTGGATTTGCCCTTCTCCACTCGTAATAGAGGAAATGCTTTGAAAAGTCTTACCCATCATCGAATGAATCTTTTTTTGTTGATCCCCGAAATCTTGTGAACTTGGAACCCAGTATGCTGCCTTGGAGAAGGAGAAGATCCAGCTCCAACTAGACTTAGAGCTTGCCAAGAAGAACTTGAAGCAGGCTCAAGAGGAGGTGACGACCATGGGAGGTAACATTTCGCTCACTGTGAGCTTCGTCATTTTTTCTTTCTATCCTTTGAACTAAGTGACTCCACTTGAACAGATGTGCATAGTGAAAACCATCAACACCAAGCATGACTGAAGAATGTTATTTCTTTAGACACCATGAAGAAAGCCCTAGAGAAGAAGGATGAGGAACTTGCGGGCGCCCCGAAGGTGGCCAAGGAGAAGACCGAGGCCGCTAAAACAAAGCTAGCTTCAGTCGGCAAGCTTGAAGAGGAGAATGCACCTCTGAAGACGGACATTGAGGAGGTGAAGAAGGAAGCTGCCCAACTTATGGAAGAGAAGATCGTCTTGGCTGACAAAGTGGACTAGCTCACCTAGAAAAGGGACGCACTGGAGAAATAGTTGGGAGGTGATGACCCACAAGTATAGGGGATCTATCGTAGTCCTTTAGATAAGTAAGAGTGTCAAACCCAATGAGGAGCAGAAGGAAATGACAAGCGGTTTTCAGCAAGGTATTCTCTGCAAGCACCGAACTTAACGGTAACAAATAGTTGTCTGATAAGATAATTCGTAACGGGTAACAAGTAACAAAAGTAACAAAGGTGCAGCAAGGTGGCTCAATCCTTTTTGTAGCAAAGGACAAGCCTAGACGAACTCTTATATAAAGCAAAGTGACCCCAAGGACACATGGGAATTACTGTCAAGCTAGTTTTCATCATGCTCATATGATTCGCGTTCGTTACTTTGATAATCTGATATGTGGGTGGACCGATGCTTGGGTGCTGCCCTTCCTTAGACAAGCCTCCCACTTATGATTAACCCCTTTCGCAAGCATCCGCAAATACGAAAGAAGAATTGAGATAAATCTAACCATAGCATAAAAAATATGGATCCAAATCAGCCCCTTACAAAGCAACACATAAACTAGGGTTTAAGCTTCTATCACTCTAGCAAACCATCATCTACTTATTACTCCCCAATGCCTTCCCCTAGGCCCAAATCATGGTGAAGTGTCATGTTGTCGACGTTCACATAACACCACTAGAGGAAAGACAACATACATCTCATCAAAATATCGAACGAATACCAAATTCACATGATTACTTATAACAAGACTTCTCCCATGTCCTCAGGAACAAACATAACTACTCACAAAGAATGTTCATGTTCATAAATAGAGGAGTATTAATTATCATTAAGGATCTGAACATATGATCTTTCACCAAATAAACCAACTAGCATCAACTACAAGGAGTAATCAACACTACTAGCAACCCACCGGTACCAATCTGAGGTTTTGAGACAAAGATCGGATACAAGACATGAACTAGGGTTTGAGAGGAGATGGTGCTGGTGAAGATGTTGATGGAGATTGGCCTCCTCTCGGTAAGAGGATCATTGGTGATGATGATGGCTTCAATTTTCCCCCTCCGGGAGGGAAGTTTCCCCGGCAGAACAGCTCCGCCGGAGCCCTAGATTGGTTCTGCCCAAGTTCTGCCTCGAGATGGCGGCGCTTTGTCCCGAAAGCTTCCTGTTGATTTTTTCTAGGTCAAAACACACCATATAGTAGAAGATGGGCATCGGGGACTGCTAGGTAGCCCACAAGGCAGGGGGCGCCCCAGGGGGGTAGGCGGCCCCACCCTTGTGGATGGCTGGTGACCCCCACTGGTGCTTTCTTCGCCCAATATTTTTTATATATTCTAAAATAATTCTCCGTGAAGTTTCAGGACTTTTGGAGTTGTGCAGAATAGGTCTCTAATATTTTCTCCTTTTCTAGTCTAGAATTCCAGCTGTCGGAATTCTCCCTCTTCATGTAAACCTTATAAAATAAGAGAGAAAAAGCATAAGTATTGTGATATAATGTGTAATAACAACCCATAATGCAATAAATATCAATATAAAAGCATGATGCAAAATGGACGTATCAACTCCCCCAAGCTTAGACCTCGCTTGTCCTCAAGCGAAAGCCCATATCGAATAATGTGTCCACATGTTTGGAGATAGAGGTGTCGATAAAATAAAATACGGACATGAGGGCATCATGATCATCTTTAGAACAACAACATACATTGTCATATAATTACTTATGCTAAAGTAACGATTCATTCACAAGGTAAAGTATGAATCAGAAACTTTATTGAAAACTAACAAACTGTGATCTCAGTCACTGAAGCAATTGCAATTTATCATAACCTCAGAAAGAGTCAATATAAGAGCTTTCCAGCAGGTCCACATACTCAACTATCATTTATTTCACAATTGCTAACACTCACGCGATATTTATGGGCACAAAGTTTCAATCGGACATAGAGAAAGAAAGGGGCTTATAGTTTTGCCTCCCAACCTTTTACCTCGAGGGTAATGTCAACAATAATACTTTATGATAACCTACATCTGAGTGGATATATATATATATATATATATATATATCTAAATCTCTCCAACACATAGTGCTTGCCAAAAGAAAAAGTGTAAAAAGGAAAGGTGAAGACCACCATGACTCTTGTATAAAGGTAGAAGATAAAAGTAAAAGATAGGCCCTTCGTAGAGGGAAGCAGAGGTTGTCATGTGCTTTTATGGTTGGATGCACAAAATCTTAATGCAAAAGAACGTCAGTTTATATTGCCGCTTGTGATAAAGAACTTTATTATGCAGTCCGTCGCTTTTATTTCTTCCATATCACAAGTCGTATAAAGCTTATTTTTTCACACTAATAGATCATACATATTTAGAGAGCAATTTTTATTGCTTGCACCGATGAAAACTTACTCGAAGGATCTTACTCAATCCATAGGTAGGTATGGTGGACTCTCATGGCAAAACTGGTTTAAGGGATGTTTGGAAGCACAAGTAGTATCTCTACTTGGTGCAAAGAATTTGGCTAGCATGAGAGGGAAAGGCAAGCTCAACATGTTGGAGGATCCATGACAATATAACTTCTATTCAGATATAAGCAAACATAACTCATTATGTTGACTTCCTTGTCCAACATCAACCTTTTAGCATGTCATATTTTAATGAGTGCTCACAATTACAAAAGATGTCAAAGATATTATATTTATATGTGAAGCCTCTCTTTATTTATTACTTCCTATTAATTGCAACAATGACCAAAACTATGTTTGTCAACTCTCAACAAATTGTATTCATCATACTATTTATATGTGAAGTCATTACTCTCCATAAGATCACTATATGCTCTTTTTATTTATTTTTATTCATTTCTTTTCTTTAATTCCCTCAAGATCATAGCAAGAAAGCAAAGCTTTCAACTCAAAACTACTCTTTATTATATATAACTCACGGGCCCGATTACATAGATAGATCTCAAAGCAAAACTCAAAGCTAGATCATACTAAAAACTTTATTCTACTAAATCAAGATATAACCAAAAGGATCGAACTAAGAAAAACGATAAAGGTAAAGGTGTGATGGTGATACATTACCGGGGCACCTCCCCCAAGCTTGGCAGTTGCCAATGGGAGTGCTCATATGCATGTATTTCTGTCTCTTTCTTCGAAGGTGGTGATGCTGGAGTTGTTGATGATGTAGTGCCACTCTTCGAGCGTAGGAGATACTCCAATCTACGAATGATGCTCTGGAGGGTGATGTTATGCTCTTGCAACAGAATATTTTCACGAGTGAGATATTTATTTTGCACATGAACTATTTCAATGATCTTAAAAGCTTCAATTTCAGTAGGGGTAAGATGATTGTAGTATGGTTGAAGGATGTCTTCTTCTTTCAGTGCCAAAACTTGATCTCCTGCGATCTTCGTGGTTGGTTTCCCCAAGTTCTTCTCTCTTCATCTCTATCTTCATTAGCCAAGCATCATCACCCGCATTGTTGGAGGAGGAGGACAAGATGATGCCTGGTCTTGAAAACTCTGACAGAAAACAACTCAAAACAAAAATAGGGGATTTTGACGTGGTACAGTGGTCAAAACCTTCGGGAGATTATATAGTGAATTTTTACCAATCGAAAGAAGTATTGTGCAAGAAAACAGAGTCTGGAGGGCACACAAGGTGGCCACAAGGCAGGGGGTTAGGGCGCGCCCGCCACCCTTGTGGTCTCCTCGTGCATCTTTCGGACTACTTTTAATTTTCCCAATTTTTTAAATATTCCAAAACGGAGAAAAATTACCATTGGAAACATTTTGGAGTCGGTTTACTTACCGTACCACATACCTATTCCTTTTTGGAGTCTGAAACATTCTGGAAACTATCCCTTATGTACTCCTCCGGTGTTATGGTATTAATAATATTGGTCTCAATATTTATGGGAGTACCTGAGATATAATGTTAGATTCTTTGATCGTTTACCACCTTCGGATTTGTGCCTTCGGCGTTGTTGAACTTGATGGCACCGGAACGATAGACCTCCTCGATAATGTAAGGAGCTTCCCATTTAGAGAGAAGTTTTCCTGCAAAAAAATCTTAAACAAGTGTTGTATAGCAAAACATGATCACCTACATTAAACTCACGCTTTGCATCCTCTTGTCATGCCATCTTTTAACCTTTTCTTTAAACAACTTGGCTTTCTCATAAGCTTGGGTTCTCCATTCATCAAGTGAGCTAATATCAAATAATCTCTTCTCACCGGCAAGTTTGAAATCATAATTGAGCTCTTTGATTGCCCAATAAGCTTTATGTTCTAGTTCGAGAGGTAAGTGACATGCTTTTCCATAAACCATTTTATATGGAGACATACCCATAGGGTTCTTATAAGTAGTTCTATAAGCCCATAATGCATCATCAAGTTTCTTAGACCAATTCTTTCTAGATCTATTATCAATCTTTTGGAAAATCAATTTAATCTCTCTATTGCTCAATTCTACTTGACCACTAGACTGAGGATGATATGGAGATGCAATTCTATGGTTGACATCATATTTAGCAATCATTTTATGGAAAGCACCATGAATAAAAATGTGAACCACCATCAGTCATTAAATATCTAGGGACTCCAAACCTCAGAAAAATAACTTCTTTAAGCATCTTAATAGAAGTGTTATGATCAACACTACTAGTTGGAATAGCTTCTACCCACTTAGTAACGTAATCAACAACAACTAAAATATGTGTATACCCATTAGAGGAAGGAAAAGGTCCCATATAATCAAAGCCCGAAGCATCAAATGGTTCAATAACAAGTGAATAATTCATAGGCATTTCCTAGCGTCTACTAACATTGCCAATTCTATGGCATTCATCACAAGACAAGACATACTTACGAGCATCCTTGAAGAGAGTAGGCTAATAAACCAGATTGTAATACCTTGTGTGCAGTTGTATCTCCAGCATGATGTCCTCCATAAGCCTCGGAGTGGCATTTGCGTAGGATATGTTCCTGTTCATGCTCAGGTACACAACATCTAATAACACCATCTACTCCTTCTGTATAAAGGTGTGGGTCATCCCAAAAGTAATGTCTTAAATCATAGAAAAACCTTTTCTTTTGCTGGTATGTGAAACTAGGTGGTATAAATTTAGCAACAATGTAATTAGCATAATCAACATACCGTGGAGTATTACGAGAAGCATTTATGAATTCTAATTATTCATCAGGAAAACTATCATCAATAGGCATTGGGTCATCAAGAACATTTTCTAACCTAGACAAGTTTTGTGCGACGCGGTTCTCAGCCCCCTTTCTATAAATAATATGCAAATCAAATTCTTGTAACAAGAGAACCCATCTAAGTCTAGGTTTAGCATCTTTATTTTCCATAACATATTTAATAGCAACATGATTAGTGTGAACATTTACATTGGAATCAACAATATAAGATCTAAACTTACCACAAGCAACTACAACTGCTAGAAATTCTTTTTCAGTAGTAGCATAATTTTTCTGGGCACTGTCTAGAGTTTTACTAGCATAATGAATAACATTCAATTTCTTACCAACTCTTTGCCCTAGAATAGCACGAACAACATAATCACTAGCATCGCACATAATTTCAAAGGGTAAATTGTCGGATTTCGGGTTCCGGCAGACCCTTGAGGTTCGAACACTGGGGTGCGTGTGGAGATTTCGCCTCCTACCTACCTGCACCCCTCCGCCTCGCTAAGATATAAACTATGGAAAGAACAACACAAGAGACACAGGGTTTATACTGGTTCGGGCCACCGTCGTGGTGTAATACCCTACTCTAGTGTGTGGTGTGGTGGATTGCCTTTGGGCTGATGATGATGAACAATACAAGGAAGAACAGCCTCGCGAGGGTCTGTTCTTGGCTGGGGGGATGAACTGCTGGGAGGAGTTTAGTCACCTTCTCTCTCTGTCTCTCTCTCTGATCGAAACCCCTCTCTAAAGAGCCTCCTCCTTCGAACCCACTTTTCTCTGTGGGTGGCTGGTCCTATTTATAGAGGCCCTGGTCCTCTTCCATAATATCGAACGGGAAGGGAGCCAACAATGGCGGGCTAATTTAAAGGGGGACAACAAGTATCAGCTATCCTGACAAAAGTAGTCTTCGTCTGCGCAAAGCTCTGGTGATGATGCCGTCTCGGGCTCCATGATGACCTCCGTCTCGTAGTCCTCCTGGTCTTGGTCTCATTGCACCGAAATGGCAACCTTTGCCTGATGCCTCGGTATTCCGCGGCTGCGCTTGCCCCCTTTGCACCAAAGAGGAAAGGAGGACACTGCGCGGGCTGGCACCCGCCTGGCGCCCTTGGTCGTCATGGCTTGCGTCACGGGCACCTCGTGAGGTATCCTGCCTTGGTCTCTCCGCCTCCTCGTGAGCCAGCCTGACGAGGCCGTGCCTGAGGAAGCTCCGGGTCGTCCGCCCCGCGAGGCTTTGTCACACCCTAGCTAGTCCATGCATTAGAGTGTGCATCATGTTTACTTTCATCAGAAACTTGAAATGGGGAAGGCAGAACCCCCAGCACCCCCCTGAAAGCAACTAGGGTTTACTAAAAATAATTTCAATGAACCTGAAATGCCCTTCTAAAATGTTCACCCTCTTTGCCTTGGGTTAGAACCTCTGGGAAAATAGGTGCACATTTTTCTAGGTCAACAGAAGGTCATTGATTTAAATCATAAATATTTGAATTTGGGCATTTAAATGCTATAAAATAATTCAAATGCTCAAATAATTCTGGAAATAAATGTTTGCTGTTAGGAATAATTCCAACAGAGCCCACAATTATTTTCAGGATTTTAGAAAGTGCCTAGGTATTTTTAATAAAGCCCTAAAGCTACAGAAAAATAGAAAAGGAAAACAAAAATCAAAAAAATGGAGAAAGAAGCCACTTGGGCCTTACCAGGCTCGGCCCAGCTGACTGGCCAGCGCCAGTCACCCCCTACCTCGCGCCAGGAGGCAGGGGCGCGTGCTCGCCGCGCGCCGGCCCCGCACCGGGCACCTCCTGCTTCTGCCAACGCTGGGAGGCGCCCAGAGACGCCACGAGACCCCCTCGACCCCCTCTCGTCCTCTCTCACTCTCCCCCTCGTCTCCCTCATCCTCTCCCGCAATGGCCGAGTGCGCCCCTCGCCGCCGATCGCCGTAGTCGCCGCTAGAGACCTCGCCTCGCCCCTCCGACGAGTCCATCAGCTCCGCCTCGACTCCCTCGTCCTCCCCACCGAGCCATGCTTCGCCGGAAGCCCTGCAACGCCGCCTTCGCCCTCGTCTTCAACCTCGGGCATCCGAGATAGCCGGCGACCTCACTTCTTCTCCAGCCCGTCCCCGAGCCCGCTGAGACCACCGCTTCACTCCCCGTGAGCTTCTCCTTCGATCCCCACCTTCCCCTTGCTCGTTTGCGCCCTGTAGCTCCGATTTCCACCGCGGCCGAAGGTCGCCGGTGCCGTGCCTCGTCGCCATCGTGGCCAGGGCCATCGTGGCTTGAAGCCAGGCACACCACCGTGCTCAGCGCAGTCCCAGGCACCTAACGCACCACTCCCCGTGCCTCGCCGTGCCCCATAGCGTCGGATTCAACCACGCCCGAACTCCGGCGACCGCCAAGGTCGTCGCCGGCGTTGTTTCCGGCCACTCCGAGCCCAACCACCACCACCAAACGCCGCGGTTCATCCCCAGCTACCCGTAGCTGCTCTCCGCGCATCAATTGGTGCCCTGTGGGCGATTTCCGCAGCGCGCCACCGCGTCTGGCGTCGCCGGCGGCTAAACGCCAGCAGGTTTTGACCCGCTGACCGGCGAGGTTGACCTGCTGACGTGGGTTGACCTCCCCCCTCTCTCTCACTGACATGCGGGCCCCGCCCGACTAATTACCCTGTTAGTGCTAAGTAAATAGGTTAGTTTAATTAGTATAGCCACTGACTAGTGGGCCCTGCCAGTTAATTAGGCTAACTAAACATAGTTAGTGCACAGAGACACTGACCAGTGGGCCCCACCAGTCAGGTTTGACCTGGCTGGCGCCTTTGACCTGCTGACGTCACCTTGACGCGTTGCTGACGCAGTAATTGATTTTCTGGATTTATTCTTATTCAGGAAATTCCAGAAAATAGTTCAAACTTCAAAAATTCATAGAAATTCAACCATAGCTCCAAATGACATAAATTATATATGAAAAATTATCAGAAAAATTCAATCTATCCATCTGTAATGGTTTCATGCATGACAAACCAAGTTTACCTCGCTGTTTAAGCAGAATAAGGTAATGCACTATAAATGCCATGTTTAATGAGCTAATATTTGAATCTTTGATTCAAATGAGTTCATTCCCTTCTATTTTAGCTTGCATTAGGCCAAGACACAATCATATTGCCATGTCATAGCATGCATCATATTGTTGCATATCGTCATGTGTTGATCATGTTCCGATGTGTTCTTCGTGGTAGGTCCTTCCTCCGAGGATATTCACGAGTATCCAATTGAAGGGCAGTATCCCGCTACCACTCCATCGGGAAAGCAACCCATTGATCATCCCGATACAAATCCATGTTCCCGCTTCTACTCTTGTTTACTGCATTAAGACAGCGCGATTCAAACTCCTGTGTGCTACGGTAGTTGAACCCTTATCCTCTGCATGACCTGTCATTGCCACAGTAACTAGATGAAACCCACTAGCATGTGTAGGAGTTGATTGAGCCATGTTTTGTGATTCCTACCATGCTATGCCTGCTATGCTTAGAGTTGTGTCAGGTCTGGTTCATTCGAGTGATGGGCTAGAGTGAAATGCTTATGTCGGTACTGTGAGGGATGTGATGAACATGTTTTGGTAAAGGTATCGATGAGAGGCCATGTAGGAGTACATGGTGGGTTGTTTCATTGAGACCGTCCCTAAGAACTGAGATCTGTATGCGTGATTTAAGATTCAGCTAATACCACACATTGGGCCCTGAAATATGACCCCGCTTGACTTACTGACCCCTCTCGCCTCTGTCCAGGAGTTGCAACTAGTTTCTGGTATTTGTAGGACATGTGTTGGCGGCCGTGCGTAGCGCTGACCCTAGGGGTGGGCTATGTTGCGGTAGATACACCGTGGCACGGTGTACCGAGTCACCCGTTTGGTGTCTCGGGAACCCTGTTCACATTGTTTGGGGCCGAGGACACCCCGGCCGGATTTCCTTGCGGATGGAACCTGAATAGGCGATAAACCTGGACTAGAGACTTGTGAGGTTAGTTAGGTCGTGGTCTACACCCACGTCAGTTTTCGCTTGAAGTCTGTCGAGCACATGTCATGTGTAGACGCTAAGTGGTGGAAACATGTGTGAAGAAGTACACCCCTGCAGGGTATAAAACTATTCGAATAGCCGCGTCCGCGGTAAAGGACTACTTGGTTGCCTATACAGTTCATAGACAAGTTAATGGTTACTACTAAAAGACTCAAGATAAGTGTGAGTACCGAGGATGGCCCTCTCGTAGGATGACGAGGGAGGATCCCCAGTGGAGTATTGTGTTGGTGAGTAGTGGACTCGTGTGCAAAACTATTTTACTAGAGAGGTTCCGTAGGATAGCTTAGCCAAGATTCAAAGCTGGCTTGCTTCATAACCCCACCACCTTCTTGAGAATAAGCATGTATAGTAGGTTCTGATGTAAGACTTGCTGAGTACCTTTGTACTCATGTTTGCTTATTTATTGTTTTCAGACGACAACACTGCCCCCTTCGATGGGTTTTATGTAGACCTTGACGTCGACGAGTGACTAGCCACCCAGGTGGTGATCCCGGCCATGGAGGGCCCTATGTAGATAGACAGGCTTCGAGAAGCCTTCTTTCTTTTTAGAGTCTGTACTCAGACTAGTTGCTTCCGCATGTGCTTGTATGATTGTATGACTTGAGTGTCGGGTCATGTGACCCCTATCTGTATGACATGTTATGTATGGCTCTCTGGAGCCTTTAAATAAAGTACTTGAGTTGTAGAGTTTTGTTGTGATGCCATGTTGTATGTACTCATATCGGGCATATTGTGTGTATGATTGAAATGCTTGGTATGAGTGGGATCCGACGATCTAGTTGTTTATCCTTGGCAGCCTTTCTTATGGGGAAATGTAGTCTAGTGTTCCTTGAGCCATAGTAGTCCGCTACAGCCCGGTTCACCGGAGTCCTGTTAGCCCAGCACTACTGTTCAGGACACTTGACTGGCCGGCATGTGTTTCACTTCGTCCCTATGTCTGTCCCTTCGGGGAAATGTCACGCAGTGACTTCCGGAGTCCTGTTAGCGCACTGCTACAGCCCGGAATCACTCGTTGATGACCGACATGTCCGATGTGATTCATGTATGCCTGTCTCCATAGGTCTGTGCCGCTTTGGGTTCACGACTAGCCATGTCGGCCCAGGTTCTCTGTCATATGGATGCTAGCAACACTATCATATACGTGAGCCAAAAGGCGCAAACGGTCCCGGGCCATGGTAAGGCGACACCCGTGGGATACCGTGCGTGAGGCCGCAAAGTGATATGAGGTGCTACCGGCTAGATCGATGTGGCTTGGAATCGGGGTCCTGACAGCGTTGGCATCAGAGCCAGACTGCCAGTAGGTTCGTTGAGCCAAACTAGTCGATGTCGAGTCTAGAAATGCTTTAGTTATATGTAGGGGAATTGATTGTGGGAGGGAACATAAGGTTCTTTTACTCCTTTACCTATGCCTCTGATCTGAGTCATTCTCTCCTCATTCAACGTGGGTTAAGGACTAGGTTCTCTTCTTCTATCAGGTTCACGTGTTACTAATCCGTAGTAGCTTATAGGATTATTGTTACGAGTTCCAGTTCAGTTTCTACTATTCTTAGTATGTTGCTAATCGAATCAGAACCTTGATATGATGTTGTTGAGTGGTATTGTGAACTGTTGTGGATGTCTCAAATCTTTTTCTGAGCATTTACAGCCGTTATGCTGTCCAATTTTCCCTAGAAATTCTAATGTCTTTGCATTGTGGTGGTGCTTTCAGATGGCCAACCGTCCTCAAAACCAAGTGGTTCGCCTGACCAGGTGCCTCGACGTGCCCGGTCATACTGCTATGTTAGTCCGGGTCATGATCGAGACGGGTTACCATTGGTATCCTGAATACACTGTCGAAGAGCAGTTCCACGACTTTAATCAAAGCCAGTATTTCTGCACCTTCAGGATATTTCCTTCTTATCCTGGATCTACCGAGCCCCTTCACTGTTCCTATGGACTCGGGGTTACCATTGAGATGGCTGTGCAGGATGCTGCCTATTCCATGATGACCATCATGCGAGTCCGGACTGGCCTGCTTCAGAACACCGACTTCCGTTACATGCTAGCTTCACTTCCGGGAGCGCAAGGGTATCTTTAGGCCATCTATGCCGACTCCACTCAGGAGGACTCATTAACTCGTACCACTGCTGAGATGCTCGAAGATAAGGACCGAGAGAATCGGGCCCTGAGGCTAGAGCTTTTCAATACCCGTGCTGATCATTGGGCCACATTGACTCGGTTTGCACCTACGGTGCAAGCTGGATGTATGGATACAAGGGATCTGTATCCTGTGAGATCAGCTCTGCCAGACATGGTGGATTGGCGTGATGTGGGAGGCATCACCCCACCCCGTGGTCCCCGCAGGCCACCGTTTGTTGGTCCAAGACCTCATCCTAGCCCCTATGGTCCACAGGCTCCTCAGGAGCGTTTGTTTCCGGATGATCACGTTGAACTTCCAGGCTATGGAGGTGACTTCTATGAGGACTACCACGGAGCTGTCTGAGTTAGTAGTAGTACCACTAGTATTGTAGTAGTTGTATCTCCACTGTCCTGCGTGACTTGTGGAATATGACTTTGCGTGTAATCGATTCCGGAGGTGTAGACAAATAATGTATAGGAGCTTGGAATGCCTCCGATGAGATGTAACGTCTTTCATCATAGTTGTACTGTAGCCTGGGCTTGTACTATGTATGATGTGTATGACCGTTGGTATATATATGGCAGTTTTATATTACCATGACATACGGATGAACATCTCTACATTCCATGTTATCCATTACATTCTGCACTCCTTTGCTAAGTTTGAGCCATCCTTGTCTAACCTGTTGTCTTGTTTTCTCCTAGGATGGTCAACACCCGCGGCAACCCTGCTGTCCCGGAGCAGGGGGAAGCCAGTGCAGCTAGAGGTGAAAATCTGCCTCACCCGCCTTCTCTGGCCGAAGTAATGCTGGAGGCGGAAAGAAACAAGCGTGAGACCAACCGCCTGCTGGAGCGGATTGAGCAGAACACTGCACGCCACCCGCGAAATGACTTGGTGTCAATCAATGACTTTATCAAGCTGTACCCACCAAAGTTTAACCATTCCGTCGAGCCCCTCGACGCGGATGACTGGCTTCGCAGCATCACCCACAAGCTACGTTCTGCCAACGTAGCTGAAGCCGACAAGGTTACCTATGCTGCCTATCACCTCGAAGGCCCTGCTATCCTTTGGTGGGAAAACTTCGAAGCTATGCGTCCGGTCGGTCAAATCACTACTTGGGCTGAATTCAGTGAGGCTTTCCGTGAGCATCACATTCCGGAAGGTCTCATGGATTGCAAGAGGGAGGAGTTCTGCAACTTCACCCAAGGAAGACTGACTGTCGATGCTTAGAGTCATGAATTTGGGAATCTGGCGCGTTATGCCCCTGAAGAGGTTTCTACTGACGCCAAGAAGCAGGCAAGGTTCCGCAAGGGACTTAGCCCCGAGCTTCGCCGCGATCTCCGTCTGCACGAGTGCACATCTTTTCAGAAGTTGGTCAATAAAGCTATTAGTGCTGAGACAGGCCAGACTGATTATCACGCTTCACGCAAGCACTCCCGTGATTTTGGCTCTTCATCCGGCTCTGGAGCTCAGAAGCGCCGGGTGTGGATTCCAAGCACGGCACTGCCACCCAGATTCATCCTGAGGCCATCCTTTGAGGCGCCTCATCCCAACTAGCAATTCGCACCGCCCAAGCCCTATGGTGGCCCCGCTGCTAACGCTGCTCCACGCCCCAATGTGGTAACATGCTTCCAGTGTGGAGAGCCGGGTCACTATAGCCGAGAGTGTCCCCAGAACAACAATCCCAATCAATCTGGAAAGTCTGTTGGCCGTGGTAAGCCCGCGGGAAAAACCTTCTACGCCAAGCCGGCCACCACTGCACGTGGCCATGTCAATTATGTTTCAGCCGAGGAGGCTCATGAGGATCCCAACGTCGTCCTTGGTACGCTCCTTGTTAACTGCCATCCAGCATCTGTTCTTTTCGATACGAGAGCATCTCATTCATTCATATCCGAGAACTATGCTCGATTGCATAACACGACATTCTGTGACATGCCCACTTCCATGGTAATTCAAACTCCGGGTTCCAAATGGCAAACTTCTAGGGTAAGCCATGGGAACGAAATTCTTGTCGATAGACTTGTCTTCCTTGCATCCTTAATAGCTCTCAAGTCCTCCGACATAAACATCCTCTTGGGTATGGACTGGATGTCAGCCCATTATGCTAAGATTGATTGTGCCACTAGAACCGTTCAACTTACTCACCCATCGGGCAAGACAGTCAATGTCTTAACTCGAGTGGCCAAGCGCCAGCTTTACTCCCTAAATGCCAACCCTCTTCCAGACCTTGAAGATGTTCCGGTAGTTCGAGACTTTCCGGATGTCTTTCCAGAAGAACTGCCAGGTGTTCCACCTGACAAGGATGTCGAGTTTGTGATAGACCTTGTTCCAGGAACCATTCCAATTTCTAGAAGACCCTATAAGATGGCACCCCTAGAACTAGCCGATCTTAAGAACCAACTCGATGAGTCCTTGAACAAGGGTTTCATCCGTCCTAGTTCCTTTCCTTGGGCTTGCCCCGTCCTCTTCGTCAATAAGAAGGATGGAACAGATCGAATGGTTGTGGATTACCGACCCGTCAACTTGGTCACCATCAAGAACAAATACCCGCTTCCCAGGATCAACGATCTGTATGATCAGCTCGCTGGATCCTCAGTCTTTTCCAAGATGGATTTGAGGTTGGGTTACCATCAAATCAAAATCATAAACAGGGACATTCCCAAAATGGCCTTTGTTACTCGTTATGGCCAATACGAGTACACCGTTATGTCCTTCGGTTTAACCAATGCCCCGGCCACCTTCTCCCGGTTAATGAACTCGGTTTTCATGGAGTACTTGGAAAAATTCGTCGTAGTATACCTCGATGACATACTCATCTACTCCAAGAATGAAGAGGAACATGCCGAACATCTAAGGCTAGTATTGATGAAACTTCGAGAGCATCGCCTTTATGCCAAATTCTCCAAGTGTGAATTTTGGTTGCCAGAAGTGACCTATCTAGGCGATGTAATCTCTGGTAAGGGTATTGCTATCAATCCCGAGCGAGTTCAAGCCGTCCTTGATTGGACTCCACCTGAGACGGTCAAGCAAGTTCGGAGTTTCCTTGGCCTAGTGAGCTATTGTCGCCGCTTCGTCGAAAATTTCTCCAAGGTTGCTAAACCTCTAACTGAACTCCTCAAGAAAGATAAAAAGTTCGAGTGGACTCCACAGTGCGAGGTCATCTTCCAGGAACTGAAGAGACGCGTGACATCTGCCCCCGTACTGGTACCACCAGACTTCTCCAAGGACTTTATTATCTATTGCGACGCCTCGCGACAAGGACTAGGTTGCATACTCATGCAAGATCATCAGGTAATTGCCTATGCTTCACGGCAATTACACCCACATGAGGAAGATTATCCTACACATGATCTAGAGCGTGCAGCTGTAGTCCATGCACTTAAAACCTGACGACATTACCTTCTCGGTAATCGTTGCGAGATCTTCACTGATCACCAAAGTTTGAAATATATCTTCACCCAACCATATTTGAATCTCAAGCAAAGACGTTGGGTCGAGTTGATCTCGGATTACGACTTAGGAATAACTTACACCCCGGGAAAGCCAATGTCATGGCTGATGCACTAAGTCGTAAGTCCTATTGTAACAACCTGATGTTACAACAAAGTCAACCACTTCTCCATGAGGAATTTTGTAAGCTTAATCTTCACATTGTTCCTCGAGGATTCCTATCCACCCTGGTGGCGAAACCTACCCTTATGGATCAAATCATAGCTGCCCAGAAGCGTGATAAGGGCATATCCCGGATTAAGGAAAACATCGTTAGCGGAGTTGCTAAATGATTCTCCATGGATCAGCAAGGTGCTGTCTTCTTCGAGAACCGTCTAGTGGTTCCCAAGAAACAACATCTACGCCAGTTGATCCTTAAGGAAGCTCATGAATCCCCTCTCACCATTCATCCCGGTAGTACCAAAATGTATCAAGACCTACGCTAGAGGTTTTGGTGGACTAGGATGAAGAGGGAAATCGCTCAATACATTGCTAATTGCGACATTTGTCATCGTGTTAAAGCAGAGCATCAACGGCCTGCTGGCACCCTTCAACCTTTGGCTATTCCTGAATGGAAATGGGATAAAATCAGTATGGATTTCATCACTGGGTTTCCCAGGACCAAGAGAGGGAATAATGCCATCTTCGTTGTGATCGACCGACTTTCCAAAGTAGCCCACTTTCTACCTGTTCGTGAGAGTATCACCGCTAGCCAGCTAGCTGATTTATACATCTCCCGAATAGTGCCTCTTCATGGTGTCCCATTGGAAATTAACTCAGACCGTGGGAGTCTCTTCACCTCTCGATTTTGGGAAAGTTTCCAAAATGCTATGGGAACTCATCTCTCCTTTAGCACCGCCTTCCATCCTCAATCAAGTGGTCAAGTAGAGCGAGTCAATCAAATTCTGGAAGATATGCTCCGAGCTTCTGTTATCTCGTTCGGAATGAGTTGGGAGAAATGCCTTCCATTCGCGGAGTTTGCTTATAACAATAGTTATCAAGCCAGCTTGGGCAAAGCTCCTTTTGAAGTTCTCTATGGACGAAAATGTCGAACGCCTCTTAACTGGCCAGAAACCGGGGAAAGACAACTCTTTGGCCCGGATATGATTCAGGAAGCGGAAGAGCAGGTTCACATTATTCGTGAGAAATTGAAAATAGCCCAATCTCGTCAAAAGAGTCAATATGATCGTAAACATAAGCCTATAACTTATGAAGTTGACGAGAAGGCTTACCTTCGGGTTACCCCGTTAAAGGGAACCCATCGTTTCAGTATCAAAGGCAAATTGGCTCCTCGTTACATTGGACCCTTTCGCATTCTTGCCAAACGAGGAGAAGTTTCCTACCAATTGGAACTACCTCCGCATCTTTCCAGAGTTCATGATGTCTTCCACGTTTCACAACTCAGGCGTTGCTTCGCGGATCCTATCCGTGGAGTGGACCACGAAACGCTTGATCTACAAGATAACTTCTCTTATCGGGAATATCCTGTTCGTATCCTTGATCAAGCCGAGCGGACCACTCGATGTCATAATATCAAGTTTCTCAAGGTTCAATGGTCACACCATTCCGAGAAAGAAGCCACTTGGGAAAGGGAGGATCGTCTTCGACTCGAGTACCCCACCTTCTTTCCAGAGGATCCTAAATCTCGGGACGAGATTCTTTTGAGTGGGGGTGAGTTGTCACACCCTAGCTAGTCCATGCATTAGAGTGTGCATCATGTTTACTTTCACCAGAAACTTGAAATGGGGAAGGCAGAACCCCCAGCACCCCGCCCTGAAATCAACTAGGGTTTACTAAAAATAATTTCAATGAACCTGAAATGCCCTTCTAAAATGTTCACCCTCTTTGCCTTGGGTTAGAACCTCTGGGAAAATAGGTGCACATTTTTCTAGGTCAACAGAAGGTCATTGATTTAAATCATAAATATTTGAATTTGGGCATTTAAATGCTATAAAATAATTCAAATGCTCAAATAATTCTGGAAATAAATGTTTGCTGTTAGGAATAATTCCAACAGAGCCCACAATTATTTTCAGGATTTTAGAAAGTGCCTAGGTATTTTTAATAAAGCCCTAAAGCTACAGAAAAATAGAAAAGGAAAACAAAAATCAAAAAAGGGAGAAAGAAGCCACTTGGGCCTTACCTGGCTTGGCCCAGCCGACTGGCCAGCGTCAGTACCCCCTACCTCGTGCCAGGAGGCAGGGGCGCGCGCTCGCCGCGCGCCGGCCACGCGCCGGCCACCTCCTGCTTCTGCCGACGCTGGGAGGCGCCCAGAGACGCCATGAGACCCCCTCGACCCCCTCTCGTCCTCTCTCACTCTCCCCCTCGTCTCCCTCACCCTCTCCCGCAATGGCCGAGTGCGCCCCTCGCCGCCGATCGCCGTAGTCGCCGCTAGAGACCTCCCCCCGCCCCTCCGACGAGTCCATCAGCTCCGCCTCGACTCCCTCGTCCTCCCCACCGAGCCACGCTTCGCCGGAAGCCCTGCAACGCCGCCTTCGCCCTCGTCTTCAACCTCGGGCATCCGAGATTGCCGGCGACCTCACTTCTTCTCCAGCCCGTCCCCGAGCCCGCTGAGACCACCGCTGCACTCCGCGTGAGCTTCTCCTTCGATGTGGCTTGAGGCCAGGCACACCACCGTGCTCAGCGCAGTCCCAGGAACCTAACGCACCACTCCCCGCGCCTCGCCGTGCCCCGTAGCATCGGATTCAACCACGCCCGAACTCCGGCGACCGCCAAGGTCGTCGCCGGCGTCGTTTTCGGCCACCCTGAGCCCAACCACCACCACCAAACGCCGCGGTTCGTCCCCAGCTACCCGTAGCTGCTCTCTGCGCATCAATTGGTGCCCTGTGGGCGATTTCCGCAGCGCGCCACCGCGTCTGGCCTCACCGGCGGCTAAACGCCGGCAGGTTTTGACCCGCGGACCGGCGAGGTTGACCTGCTGACATGGGTTGACCTCCCCCCTCTATCTCACCGACTTGCGGGCCCCGCCCGACTAATTACCCTGTTAGTGCTAACTAAATATGTTAGTTTAATTAGTATAGCCACTGACTAGTGGGCCCTGCCAATTAATTAGGCTAAACAAACGTAGTTAGTGCATAGAGACATTGACCAGTGGGCCCCACCAGTCAGGTTTGACCTGGCTGGCGCCTTTGACCTGCTGACATCACCCTGACGCGTTGCTTATGCAGTAATTGATTTTCTGGATTTATTCTTATTCAGGAAATTCCAGAAAATAGTTCAAACTTCAAAAATTCATAGAAATTCAACCATAGCTCCAAATGAGATAAATTATATATGAAAAATTATCAGAAAAATTCAATCTATCCATCTGTAATGGTTTCATGCATGACAAACCAAGTTTACCTTGCTGTTTAAGCAGAATATGGTAATGCACTATAAATGCCATGTTTAATGAGCTAATATTTGAATCTTTGATTCAAATGAGTTCATCCCCTTCTATTTTAGCTTGCATTAGGCCAAGGCACAATCATATTGCCATGTCACAGCATGCATCATATTGTTGCATATCGTCATGTGTTGATCATGTTCCGATGTGTTCTTCGTGGTAGGTCCTGCCTCCGAGGATATTCACGAGTATCCAACTGAAGGGCAGTATCCCGCTACCACTCCATCAGGCAAGCAACCCATTGATCATCCCGATACAAACCCATGTTCCTGCTTCTACTCTTGTTTACTGCATTAAGACAACGCGATTCAAACTGCTGTGTGCTATGATAGTTGAACCCTTATCCTCTGCATGACCTGTCATTGCCACAGTAACTAGATGAAACCCACTAGCATGTGTAGGAGTTGATTGAGCCATGTTTTGTGATTCCTACTTTGCTATGCCTGCTATGCTTAGAGTTGTATCAGGTCTGGTTCATTCGGGTGATGGGCTAGAGTGAAATGCTTTTGTCGGTACTGTGAGGGATGTGATGAACATGTTTTGGTAAAGGTATCACTGAGAGGCCATGTAGGAGTACATGGTGGGTTGTTTCATTGAGACCGTCCCTAAGAACTGAGATCTGTATGCGTGATTTAAGATTCAGCTACTACCACACATTGGGCCCTGAAATATGACCCCACTCGACTTACTGACCCCTCTCGCCTCTGTCCAGGAGTTGAAACTAGTTTCTGGTATTTGTAGGACATGTGTTGGCGGCCGTGCGTAGCGCTGACCCTAGGGGTGGGCTATGTTGCGGTAGATACACCGTGGCACGGTGTACCGAGTCACCCGTTTGGTGTCTCGGGAACCCTGTTCACATCGTTTGGGGCCGTTGAGGACACCCTAGCCGGATTTCCTTGCGGATGGAACCTGAATAGGCGATAAACCTGGACTAGAGACTTGTGAGGTTAGTTAGGTCGTGGTCTACACCCACGTCAGTTTTCGCTTGAAGTCTGCCGAGCACATGTCGTGTGCAGACGCTAAGTGGTGGAAACATGTGTGACGAAGTACACCCCTGCAGGGTATAAAACTATTCGAATAGCCGCGTCCGCGGTAAAGGACTACTTGGTTGCCTATACAGTTCATAGACAAGTTAATGGTTACTACTAAAAGACTCAAGATAAGTGTGAGTACCGAGGATGGCCCTCTCGTAGGATGACGAGGGAGGATCCCTGGTGGAGTATTGTGTTGGTGAGTAGTGGACTCGTGTGCAAAACTATTTTACTAGAGAGGTTCCGTAGGATAGCTTAGCCAAGATTCAAAGCTGGCTTGCTTCATAACCCCACCACCTTCTTGAGAATAAGCATGAATAGTAGGTTCTGATGCAAGACTTGTTGAGTACCTTTGTACTCATGTTTGCTTATTTATTGTTTTCAGACGACAACACTGCCCCCTCCGATGGGTTTTATGTAGACCTTGACGTCGACGAGTGACTAGCCACCCAGGTGGTGATCCCGGCCATGGAGGGCCCTATGTAGATAGACAGGCTTCGAGAAGCCTTCTTTCTTTTTAGAGTCTGTACTCAGACTAGTTGCTTCCGCATGTGCTTGTATGATTGTATGACTTGAGTGTCGGGTCATGTGACCCCTATCTGTATGACATGTTATGTATGGCTCTCTGGAGCCTTTAAATAAAGTACTTGAGTTGTAGAGTTTTGTTGTGATGCCATGTTGTATGTACTCATATCGGGCATATTGTGTGTATGATTGAAATGCTTGGTATGAGTGGGATCCGACGATCTAGTTGTTTATCCTTGGCAGCCTTTCTTATGGGGAAATGTAGTCTAGTGCTCCTTGAGCCATAGTAGTCCGCTACAGCCCGGTTCACCGGAGTCCTGTTAGCCCAGCACTACTGTTCAGGACACTTGACTGGCCGGCATGTGTTTCACTTCGTCCCTATGTCTGTCCCTTCGGGGAAATGTCACGCGGTGACTTCCGGAGTCCTGTTAGCTCAGTGCTATAGCCCGGAATCCCTCGTTGATGACCGACATGTTCGATGTGATTCATGTATGCCTATCTCCATAGGTCTATGCCGCTTTGGGTTCACGACTAGCCATGTCGGCCCGGGTTCTCTGTCATATGGATGCTAGCGACACTATCATATACGTGAGCCAAAAGGCGCAAACGGTCCCGGGCCATGGTAAGGCGACACCCGTGGGATACCGTGCGTGAGGCCGCAAAGTGATATGAGGTGTTACCGGCTAGATTGATGTGGCTTGGAATCGGGGTCCTGACAGGCTTGCCCCCTCGCGAGGGTCTTGGGTTTGTGTTGGTGAAGATGGGCCGCGCTGGGCCCCCTTTTGAGCCACGCCGCAGGCCACAGGCAGGCAAGTCTGGGGACCCCCGTTCCCAGAATGCTGACAGGTCCTATTTATAGAGGCCCTGGTCCTCTTCCCAAATATCAAGCGGGAAGGGAGCCAACAATGGCGGGCTAATTTTAAGGGGGACAACAAGTATCAGCTATCCTGACAAAATTAGTCTTCGTCTGCGCAAAGCTCTGGTGATGACGCCGTCTCGGGCTCCATGATGACCTCCGTCTTGTAGTCCTCATGGTCTTGGTCTCGTTGCACCGAAATGGCAACCTTTGCCTGATGCCTCGGTACTCCGTGGCTGCGCTTGCCCCCTTTGCACCAAAGAGGAAAGGGAGGACACTACGCGGGCTGGCACCCGCTTGGCGCCCTTGGTCGTCATGGCTTGCGTCACGGGCACCTCGTGAGGTACCCCGCCTTGGTCTCTCCGCCTCCTCGTGAGCCAGCCTGACGAGGCCATGCCCGAGGAAGCTCCGCGTCGTCCGCCCCGCGAGTCTTGGCTCCTCGTGAGGGTCTTGGGTTTGTGTTGGCGAAGATGGGCCGCGCTGGGCCCCCTTTTGAGCCACGCCGCAGGCCGCAGGCAGGCAAGTCTAGGGACCCCCGTTCCCAAAACACCGACAGTAGCCCCCGGTCCCAAGGCGCGCCCGGACTTGGCCGTGCAGGGAGGCGGAAGGGCAAGAGCGAAGCGCCGCGGGCCCTAACAGCCCGCGGCCTTGGGCGCCGCGTGGCAGTTGATTGGACGTGGGCGCCTCCACTTCTCCATGGCGCCTCGGCAACTACACGGATTTGACAAGTCCCTGCATGCAAAGTGGGTCATGATTACCTGTAATTGTGGAGGTCGGCGGTTGGCCTTCGCCGGCCATAAGTACCGAATAGCGCGCGCCCTTCCAGTCCATCCCTCCTTGCTTCTCCTTCTTCCCGATCCTTGCTCCGTCTTGCTGTGATGGCTCCGATCCGCCGGTTCTCGATGGTAGAGAAGGGAAAGGCTCCCCGAGAGGAACCAGACCCACTCCCGCCGAAGAAACGGCTCGTCCCCCGTGGCCCGGACGAGGGGGCCCTTCAGGTGGTGTCGAGGCCTTGGTGCGAGCGGGCGCCGCCGGGGTTCCCGCTTCCATTGTACGCCCACGTCGAGGGCCTCGAAGGAGCTGATGCTGACTGCTACGGCGGCGCCGCCGTCGGCGCCGACGGGTCACGAAGGTGTGGCTCGTCCCCCCTGGGGTCCACACCGAGGGCTCCTCCCAAGAGTTCGTGCTCCACGTCGCCATTCCTCTTCAGTCTTGGATCCGCCTTCCTCCCTTCTTCGCCTCCATCATCCCGCAGGGGGAGCCCCTGGAGCTCTGGCTGCAGCACGCCGGCTGCAGCACCCTCGCGACCGAGGCAGAGGTCGCAGTCGTCGCCCCGGGCAAGGTCTTCATGACTCGGGGCTGGAGAGAGATCGCCCGGGTTTGCAGGACAAGGGGCGTCTTCGTGATCCACTTGGACTATGACGGTGCTTCGGTGATGCTCTTCAAGGTCTTCGATGCGAGCGGGTGCCGGCTGGAGTGCTGCCCCGGGGAAGGTGGCCAGGACCCTGCTGTGACGAGGACTGGGCTCGCCAACCGCTCCCTTGGTGGCTCCTCAGGCGGTGGAGAGGTCGGAGGTTCCAGCGACTCCGGCGAGCCCTTCGCGACTCCGGAGACGAGCGACGACAGCTACGAGCCCCCGAGCCGGCGCCGCTCCTGGAGTAGGGCGGGCTCGTCAGACCGCCGCCGACTCTGATCTGGATGGGGTTGGCGTCGATGCTTGACGGCCCACTGTTGATGATGGCGTCTTTTGTAGGCATGCGCGTAGTTTGCGTCCCTTTCGGATCTGCTCCCTGCGAGGAACCAAAAACGCGTCCCGTGGGGGCTTGTAAGGTGCCTGTGATCCTGTTTTGTTAATATAACCCTTGTCGTAGAATTGCGCGAGTTGCTCATTCCGTCTTAGCTCAGTCCTCCCTTTCGAACCTCACGAGGGCTTGGTGCTCTGCGCCGACAGGTCCCAGTCCCAAGGCGGCTTCAGCCGTCGCTGGTATGCCAGGTCGCGATGCCGTGGTCAAGGCCAGGAGGTGAGCGACCCGGAGTTCGGTAAGAGCCCCTGAGTCGCGATGCTCAGGAGGTCCCGTTTGGCGCCCAAGCAGCCGTCGTTTGGTGAGAAAGGAGAGCGGCGTCGCTAACAAGGGATATCATTAGGTGCGGGGATGGTGCCACGGTAGCTGGCGCTTCCGGGTGATGACTTATCTCGAGGATCAGGGGCCGCTCTCTGGTGTGTCGCCGGGTCCGTGCGTCGGCAGGTGCGAGGTTGCTCGGCGAGGTCCTCGTGTGTCTCTCCCCTCTCGCCTTTGCTCCCCTTTCTGCTCTACGTCCTCGGGTCCCGGCCCTCGAGCGAGTCTCAGCCATCGCTAGTATGCCAGGTCGAGATGCCGTGGTCAAGGCCAGAGGGTGAGGGCTGGAGAGCCAGTAGGAGCCCTGAGTCGCAATGCTCAGGCACCCCCCTTTAACATGCAAGCGGTTCACGCGGATGAGAGCGAAGGAGACACCGCAAGAGTCTCGCCTGATGCAGCTCCTTCAGGAGGTCCTGCAGGTCCATCATAGAAAAAGCAAGGGGTTGCCATGACAATTGACGGTCAGCCGTTGGTTGCTTCCGAGGGGTAGTGAGGCACTAAAGGCTTGACGAGGTGACGCTATGCGGGGCTGCCGCGGCCAGAGCTCAGTCATCCAGGTTTGTCGGCGTTGCAGGGACGGACCCATGCGCAAGCGTCGTGCCGTTTGGGAGCAGCTCCGTTAGTTGGCGTCAGCTGAGCAGGCAACTAGGTAAAACACATTAGCCGCGAAGGAGTGGATTCGTTCAAATAGATGCTGGGAATGCGGACATCACTGGGTCAGGCCCGAGCGACTTGGGGGGTCATGCAGCCCGAGGGGCGCCCCCAACAAGGTAAGCTAACAACATGGAATAAAAAAGGGATACACGCCGCAGGGACGGACCCACGCGGCCTGGGAATAATGCAGCCCTGGGGGGGCGCTCCCAACTGGAAGTGAAACTTGAAAGATGTCACCTGATGACGCTGAAGATGAAGGGGTGTTGGTGTAGCAGACTCGGTGGGCTGCGGAAGCCGATCCTCATGATCCCCCAGGCCCAGGGGCCTCGGGAGGCTCCGGAGGCGCTGGTGGCTCCTCGCGGACCATCTCCATCTCCGCCAGGGCTGCGGAACGCCTGGCCTCTTGTGCCTCCGTGGTGCCCCTCATGAGGTGCTGGTACGTGGCAGCTGCGTTCAGCAAGCCGTAAGGCATGTGAACGTAGCTGTGGGGCGGACCTCCGCAGCGCCCCACTCGCGAGGGCCAGAGGCGCTCCAGGGAGGCGACTCGGTTGAGCCCTGGTATGTCGATGCAGACGCGCAACCCACCATCCTCGCCTGGATGGGGAGCCACTGCTGGTAGGCGGCGGCTGCCTTTCATGACTCTTGAGTCCTGTAGCTCCTGAATGGCCTTGCTGATGAACTCCTAAGGGTCTGGCTTTCCTTGCCTTGCTCCTACTTGAGGGAAACGTGCTTCGAAACACGCCTCCATGTGGTGCCCAAGTGCCTCCCTCGTGACCCTAGCTAGGTCGGCGGCCCTCCAGGGGAGAGCCCCCGAGCCCTGCCTGAGGAGGGCGCCGGGCGCGCTTTCCTATGCGATGGAAGGAGGTTCCCCCTGGGCAGGCACGGGCCCAGAGGGGCCTTCCTCCTGAGTGGTCATGCCGGACAATGTCGTCTTCTTCTTGGGGGCGATCTCGGGAAGCGTCGTGCTTCCGCGATCCGGGTCTTCCAGTGATGCGGCCTGAAAGGCTCGTTCCAGGGAACACACCGCGTCCTTCTCTTCACAGGACACCGTGATGACTCCGCCACTTCCTGGCATCTTGAGGACGTTGTAGCCATGGTGAGTTACGGCCATGAACTTGGCCAGCGCTGGGTACCCAAGGATGGTGTTGTACGGCAGGCGAATTTGAGCGACGTCGAAGTCGATGAGCTCGGTGCGGTAGTTGTCGCGTGCCCCGAAGGTGACAGGGAGGCGGACCTGCCCAATCGGAACCGTGGAGCCGTCGGTGATACCGGAGAAAGGCTTGGTTGGCTGAAGCTGGCTGTAGGGTACTTGGAGATTGTTGAATGTTTCCACGGACAGGATGTTGAGCCTTGCCCCGCCATCGATGAGGGTCTTGGTGACCACTACATTGCTGATGATTGGGGAACAAAGCATCGGGAGGACTCCGGCTGTAGCCGCACACTTGAGCTGATCTGCTGAGCTGAACGTGATGGCGCACGCCGACCACCTGAGAGGGCGCGTGGCTTCGAGCCTGGGGAGGACTGCATTCACCTCGCGGGCGAACTGCTTGAAGATGCGCTGAGAGGCTGGGGCTTGAGCCCCGCCCAAGATGCAGGCGATCGCGCGCGGCTCCTGGAAGCCCCCAGCCCCCTCGTCTTGGTGGCGGTCCTCGTTTCTCCTTGGCTGCGGCGGCAGCGGTGGGAGGCCTGCGTTGCCTTGCGGGCGATCCTCGCGAGGGAGAGAGGCTGATCCCTCCAGCCTCCCTCGCGAGGCTGATCTTGCCAGCGATCCTCGCGAGGTTGATCGCGCCACCCTTGGCGCGGGCCACGGTCTTCCCAGCGTCCTGCGTTCCTTCCTCCTCCTCGACCGTAGCCCCGGTCACCGCGGTCGGGACGACGGCCCATCGTTCCTTCTCGCACGGCTCGGAGTTCTTGACATTCGTTGGTGTTGTGGGTGTGGAGGTCGTGGTACACACAGTACCGGCTGCCCTTGGAAGGTTCGGGCTGATCTCTGCCCCGCTTGGTGTGTGGTTTTGCTGCAAGCACGGCAGCCCCCTTGCGCTTCACATCCTTGGCCTTGGGCTTCTTCTCTTCTGGGTCTGCGGCAGGCAGCTCGAGGAGGGAGAGATGCCCTTCCTCAGCCCTGGCGCACTTGTTTGCCAAGTTGAACAGCTCCAAGGAAGTGCACAGGTCTTCATGCATCGCCAGCTCCTCCTTCATCTTGACGTCGCGCACGCCGTCGGAGAAGGCCGAGATGATGGCCTCTTCAGTCACCTTGGGAATCTTGAGGCGTGCGTTGCTGAAGCGCTGGATGTACTTCTGCAGGGTCTCCCCGGGCTATTGCTTGATGCGGCGCATGTTGCTCACGGCAGGTGGCCGGTCGCGAGTGCCTTGGAAGTTGGCGATGAAGCGGGTGCGCATCTCTTCCCAAGAGGAGATTGTGCGTGGAGCCAGGTTCAGGAGCCAGGTGCGGGCCCCGTCCTTGAGTGCCATGGGGAACTAGTTCGCCATGACCTTCTCGTCTCCGTTGGCAGCTTCGATGCCCAGCTCGTAGAGCTGGAGGAACTCCGCAGGGTTGGCCGTGCCATCGTAGCGAGGAGGCAGGTCTGGCTTGAACTTGTCGGGCCACGCGATGCTGCATAGTTCGGTGGTGAAGGCGCGGCAGCCTGCTGTGGCCACGGGAGGCCTTGGGTGACGGAGAGCTTGGTCTTGCATGTCCCCACGCACTGCAGCTGAGAGCAGCGCAGGGTCTTGACGAGCAGGAGCAGGAGGATGGTCGCGACGCGCTGGAGCAGGGAGCGCCCGGGCAGCTTCTTGCGAGCGAGGGACTTCTAGGCAGCTCTGTTCTTGCCGCGCTGGCACCTGACGGAGCGGGTTCCGCCCAGGGGCCACGCGCCTTGGAGCCATGGTGCCTTCTTGAGGAGGAGGCGGCCGGGGCGCCGCCGGACCTTCATCGCCCGCGCGGGGCGGGGTTCGGTGCAGCGGAACGGACGGCGCAGGAGAGCCCCCTGCGGCGCGGACGAGCTCGGCGACGCGGTCGAGCCATTCTTCATAGACGTTGTCGACGGTACGGTAGCGCAGGAGCTCGTTCGCCGCGATGGGTGCAGCCCGAGCCTCCATGGGCGCGCGGAGCGCGCGGGACGAAGATCCAGCTGGGGTGAGCGAGGGAGTTGCGGTGCGGCCGTCTTGCCGCACGGACGGATGCTGAGACGATGCTTGCTGCTCGTCCCCCGCCGGGCCGGTGGCGGCGTTGACGGCAGGTGATGGGTAATGACGAGGACGCCCGCCGACAGGGGCCATCTGGGCGACGAGGGAAGCGATGGCGGCCCGGCGCTCCGCGCGGGCCCGACGAGCGTCAGACATGGGCGCGATGGTCGGAGGAGAACTGGGCGGTGGAAGACGAATTCCGGCGCACCCCTACCTGGCGCGCCAAATGTTGGATTTCGGGTTCCGGCAGACCCTTGAGGTTCGAACACTGGGGTGCGCGTGGAGATTTCGCCTCCTACCTACCTGCACCCCTCCGCCTCGCTAAGATCTAAACTATGGAAAGAACAACACAAGAGACACAGGGTTTATACTGGTTCGGGCCACTGTTGTGGTGTAATACCCTACTCCAGTGTGTGGTGTGGTGGATTGCCTCTTGGGCTGATGATGATGAACAATACAAGGAAGAATAGCCTCGCGAGGGTCTGTTCTTGGCTGGGGGGATGAACTGCTGGGAGGAGTTTAGTCACCTTTATCTATCTCTCTCTCTGATCGAAACCCCTCTCTAAAGAGCCTCCTCCTTCGAACCCCCTTTTCTCTGTGGGTGGCTGGTCCTATTTATAGAGGCCCTGGTCCTCTTCACAAATATCGAGCGGGAAGGGAGCCAACAACGGCGGGCTAATTTGAAGGGGGACAGCAAGTATCAGCTATCCTGACAAAAGTAGTCTTCGTGTGCGCAAAGCTCTGGTGATGACGCCGTCTCGGGCTCCACGATGACCTCCGTCTTGTAGTCCTCATGGTCTTGGTCTCGTTGCACCAAAATGGCAACCTTTGCCTGATGCCTCGGTACTCCGCGGCTGCGCTTGCCCCCTTTGCACCAAAGAGGAAAGGGAGGACACTGCGCGGGCTGGCACCCGCCTGGCGCCCTTGGTCGTCATGGCTTGCGTCACGGGCACCTCGTGAGGTACCCCGCCTTGGTCTCTCCGCCTCCTCGTGAGCCAGCCTGACGAGGCCGTGCCTGAGGAAGCTCCGCGTCGTCCGCCCCGCGAGGCTTGGCCCCTCGCGAGGGTCTTGGGTTTGTGTTGGTGAAGATGGGCCGCGCTGGGCCCCCTTTTGAGCCACGCCACAGGCCGCAGGCAGGCAAGTCTGGGGACCCCCGTTCCCAGAACGCCGACATAAATTCCAATCAGGTGGTTGAACAATAGGTGCAGAAATCAAGGCTTTCTTAAGTATTTCAAATGGTTCCACACATTCATCATCAAAAACAAAAGGAACATCTTTTATCAAGAGATTAGTGAGAGGCCTAGAATTTTAGAGAAATCTTTAATAAACCTCCTATATAAACTAGCATGACTAAGGAAACTTCTTATACAATTGATATCTTTAGGACACATCATCTTTTCAATAGCATCTATTTTAGCTTTATCAACTTCAATACCTCTTTCAGAAATTTCATGCCCCAAGACAATACCTTCATTAACCATAAAGTGACACTTCTCCCAATTCAAGACGAGATTAGTTTCTTCACATCTCTGCAAAACTCGATCAAGGTTGCTTAAGCGATCATCAAAAGAAGTTCCGTAAACCGAGAAATCATCCATGAAAACCTCAACAATCTTTTCATGAAAGTCAGAGAATATATCAGACATACATCTTTGAAAGGTAGCAGGTGCATTACATAAACCAAAAGGCATATGTCTATAAGTAATAGTACCGAAAGGGCAAGTAAAAGTGGTCTTTTCTTGGTCCTCTTTTGACACAGGTATTTGAGAGAAACCAGAATAACCATCTAGAAAGCAAAAATGTGTATGTTTGGATTTTTCTAGCATTTGATCAATAAAAGGTAGAGGGTAATGATCTTTTCTAGTAGCTTCACTTAATTTGCAAAAATCAATTACCATTCTATAACCTGTAACAATTCTTTGTGGACTCAATTCATTCTTATCATTAGGAACAACAGTAATACCTCCCTTCTTAGGGACACAATGAACTAGACTTACCCACCTACTATCAGCAATAGGATAAATTGTACTTGCCTCCAGAAGCTTTAGTATTTTATTTCTTACCACTTCCTTCATCTTGGGATTTAACCGTTGTTGGTGATGAACAACTGGTTTAGCATCAGGATCCAAATTAATCTTGTGCTGACATAGAGTGGGACTAATGCCCTTAAGATCATCAAGAGTATATCCAATAGCTGGATGGTGCTTCTTCAGAGTTTTCAATAATTTATTTTCTTCATGCTCTTAAAGGTTAGCACTAATAATAACATGATATATCTTATTTTCATCAAGATAAGCATATTTCAAAGTATCAGGTAATTGTTTAATCTCAAACACGGGGTCACCCTTGGGTGGAGGGGGATCCCCAAGGATTTCAACATGGAAATTGTGTTTCAAAACAGGCCCTTGATTAAATAATATTTCATCTAATTCCTTTCTTTCATTCATAAACATAACATTTACATGGTCTAGCAAATATTGTTCTAAAGGATCAGTAGGAGGCACGACAATAGAAGCAAGACCAATAATTTCATCCTTACTAGGCAATTCTTTATCATGGGGTTATCTATGAAATTTAAAGAATTAAAATCATGGGACATATCCCCAAAACTTACAGTAACAATTTCCTTCTCATAGTCTATCTTAGCATTAACAGTATTCAAGAAATGTCTACCAAATATAATGGGACAAAGATCATCTTGTGGGTAAGCAAGAAAAAGAAAACCAGTAGGGTATTTCATTTTCCCACAGAAGACTTCAACATTTCTAACAATCCAATTGGTGATATAGTATCTCTATTGGCAAGCTTAATAGTAACATCAATATCTTCTATCTCAGCACGTGCAATATCGCTTATAATTTCTCTATATAAAGTAAAAGGAATTGCACTCACACTAGCACCCACATCACATAAGCCATGATAACAGTGATCTCCAATTTTAACAGGAACAACAGGCATGCCAACCACATGTCTATGTTTATCATTAGTTTCTGGTTTAGCAATTCTAGCAGCTTCATCATAGAAAGAAATAACATGCCCATCAATATTATCAAGAGATCTTTAACCATAGCAATACTAGGTTCAACTTTAATTTTTCAGGGGGTGTAGGTGTTCTAGTGTAACTCTTACAAACCACAGTTGAAGCTTTAGCATGATCCTTTATTCTAATAGGAAAAGGTAGTTTCTCAATATAAGTAGTAGGAACAATATGATCAACATTATAAGTAATAGTTCCTTCTTCAACTTTAATAGGTTCTAATACTTTCACATCAATGGGAGATCAACATGAGTAGCGAAAGATTCATAGAAAGAAGCTACTATCTCAGAGTCAAGTCCATATTTAGTGCTAAAATCACAAAAAGCATTGGTGTCCATGAAAGATTTAACATAATCAAACTTAAGGTTTATACCTGACTCCTTACCTTCATCGAGTTCCCAATCTTTAGAGTTGCATTTTATTCTTTCCAATAAATCTCATTTTACTTCAATATCTTTCTTCATAAAAGAACTAGTATAAGAAGTACCGAGCATGGATTGATCATTACGAGAAAGCCAAGCATAAAAATTCTGGATAATAATTTCTCTTGAGAGCTCATGATTGGGGCATGAATATAACATTGACTTAAGCCTCCCCAAGCTTGAGCGATACTTTCTCCTTCACGAGGCCAAAAATTATATATATATAGTTTCGATCACGATGAACCAGATGCATAGGATAAAACTTCTGATGAAATTCCAATTTCAATTGGTTGTAGTTCCATGATCCAATATCATCACATAGCCTATACCATGCCAATTATTTTCCCTTCAAAGATAAAGGGAAGATCTTATTCTTGACATCATCCTCAGGCAAACTGGAAGCTTAAATAATCCACAAACTTCATCCACATAGATTAGGTGCATATCAGGATGTAAGGTTCCATCTCCTGCATAAGGATTAGCTAGTAGTTTCTCTATCATACCCGAAGGAATTTCATATTAAATATTTTTAGTAGGCGTAGTAGGTTGAGGGGAAACTCTTTGCTCTTCCGGTCGGGGTGAAGATACCCCAAACTAACCCCTCAAAGGATTATTCTCCATAGTAACAAGTGACGGTAAATTTCAGCACACTATACAAATGTTTCCTTACCAAAGGCGATTCACTCCCCGCAATGGCGCCAGAAAAGAGTCCTTTCGATAAGTAAGAGTGTCGAACCTAACGAGGAGCAGAAGGAAATGACAAGCGGTTTTCAGCAAGGTATTCTGTGCCAGCACTGAAATTATTGGTAACATATATTTGTGTGATAAGATAATTCATAACGGGTAACAAGTAACAAAAGTAACTAAGGTGCAGCAAGGTGGCCCAATCCTTTTTTAGCAAAGGACAAGCCTGGACGAACTCTTATATAAATCAAAGCGTTCCCGAGGACACATGGGAATTACTGTCAAGCTAGTTTTCATCATGCTCATATGATTTGCATTCGTTAGTTTGATAATCTGATATGTGGGTGGACCGGTGCTTGGGTGCTGCCCTTCCTTGGACAAGCCTCCCACTTATGATCAACCCCTCTCGCAAGCATCCACAACTAGGAAAGAAGAATTAAGATAAATCTAACCATAGCATGAAACATATGGATCCAAATCAGCCCCTTACGAAGCAACACATAAACTAGGGTTTAAGCTTCTGTCACTCTAGCAACCCATCATCTAATTATTATTTCCCAATGCCTTCCCCTAGGCCCAAATCATGGGGAAGTTTCATGTAGTCGACGTTCACATAACACCACTAGAGGAAAGACAACATACATCTCATCAAAATATCGAACGAATACCAAATGCACATGATTACTTATAACAAGACTTGTCCCATGTCCTCAGGAATAAACGTAACTACTCACAAAGCATGTTCATGTTCATAATCAGAGAAGTATTAATTATCATTAAGGATCTGAACATATGATCTTTCACCGAGTAAACCAACTAGCATCAACTACAAGGAGTAATCAACACTACTAGCAACCCACAGGTACCAATCTGAAGTTTTCAGACGAAGATCGAATACAAGAGATGTACTAGGGTTTGAGAGGAGATGGTGCTGGTGAAGATGTTGATGGAGATTGACCCCCTCTCAATTAGATGATCATTGGTGATGATGATGGCTTCGATTTCCCCCTTTGGGAGGGAAGTTTCCCCGGCAGAACAACTCTGCCAGAGCCCTAGATTGGTTCTGCCCAAGTTCCACCTCGAGACGGCGGCGCTTCATCCCGAAAGCTTCCTGTTGATTTTTTCCAGGTCAAAATACACCATATAGCACAAGATGGGCATTGGGGGCCTGCCAGGTGGCCCACAAGGCAGGGGGCGCGCCTAGGGGGTAGGTCGCCCCCCACCCTTGTGGATGGCTGGTGGCCCCCCTCTGGTGCTTTATTCGCCCAATATTTTATATATATTTCAAAATAATTCTCCATGAAGTTTTAGACTATTGGAGTTGTGCAGAATAGGTCTCTAATATTTTCTCCTTTTCTAGTCCAGAATTCCAGCTGCCAACATTCTCCCTATAGATGTAAACCTTATAAAATAAGAGAGAAAAGGCATAAGTATTGTGATATAATGTGTAATAACAACCCATAATGCAATAACTATCAATATAAAAGCATGATGAAAAATGGATGTATCAGGAGGCTTTGGAAAGAATATGTACGTCATGCTGGAAGGTACCCCTCTTTGGTCGAGTAAATTTCTACGAGCTTTGAGAGTAATAGCATAGTTAACCACTTCTTTCTCCCTTGTGTAGAGTTATGCCAGAACTTCGAAGAGGAGACAGATTAGATCGAGATGAGCTTAGACCCCACCAAGTCACTTGTGAAGGATGCAATGGCTCTGAACATGTTGTGCCTTGAAGCTCGTCTCGAAGGTGTTCAAGGATATATCACTCGCTTGAGGGCTGTGTTGGCAAAGATCAACAAGGAGCTGTGGCCTGAGGATACAATTCAGAATGACCTCAAGTCAATGATGAATCGGCTTAATGATATCCCAGGTCGGGTGCAAGCATGGAAGAAATCTGCCGCCCGCTGCAGAGTTGACATGGCGCTCTCGCTCGTCCGAGTCCATAGCAAAGATGCCAAGAAAGGTAAACTGAAGGATCTCTAGGTGGCAAACATGAAGAAGCTCCAGTTTCAATCCTTCATGGAGACTTTCATCGAGGAAGCCACTCGCATAGCCGACGACATTGACCTGGACACCTTCGTCGAGCCTGTGAGCCCCCCCTTAAGAGTGAAGAAAAACTTAATGATCTGAACTTATTTGCCTTAGAATGCCGAGTGATCTTGTAACCATTAAACTCATTTGGGTCTGTCGCCTGAGTACTTTTGCTTGCTTTCTGAACTTGACAGGTTTATCCAAATATTGCTTTCCAGTTTATAGCGTGCTTTGGGTAAATGGATTTTTAACTTAGGCGAAACTGGTTTGTGGCTAAGCCCCGAGTGGGAGGGATGTCTCCACTCAGAGTAGATTTTTAACTTAGGCGAAACTGCTTCACGCCTTAGCCCCCGAGTGGGAGGGATGCTCTCCACTCGATGTAGATTTTTAACTTAGGCGAAACTGGTTCACGGCTAAGCCCCCGAGTGAGAGGGATGCTCTCCACTTGGAGTAGATTTTTAACTTAGGCAAAACTGGTTTGCGGCTAAGCCCTCGAGTGGGAGGGATGCTCTCCACTCGAAGTAGATTTTTAACTTAGGCGAAACTAGTTTGTGGCTAAGCCCCTGAGTGTGAGGGATGCTCTCCACTCGGAGTAGATTTTTAACTTAGGTGAAACTGGTTCGTGGCTAAGCCCTGAGTGGGAGGGATTCTCTCCATTCAGAGTAGATTTTTAACTTAGGCAAAACTGGTTCGCGGCTAAGCCTCCAAGTGGGCGGGATGCTCTCCACTTGGAGTATATTTTTAACTTAGGCAAAAATGGTTCGTGGCTAAGCCCCCGAGTGGGAGGGATGCTCTCCACTCGGAGTAAATTTTTAACTTAGGCGAAACTGGTTTGCGGCTAAGCTCTCAAGTGGGAGGGACGCTCTGCACTCGGAGTAGATTATTAACTTAGGAGAAACTAGTTCGCAGCTAAGCCTCTGAGCGGGAGGGATGCTCTTCGCTTGGAGTAGACTTTTAACTTACGTGAGTGGGAGGCGACTAAGCTACCCACTGAGGGCTCAGAACATACATTAGTACAAGTGAAATTATTGGGAGACCACGGAGGTCCTGTCTTTAACTGAGCAAATATCTCATACAGTACTTTTTATTATATCTTAACCACTCAGATGTGAAGTGTAGAATCGGCGGAGAAGATCTGCGTTCCAGGAGCGCGGCTCATCAATCTTCTTCACGAGGTTGTAGAGGTGGTAGGATCCATTATGTAACACCTTGGTGACGACGAAGGGGCCTTCTCACGTGGGGGTGAGTTTGTGAGGTCGCTGTTGATCCACTCGGAGCACAAGATCTCCTTCTTGAAACACTTGACCTTTGACGTTCCTGGCATGGAAACGACGAAGGTCTTGCTGGTAAACAGTCGACCGTATCAGGGCGATCTCCCATTCCTCCTCCAAGAGATCAATGATGTCTTGACACGCTTGCCCTGCCTCAGTTTCTGAATAGAGTTCCACTCGAGGTGCATTATGGAAGAGATCGCTAGGCAACACGGCTTCAACTCCATACACCTTGAAGAAAGGAGTGCAGCAGGTTGACCGGTTTGGAGTTGTCCTTAAACCCCCATAGAACGGATGACAGTTCAGTCACCCAGGCTCTAGCCACATGCTCAAGGTCACGCATGAGTTAGGGCTTCAATCCTTGAAGGATAAGGCCATTCGCCCTCTTAGTTTGACGATTCGACTGCAGGTGCACAACTAATGCGTTGTAACACCCACAATGCGGCTATATCTCCCATGTGTCGGGGCACAACTTAGAGGCATAGCCGCATGGTATTTTTATCGCAAGAGGGGTAATCTTCACACAATCCCATGTACTGAATAAGAAAGGGATAAAGAGTTGGCTTACAATCGCCACTTCACACAATACATAAATAATTCACACACCATCCAAATACACTCAAAGACCAACTATGGCCAAATACGAATAAAAAGGAAGATACACCCCAAATGCTAGATCCCCGATCGTCCCAACTAGGCTCAACTACTGATCATCAGGAAATGAAACGTAGTAACGACCCAGATCCTCGTCAAACTCCCACTTGAGTTCGGTAGCATCACTTGCACTGGTATCCTCGACACTTGCAACTATTTGGAAGTATCTGTGAGTTACGAGGACTCAACAATCTCACACCCGCGAGATCAAGCCTATTTAAGCCTATGGGTAGGAGAAGGTAGTGAGGTGGAGCTGTAGCAAGCACTAAGCATATATGGTGGCTAACATACGCAAATAAGAGTGGGAAGAGAAGCAACACAATGGTCGAGAAGCTAGAAGTAATCAAGAAGTGATCCTGAAGCTACTTACGTTCAAGCATAACACGAGACCGTGTTCACTTCTCGGTCCCCGCCGAAAAGAGACCAGCACGGCTACACACGCGGTTGATGCATTTTAATTAAGTCAAGTGTCAAGTTCTCTGCAACCATATATTAACAAATTCCCATCTTTCACATAACCGCGGGCACAGCTCTTGAAAGTTTATCCCCTGCAGGGGTGTCCCAACTTGCCCATCACAAGCTCTCACGGTCAACGAAGGATATTCCTTCTCCCGGAAAGACCCGATCAGTCTCGGAATCCCGGTTACAAGACATTTCGACAATGGTAAAACAAGACCAGCAAAGCCACCCGACTATGCTGACAAATCCCGATAGGAGCTGCACATATCTCGTTCTCAGGGCACACCAGATGAGACAAGCTACGAGTAAAACCAGCCCTCGAGTTTCCCCAAGGTGGCCCCATAGGCGGCTCGGTTCAGTCCAACACTAAGAGGAGCACTGGCCCGGGGGGGGGGGTGTTTGTCGGATTTTGGGTTCCGGCAGACCCTTAAGGTTCAAACACTGGGGTGCGCGCGGAAACCTCGCCTTCAACCCCTCCGTCTCGATGGGATCTAAACTACCAAATGAACTGCATGAAAGACACAAGATTTATACTGGTTCGGGCCACCAATGTGGTGTAATACCCTACTCCAGTGTGTGGTTTGTGGATTGCCTCCTGGGGCTGGTGAGGATGAACAATACAAGGAAGAACAGCCTCGCGAGGGTCTGTTCTTGGCTGGGGTGACGAACTGCTGGAGGAGCTCAATCACCTCTCTCTCTCTCTCTCTCGCTCGCTCTCTCTCTCTCTCTCTCTCTCTCTCTCTCCAAAACCCGAACCGATGAACCGAACCCCTTGCTATGTGGGTAGCTAGTCCTATTTATAGAGGCCCTGGTCCTCTTCCCAAATATTGAGCGGGAAGGGATCCAACAATTGCGGGCTAATTTGAAGGGGGACAGCGAGTACGTCTATCCTGACAAAAGCAGTCTTCGCCTCCCAAAGGCTCTGGTGGTGACGCCGGGCTGGGCTCCATGGTGACCTCCGTCTCGTAGTCCTCCTGGTCTTGGTCTCGTTGCACCGAAGTGGCAACCTTTGCCTGATGCCTCGGTACTCCGCGGATATGCTTGTCCCCTTTGCACCAAAGAGGAAAGAAGGACGCTGCACGCGCTGGCACCCGCCTGGTGCCTCGAGTCGTCATGGCTTGCGTCATGGGCACCTCGCAAGGTACCCCGCCTTGAACTCTCCGCCTCCTCGCGAGCTAGCCCAAGGATGCGCCGTATCGTCCGCCTCGCGAGGCTTGGCCCCTCGCAAGGGTCTTGAGCCTCGTGTTGATGAAGATGGGCCGCGCTGGGCCCCCACTTGAACCACGCCGCAGGCCGCAGGCAGGCAAGTCTGGGGACCCCCGTTCCCAGAACGCCGACAGTAGCCCCCGGGCCCAAGGCGCGCATGGACTTGGCCGTGCCGAGAAGTGAAAGGGCAAGGGCGAAGCGCCGCGGGCCCTGACAGCCTGCGGCCTTGGACGCCGCGTGGCGGTTGATTGGACGTGGCGTCTCCGCTTCCCCACGACGCCTTGGTGATCGTGCGAGTCGGACAAGTCCCTGCATGCAGAACGTGTCATGATTACCTGTGATCGTGGAGACCGGCGGTTGGCCTTCGCCGGCTATAAGTACGGCACCGTGCGTGCCCGTCCAGTCCATCTCTTCTTGCTCTCTCCTTCGCCTCAGTTCTTGCCCCGTCTTGGTGTGATGGCTCCATCGAGGAGGTACTCGGCCGCAGAGAAGGGGAAGGCCCTCCAGGTCAGTCCTGCCTCTCCCCCACCCAAGCGTGGTCGCGGGCGCCCTCGTAAGCACCCGGTGGCCGCCCCGGAAGCTTCCAGCTGCCATGGGGGGGGGCTCCCAGCGCGGCGTCGGGCAAGCCGCCGCAGCCGGAGGGTGCGCCTGGGTTGCGCGCTCCCCCAGGCCGCGCTTTCGCACCGTGTAGGCGCCGCCGGAGTTCGTCGTCTGGTCGGCGGAGCCGGCTCGCGCCCGGCTCCCGCTCCCTCGCTTCCTCCTTGGCCAACTCTCGGTCGGCGCTCCTGGTGGCCTCTGGCTCCAGGCGGAGGGCTGCTACAGTAGGTCCTCGTGGGTCGCGCTGGAGGTCTCCACCAGCGAGGGCTTGGCCCTCACTCGTGGCTGGCAGGCGTTCGCCCGCGCTCGCGGCCTGGAGCGTCGGTGCACTCTGCACTTCAGGTTCGACGGTGACGCCACCCTCTACGTGAGGGTGTTTGGGGAAGATGGTCGTCGCGCGGGGTGCTGCCCTGAGGACGATGACCGCGTCCGTGGGCCCCGCTCCGATGGTGATGGGGGAGATAGCGCCCGAGCGGGCGGCGGCGTCCGCGACTCCCCCAGCTTCGTCAGCTCTTCCTCAAGCGACTCCTCTAGCGGTGGCAGCAGTCCTCCCCCGCGCCGTCGAGTTTGCCCAGGAGGTGGTGGTTCGTCCGCCCTCCGTCGTGCCCCGGTGAAGCGCGAGAGGGAGTCCGCCTGAGGCCCTGAGGCAGCCTGTGTCGCCGCCACGGGCCGATGCGAGGGGGGGCTGCGCCAGGCTCGTCTTTTTCCTTTCTCTTTTGTTCCCTGTGTAAGACATAACAGCTGCATGGAGCCCCCTTGGGGCGTGTTGGGGAATGTTGCCGCTTTAGCTATTACCTTGATCTCATTTTTGTACTTCTTGATCTCCCGCCTGTGCGTAGATAGCTTTCGGCCCCTGCCGGGGGAGTGGGGTGACCGACCCAGGCCCTGTGTGCGCATCGCGGTACCCGAGAGGCACGGACTAGGAGGGGTGCTCCTGTAATGCGCCAGGGTCGTGAAACCCTCCTGTTGCTAGGGCAGAAACCCTCGCGAGGGCGTCTGAGCGCCATCCCTCATGAGGTTGTTCATGAGAGAAACCAAAGCGTGGGGCAAAAATCGACGAACCACAAATCAGCAACAGCGATAACTTTAATAAGACTCCAAATGCAAACAAACACGTCAACTGCGGAAAGCAAATGAAAAAGCCGCATCCGGCACCTAATCTAGTCTTCGACGTCTTCTCACCAGCGCGGAGCTAAGTGCTGCCACTGGGCGTGGGAGGGAGCCCCAGGGCCTGAGGCCGGCGCTCCTGAGACTCCGGGGCGTGTACAGCCCCACTCATTATTACGTGAGAGTGTCACGGGGCAGCGAGCTTCACAGGCATTGGCCTTGCTTCACAGGCTCCGGGCCTTTCCAAAGGAGATGATCTTCACAGGCACTCGCCTTGCTTCACAGGCTCCGGGCTTTTCCAAAAGAGATGATCTTCACAGGCACTCGCCTTGCTTCACAGGCTCCGGGCCTTTCCAAAAGAGATGATCTTCACAGGCACTCGCCTTGCTTCACAAGCTCCGGGTCTTTCCAAAAGAGATGATCTTCACAGGCACTCGCCTAGCTTCACAGGCTCCGGGCCTTTCCAAAAGAGATGATCTTCACAGGCACTCGCCTTGCTTCATAGGCTCCGGGCCTTTCCAAAAGAGATGATCTTCATAGGCACTCGCCTTGCTTCACAGGCTCCGGGCCTTTCCAAAAGAGATGATCTTCACAGGCACTCGCCTTGCTTCACAGGCTCCGGGCCTTTTCTAGGGGTAGAACCTCCGGAGGTGCTGGATGTTCCACGCGTTCTGGACCGGCACTCCCTCCTGAGTCTCCAAGCGCGCGGAGCCGGGCCTGGAAACATGAACAACCTTGAACGGGCCCTCCCACATGGGAGAGAGCTTGTGCAATCCCTCCCTGGAGAGGACCCGCCTAAGCATGAGGTCTCCTACCTCGAGGGTCCTGGGGCGGATGTTGCGGCAGTGGTATCGCCGCAGCGCTTGCTGATACCTCGCCGCCCGCAGTGCGGCCTCCCAGCGGCGTTCCTCTCCCAAAACAAGGTCCGTCCCCCGCATGGCGCCCTGCTGCGCCTCGTCGAACGCCAGGACCCGCATGACTGCCTCCGCTCCATAGACCAGGAAGAATGGGGTCTCTCCAGTCGGCTTGGTCGCGGTGGTGCAGATGGACCACAGCACGGATTGAAGCTCGTCGTACCAACCTCGGCCGCAGGCCTCCAGCTTCTTCTTGAACGTCCTGGTCTTGAGGCCTCTCAGGACCTCTGCGTTGGCTCGCTCGGCCTGGCCGTTGGTTCGAGGGTGCGCCACTAAAGCGTAGCATATCTGCGTTCCAAGGTTAGCACAGTATGTTTTGAAGAGGTTACTGGTGAACTGCGAACCGTTGTCTGTGATGATGCGGTTCGGCACCCCGAACCGGCTCACGATGCCCCTAATGAACTTGACCGCGGAGTCCGCAGGGATGGTGCGGACGGCCTCCGCTTCAGCCCACTTGGTGAACTTGTCCACGGCGACGTAGAGGTAGCGGTAGCCCCCTGGCGCTCGAGGAAACGGGCCCAGGATGTCCAGCCCCCAGACTGCGAATGGCCATGAAAGGGGTATAGTCTGTAGGCCTCCGGCCGGCGGTTGGATTTGCTTGGCGTGGAACTGGCAGGCCTCACAAGCTTTCACCAGCTCAACGGCGTCATTAAGTGCGGTAGGCCAATAAAACCCACTGCGGAACGCCTTGCCGACGAGGGTCCACGATGATGAGTGATGCCCGCAGTCTCCGTCGTGTATGTCCTCCAGTAGTTCCTTTCCTTGCTCCCTGGAAATGCAACGCAGAAGTACATCGTTTGGTCGCTTTCGGTAGAGTTCTCCGTCTCTGATGCAGTACGCAGTGGCCTGCCGCGCCACCCGCTCCGCTTCCTCCTCCTTCTCTGGCATGGTCCCTTGTGTCAAGTAACTCCGGAGCTCCGTGATCCAGCACCCCTCCTGAGGTTCCATCATCAGGAGCAGGCATGCTCCGGAGGTCGGGCCACAGACCGGGGCTCCTGAGGCAGGTGGCTGGGGGAGCTCCTCCCGAGGCTGAGCCGTGTTTGATGGTGACAGCAAGGCTGAGGGCTTGAAGAGCCGCTCCTTGAAGACGCCAGGCTCTTGAGGCAACTGCCTGGATGCCCGCTTGGCGATGTCGTCGGCCTCCTGATTGGTGCCACAGGGCACGTGCTGCAACTCCAACCCCCAGAACAGCTTATCCATCCTACGGACCTCCGCAAGGTAAGCTTCCATGTGCTCGTCTTTCGGCTTGTACACCTTGTTGGAGAAATTCACAAGGAGCTGCGAATCGCCCTTAATGGTAAGGCGTTTCACCCCCAGGGCTGCCGGGGCCTTCAAGCCCGCTATTAAACCCTCGTATTCCGCTATGTTGTTGGAGACCTTTTCACCTTGCTGGAAGCAGAGCTGTACAGCGTAGTAGAGCTTGTCCTGAGTGGGCGATATAAGCACCGCCCCAGCCCCAACACCATGTCTGGAGAACGCCCCGTCAAAATGCATGACCCAGCCTTCTGGCGCCTCGCTCCCCGGGAAGAGGGACGGATCCTCGTCAGCCTTGAGGCCTGGTGCCTCTGTCCATTCTGCCACAAAATCCGCCAATGCTGCTCCTTTGATGACCCTGGTTGTGCTGAATTCGAGCTGAAACGCCTGCAGCTCTATGTTCCACTCAGCGACCCTTCCGGCTGAGTTAGGGCTCCTGAGCACCCTTTCTAGGGGGTATGACGAGACGACTTTGATGGGATGAGCCTGGAAGTAGTGACGCAGCTTGCGCGAGGCTATCAGTAGCGCGATGAGGAGCTTCTGAGGCATTGGGTACCGTGCCCTCGCGTCCCGTAGCACCGTGCTGACAAAGTAAACTGGGTGCTCGACAAGGCTGGGAGCATCCGGGGTTGCCGCGCCCTCGGGAGGTGAGGGCGCCTCGCGAGGCGTCGTGGCCTCCGGAGGTGGACTACACGGTCGAGTGGCCTCTCCTGCCCCCGGTGCATTCCCCGGCTGCTGACCCTCCTCAGCTGCGGTTGTAGCTCCTGCAGGCTTTCCTTGTTCCTGTTTTGTCCTGCCCCGGGCTGCCGCTGCGGCCTTGACTTGGCGTTCCTCCCTAACCGCCACCAGGGCTGCGCTGGCGGAGTAGGGTGTGGCAGCGAGGTACAGCAGCAGGGGCTCCTGAGGGCGTGGAGCCACCATGACTGGGGGACTGGTCAGGTACCTCTTGAGATCTTGAAACGCCTTGTCTGCTTCTTTAGTCCACTCAAAGGTCCCTTTCTTCTTCATCAGCTGGAAGAAAGGCAGTGCTCGCTCCCCCAGTTTGGAGATGAAGCGCCCTAGCGCGGTCACGCACCCCGTGAGCTTCTCCATTTCTCTGAGGGTCTTTGGCGGACTCATGTCCTCGACCACTTTGACCTTCATGGGGTTGGCCTCGATGCCGCGATGGGACACGAGGAATCCCAAGAGCTTGCCTGAGGGGACGCCAAACACACATCTCTCTTGGTTGAGCCGCAGGTTTACTACGTCAAGGCTCGCGAAGGTCTCCCCCAGGTCTTGTATTAGGGTCTTGGCCTCCCGAGACTTTACCACTATGTCATCAACGTAGGCTTCGACAATCTTTCCGAGCTGCTGGCCCAAGGTGATGTGCATCAGTCGCTGAAAGGTTGCCCTTGCGTTACGTAGCCCGAATGGCATGCATGTATAGCAGTATACTCCGCACGGGGTCAAGAAAGCAGTCTTCTCGACGTCTTCCACGGCCATCTGGATCTGGTGATACCCGGAGAAGGCGTCCAAGAAGCATAGCAGGTCGCACTCCGCAGTGGAATCGACAATCTGGTCGATGCGGGGGAGCGGGAACGGATCTTGCGGGCATGCCTTGTTGAGGTTGGTGAAGTCGACACACATGCGTTCTTTCCCCCCCTTCTTGGGCACAACAACAGGGTTGGCCAACCAGTCCGGGTATCAGACCTCGCGAATGACCCCTGTGGCCTCTAGCTTGCGGGTTTCTTGGGCGATGAAAGCCTGCTTCTCCGTGGACTGCCGCCTGGCCTTCTGCTTCACGGGGCGTACATTTGAGCATACGTTGAGTTGGTGCTCGATGACACTTCTGGGGATCCCCGCCAGCTGATCTGGCTCCCAAGCAAATACCTTCTTATTCGAGCGCAGGAACTTGACCGAGGCCTCCTCCTGCTCAGGCTCTAGGTTGGCGCCTATGGTGAAAGTGGCGCTGGAGGACCCGTCCTCGTCGACGGGTATCTGCTTGGTTTCTGCTTTGTCTTGGGTGAACAACTGCTTCTTCTTGGCGGGCGCAGCCCCCTTGGGCTCAGGAGTCTCCGCGTCAACGGGCCGTGCCGGCGCCACCGTCTTGAAGGCGAGTTTGAGTACTTGCAGGGCGTCCCCGGTGTCCCCGTGCACGGTGAGGGCACCGCTGCTCCCGGGCATCTGCATGAGGTTGTACGCCGGGTGCGTGGCGGCCATGAATTGAGCCAAAGCTGGGTAGCCGAGGATGGCGTTGTAAGGGAGGCCGATGGGGGCGATGTCGAAGTCGACCATCTACGTGCGGAAGTTGTCGTAGGTGCCGAAGGTTACCGGGAGCCGGATCTGTCCCAGGGAGTTGGACGATCCGCCCCCGACACCTGAGAAGGATAGACTGGGTCGCAGCCGCTCCCGAGGTATGCGGAGGAGGCTGAAAGTCTCGACCGAAAGCATGCTGAGACCCGCGCCGCCGTCAACGAGGGTCCTGGTGACGGCCACCTGGCAGATAGTGGGCGTGCACAGCAGCGGGAGCGTGCCAGAGCCGACCGGGTTGGTGGGGTGGTCTGCTGAGCTGAAGGTCAGGCCGACCTCGAGCGCCGCCCGGTCCGGGGGAGCCCCCTGCCATGCAGAGACAGTGCTAACCCGGTGGGCAAAGGGCTTGACGTGGCAACAGGTGGGCGGCGCCTGCGAGCCGCCCAGGAGGGCCGCGACGACCGGAGGCGTCGGCGCCGTGGTGCAGTCACTCCGTCGCGCGGGCGGGTGCTGAGACGATGCCTGCTGCTCGCCCCCCGCCGGGCCGGTGGCGGCGTAGACGGTGGGCGACGGGGAACGACGAGGACGCCCACCGACGGGGGCCGCCTGGGCGATGCGGGAAGTGATGGCGGCCCGGCGCTCGGCGCGGGCCCGACGAGCGTCAGACATGGATGCGACGGTCGGAGGAGAGCAGAGCGGTGGAAGACGAATTCCGGCGCACCCCTACCTGGCGCGCCAAATGTCGGATTTCGGGTTCCGGCAGACCCTTAAGGTTCGAACACTGGGGTGCGCGCGGAAACCTCGCCTTCAACCCCTCCGTCTTGATGGGATCTAAACTACCAAAAGAACTGCACGAAAGACACAAGATTTATACTGGTTCGGGCCACCAATGTGGTGTAATACCCTACTCCAGTGTGTGGTTTGTGGATTGCCTCCTGGGGCTGGTGAGGATGAACAATACAAGGAAGAACAGCGTCGCGAGGGTCTGTTCTTGGCTGGGGTGATGAACTGCTGGAGGAGCTCAATCACCTTTCTCTCTCTCTCTCTCTCTCTCTCTCTCTCTCTCTCTTTCTCTCCAAAACCCGAACCGATGAACCGAACCCCTTGCTATGTGGGTGGCTAGTCCTATTTATAGAGGCCCTGGTCCTCTTCCCAAATATTGAGCGGGAAGGGATCCAACAATGGCGGGCTAATTCGAAGGGGGACAGCGAGTACGTCTATCCTGACAAAAGCAGTCTTCGCCTGCCAAAGGCTCTGGTGGTGACGCCGGGCTGGGCTCCATGGTGACCTCCGTCTCGTAGTCCTCCTGGTCTTGGTCTCGTTGCACCGAAGTGGCAACCTTTGCCTGATGCCTTGGTATTCCACGGATATGCTTGTCCCCTTTGCACCAAAGAGGAAAGAAGGACGCTGCGCGCGCTGGCACCTGCCTGGTGCCTCGAGTCGTCATGGCTTGCGTCATGGGCACCTCGCGAGGTACCCCGCCTTGAACTCTCCGCCTCCTCGCGAGCCAGCCCGAGGATGCGCCGTATCGTCCGCCTCGCGAGGCTTGGCCCCTCACGAGGGTCTTGATCCTCATGTTGATGAAGATGGTCCGTGCTGGGCCCCCACTTGAGCCACGCCGCAGGCCGCAGGCAGGCAAGTCTGGGGACCCCCGTTCCCAGAACGCCGACAGTGTTGGTGTTAAAATAGATGACCATCAGGCTCACGAAAACCCAAGGGAAAAGGCTTAGGTGGCAAATGTTAAAACCAAGGTTGGGCCTTGCTGGAGGAGTTTTATTCAAAGCGAACTGTCAACGGGTTCCCATAACACCCAACCGCGTAATGAACACAAACTCAAGGAACGTAACACCGGTATGACGGAAACTAGGGCGGCAAGAGTGGAACAAAACACTAGGCAAAAGGCCGAGCCTTCCACCCTTTACCAAGTATATAGATGCATTAATTAAAATAAGATATAATATGATATCCCAACATATCCATGTTCCAACATGGAAAAAACTTCAACTTCACCTACAACTAGCAGCGCTATAAGAGGGGATGAGGAAAAGCGGTAACATAGCCAAACAACGGTTTGCTAGGAAGATGGGTTAGAGGCTTGACATGGAAATATGGGAGGCATGATATAGCAAGTGGTAGGTAGCGCGACATAGCGATATAACGAACAACTAGCAAGCAAAGATAGAGGTGATTTCGAGGGTATGGTCATCTTGCCTGCAAAGTTCTCGGAGTTGTAGAAAGCTTGATCCTCGTTAGAGTACTCAACAGGTTCCTTGTCCATGTACTCGCCTCCCGGCTCTACCCAAAGCAAGAACACAAGCAATGGAACAACAATCAATCACGGTGCAATGCACAAGCAACATGTTGCAATACATGGCATGCTATGCAAGATATATATGCAATGCATATGCGTGCTACGGAAGGGAAAGAATGATCAAGGCATCAACTTGGCAAACCAATTATGCCGTTGGAAAGATGAGGTGATTTCGGTCGAAATTGATATAAGGATCACCGAAAACGGATGCACGGTTTGCAAATGACAAGCAAAACAAGGATGACGCAAATCTGCGATTAACAGCATGATGCCACTTAGAATGCAACAAGAAACTAAGCTACTGCACTCCAACATAGCAACAAAGCATATGGCAGTGATGTACAAGAGATGCTTGACAAAACATGAACACTGAGCTAAGGCTAAATCACACTAGAACAGGTTCAAACAAGCATGGCAAAAGTGCAAAAGATATCAGCTTCACAGACTTAGTGAAAATACTAACATGTTGAAAACAACATCAGGAAGCAATGTTTAGAGCAAGAAAACAACATGCTACAGGAATATATCATAGAAAAAAAGGCCTGGAATGATTCTACTAAATGCATAGAACAACATTCGCTTATTGAACATGAGCAAAAAAGGCACAAAAGATATTATGGCACCCATGTAAACATAGCAAGTTTTATTAATAGTTTTAGACTTAGAAGAAAGACAGAGCATGGTATAAATAGATTCATGATAGCAACTTTGTGAGGTCATGCCACTCACCACAAAGCATTGCATGACAACATAATTATACCAATAACAATATGACATGTTCATGAAGCTAAACATGGCAAGAGAAAGTTAATAGGATGCATGGATCACTAGCGACAACCATGGAAAAATTGATTAACATGTTAACAATCTATCAGGAATAATATATAGAAAAAGTAGAGCAAGAAAATGACATGCTAGAGCACTCCATAATTTCAACCAGGGCAATGAATGGACAGAGCATGACCACATGTTCAAAACATCCTTACTGAAGTATCTCAAAATAAGCATGGATCTCATGGTAGCATCAAGTTTACATGGCATCAAAATAGCAGCAGGAAAAGGACAGCAAAAACCTATGTCCCGAAAACAGCAACATCACGGAGCCTAGTTTGCACGCTTGTGCTAGTCATATGCTCATAGAATGCACACATCAAATGCAACAAAAATGACAAATCACCCTGATCTGATAAGTCCCAGCAGTTAACATTTTATAGCACTATTGCAACAATGAAAATGGCATCATAATGGACAGTAACATGCATGGAAATGCTGCTAACATGAAGAGCTCAACGATTCGAACATTTTGACATATCATATGCATGATTTGGAGCCACGGTCATTGAGATACGACATGTCGAAGAGGTGCACAAAATATCAGGGGTTCGGGACTTGGTGGAATCCTCACCCTTCCAGATCTAGGGTTTGACCTGGCACGCGGATCGAGGTTCGTCGGGGAGACGACCGGAGTGGTGAGGGACGACGGCCGGAGTTGCTGGGAGGGGGGGGGGGGGCGCCGGCGACGGGGAGGCCGGATCCGGGGCGGCGTGCTCCACGCCGGGGATGAGGGGGGCAGAGGAGGCGGCGACGGGGAGCGGATCCGGGGCGGCGACCGGCGACGAAGGGCGGCGAGGCGACAGGCAGAAGCAGCGAGGCGCGCGGCGTCGCTGGTGCGTGTGGGAGGCGGTGGAGCGATGTGGGTGTGGGGCGGCAGTGGATGGGCTCGGCGGGCCCGCTGCGGGCTCGCGGGCTGGCGGGGCTGGGCGGCGGCGGACTGCCACACAACGGAAGGTGATTGGCGCGGGGCGGTGGCGACTTCGTCCGGCGAGGGGCGGACGTGTCCGCTAGCGGCGGATGTATTTTAGGGTTTGGACCCGGATTTGGACGAGGAGATGCATATTTATAGGTAGGTGGAGATAGGAGTGTCCAAATGAGGTGCGGTTTTCGCCCAGACGATCATGATTTGACGACGGAGAACCTGGAGATGGTTTAGATGGGTTACTAGGCTGTTTTGGAGGGGTGTTGGGCTGCAACACCAAAGAGGCTTTTGCCGTTACGCGGTTAACCGTTGGGGCATCAGACGACCTCCAAATGGAACGAAATTTGTCAGGAGGTCTACCGGTGATACACCAAGGCCACTTGACAAATCTCGGCCCATTCCGAGAGCATTTTTCTCCCACTCATGAAACAAGACAAGAAGGGTGCGCCGGTGCATGTGGGAGTGTCGGATTGCGAAACGGACAACGGGGAAAATGAGCGGATGCATGAGACGAACACGTATGCAAATGAGATGCACATGATGACATGATATGAAATGCATGTCATGAAAAAAAAGAAAAACAAATACGAAAACCCAACCACGAAGGGAATCTCATAACATAAAGCCGAAAATGGCAAGAGTCGGAGTTACAAATATGGCAAGTTACATCCAGGGTGTTACAACACTCCACCACTACAAGAGGATCTCGTCCCGAGATCTAAGACTAAAAGAACTCCGGATATTCGGAACGGAGGTGGTCCTCGCGCTCCCAGGTGGCTTCCGGGCCGGAATGGTGTGACCACTTCACTTTCAGGAATTTGATAGACTTGTTGCGAGTCTTGCACTCGGTTTCTTCAAGAATAGGAACAAGATGCTCATGATAAGACATATCTTCTTGGAGATTAATCTCTTCGAAGTTGATAGTGCGCTCGGGGGTCTTGAAGCACTTGCGAAGCTGTGACACGTGAAACCCATCATGCACATTTGCGAAGTTGGACAATAGCTCAAGTTGATAGGCGAGGTCGCCTCTTTTGCCAATGATCTTGAAAGGACCCACGTATCTAGGGACAAGCTTCCCTTTGATACCGAAGCGATGAGTACCTTTCATTGGAGAGACGCGGAGGTAGACATGGTCTCCGATCTAGAAAGCCAAGTCACGATGCTTACTATCATAGTAACTCTTTTGGCACGATTGCGCGGCTTTGAGATTTTCATAGATGACTTTACACATTTCTTCAGCTTCTGTGATCAAGTCGTTACCAAGAAGTTGGCGTTCACCAGTCTCTGACCAATTGAGAGGAGTATGACACTTTTTGTCATAGAGAATTTCGAATGGGGCCTTGTCCGAACTCGCTTGGAAGCTGTTGTTGTAGGAGAACTCGGCATAAGGAAGACAATCCTCCCACTTCATACCGAAGGAAATGACACAAGACTTGAGCATATCCTCAAGGATTTGATTTACTCGCTCGACTTGGCCACTTGTTTGAGGATGGAAAGCTGTGCTGAAGCGAATGTTGGTGCCCATGGCCTTCTGGAAGGAGTCCCAGAACTTGGAGGTGAAAATGCTTCCATGATCTGAAGATATCAATTGTGGAATGCTGTGCAAAGAGACAATCCTGGAGGTGTATAGCTCTGCCAACTGAGCTGCTGTGATAGATTCTTTGATTGGAAGGAAATGAGCCACTTTTGTAACCTTGTCGATGACAACGAAGATAGCATCATTTCCATGCTTGGACTTGGGAAATCCAGTCACAAAGTCCATCTGGATATGGTCAAACTTCCATTCTGGAATAGCAAGTGGTTGGAGGAGACCAGCTGGTCGTTGGTGTTCTGGTTTCACCCTTCGGCAGACATCACATTCATTCACGAATTGAGCAATTTCTTGCTTCATTCTTGTCCACCAATACGACTGCTTGAGGTCATGATACATCTTTGTACTTCTAGGATGAATGGACAAAAGAGAATTGTGCGCTTCGTTCATAATGATTTTCCTTAGATCACCTTTAGGAACCACAATCCGGTCCTCGAAGAATAGAGTGTCTTTGTCATCAATGTGATAGCACTTGTATTTGGATAGACCCTTGGCAATCCCATGTTTCACCTTATTCACCATGGTATCAAGGAGTAGTGCCTCACGAATTTGATCTTCCAAAGTAGGAGAGACTTGGAGGTTGGCAAGAAAGCCTTGAGGAACAACTTGGAGGTTCAGTTTATGGAAAGCTTCACAAAGGTCCGGTTGGAAGGGCTTGAGAATTAAGATGTTGCAGTAAGCCTTCCTGCTCAAAGCATCTGCAATCACATTGGCCTTACTTGGAGTATATTCAATACTTGGATTGTATTATTGAATCATTTTGACCCATCGAGTCTGTCTGAGGTTGAGGTTGGGTTGAGTGAAGATGTACTTGAGGCTCTTATGATCTGTGAAGATGACCACTTTCCTTCCCAACAAGAGATGTCTCCACGTTAATAATGCATGGACAACTGCCACCAACTCAAGATCGTGAGTGGGGTAGTTCCTTTCGTTGGGCTTCAACTGATGAGAGGTATAAGCCACAACTTTCTTCTCTTGCATTAACACAACGTCGAGACCTTGCAAGGAAGCATCACAAAAAACTTCGAATGGCTTGGATTCGTCAGGAGGAGTTAAGATAGGAGCTGTGACTAGCTTCTCTTTCAGGGTGTTGAAAGCAACATCACATTCAGGTGTCCGGACATACTTGAGATGCTTCTGGAGGAGGCTGGAAAGAGGCTTTGAAATCTTAGAGAAATTCTCAACGAATCTTCGGCAATAGCTTGCAAGTCCAAGAAAACTACGGAGCTGCTTGACATTCCGAGGAGGTTCCCAATTCACAATTGCAGACACCTTCTCGGGGTTAACAGCGATGCCCTTGGCGGAGATGATATGACCAAGGTAGAGAACCTCATCAAGCCAGAATTCACACTTGGAAAACTTCGCATAGAATTGATGCTCTCTGAGCTTGTCAAGCACCAATCTCAAATGCTTGGCATGATCCTCCTTATTCTTGGAGAAGACCAAGATATCATTGAGATACACTAGGATGAAATCATTTGTGTAAGGGTTGAAGATGATGTTCATCATGCTAGAGAACATTGGAGGAGCATTGACAAGGCCGAAAGACATGACAATATATTCATAAGAACCATAGCTTGTTCTGAAAGCTGTCTTGGGGATATCTTCTTCACGAATGCGAATCTGATGATAACCTATACGGAGGTCAAGCTTGGAGAATACTTTGGCACCTTTAAGTTGCTCGAATAGGTCATTGATATTGGGAAGTGGATACTTGTTCTTAATTGTATTCTTGTTCAATGGATAGTAGTCGATGCAGAGTCGGTCCGTGACATCCTTATTCTGGACAAAAAGAACACCACAACCCCATGGAGATGAACTCAGCTTGATCAGACCCAGACGCTCTTGTTCATCAAGCTGTTTCTTCAATTCCTTCAACTCCTATGGTCCAAGCTTGTAAGGATGCTTGCAAACGGGTTCCATGCCAGGCTCAAGATCGATAACGAAATCAACTGGCCGGTGAGGAGGCATTCTTGGAAGCTCTTCTAGAAAGACGTCTTGGTATTCACAAACGACTGGAATCTGAGAGATGGCATTCAGCTTGCCCTTCTCATTGAGAGAAAACAGTCGAATGGTTTCATCCCGAGCGGCATAGAAGATCACATCATCAGAAGAGTGTGTCAATTGAATCTCTCTGGCAGCACAATCGAGCTGAGCCTTGTGCTTAGAAATCCAGTCCATAATGAGAATTAGATCAATATCCGAGTCGCCAAGAACAATTGGAGAAGACAGAAATTTATAGTTGCCCATCTTGATACCGACATTCGGAACCCACATGCTAGATCACAAACGCCTAGCTGGAGAAACAACTTGCAGTGCTCTAGGTAGACCCTTTGTGTCAAAATTGTGCTTCGATGCGAATGGATATGACATGAAAGAATTGTTGGGAAACATAGTAATTTCAAAAAAATTCCTACACACACGCAAGATCATGGTGATGCATAGCAACGAGAGGGGAGAGTATCGTCTACGTACCCTCGTAGACCATAAGCGGAAGCATTATGACAACACGGTTGTTGTAGTCGTACGTCTTCACGATCGACCGATCTAGCACCGAAGGTACGAAACCTCCGCGATCTGCACACATTCAGCTCGGCGACGCCCCGCGAACTCACGGTCCAGTAGAGCTTCAAGGAAGAGTTTTGTCAGCACGACGTGATGACGGTGATGATGATGCTACCGGAACAGGGCTTCGCCTAAGCACCGCTACGATATAACCGAGGTGGATTATGGTGGAGGGGGGCACCGCACACTGCTAAAAGATCAATGATCAACTTGTGTGTCCATGGGGTGCCCCCTCCCCCGTATATAAAGGAGTGGAGGGGGGGTGGCCCTCTCTATGGAGCGCCCCAGGGGAGTCCTACTCCCTTCGGGAGTAGGATTCCCCCCTTCCAAGTAGGAGTAGGAGAGGAAGGAAAGAGGAGAGAGGAAGGAAGGAAAGGGGGGCCGGCCCCCGTCCCAATTCGGATTGGGCTTCGCGGGCGTGCCTCCCTCTTTTCCCTTCCCTCTCCTCTATTCCACTAAGGCCCAAGATGGCCCATATACTCCCCGGGAGGTTCCGGTAACCTCCTGGTACTCCGGAAAAATGCTCGAACCACTCAGAACTATTCTGATGCCCAAATATAGGCTTCCAATATATCGATCTTTATGTCTAGACCATTTAGAGACTCCTCGTCATGTCCGTGATAAAATCCGGGACTCCAAATTACCTTCGATACATCAAAACACATAAACTCATAATACCGATCATCACTGACTGTTAAGCGTGCGGACCCTACGGGTTCAAGAACTATGTAGACATGACCAAGACATGTCTCCGGTCAATAACCAACAGCGGAACCTGGATGCTCATATTGGCTCCTACATATTCTACGAAGATCTTTATCGGTCAAACCGCTTAACGGTATACGTTGTTCCCTTTGTCATCGGTATGTTACTTGCCCGAGATTCGATCGTCGGTATTTCAATACCTAGTTCAATCTCGGCAAGTCTCTTTACTTTTTCCATAATGCTACATCTTGTAACTAACTCATTAGCTACATTGCTTGCAAGGCTTATTGTGATGTACATTGCCAAGAGGGCCCAGAGATACCTCTCCGACAATCGGAGTGACAAATCCTAATCTTGATCCATGCCAACTCAACAAACACCATCGGAGACACCTGTAGAGCACATTTATAATCACCCAGTTACGTTGTGATGTTTGGTAGCACACAAGGTGTTCCTCGGGTATTCAGGAGTTGCATGATCTCATAGTCATAGGAACATGTATAGTTATAGAGAAAGCAATAGCAACAAACTAAACGATCATCGTGCTAAGCTAACGGATGGGTCAAGTCAATCACATCATTCTCTAATGATGTGATCCCCTTAATCAAATGACAACTCATGTCTATGGTTAGGAAATATAACCATCATTGATTCAACGAGCTAGTCAAGTAGAGGCAAACTAGTGACAATCTATTTGTCTATGTATTCACACATGTACTAAGTTTCCGGTTAATACAATTCTAGCATAAATAATAAACATTTATCATGATATAAGGAAATATAAATAACAACTTTATTATTGCCTCTAGTGCATATTTCCTTCAGTCTCCCACTTGCACTAGAGTCAATAATCTAGATTGCATTGTAATGATTCTAACACCCATGGAGTCTTGGTGATGATCATGTTTTGCTCGTGAGAGAGGCTTAGTCAACGGGTCTGCAACATTCAGATCCGTATGTATCTTGCAAATCTCTATGTCTCCCTCCTTGACTTGATCACAGATGGAATTGAAGTGCCTTTTGATGTGCTTGTTTCTCTTGTGAAATCTGGATTCCTTTGCCAAGGCAATTGCTCCAGTATTGTCACAAAAGATTTTCATTAGACCCGATGTACTAGGTATGACACCTAGATCGGATATGAACTCATTCATCCAGACTCCTTCATTTGCTGCTTCCGAAGCACCTATGTATTCTTCTTCACACGTAGATCCCGCCACGATGCTCTGCTTGGAACTGCACCAACTGACAGCTCCACCATTTAATAAAAACGCGTATCCGGTTTGTGACTTAGAGTCATCCAGATCAGTGTCAAATCTTGCATCGACGTAACCGTTTATGACGAGCTCTTTGTCACCTCCATATACGAGAAACATATACTTAGTCCTTTTGAGGTATTTCAGGATGTTCTTGACTGTTGTCCAGTGATCCACTCCTGGATTACTTTGGTACGTCCCCGCTAAACTTATAGCAATTCACACATCAGGTCTGGTACACAGCATTACATACATGATAGAGCCTATGGCTGAAGCATAGGGAACACCATTCATTTTCTCTATATCTTCTGCAGTTGTCGGCCATTGAGTCTGACTCAACTTCACGCCTTGTAATACATGCAAGAACCCTTTCTTTGCCTGATCCATTTTGAACTTATTCAAACTTTATCAAGGTATGTGCTTTGTGAAAATCCAATCAAGCGTCTTGATTTATCTCTATTGATCTTGATGCCCAATATATAAGCAGCTTCATTGAGGTCTTTCATTGAAAAATTCTTATTCAAGTATCCTTTTATGCTATTCAGAAATTCAGTATCATTTCCGATCAAGAATATGTCATCTACATATAACATCAGAAATGCTATGGAGCTCCCACTCACTTTCTTGTAAATACAGGCTTCTCCAAAAGTCTGTATAAAACCATATGCTTTGATCACACTATCAAAGCGTATATTCCAACTCCGAGAGGCTTGCACCAGTCCATAAATGGATCGCTAGAGCTTGCACACTTTGTTAGCACCTTTTGGATCGACAAAACCTTCTGGTTGCATCATATACAACTCTTCTTTAAGATATCCAGTAAGGAATGCAGTTTTGACATCCATTTGCCAAATTTCATAATCATAAAATGTGGCAATTGCTAACATGATTCGGACGGACTTAAGCATCGCTACGGGTGAGAAGGTCTCATCGTAGTCAACTCCTTGAACTTGTCAAAAACCTTTTACAACAAGTCGAGCTTTGTAGACAGTAACATTACAGTCAGCGTCAGTCTTCTTCTTGAAGATCCATTTATTCTCCATGGCTTGTCGATCATCGGGCAAGTCAACCAAAGTCCACACTTTGTTTTCATACATGGACCCCATCTCAGATTTCATGGTTCAAGCCATTTTGCAGAATCTGGGCTCATCACCGCTTCCTCATAGTTCGTAGGTTCATCATGGTCAAGTAACATGACTTCCAAAATAGGATTACCGTACCACTCTGGTGCGGATCTTACTCTGGTTGACCTACGAGGTTCGGTAGTAACTTGATTGGAAGTTTCGTGATCATCATCATTAGCTTCCTCACTTACTGGTGTAGGAATCACTGGAACTGATTTCAGTGATGAACTACTTTCCAATAAGGGAGAAGGTACAATTACCTCGTCAAGTTCTACTTTCCTCCCACTCACTTATTTCGAGAGAAACTCCTTCTCTAGAAAGGATCCATTCTTAGCAACGAATATCTTGCCTTCGGATCTGTGATATAAGGTGTACCCAACAGTCTCCTTTGGGTATTCTATGAAGACACATTTCTCCGATTTGGGTTCGAGCTTATCAGGTTGAAGCTTTTTCACATAAGCATCGCAGCCCCAAACTTTAAGAAACGACAACTTGGGTTTCTTGCCAAACCATAGTTCATAAGGTGTCGTCTCGACAGATTTAGATGGTGCCCTATTTAATATGAATGTAGGTGTCTCTAAAGCATAACCCCAAAACGTTAGTGGTAAATCAGTGGGAGACATCATAGATCACACCATATCTAGTAAAGTGCGATTACGACGTTCGGATACACCATTACGCTGTGGTGTTCTAGGTGGCGTGAGTTGCCAAACTATTCCGCATTGTTTCAAATGAAGTCCAAACTCATAACTCAAATATTCGCCTCCATGATCAGATCGTAGAAACTTGATTTTCTTGTTACGATGATTTTCCACTTCACTCTGAAATTCTTTGAACTTTTCAAATGTTTCAGACTTATGTTTCATTAAGTAGATATACCCACATCTGCTCAAATCATCTGTGAAGGTGAGAAAATAACGATATCCGCCGCGAGCTTCAATGTTCATTGGACCACATACATCAGTATGTATGATTTCCAATAACTCTGTTGCTCGCTCCAGGAGAACGGAGTTTTAGTCATCTTGCCCATGAGGCATGGTTCACAACTACCAAGTGATTCATAATCAAGTGATTCCAGAAGTCCATCAGAATGGAGTTTCTTCATGCGCTTTACACTAATATGACCTAAACGACAGTGCCACAAATAAGTTGCACTATCATTATCAACTCTGCATCTTTTGGTTTCAATACTATGAACATGTTTATCACTACTATCAATATTTAGTAAAAATAGACCACTCATTAGGGCTGCATGACCATAAAAGCTATTACTCATATAAATAGAACAACCATTATTCTCTGATTTAAATGAATAACCGTCTCGCATCAAACAAGATCCAGATATAATGTTCACGCTCAACGCTGGCACCAAATAACAATTATTTAGGTCTAATACTAATCCCGAAGGTAGATGTAGAGGTAGTGTGCCGACGGCGATCACATCGACTTTGGAACCATTTCCCACGCGCATCGTCACCTCGTCCTTAGCCAATCTTCTCTTAACCCGTAGCCCCTGTTTCCAGTTGCAAATGTTAGCAACTGAACCAGTATCAAATACCCAGGCACTACTGCGAGCATTAGTAAGGTACACATAAATAACATGTATATCAAATATACCTTTCACTTTGCCATCCTTCTTCTCCGCCAAATACTTGGGGCAGTTCTGCTTCTAGTGACCAGTTCCTTTGCAGTAGAAGCACTCAGTCTCAGGCTTAGGTCCAGACTTGGGTTTCTTCACTTGAGCAGCAACTGGCTTGTTGTTCTTCTTGAAGTCCCCCTTCTTCCCTTTACCCTTTTTCTTGAAACTGGTGGTCTTGTTGACCATCAACACTTGATGCTCCTTCTTGATTTCTTCCTCCACAGCCTTTAGCATTGCGAAGAGCTCGGGAATCGTCTTATCCATCCCTTGCATATTATAGTTCATCATGAAGCTCTTGTAGCTTGGTGGCAGTGATTGAAGAACTCTATCAATGACACTATCGTCAGGAAGATTAACTCCCAGTTGAGTCAAGTGGTTGTGGTACCCAGACATTCTGAGTATATGTTTACTGACAGAACTATTCTCCTCCATCTTGCAGCTGTAGAACTTATTGGAGACTTCATATCTCTCAATCCGGGCATTTGCTTGAAATATTAACTTCAACTCCTAGAACATCTCATATGCTCCATGATGTTCAAAACATCATTAAAGTCCTAGTTCTAAGCCATAAAGCATGGCACACTGAACTATCGAGTAGTCATCAGCTTTGCTCTGCCAGGTGTTCATAACATCTGGTGTTGCTCCTGCAGCGGGTTTGTCACCTAGTGGTGCTTCCAGGATGTAATTCTTCTGTGCAGCAATGAGGATAACCCTCAAGTTACGGACCCAATCCGTGTAATTGCTACCATCATCTTTCAACTTAGCTTTCTCTTGGAACGCATTAAAAATTCAACAGAACAAGAGCAAGGGCCATCTATCTACAACAACATAGACATGCAAAATACTATCAGGTACTAAGTTCATGATAAATTAAAGTTCAATTAATCAAATTACTTAAGAACTCCCACTTTTATAAACATCTCTTTAATCATCTAAGTGATCACGTGATCCTTATCAACTAAACCATGTCCGATCATCACGTGAGATGGAGTAGTTTTCAATGGTGAACATCACTATGTTGATCATATCTAATATATGATTCATGCTCGACCTTTCAGTCTCCAGTGTTCCGAGGCCATATCTGCATATGCTAGGCTCGTCAAGTTTAACCCGAGTATTCAGTGTGTGCAAAACTGGCTTGCACCCGTTGTATGTGAATGTAGAGCTTATCACACTCGATCATCACGTGGTGTCTCGGCACGACGAACTGTAGCAACGGTGCATACTCAAGGATAACACTTATACCTTGAAACTTAGTGAGAGATCATCTTATAATTCTATTGTCGAACTAAGCAAATTAAGATGCATAAAGGATAAACATCACATGCAATCAATATAAGTGATATGATATGGCCATCATCATCTTGCGCCTTTGATCTCCATCTCCAAAGCACTGTCATGATCACCATCGTCACCGGCTTGACACCTTGATCTCCATTGAAGCATCGTTGTCGTCTCGCCAACTATTGCCTCTACGACTATCGCTACCGCTTAGTGATAAAGTAAAGCAATTACATGGCGATTGCATTTCATACAATAAAGCGACAACCATATGGCTCCTGCCAGTTGACGATAACTGTGTTACAAAACATGATCATCTCATACAATAAAATTTAGCATCATGTCTTGACCATATCACATCACAACATGCCTTGCAAAAACAAGTTAGACGTCCTCTACTTTGTTGTTGTAAGTTTTACATGGCTGCTATGGGCTGAGCAAGAACCGTTCTTACCTACGCATCAAAAACCATAACGCGGTATAGTTATTGCTTTTTGATCTTCAGAAAGAACCCTGATCATTGAATCCGATTCAACTAAAGCTGGAGAAACAGACACCCACTAGCCACCTGTGTGTGAAGCATGTCGGTAGAACCAGTCTTGCGTAAGCGTACACGTAATGTCGGTCTGGGCCGCTTCATCCAACAATGCCGCTGAATCAAGAATCAACTAGTGATGGAAAGCAATATGTATATACCCACGCCCACAACTCCTTTGTGTTCTACTCATGCATATAACATCTACGCATAAACCTGGCTCAGATGCCACTGTTGGGAAACGTAGTAATTTCAAAAAAATTCCTACGCACATGTAAGATCATGGTGATGCATAGCAACGAGAGGGGAGAGTATCCTCTACGTACCCTCGTAGACCGTAAGCGGAAGCGTTATGAAAACACGGTTGATGTAGTCCTACGTCTTCACGATCGACCGATCTAGCACCGAAGGTACGACACCTTCGTGATCGGCACATGTTCATCTCGGTGAAGTACCGCGAACTCACGATCCAGTAGAGCTTTGAGGGAGAGTTTTGTCAGCACGGAGGCATGATGACGGTGATGATGATGCTACCGGAACAGGGCTTCGCCTATGCACCGCTACGATATAACCGAGGTGGATTATGGTGGAGGGGGGCACCACACACGGCTAAAAGTTCAATGATCAACTTGTGTGTCCATTGGGTGCCCCCTCCCCCGTATATAAAGGAGCGGAGGAGGGGAAGGGCCGACCCTCTCTATGGCGCACCCTAGGGGAGTCCTACTCCCTCCGGAAGTAGGATTCCCCCCTTCCAAGTAGGAGTAGGAGAGGAAGGAAGCAGGGGAGAGGGAGGAAAGAAAGGGGGGCCGACCCCCCTCCCAATTTGGACTGGGCTTGGGTGGCACGCCTCCCTCTTTTCCCTTCCCTCTCCTATATTCCACTAAGGCCCAATAAGGCCCATATACTCCTCGGGGGGTTCCGGTAACCTCCCGGTACTCCGAAAAAATGCCCGAACCACTCAGAACCATTCCTATGTCCAAATATAGGCTTCCAATATATCGATCTTTATGTCTCGACCATTTTGGGACTCCTCATCATGTCCGTGATCAAAACCGGGACTCCAAATTACCTTCGGTACATCAAAACACATAAACTCATAATACCGATCGTCACTGAACACTAAGCGTGCGGACCCTACGAGTTCGAGAACTATGTAGACATGACCGAGACATGTCCCCGGTCAGTAACCAACAGCAGAACCTGGATAATCATATTGGCTCCTACATATTCTACGAAGATCTTTATCGGTCAAACCGCATAACAGTATACGTTGTTCCCTTTGTCATCGGTATGTTACTTGCCCGAGATTCGATCGTCGATATCTCAATACCTAGTTCAATCTCATTACCGGCAAGTCTCTTTACTTGTTCTATAATGCTACATCTCGTGACTAACTCATTTGCTACATTGCTTGCAAGGCTGATTGTGATGTACATTATCGAGAGGGCCCAGAGATACCTATCCGACAATCGGAGTGACAAATCCTAATCTTGATCCATGCCAACTCAACAAACACCATCGGAGACACCTGTAGAGCACCTTTATAATCACCCAGTTACGTTGTGACGTTTGGTAGCACACAAGGTGTGCCTCCGGTATTCGGGAGTTGCATGATCTCATAGTCATAGGAACATGTATAGTTATGGGGAAAGCAATAGCAACAAACTAAACGATCATCGTGCTAAGCTAACGGATGGGTCAAGTCAATCACATCATTCTCTAATGATGTGATCCCGTTAATCAAATGACAACTCATGTCTATGGTTAGGAAATATAACCATCATTGATTCAACGAGCTAGTCAAGTAGAGGCAAACTAGTGACAATCTGTTTGTTTATGTATTCACACATGTACCGAGTTTCCGGTCAATACAATTCTAGCATGAATAATAAACATTTATCATGATATAAGGAAATATAAATAACAACTTTATGATTGCCTCTAGTGCATATTTCCTTCAAGAATGTGATGCACCGGTATCAAATAAGACTTTAGCAGGAATGGAGTTAACTGAAAGGTTACCCATGATCACTTCTGAAGAATCCTTTGCCTGAGCTGCGTTCATCATGTTCACCTTTGCAACTTGGAATTATGCTTGACCACTGCATTGCTGGAAGATCTCACGGGAGGAGGCAGAAGGTGCCTTTGGTTGAAGCACTTGTTTGCATAGTGCCCTTTCTGTTGACACTTGTTGCAAGTCACCTCTGAGAGCGGACGATGATAAGGAGCACTTGACCTTGGAGCTTGAGACTGAGCTTTGTTTTGATAGCCTGGGTTGGGTGGGTGGGAAGATCCATTGCCACCTTTGCTCTTCTGCTGGTAGGGCTGACGAAAAGAAGGACGAGACGGAAGCCAGAACTTCTGTTGCTTAGCTGCCACTTGTGAGGAAGAAGAAGGCTGGACTGCGTCCCCGACTCTCTGCTTAGAGGCCTCACACTTGAGCTGAGAAGCTTCTTGCTTGAGTGCTATGTTATAGAATTGATCGAACTTAGTCAGCTCAAGAAGCACGAGAGCTAACTACAGATCTTCTCTAAGGCCACCTCTGAATTGATAGATCATACTCTTTTCATCAGAAACGTCTTGTTTAGCGAAGCGAGCAAGTTTCTGAAACTAGATATTGTATTGGTACACGGACATGCTGCCTTGCTTGAGAGTGCGGAACTCCTCACGCTTGCTCTCAGCAACACTTGGTGGAATGTGATGAGCTTTGAAGTCTCGGCGGAAATCATCCTAGGTAATCACATGACCTCCTCTGGAATTTCTGTATTGTTGATACCACTCAGCAGCTTGGTCCTTGAGTTGAAACGAAGCAAACCTGACAAAGTCCTCAGGCCTGACATTACTGAATGCTTGCAGATGTCCACGAGCCAATCGTCGATGTTTGTGGCCTTGACATAGTTGTTGAAAGACTTCGGCTGGTTTGCGAGGAACTGGTTGAGGGTAGCAAACTGAGGCTGATTGTTGGAATTCCCTTGGCCTTGATTTCCCTGGTTGCCTTGACCTCGGTTGCGCTCTTGCAAGAGTTGCAGAAGCATCTGAGTGTTGGTGTTGGTGGCTGCCATGACATCTTGCCATGCCTCCGGAGGTGGAGGTGGCGGCGGAGGGTTCGACTAATCCCCATCATTGTGGTCCGGATTCTGACGCGTTGGAGGAGCCATCCTGAAGAGGGCGACATCCGTTAGAATCTTGATAGACAGATAGACAAGCTGAATCAATGGGTAGAAATTGCAATATATAGTCTTCACAATAAACATTCGAACAAGGATGAACGAATGAACTCCAAAGTAAATCATCACACGTCCATTAAGTTGAGAAGCCACTTAGATAAAGGTAGATGAATAAAGCAACAAGGTACGAATATGAACAAATAAGTGGTAAGGATTACCCAATCACAAACCAAATATCTGCAGGAAGAAATACTAGAGCTAGTTGAATTCCCACCTATAAAACTCCTAAAACTTTCTGGTTATGCAATCGGGTGTTGGGGATACAGGGAAGCATAATATCTCACCCGAACTAACAATTCCTACATCCAGCTGTATCCATCCTTCAACACATAACCAAGAAACCTTCAAAAATTATGTACCTCAACCTTAGAAAAGCATCCGTTATACGAGTTATGGCAATACTCCCGAACTCCCGCCCCCGTACTAGGTGGCGTCGAGGTTATCTTACCAACAATTGCATAAAAGAGATTTTCGATGTCGGCGAACTCAGGTATTCCAGAACTGCAATGATAAAATTGTGATGACAACACCTCGGAGCTCAACTCCCCGGGACACTGCCACAACCCCTAAATGTCAGGAGGCACCAAGAACAATGTTCTCGTCACAAGACTATCGGAACGATTCCAAGATACCCACGTGATCCTAATTTTTTTTCATGAAATTTGAGGAGAGAAAAGTCAAAACTTCTACGTCAGGAGGCCTCACCAGAGCAACAAAGGGACCGAGGAGTAAAACGAATCCTACTCTCCGATATATATATAATCCTAAGACTCAAAACATTTTGTTCTAGACTCAACAATGTCAGCGATTCGATCAAGCAAGGGGCTCCTAAGTCGGGGATGGCTTTGATTACCAACTTGTAACACCCACAATGAGGCTATATCTCCCACGTGTCGGGGCACGACTTAGAGGCATAGCCGCATGGTAGTTTTATCGCAAGAGGGGTAATCTTCACACAATCCCATGTACTGAATAAGAAAGGGATAAAGAGTTGGCTTACAATCGCCACTTCACACAGTACATAAATAATTCACATACCATCCAAATACACTCAAAGACCAACTATGGCCAAATACGAATAAAAAGGAAGATACACCCCAAATGATAGATCCCCGATCATCCCAACTGGGCTCCACTACTGATCATCAGGAAATGAAACGTAGTAACGACCCAGATCCTCGTCAAACTCCCACTTGAGTTCGGTAGCATCACCTGCACTGGTATCCTCGACACTTGCAACTATTTGGAAGTATCTGTGAGTTACGAGGACTCAACAATCTCACACCCGCGAGATCAAGCCTATTTAAGCCTATGGGTAGGAGAAGGTAGTGAGGTGGAGCTGTAGCAAGCACTAAGCATATATGGTGGCTAACATACGCAAATAAGAGCGAGAAGAGAAGCAACACAATGGTCGAGAATCTAGAAGTGATCAAGAAGTGATCCTAAAGCTACTTACGTTTAAGCATAACTCAAGACCGTGTTCACTTCCCGGACTCCGCCGAAAAGAGACCAGCACGGCTACACACGCGGTTGATGCATTTTAATTAAGTCAAGTGTCAAGTTCTCTACAACCGGATATTAACAAATTCCCATCTGCCACATAACCGCGGGCACGGCTCTCGAAAGTTTATACCCTGCAGGCGTGTCCCAACTTAGCCCATCACAAGCTCTCACGGTCAACGAAGGATATTCCTTCTCCCAGAAAGACCCGATCAGTCTCAGAATCCCGGTTACAAGACATTTCGACAATGGTAAAACAAGACCAGCAAAGCCACCCGACTGTGCCGACAAATCCCGATAGGAGGTGCACATATCTCGTTCTCAGGGCACACCGGATTAATCAAGCTGTAGCGGCCAGACCTCAAACAGTCTGATCTCTGTGTTCCGGTGTCATCCCTGGATCAGTAATGCTAACACCACATAGTACTTAGAGGATTTATAGCAGAGTAGCAATCACACACTTATTACATCGAGTGTCTCAAAAGAGAACTTATTACAATAAATATGGCTTAAGGCCATCTAATAACTATAACAGCGGAAGGCTTGGAAGATAAGTGAGTCCATCAACTCCAACGGCATAACTGAGTATAGAACCACGACCTAAAACTCCTTAATCATCGTCTGAAAAGTCTGCAACATTAACGTTGCAGCCCGAGAACGGGTCAACACATGGAATATACTGGCAAGGTAACACATAGAGAGTAATGGAATGAAACAACTATACTATATGCATATTTGGCTGGTGGAAAGCTCTATGGTTACAGTTTTTGCGTAAAGCCAATTTTTCCCTACTTCAAAGGAATAAATTTAATTACTATCATGGTGGTTGTTAAACATTGAGAATGGTTGACAGCATTCTCAATCCCAATTAAGCATCATTATTTAACAAACCCAACAAAATTAACTTTAGAGTAACATGTTGACACTCACATGATAATCCAGGTACTAGATACTCAAGATGTCCATAACCGGGGACACGGCTAACCATGATTAGTTTATTACACTCTGCAGAGGTTTGCGCACTTTTCCGCACAAGACTCGATCGCCTCCGTTGGATTTCTCGCACTACATGGTGTTTGAGAAACGGATGACCGAGACACAGTCTTTCAAAAGCGCTAGCACCTTACGATGGATAGACCGGTACACCTACTTTCCCCTACATATGCTAGTCTACCCTGTAAGAGTTCACACGACTTAATTAACTATGCCAGAGCCCATAATGGCTTGTGGCTGCACACGGAAGTTTCTAGTATGAATAATCTCATGATCCCTTTGAGCCTGGGTGGCGGTCCAAAAAGAAAAACAGGCAAGTCCTGAATTACCCAGGTGCCTCAATCCACCCAGATGTGTGTTTAGGTTGCCACCTTAGATAAACCATTAATTAACAATCTCACATCTGTCATGGATATCACTCACCCAATCCACGTCTACTAGCATAGCATGGCATAATAAGCAAACATAGAAATAACTCCCAAAGGTTTGATAATAAACAGGTAATAGGTACTACCTCATCTACTTCCCATCCCACAATTTAATTAGATCCTAATCATGCAATGTGTGAGGATTGATCTAATGCAATAAAACTGGGTTGTACAAAAGGTATGATCAAAGTGTTACTTGCCTTGCTGATGATCCGCGAAACATAGAGATTCGAAGTAACAGGCGGCGCACTCCAGGTATTCTATCGTAGACAAACAAACAAGCATACAATAAGTACTCATCTAATGCACAGGTAAAACTCAAATAGAAGATCTAACCAGAAAGTTCAACTTAAGAATCCTGGTTTGCAAAAAGAATCAAATCAAACGAAGCAAAAGAAATCAAACGGCGAAAAAATCAACTTTGTTCTAGTAATCTGGATCTAAGTCAAATTTTACCGTAGCAAAAACTTGTTTAAGTTGATTATTCGGAAAGAGGTTTTCGAGACGAAACTCCAGGCGCTTGAATCGCCTGATTCCAATAAACGAGCGAAAAGTTATACTAAAACGAAAATCGGATCAGAAATCGCGATCAGAAAATAACCGCGGAAAATCCGACGAAAAAGAAAAACGACGAACAGATTAATCATTAATTAACCTAATCTGAAAATAAATAAAATAATATTAAAATAATAAAAAAATCGAAAATAAAACCGATGAAAAATAAATATATATATTTTTTTAAAAAAATTCGGCATGGAAGTCGAGGCTGCGGCGAACCTCGGGCGGCATGCAACTCCGGCGAGTTGGCGGCGGCGGGCTAGGGTTTCGGGCACAGGCGCGGTTATGGGCTGGGGAGCCGGGTGCCTCGCTATTTAAAGGCGCCCCCGGGCGGAGTCCCGCTCGGGTACGATCTATAGTCGGTTTCATTTTTTTAAAATAATTACGCTCGAAAAAAATAAAAAGAAATACTAAACAGACTCCAAAAATCATGAAATAAATTTTCCCGGGTTTCTAAAATCAAGCCCGATAAAGTGAACATTTATTTGGGCCCAAAATACAACTTTGAAAAACATGTATTTTTCCTAAATTCAATTAAAAATACCGAAAAACTCTGAAATAAAACTTATTTTATTTTTTTATTAAATCCTCAATATTTCTATATTTTGGGAAAGTCATTTTATTCCCTCTCTCATATCTTTGTAATAGAAATAATTGATGATAAAATAAATAAAATCAAATGATACTGTTTACAAAATTTGAGAAAACTCAAATATGTAAATAACGAAATCCCCAACTCTCTCCGTGGGTCCTTGAGTTGCTTAGGATTTTCTAGGATCAAAACCAAAAGAAAAATAAAATATGATATGCATGATGATCTAATGTATAACATTCCAAATTGAAAATTTGGGATGTTACACAAGCTACGAGTAAAACCATCCCTCGAGTTTCCTCGAGGTGGCCCCGCAGGCGGCTCCGTTCGGACCAACACTCAGAGGAGCACTGGCTTGGGGGGGGGGGTTAAAATAAAGATGACCCTCGGGCTCACGATAACCCAAGGGAAAATGCTTAGGTGGCAAATGTTAAAACCAAGGTTGGGCCTTGCTGGAGGAGTTTTATTCAAAGCAAACTGTCAAGGGGTTCCCATAACACCCAACCGCGTAAGGAACACAAAATCAAGGAACATAACACCGGTATGACGGAAACTAGGGCGGAAAGAGTGGAACAAAACACCAGGCAAAAGGCCGAGGCTTCCACCCTTTACCAAGTATACAGATGCATTAATTAAAATAAGAGATAATATGATATCCCAACATATCCATGTTCCAACATGGAACAAACTTCAACTTCACCCGCAACTAGCAACGCTATAAGAGGGGCGGAGCAAAAGCGGTAACATAGCCACTCAACGGTTTGCTTGGAAGGTGGGTTAGAGGCGTCACATGGCAATATGGGAGGCATGATATAACAAGTGGCAAGATAGAAGTGATTTCGAGGGTATGGTCATCTTGCCTGCAAAGTTCTCGGAGTTGTCAAAAGCTTGGGCCTCGTTAGCGTACTCAACAGGTTCCCCGTCCACGTACTCATCTCCCGGCTGTACCCAAAGCAAGAACACAAGCAATGGAACAATAATCAATCACGGTGCAATGCACAAGCAATATGTTGCAATACATGGCATGATATGCAAGATATGATATGCAATGCATATGCGTGCTCCGGAAGGGAAAGACTGATAAAGGCATCAACTTGGCAAACCATGTATGCCGCTGGAAAGATGAGGTGATTTCAGTCGAAATCGATATAAGGATCACTGGAAATGGATGCACGGTTTGCAAATGACAAGCAAAACAAGGATGACGCAAATCTGCGATTAACAGCATGATGCCACTTAGAATGCAACAAGAAATAAGCTACTGCACTGCAACATAGCAACAAAGCATATTGCAGTGATGTAAAAGAGATGCTTGACAAAATATGAACACTGAGCTAAGGCTAAATCACAATAGAACAGGTTTAAACAAGCATGGAAAAAGTGCAAAAGATATCAGCTTCACAGACTTAGTGAAAATAGTAACATGTCAAAAAACAACATCATGAAGCAATGTTTAGAGCAAGCAAACAACATTCTACAGGAATGTATCATAGCAAAAAAAGGCATGGCATGATTCTACTACATGCATAGAACAAATGGCCCTTAATGAACATGAGCCAAAAAGGCATAGAAGATATGATGGCACCCATGTAAACATAGCAAGTTTTATTAACAGTTTCAGACAGAAGAAAAACAGAGCATGGTATAAACAGATTCATGATAGCAACTTTGTGAGCTCATGCCACTCACCACAAAGCATTGCATGACAACATAAGCATACCAATAACAAGATAACATGGGAAGCTAAACATGGCAAGAGCAAGTTAATAGGATGCATGGATCACTAGCAACAACCATGGCAAAATTGATTAACATGATAACAATATGCCAGGAATAATATATAGCAAAAGTAGAGTAAGAAAATGACATGCTAGAGCACTCCATAATTTCAACCAGGGCCATTAATGGGTATAACATAACCACATGTTCAAAACATCCTTACTGAAGCATCTCAAAATGAGCATGGATCTCATGGTAGTATCAAGTTTACATGGCATCAAAATAGCAGCAGGAAAAGGACTTCGCAAAAACCTAAGTCCCTAAAAACAACAACATCACGGAGCCTAGTTTGCATGATTGTGCTAGTCACCACATAGATCACAAAAATACAAGACTTGCACCTTTGTAAAGATGGCGTGATGTATCTCAAAACATATGTAGACCTCATGCTCATAGAATGCACACATCAAATGCAACAAAAATGACAAATCATAGTGATCTGATAAGTACTAGTAGTTAACATTTTATAGCACTTTTGCAACAATGAAAATGGCATCATAATGGACAGTAACATTCACGAAAATGCTACTAACATGAAGATCTCAACGAGGCAAACATTTTTACATATCACATGCATGATTTGGAGCCACGGTCATCGAGATACGGCATGTCGAAGAGGTGCACAAAATATCAGGGGTTCGGGACTTTAGTGGAATTCTTACCCTTCCAGATCTAGGGTTTGACCTGGCACGCGGATCGAGGTTCCTCGGGGAGACGACCGGAATGGTGAGGGACGGCGACCGGAGTTGCTGGGGGGCGCCGGCGACGGGGAGGCCGGATCCGGGGTGGCGCGCTCCACGCCGGCGATGAGGGGGGCGGAGGAGGCGGCGGAGCGATGCGGGTGCGAGGCGGCGGCGGATGGGCTCGGCGGGCCCACTGCGGGCTCGCAGGCCGGCGGCGGGTTGCGGTAGACTGCCACATGGCGGGAGGTGATTGGCACGGGGCAGCAGCGACTTCGTCCGGCGAGGGGTGGACGTGTCCGCTAGAGGCGAGGGATGTATTTTAGGGTTTGGACCCCGATTTGGACGGGGAGATGCATATTTATAGGTAGGTGGAGATAGGAGTGTCCAAATGAGGTGCGGTTTTCGCCCACACGATCGTGATCCGATGACGGAGAACATGGAGATGGTTTAGATGGGTTATTGGGCCGTTTTGGAGGGGTGTTGGGTTGCAGCACCAAAGAGGCTTTTGCGGTTACCCGGTTAACCGTTGGGGCATCAAACGACCTCCAAATGGAACGAAATTTGACAGGCGGTCTACCGGTGATACACCAAGGCCACTTGACAAATCTCGGCCCATTCCAAGAGCATTTTCTCCCGCTCATGAAACAAGACAAGAAGGGTGCGCCGGTGCATGTGGGAGTGTCGGATTGCAAAATGGACAACGGGGAAAATGACCGGATGCGTGATACGAACACGTATGCTAATGAGATGCACATGATGACATGATATGAAATGCGTGTCATGAACAGAAAGCAAAACAAAGATGAAAACCCAACCACGAAGGGAATCTCATAACATAAAGCCGAAAATGGTAAGAGTCGGAGTTACAAATATGGCAAGTTACATCCGGGGTGTTACATGCGTAGTCTACCCGAGTGCCTTGGGTGGCGCATAAGTCTCTGAACTCCTCCGAGTCGAAGTTTTAACCATTATCTATGATGATACTATGTGGGACTCCATATCTGAATATCAACTCCCTTATGAACTTGATGGCTATTCATGAATCCAGCTTCTTAATTGGTTTAGCTTCAATCCACTTGGTGAACTTGTCGTCTGCTACTAGCAGATGAGTGCAACCGCTTGTGCCAGTCCTGAGTGGTCCAATCATGTCCAATCCCCATACAGCAAACGACCAGACGAGTGGAATGGTCTTCAGAGTAGATGCGGGCTTATGAGACATGTTTGCGTAGAACTGACATACTTCACAGCGCTGAACGATTTCCTTTGCAACTTCATTGGCCCGTGGCCTGTAAAATCCAGTTCGGTATGCTTTGGCCACAATTGTCCGAGAGGACGCATGGTGACCATAGGTCCCCGACTGGATCTCTTCCAAAATCAGTCGACCCTCTTCCGGAGAAATACATCGCTGAGCTACGCCAGTAACACTCTCTCTGTAGAGCTGTCATTTGTCACTGTGAAAGCCTTGAATCCGCGGACAATATGCCGTGCCTCAACTTCATCTTCTGGAAGCTCCTGTTTGAGCAGATATGCAATGTATGGCACTGTCCAGTCGGGGGTGATTACTAGGACCTCCATAACCAGGTCGATGACCGCTGGGACCTCAATCTCAGTCGGATCGGTAGGACTTATCGCTTGGGGAGGCTCTTCAGTAAAAGGATCCTCTTGCACTGATGGGTAATGGAGATGCTCGAGAAACACGTTGCTGGGGATAGGCTTTCGAGTGGAACCGATTTTTGCCAGGTCATCAACTGCTTGATTTTTTATTCGAGGAATGTGGTGAAGCTCCAAACCCTCGAACTTTTTCTCTAGTTTCCTTACTGCGTTGCAATATCCTGTCATAGCAGGGTTTCTGACATCCCACTCCTTCATCACTTGATTGACCACCAAATCTGAGTCACCGTAGACCATTAGGCGATGGACGCCGAGTGAGATAGCCATACACAGCCCATAGAGGAGTGCTTCATACCGAGCTTTATTATTGGAGGAATTAAAATGAATCTGGAGGACATAACTGAGTTTATCACCTCTTGGAGACACTAGGACCACTCTAGCCCCAGAGCCATTCAACATTTTAGACCCATCAAAAAACATAGTCCAGTGCTCCGAGTGGACTTGAGTCGGCTGTTGCTGTTCAATCCACCCAACCAAGAAATCTGCGAGCGCTTGAGATTTGATTTCCTTCTTCACTTTAAAATTGATATCCAGAGGGAGAAGTTCAATTGCTCAGTTAGCCACTCTGCCTATTGCATCTCGATTGTTCTTGATTTCAGATAACGGAGCATCACTGGCGACTGAAACCGAGTGGTCTTGGAAATAATGTGCAACTTCTTCGCAGTCAAGTAAATTCCGTAAACAAGCTTTTGATAATGCGGATACCTCTGCTTGGACGGAGTCAAAACTTCAGAGATATAGTACACTATTTGTTAAACTTTGAAGGCCTTGCCTTCTTCTTCTCGTTCCACTGTGAGCTCTGTGCTGCGAACCTGACTAGTGGCCGCAATGTAATAGAGGCTCTTTGCTGTTCGGAGCAGCAAGCACCGGCTAGGTGGAAAGCAGGGCTTTGAGCTCCACAAACGTTGCTTCAGCTTTAGGAGTCCACTCGAACTTACCGGACTTTTTCATCAGTCGGTAAAGGGGTAGTGCCTTTTCACCGAGATGAGAAATGAACCGACTTAGTGTTGTGATACAACCTGTGAGCTTCTGGACGTCATGCACACACACAGGGTGTTTCATTCGGAGAATCATGCCGATCTTCTCAGGATTGGCATCTATCCCTCATTCGGAAACGAGGAAACCGAGTAACTTGCCTCTAGGTACTCTGAATGTGCATTTGGATGGATTCAACTTGATGTTGTATCTTCTCAGATTGGCTACGGTTTCAACAAGGTCAGTCAGTAGGTCGGAACTTTTGCGCGACTTAACCACGATATAATCCATATATGCCTCCACATTCCAACTGATATGAGTGAGTAGGCACTTCTAAATCATGAGCATGAATGTGGCGCCAACGTTTTTGAGACAGAATGGATGGTGATATAGCAAAAACACCCGAACGGGGTGATAAAAGCTGTTTTTATTTCATCTGGCCCATACAGTCGGATCTGATGGTATCCGGAATATGCATCAAGAAAATACAAACGCTCACATCCTGCAGTCGAGTCGACTATCTGATCAATGCGAGGGAGAGGAAAATGGTCTTTCGGACATGCCCGATTGATATGCTTGAAGTCGATACACATGTGGAGTGGATTATCCTTCTTGGGGACCATGACGGCGTTGGCGAGCCACTCGGAGTGGTATATATCGCGTATGAACTCAGCTGCCAGGAGCCGAGTGATATGTCTCCAACGTATCTAATTTTCCTTATGCTTTCCCTCTTGTTTTGGACTCTAATTTGCATGATTTGAATGAAACTAACCCAGGACTGGCGCTGTTTTCACCAGAACTACCATGGTGTTGTTTTTAGTGTAGATATAAAAGTTCTTGGAACGGAACGAAACTTTGCGAGGATTATTTATATCAATAAAGAGAATTTTTGGAGTCAAAATCCACCAGAGGGGGGCACCTGGGTGGGCACAACACACCAGGGCGCGCCCAGGTGGGTTGTCACCACCTGGTGGCCCCGCAGACCCTGAAACCGATGCTATAAAATCCTATTTTTCCAGAATAAAACCAGGAAGAAAGAATTATCATGTTCCACAAGATGGAGCCACTGTCACATCATGTTCTTCATCGGGAGGCCAGATCTGGAGTCCGTTTGGGGCTCCGAAGAGGGGGATCTTCGATCTTCGTCATCACCAACCCTTATCCATCGCCATTTCCATGATGCTCCCCATCGGGAGTGAGTAATTCCTTTGTAGGCTCGCTGGTCAGTGAGGAGTTGGATGAGATTCATCATGTAATTTAGTTAGTTTTGTTGGGGCTTTATCCGTAGTATCCACTATGTTCTGAGATTGATGTTGCTATGACTTTGCCATGCTTAATGCTTGTCACTTTGGGCCCGGGTGCCATGGTTTTAGATCTGAACCATTTATGTTATCACCATTATATCCATGTTTTAGATCCTATCTTGCAAGTTATAGTCACCTACTACGTGTTATGATCCGACAACCCCGGAGTGACAATAGTCGGGACCACTCCCGGTGATGACCGTAGTTTGAGGAGTTCATGTATTCACCGTGTGTTAATGCTTTGTTCTGGTTCGGTATTAAAAGGAGGCCTTAATATCCCATAGTTTCCAATTGGACCCCGCTGCCATGGGAGGGTAGGACAAAAGATGTCATGCAAGTTCTTTCCATGAGCACGTATGACTATTTATGGAATATATGCCTACATTATATTTATGTACTGGAGCTAGTGTTGTATCGCCCTAGGTTATGACTGTCACATGATGAATATCATCCAAAAATTCACCGATCAAATGCCTACGAATTTCTATTATATTGTTCTTGCTAAGTTACTACTGCTGTCACTATTGCACTTGCTACAAAATTACTGCTATAAATGTTACCGTTGCTATTGCTATTGCTACTACTATCAAATCTATCATATTATTGTGCTACTGATCACTTTGCTGCTGATAATTAATCTCCAGGTGTGACTGAATGGACAACTTAGTTGCTAATACTTACAAATATTCTTTGGCTCCCGTTGTGTCAAATCTATAAATTTGGGTTGAATACTCTACCCTTGAAAACTGTTGCAATGCCCTATACTTGTGGGTTGTCAAGACCTTTTTCTGGCGCCGTTGCCGGGGATCATAACTATATTTGTTGAGTCACTTGGGAGTATTATCAATTCATCACTATGAAGAATCCGAAGGATGCTAAGACCAAGATATTTCCCTCTAATACGAGGGGAGGTAAGGAACTGCCATCTAGCTCTGCTTTAGATTCACCTTCTGTTATAAGTAAACTTGCAACACCACCACATACTATTCATCCTGATATGTCGCAAGTTATTGATGATGCTACTTCTTCTATGAATGATACTTATGATGATGCTAGTACCTTTCTTGATGATGATGTGCCACTAGGTGATTTTCTTGATGAACAAATTGCTAGAGTAAGACAGCATGATATTGTTGAAACTGATGATGAGCTTGAAACTGAAAATCGTGAAACACCTACTAGAACTAGCCCTCCTAGATATGAATTGCCAAAGGTAGCGGAAGGTTATGTTATGAATGAGCAGACAACTAGAGATATTCTTGCTTGTAAGGATAGAGATGATCTAGAGAAATTATTATGCAAGTACAAAGAAAAATCTCTGAATGCTAGAATGCAATATGATCCTAAGTTTGCTACTTCACCTATCTTTATTGATGATAAGGATTATGAATTCTCTGTCGACCCAGAGTTAATTACTTTGGTTCAATCTGATCCTTTCCATGGTTATGAAACGGAAAATGTTGTGGCACATCTTACTAAGTTGAATGACATAGCCACCCTTTTTACTCATGATGAGAAAACTCGCTATTACTATATCCTCAAGTTATTTCTGTTCTCATTAAAGGGCGATGCTAAAGCTTGGTACAATACTCTTGCTCTTGGTTGTGTGCGTAGTCTCCAGGATATGATTTATTACTTCTCTAAAAAAATATTTCCCTGCTCATAAGAAAAAAGGTGCCTTGTAGGAAATATTTAACTTTATGCAAATTGAGGAAGAGAGTCTCCCACAAGCTTGGGGGAGGCTTTGCCAATTACTCAATGCTTTGTCAGATCATCCTCTTAAGAAAAATGAAATACTTGATATCTTCTATAATGGACTAAGCGATGCTTCTAGGGATTTCCTAGATAGTTGTGCGCTAGTTGTGTTCTGAGAGAACAAACTATTGGGCAAGCTAAAGAATTATTGAATAACATATTGAAAAATTGTGATGATTGGACTCTTCCTGAACCACAGCTTAAACCCACTCCAAATAAGAGGGTATCTTATATCTCAGTCCTAAAGATATGCAAGAGGCAAAGAAATCTATGAAAGAAAAAGGTATTAAAGTTGAGGATCTTCGTTTTCAGCTCTGCTCGCTTGAGAATTGCCGCAAGCGCAAATCCCGTTTTTTATGGGTCCAAAGATTCTTTCGCAAAACAATCCATCTTTTTCTGGTTCATTGGTGTTATAATGAAAAGTAGAGGGTCTTGTGACTTCGCCAACGACTTCTCCATTAGGTAGGTTTTTATCAGCCTCAAAAATTTACCTGCTATTAAAGAAATACATGGGCTTGATACACCACTATTACCTAAGGTGGTAGAGGTAAATTCTCTAATAAAATTCAATGATAATGATAATCCTCACAATATGCATCCTAGTCAGTGCCTTTATGAGTTTGAGAATTATATTAGAAAACAAGATGACTTCAATGCAAATGTTCTGAAACAATTGAAATACAATTATGATATGATTGCTCGCTTGAGTGACTTGTTATTTAGAATCTCAAATGATGTTAGAGGTGTGTGAAAACATGCTTCTATGGTTCAAACCTAGCTATAACAAGTTGTTAAATCTCAAAGAGAGTTGCTAGATGAAATGAACAATAACATACATGACTTTGCTATTAGAGTAGCAACTAGAGGAGGTAAAATGACCTAGGAACCACTTTATCCTGAGGGACGCCCAAAAAGAATTGAACAAGACTCTCAAAGAGCTAACACTGATGCATGTAGTCCTCCTAAAAAGAAAAAGAAAAAGAAAAAAAATGATAGGACTTTGCATGCCTCTAGTGAACCTGAAGTAGAAAAACCTCCTGATAATGAAGTTTTTATCTCTGATGCCGAAACTCAACCTGGTAGTGAACACTACCTTCTGATAATGAAAAAGTTAATGATGAGGTTCATGAAGACAAACCAAATAATGAAGAACCAGACAATGATGTTGAGATAGAACCTGCAGTTGATCTTGATAACCCACAACCTAAAAATAAAAGATATGATAAAAGATACTTTGTTGCTAGAAAACACGGTAAGGAAAGAGAACCGTGGGTTCAAAAACCTATGCCTTTTCCACCTAAGTCAACTAAAAAGGAAGATGATGAAGAATTTGAACACTTTGCTGAAATGTTGAGGCTAGTCTTTTTGCGTACTCGCTTGACTGATATCCTTAAAATGCTCCTTATGCAAGTTATATGAAAGACATCATCACCAATAAGAGAAAAATACCGGAAGCTGAAATCTCCACCATGCTTGATAATTATACTTTTAAAGATGGAGTACCTATGAAACTTGGAGATCCGAGAATACCAACTATACTTTGCTCCATCAAAAGAAATTATGTGAAAACTACTTTATGTGATTTGGGAGTTGGTGTTAGTGTTATGCCTTTCTCTTTATATAAAAGACTTGATTTGAATAAACTCTAGCCTACTGACATATCTTTGCAAATGGCTGACAAATCTACTGCCATACCTATCGGCATTTGTGAGGATGTGCCCGTTGTTGTTGCTAATGTTACTATTTTGATTGACTTTGTTATACTTGAGATGCCCGAGGACGAAAACATGTCGATTATCCTTGGTAGATCCTTCTTGAATACTGCAGGGGCTGTTATTGATTGCAATAAAAGCAAGGTCACTTTTCATATCAATGGTAATGAGCATACGGTGCACTTTCCGAAGAAACAATTCCAAGTGAATGGTACTAATGTTATTGAAAAATCTCAGACAATCACTATTGGAAGTTTTCAACTACCGTTGTCTACTATTAAAAAGAAATATGAATGCTTATTGTTGGGGACATTCATATTCCCATTGAGGTAGCTTAGTGATTTACGAAAGTTCTTCGGTGTCATGCTAATTGAAAGTGGTTGTTAATAAGACTTGATCAACCTTATTAATGGATCATTTTGAGAGGTATGAAGTTGATGAATGTAGTGAGCACTACCTTCTGTCCCTACCTTTTGTTTTCTGTTCTTATTAGTTAAAATAAAATAAAATGCCACATTTTATCTGTTTTCTGAATTTACCGTGGAATAAAAAAATGACCCAGAAATAAAAGTTCTCAAAATGCTCTGAAAAATTAATATGATTTTTTCTGAATATTTAAGAATTTTTGGTGCAAATAATAGCAAAGGGAGGTGCACCAGGTGGGCACAACCCACCTGGGCGCACTAGGATCCCCAGGCGCACCCTGGTGGGTTGTGGTCCCCACGTGGCCCCCCTCACTTATCTCTTCATACCACATCATCACCTACCTCCAGAAAAAAAATCACCATTGCTCTCTCTCTCACTCTCTCTCTCTCATGTTCTTGCTCTCAAACCCACGGATTTCGATCTCTTTGCTCGAAGCTCCGTTTCCAAAACTATTTCGAGGGATTGTTGCTTGGTATGTGACTCCTCCGTTTGTCCAATTGGATTTTGTTTTAGTGGTTTATATTTTGACTAATTAGCTACTCTTGGTGCTCCTGTAGATGAGCTTGCATGTTGAATTCTTAGAGTTCTAAGTGGGTTGAATGCTTGCTATGGCCTCTATGTATCCCTATGAGTACTTGCTACCAATTTTGTAAAGTTTTGTTGAGAAAATTTTGTGGACTAAAAATTTCAGAATTTTTGTTCATAGGAAAAACATGAATATCTTTAGGAAGTTTGCTTCCAAGAAGAACTCCAAGGGAGTGATTGGGGAGTCGTCTGACAGTGATCTCCGCCCCGGAGATTGGCGGAGGTAGGGCCGTGTGAATGGCCGCATAACCTGTTCATGGAAGGGGCCATAATCCTTCAAGAGTTTACACAATATGCTGCTAATGCCGGCCTCACCGACTTCATCGCAGCTGAATGTGAACAATATCATCTCCTCACCAACACCTTTGTGCAAAGTTTGAATTTACTTCCTAGGAATAATCCTCCTAAGGTGCAATTTAATTTATACGCTAAACCCCATCAGATACCACTTACTGAGTTCTGTGAAATATGCTTGCTTCCTTCTGATGCTAGTTTAGTAGAGCCTAGGCCTACAGAGTTTGAAGGTTTTTATCGTACTCTGACAATGAGTGATGAGAGAGCAGTGTCAAGTATCACCACCACTGGCTTGCATTTCCCTGCTGTTCATTATTTCACTCTTTTCATTGCAAAATGCTTGCTTGTTAGAGAGAAGGTGGGTGCACTCAGTGCCCCAGACCTTGCTGTTTTACGTCGTGCACTTGAGGGCGACAACACTTATAGCTTGGGAGCTACTGTGGCACGTCGCCTTCACATTAATAAGTCCAAGGGTAAAATGCATGGTGTTATTTACGCTACTCGGTTGGCGGCTTGCTTTAATGTTGAGATACACCTGCATGATTATCCTTTGCCCAAGGTTTACCTAGATCGCGCGACCATGGAACACCACCATTTTATTGCTACCGATTATCCTAACATCCCTATTCCGTATAACCTGGTTTTTAGTGTGAGAACTCATGATATTATTCCATTGCATGCACCTGCTTTGATTGATCCTGTTGCCAGGGGTGGATACAGGATTATGCCTGTGGACATATCACATACCGGAACAACCAGGCTGCAGCAGAGGAGGAGCCTCAGCAGTGGGATCCATAGGTGCCCGCTCCTCAGCAGTTCGTCATGGGACCCCATGGTTTCTTCGACTACTGACTGATTATCAAGCTAGGCCAAAAGCCTAAGCTTGGGGGAGTACGTATTTCCACCAACGTTATATTCATGTTCACATATTTCATTTGTCGGTATCCACACTTTTTCATTGTATTATCCATGATAAATTTATTTTCTTGCTTTCTTCTTGTGTGTTTGAAATTTTTTGAGAAAATCCAAAAATATTTCCTGCTTCTTTTTGATTTTTTTCTTTCTAGAATAGTTAGCTGTAGCACTAAAAATAAAACCCAAAAAGATTTCCTTATTCTTCTTTTGCTTGTTGGGAGCTTTCCCATGTAAATAGTTTTTCTCGTTTTTGCTTTTTCCCTTTTATTTGCTTGTTCAATAAAACCAAAAACTCCAAAAATATTTCAGCATGTTTCTCTGAATTTCTTTTCTTTTTATTGAGTCCTACCGAGGAGAAGACCACGATGAAAAAGTGGAGTGGCTCCCATATGCATTATTATTGATCTAACAAAGAGCCCATTTTACCTTGTCTTCTCCCGTTGAATAAAATGTTTGCAGATTCCAGCTTAGTCCACGACACTCTTGTACTATTATTATTTTCATATCGTTCGGTCATGCAAGTGAAAGGCAATAATGACGATATTCAATGAACTGGTCGTGGCAGAGAGAAACAGGTATGAACTCTGTCAGCGTCTTGGGAACGGGGGTACCCACACTTGCCTGCCTGCGGCCCAGGGCATGGCTCCACCAACGGCTTGGTATGGCCCATCTTCACCAACAGTCGCTCAAGACTCTCGCGAGGGGCCAAGCCTTGCGAGGCGGACGACACCAAGACCTCCTCCTGGGCGGCCTCGCTAGGCTAGCTCCTGAGGAGCGGAGATACCTATGCAAGGGGCACCTCACGAGGTCCGCGTGACGTGAGCCATGACGACCAAGGCCAGGAGGGCGCCAGCGGGTGTAGGGTGCTAGTTTCCTCTTTGGTGCTAAGGAAGCAGGCATAGGCGAGGAGTCCCGAGGCATCAGGCAAAGGTTTCTATATCGGTGCAACAAGACCAAGACCAGCAGGACGGCAGGATGGAGGTCACCGCGGAGCCCACGGTGACGTCATCACCAGAGCCTTTGGCAGGGGAAGACCACCTTTCGTCAGGATAACTTGTACTAGTTGTCCCCCTTCGAAACTGGACGTTGTGGGATCCCTTCCCGCCTAAACATTTGGAAAGAGGACCAGGGCCACTATAAATAGGGCTAGCCACCACCATAGTTAAGGATCGACTCATCTTGGATCGGATCCACTCCACCAAGGCCATCTCACCAGGTCATCAAGCTCAAGAACACCTCTCCTCAGGAGGTCGTTCGTTCACTGTACTAGTTCATCCTCAGCCCACGAGGCAATCCACCACAACACACTGGAGTAGGGTATTACACCACAACGGTGGCCCGAACCAGTATAAACTCTCATGTCACTTGTTCCTTGGGTTCGGCGAGCTAGGCCTTGAGATCGTTGCAAGAGTGAGTGAGAGAGAGAGATCTTCGTGCGCACCCCAGTGTTCGAACCTCAAGGGTTTGCCAGAACCCACAATCCGACATTTGGCGTGCTAGGTAGGGGTGCGTTGAAGCTTTTCTTCCGTTGATTCACGCTCCACTGCTCCACTGCATCCATGTCTGATGCTCATTAAGCCTGTGCTGAGCGTCGGGCCTCCCTTGCTACCCGCGTCGCTCAGACGGCGCTTGTTGGTGGACCTCCCCGCTGTTCTCCATCGCTCACTGCCAATGCCGCCACCAGCCCAGCAGCGAACGAGCAGCAGGCCTCATTGCTGCACCCCTCCATGCGGTGGGATGGATGCACCGCCACCCCTTCGCTGACTCCGGCCGGCTCGTCATCTCACGCTCGTCGCGCGCCCATGGACGCACATGTCGCGCTCCTCATGGCTCGCGAGCTCCTGCATTACCGCCCAGTCGACGACCTCTACGACAACCGGCTGGACCGCATCACCGAGCTCGTCAGTGTTGCCGAGGCTCTCCTACACCATCCCTCTTGTTGCCTCACCTGCCCCCAGCCACGGGCGACGTAGCTCACGGAGTGCCTCCGCCGCCTCCACATCAAGACGACACCCTTGTGCTAAGACGTGTGTCTCACGAAGCGCCTCCGCTGCCATCGCAGCAAGACGACGTCATCGCACCAAGACGCGTGGTCCCGCGGCGTGAACTGCCACGCCGGGCACCCGCGCACGAAGAAGGAAGTTGCCAAGAAGTCGCGAGGCTGTAAGAAGATGCCCCTGCGCTCCCATCACCATTACGTCAAGACTGCGCGCCGCCTGTGGTGGCGGTGCGTGGATGTCAGGATCAGGCTCCGCCACCATGACGGGCTCCAGTAACCACAACAGGCTGTCGTGCTTTTACTCCTGAGCTGCGCACCGTCATCTGGCCAGGAAAGTTCAAGCCAGACCCTGTCGAGTTCTTGCATCTCCACGAGTTGAGCATCGATACAGCCAACGGAGACAAGAAGGTCATGGCAAAAACTGGTTTCCTATCCCTCAAGGATGGCGCACACTCGTGGCTCCTGAACTTGTCCGCGGGATCGATCTCCACCTAAGGCGAGATGCGCGAGCGTTTTGTCGCCAACTTCCAAGGCACTCGACCGCCCGCTGGCTACGGGTGACCTGCCGTGCATCAAGCAGTAACCAGGGGAAACCTTGCAAAAGTACATCCAGCGCTTCAACAACGTCTGCCTCAAGATCCCCAAGGTGACGGACGAGGCCATCATCTCTGCGTTCTCCGATGGCGTCCGCGATGTCAAGATAAATGAGGAGCTTGCCATCCAGAAGGAGCTGTGATTGACCCTGGAGATGTTCAACATGGCAACCAAGTGTGCTAGGGCTGAGGAAGGGCGCCTCTCTCTCCTCGAGCTCCCAGCAACTGACCAGGAGGACAAGAAGGCAAAGATCAAGGACGTGAAGTGCAAGGGGGCTGCCATGCTCGCGGCGGAGCCAGAGATGAAGCGCGACCGTGACCACCCCGAATCATCCAGGGCCAACCACCCCTTCTACGCCTTCCACAATGTTCACAACCACAACACCAACGACTGTCAGGAGCTCAGGGCCATTAGAGATGGGCGCTTCGGTCGACGCCCCGAGCGCAACAATCGAGGCTATGGCCGAGGATCAGGGCGAAGTTGGGGACGCTGGGACGACCACGGGCCCCGCCAGGAGTGGCGTGAACGGCCTCGCGAGAACCACTGGGAGGACCAGCCTCGCGAGGGCCCCTGGAGGGAGCAGCTGCGCGAGGACCGCCCTTAGGGCAACGCTAACCTCCCTCCGCTGCCACCACCACTAAGGAGAAATGACGACCACTATCAGGACGAGGAGGCTGGGGGCTTCCAGGAGCCACGTGCCATCGCCTGTATCTTAGGTGGTGCTCAAGCCCCAGCCTCTCAGCGTGTCTTCAAGCAGTTTGCTCACAAGGTGAATGCGGCCCTTCCCAGCCTCGAGGCCACACGCCCGCTCAGGTGGTCCAAGTGTGCCATCACCTTCATCTCGGTGGACGAGCTCAAGTGCGCAGCAACTGCCGGCACCCTCCCAATGCTCTGCTCACCCGTCATTAGCAATGTCCAAGTCACCATGACCCTCATCGACGGCGGCGCATGGCTCATTGTCCTGTCCGTCGAGACATTCGACAGCCTTCGGGTGCCATACGATCAACTACAACCTACCAAGCCTTTCTTAGGAGTGACCGACGGCTCCACCCCCTCATAGGGCAGGTTCGCCTCCCTGTCACCTTCGGCCAGCGTGACAACTACCGCACCGAGCTCATCGACTTCGACATTGCCCACATCCGCCTGCCATACAACGCCATCCTTGGATATCCAGCCTTGGCCAAGTTTATGGCAGTGACCCACCACGGCTACAGCGTCCTCAAAATGCCAGGGAGTGGCAGCGTCATCTCGGTCTCCTGTGAGGAAAGAGATGCGGTGTGCTCCCTCAAGCGTGCTTACCAGGCTGTGGAGGCCGAAGACCCTGACAACGAAGGCACCCCACACCCTCCTGAGGCCAACCCCAAGAAGAAGAAGCAGCTGCTCCACCAAGGACCTCAGGAGGGCGGCGTCTCCAGCAGCACCACCCCAGGACCTGCGCCCACAGATGGGGCGCCTCCTTCCCTGGCATAGGAAGGCGTGCCCGACGCCTTCCTCGGGCTGGGCTCAGGGGCTCTCTTCTGGAGGGCCTCAGACCTAGCCGTCGTCACGAGGGAGGCGCTCGGGCACCATGTGGAGGCATTCTTCGCCGCACGTTTCCCTCAAGGGGGCATGAGGCGTGGAACACCTTGTGCTCAGGAGTTCATCACCAAGGCGAACCAGGAGCTTCAGGAGGCAGGGACCATACGTTGCGGCCGTCGCCCACCATCCAGTTCAACTATCCACCCTGGCGAGGGCGGCGGGTTGCGTGTCTACGCCGACGTTCTAGGGCTCAACAGGGCCGCATCTCAGCGACGATTCTGGCCTTCGCGCATTGGGCGGTGCGAGGTTCCCCGTAACAGCTATGTTCGCATGCCCCTCGGCCTACAGAACGCGGCTGTCACCTTCCAGCGCCACCTGCAGAGCGTTTTGGCAGCTCATGAGGCCAGACATCACGCTGTACTAGCGGAGATCGCGACAGTTCTTCAGGAGCCACCTAGGCCTGCGGAGCCCCCTGAGGCTCAGGACCCTAGCAGCTCATGAGGGGCAGCCTCTCCAGCGCACGTCTTCACCTGCCCCGACACCACTCCAGCATGATATTAGGTTACTCTTTCCAGTTTGTTCAGTAAGGGGTGCCTGTCGGGCAGCATTATCCCCAAGTTGCATGGGCCAGTCCCTGCGGCGTGTACCCTTTTGCATCTTTAGCTTACTCTGTTGGGGGCGCCTCATTGGCCGCATTATCCCCAGGCCGCTCGGGTCCGTCCTAGTGGCATGTATCATCCTTGCATCTATCTAAACTAATTTGCCTTCTCGCATGAATTGCTCCATAATGACTACTCACGTGGTGCTTGTTCATCGCGGCCTCCCATGCTGCCGATCAGTCACTTGCTCGGGAGACTCACATGCTGGCACGGTGCTTGTGCTGGGGTCCGTCCCTGCAACAATGATAAACCTGTGTGATAGAGCTCTGGCTCATGGCCCTCTTTGTGTACGCCACCTCACCAGATCCTCTGTGCCTTCATCTTCTCGCGGAAGAAGCAATGGCAGGCTGGAAGCGCAGCCATGGGGCACTCTCTCACACACTAACCCACAGGAACCTCTGGAGCCTAGCTACACGAGGTCCCACCAGCTACTCCCTTTCATGCTTTTTGCTTGGGTGTTAAAGGGAGGGCTCCTGATCATTGCGCCTCAGGAGCTCTTACTAGCTCTCCAGCCCTCACCCCCTGGCCTTGACCACGGCATCGCGACCTGGCATACCAACGACGGCTGAGCTCGCTCGAGGCCCGGGACCCGAGGACGCAGAGTACTCAGGGAAGTATGAAGGGTGGGAGCTGGCATGGACACAACCCGGAAGCATAGCCATCAGCGGCCCGCGAACCGGGTGCCATGCAAGGAACCGATCCGTGATCACTAAGATAAGTCACGTGTCCAACGCAGCCCAACTCGCTGCTTAGGATTTCAGCTCCTGCAGCCTTGCTCTGGCAACGCCGCCTGCCTTTTCTGCCTTCAGGAAGCTGCTTGCATGCTAAGGGGGACCTCTTGAGCATCGCGTCTCAAGAGCTCTCTCCGGACCTCGGGCCGCTCACCTCCTGGCATTGACCACGGCATCGCGACCTGGCATACCAGCGACGGCTGAAGCCTACCTGGGGACTGGGACCTGTCGGCATAGAGCACTAGGATACCGCAAGGATGAAAAGGGGGAATAGTGCCAGAGCAAGACGTGCAGTCACGGATTTCGCAATAAAGATAATATTGATGCAAGGCATTACAGATTCTTTACACACCCCCACGGGGTCCGTCTCGATTCTTCATAGGGAACAAAAGATGGGAGTTTTTAGGAGCCCTATCTACAAGTATGGCCGCCGGCGCCATCATCAATAGTGGGCCACGAGGGACCGGCGCCAACCCCATCCAGATCAGCGGTAGTGACGGGCGGTCACCGCCGCTGCACTCCGGGCGCGACCTGAGCTCAGGGCACGTAGCTATCGCCACTCGTCTCCGTAGTCTCATCAGGCTCGGGAGAGTCGCTGGACTCCCAGGCACCATTGTTGCTGCTAGAGGAATCATCGGCAGAACCATGGGCGGGCCCAGCGCCAGCCCCTATGTTGTCCCGACGATCCCCTTTAGGACAGCACTCCAGGTGACGGCCCTCCTCATCGAAGGCTTTAAAGAACATCGTGGAGGAGCCGTTGTACTCAAAGTGGATGGCGAGGGCCCCCTCCGCACGGCATACGCAGGAGACCTCTCCCCATCCGCTAGTCATGAAGATCTTGCCCTGGGAGACGGCCTCAACCTCTGCTCCCGTCACCGGGGTATCGCACTCAGCATGCTGCAGCCACAACTTGAACGGCCCCCTTGGCAGCATCACTTTGGCAAAGAACGGCAGGAATCGGATCCACGTGCGCGGTGGCATCGCCGCCCACACCACGAGTTCTCACGAGGAGCCCTCGGCGTGGCTTCGCGGGGTGGAGGCGCGCGCCACCACCGCACGGCCATCGCGGCTATGGTGCGAGAGGTGTCGGTCGCTGCCTCCTCCTCCGGAGCTTTTTGCCCGAGCGTACAAGGGCAGCGGGTAGCCGAGGGGAGGCTGCTCGTACCAAGGCCTCGTCACCTCCGGCCTCACAACGATGTCGTGGGAGCAAACTGGACTCTTCTTCTATGGGAGTGGCCCAAGCTCTTCGCGGTTTTTTTCCTTCTCGGCGGCAAAGAACCTCCGTATCGGCGCCATGGGTGTCGCAACAAGGAGGAGGAAGAAGAAGCGAGCGGAACAGAGGAAGAAATGAGCAACGGGGGCTCTGCCTCTTCCTCATTTATAGCCGGAGGGAGGCCAACCACCGGCCTCCATGATCTAAGGTAATGATGATTTTCTTCTACATGCAGCAAGGTCTCGTTAAGTTGGGCAGTTGTCGAGGCGACATGGGGAAGCGGAGACGCCCATGACCTATCAATCACCATGCGTCAATCGAGGCCGCAAGCGGTTGGGGCCCGCGGCGCTCCGCACTTGCCCTTTGGCTTCGCCTCGAAGCCAAGTCCGAGCGCACCTTGGGCCTAGGGGCCACCGTCGGCGTCCTGGGAACGGGGTGATGGGGAACGTAGTAATATCAAAAAATTTCCTATGCACACGCAAGATCATGGTGATGCATAGCAACGACAGGGGAGAGTGTTGTCCACGTACCCTCGTAGACCGAAAGCAGAAGCGTTAGCACAACGCGGTTGATGTAGTCGTACGTCTTCACGGCCCGACCGATCAAGCACCGAAACTACGGCACCTCCGAGTTCTAGCACACGTTCAGCTCGATGACGATCCCCGGACTCCGATCCAGCAGAATGTCGAGGAGGAGTTCCGTCAGCACGACGACGTGGTGACGATCTTGATGTTCTCCTATCGCAGGGCTTCGCCTAAGCACCACTACAATATTACCGAGGACTATGGTGGAGGGGGGCACCACACATGGCTAAGAGATCAATGATCAACTGTTGTGTCTATGGGGTGCCCCCTGCCCCCATATATAAAGGAGCAAGGGAGGGAGGTGGCCGGCCTAGGAGGAGGGCGCGCCAAGTTGGGAGTCCTACTCCCACCGGGAGTAGGACTCCTCCTTCCCTTGTAGGAAGAAGGAAAAGTGGGCTGCACCCCTTGTCCAATTCGGACCAGAGGTGGGGGGGGCGTGCCTCCTTCCTTTTGGCCTCTCTCCTCTATTCCCGTATGGCCCAATAAGGCCCATATACTCCCCGGCGAATTTCCGTAACTCTCCGGTACTCCGAAAAATACCCGAATCACTCAGAACCTTTCCGATGTCCGAATATAGTCGTCCAATATATCGATCTTTACGTCTCGACCATTTCGAGACTCCTCGTCATGTCCCCGATCATATTCGGGACTCCGAACTCCTTCGGTACATCAAAACTCATAAACTCATAATATAACTGTCATCGAAACCTTAAGCGTGCGGACCCTACGGGTTCGAGAACAATTTAGACATGACCGAGACACGTCTCCGGTCAATAACCAATAGCGGAACCTAGATGCTCATATTGGCTCCCACATATTCTACGAAGATCTTTATCGGTCAGACCGCATAACAACATACGTTGTTCCCTTTGTCATCGGTATGTTACTTGCCCGAGATTCGATCGTCGGTATCTCAATACCTAGTTCAATCTCGTTACTGGCAAGTCTCTTTACTCGTTCCGTAATACATCATCCTGCAACTAACTCATTAGTTGCAATGCTTGCAAGGCTTAAGTGATGTGCATTACCGAGAGGGCCCAGAGATACCTCTCCGACAATCGGAGTGACAAATGCTAATCTCGAAATACGCCAACCCAACAAGTACCTTTGGAGACACCTGTAGAGCACCTTGATAATCACCTAGTTACGTGTGACGTTTGGTAGCACACAAAGTGTTCCTCCGATAAACGGGAGTTGCATAATCTCATAGTCATAGGAACATGTATAAGTCATGAAGAAAGCAATAGCAACAAACTAAATGATCAAGTGCTATGCTAACGGAATGGGTCAAGTCAATCACATCATTCTCCTAATGATGTGATCCCGTTAATCAAATGACAACTCATGTCTATGGTTAGGAAACATAATCATCTTTGATCAACGAGCTAGTCAAGTAGAGGCATACTAGTGACACTCTGTTTGTCTATGTATTCACACATGTATTATGTTTCCAGTTAATACAATTCTAGCATGAAAAATAAACATTTATCATGATATAAGGAAATAAATAATAACTTTATTATTGCCTCTAGGGCATATTTCCTTCAGTCTCCCACTTGCACTAGAGTCAATAATCTAGTTCACATCGCCATGTGATTTAATACCAATTGTTCACGTCACCATGTGATTAATACCCATAGTTCACATCGACATATGACCAACACCCAAATAGTTCACATCGCTATGTGATTAACACCCAAAGAGTACTAAGGTGTGATCATGTTTTGCTTGTGAGAGAAGTTTAGTCAACGGGTCTGCCACATTCAGATCCGTAAGTATTTTGCAAATTTCTATCTCAACAATGCTCTGCATGGAGCTACTCTAGCTAATTTCTCCCACTTTCAATATGTATCCAGATTAAGATTTAGAGTCATCTGGATCAGTGTCAAAATTTGCATCGACGTAACCCTTTACGATGAACCTTTTTGTCACCTCCATAATCGAGAAACATATCCTTATTCCACTAAGGATAATTTTGACCGCTGTCTAGTGATCTACTCCTAGATCACTATTGTACTCCCTTGCAAACTCAGGGCAGGGTATACAATAGGTCTGGTACACAGCATGGCATACTTTATAGAACCTATGGCTGAGGCATAGGGAATGACTTTCATTTTCTCTCTATCTTCTGCCGTGGTCGGGTTTTGAGTCTTACTCAACTTCACACCTTGTAACACAGACAAGAACTCCTTCTTTGACTGTTCCATTTTGAACTACTTCAAAATCTTGTCAAGGTATGTACTCATTGAAAAACTTATCAAGTGTCTTGATCTATCTCTATAGATCTTGATGCTCAACATGTAAGCAGCTTCACGGAGGTCTTTCTTTGAAAAACTCCTTTCAAACATTCCTTTATGCTTTGCAGAATAATTCTACATTATCTTCGATCAACAATATGTCATTCACATATACTTATCAGAAATGTTGTAGTGCTCCCACTCACTTTCTTGTAAATACAGGCTTCACCATAAGTCTGTATAAGACTATATGCTTTGATCAACTTATCAAAGCGTATATTCCAACTCCGAGATGCTTGCACCAGTCCATAGATGGATCACTGGAGCTTGCATATTTTGTTAGTACCTTTAGGATTGACAAAACCTTCTGGTTGCATCATATACAACTCTTCTTTAATAAATCCATTAAGGAATGCAGTTTTGTTTATCCATTTGCCAGATTTCATAAAATGCGGCAATTTCTAACATGATTCGGGCAGACTTAAGCATAGATACGAGTGAGAACTCCCATCATAGTCAACACCTTGAACTTGTCGAAAACATTTTTGTGACAATTCTAGCTTTGTAGATAGTAAAACTAATATCAGTGTCCATCTTCCTCTTGAAGATCCATTTAATCTCAATGGCTCGCTGATCATTGGGCAAGTCAATCAAATTCCATACTTTGTTCTCATACATGGATCTCATCTCAGATTTTATGGCCTCAAGCCATTTCGCAGAATCTGGGCTCATCATGGCTTCCTCATAGTTCGTAGGCTCGTCATGGTCAAGTAACATGACCTCTAGAACAGGATTACCGTACCACTCTGGTGCGAATCTCACTCTGGTTTACCTACGAGGTTTCGGTAGTAACTTGATCTGAAGTTACATGATCATCATCATTAGCTTCCTCACTAATTGGTGTAGTTGTCACAGGAACAGATTTCTATGATGAACTACTTTCCAATAAGGGAGTAGGTACAGTTACCTAATCAAGTTCTACTTTCCTCCCACTCACTACTTTCGAGAGAAACTCCTTCTCTAGAAAGGATCCATTCTCAGCAATGAATATCTTGCCTTCGGATCTGTGATAGAAGGTGTACCCAACATTTTATTTTGGGTATCCTATGAAGACGCACTTCTCCGATTTGGGTTTGAGCTTATCAGGTTGAAACTTTTTCACATAAGCAATGCAACCTCAAACTTTAAGAAACGACAGCTTAGGTTTCTTGCCAAACCATAGTTCATACGGTGTCGTCTCAACGGATTTAGATGGTGCCCTATTTAACGTGAATGTAGCTGTCTCTAATGCATAACCCCAAAACGATAGCGGTAAATCAGTAAGAGACGTCATAGATTGCACCATATATAATAAAGTACGGTTACGACGTTCAGACACACCATTACACTGTGGTGTTCCAGGTGGCGTGAGTAGTGAAACTATTTCACATTGTTTTAACTGAAGGCCAAACTCGTAACTCAAATATTTTCCTTCTGCGATCATATCGTAGAAACTTTTATTTTTGTCACGATGATTCTCCACTTCACTCTGAAATTCTTCGAACTTTTCAAATGTTTCAGATTTGTGTTTCATCAAGTAGATATACTCATATCTGCTCAAATCATCTATGAAGATCAGAAAATAATGATACCTGCCGCGAGCCTCAATATTCATCGGACCACATACATCAGTATGTATGATTTCCAACAAATCTGTTGCTTGCTCCATTGTTCCAGAGAACGGAGTCTTAGTCATCTTGCCCATGAGGCATGGTTCGCAAGCATCAATTGATTCATAATCAAGTGATTCCAAAAGCCCATCAGCATGGATTTTCTTCATGCGTTTTACACCAATATGACCTAAACGGCAGTGCCACAAATAAGTTGCACTATCATTATTAACTTTGCATCTTTTGGTTTCAATATTATGAATATGTGTATCACTACGATCGAGATCCAACGAACCATTTTCATTGGGTGTGTAACCATATAAGGTTTTATTTATGTAAACAGAACAACAATTTATTCTCTTACTTAAATGAATAACCGTATTGCAATAAACATGATCAAATCATATTCATGCTCAACGCAAACACCAAAGGACACTTATTTAGGTTCAACACTAATCCCAAAAGTATAGGGAGTGTGCGATGATGATCATATCAATCTTGGAACCACTTCCAACACACATCGTCACTTCACCCTTAACTAGTCTCTGTTCATTCTGCAACTCCCGTTTCGAGTTACTACTCTTAGCAACTGAACCAGTATCAAATACCGAGGGCTTGCTACGAACACTAGTAAAATACACATCAATAATATGTATATCAAATATACCTTTGTTCACTTTGCCATCCTTCTTATCGGCCAAATACTTGGGGTAGTTCCGCTTCCAATGACCAGTCCCTTTGCAGTAGAAGCACTCAGTTTCAGGCTTCGGTCCAGACTTGGGCTTTTCACTTGAGTAGCAACTTGCTTGCCATTCTTCTTGAAGTTCCCCTTTATTCCCTTTGTCCCTTTACTTGAAACTAGTGGTTTTGTTTACCATCAACACTTGATGCTTTTCTTGATTTCTACCTTCGTCGATTTAAGCATCGCGAAGAGCTTGGGAATCGTTTCCGTTATCCCTTGCATATTATAGTTCATCACGAAGTTCTACTAACTTGGTGATGGTGACTAGAGAATTCTGTCAATCACTACTTTATCTGGAAGATTAACTCCCACTTGATTCAAGCGATTGTAGTACCCAGACAAGCTGAGCACATGCTCACTGCTTGAGCTATTCTCCTCCATCTTTTAGCTATAGAACTTGTTGGAGACTTCATATATCTCAACTCGGGTATTTGCTTGAAATATTAACTTCAACTCCTGGAACATCTCATGTTCCATGACGTTAAAAACGTCTTCGAAGTCCCGATTCTAAGCCGTTAAGCATGGTGCACTAAACTATCAAGTAGTCATCATATTGAGCTAGCCAAACGTTCAGAACGTCTGCATCTGCTCCTGCAATAGGTCTGTCACCTAGCGGTGCATCAAGGACATAATTCTTCTGTGCAGCAATGAGGATAATCCTTAGATCACGGATCCAATCCGCATCATTGCTACTAACATTTTTCAACTTAGTTTTCTCTAGGAACATATAAAAATTAAATGGGGAGCAACATCGCGAGCTATTGATCTACAACATAGATATGCTAGTACTACCAGGACTAAGTTCATGATAAATTAAAGTTTAGTTAATCATATTACTTAAGAACTCCCACTTAGATATACATCCCTCCAATCATCTAAGTGATCACGTGATCCAAATCAACTAAACCATAACCGATCATCACGTGAAATGGAATAGCTTTCAATGGTGAACATCATTATGTTGATCATATCTACTATATGATTCACGCTCGACCTTTCGGTCTCAGTGTTCCGAGGCCATATCTGCATATGCTAGGCTCGTCAAGTTTAACCTGAGTATTCAGCATGTGCAAAACTGGCTTGCACCCGTTGTAGATGGATGTAGAGCTTATCACACCCGATCATCACGTGGTGTCTGGGCACGACGAACTTTGGCAACGGTGCATACTCAGGGAGAACACTTTTATCTTGAAATTTACTGAGAGATCATCTTATAATGCTACCGTCAAACAAAGCAAGATAAGATGCATAAAAGATAAACATCACATGTAATCAATATAAGTGATATGATATGGCCATCATCATCTTGTGCTTGTGATCTCCATCTCCGAAGCACCGTCATGATCACATCGTCACCGGCACGACACCTTGATCACCATCGTAGCATCGTTGTCGTCTCGCCAATCTTATGCTTCCACGACTATTGCTACCGCTTAGTGATAAAGTAAAGCATTACAGCACAATTGCATTGCATACAATAAAGCGACAACCATATGGCTCCTACCAGTTGCCGATAACTCGGTTACAAAACATGATCATCTCATACAATAAAATTTAGCATCATGTCTTGATCATATCACATCACAACATGCCCTGCAAAAACAAGTTAGACGTCCTCTACTTTGTTGTTGCAAGTTTTACATGGCTGCTACGGGCTGAGCAAGAACCGTTCTTACCTACGCATCAAAACCACAACGATAGTTTGTCAAGTTGGTGCTGTTTTAACCTTCGCAAGGACCGGGCGTAGCCACACTCAGTTCAACTAAAGTTGGAGAAACTGACACCCGCCAGCCACCTGTGTGCAAAGCACGTCGGTAGAACCAGTCTCGCGTAAGCATACGCGTAATGTCGGTCCGGGCCGCTTCATCCAACAATACCGCCGAACCAAAGTGTGACATGCTGGTAAGCAGTATGACTTATATCGCCCAAAACTCACTTGTGTTCTACTCGTGCACAACATCAACGCATAAAATTTGGCTCGGATGCCACTGATGGGGAACGTAGTAATATCAAAAAATTTCCTATGCACACGCAAGATCATGGTGATGCATAGCAACGAGAGGGGAGAGTGTTGTCCACGTACCCTCGTAGACCGAAAGCGGAAGCGTTAGCACAACGCGGTTGATGTAGTCGTATGTCTTCACGGCCCGACCGATCAAGCACCGAAACTACGGCACCTCCGAGTTCTAACACACGTTCAGCTCGATGACGATCCCTGGACTCCGATCTAGCAGAATGTCGGGGAAGAGCTCCGTCAGCACGACGGCGTGGTGACGATCTTGATGTTCTACTATCGCAGGGCTTCGCCTAAGCACCACTACAATATTATCGAGGACTATGGTGGAGGGGGGCACCGCACACGGCTAAGAGATCAATGATCAACTGTTGTGTCTATGGGGTGCCCCCCTGCCCCCGTATATAAAGGAGCAAGGGAGGGAGGTGGCCGGCCTAGGAGGAGGGCGCGCCAAGGGGGAGTCCTACTCCCACCGGGAGTAGGACTCCTCCTTCCCTTGTTGGAGTAGGAGAGAAGGAAAGAGAGGGAGAGGAACAAGGAAAAGTGGGCTGCACCCCTTGTCCAATTCGGACCAGAGGGGGGCGTGCCTCCTTTCTTTTGACCTCTCTCCTCTATTCCCGTATGGCCCAATAAGGCCCATATACTCCCCGGCGAATTCCCGTAACTCTTCGGTACTCCGAAAATTACCTGAATAACTCGGAACCTTTCCGATGTCCGAATATAGTCATCCAATATATCAATCTTTACATCTCGACCATTTCGGGACTCCTCGTCATGTACCCGATCTCATCCGGGACTCCGAACTCCTTCGGTACATCAAAGCTCATAAACTCATAATATAACTGTCATCAAAACCTTAAGCGTGCGGACCCTATGGGTTCGAGAACAATGTAGTCATGACCGAGACACGTCTCCGGTCAATAACCAATAGCGGAACCTGGATGCTCATATTGGCTCCCACATATTCTACGAAGATCTTTATCGGTCAGACCGCATAACAACATACATTGTTCCCTTTGTCATCGGTATGTTACTTGCCCGAGATTCGATCGTCGGTATCTCAATACCTAGTTCAATCTCGTTACGGGCAAGTCTCTTTACTCGTTCCGTAATACATCATCTTGCAACTAACTCATTAGTTGCAATGCTTGCAAGGCTTAAGTGATGTGCATTACCGAGAGGGCCCAGAGATACCTCACCGACAATCGGAGTGACAAATCCTAATCTCGAAATACGCCAACCCAACAAGTACCTTCGGAGACATCTGTAGAGCACCTTTATAATCACCCAGTTACGTTGTGACGTTTGGTAGCACACAAAGTGTTCCTCCGGTAAACGGGAGTTGCATAATCTCATAGTCATAGGAACATGTATAAGTCATGAAGAAAGCAATAGCAACAAACTAAACGATCAAATGCTATGCTAACGGAATGGGTCAAGTCAATCACATCATTCTCCTAATAATGTGATCCCGTAAATCAAATGACAACTCATGTCTATGGTTAGGAAACATAACCATCTTTGATCAACGAGCTAGTCAAGTAGATGCATACTAGTGACACTCTGTTTGTCTATGTATTCACACATGTATTATGTTTCCGGTTAATACAATTTTAGCATGAATAATAAACATTTATCATGATATAAGGAAATAAATAATAACTTTATTATTGCCTCTAGGACATATTTCCTTCACGGGGTACCCAGACTTGCCTGCCTGTGGCCAGGGCGTGGCTCCACTAACAGCCTGGTATGACCCATGTTCACCAGCAACCGCTCAAGACCCTCGCGAGGGGCCAAGCCTCACGAGGCGGACGACACCAAGACCTCCTCCGGGGTGGCCTCGCTATGATGGCTCCCGAGGAGCGGAGATATCTATGCAAGGGGCACCTCGCGAGGTCCGCATGACGCGAGCCATGATGACCAAGGCCAGGCGGGCGCCAGCGAGCGCAGCGTGCCAGTTTCCTCTTTGGTGCTAAGGAAGCAGGCGCAGGCGAGGACTCCCGAGGAATCAGGCAAAGGTTTCCATATCGGTGCAACAAGACCAAGACCAGCAGGACGACAGGGCGGAGCTCACCGCGGAGCTCACGGCGGCGTCACCACCAGAGCCTTCGGCAGGCGAAGACCACCTTTTGTCAGGATAACTTGTACTAGTTGTCCCCCTTCTATATTGGCCGTTGTGGGATCCCTTCCCTCCTAAACATTTGGGAAGAGGACCAGGGCCACTATAAATAGGGCTAGCCACCACTGTAGTCGAGGATTGGCTCATCTTGGATTGGATCCACTCCACCAAGGCCGTATCACTAGCTCATCAAGGTCAAGAACACCTATCCTCAGGAGGCCGTTCGTCCACTATACTAGTTCATCCTCAGCCCACGAGGCAATCCACCACACCACACTGGAGTAGGGTATTACACCACAACGGTGGCCCAAACCAGTATAAACTCTCGTGTCACTTGTTCCTTGGGTTCGGCGAGCTAGGCCTTGAGATCGTTGTGAGAATGAGCGAGAGAGAGAGAGAGAGAGATGTTTGTGCGCACCCCAGTGTTTGAACCTCAAGGGTTTGCTGGAACCCACGATCTGACAAACTCGACTTGTTCTGTTTTTGTAAATATGTTTAACCTAGTATCCATGATTCAACCCATCACTACTGCAGGATGCTGTTAACGCGACACTACGATCAGAGACCCTTCGATGAAACTGTGTGCGATTCAATAATTGCAAACGGTGGTGTAAAATACCCGTAAAAAAGGTGCAAAACGTTTGCAATGACGGATGCATCAAACACGGTTCATATTTTAGTTGTGTGTGCGATGCAGGGCATATAGTTCATTTCAATTAACTATTTGTGATGATGAGGAACAAAATAAATGGGCAGCCAGATGAAGGTGTGTGCGATATACAACATACAGTTCACTCGGGATGAACTATTTGTGATTAGGCAACACAAAAGAAATGGTCAGCCAGATCAAGGTGTGTGTGATATACGGCATCTGGTTCACTCGGATGAACTGTTTGCTTTGAGCCAAGAGAACATAAATGGTTCAATATAACAAGATGTGTGTGATACGTGGCAAACAGCTCTGTAATCAGAAATGTGTGCGAAGACCGATAATAACACAGACGATTGCTGCTAATAAGCCGTGTGTGTTGTGGGCAAATGCTTGGTGGTATACAATTGTCAACGATTGATGAAATCAGCACCGACGGGTTCCCCGGTATGGTTCATGTGCGATGTCATTGCACACAAAACAACAACATATGTACTTACAACTTATAAGGACTTGATTCCATAAACAGATTGAACATCGAATTACATATTTGGCTAGTACACACATGACCTTTGCACACACGAAAGTACATTCCAAAATGCCTAGGAAACTCAAATAATGTATAAAAAGGCAAAACGAACTATGAATAATTTCATATTTTTAGGACCACACTACTATATATAGTTGCATGTTGCCTCTGTAAAATAAATCAAGGCGGGAAGAGACAACGTATGTCGTTTTCCACACATAGGTGACAAGGTCCCTCTCGGAACCATGAGCCTTGTTGAGAGAAGCTCCGGTTTGTAAGAATTTTGTACCAAAACTTGTCCCAAATTGGACTATTTTTTTACCACAACATGTTGGTGCTATGTCATAACACCATGCCAAGTTTCATGATTTTGAGCCAAGTTTTGGATTTACAGTAATTTTAAAACCAGGTTTCTTAATGTTTACTGTCGAGTCGGCACCGCCCTGGGTAGGCTTTTTCCTCATGGGTCCCAAATGAAAAATCCAAATCTGTCACTACCATGCAACTTTTCTTATTAAGAATTATAGCCCATTTGGTGTGCTAGCTAAAAATAAGTTTGTGGGTGCTGGTGGGCGCTAAGAACTTGCGGGTTCTGTAATGAACAAAGATCTCGAGGATCCTACGAGAGTGATGTTCTTTCCCTATGTTGTGAATGCTTATAATATTTTTGTCTTAATTAAATAAATGGCAAGCCATTGGCCCAGTATGAAAGAAAATATGGGTCAAAACCGAGTTGAAAAGGGAAACAATATCTAACTCCAGCTTACAAACAGTACAAAAGCAGGAGGATTAATTGCTCATCAGGTTTAGACAAAATCTAGATTGAATAGGACAATGGCATCTAACTCAACCAAAGTTTTTGGCTGTCACAATCATATAGATCGGTCTGATCCATAAAATCATGATCCCCGGCCAGAAATTCTACTGGTACATGATGACAAGCTGTTGTAAATAGAAGCCTAGCATGGTCAGAAGCCCTTAGGTCCACCTGAAACTTCTTTTTATGTTGTTCAACACTTGCAGCCGCAAGAAATTTCTTGTCGAAAAACTTAACCCTCACGGACAATAGTGCCCTCGCATTCAACATGAAGAATGTGAGAAAGCTAGTGTTTGCATTGTTGGATGCATATCCTTCTAGTGTTACTGTCTTCAAACGATTGTCATGAGATCTGAGAAAATCCCGGTGCTTCTTGAACCATCGATTGGTTATACCTTTTTCTCCATGTGTTAGTGCCTAAATAGAGATGAAGATTGAAATTAGTTAATGTCTAAAAATGATTATGTTGAAAGAGTGATAGCTGAATGATTAATTATAGTACATTATATATGGGCTTTCAATGTGCGTGAAATCATCACCTTTATATACAAATTCTCCAGACATGAAAAGCATTGCAACAAGCCAATAATCATGTTCAGACCAAAACACCACATACAGATATGTAAGGTCTTGACAGAATCCACCACCACTGATAGGATGGACAAGCTCTTCATTGAGCATAGAACATAACATTAGTACCAAAAGCGTACTCCAAGATGATACTTAACTTATGCACACAAATGAAAAAGGCAGATTACAAAAGTTTACGTGAATAATATACAGTACCTCAATAGGTGTGGAGCCAAACACCATCTTGAACCATCTAAAAGGATCACGAATTGCACCCAAGGCCTCCAGTTTAGGCGCAGAGACTATAGTTATTTGCGAAGGTACTATACCAGAATCAAGGAGCAACCTTTGAAGTGAAGGGGAATCTTCGATGATGAGATCATGTCCAAAAAACAAATTCCAATGCTTACAAGGTGGGGCGACTTTATTTTGAGACAACCGATATGAATTTCCATTGCAAAAACAAGTAGCAAGCGCTCCAGGGCAGGGCAGCTAGAGTGGATGATGCTATGCAGTGCGGCCTCCGACAAATCAACCACCACAAGAACAAGTTTTTTAGCAGTGGGAGTCGAAGCATTTGTACCAGATTGTCTGCTAGATGGCACCGGGCAAAGGTGGCGGTGTGGAGAGAGGAGGAAAGCCACGTGATGGACATCAGTGGTGAGGGCACAGATACATCGGTTCGTGGTATGTTGCATACATAGTCATGGTAGAACTATAGTTTCTGGAGTTTATCGAATTGATGGGATGTTAGCCAGGCGGTCACCATGCAGGGTATGTCCAGCAGGTAGCATGCCGAGATGCGCTGAATGGAGCCCTGGTGGAAGGAGATGGTGTTTTCGGGGAGTTCAGAATCATCATCGAGAGATAGTTGATGACAGTCGAGATTAAGAGGCGCGGTGCACCACAGAGTGCGCCACCGAGATGCGAGGACTTGTGTGCGGTAGCCATCCTTGGTGGGGAGAAGGGAGATGATCTCCCCAAGGATGCCGTCCGGTAGATTGCTGATGTGGTCCGCTGGAGATTCTACTGGTTCGTCAGGTCCAGGGGGCGCTTCTGGCTGCACAACCGGGTCCAAGATCTACATCCGGCAGCGACGCTGGCCAGAGCCTCATTTGTGTACATACCAATCTAAAAGAAAAAATGGCATAACATGTAGGACATTCGAAACCAATTCTCAAGATCAGGAAGAAAAAAAAGGCACAAACATATATGCAGGACATTCAAAATCAATTCTGAAGATCTGGCCATGAATTATTAGCATGCAAGCTAACCCTAGTCGGATTATTAGCAAACATCATTTGTACAGAACAAACAATTAATCACTAACTCTATATAGATAACATTGGGTATATAGATGACTAACCGGTTTTCCGTCGGAGTCGCAGTCGTTGCCGGAGTTGTTGTTGACCTCCGGCTCCTGCTGGGGGGGGGGGGGCACAACGGTGCCGACGAAGTCAAGGTCGTGCTGCTGCCCACGCGAGACCTCGTCGGCGGTGATGGAAACCTCTATGCCCAGCTTCACACATTGCGCGGGTGCTTCACCAGCCTCGGCGTCGCCACTCCCTCCGATGGTGCACTTCGGCGGCATCATCATACACTCTAGAGTCCAGATGTTGGTGAGCACTATGGACTAGGGGTGCGGCCGCCTATTATGGCCGGCAGCTCTGGCGCACAATTAATACGGACCAGTGGGAGCGAGGCGGGCTGCAGTCAAAAGTTGTCTCGCCTCTGCGGCGGACTTCTGCCATTCCTACCATCATTTCATACAATTACTCGCACGCCTCCCCATCAATATGCACGCCTCCCGGTATGCCTGCGTGGCGGACTGCTTGCATGCGTCCCGTCAACTCACGCCTGCTCGCACGGCACACGGGGCATGTGGCATCATGTATATTTTTTTGGTTTATTTTCTGCCGCTTTACTACTTAACTGAACCATTTGCGTTGAAGAGATGCACAAATCATGTGTTGAACAGCTCACACGCTTCCCGGTGAACCTGAGCATTGGACGAGTTTTGGATTTACTAGAATTTAAAAACTAGGCATCTCAACGTTTTGCTGGCAATCAACAGTGCCCTGGTGTTTGAAATTCATTCCCATGTCTTGCATGGGACCTAAGCATGCACCCAAGGACACATATTTTATTTTTCAACCAATTTATATGCACTCGAGCATGTGCATGTATTTCAAATTTGAATTATGCACATACAATGCCTAGAAAACCCAGTTAATATATAAAAATGTCCAAATGAGCCCCGAAAAATTCCAAAACTTAACACAACACTCCTGTTGTTCTATGTTGGCACTAGGAATTTTTTGAAAGCAATAAGAGGCAACGAATATTGTTTCGTCCGCAAAGGTGGCATGTTCCCTACCGAAACCACGAGGCTTGTTGTGAGAAGCTCTTGTTTGTGAGAAGCTTATACCCAAACCTGCCCCAAATAGGAATTTTTTTACCACAACATGTTGATGCTGCTCCATGATACCATGCCAAGTTTCATGAACTTCAGACGAGTTTTGGATTTACTAGAATTTAAAAACCAGGTATCTCAACATTTTTTCGACAATCAAAAGTGCCCTGGTGTTTGAAATTCATTCCCATTTCTTGCATGGGACGTAAGCATGCACCCAAGGACACATATTTGACTTTTCAACCAATTTATATGCACTAGAGCATGTGCATGTATTCCAAATTTGAATTATGCACATAAAATTCCTAGAAAACCCAGTTAATGTATAAAAATGTCCAAACGAGCCCCGAAAAATTCTAAAACTTAACACAACACTCCTGTTGTTCCATGTTGACACTAGAATTTTTTTGAAAGCAATAAGAGGCAACGGATATCGTTTCATCCCCAAAGGTGGCACGTTCCCTACCGAAACCACCAGGCTTGTTGTGAGAAGCTCTGGTTTGTGAGAAGCTTATAACCCAACCTGCCCCAAATGGGACAAAATATTTACCACGGCATGTTGATCCCCCTCCATGATACCATGCCAAGTTTCATGAATTCCAGACGAGTTTTGGATTTACTAGAATTTAAAAACCAGGTATCTCATCGTTTTGCCGGCAATCAATAGTGCGCTGGTGTTTGAAAGTCATTCCCATTTCTTGGATGGGCCTAAGCATGAACCCAAGGACACATATTTGACTTTTCAACCAATTTATATGCACTAGAGCATGTGCATGTATTTCATATTTGAATTATGCACATAAAATGCCCAGTAAACCTAGTTAATGTATAGAAATGTCCAAACGAGCCCCAAAAAATTCCAAAACTTAACACAACACTCCAATTGTTCTATGTTGACACTAGAAATTTTTTGAAAGCAATAAGAGGCAACAGATATCGTCTCGTCCCCAAAGGTGGCACGCTCCCTACCGAAACCACCAGGCTTGTTGTGAGAAGCTCTATTCGTGAGAAGCGTATACCCAAACCTGCCCCAAATGGGACAAAAAATTTACCACGACATGTTGATGCCACTCCATGATACCATGCCAAGTTTCATGAATTTTAGAGTAGTTTTGGATTTACTAGAATTTAAAAACCATGTATCTCAATGTTTTGCCGGCAATCAACAGTGCCCTTGTGTTCGAAATTCATTCCCATTTCTTGCATGGGACCTAAGCATGCACACAAGGACACACATTTGATTTTTCAACCTATTTATATGCACTGGAGCATGTGCATGCATTTCAAATTTGAATTATGCACATAAAATGCCTGGACAACCCAGTTAATGTATAAAAATGTACAAACGAACCCCGAAAAATTCCAAAACTTCACACAACACTCCTGTTGTTCTATGTTGACACTAGAATTTTTTTGAAAGAAATAAGAGGCAACATATATCGTTTCGTCCCCAAAGGTGCCGTGGTGTTCGAAATTCATCCCGATTTCTTGCATGGGACATAAGCATAAACCCATGGACATAAGCAGATAAAAGGTCTAGCAATTCAAACACCGTCCATTGCCGCTGTGATCCCATTATGTAATTCAAATCAAGATAGAAAATCAAGTAGATCCCACACAATTTATTATCACCAACCGTGTGAGATGCAGTACAAAATATCCTGGAGCATCGTCGGTGTATCGTACGCCCATGGCTTATGCGAGAAGGTGCGTCAGCTACAGTCCATAGTATTACTGCCTCATAATCTTGAAAATATCTACCGCCTGGAAGGTTTTAATGTTTGATAGCACACGATTAGTATGTGTCGACCGTGTGCGATCTCTGATACTCCCGCTCTACTTCAGTCCCTTGATTCAAATTTTCAGTAGCCCCGACATTTTACCCCCGCCTCTACATCCCTCGCAATCTCAAAAATATCTGCTCGCCCTTGATCCAAATATTTAGTAGCCCCACCTTGTTACTACCGCCTAGTAAAATTTCTAGTTGCCGCAGTATTTTGTCAAACACAACCTTGCCCACCTCCACACAGACCACACACTCCCCAAAACCTCCGCTCACACAAACACACACCACCCCCGAAAGCATTGGTAGGTTGCCGCCATTGCCGCCGCCTCCATCCTCAATCGTATTTCCCGTTACTATGAGTGCTCAGTGGACAATATATATAACATGTAGAGTAAAAAAGAGATGCAACAAGTGTAGAACCTCTTTGGTAAAGCCATGTCGATCTCAGTGTGATTGGGTTGGCCGGTGAGGATGCTCCGGCTGACTTGGCTGTCGGAGGAGGGGAAGAAGATCTTAGGCGTCTAGAGATGGAGCCCGAGGTACTGGTCCACTGTGATGGAGGGTTTCGTCGTTGGAGCAGCTCCGGTGAGTTGTACGACGCCGAGGCTGAAGTAGGACAAGAGAGACAACGAACAACGTTAACCTGAGTGGAATTCTAATAGCATCTCCAATACATGACGTAAAATACATAACCACAAAGTGCTAGATGTAAAATACATCAGCCGCTCATCTCTGAACTTAACTGTCGAAACCGAACTTAACTGTCGAAACTAAACTTAACTGTCAAAACTGAACTTAACTCTCGAAACTGAACTTAACTGTCGAAACTGAATTTTGTTGTCGAAAATGAATTTTGCTGTCGAAACTGAATGCACTAGCAAGGTGAGGCTACACGTCGGTCGACTGACTTTTTCATATCTGGTCAGTCGATTTTGCAGCCGTTGGATACGAAATCAAGGGCCTGATGTTCATCTTCAACCTCCACCCCCCTGAGCCAGCCAAACAGCAGCCCCCGCCGCCCGCGGCCGGCGGTGCGCCGCCCCGCCCGCCCCGAAAACACTCCCCACCGCCGGTACGCCGCCGCCCCGGCCATCCCTCTAGGCCACCCCGTGCCGAGCTTTTTCTCCGGTGATCCCCACGCCACCGCCCTGCCAACGCCCCGCCACCGCCGGCGACCACCGCCCCCATCCTGAACCTTAAGATAGATTGTGGGGTATCTCTTCGGCGAGCCCCCCTCCCCGCTGCGGCTGGTTCTTCCTTCACTCGGCGAGCCCCCCACCACCTAAAAATCGACTGACCCAAAAGTCGATTCAGTCGACTGAAGTGTAGCTAAATCGGAGCAGCATCGCAAGCAAGAGCAAGCGCGAGAGAAGCAGCGTGAGCAAGGGCAATAACAAGAGCAGACCAGGTAGGGGACCGAGAGAAAGAGCAGAGCAGCAGCGCGAGCTAAAGCAGCAGCAGGTCCTACTGATGTGGACGTCACCGCCGAGGGAGCGACGCCATGGAGGAAGTGGCCGGCGACGCCGCCGTGGATGGAGCCGCGCCGTGTCGGCTCGGGACCGAGTGCCGGCAGCACCGTGAGATCGAATCAAGAAGAAAATGCGGCAATTAGTGTACAACCTCTTTGGTGGCACCGATTAGGCCGTAGCTTCATCCGAGGAAACGGTGATGATGATGCTCTTCCGGTGGTGCATGTGAAGACGGCGGTGTGGGAATGGAGGTGGCGCGAAAGACAAGGGGAACATCGGGGCAGCTCCTTGAAGGTGGAGGACGGGGTGGCTGAACTGGCGGGACGATGAGATCGACGACGGATCCTCAACTGGTACAGTGGATGAGGGACGTCGAGGTGTTGCTGTGGACGACGTCGTCGGGGAAGAGGCTCCGGCTGGGTGGCGGACGGAGCAGGGTGTGGGGTTTCGTCGCGGGTTTTCGGGGCCTCGGTGTACGAATGGGTGGGCGGATGGGATGGCAGTGGGGAACCATGGCTTAGAGACGCGCTTGTCTGAAATGTGGGGTAAGTTACGAAAGTACCCCCACCGATTTGAGGCGGTTCTTTCGGTTCAGGGGTACCACGGGCATTTCACGTGTCTGGATTTCACAGGAGGTGGGAGTTTTCGCGCGCGTTGTAATTTCGGAATAGCAAGGCGTGGGTTGACATGGAGGGAGTTGTCGGAGCACAACGAGACAAAGATATATCTTAAATATTTCGGGCTAACAAGGCGCGGGTTGAAGAGGCGGGAGTCTCGTAGAATGATAGACAGAGACGCTAGCTTGAATTTTCGGCATAACAAGGCGTGGCTTGAAATTTCGGAAGAACAAGCTTAACGTGTACCCAAAAAAGACAATTTGCACCTCAACACGCACAACACACACACAAACACCATTTAGACTAGAGTAAGGTACACGTGCATTGCACGCATGAGATTTGGCAACCAAATTATGAATAAATACCACATTATAGCATGCAAGCTTTGAGTCATATATGCATGATGTAGATGTTCGTTTAATTCTTATGGTTCATTTCATTCAAAATCATCTAGTTTTTGTAAGAAAGCTAATCTATTTTAAGATTCATGGAATTGTGCGTCGTAAGACATAAAGTAAAAAACAAATAATGGCAAATCATGTAGAAAAACATTTGGACAATTCTGATACGGAAGATTCTAGAACAAATAAGAAGTGCTTGTGTTTTGATGTTTGTGCATTATGCTTAAGTTCAACCATGGAGTCTTCTAGATTATACATGTGGCGAAATCTGGTGGAATCTAGATGATATCCAATGGCCAGTAGTGCTCAAATTTGCCATCTTTGGACCATCGGATTCGCCTCATCCAACGACCATCTTTCAAAGTTAAAGTTACCCGCACACAATATAAAAAAATATAATATATATAGGGGTATAGATATAGATATGTGATGCAAAAGCCGCCCATCATCTCCAATTAGAATAGTGTGTCCATGCACAGATGCGACGTGGCCAAATGATGTGTGCCATCGGTATCTCAAATTCAAATCAGTCTAACCTTGTTCAATGTGTATACATTACAACATGCTCGTTTCCAAACCACACCGCGCAGATCTCCGTTATATTCATGCATGCATGGGTTTCAAACATTAGGATCTCTTATTCAAATATTTGAATTCAACTTTACATTGATTGTGACCTCACCTATTCAGCTATTCTTTTACACCCACATAGTAGTCTTCTCTTTATAATTGTACCACTAACTTTCTCTCATGCATGCATGCACACACACTACCAGTCGGCATTATCCATCACACACATGCAATCTTTTTCTTCAGGTTGGTCTCCCATGAAGGCACACACCAACACACATCCCCCTCTCCATCATACCGGGCATTCTTTATCTCTCACACGTGCATGCGCAACGATCGATGTTCCTCTATGTATGTGTGTATATAGCTAGGTCTTTCATAGTTTTCCACAGAAATCGATCAATCGATATATGCAGTGAGGTCTCACCCTCTTTCCCACGTCCACATCGATCAATCTATATCTCTCTATATAGGATTAACATATATAGGTAATACAGCCACATTAATTATGTATCCAACGTCCCCCTCTCATCATCCATGCCTTCCTCTTCATCTCTCAGACGCGTGCACAATGGCGAAGACAGGGGCAGTAAGGGCCCTGCCCCCTCCCCCCCCCTAACATCACTATATATCAAGGCTAATATGAATGTGATCATTAGACAATTGCTGCTAAAAATGGTTTAAGTTCATAAATTGACCCTCCTCGTAAAGGATTAGCAATGCTTGGCCCCCTAGCTCATTTATTTTTCATGGCTCCGCCACTGCGCGCATCAGCGCACGTGTTCGCCCCCTCTCTCTCTAAATATCGATCTCCACTTGTGCATTCCTTCATAGTCTCCCTCCACTCGGCCCCTGGCACCATCTTCTAGCCCACCCACCGGATTTTGCCACATGTACAATCTAGCAGACTCCATGGTTGAACTTAAGCATAATGCACAAACCTGAAAACAACAATGGTTCTCTTTTGTTCTAGATTCTTCCGTATCATAACTACCCAAACTTTTTTTTCTAGTTGACTTGCCATTATTTGTTTTTTACTTTATGCTTTACAATGCACAATTCCATGAATCATAAAATATATTAAGGGCTTCGTTGATTCAAAGGATTCTCAAAGGAATTTTGGAGGATTCTAATCATTAGGGATTTTTCCTATCTTGGTTGTTTGATTCGTAGGAATGTAAACCATAGGAATTTTTCCATATGATTCATTTGCACTAGATTTCATAGGAAGCATCCCATCCACTCAAACCTCTTTGAAAGAATTCTGTGTTTTTTCTATGCACAATCAAACACTCGTACAATCCTGTAGGATTCAAGACTACATTCCACTATAATCCCATGTTTTTCCTATTCCCGCGTTCTTAGCTTTTTTATAAAAACTAATTGATTTTGAATGAGATGAACTATAAGAATTAAACAAAGGGCTACATCAGGCATATATGACTCAGAGCTTACATGGTATAGTGTGGTATTTATTCATAATTTGGTTGTAAAATCTGATGCGTGCAATGCACGTGTACCTTAATAGTATTTCGAGTTTGTGCTAAACACGTAAACTAGAATACCAATGGCACGCTACATAGTGTCTCTCTTATAGTTCATGAAGCCACGTGACACATGTGTAGGCGTTGTCGCGACCTCCTTGCGTGGATTGATCACAATGACGTGCTGCTGGTTCCAGAAGAATGTACTCGTCCTCCCTGAGCCATACTGGAGGTACATGCACGAAGCGAAGATGTGCACGCACGCCATGCACGCACTCATTCCTCGCACGCACATGCAGGTACACGTGCGGACACAATTTTGTACCAAGATCCACCCCATGTGATAATTTGACATGTGTAAAGTCGTTCACTTCATTGATGGTCGATTAATACAGCGCATGCAAATTGAGTGGACGTGAGGGCGGAAGAAAGACATTATTACTCCATTGCGCGCATGCGAGTAGTTAAATCGTGGGTTGCTAGTAGTACTTCCATTGGTCTCCTTCGTATTTTGTGCCAATTTTTGACCGTAACATAGTACTCAATATTTACGCATTTGAGCAGTGTAGTACTTGAAATTTATGTTCCACTAAACTCATCGGGAGCCGTTTCGGGCCTCGAAACCAAAACCATCAATTAATCTTTACCTTATTCCCATCACATTCGAAAGCCTGCTCACACCTACTAGTAGTACATACCAAACCTGAACGTGTTCCCACTATGCAGGTATTAGTACTAGTGCTAGTACTTAGGTTATAAAAAGGGGAACTACCTAACCGAAAATCACTCTACCTTTCCTCCTCATAAGTGCTTCTTCTTCGTTCTTCGTTGCCATGGCCGGTGAGTGGAGCTCTAGGTCGAGAACTACTCGTAACAAGGGAGCAGCAACCAAGGCTGCGGAAAAAAAGAGAGGGCTCGCCGCCATGCAAAGACCTCGAAAGATCTCTCACGGGCAGGCGATGGCTCCCAGGAGCGCCCTAGCCGCGAAGGCGAACATGCCGAGCCGGCGGAGCTGGAGTCGTTATCCTTCGACGGCACGGCCGATCAGCTCAATAAGCAGAAGGAGTTCATCCAAGGCTTGATGGAGTTGCTGAAGGAGAGCCTTGACGACATGCCCGCTGAGCTCAATCAGCAGGGGGAGTTGACCGCTGGCTTGGTGATGCTGCTGAAGAAGAGCATTGCCTCAGAGAAGAAGGTGACCGGCGAAATCATGCGACTTCGAGAGGACAATGCGAAGCTCTGCCATGAGATCGACCTGTTGATGGAGAAGAACGCCGGCTGGAAGAAGCTGCATGAGAATAGTAGTTCCTCGATGAAGATGCTGCGGGTCCTCGCCATGGAACAGAAGGAAGAGTTAGCGAAGCTCCGCATCGAGCACCCGGCTGCTGTCAAGGTACGTAATATGGTCGTGGAATAGATGATGAAGGCTCGCGTCAAGAAATGCCGCGTCATGGACACAATGATGAAGATAGCGGAGGAGACGCGCAAGGAGATGGAGGTCGTGCAGGCGATGAAGACGCAGTTATGACTCCGCGGCGAATTAGATCATTTGGGGTGATAATGTTCCTTCTTCTTTTGCTCCTGTGTTTCATCTTTTGCTTCGGGTGTTTCGCCGCACATGCACGTTCTCTACGAGGCATGAATAGAACAATGTTTTTTTTTGAGGGAATGAATAGAACAATGCTAACAATGAGATGACTAGCAAATTAGATCATTTTTATCGCCATATGGCATTGGGCTACCGTGTTTCGTGCTCCTCCGTCGCAGTACTACTCCAGTGGAAAACTTGAGTATACCGCACGGTTCTTTGCTCCTCCTCGATTAGGTCATCGGCGCATTTATATGAGCACTCAAATCACAAGGCCCCGCCTTCCAGCAGTAATGAGCCGTCAAATCACAAAGGCCCTCGCCTCTCATGAAACCGACCAAGCTAGACTGCCCCGCCCTCTAGCCTTTTAAAAATGTATACTTTTGTACATTAGTAGTATCGATGGATTGTGCCATGGAGCAAAACTTGAAATGAAAAAAAGGTGGTACATATAGAGAGCGCTCGTCGCCAAATTATGCATATAGTACTATTAAAAAGGCTAGTCACAATAATGGTGTCCAGCACAACCCACCCCTCAAATAAAACTAAGAGGGTGCTTGGATACGTTTTAGTCCCATGACTAAAAGTAGTGGGACTAAAACATGCTAGCCTCACCCATGCTTGGATCCAAATACTAAAAAGGCTAAAATCAAGTTAATGAGCATTTATTATCCTCCAAACCCTCCAATCCAAAACTCGCCTGTGTTAAAGGAGAGGAGTTAAATGAGTAGAGAGAGGACTAATCCACATTTTAGTAGGGGTACCTGTCGTGGAATTGTCACGGCAGATGTCCTAGGTGTCAGGACTTAGTCGCGAGGCCAATGCATCTATGTGGTAGCTTGAGAGGGGTTGAGCGGGACGAGAGACGTGATGTTTTACCCAGGTTCGGCCCCTCACGGTGGAGGTAAAAGCCTACATCCTACTTCATTGATATTGATGATGATGATCACGGTTACAAGAGTGCTGTATCTCGAGAGCTATTGTCTAAACCTAACTTGTCCAACTTGTGGAACTTGTCAATCTTGTCCCTTTTGGGGAGCCCTGCCCCTCCTTATATATGTTGAAGGGGCGGGTTACATGTGGAGTCCTATTAGGATTAGGACTAGTCTACCTTCTAATACAAACCGGATACAAGTCCAGGTCTTAACTCCTTGTAAGATAAATGTTCCTCGTGCCTTTCCTCTTAAACCGGCCCACCACTAACATAAACTGGCCTGCTGGGCCTTGGGCCTTGTCATCCATCTGGAACATGCGCCGAGTCACCAATGAGTCTTCAGGCTCATGAATCATCATACCAGTGAACCGCCAGACACGTAAGTCGCCAATCCTCTGGCGGGTTACCAATGAAACGCCTAGTCCGGCCGGGTTATACTTCCGGCCGGTTTACGCCGCGGGGTATATCCCCGACATTAGCCCCCAAGTTTAGCTTGGATTTATCCATGGTAAACTTATAATGCAAAATAAACACAAGAACAAAATTGACAGGTTGTGCTCCGGGTTAAGAATTCTTGTAAACTGGCACCTGAACATCCTTAAGTCCTTGTCATTTCCTTCTTCTAGAAATCCGGGTCATTAGACCAGCTTCATAGTTAATTTTCTTTCAGAAGAAATATTGTACATAAAGAATCCATTTGAATTGGCCTTCAATGCTCTGACTTGACAAAAATATCTCTTTAAATATTCAACTGATACTCAACCGGCTTGAAAAACTTGCCGGTTTATCCAAAATTGCCGGGTTATGAAAACTTTTGATTCCAGGTCATGACTATTATAAACTCCGGGTCATGATTGTTGCCAACGCCGGGTGAGCTGAGAATTTTTTAGATTTCTCTCCCTCATATCCATATTACCCGTAGCCCCCAAGTCTTAAGAGGAGAACACAGTGACAGCTTAAGACTTGTCTCAATATAAATGCTGCCACCTTGAAGAAATCCAGATTGTTCATCTCAATCATTAGTCTAAACTGAATATCCCACATATGTAGCCCCCAAGTGCCGGGTTGTCATGCTTGCAGCAACCTGGGACTTGTAATTGCCTTATGCTCATAAAAAACTTCAACCAGTGTAGCCCCCAAGGGTCGGGTCATTATGCAATAATGAGCGGGGACTTTGTAAATATAATCATGTAGTTTTTAGCAGTGATGTGTAGCCCCCAAGGGCCAGCTTAGTAAGATAATACTGAACCAGGACTTGATATATACTTCAATGGAAATAACATATTATAATGTAGCTTCCATCATAGGGCTTGAACCCACGTCCACAAGGTTAAGAGCTTTGTGCTTTACCAACTGAGCAATGAACCCTTCAATATAATGGATTAAGGCTTGTATACCTTGAATGTTTGACAAGAGCAATTGGTAGCCCCCAAGGGCCGGCTCATTATGATATGATGAGTCGGGTCTTCAATAAGATGAGCAAAAAATGACTTTGCAATAATGAGCAGCGATATGAGACTTGCATATTTGATATAATCTCAACTTTGAATAATGTAGCCCCCAAGTGCCCGGTCGTAAGCCTGCAGCGACTCGGGACTATTCCTTCCATTGTAGAATAAATTATATCCATTGATAAAATAATAGCCATTGCGCTAATGCGACTCTGAAAACCTCAATCACAGTATTGGTTATTGATAACCATAATAAAAATCCAGCCATGTTGGCTATTAAAGATTTGAAGAATATACCCAACGATTTATAAGCGCATGATTCCAATGGCGCAATCCAAATATATACTGGCGACTTATAGTCCAAAGCCAGGCCGGGTTAACAAACACCGGATGATTTCTCATCATACACTGGCGACTTATTGTCTTAAAGCCGGGCCGAGTTAATAAACACCGGTGATTTATAATTATGCTTTATTCAACCTGTTTCTGTGACATTAAATCACATCATTGGTTGGCCAACTTTATTGTAGTAAATGTGATAACCTCAATCTTGAGTACTGATAACTCCTTCCATATTGTGCTAGTTTATGATAAAACCGTACCGGGTTGTAATAAACACCGGATTATCCATATATAATACTGGCGACTTGTAGTCGAAACCAGACTGGGTCAATAAGCACCGGATTATAACTGATCATGTACTGACAACTTGTAGTTAAAAGCCAAGCCGGGTCAATAAACATCGGTTTATCAAAAAATATTCATAAATCCCTGATCAAAATAGGTTAAAACCACAAAATAAAAAGAAATATGCAAGGCTTTTCATGGGCTGCCAGGCCCTAAATCGAGGCTTTTCATGGGCTGCCAGGCCGCTGAGTTAAACCATTTTGCAAAGTCTTTTTAGGATGGACCTCAATCTTTAACCAATCATCGATTTAACTTTAACAAGTTCAGGGTCCATGGGATTGACTTGTGAAATGTTCGATGGGTCATACCAGGTTTACCTGGACGGAGTGACTTACTTAAAGAGGCAGGATAACCTGGGGTTTTAGGTATATACACCAGGCTTCCAAGCCATGGCTTGATAGCCCATTACAATTGTAGATTTTAAGTTCGATAGCAAAGAATCCCCAAGTAACGTTTTGAGCTATGCTCAGTGGGTGCCTATGTTTGCGTTGTTGTTTTACAACATCCTCTCTGGCCCCGGATTGATTTGGCTTTGAGCCGATCAAGAGGTGTGACTATGGTTCGGATACGACCAAGCCCCCAAGTGATGTTGTGGCATTACGCCGATCAAGAGGTGTAGCTATGGTTCGGATACGACCAAGCCCCCAAGTGATGTTGTGGCATTGCGCCGATCAAGAGGTGTAGCTATGGTTTGGATACGACCAAGCCCCCAAGTGATGCTGTGGCATTGCGCCGATCAAGAGGTGTAGCTATGGTTCGGATACGACCAAGCCCCCAAGTGATCAATAATATGATAAGCCAATAAGGCAGGATACCCATGTTTGAACCGCGCATCATGGCAACAGGTCGTCTTCGGCCACCTTTAACTTTTTTCAAGAGATAAATTCTTCTTGAACCGGGGTTTTGAACCGATATTGAGAGCTTCAAAGCTTTGTGGGAGATATCTTTCCCTTGAACCGGATTGTAAAACCGGAATCTTCATTTTCAGCCAGAAATTTTCTGACGGCCTTTCAACTCGAACTTGTGAGAAGTTAATTCCTTTTTGAACTAGAAATTCTTAAACCGGATTTGAGAGCTTCGGAGCTTCGTGGGAGAATAGATTTCCCTTGAACCGGATTTTAAACCGGAATCCTTTCTGATGACCCGGAACTTCTTCATTGAGCCGGGATTTTGTAACTGTCATATACTTTCTAAGCCGGAGATTTTCTGACGGCCTTTAAATTTTCATTAATATAATAGTACCCTCTGGGACCGGGTTATCTTTCCCTCCATCATCCTGGGGTTCTTAAATTTGCTGAAACTGGCAAGATTTGTTGAGTCATGTCATCGTAGCCCCCGAGTCTCAAGGTGACTCGAGGAGTTGGCTTGAGATTCTCCATATTTGACCGTGATATAAACCGATATATAGCTAAACAGCGGACCACTGTCATACGTTGAAGCTGGAAGCAAGGCGGCGAGTTAATGATCTTGCAATACTCATTGTATATCCTTGGCGTTGATAATGCAATGTAAATCCACGGAAGCTTGAGGTCAATCATGGCGGGTCATAAATGACTCCGTATGATTTGTGTCAATAATCCGGCTAGCGGTTCATCCCAGCTGGTTGTTTAAGAAAAACTGTAATCATGGCGACTTGTGTGCCCTATCCATTGAATCATCTGGTGCAGGTGGGTGAGTCGGCTGTGGCATTATAATCCGGTGCGGACGGGCGAGTCGGCCACGGCGTTTGTAAGCCGGCGCGGACAAGAGAGTCAGCAGCGGCGTTGTAAGCTGGCGCTGACAAGAAAGTCGCCACGTCGCATTGATGTAATGATCAATTGTCCTACATGAAAAAAAATATCACAAGACAAAGTACTTGTTCTTTGACAAAAAATAGTATGTGCCAATAAAATAGACTTAAAGGGATATCACCTAATTTGCCTGGACAACTGATGACTCAGCCGTAGGAGCAGACAAATGAACCGGCCGCGACATTGTAAGCCGGTGCGAATGGGGAGAGCCGGCACCGGCGTTGTAAGCCGGCATGCATGGGCGAGTCAGCCGTATGTTTATGTAAACCGGACTGTGGGGGACGGCGGCCTATGCGCTCTATTGGGCAATTCCCGCGAGCTGGCGTGGTCCTGACGAGTTGATGCAGGCTGGACCGTGGGAAAGGCGGCTTACACGCGTGTCTGTCGAGCGGCGTGACATGGACGAACGCTAGTGCATGCACTCCGTATCCGCGGTATAATGGCATAAAAATTGTCTTGATGTTTTTGAAAGCACAAGTGCTCCCTGGGTGGTTTTGGTAATTAATGTCAACATATCTCTTGTTGGACTAACACTTTTACCTAGTATGTTTTAGATAAGTTCAACAATGGAGTGGCATGGACTAGAGGATGTGGAACCCCTTCAAGATGCTAAGGACAAAGGATTGGCTCAATCTTCAAGATCAAGACTCTACATTTTCTATTTTAGTGATCCAAGATCACATTGAGTCTATAGGAAAAGCCAATACTATCAAGAGGGGATGAGGTGTTGCTTAATGGCTTGCTTGCTCAAAGTGCTTAGTGATATGCTCCAAAATCCTCAACTACCTTCCCACATCCACATATGACCTAAACCAAAAGTCAAACTCGGCCCCACCGATTCTATCTATCCGGCGCCACCGAGTTTCAGATGTCATAGCCACTGCCATAAACCCTAGGAAATCGGTTTCACCGATAGGGATCTCGGTCTCGCCGAGATGGGATTGTAATCTCTCTGTGTATGTCCATTACCAAAATCGGTCTCACCGAGTTTGAGCAATCGGTACTACCGAGATTACAATGCAAACCCTCTGGTTAGCTTATTACCAAAATCGCTCCCACCGAGTTTGTGTAATCGGTCTCATCGAGTTTGCCTAACCAACTCTTTGGTTAGCCTATTACCAAAATCGGTCCCACCGAGTTTGTGTAATCGGTCATACCGAGATTACGTTATGCCCTAACCCTAACCATATCGGTCCTACCGAGTTGCATCTCAGTCCCACCGAAAATCCTAACGGTCACTAGGTTTGCTGAATCGGTCCGACCGAGTTTAACCATTCGGTCCCACCGAGTTTGGCAAATTGTGTGTAACGGTTAGATTTTGTGTGGAGGCTATATATACCCCTCCACCCACTCTTCATTCGTGGAGAAAGTCATCAGAACATACCTACACTTCCAATACACATTTTCTGAGAGAGAACCACCTACACTTGTGTTGAGGTCAAGATATTCCATTCCAACCATATGAATCTTGATCTCTAGCCTTCCCCAAGTTGCTTTCCACTCAAATCTTCTTTCCACCAAATCCAAATCCTATGAGAGAGAGTTGAGTGTTGGGGAGACTATCATTTGAAGCACAAGAGCACGGAGTTCATCATCAACACACCATTTGTTACTTCTTGGAGAGTGGTGTCTCCTAGATTGGCTAGGTCTCACTTGGGAGCCTCAAACAAGATTGTGGAGTTGAACCAAGGAGTTTGTAAGGGCAAGGAGATCGCCTACTTCGTGAAGATCTACCGCTAGTGAGGCAAGTCCTTCGTGGGCGACGGCCGTGATGGAATAGACAAGGTTGCTTCTTCGTGGACCCTTCGTGGGTGGAGCCCTCCGTGGACTCGTGCAACCGTTACCCTTCGTGGGTTGAAGTCTCCATTAACATGGATGTACGATAGCATCACCTATCAGAACCACGACAAAAACATCCGTGTCTCCAATTGCGTTTGAATACTCCAAACCCTTCTCTTTACATTTTTGCAAGTTGCATGCTTTACTTTCCGCTGCTCATATACTCATTGCATGCTTGCTTGATATGTATTGTGTTTGTTAAACTTGTGCTTAAACTCCACTTAAACTTAAGAATATTAAAAACTGCAACTTTTGGCACTTAATGTCTAATCACCCCCCCCCCTCTAGACACCTCTTCTCGATCCTTTCAGTTTTGTGAACGATAGATGATTTGCACGGAAACTACCAATACCGATTGATTCATCTAGTGCATGATCTTCCTTTTCCTCCATATTTTTTTCTGGATGTGGGCTAATATTGGCCTTTTAGCTCCACGTAACATGTATGCAGCACCAAAACATGGCAGCACCTTTCTTTGATAACATTTTGAAATGTCAGGCCTTGTCCTCCCTTCAGTCCGTCGGGTCAAACTCCCCCCTTCTCTTTTATCTCAGCAGGCCAAGGGCATATTAGCGAACAGGAGGTGAGACCGACGAGTAGCAGCAACTAGGGATGTGAACCAGGGCGCCGGAGCTAACGACCCACGAGACAGGGGCAACATGACCCGGCGGGGGCGGCTTGGCGACACCGTGAGGCGGGGCCGGGTCAAGGCCGTGGCCGTGCAGAGCGAATATGAGGCGGCCCAGCCGGCAAAGATATAGGACACCAATGGAAGCAGTGTGGGGTCGATTTGACCCGGTGGCAGTACGGCGAGGTGAAGCAGCCTGCTGCAGAGGCCGACCAGGCGTGCTACGGTGGAAGAGGCATCCGAGTTTTGTGCAATGATTGAATACATCTCCGAGTCGTGGTGGATTTGACCAATCAATATTTAGGTCATATTCCCTCTGCATCATGGACTCCTTTTTTATCCAAGCGTATGACCATTGTCTACCCGTAGGAAGTACCACTCCGATTTGAACATGGTAGTGCTCTTTTAAATAATGTTGCTTTGATCCTCGTGCTCATCAAGCAGTAGTAGTACGATGGTTAATGGAAACGTCTTTTAGCTTTTGGATTAGTTTCCAGACTTTATAATCTCTTTGGTTGCAGCTCTTCCCAAGATTGAGACAAATATTCTATTCAATTGTTGCCTACTAGTTCTCAATCGATCTCCGCATGTCATTGGCTGGTACTCATAGAAGTACTGGTACTCGTTTTGATCTCCACTTGATTGTCTTTGTATCCATGTGGACTAGCAGTATTAAATAGCCTCTGGACTTGAGCCTGTAATCCGGTCGCAGCAACTTACAAAAAACTTGGCGAATCAGACATCAGAAAACTTTTGTCCGTTTCGATGAAAACTATTACATGACAGCTTGCGGATTCGGCGAGACCAATCTGATCGTCTCGCATCGGAAGCGCATAGAACGCAAAAAACCGTAATTTCTTTAACCTCAATCTCGTATATTGCTCTGACTGCTTACCACGTAGACGATGTGTATCCTTCTGTGTTGGTTCTCTTTCCTCCAGTGACATCATGATCTTCTCGATCCCGGAAGAAATCCCTCCAAGAACTCAACACCACCGTGCGCAAGCCCCATGGTGGGCGCCAACTGTCGTGGAATTGTCACGGTAGACGTCCTAGGTGTCACGACTTAGTCGCGAGGCCAACGCATCTATGTGGTAGCTTGAGAAGGGTTGAGCGGGACGAGAGACACGATATTTTACGCAGGTTCGGCCCCTCACGGTGGAGGTAAAAGCCTACATCCTGCTTCATTGATATTGATGATGATGATCATGGTTACAAGAGTGCTCTATCTCGAGAGCTACTGTCTAAACCTAACTTGTCCAACTTGTGGAACTTGTCAATCTTCTCCCTTTTGGAGAGCCCTGCCCCTCCTTATATATGTAGAAGGGGCGGGTTACATGTGGAGTCCTATTAGGATTAGGACTAGTCTAGCTTCTAATACAAACCAGATACAAGTCCAGGTCTTAACTCCTTGTAAGATAAATGTTCCTCATGCCTTTCCTCTTAAACCGGCCCACCACTAACATAAACCGGCCTGCTGGGCCTTGGGCGTTGTCATCCATCTGGAACACGCGACGGGTCACCAATGAGTCTTCAGGCTCATGAATCGTCATACCAGTGAACCGCTAGACACGTAAGTTTACGCCACGAGGTATATCCCCGACAGTACCCCTGACTAAAAAAAATTAGTCTCAAGACTAGTTTTAGCCCCTCTTTAGTCAGGGGTGCTTGGAACTTTAGCCTCTTAAAGAGACTATTTTTAGTCAGACTAAAATAAGTCCCTTGGATCCAAGCACCCTCTAAGCATCCTGGAATTCTTTGACTAAACTAAGCATCCTGAAATTCTTTGACAACTAAACTGCTGGCTATATGATGTTGCCCATATATATTGTACGTATATAATGTGAAGAAACAAGTGGTAGTACTATACCAACTAAAAGATGAAATGTAAGAAATACTAGTATGTACATACTGAAGAGTTAAAGTAACGAGAAGAAACATAACATAGTTCTGCTAGGGGCTTAGCACAACACACCCCTCAAATTAAATTAAGCACACCTGAAATTAAACTTTGCAACTGTTCCGGTAGACACTGCATTAGAACCACCATGAGCAACGACACTGCCACCTTACTCGGAGTCCTTGTCCATGTCCTCGACTTCGTCCTGGTCCCTCTTCCTCTTGGCCGATACTTCTTTGCTTGAACCACACACTTGGTTGTTGCTCTTCATCCAACCCTTGTAGATATTGAAGCAAAGGTAGCCATCCATTGCAGCATACTGGATCTGGTCTATATCTAGTACATTCCGCTGCCATGCATGACGATGAAACCTGTATGGAGGTTTCACCAGTTTACCGTATGAAGGATGAACCATGGCTCCTGCCAGGGTCAGCATTGAAGGCTGACGAGAGGGCACCAGCCGATTCTTCTGGAGGTCGAAGGGGTTGCCTACAACGAGGCCTATCCGACCCAAGATTTCTTTGTCGTTACCAAAGTCTACAGTAACGAATTTGACTAGGTTGCTCCCAAGGAAATCCTTAAAATCCTGGCACTCAACGTCGGCATGGAATATGTGGTAGACCAAGCATAAGTCATGCACACAAACATGGATCACGATGGGCTTCTTCCTCTCTTTGTCCTTTAGATCCTGCTCTCGTCCCAGGACTGTGGTGTACTCAACATCTAGCCCAGCGACCCACTCATCATCTGAGTTTTCGAACATGCGTCTGAAGCGAGAAAGGCATCCTTTCACCATCGCGGAAGAACGGGTGTAGATGACGTCGAACTCATCGCCGGTGATGGTTCTAACCTTGTACTCACTGCCAATCATGGAGATTTGGGACGCCATGGATTTGGGAGGAGGGTTAGGATTAGTGGAACTGCCGTAATGTGAATGGACGGGACGACTAGGAGCGAACCGCCGTAGTATTGAAGGACATGCGGGGACGAGTAGGAGCGAACTGCCAGCGTGCGAACGGCAGGGTAGTGGCTTTCCATTCTCCCATGATACGGGCTTCCGAGAGCCCTTGGATCTGAGATCGAACGGTTGCATGGCGTGATTCTACACCTATGGGTGAATATCATATCCTGGAGGGTTATTCTGCAAATTTTCAGCAACTTACCATGCGACCATTTGATCTCAGATCCAAGGGCTGCCAGCAACCCGTATCATGGTCGCGCCTACCACGACCGTCGCGCCGCTCGCGCAGTCGCGCCCTTGGAGATTTAACACGGTGCGTTAGGCTATCTGATGTTGGCATGTCATACATAGTCATCACTTAGTCACTCATACTACAAAAAGGTTGGCTATAAGTGTATTTTTTGTTACTCCTCTCTATCTCTTTCTTCGTACTCAAGGAAGAAACGGTGCTAGTAAGCGCGTGTATTTATTGCATTTGCCAAGGAGTGACCTCTTCCAATGAAATGGTGTTGCTAAGTTTGCTTCATTTAATTAGCTATAGACTCAAAATTGCCTTTTCACCTAGGTACACGCGCTTAGCACCGTTTCTTCCTTGGGTCACCAAACTAGTCTCTCTCTTCTTGATTAACTTGCCACATCAGACTTTATGCCTATGTGGCAAGCTTAAGCACCTGTAGGAGCAAGTAAAAGTAAGTACAATAGTGCGCTTTACATGGCATTTTTGCATGTGTGGAGGAAAGAGAGGCAAGGAAAAAGTGGAGAAGTGGGCTCTCATGCAAGAGCCAGCCTCTACTACATGGTGGAGCATTGGGAGAGGCACATGTATGGAGGTGGTCAGGAATCTGGGAGACTCACGCTAGTCATAGCGCCGCAGTTAAAATGATAATGGCAAGTCAAATCATGGGGCCCCACCTGTCCAGCAGTAACTCGATGTCAAATCATACAGCCCTACGTTTGCAGCAGCCTACTCCCTCGTCTTCTCACGTCTCTGTCGAACCGACTAGGCGGAACTGTGTGACGCCCCCGATTCAATCGTACACTAATCATGCACGCAAATGTGTACGATCAAGATCAGGGACTCACGGGAAGATATCACAACACAACTCTACAAATAAAAATAAGTCATACAAGCATCATATTACAAGCCAGGGGCCTCGAGGGCTCGAATACAAGAGCTCGATCATAGACGAGTCAGCGGAAGCAACAATATCTGAGTACAGACATAAGTTAAACAAGTTTGCCTTAAGAAGGCTAGCACAAACTGGGATACAGATCGAAAGAGGCGCAGGCCTCCTGCCTGGGATCCTCCTAAACTACTCCTGGTCGTCGTCAGCGGGCAGCACGTAGTAGTAGGCACCTCCGGTGTAGGAGTCGTTATCGACGGTGGCGTCTGGCTCCTGGGCTCCAACATCTGGTTGCGGCAACCAGGTAGAAGGAATAGAGGGAAAAGAAGGAGAAAGCAACCGTGAGTACTCATCCAAAGTACTCGCAAGCAAGGAGCTACACTACATATGCATGGGTATCAAATGGAATAAGGGTATCATATGTGGACTGAACTGCAGAATGCCAGAATAAGAGGGGGGTAACTAATCCTGTCGAAGACTACACTTCTGGCCACCTCCATCTTGCAGCATGTAGAAAAGAGTAGACTGAAGTCCTCCAAGTAGCATCGTATAGCATAATCCTAACCGATGATCCTCCCCTCGTCGCCCTGTGAGAGAGCGACCACCGGTTGTATCTGGCACTAGGAAGGGTGTGTTTTATTAAGTATCCGGTTCTAGTTGTCATAAGGTCAAGGTACAACTCCGGGTCGTCCTTTTACCGAGGGACACGGCTATTCGAATAGATAAACTTCCCTGCAGGGGTGCACCACATACCCCAACACGCTCGATCCCATTTGGCCGGACACACTTTCCTGGGTCATGCCCGGCCTCGGAAGATCAACACGTCGCAGCCCTACCTAGGCATAACAGAGAGGTCAGCACGCCGGTCTAAACCCTATGGCGCAGGGGTCTGGGCCCATCGCCCTTTGCACACCTGCATGTTGCGAACGCGGCCGAAAGCAGACCTAGCCTAGTGGCCTACCAGTCCAATCCGGCGCGCGCCACTCAGTCGTTGACGTCACGAAGGCTTCGGCTGATACCACGACGTCGGGATACCCATAACTGCTCCCACGTAGATGGTTAGTGCGTATAGACCAAATGGCCAGACTCAGATCAAATACCCAGATCTCGTTAAGCGTGTTAAGTATCCGCGAACACCGACCAGGGCCAGGCCCACCTCTCTCCTAGGTGGTCGGAACCTGCCCTGTCGCTCCGCCTCAAAGATCCACTCGCGGGTGCTCCTACGAGCCTACCCGTCTTTAGTCACCACATGTATCATGTATAAAGTATATAGTATATACCCGTGATCACCTCCCGAGTGATCACGGCCCGATAGTATAGCATGGCAGACGGACAAGAATGTAGGGCCACTGATGATAAACTAGCATCCTATACTAAGCATTAGGTTTGCAGGTAAAGGTATCAACAGTAGTAGCAAGGACAGGCTATGCATCAGTATAGGATTAACGGGAAACAGTAACATGCTACACTACTCTAATGCAAGCAGTATAGAGAAGAGTAGGCGATATCTGGTGATCAAAGGGGGGGCTTGCCTGGTTGCTCTGGCAAGAGAGAGGGGTCGTCAACTCCGTAGTCGTACTGGGTAGCAGCGGCGTCGGTCTCGGTGTCTATCGAGAGAAGAGGGGGGAGAAACAATAAATATTTAAGCAAGCATATGCATAGTGATGCATGACATGACAAGTAACGGCGTTAGAGGTGCCCTAACGCGGTAATAGGTGATACCGGGGAAGGGGGATGACATCCGGAAAAGTATCCCCGGTGTCTCGCGTTTTCGGGCAGAGGAGCCGGAGGGGAAAAGTTGCGCGTTTGCTATGCTAGGGATGCGTGACGGACGAACGGGCTGCGTATCCGGGTTCGTCTCGTCGTTATGAGCAACTTTCATGTTGAAATTATTTTAATCCGAGTTACGGATTAAAAGATATGATTTTCTAAAGATTTTATTAGTTTCTAGAATTTAATTAATTATTTAAATTAATTCGAAAAATAGATTAATGACATCAGCATGATGTCATGCTGACATCAGCAGTCAACAGGGTTGACTTGGTCAACCTGTCCAGTGGGTCCAGTGGGACCCACCTGTCATACATTGTTTTAATTAACTAACAATTAATTAGGTTAATTAGTGATTAGGTTAATCTAATTATAATTAAATAATTTAATTAATTAATTAATTAATTAATTAATTTAATTGTTATTGTTTATTTAATTATTTTAATTATTTTTTTTTTTAAATTCTGTTCTTTTATCTATTTTTTTTAAACGTTCTGGGGCGGGGCCCCTCTGTCAGTGGCCCCAGGGGGCCTTAACGGGTGCGGGCGCATGGGCGCGCGGGTGCAGGAGGCTACGGGGCGCCCGTTAGCGGGCCGAGCCCCTGACCCAACGCAGCAGGGCACCGGCCAGGGGAGTCGTCGGCCGCGGCGGCCGGAGCGGCTGGAGCCGGGGCGTCGACGGAGAGGGGTTGGCCGCGGCGCGGGCCAGCAGCGCGGTTGGGGGGGCGGCGGAGCCGCGGCAGCACGACAAGAGGAGGGTCGGGGCTTGCCGAGGCCGTGGGCGGTGCGGCCGGACCAGGACGACCCGAGCAGGGGCTCGTCGACACAGGCAAGAGCGCCACGGGTGCGGTGAGCGCATGGAGAGCGCGATGTTGCGGGCGTTCGGGCGCGACGAGCGGGATGGCGAGGCGTGCACGGGGCGCACACGCATGGTGGCCACGGCGACGAGCGCCGGGCGCGCGCGGTGGCGCGTCGAGCAGGGGGGAGGAGGAGGAGCAGCGCTCACGGTGGGGTTGTAGGGGTTCGGGGGCAGCGTGTTTGGAGAGGGGTCGAGGACGCGATCGACGACGAAGAGGAAGACGAGGCGGCTCCGGCGAGCGGCTTGAGGAGGAGACGAGGAGGCGAGATCCGGCGTCGGGGAGGCGGAACGAGGCGGCGACGTTGAGCGCCGACGAAGGGGTTGGGGTCGGTGACGAGGCGAGTCTGCAGCGTTAGGCGGGCGCCGCGCGAGGGAGAGCGGGGGCGCAGAGGAGGCCCTGGGGGGGCGGCACCGGCGCCGGCGGTGGTGGCCGTAGCGGAGGCCACTGCCCCCGATCTGGATCGGGGGAGCGGGCAGAGGGAGCGAGAGACGTGGGGGGGGGGGAATCGTGGGTGGAGTGGGGGGGTTACGGGCTAGGGTTTTGGTCGGGGTGGGGATAAGGGAGTGGGGGTGGCCGGCTGGGCCTTTGCCCAGTTGGGCCGGTGGCCGAATGGGCCGGCCAGCTGGGTCGGCTGGCCCCGGGAGGGGGGGGGGCTTTCTCTCTCTCTTTTTTTTTTCTTCTGTTTGATTTTCCCCTTTGTATTTTCTTTTATTATTTCCTTTTCTTTTCTGTTTTCTTTTAGTTTCCTTTTACTTTTGTTTTAGCAATTTACCAGAATGGCACCTATTCTAACGTTACCAAATATGCCACTACCACATTAACTTGCTACCCAATCTAAAATAGTTTCGTAATTATTTAATATTTAAAGGTATTTAACTAATAGTTTTTGCTACTGTTTTACTCATCTTATAGTATTGAAATATTTTATAACGGTATGGTTTCTCCTCCATAATTACCTATGCAATATTTGGTTCACTCCAAACATTTTAGTTTTAATATTTGAAAACTTTTATCGTTTGCCTAATTTTGAATTTGAATCGGTTTCGAACTAACTGGAGATTAGCAACTATAAACGAGGTGACGTGGCATCATTAGTGTGGAGTTACTGTAGCCTAACTACCCGGGCGTCACAATTCTCCTCCACTACAAGAAATCTCGTCCCGAGATTTAGGAGCGGGAGTAAGGGGGTGGGGGATCTGGTTACATAATTCTAACGATTCTTCTTGGTCATAGTTGCTCTTCTCGAAGAGGTCGATCCATTACATTGATGTCTTCATTTCTTTATTCCAATGCATCATGATGAAGTTGTCGTCCTTTCTTCGAGGAACTCCATCGTACTAACGAATAGGTAAGGTGCAGCTTTACAACAATTGAATGTTATAAGGGAAATTCATTTAGGGGGTATCCCAAGAATGATCATAAGAGTATCTCTCGAGTTGAACAATTAAAACACATCGGGAGCAAAGTAAGAAGGTACCATAAGAGGTTTGAAACGGATAGACAATCTTTGTTGCCTGAAACAAGGCAACGGTATAGGTATTGTGTTTAATACCAGAATCGATGATTTCTCGGAAGGTGGCTCGTGAATCACAAACGAGGCCCAGTGCGAGGAATTAAATTTGGGAACCGGGGGTGTATATGAGGGTCAGGTTTCGATCCTGTGTAACTGTGGGTTATGGGCCCACCATGTGGTTATAAGTAGGTAAAGCGTTGATATCTTGCACGGTCGTGATAGCAAGACATGTCAGAGGGTAGCCTATCATTTATGTTGGCAACAATGTCGGTACCAAGGGCGAGGGATGAAGAGAACCACTTTCCTGCTCGTTGGACGAGGCGGACCAATAGGCAAAGTTCTCGTCCACCGGTGGTCACCGGGATGTCATCAACAATAGTAACAGGGTCTTACCGACACGGTTGGGCACCTATGTGTTTACATAAGCAGTAGAATATTGCTGCTTAGATCATATAGATCACCAGAAAGGCTAAACAAACCAATGTAAAGGAAATGTGAGCATCAGATTAACAGAACAATGGAAAGGAAAATGTGTTTAAACACATATTTCAGGGATATATCCTTCCCAAGGACAAGCAGAGCATGATATCCGTGGCAGGATATCATGTAGAAAACCCTTTAAGTAAGGGGAGAGAAATTTCATGAAATTACCCATACAACGGTGTTTGGATAATTGAGCAGGAAACATTTAGCTTTGGGATTCAAATGGTCCTGTTGAAAATCGGAGTACCATAGACATGCTTCGAGATAGCATTGACATGGTCAACAGGTGAAAATCAGACTTTGGAATCAAAAAGGATCCATCAGGAACAACTTATAGAATAAGTCTTACCATTTCCCCATGGAGAATGGCTAACCTTGTAAAAGGATACTATAGCAATAGGTCCTCCGACTAGGTGGGCTAGGCATGTTATCACCTTACTAGGTTATATAAGGATAAATGTTATGACTCTTGGAAATATGTTCCTATCATCATATCTGACCGAGATTCAGATTTGATTGGTGTCAGGATACCTCAAACTTAGGATGCCTGAGAAGAAAAGGTGCGGCACAATTTGACGAGATGACATTGTAAGATTCTCGGGAAATGAACTATGGAAGCGAGTTCCGAAACAAGAGTTCATCAGTAAACCAAGGAGAGGATGAGTAGGTGGCTGATAGGCTCAGCAACAAATCATCGCGATTTCCATAGGATTGATTTCAACAATTATGTGAACAAGGAAATATCACTTGTCGGATCAAATGTCATAATGATGTATGCTCGAGGGAAACATACACAACTGAACAATGATAGAAGGGTGCACCCAGGAATCTGGACTAGGTAGCACGATCAATGTTTGAATGATGATTCAATAATCAATAGACTTAGAATGAAACTGTAGACCAATAACTTCAAGCAATAGGGTTGCTAGAAGTTTAGAATTTACACAACACAGACCATTAGTCGGTATTCCGGTTAGAAACAATACGGAGACCAAGAAATGAACACAAAAGGCGAGAGATATTACTATATCAAGAATTCTCAAGAGGTGGTAAAATTACCACGACATCCTTGACATAAAAGGTGCTAACATTCCAAGGTAAAGAAGAACAAATGCTGTATAGCAAGGATCTCAAGGTATAACTCAAAACACGAATAAGTTAGTGTTGGAGGGAAGGCAATAAAGTGGCCGATGATAATACAATTCATCGGGGGTAAGGATGGTATTTCTCATCATGAATTCAATTGATATCCAGAAAGACCTCATAAGGTTGATGATCTTCACGGCACATTGGTCAAGAGATTTCAAGATGTAATCAACCAGTGACAACATCAAATCAAAGGAATGATGAAGCGGAAGGTTATTGGAACCATGGGTAGGGCACAAACTTGAAATCAAGCTTGTTGTTCAAGGTGAATTGATATGACGAGGAAGATCGACGTAAGCTTAGCTCATCATTGAAAGTTGTGCTCCGGGATTAAGGACCAGGTAGCACAGTTAAAATTTAGCACGATAATGATATAGCCAATCAGGCTAGGAATGACATGATCGAGTACAAACTCGGACTTAAAGAAGATTATCAAGAGTTGCTGAACCGTAGGGCAGACTCGGTTCAGTTATCGGTGTCCTTGAGTGTTTAATAACTCAGAGCCCATGAAAACTGTAATCAGTGAGAATGTAGTACTTGATGAAGAACTCATAAGAAGTTATGCAGTTTCAAGATAATCTCGAGATACCAGGGGGTTAATACTCGAAGACGGATCAAAGTAGAGGTTGGACCGAGGTATTGATCCACGTGAGACAAGTGCTTACACTTGCATCGAAAATGGTATTGAAAAGAGAACATGGTCGGAACCACGATTGTAAAAGGCCGGATCCCAGATATAAGATGAACTTATACCAAGGGAACTAATAACATTTACAAGAAGCTTCGATGATAAGTTTCACATCGGGTCCATGGGCATGAACGCAAAGGCTCAAGGTCGACTCCCAATTCTTCCATGCATAACCTTTCATTCTACTTCTCGCTTTTGATGAAGCTGTAGTATAGAAATTTTATCTAGCAAAATACCAGAAGAGTATGACTCGTGAAAACTTTCGAGTTCACACAGTTTAAAGAAGGGATATGTTCAACCCATCAGGGCATCTTTAAGAGTATATACCACAAATTTCAAGAATAAATAACACCAGCTCGATAGTAGAGCATGTTTGAGAAAGCAAAGGATACAACTTACCAAAGGTATTATGTATCCGAGGAAAGGCTCCAGGCTTATTGAATATGAAGGACGCTGTCGGAAAAATCCAGCAAATGATCCGGTGGTCCTCAAGGGATCTGGTGCGAGCATCGGTACTCAACCAGAGGGAGAAACAATGCAAGGAGATCAGACTTTAGAAACAACTGACTAATTCAAGGCTCAAATGCAAAGGAATTATCAATTCCAAGACAAGGGATCAGAAGCAATGCTCTGATCAGGGATGGATAAATTGAATAGCCTTAAGGGTACAATCGACAGCAATTTGATTGGTCGAGATCCAGCTCATGTTTTAAAATAACGTCTGAGCCGGAAAGATAATTTAAAAGGATCAACTGATGATTGCGTGCATTCGCACTCAAGTTGAATCAATAGGAGCAAAAGACGATGCCTAAGGATACTAACGAATATCGCCAGACATATGGAAAGCATCCATAATGCAAGCAAGCGAGAATTTCAAGAGCAATAGGCTGCTCGGGATTTTCGGAAGATCGAATGATATTTTGAAGTCTTTGGCGGAACACCTGAACAACTGGGAATGAGCAGATACCCGATAAGTGCGAGAATTATCCGTAGGGGTGTATATGTGGATAATGAACTGCAAGGCAGTAGGCACAAAGTATTCTCGGAAAAATAGAGAGAATTTCCGAGGTATCTTGTAATAACAAGATTAACTGGGAATGAACTTATGGACAACAAGTGTATGTATCTTTCCATATGGACTTATCGGTGGTATGGAATTGCAACGGCGAAGGACACAAAGGTCTCGGGGAAACATCGGAGAGTATTGTCAGAATCTTCTGTTGCAACAGGCGATCATCTGGCCTAAAGGGGCTCTCCGGGAGGAAGTATTTTCGAGAACCTAAAGTTAGATTTTAGCAAAATCACTTAACCCGAATAGAAGAGAGTTCAGAGTCCCAGAGTAAAGGTCGAGGAATAAAAAGATCCTACTACCACCCAAACGGCGACGTGTGCCCGTAAGACACACAGCCGTGTTAGTAAAAGTTTTTGCAATGTCTAGACTCGACTCCGACCAAGGAGTGTGGAAGGGGATTCCTACAGGCAGTCGGCTCTGATACCAACTTGTGACGCCCCCGATTCAATCGTACACTAATCATGCACGCAAATGTGTACGATCAAGATCAGGGACTCACGGGAAGATATCACAACACAACTCTACAAATAAAAATAAGTCATACAAGCATCATATTACAAGCCAGGGGCCTCGAGGGCTCGAATACAAGAGCTCGATCATAGACGAGTCAGCGGAAGCAACAATATCTGAGTACAGACATAAGTTAAACAAGTTTGCCTTAAGAAGGCTAGCACAAACTGGGATACAGATCGAAAGAGGCGCAGGCCTCCTGCCTGGGATCCTCCTAAACTACTCCTGGTCGTCGTCAGCGGGCAGCACGTAGTAGTAGGCACCTCCGGTGTAGGAGTCGTTATCGACGGTGGCGTCTGGCTCCTGGGCTCCAACATCTGGTTGCGGCAACCAGGTAGAAGGAATAGAGGGAAAAGAAGGAGAAAGCAACCGTGAGTACTCATCCAAAGTACTCGCAAGCAAGGAGCTACACTACATATGCATGGGTATCAAATGGAATAAGGGTATCATATGTGGACTGAACTGCAGAATGCCAGAATAAGAGGGGGGTAACTAATCCTGTCGAAGACTACGCTTCTGGCCACCTCCATCTTGCAGCATGTAGAAGAGAGTAGACTGAAGTCCTCCAAGTAGCATCGTATAGCATAATCCTAACCGATGATCCTCCCCTCGTCGCCCTGTGAGAGAGCGACCACCGGTTGTATCTGGCACTAGGAAGGGTGTGTTTTATTAAGTATCCGGTTCTAGTTGTCATAAGGTCAAGGTACAACTCCGGGTCGTCCTTTTACCGAGGGACACGGCTATTCGAATAGATAAACTTCCCTGCAGGGGTGCACCACATACCCCAACACGCTCGATCCCATTTGGCCGGACACACTTTCCTGGGTCATGCCCGGCCTCGGAAGATCAACACGTCGCAGCCCTACCTAGGCACAACAGAGAGGTCAGCACGCCGGTCTAAACCCTATGGCGCAGGGGTCTGGGCCCATCGCCCTTTGCACACCTGCACGTTGCGAACGCGGCCGAAAGCAGACCTAGCCTAGTGGCCTACCAGTCCAATCCGGCGCGCGCCACTCAGTCGTTGACGTCACGAAGGCTTCGGCTGATACCACGACGTCGGGATACCCATAACTGCTCCCACGTAGATGGTTAGTGCGTATAGACCAAATGGCCAGACTCAGATCAAATACCCAGATCTCGTTAAGCGTGTTAAGTATCCGCGAACACCGACCAGGGCCAGGCCCACCTCTCTCCTAGGTGGTCGGAACCTGCCCTGTCGCTCCGCCTCAAAGATCCACTCGCGGGTGCTCCTACGAGCCTACCTGTCTTTAGTCACCACATGTATCATGTATAAAGTATATAGTATATACCCGTGATCACCTCCCGAGTGATCACGGCCCGATAGTATAGCATGGCAGACGGACAAGAATGTAGGGCCACTGATGATAAACTAGCATCCTATACTAAGCATTAGGTTTGCAGGTAAAGGTATCAACAGTAGTAGCAAGGACAGGCTATGCATCAGTATAGGATTAACGGGAAACAGTAACATGCTACACTACTCTAATGCAAGCAGTATAGAGAAGAGTAGGCGATATCTGGTGATCAAAGGGGGGGCTTGCCTGGTTGCTCTGGCAAGAGAGAGGGGTCGTCAACTCCGTAGTCGTACTGGGTAGCAGCGGCGTCGGTCTCGGTGTCTATCGAGAGAAGAGGGGGGAGAAACAATAAATATTTAAGCAAGCATATGCATAGTGATGCATGACATGACAAGTAACGGCGTTAGAGGTGCCCTAACGCGGTAATAGGTGATACCGGGGAAGGGGGATGACATCCGGAAAAGTATCCCCGGTGTCTCGCGTTTTCGGGCAGAGGAGCCGGAGGGGAAAAGTTGCGCGTTTGCTATGCTAGGGATGCGTGACGGACGAACGGGCTGCGTATCCGGGTTCGTCTCGTCGTTATGAGCAACTTTCATGTTGAAATTATTTTAATCCGAGTTACGGATTAAAAGATATGATTTTCTAAAGATTTTATTAATTTCTAGAATTTAATTAATTATTTAAATTAATTCGAAAAATAGATTAATGACATCAGCATGATGTCATGCTGACATCAGCAGTCAACAGGGTTGACTTGGTCAACCTGTCCAGTGGGTCCAGTGGGACCCACCTGTCATACACTGTTTTAATTAACTAACAATTAATTAGGTTAATTAGTGATTAGGTTAATCTAATTATAATTAAATAATTTAATTAATTACTTAATTAATTAATTTAATTGTTATTGTTTATTTAATTATTTTAATTATTATTTAATTTATTTATTTTTTTAAATTCTTTTCTTTTATCTATTTTTTTAAACGTTCTGGGGCGGGGCCCCTCTGTCAGTGGCCCCAGGGGGCCTTAACGGGTGCGGGCGCATGGGCGCGCGGGTGCAGGAGGCTACGGGGCGCCCGTTAGCGGGCCGAGCCCCTGACCCAACGCAGCAGGGCACCGGCCAGGGGAGTCGTCGGCCGCGGCGGCCGGAGCGGCCGGAGCCGGGGCGTCGACGGAGAGGGGTTGGCCGCGGCGGGGGCCAGCAGCGCGGTTGGGGGGGCGGCGGAGCCGCGGCAGCACGACAAGAGGAGGGTCGGGGCTTGCCGAGGCCGTGGGCGGTGCGGCCGGACCAGGACGACCCGAGCAGGGGCTCGTCGACACAGGCAAGAGCGCCACGGGTGCGGTGAGCGCACGAAGAGCGCGATGTTGCGGGCGTTCGGGCGCGACGAGCGGGATGGCGAGGCGTGCACGGGGCGCACACGCATGGTGGCCATGGCGACGAGCGCCGGGCGCGCGCGGTGGCGCGTCGAGCAGGGGGGAGGAGGAGGAGCAGCCCTCACGGTGGGGTTGTAGGGGTTCGGGGGCAGCGTGTTTGGAGAGGGGTCGAGGACGCGATCGACGACGAAGAGGAAGACGAGGCGGCTCCGGCGAGCGGCTTGAGGAGGAGACGAGGAGGCGAGATCCGGCGTCGGGGAGGCGGAACGAGGCGGCGACGTTGAGCGCCGACGACGGGGTTGGGGTCGGTGACGAGGCGAGTCCGTGGCGTTAGGCGGGCGCCGCGCGAGGGAGAGCGGGGGCGCAGAGGAGGCCCTGGGGGGGGCGGCACCGGCGCCGGCGGTGGTGGCCGTAGTGGAGGCCACTGCCCCCGATCTGGATCGGGGGAGGGGGCAGAGGGAGCGAGAGACGTGGGGGGGGGGAATCGTGGGTGGAGTGGGGGGGTTACGGGCTAGGGTTTTGGTCGGGGTGGGGATAAGGGAGTGGGGGTGGCCGGCTGGGCCTTTGCCCAGGTGGGCCGGTGGCCGAATGGGCCGGCCAGCTGGGTCGGCTGGCCCCGGGAGGGGGGGGGGCTTTCTCTCTCTTTTTTTTTCTTCTGTTTGATTTTCCCCTTTGTATTTTCTTTTATTATTTCCTTTTCTTTTCTGTTTTCTTTTAGTTTCCTTTTATTTTTGTTTTAGCAATTTACCAGAATGGCACCTATTCTAACGTTACCAAATACGCCACTACCACATTAACTTGCTACCCAATCTAAAATAGTTTCGTAATTATTTAATATTTAAAGGTATTTAACTAATAGTTTTTGCTACTGTTTTACTCATCTTATAGTATTGAAATATTTTATAACGGTATGGTTTCTCCTCCATAATTACCTATGCAATATTTGGTTCACTCCGAACATTTTAGTTTTAATATTTGAAAACTTTTATCGTTTGCCTAATTTTGAATTTGAATTTGAATCGGTTTCGAACTAACTGGAGATTAGCAACTATAAACGAGGTGACGTGGCATCATTAGTGTGGAGTTACTGTAGCCTAACTACCCGGGCGTCACAAACTGCCCCGCTGCCTACTGTGCAGGAAAAGCCCCGCTCTCGACTTTTAAATAGTATACAGTATACTAATTTTGTATCCATGGATTGCGCCCGCGCCATGGGGCAAAGCGTCTAGAAAACGGAGGAGACACGGTGGTCTTGCAATAGAGAAGAGGGAGAGGCGAGACGGTGGTTTTGGAATGGAGATGATGGAGAGGAGAGGAGGTGGTTTTGCAATGGAGAAGAGGGAGAGGAGCGTGCGGCAGCGATTTAGGATTGGACGAGAGGGCCGGCGTGCTCTGACTAGATCAAAATAAAAATCAATTTACCCTTCAATTAAGAAAGCAACCCCACATTAACTAGTCTCCCAATCTAAATGCAGCGCCGCTCCTCTCCTCTTCCATTTCAAAACCACCGCCCCTCCTCTCCTGTTCCAGTCCAAAACCAGTGTCGCTCCTCTCCCATTCTAATCCAAAACCAGCGCTGCTCCTCTCCTCTTCCATTCAAAAACCACCGCCGGCGAGTGAAGGTGCTATGGAGAAGTAGATCGATGGAGGAGTACAACCGATACGTGAGGATCGCAGACGGCTAACCTATGAAGCTAGCTAGGATGTTGGAGATACAGTCTTGGTTTGACAACAAGGACCAACTAGCGGCGACGATGACATCCATGGCCAAATATCTGCAACAGAGCGAAAAGGCGGCGATACTCCCGGAGGGAGTCGCGCCGGAGTACATAGAGCTGCTCCTCTGGGCCATGGAGCAAACAGATTCACCGAATGCGATCGTGAGGGAGCGGTGGTGGGAGTATCGATCCCAGATGGAGCATCCACCAGAGATTGAAGGATCGAGCATCTACAGGGTGCGGTTTGTGAGGGTGTCCTGCTAGAGCGAGCCGGTGGAGTCTTCGTTGACCGAACCCAACTGCAAAAGGAGAAAAGCAGTTGGCCCGACGACGCTTCCCCGCCATCGTCTCCCTCTCCATTCACATCGTCTCATGGGGCGGCTGTCTGCCACCGAGGAATAGGAGGGGGCTGCCCCCCCCCCCCAGCCCAATAGTCGGGCGGGTTGTGAATTGTCAGGAGGAGCTTAGGGTTGTCAGTATTTGCAGGTTGTGAATTGTGTTTTGTGTTGTGTATTTTGAGAGTACTTTCAGATATGAATGTCTTCTGAATTTCAGATTTGCAGTATTGAGCATATGAAGTATTTGATGAATTCGAGAGATCTATTTTTAGCACTTAAAAATGTAGTTTCATAGGACTATAAAAGTGCAGACAATGTGATTCTCAGAGAAGAAACTGCAAGTTCCAGTTTCAGATTAGAAACTACAAGTTCAGTTTCAGATAAGAAACGGCAACTTTCAGAGGAAGAGCATTTATATTAACACGGCCTTTTCAAACAGGGTTAACATCATGTTGGAAGTTTTATTCATGGTCGAAAATGGAACTACCAGCCTGTTAACGTCATGCTGATCAACATTCATGCATAGCACATCTTCATATGATGCACAGTCAAAATGCCCACACAATGTCGAGTGTGCGAAACACAGAGAAAACGAGGGACGAAGTTTTGGCAAGTGTTGGACGTGGTTTTGGGCTGCCCCGTCTAGGCTTTCATTTTTAACATGCATAGCCCACGACCTCGGATGGGAGGTCCATAGGCCTGTTTGTATTTTTTAGGGCCGTCATGTATCGACCGGCCTATGGACCTCCCATCCGAGGTTTTATTTTTGGCAGCCCAATTTATGTATTTTTTTGAAGAAAACGTAGATGTATGTTCTATTTTTCTATATAAGAATAGGAACGCCAGGTCCAACTTATGTTTCCTTTCTAACTATATTATATATATTTAATTATTTTATATATTGACTGTTTAGTTCACATACTCCCTCCTTTTCGGTTTATAGGGCTTATCTCAAAATTTTAGTTTTTCAATTTTATAAGGCTCAATTTGGTTGTTTTCCATCACATGTTCAGATTCCAAGGTGCATTAAATCATTGCATGCATGTATTAAGAGAAAATTGACCAATGCATGTACTTTATGCATGCATGCATTGCAATTTATGCATTGATAAACATAATTTTTTGAGGAAAACAAGTGCATTAATTAGGTGCTTTTGCAAACTACAAAAAGTATTCCAGCAGTCATCATCTACCTTGGTTGGTGAGATTTTTGAATTGAGCCCTATAAACCGAAAAGGAGGGAGTAATTGTCAAATAGATCTCGCCACCACCCCCGCCTCCTGACTCCGGGCGCGCCTGCCCCCCTCAGCAAGTCCGCTCGCGTGCCCCATGGAGTCGCCGGCCATATCCACAGGGGAATGGCTGGAAGACAGGTAGATGTACAAGATGCATCTCCCACATGTCTGCAAAGCCTTCCCGCGGATGCTCTAGCCGCTCGACTCCGTCGCACCGGCGGTGCTGCGGGAGACTCGAGGGAGGAGATGGAGGGAGCGGGCGATGCGGATCCGCGACGACGCTCTCTCCTGGACCCAGTGTACGCACGGATGGAGGGAAGCAGAGGAGGAAGCTGCGAGGGAGGAAGCCGAGGAGGGACCAAATCCGTTCTCTCACTCGCGTAGGAATGCTCGGATGTGCAAGGATCATGTGGATTGGGAGCTGCTGAATCTAGCCCGTCGGATCTACTTCAAAGGATATTTCTCAGAGAAGCACAGGATGCCCCACCCCAGTGAGCCGCCAATTGCGTTCATTCGATGGGAGAAAGGAGAAGTGAATTCAGGAGATCCACGCCGTGTTGCGAGATGGGAATGCTTGACTTGACTCCTGCCCACTAGCACGCCACCGGAGCCGGAGCAGGTGGATCTCCTACCTTACCTCTCCCCAAACCTGCAGCAGATTGAAATTAGGCTTGCAATCTGCTTCAATTGAGCTCTCTGGTGGTTATTTCTGCTTCCTGAGAGATAACATCTGGCTGGAGGATGAGCAGGGACCAAGAACTCCGATGAATTTCCCCTATCACAATGGGGGGGGGGGGGCGCCGGTTGGGCAGTGGTACGGCCCACCTCCGCCCCAAATGGGGGCACAATCTGGGCAGGCTCCTGTAATTGCCCAAGATCAATCTGCTGGTGGTTCTGACTCTCAGATCAGTGGGAAATCTCAAGGCAAGAATCAGCAATAGAAGAGATAGGACATCCAGAAAACTGCTCCTGCCCCTGCTTCGGGCCTTATGGCATACTCTGAGGTGATCTGCTACAACTGTGGGGAACCAGGGCTCATTTGGATAAATGTGTCAAGGCCAAGAGTTGTTTTATCTGCAAAATGGTTCCCCATAATGTTGAGAATTTCCCTGTCAGAAGGAAAACCCACAGTTCTGCTAGATATGTTGGAAGTGATAGAAATATTGCTTACTTCCATGTAGTAGCTAACCAGAGGAGGAGGAAAACCCTCATTCACTCTCTTGATGGCCCTAATGGCCCTGTTACTGAGGTAGATGAGATGCTGAAAATGGCTAGTGACTTCTACAAAGACCTGTTTAAGAAAGAAAACCCTTCTGGGTTCTCTCTACAAAACAATTTTTTCTCTGCTTCTGAAAAAGTCTCTCCTGCTGAAAATGAGCTGCTAGAAGCCCCTTTTTCAGAGACAGAGGTGAAGGAAGCCATTTTTAGCTCTTATTCTGATGGGGCTCCTGGTCCTGATGTGATTCCCTTCTTGTTTTACCAGCATTTTTGGGACTTGGTGAAAAATGATCTCTTAGATCTTTTCCAAGCCTTTCATAGAGGAGAGTTGGACCCAGCAACTTACTCATGGGGGGTCTGTTGGGGTCAAGTTAAATAATTGTGAAAGTGATTTTTTCCTTGCTGGTAAAGGCCTTAGGCAAGGTGACCCCATCTCCCCGCTTTTGTTTAATTTAGTAATGGACGTTGTTACTAAAATGCTGAGCAAAGCTGCTGATCATAGTCTGATTGCAGGGCTCTGTCCTGAGGTCTGCCCTGGTGGCATCATCTGCCTTCAATATGAAGATGATACCATCCTTCTCTTAGACAATGACTCCACACATGCTAGCAATCTAAAAACTATTCTAACCTGGTTTGAACAAGTCTTAGGCATAAGAATCAACTACTCTAAAAGTGAACTCATCCCTATCAACATGGATGATCAGGAGTTAGCTGACTTCCTCTCTATTCTAGTCTGTAATAAACGTAACTTCCCCATTAAGTACATAGGTATCCCTCTCCACTATGATAAACTGAGGAGAGAGGATATCCAACCCCTTCTGGATAAAATCATTAAAAGGATTGCTGGGTGGAGGGGCAAACTTCTCTCTTACAGAGGTAGATTGATCCTCATAGAAGCTTGTTTGGGTAGCATTCTAGTTTACCTCCTCTCCTTCTTCAAGTTCCCTAAATGGGTAGTGAACCTCATCAATTCTCAGATGTCTCATTGCTTGTGTAATGATTTTGAGGGAAATAGGAAGCTACACCTTGCTAATTGGGCCCTAGTCTCTATGAAAAAAGATTTTGGAGGCCTTGGCATACCGAACCTCCAAGAAATTAACATTTGTCTTCTAGGGTCTTGGATTAAAAGATTCTATGAGGAAGACCTAAAACCCTAGAAGCTTCTTATTTCCCATAAATACCTAGGAAATAAACCTAATATTTTTGTCCCTTCCTCCAACCCTAAGACCTCTAGATTCTGGAAAGGATTAAAATCTATTATGCATGCTGTGAAATTTGGCTACAGAGTGAACAGAGGGGATGGGAGCAGAACCAGGTTCTGGGAAGATAGTTGGTTTGGCACATCCCCTCTAGTAGTCCAATTTTGGCCTATTTACTCTGTCCGCAATGAGCTTAACAAAAGTGTCAATGAAGTTTGGTACGGTCAATGCCTAAAACTCTCTTTAACAAAAGCATTACCTTTACTGCCGAGCCGGATGCCCTGATTTGGCAGCTGGACAATAAGGGGAAGTATTCCTCCAGCTCCCTCTATCATGTTATCAACTTTAGAGGGGTTCAACCCGTGTTTATCCCTGCTGTCTGGAAATTGAGAGTTCCCCCTAAAATTCATGTATTTCTTTGGATTCTCTCCAAAAACAAATTGATGACTAGGGATAACCTTAGGAAGAGACACATCATCAAACCCCTTGATTGTGTTTACTGCTTGGAACAAGAGTCTTGTTCTCTACTTTTTGAATGTATAATTGCTAAACATCTCTGGGCCCACATTGAGGAATATTTCTCTAGTCAGATTGGCTCATCCTTCGAATCTGTTGCCAGATTCTAGATTGCTACCAAAAAGTGCTCAGTTTTAAACACTGTTAGCTTAGCTGTCCTTTGGTGCCTCTAGAAATATAGAAATGCTATGATTTTTAGTAACACCTCCTGGATTTCCATTCCGCGGGTCTTGAGGTTGATCAAGAACATGGTGAGGAACTGGGCGATTCTCTCCTCCGGATCGGACAAGGACAAGTTGATGAGCTTCGTGGAAACCCTAACAAGATCCCTCCAGAAACCGTTGGCAATCACTTGTGGCAGAACAAGGCTCGACCTGCTCTGGGGCTGGACCCGTGGGCTCGTCTCAAGATCTCTGATGAAGATGATGGGCACCTGGCGCCGAAAAAGAGGGACATCCACCATCCTACACCTTCCAGCCCGGTCTCTCTACTTGCTTACTGGTCGCCGCAGGCTGACACGGCCCCTCGGCTGAAGACCATGAAGGCTTCGTTGGACCCTCCTTGTGTCATTTGAGTGCTCTATCCGCTCTGCCTTTGGCACCGCTCGGGTGATTTGTGTTATTCAGAGAACTTGTTCATCCACCCCCCTAGTTTGTAGCTTTTCTACCTTTGCTTTCGAACTGCTCTTTGAGCTGCTGTATCAGAATATGTTCTGGTTTCGTTCTCAGCAATGGAACCGGGGAGATGCTCCCTGTTTTTCTAAAAAAATATTTCATATGTTATTATATATTATTTTTATTGTCATCATATATTTAACAGATACTTACATATGTAAGAAAACAATATCCCACATCTTATTAACTTATAAAAATAATTTCTTAACAAATAAAATCCTGGATTGTTTTGGCACGAAAATCCTAGTGATTGTGTACAAAAGCTTGGTAAGATTTAAGGACGAATGTAATAATATCACTTATTATTTAAATATATTTATAACAAAATGCTCAGCCCCTTTTTATTTTTTGATAACATTGCTGGCCCAACCCAACATTATAATTAGAATCAGCCCAGCAAAATCGTGTATTTCGAGAAAGTGCAAATGGCCTATAATTTTTTAGGAAATAAAATAAACGGGCCGCATGGACGCTACATTATTTGTTCACCCAGCCCAGCTAATGGTTGTAACAAAAAAAGAAAGATCAAATTGACTGTAAATTCTACCGCGCAAAAAAGACTGTAAATTTTGAAAAAATGGGTTGAATACGTGCCACATTTTTGGAGGCTGAAATGTGGGCCAATAGGTCGAAGCCAATGCAAGTCGTTGTCAATTTAGTCAACAAATGATTCTGACATGTTAGCTGTTGGATTTACATCCAACGACAGGCATCCATCTTCAATCTCTCGTCTTCTTCCTCCAGCGCCGTCGGGACCACCTCCCGCCTCCTGCTGCTAGGAGCTCTGCTTAGCACGCTTCGCTATGAAGCGCTACTCCACCGTTGGCCAGGCCATGCCTCCATCCCTCCACACCTCATGTTCTTCTCCACCGACTACCGAACCACACCGCACTAGAACTAGTTAACCCTCGTACACCTCTTCGTCTGCGACTCTACTCCCGCGTCTTCCCATCTCCGGCTCATTGCTGTCCGGGGCCTCGCCGTCGTCCACCACCTTGGATGCACTCGGCGCGGCGTGGTCAACGTGGTCAACGAACGACACCATCGGAAGTAGACTGTGCATGGAGAGGCTGACAGCTGGATCCACGGCCGCACACAAGGAAATGCCTCCTTATTACGCGCAAAATAATGATTCCTCCACCTGACATCTGGGACCCACCGGAAGGGCCTCTGTATTTCGCTAAATAAAGTGCCCCCCGCTGACATGTCAGACCCACCAGCTATCTTCGCACGCAAGGAAGTGCCTCCTTATTACGCATAAAAAAATGAATATTCCCCCCGCCAGCTGGAACCCAGCATAGTGGGACGCTGACTTGTGGGCCTACCAAGTTCACGGGGACGGAGGGCTTTGTCAACTTAGTCAATATGAACGATTTTAGCTCCTGTTACCATTCGATGTTCATCCAACGGCCGTAGTTCTTCTTCAACCTCTGGTCTTCTTGCTCCAGCCGCCCAAACCAGCGCCGGTCGTGCCGCGTGCTCCTGCCTCCCGTGGCCGGCTGTGATGCCGCGGAGGCCTCACCGCCCCCTACTACTCCCACCGCTGGCCAGGCCATCCCTCTACTCACCCACACCCCCTATTAATCTGCGGCGACAGCAGCCTCACACCGCAGCCAAACCAGTGAACCTCGTACTCCTCTTCGCGTGGGCATCCACTGCTGCGTCTTCCCCGGCTCCGAGTCGTCCCCTTCCTAGTCCTCGCGGTCGTCCACCGCCCTGGTGCTCTTGACGCGGTGTGGTCAACATGGTCAACGACCGACTTCCATCGGAAGAGTACTGTACGTGCAGAGGCTGACAGCTGGGTCCACGACAGCCGCAAGGAAGTGCCTCCTTATTACGCGGAAAATAATTATTCCTCCACCTGACAGCAGGGACCCACCGGATGGGCCACCAGTATTTTGCGAAAAAATCATTTCCCCCTGACTGCTGGGACCCACCGGACGAGCCACCGTATTTCGCGAAAAAAACGTTCCCCCGCTGTCAGCTCGGACCCACCAGAAGTGCCTCCTTATTACGCACAAAAAAATGAATACTCCCCCGGCTAGCTGGGACCCACCTTGCTGGGAGGCTGACTTGTGGGCCTACTAAGTTGACGGGGATGAAGGCTTTGTCAACTTAGTCAATATGAACGATTCTATCTCCAGTGACCGTACGATGTCCATCCAACGGCCGTAGTGCTTCTTCAACCTCTGGTCTTCTTGCTCCAGCCGCCCAAAGTAGCGCTGGTTGTGCCGCATGCTCCTGCCTCCCCTGGCCGGCTGTGCTGCCGCAGAGGCCTCACCGCCCCCTACTATTCCCATCGATGGCCAGGCCATGCGGCGACGGCAGCCTCACACCGCAGCTGAACTAGTGAACCCTCGTAGTCCTCTCCGCGCGGGCTTCCACTGCCGCGCCGTCCCCTTCCTAGGCCTCGCCGTCGTCCACCGCCGTGGTCCTCTCCACACAACGTGGTCAAGGAACGACTTCCATCGGAAGAGTACTGTACGTGGACAGGCTAACAGCTGGGTCCACGGCCACAGCCCAGTTTTTTTGCGATTTGCCAAGTAAGTCGCTTTGTCAAGCCTGTTGGGCTGCAAATCTTTCAAGAGGAGGAGAGCTTTCATTCGACTGGCCGAGAAAATGGCCCATCAGTAATGAGAAATGGGTTGTACATTTTTAAAACACATTAAACCGGCAATTAGTTTCAAATATCTTTTTTTTCATTTCAAGATTTTAAATTACATTAAGTTTTATGCGTGGAGAATTTGTTGGATTTTATATTGATCTACATTTATTTTTAAAATCAGTTTGAATGTGAGTCAAAATTTCGGTATTAAAAATAGTTCGGACCGCACTAAAATATGCAAAATTTCGTATAATTTTTTAACCGTTGCCACAATATGGGCTGCAATGCTAAAAAAAATAATATGGCTCCAAACAAACCTTAAGAATTAGCAAATGGGCTGTAAATTATTAGAAATAATGGCAGATGGGCAGTATGCTGTTTTCCACGGATTTGAGGCTTTCCTAAAAAAGGTTGACACACAAGCACTGACTGTTGGATGTCCATCCAACGGCCGTCGTGCTTCTTCAATCTCTGCTCTTCCTGCTCCAGCCGCTCAAACAAGCGCCGGCGGGACTGCCTGCTCCCTCCTCCTCGCGGTCGGCTGTGCTGCCGCGTAGGCCTCACCGCCCGACCATACTCCCATCGCTGGCCTAGCCATCCCTCTACTCACCCACACCTGCTGTTATTCTCTGGCGATGGCAGACGAACTAGTAAACCCTCGTACAGTCGTACTCCCCTCTATGTGGGAAACAACTGCCGAGTCTTCCCTGCCTCAGTGTTGTCCCCTTCCTAGGCCTCGTCGTCGTCTACTGCCCTGGTGCTCTTGGCGCGGAGTGGTCAACGTGGTCAAGGAACAACTTCCATCGGACGTGGACTGTATGTGGAGAGGCTGACAGCTGGGTCCATGGCGGCAGCAAGGAAGTGCCTCCTTATTACGCGGAAAATAATGATTCCTCCACCTGACAGCAGGGACCCATCGGACGGGCCACCGTATTTCATGAAAAAACGTCCCCCCCTGACTGCTGGGACCCACCAGCTACACCTTCGCACGCAAGGAAGTGCGTCCGGGCAAAAAAAATGATTCACCCACCTGACTGCTGGGACCCACCAGCTACATCTTCGCACGCAAGGAAGTGCGTCCGGGCAAAAAAACCAAAACGATTCGCCCCCTGACTGCTGGGACCCACCAGCCCCTCGACTGCTGGGACCCACCAGCTACATCTTCGCACACAAGGAAGTGCGTCCGGGCAAAAAAAATGATTCGCCCTTGACTGCTAGGACCCACCAGCTACATCTTCGCAGGCAAGGAAGTGCCTGACAGTTGGGACCCACCTGGTCGAAGCGTACGTGGCATTGTCATTCTGGTCGCGAACGTGTACGTGCATATATACTGGTGGATGTAGAGGCCCGCACGTGTCGTAGTAGAGGCGGCTAGGGTGCAAGAAAGAAAATACGACCACGTATGTGTACATACGGGCGGGGTCTCGAACGCCTACTCGCGCATACGTACGACGAGGGCTCGTGTACATGGCTGGGTCGGAACGGAGAAACAGCGTCGTCGTCGTGTTCATGGGGAGGCAACGGAATGCGTGGTCGTGTTCATCGGGAGGGCGTGGACGGAAGAGGCGATGGAAACGAGGCCTGGCGTACCGCACAACGGAGGAAACAGACATCCTACGGTCGAAACGGCGGTCCTGTTGATCAGGAGGGGTGTGGCATACCGCAAAATGGAGGAAACGGACCTCCTACGGTCGAAACGGGGGTCCTGTTGATCGGGAGGGGTGTGGCGTACCGCAAAACGGAGGAAACATACTTGTGTTGGAGCGCTACGGTAGAAATGGGGGTCTTGTTCATCGGGAGGGGTGTGGCGTACCGCAAAACGGGACTCCACGGGATACTGTTCATCTCCACCGTCGACCCCCTCCAGCCTCCACGAGCTACTGTTCATCCACCGTCAACCTCCTCCAGCCTCCACGGGCTCCTGTTCATCCAGCCTCCACCACACACTACTCCACCGGCTACTGTTCAACCACCCCTCCACCGTCTACTGTTCATCCATCCCTCCACACCACGGGGTCCTGTTCAACCACCCCTCCACGGGCACCCGTCCACCGTCTACTGTTTATCCTGCCCTCCACACCACGGGGTCCTGTTCATCCACCCCATCACGGGCACCCCTCCATTGTCTACTGTTCATCCAGCCATCCACCACACCACGGGGTCCTGTTCATCCAGAGGCAACGCCACCGCTCACTGTTCATCCAAACCCTCCCGCAACGCTCACTGTTCATCCCATTGATCGGCTTCAGTTAGCAGCAGTAGCCAAGGAATCGCTCGATCGGGTTCAGTTAACAGCCATCGATCGATCGCTCGGGTTTAGTAACGCATAGCCTGCAGTGCAATCACTCGGATTCAGTTAGAGCCCAACGCCTCGCTCGGGTTCAGTTAGAGCCAACGCCTCGCACACACGCGCGTACGTGTACGAGAGAAACGCGCATCGCTCGGCCCCCGACCTCCCACCGTAACCGGGAGCTCCCCGAAATTTTCCTCCCCCTCGCTTCTACCATGGTTTTTTCCGTCATGGACGGCCTAAAGAATGTCATGCAGCTGCATCTCCGGCCCGCCCAGGGCAAAAAGCCCATTTTCTGTCATGATTTTTTTCATAGAAGTAGGAGCCCACCACATCTATGATGATATCGGGTTTTGTCACAATTATCGTCATAGAAGTGTCATATGTATGACATAATTTTTTTTCGTTCGGCCCAAAATGTCACGGATGTGTCTTTTTTTGTAGTGTATTCCCTAAAAAATCGTCTTGAAGTTTCAACTCATTTGGAGTTGTGTGGAATAGGTAGCCTGGCATAGCTTTTTCAGGTCCAAATTTCCAGCTACCGGAATTCTCCCTCTTGGTGTATACCTTGCATATTATGAGAGAAAAGGCATTAGAATTACTCCAAAAAGCTTTATTATGGATAAATTCATCATAAATAACAGTAAGAGAACATGATGCAAAATGGACGTATCAACTCCCCCAAGCTTAGACCTCAGTTGTCCTCAAGCGAAAACCGAAACCGAAAAACATGTCCACATGCTTTGAGAGAGAGGTGTCGATAAAAACAAAATACGGACATAGAAGCATCATGTTGCTTACCATAACAGCAATAAAATTAAACAGAGGACTCTTATCATAGAACTTTTATCATATACTTCTCATGAATAAGTAACAGTTCATCACACAATCGAAGTATAAAGCAAAAACTCTATTAAATACCAACAAACTATGTTCTCAGTCAACTTTGCAACTACAATTCATCATCTTTTTAGGAAGGGTCACGTATCGGAGCCTTTGGGCAAGTACACACACTCAACCATCATATAGTCTTCTATGATTGCTAACACTCACTGCGTATACATGAGCAAAACATTTCAACCAGACGCATAGAAAGGTAGGGGCTTATAGTTTCTCCTCCCAACATATTCACCTGAAGGGTGATGTCAACAATAATAACTCATGCTATCTATAATCAACTAGACATATGTACCTAGATGTTTCTTCACCACATGATGCTTGCCAAAAAGAGAAAAATAAAAAGGAATAGAAGGAAAACTTTGACTCTTTGCATAAAAGTAAATACATAAAAGTAAAAGATAGGCCCTTCGTAGAGGGAAGCAGAGGTTTCCATGCGCTTATTTGTTTGTATGTTCAACCCCTTAGTGCCAAAGAACATCACGTTACATTGCCCCTTGTGATAGCGACCTTTATTATGCAGTCTGTCGCTTTTATTCTTCACCATCACAAGTTCGTGCAACGCTCAATTTCTCTTACACTAAATGATCTCACACCTTTAGAAGCAATTTTTATTGCCTTTTTGCACTGATGAAAACTTACTTGAGGGATCTTGCCCAATCCCTAGGTAGGTATGGTGGACACTTGAAAATAAGATTTGGGTTTAAGGGGTTTTGGATGCACAAGTAGTATCTCTACTTAGTGCGGAATTTTTTGGCTAGCAAAGATAGGGGGCAAGCACCACATGGTGAAGGATCTATGACAATATAACTTTTATTTGAATATAAACAAACATAAATCATTAAGTTGTCTTGCTTGTCCAACGTCAATAATTTTGGCATATAATATTTTGATGAGGTCTCGCAATCACAAAAGGTTTCTAGGATAGTTTATTTATATGTGAATCTTCTCTTCCCTTATTAATTCTTTCATGAGGTGCATCATTGACTAATGATATGTTTGTCAATCTCTAATAAAATTTTCTACTTATACTTTTCCTTATGTGGTGCCATCACCTACCATAGGATTAGTATATAATCTTTTCTTTATTTATTTCCTTTCTCTTTTTCTTTCTTTCTTTATTTTCTTTTATTTGCAATATGAAAGTAAAGAAAGCAAAAACTCAAACTAAACTTTTATTATATAACTTGCACACGGTGACAAGGATAGATCACTAAGAAAACTCTCAAAGAAGAAAGGATCGAACTAACTTTTATTCATCTAAAGCAAAAGATCAAACTAAAGCAAGTAAAAGTAAAAAGATAGTGGGATGATACGGTACTGGGGCACCTCCCCCAAGCTTGGCGGAAGCCAAGGGGAGTGCTCATACCCGATACTCAGTTCTCCTTTGGTGATGAAGAAGAAGGTGGTGGTGAAAAGGTGGAAGGTTTGCCCTTTGCTTCCTCCAGTTTCTGACAGAGAATAAAATTATCTATCCTCAACTCGTCGTCATCTATCTCAAGTTTTATTATCTTCTTGCATAATGCCTCCATGCTCTCATTTTTGAACCGGGGAGGAACCGATTCATCTTCATCTTCTTCGAAGGTCCAGCTATAGTGCCCCTCATCCCCATAGGTCTTGGGGTTTGCGACGAGATCAACAACATAGCTCTCACCCTCAGCCTTAGGAAGACATATTTTTAGGTCTACGCAGAAAACAACAAGAAAAGAGAACAGAAGATTTCTTCGCGATACGACGATCGACAGGTTTGGGAAGTATATATAGATTTTTTTTATCTTGGAGGACAAGCATACGGTAGAAATATGGAGTGTGGAAGGTGTCCCAGGTGGACGCTTCCTGGAAGTTTCTTTATTTCTAATTTTTTTAAATATTCCAAAACTGATAAAAAATATGTTTGCGGATTTTTCGGAGTTCGTTTACTTACTGTATCATGTACCTCCTTATTTTCATGATCCTGGAGTGTTCCGGGAGGACTCTTTTATGTGTTCTTCCAGTGCCAAAGTTTGGATAACATTACTTTCAACACTAATAGGCGTACCTGATATATAATGTTTATTCCTTGCCCATTTGATGAGGAGCGGACCTCGAGGCGAGGGTCGATCCGTTGTTGGCCCAATCTTTCACGGCACAAACCTCCATCGCAGCAAGAACAAGTCGCAGGTTTACGAAGATGCTCGCAAATCCCGCGGAAACAACACGCCAACACCACAATTTGAAGGAATAACGTGGACGAACCGTATAGGCTCAGCTTGTAATCCCTTACGCGTCGCGTCGCAGGACATCACACGCCAACAGAGATTTTTGACAAAGTTTCTCTAAACTCGATAATGGCCGACGGCCGAAAAACACACACGTGTCTAATTCATCTCAAAAATAATCTCCCCTTACATTGACCAATGATGCCTTTATATATAGGCTTACAACCCTCACCTAAGCCTAAAGATCTTGGACTCGTACCTAATTAATTATCTAAAACCAACTTAGAATCTAACAAAATAAACCAACTAAAAAAATAATCTTGTTTGTTGCCGCACGTCCTCACGGTGGAATCCATGGATCGGTGGCATCAGGAATTAATCCTGTATGTGCATGTACTTTGCCTTGACCGTATGGCAGATGGCCTCCCTTTTTAATGCCATCTTGTGGACGTCCCTTCTCATCAAAATAATAGGTGGTCAAACCTCGTTGACAATCTTTGTCTCCAACTAGATTTTGTATCCATATACGTGCAACAAAAACATCTTCCAATTTAACTAATTGGTCTCCAAAATAATAGTATCTCCAACCTTCAGACATGTACATGTAGAAGTAGGAAACCAAATCATCCTTTCTCAGTTTCCTGGATTGTGTGCTAGCGCTTTCTTGTTTTTTAGTATTAACGTCAAGAGCATCAAGTCCATCCTGGCTCCACGTGCCACTTTCCTCCTTGGTTCCATGCACAAGCTAAAACCCTTGACCACGTTGTTACGCACAACTTGATCTTCCTGGGAACAAGGGCTGGCTGTATCATTCTCTCCCGCTTGAAACGAAACCGTCCTCGGTTTCGAGCCGGTCTCTTCAACAACATTATCAATAGCAGATTGATCATGAATCAAAAAAACTTCTGTAACTTCGGCTTCTTTTTTTGCTTCTTCTTGCTCCTTCCTTTTCTGCAGCCAATTTTTCCTCCATGTAATGAACGACTTCTTTTCCATGACCATCAGAACATATTTTGTAGCATGAACGACTGTGTATGTGTTGGCGAGATAGTCGTGCGTAGCATTATTTTTCTTATACCATGGCTTTCCCAACAACATATGACAAGAAATCATCGGTACTGGAATTATGTCGCACAAAACTTTACATGAAAATTTTCCCACTGAAAACAATACCGTAGTTTGGTGCGTGATGTCAAGCTTATCGTAGCACCTCCTCAGTGAGTACGGTCGTGGATGTGGCGTTGTTGATAGCTCTAGCTTCTCCACCATGTCGATGCCGACTGCGTTGATCGAACTATCTTGGTCGATCGTCATGGCACAAACTTTCTGTCCTACTTTACAATAGGTGTGAAAAAGTTCAGCACCATATCCTTGCTCCTCCAGCAAAAAGTCGCCGGAGAGCCTCCAGTAGCTCCTTGGTGACGGCGGGCCGGCCATCTCCTCCGAAGTGCCGTGAGAAACACCGGTCTCTGATACCACTTTATGAGGAGCGGACCTCGAGGCGAGGGTCGATCCGTTGTTGGCCCGATCTTTCACGGCACAAACCTCCATTGCAGCAAGAACAAGTCGCAGGTTTACGAAGATGCTCGCAAATCCCGCGGAAACAACACGCCAACCCCTCAATTTGAAGGAATAACGTGGACGAACCGTATAGGCTCAGCTTGTAATCCCTTACGCGTCGCGTCGCAGGACCTCACACGCCAACAGAGATTTTTGACAAAGTTTCTCTAAACTCGATAATGGCCGACGGCCGAAAAACACACACGTGTCTAATTCATCTCAAAAATAACCTCCCCTTACATTGACCAATGATGCCTTTATATATAGGCTTACAACCCTCACCTAAGCCTAAAGATCTCGGACTCGTACCTAATTAATTATCTAAAACCAACTTAGAATCTAACAGAATAAACCAACTAAAAAAATAATCTTGTTTGTTGCCGCACGTCTTCATGGTGGAATCCATGGATCGGTGGCATCAGGAATTAATCCTTTTTTTTGAACAAAGCAAGGCACCAGGAAGGTGCCCAATTTCCATTGACAGCTTAAAGAGTCATTACAAGGTTCAGAGGCCAGAGAATACAGAGCAAGAGATACAGCCAGAAAAAGAAGCTGAATGGAATAGCAAAGATAGGTTGAAACAAGTCAACCAGTTGATCTGCAGCTAAAAGAATGCGAGAAGGTCACTTAGTAGATCTATCCTGAAAGTAAGAAGTGTGAAGGTGTCTTCAATCCTGAAGAAAGCTTTGAAGAAGAAGTCTAGAAATCACAACTTTGTCGAAGCGTCCTCTGAGCTTAGTAGCAGTACACCTTGTGAAGACGGTAGCCTGTGACAGAGAAGTGAGCTAAAGCTACCGCCACTGGACAGAGGTCTGCAGCGTGTGATCGAGTTGAGCAAGACATTATAGATTGATTTGTTGCCCGATACACCTGCTGAGCAAGGTTGTGAGCTACTCCATTTAGATTCCTGGAAATATGAAAGACCTGAGCATTGAGATTAGTATAACTTTTAATAAAAGAAGCCAAGTAATTTCTGATATTCCAAGGCGTAGTAGGATCGGAAATATTCTTAGAAGCTGCTGCAAGAGCAAGCGGAAGACAGTCAGTTAAAAAAGTAGGCCGCTGCACATTTAAGAAGTTTGCTAGCAGAGCAGCACAAGCCAGGGCTTTGGCTTCCGCCTGAATGGGATCAATGGTTACAGGTGCAGAAGCTTGAATCTGAATATTGAGCTCCCCATGATCAGCAGGGAGAGAAAAGTAAATACCAATACCTGTACCAACCTGTCCTCGAGGAGCACCTGGTATTTTTGAAGTTCGAAAAGCCGCATCCGAATAAATCTTCGGCCCCTTAATCATGAGATCAGATTGGATGGATTTGCCCCGCATAGGAATTTGCTGTTCATTATGAAGATTGTTAGCAATACTATGTTGGTCATCAGATGACAAAAGTGCCTCAGCCTGCATTGCACAATCCATAGTAGCAGCCAAAACGTGGATCCTATTAGGATGCCCTTTCCTGCGCTCAAAAAGACAATCGTTCCTAGCTTTCCATAAAGTCCATAAAAAGTTGAAAATATTCTGGAACGAAGCATGAGGATGATGTGAACCCATTAAAGAAGTAATGGTGGTAAGCAAAGAGTCTTGATTATGAACGAGAGCATCAGTTCTAATATACCAAGGATGAGCAAACCAGGCAGCTCTAGCGAAATGACAAAGGAAATTTGCTCCAGATGTACTCAACAAGAGGATGATTTCCATCAGGAATTAATCCTGTATGTGCACGTACTTTGCCTTGACCGTATGGCAGATGGCCTCCCTTTTTAATGCCATCTTGTGGACGTCCCTTCTCATCAAAATAATAGGTGGTCAAACCTCGTTGACAATCTTTGTCTCCAACTAGATTTTGTATCCATATACGTGCAACAAAAACATCTTCCAATTTAACTAATTGGTCTCCAAAATAATATTATCTCCAACATTCAGACATGTACGTGTAGAAGTAGGAAACCAAATCATCCTTTCTCAGTTTCCTGGATTGTGTGCTAGCGCTTTCTTGTTTTTTAGTATTAACGTCAACAGCATCAAGTCCATCCTGGCTCCACGCGCCACTTTCCTCCTTTGTTCCATGCACAAGCTGAAAACCCTTGACCACGTTGTTACGCACAACTTGATCTTCCTGGGAACAAGGGCTGGCTGTTTCACCATTGACAACCTTCGGGTTAGTACCTTCAGAATTATTTATTTTGATGGCTCCAGACCGGTAAACCTCGTCGATAACATAGGGGCCTTCCCATTTTGAGAGGAGTTTTCCTGCAAAGATTCTGAAATGACAGTTGTACAAAAGAACATATTCTTCTACTTTAAACTCATGCTTTTGGATTCTTTTGTCATGCCATCTTTTTACTTTTTCTTTGAATAATTTTGCATTTTCATAAGCATGGGTTCTCCACTCATCTAATGAGCTAATATCAAATAACCTCTTTTCACTAGCAAGTTTGAAATCATAATTGAGCTCTTTGACGGCCCAATATTCTTTATGTTCTAACTCAAGAGGCAAATGACAAGCTTTTCCATAAACCATTTTATAAGGAGACATACCCATAGGATTTTTATATGCCGTTCTATAAGCGCAAAGTGCATCATCTAATTTCTTAGACCAATTCTTCCTGGACCTATTAACAGTCTTTTGCAAAATTAATTTTATTTCTCTATTGTTAAGTTCAACGTGACCACTAGACTGAGGATGATAGGGTGATGCAATTCTATGGTTAACATCATACTTGGCAAGCATTTTATGGAAAGAATCATGAATAAAGTGTGAGCCACCATCAGTCATTAAATATCCAGGGACTCCAAACCATGGGAAAATAACTTCCTTAAGCATTTTAATAGACGTGTTGTGATCAACACTACTGGTTGGAATAGCTTCTACCCATTTAGTAACATAATCAACATCAACCAAAATATGTGTATACCCATTAGAGGAAGGAAAAGGTCCCATGTAATAAAATCCTCAAACATCAAATGGTTCAATAGCAATTGAATAATTCATAGGCATTTCTTGACGCTTACTGATATTACCTATTCTTTGACATTCATCACAAGATAAGATGAACTTACGGCCATCCTTGAAGAGAGTAAGCCAATAAAATCCAGACTGCAATACCTATGAGCAGTTCTATCACTAGCATGATGCCCTCCATAAGCTTTGGAGTGAAATTTTCGTAGGATTTGTGCCTGTTCATGCTCAGGTACACAACGTCTAATAATACCATATACTCCTGTATAAAGATGTGGGTCTGATACGTCTCCAACGTATCTGTAATTTTTGATTGTTCCATGTTGTTATATTATCAATCTTGGATGTTTTATAATCATTACATAGTCATTTTATATCATTTTTTCGTACTAACCTATTGACATAGTGCCAAGTGCAGTTCTTATTTTTTCCGTGTTTTTTACATCACAGAAAATCAATATCAGATGGAGCCCAAATGCCATGAAACTTTACAAAGAATTTTTATGGGCCATAAGGAACACAATGGGACCTGGCTGCACCGGTACCCCGCGGGGGGCACAACCCACTAGGGCGCGCCAGGAGGCCCAGGCATGCCCTGGTGGGTTGTGCCCACCTCGGGTACCCCCGGACCGCCTCTTTGCTCTATAAATACCCCAAAAATCCAAGAACCCTAGGGGAGTCGACGAAATATTCATCGAGCTGCCCCAGAGTCCAGAACCACCAAATCCAATCTAGGCACCATCTCGGATGGGGTTCACCACCTCCATTGGTGCCTCTCCGATGATGCGTGAGTAGTTCTCTGTAGACCTTCGGGTCCGTAGTTAGTAGCTATATGGCTTCATCTCTCTCTCTCTTGATTCTCAATACAATGGTCTCTTGGAGATCCATATGATGTAACTCTTTTGTGGTGTGTTTGTTGGGGTAAATGAACTTTGAGTTTATGATCAGATCTATCTTTTTATATCCATTAAAATATTTGAGTTTCTTTGATCTCTTTTATGCATGATCTCTTATAGCCTCGTATTTCTTCTCCAGTATTTGGGTTTTGTTTGGCCAACTTGATTATTTATCTTGCAATGGGAAGAGGTGCTTTGTAGTGGGTTCGATCTTACGGTGCTTGATCCCAGTGACAGAAAGGGAACCGACATGTATGTATCGTTGCTACTAAGGATAAAACAGTGGGGTCTATCTCTACATAGATAGATCTTGTCTACATCATGTCATCATTCTTATTGCATTACTCCGTCTTTCCATGAACTTAATACGCTAGATGCATGCTGGATGGCTGTAACACTCTCGATGCGACTATATCTCCCACGTGTCGAGGCACGACTTAGAGGCATAATCGCATTGAAGGCATATGTCGCAAGTGAGGTAATCTTCACACAACCCATGTAATATAATAGGGGACAAAGGTTACATAGTTGGCTTACACTCGCCACTTCACACAATTACATGAATAAAACATTACATCAACCAAGTACAATCAGGGCCCGACTACGGAGCCAAAATAAAGAAGAACCCCAAATGCGACAAAGGTCCCCGATCGACCCCAACTGGGCTCCACTACTGATCAACTAGAACGAAGCAACACAAATGAACAAGGTCTTCATCGAGCTCCTCCTGAGCCTTGTTGCGTCATCTGCTCGGTCTCATCGGCACCTACAAGCTGGTTTTGGAAGTATCTGTGAGCCACGGGGACTCAGCAATCTCGCACCCTCGCGATCAAGACTATTTAAGCTTATGGGTAAGGTAAAGGTATGAGGTGGAGCTGCAGCAAGCGACTAGCATATATGGTGGCTAACCTATTCGCAAAAGAGAGCGAGAAGAGAAGGCAATGCACGGATGGTAAAAGTATGATCAAGAAGTGATCCTATAGCTACCTACGTCAAGCATAACTCCAACAACCGTGTTCACTTCCCGAACTCCGCCGGAAAGAGACCATCACGGTTACACACGCGGTTGATTCATTTTAATTAAGGTCAACTTCAGGTTATCTACAACCGGACGCTAACAAATTCCCATCTGCCCATAACCGCGGGCACGGCTTTCGAAAGATCAATCCCTGCAGGGGTGTCCCAACTTAGCCCATAACAAGCTCTCACGATCAATGAAGGAATAGACCTCCACCCGAGACATTCCGATCAGACTCGGTATCCCAGTACAACAAGACATTTCGACAGGGTAAAACTAAACCAGCAACCCCGCCCGAATGTGCCGACAAATCTCGATAGGAGCTGCACATATCTCTTTCTCAGGGCACACTCAGATTGTCTTAGGTACGGGCAAGCCAGCCCAGAGTTGCCCCTGGTGGCCACCGGCAGCTGACAGGTGGACCAACACTCAGAGGAGCACTGGCCCGGGGGGGAGTAAAATAACGATGACCCTTAGGAGCGCGACTCCCAAGGGAAAAGAAAAGGCTAGGTGGCAAATGGTAAAACCCATGTTGGGCATTACTGGAGAAGCTTTACTTAAGGCGAACTGTCAAGGGGTTCCCATTATAGCCCAACCGCGTAAGGGACGCAAAATCCGGGAACATAACACCGATATGACGGAAACTAGGGCGGCAAGAGTGGAACAAAACACCAGGCATAAGGCCGAGCCTTCCACCCTTTACCAAGTATATAGATGCATTAATTAAATACAATATATAGTGATATCCCAACAAGTAAATAAATGTTCCAATGAGGAACGGTCTCCATGTTCCAACAAGGAACAAACTTCAATCTTCACCTGCAACTAACAATGCTATAAGAGGGGCTGAGCAAAGCGGTAGCATAGCCAATCAACGGTTTGCTAGGACAAAGGTGGGTTAGGGGCTGAACATGGCAATTTGGGAGGCTGACAAGCAAGTGGTAGGCATCGTAGCAATGGCATAGCGAAAGAGCGAGCAAACTAGCATAGCAAAGATAGTAGTGATTTCGAGGGTGTGATCATCTTGCCTGAAATCCCGCAAGGAAGAAGAATCGAGTCCATGAAGAAGACAAACGGACGTAGTCGAACGGGTCCTCACAACTCGACGTTATCGGAACCAACCCGAAGAAGCAATCACCGGAAAAGAAGCACACAACATAGTAAACGACCACGACATCAACATGGCATGATGCACAATCAAGTATGATGCATGTCCGGTTTAAAGAGGTATGGCATGGCAAAGTGCACAAACGAACCTACACATTAAGTGGAGCTCAATATGCATCGGGATGCATATTGACAAAACACCACATCAATTATTTAGTTCCTCTCGTTTATGTACTCAACAATATTAAATGTTGATTAACATGGCAAGAGGTGAAGCAAATGAAAACTACCTATCTAGTCAAGTTTAAATGAGGCCAGAAACAACGAAGAACAATTCCGGAAAATCCCCATAGCATAATTTAAGGTTTGGTCCTGATCTGTCCTAAACACAATTTTAGAGTGGTTTAACATGCAAAGTGATGCCACCACGTTAAACTAGGCAAAATTCTACCCCATTTACATATAAAGTTTATTTAATTCGGAGCTACGGTTATTAAGTTATGAATTAAAGCATTTTAGCATGGCATAGGGGCAAATTTAATCAAACATCATATTAAGCATTTTAAACATGGGTGAAAATGACATATTATGAAACTAGATGCAAATCTAAGCATTTTTCATATTAAGTTTATTTTAATACGATGCATCGTTTGTGAGTTACAATATGCATGAAGATGAAGGTCTTTTCTGTAAAACTGCAGCCTCCTGGATATTAGACAAATTCGCAGGTCAGGAAAAAAAAAGCTAACGGGCCGAAACTGCAGGCTGGCCCAACAGGCACAACGGGCTGGGGGGGGGGGGTGCTGCTCACCCATGGCCTCTTGGGCCGGTGGATCTGGACGGGGGTGTAGACAGGAGCTGGGCCAAGCAAGAGGCCCGGCTGGGCTGGAGAGGAAGGAGCTGGGCTGGCGCTCGCGCTGCACTGATGGGCTCATCCCGCTCCTCAACCTCGCCTGGATCGAACAAGGCAGGGGCAGCGCTGCGGCTTGGGTCGCTCGAAGCAGAGGAAACAGCGGGCGCTGGCAGCAGGACTTGGCAGCTCCGGCGGCAGGGGATGGAAGCAGGGGCGCGCCGCGGGCGGCCGGACGAAGCGCGCGAGGAGGCAGGCGCTCGCGCCCGACCTAGCGAAGCAGGACGGCGGCGGACTTGGCACAGAGGCTGAAGATGGTGGCGGGGTCGATCTCAACTGGACATCCATGGCTGGCGGCGCCATGGTTGGAGATGACGGCGCTGCTGGATGGCTCGGGCTCCTAGCGCCTTGGTCGTCAGGGTCCTGCGAGAGAGAGAGAGAAGTGAGGTCAGGAGGAAGAAGGAAGAGATGGAGGGACCGAGGGAGAGGCGCGGGGTCGGCCTGGGGCTGCGGCTGCGGCCCTGTGGTGGCGCGTTCCGACGATGACGGCCGGAGCAGAGGAGTCGAGGCCGCTGCGGGACTTGAGGAGCTCGGCAAGGGGCTCAGCCATCCATGGCGGCTCCTAGTTGTCTCCTATTGGGTAGAAGACGGCGGCGAGTCCAGCAGAGCTGGGACCTCGAGGTGGAGCCGCAAGAGGTGGCTCGGGAGGCCCTCTCCATGGGTGCTCGGGCGAAGAAGCTTTGGTGGCGAGGCAGATCAGCCGAGGAGACGGGCGCGCGAGGAGGAGCTCGGGCAGGGGATTCGGGGCGCTGTCCTGTTGGAGCTCGAGGGAGGCGGCGGATCGATGGGTTGGCCGCTGACTGAAATCGAAGGGAAGCAGAGGCTGACGCTGGTTTGCAGAACGAGGGGGCTAGTGGATCGGATCTGGGAGGATCCCAAGGTGGATGAGGGAGGCTGTAGGTGGCGGCGGTTAGAGGGGACAAAAGTCCTAGAATTTAGGGTTAGGGGCTATTTATAGCATGTAGATGAAAGGAGAGGGATGATCTAGTCCCTCCGATTGAAATCAGACGGTCCGAGAAAAATAGGTAGGGAGCCCAATTAAGAAAACAGTGATATTTTGTAGACGTTTGGGGATGATCCGGATCCAACGGTGACGACAGTCCGGGTCGGGTCCGGGACAACTTTCGGACGCGCGCGAGGGGGGCTGCGGGCTGACGAGAGGGGTTAGGTTGGACCTGACGGAGAGTAGTGAGCTGTGTAGACGGTCTCGAGCTGAGAGAAGAGAAGAGAGGGCGGCCCAGCGACTATTTCCGGAGACCGAAAACGTCCGACGATAGACCGGCTACTATTGCCGCTATAGTTTAACGGTTGGGCTATCAAACGAACTCCGAATGCGATGAAACTTGACAGGCGGTCTGTCTACACTATAATAAGACCACACATCAAATCTCATCCCATTCCGAGAACATTTTCCGGCCACTTATAAAATAACATTTCGGACATGCCGCGGGCGCGTGCAAGTGTGTCTGGGCTTAGAACGGACAACGGAGAGAACGAGGAGGCCGGGACGGATGCAAGTTTTGAAAACATGATGACGCAATGCACATGATGACATGATAAGATGCAACACGCAAGCAAATGACATGGCAACAACAGCGAATAAGCGGAGGACACGTGGCACATCGGTCTCGGGGCGCTACAACACTCCACCACTACGAGAGGATCTCGTCCCGATATCTAGAATGGCGCCGGGGGAAGACGGAAGAGAAAAGAGGAGAGGTGAAACTAAGTTGCTTCTTTGACAAACGAGTGAAACCACAACCTTGAAAAGGTTGAACAAATTCGAGAAAAGAATACAACGAAGGTGAACAAGGTCGAAAACACTCCGTTAGAAAGGAGGGACAAGGAACATTGCAAAACCTTGAGGTTGAAGGGAAGATATATATAGAAAAACACTCCGGTTACGGAAGGCGAACAAGGAGAAACCAAAATTCGGGCAGCACTCCGGTTGAGAAGGGAGTCAAAATTTGATAAGATGAGAGAGCTCAAATGAAAACACGACACTTCGATTGAAAAAGGGATGCCAGACTTGATAAGGCGAAAAGAACTTGAACAAAGGGACACAATACTCCGGTTAAGCAAGATAGGGAAGGAATAGTACAATTTGGGCAGCACTCCGACTGTAAATGGAAGGAATTGAACAAGACAAGATGAGAGGATACTTGAAAAGAGGACACAACACTCTGGTTAAATGGATAAGCATGAAAAGAACATGATCCTGACAAGAACAAGAAGAAGGTTGAACAGAACAACATCACAATGTCTCTGGAACAAAAGTAAGAATGGAATGGGATGAACGAAGGGAAACAATATCTTGAGAGAGCACGGTTACAACAGAAGCTAGAACGGAGTTGTTGGAAAACCAACAACGAAAATAATAGGCTGATATGGTCTTATGGAATATGTCTCAAATTAAGAGATGAAAAACCTGCCACTCACGGAAAAAGAATTGGATTGACTAGAACAAGGAGACGAGAAATTATTTCACCGGAAGGATAAATGAAGAACTTGGGTCATTTATGAGCACCATAGATAGCAACAATCCTTAGGGAAGGCTTAAGGTGAAATATAACCCAAGATAACTCCAAAGACGAGATTGATGGATTTGAAAAATACCTCATTCATAACAACATGTGAATCATGAAACATGAACCCAAATTATCAAGAATGACATAACACCACCTCCAATAATATGGTAGAAAGAATTGCACTCCGGATAGCAAGATGAAGAAGGCTTGAGCTCCTTAGAAAAGAATCTCAATTAGAAAGTTGGAGAAGGAATTAAATCCTTGATGAACCATCATGTAGAGCCTCCATGAAGAACTCCGGTAATAAAAAGATTGATCCAAAATAATTGAATGATGAATAGAATAAGATTGAAGCCTCACAATGATTTAGATAGAGAACTCCATGAAAAACTCCGGTAAACAAAAGGACAAAGAGAAGAAAGGGAAGTTGAGACCACAAGGTGAAACCTTGCAATAATTTAGATAGATCTCCGTGATAATATAATTGCGAGAACTTGGGACTCCGGAAAAGAAAATTGAATCAAGTGAAACCGAGAATTTAATGAGTCTCCGGAATAAAGAATTAATCACTTGGACGGAACAAGAGTAAGAATTACATTATGCTTATCCTTCACCAATTTAAATTGATGACAATCAACGGATCTGGCATATTACTTATTCTCGTATCAAGGATTAAGAGAGATATAACATAATCTTGAGAACGTCTTCAACAAACCACCGATAGGATTGAAACAACAAATGAATTGATATGATAAGAAAACGAAGAAATCTTGAATGAACCACCGTATGAATTGAAAATGAACAAAGAAAAGATAAAGGAACACCAAGAGAATTAAGAAAATGAACGAAGACGCTTGAGAGAATTTAGATACCTGAGAACGAAGAGATCACGAGCGGATAAAAGATCACTTGAACGAAGCACCGGTAGGATTGGAGAATGATAACTGAAGGCTGAGAATGAATAAACCTGACTTGATGGACTCGGGATAACAAACTGAGAAGACTCTTAAATTGCCCCAGAAAGGTGGAAAGAATAACTCACAATCGTAAATAATTATGAGAGGATGGCAACAAGCTAGAATCACGGATCTTGAAGAGAATGGAGCAAGATATGGGGGTAAAAATCTTCTTCGGTCTTCAAATGATGAGAAAGACGACGGGAAACACCACCTTGAATTATTGAGACACTCCGGAATGAAGAATGGAAAAGTTGAGCCCAACGATGAAAAGAATTTGAAAGATTTGGAGAAAGGCATTTGATTGATGATAACTCATTCTTACATCAAACTTCGAAAAGAATTTGTTTATAACTCCGGAAATAAGAAGAGTCAGGTAAGATCCTGGGAAAAGACCTGTGGGTTAGGGCCCACTCAAGAGAAACACCGTGCAAATGATTAAAAGAGAGATTTCACCTGTTGAATTAAATGGCTTGAATGAGGGAACATCCTCGAAAGAACTTGAACGAAAGTAGAGTGGAAACACGAATCTTCGAGATATCTTGAGCACTCCGGAATAAATAGAATAGCGAGAGGTGAACGATTAAGAATTGCACCGGCATGAGAAAGCATTGAAACGAGGAAAGGGATATGATCAACAACGCTTGACTTGGAACCACCGGAGATGAAAAGAATGAGGAATGACGAACTTGTAGGGCATCTTCACGAGAAACAACGGGTAGAAACATGAAGGAAAACAGAATGGAGAGACTTCGCATCAATAAGATGAATACTTGATTAAGAAACCTGAATCCTTGAAGAAAAAGGGAGGGAGGGTGGGAAAAACAAAGGCAACTGGAGATGGATGAACCGAACGCCGTTGAGAAGAAGTGATAATAGATCTCTCTGATATTGGAATGATCGGATCCACTTGAAGAGAAACACGCCGGTTGAAAAAGGATTAACAAGACAATATTGATGATCGAGAAGGATTAGTGTTCACATCGAGGTATGAGAACACCGCTTAGAGAAGGTATGGAATCAACATTTGACTTCGAAGCAACTCGAATACCACAACTCAAAACAAAAACAAAGGGTTGACTTGCAGAAGAAGCCGGAACAAACATATGATAGAGATTTCGTCCGAAGTTTTCGTGGTGGGACCTACACGGGCTCGATCGTACAGCACCATCATGTACAGGGCAGTGCACATGACATACGAAGCGTCCCCGAGTCAGCATAGCCAAGGACTCTTTAAGACACAACGAGGCCACTGTAAAATCGACCGTGAATAGGCGAACCACTAGACGTCGAACCCCAATTTCATATCATACATCTGTCGAAAAGATATCCTAAGAGCTACTTGAATTCCCACCTATGAAACTCCCGAAACTTTCCGGTTATGCAATCAGGTGTTGAGGATACAGGGGAAGCATAATATCTCACCCAAACTAGCAAATCCTACATCCAGCTTCATCCATCCTTCAACACATAACCAAGAAACCTTCGGAAACCATCTATCTCAACCTTCGAAAAGCATCCGTTATACAAGTTATGGCGATACTCCCGAACTCCCGCCCTAGTACTGGGTGGCGTCGAGGTTATCTCACCAACGAACTGCATAAAAGAGATTTTCGATGTCGCAAACATATCTCAAGTATACCAGAATTGCAACGATAAAATTATGATGACAACACCTCAGAGCTCAACTCCCCGGGACACTTCCACTAAACCCCTGACAGGAGGCACCAAGACAGTATTCTCATCATAAGCCATCGGAACAAAACTAAGATACTCGCGTGATCCTAAATTTTTTTTTAGTGAAATTTGAGAAGAGAAGAGTCAAAACTCTACGTCAGGATGCCTTACCAGAGCGATGAGGAGACTGGGAAGTAAAAAGAATTCCTAAGCTCTCCGATATATAATTCCTAAATGACTCAAAACATTTTTCTAGACACAACTCGGCCACTAAAACGATCAAGCAATGGCGGCTCCTAAGGTCGGGGAAGGCTCTGATTACCAACTTGTAACACCCTTGATGCGACTATATCTCCCACGTGTCGAGGCACGACTTAGAGGCATAATCGCATTGAAGGCATATGTCGCAAGTGAGGTAATCTTCACACAACCCATGTAATATAATAGGGGAAAAAGGTTACATAGTTGGCTTACACTTGCCACTTCACACAATTACATGAATAAAACATTACATCAACCAAGTACAATCAGGGCCCGACTACGGAGCCAAAATAAAGAAGAACCCCAAATGTGACAAAGGTCCCTGATCGACCCCAACTGGGCTCCACTACTGATCAACTAGAACGAAACAACACAAATGAACAAGGTCTTCATCGAGCTCCTCCTGAGCTTGGTTGCGTCATCTGCTCGGTCTCATCGGCACCTGCAAGCTGGTTTTGGAAGTATCTGTGAGCCACGGGGACTCAGCAATCTCGCACCCTCGCGATCAAGACTATTTAAGCTTATGGGTAAGGTAAAGGTATGAGGTGGAGCTGCAGCGAGCGACTAGCATATATGGTGGCTAGCCTATTCGCAAAAGAGAGCGAGAAGAGAAGGCAAAGCACGGACGGTAAAAGTATGATCAAGAAGTGATCCTATAGCTACCTACGTCAAGCATAACTCCAACAACCGCGTTCACTTCCCGAACTCCGCCGGAAAGAGACCATCACGGTTACACACGCGGTTGATTCATTTTAATTAAGGTCAACTTCACGTTATCTACAACCGGACGCTAACAAATTCCCATCTGCCCATAACCACGGGCACGGCTTTCAAAAGATCAATCCCTGCAGGGGTGTCCCAACTTAGCCCATAACAAGCTCTCACGGTCAACGAAGGAATAGACCTCCACCCGAGACATTCCGATCAGACTCGGTATCCCAGTACAACAAGACATTTCGACAGGGTAAAACTAAACCAGCAACACCGCCCGAATGTGCCGACAAATCCCGATAGGAGCTACACATATCTCTTTCTCAGGGCACACTCAGATTGTCTTAGGTACGGGCAAGCCAGCCCAGAGTTGCCCCTGGTGGCCACCGGCAGCTGACAGGTGGACCAACACTCAGAGGAGCACTGGCCCGGGGGAGTAAAATAACGATGACCCTTAGGAGCGCGACTCCCAAGGGAAAAGAAAAGGCTAGGTGGCAAATGGTAAAACCCATGTTGGGCATTGCTGGAGAAGCTTTACTTAAGGCGAACTGTCAAGGGGTTCCCATTATAGCCCAACCGCGTAAGGGACGCAAAATCCGGGAACATAACACCGATATGATGGAAACTAGGGCGGCAAGAGTGGAACAAAACACCAGGCATAAGGCCGAGCCTTCCACCCTTTACCAAGTATATAGATGCATTAATTAAATACAATATATAGTGATATCCCAACAAGTAAATAAATGTTCCAACGAGGAACGGTCTCCATGTTCCAACAAGGAACAAACTTCAATCTTCACCTGCAACTAACAACACTATAAGAGGGGTTGAGCAAAGCGGTAGCATAGCCAATCAACGGTTTGCTAGGACAAAGGTGGGTTAGGGGCTGAACATGGCAATTTGGGAGGCTGACAAGCAAGTGGTAGGCATCGTAGCAATGGCATAGCAAAAGAGCGAGCAAACTAGCATAGCAAAGATAGTAGTGATTTCGAGGGTGTGATCATCTTGCCTGAAATCCCGCAAGGAAGAAGAATCGAGTCCATGAAGAAGACAAACGGACGTAGTCGAACGGGTCCTCACAACTCGACGTTATCGGAACCAACCCGAAGAAGCAATCACCGGAAAAGAAGCACACAACATAGTAAACGACCACGACATCAACATGGCATGATGCACAATCAAGTATGATGCATGTCCGGTTTAAAGAGGTATGGCATGGCAAAGTGCACAAACAAACCTACACATTAAGTGGAGCTCAATATGCATCGGGATGCATATTGACAAAACACCACATCAATTATTTAGTTCCTCTTGTTTATGTACTCAACAATATTAAATGTTGATTAACATGGCAAGAGGTGAAGCAAATGAAAACTACCTATCTAGTCAAGTTTAAATGAGGCCGGAAACAACGAAGAACAATTCCAGAAAATCCCCATAGCATAATTTAAGGTTTGGTCCTGATCTGTCCTATACACAATTTTAGAGTGGTTTAACATGCAAAGTGATGCCACCACGTTAAACTAGGCAAAATTCTACCCCATTTACATATAAAGTTTATTTAATTCGGAGCTACGGTTATTAAGTTATGAATTAAAGCATTTTAGCATGGCATAGGGGCAAATTTAATCAAACATCATATTAAGCATTTTAAACATGGGTGAAAATGACATATTATGAAACTAGATGCAAATCTAAGCATTTTGCATATTAAGTTTATTTTAATACGATGCATCGTTTGTGAGTTACAATATGCATGAAGGTGATGGGCTTTTCTGTAAAACTGCAGCCTCCTGGATATTAGACAAATTCGCAGGTCAGGAAAAAAAAAGCTAACGGGCCGAAACTACAGGCTGGCCCAACAGGCACAACGGGCTGCGGGGGGGGGGGGGGGGGGTGCTGCTCACCCATGGCCTCTTGGGCCGGCGGATCTGGACGGGGGTGTAGACAGGAGCTGGGCCAAGCAAGAGGCCCGGCTGGGCTGGAGAGGAAGGAGCTGGGCTGGCGCTCGCGCTGCGCTGATGGGCTCATCCCGCTCCTCAACCTCGCCTGGATCGAACAAGGCAGTGGCAGCGCTGCGGCTTGGGTCGCTCGAAGCAGAGGAAACAGCGGGCGCTGGCAGCAGGACTTGGCGGCTCCGGCAGCAGGGGATGGAAGCAGGGGCGCGCCGCGGGCGGCCGGACGAAGCGCGCGAGGAGGCAGGCGCTCGCGCCCGACCTAGTGAAGCAGGACGGCGGCGGACTTGGCGCAGAGGCTGAAGATGGCGGCGGGGTCGATCTCGACTGGACATCCATGGCTGGCAGCGCCATGGTTGGAGATGACGGCGCTGCTGGATGGCTCGGGCTCCTGGCGCCTTGGTCGTCAGGGTCCTGCGAGAGAGAGAGAGAAGTGAGGTCAGGAGGAAGAAGGAAGAGAAGGAGGGACCGAGGGAGAGGCGCGGGGTCGGCCTGGGGCTGTGGCTGCGGCCCTGTGGTGGCGCGTTCCGGCGATGACGGCCGGAGCAGAGGAGTCGAGGCCGCTGCGGGACTTGAGGAGCTCGGCAAGGGGCTCAGCCATCCATGGCGGCTCCTAGTTGTCCCCTGTTGGGTAGAAGACGACGGCGAGTCCAGCAGAGCTGGGACCTCGAGGTGGAGCCGCAAGAGGTGGCTCGGGAGGCCCTCTCCATGGGTGCTCGGGCGAAGAAGCTTTGGTGGCGAGGCAGATCAGCCGAGGAGACGGGCGCGCGAGGAGGAGCTCGGGCAGGGGATCCGGGGCGCTGTCCTGTTGGAGCTCGAGGGAGGCGGCGGATCGATGGGTTGGCCGCTGACTGAAATCGAAGGGAACCAGAGGCTGACGCTGGTTTGCAAAACGAGGGGGCTAGTGGATCGGATCTGGGAGGATCCCAAGGTGGATGAGGGAGGCTGTAGGTGGCGGCGGTTAGAGGGGACAAAAGTCCTAGAATTTGGGGTTAGGGGCTATTTATAGCATGTAGATGAAAGGAGAGGGATGATCTAGTCCCTCCGATTGAAATCAGACGGTCCAAGAAAAATAGGTAGGGAGCCCAATTAAGAAAACAGTGATATTTTGTAGACGTTTGGGGATGATCCGGATCCAACAGTGACGACAGTCCGGGTCGGGTCCGGGACAACTTTCAGACGCGCGCGAGGGGGGCCGCGGGCTGACGAGAGGGGTTAGGTTGGACCTGACGGAGAGTAGTGAGCTGTGTAGACGATCTCGAGCTGAGAGAAGAGAAGAGAGGGCGGCCCGGCGACTATTTCCGGAGACCGAAAACGTCCGACGATAGACCGGCTACTATTGCCGCTATAGTTTAACGGTTGGGCTATCAAACGAACTCCGAATGCAATGAAACTTGACAGGCGGTTTGTCTACACTATAATAAGACCACACGTCAAATCTCATCCCATTCCGAGAACATTTTCCAGCCGCTTATAAAATAACATTTCGGACATGCCGCGGGCGCGTGCAAGTCTGTCTGGGCTCAGAATGGACAACGGAGAGAACGAGGAGGCCGGGACGGATGCAAGTTTTGAAAACATGATGATGCAATGCACATGATGACATGATAAGATGCAACACGCAAGAAAATGACATGGCAACAACAGCGAATAAGCGGAGGACGCATGGCACATCGGTCTCGGGGCGCTACAATGGCGGTCGATGTGTGGCGTAATAGTAGTTGATGTAGGCAGGAGTCGTTCTACTAATATTGGACGTGATGCCTATGTAATGATCATTCCCTGGATATCGTCATGAGTATTTGAAGTTCTATCAATTGCCCAACAGTAATTTGTTCACCCACCGTTTTCTATTTTTCTCGAGAGAAGCCACTAGTGAAACCTACGGCCCCCGGATCTCTTTCTCATACTATTTGCCTTTGCGATCTATTTTTATGTGCTTTTTATTTTCAGATCTATTAATCTAAAGACCCAAAAATAATTTGTTTCACTTTATTTTATTTGCGATCTATTTATTCAATCTACTACAAATTTATCTCCCGTCCACGCACCATTTCTGGCGCCCTTACCCGAAATGTGTTGACAACCCCTTTAACACGTCAGGTTGCGAGGTGTTGTTATTTGTGTGCAGGGGCTGTTTACGTTGTGTTGCTTAGTTCTCCTACTGGTTCGATAACCTTGGTTTCATATATGAGGGAAATACCTACTGCCGCTATGCTGCATCATCCCTTCCACTTTGGGGAAATACTGACGTAGCTTCAAGCGACATCAAAAGGAAGTTCTGGCGCCGTTTTTGGGGAGGATCTTCAACATATACCAGGTTGCTAATCAAAAATATCATCTCCTTGCAATTTACATTATTTGCTGTTTGCCTCTCATTTTCCTCTCCCCCACTTCACAAAAAATTGCCATTTTATTCGCCTCTCTTTTTTCCGTTCGCCGTTTTCTTCCTGGATCCGTTTTTGAGTGCAATCTGGTTGTGTGGTCATCATGACTCAAGAGAACACCAAATTATGTGACTTCTCAAATACCAACAACAATGATTTTATTGGCACTCCGCTTGCTCCTCCCGCCACTAGTGCGGAGACTTGTGATATTAATACTGCTTTGCTAAATCTTGTTATGAAAGACCAATTTTCTGGTACTCCTAATGAGGATGTCGCGTCCCATCTTAGTACCTTCGTGAAATTATGCGATATGCAAAAGAAAGAAGATATGGACAACAATGTGGTCAAGATGAAATTAATTATTTCCGTTTTCTTTGCGTGATTCTGCAAAAATTTGGTTCTCTTTTTTGCCACGCAATAGTATTGATTCTTGGAATAAGTGAAAAGATGCTTTTATCCCTAAGTATTTTCTGCCCGCAAAAATTATTTCCCTTAGAACCTAGATCATGAATTTCAAGCAACTTGAACATGAGCATGTTGCACAATCTTGTGAAAGGATGAAACTGATGCTAAGGAATTGCCCAACTCATGGGTTAAATCTTTGGATGATCATACAAATTTTTATGTGGGGTTGCATTTTGTTTCTCGTAATCTTTTAGATTCCGCTGCGGGTGGTACTTTTATGGAAATTACTTTGGGTGAAGCCACCAAATTGCTTGATAATAATATGGCAAATTATTCGCAATGGCATACCGAAAGGGCACCTACTAGTAAAAAAGTAAATTCGGTTGAAGAAATTTCTTCTTTGAGTGAAAAAGTTGATGCTCTTGTGAAATTGGTTGCTAGTAGAAGTGATCCTATTGATCTTAATGCTATGCCTTTGTCTACTTTGATTGAGCAAAATAGTGATGCCATAGATGTGAATTTTATCTCTCGAAATAATTTCAACAACAATGCTTATAGAGGTAATTTTAATCATAGGCCTTTTCCTAGTAATTCCTCTAATAATTATGGTCATTCCTAAGGAAATCAATCTTCTAATAATAATAGGAACACCTCTGATCTTGAGAATAATATTAAAGAATTTATCAACACGCAAAAAGTTTTCAACACTTCCATAGAAGAAAAGTTGAGTAAGATTAATGATTTGTCTAGAAGTGTTGATAGAATTGCTCATGATGTGGAAAATCTCAAGATGAAAATTTTTGTGCCTAAAGTAGATGAATAAATTAAAGCTCTTTATGTTTCTATGGATGAAAGTAAGAAAATAACCTCTATGCTTAGAGCTAAAAGAGAGCTTTTAGAAAAAAGCATTTTCTAGTGATTTCTTTCGCAAAAGTGATGAAGATATTAAAATGGTTAGTGTTTCCTCTATTGATTCCTTGTTTAGTAAAGTTAATATTTATGAAAAAGGTACTGGAGAAGAGTCAACTTTAGGTAGAAGGCATCCCAATTATTCGGAGGGTGAAAATCTTGTTGAGAAAAATTATGAAAGTGGGTTTGGAGAGGTCAAAACTTTAGCTAGTGATGTGCCGACTCTTTTGGATTACAAAGACTTTAATTATGATAGTTGCTCTTTGGTTAATTGTTTTTCTTTGTTGCAATCCATGATAAATTCACCCCGTTCTTATGAACAAAATAAATCTTCCACTAAGCATATTGTTGATGCTATGATGAAAGCTTTTGAAGAAAAATTGGAATTAGAAGATTCAATTCCTAGAAAATTGCATGATGAATGGGAACCTACTATCAAAGCAAGATGAAAAATTATGAGTGTTTTGCTTTGTGTGACTTGGGTGCTAGTGTTTCTACTATTCCTAAATCTTTATGTGATGTGCTTGGTCTTACAGATCTCAAATCATGTTCTTTGAATTTGCACTTGGCGGATTCTACTATTAAAAAGCCTATGGGAAGAATTAATGATGTTCTTATTCTTGCAAATAGGAATTATGTGCCCATATATTTTATTGTTCTTGATATTGGTTGCAATCCGTCTTGTCCAATTATTCTTGGTAGACCATTTTTACGCACTATCGGTGCCGTGATTGATATGAAAGAAGGCAATATTGAGTTCCAATTTCCTTTGAGGAAGGGTATGAAACATTTTCCTAGAACAAGAATTATGCCACCATATGAATCAATCATGAGGGCATCTTATGGATCTCGAACCAAGGATGACAATACATCCTTGCTTTATGCCTAGCTAAGGGCGTAAAACTATAGCGCTTGTTGGGAGGCAACCCAATGAATAAAGATTATTTTTGATTTTTGCTTCCTGTTTTTGTGTGTTAGGACAATTATGCTACTGTTATGATTGTGTTTTTTGTGTTTTAACTAGTATTTGTACCAAGTAAAGCCTTTAGGATCTTCTTGGGTGATAGTTGTTTGATCTTGCTGAAAAAAGAAACTTTTGTGCTCACGAAAATATTTATCATTTTTTACCAGAGCGATAAAATGCCCATTCCAATTGTAGTTGATCAATGTACAAATTTCTCAGGTCTTCCTAATTTTTCGAATTTTTGGAGTTACAGAAGTATTCGAAATAGTCAGATTTCTACAGACCGTTCTGTTTTGACAGATTCTGTTTTCTTTGTGTTGTGTGCTTATTTTGATGTCTCTATGGTCACCTTTGATGAGTTTTTGCCATAGAAAAGTTCTAATATGGTAGATATAATGCAAAAACAAAATATGAATTGGTTTGATACAACACTTATAGTAGTGATTTATTATTCTTATACTTATAGATCTCACGAAGGTTTTGTTGAGTTTTGTGTGATTGAAGTTTTCAAGTTTTGGGTTATATTAAGATGTATGAAGGAATAACGGATTAAAGAGCCTAAGCATGGGGATGCCTCGGCATCCCAAGCTATTATCCAAAAATGAGCAACCAACTAAGCTTGGGGATGCCCCCGAGTGGCATCCCCTCTTTCTTCTAATGACCATTGGTATTTTACTCGAAACTATATTTTTATTCATCACATACTATGTGTTTTGCTTGGAGCGTCTTGTATGATATAAGTCTTTGCTTGTTTTATTTTGTGTTTTAAGTCATCAATCCTTGCTGGACAAACTTATCTGAGAGAGCCAAAATTATGTCATGACTTGTTAGAATTCCTCTCTATGCTTCACTTAAATTTTTATGAGCTATGGACTTGCTCTAGTGCTTCACTTATATCTTTTTGAGCACGGTGTGCCTTGGTATCATTGAAGAAATGTTCTCTTGCTTCACTTAGATTTATTTGAGAGTTAGTAAAATTTTCAAGAAATTCTCTCTTGCTTCACTTAAATTAATTTGAGAGAAAGAATATTATGCTCATGATCTTCACTTATATTTGTTTGGGATTATGAAAAGCAACATATGAAAATTAGGCCCAATGTGATAGATATCCAAGAAGGATATAATAAAAAATTCATGAAGATCATTGTACAAAATAAATTTGATTCTTAGTAATAGTTTTGAGATATGATGATGTGATATGTGAGTCATCTTAATGAATAATTATGCTTTAGTAAGAATATTGGTGTTAAGGTTTGTGATTCGCTGTGCAAGCACGAAAGTCAATAGTTATGCAATGAAATTATATCCTACTTATGGTGCATTATTTGGTGTTAATTATGCTTAATGCTTGCTTATGAGATTATTCGTTTTCTTGGTTGGTCCCTTCTCAATCTTTTTGCTAGCCTTCATTTTGCACCAAGTATGATATCTACTTGTGCATCCAAAATCCTTTAAACCAGTTTTGACACATGAGTCCACTATATCTACCTATATGCGGTATTCTTTTGGAAAACTAAGCAAATTTGCATGTGCCATCTCTAATTTTCAAAATAAACTTCTCTTTTGTGTGTTTGTTTCGCTTGCGGAGCGGTGAGGGGTGGCTACTATTTTCCATGCTAGATGTGTTATTCTCAAGATGAGTGTTTATTCACTTGTCATTGCACGAGAGTAAGGCAAAGGTATTAGGGATGCCCAGTCCCGAAATGAAAAATGAATTTACTTTATGTTGTCAAAGATAAATTCCTTGGAAAGTGTTGGTATCGAGGGCTACCGTGGATACGGCTAGCCATGGAAAGTGAAAGTATGGTGGAAAAAGGAATAAGCTTTATTTTCTATTTGGGAACTGCCTATGATATATCTAACCATGGAAAGTATTGGGAACTCTAAGTTGTTTTTGTTGGTGGGTTGGATACACCTCCCAAAATGTTTTTATCTCTAAGTTTTTTGCTTTGAGCTCTCACACCTCTACAAATCCATACTTCCCTCTGCGAAGGGCCTTTCTTTTACATTATGAAATTTTTATTTTGAACTTGAGTCTCCATCTTCTCTTACAAAAGCACCAACTAGGAGGCAGTATGATCGTACTTAAGTATTGGGTGTAGCTAATATTCGAGTGTGTTTGATGAATGGGTCAATGGTTGAGCTCGGTGGGCTAGGGATAACTTATTTTAGCGTTGATATTTTGAAAGACATGGTTGCTTATTGATATGCTTGAGTGTCTAAATCATTATGTCAAAACTAGACTATTGCTTTGAACAATATAAAAGTCCAAATGTCCATGCTATAAAGAAAGAAATATGATATGACATGTTAGGAAGCACTCCACATCAAAAATTCTGTTTTTATCACTTCCCTACTCGAGGACGAGTAGGAGTTAAGCTTGGGGATGCTGATACATCTCCAACATACCTATAATTTTTTATTGTTCCATGTTGTTATATTATCAATCTTGGATGTTTTATAATCATTTTATATCATTTTTCGGTACTAACCTATTGACATAGTGCCAAGTGACAATTCCTCTTTTTTCCGTGTTTTTTTACATTGCAGAAAATCAATATCAGAGGGAGTACAAATGCCATGAAACTTTACGGAAAATTTTTATGGACCAGAAGGAACACAACAGGCCCTGGCTGCGCCTGGGGGTTCCCCGAGGGGGGCACAACCCATCAGGGCGCGCTAGGAGGCCTAGGCGCGCCCTGGTGGATTGTGCCCACCTCGGGTGCCCCCAGACCGCCTCTTTGCTCTATAAATACCCCAAAAATCCCAGAACCATAGGGGAGTCGGCGAAATATTCATCCAGCCGCCGCAGAGTCCAGAACCACCAGATCCAATCTAGACACCATCTTGGATGGGGTTCACCATCTCCATTGGTGCCTCTCCGATGATGCGTCAGTAGTTCTTTGTAGACCTTCGGGTCCGTAGTTAGTAGCTAGATGGCTTCATCTCTCTCTCTCTTGATTCTCAATACAATGGTCTCTTGGAGATCCATATGATGTAACTCTTTTGCGGTGTGTTTGTTAGGATCAATAAACTTTGAGTTTATGATCATATCTATCTTTTTATATCCATGAAAGTATTTGAGTTTCTTTGATCTCTTTAATTCATGATCTCTTATAGCCTCGTATTTCTTCTCCGATATTTGGGTTTTGTTTGGCCAACTTGATCTATTTATCTTGCAATGGGAAGAGGTGCTTTGTAGTGGGTTCGATCTTACGATGCTTGATCCCAGTGACAGAAAGGGAACCGACACGTATGTATAGTTGCTACTAAGGATAAAACGATGGGGTCTATATCTACATAGATAGATCTCGTCTACATCATGTCATCGTTCTTATTGCATTACATTATTTTTCCATGAACTTAATACACTAGATGCATGCTGGATAGCGGTCGATGTGTGGAGTAGTAGTAGTAGATGCAGGCAGGAGTCAGTCTACTAATCTTGGACGTGATGCCTATGTAATGATCATTGCCTGGATATTGTCATGATTATTTGAAGTTATATCAATTGCCCAACAGTAATTTGTTCACCCACCGTTTGCTATTTTTCTCGAGAGAAGCCACTAGTAAAACCTACGGCCCCCATGTCTTTTACTCATATTATTTGCCTTTGCGATCTATTTTTATTTGCTTTTATTTTCAGATCTATTAATCCAACAACCCAAAAATACTTTGCGGCACTTTATTTTATTTTCGATCTATTTATTCAATCTACTACAAATTTATCTCCCGTCCACGCATCGTTTTTGGCACCGGTACTCGAAAGGGATTGACAACCCCTTTAACACGTCGGGTTGCGAGGTGTTGTTATTTGTGTGTAGGGGCTGTTTACGTTGTGTTGCTTGATTCTCTTACTGGTTCAAGATCCTTGGTTTCATATCAGAGGGAAATACTGTCGGGAGACTAATCCACGAACACCTTTGGGACCGGCGGACCGAGCCCCTTTCGGTTCGGCAGGGGGGCGGAGATCGCACGAAGAGCAGACCGAGGGGAAGCACACGAGCAGTTTACCCAGGTTCGGGCCGCGCGGATGCGTAAAACCCTACTCCTGCTTTGTGGTTTGTATTGAGTTCTTGCTCGAGACCGAGCGTGAGTGTTCTCTCTGACCGACCTCCCCCCTCTCTATGTTGCGCATGGGCCTCCTTTTATATGCTCAAGGGGTCACTGACAGGTGGCAACGTAGACAAGGGTAAAAATGGAAAGATGTTGCGGTTGGTACAGCCGCCTGCTATAGTGTATCATACCTAACCCTGACGGCAGGGGACAAGGGCATTAAATGCCTGTCTGCGTCGCCCAAACAGTGCAAAAGGGACCGTCAGGGACGCCACCGCTCGCCACGATGGCAATCTTGTCAGCGCCGCTTGCCACCGTGTACCGCTGGCTGCACAGCCTCCCGCCATGTACGCCTGGAAGGGTCCCAGAGCGACATGTTGGTGGATGTGCTAGAGTGTAGGTACAGAGTGGAGGTTTGCCGCGGCAAGCGCCTTGCCGCGGTCGTTGTCTTGTCGCGTCCGGGAGCTTGTCGCTCACCGGGCCTTGTCGGGACGCATGGCGCGTCGCGGCAAGTTCCTTGAGATGCCTTGGTTGGCCTTCCCGGCAAGCTCCTCTTGTCGGGGTCTTGTCTCCTTGGCTTGGATACTTTGTTCTTGAATGACTCCAAAGGAACCACGGAGGACCTTGGCGGTCACCCGGCAAGCCTTGCCGCGGGATGCTGCGACTGCCCGTGCACAAGTTCGGGATACTAGGGTACCCCTACTCTAGTACACCGACAGGAGCCCCCAGGCCTGGGCCATACACGGTGCCGAGCGCTGTTGGGCCAGGCCCAAAATAGGGCACGGGCACGCGCGGCCTGGGTTATGCCGCATCTCTCTCCGTATCCACCGCGCCCTCCCCGAACGACACGTGTTGAATGCGGCGTCGTGGGAGAGATCGTGGGTGGTTTCTTTATTCGGAAAGGTGGAACGTCCGCCCTGTCCCTCTTTATAAGCAGGGGAAACAGGGGTAGTGCGCCCATTCGCCGGTTGCCATTCCAATCTCGGAAACCTCCACCGCTCCCCCGTCTTCCCAAAGCTGAAAAGAGAGCAGCGCCCTGCCCGCCATCGCCACCAGCACCACCAACGCCGTCGACCTCCTCCACCACTTCTGCCATGGCTCCGAAAGCCGACAAGGGGAAGGTTGTGAAGTCGACCGAGGCGCGGCGGCTTGCGGCGCTGCGAAAGGAGCGGGCAATCTCCCCCCCCCCCCAAGCTCGCCGCGAGGGAGCTGAGGGAGTACTACTACCTCTTCTGGTCGACGGAGACGCGAGCGCACCCGTGCACGAAGGTACTTCCAGCCGCCGCTTGGAAAATGACTCCAAATGGATATCCTTTCTTCGCCGTGTTCTTCTACTGCGGGCTCTGCCCGCCTTTCTCTGAGTTCTTCTGCGATATCATGAACACCTACGGGTTCCGCCTCCTTGACTTCACCCCCAATGCTGTTCTGACCATGGCAGTTTTCGCACATCCCTACGAAAACTTTGTCGGAGTCTATCCAAATGTAGCCCTTTTCCGTCACTTCTTTATGCCCCGAGTAGAGAGAGGAGAGCCTTTATCCGGCGGAATCGCCTGGATCTTGAGGGCCGGCAAGAAGGATGCTTATCTGGAGGGAGAGTTCCGCGACAAGTGGGAGGAATGGAGAGCAGACTGGTGCTGGATTGTCGAGGAGAACCCGCAGCCGTTTACCGCCCGGCGCCAAGCCCCAGCAGCACGTGGCAGCGATTGGAGCAACGTGGCCCCGGAAGACGATAGGCTGAAGATTGCCGTCACCCGGATCCAACGCCTCAGGCTTGCCGGGCTCACTGTAGGCGCTGTTGGCGCAGATTTTCTTCGCCGCCACATCGCCCCCCTGCAGGAACGGAGGAGACCCGCCTAGGAATTCAGGAATGCGGCGGATATCATGAGGCTGCGTCCGGGCCTCAACTACAACTTCACTATTCTGGAGCTTAACACGATGCTCCAGGAGCTGTTCAAGTACGACCCTGAGCATCCCGAAGTGTTCAGGTTGCCAAAGGGTGTCATTCCGCTGTGCAACAATTCCGCGCTCGACTGCATCCGTGCAATGATGCCGTTGTGCGATTCGCATGGAATTGTCCCAACTTGGCAAGAGCCTGCAGATGACGTCGTGCAGGAGTTCTTTGACGGCTTGGTAGAAGTGCCGGTCCGCTCCGATGAAAAGAAAGGCCTCACTCGCGACACCACCGATGCGGAGATGAAATGCATCGCCACCAGGCTGGAAGAGGCGGCGGCAGCCGCAGCTGCGGGCGAGTTTGGATTCACCGTGGAGGAGGCAGAGGCAGCAGAGGCGGCAAGCTGTGCCGAGCGAGAGGAGCTTGCCGGCAAGAAAGAGCTTGCCGGGCATGATGTCGAGTCGAGCGAGCCCGCCGAGGATACGAGCGGCTCGTTGGAGATCAACTCTTCTTCCTCTTCATCCTCAGAGCTCGCCGCAAGCAGAGCCCCCAGCTCCACCAAGAAGGTGTCTCCGCAAGGCCGGGGACGTAGCGGGGCGGCGGGCGAGTCGACAGTCGCCGCGCCGCACGACACGCTCCACCGCGGCAAGCACTGTTGCCGCGGGAGCACCTCACACTGCTGCGGCAACTGGAGCGGGGTCCACCCGGACCACCGCTTCTGCTCCTGCCGCTTCTCATGCCGCGGCGGCAGCCGGAGCGGGGTCGTCTTAGACCACCGCCACTGTTCCCGCCAAGCGGCCAAGGGAATCTACTTCTCCGCCTCCTCGCGCCGGACATGAGCCGGACTTTGACTTCTCCGCGTTCAGCTCCGACGAGGAAGAAGAAGAGTAAGATTCTCTTGTTGTACTTGTAGTTCTTCAATTCTTGCGTTTTGTCTTGTATCTCATTTGCTTTACTCTGAACTTATTCCTTTTTAGGACTCTGGCCCAGAGAGCAGCGAAGAGAGCCAAGGTCCTGGTGATTATCATCGAGGACGAACCCACCGCGACAGCAGGGGGTACGTCCGAGACAACCTTGCCGGATCCGGCAACTGTTCTCCAGAGTAGCCCCCAGCGTAAGTATATGGCTTGCTTTCCGCTGTTGGGCGCGCATGGATACTCTTCCTTTGCTGACATCTGACTGTTGGTTTGTGTAGGAGCTGAGCAGCCCCACCAGGAGCGCCCGGAGGCCGCCCCCGAAATGCCAAGGGAGAGTCCTCCGGCAAGGGAGAGTCCTCCGGCAAGGGAGAGATCTCCGGCAAGGGAGAGTTCTCCGGCAAGGGAGAAGTCTCCGGCAAGGGAGAGCTCTCCGGCAAGGGACAGCACCAGCGGCCCCCCGGCGGCGGAGACCATGACTGCAGAACCCGGTACAGGTAATCCTCTCGCTTCAAAACTTCCCTTGGGTTCTTCTTCTTTTGATCTTCTTTTTTGGATATTTGATTGACTCTTCTCCCTTTTCCGGCCGTCAGACCCATCTGCTGCGGAGCCGATGGAGACCAAGGTTGCCGCCGATGACGCCGCTGCCACCGAAGAAGCAGCTGGTGCTGACGATCCCGCTGGCGCAGAGGCCGCCGAAGCTGTCATCGCAAAAGCAGGCGAGGGGTCTGGCGATTGCACTGACGGCCCTGAGGTCGCAGGAGCGCCAGGCGCTACACCGACCGCCGATCCCTCCGCCGCTGCCACAGCGTCAGGATCCCAAGAGCCCCAGCCAGGCGTCTACTTGAAGGCCGGCGATGGCGTCTTCATCAACCTCCCCTGGGCGTCAAGCTCCAGGGCGCCGGTCGAAGGAGAGAGCTTCGACGGAGAGGTGCTCGCCTCCGCTGGGCTGGCGCTGGTTGACGCGCCGAGCAGCAGCAGCAGCGAGCCTGAGGAGGAGCGGCTGCTGCGGAAGCTGGTGTCGCTCCACCACGCCCGGCAAGTCAAGCTGGAATCCTGCGAGGCGCTTGTTGCGAAGGCGGGAGTGTACATCGAAAAGCACGCGGAGGAGCTCCAGGGTCTCAACCAGGAAGCTCTCCGTTCCCTGGCAGAGGAGCGGGCGCGACTCACCGAGGAGCAGAAGGCCTTCCTCCTCGAGAGGGCTGAAGTCGAAGAGCAACAGCGGCTTGCCGCTGAAAAGCTGTCTGCGCAGGAGGGCGAGCTGGTGCAGCGGAAGGTCAACCTTGACAGCCACGAGGAGGAGCTTGCCGCGCGCGAGCGAACATTCGGCGGAGCCCTCAAGCAAGGAGAGGATGCTGCCGCAGCTGCCGAGGCTGCCAAGAAGGAGCTGGAGACGAAGGTGGCGCAGCTGGAGGCCGATCTCAAGGCGAGCGGTGAAGAGCTTGCCGTGCTCAAGCGTGAGCGGGAGAAGGACGCCTACAACCACTCAGAGCTCCAGGCCCGTCTCGCCGAGAAGGGCAAGGAGCTTAGCGCCGCCAAGGACTCCAATGCAGATCTTGAGTTGAAGTTGACCACTTTGACCAAGACGCTGGACGACGCCAGGGAGCAGGAGACGGCCTTGAAGGAGGAGATCAAGGCCGACAAGGCGCTGCTGGCGAGTGCTGCTGCCGCCCAGAACGCTTTTAGGGAGAATGTGGAGCACTGGATGGAGGGTCTTGTGAATGTTGCCGCAGACATTGACAGGGAGCTGGCGCAGCTGGGAATGGAGGATCTCGGGTATCCCTCCGACGAGAACCTCCAACCCAGCGGCAAGCTCACCTTGTTCTTCAAAGGCGTGGCGACGGCCCTCCAGCGACTCCGGGAGAGGATCCCAAAGCAGCTGGCCGACGAGTCACGCAAGATCTGCGCGGGAGTTCTTCAAAAGGTGCTGGTGAAGGTGGCCTTCTGCAACCCTGGCCTCAACCTCACCAACGTCCTCAAGACCCTGCCGCCGGATGCTGATCTGGAGGTGCTCAAGACCCTTGTCGCACCCATTGTGGACAAGGTGAGCGGGATCAAGAGGGTTGAGGGCGATCGCGTAGACTAGGCCGCCCGTTTTCTTCTTTTCTTGTCGCTGCTGGTCATGTTATGAGAACAATCTGTTAGAGCCGCGACAAGCTATCTTGTAATATAACTCTATTTCGGGTAATGATTGCCATGTTATTTCCTTTACTTGATTCCTTCCTTTGTATGTTTTGGCCCTATGCTTTTAGGGAACTTGCCGGCGCAGGCACCTTGGCTGCGAGCGCTGAGTGCGGGACGTCAGTAGCCTGCTGGCGGTGCCACTACTGACAAGAAACCTTGTCGCAACTAGTCGCAGCTCACTTAAGTTGTTGAGAGGACTCGAAATAAAGTAAGGGCGCAACTAGCTACGAGTTGGTTCCTCCACGCACGGGTTTTCCATACAAAGCACGGTCGTTCAAGGAAGATAACATAAAAATTTAAAAGATCTGATTGCTCAAACTTTGGCAACTTAGCTTTTCTGTTGTTTGCTTCCCGGTAAGGCAAAACTTTCTTGAACGACGCCTGGTCCACACTATTATCTTCTCCTTTCCCCCCGGCAAACTTGTGGGCGAGGGAACCTTCCTTTCCTTGAGAAAAAAGAAAGAGGAGAAAAATAAAGATATGGAGCCTTATGGCTCGTTGTTGCTTACGGGGGTTAGTGCTGCACAAAGTGTCAGATAACACATGCGAAAAATAGAAAGCATGAAATTGACAAGGTGCGCGGAGCACATGAGCTTTATGCACGGGGTCTGCGCCCAGCTTTGTACAAAGGATTACATGCAACAGCGGCAAGACTTGTACAAAAGGTGGTTGCCGGAACGGGTTCCGGCAACCGCGCCTTACGGGTAAAACTTACGAAGATGCTCAATGTTCCAGGAGTTGGTCACCGGAATGCCATCTTCGGTCTCAAGGCGGACAGCGCCAGGCCCAGTGACTCGTTTCACTCGGTAAGGGCCTTCCCACTTTGGCGTCAACTTGTTGGAATTCTTGGCGGACTGAACACGCCGAAGAACAAGGTCGCCTTGCTCAAGACTTCTGGCGTTAACTTTGCGGCTATGGTAGCGGCGCAAAGCTTGCTGGTAGCGAGCAGCTCGTACAGCAGCCTGAAGACGGTCTTCCTCAAGGAGCAGCGCATCATCTTGTCGCAGCTGCTCTTGCTCAAGCTCATCATAAGCGAGCACTCGAGGTGACCCGTATACGAGTTCCGTGGGGAGAACTACCTCTGCTCCATAGACTAGAGCGAAAGGTGTATGGCCAGTGGCTCGATTTGGCGTCGTCCTGATCGACCAAAGAACCACCGGCAGCTCCTCAATCCAGTTTCTTCCGCACTTGTGCAGCTTGTCGAAAGTTCTGGTCTTGAGCCCACGCAGCACTTCAGCATTTGCCCTCTCCGCTTGACCATTGCTTCTCTGGTGAGCAACAGAAGCGAAGCAGACCTTGGCACCAAGATCTTGGACGTACTGCATGAAGGTGCGGCTCGTGAATTGCGTACCATTGTCGGTGATTATCCTGTTAGGGATCCCGAAGCGGCAAACAATCGACCTGAAGAACTTGACTGCTGACTGTGCTGTCACCTTTCTCACTGCTTCCACTTCCGGCCATTTTGTGAACTTGTCGATTGCAACGTACAAGTACTCAAAGCCCCCGACTGCTCAGGGAAAGGGGCCGAGGATGTCGAGCCCCCAGACCGAAAATGGCCAGGATAAAGGGATCGTCTAGAGAGCTTGAGCCGGCTGGTGTATCTGCTTGGAATGGAACTGGCACGCTTCACACTTGGTTACTTGTGCAGTTGCATCCTGGAGGGTTGTCGGCCAAAAGAAACCTTGCCTAAATGCTTTGCCGGCAAGTGCTCTTGCGCCAATGTGGTGACCACATATGCCTCCATGTATCTCTGCCAACAGCTTTTGTCCATCTTCCCGGTGAATACACTTCAATTTCACACCGTTGAGTCTTCTTCTGTACAGTGTGTTGTTGACAAACTGGTACATACTTGACTGCCGGGCTACTCTTTACGCTTCTTCTTGCTCTTCGGGAAGTTCTCCTGTCTGAAGGAAACGGACAATCTGCTGTGCCCATGCTGGAGCTTGTGGCTCGACAACAAGGACTAAAGGCACATCTGCTGCTGCGGGAACATCCGCTTCTACGGCGAGAACCTGCGGCTCAGCCGGAGCTTGACGTTCCCCGGCAAGCTTGCTGGAGCAAAACTTGTTGACAGAATTGAAATTATGTGTGATGCTAGTGATTATGTTGTTGGTGCTGTTCTAGGACAAAGATTTGATAAGAAACTGAATGTTATTCATTATGCTAGTAAAACTCTAGACAGTGCTCAAAGGAACTATGCTACTACTGGAAAAGAATTCTTAGTAGTGGTGTTTGCTTGTGATAAGTTTAGACCTTATATTGTTTATTCCAAAGTAACTGTTCACACCGACCATGCTGCTATTAAATATCTTATGGAAAAGAAAGATGCTAAACCTAGACTTATTCGATGGGTTCTCTTGTTACAAGAATTTGATTTACATATCATTGATAGAAAAGGAGCCGAGAACCCAGTAGCTGATAATTTATCTAGGCTTGAAAATGTGCTTGATGAGCCACTATCTATTGATGATAGTTTCCCTGATGAGCAGTTAGCTACAATAAATGTTGCTCATAGTACTCCTTAGTATGCTGACTATGCTAATTACATTGTTGCTAAATATTTACTGCTTAGCTTTACTTACCAACAAAAGAAAAAAATTCTTCTATGATTTAAGACATTACTTTTGGGATGACCCTGATGTCGCTTGAAGCTACATCGGTATTTCCCCAAAGAGGAAGGGATGATGCGGCACAGCAGCGATAGGTATTTGTCGGTGTACTAGAGTAGGGGTACCCTAGTATCCCGAACTTGTGCACGGGCAGTCGCAGCATCCCGTGGCAAGGCTTGCCGGGTGACCACCAAGGTCCTCCGTGGTTCCTTTGGAGCCATTCAAGAACAAAGTATCCAAGCCAAGGAGACAAGACCCCGGCAAGAGGAGCTTGCCGGGAAGGCCAACCAAGGCATCTCAAGGAACTTGCCGCGACGAGCCACGCGTCCCGGCAAGGCCCGGTGAGCGACAAGCTCCCGGACGCGACAAGACAACAACCGCGGCAAGCCTCCACTCTGTACCTACGCTCCAGCACATCCACCAACGTGTCGCTCTGGGACCCTTCCAGGCATACGTGGCGGAAGGCTGTGCAGCCAGCGGTACACGGTGGCAAGCGGTGCTGACAAGATTGCCATCGTGGCAAGCGGTGGCGTCCCTGACGGTCCCTTTTGCACTGTTTGGGTGACGCAGACAGGCATTTAATGCCCTTGTCCCCTGCCGTCAGGGTTAGGTATGATACACTGTAGCAGGCGGCTATACCAACCACAACATCTTTCCATTTTTACCCTTGTCTATGTTGCCACCTGTCGGTGACCCCTTGAGCATATAAAAGGAGGCCCATGCGCAACGTAGAGAGGGGGGAGGTCGGTCAGAGAGAACACTCACGCTCGGTCTCGTTAGCTGCTGGTGTGTACTGTAGCACTCAGCGCTCCCGAGCAAGAACTCAATACAAACCACAAAGCAGGAGTAGGGTTTTAAGCATCCGTGCGGCCCGAACCTGGGTAAACTGCTCGTGTGCTTCGCCTCGATCTGCTCTTCGTGTGATCTCCGCCCCCCTGCCGAACCGAAAGGGGCTCGGTCCGCCGGTCATATAGGTGTTCGTGGATTAGTCTCCCGACATCTTTGGCGCGCCAGGTCCAAAGCCACAGAGGTTTTGTGAGTTGACGGCGGTGCTTCTCTGCATACTTCACACCGCCAACTCAAGCAGTGGGTGCGGGAAGTCAATGCGGCGGAACCACCTGTCGAGTCACGCAAGCTTCTGAAATGGTCCAGCACACCTATCATCTTTGATATTGAGGACCACCCTGATCGCACAACTGCTGATGTTGGTTTCACCAGCTATCCGCAACCTCAAGGTCACTAAGATGCTAGTTGACAGCGGGGCCGGCTTGAACCTGATCTCCTCCGCTGTACTCCAGAAACTCCAGATCCCTAACAGCGAGCTTGAAGAGACCGGCACATTCCAAGGAATCAACCCGGGAAGGAGCAAGCCGAAGGGGAAGGTCACGTTGCCAGTAACATTTGGCAGCGAGTTGAACTTCAAGACTGAGAGGGTCACTTTTGACGTTGCCGATTTTCCATTGCCTTACAATGGGATACTCGGCCGTCCAGCACTCGCCAAGTTCATGGCAGCCTCTCACTACGCATACAACATGCTGAAGATGCCAGGCCCGATAAGCGTCATCTCTGTCCCTGGCGACAAGAAGGATGCTCTTATCTGCGCCGACAAGATCTACCGGGAAGCGGCAGCCGCAACAGATCGCAAGTCACCTGCCGTTGAAGCTCCCGGGGGGAAGAATAAGACCAAGTCCGACAAGAGTTCTGATGCCCACTCCGGAAAGCGCACCTCTTCGGAGTGCTGCGCTACCGTCGAGGACGCACCATCGAGCTCCACCGGCAAGTGTAAGAAGACAATGGCAGCTCCGCCAGAGACCAAGAAGGTGTCCACCAAGGAGGACGGCACTGGTGGTACCTTCACCATCAGTGCCACTCTTGACCCTAAATAGGAAAGCGCGCTCATTGCTTTCCTGCGGGCGAACGTCAACGTGTTTGCGTGGCGACCGTCTGACATCCCCGGTGTTCCCAGGAAAGTAATTGAGCACCATCTTGCCGTTTGTCCTCATGCACGACCCGTCAAACAGAAGGTCAGGAAGCAAGCAGTGGAGCGCCAAGAATTCATCGCAGAAGAGATCAAGAAATTGGAAGCAGCAGGCCTTGTCAGAGGAGTGCTCCATCCTACGTGGTTGGCCAATCCTGTAGTCGTGCGCAAGGCAAACGGGAAATGGAGGCTTTGCATCGTATCGATGTTAATAAAGCTTGTCCCAAAGACCCATTTCCCTTGCCGCGCATTGACCAGATTGTTGACTCCACGGCCGGATGTGACTTGCTTTCATTTCTTGACGCATACTCAGGATACCATCAAATCTTCATGGCAGAAGAAGATGAGGAGAAGACCGCATTCATCACTCCATGTGGCACGTACTATTTCATACGGATGCCTTTCGGTTTATAAAATGCTGGTTCAACATTTGCAAGGGTAGTCCATGTCGCTCTTGAGCCACAAATACACAGAAATGTGGAAGCCTACATGGATGACATAGTGGTCAAGAGCAAGGACAAGGCAACCCTAATTCAAGATTTAGACGAGACCTTTGCAAATCTGCGCAAGATCAACCTCAAGCTCAACCCCGAGAAGTGTGTGTTTGGAGTCCCCTCCGGAAAGCTTCTCGGTTTCTTCGTGTTTCAGCGTGGAATTGAAGCCAATCCCGACAAGATCAAGGCCATTGAGCAGATTGAAGCATCAAAGCGCGTCAAGGATGTACGAAGACTTGCCGGTTGCGTGGCTGCTCTCAGCAGGTTTATCTCTAGGTCTGCTGAGCGCGCCCTGCCGTTTTTCAAAATATTGAAAAAGGCAGGTCCAATGAAATGGACTCCGGAAGCGGAGGCTGCGCTGCAGGACTTGAAGAGATACCTGTCCTCCACTCCAACACTTGTCGCACCTAAGCCACAAGAGAAGTTGCTGCTGTATATAGCGGCAACCAATCAAGTGGTTAGTGCTGCGTTAGTGGCAGAGAGGGAGGCAGATGACGAGTCAGCAACCACGGCAGTTCTGTCAATTACTCGACAGTAATTTGTTCACCCACCGTAGAATACTTATGCTCTCGAGAGAAGCCCCTAGTGAAACCTATGGCCCCCGGGTTTGTCTTTATCATATTGATCTCATACTACTTATTTATTTCCTTTGCTATTTACTTTGCCTTTATTTTACATTGCGTCTTTTATCGTAAAAATACCAAAAATAATATCTTATCATATATATCAGATCTCTCTCTCTCGTAAGTGGCCTTATAGGGATTGACAAACCCTATTTGCGTTGGTTGTGAGGATTTATTTGTTTTGTGCAGGTACGAGGGAATCGCGCATAGCCTCCTACTGGATTGATACCTTGGTTCTCAAAAACTGAGGGAAATAATTACGCTACTTTGCTGCATCATCCCTTCCTCTTTGGGGAAAACCAACGCAGTGCTCAAGAGGTAGCAAGAAGGATTTCTGGCGCCGTTGCCGGGGAGGCCTATGCAGAAGTCAACATACCAAGTACCCATCACATATCCTTATCTCCCGCATTACATTATTTGCCATCTTCCTCTCGTTTTCCTCTCCCCCACTTCACCCTTGCCGTTTTATTCGCCCTCTCTCTCTCTATTTGCCTCTTTTTGCCCGCTTGCTTTTTATTTTCCTGTGTGTTAGTTTGTTTGCTTGTCGTTATGGCTAGTCCCTTATCTTCTCCATTATCTCCTGAGAATGAAATTCTAAATTTTAAGCAAAGGGAGGGAGAAAATCTGAAAGATGCTTGGTATAGAATTTGCAATGCTCAAAATAAATCTACTAGGAAGCAATCTACTTCCGTTCTCCTTCGCGATTTTTATGTAGGCATTACTCCTTGGCACCGTTATGTTCCTAATACTATTACTGGAGGGAACTTTTTGGGTAGCCATACTTTTGGTTCTTATAATGCTATGTTAGATTTATTTAGCTCACCCCCTCTCTTGGTTAATAGAACTATATTAACTTTGGAGCATGTAATGCAAAGGCTTGAGATTATTGAAAATAAGGTTGCTACTGTAGAGTTAATTGAAAATTTGGATAAAAAGATCCACAACCGAATTTCCTACCAAAGATGGAAATACCTAGATCTATTCTTGATTGTTATGCCTAGCTAGGGGCGTTAAACGATAACACTTGTTGGGAGGCCACCCAATTTTATTTTTAATCCTTGCTTTTTGCTCCTGTTTAGTAATAAATAATTTATCTAGCCTCTGTTTTGGTTGTGTTTTTTTATTTTAATTAGTGTTTGTGCCAAGTAGAACCGCTGGGAAGACTTGGGGAAAGTCTTGTTGAACTTGCTGTAAAAACAGAAACTTTAGCGCTCAAGAGAACTACTGCCATTTTTATTTGGAGAGTGATATTTAGTTAATTATTTTTGTAGATGATTAATAGATAAATTCCTCACGTCCAGAAATTTATTTTAGAATTTTTGGGGTTCCAGATCTTGCTCTAGCTACAGATTACTACAGACTGTTCTGTTTTTGACAGATTCTGTTTTCGTGTGTTGTTTGCTTATTTTGATGAATCTATGGCTAGTAAAAAAGTTTATAAACCATAGAGAAGTTGGAATACAGTAGGTATAACACCAATATAAATAAAGAATTAGTTCATTACAGTACCTTGAAGTGTTCTTTTATTTTCTTTCGCTAACGGAGCTCACAAGATTTTCTACTTTAAGTTTTGTGTTGTGAAGTTTTCAAGTTTTGGGTAAAGATTTGATGGATTATGGAACAAGGAGTGGCAAGAGCCTAAGCTTGGGGATGCCCATGGCACCCCCAAGATAATCTAAGGACACCTAAAAGCCAAAGCTTGGGGATGCCCCGGAAGGCATCCCCTCTTTCGTCTACTTCTATCGGTAACTTTACTTGGAGCTATATTTTTATTCGCCACATGATGTGTGTTTTGCTTGGAGCGTCTTGTATTATTTGAGTCTTTGCTTTTTAGTTTACCACAATCATCCTTTCTGTACACACCTTTTGAGAGAGACATACATGATTTGGAATTTGTTAGAATACTCTATGTGCTTCGCTTATATCTTTTGAGTTATAAGTTTTGCTCTAGTACTTCACTTATATCTTTTAGAGCACGGTGGTGGATTTGTTTTATAGAAACTATTGATCTCTAATGCTTCACTTAGATTATTTTGAGAGTCTTAATAGCATGGTAATTTTCTTAAAATCCTAATATGCTAGGTGTTCAAGATTAGTAAAATTTTCTTATGAGTGTTTTGAATACTAAGAGAAGTTTGATGCTTGATGATTGTTTTGAGATATGGAGGTAATAATATTAAAGTCGTGCTAGTTGAGTAGTTTTGAAATTGAGAAATGCTTGTGTTGAAGTTTGCAAGTCCCGTAGCATGCAACAAATTTGAAACATGAGGTGTTATTTGATTGTCTTCCTTATGAGTGGCGGTCGGGACGAGCGATGGTCTTTTCCTACCAATCTATCCCCCTAGGAGCATGCGCATAGCACCAAGGTTTTTGATGACTTGTAGATTTTTGCAATAAGTATGTGAGTTCTTTATGATTAATGTTGAGTCCATGGATTATATGCACTCTCACCCTTCCATCCTTGCTAGCCTCTTCGGTACCGTGCATTACCCTTTCTCACATTGAGAGTTTGCGCAAACTTCGCCGGTGCATCCAAACCCCATGATATTATAAGGTCTTTCACACATAAACCTCCTTATATCTTCCTCAAAACAGCCACCATACCTACCTATTACGACATTTCCATAGCCATTCTGAGATATATTGCCATGCAACTTTCCATCATTCCGTTCACCATGACACATTCATCATTGTCATATTGCTTAGCATGATCATGTAGTTGACATAGTATTTGTGGCAAAGCCTGAAGGAAATATGCCCTAGAGGCAATAATAAAGTTATTATTTATTTCCTTATATCGTGATAAATGTTTATTATTCATGCTAGAATTGTATTAACCGGAAACATAATACATGTGTGAATACATAGACCAACAGAGTGTCACTAGTATGCCTCTACTTGACTAGCTCGTTAATCAAAGATGGTTATGTTTCCTAACCATGAACAAGGAGTTGTTATTTGATTAACGAGGTCACATCATTAGTAGAATGATCTGATTGACATGACCCATTCCATTAGCTTAGCACCCGATCGTTTAGTATGTTGCTATTGCTTTCTTCATGACTTATACATGTTCCTATAACTATGAGATTATGCAACTCCCGTTTACCGGAGGAACACTTTGGGTACTACCAAACGTCACAACGTAACTGGGTGATTATAAAGGAGTACTACAGGTGTCTCCAATGGTAGATGTTGGGTTGGCGTATTTCGAGATTAGGGTTTGTCACTCCGATTGTCGGAGAGGTATCTCTGGGCCCTCTCGGTAATGCACATCACATAAGCCTTGCAAGCACTGCAACTAATATGTTAGTTGTGAGATGATGTATTATGGAACGAGTAAAGAGACTTGCCGGTAACGAGATTGAACTAGGTATTGGATACCGACGATCGAATCTCGGGCAAGTAACATACCGATGACAAAGGGAACAACGTATGTTGTTATGCGGTCTGACCGATAAAGATCTTCGTAGAATATGTAGGAGCCAATATGGGCATCCAGGTCCCGCTATTGGTTATTGACCGGAGACATGTCTCGGTCATGTCTACATTGTTCTCGAACCGTAGGGTCCGCACGCTTAACGTTACGATGACAGTTATTATGAGTTTATGCATTTTGATGTACCGAAGGTTGTTTGGAGTCCCGGATGAGATCACGGACATGACGAGGAGTCTCGAAATGGTCGAGACGTAAAGATTGATATATTGGAAGTCTACGTTTGGACATCGGAAGTGTTCCGGGTGAAATCGGGATTTTACCGGATTACCGGGAGGGTTACCGGAACCCCCCGGGAGCCAAATGGGCCAACATGGGCCTTAGTGGAAAGGTGAGAGGGCAGCCCACATAGGGCTGCACCTCCCCCCCTCTCCCTAGTCCTATTAGGACTAGGAGAGGGGCCGGCCACCTCTCTCTCTCCCCTTTGAAGGTTTCCTAGTTGGACTAGGATTGGAAGGGGGAGTCCTACTCCCGGTAGGAGTAGGACTCCTCCTGCGCCTACACCTCTTTGGCCGGCCAGCCCCCTCCCTCCAACCTTTATATACGGGGGCAGGGGACACCCCAAGACAAGTTAATCGTTCCTTAGCCGTGTGCGGTGCCCCCTGCCACCAAATTCCACCTCGATCATACCGTTACAGTGCTTAGGCGAAGCCCTGCGTCGGTAGTACATCAAGATCATCACCACGCCGTTGTGCTGACGGAACTCTTCCTCAACGCTTTGCTGGATCGGAGCCCGAGGAACGTCATCGAGCTGAACGTGTGCTAAGAACTCGGAGGTGCCGGAGTAACGGTGCTTGGATCGGTTGGATCGGGAAGAAGACGTACGACTACTTCCTCTACGTTGTGTGATCGCTTCCGCAGTCGGTCTGCGTTGGTACGTAGACATCACTCTCCCCTCTCGTTGCTGTGCATCACCATGATCTTGCGTGTGCATAGGAATTTTTTTGAAATTACTGCGTTCCCCAACAGTGGCATCCGAGCCTAGGTTTTTATGGTTTGATGTTATATGCACGAGTAGAACACAAGTGAGTTGTGGGCGATACAAGTCATACTGCCTACCAGCATGTCATACTTTGGTTCGGCGGTATTGTTGGACGAGACGATCCGGACCAACCTTACGCGTACTCTTACGCGAGACCGGTTCCCTCGACGTGCTATGCACACAGATGGCTTGCGGAAGACTGTCTCTCCAACTTTAGTTGAACCAAGTGTGACTACGCCCGGTCCTTGAGAAGGTTAAAACGGAGTCTATTTGACGAACTATCGTTGTGGTTTTGATGCGTAGGTGAGATGAGTTCTTACTTAAGCCCGTAGCAGCCACGTAAAACTTGCAACAACAAAGTAGAGGACGTCTAACTTGTTTTTGCAGGGCATGTTGTGATGTGATATGGTCAAGGCATGATGCTGATTTTATTGTATGAGATGATCATGTTTTGTAACCGAGTTATCGGCAACTGGCAGGAGCCATATGGTTGTCGCTTTATTGTATGCAATGCAATCACGATGTAATGCTTTACTTTATTGCTAAGCGGTAGTGATAGTCGTGGAAGCATAAGATTGGCGAGACGACAATGATGCTACGATGGAGATCAAGGTGTCGCGCCGGTGACGATGGTGATCATGACGATGCTTCGGAGATGGAGATCACAAAGCACAAGATGATGATGGCCATATCATATCACTTATATTGATTGCATGTGATGTTTATCCTTTTATGCATCTTATCTTGCTTTGATTGACGGTAGCATTATAAGATGATCTCTCACTAAATTATCAAGAAGTGTTCTCCCTGAGTATGCACCGTTGCAAAAGTTCTTCGTGCTGAGACACCACGTGATGATCGGGTGTGATAGGTTCTACGTTCAAATACAACGGGTGCAAAACAGTTGCACACGCGGAATACTCAGGTTATACTTGACGAGCCAAGCATATACAGATATGGCCTCGGAACACGGAGACCGAAAGGTCGAGCATGAATCATATAGTAGATATGATCAACATAGCGATGTTCACCATTGAAAACTACTCCATCTCACGTGATGATCGGTTATGGTTTAGTTGATTTGGATCACGTGATCACTTAGAGGATTAGAGGGATATCTATCTAAGTGGGAGTTCTTAAGTAATATGATTAAATTGAACTTAAATTTATCATGAACTTAGTCCTGGTAGTATTTTGCAAATCATGTTGTAGAACAATAGCTCGCATTGTTGCTTCCCTGCGTTTTATTTTGATATGTTCCTAGAGAAAATTATGTTGAAAGATGTTAGTAGCAATGATGCGGATTGGATCCGTGATCTGAGGTTTATCCTCATTGCTGCACAGAAGAATTATGTCCTTGATGCACCGCTAGGTGACAGACCTATTGCAGGAGCAGATGCAGACGTTATGAACGTTTGGCTAGCTCAATATGATGACTACTTGATAGTTTAGTGCACCATGCTTAACGGCTTAGAATCGGGACTTCAAAGACGTTTTGAACGTCATGGACCATATGAGATGCTCCAGGAGTTGAAGTTAATATTTCAAGCAAATACCCGAGTTGAGAGACATGAAGTCTCCAGCAAGTTCTATAGCTAAAAGATGGAGGAGAATCGCTCAACTAGTGAGCATGTGCTCAGATCGTCTGGGTACTACAATCGCTTGAATCAAGTGGGAGTTAATCTTCCAGATAAGATAGTGATTGACAGAATTCTCTAGTCACCATCACCAAGTTAGTAGAACTTCGCGATGAACTATAATATGCAAGGGATAACAGAAACAACTCCCAAGCTCTTCGTGATGCTGAAATCAACGAAGGTAGAAATCAAGAAAAACATCAAGTGTTGATGGTTGACAAGACCACTAGTTTCAAGAAAAGGGCAAAGGGAAGAAGGGGAACTTCAAGAAGAACGGCAAGCAAGTTGCTGCTCAAGTGAAGAAGCCCAAGTCTGATCCTAAGCCTGAGACTAAGTGCTTGTACTGCAAAGGGACTGGTCACTGGAAGCGGAACTACCCCAAGTGATTGGCGGATAAGAAGGATGGCAAAGTGAACATAAGTATATTTGATATACATGTTATTGATGTGTACTTTACTAGTGTTTATAGCAAACCCTTAGTATTTGATACTAGTTCAGTTGCTAAGTTTAGTAACTCGAAACGGGAGTTGCAGAATAAACAGAGACTAGTTAAGGGTGAAGTGACGATGTGTGTTGGAAGTGGTTCCAAGATTGATATGATCATCATCGCACACTCCCTATACTTTCGGGATTAGTGTTGAACCTAAATAAGTGTTATTTGGTTTTTTGCGTTGAGCATGAATATGACTTGATCATGTTTATTGCAATACGGTTATTCATTAAAGTAAGAGAATAAATTGTTGTTCTGTTTACATGAATAAAACCTTATATGGTTACACACCCAATGAAAATAGTTCATTGGATCTCGATCTTAGTGATACACATATTCATAATATTGAAACCAAAAGATGCAAAGTTAATAATGATAGTGCAACTTATTTGTGGCACTGCTGTTTAGGTCATATTGGTATAAAGCACATGAAGAAACTCCATGCTGATGGGTTTTTGGAATCACTTGATTATGAATCACTTGATGCTTGCGAACCATGCCTTTTGGGCAAGATGACTAAAACGCCGTTCTCCGGAACAATGAAGCAAGCAACAGATTTGTTGGAAATCATACATACTGATGTATGTGGTCCGATGAATATTTAAGGCTTGCAGCGGGTATCATTATTTTCTGACCTTCACAGATGATTTGAGCAGATATGGGTATATCTACTTAATGAAATAGAAGTCTGATACATTTGAAAAGTTCATATAATTTCAGAGTGAAGTGGAAAATCATCGTAACAAGAAAATAAAGTTTCTACGATCTGATCGTGGAAAAGAGTATTTGAGTTACGAGTTTGGTCTTCAGTTAAAACAATGTGAAATAGTTTCACTACTCACACCACCTGGAACACCACAGCATAATGGTATGTCCGAACGTCATAACCGTACTTTATTGGATATAGTGCAATCTATGATGTTTCTTACCGATTTACCACTATCGTTTTTGGGGTTATGCATTAGAGACAGCTGCATTCACGTTAAATAGGGCACCATCTAAATCCGTTGAGACGACACTATATGAACTATGGTTTAGCAAGAAACCAAAGTTGTCATTTCTTAAAAGTTTGGGGTTGTGATGCTTATGTGAAAAAGTTTCATCCTGATAAGCTCAAACTCAAATCGGAGAAGTGCGTCTTCATAGGATATCCAAAGGAAACTATTGGATACACCTTCTATCACAGATCCGAAGGCAAGACTTTTGTTGCTAAAATTCGGAAACTTTCTGGAGAAGGAGTTTCTCTCGAAAGAAGTGAGTGGGAGGAAAGTAGAAACTTGACGAGGTAACTGTACCTGCTCCCTTATTGGAAAGTAGCACAACACAGAAAACTGTTTCTGTGGCACCTACACCAGTTAGTGAGGAAGCTAATGATGATGATCATAAAACTTCAGAACAAGATACTACTGAACCTCGTAGATCAACCAGAGTAAGATCCGCGCCAGAGTGGTACGGTAATCCTTTTCTGGAAGTCATGCTACTAGATCATGATGAACCTACGAACTATGAAGAAGCGATGGTGAGCCCAGATTCCGCAAAGTGGCTTGAAGCCATGAAATCTGAGATATGATCCATGTATAAGAACAAAGTATGGACTTTGGTTGACTTGCCTGATGATCGGCAAGCAATTGAGAATAAATGGATCTTCAAGAGGAAGACGGACGTTGATAGTAGTGTTACTATCTACAAAGCTAGAATTGTCGCAAAAGGTTTTTCGACAAGTTCAAGGTGTTGACTACGATGAGAGTTTCTCACTCGTATCTATGCTCGAGTCTGTCCGAATCATGTTAGTAATTGCCACATTTTATGAAATCTGGCAAAAGGATAAACAAAACTGCATTCCTTAATGGATTTATTAAAGAAGAGTTGTATATGATGCAACAGAAGGTTTTGACAATCCGAAAGGGGCTAACAAAATGTGCAAGCTCCAGCGATCCATCTGTGGACTGGTGCGAGCATCTCGGAATTGGAATATACGCTTTGATGAGTTGATCAAAGCATATAGTTTTATACAGACTTGCGGTGAAGCCTGTATTTACAAGAAAGTGAGTGGGAGCACTACAGCATTTCTGATAAGTATATGTGAATGACATATTGTTGATCGGAAATAATGTAGAATTATTCTGTAAAGCATAAAGGAGTGTTTGAAAGGAGTTTTTCAAAGAAAGACTTCGATGAAGCTGCTTACATATTGAACTTCAAGATCTATAGAGATAGATCAAAGACGCTTGATAAGTTCTTTCAATGAGTACATGCCTTGACAAAGATTTTGAAGTAGTTCAAAATGGAGCAGTCAAAGAAAGAGTTCTTGCCTGTACTATAAGGTGTGAAATTGAGTAAGACTCAAAACCCGACCACGGCAGAAGATAGAAAGAGAATGAAACTCATTCCCTGTGCCTTGGCCATAGGTTCTATAAAGTATGCCATGCTGTGTACCAGATCTATTGTATACCCTACACTGATTTTGGCAAGGGAGTACAATAGTGATCTAGGAGTAGATCACTAGACAGCGGTCAGAATTATCCTTAGTGAAATAAGGATATGTTTCTCGATTATGGACGTGACAAAAGGTTCGTCGTAAAGGGTTACGCCGATGCAAGTTTTGACACTGATCTAGATGACTCTAAGTCTCGGTCTAGATACACATTGAAAGTGGGAGCAATTAGCTAGAGTAGCTCCATGCAGAGCATTGTTGACCTAGAAATTTGCAAAATACATATGGATCTGAATGTGGCAGACCCGTTGACTAAAGATTCTCTCACAAGCAAAACATGATCACACCTTAGTACTCTTTGGGTGTTAATCACATAGCGATGTGAACTAGATTACTGAATCTAGTAAACCCTTTGGGTATTGGTCACATGATGATGTGAACTATCGATGTTAATCACATGGTGATGTGATCTAGATTATTGACTCTAGTGCAAGTGGGAGACTGAAGGAAATATGCCCTAGAGGCAATAATAAAGTTATTATTTATTTCCTTATATCGTGATAAATGTTTATTATTCATGCTAGAATTGTATTAACCGGAAACATAATACATGTGTGAATACATAGACCAACAGAGTGTCACTAGTATGCCTCTACTTGACTAGCTCGTTAATCAAAGATGGTTATGTTTCCTAACCATGAACAAGGAGTTGTTATTTGATTAACGAGGTCACATCATTAGTAGAATGATCTGATTGACATGACCCATTCCATTAGCTTAGCACCCGATCGTTTAGTATGTTGCTATTGCTTTCTTCATGACTTATACATGTTCCTATAACTATGAGATTATGCAACTCCCGTTTACCGGAGGAACACTTTGGGTACTACCAAACGTCACAACGTAACTGGGTGATTATAAAGGAGTACTACAGGTGTCTCCAATGGTAGATGTTGGGTTGGCGTATTTCGAGATTAGGGTTTGTCACTCCGATTGTCGGAGAGGTATCTCTGGGCCCTCTCGGTAATGCACATCACATAAGCCTTGCAAGCACTGCAACTAATATGTTAGTTGTGAGATGATGTATTACGGAACGAGTAAAGAGACTTGCCGGTAACGAGATTGAACTAGGTATTGGATACCGACGATCGAATCTCGGGCAAGTAACATACCGATGACAAAGGGAACAACGTATGTTGTTATGCGGTCTGACCGATAAAGATCTTCGTAGAATATGTAGGAGCCAATAGGAGCCAATATGTAGGAGCCAATATGAGCTATTGGTTATTGACTGGAGACGTGTCTCGGTCATGTCTACATTGTTCTCGAACCGTAGGGTCCGCACGCTTAACGTTACGATGACAGTTATTATGAGTTTATGCATTTTGATGTACCGAAGGTTGTTCGGAGTCCCGGATGAGATCACGGACATGACGAGGAGTCTCGAAATGGTCGAGACGTAAAGATTGATATATTGGAAGTCTACGTTTGGACATCGGAAGTGTTCCGGGTGAAATCGGGATTTTACCGGATTACCGGGAGGGTTACCGGAACCCCCCGGGGGCCAAATGGGCCAACATGGGCCTTAGTGGAAAGGTGAGAGGGCAGCCCACATAGGGCTGCGCCTCCCCCCCTCTCCCTAGTCCTATTAGGACTAGGAGAGGGGCCGGCCACCTCTCTCTCTCTCCCCTTTGAAGGTTTCCTAGTTGGACTAGGATTGGAAGGGGGAGTCCTACTCCCGGTAGGAGTAGGACTCCTCCTGCGCCTACACCTCTTTGGCCGGCCAGCCCCCCTCCCTCCAACCTTTATATACGGGGGCAGGGGACACCCCAAGACAAGTTAATCGTTCCTTAGCCGTGTGCGGTGCCCCCTGCCACCAAATTCCACCTCGATCATACCGTTACAGTGCTTAGGCGAAGCCCTGCGTCGGTAGTACATCAAGATCATCACCACGCCGTTGTGCTGACGGAACTCTTCCTCGACGCTTTGCTGGATCGGAGCCCGAGGAACGTCATCGAGCTGAACGTGTGCTAAGAACTCGGAGGTGCCGGAGTAACGGTGCTTGGATCGGTTGGATCGGGAAGAAGACGTACGACTACTTCCTCTACGTTGTGTGATCGCTTCCGCAGTCGGTCTGCGTTGGTACGTAGACATCACTCTCCCCTCTCGTTGCTGTGCATCACCATGATCTTGCGTGTGCGTAGGAAATTTTTTGAAATTACTGCGTTCCCCAACAAAGCCACCGTTCATAATTCTTTCATACATGTCACTCTTGGTCCATTGCATATCCCGGTACACCGCCGGAGGCATTCATATAGAGTCATCTTTGTTCTAGTATCGTGTTGTAATCATTGAGTTGTAAATAAATAGAAGTGTGATGATCATCATTTTCTAGAGCATTGTCCCAAGTGAGGAATAAAAAAAGAGAAAGGCCATAAAAAAGAGAAGGCCCAAAAAATGTGAGAAAAAGAGAGAAGGGACAATGTTACTATCATTTGCCACACTTGTGCTTCAAAGTAGCACCATAATATTCATGTTAGAGAGTCTCTTGTTTTGCCACTTCCATATAGGAATTTTTCATTATAGAACTTGGCTTGTATATTCCAACAATGGGCCTCCCCAAGTGCCCTAGGTCTTCGTGAGCAAGCAAGTTGGATGCACACCCACTAGTTTCTTTTGTTGAGCTTTCATACATTTATAGCTCTAGTACATCCGTTGCATGGCAATCCCTACTCCTTGCATTAACATCAATCTGTGGGCAACCCCATAGCCCATTGATTAGCCTCGTTGATGTGAGACTTTCTCCTTTTTTGTGTTCTCCACATAACCCCCCTCATTATATTCTATTCCACCTATAGTGCTAGTCCATCGCTTGCGCTCATATATTGCGTGAAAGTTTATAGGTTTGATATTACTAAAGTATAAAAAAATTGCTTGGCTTTTCATCGGGGTTGTGCATGATGAGAGCATTCTTGTGTGACGAAAATGAAACATGACTAAACCATATGATTTCGTAGGGATGAACTTTCTTTGGCCATGTTATTTTGAGAAGACATAATTGCTTAGTTAGTATGCTTGAAGTATTATTATTTTTATGTCAATATGAACTTTTGTCTTGAATCTTTCAGATCTGAATATTCATACCACAATTAAGAAGAATTACATTAAAATTATGCCAAGTAGCACTCCGCATCAAAAATTCTGTTTTTATCATTTACCTACTCGAGGACGAGCAGGAATTAAGCTTGGGGATGCTTGATACGTCTCCAACGTATCTATAATTTTTTATTGCTCCATGCTATATTATCTACTGTTTTGGACATTATTGGGCTTTATTATCCACTTTTATATTATTTTTGGGACTAACCTATTAACCGGAGGCCCAGCCCAGAATTGCTGTTTTTTTGCCTGTTTTAGGGTTTCGAAGAAAAGGAATATCAAATGGAGTCCAAACGGAATGAAACCTTCGGGAACGTGATTTTCTCAACGAACAAGACCCGGGAGACTTGGACCCTACGTGAAGAAAGAAAAGAGGAGGCCACGAGGTAGGGGGGCGCGCCCACCCCCACCAGGCGCGCCCTCCACCCTCGTGGGCCCCCTGTTGCTCCACCGACGTACTCCTTCCTCCTATATATATCCACGTACCCACAAACGATCCGATACAGAGCCAAAACCCTAATTCCACCGCCATAACTTTCTGTATCCACAAGATCCCATCTTGGGGCCTGTTCCGGAGCTCCACCGGAGGGGGCATCGATCACGGAGGGCTTCTACATCAACACCATAGCCCCTTCGATGAAGTGTGAGTAGTTCACCTCAGACCTACGGTCCATAGTTAGTAGCTAGATGGCTTCTTCTCTCTTTTTGGATCTCAATACAATGTTCTCCCCCTCTCTTGTGGAGATCTATTCGATGTAATCTTCTTTTTTGCGGTGTGTTTGTTGAGACCGATGAATTGTGGGTTTATGATCAAGTCTATCTATGAGCAATATTTGAATCTTCTCTGAATTCTTTTATGTATGGTTGGTTATCTTTGCAAGTCTCTTCGAATTATCAGTTTGGTTTGGCCTACTAGATTGATCTTTCTTGCAATGGGAGAAGTGCTTAGCTTTGGGTTCAATCTTGCGGTGTCCTTTCCCAGTGACAGTAGGGGAAGTAAGGCACGTATTGTATTGTTGCCATCGAGGATAACAAGATGGGGTTTTCTTCATATTGCATGAGTCTATCCCTCTACATCATGTCATCTTGCTTAAGGCGTTACTCTATTTTTAACTTAATACTCCAGATGCATGCTGGATAGCGGTCAATGAGTGGAGTAATAGTAGTAGATGCAGGCAGGAGTCGGTCTACTTGTCTCGAACGTGATGCCTATATACATGATCATACCTAGATATTCTCATAACTATGCTCAATTCTGTCAATTGCTCAACAGTAATTTGTTCACCCACCGTAGAATACTTATGCTCTCGAGAGAAGCCACTAGTGAAACCTATGGCCCCGGGGTCTGTCTTTATCATATTGATCTCCTACTACTTAGTTATTTCCTTTGCTATTTACTTTGCCTTTATTTTACTTTGCATCTTTTATCATGAAAATACCAAAAATATTATCTTATCATATCTATCAGATCTCACTCTCGTAAGTGGCCTTATAGGGATTGACAACCCCTATTTGCATTGGTTGCGAGGATTTATTTGTTTTGTGAAGGTACGAGGGACTCGCGCATAGCCTCCTACTGGATTGATGCCTTGGTTCTCAAAAACTGAGGGAAATAGTTACGCTACTTTGCTGCATCATCCCTTACTCTTCGGGGAAAACCAACGCAGTGCTCAAGAGGTAGCAGTTTTTAGCAAGGTAATGTCTGCAAGTGCTAAAATTGTAAGTAGCGGAGTAGTTTGATAGCAAGGTCATTTGTAACGAGCAAGTAACGGTAGGAGTAACAAAAGTGCAGCAAGGTAGCCCAATCCTTTTGAGGCAAAGGACAGGCCAAAACGGTCTCTTATGATAAGGAAAGCGTTCTTGAGGGTACACGTGAATTTCATCTAGTCACTTTCATCATGTTGGTTCGATTTGTGCTTTCTACTTTGATAATTTGATATGTGCGTGAACCAGTTCTTAGGTTCTGTTCTTACTTGAACAAAACTCCTACTTATGATTAACCCTCCCGCAAGAATCCGCAACTATGAGAAAAGTATTAAGAATAAATTCTAACCATATCATTAAACTATTGGATCCAATCGATCACTTACGGAATAGCGCATAAACTGGGTTTTAAGCTTCTGTCACTCTCGCAACCCATCATCTAATTGCTAATCCACAATGCATTCCCTTAGGCACAAATATGGTGAAGTGTCATGTAGTCGACGTTCACATGACACCACTAAGGGAATCAGAACATACATACTATCAAAATATCGAACACATATCAAGTTCACATGATTACTTGCAACATGATTTCTCCCATGACCTCAAGAACAAAAGTAACTACTCACAAATGATAAACATGATCAAGATCATAGGGGTATTAAATAGCATATTGGATCTGAACATATAATCTTCCACCACATAAACCATATAGTAATCAACTACAAGATGTAATCAACACTACTAGTCACCTACAAGCACCAATCTATAGTTCCGGTAATAAGATTGAGCACAAGAGATGAACTAGGGTTTGAGATGAGATGGTGCTGTTGAAGATGTTGATGGAGATTTCCCTCCCCAAGACAAGAGAGTTATTGGTGATGATGATGACGACGATTTCCCCCTCCGGGAGGGAAGTTCCCCCGGCGGAATCGCTCCGCCAGAGGGCAAAAGTGCTCCTGCCCAAGTTCCGCCTCGAGGCGGCGGCGCTCCGTCCCGGAAGTCCTCTCCTTATTTTTTCTAGGTCAAAATGACTTATATACCAGAAGATGGGCACCAGAGGTGGGCCGAGAAGAGCACAATCCACCAGGGCGCGCTTGGGCTCCCCGGCGCACCCAGGTGGGTTGTGCCCACCTGTTGGGCCACCTCTGGTACTGATTGGCTCCAATATTCCTCATATATTCCATAAAAATCATTGTGAAGTTTCAGATCATTTGGAGTTGTGCAGAATAGGTAACCTGACGTAGCTTTTTTAGGTCCAGATTTCGAGCTGTCGGAATTCTCCCTCTTGGTGTATACCTTGCATATTATGAGAGAAAAGGCATTAGAATTACTCCAAAAAGCTTTATTATGGATAAAAACATCATAAATAACAGTAATAAAACATGATGCAAAATGGACGTATCAAAGCCATGCAAGAAGAATTGCAACAATTCGAGCTCAACAATGTGTGGGAGCTTGTGACTCGTCCTGATCGACGCAAGCACAATATCATCGGCACTAAGTGGATCTACCGCAACAAGCAAGATGAAAATGGCCCAGTGGTAAGAAATAGGGCCCATCTTGTAGCACGGGGCTACACACAGGTTGAGGGTATTGATTTCGATGAAACATTTGTACTTGTTGCTAGGCTGAAGCTATTCGTATATTACTTGCATATACTAACCATCACAATATTCTCTTATATCAAATGGATGTAAAAAGTGTTTTCCTCAATGGTAAGCTTGAGGAAGAAGTATATGTTGTTCAACCACCAGGTTTTGAGGATCCAAAGCATCTTGACAAAGTCTTCAGACTAAACAAGGCTCTCTATGGCCTCAAGCACGCCCCACGGGCTTGGTATGATACTCTGAAGTAATTCTTGAAGAAAAAGGGTTTCAAACCCAATTCACTTGACCCTACTCTTTTCACTAAGTCTTATGATGGTGCACTATTCATATGCCAAATATATGTTCATGATATTATCTTTAATTTGGTTGCACCAACAAGCATTCAGTGACAAATTTGCATACATGACACATGAAGAATATCATATGTCTATGATGGGAGAATTGAAATTCTTCCTTGGTCTTCTATTTCGTCAACAATCCAATGGCATCTTCCTTTCTCAAGACAAATATCTCAAAGATTGCATGAAGAAATTTAGCATGCAAGACTACAAATGCCTCGAAATTCCAATGCCTACTGATGGTCAACTCGGCACTGACAAAAATGGTAAAGATTTCGATCAGAAGCTATATCGCTCCATCATTAGTTTACTTCTTTACCTATGTGCATCTAGGACAAATATTATTCTTAGTGTTTTCTTGTGTGCCCGACTTCAAGTGACACCGAAGGAATCACACCACCAGGCTGTGAAACAAATACTTCAATATTTAGCTCACACACCAACGCTTGGATTATGGTATACCATGGGCTCATCTTTTGATCTAGCTGGATTTACTGATTCTGACTACGTCGGAGATCATGTGGATCGCAAGTCTACATCAGGCACATGCCATTTCCTCAAACGATCTCTTTTCTGTGATCCTTAAAGAAGCAGACTAGCATGGCACTTTCCATAGCTAAGGCTGAATACATTGGCGTTGATGCCTACTGCTCACAGTTGCTATGGATAAAGCAAACCCTCAAGGACTATGGCGTCAACGTGAAGAAAGTCCCTATCTTCTGTGACAACAAGAGTGTTATCAAGATTGCCCACAACCCAGTGCAACATTCCAAGATGAAGCATATTCAGATTCGTCACCATTTCTTCGTGATCATGTGCTGAAGGGAGACACTGTCATCGACCACATGAAAATTGAAGACCAGCTTGCCGATATCTTCACTAAGCCCCTCTATCCTCACCACAACAGAGGCTGCTAAAGAACATTTCATACTTAGATGTTGGTGGTTCATCTAGCAAGCTCCAGTATGGAATTTTGCATGCATCATAGAATTCTTCTAAGGGGACACTAAAGGTTCTATCATAAAGTCAAAATGAGACTCTAAATTCACAAGGAAGATATTTAAACTTTTTGGTGAACGATTCAGTAAGATGGTAATGCTGAGTGCAGTTATCTACGATGAAGGGAGCGAGCTCAGTGTTGTGAACATACTGATCAAATTCTTCCTTAATACCTGCTCCTACCATGAACTCATTGCACGGCCATAGGCACAATTTGGTATTGGCATCTCATGTCGAGCTTGCACTGACCTCAACATAAGACTGTCATGTCGAGCTCCCACTCGATGATGCCTCTGAGGACCCCCTCCTTGAAGAACTCCTAAACAGGTACATTTTTGTACGAACAAATTTTTGAAATTTTTGAGCCACAAAATGATGTCAACAAAACTTCACAAGATTGATAATAACTACTCATATGGATGCCTAGAGGCCAAATCAAGCATTCAAACTACTTGGAACTCAAAGAATTCAACATGCAAGCTCATTTACTTCAGCAGCAAGAGTAGCTAATTACTCAAAATACAAACCACTAGAACAAAAACTAGTTGGAGCAACAGAGGAGTCACATACCAACTAGCAATCCCCCAAAAAAATTCCAGAAATGGAGCTCCGAGCAAAGAGATCGAAATTCGTGGGTTTGAGAGCAAGAACACGAGAGATAGAGAGATGGTGTGATTTTTTTCTGGAGGTAGGTGACGTAGTGAGCTAAAGGGATAAGTGAGGGGGGCTTGTGGGGCCCACTACCCACTAGGGCGCGCTAGAGGGAGGTGGCACGTCTTGGTGCCTAGTGGGCACCTGGGGCACCCACCTGTGGTGTTTTTTGTATGAAAAATTCTTAAATATTCAGAAAAAATCGTGTCAAAAATTCGGGTCATTTTGAGCACTTTCATTTTTGGGCATTTTTTATTGCACGGAAAATCCAGAAAACGGGTTAAACATGGAATTTTATTGTATTTAACTAAAAATAATAGAAAATAAAAGTGGGTACAAAAGGTTGTGCCTACTAAATTGATCGACCACATGCCTCTCGAAAATAATCCATAATAAGGTTGATCAAGTCTTATTAACAACCACTTCCGATTAGCATGAACCTGAAGAACTTTCGTAAGACACTAAGTTACCTCAAGGGGGATAAGCATCTCCGCAACAATAAGTGTTTCATATTTATTTTTGACAGTAGGTAGAGGGAGTTGAAAACTTCCAATAGTAATTGTCGGAGATTTTTCAATAACATTAGTACCATTCACTTGAAATTGTTTCCTCGGGAAGTGCATTGTATGATCATTGCCATTAATATGAAAAGTGACCTTGCTTTTGTTGCAATCAATAACATCGCCTGCAGTGTTCAAAAAGGGTCTGCCAAGGATAATCGACATGTTGTTGTCCTCGGGCATATCAAGTATAACAAAGTTTGTTAGGATAGTAACATTTGCAACCACAACAGGCACATCCTCACAAACACCGATAGGTATGGCAGTTGATTTGTCAGCCATTTTCAATGATATTTCAGTGGGTGTGAGTTTATTCAAATCACATCTTTTGTATAAAGAGTAAGGCATAACACTAACACCAGCTCCTAAATCACATAAAGTAGTTTTGACACAACTTCTTTTGACGGAACATGGTATAGTTGGCATTCCTGGATCTCCTAATTTCTTAGGTACTCCATCCTTAGAAGAATAATTAGCAAGCATAGTGGAGATTTCAGCTTCAGGTATTTTCCTGATTTATACATGCCCCAATCATGACCTCTTGAAGGAAATTATCTTACAAAATTTTTATGCTCGGCTTTCTCATCATGATCAAACCATGCTTGACTCGTCTTTGACTGGCTCTTTTATGAAGAAAACTATTGAATTTAGGTGGGATGTTCTTGAAAGAATTAAATGCAACTCCGAAGATTGGGAACTCGACAAAGGTAATGAGTCAGGTATAACCCTTAAGTTCGATTGTGTAAATCTCGTATGGATACCGATGCTTTTCACAACTTTAGCACTAAATATGGACTTGACTCTGGATAGTAGCCTCTTTTTGTGAATCATTTGCTACTCATGTTGATCTTCCTAAGAATAAATGGTTTAAATTTCATCCACCTATTAAAGAAAAGACCGAAGAGCCAATTATAGTTAAAGAAGAGACTATCATTTACAATGTTGATCCAGTTGTGCCTATTGCTTATATTAAAAAACCACCTTTCTCTGTAAGGATAAAGGAACATCCTAAAGTTTCAACCATGATTAGAAAGGTAAAATTAGAGCACCTAGACCCTATGAACACATTAAAGTAGAACCTAGTATTGCTATGGTCAAAGATCTCTTGGCCTGACATGTTATTTATTTCTGTGATGAAGCTGCTAGAATTGCCAAACCAGATACTAAAGATAAATATAAGCCCGCATGATTGTTATCTCAGTTAAAATAGAAGATCATTGCTATCATGGTTCATGTGATTTGGGTGCTAGTGTGAGAGCTATCCCTTTTACTTTATATCAAAAAATTATGAATGATATTGCACCTGCTGAAATAGAAGATATTGATGTTACTATTAAACTTGCAAACAGAGACACCATTACACCATTTGATATTGTTAGAGATGTTGAAGTCTTGTGTGGAAACAAAAAATACCCTACTAATTTTCTAGTTCTTGGTTCTCCACAAGATGATTTTTGCCACATAATATTTGGTTGACCTTTCTTGAACACTGTTAATGCTAAGATAGATTGCAATAAAGAAAGTGTCAGTGTCAATTTTGGTGATGTGTCTCATGAGTTTAATTTCTCTAAGTTTCATAGACATCCTCATGATAAAGAATTGCCAAGTAAGGATGAAATAATTAGTCTTGCTTCTATTGCCGTACCTCCTACAGATCTGCTAGAACAATATTTGCCGGAACATGAAAATGATATGCACTTGCATGAAAGAAATGGAATAGGTAAAATATTCTTTGAGCACCAACCTATTCTTAAACACAATTTTCCTGTTGAAACTCTAGGAGGCCCTCCTCCACCTAAGGGTGATCCTATGTTTGAATTAAAACAACCACATGATACTTTGAAATATGCTTATCTTGATGAAAAGAAGATATATCATGTTATTATTAGTGCTAACCTTATAGAGCATGATGAAAAGAGATTACTAGAAACTCCGTGGAAGCACTGTGCTGCTATTGGATATACTGTTGATGATCTTATGGGCATCATTCCCACTCTTTGTCAGCAAAATATTAATATGGAACCCGATGCTAAACCTGTCATTGATCATCAACGACAATTGAATCCTAAGATGAAGGAAGTGGTAAGAACTGAAATACTAGAGCTTCTGGAAGCAGGTATAATCTATCCGTAGCTGATAGTAGATGGGTAAGTCCTGTTCATTCTGTCCCTAAGAAAGGAGGTATAATTGTTGTTCCTAATGACAAAAATGAACTTATTCCACAAAGAATTGTGACTAGCTATAGAATGGTAATTGGTTTCAAAAAATTAAACAAAGCCACTAGAAAAGATCATTACCCTTTGCCTTTTATTGATCAAATGTTAGAAAGATTTTCAAAGAATACGCACTTTTGCTTTCTTGATGGATATTCTGGCTTCTCTCAAATACATGTATCACAACCTGATCAATAGAAAACCACCTTTACTTGTCCTTTTGGAACTTATGCTTATAGCACTACAAAAAAATACACTTCCGTGATGATACGTGTTTTTCACAGTAGGTCACATTTTCTGTCATGCATGTACATCCATGACAAATTTATGACAGAATCAAGATAGTCATACCTGTGCTATCATAGAAGTGTTCCATGATATTACCAAAATTATCATCACGAAAGTGTCCACTTCCATGATGATAAATCACGCGTCACAGAAGTGCTTTCGTCAAGGGTGACCGACACATGGCATCCACCGTAATGGAATGCCGTTAAGCTATCGGGTCCGGTTTTGGCTGGAGGGAACATGTGTCAGCTCGCCGATGGGACAAATGTCATCCACTCATTGGACCCAAAGCGCTTATGATACGTCGACACGTGGCACAGCCCAACAGTGGCCCATTCCTGTGAAAAGGCCGGCCTGTTTGACTTGGTCAAAAGGTGGCGGGCCGGCCCACGGCAAGCTTGTTAACGGCCTGTTCGCATATAGCCCATTTACATCTCGCTAACCCAGGGCCCATTTACGGCCTATCCGAATTAGGCCCAGTAGCGTCATCTGGGCCATCCAATATAATTCCAGCCCATTTTAACTTTCGGCCCATGTATGGCCCATGACGTCTTTCGGCCCATATGAGGCCCTTAGTAAACCTTGGCCCATTAATGGCCCGTGGTAAAACTGGGCCGTAATGAACAGTGTATCACTTTATACCCATTAATGGCCCATTATACCGTTGGGCCGTTTCTAGCCCATGTTATCTTTCCAGCATTCGTTTACTTTCGGCCCGTTACTATCATTTTCTGCTTGTGGGCCAAATTCAGCCCGTGGATACAGTCGGCCCATTTGTGGCCCGTTAATACGTTGGGCCGTTTTCATAGCGTCATCAAATACGACCGATTAACAACGGCCCATTATGGTCAGCCCATGAACGGACGATTTCAACTCTAGCCCATTTACGTCCATAATGTGGTCTGTTATTGGCCCATGTTTGGCCAACCGATCATACGGGCCGTAGAAGGCCCATTGTATCTATGGCCCGTATAAGGCCCGTTGTTTCTATGCCCCGTAGAAGGCCCATTGTTTCTACGACCCTTAGAAGGCCCATTGTTTCTACGGCCCGTAGGAGGCCCATTTTAACTATAGTAAATATGTAGCACATGGTTAATGTGGTCTAGTTTTAAAAAATAGGCTATTGCGGCCACTAGCAAATCGTGGAAAAAGAACTGCACTATCTACAACAAAACAAATAAACAAGATAATAAGGAAATAAATAGGCAAGCAACTTACACTAGGATATCACAGCTATTACACATATTACATCCACTTGGCATCAAAGTTCGCCAACAGTGCAAATATAGGGAACAAAGCAGCATATAAACGCCGCAGCAAAATAAGTCCAGAACTGAAACCACTTCAGAAGAGCTCAAGAAACAATATCCTGGGTACCCATAATGCCGGCAAGATGCTTAGCAAGCTTATTAACTTTCTCTTGTTTGGCGCTTAAATCCTCCAGCACTTGCTGTTGCACCAGAAAGTATGCATCTGAATTCTATAGGGACTTCCTCAGTCCTTCGGCTTCCTGTCGCATAACATCTGATCGATGTCTTTCAACTTGAAGTTGAGACTCAAGAAGCCAAACTGATTCAGGCAGCGAGTTCGAAGAGCTGGTGGCATGAGTAGTAGCCAGTAACTCGAACACTACATCAGGACAGGACTTTGGGATTGTCTCAGTGTCTTCAATATAGTTTTTATCAGCTTTCTTGGAGACCAACAGGGATGTCTCACTATCTTGAACCTTATCTTCATTACTTCCTGTACCACTGCATAACGGGGTACTCTTCTCCAATATTTTATCTGCATTCTAAAAGAGAAACAAACAAACACATCATAGGTTTACAATGTAGTATATGAAACTCGTTTTGGTAAACCAGTTCAGTAGTAAGGTGGACATGATAACAGCATGAAACAAACATATATCTATGTAGTATGGTCACTGTATGGTCTATATCATTCTAGTTTATATTGCCAAATCAAGATAGATACAGTTTGAATCATATCTATTTAAGACAAAGCGGCTTAGACAGAATATAAGTGTGGGAAACTACATAGCAATAACAACACTTGTAAGGTGCATGGCATGAGAATATAACTGTTTATTCAATTGAAACTGAAATCAACATAGAGCAAGTTACAAAATCAAACACGTTAAAGAAACAGGTTTAAAACATACCTATTGCGCCATTGAAGTTTCAATTGCATCCTTCAAATTTGAAATTAGTTGGTATGAGTAAATACAGTGATGCAAGAGTAAAGTAGTATGAACCATAGCTACGGAACCTGACCTGAGAACAATTCTTCTTCTGCTTTAAGCGTTGACTTGGGGTTCGGAATGGTGGTCCTCGTGCTTTGGGCACTACAGTTGCCTTACTAACTACTCATGTTTGGGTGCTCTGTGGTGGAGAAGGTGCTGTGTCAACGGGAACTGGGTTACTATCTACTGGGGTTGGGGTTAGAAGGGGTGTAGCCGGTTCTCTGTCCAACTGGGTAGCGGTACAATCTGCGTGAGTCTAGGTTATGTGTGGTGGGGCTGGTTCTTGGGCAAGTACAACCGTGGTTCTATCTCCATCGACAGGTAGCACGATCTTTTCTGAAGACTGTGTTTTTACTCCCACAGATACTGCCATCACCCCCTCCAATTGAAATGGCTGATAAACAAGAAAAGCGATTGAATGTACAGACATTGTAAGATAGACATGTGCAATGGATAGTAGGGAAGAAAACAGGGCATGCAATAATTCACATTTATGTTGTCTAACCAAACAGAATAGCAGGACATAATTTCACATATATGATGGCTAATTAAATCGGATAGCATGACACAATTTCACATGTATGATGGCTAACTAAACATGATAGAATGACATACTTCAAAATATGATGACTATGTAAATAGGATAACATGATATAACTATACGACGTGTCTATTAAAGTGGTTGGCATGCCATAAATCACAAACATGCCGTCGATGGAAACATGATGACATGATATAATTTATGGATAGAATAACATAATTCAAAATATGATGACTATGTGAACAGGATGAGATGATATAACTATATTATGTCTTTAGAAAATGGGTTGGCATGCCATAATTTAGATACATGCTGTCTATGTAAACATCATGGCATGATATAATTCAAATATATGATTTATATACTAAGGAAGTGAGCAGAGGGCAATCACATATATGATGTGTCAACTAAGGAGATGGCATTCAATATCATGTATATGATGTAAAAACTAAGCATTGCAATACAACATATGTATGATATGAGTAATATAACGCTACCAAGTTTGAGCATACACGTCAGGGGGATAATAGGACTGGTCATCTGCCTCTGAATCCTCCTGTGAAGAGTTATCTGTAACCAGCAAGATATCTGCTTCACCAGGTAGCATTGTCTGCTCTGAAGACCTTGTTTTCACTCCATATTTCTCCATCACCAATTCAAATGGATGATCCACAGGAAGAGCAGTTGAATATACAAAAAGAAGGATGGCATGCTATAATTCACATATATGACGCTTGGCTAAACATCATGGCATTGCATAATTCACATATATAATGCCTTGCAACAAGATAGCATTGCATAATTCACATATATAATGTCTTGCAACAAGATGGCATTGCATAATTCACATATATGGTAATTAGACACTAAATAGGTGGCATTCACACAAAGCATGTCTAAACTAAGCAAATGACATAGCAATGCAAGATACCATACGCATGATATGAGCATCATAACCCTGCCAAGTTAGAGCATGCACCTCGGGGGGGGGGGGATAGGACTGGTCATCTGTCTCTGAATCCTCCTCTGAGGACCTATCTGTAACCAGCAAGACATGCGCTTCGTCAGATAGCATTGTCTGCTCTGATGACCTTGTTTCCACTCCAGATTTTTCCATGACTGTGCCAAATGGCTGATGCACAGGAAGAGTAATTGAATGTACTAAAATTGTTGACAAATTTAACAAGTAATAAAAAAAATGATGTCATGATATAATTCACATGTAAGATGACTAGCTAACCAGGGTGGCATTGCAAAATTCACATATATGATGCCTGGCTAAACAACATGGCATTGCATGATTCACATATATAATAAAGAAACTAAACAGATGGCATTTACACAAAGCATGTCTAAACTAAGCAGATGACATCTTTGATGTATACAGTAAGCAATGCAAGGCGCCATATGCATGATATTACCAACATCAGCATGCCAAGTTAGAGCGAAGACCTCATGGGGTAAATAGGAGTGGTCTTCTGCTTCTGAATCCCCCTCAGAAAAGTTATCTTCCTCTTGATTATGATCCGAAATGGGTGGAGGGGGGCTGCCTTTGCGCGCACCATGGAGCGACGTCTGCATGAAATTTTAGTGCCACGCAAGGCTCATCTCTTTTGCTCTACATGTTCAGTTCCATTGTGTACAATAACTGACATGCATAGGAATAAAACATAGTGAGATTATGTAAGGAGTGCATGCACAAATCCAGAGTGATGGTAGCAAACTATGGATAGACCCAAAACAAATGATAGCAGGCAGATAATAGCTTTGGTTAAAAAATACAGATAATGGCTCCTTTAATGTTTGTTTGCACCCAACATGAAACTCATAGTAGACACCCGAGATTAACCAGATAGTAGATAGATAGTACTGATTGCTGCCCCAATATGTACCCCACAAACATTTTAAGACTCAAGTTTCAACATAAGTTTGGACCTGTGTCGGAGTCTAATAGGTGAACACTACGATAAAGTAGCATGTCATCATATTAAGCGATGCATAGCATAAGTAGACACGGAAGAGTGCGACCTCTCTTGCGGACCCGTGTAGTCCTCAAGGTCATCTGCTCAGTTGATGATGGTAATGCAGTTGTCGTGTCTGCCGGCGGCAGGGAAGAAGATCTGAGGCGGCGAAAGACAGTCTGGAGAGTAGATCCCTGCTGTGGTGAACCCTTCCGTCGTTGGACCAGCTGAGCTGGGGTGGAACACAACACCGCAGGAGCAGGACAAACCACACAAGGTTTTCTTTGACACATATCTGTAACAGAAGTAATTGTGTAAGGGCTTGTTTGAATTTGAGGATTCTAACAACGCAGGGATAGGAAATAGACAGGAATAGGATAGGAATGCACGTGCAAAATAGAGATTTTAAAAACATAGGATTTCTGTCAATCTGGGTGTTTGGTTCACAAGAATTGGAAGATCACAGGATGCAAAGAAGCATGTTGAGATTAAGTAAAACCACAAGAAGTGTACAACCTCTTTGGCAAAGCCATGTCGATCTCAGCATGATTGGGTTGGCCGGTGAGGATGCTCCAGCTGACTTGGCTGTCGGAGGAGGGGAAGAAGATCTTAGGCGTCTGGAGATGGAGCCCGAGGTACTGCTCCGCTGTGATGGAGGGTTTCATCGTTGGAGCAACTCCAGTGAGTTGTACGACGCCTTGGCTGAAGCAGGACAAGCGAGACAACGTTAACCTGGGTGGAATTCTAATAGCATCTCCAATAGATGACGTAAAATACATAACCACAAAGTGCTAGATGTATACATCAGCCGCTCATCTCTGAACTTAACTATCGAAACTGAATTTAACTATCAAAACTAAACTTAACTGTCGAAACTAAATTTTGTTGTCGAACTGAATTTTAGTATTGAAACTGAACGCACTAGAGGTGAGGCTACAAATCAGTCGACTGACTTTTTCATCTCTGGTCAGTCGATTTTGCAGCCGTTGGATACGAAATCAAGGGCTTGCAGTTCATCTTCAACCTCCACCCCATGAGCCGCCAGCCACCACCGGCCGGCAGTGCACCGTCCCGCTCGCCCCGAAAACACTCCCCACCACTGGCCCGCCGCTGCCCCGACCATCCCTGTAGGCCCCCCCATGCTGGGCTTTTTCTTCGGCGATCCCCACGCCACCGCCCCACCACCACCGGCGACCACCGCCCCACCCTGAACCCTAAGATAGGTAGTGGGGTACCTCTCCGACGAGCCCTCCTCCCTGCTGCGGCTGGTTCTTCCTTAACTTTGGCGACCCCCCCACTTCCCTTAAAATTGACTGACCCAAAAGTCGATTCAGTCGGCTGAAGTGTAGCTAAATCGGAGCAGCATCGCAAGCAAGAGCAAGAGCACATGTGACGCCCCCGATTTGACCGTACACTAATCATACACGCAAACGTGTACGATCAAGATATCTGAGTATAGACATAAGTTAAACAAGTTTGCCTTAAGAAGGCTAGCACAAACTGGGATACAGATCGGAAGAGGCGCAGGCCTCCTGCCTGGGATCCTCCCAAACCACTCCTGGTCGTCGTCAGCGGGCTGCAAGTAGTAGTAGGCACCTCCCGAGTAGTAGTAGTCGTCATCGACTGTGGCGTCTGGCTCCTGGGCTCCAATGTCTGGTCGCGACAATCGGGTATAGAAAGGGGAAAAGAGGGAGCAAAGCAACCGTGAGTACTCATCCAAAGTACTCGCAAGCAAGGAGCTACACTACATATGTATGCATTTGTATCAATTGGAATAAGGGTATCATATGTGGACTGAACTACAGAATGCCGGAATAAGTGGGGGATAACTAGTCCTGTCGAAGACTATGCTTCTGGTAACCTCCATCTTGCAGCAGGAGAAGAGAGTAGAAGGTAAGTTCACCAAGTAGCATCGCATAGCATAATCCTACCCGGCGATCCTCTCCATGTCGCCCTGTTAGAGAGCGATCACTGGGTTGTATCTGGCACTTGGAAGGGTGTGTTTTATTAAGTATCTGGTTCTAGTTGTCATAAGGTCAAGGTACAACTCCAAGTCGTCTTGTTACCGAAGATCACGGCTATTCGAATAGATTAACTTCCCTGCAGGGGTGCACCACATAATCCAACATGCTCGATCCCATTTGGCCGGACACACTTTTCTGGGTCATGCCTGGCCTCGGAAGATCAACACGTCACAACCCTACCTAGGCACAACAGAGAGGTCAGCACGCCGGTATAAATCCTATGGCGTAGGGGTCTGGGCCCATCGCCCATTGCACACCTGCATGTTGCGTACGCGGCCGGAGAGCAAACCTAGCAACCTCCATTACAAAGGAAGTTGCGTTACGCGGTCCAACCCGGCACGCGCCACTCAGTCGCTGACGTCACGAAGGCTTCGACTGATACCATGACGTCGAGTGCCCATAACTGTCCCCGCGTAGATGGTTAGTGCGTATAGGCCAGTAGCCAGACTCAAATCAAATACCCAGATCTCGTTAAGCGTGTTATTTTGAAGTAACCGCGAACGCCGACCAGGGCCAGGCCCACCTCTCTCCTAGGTGGTCTCAACCTGCCCTGTCGCTCTGCCTCAAAGTAACAGTCAGGGGCCGTCGAGAACCCAGGCCCACCTCTACCGGGATGGAGCCACCTGCCCCTTCAGCCCCCATCACCGAATAGTATCATAAGTAATGTAACAGTATAAAGTATATAGCATATGCCCGTGATCACCTCCCGAAGTGATCACGACCCAATAGTATAGCATGGCAGACGGACAAGAGTCTAGGGCCACTGATGGAACTCTAGCATCCTATACTAAGCAGTAGGATAGCAGGTAAAGGTAACAACAGTAGTAGCAAGGACAGGCTATGCAGCAGTATAGGATTAACTGAAAGCAGTAACATGCTACACTACTCTAATGCAAGAAGTATAGAGAAGAGTAGGCGATATCTGGTGATCAAGGGGGGGCTTGCCTGGTTGCTCTGGCGAGAGAGAGGGGTCGTCAACACCGTAGTCGTACTGGGTAGTAGCAGCGTCGGTCTCGGTGTGTAGCGAGAGAAGAGGGGGAAGAAACAATAAATATTTAATCAAACAGATGCATAGAGATGCATGACATGACAAGTATCGGTGCTAGGGGTGCCCTAACGTGATATGAGGTGGTACCGGTGAAGGGGGGAAACATCCGGGAAAATATCCCTGGTGTTTCGCGTTTTCGGACAAATGAACCAGAGGGGGAAAATTGCGTGTTCGGTATGCTAGGGATGTGTGGCGGACGAACGGGTTGCGTATACGGATTCGTCTCGTCGTTCTAAGCAACTTTCATGTACAAAGTATTTTCATCCGAGTTACGGATTATTTTATATGATTTTTCAAAGTTTTAACAATTTTCTGGATATTTTATTAATTCGAATTTAAAACAGTAAAATACTTTTGTCACCTAGTGTAGTGCCAGCCGGTGTATGACAGGTAGGGTCAGGGGGTTTGGTTTACTGTTGACTAGGTCAATGATTGACTAGTCAACAGGGTCAATGGGCCCACTTGTAAGTGTAACATGTGTTAACATTATTTTAGATAAACAATTTACCTATTGGGGCCACATGTAATAGATTCAAAGCATATGTGTGTTAGTAATAAAGGGGATTAGTCCTCTAACTAATCTGGGCCGGCCTCATCCATAGAACCAGCCGGCCACTTGATGTGCTCTCTCGGACACATGGCCATGGCGGCAATGGTCAGCAAGCAACAGCAACGCAACGGTGGAAGCACCAAGTGATTGCACTATGCAGCGGTGGCTTGAGCAGTAGGAGCAACATCACGAAGCAGCGGCAGTAGCGGCACGAAGTAGCAGCAGTGGCAGCACCGCAGGCAGCAGTAGGCAGAGTAGCGCGCGGCCCCAGCGACGCAAGCAAAGGTGCAGCGGCTAGCCAAAGCTTGGGCGGCGCCGGCGCGGGGCGCGGCCAAGGCACGACCAGGGGCGCGAGCGCGCGTGCCGCGCGCGGACGAGGTATTCATGGGGTGGCTCAGGAAGCAGCAGGAGTGCGTGCGGCGTCAGGTGGCACACACACACATATGTACGCGTACGCGCGAGCTCAGATGGGCTCGGGGATGGCAAAGAGCGACGAATCAAGGCGAAGTAAAGGGGGATCCGGAGGAGAAGCTCACCATGAATCCATTGGCACGCCCGGGGAGGGTCGGGGTGGAACGGAGATGCAGTGGTGATGGCGAGACGGCGACGGCCGGACGAAGAAGACGAAGACCGCGTCGGCTACGCAGCTCCCCGCCTCGTTCCAATGCCCTGAACAGACGCGGTAGAGCGCGGCGAACCTCCAGGATGTGCTCCCAGATGCCGGAGAGGCCGGTGGACGCGTCAACGATGGCGAGGCAGCGGTGACCGCAGGAGCCCGCGAGCTCAAAATCGAGCCAGAGGAGAGGGGGCGATGGGGATCGAGGGGGGAATGAACGAGGGCGAGCTAGGGTTTCTGGGGGACGCCTTTGTAGGCCGAGGGAGGGTGCGGGCCGGCACGTGGCCCTGGCACCATGGATGGCCGGCACGCATGGCTCTGCCTCTCCCCTGCGAGAGGTAGGGGAAAAGGCCGGCCAGCTGGGCTGGGCCTTGTACAGTGTTAGTACTGGGCTTAAGTGAACAAGGGGGATTTCTCCTTTTCTTTTCTATTTCTTTATCTTTTTTCTATTTTCCGATTTAGCTATTGTTTTTCTAAATAGTTTAGTGATCAAATGAATTTTGTTAATTATGAAACTTTGCACATAAATGATATGAAATATTCTAGGGTTGCACAAAAAGTAATGAGGGCATTCACAATTTATTTGATTTTCGGTTTGAATTTAAATGTGTTGAACAGGTGCTATTGGGTTTGTTTTAAATACTTTAGGGGCATTTTAACAACTCAAATAATGTTTGTTTATACATGTAAATTATACAGTGATTATTTTCAACCCAACGAACATTTTTTTGTTTTACCGTTTAAAGAAATATTATTTTGACTTGAAATTTAAATTTGAATTTGACTTTGATTTTTATTAAGTGGCAACGTGCATAGTAATCATGATGACATGCCCACCATTAGGGGGTATTACTGTAGCATGATTCTCGTGGTGTTACAAATCTCCTCCACTACAAGAAATCTCGTCCCGAGATTTAAGAGGGGGCGCAAGGGGGAAGGGATTTGGTTACGAAATTCTAACGAGTCTTCTCGGTCTTGGTTGCTCCTCTCGAAGAAGTCGATCCATTACATTGACATCTTCATTTGTCTGCATCAATGCCTCATGATGAAGTTGTCGTCCTTTCTTCGAGATCTCCATCGTACTTACAGAAAAGATAAGGGGGGAAGACTCGGGAAGGACATAGCTCCACACACGTTAGGTACTTGGGGGCTATCTTAGTGAACATCTCTTAGTTGAAATTCAAGAAACTCACCGAGAGCATGGTAGAAAGGCGCAATTAGAAATTTCAAGCGGATAGGCAATCGTTCGTTGGCTCAAACAAAGTGTGCAAGGGTTTTAGCACAACGGGAATAATTATTATGTCTGATACCAGAATTGATGATCTCTTGGAAGGGGGCTCGTGAATTACGTATGAAGCCAAACGCGAAGAATAACTTTTAGAAACTAGGGCATACAGGAGAGTCAGGTTTCGATCCTGTGGACCTGTGGGTTATGGACCCACCATGTGGGTTAAAAGTAGGAAGGGCGGTGACGTCTTGCACAGTCATGTAAGCAGGGCATGTCAGAGGATAGCCTGTCATTATCGGCAACAACATCGGTACCAAGGGCGAGGGACGAAGAGAACCATTTTCCTGCTCGTTGTATGAGGCGGACCAATAGGCAAAGTTCTCGTCCATCGGTAGTTCCTGGAATGTCATCAACAATGGTAACAGGTTCTTACTAACAGATTTGTACACCGAGGTGCTTACAAAAGCAGTGACTTATTACTGCTTAGATCATATAAACCTCAAGAAGGTTAAACAAAACAATGGAAAGGAAAATGTGATTATCAGATTAAACATAAAAATGGAAAGGAAAAATGTGTGTAAACACATATTTCATGGTATATCCTTCCCAAGGACAAGAAGAGCATGATATCCATGACAGGATAGAAATAGATAACCATTTAGGTAAGGGGGGGGGCATCATGATATTGCCCATACAACAGTGTTTGGGGTAATTGAGCAAGAAACATTTAGCATTGGGCTTCAAATGTTTTTGTTGAAAATCATAGTACCACAGACATGCTTCGAGATAGCATTGACATGGTCTTCCAGCAAAGGTCGGGCTTTGGATACTCAAAGGATCCATCAGGAACAACTTATAAAATAAGTCTTACGATCTCCTCATGAAAGAATCGCTAAGCTTTCTAAAAAGGAAACTATAACAATAGGTCCTCCGGCCAGGTGTGCTGGGCATGACATCATTTTACCGGGTCATATAAAGACCAATGTTATGACTCTTGGAAAATGTCCCAACCATCATATCTCACCGAGATTCAGATCTGATTGGTGTCAGGGTATCACAGACCCAGGATGTCTGAGATAGAAAAGGTCGCAATTGACGAGATGACATTATAAGATTCTCGGGCAATGAACTATGGAAGCATGTTCTGAAACAAGAGTTCTACATTAAAACCAATGAGAGGATGAAAAGATGGCTGATGGACTCAGCAACAATTCATCCAGGTTTCCAAAAAGACGGATTCCCACAATTATGAGAACAAGGAGAAAACATTTGTCAGATCAAATGTTATATTGATGTATGCTCGAGGAAAACATACGCAGTTAAACATTGGTTGAAAGGTGCATGCGATATATGGGTTTAGGTAGCATGATCAATGCTAGAATGGTGATTCAATAAATAATAGACTAAGAAGGAACTGTCGACCATTAACTCCAAAGCAATAGGATTGCTAGAAGTTTTGAAGTCGCACATCATAGTTCAATTGTCGGCTTTCCGGGTAGAAACAACATGGGACCAAGGAAAGAACGGGTATGGCAAAAGGTATCACCTGTATCAAGAATTCTTAACAGGTGGTGAAATTCTCACGACATTCTTGACATAAAAGATGGTAATACTCCAAGGTAAAGAAGAACAAATGCTGGACAGCAAGGATCTCAGGTATAACACAAAACACGAACATGTTTGTGTTGAACGGAAGGAAAACAGGTGGTCGATGATAACACAAATCATTGAGGGCAAGGATGGTATTTCCCATCATGAATTCAACTGATATCCAAGAAGGAGTCAAGATGTTGATGATGATCACGACAAATTTTGTCGAGATATTTCCTGAAGATGTAATCGATCAGCGAGGATTTCAAGTCAAAGGAATAATGAAAAAAGAGGTTATGGAACCACAGTTAAGACACAAACTCGAACTCAAGGTTGATGTTTAAGGTGAAACGGTATGACGAGGAAATTCGACGTAAGCTTAGGTATCGTCGTAAATTGATGCTCCGAGAATAAGGACCAGGTAGCACAATTAAAATCATCACGACAATGATATAGCCAAATATGCTAGGAATGGCGTGACCGGGTACAAACTCGTACTTAAAGAAGATCACTGAAGAGTTGTTGAACCGTAGTGCAGACTCAGTTCAGTTATTGGTGTCTTTGAGTGTTTAATGACTCAGAGCCCATGAAAAATTGGAACTAGTGGGATGAAGAGCTCATAAGAAGCTATGCAGTTCCATGATAATCTCGAGATACCAGGGGGTAATTATTTTTAGGAGCAGCTTCCATGATAAGTTATACATTGTGTCCATGGGTATGAACGCAAGGTTCAAGGTTGACTCCCACTTCTTCAATGTATAACCTTCCATTCACTTCTCGCTTTGATAAAGGCATTAGTGTTGAAAGTTTTACCTGGTGAAATACCAGATGAGTATGACTCGTGAAAACTTCCGAGTTCACACAAATAAAGGAAGGCATAGGTTCAACCCGTCAGGGTATCGTGGAAACATATACCACAAGCTTCAATAGTAAATAACACAAGCTCGATAGTAGAGCATGGTTGACAAAAATAGAGGATACTATTTACCTAAGGCATTATGTATCAGGGAAAGAACTTCTCGAGGTTTTTGTATACGAAGGACGCTATCAGATGGTATTTCAACAAATGATCCGACGGTCCATAGTGGAGCTGATGTGAGCATCGGCACACAACCAGAGGAAGAAACAATGCGAAGGCATTGGATTATAGAAGCAAATAACTAATTCAAAGTTTAATTGCCAAGGAATTATGATTTCTAAATCAAGGGATCAGAAGCAAATGCTCTGATTTAGGATGGATAAGCTGAGCTGGCTTAGGGGTACAATCGACGGGAATTTGATTGGTCGAGAACCAGCTCCAGTTAAAAATGACGGCTGAGCCGGAAGGATGAATTATAGGATCTGATTGAGGATTGCGAGCATTCGCAACATATTGAATCAACATACTCAAAATGATAATGACAAAGGATGTCAATAAGATTACTAGACTTATGGGATTAACCATAATGCAAGTAAGCAAGAATTTCAAGAGCAAAAGGCTCCTGAGGATTTTCGGAAGATCGAATGGTATTTTGAAGACTTTTGTGAATTGCTTGAATCAACTGGGGATGAGCAGATACTCGACAAGTGTGAGGATTTATCCGTAGGGGTATTCACGTGACAAAGAACTGCAAGTCGGTAGGCACCAAGTATTCATCTGGAGTAAGGGGCTCTCCGGGTGGAAGTAGTTACGAGAACCTAGAGTCGGCGTTAGTAAAAATCATTTAACCCGAATAGAAAAGAGATCAGAGTCCTAGAGTATAGGTCGAGGAATAAAAGATCCTAACACCACCCAGATGTCGACGTGGGCCCGTAAGACACACACAACCATGTAAGTAAAAGTTTTGTAATGACTAGACTCAACTTCGGCAAAGGAGTGTGGAAGGGGGATTCCTACAGGCAGTCGGCTTTGATACCATCTTGTGATGCCCCTGATTTGACCGTACACTAATCATAGACGCAAACGTGTACGATCAAGATCAGGGACTCACGGGAAGATATCACAACACAACTCTACAAATAAAATAAGTCATACAAGCATCATATTACAAGCCAGGGGCCTCGAGGGCTCGAATAAAAGAGCTCGATCATAGACAAGTCAGCGGAACCAACAATATCTGAGTACAGACATAAGTTAAACAAGTTTGCCTTAAGAAGGCTAGCACAAACTGGGATACAGATCGGAAGAGGCGCATGCCTCCTGCCTGGGATCCTCCCAAACCACTCCTGGTCGTCGTCAGCGGGCTGCAAGTAGTAGTAGGCACCTCCCGAGTAGTAGTAGTCATCATCGACAGTGGCGTCTAGCTCTTGGGCTCCAACGTCTGGTCGCAACAATCGGGTATAGAAAGGGGAAAAGAGGGAGCAAAGCAACAATGAGTACTCATCGAAAATACTCACAAGCAAGGAGCTACACTACATATGTATGCATTGGTATCAATTGGAATATATATGGGTATCTGTAGGATCGAAAGTATGTCTAGAGGGGGGGGGTGATTAGACTACTTGACCAATTAAAAACTTAGCCTTTTCCCAATTTTAGTTCTTGGCAGATTTTAGCTATCTTAGAGCAAGTCAAGCAATCATCACACAATTCAAGCAAGCATGCAAAGAGTTTATTGGCAGCGGAAAGTAAAGCATGCAACTTGCAAGAATGTAAAGGGAAGGGTTTGGAGGATTCAACCGCAATTGGAGACACGGATGTTTTCCCGTGGTTCGGATAGGTGGTGCTATCCTACATCCACGTTGATGGAGACTTCAACCCACGGAGGGTAACGGTTGCGCGAGTCCACGGAGGGCTCCACCCACGAAGGGTCCACGAAGAAGCAACCTTGTCTATTCCACCATGGCCATCGCCCACGAAGGACTTGCCTCACTAGCGGTAGATCTTCATGAAGTAGGCGATCTCCTTGCCCTTACAAACTCCTTGGTTCAACTCCACAATCTTGTCGGAGGCTCCCAAGTGACACCTAGCCAATCTAGGAGACACCACTCCCCAAGAAGTAACAAATGGTGTGTTGATGATGAACTCCTTGCTCTTGTGCTTCAAATGATAGTCTCCCCAACACTCAACTCTCTCTCATAGGATTTGGATCTGGTGGAAAGAAGATTTGAGTGGAAAGCAACTTGGGGAAGGCTAGAGATCAAGATTCATATGGTAGGAATGGAATGTCTTGGTCTCAACACATGAGTAGGTGGTTCTTTCTCAGAACATATGAGTAGGAATGGTGTATGTGTTCTGATGGCTCTCTCTTTGAATGAAGAGGAGGTGGAGGGGTATATATAGCCTCCACACAAAATCCAACCATTACACACAATCTACCAATCTCGGTGGGACCGAATCAGAAAACTCGGTCTGACCGAAATAGTAAACCTAGTGACCGTTAGGAATTTCGGTGGGACTGAGATGTAACTCGGTAGGACCGATTTGGTTAGGGTTTGGGCATAACGTGATCTCGGTGAGACCGATCGCACAAACTCGGTGAGACCGAGTTCGGCAATTAGCTAACCAGAGAGTTGGTCAGGCAAACTCGGTGGGACCGACTTGCTCTTTCGGTGAGACCGAAAAGTTACAAGAAGGAAACATAGAGTTTACCTTGCATTCTCGGTGGGACCGATTCTCTCTTCCGGTGAGACCGAAAAGTTACGAAAGGTAAACAGAGAGTTTGCAAGCCCATCTCCATGAGACCAAGATCCTTATCGGTAGGACCGAATTGCTAGGGTTTGGCAGTGGCAAATGACAAGTGAAACTCGGTGGTGCCGGATTGACAGAATCGGTATGACCGAGTTTGGCTTAGGGTTTAGGTCATTTGTGGATATGGAAAGGTGGTTGAGGATTTTGGAGCATATCACTAAGCACATAAAGCAAGAGGCTCATTAAGCAACACCTCATCCCTCCTTGATAGTATTGGCCTTTCCTAAAGACTCAATGTGATCTTGGATCACTGAAATATAAAATGAAGAGTCTTGAACTTTTGAGCTTGAGCCAATTCTTTGTCCTTAGCATTTTGAGGGTTCCACTTTCACATCCATGCCATGCCAATCATTGAGCTTTCCTGAAATAATCATCTTGGAATAGCATTAGCTCAATGAGCTATATGTTGTTATGAATTACCAAAACCACCTAGGGATAGTGTAACGCCCCAAGACCGGAGCTTCAGATGCCTTCCAGGGTTTCCGGGTTTCGTCATGTGATTTGTTTGGTTCATCGTTTTTCATCTTTGCATCATGTGCATTTGCATCATGTCATCATGCCATCATGTCATAAATCTTTTGCATCTCAACTAAATAAATCATATGGATCTTCGGTCCATTTAAATTGAGGGAATTCACATGGTGAGTTCTCTTTATAATATATCCTCCCGATATTAGTGGAGCTATTATAAAATAATCCATTCTTTGGAATCACCATAACACACTTGCAAAATCCCAATGCCTTTTATTATTTCAATTCTTGGCCTCTAACTTTGCCATATATCCTTTCGTCATTTTCCGGAGCCCCACCTAAGTTCTCAACATTTTTGGAAACTCCTAGAACCTAGTCCTAGTTCAAACCCATTTGAATTAAATTCAAATGAGTTTGAATTTACATCTTCCAATCTTGGCCTTTTCTATTTTCTCGGAACAAGTGTATTTTTGTGAGTTCGGGAAAATTATCCCCCTGTCCAAAATCTTTTCCTAACCTCTCTTTATTTTCCTCTCTTTTTCGGTCGTTTCTGCTAAAGTAATATGAGAGAGAGAGTGGGGGGAAGTCAGCCCAGCTGGGCCTCCCAGCCATCTGCGCCTAGGCCCATTTGGCCCAAGGCCATCCCGCAGCCTACTGCTCTAACCCTAACCGATCGCTACCTCTTTTACCTCGATCCCTCTCCCTTCCCTCATTCTCTTTCCTCGCGCCGCCAGGAACCGCTGCCCGATCCCATCCTCCTCCCACGATCCCATCTTTTCCCCTCCAGTGTCGCGCTCGACCCCGCTCTCCTTCTCGATCTCCATCTTCCTCCTCCCGATGGTGCCGGACCGGCCTCCCGCGCACGCGTAGAGGGACGGCACTCTTGCCTCGTCCCCAGCCGCCTCTCCCCTGCTCCTTCCGCGTGCCTGCCGCCGCTGCCTTCTTCCGGCGTCGCTGGAGCCGACCATGGAGCCATGAACCGTCACAGTCAACGACTAGCGCCACCGCGATCAATCCCCATCATCGCCAGCGCGCCCCCATCGCCCGGTCGCCGGACCCCGTCTCGACCCGTCAAGCCCTGCCTCGGGCATGGCAATATGCTTCTCCACCGGCGCCGTCCTTCCCCGTCGCCTGGGTATGCCCCCACCTCGTCCTCCGGTGGGGGTGCTCCAAGATCGCAGCCGCTACTACAGTTCGTAGTGCCTCTGCCTCCTCGACATGCCCCCTCGCAAACCTCCCTATGGCATCGCGCACCTGACGCCCATGGCCTCTCCAGTCTCCAGAAGCTCCGCCTCCTTTGCTCCGGGCCCAGGCCTATGCCGTCCACTTTGTCCTGCTGCTGCTCTTCTCATGTTGCGCCGCCGTCGACCCCCTGTTGTTGTAGGACCCTCCTCATCATGCACCGTCGCCATTTTGTCTCATCTCGGTCAAAACCGAGACCGCCTAGTACCCGATGACTTAGATTTCGCCAAGTACCACGACGCCCGGAGCTCTCGGATCCGTCAAGTTCGACTACCACACCGGAACGCCAAGTACATGGATATGCCAAGTACCCCTTCGAGTTGACGAGACCGGCAAGTTCGAAGACCCCAAGTACCCCTTCGAAACGTGTACCATTACCGTCGACCCCAAAGCCCTCGGATTCATCAAGTCCGAAGGTGCAAGTACCACTCCGAACCATGTACGACGACCGTCGCCGAAGACCCGTGTAACGTGAACGTGAACGACTACCGTCGCGAGTACCTCTACGTCGTCATGTACCCCTACTTCCACTACCATCGCGAGAACGACTACTTCCCCTCCGAACTGATTCACTTCGAAATGCACGCTTCGAAGGTATAACCCCGAGACGACCTTCCGAGAACGTATGTTGTGTGATGTATGAGATGAACCGCGTGTTTGCACCGTTTGCGATTGTTCGTTGCGATGCTCGCTCTTTTGTCATGCCACCATCTTGTGGGAACCCGGTAACCGGGATCACCCCACCATCTTTTGCACGCTCCCGCCACACTTTCTTTTGCACCGACGTTCTTAATGAGTTGTCGGAACCAGAACGTTGCAGTGGCACCGTTTCGTTATCGTCACCGTGGCACCCCTTTCTTTCTACTACGGTGACAAATGCTTTCTAATGCTCTTGTCAACTTTTAATAAATATTGCATAAACTTGTTCATGTCATCCGCATCATGATAACAACAATTAAAATGTTTAAATTGATGTTTGGTTAAATTTGCTTAAATGCCATGTTAAAATGCTTTAATTCAGATCTAATTAACCGTTACTCGGATTTTATTAATTTATATATGTAAATGGGGTAGAAAAATGCCTAGTTTAACATGGTGACCTTTATTTGCATGTTAAACAACTCTAAAATTGTGTTTAGGGCAGAACAACACCAAACCTAATTTATGCTCATGAGGAGTTTCCGGAATTGTTGTTCGTTGCTTCCGGCCTCATTTAACCTTGACTAGATAGGTAGTTTTACTTTGCTTCACCCTCTGGCCATGTTTAATAACATTTAATATTGTTGGGTACATAAACGAGATCGAACTAAATAAGTCATGTGGTGTTCCGTCAATATGCAACCCGTTGCATATTGAGCTCCACTTAATTTGTAGGATTGCTTGTGCACTTTGCCATGCCATGCATCTTTTAAACCAGACATGCATCATACTTGATTGTGCATCATGCCATGTTGATGTGTGGGTTGTTTACTATGTTGTGTGCTTCTTTTCCGGTGATTGCTTCTTCGGGTTGGTTCCGGTAATATCGCGTTTGTGAGGATCCGTTCGTCTACGTCCGTTTGTCTTCTTCATGGACTCGTTCTTCTTCCTTGCGGGATCTCAGGCAAGATGATCATACCCTCGAAATCACTACTATCTTTGATATGCTAGTTTGCTCGCTCTTTTGCTATGCCATTGCTACGATGCCTACCACTTGTTTGTCAGCCTCCCAAATTGCCATGTTCAGCCCCTAACCCACCATTGTCCAAGCAAACCGTTGATTGGCTATGTTACCGCTTTGCTCAGCCCCTCTTATAGCGTTGTTAGTTGCAGGTGAAGATTGAAGTTTGTTCCTTGTTGGAACATGGAGATGTTGTTCCTTGTTGGGACATGTTTACTTGTTGGGATATCACTATATATCTTATTTAATTAATGCATCTATATACTTGGTAAAGGGTGGAAGGCTCGGCCTTATGCCTGGTGTTTTGTTCCACTCTTGCCGCCCTAGTTTCCGTCATATCGGTGTTATGTTCCCGGATTTTGCGTCCCTTACGCGGTTGGGTATATGGGAACCCCTTGACAGTTTGCTTTGAATAAAACTCCTCCAGCAAGGCCCAACCTTGGTTTTACCATTCGCCACCTAGCCTTTTTTTCCCTTGGGTTAGGCCAGCCCAAGGGTCATCTTTATTTTAACCCCCCCGGGCTAGTGCTTGTCTAAGTGTTGGTCCGAAATGGGCAGCCTGCGGGGCCACCTCGGGGAAACTTGAGGGCTGGTTTTACTCGTAGCTTGACCTATCCGGTGTTGCCCTGAGAACGAGATATGTGCAGCTCCCATCAGGATGTCGGCGCATCAGGGGGCTTTGCTGGACTTGTTTTACCATTGTCGAGGATGTCTTGGAGTACCGGGATACCGAGTCTGATCGGAATGTCTCGGGAGGAGGTCTATTCCTTCGTTGACTGTGAGAGCTTGTGATGGGCTAAGTTGGGACACCCCTGCAGGGTTTTGAACTTTCGAAAGCCGTGCCCGCAGTTATGGGCAGATGGGAATTTGTTAACGTCCGGTTGTAGAAAACCTGAAGTCGACCTTAATTAAAATGAATCAACCACGTGTGTAACCGTGATGGTCTCTTTTCAGCAGAGTCCGGGAAGTGAACACGGTTGTTGGAGTTATGCTTGACGTAGGTAGTCCAGGATCACTTCTTGATCATACTTTTATCGACCGTGCTTTGCCTTCTCTTCTCGCTCTCATTTGCGTATGTTAGCCACAACATATGCTAGTCGCTTGCTGCAGCTCCACCTCATACCTTTACCTTACCCATAAGCTTAAATAGTCTTGATCGCGAGGGTGCGAGATTGCTGAGTCCCCGTGGCTCACAGATACTTCCAAAACCAGTTTGCAGGTGCCGATGAGTCCGTGCAGATGACGCAACCAAGCTCAGGAGGAGCACGATGAAGATCTTGTCCTTTATGTTGTTTCGTTCTAGTTGATCAGTAGTGGAGTCCAGTTGGGGTCGATCGGGGACCTTTGTCGCATTTGGGGTTCTTCTTTTATTTTGGTTCTGTAGTCGGTCCATGAGTGTATTTGGTTGATCTAATGCTTTATTCATGTAATTGTGTGAAGTGGCGATTGTAAGCCAACTATGTATCCTTTTCCTTATTGTATTACATGGGTTGTGTGAAGATTACCTCACTTGCGACATTGCCTTCAATGCGATTATGCCTCTAAGTCGTGCCTCGACACGTGGGAGATATAGTCGCATCGAGGGTGTTACAGATAGTTGCACTTTCAATCTCCCCCTTTTTGGTAATTGATGACAACATATGGATCAAAGCTTCGACAAATAATAATAATCATGAAATACATCGTCGCTTTGAGAAGTATGTGATAAGTAAGAGCTCCCCCTAAATTTGTGCATATTTTAAAATTTGCTTTGGACTGCAAATGCACAAGGAGTTAGAATCATGGGTTACTCTTCCATGTCACATACATCTTGGTGGAGCGCTAAAAATGATAAGATTGAAATACATGCAATCATCACCAAGAATAGTGAATGATCACAAATGATAGATAGAATGATAATATTTAAGCAAGCATTAAGCAAACATTAAGTGTAGCTTATGATCAAACACATGATCATCGATGTCTCACGAATAAGGACGTAGTATCTCACACACAAGCAAACAAAGTTCGAAAAACCACCAAATAAAAACAAGAGAGAATAAAAGCAACACTCTCTCTTGAAGCCTATGATCTATACATTTTCTCCCCCTTTGGCAACAAGTTACCAAAAAGTTCCTAGAAAATGCATAGTGCTAAGTCGACACTCAGGCTTGATCTTCAGGTGGTGGTGGAGTCTGGAGCACGCCAAGGATGAAGCCTTCGGTAGAAGTGGTCGGAGTCGAGGCTGAAGTGGATGCTGGAGCTGGTGGAACTGAGGCTGTGGCTGGCGCGGACGTTGTGGCTCTGGTGTCAGCAACTGGCAGTGCAGATGACCTCGGACCTCGTGGCACCCTGGCAAAAGCATCAGTCGTGGTCCTGCCTCTCCTCTCGTTCATGTCCTCCTGAAGCTGCTCCACGGCGGTCTGTATTTCTGTCACCTTGATGTCCATGTCATAGAACCTCTGTTCCATGATCCTCTCTAGGCTCGCCTGGTTCTGAGTCAGGGTAGCTAGTCCTTGCTCAATACGCAGGGTGGACGCTATCAGGTAATCGAGCTACTCTTGTTTGGTCTTCAAGAAGTAATCAGATGCCTCCGCTTGAGTAGGCATCCTGGCAGCTTTCTCCTTCTCCGCCTTCTCCTTCTGGGCTTGTGCATGGGCAGATGAGGGTTCATTCTCAGTCATAACCACTTGGTTGTCCTCAAAATCTGGACGAATGGGTAGGTATTCCTTATCCAATAAATACACGCCCGTGCCCATCTTGGAGTTGATGAGCTCCTGAATCTGTGGGGCATACCCACAACTCCTCTTCTGGTCTGCAGCTGTCCTTTTGATTGTTTCCACAATGAGACTCATGATCTTGAATTTCTGAGGCACGTCAAAGACATGAAGCAAGTTGATCGCGTGACCTCTGATCATCTTGTGATATCCAGATTTGGGCAGAAGGGTGTGCCTAAGGATCCAGTTGATCGTAGGCAATCCTGAGAGCAGATAGTGCACTGAGCCAAACTTGAACGTGTCAAGCGCTTCATTCGGGATCTCCTTGTACATGTTGGACATGGAGTTGTGATCCATCTTTTTCTTGGCATAAATGTCCAAGTCATCCGCTTGCTCCTCTGGGGCATTGATCAACTTCGCCCATTCTTCAACAGTCGATTGGTACCTTGTACCCTCTGACATCCATGTGATCATGCCATCCGGATAAAAGTGTGCTGTGGAGTAGAATTGCATGATCAGCTCCTCGTTCCACTTTGTGAGCTTCTGCCCAACAAAGTCTACAACTCCACACGCACTAAAGCTGTCAAATACACCGGGGTAGTGCTCTTCATTGTCCTTGATGTAGGTCCAGTCGACCCATCTCATGTCACAAACGATTGGCTTCTTGTCAAGCAAAACAGTCTCATAGAAATCTTGCTGCTCCTTGGTATGAAATCTGTAATCCATGGCAGTCCTTCTCCTAGAAGCATACGGATCTGCTTCTCTCCATTTCCTCAGCCCTGAATCTCTCCTGAGCTTCATATCCTTAGCCACAGGATGAGCATCATTGTGGTCTAGATCTTGGGCTTGAGCTTCCTAAGGACACTTTCTTCCTCTTCTTCGATAGCTTCAGGCACTGGGGCCTTGTTCTATTCTGCAGCTGGGATGCTTAATGTGTTTCTCTTTGGTGCACTCTTAGGCTTAGATGCAGCCTTAGGTGCTTCCTTGGGCTTGGATGCAGCTGTTCCTGACCTTATAGCATCTCCCATGAGTTTGGCTGCCTTGGGTGCTAGTGCAGCAACCTCTTCTTCTTCCTCCTCCTCATCTACCATGATGGAGGCCTTCCCAAGCACTCTGGCTACAGTCTTCTTGACCCTCTCTTTCCTCTTCTTGCCCTCAGCAGCAACGGGCTCAACGGGAGCAGGCTTCACAGTTGAAGCCCTAGCCTTTGACATGGCCTGCCTGCCTGCTGGCCTTTTGATTTTCAGGCCTGGCTTTGTGCCTGCTGCTGGCTCAACTCTCTTTGATGTGGCCTCTTCCTCTGCCACATAGTCTTCATCCTCAGAATCAGACGTTCTCTTCTTCCTTTGACGTGTGGCAGCCTTAGGCAGATTGCTGGGGGTGCTCCTGCTGCCATCATCAGAAGAGCTTGAGGGGCTAGTGCCCTCACTCATTAACTTGCTGCTCAGACACATTCTGGCTGTCACTTTGATCAGACATGTTGCAAACTGACTGGTGACCCTGTGAATAGATTATGGATAAGATAGAGTGGATGAGCATCACAAAAAGCAGAGATTTTTGCAAAAGATTAATTCAAAAACTTAGTTTTAGTTTTCCACAGAAAGCATCTCGGATCTACCGATTTTCAAACTCGGTGACACCGAAGCAGTTTCGGCACCAGAACTGGTGAACTCGGTCAGACCGAGTCACAGTTCGGTGGCAGCGAGACTGCTAGGGTTTCACAGAATTCCAAAATCGGTCGCACCAACAAGTTATTCTCGGTCAGACCGAGTTTCACTTGTGCAATGGCAAAAGCCAGATCGGTGGGACCGAGTTTTTCAACTCGGTGGGTCCGAGATGGTTTCGGCGGAAACCTAACCCTAAAATTTTCAAATTAAACCTAATCTACGAGATCATTGACTGGATAGGAGTGTTTCAATCGTGGCAAGAATCATAATGATCACAATGTGCTAGAATCGGAGTGGAGAATAGCACAAAGATCGAGTCCATACCCTAGTTCGGCGAAGACTCACTACGGCGGCAACGGCGGGGCAGAATTCCGTTGACGGCGGCGGAGACCAGCAACTGGAGGCTGCTGGCGGCGAGAAGACGATCCGGAGACCACGAAGGCAGAGCAGGCTATCGCGCGGGCGAAGAGGTTTCGGAGAAATTTCCAAAATTTTGCCCGTCACTATATATAGCCCGACCCTGTCGGTGTGACCGAGTGGAACAACTCGGTGGCACCGAGATGCAAAACTGTGTGCACTTATTGCAACTCGGTGTGACCGAAAAGTTCAAATCGGTTGCACCGAGATCGAAAACCTAGATCAACTTAATGAACTCGGTAGGACCGAAAATGGAGTATCGGTCAGACCGAGATTCATAAAGAGGTTTTGGAAGTTTAAGTCTATGACGAATCGGGACTCCGAGCGCTCCTCACACAGAGTGGTTCGAATCTGACTTGATCAAGTTTTGTGATGCAGCATGAATAGAGTTTGAGACGAGAAAAGCATAGATAGCTAGAGGAGGTTCGTAGGCATTCTTGTCCATCCACTTGGCAAGAGAAGAAAGCCAAACAATCAAAAGAACAAGTGGATGTCCTCGAATGAGTAAAATATGCAACCAACATGCTCACACAATAAGATGGCAAATGAAATATGTGGCAAAGCATGCACAACAAATTCTAGCATCTATCAAGCAATTTGCGATGACTAGGTCATCTATATATGAGTATATTGACTTAGGAGTCAAGTGAGAACACTTGATCATAGGTCATACTCATCGTTTAAGCTCAAGTGGGGTTACCACTTTTACATAAAGCATTGTTGTATTCACATCTTTAGAGTTGCTTTAGCTCAAGTCTTAGAGTAAAGCTCCCCCTAGATGTGATATCCCCCCTAAGAGGGATGAACTAACCTTGGGCTTTGTCGATGATGACTTCATGTAGATGTTGAAGATGTGGATGCTCAATGTTGATGTAGATCACTTGGAGCTATCCATTTGAGTGAATTGCACTTTCAATACCTACATGGGTTAGTCCCACAAGGAACAAACAAGGATATCCATAGACATAGAGTGATGCACACACAAGATGATGTCCATGCAAACTTTAGGTTACCTTGTCCCTTGTCTTACCAACAAGAGGGTTTGTGACTCCTTGAACTAGTGCAAGATGTGGAAGTTGATTGCACTTGTTTTTGCCAAAATGATAAGAGTGAAGTATGTTGGTGGAGTCACCCTCAAGAACTCTCTAGTTCTTCTTCTTTTGGATCCACACCATCTTGATGGGAATCCATGGAGTTGTAGTCGTACTTGATGTAGTGGAACTTGAAGTAGTCTTGGGAATCCACTTGACTAAGGTCTTAGGAGCTTCTTCAAATGCATCAATCTCCTCTTGAAGCTTGTCCTTGCCTTTTTGCTTGTAGTCTTGTGGTGGAAGATCATCTTGAGCTTGTGTCCCCTTGAAAGAACTGTCATACTTCTCTTGTTGAGGAACAAACTTTGTCTTGGGGTATTGATATTCTTCCCATTCAACTCCATTGGCATTGAACTTTCGTTCAAAACCAACACCTTGAATTGCTTACTTCCGGCAAGGCTCTTGTAAACACCTTTCTCTATAATTCCCTTCAATAAGCTATTTTCTTGCTCAAGTGTAACTTGGCTAAGAGAATCATTAGTAGAATCAAGAGAACTACTAGAAGCAACAATATTGGATTTAGCATGATCATTGTTACTACTAGAGGAAGAATCTTTCTTGTTCTTGTTACTAGACTTGACTTGAGGCATGTAAGTGGATAATAGTAAACGCTTGGCAATGTACGAAGAACTTTTCTTGCGGAGATCATCATTGATTGCCTTTAAGAACTCATGCTCTTGCTCAAGATTGAGCTTTTCAAAGCATAATTTCTCATGAGCTCTTAAAAGTTCTCGATGATCTTCGAAGATAGTTTCATGAGCTAACTTAAGAGTGTTTAGTTCTTTAGTTAGAGCCTCAATCTTCTCCTTATCATTGTCATTCATTGTAGCATGATTGATTGATGTTTCATCATAGTACTCATCACTAGAGTTGTCAACAAGCAAGTCATCATCACCTAACAAGTCATCTTCATCACCATTAAAATCAACGTACTCGGGGTGTGTTACCTTAGGACCTTTGGCCATGAAGCATCTTCTAATTCCTTCATTTGGTGAGTCAAATATGTTGTAGGAGTTGGTTGACACAAGTGCTAGACCGGCAACACCTTCATCTTGAGTATCTTCGGAGTCGGAGTGATAACTTCTCACGGAGTGGCTGTCGGAGTCGGAGCCGGATACCCATTCACCAATATGAGCTTGATGTCTTCGTTTTGTATAGCTCCTTGACGATTTTTCCTTCCTTTCCGAATCTTTGCTTCTCCGTGAGTATCTTCGTTCATAACGATCATCTCTACTCCTTCTCTCTCTTGGTGGAGATTCTTTGCTTCTTCTTTTTGGAGAATCTTCTCTTCTCTTGTAGGGAGCCGTACACTCATTGGAATAGTGTCCGGGTCTTCCACAATTATAGCAGTTTTGCTCTTGACTAGAAGATCTTTTGTCATTGTAGGACCTTGACTTGAAGCTTCTATCTTTGTTTCTACTCTTGTAGAACTTGTTGAAGTTCTTCACCATTAAGCTCAATTCTTCATTGAAGTTTTGTTTCTCACTTGATGATGTGGGGACTTCACATGACGCTTTCTAGGCACCACTTGATTTATTGTGAAGTTGCTCTTTATCCTTGAGTGACATCTCATGAGCAACAATCCTTCCAATTACTTCTGTTGGCTTGAGATCTTTGTAGTTGGGCATCATTTGGATTAATGTGCACACGATATCATATTTCCCATCCAAGGCTCTTAGGATCTTCTTGATGATGAATCTATCGGTCATCTCTTCACTTCCTAAGCCGGCAATCTCATTTGTGATGAGAGCAATCCTAGAGTACATTTCAGCGACACCTTCAGCATCCTTCATCTTGAACTTGTCAAGTTGACTTTGGAGCACATCCAACTTGGATTCCTTGACGGATTCGGTACCTTCGTGCATATCAATCAAAGTATCCCAAATTTCCTTTGCATTCTCAAGGCGGCTGATTTTGTTGAATTCTTCAGGGCACAATCCGTTGAAGATAATATCACAAGCTTGAGCATTGTATTGCAACATCTTCAACTCATCCGCGGTAGCTTCACGGTTTGGTTCTCTCCCATCAAAGAACTCACCTTGCAAACCAACACAAACAATAGCCCATACGGCGGGGTTATGTCCAAGAATATGCATTTTCATTTTATGCTTCCAACTAGCAAAATTAGTGCCATCAAAGTAAGGACCTCTACGGTGATAATTTCCCTCGCTAGACGCCATACTCTCCTAGGTTGTGAAACCAAGGCTATGACCACCAAAAGCTATGGAGATCAAGGCAAATGGAGACCAAATCTCTGATACCACTTGTAGGATCGAAAGTATGTCTAGAGGGGGGGTGATTAGACTACTTGACCAATTAAAAACTTAGCCTTTTCCCAATTTTAGTTCTTGGCAGATTTTAGCTATCTTAGAGCAAGTCAAGCAATCATCACACAATTCAAGCAAGCATGCAAAGAGTTTATTGGCAGCGGAAAGTAAAGCATGCAACTTGCAAGAATGTAAAGGGAAGGGTTTGGAGGATTCAAACGCAATTGGAGACACGGATGTTTTCCCGTGGTTCGGATAGGTGGTGCTATCCTACATCCACGTTGATGGAGACTTCAACCCACGGAGGGTAACGGTTGCATGAGTCCACGGAGGGCTCCACCCACGAAGGGTCCACGAAGAAGCAACCTTGTCTATTCCACCATGGCCATCGCCCACGAAGGACTTGCCTCACTAGCGGTAGATCTTCACGAAGTAGGCGATCTCCTTGCCCTTACAAACTCCTTGGTTCAACTCCACAATCTTGTCGGAGGCTCCCAAGTGACACCTAGCCAATCTAGGAGACACCACTCTCCAAGAAGTAACAAATGGTGTGTTGATGATGAACTCCTTGCTCTTGTGCTTCAAATGATAGTCTCCCCAACACTCAATTCTCTCTCATAGGATTTGATCTGGTGGAAAGAAGATTTGAGTGGAAAGCAACTTGGGGAAGGCTAGAGATCAAGATTCATATGGTAGGAATGGAATATCTTGGTCTCAACACATGAGTAGGTGGTTCTTTCTCAGAACATATGAGTAGGAATGGTGTATGTGTTCTGATGGCTCTCTCTTCGAATGAAGAGGAGGTGGAGGGGTATATATAGCCTCCACACAAAATCCAACCGTTACACACAATCTACCAATCTCGGTGGGACCGAATCAGAAAACTCGGTCTGACCGAAATAGTGAACCTAGTGACCGTTAGGAATTTCGGTGGGATTGAGATGCAACTCGGTAGGACCGATTCGGTTAGGGTTTGGGCATAACGTGATCTCGGTGAGACCGATTGCACAAACTCGGTGAGACCGAGTTCGGCAATTAGCTAACCAGAGAGTTGGTCAGGCAAACTCGGTGGGACCGACTTGCTCTTTCGGTGAGACCGAAAAGTTACAAGAAGGAAACATAGAGTTTACCTTGCATTCTTGGTGGGACCGATTCGCTCTTTCGGTGAGACCGAAAAGTTACGAAAGGGAAACAGAGAGTTTGCAAGCCCATCTCGGTGAGACCGAGATCCTTATCGGTAGGACCGAATTGCTAGGGTTTGGCAGTGGCAAATGACAAGTGAAACTCGATGGCGCCGGATTGACAGAATCGGTATGACCGAGTTTGGCTTAGGGTTTAGGTCGTTTGTGGATATGGAAAGGTGGTTGAGGATTTTGGAGCATATCAGTAACCACATAAAGCAAGAGCCTCATTAAGCAACACCTCATCCCTCCTTGATAGTATTGGCTTTTCCTAAAGACTCAATGTGATCTTGGATCACTGAAATACAAAATGAAGAGTCTTGAACTTTTGAGCTTGAGCCAATTCTTTGTCCTTAGCATTTTGAGGGTTCCACTTTCACATCCATGCCATGCCAATCATTGAGCTTTCCTGAAATAATCATCTTGGAATAGCATTAGCTCAATGAGCAAATGTTGTTATGAATTACCAAAACCACCTAGGGATAGTTGCACTTTCAGTATCATATGTGGACTGAACTACAGAATGCCGGAATAAGAGGGGGATAACTAGTCCTGTCGAAGACTACGCTTCTGGTAACCTCCATCTTGCAGCAGGAGAAGAGAGTAGAAGGTAAGTTCACCAAGTAGCATCGCATCGCATAGCATAATCCTACCCGACGATCCTCTCCTCGTCGCCCTGTTAGAGAGCGATCACCGGGTTGTATCTGGCACTTGGAAGGGTGTGTTTTATTAACTATCCGGTTCTAGTTGTCATAAGGTCAAGGTACAACTCCAAGTCATCCTGTTACCGAAGATTACGGCTATTCGAATAGACGGCTATTCGAATAGATTAACTTCCCTGTAGGGGTGCACCACATAACCCAACACGCTTGATCCCATTTGGCCGGACACACTTTTCTGGGTCATGCCCGGCCTCGGAAGATCAACACGTCGCAGCCCTACCTAGGCACAACAGAGAGGTCAGCACGCCGGTCTAAATCCTATGGCACAGGGGTCTGGGCCCATCGCCCATTGCACACCTCACGTTGCGTACGCGGCCGGAGAGCAGACCTAGCAACCTCCATTACAAAGGAAGTTGCATTACGCGGCCCAACCCGGCGCGCGCCGCTCAGTCACCGACGTCACGAAGGCTTCAGCTGATACCACGACGTCGAGTGCCCATAACTGTCCCCGCGTAGATGGTTAGTGCATATTGGCCAGTAGCCAGACTCAGATCAAATACCCAGATCTCGTTAAGCATGTTATTTTGAAGTAACCACAAACGCCGACCAGGGCCAGGCCCACCTCTCTCCTAGGTGGTCTCAACCTGACCTGTCGCTCTGCCTCAAAGTAACAGTCGGGGGCCGTCGGGAACCCAGGCCCACCTCTACCGGGATGGAGCCACCTGCCTCTTCAGCCCCCATCTCCGAACAATATCATAAGTAATGTAACAGTATAAAGTATATAGCATGTGCCCGTGATCACCTCCCGAAGTGATCACGGCCCAGTAGTATAGCATGGCAGACGGACAAGAGTGTAGGGCCAATGATGGAACTCTAGCATCCTATACAAAGCAGTAGGATAGCAGGTAAAGGTAACAATAGTAGTAGCAAGGACAGGCTATGCAGCAGTATAGGATTAACTGAAAGGAGTAACATGCTACACTACTCTAATGCAAGAAGTATAGAGAAGAGTAGGCAATATCTGGTGATCAAGGGGGGGCTTGCCTGGTTGCTCTGGCGAGAGAGAGGGGTCGTCAACACCGTAGTCGTACTGGGTAGTAGCAGTGTCGGTCTCGGTGTCTAGCGAGAGAAGAGGGGGAAGAAACAATAAATATTTAAGCAAACAGATGCATAGAGATTCATGACATGACAAGTATCGGTGCTAGGGGTGCCCTAACGTGATATGAGGTGGTACCGGTGAAGGGGGGAAACATCCGGGAAAATATCCCCGGTGTTTCGCGTTTTCGGACAAATGAACCGGAGGGGTAAAGTTGCGTGTTCGGTATGCTAGGGATGTGTGGCGGACGAACGGGTTGTGTATCCGGATTCGTCTCGTCGTTCTAAGCAACTTTCATGTACAAAGTATTTTCATCCGAGTTACGGATTATTTTATATGATTTTTCAAAGTTTTAACAATTTTCTGGATTTTTTTATTAATTCGAATTTAAAACAGTAAAATACTTTTGTCACCTAGTGTAGTGCCAACCGGTGTATGACAGGTAGGGTCAGGGGGTTTGGTTGACTGTTGACTAGGTCAATGATTGACTAGTCAACAGGGTCAATGGGCCCACTCATAAGTATAACATGTGTTAACATTATTTTAGTTAAGCAATTTACCTATTGGGGCCACATGTAATAGACTCAAAGCATATGTGTGTTAGTAATAAAGGGGATTAGTCCCCTAACTAATCTGGGCCGGCCTCATCCATAGAACCAGCTGGCCACTAGATGTGCTCGCTCAGACACATGGCCATGGCGGCAATGGTCGGCAAGCAACAGCAGCGCAAGGTGGCAGCACCAAGTGATTGCACTATGCAGCAGCGGCTTGAGCAGCAGGAGCAATAGCACGAAGCAGCGGCAGTAGCAGCACGAAGTAGCGGCAGTGGCAGCGCCGCAGTCAGCAGTAGGCAGAGCAGCGCGCGGCCGCGGCGACGGAAGCAAAGACGCAGCGGCTGGCCAAAGCTTGGGCGGCGCCGGCGTGGGGTGAGGCCAAGGCACGACCAGGGGCGCGAGCGCGCGTGCCGCGCGTGGACGAGGTATGCATGGGGCGGCTCAGGACGCAGCGGGAGCGCGTGCGGCGTCAGGAGGCACACACGCACATATGTACGCGTACGCGCGAGCTCAGATGGGCTCGAGGATGGCAAACAGCGACGAATCGAGGTGAAGTAAAGGGGGATCCGGAGGAGAAGCTCACCATGAATCCATTGGCACGTCCGGGTAGGGTCGGGGTGGAACGGAGATGCGGTGGTGATGGTGAGATGGCGACGGCCGGATGAAGCGGACGAAGACCGCGTCGGCTACGCAGCTCCCCGCCTCGTTCCAATGCCCTGAACGGACGCGGTAGAGCGCGGCGAACCTCCAGGATGTGCTCCCGGATGCTGGATAGGCCGGTGGACGCGTCAACGATGGCAAGGCGGTGGTGACCGCAGGAGCCTGCGAGCTCAAAATCGAGCCAGAGGAGAGGGGGCGATGGGGGTCGAGGGGGAATGAACGAAGGCGAGCTAGGGTTTCTGGGGGACGCCTTAGTAGGCCGAGGGAGGGTGCGGATGGCTGGCACATGGCCCTGGCGCCATGGATGGTCGTCATGCACGGCTTTGCCTCTCCCCTGCGAGAGGTAGGGGAAAAGGCCGGCCAGCTGGGCTAGGCCTTGTACAGTGTCAGTACTGGGCTTAAGTGAACAGGGGGGATTTCTCCTTTTCTTTTCTATTTCTTTATCTTTTTTCTATTTTCCAGTTTAGCTATTGTTTTTCTAAATAGTTTAGTGATCAAATGAATTTTGTTAATTATGAAAATTTGCACAAAAATGATATGAAATATTCTAGGGTTGCACAAAAAGTAATGAGGGCATTCACAATTTATTTGATTTTCCGTTTGAATTTAAATGTGTTGAACAGGTGCTATTGGGTCTGTTTTAAATAGTTTAGGGGCATTTTAACAACTCAAATAATGTTTGTTTATACATTTCAATTATAAAGTGATTATTTTCAACCCAATGAACATTTTGTTTTACCGTTTAAAGAAATATTATTTTGACTTGAAATTTGAATTTGACTTTGATTTTTATTAAGTGGCAACATGCATAGTAATCATGATGACATGCCCGCCATTAGGGGGTATTACTGTAGCATGATTCTCGTGGTGTTACAGCAAAGCAGCAGCGCGAGTGAGAGCTAAAGCAGCAACAACTCCTACTGATGTGGACGTCGCCGCCGAGGGAGCGACGCCATGGAGGAAGTGGTCGGCGATGCCGGCGTAGATGGAGCCGCGCCGTGTCGGCTCGGGACCGAGCGCCGGGAGCACCTTGAGATCGAATCAAGAAGAAAATGTGGTGATTAGTGTGATTATGATGCTCTTCCGGTGGTGCAGGTGAAGACGACGGTGTGGGAATGGAGGTGGCGCGAAAGACGAGGGGAACGTCGGGGCAGCTCCTTGGAGGTAGAGGACGGGGTGGCTAAACCGGTGGGACGACCAGATCGACAACGGATCCTCATCCGGTACGGTGGATGTAACGCCCCAGATATAACTTTCCCAATTTGTACTCCACTCTTGCCGTTTTCGGCATTAAGTTATATTTATTTCTCGGGTTTGGGTCTTTGTCTCCGTGTGTTGTTTTCGTTTTCATGCATCTCATATCATGTCATCATGTGCATTGCATTCGCATACGTGTTCATCTCATGCATTCAAGCATTTTCCCCGTTGTCCGTTTTGCATTCCGGCGCTTCGTTCTCCTCCGGTTGTCAATTCTAGCCTTCTTTCGTGTGTGGGGATTAAACATTTCCGGATTGGACCGAGACTTGCCATGCGGCCTTGGTTTACTACCGGTAGACCACCTGTCAAGTTTCGTACCATTTGGACTTCGTTTGATACTCCAACGGTTAACCGAGGGACCGAAAAGGCCTCATGTGTGTTGCAGCCCAACACCCCTCCAATTTGGCCCAAAACCCACCAAACTCTGCTCCATCACCTAGAGCATTCGATCACGATCGCGTGGCCGAAAACCGCACCTCATTTCTACTCTCCTAGCTTCCTCTATGCCTATTTAAAGACCCCCCATTCCAAATCCCGGGTCTCCTCCCCCGAAACCCTAGATCCCCTTCCTCTCTGCGCGCCGGGCAACGTCCGCCGGCGCCGGACGCGTCCGCTCTGCCCCACCGTCGCCATGTGTCGAACCGGGGTTCGCCCGCGCCCGCGCCCCACATCGCCGGCCCGCGAGGCCCACGCGGGGCCCTCCCCAGCCCGCGCACGCGCCCCGCGCCTCCCTCCACAGCGCCGCCGCCCGAGTGCCGGCCCGCCGCCTTCGCCTCACCGGCCGGCGCCGCCACTCCGGCGCGCCGCCCCGACCGGCCGCCGCGCCCATCCTCGCCGCCCGACGCCGGTGGTGGTGCCCCTCGTTGCCAAGGCCACCACCGCGATGCCCTCGCCGTCTGGCCGGCCCCAGCGAGCTCCTTCCACTCCGGCCGGCCTCTCCACCTCCAACTCCGGCGAGCTCGGGTCCGGTCAACCTCGGGAGTCGCGCCGTGAATAGTAATTTCAGATCTGAGATCTGGAATTTTGAGGGTTGACTTCTCCTCCCGAAACCCTAATTTTTGAGCAATCTTTGACCTGCCATATCTTTGCATCCGTAGCTCCATTTTGGACATATAGTATATCAAAATGTTCGTCTCGACATGTACATCATTTCATTCAATTGCATCATTTTCATTTGAGTTCATCTTGATGCCCGAAATGCTGCTAGAAGGAGGCTTCGTGAGATATTTGTCAGATCCGTTAGTTCATCATAGACTGTTGTCATTTTTGCCATGATTATTGTGTGCATGCTATGCCTATGAGTCCTTCATATGATTTGTTAAGCATTTTGTCTTCTTTCCAGTGGTGCAACCCATGCATTTTTAGGATATGTGTGGTGACTTGTGCAAGCTTGCCAAGTGAGGCACTTGGTAAATCTGTTTTTAGGGACTTAGTGGATTTCACTAAGTCTGTGATTATTTAGTTCATGATGCCATATGTTCAGCTTGTTTCCTAGTGATCCGTGCCTCTTTTGAGGATGATCAGTAAGGGAGTTTTGTTAATCATGTTATTCTCTATACATCCATGTCTTTGTTTGCACATGTGGAGTAATCTAGCTTGACTCAATCGAGCTCTACTTTTGCTTCGTGGTAAATCTAGGCAGATCGTCAACTTGTTTGCGATTTTGCCGATGTTATTGTTATTGATCTGTGCATGCTATGCCATTGTTCTTGCCATGTCTAGCTAGAATTTTGTGTCTTCTTTATGGATATATGCTTGCCTTGCCATGACTTGCACCGTAGTGAGTGCATCGAGCTCGTTTACATGCCTTCGTGAGTTAAATTTCAGCATGTCTCAGTTTTCACTAAGTCTGAAAACTGATGGTGCGTGAGCTATGTTCGTGTGCTTGTTATTATATTTTGTGATCCCTTTTGGCCCCAGGTAACTTTGGGACTTTTGATAAGCTTGTTGAGTAGCTCCATGCCATGATCTTACTTTTCATAATCAGGTCATGTATCATGTTGTTTTGCTGCTCCGAAGAGAGCTTCGTGATATGAGATTTCAGACTAGTGTTAATTTCACTAAGTCTGAAATCTGTTTTGCGTTTGTGTTTTTGCCATGCTTGTTTGAACCTCATAATGGATGAATTTGGCTGTGGCTCAGTGCTAGTGTTATGTTAAGCATCTTGTGGGCATCCCTACCATGTATTTTGTTATCATGTTTGGTGGCTATAGCATGTTCATTTCGTTGCATTTAGTTGCCTACTTGCTGTAAATCGCAGACCGTTGTCATTCTTAAAACGCTTGCCATTTCCAAACCGTAACTCCGATTCCAATGATCTTTATATCGTTTTCAAGCGATTTCATCCCCTCTATCCAGTGGCACACTTGGTTTTCCAAGTTGAGGCCAGGTTCATGCATTTCCTGTCACGTATTGCATTTTGCATCCCGCATCGCATCCCGCATAGCATATCATCACTGCATCTTATTGTTGGAGTTTGCACGTGGTTGATTGTATCCTTGTTGCTTGTTTGTGTTGTTTGGGTAGAGCCGAGAGACGAGTTCGCTAATGAGGAGCCCATTGATTTTGCTTTTGAGGATCCAGTCAACTCTGACAACTGTGCAGGCAAGATGATCATACCCTCGAAATCACTACTATCTTTGCTATGCTAGTTTGCTCGCTCTTTTGCTATGCCATTGCTACGATGCCTACCACTTGCTTGTCAACCTCCCAATTGCCATGTTGAACCTCTAACTCACCATTGTCCTAGCAAACCGTTGATTGGCTATGTTACCGCTTCGCTCAGCCCCTCTTATAGCGTTGTTAGTTGCAGGTGAAGATTGGAGCCGTTCCTTGTTGGAACATTTATTTACTTGTTTGGATATCATTATATTGCTATGTTATCCCATTTATTTACTTGTAGGTAACTTGAACCTTAATTAATTAAAATGAATCAAGTGAGTGTGTTACCGTGATGGCCTCTTCTCGGCGGAGTCCGGGAAGTGGACACGGTGTTGGAGTTATGTTTGCGCAGGTTGCTCTCTAGTTTCACGCTCGCGCCTTGCTCTCTCTTCTCGCTCTCTTTTGCGAATAAGTTAGCCACCATACATGCTAGTCCCTTGCTGCAGCTCCACTTACATTTACCCCATCCTACCTATTTAAGCTTAAATAGTCTTGATCGCGAGGGTGCGAGATTGCTGAGTCCCTGTGGCTCACAGATTACTATTACACCAGATGCAGGGACAGATGATACGGCTCCAGATGGCGCGCTTGAGCTCAAGTGGGACTACGACGAGGATTCTCGGCGTTACTATGTGTCTTTTCCTGATGATCAGTAGTGGTGCCCAGTTGGGGTGATCGGGACCTATGTCGCTTGTTGGGTTGTCTTTCATTTTGGCGCCGTAGTCGGGCCATGAGTGTTTGGATGATGTATGTTATTTATGTACTTTGATGTGACGTGGCAAGTGTAAGCCGACTATTGTATCTCCCCTTTTATTATATATATATTACATGGGATGTTGTGATGATTGCCTAACTTGCGACATTGCTTTCAATGCGGTTATGTCTCTAAGTCGTGCCTCGACACATGGGAGCTATAGCCGCATCGAGGGCATTACACTGGATGAGGGACGTCGAGGTGTTACTGTGGACAACGTCGTCGGGGAAGAGGCTCCAGCTGGGTGGCGGACGGAGGAGGGTGTGGGGCTTCGCGGGTTTTGCCGGCCTTGGTGTACGAATGGGTGGGCGGATGGGATGGGATTGGGGAACCATGGCTTAGGGACGCGCTTGTCCGAAATGTGGGGTAAGTTACGAAAGTAACACCACCGATTTGAGCCGGTTCTTTCGGTTCAGGGGTATCACGGGCATTTCGCGTGTCGGGATTTCACAGGAGGTGAGAGTTTTCGCGCGCGTTGTAATTTTGGAATAGCAAGGCGCGGGTTGATATGGAGGGAGTTGTCGGAGCATAGAGAGACAAAGATATATCTTAAATATTTCGGGCTAACAAGGCGCGGGTTGAAGAGGTGGGAGTTTCGCAGCATGATAGACAGAGACGCTAGCTTGAAATTTCGGCATAACAAGGCGAGGCTTGAAATTTTAGGAGAACAATCTTAACGTGTACCCAAAAAAGACAATTTAGACTAGTATGATATACTATGTACAATGTGTTTAACACGCACAACACACACAGACACCATTTAGGCTAGTAAGGTACGCGTGCATTGCACGCATGAGATTTCGCATCGAAATTATGAATAAATACAACATTATAGCATGTAAGCTTTGAGTCATATATGCATGATGTAGATGTTTGTTTCATTCTTATAGTTCATTTCATTCAAAATCATCTAGTTTTTATAAGAAAGCTAATCTATTTTAAAATTCATGGAATTGTGCATTGTAAGGCATAAAGTAAAAACAAATCATGTAGAAAAACATTTGGGCAATTATGATACGGAAGATTCTAGAACAAGGACGAAGTGCTTGTGTTTTGAGGTTTGTTCATTATGCTTAAGTTCAACCATAGAGTCTTCTAGATTGTACATGTGGCAAAATCTGGTGGAATCTAGATGATATCCAACGGTAAGTAGTGCTCAAATTTGCCAGCTCTGCACCATCGGATTGGCCTCATCCAATGACCATCTTTCAAAGTTAAAGTTATCCGCACACTATATAAAAAATATATAATATAATATATAGGGGTATAGATATAGATATGTGATGCGGAAGCCACGCATCATCTCCAATTAGAATAGTTTGTCCATGCACGGATGCAATGTGGCCAAACGATGTCTGCCATCGGTATCTCAAATTTAAACCAATATGACCTTGTTCAATGTGTATACATTGCAACATGCTCGTTTCCAAACCACACCATGCAAATCTCCATTATATTCATGCATGCATGGGTTTGAAACATCATGATCTCTTATTCAAATATTTGAATTCAACTTTACATTGATTATGACCTCACCTAGTCTTTTACACCCACACATTGGTCTTCTCTTTATAGTTGTACCACTAACTTTCTCTCGTGCATGCATGCACACACACTACCAGTCGGCATTATCCATCGCACACATGCAATCTTTTTCTTCAGGTCGGTCTCCCATGAAGGCACACACACACACATCCCCCTCTCCATCATATCGGGCATTCTTTATCTCTGATGTGCATGCGCAACGATTATTGTTCCTCTATGTGTGTGTGTGTGTATGTGTGTATAGCTAGGTCTTTCATAGTTTTCCACATAAACTGGTCAATCTATATATCTAGTGAGGTCTCACCCTCTTTCCCACGTCCACATCGATCAATCTATACCTCTCTATATAGGATTACATATATAGCTAATACACCCACATTAATTATATATCGAATGCCCCTCTCTCATCATCCATGCCTTCCGCGCACAATGGCCAAGATAGGGGGTAGCAAGGGCCCTGCCCCCCCTAACATCACTATATATCGAGGCTAATATGAATGTGATCATTAGACAATTGCTGGTAAAAATGGTTTAAGTTGATGAATTGGCCCTCCTCGTAAAGGATTAGCAATGCATGCCCCACTAGCTCATGGGACATTTTTCATGGCTCCACCACTTCGCGCAACATCGCACGTTCTCGCCCCCTCTCTCTAAATATTGACCTCGCAGTTGTGCACTCCTTCATAGTCTCCCTCCACTCGGCCCCTTGCACCATCTTCTAGCCCCCACCGGATTTTGCCACATGTACAATCTAGCAGACTCCATGGTTGAACTTAAGAATAATGCACAAATCTCAAAACAACAGTGGTTCTCCCTTGTTCTAGAATCTTCATTATCGTAACTGCCCAAACTTTTTTTCTAGTTGAATTTCCATTCTTTGTTTGTACTTTATGCTTTACAACGCACGATTCCATGAATCATAAAATAGATTAAGGGCTTCTTTGATTCAAAAGATTCTCGAAGGAATTTTGGAGGATTCTAATCCTTAGGAATTTTTCCTATCTTGGTTGTTTGATTTGTAGGATTGTAAACCATAGGAATTTTTCCATATTATTCATTTGCACTAGATTTCATAGGAAACATCCCATCCACTCAAACCTCTTTGAAAGAATTCTGCGTTTTTCCATGCACAACCAAACATTCGTACCATCCTGTAGGATTCAAGACGACATTCCACTCTAATCCCATGTTCTTCCTATTCCCGTGTTTTGGAAATCCTACGAATTAAAGAGGCCCTAGGTTTTTTATAAGAAGTAATTGATTTTGAATGAGATGAACTATAAGAATTAAACAAAGGTCTACATCAGGCATATATGACTCAGAGCTTACACGCTACAATGTGGTATTTATTCATAATTTGGTTGCAAAATCTGACGTGTGCAATGCATATGTACCTTACTAGTACTTCGAGTATGTGCAAAACACAATGGCACGCTACACAATGTCTCTCTCACAGTTCATGAAGCCACATGGGCATGTGGCACATGTGGAGGCGTTGTCGGGACATCCTTGTGTGGATTGATCACGATGACGTGCTGCTAGTGCCAGAAGAATGTACTCGTCCTCCATGAGCCGCACTGGCGGTACATGCACGAAGCGAAGATGTACACGCACGCCACGCATGCACTCATTCCCTCGCACACACACACGGGTACATAGGCGGACGCAATTTTGTACCAAGATCCACCCCATGTGATAATTTGACGCGTGCAAAGTCCTTCACTTCATTGATGGTCAATTAATACATCGCATGCAAATTGAGTGGACGTGAGGGAGCAGTGATGGTGCGTGCAAGAAGTCCCAAGAGATAGGTGTAATGCGTCTGAAAAAAGGACTAGTTTATAGCTCGCCACGAGGCTAATCCTGTTGAACGCGAAGCGTAAGATATGTATCCGACGGTGCTAGTTTTTGCATGCACACAGCAATAGAAAAAGAACTAGTAGTACTGTTGAGGATATAACCTCTGAGGGTAAACCGCCCACGAGGAGCCGATTCACCTTCAGCTATACTGAAGCCCAAGGAAACCCAGAAGATGGCGCTTTACGGATGAAGCTTAGAGGCCCAGAGCCCGCAGGCGGTTTAGGGCCCATGATAGTAAACCGCCATGATTGTATAAACTTGCATTGTAAGATAAGAAAGAAGAGACCAAGGCGGACACTTGTATGAGCCAGCCTCGGGACTCTCTAGACCGGCCGGGGTCGTCCTGAGTATATAAAGGGGTGACCCGGCGGTGGTTCAGGGATAGAAAACAACAACTCGAAGCCAGACAAAGCGGATTCGCTGCCTGGTCTTCGAACCCTGGCAATACCAATCACAACTAGACGTAGGCTTTTACCTTTATCGAAGGGGCCGAACTAGTATAAAACTCTCGTGTCCCCTTGTCCGGTTTAACCCCTTCAAGCTAACCCGTAGTGATGGCTCCACGACTAAGTCCTTGCATGAGGACATCTGCCGTGACAATTCCACGACAGTTGGCGCCCACTGTGGGGCTATCGCACGATGGTTTCGAGTTCTTCAAGGGCAACTTCGATGGACTGAAGGGATACGCTGTGGGCCGGATGACGAAGAGTCACCACGGCAAGCTCTACATCGACAACACAGGATGGGGTCCCGAGGCTGATTCAATTGAATACGGGTACCAGGTCCCCTTTGGTGGGATTCACATCTTCATCGGCAAGATCGGCGAACCGGCCCCCGAGCCGGACACCTGCACCGGGATCATCGAGATGGCTCGGTGTGCAATTTCTTCACCGGTTCAGCCTGAGGCAAGGCATGTTTTCATAGGTGTCGTCCATGGTTCGAGGTACGAGGAGGAACCGGTCTCTGATGGAGAAACCATAATCCGCAGTGGTGATGAGTCTTCCGGAGAAACCGAATCGCTTTACCAGTTGTACGACGGACGGATTGAGGGAGGATCCGAGGGCAACAGTATTCCGGATTCCCCTGGTCTGCCAAACCGGGCCACTGTCTTCATGGCCGGCACATGACCGGCGCCTCGTTCGTCTACCACCGCAGCATTGCTCTCCGGTTCAACGACGGCCATGCTAGCAGGGGCAGGAAGCTCGGCGCCGCCTCCGGCCCAAGTCTTGTCTGATTTGTTTGATGCTCTAGCAGCACTGATGTCTGCGGAGGTAGACGCAGCAGCCAGGGATCAGCATGATGCGGAGATTCTAAAAGTGAAGGATCAGATAGCCCAGGCTAAAGCGGACCTAGCAGCAGAGAACGCCAGGATAGCCACAGAGCGGGCGGAGTTGGAAGCACAGGCTTATCGGATTAGACTGGATCAGAATGCCTCAGAAGAGGTCATGAGAAGAAGGTACCGATCATGCCTCCCATCGGTTTATGAGCCGCGGAATATTTTCAACATGCCAGGTGTAGGAGCTGGTAACCAACCCGCGCCAAACCGGGCGGGGGCACTGGAAGCAGGAGCGTCGGTTCAACCAGGCGCAACAGACCTGCCTCGCCAGAACAACGTGGTAACATCAACGCCGGCCGGGCATTATTCCAACCCGTTGGATAATATTGTGGCCGCTGCTTCACGCCTGGCGGCCCTCCCAATCGATGGCGAGTCACCAGTTGCAGTGGAAGCACGTCGGGCCAGGGATCTCCTTCAGACAGCACTGAATCCACAGCAAGCGTATTCACACAGCCGTGAGAGGATTCATTCCACTCCCCGTCCAAGCCGGAGTTATAGCAGACACGTGGAAGACGAACCGGCCGTGTCCAGTAGCGCACGCCACCGAAATTCGCCGCGGGAGAACAACCCGGCCGGGGGATGTGATAATGCGCAAGATGTTGTAGACCACGGCCGCACACGACGGGAGGCCAAGTTGACAGCTCGACACGAAGCACGACATCATACTCCGGTTCACCCTACTGCCTCCGTGGAGCCAGGGGTAATGTTCAGTTCCCTAGGGGTACCATGTTTAACTCCCGCATTGCGTAATGTGCGATTGCCCAAGGATTTCAAGGGACCTCGTAAGGTACCAAATTACACCGCCGATTTGCAGCCAGAGGCGTGGGTGGAGAGTTACGAGATGGCAATGGAGATGTTAGATGTGGATGAGGCTGTTTGTGCTAAATATTTCACCATGATGCTGGAAGGAACAACTCGCACTTGGTTGAAGAGCTTGCCAACCAACTCTATCGACTCATGGGCCGAATTAAAGCGCCGGTTTATCCAGAACTTCAAGGATACGTGCAAGCAGCCGATGTCAATTGTAGATCTGGCCACTTGTGTCCAAGAGGAAGGGGAGTCCACGACCCATTGGGTTAAACGAGTTTCGAGGATTTTGCATTCATCAGATCGTATTAATGCAGACACCGCTGTATTAACGTTAGAGGGCAATTGTCGTTTCAAGCCGTTGAAACAGAAGTTGGGAAGGCTCAAACGTCATTGCAACAACATGTCAACACTCATGGCCGCTTTAGTTAAGTATGCTGATTCAGATAATACCAAGGATCCGGATTCAGAGGAGGACAAACCGGAGAAGGGAAAGAAGAACGGCAGTGCAAAAGGGCAGCACCACAACCAAGGGGGCCATGGGTAAAGCGGATAATTCAGATTTGGTGGCTAACACAAATATGCAGCGCCGTAAAGGTAAACCGCCCCAGCGCGGTGGAGGGATGAATCTGGAGCGTTTGTTAAACCAGCCCTGCCCGAAGCATGGGACCAAGGAGGCCCCTTCCACACATCTTTGGAAAGATTGTCACATGAGGGAGTTCAAAAATTCTGAATTAGGGGGTTCAGGCCCAGGTTCCCATGGGGGCGGCGGTTCATGCTCTGGATTTCAGAACAACCAGGGCCATCAGAACAACCATGGTAATAACCAGCAGAATAACCAAGGGAATCAGCAACAGTCAGGTTACCAGAGTCACCCCAAGCAGTTGAACAGCGGACAGTATCATGTGTTCACTACCAGCCTGTGCAAGCGGGATCAGAAACTTCACAAGAGGGCAGTCAATACTGTTGAACCGGCCGTACCACATTATCTACGATGGTCGGAGCAGCCTATTGTGTGGAGCAGAGAGGATCACCCGCCTCGGGTTGACAATCCGGGCCAACTAGCCTTGGTGGTAGCGCCTCAGGTGGGGGGCTATAAGTTTACCAAGGTTCTGATGGATGGAGGGAGCAGTATCAACATCCTGTACTATGAGACCTTCCGTCACATGGCTTTGACGGATAAGAATCTTAAACCGTCAAACACTATTTTTCATGGTGTGGTACCAGGTAAATCGGCCTACCCTATGGGAAAGATTGCTTTGGAAGTTGTGTTTGGAGATGAGCTTGATTCCAGGTCTGAGACTTTGACCTTTGAAGTGGTGAAAATCCAGAGTCCATATCACGCGCTATTTGGACGGCCGGCTTACACGAAATTCATGGCGAGGCCCTGTTATGTCTATCTACAACTCAAGATGCCAGATTATAAGGGGACGATCACAGTACATGGGAGCCGAAAGATTGCCTTGGATTGTGAGGAAGGTGAAGCGGCCTATGCAGAATCGGTTTGTGCCACAGAGGAGCTGAAATTCTATAAAGACAATGTTGATCCGGCGGATATGACCCCTCTGAAGAAACCTACAATTGAACATGACCCGGCCCTGACATTCAAACCGGCTAATGAGACTAAGCTTGTTGACTTCGTCCCTGGTGATACATCCAAGCAGTTTAGTATTAGTGCAAATCTGGATCTGAAATAGGAAAGCGCGCTCATCGAGTTCATCCGTGAGAACCAGGACATCTTTGCATGGAAACCTTCTGACATGCCAGGTGTACCAAGGGAACTCGCTGAGCACACCCTAAATATTGATCCTAAGTTTAAACCGGTTAAGCAGTACCTTCGCCGCTTTAACAAAGAAAGGCGCAAGGCCATCGTAGAAGAGGTAGCCCGGCTACTGGCGGCTGGGTTTATTGTCGAAGTGTTTCATCCCGAATGGTTGGCTAATCTGGTGCTTGTTCTTAAGAAAAATGGCACTTGGCGTATGTGTGTGGACTACATTGATTTGAATAAAGCTTGCCCGGCAGATCCTTTCGCTCTCCCGCGTATTGATCAGATCATTGATGCAACGGCGGGTTGTGAGCGCCAAAGTTTCCTGGATGCTTATTCAGGTTATCATCAGATTAAGATGGCAGTTAAGGACCAGGAGAAGACAGCCTTCATCACTCCCTTTGGAGCCTTCTGCTATGTTTCTATGCCCTTTGGGCTCAAGAGTGCCCAAGCAACCTACCAGCATTGTGTGCAAAATTGTCTTCACAAGAAGATCCGGCGTAATGTTCATGCCTATGTGGATGACATTGTGGTGAAATCCAGGAAGCAGGAAACCCTGATAAATGATCTCAAGGAGACGTTTGACAATCTTCAAGTTTACAAAATGATGCTCAACCCGGACAAATGTGTTTTTGGTGTTCCGGCAGGCAAACTCTTGGGTTTTCTTATGTCTAACAGAGGTATTGAGGAAAATCCGGAAAAGATCAAAGCAATCACATCCTTGGCTAAACCGGCATGTATCAATGATATTCGGCGTCTGGCAGGCCGGATTGCAGCCCTCAGTCGATTTATCAGCCGTTTGGGAGAGAAGGCGATTCCACTGTATCAAATGTTGAAGAAAACAAATAAATTCGTCTGGAGTGACGCCGCTGATGCGGCATTCGAGGAGTTGAAGCGGCAGCTAGCTGAACCGCCAGTCCTCGCTGCTCTAGTTGATAATGAACCTCTACTGTTGTACGTGGCCGCCAATTCTCGAGCGGTTAGTGTGGCGATTGGGGTTGAGCATAAGGAGGCTGGGAAAGAATATCCAGATGAGTTTGCACAGCGTTACTTTGTTGACGGAAAATCAAATTGTTCTTCCGGTTCAATGAAGACTATGCTTACCTTCCTTTCTCTTACCGGTCTGTGTTCTATCATGGACCTGTATTCCGTTCCTCGAATCGAGACTTTCTTTTGGTATGATTTTGATACGTGTTTTCTATCAAAACTCTATGCCATCAATCACTATCCCCATTTCTGGTTCAACGACCAGTTTATTATATCAGTGAAGTACTGATCGAATCAAAGCAAAGATATCCGCATTGGCAGAAGCTAGTTTATGGAGTTTTCATGGCAAGTAGGAAACTCAAGCAATATTGTCAAGGCCATCCTATTACAGTGGCTAGTTCTGCTCCCTTGGGTGATATAATCTAGAATAGAGAGGCAACTGGCCGGGTTGCAAAGTGGGCGACCGAGCTTGGTCCCCATAGTTTGAAGTATACACCCCGAACATCCATCAAATCTCAGGCGCTTGTGGACTTCATCAATGATTGGACCGAGTTACAGGCACCAGAAGACAAACTGGATAATACATACTAGACCATTCACTTTGATGGATCCAGGCAGCTGGAAGGCTCGGGGGCTGGAGTTGTCCTCACTTCCCCTCGAGGAGATAAGATTTGTTATGTTCTCCGCTTAATGTTTCCTTGTACTAACAATGCAGCGGAGTACGAGGCATTGCTCCATGGCCTTCGTGTAGCTAAGGAAATGAACTTAAGCCGGGTTCGATGCTTTGGAGATTCTGATTTGGTGGCTCAGCAAGTTTCTGGTACTTGGGATTCTAAGGACCCGCTCATGGCGGCTTATAGGCGCGAGGTGGATATTGTGGCTGGTCATTTTAAGGGTTATCAGGTGGAGCACATCGACCGGCGCAAGGATGAAGCAGCAGATGCTCTAAGCCGGCTCAGATCTCAGTGTAAGCCGGTACCACCTAATACCTTTCTAGATATCTTGCATAACCCATCTGTAAAGTTGCCTACAGAGGAGGATTTAGCTGTTCCTGATCCGGAGGCCCAGTTGGTAGCCGTTTTGCATGCTACTCCGGATTGGACGGTTCCATATTTGGCGTATCTGAGCCGGGGCGAATTACCAGAAGACGAACTTTTCGCCAGGCAGATAGTCCGGCGGTCCAAGTCTATGGTTGTTCACAATGGTGAGTTGCACCGTTCTAGCATTTCAGGCGTATTCCAACATTGTGTTTCTCCTGAAGAAGGACAAGAGATTCTACGGGAAATCCATGAAGGGGATTGTGGTCACCATGCCGGCTCAAAGTCCTTGGTTGCTAAGGCTTTCCGACATGGGTTCTACTGGTTGACAGCTCATTCTGATGCGGAAGACTTGGTAAAGCGGTGTGACGCTTGTCAGAAATTTTCACGTCGAGCTCATGTTCCTGCTCAGGAGTTACGCATGATCCCCATCACTTGGCCGTTTGCTACTTGGGGGCTTGATATGGTTGGACCCTTTAAGCGTTCTAAGGACAAGAAGACCCACCTGTTGGTGGCGGTTGACAAGTTCACCAAGTGGGTTGAAGCGGAGCCCGTCAGTAAATGTGATGCAGCCACGGCGGTTCAATTTCTCAAAAAGATTATTTTCCGTTTCGGCTTTCCATATAGCATCATCACAGATAATGGTACGAACCTTTCTAAAGGTGAGATGGAGGAGTTCTGCCAACGAGAGCACATCCGTCTTGATGTAGCGTCCGTGGCTCACCCCCAGTCTAATGGTCAAGCTGAGAGGGCCAATCAAGAAATCCTGAAGGGTATCAAGCCTCGGTTCATGGTCCCTTTGAAGCGGACGCCGAGTTGTTGGGTGGAGGAATTACCATCTGTGTTATGGAGCATAAATACCACCCCAAACCGATCTATGGGATATACACCCTTTTTCCTGGTCTACGGAGCCGAGGCTGTCCTCCCAAGTGATATTCATCACGACTCGCCCCGGGTCGCGAATTATGTTGAAGCGGACAACGAGCAAGCACGCCAAGAGGCGCTGGACCTGTTAGATGAGAAGCGACACATGGCTTTGGCTCGGTCGGCGGTTTATCAACAAGACATGCGGCATTATCACAGCCGCCGGGTTAAAACAAGAACCTTTCAAGAAGGCGATTTGGTACTTCGGCTCATTCAAGACCAGACGGATATGCACAAGTTAGCCCTACCTTGGGAAGGACCTTTTGTGGTCAGCAAAAATCTGCACAACGGATCATACTACCTCATTGACGTTCGAGAAGACTCACGTAACTCTAAGGAGGAGACCCGGCGGCCATGGAACATAGCTCTCCTACGGCCTTATTACACTTGAAGCCACCGGCTTTTCATATGTACATATTTCAACAATGTATATATTACGATCAATATAATAAACCGGCATCCTTGCTATCAAGTAGGGCCTCCGCCGTTTCTTCCTTCACATATCTGTTAACTTGGGGGCTTCCTGTTCAAACATAGGTGTACTCACCAAAGAGAACATAGCGTTACTACCCTCTTGACGCGACTATCACGCCTTGGGGGCTTCCTATTCAAACATAGGTGTATTCACTAAAGAGAACATAGCGTTACTACCCTCTTGATGCGGCTATCATGCCACAACAAAGCTTGGGAGCTTCACACCCAAGGGGCCAAAGAGAGTATTGTTGCTACGCACAACTCAAACATAGGCACCCATTAAGCACAGCTCACAAAGTTACTTGGGGGCTCTTTGCATCAAATACCAAAGAGTTTGAAAGGACCCTTGTAGCTGGGTATCGACCCACGGCTTGGAAGCCTGGTGTATTCACCTAAAACCCCGGGTTAACCTTCCTTCATCAAGTAAGCCACTCCTATCCAGGTAATCCTAGCACGACCCTTCGAACGTTTGACAGTTACTCTCATTGAGACCCTGAACTTGTCAAAGTTAAAACGATGATTGGTTAGTTGGAGGGCCATCTTAAAAGGCTTTGCCAAAATGGTTTAACTCAGTGGCCTGGCAGCCCATGAAAAGCCTCGATTTGGGCCTGGCAGCCCTCAAAAAGCCTCGACTACAGTTTTTGTTTGCTTTTTTGCCAAGTTTTTGTTTTTCGTGAGGTCTATGTTAAACCGGAGTTTTGTAACCCAGCATGGCTTATGGATCTTCTGTTCAAGTATACAATTAAAGGTAATCCGGCATCCTTCAAAACCGGTCTGGCTTTGACGGTTTGTCTCCAGCAATCGGCCGGCGTTCATCACAACTTGGTTCTATATCATATCTATACCAACATGTTACGGTGGAGACAGGGATTGCATAATATTGTAAAAATACATAAGACAGTACTGAAATTCTCGTGACAAATCAACGCAAAGTGTATCCCAGTGCACGATGGCAACGGATCAAAGTATTTTTACTAGCCTATTACAAGGCGCTTGAAGGACCAAAATATGGTGTTTCCAGCAGAACAAGGTTTATCGAGCATCACCATGATGGACGGATCAAGTTTCATTACCATGTTGATGTGATGTTGATGGGTCATCTGGCGTCGCCTCAGTTTCCTCCTCCCCACCTAGCGGTTGGAAGTTTGTAGTGGTCCAGTCAATCCGGGTTAAGGCCTGAAAGATAGCTTCTTCACTGATAAGTTCTGACGGATCAATGTGAGGGGCATAAGTATGCTTACGGTTTCCTGGAATAAGATTTTGCGCCTCCGGAATGACAGGGTTAATCCGTTTGTTGTTGGCATCATAATAAGATCAGTGAACCATCAAGTTAGCATCTTCGGCCAGCTGACTCGCCAGAGGACGCATTTCCCTTGTCACTCTTTTAAGGACTGCATCATCAAAATCTGCCCCATTTTCTTATGTGCTTGGAAAGCCTTTGGCAAGGTCAATTGGATCCAAGTCAGCTATCCATGCTTTGGCTCGGGTAAGTGCCAACAAAGCGCTGGCCCTGGTAGCAGATCGCTTCACCTCTTCTAGCTATGCTGGTACCATGGATAGCCTTGCCAGAGTGTCCTTGATCAGTGTTGGGCCCGGATTGTCATAGGATGCTGCGCAGATAACCCGTTGGGCACCGGTGTATAGTTGTTCAAGAAGAGTATATGCTGCTTTCAGCTTCATCCGTACATCTAAGCCCAGATGAGTAATGCGGCTACCTGCAACGGTTTAAGAATTTTATATTTCAACCGGTACCTTACAAGATGGATATTTCAAATACTTTGCCAGGAGTACTTACCAAACACTGCGAAGGTCATGGCGTTCACTTGATGTTTCAACCTAGAAAGTTCTACCACCGGTTTAAGAGCAGATTCGGCATCTTCAGCCCGTTTCAGCAAGGTGCCCTTCTCAGTGTCCCAATTGGCACGTTCCGTCTTGAATTCTTCTTTCAATTGTTCTATGGAAGTTAAAGCGGCTTGAAGTTCAACTTTAGCTTTGGAAGATTCTTCTTGGTGAGATTTGATACTCTCTTGAAGATCAACAATCTGTGTCCGTTGATGGTTTATGTCAGCCTGCCAAAATCAAGAGGAGCATTTAAATATTTTATCAAAATTCACAAGCATACAACTGGTTCTACACTTGGCACTTGGGGGCTAATGCAGATTAATTCTTTCTTATTGCTTATTCAAAGTCCCAAGGATTCATACAAGTTTCAATCCTGGCACTTGGGGGCTAATGCGGATTAATTCTTTCTTATTGCTTATTCAAAGTCCCAAGGATTCATACAAGTTTCAATCCTGGCACTTGGGGGCTAATGTGTATTTGTTCAAAAAACTTAAAAGTCAACAAAGTCCCGGTTTGTTTTTACAAATTAAACCGACCCTTGGGGGCTACAGGATACAAGGCAGTGAAAATACAAAGATAAGGAGGAAAATGTTTACCTCATAACGTTCCTTCATCAGATTTACCAAGTCAGCCTCATTGTCTCGACTTGTATAAAGCCGGTTCAGGAATCCGGAATGAAGATCCTGGGTAGAAAGATTAGCATATTTTGACATATCAGTTTCCGTTTTCCTCTTGCCCATTGAAATAAACTCATCTTTGGCGGTATGTCTTGCCAAGACAACTGGATCACCCGGAGCGGTATAAGCAGTGCCAGTTACAATAACTTCATCGTCTTTTGCTGGGCTTGGCGGATTAGCACTTGACTTTAGTGGATCAGCAACCGGGCTTGCAGGTGTAGCATGTGGACTGGAGGTATTCTCATATATGGCCGGATCAGCTTCCGGCGGATCAGCATTGATGGTTGGATTTGGCGGGACAAAATCATCCATGAGATTATCAAGATTTTGATCAGGATTTTCAGGAGCTTTCTCCGGTTCAACTTCACCAGTAGGGGCACTGATCTTGGCCTTCTTACTTAAACGAGCTTGAGCACTAATATTAAAACAAAGATTAGCATGGTCAACTGAGTTATGAAAGAGAAGGGAAGACTACACACTTACCCAGGGACGGTTTTCAGTGGAGGCAGCTGAGTGGTTGATGAACCGCTAGACGAATTAGAAGATGCCTAATAATTTGAAATAGATGAATTGAGAGGGCATCGGAAGAAACCTTTCAAAATATAACGTTTTTCAGGAGAACAAGCAACCTCTGGATGACGTTTCCGGTTTGGGGTATGAGGTAAACCGGAAGAAGTGACCTGTTGACCACTGTGCCGGGTTGAGCGACGCCCTTCGGTTTGCTGTGTCTTCAAAGAAAGTTGTTGATCCAAATGAGCAACAGGGTGAGAGCATTTCACTTTTCGAACTGCACGACGAAATCGTTGAACCGACACAAGTTCTGAGTCAGAAGAAAGACAAATTACCTCAACATGATCTGCATGGCTGGCCTCCGCATCATCCTGGGAATAATCATTATCAGTAAAATATATGGATAGAAGTCAAGGGAGTCAAACTTTACCTCTTCAGCCGAGTCATCGACATCTTCTGGTGGTTTCGAAGATTCAGCAGTTTTCTTTTTGGCAGCTTTCTTGATGAGTTTGGTCTTACCACAAGGAGCCTTAGCTATTTTGTCTTGTGTTTTCTTTTTCCAAAAGGAGCTACTGGCCAATGGAATTGCACAAAAGGATTATTATAGCAGTGTCAAAGCGGAGAAGGATCAGGAAAAGTACATGATTAAAATATTTACCACTGGCGGTTTGTCGGAGGCGTAAAACGGACGCAGACAATTTTGAGTACATACGGCGAGCGGTTCGTCAAGTATCTTCTTTACACTTTCACTAACTTCATCATCCGTCAGTTCTATTGAATTAAACCATTGAGGATCATCGGTGTTGCCGGTGTATTCAAACATCAATCTGGGCCAGCGGCTTAAAGGTAGAATGCACCATGAAATCCAGCAACGGACGAGATTAACACCAGTTAAACCGTTGGCAAGAAGAGTCTGGAGTTTGGCGAGTTGAGGTGCATAGGCTTGTTGATCTTTGGCAGGCAATCTCTGAGGTAAAGGGTGATTATTACTGAGCCGGTGCGGACGGTAGCCAGGCAAGGGATTCTCTTCAGCAGGGGCAGTATTCTGACAACAGAACCAGGTTTGGTTCCAGTCTTTTGGATGGCTGTGAAGTTTGGAGTGAGGAAAATCAACCTCTTTCCTCTTTTGGATTGACACACCGCCAAGTTCAGTATTAGGTCCATCAAAAAATTCCATCCGGCGGTTTAAGTGAAAGAGTTCTAGAAACAGATCGACAGTTGGTTCTTCTTGCAGATAAACCTCACAGAATACTTTGAAATTGCATATGTTGGACACAGAATTTGGTCCAATATCTTGAGGATGAAGTTGGAGCCTGGCAAGAACATCCCGGAAATTTTTTGATCCGGGAGGACTGAAACCTCGAGCTAAATGTTGCAAGAATACAATCACTTCTCCATCTTGAGGTTCAGGGGGGCACTTAGGGCCAAGAGCTCGCCAACGAAGGACATTTTTTGAAGCCAAAGCGCCGGTTGTGATATATTCATTGATTTGCGTTTCTGTGATCCGAGACGGAACCCAGTTGCAAGTAGCAAATTGCTTCGTCATCTTACAAACTCTATAAAAGGAAAATGGACGGTTTCTGATTGGCAGTTCGTATGTGTTTGTCAAAATGTTAAACCAGCAATTGAAGGTATACGTATGAAGTGAACCAGGCATGGCTGTTCAAAGTCTAGATGGCGGTTTAAGAGAGGGCTAATGACATACGACGGATTATCAACACTAAAGGATAAACCGCCTTTTGGAGGCAGAACCCCAAGCTGGAAATTTGTGAAGTATGGAACAAACAGGTTTCACAAGTTGCTATTATTATTTTGGATCAAACGGTCGCTCTAGAAGGAAATATTTCTAGACCTAAAACAGTGCAGAGAAGTTGATACAATCAAAGAGGGTTTCCAAAAAATGGAAATGAGATCTATTTTTATGCAAGATAAGCACAAACAATTGCTGCAGCAGTTCTACGTTGTTTTTACAATCTAAACAGGGCATTGGAGGTGAAAACTAACAAGGGTTTGCATCGGGCGGCGATGACCGCCGACGAACTCAACAAAAGTTCCAATGCAGATCTGAGAAAGGGAAGGAGAAGAACTCACAGATGTGGACGAGCTGCGTAGGTTCACCGTCGATTTCTGGTCAGAGTCAGGTCGATGCAGCGGCCTGAGTCGGTGCGGACTAGAAGATCAACGACGGCGGCGGCGGCGATACTTGAGGTCTTCGGGTTGCGAGGAGGAAGACGATGCGGTTTGGAAAGGGGGAAAATGGAAGTCACCCCGGTCTTATTTATAAGGAAGTGGGATAAAACAGCAGGCGCAAAAATCGAGGAATCAGAAGCGACAAAAGAGGATGCAGCTATCGCCTCGATCTTCAGGAATTAATTAAAGAGAAGGGAATCTTTATAAAACTTTTTTATACAGGAATGACATCACAATGATTTACTACAGTAACAGAAGATGATGTCATGGCGATTCACCAAAGTTTATAGGGAAAAGACAATATGGCGGTTTACGAGAATTGCCAGAAATTCAAAGATTGAAGACTGACATGAACATGTTCAAATCAATCTGGGGCCTAATGTTGAGGATATAACCTCTGAGGGTAAACCGCCCACGAGGGGTTGGTTCACCTTTAGCTATACTGAAGCCCAAGGAAACCCAGAAGATGGCGCTTTACGGATGAAGCTTAGAGGCCCAGAGCCTGCAGGCGGTTTAGGGCCCATGATAGTAAACCGCCATGATTGTATAAACTTGCATTGTAAGGTAAGAAAGAAGAGACCAAGGCGGGCACTTGTATGAGCCAGCCTCGGGACTCTGTAGACCGGCGGGGGTCCTCCTGAGTATATAAAGGGGTGACCCGGCGGCGGTTCAGGGACAAAAAACAACAACTCGAAGCCAAACAAAACGGATTCGCTCCCTGGTCTTTGAACCCTAGCAATACCAATCACAACTAGACGTAGTCTTTTACCTTCATCGAAGGGGCCGAACTAGTATAAAACTCTCGTGTCCCCTTGTCTTGTTTAACCCCTTCAAGCTAACCCGTAGTGATGGCTCCACGACTAAGTCCTTCCATGAGGACATCTGCCGTGACAATTCCACGACAAGTACCATGGCATATGCTACACTACGGCCACGAAAACGTGCCGATGTTACGCCATTCGGGAATAGTGCCGCACTTCGAAACTAGAACCATCAATAAATCTTGAGCGCGTCTCGTCACATTCGAAATTACTACTACTATCACGCTATATTTAATTGCAAAACCTGTTCACACCGATCACAACCTAAACGGTTTCCCACTTAGGAGCGTATTAGTAGTACTTGGTTATAAATACTACTATGCTAAGATGACTGCACATTCCTCCTCACCTCCTCATCCACAAGAAACAATCAAGCCATAGCCAGTGTGAGTTCTGGGTCGAGAGATTTCCACCAGGAAGAGGTGAGCATGGAAGAGGAAGCACGAGAGATGTCCCGCCTCGCTGCGAAAGCAGCCGACATGTCCATCCCCGCAGTAGCAGCAGCACAAAGGTCCTGCCGCGCCGCCAAAGCAGCACGGAGGTCCCGCCGTGCCGTCGATGTAGCAGACTGGTCCGGCCACGCCGCAGAAGCAGCAGAGATGTCCCACCGCGCCGCCGAAGCAGCAGGGAGGTCCCGCCATGCTGCGGCGGCCTGGGAAAATTTCTCGCGGGCAGGCGAGGACTCTTACAAGCGCATGCATGCGACAGTCCATAGCCAGATGGATCAGATCTCCAGCTGGGTGGGGATGCAAGACGAGGCTACCGGTGTCATCCAGTAACTCGAGGAGGGCAATGCGAAGCTACGGGGCGAGCGTGACCTGCAGAGGGCGAAGATCGCCGGAAGGGCGAAGCAGGAGGAGGAGGAGACCGCTGCCGTGTTGCAGAGGACGGGCGTCATCATCAAGAAACTTATGGACGAGAATGCATGGTCCGCATCGAGCGCAAACAGGCTGGTGGAGGAATCCATGGATGCTGCCAAGCAGTGTATTAAGGACATGAAACTTATGAAAGCGATCCTCGCCCGCCGCGAGAACTAGTCTTCGCGACTTGCGGTGCATAAAGAAAGTAGAGATCAGCGAGCCAGATCGTTGTATGCATCTTCCTTCTTCTTTTGCCCTTGTGCATTTCGGGTATAGCTGCATGTGGCTTTTTTAATTATCTTCCTAATTATGTAAGACAATTATTATCCACTCTCGTCGTCCTTATATATATTCATCAGTCTTGCGATAAGTCGTAGTAGATGCTATATAGGTCCGTCGGATCTTACATCAAGATCCGTGCAAAATTTTCTTTTCGGATTTTCTTTTTTCTCTCTTAAATCTCAGTCGAGTGAGACACTGCCACGCCATTAAACAGAGGCTCGAGCGCCATTAATGGTACCTTGGGAGAGAGGTGGACGGCAGATGGAGGTCAAAGGGCTCTCCCCCCAATAAGCACGCGCAGGGGTCTGATCGCACGCCTCCCGTACTCAAATAGCTACCCTGCACGGCGCCTCCTAGCTAATAAAAAAAGGGGACATGTGGCGGCACGTAAGTGGTAAATAGAGCACCCACGGTTTCAATAATACTGGTGTTTCTGATTGTAACGTGACAACACTTGTTCCAAAATGACTTTGTTGATTGTTAATGTGTGCGCCTTCACAAATCGGACAGCAAAATTACCACAGCATGTTGGTGCATGTCATGGCACCAACCCAAGTTTCATGATTTTCATGCGTGTTTTGGAAATACCGGAATTAAAAAACCAAGTTTCTCAATGTTTCCAGCTGAGCCATGACGACCAGATGTTTGAATTTCATTCCGATTTCTGGCATGGGACCTAGAAATTTACCCGAGGACACACATGTGATTTTTCAACCAGCTTTGGTGCATTGGAGCATGTGCTTGTATTTAAATTTTAATTATGCACACAAAGGTGACACGTTCCCTCTTAGAACCACAAGCCTTCTTGAGAGAAGCTCCAGTTTGCAATAAACTTGTTCCAAAACTTGTTCCTATTCTGCATTTTTTTTACCACGGGATGGTAGTACCATGACATGACACCATGCCAAGTTTCATGATTTTCAGGCGTGTTTTGGATTTACAAGAATTTTAAAACCAAGCTTCTCAATGTTCTCAGCCGAACCATGAAGCCCAGATGTTTAAATTTCATTCCCATTTCTTGCATGGGACCTAGAAATTCACCCGAGGACACACATGTGATTTTTCAGTCAACTTTGGTGCACGGGAGCATGTGCTTGTAGTTAAAATTTGAATTATGCACATTAAATGACCAGAAACTCAATTAATGTATAAAAAAGGCCAAACAGACCCAAAATAATTCCAAAATTTACCAGGACACTCATATAGTTCTATGTTGCCTCTCCAAAGAAAATCTGGCGGTAGGCAGCGTATATTGTTCCGCACACAAAGGTATAAAGAAGTAAAGAAATTAGCCCTATTTAATTCTTGGGTTCTTATTATTTATGCCACTAGTTGTGTATCACTACTCGGTTTTTCCATTAGAAGTTACAACTACTCAAAAAATGCCATTGATCCTTGAGATGCCTGCTCAAAATGCAATTAGATATCTAAAAAATGCCATCGTTAAGTTATATGTTTGCTCAGAAATGCCATTAGACATTGTTATTTTCACGTCAAACCCCGTTGACCATGTTACATGACAAAATAAGCCGATTCTCACAATGATAAGTTAATGGTGTCCAGCACAACACACCCCTCAAATAAAACTAAGCACCCTGGAATGCCTTGACAAAACTAAGCACCCTGAAATTCTTTGACAACTAAACTGCTGGCTATATGATGTTGTCCATATATATTGTACGTATATAATGTCAAGAAACGAGTGGTAGTACTATACCAACTAAATGATGAAATGAATGAAATATAACGAGAAGAAACATAACATAGTTCTGCTGGGGGCTCAGCACAACACGCCCCTCAAATAAAACTAAGCAAACTAGAAATTAAACTAAGCAACTAATCCGGTAGACACTGCATTAGAACCACCATGAGCAACGACACTGCCACCTTACTTGGAGTCGTAGTCCACGTCCTTGACTTCGTCCTTGTCCCTCTTCCTCTTGGGCGATACTTCTTTGCTTGAACCGCACACTTGGATCTTGCTCTTCATACAACCCTTGTAGATATTGAGACAAAGCTAGCCATGCATTGCAGCGTAGTAGATGTGGTCCATATCTAGTACATTCCACTGCCATGCATGATGATGAAACATGTACGGAGGTTTCTCTAGTTTACCGTACGAAGGATGAACCATGGCTCCTGCCAGGGTCAGCATTGAAGGTTGATCAAGGGAGGGCACCAACCCTTCCTTCTGGAGGTTGAAGGGGTCGCCTACAACGAGGCCTATCCGACCCAGGATTTCCTTATCATTCCTAAAGTCTACAGTAATGAATTTGACTCGGCCGCCCTTGAGGAACTTCTTAAATTCCTCGCACTCAACGTCGGCATGGCATATGTGGTAGACCAAGCATAAGTCATGCACGCAAACCTGGATCACGGCGGGCTTCTTTTTCTCTGCCTCCTTTAGTTTCTTCTCGCTTCCCAGGACTGTGGTGTACTCAACATCTAGCCCAGTGACCCACTCATCATTCGAGTTTTCGAACATGCGTTTGAAGCGAGCAAGGCATTCTTTCACCGTTGTGGAAGAACGTGTGTAGATGACGTCAAACTCATTGTCGGCGATGGTTCTAACCTTGTACTCACCGCCTATCATGGAGATTTGGGACGCCATGGATTTGGGAGGAGGGTTAGGATTAGTGGAACTGCCATAATGTGAAAGGACGGGACCACTAGGAGCGGTTTATCGATTATAAAAATGTCGAGTGGGGGCGCGTGCAAATGGCAGGGTAGTGGCTTGCCTGGTGGATAAATGGATTCATGCACAGTACTATGGGGGCCCAATTAGGTTTCATGTCTACTCGACGCCCAATTAAATGGCTTTCCATGTCATGTCAAGCGTCGGAAAAATTACAGGTGATACGAAGCTTTCCATTCTCCCATGATACGGGCTTCTAAGAGCCCTTGTATTTGAGATCGAACGGTTGCATGGTGTGATTCTAGACCTATGGGTGAATATCCTATCCTGGAGGGTTATTCTGCAAATTTTCAGCAACTTAGCATGCGAACGTTTGATCTCAGATCCAAGGGCTACCAGCAGCCCGTATCATGGTCGCGCCTACCACGACCGTCACCTCGCTCGCATGGTCGCGCCCTTGGAGATTTAACACGGTGCGTTAGGCTATCTAATGTTGGCATGTCATACATAGTCATTACTTAGTCACTCATACAACAAGGTTAGCTATAAGGTTGGCTATAAGAGTATTTTTTGTTTATTTCTCTCAATCTCTTTCTTCGTAGTATTTATTGCATTTGCCAAGGAGTGACCTCTTCCAATGAAATGGTGCTTAGATGAGGTGCTATGGGAATTAAATGGCTTAGCAACTCAAGTCTCCAATGCATAGGTGCTTAGTTTTTTATTGCTAAGTTTGCTTCATCTAGGTACACACGCTTAGCACCGTTTCTTCCTGGGGTCACCAAACTAGTCTCTCTCTTCTTAATTAACTTGCCACATCAGACTTTATGCCTATGTGGTAGGCTTAGCACCTATAGGATCAAGTACAATAGTGGGCTATAAGCCCGCTTTACATGGCATTTTTGCATATGTGGGGGAAAGAGGCAAGGAAAAAGTGGAGGAGTGGGCTCAAGCAAGAGCCAGCCTCTACATGGTGGAGCATCGGGAGAGGCACCTGTATGGAGGTGGTCAGGAATCGGGAGACTCAAGCTGGTCGTAGCGCCGCAGTTAAAATGACAATGGCAAGTCAAATCACGGGGGCCCACTTGTCCAGCAGTAACTCACTATCAAATCACACAACCCTATGTTTGCAGCAGCCTACTCACTCATCTTCTCGCGTCTCTGTCAAACCGACTAGGAGGAACTGCCCCGCCTACCGCGTGGGAAAATCCCCGCCCTTGACTTTTAAATAGTACAGTATACTAATTTTGTATCCATGGATTGTGACATGGAGCAAGGCCTCAAGAAAACGGCGGTACACATGTACGGAGTATACAACACGCTCGTTGCGTTCGCGTCGCACCCGAGACGGTCGGTCAGTCTGGCACGCTGCTCTGCAAATTGAACACGCGTCATATTGTGTTTGCACACACATGTGGTACCGCAATTGAGAACCGATCATAGGCACACTCCCCGGCCCCACAAGTCGGCTGAGTTAATAGAAGCACATACTCCACCTTGCTACCTGGACGATCCCTGCAAGACACGGAAGATCAGTTCGTCCATGCGTGTGACCAGACTCCAGCAGACACGCCTGGATTGGCTATCGTCTACATATCGTGCAGGCTGTGTTGTACAGGGCTGTAGTTCTGGTGAGAAATCTAAAATAGGTTTCTTGTCATCTCGCAAAATTAGGTGTCATGTGCTTCGGATCACTGCGAGGGTTAAACAGCGACAACTGAGTTGGGCTAGTCATTGGGGGCACATGCGCGAAGACTACTCGGCTTCCATCTAGGTCAAGCCGGCTATGTTAATTAGGACATATATTGACGAACCCCTTTTCTACGAGTTTATCTTTAATTTAGCTTTGATCCTCGTCTAGTTTGTTCATCGGGATTCATCTTGTCTCCTTTGGGCAGTGAGGTTATGATTTCTTGTCATGTGGCATTTTTTCGTGTTATATGTTATAATCCGGTGCTTCAGATCAAAATGACGACAACAGCGCCTCCGGGGCACGTGCATGAAGACTTCTCGACAATCATTGCCTAGGTCAAGCCGGCTCCGGCCGGTAGACAAAAGAAAACTAGTACTCCACTATATAGGCAGGAGCCTCCGCGCTTGCTTGCTAGTGTTGCTCTCTTCACACTGTCTCGTCCTGTCCAAATCTAAACACGACAGCAGTGGCCACACACTCTCTCTCTACTCAACGCTGATCACAGATCCAGCCGGATCCTCTCTACCGGGGAAGGTGAGAAGGTGCAACGTTCACGTGGTCGTCCTCGGCGACGGCTCTTACCCACTGTCGGCGCGTCCTAATCAGCGTGCCTTGTCATTCTCTCCCAAGCATCGCTGGCAAGGGAGGGCCTCCCAAGCCTTCTTCTTCACTGCCGTAGTGTGGGAAGATCCGGCCTCCTGCCGCCCACCTAGCGACATCCCGGCGACCCTTAGGTATAACTTCCTTCGAAACTGGCCTTGCTCTACTTCCCGAGCTCCTAACATCGCTACATTTGTATCTTTTACTATTTCTCAGGCCCCCTCGTGTAGATAGGATCGATCGGCTTTTCGAAAACCACCTAATTTTTTACTGTTAAGAGGTAAAACTAGTTCATGCACTCGAATCTAGTAGTACTTGGTTCAAACAAGGAAGAAAGGGGGTGGGGGTGGGGGAAGATTTTTTACCTGAATCTAGGACTTGGTCGAAAGAGGAAATAATGGGGGCGAAAAGTAGCAGAGACTGGCTATCCAACTGGTCTCTAGGTCTAATAGGGAAATAAAGGGAACACAGTACAAACTCAATATAAACCCGATCTATTGGTTGAAAAGTAAAGAAAGTGGGGACTGGCGGACAAGTCAACAAAGTAAGTCCAGCACTAGATTTGCTAGCCTCACACAGTATAAGGTGGCTATATACCAAAAAAATGGGACCAACCCAGATATCCTCTTTTGATGTTTGTTGCCCCGAGCCGCTCTTATGTAATGCCACTGGTAAAATGTAGCAGTCGCACTGTTAAAAGTAAGGACACGTTAAACCAATGTTGTTTTCAATGTAATGCCTCCAGTAATATGAACCAGTGGCACTTTTTTCATGTCCTGCTAAATTTCCCATTAAGATAAGTTGCTTCTTTTCATTAGAGATGCAAATGTCCTGGTCCGCCTACTCTCCAGGAGCTTCACAACCAACCTTGATGTTGCTTAATTTTATTGCAACTAATGAGGAAGCTTTGTGGGTTTCATTTTCTGATGGAAATGGAACCGGGGCTGCCCTTTTCTTAAAAAAAGTAGAAGAAGAAGCTGCTAGCTCATGGGACATTGCTTCATTTTAGGCGAACTGCACCAAAAGGTCCCATGAATTGAATCATCCATGTTGGTGACTAGTGCCATCCCTTCTACGATGGCGTTGACTGCAGATATGGTTCCCATCACGAGGTATGTTCCTTTTTGGTCTGACCGTTTGCCAAAGATCCTGCATGTTGATCCTACTCTTGTGCTACTGTTTTGGCACTGCCATGATAAAGCAGTAATGTTATTATTTTGCACCTTAATATAGTGGCACTATTAATTTGAGCCAATGTTTTGGCACCGCTAGTGCCATTGTTTTTTTATATATCGAAAGAGGGTGTTCCCTCCGATTTCATTAAAGAAACCCAACCATAGAGAACCATTATCCGACAACATCTCAGTGTAAACAGGTAGTTATGCAACTACTACTAGAGCGGACTGAGTACTAGCAGGAGACAAGTTCGCCACATAAGCTAGGCAGGTAGGGGGACGCAGCACCAGCTCGACCAAGTTTGGATTACAACACAAATGCTACCACAAAAACATCAGGGGGAAGATAGGGACTGAAAGAGCCAGCTTCAGCATCCTAGTCTAAGCACCCCTGGGCTTCATCCTTGCGATGCACGATACACCTCGTTTGCCACCTACTCAACCCTAGTGTCACTGATAAAATAAAGTAATAATATAGTTAAAATAGAGCGAGTGTCCTTGAGGGAGTCCTGGATTAGGGGGTCTCCGGACAGTCGGACTATATCTTTTGGCCGGACTGTTGGACTATGAAGATACAAGATTGAAGACTTCCTCCCATGTCCGGATAGGACTCTATTTGGCGTGGAAGGCAAGCTAGGCAGTACGGATATGGATATCTCCTCCTTTGTAACCGACCTTGTGTAACCCTAGCCCCCTCCGGTGTCTATATAAACCAGAGGGTTTTAGTCCGTAGGACAAGATACAATCATACCATAGGCTAGCTTCTAGGGTTTAGCCTCTCCGATCTCGTGGTAGATCAAATCTTTTAATACTCATATCATGAAGAATAAATCAAGCAAGACATAGGGTTTTACCTCCATCAAGAGGGCCCGAACCTGGGTAAAACATCGTGTCCCCTGCCTCCTGTTACCATCAGCCTTAGACGCACAGTTCGGGACCCCCTACCCGAGATCCGCCGGTTTTGACACCGACATTGGTGCTTTCATTGAGAGTTCCTCTGTGTCGTCGCCATTAGGCTTGATGGCTCCTACGATCATTGATAGCGATGCAGTCCAGGGTGAAACTTTTCTCCCTGGACAGATCTTTGTGTTCGGCGGCTTGCAGTCCAACTCGCTTGGCCATCTGGAGCAGGTCGAAAGTTACGCCCCTAGCCACCAGGTCAGGTTTGGAAGCCTAAACTACACGGCCGATATCCGCGGAGACTTGATCTTCGATGGAATCGAGCCCCTACCTTGTGCGCCACGCAGTCACGATGAGTACGATTTAGCTCTACCATCGGACAGTGTTCAAGAAATCACACCGGCAGCCGCTCCGACCCTCAATTCAGAGCCAATTGTGCCATCCATGGCCGGGTGGATAGACCCCGCCACGGAGGCCGTATCCTCCATGGCGATCGAGCCAAATATCGACCTTACTCTTCACGAGAGTCGTGTTGCCAAACTACCGGATCCTTCTCCGGCCACGGACTCCGAACTGCCTGCGCCCATTCCTGTCGAATCCGATTGGGCGCCGATCATGGAGTTTACCTCCGCGGATATTTTTCAGCACTCTCCCTTTGGCGACATACTAAACTCATTAAGGTCTCTCTCCTTGTCAGGAGAGTCCTGTCCGAACTACGTCCGACAGGATTGGGATGCGGATGACAAAGAAATTCGCCGCCCACCCACCACCCACTTAGTAGCCACTGTCGACGACTTAACCGACATGCTCGACTTTGACTCCGAAGACATCGACGGTATGGACGACGATGCGGGAGACGAAGAGGAACCATTGCCCACAGGGCACTGGACAGCCACCTCATCATACTATATATACATTGTGGACACACCCAAAGAAGGCAATGGAGACAAGACAACGGAGGATGACCCCTCCAAGAAGCAACCCAAGCGTCGGCGTCAGCGGCGGCGCTCTAAGTCCCGCCAAGGCAAAAGTGGTGATACCGACACAGGAGATAATAGCACTCCGGACAGTGTCGAAGATGGCAACAATCCCCTCCGGCAAGATTTAGGGCAGGAGGATGGAGAAGCCAGCCCTCCAGAGAGAGCGGTAGATGGAGAGGCAGAGGATGACAATTACATGCCTCCCTCCGAAGACGAGGCAAGCCTCAACGATGACGAATTTGTCGTGCCAGAGGATCCCACTGAACAAGAGCGTTTCAAGCGCCGGCTTATAGCCATGGCAAATAGCCTAAAGAAAAAGCAGCAGCAGCTTCAAGTTGATCAAGATTTGCTAGCTGACAGATGGACTGAAGTCCTGCCCATCGAGGAATATAAACTCGAACGCCCCTCCAAGAGTTACCCAAAGTGAAGGTTGCTACCCCAACTGGAGGAGGAAGCACCATCCCCGGCGTATGATGTGACTGATCGGCCACCTCACGGCCGGGACAGAGAGGCATTCCAGCCAAAAGCTTAGCCCGCACCCCGACGCCATTCAAATAAAAAGGCAGGGGGAAATACGCCAGACCTGCGAGATGTATTGGAGGACAAATAAAAATGCGCAAGATCGATCTACGGATCATGAGGGCGCGCCACTATGCGAGACAATAATCGTCACGCCAGATACAGTAAAAGTAAGTCCGGCCGGGCCGAACACATCGGGCAAGACTCATTTGAGCTGCGTCGCGATATAGCCCAGTACAAAGGCGCCGCACACCCCTTATGCTTCACAGACGAAGTAATGGATCATCAAATCCCAAAGGGTTTCAAACCCGTAAATATAGAATCATACGACGGCACAACAGATCCTGCGGTATGGATCGAGGATTTCATCCTGCACATCCATGTGGCCCGCGGTGATGACCTACACACCATCAAATACCTCCCACTCAAACTCAAAGGACCAGCTCGGCATTGGCTCAACAGCTTGCCAGCAGAGTCCATTGGTTGTTGGGAAGATCTGAAAGCCGCATTCCTCGATAACTTTCAGGGCACTTATGTGCGACCACCAGATGCCGATGACTTAAGCCACATAATTCAGCAGCCAGAGGAATCGACCAGGCAATTCTGGACATGGTTCCTAACAAAGAAAAATCAAATCGTCGACTATCCAGATGCAGAGGCCCTAGCAGCTTTCAAGCACAACATCCGCGACGAGTGGCTCGCCCGGCACCTTGGTCAGGAAAAGCCGAAATCTATGGCAGCCCTCATGACACTCATGACCCGCTTTTGTGCGGGAGAAGAACCATGGTACTTAGGATACCAAGGATGGCAATGGCAGGTCACGTCGCAACAAACATAAACGCCGCATTAACAGCGACAATACCGAGGATACGACAGTCAATGCCGGATTCAAAGGCTCTAAACCTGATCAGCGGAAAAAGTCATTCAAAAGAAGCACTCCAGGTCCGTCCAGTTTGGACCGTATACTCGACCACTCGTGTCAAATACATGGCACCCCCGACAAGCCAGCCAACCACGCCAATAGGGATTGTTGGGTGTTCAAGCAGGCCGGCAAGTTAAATGCCGAAAATAAAGATAAGGGGTCACATAGCGATGATGAGGAGGAGCCCCGGCAGCCGAACACCGGAGGACAGAAGAGGTTCCCCCCACAAGTGCGGACGGTGAACATGATATACGCAACCCACATCCCCAAAAGGGAGCGGAAGAGTGCGCTCACGGACGTATATGCGTTGGAGCCAGTCACCCCAAAGTTCAACCCATGGTCCTCCTGTCTGATCACCTTCGATCGCAGGGACCACCCCACTAGTATCCGTCATGGAGGATTCCTCGCACTGGTCCTAGACCCAATCATTGACGGATTTCACTTCACTCGAGTCCTTATGGATGGCGGCAGCAGCCTGAACCTGCTTTATCAGGACACAGTGCGCAAAATGGGCATGGACCCCTCAAGGATCAAACCCACAAAAACGACCTTTAAAGGCGTCATACCAGGTGTAGAGGCCCATTGCACAGGCTAAGTCACACTGGAAGTGGTCTTCGGATCCCCGGATAACTTCCGAAGCGAAGAGTTAATCTTCGACATAGTCCCGTTCCGCAGTGGCTACCATGCACTGCTCGGGCGAACCGCATTTGCAAGATTCAATGCGGTACCGCATTATGCATATCTCAAGCTCAAGATGCCCGAACCTCGGGGGGTCATCACAGTCAATGGAAACACAGAGCACTCTCTCCGCATGGAGGAGCACACTGCGGCCCTCGCAGCCGAAGCGCAAAGTAGCCTCTTAAGGCAATCCACTAGTTCGGTGATTAAGGACCCGGACACCTTCAAGCGCACCCGAAGTAATCGGCAACAGGACCGCCTGGCACGTTCCGAGCTAGCATAGCAATGCGGCGCCACCCCGGTCCCAGCCAAACGGCAAAATCCGTGCCACGCGTACATAATTACACATTAAAAATACCATGGGCACAGGTGGGGAGGGGGGCACGACTACAGCATGCTCCAAGACCCGGCTTAAACCGCACTAGGGGCTTCCCGCTTTGTTATTTTTCTTTTTCAGGACTTTAATCTCTGGAAACCCTGTCCGGCAGCATGATTGGTGAACACTTGATGCAGCAACCAAGGAGGCAGAAAGCTATGTCACACCACAGAACTCCCATGTGGATTACGATAACGAGTGAAATACTTGCTTTAATACTATTCCTCAGCTTGCCCTTGGAAGAGACATGTCAAATAGTCCCACTTTTTGCTTATCGCACTACTTGTATCATTCTGCTTTAACGCACCTTTTTGAATAAACAATGCATAGCATTAAGACTATTATTGCATTCTTACTTTATATATATATATATGTTCATTCATGACATCTAGCACCCGTACACTCTGGTACGGCCAATACGCTAGGGGCTTAAGCATACCCCATACTACGGCGTGAGAGGCCCGAACACTTTCGACAGTGCGGCACCCTGAACTTATAGCATTATATGCATCAGCTCCGAATCATGTCTTGGGTCAATAGTTGGGTTTGCCCGGCTCCCATGTTTTGGTACCTTACGTTTCGCTATATCGGCTAAGGTAGCACTGGGAGAACTACTGCGATTGTGCCCCAGTTCTGCCAGGCTAAGCACCTCAGTAGAGAAAGCTAAAACTGACTGTCATGATAAGGCGAGAGACTGGTCGTTGTTCGAGAGGTTTCAAGTCCATAAAGACTTATGCCGCTTAGAGCGAGGAGTCGGCCCTGTCTGGCTTAAGGCGTGTATAGCGCCCCGAATTCGGCCTTCCGAATACTAGGGGCTTCGCCAAAATTTAAAACTATAGAATTCTATGGCTAAGTGAGAGTGATAACGCATTATAGTCTGATTGTCGTGTTCGTTGTGCTGAGCACCTCCCTCGAAGGACCCAAAAATGGGAACAAGAGTGCTCAGGTTTATCCAGAACACCCCAGCACTCGTGGCATGGGGGCAGAAGCCGACGACTAGCCATCTCTCAGATTTGATAAACAGCCGAACAGTAGGTAATATTTTAAATTCAAACAAGCGTTGCATAGCGCATATGAACAAGTTTTCATAATACAGGATTACATGAGCAAGTTTACTCAAATATTACATCTTTCGTACTCTCATCCGCTACGAGATGGCAACCCTTTAGGACACCCTCATAGTACATCTCGGGGTGGCAATGCTCCTTGCCCGCAGGTGGCCCTTCCTTCACCAGCTTCACGACGTCCATCTTGGCCCATTGCACCTTGACACGGACGAAAGCCCGGCATGCACCTTCGATGCAGATGGAACACTTAATGACTTCCAGCCATGGGCATGCATCCACAAGCCGCCTCACCAGGCGGAAGTAGCTGTTGGGAAGGGCGTCGCCAGGCCACATCCGGACTATAAAGCCCTTCATGGCCTGTTCGGCCGCCTTGTGCAGCTCGACCAGTTGCTTCAGCTGGTCGCTCAGAGGCACCGGGTGTTCGGTCCCAGTATACTAAGACCAGAACAGCTCTTTGTTGAGCTTCCCTACTCAGCCTGGTAAAACTGTGCGGCATCCGACACACTGCGGGGCAAATCTGTGAATGCTCCTGGAGAGCTCCGGATTCGGGTAAGTAACAAGTAATTTACTTTCACATGCTTGCTTTGCATATAAAATGCCTTACCCACCGCTATCTTCTTCATCGCATCAATCTCCTGAAGGGCCTTTTGGGCTTCTGCCTTGGCACTCTTTGCACTCTCAGGGGCCGCGGCAAGCTCGGACTCTCGTGTCTTCAAGTCAAGCTCCAACGCCTCATGCTTCGTCACAAGAGCGTGGAGCTCTTGTTGCACCTCGCCCACCCGTGCCTCTTGTTTTTCCCGCTCGGTGCGCTCCTGGGCCGCTTTGTTTTTGTCCTTGGATAATGCTTTCTTCAGGGTTGCCACCTCAGTCGTGGCCCCTAGCAAATTAAAGATGATCATGTCATTTTGCAATCGCATCCTTTTTGTATATATACACATCTATAGACCAGGTATTACTTACCTTTGTTTTCCTCGAGCTGCCTCTTGGCAAGACCGAGCTCTTTCTTGGACCCTTCGAGGTCCTGCTTCAGTACGGTGGCCTCCGCAGTCAGTGCGGCAGAGGTAAGCAGCGAAGCCTGCAAACGCATATAAACATACTTATATTAAACTCCTGCAGATATTAGTTGATCATCTATTCGGCTTTTCTTTTTGAACACCAAACAGAGCACCAGGGGCTACTGTCTATGCGGTAATATTTTTCCTATATTTCAAATACTTACCTCAAAGCCTGTTAGAAGGCTGGCACATGCTTCAGTCAGTCCACTCTTGGCGGACTGAACCTTCTGGATCACCGCACTCATAATAGTGCGGTGCTCTTCGTCGATGGAAGCGATGCGAAGCACTCCCAGCAGATTGTCCGGTGCCTCTGGATGGACAGAGGTCACTGGCGCAGGCGTCTTGCCCCTTTTGGAAGGAGGCTGCCTGCCCAAGTGCAGAACCACTAGAGGTTCCGGCGCGGTCATCGGCTGAGGGCCGAACTAGGAACCCTCGGGAGCCTTGCTCCCTCTGCTCCCGGAGTCCGGAAGGTCGCCTTGAGGCGCCTCCAGGACTATCTCCCCTCGACCCGGTGCCTCTTGAGACAATACCTCGGCGTTATCCGTAGGGCAAGGGGAGGTGGTAGTCAGAAGTGGATCACTATCCATATCCGACAAGTCCAGGGAGCCGTCCGACGAGGATACGTTGATACGGGCTCGGGGCGGTCTGCATAATCATAATCCGGCGTTAGGAGAAGCAGTGCGACAAAGGTATGCTATGAGTTACTCTCGTATCCGAATACTTACGGCTTCGCCAGGGGCTTGGCCCTGAGCAGCCACTCGTCTTCGCCATCGGCGGCGGTGGTGGAGTAGTCCGGAAGGAGGGTCCTTCCCTTCTTGGATCCTTCGCCCCCCCCCCCCCCCCGGTTGGGGCGGCCTTCCTTTTCTTATCTCCCCCGACTGGAGGGGGAGCATCTTCATCTTCCTCCTCGTCTTCGGGGGAGGAGTGTGTCGCGGAGTTATCGGACGATGAGTCCGATACCACCTGGCGCCTGGAACTCTTTCGGGTTCCCTTTGCCTTCTTGGTCGTCTCCGGCACTTTATAAGGAGCCGGAGTCAGCATCTCCGTCAGGAGAGCATCCACAGTGTCTTCGGGCAGAGGGACCAGACAGTCGATCTTCTCTGATGCCCCCACCCAGTCCTGTCAGAGGCATGGGAGCTCAGACCCCGCGCGTGGTTAAGCTATGGGAAGTAAAAATCCTACCAGATGTACAAAACTTACCGGTTCGCAGTGCGCTTTGCACTTAGCCCGCGGTCCTCGGTGAGAGAGGGAGGGACCTCGGCACCCTTGAACAGCACCCTCCAGATGTCCTTGTGTGTCGTGTCAAAGAGCTCGCTCAGAGTCTGGTGCTGGGCCAGGTCGAACTCCCACAAGTTGAAATCCCGTTGTTGACACGGGAGGATCCAGTGGAAGAGCATGACCTGGACTATGTTGACAAGCTTGAGCTTCTTGCTTGCCATATTCCGGATATATTTCTGGAGTCCGTCTAGCTCCACCAATGAACCCCAAGATAGGCCCTTCTCTTTCCAGGAGGTTAGCCGCGTGGGGATTCCGGATCGAAACTCGGGGGCAGCCGCCCAGTTGGTGTCGCGCGGCTCGCTGATGTAGAACCACGCCGATTGCCACCCCTTTATGGTCCCACGAAGGAGCCTTCAAGCCATATTACATTGGGTATCTTTCCCACCATGGCTCCGCCGCATTCTGCTTGTTGGCCTCCCACCACCTTCGACTTAATATTGAAGGTCTTCATCCACAGGCCGAAGTGGGGCGGGATGCGGAGGAAAGCCTCACACACGACGATGAACGCCGAAATGTTGAGGATGAAGTTTGGGGCTAGATCATGAAAGTCCAGCCTATAGTAGAACATAAGACCACGGACGAATGGATGCAGGGGAAACCCCAGTCCACGGAGGAAGTGGTGGAGGAAAACTACCCTCTTGTGAGGTTCCGGGGCAGGGACGATCTGCCCCGCAGCGGGCAGCCGATGCGCGATATTTGTGGCTAAGTATCCGAATCCGTACAGCTTTTTGATGTGTCCCTTCGTGATGGAGGAAGCCATCCACTTGCCTCCCGCTCCAGACATGATTGGAGAAGGTTGAGGAGAAGGATGTGGACTTGGGCGTTGGAGCTCGAGTGCACAAGGACGGATGAGCAAGGAGGAAGAAGGCATGGGTAGAAAAAGGTTAAACCTTATCCCTTTATAAGGGTGGCCGAAACTATGTGCCCCCACTAGCCTGGTAAAACTCGCTTATCCCTCAAGCGCCGTAATTGATGGTACGGTTGGGTTACCCACGCCCGTATTGATGAGAATCCCGTAATAAGGGGGACACGATCTCTGCTTTGACAAGACGTGTCAGGAAACTGCCTCGCGTTATGTGCGGGGCTAATTAAAGAAAAACAGTTCAAATAATCACCGAGCCATGGCATGATGTCATGTTGCCAAAACGTGTTAGCAGATTAGACTTGTGGAAATATTATTCTCTCTACGGTGGTATATGGAACGTATTTTGCAGGGTCGGACACTATCCTTTTATCCAAACTCTTCTGTGGTGTATCCGGAGGAGGAACCCGCCTTGCAATGCCGAAGACAACATTGCGCGCCGGACTCATCGTCATTGAAGCCTGGTTCAGGGGCTACTGAGGGAGTCCTGGATTAGGGGGTCTCCGGACAGCCGGACTATATCTTTTGACCGGACTGTTGGACTATGAAGATACAAGATTGAAGACTTCGTCCTGTGTTCGGATAGGACTCTACTTGGCGTGGAAGGCAAGCTAGGCAGTACGGATATGGATATCTCCTCCTTTGTAACCGACCTTGTGTAACCCTAGCCCCCTCCGGTGTCTATATAAATCGGAGGGTTTTAGTCCGTAGGACAAGATACAATCATACCATAGGCTAGCTTCTAGGGTTTAGCCTCTCCGATCTCATGGGAGATCAACTCTTGTAATACTCATATCATCAAGAATAAATCAAGTAGGACGTAGGGTTTTACCTCCTTCAAGAGGGCCCGAACATGGGTAAAACATCGTGTCTCCTGCCTCCTGTTACCATCCGCCTTAGACGCACAGTTCGGGACCCCCTACCCGAGATCCGCCGGTTTTGACGCTGACAGTCCTCTCTATCATTTCATTTCCAATGTAGATAAAGAAAGTGCTTCTCTTTGTTAATGTATGTTTCATCAACTAGTCCCATTGTTAATGTTTAAGCATTTCTACAAACTGGGGTGCTTAATTTTAGTTCATCTGCACAAAAATAGAGATTTGAATGTCTCAAGGCCCCTCCTTGTACTACCACTGTACATTGATGTTCATCACTGGCAGAAGGTGTATCGGGGAGACTTGGGTCAATTTCCAGTATGATGTAATATTTTCTTCTGTTTATTAGTGTATGTTTCATCAACTAGTGCCACTATAATCTAATCACACATTTTCATTATCTGTGCAAACAGGGTTAATCAGCTGCATTTTGGTGGAACTGCACAAATGTATGGATGGAACCGGCATATATGCAGAGTGCGAGGTGCCAAGTAAAAATTACCGACACCAACCCTGCTCCATCTAAGCATTGGCATCCACCACCATCAATGGGATGTGTGGTGCTCACAGTGGACGGATATTTCTCGGCAGCAAATCGCCTAACTAGATACTAGTAGCTTAGACTTTAAAAAAAATACTAGTATCTTAGACTTTAAAAAAAATACTAGTAGCTTATATTGGCAGTTTTCTAGGGGTGTACTCTTTTCTGAAAGAAGCACCAATCTATTTTTATTTATTTGTACACAGTGTCACAACTTTGACCCAAAGGTCCAAATCTATTTTAGGGTGATTGGCGTAGTACTCGGAGACTGATTGTGAGCTTGATTTTTATTAGTTATCACACTGATTGTAAGCATGAGCATATGGAAGATTAGGTTAGTGTGAAGCTTACCTTAAACCCTGCCGACGCTGTTGAAACGAGGCGAGCATCGAGGGAACCATGGAGAACAGCGGGGAAGCGACGTCGCGCCATCCGGCCTCCTCTTATGGTTGGAGAACGAATACTCTTGTGGCTCCGGCTGGCTCTACACCCTCACGAACGGCACAACGTACTCGATCGATTCGTTATCCTCGGGTGAATCTGTCTGCTCCATCATCTAGAGGAGATACTCAATGAACTCGAAGGACTGCGGCGTGACTACCGCCGAGGAGTACATCGCCATCATCTCGCTCTTTCGCATACATTGGCACATGGCCCTCATCATCCTCGAAATCTCCCACTCATTGTCAAACCAAGTAAGGATCTCCTTCAACTTGGCTAACTTTGCCTGGTTGCTGCCGGCAATCTGCCAGATTCGCTGCTGCATCCCTTCCATAGATGTCCTTCTAAGTGGTCCGGTGCTAGCTTTGGAAGATGGGAGGAGAGACGGTGGTCTTGCAATAGAGAAGAGGGAGAGGCGAGACGGTGGTTTTGGAATGGAGATGATGGAGAGGAGAGGTTCCCCTGCCTTTTGGTCACTGACATGTGGGCCCCATGCTTGGTGGGACCCATGTGTCAGTGTCTCAATGGCCGGCTGGGCTACATCAGGGGATCCTCGTCCGAGGAGAGAGGAGGTGGTTTTGCAATGGAGAAGAGGGAGAGGCGAGACAGTGGTTTTGGAATGGAGATGATGGAGAGGAGAGGAGGTGGTTTTGCAATGGAGAAGAGGGAGAGGAGCGTGCGGCAGCGATTTAGGACTAGACGAGAGGGTCGGCGCGCTGTGACTGGATCAAAATCAAAATCAATTTAACCTTCAATTAAGAAAGCGACCCCACATTAACTAGTCTCCTTTTATTCTGGGTCATAATTGACCATGATTTTCGCAAATAAAATATATGTTATACATTGCAAAAATAATATAATTTGAAAGTACATTCAAATACGAACCAAACGATACAATTTTTGGTGACATGCATTCACATTTTGCTTGTCAAATACAGTACGTGGTCAAACTTTGACCCAAAATACGCAAAACAAAAAAATACTTCCAAGACTAGCGCCGCTCTTCTGCTCTTCTCCTCTTAAACCACCGCCGCTCCTCTCATCTTCCAATCTAAATCCAGCGCCGCTCCTCTCCTCTTCCATTTCAAGACCACCGCCCCTCCTCTTGTGTTCCAATCCAAAACCAGCGTCGCTCCTCTCCCATTATAAACCAAAACCAGCGCTGCTCCTCTCCTCTTCCATTCAAAAACCACTGCCGGCGAGTGAAGGTGCTGTGGAGAAGTAGATCGATGGAGGAGTACAACCGATACGTGAGGATCGCAGATGGCGACCCTGTGAAGCTAGGTAGGATGTTGGAGATACAATCTTGGTTTGACAACAAGGACCAACTAGCGGCGACGGCGATATCCGTGGCCAAATATCTGCAAAAGAGCGAAAAGGCAGTGATACTCCCGGAGGGAGTCGTGCGGGAGTACATAGAGCTGCTTCTCTGGGCCATGGAGCAAACAGCTTCACCGAATCAGATCGTGAGGGAGCGGTGGTGGGAGTATCGATCCCAGATGGAGCATCCACCAGAGATTGAAGGATCGAGCATCTATAGGGTGCCATTTGTGAGGGTGATGTTGCCACAGCCCTAGAATATTGTCTGTAAATAGTTGCATCTTCATTCAGGCATCATATTTAAATTTCTGAAACTTGAATTGAGGATTGTTGAAGCCTCAAAACTTTAGTTAAAAGAAGGGCAAGAACCCTTTAAATTGCATTCAGTGATTCCAACTTGTCCTAGAAATAGTTTTGAGAATTTTGGCAAGGGTTATATACCTAACCACAATTTTGGAACATTTTTCAGGAATAATTTGGTCTCTCAATTTAAAACAATATTCTATTTGAATTTGAAAATATATTCAAATATATATGAGATATATTTTCAAATGCTCCGTGATGATTTATGTGCCTTTGGAAAAGTCCATGAAGCAACATAAAAATACTCAGAGGATGTTTTGGCATTGTTGAATTTTGTTTCAATTCAAAACAGTGGCAAAACATTAAATAAAAGAAAAACATAAGGAAAGTAAAATAGAATAGAAAGTTACCTGTAGTTCATCTCTGAGGCGTGTTACTGAAGCACCCGGCCCAACTTCTGTCCTGGCCCAGCCCACTAGGGGCAAGGAGGTCTTCTTCCTCCTCCTGCCAGAAGGATGCAGCGCGAGGTCGCCACGGCCACGCATGTGCACCGCCACCTCCAGCCTGCCTGCTGCCTCCATGACGCCGCTACAAGCGCCATGATACCCCCCAGAAACCCCCTGACCTCTCTCTCTCACACGCAACCTCTCCCCTCCCCTCGCTCTCTCTCTCTCTCTCCACCCAAATGCGCCCGCCGCCGCCGACGTGCACCACCGCGGCCACCGCCTCCCCCTCGCCTCTCTGACATGCCCAGGAGCTCCGCCACCATCTCCGACGTCTCTCTGTCGACTCACGCGATGCCAAACGCCCCGAAGCGCCGACCCTGACCTATTCTTCCTCCTCGGGTCGCCGAGATCGCCACCGTCGCCTTGCTCGCTCCGGACCTCCCCCGCGCCCACTGATCTTCCCATCGTGCTCGCAGTGAGCTTCTCTTCCTCCTCCTCCAAACCCCGTTGCTCGCCGCCTCCTCTAGGCCATAGTTGCGCGGACGCCGAAGCTCGCCGGCGTCGTGCCTCATCACCGCCGTGGACACAGCTACTGCCACCCGCGTCCTAGCTTTGCTCCGTGTTCAGCACTATCCCAGGAGCCGGGCGCGCCCACCCATTTGACCTGCTGTGCCCCCTAGCGCCAAACCGAACCTGTTCGAACTCCGTCCGCTGCCGATTTGGTCCCCGCCGTCGATCCTGACCACCGCAACTCCTACCACCACCACCAATGGATGCGCCTCACTCCTAGGAACCCATAGGTGCAACACGCGCATTGACTGGTGCCTTGTAGAGCTTTTCTGAGCCGCCCCGCTGTCTCTGTCGTCGCCAGCGGCTAAACGCCGACGACTGCTGACCGTTGACCGGCGTGGGTTGACCCCACTGCCCGGTTTGACCTCCCCCTCTGTCTCACTAACTTACGGTCCGCGCCCGACTAATTACTCTAGTTAGCACTAATTAACTAGTTAGGTTAGTTACTACAGTCGCTGACCAGTGGGTCTAGGCTAGTTAGTTAGGGCTAACTAACTTAGTTAGTTGACTGGGTCACTGACCAGTGGGTCCCACTGGTCAGGTTTGACCTGGTCGACGCCTTTGACCTGCTGACATCACCCTAACGTCAGGCTGATGCAGTAATTACTTTCTGGAATTTTGAAGTAAATCAGAAATGATTTATTATTTTCAGAAAATATCCAAAACTTCTATAAATAATAGAAAATTAATCATAACTCCAAATGAAACAAATTATATATGAAAAATGAACAGAAAAATCCAAAGAATCTGTTTATGGCATTTTCATGCATGTTAGAGCAACTTATATCCTCTGTTTAGGACAATTCAATTAAATGGCATTTAAGAAAGCACATATGGGGTTTGAATTTGAACCTAGGGTTCAAACCAACTTCATTTAATATGGTTGCTAGTTCCATTAGTTCAATCAACAGCATATTGCCATGTCATGAGCATGCATCATATTGTTGCATTGCTTTGATTGTGTTTCCTTCTTTATTGCGGGAAGTTGTCCCCTCTCGATTGACGTGGTTTCGACTATGAGTTCGATGACACCGATGAAGAGCTATACTATCTTCAGAAGTGCCAGGCAAGCAAAACCCGCTTGTTCATTCCGATACAATCCCACTCTCTCGCTCCTGCTCTCTTTTACTACATTAGGACAACAACGATTCAACTGTTACTTGCTGCGGTAGTTGAACCCCTTATCCTCTTCATGACCTGTCATTGCCACAGTAAATAGATGAAACCCACTAGCATGAGTAGGAGTTGTTTGAGCCATGATGTACCTACTCATTCATGCTTGTTTGTCAAGCCTGCTACTGCTGAGAGTTGTGTCAGGTCTGATTCATCGGGGATGAATTAGAATAGTGATGAACATGTCCTACTGTGTGTGAGCTAAGTGTCTGAACACGATTTGGTAAAGGTAGCGGTGAGAGGCCATGTAGGAGTACATGGTGGGTTGTCTCATTGAAACCATTCTTAGGAACTGAGTTCTTTGTTTGTGATCCATGAATAGCTACTACCACGCATTGGGCCCGAAACCAATGGACCCTCTCGACTTATTAACTGCCCTTGTCCTCTGTCCAGGAGTTGCAACTAGTTTTTGGTGTTTGTAGGATATGTGTTGGCGGCCGTGCGTAGCACTGACCCTAGGGGTGGGCTATGATGCGGTAGATACACCATGGCACGGTGTACCGGGAGTCTGTTTGGTGTCTCTGGAACCCTGCACACACCGTTTGGGGCTGTGAGCGAAACTCTGGCCGGATCTCCTCGCGGATGGTACCCGAATAGGCGATAAACCTGGACTAGAGACTTGTGTAGTTAGTCAGGTCGTGGCCGACTCCCTCGCCAGGCTTCCGCTTGAAGGTTGCCGAGGTACACGATGTGTACATGGTGGTAAGTGGCGAGAGCGTGTGTGAAGAGGTACACCCCTGCAGGGTTATAAATGATCTATTCGAATAGCCGTGCCCGCGGTGAAGGACTTCTGGGTTGCCTATAACATTTCATAGACAATTGAAAGTGGATACCTTAAAATGCACAAGATAAGCGTGAGTGCTATGGATGGCGTTCTCGTAGGGAGACGGGAGCGGATCCATAGTGGTGTATTGATGTGGTGAATATGTGGACTCGTGTGCGCCACCTCAAAAGAGTTACTTACAGTCGTAGTTTAAGATAGCCACCGAGTCAAAGCTGGCTTGCTGCAGTTAAACTCCACCACCCCCCCCCCCCACCTTGTTGATACCGATGCATATGTAGCTAGTTCTGATGTAAGTCTTGCTGAGTACTTTTGAACTCACGTTTGCTTAATTTATGTTTTGCAGAGAGACTTCAGTCTCGCTAGTAGTTTCGCGTGGACTTCGACGTTTAGCTTGATACCTCAGCTACGATCTTGTGCCCTCGGCACGATCTGGTAGATAGTCAGGCTTCTTAGCCTTTTTCATTTGTAGATGTCTGTACTCAGACATGTTAAGCTTCCGCATGTGCTTTGATTTGTATGCTATGATTGTTGGGTCATGAGACCCATGTTTGTAATATCTCGCTCGTCGGAGCCTATTGAATAAATACTTGAGTCGTAGAGTTAAGTTGTGATGCCATGTTGTATTTACACATATCGAGCATATTGTGTGTATGATTGAAATGCTTGCTATGTGTGGGATCCGACAATCTAGTTTTTTATCCTTGGCAACGTCTCTTATGGGGAAATGTAGTCTAGTGCTTCCATGAGCCATAGTAGTCCGCTACAGCCCGGTTCACCGGAGTCCTGCTAGCCCGGCACTACTGCTCAGGACACTTGACTAGCCGGCATGTCTTTCACTTTGTTCCTGTGTCTGTCCCTTCGGGGAAATGTCACGCGGTGACATCCGGAGTCCTGCCTAGCCTGCTACAGCCCGGGTTCCCGGAGTCCTATTAGCCCAGTGCTACAGCCCGGATTCACACGATGTTGACCAACATGCTCGATGTGATTCATGTATGCATGTCCCCATAGGTTGGTGCCGCTTCGGGTTCACGACTAGCCATGTCGGCCCGGGTTCTTTGTCATATGGATGCTAGCGACACTATCATATACGTGAGTTAAAAGGCGCAAACGGTCCCGGGCCATGGTAAGGCGACACCCGCGGGAATACCGTGCGTGAGGCCGCAAAGTGATATGAGGTGTTACCGGCTAGATCGATGTGACTTGGAATCGGGGTACTGACAGCGTTGGTATCAGAGCCTGACTGCCTGTAGGATTACCAAGCCAAACTGGTCGAAGTCGAGTCTAGAAATGCTTATGTAAGGGAATTGATTGTGGACGGGAACGTTAGGCTCTTTTTACTCCTTTACCCTATGCCCTTCTGATCTGAGTCAACCTCTTCTTTTCTATGGGGATTAAGAACTAGGCCTTCTCATCTATCTATCAGGATGACGTGTTACTAATCCATAGACTTATAGAACTCATAGTTTCAAGCCTCAATTCCGTTCCTACTACTTCCGTATGTTGATAGTTGGTCTCGGAACTTTGATATTGTGGTGTTAAGTGGTTATGCCACCATTTTGCAGGATGTCTCAAATAATTTTGATCATTTACAGCCGTTATGCTATCCGAGTCATCCCAGGTTTTTAAACAATCTGATGCATCTGTAAGTCCCTTCTTCCCGTTCTCGATGTTCCTTTGGGCCAGATTAAGCACACTAATCGGTCTGTTGAGGTACTCCTTTGCCTTGACATGTATGTTGGAGTTAGTGTTATGACCCTAGGTGTCTTACAGGACCACTTATGATCTATTCGAATAGCCCTAGAAGTACACCCCTGCAGGGTTATAAATGATCTATTCGAATAGCCCTAGAAGTACACCCCTGCAGGGTTATAAATGATCTATTCGAATAGCCGTGTCCGCGGTGAAGGACTTCTGGGTTGCCTATAACAGTTCATAGACAATTGAAAGTGGATACCTTAAAATGCGCAAGATAAGCGTGAGTGCTATGGATGGCGTTCTCGTAGGGAGATGGGAGCGGATCCATAGTGGTGTATTGATGTGGTGAATATGTGGACTCGTGTGCGCCACCTCAAAAGAGTTACTTACAGTCGTAGTTTAAGATAGCCACCAAGTCAAAGCTGGCTTGCTGCAGTTATACTCCACCCCCCCCTCCTTGTTGATACCGATGCATATGTAGCTAGTTCTGATGTAAGTCTTGCTAAGTACTTTTGTACTCACGTTTGCTTAATGTATGTTTTGCAGAGAGACTTCAGTCTCGCTAGTAGTTTCACGTGGACTTTGATGTTTAGCTTGATAACTCAGCTACGATCTTGTGCCCTCGGCAGGATCTGGTAGATAGTCAGGCTTCTTAGCCTTTTTCATTTGTAGATGTCTGTACTCAGACATGTTAAGCTTCCTCATGTGCTTTGATTTGTATGCTATGATTGTTGGGTCATGAGACCCATATTTGTAATATCTCGCTCCTCGGAGCCTATTGAATAAATACTTGAGTCGTAGAGTTATGTTGTGATGCCATGTTGTATTTACACATATCGAGCATATTGTGCGTATGATTGAAATGCTTGGTATGTGTGGGATCCGACAATCTAGTTGTTTATCCTTGGCAGCCTCTCTTATGGGGAAATGTAGTCTAGTGCTTCCATCAGCCATAGTAGTCCGCTACAGCCCGGTTCACCGGAGTCCTGCTAGCCCAGCACTACTGCTCAGGACACTTGACTGGCCGGCATGTGTTTCACTTTGTTCCTGTGTCTGTCCCTTCGGGGAAATGTCATGCAGTGACATCCGGAGTCCTGCCTAGCCTGCTACAGCCCGGGTTCCCGGAGTCCTGTTAGCCAAGTGCTACAGCCCGGATTCACACGCTGCTGACCGACATGCTCGATGTGATTCATGTATGCCTGTCCCCATAGGTTGGTGCCGCTTTGGGTTCACGACTAGCCATGTCGGCCCGGGTTCTCTGTCATATGGATGCTAGCGACACTATCATATACGTGAGCCAAAAGGCGCAAACGGTCCCGGGCCATCGTAAGGCGACACCCGTGGGAATACCGTGCGTGAGGCCGCAAAGTGATATGAGGTGTTACCGGCTAGATCGATGTGACTTGGAATCGGGGTCCTGACAGATGTGCCAGAGCGAGCCGGTGGAGTCTTCGTTGACCGGACCCAACTGCAAGAGGAGAAAACAGTTGGCCCTGACGATGCTTCCCCGCCATCATCTCCCTCGCCGTTCACATCGTCTCACGAGGCTGTTGTCTGCCGCCGAGGAATAGGAGGGATTTGCCCCCCCAGACCAATAGTCGGGCAGGTTGTGAATTGTCAGGAGGATCTTAGGGTTGTTAGTATTTGCAGGTTATGAATTGTGTTTTGTGTTGTGTATTTTGAGAGTACTTTCAGATATGAATGTCTTTTGAATTTCAGATTTGCAGTATTGAGCATATGAAGTATTTTATGAATTATAGAGATCTATTTTTAGCACTTAAAAAAATGTAGTTTCATAGGACTATAAAAGTGTAGATAATGTGATTCTCAGAGAAGAAACTGCAAGTTTCAGTTTCAAATAAGAAACTCCAAGTTCAGTTTCAGATAAGAAACTGCAACTTTTAGAGGCAGAGCATTTATATTAACACGGCCTTTTCAAACAGTTAACATCATGCTGGAAGTTTTATTAATGGTCAAAACTGGAACTACCAGCCGGTTAACATCATGCTGATCAACATTCATGCATAGCACATCTTCATATGATGCACAATCAAAAAGATATTCTATTTTCAAAATGCCCACACAATGTCGAGTGTGCGAAAAACAAAGAAAATGAGGGACGATGTTTTGGTAAGTGTAGGACGTGGTGTGCGTAGATGACAATTGGGCCCCACATGTCAATAAAAGCAGAGGCAAAAATTTTGGAGATATTTTCTCTGCACAGGTGGAATCGAACCCGGGCGGAACAACTGTCGGGTAGTGTCACTCGACCACTGGGCTAGTTCAGTTGTTTCGTTACTAATAAAGCACTTCCTCAGGTTATCGGATCTCCTCCTGCGCCTTTGTGCCCGCGCCGTGACGCCACTGTCTGTACGTGGAGAGGCGAACAGTCGGGACCCACTAGGTCTATGGTCGTATGCAAGCAAGTGCCTCATCGAAAAAATACTTCCTCCTAATGCTATACTGGCGATGGGGCCCATGGGTTTGTCAAGATAGTTGCATTTTTAGGTGCTTCAACGTAGTTACTATAGGGGATAAATTCACAACGAAGCCGGGGAGCTGGCAGGTATCATTTATTATCACTGGGGCAGCCAGTATCAGCTGGGTTTTGGGCTGCCCCGTGTAGGCTTTCTTTTTTAACATGCATAACCCACGACCTCGGATGGGAGGTCCATAAGGCTGTTTGTATTTTCTTGAGGGCCGTCATGTATCGACCGGCCAATGGACCTCCCATCCGAGGGTTTTTTTCCTGAAACATCGGCAGCCCAATTTATGTATTTTTTTGAAGAAAACACAGAGGTCTGTTCTATTTTTCTATATAAGAACAGGAACGCCTGGTCCAACTTATGTTTCCCTTCTAACTATATTATATATATTTAAATTATTTTATATGTTATTATATATTATTGTTATTGTCATCATATATTTAACAGATACTTACATATGCAAGAAAACAATATCCCACATCTTGTTAACTTATAAAAATAATTTCTTAACAATAAAATCCTGGATTTTTTTTGGCAACGAAAATCCTGGTGATTGTGTACAAAAGCTTGGTAAGATTTAAGGACCAATGTAATGCTAAATCACTTATTATATATATATATATATATATAACAAAATGCTCAGACCCTGTTTATTTTTTGATAACATTGTTGCGCCCACCCCGACATTATAATTAGAATCAGCCTAGCAAAATCGTGTATTTCGAGAAAGTGCAAATGGCATGTAATTTTTTAGGAAAAACATAAATGGGCCGCATGACCGCTACATTATTTGTTCACCCAGCCTAGCTAATGGACTGTAATTCAAAAAAAGAGATCAAATGGACTGTAAATTCTACCCCGTAGAAAGAAGACTGTAAATTCTGAAAAATGGGTTGAATACGTGCCACATTTTTGGAGGCTGAAATGTGGGCCAATAGGCCAAAGCCAATGCAAGTCGTTGTCAACTTAGTCAACAAATGATTCTGACATCATTAGCCATTGGATTTACATCCAACAACCAGCATCCATCTTCAATCTCTCGTCTTCTTCCTCCAGCACCACCGGGACCACCTGCTCCCGCCTCCTGCTGCTAGCAGCTCTGCTTAGCACGCTTCGCTGTGAAGCGCTACTCCACCGTTGGCCAGGCCATCCCTCCACCCCTCCAAACCTCCTGTTCTTCTCCACCGACTGCTGAACCACACTGCACCAAAACCAGTTAACCCTCGTACACCTCTCTGTCCACGACTCTACTCCTGTGTCTTCCCATCTCCGGCTCGTTGCTGTCCGGGGCCTCGCCGTCATCCGCCACCTTGGATGCGGTCGGCGCGGAGTGTTCAAGGTGGTCAACGAATGAAACCATCAGAAGTAGACTGTGCGTGGAGAGGCTGACAGCTGGGTCCACGGCCGCACGCAAGGAAATGCCTCCTTATTACGCACAAAATAATGATTCCTCCACCTGACAGCTGGGACCCATCGGAAGGGCCTCTGTATTTCACAAAAAAAATTTCCTAGCGCTGACAGGTCGGACCCACCAGCTATATCTTCGCACGCAAGGAAGTGCGTCCTTATTATGCACAAAAAAATGTATACTCCCCCTGGTAGTTGGGACCCATCTTGGTGGGAGGCCGACTTGTGTGCCTACTAAGTTGATGCGGATGGAGTGCTTTGTAAACTTAGTCAATATGAACGATTATAGCTCCAGTGACCGTACGATGTCCATCCAACGACTGTAGTGCTTCTTCAACCTCTGGTCTTGTTGCTCCAGCCGCCCAAAGCAGCGCCGGTCTTGCCGCATGCTCCTACCTCCCGTGGCCAGCTGTGCTGCCACGGAGGCCTCACCGCCCCCTACTATTCCCACCGCTGGCTAGGCCATCCCTCTACTCACCCACACCCCCTATTATTCTGCGGTGACGACAGCCTCACACCGTAACGAACCAGTGAACCCTTGTACTCCTCTACGTGTGGGCATCCACTAGCGCATCTTCCCCGGCTCCGTGTCATCCCATTCCTAGGCCTCGCCGTCGTCCACTGCCCTGGTGCTCTTGGCGCGGCATGGTCAACATGGTGAAGGAACGGCTTCCATCGGACATAGACTGTACGTGGAGAGGCGGACAGCTCGGTCCATGTCCGCAGCAAGGAAGTGCCTCCTTATTATGCACAAAATAATTATTCCACCACCTGACAGCGGGGACCAACCGGACGGACCACCATATTCCGTGAAAAAAATGTTTCCCCCTGACTATTGGGACCCACCAGCTACATCTTCGCACGCAAGGAAGTGCGTCCGGGCAAAAAAAACGATTCGCCCCCTGACTGCTGGGACCCACCAGCTACATCTTCGCACGCAAGGAAGTGCCTGACATTCGGCACCCACCTGGTCGAAGCGTACATAGTGTTGTCATTCTGGTCGCGAATGTGTACGTACATATTGGTCGATGTAGAGGCTCGCACGTGTCGTAGTAGAGGCACACACGTAGCATGTACACGTACGTACAATGGCCAGGGTGCAAGAAAGTAAATACGGTCACGTACGTACATACGGGGGGGGGGGGTCTCGAACGCCTAATCGCTCGTACGAGCGGCCAGGGCTCGTGTACATGGCTAGGTCGGAACGGAGAAATAGCATCGTCGTCGTGTTCATGGGGAGCCAATCGGCTGGGTCGGAATGGAATGCATCGTCGTGTTCATCGGGAGGGCTTGGACGGAATAGCCGATGGAAATGAGGCCTGGCGTGCCGCAAACGGAGGAAACGGCCTTGTGTTCGACTGGCCACGTTCAAAACGGGATCCTGTTCATCGAGAGGGGTCTGGCGTACCACAAAATGGAGGAAACAGACCTCCTACGGTCGAAACAGGGGTCCTGTTCATCGGGAGGGGTGTGGCGTACCACAAAACGGGACTCCACGGGATACTATTCATCTCCACCGTTGACACCCTCCAGCCTCCACGGGCTACTGTTCATCCACCGTCGACCTCCTCTAGCCTCCACCTACGACTGTTCATCCACGGGCTCCTGTCCATCTAGCCTCCACCGCGCGCTACTCCACCAGCTATTGTTCAACCATCCCTCCCCATGGGCTCCTGTTCAACCACCCCTCCACGGGCCACTGTTCATCCAGCCCTCCACCGTCTACTGTTCATCCTGCCCTCCACGGGGTGGTCCTGTTCATCCCGCCCTCCATGGGGTCGTGTTCATCCAGCCCCAACCGGCTCGATCGATCGGGGTACTGCTCATCCAGAGGCAACACCACGGGGTCCTGTTCATCCACCCCCACCGGGAACTATTCATCCAACCCCCCTCCCCGCAACGCTCACTGTTCATCCAGAGGCAGCATCGATCGACTTCAGTTAGCAGCAGTAGCGAAGGAATCCCTCGATCGGGTTCAGTTAACAGCCATCGATCGATCGCTCGGGTTCAGTAACGCGTAGCCTGCAGTGGAATCGCTCGGGTTCAGTTAGAGCCCAACGCCTCGCACACACGGGCATACATATGAGAGAAATGCGCATCGCTAGGCCCCCGACCACCCACCGTAACCGGGGACTCCCCGATATTTTCGGCGCCCTTGCTTCTACCATGGTTTTTTCCGTCATGGACGGCCCAAAGAATGTCATGCAGCTGCGTCTTCGGCCCGCCCTGGACGAAAAGCCCATTTTCTATCATGATTTTTTGTCATAGAAGTAGGACCCCACCACATCTATAATGATACCGGGTTTTGTCACAAATATCGTCATAGAAGTGTCATAAGTATGACAGAAAAAATTTCGTTCGGCCCAAAATGTCACGGATGTGTCTTTTTTTGTAGTGTAGATGTATGCCTTTTGGTTTATGCAATGCACCTAGTACCCTTCAAAGATGTATGACTGTTATATTCTCCGACTTCTGTGAAAAGATTGTTGAGATTTTCATGGATGATTTTTCTGTTTAAGAAACTTCTTTTGATGATTGCTTAAGCAACCTTGATACAGTTTTGCAGAGATGTGAACAAACTAATCTTGAGTTGAATTGGGAGAAGTGCCATTTTATGGTGAATGAAGGTATTGTCTTGGGGCATAAAATTTTCGAACGAGGTACTGAGGTGGATAAAGCTAAGGTTGATGCAATTGATAAAATGCCATGTCCCAAGGATGTTAATGGTATAAGAAGTTTCCACGGTCATGCCGGTTTCTATAGGAGATTTATTAAAGACTTCTCTAAAATTTCTAGGACTCTTACTAATCTCTTGCAAAAAGATGTTCCATTTGTTTTTATGATGATTATGTAGAAGCCTTTGAAACACTTAAGAAAGGCTTAATTTCTGCACCTATCATTCAACCACCTGATTGGATCTCATCTTTTGAAATTATGTTTTATGCTAGTGATTATGTTGTTGGTGATGTTCTAGGACAACGAGTTGATAAGAAATTAAATGCTATCCATTATGCTAGTAAGACTCTAGACATAGCTTAAAGAAATTATGCTACTACTGACAAAGAATTTCTAGCAGTTGTGTTTGCTTGTGCTAAATTTAGATCTTACATAGTCGATTCTAAAGTGATTGTTCACACCGATCACGCTGCTATAAAATATCTTATGGAAAAGAAAGATGCTAAACCTATACCCGTTAGGTGGGTTCTCTTTCTACAAGAATCTTACTTACACATCACTAGTAGGAAAGGAGCTGAGAACCCAGTAGTTGATAACTTGTCTAGGTTAGAAAATATTCTTGATGACCCACTACCTATTGATGATAGCTTTCCTAATGAACAACTAGTTGTAATAAATGCCTCTCATAACACTCCTTGGTATGCTAACTATGCTAATTACATTGTTCCTAAATTTATACCACCTAGTTTCACATACCAACAAAAGAAAAAAAATCTTCTTTGATTTAAGACATTACTTTTGGGACGACCCATATCTTCATAAAGAAGGAGTAGATGGTATTATTAGGCATTGTATACCTAAGCACGAACATGAACAAATCCTACGGAAATATCACTCAGAAGCTTATGGAGGACACCATGCGGGAGATAGAACTGCACATAAGATATTACAATTTGGTTTTTATCGGCCTACTATTTTCAAGGATGCTCGTGAGTTTGTTTTATCTTGTGATGAATGTCAAAGAATTGGTAATATTGGTAGACGTCAAGAAATGCCTATGAATTACTCATTTGTTATTGAACCATATGATGGTTGGGGCTTTGATTATATGGGACCTTTTCCTTCCTCTAATGGGTATACACATATTTTGGTTGTTGTTGATTATGTCACTAAGTGTGTAGAAGCTATTCCAACTAGCAGTGCTAATCATAACACCTCCATTAAAATGCTTAAAGAAATTATTTTCATGAGGTTTGGGGTCCCTGGATATTTAATGACTTATGGTGGTTCACATTTTATTGATGGTGCTTTCTGTAAATTGCTTGCTAAATATGATGTCAACCAAAGAATTGCATCCCCTTATCACCCTTGATCTAGTGGACAACTTGAACTTAGCAATAGAGAAATAAAATTAAAATTGCAAAAGACTGTCAACAGATCTAGGAAAATTTGGTCTAAGAAACTTCATGATGCACTATGCGCTTATAGAACTACTTATAAAAATCCTATGGGTATGTCTCCATATAAAATGGTATATGGAAAAGCTTGTCATTTGCCTCTTGAGTTAGAACATAAAGCATACTTGGCAATTTAAGAACTCGACTATGATTTCAATCTTGTTGGTGAAAAGAGGTTATTTGATATTAGCTCATTAGATGAATGGAGAACCCAAGCCTATGAAAATGCCAAATTGTTCAAAGAGAAGGTTAAAAGATGGCATGAAAAAAGAATCCAAAAGCGGGAATTCGAAGTGGGTGAGTATGATCTATTTTACAATTCTCGTGTTAGATTTTTTGCAGGTAAACTTCTCTCCAAGTGGGAAGGACCATATATCATTGAATAAGTTTATCGCTCTCAGCTATTAAGATCAATAATGCCGAAGGCACTAATCTGAAGGTGGTCAATGGACAAAGCATTAAGCACTATATTTCAGGTACACCTATTAATGTTGAAACTAACATTATTCAAACCATGACACCGGAGGAATACATAAAAGAGACATTTCTAGAACACTCCAGAACCCTGAAAAGGAAGAGCTACGTGATATAGTAAGTAAACCGACTCCAAAAATTCCGCAAAAATATTTTTCTCTCGGTTTTGGAATTTAGAAAAAATTAAAAAAATAAGAAACACCTGAGAAGGCAACCCAGGTGCCCACTAAGCACCAGGGCCCCTCGGGAGCCTTCCCGACTCTATTTTCCTCTAGGTTACTTGTTGTGCTAGATAAAAATTCTTTATATATATATATATATATATATTCCCGGACGCCTTGACCACCATATCATGGAAAAACCCTATGTTCTTGTTTCGTGCTATTTTTTCTGGCAGATCTAAAAATATGTTGTCACAAGATTCAGATGGGGAGAGCTATGTTTCCCACCATGTTGCAAATCCAAATATATTTAGGGATACCTATCCCTACCTATGGGCCATAGATGGGGAGGAAGATACTTGGAGGAGACGAAGGGTGCCTGTTCAGATGAAGATGAAGTTCAACTACCTCAGCCTGGAGATATGCATGTGAAATCAAGAAGTTAGGTCTCCCAAACAAAGTAAACAAATCTAAGACCCAATTTATCCCACCCCATTTTCTGCAGGAAAGCAATGGGGCATTATGCAAAAGGATATTGAAGCTTGAGTAGGAAAATGACGATTTGAGGGAGGAAAATTTTATCCTCAAACATAAGATGGAGAAGAAGAGCGCCACCTCATCACCACCACCATCAGCAAAGAAGGAGACTTGAGTACATGGGTATGGGCACTCCCCTTGGCTTGTGACAAGCTTGGGGGAGATGCCTGGGTACCGTATCATATCACCATCACTTTTATTATCTTCACCAAGTTTTAGTTTGATCCTTAGTTATCTCGTGTTTTAGTTGAATAAAAGTTTAGTACTCCCTCCATCCCAAAATAAGTGACTCAACTTTGTACTAACTTTAGTACAAAGTTAGTATAAAATTGAGTCACTTAATTTGGGACGGAGGGAGTATGATCTATTTTCTAGTGCTAGCTTCATGATCTATCTATCTATGTAATCGAGTGAGAGTTATATAATGAAGATTAGTTTGAGCTTTTGCTTCTTTACTTTTATGTTTCAATCAAAATAAGGAAAATAATGAAAAGATCATGTGCTAACCTTATGGAAAGTAATGACATTACATAAGGAAAAGTATAACTGGTAAAATTTATTGAAAGTTGACAAACATACCATTGGTCAATGATGCAATTCATGAAAGAATTAATAAGGGAAGAGAAGATTCACATGCAAATATACTATCTTGGACATCTTTTATGATTGTGAGTTCCCATTAAGTATTTTATGTCAAATTGTTGACATTGGACGAGGAAGACAACGTAATTATTTATGTTTGTTCATATTCACATAGAAGTTATATTGTCATAGATCCTCCAACATGTGGTGCTTGTCCAATATCTTTGCTAGCCAAAAATCCGCACCAAGTAGAGATACTACTTGTGCATCCAAAAACCTTAAACCCAATTTCATGTTATGAGAGTCAACTATACCTACATATGGATTGAGTAAGATCCTTCAAGTTAGTTTTCATCGGTGCATAAGGCAATAAAAATTGCTTCTAAATATGTTTGATCTTTTGCTGTAAGGGAAAAATAAGCGTTGTACAAAATCGTGATGGCAAAGTAATAAAAGCGACAGACCGCATAATAAAGGTTGCTATCATAAGGGGCAATATAACATGACGTTCTTTTGCATAAGGGGTTGTGCATCCAAAACCAAAAAGCGCATGACAACCTCTGCTTCCCTCTGGGAAGGGCATGTCTTTTAGTTTTATGTATTTACTTTTTATGCGAGAGTCACATGTGTTCTCCTCTACTCTTTTTTTCTTTTTCATTTTTGCAAGCATCATGTGGTGGGGAAAGATCTAGGCACATATATCTAGTTGGATATGAGTGATCATGAGTTATTATTGTTGACATCACCCTTGAGGTGAATAAGTTGGGAGGCGAAACTATAAGCCCCTGTCTTTCTATGTGTCCGGCCGAAACTTTTTGCTTCATATATATGTTGTGAGTGTTAGCAATCATAGAAGACTAAATGATGGTTGAGTATGTGGACTTGCTAAAAAGCTCCAACATGAGACCTTCCTGAAAATATGATGAATTGCAATTGCATTGTTGACTAAGAACATAGTTTGTTAGTTTTCAAGAAAGTTTATGCCTTATACTTCAATGTTGTGATGAACTGTTACTTGCTCATGATAAGTTTTATGATACTAAATATTGTTGTGATAATAATGATCATGATGCTACTATGCCCGTATTTTGTTTTTATTGACACCTCTCCTCTCTCTAAACATGTGGACATGATTTTCGATAGCGGCTTTCGCTTGAGGACAAGCGAGGTCTAAGCTTGGGGGAGTTGATGTGTCTGTTGGTGTCAAAACTGGCGGATCTCGGGTAGGGGGTCCCGAACTGTGGACCTTGGATCGATGGGGAACAATAGACGCAGGACATGGTGTTTACCCAAGTTCGGGCCCTCTCTAAGAGGTAAAAACCTATGTCCCGCTTGATTATATTGCTCGTGTATAAGGGAGTTAGAGAGTAGATCTACCACGTGATCTGACGAACTAAACCCTAACTATTAGAATGGCAATTCTTCCTCTAGCCTCTACAGACTAAGCACCCTGGTTTATACAGACACCAGGGATGCTAGGGTTCACAGATAGTCAGTTACATCGAGAAAACTCTGGATCTTCCATCTTGACTTGGGTACACACGAAGGTACAGGTGTCTTCAGTCCGGACATGGTGCGGCCCAACAGTCTGGCCCACGTGAGATGAGCCGGCACCCAGAGGACCCCCTTGTCCAGGACTCCCTCAGTAGCCCCCGAACCGGCCTTCAATGTCGGCTTCATATATCTCCCATGCATGCAGGCTCCGGCTTGCAGGAGAGTTCCCTTTCTCTCGAGTGTTCGGAACAATTCTCCTCTAGAGGAGTCTTCAAACGCTTCTTGATTCAATTCGGCCATACGCCGAGCCGTGTACGAGTTCTGAACTATCTGTTCTACCCAGCCCTGGAGGCCAATCGTTTCAAGTGTAAACAATATCTTTGATTGAAAACTTTTGATGAAGGGTTGCACCCGGTCATAAACATAAAGACTCGATGCATGGCTTGGGGTCGCCCCTTCACAGGCACGTCTCTTCGAGGTGGAGATCGTACCCCATTTTTAAGGGATTTGATCAATGATTCACAGTATCCCACTCACGCATAAAGCCATGAGTTCATTGGGAATAGGCGAGGTGAGCGGTGCATTTATAGGCCTCTTGGTATTACGACTGCTAATAAAAGGGACCAGCCATGATTGTTCCCGTATGCCTCCTTCTTCCTGCCTCGGCCTTTCCCCATCTACAAAGCTCAACCACTCCAACCCATCTTTCCACAAAGTCACTTTCAGCAATGGCCAGGTCCGGGGTGAAGGGCAAGTGGGAGGCCTCGTGCGTCACCAACAATGACATCGAGGACCTGAAGCGAGCAGGCTTCCTCTCCCGCAACATCATGCATCAGGCCCCAGAGTAGGGCCAGGTCATGTCGACACCCCGCACCGGCAAGCGGGTGGTGTTCGTCCCCCACTTTATCACGGGACTGGGTTTCCCCCTCCACCCGTTCATCCGAGGGTTGATGTTCTATTACGGGATCGACTTCCATGACTTGGCTCCAAATTCTTCCCTTCACATCTCGGCCTTCATCGTCATCTATGAGGCCTTCCTCCGAGTCCAGCCGCACTTTAGCCTATATGGCTGAAGGTTTATAACATTAAGCCAAAGATCGTCGATGGCGAGCATGAAGATTGTGAGGGTGTCATGGTGAGCAGGCTTACTCAACTCGGCTGGCCGGAGGGTGTGTTTGTGGTCATGGTCAAGATCTAGTAGAAAGAGTGGTTCTATATCATAGAACCCCGTGAGGCGAAATGGGCAGCTACTCCGGATTTCAGATCCGGACCTCATGCAAGGTTAACCTCATGGACCAGAAAGGGCCTTGACTTGGAGCCTGTCATCGAGGTGAAGGCACTGCAAAAGTGTGTCACTAACATGATAGAGATGGGGGTCACATTGACAAATGTGGTCCAGATCATGATCCACCGTAGTCTGCTACCCTAATAACTTCGGACCACCCTGATGTGGTCCTGGAAGCCCGAAGACCCCCGCTACGTGCAGTATTTCCACGGCACCACCTGCGAGAAGTTGTGGAGAGCACTGTTCAAGCCACAAGTGACCTAGCCAGCCGACAAGGAAGACATCAGCCTCGACGCTGAACACCCTCCCAAGGAGGTAAATGTGATACCCTTCCCCCCTATGCTTGGATATTCGCCATTTTATTATAGCTCTCAATTCCTTGTTTCTTATTCCTCTAGGGTTGGCTGAAGAAGTCCGTGAAGATGGGCAGTCCAGCCCCGCTGCCAGAAGACCCTGTGTCTGACCAGCTAAGAGAGATGTTGACAGTGGCACCTTACAAGGCGCCGGAGAAGAAGGAGAAAAAATAAGAACCCCACAAGGGGGGCCAGGGAGGGCCTCCGCTCACGAGTCCCTCCGGACACTAATTCCGAGGACACTCACGCCTCCCTCTTCGGCGGAGGGGGCCAGGAAGAGGAAGAGGAGGAGGAGAGCGCCTCCTCCCGCACTAGGAAGAGGGCGGCACCAACCAAAGCCGAAGGGGTGGACCCTTCTCCAGCTCCGAAGAGGAGGGGCAAGGGGAAGCTGGTGCTACTTGATGATAGTTCAGATTCTGGTGAAGAGTCTGCAACCTCTGAGCGGATCTCAGAGAAGGTTCCAAGAGTCAAGCCCCCCACCCAAAGGTAAGAGTCCGAAGACTTGTATGGTTGTTGGTTTTATTAACCCGTTACTATAATTATCTGTTCCCTCACCTTGCAGCCCGGCGCGCAAGCACCCCAATGACCAAATGTCCGAGGGCAGTTCTTCGCCAACTAAGCAGGTAGAGAGTGGGGGCGCATCGGACATCGCACCCCCTTTGATAGTCGAGGGGACCGGGGAGGTGTTGTCCCAAAGGACCCCACCCGTGCCAAATACGGGGGGGGGGGGTGAGGACATCGTCATGGCCGAGGCTAACACTTCGGCCACCAAAGACAAGGAGAAGGAGCTCATGCAAACCGAGCCCTATCATACGGCGGTTTCGGGGCCTGAACGGCCCTCTGAAACACCGCAGCCGCCTCCCACCGAAGCGGGAGCCGGGGCCCCGCCGCCAGCGCCGAGCACTGAGGGGAGCGTCGCAGCCAAATAGCCGGACATGATGGAGGAGACTGTGACAGGCTCCTCCATAGCCACGAAACACTGCACCCTGATGGGTGTGATCTTGCAAAGTGTTCGATCAGTTAATAGCGGACTGAAAGGTGCTCTTGGTGGCCTCTTAACAGGCTTTGAGGTAAACAAAGTAATGTTTTTTAGAAGTAAGATTTGAGCAATCCTTATATGTAGCAGCCCCCGAAACTCTGGCAACTTGCGAAGAAACCTGGCAGAGGATCGAAAATGTAAAAACGGTGGCCGAAGTATCATCTTGTTTCTACTTTACAGACTTTGGCGTCTGCTGCCAATGCCGCTGAGTTGTTTGATGTCAATCGGAAGCTAAAGGGTTCCGAGGAAGAGCTCAATCTCGTTAATAAGCGGCTCGGCGGGGCACAAGGTTACTCTTTTCGAACCACAATCCTCTGTGAAATTTATGTTAAGTAGACTGTTCGGGATGATCCCCTAAGTATGGAAATCGTTGCAGGCAGCACTGCGTAGATCAAGAACCTCGAAGCTGAGCTGTGGAAGGTGAAAGCTGACGTAGCCGAACAGAAGCGGCGACCAAACGGATGGCCGCCGAACTCACCTTGGTAAGACACGACGGCGAGAAGCATGAGGCCAGGGTGGCTGAAGTGCAACAAGAGCTCAAGGATGCCATCATGAGATGTGTGGGACTTGAGCAAAATAATAAGGAGCATGCCACTGAGCTGGCGAAGATGAAGACAGAGGTCTAGGAGGCACGGACAGAGGCGCGAGGAGCTTGGGAAGGGCTTCATCAAGTAAAGAAAATTACGAATGGTAAGCAGCACTTACTGCAAAGTGTCTTTGGAGGCCAAAGATTTGCGTTGCTTACTCAGGTCTGGTGTTCCGCATGCGCCTTTATGGAGCTCGCGAGGAGTACGGCAGAAGTATCTAGGCACTATGCGGCTCGGGAGGGCGACTCTGAACTGAGGCTATTCTGTGCACAGTTTCAAGCGCCCGAGCACCCCCCTCCTTGTGAATCAAATGAAGCAGATGATGGAGCTGCACCGGATGACAGAGCCGGCCATGAAGGACCTTTGTGTCCGACTGTGGCCTTCGATCCCTTGCCGAGCAGCTATTTCAGTCTTGTGGTGAAGCTATGTGATGCTGTGACCCAGGTTGAGACCGTTAAGTGCCCGGTGTGCATTGAAGGGACTCAGATGGTGTTTTTGAAGACCATGATGCATTGGACAAAGATCAAGCACGTTGAAAATGGACACCGGACCTCCCCCAACTGAAAGGAGCATAGGCTCCTAGAGCAATACTTTGCTGCCGTGATGTACGGTGCTTGGGCCGTAGGTGCATTATGTTCCAAGGATATAGTCCTTGAGTAATTGACCTCGTTGTGTATTAGCGTGTGGTTGAACCTTAATACTCTTATAACACGGTTGTGTTTTCTATGGTTTATCATACTTGCGTATGTGTATATCAATTTTGACTCCCGTGCGACCATTTTATTCTGAAAGTTACTCGTCGTCAGCTTCAGCCCCCATGTAGATGCTACGAGGGGTGTCTCATCCTCCGTACTGTAACCCTTAGCCGACGTCTCAGCACCCGGAGGCGGTAGTGTAGGAGGGGAACCAGGCAATCGGACTATGCGGCTTTATGACTTTCACTTAGCCATATGAGCTTAACTGTAGGGGCTGATAACTAGCCCCCCGTTTGGGGAGATGTGAGGCGAACCTGAGGGCTAGACATCTACCACATGGTTTGTGGAAGTACAAACCCTTCGTGTTACATAGTTTAATCACCAACGATTGTAGGTTTAATAACAGTCATCGGATTGCTGACCAGTTCACGCTTATTATAACAGACAGTTTTCCGCTTTGTCCGCTGAGGTACTTAACCGAACAAGGCAGAAGTACAATCGTAGTGGCTCTCCGTTTACCTTCATAGCCGAACATGCGGAACATAAGAAGGTAAGCGCAGGAGCCGGGCAACCCAACTATTGACCCAAGGCATAATTTGGAATTGATGCATATAATGCAATATTTGAGACACCGGACACGTTAGAAAGTATGGTGCCGGACTTAGCATGCGGGGCAAGCCTTACGACTGAGCCCCCAGTCTATAAGCCGATTCGCATGTGAGGGCTAATAAGTGCCATACGAGTTCGAGGCAGGATCGAAGAGCGGGAAAAAAGAGCGTAGTATGAATAACTATATAAGGACCTGAAAAGGCTTGCATTATTTCCAACGGGATCATGACATTTAGTCATTCAATTTGAACTGCCGAACAAACTTCAGAAACGATAGATTCTTTCAAAAAAGAAGAATAAAATTTTACAAATGAAAGGTTTACGTAGGGCCTTGATGTGTGGGTTAATTCCTGAACTGTGCCCTACTGCACGTCTGCGCCTTTGCTTCTTTTCGAAGGGTCATCATCATGGGGTGGTTATCCAGCAGTGGGTCCTTGCAAATGAGCCTTCGAGAGATCGCTGCATTGCTGAGGTTTGATGCCACATAGGTCCTCAATGTTACCTGTTTGGCATCTGAAGACACATTGTTCCATGGTACCGTTGAGCCGAACTCTTGGTGATTAAGCCCCATAGCTGTCCATGGTATTTTGAGCGCGAAATTGTGCTATCGAGGCACGTAGTGTGCTGCTGGGTTGGGCAGGCCATGGGAGACGTATTACTATGTACGCCAAGCACAGGGAAGTCCCTTGGATGGAGATAGGGCCCATGCTCGCTTGTTCGGCTCTCGCACCTTGACGGTTGACTAAAGTTGCGGTCCTTCGTATTCGGCCGCCAAGGCCGCGGTATGTTCCTCCGTCTAAAGAAAGCGCTCCGTGTTACCATTGACTGTGATGATGCCTCTTGGACCGGGCATCTTTAATTTGAGGTAGGCATAGTGGGGGACATCATTGAAATGAGTGAATGCATTCGGCTTAGGAGGGTGTGATAGCCACTACAGAAGGGGGCGATGTTCAAGATCAAGTCTTTGCTACGGATATTGTCCGGAGAGCCGAATAGTACTTACCAGGTGAGAGTGCTCGAACAGAGGGCTTCAATGTCGGGGATGACCCCCTTAAAGGTGGTGTTACTGTATTTGATCCTTGACGGGTCAGTACCCATCTTCTGGACTCTATCTTCATAGATGAGGTTGAGGCTGCTGCCTCCGTCCATGTGGACTCTGGTAAGGTGGTATCGATCGATAATGGGATCTAGGATCAGGGCCGCTGATCCTCTGTGACAGCTACTGATCGGGTGGTCCTTACGATCGAAGGTGATCGGACATGCTGACCATGGGGTGAACTTCGAGGCGACGGGCTCTATGGCATAGACGTCCCGTAGTGCGCTCTTCCGCTCCTTCTTGGGTATATGAGTGGCATAGATCATGTTCATTGTTTTAATCTTTGGAGGGAACTATTTCTGGCCTCCATTGTTTGGCTTGCGTGGTTCCTCGCTATCCTCGTTGTGGGGCTTTTGCCCATGTCTTCGGTTATGAGATAGCCGTCCTGCTTAATCACCCAACAATTACGGTTGGTGTCACTACTGCAGGATGCTGCTAACACGACACTACGATCAGAGACCCTTCGACGAAACTGTGTGCGATGCCATAATTGCAAACGATGGGGTAAAAAACTGTCAAAAAAGGTGCAAACGTTTGCGATGGAGGATGCGTCACACACGGTTCAGATTTTAGTTGCATGTGCGTTGTAGGGCATACGGTTCAGCTCAATTAACTATTTGTGATTAGGCAACACAAAAGAAACAGGCAGCCAGATGAAGGTGTGTGCGATGTACAACATATGGTTCACTCAGATGAACTGTTTGTGATTAGGCAACACAAAAGAAACGGTCGGCCAAATCAAGGTGTGTGCGATATACGGCATGCGATTCACTCAGATGAACTGTTTACGTTGAGACATGAGAACAGAAACTGTTCAACTTAACAAGATGTGTGTGATACGCGACAAACAGGTCTGTAATCGGAAATGTTTGCGAAGATCGATAACAACACAGACGATTGCTGCTAACAAGCCGTGTGTGTTGTGAGCAAATGATTGCTGGTATACAATTGTGAGTGATTGATCAAAACATCACCGACGGGTTCCATTGTTTAGTCCGTGTGTGATGTGATTTTCTTTGTCCGCACAACATCTACGCTCTGTCTACAGAGCATCCACATATATACTTAAAAAGATAGCATTGCATAACCAAATTAAGCATACAATTACACAAGTGACTACACACATAACATTTCCACACACCAAAGTAAGCAATTACATGCATGCTAAAGTAGGAGAAACGAGGATCTAATCATCTACTTATTGTTGCGACGACGCTTGCCATTACTCTGCTTCCGGCTGGATCCCTGGCCATTTTGGGGAAGGAGGCACTTCCTCATGTCAACGACCGCCTGTACATGTCGTAGTACGTGTACGCCTCCTTGGCTGCATGCACGGTGTGAGCTTTGTCGAGTTTCTTCATCCAGGCCGAGTGCGAGGCACGCTTGTCCTTGTTGCATGAATCCTTGATGTCTCTATAGTAGGGGTCGATGATGCCCTCGACGAGGTGAACCAGTGAGTCCTTCTCATGCTCCTTGATGCCCCAGACCTTGTATTGGCCCTGGATGTCGACAAGATTCTAGCAGGCGATGCCCGAATTCTCGAGCGCCTTTACATCATTGGTGATGTCCTCCGTAGCAAACATGTAGTGGTGGCTGTTGACAAACCTAGCGAAACGCTCGCAAGGCCTTGTGGCCAGGCAGTAGTGGTAGACGAGGACGTGGTGGCGCACGTACATCTGGGTGATGGCGACCTTGGGACGAGACCCAGCATGAGCGCGGGTGTACTCGAGGTCGAACCCGACCACCTTGTACTTCTCCTCGGCAAGCAACAGCTCCATGATGTGGATGGAGTGCTCCACCCAGACCGGTTCGTTGGTGTACACCACCAAGAGGTCCATGAACCTTCTGTGGGTGTCCACCATGGCACGCATGGTGAATTACTGCTCGTCGTCGGCAGCCGCTCGGAGCGCCATTGGAGCCGCGCAGGATACCCTCTAAGAATTTCTCATGGTGGATGTGCTTCTTGCAATGGTGGGGCGCGATCGAAAGGTTGAAGAGACACAAGGGTTAAATGGCCGCTGTAATAAATGGGGGCCGGCCTGCCTGTAATCACCATGTCTTGTCGCGACGTTCAAAGGAGAGGACTCTAGTGCACGCTTGACAACACCGCACCGCACGCGTGGGCTCGAAGAGGCGCCAAATGTATTGTCGGTGAGCCTGTTCCCACGCTACCACGCTGTTTACCGCGCAAGCTTCCCCCCCGGCTAGTTTGGCCACGCGTCGACTAGAAGAGGGACAAATCGTGGCTGTTTATTGGCAAAAAGCTTTGTAAAAACAAAGTGTGTGAAATGACTTCGGTCATAAGTTTACCAGTGGGTGATGAGGTCAAAGTTACATAGAAGGGTGATGATGGAAACTCAAGTGCGATAATTAATTCTGCGCTCTACAGTACACACGGTGGAAGAAACCAACTGTGTGCAATAATGTCGAAGATCGCTGTCGAGTTAGCTATACAGATCGTGTGCTGTGAGATCAACAAGGTGAACAGATTCGAGAATGGTTAATAAAATCTAAGACCATTGCATATTAAGGTCAAAATAGTGCTAGCATTATACGAGTCTCATACGATACCATTTCAACGATTGTACCACAAAAGCTTGAAATATTACAAGGTTCAAATTCCAGAGTTATATCGCTCAAATTCGAAGATTACAAGGTTCAAACTAATATTAGAAATGAAATTTAGCTCATCAGCTGGAAACGCTCGCGCTGATCCGCTGAACATGGATATCAAAGAGGTTCAAACTAATATCACCGCTTCTAAGTCTGGTTTCAAAACCTCACATTTTTTGCAAAGGGGTCAGCCACTGAGAAGTCATGTATGGGGTTGACACGGTGACTTCCGATTACTCTGTCATCTGAAGTTCCAAAATTAAATTCAGCATTTTTGGAGCCTACTCCATTCTGCCGCAGGCGCCGGCGCTGATCAAAAAACCATTCATTTCTATGTAATAAATGTAGGGCAAACCTCATTTCCTTCAGCACCCTAGCTCTAAGGACAAAGAACCTAGCGAATATAATCTCTGGTAAGGTCCCTCGGTAGGAGTTCAAAGTAATTTCTAAGAGATGCAGATCTAGGCATTCGACGTGATTTTTTATTGTATCACATTATCCACCACTGAGCCTAATCTTATCTGCAAAAGAAGAAAATGTGTTAGTGCCTACATGTCGTTTTGAACATTACTACAGGCCTATTTGGTTTCCGGGATTTGTAAGAAACCTAGTACAGATGAATCCAAAGGAGAAATGCTTAATGATTGTAACCATATGGATCAAGCAACCAATATGGGGGGGCATGTATGTACTGAAATCCTCCAAAAGAACCTTCAAAAATCGTAGTACATTTTCATTGTAAACTTGGAAAAAGGTGTCACAAATTGAACTCCCTTATTGTTAACATTTAGCAGGAAAGGAACATCACCTCGATATATAGCTTCTCCAGGCACAGAAAGCATCTCAGGAAACTGACAACTTGCTCCAAGTTGGGGCCGATAGATTCTAGTGCCAAGACCTTCACTGTGCGCAGTTTCTGGGTCAAGCTTGTTGGAATCATTTTCTGAATGATAGACGAAAAAACATCTTCAAAATTAGAAATAATGTTAATTTGTAGAAGAAGAGGTAGAAGGCGGTTGTTGTACCTGAACGGGTGTGGATCCAATAACAAGTTCGGAGTATTTGTCAGACGAGTAGCCCACCACTGTCAATTTCGGTGCAGAAATGACATTGATTCTTGTTGGACCTTCTTGATGAACTACAAGTAATTTCTCAAGTGCAAGTGTGTCCTCACTGACCATACTGTGGTACACGTCTTGTGATGTCTTCCTGCCGCACCAGCAACACACATAAATAGTCCGGAGAGTCATGGAGGTGATGTGGAAGGTACTCAACCCATTGATCGCCTGAAGACGAAGGTACTCGAGTGCAGTACAAGCACAGAGCAGGCGCTCCATGTCACCGTTTGAGAGGCAGACGACGACGAGCTCGAGGTGCTTCAATCATGGTAGAATAAGAGCAGGCGCGTCATTAGGGGGATGGCATTTCCTGAACTTGGCGACGCGCGGCGTGGGCACGAGGTGGAGTGAGCGACTGCATATGCCCATCATCAAAAGTGAGCTCCTCAAGCTGATCTAGGGCGGGGGATCGGAACCAGTCGTCAAGCTTGGCTCGGTCCTTGCCGTTGGAGCGAAACATTCCCATTCTAAGGCCTTTGTTGGGCCAAGGTGACTGCCGAGGATCTTGGAGAATGCATCCAAGCTTTTGCGATAGCCATAGCAGAGCTTGTGGGTGTCGATGAGGTCGAGAGGGCTGGAGTTCCATAGGGGGCGCCACTGCCGGGAAACGACGGTTGTCCATGCCCCATATTTGATTCGGAGGAGGGAGATCATGACTCTCAACATATTATCGGGGAGGCTGCTGATGAAGTCTGGGACTGCTGGAGTCGCGTGAGGTTCTAGCTCGCCCCGCCTCCGCTTGTTGGCATTCCCGTTCTCCACTTTTGGAGTCTCCTTGTCAGCGGCGCTTTCTGATAGAAATGGGAGTACAGGGAATATTTAGTTAAAACGAGGCAATAGAAAAGTGTATTGGTAACTAGAAGTTATTAGGTAGGAATACAGTAAGAAAAAGGAATAACAATTGGTTGCTTAAATACTACACAATTCATTTGACATTGATGGGTAAGTCAACATGCAGATAGTTGAAAAGAAAACTTACTTTGAACAAAGTCTGGACGGATGATTTTGTCTGGGAAGTTAGCATATATCTCATGACCAGACCCCTTTATGTGCAGTGCAATTTTAGTGCCAGCTTTCAGTACATAAAACTTAGAAATTTCTTTCCAAAAGCCAGTGCCAAAATAGGAGTCACCACGTTCATCAAGTCTTATAGTAGCAATGATTGTAAATCCATGGTTTGTGTGCATTATGACATCTATGCAGCCTTGATCTATGTAAAGGGAAAAATTGTGCACTACATAATCTATTGCATAGCAAGGGATGTGCTGCAGAAAATGGTAGGATTGTTAAAGAAAATATGGTAACATGAAAATATGGGCCCAAATTGAAAGAACTGTACAGTAGTTGAAATCGAAGGACAAAAATCTACAATTAAATAGATAGGGTAAACATGATGTCATGGAAATATGAGAGTAACCAAAAGAACAATACATCATTAATTTGCCTAATATAGAAAGAAGAGGGGAAAAATCCCCTTTGACATATATAGTGCATGTGGCACCTTTTATCCAAATGTAGCAATATTTAGAATATGTTTAGGAAAGTAGGCCATGCCAACCGATTTAGGGTGAGATTGAACATACCGCGCGCATCCTCAAGTTATCTGGTACGGTGAGATGGAATCTCTGGTGGAGGTCGCAAAGTCCTGAAGTGTTGGCGCATTGTAGATTCTATGAATGAAAGAAAACCCTGAAATAAGCTCAAATAAAAATGAGTTCATGGCGAGTTCTGCCGGGTGATTTAAGGAGGCAGATGAACTGGGATAAGAGATGAGATAATATCTCATTAAATTAGTTACATTCTCTTCCATGAGAAAGAACCCTCAGTACGGAAGATTCCCCAACCGAGCGGAGCTGGGTCGACCGCGAGCAGCGCCAAGAAAGTCGATGGGGATAGGCAGCGGCAAGCGGAAGTGGCGAAATGCGGTGGGCTTTGCCGGCAGCCTGGCGGCGGCGCCAGGCATCAAGCTAAGTGTTTACCGCCGCGATAGGCAGTGCCATGGCATAGACGCGGAGGAGCTTGTGCAAGTGTGAATGGGGAACGTACCAGAGGGGGTGGCGGGCAGGGTGACGGTTTTTGTGATGTGGGGATGGTGATGGTTTTCTTTTTTGAATTGGGTGGTGAGGGTTTTCTGCCCCATAAAGAATTTTGGGGGCGATGGTCTGCTAGACCGAACCGTGTGTGATTGATGCAATAGGCAAAATGAAAGTCATTGCACACATTTCCAATTTTGGGAACCGTGTGTGATTGACGTACTACCTCCGTCCTGGTTTATTGGTCCCCCTTTGTAATTTTTACCAAATTTTGACCAAATATTTAACAAACTCAGACATAGATAATAAGCGTAGACGTACATAAGCATAGTTCAACCATAAGTACATAGTTCAACCGTCATTAAGCATACTCAAGCATACATAGTTCGATCTATCCCACATCTCATCTCACATGCCGACACGATCCTGAAGCTTCTCCAAGTACTCGGCGTACGCGTCGTGCGCCACCGTGTGAGAATACTTCTGCTTGAAGGAGACAATGGCCCGTCCTCTTGCATGCGCCAGAACACTTAGATACGCGTCATGTAGCTTTTGGTTGCCAGGCATCGATAGCCACTGTTCCAGGTCCTAATATGCCTGTTATGCATTCTCGCATAAAGCTCCCTCAGTATTTGCCTCTTGTATCTCCTCTGGACATCTTCATCCTCGATGTCCACATCGTTAGACAACACCTATACAAATAGTAAAACAAATTTGGCATCAAATCAATGATTACATGTCGTGAAGTAGGATTAGGAATTTATGGCTATTTATTTATACATATCCAGAGATTATGGTTCAATTTTTAAGCACAATTGTCTATGTACAGACCAATCTTGAAGAAAATAATGGCACAAACATATGCAGGTCATTGAAATCAATTGTCAAGTCCTGGCTAGGAATTATAAGCATGAACACTAACCCTAGTCGGATTACTACCAGAAATCATTTGCACAGGTGAAACAACTAATCACTTATCACTTGTACCATTCAAACAATCAATACACTACACTGATCTAATGAAACTTACTCAGATTTCATGGATTGGGAGAACATAACCATAGGATTTCTATTCCAAGGGGGGGTGGGTAGGAGTAACCAGACAAACCCTATGATGTATTTGACACATAAATGGGTATAGATGACTAACCAGCTATCCATCGTCGTCGAACTCATCGCCGGAGTGGTCGTCGGAGTTGTCGCCGGGGTCGTCACCAGAGTTGGTGTGGAACTCCGCCTCCAGCTATGGAAGCTCGACGCCGTCAATGATGTCAGGGTGCAGCGATAACTCGCCAGCAGTGACGGCAACCTCTGGCTCCATCTCCACGACGTGTTCCGATGCTTTAGCAGCCCCGACATCGCCACTCCCTCCAATGGGGCACTTCGGCGGTATCCTCATACACTGACGGCTTTGAGGACTAAGAGCGGCATCGAGGCTGCAAGTGGAGAGAGAGGATTGTGTGTGTTTGTTGTTTGTGTGTTTGTGTGTTGCGAGGATGGGGGGTGCGGCCGCTCGGGTGCACCATTAATATGGAGTAGTGGGAGTTGTGGGAGAGAGGCGGGCGGCGGTCAAACCAATGGCTCGCCTCCTGGTGAGCCTGTGCACCAAACTGCTGGCATGCCTACCAATGTTTCACACAGCTACTCGCACGCCTCCTGATGACACTTTGCGGCGAGCACGCCTCCGTCAATTCACACACCTTCACGCACGCCTCCCCGTCTGCGTGCGCGGTGGACTGCTCGCATGCGTCCCGTTAACTCACGCCTGCTCTGCACGGCACACGGGTCGCGTGGCGGCACGTATATTGTTTTTCTATTTGGATGATTAATGCTGCCGCTTTATTGCTTAATCGAAGCATGGCATGTATCCATTCTTGGTCTAACGCTCACGATTCAAATAAATAATCCGTTTGGGATATTGGTTCCCAATTATTAATAATCTCCCGTTTGTAATTAGATAAAGATTACATCAAAACTGGTCTCAAATTTGAAACAAAAGTACAACACCACTTTGTATTGGTGTCCATATGGCAAACGATAAGTTTCATGAACTTCAAATAAGTTTTGGACGTACTAGAATTTAAAAATCAAGATTCTCAATGTTTGAATTTTTTGCATGGGGAGTAAACATGCACCCAGTGAGACACATGTGTTTTTGCAATCCATTTAGGTGCACTGTCACATGTGCATGTTGCTCAAATTTGATTTTTGCACATTATACCCATAGAAAATCAATCAATTAATGTACTAAAACGTCTTAATGATCTCTATCATTGTTTTGAAATTAAAACATCCCTCCTTTGGTAACATATGTTCACCGCGGGATAATTAATTTAACATGCATCGTAGTTGCGGTGGATTTGCAGTGTGTGTGTGTGCGTCTAGGGTTGGCAGGTGGCTCGTAGTACACTACGAGTTGTGATCCACCGTGTTAGTTGGCCGTTTTGTTAGGCAGGCCGGTGCCACATCAGAGTCGTGAAATCGTTATTTAAAACATTACACAACCCTTTCATACATACTTGTTTTGGCCACATGCAGTCGATGGTTGTCCTACACGACACTTGATACTCGTGTGTGACGCTTTCTGTGGGCCCGCGAGGTCGTCATCCATCACTTTGACGAACAGCCGGCTGTGAGGTTAATTTGACCAGCAAGGTATAATCTTTTTTGTTTGTGTTACGGTGGTATATAGTACGCGTCGAAGAGGTGGGAGGGGACTAGCATATATACTATACGTACGCGTCCGTGAACAAGTACACCTCACTCAGTGTCGGGAATTTTTTGTTTCCAAGGCACGTGCCACATCAAAATTATGAAATTGGCTATTCGAACATGACACAACACCTTCTTGGGCCACATGCATGCACGCGGTGGTTATCCTATCTAGGACACTCATGTTTGACGCTTCCATCCGTGGGCCCACGAGGCCAAAATCGATGTATGCATGCATCACTTTGACCTACATCGGGTGAGGTTAATTAATTTCACCATTGATGAGGATTCTTTTGGGTTGTACATATATTACGGCAGGAGCATATAGTGTGCGGTGAAGAGGAGGGAAGGGGACCATCATATGTAGTACGCTTCATGAACCTCGCTCTGTGTGGGTGCATGGTTTATGGTTTTTGAGGCATGTGGCACATCAAAGTTGTGCATTTTGGGTATTCAACATATATATGTTTGGCCCACATGCAAAGCAGTAGTGGTTGTCCTCTCGCTCCCACTTAAGCGGTTATTAGCGATATCGATGCTTTCCATCTATGGGCCTGCTTGGTCCATCACTACTTTTTGCCTGACAACAAGAGAGGTTAATTTGACTTAGGAGGGGATTATTAATTTTGCTCTGGGAGGACATGCATGATACAGTTTGAGCACACACTGTAACATCCCAAATTTTCAATTTGGAATGTTATACACATAGATCATCATGCATATCATATTTTCTTGCATTTTTGGTGATCCTAGAAATTTCACGCAACTCAAGGACCCTCGGAGAGAGTTGGAGATTTCGTCTTTTTCATATTTGAGTCTTCTCAAATTTTGAAGAAAGGATCATTGGTTTTTATCGGAGTTTATTCGCCTTTTATTTGGATAGGGAAAAATGCGCGTTTTCAAAAATTGCATTTTAGGCCCGGAGAAAAGTTCATTTTGTTCGACTCATTTTTAGGAGTCGGGGAAAATTTACTTTATTAGATTTGGAGTTCGTTTAGATCTCTTTTTGTTTTTTTTCCGAGCGCGGAACCGTTTTAATATATATATATATATATATATATATATATATATATATAGAGAGAGAGAGAGAGAGCTCCAGCGACTTGGGCCAAAGGCCCAAGCCACCGAGCCAGCCGGCCGACTCCCAGGCCAGCGAGCGCGCCACGCCCAGGCGCCAGGCGCCAGAGACCACCGCCGTTTCCTTTTTAGGATTCCTAGAAGGATTCATCTACTTCCGTATTTCCTTTTCTATTTCTAGATCTTTTCTTTTCCCTCTTTTCTTTCCTATTCCTAGTCCAATTCCTTGACCCCTACACCAAGTTTTCTCCCCCCTCCCCAATATAAATACTCCCACACCCCCCCCCCTCTAAACACATCAAATCCAAAGCCCCAAAGCCCCAAGCACCACCACACCCCTCACCCGTGCCGCACCACCCGCGCCGCCGCACCACCACTCGCCGCCGCCCTACGCCCACGCCGCCGGAGTTCCTCGCCGGAGACTTCGCCGGAGGTAGCACGCGCTACATCTTTTCTTCTCATCGGATCATTTTCTTCTAATCGTTCTGATTCTTTTTCTCCGATTCGTTTTTCTTCGCCAAACCGTTCCGGTTTTCTAGATCGGTTTTACGATCGGTTTTCTTCTCCGATTTAGTTGCCCGAGATCGTTTGCCGGACCGTTCGTCCTAACGAACGTGATCACCGGATTATTCTTCTAGGTTAACGAATGTTCGTTCATTCAACCGTTCTTCTTTTTCTTCTCGTCGGATTTATTCCGCTATCGCGATCTCAGATCCGATCTTCTTTCTAGTCTATTTTCTCGCTCGTTTATCGGAATTAGGTGATTCAAGCGCCTGGAGTTTCGTTTCGAAACCACCGTTCCGACTAATCAACTTTAACTAAGTTTTGCTACGGTAAAATTTGACCTAGTTTCAACTTGCTAGAACCGAGTTGTTTTCCGCCGTTTGTTTTCGGTTTCTTTGTTCGGTTCTTTTCTTTCTTTGCAACCGGAGTTCTTAAGTTGAACTTCCTGGTTCGATCTTTTGTTCGAGTTTTACCTGTGCATTAGATGAGTACTTATTGTATGCTTGTTGTTTGTCTGCGATAGATTACCCGGATTGCGCCGCCTGTTACTTCGAATCTCTAGGACTCGCGGATCATCAGCAAGGCAAGTAACACTTTGATCATACCTTTTCTACAACCCAGTTTTATTGCATTAGATCCATCCTCACACATTGCATGATTAGGATCTAATTAAATTGTGGGATGGGGAGTAGATGAGGTAGTACCTATTACCTGTTTATTTTGAAACCTTTGGGAGTTACTTCTACGTTTGCTTATTATGCCATGATATGCTAGTAGACGTGGATTGGGTGAGTGATATCCATGACAGATGTGAGATTGATAATTTTAAGGGTTCATCTAAGGTGGCAACTTAAACACACATCTGGGTGGATTGAGGCACCTGATGTCTATCAGGACTTGCCTATTTTTTTGGACCGCCACCCAGGCTCAAAGGGATCATAAGATCTTTCATGCTAAATACTTACGTGTGCAGCCACAAGCCATTATGGGCTCTGGCATAGTTGACTAAGGCGTGCGAACTCTTATAGGGGTAGACTAGCAGATGTAGGGGTTGTAGGTGGTACGGTCTACTCCGTCGTAAGGTGCTAGCGCTTCTGAAAGACTATGTCTCGGTCATCCGTTTCTCAAACACCATGTAGTGCGAGAAATCCAATGGAGGCGATCGAGTCTTGTGGGGAAAAGTGCGCAAACCTCTACAGAGTGTAATAAACTAATCATGATTAGCCGTGTCCCCGGTTATGGACAATCTTGAGTATCTAGTACTTGAATATCATGTGAATCTCATCATGTTACTCCTAATTAATATTGTTGGGTTTTTAATTCTACTTTTAATTGGGATTGAGAATGCTGTCAACCATTCTCAATGTTTAACAACCACCATGATAGTTAAATAAATTTATTCCTTTGCAGTAGGGAAAAATTGGCTTTATGCAAAACAGTAACCATAGAGCTTTCCACCAGCCAAATATGCATATAGTATAGCTGTTTCATTCCATTACTCTCTATGTGTTACCTTGCCAGCATATTCCATGTGGTGACCCGTTTCGGGCTGCAACGTTAATGTTGCAGACTTTTCAGACGACGATTGAGGTGCTTTTAGGTCGTGGTTCTATACTCAGTGATGCCGTTGGAGTTGATGGACCCATTTATTCTTCCAAGTCTTTCGCTGTTATCGACACTAGATGGCCTTAAGCCATATTTTTGTAATAAGTTCTCTTTTGAGACATCAATGTAATAAGTGTGTGATTGTCACTCTGCTATAAATCCTTCGAAGTACTGTGTGGTGTCAGCATTACTGATCCAGGGATGACACCGGAGCACAGAGATCAGGCCGGTTGAGGTTTGGTCGCTACAGAGATGGTATCAGAGCACACGCTAACTGTAGGACACGACCACTAAGTTAAAGCCATAGATCACTATTCTCTCCTCATTTTCTAACTCCTCATCTTTTCTACTCTTTAGGATGAAGGACGCGAAGATTAAGTACGCTCAACCGGATGAAGGCACACCTTTTGGATTTCACTTGAAGGAAGTCACCAAGTACCTAAACATTGGATTACCAAGCTTCATGGGAACCTTCAACGCCACTTTGCCTGAAGAGGAGCGCTGGAAGATTCAAGCTCATGTTCCAGGAAGGACATTCGCGCCAATCACGAAGCCCATAGATAGTGTTTTCAATGCACCAACTTGGAGTCTAGGAAAGAGCATGGCAGCCCATATCACCATAGGACGCATTGGAGAAGTTTATCAAGAAGACCTCAAGGACACTATCAACCAGATTTGCGGATGCCGAGATGCACAATGGGAGTTAGTCAGCACCAAGAAGGATAGATCCATTGCAGCATTCATCCATGAGTTAAACCAACACATTCGACGCCACGAGAACCAGATGTGCAATGATATGATGGAGCTGAAGAATGCGAAGACAAGGATCATCGAGCTAGAAGGAGAACTGAAGGCTACACGCAAGGACTACATGGACGAGATCGTAGCTCTAGCAAGACACAACTGCAATCTTAAGCAAAAGATTGAAGAACTCAAGAGGAAGTTAGCATCCAAGGAGGAAGACGAGTACGTCGCATGCCCGGATAACTACATCATCATCGACGACACCGATTCGGATCCAAGTGAACCCGAATTTGAAGACGAAGCTGGAGTGGACATCATGGAGTCTTCAGTCGGCTCAAATTTCTAGATGACCACCAAATATTAGTAGTATTTCCCCCCATGTAAACACTATAGTTCAAGCACTTTTGCGATAGCTAGATCGATTGTATGCCCTTGTTTGATTGAATGAAGTGATTTTGTGTGAATTGCTCATGTGCATTGGGGTAGTGTTTTTCTCTTTAGACCTCATTTTATTCTTATATCTCTTCTTTTCTAAACCCTTAAATGCCTCCGAGACGTGACCCCGGGTTACCATTAAGGACTGGTAACTATGTTTTTCCCTTAGACCTACTAGTATTGGAATCCCAAGGATTGATGTAATCCTCGGTATGGATTGGTTGTCGATGTATGGGGGAAACATCGATTGTGCTAGTAAGTAAATTTTGCTTACAACGCCAGAAGGAAGAAGGATCAAGTATGTATCCCGGCATGTGCCAAATAGGACACAAGTAAATTGCCTGACAGGAGTTGTGCAAGAGGAAGTACCAGTGGTAAAGGATTTTCCTGATGTATTTCCGGAAGAGTTGCCAGGCATGCCACCGGATAGAGATATTGAGTTTTTGATTGAGTTATTGCCAGGTACAGGCCCAATATCAAAGAGACCATACCGGATGCCAGCAAAGGATTTGGTAGATATTAAGAATCAGATTAAGGAGTTACTGGAGAAAGGTTACATTCGCCCAAGTTCTTTGCCTTGGGGATCACCCGTACTTCTAGTGGAGAGGAAGGATGGATCACTAAGGATGGTTGTTGATTATCGTGGATTGAATGAAGTAACCATCAAGAACAAGTACCCCCTACCAATGATCAATGATCTGTTTGATCGATTGCAAGGAGCTAAAGTGTTTTCCATGATCGATTTGCGATCAGGGTGCCACCAGTTGAAGATTCGAGAGCAGGATATTCCTAAGACAGCATTCACCACAAGATATGGACTGTATGAGTATACCGTTATGTCATTTGGATTGACCAACGCGCCTGCCTATTTTATGAACATGATGAACAAGGTGTTTATGGAGTTTTTGGATAAGTTCGTCGTAGTGTTCTTTGATGACATACTGGTTTATTCGAAGAATGAAGAAGAGCATAAGGAGCATTTGCGTTTGGTATTGGAGAAGCTAAGGGAACATCAGTTATATGCCAAGTTTAGCAAATGTGAGTTTTGGTTGAAGGAAGTAGGATTCCTCGGACACGTTATATCTGGAGAAGGGATAGTAGTTGACCCCGCAAAGGTTGAGACCGTAACCAAATGGGAAGCACCAACGACAGTTGGAGAGATCCGGAGTTTTCTTGGACTCGCAGGATACTATCGGAGATTCATTGAGAACTTTTCAAAGATTGCGAAGCCTATGACGGAGTTGTTGAAGAAGGATACCAAGTTCAATTGGACTGAGGAGTGTGAGGCTAGTTTCCACGAGTTGAAGAAACGATTGGTTACCTCACCAGTATTGATTTTGCCAGATCAGACCAAGGATTATGAGGTATATTGTGACGCTTCACGTCGAGGACTTGGAGCAGTGCTTATGCAGGAAGGAAGAGTTGTTTCGTATGCTTCATGACAACTGAAACCTCATGAGTTGAATTATGCCACCCATGATTTGGAGTTAGCAGCCGTAGTGCATGCATTGAAGACATGGAGACATTTCCTCATTAGAAATCATTGTGAGGTGTACACGGATCACAAGAGTTTGAAGTACATTTTCACGCAGAAGGAGTTGAATCTCAGACAAAGGAGATGGTTGGAGCTCATCAAGGATTACGATATGAGATTGCATTACCATCCCGAAAAATCTAATGTAGTAGCTGACGCATTGAGCCGTAAGAGCCATGTCAATACGTTGATGACGGGAGAAATACCCAAGGAGTTAGCAGAAAACCTTCGTGAACTAAGTTTAGAGATAGTTCCGAAAGGCTATGTAGCAGCATTGGAGATTCAGTCAACATTGATGGATAGAATCAGAGAAGCTAAGAAATCTGACAAGGAGATTGCTTCTATAAAGGAGAAACTAAGCAAAGGAAAAGCAAAGGGATTTTGTGAGGATGAGCACGATACCCTATGGCTTGAGGACCGTGTTTACGTGCCAAATGACCCGGAGATCAGGAAGTTGATTCTACAAGAGGCACATGATTCACCATATTCGATTCACCCAGGAAATACCAAGATGTATTTGGATTTGAAGGAGACATTCTGGTGGACCGGAATGAAGACGGATATTGCAGCCTATGTAGCAGTTTGTGATGTATGTCATAGAGTGAAGGCAGAGCATCAGAAGCCAGCCGGATTGCTACAATCATTGCCGATACCCGAATGGAAGTGGGATAAGATAGGCATGGATTTTATCACAGGACTACCCAGGACCAAGGCCGGTTATGACTCGATATGGGTAGTAGTTGATTGTTTGACGGAGGTAGCACATTTCATCCTAGTCATGTATATCCTGATCATTTGTTTGCATGGAGTTCCAAGGAGTATTGTATCAGACAGAGGAACCCAATTTACCTCAAAGTTTTGGAATCAGTTGCATGAAACTTTGGGAACCAGGCTAGAGTTCAGCACCGCTTTTCATCTGCAGACAGATGGACAGACCGAGAGAGTCAATCAGATTTTGGAAGATATGCTGAGAGCTTGTGCACTAGATTATGGATCTAGTTGGGACGATAATTTGCCGTATGTGGAGTTTTCTTATAACAACAGTTACCAAACCAGTTTGAAGATGGCACCTTTCGATGCTTTATATGGAAGGAGGTGCAGGACACCGCTGTCATGGGACGAAGTTGGAGACCGTCAATTCTTTGGACCAGATCTGATTAAGGAGTCTGAACGGAAAGTTAAGTTGATTCGCAATAGGCTCAAGGTAGCCCAGTCCAGGCAGAAGAGCTACGCAGATTCTAAACGCAAGGAGACAGTTTACGAAACCGGAGACAGGGTGTATCTCCGAGTATCCCCACTTTGAGGAGTTAAGCGCTTTGGATTGGACCATATAAGATCTTCCAACGTATGGCAGAAGTCGCATATAAGTTGGAATTACCAGAGGGACTGTCAGGAGTTCATGACATATTCCATGTTTCTCAGCTGAAGAAATGTCACGCCGAGATGGCGGAGGTACCGTTAAGAGATACAGTGCAGCTTGAAGCGATTCAGTTGAAGGACGACCTAACGTATGAGGAGAAACCAGTCAGCATTCTCGAGATTTCCAGTAGTGTTACCCGCAGCAAGGTTATCAAGTTTTGCAAAGTTCAGTGGAACCACCACTCAGAGGATGAAGCCACCTGGGAGAGAGAAGAAGATTTGCTCAAGGACCACCCTCACCTATTTTCTAGCCAACCCGAATCTCGAGGGCGAGATTCATCTTAAGGGGGGTAGGTTTGTAACATCCCAAATTTTCAATTTGGAATGTTATACACATAGATCATCATGCATATCATATTTTCTTGCATTTTTGGCGATCCTAGAAATTTCACGCAACTCAAGGACCCTCGGAGAGAGTTGGAGATTTCGTCTTTTTCATATTTGAGTCTTCTCAAATTTTGAAGAAAGGATCATTGGTTTTTGTCGGAGTTTATTCGCCTTTTATTTGGATAGGGAAAAATGCGCGTTTTCAAAAATTGCATTTTAGGCCCGGAGAAAAGTTCATTTTGTTCGACTCATTTTTAGGAGTCGGGGAAAATTTACTTTATTAGATTTGGAGTTCGTTTAGATCTCTTTTTGTTTTTTTCCGAGCGCGGAACCATTTTAAAAAAATTATATAGAGCTCCAGCGACTTCGGCCAAAGGCCCAAGCCACCGAGCCAGCCGGCCGGCTCCCAGGCCAGCGAGCGCGCCGCGCCCAGGCGCTAGGCGCCAGAGACCGCCGCCGTTTCCTTTTTAGGATTCCTAGTAGGATTCATCTACTTCCGTATTTCCTTTTCTATTTCTAGATCTTTTCTTTTCCCTCTTTTCTTTCCTATTCCTAGTCCAATTCCTTGACCCCTACACCAAGTTTTCACCCCCTCCCCAATATAAATACTCCCACACCCCCCCCCCTCTAAACACATCAAATCCAAAGCCCCAAGCACCACCACACCCCTGACCCGTGCCGCACCACCCCCGCCGCCGCACCACCACTCGCCGCCGCCCTACGCCCACGCCGCCAGAGTTCCTCGCCAGAGACTTCGCCGGAGGTAGCACGCGCTACATCTTTTCTTCTCATCGGATTGTTTTCTTCTAATCGTTCCGATTCTTTTTCTCCGATTCGTCTTTCTTCGCCAAACCGTTCCAGTTTTCTAGATCGGTTTTACGATCGGTTTTCTTCTCCGAAACCCTAGATCGGATTCGTTTTCTTCTCCGATTTAGTTGCCCGAGATCGTTTGCCGGACCGTTCGTACTAACGAACGTGATCACCGGATTATTCTTCTAGGTTAACGAATGTTCGTTCGTTCAACCGTTCTTCTTTTTCTTCTCGTCGGATTTATTCCGCTATCGCGATCTCAGATCCGATCTTCTTTCTAGTCTATTTTCTCGCTCGTTTATCGGAATTAGGTGATTCAAGCGCCTGGAGTTTCGTTTCGAAACCGCCGTTCCGACTAATCAACTTTAACTAAGTTTTTCTACGGTAAAATTTGACCTAGTTTCAACTTGCTAGAACCGAGTTGTTTTCCGCCGTTTGTTTTCGGTTTCTTTGTTCGGTTCTTTTCTTTCTTTGCAACCGGAGTTCTTAAGTTGAACTTCCTGGTTCGATCTTTTGTTCGAGTTTTACCTGTGCATTAGATGAGTACTTATTGTATGCTTGTTGTTTGTCTGCGATAGATTACCCGGATTGCGCCGCCTGTTACTTCGAATCTCTAGGACTCGCGGATCATCAGCAAGGCAAGTAAAACTTTGATCATACCTTTTCGACAACCCAGTTTTATTGCATTAGATCCATCCTCACACATTGCATGATTAGGATCTAATTAAATTGTGGGATGGGAAGTAGATGAGGTAGTACCTATTACCTGTTTATTTTGAAACCTTTGGGAGTTACTTCTACGTTTGCTTATTATGCCATGCTATGCTAGTAGACGTGGATTGGGTGAGTGATATCCATGACAGATGTGAGATTGATAATTTTAAGGGTTCATCTAAGGTGGCAACTTAAACACACATCTGTTTGGATTGAGGCACCTGATGTCTATCAGGACTTGCCTGTTTTTTTTGGACCGCCACCCAGGCTCAAAGGGATCATAAGATCTTTCATGCTAAATACTTACGTGTGTAGCCACAAGCCATTATGGGCCCTGGCATAGTTGACTAAGTCGTGCGAACTCTTATAGGGGTAGACTAGCAGATGTAGGGGTTGTAGGTGGTACGGTCTACTCCGTCGTAAGGTGCTAGCGCTTCTGAAAGACTATGTCTCGGTCATCCGTTTCTCAAACACCATGTAGTGCAAGAAATCCAACATAGGCGATCGAGTCTTGTGGGGAAAAGTGCGCAAACCTCTGCAGAGTGTAATAAACTAATCATGATTAGCCGTGTCCCCGGTTATGGACAATCTTGAGTATCTAGTACTTGAATATCATGTGAATCTCATCATGTTACTCCTAATTAATATTGTTGGGTTTTTAATTCTACTTTTAATTGGGATTGAGAATGCTGTCAACCATTCTCAATGTTTAACAACCACCATGATAGTTAAATAAATTTATTCCTTTGCAGTAGGGAAAAATTGGCTTTATGCAAAACAGTAACCATAGAGCTTTCCACCAGCCAAATATGCATATAGTATAGCTGTTTCATTCCATTACTCTCTATGTGTTACCTTGCCAGCATATTCCATGTGGTGACCTGTTTCGGGCTGCAACATTAATGTTGCAGACTTTTCAGACGATGATTGAGGTGCTTTTAGGTCGTGGTTCTATACTCAGTGATGCCGTTGGAGTTGATGGACCCATTTATTCTTCCAAGTCTTCCGCTGTTATCGACACTAGATGGCCTTAAGCCATATTTTTGTAATAAGTTCTCTTTTGAGACATCGATGTAATAAGTGTGTGATTGTCACTCTGCTATAAATCCTTCGAAGTACTGTGTGGTGTCAGCATTACTGATCCAGGGATGACACCGGAGCACAGAGATCAGACCGGTTGAGGTTTGGTCGCTACACACACATGCATGTGTACGCATGAACCCCTCCCATCGAGTCGATGTGGATAGTGTAACGACACATCATGAACCGATCTCACTCTGTGTGGGGAGCTAGTATATGATTTTTGACGCACACGCCACATCAATGTTGTGAAATGGTATTCAAACATGCATGCATGCATCACCTCCATACATATGCATGTAGTGGTTGCCTTCAAACGGTACACTCCCTCGCATGGTTATCGGCGACAAGCCTATATATTTGTGGGCCCGCGTGGACATCCATGATCACCTTGACCAACAACAAGATAGGTTACCATGGCAGATTCTTCATTTGGTTCATGTTATCATAGTATAGGTTATGGTGAGATTCAGACTTAAGTTTGAGCGCATATACTATGCATGCATGCATGAATCCCCGTCGTTGGCTTGAAGTGTGGTGTAACATACATATGCATCGTCAACCTAACCCTCACTCAGTGTGGGGATTTCTAGTTCAAAATCTCGGTGCCACATCAAAGTTGTTCCATTGTTACTCAAAAACACACCTCTCCATACATATGTTTGGGCCATATGCATGCAGTGGTTGTCTTTGGGAACTAGCTACTTGCGTGATTATTGGCGAGCTAGCCCATCTCCGGGGTCGCATGGACGACCATCACTTTGACCAACAACAAGAGAGAGGTTGTATGACCAAGGTGGATTATTCTTGGTCCATTTTATGATCCATCTTGGTGAGATATGCCTCTCTGGCCCGCCGACTGAAAGTGTGTGTGTGGGGGGGGTGCTACTTCGCACTTTGCTAGGTGAACCTCAGTTAGGAGGGGCATGCCTTCATATCCTAGGATTCCCTTTGTGGCGACACGAGGGGGCTACTAGCTACTTTGCACTTTGCTAGGTGAACCTCGATTGGGGGGCATGCATTCATAGCTTAGGATTCCCTTCGTGCCGACACGAGGGAAGGCGGGGGGCTGCTAGCTACTTCGCACTTTGCTAGGTGAACCTCGGTTGGGGGGAGGCATGCACTCATAGCTTCAGATTCCCTTTGTGCCGACACGAGGGAGGGGGCTGCTAGCTACTTTGCACTTTGCTAGGTGAACCTCGATTGGGGGGGGAGGGGGCATGAATTCATAGCTTAGGATTCCCTTCGTGCCGACACGAGGGGGGTGGGGGCAAGCAATACCGTGCGCTTTGCGAGAGAGGTGCCACATCGAAGTTGCATTTGGTATTTGAAAATCAAACCACCCTTTTGATACATAAATTTGGTCCACATGCAAGTGTGTTCGTGTTCTGACCCTCTCCCGTGTCATTTTTTCGCCAAATTTATGAACTTTAGACAAGTCGGATGACGCAACAAACACGGTTCACTCAAACTAACCGTGTGCCACGCCGGTGCCCCTGTCACGCATACATCTGCATAGTACATTGGGCTCCACGAGGCTCCCCCCTCTCAAAAATATATGCCCGCCTCGAGGGTTTTTCTATTTCATAACACATGGTTGTTATCTCCGGACCGTCTGCAATGTTTCTTGTTCCCAATCCCGCCTGCATCCCTAGAAAATATCTACCCGCCTCGAGGGTTTTTCTGTTTCATAAGACACGGTTGTTATCTCTAGACCGTGCGCGATGTTTCTTGTTCCCAATCCCGCCTGCATCCCTAGAAAATATCTGCCGCCTCGAGGGTTTTTCTGTTTCATAACACACGATTGTTATCTTCGGACCGTGTGCGATGCACTATCATCAAAATTTTCAATAGCCCGGCATTTCACTCTCGCGTAATAAATTTTTTAGTACTTGCGTCATTTCCTCAAACACCCCCCGCCCCCTCCACACACACACACACCCCAAAACCTCCTCGGGCGTGTGCGAACACATACAACCCCTCCCTCACTCGAAACCCTAGCAAGGCCCCCACCGCCGCTGCCGCCGTCGCCGCCGCAAGGCCTCCATTGTCAACCTCTACCGGTTTGCCCATGCAGCTTACCCAGCGATCTACATACCCAGGCCAGCCTGATTTTCTTAGATGACGCCTGCCAAACCCCCCTTTCCCACAGCTCCACATCCCCATCCCCCACTCCAGAGTGTCACAGCCTAAGCCCGACTACGCTTCCCGTGGAGCTCGAGGAGCGACTGACCCAAAAGAGGTGTATAGCGGTCTCTTTACCCGACATCGCTGAGGAAGATGATGACCATTACTGGAGGCAGGCTCTCAAGCAGCGGGCTAGAGTATGCGGGCATGTCTCGGCCACCGGCTATGACATCGAGGTCATCGACAACGACGGCCTGAGGTGGGCTATGTCACAGGTTAAGTGGCCCACCCCCAACCCCTCGGGTTCAACCGCCGTCGATCTCATCCATGGCCCTGGCGCTGATCTCCTCTAGCTCGTTGTCAACAATTTGCCATTCTACATTGCCATCGAGCCCCTTTTGTCATTTCTGAAGGACACATTCTGCGACGCTGGCTTGGGATCCACATCTTCCAAGGCAGACCATCGATGGCGACCATGAGGAGGGCACCCTCTCCGGCTCTTCCAAGGGGAAAGCGCCCGTCTGCAACATCAGGGAGGGCACCCTACAGCCGTGCTCTTCCAAGGGGAAGGGGCCCATCTGCGACAACATGGAGCCCATCTATGACAAGTGAGGAAACCCATGATTTGTTTTTCCATGCCTCTTCACAGGGGGACACCCATGATTTGTTTTGTCGGGTCCATTTTGTAGTGTAGTGAGAATATGTCCAGTTTTAATTGCTATATCTGGTTGTTTGTAGTATGACTTGTTTATTTCAGTTGTTCACAATGTGATGCTCTATATATGCAATTATTTACTGTGCAGTACATTTCATCAATCCGGTTTAAACATACCGATAGGAATGCATATATTTGCTTGTTGTTAAGCCTGTTATAGCTAGCATATGTATCTTTTAAAGTTTTTTCATTGTTCGGTTGTTTGTAGTTAGCATATGTCCAGTTTCAAATGCTATCTTTGGTTGTTCATAGTATGTCTTGTTTATTCCAGTTATTCATAACGTGATGTTCTATATGTGCAAGTATGTATTGTGCAATTCAATTTCAGCAGTACCAGTTTCAACAATACCACTATGAATGACTACATTTTGTTGCTGCATCTTGTAGTTAACACACCTTTCCATTTTTATTTAACAATAACCAGTGTACTTAGACCGGCACAATACCAGTTTGAATGACTATGTTTGCTCATTGTTAAATGTTAGGCCAGTTGCAATTAGCACACCTTTCCACTTGTTTTGCTTTACTAGCATGCTTAAACCTGCACACTGAAGCTATATTTTGGAGATTATTTTGTCTGCCGTGGTTAATTTTGGTTGATGTTTAGCCTATTGTGCTTAACATGCTTCTCGATGTACCTACACAGGACAATTTTGGGAATGATTGTTGTTTTCCATCGAGGTTAGTTTCATCCCATGGCTTATATCTGCTCAGTGTTCAGGATATCGGTAGCTGGTACCATATAGGCCGGCGGCTGATAAGGGACTAATCGGTGAATCGGGCTTTTAACTGAATATATCTGCAACCCATTTATCGTTAGGTTAACTAGGGTCATATGTAATATAGCTGAGGCTACATAGCAACATGCACTGTAATTAATGTCTAAATATGCAATCCTAGGCTACATAGCAACAAGGAAGAGTGCTACATTAATGTTCTAATAATGTCTAGATATACGTAGAAGAGCAGCAGCAGCAACTACAACAACACAACCCTGTTTGGATACTCAACTTAGCTAGAGGTTAGAGTTAGTTTCTAGCTCATGACTAACCCTGAACTAACTCCATCCAAAGAGTTGTTTGGCTGGCAGGGTTAGATTGACAATAAATGCACTAGGAGAACTAGCTCCAATTAGCACCTCTTGGGTTGGATCGTTTTTTGGGTGGGTTATAGATGCAACTAGCTCAAACTAGCCCTCATGTTTAGATATACTTTAGGGCTATTTGAGCCCAAACTAGCTCAAACTAACTGTAACCCATGGATACAGCAGCAGTTAATCAGCATATAATTTGTAAGAATGCACTAAACTCCTTCTGACACATAATATAAGATGTTAATTCATCTAATATGTGAGTATACTGGATGTTACAAGATACTCCCTCCATTCCTAAATATTTGTCTTTTTAGAGATTTCAAATGGACTATCACATACAGATGTATATAGACATATTATAAAAGAATGTTGTACCACATCATTGTGCAATTGCTGTTTAGCTTCTAATATTAACTTGGTGCATTTAGGTACATATGTCATTGGTAAAGATTCGTGCTTCGACCTTTGTGCATATGGGGCAATGAGATATCGATGAACTAGCATCAAGTAAGGAAGGTGATAAAGATTGTCAATAAAATGGGTCCAAAGATGGCAATTAAACTATTTGTTTACACTTTATCCAACACAACAGTGAACTACATGATGGTAAGTAAGAACTCTACAGCCTTCTTTTTAGTGCCCATAATGAGTTGTGTTAGATGACAATGTCTGAATCTTTTTCCTTCGCAGTGGTTTCCAAAGTAGTTTACTCAAGATATAACTGTCAAACTACATGATTGGTGGGCATGCAAAGGTTGAAGTATTTCTACCATAACACGATGATTATCTAGATGTTTTCATGAAGACCGTGAAGGATGGGTGGTCGACCATCACAAGGGGTTTGACTAGAGTCGTGCGTGCCTTCTGCATGGAGGAGGGCACAATATGGGCATTCCGCTTCACCTTGTTCAGCAACCAGAATGTATTTCGCCTCTTCCTTTACCTTCTTTAATAGTACAAGTATACAACCGTGGTTCATTATTCTTTATTTGGTTCTTATGTAATTCTTGAACATATGTACCTATGATTCGAATAATGCATTGGTTGTTTGAACCTGATGGATATGAATAAAGCTGTAGCATACATTCAAATTTAAATTCAAATCTGGTACAATTTGAAATAGCAGCAATTAAATTATGGTGAGATTACGCTCTCCGGGTTGTTGCGGCACACACGGTTTGTCGTGGAATTGTCACGTCAGATGTCCTAGTGTGAGGACTTAGTCGTGAGGTCAACGCATCTATGTGGTAGCTTGAGAGGGGTTGAGTGGAATCGAGAAATGCAACACAAGACAAGGGTTTAGATAGCTTCGGGCCCCGGGAAACGTCATCCGGTAACAACCCTCCATGTTGTTTGTGGCTAGGTCTCATTATCATCATGAGGGAGTCGCCGTAAACTGGCTCTCCAAGTTATGTCTAACCCTTAAAATCGTCTCCCCCCTTGGGGTGCCCTACCCCTCCTTATATAAGTAGAAGGGGCGGGTTACATGTAGAGTTCAACTCGGATTAAGACTTAAACTATCCTGACTTCTCTTCATGGGCTTCTTAACGTCTTGGGCTTCATAACGTTTCGGGCTTCATAACGTCTCGGGCTTCATAACCCCAGGCGACTCTGTCTGCCGGGTTATGACTGTCTGCCGGTTTAGGATGGTCTGCTGGGTTATGATCGTCTGCCGGGTTATGATTGTATGCCGGGTTATGACTTAACACCTGCTGGGTTATCATCTGACTTAACACATGTCGGGTTATCATCTGACTTAACACCTGTCGGGTTAGACACCTTCAGCGCAATTGCTTCAATATGAATGTCACAAGCTTGAAGAAATTCAGGTTGCTCATCTCAGTCACTAGTCAGAACTGAGTATTCCACATATGTAGCCCCCAAGTGCCGGGTTGTCATGCCTGCAGCAACCTGGGACTTGTAATTGCCCGATGCTCATAAAAACTTCAACCAGTGTAGCCCCCAAGGGCTGGGTCATTATGCAAATAATGAGCGGGGACTTTGAAAATATGATCATGTAGACTTTAACAGCAACGTGTAGCCTCCAAGGGCCGACTCAATAAGATAATAGTGAGCTGGGACTTTATATATACTTCATTGAAAATAACATCATATGATGTAACTCCCATCATGGGGCTTGAACCCACGTCCACAAGGTTTAGATCTTTGTGATTTACCAACTGAGGAGTGGACCCTTCAATATAATGGATTAAGACTTGTTATCTTGAATTGCTGACATGAGCAATTGGTAGCCCCTAAGGGTCAGGTCATTACAATGTGATGAGTCGGGTCTTCAATAAGGTGATGAAAAAATGACTTTGCATTAGCCCCCAAGTGCCATGGTGCATGTTGGCAGTGACATGGGACTTGCATATTTGAGGTAATCTCAATTTGAATAATGTAGCCCCCAAGTGCCGGGTCGTAAGCCTGCAGCGACTCGGGACTGTTTCTTCCATTGTAGAATAAATTATATCCATTGATAAAATAATACCCATTGCGCTGAAGCAACTTTGATAACCTTAATCATAATATTGGTTATTGATAACCATAATAAAAATCCAGCCATGTTGGCTATTAAAGATTTGAATAAATATAACCTGGTTTGAAAACCGATTCCTGCCATATAAGCCGGTATATCCATGCACATATGATACATGCTATGATGATGTAATGATGATGCAATGTATGATGCAATATATGATGATGTATATGTATGATCAAGAGGGTTTAAGCTATGGTTTGGATACGTCCAGAGCCCCCAAGTAGTCATAATTGTGGCATTACGCCGATCAAGAGGTGTAGCTATGGTTAGAATACGACCAAGCCCCCAAGTGATTTCCCTGGCGGCCTTACGCCTATCAAGAGGTGTAGCTATGGTTCGAATACGACCAAGCCCCCAAGTGATTTCCCTTGTGGCCTTACGCCAATCAAGACGTGTAGCTGTGGTTCGAATATGACCAAGCCCCCAAGTGATTATGTGGGATGTGCCCAAGGAGTACCTATGTTTGAGGTGCGCTATGCAACAGACTCTCTTTGGTCCCTTTGATCCGGGCATGAAGCCTCAAATAAATCAGAGCCATGCTCATATGAAGTTGTAATATTGGCTTGATAGCCAGATTACCAAGGTAACTAGAGCTGTGCTCTTATAAGATGGGCTTGATAGCCAGATTACCAAGGTAACAGAGCTGTGCTCTTATAATATGGGCTTGATAGCCGGATTACCAAGGTAACAGATCTGTGCTCTTATAATATGGGCTTGATAGCCGGATTACCAAGGTAACAAAGCTGTGCTCTTATAATATTGGCTTGATAGCCGGATTTTAAACCGGAATCCTTCTTTTTAAGCCGGAAATTTTCTGATGGCCTTTAAATATTCACCAATAAGGCAGTAGCCTCCAGGGCCGGGTTATCTTCCCTCCACCGACTCGGAGTTCTTGAATTCACTGAAACCGGCCAATTCTGCCAAGTCATGTCACTGTAGGACCCAAGTCTTAAGGCGACTCAAGGACTTGGCTTGAGATTCTCCATATTTGACCGTGATATAAACCGGTATGAGTCATTCAACAGCTCAATGATATAAAAATCCGTTTTCCGGTAGACAACTTGCCCTGCATTGAAGAACTTACAAACTGAAGTAATTGCTCTTTTAAAGAAAGCAATATGTAATATAAAATATGCTGGATGGTTTTCACCTGGTATGTCAGGTCAGAAATTATCCACCACGGAATTGATGATCACCATAGTGAAGCTGAAATCAACCACGGCCGAGTCGGCCACGAGAGTAGACAGGTGAAACGGCCGTGACATTGTAAGCCAGCTTGAACGGCGAGTCAATCGCAGATGAGGTAAGCCGCGTGGATGGGCGAGTCAATTGCGTCATGTTGATTTAAATCGGGTCGTAGAAACGGCGGTTTGCACATATATTCCTCGAGCATCATGGCACAGTCAGATGCTAGCACATGATATGGTGGCACAAGCTATACATCCATGACACGATCATCGCACTTGCAATGAACAATTGTCCTGCATAAACAATATTGCAGACCAAGGCAAAGATAAACTGTTCTTTGACAAAAACAATATATGCTAATAAAACAAACTTGGATGGATATCACCTGAATGCCAGATGATCTTCGCGTGGTCCATAAATCAACTTATATATGGAGGCCCAGCAATGGCGTGGATGGGCATATCACTACTGCCAGCAACAATAGATGACCGTGAGCTTTTTGAACCAGAACTTTTTGATAGTCCATCCGAAACTTTTTGATACTTCGAAACTTTTTGAGCGGAACATCTTGATAACCCGGCCGGAACTTTTTGAGCCGAAACTTTCTCAACCGGAACTTTTTGATAGTCTGGCCGAAATTTTTGATAATCCGAAATTTTTTTGAGGCGGAACCTCTTGATAACCCGTCCGGAACTTTCTGATAATCCAGCTGGAACTTTTATAATGCGAAACTTTTTTGAACCGGAATATTTTGAAAATCCGGCCGGAAATTTTTTGAGCCGGAACTTATTGATAATCCGGCTGGAACTTTTATAATCCGAACTTTTTGAGCGAAAACCTCTTGATAATCCGATCGGAACGTTTTGAACCGGAACTTTTTGAAACCCGGCTGGAACTTTTTGAGCCGGAACTTCTGAACCGGAACGTTTTGAACAGGAAATTTTCGATAATCCGGAACTTTTTGTAACCTAAGTTGGAACTCTTTGGCGACTCGGGCGGGACCTTTCGGCAATTCAAACAAAAGTTTTCGTCGAGGCGGTCGGAACTCTTCGGTGATTCAGACGGAACCTTTTGTCGAGGCGGTCGGAACTTTTTAATGATCTGGTTAGAACTTTCCGACGAGCCGGTAGAACTTTTCAATGAGCCTAGCGGAACTTTTTGACGAACCGGCCGGAACTCTCAAACGATCCGACCAGAACTTTTCAATAAGCTGGGCGGAACTTCTCCATCCCTGGAATAGCGCCCTCCAAGAACTTAACACTATCATGCGCGGGCCCCACGATGGGCGCCAACTGTCGTGGAATTGTCACGTCAGATGCCCTAGTGTGAGGACTTAGGCGTGAGGTCAACGCATCTATGTCGTAGCTTCAAAGGGGTTTAATGGAATCGAGAAACACAACACAAGACAAGGGCTTAGAAAAGCTTCGGGCCCCGGGAAACATCATCCGGTAACAACGCTACATGCTGTTTGTGGCTAGGTCTCATTATCATCACGAGGGAGTCACCGTAAACAGGCTCTCCCAGTTATATCTAACCCTTAAAATCGTCTCCCCCTTGGGGTGCCCTACTCCTCCTTACATAAGTAGAAGAGGCGGGTTACATGTAGAGTTCAACTCGGATTAATACTTAAACTATCCTGACTTCTCTTCATGGGCTTCTTAACGTCTTGGGCTTCATAACGTTTCGGGCTTCATAACGTCTCGGGCTTCATAACCCCAGGCGACTCTGTCTGCCGGGTTATGACTGTCTGCCGGTTTACGATGGTCTGCCAGGTTATGATTGTCTGCCGGGTTATGACTTCCTTCCGGTTTATGATTGTCTGTCGGGTTATGATTGTATGCCGGGTTATGACTTAACACCTGTCGGGTTATCATCTGACTTAACACCTGTCGGGTTATCATCTGCCGGATTACCATCCGTCTTAACCATCTGTCTTAACTGTCTGTCTTAACTGTCCGTCTTAACTCTCTATCGGTCTATCAAGTCCCAACTGTTGTGGTAACGATTCCGACAATAAAAGAGGGGTAGGATGAAGGAGCATGATCTATCGAGATGCATATGGGTGACACGATGTTTTCAGCGAGTTCGGGCCTCTCACGATGGAGATAACAACCCTACGTCTCGTGCTCCGGAGAGGCTTTGTTTTATCTTAGTATGTATCCAGAGATTACAATGAGAGGAGAACGGATCCCCGTAGTCCTGAGACTAATGGTGAAAAAGAGAGAGAGATGGAAGAAAAGAGACCCCCTAGTCTAGTGGTGGGGGTGGCTTATATAGAGTGCGCCACCCCCTCACCTCCTATGTTACAAAGAGGGGCCTGAATGCCATAATGTCAGGCCACTACGAAACCTCCACTATGAGAATAATGCTTCGACTGCCTTGCCGACTGCTTGGTCTTCGCATATCCGAGTGAGCCATACGACCGAGTGGTTGACTGTCTTCCGAGTGGAAGGTACGTTGATATGTCCGAGTGGATAGTATATTGTATGAGGTTTATCTTGACCCACATGTTGTGTGGACCCCATGCTTTATGATATTTCAACCCTTCGTGGGCCTACCTGTTATGTGTATCCCCAACATTAGCCCCCGAATCAATTGCGATTTTGCAGAACGAGTTTGTGAAAGACACAATTTGGCCTGAGCGATTACGGAAATACTTAGTACCCGTCATCGTGCTTTCAGACAACCAAGGTTTAAACAAAATCTCAATGGATTCTAGTACTGTGCTTCCCGACTGATCTGGGGTAAGTGCCCGCGAGGAGCAACTTGGTGACATTCGATCATCTCTCAGAAGAGGTTAACTTGTGATTAGAGTATGGATGTGTCATTAAATCCGGGCAAAAAGATTGACGCATGGATTGTTCTCTTGGAGAGATGCCATTCTTATCCCGGAGGAACGTCAATACGAGTCGGTTCTAGATCCAAACTTATGAGTTTCACGCTTTGAGTCCTAGAAGAAGGCTCAAAACATGTCCACGGAGGAGCGTTAAACTCACCTTATAGCAAATTTTTGGTAGCCGACGGGAGCCTTAGAACTTGTTTGTTTTTTGTTTTCCACTCGGACCGGTCAGGCCGTACCGAGTGGAGATTACTCCAGTGGGGGCATGCTGAGTGCACCCACTGGGTGTAGTCCCCGAGACCACCGTCGACTGCGGGCAGTCGGCAGGGGTCTGAGAGAACTAAAAAACTTCTTAGCTGGTACTGATAGAACTTGTTCGTCCCCGACTCGGAGGTCTAGTAGTACTTGTGGATCTGGTACTGGTCTAGCTTGTCCTTCCTCGACTCGGAAGTTGGGTAGCACTTGATTGATCCGGATATGGTCTTGCATCGACCAAAATGTTTCTTTCTGAGTTCTCTCCTAGTGGGGGCACGCTGAGTGCACCCACTGGGTGTAGTCCCCGAGCCTCTGTCGAACAAGATGAGTTGAGCAAAGGGTTTAAGTCTCCTGGTAAACCTCCACGCAGTGGACACAGTAAATATCTTTTAGTCTGGAATTGAGTCAATCAGATGCATCTTCGGGCGATTAACATGGTAAATAAGCTCAACCTGGAACTGAGTTAGTCGGACTGATCTTCGTGCACTCGGCACGGAATAAATTCAACCTAGAACTCGGTCAAGTAGGTGAATCTCCGTGCTCTCGACACGGTGAATAAATTCGGCTTTGAAATTGCCGACTGTAGAAAAAAGCTAGACACTCCAGGGAGTAATCATTCCAGTAATACTTCTTATATTGACCATTAGATTTTGCATGAAAGGGGTATTTGTAACAGTACATTCTATCCGTAGAGGAGCTTCGTTTTCACCCTTTTGCATGAAAGGGGTATTTGTCCGAGTGGACATGCTTCCCGACTGATCGGGGTATGTTGACTGCAAGGAAAAACTTGGTGGCACTCGTATGTCTCCCGGAATATATAGACTAGTGGTATGACATGGACATGCCATGAAACTCGACTGGCGAGGCTAGTGTGTGGGCTGACTCTCCGGAGAGAGGCCACTCATTATCTCAGGGGAAAACCAGCACATGCCATCTGTGAATCCAAGTTTGTGAAACTCACGCCTTGGAGCCTAGGATAAGCGCCAAGTGTATCTGTAAAGGAGCATCGTTTTCACTCTTTTGCAGTCCAAAAGATGACTTCAGGTTATGATTTGGGCGATCGTCCGAGTGGATAGTACTACCCTTATAGATTTTTGGTGGAACAAGCGTATATGGTCAGGAAGATATTCCTGATGTGATCAAATTGGCGTAACCCCTCAGGGCAGCATGTCCAACGGCTGTGCATAGCCCCCGAGTGATGCTCGAAAGGGGAAAGCTTGCTACAGAGTCTGATATGAGGTTTGATCATATGAGTAACTTAGTCATTCCCGTGCTGGGGGTGTAGAGGTAAAGATATGTCCAACTGATGGTGACGCGCGAGGTGGCCGAGGGGCGATGATGTGTACAACCGAGTGACGACACGTGGGGCGGTCGAGTGCTGAAGACGTGCACAACCGAGTGGTGACGCACGGGGCGGCCGTGTGGTGAAGGCATGGACAACCGAGAGGCAACGTGCAGGATGGTCGAGTGGTGATGACGTGCACAGCGGAGTGGCGCCGTGCGGGGCGGTGGAGTGAGGATGCGTGGTGTCCAGCCAAGTGGTGATGCGCGGGGTGGCCGAGTGATGACGCGCGGGGAAGCTGAGTGAAAGATTGTGTGTCCAGCAATTGCCTTAAATGGTCCTCGAAGGAGTTAACCAGATGCTTTCGAAGCTAATGTAGCGACGAAGTCGATGTATTGTGGTTGCGACGCAACAAGACCGGCGTGACAACTGAGTTTGAGTAGGAATGAAGATGGCACGCAGAGCATCTCAGTGATTATAAAACTTGTCAAAGTGGCTGATTGAATGCTCATGTTGACGTGAAGGATCTGACTGGTGATGAAGTACTCGACCACTCAGGAGAGTGTCATTCCAAATGAGATGCAGCCCCCGAGTGCGGCGTAGCCCCCGAGCGTACTATAGGCTTTAACAATGGACATGTCGGAATACGAGAAATATAGTTTTCAATGGATGATTTGCAATTCATCGAGTCGGACTCGGGTAAAGATGAGGAGAAGCTTCCGAGTGATGCTCGAAAGAGGCAAACTCGCAAAAGAGTGAAGTGTGAAGTTTAATTATAAAAGGGACTTATCTGTCTCATGCCTGATGAGGTCTATATCATTGATACGATGAAGAGGATTCCATAGAGGGGTTGGCTGGATGTGTTTGAAGTCAACAGAGGGACAAGGTCGGTGTTGTGGTGCGCTGAGACCGGTACGGTGACCGATTCTGAGCAACGATGAAGTTGGCGCATAGGGTCCTCGAGTGATCGCGTAACTTGTGTAAAAAACGACACAATCCAATGAAATAATTTCTCGAGGAAATTTGATGCGTGCTGAAATGATTTGTGTGAATAACACCCATAGTCACCCGCTGGGAGTGCAAGGGGCTTGCGGGTTAACCAGCAAGAGTCTAAAAGAGTGAAGGATCCGATCGAACTTGAGAAAGTGAAGGATCCAACTTGATGTGTTAGAGTGTCGGACTCAAATAAAATGTAGTGCAATGTTCCGACTAAGTTGAAGCGCCCGAGGACCAATGCAAACTCGAAATGAAGAATGACACATGGTGTTCGTGAATGATGTATGCGAAAAATGGAAGCTGGAATCGGGAGTCACATAACCAGTACTAAGCAAGTATGTGAAAATAAGTGGTCGAGCGTAGAGGTACACTCGGTGGCGTGGCCTCTGAGTGCATGTGATGTGTGAATTACGGGATACTCGGGAAGATGGAAATACCAGAATGTAAAATGACTTAGCTGGCTGAAGGCGCGCGAGTGGCAAAGTGGTGACGAGGCAACCAACCAAGTGATGACGCAGGGCGGCCGAGTGCTGATGAGGTGACCAATCGAGTGGCGACACACGGGGCGGCCGAGTGGTGATGAGGTGACCAACCAATGGCGATGCGCTGGGAGGCCAAGTTGTGATGAGATGAGCAACCGATGGCGACGCGCTGGGCGGCCGAGTGGTTATGAGGTGACTAACCGATGGCGACGCGCGGGGCGGCCGAGTGGTTATGAGGTGACCAACCGATGGCGACCCGCGGGGCGGCCGAGTGGTTATGAGGTGACCAACCGAGTGGCGACGCGTGGGGCGGCTGAGTGGTGATGAGGTGACCAACCGATGGCGACGCGTGGGGCGGCCGAGTGGTGATGAGGTGACCAACCGATGGCGACGCGTTGGGCGGCCGAGTGGTGATGAGGTGACCAACCAAGTGACGACGCGCGGAGCGACCGAGTGGTGATGAGGTGACCAACCGATTGCGACGCGCCGGGCGGCCGAGTGATTATGAGGTGACCAACCGATGGCGACGCACGGGGCGGCCAAGTGGTGATGAGGTAACAAACCGATGGCGACGCACCAGGAGGCCGAGTGGTGATGAGGTGACCAACCGATGGCGACGCCCGGGGCGGCCGAGTGGTGATGAGGTGACCAACCGATGGCGACGCGCGGGGCGGCCGAGTGGTGATGAGGTGACCAACCGATGGCGACGCGTGGGGCGGCCGAGTAGTGATGAGGTGACCAACTGATGACAATGCGCGGGGCGGCCGATTGGTTATCAGGTGACCAACCGATGAAGACGTGCGGGGCGGCCCAGTGGTGAGTAGGTGACCAACCGATGGCGACGCGCGGGGCGGCCGAGTGGTGATGAGCTGACCAACCGATGGCGACGCGTGGGGCGGCCAAGTGATGTAGACGTGTGCCGTGGAGTGACGATGCGCGGGGCGTCCGAGTGATATAGACGCATTCCGCAGAGTGACGATGCGCGAGGCGTCCGAGTGATGTAGACGCGTCCCGCGGAGTAGCGACGCGTGAGGCGTCCGAGTGAAGTAGAGGCATGTGCCGCGGAGCGGCGATGCGCGTGGGGCGTCTGAGTTATGTAGACGCGTCCCATGGAGTGGCGACACGCTGGGCGTCTGGGCGATGTCGATGCGTGCCACGGAGTGACGATGCGCGGGGCGTCCGAGTGATGTAGACGCGTGCCGCGGAGTGACGATGCGCGGGGCGTCCGAGTGATGTAGACGTGTCCCGCAGAGTAGCGACGCACGGGGCACCCGAGTGAAGTAGAGGCGCGTGCCGCGGAGCGACGATGCGCGTGGGGCGTCTGAGTTATGTAGACGCGTCCCACAGAGTGACGATGCGCGGGGCGTCCGAGTGATGTAGACGTGTGCAGCGGAGTGACGATGCGCGGGGCGTCCGAGTGATGTAGACTCGTCCCGCGGAGTGATGATGCATGGGGAGTCCTAGTGATGTAGATGCGTTCCGCGGAGTGACGATGCATGGGGCGTCCGAGTGATGTAGATGCGTCCCGCGGAGTAGTGACGCGTCCGAGTGAAGTAGAGGTGCGTGCTGCAGAGAGACGATGCGCGCGAGGCGTCTGAGTTATGTAGACGCGTCCCGCGGAGTAGCGACGCGCGGGGCATCCGAGTGAAGTAGAGGCGCGTGTCGCGGAGTGACGATGCACGCGGGGCGTCTGAGTTATGTAGACGCGTCCCGCGGAGTGGCGACACACTGGGCGTCCGGGCGATGTAGACGCGTGCTGCGGAGTGACATTGCGCGCGGGGCATCCGAGTGATGTAGACGCGTCCCGCGGATTGACGAAGCGCGGGGCGTCCGAGTGAAGTAGAAGCATCACAGGAGTGGCGATGCACGGGGCGTTTGACTGAAGTAGACGCATCTCGCGGAGTGATGATGGGCGGGGCGTCCGAGTGAAGTAGACGCGGCCTACGGAGTGACGATGCGCGAGGCGTCCGACTGAAGTAGACGCGTCCCACAGAGTGACTATGTGCGGGACATATGACTGAAGTAGACGCGTCCCGCAAAGTGACGATGCACGGGGCGTCCGAGTGATGTAAACCCGTCCCGTGGAGTGGCGATGCGCGGTGCATCCGATTGAAGTAGACACGTCTCGGGAAGTGACGAAGCGCGAGACAGCGAAGTGGATGAAGATGCGGTTGGTTCCGTAGGTTCGTGGTCTTAGTTGCTATCGATGATGTTCTGGATGTTAACTGGTCGAGTAAACCCAGGGGCTTCACGGCCAAACGAGGGCCATTCAAGTGGACGCCTTGTCTGAGTGTTCTTGCCCATCCGAGTGAACGATAGCTACTCAGCTAGGTTGCGATCTGGTCGGTGTGGAGCTGGTTGGGCAGGCCGACTCGGAGTGTTGGGCTCGAGGCGTTGGTTAGGTTCGGCGTGGAAGTCCTCATGAGTGAACGAGCGCTGCTTCCTCCGCTGGAGGCGGGCGGCTGCTAGCGCCCACGGACACCATGCAGCAGAGGCAGCCAGGCACGACGGTGCTGGAGCTGGGCGCCGGCGGGCAGACGATGAGGTCGACTTGGTACAGAGTCCGATCATGGAGCAATAAATCCTTGGTAATTGAATTAAGATTAGAAGGAGAGTAGAGGGGCGCAGAGCTCCCTGGTCGGCCACGGCAGCGGCGACGGCGGCTTTGACTCGGATCGAGCGCAAAGTGAGGCGGCCCACGACAAGTCCGAGTGCGGGATGGCGTTCTTCTGCGAGGCTGTGCACGGGCGGAGCTTGAGGCAGTGGCGAGTCGATCAGGTGGCTCTCGTCTTGTTGTGGTCAAGGACGTGGACAGCCTCGACCACGATGCCGCGTCAGGTTCCTGCATCGACAGCGGAGATCGCGGCACTTCGGTTAACGAGGGACGCCGCGGCAGTGTGTCATGCCAGGCTGTCGCGGGGAGGCCACTGCAGCGCGAGGCCTACGTGCATGTCGCAACGACCAAGTCCGAGCGCCCGCGTTGCCAGATGGACTGCCGAGCACTTGCGATCGCTGCAGCCGGATGACGGGTGTGTTGAGGTCGACTGAGAAGAGGAAGCAGGAGGTGTAGTCCACCGAGCTGGCGGCTGTGCATGAGGGCGATGGCCACGACCCTTGGCGCAACACGCCGATACCTTTTTCCCTTCCTCGTCTCTTGTCTACTCTATTCACCGCAAGTTTTTGTTGTTGATCCTGATGGGCGCCTGCTAGTAAAGCGAGGAAAACAATGGTTTTGTTTAGAGCTACGATGAATGTTAGATCATAAGAGGATAGTATAGAAAGAAATCTCTTCATCAATCCGTCTTCGAACGGTCAAGTACGCCTGCAGTGTCAAGTGAAAGATGTATCTTATCGTCTCATTATGGGATGCTTTAGTTACTTGCTGCGAAGATGAACAATTCGATCAGGATGAACAGGAAATTAAACATAGATGAATGAAAAAGAAACCATCTGCATCATGGCTCGATAGACGCCATGCCCCATGGTGGGCGCCAACTGTCGTGGTAACGATTCCGACAATAAAAGAGGGGTAGGATAAAGGAGCATGATCTATCGAGATGCATGTGGGTGACACGGTGGTTTTAGCGAGTTCGGGCCTCTCACGGTGGAGATAACAACCCTACGTCTCGTGCTCCGGAGAGGCTTTGTTTTATCTTAGTATGTATCCAGAGATTACAATGAGAGGAGAACGGATCCCCGTAGTCCTGAGACTAATGGTGAAAAAGAGAGAGATAGAAGAAAAGAGACCCCCTAGTCTAGTGGTGGGGGTGGCTTATATAGAGTGCGCCACCCCCTCACCTCCTATGTTACAAAGAGGGTCATGAATGCCATAATATCAGCCCACTACGAAACCTCCACTATGAGAATAATGCTTCGACTGCCTTGCCGACTGCTTGGTCTTCGCATATCCGAGTGAGCCATACGACCAAGTGGTTGACTGTCTTCCGAGCGGATGGTACGTTGATATGTCCGAGTGAATAGTATACTGTATGAGGTTTATCTTGACGCACATGTTGTGTGGATCCCATGCTTTATGATATTTCGACCCTTCGTAGGCCTACCTGTTATGTGTATCCCCAACACCAGCCGGGTTATAACTCCGGCCGGGTCATACCGCGGGGTATATCCCCAACACGGTTGGTAAAACATAAATGTTTGCGATCTACACCATAATCCGAGACAGTTCATAGAGAGGAAACATGTGCAAGCATGCACACAATTGCCATTTGCAAAGCGTGTGCGATGTCAGACAATATCACAAACGGTGTGGGCAAACTAAACGTTTGTGTTAGTTGCCTTATCGTACACGATTCACAACCATGAACTGTTTCTGATGAAGTATGCATCGTAAACCTTGAACCACAGAATAGTGTGTGTGATAGTTGTTGTGTACGACAATTTTACGACGGTCCGACATTTCATAATCCTATCCGACACTCGTACGATGATTAGCTAATCTTCTTAATAGTGAACCGTTTGTGATGGGTCGCGCATCATACACGTTCTATAATACTGAACCGTTTGTGATGGGTCGCGCATCGTAAACGTAGCACCATAGAATACCGACTACGACGGCAACGCGAGCAGAAATGAGTAGGAGCACTGTAGGGTCCCTATCCCCGACAGTTTCTGGGTTGTGTGGGAAGGACCCCCTATCGACCACACTCACTTGGCGATGGTTCCAAATGTCGTCGCGAAAAGGTGTTAAAAACCGTTTGTATAGCACCGACGCATACCAGTGTGTCATTGGCAGGCTTTTCTGGGGTATCATGTATCTGGCATGGACTATCCAGGATGACATCCAGCTTAGTGGGCCCGTCCTTGTTTCCTTTAGAGGGCCTCTTCCGGGCCCTGACTTGGAATTATGAAATTCAGCGTTTACCACTGTATCATCGGTCTCTGCGCCATTGTGTCGGCGTTTATTTTTATTACTCCTTGACTTTCTGTTGCCGTCCCGGAATTCCCAAGTGTCAGGGTCTTCAAGGTTGGTGCTTCTACGAGCCAACCAGCTATCTTCACCCGCGCAAAAGTAGGTCATAAGGGAGGTAAGGGCTGCCATTAACCTTGGTTTGTCTTGGCCGAGCTAGCGTGCGAGCCATTCGCCCTAGATACTATGTTTGAACACGGCTATAGCTTCGGCATCCAGGCAGTCGACTATTTGATTCTTTGTTGTTAGAAACCTGTTCCAAAACTGTCGGGCCGACTATCGGGCTGCTGGACCACATGACTCAGGTCGTCGGCATCTGGAGGCCGAACATAGGTGCCTTGGAAGTTGGCTCGGAAAGCATCCTCGAGCTCCTCCCAGCTCCCAATGGAGTCTTCGGGGAGGCTGTTCAGCTAGTGTCGGGCCGGTCCTTTAAGCTTTAGTGGCAGATATTTGATGGCGTGGGGGTCGTCTCCTCATGCCATGTGAATGTGGAGAAGAAAATCCTCAATCCACATGGCTGGATCTGTAGTTCCATCATATGGCTCAATATTCACGGGTTTAAACCCCTCCGGGAATTGGTGCTGTATCGCCTCATCGATGAAGTGCATTGGGTGAGCGGCACCCCTTATTCAGGCCACATCACGTCGAACCTCGGAGTCCATTCTGGCCCGACGTTGATCCCAAACTCTATTGTTTCATTCAAGCCATGCTTGGTATCCATCTCTGTTATCGAGGGCATAACTCCCTAACCCATAGATGGACCTAGACTGACTAGCTCTAGCGGCCAGGTGCTGTCAAAGGTTGTATTGATATTCTGGTTGTGCCACCTCTTTACCTTTATGGTGAGGAGGGGCAGGTGCGTATTCAGCCTCGCCAGCCGTTCTGTCCCTTCCTCGAGGGGGCTAGTTGCCTTGAGTTTGTCTGGGTGGTGCGGGCTCGACGGCCTCATCGTCAAATTGTGGCAACAAACTGCGCTTGGGGTAGTGATGCGGCTTGAAGCTACGTCGGTATTTCCCCAAAGAGGAAGGGATGATGTATCACAGCGGCGGTAGGTATTTCCCTCAGCGATGAAACCAAGGTTATCGAACCAGTAGGAGAACCAAGCAACAATACGTAAACAGCACCTGCACACGAATAACAAATACTCGCAACCTGACGTATTAAAGGGGTTGTCAATCCCTTTCGGGTAATGAGCCAGAAATTGGCAAACCGATGTGAATAAATTGTAGTAGATTGATAGATCGAACACCAATTAAAATAAATAATAATAAATTGCAGCAAAGTATTTTTGTATTTTTGGTTTAATAGATATGAAAATAAAAGGCAAATAAAATAGATCGCAATGGCAAATAATATGAGAAAGAGACCCGAGGGCCGTAGGTTTCACTAGTGGCTTCTCTCGAGAAAAATAGCAAACGGTGGGTAAACGAATTACTGTTGGGCAATTGATAGAACTTCAAATAATCATGACGATATCAAAGCAATGATCATTATATAGGCATCATGTCCAAGATTAGTAGACCGACTCCTGCCTGCATCTACTACTATTAATCCACACATCGACCGTTATCCAGCATGCATCTAGTGTATTAAGTTCATGGAGAAATGGAGTAATGCAATAAGAACGATGACATGATGTAGACAAGATCTATTTATGTAGAAATAGACCCCCATCGTTTTATCCTTAGTAGCAATGATACATATGTGTCGGTTCCCCCTCTGTCACTGGGATCAAGCATTGTAAGATCAAACCCACTACAAAGCACCTCTTCCCATTGCAAGATAAATAGATCAAGTTGTCCAAACAAAACACAAATATAGGAGAAGAAATACGAGGCTATAAGCAAGCATGCATATAAGAGATCAAAGAAACTCAAATAACTTTCATGGATAAAAAGAGATAGATCTGATCATAAACTCAAAGTTCATCAGATCCCAACAAACACACCGCAAAAGAGTTACATCATATGGATAAAATGAGAGAGATGAAGCCATCTAGCTACTAACTATGGACCCCGAAGCTCTACAAAGAACTACTCACGCATCATCGGAGAGGCACCAATGGAAGTGGTGAACCCCTCCGTGAAAGTGTCTAGATTAGTTCTGGTGGTTCTGGACTCTACGGCAGCTGGAATTGATTTTCGTCGACTCCCCTATGGTTTTTGGAATATTCGGGTATTTATAGAGAAAAGTGGCGGTCCGGGGGGCACCCGAGGTGGGCACAACCCACCAGTGCGCGCCTGGGCCTCCAGGCATGCCCTGGTTGGTTATGCTACCCTCGGAGCAGCCCCCAGGTGCTTCTTCGGCCCATTGGTTGTTTTCTGGTCCAAAAAAAATCCACAAAAAGTTTCGCTGTGTTTGGACTCCGTTTGATATTGATTACCTGCGACGTAAAAGACATGCAAAAAACAGCAACTGGCACTTGGCACTATGTCAATACGTTAGTACCAAAAAGTGATATAAAATGACTATAAAATGATTATAAAACATCCAATATTGACAATATAACAACATGGAACAATAAAAATGATAGATACATTGGGGACGCATCAGGTAGCTCTTCCTTTGTCGTTCATAGTCGTACCCCTCTTCAGCTGCTAGGACTTTCATCCATCTATCATTGAGGGTGTCAAGTCCAGCCTTTACCTTTTGTTGCTGCTTCTTTAGGCTTCGCGTGGTAGCTATAAGCCGTCTCTTGAAGCGCTCCTGTTCTAGTGGATCTTCTGGGACGATGAAGTCCTCGACTCCCATGTTGATCTCTTCTTCAAAGAGGGGCATATAATTGCTATCTTTGGAATCATTGGAGTCGTCGGGGTTATCTTGATCCTCATGCCCCTTCGAGACATCATACTGGTTCTCAGGGGTGGGATCGCTGAGGTCTTCCGCATTGCTGGAGTGTCCCTTCTCCACTGCCTGTGGTGCTTCCCCTGCTATGTCAACCCTTGGAGCGTCGGCGTTGTCTCCGGCGCTTGGTGGGCTCCTCTTTGGGTTTATTATCCCTTCTGGGGGTGCCGTTCCCTTTGGCACCATCGTCGTCGTCCTTGGGGGTGTCTACCATGTAGATGTCGTAGGTGGACGTGGTCGTCCAGCGGCTGGTGATGGGAGGGGAAGTGTCCATGTGGGTTGTAGCCTCGCTGCTTTCATCTATGTCATTGGCCTCCTCAGAGGCATAGTCTAGCATGTCAGTTAAGCCTTCGACAGTGGCAATTGATGTCGCTTGAAACTGCGTAGGTATTTCCCCAAAGAGGAATGGATGATGTAGTACAGCTACGGTAGGTATTTCCGTCAATTGTTAAACCAAGGTATCAATCTAGTAGGAGAACCAAGGAATACTATATAAATGGTACCTACACACAAAGAACAAATAATTGCAACCCGATGTGTATGAGGGGTTGTCAATCCCTACTGGGTAACGACGCTAGAAATTGTCAAGTTGACGGGAGAATATTTGTGATAAATTGGATAAATATATGTCACAATAACACAAAACAAAATAAAAATAAAAAAGTGCAGCAAGGTATTTTTGGGCTTTTGGAATAATAGATCTGAAAATAAAAGTGAATAAAAATAGATCTCAACACTGGTACAACGACGTCCTAAACAAACGGTTTAAAACCCCTTTCCGCGACAGCATTTGGGACCATCGCCAAGTGAGTGTGGGCGATAGGGGGGTCCTTCCCACACGACCCAGAAATCGTCGGGGATAGGCCCTCGTGGGACCCAGGCTAGGGCCGTGTGCGATCGGGCGAGGCATGGAAACCCAATCATTTCTGTAGGTATGTACATCCCACACGGTGAATCCCAGAAATCATTTCCGTAGGTATGTACATCCCACACGGTGAATCCCAGAAACCATTTCCATAGGTATGTACATCCCACACGATGAATCCCAGAAATCATTTCCATAGGTATGTACATCCCACACGGTGAATCCCAGAAAATCATTTCCGTAGGTATGTACATCCCACAGAGTTCTTTGTGTGGAAACGTTTGTGCAAGGTGGCCTAACGCAAACAGTTCACTGCCGGAAGCCATGTGTCATTCTTAGTTGATCAAACACGCCTACTTTCTAGAAACCGTGCGGGTTGTTTGAGTTCATCGCCCACGGTGCTATCTGAGTAACCGTTTGCAATAGAAAACCCCAATAAGTAGGGTAATTAGCCTATTATTGATAATCTATGTACTAACCAAATTGATATTTCTTATAAAACATGCCAAATATTTCATATCCATATAAAAGCAACCAGGATTTCATAATCGAATTACATCAGATAGCTTCGGCACTTACTTACGCCATTACACAACAGCACCAAGTTTCACATGCAGCATCAAAAACCTTTGGAAAGTAGCATCAAATATGGTAAATAGACAGATGAATCTCATCTGGGAAACTGCAAAAGCAGAAGATACATATTGAGCCTTTAGTGATGTTGAATGTCCTTGAAACTTTAGGCCAGTGCCTATGGATAATTGACCACCCAACCTTCGTCCTCTTTAGCAAGACTTCAATATTGTACCGTGGGTGTTGAATGAATACCTTCCTCGCCTCTTGACCATGTAGGTGGTTTGAGAGGTAATCATCGGTGAACTGCTTTGAAAAGTACTGAAAACAAAGCTATGCATACATCGCTGTTGTAAATTTTGAAATGGCGCAGGGGGTAAAAACAAGGTAAAAGAGTTGGTACCATCCTATAGTTGACTGATGTCTTCTTCATTGTCCAAACAAAGATCTTGATGTTATTCGTCGCAAGCTTCTTCATCCTAACAATCTTTTTGAGTTTCTTGACTTGACTGATATTCATGGACATCTCATTTCCCCATATGCAAAATGGGTCGAACAGTGGGTCTAAGCCTCTGACGGCAGGACCTACATGTGCAAGACCAAATTGTAAGAAACCTAAATATTAGAATGATTCCTGCAACTGCACAATATTGTGCTATTAGCCAAAGGATCCTGCTTGAACAAACCTCGATGGTAAACCACAGTGTCTCCCATTGTTTCCCTACAACACACATAAGGAAGATCTTGATCTGGTTAACTGAGAGTTTCCATACTATCAGTAGAATATGTATTGAGTACAGCCAAATTCGATTGGTGTCACATGCTTAACAATACAAAATTGTACCCATAGCAAATGAAAATCAAATTGCAGAACTGAACCAAACAGTTAAATGGATAGTAGACCAAATAAACCAAAATAGTTAACTGAGCACGACATTGCAGAGTAGAAACATGTATGAGAAGATAAGATAGTTAACAAAACAAAGAATGCTTGAGAACAATACTATGAAATGTAGCAATTGTTGGACCAAAGTGTTAACTGAACATTACATTTCAGAGGACCAAACTGTTAACTGAACATCAGATTGCATATTAACATTACAGAGGACAAATCACTAGAAGGCACTGGCGGTGGCCTCTAGAAAACATCACGAACTGTATTTTAAAGTACACAACTGTCCAGCGGTGTCGACGGTGGCCTCGAAGATGAGGTGCTCCTCCAAGATCTGGGTCGACACGCATGTCAGCCATAGCGACCTCGTTCGCGCGTGCGTCCGCATGCTACTTAGCTCCATGTTATACTGCGTGTAAAATGGATGTGGGCGGCACTTAATTGGAGGAGGGGGTAGTGATTTTAGTGGAAGGTGTCGCTCCGTCAGTCAGGGCATTTGGAATGGGAAAGGAGGAGGATGGTGTGGGTGGGGTGTGGATTACCTGACCATATCGATGAGGCCGCGCAACAAGAAGAAGGGTCGTCGGCGAGGAGGCCGCGCTGCAAGAAGAAGGGTCGCCCATGAGGAGGCGGCACTGCAAGAAGAAGGGTAGACGGTGAGGAGGCGGCGCTGCAAGAAGAAGGGTCGCCGGTGAGGAGGCTGGGCTGCCCGTAAGCAGCAGTGAAGGTTTGAACTTGGAAAGCAAGGAGGAACAGTGGAAATGTGGCTTTTGGTAGGAGGGAGGGGCGGGGAGATAGATATTTCCATGGTGGCAAAAAAATTACGCTTACTACCACGAGAAAATGGCGTGCAAGTGTGGTTCAAGCGGGGGCGATGGACTTTAGACGATGAAGTTTCCTGCGTAAGCCAGACAAGACGATGCGCCAAGATATTTTATATCGCATCCCACACAATTCTTTCTAGTAAACTATTTGTGGTATACCTGATTTTTTTTCATTGTGTTTTGAAAGACAAAATGGTGTTACGGAGGGAAAGGATGGTGTTTGAATTGCTAGAACATTTACGTACAGTGAACATGCAACTAGTACATGAGTGTCGTGTTTAAATTTGGAATTATTGCAGGTTCGTTTTGCATTTTTATGCATTAATTGAGTTTCTGGGAATTTAATGTGCATAATTCAAATTTGAACTAAAAGCACATGCTCCAATGCACCAAAGTTTACTGAAAAATGAAATGTGTGTCTTTGGGTGAATTTATAGGTCCCATGCAAGAAATGGGAATAAAATTCAAACATCTGGGTGTCGTGGCTCGGCCGGAATGATTAAGAAACTTGGTTTTTTAATTCCTGTAAATCCAAAACACGGCTGAAAATCATGAAAATTGGCATGGTGTCATGACATGACACCAACATGTTGCAGTAAAATTTTTGGCCGAATTGGGACAAGCTTCTTGCAAACTGGAGCTTCCCTCAAGAAGGCTCCTGGTTCTGAGAGGGAACATGTCACCTCAGTGTGTGAAACGACATACGTACACTGCCTTCTCCTGCCTTAATTTTTTTACACAGCCAGATTAGACCAAATAGAAGTACCGTGCTAAATTTTGGAATTATTCCATGCTCATTTACCTTTTTATACATTCATTGAGTTTTTGGGCATTCAATGTGCATAATTCAAATTTGAACTGCAAGCACAGGCTCCATTACACCAAAGTTGTTTGAGAAATCACATGTGTGTTCTTGGGTGAATTTCTGGGTCCCATGCAAGAGATGGGAGTGAAATTGAAACATCTGGGCGTCGTGGCTCAGCCGGAAAGATTGAGAAACTTGGTTTTTTAATTCTTGTAATTCCAAAACAACTGAAAATCATGAAACTTGGCATGGTTTCATGACATGGCACCAATATGCTGCGGTATTTTTTTGGTCGAATTGGGACAAGCTTTGGTCTAGGCTTCTTGCAAACCAGAGCTTCCCTCAAGGAGGCTCGTGGTTCAAAGAGGGAACGTGTCAACTCCGTGTGTGAAAGGACATATGTACATGGCCTTCTACCGCCTTAATTTTTTTACATAGCCAGATTAGACCAAATAGAAGTACCATGCTAAATTTTGGAATTATTCCTGGCTCGTTTCGCCTTTTTTATACATTAATTGAGTTTGTGGGCATTTAATGTGCATAATTCAAATTTTAATTGCAAGCACAGGCTCCTATGCACCAAAGTTGCATGAAAAATCACATGTGTGTCCTTGGGTGAATTTCTAGGTCCAATGCAAGAGATGGGAGTGAAATTCAAACATCTGGGCGTCGTGGCTCGGCCAAAAAGATGGAGAAATTTGGTTTTTTAATTCCTGTAATTTCAAAACACGCCTGAAAATCATGAAACTTGGCATGGTCTCATGACATGGCACCAACATGCTGCGGTAATTTTTTTGGCCGAATTGGGACAAGCTTTGGTGTAGGTTTCTTGCATACCAGAGCTTCCCTCAAGAAGGCTCGTCGTTCCGAGAGGGGACGTGTCACCTCCGTGTGCGAAACGACATATGTACACTGCCTGCTCCCGCCTTAATTTTTTAACACAGCCAAATTAGACCAAATAGAAGTATCGTGCTAAATTTTGGAATTATTCTGGGCTCGTTTTGCCTTTTTTATACATTAATTGAGTTTCTGGGTATTTAATCTGCATAATTCAAATTTGAACTGCGAGCACAGGCTACAGTGCACCAAAATTGTTTGAAAAATCACATGTGTGTCCTTGGGTGAATTTCTAGGCCCCATGCACGACATGGGAGTGAAATTCCAACATCTGGGCATCGTGGCTCGGTCGGAAAGATTGAGAAACTTGGTTGTTTAATTCCTGTAATTCCAAAACACGCCTGAAAATCATGAAACTTGGCATGGTCTCATGACATGGAACCAACATGCTGCGGTAATTTTTTTGGCCGAATTGGGACAAGCTTTGGTGTCGGTTTCTTGCAAATCGGAGCTTCCCTGAAGAAGGCTCGTGGTTCCAAGAGGGAACATGTCACCCCCGTGTGCGAAACGACATACGTACACTGCCTTCTCCTACCTTAATTTTTTTAAACAGCCAGATTAGACCAAATAGAAGTACCGTGCTATATTTTGGAATTATTCCGGGCTCATTTCGCCTTTTTTATACATTAGTTGAGTTTCTAGGCATTTAATGTGCATAATTCAAATTTGAACAACAAGCACAGGCACCAGTGCACCAAAGTTGTTTGAAAAATTACATGTGTGTCCTTGGGTGAATTTCCAGGTCCCATGCAAGAGATGGGAGTGAAATTCAAACATCTGGGTGTCGTGGCTCGGTCGGAAAGATTGAGAAACTTGGTTTTTTAATTCTTGTAATTCCAAAACACGCCTGAAAATCATGTAACTTGGCATGGTGTCATGACATGGCACCAACATGCTGCGGTAATTTTTTTGGCCGAATTGGGACAAGCTTTGGTGTAAGCTTCTTGCAAATCGGAGCTTCCCCCAAGAAGGCTCGTGGTTTCGAGAGGGAACGTGTCACCTCCGTGTGCGAAACGACATATGTACACTGCCTTCTCCCGCCTTAATTTTTTTACACAACCAGATTAGACCAAATAGAAGTACCGTGCTAAATTTTGGAATTATTCCTGGCTAGTTTCGCCTTTTTTATACATTAATTGAGTTTCTGGGCATTTAATGTGCATAATTCAAATTTGAATTGCAAGCACAGGCTCCGGTGCACCAAAGTTGTTTGAAAAATCACATTTGTGTCCTTGGGTGAATATCTAGATCCCGTGCAAGAAATGGGAGTGAAATTCAAACATCTGGGTGTCGTGGCTCGACTGGAAAGATTGAGAAACTTGGTTTTTTAATTCCCCTAATTCAGAAACACGCCTAAAAATCATGAAACTTGGCATGGTCTCATGACATGGCACCAACATGTTGTGGTAATTTTTCTATCCAATTTGCGAAGGCGCACACATTAACAATCAACAAAGTCATTTTTGAACAAGTGTTGTCACATTAAAAATTTGAAACACAAGTATTATTGAAACCGTGGGCGTTCGACTTACCAATTACGTGCGGCCACGCGTCCCCGTTTTTATTGGCTAGGAGGTGCCGTGCAGGGTAGCTATTTGAGTACGGGAGGCATGCGATCAGACCCCTGCGCGTGCTCATCGGGAGGAGAGCCCTTTTGACCGCTACCCGCTATGCACCTCCCTCCCAACGTCTGCATTAATGGCGCCTGAGCACCAGTTCTACGGCATGGCTATATGTCTCACTGGACTGAGATTTAAGAGAGAAAAATGAATATCTGAAAAGAAAGTTTTGCCCGTATCTTGATAAGAGATTCGATAGACCTATACAGCATCGACTGCGACTTATAGCAAGCGTGATGAATATAAGGATGATGACATTGGATAATAATTGTCTTACATATTTATAAACATAATTAAAAAGCCACATGCGGCAACGCCCGGTATACACAAGGGCAAAAGAAGAAGGAAGACAACTAGGCTCCGCGGTGGGCGGCGACGAGCTCTTTCTTGTCATTAAGATGCTGTTTGAGAGCATCCACAGATTCCTCCACCATCCTTCTGCGCTCGATGCGCAGCATGGCATTCTCGTCCATAAGTTTCTCGACGATGACGCCGGTCCTCTTCAACAAGGCAATGGTTTGCTCCTGCTGCTCCACACTTCCGATGATCTTCCCCCTCTGCAGGTCATGCTCAGCTCGGAGCTTCGCATTGCTCTCATTTAGTTGACGGATTACATCGGTAGACTGTTCAAACGAGGCTTGAAGGTCATCCTGCAACCTCGCCCACCTAGAGATCTGATCCATCTGTCTAAGGATGAGGGCACGCAGGCGCCTGTAAGAGTCCTCGCCAGCCTGCGAGGCATTTTCCCAAGCCGCCGTGGCGCGGGAGGATATCTCTGCCGCATTCACGGCACGGCGGGACATCTCTTCTACTTCCACGGTGCAGCCGAACTAGTCTGCTGCTTCGACAGCACGGCGGGTCCTCTATGCTGCTTCGACGGCACGGCGGGTCCTCTATGCTACTACTGCCGTGCGGCGGGACATGTTGGTTGCTTTCGTGGCAAGACGGGACATCTCTCGTGCTCCCGCTTCCAGGCTCGCCTCTCCCTGGTGGCAATCTCTCCACCCAGAACTCATGCTGGCCATGGTGGACGCAAGGGAACGATGATGAATGACTTGTTTTTGACTTTTTTTGGATGAGGAGTGGAGGAGGAATGTGCAGTCATCTTGGAGTAGTAGTATTTATAACCGTGTAGTAATACGTTCCTAAATGGGAAACCGTTTAGGTTTTGATCGGTGTGAGCGGGTTTGCAATTTGGAATGTGACGGGACGCGACCTTCCTGTTCTTCCAAAAAAAATTGTAATGGGACGCATGCTGAAAATTTACTGACGGTTATAAGTGCGGCACTATTCCCGGAAGGCGTAACATGGGCACGTACACCTTCTCGGCCGCGTACGTGGCGTTTGCACCATAGGGTGCACCGCAAAAGGCAATGTCAGCACCATCGCGCATGGTTCTTTTAATTAGAATGTGTGTGCCCGTCTAGCGCACACACATTGATCTATCTAACTGTTTCAGTTTGTTGTGGCTAATCGCAAACAGTTCATCCATGTGAAGTGTATGCCATCAATCGCAGACACTTTGTTCTGGCTGACCTGTTTTTGTTCTGTCTCCTAATCACAAACAGTTAATACTTCTGAAGTGTATGCACTGAATCACACACACCTTGATCTGGCTGACCGTTTCTTTTGTGTTGCCTAATCAAAAACAGTTCATCCGAGTGAACGGTATGCTGTGTATCGCACATGCCTTCATCTGGTTGCCCGTTTCTTTTGTTCCTCCTCATTGCAAACAGTTGATTGAACTGAACCGTATGCCCTTCATCGCACATGCAACTAAAACCTAAACCATGTTTGATGCACCCATTATCGCAAACGTTTTACACATTTCTGACAGTTTTCATATAGCACCGTTTGCGATTATGGCATCGCACATAGTTTCTCGAAGGGTCTCTGATCCTAGTGTCGTGTTAGCAGCATCCTGCAGTAGTGCAAGGGCAATATGATAAAGAATAAATCTCATGGCTTCTCTCAAGAAATAGAACATGGTGGGTAAACAAATTACTGTTGGGCAATTGATAGAAGATCGAATAATTATGACAATATCCAAGGCAACGATTGATATATAGGCATCACATCCAAGATTAGTAGACCGACTCCTGCCTGCATCTACTACTATTATTCCACACATCGACCGCTATCCAGCATGCATCTAGTGTATTAAGTTCATGGAAAAATGGAGTAATGCAATAAGAATGATGACATGAGGTAGACGAGATCTACTCATGTAGGAATAGCCCCCATCTTGTTATCCTTAATAGCAACGATACATGTGTGTCTTACTGCCCCTTCTCTCAATGGGAAAGAACACCGCAAGATCGAACCCATCACAAACACCTCTTCCCATGGCAAGAAAAATCGATCTAGTTGGCCTAACCAAACCAAAGATTCGAAGAAGAAATATGAGGCTATAAATAATCATGCATATAAGAGATCAAATAAGACACAAATAATATTCATGGATATAGATCTGATCATAAACTCAAAGTTCATCGGATCCCAACAAACACACCGCAAAAAGAGTTACATCAAATAGATCTTTAAGAGATCATTGTACTGAGAATCAAAAGAGAGAGAGGAAGCCATCTAGCTACTTCATACGGACCCGTAAGTCTATGGTGGACTACACACGCATCATTGGAGAGGCACCAATGAGGATGAGGAACCCCTCCGTGATGGTATCAGATTGGATCTTGTGGTTCCGCAACTTGCGGTGGCTGGAATTCTGTTTCATCGACTCCCCAAGGGTTTCTGGAATATTTGGGAATTTATAGGGCGAAGAGGCGGTGCAGGGGGTTCCATGGGGGGAACAACCCCCTGGGTGCGCCTGGGCTCCTAGGCACGCCCTGGTGGGTTGTGCTCCCACGGGCCTCCCCTCTGGTACTTCTTTGGCCCACTGGGTGTCTTCTGGTCCAGAAAAAATCTCCAAAAAGTTTCGCTGCGTTTGGACTACGTTTGGTACTGATATTATGTGAAGTAAAAATAAGCAAAAATAGCAACTAGCAATGGGCACTATGTTAATAGGTTAGTCCCAAAAGATGATATAAAGTTGTTATAAAATGATTGTAAAACATCCAAGAATGATAATATAACAACATGGAACAATTAAAAGTTTATAGATACGTTGGAGACGTATCAGCTATCAAGTGGGTGGTGGGTGAGACGAAAAATTCCCTGTGGCCTAACTCAAGGCTTCGTTAAGCGTGAGCCGAGGACGGACCATCTATAATAGCTATCATCTGGATCTGGTCAAGCACCTCGTTCAACAAGGCGAGGCTGGCCGAGTCAATGTATGAAGTTTCCTCGGAGCTGACCTCCATCGCCATTGTGGGGCGAGGGACGGGTCAGGTTAGGGAAAAACCTTGGTATTTGGATGTCGTATTTGCATCGAGGCTTGGGGCCGAGTCTGTCGTGAGAAGGGCGAGTCCGGCAGGGGTTGACTCCCTATCTTCAGACATCGAATTCTCATTAAGGCTCAAGGCCGGATCCTCGTCAAGGAGGGAGGGTCCAGACAGGGTTGATTCCTTGTCTTCGGATGTAGGAGATGCTTCCGAGCTTGATGCTGGTATCGTAAGGGCCGGTCCGAAGATCGGCCGGGGAGATCCCCAGAAGTTAATTCTTCAGAGGCCATGGCTGTTGTGGGTAGGGCTGAGAAGACCATGAAGATCAGATCACCCCGAGCAACGGTGATGTACTCGAAGTTGCCGAACCGGATCTGCTGCTGAGGTGTGAAATTATTGACCTGGTTGAGGTGGCCGGTCACATCGGCGTGCAGAATAATGCTGCCAAACACAAAAAGTTGCGAGGGGACGAAGATATCTCTGGTGCTGACGCCGTCTCTGATGATCAGGCGAGCCATCGATCCTTCAGCGGTCCGACAGCGGAACTCTCAATGAAAGCACCAATGTCGGTGTCAAAACCGGTGGATCTTGGGTAGGGGGTCCCGAAATGTGGACCTTCAATTGATGAGGAACAGTAGATGTAGGACAAGGTGTTTACCCAGGTTCGGGCCCTCTCTAAGAGGTAAAACCCTATGTCCTGCTTGATTATATTGCTCGTGTATAAGGGGGTTAGAGAGTAGATCTACCACAAGATCAGAGGAACTAAACCCTAACTAGTAGATCTAGCCTCTACGGACTGAGCCCCCTGGTTTATATAGACAACAGGGATGCTATGGTTTATAGATAGTCGATTACATTAAGGAAACTCCGGATGTTCCATCTTGACTTGGGATACACACCAAGGTACATGTACCTTCGGTGCGGACATGGTGCGGCCCAACAGTCCGGCCCACATGAGATGAGCCGGCACCCCGAGGACCCCCTAGTCCAGGACTCCCTCAATGTCCATTTTGCATCATTTGTTCCTACTGTTATTTATAGTGTATTTATTCAATATAACACTTTCTGGAGTAATTCTAATGCTTTTCTTTTATAATATGCAAGGTTTACAGAAAGAGGGAGATTATCGACAACTGGAATTCCAGGCCTGAAAAAGCTATGTCAAAGATACCTATTCTGCACATCTCCAAATGAGCTGAAATTATACGGAGATTTATTTTGGAATGTATAAAAATATTGGAGAAAAAAATACCAGAGGGGCCACCAAGGTGCCCACTGGGCACGACGGCATGCCTACCCCCCTGGCACGCCCTGGTGGGTAGTGCCCCCCTGGCCAGACTCTGATATCCATCTTTTGGTATATAAGGTCATTTTCCCTAGAAAAATAAAGAGAGGACTTTCGGGATGGAGCGCCACCGTCTAGAGGCAAAACCTGGGCAGGAGCACTTTTGCTCTCTCACTGAGCGATTCCGTCAGGGATACTTCCCTTCGGGGGGGGGGGGATAGAACCCATCGTCATCACCAACAACCCTCTCACCTTGGGAGGACCAATCTTCATCAACATCTTCAACAACATCATCTCATCTCAAAACCCTAGTTCATCTCTTGTGTTCAATCTTGGTATCAAAACCTCAAATTGGTACCTATGGGAGACTAGTAGTGTTGATTACATCTTGGAGTTGATGCTAGATGGTTTATTTGGTGGAATATTATATGTTCAGATCTATTATGCAATTCAATACCCCTCTAATCTTTGAGCATGAATATGTTTTGTGAGCAGTTACTTTCGTTCTTGAGGACATGGGAGAAGTCTAATCATAAGTAATCATGTCAATTTGGCTTTCATTCGATATTTTGATGATATGCATGTTGTGATTCCCTTAGTGGTGTTATATGAACGCTGACTACATGACACTTCACCATCTTTGGGCCTAAGGGATTGTGGAGTAGTTATTAGATGACGGGTTGCTAGAGTGACAGAAGCATAAACCCTAGTATATGCGCTATTCCGTAAGGGGCTGATTTGGATCCATAAGTTTAATGATATGGTTAGATTTTATCTTAATTCTTCTTGCATTCTTCCAGATGCTTGCGAGAGGGGTTAATCATAAGTGGGAGGCTTGTTCAAGTAAGAACAACACCCAAGCACCGGTCCACCGACATATCATATTATCAAACTAGCGAACGCGAATAAAACAAACATGATGAAAGTGACTAGATGAAATTCTCGTGTATCCCCAAGAACGTTTTACTTATTATCAGAGACCGTTCCGGCCTATTGATACGTCCATTTTGCATCATGCTTTTATATTGATATTTATTGCATTATGGGCTATTATTACACATTATGGTACAATACTTATGCCTTTTCTCTCTTATTTTACAAGGTTTACATGAAGAAGAAGAATGCCGGCAACTGGAATTCTGGACTGGAAAAGGAGAAAATCTGAGAGACCTATTCTGCACAACTCCAAAAGTCCTGAAAATTTATGGAGAATTATTTTATAAAAAAAATATTGGGCGAAGAAAGCACCTGAGGGGACCCACCAGGCAGCCACAAGGCTGGGGGCGGGCCCTGCCCCCCTGGGCGCGCCCCCTGCCTTGTGGGCTACCTGGTAGGCCCTCGATGCCCATCTTCTGCTATATGAATCGTCTTGACCTGGAAAAAATCAAGAGGAAGCTTCGAGGCGAAGCGCCGCCGTCTTGAGGCGGAACTTGGGCATAACCAATCTTGGGCTCCGGCGGAGCTGTTCTGCCTGGGAAACTTCTGTCCCGGAGGGGGAAATCATCGCCATCGTCATCACCAACGATCCTCTCATCGGTAGGGGGTAAATCTCCATTAACATCTTCACCAGCACCATCTCCTCTCAAACCCTAGTCCATCTCTTGTATCCGATCTTTGTCTCAAAACCTCAGATTGGAACCTGTGGGTTGCTAGTAGTGTTGATTACTCCTTGTTGTTGATGCTAGTTGGATTATTTGGTGCAAGATCATATATTCAGATCCTTAATGATAATTAATACTCTGCTGATTATGAACATGAATATGCTTTGTGAGTAGTTACGTTTGTTCCTGAGGACATGGGAGAAGTCTTGATATAAGTAATCATGTGAATTTGGTATTCATTCGGTATTTTGATGAGATATATGTTGTCTCTCCCCTAGTGGTGTTATGTGAACGTCGACTACATGACACTTCACCATAATTTGAGCCTAGGGGGAGGCATTGGGAAGTAATAAGTAGATGATAGCTTGCTAGAGTGACATAAGCTTAGACCCTAGTGTATGCGTTGCTTCGTAAGGGGCTGATTTAGATCCACATGTATCATGCTATGGTTAGATTTATCTTAATTCTTATTTCGTAGTTGCGGATGCTTGCGAGAGGGGTTAATCATAAGTGGGAGGCTTGTCCAAGTAATGGCAGCACCCAAGCACTGGTCCACCCACATATCAAATTATCAATGTAACGAACGCGGATCATATGAGCATGATGAAAACTAGCTTGACAATAATTCCCATGTGTCCTCGGGAGTGCTTTGTTTTATATAAGAGTTCTTCCAGGCTTGTCCTTTTTCTACAAAAAGGATTGGGCAACCTTGCTGCACCTAAGTTACTTTTGTTACTTGCTACCACTTACGAATTATCTTATCACACATCTATCTGTTATCGATAATTTCAGTGCTTGCAAAGAATACCTTGCTGAAAACCGCTTGTCATTTCCTTCTGCTCCTCGTTGGGTTCGACGCTCTTACTTATCGAAAGGACTACGATAGATCCCCTATACTTGTGGGTCATCACCTATCCTTTAGTACAAAAAGGATTGGGTTACCTTGTTGCACTTTTGTAACTGTTACCATTACTTGCTCGTTACAAATTATCTTGCTATCAAACTATCTGTTACCGACAATTTTAGTGCCTACAGAAAATACCTTGCTGAAAACTGCTTGTCATTTCCTTCTGCTCTTACTTATCGAAAGGACTATGATTGATCCCCTATACTTGTAGGTCATCAAACGCCATCACCTCTTCTTGACATTCTTCAAATTTGAGTTTTTCTTCATTTGCAATTTTCTCAAACTTTCCAAATTCATCATTTGAGGTTATTCTTCACTTCTTAATTCTTCAATTTGATTTCTTCACCTATGTGGATGTGATCAGACCCACTCTCCTCTATGCTAAGCTCAACCGACTCTGTTCACAAATTCTTCATATGCGTTCTACTTGACACCATTCAAAGTCTTCACTATGTCCTTGACGACTGAAGAAATTGTGAACACATTTGAAAACTCTCAAAAAAAATTCTAGCGGTTGCTTCTACAACTTCATCCCATGCTTTCACTTAGAGAGATAAGGATGTTAAGGCATGTGTGATGCGTGCCGCCGAGATGTGAATGGTTAGGGGCATATCTGTCCAAAAAAATCGGACCCTTCAATTTTCACTACGGCTATAAATAGTGTTGACCCTGACAACGTTAGTTTGCTTTGTTCCCTTGCTCCCTTCTATCTCAGTCCTCTAACACTAGCGCTGCCGCTAGATCTCATCACCGCCGGAGAAGAAGAGCTTCAATGCCTGAACTTCTTGTCGATGTACTCACGACGGACATGGATTTCTTCACCTCTGCCGCTGTCGTAGACGTCTTTCGTCGCCGAGTTAGGGCACAAGAGATCTAAGCTGATGATTTCCATCACCTCGTCGTCCAGTTCATTGAGTTCATCTCTAGGGTAAATTAAATGCTTATTTACTGCCCCGCTTTGATCTTCACTCTACTCAAAAATCTTCAAGTGTTGTTTTGACCACTATTTCAATTCTTCAGCTCTTGCATTTGGCTAGTCTTGTGTATTTCACCATTTATATGCTCAACAAATAGATTCTTGAATTGTGCAAATTGCTTCAATCTGTACAACTCTAGAACCTAAGTCAAGAACACTTGATGAAATTCTTCAAGACGATAAGGGTCAATTTCCTAAAATAGTTTATTTCAAAAATCTCTGAGAACGCATGTGACTCTCCCCTATTTCCTTGCAACTATACTCTCTTCACAGGTACAATGTCTACCGATGAATCTCTAGGTTCTCATCAACTTAATTCATTTGTAGCAGCTTGAGGAAAAACTTCAAACCTCATCAGAGTCCTCACAAGTTCAAAAACCTCAGTTGAAGAAAATGGCTGAAGGAAAGAGCCTCAGAAAGGAGGCAAGAGAAAGGAAGAACAAACAACATTTGAGATCATTGATGACTTGGGATACAACATGCCTGACGAAAATGTTCATGGCAAGGAAACAAAAGAGCAGCGCAAAACTCGCATGCAGAAAATCAAGAGATACTGGACGTATCAATGGAGGTGTCGGTGTCAAAACCGGCGGATCTCGGGTAGGGGGTCCCGAACTATGTGTCTAAGGCGGATGGTAACAGGAGGCAGGGGAGATGATGTTTTACCCATGTTCGGGCCCTCTTGATGGAGGTAAAACCCTACATCCTGCTTGATTATTCTTGATAATATGAGTAGTACAAGAGTTGATCTACCACGAGATCGGAGACGCTAAACCCTAGAAGCTAACCTATGGTATGATTGTATGTTGCCCTACGGACTAAAACCCTCCGGTTTATATAGACACTAGAGGGGGCTAGGGTTACACAAGGTCGGTTACAAAGGAGGAGATATACATATCCATATTGCCTAGCTTGCCTTCCACGCCAAGTAGAGTCCCATCCGGACACGGGACGAAGTCTTCAATCTTGTATCTTCATAGTCCAACAGTCCGGCCAAAGGATATAGTCCGGCTGTCCGGAGACCCCCTAATCCAGGACTCCCTCAGTAGCCCCTGAACCAGGCTTCAATGACGATGAGTCCGGCGCGCAGTGTTGTCTTCGGCATTGCAAGGCGGGTTCCTCCTCCGAACACACCACAGAAGAGTTTGAATACAAGGATAGTGTCTGACCCAGCAAAATAAGTTCCTCATACCACCGTAGAGAGAATAATATTTCCACAAATCTAATCTGCTGACACGTTTTGGCAGCATGACATCATGCCATGTCCCGGTAATTATTTGAACCGTTTTTCTTTAACCAGCCCCGCACATAACGCGAGGCGGTTTCTTGACACGTCTTGTCAAAGCAGAGATCGTGTTCCCCTTATTACGGGATTCTCATCAATACGGACATGGGTAACCCAACCGCGCCATCAATTACGACGCTTGGGGGATAAGCAAGTTTTACCAGGCTAGTGGGGGTGCATAGTATAGTCCGCCCTTATAAAGGGATAAGATCTCACCTTTTTTCTTCCCGCGCCTTCTTCCTCCTTGCTCATCCATTCTCGCGCACTCGAGCTCCAACGCCCAAGTCCACATCCTTCTCCTCAACTCTCTCCAAACATGTCCGAAGCGGGAGGCAAGTGGATGGCCTCCTCCGTCACGGAGGGACACATCAAAAAGCTACGTGGAGCCGAATACTTAGCCGCGGATATCGCGCACCGGCTGCCAGCCGCGGGGCAGGTCATCCCTAGCCCAGAACCTCACGAAAGGGTGGTCTTCCTCCCCCAGTTTGTCCGCGGACTAGGGTTACCCCTCCATCCATTTGTCTGGGGCCTCATGTTCTATTATGGGCTGCATTTTCATGATCTGGCCCAGAACTTCATCCTCAACATCTTGGCGTTCATCATCGTGTGCAAGGCCTTCCTCCGCATCCGGCCCCACTTCGGCCTGTGGCTGAAGACCTTCAATATCAAGCCGAAGGTGGTGGGCGGCCAACAAGCGGAATGCGGCAGAGCCATGGTGGGAAAGATGCCCAACGTTATATGGCTTGAGGGCTCCTTAGTGGAGACCATAAAGGGGTGGAAATTCGGGTGGTTCTACATCACCGAGCCGCGCAACACCAACTGGGTGGCGGCCCCCGAGTTTCGATCCAGAATCCCCACGCGGCTCACTTCCTGGAAGGAGAAGTGCTTGTCTTGGGGTTCATCGGTGGAGCTGGACGGACTCCAAAGGTGTATCCAGAACATGACAAGCAAGAAACTTAAGCTTGTCAACATAGTCCAGGTCATGCTCTTCCGCCAGATCCTCCTGGGTCAACAACGGGACTTCAACTTATGGGAGTTCGACCCGGCCCAGCACTAGACTCTCAACAAGCTCTTCGACACGATGCATAAAGATGTCTAGAGGGTGCTATTCAAGGGCGCCGAGGTCCCTCTTTCTCTTACCGAGGACCGCGGGCTAAGCGCGAAGTGCCATGCGAATTCGGTAAGTTCTATACATCTGGCAGGGTATTTATTTCCCATAGCTTAACCATGTGCGGGGACTGAGCTCCCATGCCTTTGATAGACTGGGTGAAGACAACGGAGCAGATCAACTGTCCAACCCCTCTGCCCGAAGACCCTGCAGACGCTCTCCTGACGGAGATGCAGACTCCGCCTCCTTATGAGGTGTCGGACAAGACCAAGAAGAAGGCCAAGGGAACCCAAAAGAGTTCCCGGCGCCAGGTGGTATCGGAATCATCGTCCGACAACACTGAGACACCCTCCTCCCATGAAAACAAGGAGAAGGATGATGAAGATTCCCCCCCCCCAGCCGGGGGAGACAAGAAAAGGAAAGCCGCCCCAACCGGGGAGGCAAAAGGGTCCAAGAAGGGAAGGACTCTCCTTCTGGACTGCTCCACCACCGCCTCCTCCCCTTGTCCTACGGACAATGCCGAGGTCTTGTCTCAAGGGGCACCGAGCCGGGGGGAGACGGTCCCGGAGGCGCCTGAAGGAGACCTCCCGGACTCCAGGAGCAAAGGGGGCAAGGCTCCCGGGGGCTCCATGTTCGGCTCTCAGCCGAACACCACGCCGGAACCTCCAGTGGTTCCGGACTCGAGCAGGCGGCCCTCTTCCAAGAGGGGCAAGCCGCCCGTGCCGGTGACCTCTGTCCATCCAGAGGCACCGGACAACCTGCTGGGAGCGCTTCGCGGCGCTTCCATCGACGAAGAGCACCGCACTATTATGAGTGCGGTGATCAAGAAGGTTCAGTCCGCCAAGAGCGGACTGACTAAAGCTTGTGCCAGCCTTCTAACAGGCTTTGAGGTAAGTATTTAGAATATAGGAAAATATTACCGCATAGACAGTAGCCCTTGATGCTCTGTTTGGTGTTCACAAAGAAAAGCCGAATAGAGGATCAAATAATATCCAAAGGAGTCTAAAATAAGTATGTTTGTATGCGTATGCAGGCTTCGCTGCTGACCTCTACCGCACTGACTGCGGAGGTCGCCGCACTGAAGCAGGACCTCGAGGGGTCCGAGAAAGAGCTCGGCCTTTCCAAGAGGCAGCTCGAGGAGAACAATGGTAAGTAATACCTTGTCTATATATAAAAGAAAATGTGGTTGCAAAATGACAGGATCATCATGAATGTGCCAGGGGCCACGACCGAAGTGGCGACCCTGAAGCAAGCGCTATCCGAGGTCGAAAACAAAGCAGCCAAGGAGTGCACCGAGCGGGAGAGGCAAGAGGCACGGGTGGGCGAGGTGCAGCAAGAGCTCCAAGCTCTCGTGAAGAAGCACGAGGCTTTGGAGCTTGACTCGAAGACACGAGAGTCCGAGCTTGCTGCGGCCCTCGAGAGCGCAAAGAATGCCAAGGCTACAGCCAAAAAGGCCCTCCAGGAGATTGAGGCGATGAGGAAGATAGCGGCGGGTAAGGCATTCAATATGCAAAGCAAGCATGTGAAAGTAAATTACTTGTTACTTACCCGAGTCCGGAGCTCTCCAGGAGCATTCGCAGATTTGCCCCGTAGCGTGTCGAATGCCGCGACATATTACCAGGCCGAGGAGGGAAGCTCGACGGAGAAGTTGTTCTGGTCTTAGTATACTGGGACCGAACACCCGATGCCCATGAGCGACCAGCTGAAGCAACTAGTCGAGCTGCATAAGGCGGCCGAACAGGCCATGAAGGGCTTTATAGTCCAGATGTGGCCTGGCGACTCCCTTCCCAACAACTATTTCGGCTTGGTGAGGCGTCTTGTGGATGCCTGCCCACGGCTGGAAGTCATCAAGCGGTCCGTCTGTATCGAAGGTGCCCGCCGGGCTTTTGCTCGTGCAAAGGTGCACTGGGCCAAGATGGACGCTGAGAAGCTGGTGAAGGAGAGGCCGCCGCAGGGCAACGAGCATCGCCACCCCGAGATGTATTATGAGGGTGTCCTGAAGGGTGTCCGTGTTGTAGCGGACGAGTGTGCAGAAGATGTAATATTTGAATGAACTTTCTCGTGTGATCCTGTATTATGAAAACTTGTTCATATGTGCTATGCAACGCTTGTTTGAATTTAAAATATTACCTTCTGTTCGGCTGTTTATCAAATATGAGAGATGGCTATTCGTCGGCTTCTGCCCCCATGCCACGAGTGCTGGGGTGTTCGGGATAAACCTGAGCAGTCTTTTTCCCATTTTTGGGTCCTTCGAGGGAGGTGCTCAGCACAATGAACAAGGCAATCGGACTATAATGCTTTATCACTCTCACTTAGCCATATAATTCTATAATTTTAAATTTTGGCGAAGCCCCGGGGTGCCGCACTGTCGAAAGTGTTCAGACTTCTCACGCTGTATTATGGGGTATGCTTAAGCCCCTAGCGTACTGGCCGTACCAGAGTGTACGTGTGCTGGATGTCATGAATGAACATATATATATATATATATATATATAAAGAAGATTAGAAAATGCGATAATAGTCTAGTGCTATGCATTGTTTATTCAAAAAGGTGTGTTAAAGCAGAATGATACAAGTAGTGCGATAAGCAGAAAGTAGGACTATTTGACATGTCCCCTCCAAGGGCAAGCTGAGGAATGGTATTTAAAGCAAGTATTTCGCTCATTATCCGAATCCACCTGGGAGTTCAGTGGTGCGATGTAGCGTTCTGCCTCCTTGGTTGCTGCATCATGTGTCCGGCAATCATACTGCCGGACAAGGTTTCTAGAGATTAAAATCCCGAAAGAGAGAAAAATAACAAAGCGGGAAGCCCCTAGTGCGGTTGAGCCGCGTCTTGGGGCGTGCCGTAGTCGTGCCCCCCTCCCCATCTGTGCCCATGGTATTTTCAATGCGTAGTTGTGTACGCGTGGCACGGATTTCGCCGTTTGGCTGGGGCTGGGGCGGGGGCCGCATTGCTATGCGAGCTCGGCACGTGCCAGGCGGTCTTGTTGCCGATTACTCCGGGCGCTGGAAGGTGTCCAGGTCTTTAATCACCGAACTGGTGGATTGCCTTAAGAGGCTGCTTTGCGCTTCTACTGCAAGGGCCGCAGTGTGCTCCTCCGTACGGAGAGAGCGCTCTATGTTTCCATTAGCTGTGATGACCCCTCGAGGTCCCAGCATCTTGAGCTTGAGATATGCATAATGCGATACCGCATTGAATATCGCAAATGCGGTTCGCCCGAGCAGGGCATGATAGCCACTGTGGAACGGGACTATATCAAAGATTAACTCCTCGCTTCGAAAGTTATCTTGGGATCCGAAGACCACTTCCAGTGTGACTGAGCCTATGCAATGGGCCTCTACACCTGGTATGACACCTTTGAAGGTCGTTTTTGTGGGTTTGATCCTTGAGGGGTCTATCCCCATTTTGCGCATTGTGTCCCGATAAAGCAGGTTCAGGCTGCTGCCGCCATCCATAAGGACTCGAGTGAGGTGAAATCCATCAGTGATTGGGTCTAGGACCAGTGCGGCAAATCCGCCATGACGGATACTAGTGGGGTGATATCATGTTCACCGTCCGCACTTGTGGGGGGAACCTCTTCTGTCCTCCGGTGTTCGGCTGTCGGGGCTCCTCCTCGTCATTGCTATGTGACCCCTTGTCTTTGTTTTCGGCATTTAACTTGCCGGCCTGCTTAAACACCCAACAATCCCTATTGGTGTGGTTGGCTGGCTTGTCGGGGGTGCCGTGTATTTGACATGAGCGATCGAGTATACGATCCAAACTGGACGGGCCCAGAGTGCTTCTTTTGAATGGCTTTTTCCGCTGACCAGGTATAGAGCCTTTGAATCCGGCATTGACTGTCGTATCCTCGTTATTGTCGTTGTTGATGCGGCGCTTATGTTTGTTGTGACGTGACCTGCCACTGCCGTCCTTGGTATCCGAAGTACCATGGTTCTTTGATATGTTATTACTGCAAGCCAGCCAGCTGTCCTCTCCCGCACAAAGCGGGTCATGAGTGTCATGAGGGCTGCCATAGATTTTTGTCGGATTTCGGGTTCCGGCAGACCCTTATGGTTCGAACACTAGGGTGCGCGCGGAGATTACGCCTTATACCTCCCCGCCTCGCAAAGATCTAAACTACTAAAAGAACTGCACAAGGGACACAAGATTTATACTGGTTCAGGCCACCGTTGTGGTGTAATACCCTACTCCAGTGCGTGGTTGGTGGATTGCCTCTTGGGGCTGATGATGATGAACAATACAAGGAAGAACAGCCTTGCGAGGGTCTCTTCTTGGCTGGGGTGATGAACTGCAAGGAGGAGTTCAACCACCTTTCTCTCTTCTCTCTCTTTCTCTCTGCTTCTAACTGATCAAAACTCTTTGAACCGAACCCCTTGCTATGTGGGCGGCTAGTCCTATTTATAGAGGCTCTGGTCCTCTTCCCAAATATTGAGCGGGAAGGGAGCCAACAATGGCGGGCTAATTTGAAGGGGGGCAGCAAGTATCAACTATCCTGACAAAAGCAGTCTTCGCCTGCGCAAAGCTCTGGTGATGACGCCATCCTAGGCTCCACGGTGACCACCTTCTCGTAGTCCTCCTGGTCTTGGTCTCGTTGCACCGAAATGGCAACCTTTGCCTGATGCCTCGGTACTCCACAGATGCGCTTGCCCCCTTTGCACCAAAGAGGAAAGAAGGACGCTGCGCGCGCTGGCACCCGCCTGGCGCCCTGAGTCGTCATGGCTTGTGCCATGGGAACCTCGCGAGGTACCCCGCCTTGATCTCTCCGCCTCCTCGCGAGCCAGCCTGACGAGGCCGTGCCTGAGGAAGCTCCGTGTCGTCCGCCTCGCGAGGCTTGGCCCCTCGTGACGGTCTTGAGTCTTGTGTTGATGAATATGGGCCATGCTGGGCCTCCTTTGAGCCACGCCATAGGCCGTAGGCAGGCAAGTCTGGGGACCCCCGTTCCCAGAACGCCGACAGTAGCCCCCGAGCCCAAGGCGCACCCGGACTTGGCCGTGCCGAGAGGCGAAAGGGCAAGGGCGAAGCGCCGCGGGCCCTAACAGCCTGCGGCCTTGGGCGCCGCGTGGCGGTTGATGGGACATGTGCGTCTCCACTTCCCCATGACGCCTCAGTGATCACGCGAGTTGGCCAAGTCCCTGCACGCAGACTGTGTCTTGATTACCTATGATCGTGGAGGTCGGCGGTTGGCCTTCGCCGACTATAAGTACGGGGCTGCGCGTGCCCTTCCGGTCCATTCCTCCTTGCTTCTCCTTCTTCTTCATGGCCCCGTTGAAGAGATTCTCGGCCACCGAGAAGGGGAAGGCTTGCCGGGTTGAGCCCGCCTCTCCCCCACCCAAGCGCGGCAGAGGGCGCCCTCGCAAGCATCCTGTGGCCACCACGGCGGCTCCCCGCGGGCGTGGAGGTGATCTTCAGCACAGCGACGGGCGGGTTGCTGCAGCCAGGGGGCACGCTCCGGCTGCGCGTCCCCCCAGGCCGCGCGTTCGTGCTGCTGAAGTGCTGCAGGAGTTCGTCGTGTGGTCGGTGGAGCTGGCTAGCACCTGGCTTCCGCTTCCTCGCTTCCTCCTAGGTAAGCTCCCGACCGGTGCCCCGGGCGGCCTCTGGCTCCAGGCCGACGGCTGCTGCAGCCGGGCCTCATGGGTTTCCCTGGAGGTCTCCGCGCCCGAGAGCCTGTCCCTGGCCCGCGGTTGGCAGACGTTTGCCCGTGCACGTGGCCTGGGCCGCCGGTGCACCCTACACTTCAAGTTCGACGCCGACGCCACCCTCTACGTGAGGGTGTTTGGGTAAGATGGTCGCCGCGCGGGGTGCTGCCCCGAGGGTGGCGACCGCGGCTGGGAACCCAGCTCCAGTGACGATGAAGGGAGCAGCGCTCGCGTGGCTCGCGGCGCTCGGAGTTCCTCGAGCTTCTCTGGTTCTTCTTCAGGCGGCGACTCCTCCAGCGGCGGCCGCGATCAGCCTCCACGCCGCCGCGTGTGGGGACCCCGACTCATAAGTCGTGGTCACCGAATGCACGTGTACAGTGATCCCAGATATCAACGCTCACTGAACACACAGAAGTTGAATAACAAGAGTCTTACATCCATACATACCGTCTTACACAAATTATGACCATTATGGTCAAGTCTTACATAGATAAAGCCCTAAGGGCTGAACATCAAATGGAACACAAGCAGCGGAAATCTTCGTCGATAAGTAGAACCCATGCCATCTGCCTAAACCCTACAGGCATTCTGACTAGGAACGTCCTAGCTCGCATGTTCGTCTTCAAAGAACTCTTCTTCGAACTCCTGTTCTTCCATGCCTGGCCAATTAAATAACCAGTGGCAAGCCAATGTGTACTTTGAATGTACTCGCAAGCAACCCATGTTTTGGTTCAAGGTACAACAATGCATGATATAGGTAAATTTTGCGGAAAGCTAGTTTTTGAGTGCGATGACATGTTCAACAATTCGTAAGTCATGCATCAGGAGAATTCAAGTAACCATAAGGACAGGTTACAGATATCAACATAAATAGAGTGGGCACCAACCCAACTCAATCATGTCAAGTCCTCTGACTTGACCCGAGTAGTGGTATCATCATACAAGGAGTGGGCACCAACCCAACTCAATCATGTCAAGTCCTCCGACTTGACCCGAGTAGTTCTTCCCACTTATCCAAACACTCAAGCTGGTTCGAAAACATGTGGACGTAGTTTAAGCAGCACCGCCCAACTGTCCTTGACCGTGGACACGGCTATTCGAATAGTTTTACACTCTGCAGAGGTTGCACACTTTACCCTCAAGATCAGGGGAACTTCCGTGTCATCCACGACCCGCGGTACCTCAAGTACCCGGGGTAAGTACCCGATCACTATCTTTCCCTAGACGACACTAACAAGGAGTCCACTCATTGTTCCGTATCCTCACGATGCACATCATACGAGACTCACTCAAGATCGTGACATCCGAGAGGGGACACAACGGTGTATCCGGTGCCCTGTGAAAACAGTGGCCGCCCTACCTGGCACGACCCCGTCCCGAGAGAGAGCACCAACTCTCCCCCGTCACTAGTAATGCGGGCTCCAAGCTAGTATCGGCCTAAGTAATCAATAATGCCCTTTCCCATACAAGGGTAGAGTGGTTGCGCATGTAAAGTTGGGACAGTCGACAAATCTTAAATCTAATCCGTTTTCGAAAACAACACACACACTTGCCTCGGTACACCACTTCGTCATCAAGTGGTTACCCATTTCATTGCCTCCACTATGCATATTCCCGTCCCTTTTTGCGTAGCAACTACTTAGCATCCTATCTACTCCCACCAGCATAACCCTCACAAGAAGGTTGGGTCATGCACAATGCAGGTATCAACGAGGAAGAGATGAGGGCAACCCACCAAAGTGGCTACCCTCTCATCATGATTCCGATGCAACAATAGTAAAGTGCTATATGAAGTGCATAAAAAGGGGTTTCTTAGTCATGGTCAAAGGGCTGCTTGCCTGGCTCAACGAGGTCTTCTGGGTCTTCAAAGTCTTCTGGTCCAACTCCTTCGTCAGCAACGCAATCTATCATCGCAAAATAATAACGAGAAAATAAGGCAATAATAAAACAGAAAAACCAAAGTGCTCAGAAAAATGTTAACTCATTTTTGTAAAATACTAGATTGAAAACTAAGAAGGGGAAAATTCCTAGTTTTGGATTTGGTGCATCAGAATGGGAGAAATGGATTTATAAAGGCATATTTAAATGGTCAAAATCACATTTAAATATTTACAGTGAAGAAAAGTTTGTTGGATTTGAATGAAAGTTGCACCATTAAATAGGTCGCAATATTTTGGGAATTTAGAAATTGGAATTAATTCATTTGGACAAATATTCTGTCCTGTGGAATTTTTGGAAAAGCCACAGAAAAAGAAAAAGGAAAAGGGCACTGCTCCTGCTGGGCCAGAACAGCTGCGGGGCAGCAGGCCCAGGCAGCGGGCCGGCCCAGCCGAGCCAGCGCACAGCGCGCGCGCGCCCGCCCACCCTTTTCAAACCTGACGGCCGGGGCCCGCAGGTCAGAGAGAGAGAGGGGCGTGGGAACATGGGGAAGGATGACAGGCGGGGCCCACCTGTCATCACTAACCCGTGGACAGGGGGCCGCGGTGCTCACCGGCGACGATGCAGGCCACGGCAAGGTGAGCTGATGGCACCGCTGGACTCCTCGTCGTGTCGCCGTTCGGGTGGTGCCGGAGTTGGTCGCCGGGGTGCAAGGGTTCGCCGGCGACGAGGTCTCGCGGCGGAGAAGCTTCGGCCGTTGACGGGTCTGGCCGTTTCCGGCTACAAACGAGGCGGGGAAGAGAGGGGAAACAATCAGTGGGATGCAGGGGTTCCAGATCGAGGCAAGGGAGGAGCGGGGGAGGCCTATACCTCGCGTACTCCGGCGAGCCGAGGCAGCGGAGCTCGAGCTCGATCTCGAGCTCGGGCGGCTCTGGAGAGGAACTGGGGGTGCAGGGGGAGGTCTTGGTGGTGCAGAGAGCGATGGGTGAGGAGAGAAGGGTTCGGGGAGGCCCTTAAGTAGGCGAGCCACGGCTCATCGTAGACCCGTGCGCCGGCGAGGTTGTTGCCGTTGCTGTGAGTCACAGGGGCGCGCGTGGGCGTGTATGGGGCGCTCATGGGCTTGGTCCAGAGCGAGGGGAAGAAGAGAGGGAGGGAGCAGGGGGGCTAGAGGCGCGCGCGTGTGAGCCGCACCATTGGCGCGCTCGGGCGGCCTCTGTTCGCTAGCGCGGAGGCGCGGGGAGGAGGAGAGAGGAGAGGGGCGACAGCGTAGCGTGCTGCGGACGTCGAGGTGACCTCGAGGGACACGAGGAGGACAGTCGAGGTGGCCAGATGTGGCTGGAAGGGGGCGGCTACAGTGCGGGAGCGCACTATAGCGCGCTCCAGAGCGCCCAAATGGCCGGCATGGCCATTCTTTATGCATGGTGAGCGCGTCCATTGGTGTCTAGCAGGTCTAGGGGGGAGTAAAGAAGAGGAGAGGGGCATTGGATGCCCTGGAGAGCCAGTAGGAGAGGAGAGAGGGTGAGGGAGAGAGAGAAAGTGGCTGTCCAGAGAGGGAGAGAGAGGTTTTCATCCCCCCAACAATTGAGTTTGGGCTAGGAAAACTTACTCGAGTTAGAATAGGACTAGAAGGGGTTGTGGTAAAATTTTGAGCTCACCAAGAATAGTGGAAGGGGTCAAAATAGTGGTTTTTGCAAAATGTCAGAAGGTGTTTGATAATGGTTTGGGCAAGCAAATTAACTCCAATTGCCATGATACTTAACAGGATGGAAAGACACTTAGAAATAGGGTGTGCCACCAAATTTGAGCTCATTTGGGAAAAGTTGCCAATGTAACTTTGGCAAACCCTAGAAATCAGCATAATTGGACTTGTGTAGATCTAGTTGAGCAAATCACAATCCATGATGCACCACTTGGTGTAGTGGCCTCATTTGGGGATTTGCACATGCTCACAAAAGATGGGGTCAAGGAGAGAAAGTTGGTAGTACAAACTTGCTCAAATTTGGTTCTGGTCAGAGAGGGTTTTGGGGCATTTTGGTGAACCAAAATGACTTTAATTGACATGAGGCTGTGGAAGGTGGTCACAACATGCATTTGTGACTTGCTGGATTTTTCTTGGATTTTTATGAAAATATTTCCTGTAGAAATATTTCAAATCCTTGAAATGGGCAGAAATGGTTTTGGGAGGTTTTGTCCAATATTTTGATCATGACCATGTGCTTAAACTCATATATATGGAAAATATATGTCCACTGAGTTTTCCTAAATTTTCTCAAATATTTTTAAAACATTAAAATAATTTTAACCTATTAAAGACCATTTCTGGCCTTAAGAAAAAGCCTTTTAATAAAATAGGAAAATAGCTTTTAAAATTATATTTTTGGGGTTTATGGGAATCCTATATCTAATAGGTTTCAAATATACGTTTTGAAAGATTTTTACTGCCCTGAATTAAGTACTTACAGTACAAATCTTAATTCATGGGTTTTTGGAAAATTAATTTTTGAAAATACCATTTGGCCAAATTATTTTTGTAAGAAAATTCAATATTGTATTATACACATGGCATGGTCATTGGGCAGAAGTTTGGGGCAAGGAGATGAGGTATAGAAGGTGGAGTTGTGTTGACTTTAAGGAGCACTTGAAAAGCACAGAGAGAAATCCAACTCCAAATAAAAGCCAAATAATGCAAAAGTTTTTGTTGGTCCAAATTTTCAGGCTTTAATAATGCAAATGAAGAGTTACAAAATGCAGGGTGTGACAGACCTACCCCCCTTACAAGAATCTCATCCTCGAGATTCCTAAACTAGGCTTTAAAGAGATATGGAAACTCGGATCTAAGGTAGTCTTCACGTTCCCAGGTTGCTTCTGCTTCAGTGTGGTTGGTCCACTGGACCTTGAAGTACTTGATCGTGCAGCTTTGAGTGCGCCGCTCAGCCTCATCCAAAATGCAGATGGGCCTCTCGCGGTAAGTCAAATCAGGCTGAAGGTCAATGGCTTGGGGGTTGACATCCTTGTAAAGATCAGGCTTGCCTGAAACTTGGAGGCACTTCCGAAGTTGTGACACGTGGAATACGTTGTGCACATCGGATAGTTCAGGTGGCAGTTCCAACTGGTAAGCCACTACTCCACGTCGTGCGGTGATCTCGAAGGGGCTGATAAATCTTGGTGCGAGTTTTCCCTTAACATGGAAACGCTTGGTTCCCTTAAGAGGAGTCACTCGTAGGTATACATGGTCTCCGACTTGGAAGTCTACTTGTCGGTGACGAGTGTCAGCATAGCTCTTCTGTCTGTACTTAGCGGCCTTCAGTCGTTCTCTGACTAGCTGAACTTGCTCTTCTACTTCGCGGAGGATCTTAGGCCCAAATATTAGTCCTTCTCCGGTTTCTGACCAATTGAGGGGTGTGCGGCACTTGCGCTCGTACAACACCTCAAATGGTGCCATCTAAAGGCTTGACTGATAACTGTTGTTGTAGGAGAACTCGGCGAAAGGGAGGCAATCTTCCCACTTAGATCCATATGCTAACACACAGGCTCGGAGCATGTCTTTGAGTATCTGATTCACTCGTTCTGTCTGCCCTCCGGTCTCTGGGTGGAAAGCAGTGCTGAAGGACAACTTGGTTCCCATGGCCTCTTGGAACTTCTTCCAAAACCTTGAGGTAAATTGGGTTCCTCGGTCGGATACAATCTCCTTGGGAACACCATGAAGGCTTACGATTCTGTTGATGTATAGAGTTGCTAGCTAGTTGCCATCATAAGTGGTCTTCACAGGAATGAAATGGGCTACTTTGGTCAAGTGATCGACTATGACCCAGATGGAGTCATGTCCCTTGTTTGACCTAGGTAGTCCAGTGATGAAGTCCATTCCGACTTTATCCCATTTCCATTCAGGCACCTTGAGAGGCTAGAGCAATCCAGCAGGTCACTGATATTCAGCTTTGACCCTTTGACATACATCACACTTTGCAACATAGGTGGCAATCTCCCTTTTCATGCCATGCCACCAGAATCTTTCCTTCAGATCTTGGTACATCTTGGTTCCTCCGGGGTGGATGGAATACGGGGTGTCATGAGCTTCTTGCAAGATCAAATTCTTGAGCTCAATCTTGTTGGGTACGCAAATGCGATTCCCAAACCACACAATTCCTTGCTCATCTTCTGAGAATCCTGGGGCTTTGGTTGCCTTGATCTTCCTCTTGATGCCTTCAATGCTTTCGTGTCCCTTCTGAGCTTCCTTAATATCATCCATCAGGGTAGGCTTGACTTCAAGGTTGGCTAAGAATCCTGGTGCAACCAGTTCCAACCCAAAGCTTTCGAGTTCCTCATACAAGGCGGGTAGCCTCTCGTTAAGCATAGCATTCAAGGAACAAGCCTTTCTGCTTAATGCATCTGCTACCACATTAGCCTTTCCAGGGTGGTATTGAACACTGAGGTCATAATCCTTGATCAACTCTAGCCACCTTCTTTGCCTCATGTTCAATTCCTTTTGAGTGAAAATATACTTCAGACTTTTGTGATCTGTGTATATCTCACACCGCTTCCCTAGGAGGTAATGTCGCCACGTTTTCAGGGCATGAACTACAGCTGCCAACTAAAGGTCATGAGTAGCATAGTTCTCTTCATGAGGCCGTAGCTGCCTTGAAAGGTAATCTACGACTCTGCCTTCTTGCATCAGAACACCTCCCAGTCCGGTTCTTGACGCATCACAATATATCACAAACTCCTTGTGTATATCTGGTGTGGCCAGAACTGGGGCGGTGGTCAATCTCTTCTTCAGCTCCTGGAAGCTTTCTTCACACTTCGGCATCCATTCAAACTTCTTGTCTTTCTTCAAGAGCTGAGTCATAGGTCGTGCAATGCTTGAGAATCCTTCAACGAACTTGCGGTAATATCCGCGAGTCCGAGGAAGCTTCTAACTTCCTTCACATTGCTCGGGGATTGCCATTCAGTCACGGCTTCAATCTTAGTGGGATTGACCGACAATCCTTCTTTAGTCAAAACATGACCCAAGAATCGAACTTCGCGCAGCCAAAATTCACATTTGCTGAACTTGGCATACAGTTGGTGCTCTCGAAGCTTGTCTAGGACCATCCTCAAGTGCTGCTTGTGCTCTTCTTCCGTCTTCGAGAAGACAAGAATGTCATCAATGAAGACAACGACAAACTTGTCCAAATATTCCATGAAGACCTTATTCATGAGATACATGAAGTAAGCTGGGGCATTGGTCAATCCAAAGGACATGACCGTGCACTCATACAGGCCATATCTGGTTACAAATGCCGTCTTCGGAATATCTTGGGGTCTGATTTTCAGCTGGTAGTACCCAGATCTGAGATCAATCTTGGAGAACACCTTGGCTCCATTGAGTTGATCAAACAGATCTTCAATCTTGGGAAGTGAATACTTGTTTTTGATTACTTCATTGAGGGAGCGGTAGTCAATGCATAAGCGGATGGTACCGTCCTTCTTTGTCACAAACAGAACAGGTGATCCCCAAGGGGAGGCACTAGGGCGGATAAATCCCTTCCTCAACTACTCTTCCAATTGCTTCTTCAATTCTGCTAACTCTTCCGATCCCATTCTATAAGGCTTCTTATAGATGGGTCCTGCTCCGGGTATGAGCTTGATGACGAATTCAATGTCTCGGTCCGGAGGCATTCCCGGTAGCTCATCAGGAAAGACATCAGGGTACTCACATACTACCGGCACTTGCTCCAGTCCAACTTCTGACAGAGAGTTGACTTGGGTGGCTTGAGCAGAGGAGGGGTTGGAGGCATATCTAACTTCGACTCCTTGGTCATTGGTCACAGTGACAGTCCGGTTGGTACAATCTAACAAGCCTTGGTGCTTGATGAGCCAATCCATTCCTAAGATCACATCCAAGCCTTGCAATCTTAAGATGATAAGGTCTGCTAGGAAGTCTACCCCATTAATGACAATCCCGACTCCTTTACATCCTATCTTGGCTCTCATCTCTGCTCCGGGGGTTTGTACCACCATGGGGTTATTCAGGGGTGTAGGGGTCATGCCACTTTTTAATGCAAACTTTTGGGTGACAAATGAATGCGTGGCTCCAGAATCAAACAAGATAGTTGCAGGTGCTGAGTTTACAAGGAACGTACCCAGCACGACGTCCGGGTCTTCCTGGGCTTCTTCTGCAGTGACATGATTCACTCGACCCTTGCCGTTTTTGGGCAGGTTGCGGGGAGCTTGGTTCCTTGGTGGCATTCCATGGCCTTGTCCTGGTTTCTGCGCATTGGGGCGCGGGGCGTCGGGCTTCTTGTTGGGGCAATTCTTGGAGTAGTGTCCTGCCTGACCACATCTGAAACAAGTGACTTGATTGGGGTTGCTGCTCTTGCCGGCATTGTTATTGGGGTTGTTGTAAGCTGGCCTGGGGTTGGCATACTGCTGAGGTGGATAGTTGGTGCGGGGTGCAGGAGCTCTTGGCTGCTGATAGGTTGGCTTGACCGGGGCTGGCTGCCACGGGCGAGGCTTCTGGTTGCTGGAGCTACCCTTGCTGATCATTTTGCGCTTATGGGTGTCATCCAAAGCACGTCGCTTGTCTTCCAGCATGAGTGCCTTGTTCACCAGATCAGGAAAGGTCAGGAAGTCACACGCAACAAGTGAGTACTGCAAAGTCTGGTTAAGGCCTTCCATGAAGCGCTCCCTTTTGGCAGCATCAGTGCTGACATCTTTAGGGGCGTACCTTGAGAGAACACTGAACTTCTGCATGTACTCCTTGATAGTGTTGCTACCTTGCTTCAGGGCTCGGAACTCACGCTTTTTGATGGCCATGATTCCGGAAGGAATGTGGGCCTTGCGGAATTCTGCCTTGAAGTTATTCCAAGTGATGTTTTGCTCAGCATGCATGGCCTTGAATCCATCCCACCAAGCTCTAGCAGTTCCCCCGAGACAGTGAGCAGCATATGCCACCTTCTCACGGTCTTCAGTGCATCCGACTAGTTCCAGCAGATCCTCAATCATGCGGACCCAGTTGTCTGCATCCAGGGGTTTAGCAGTCTCAATGAAGGTGGGTGGTGCATGCTTCTTGAACTCCACCAGTGTGGAACGTGCATTGCCGTTTCCCGCCAGCTGGCGGTTGACAGCTTGAGCGATCATCTGGAGGGCTGCAGTGTTGGCTTGGCGTTCCTCTCGGAAGGCTTGGAGAAGCTGAGCCATGTCCATGCTTGGAGGTGGTGGCGGTGGTGGAGCTTGTCCTTGGGTTTGGTCCTGACTGGCTCCTTCTCCGGCATCTGGCTGCTGGGTAGAGGTACCAGTACGAGTTACAACAGGCATCCTGTCGGAGCGGTCAAGGTCTCATGATTGGGAAAGATGGGGAAGCAATATAGATGGGATGCCTAGTAAGGGGGTTGGTATGACACTAACTGTTTTCATGCAAGGGCCAAAAGGCCAAACACATTCATTAAAATCCAAATGGGTGATGTAGTCGCTTACAAGTTCCCGAAGGAAAGTACGACGTCCATCAAACACATCAAAAGCAAACACAATACTTCATGGTTTCATATGAACCATTACAAGGACTCGACTTCGCATAGGGGTACACGACCTATCCTACGGTAGGGGTTACTAACTGGCATATCCGGGCTGCGAACGATGCCTAAGTGGTGGAATGCTTGGTCGCGTAGTCTGGCTCTTCTGGGTCTTCCTCCTCGTCATCGGCGGCCTGACTTTCTTCTTCACTTGAGGGGGTGGGGGAGTGGAGGAGCTCAACACGGCGTTGCTTTGCCGGAGGTGCGAAGAGCTTGCGGTATTCCTTTGCGCTCATGCGGTGTTGCTGTGGTGGTTCTCCATCCTTTGGGGGTCTTCCGCCTCTGTATGCAATTGCGGGTTGTCCAGGGGGAGCACCTTCCTTCTTGATCCTATCCTTCTTCCCTTGTGCTTGAAGAAGAAGTGCCTTGGTCTCATGATGTTCCTTTCGGAGTTCCATCGATTCCAAGGCCAAGCGTTGTGCCAAACTATCGGCACAAAGGCTGAAGTAGGTCTGGAATCGAAGTGGAAGTCATTCTTCTAATGGTGGAGCTGGTGCATTGCTCTCATCCTCACCTTCCTTCCGATAAGGCAAGAAACGGGTTGCCAACTCGTCTGCCATCTCTGGAAGAAGGTCTCGGAGGCGGGTGAGTGCCTTGAGGGTTGCCGTCTCGACGGCAAGGACTAGTGTTGCCATCTGGGGTCCCTCAAAGAACCAGCTTGTTGGGGATTCATTGGCCTTCACGATCACTTCCACATGATACTCCGTCTTGGTGTCATTGATCCAATGCTCGTGGTAGGTGTAAATGGGGGCTCGGTGGTACTGGCACTTCTTGAGGCTATCCTCGAGAAGCACGGGAAATCCTGTGGTCAGGAAGTCTTCAGGTACGGCAGCCATCTACAAAGGTTGAATGGGAGAGGTCAATAAGGGAAATATATCTTGGGTTGGGTAAGCTTTAGAAAAGAAGAGAAGTTTAGGTGGTCTCAAGCTAACAAATGCCCATGCTAACTAAGGCTTCCTACAGTCAAGATGGCTCTGATACCAGCTCTGTGGGGACCCCGACTCGTAAGTCGTGGTCACCGAATGCACGTGTACAGTGATCCCAGAGATCAACGCTCACTGAACACACAGAAGCTGAATAACAAGAGTCTTACATCCATACATACCGTCTTACACAAATTATGACCATTATGGTCAAGTCTTACATAGATAAAGCCCTAAGGGCTGAACATCAAATGGAACACAAGCAGCGGAAATCTTCGTCGATAAGTAGAACCCATGCCATCTGCCTAAACCCTACAGGCATTCTGACTGGAAACGTCCTAGCTTGCATGTTCGTCTTCAAAGAACTCTTCTTCGAACTCCTGTTCTTCCATGCCTGGCCAATTAAATAACTAGTGGCAAGCCAATGAGTACTTTGAATATACTCGCAAGCAACCCATGTTTTGGTTCAAGGTACAACAATGCATGATATAGGTAAATTTTGCGGAAAGCTAGTTTTTGAGTGCGATGACATGTTCAACAATTCGTAAGTCATGCATCAGGAGAATTCAAGTAACCATAAGGACAGGTTACAGATATCAACATAAATAGAGTGGGCACCAACCCAACTCAATCATGTCAAGTCCTCTGACTTGACCCGAGTAGTGGTATCATCATACAAGGAGTGGGCACCAACCCAACTCAATCATGTCAAGTCCTCCGACTTGACCTGAGTAGTTCTTCCCACTTATCCAAACACTCAAGCTGGTTCGAAAACATGTGGACGTAGTTTAAGCAGCACCGCCCAACTGTCCTTGACCGTGGACACGGCTATTCGAATAGTTCTACACACTGCAGAGGTTGCACACTTTACCCACAAGATCCGGGGAACTTCCGTGTCATCCACGACCCGCGGTACCTCAAGTACCCGGGGTAAGTACCCGATCACTATCTTTCCCTAGACGACACTAACAAGGAGTCCACTCGTTGTTCCGTATCCTCACGATGCACATCATACGAGACTCACTCAAGATCGTGACATCCGAGAGGGGACACAACTGTGTATCCGGTGCCCTGTGAAAATAGTCACGGCCGCCCTACCTGGCACGACCCCGTCCCAAGAGAGAGCACCAACTCTCCCCCGTCACTAGTAATGCGGGCTCCGAGCTAGTATCGGCCTAAGTAATCAATAATGCCCTTTCCCATACAAGGGTAGAGTGGTTGCGCATGTAAGGTTGGGACAGTCGACAAATCTTAAATCTAATCCGTTTTCGAAAACAACACACACACTTGCCTCAGTACACCACTTCGTCATCAAGTGGTTACCCATTTCATTGCCTCCCTCGGGCATAAGTGGCACCCGACGGGGTTTTCGTAAAGTCCTTTGAAATACTTGTCTCCATCACTATGCATATTCCCGTCTCTTTTTGCGTAGCAACTACTTAGCATCCTATCTACTCCCACCGGCATAACCCTCATAAGAAGGTAGGGTCATGCACAATGCAGGTATCAACGAGGAAGAGATGAGGGCAACCCACCAAAGTGGCTACCCTCTCATCATGATTCAGATGCAACAATAGTAAAGTGCTATATGAAGTGCATAAAAAGGGGTTTCTTAGTCATGGTCAAAGGGCTGCTTGCCTGGCTCAACGAGGTCTTCTGGGTCTTCAAAGTCTTCTGGTCCAACTCCTTCGTTAGCAACGCAATCTATCGTCGCAAAATAATAACGAGAAAATAAGGCAATAACAAAACAAAAAAACCAAAGTGCTCAGAAAAATGTCAACTCATTTTTGTAAAATACTAGATTGAAAACTAAGAAGGGGAAAATTCCTAGTTTTGGATTTGGTGCATCAGAATGGGAGAAATGGATTTACAAAGGCATATTTAAATGCTCAAAATCACATTTAAATATTTACAGTGAAGAAAAGTTTGTTGGATTTGAATGAAATTGCACCATTAAATAGGTTGCAATATTTTGGGAATTTAGAAATTGGAATTAATTCATTTGGACATATATTCTGTCCTGTGGAATTTTTGGAAAAGCCACAGAAAAAGAAAAAGGAAAAGGGCACTGCTCCTGCTGGGCCAGAACAGCTGCGGGGCAGCAGGCCCAGGCAGCGGGCCGGCCCAGCCGAGCCTGCGCACAGCGCGCGCGCCCGCCCACCCTTTTCAAACCCGACGGCCGGGGCCCACAGGTCAGAGAGAGAGGGCGCTGGAACATGGGGGAGGATGACAGGCGGGGCTCACCTGTTATCACTAACCCGTGGATAGGGGGGCCGCGGTGCTCACCGGCGACGATGCAGGCCACGGCGAGGTGAGCTGATGGCACCGCCGGACTCCTCGTCGTGTCGCCGTTCGGGTGGTGCCGGAGTTGGTCGCCGGGGTGCAAGGGTTTGCCGGCGATGAGGTCTCGCGGCGGAGAAGCTTCGGCCATCGACGGGTCTGGCCGTTTCCGGCTGCAAACGAGGTAGGGAAGAGAGGGGAAATGATCAGTGGGATGCAGGGGTTCCAGATCAAGGCAAGGGAGGAGCGGGGGAGGCCTATACCTCGCGAACTCCGGCGAGCCGAGGCGGCGGAGCTCGAGCTCGATCTCGAGCTCGGGCGGCTCTGGAGAGGAACTGGGGGTGCAGGGGGAGGTCTTGGTGGTGCAGAGAGCGATGGGTGAGGAGAGAAGGGTTCGGGGAGGCCCTTAAGTAGGCGAGCCACGGCTCACCGTAGACCCGTGCGCCGGCGAGGTTGTTGCTGTTGCTATGGGTCATGGGGGCGTGCGTGGGCGTGTCTGGGGCGCTCATGGGCTTGGTCCAGAGTGAGGGGAAGAAGAGAGGGAGGGAGCAGGGGGGCCAGAGGCGCGCGCGTGTGAACCGCACCATTGGCGCGCTCGGGCGGCCTCTGTTCGCTAGCGCGGAGGCGCGGGGAGGAGGAGAGAGGAGAGGGGCGACAGCGTAGCGTGCTGCGGACGTCGAGGTGACCTCGAGGGACACGAGGGGGAGAGTCGAGGTGGCCGGATGTGGCTGGAAGGGGGCGGCTACAGTGCGGGAGCGCACTATAGCACGCTCCAGAGCGCCCAAATGGCCGGCATGGCCATTCTTTATGCATGATGAGCGCGTCCATTGGTGTCTAGCAGGTCTAGGGGGGAGTAAAGAAGAGGAGAGGGGCATTGGATGCCCTGGAGAGCCAGTAGGAGAGGAGAGAGGGTGAGGGAGAGAGAGAAAGTGGCTGTCCAGAGAGGGAGAGAGAGGTTTTCATCCCCCCAACAATTGAGTTTGGGCTAGGAAAACTTACTGGAGTTAGAATAGGACTAGAAGGGGTTGTGGTAAAAATTTGAGCTCACCAAGAATAGTGGTTTTTGCAAAATGTCAGAAGGTGTTTGATAATGGTTTGGGCAAGCAAATTAACTCCAATTGCCATGATACTTAACAGGATGGAAAGACACTTAGAAATAGGGTGTGCCACCAAATTTGAGCTCATTTGGGAAAAGTTGCCAATGTAACTTTGGCAAACCCTAGAAATCAGCAGAATTGGACTTGTGTAGATCTAGTTGAGCAAATCACTTCTCCATGATGCACCACTTGGTGTAGTGGCCTCATTTGGGGATTTGCACATGCTCACAAAAGATGGGGTCAAGGAGAGAAAGTTGGTAGTACAAACTTGCTCAAATTTGGTTCTGGTCAGAGAGGGTTTTGGGGCATTTTGGTGAACCAAAATGACTTTAATTGACATGAGGCTTTACAAGGCGGTCACAACATGCATTTGTGACTTGCTGGATTTGTCTTGGATTTTTATGAAAATATTTCCTGTAGAAATATTTCAAAGCCTTGAAATGGGCAGAAATGGTTTTGGGAGGTTTTGTCCAATATTTTGATCATGACCATGTGCTTAAACTCATATATATATGGAAAATATATGTCCACTGAGTTTTCCTAAATTTTCTCAAATATTTTTAAAACATTAAAATAATTTTAACCTATTAAAGACCATTTCTGGCCTTAAGAAAAAGCCTTTTAATAAAATAGGAAAATAGATTTTAAAATTATATTTTTGGGGTTTATGGGAATCCTATATCTAATAGGTTTCAAATATACTTTTTGAAAGATTTTTACTGCCCTGAATTAAGTACTTGCAGTACAAATCTTAATTCAGGGGGTTTTGGAAAATTAATTTTTGAAAATACCTTTTGGCCAAATTATTTTTGTAAGAAAATTCTATATTGTATTATACACATGGCATGGTCATTGGGCAGAAGTTTAGGGCAAGGAGATGAGGTATAGAAGGTGGAGTTGTGTTGACTTTAAAGAGCACTTGAAAAGCACAGAGAGAAATCCAACTCCAAATAAAAGCCAAATAATGCAAAAGTTTTTGTTGGTCCAAATTTTCAGGCTTTAATAATGCAAATGAAGAGTTACAAAATGCAGGGTGTGACACCGCGCCCTGGTGAGGCGCGAGAGGGAGTCCGCCTGAGCTCCGGAGGCAGCTCGGGCCTTCCCTGCGGGCCGGTGTGAGGCGAGCCGCGCCGGATTTGTTCTTCCTTTTTTCCCTTTTTCCTGCGCAACAAAGACAATAGTGGGGAGCCCCGCGGGGGCGTGTTTGGGTTATTGCTGTTAATCATTGTTTCACTTTTGTTACCGTTCCTTCCGGCTATGTGCCCGAGTGTGGATAGTTCCCGACCCCGGCTGTGGGGGGGCGACCGACCCAGGCCCTTTGTTTGTGTCACGATGCCCATGGGGCACGGACTTGAGGGGTGCTCCTATAAGGGGCCCAGGTCGCGAACTCTTTGAATGACTTAGGATAGGAACGCCCGCGAGGGCGCTCAGCTGCCCCCCTCGCGAGGCCTTATGCAAGAGAAAACGAGACAGGAGAGCGAAAATCCGAAGAACCGCAAGACAAAGACGGCAACAACTTCAATAAAACTTCAAATGAGAAGGAACAAGCCAACTGCGGATAGCAAATGAAAAGCCGCGTCCGGCACCTAATCTAGTCTTCGACGTCTTCTCACCTGCGCGGAGCTAAGTGCTGCCACTGGGCGTGGGAGGGAGCCCCAGGGCCTGAGGCCGGCGCTCCTAAGACTCCGGGGCGTGTACAACCCCAACTCATTATTACGTGAGAGTGTCACGGGCGGCGAGCTTCACAGGCATTGGCCTTCTTCACAGGCTCCGGGCCTTTTCCAAAACGCGATAGCTTCATAGGCGCTTGCCCTACTTCACAGGCTCTGGGCCTTTCCCAAAATGCGATAGCTTCACAGGCACTCGCCTTGCTTCACAGGCTCTGGGCCTTTCCCAAAACGCGATAGCTTCACAGGCTCTGGGCCTTTTCAGGGGTAGAACCTCCAGAGGTGCTGGATGTTCTATGCATTCTGGACCGGCACTCCCTCCTGAGTCTCCAAGCGCGTGGAGCTGGGCCTGGAAACATGAACAACCTTGAACGGGCCCTCCCACATGGGAGAGAGCTTGTGCAGTCCCTCCTTGGAGAGGACCTGCCTGAGCACGAGGTCTCCTACCTCAAGAGTCCTGGGGCGGATGTTGCGGCAGTGATATCGCCGCAGCGCTTGCTGATACCTAGCCGCTCGCAGCGCGGCTTCCCGGCGACGTTCCTCCCCCAACACGAGGTCCATCCCCCGCATGGCGTCCTGCTGTGCCTCGTTGAACGCCAGCACCCGTGCGGAGCGATGTCTGACCTCGTGAGGGAGGACCGCTTTCGCTCCGTAGACCAGGAAGAATGGGGTCTCTTCAGTCGGTTTGGTCGCGGTGGTGCGGATGGACCACAGCACGGACTGAAGCTCGTCGTACCAACCTCTGCCACAGGCCTCCAGCTTCTTCTTGAACGTCCTGGTCTTGAGGCCCCTCAGGACCTCCGCGTTGGCTCGCTCGGCCTGGCCGTTGCTTCGGAGGTGCGCCACTGAGGCGTAGCATATCTGCGTTCCAAGGTTAGCACAGTATGTTTTGAAGAGGTTACTGGTGAACTGCGAACCGTTGTCTGTGATGATGCGATTCGGCACCCCGAACTGGCTTACGATGCCCTTGATGAACTTGATCGCGGAGCCCGTAGGGATGGCGCGGACAGCCTCTACTTCAGCCCACTTGGTGAATTTGTCCACGGCAACGTAGAGGTAGCGATAGCCCCTGGCGCCCGAGGAAACGGGCCCAGGATGTCCAGCCCCCAGACTGCGAATGGCCACGAAAGGGGAATAGTCTGCAAGCCTCCTGCTGGCTGATGGATCTGCTTTGCATGGAACTGGCAGGCTTCACAAGCTTTTTCACTAGTTCCACGGCGTCATTGAGCGCGGTGGGCCAATAAAACCCACTGCGGAACGCCTTGCCGACGAGGGTCCGCGATGACGAATGATGTTCGCAGTCTCCGCCGTGTATATCTTCCAGTAGCTCCTTCCCTTGCTCCCTGGAGATGTAGCACAGGGACACATCGTTTGGTCGCTTCCGGTAGAGCTCTCCGTCTCTGATGCAGTATGCCATGGCCTGGCGTGCCACTCGCTCCGCCTCCTCCTCCTTCTCCGGCAAGGTCCCTTGCATCAAGTAGCTCCGGAGCTCCATGGTCCAACATCCCTCTTGAGGTTCCATCATTAGGAGCAGGCGCGCTCCTGAGGCCGGGCCACAGGTCGGAGCTCCTGAGGCAGGTGGCTGGGGGAGCTCCTCCAAGGGCTGAGCCGTGTTTGACAATGACGGCAGAACTGAGGGCTTGAAGAGCCGCTCCTCGAAAACGCGAGGCTCCTGGGGTAACCATCTGGACACGCGTTTGGCGATATCGTCGGCCTCGTGATTGGTGCCACGGGGCACATGCTGCAACTCCAACCCCCAGAATTGCTTCTCCATCCTGCGGACTTCCGCAAGGTAGGCTTCCATGTGCTCATCCTTCGGCTCGTACACCTTGTTGGAGAAGTTGACAAGGAGCTGCGAATCGCCCTTGATGGTGAGGCGTTTCACTCCTAGGGCGGCCGTGGCCTTCAATCCTACTATTAAACCTTCATACTCCGCTATGTTGTTGGAGACCTTTTCGCCTTGCTAGAAACAGAGTTGCATGGCGTAGTAGAGCTTGTCCTGTTTGGGTGTTATAAGCACCGCCCCAGCTCTAGCGCCATGCCTGGAGAACGCCCCATCGAAGTACATGACCCAGCCTTCTGGCGCCTCACTTCCCGGGGATAGGGACCGATCCTCATCGGCCTTGAGTCCTAGCGCCTCCGTCCACTCTGCCACAAAAGCTGCCAATGCTGCTCCCTTGATGACCCTGGTCGTGCTGAATTCGAGCTGAAATGCTTGCAGTTCTATGTTCCTCTCAGCGACTCTTCCAGCTGAATTAGGGCTCCTGAGCACTCTCTCCAGGGGGTACGACGAGACGACCTTGATGGGGTGACCCTGAAAATAGTGCCGCAGCTTGCGTGAGGCCACCAGTAGCGCGAGGAGGAGTTTCTGAGGCATGGGGTACCATGCTCTTGCATCCCGCAGCACTGTGCTGACGAAGTACACTGGGTGCTCAACGAGGCGGAGTGCGTCAGTGCTGGTGGCTCCTTCCAGAGACCGTGGCGCCTCTTGAGGCAATGAGGCCTCCTGAGACTGGCCATCTGGAAGAGGGGCCTCTTCCGCCTCTGGTGCACCCCTCTGCGCCGGCTGATCCTCCTCAGCCGCAGTGGTGGTTTCTGTATGCCTTCCTTGTCCTTGTTCTACCTTGTCCCGGGCTGCTGCCGTGGTTTTGATTCGGCGCTCCTCTCTAACTGCCACCAAGGCTGCGCTGGCGGAGTAAGGAGTGGCGGCGAGGTAAAGCACCAGGGGCTCCTGAGGGCGCGGTGCCACCATGACCGGTGGGCTGGTCAGGTATCTCTTGAGATCCTGGAACGCCTTGTCGGGCTCTTCAGTCCACTCGAAGGGCCCCTTTTTCTTCATTAGCTGGAAGAAGGGCAGGGCTCGTTCTCCTAACTTGGAGATGAAGCGCCCTAGCGTGGTCACGCGCCCCGTGAGCTTCTGCATTCCTCTAAGGGTCTTTGGCGGGCTCATGTCTTCCACCGCCTTGACCTTCTCTGGGTTAGCCTCGATGCCCCGGTGGGACACGAGGAAACCCAAGAGCTTGCCCAAGGGGACTCCGAACACACACTTCTCTGGGTTGAGCCGCAGGTTCACTGCGTTGAGGCTCGCGAAGGTTTCCTCTAGATCCTGTATCAAGGTCCCGGCCTCCCGAGATTTTACCACAATGTCATCAACGTAAGCTTCAACATTCTTCCCGAGCTGCGGGCCCAAGGTGATGTGCATCAGCCGCTGAAAGGTCGCCCCTGCGTTACGCAGCCCGAATGGCATGCACGTGTAGCAGTATACCCCACACGGGGTTAGGAAGGCTGTCTTCTCGACGTCTTCTACCACCATCTTGATCTGGTGATACCCAGAGAAGGCATCCAGGAAGCATAACAGGTCGCATTCCACAGTGGAATCGACGATCTGATCGATGCGGGGGAGCGGGAACGGATCTTGCGGGCATGGTTTGTTGAGGTTGGTGAAGTCGACACACATATGCTCCTTCCCTCCCTTCTTTGGCACAACGACAGGGTTGGCCAACCAATCTGGGTATCGGACCTCGCGGATGACCCCAGCGGCCTCTAATTTGCGGGTCTCCTGGACGATGAAGGCCTACTTCTCTGTGGACTGCCGCCTGGCCTTCTGCTTCATAGGCAGCACGTTGGGGCACACGTTGAGGTGATGCTCGATTACACTCCTGGGGATCCCTGCCAACTGGTCCGGCTCCCAAGCTAATACCTTCTTGTTCGTGCGCAGGAACCTGACCAGGGCCTCCTCCTGCTCGGGTTTGAGGTGGGCGCCTATGGTGAAAGTGGCGTTGGTGGACCCGTCCTCATCGATGGGTATCTGCTTGGTTCCTGCCTTGTCTTGGGTGAACAACTGCTTCTTCTTCACGGGTGCAGCCCCCTTGGCCTTGGGGGGCTCCAAGTCGGCGGGCTGTGCCGACGCCGCCGTCTCGAAGGTGAGCTTGAGCGCCCGCAGCTCGTCCCCGTTGTCCCTGTGCACAGTGAGGACACCATTGCTCCCGGGCATCTTCATGAGGTTGTACGCCGGGTGCGTCACGACCATAAATTGGGCCAGCGCTGGGTAGCCGAGGATGGCGATGTAGGGGAGGCCGATGGGGGCGATGTCGAAGTCGACCAGCTCCGTGCGGAAGTTGTCGTATGTGCCGAAGGTCACTGGGAGTCGGATCTGCCCCAAGGGACTGGACGGCTTGCCCCTGACGCCTGAGAAGGGCCGGCTGGGTTGCAGCCGTTCTAGGGGTATGCGATGGAGGTTGTAGGCCTCGACCGAGAGCACGCTGAGGCCCGCGCCGCCATCAACGAGGGTTTTGGTGACGACCACCGGGCAGATGGTGGGGGTGCACAACATGGGGAGCGCGCCCGAGCAGGCCGAGTTGGAGGGGTGGTCCTCTGAACTGAAGGTCAGGCCGGTCTCAGGCGCCGTCCGATCCGGGGGAGCCCCCTGCCGCGTGGAAGCGGCGCTAACCCGGCGGATGAACGGCTTGACATGGTGACTTGTGGCCGGCGCCTGCGAGCCGCCCAAGAGGGCCGCGACGAGCGGGGGTGTCGGTGTAACACGATGGGACGGCGCAGGAGAGCCCCCTGCGGCGTGGACGAGCTCGGCGACGCGGTCGAGCCATTCCCCGTAGACGTCGTCGGCGGGGCGGCAGCGCAGGAGCTCGTTCGCCGCGAGGAGCACAGCTCGAACCTCCAAGGGGGCGCGGAGTGCGCGGGACGAAGAACCAGTTGGTGCGAGCGATGGAGTAGCGGTGCGGCTGTCTTGCCGCACGGGTGGATGCTGAGACGACACTCGCTGCCCGCCCCCCGTCGGGCCGGTGGCGGCGTCGACGACAGGTGATGGGGAATGGCGAGGGCGTCTGCCGACGGGCGCCGTCTAGGCGACGTGGGAAGCGAAGGCGGCCAGGCGCTCGGTGCGGGCCCGACGAGCATCAGACATGGATGCGACGGTCGGAGGAGAACGGGGCGGTGGACGACGAATTCCGGCGCACCCGTACCTGGCACGCCAAATATCGGATTTCGGGTTTTGGCAGACCCTTAAGGTTCGAACACTGGGGTGCGCGCGGAGATTACGCCTTCTACCTCCCCGCCTCGCAAAGATCTAAACTACTAAAAGAACTGCACAAGGGACACAAGATTTATACTGGTTCGGGCCACCGTTGTGGTGTAATACCCTACTCCAGTGCGTGGTTGGTGGACTGCCTCTTGGGGCTGATGATGATGAACAATACATGGAAGAACAGCCTCGCGAGGGTCTGTTCTTGGCTCGGGTGATGAACTGCAAGGAGGAGTTCAGCCACCTTTCTCTCTTCTCTCTCTTTCTCTCTGCTTCTAACTGATCAAAACTCTCTGAACCGAACCCCTTGCTATGTGGGCAGCTGGTCCTATTTATAGAGGCTCTGGTCCTCTTTCCCAAATATTGAGCGGGAAGGGAGCCAACAATGGCGGGCTAATTTGAAGGGGGACATCAAGTATCAACTATCCTGACAAAAGCAGTCTTCGCCTGCGCAAAGCTCTGGTGATGACGCCGTCCTGGGCTCCAAGGTGACCTCCTTCTCATAGTCCTCCTGGTCTTGGTCTCGTTGCACCGAAATGGCAACCTTTGCCTGATGCCTCGGTACTCCGCGGCTGCGCTTGCCCCCTTTGCACCAAAGAGGAAAGAAGGACGCTGCGCGCGCTGGCACCCGCCTGGCGCCCTGAGTCGTCATGGCTTGCGTCACGGGCACCTCGCGAGGTACCCTGCCTTGATCTCTCTGCTTCCTCGCGAGCCAGCCTGACGAGGCCGTGCCTGAGGAAGCTCCATGTCGTCGGCCTCGCGAGGCTTGGCCCCTCGCGAGGGTCTTGAGTCTTGTGTTGATGAAGATGGGTCGTGCTGGGCCTCCTTTGAGCCATGCCGCAGGCCGCAGGCAGGCAAGTGTGGGGACCCCCGTTCCCAGAACGCCGACAATTTCGGCTTTTCTTGGCCAAGGTGTCGGGCGAGCCACTCATCGTGGATGTTGTTCTTAAAAGCTGGTAGGGCCTGTACATCCGGATAGTCGGCGATTTGATTTTTCTTTGTTAGGAACCGTGTCCAGAATTGCTTGGCCGATTCCTCTAGCTGCTGAATTATGTGGCTCAAGTCATCGGTATCTGGTGGTCGCACATAAGTGCCCTGGAAGTTGTCGAGGAATGCGGCTTCCAGATCTTCCCAACAGCCAATGTACTCTGCTGGCAAGCTGTTGAGCCAATGCCGAGCTGGTCTTTTGAGTTTGAGTGGGAGGTATTTGATGGCGTGTAGATAGTCACCGTAGGCCATGTGGATGTGCAGGAGGAAATCCTCGATCCATACCGCAGGATCTGTTTTGCCATCGTATGATTCGATATTTACGGGTTTGAAATCCTCTGGGATTTGGTGATCCATTACTTCGTCTGTGAACCATAGGGGGTGTGCAACGCCTCTGTACTGGGCTATATCGCGACGCAACTCAATTGAGTCTTGCCCACTATGTTCGGCCCTGCCGGATTTACTTTTACTATATCCGGCGTGACGGTTGTCATCTCGCATAGTGGTGCGCCCTCGTGATCCGTAGATTGATCTTGCGTGCTTTGCTTTGTCCTCCAGTACGTCTCGCAGGTCTGGCGTATTTCCGCATGCCTTGACATTTTTATTTGAGTCGTGTCGGAGTGCGGGCTGAGCTTTTGGCTAAAATGCCTCTCTGTTGTGGCCACGAGGTGACCGATCGGCTACGTCATACGCTGGAGATGTAGGTTTTGGTGCTTCCTCCTCCAGTCGGGGTAGCAACCTGTGCTTTGGGTAACTCTTGGAGGGACGTTCGAGTTTATATTCCTCGGTCGCAAGGACTTCAGTCCATCTGTCGGCTAGCAAATCTTGATCAGCTTGAAGCTGTTGTTGCTTTTTCTTAAGGCTATTTGCCGTGGCTATAAGCCGGCTCTTGAAGCGCTCTAGTTCGACGGGATCCTTAGGCATGATGAATTCGTCATCGTCGAGGCTTGCCTCGTCTTCGGAGGGAGGCATGTAATTATCATCCTCCGCCTCTCCATCTGCCGCTCTCTTGGGAGGGCTGGCTTCTCCATCCTCTTGCCCTAAATCTTGCTGGAGGGGATTTTTGTCGTCTTTGGCACTGTCCGGAGTGCTATTATCTCCTGTGCCGGTGTCACCGCTTTTGCTTTGGCGAGACTTAGAGCAGCGCTACTGACGTCAGCGCTTGGGTTGCTTATTGGAGGGGTCATCCTCCGCTGTCCCATCACCATTGCCTTCTTTGGGTGTGTCCACCATATATATGTCATATGATGAGGTGGCTGTCCAGTGCCCTGTGGGCAGTGGTTCTTGTTCGCCTCCTGCATCGTCGTCCATGCCGTCGATGTCTTCGGAGTCGAAGTCGAGCATGTCGGTTAAATCATCAACAGTGGCTACTAAGTGGGTGGTGGGTGGGCAGCGAATTTCTTCATCATCCGCATCCCAATCTTGTCGGACATAGTTCGGCCAGGACACTGCTAACAAGGAGAGAGACCTTAATGAGTTCAGTATGTCGCCGACGGGCGAGTGCTGAAAGATATCCGCGGAGGTAAACTCCATGATCGGCGCCCAGTCGGATTCGATAGGCATGGGCGCAGGCGGTTCGGAGTCCGTGGTCGGAGAAGGATCCGGCAGTTTGGCATCACGGGTCTTGTGAAGGGTAAGGTCGATGTTCGGCTCGACCGCCGCTGAGGATACAGCCTCCGTGGCGGGGTCTATCCACCCGTCCATGGATGGTGCAACAGGTTCCGAATTGAGGGTCGGAGCGGTTGCCGGTGCGATCTCCTGAACACTGTCCGATGGTAGAGCAAAATCATACTCATCGTGACCGTGTGGCACACAAGGCAGGGGCTCGAATCCGTCGAAGATCAAGTCTCCGCGGATATCGGCCATGTAGTTTAAGCTTCCAAACCAGACTTGGTGGCCAGGGGTGTAACTCTCAATCTGCTCCAGATGGCCAAGCGAGTTGGCCCGCGGTGCGAAGCCGCCGAACACAAAGATCTGTCCGGGGACAAAAGTTTCACACTGAACTGCATCGTTATCGATGATTGAAGGAGCCATCAAGCCTAAAGATGGCGACATAGAGGAACTCTCAATGAAAGCACCAATGTCGGTGTCAAAACCGGCGGATCTCGGGTAGGTGGTCCCGAACTGTGCATCTAAGGCGGATGGTAACAGGAGGCAGGGGACACGATGTTTTACCCTGGTTCGGGCCCTCTTGATGGAGGTAAAACCCTACATACTGCTTGATTATTCTTGATAATATGAGTAGTACAAGAGTTGATCTACCACGAGATCGGAGAGGCTAAACCCTAGAAGCTAGCCTATGGTATGATTGTATGTTGTCCTACGGGCTAAAACCCTCTGGTTTATATAGACACCGCAGGGGGCTAGGGTTACACAAAGTCGGTTACAAAGGAGGAGATATACATATCTGTATTGCCTAGCTTGCTTTCCATGCCAAGTAGAGTCCCATCCGGACACGGGACGAAGTCTTCAATCTTGTGTCTTCATAGTGCAACAGTTCGGCCAAAGGATATAGTCCGGCTGTCCAGAGACCCCCTAATCCAGGACTCCCTCAGGAGGGCTTACAAATATGTCACTCCAAAATATATGAAGGATTTCGCTGTGAAGCCTCCTTACAAGAGACCACCACTTATTGAAGGACAAAAGGCTGAGCCAACAAGTGTCAGAAGGAGTGAAGAATTCCCCAAGGAATGGGAAAGGCATCAGGTCAAATAGAGAAAACAATCCAAGAAGGCTATTGACGAATTCAACCGGGTGGCAAAGGCTTCAGTTGAAGCTAGTGCTAGTGGCAATGCTAGTGGTCCAAAGAAGGCTACGAAAAAGAAGACTTCACACAAGCTGAAGCCATCTGATCCAATGCCCTCGGTGGCCAAGCCTAATAGTTCAAAGGCTTCAGCACCTAAGATCTCAAATCTTCGGTGCCTCCTCCTGCATGAAGTTCCTCAATGGCTGCAGCAAGAGCATCAACACCGGTTGTGCTCGCATCTTGCCAGTGCACTGAGGGCTTCCAAATAGCCTCCATTGCAGTATAAAGTGCCTCAGCCAGTGGGAAACCTACTTCCTCAGCGCCCAAGCTGAAGCAGAAAGTCACTAGTCGTGGAACTAGGCCAAGTACCAAGAGCAAGGTCGTAGTGCCTCAGGTTGATGAACATGGGATAGTAGATGAGGATGAACTTGCTGAGTTCCTCAGAAGGAAACATGATCAAGCTGCAATAGCCAAGACTCTTCAATTTGAATGCTGCTGGATCCTAAGCAGCTCCTAGAGTTTATTGAAATACGGTGCACCAACCTAGAAACACCTCTTGATGACTTGAATCTGCCTCTTGGACCAAGCCACATGATTTCCTCATTTAGCTTGAATGAGAAGCACAAGATAGCTCAAGCAGAACTTGTGAATAAATAGCAAATTCAGAAGGAGAAGGAACTAAGGAAAAAGATGATGACTATAACCCCTCAGCAGCTCTTGCAGTTGCAAACTGAAATTCATTAGCTTGTTGGAAGAATATGAGAGACAAGCCAACCATTGTTGTGGCGTAAAAGAACGATTCATCACTTCCTCAACCAATGTGGTAAAAGACCACAACAAGAGAGAATCTGCCAAGTTTGGCATGGCACCACCATCCAATTCCTCAGCTCCAACCAATGAACCACATGCTAGTGAGACTGTGCCTCCATCTCCTCAACAGGCTGCCAATAGAACGACAAAAGTTGTGCCTGAAGAAAGTGAAAGAGAAACTGTTAATTTTTCTTCTGAAGAAATCGCCAGGGTGACTGCAAGTGTCGTGCCTGAAGAACCTGCCAGGGTGATTGCATCAGTCACGGCTGATGAAACCGCTCCAACCAGTTCCTCGGCAGTGATCGCTTGTATCTACGTTGGTGTTTCCCCGAAGAGGAGAGGATGATGTAGCACAGCAATGGTAGGTATTTCCCTCAGTTATGAAACCAAGGTTATCAATCTAGTAGGAGAACCAAGCAACACTATGTAAACAGTATCTGCACACAAATAACAAATACTTGCAACCCAACGCGTAAGAGGTGTTGTCAATCCCACCTAGGTATTGAGATAGATTCAATTGTATGATATTGGATAAATAGATCTAGCAAAAACACAAAATAAAAAAGAAAGAAAAAGTGCAGCAAGGTATTTTTTTGATTATTAGAATAACAGATCTGCAAACAATATGATAGGAAATAGACCCCGGGGGCGTAGATTTCACTAATGAGTTCTCTCGAGAAAATAGCATACGGTGGGTAAATTTTTTACTGTTGGGTAATTGTTAGAAGAGAAAAAAATTATGACAACATCCAATGCAATGATCATGTATATAGGCATCACGTCCAAGATTAGTAGATTGACTCCTGCCTGCATCTACTACTATTACTCCACACACCGACCACTATGCAACATGCATCTAGTGTATTAAGTTCATGGAGAAACAGAGTAATGCAATAAGAATGATGACATGATGTAGACAAGATCTATTCATGTAGGAATAGACACCATCTTTTTATCCTTAAAGGCAATGATACATGTGTGTCATGTCTCCTTCTGTCACTAAGAATAAGCACCACAAGATCGAACCCATCACAAAGCACCTCTTCCCATTTCAAGAAAAATCAATCTAATTGGCCAAACCAAACCAAAGTTTTAGAGAAGAAATAGAGGCTATAAATATCATGCATATAAGAGTTCAAAGAAGAGTCAAATAATATTCATAGATAGATCTGATCATAAACGCACAATTCATCGGATCCCAACAAACACACTGCAAAAAAGTCATTACATAATAGATCTCCAAGAACATCAAGGAGATCATTGTATTAAGAATCAAAAAAGGAGAAGAAGCCATCTAGCTACTGCCTACGGACCCGTAGGTCTATGGTAAACTACTCACGCATCATCGAAGGAGCGCCAATGAGGATGATGAACCCCTCCATGATCGTTTCCCCCTCCAGCAAGGTGCCGGAATAGGACTCTATATTGGATCTCGTGGTTGTGTAACTTGCGGCAGCTAGAATTTTTTTCCGATGACTCCCCTAGGTTTCTGGAATATTTGGGCATTTATAGAGCCCGTGGGCCCCACTACCCCACCAGGGTGCGCTTGGGGCCTTTGGCGCGCCCTAGTGCCTTGTGGGCCCCACAAGCCTCCCCTCCTACACTTCCTTGGCTCCCATGTTGTCTTATGGGCAGAAAACAATCTCCAAAAAGTTTCGTTGTGTTTGGACTCCGTTTGATATGGATATTCTGTGAAGTAAAAAACAAGAAAAAACAGCAACTGGCACTGGGCCCTATGTCAATAGGTTAGTCCCAAAAATGATATAAAATGAATATAAAACATCCAAGAATAATAATATAACAGCATGGAACAATCAAAAATTGTAGATACATTGGAGATGTATCAAGCGACAGCTCTAGCAACGACTCCATCCTTGAAGCTTATCACCCTTCCTTCTGCATTGGAAGTGAAGAAGACCAAAGCTGCTGAGAGAGAAGCTAAGAAGAGAAAGGCATCAGCTCCTCCTGTGCCTGAATCCTTGAAGAAATTGAAGACGACAACATTGTCTTCAATTGTCATTCCTATTGATGCAATTCCAATCTCATCAGCACCCCCTGCTCGCAATCTTGAAACTCTTCAAAAGGTTCCATATGGGGTGGATTATCAAATCCCTCAGGATGATGATGATGAAGAAGATACTCATTCCGCTGCTACCATAAAGCAAATAGATTAAGAGATTGAGTTTGATAATGATGTATCAATGCCTCATGAACCTGTACAGACTCCCCCACAAGAATCAATGAGTGAAGAAAATAAAGAGGAAGTGGATATTGATGGCAAGACCACTCCTCCAATCCATGATGAATTTTGGGAAGCACCTCACCCAAATTCACCCATCACCACTCCCCTCATCCGAGAGCCTCTGTCGCATGTGCGCACTGAAGAAATACACACTAGCTCCGAAAAACAACAACCATTGCTCCAAAGTATTCCTGATGAAGTTCCAGCTGCAGCAGCTGATGATGTCGCTTATGATGACCGTAATGTTGATGTCATTAATATGTCTCCTCCACGTACAGACTCAATCCCCTCAGTAGACACTGATATAGTTCCAACTACCACAGTTGAGGAAGTGGCTCGAGCTTGCACCGTGACAAATCATAATGATTCAACTGGGTCCCCACGACCAGTGCTTGATGTCAGAACTAAACGACAGAATATTCAACAAGTTCCTGTGTTACCCAAGATTGGCTCAAGCAGCCAAAGTTTGATAGCACCAAATTCTTCGAAGAGAATAATTTCTTTATTGGCGAGTCACCCTATGACTCGGCCAAACTCATGGGTTTGAGGTTCTCGACAAGGACACAGATGAATTTCTATGCCTCATTGCTTTTTGAGGAGAAGAAAGTATTCCCACATCGCCATATTCCTCATGTGGATATGGAGTCAATTCCATGCTTTCGGCCAGTCTCGGTCGTCCTTCATGATGCCAGTCTATTGAATTTCTGCACTGACGTCTGTAACTGGAATGAAGAACTTATTCATCAATTCTATGCAACTTTACACTTTTCTGGCAATGCCGACGACACTAGAACTTGGGCTCTAGACTGGATGAGTGAATACACTCACTTCAAGGCACTGATTGATGAATTACTTCGTAATCTTCCAGTTGATCCACCCCAAGAAGGAGCAAAGAAAAATTATGAAGAACCTAAGCTGCCAAATCATCTGATGCAAGTAATGATGAAGCGAATGGCCGAAGCAAATGCTCCAAAGACAACCTTCCTAGTGAAGGATTTGCTATATGTGCCAAAGACTCTCTATCGCATTCTGGCAAAGACCCTCAGTTCGATCAAAGGCCACTATCGGCGTCCTAGGAATGAGGGTCCCTAGACTTGCCTGCATGCGGCGCGCGGCGTGGCTGGGTTGGCAGGTCTGTACGGCCCATCTTCATCGACAAGGCATTCAAGACCCTCGCGAGGGGCCAAGCCTCGCAAGGCGGACGACGCAAGACCTCCTCAGGAGAGGCCATGCCAGGCAGGCTCGTGAGGGGTGGAGAGATCAAGGTAGGGCAAACCTCGCGAGGTCCTCGTGACGTGAGCCATGACGATCGAGACCAGGCGGGCGCCAGGGCGTGCAGTGTCCTTGTTTCCTCTTTGGTGTCAAGGGGGCAAGCGCAGACGCGGAGTACCATGGCATCATGCAAAGCTTTCCGTATTGGTGCAACAAGTCCAAGACCAGAAGGACGGCAGGACAGAGGTCACCATGGAGCCAAAGACGGCGTCACCACCAGAGCCTTTGGCAGGGGAAGACCACCTTTTGTCAGGATTATTTGTACTAGTTGTCCCCTTTCGAATTGGTCGTTGTTGGCTCCCTTCTAGCTCAATATTTGGGGAGAGGACCAGGGCCTATATAAGTAGAACTAGCCACCATAGTGAGAGAGAGAGAGAGAGAGAGAGAGAGAGAGAAAGAAGGACCTGGGAAGATCCAAGATCATCTCACCCACACTAGTTCAACGAGCACAAGAACACCTCAACCTCAGGAGCCTATTCTTCCCCTTGTAACTGTTCTTCGTCAACCCAAGAGGCAATCCACCACCACCATACTGGAGTAGGGTATTACACCACAACGATGGCCCAAACCAGTATAAATATCATGTCCTTCTGTGCTGTGAGTTCGTTGAGTTCGTCTGTGAGATCTTAGAGAGCTAGGGCGCGGATCGATAGGGAGAAAACCTTCGCGCGCACCCCAGTGTTCGAACCTCAAGGGTTTGTCGGAACCCGTAATCCGACATTTAGCGTGCCAGGTAGGGGTGCGCCGGAGTCTCTTCCCCACCAATCGACCCGTCGACGCTCCGTGGCCCCGATGTCAGGCGACCCAAGGGCCGACTCTGGCCAGTGGGCAACCTGGCCAGCCCGGGCGGCGCCACATTCCCATGAAGACCTCAACCCCGCGCTCCAGGCAGCGCAAGCGCCGCCCAATGCTGCGGGGCGCGGGCGGCGCGGCCAGGCGTCATCCACCCCACTCCACGACAAGCGCGAGCCGCTGCAGGGGCTGCAAGCCACGCTGCAGCAACGGCGCCACACACCCGGCGGGAGCAGGCGAACATGCGGGCCGTGCTCACGGTGGCGCGGGAGTTGCTGCGGTGCCGGCTGATGGTGAGCGGACGCGACGCACTGCTGGAACGTGTCGCTGAGCTGCTGGATGCAGCGGCGTCAAGAGCGTCGCCTTTCTGCTATCTGGTTCCGTCCTGAGCCTCCACTGGACATCACGACGGGCCACGCCGCAACCGCGTGCCCTCAGGTGCGCCCGGGGGCTTCACCAACACCAGGATGACCAACGGCGTCGGAGACCCCGTTGCCCCCGCGTCGCATCTGATGAACATGGGCACGAGCGTGCCCCCCATGGCCCCAGCGAGGCATCGCGCTATCATCCTCAGGACGCCACGCTGGGTCGGGCGACGTCGAGCATGGGGCACTACGGCGCGGTGTTTGGGGTGACAGCCCCATAAGCCTATGTGCCCCGCATGATGGACCAGGAGTACATGCCGGAGGAGGACCCTGGCTCGTTCCTCGAGCCAGGTTTGGAGGAGGAGGCATTGGGAGCTGAAGCCTTCCAAGAGCCGCCGGAGAGCCCCGCCAACCACGCTGTCGACAATAGATACATGGTACAACTAATCCCTCAGGAGCAAGCTTACGCTAACCATGAGTCACAGATGAACCAGGACACGACGCCGAACGGTGTCTCCGGCATGGCGATGCCCGCCCCGACAGGAGAGACTCGCTGGGGGCTGCAAGGAAGGGGTCAGGAGCAAGGCCCCTCCTCGTGTCGCGGGGAGCAAGGCAACACCAGGAGGTAGGCCCTCTGCCGGGGTGGAAACCGCGACCCTTCCCCCGGCAGAGGACCCATGGTCGCCGAGGGCGCCGCTGGCGTCCCCTCTGGCCTCGTTGGGCCGTCCCGGTTTCTGATCATCCCAGCAGTGGTAGGGGGTGGAGCAAGGTAGGGCTCTCGCCTGGCGATATGAAGTAAGGCCAGTACCTGTGAAGCAAGGCCTAGTGCCTGTGAAGATCGCCGCCCATGACACTCTCACGTAATAATGAGTGGGGTTGTAGACGCCCCGGAGTCTCCGAAGAGCCGCCCTCGGTCCTCGGGGCTCCCTCCCACGCCCAATGGCAGCAATTAGCTCCGCGCTGGTGAGAAGACTTCGAAGACTAGGCGCCGGACGCGGCCATTTGCTTTGGATCTCTTTTCTGTAAGCCTGCCTTCTGGATTTGGATTTAAGTTGAAGTCGAATTTTCATTTGATGCGCGCGGGGGGGTGCCTTTTATCATTCAAGTTATTTCTCACAGTCTCGTTCTTGCCTTACTTCGGAGTTCGCGCCGGTCGCTCCCCCCTCGCGAGCCGGGCTGGGCATGAAGCACACGAGCCACACGCATGTTGAGCCGTGGCGGCCGCTCGCTTATCACACGGCCCTCTTGGGCGTGGCGACGAATTCATCAGGAGCTCCTCAAAAATCTGCGATCTCTCGGGCCAGTTTTGGGCTTGTCCAAGCTAATGTAAAACTGCAACCACACCCTTGCCCTGGCGTACTAAAGCTCATGAAGACACGAACTCAATTTAGCACGAAAGGATAAAAGTTGCGATTGTTTACATGAGGGTGTTGGGGAACATAGTAATTTCAAAAAATTTCCTACGCACACGCAAGATCATGGTGATGCACAGCAACAAGAGGGGAGAGTGTTGTCCACGTACCCTCGTAGACCGAAAGCGGAAGCGTTAGCACAATGCGGTTGATGTAGTCGTACATCTTCACGACCCGACCGATCAAGTACCGAACCACGGCACCTCCGAGTTCAGCACACGTTCAGCCCGATGACGTCCCTCAAACTCCGATCCAACCGAGTGTTGAGGGAGAGTTTCGTCAGCACGACGGCGTGGTGACGATGATGATGTTCTACCGACGCACGGCTTCGCCTAAGCACCGCTACAATATTAACGAGGTGGACTATGGTGGAGGGGGGCACCGCACACGGCTAAAAGATCACCTGATCAATTGTTGTGTCTCTAGGGTGCCCCCCTGCCATCGTATATAAAGGAGCAAGGGGGGGGTACGGCCAGCCAGGAGAGAGGGCACGCCAGGAGGAGTCCTACTCCCATCGGGAGTAGGACTCCCCCCCTTTCCTAGTTGAATTAGGACTTGGGAGGGGGAAAGAGGAGGGAGAGAGGAAGGAAGGGGGGGAGGGGGTGCAGCCCCCTCTCCTTGTCCTTTTCGGACTAAGGGGGAGGGGCGCGTGTCCCAGCCCTGGCCGCCTCCCCTCTTCTCCGTAAAGGCCCACTAAGGCCCATTAACCTCCCGGGGGGTTCCGGTAACCTCCCGGTAATCCGGTAAAATCCCGATTTCACCCGGAACACTTCTGATATCCAAACATAGGCTTCCAATATATCAATCTTCATGTATCGACCATTTCGAGACTCCTCGTCATGTCCATGATCACATCCGGGACTCCGAACAACCTTTGGTACATCAAAACATATAAACTCATAATATAACTATCATCGAAACATTAAGCGTGCGGACCCTACGGGTTCGAGAACTATGTAGACATGACCGAGATACGTCTCCGGACAATAACCAATAACAGAACATGGATGCTCATATTGGCTCCCACATATTCTACGAAGATCTTTATCGGTCAGACAGCATAACAACATACGTTGTTCCCTTTGTCATCGGTATGTTACTTGCCCGAGATTCGATCGTCGGTATCACAATACCTAGTTCAATCTCGTTACCAGCAAGTCTCTTTACTCGTTCCGTAATACAACATCCCGCAACCGATCGAATCTCAATACCTAGTTCAATCTCGTTACAGGCAAGTCTCTTTACTCGTTCCGTAATACAACATCCCGCATCTAACTCATTAGTTGCAATGCTTGCAAGGCTTAAGTGGTGTGTATTACTGAGAGGGCCCAGAGATACCTCTCCGACAATTGGAGTGACAAATCCTAATCTCGAAATACGCCAACCCAACAAGTACCTTCGGAGACACATGTAGAGCACCTTTATAATCACCCAGTTACGTTGTGACGTTTGGTAGCACACAAAGTGTTCCTCCGGTAAACGGGAGTTGCATTATCTCATAGTTATAGGAACATTTATAAGTCATGAAGAAAGTAATAGCAACATACTAAACGATCGGGTGCTAAGCTAACGGAATGGGTCAAGTCAATCACATCATTCTCCTAATGATGTGATCCCGTTAATCAAATGACAACTCATGTCAATGGCTAGGAAACATAACCATCCTTGATCAACGAGCTAGTCAAGTAGAGGCGTACGAGTGACACTCTGTTTGTCTATGTATTCACACAAGTATTATGTTTCCGGTTAATACAATTTTAGCATGAATAATAAACATTTATCATGATATAAGGAAATAAATAATAACTTTATTATTGTCTCTAGGGCATATTTCCTTCAGTCTCCCACTTGCACTAGAGTCAATAATCTAGTTCACACCACGATGTGATTTAACACCAATAGTTCACATCACCATGTGATTAACACCCATAGTTCACATCGTCATGTGACCAACACCCAAAGGGTTTACTAGAGTCAATAATCTAGTTCACGTTGCTATGTGATTAACACCCAAAGAGTACTAAGGTGTGATCATGTTTTGTTTGTGAGAGAAGTTTAGTCAACGGGTCTGCCACATTCAGATCCGTATGTATTTTGGAAATTTCTATGTCAACAATGCTCTGGATGGAGCTACTCGAGCTAATTGCTCCCACTTTCAATATGTATCCAGATTGAGACTTAGAGTCATCTAGATAAGTGTCAAAACTTGCATTGACATAACCCTTTACGACGAACCTTTTTGTCACCTCCATAATCGAGAAACATATCCTTATTCCACTAAGGATAATTTTGACCATTGTCCAGTGATCTAGTCCTAGATCACTATTGTACTCCCTTGCCAAAATTAGTGTAGGGTATACAATAGATCTGGTACATAGCATGGAATACTTTATAGAACCTGTGGCTGAGGCATAGGGAATAACTTTCATTCTCTTTCTATCTTCTGCTGTGGTCGGGCTTTGAGTCTTACTCAATTTCACACCTTGTAACACATGCAAGAACTCATTCTTTGACTGTTCCCTTTTGAACTACTTCAAAATCTTGTCAAGGTATGTACTCATTGAAAAAACTTATCAAGCGTTTTGATCTATCTCTATAGATCTTGATGCTCAATATGGAAGCAGCTTCACCGAGGTCTTTCTTTGAAAAACTCCTTTCAAACACTCGTTTATGCTTTGCAGAATAATTCTACATTATTTTTGATCAACAATATGTCATTCACATATACTTATCAGAAATGTTGTAGTGCTCCCACTAAATTTCTTGTAAATACAGGCTTCACCGCAAGTCTGTATAAAACTATATGCTTTGATCAACTCATCAAAGCGTATATTCCATCTCCGAGATGCTTGCACCAGTCCATAGATGGATCGCTGGAGCTTGCACATTTTGTCAACACCTTTAGGATCAACAAAACCTTCTGGTTGCATCATATACAACTCTTCTTTAGTAAATCCATTAAGGAATGCAGTTTTGCTTATCCATTTGCCAGATTTTATAAAATGCGGTAATTGCTAACATGATTCGAACAGACTTAAGCATAGATACGAGTGAGAAACTCTCATCGTAGTCAACACCTTGAGCTTGTCGAATACCTTTTGCAACAATTCTAGCTTTGTAGATAGTAACACTGCTATCAGCGTCTGTCTTCCTCTTGAAGATCCATTTAATCTCAATGGCTCGCCGATCATTGGGCAAGTCAATCAAAGTCCATACTTTGTTCTCATACATGGATCCCATCTCAGATTTCATGGCCTCAAACCATTTCGCGGAATCTGGGCTCATAATCGATTCCTCATAGTTCGTAGGTTCGTCATGGTCAAGTAACATGACCTCCAGAATAGGATTACCATACCAGTCTAGTGTGGATCTCACTCTGGTTGACCTACGAGGCTCGGTAGTAACTTGATTTGAAGTTACATGATCATCATCATTAGCTTCCTCACTAATTGGTATAGGAGTCACATGAACAGATTTCTGTGATGAACTACTTTCCAATAAGGGAGCATGTACAATTACCTCATCAAGTTCTACTTTCCTCCCACTCACTTCTTTCGAGAGAAACTCCTTCTCTATAAAGGATCCATTCTTAGCAACGAATGTCTTGCCTTCGGATCTGTGATAGAAGGTGTACCCAACAGTCTCCTTTGGGTATCCTATGAAGACACATTTTTCTGATTTGGGTTTGCGCTTATCAGGATGAAACTTTTTCACATAAGCATCACAACCCCAAACTTTAAGAAACGACAACTTTGGTTTCTTGCCAAACCATAGTTCATAAGGCATTGTCTCAACAGATTTAGATGGTTCCCTATTTAACGTGAATGCAGCTATCTCTAATGCATAACCCCAAAACGATAGTGGTAAATCGGTAAGATACATCATAGATCGCACTATATCCAATAAAATGTGGTTACGACATTCGGACACACCATTATGCTGTGGTGTTCCAGGCGGCGTGAGTTGTGATACTATTCGCATTATTTCTATTGAAGACCAAACTCGTAACTCAAACATTCTTCTCCACGATCAGATCGTAGAAACTTTATTTTCTTGTTACGATGATTTTCCACTTCACTCTGAAATTCTTTGAACTTTTCAAATGTTTCAGACTTGTGCTTCATTAAGTAGATATACTCATATCTGCTCAAATCATCTATGAAGGTCAGAATATAACGATACCCTCCACGAGCATCAACACTCATTGGACCGCATACATCGGTATGTATTATTTCCAACAAGTCAGTAGCTTGTTCCATTGTTCCGGAGAATGGAGTTTTAGTCATCTTGCCCAAAAGGCAAGGTTCACAAGCATCAAATGATTCATAACCAAGTGATAACAAAAGCCCATCAGCATGGAGTTTCTTCATGCGCTTTACACCAATATGACCTAAACGGTAGTGCCACAAATAAGTTGCACTATCATTATTAACTTTGCTTCTTTTGGCTTCAATATTATGAATATGTGTATCACTACGATCGAGATCCAACAAACCATTTTCATTGGGTGTATTACCATAAAAGGTTTTATTCATGTAAACAGAACAACAATTATTCTCTAACTTAAATGAATAACCATATTGCAATAAACATGATCAAAATCATATTCATGCTCAACGCAAACACCAAATAACACTTATTTAGGTTCAACACTAATCCCGAAAGTATACGGAGTGTGCGATGATGATCATATCAATCATGGAATTCATTCCAACACACATCGTCACCTCGCCCTTAACTAGCTTATGTTCATTCTGCAACTCCCGTTTCGAGTTACTACACTTAGCAACTGAACCAGTATCAAATGCCGAGGGGTTTCTATAATCACTTATAAAGTACACATCAATATCATGTATATCAAATATACCTTTGCTCACTTTGCCATCCTTCTTATCCGCCAAATACTTGGGGCAGTTCTGCTTCCAGTGACCAGTCCCTTTGCAGTAGAAGCACTTAGTCTTAGGCTTAGGTCCAGAGTTGGGCTTCTTCACTTGAGCTTCTCTCTCGGAATGATGAGACCACTGAACCTTGAGAAACTTGATGTTCTGACGTCGAGTGACACGCTCTGCTTGATCAAGGACGCGAACAGGGTACTCTCGATATGTGAGGTTATCTTGGAGATCAAGCGTTTCGTGGTCCACTCCGCGGATGGGATCCGAGAAGCAACGCCTGAGTTGAGAGACGTGGAAGACATCATGAACTCGAGAAAGATGTCGTGGTAGTTCCAACTGGTAGGCAACCTCTCCTCGTTTAGCGACAATGAGAAAGGGACCAATGTAACGAGGAGCCAACTTGCCTTTGATACCGAATCGATGGGTACCCTTCAAAGGGGTAACCCGAAGGTAAGCTTTGTCGCCAATTTCATAAGCCACTTCCTTATGACGACGGTCATACTGGCTCTTTTGACGAGATTGGGCTATTTCCAAATTCTCACGAATGATGCGAACTTGCTCTTCTGCCTCCTGGATCATATCCGGTCCAAAGAATTGTCTTTCACCGGTTTCTGACCAGTTCAAAGGTGTTTGACATCTTTGTCCATACAGAACCTCAAAAGGAGCTTTCTTGAGGCTGGATTGGTTGCTGTTGTTATAAGCAAACTCGGCGAAGGGAATACACTTCTCCCAATCCATACCGAATGAGATAACACAAGCTCTAAGCATGTCTTCAAGAATCTGGTTGACCCTTTCCACCTGACCACTTGATTGAGGGTGGAAAGCGGTACTGAAGGAAAGATGGGTGCCCATGGCAGTTTGGAAACTCTCCCAGAAATGAGAAGTGAAAAGACTACCACGGTCTGAATTGATCTCTAGTGGAACACCATGAAGTGACACTATTCGAGAAATATATAAGTCAGCGAGCTGACTAGCAGTTATACTCTCTCGAACAGGTAGGAAGTGAGCCACTTTGGAAAGATGATCAATGACTATGAAGATAGCGTTATTCCCTTTCTTGGTCCTGGGAAAGCCGGTGATGAAGTCCATACCAACTTTATCCCATTTCCATTCAGGAATAGCTAAAGGTTGAAGAGTGCCAGCAGGCCTTTGATGCTCTGCCTTCATGCGACGACAAACGTCACAGTTAGCAATAAACTGAGCAATTTCTCTCTTCATCCTAGTCCACCAGAACCTCTGGCGTAGGTCCTGATACATCTTAGTACTACCGGGATGAATCGTGAGAGGAGATTCATGCGCCTCCTTAAGGATTAATTGTCGAAGATGTTGATTCTTGGGAACCACCAAGCGACTCTCAAAGAAAACAACACCACGATCATCTATAGAGAAACTACCACCAACTCCCTTGTTAATGTTTCTCTTGATCCGGGAAATTCCCGTATCCTACTTCTGAGTAGAGATGATTTGGTCCACAAGAGTAGGTTTCGCCACCAAGGTAGAAAGGAATCCGTGAGGAGCAAGGTGAAGGTTAAGTTTGCATAATTCCTCATGGAGAAGTGGTTGGCCCTGCTGCAACATGAGATTGTTGCAATAGGACTTACGACTTAGCGCATCAGCCATGACATTCCCCTTGCCTGGGTTATAGGTAATCCCTAAGTCGTAATCTGAGATCAACTCCAACCAACGTCTTTGCCAAAGGTTCAAATCTGGTTGGGTGAAGATATACTTGAGACTCTGGTGATAGGTGTAAATCTCGCAACGTTTACCAAGAAGGTAATGTCGCCAGGTCTTAAGTGCATAGACTACGGCTGCAAGCTCTAGATCATGTGTAGGATAATTCTCCTCATGTGGATGGAACTGTCGAGATGCATAGGCAATATCATGGCGATCTTGCATAAGAATGCAACCTAGTCCCTGTCGTGAGGCATCACAATAGATAACAAAGTCCTTAGTGAAGTCCGGTGGCACAAGTATGGGAGCAGAAGTAAGAAGTCTTTTCAGTTCCTGAAAACTGTGTTCACACTGTGGGGACCACTCAAACCTTTTATCTTTCTTGAGAAGTTCCATGAGAGGTTTGGCCACTTTGGAGAAATTCTCAACAAAGCGGCGACAATAACTGGCTAGACCAAGGAAACTTCTAACTTGCTTAACGGTTTCAGGTGGAGTCCAATCAAGAACGGCCTGAACTCTCTCGGGATTGACAACAATGCCCTTACCAGAGATCACGTGGCCTAGGTAGGTCACTTCTGGCAACCAAAATTCGCACTTGGAGAACTTAGCATAAAGGCGGTGCTCTCTTAGTTTTTCTAGCACAAGTCTAAGATGTTCGGCATGCTCTTCCTCGTTCTTCGAGTAAATAAGGATATCATCGAGGTAAACCACGACAAACTTATCTAAGTACTCCATGAAGATCGAGTTCATCAAGCGGGAGAATGTAGCTGGAGCGTTGGTTAGACCAAAGGACATGACGGTGTACTCGTACTGACCAAAACGAGTGACAAAAGCCGTCTTAGGAATGTCCCCGTTTCTGATCTTGATTTGGTGGTAGCCTAACCTCAAATCCATCTTGGAAAAGACTGAGGATCCAGCAAGCTGATCATACAGGTCGTTGATCCTGGGGAGCGGATACTTGTTCTTTATTGTGACCAAATTAACGGGACGATAATCTACAACCATCCGATCCGTACCATCCTTCTTCTTGACGAAGAGAACGGGGCAAGCCCAAGGAGAAGAACTAGGACGGATGAAACCCTTTTGCAAGGACTCATCGAGTTGTTTCTTAAGCTCGGCTAGTTCTAAGGGTGCCATCTTGTAAGGTCTCCTAGAAATTGGGGCGGTTCCTGGGATAAGATCTATGACAAATTCTACATCTCTATCAGGTGGAATACCTGGCAATTCCTCTGGAAAGACATCCGGAAAGTCACAGACTACTGGGATATCTTCAAGGTCTGGAAGAGGGTTGGCATTAAGAGAATAGAGTTGACGCTTTGCAACTCTAGTGGAGACGGTGACTATCTTGCCAGATGGGTGTGTAAGCTGAACAGACCTTGTGTAACAATCGATCTTGGCATGATGAGCTTTCATCCAGTCCATACCCAAGATGATGTTAATATCTATAGACTTGAGGGCTATAAGTGATGCAAGGAATACAAGTCTGTCAACAAGGATTTCATTACCATGGCTTATTCTGGTAGTTTGCCATCTAGACCCTCGAGTTTGGATTTCAAGTGGAGTTGGCATATCACAAAATGACATGTCGTGCAAACGAGCATAGCCTTCAGAGATGAAGGAGTGAGATGCTCCGGTATCAAACAGAACCGAAGCTGGATGGCAATTGACAAGGAGGGTACCAAGAACAACATCCGGATCATCATGAGTTTCTTTAGCTGAGACGTGATGCACACATCCACGTTCAGTGGGAGCTGACTTGACACTAATCATCTTGCGTGATGGCTTATCACGGCCAACAGACTTCTCAGGCTGGGGTGGAGCATAGTTGGTTTGAGAGCAGTCACGTGCATAGTGTCCTGGCTCTCCGCATGTGAAGCAAGTCCCTGAGGTAGGACGTGGACCCGCTTTGACAAGCGGTCTACCAATAGGCCTAGGTGGAGCATACTGCTGAACTGGGTGAGCCACCACATAAGAGGGCCTCGGTGAGTAACCGGGTGGAAGAGCGGAGTTCGAAACCCAAATCCGGCGCTTCTGCGAAGTAGAACCGGAGGAAGAAACCAAATCACGGGTGTGCTTACGAGACTCCTCGTAAGTGAGCTGAGCTGTCTCTGCATTAATGGCCTTGTTCACAAGAGCCTGGAATGTATTGCAACGGTGCAAGTGGAGATCACGACGCAACTTGGGGTTGAGACCCTTCCGGAACATAGCCTGCTTCTTGGCGTCCGTGGACACTTCTTCTGTAGCATAGCGGGCAAGGTTCTCAAACTCTCTACTGTAAGCATCAACAGCCATCTTACTCTGGGTGAAACTACAAAACTCTTCTCTCTTGCGATCAATGAGAGCCTGAGGAATGTGATGCTCGCGAAAAGCCTCAGTGAAATCTCTCCAGGTGGTTATCTAGCCAGCTGGAAGCATAGCCTCATAGTTCTGCCACCAGATACTAGCAGGACCTTCCAGGTGATAAGTAGCATAGGTGACCTTGTCACTTTCAGCTACGTTCGCAGAACGGAGCTTGTGTGTGATACTACGGAGCCAGTCATCTGCATCGAGTGGCTCGATGGAATGATGAAAGGTAGGTGGGTGCAAGCGAATGAAATCATGAATGGTTACAGACCCTTTGAACTGATGTGCAGTGTTCTCCTCGATACGCGCCAACAAGCGGTTAGACTCACGCTTGTTCCTCTCCATCTCTAACATGAACTCTGCCAACGAAGACTGGTCGGCAGGATCCTCATCCCTACCATCTCCGTGGATCCGGATACGAGCAACAGAACTTCGGTTAACTGACGACATCCTGAAGAACCACCAAGGAAACAAGGATGGATTCAGCATCACCATAAGGATGTAGATTATAGTATGAGAAAAATACAATCTCATGAACTCCTAGGACAATTCCGGCAGCATAACGGCAGTAAAATGCTCAAAATGAAACATCCTGCAAATGAAGGGGTAGCACCATACTCAACATCATTACTCTAGGTTCTGGGATATTACTAAACATGCTACACCGGAGGTACTCAAACTGGGATATGACTCAGATCAACCAAACCTTAGAGACTACGGAGTAGTAACACGTGATCCTGATAGACAGAAGAGAAAGCCTAGTTCCTTAACCCCGTAGGAAAGATAGGATGACTCAGATCAGAAGGCATGAGGTATAAGGAGTAAAAGAGCCTTACGTTCCCTTCCACAATCAATTCCCCTATATAGCTAAAGAATTCCTAGACTCAACTTCGACCAGGTTGGCTTGGAAATCCTACAGGCAGTCAGGCTCTGATACCAAAGCTGTCGGGACCCCGATTCTAAGTCACACCGATCTACCATGTAACACCTCATATCACTTTCCGGCCTCACGCACGGTATCCCCACGGGTGTCGCCTTACCATGGCCCGGGACTGTTTGCGCCTTTTGGCTCACGTATATGATTGTATCGCTAGCATCCATATGACAGAGAACCCGGGCCGACATGGCTAGTCGTGAACCCAAAGCGGCACTAACTCATGAGGATAGGCATACATGAATCACATCGAGCATGTCGGTCATCAACGTGTGAATCCGGGCTGTAGCACTGGGCTAACAGGACTCCAGATGTCACCGTGTGACATTTCCCCGAAGGGACAGACACAGGAATGAAGTGAAACACATGCCGGCCAGTCAAGTGTCCTGAGCAGTAGTGCTGGGCTAGCAGGACTCCGGTGAACCGGGCTGTAGCGGACTACTATGGCTCGAGGAAGCACTAGACTACATTTCCCCATAAGAGAGGCTGCCAAGGATAAACAACCAGATTGTCGGATCCCACACATAGCAATACACGTTACATGTACGCATAACATGCATGTATGTGATGTACAACATGGCATCACAACATAACGCAAACTCATATAGATAAAGGCTCAGAAGAGCCACATAGCATTAAATACAACCAGGGGTCACATGACCCAACATTCAGAGCATACAAGCAACAGAAGCATTACATGTCTGAGTACAGACAACTACAAAAGGAAAAGGCTGGGAAGCCTGACTATCTACAAGACCCTCCCAAGGGTACAAGATCATAGCTGAGGTAACAAGCTACTCGTCGAAGTCCAAGCGGAATTACTAGAAAGACCGAAGTCTCCGCTGCAAAAACATAAATAAAGCAACATGAGTACAAAGGTACTTAGCAAGACTTACATCAGATCCTATCATACATGCATTTGTATCAAGAAGGTAATGTGGGGTTTAGTTGCAGCAAGCCAGCTTTGACTCAGTGGCTATCCTGTTCTACGACTATGAGAAACTTCTTTGAGGTGAGGCAGCGCACACGAGCCCACTAATCACCACATCGATACACTACTATGGATTCATCCTCGTCTCCCTACGAGAAGGCCATCCATAGCACTCACACTTGTCTTGAGCATTTTAGAGTATCCACTTTAAGTTGTCTATGTACCACGTAAGCATCCAAGAAGTCCATAACCGAGGACACGGCTATTCGAATAGATCATGATAACCCTGCAGGGGTGTACCACATCACACACGCTCTCACCACTTATCACCATGTACACGTCATGTATCTCGGCAACCTTCAAGCGGAAGCCTAGCGAGGGTGTCGGCCACGACCTAACTAACCACACAAGACTCTAGTCCAGGTTTATCGCCTATTCTGGTTCCATCCGCAAGGAGATCCGGCCGAGGTTTCGCTCACGGCCCCAAACGATGTGTATAGGGTTCCCGAGCCCACCATCCGGGTGCCACTCGGTACACCGGGCCACGTGTGCCTAGTCTGGCCCAAGTCCACCCTGTCGGGTGCCACTCGGTAGAAAAATAGCACTACCTACAAACACAAGAAACTATTTGCAACTCCTGGACAGAGATCAAGGCGGTTAATAGGTCGAGAGAGCTTGGAGCACCCGGAGCCCAATGTGTGGTAGTAGCTAGTCATTAAGGATGGTCCCAATGAGACAACCCACCATGTACTCCTACATGGCCTCTCACCGCTACCTTTACCAAATCGTGTTCACACGCTTAACTCTCAGCACCAGAACATATCTTAATACTCCAATTCATTCCCGATGAATCAGACCTGACACAACTCTAAGCAATAGCAGGCATGGCATGGTAGGAACACAACATGGCTCAAACAACTCCTACACATGCTAGTGGGTTTTAACTATTTATTGTGGCAATGACAGGTCATGCAGAGGAATGGGTTCAACTACCGCGGCATAAAGTAGCAGTTGAATCGTTGTTGTCCTAATGCAATAAATGAGAGCAGGAGCGAGAGAGTAGGATTGTATCGGAATGAACAGGGGGGTTGCTTGCCTGGTAGATCAACAGAGGAGCAGGACCTATCGAGAAGGAACGGTGTCGGAAATCAATACACAATCATATCCAACATTATGATGCATGAACATGGCATGGGTATGTGTTGTGCTTTGAGCTAATGCATTTAGCATTCTATTTGGAAGAGGTTCATTTGAACCCAAGGTTCAAATGCAACTCTAAATTAACTCTTTATAAATGCCATTTATATGATTCCTCATATACAACATGTATAAGTTGGTTTCTCATGCATGAAAATAGTACATATGGATAGATTGAATTTTTCTGATAATTTTTCATATATAAATTATTTCAATCTGAGCTACGGTTGAATCTCTATGAATTTTTTAAGTTTTGAATATATTTTGGAATTTCCTGATTAATTTTAATACCAGAAAATGATATATTGCGTCAGCACAGCGTCATGCTTGCGTCAGCAAGTCAACAACGCTGACCAAGTCAAACCTGACGTGTGGGGTCCACACGTCAGTGACTCAGTTAGTTAACAGGGGGTTTAATTAGTCTAATTAGGATTAGTGGGCGCCGGGCCCACTGGTCAGTGACTAACTAGGTAACTAACCTAGGTTAATTAGTGTTAATCTAATACTAACTAAATGTCAGGGGGGTGGCCCATGCGTCAGTGACACAAGGGGGGAGGGTCAACCCTGGTCAGCGGGTCAAACCCACCGGCGACTCGACGCTGGCAAGGCCCGAGACGGCGGAGGGCGTCAGAAACGCGTCTCCGGCGACCAAATGGGCCGCGCAGACCATCTCTGAGGAGCTGGTGCTCGTGCGCATCCACTGGTGCCCTCTGTTTCACAGGAGACGGCCTAAATCGACGGCGGCGACCACTTGGGCGGCGGCCGGAGTTCGGCGGGGAGGGGAGAAGGGGCTACGGTGCATGGCAGGAGCAGCAGGTGAGGGTTTTGGGGTCCTGGCATTGCACTGAGCACGATGGTGTGCTCGGTTGTGGCTGGCTCAGCCCCTGGCCACAGTGGCGCCATGGCCGGCGGCGAGGAGCATCTCGGGCTCCTCCAAACGGCGACTACGGCGCGAAAACGAAGAGGAGGAGAGAGGGGTTGCGACGGGGTGCTCACGGGGATCACGCAGAGCAGGCCAGCGGGCTCGGGGAAGGCCCGGAGCGAGCGAGGGGTCGCCGGCGATCTCGTTCGCTAGAGGTTGAAGACGACGACGATTGCGGCATTGCAGGGCCTCCCGCGTCGCTTCGCTGCTCGGGGATGACGTAGTTGACGACGGCGGTGCTCGCAGACACGTTAGGGAGGTGAGGCGATGACGGTGGCCGCGGCAGCACCAATCGGCGGCGACGAGCTTGCTCGGATGCGAGGGAGAGAGATCCAGGAAAGGGGGTGAGAGCGAGGGAGAGTGAGGGGAAGGTCCAGGGTGGCGCGTGGCATCATGCGGGGCATCCAGGCGACGAGGGGGAGAAGCAGGAGGTGGCGGGGAGACGTGGCCACGGCCGGCTGCGTGGTCGCGCGCGCCGGGCGCGTGCCCCTGTCCTTCTGTCGTCGCCAGGAGGACGACGGCTGGCGGTTGGGCCAGTGGGCCGCACCACTGGGCCGGCTGAGGCGCCAGGTAAGCTTTCTGTTTTGTTTTTAGTTTCTGTTTTCTATTTGTTTCAATTTGTTTTGATTTAGTTCAAGCACTAAATCATTTTTGTTTCTTCTGATAATTTTTGCAGGGACTGAAAGAAATATTCTAAAGCCCCTCACAAAATAACAGAATTATTGAAGCATTAAATATATTTATAACATATATTTGCTCCAACTCAAATACAATAAGAATTAAATCAAAAATCCATAAATGGCCAAGAAATATGCTCATCATTTTTGGCAGGGGTTTTCACCTTTATCATAAATCATGAACATTTTCAAAGGGCATTTTGGGGTCTTTGAAAAGATTTAAGTTTGAACCTGGTTGAATTTCATTTGCTGCTAGGGTTTATTATCCCCTATTTCAAGTTTAACTGAAATTAAAACATGATGCAAACATGAAGGGCTAGCCTAGGTCATACCAGAACTAGGGATGTGACAGGGCCGCTTCATCCAACAATACCGCCGAACCAAAGTATGACATGCTGGTAAGCAGTATGACTTATATCGCCCACAACTCACTTGTGTTCTACTCGTGCATATGACATCTACGCATAAAACCAGGCTCGAATGCCACTATTGGGGAACGTAGTAATTTCAAAAAAATTCATACGCACACGCAAGATCATGGTGATGCATACCAATGAGAGGGGAGAGTGTTGTCCACGTACCCGTTTACACTGAAAGCGGAAGCGTTAGCACAATGTGGTTGATGTAGTCGTACGTCTTCACGATCCGACCGATCAAGTACCGAATGCACGGCACCTCCGAGTTCAGCACGCGTTCAGCCCGATGACATCCCTCGAACTCCGGTCCAACCAAGTGTTGAGGGAGAGTTTCATCAGCACGATGGCGTGGTGACGATGGTGATGTTCTACCGATGCAGGGCTTCGCCTAAGCACCGCTACAGTATTATCGAGGTGGACTATGGTGGAAGGGGGCACCGCACACGGCTAAAAGATCAACTGATCAATTGTTGTGTCTCTAGGGTGCCCCCGTACACCCGTATATAAAGGAGCAAGGGGCGTGTGGCCGGCCAAGAGAGAGGGCATGCCAGGAGGAGTCCTACTCCCACCGGGAGTAGGACTCCCCCCCTTTCCTAGTTGGATTAGGACTTGGGAGGGGGAAAGAGGAAGGAAGCGGGGGCACTGCCCCCCTCTCCTTGTTCTACTTGGACTAAGGGGGAGGGGCGCGTGGCCCAGCCCTGGCCGCCTCTCCTCTTCTCCATAAAGGCCCACTAAGGCCCACTAATTTTTCGGGGGGTTCCAGTAACCTCCCGGTAATCCGGTAAAATCCCGATTTCACCCGGAACACTTCCGATATCCAAACATAGGCTTCCAATATATCAATCTTCATGTCTCGACCATTTCGAGACTCCTTGTCATGTCTGTGATCACATACGGGACTCCGAACAACCTTCGCTACATCAAAACATATAAACTCATAATATAACTGTCATCGAAACTTTAAGCGTGCGGACCCTACGGGTTCGAGAACTATGTAGACATGACCGAGACACGTCTCCGGTCAATAAACCAATAGTGGAACCTGGATGCTCATATTGGCTCCCACATATTCTACGAAGATCTTTATCGGTCAGACCGCATAACAACATACGTTGTTCCCTTTGTCATTGGTATGTTACTTGCCCGAGATTCGATCATCGGTATCTCAATACCTAGTTCAATCTCGTTACCGGCAAGTCTCTTTACTCATTCCGCAAATACATCATCCCGCAACTAACTCATTAGTTGCAATGCTTGCAAGGCTTAAGTGACGTGTATTACTGAGAGGGCCTAGAGATACCTCTCCGACAATCGAACTGACAAATCCTAATCTCGAAATACGCCAACCCAACAAGTACCTTCGGAGACACCTATAGAGCACCTTTATAATCACCCAGTTACGTTGTGACATTTGGTAGCACAAAAAGTGTTCCTCCGGTAAACGTGAGCTGCATAATCTCATAGTTATAGGAACATGTATAAGTCATGAAGAAAGCAATAGCAACATACTAAATGATCAGGTGCTAAGCTAACGGAATGGGTCAAGTCAACCACATCATTCTCCTAATGATGTGTTCCCGTTAATCAAATGACAACTCATGTCAATGGCTAGGAAACATAACCATCCTTGATCAACGATCTAGTCAAGTAGAGGCATACTAGTGACACTCTGTTTGTCTATGTATTCACACAAGTATTATGTCTCCGGTTAATACAATTCTAGCATGAATAATAAACATTTATCATGATATAAGGAAATAAATAATAACTTTATTACTGCCTCTAGGGCATATTTCCTTCAGAGGGGCTCCCCCTCTCAAAATGCTCTTATAGTCTTCCAGGGCCATGCCCAAGTTTTTAAAGGATAAATAACAGGGAAACAAGCAATCAGCCGGATACATCGCTTGCCGCATCCCCCATGTCATCTTCAGACCCGCCGCTGGCATCGCTGTCACCATCGTTGGCGTCGCCTCCACCTTCGCCGGTGCCGACGACGCCGTCATCTACCACGTCGCCTTCATCCGCCGCAACCACAACCCCGTCATCGTCGGAAGCGAAGGCCCTAACCCGCGCGTCCACGTGGTCTTCAACCCACCGCGCCAAGTCTCCCCTGATGGCTTCGGGCACGGGAGCGATAGCGGCGTCAAAATCTAAGTCGGGATCAATGTTCCAAAGGTGGCTGAAGACGCAGGAGAACGCGCACCCTAGCAGACTACGACTCCTCTCCTCCTCAAGTTGGCGAGCCCTATTATACCGGGCTTCTAGGTGCGTCACCACATTGGTGAAGAAGGTCAGGTGACTGGCGTAGTCATTCGAGTGAGGAGGTGGTGCATTCTCGTCACAGATGAAGCCCAGGGCGGCATTAGCCCTGCTCCGGAGACCCTGAAGCATGGGGGCGTGCTCACCCTCTAGCGTCCGCCGCTGAAGTACTTCCTCCTTGTTTAGCCGCGCGACGGCCTCGGCGTCATCAACCCGCCTCTGAAGAGAAAGCATCTCGGCCCGGGCGGAGGCCAAGTCCGCCTGCGCCATGACCAGGGCGGCGGCCGTGGCCTCCTCACGCCTCTCCGCCTCATTTGACCCGGGCCGGAGAGCGGTGGTCCTGCCCGCTGCCTCAGTTCCCGCAAGCTTTAGCTTGAAGACATGCTGACCTTCGAGATCTGCGTGAACCTCGGCCACCCAGCGGTCGAGTTCCTCCTGGACTCGGGCCTCGGGAGCCCCGACGGCATCCTCCGCTTGGGCAACTTGACGCTCCCTCGTCTCCAGTTGCTCAAGCTCGAGGCTGCGCTCCATGGCTTCCAGAGCGAACGCCTCCACGCGCTTCCGAGCCTCATCTTCCTTAGTGCCGCGAGGGCGGATTTGCGCGCCTCCACTTGCTTCTCAAGGGACGCACTCCAGGCGTGGAGCTCCCACAAGCGCTTCTCCGCAGCCTTGCGGCGGCAGTCAGCTTCGCGAGCCTCCTCCAGAGCACAGGAGCAGGCCTCACGGGAGGCCTCGACCTTCACGTTTTCTAGCTCGCGCTGGTGGCGCCCGAGGTTGATGGCCACTTTCAGCTTGTGCCACTCCTTCGCCAACCGAAGACCCTCAGCCTCAAGGCGCGCGTCAACACCCTCAAGTTCTTCGCCGCGTCGGTTCATCGCGTCCGACACCTCCTGGAAGAGCTCATGATGAACGATGCTCCGCCTGTGCTCGAACTTGAGCACACGGCCCATCTCGCCCTCCGCCATGGAGGCTGTGGGCAACGCCCGGTGTGGCGCGCCCTCTCTCAGTAGGGGGTTGGGGGCTAGCGCGGCCTCTGGCGCCAGCCGGCCCTTGCGAGGGGCCCGAGCCAAACAAGGCCCGCTGCTTGAAGAAGACCCCGGGGTCGAAGCCAGCCAGCTGCCAACCGTGACCAGGGGGAGCCCTTGGCATGCCTACCACGCTCCAAGCGAGGCCGCGAAGGAAGGACAGCGAAGGTGCGAGCTCGGGGCGCCTTGATGACGGACCAGCTCCCACGGCTGACCCCACATCATGGGCGGCACCCGAACCTGCGACGCTGGAGCTTGGCGGGTGCGACGGGACGAGAGGGAGATGCTTCTCAGGAGATTTCACAGCCTCGGCAAAAGGGGTCCTAAGGGAACAATCGTCAAGAAGGGAAGACGGCTCATAGAAGATCACCGAAATATGGTACTTAGTCGTCGACAGCGATGTACTTTCATCGCTTCAATGGCCCGAAGATACCACTGTCGCTCGGAGATCCTTTCCTTTTATGGAGCTCCTCGAAGTCCATGCAAAGCCGACCAAAGCGCTGAATGTGGCGGCCAGTGCGGGGTGAATCCGGAGAAGTGCTCGGGAGAACGACTTCAGTGGTGCCCGGCTGCGGAGAACAGTTGGGCGCCGTTCCACTGCAACCTCCCGAGGCCTTCGGAGTCTCGGCCTCGGGAGCCACGTGCTGCATCGCCTCAGCAACCGGCGTTCCAGAATCACGGGATCCCGAGGGCGACGCCTCGGGAGCCCCGGGCGGCGTCCGCACCCCAGCACTCGTGTCGCCAGCCTCTGACGACGCTCGTCCACCTGCACCCACATTCGGGGCGAGCCCGGCGCCAGCGATGGGGAAGAGAACCACGCTAGCAGGGTTCTCGCAGGACCCCACCAGGCTGTCCGGACACAGCCCCCACTCGTCAAAGGGAGGCATGCTCCATGCGAATTCAGCCTTGTTCCCGCAGCGGTATAGCAGACAGTCCTTCCTAGGCAAGTCGTCCGGCGAAGGGACACCTGTCAGGACCTTGAGCACCGTTTGTCGTGCCCCAAGGGGGATCCCGGACTCCTGGAACCTCATATGGTCCTGGCTGCTCAGCAAGGTCCACATCGAGCGAGAATGGCGTTGAAGCGGAGCAACCCAACGCTTCATAAACTCCCTCACCATCATCGGCGCGGTCACATCGCAGTCCTTCAACATCCTTAGTCGGAACCAGACAGGAGCAAGATGGGGGTTCGCGAGCCTCCCATGGCCCTAGCCAGAGTGGGGAATGGCAGGCGCTGACAGGGCGTGGAGCAGGGGGCTAAGCACACCAGCGTCGACAAATACCCACCATGTCCGAAACTCGCTCGTAGATGGAGGAAGCTCAAAGTCGACACCCATGCCCGCCGTCGTGGCCACGGCCCGGAAGCTCACGCACCCCGAGCTTTGCCGGGAATTGGTCAGATGCAATGAGAAGAAATGGCGGAGATGGGCCACAGAGGGAGCAATGCCCACCATGGCCTCGCACACAAAGGCGAAGACGGCAAGGAAGGTCACGGATTGGGGGTCGAGATGCAGCATATGGATCTGGTAGTGTTCAAGCACTGCGTTGAAGAAGGCGGAGAAACGGGGAATCAGGCCCGCCCAAAGGGTGTCGATGAAGATTGGGACCTCGGTGACCATCCGAGCGATGCGAGTGCGAGACGCGGGCCAAGCCTCTGTCTCCCCCCACTCGTTGAAGCTGGTGGCGAGCATGAGACGCACCTTGTCCATGGCCTTGTCGTTGAGCACCAAGGATCGGCCAACTGCAGGACCGATAGCTGGAGACGCACTTGGCGGTGACAACGGCTTCTTCTCCTTGTCAGCTAGGTTCGACGCCATGGAGATGAAGCAGGCGTAGTGCCGGTCAGATTGGTGGGGAGGGGCAGAGTCTCGAGGAAGCAGAAGGACTGTGAAAGCAAGGCGAGGACAATGGGAGAATAAATGTGTAGGTTGTGAGGGCCGCGTAGCCAGGCTGATTCAAAGGCAGCGTGGGGAAGCGGAGACGCCCACGTCCAATCAACCGCCATGCGTCAATCGAGGCCGCAGGCTTTGGGGGCCCGCGGCACTCTGTGCTTGACCCTCTAGCTTCGCCTCGAAGCCAAGCCCGAGCGCGCCTTAGGCCCGGGGGCTACTGTCGGCATCCTGGGAATAGGGGTCCCCAGACTTGCCTCCCTGCGGCCCGTGGCATGGCTGGGCTGGCAGGTCTGTACGGCCCATCTTCATCGACAAGGCATTCAAGACCCTTGCGAGGGGCCAAGCCTCGTGAGGTGGATGATGCAAGACCTCCTCGGGAGTGGCCATGCCAGGCAGGCTCGTGAGAGGCAGAGAGATCAAGGCAGGGAAACCTCGCAAGGTCCTCGTGACATGAGCCATGATGATCGAGACCAGGCGGGCGCCAGCGCACGCAGTGTCCTTGTTTCCTCTTTGTGCCAAGGGGGCAAGTGCAGGTGCGGAGTACCGAGGCATCAAGCAAAGGTTTCCATATTGGTGCAACAAGACCAAGACCAGAAGGATGACAGGACGGAGGTCACCATGGAGCCCAAGACGGCGTCACCACCAGAGCCTTTGGCAGGCGAAGACCACCTTTTGTCAGGATAACTTGTACTAGCTGTCCCCTTTCGAATTGGTCGTTGTTGGCTCCCTTCCCACTCAATATTTGGGGAGAGGACCAGGGCCTATAAAAGTAGAACTAGCCACCAAAGTGAGATAGAGAAAGAAGGACCTGGGCAGATCCATGATCATCTCACCCACACTAGTTCACCGAGCACAAGAACACCTCAATCGCAGGAGGCTATTCTTCCCTTTTAACAGTTCTTCATCATCCCAAGAGGCAATCCACCACCACCACACTAGAGTAGGGTATTACACCACAACGGTGGCCCGAACCAGTATAAATCTCGTGTCCTTCTGTGCTGTGAGTTCGTTGAGTTCGTCTGCGAGATCTGAGAGAGCTAGGGCGCGGATTGATAGGGAGAAAACCTTCGTGTGCACCCTAGTGCTTGAACCTCAAGGATTTGCCGGAACTCATAATCCGACAACCACAATTCCAACACTGAAGAAGTTGTCAGAGTTATGAAGAACATGTTGTTTCACATCATTCATGGAACTCTGATCAACATTCATGATTTGTTCCTGAGGACTTTGGTCACTGTCCCTCAGTGTCCTTTTGAATTGAAGCCATACGCACCATGGATTATGAGATTCATCATATCTCGGTCTTCAATCCACTACAAGGCTGATCGTCAAAATCACTTGAGTTATTGGCTGAAGTTGGAATTCTTCAAAGCACACTGACCACAGTACCTGGCAAAGGCAAGAATGTTATTGATGAAGGAATCCATCCCCTTGATGGACAATTCCGTCAACCTATTTCTAGCTCCATTGCTGATGAATATGCAAGCCAACATATTGCAACTAAAGCTTCAATACCACCCTCTTCACCAGAAGCGCCACGTTTCATGACTGACCGTGAGCTACTTATAAGTCTTCATCAAAAACTTGACAAGCATAATCGCTGGGTTACGCGTTAGCTTGTTGCTATCCAAGCCAACATGACAGTGACACGTAACGCAGTGCGCAAAAACCGTACTTTCTTCATGACATATTTGACAGATCATGGGCCACACTATCACATCTCAAATCAGCTGAAGAACTTGCTGCTAAAGACTTTCAAATAAACTTTGACTGGGCTGAACTGCCTAGCGATCCTTATACATAGGAGCCCCCGAGACTCTGGCAGGTTTGAAAAAGAAACCTGGCTAACTATCCATATCATCATAATGGGTTAACCAAGGTGCTTGTTACATAAATGTAGGCCTTCGCGTTAGCGGCGGCAGCCAACGCCGCCGAACTTGCCGAGATGAATCGGAAGCTGAAGCATTCCGATGAAGAGCTCGACCTTGTCCACTAGCGGCTCGACGAGGCACAAGGTTAGTATAAGTGAATTGTGGTTCCTTAGGATTCTTTTGTCAAACAAAGCATCCAGAATTATCCCTAAGTGGGAGGTTGTTTTGCAGCTTCCGCCATGGAGGCCGAGAGCCTCAAGGCCGAACTTCTGCGAGCCAGGACGGAAGCAGCAAAACAAAAGGCAATGGCCGAACAGGCGGCTGCCGATATCGCATTGGTGAAAACCGAATGCGAGAATTGTGGTTCCTTGGGATTCTTTGTCGAACAAAGCATCCGGAATTATACCTAAGTTGGAGGCTGTTTTGCAGCTGCTGCCGCGGAGGTCGAGAGCCTCAAGGCCGAACTGATGTGATCCAGGAAGGAAGCGACAAAACAGAAGGCGACGGCCGAACGAGCGGCTGCCGATCTTGCATTAGTGAAAATCGAACGTGAGAAGCATGAAGCCAGGATGGCCGAAGTAAACAAGATCTCAAGTATGTTGTCACAAAATGTGAGGATTTTGAGCAAAAGAACAAGGAGCATGCCACTTCGCTTGCAAACATGAAGATGGAGATCCAAGAGGAACAATCGGAGACACGTAGCGCTCGGGAGGAGCTCCGGCAAGTGAAGCAAATTGCCAATGGTAAGTAGTACCTATTGCAGAGTGTATTTGGCGGCCAAATATTTAAGTTTCTCACCTAGGTATAGTGTTCCACAGACGCCATTGCAGATCTCCCGAAGAGTGTGGCCGATGCCACAAGGCACTATGCTACCCGGGAGGGTTACGCTGAGCTAAAGTTGTTCTGGGCGCAATTCCAGGCGCCTGAGCACCCTCCCCTCCTCCTGAATCAAATGAAGCAGTTGATGGAGATGCATCAAATGGCGAAACCGGCCATGAAGGACCTTTGTGTCCGGCTATGGCCCTCCAAGCCCGTACCGAGCAGCTACTTCGGTCTAGTGGCAAAGTTGTGTGACGTGTTTGCCCGGATTGATGATGTCAAGCGTTCGATGTGCATTGAGGGGGCTCGGATGGCGTTTGCGAAGACCATGGTGCATTGGCCGAAGATCAAGCCTGTCAAAATGGCAACCAGTCCTCCGCCTGATGGGAAGGGGCATAGGTGCCCAGAGCAGTACTCACCACCTTGATGGACGGAGCTCGGGCCATGGAGGTGTAGTGTTCTAAGGATATATTCCTTGAGTAACTACATTGCAATGTATGAACTTTTGATGAAACCTTTTGAAGGAAATATGCCCTAGAGGTAATAATAAAGTTGTTATTTATATTTCCTTATATCATGATAAATGTTTATTATTCATGCTAGAATTGTATTAATCGGAAACGTAGTACATGTGTCAATACATAGACAAACAGAGTGTCCCTAGTATGCCTCTACTTGACTAGCTCGTTAATCAAAGAAGGTTAAGTTTCCTAACCATAGACTTATGTTGTCATTTGATGAACGGGTTCACATCATTAGAAAATGATGTGATGGACAAGACCCATCCGTTAGCTTAGCATAATGGTCGTTTAGTTTTATTGCTATTGCTTTCTTCGTGACTTATACATATTCCTCTGACTATGAGATTATGAAACTCCCGAATACTTGAGGAACACTTCGTGTGCTATCAAACGTCACAACGTAAATGGGTGATTATAAAGATGCTCTACAGGTGTCTCCGATGGTGTTTGTTGAGTTGGCATAGATCGAGATTAGGATTTGTCACTCCGAGTATCGGAGAGGTATCTCTAGGCCATCTTGGTAATGCACATCACTATAAGCCTTGCAAGCAATGTGACTAATGAGTTAGTTATGGCATGATGCATTACGAAAAGAGTAAAGAGACTTGCCGGTAACCAGATTGAACTAGGTATGATGATATCGATGATCGAATCTCGGGCAAGTAACATACCGATGACAAAGGGAATGATGAATGTTGTTATGTGGTTTGACCGATAAATATGTTCATAGAATATGTAGGAGCCAATATGAGCATCCAGGTTCTGCTATTGGTTATTGATCGGAGATGTGTCTCGGTCATGTCTACATAGTTCTCGAACCCGTAGGGTCCGCACGCTTAATGTTCGCTGACGATTTGTATTATGAGTTATGTGTTTTGGTGACCAAATTTTGTTCGGAGTACTGGATGAGATCACGGACATGAAGAGGAGTCTCGAAATGGTCTAGAGGTAAAGATTGATATATTGGAAGGTTATAGATCGGGGATTTTTCAGAGTACCGGGAGGTTACCGGAACCCCCCGGGAAAGTTATTGGGCCTAATGGGCCATAGTGGAAGAGAGGAGGTAGGCCACATGAGGTGGGGCGTGCCCCCCTTACCCCAATCCAAATTGGACAAGGCGAGGGGCGCGGCCCCCTGATGTCTACTACGCAACTTTATTCTTGTAGACACATGTTGGGCCTCCAAGCGCAGAGTTTTGTAGGACAGTAGCAATTTTCCCTCAAGTGGATGACCTAAGGTTTATCAATCCGTGAGAGGTGTAGGATGAAGATGGTCTCTCTCAAACGACCCTGCAACCAAATACAAGCAATCTCTTGTGTCCCCAACACACCCAATACAATGGCAAATTGTATAGGTGCACTAGTTCGGTGAAGATATGGTGATAAAAGTGTAATATGGATAGTAGATATTGGTTTTTGTAATCTGAAATTACAAAAACAGCAAGGTAACTAATTGCAAATGGGCACAAAAACGGTGTTGCAATGCTTAAAATGAGGCCTAGGGTCTGTACTTTCGCTAGTGCAATTTCTCAACAGTGCTAACATAGTTGGATCATATGTGTAACGCCCCGAGACCGATGTGCCAGGTGTCTTCTAGTTATTCGTTGTCATGTCATTTGCTTGCGTGTTGCATCTTATCATGTCATCATGTGCATTGCATCATCATGTTTTCAAAACTTGCATCCATCCGGGTTCCCCCAGTTCCGTCCGTTGTCCGTTCTGAGCCCAGACACACTTGCACGCGCCCGTGGCATGTCCGAAATATTATTTTATAAGTGGCCAGAAAATATTCTCGGAATGGGATGAAAGTTGGCGTGTGGTCTTATTATAGTGTTGATAGACTACCTGTGAAGTTTCATCGCATTCGGAGTTCGTTTGACGCCCCAACGTTTAACTATAGCGGCAATATAGTCGGTCTAACCTCGGACGTTTTCGGTCTCCGGAAACAGTCGCCGAGCCTCCCTCTCTTCTCTTCTCTCAGCTCGAGGCCTTCTGCATAGTCCACTACCTACCGCTAGGTCCAACGTAACCTCTCTCGTCAGCCCGCGGTACTCCTCGCGCGCGCGTCCAAAAAGTTGTCCCCGACCCGACCCGAGCAGTCGTCCCCGCTGGGTCTGGATCATCCCCTAACATCTACAAAACATCTCCGTTTTTCTTTTTAGTCTCCCTAACCTATTTATTCGCGACCGTCCGATTATGATCGGGGGGACGAGTTAGCCCGTAAACTTCCCCTCTTTTCCTTATATAAAAACTCCCTAGTCTAAATCTGGACAAAACCCTAACTTCTAGGAAGATGTCCCATCGATCCCTCTCGACCGCCGCCACCTTCCAATCCACCTCGTTTTCCCCATCGCTCCAATCAGGATACTCCCCTGCCTTCCCGATCCACCCATCAATCCACCACCCACCGTACCTCTCGGCCCGAACCCCAGGCACAGGCATCCAACGTCGCCTCCAGCCACATGCCCACATCCAGCCGCTCACCCAGAGCAAGCAGCAGCCCCGCCGTCCTCAGACGAGGACCTCCCGTCGCCAGCGACCACCTGTAGCAGGACCAAGCGCCCCTGCCTCTTCCTTCCTCGTCCTTCTCTCCTCCCTCTCTCACCTGCTCTCTCTGTCGTGCAACAGGGAGCCCGGAGGAGTTTTGCGCCGGCCATCCTCGTCCTCCGCGCCTACATCAGCTCGAGGGCAGGATCCCCTCGATCCCGTGCTCTTCATTGATCGCAGCTCTGGATCAGATCGACCTCACCCTTCCTATACCTCCACCGCCCGGATTCACGCTGATCCACGCCTCCCTCCGTCCCCTGCATCGCCTCGCCGCCGGAGCTGCGTCTCCCTATGCCTTCAACCGCGCCGCGCCTCTGCTTTGTTCGAGCAGAGGAGCTCTAATCGCTGCCCTGCTCGTCTCAATTCAGCGAGATCGGGCTAGCCTCCTCGTGCCCGCGTGGGTCGCAACCTCTAGCGAGGCCCAGCGCCAGATCGCAACACGGCCTGCCAGCGCCCAGGCCCACTCCCCCCGGCCTACCTCCCCAGCCGCAGCGCCTAAGGCCCGACCTGCTTCCTTCCAGATCCAGCAAGGCCCAGTCAAGCCCAATGTGAGCAGCTCCCCAGTGCCCCACCTTTTTTTTCTTTCTTCCTGTGGTTGGGCCGGCTAGATTCGGCCCGAGATGTATTTTTTCCCACAGAACGTTTTAGCTAATTTCCTGAGTACTACCCGTTTTGCAGAAACCCCCTTGCACTTCATGCATATCCTAACTAATTAACCGTGCATCGGATTAAAACAATTTATATATGAAATATGCTTAGTTTTTCATCTAGTTTAATATTTTTTCATTTTCATCCATGGTTAAAATGATTAAATTGCTGTTTGTGTAAATTTACTCTTATGACATGCTAAAATGCTTTAATTCATAACTAATTAACCGTAGCTCCGAATTAAATAATCTTTATATGTAAATGGGGTAGAATTTTGCCTAGTTTATCATGGTGGCCTTACTTTGCATGTTTAACAACTCTAAAATATGGTTTAGGGCAGAACAGTACCAAACCTAATATATGCATAGGAGGAGTTTCCGGACTTGTTGTTTTGTTCTTCCGGCCTCATTTAAACTTGCCTAGATTAGATAGTTTCATCTTGTGACACCTCTTGCCATGCTAACAACATTTAATCTTGTTGGGTACATAAACGAGATCGAACTAAATAAGTCATGTGGTGTTTCGTCAATATGCAACGGAGTTGCATGTTGAGCTCCACTTAATTTGTAGGATTGTTTGTGCATTTTGCCATGCCATGCTTCATTAAACCGGACATGCATCATAATTGTTTCTGCATCATGCCATGTCTATGTGTTGGTTGTTTACTATGTTGTTTGCTTCTTTCCCAGTTGCCTTTCCCGTGAGCTTCGGTTCCATTCCGGAGTTGTGAGGATCCGTTCGACTTCGTCTGTGTGTCTTCTTCATGGACTCATTCTTCTTCCTTGCGGGGTCTCAGGCAAGATGACCATACCCTCGAAATCACTTCTATCTTTGCTTGCTAGTTGCTCGCTCTTTTGCTATGCCTATGCTGCGATACCTACCACTTGCTTATCATGCCTCCCATATTGTTGAACCAAGCCTCTAACCCACCTTGTCCTAGCAAACCGTTGTTTGGCTATGTTACCGCTTTGCTCAGCCCCTCTTATAGCATTGTTAGTTGCAGGTGAAGATTGAAGCTTGTTCCATGTTTGGAACATGGATATTCTTGTTGGGATATCACAATATCTCTTATTTAAGTAATGCATCTATATACTTGGTTAAGGGTGGAAGGCTCGGCCTTATCCCTGGTGTTTTGTTCCACTCTTGCCGCCCTAGTTTCCATCATATCGGTGTTATGTTCCCGGATTTTGCGTTCCTTACGCGGTTGGGCTATAATGGAAACCCCTTGACAGTTCGCCTTGAGTAAAACTCCTCCAGCAATGCCCAACATTGGTTTTACCATTCGCCACCTAGCCTTTTCTTTTCCCTTGGGAGTCGCACTCCTGAGGGTCATCATTATTTACCCCCCCCCCCCCGGGATAGTGCTCCTCTAAGTGTTGGTGCAAACTAGAGTCATGTGCAGCGCCCCCTCAGGGAAACTCGAGGTTTGGTTTTAGTTGTATGGAGCGCTCATCTGAGTGTGCCCTGAGAACGAGATATGTGCAGCTCCTATCGGGATTTGTCGGCACATTCGTGTGGTGTTGCTTGATTTGTTTTAACTTGTCGAAGTTGTCTTGTAGAACTGGGATACCGAGTCTGATCGGAATGTCTCGGGAGAAGGTATATCCTTCGTTGACCGTGAGAGCTTGTCATGGGCTAAGTTGGGACTCCCCTGCAGGGATTGAACTTTCGAAAGCCGTGCCCGCGGTTATGGGAAGATGGGAATTTGTTAATGTCCGGTTGTAGAAAACCTGAAGTTGACCTTAATTAAAATATATCAACCGCATGTGTAACCGTGAGGGTCTCTTTTTGGCGGAGTCCGGGAAGTGAACACGGTGTTGGAGTTATGTTTGGACGTAGGTTGTTCTAGGATGACTTCTTGATCATAGTTTGACGACCGTGCTTTTGCCTTCTCTTCTCGCTCTCATTTGTGTATGTTAGCCACCATATATGCAGCTCCACCTCATACCTTTACCTTACCCATAAGCTTAAATAGTCTTGATCGCGAGGGTGCGAGATTGCTGAGTCCCCGTGGCTCACAGATACTTCCAAAACCAGCTTGCAGGTGCCGATGAGTCCATGCAGATGATGCAACCAAGCTCAAGGAGGAGCTCGATGAAGATCTTGTCCTTTGTGTTGTTTCGTACTAGTTGATCAGTAGTGGAGCCCAGTTGGGGTCGATCGGGGACCTTGTCGCTTTTGGGGTTCTCCTTTTATTTTGGTTCCGTAGTCGGACCTTGATTGTATTCGGTTGTTGTAATGCTTTATTCATGTAAGTGTGTGAAGTGGCGATTGTAAGCCAACTATGTATCTCTTTCCCTTATGTATTACATGGGTCGTGTGAAGATTACCTCACTTGCGACATTGCTTTCAATGCGGTTATGCCTCTAAGTCGTGCTTCAACACATGGGAGATATATCCGCATCAAGGACGTTACAAGTTGGTATCAGAGCCCTCCCCGACCTTAGGAGCCCCATTGCTTGATCGAATTAGCGGACGAGTTGAGTCTAGAAAAATGTTTTGAGTCATTTAAGAATTATATATCGGAGAGTTTAGGAATTCTTTTTACTCCCCAATCCCTTCATGCTCTGGTAAGGCATCCTAACATAGAGTTTTGTCTCCTCTCTTCTCAAATTTCACCCAAAAAAAACTAGGATCACGCGGGTATCTTGGAATCGTTCCGATGGATTTGTGACGAGAACATTGTTCTTGGTGCCTCCTGACATTTAGGGGTTGTGGCAGTGTCCCGGGGAGTTGAGCTCCGAGGTGTTGTCGTCATAATTTTATCGTTGCAGTTCTGGAATACCTGAGTTTAGTTTCGCCGACATCGAAAATCTCTTTTATGCAGTTGTTGGTGAGATAACCTCGACGCCACCTAGTACTGGGGCGGGAGTTCGGGAGTATTGCCATAACTCGTATAACGGATGCTTTTCAAAGGTTGAGGTAGATGATTTCCGAAGGTTTCTTGGTTATGTGTTGAAGGATGGATACAGCTGGATGTAAGATTTGCTAGTTTTGGGTGAGATATTATGCTTCCCCTATATCCCCAACACCTGATTGCATAACCGGAAAGTTTCGGGAGTTTATAAGTGGGAATTCAACTAGCTCTTAGGATATCTTTCCGACAGATGTATGATATGAAATTGGGGTTCGACGTCTAGTGGTCCTCCTATTCACGGTTGGTTTTACAGCGGTCTCGTTGTGTCTTAAAGAGTCCTTGGCTATGCCGACTCGGGGACGCTTCGTATGTCATGTGCACTGCCTTGTACATGATGGTGTTGTACGATCGAGCCTGTGTAGGCCCCACCACGAAAACTTCGGACGAAATCTCTATCATATGTTTGTTTCGGCTTATTCTGCAAGCCAATCCTTTGTTTTGTTTTGAGTTGTGGTATTCGAGTTGCTTCAATGTCAAGTGTTTGATTCTATACCTTCCCCAAATGGTGTTCTCATACTCCAATGCAAATACTAATCCTTCTCGATCATCGAGTTTTTCATGTCAATCCTTTTCAACCGGTGTGTTTCTCTTCAAGTGGATCCGATCATTTCAACATCCGCAAGATCAACTCAAGTCTTCTCAATGGTGTTTGCTTCATCCGTTCCAAGTTGTCTTTGTTTTTCCCACCCTCCCACCCTTGTTTTTTTTCAAGGACTCATATTTCTTAATCAAGTATCCATTTTATTGATGGGAAGCTTCTCCATTCCTTTTTCGTCAATATTCTTATCCGGTGATTCGCAAGAAGATGCTATCGAAGCTTCAAGTTCGTCTCTCGTCACTCATTTTCTTCTCCGGTGGATTTAATTCAAGCTTTGGTATTGAGCATACTCCTTTTCTTTTTGCCCAATGCCTACTTATGCCGGTGCACCTCTTAATCTTCCCCGCTTGCTATTCTTTTGTTCCGGAGTGCTAAAGATTTCTCAGAAGATTCGTGTTTCCACTCTTAATCCGTTCAAGCTATTTTGAGGATGTTATCTCATTCAAGCCTTTTAATTCAACCGGTGCAATCTCTCTTTTAATCATTTCAACGGTGTTTCTTTTGTATGGGCCCTAACCCACAGGTCTTTTTCTAGGATCTTACCTGACTCTTCTTATTTTCCCGGAGCTATCCTAAATTCTTTTTGAAGTTTGGATGTAAGAATGAGTTATCATTAGTCAAATGCCTTCTCCATGATCGTTTTCAAATTCTTTTCATTGTTGGCTCTACCTCTTTGCTTTTCATTCTCCCGGAGTATCTCAACAATTCTTGGTGGTGTTTCTCCTCGTCATTCTCGGATTTCGAAGATCGAAGAAGAGTTTTTCCTCCATATCTTATATATTCTCTCAAAGATTCATGGTTCTAGAGTGATGCTATCCTCTCATAATTGTTTTGATCGTGAGAATTCTTTTCACCCATCCGGAGCAATTCAAGATTCTTTTCAGTTTGTTTCTCCGGAGCCCATCATCTCAGAATTTATTCATTCTCAGCTTTCAGCGATGGTTCTCCAAATCTTACCGGTGCTTCGTTCAAGTGATCTCTAATCAGTTCGTGATCACTTTGTTCTCATGTATCTAGATTCTCTCGGGCATCTTCCTTCATTTGCAAATTCTTCCCGGTGATTCGTTATCTTTTATTCGTTCTTTTTCAATTCTTATGGTGGTTCGTTCAAGATTCTTCTTAAATTGTTATCATATCAATTCATTTGTTGTTTTCAATTCTACCGGTGGTTCGTTGAAGATTTTCCCAAGTTTGTGCTATATCTATCTTAATCCTTTCTACGAGAATAAGTAGTGTGCAAAATCCGTTGCTTGTCATTAATCTAAATTGGCGAAGGATAAGCGTAACATAATTCTTATTCTTGTTTCTTCATAGTGATTAATTCCTTACTCCGGAGGTCCATCAAATTCCTGAATTCAATTGTTTCATCTTCTCTTTTTCCTGGAGTTCCAAGTTCTCTCAATTATTTCACCATGGAGATTCATCTAAATCGGTACAAGGATTCACCTTGTGTTTTTCAACTTCTCTTTCCTTCCGTTTGATCATTCTTTTGTTTAACGGAGTTCTTCGTGAAGGTTCTCCACGATGGTTCATCAAGGATTTAATTCCTTCTCGAAGTGTTCATCAAGATTCTTTTCAGAGGAGCTCAAGTATTCTTCTTCGTGCAATCCGGAGTGCAATTCTTTCTACCATATTATTGGAGGTGGTATTATGTCATTTTTGATAATTTGAGTTCATGTTTCATGATACACATGTTGTTAAGAATGAGGTATTTAAAATCCATCAACCTCTTCGTTGGAGTTATCTTGTGTCATGTTTCACCTAAAGCCTTCCCTACGGTTTGTTGCTTTATGGTGCTTATAAATGACCCAAGTTCTTCATCTATCCTCCCGGTGAAACAGTTTCTCATCTCCGTGTTCATATCAATCCAAATCTTTTAGTTTCGTTAGTGGTGGAATTTCTCCTCATAGTTTTGGGGATGTCTTTCATAAGTCCACATCAAGCTTACTCTTTTCGTTGTTGGTTTTCCAACAACTCCGTTCGACCCTTCTCCTAAGGATACCTTTTCAAGCTCTTTTGTCGCAGAAGTTGGCGTTTTCTTCTACATTCGTTTAGCTCAATTATCTATCTTCTATTCTTTCTTCCGGAGGCTTTGTGATGTTGCTCTTTTCAGTCATCATCTTGATTTATGAAGATCATGATCTTTTCTTTGCTTATCCTTTTAATCGGAGTGTTGTGCCCTTTTGCTCAAGTTCTTTTCGCCTTATCAACCATTGCATCTCTTTTCTACCGGAGTGCTGTCAAAATTTGTTCTTATTACTCTTCCCTACCGGAGTGCTTTCAACCTTGTTCTTCCTCGTTCCTCTTTCCTAACGGAGTGTTTTGAACTTCGTTCATCTCCGTTGTGTTCTTTTCTCGAAATGGCTTAACCGTTGCAAGGTTCTTTGGGTCTCACTCATTTGTCAAAGAAGCAACTTAGCCTTCTCTTCTCGCTCTCATTTGCGTATGTTAGCCACCATATATGCTAGTCGCTTGCTGCAGCTCCACCTCATACCTTTACCTTACCCATAAGCTTAAATAGTCTTGATCGCGAGGGTGCGAGATTGCCGAGTCCCCGTGGCTCACAGATACTTCCAAAACCAGCTTGCAGGTGCCGATGAGTCCGTGCAGATGACGCAACCAAGCTCAAGGAGGAGCTCGATGAAGATCTTGTCCTTTGTGTTGTTTCATTCTAGTTGTTCAGTAGTGGAGCCCAGTTGGGGTCGATCAGGGACCTTGTCGCTTTTGGGGTTCTCCTTTTATTTTGGTTCCGTAGTCGGACCTTGATTGTATTTGGTTGTTGTAATGCTTTATTCACGTAAGTGTGTGAAGCCAACTATTTATCTCTTTCCCTTATGTATTACATGGGTCGTGTGAAGATTACCTCACTTGCGACATTGCTTTCGATGCGGTTATGCCTCTAAGTCATGCTTCGACACGTGGGAGATATATCCGCATCGAGGGCGTTACAATATGATTATCCCTCAAAGTACAATAAAGAATCACTCCTGATTTCCTATTAGCGGATAACCAAAGATAGGAGTTGTTTGTAGGGTACGAAACCATCTCAAAGCTATTCTTTCCGTTCGATCTATTCAAGAGTTCGTACTAGAATAACACCAAAGCAAATTCATATTCATAATATTCGATCCACACAAAGAACTACAAAGAGACCCCAAGGTTTTCGTCGGAGAAAAACATGCATCAACCCCTATGCATAGATTACCCCAATATCACCGCGGGAATCCGCGAGTTGAACGCCAAGACACATATCAAGTGAATCAATATGATACCCCAATTGTCACTTCAAGTATTCATATGACAAGATATATATCATGTGTTCTCATCTCTGAATATTCAAAGGGTAAAGATTCAATTCATCACAACAAGAGTATAGAGGGGAGAAACATCATATGATCCGACTATATTAACAAAGCCCATGATATGGATCACGAGAGAGAGAGAGATTAAACACATAGCTACTGGTAGAAACCCTCAGCCCCGAGGGTGGACTACTCCCTCCTCATCGTGGTGGCCGTCGGGACGATGAAGATGGCCACCGGAGATGATTCCCCCCTCCGGCAGGGTGCCAAAATGGGTCTAGATTGGTTTTTGGTGGCTACGGAGCCCTGCAGCGGCGGAACTTCTGATCTAGGTTAACCCGAGGGGTTTCGGAATATTTGAGAATTTATAGTGCAAAGAGGGGGTGCGGGAGGCCACCGAGGTGGGCACAACCCACCTGGGCGCGCCAGGTGGGCCTGGCGTGCCCTGGTTGGTTGTGACCCCCTCGGGGCACCCCCAGGTGTTGCTTTGGCCCAATGGGTTCCTTCTGGTCCATAAAAAATCTACAAAAAGTTTCATGGTGTTTGGACTCCATTTGATATTGATTTTCTATGATGTAAAAAACAAACACAAAACAACAACTGGCACTGGGCACTGGGTCAATAGGTTAGTCCAAAAAATGATATAAAGTTGCTATAAAATGATTATAAAACATCCAAGAATGATAATAAAACAGCATGAATACTTCATAAATTATAGATATGTTGGAGACGTATCAGCATCCCCAAGCTTAGTTCCTACTCGTCCTCGAGTAGGTAAATGATAATAGAAATAATTTATGAAGTGTGAATGCTAGCAAAGTGCATAAGTTTGATAAATGATAATTTCAATCACTTTTCCAAGCATCATAACAGCAATTCTTTCTTATAAAACTTCTCATGTTATTGTGGAAATCCATTCACATGTTAAGGTTCAAACAATGAATTCTCTTGAAACCCAACAACCTATGTTCTCAGTCACCAAGCAATTACAATTCAACTTATTCAACAGAGTTTAAGTAAGAGCTCCACATACTCAACTATCATATAGTCTTCTATGATTGATAACACTCACCTTATACACATGAGCAAAACGTTTCAACCAGACACAGAAAAAGATAGGGGCTTATTGTTTTGCCTCCCAACGCATTCACCTCAAGGGTGATGTCAACAATAATAACTCATGCTACCCATAATAAATCATGCAAAACGTTTAAGGGTTTTGGATGCACAAGTAGTATATCTACTTGGTGCGGAATTTTTGGCTAGCAAAGATGGGGGGCAAGCACCACATGTTGAAGGATCTATGACAATATGACTTCTATGTGAATATGAGCAAACATAAATCATTACGTTGTCTTCCTTGTCCAACGTCAACAATTTTGGCATATAATATTTTGATGGGGGCTCACAATCACAAAATATTTCCATGATAGTGTATTTGCATGTGAAAGTTCTCTTCCTTATACTAATTATTCGTGAATTGCTTGTATGACCAAAATTGTGATTGTCAAGCCTCAAAAGGTTTCATTTTCTAAACCCAATGTGAAGCTACCACTAGGGAAGATATGATTTCAACTTCATGAGATTCAATTTATTCAACAATTTACTCATAGGATATAAGTGAAGCACAAGAGTAAATGACAAGCTACTCCAAAAAGATGTAAGTGAAGATCAAATGAGTAGTTAAGTAAATAGATAGCTATGTGTGGACTCTCTCTTATTTAAAACTTTCAGATCTAAGTATTTTATTAAAATATCAAGCAAAACAAAAATAAAATGACATTCTAAGAATAGCACAACTCATGTGAAGAAGCAAAAATTTAGGCTCAACCGATACTAACCGACAATTGTTGAAGAAGAAAGATGAGATGCCTACTGGGGCATCCCCAAGCTTAGATTCTTGAGACTTCTTGAAATATTATCTTGGGATGCCTTGGGAATCCCCAAGCTTGAGCTTTTGTGTCTCCTTAATTCCTCTCATATCACGGTTTTCCTAAATCTCAAAAGCTTCATCCACACAAAAACTCAACAAGAACTCGTGAGATAAGTTAGTGTAAACCAATGCAAAAACCTTATCATACTCTACTATAGTAAATCACAAAAATTATTATTTAACATTGCATACTAAATGCCTCGGCATATTTAACACTCCTATCCTCAAATAGAATCATTAAACAAGCAAACATATGCAAACAATGCAAACATAACAGTAATCTGCCAAAACAGTACAGTCTGTAAATAATGAAAGAGTATCAATACTTACCTAACTCCAAACATTATGAAATTCTACCACACTGTAAAAAATTTATCATATCTTATTATTCAATAAGTTTCAACATTTTATCACATTCTGACTTTCCTCAGGGATTCTTGCAACATCGATAAACTTTCTGTTTTCAAACAGCAACATGTATACTTGCAGAATAAGCATGGCAAAGGCTAACATTGCCAATTTTATTGAAGTAAAAGATGAAATTTTTTATTATAAATAATTGCAAGAAAATTCCTAAAAAAATAAATTGATGCTCCAAGCAAAACACATATCATGTGACGAACGAAAACATAGCTCCAAGTGAGGTTACCGATAATGTTGGAGACGAAAGAGGGGATGCCTTCCGGGACATCCCCAAGCTTAGTTGCTTGGATCTTCCTTTGATATTATCTTGGTGTGCCTTGGGCATCCCCAATCTTAGGTTCTTTTCACTCCTTATTCTCCTCATATCGTCATCTCACCCAAAACTTGAAAACTTCAATCACACAAAACTTAACGGAACCTTGTGAGATAGGTTAGTATGATAAAGAGCAAACCATTTCACTTTGGTACTGTCAAAGACAAGATTCATAATTGCCTCCACACAATGACTACTGTATAATATCATTTTCACAATTTATATTGAGAAATATAAGCCATAGAAACTAGAAAACAAGCAAACTATGCATTGAAAACAGAATCTGTCAAAAACAGAACAGTCTGTAGTAATATGGATAACCACCATACTTCTGCTACTCCAAAAAATATGAAAAAAATTATTAACACGTGATAAATTTGTATATAGAACTTCTGCAAAAATAACCAACTCAATAGCACCTTCTGTTAAAAATGATACTCATTTTCGAGAGCGCAAAAGTTTCTGTTTTTCAACAGAGTCAAATCAACTATCACCCAACATGATCCCAAAGGCTTTACTTGGCACTTTATCGAAACAAAAGCTGTAAAACATGATTAATACTGTAGCATAATCATGTGAACACACAAAAATAGTAGGTAAAAGTGTTGGGTTTCCTCCAAATAAGCACTTTTCTTTAATGCCTTTGAAGCTAGGCATGATGATTCAATGATGCTCACATAGAAGATAAGAATTGAAGCACAAAGACAACATCATGCATCATAAGTTCCTCTCTCATAATAATTTTCAGTAGCATCATGATTAAATTCATCAATATAACCATTACATAAAGCATTCTCTTCATGATCCACAAGCATATAAAATTTATTACTCTCTATGGCATACATGTCATCATAATAATTATCATAGAAAGCAACTTTATTGCCATAGTCAGTTGAAACCTCTTCCAAAATAGTAGATGTATCACTAAATAATGTCATGACCTCTCCAAATCCACTTTCATCAATATTGTAATGATATTCAACACCCTCCAAAATAGTGGGATCACTACTACCTAGAGTTGACACTCTTCCAAACCCACTTTTATAAATGTAATCATCATAAATAGGAGGCGTGCTATCATCAAAATAAGTTTGATCATTCAAAGTAGGGGGGCTAATAAAATCATCTTCATTAAACATAGCCTCCCCAAGCTTGGGACAAACATTAATTGCAGCAAATAAATTGTCAAACATGTCATTCTCATCAAACATAGCATCCCCAAGCTTGTGGCTTGGCATATCATAAGCATAATCATTCTCATCATTAATAGTATGAATAGCACCAACGGTATAACAATTGTTATCATCATAATTTCCCAAGTTGGTACCAAAAAGATTCCCAATATTATAAGAAGTATCATTATCTTCCCAATAATAATCATCACAACAAGCAATAGGCATAGCAAAATCATCAAGTGCATCAGCTTCCACAATTATTTTTGATTCATTTTCATGAGGCACAACAATAATAGGAGCAACATTATTTGGGAGAGATACCTTTTTACCTCTCTTCTTTCTTCTTTTCTTCTTCTTCACCACATCACATGTCGGTTTAATCAATCTTTTCAAGCTTCTTATTGATGAGATTGGTTGGATAGGAAGCTCCTCCTCATTACCTAATGCATCATAATAAACACTAGGAGGGTTTTGGGAAATATTTTCCCTTTCCTTAGTACTCTCTTCATATTCTATTTGTTCTCTCGACTTTAGATAGTTGGAAATATAAGGATTCTCAATGCAATTTACCGCACAAAACATATAAATTTCCTCTAGATAAAAATCAAGAAATCTCTCGAGATTAAATTTTGGAATAATCAAGAAATCTCTCGAGATTAAATTTTGGAATACCCTTAGTTATACGTTTCATATCTTCATACCCCAAAAGAAGACTAAGCTCTTTATGATGCTCAAGGGTAATCAGGTTATCACAACTTTTGGACACTATTTGATCATGAAAGAATTTGCATTGGAAATTTAAATAACCATGTTCATTGCAAAGTTCACAAGGATGGCGAAAAAAATTAAATCTTTCAGCGCAATCATCTAGCCTCTCGCAACTTTCTCATTTATAAATATTTATGCTTCATACAAAATCTATCTTCCCTTTTTGGTGTGCAAATGCATTCCCAATTTACTCTGCAAAAATTGACATGCTTATAAGAAACATTTTTCTCATGACTAGTGCAACCATCATTAGCGTTTTGGATATTCAAAGAATCCATACTAACAACATTGCAATCATGCTAATCTTTCAAATAATTTGTGCCAAGCATTTTATTGACTTCTTCTTCTAACAATTGAGCACAATTTTCCGAACCATCATTTTCAAGAAAGACATTATAAAGAAGATGATGCAAACCAAATTCCATTTTTTTACATTTCTATTTATAAACCAAACTAATGATAAACAAGAAACTAAAAGAATCGATTGCAAGATCTAAATATATACCTTCAAGCACTCACCTCCCCGGCAACAGCGCCAGAAAAGAGCTTGATGTCTACTATGCAACTTTATTCTTGTAGACACGTGTTGGGCTTCCAAGTGAAGAGTTTTGTAGCACAGTAGCAATTTTCCCTCAAGTGGATGACCTAAGGTTTATCAATCCATGAGAGGTGTAGGATGAAGATGGTGTCTCTCAAACGACCCTGCAACCAAATACAAGCAATATCTTGTGTCCCCAACACACCCAATACAACGGCAAATTTATAGGTGCACTAGTTCGGCGAAGAGATGGTGATAAAAGTGTAATATGGATAGTAGATATTGGTTTTTGTAATCTGAAATTATAAAAACAGCAAGGTAACTAATTGTAAACGGGCACAAAAACGGTGTTCCAATGCTTAAAAATGAGGCCTAGGGTCCGTACTTTCGCTGATGCAATTTCCCAATAGTGCTAACATAGTTGGATGATATGATTATCCCTCAAAGTACAATAAACAATCACTCCCAAGTTCCTATTAGCAGATAACAAAAGATAGGAATTGTTTGTAGGGTACGAAACCATCTCAAAGCTATTCTTTCCGTTCGATCTATTCAAGAGTTCGTACTAGAATAACACCAAAGCAAATTCATATTCATAATACTCGATCCACACAAAGAACTACAAAGAGACCCAAGGTTTCTGTCGGAAAAAAACGTGCATCAACCGCTATGCATAGATTACCCCAATATCACCGCGGGAATCCGCGAGTTGAACGCCAAGACACATATCAAGTGAATCAATCTGATACCCCAATTGTCACTTCAAGTATTCATATTGCAAGATATATATCATGTGTTCTCATCTCTGAATATTCAATCCGATAAGACAAAAATTCAAAGGGTAAAGATTCAATTCATCACAACAAGATTATAGAGGGGAGAAACATCATATGATCCGACTATATTAACAACGCCCATGATATGGATCACGAGAGAGAGAGAGAGATTAAACACATAGCTACTGGTAGAAACCCTCAGCCACGAGGGTGGACTACTCCCTCCTCATTGTGGTGGCCGCCGGGATGATGAAGATGGCCACCAGAGATGATTCCCCCCTTCGGCAGGGTGCCGGAACGGGTCTATATTGGTTTTCGGTGGCTACGGAGCCCTGCGGCGGCGGAACTTCTGATCTACGTTAACCGCAAGGGGTTTCGAAATATTTGGGAATTTATAGTGCAAAGAGGGGGTGCGGGAGGCCACCGAGGTGGGCACAACCCACATGGACGCGCCAGGTGGGCCTGGTGCGTGCACCCTGGTGGGTTGTGCCCCCTCGGGGCACCCCCCAGGTGCTGCTCTGGCCCAATGGGTTCCTTCTGGTCCATCAAAAGTCCACAAAAAGTTTTGCGGTGTTTGGACTCCGTTTGATATTGATTTTCTGCGATGTAAAAAACAAGCAAAAAACAACAACTGGCACTAGGCACTGGGTCAATAGGTTAGTCCCAAAAATGATATAAAGTTGCTATAAAATGATTGTATAACATCCAAGAATGATAATAAAACAACATGAATACTTCATAAATTATAGATACATTGGAGACGTATCACCCCCCTCTTTCCTTCTACCTCTCTCTCCTTTCCCCTTTCCCCCTCTCAGTTGGAAGGTAGGGGGGGCGAACCCTAGGTTTGGAGTCCTAGTAGGACTCCCCCCTTAGCGCCCCCCCCCCTTGGCCGGCCCAATCCTCCCCCCTCCTTTATATACGTGGGCAGGGGCACCCCAAAGCATAACAGACAATCTCTTAGCCGTGTGAGGTGCCCCCCTCCACAGTTTAACACCTCGGTCATATCATCGTAGTGCTTAGGCGAAGCCCTGCGCCGGTAACTTCATCATCATTATTTCCACACCGTCGTGCTGATGGAACTCTACCTCATCCTCAACTGGATCAAGAGCTCAAGGGATGTCATCGTGCTGAACATGTGCTGAACACGGAGGTGCCATACATTTGGTACATGGATCGGTTGGATCGTGAAGACGTTCGACTACATCAACTGTGTTACTAAACGCTTCCGCTTTCGGTCTACGAGCGTACGTGGACACACTCTCCCGTCTTGTTGCTATGCTTCTCCTAGATAGATCTTGCGTGATCGTAGGAATTTTTTAAATTACTACGTTCCCCAACAGTGGTATTAGAGCCAGGTTTATGCGTAGATGATATTCACGAGTAGAACACAATGAGTTGTGGGCAATAATAGTCATACTGCTTACCACCAACTGGAGGCCGCCAAGAAGGAGCTGGAGACGAAGGTGGCGCAGCTGGAGGCCGATCACAAGGCGAGCGGTGACGAGCTTGCCACGCTCAGGATTGAGCGGGAGAAGGACGCCCACAGCCATTCGGAGCTGCAGACCCGCCTCACCGAGAAGGGTAAGGAGCTTGACGCCGCCAAGGATTCCAATGCAGATCTTGAGTCGAAGCTGATCGCTTTGACCAAGATGCTGGACGGCACCAAGGAGGAGGAGACGGCCCTGAAGGAGGAGATCAAGGCCGGCAAGGCGCTGCTGGCGAGTGCTGCCGCCACCCAGAGCACATTCCGGGAGAATGTGGAGCACTGGACGGAGGGTCTCGTGGATGTTGCCGGAGATATTGACAGGGAGTTGGCGCAGCTGGGGATGGAGGATCTCGGGTATCCCTCCGACAAGAACCTCCAACCCAGCGCCAAGCTCACCGCATTCTTCAAAGGCGTGGCGACGGCACTCCGGCGACTCCGGGAGAGCATTCCGAAGCAGCTGGCCGACGAGTCACGCAAGATCTGCACGGGAGCTCTTCAGAAGGTGCTGGTGAAGGTGGCCTTCCACAACCCGGGCCTCAACCTCACCAACGTCCTCAGGTCCTTGCCGCCGGATGCTGATCTGGAGGCGCTCAAGACCCTTGTCGCACCCATTGTGGACAAGGTGAGCGGGATCAAGAGAGTCGAGGGCGACCGCGTAGACTAGGCCGCCTGTTTTCTTCTTTTCTTGTCGCTGCTAGTCATGTTACGAGAACAATCTGTTAGAGCTGCAACAAGCTATCTTGTAATATAACTTTATTTCGGGTAATGATTGCAATGTTATTTCCTCTACTTGATTCCTTCCTTTGTATGTTTTTGCCCTACGCTTTAAGGGAACTTGCCGGCGCAGGCACCTTTGCCGCGAGCGCTGAGTGCGAGACGTCAGCAGCCTGCTGGCGATGCCGCTACCGACAAGAAACCTTGTCGCAGCTAGTCGCAGCTCACTTAAGTTGTTTGCGGACTCGAAACAATAGTAAGGGCGCAACTAGTTATGAGTTGGTTCCTCTGCGCACAGGTTTTCCATACAAAGTATGGTCGTTCAAGGAAGATAACTTAAAAATTTAAAAAATCTGACTACTCAAACTTTGGTAACTTATCTTTTCTGTTGTTCGCTTCCCGGCAAGGCGAAACTTCTTTGAACGACGCCTGGTCCACACCATTATCTTCTCCTTCCCCCCGGCAAACTTGTGGGCGAGGGAACCTTCCTTTTCTTGAGAAAAAAGAAAGAGGAGAAATATAAAGATATGGAGCCTTATGGCTCATTGTTGCTTACCGGGGGTAAGTGCTGCACAAGGTGTCAGATAACACATGCAAATAAAAAAGCATGAAATCAACAAGGTGTGCTGAGCACATAAGCTTTATGCACGAGGTCTGCGCCCGGCTTTGTACAAAGGATTACATGCAACAGCGGCAAGACTTGTACAAAAGGTGGTTGCCGGAACGGGTTCCGGCAACCGCGCCCTACGGGTAAAACTTACGAAGATGCTCAATGTTCCAGGAGTTGCTCACTGGGATGCCATCTTCGGTCTCAAGGCGGACAGCGCCAGGCCTAGTGACTCGTTTCACCCGGTAAGGGCCTTCCCACTTCGGCGTCAACTTGTTGGAATTCTTGGCGGACTGAACGCGCCGAAGAACAAGGTCGCCTTCCTCAAGACTTCTGGCGTTAACTTTGCGGCTATGGTAGCGGCGCAAAGCTTGCTGGTAGCGAGCAGCTCGCACAGCAGCCTGAAGACGGTCTTCCTCAAGGAGCAGCGCGTCATCTTGTCGCAGCTGCTCTTGCTCAAGCTCGTCATAAGCGAGCACTCGAGGCGACCCGTATACGAGTTCCGTGGGGAGAACTGCCTTTGCTCCATAGACTAGAGAAAAAGGTGTCTGGCTAGTGGCTCGATTTGGCGTCGTCCTGATCGACCAAAGAACCACCGGCAGCTCCTCGATCCAGTTTCTTCCGCACTTGTGCAGCCTGTCGAAAGTCCTGGTCTTGAGCCCACGCAGCACTTCAGCATTTGCCCTCTCCGCTTGACCGTTGCTTCTCGGGTGAGCAACAGAAGCGAAGCAGACCTTGGCACCATGATCTTGGACGTACTACATGAAGGTGCGGCTCGTAAATTGCGTACCGTTGTCGGTGATTATCCTGTTAGGGATCCCAAAACGGCAAACAATCGACCTGAAGAACTTGACCGCTGACTGTGCTGTCACCTTCCTCACTGGTTCCACTTCCGGCCACTTTGTGAACTTGTCAATTGCAACGTACAAGTATTCAAAGCCCCCGACTGCTCGGGGAAAGGGGCCGAGGATGTCGAGCCCCCAGACCGAAAATGGCCAGGATAAAGGGATCGTCTGGAGAGCTTGAGCTGGCTGGTGTATCTGCTTGGAATGGAACTGGCACGCTTCACACTTGGTTACTTGTGCAGTTGCATCCTGGAGGGCTGTCAGCCAGAAGAAACCTTGCCGGAATGCCTTGCCGACAAGTGCTCTTGCGCCAATGTGGTGACCACATATGCCTCCATGTATCTCTGCCAACAGCTTTTGTCCATCTTCCCGGGGAATACACTTCAATTTCACACCGTTGAGTCTTCTCCTGTACAGTGTGCTGTCGACAAACTGGTACATACTTGACTGCCGGGCTACTCTTTCTGCTTCTTCTTGTTCTTCAGGAAGTTCTCCTGTCTGAAGGAAACGGACAATCTGCTGTGCCCATGCTGGAGCTTGCGGCTCGACAACAAGGACTAAAGGCATATCTGTTGCTGCGGGAACATCCGCGTCTACGGCAAGAACTTGCGGCTCTGCCGGAGCTTGACGTTCCCCGGCAAGCTTGCCGGAGCAAAACTTGTCGGGAGCGTCTGCTTCAACGGAACAAACCCTAGGGCTTGCCGGAGCAGACTGCTCCTCAGCACTCTTGGTGTTGATCTTGGGGACTTTCTTGGCGGCGGCTTCGGGAAGCTCTGCTGGAAAATAGTCACCAGAAATCAACTTCCTCTTCTTGCTCTGTCCAGTTGACGGTGTTACGGACGGTTGAGTCAGCTTGAGCACAAAGATCCCTGGTTCCATAGGTAACTTAAGTGCGGCGCACTTTGACAGGCCATCGGCAATGTCGTTCTGAGCTCTTGGGATATGCTCCATCTGTAGGCCGTCAAAGTGCTCTTCTAGCTTTCTCACTTCGTCAACATAGGCTTCTATCAATGGACTCTGATAATTCTTGTTTACTTGGCGGACGACAAGCTGCGAGTCACCCCTGACAATGAGCTTCTTGATCCCAAGGTCTGCCGCGATCCTGAGATCGGCAAGCAAGCCTTCATACTCTGCAGTATTGTTTGTCGCTTGCTCCTTGGGAAAGTGCATCTGGACTACGTACTTGAGGTGCTCTCCGGTGGGTGCGACAAGCAGCACGCCATCGCCGGCGCCTTGCAGCGAGAAAGCACCGTCAAAGTACATGAGCCACTCTTTGCTTGCTTCCCTGACGGGGATGCTCGTTTCTGGAATTTCTTCATCTCGTGTTGGCGTCCACTCTGCTATGAATTCTGCCAATGCTCTACTTTGGATAGTTGAAGTACTCTCAAACTTGAGGCCAAAGCTTGACAGTTCCAGTGCCCACTCGACAATCCTGCCTGTTGCTTCTGGATTCTGCAGTATCCTCTTCAGCGAAAAGCAAGTGACAACTGTGATCTCATGTGCTTGGAAGTAATGGCGCAGCTTTCTCGAGGCCATGAGAAGGCCGAAAAGCAATTTCTGCACACCAGAGTACCTTGACCTAGCCCCCTGCAGAAGGGAACTGACAAAGTAAACTGGGCGCTGCACCATTCTCTTCTGTACCTCCTCGCACACCTGCGCAGATCCATCTTTGTCGGGACCAGAGCTTGTCGGGGAAGCCCCCTGATTGTCGCTGGATGCGCTTGCCGCGGTTGCTGGCTCGTCATCTGCCTCCCTCTCCGCCACTAACGCAGCACTAACCACTTGATTGGTTGCTGCTATGTACAGCAGCAACTTCTCTTGCGGCTTAGGTGCGACAAGTGTTGGAGTGGAGGACAGGTATCTCTTCAAGTCCTGCAGCGCAGCCTCCGCTTCCGGAGTCCATTTCATTGGACCTGCCTTTTTCAAAATTTTGAAAAACAGCAGGGCGCGCTCAGCAGACCGAGAGATAAACCTGCTGAGAGCAGCCATGCAACCGGCAAGTCCTCGTACATCCTTGACGCGCTTTGGTGCTTCGATCTGCTCAATGGCCTTGATCTTGTCGGGATTGGCTTCAATTCCTCGCTAAGACACGAAGAACCCGAGAAGCTTGCCGGAGGGAACTCCAAACACACACTTCTCGGGGTTGAGCTTGAGGTTGATCTTGTGCAGATTTGCAAAGGTCTCGTCTAAATCTTGAATCAGAGTTGCCCTATCCTTGCTCTTGACCACTATGTCATCCATGTAGGCTTCCACATTTCTATGGATTTGCGGCTCAAGAGCGACATGAACTACTCTTGCAAATGTTGAACCAACATTCTTTAAACCGAAAGGCATCCGTATGAAACAGTACGTGCCAAATGGAGTTATGAATGCGGTCTTCTCCTCATCCTCTTCTGCCATGAAGATTTGATGATATCATGAGTATGCGTCAAGAAATGAAAGCAAATCACATCCGGCCGTGGAGTCAACAATCTGGTCAATGCGCGGCAAGGGAAATGGGTCTTTGGGACAAGCTTTATTAACATCGATAAAGTCGATACAAAGCCTCCATTTCTCGTTTGCCTTGCGCACGACTACAGGATTGGCCAACCACGTAGGATGGAGCACTCCTCTGACAAGGCCTGCTACTTCCAATTTCTTGATTTCTTCTGCTATGAATTCTTGGCGCTCCACTGCTTGCTTCCTGACCTTCTGCTTGATGGGCCGCGCATGAGGACAAACGGCAAGATGGTGCTCAATTACTTTCCTGGGAACACCGGGGATGTCAGACGGTTGCCATGCAAACACGTCGATGTTCGCCCGCAGGAAAGCAATGAGCGCGCTTTCCTATTTAGGGTCAAGAGTGGCACTGATGGTGAAGGTACCACCAGTGCCGTCCTCCTTGGCGGACACTTTCTTGGTCTCTGGCGGAGCTGCCATTGCCTTCTTACACTTGCCGGTGGAGCTCGATGGTGCGTCCTCGACGGCAGCGCAGCACTCCGAAGAGGTGCGCTTGCCGGAGTGGGCATCAGAACTCTTGCCGAACTTGGTCTTCTTCTTCCCCCCGGGAGGTTCAGCGGCAAGTGTCTCGCGGTCTGTTGCGGCTGCTGCTTCCCGGTAGATCTTGTCGGCGCAGATAAGAGCATCCTTCTTGTCGCCAGGGATAGAGATGATGCTTATCGGGCCTGGCATCTTCAGCATGTTGTATGCGTAGTGAGAGGCTGCCATGAACTTGGCGAGTGCTGGACGACCTAGTATCCCATTGTAAGGCAATGGAAAATCGGCAACGTCAAAAGTGACCCTCTCAGTCCTGAAGTTCAGCTCGCTGCCAAATGTTACCGGCAACGTGACCTTCCCCTTCGGCTTGCTCCTTCCCGGGTTGATTCCTTGGAATGTGCCGGTCTCTTCGAGCTCGCTATCAGGGATCTGGAGTTTCTGGAGTACAGCGGAGGAGATCAGGTTCAAGCCGGCCCCACCGTCAACTAGCATCTTAGTGACCTTGAGGTTGCGGATAGTTGGTGAAACCAACATCGGCAAGCACCCTACCGCAGTTGTGCGATCAGGGTGCTCCTCAATATCAAAGATGATAGGCGTGCTGGACCATTTTAGAAGCTTGCGCGATTCGACAGGTGGTTCTGCCGCATTGACTTCCCGCACCCACTGTTTGAGTTGGCGGTGTGAAGTATGCAGAGAAGCACCACCGTCAACGCACAAGACCTCTGTGGCTTTCTGGAACTCCTGCTCGCTGGTCTCGACATCCTCCATGTCTTCGTCGTCGTCGTCGTCTTCATCCTTGTCGCGGCCGCGGGGAGGTCTGTCTCCTTGCGGCTGCTTGGCCTTGCCACGGCGTCCTCCCCGGCCGGCGCGCTTCTTGCCGGATTCTCCAGCGCCTCCTTGGGCCCTCTCCTTGTCGCGTTGCTCGTACTCAGCTTTTTGCTACTGGACAAGCTGCTCGACCTTCTTACAGCTATGGAGGTCATGGCCCTTGGTGCGGTGGATCTTGCAGTACTGCTTGTCGGTGCCGTCTTGCTTGTCGGCGACCGCCATAGCCTGGCAGTTGGTGCATGCGGCAACCTCCTTGCCGGAGCTACCAACTTTGGCTTTCTTGGCGCCACCGTCATTGCCGGACTGCTCAACGACTAGCACATCTTTGCCTTTCTTCTTCCTATTGTTCCGCCGCCGGTTTTTCTTTGCCGGGGCAGCATCCTCGCTGTCAGATCCTCCTGCTCCTGTAATTTCTCCGGGGAGTTTCCTCCCTTCCTCAGCACGTGCACACTTGTTGGCCAGGGCATATAGCTCACTGACGTCTCTGATCTTGCACATCGCCATCTCCTCCCGCATCCTGCGGTTACGCACGTTCTGATGGAACGCGCTGATAACCGCGGCAGGGTGGACATCCGGGATGTTGTGCTGTACACGGCTGAATCTCTGAATGTACTTGCGCAGGGGCTCTCCTTCCTTCTGGGCGAGCAGGTGAGGGTCACTCTCTTGGCCATGAGGTTTGTGGCCGCCAGTAAAGGCGCCGACAAACTGATGGCATAGATCTGCCCAGGAGGATATGGAGTTTTCCGGCAAATGCATGAGCCAGGACCTGACGTTGGGCTTGAGCACCAGCGGGAAGTAGTTGGCAAGGATCTTGTCGTCTCGCCCCTCGATAGCTTGCACCGCAATGGTGTAGATGCTGAGGAACTCCGACGGATGTGACTTGCCGTCGTACTTCTCGGGTACGTCTGGCTTGAAATTCTTCTTGTTGGGCCACTAGACTTGCCGCAGCTCACGGGTAAACGCAGGGCAACCTACCACATATGGCAAGTCGCCTAGTTCCCCTGGCGCATGCATGTCAACAGAGGGCCCAGCGCGTAGGTCTGATTGACGCCGCGCTTCTCTTCGGCGCTCGATGCGAGTACGAGCGTCTTCTCGCTGTCGTTCGTGAAGAACTTGGCGCTGATCGCGACGAGCTCGTGGATCTGATGACGCGGTGGAGTCGCTGCCGGGGTGGATCCGGCGAGTCGGCGATCTTGGCCTTCGGGGCGGAGAGTGCACAGTGGTTGCACCCTCACCGGTCTTGTCGCCACCAGCTCGTGCCTGGCTGACTTGCCGCGGCAGCGATGTACTCGGCTGCCGTGGATTGTCGCCGTTGGTGAAGCCGATGAGACTCTGAATGGTGGCCCTCCAGTCGTCGATCTTGTTTGCCGCTGGAGGGTAGTCTAGGAGTAGCTGAGCTCGTGCCAAAGCTTCTGCTGAAGTGTCGGGCGGCGGTGGCAAACGGTGCGAGGAGCGAGATATGCTCGGACTTCTAACCATGTTAGAAGGAGCAGTATCTCGCCCAGGCGACCGCGCCCCGCTCGCGCCAGCATGTTGGCGTGCATGCTGGTCTTGAGCACTCCGAGATCCACCAGCCCGATCTTGGTCCAGCAAGCGTATGGTACTGTGAGTACCATGACGCTGCTGGTCCCGCGCCTCCTGGGATGGGCGCGGTGCGTGTACGGACGCCGAGGTCTTGGAGTGCGCCCGGTCGTTGTGAGAGTCGACTGCGTCGCCGATGAGCAGCGCAGCCTTGTCCTTGGACCTGGCAGCACCGTGAGCACCCTCGTCGGCGCCCGTTCTTCCGCCGGCGTCTACCCCACCAGCCGTTCGCTCCGACGATGGTGGGTTCGGCGCGGACGGAGCAGCCGCCTCCGAAACCTTCTTCTTCGGCGGCATGTCAATGAAGACGATGGAGATTTAGCTTGTGCGAACGCCGGATCAGGTTCACACAACCTCGACGCACCCCTACCTGGCGCGCCAAAGATGTCGGGGGTGCTAATCCCACGGACACCTATGGGACCGGCGGACCGAGCCCCTTTTTGGTTTGCTAGGGGGCGGAGAGAGCACGAAGAGCAGATCGAGACGAAGCGCACGAGCACGCGGTCAGTTTACCCAGGTTCGGGCCGCACAGATGCGTAAAACCCTACTCCTGCTTTGATTTGTATTGTGTTCTTGCTCGGGAGCGCCGAGTGCTACAGTACACACAGGCAGCTAGCGAGACCGAGCGTGAGAATGATCGTCCCCCCCTCTACGTTGCGCACGGGCCTTCTTTTATATGCTAAAGGGGTCACCGACAGGTGGCAACGTAGACAAGGGCAAAAACGGAAAGGGAGGGCGGTTGGCACCGCCGTTTACTACAGTGTATCGTACCTAACTCTGACGGCAGGGGACAAGGGCATTAAATTCCCATCTGCGTCGCCCAAATAGTGCAAAAGGGACCGCCAGGGACGCCACCGCACGCCACGATGGCGATCTTGTCAGCGCCGCTTGCCACCGTGTACCACTGGCTGCACAGCCTCCCGCCACGTACGCCTGGTAGGGTCCCAGAGCGACACGTTGGTGGATGTGCTGGAGCACAGGTACAGAGTGGGGGCTTGCTGCGGCAAGCGCCTTGCCGCGGTTGTTGTCTTGTCGTGTCCGGGAGCTTGTCGCTCACCGGGCCTTGCCGGGACGCGTGGCGCGTTGCGGCAAGTTCCTTGAGATGCCTTGGTTGGCCTTCCCGGCAAGCTCCTCTTGCCGGGGTCTTGTCTCCTTCCCGGCAAACTCCTCTTGTCGGGGTCTTGGATATTTGTTCTTGAATGGCTCCAAAGGAACCATGGAGGACCTTGGCGGTTACCCGGCAAGCCTTGCCGCGGGACACTGCGACTGCCCGTGCACAAGTTCGGGATACTAGGGTACCCCTACTCTAGTACATCGACAGGAGCCCCCGGGCCTGGGCCATACACGGTGCCGAGTGGTACAGTACACACAGGCAGCTAGCGAGACCGAGCGTGAGAATGATCGTCCCCCCCTCTACGTTGCGCACGGGCCTCCTTTTATATGCTTAAGGGGTTACCGACAGGTGGCAACATAGACAAGGGCAAAAATGGAAAGGCAGGGCGGTTGGCACCGCCGCTTACTATAGTGTATCGTACCTAACTCTGACGGCAGGGGACAAGGGCATTAAATGCCCATTTGCGTCGCCCAAATAGTGCAAAAGGGACCGCCAGGGACGCCACCGCACACCACGATGGTGATCTTGTCAGCGCCGCTTGCCACCGTGTACCGCTGGCTACACAGCCTCCCGCCACGTACGCCTGGTAGGGTCCCAGAGCGACATGTTGGTGGATGTGCTGGAGCGTAGGTACAGAGTGGGGGCTTGCTGCGGCAAGCGCCTTGCCGCGGTTGTTGTCTTGTCGTGTCCGGGAGCTTGTCGCTCACCGGGCCTTGCCGGGACGCGTGGCGCGTTGCGGCAAGTTCCTTGAGATGCCTTGGTTGGCCTTCCCGGCAAGCTCCTCTTGCCGGGGTCTTGTTTCCTTCCCGGCAAACTCCTCTTGCCGGGGTCTTGGATACTTTGTTCTTGAATGGCTCCAAAGGAACCACGGAGGACCTTGGCGGTTACCCGGCAAGCCTTGCCGCGGGACGCTGCGACTGCCCGTGCACAAGTTCGGGATACTAGGGTACCCCTACTCTAGTACACCGATAGATGGAGATCAAGGTGTCAAGCCAGTGACGATGGAGATCATGATGGTGCTTTGGAGATAGAGATCAAAGGCACAAGGTGACGATGGACATATCATGTCACATACTTTGATTGCATGTGATGTTTATCTTTTATGCATCTTATTTTTCTTAGTACGGCGATAGCATTAGAAGATGACCCCTCACTAAATTTCAAGGTATAAGTGTTCTCCCTGAGTATGCATGGTTGCTATAGTTCATCGTGCAGAGACACCACATGATGATCAGGTGTGATAAGCTCTACGTTCACATACAATGGGTGCAAGCCAGTTTTGCATGTGCAGAATACTCGGGTTAAACTTGACGAGCCTAGCATATGCAGATATGGCCTTGGGACACTGAGATCGAAAGGTCGAACGTGAATCATATAGTAGATATGATCAACATAGTGATGTTCACCATTGAAAACTACTCCATCTCACGTGATGATCAGACATGGTTTAGTTGATATGGATCACGTGATCATTTAGATGACTAGAGGGATTAAGGATGGCAATTTTACCCACGGGTACCGTACCCGTATGGGCAGGGTATGGGCACACTTTTGTACCCATGGGTAGTACCCATACCCTACCCATTAAGTCATGGGTAGGGTACGGGTATAATCTTGTACCCGCGGGTATACCCATACCCTGCCCGCTTGTGAACTAATGTTAAGTTGTCGTCAATTAATCATTAATTTTTCATATGACTTTTCTACTCCTATTGACTTATGAGTATGTTGTACTCATCTACCTGTTACTAAGCTAATATAATTGTTTTTTGTCAGATGTGCTATCAATGAGTGTAAAAATGTGAACAACTCGTGTGCTATTTGTTTTACCCGCTGGGTACCCAACGGGTACGGGTACCCGTCGGGTATGGGTATGGGTAAAGTTATATACCCATGGGTACGGGTATGAGTAGGATTTTGTACGCATTGACTATACGGGTATGGGTATGGTATTGCTCTACCTTGCCCATACCCTACCCATTGCCATCCTTAAGAGGGATGTCTATCTAAGGTGGAGTTCTTAAGTAATATGATTAATTGAAATTTAATTTATCATGAACTTAGTACCTAATAGTTTTTGCATGTCTATGTTATTGTAGATCAATGGCCCGTGCTATCGTTCCTTTGAATTTTAATGCGTTCCTAGAGAAAGCTAAGTAGAAAGATGATGGTAGCAACTACACGGACTGGGTCTGTAACTTGAGGATTATCCTCATTGCTGCATAGAAGGATTATGTCCTGGAAGTACCGCTAGGTGCAAGACCCGCTGCAGGAGCAACTCCGGACGTTATGAACGCCTGGCAGAGCAAAGCTGATGACTACTCGATAGTTCAGTGTGCCATGCTTTATGGTTTAGAATCGGGCCTTCAAAGACGTTTTGAACGTCATGGACCATATGAGATGTTCCAGGAGTTGAAGTTAATATTTCAAGAAAATGCCCAAGTTGAGAGATATGAAGTCTCCAACAAGTTCTATAGATGCAAAATGGAGGAGAATAGTTCCGTCAGTGAACACATACTCAGAATGTCTGGGTACCATAACCACTTGACTCAACTGGGAGTTAATCTTCCTGATGATAGTTTCATTGACAGAGTTCTTCAATCACTGCCAGTAAGCTATAAAGGCTTCGTGATGAACTATAATATGCAAGGGATGGAAAAGACAAGTCCCGAGCTCTTCGCAATGCTAAAGGCTGCGGATGCAGAAATCAAGAAGGAGAATCAAGTGTTGATGGTGAACAAGAACACTAGTTTCAAGAAAAAGGGCAAAGGGAAAAAGGGGAATTTCAAGAAGAACAACAAGCCAGTTACTGCTCAAGGGAAGAAGCCCAAGTCTGGATCGAAGGCTGAGATTGAGTGCTTCTACTGCAAAGGGACTGGTCACTGGAAGCAGAACTACTCCAAGTATTTGGCGAATAAGAAGGATGGCAAAGTGAAAGTTATATTTGTTATACATCACTACAAAAAAAAGACCCTTCCGTGATGATACGTGTTTGTCACAGTAGGTCACGTTTTCTGTCATGCATGTACATCCATGACGATTTTATGACAGAATCAAGATAGTCATACATGTGCTGTCATAGAAGTGTTCCATGACATTACCAAAATTATCATCACAGAAGTGTCCACTTCCATGACAATAAATCGTGTGTCATAGAAGTGATTTCGTCAAGGGTGACCGACATGTGGCATCCACTATAACGGGTCTCCATTAAGCTATCGGGTCCGGTTTTGGATCTGATAACCCGTTAACAGCCCCGATCAATGAGGATTCCCACGTGTAAAATTGTCATTGGCCGGAGGAAACATGTGTTGGATCACCGTTGGGACAGATGTCATCCATTCATTGGATAGGAGGCACCTATGATACGTCGACACATGGCATGGCCCAACAAAGGCCCATATAGGTTAAAAAGGCCGACCCAGTCAAAGGCCCATAGTACTTACTCAGGTACTAGTGGACCAGCCCAATAATGGCCAGTTTAATAAGGCCAATTTATGGCCCGAAGCCAGATCTGGCCCGTTAATTGTTCATTGAATATTTGGGCCCAATTACGACCCAGTGACTTTCGGCTTGTTAGAGCCCGATGTAGACAGGGGCCCATGCTACCTCTTGAGCACTGCGTTGGTTTCCCTTGAAGAGGAAAGGGTGATGCAGCAAAGCAGCGTAAGTATTTCCCTCGGTTTTTGAGAACCAAGGTATCAATCCAGTAGGAGACTACACAAAAGTCCCTCGTACCTATGCAAACCAATAAGAACCTCACAATCAACGCGATAAAGGGGTTGTCAATCCCTTCACGGTCACTTACGAGAGTGAGATCTGATAGATATGATAATAACAAGATAAATATTTTTGGTATTTTTATGATATAGCTTGAAAGTAAAGATTGCAAAATAAACGGCGACATAAATAGCTTGTTGACGGGAGATTAATATGATGGAGAATAGACCCGGGGGCCATAGGTTTCACTAGTGGCTTCTCTCAAGATAGCATAAGTATTAAGGTGGGTGAACAAATTACTATCGATAAATTGATAGAAAAGTGCATAATTATGAGAGTATCTAGGCATGATCATGTATATAGGCATCACATCCGAGACAAGTAGACCAAAACGATTCTGCATCTACTACTATTACTCCACACATCGACCGCTATCCATCATGCATCTAGAGTATTAAGTTCAAAAGAACAGAGTAATGCATTAGGCAAGATGACATGATGTAGAGGGATAAACTCAATCAATATGATATAAACCCCATCTTTTTATCTTTGATGGCAATAATACAATACGTGCCTTGCTGCCCCTACTGTCATTGGGAAAGGACAGCACAAGATGGAACCCAAAGCTAAGCACTTCTCACATTGCAAGAAAGATCAATCTACTAGGCCAAACCAAACTAATAATTCGAAGAGACTTGCAAAGATAACCAATCATACATAAAAGATTTCAGAGAAGAATCAAATATTGTTCATAGATAAACTTGATCATAAACCCACAATTCATCGGATCTCAACAAACACACCGCAAAAAGAGTTACATCAAATAGCTCTCCAAGAAGATCGAGGAGAACATTGTATTGATATCCAAAGAGAGAGAAGAAGCCATCTAGGTAATAACTATGGACCCGAAGGTCTGAAGTAAAATACTCACACATCATCAGAGAGGCTATGGAGTTGATCTAGAAGCCCTCCATGATTGATTCCCCCTCCGGCGGAGCTTCGGAAAAGGCCCCAAGATGGGATCTCTTGGGTACAAAAGGTTGTGGCGGAGGAAATAGAGTTTCGTGGTGCTCCTGGATGTTTTCGGGGTATATGGATATATACAGGAGGAAGAAGTAGGTCGGTGGAGCCACGAGGGGCCCACGAGGGTGGAGGGCGTGCCCAGGGGGTAGGCGCCCCCCTGCCTCGTGGCCTCCTCGTTGATTTCTTGACGTCCACTCCAAGTCATGTGGATCACATTTGTTCCAAAAATAACTCTCCCGAAGGTTTTATTCTGTTTGGATTCCGTTTGATATTCCTTTTCTATGAAACACTGAAATAGGCAAAAACCAGCAATTTGCACTCGGCATTGGGTTAGTAGGTTAGTCCCAAAAATAAAATAAAGGTGTATAAAGAAGCCCATTAACATCCAAAACAGATAATATAATAGGATGGAACAATCAAAAATTATAGATACGTTGGAGACGTATCAGCCCATTTCAGCCCGGTGTGTCTTTCGGCCTGGGAATGGCCCGTGCTACCCATGGGCCATATATGGTCTGACGCTACATCCGGCCCACTAACGGCCCGTGATAAAGGTGGCAACAGTTCAGCCCAATGTGACTTTGGGCCTGTTAAAAGCTTGTCATATAATTTGGCCCGTTGATGCCTGTAGTAAGCTTTCGGCCTCTTAAAGGCCCATGATATCAGTGGGCCAACTTAGGCCCGAAATTTGTTTCGGCCTGGTAATGGCCTGTCATATAACTGGGCCAAAAAATGCCCGGTCTACCTTTCATCCTACTGAAGGCCCGTCGACGACTAGTGAAAATTGAGGCCTAACATGAATTTAGGCCTTCTAAAGGCCCATGGTTTCTTCTGGGCCGTAATAGGCCACTAGAATATTCAGTCTGTTAATGGCCCAACACTAGATGGGCCAAACTAAGCGTTGGGTCCACAAAAGGCCCAACTAAAATTTGGGCGGAATATAGGCCGGAGTAAGTTGTGGGCCTGGCGCAAAGTGTGAAGGCTCCAATGGCCATTCGGGGCCAAGAAAGATGCAGGTCGGCCCAATTGTGGCCCGCTAAAAACCAGGACCGTTAGAGGCGAATGTTTCGGGCCGGTCGACTACATCAGATTTTTTTCAGATAGCGAATGATGGCAGAAACTAGTAGGAATTAAGAACAAACCTACTCTATATACAATAAAGAAATTACAGCATGGTAACTTAGAATAAACCTACACTATACAATAAAGGATTTATGGTATATTACGTCCACTGTGCATTGAAGTTCGCCATCGGTGATCATAAAGCGCAACGAAGAAGCAAATTACAAAAACTGGGCACCATTGCGACGTAACAAAATAATACTGAACCGAGAATTTCCAAGACAGTTCAAGAAAGTTTAGCCCTGCATGAGAACTGCTGCGCAAGCTGCTGAGCAAGGCTGTGTGACCGGCCTAGCATGTCAGTCATAGCTTCCAGGTGTAGCTGTTTACCAATCAGTTTCTCATTGGCGTTCTCCGCAATCTTTCTTAGAGATAGGACTTCAAGTCGAAGTTGAGTTGCAAAATGCCTTTCTGCTAGAACTTGGGACTGAAGAAGTCGAACTGATTTAGACAGCGAATTCTATGAGCTTGTCTGACTGCTAGTCTCAAGTAACTTGAACACTGCATCAAGACAAGATTTTGGGGTTGTCTCGCTATCTTCAAGATGTTTTGCCTTCTTTGCTGCAATATATGTTGGGTTTGTGTCACAGCCTTCAGCAGACTTGTGCATGCCATAAGGCATATCACCCTGAAACAAGTAGAGAGATGACATGTTCTGCGCGTGTATAAACAAAGATGATAACTGTGCTGTCAATTCCATCCAATTTCAAATTAGAAAATAAAGAGCAAGTTCAAAATATCAATAACATAATTTGGCATTGTTCATAATGCGGGGAGCTTCACCACACTACTGGATTACCATGTCAACATAACAAGCATAGATGAAGGGCAAAGACAATCATTGTATCTATTTTGGTTAATGTGCATGGCATGTTGTTCATATCATCAGCCACATCAGTAAGATAAAACAGGAGATGACAAGGTGCAAACGTGGTCTGCTTCACCACACACTGGATTATAGATCCACAAAAACAAGCATACATATAGGGAGTATTGAGTAATGTGCATGGTATGAATAAGGAATTTGGTTTCACAAGTAAAACTTAGAACTTACGGTTGTTGCGAACATGCATTTTGATAGAAACAACAAACTAAACAGCAGTAAACGATAGGGAGTATGAGCAAATTAAACAATAGTTGAGGATAAAGGCTTTAGAAGGACTGACTTGCATTAATAGTTAACACCGGCTTTATAATGCCCTTCTCCATGTCAAGGGAAGGATAACTCGAGAATTTCAGCACAAAATCTTCTTCATAAGCATTGCGTGTACTCTACATTTTGTAGAGAGTAAGTATAGATATGATAATACTGGAAGGGATAGAGGATAATGAAGATACGATGTAGATTGATGCTACATAATCAACTACCAATCCCTGGAAGTACAAGTGTTACAAGACAAAATGTACTGAGAAGATCAATGGGCTACACTTCTGCACTGGCATTGTCTGTGTATTCAACTTTTTGGTAAGATTAAATATAGATCCGATATTTTTGAGTAAATGGTGGGCAAGGGAGATAATATGCAGAATGCTACACAATGAACCAATCCCTCTTCCCATAATACAAGAGTGTTTTGAACACTGGTGTACTGTACAAAACGTTCTTATATTATGGGACAGAGGGAGTAGCTATTAATGTAAGTACAATGATAGACGATGTTCAGTCCTTACAAGAGAACTGCAGAGCTAAACCTCTTCAAAAGCATTGGATTGATTCTAAATTTATGTAAGAGTCCATACAGATCTTATAATTTCCACCAAATGGACGATAACGAGGCTAACATGTGCAGTGATGCTACATAATCAAACAACTATGAAAGTAAGTATGGTCATACAGGGCAAGAGGTACTCACAAGAGCAATGCAGTGTGCAGTATAGTTGCGAGATTCTTTGGTCCCTTGAGAATGAATGTTCTTCTTCTAACAGTTTTCGTACAAGTGAGACGTTAGGGAAAATGCAGAAATGTAGTTCAAATTGTGATGTGATATCATAGACAGTACCTTATGCTGCAGACGAGAACAATGTGTAACAACATTATTCCAGTCATTGTTTGATAAATTTAGCACGAGAGACGTTACAGAAATTTCGATTAGAGGCTTGCAATCAAAGTGTGCTTGTCTCAGGTAAGAACGATACTTCATCAACGAGTGCTTAAAAAGCACAACCAACCCTTGCTCGTCTTGACAATCCAGTTTGGTCCTCGCTTATTTAAAAGAATGAAATCTTGTGTCTTCTGTTAGCAAAAACATATGCAGTAATTACCATGAATAACATTAGTACATTACTTACGCATAAGTTGCAGAGGAAGACTGGAAATTGTTCTATGTCCGCGGTATAATCTTTCCATGAAGGAAAGATGCGCACAAAGTTCCTGACAACAATATAAGCTTCATCTTCTAAACTGGGAACAAATGGAACATGGGTCCTATTTGCTGCAATTGGGGCTCTCTCTGGTTCAAAAAGGGATTTGGCAACTGGATTTGGTGTACTCTTTGCGGGAATGGGGGTTTTGCATCGTAGAGCTGGTGCTATGTCAACTGGCATCATCATACTATTTGCTGCAGTTGGGCTCTGCTGAGTTGGGGCATCAGAAATGACCAGTGTAGTAGGGCTAGAGTCTGCTACAGTTGGGGTGTTTTGTGGGTCATGTGATATTGCAACTACACCTAATGGGCTATTTCATTTATCAGGTGTCACTACCTTCTCCAAATACTTTGCTCGTGCTCCTCCGTGATCAGCAATCGCCTTCTTCCTTTTAAACGTGTGATACACAAGAACAACAGTTGAATGGAGAAATATGGTATGATGACAGATGGAATATGTACTGAAAATGGATAGGTAGGGTGTATTCACATACACGATGTGTAAACTAAGCTAATGGTAGTGCAACAAAGTAGAAGCTATGCAAAGCATCAGTTGCAAGATATGTGCGACCAATATAACCTTGGAAAGTTAGAGCAAGCGCCTTGATGGGTGAATAAGATAGGGCATCTGCCTCTGACTCCTCCACCAGGGAGCTACATTGACTTAGGTCTCCCTCTAGCTCAGAATCGCTATTAGGATCATACTCTAAGCATGAATCTGTAGGTGGAGAGCGTTTGGATTGCATTGCATCTAGACTTGATTTCCGTCCCTAGTTTGACAACCATGGCATTGTTCCGCTTTATTCTTTTCATGCGCGCAAGCTCATAATCATTATGATGTTTTTCAGAATCTGAGATTCATGAAAACATAAAAAGTAGTCAGATTATCTATGGAATGCATTGCGGATTCAACACGAAGAGTGTCTCCCTATAAACCCCGGCATATGCAAAGTTCACCCCCAACCGTGCTGACCAAACCACACACAGAAATACAAACCTCTTATGTCTCTATAACAGACAGACACACATTTCAAAACTGAAGTAGGAACATTAGAATCATATCAAATTCGTATTTGAACAAATAAACTAAGGAATTATCAGTGGCATAATGTTTAGCTTCAAGGGTGGAGTGCTGGTAGTGCGATACAAAGCAAGTAGGCAGATTGTATTCCATGTAAAAGATCCTAGTCTATGTAAAAGCTGGAAATGACACTTTCTTTCTATATAATGCAGTGCTCGTTGCCCACACATGATGGAAGAGATCACACAGAGAAATGTTATTCACTCATGTCTACGGTTCCAGTATTTTGAAACAGGGTGGTCCACCCTAAAAGAATATTGACAACAAATATGACAAGGCAACCATAGATGTAGTGAATCAATCATTTACTTGTGAGCTTACTAGGACATGTATGCAGAATTGTAACTATAGTAAGAGACCGTCCAAAATCTGAATCAAGAAGTTTGTCTAGCACTTATTGTTTGCAACTAATCGACGTGAATAATTGGATATCATATTGAATGAGTAAGAAAGACAACTAAAATTGTCAACAAACCTGGCCGGCAGTAGTAATTTGGGTCAATGTCACTATGACCAATAATCCAAAATGACTAGTGTCTGTTCCTAGGGCCGGAATTTTGAAACCCTGTGAACTTTACAGGTACTAAAGATTACTAAAATACATCTGAACCATTAAGTGTAGGTAGAACTGTCGGAGTAATGGGCCACGGGTAGGCTAACCCGAGGCCCATAACCTTTCAAGACATCGGGGCTGACTGCGCCCCTCAAGACAACAGACGGAGAGCCGACTTCAGGAGGGTGGCTGGAGGAACAGTCGGCAGCCCATATGCGTCCGAGTCCTAGAGAAGAGATCAAGACCGGCCGACTCCGACTGGCGGCTCCCAGAGAAGCCGGCCACGGGGAGTCAGCCCACGACACCAGCAAGGCCCATGCCCTCATCAGGGGGGATGGGACAGGGAGTGGCAACAGTGAAGCCCAATCCCTCCCCTTTTCCAGGGGATGGCCAGGGCACAATGCACTGTACCAGCGGAGATCTCCATCTGACACGGCACTGTTGACATGCCATCCCTGACGTCAGCAACAGTGGGCAGAGTCCTGTACCCACGACGGCCTGACGGTACGATCCACGGAAGACGGGCCCTACCAGTAAGTGAGAGTCCGGAAGACGGCAAGGGCGCCACCAGTCGGACCCGTAGGGAGCCGGCCCGCGGAAGTCGGCCTGCCCCTCCCATGGGTCCCATGCGCCATTAACCAGACGAGACGGGGAGTGGCTACAGTAATCGCCTGCCAGGCGGCAGGACTATAGCCATGACCCCATGACCAAGCCTGCATCATTAGAAGCACGACTACAGTAATCAGCCACCGGTAGGACCCGCCAGTGGCAGGTGCGGCCTGTCGGCTCCGTACCAGACCAGTCGGCTAGGCCCACCAATCGGTGGGCCCCAGCAGTCGGCAGGAGGGACCGCAGGCAAAGAGACTGACAACTGGGCCCTGCATCCGTACAATTTACCATTGTACCCCTAGGTGGTAGGCTTATATGAACCCCCAGGACACCCATGCAAAGGGTTCCGATTCATTAGAACTAGACCAGACCTTAGAGGAAGGAGAGAGCTAGCCTTGCCTCCTCCTACCCACAGATACAGCTCGAGGAGCGCCGCTGTACTCACTTTGCCTTAGTGATCATGCGGAGACCCCGCAGAGCAGGACTAGGGGTGTTATCTCCTAGGAGAGCCCCGAACCTGGGTAAAGTACGTCGGCGTTCGTGTCTACGCCTCATCCCGTTTCCAGGCACCGGCGACGTTTTACTCGCCCCCACCATGATAAGCCATCCATTGGCATATGTCGCACCCAACCCCCAACATTTGGCGCCCACCGTGGGGCCTGCTGCACCGTCGTCCGAAGACCTGTTCTGGACGGGAACCCTTTTTCTCCCTGGCGAGCGCAGCCAGCCCGGCACGCTAGACGGAGTCTGTGCCGACGCGCTGCATGGCGATGAAATCGCCTGCGCAGCCAGTTGCCTCGCCGATCTTATCGGTGAGGTCCGCCTCTCCGACGAGCCCGCATCCGACGCAGGCACGGGCGGCCCCGAGAGCCTCCTTGCGGGCCTCCTCGATCAACTCCACGTCCCAAGTGAGCCAGCTGGGGACTTGGATTCCGTAGGCTCCACCGATCCGATGTTGGTCGACTTCGACACCGCGTCGCTTGACACGTTCCCCACCAACGTGGTGGTCTACGACGAACCGCTTCCTCGCGCGGATAGCGGCGGAAGCACCGTCACGGAAGTGCTTGTCATTGATCATGATGAGCACTCTGGCCGGGGTGATTATGACCCGCTCAACGCGGCGCTACAAGACCTGGCCGCGCCCATCCCCGAAGACGCCAACGCTGAGACGCTGGAGGCACACCGCCTTCAGCTAGTCGAAGGCGCCAAAAAGCTGGCCAGCATGAGACGCCAGTCAGAAGCCTACCAGCGCGAGATGGACCGTGCTGTGGGCGGCACGCCGGCGACGGCTGGGCCCAGCCGCCTTGGCACGGTCCAGCAGCATGGCGCAACTATCGCCGATCTGTTCGGGGCGAATCGCCCTGTCTACGCCACACCTGCGGAGAACATTCGAGCTGCCCAGGCGGCAGCGGACGAGCTGGACAAGTTCGAGGGCGAAGAGCGTCGCTTGATGACGGAGCGTGTCCAGCGACTCCTTGACAAGGCTGTTGAGCAGAACGAGGCCGACTGCCACACTGATGCGCCGCGCCGACAGAATGACAACTGGCTTCCGCACCGAGACCAAGGCGCGGAGTCTCGGATGCCAACTGGCGGCATACACGGAAGAAAAGACAAGGAGCCGGCTGCCAGCCGCAGTCGGACTCGCATCACCATAGAGCGCGACCGAGACGGTCGCCCAAGAACAATGGAACGACGGGACGACTGTCCGCCTCCTCCCCCTCGAAGGGAAAGGCGAGTCTCCCCGCCGCCTGTTGATCACCCGATGCTCGGCGACCGCCTTGGCCGCCGAGAGGGAGTCGGAGAGAATGACGCCCGCGACCGGATCAACCGTCTCCACCGATCCATGGCGCTTGAAGAAGAAGATGAGTTGGGTCCGCCGTGTTTCGGTCCCCGCATCCGAGACGAGCCCTTCCCCAAAGGGTTCACGCTCCCCAAAGATACACCCAAATACACCGGCTCCATGAAGCCGGAAGACTGGCTGGTCGACTACTCCACGACCGTCAGCATAGCAAACGGCAACAAGCTTGTTGCCGTGAAGTACGTTCTGCTCATGCTCCAAGGCACGGCCCGGACTTGGCTAAATAGCTTAAGGCCCCACAGCATCAACAGTTGGGTCGACTTCACTGATGCCTTCATCCACAACTTCACCAGCACGTACAAGCAGCCTCCCAAGCCTCGCCAACTCTCCTTATGTGTACAGGGCCCTAGCGAGTCAACCCGCGACTACCTCACGCGCTGGGCCGAGCTTCGCAACTCCTGCGAAGGCGTGCACGAGGTGCATGCCATTGAGTACTTCACCGCAGGATGCCGAGAGGGCAACCTCCTCAAGCACAAGCTTCTCTACGACGAGCCAGAAACCCTCGACGAGCTATTGATCATAGCGGACAAGTACGCCAGGGCCGACTCCTCCATGAAGACGGTGATTCAAGTTAGCGCGACCGGCAAGGTGGCTCCTCAGGCTCCTCAAACTCCGGCCGGAGACACCAGTCGGCGTCAATAGCAGAACAACCACAAGCGCAAAGCCCCACCACCGAGTTCCACCAGTCGGTAGGTGGCGACAGTCGAAAACCAACAGCCGGAAGGGCAGCCCCCGCCCAAACGCCAAAAGGGCGACAAGCCCAACTGGCAGCCGGCTTTCTAATATGAGCAGACTTTGGATGGACCCTGAAAGTTCCACAGTGGCGCAAAACCATCCAACCGCACCACTCGTAAATGCCACTGGCTCACCAGGATAGCCAAGGGAGACAGACTTTTGCCTCCCCCACCTGCGGGGCAGCCGCCTCCTCTGCCCCAGGAGCCGGCGGTCAGACCGGTCGGCGCAGTGCAAGACGACTATCCAGAAGAGCAGGGAGCTTATGTCTTGTTCACTAGTGTGGCCGATGACCGACGCAGTAGGCGGCAGCAGCAGGAGGAGGTGAATGCAGTAGCATCTGACACTCCTGAGTTCATGCATTGGTCTGAGAAGCCCATCAGCTGGAGCAGAGCTGACCACCCAGAAGTAATGCCCAAACCCGGCTCCTACGCCTTGGTTTTGGATGCCACCTTTGCCACGAACAAACGAGCTGCTCGCTTCTCCGGAGTCCTGATAGACGGCGGCAGCAGCATCAACATCCTGTACAAAGACACCATGGAGAAGTTAGGGATCAAGTAGAGGCAACTACAGTCCAGCCGGACGATGTTCCACGGCATAGTTCCTGGCCTTTCCTGCTCTCCAATCGGCAAGATCTTGATCGATGTCCTCTTCAGAGATAAAGATCATTTCCGTCGAGAGTCAATTTGGTTCGAGGTGGTGGACCTGGAGAGCCCATACCATGCGCTGCTTGGCCGGCCAGCCCAGGCCAAGTTCATGACCGTCCCCCACTATGCCTACCTCAAGATGAAGATGTCGAGTTCCAAGGGGATCCTGACCATAACTGGCGACTACAAGAAGTCGTCCGCCTGCGCATCAGAGAGCAGTCGGCTGGCCGAGTCCCTCGTGATCGCAGCTGAGAAGCGACTGCTAGATCGGGTTGTGGCGATGGCAAGCAAACAGCCAGAGATGTCGCCTGATCCCAGAGAGTCGGAAGCTGAGGGCTCGTTCAAGCTGGCCAAAGAAACAAAGAAGATACCTTTGGACCTAGAGCACCTAGAGAGGTACGCTATCGTAGGCGCCAACCTCGACAGCAAATAGGAAGGCGAGCTCATCGATTTCCTCCGTGAGAATCGAGACATCTTCGCATGGTCCCCCAAAGACATGCCAGGTGTCCCGACGGAATTCACCGAGAACAAATTACACGTCCGATCTGATGCCAAGCCAGTCAGGCAGCCTTTGCGTCGCTTGTCAGAAGAGAAGAGGAGAGTTGTTGGAGAAGAAATAGCCCGGCTGCTTGCGGCCGGCTTCATCATGGAAGTATTATTTCCAGAATGGATGGCCAACCCGGTCCTGGTATTGAAGAAGAACAAGCAATGGCGAATGTGTATTGACTACACTAGCCACAACAAAGCATGCCCCAAGGACCCGTTCTCTTTGCCAAGGATCGACCAAGTGATAGACTCCACAGCCGGATGCGAGCTATTGAGTTTCTTGGATGCATATTCAGGGTATCACCAGATCAAGTTGAACCCGGCCGACAGGCTGAAGACTGCCTTCATCACGCCGTTTGGAGCTTTCTGCTACCCGACCATGACGTTCGGCTTGAGGAACGCCGGCGCCACCTTCCAACGATGCATGCAGAAGTGCCTCCTCAAGCAGCTCGACAGAAATGCTCATGTTTACGTGGAAGATGTGATGGTAAAACGGAGAAGCATGGAACACTGTTGGAAGACTTTAAGGAGACCTTTGAGAACTTGCGCCGATTTCAGATCAAGCTCAACCCGGAGAAGTGCGTCTTCGGAGTACCAGCCGGCAGCTCCTTGGTTTCCTGGTCTCTGAACGCGGCATAGAATGCAACCCTGTGAAGATCAAGGCCATTGAAAGGATGGAGGTACCCAGCCGACTGCTGGACGTACAAAAGTTCACCGGCTGTTTGGCGTCCATCAGCCGATTCATCAGTCGGCTGGGCGAGAAGGCTTTTCCCCTATACCAACTCATGAAGAAGACCACTTTTTTCGAGTGGAACCACAAGGCGGACGAAGCATTTTTCCAACTAAAGAAGATGCTGACTACTCCACCTTTCCTGGCGGCTCCGACTCCTAGGGAGCCCATGCTCCTCTACATCGCTGCCACCAGCCGAGTGGTTAGCACAGTCATTGTGGTAGAACGCAAGGAGGAAGGCAAAGCGCTACCAGTCCAGAGACCGGTATATTATTTGAGTGAAGTATTGTCGATCTCCAAGCAAAACTACCCCCACTACCAGAAGATATGCTATGGTCTGCACTTTGCCGCCAAGAAATTGAAGCCTTACTTCCAAGTACATCCAATCACTGTGGTTTCCACGGCTCCTCTAGCCGAGATCATCGGCAGCCGAGACGCTTCGGGTCGAGTGGCCAAGTGGGCCATAGATTTGCCCCCCTACACCATCTACTACCAACCTTGCACTGCCATCAAGTCACAAGCGCTGGATGACTTCCTCGTCGACTGGGCCGAAACCCAGTATCTACCGCCAGCACCCGACTCCACCCATTGGCGAATGCATTTCAACGGTTGCAAGAGGCGCACCGGCTTGGGAGCCGGCATCGTCCTCACCTCTCCCAAGGGTGACAAGCTCAAATACGTGCTGCAAATCCATTTTGCTGCCTCCAACAACGTCGCCGAGTACGAGGCACTCATTCACGGGCTCCGGCTAGCCAAAGAGCTCGGCATTCGCCGGATCTTGTGCTATGGTGACACCAACTTGGTGGTCCAGCAGTCGTCAGGCAATTGGGACGCCAAGGATGCAAACATGGCAAGCTACCGCTTCCTCGTACAGCAACTCAGCGGATATTTTGAGGGGTGCAAGTTTCTCCATGTACCAAGAAACAACAATGACCAAGCAGATGCCCTGGCATGAATCGGCTCCACCCGTCAGGCGATACCGTCCGGCGCCGCCCTCCAGCGCCTCCTCAAGCCGTCCATCAAGCCATAGCCGGTGAGGGAGTCCTGGATTAGGGGGTGTCCGGATGGCCGGACTATACCTTCAGCCCGACTCCTGGACTATGAAGATACAAGATTGCAGACTTCGCCCTGTGTCCGGAAGGGAGTTTCCTTGGCGTGGAAGGCAAGCATGGCGATACGGATGTAGATCTCCTACCATTGTAACCGACTTTGTGTAACCCTAACCCTCTCCAGTGTCTATATAAACCTGAGGGTTTTAGTCCGTAGGACGACATACACAACAACAATCATACCATAGGCTAGCTTCTAGGGTTTGGCCTCTTCGATCTCGTGGTAGATCTACTCTTGTACTACCCATATCATCAATATTAATCAAGTAGGACGTAGAGTTTTACCTCCATCCAGAGGGCCCGAACCTGGGTAAAACTTCGTGTTCCTTGCCTCCTGTTACCATCCGGCCTAGACGCACAGTTCGGGACCCCCTACCCGAGATCCGCCGGTTTTGACACCAACATTGGTGCTTTCATTGAGAGTTCCTCTGTGTCATCGCCATCAGGCTTGATGGCTCCTATGATCATCGATAGTGATGTGGTCCAGGGTGAAACTTGTCTCCCCGGACAGATCACTAGCTTCGGCGGCTTTGCACTGCGGGCCAATTCACTTGGCCATCTGGAGCAGATCGAAAGCTATGCCCTTGGCCGTCAGGTCAGATTTGGAAGTTTAAACTACACGGCTGACATCCGCGGGGACTTGATCTTCGACGGATTCGAGCCACTGCTGAGCGCGCCGCGCTGCCACGACGAGCATGATCTAGCTCTGCCGCCTAATAGTGCCCTGAAGGCCGCACCCGCATCGGCTTCGACCCTTAATTCGGAGCCAACTGCGCTGATCGAGGATGGGTGGTTGGACGCTGCCTCGGGGGCTACGATCCTAATGGCGATCGAGCTGAACACCAGCCCCGCACTCCGCGAGACTCGTGATTCCAAGGAGCCGGACTCCTCTCCGGACTCTGAACCATTCGCGCCTCTGCCGATCGAATCCGATTGGGCGCCGTTCATGGAATTTACCGCCGCAGACATCTTTCAGCACTCGCCCTTTGGCGATATTATGAAATCACTAAAGTCTCTCTCTTTATCAGGGGAGCCCTAGCCGGACTACGGTCAGCAAGGTTGGGATACAGACGATGAAGAAATTCAAAGCCCACCTACCACCCACTTTGTAGCCACTGTCGACGATTTAACCGGCATGCTCGACTTCGACTCCGAAGACATCGATGATATGGACGCCGATGAAGGAGACGATAAAGAACCAGTGCCTATCGGGCCCTGGAATGCCACCTCATCATATGACGTATACATGGTGGATGCACCAAAAGACGACGACGAGGAGCGGAAGGACGCACCGAAGGCTTGTTCCCTCGAAAAGCACTCAAAGTGGCGACGCAAGCGCCGCCCCAAATCCCGCCTCGACAGAAATAGCGATCACACACACCCAGCGCTGGAGCAGGGCGAACCACTGCCGGACAACGGCAATCCGGATAATCAAACCAAACAAACAAATCCTATCAAGGATAATGGTCCGGACGGCGTAATGCCGGACAGGCACCTAGAGCAGCAGACTGCCCATAAAAGGCTTGTTGCCACCGCGAGGAGTCTGAAAAAGCAGAAGCAAAGGCTCAAGGCTGCGGAAGACACACTCCACATCAGATGGAGCAAAATACTCAACACAGCAGCAAGGTACAGCGACAATCGCCCCTCCAAGAGCTACCCAAAACGGAAGCTGCTACTCGAATTCGATGAGGAGGCCTCAGACCCCCCACAACCAAATATCAAAGCAGCCACCTGGTCGGATAGACGACCCCTCTACCAACACAGAGCGGCATACAACGCCGCTCACAATACAATACACGACCTATGCGAGGGCTTGGACCCAAAGGACGACGCAACAAGATCCATCTATGGACCACGCAAGCGCGCCCCAGCATACAATGCAACACAACAAACATACGAACAACACGGTACACCCAGCTACAGGGGTGCCGCACACCCCCTATGTTTCACCGATGAGGTGCTGGACCATGAATTTCCAGAGGGATTCAAGCCCGTAAACATAGAGGCATACGACGGAACAATAGACCCTGGGGTTTGGATTGAGGACTACATCCTTCACATCCATATGGCTCGAGGAGATGATCTCCACTTCATCAAGTACTTACCCCTCAAGCTCAAAGGGCCAGCTCATCACTGGCTCAAAGGCCTCCCCGAAAGCTCCATTGGAAGTTGGGAAGAGCTCGAAGATGCCTTTCGGGCAAATTTTCAAGGGACTTATGTCCGACATCCGGATGCGGACGATTTGAGTCATATAACTCAACAGCCCGGAGAGTCAGCCCGAAAGCTTTGGAACAGGTTTCTACTAAAAAGAACCAGATTGTCGACTGTCCGGACACCGAAGCCTTGGCAGCTTTCAAGCATAGCGTCCGTGACGAATGGCTCGCCAAACACCTCGGCCAAAATAAGCCGAGAACGATGGCTGCATTAACAAACCTCATGACCCGCTTTTGCACGGGTGAGGACAGCTGGCTAGCCAGATGCAACACCAGCGACCCCGGTACATCTGAAGTTAGAGATGGAAACAGGAAATCATGGCGCAACAGTAATAACAAACGCCGGATTAAAGAAGACAGCACGAAGGGGACGGCAGTAAATGCCGGATTCAAAAGCTCTCGGTCAGGTCAAAAGCCGCCCCCTAAAGGCACCAGGGATGAACTGTCCAGCCTCAACAAAATTCTAGGCCAAGTATGCCAGATCCATAGTTCCCCTGGTAAACCCGCTAATCATACCCACATAGAATGTTGGGTCTTCAAGCAGTCCGGCAAGCTCAACACCGTACACAAGGGGGAGGATACACCAAGTGAAGACAAGGACGAGCCCCCCAATCAAGACACGGGGAAAAAAAGAAATTTCCACCAGAAGTCAAAACAGTAAACGTGTTACACGTGATCACGGGAAAAAACAACGCGGCACTCCCAGGAAAATATACCCAAGTGCCTGTCACCATGAAGTCCTGCCACTGGTCGTCTCAACCGATCAATTTCGACCATCGCAATTACTCAGCAAGTATCCGACATGCAGGATGGGCTGCCCTGGTATTAGACCCAGTAATTGGCGGATATCACTTCACACGAGTCTTGATGGACGGCGGTAGTAGCCTAAACCTAATATATCAGGATACAATCCGTGGGACGGGGTTAGACCCAACACAAATTCGCCATAGCAACACTACCTTTAAAGGAGTAACGCCAGGCCCAGGGGCTCGTTGTACGGGCTCCCTCTTACTACAAGTTATATTCGGCTCCCCCGATAACTTCCGTCACAAGCATTTAACTTTCCACATTGCTCTATTTCAAAGTGGCTATCAAGCACTGCTTAGACGCGAAGCTTTCGCTCGCTTTAATGCAATACCACACTACGCCTCCCTCACACTCAAGATGCCCGGTCCACGTAGCATCATTACAGTGCACGGAAATATCAAGCGATCTCTGTGCGCCGAAGAGAGTGAGGCTGCCTTGGCAGCCGCACATTAAAGGCGCCCGGACCAGCGAAAGCATTCAATAGGTCGTCAAGACCTCAGACACAACTAATCGAGTCCGGCGCCGCTATTTATACCGAATAAATGGTCACACCCCTATTTGTCAATACAGGGGGCTCAACACGCGCAAATAAGTGGCAATTTCTTCTCATCTTGAATTATACATGGTTTCTTTAACAAACTATTTTTTGCACGACAACTTTTTCACCTAAATTCCTCTCTTTTATAGACGATCATCGTGCTACACCCGTCCAGGATACGGCACAACGGAGACACAGGCGCAGAAGTGCAGCAGGGACCCGCTCCAAGGATTCTTTTAGATTAAGACCCTGCGTAAACCTTTTTTACTGTCTCTTGTTGATACATATCCACCATTGAGCAGGATGCTGACGTCTTGGCATGTGGCCACGCCAGAACAATGCACGTACCTGGACACAAGGGGCTTCTTACAAAGGCCATTATTCAGGCTCGGTTTATACCACAAAGACCGAATACCTTAGGGAGTGTTCGGCGTCGCGAGTTTGGCCCTATATGCATCAGCTCTAAATCATTGTCTTTGGTCAAATGTTGGGTTTGCTCGGCTCCTGTGTTTTGGTGCCTTACGTTCCGCTTTACCGGCTAAGGTAGCACCAGGAGAACTACTGCGATTGTGCCCTGGTTCATCCGGACGAGCACCTCAGTAGAGAAAGCCGAAAACTGACTATCATGATATAGCGTGAGACTGGTCAACCACTCGATGACCTATTGGAATGTTAGAATTCCTCCGCCTTAACGAAGGGCCGTTTTCCGTCCAGGCATGTACGCACCCCAGGATCGGAAGAGTGCGGAGCCACCAGGGGCTATCTAGTAGCCCCACTGTCAAACTCCTATGGCTAAGTGAAAGTGCTAAAGCATTATAGTCCGCTTGCCTCGCTCGCTCCGCTATCACCTCCTTAATAGGACCAAGACGCTGGGTTAAGTTTGAACGCGTGTTTTTGCGAGCACCTCCACATTATATGCGTGGGGGTTGAAGCCAACGGCTGCAATCTTTCAGGTTATACACATGTATACATAAACGGCCGCCCAGGAGGCATCATATTACTTTCAAGCAAAAGTATAAAAATAGCCTTATAAAACTTTATAAAAGCATTTTCGCTTACAATGAGATTACATATCACTCAAACATAATATTTTTTTAGCACTGGGTCTCTATCAAACGAGCACCCTCAAGAACTTCTTCAAAGTAGTGCTCAGCAGCCATTCGGCCTATCGCCGAATCCCGTGCTGCAACAGTGGTGGCATCCATCTCCGCCCAACATGCTTTAACACGGGCAAAGGCCATCCGTGAGCCCTCTATGCATGCCGACCTCTTCATCGCATTGATGTGCGGCACCACGTCAAGGAACTATTGCACCAAGCTGAAATAGCTGTTCGGTTTTGACCTTTCCGGCCATAGCTGATCCACAACAGACCTCATGGCGCGTCCGCACAACCTATTCAGTTCGGCCCATTCGGCTAATTGGTCAGTCAATGAAAGTGGACGCTCGGGAGAATGAAATTGTGTCCAAAACAGTTGGTCCACTTCACGGTCCGTTTGACCCTGGAAGTGCTTGACCGCATCGGCAGCGCTCGCCGCCAAATCCATATACACATCCTCCGAACTCCACAGCTGATCCAGAGGGGCATACCGTGGATCTCCGAACTTCCTCCGCAACATAAAGGATTTCCCAGCTACAATATCCCCGGCTTCCCGCAGGTCCTCCTTCGTTGCCCTCATAGCAGAGCGGAGGTCTTTTCTCGTCACAACAACCTTCTCAAGGTCCGATGCCTTCTCCTGGTTTTCCTTTTCAAGAACCCGGCAACGGTCGGCAGCGGCTTTTAATTCTATGGCCATCTTGGCCATCTTATCTCGGCTCTCGCCATGCGCGGCCTTCTCGGCTTGCCACTCTTCGGCCGCCTTCAAAGCAGCCGCATTACCCAACCTCACTTGTTCCTTGGCTCGGGCAAGTTCTGCCCGCAAGGCTTCAACAGTGGCAGCTCCATCTGCAGTCACAACATATTAAAGATACTAGCATCATGCTGCTCTTCCTATGTGACGATTACCAGATAATGACACTTACCCTGTGCCTCGTCAAGCCTTTTGTTAACAAGCTCGATGTCAGCGTCTGCCGCATCTAACTGCCGTTTTAAATAGGCAAACTCGCTAGTCCGACTAGCCACCGGAGCTTCCATCACCTACACATAGAGGCAATATGATTATTACCTGGGAATATGATCCTCTGTTCGTCGTCGTTTCCGACGACCACTAGAGTCTCAGGGGCTACTATCTACACAGGGCACACCTAGCATGTGCAGGACTATTATACATTATTTTACATACCTCAAAGCCTGTCAGTAGACTCATAAAAGCTTTATGCAATCCACTTTCGGCAGACAAGATTCTCTCCATCACCGTATTCATTAGCATACGGTGTTCATATGAGATGGCCGCTCGCCCCACCAACTCCCTCAGAACATCCGATCATGCACCAGATGGTGCCGGACTCTTTTGTCTGTCCTCTTCGGGAGCCGGACACTAGGAGCTTCGGGGGTCAATGGGATTATCTTATGGCCTCATCGGATTCAGAGAGGCCCTCCGCGAAAACACTTCGGGGTCGCCCGCTTCTGGAGCAGAGGAGTCCGGAGGAGGCGTTTCGCTCTCCATCATCTCTAGAAGAAGATCCCCCGAAGACAAACTCATTTGAGAGGGCTAAGGCCCGAACTGCAAAGATATACGCGGTGGTTATTTTCTCAGAAGAAAAAGATGACATACCTGTACTATTAAAGTATTTCGGGTCACTTACGAATCGCTGGAGGACTGATCCCCCCCCCCCCCGCGGACTTGGTGCGGCAAAAGCACCCCCCGAGGTAGGACCCTCTGTGAGAGACTTCTTCTCCCGTTTGGAAGCTTCGGCTTCCGAATCCCCGGGCGCAGTCCTTTTCCTCCTTCGGTCGTCTTCCTTCATGGACATGCTCGCTCCCTCGGTTAGAATGGGCAGCGTTGGGGGCCCGCGTCCGCCCGCATTATCCTCCACAGTATCTTCCCTCAAGGGCTCCGGGCAAGGTGCGGTCTGGAGCATCTTTTCCAATACCGGATTTTCCAAACCCTCAGGGAGGGGGGCCGAACACCGAATCAACTTCGCCTTTATTAGCCAGTCCTGGTCAAAAAGCGAACTCTCAGAAATAACTTCGTAACGAAGGAGAGATAGTATGTTCGGCCGGAAGATGCCTTACCTGTTCGGCGGCGCGGTTACTACTCAGGCCCACGTCCTCGGTGATTTCCGGACACTCCACCTAAGGTACGAAGAATGACTTGTACATCTTCTCGTGCGTCAGGCCGAGAAAATTTTGAATGACACGCGGTCCCTCAGGATTGAACTCCCATAGGCGAAGAGACCGGCGTTTGTAAGGCTGGACTTGACGAACCAGCATAACCTGTATTACAGCAACCAAACTAAAATCTCCATTGAAGAGATCTCGAATGCGGCTTTGCAGTATAGGCACGTCCTTGGCTGGACCCCAGCTCAGACCTCTGCTGATCCATGACATCAGTTGTGGTGGAGGGCCCGAGCGGAAAATAGGGGCGGCCGCCCACTTGTCACTTCTAGGAGCCGTGATGTAGAACCACTCCTGTTGCCACAATTCAGACACCTCTGGGATGGAACCTTTGGGCCACGGGGCTCCCGTCATCTTGCGTATTGAGGCACCTCCACACGGTGCATGTTGCCCCTCGATCATCTTCGGCTTCACTTCAAAGGTCTTGAGCCATAGGCCAAAGTGAGGGGTAACCCGAAGGAAGGCCTCGCACACGACAATAAATGTCGTGATATGAGGAGTCCGGAGCTAGATCATGGAAGTCTAGCCCGTAATAAAACATCAAACCCCTGACGAAAGGATCCAGAGCAAGGCCTAGACCTCGGAGGAAGTGGGAGACGAACACGACGTTCTCGTTGGGTTCGAGGGTGGGGAAGGCCTGCCCTCGGGGAGGCAGCCGATGCAAAATCTCGGCGGTCAGATATCTGGCCTCCCTCAACTTTTTTATGTCTTCTTCCGTGACGGAGGAAGGCACCCATCGGCCTTGAAGGCTAGATCCGGACATGACTGAAGGTTCGGAGCACCTGACCTGAACTTTGGGCGCTTGAGCTTGAGGTGGGGGAAGGATTCGATTGAGCACGGGAGGGAAAAATAAAAGCCTTGTCCCTTTATAAAGAGGGTGAATATCAAGCGTCCTCTCCATGTCCGTTTGGACTTGCCTATAATCTAGGAGTCCTAGAAGCGGTTGGGTTACCCACGCCCGTATTGATGAGAATCCCAGAATAAGGGGACATGATCTCCACTTTAATAAGATGTGCCAAGGAAACCGCCTCGCATGACGCGCTGAGGTGGGATAATGAAACGGCTCGGATAAAGGCTTGGCCGTGGTGTGTCACACTATGGAATACGTCAGCAAATTAGATTTGTGTAAATATTATTCTCTCTATGGCAATATGTGGAAACTTATTTTGCAGAGCCGGACACTATCTTTGTGTTCAAAATCTTCTATGAAGTACTTGGAGGAGGAACCCGCCTTGCAATGCCGAAGACAATCTATGTGCCGGACTCATTGTCATTGAAGCCTGGTTCAGGGTCTACTAAGGGAGTCCTGGATTAGGGGGTGTCCGGATGGCCGGACTATACCTTCAGCTGGACTCCTGGACTACGAAGATACAAGATTGAAGACTTCGTCCCGTGTCTGGAAGGGACTTTCCTTGGCGTGGAAGGCAAGCTTGGCGATACGGATATGTAGATCTCCTACCATTGTAACCGACTTTGTGTAACCCTAACCCTCTCCGGTGTCTATATAAACCAGAGGGTTTTAGTCCGTAGGACGACATACACAACAACAATCATACCATAGGCTAGCTTCTAGGGGCCTCTTCGATCTCGTGGTAGATCTACTCTTGTACTACCCATATCATCAATATTAATCAAGCAGGACATAGGGTTTTACCTCCATCGAGAGGGCCCGAACCTGGGTAAAACTTCGTGTTCCTTGCCTCCTATTACCATCCGGCCTAGACGCACAGTTTGGGACCCCCTACCTGAGATCCGCCAGTTTTGACACCGACAGCCGGAGTCAGACTCCATCTTTGTGCCGGCTCCTCCTGAAGTAGTCGGATCCGACTCAAGAGCCCCCGCAGATGGCACGAGTATTCCGACAGGTGGCACGGGAATTGTGGCAGTCATAGCTGGCTCGAGGACTGCGGTAGTCAGCCCTGAGACTTCAGAGCTCAGCCCGGAGACTTCAGAGCCCTGCCTGGGGACTTCATCGACACAACAAGCGGCTGCCGACTCCAACCCGCCACCTCCCGGCCCAGCCGCCCTCGTCCAAGTCACAGTCTTGGCTGTTGCAGAAATTGCAGCACCTTCATGGGCCCAGCCCATCCTCAAATTCATGGTGAACAAAGAGCTGCCAACCGATGAGATCTCGGCTCGGCAAGTACAACGCCGGGCGGCAGCATACACCATAGTCAATAGAGAGCTCGTAAGGCGCAGTATCACTGGTGTTTACCAGCGCTGTGTGGAGCCAGAGCAAGGACAAGCAATCCTCAAAGACAGCCATCAAGGCGAGTGTGGCCACCATGCGGCTTCGAGAGCACTCATCGCCAAAGCTTTCCACCATGGCTTCTTCTGGCCGACTGCTCTTGAAGACGCCAAGTCTTTGGTCCAAAAATGCAAGGGGTGCCAGAAGTTCCGCTCTAAGCCTCATCAGCCAGCTTCAGCACTCAAAACTATTCCCATTGCCTGGCCCTTTGGTATTTGGGGCCTGGACTTGGTCAGACCATTCAAGACGGCACGAGGTGGTTTGACTCACTTACTTGTCGCTGTGGACAAGTTCACCAAGTGGATAGAAGCAAAACCAATCAAGAGTTTAAATGGTCCGACCGCTGTGACCTTCATCTCCGACATCACAACTCGGTACGGCATACCGCACAACATCATCACCGACAACGGCACAAATTTTGCCAAAGGTGCCTTGGCCCGTTTCTACGCGACGCAGGGCATCCGACTGGACTTAGCGTCCGTTGCCCATCCGCAGTCCAATGACCAGGTAGAGCGAGCAAACGGCCTAATCCTATCCAGCATCAAGCCTCGGCTGGTCGAGCCTCTGGAGCGCTCGGCAGGCTGCTGGCTTGATGAGTTGCCAGCCGTCCTCTGGAGCCTACACACGACTCCAAACAAGTCAACCGACTTCACGCCCTTCTTCCTCGTCTACGGTGCTGAAGCCGTCATCCCAACAGACATAGAGTTCGACTCCCCTCGAATCACCATGTACACCGAAGAGGAAGCAGAAGAAGCACGTCAAGACGGTGTTGATCTGCTGGAAGAGGGCCGGCTGTTGGCACTCAGTCGGTCTAGCATCTACAAGCAGAGCCTACGCCGATACTACAACCGGAAGGTCAAGCCGCGATCTTTCCAAGAAGGAGACCTTGTGCTCCGGCTGATTCAGCGAACAGCCAGCCAGCACAAGCTCACAGCACCTTGGGAAGGCCCTTTCATCATCAGCAAAGTGTTGGGCAACGACTCCTACTACCTAATCGATGCTCAGAAGCCCCGAGCATGCAAGAGGGACGACTCCGGCAAAGAGATGGAGCGACCATGGAATGCAAACCTCCTCCGAAGATTTTACAATTAATGCAGTATGTATCACGCTACCTTTTGTATTAAAGTACGAAGACCTTGGGCCCCTCGAGAAAAGCTCGGCCACTGCCTTCCTTTATCTATATGATAAAGAGTTATGCCTATGAATATGTTATTCTTTGTTATGCCACTTGGCACCGGGTTCGACTAGTCGGCCCGGGGACTTGCCGACTTGAGCTATGAAACGACTTCCTGCAGCCGGACAAGTAATGTGTGGCACTTAAGCCGTCTCCTGTTAGAAGCCGCAGATCACGGAGCGACTGTCCGGCAAACAGGAGTAAGGTAGAATGTGTGTCCATATGAAAAATGGCTAAGGACTCAAAGCTCGCTCATAGTTTAAAGCTGGTTTTCAGCCATTTACAACCGACTCTTTAGCAGCCAGCTTGCCGTTTCCTAAATTAACTTGCTAAAAAGTCTAAAAGGCTAAGTACTTGCCTTCCCAAAGAAGCCAAGTTTTTGATCTAGCGGCAGTCCGCAGAGCGGCTGTCCGACTGGAAAAAAGGCAACCAAGGGAAGGCGGCAAAGGAAAAAGTCAAAGAGCAATAAGCAAGAAGAGATAGAATGCGGATAAATATTTACATAGAAAGGCCCTTAGCCGAATCATCAAACTGAAGTTCAAGATACGCCCAGTGGGTGGAATTGTGCAAAATAACAAGTTCATTGAGAATGCTAAGCAGGTAAAACAAAGATAAAGTGGCAGCCTAGGAAGCCGCAGACGGACTCGAAGGACCGGAGGGGTCGGCGGTGCCAATTGCCGGGGCGGCCGGCTGGTTGGTCTCCGCTTGATCACCTCTTGCAACAGCTGGCTCAGTTGCGTGCGGCTCGTTGCTAGAGGCGCGATCAAGCCGGGGCTGGCCGTCTGCCTCGACCTTTGGCGCCACCTCCTCGTCTCCTTCCTCCTCCCCGCCTTCCTCTTCACCATTGGAGTCGATCACCTCCGCCGAGTCCTCGCCGTCGTCCGGATTTAGCTCGAACCACTCCGGCGGCGGCTCCTCGCCGTTCTCAGCCTGCTCTGGGACAAAGATGGTGGTGTCGGTGTACTCAACGATCGACGCGGCGCGCCTAACAAGATCGTCTTCCACCGCTGCCAGCTCTGCCTGAGCCTCCAGCCGGAACATGGCTAACTGGGGTAAGCTCGGACTAGGATACCACGCCTTGGCAAATTCTAAAGCCCGGCGTGCTCCAGCCCAGGTCGAAGAACCCTTCCAGGCCTCAAGACGGCCGGCTACGACCTCCAACCAGTCGACAGTCTGACTGGTGGTGCGCGGTACCAGCATATCCGACCATAGGGCGGCAATCGCCTGGGCGCCAACACGTTGAAGCCGGCGCAGCATCTGGTGGGCTGGCCGAAGGCGGGCCTCGATGCTAAGGATCTGCTCGCCAAGAGTTCGGGGGGCGTTCGCGGCGATCTATGCGCCGTCCACCCTCCGCGCTTCACGATCAGCCTCGATGGCTTGATTGGCGCCGTCCGAATGGCCGGGGAAGAAGTCTGCTAAGGAAGAAGAACGAAGAAACAAGGTTAAAAATTTAAGGCCGACTCGACTAGCAGTCGGCAGCCCAGAAAAGGAAACAAGGAGAAGCTCACCATCGACAAGATCTTCGATTGCTTGAAAGCCGGAGACCAGCATCGCCTCCTTGTCGGTCCAGGAGGAGCGCTCGGATGCAAATTCACCGAGAAGGGCGGTCTCCTTGTCCTCCGCCTCCTTCTAGGCCCTCTAGAGGAGCTCCTTCTGCTCCACCAGCTGCGTAGCCAGCCGGTCGCGCTCCTCCGTCAGCCGGCCGCACTCATCCTCCTTGACGCACAGTGCGGTGTTGACTGCGCCTAGCTGCTGCTGAAGGGCGGCGTTGGCTTCTGAAGAAGGAGGGGGAGGGGTGTCAGTCATCAACAAAGAAGAAAGGTCGCCGGGTAGATCCAGCCCGACTGCTCAGCAGTCGGCCCGAATCTCGGGGACTACAACCCGCGGGTGCGCCAGCGCGCCCCTGCAGAGAAAGAAGAGGACTCACCCCGGCTGTTCGACAAGTCGGCGGTCCGCTTGGCCAGCTCCTCAACATTGGCGTTGAAGGAGGTCACGGGAAGATTGTGGTAGTCCTGCATCAAAATTTCAGAAAAAGTGTTGGCACTTGAAACTCACCGATTAGAGTTCCGAGCCGCCTGCTCAGCAGCCGGTCCAAAACTCGGGGACTACACCCAGTGGGTGCGCTGGCGTGCCCCCACAAAGAAAAACAAGGAAGCAAAGCAAAAAGGAAGGATGCGTACCCGGATGGCTGTTTGTGACGCCAGATATGCCTTGGTGCACTCCTTGATGGCGTTACCCTCGGCCCAGAGCTTGGCTTGGACGTCTAAGAGCGCCCGGTTCAACGGGCCCGTCCCGCCTCCCCGCACCCACCCGGTGGGCGCGGCGCTCGACACCTCGGTGTCCGGGATCGTGGAGCTCGCAGCGCCAGTCTCCAGAGGACGTGGCGCTAAGGCCGCCTTCATGAGACGGCGACGCGTCGGCGTGCTGACCTCGAGGGCCAGGCCCGTCGCCGCCGCGCCTCCGGTTGGCGGCACTGGTGGGTCCACCGGTTGCCCGCCTGGCGCGATTCCGGAGGGTGGCGGTGGCGGCACAATGACTTTCGGCATGGCAGTGACGTCGGCATCCCTCTCCATGACCGGGTTCTCGTCGCCGACTTCCCCAGTCTGCGCCATGAACTCCGGTGGCGGCGGCGTGGAGTTCAAGGGGACGACAAACATCGCCGACGGGCGGTGTGCGGCTTCCTCTACGCGCGTCTTATCCGCATCTGCGGCCTCGGCCTCCGCCAGCTTCTTCAGGGCGGCGGCCTCCGCCTTGTCGGCTTCCGCCTTCTGCAGGCGGGCGGCTTCCCGCTCCTCATGCGCCTCCCGCGCGTTTCGCTCCATCGCCTCCCGGAGGTCAGCGGCGGGATCAATCCGCCGGGTGGTGGAGGAGGTCTCCGCCGACCTTACGACGGAGCCGGCGGCCGACTTCTCAAGAGAGAGCAGGGCCCTAAAGTCGGGAAAATAAAGTAAAGGGATTTCAGACAAACTCAATAAAGAAATGTGAGTGTATGAAGGGAGGTAGTACTTACGCCAAAATCAGCTGCGGCGTCTTCACCACCTTGCGGAAGCGGTTGGCCTTTGCGGCCGCTTCGTCCCGCTTGGTCACCGCGGCTGAGCCCTTGGGCTTCTTCGGCCGGCTGCCGAACAGGCTCGTCCCGGCCCTGCGCTTCTTGCCACTGCCTTGAGTGTCCGGCGAGGCTGACGAGCCCGCGCCCGGCGGGCCGACTCCTGGCTGGTGGCGCGGGGTGACCTCCTCGTCATCATCAGGCCAGTCCTCGAGACTGGCCGCAAGTCTCGGGCCACCTGCTGCGCCGCCTCCTCCCTCGGCATCGTCCTCCATGGCCGCCGCCCCCAAGTCGGGGTCGTCCACATCGCTCTCCGCTCGGTCAGGGAGGAACTTGCGGTCTGGCCCCAAGGTGCCGGCTGCTGGTTGGAGGGGGGGTTCTCACCAAAGCCGACTAGTCAGAACGAACAAGACGGACTCGGCGGTAAAGATGTCCGAAGAATCAATGAAAAAGAGAGAAGGAAAACGACTCACCAGAGGCGGAGGGGCAACACGTGAATACGGCTCCTTGCTGAACTGCCAATCTTCGTTGAGGTCGCAGCTCGCAACATAGTTCACCATGTAGGCTACCTCCTCGTGAGGCATCTCCTTGGTGCACATCCGGCTCGAGTCTCGGTGCCCGCTCATCTGACAGATCATGTGGGAGCGACTTTGGAGTGGTAGCACTCGGCGCGCCACGAAGGCGGCCAGCAAATCCGGCCCGGTCAGGCCCTCCGACTGCGTTAGCACTCGAAGCCGCGCAACGGCGCCGGCTCCTGCAGGCGTCAACGTCCGGGCCCGGTGTGACCAGTTGGGCTGCCTCCCAGCCGGCGGGCCGGCTACGTAGGCTGGCAGGTTGACCCAATCACCCTCCGTGGAGACGTTCTTCATGTAGAAGTACGACCGCTGCCACATCTTCACCAACTTGATCATCCTAATGGAGGGAAATGGGTTGTCGTCCCCTGACCTCCGCACGGCGATGAACGCGCCGCACTGAGCCGGCACGCCCGTGGCTTGGGTGCCGAGCTTGGAGAAGAAGAACTCCCCGCAGAGCTCGATGGTGGGGAGAGTGCCGATGAAGCCTTCGCACAGGGTGACGAAGGCGGACAGTAGCACCACTGTGTTGGGGGTGAGGTGGTGCGGCTGGAGTCCATAGAACTCGAGGAAGGAGCGGAAGAAGTTGCTCGCCGGCAGGCCCAGGCCGCGCAGGCAGCGCGAGCGGAAGACGACCCGCTCGCCCTCCTGCGGCGCCGGTGAAATTTCTCCCCTCCGCGTGAGGCGGACCCTCACGAGGTCCTCACCGGGCAATTGACGCATCTTGCGGAGGAAGTCGATGTGATCCTCGTGGACCTCTGAACCATCCCAGGTACCGGAGTGCGCCGTCGGGGGCGTGACGGCGGAGGAAGAGCTCATCGTAAGTGGACCGCCGTAACGTTCGACGAGGCTCGAGGTACAGAGAGGGAGAAGAAGGAGAGGAAGCAGTGGGGAGGCGGGACGCGCGTGCTCCGCCGCTTCCCCTCCTCCCCTACTTATAGCCCAATGGGCTGCGAAGCCGAGGGGGCGGTTGTGGGATTTACTGCGCCCACTACCCCGCGCCCCCATGTTTATCGCGCAAAGTTACTGCGCGCGGTAACTCCGTGGGAACCTCAACCGTCCCCCACGGCCGCAGCGGATCCGCTCGCGCGCCGAGGCGTGGTAGTGGCGGGCCCCGCCTGCAGACATGTCACATCTCGCAGATGGGTAGGCTGGCTAGCCCGACCACTGGTTGCCACATGGTGGGCACAAAGTGGGTGGCGGCTAGGAAGCTTAGCTTGTACGCCACTGAGTTCCCGCCATGGGATTCGAAAGTATTTTCTGGACGTGTCATGGTATTCTCACGGGGGGTATGCAAGACGACATATGCCACGAGGTGGCTTCGTGCGAGGGCAAGACTGCTGCCGGAATATCCAGGGACGGGTATGCGAGTATCACGCGCTAGTTTACCCAGGTTCGGGGCTCTCTGGAGAGATAACACCCCTACTCCTGCATGTCTGAGTATATGTGGTATATCTAGTGCAGAGTTGCTCCTGGAGCTGTATCTCGGGCATGCGTGCCCACGGCCGAGTGGCCATATGAACTAGTGGCCATGCATGTGTGTGTGTGTATGTGTGTGTGTGTGTGTGTGTGTGTGTGTGCTAGTTAGCCATCTTGCTAGCTAGCATGCGTGCGTGAGGCCCCCCTGATGGATGGATGGAGCTAGCTTATATAGTGGTAGGCATGGGTGGTGGTAGCGTTGGTTGTAAGCTACCTTGGGTAGCTTACAAACCAAGCTATGTAGTGGCATGGTCTAGGCATGGTGCATGTCATGTTTGTCCCCTAGGGTACTTTATAAATCAGTACCCAGGGGACACAGTACACTGTGGATGAGATCACGGTATGGTCGTCCCATCGGTGTCTCGTCAGGCTGCAGTTGACTTCGGGCAGTCGGCATGGCGGAGGAGTCGGCAGCCAGCAGTCGGCCTGGTGGAGGAGTCGGTAACCAGCAGTCGACCTGGCGGAGGAGTCAGCAGCCAGCAGTCGGCCTGGTGGAGCAGTCGGCAGCCAGCAGTCGGCCGGGTGGAGCAGTCAGCAGCCAGCAGTCGGCCTAGTGGAGCAGTCAGCAGCTAGCAGTCGGCTGCCAGCAGTCGGCAGCCATCAGTCGGCCTGGTGGAGCAGTCGGCAGCCAGCAGTCGGCCTGGTGGAGCAGTCAGCAGCCAGCAGTCAGCCGCCGGCCAGGTAGTTGGACTGAGGGGCTTTTCTTAGCCCCGATGTCTTGAATTCTTGTCTCGCCGTCTTCGGGGTATCCGTGTCAATTACTCCGACAGTAGCCCCCAAGCCTTCGGGGAACTTGGCAAAGTTGGGCGGAGGTTTTTTGGCGAGTGTTCATGGAAATGATCATGAAAAAGACAAAGTTAGTCCACGCAGATATATCAAATGTTTGCTTTAAGCATTGCAAGTTTAATGCAGAGGGTGCCGACTCGGTTTCGTTCGAGCGCCCTTAATCTTTTTCGTGTTCCCTCCACTTTTTGGCTTGTGCTCTTGCTTGCCGGACAGCCGCTCTGCGGTCTGTGGCTGAGAGTGGGCCGCGAAGTGGAGTGTACAGTACTCAGACTCTGGGAGCAGATTCAACCGAGTAGATACTTGTAAAGGAAACGGCCGGATTGCCCGATCCGTTTTTCTTCCCGGACGTTTTTCACGTGGGTGGCCTCCAACATTCACTCTTGCTAGTCGGACAGCCGCTCTGCGGTCTGTGACTAAGATTGGGCCATTGGTACCGCGCACGGTACTAAGCCGTCTGCGGGAACTAACGTCTCAGGCCAAGCGGCCAGCCCCGGGGCCAACTCTGGTTGGCGCCGGGGTGAATAGTGATGTAACTATAATAAAATGCGGAGATAGCCCCCGAGCATCGCTTGGGGTTATCCGTGCTCTTGCGGTGCAAAAAATATGCGGGTGAGGAACTCACACTGATTTTCGTGTAGTCGAGACGGAGGTTGAGCCTCCGGGTGCTCGAAGGGGTCCCGACCGGTCAGGCTCGACCGGCCAGGCGGCAATGCATCTTGCAGCACCTATCTTCTTCTTTTTCTCTTCTGCCGGCTGCTCGGAACCGGACAAAACTCTTCTCTTATTTACAATCTTCCGTGGGGGCGCGCCAGCGCACCCACTGGGTGTAGCCCCCGAGATTCGGGCCGACTGCTGAGCAGTCGGGCCGGATCTTCCGGCAACTACTTTGTCTTCTTCTTCGCGGGGGCGCGTCAGCGCACCCACTGGGTGTAGCCCCCGAGATCTGGGCCGACTGCTGAGCAGTCGGGCCGGATCTCCCAGCAACTACTTTATCTTCTTTCTCGCGGGGCCGCGTCAGCGCACCCGCTGGGTGTAGCCCCCCGAGATATGGGCCGACTGTTGAGCTGTCGGGTCGGATCTCCCGGCAACTACTTTGTATTCTTCTTCGCGGGGGCGCGTCAGCACACCCGCTGGGTGTAGCCCCCAAGATTCAAGCCTAGGCTCGATCGGCCAGGCGTCGAGGCAAACAGGCAGCAGTGCTGGCGCTCTTGCCGGCCAGATGTTGAAATGGGCAAGCAGGCCGGGTCGCGTCTAGCCGTCCGAGTGGCGAAGCAGGCGGATGGACAGACGGACGTTTTTTCATTTCTTCTCTTTGTCCGACCTTTATCTCTCTCTCTTTGGCACCCTGTCACTTTTTTCCAGCTGGTCACTGGGGCAGCCGGCCCCTCTTTCTTTTCTCTTTTTGTCCGGCTCCACGCGGGGAGCAGCACCCCTTTTTTTTCTCTTTCTTTTTTCAGCCGGACTGGGCTCTTTCTTTTTTTTGATAGCCGGCCGCTTCTTTCTCAGCCGGCTTGGGCAGCCAGCCCTTTTTTCTCTTCTCGGACAGCCGGCTGAGGCGGGAGGCTGGGGTGGCGACCCACAGCCGGCCTGGGGTGGGCGTTCGGAGGCGGACGGAGCCGGACCCGGCCGGGCGCGGGGCGGCACCAGGAAGCCGGACGTGGCCGGGCTTGAGGTGGAGCAGGCGCGCGCGCGGGCAGGGTGCGGCCGGCTGGTGTGAATGGGCGTAGGTCGGCAGGGACGAAGCCGGCGACCCGGCGGTCGGATGCTGCAGGAGGCTACCGGGCGCAGCGGCGAGGCGGAGCCAGCGGGCGGAAGGGCAGATTGGCCGGCTGGCGGTGAGCCGGCCACGTGGCGAGCAGGAGCCGGCCGGCAAGGGTGCCGGCGACACGGCGGCCGAGACGGCGCGGGCGGCCCGTGCTCGGGACGGAGACGGAGCTCGGTGGAGCTAGCGACCGCGGCAACACGGGCATGAGGCCGGGCGTGCGGCGGCGTGGCGGAGACGCGACACCGCGGGCCGGGAAGGCGCAGGCGCGGGTGGTGCAGACGGTCAGGCGGAGCCGGCGCTAGTCGCGGGCGGAGGCGACGCGGCAGGGACCAGCAGACGGTCGGGTCGCCGGGGGTTAGCCGACCGGCGCGGGCGGACCCGACAGCTGGAGGAGCGGCTTGGGTGCGGCTGGACCCGGAGCTGGCACGGGCAGGAGGGTGCGGACGAGAGCCGCAGGGGTCTCGCCGAGCTCGGGGCGGCAGTCGGTACGGGGCAGCACCGACGGAGCAGCCGGCGCACAGCAGGCGGACGGCGCGAGCAGTCGACGCACAGCAGGCGGACGACGCGAGGAGCCGGCGAGCGGGCGAGGGAGGCTCGGGGAAGCGCGAGCAAAAGCGGCATGGCGTTGGCCGGGATGCTCGGAGCAGGGCCGAGGCGGAGTCGGCACGCACAGCGATGGGGAGCCGGCGGACGCGAGGCACCGCCCTAGCCGCCTAGCGGGCGTTCGGGAGCGAGGGTCCGCGGCCGGTGCAAGGTGTGTGCGGCGACGAGGGCCACGGGCATGCCCACACGGCAGGGAAGAGTCGGCACGGAGCCGTCAGGAGGGGGAAGCGCTGACGCAGTGACGCCGGCAGGAGGAGGAGGTGCCTCACGTGCGCGGGGCGGGAGCCGGCTCGGAGCCACGCCCGGCTGGGGCGCTGGCGCCGGTGGGAGTGGGCCCTTTGGCCGGGCACGGGGCGCACGCAGCCGGCGCGGGTGCTGGAGCAAGCGCGCAGGAGGCGTGGAGCCGGCCGGCGACGAGCAGGACCGGGCGCGGTCGAAGCAAAGGCTGGGCAGAGCCGGCACAGCGCGTGGCGACCCAGCAGGCGGCCCGGGAGGCCAGGAGCGGCACAGCCGGCGCGGGCCGCGAGCCAGCGGGGATCGCGGAGGAGACGAACGGGAGCAGGGCCCTGAGGCGGAGGCCGGCCCGCCGGGGCGGGGCGCGAGAGCCGCCTATGCGGCCGGGCGACGGAGCGGAGCTAGGCTGGACGGCCGAGCGCGGAGCCGCGCATGGTGGAACAGTCACGAGGCGATCTGAGCCGGCGTGGCGGACGCGATAGCTGCTGATGCAAGTTCGCGGAGGCGCAGCGGCCGGCCAGACGGGACGCCAAGCGGTCGGACGCTCGGGGCACTGTCAGCACCCCTGCTACCCTGGGCCAGCTATGGGCTAGGCCCAGCTGACTTGCTGCCACAAGCGCTACAGCCACAACCACTATACATAACAGGACCAAGGCACTGGACGAGCCATCCAGTGGATCACGGACGGCTCGGCGGCGGCTACCTTCCTCTCTTCCCCCTACCTCCAGTTCGTCCTCAATTCGCTTGTAACCTCTGGTTGTAATTGCTACTCTGTATCAAACCTTCCTGAGAGAGAGAGAGAGAGAGATTACTAGCAAGACTGCAGCTAGTCCCTTAAATCTGGTATACAGAGCCAGGCCACCACCCTTCTCTCTCAAATTTCCCCCAATTTTTCTACCACTCCCAATCCCTCTGATTCCACCGGTGAGGACGCCATGCCTACAGTTAAACCACCAGAGTGGGATGCCATATCTGCCAAGGAGCAGTTATTGTGGTAGCTTGAGAGATTATACGCTTAGGCGGAGGAGGTGAGCTCAGTGTTGGGAATTGCACGGGTGGGTGACCCTCCCATGGTCACTCCGCTTGTCGATCCGGCGGCCTCAACCACGACACATGCCTCGTCGGCGCCCGTCCCCGACGTCCCCAGCTCCACCATCAAGGCCCAGGAGATCCCCATGGTCGCCCATGATGCTTCCCCAGTCTGCGTCGCGATGGTGCCCGTCACCTGTTCGACGGAGTGCTCGACCCAGGCCGACAGCGTCGACGAGGTCCATGATGCCGCCACCGCTATCCACCTCAAGCCCACGGTCGACCCCATCCACCAAGCAGTCGAGCAGCTCACTCCGGGGCAGGCAACATCTTCTAGTGTTGAGGTCGTTTCTCCCGTGACGACCACCACCGACATCGACCCCAAGGCCGGCGTGCAGGAGCTCGATGCCCTGTCTGTTAACACCTCCACGCAAGTGATGAGCAAGGCGAACCATGGCGTCGTCCTCATCATCCCCAGCGACTTCTCTGCACCAACGCTAACCATGTGTTTGACATATTACATTGTCCATGGCGACGACCCGGTGCACCCAACTGCACGCAAAGAGCATTGCCCACATGGCGTTCATCTCGTGGGTGAGTGCACAGGCTTGCTGCTGCCACCATTGCGGAAAGGAACTGAGCCGCAACAGTGGTCGCCCCCTGTTCAAGTGCAGTGTGCAAAGGATGACATTGTTCTATTCCGTGGCATTGTTTGTGGATTTTTCACTAGTGACGCTGGCTGTGTATGGTGGCCACCTGATCACCAACCAAGGAGGATTCATACTGAGTTGCAAACTCCAATTGTTACTTCAGTGCAGTTGCAACCATGGCCTTCTGGGAATTTTCAACTCACTCATCCATTGAGCGACTACCAGATCATTTTGGGCAGCTTAGTTTCTTTGTTTCCACTGAGCAGCGACGGAAGAGAAGGGAATTCATCACTCTGTCTGTTTCCCGTAAGTGCTCAAACAAATTCCTATGGGGAGTCGCATGGCCACTCCATTCTGAGAACACAGCTGCTAATTATGGGCATGTCAGTGCATTGCCAGTTTTGGTTTCAAGAGGATTTTACAGGGAGCAGCCGCGTGGAGTTACAGATTAACTCGGCGGTGTTTGCAACTACAGGTTCAACTGCAGGAGATTTTGTGTACAAACCATGGCTGCGGCAGTACAATTTCAGTGGACGCTTCGGAGGGATACTCACCAACCAGTTCTTGCATTTGTGGTCCTTGAAGCATGACAGTGATGATTCAGATTTTACTAAGCATGTCAAGCTTACCATCACTTCCAAACAACATCACTCTTGTTTTGCTACGGGGTGCGTTCTTGTTTTGCAAGATCTCAATGATGCTCAATCCACCCTTAAGACTGCGCAGCTGCTGAAAATAGAGGTGACAACAGTGGGACTGCAGCCAGCGACTTTCCGCGTGAGGCAGTCATTGCTTGTTACTTACATGAGCAACATTTTGAGCCATTTTGGTACTGTTCTTGCCACTCACTTTGGCACTGCTAGCATGTTCCGGAAACAACCTACCTTGATTGCTGGGATGAGAAGGAACTTCCCTGATGGTTGTGAGCGGGTTTCCATGGAAGAGCACTTCAGTTATTTGCAATATGTACAGCTGCAACTATGGAGACTACGTGCACATACACATGGGTCTGCACTAGGTGAACAACAATCAGGTTTCGATCTTTGGCTAGTGAAGCTACTATTCAGAGATAATTATGCATGTGAAGCTTGGTACTGCTACATTTTTGACACTTGGATCAGGAGCAAACTGACGGGAATCACTTCGCAAGATGATACAATGTATGGTGTTAATTTCATTTTCAGCTTCCTTCATGCACACAGTGGTGGCCTACTTCTTATGGCAAGCAACACAACATGTATTTATATGGCGAGCACTTGTTCAGTAGCCCAGTTTCAATATTGCTCTAACTCGGTACTCCTGATTTTTGAGCAATTTGACTTGCAAATCGCCTGGCTGCCATTCTCCCGAGCTTGGTTTCTCAAGTCTGGGCACTCTAGCAGAGCTTGCACATGGGAGCGACCATTCTTACCATCACGAACAATCTGGAATATTATTCTTGGTAGTTCGTGGGAGGCATGTATAGTTACTCATCACCGGGTCTTGATTCTTCCTTGGGATCCAGGTAACAATCTATATCCCGTTGGTATGAATCACCTTGCGACAAGCAGAGTCACCTTCTGTATGCTGCTGGTACTGCCATGGGATCCTGGCAATGGAATATGTTGTTGGCTTGATGGTGCTAAACTTTGTTGGAGTATTTCTTGGGACCCGGGTGACCAAGCAGTTCTTATCGATGCTCTATGAATACTGCAAACAATTCCTCATTCTAAAACCACCCAGAGCTTTTGGTTGTACCTCGTGGTTCAGCAAGCAGTGCTGATATCATGGGATCCAGGTGATATGGTTCTTCTGTTGGTTCAGTTTGTTGAACATAGTTGGTGCTTCATCAACTTACTTCTATCAGATTCGTTGAGGTTCCCATGCTGCATGTCTGAGGTGTTCAACAATGGAGTACAAAGCATTGAACAACTTGCAGTAAAATTCGTTTTGTCGGCATCTTCTTATGAGCAATGGGATCCAGGAGGAGTGCACTTTACAAAATGTTCAAGGCTTGCAACGGAGAACTGGCACCGGCTTGGGGGCAAGCCGGCTGTTAAGGGGGAGGGGATGTCAGCACCCCTGCTACCCTGGGCCGGCTATGGGCTAGGCCCAGCTGACTTGCTGCCACAAGCGCTACAGCCACAACCACTATACATAGCAGGACCAAGGCACTGGATGAGCCATCCAGTGGATCACGGATGGCTCGGCGGCGGCTACCTTCCTCTCTTACCCCTACCTCCAGTTCATCCCCAATTCGCTTGTAACCTCTGGTTGTAATTGCTACTCTGTATCAAACCTTCCTGAGAGAGAGAGATTACTAGCAAGACTACAGCTAGTCCCTTACAGGCACGCGGTCAAGCGGGCCGGAGCAGACGGCCAAGGGCGATTGGAGGAGCTGGAGAGGATGCGAGGCTGCAGACGGGCAGCGTCGGGCAGGGAGCCTGAGTAGACCGAAGCAGCAGCACAAAGGACGACGCGTGCATGAAGCAGCAGCAGAGAGCGGCTAGGCGGCTCGGTGCGGACGGGCGAGCGGCAGACGACAGAGTAGGGAGGCGCGGCCGCGCGTACGAGCGCCTCCCCTGACGATGCCCAGGAGGACAAGCAGATCCGTGCTAGTGGAGATGCATACGTGCAGTTCATGGCTATAGTTGACCTTTCTAGTTTGACTAGTTGTTGGGCAGTGTATGGGATATATCTGGTTTGCATCCGACCAATGTACAGGGATTATCTGGCTAGTATCTGGGAGATGTATGCCTAGAGTTTGACTTGCATTTAGCTAGCTTGCATAGATGGTATGTGGAGGAGCAAACGCGTGTTTCGACCGGAGCAAGGCACAACACGGAGGGGAGCAGACGTGAGCGGCGCGTAGACGGACACAGCCGACCGAAGAGAGGCCCCGCGCGCGGACGGACGGCCGGCGTTGCGATGGTGGTGACGGAGAGGCTGACGACAAGGACGCGCCACCCCTCGCGGCCGCTCCGGGGGCGGGTCGATGTCGAGCACCCGAGCTTTGCCGGGGAGACGGCGCGACGCCGTGGCGGAGGCGATGAAGAAAAAGGGTCCCGCCCGGACAGCGAAACCAGCAGCAGCGCGGTAGCATAGTACTGCCCCACGGTGGGCGCCAAATCTCGTGGTATTCTCACGGGGGGGGGGGGGGGCAAGACGACATATGGCACGAGGTGGGTTTGTGTGAGTGCAAGGCTGCTGCCGGAATATCCAGGGACGGGTATGCGAGTATCACGTGCTAGTTTACCCAGGTTCGAGGCTCTCTGGAGAGATAACACCCTTACTCCTGCATGTCTGAGTATATGTGGTATATCTGGTACAGAGTTGCTCCTGGAGCTGTATCTCGGGCATGTGTGCCCACGACCGAGTGGCCGTATGAACTAGTGGCCATGCATGTGTGTGTGTGTGCGCGCTAGCTAGCCATCTTGCTAGCTAGCATGCATGCGTGAGGCCCCCCCTGATGGATGGATGGAGCTAGCTTATATAGTGGTAGGCATGGGTGGTGGTAGCGTTGGTTGTAAGCTACCTTGGGTAGCTTACAAACCAAGCTATGTAGTGGCATGGTCTAGGCAATGTGCATGCCATGCTTGTCCCCTGGGGTACTTTATAAATCAGTACCCAGGGGACACAGTACACTATGGATGACATCACGGTATGGTCGTCCCGTCGGTGTCTCGTCAGGCTGCAGTTGACTTTGGGCAGTCGGCCTGGCGGAGGAGTCGGCAGCTAGCAGTCGGCCTAGTGGAGGAGTCGGCAGTCAGCAGTCGGCCTGGTGGAGGAGTCGGCAGCCAGCAGTCGTCCTGGTGGAGCAGTCGGCAGCCAACAGTCGGCAGCTAGCAGTCGGCCTGATTGAGCAGTCAGCAGCCAGCAGTCAGCCGCCGGCCAGGTAGTTGGACTGAGGGGCTTTGCTTAGCCCCGATGTCTTGAAGTCTTGTCTCGCCGTCTTCGGGGTATCCGTGTCCAATTACTCCGACAGGACAAGTCAAAGTCAGGCGACTCCGTCTCCTACCAGTCGGCCCGGCAGAGTCAAGCGGAGTCCCCACCTCAAGTACTCAGAGAATGAAGCTACTGAGGCTCCTCAGCTGGATGTCCACGGTGCCTCATCAGCTTCGGGGACTACTATCGGAGTAATGGGCCATGGGTAGGCTAACCCGAGGCCCATAACCTTTCAAGACATCGGGGTTGACTGCGCCCCTCAAGACAACAGAGACAGAGAGCCGACTTCAGGACTGCTGCCACGACATCAGTGCCACGAGGTGGGTTCGTGTGAGTGCAAGACTGCTGCCGGAATATCCAGGGACGGGTATGCGAGTATCACGTGCTAGTTTACCCAGGTTCGGGGCTCTCTGGAGAGATAACACCCTTACTCCTGCATGTCTGAGTATATGTGGTATATCTGGTACAGAGTTGCTCCTGGAGCTGTATCTCGGGCATGTGTGCCCACGACCGAGTGGCCGTATGAACTAGTGGCCATGCATGTGTGTGTGTGCGCGCGCTAGCTAGCCATCTTGCTAGCTAGCATGCATGCGTGAGGCCCCCCCTGATGGATGGATGGAGCTAGCTTATATAGTGGTAGGCATGGGTGGTGGTAGCGTTGGTTGTAAGCTACCTTGGGTAGCTTACAAACCAAGCTATGTAGTGGCATGGTCTAGGCAATGTGCATGCCATGCTTGTCCCCTGGGGTACTTTATAAATCAGTACCCAGGGGACACAATACACTATGGATGACATCACGGTATGGTCGTCCCGTCGGTGTCTCGTCAGGCTGCAGTTGACTTTGGGCAGTCGGCCTGGCGGAGGAGTCGGCAGCTAGCAGTCGGCCTAGTGGAGGAGTCGGCAGTCAGCAGTCGGCCTGGTGGAGGAGTCGGCAGCCAGCAGTCGTCCTGGTGGAGCAGTCGGCAGCCAACAGTCGGCAGCTAGCAGTCGGCCTGATTGAGCAGTCAGCAGCCAGCAGTCAGCCGCCGGCCAGGTAGTTGGACTGAGGGGCTTTGCTTAGCCCCGATGTCTTGAAGTCTTGTCTCGCCGTCTTCGGGGTATCCGTGTCCAATTACTCCGACAGGACAAGTCAAAGTCAGGCGACTCCGTCTCCTACCAGTCGGCCCGGCAGAGTCAAGCGGAGTCCCCACCTCAAGTACTCAGAGAATGAAGCTACTGAGGCTCCTCAGCTGGATGTCCACGGTGCCTCATCAGCTTCGGGGACTACTATCGGAGTAATGGGCCATGGGTAGGCTAACCCGAGGCCCATAACCTTTCAAGACATCGGGGTTGACTGCGCCCCTCAAGACAACAGAGACAGAGAGCCGACTTCAGGACTGCTGCCACGACATCAGTGCCACGAGGTGGGTTCGTGTGAGTGCAAGACTGCTGCCGGAATATCCAGGGACGGGTATGCGAGTATCACGTGCTAGTTTACCCAGGTTCGGGGCTCTCTGGAGAGATAACACCCTTACTCCTGCATGTCTGAGTATATGTGGTATATCTGGTACAGAGTTACTCCTGGAGCTGTATCTCGGGCATGTGTGCCCACGACCGAGTGGCCGTATGAACTAGTGGCCATGCATGTGTGTGTGTGCGCGCGCTAGCTAGCCATCTTGCTAGCTAGCATGCATGCGTGAGGCCCCCCCTGATGGATGGATGGAGCTAGCTTATATAGTGGTAGGCATGGGTGGTGGTAGCGTTGGTTGTAAGCTACCTTGGGTAGCTTACAAACCAAGCTATGTAGTGGCATGGTCTAGGCAATGTGCATGCCATGCTTGTCCCCTGGGGTACTTTATAAATCAGTACCCAGGGGACACAGTACACTATGGATGACATCACGGTATGGTCGTCCCGTCGGTGTCTCGTCAGGCTGCAGTTGACTTTGGGCAGTCGGCCTGGCGGAGGAGTCGGCAGCTAGCAGTCGGCCTAGTGGAGGAGTCGGCAGTCAGCAGTCGGCCTGGTGGAGGAGTCGGCAGCCAACAGTCGTCCTGGTGGAGCAGTCGGCAGCCAGCAGTCGGCCGGGTGGAGCAGTCAGCAGCCAACAGTCGGCAGCTAGCAGTCGGCCTGGTTGAGCAGTCAGCAGCCAACAGTCAGCCGCCGGCCAGGTAGTTGGACTGAGGGGCTTTGCTTAGCCCCGATGTCTTGAAGTCTTGTCTCGCTGTCTTCGGGGTATCCGTGTCCAATTACTCCGACAGGACAAGTCAAAGTCAGGCGACTCCGACTCCTACCAGTCGGCCCGGCAGAGTCAAGCGGAGTCCCCACCTCAAGTACTCGGAGAATGAAGCTACTGAGGCTCCTCAGCTGGATGTCCACGGTGCCTCATCAGCTTCGGGGACTACTATCGGAGTAATGGGCCATGGGTAGGCTAACCCGAGACCCATAACCTTTCAAGACATCGGGGTTGACTGCGCCCCTCAAGACAACAGAGACAGAGAGCCGACTTCAGGAGGGCGGCTAGAGGAACAGCCGGCAGCCCATATGCATCCAAGTCCTAGAGAAGAGATCAAGACCGGCCGACTCCGACTGGCGGCTTCCAGAGAAGCCGGCCACGGGGAGTCGGCCCACGACACCAGCAAGGCCCATGCCCTCATCAAGGGGGATGGGACAGGGAGTGGCGACATTGCAGCCCACTCCCTCCCCTTTTCCAAGGGATGGCCGGGGCACAGTGTACTGTACCAGCGGAGATATCCATCTACCACAGCACTATTGCCATGCCATCCCTGACGTCAGCAACAGTGGGCGGAGTCCTATACCCACGATGGCCTGACGGTACGATCCACAGAAGACGGGCCCTACCAGTCAGTGAGAGTCCGGAAGACGGCAAGGGCGCCACCAGTCGGACCCGTAGGGAGCCGGCCCACGGAAGTCGGCCTACCCCTCCCATGGGTCCCACGCGCCATTAACCAGACGAGACGGGGAGTGGCTACAGTAATCACCTGCCAGGCGGCAGGACTGTAGCGATGACCCCATGACCAAGCCTGCGTCATTAGAAGCACAGCTACAGTAATCAGTGGCCGGCAGGACCCGCCAGCGGCGGGTGCGGCCTGTCGGCTCTGTACCAGACCAGTCGGCTGGGCCCACCAATCGATGGACCCCAGCAGTGGGCAGGAGGGCCCGCAGGCGAAGGGGCTGACAGCTGGGCCCTACGTCCATACAGTTTACCATTGTACCCCTAGGGGGTAGGCTTATATAAACCCCCCAGGACACCCATGCAAAGGGTTCCGATTCATTAGAACTAGACCAGACCTTGGAAGGAAGGAGAGAGGTAGCCTTGCCTCCTCCTACCCACAGATACAGCTCAAGGAGCGCCTCTGTACTCACTTTGCCTTAGTGATCATGCGGAGACCCCACAGAGCAGGACTAGGGGTGTTATCTCCTAGGAGAGCCCCGAACCTAGGTAAAGTACACCGGCGTTCGTGTCTACGCCTCATCCCGTTTCCAGGCACCGGCGACGTTTTACTCGCCCCCACCATGATAAGCCATCCATTGGCATATGTCTCACCCAACCCCCGACAAGCAGTCAGCGCACAACAAACCCTAATGGTAGTCCTGCCTAATGAGTAATGAATCGATTAGAAAATGGGTGATGAGGAGTGGCTGCTGAGCCTTGAGGACGTATCTCAGGATAAACCGGGTTGGCTTAGTGGGTGATGCACCCGTGAGCCCTAAACGGATTGGGAAGGTAGGCACAACGGCGCGCCTGGGCAGTGGTGACGCTGTTGGGCGAGCGACTCCTGACCTCCTGTTAGTCCGGCGTCTCCTCCTAGAGTCATGTCGTCCGGGGACAGGAAGTCGCCGGCGAGGCAGGCGGCTAGGGGCTAGTAGAGATCGGAAACGCGCAGCACAACATAGGGGAATTGGGGCCTGGGCCGACCCAAAATCCCAGGGTGGGCCGTGGCCCATCGTGGGCACCCTATAGAGATACACACCCGAGCGATGAACATGCATTTTTTAAACTAAATTAGGAACATTTAGTTGACCAATTAAACAACTCTATTTTAATAATATCATATTCGTATTTGAACAACTAAGCTTGTTTAGCTTGACGGGTGGAGCAGTGCTATTATGACACGAAGCACGTATACTGATCATATAGTGATCATAAAAGGGGGAAACCCTAAGCATTTTTTTGAGCAAAAGAGGGTTTCCCTCCAATTTCTATTAAAGAAACCACCACGGAACCAACATGATCAATTAAACCCTATTATGACTGTGCCATGGCAGATTTAAAGCTGCAAACCGGGGAAATGCTATTTAGCATCCATTGTTTGCTTCGAACTAAGAACTAAATTCTAAGAGCTGAAAAGAAAGTACAGTAACCAAGTTACGATCTATTTTCTGGTTGAGATCAAAAAGTTATGGAGATACGAAGTACCACCTCTTTTGCGGCGCCGTGTAGGCATCGGGGGTGTGATGGCTGTCGGTGGTGTTGAAGCAGATCTATGGCGGTAGACAGGTGCATCGGGGGATAAGTCCCATTGCGGTGGAAGAGAAGGTCGTGTGAGCGGCCTCGGCAAAGAGGACGACAACGCCGATGAAGCGAGAGGACGCAATGCAAGGCTATTGGTCCATCGTCGTGGATGAGAAACGTCCATCTCTAGTAGTGGACGACGCGGTCTTGGTCGGCGCTCCGACATGGTGGAGGACGGTGGCGATGGATGGGGTGGAGGACGGCGGTGATGGATGGGATGGAGGACGGCGGCGATGGATGAGATGGCGGACGGAGGAGGCTGGTGTGGGGATGGTGTTCTAGCGCGGACGGTGTATGAATGTGAAAATGGAGGGAGAGGCACAGGGAACCATGTTTTTGGGATGCGCCTGTCTGAAATATGGGAAAGTTACAAACTTAGCCCCCGTTTAAAATTTGGACGTCTCGTCGGTTGGGGGTAGGACGGTAATCTCGCATCTCGCAAATATTTGCCCAGAGCGATTTTGGGCGAGGAGAGGGTGTTTTGGCGCCCATGGTTGGCGCCCACGGTGTATGAACGGGGCTGACAGGTAGGGCGGTTGTGTCACGTATGAGTGAAGTTACAAACCTGCCCCTATTGAAAATATTTGCCTAGATTGATTGGGCCAATTCGAGTTTGTTTTGTCGCCCACCGTGTATGAATGGGGAAATGAAGGGAGAAACAGAGGTCTTTCGGACGAGCTTGAATCAAATGTGTTTTGCCGCCCATGTTTGGCTGTCACATCCCTAGCTTCTGGCATTGCACTGGGCTAGCTTCATGTGTGCATCATGTTTAAATTTTGCCTAAACTTGAAATGGGGATGTTCAAACCCTAGCACCAAATGAAATCCAACTAGGATCACAATGAAATATTCTCAATGATCCCAAAATGCCTTTGGAAATGTTCATCATTTCTGATAAAGGTAAAAACCTCTGCCAAAAATGATAAACATACTTCTAGGTCATTTTTGGATTTTTGAATTAACTCATATTGTACTTGAATTGGGGCATTTAAATCCTATAAATATTTAAATGCTCTAATAATTCTAAAACTAGTTGAGGGCTGTTGGGAATAATTTCAACAGTGCCCACAAATATATTCAGGATTTTTGAAAATGCTCTGGCATTTTTAATAAAGACCAAAACAATTGCAGAAATTAGAAAACAGAAACAATTAATAAAAGAGAGAGAGAGAGAGAGAGAGAGGGTTTTTACCTGGCACTCACCTGGGCCTCACCTGTTTTGGCCTAGCCCACCACCTGGCGCTGCCAGTCGTCGTCTAGCTCCCGCCAGTCGGACGCCGCGCGCGTGGTCGCCGCGCGCCGGCACGCGCCAAGCCACCTCCTGCTTCCGCCGACGTTGGAGGCTAGCTGGACGCGCCACGCAACCTCCCCAACCCCTCTGGCCTATCCACTCCTTCTCCCCTCTCCTCTGCTCTCTCCTTGCAGCGCATCCGAGCGCAATCGCAGCCGCCGCTCGCCGTAGCCATGGCCACCCCACGCCTCGCCGACGCACCCAGAAGCTCCACCACCTCGTCCTCCACCCCCTCACCGAGCCACGCGCAGCTGGAAGCCCTGCAGCGTCGTCCCCGACCTCGTCTTCTACCTCTGACCACCGGCGAACTTACCAGGGATTTGCGAGCTCCAGCCCCTCCCCGGCCTCGCCGTTGCCTCTACTGGAATCGCCGTGAGCCCCTGCCCTTTTCCCCTCTCTCCCCGTGCTCGTCCGCACCTTCTAACCACCGTAGCCATCGGAGCCGATAGCTCCTCGCCGCCGTCCATGTCACCACCGCAACCACGGCCATGCAAGCATGCGTCCGAGCCCACCGCTGCACTTCCGCGGGTCGATCACGACCATCCAAAGCTCCGGACATGCCCCGCAACACGCAAACCGCCGTTGGCTAAACTCCGGCCACCGCCGCGAGCTCCCTTCCGACGAGCTCAGTCCACCCCAGCTGCTCCCGCTTGCCCCGTTTGATGCGCGCGATCGCCAGCTCCCCGTAGAGCCTCTCCGCCGCTCATTTGGTCGCCGGAGGAACTTTTCCGACGCCCTCCGCCGTCTCTGGTGTCGCCGGCGATGACACGCGGGTCAACTCCGGAGAGTTTGACCCAGTTGACCAGGGGTTTGACCTCCCCTGGCTCACTGACATGTGGGCCCCAGGCCACTAACTAAACTAGGATTAGTATTAGTTTAACGCTAACTAAATTTAGTTAGTTAACTAACCACTGACCAGTGGGTCCCACTGGTCAGGGTTGACCTAGACCGTGCCCGTTGACCGCTGACATCACAGTGATGTCATGCTGATGCAATAACTCTTTTCTGGATTTATTCTTTTACAGGAAATTCCAGAAAATTGCCTAAACTTCTGAAAATCATAGAAAATCAACCGTAACTCCAAATGGAATAAATTATCTATGAAAAATTATCAGAAAAATCCAATCTATCCATTTATGCTACTTTCATGCATGTTCAACCAACTTATACCCCCTGTATAAGTGAAAACATGATAATGGCATTTTAGTACCCCTTATGGAGTTTGCATATGAACCCTTGGTTCATATGGACTTCATTTAAATTGTTGCTAGATGCATTAGCACAAATCATAGCATATTGTCATGTCATGATCATGCATCATATTGTCGCATTTGCATTGATTGTGTTCTTCTCTATTGCCGGTGCTTGTCCCCTCTCGGTAGGCGTATTCCGACGATGAGTTCGATGACACCGATGAAGAGCTATATTATCTTTAGAAGTGCCAGACAAGCAAAACCCCCTTGTTCATTCCGATACAATCCCACTCTCTCGCTCCTGCTCTCTTTTACTGCATTAGGACAACAACGATTCAACTGTTACTTGCTGCGGTATTTGAACCCCTTATCCTCTGCATGACTTTTCATTGCCACAGTAAATAGATGAAACCCACTAGCATGAGTAGGAGTTGTGTCGTGGTTTTGTCACGGCAGATGTCCTCGTGAAAGGACTTAGTCATGGAGCCATCGCAACGGGTTGGCTTGAAGGGGTTAAAGCGGACACAGGGATGCAAGAGAGTTTATACTAGTTTGGCCCCTTCGATGAAGGTAAAAGCCTACGTCTAGTTGTGATGGAATTGATGGGGTTTCGATGACTAGGGAGCAAACAAGCTTCGCCTAAGTCTCGAGTTGTTGTCTGTTGTCCTTGAACCGCCGCCGGGTCGTCCCCTTATATACACGGGTGACGCCCGTCAATTCACAGAGTCCCAATACTGGCTCATAGATGTGTCCGGTTTGGTCTCTACTTATTCCTAACTTACAATACAAGTTACATAGCAATGTCGGTTTACGGCTACAGGCCTTGAACCGACTATGGGCCTTGAGCCCTTATCTGCCTTCTTGGGCTTTAACATAGTTAACTACTGATGAAGTTAACCCGGCCCAAATAGGCCGGTTTACACCCAGTAGTGATATCCCCAACATTAGGCCCCAGATTGATTTGAGCAGGTTCATGTCAATCCTTAGCAAAAAATCTTCATCTTCAACATCTTCTTGTAGTTTGTTGAACCGCCGTGATGTCATCTTCTCTGGTTGTTGTAAACCGGCGTGACATCACCTGTTATAAAGAAACTTATCCATGATACCTTTTTTGTTTAATAGGTCTGCGACAATTGAGGTGACAGCTTCATTTCCAAACCCATGGTCCCTTGATTTTCGCGCCTGACACATGTCCCTTGCCTTATAAATAGGACCGAAGGATCATTTCTTTTTCCCCTTCGTGCCCTTCTGCTTCGTCTTCCCCGCGTCGTCCAGCTTCGAAGCTCCACCGCCGTAGACGTCCTATGCTCCAACCTTGGCCGCTGCATCACCCTGAAGTACCAGAGCATCGCGGTGACCTTCTGTTTCTTCCTCGGCTCAGGTGAGTTCTTCACCTTTTCCACCGTAGATCCGTTCTAGGGTTTCCAAGTTCTTCAGTGTTCATCGTCTGCTTCGTACTCATATGATAGATCTTAGATGAACCTGTGAACCTTTGCTCTGTGTAGCGGTGGTTTTTAGCATCCGCCTTCACTTACATGCCTCAAGACCATAGATCTACCTGTATCTCTGCCCATTGATTCGGTACTGTTCTTTTTTGAACCTTGAATATTTTCCTTCTTTTTTGAACTTGCTTCAGATCCGTCGCCATAGAGAAATCTTGTGAAATCTGTTTCTGTACACTTACCCATCCGCAATCTCAACTGTTTCAATGCTTAGATCCGGCGGTTTAACTTTGTAGAAAAATTGCCAAACCGGTATATACCATTAGTCCCCTTGTTGAACCGCCAGATGCTGTTTGTTTCATAAAACTCTGGTTTAGATAGAGTTGTCTCCGGTTTAACATTGTACATACCAGTGTACTTTAATCAATGCATTCTTGAACCGGAATCACCTATTTTGTAGATTTCATCATGGCCAAGCAAGTATATGAGTGCAACTGGGTTCCTTCTATCGTCACAGAAACTGAACTGAACAATTTAGTCCTGATCGGCGCTTTAGGCAGCAAAAACACCATCCATTGGAGGGTCCCTGGCGAAGAATGCCCTCCCGTACCTCAAAAAGGAGAGGTCGTCATTTTCGTAGATCTCTTAGCTCGGGGCTTTAAACCGCCCGGTTCTAAATTTTATCGGGACGTTTTAGCCAATTTTCAACTCCACCCACAAGACATTGGCTCCAACTCTGTTACAAACATGTGTCACTTCCAAGTACTCTATGAGGCGTTCTTTCAAGAGGAGCCCACAGTTGAGCTGTTCAGAGACTGCTTCCATCTAAACCGCCGCACTGAGTTTACTGACGGTTCCAATACCGAATTGGGTGGTGTGGCGATTCAGAAAAGGAAACATGTCACATACCCTCACGCCAAACTGCACAGCCACCCCAAAGAATGGAATCAAACATGGTTCTATTGCAAAGACACCTCCCCTGCTCGTGAAAATCCTTTGCCTGGCTTTCGCCCGGAGCGGCTTAGCAATACACACCCCTTTCCGCAAAGGTTGACTGCCAAGGAGAGAAGCAAATATGCTCCTCAACTGTCCAAGCTCAGAGCCTTCATGGCCAACGGCTTAACAGGGGTTGACCTCGCTCGCTGTTGGATATCGTGGAGCATACTGCCCCTTAGTCAGCGCTCTGGTTTGATGTGCGAGTATACTGGCAGTGTTGATGACCCACTGTGACATGCTAACATCCAGCTCACCAACGAAGAAATCACAGAGGCTGTGAATAAAATGCTGAATGAACCGGAACACGTCTGTGCTCGAACCGGCCTGCTTCCCTTCTGTGCCACCAACAAACCGCCAGCTGTAAGAGCTTGATCTTTCTTTTTACTGAACCTGTTATTGATATATCTGGTCATTGTTTAATATCAATGTCTGTTTAAATAGGGTAATGATCCGTTTTGGAGCAAGAAACTTCCACAGGAGAAACCAGAAAAAGCAGACAAACCGAAAAGACAATCCCGGCCAAAGACTAAAGTCGTGAAACGGCCTGCTCATTAGAAGAAAACCACTGCATCTTCTGATCCGGGCCCTGATGATGATGTGGGTAATCCGGACCTTGAGGTAGAGCTTGACTCACTTGGCTTATTTTTCATGCGCCTTATTGATGATGATATTTGTCACGGTGATGCCGAAGCCAGCCATGCTGATGCTGCAGAGGCAATTACTCTCTCTTCCGATTCATACCCTTTGCCTTCACTAAAAATCCGTCAGGCAAACCGGAAGGTTAAATTTTCTCATCCTCTTGCTTACTTGGATCCCAAATTTCTTATGAAGACCCAACAGCATGAAGCTCACCGCACAACCCGGCACAGCGGCCAGGTAGTTACCTCCGCCGGTTTACCAAACAGTCTGGTTCGGAAATGCCGTTCAGAGGTCTCTAATTTGCTTGTTAGTGCTTGTCCTAAAGCGGGTTGTTTTCGTCAACCTCTTAATCCATCTGACTCCGATTATCAGGTTACTTCCCACTCATCCTCTGGCGAGTCATCGGCTACTGAGCTGCCACCGCTCAAAATGGTGCTTGGGTAAACTATACTTATCATAATATTTCTGGTACATCATCTTGTAACACATGCTGTATTTGACTTTGTTATTCCTTTCAGGGCCAAGCCTAGGCCGAGCAAGAAGGCTCGCCTGGATAAAGCGGCTGAGGAGGACACCGTCCCTGAACCGGGTAAAACACCAGATCTTGAAGCGGCTATTCATGAAGATATACCCAATGATCCACCACAGCAGGATGACGATTTTATTGCAGAAGAAAGGCCTATTGACACCTCAGGCCCTGTCAACCAGCCCACAAGCCCCATCTGGTTTGGGAAATCCACCAGTCCATCCCGGCCTGCTGACAAACCAACCGCGCCAGTGCAAACTGGTGATGCTAAGGATGATGAAGTTGTAATTACTGGTGTTGGCCTTATAGAGCCCAGCAATCCTGTTGCTTTATCCAAGCATACCGCCAAAGAAGAATTTGCTGCCATGGGCAAAGGCAAGTGGAATGTTGACTTGGCGACCTATGCTGCTCTAAACGCCCAAGATCTTCATTCTGGCTACTTGAACCGGCTGTATACCAGCCGTGATTATGAAGCTGGTTTGGTGAATATGATGAAAGAGAAATTTGAGGTAACTTCCATGTGCTTTCCCTTGCTTGGATATTTCAATCTTGTTAAGTCTCCTAGCCCCCAAGGGCCGGTTTAGAATCTTCATTCAAACCGGGACTTACTAATATAAATCTCAATACTTCAGAATTCGCTGATGTAGCCCCCAAGGGCCGGTTCGACTTAGCGTAGTTAAACCGGGACTTTAAGTAATTCTCATCTTTATTTGAGAAAATAGCCATTAGCCCCCAAGTGCCAAGTTGAATACTTGTATTGATCTTGGGACTTTAGAATCTATTGAAAGATGAAGATCAAATAGGCATTAGCCCCCAAGGGCCAAGTGCATAACTTGTTATGTGGTTGGTACTTCAATTCTTGCACTGCTTGCTGAATGATATAACTGTCAGTATGCAGGCTGAGCTGAAGACAAAAGAAAACCAAATCGCCGATCTCCAGGAAAATCTGAAGTCCCAACAGACTGAAACCTCAAAAGCAAAAGAGGAGTTGATCAGCGCTTTAAGCGCCATGGAACAGCTTAAGGAGGGCTTCAAGAAGGAGCGGGCGGATTGGGCCACTGAAAAATCCGCTTTAACCAAACGAGCAAAAGATGCCGAGGCTGCACTGAAACCGGTGGTGGACGAACTAACCGGCATAAAGCGGCATGTGCATGCCATGACCACCGCTATCTTTGGTAAGCTGGTTTGATTTCTGGATTGATTCGGCCGTCTTATAGAGCTGCCGGTTTGTTAACCCTTTGTAATATTTCAGGGACATGCATTGGTCACTTGGGGTCAGATGTGCGGAAGAAATTGAAAGCCACCTATACATTGATCGAACAACTGTACACCGGTGCACAGCGGATCATCTGTACTGCATCCCACAACAATTCGGCGCCCACTTTGATTCAAGACACTCTGAAGAGACTGTCGATGCTTCCTGCTCGGGTTGAAGAGCTGAAAAAAATCTGCTGCTCGAACCGGTGCGATCAATGCCTTAATCCGGGCAAAAGCTTGGGTGTCGGATTTTGATCCTGTTGAAGCGGCTTAGGGCTATCCCAGCTTGAAGGAAGACGGGTCAGAGTTTAGTGAAGCGGATCTGCGAGCAATAAACCGGGAGGTGCGTCCGCTAGCTTGTCAATTGGTTGAAGAAGCATAATTGTCTCATTATCAAGCCCAATATGACAACCAAAACAAGCGAGTAGCTGCACCAATTCCTGAAGCGGAAAATCTTATCCCTCCAATCCATAAGCATACTTACGCTCCCAATATTGAACCGTCGTTGCTGATCCATGATGAAGCTGTCTCTCGAGCATTAATGGGAATCGACTGGACAACTATTGATTTCCAGCCGCTGGGTAGAGAAGCTGAAGTTGAAGCGGCGCGGGATGGCCCACAACCATCAGGCCAGGCTGGTGACCAAGCTTGAACCAGAAGCCTGTTTAAACTGCCTCTCCTTTGAAAAAAACAATAATCTTATTCTGGCCACCGTGTTGCCTTGCAATAGGCTAGCCGATACTCTTGATTTTGATATGCCTTCATGCATAATTACTACAACTTGTTCTTCCTTTGGGTGATGAACTTTCCAAAGTATTTTCTGCAATATAAAAAATCTTAAAGTGCCACCGCGGTTGTACCGTCAGGCGGAGTATGATGTCTGCATATATGAAATCAAAATATCTGAAATTTAAGCATATGATCAAATCTTTGAGATACATAATACCTGCCATCGTTGGGCATGAAGTTGGCTTAGCCAATCTTGAACCGGAGGTTTATAAACCCACACTGTTGGAGGAGATAGCGGCTCTTGTATATATATAATGCCGGTTTACCATGTAAACCGTGCCGGGTTATAATAAAACATTGTGTTACTCCGTAATAGGATGTTAATAAAAAATCAAACCGGGTAAATAATCTCCGGATTAAAAATGGACCGTGTTCCGTTAATCGACAGTTAAACCGGTTTAAAAATTTGTCGGTTTAAAACGCAACAAAAAAGAGATTTTATCCAAGAGAATTTCAAGCAAAGGCAATGATAAAACCGTTTGCAAAAAGAGGCTTATTTGAGCCGATCAGATGGCGTTACCATGGTTGGACACGACCAAGCTCCCGATAGGTGTAGCTATGGTTCCAGTTAGCCAGGTCCCCAAATGAAACCGTGGCATTTATGCCGATCAAGAGGCGTGGCAATGGTTCGGGTTCGACCAAGCCCCCAAGTGATTCTGTGACCTTAGGCCGATCAAGAGGCGTGACTGGTTCAGACTTGACCATGTCCCCAAGTGATCTGGTGGCTTTTGCCTATCAAAAGGTGTTGCATTGGTTCGGATACGACCAAGCCCCCAAGTGATATTACATGATGCTTTGAAAAGCTAACTCAAGGGGTAAACAGGAGGCCTCTTTAGAACAACTCCTTGTAACCACACATGATGTAAAAGAACAGATACCCCGCTTTAGCTGAGGTTCCGGTTTACTATATTAATCATAATATATACATCATCGTAATATGTACATAAGTAGAGCCAATGGCTCAGGTATAGTAAGGCCGAAGATGAGCTATGTTCCACGGCCTATTGGTCTCCTCCTCTGATGTATGTGAGTCTCTATGCTCTCGAATATCGATCAGATAGAATGACCCGTTGTGTAGATTCTTGCTGACCACGAAAGGTCCCTCCCAAGGTGGGGATAACTTATGCATATCAGTCTGATCCTGGATGAGCCGAAGCACAAAATCTCCTTCCTGAAAGGTTCTGGTTCTGACTCGGCGACTGTGATAACGACGAAGATCCTGTTGGTAAATCGTTGAACGGGCGGCTGCTATGTCACGTTCTTCATCCAACAGGTCCAATGCGTCTTGCCATGCTGTCTCGTTGTCTGCTTCAACATAAGCCGCCACACGAGGTGAGCCATGACGGATATCACTAGGGAGAACCGCCTTCGCTATCCTGTTGATCTGTTGGGTGTAGTATTGATGCTCCATAACACAGATGGTAACTCTTCTACCCAACAACCCAGTGTTCTCTGCAAAGGAACCATAAGCCGGGGCTTGATGCCTCTCAAGATCTCTTGATTAGCCCTTTCTGCTTGACCATTGGACTGTGGGTGTGCAACTGATGAAACGTCAAGCCGGATGTGCTCCCGTTTGCAGAACTCCTTCATGGCACCCTTGGACAAATTGGTACCATTATCTGTGATGATACTGTGTGGAAAACCAAACCGGAAAATCACTTTTTTGATGAACTGAACCGCTGTGGCCTCATCACACTTGCTAACAGGTTCTGCCTCCACCCACTTTGTAAACTTGTCAACCGGCACGAGGAGGTGGGTCTTCTTATCTTTGGACCTTTTGAAAGGCCCAACCATATCCAGCCCCCAAGTTGCAAACGGCCCAGTAATTAGAATCACTCTCAATTCTTGAGCCGGCACATGAGCACGTCTTGAAAACTTTTGGCAACCGTCACATCGTTGACCAGATCCTCCGCATCAGCATGAGCAGTTAACCAATAAAAGCCATGGCGGAACGCTTTAGCCACCAAAGATTTTGAACCGGCGTGGTGACCACAATCTCCTTCGTGGATCTCACGCAAAGTTTCACACCCTTCTTCAGGAGACACACAGCGTTGAAACGCCCCTGATACACTGCAATGATGCAACTCGCCATTGACAATAGTCATGGACTTGGACCGCCGGATTATCTGTCGGGCCAGAATTTCATCCTCTGGTAACTCGCCCCGGTTCATGTACGCCAAGTAAGGAAGCGTCCAATTCGGAATGACATGAAGAGCTGCCACCAATTGAGCCTCCGGATCAGGAATAGCCAAATCCGCTTCTCCAGGGAGCTTGACCGACGGGTTGTGCAGCACATCCAGAAAAACAATGGGCGGGACTGGTTTGCGCTGAGAGCCCGGCCAGCTTAAAGCGTCCGCCGCTTCATTCTTCCGTCGGCCCATGTGGTCCACCTGATAGCCTTTAAAGTAACCTGTAACAATATCCACCTCACGATGATATGCTACCATGAGTGGGTCCTCGGAATCCCAAGTGCCAGACACTTGTTGAGCCACGAGGTCCGAGTCACCAAAGCACTTAACTTGACTTAGATTCATCTCCTTAGCCATCCGGAGACCATGGAGCAAGGCTTCATACTCAGCTGCATTGTTAGTACAAGGGAACATTAAGCGGAGAACGTAACAAAACTTATCACCTCGTGGGGAAGTTAATACGACTCCAGCCCCCGAGCCTTCCAATTGTTTGGATCCGTCAAAATGGATGGTCCAATATGTGTGATCCGGCTTTTCTTCTGGTGCTTGCAGTTCCGTCCAATCATTGATGAAATCAACAAGTGCTTGAGACTTAACCGCCGTCCGAGGTACATACTTCAACCCGTGCGGCCCAAGCTCTATAGCCCACTTGGCAATCCGGCCAGTCACTTCCCGGTTCTGGATGATATCCCCCAAGGGAGCAGAACTGACCACCTTAATGGGGTGCCCTTGGAAGTATTGCTTAAGCTTCCGGCTTGCCATAAAAACTCCATATACCAGCTTCTGCCAATGCGGATACCTTCGCTTGGACTCAATGAGTACCTCGCTGATGTAATAAACCGGACGTTGAACCGGATGCTCCTTGCCTGCCTCTTTTTGCTCCACCATAATAGCCACACTGACGGCACGAGCATTAGCAGCAACATATAGCAGCAACGGCCCTTGTCAATGGGAGCGGTGAGCACAGGCGGATTGGCCAATTACCGCTTTAAGTCCTCAAATGCTTTATCAGCAGCAGAACTCCAGACGAATTGATCCGTCTTCTTCAACATCTGATACAAAGGGATTGCCTTCTCACCAAGGCGGTTGATAAACCGGCTTAACGCGGCAATCCGTCCTGCCAGGCATTGAACATCATTGATACACTTCGGTTTAGCCAGGGAGGTGATGGCTGTGATCTTCTCCGGATTAGCCTCGATTCGCCTGTTGGACACCAGAAAACCCACTAACTTGCCTGCCGGTACACCAAAGACACACTTGGCTTGATTGAGCATCATCTTGTACGTCCTCAGGTTATCAAAAGTTTCCTTCAAGTCGTCAACCAGAGTCTCCTTCTCTCTTGACTTAACCACAATATCATCTACGTAAGCATGTACATTGCGGTCAATCTGCTTGTGAAGACAATTTTGTACACACTGTTGATAAGTTGCCTGGGCACTCTTGAGCCCAAAGGGCATAGGCACATAGCAGAAGGCTCCAAAGGGAGTTATGAATGCCGTCTTCTCCTGGTCCTTAACTGCCATTTTGATCTGATGATAGCCAGAATATGCATCCAAAAAACTCAAACGCTCACAACCTGCCGTAGCATCAATAATTTGATCAATACGGGGGAGGGCAAAAGGATCTGCTGGACAAGCCTTATTAAGATCTGTGTAATCCACACACATGCGCTAGGTGCCGTTTTTCTTAAGGACCAGCACCGGATTGGCAAGCCATTCAGGGTGGAAAACTTCAATAATAAAGCCAGCTGCTAAGAGCCTGGCTACCTCTTCTCCAATCGCCTTGTGTCTTTCTTCGTTAAACCGGCGGAGGAACTGTTTCACCAGTTTGTATTTAGGATCCACATTAAGGGTGTGCTCAGCGAGTTTCCTCGGTACACCTGGCATGTCAAAGGGCTTCCATGCAAAAATGTCCCGATTCTCACGGATGAACTTGAGGAGCGCGCTTTCCTATTTTGGATTCAAGTTGGCACTGATGCTGAACTGCTTAGACGAATCACTAGGCATGAAGTCAACAAGCTTAGTTTCAGCTGCCGATTTGAACTTCAGGGCTGGATCATGCTCCGTAGTTGGCTTCTTTAATGGAGTCATGTCCGCCGGATCAACATTGTCCTTATAATACTTCAGCTCCTCGGTGGCACAAACCGACTCTGCGTAGGCCGCATCTCCTTCCTCGCACTCCAAAGCAATTTTACGGCTTCCATGAACCGTTATTGCCCCCTTGTGACCCGGCATCTTGAGCTGCACATACACATAACAGGGCCGTGCCATAAACTTGGCGTAGGCCGGTCGCCCAAACAGGGCGTGATATGGACTTTGGATTTTCACCACTTCAAACGTCAATGTTTCTGACCTGGAATCATGATCATCTCCAAAGGCCACTTCCAGAGCTATCTTACCAACAGGATATGCTGACTTGCCAGGTACCACACCGTGGAACACCGTATTGGACGGTTTGAGATTTTTATCTATTAGTCCCATACGACGGAAGGTCTCATAGTACAAGATATTAATGCTGCTCCCTCCATCCATGAGCACCTTGGTGAACTTGTATCCTCCCACCTGAGGCGCCACCACCAGAGCCAACTGAACCGGATTATGAACCTGGGGAGGGTGATCCTCTCTGCTCCATATGATTGGCTGTTCAGACCAGCGTAGATAACGGGGCACGGCCGGTTCAACAGAGTTGATTGCCCGCCTCTGAACCTTTCGGTCTCGCTTGTCCAAGCTAGTGGTGAAAACATGGTACTACCCACTATTCAACTACTTTGGGTTACTCTGGTAACCCGACTGTTGCTGCTGCTGGTTGTAACCACCCTGGTTGTTCTGATTATTTTGATTGTTATGTCCGCCCGGATTACCATTAAATCCTGAACCGAAATTTCCTCCACCGTATCCCGGCCCGGATCCTGAGCCACCGCTGGAGCCGTGGTCATACCGGAAAGCATTAGAATTCTTGAACTCCTGCATAATGAAGCAATCCTTCCAAAGGTGGTTTGCTGGCACCTCCTTCGTCCCGTGCTTTGGACAGGGCTGGTTCAATAGATAATTTAAGCGGTCCGGGTTAGGGTTAGGCGCCCCACCGCGATTCGGCGGTTTACCCTTGCGTCGCTGACCCTTGTCCTGCGCGTTGGTATTAGCCACGAAGTCCATGTTGCCATCCTCTTTACGCTTGTCCCCGTTACCGTTACCTGCCGAGTGGTGCTGTTGACCTTTGGAGTTGTTGTTCTTCTTTCCCTTCCCTGTCTTGTCATCATCAGACTCGGGATCCTTGGTACTATCAGAATCAGCATACTTTACCAAGGCAGCCATGAGGGTCCCCATGTCAGTGCCATGGCGCTTCATTCATCCTAATTTCAGCTTTAGGGGCCCAAACCGGCAATTGCCTTCTAGGGTTATAACCGCGGTGTCAGCGTTGATGCGGTCTGATGAATGCAGAACCTGCGAGACCCGGCGCACCCAATGAGTCGTCGATTCTCCTTCCTCCTGGACACAGGCAGCTAAGTCCACTATCGACATAGGCTGCTTACATGTATCCTTGAAATTACTGATAAACTGGGCTCGTAATTGGTCCCATGAACTGATAGAATTGGCCGGTAAGCTTTTTAACCAAGTACGGGCCGTTCCTTCGAGCATCATGGTGAAGTACTTCGCACATGCCGCATCATCCACATCAAGCATTTCCATGGCCATCTCATAGCTTTCCACCCATGTCTCTGGAGGTTGATCCGCCATGTAATTTGGTACCTTGCATGGGCCTTTGAAATCCTTGGCAGGCGCACATTGAGTAAAGCGGGGACAAGGCAAGGTACCCCCAAAGAACTAGAAGTAACACCAGGTTCGATCGAGATAGTTGGACGAACCGGCGTAAGCTGCCGAGCCTGATATTGTGCCGCTAACTCGGCCTCCCTGCGCGCTCGGGCCCGGTCCACCACTTCCTGAGCGTTATCAACACCACCCGCCGGGTTGTTGCCGCGGGGTGCTCCACGTCGTTCATTACTTGACACTGCCGGTTCATCCATACGCCGGCTATACCTCCGGCTTGGACGAGGGATCGAGTGGATCCGGTCGCGGCTATACGAGTATGCTTCCTGTTGGACCAAGGCTGTCCTAAGAAGCTCCTTGACCCGTCGCGTCTCTACCGCCTGCGGCGAGTCACCTTCAATTGGAATGGCCTCCAGCTGTGCAGCAGCGGCAACGAGATTGTCCATCGGGTTGGAGTAGTGACTCGGAGGTGTTGAAACAACCTGAGGCATAATAGTGTTTTGACGAGGCAGATCCATCAGACGGGGCTGAACTGGCGTACCGGTCCCAGGAGCTTCCGCCCGGTTTCCCTCCAGCAGGTTACTGGTTCCTGCTCCTGGGGTGTTGAAAAGGTCTCTGGCCTCGAAAACCGAAGGCAAACGGGACCGGTACTTCCTCTTCATGACTTCATGCGATGCGTTCTGGTCCAACATGAGCCTGTAGGCTTGTGCGTCTAAAGCGGCCCGCTCTACGGTCATCCTGGCATTCTCAGTTGCCAGGTCCGCCTTGGCCTGGGTGATCTGTTCCTTCACCTTTGCAATCTCTGCATTGTGGACGTCCTGATCCACCGGGTTAGCTTCTGCCATAAGCACAGCCAATGCATCGAATAGATCTGACAGAACTTGAGCCGGCGGGCATACAGAGCTTCCTGCCCCGGCAGCTGTTGCCGCTACTGAACCGGAGGTTATTGGCGCAGCGGTCGAAGAATGAAGTGCTGCTTGTGTGCCGGCCATGAATATTCCAACTCGGTTGGGTGGATCAGAGGGGCCCGGAATACTGTCGCCATCGGAACAGCCCCCAATCCGGCCATCTTGTAGCTGATATAGAGATTTGGTTTCTCCAGTTGAAGACTCATCGCCAGAATAAACGACGGTCTCGCCGCGAGATTCTGATCCATCCTCATAGCTTCCTCCATGGATGACTCCCACGAAGGCACGCTTCACGCCCGGTTTAACCTGGGCGGATTGCGCATGCTGAGCCGTTTCGACGAGGTCGGTGCAGATGTCCGGCTCAGGGCCCGGTTCACCGATCTTGCCGATGAAAATGTGTATGCCACCAAAGGGGACCCGGTACCCGTACTCAACTGAGCCGGCCTCGGGGCCCCAGCCTGCATCATCAATGTAGAGCTTGCCGCGACGACTCTTAGTCATCCGGCCCACAGCGTAGCCCTCGAGTCCTTCAAAGCGGCCCTCCAAGAACTTGAAACCATCATGCGATAGCCCCACGGTGGGCACCAACTGTCGTGGTTTCTTCACGGCAGATGTCCTCATGAAAGGACTTAGTCGTGGAGCCATCGCAACGAGTTGGCTTGAAGGGGTTAAAGTGGACACAGGGACGCAAGAGAGTTTATACTAGTTCGGCCCCTTCGATGAAGGTAAAAGCCTACGTCTAGTTGTGATGGAATTGATGGGGTTTCGATGACTAGGGAGCAAACAAGCTTCGCCTAAGTCTCGAGTTGTTGTCTATTGTCCTTGAACCGCCGCCGGGTCGTCCCCTTATATACACGGGTGACGCCCATCAATTCACAGAGTCCCAATACCGGCTCATAGATGTGTCCGGAATGGTCTCTACTTATTCCTAACTTACAATACAAGTTACATACCAATGCCGGTTTACGGCTACAGGCCTTGAACCGACTATGGGCCTTAAGCCCTCATTTGCCTTCTTGGGCTTTAACATGGTTAACTACTGATGAAGTTAACCCGGCCCAGATAGGCCGGTTTACGCCCAGTAGCGATATCCCCAACAAGTTGTTTGAGCCCTGATGTGCCTACTCATTCATGCTTGTTTGTCATGCCTGCTACTGCTTAGAGTTGAGTCAGGTCTGATTCATGGGGGGTGAATTGGAACAGTGATGAACATGTCCTACTGTGTGTGAGCTAAGTGTGTGAACACGATTTGGTAAAGGTAGCAGTGAGAGGCCATGTAGGAGTACATGGTGGGTTGTCTCACTGAAACCGTCCTCAGGAACTGAGTTCTGTGTTTGTGATCCATGAAACAGCTACTACCACACATTGGGCCCTGGAATATGACCCCGCTCGACTTATTGACCCCTCTCGTCCTCTGTCCAGGAGTTGCAACTAGTTTCTGGTGTTTGTAGATTATGTGTTGGCGGCCGTGCGTAGCGCTGACCCTAGGGGTGGGCTATGATGCGGTAGATACACTGTGGTCGGGTATGCCGGGTGCCCGTTTGGCGTCTCGGGACCCTGTACACATCATTTGGGGCCGTTGAGGACACCCCGGCCGGATTTCCTTGCGGATGGAACCTGAATAGGCGATAAACCTAGACTAGAGACTTGTGAGGTTAGTCAGGTCATGGTCTACACCCACATCGGCTTTCGCTTGAAGTCCGCCGAGCACATGTCGTGTGCAGACGCTAAGTGGTGGAAACATGTGTGAAGAAGTACACCCCTGCAGGGTTATAAATGATCTATTCGAATAGCCGTGTCCACGGTAAAGGACCTCTGGGTTGCCTATAACAGTTCATAGACAAGTGAAAGTGGATACTCTAAAACTCGCAAGATAAGTGTGAGTGCTATGGATGGCCTTCTCGTAAGGAGACGGGAGTGGATCCATAGTGGTGTATTGAATGGTGAATATGTGGACTCTTGTGCGCCACCTCAAAAGAGTTGCTTGCAGTCATAGTTCAGGTTAGCCACTGAGTCAAAGCTGGCTTGCTGCAGTTAAACTCCACCACCCCTTTATTAATACCGATGCATATGTAGATAGTTCTGATGTAAGTCTTGTTGGGTACATTTGTACACACGTTTGCCTATTTTATGTTTTGCAGAGATACGTCAGTCTAGCTAGTAGTTCCGTGTGGACTTCGACGTTTAGCTTGATACCTCAGCTATGATCTTGTGCCCTCGGCAGGATCTGGTAGATAGTCAGGCTTCTTAGCCTTTTTCATTTGTAGATGTCTGTACTCAGACATGTTAAGCTTCCGCATGTGCTTTGATTTGTATGCTATGATTGTTGGGTCATGAGACTCGTGTTTGTAATATTTCGCTCCTCGGAGCCTAATGAATAAATACTTGAGTTGTAGAGTTATGTTGTGATGCCATGTCGTATTTACACATATCGAGCATATTGTGTGTATGATTGAAATGCTTGGTATGTGTGGGATCCGACAATCTAGTTGTTTATCCTTGGCAGCCTCTCTTATGGGGAAATGTAGTCTAGTGCTTCCATGAGCCATAGTAGTCCGCAACAGCCCGGTTCACCGGAGTCCTGCTAGCCCAGCACTACTGCTCAGGACACGTGACTGGCCGGCATGTGTTTCACTTCGTTCATGTGTCTGTCCCTTCGGGGAAATGTCACGCGGTGACATCCGGAGTCCTGCCTAGCCTGCTACAGCCCGAGTTCCCGGAGTCCTGTTAGCCCAGTGCTACAGCCCGGATTCACACGCTGCTGACCGACATGCTTGATGTGATTCATGTATGCCTGTCCCCATAGGTTAGTGCCGCTTTGGGTTCACGACTAGCCATGTCGGCCCGAGTTCTCTGTCATATGGATGCTAGCAACACTATCATATACGTGAGCCAACAGGCGCAAACGATCCCGGGCCATGGTAAGGCGACACCCGTGGGAATACCGTGCGTGAGGCCGCAAAGTGATATGAGGTGCTACCTGCTAGATCGATGTGACTTGGAATCGGGGTCCTGACAGCTTTGGTATCAGAGCCTGACTGCCTGTAGGATTACCAAGCCAATCTGGTCGAAGTTGAGTCTAGAAATGCTTTAGTTATATAAGGGGATTGATTGTGGAAGGGAACGTAAGGCTCTTTTTACTCCTTTACCCTATGCCTTCTGATCTGAGTCACCCTCTTCTTTTCTGCGGGGGTTAAGAACTAGGCTTCTCTTCTATCTCTCAGGATGATGTGTTGCTAAACCGTAGTTGCCTAGGATTGTTGAGTTCAAGCCCCAGTTCAGTTCCTACTATCTTCTGTGTGTTGACAGTTGATCTCGGAACCTTGATATTGTGTTGTTGAGTGGTTATGCCACCATTTTGCATGATGTCTCAAATCATTTTGAGCATTTATAGCCGTTATGCTATCCGAGTCATCCCAGGTCTCTAACTAGTCTGGTGCATTTGCAAATCCTTTCTTCCCGTTTCTATTGTCCTTTTGGGCCAGATTAAGCACACTAACGGTCTGTTGAGGTACTATACTACCTCGACATATATGTTGGAGCTATTATTATGACCTAGGTATTTTGGGGAGTCACCTAGTAATCTAGCCATGTTTTGTGTTCCCGGTGTGATGATTCTGGCCACCATTCTCGAAAGCATCCCGTGATGCCATTTAATAGTAGGTATTCTACTCCTGGGTTCTTGACCCAAGATTCACTCTACTTACCTCGTGTTGATAGTGTTGCTCGTACCTTTAGGATATTAGTAACCTTTGCGATAGTCCTCGAGGTCCATGGTATTTCCTTCTTCCAAATATCATGAACTGCTTATGGCAGAAGTTCTTCTGAACCAAAAGATCACAACCAGAGTGCTCTTAATGGGTTCTCCATTCTACATTGTGATTCTGCCAGTTCTACCTTTCTGCATGGGTTATCCGGAAGAAATGTTGAGCTTTGCTCGACATACTAATCTATGCATCCACAACTCAGAAAAATATATGTTCCTTTGAGTTGTGCCTCTTTGGTTGTTTCTGACCTCCGTCTATCAATTGATAGTCAAGAGTATGCGAGCATTCGTTCATTGTTGCCTTTACTCTTGCGTTCCGTCAAGCCATTCTATCTCGGAATGACTAGGAGAAACAAACTCCAGTACCTTATCCATTTCTAGGATTGGGTCAAAGCAGTTGTAATCCGCAGATCAAAATGCCAATCTAGCTTTTGCTCTGTTCTACCATGGAGTGTCACCTTCTTCTTATCAAGAATGTCATGAGAATTGCACCACCTCTTATGAGTTCTTGATTTAGTGATACTTCTTGCCATCATTGTTCATTCCTTGGTTCCGTGTTGTTGTAACCGGAATGCCGGCAAGTGAATCGTGATGTGTGAAATCAATACTCCTAGCAACTCTGTTGCAAAACTAACAGACATATAAACACTTATAGAGTATATGGATCAATAATATCAACTAACATACATAAGCCAGGCCGCTATACTTTTTTTTGCTAGAAGAGCATCGTTTTTTGGTGAAGCTAGTACATCATCTTGGCCCTTTCCGATGCATGCCACTTATGGTCCATCTATACTACTATTATTGCTGAATGCACATTCAGCCCGACTGGCATATCTGTAGGTCTGGCACAGCAATCAAAATGAAATGTCTCTGAGTCTTATTAATTAATATAGACTTGTGCTCAAAAAAATTACAAACCAAAAAACAAAAAACAATTATTACATGATCTCTAAAACAAATGGTTTGATTGATTACATGAACAAACAACACAAAGGTTATTCAACGATGGAATGAACATTTCACCTATGATTTACCAAGTGGGAATTTAATGGACAATAATTTCATTCTTAGCGTGTTGGTTATTGAATCATCATCGTAAGATTTATTGTGCAATCTAGTCCATTTTCCCCGATGCACTCTTCGATCAATGAGTTAGGATTGTGTCATTCCTCGCTCTTTTGATCATATCATCTTGCCCTGAAAAGAAAGATTGTTCTCGAGCCTTGTAACATATCGGTGGTTCGTGATTTTTCGAATATCTTCTCGGAAGTATTACCAGGTTGTCACCTAACCACTATGTGGAGTTCGTGATCAAGTTGGTTTCTTGCAAACCAGCCATTCTCCAAGAATCTGTGTCGGTTACCCCCCCGAGCTAGTTGGTTAAGCTAAACAATAACTTGGAGAGTTGGAAGATAAAAGCTTGCCAGCTTAGTTCATCTCAAGGGATATATTTGCGTGCGTTGAAGATAGATGATATCTTCATCGATTGGCCCCTGTGATCAGTTGTTGGACCTATTGTCGTATCAAAACTTTGATTTGAGTATGGGCTATCATCAAATCAAATCAGAACCAACGATGTTCATAATGTTGTCTTACTCATGGTTGATCCCTCAAGTATACACCATTATATCTTTTGGGTCTGACCAATGCTATCACTTGTTCACATAATTATGTAATTCCATCTCCATGGAAACCTGGATGAATTGTTGTTGAGCCCATCAGCAACACTGCTACCTTCTCCATGATTCGTGTTGAACATCCAGCTAGTATTGGAAACTTTATAAGCATTATCTTCATGTTTCGTTCATGAAGCATATGTTTGGATAAAAAAAGTGACTACCTATGATTCACGTGCATTTGGTGAAAGTTGCCGCCGTGAATTCGAGAAAGTTAGTTTTGCTTCCTCTGGAATCATCCCAAGTCAGTCATGCACGTGCGAAGTATTCTATGGTCTGATTGACTGATCATCTTCATTCCATACGTATCCCTAGCACACCAAGCCACTGATTGACTTGTTTAGGGAGAAGAAGTTTCTTCTTAGGAGCTAGACTTACGCAAGGACTTCGATATCCTTGTTGATGGTTCCCTCCTGAACTCGGTAGTGTTTCGTTGAAAGACTACCAGGTGGCCATGCTTGTCTAGGACAACGTGTTCACATGCTTGTGGCAGAACCGGCTCATGTTTTGGATCTTACTATCGTAGTTCATTCCCATGAGAATCTCGCAACGTCATCTCGTCGATTTGTGTTGCAAACTTTCATTTTTCTTTCCAGACCCGATGAGTCTGTATTATCCTGACACCAACCAGATCTGAATCCCAGGCAGATATGATGGTTGGAACGTTTCTCAAGGACTGTAATATTGGTCTCTCTGTAACCCGGTAAAGTGGATGTTGTGGCCAACACACTCAACCGGAAGACTTATTATTGTAGTATCTTGATTGAGAAAGTTGGCCACCTCCCCATAAGGATTTCGTAGGATTTACTCCAGTAGTTGTTCCTTATGGATCCTTTGTATTCCGAAGTACAACCACTACTTGATGACTATGTTGATGCTTTAAAGCATGACTGTGGTAACTAGTACATCAAGGAGAACATTAGAAGCGGAGTGCTAAATGTCTCTCGGTCAATCATCCAGATTTCACTCCCTTGGCCTCGCTAAGGTGAAATCTGAGAAAGGGTTGTCTTTCTATGCATCTGCATTGTCCATAGCTATTCGTCAAGGTAGTAAGATGTGTTGCCAGGATCCTCGACTCGGATGTTGGTAGAATCTTGATGAATATGGAAATGCTCAAGTTCTTGAGAGCACGCGCAAGCAAATTCATCCATTACGTTGTCTTCAACAAGGTAGTCCACATCATCCATTCTAGTCCAAGTATATCATTCCTTCAAACTCCTTCAAATGATCGATTGTGATTTGCCTTAGGCTGGTATAAAGAGTTTCAATGATCTTTGAATCAAAAGTAATTCTTTTTGCCACTTAAGGGAACAATCCAACAAGTCACCTCCCCCAAGGTGCCCTGTTGTGGAATTATGGCAGCTAACGCCTCGCTATGTCATGATCGAGCGTGGATTTGTTGCCTACCTACTAGACCTTCGTCATCTATTACACTCCATCCCCCTGGATGTATGTTTCATGTCTCAGCTCGACAGATGTTTTATGTCTCACCCCAAGAGTTGATCTTGAGTTGCCCGATCTTTGAGAAGATCGATTCAGGTGGAGTTCCTGTCCGTCGTCATTATGTTGGATGAAGATCTTGAAAGGAAGGACGCCAAGATCGATCTGAAGCAGTTGGACCATGAAGATTGTGTTAAGCCTTGCATCCCCTTTGTCCTCTCACCTCATGTCCTGAATCTCGGGATGAGATTCTTGTATAGTGGGGGTGAGTTGTCACATCCCTAGCTTCTGGCATTGCACTAGGCTAGCTTCATGTGTGCATCATGTTTAAATTTTGCCTAAACTTGAAATGGGGATGTTCAAACCCTAGCACCAAATGAAATCCAACTAGGATCACAATGAAATATTCTCAATGATCCCAAAATGCCTTTGGAAATGTTCATCATTTCTGATAAAGGTAAAAACCTCTGCCAAAAATGATTAACATATTTCTAGGTCATTTCTGGATTTTTGAATTAACTCATATTGTACTTGAATTGGGGCATTTAAATCCTATAAATATTTTAAATGCTCTAATAATTCTGAAACTAGTTGAGGGCTGTTGGGAATAATTTCAGTAGTGCCCACAAATATATTCAGGATTTTTGGAAATGCTCTGGCATTTTTAATAAAGACCAAAACAATTGCAGAAATTAGAAAACAGAAACAATTAATAAAAGAGAGAGAGAGAGAGAGGGTTTTTACCTGGCACTCACCTGGGCCTCACCTGTTTTGGCCCAGCCCACCACCTGGCGCTGCCAGTCGTCGTCCAGCTCCCGCCAGTCGGACGCCGCGCGCGTGGTCGCCGCGCGCCGGCATGCGCCGAGCCACCTCCTGCTTCCGCCGACGCTGGAGGCTAGCTGGACGCGCCACGCAACCGCCCCAACCCCTCTGGCCTATCCACTCCTTCTCCCCCTCCTCTGCTCTCTCCTCGCAGTGCACCCGAGCGCAACCGCAGCCGCCACTCGCCGTAGCCATGGCCACCGGCCACCCCACGCCTCGCGGACGCGCCCAGAAGCTCCACCACCCCCTCACCGAGCCACGCCCCGCCGGAAGCCCTGCAGCATCGTCCCTGACCTCGTCTTCAATCTCTGACCGCCGGCGAACTTACCAGGGATTCACGAGCTCCAGCCCCTCCCCGGCCTCGTCGTTGCCTCTACTGGAATCGCCGTGAGCCCCTGCCCTTTTCCCCTCTCTCCCCATGCTCGTCCACGCCTTCTAACCACCGTAGCCATCGGAGCTGATAGCTCCTCGCCGCCGGCCATGTCGCCACCGCAACCACGGCCGTGCAAGCACGCGTCCGAGCCCACCGCTGCACTCGCTGCACTTCCGCGGGTCGATCACGACCATCCACAGCTCCGGACATACCCCACAACACGCAAACCGCCATTGGCCGAACTCCGGCCGCCACCGTGAGCTCCCTTCCGACGATCTCAGTCCACCCCAGCTGCTCCCGCTTGCCCCGTTTGATGCGCGCGATCGCCAGCTCCCCGTAGAGCCTCTCCGCCGCTCATTTGGTCACCGGAGGAGCTTTTCCAACGCCCTCCGCCGTCTCTGGTGTCGCCGGCGACGACACGCGGGTCAACTCCAGCGAGTTTGACCCAGCTGACCAGGGGTTTGACCTCCCCTGGCTCACTGACATGTGGGCCCCAGGCCACTAACTAAACTAGGATTAGTATTAGTTTAACGCTAACTAAATTTAGTTAGTTAACTAACCACTGACCAGTGGGTCCCACTGGTCAGGGTTGACCTGGACCGCGCCCGTTGACCGCTGACATCACAGTGATGTCATGCTGATGCAATAACTCTTTTCTGGATTTATTCTTTTACATGAAATTTCAGAAAATTGCCTAAACTTCTAAAAATCATAGAAAATCAACCGTAACTCCAAATGAAATAAATTATATATGAAAAATTATTAGAAAAATCCAATCTATCCATTTATGCTACTTTCATGCATGTTCAACCAACTTATACCCCCTGTATAAGTGAAAACATGATAATGGCATTTTAAGTACCCCTTATGGAGTTTGCATATGAACCCTTGGTTCATATGGACTTCATTTAAATTGTTGCTAGATGCATTAGCACAAATCATAGCATATTTCCATGTCATGATCATGCATCATATTGTCGCATTTGCATTGATTGTGTTCTTCTCTATTGCCGGTGCTTGTCCCCTCTCGGTAGGCGTATTCCGACGATGAGTTCGATGACACCGATGAAGAGCTATATTATCTTCAGAAGTGCCATGCAAGCAAAACCCCCTTGTTCATTCCGATACAATCCCACTCACTCGCTACTGCTCTCTTTTACTGCATTAGGACAACAACGATTCAACTGTTACTTACTGCGGTAGTTGAACCCCTTATCCTCTGCATGACCTGTCATTGCCACAGTAAATAGATGAAACCCACTAGCATGAGTAGGAGTTGTTTGAGCCCTGATGTGCCTACTCATTCATGCTTGTTTGTCATGCCTGCTACTGCTTAGAGTTGAGTCAGGTCTGATTCATCGGGGGTGAATTGGAACAGTGATGAACATGTCCTACTGTGTGTGAGCTAAGTGTGTGAACACGATTTGGTAAAGGTAGCGGTGAGAGGCCATGTAAGAGTACATGGTGGGTTGTCTCACTGAAACTATCCTCAGGAACTGAGTTCTGTGTTTGTGATCCATGAAACAACTACTACCACACATTGGGCCCCTGGAATATGACCCAGCTCGACTTATTGACCCCTCTCATCCTCTATCCAGGAGTTGCAACTAGTTTCTGGTGTTTGTAGATTATGTGTTGGCGGCCGTGCGTAGCGCTGACCCTAGGGGTGGGCTATGATGCGGTAGATACACTGTGGCCGGGTATGCCGGGCGCCCGTTTGGCGTCTCGGGACCCTGTACACATCATTTGGGGCCGTTGAGGACACCCCGGCCGGATTTCCTTGCGGATGGAACCCGAATAGGCGATAAACCTGGACTAGATACTTGTGCGGTTAGTCAGGTCGTGGTCTACACCCACGTCGGCTTTCGCTTGAAGTCTGTCGAGCACATGTCGTGTGCAGACGCTAAGTGGTGGAAACATGTGTGAAGAAGTACACCCCTGTAGGGTTATAAATGATCTATTCGAATAGCCGTGTCCGCGGTAAAGGACCTTTGGGTTGCCTATAACAGTTCATAGACAAGTGAAAGTGGATACTCTAAAACTCGGAAGATAAGTGTGAGTGCTATGGATGGCCTTCTCGTAAGGAGACGGGAGCGGATCCATAGTGGTGTATTGAATGGTGAATATGTGGACTTGTGTGCGCCACCTCAAAAGAGTTGCTTGCAGTCATAGTTCAGGTTAGCCACTGAGTCAAAGCTGGCTTGCTGCAGTTAAACTCCACCACCCCCTTTATTGATACCGATGCATATGTAGATAGTTCTGATGTAAGTCTTGCTGGGTACATTTGTACTCACGTTTGCCTATTTTATATTTTGCAGAGATATGTCGGTCTCGCTAGTAGTTCCATGTGGACTTTGACGTTTAGCTTGATACCTCATCTATGATCTTGTGCCCTCAGCAGGATCTGGTAGGTAGTCAGGCTTCTTAGCCTTTTTCATTTGTAGATGTCTGTACTCAGACATGTTAAGCTTCTGCATGTGCTTTGATTTGTATGCTATGATTATTGGGTCTTGAGACCCATGTTTGTAATATCTCGCTCCTCGGAGCCTAATGAATAAATACTTGAGTTGTAGAGTTATGTTGTGATGCCATGTTGTATTTACACATATCGAGCATATTGTGTGTATGATTGAAATGCTTGGTATGTGTGGGATCTAACAATCTAGTTGTTTATCCTTGGCAGCCTCTCTTATGGGGAAATGTAGTCTAGTGCTTCCATGAGCCATAGTAGTCCGCTACAGCCCGGTTCACCGGAGTCCTGTTAGCCCAGCACTACTGCTCAAGACACTTGACTGGCTGGCATGTGTTTCACTTCGTTCATGTGTCTGTCCCTTCGGGGAAATGTCACGCGGTGACATCCGGAGTCCTGCCTAGCCTACTACAGCCCGGGTTCCCGGAGTCCTGTTAGCCCAGTGCTACAGCCCGGATTCACACGCTGCTGACTGACATGCTCGATGTGATTCATGTATGCCTGTCCCCATAGGTTAGTGCCACTTTGGGTTCAGGACTAGCCATGTCGGCCCGGGTTCTCTGTCATATGGATGCTAGCGACACTATCATATACGTGAGCCAAAAGGCGCAAACGGTCCCGGGACATGGTACGGCGACACCCGTGGGAATACCGTGCGTGAGGCCGCAAAGTGATATGAGGTGCTACCGGCTAGATCGATGTGACTTGGAATCGGGGTCCTGACAGTTTTGGTATCAGAGCCTGACTGCCAGTAGGATTACCAAGCCAAACTGGTCGAAGTTGAGTCTAGAAATGCTTTAGTTATATAAGGGGATTGATTGTGGAAGGGAACGTAAGGCTCTTTTTACTCCTTTACCCTATGCCTTCTGATGTGAGTCACCCTCTTCTTTTCTGTGGGGGTTAAGAACTAGGCTTCTCTTCTATATCTCAGGATGACGTGTTGCTAAACCATAGTTGCCTAGGATTGTTGAGTTCAAGCCCCAGTTCAGTTCCTACTATCTTCTGTGTGTTGACAGTTGATCTCAGAACCTTGATATTGTGTTGTTGAGTGGTTATGCCACCATTTTGCTTGATGTCTCAAATCATTTTGAGCATTTACAGCCGTTATGCTGTCCGAGTCATCCTAGGTCTCTAACAAGTCTGGTGCATTTGCAAATCCTTTCTTCCCGTTTCCGTTGTCCTTTTGGGCCAGATTAAGCACACTAACGGTCTGTTGAGGTACTCTACTACCTCGACATATATGTTGGAGCTATTATTATGACCTAGGTGTTTTGGGGAGTCACCTAGTAATCTAGCCATGTTTTGTGTTCCCGGTGTGATGATTCTGGCCACCATTCTCGAAAGCATCCCGTGATGCCATTTAATAGTAGGTATTCTACTCCTGGGTTCTTGACCCAAGATTCACTCTACTTATCTCGTGTTGATAGTGTTGCTCGTACCTTTAGTATATTAGTAACCTTTGTGATAGTCCTCGAGGTCCGTGGTATTTCCTTCTTCCAAATATCATGAACTGCTTATGGCAGAAGTTCTTCTGAACCAAAAGATCACAACCAGAGTGCTCTTAATGGGTTCTCCATTCTACATTGTGATTCTGCCAGTTCTACCTTTCTGCATGGGTTATCCGGAAGAAATGTTGAGCTTTGCTCGACATACTAATCTATGCATCCACAGCTCAGAAAAATATATGTTCCTTTGAGTTGTCCCTCTTTGGTTGTTTCTGACCTCCGTCTATCAATTGATAGTCAAGAGTATGCAAGCATTCGTTCATCGTTGCCTTTACTCTTGCGTTCCGTCAAGCCATTCTATCTCGGAATGACTAGGAGAAACAAACTCCAGTACCTTATCCATTTCTAGGATTGGGTCAAAGCAGTTGTAATCCGCAGATCAAAATGCCAATCTAGCTTTTGCTCTGTTCTACCGTGGAGTGTCACCTTCTTCTTATCAAGAATGTCATGAGAATTGCACCACCTCTTATGAGTTCTTGATTTAGTGAAACTTCTTGCCATCATTGTTCATTCCTTGGTTCCGTGTTGTTGTAACCGGAATGCCGGCAAGTGAATCGTGATGTGTGAAATCAGTACTCCTAGCAACTCTGTTGCAAAACTAACAGACATATAAACACTTATAGAGTATATGGATCAATAATATCAACTAACATACATAAGCCAGGCCGCTATACTTTTTTTGCTAGAAGAGCATCGTTTTTTGGTGAAGCTAGTACATCATCTTGGCCCTTTCTGATGCATGCCACTTATGGTCCATCTATACTACTATTATTGCTGAATGCACATTCAGCCCGACTGGCATATCTGTAGGTCTGGCACAGCAATCAAAATGAAATGTCTCTGAGTCTTATCAATTAATATAGACTTGTGCTCAAAAAAATTACAAACCAAAAAACAAAAAACAATTATTACATGATCTCTAAAACAAATGGTTCGATCGATTACATGAACAAACAACACAAAGGTTATTCAACGATGGAAAGAACATTTCACCTATGATTTACCAAGTGGGAATTTAATTTTCTTTTTTCCTTCAGGACCTTAAAAATGCGGTCAGTCTCAGCTTGCTTCATTTTGAAATCCACCAAATATTTAATGGTTGTCTTGAGTACTGCTTGTGATTGTGCTATTTGCTTCCTCAACATGTCAACTTCATCTCTAAGTGCAGAAGCAGAATCTCCTTCTACCACTAGTTTAGCCTCTAGAGCATCAGCAGTTCGCAATTCATGATGCACGATTGGGCCGGTGCCACTGACGTGGGATGATACAACGTCCATGGGGACTGATACGTCTCCAACGTATCTATAATTTTTGATTGTTCCATGCTATATTATATCCTGTTTTGGACATTATTGGGCTTTATTATACACTTCTATATTATTTTTGGGACTAACCTATTAACCGGAAGCCTAGCCCAGAATTGTTGTTTTTGCCTATTTTAGAGTTTTGCAGAAAAAGAATATCAAACAGAGTCCAAACGGAATGAAACCTTCGGGAACGTGATTTTCCGAACGAACATGATCCAGAGGACTTGGACCCTACGTCAAGAAATCAACCAGGAAGGCACGAGGTATGGGGCGCACCTATCCCCCCCCCCCAGGCACACCCTCCACGCTCGTGGGGCCCACGTTGCTCCACCGACGTACTCCTTCCTCCAATATATACCTACGTACCCCCAAACTACCAGATATGGAGCCAAAACCCTAATTCCACCGCCGTAACTTTCTGTATCCACAAGATCCCATCTTGGGGCCTTTTTCGGAGCTCCGCCGGAGGGGGTATCGATCACGGAGGGCTTCTACATCAACACCATAGCCTCTCCGATGAAGTGTGAGTAGTTTTCTTCAGACCTACGGGTCCATAGTTATTAGCTAGATGGCTTGTTTTCTCTTTTTGGATTTCAATACAAAGTTCTCCCCCTCTCTTGTGGAGATCTATTTGATGTAATCTTCTTTTGCGGTGTGTTTGTTGAGACCAATGAATTGTGGGTTTATGATCAAGTTTATCTATGAACCATATTTGAATCTTCTCTGAATTCTTTTATGTACGATTTGTTATCTTTGCAATTCTCTTTGAATGATCAGTTTGGTTTGTCCTACTAGATTGATCTTTCTTGCAATGAGAGAAGTGCTTAGCTTTGGGTTCAACCTTGCGGTGTCCTTTCCAAGTGAAAGTAGGGACAGCAAGGCACGTATTGTATTGTTGCCATCGAGGATAACAAGATGGGGTTTATATCATATTGCATGAGTTTTTCCCTCTACATCATGGCATCTTGCTTAAAGCGTTACTCTGTTCTCTTGAACTTAATACTCTAGATGCATGCTCGACAGCTGTCGATGTGTTGAGTAATAGTAGTAGATGCAGGCAGGAGTTGGTCTACTTGTCTCGGACGTGATGCCTATATACATGATCATACCTAGATATTCTCATAACTATGCTCAATTATGTCAATTGCTCAACAGTAGTTTCTTCACCCACCGTAATACTTATGCTCTCGAGAGAAGCCTCTAGTGAAACCTATGGCCCCCGAGTCTATTTTCCATCATATTAATCTTCCAATACTTAGTTATTTCCTTTGCCATTTATTTCAATTGCATCTTTATTTCTCTTTATCATACAAATACCAAAAATATTATCTTATCATATCTATCTGATCTCACTCTCATAGGTGACCGTGAAGGGATTGACAACCCCTTTATCGCGTTGGTTGCGAGGAGTTTATTTGTTTGTATAGGTGCGAGGGACTCGTGCGTGGCCTCCTACTAGATTGATACCTTGGTTCTCAAAAACTGAGGGAAATACTTACGCTGCTCTGCTGCCTCACCCTTTCCTCTTCAAGGGAAAACCAACGCAGTGCTCAACAGGTAGCAGGGACCTCGCTCTTTGATCTTGGGCTAACTTGTTTTGCCATTAAAGTTTCAATTGGATTCCAAAAAGTTGAAGTTAGTAGAACATCTGAAATGGGAGTTATAACAGCAAACCAGTTAAAAAAAAGGAAATAAAGAGTTTCCATTGGATGTTGAAAATTAGTTATTAACATCATTGTAACCGGTTGTTGCAGCAGCAAAGCAGTTAAACAAACAAGTTTTGCAAAAGGTACCTATTGTGGCATTGGAGTTTCTCTTGGATCCTGCAAAGTTGAGTAGCCAGTAACGTGATTAGAGCAACTGGTTGCAGCAGCAAAGCAGTTAAACAAACAAGTTTTGCAAAAGGAACCTGTTGTGGCACCGGAGTTTCTTTTGGATCCAGAAAAGTTGAGTAGTCAGTAACTTGATTAGAGCAACAAGTTACAGCAGCAAACCTGTTACATAAATATATTTTTGAAAATGTACTTGTTGTGCAATTGGACGTCCAATTGGATCCTGAAAAATTGAAGTTGGTAAGCAGATTATAGCACCAAACCAGGTAAACAAGGAAGTTTCTAAAAATATGCCTGTTGTGCCAACGGAGTTTCAGTTTGATCCTGCAAACTTGAATGTTAGCAATCAATAAATAAAGTTTTGCAAGAGCCATAAGAAACTAACATCAAACTAGTAAAATTAACCAGTTTTGGCAATGTATTTAATTACAAATGAACTAGTAAAACTAACATGTTCTTGGCAACATATTAAAGTAACAAGTCAGTACCGTTTACGAGAAACACAGACATCTTGTCGGGGGTTGGGTGCGACATATGCCAATGGATGGCTTATCATGGTGGGGGCGAGTAGAACGTTGCCGGTGCCTGGAAACGGGATGAGGCGTAGACACGAACACCGGCGGACTTTACCCAGGTTCGGGGTTCTCCTAGGAGATAACACCCCTAGTCCTGCTCTGCGGGGTCTCCGCATGATCACTAAGGCAAAAGTGAGTACAATGGTGCTCCTCGAGCTGTATCTGTGGATAGGAGGAGAATAGGCCAGCTCTCCCCCTTCTCTAAGGTCTGGTCTAGTTTTAATGGATCGGAACCCTTTGCATGGGTGCCCTGGGGGGTTTATATAGGCCTACCCCCAGGGGTACAATGGTAAACCGACTAGGCGCATGGCCCGGCCGTCAGTCTCTTCGTCTGCCGGCCTCTATGCCGACTGCTGGGGCCTGCCGACTGCTGGGCCCCGTCGACTAGTCTGGTACGGAGCCGACAGGCCATACCCGCCGCTTGCGGGTCTTGCCGGCTGCCGATTACTATAGCCGTGCCTCTAATGACGCGGGCTTGGTCATGGGGTCATGGCTACAGCCCTGCTACCTGGCGGGTGATTACTGTAGCCACTCCCCGTCTCATCTGGTTAATGGCGCGTGGGACTCATGGGAGGGGCAGGCCGACTTCCGGGGGCCGGCTCCCTTCGGGTCCGACTGGTGGCGCTCTTGCCGTCTTCTGGACTCTGGCTGACCGGTAGGGCCCATCATCCGTGGACCCTACCGACAGGCCATTGTGGGTGCAGGACTCCGCCCACTATTGCTGATGTCAGGGAAGGCACGGCAACAGTGCCTCGCCGGACGGAGATCTCCACTGGTACGGCGCACCATGGCCTAGCTATCCCATGAAAAGGGGAGGGAGTGGGCTTTACTATTGTCACTCCCGTCCCATCCCCCCTTATGAGGGCATGGGCTTTGTTGGTGTTGTGGGCCAACTCCCCGTGGTCGGCTTCTCTGGGAGCCACCAGGCGGGAGTCGACCCGTCTTGACCTCGCCTCCAGGACTCGGCCGCATGCGGGCAGTCGGCTGCTCCTTTAGCCGGCCTCTAGAAGGCGGCTCTCCTTCCTGGTCTCTTGAGGGGCGCAGTCAGCCCCGATGTCTTGAAAGGTTCTGGGCCTCGGGTTAGCCTACCCGTGGCCAATTACCCCGACAGTAGTCCCCGAAGCTGGTGAGGCACCGCGGACGATCAGCCGAGGAGCCTCAGCAGTTTCTTTCTTCGAGTGCTTGAGGTGAGACCTCGTTTGACTTCTGCCGAGCCAACTGGAGGAGTCGGAGTCGCCTGACTTTGACTTGTCCAAAAATGCTTTCGAATCCCCCGGCGGGAACTCAGTAGCGTGTGAGCTAAGCTTCCTGACCGCCACCCACTCCATGCCCACCATGTGGCAACCAATGGCCGGGCCAGCCCGCCTACCCATCCGCGAGATGGGACATGTGTGCAGGCGGGGCCCGCCACTACCACACCTCGGCAGGCGAGCGGATCTGCTGCAGCCGTGGGGGGCGGTTGAGGTTCCCACGGAATTACCGTGCGCAGTAACTTTGCGCGACAAACGTGGGGGCGTGGAGTAGTGGGCGCAGTAAATCCCACAACTGCCCCCTCGGCTTCGCAGCCCGCTAGGCTATAAGTAGGGGGAGGAGGGGAGACGGCGGAGCACGCGCGTCCCACCTCCCCACTGCTTCTTCTTCTTCTCTCTCTCTCTCCCCGCCGCACCTCGAGCTACGTCGAGCGCTGCGGCAGTCTTCTCACGATGAGCTCTTCCTCCGCAGTCACATCCCCTATGGCGCATTCCGGCACCTGGGATGGTTCGGAGGTCCATGACGACCACGTCGATTTCCTCCGCAAGACGCGTCAGTTGCCCGATGAGGACCTCGTTCGGGTTCGTCTCGCGCCGAGGGAGGAAATCTAGCCGACGCCGCTGGAGGACAAGCGGGTCGTCTTTCGCTCGCACTGCCTGCGCGGCCCAGGCCTGCCAGCGAGCAAGTTCTTCCGCTCCTTCCTTGAGTTCTACGGACTCCAGCCGCACCACCTCACCCCAACACGGTGGTGCTGCTGTCCGCCTTCGTCACCCTGTGTGAGGGCTTCATCGGCGTTCTCCCCACCCTGGAGCTCTGGGGGGAGTTCTTCTACTCCAAGCTCGGCACCCAAGCCGCGGGCGTGCTGGCTCAGTGCGGCGCGTTCATCTCCGTGCGGAGGTCGGGGGCCGACAACCCATTTCCCTCCATCAAGCTGATCAAGTCGGTGAAGATGTGGCAGCGGTCGTACTTCTACGTGAAGAACGTCTCCATGGAGGGTGACTGGATCAACCTGCCGGCCTTTGTAGCCGGCCCGCCGGCTGGGAGGTAACCCAACTGGTCGCACCGGGCCCGGACGTTGACGCCTGCGGGAGCCAGTGCCATTGCGCGGCTTCGAGTACTCGCGCAGTCGGAGGGCCTGATCGAGCCGGACTTGCTGGCCGCCTTCATGGCGCGCCGAGTGCTCCCTCTTCAAAGTCGCCCCCACATGATCTGCCAGATGAGCAGGCACCGGGACCCGAGTCGGATGTGCACCAAGGGGATGCCTCACGAGGAGGTGGCCTATATGGTGAATTATCTGGCGAGCTGCGACCTTAGAGAAGAGTGGCAGTTCGGCAAGGAGCCGTATTCATGTGCCGTCCCTCCGCCTCTGGTGAGTCGTTTTCTTTTTCTCTTTCTCTCTGACTTCTTCATTGCCGAGTCCGTTTTGTCCGATCTGACCAGCCGGCTTTGGCCAGAACCCCCTTCTCCAGCCAGCAGCCGGCACCGCGGGGCCGGACCGTGAATTCCTCCCCGACCGGGCGGAGAGTGATGTTGACGACCCCGACCTGGGGGCGGCGGCCCTAGGGGACAACACCGAGGGAGGAGGCGACGCAGCGGGTGGCCCGAGACTTGGGGCCAGTCTCGAGGACTGGCCCGATGATGACGAGGAGGTCGTCCCACGCCACTAGCCAAGAGCCGGCCAGTCAAGCACGGGCTCGTCAGCTCCGCCGGACGCACAAGGCGGCAGCAAGAAGCGCAGGGCCGGGGCGAGCCTGTTTGGCAGCCGGTCGAAGAAGCCCAAGGGCTCAGCCGCGGCGACCAAGTGGGACGAGGCGGCCGCAAAGGCCAACCGCTTCCGCAAGGTGGCGAAGACGCCGCAGCTTATTTCAGCGTACGCACCACCTCCCTTCGTACCTTCGTCTTTCTTTATTGATTCTGTCTGAAATTTCTTTACTTTGTTTTCCGGCTTTAGGGCCCCTCTCTCTCTTGAGAAGTCGGCTGCCGGCTCCGTCGTGAAGTCGGCGGAGACCTCCTCCACCACCCGGCGGGTTGACCCCGCCGCCGACCTCCGGGAGGCGACTGAGCGGAACGCGCAGGAGGTGCGTGAGGAGTGGGAAGCCACCCGTCTGAAGAAGGCGGAAGCCGACAAGGCGGAGGCCGCCGCCCTGAAGAAGCTGATAGAGGCCGAGGCCGCCGATGCGGAGAAGAAGCGTGCAGAGGAAGCCGCACGCCGCCAGTCGGAGGTGTTTGTCGTCCCCTTGAACTCCGCACCACCGCCACCGGAGTTCTCGGCGCAGACTAGGGAAGCCGGCGATGAGAACCCGGTCGTGGAGAGGGACACCGACGTCACCGCTACGCCGGAGGTCATTATGCCGCCACCGCCACCCTCCGGAGGCGCGCCAGGCGGACAACCGGCGGATCCGCCAGTGCCGCCAACCGAAGGCACGGCGGCGACGGGCCTGGCCCTCGAGGTCAGTACGCCGACGTGCCGCCGTCTCACGAAGGCGGCCTCAGCGCCGCGTCCTCTGGATACCGGCGCTGCGAGCTCCTCGATCCTGGACACCGAGGTGTCGAGTGCCGCGCCCACCGGGTGGGTGCGGGGAGGCGGGATGGGCCCGTTGAACCGAGCGCTCCTGGACGTCCAAGCCAAACTCCGGGCCGATTGCGACGCCATTAAGGAGTGCACCAAGGCATACTTGGCGTCACGAACGGCCATCCAGGTATGCGTCCTTCCTTTTGCTTTGCTTCCTTGTTTTTTTTGTGGGGGCGCGCCAGCGCACCCACTGGGTGTAGTCCCCGAGTTTCGGGCCGGCTGCTGAGCAGGCGGCTCGGAACTCTAATCAGCGAGTTCCAAGTACCAACACTTTTTTCTAAAATTCGATGCAGGATTACCACAATCTTTGTGTGACCTCCTTCAACGCCAACGTCGAGGAGCTGGCCAAACGGACCGCCGACTTGTCGGACAGCCGGGGTAAGTCTTCTTCTTTCCCTATGGGGGCGCGCTGGCGCACCCGTGGGTTGTAGTCCCCGAGATCCGGGCCGACTACTGAGCAGTCGGGCCAGATCTCCCTGACGACCTTCTTTTTTGCTGACGACCGACATCCCTCCCCCTCCTTTTTCAGAGGTCAACGCCGCCCTTAAGCAGCAGCTGGGCGAAGCCAAAACCACGCTGCGTGTCCGGGAGGAGGAGTGCGTCCGGCTGACGGAGCAGCGCGACCGGCTGGCTACGCAGCTGGCGGAGCAGAAGGAGCTGCTCCAGAGGGCCCAGAGTGAGGCGGAGGACAAGGAGGCCGCCCTTCTTGCTGAATTTGCATCCGAGCTCTCCTCCTGGACTGACAAAGAGGCGATGCTGGTTTCTGGCTTCCAAGCAATCAAAGATCTCGTCGATGGTGAGCTTCCCCTCATTTCCTTTTATGGGCTGCCAACTGCTAATCGAGTCGGCCTTAAAAATTTTAACCCTGTTCCTTCGGTCTTCTTCCTTAGCAGACTTCTTCCCCGGCCATTGGTACGCCGCCAATCAAGCCATCGAGGCTGATCGTGAAGCACGGAGGGCGGATGGCACACAGATCGCCGCCAACGCCCCCTGAACTCTTGGCGAGCAGGTCCTCAGCATTGAGGCCCGCCTTCGGCTAGCCCACCGGATGCTGCGCCGGCTTCAACGTGTCGGCGCCCAGGCGATTGCCGCCCTGCGGCCGGGCATGCAGGCGCCACGCACCCCAAGTCGCACTGCCGACTGGTTGGGGGTGGCAGCCGGCCGTCTTGAGGCCTGGAAGGGTTCTGCAGCCCGGGCTGGAGCCCGCCGGGCCTTGGAGTTCGCCAAGGCGTGGTATCCTGGGCTGAGTTTAGCCTAGTTAGCCACGTTCCTGCTGGAAGCTCAGGCGGAGCTGGCAGCGGTGGATGACGATCTCGTCAGGCGTGCTGCATCGATTGCTGAGTACACCGACACTAGTGTCTTTGTCGTAGAGCGGGCTGAGAACGGGGAGGAGGTGCCGCCGGAGTGGTTCGGGTTGAACCCGGACGGCGGCGAGGACTCGGCGGAGGTGATCGACTCTAGTGGCGAAGAGGAAGGCGAGGAGGAGGAAGGAGATGAGGAGGAGGCGCCAGAGGTCAAGGCAAACGGCCAGCCCCAGCCCGACCGCGCCTCTAGCAACGAGCCGCGCTCGACTGAGGCGGAGACCAACCAGCCGACTGCCCTGCCAACTGGCACCTCCGACCTCTCTGTTCCTCCGAGTACGTCTGCGGCTTCCTAGGCTGCCACTTTATCTTTGTTTTACCTGCTTAGTAGTCTCAATGAACTTTTTATTTTGCACAATTCCACCCACTGGGTGTGGGTGTATCTTGAACTCCTATTTGATGATTCGGCCAAGGGCCTTTCTATGTAAATATTTATCCGCGTTCTATCTCTTCTTGCTTATTGCTCTTTGGCTTTTTCCTTTGCTGCCTTCCCTTGGTTGCCGTTTGGCTAGTCAGACAGCCGCTCTACGGACTGCCGCTAGATCAAATACTTGGCTTCTTTGGAAGGCAAGTACTTAGCCATTTAGAGTTTTTAGCAAGTTAATTTAGAAAACAGCGAGCCGACTGCTCAAGAGTTGGTTGCAAAAGGCTGGAAACTAGCTTAAGCTATGTGCATGCTTTGAGTCCTTAGCCATTTCTAGTATGGACACCCATTCTACCTTACTCCTGCTTGCCAGTCAGTCGCTCTGCGATCTGCGGCTTCTAACAAGAGACGGCTTGAGTGCCACACACTACTTGTCCGGCTGCAGGAAGTCATTTCATAGCTCAAGACGACAAGTCCCCGGGCCGACTAGTCGAACCCGGTGCCAAGCGGTAAAGAATAACATACTCATAGGCATAACTCTTTATCATATAGATAAAAGAAGGCAGTCCCCAAGATCTTCTCGAGGGGCCCGAAGTCTTCGTACTTTAATACAAAAGGTAGCATGATACATACTGCATTAACTGTAAAATCTTCGGATGAGATTTGCATTCCATGGCCGCTCCGTCTCTTTGCCGGAGTCGTCCCTTTTTCACGCTCGGGGCTTCTGAGCGTTGATCAAGTAGTAGGAGTCATTGCCCAACACCTTGCTGATGATGAAGGGGCCTTCCCAAGGTGCTGAGAGCTTGTGCTGGCCAGCTGTTCGCTGAATCAGCCGAAGTACAAGGTCTCCTTCTTGGAAAGATCACGGCTTGACCTTCCGATTGTAGTATCGGCGTAGTCTCTGCTGGTAGATGCTGGACCGGCTGAGTGCCAACAGCCGGCCCTCTTCCAGCAGATCGACGCCGTCTTGACGTGCTTCCTCTGCTTCCTCCTTGGTGTACATGGTGACTCAAGGGGAGTCGAACTCTATGTTCGTTGGTATGACGTCTTCGTCACCGTCGACGAGGAAGAAGGGCGTGAAGCCGGTTGACTTGTTTGGAGTCGTGCGCAGGCTCCAGAGGACGGCTGGAAACTCATCAAGCCAGCAGCCTGCCGAGCGCTCCAGAGGCTCGACCAGCCGGGGCTTGATGCCGGACAGGATTAGGCCATTTGCTCGCTCTACTTGGCCTTTGGACTGCGGATGGGCAATGGACGCTAAGTCCAGTCGGATGCCCTGTGTCGCGCAGAAACGGGCCAAGGCACCCTTGGCAAAGTTTGTGCCGTTGTCGGTGATGATGCTGTGCGGTATGCCGTACCGAATTGTGATGTCGGAGATGAAGGTCACATCAGTCGGACTATTCGAACTCTTGATTGGCTTTTCTTCTATCCACTTGGTGAACTTGTCCACTGCAACAAGTAAATGAGTCAAACCACCTCACGCCGTCTTGAATGGTCCGACCATGTCCACGCCCCAAACAGCAAAGGGCCAGGTAATAGGAATAGTTTTGAGTGCCGAAGCCGGTTGATGAGGCTTAGAGCGGAACTTCTTGCACCACTTGCATTTTTGGACTAGAGACTTGGCGTCTTCAAGAGCAGTCAGCCAGAAGAAACCATGGCGGAAAGCTTTGGCGACGAGTGCTCTTCAAGCCACGTGATGGCCACATTCGCCTTGATGGATGTCTTTGAGGATTGCCTGGCCTTGCTCTGGCTCCACACACCATTGGTGAATACCAGTGACGCTGCACCTTACGAGCTCTCTATTGATGATGGCGTATGCTGCCGCCATGCGTTGTACTTGCGGAGCCGGGATCTCATCGGCTGGCAGCTCTTTGTTCACCATGAATTTGATGATGGGCTGGGCCCATGAAGGTGCTGCAATTTCTACAACCGCCAAGACTGCGACTTGGATGAGGGTGGCTGGGCTGGGAGGTGGCGGGTTGGAGTCGGCAACCGCTTGCTGTGTCGATGAAGTCCCCGGGCAGAATGGCGCAGTCCCTGGGCCGGGTGCGACTGCCACGATCCCTGCGCCGCCTGCCGGAATACTCGTGCCGTCTGCGGGGGCTCTTGAGTTGGATCCGACTACTTTAGGAGGATCCGGCACGAAGATGGAGTCTGACTCCAGTGATGGTTTGACTGACGGCTTGAGGAGGCGCTCGAGGGCGACGCCTGATGGTATCGCCTGACGGGTGGAGCCGATTCGCGCTAGGGCGTCTCCTTGGTCGTTGTCGTTTCTTGGTACATGGAGAAACTCGCATTCCTCGAAATACCCACTGAGTTGCTGTACGAGGAAGCGGTAGCTTGCCATGTTTGTGTCCTTGGCGTCCCAATCGCCTGACGACTACTGGACCACCAAGTCGGAGTCACCATAACACAGGATCCGGTGAATGCCGAGCTCTTTGGCTAGCCGGAGCCCGTGAATGAGTGCCTCATACTCGGCGACGTTGTTGGAGGCGGCAAAATGGATTTGCAGCACATACTTGAGCTTGTCGCCCTTGGGAGAGGTGAGGATGATGCCGGCTCCCAAGCTGGTGCGCATCTTGGAGCCGTCGAAGTGCATTCGCCAATGGGTGGAGTCGGGCGCTAGTGGTAGATACTAGGTTTCGGCCCAGTCGACGAGGAAGTCGGCCAGCGCTTGTGACTTGATGGCAGTGCGAGGTTGGTAGTGGATGGTGTAGGGGGCCAAATCTATGGCCCACTTGGCCACTCGTCCCGAAGCGTCTCGGTTGCCGATGATCTCGGCTAGAGGAGCCGTGAAGACCACAGTGATTGGATGTTCTTGGAAGTAAGGCTTCAATTTCTTGGTGGCAAAATGCACACCATAGCACATCTTCTGGTAGTGGGGGTAGTTTTGCTTGGAGGTCGACAGTACTTCACTCAAATAATATACCGGTCTCTGAACTGGTAGTGCTTTGCCTTCCTCCTTGCGTTCTACTACAATGACCGTGCTGACCACTTGGCTGGTGGCGGCGATGTAGAGGAGCATGGGCTGCTTAGGAGTCGGAGCCACCAGGACAGGTGGAGTCGCCAGCATCTTTTTTAGTTGTACAAATGCTTCGTCCGCCTTGTGGTTCCACTCGAAAAAAGTGGTCTTCTTCATGAGTTGGTACAAGGGAAGGGCCTTCTCGCCCAGCCGACTGATGAATCGGCTGACGGACGCCAAACAGCCGGTGAATTTCTGTATGTACAGTAGTCGGCTGGGTACCTCCATCCTTTCAATTGCCTTGATCTTCACAGGGTTGCATTCTATGCCGCGTTCGGAGACCAGGAAACCAAGGAGCTGGCCGGCTGGTACTCCGAAGACGCATTTCTCCGGGTTGAGCTTGATCTGAAATCGGCGCAAGTTGTCGAAGGTCTCCTTGAGGTCTTACAGCAGTGTTGCATGCTTCTCCCTCTTTACCACCACGTCATCCACGTAGACGTGAGCATTTCTGCCGAGCTGCTTGAGGAGACACTTCTGCATGCATCATTGGAAGGTGGCGCCAGCGTTCCTCAAGCCGAACGTCATGGTTAGGTAGCAGAAAGCTCCAAACAGCGTGATGAAGGCAGTCTTCAGCCTGTCGACTGGGTTTACCTTGATCTGGTGATACCCTGGATAAGCATCCAAGAAACTCAATAGCTCGCATCCGGTTGTGGAGTCTATCACTTGGTCGATCCTTGGCAAGGCGAATGGGTCCTTGGGGCATGCTTTGTTGAGGCTTGTGTAGTCAATACACATTCGCCACTGCTTGTTCTTCTTCAGTACCAAGACCGGGTTGGCCAGCCATTCTGGGAAGAATACCTCCATGATGAAGACGGCTGCAAGCAGCCGGGCTATCTCTTCTCCAACAACTTACCTCTTCTCTTCTGACAAGCGGCGTAAAGGCTGTCTGACTGGTTTGGCATCAGATCAGACGTGTAATTTGTGCTTGGCGAATTCCGTCGGGACACCTGGCATGTCCTTGGGGGGCCATGCGAAGATGTCTCGATTCTCATGGAGGAAATCGACGAGCTCGCCTTCCTATTTGTTGTCGGGGTGGGCGCCTACGACAACGTACCTCTCTGGGTGCTCCGGGTCCAAAGGTATCTTCTTTGTTTCCTTGGCCGGCTTGAACGAGCCCTCAGCTCCCGACTCTTTGGGATCAGGCGACATCTTTGGCTGCTTGCTTGCCATCGCCACAACTTGATCTAGCAGCCGCTTCTCATCTATGATCACGAGGGACTCGGCCAGCCAACTGCTCTCGGATGCGCAGGCGGACGACTTCTTGTAGTCACTAGTTATGGTCAGAATCCCTTTGGAACTCGGCATCTTCATCTTGAGGTAGGCATAGTGGGGGACGGCCATGAACTTGGCCAGGGCTGGCCGGCCAAGCAGTGCATGGTACGGGCTCTCTAGGTCCACCACCTCGAACCATATTGACTCACGGTGGAAATGATGTTTGTCTCCGAAGAGGACCTCGATCAAGATCGTGCCGATTGGCGAGCAGGAAAGGCCAGGAACTATGCCATGAATACCGTCCGGCTGGACTGTAGTTGCCTCTGCCTGATTCCCAACTTCTCCATGGTGTCTTTGTACAAGATGTTGATGCTGCTGCCGCCGTCTATCAGGAATCTGGAAAAACGAGCAGCTCGCTTGTCCGTGGCAAATGTGGCATCCAAAACCAAAGCATAGCAGCCGGGTCTGGGCATTACTTCGGGGTGGTCAGCCCGACTCCAGCTGATGGGCTTCTCAGACGAGTGCATGAACTCCGGTGTGTCAGAAGCTACTGCATTCACCTCCTGCTGCTGCAGCCGTCTGCTGCGTCGATCGTCGGCCACATTGGTGAACACGACTTATGCTCCCTGCTATTCTGGGTACTCGTCTTGCACTGCGCCGACTGGTCTGACCGCCGGCTGCTTGGGCGGAGGGGGAGGCGGCTGCCCAGCAGGTGGGGGAGGCAAAAGGTCGTCTCCCTTTGCGATCCTAGTGAGCCACTGGCATTTCCGAGTGGTGTGGTTGGACGGCTTCGCGCCACTGTGGAACTTGCAGGGTCCATCCAGAGTCTGCTCATATGAGAAAGCCGGCTGCCAGTTGGACTTGCCGCCCTTCTGACATCCGACCGGAGGCTGCCCTTCCGGCTGTTGGTCTTCAACTGTTGCCACCTGCCGACTGGTAGAAGTCGGCGGGGGGGGGGGGGGCTTTACGCTAGTGGTCGTTCTGCTATTGACGCCGACTGGGGTCTCCGGCTGGGGTTCGGGGGGGCTGAGGAGCCACTTTGCTGGTTGCGCTGACTTGAATCTCCGTCTTCATGGAGGAATCGGCCGTGGCGTATTTGTCTGCTATGATCAGCATCTCATCGAGGGTTTCCGGCTCATCGTAGAGAAGCCTGTGCTTGAGGAGGGTGCCCTCTCGGCATCCTGCAGTGAAGTACTCAGTAGCTTGCACCTTGTGCACGCCCTCGCAAGAGTTGCGAAGCTCGGCCCAGCGCGTGAGGTAGTCGCGAGTTGACTCGCTGGGGCCTTGCATGCACAAGGAGAGCTGGCGGGGTTTGGGAGGTCCCTTGTATGTGCTGGTGAAGTTGCGGATGAAGGCGTCGGTGAAGTCGATCCAACTGTTGATGCTGCGGGGCCTTAAGCTGTTCAGCCATGTCCGGGTCGTGCCCTGGAGCATGAGTGGAACGTACTTCACAGCAACACGCTTGTTGCCGTTTGCTATGCTGACGGCCATGGAGTAGTTGACCAGCCAGTCCTCCAGCTTCACGGAGCCGGTGTACTTGGGTGTGTCTCTGGGGAGCGTGAACCCTTTGGGGAAGGGCTCATCTCGGATGCGGGGGCCAAAACACGGCGGACCCAACTCATCTTCTTCCTCAAGTGCCAGGGATCGGTGGAGATGGTCGATCCGATGGCGGGCGTTGTTCTCACCAACTCCCTGCCGACGGCCAAGGCGGTCGCCGAGCATCGGGTGATCAACGGGCGGCGGGGAGACTCGCCTTTCCCTCCGAGGGGGAGGAGGCGGACAGTCACCCCTTTGTTCCACTGTTCTTGGGCGGCCGTCTCGGTCGCGCTCTATGGTGATGCGAGTCCGACTGCGGCTGGCAGCTGGCTCCTTGTCTTTTCTTCCGCGGACGCTGCCAGTCGGCGTCCGAGACTCCGCGCCTTGGTCTCGGCGCGGAAGCAGGTTGTCATTCCATCGGCGCGGCGAATCAGTGTGGCAGCCGGCCTCGTTCTGCTCAGCAGTCGCGTCAAGGAGTCGCTGGACGCGCTCCATCCTCAAGCGACGCTCTTCGCCCTCAAACTTGTCCAGCTCATCCGCCGCCGCCTGGGAGGCTTGAATATTCTCAGCAGGTGTGGCATAGATGGGACGATTCGCCCCGAACAGATCAGCGGTAGCCGCACCACGCTGCTGGACCGTGCCAAGGCGGCTAGGCCCAGCTGGAGCCGGCGTGCTGCCCACCGTGCGGTCCATCTCGCGCTGGTAGGCTTCTGACAGGCGTCTCATGCTGGCCAGCTTTTTGGCGCCTTCGACTAGCTGAAGGCGGCGTGCCTCCAGCGTCTCTCGTCGGCATCTTCAGGGATGGGCGCTGCCAGGTCTTGTAGCGCCGCGTGGAGCGGGTCGTAATCACACCCGCCGGAGTGCTCGCCATGATCGATGACAAGCACTTCCGTGACGGTGCTTCCGCCGCTCTCTGCGCGAGGAAGTGGCTCATCATAGACCACCACGTTGGTGGGGAACGTGTCAAGTGACATGGTGTCGGAGGCGACCAACATCGGATCAGTGGAGCCTACGGACTCCAAGTCCCCAGCTGGCTCGCCGACGATGTGAAGTTGATCGAGGAGGCCCGCGAGGAGGCTCTCGGGGCCGCATGTGCCCACGTCGGATGCGGGCTCGTCGGAGAGGAGGACCTTGCCTACAAGATCGACGAGGCAACTGGGCACGCAGGCGACTTCAGCGCCATGCAGCGCATCGGCGCAGACTCCTTCTGGCGTGTCGGGTTGGCTGCTCTCGCCAGGGAGGAAAAGGGTTCCCGTCCAGAACAGGTCTCCAGACGACGATGCACCAGGCCCCATGGTGGGCACCAAATGTCGGGGGTTGGGTGAGACATATGCCAATGGGTGGCTTATCATGGTGGGGGCGTCGCCGGTGCCTGGAAACAGGATGAGGCGTAGACACGAACACTGGCAGACTTTACCCTGGTTCGGGGCTCTCCTAGGAGATAACACCCCTAGTCCTGCTCTACGGGGTCTCCGTATGATCACTAAGGCAAAAGTGAGTACAATGGTTGAAAGTGCAACTATCCCTAGGTGGTTTTGGTAATTCATAACAACATATAGCTCATTGAGCTAATGCTATTTCAAGATGATTATTTCAGGAAAGCTCAATGATTGGCATGGCATGGATGTGAAAGTGGAACCCTCAAAATGCTAAGGACAAAGAATTGGCTCAAGCTCAAAAGTTCAAAACTCTTCATTTTATATTTTAGTGATCCAAGATCACATTGAGTCTTTAGGAAAAGCCAATACTATCAAGGAGGGATGAGGTGTTGCTTAATGAGCCTCTTGCTTTATGTGCTTAATGATATGCTCCAAAATCCTCAGCTACTTTCCCATATCCACAAATGACCTAAACCCTAAGCCAAACTCGGTCATACCGATTCTTTCAATCCGGCGCCACTGAGTTTCACTTGTCATTTGCCACTGCCAAACCCTAGCAATTCGGTCCTACCGATAAGGATCTCGGTCTCACTGAGATGGGATTGCAAACTCTCTGTTTCCCTTTTGTAACTTTTCGGTCTCACCGAAAGAGCGAATCGGTCCCACCGAGATTGCAATGTAAACTCTATGTTTCCTTCTTGTAACTTTTCGGTCTCACCGAAAGAGCGAGTCGGTCCCACCGAGTTTGCCTGACCAACTCTCTGGTTAGCTTATTGCCAAACTCGGTCTCACCGAGTTTGTGCAATCGGTCTCACCGAGATTACATTATGCCCAAACCCTAACCGAATCGGTCCTACCGAGTTGCATGTCAGTCCCACCGAAATTCCTAACGGTCACTAGGTTTACTATTTCGGTCCGACTGAGTTTTCTGATTCGGTCCCACCGAGATTGATAAAATGTGTGTAACGGTTGGATTTTGTTTGGAGGCTATAAATACCCCTCCACCTCCTCTTCACTCGTGGAGAGAGCCATCAGAACACATACACGATTCCAACTCATATGTTCTGAAAGAGAACCACGTACTCATGTGTTGAGACCAAGATATTCCATTCCTACCATATGAATCTTGATCTCTAGCCTTTCCCAAGTTGCTTTCTTCCACTCAAATCTTCTTTCCACCAGATCCAAATCCTATGAGAGAGAGTTGAGTGTTGGGGAGACTATCATTTGAAGCACAAGAGCAAGGAGTTCATCATCAACACACCATTTGTTACTTCTTGGAGAGTGGTGTCTCCTAGATTGGCTAGGTGTCACTTGGGAGCCTCCGACAAGATTGTGGAGTTGAACCAAGGAGTTTGTAAGGGCAAGGAGATCGCGTACTTCGTGAAGATCTACCGCTAGTGAGGCAAGTCCTTCGTGGGCGATGGCCATGGTGGGATAGACAAGGTTGCTTCTTCGTGGACCCTTCGTGGGTGGAGCCCTTCGTGGACTCGCGCAACCGTTACCCTTCGTGGGTTGAAGTCTCCATAAACGTGGATGTAGGATAGCACCACCTATCCGAACCACGGGAAAAACATCCGTGTCTCCAATTGCGTTTGAATCCTCAAAACCCTTCCCTTTATATTCTTGCAAGTTGCATGCTTTACTTTCCGCTACCAATATACTCTTTGCATGCTTGCTTGAATTGTGTGATGATTGCTTGACTTGCCCTAAGATAGGTAAAATCTGCCAAGAACTAAAATTGGGAAAAGGTTAAGTTTTTATTTGGTCAAGTAGTCTAATCACCCCCCCTCTAGACATACTTCCGATCCTAGAAGTGGTATCAGAGCTTTGGTCTCCATTTTCCTTGATCTCCATAGCTTTTGGTGGTCATAGCCTTGGTTTCACAACCTAGGAGAGTATGGCGTCTAGCGAGGGAAATTATCACCGTAGAGGTCCTTACTTTGATGGTACTAATTTTGCTAGTTGGAAGCATAAAATGAAAATGCATATTCTTGGACATAACCCCGCCGTATGGGCTATTGTTTGTGTTGGTTTGCAAGGTGAGTTCTTTGATGGGAGGGAGCCAAACTATGAAGCTACCGCGGATGAGTTGAAGATGTTGCAATACAATGCTCAAGCTTGTGATATTCTCTTCAACGGATTGTGCCCCGAAGAATTCAAGAAAATCAGCTGTCTTGAGAATGCAAAGGAAATTTGGGACACTTTGATTGATATGCACGAAGGTACCGACTCCGTCAAGGAATCCAAGTTGGATGTGCTCCAAAGTCAACTTGACAAGTTCAAGATGAAGGATGGTGAAGGTGTCGCTGAAATGTACTCTAGGCTTGCTCTCATCACAAATGAGATTGCCGGCTTAGGAAGTGAAGAGATGACCGATAGATTCATCATCAAGAAGATCCTAAGAGCCTTGGATGGGAAATATGATACCGTGTGCACATTGATTCAAATGATGCCCAATTACAAAGATCTCAAACCAACGGAAGTGATTGGAAGGATTGTTGCTCATGAGATGTCACTCAAGGATAAAGAGGAACTTCACAACAAATCAAGTGGTGCCTACAAAGCCTCATGTGAAGTCCCCACATCATCAAGTGAGAAAAAAACTTCAATGAAGAATTGAGCTTAATGGTGAAGAACTTCAACACGTTCTACAAGAGTAGAAGCAAAGATAGAAGCTTCAAGTCAAGGTCCTACAATGACAAAAGATCTTCTAGTCGAGAGCGAAACTGCTATAATTGTGGAAGACCCAGACACTATTCCAATGAGTGTACGGCTCCCTACAAGAGAAGAGAAGATTCTCCAAAAAGAAGAAGCAAAGAATCACCACCAAGAGAGAGAAGGAGTAGAGATGATCGTTGTGAACGGAGATACTCACGGAGAAGCAAGGACTCGGAAAGGAAGGAAAAATCATCAAGGAGCTACACAAAACGAAGACATGAAGCTCATGTTGGTGAATGGGTATCCGGCTCCGACTCCGACAGCCACTCCAAGAGAAGTTATCAGTCCGACTCCGAAGATACTCAAGATGAAGGTGTTGCCGGTCTAGCACTTGTGTCAACCAACTCCTACGACATATTTGACTCACCAAATGAAGGAATTGGAAGATGCTTCATGGCATAAGGTCCTAATTTAACACACCCCGGGTATGTTGATTTCAATAGTGATGAAGATGACTTGTTAGGTGATGATGACTTGCTTGTTGACAACTCTAGTGATGAGTACTATGATGAAACATCAATTAATCACGCTAATCAAAATAAAACGAATGACAATGATAAGGAGAAGATTGAGGCTCTAACTAAAGAACTAAACACTCTTAAGTTAGCTCATGAAACTATCTTCGAAGATCATCGAGAACTTTTAAGAGCTCATGAGAAATTACGCTTTGAAAAGCTCAATCTTGAGCAAGAGCATGAGTTCTTAAAAGCAATCAATGATGATCTCCGCAAGGAAAGTTCTTCTTACATTGCCAAGCGTTTACTATTATCCACTTACATGCCTCAAGTCAAGTCTAGTAACAAGAACAAGAAAGATTCTTCCTCTAGTAGTAACAATGATCATGCTAAATCCAATATTGTTGCTTCTAGTAGTTCTCTTGATTCCACTAATGATTCTCTTAGCCAAGTTACACTTGAGCAAGAAAATAGCTTATTGAAGGGGATTATAGAGAAAGGAGTGTACAAAAGCCTTGCCGGGAGTAAGCAATTCGAGGAAATTGTGCGCAAGCAAGGAATGCACCAGAAGAATCAAGGTGTTGGTTTTGAACAAAAGTTCAATGCCAATGGAGTTGAGTGGGAAGAATATCAATACCCCAAGACAAAGTTTGTTCCTCAACAAGAGAAGTATGACACCTCTTTCAAGGGGATACAAGCTCAAGATGATCTTCCACCACAAGACTACAAGCAAAAAGGCAAGGACAAGCTTCAAGTGGAGATTGATGCATTTGAAGAAGCTCCTAAGACCTTAGTCGAGTGGATTCCCAAGACCACGTCAAGTTCCACTTCATCAAGTATGACTACAACTCCAAGGATTCCCATCAAGATGGTGTGGATCCAAAAGAAAAAGACTAGAGAGTTCTTGAGGGTGACTCCGCCAACATATTTCACTCTCATATTTTTGGCAAGAACAAGTGCAACCAACTTCCACATCATGCACTAATTCAAGGAGTCACAAACCCTCTTGTTGGTAAGACAAGGTACAAGATAACCTAAAGTTTTCATGGACATCATCTTGTGTATGCATCACTCTATGTCTATGGATATCCTTGTTTGTTCCTTGTGGGACTAACCCATGTAGGTATTGAAAGTGCAATTCACTCAAATGGATAGCTCCAAGTGATCTACATCAACATTGAGCATCCACATCTTCAACATCTACATGAAGTCATCATCGACAAAACCCAAGGTTAGTTCATCCCTCTTAGGGGGAATATCACATCTAGGGGGAGCTTTACTCTAAGACTTGAGCTAAAGCAACTCTAAAGATGTGAATACAACAATGCTTTATGTAAAAGTGGTAACCCCACTTGAGCTTAAACGATGAGTATGACCTGCGATCAAGTGTTCTCACTTGACTCCTAAGTCAATATACTCATATATAGATGACCTAGTCATCGCAAATTGCTTGATAGATGCTAGAATTGGTTGTGCATGCTTTGCCACATATTTCATTTGCCATCTTATTGTGTGAGCATGTTGGTTGCATATTTTACTCATTCGAGGACATCCACTTGTTGTTTTGATTGTTTGGCTTTATCTTCTTTTGCCAAGTGGATGGACAAGAATGCCTAAGAACCTCCTCTAGCTATCTATGCTTTTCTCGTCTCAAACTCTATTCATGCTGCATCACAAAACTTGATCAAGTCAGATTCGAACCACTCTGTGTGAGGAGCGCTCGGAGTCCCCGATTCATCATAGACTTAAACTTCCAAAACCTCTTTGTGATTCTCGGTCTGACCGATACCATACTTTCGGTCCTACCGAGATCATTAAGTTGATCTAGGTTTTCGATCTCGGTGCAACCGATTTGAACCACTCGGTCACACCGAGTTGCAATAACTGTATACAGTTTTGCATCTCGGTGCCACCGAGTTGTTCTACTCGGTCACACCAACAAGGTCGGGCTATATATAGTGACGGGCAGAATTTTGGAAATTTCTCCGAAACCTCTTCGCCCGCGCATAGCTCGCTCTGCCTCCTGGGTCTCCGGATCGTCCTCCTCGCCGCCAGCAGCCTCCAGTCGTTGGTCTCCGTCGCCGTCAACGGAATTCTGCCCCGCCATTGCCGCCGTAGCGAGTCTCTGCCAAACTAGGGTATGGACTCGATCTTTGTGCTATTCTCCAATCCGATTCCTAGCACATTGTGATCATCATGATTCTTGCCACGTTTGATAAACTCCTATCCAGTCAATGAACTCGTAGATTAGGTTTAATTCGAAAATTTTAGGGTTAGGTTTCCGCCGAAACCATCTCGGACCCACCAAGTTGAAAAACTCGGTCCCACCGATTTGGCTTATGCCATTGCACAAGTAAAACTCGGTCTGACTGAGAATTACTTATCGGTGTGACCGATTTTGGAACTCTGTGAAACCCTAGCAGTTTTGGTGCCACCGAACTGTGACTCGGTCTGACCGAGTTCACTAGTTCTGGTGCCAAAACTGTTTTGGTGTCACCGAGTTTGAAAATCGGTAGATCCGAGATGATTTCAGTGGGAAACTAAAACTAAGTTTTTGAATTATTCTTTTGCAAAAATCTCTGCATTTTGTGATGCTCATCCACTCTATCTCATCTATAATCTATTCACAGGGTCAGCAGTCAGAGTTTGCATCATGTCAGACCAGAGTGACAGCCAGAACTTGTCAGAGCAGCAAGTGCAGTTGAGTGAGGGCACTAGCCCCTCAAGTTCCTCAGATGATGGCAGCAGGAGCACCCCCAGCAATCTGCCTAAAGCTGCCACACGTCAAAGAAAGAAGAGAACCTCAGATTCTGAAGATGAGGATTATGTGGTAGAGGAGGAAGCCACCTCCAAGAGAGTTGAGCCAACAGCAGTTACAAAGCCAGGGTTGAAGTTCAAAAGGCCAGCAGGCAGGCAGCCCATGTCTAAGGTTAGAGCTTCAACTGAGAAGCCTGCACCCACAGAGCCAGTTGCTGCTGAAGGCAAAAAGAGGAAGGAAAGGGTCAAGAAGACTGTAGCCAGAGTGCTTGGCAAGGCCTCCATCATGGTAGATGAGGAGGAAGAAGAAGAGGTTGCTGCACCAGCACCCAAGGCACCCAAGCTAATGGGAGATGCCATAAAATCAGGGGGAGCTGCTTCCAAGGCCAAGTCAGCTCCAAAGCCAAAGCCAAAGAGAAACACAAGAAGCATTCCAGCCACTGAAAAGAACAAGGCTCCAGTGCCTGAAGCTGCAGAGGAAGAGGAAGAGAATGTCCTTAGAAAGCTCAAGCCCAAGATCCCAGACCACAACGATGCTCATCCTGTGGCTGAGGATATGAAGCTCAGGAGAGATTCAGGGCTAAGGAAGTGGAGAGAAGCAGATCCGTATGCTTCTAGGAGAAGGACTGCAGTTGATTACAGATTTCACACCAAGGAGCAACAGGATTTCTATGAGACAGTTTTACTTGACAAGAAGCCAATAGTATGTGACATGAGATGGGTCGACTGGACCTACATGAAGGAAAATGAGGAACACTATCCTGGAGTGTATGACAGCTTTGGTGTGTGTGGAGTTGCAGACTTTGTTGGGCAGAAGCTCACAAAGTGGAACAAGGAGCTAATCATGCAATTCTACTCCACAACACATTTCTATCTAGATGGCAGGATTGTATGGATGTCAGAAGGTACGAGGTACCAGTCCACAGTTGCTGAATGGGCTCAGCTGATCAACGCCCAGAAGAGCAGGATGATGACTTGGACATTTATGCCAAGAAAAAGATGGACCACAACTCTATGTCCAACATGTACAAGGAGATTCCGAATGAAGCACTTGACACGTTCAAATTTGGCTCAGTGCACTATCTTCTATCAGGACTGCCCACATATCAACTGGATTCTAAGGCACACCTTATTGCCCAAATCTGGAGATCACAAGATGATCATAGGCCACGCAATCAACTTGCTTCATATCTTTGACGTGCCTCGGAAATTCAAGGTGATGAGCCTAATGGTAGAGACCATTAAGAGGACAGCAGCAGACCAGAAGAGGAGCTGTGGATATGCCCCATAGATTCAGGAGCTCATCAACTCCAAGATGGGCATGGGCATATACCTCTTGTATAAGGAACACCTGCCCATCCGTCCAGATTTTGAAGATAACCAAGTGGTCATGACTGAGAATGAGCCATCATCTGCCCAAGCACAAGCCAAGAAGGAGAAGGCGAAGAAGGAGAAAGCTGCCAGGATGCCTACTCAAGAGGAGGCATCTGAATATTTTCTGAATACCAAACAAGAGCAGCTTGGTTACCTGATTGCGTCCACCCTGCGGATTGAGCAAGGACTAGCCACCCTAACTCAGAACCAGGCAAGCTTGGAGAGGATCATGGAACAGCGGTTCTATGATTTGGACATCAAGGTGACAGAGATACAGACTGCCGTGGAGCAGCTCCAGGATGACATGAATGAGAGGAGAGGCAAGACTACGACTGATGCTTTTGCCAGGGTGCCACGAGGTCCGAGGTCGTCTGCAATGCCAGTTGCTGACACTAGAGCTACCACATCTGCGCCAGCCACAGCCTCAGTTCCACCAGCTCCAGCATCCACTTCAGTCTCAACTCCGACCACGTCTACCGAAGGCTTCGTCCTTCGAGTGCTCCGGACTCCACCACCACCTGAAGATCAAGCCTGAGCGTCGACTTAGCACTATGCATTTTCTAGGAACTTTTTGATAACTTGTTGCCAAAGGGGGAGAAAATGTATAGATCATAGGCTTCGAGAGAGAGTGTTGCTTTTATTCTCTCTTGTTTTATTTGGTGGTTTTTCGAACTTTATTTGCTTTTGTGTGACATACTATGCCCTTATCTGTGTGATACGTCGATGATCATGTGTTTGATCATAAGCTACACTTAATGCTATTATTATTCTATCTATCTTATGTGATCACTCACTATTCTTGGTGATGAGTGCATGTATTTCAATCTTATCATTTTTTAGCACTCCACCAAGATGTATGTGACATGGAAGAGTAACCCATGACTCTAACTCCATGTGCATTTGCAGTCCAAAGCAAATTTTAAATATGCACAAATTTAGGGGGAGCTCTTATTTGTCACATACTTCTCAAAGCGACGATATATTTCATGCTTATTATCATTTGTCGAAGCTTTGATCTATATGTTGTCATCAATTACCAAAAAGGGGGAGATTGAAAGTGCAACTATCCCTAGGTGGTTTTGGTAATTCATAACAACATATAGCTCATTGAGCTAATGCTATTTCAAGATGATTATTTCAGGAAAGCTCAATGATTGGCATGGCATGGATGTGAAAGTGGAACCCTTAAAATGCTAAGGATAAAGAATTGGCTCAAGCTCAAAAGTTCAAAACTCTTCATTTTATATTTTAGTGATCCAAGATCACATTGAGCCTTTCCCAAGTTTCTTTCTTCCACTCAAATCTTCTTTCCACCAGATCCAAATCCTATGAGAGAGAGTTGAGTGTTGGGGAGACTATCATTTGAAGCACAAGAGCAAGGAGTTCATCATCAACACACCATTTGTTACTTCTTGGAGAGTGGTGTCTCCTAGATTGGCTAGGTGTCACTTGGGAGCCTCCGACAAGATTGTGGAGTTGAACCAAGGAGTTTGTAAGGGCAAGGAGATCGCCTACTTCGTGAAGATCTACCGCTAGTGAGGCAAGTCCTTCGTGGGCGATGGCCATGGTGGGATAGACAAGGTTGCTTCTTCGTGGACCCTTCGTGGGTGGAGCCCTCCATGGACTCGCGCAACCGTTACCCTTCGTGGGTTGAAGTCTCCATCAATGTTGATGTAGGATAGCACCACCTATCCGAACCACGGGAAAAACATCCGTGTCTCCAATTGCATTTGAATCCTCAAAACCCTTCCCTTTATATTCTTGCAAGTTGCATGCTTTACTTTCCGCTGCCAATATACTCTTTGCATGCTTGCTTGAATTGTGTGATGATTGCTTGACTTGCCCTAAGATAGGTAAAATCTGCCAAGAACTAAAATTGGGAAAAGGTTAAGTTTTTATTTGGTCAAGTAGTCTAATCACCCCCGCTCTAGACATACTTCCGATCCTACAATGGTGCTCCTCGAGCTGTATCTGTGGACAGGAGGAGACTAGGCCAGCTCTCCCCCTTCTCTAAGGTCTGGTCTAGTTCTAATGGATCGGAACCCTTTGCATGGGTGCCCTGGGGGGTTTATATAGGCCTACCCCCAGGGGTACAATGGTAAACCGACTGGGCGCAGGGCCCAGCCGTCAGTCTCTTCGCGTGCCGGCCTCTATGCCGACTGCTGGGGCCTGCCGGCTGGTGGGCCCCGCCGACTGGTCTGGTACGGAGCCGACAGGCCGTACCCGCCGCTTGCGGGTCTTGCCAACTGCCGATTACTGTAGCCGTGCCTCTAATGACGCGGGCTTGGTCATGGGGTCGTGGCTACAGCCCTGCTACCTGGCGGGCGATTACTGTAGCCACTCCTCGTCTTGTCTGGTTAATGGCGCGTGGGACCCGTGGGAGGGGCAGGCCGACTTCCGGGGGCCGGCTCCCTTCGGGTCCGACTGGTGGTGCTCTTGCCGTCTTCTGGACTCTTGCCGTCTTCGGGCCCATCATCCATGGACCATACCGTCAGGCCGTCATGGGTGCAGGACTCCACCCACTGTTGCTGATGTCAGGGATGGCACGGCAACAGTGCCTTGTCGGATGGAGATCTCGACTGGTACGGCGCACTGTGGCCTAGCCATCGCATAAATAGGGGAGGGAGTGGGCTTTACTGTTGTCACTCTCGTCCCATCCCCCCTTATGAGGGCATGGGCTTTGTTGGTGTCATGGGCCGACTCCCCGTGGCCGGCTTCTCTGGGAGCCGCCAGGCGGGAGTCGGCCCATCTTGACCTCGCCTCCAGGACCCGGCCGCATGCAGGCAGTCGGCTGCTCCTTTAGCCGGCCTCTGGAAGGCGGCTCTCCATCTTAGTGTCTTGAGGGGCGCAGTCAGCCCCGATGTCTTGAAAGGTTCTGGGCCTCGGGTTACCCTACCCGTGGCCCATTACCCCGACACATCTGTAGATTTCTTTGATGTAAGAAAAATGATTTCAACACAGATATAAGTTAAAAAGACGGTGTCCCGCATATAAACTTGATAGTTGTCTATCTATGAACATGCAAACATTACTAGTGCTACAAGTGATAACAGCAAACCATTTAAACAAATAGGGTATCAGAATGTAAATTACATGTGAATTCTACTGCACCCTAGAAGTACATATGACCAGCTATCTACGTGCTTAAGTAGCTATTTAAGTTCAGGCAAACATGTAATTCTTAACAGTAAGTATCAAACGCATAGATAGGCGCAGTCTATAATAGGATTAACAGGCTATGGTATTATGTAATCAGTACCAAACTAAATTAAGCCAGGCAACGTAATTGAACAATTTTGTAATAAGTGGCTAACTAAAATTCCGAGAAGCTAGTAATTAAACTTACGCTAGCTCTTTGTACAGGCACACTGCAACTTCTTTTTCTCTTACAAGGTTCTACGAAGGAGTCCATGGCATTAATTGCTTGGATACGCCATCCCAATACTTCTTTCTTTCCACACTGCATTGGTAAGTCGAATGGTTAATCTGGTAAGATGGTGTGTCCTTGATATGTTATATGAGGGTGTGTAGTCAGACTAGTTGTAGCCACACACATCACACTGGCTTTTACTGTATATTTCATGCGATTACATTTGGCATATCGAGATCTAAGCAATCTACAATAGGATGAAAGACCGGCATCCTTCACATTATTGGCGAACTCAGTTCATAGAAACAAGCAATTCAACCATTCTATGGGTAAATCAAAAGTGCCACTGGAATATTTTTCACCACCCCAATCATACACGCAAAAAAGGGGCGACGCCACCGTAGGGGCTGGTATGGCCGGCCGCCTCGGGTGGCTAGAAAGTGTGCACCTAGTTCGAGTCATCTAGGTTGGCCCAGGTTAGTTATGTTCGTCCCAACGCACGAGCAGGCAATGTAAAAAATGAAGAAAAACGTTTCAAATAATGTCAGTGCAAGGCAGGCCCTATAGCAGGCTCACGGCCCAAACGAGCGCCTCCCATATCGATCGATAGCAAGAAAATCTCAATCCGTTCCCTCCAGCCTCCAGTCTGGTTCGCTCCTAACCTAGCCGACGCTGGACAAACCAACACAGCACTTCCTCGTGCCCTTGTTGGAGGGCGGTCACCGGGCTTCAAGGGAATGGAAGGACAAGAAGATGAAGATCCAGCCCTGGGTGTAGCCTGCGTAGGAGGCAGTGGCGGCATCACGGGCATGGCATCGAGCTTGTGCAAACGGACAGTCGCAGCTTGCAAGAGCAGCATGCACAACAAGCAGGTACATCACATCCCTGATTATATTTAATTCAACTGTTCAATTTCTGGCCAATAGTTAAACCTGACGATGTTGTGAAACTGCTTGTATGTAGGGAATCAATGAGAAAATGAAACCAATTTCTGCTTATTTTATAACTCCCCCAATCAATACTGAACTGACTGAATCTCATGTATCTAATCAAGTTTCTGGTGCAAACATACAAGCTCATGTTGTTCTTGAGCCTGAAGTGTCTAATTAACAGACTGCTAATGAAGGATTTGATGCAAACATTTTACATGCTCCCGGTGATGAACATATAGTGTCTAATGAGGGATCTAATGCAAGCATTTTGCAAGATCCCATTGAAGGATTTAGTGTCTAATGATGATCTGCTATGTTGAGAGAGACATGGAGATTTGCAGGCATTGATGACAGGCAAATTATAGTACATTTTCATGGCTTCGGGAAACGTCGAGGCCATCTACCAGAAAGTCCCCGTATCATGACAATGGAGCATAAATACTTTTCTAATCTGTTGTTTGAAACTAATGGCATCTGTGCAGGATAGATATATTGATATGCAGTTTGTGCACTGGTTATAGGTGCAATTACACTTCGATATTTTTAGCCACAGAACGAATAATTCAAGCAGGTACATACCATGTTAGTAGTCCTTGTACACCATGTTGCATTTTGTGTTTTTTTGGTGCTTGCATCATTTAGTGTTTTATAATCTGAACTACTTTGGATCATTAGTTGGTTTTCAAAGTGCATGCAGCTTCACATTTCTCAAGTTATGTTGATTTCCGGAGAGCAAGTGCCTTCGTATTTTTTAAGTTAAATGTTCGCCCCTAGTAACTTGAATTCATGGATCCGCCACTGCATACAAATCATACACGCAGGCCAGTACGAATTAAATGAAATGTAGGGACTTACACTAGCTCGTTGTATAGGCTCATTGCAGCTCTGCTTGCGCTTGGGATGTTCCATGTACAAGTCCATGTTACCACTTGCTTGGATGTGTAGGCCTTGTGCTCCTTCCCCTCTGCATTTTTTACACGGCGAATGGTTGATCAAATAATAGGAATCGACCTTGCAGTTGTACTGGAGGACATATACTTACAAGGTTATACGGGTGTGCAGGATGTGTACCAGATCCCGTAGCACCGTCATGCTTCGCTAAAAATGGTTTTGCTTGTTTCAAATGATATCTCCAGAAGAAACAAGAGTTAAAGAAAGAGTTGCATAGGCATGTAAGCTAAGAGAGCAGTGAAAGGATATCCAAACATCGTCAGAACAGTGAACAAGGGAGTGATGTGTGGATACCTAGTTTGGGCCGACGTTTGGGCATGCTCGCCTAGCTAGAGTGTGGGTCACTTCAGAGCCGTTGAGGGTGATGCGCTGGCGTTGGCTGGTCGCGCATGGATGCAGATCTAGAGTGGCAGCAGAGCGCTACAATGCGGTAGACGAGACCGTTGTGAAGCCCCAACGGCCTTGGGTGGGGGGGTGGAGGTGCGATGATGGTGAAGTAGCCCCGGTGAGGTGGGAGACGGTGTCGGTGAAGCGCACCTGATGCGGTGGAAGTCGGTGTATGTGAGGCACATCGGTTGCAGCGGCCGACGTTGTTGGTGGAACACCCGGTGCGGTGGACGACGGCATAGATGAGGTAGCTCCAGTGCGGTGGTGAAGCGCGACCATCGTCTTCGTCGTCGTCGTCCAGCACAGAGGTGGGGAAAGAGACAAGACGAGGGGCGATTCGAACTTTGCTTGGGTTGGCGGCGAATTAGGGATTTGAGCAATCTGGGTGCAGAAGGGGACGGCGGAGAAGGGAGATTTTGAAGGGCTGGAATTGGGACCGCCAGATATTTCAATCCAAAACACGGAAGCGCGAACTTATATTGTCGTCGTTCTTTTTTTGGGGGGGGGGGTGGGTGGCTGGGTGCTAAGCGTCCGTACAACACATGCGACCACCACGACACGACCCTGGTCTGCCTGGTGCGCCTACATTTGAGAATGGAAACAAATCGTCTTTCATTTGCAAACGAATCTATATGTATTACCATGCCCGTGTTTTCCTTGCAAATAATTAGTCATTCAAAATGAGATACTATTAATTAATTAATGAGGAGTTATTTGAAAAAAAATCGAAACGGTATCCACGGTATCCATGCTAATGTGGATTAGAGTGTGTGTCACATAATTAGTTGTTTGAATTAGAGTGTGTGTCACATAGCAGTCTCCAATTCTAACGTGGATTTCGCATTTCATGGTATCCACGCTACTCTTTTAATACAAATTCATATGTATATGATGAACACCATGGTAGTGACCAAACTTTGGATGGATTCAAACATATGACCTACAAAATAGCACAACAATCGATTCAATGTCAACTTCTCCAAACCTAATATGGCACGAATTCGAAATAATTACCCATATGCATGGTCCTCAGTTCAAATTTTACAATGTACACGGAATTGAAACATCGATATTAAGTCTCATACTATCTACATTCAAATGTTGTTTTTATCCCACCCCCCCCCCTCGGCACACGCACTACATATTTCCTATATCGGTCAATCTTCCTCTCCTAACCACCTTAGGATGCTATCGGTTTCCGACACACGTTCATTCTTCCTCTCCATGTTTCGATCTCTAACTCGCTCAACTACACAACCCCCTTTTTCCACTCTGTTACCAAATATATTTACCTCACACACCCGCCATTGCACCCATGCCGAGCTCTCCCTCTCTCTCTCTCTCTCTCTCTCTCTCCCTCCCACCCTCTCTCGCTAGGTACGTGCATTGCCTATCTAGCCCCCCAACCTCTTGTGTGCACGCACGCACATTGTCTATCTAGGTCACTACCTCGAGACCGTCTCACTCTTTCTTCCGCACGGCGGGCCACACTCACTCAATCTCGCTCTCTTTATCCGAGCCTCGATTAACCTCGTTTTCTTTCAGACACAAATGATATATCTCCCTATTCGGGCCTCGATCGACGCACTCAATACTCTCTCATGCATATTGTATATCTAGGTTAGTCCATCCAAGCCGCCCCTACTCTTTCGACCTCATGGCGGGCTATACTCGCTCAATCTCTCTCTCTCTCTCTCTCGCTCTCTCCCTCTCTCTCTCTTTGTATGTCTCGATTGACCTCGCTCTTTCTCGGACACAAACAATATATCTCTATGTTTGAGCCCAGATTGACATATTCATATTGTATACTCTGTCATGCACATTGTCTATCTAGGTCACTCTCTCCAACCCGTCTCACTCTTTCGATCGCACAATGACCCACACTCGCTCAATCTCTCTCCCTTTATATGTGTAATAGATTGACCTTGCTTCCTCCAACACACAAAATATATCTACATGTATGTGGCTGGATCATCTCTCAAGCTCTATCTTACAACCCTCACCCTTCCAAAAAGCTCAATCCGACAATATCTCTGCAGAGCATATATATCTTTTCGATGAATGTCGGACCACACTCACTTTGTCTCTCTATCTATATGTATCTCGATTGACCTCGCTTTCTCATGCCGTATCTTCCACACATTAAGCTACCTCTCCATCCCTCGCAAAGCCGGAGCTATTTGCATTGCGAGGGGGACTCCAACCTTGGAATAATTTGTGTAGGCATTTTTTCCGGTGGGTTTAGATTATATTTTGATAGCATCCGGCCCACAACTACTCCGAACACCGTTGCAACCCCCGCACCTCCCGCGATTGATTTCCCTCTGGCATGGTCATCGCTCTCTCGCACGTCCTTTCTCGCCTTCAACGTTGCACCATGGTATTATTGCAAAAAACTCTATTGTTCTCTTTAATTATTACAAATAAGCTACAAAACTACACACCGATAGTCCACCTGGAATGGAACAAATTTCGACCCACAAATTAAAGTGCTACAAACTACACACTGAGGGGCCCACTTGTCATGAAACAAATTTGGACCCATATACAAATTAAAAAATAAAGGACGAGGATCGAACATGCGACCAGGGCCTTCAAGCCGCACTTCAATAGGCAACATACGTAGAACATCAATATTTGTTGTACCCCCCTTTGTTCATATAATGTTTTTATATTACCATATCCTATTTAATGGATAACATGTAATATTATTTTTGGTACATTAGTGGGACCGGCTCGTTAGCATGTAGTACTATTCGCCTTCACTTACTGGTGGGTTCCATGTGTCCTCTCTCTCCTCCCCTTCTGCGTTTAGACGCACGGGCAAACACAAATAACTCGCGGACAATGTTGCCGTTGACCATATATGGACGCGTTCACAAGTTACGTCACCAGTTTCACGTACTAGTAGTACTAGTCAATGTGTACGTGCAATGCACGTTAATTTGGAAGTATATTAAGTGCATGCGGATATTAAGTAGGATATTATTTGTGTGTTATTATGTGATTAGCACTATTTTGGCATGAAATTAACTATATGCTAAATGTGTTAAGTGCTCGACATTGAAGCAGTCTAGGTCGCTGGATGAGAAGGAATACATGTGGCTTGATTACGTTTTATATTTAATTTGATACGGCTCTAGCAGGATATTCAATCGATAAAACCATACATTTCATTCAGTCTAACTCCGACTTTACATTCATACGACGATCGATCTAAAATAAATGGAAATGATAAACGTTCCGATTTTAAGCATGGCAACCCAAACGATTTTCATGGAAAATTTAGATTACACGGCGGCGGCAGGGGCGTCTTGCGGTGGGAAGCGGCTCCTCTGTCGTGCTCTGTGTGTCATCGCGCCACTGACCGACGGCGATGGCAACGTCTTGCATTGTTGTTGGCGTACTCCTGGACGTTGGCCCTAGCTTCAAGGAAGGCCACAATGTTCTGGACTTCGGTCTCCAGGACCAAGTCAACTAGCGGGAGGAGGAGACTAGTGTTCGTGCAAGGAAGCAGTCGACTGCGACCATCCATGCCACTAAGGGGGGCACTGGCACCCGTGCGGGGATAGGTGCTGGCAATGGCGCGACAGAGACATTCGTGTGCATGGGCACCGGCATGGGCATGCACATCAGTGCACACGTAGGCACATGCGCTGGCAGGTTCACGGGTGCGTGAAATTTGGTGAGGACCTCATGGAACCCCGTGGCATCATGCTCGGCGACAATGTGTGGCTACCAGCCCATCAATGCCACAGGGATGGGCGCTGGCGCAGTCGGGGCGACGGGAGCCAGAACAGGAGCTGGAACGGGAGCGGGGACAGGTGCGGCGTCTTCCCTCAAGGCCGGTTCAAGCTCGTCCCGAAGCACCTTATCTTCTTGAGACTCTGGCTAGATGTCTTCCTCAGGAAACTGGAAGACTAAGGGCAGACCATCGTGATGCGGCATGGTGTACGGTTAGGTCAGGCTGGTTGGAGGTAGACGACAGGAGAATCAGAGAGGAAGAGAGAATATTGTAGTGATACCAGGTAGTGCGGGGTTGATTTTAAACTGCGGCGCCGGTGACATTAAAGGAGCAGTTGGGACGAAGGTGGGCGGCGGAGCCTGGTCAAAGGGCTCGCCTCCTGGTGAGCCTAAGGAGCGGTTTGCTCGCATGCCTCCTGTCAGCCGGCGCAACAGTCTGCTCGCATGCCTCTCGTCGACTCACAAGCTTTCTAGGACGACACCTGCCGATGAGAAGTGGGAATCGTGGTGGCACTTAAATGCCCACGGTTTCAATAGTGAAAGCGTTCGCCTTAACGTGATAGGTCTTTGTTCCAAAATACATTGGCTCTTCATTTGTGCAACTTCACATAAGCAGTCTGTCTCAAATTGAAAAAAAATTACGTAGGAATATTTGTGCCAAATCACGTGACCATGCTCAGTTTCATGAATTTCTGGCCACTTTTTGATTTTCTAAAATTTAAAATCCAGGATTCAAAACAATATCATAACCTGCATCATGCAATAAATTTTCAAGAGATACATCTTTCCTGTTGTATTTCATAAGAAAGGATTTGGTCAAACATTTTGCTTAGTTAGACTTCAGACAAGTTATATATGTAGTGTAAAAGGATAATCCCTCTGTACCAGTGCATTGCCTGATATATATAAAGTCAAGTACTAGGCATGAACAAACGGGCTCAATTCTGTGCTCATCCTGGTGTAGTACTCCTATTAGTACTAGGCTATGTAGTTGATGGGTGACCTTGGGTAGCGGCGACCGAGGGAATTGAACTGTGCTCTGCACGGTAGGTAACGTTGTCTAGTTACTAAAGCATCCCTCCATTGTTCATCGGTAGTCACTATGGACCGAGGACATGAGGGGAATTTCCTAGGGGTGGAATTATGACCACCAGATATTTCGACTCGGAATGCGGAGGCTCGACTGGTTGGGGTTGGCTAATGTGCGTACATCTCATGCCACCAGAAGGACACGAGCCCGGTTTTTTTAGGATCAACACGAGCCCGGGTTTTTTTACGATCAACACGAGCCAAGGTCTGGCTGGTACGCCATTGGGTCCTACCATTCGAGTATACGAAATGAATCTTTTAAATTGCCGAACAAATCTATGCGTATTACAATGCCTGTATTTTCCTTGCAAATAGTAATATCAACATGGTAATTGATTTATGACGAGTTCTTGAATTAGAGTGAGTTTGTGATATAGTGATCTCAACGTGCATTTCACATTTCATGATATCCCTAGTAAGTTTTTCATTGCAAATTCAAATTTAAAACATGAAGGTTATGGTGGTGAGAAAACTTTGTATGGATCTAGCATATGACCACACACACACACACGAACACAACAACAATCCAATAATTATAGTGTATCTATTTTTGCAAACCATGCATGTATGACATGAAGTCAAAAATACGCCTTCTGTTCCTAAATATTAGTCTTTTAGAGATTTCAACAAGTGACTACATGCGGAGCAAAATTAGTGAATCTACACTCTAAAATATGTCTATATACATCCGTATGTGGCAGTCCATTTGAAATCTCTAAAAAGACTAATATTTAGGAACAAAGGGAGTAAAATGTAAGACATGCATGGTCCTCAATTCAATATTCAAAATGAACAGGAAACTGAAACATGAATATTAAGTCTAGTGCTATAGTACATACAAATGTTGTGTTTTGGCGGAGCTATGTAGATTGTTGGGGGTTAACCCCTCGACCTTAGATAAAATTGTGAAGCTGTGTTTAGGATTGTTTAGATTATATTTGTCCCCACCCTCCCAAACACCGATTGGTTCTGCACCCCCCCTCCCCGGGAGAATATCATGGGCCCCACACCTTAGATGCTATATACTGATACGAGTTCCTTGGAGCTTGTAGATCTGAGATATTGGAGCTCATAGGATGTCTTAATATTTTTACAGGAAACCTTGATGGGTTTGAGAATTGCACACAATTTGTACAAAAACTACTCAGATGCCCTTCGATCCCATATCCAACGACCTCGAAGCTCGTATCACCGTAGCATCTAAGATGAAGGAAGACATCATATTCTCCTATATGTAAGAATATCATGTGCTACCACACCTTAGATGCTTTGGTGATACAAGCTCTTCGGAGTTGTTGGATTTGTGACCCAACAACTCCTCGGTGGTTCAAATGTTTTTTTGCAGAAAAGCCCCAAAGAGTTCGGCCACTGCTTACAAGCACAAAGACTGCTCATATGCCATTGGATCTCAGATCAAACGACCTCGAAGCTCGTATCACCGTAGTGTCCAAGCTGCAAGAGCACCTGATGTTTTCTCGCATGGGAGAATATGAGGTGCCCCCGCACCGTAGATTCTATGGTGATACGAGTTCACAGAGATCTAATGGCTCATAGTAGGAGGTTTGGATGTTTCTGCAATATGCGCCTAAGAGAGTTTGGGAATTGCATAGAAAGTACAAGTACTACGCATGTGGCATCTGATCACAGATCATACGACCTAGATGCTTGTATCACCGTATTGGCTAATTAAACTACGGGGAGCACCTAATATGAGCAACGAGGAGCCGTTGGATCCAAGATGCAGCGGCACACACGAGGCCTGAATGTTTTATTTGCAAAAAAAACCTTGGAGAGTTTGGAAATTGCGCATAATTACAAAGACTACTCCCAAGCCATTGGATCTCAGTTCCAATGATGTAAAAACTCGAATCACCATAGCATCTAAGCTGCGGGGTGGATGTGATATTCTATGCCACTGCCATTTTTGTTTGTAAACTTGCAAAATATGTGTAACTCGTGCTATTATTTGTCTAACCGCACAATTTTTTTTTCAAAAAAACCATCCTACACTGAAATACTGGAACAACACACGGGGGTCCCACTTGTCATTGATCAAATTTGGACCTAAAACTAACAAATCTGAAAGACGAGATTCGAACTGGCAACCTGGACTACAAAGCATAAGTCGATAGCCTGAAACAACAACGGTTGTTGGATTTGTCCCATAACTTGATTTTATACAGTATTACGTTGAGTAGAGTGGAGGGAGTGGCTCATCAACACGTGCATGACCATTGACTCACTTACGAGTGGGTCCCGAGTCTGCAATCTATCTCTCTTCTCCATCGTCTAACCTTTAGACGCACGGGCACACACGCAGAGCGGCGCTAGCTTTCCGTGGTGTTATTATAACTAAAAAAGCTTGGAAAATATAAGAATCGCCTAGAACAAGAGACGTACGTTGTGGCTGGTCGAGACGGAGCTAACCACACCTATACTTTGTGCCACATTAGCATGATGAAGTTGTGTGGCTAGTGGGGTGTTTTCGACCGACTGGCTGGGTCCCGAGGTCGAACCATAGGTAGTACGTCTAATACCGTATAATTTTACACGCACATTTTTCCTCCGTGCCGAGACGTGGCACACCCTACCGCATGGTTTCGGGGTCCTCACGGGTGGTGCATGCATATATTCCTCGTTGCCGAGATGTGGGATGGCCTACCGCACGTTTTCTGGGTCCTCCTTGGTCGTAGCGCAGAAGCAACTAAATGAGTCATCAAATCACGAAAGACCACCTTTCCCGCCGAGTACATCAGTGAAGCACGGTGGCTAGCTAGTTGGGCTAGTGCGACCGATTAGCTAGGCCGCTGCCACATTTGTTTTTTCACCCCTTTTTATCTCCTTGCCGGCAGGTAAATTTAAATATCCACCGCGGCGTTGCTCTGGTCATTGGGTGCGGCAGGCGCGGCAGGATTTTTAGTTTTTTGATTGATGGGAGCAGGCGCGGCAGCATTTTTAATTTTTTGTTTGACGAGAGCAGGCGCGGCAGCATTTTTAATTTTTTGATTGACGGGAGCAGGCGCGGAAGCATTTTTAATTTTTTGATTGACGGAAGCAGGCGCGGCAGCAATTAGTCACGATGACTCCGCCTGTAAAACCCACTGCTCGCTGACATGAAAAGTCGTCGACTGGTGTTTTCCCTTGGTGAAAACCAAAAAATTCACCCCGCTCTTTGGCTGGCTCCCTCCGCCTTCCAGTAGATTGCATTGCCTTTCAGCCGTTTCTCTCCCTTTGCTTCCTCTCCCCATTGCTTCTACCTGGTGCCATGGCAGCGCAGCAGATCACAGAGTCTGGGGTGAGGTGCCTGACATAGGAGCTCCAGGCCAAGGATGCGGAGCTTGGGGCCAAGGACGTGGAGCTGCGTGAGGTCAAGGAGGAGAGGAGTACCATGCTCCTCCGTTATGTGCGGGAGTTCACGGAGTTTGAAAAGCGGCAGGCGTCCACCACAAAGATGCTTGAGGCGTCAGCGGCATTGTTGCAGAAAGCAGAAGATACAATAGGCCCCGTCACCGGAATCCATTCGTGCCATTGGACGCCGTCTTTGACGAGCTGGCTCCCATCGACCAGGAGCGGGCTCTGCGGCGGTTGCACCCTACATCACCAACATCATGCGCCTCGAGAAGCATAGGGACTTCGGTGGTGTTTAGGCTTCCTCTGCATGGGCATGTCCATGTCTCAGTGCAACATGACCGTTGGATCAAACTCAGACGGTGCAGATCGGTAACTGTAGCACAAAGTGTGTGGGTGTGTTTGGTTGCATTCTCATCTCAATATAGTTGTTCCCTCTTCGTGTATTTTTGTTAACCTACTAGTGTGGACTCATGCACCCTTCATGCTCTCTGCCAAACACCCGAAAGTGGGTCGAGAAGGGAACTTTTGCTCCCATCCCGTGCACCCTTCATACACCCTGCCTAACACTGATTCGTGCTTCATATGGTTCATGTTTTGTGGAGTACTATAGCATCGTATTTCCCGTGCGTTGTAGACCTAGTTCTGTTAACATTGATCTCACCGTTCATTCTCAACCAGACAGTCGAAAAAGCGGTACTATGTTACATTACTGTTCATATAGTTGACACACACACAACATCATTTGTTGTCGTCATATCTTACTATGCTAGCAACAAGATTATGTAGTACTGACGTATGAACCACTGCACATGCCTAGTAGTAGGAGCACTGTGTATGTTCAAGTGGCTGTCATGTTTCGCACTCCTCTGTCGTAAGAGTGGAAACGGTTGCTGTAATCATTTTTTCTAGAAAACAGTGGACACGCTCTACCGTGCAGATCCTCCTCGACGGTCGCCGGGAACCTTGCTACTCACTTTCGCTGACCTATGGGATAGCCAGCATCAGGGTCCACCAGCCATGCACTAAATTACTCCATCTTGGTGTAGTACTCCTATTAGTACTAGGCAATGCAGTTGATGGGTGACCTTGGGTGGTGATAATCCCCAAGTGCAAGGAATCATCATAGAAATTTCCAAAGGTGGAAGTGATAAGTATGGAATGTCGAACCCACAAGGAGCTAAAGGTAAGATCAATATTCTCTCAAGCCCTATCTGCCACTGATACGACTCTACGTACACTGATCGTTTGCTTCCAACTAGCAACGAGAAATAAAACTAGGTTGTAGGTATGAAGAGGATAACTTTGTATGATATCGGAGAGCTAAAATATAAAAGTAGGTGATGTTATCATGAAGTTAGAATATATTACTAAATATTATAAATAGCGAGTGTGGAATAATGGTGGATCAGTGTGTGGAATCGTCCTAGGCAATCATTAACAAGACCGGTAATCACTATTGCAGTTTCATATGAGGGAGAGGCATAAGCTAACATACTTTCTATACTTGGATCATATGCACTTATGATTGGAACTCTAGCAAGCATCTGTAACTACTAAAGATCATTAAGGTAAAACCCAACCATAGCATTAAAGCATCAAGTCCTCTTTATTCCCATACGCAACAACCCCCTTACTCGGGTTTGTGTTTCAGTCACTCACCAACCCACTATAAGCGAATCATGAACGTATTGCAACACCCTACAGCGGGAACCCCTCACGCTTGCGCGACACGGAGGGCACCATAGGACAGCATCAAAGTAAAACATACAACTCATACCAATCTAGATCACCAATCCACCCAAAGACAAAAGATATCTACTCAAAACATCATAGGATGGCAACACATCATTGGATCATAATATGTGGCATAAAGCACCATGTTCAAGTAGGGATTACAGCGGGGTATGGGAGAGTGGACCGCATAAAAGAGATGAGGGTGATGATGATGATGGTGATGTTGATGAAGACGATCACAGCGGCGATGATTCCCCTCCTGATGGCACTCCGGTGCCACCGAGAGAGAGGAGGAGAGGTCCTCCCTCTTGTGCTTCCTCCTCCATGGCCTCCCCCCTAGATGGGGAGAGGTTCTCCCTCTGGTCCTTGGCCTTCATGGTGATGATGGCCCCTCCGGGATCCTCCTCTGCCCTCCGGTGATGACGGCCCCCTCCGGCAGGGTGCCAGAGAGGACCTAGATTGGTTTTCGGTGGCTACGGAGGCTTCTGGCGGCAGAACTCCCGATCTAGGTTAATTTTCCGAGGTTTCTGTATCTATAGGAATTTTTGGCGTCGGTCTCACGTCAAGGAGGTGCCCAAGGCGTCCACGAGGCAGGGGCCCACGCCCAGGGGGGTGGGCGCGCCCCCACCCTCGTGGACAGCCTGGTCTCTTCTGGCCCAACTCTTTTACTCTGAGGTCTTCTTTTGGTCCATAAAAAATCATCAAAAATTGGCACATCAATTGGACTCCGTTTGATATTCCTTTTCTATAAAACTCAAAAACAAGGAAAAACAGAAACTGGCACTGGGCTCTAGGTTAATAGGTTAGTCCCAAAAACCATATAAAATAGCATATAAATGCATATAAAACATCCAAGGTTGATAATATAATAGGATGAATACTTCATAAATTATAGATACGTTGGAGACGTATCAGCATCCCCAAGCTTAATTCCTACTCGTCCTCGAGTAGGTAAATGATAAAAGAAATAATTTATGAAGTGTGAATGCTAGCAAGTGCATAAGTTTCATCAATGATAGTTCCAATCACTTTTTCTAGCATCATTATATATCATAACAGTAGCTCATTTTCATAAAACTTTTCATGATCAAGTAACAAGCTATTCACATGTTAAATTATAGATCATAAACTCTCTTGAAACTAACAAACTATATTCTCAGTCATCAAACAATTGCAATTCATCATACTTTCAGGAAGGGTCTATGTCAGAGCTTTGATTTAGCAAACTCCACATTCTCAACTATCATTTAGTCTTTCACAATTGCTGACACTCACGTGATATTTATGGGTTCAAAGTTTTAATCGGACACAGAGAAAGATAGGGGCTTATAGTTTTGCCTCCCAACGTTTTACCTCAAGGGTAATGTCAACAACAATAGTTCATGAAAACTTACATCCAATTGGATATATATATATATATATATCAGGATCTTTCCAACACAATGTGTTTGCCAAAGGATAAAATGTAAAAAGGAAAGGTGAAGGTCACCATGACTCTTGCATAATGGTAGAAGATAAAAGTAAAAGATAGGCCCTTTGCAGAGGCAAGCAGAGGTTGTCATGCGCTTTTATGGTTGGATGCACAAAATCTTAATGCAAAAGAACGTCACTTTATATTGCCACTTGTGATATGGACCTTTATTATGCAGTATGTCGCTTTTATTTCTTCCACATCACACGATCGTATAAAGCTTATTTTCTCCACATTAATAGATTATACATATTTAGAAGGCAATTTTTATTGCATGCACCGATGACAACTTACTTGAAGGATCTTACTCAATCCATAGGTAGGTATGGTGGACTCTCATGGCAAAACTAGTTTAAGGAATGTTTGGAAGCACAAGTAGTATCTCTACTTGGTGCAAAGAATTTGGCTAGCATGAGGGGGAAAAGCAAGCTCAACATGTTGGATGATCCAAGACAATATACTTTATTTCGGATATAAGAAAACATAACCCATTACGTTGTCTTCCTTGCCCGACATCAACCTTTTAGCATGTCATATTTTAATGAGTGCTCACAATTACAAAAGATGTCCAAGATAGTATATTTATATGTGAAATCTCTCTTCCTTCAATATTCTTTCATGAATTGTTCAAGTGACCAATTCTACATTTGCTAACTTTCAATAAGTTTACTACCTATACTTATTCTATGTGAGTCATTACTCCCCATTGTATAAGCATATGAAACATATATAAATTCAGATTTATGATGTTCAATTATTCAACCATTTACTCATAGGATATACGTGAAGCACGTGAGTAAATGACAAACTACTCCAAAAGATAACAGTGAAGGACACTGAGTAGTCAAATAATTAACTAGCCATGGGAGGATTATTTTTCATTTAATATTTCAGATCCAATGATTTTATTCAAACGGCAAGTAAAATTGAAAATATGATCCAAGCAAAACACATATCATGTGACGAATAAAAATATAGCTCCGAGTAAGGTATACCGATAGTTTTGAAGACGAAAGAGGGGATGCCTTCCGGGGCTTCCCCAACCTTAGGCGCTTGAGTCTTCCTTGAATATTACCTTGGGGTTCCTTGGGCATCCCCAATCTTAGGTTCTTTCCACTCCTTATTCTCCTCATATCGATATCTCACCCAAAGCTTGAAAACTTCAATCACACAAAACTTAACGGAACTTCATGAGATAGGTTAGTATGATAAAGAGTAAACCATTCACCTTGGTATTATCAAAGACAAAGATCATAATTGTTCTCACACAATTCCTACTGTAACATATCATTTCTACAATTTATATTCAGAAATATAAGTCATAGAAACTAGAAACAGAACAGTCTGTAATGATCTGAACACTAACCATACCTCTGCTACTCAAACAATTGCGAAATAAATTGGTGGACGTGAGGAATGTTTCTATTAATCTTCTGCAAAAATAATCAACCTAATCGCACTCTCCAATAAAAAAATTGCAGCAAATCTCGTGAGCGAAAGTTTCTGTTTTTTACAGCATGATCACATTAACTTTCACCCAAGTCTCCCCAAAGGTCTTACTTGGCACTTTATTGAAACAAAAGCTATAAAACAAGATTAATACAGTAGCTTAATTATGAGAACACAAAAAAACATTAAGGGTAAATATTGGGTTGTCTCCCAACAAGCGCTTTTCTTTAATGCCTTTTAGCTAGGCATGATGATTTCAATGATGCTCACATAAAAGATAAGAATTGAAACATAAAGAGAGCATCATGAATAATATGACTAGAAAATTTAAACCTAACCCACTTCCTATGCCAAGGGATTTTTTGAGTACACAACTTATGGGAACAAGAATCAACTAGCATAGGAAGGAAAAACAAGGATAACTTCAAACCTTTAGGCACATAGAGAGGAAACTTGATATTATTGCGACTCCTACAAGCATATATTCCTCCATCATAATAATTTTCAGTAGCACCATTAATGAATTCAACAACATAACCATCACATAAAGCATTCTTTTCATGATCTACAAGCATAGAAATTTTTCTACTCTCCACATAAGCAAAATTCTTCTCATTCGGAATACCGGGATCACTGGTTCCTAGAGTTGACACTCTTCCAAACCCGCTTTAGATGATAGTATTATTCATACTCCAAAATATATAAGCGAAGTTCATGGAGCATTCTACAATTAATATAAACTAACCAATGTCCAAGCTCAAAATGTATAAGTGAAGCACACGAAGCATTCTATAAAACCATACTCAAAAGATTTAAGTGAAGCACAAAGAGGAATTCTATAAGATCATAGTTAAAAGATATAAGTGAAGCACATGAAGTATTCTATAAATTGATGAAGGGACATCTCATACTATCATGGTTCTTATAGAAAAAGAAAAACACAAAGGACACAAATCATGTGAACAAAACAAAAACCAAGGTGTACCGGTAATTGTTGAAGAAGAAAGATGGGATGCCAACCGGGGCATCCCCAAGCTTAGATGCTTGAGTATCCTTAGAATATTTACTTGGGGTGCCCTGGGAATCCCCAAGCTTGAGTTCTTGCCTCTCTTTATTCTTCTCATATTTATAGCTCCTCGATCTTCGAACACTTCATCCACACAAAACTTTAACAAAAACTTTGTGAGATCCGTTCGTATAATAAAGCAAATCACTACCTTTAGGTACTGTTGTGAACTCATTATAAATTCATATTGGTGTAATATCTACTGTATTTCAACTCATCCATGGTTCATACACTCCGATACTACTCATAGATTCATCAAAATAAGCAAACAACACATAGAAAACAGAATCTGTCTAAAACAGGACAGTCTATAGTAATCTGGAAGTTTAGTAAACTTATGTGACTCCAATAATTATGAAATAAATTTGACAATTTGATAAATGTATACATAAGTAATGTGAAAAAAGTTTTAGACCCATTTGACTTTCCAGTAAAAAAATGTAAAATCACACGCTACAGCCAAAGTTTCTATTTTTGTTCTGCACATAGTAAACAAGCAATCTAATCATCCTAAAACCAAAGCTTGGCACATTATTTCTATAATACAATGGATATATACAAGGGGATAATTATTTACAGAGAAACTTCCATGAAAAATTCTACATTGTTTCCGTGAGATGAACACAAGTGCTCAAGGTCGACCCTCACTTCTTCAATGCATAACTTTCCAATCACTCTTTTTGAAAAACTTTTTAGGCATGAGAGGCAAGTAATAATTTTTTTTGTATTTTCATTATTTAGATTTTTTTTGTATGTTTCACCCACAACTAAACAGAAACAAAACAGGAAAAACAAAATCTACTTAGTGAAGAAAGCAAACAAGCACACACGAGAATATCAACCCCACGCTATTGCTCCCCGGCAACGGCGCCAGAAAAGAGCTTGATAATCCCCAAGTGCAAGGAATCATCGTAGCAATTTCCAATGGTGGAAATGATAAGTATGGAGTGTCGAACCCACAAGGAGCTAAAGGTAAGAAAAATATTCTCTCAAGCCCTATCTGCCAATGATACGAGTCTACGTACACCGGACGTTTGCTTCCAACTAGCGACGAGAAATAAAACTAGGTTGTGGGTATGAAGAGGATAACTTTGTATGATATCAGAGAGCTAAAATATAAAAGTAGGTGCTGTTATCATGAAGTTAGAATATATTACTAAATATTATAAATAGCGAGTGTGGAATAATGGTGGATCAGTGTGCGGAATTGTCCTAGGCAATCGTTAACAAGACCGGTAATCACTATTGCAGTTTCATATGACGGAGAGGTTTGACGAGCCAAGCATATACAGATATGGCCTCGGAACACGGAGACCGAAAGGTCGAGCGTGAATCATATAGTAGATATGATCAACATAATGATGTTCACCGATGAAACTACTCCATCTCACGTGATGATCGGACATGGTTTAGTTGATTTGGATCACGTGATCACTTAGAGGATTGGAGGGATGTCTATCTAAGTGGGAGTTCTTAAGTAATATGATTAATTGAACTTAAATTTATCATGAACTTAGTACCTGATAGTATCTTGCTTGTTTATATTGATTGTAGATAGATGGCTCGTGCTGTTGTTCCGTTGAATTTTAATGTGTTCCTTGAGAAAGCAAAGTTGAAAGATGATGGTAGCAATTACACGGACTGGGTCCGTAACTTGAGGATTATTCTCATTGCTGCACAGAAGAATTACGTCCTGGAAGCACCGCTGGGTGCCAGGCCTGCTGCTGGAGCAACACCAGATGTTATGAACGTCTGGCAGAGCAAAGCTGATGACTACTCGATAGTTCAGTGTGCCATGCTTTACAGCTTAGAATCGGGACTTCAACGACGTTTTAAACGTCATGGAGCATATGAGATGTTTCAGGAGTTGAAGTTAATATTTCAAGCAAATGCCCGGATTGAGAGATATGAAGTCTCCAATAAGTTCTATAGCTGCAAGATGGAGGAGAACAGTTCTGTCAGTGAGCATATACTCAAAATGTCTGGGTATAATAATCACTTGATTCAGATGGGAGTTAATCTTCCAGATGATTGTGTCATTGACAGAATTCTCTAATCACTGCCACCAAGCTACAAGAGCTTCGTGATGAACTATAATATGCAAGGGATGAACAAGACTATTCCTGAGCTCTTCGCAATGCTGAAAGCTGCGGAGGTAGAAATCAAGAAGGAGCATCAAGTGTTGATGGTTAACAAAACCACTAGTTTCAAGAAAAAGGGCAAAGGGAAGAAGAAGGGGAACTTCAAGAAGAACGGCAAGCAAGTTGCTGCTCAAGAGAAGAAACCCAAGTCTGGACCTAAGCTTGAAACTGAGTGCTTCTACTGCAAGCAGACTGGTCACTGGAAGCGGAACTGCCCCAAGTATTTGGCGGATAAGAAGGATGGCAAGGTGAACAAAGGTATATGTGATATACATGTTATTGATGTGTACCTTACTAATGCTCGCAGTAGCACCTGGGTATTTGATACTGGTTCTGTTGCTAATATTTGCAACTCGAAACAGGGACTACGGATTAAGCGAAGATTGGCTAAGGATGAGGTGACGATGCGCGTGGGAAACGGTTCCAAAGTCGATGTGATCGTGGTCGGCACGCTACCTCTACATCTATCTTCGGGATTAATATTAGACCTAAATAATTGTTATTTGGTGCCAGCGTTGAGCATGAACATTATATCTGGATCTTGTTTAATGCAAGACGGTTATTCATTTAAATCAGAGAATAATGGTTGTTCTATTTATATGAGTAATATCTTTTATGGTCATGCACCCTTGAAGAGTGGTCTATTCTTGTTGAATCTCGATAGTAGTGATACACATATTCATAATGTAGAAGCCAAAAGATGCAGAGTTGATAATGATAGTGCAACTTATTTGTGGAACTGCCGTTTAGGTCATATCGGTGTAAAGCGCATGAAGAAACTCCATACTGATGGACTTTTGGAACCACTTGATTATGAATCACTTGGTACTTGCGAACCGTGCCTCATGGGCAAGATGACTAAAACACCGTTCTCCGGTACTATGGAGAGAGCAACAGATTTGTTGGAAATCATACATACAGATGTATGTGGTCCGATGAATATTGAGGCTCGTGGCGGATATCGTTATTTTCTCACCTTCACAGATGATTTAAGCAGATATGGGTATATCTACTTAATGAAACATAAGTCTGAAACATTTGAAAAGTTCAAAGAATTTCAGAGTGAAGTGGAAAATCATCGTAACAAGAAAATAAAGTTTCTACGATCTGATCGTGGAGGAGAATATTTGAGTTACGAGTTTGGTGTACATTTGAAAAATTGTGGAATAGTTTCGCAACTCACGCCACCCAGAACACCACAGCGTAATGGTGTGTCCGAACGTCATAATCGTACTTTACTAGATATGGTGCGATCTATGATGTCTCTTACTGATTTACCGCTATCGTTTTGGGGATACGCTGTAGAGACAGCCGCATTCACATTAAATAGGGCACCATCAAAATCCGTTGAGACGACGCCTTATGAACTATGGTTTGGCAAGAAACCAAAGTTGTCGTTTCTGAAAGTTTGGGGCTGCGATGCTTATGTGAAAAAGCTTCAACCTGATAAGCTCGAACCCAAATCGGAGAAATGTGTCTTCATAGGATATCCAAAGGAAACTATTGGATACACCTTCTATCACAAATCCGAAGGCAAGACTTTTGTTGCTAAATTCGGAAACTTTCTTGAGAAGGAGTTTCTCTCGAAAGAAGTGAGTGGGAGGAAAGTAGAACTTGACGAGGTAACTGTACCCGCTCCCTTGTTGGAAAGTAGTACATCACAGAAAACTGTTTCTGCGACACCTACACCAATAAGTGAGGAAGTTAATGATAATGATCATGAAACTTCAGAACAAGATACTACTGAACCTCGTAGATCAACCAGAGTAAGATCCGCGCCAGAGTGGTAGGGTAATCCAGTTCTGGAAGTCATGCTACTAGATCATGATGAACCTACGAACTATGAAGAAGCGATGGTGAGCCCAGATTCTGCAAAGTGGCTTGAAACCATGAAATCTGAGATGGGATCCATGTATGAGAACAAAGTATGGACTTTGGTTGACTTGCCCGATGATCGGCAAGCAATTGAGAATAAATGGATCTTCAAGAAAAAGACTGACGCTGACGGTAATGTTACTGTCTATAAAGCTCGACTTGTCGCAAAAGGTTTTCAACAAGTTCAAGGGGTTGACTACGATGAGACCTTCTCACCCGTAGCGATGCTTAAGTCTGTCCGAATCATGTTAGCAATTGCCGCGTTTTATGATTATGAAATTTGGTAGATGGATGTCAAAATTGCATTCCTGAATAGATTTCTGGAAGAAGAGTTGTATATGATGCAACCGGAAGGTTTTGTCAATCCAAAGGGAGCTAACAAAGTGTGCAAGCTCCAGCGATCCATTTATGGACTGGTGCAAGCCTCTCGGAGTTGGAATAAATGTTTTGATAGTGTGATCAAAGCATTTGGTTTTATACAGACTTTTGGTGAAGCCTGTATTTACAAGAAAGTGAGTGGGAGCTCTGTAGCATTCCTGATATTATATGTGGATGACATATTGCTGATTGGAAATGATATAGAATTTCTGGATAGCATAAAGGGATACTTGAATAAGAGTTTTTCAATGAAAGACCTCGGTGAAGCTGCTTACATATTGGGCATTAAGATCTACAGAGATAGATCGAGACGCTTAATTGGACTTTCACAAAGCACATACCTTGACAAGATTTTGAAGAAGTTCAAAATGGATCAAGCAAAGAAAGGGTTCTTGCCTGTGTTACAAGGTGTGAAGTTGAGTTAGACTCAATGCCCGACCACTGCAGAAGATAGAGAGAAAATGAAAAATGTTCCCTATGCTTCAGCCATAGGCTCTATCATGTATGCAATGCTGTGTACCAGACCTGATTTGTGCCTTGCTATAAGTTTAGCAGGGAGGTCCCAAAGTAATCCAGGAGTGGATCACTAGACAGCGGTCAAGAACATCCTGAAATACCTGAAAAGGACTAAGGATATGTTTCTCGTATATAGAGGTGACAAAGAGCTCACCGTAAAAGGTTACGTTGATGCAAGCTTTGACACTGATCCGGACGATTCTAAATCGCAAACCGGATACGTGTTTACATTAAACGGTGGAGCTGTCAGTTGGTGCAGTTCTAAACAAAGCGTCGTAGCGGGATCTACATGTGAAGCGGAATACATAGCTGCTTCGGAAGCAGCAAACGAAGGAGTCTGGATGAAGGAGTTCATATCCGATCTAGGTGTCATACCTAGTGCATCGGGTCCAATGAAAATCTTTTGTGACAATACTGGTGCAATTGCCTTGGCAAAGGAATCCAGATTTCACAAGAGGACCAAGCACATCAAAAGATGCTTCAATTCCATCCGGGAGCTAGTCTAGGTGGGAGACATAGAGATTTGCAAGATACATACGGATCTGAATATTGCAGACCCGTTGACTAAGCCTCTTCCACGAGCAAAACATGATCAGCACCAAGGCTCCATGGGTGTTAGAATCATTACTGTGTAATCTAGATTATTGACTCTAGTGCAAGTGGGAGACTGAAGGAAATATGCCCTAGAGGCAATAATAAAGTTATTATTTATTTCCTTATATCATGATAAATGTTTATTATTCATGCTAGAATTGTATTAACCGGAAACATAATACATGTGTGAATACATAGACAAACTTAGTGTCACTAGTATGCCTCTACTTGACTAGCTCGTTAATCAAAGATGGTTATGTTTCCTAACCATGAACAAGGTGTTGTTATTTGATTAACGAGGTCACATCATTAGTTGAATGATCTGATTGACATGACCCATCTCATTAGCTTAGCACCCGATCGTTTAGTATGTTGCTATTGCTTTCTTCATGACTTATACATGTTCCTATGACTATGAGATTATGCAACTCCCGTTTACCAGAGGAACACTTTGTGTGCTACCAAACGTCACAACATAACTGGGTGATTATAAAGGAGCTCTACAGGTGTCTCCAAAGTTAGATGTTGGGTTGGCGTATTTCGAGATTAGGATTTGTCACTCCGATTGTCGGAGAGGTATCTCTGGGCCCTCTCGGTAATGCACATCACATAAGCCTTGCAAGCATTGTGACTAATGAGTTCGTTGCGAGATGATGTATTACGGAACGAGTAAAGAGACTTGCCAGTAACGAGATTGAACTAGGTATTGGATACCGACGATCGAATCTCGGGCAAGTAACATACCGATGACAAAGGGAACAACGTATGTTGTTATGCGGTTTGACCGATAAAGATCTTCGTAGAATATGTAGGAGCCAATATGGGCATCCAGGTCCCGCTATTGGTTATTGACCGGAGATGTGTCTCAGTCATGTCTACATTGTTCTCGAACCGTAGGGTCCGCACGCTTAACGTTACGATGACAGTTATTATGAGTTTTTGCATTTTGATGTACCGAAGTTAGTTCGGAGTCCCGGATGTGATCACGGACATGACGAGGAGTCTCGAAATGGTCGAGACATAAAGATTGATATATTGGAAGCCTATATTTGGATATCGGAAGTGTTCCGGGTGAAATCGGGATTTTACCGGAGTACCGGGAGGTTACCGGAACCCCTCGGGAATCATATGGGCCTTAATGGGCTTTAGTGGAAAGGAGAAAGAGGCAGCCCAAGGTGGCCGTGCGCCTCCCCCCTCCCCTAGTCCTATTAGGACTAGGAGAGGTGGCCGGCCCCCCTCTCTCTCTCTTTCCCCCTTGGGGAAACCTAGTCCAACTAGGATTGGGGGGAGTCCTACTCCCGGTAGGAGTAGGACACCTCCTGCGCCCTCCTCCTGGCCGGCCGCACCCTCCCCCTTGGCTCCTTTATATACAGAGGCAGGGGGCACCTCTAGACACACAAGTTGATCATTGAGATCGTTCCTTAGCCGTGTGCGGTGCCCCCTGCCACCGTATTCCACCTCGATCATATCGTTGTAGTGCTTAGGCGAAGCCCTGCGTCGGTAAAACATCAAGATCGTCATCACGCCGTCGTGCTGACGGAACTCCTCCCCGAAGCTTTGCTGGATCGGAGCCCGGGGATCGTCATCGAGCTGTACGTGTGCTAAGAACTCGGAGGTGCCGGAGTAATAGTGCTTGGATCGGTCGGATCGGGAAGAAGACGTACGACTACTTCCTCCATGTTGTGACAACGCTTCCGTTGCGATCTACAAGGGTACGTAGATCAGACTCTCCCCCTTGTTGATGTGCAGCACCATGATCTTGCGTGTGCGTAGGAATTTTTTTGAAATTACTACGTTCCCCAACAGGCGCCCCTTCCCTTTCCCTCTCCCTCTCCTTCCTATTCCCTCCGGTGGAGAAAGAAAGGGGGGGCAAATCCTACTTGGACAAGGAGTCCAAGTAGGATGCCCCCATGGCACACCCCTCCTGGCCGTCGGCCTCCTCCTCCCCCCTTTATATACGGGGGCGGGGGCACCCCAAATACACACCAAGATTTATCTTAGCCGTGTGCGATGCCCCCTCCATAGTTTATTCCTCCGGTTATAGCGTCGTACTGCTTAGGAGAAGCCCTGAGCGGATCACATCACCATCACCGTCACCACACCGTCATGCTGTCGGAACTCTCCCTCGACCCTCTTCTGGATCAAGAGCTTGAGGGACATCATTGAGCTGAACGTGTGCTGAACACGAAGGTGTCGTACATTCAGTACTTGGATCAGTTGGATTGTGAAGACGTTCGACTACATCAACCGCGTTAACCTAACGCTTCCGCTTTCAGTCTACGAGGGTACATGGACACACTCTCCCACTCTTGTTGCTATGCATCTCCTAGATAGATCTTGCGTGATTGTAGGAATTTTTTTGAAATTGCTTGCTACGTTCCACAACAAATCCATATACATTGCAGATTGGCAATTTTTTGTAGTGAGGTCCCACCGACACAACAAGAGAAGGAAGAGATCAAACCCATGTTCAGAACACCATGCAATTTTTTTGTATTGGTTGTGTGTGTGGATGATATGTCTCCAACATATCTATAATTTTTGATTGTCCAATGTTATTATATTACCTGTTTTGGGTGTTTAATGGGCTTTAATATGCTCTTTTATATTATTTTTGGGACTAACCTATTAACTGGAGGCCCAGTGCCAGTTTTTGTTTTTTTTCCTATTTTAGAGTTTCATAGAAAAGGAATACCAAACGGAAGGAAACCTTCGTGATGATCTTTCTTGGACCGAAAGCAATCCAGAAGACTTGGATTCAAAGTCTGGAACTCAAGACATAGCAAGTACCCACCATAAAATCTTCTCCCTCGCATTACATTATTTGTCATTCGCCTCTCGTTTTCCTCTCCCCCACTTCTAAAACGATTTTCGAAAAGATTCGCCTTTGCTTCGCCCCTCTTCCGTTCGATCTTGTGTTACCATGTGCCTTATTTTTGCTTGCATCTTCGCTTGCTAAAAGTTTATGGATCCCCATCCACTTGCTAATCTTTTAAAAGGATCCAATTATGATGAACCAATTGCTAGTGAATTGAGTGCACTAGATTATCTTTATGGAGTTTTGATTGAAATCTGTGAATTTGAAAATTGTGATGAAGTGCTTTATAAAGTGATTCACGATAGATCTTTGAATAAAAACCATGATTGCAATGATGTTACTATAAATTCTATTAATTTCAATTGTGCTAATAATATGCAAAACCCTAAGCTTGGGGATGCTAATTTTGCTATGTCTACTACTTATTGCAATGATCATGATTGGGGTGAATCTTCTTATGATCTTGAAAATTTATTTAAGCCCCATGGTGAATATGAGATTGATAATAATGTTTGCAATAATACTGAAAGTGGGTTTGGAAGAGTGTCAACTTTAGATCCCACATATTTGGATAATGTTCAATCTTATGAAGTTTTTGATAAAAGTGGGTTCGAAGAGGTCATGACTTTATTTTATGATAATCCCACTATTTCAGAAGAGTGTCAACTTTGCATGCATGTGCATCATGAAGAGAAAATTTTATGTGATCGTTATATTGTTGAAATTGATTATGATCCTACATCTAATTATTATGAGAGAGGGAAATATGGTTGTAGAAATTTTCATGTTGCTAAATTACCTCTCCTTATGTTGAGATTGCTATTGTTTCTTTCCTCTCCCTTCCATATGCTAGTTTTTGCTTGCTATGATAATTTGTTTGCCTATAAGATGCCTATGCATAGGTAGTATGTTAGACTTAGATGTGTTTTTCACATGCTATATGATACTCTCTTTGTGTTTCAATTGCTATGTTTCATGTGAGCATCATTAAAATTACCAGTGCCTAGCTAAGGGCGTTAAACAATAGCGCTTGTTGGGAGGCAACCCAATTTTATTTTTTTTATTTGCTTTTTGCTACTATTTAGTAATAAATAATTCATCTAGCTTCTATTATGATTGTGCTTTTTATGTTTTAATTAGTGTTTGTGCCAAGTAAAGCCTTTAGGATGTTCTTGGGTGATAGTTGTTTGATCTTGCTGAAAAAACAAAAACTTTTACGCTCACGAAATTAATTTTCATTTTTTACCAGAGAGCGATAAAATACATACTCCACTTGCAGTAGATCAATATACAAATTTCTCAGGCCGTCCTATGTTTTCAGAATTTTTGGATTTACAAAAGTATTTGAAAGTTACAGATTGCTACAGACTGTTCTGTTTTTGACAAATTCTGTTTTTTGTGTGTGTTGTTTGCTTATTTTGATGAATCTATGAGTAGTATCGGGGGGTATGAACCATATAGAAGTTGGAATAAATTAGGTTTAACACCAATATAAATAAAGAATGAGTTTATTATAGTACCTTAATGTGGTGGTTTATTTTCTTATACTAACGAAGCACATGAGATTTTCTGTTGAAGTTTTGTGTTGTGAAGTTTTCAAGTTTTTGGGTAAATATTTGATGGATTTTGGAATAAGGAGCGGCAAGAGCCTAAGCATGGGGATTCCCAAGGCACCCCAAGGTAAAATTCAAGGACATGAGGCTATGTTTTTATTCACCACATGATATGTGTTTTGCTTGGAGCGTCTTGTATGATTTGAGTCCTTGCTTTTTAGTTTACCACAATCATCCTTGTTGTACACACCTTTTGGGAGAGACACACATGAATCAGAATTTGTTAGAGTACTCTATGTGCTTCACTTATATCTTTTGAGCTAGATAATTTTGCTCTAGTGCTTCTCTTATATCTTTTTAGAGCACGGTGGTGGTTTTATTTTATAGAAATTATTGTTCTCTCATGGTTCACTTATATTATTTTGAGAGTCTTCTAGAACAGCATGGTAATTTGCTTTGGCTGTAAAATTAGTCCTAATATGATGGGCATCCAAGATGGGTATAATAAAAACTTTCATATAAAGTGCATTGAATACTGTGAGAAGTTTGATTCCTTATGATTCTTTTGAGATATGAAGATGGTGATATTAGATTCATGCTAGTTGAGTAGTTGAGAATTTGAGAGATACTTGTGTTAAAGTTTGTGATTCCCGTAGCATGCACATATGGTGAACCGTTATGTGATGAAGTCAGAGCATGATTTATTTTTTGATTGTTTTCCTTATGAGTGGCGGTCCGGGACGAGCGATAGTCTTTTCCTACCAATCTATCCCCCTAGCAGCATGCGCGTAGTTCTTCGTTTCGATGACTAATAGATTTTTGCAATAAGTATGTGAGTTCTTTATGACTAATGCCCAGTCCATGGATTATACACACTCTCACCCTTCCACCATTGCTAGCCTCTCTAGTACCGCACAACTTTCACCGGTACCATAAACCCACCATTTACCTTCCTCAAAACAGCCACCATACCTACCTATTATGGCATTTCCATAGCCATTCCGAGATATATTGCCATGCAACTTTCCATCGTTCCATTTATTATGACACGCTCCATCATTGTCAATTGCCTTGCATGATCATGTAGTTGACATCACATTTGTGGCAAAGCCACCATTCATAATTCTTTGATACATGTCACTCTTGATTCATTGCACATCCCGGTACACCGCCGGAGGCATTCATATAGAGTCATATTTTGTTCTAAGTATTGAGTTGTAATTCTTGAGTTGTAAGTAAATAAAAGTGTGATGATCATCATTAATAGAGCATTGTCCCATGTGAGGAAAGGATGATGGAGACTATGATTCCCCCACAAGTCAGGGTGAGACTCCGAACGAAAAAAAGAAAAAAAAGGCCATAAAAAAGGAGAAGGGCCCAAAAAATGAGAGAGAAAGAGAGAAGGGGCAATGCTACTATCCTTTTCCACACTTGTGCTTCAAAGTAGCACCATGATCTTCATGATAGAGAATCTCCTATGTGGTCACTTTCATATACTAGTGGGAATCTTTCATTATAGAACTTGTCTTGTATATTCCAATGATGGGCTTTCTCAAAATGCCCCTAGGTCTTCGTGAGCAAGCGAGTTGGATGCACACCCACTTAGTTTCTTTTTGAGCTTTCATACACTTATAGCTCTAGTGCATCCATTGCATGGCAATCCCAACTCACTCACATTGATATTGATGGGCATCTCCATAGCCATCGATACGCCTAGTTGATGTGAGACTATGTTCTCCTTTTTATCTTCTCCACAACCACCATTCTATTTCACCTATAGTGCTATGTCCATGGCTCATGCTCATGTATTGCGTGAAGATTGAAAAAGTTTGAGAACATCAAAAATATGAAACAATTGCTTGGCTTGTCATCGGGGTTGTGCATGATTTAAATATTTTGTGTGATGAAGATAGAGCATAGCCAGACTATATGATTTTGTAGGGATAGCTTTCTTTGGCCATGTTATTTTGAGAAGACATGATTGCTTTATTAGTATGCTTGAAGTATTATTATTTTTATGTCAATATTAAACTTTTGTTTTGAATCTTTCGGATCTCAACATTCATGCCACAATAAAGAAAATTACATTGATAATTATGTTAGGTAGCATTCCACATCAAAAATTCTGTTTTTATCATTTACCTACTCGAGGACGAGCAGGAATTCAGCTTGGGGATGCTTGATACGTCTCCAACGTATCTATAATTTTAGATTGTTTCATGCTATTATATTATCTGTTTTGGATGTTTAATGGGCTTTAATATGCTATTTGATATTATTTTTGGGACTCACCTATTAACTGGAGGCCCAGTGCTAGTTTCTGTTTTTTTGCCTATTTTAGAGTTTCACAGAAAAGGAATACCAAACGGAATGAAACCTTCGTGATGATATTTTTTGGACCGGAAGCAATCCAGAAGACTTGGAGTCGAAGTCTGGAACTCCATGAGGCGGCCACGAGGCAGGAGGGCGCACCCGGGGGGGGGGGGGGGGGGTTAGGTGCGCCCCCACCCTCATGGGCCCCTCGTAGCTCCACTGACGTACTTCTTTCGCCTATATAGATATATACTATTATACCCTAGAAACATCGCAGAGAGCCACGAAACAACTATTCCACCACCGCAACCTTCTGTACCCGTGAGATCCCATCTTGGGGCCTTTTTCGGTGATCTGTCGGAGGGGGAATCGATCATGGAGGGCTTCTACATCAACACCATTGCCTCTCCGATGAAGCATGAGTAGTTTACCACAGACCTTCAGGTCCATATTTATTAGCTAGATGGCTTCTTCTCTCTCTTTGATTCTCAATACAAAGTTCTCCTTGATGTTCTTGGAGATCTATTCGATGTAATACTCTTTTGCGGTGTGTTTGCCGAGATCCGATGAATTGTGGGTTTATGAACAAGATTATCTATGAATATTATTTGGTTCTTCTCTGAATTCTTATATGCATGATTTGATATATTTGCAAGTCTCTTCGAATTATCAGTTTAGTTTGGCCTACTAGATTGATCATTCTTGCATTAGGAGAAGTGCTTAGCTTTGGGTTCAATCTTGCAGTGTCCTTTCCCAATGACAGTAGGGGCAGCAAGGCACGTATTGTATTGTTGCCATCGAGGATAAAAATATGGGGTTTATATCATATTGCTTGAGTTTATCCCTCTACATCATGTCATCTTGCTTAATGCGTTACTCTGTTCTTATGAACTTAATACTCTAGATGCATCCTGGATAGCGGTCGATGTGTGGAGTAATAGTAGTAGATGCAGAATCGTTTCGATCTACTTGAAACGGACGTGATGCCTATATTCATGATCATTGCCTTAGATATCTTCATAACTATGCGATTTTCTATCAATTGCTCGGCAGTAATTTCTTCACCCACCGTAATACATGCTATCTTGAGAGAAGCCACTAGTGAAACCTATTGCCCCCGGGTCTCTTTCTTATTATATTGCATCTCTTTTATTTACATCGCATCTCATTTACTATTTTGCAATCTTTACTTTCCAATCTATACAACAAAAATACCAAAAATATTTACTTTACTATCTTTATTAGATCTCACTTTTGCGAGTGACTATGAAGGGATTGACAACCCCTTTATCGCATTGGTTGCAAGGTTCTTGATTTTTGTGCAGGTACTAGGTGACTTGCGCGTTGTCTCCTACTGGATTGATACCTTGGTTCTCAAAACTGAGGGAAATACTCATGCTACTTTGCTGCATCACCCTTTCCTCTTCAAGGGAAAACCAACGCATGCTCAAGAGGTAGCAGTGGAGTACCAGGACGTGAACGTGGGACGTTTTAGAGTTGAATCAAATACAGAAAAACGCAACGCTATGGTTGCGCCAAATACGTTTGCTCGCTGATCCGCGAGGGATCCAATAGTTGCTTGGCGTGAGATTGATCTGTGATTGATTATACGTTGGTTTTTCTGCACTTAGGTTTTCTGGCATATTTCCTGATCCCAAGAGCCGCTTTTCCACTTTTTCATCTATTTCTTCTATCACAAGAATTGTTCATCGTGTTCATTGTTGATTTTCTTCTATCGTGAAAGATTGGGCCAACAAATGACTCGCCATCTAGTCGGTTATCATCAAATACATTGTATACATTACATAGCCTTTGCGACCTTCGTAGTGTAGATGCAACCTCAACCACGGGTTCCCCGACTGGTTCTGTTATGATGTCATCATCACTTGAGGCCTCCTCGAATGGTTTGTCTCGAAGTTTTTCGTGTTGCATCGTCCTCCCACCCACCTTTCGGCTAAGAAATTCATTCTCAAGGAAGACACTATGTCCAGCAATAAACTCTTTGCCCATTTCTTGGTTGTAAAAGCAATACCCTATGGTCTCTCTAAGATATCTCATGAATATGCATTTATCCGATTTAGGTGTGAGCATGTTCGACTGAAGTCACTTAACATATGTCTCACAACCTCAATCTTTAGGAAAGACAAACTGTGAATTTTTCCGGTCCATATCTCACATGGTGTTTGATCTATGGATTTAGATGGTACTTTGTTAGTGTGAAAGCTGTAGTTTCTAGAGCGTAACCCCAAAATGACAACGATAGGTGAGGGAGTCCTGGACTAAGGGGTCCCCGGGCGTCCGGAGAATTTGATATGGGCCGGATTGGTGGGCCGTGAAGATACAAGGCAGAAGACCTTTCGCCGTGTACGGATGGGACTCTCCTTTGCGTGGATGGCAAGCCTAGCATTCAGGCATATTATTTCCTTTCTCTGAAAACCGACTATGTACAACTCTTGACCCCTCCTAGTGTCTATATGAACCGGAGGGTCTAGTCCGTAGAGGCTATCACAAATCGCATAGGCTAGACATCTAGGGTTTAGTCATTACGATCTTGAGGTAGATCGACTCTTGTAACCCCTATACTCATCAAATACAATCAAGAAAGACATAGGGTTTTACCTCCATTAAGAGGGCCCGAACCTGGGTAAACATCGTGTCACCCTTGTCTCATGTTTCCTTCGATCCTCAGACGCACAGTTCGGGACCCCCTACCCGAGATCGGCCGGTTTTGACACCGACATTGGTGCTTTCATTGAGAGTTCCACTGTGCCGTTGACGGTGGGATCGATGGCACGCCTCGTCATTAACGAAAACATCACCTATGGAGAAACCCTAGCTCCGGGATAGCTCCTCTAGCTCGGCGTTTTCACCATGGGCGCCCATACGGCCTTTAAGCCAAGGGCGTCCCTCGAAATAGCTAAACATCGTCTCCATGTCGGCCTCGAATGCCCCGAAAAGATGGATCCACCAGATATTTCATCTTTAAATGAACTACTTGATCGCATCGCCGCCCTGGGAGTAGCAACAGACTATGATCGGATTGGGCTTAAACCCGATCAGAGGGAAATCAGGTCCCCGCCGATCACCCATATGGTAGCGGTCGTGGAAGAACAGGTCGATGATACTTCTCCCCTCAAGTTCAGAACAAGCTATGTTCAGATTTCCAAGTCACACGAGCCAGATACCCATCTTCGGGAAGAGACCTCTTGTCCTTCGAACATAGAACCGGGCATTGAGCCCGAAGACCGCCAGGACGCTCCGGACCCTGGACCGGTGACTTTGCAAATTCTTCAAATTCCGGATGCAATAGTGGGCCGGGATTCGGATTTCAGCCCGCCCACCCACCACATACAATATTCCCCAGACAACTCAGGTCCTCCAGATGCATGCGACCTAATGTACGTGCGGCAGCTACCTGAGGAAACAGTCCACCACTTTTAGGCCAGGTTCCTCCTTGTTAAAAACAAGATCAAGGACTGTCGCGACGACGACGCGATTTCTATATTTCGCTGCAATTGCACGGACGAGGGAATCCTTAATGCCCTCAACCGCCGCCGCATACTACACTTTTCAGATCTGGCACAAATCGTCTAGAAGTTTAGTGCAATGGAAAGCACCTGTAAGGCACAAATAGCCCGGTGTGGATCCACTGGCCTTCAAGCAGCCCATCGGATGGGCAAAAAGGATGCACCACTATGGAGCACCCGATCATCATCCCATGGACAAAAAACTAAAGCCCTTTATGGGACACATAGCTGTCCTCGATGACCTGCTCGATAAACCTTGCCAGATACACACAACGCCGAATACCGAACCAACTCATAGCCTTCGGGCATGTTGGGTACTCCGGAAGGTGGCTAAGAGCAGTGAGGCTATCCTCACCAACATTCCTCAAGAGAGGCACTCTTCGGAAAATGTCGGTCTCAACGTTTTTACGGTCTTCGAGACCTTTTCTTCCAACAACCGGCGCAAGAGAGCGCGGCGCTGATAACCCACAAGTATAGGGGATCAATTGTAGCCTCTTTCGATAAGTAAGAGTGTCGAACCCAATGAGGAGCTAAAGGTAGAACAAATATTTCCTCATGTTCTATCGACCACCGATACAACTCTACGCATGCTTAACGTTCGCCTTACCTAGAACAAGTATGAAACTAGAAGTACTTTGTAGGTGTTGCTGGATAGGTTTGCAAGATAATAAAGAGCACGTAAATAAAAGCTAGGGGCTGTTTAGATAAAGACACAATTAATTAGTTTCAGTAGAGAGCTTTTTGTCACGAGAAAGTTATTTGTCCCTAGACAATCGATAACTAGACCGGTAATCATTATTACAATTATATTTGAGGGAGAGGCATAAGCTAACATACTTTCTCTTCTTGGATTATATGCACTTATGATTGGAACTTTAGCAAGCATCCGCAACTAATAAAGATCATTAAGGTAAAACCCAACCGTAGCATTATAAGGCATCAAGTTCTCTTTACTCCCATGCGCAAACAACCTATTTACTCGGGTCTGTGCTTCTGTCACTCACGCCACCCACCATAAGCAAATCATGAACATATTGCAAACCCTACAGCGGGGATCCCTCACGCTTGCGCGACACGGAGAGCACCATAGGACATCACCAATAATAAAACATGCAACTCAAACCAATCACGATCATCAATTAACCCATAGGACAAAACGGATCAACTCAAACATCATAGGATAGCCATACATCATTGGGAAATAATATATAGCGTTGAGCACCATGTTTAAGTAGAGATTACAGCGGGTAAAAGAGGGGTTACACTGTTGCATAGAGGGGGGAAGAGTTGGTGATGATGTGTAACACCCCGGATATGATTTACCTAATATGTACTCCAACTCTTGCCGTCTCCGGCCTTAAGTTATTTTATTTTCTCGGGTTCGGGTTTTTGTCTCCGTGTGTTGTTGTCGTTGTCGTGCATCTCATATCATGTCATCATGTGCATTGCATTTGCATACGTGTTCATCTCATGCATTCGAGCATTTTCCCCGTTGTCCATTTTGCATTCCGGCGCTTCGTTCTCCTCCGATGGTCATTTCAACCTTTCTTTCCTGTGTGGGGATTAAACATTTCCGGATTGGACCGAGACTTGCCAAGTGGCCTTGGTTTACTACCAGTAGACCGCCTGTCAAGTTTCGTACCATTTGGACTTCGTTTGATGCTCCAACGGTTAACCGAGGGACCGAAAAGGCCTCGTGTGTGTGTTGCAGCCCAACACCCCTCCAATTTGGTCCAAAACCCACCAAAACCCTCTCCAGCATCTAGAGCGTTCGATCACGATCGCGTGGCCCAAAACCGCACCTCATTTGGACACTCCTAGCTCCCTCTACCTCTATATAAAGACCACTCTCTCGAAATCCCGGATCCCCTCTTTCAAACCCTAGATCCACTCATCATCGCGCGCCGCCGGACACAACTGCCACCGACGGACACGTCCGGATCCGCCCCGCCACCGCCATGTGGCGCGCCCCCACTGGCTCGGCCGCATCTCCCCGCCGCCGGCCCGCCGACCCGCCGCCGGCCCTCCCCGGCCCGGAGCGCCGTGCCGCCCCGCGCCATCCTCCTTCCCCGCGCCCGGTGCCCGGCGCCGCCGCGCGCCATTGCCGGCCTCGCCGCTCCGGCGAGGCACCGCCGCCCTGCAGCACCCCGACGCCGCCGGCCGCCGCCTCCCCGAGGCCTCGCCGACCTGCCGCCGCCTCCACCTCGCCTCCCCTCGCCCGGATCCAGCTCCGGCGAGCTCCTCCGACCGCTAGACGCTCCGGCCACCGCGCCCCCGTCGCCGGTGAACAGTTTCCGGCGAGCCTCGAAGTCCGCGCCCGGCTGGATCTAGATCTGAGAAATTGCCTCGGTTGGCCTTTTTGCCCGAAACCCTAATTATTTGGCTATGTTCATCGCGTCGTAACTCCGCATCTGTAGCTCCGTTTTGGACATATAGCATATCAAAATGTTCATCTCAGAGAGTACATCATTTCATCTCATTGCATCATTTTCATTTGAGTTCATGTTGATGCCCGAAATGCTGTTAGAAGAATGCTATTTGAGATAATTGTCAGATCTGCTGCTCCAATTAGATATTTGTCATTTTTGCCATGATTATTGTGTGCATGATATGCCCCTGAGCTCTACATGTGTTTTGTTATATGTTTTCCCATCTATCCAGAGGTGCAACCCATGTATTTTTGTGATGTGTGTGGTGACTAGCACAAGCTTGCAAAGTGGTGCATTCGTTAATGTTGATTTCAGGGACTTAGCATTTCCACCAAGTCCTTGATCTGTTTATCTCATTATGCCATATGTTCATGTTGTTCCCTAGTGATCCATGCCTCTTTTGAGGATGATCAGTAAGGATGTTTTGTTAATCTTGTAGTGCTCTATCCATCCATGTCTTTGTTTGCAATTATGGAGCACCCTAGCTTGAGTCAATCGAGCTCTACTTTTGCTATTTCGTGAATCTGGGCAGATTGTCTACTAGTTAGCGATTTTGCCGAGGATGTTGTAGTTGATCCGTGCATGCTATGTTATTGTTCTTGCCATGTGTAGCTTGTATTTTGTGTATTCTTGATGGGTGTATGCTTAGATTGTCATGACTTGCTCTGTAGTGAGTGCATCGAGCTCGTAAACATGCCTACTTGATATCTAATTTTGCATGCTCCAGTTTTTCACTAAGTCTGAGAACTGATTATGTTTTTGCCATGTTCACATGCTTGCAAATGTATTTTCTGATCCCTTTTGGCTCAAGGTCACTAAGGGACTTTTGTTAAGATCTTTGAGTAGCTCCATGCCATGCTTTACTTTGCCATGTTTAGGTTCTGTAGCATATAGTTTTCGTGCTCCAAAGTATGCTACCTGATCTGAAATTCCAGACAAGTGTTAATTTCACTAAGTCTGAAATCTGTTTGCCAAATGCATTTTTGCCATGCTTGTTTTGAACCTGTTAATGGATGAATTGGTTGTAGCTCAGTGTTCATCTTTTGTTAAGCATCATGAATGGATCCCTGCCCTGTATTTTGTTGCCATGTTTGGGTGTTGTAGCATGTTCATCTTGTTGCATTTAGATGGCTACTTGCTGTAAATCGCGGACCGGTGCCATATTTGAATCGCTTGCCATTTCCAAACCGTAACTCCGATTCTGGTGATCTTTATATCGTTTTCAAGCGATTTCATCTCACCTTTCCAGTGGCACGCTTGGATTTCCATGTTGAGGCCAGGTTCATTCATTCCTTGTCAAATCTTGCATATGCATCACATATCGCATTCCGCATAGCATACCATGTTTGCATCATGTTGTTTGAGTTTGCACGTGGTTGATTGTGTCCTTGTTTCTTGTTTGTCTTGTTTGGGTAGAGCCAGGAGACGAGTTCGCTAACGAGGAGCCCGTTGAGTTTGCTTTCGAGGATCCAGTCAACTCTGACAATTTTGCAGGCAAGATGATCATACCCTCGAAATCACTACTATCTTTGCTTTGCTAGATGGTCGCTCTTTTGCTATGCCTATGCTACGATGCCTACCACTTGCTTATCATGCCTCCCAAATTGCCATGTCAAACCTCTAACCCACCATGTCCTAGCAAACCGTTGATTGGCTATGTTACCACTTTGCTCAGCCCCTCTTATAGCGTTGCTAGTTGCAGGTGAAGATTGGAGACCGTTCCTTGTTGGAACATTATTTACTTGTTGGGATATCATTATATTGCCATGTTATTTAATGCATCTATATACTTGGTAAAGGATGGAAGGCTCGGCCTCTCGCCTAGTGTTTTGTTCCACTCTTGCCGTCCTAGTTTCCGTCATATCGGTGTTATGTTCCCGGATTTTGCGTTCCTTACGCGGTTGGGTTATAATGGGAACCCCTTGATAGTTCGCCTTGATTAAAGCTTTTCCAGCAATGCCCAACCTTGGTTTTACCATTTGCTACCTAGCCTCTTTTTCCCTTGGGTTTCCGGAGCCCGAGGGTCATCTTATTTAAACCCCCCCCCCCCGGGCCAGTGCTCCTCTGAGTGCTGGTCCAAACTAGAGTCCTGTGCAGCGCCCCCTCGGGGAAACTCGAGGTTTGGTTTTAGTTGTATGGAGCAATCATCTGAGTGTGCCCTGAGAACGAGATATGTGCAGCTCCTATCGGGATTTGTCGGCACATTCGGGCGGTGTTGCTGGATTTGTTTTAGCTTGTCGAAGTGTCTTGTAGAACCGGGATACCGAGTCTGATCGGAATGTCTCGGGAGGAGATCTATTCCTTCGTTGACCGTGAGAGCTTGTCATGGGCTAAGTTGGGACTCCCCTGCAGGGATTTGAACATTCGAAAGCCGTGCCCGCGGTTATGGGCAGATGGGAATTTATTAATGTCTGGTTGTAGATAACTTGAACCTTAACTTAATTAAAATGAATCAACTGTGTGAGTTACCATGATGGTCTCTTCTCGGCGGAGTCCGGGAAGTGAACACGGTGTTGGAGTAATGCTTGCCGCAGGTTTCTCTCTAGTTATTCGTTCGCACTTTTCCTTCTCTTCTTGCTCTCTTTTGCGAACAGGTTAGCCACCATATATGCTAGTCGCTTGCTGCAGCTCCACATATTTACCTTGCCTTACCTATAAGCTTAAATAGTCTTGATCGCGAGGTGCGAGATTGCTGAGTCCCTGTGGCTCACAGGTTACTTCCAAACCAGATGCAGGGCCTGATGACTCCGTTCCAGATGACGCGCTAGAGCTCAAGTGGGAGTTCGACGAGGACTCACGCCGTTAATATGTTTCTTTCCCTGATGATCAGTAGTGGTGCCCAGTTGGGGCGATCGGCACCGTGTCGCATGTTGGGTCTATCTTTTATTTTGGCGCCGTAGTCGGGCCATGAGTGTTTGGATGATGTAATGCTATTTATGTACTTTGATTGACGTGGCGAGTGTAAGCCAACTATGTATCTCCCCTTTTATTATCTATATTACATGGGATGTTGTGAAGATTGCCTAACTTGCGACATTGCTTTCAATGCGGTTATGCCTCTAAGTCGTGCCTCGAGACGTGGGAGATATAGCCGCATCGAGGGCGATACAAGTTGGTAATCAGAGCCTTCCCCGACCTTAGGAGCCCCCATTGCTTGATCGTTTTTAGCAGCCGTTGTTGAGTCTAGAAAAATGTTTTGAGTCATTTAGGAATTATATATCAGAGAGTTTAGGAATTCTTTTTACTCCCCAGTCTCCTCATCACTCTGGTAAGGCATCCTGACGTAGAGTTTTGACTCTTCTCTTCTCAAATTTCACAAAAAAAAAATTTAGGATCACGCGGGTATCTTGGAATCGTTCCGATGGTTTTGTGATGAGAACATTGTTCTTGGTGCCTCCTGTCTTTAGGGGTTGTGGCAGTGTCCCGGGGAGTTGAGCTCCGAGGTGTTGTTGTCACAATTTTATCGTTGCAGTTCTGGAATACCTGAGTTTAGTACGCCGACATCGAAAATCTCTTTTATGCAGTTCGTTGGTGAGATAACCTCGACGCCACCCAGTACTGGGGCAGGAGTTCGAGAGTATCGCCATAACTTGTATAACGGATGCTTTTCGAAGGTTGAGGTAGATGGTTTTCGAAGTTTTTCTCGGCTATGTGTTGAAGGATGGATACAGCTGGATGTAGGATTTACTAGATTTGGGTGAGATATTATGCTTCCCCTGTATCCCCAACACCTGATTGCATAACCGAAAAGGTTCGGGAGTTTCATAGGTGGGAATTCTTGTAGCTCTAGTTCTTCTTCCATGGATATTTGGTTTGAGATTGGGATTTCTTACCGAGTATTCGTTCTTGATCCGTACCTTGTTGATTTATTCCTCTAACTAAATTCTAGTGGCTTCTCAATTTATGGATATGCGACCAGTTCAATTGGAATGCATTCGTTCATTTTGTTCGGATGTGAAGACTATATGTTGCAATTTTCATTCCGTTGGATCCAGCTTCAACAATTTTCTATCAATGTGTTAATGGATGTCAACCTCTTCAGGATGGCTCCTCCAACGCGCACGACTCCGAATCCTGATCCGCCACCACCTCCACCTCCTCCGGAGGCATGGCAAGCTGTGATGGCCGCAACCAATGAAAACACGCAGTTGATCATGCAAATTCTTCAAGAGTGCAATCAAGCGAACCAAGGCAACAATCAGAATCACTTTGCTACACTTAACTAGTTCCTTGCAAATTAGCCAAAGACTTTTAGCAATTGTGTTGAGGCAACTGATGCTGATGATTGGCTCGTGGATCTGTGCAAGCATTTTGAGTGCAGTAACATCAGGCCTGAGGACTTTGTCAAGTTCGCTTCCTTCCAACTCAAAGACCAAGCTGCAGAATGGTTCCAGTAGTACAAAGATTCCAAAGGAGGCCGTGTGATTACCTGGGATGAATTCCGTCAAGATTTCAAAGCTCATCATATCCCTCAGAGCGTGGTTGAAAGCAAGCGTGAGGAATTCCGCAACCTGAAGCAAGGCTCTTTGTCTATCTATGACTACAACAAGTTGTTCCAGAAGCTCGCCCGCTTTGCTAAGCAGGACGTCCCTGATGAGAAGAGCACGATATACCAGTTCAGGGGTGGTCTCAGAGAGGAAATCCAGCTAGCTCTTGTTCTCTTTGAGCCCTTGAGATACGATGAGTTCTACAACATGGCATTGAAGCAAGAGGCCGCTCAACTGAGATGTGATGCTTCCAAGAAGCGAGTCAGAGATGCTACTCCTTCTTCCTCTACTCAAGTGGCCAAGCAGCAGAAGTATTGGCTTCCTCCTCCTCCGTTTCGTCAGCCGTATCAGAAGAGCAAAGGTGGCAGTGGATCTTCCCACCCACCCAACCCTGGCTTTCAGAACAAGACTTCGTCTCAAGCTCCAAGATCGAGTGCTCCGTATCACCGTCCGCTTTCAGAGGTCACGTGCAACAAGTGCCAACAGAAGGGTCACTATGCCAACAAGTGCTTCAATCAGAGGCGTCTTCCTCCTCCTCCTCCTGTCAGATCGGCAAGTACAGCTGTGGTCAAGCATAACAGCAAGCACGCCAAGGTTAATATGGTGAATGCAGCTCAGGCAGAGTATTCGTCAGATGTCATCATGGGTAACCTTCCTGTTAACGATATTCCTGCAAAAGTTCTTTTTGACACTGGTGCATCGCATTGCTTCATTTCCAAACCTTTTGCATCTAAGTATGAGTGCGATTATCAGTATCTGCAAAGTTCCCTACAAATTGTGTCACCGGGCAAGCAGATGACAGCTAATATCTGCGTTCCAAATGTTACTATCATGTTGGGCGACTACAAATTTCTAGCTTCTCCTATTATTCTTGGTGACTCCGATATTGATCTTATTCTCGGAATGGATTGGCTTTCTAAGCACAAGGCACATCTTGATTGTGTAGCCAGGCAGATTCAATTGACTCATTCGTCTGAGGATGTAATTGTCTTTGCCGCTCGTGATGATACCATCCGTCTGTTTTCTCTCAATGAGAAGGGTGAATTGGATGCTATCTCGCAGATTCCAGTCGTTTGCGAATATCAAGACGTCTTTCTAGAAGAGCTTCCAGGAATTCCTCCGCACCGGCCAGTTGAATTCGTCATCGATCGTGAGCCTGGAACGGAACCAGTGTGCAAGCATCCTTACAAGCGCGGACCTGAAGAGTTGAAGGAGCTGAAGAAGCAACTCGATATTCAAGAGAGAATGGGTCTCATCCGACCTAGTTCTTCTCTGTGGGGTTGTGGTGTTCTTTTTGTGAAGAAGAAGGATGGAACAGACCGACTTTGTGTTGATTACCGTCCATTGAACAAGAAGACTATCAAGAACAAATACCCACTTCCCAACATCAACGAGTTGTTCGAACAACTCAAAGGTGCCCAAGTATTCTCCAAGCTTGATCTCCATATGGGTTATCATCAGATTCAAATCCGTGAGCAAGATATTCCCAAGACGGCTTTCAGGAAAAGCTATGGTTCATATGAATACACTGTCATGTCTTTTGGCCTCGTCAACGCTCCTCTGACTTTCTCTCGCATGATGAACTTCATCTTCAATGCCTACACCAATGACTTCGTTTTGGTCTATCTCGACGACATTCTGGTCTTTTCGAAGAACAAGGAAGATCATGCCAAGCACTTGCGTTTGGTACTCGATAAGCTGAGGGAACACCAGTTCTACGCCAAGTTCTCCAAGTGCGAATTTTGGCTCGATGAGGTTCTTTATCTTGGTCATATCATATCTGCCAAGGGCATTGCGGTGAATCCTGAGAAGGTGTCTACAATTGTGAATTGGGAACCACCTCAGAACGTGAAGCAACTCCGTAGCTTCCTCGGTCTCGCAAGCTACTGTCGAAGATTCGTTGAAAACTTTTCTAAGATTGCGAAGCCTGTCTCAAATCTTCTCCAGACGCACGTCAAGTACGTTTGGTCTCCGGAATGTGACATCGCTTTCAACACTTTGAAAGAGAAATTGGTCACTGCCCCAGTTCTGACTCCTCCTGATGAATCCAAACCGTACGAGGTCTTCTGTGATGCCTCTCTCCAAGGTCTTGGCGCGGTGTTGATGCAAGAGAAGAAAGTTGTGGCTTATACCTCTCGCTAGTTGAAGCCCAATGAGAAGAACTACCCCACTCATGACCTCGAGTTGGCGGCAGTTGTGCATGCTCTTTTGACTTGGAGACATCTCTTATTGGGAAGGAAAGTGGACATCTTCACTGACCACAAGAGTCTCAAGTACATCTTCACTCAGTCTAATCTCAACCTCAGGCAGACTCGATGGGTTGAAATGATTCAAGAGTATAATCCGAGTATCGAGTACACTCCAGGCAAGGCCAATGTGATTGCTGACGCATTGAGTAGGAAGGCTTATTGCAACAGTCTGATTCTCAAGCCTTATCAACCCGAGCTTTGCGAAGCTTTCCGCAAACTTAATCTGCAAGTTGTTCCTCAAAGTTTCCTCACCAACCTTCAAGTCTCTCCTACCATGGAAGATTAGATTCGCCAAGCCCAGCTTCTTGATGCTATGGTGAAAAAGGTGAAGATTGGGATTGCCAAGAGTCAACCCAAGTACAAGTGCTACCGCCTTGATGACAAGGATACTCTCTTCTTCGAGGATCGTATTGTTGTGCCCAAAGGTGATCTTCATAAAGTTATCATGAACGAGGCTCACAATTCTCTCCTCTCCATCCACCCTGGGAGCACGAAGATGTATCAGGACCTCAAGCAGGCTTATTGGTGGACTCGAATGAAGCGCGAGATTGCTCAGTTCGTGAATGAATGTGATGTCTGCAGAAGAGTGAAGGCAGAACACCAAAGGCCAGCGGGTCTCCTCCAACCTCTTGCCATTCCAGAATGTAAGTTTGACCACATTGAGATGGACTTCGTGACTGGGTTTCCAAAGTCCAAGCGTGGCAATGATGCTATATTCGTTGTCATCGACAAACTCACCAAAGTGGCTCACTTTCTGCCTATCAAAGAGTCAATCACTGCAGCTCAATTGGCGGAACTCTATACCTCTGGGATTGTCTCTCTGCACGGTATTCCACAAGTGGTCTCTTCAGACCATGGCAGCATCTTTACCTCCAAGTTTTGGGATTCTTTTCAAAAGGCCATGGGCACCAACATCCGCTTCAGCACAGCTTTCCATCCTCAAACTAGCGGGCAAGTCGAGCGTGTCAACCAAATTCTTGAAGATATGCTCAGGGCTTGTGTGATCTCCTTCGGCATGAAGTGGGAGGATTGTCTTCCATATGCTGAATTCTCCTACAACAACAGTTTTCAAGCAAGTTTGGGCAAGGCCCCATTTGAAATTCTGTATGGCAGGAAGTGCCGTACCCCTCTCAATTGATCTGAAACCGGTGAACGTCAGCTTTTGGGTAATGACTTAATCATAGAGGCAGAGGAAATGTGCAAAGTCATTCGAGATAACCTCAAAGCAGCCCAATCCCGCCAGAAGAGCTACTATGATAGTAAGCACCGTGATTTGGCTTTCGAGATTGGAGATCATGTTTACCTCCGCGTCTCTCCTATGAAAGGTACTCGTCGCTTCGGTATCAAAGGGAAGCTTGCCCCCAGATACGTGGGACCTTTCAAGATCGTCAGCAAGTGAGGCGATCTCGCCTATCAACTCGAGCTTCCTTCAAACTTTGCAAATGTGCATGACGTGTTCCATGTCTCTCAGCTCCGAAAGTGCTTCAAGACTCCTGATCGCACCGTCAACTTCGAGGACATTGAGCTCCAAGCAGATCTCTCCTATCGTGAGCACCCCGTTGCTATTCTTGAAGAGACTGAACGCAAGACTTGCAACAAGTCAATCAAATTCCTCAAAGTCAAGTGGTCACACCATTCCGACCATCAAGCTACCTGGGAACACGAGGATCACCTCCGTTCTGAATACCCGGCGTTCTTTCAGTCCTAGATCTCGGGACGAGATCCTTTCGTAGTGGTGGAGTGTTGTAACACCCCGGATATGATTTACCTAATATGTACTCCAACTCTTGCCGTTTCCGGCCTTAAGTTATTTTATTTTCTCGGGTTCGGGTTTTTGTCTCCGTGTGTTGTTGTCGTTGTCGTGCATCTCATATCATGTCATCATGTGCATTGCATTTGCATACGTGTTCATCTCATGCATTCGAGCATTTTCCCCGTTGTCCGTTTTGCATTCCGGCGCTTCGTTCTCCTTCGATGGTCATTTCAACCTTTCTTTCGTGTGTGGGGATTAAACATTTCTAGATTGGACCGAGACTTGCCAAGTGGCCTTGGTTTACTACCGGTAGACCGCCTGTCAAGTTTCGTACCATTTGGACTTCGTTTGATGCTCCAACGGTTAACCGAGGGACCGAAAAGGCCTCGTGTGTGTTGCAGCCCAACACCCCTCCAATTTGGTCCAAAACCCTCTCCATCATCTAGAGCGTTCGATCACGATCGCGTGCCCGAAAACCGCACCTCATTTGGACACTCCTAGCTCCCTCTACCTCTATATAAAGACCACTCTCTCGAAATCCCGGATCCCCTCTTTCAAACCCTAGATCCACTCATCATCGCGCGCCGCCGGGCACAACTGCCACCGACGGACACGTCCGGATCCGCCCCGCCGCCGCCACGTGGCGCGCCCCCATTGGCTCGGCCGCATCTCCCCGCCGACCAGCCGCCGGCCCTCCCCGGCCCGGAGCGCCGCGCCGCCCCGCGCCCTCCTCCTTCCCCGCGCCCGGTGCCCGGCGCCGCCACGCGCCATTGCCGGCCTTGCCGCTCCGGCGAGGCACCGCCGCCCTGCAGCACCCCGACGCCGCCGGCCACCGCCTCCCCGAGGCCTCGCCGACCCGCCGCTGCCTCGACCTCGCCTCCCCTCGCCCGGATCCGGCTCCGGCGAGCTCCTCCGGCCGCTAGATGCTCCGGCCACCGCGCCCCCGTCGCCGGTGAACAGTTCCCGGCGAGCCTCGAAGTCCGCGCCTGGCTGGATCTAGATCTGAGAAATTGCCTCGGTTGACCTTTTTGCCCGAAACCCTAATTATTTGGCTATGTTCATCGCATCGTAACTCCGCATCCGTAGCTCCGTTTTGGACATATAGCATATCAAAATGTTCATCTCAGAGAGTACATCATTTCATCTCATTGCATCATTTTCATTTGAGTTCATATTGATGCCCGAAATGCTGTTAGAAGAATGCTATTTGAGATAATTGTCAGATCTGCTGCTCCAATTAGATATTTGTCATTTTTGCCATGATTATTGTGTGCATGATATGCCCCTGAGCTCTACATGTGTTTTGTTATATGTTTTGCCATCTATCCAGAGGTGCAACCCATGTATCTTTGTGATGTGTGTGGTGACTAGCACAAGCTTGCAAAGTGGTGCATTCGTTAATGTTGATTTCAGGGACTTAGCATTTCCACCAAGTCCTTGATCTGTTTATCTCATTATGCCATATGTTCATGTTGTTCCCTAGTGATCCGTGCCTCTTTTGAGGATGATCAGTAAGGATGTTTTGTTAATCTTATAGTGCTCTATCCATCCATGTCTTTGTTTGCAATTATGGAGCACCCTAGCTTGAGGCAATCGAGCTCTACTTTTGCTATTTCGTGAATCTGGGCAGATTGTCTACTTGTTAGCGATTTTGTCGAGGATGTTGTAGTTGATCCGTGCATGCTATGTTATTGTTCTTGCCATGTGTAGCTTGTATTTTGTGTATTCTTGATGGGTGTATGCTTAGATTGTCATGACTTGCTCTGTAGTGAGTGCATCGAGCTCGTAAACATGCCTACTTGATATCTGATTTTGCATGCTCCAGTTTTTCACTAAGTCTGAGAATTGATTATGTTTTTGCCATGAATGGATCCCTGCCAAGTATTTTGTTGCCATGTTTGGGTGCTGTAGCATGTTCATCTTGTTGCATTTAGATGGCTACTTGCTGTAAATCGCAGACCGGTGCCATATTTGAATCGCTTGCCATTTCCAAACCGTAACTCCGATTCTGGTGATCTTTATATCGTTTTCAAGCGATTTCATCTCACCTTTCCAGTGGCATGCTTGGATTTCCATGTTGAGGCCAGGTTCATTCATTCCTTGTCAAATCTTGCATATGCATCACATATCGCATTCCGCATAGCATACGATGTTTGCATCATGTTGTTTGAGTTTGCACGTGGTTGATTGTGTCCTTGTTTCTTGTTTGTCTTGTTTGGGTAGAGCCAGGAGATGAGTTTGCTAACGAGGAGCCTGTTGAGTTTTCTTTCGAGGATCCAGTCAACTCTGACAATTTTGCAGGCAAGATGATCATACCCTCAAAATCACTACTATCTTTGCTTTGCTAGATGCTCGCTCTTTTGCTATGCCTATGCTACGATGCCTACCACTTGCTTATCATGCCTCCCAAATTGCCATGTCAAACCTCTAACCCACCATGTCCTAGCAAACCGTTGATTGGCTATGTTACCGCTTTGCTCAGCCCCTCTTATAGCGTTGCTAGTTGCAGGTGAAGATTGGAGACCGTTCCTTGTTGGAACATTATTTACTTGTTGGGATATCATTATATTGCCATGTTATCTTAATGCATCTATATACTTGGTAAAGGGTGGAAGGCTCGGCCTCTCGCCTAGTGTTTTGTTCCACTCTTGCTGCCCTAGTTTCCGTCATATCGGTGTTATGTTCCCGGATTTTGCGTTCCTTACGCGGTTGGGTTATAATGGGAACCCCTTGATAGTTCGCCTTGATTAAAGCTTTTCCAGCAATGCCCAACCTTGGTTTTACCATTTGCCACCTAGCCTCTTTTTCCCTTGGGTTTCCGGAGCCCGAGGGTCATCTTATTTAACCCCCCCCCCGGGCCAGTGCTCCTCTGAGTATTGGTCCAAACTAGAGTCCTGTGCAGCGCCCCCTCGGGGAAACTCGAGGTTTGGTTTTAGCTGTATGGAGCGCTCATGTGAGTGTGCCCTGAGAACGAGATATGTGCAGCTCCTATCAGGATTTGTCGGCACATTCGGGCGGTGTTGCTGGATTTGTTTTAGCTTGTTGAAGTGTCTTGTAGAACCGGGATACCGAGTCTGATCGGAATGTCTCGGGAGGAGGTCTATTCCTTCGTTGACCGTGAGAGCTTGTCATGGGCTAAGTTCGGACTCCCCTGCGGGGATTTGAACTTTCGAAAGCCGTGCCCGCGGTTATGGGCAGATGGGAATTTGTTAATGTCCGGTTGTAGATAACTTGAACCTTAACTTAATTAAAATGAATCAACTGTGTGAGTTACCTTGATGGTCTCTTCTCGGCGGAGTCCGGGAAGTGAACACGGTATTGGAGTAATGCTTGCCGCAGGTTGCTCTCTAGTTATTCGTTCGCGCTTTGCCTTCTCTTCTCGCTCTCTTTTGCGAACAGGTTAGCCACCATATATGCTAGTCGCTTGCTGCAGCTCCACATATTTACCTTGGCTTTCCTATAAGCTTAAATAGTCTTGATCGCGAGGGTGCGAGATTGCTGAGTCCCTGTGGCTCACAGATTACTTCCAAACCAGATGCAGGGCCTGATGACTCTGTTCCAGATGACGCGCTAGAGCTCAAGTGGGAGTTCGACGAGGACTCGCGCCGTTACTATGTTTCTTTCCCTGATGATCAGTAGTGGTGCCCAGTTGGGGCGATCGGGACCATGTCGCATGTTGGGTCTATCTTTTATTTTGGTGCCGTAGTCGGGCCATGAGTGTTTGGATGATGTAATGCTATTTATGTACTTTGATTGATGTGGCGAGTGTAAGCCAACTATGTATCTCCCCTTTTATTATCTATATTACATGGGATGTTGTGAAGATTGCCTAACTTGCGACATTGCTTTCAATGCGGTTATGCCTCTAAGTCGTGCCTCGACACGTGGGAGATATAGCTGCATCGAGGGCGTTACATGATGGCAGTGAAGTTGTTGGTTAGATCGTTGTCGCGATGATGGCCCCGGCGGCGTTCCGGCGCCACCGGGAGAGAGGGGGGAGAGGCCCCCTTCTTCTACTTCTTCCTTAACCTCCCCCTAGATGGGAGAAGGGTTTCCCCTCTGGTCCATGGCCTCCATGGCGGTGGAGGGGCGAGAGCCCCTCTGAGATTGGATCTCTCACTCTGTTTTTTTTTCTATTTCTGCGCTCCCCGATTTTGCCCTTTCACCGTTTCTTAAATTCCCGAAGATCCGTAAGTTCGATTGGGCTGAAATTTTGACACGATTTTTATCCGGATATTTTCTTTCTTGAGGCGAAAGAAGGGAAACAACCTCCTTACGGAGTGTCCATGAGGGCCTAGGGTGCGCCCTACCCCCTGGGGCGCCCCCTCACCCTCGTGGGCCCCTCGGGCATCGTCTCACGTTGATTCCACCTCCCAAAATTCACATATATTCCAAAAAAATCTCGATAAGTTTTTATCACGTTTGGACTCTGTTTGATATGGATTTTCTACGAAACAAAAAAACACGCGACAAACAGGAACTGGCACTAGGCACTGGATCAATATGTTAGTCCCAAAAATAGTATAAAAAGTTGCCAAAAGTATGTAAAAGTTGTAGAATATTAGCATGGAACAATCAAAAATTATAGATACGACGAAGACGTATCAGCATCCCCAAGCTTAATTCTTGCTCGTCCTCGAGTAGGTAAATGATAAAAAAGATAATTTTTGATGTGGAATGCTGCCTAGCATAATCTTGATCATGTATTCTAATCATGGCATGAATATTAAGACACGAGTGATTCAAAGCAATAGTCTATCATTTGACATTAAGACAATAATACTTCAAGCATACTAATAAAGCAATCATGTCTTTTCAAAATAACATGGCCAAAGAAAGTTATCCCTACAAAATCATATGGTCTGGCTATGCTCCATCTTCATCACACAAAATATTCAAATCATGCACAACCCCAATGACAAGCCAAGCAATTATTTCATACTTTTGATGTTCTCAAACCTTTTCAACTTTCACGCAATACATGAGCGTGAGCCATGGATATAACACTATAGGTGGAATAGAATGTGATGATGGAGGTTGTGTGGAGAAGACAAAAAAGGGAGAAAGTCTCACATCGACGCGGCTAATCAATGGGCTATGGAGATTCCCATCAATTGATTTCAATGCGAGGAGTAGGGATTGCCATGCAATAGATGCACTAGAGCTATAAGTGTATGAAAGCTCAAACTGAAACTAAGTGGGTGTGCATCCAACTTGCTTGCTCATGAAGACCTAGGGCACTTGAGGAACCCCATCGTTGGAATATACAAGCCAAGTTCTATAATGAAAATTCCCACTAGTATATGAAAGTGATAACTCAAGAGACTCTCTATATGAAGAACATGGTGCTACTCTAAAGCACAAGTGTGGTAAAAGGATAGTAATATTGTCCCTTCTCTCTTTTCTCTCTTTTTTATTTTTTTATATTTTTTGTAGGCTTATTTGGCCTATCTCTCTCCTTTTTTTGGGGGGCTTCTCTGGCCACTTCTATTTTGATAACCTCACATGGGAAAATGTTCTAATAATGATGATCATCACACTTTTATTTACTTACAACTCAATATTACAACTCGATACTAGGACAAAGATATAACTCTATATGAATGCCTCCGACAGTGTGCCGAGATGTGCAATGATCTAGCATGGCAATGAAATCAAAAAACGGACAAGCCATGAGAAAATCATGCTAGCTATCTTAGGATCATGCAAAGCAATATGACAATAAATGATCAAGTCATGTATATGACGATGATGGAAGTTGCATGGCAATATATCTCAGAATGGCTATGGAAATGCCATGATAGGTAGGTATGGTGGCTATTTTGAGGAAGATATAAGGAGGCTTATGTGTGATAGAGCGTATCATATCACGGGGTTTGGATGCACCGGCGAAGTTTGCATCGACTCTCAAGGTGAGAATGGGCAATGCACGGTACCGAAGAGGCTAGCAATGATAGAAGGGTGAGAGTGCGTATAATCCATGGACTCAACATTAGTCATAAAGAACTCACATACTTATTGCAAAGATCTATTAGTCATCGAAACAAAGTACTACACACATGCTCCTAGGGGGATAGATTGGTAGGAAAAGACCATCGCTCATCCCCGACCGCCACTCATAAGGAAGACAATCAATAAATACCTCATGCTCCAACTTTGTATCATAAGGTTCACCATATGTGCATGCTACGAGAATCACAAACTTCAACACAAGTATTTCTACAATCCACAACTACCCACTAGCATGACTCTAATATCACCATCTTTATATCGCAAAACTATTGCAAGGAATCAAACATATCATATTCAGTGATCTACAAGTTTTATGTAGGATTTAATGACTAACCATGTGAATGACCAATTCCTGTCATCTCTTAAATAGATATAAGTGAAGCAAGAGAGTTTAATTCTTTCTACAAAAGATATGCCCATGCTCTAACAAAGATAAGTGAAGCAAAAGAGCACTCTACAAATGTCGGTTTTCTATGTGTAGGGAAACATGCAATCCAAACTTCAAATGATATATGTGATGCACATGAAGCATTCTATAAAGCCATACTCAAAATATATAAGTGAAGTGCAATGAGCATTCTATAAATCAACCATGGACTATCTCATACCAGCATGGTGCATCAAAGAAAAGTGAAAACTGAATGCAAAAGACGCTCCAAGATTTGCACATATCACATTAACGAAACGAAACCGAAAACATACCGATACTTGTTGAAGAAAGATGGGATGCCTTTCGGGGCATCCCCAAGCTTAGACGCTTGAGTCTCCTTGAATATTTACTTGGGGTGCCATGGGCATCCCCAAGCTTGAGCTCTTGCCTCTCATCCTTCTCCTCATATTGAGACCTCCTCGATCCTTGATCACTTCATCTGCACAAAACTCAACAGAAAGTTCGGTAAGATCCGTTAGTATAATAAAGCAAATCACTACCCTAAGTACTATTGTAAACCAATTCATATTTTGTTTTTGCATTGTAGCTACTATAATATAACTTTTCCATGGCTTAGGGGCAGTTTGGTCGGAGTCTTGACAAAAGATTGCCTGGCCTGGAGCCTCCCCGGGATTTGTCTGGTTGGCGTTTGTTTGCTGCCCTAGACAAGTATACAGTAGCCTGGCCTAGACGCACCGTCATCTTCATTAGCCTAGCTTGACACCCGGCAACTTAGTTGGCCTGGGCCAGGCCTCCCTTTTCTCGCGCCTGGGGGCTGTCTGGACTGCTAATCCATTGAATTAGTATTGGATCTGACGTTTTGTATTGTGAACTACTACATCTTTGTCTGTCTTTCATGTGCTCTCTCAGACCCAGGCTCATGGCCTCAAACCAAAAAATGCACCTTCACGCATGCCTGATCAGGCAGAAAACGGGCTACACTCCAGGCTACTTCTAGGCACTACTTTTTACCAGGCACGCAACTATGGACGCGAAGCAAACTGCCTCTTAATCCACTGATAGAAATCGATAGTTTCATCAAAACAAGCAAAGAATGCATCAAAAACAGAATCTGTCTTAAACAGGACAGTCTGTAGTAATCTAAACATTCACCATACTTCTGGTACTCCAAACATTCTAAAAAATAGGAAAAATAAACAAAATGTAAAGAAAGACAGTGCAAAAATTTTAAGAACCATTTGAGGTTCCAGTAAAAAAATGTAAAATCGCGCACTACAGCCAAAGTTTCTGTTTTGCGCCGCACAAACCAACAAGTGAAAGTGCAACTATCCCTAGGTGGTTTTGGTAATTCATAACAACATATATCTCATTGAGCTAATGCTATTCCAAGATGATTATTTTAGGAAAGCTCAATGATTGGCATGGCATGGATGTGAAAGTGGAACCCTCAGAATGCTAAGGACAAAGGATTGGCTCAAGCTCAAAAGCTCACGACTCTTCATTTTATATTTTAGTGATCCAAGATCACATTGAGTCTTTAGGAAAAGCCAATACTATCAAGGAGGGATGAGGTGTTGCTTAATGAGCCTCTTGCTTCATGTGCTTAATGATATGCTCCAAAATCCTCAGCTACTTTCCCATATCCACAAATGACCTAAACCCTAAGCCAAACTCGGTCATACCGATTCTTTCTATCCGGCGCCACCGAGTTTCACTTGTCATAAGCCACTGTCAAACCCTAGCAATTCGGTCCTACTGATAGGGATCTCGGTCTCACCGAGATGGGGTTGCAAACTCTCTATTTCCCTTTCGTAACTTTTCGGTCTCACCGAAAGAGCGAATCGGTCCCACTGAGATTGCAATGTAAACTCTGTGTTTCCCTTTTGTAACTTTTCGGTCTCACCGAAAGAGCAAATCGGTCCCACCGAGTTTGCCTGACCAACTCTCTGGTTAGCTAATTACCAAAATCGGTCTCACCGAGTTTGTGTAATCGGTCTCACCGAGATTACGTTATGCCCAAACCCTAACAGAATTGGTCCTACCGAGTTGCATGTCAGTCCCACCGAAAATCTCTAACGGTCACTAGGTTTACCTTTTCGGTCTGACCGAGTTTATTGATTCGGTCCCATCGAGATTGGTAGATTGTGTGTAACGGTTGGATTTTGTGTGGAGACTATATAAACCCCTCCACCTCCTCTTCATTCGGGGAGAGAGCCATCAGAACACATACACCATTCCAACTCATATGTTCTGAGAGAGAACCACCTACTCATGTGTTGAGACCAAGACATTCCATTCCTACCATATGAATCTTGATCTCTAGCCTTCCCAAGTTGCTTTCCACTCAAACCTTCTTTCCACTAGATCCAAATCCTATGAGAGAGAGTTGAGTGTTGGGGAGACTATCATTTGAAGCACAAGAGCAAGGAGTTCATCATCAACACACCATTTGTTACTTCTTGGAGAGTGGTGTCTCCTAGATTGGCTAGGTGTCACTTGGGAGCCTCCGACAAGATTGTGGAGTTGAACCAAGGAGTTTGTAAAGGCAAGGAGATCGCCTACTTCGTGAAGATCTACCGCTAGTGAGGCAAGTCCTTCGTGGGCGATGGCCATGGTGGGATAGACAAGGTTGCTACTTCGTGGACCCTTCGTGGGTGGAGCCCTCCGTGGACTCGCGCGACCGTAACCCTTCGTGGGTTAAAGTCTCCATCAACGTGGATGTAGGATAGCACCACCTATCCGAACCACGGGAAAAACATCCGTGTCTCCAATTGCATTTGAATTCTCCAAACCCTTCCCTTTACATTCTTGCAAGTTGGATGCTTTACTTTCCGCTGCCAATATACTCTTTGCATGCTTGCTTGAATTGTGTGATGATTGCTTGACTTGTCCTAAAATAGCTAAAATCTGCCAAGAACTAAAATTGGGAAAAGGTTAAGTTTTTATTTGGTCAAGTAGTCTAATCATCCCCCCCTCCCTCTAGACATACTTTCGATCCTACAAGTGGTATCAGAGCCTTGGTCTCCATTTGCTTTGATCTCCATAGCTTTTGGTGGTCATAGCCTTGGTTTCACAACCTAGGAGAGTATGGCATCTAGCGAGGGAAATTATCACCATAGAGGTCCTTACTTTGATGGTACTAATTTTGCTAGTTGGAAGCATAAAATGAAAATGCATATTCTTGGACATAACCCCGCCGTTTAGGCTATTGTGTGTGTTGGTTTGCAAGGTGACTTCTTGATGGGAAAGAACCAAACCGTGAAGCTACCGTGGATGAGTTGAAGATGTTGCAATACAATGCTCAAGCTTGTGATATTCTCTTCAACGGATTATGCCCCGAAGAATTCAACAAAATCAGCGGTCTTGAGAATGCAAAGGAAATTTGGGACACTTTGATTGATATGCACGAAGGTACCGACTCCGTCAAGGAATCCAAGTTGGATGTGCTTCAAAGTCAACTTGACAAGTTCAAAATGAAGGATGGTGAAGGTGTTGCTGAAATGTACTCTAGGCTTGCTCCCATCACAAATGAGATTGCCGGCTTAGGAAGTGAAGAGATGACCGATAGATTCATCATCAAGAAGATTCTAAGAGCCTTGGATGGAAAATGTGATACCGTGTGCACATTGATCCAAATGATGCCCAATTACAAAGATCTCAAGCCAACGGAAGTGATTGGAAGAATTGTTGCTCATGAGATGTCACTTAAGGATAAAGAGGAACTTCACAACAAATCAAGTGGTGCCTACAAAGCCTCATGTGAAGCCCCTACATCATCAAGTGAGAAACAAAACTTCAACGAAGAATTGAGCTTAATGGTGAAGAACTTCAACAAGTTCTACAAGAGTAGAAACAAAGATAGAAGCTTCAAGTCAAGGTCCTACAATGACAAAAGATCTTCTAGTCGAGAGCAAAACTGCTACAATTGTGGAAGACCCGGACACTATTCCAATGAGTGTACGGCTCCCTACAAGAGAAGAGAAGATTCTCCAAAAAGAAGAAGCAAAGATTCACCACCAAGAGAGAGAAGGAGTAGAGATGATCGTTATGAACGAAGATACTCACGGAGAAGCAAGGATTCGGAAAGGAAGGAAAAATCATCAAGGAGCTACACAAAACGAAGACATCAAGCTCATGTTGGTGAATGGGTATCCGGCTCCGACTCCGACGGCCACTCCGAGAAAAGTTATCACTCCGACTCCGAAGATACTCAAGATGAAGGTGTTGCCGGTCTAGCACTTGTGTCATCCAACTCCTACGACATATTTGATTCACCAAATGAAGGAATTGGAAGATGCTTCATGGCCAAAGGTCCTAAGGTAACACACCCCGAGTATGTTGATTTTAATAGTGATGAAGATGACTTGTTAGGTGATGATCATTTACTTGTTGACAACTCTAGTGATGAATACTATGATGAAACGTCAATTAATCATGCTAATCAAGATAAAATGAATGACAATGATAAGGAGAAGATTGAGGCTCTAACTAAAGAACTAAACACTCTTAAGTTAGCTCATGAAACTATCTTCGAAGATCATCGAGAACTTTTAAGAGCTCATGAGAAGTTACGCTTTGAAAAGCTCAATCTTGAGCAAGAGCATGAGTTTTTAAAGGCAATCAATGATGATCTCTGCAAGAAAAGTTCTTCTTACATTGCCAAGCGTTTACTCTTATCCACTTACATGCCTCAAGTCAAGTCTAGTAACAAGAACAAGAAAGATTTTTCCTCTAGTAGTAACAATGATCATGCTAAATCCAATGTTGTTGCTTCTAGTAGTTCTCTTGATTCCACTAATGATTCTCTTAGACAAGTTACACTTGAGCAAGAAAATAGCTTATTGAAGGGAATTATAGAGAAAGGAGTGTACAAAAGCCTTGCCGAGAGTAAGCAATTCGAGGAAATTGTGCGCAAGCAAGGAATGCACCGGAAGAATCAAGGTGTTGGTTTTGAACGAAAGTTCAATGCCAATGGAGTTGAGTGGGAAGAAGATCAATACCCCAAGACAAAGTTTGTTCCTCAACAAGAGAAGTATGATACTTCCTTCAAGGGGACACAAGCTCAAGATGATCTTCCACCACAAGACTACAAGCAAAAAGGCAAGGACAAGCTTCAAGAGGAAATTGATGCATTTGAAGAAGCTCCTAAGACCTTAGTCAAGTGGATTCCCAAGACTACTTCAAGTTCCACTTCATCAAGTACAACTACAACTCCAAGGATTCCCATCAAGATGATGTGGATCCAAAAGAAGAAGAACTAGAGAGTTCTTGAGGGTGACTCCGCCAACATACTTCACTCTTATCATTTTGGCAAGAACAAGTGCAATCAACTTCCACATCTGGCACTAGTTCAAGGAGTCACAAACCCTCTTGTTGGTAAGACAAGGGACAAGGTAACCTAAAAGTTTTCATGGACATCATCTTGTGTGTGCATCACTCTATGTCTATGGATATCCTTGTTTGTTCCTTGTGGGACTAACCCATGTAGGTATTGAAAGTGCAATTCACTCAAATGGGTAGCTCCAAGTGATCTACATCAACATTGAGCATCCACATCTTCAACATCTACATGAAGTCATCATCGACAAAACCCAAGGTTAGTTCATCCCTCTTAGGGGGGATATCACATCTAGGGGGAGCTTTACTCTAAGACTTGAGCTAAAGCAACTCTAAAGATGTGAACACAACAATGCTTTATGTAAAAGTGGTAACCCCACTTGAGCTCAAACAATGAGTATGACCTATGATCAAGTGTTCTCACTTGACTCCTAAGTCAATATACTCATATATAGATGACCTAGTCATCGCAAATTGCTTGATAGATGCTAGAATTGGTTGTGCATGCTTTGTCACATATTTCATTTGCCATCTTATTGTGTGAGCATGTTGGTTGCATATTTTACTCATTCGAGGGCATCCACTTGTTGTTTTGATTGTTTGGCTTTATTTCCTTTTGCCAAGTGGATGGTCAAGAATGCCTAAGAACCTCCTCTAGCTATCTATGCTTTTCTCGTCTCAAACTCTATTCATGCTGCATCACAAAATTTGATCAAGTCAGATTCGAACCACTCTGTGTGAGGAGCGCTCGGAGTCCCCGATTCGTCATAGACTTAAACTTCCAAAACCTCTTTGTGATTCTCGGTCTGACCGATTCCCCACTTTCGGTCCTACCGAGATCATTAAGTTGATCTAGGTTTTCGATCTCGGTGCAACCAATTTGAACTTTTCAGTCACACCGAGTTGCAGTAACTGCTCGCAGTTATGCATCTCGGTGCCACCGAGTTGTTCCACTCGGTCACACCGACAGGGTCGGGCTATATATAGTCACGGGCAAAAATTTCGAAATTTCTCCGAACCCCTTCGCCCGCGCGATAGCCTGCTCTGCCAACTTGGTCTCCGGATCGTCTCCTCGCTGCCAGCCGCCTCCAGTCGCTGGTCTCTGTCGCCGTCAACGGGAATTCTACCCCGCTGTTGCCGCCGTAGCGAGTCTCCGCCGAACTAGGGTATGGACTCGATCTTTGTGCTATTCTCCAATCCGATTCCTAGCACATTGTGATCATCATGATTCTTGCCATGTTTGATAAACTCCTATCCAGTCAATGAACTCGTAGATTAGGTTTAATTCGAAAATTTTAGGGTTAGGTTTCCGCCGAAACCATCTCGGACCCACCGAGTTGAAAAACTCGGTCTCACCGATTTGGCTTATGCCATTGCACAAGTGAGACTCGGTCTGACCGAGAATTACTTATCGGTGTGACCGATTTTGGAACTCTGTGAAACCCTAGTAGTCTCGGTGCCACCGAACTGTGACTCGGTCTGACCAAGTTCACTAGTTTAGGTTCCAAAACTGCTTCGGTATCACCGAGTTTAGAAATCGGTAGATCCGAGATGCTTTCAGTGGGAAACTAAAACTAAGTTTTTGAATTATTCTTTTGCAAAAATCTCTGCATTTTGTGATGCTCATCCACTCTATCTCATCTATAAGCTATTCACATGGTCAGCAGTCAGAGTTTGCATCATGTCAGACCATAGTGATAGCCAGAACATGTCAGAACAGCAAGTGCAGATGAGTGAGGGCACTAGTCCCTCAAGTTCCTCAGATGATGGCAGCAGGAGCACCCCTAGCAATCTGCCTAAAGCTGCCACGAGACAGAGAAAGAAGAGAACCTCAGATTCAGAAAGATGAGGATTATGTGGCAGAAGAGGAAGCAACCTCCAAGAGAGTTGAGCCAGCACAGGGTATAAAGCCAGGGTTGAAGTTCAAAAGGCCAGCAGGCAGGCAGCCTATGTCAAAGGCTAGAGCTTCAACTGAGAAGCCCACTCCCATAGAGCCAGTAGCTGATGAGGGCAAGAAGAGGAAAGAAAGGGTGAAGAAAACTGTAGCCAGAGTGCTTGGCAAAGCTTCCATCATGGAAGATGAGGAGGAAGAAGAAGAGGTAGCTGCACCAGCACCAAAGGCACCCAAGCTGATGGGTGATGCCATAAGATCAGGGGCAGCTACTTCCAAGGCCAAGCCAGCTCCAAAGCCCAAGCCAAAGAGGAATACAAGAAGCATCCCAGCTGCTGAGAAGAACAAGGCCCCAGTGCCTGAAGCTGCAGAAGAAGAGGAAGAGAATGTCCTTAGAAAGCTCAAGCCCAAGATCCCAGACCACAACGATGCTCATCCTGTGGCTGAGGATATGAAACTTAGGAGAGATTCAGGGCTCCGGAAGTGGAGAGAAGCAGACCCGTATGCTTCCAGGAGAAGGACTGCAGTTGACTACAGGTTTCACACCAAGGAGCAGCAAGATTTCTGTGAGATAGTGCTGCTAGACAAGAAGCCCATTGTCTGTGACATGAGATGGGTCGATTGGCAATACATCAAGGATAACGAAGAGTACTACCCTGGAGTGCAGGACAGCTTCAAGGCGTGTGGAGTAGAGGACTTTGTCGGGCAGAAGCTCACAAAGTGGAACGAGGAACTCATCATGCAGTTCTACTCCACAGCCCATTTTTATCCAGATGGTAGGATAATTTGGATGTCAGAGGGTACGAGGTACCAGTCTACAGTTGCTGAATGGGCTCAGCTGATAAATGCCCTAGAGGAGCAAGCAGATGACTTGGACGTTTATGCCAAGAAGAAGATGGACCACAACTCTAGGTCCAACATGTACAAGGAGATTCCAAATGAAGCACTTGACACTTTCAAGTTTGGCTCAGTACACTATCTTCTGTCAGGACTGCCAACTATCAATTGGATACTAAGGCACACCTTATTGCCCAAGTCTGGAGATCACAAGATGATCAGAGGCCACGCGATCAACTTGCTTCATATCTTTGATGTGCCTCAGAAATTCAAGGTGATGAGCCTAATGGTAGAGACCATTAAGAGGATAGCAGCAGACCAGAAGAGGAGCTGTGGATATGCCCCACAGATTCAGGAGCTCATCAACTCCAAGATGGGCACGGGCATATACCTGTTGGACAAGGAACACCTGCCTATCCATCCGGACTTTGAAGATAATCAAGTGGTCATGACTGAGAATGAGCCATCATCTGCCCAAGCACAAGACAAGAAGGAGAAGGCTAGGAAGGAGAAAGCTGCCAAGATGCCTACTGAAGAGGAGGCATATGAATATTTCCTGAAAACCAAACAAGAGCAGCTTGGTTACTTGATTGCATCCACCCTGCGGATTGAGCAAGGACTAGCCACCCTAACTCAAAACCAGGCAAGCTTAGAGAGGATCATGGAACAAAAGTTCTATGACTTGGATGTCAAAGTGATAGAGATTCGGTCTGCAGTGGAGCAGCTCCAGGATGACATGTAGGAGAGGAGAGGCAAGACTACAACTGATGCCTTTGCCAGAGTGCCCCGAGCTTCGAGGTCGTCTGCAGTGCCAGTTCCTGACACAAGAGCAACCGCCTCAGCTCCAGCCGCAGCATCAGCTCCAACTCCAGCATCTACTTCAGCTCCAGCGTCTACTTCAGCATCTACGGAAACCTTCGTCCATGGAGTGATCCGGACTCCACCACCACCTGAAGATCAAGCCTGAGTGTCGACTTAGCACTATGCATTTTCTAGGAAATTTTTGGTAACTTGTTGCCAAAGGGGGAGAAAATGTATAGATCATAGGCTTCGAGAGAGAGTGTTGCTTTTATTCTCTCTTGTTTTATTTGCTGGTTTTTCGAACTTCGTTTGCTTTTGTGTGAGATACTACGTCATTATCTGTGAGACATCAATGATCATATGTTTGATCATAAGCTACACTTAATGTTTGCTTAATACTATTATCCTATCTATCTTATGAGATCATTCACTATTCTTGGTGATGAGTGCATGTATTTCATTCTTATCATTTTAAGCGCTCCACCAAGATGTATGTGACATGGAAGAGTAACCCATGACTCTAACTCTTTGTGCATTTGCAGTCCAAAGCAAATTTTAAATATGCACAAATTTAGGGGGAGCTCTTAGTTATCACATACTTCTCAAAGCGATGATATATTTCATGCTTATTATCTTTTGTCGAAGCTTTGATCTATATGTTGTCATCAATTATCAAAAAGGGGGAGATTGAAAGTGCAACTATCCCTAGGTGGTTTTGGTAATTCATAAAAACATATAGCTCATTGAGCTAATGCTATTCCAAGATGATTATTTCAGGAAAGCTGAATGATTGGCATGGCATGGATGTGAAAGTGGAACCCTCAAAATGCTAAGGACAAAGGATTAGCTCAAGCTCAAAAGCTCAAGACTCTTCATTTTATATTTTAGTGATCCAAGATCACATTGAGTCTTTAGGAAAAGCCAATACTATCAAGGAGGGATGAGGTGTTGCTTAATGAGCCTCTTGCTTCATGTGCTTAATGATATGCTCCAAAATCCTCAGCTACTTTCCCATATCCTCAAATGACCTAAACACTAAGCCAAACTCGGTCATACCGATTCTTTCTATCCGGCGCCACCGAGTTTCACTTGTCATAAGCCACTGCCAAACCCTAGCAATTCGGTCCTACCGATAGGGATCTCGGTCTCACCGAGATGGGGTTGCAAACTCTCTGTTTCCCTTTCGTAACTTTTCGGTCTCACTGAAAGAGCGAATCGGTCCCACCGAGATTGCAATGTAAACTCTGTGTTTCCCTTTTGTAACTTTTCGGTCTCACCGAAAGAGCAAATCAGCCCCACTGAGTTTGCCTGACCAACTCTCTGGTTAGCTAATTACCAAAATCGGTCTCGCCGAGTTTGTGTAATCGGTCTCACCGAGATTACGTTATGCCCAAACCCTAACAGAATCGGTCCTACCGAGTTGCATGTCAGTCCCACCGAAAATCTCTAACGGTCACTAGGTTTACCTTTTCGGTCTGACCGAGTTTATTGATTCGGTCCCACCGAGATTGGTAGATTGTGTGTAACGGTTGGATTTTGTGTGGAGGCTATATAAACCCCTCCACCTCCTCTTCATTCGGGGAGAGAGCCATCAGAACACATACACCATTCCAACTCATATGTTCTGAGAGAGAACCACCTACTCATGTGTTGAGACCAAGACATTCCATTCCTACCATATGAATCTTGATCTCTAGCCTTCCCAAGTTGCTTTCCACTCAAACCTTCTTTCCACTAGATCCAAATCCTATGAGAGAGAGTTGAGTGTTGGGGAGACTATCATTTGAAGCACAAGAGCAAGGAGTTCATCATCAACACACCATTTGTTACTTCTTGGAGAGTGGTGTCTCCTAGATTGGCTAGGTGTCACTTGGGAGCCTCCAACAAGATTGTGGAGTTGAACCAAGGAGTTTGTAAGGGCAAGGAGATCGCCTACTTCGTGAAGATCTACCGCTAGTGAGGCAAGTCCTTCGTGGGCGATGGCCATGGTGGGATAGACAAGGTTGCTACTTCGTGGACCCTTCGTGGGTGGAGCCCTCCATGGACTCGCGCGACCGTTACCCTTCGTGGGTTGAAGTCTCCGTCAACGTGGATGTAGGATAGCACCACCTATCCGAACCACGGGAAAAACATCCGTGTCTCCAATTGCATTTGAATTCTCCAAACCCTTCCCTTTACATTCTTGCAAGTTGCATGCTTTACTTTCTGCTGCCAATATACTCTTTGCATGCATGCTTGAATTGTGTGATGATTGCTTGACTTGTCCTAAAATAGCTAAAATCTGCCAAGAACTAAAATTGGGAAAAGGTTAAATTTTTATTTGGTCAAGTAGTCTAATCACCCCCCCCCCCCCCCCGCTCTAGACATACTTTCGATCCTACAACAAGCAATGTAAACATCCTGAAGGCAAATCTTTGCACATTATTTTTATAATACAATGGAATTATACAAGGGGATAATTATTTTTGTTGAAAAGTTTCTGTAATCAAGATTCACAAAGTTTCCGTGAGCATGAACAAAGTTCAAGGAGCTCCCTCACTTCAACAGTGCTTGTTTCTCTCACTTTCACTTTCCTTTTTGAAAAGTTTTGGGTTCCCCTCTTTATTTTTTTTGTCTAAACTCTATAAAAGCACTCAACGGAAATAAATGACTCTCTAAACTTCTGGGTTGTCTCCCTGGCAGCGCTTTCTTTAAAGCCTTTAAGCTAGGCATAAGGTGCTCAAGTAATGAATCCACCCGGATCCCAAGGTATATCAAAGCCAATTTGAATTAGAAATGATTTGGCATTTAGTAGTGAGCACAAAGCAACATATATCAAGTAATGACGAAGTCTAACTCTCCTCCTATGCATCGGCATGTGATACAAGAACAATTCATGCACATCAAGTAAGGGCCAATGCATAGCATAAGAAGTTTCTTGCAATTTTATCGTGTTGGAAACATAGAGAGGCGGATATGTAGTTCCTCTCTCATAATAATTGCAAGTAGGAACAGCAAGCACATGCATATATTATTCATCAAAATTATCATGTGCAACGGTAAAAGGCCACCCATCAATATAATCCTTAATAAGTGCAAACTTCTCCGATATAGTGTAGTTTGGAGAATTCAAAAAGATAATAGGACTATCATGTGTGGGTGCATTAACAAAAATTACATGTTTAACATAAGGAACAATAGCAAGTTCATCTCCATAAGCATAATTCATATTGGCATCTTGGCCACAACAATAGCAAGCATCAAGTTCATCAAAAAGGGATATTTCAAACGAATCAACGGGATCATAGCAATTATCATGGCATTCATCCTTCGGTAAGAATGAAGGGACATTAAATAATGTATGAGTTGGAGAGTTATTCTCATTAGAAGGTGGGCACGGGTAGCTAATCCAATCTTCCTCCTTTTGTTCTTCGCTCTCCTCATCATCTTTTTCATGCAATGAGTTCACAGTTTCATCAATTTCTTCTTCCATAGACTCCTACAAAATATTAGTCTCTTGTCGGACAGTGGAGACTTTCTCAATAAATTCATCAATATCATAATTGTATTTATATTTCTCATAGCAATATTTAAGGATAGCTAAATTTTCAGGTCTATAAATTAAATCATCAAAATCTTCAAACTCTTTAAACAAAGATTCAATTTCACAAGCACCCTTAAAAGCAACAAATTCTTCTATTCGCTCCACATCATAGTAATCATATATACCATTAGCATAAGAAGCTAAGGTTTCATTATCATTAAATTTGCATGAAAAGGGGAGGTGTGGAGCCTTCATCCTAGAGCAACAAGTATAATCATATCTCAAGCATTGTTGCCGAGCATACCAATGCAACATATGAATTTGATCCCATAATAGTTTCCCTTTTTGAGTCAAGCGATAATCCCTAAAGTATTCACGTTAATCCAATGTGTCTCCCATTATATAATTGAATGGGGTTTTCCCAGGATTATTAAAGTAGTGCATAGTATCTTTCACATAATGAGCATCAAGGGTTTTAGGAGGTTCGCCATCTCCATGAGTAGCAAGTAAACCTATTTTTTCGGTATTTCGTGTTCCATATCCATAACTAAACATAGAGAACAACTTAGAACAGCAAATAAAATCCACTTAGTGATAAAGCAAACAAGCACACACGAGAAAATTCACCCCACGCTATTGCTCCCCGGCAACGGCACCAGAAAAAGGTCTTGATAACCCACAAGTATAGGGGATCCATTGTAGCCTCTTTCGATAAGTAAGAGTGTCGAACCCAACGAGGAGCTAAAGGTAGAACAAGTATTCCCTCAAGTTCTATTGACCAGCGATACGATTCTATGCACGCTTAATGTTTGCCTTACCTAGAACAAGTATGAAACTAGAAGTACTTTGTAGGTGTTGTTGGATAGGTTTGCAAGATAATAAAGAGCACGTAAATAAAAGCTAGGGGCTGTTTAGATAAAGACACAACTAAATTAGTTTCAGTAGAGAGATTTTTGTCACGAGAAAGTTATTTGTCCCTAGACAATCAATAACTAGACCGGTAATCATTATTGCAATTATATTTGAGGGAGAGGCATAAGCTAACACACTTTCTATTCTTGGATTATATGCACTTATGATTGGAACTTTAGCAAGCATCCGCAACTAATAAAGATCATTAAGGTAAAACCCAACCATAGCATTATAAGGCATCAAGTCCTCTTTACTCCCATACGCAAACAACCTATTTACTCGGGTCTGTGCTTCTGTCACTCAGGCCACCCACCATAAGCAAATCATGAACATATTGCAAATCCTACATCGGGGATCCCTCGTGCTTGTGTGACACGGAGAGCACCATAGGACATCACCAATAATAAAAAATGCAACTCAAACCAATCATGATCATCAATTAACCCATAGGACAAAACGGATCTACTCAAACATCATAGGATAGCCATACATCATTGGGAAATAATATATAGCGTTGAGCACCATGTTTAAGTAGAGATTACAGCGGCTAAAAGAGGGGTTACACCACTGCATAGAGGGGGGAAGAGTTGGTGATGACGGCGGTGAAGTTGTTGATGTAGATAGTTGTCGCGATGATGACCTCGGCGGCATTCCGGCGCCACCGGGAGAGAGGGGGAGAGAGCCCCCCTTCTTCTTCTTCTTCTTCTTCATTGACCTTCCCCCTAGATGGGAGAAGGGTTTCCCCTCTGGTACATGGCCTCCATGGCGGCAGAGGGGCGACAGCCCCTCTGAGATTGGATCTCTCTGTTTTTTCTGTTTCTACGCTCCCCAATTCCGCCCTTTCACTGTTTCTTAAATTCCCGGAGATCCGTAACTCCGATTGGGCTAAAATTTTGACACGATTTTTATCCAGATATTGGCTTTCTTGTGGCAAGAGAAGGGGACCAACTGCCTTACGGAGTGGCCACGAGGGCCTAGGGCGCGCCCCTCACCCTCATGGGCCCCTCAGGCATCATCTCGCGTTGATTCCACTTCCCAAAGTTCACATATATTCCAAAAAAATCTCCGTAAGTTTTTATCCCGTTTGGACTCTGTTTGATATGGATTTTCTGCAAAACAAAAAACATGCAACAAATAGGAACTGGCACTGGGCACTGGATCAATATGTTAGTCCCAAAAATAGTATAAAAAGTTGCCAAAAGTATGTAAAAGTTGTAGAATTTTGGCATGGAACAATCAAAAATTATAGATACGACAGAGTCGTACCAGGCGCGACCTTGCCGAAATCAACCAGATAGTAGTAGTAAATCCTTGGAACAACACGGAGATAACCTTCACTGCTGATGACAAGCCAAGGGCCAGATCTGTTCGAGCACCAGCCGCTTTGGTCTTAAACCCAATAGTAGATGGCTTTCGGCTCACAAAAGTACTCATGGACGATGGCAGCGGATTAAACCTCATCTACGAAGACAGACTCCAATAAATGCAGGTGGACAAAAGTCGCATTGAGCAAAGCGGCACCACCTTCCGAGGCATCATTCCAGTCGAGAAGCAATAAGCTCGGTGAGGATCAAACTCAACGTCGTATTCGGCACGCCGGAAAACTATAGGTCCGAAGAGTTGCTCTTCCACGTGGCACCTTTCCACAGCGGATATCATGCCCTGCTAGGGCGAGAAGCATTCACCCGCTTTCAAGCTATACCCCATTACGGGTAGATGAAGCTCAAAATGTCAGGGCCCAACGGAGTTATCACTATCACCAGTGATCCAGATATAGCACTCTGCGCCGAAAACAAAACTGCATCACTAGCCCTCAAGGCGCTATCCGAGGCCCTGGTGGCCGAGGAACTGACTGATCTGCGCTCTACAGTGGACAAGGATGATGTAATCCTCGACAAGAGGTACAAATCCACTTCCTTCAAACCGGCGGACGAAATAGTCAAATTTCAAGTGCACCCAACGGAACCTAATAAAACTGCAGCCATTGGAGCACAGGAATCCCACGCAGACTGGCCGAACACAGCCTCAATAAAATAAAGGGCTTTAAACCAGTCAAGCAAATGCTGTGGCACTTTTCCGAACCCAAGCGACAAGCCATGGGGGAAGAGCTAGCCAAACTACTTGAAGCCGGATTCATTAGAGAGATCAAACACCTGGACTGGCTAGCAAACCTGGTCATGGTGCCAAAAAAGGATAAGTCCTGGCACCTCTGTGTCGATTTCAAAGACCTAAACAAGGCTTGCCCTAAGGACCCCTTCCCACTGCCCCACATTGACCAAATCATTGATGCAACCGCAGGGCACGACTCACTGTGCTTCCTCGACGCATACTCCAGATACCACCAAACTAAGATGAATAAATCCGATCAGGCTGCGACGACATTCATGCTATCTCTTGAGCACTGCATTGGTTTTCCCCGAAGAGGAAGGGATGATGCAGCAAAGTAGCGTAAGTATTTCCCTTAGTTTTTGAGAACCAAGGTATCAATCCAGTAGGAGGCTATGTGCCAGTCCCTCGCACATGCACAAAACAAATAAATCCTCACAACCAACGCGATAAGGGGTTGTCAATCCCTACACGGCCACTTGTGAGAGTGAGATCTGATAGATATGATAAGATAATATTTTTGGTATTTTTGTGATAAAGATGCAAAGTAAAGTAAAAGCAAGGTAAGAAGAAAAGGAAATAACTAAGTAGTAGGAGATTAATATGATGAAGATAGACCCGGGGGCCATAGGTTTCACTAGTGGCTTCTCTCGAGAGCATAAGTATTCTACGGTGGGTGAACAAATTACTGTTGAGCAATTGACAGAGTTGAGCATGGTTATGAGAATATCTAGGCATGATCATGTATATAGGCATCACGTCCGAGACAAGTAGACCGACTCCTGCCTGCATCTACTACTATTACTCCATTCATCGACCGCTATCCAGCATGCATCCAGAGTATTAAGTTAAAAACAGAGTAGCGCCTTAAGCAAGATGACATGATGTAGAGGGATAAACTCATGCAATATGATGAAAACCCCATCTTTTTATCCTCGATGGCAACAATACAATACGTGCCTTGCTGCCCCTACTGTCACTGGGAAAGGACATCGCAAGATTGAACCCAAAGCTAAGCACTTCTCCCATTGCAAGAAAGATCAATCTAGTAGGCCAAACCAAACTGATAATTCGAAGAGACTTGCAAAGATAACCAATCATACATAAAAGAATTAAGAGAAGATTCAAATATTGTTCATAGATAGACTTGATCATAAACCCACAATTCATCGATCTCAACAAACACAATGCAAAAAGAAGATTACATCGAATAGTTCTCCACAACAGAGGGGGAGAACATTGTATTGAGATCCAAAAAGAGAAGAAGCCATCTAGCTAATAACTATGGACCCGTAGGTCTGAGTTGAACTACTCACACTTCATCGGAGGGGCTATGGTGTTGATGTAGAAGCCCTCTGTGATCGATGCCCCCTCCAGCGGAGCTCCGGAATAGGCCCCAAGATGGGATCTCGTAGATACAGAAAGTTACGGCGGTGGAATTAGGGTTTTGGCTCCGTATCTGATCATTTGGGGGTACGTAGGTATATATAGGAGGAAGAAGTACGTCGGTGGAGCAACAGGGGGCCCACGAGGGTGGAGGGTGCGCCTGGGGGGGTAGGCGCGCCCCTACCTCGTGGCCTCCTCTTTTGTGACTTGACGTAGGGTCGAAGTCTCCTGGGTCTTGTTCGTTGAGAAAATCACGTTCCCGAAGGTTTCATTCCGTTTGGACTCCGTATGATATTCCTTTTCTTCGAAACCCTAAAACATGCAAAAAAACAGCAATTCTGGGCTGGGCCTCCGGTTAATAGGTTAGTCCCAAAAATAATATAAAAGTGGATAATAAAGCCCAATAATGTCCAAAATAGTAGATAATATAGCATGGAGCAATCAAAAATTATAGATACGTTGGAGACGTATCAATTCATCACTCTGTATGGGCCTTTTTGTTTCAACACTATGTCTTTCGGGCTCAAAATCGCCGGCGCCACTTACCAACGCATGATCCAAACATGCCTGGAGAAACAAATTGGCAAGACGGTGGAGGCATATGTAGATGATGTAGTCATCAAAACCAAACATGTCAAATCATTGGTGGACAACTTGCGCCTCACATTCGACAACCTCCAAACATATGACATACGGCTCAACCCGGAAAAATGTGTTTTCGGTGTCCCGGCCGGAAAACTGCTCGGGTTTATTGTTTCCAATAGAGGAATCGAAGCAATTGGCGACACCAACAGACCTAAAGCAGGTCCAAAAACTAGCTGGGTGTGTGGCAGCCCTGAGCCGCTTTATCTCCAGGCTGGGAGAAAAGGCACTTCTACTTTATCGCCTGCTCCGACATACCGATCATTTCGTGTGGATGGATGTGGCGATGGCCAGGTTGGAAGAAATAAAAACTCCGTTAGCAAACAACACAATCCTGGCCGCACCAAACATCAGTGAACCCATGCTTTTGTCCATATCAACAATTCACCAAGTAGTGAGCGTTGTGCTTGTTGTCGAATGAGAGGAAGAGGGACACAAATTCCCACTCCAAAAACCAGTATATTACGTATCGGAGGTCCTTACACCATGCAAATCACGATACCTACATTGTCAAAAGATAGCATATGCGGTCTTCATGGCATCTCGAAAGCTAAGCACTACTTTCAAGAGTGCTCGATCACGGTGGCCTCTGAAGTACCACCCAATGATATCATAAACAATCGAGACGCCACCGGCCACATTACCAAATAGGCCATAGAGCTCTTACCATTCGAAATAACATACAGGCCACGCCGAGCTATTAAATCTTAGGTGTTGGCTGACTTCGCCGCTGAATGGACAGAAGCCAAACTCCCTAAAGAGTACAACACATACTCCAACTGGGTGATGTACTTCAACGGCTCCAAAATGTTAGTCGGGCTGGGGGCTAGTGTCATCCTAATATCCCCTACAGGGGACACATCCATTGTGTATTACAAATCATGTATACGGATTCCAATAATGCAGCTGAATATGAAGCGCTCCTGCATGGACTCCGGATGGCCATTTCTATGGGCATACAACGCCTCGAAGTGCGGGGGGATTCGAACCTCACGATATCCCAAATAAATTGAGAATTCGACGCAAAGGATCAAAAGATGGTGGCCTACCACAATGCCATACTTAAAATATCTGCTTGATTTGAGGGGCTCGAGTTTCATCATGTGGCTCGAGATAATAATCAGGAAGCGGACATCCTTGCTCTTCTGGGCGCTAAACGCGACTGCATCCCGCCTAACACCTTTTTGGAGAGGCTTTTCAAACCATCCGTGGTATGGCAGGACGAGAGCGGAAATAACAGTCCGGCACCGATCATACCCCCAGACATCGAACATGATTCGGATATCATCGGGGGCTCGAGCACCGAGCCAACACTCTGCGCTCATGTAATCATGGTGGTCATTTCTCCATGGACCGAACCCTTCTTGGCCTACCTTAATAGGCAGGAGCTCCCTAATGACCAGAACGAGGCCCGTCGCATAGCCCGACGCTCTAAGGCCTATAAAGTCCACGAGGGAGAGCTCTACAAGAAAAGTACCACCGGAGTCCTTCAAAGATGTATCTTCGAAGAGGAGGGGCGGCAACTCTTAGCCGAAATACATGCTGGCCTCGGTGGCCATCATGCCGCAGCTCAGGCCCTAGTAAGTAAAGCCTTCTGTATAGGCTTCTTTTGGCCCACAGCTCGAGCGGACGCATAGGCCCTTGTACAACGCTGTGTTGGATGTCAGCCTTTTGCCAATCAAAGCCATTTGCCGCCCACTGCCCTCAGAACAATCCCCGTTACCCGGCCTTTCGCGGTCTGGGGGCTAGACATGGTCGGACCCCTTAAAGGTGGAAGCCATAAGAAAAAGTATCTGCTGGTTATGGTGGATAAATTCACCAAGTGGATAGAGGCCAAACCGGTAAAAACGGCAGAAGCCAAACCGGTGATGGATTTCGTACCCGGTGTTGTACACCATTATGGCGTCCCGCACAGCATCGTTACTGACAACGACTCTAACTTTATAGCCGACGAGGTGAAAACTTGGTGTGCTAATCTGGGCATTAAACTCGACTACGCCTCCGTTTATCACCCTCAAACAAACACTCAGGTCGAACGGGCTAATGTCCTGATAATGAGCGGCATCAAACCCAGACTAGTGCGCTCCTTACGGGAATCAGATAAGCACTGGGTTGAGGAACTCAATTCCGTACTCTGGGGGCTGCGGACCACGCCCAATCGCATGACCGGATACACACCCTTCTTTATGGTGTATGGCGCAAAGGCTGTCTTGCCTTGCGACATTATTCATGACTCACCTCGAGTGCGCATGTATGAAGAGAGAGAAGCCGAGCTTGATTGGCAGGACGATCTAGACGGCCTGGAGGTGGAGCGCGATGTTGCGAAGGCCCGTTCCGCATTCTATCAACAATGGGCTTGGAGATATCAAAGCAGAGAAGTTCGGGCAAAGACTTATAATGTCGGCAAGCTCGTTCTACGCCTACTAGAGAAGAAAAAGGACAAGCTCAAACCCAAATGGGAGGGTCCCTTCATTATAGATGAAGTTCTCACTGGAGAAGCCTATCGCCTTCGCAATGCATCGGATAATCGCTTAGAGCCGAACCCATGGAACGCTGCTCGGCTCCGAAGATTCTACGCCTAAATCCGGACATATACCTTTGTTTGTTCCTTTTTCTCCTTTTCAATTTTTCCCTTTTCTCGTTTTATACGATTTGTAACATGTGTTCGGGTAAGTCGCACACTTGCGGGGTATACATCCTTAAATGTACACACCCGACCACAACTAGGGACTTCTCTTAATAGAAGCTTATTATTATTTGGAGCATAGAGCTCACCATATATATGTGTCGTTTGCTCACATACATCCCTTCTTCGCCATTATATGCACCTCTATGACTTAAGTTTTTGCCAAACTGGGTTGCCTGGCTCCTGTGCTTATGCCCTACATTCCGGCTTGTTCAGCTAGGGCATAAAGGGAGCACCTCTGCGATTGTTACAACCGGGTTATCCGGACATGTACCTCAGACAGGTGAAGTCGAGAGCTAGCGTTCTTAAGAGAATAATTGGTCGGCGGACAAATGACGAACTGCCTCCGTTGCATTATAAAAATCCCAAAATATAAAGCTTCCTGTGATTTTTTAGCATCACAACTTAGGCATGCATAAATAATGCATGATGACCCAGGGAGAGGAACCCTTAATGGAACTATTCTCTCTGGAAGATGTTTCTTACGTTTAAAAGTAATATAACATAAACCCCCCGAATACAGTTTTTCTGTTCAAGCACCATGACCGGATTGCCTGGTTTCCAAACATACTTGGCGTTTACCAATGGTATAGTATTCAGAAACACTCCAACCCTTGGGTTTCGGAGGTTGAAGCGGAAGGTCTGCCATGACAATCTTTTCAAGTTCGGCCGGACATCAAATCACATAAACTCATAATACCGATCGTCATAGAACTTTAAGCGTGCGGACCCTACGGGTTTGAGAACTATGTAGACATGACCGAGACATGTCTCCGGTCAATAACCAATAGCGGAACCTGGATGCTCATATTGGTTCCTACATATTCTACGAAGATCTTTATCTGTCAAACTACATAACAACATACGTTGTTCCCTTTGTCATCGGTATGTTACTTGCCCGAGATTCGATCGTCGGTATCTCAATACCTAGTTCAATCTCGTTACCGGCAAGTCTCTTTACTCGTTCCGTAATGCATCATCCCGCAACTAACTCATTAGTTACATTGCTTGCAAGGCTTATAGTGATGTGCATTATCGAGAGGGCCTAGAGATACCTCTCCGACAATCGGAGTGACAAATCCTAATCTTGATCCATGCCAACTCAACAAGTACCATCGGAGACACCTGTAGAGCACCTTTATAATCACCCAGTTATGTTGTGACGTTTGGTAGCACACAAAGTGTTCCTCCGGTATTCGGGAGTTGCATAATCTCATAGTCATAGGAACATGTATAAGTCATGAAGAAAGCAATAGCAACAAACTAAACGATCATCGTGCTAAGCTAAAGGATGGGTCAAGTCAATCACATCATTCTCCTAATGATGTGATTCCGTTAATAAAATGACAACTCATGTCTATGGTTAGGAAACTTAACCATCTTTGATTAATGAGCTAGTCAAGTAGAGGCATAATAGTGACACTTTGTTTGTCTATGTATTCACACATGTACTAAGTTTTCGGTTAATACAATTCTAGCATGAATAATAAACATTTATCATGATATAAGGAAATAAATAATAACTTTATTATTGCCTCTAGGGCATATTTCCTTCAGTCTCCCACTTGCACAAGAGTCAATAATCTAGTTCACATCTTTATGTGATTAGTTCACATATTTATGTGATTAGTTCACATCTCCATGTGACTAATACCCAAAGGGTTTACTAGAGTCAATAATCTAGTTCACATCGCTATGTGATTAACACCCAAAGTGTGACCATGTTTTTCTTGTGAGAGAAGTTTATTCTACGGGTCTGCAACATTTAGATCCGTGTGTATTTCGCAAATTTATATGTCTACAATGCTCTGTACGGAGCTAATCTAGCTAACTGCTCCCACTTTCAATATGTATCCAGATTCATACTTAGAGTCATCCAGATCGATGTAAAAAGTTTGCGTCGACGTAACTATTTACGACGAACTCTTTTATCACCTCCATAACCGAGAAATATTTCCTTAGTCCTCTAAGGATAATTTTGACCGTTGTCCAGTGATCTACTCCTAGATCACTATTGTACTCCCTTGCTAGAATCATGCTAAGGTATACAATAGGACTGGTAAACAACATACCATACTTTATAGAACCTATGACTAAGGCATAGGGAATGACTTTTCATTCTCTTTCTATTTTCTGTTGTGGTCGGGTTTTGAGTCTTTACTCAACTTCACACCTTGGAACACAGGAAAGAACTCCTTCTTTGACTGTTCCATTTTGAACTACTTCAAAATCTTGTCAAGGTATGTACTCATTGAAAAAACTTATCAAGTGTCTTGATCTATCTCTATAGATCTTGATGCTCAATGTGTAAGCAGCTTCATCGAGGTCTTTCTTTGAAAAATTCCTTTCAAATACTGCTTTATGCTTTCCAGAAAATTCTACATTATTTCCGATCAACAATATGTCATTCACATATACTTATCAGAAATATTGTAGTGCTCCCACTCACTTTCTTGTAAATACAGGCTTTACCGCAAGTCTGTATAAAACCATATGCTTTGATCACTTTATCAAAGCATATATTCCAACTCCGAGATGCTTGCACCAGTCCATAGATGGATCACTGGAGCTTGCTCACATTGTTAGCACCTTTAGGATTGACAAAACCTTCTGGTTGCATCATATACAACTTTTATTTTAAGAAATCCATGAACGAATACAGTTTTGATATCCATTTGCCAGATTTCATAAAATGCAGCAACTGCTAACATGATTCGGATAGCTTTTAAGCATCGATATGAGTGAGAAAATCTCATCGTAGTCAATGCCTTGAACTTGTTGAAAACATTTTGCGACAATTCGAGCTTTTGTAGATAGTAACACTACTATCAGCATCCGTCTTCCTCTTGAAGATCCATTTATTCTTAATGACTCATCGATCATTGGGCAAGTTAATCAAAGTCCATACTTTGTTCTCATACATGGATCCCATCTCACATTTCATGGCCTCAAGCCATTTCGCGGAATCTGGGCTCATCATTGCTTCCTCATAGTTCGTAGGTTTGTCATGGTCAAGTAACATGACATCCAGAATAGGATTACCGTACTACTCTAGTGCGGATCTCACTCTGGTTGACCTACAAGGTTCGGTAGTAACTTGATCTGAAGTTACATGATCATCATCATTAGCTTCCTCACTAATTGGTGTAGGAGTCACAAGAACAGATTTCTGTGATGAACTACTTTCCAATAAGGGAGCAGGTACATTTACCTCATCAAGTTCTACTTTCCTCCCACTCATTTCTTTCGAGAGAAACTCCTTCTCTACAAAGGATCCATTCTTAGCAACGAATGTCTTGCCTTCGGATATGTGATAGAAGCTGTACCCAACTGTCTCCTTTGGGTATCCTATGAAGACACAATTCTCTGATTTGGGTTTGAGCTTATCAGGATGAAACTTTTTCACATAAGCATCGCAACCCTAAACTTTAAGAAACGACAAGATTGGTTTCTTGCCAAACCACAGTTCATATGGTGTCATCTCAACGGATTTAGATGGTGCCCTATTTAACATGAATGCAGTTGTCTCTAATGCATAACCCCAAAACAACAGTGGTAAATCGGTAAGAGACATCATAGATTGTACCATATCTAATAAAGTACAGTTACGATGTTCGGACACACCATTACGCTGTGGTGTTCCAGGTGGCGTGAGTTGCGAAACTGTTCCACATTGTTTCAAATGAAGACTAAACTCGTAACTGAAATATTCTCCTCCACGATCAGATCATAGAAACTTTATTTTCTTGTTACGATGATTTTCCACTTCACTATGAAATTCTTTGAACTTTTCAAATGTTTCAGACTTATGTTTCATCAAGAAGATATACCCATATCTTACTCAAATCATCTGTGAAGGTCAGAAAATAACGATACCTGCCGCGAGCCTCAACACTCATTGGACTGCATACATCAGTATGTATTATTTCCAACAAGTTTGTTGCTCGCTCCATTGTTCCGGAGAACGGAGTCTTAGTCATCTTGCCCATGAGGCATGGTTCGCAAGCATCAACTGATTCATAATCAAGTGATTCCAAAAGCCCATCAACATGGATTTTCTTCATGCGCTTTACACCAATATGACCAATGGCAGTGCCACAAATAAGTTGCACTATCATTATTAACTTTGCATCTTTTGGCTTCAATATTATGAATATGTGTATCACTACGATCGAGATTCAATAAACCATTCACCTTGGGTGTATGACCATTGAAGGTTTTATTCATGTAAACAGAACAACAATTATTCTCTGACTTTAAATGAATAACCGTATTGCAATAAACATGATCAAATCATATTCATGCTTAATGCAAACACCAAATAACATTTATTTAGGTTCCACACTAATCCCAAAAGTATAGGGAGTGTGCGAAGATGATCATATCAATCTTGGAACCACTTCCAACACGCATCGTTACTTCACCCTTAACTAGTCTATGTTCATTCTGCAACTCCCATTTCGAGTTACTAATCTTAGCAACTGAACTAGTATCAAATACTGAGGGGTTTCTATAAACACTAGTAAAGTACACATCAATAACATGTATATCAAATATACCTTTGTTCACTTTGCCATCCTTCTTATCCGCCAAATACTTGGGGCAGTTCTGCTTCCAGTGACCAATCCCTTTGCAGTAGAAGCACTTAGTCTCAGGCTTGGGTCTAGACTTGGGCTTCTTCACTTGAGCAGCAACTTGCTTGCCATTCTTCTTGAAGTTCCCCTTCTTCCCTTTTCCCTTTTCTTGAAACTAGTGGTCTTGTCAACCATCAACACTTGATGCTTTTCTTAATTTCTACCTTCGTCGATTTAAGCATCACGAAGAGCTTGGGAATCGTTTCCGTTATCCCTTGCATATTATAGTTCATCACAAAGTTCCAGTAACTTGGTGATGGTGACTAGAGAACTCTGTTAATCACTAAGTTATCTGGAAGATTAACTCCTACTTGATTCAAGTGATTGTAGTACTCAGACATTCTGAGCACATGCTCACTAGCTGAGCTAGTCTCCTCCATCTTGTAGGCAAAGTACTTGTCAGATGTCTCATACCTCTCGATACGGGCATGAGTATGAAATACCAATTTCAACTCTTAGAACATCTTATATGTTCCACGGCGTTCAAAACGTTTTTGAAGTCCCGGTTCTAAGCCATAAAGCATGGTGCACTAAACTATCAAGTAGGCATCATACCGAGCTCTGCCAAATGTTCATAACATCTGCATCTGCTCCTGCAATAGGTGTAACATCCCAAAATTCTAAATTTTGGAATGTTATAATAAATAGATAGATTTGATTGATTGTTTGATTGATTGACTGAAAGTGAGTGAATTCGAAACCTTTTTGAAAGTTAAATGAGAGGGAATAAAAGGACTTTCCCAAACTTTCATTTTGCATTTATGATCTTCGTGAATTCAAATTATTTTCAAATACAAAACCCTTGAGCGAAGATGATATGACTTCTTCCAGTTAAATTAAATGAAAGGGTATTTGAAATAATTGAATTTCATTTGGAAATATTTCAATTCATAAACTTCATGCAGCTCAATGATTTTCATGAGAGAAGATAAAATGACTTCTTCAAATTATATGAAATATGAGTTGGGAGTTTCAAAGAATTAAATTCGAAATTATTTTGAATTTATTTTCAATTTGGAGTTATTTGAGTTTTATTCAAATTATTTTTCTCCAAAAATAAAATATATGGAAATTAGGGTAACATGATTCCCTACAACAGAAAATTGGAGAGAAATAAATTTGATTTCATTTTGGTATTTCTAAAATGATTTTTATTGGATTTTATTAGACCAGTGGCACTCTTTGAATTATTAGAAGTTGTGTGTATTTTATTTAATGCTAGAAAAATGTTCATGTCGTAGAAAATCTTTTTTTTAAAATTTTGATATATAATATGCCTATATAAAGTTTTATTTTATTTTCGTTTTTCAGTTTATCGCATTCTGTAAAAAAAAGAAAAAAATTGTACCACGCGGCCGGCCAAAGGCAAAAAAAAACTGCAGCGTGCGCGCGGCCGAAGGCCTTTAGGCCCATCGCCTCTTTTCTTCTCTGTTTCGTATATTTTTGTCCACGCTTAGTCCCACATTGCCTAGCCTTTGACCTCTAAGCCTCTTTTCCACCAATAAATATAGACCCATAGAGCCTCTAAAAATCATCCGATTCGGGTTAAATCAATATTTTGGTTTGACTAGATTCATTTAAGAAAAACATATTTTTCCTCTCCGGCGCGACTTCTGGAAATTATCTTTTCTCTCCAAAGTCGTCTTTTCTCTGCCTTCTAAAGGTATCTTTCTTTGTTTTTTTTCTTCTTATACCTCCGTAGTTTATTATTTTTAGACTAATATGATAAAATAATTAGATTATCAATTAGTCTACGTATTTATATATTAGACCCTAGCCCGTAGCTATTTTTTTCTTCCGTAAAACAGCTTGGCCCTGATTTTTCAAATAGCCATAACTTTTTACTCGTTTGCCCAAATCCAATGAAACCAACGCCCACTTCTTCATTATGATCTCCTCTATCCAGTAATCTAACTCAAACATGTTTTTGAAAATTTTAAAATTTGAATTAGATCAGATTTGAATTCAAACTTCTTTTGATCATATCTTTTTATCCGTAACTCCGTTTGAGTTGATTCTTTTTGCAAATCGAAGCTCTTGACCTAAATTTTCTGATAAGGCCAGATTCACATAATTTTGGTACTGTTAGAAATTGTTTTATGTTGCAAGAGCTATTTGCTTGGTTTTGATGTTTTTCGAATCGACTTCTTCGATCTTTCTGGTCTTTTGAGTGATTGCTTATGTGTGGTTACTATTGCTTGATTACGATAGATTGACCGAAGTGTGACGAGTAGAGCTATCAAGATTTTGAGTGCGAATCATCTTCATCAACATTGCAGGCAAGTTCACACTTTGATCATATCCCCTTTCATACCCAGTTTTTATGCATTAGATCAAACCTCAAACATTGCATGATTAGGATCTAATTAAATTGTGGGATGGGAAGTAGTTGAGGTAGTACCTATTACCTGTTTATTGTCAAACCCTTGGGAGTTACTATTACGTTATGCTTATATTGCCATGCTATGCTCGTAGACGTGGATTGGGTTTTGAGAGTATCCATGACAGATGTGAGATTTTTAATTAATGGTTTACTTAAGGTGGCAACTTAAACACACATCTAGGTGGATTGAGGCACCTGGGTATTCCAGGACTTGCCTGTCTAGGCACCTGGGTATTCCAGGACTTGCCTGTTTTTCTTTTGGACCGCCACCCAGGCCCAAAGGGATCATAAGATTATTCATACTAGAAACTTCCGTGTGCAGCCACAAGCCACTATGGGCTCTGGCATAGTTGATTAAGTCGTGCGAACTCTTACAGGGTAGACTAGCAGATGTAGGGGAAAGTCGGTGTACCGGTCTATCCAACGTAAGGTGCTAGCGCTTCTGAAAGACTATGTCTCGGTCATCTGTTTCTCAAACATCCTGTAGTGCGAGAAATCCAACGGAGGCGATCGAGTCTTGTGGGGAAAAGTGCGCAAACCTCTGCAGAGTGTACAAACTAATCATGATTAGCCGTGTCCCCGGTTATGGACATCTTGAGTATCTAGTTCTTGGATTATCCTGTTGATCTCATCACGTTACTTTAATTAATTTGTTGGTTTTAATGATGTTACTTAATTGGGATTGAGAATGCTGTCAACCATTCTCAATGTTCAACAACCACCATGATAGTTAAATAAAAATTTATTCCTTTTCAGTAGGGAAAAATTGGCTTTTCGCAAAAACCTTATAACCATAGAGCTTTTCCACCAGCCAAATATGCATGTAGTGATAGCCTTTATTCAACATTCTCTATGGTGTGAATTTGCCAGTACATTCAATGTACTGACCCTTTGTGGCTGCAACGTCTCATGTTGCAGGATTATCTTACGATGAGTAAGTGATACGTTAGGGTTATGATTTCTACACTCAACTTTGTCGTTGGTGTTGATGAGAATCCACAACCTTGTTGCTTCCGCTATATGGATTGAGGTAATAGTATTTACGTTACTTATACATGTGATTTACCTCTATTATAAATCCTTCGAGTACTGTGTGTGTCAGCATACCGATCCAGGGATGACACTTAAGCACAGAGACTTGATCCATTCGGGTCGGGTCGCTACAAGATGGTATTAGAGCACATGTTGACTGTAGGACGTGACCCTAGAAACTGGCAAGCCCATAGCAAAGATTTTTCTCTACAACTTTCCCTTTCAAAAAGATGTTTACCTCTCTTCTCTTCTGAACTTATTCAAAAATTCCCTTTAGTGAGACCATACCCCTTTCCCCTTTTGACCACACGAAGATTCGACTGATGAGACCACTCCAAGAAGTACCAGATATCGGAAAACTAAGGCCACTTCGGAATGAAGAGTATTTTCCGTGCATCTGAGTAATGGAAACTACAATGGTTGAAGACCGAAGACAAGGAGAATTTGAAAGCTCTGAAGAATTCCCAGATTTGTATGACCTAGGAAGGCTACCCTTATGGAACTTGGCAGACTATGGAAGTTGTCAATACCCGAGATCAAGGTGTATCGGAGAAAGACCGGAGCATGTAGAGTTAAGGACTCAAGGATTTGTCAAGAAACCCCTAAGGCAGGAGATATCAACTATGGAATGATAGCTCATGGTAATGACAAGAGCAGAAACACAGCTATCCATGAAGTTATCGCCCGATTATGGTATTGTCACCGTGCTGAGTTAAGCATGCATATGCATGGAAGGATTGGATGGTAGAAGGCTGATGGAGCATCTATCAGCAAGAGGTGCAGCTTTTAACCTTAGCTGGTGTATCACCAGGATCTGGAGTGTTACATCAAGAAGTTAAGATGGACCTACAAGAAGCAGTATTTTGACAAGGAAGTATTTCATGAGGAACTCAGGACCCAGAAGTTGAAGTAGCCAAGCTAGAGAGCAAAACCTCAGGATACAGGAGATTAGTCAGGAACGAAAGGACCGTAGTGCCAATGGTTCATGTCAAGGATGTTGAAACCCGGAAGTTTGGAAGGCAACTCCAGAATATTAAAGGATGTCAAGAGAGAATTCGCGTCAACAGAGTTGATCTGGCAAAAGAACTTGAGAAAGACAAGCACGATCGAAAGAAGCCATTGGAGGCATGAACAAGACTTGAAGAGTTTGGCGACGTTGACCTTAGAAGACCAAAACCCCATTATATACCTATGTTAGATGCGACGTTTGTGAGTTGTCATTTGTTTGATGCTTTTCCCGACAGCCACAAATAAAATTTGTCTTTTCAAAACTTTTGTTTGTATTGTGTGTATCCCTCTCTATCTCTCTTATCTCACCCCAAACCCATGGATCCAATAGAGGATGAATGAAGATGAGCTTGTATTTTTTGGACTGATGAGTCAGTTGGAGACGGGCCAATGGATTCAGAACATGGAGGATCACATGAAGAATAACCCTATAGTTGGAAATGATATGACCCAGCATGCTCTTCAGTGCTTTGAAAGAGGTGCCGCTACTTGGTGGAGGATGTACCAAACCACGAATGGATGGCAAGGAGTAACCACTTGGAGAGAATTTAAGTTGACTCTGCCAAAGTCTCGGTTTGTGTCCCAGAAGTTGAAGCCTTATGGAAAGGATATGAAGAAATCTTGTGCATGCAAGATTTGTGGAGAAATAGGACACACCCATAAAGAACACAAGGATGAATGCCCTGATTGTGAAGGAAGTCACCCAGTTGAAGAATGCCCCACTAGGCAGATTACTTGTTTCTTGTGTGAAGGGATTACCCACTATCCTACTCAGTGTCACTTTTACCCCATGGTACGAAGGACCGTACAACAGAAGAAAGAAGTAAATAAAGGAGCCCTTATGGAAATTTTAGAAGAACCCGTGATGAAGGAAGATGTGGAGGACACGCCTAAAGAGGACCCGAGTAAACCCTGCACTAAGTCTTGCTATTCATGTGGAGAAGAAGGACACATCTCCCAAAATTGTTTGAATGGGGATCTAATAGAATTCCCAACAGAGGGAGTAGAATATGACCCACAGGAAATAGAAGCCCTGATTGGAATGGAAAAGTCCAGGAAGAGAAACCGATTGGAGCCCAGGAGGAACCTGAGTCATATCATCTGTTACAGGTGCAAGGAGTCAGGGCACTACCTCAACAATTGCCCAAAAAGGAAACCTCGGCACTTGTCAGAAGTAATATGTTTTAGTTGTAATGGAGCAGGGCACTTTGCCAGAGAATGCCCCAAGGAGAAGGAAACTTGTGCTAGATAGTTGAGTTTGCAACAAAAGAAATGGAGTAGTAGAAGTGAGAACATTTTCTTTTATATTGAGGTATTGAGTTGAGACATGTAATGGAAAAGCGAGAGATTGTAATCATTGTAGAATGAATAAAGTTAGCATCGTTGGTACTGATATGGATTTTATGAGTTGTTACTCTATGAAGAAGGATTTTGGCCATTTTGAGGATATGAGAAATATGGTCTATGGAAGATTTGTGCATTTTAAGGGTGGTAGTACCCTGTAAGAACCGTTGGCCCTGGAAAAGACAAGGATACTCCACTGAGTGGATTTCAGACAAAATGAATACGAGTTTTGTCTCGATATGTGTGATACCCCAAGAGTGTGTGGGATGAAGTTGGAGACTGACAGTTGTTTGGACCAAATGTGATCAAGGAGTCAGAAGAGAATGTTAAGTTGATTTGAGATAGACTGAAGGTAGCTCAGTCCAGGCAGAAGAGTTATGTAGACTCAAAAACTCAAGGAGGTAGTCTATGAAATTGGAGACATAGCATGTCTTCGCGTGTCCCCTATACGAGGAGTTAAATGGATTGGAGTTAAGGGAAAATTAGCCCCGAGATTTGTAGGACCATACCGAGTTTTGGAGTGTATGGGAGAAGTGGCCAACAAGTTGGAGTCACCCGAAGGACTGTCAGGAGTTCATGGTGTGTTTCACGTTTCCCAGTTAAAGAAGTGCCATGCAGAGATGGCCAATATTCCCTTGTAAGGATGCTTGACCCTGGAAAGGATAATGATGTTCCACGAAGTGAATATGGACTTCATAAGTATAAGTTTTTATCTCGGTATGTGGGATATCCCACGAGGATGAAGAGATAAATTACTATTGGATATAAAGGAGGTATGATGTTGGAAATATGGATCAATGAAAATTCCATGATGAGTCTGAGTAATCATGTCCTAGTTTGGTGCCAATAGAAGGAAGGAAGACAGTACAATTGGATGGATTAAAGAATACTAGGAAGTTGGAAGTTGGAATAATGATCAGTTGCCCGATGATAAGTTCAAGGACTACAAGTGATGAGATGGGCCATAATCCACAGGCCCCAAGACCTGCCAAGAAGCAAGCACATTCTTGCTGAAGGAAAAACCCTGGAAGAGGATATACCTTTGTCGACAGACGACTTTACATGAGTAACGCAAAACCTGAGAGTTGTGAAGAAACGTTAGATGTTTGTCTGGCTTGCAGAATCTATGGATATATCCGAACTTGGTTCGTCGACAAGAGAAATTCTGCAATGCTTGTGAGGATGACCGAGTGTTAGAATGCGAGATTCGCTAAACCGTATACAAGGTAATGATTTGGGTGCGGGATGGATTGATCACCATACCGACTTACTCTTATTATTCGCCTTGCTATGTGGGATGGTAAATCTGAGTGACTTACCTATAGTAAAGAGACGACGATCAAAACCCTGTTTAAACTTAGAATGGTATAAGTAATTTTCCCTTGTACACGGCAGTTGTTGCCAACCGTAGGTTATACGGTGAGGATCAACCAAGACCCATTTCCTGCAGGAGAAACCATAAATTGTTGACCACCATGAGATATCGATAGTTGTTTAGTAATGGCGCCAGACCCGTCAGCTAAGAAGACCCAGTCATGGAAGAACCTTAGCAAGATGAAAGGACGGAAAAATTGTGGTAAAGGTTATGCCACTACCGGAAGAACTCAGAGAAGGAATTTTCTCGAGGATCTGAGAAGACCGACACTGTCAAGAATAAGGATGGAGCATATGAGTTTCGAGGGAACCGTAACCATGATTCTAAGGGTGGTAGCACCCCAAACCCCGGTTATGATTAATGGATTTTGAGGAGACCCCCGAACCTAACCTATTTCTTTCTAGCCTCTCCGAATCTCGAGGACGAGATTCCTTTTAAGGCTGGTAGGTTTGTAACATCCCAAAATTCTAAATTTTGGAATGTTATAATAAATAGATAGATTTGATTGATTGTTTGATTGATTGACTGAAAGTGAGTGAATTCGAAACCTTTTTTAAAGTTAAATGAGAGGGAATAAAAGGACTTTCCCAAACTTTCATTTTGCATTCATGATCTTTGTGAATTCAAATTATTTTCAAATACAAAACCCTTGAGCGAAGATGATATGACTTCTTCCATTTAAATTAAATGAAAGGGTATTTGAAAATAATTGAATTTCATTTGGAAATATTTCAATTCATAAACTTCATGCAGCTCAATGATTTTCATGAGAGAAGATAAAATGACTTCTTCAAATTATATGAAATATGAGTTGGGAGTTTCAAAGAATTAAATTCAAAATTATTTTGAATTTATTTTCAATTTGGAGTTATTTGAGTTTTATTCAAATTATTTTTCTCCAAAAATAAAATATATGGAAATTAGGGTAACATGATTCCCTACAACAGAAAATTGGAGAGAAATAAATTTGATTTCATTTTGGTATTTCTAAAATGATTTTTATTGGATTTTATTAGACCAGTGGCACTCTTTGAATTATTAGAAGTTGTGTGTATTTTATTTAATGCTAGAAAAATGTTCATGTTGTAGAAAATCTTTTTCTGAAAATTTTGATATATAATATGCCTATATAAAGTTTTATTTTATTTTCGTTTTTCAGTTTATTGCATTTTGTAAAAAAAGAAAAAAAAACTGTACCGCGTGGCCAGCCAAAGGCAAAAAAAAACTGCAGCGTGCGCGCGGCCGAAGGCCTTTAGGCCCATCGTCTCTTTTCTTCTCTGTTTCGTATATTTTCGTCTACGTTTAGTCCCACATTGCCTAGCCTTTGACCTCTAAGCCTCTTTTCCACCAATAAATATAGACCCATAGAGCCTCCAAAAATCATCCGATTCGGGTTAAATCAATAATTTGGTTTGACTAGATTCATTTAAGAAAAATATATTTCTCCTCTCCAGCGCGACTTCTGAAAATTATCTCTTCTCTCCAAAGTTGTCTTTTCTCTGCCTTATAAAGGTATCTTTCTTTTTTTTTCTTATACCTCCGTAGTTTATTATTTTTAGACTAATATGATAAAATAATTAGATTATCAATTAGTCTACGTATTTATACATTAGACCCTAGCCCGTAGCTATTTTTTTCTTCCGTAAAACAGCTTGGCCCTGATTTTTCAAATAGCCATAACTTTTTACTCGTTTGCCCAAATCCAACGAAACCAACGCCCACTTCTTCGTTATGATCTCCTCTATTCAGTAATCCAACTCAAACATGTTTTTGAAAATTTTAAAATTTGAATTAGATCAGATTTGAATTCAAACTTCTTTTGATCATATCTTTTTATCCGTAACTCCGTTTGAGTTGATTCTTGTTGCAAATCGAAGCTCTTGACCTAAATTTTCTGATAAGGCCAGATTCACATAATTTTGGTACTGTTAGAAATTGTTTTATGTTGCAAGAGCTATTTTCTTGGTTTTGATGTTTTCCGAATCGACTTCTTCGATCTTTCTGGTCTTTTGAGTGATTGCTTATGTGTGGTTACTATTGCTTGATTACGATAGATTGACTAGAGTGTGACGAGTAGAGCTATCAAGATTTTGAGTGCGAATCATCTTCATCAACATTGCAGGCAAGTTCACACTTTGATCATATCCCCTTTCATACCCAGTTTTTATGCATTAGATCAAACCTCAAACATTGCATGATTAGGATCTAATTAAATTGTGGGATGGGAAGTAGTTGAGGTAGTACCTATTACCTGTTTATTATCAAACCCTTGGGAGTTACTATTACGTTATGCTTATATTGCCATGCTATGCTCATAGACATGGATTGGGTTTTGAGAGTATCCATGACAGATGTGAGATTTTTAATTAATGGTTTACTTAAGGTGGCAACTTAAACACACATCTGGGTGGATTGAGGCACCTGGGTATTCCAGGACTTGCCTGTCTAGGCACCTGGGTATTCCAGGACTTGCCTGTTTTTCTTTTGGACCGCCACCCAGGCCCAAAGGGATCATAAGATTATTCATACTAGAAACTTCCGTGTGCAGCCACAAGCCACTATGGGCTCTGGCATAGTTGATTAAGTCATGCGAACTCTTACAGGGTAGACTAGCAGATGTAGGGGAAAGTAGGTGTACCGGTCTATCCAACGTAAGGTGCTAGCACTTCTGAAAGACTATGTCTCGGTCATCCGTTTCTCAAACATCATGTAGTGCGAGAAATCCAACGGAGGCGATCGAGTCTTGTGGGGAAAAGTGCGCAAACCTCTGCAGAGTGTACAAACTAATCATGATTAGCCGTGTCCCCAGTTATGGACATCTTGAGTATCTAGTTCTTGGATTATCCTGTTGATCTCATCACGTTACTTTAATTAATTTGTTGGTTTTAATGATGTTACTTAATTGGGATTGAGAATGCTGTCAACCATTCTCAATGTTCAACAACCACCATGATAGTTAAATAAAAATTTATTCCTTTTCAGTAGGGAAAAATTGGCTTTTCGCAAAAACCTTATAACCATAGAGCTTTTCCACCAGCCAAATATGCATGTAGTGATAGCCTTTATTCAACATTCTCTATGGTGTGAATTTGCCAGTACATTCAATGTACTGACCCTTTGTGGCTGCAACGTCTCATGTTGCAGGATTATCTTACGATGAGTAAGTGATACGTTAGGGTTACGATTTCTACACTCAACTTTGTCGTTGGTGTTGATGAGAATCCACAACCTTGTTGCTTCCGCTATATGGATTGAGGTAATAGTATTTACGTTACTTATACATGTGATTTACCTCTATTATAAATCCTTCGAGTACTATGTGTGTCAGCATACCGATCCAGGGATGACACTTAAGCACAGAGACTTGATCCATTCGGGTCGGGTCACTACAATAGGTCCATCACCTAGCGGTGCATCAAGGACATAATTCTTCTGTGCAGCAACGAGGATAATCCTCAGATCACAGATCCAATCTGCATCATTGCTACTATCATCTTTCAATATAGTTTTCTCTAGGAACATATCATAAATAAAACGGGGAAGCTATACGCGAGCAATTGATCTACAACATAGATATGCAAATACTATCAGGACTAAGTTCATGATAAATTAAAGTTCAATTAATCATATTACTTAAGAACTCCCACTTAGATAGACATCCCTCTAGTCATCTAAATGATCATGTGATCCAAATCAACTAAACCATGTCCGATCATCACGTGAGATGGAGTAGTTTTCAATGGTGAACATCACTATGTTGATCATATCTACTATATGATTCACGCTCGACCTTTCGGTCTCCAGTGTTCCGAGGCCATATATGCATATGCTAGGCTCGTCAAGTTTAACCCGAGTATTCCGCGTGTGCAAAACTGGCTTGCACCCGTTGTATGTGAACGTAGAGCTTATCACACCCGATCATCACGTGGTGTCTCAGCACGAAGAACTGTCGCAACGGTGCATACTCAGGGAGAACACTTGTACCTTGAAATTTAGTGAGAGATCATCTTATAATGCTACCGCCGAACTAAGCAAAATAAGATGCATAAAGGGTAAACATCACATGGAATCAAAATATGTGACATGATATGGCCATGATCATCTTGCGCCTTTGATCTCCATCTCCAAAGTACCGGCATGATCTCCATCGTCACCGGCATGACACTATGATCTCCATCGTCACCGGCATGACACTATGATCTCCATCATCTTGATCTTTATCAACGTGTCGTCACATGGTCGTCTCGCCAATTATTGCTTTTGCAACTATCGCTATGACATAGCGATAAAGTAAAGCAATTATATGGCGCTTGCATCTTATGCAATGAAGAGACAACCATAAGGCTCCTTCCAGTTGCCGATAACTTTAACAAAACATGATCATCTCATACAATAATTTATATCTCATCACGTCTTGACCATATCACATCACAACATGCCCTGCAAAAACAAGTTAGACGTCCTCTACTTTGTTTTTGCAAGTTTTACGTGGCTGCTACGGGCTGAGAAAGAACCATTCTTACCTACGCATCAAAACCACAACGATAGTTTGTCAAGTTAGTGTTGTTTTAACCTTCTCAAGGACCGGGCGTAGGCACACTTGGTTCAACTAAAGTTGGAGAAAATGACACCCACCAGCGACCTGTGTGTAAAGCACGTCGGTAGAACCAGTCTTGCGTAAGCGTACGCGTAATGTCGGTTCGGGCCGCTTCATCCAACAATACCGCCGAACCAAAGTATGACCTGCTGGTAAGCAGTATGACTTGTATCTCCCACAACTCACTTGTGTTCTACTCGTGCATGCTACCCGTTGAGCACTGCGTTGGTTTTCCCTTGAAGAGAAAAGGGTGATGCAACAAAGTAGCGTAAGTATTTCCCTCAGTTTTTGAGAACCAAGGTATCAATCCAGTAGGAGGCCACGCGCGAGTCCCTCGCACCTACACAAACAAATAAAATCATCGCAACCAACGCAATAAAGGGGTTGTCAATCCCTTCACGGTCACTTACGAAAATGAGATCTGATAGATATGATAAGATAATATTTTTGGTATTTTTATGACAAATATGTGAAGTAAAGAAAGCAAAATAAACAGAAAAGGAAAATAGCTTGTAGATGGAAGATTAATATAATGGAAAATAGACCAGGGGGGCATAGGTTTCACTAGTGGCTTCTCTCGAGAGCATAAGTAGTACGGTGGGTAAACAAATTACAGTTGAGCAATTGACAGAATTGAGCATAGTTATGAGAATATCTAGGTATGATCATGTATATAGGCATCATGTCCGAGATAAGTAGACCGACTCCTGCCTGCATCTACTACTATTACTCCATACATCGACCGCTATCCAGCATGCATCTAGAGTATTAAGTTCAAGAGAACAGAGTAACGCTTTAAGCAAGATGACATGATGTAGAGGGATAAACTCATGCAATATGATATAAACCCCATCTTGTTATCCTCGATGGCAACAATACAATACGTGCCTTGCTGCACCTACTGTCACTGGGAAAGGACACAGCAAGATTGAACCCAAAGCTAAGCACTTCTCCCATTGCAAGAAAGATCAATCTAGTAGGCCAAACCAAACTGATAATGCGAAGAGACTTGCAAAGATAACCAATCATACATAAAAGAATTCAAAGAAGATTCAAATATTGTTCATAGATAAACTTGATCATAAACCCACAATTATCGATCTCAACAAACACACCGCAAAAGAAGATTACATCGAATAGATCTCCACAAGAGAGGGGCAGAACTTTGTATTGAGATCCAAAACAAGAGAAGAAAACATCTAGCTAATAACTATGGACCCGAAGGTTTGAAGTAAACTACTCACACTTCATCGGAGAGGCTATGGTATTGATGTAGAAGCCCTCCATGATTGATGCCCCCTCCGGTGGAGCTCCGGAAAAGGCCCCAAGATGGGATCTCATGGATACAGAAAGTTACGGCGGTGGAATTAGGGTTTTGGCTCCGTATATGATAGTTTGGGGGTACGTAGGTATATATAGGAGAAAGGAGGATGTCGGTGGAGCAAAATGGGCCCCACGAGGGTGGAGGGCGCGCTTGGGGGGGTAGGCGCGCCCCCCTACCTCGTGCCTTCCTAGTTGATATCTTGACGTAGGGTCCAAGTCCTCTGGATCATGTACGTTCCGAAAATCACGTTCCCGAAGGTTTCATTCCGTTTGGACTCCGTTTGATATTATTTTTCTGCGAAACTCTAAAATAGGCAAAAAAACAGCAATTCTGGGCTGGGCCTCCGGTTAATAGGTTAGTCCCAAAAATAATATAAAAGTGTATAATAAGGCCCAATAATGTCCAAAACAGGATATAATATAGCATGGAACAATCAAAAATTATAGATACGTTGGAGATTTATCAAGCATCCCCAAGCTTAATTCCTGCTCTTCCACGAGTAGGTAAATGATAAAAACAAAATTTTTGATGTGGAATGCTACTTGGCATAATTTCAATGTAATTCTCTTAATTGTGGTATGAATATTCAGATCCGAAAGATTTAAGACAAAAGTTTAATATTGACATAGAAATAACAATACTTCAAGCATACTAACTAAGCAATTATGTCTCTTCAAAATAACATGGCCAAAGAAAGTTATCCCTACAAAATCATATAGTCTGGCTATGCTCCATCTTCACCACACGAAGTATTTAAATCATGCACAACCCCGATGACAAGCCAAGCAATTGTTTCATACTTTTGGTGTTCTCAAACCTTTTCAATCTTCACGCAATACATGAGCGTGAGCCATGGATATAGCACTATATGTGGAATAGAAGGGTGGTTGTGGAGAAGACAAAAAGGGAGAAGATAGTCTCACATCAACTAGGCGTATCAACGGGCTATGGAGATGCCCATCAATAGATATCAATGTGAGTGAGTAGGGATTGCCATGCAATGGATGCACTAGAGCTATAAGTGTATGAAAGCTCAACAAAAGAAACTAGTGGATATGCATCCAACTTGCTTGCTCATGAAGACCTAGGGCATTTTAAGAAAGCCCATCATTGGAATATACAAGCCAAGTTCTATAATGAAAAATTCCCACTAGTATATGAAAGTGATAACATAGGAGACTCTCTATCATGAAGATCATTGTGCTACTTTGAAGCACAAGTGTGGAAAAAGGATAGTAGTATTGTCCCTTTTATTATTATTATTTTTGGGCTTTCTTTTTTTCTTTTGGCCTTTCTCCTTTTTTGGGACAATACTCTATGAATGATGATCATCACACTTCTATTTATTTACAACTCAATGATTACAACTCGATACTAGAACAAAGTATGACTCTATATGAATGCCTCTGACACTATACCGGGATAGCAATGATGCATGAGTGATTTGTATGAAAGAATTATGAACGGTGGCTTTGCCACAACTGAAATGTCAACTACATGATTATGCAAAGCAATATGACAATGATGGAGCGTGTCATAGTAAACGGAACGGTGGAAAGTTGCATGGCAATATATCTCGGAATGGCTATGGAAATGCCATGATAGGTGGGTATGGTGGCTGTTTTGAGGAAGGTATATGTGGGTGTATGATACCGGTGAAAGGTGCGCGGTATTAGAGAGGCTAGCAATGATGGAATGGTGAGAGTGCGTATAATCCATGGACTCAACATTACTCATAAAGAACTCACATACTTATTGCAAAAATCTATTAGTTATCAAAGCAAAGTACTACGCACATGCTCCTAGGGGGATAGATTGGTAGGAAAAGACCATCGCTCGTCCCCGACCGCCACTCATAAGGACGACAATCAATAAATAATTCATGCTCCAATTTCTTCACATAACGGTTCACCATACGTGCATGCTACGGGAATCACAAACTTCAACACAAGCATTTCTCAAACTCACAACTACTCAACTAGCACGACTCTAATATCACCATCTCCATATCTCAAAACAATTATCAAGTATCAAACTTCTCATAGTATTCAACACACTCATAAGAAAAAAATTATTAATCTTGAATGCCTAACATAATTAAAGCAAATTACCACCCTGTTTTGTAGGACTCTCAAAATAATCTAAGTGAAGCATGATAGAGCAATAGTTTCTATAAAACAAATCCACCATCGTGCTCTAAAAGGTATAAGTGAAACACTAGAGCAAAAACTATATAACTCAAAAGATATAAGTGAAGCACATAGAGTATTCTGACAATTTCCGAATCATGTGTGTATCTCGAAAAAGGTGTGTACAGCAAGGATTATTGTGGAAAACTAACAAATAAAGACTCAAATAATACAAGACGCTCCAAGCAAAACACATATCATGTGGTAAATAAAAATATAGCTCCAAGTAAAGTTACCGATGGAAGTAGACGAAAGAGGGGATGCCTTCCGGGGCATCCCCAAGCTTTGGCTTTTAGGTGTCCTTAGATTATCTTGGGGGTGCCATGGGCATCCCCAATCTTAGGCTCTTGCCACTCCTTGTTCCATAATCCATCAAATCTTTACCCAAAACTTGAAAACTTCACAAGACAAAACTTAAAGTAGAAAATCTCGTGAGCTCCGTTAGCAAAAGAAAACAAAACACCACTTCAAGGTACTGTAATGAACTCATTATTTATTTATATTGGTGTTAAACCTACTGTATTCCAACTTCTCTATGGTTTATAAACTATTTTACTAGCCATAGATTCATCAAAATAAGCAAACAACACACAAAAAACAGAATCTGTCAAAAACAGAACAGTATGTAGTAATCTGTAGCTAACGCAAGATTTGGAAACCAAAAAATTCTAAAATAAATTTCTGGACGTGAGGAATTTATCTATTAATCATCTGCAAAAATAATTAACTAAATATCACTTTCCAAATAAAAATGACAGAAGTTCTTGTGAGCGCTAAAGTTTCTGTTTTTTACAGCAAGATTAAAAAGACTTTCCCCAAGTCTTCCCAACGGTTCTACTTGGCACAAACACTAATTAAACATGAAAAACACAACCAAAACAGAGTCTAGATAAATTATTTATTACTAAACAGGAGAAAAAAGCAAGGAATAAAAATAAAATTGGTTTGCCTCCCAACAAGCGCTATCGTTTAACGCCCCTAGCTAGGCATAAAAGCAAGGGTAGATCTAGGTATTGCCATCTTTGATAGGCAATCCATAAGTGGCTCTCATAATAGATTCATATGGTAATTGAATTTTATTTCTAGGAAAGTGTTCCATGTCTTTCCTTAACGGATATTGGAATCTAATATTCCCTTCCTTCATATCAATAATTGCACCAGTCATTCTAAGGAAAGGTCTACCAAGAATAATAGGACATGAAGGATTGCAATCTATGTCAAGAACAATAAAATCTACGGGCACATAATTCCTATTTGCAACAATAAGAACATCATTAATTCTTCCTGTAGGTTTCTTAATAGTTGAATCCGCAAGATGCAAGTTTAAAGAGCAATCATCAAAATCACGGAAACCTAGCAAATCACACAAAGTCTTTGGAATCGTGGAAACACTAGCACCCAAATCACACAAAGAATAACACTCGTGATCTTTAATTTTAGTTTTTATTGTAGGTTCTCACTCATCATAAAGTTTTCTAGGGATGGGAACTTCCAACTCAAGTCTTTCTTCATAAGATTGCATCAAAGCATTAATGATATGTTTGGTAAAGGCTTTATTTTGACTATAAGCATGAGGAGAATTTAGCACGGATTGCAACAAGGGAATACAATCTATCAAAGAGCAATTATCATAATTAAATTCCTTGAAATCCAAAATAGTGGGTTCACTGATGTTTAAAGTTTTGACTTCTTCAATCCCACTTTTAGCAATTTTAGCATCAAGATCTAAAGACTCTGAATTTTTCGAACGTCTTCTAGGTAAAGGTGGATCATATTCAGTCCCATCATTATCAATATTCATATTGCAAAACAAAGATTTAATAGGGGATACATCAATAACTTTTAGATCTTCATCCTTATTATCATGAAAACTAGAAGAACACACTTTTATAAAGCAATCTTTCTTAACACGCATCCTAGCGGTTCTTTATTTGCACTCATCAATGGAAATTCGCATGGCTTTGAGAGACTCATTGATATCATGCTTAGGTGGAATAGATCTAAGTTTCAAAGAATCAATATCAAGATAAATTCTTTCAACGTTCCTAGCCAACTCATCAATCTTAAGCAATTTTTCTTCAATCAAAGCGTTGAAATTTTTTGCGAAGTAATAAATTCTTTAATACTAGATTCAAAATCATAGGGCATCTTATTAAAATTTCCATAAGAATTGTTGTATGAATTACCATAATTATTAGAGGAATTACTAGGATATGGCCTAGGATTAAAGTTTCCTCTATACGCGTTGTTACCACAATTATTCCTACCAACAAAATTCACATCCATAGATTCATTATTATTCTCAATCAAAGTAGACAAGGGCATATCATTAGGATCAGAAGAAACACTCTTACTAGCAAATAATTTCATAAGTTCATCCATCTTTCCACTCAAAACATTAATTTCTTCTATCGCATGCACTTTCTTATTAGTAGATCTTTCAGTGTGCCATTGAGAATAATTAACCATAATATTATCTAGGAGTTTAGTAGCTTCTCCTAAAGTGATTTCCATAAAAGTGCCTCCCGCGGCCGAATCTAAAAGATTTCTAGAAGCAAAATTCAATCCGGCATAAAAAATTTGTATAATCATCCACAAATTCAAACCATGTGTTGGGCAATTACGTATCATTAATTTCATCCTCTCCCAAGCTTGTGCAACATGTTCATGATCAAGTTGCTTAAAATTCATAATATCGTTTCTAAGAGAGATGATCTTAGCGGGAGGAAAATACTTTGAGATAAAAGCATCTTTGCACTTATTCCATGAATCAATACTATTTTTAGGCAAAGACGAAAACCAAGCTTTAGCACGATCTCTAAGCGAAAAAGGAAATAGCTGCAATTTAACAATATCATTGTCCACATCTTTCTTATTTTGCATATCACACAAATCAACAAAGTTGTTTAGATGGGTAGCGGCATCTTCACTAGGAAGGCTGGAAAACGGATCTTTCATGACAAGATTCAGCAAAGCCGCATTAATTTCACAAGATTCAGCATCGGTAAGAGGAGCAATCAGAGTGCTAATAAAATCATTGTTGTTGGTATTAGTAAAGTCACACAATTTGGTATTATCTTGAGCCATCGTGACAAGCAAGCAATTCAACACACAAGCAAACAAGAGACGGGCAAAAAGAGGCAAATAGAGAAAGCAAAGGAGGACGAAGAGAGAGGACGAATAAAATGGCAAGGGTGAAGTGGGCAGAGGAAAATGAGAGGCAAATGGCAAATAATGTAATGTGGAAGATAAGGGTTTGTGATGGGTACTTGGTATGTTGACTTTTGCGTAAACTCCCCAGCAACGGCGCCAGAAATCCTTCTTGCTACCTCTTGAGCACTGCATTGGTTTTCCCTTGAAGAGGAAAGGGTGATGCAGCAAAGTAGCATAAGTATTTCCCTCGGTTTTTGAGAACCAAGGTATCAATCCAGTAGGAGCCACGCGTGAGTCCCTCGCACCTACACAAACAAATAAAATTCTCGCAACCAATGCAATAAAGGGGTTGTCAATCCCTTCACGGTCACTTACGAAAGTGAGATCTGATAGATATGATAAGATAATATTTTTGGTATTTTTATGATAAAGATGCGAACTAAAGAAAGGAAAATAAACGGAAAAGGAAAATAGCTTGTAGATGGAAGATTAATATAATGGAAAATAGACCCAGGGGCCATAGGTTTCACTAGTGTCTTCTCTCGAGAGCATAAGTATTACGGTGGGTAAACAAATTATTGTTGAGCAATTGACAGAATTGAGCATAGTTATGAGAATATCTAGGTATGATCATGTATATAGGCATCATGTCTGAGACAAGTAGACCGACTCCTGCCTGCATCTACTACTATTATTCCACACATCGACCGCTATCCAGCATGCATCTAAACTATTAAGTTCAAGAGAACAGAGTAACGCTTTAAGCAAGATGACATGATGTAGAGGGATAAACTCATTCAATATGATATAAACCCCATCTTGTTATCCTCGATGGCAACAATACAATATGTGCCTGGCTGCCCCTACTATCACTGGGAAAGGACACCGCAAGATTGAACCCAAAGCTAAGCACTTCTCCCATTGCAAGAAAGATCAATCTAGTAGGCCAAACCAAAATGATAATTCGAAGAGACTTGCAAAGATAACCAATCATACATAAAAGAATTCAGAGAAGATTCAAATATTGTTCATAGATAAACTTGATCATAAACCCATAATTCATCGATCTCAACAAACACACCGCAAAAGAATATTACACTGAATAGATCTCCACAAGAGAGGGGGAGAACTTTGTATTGAGATCCAAAAAGAGAGAAGAAGCCATCTAGCTAATAACTATGGACCCGAAGGTCTGAATTAAACTACTCACACTTCATCGGAGAGGCTATGGTGTTGATGTAGAAGCCCTCCGTGATCGATGCCCCCTCCGGCGGAGCTCCGGAAAAGGCCCAAGATGGGATCTCGTGGATACAGAAAGTTATGGCGGTCGAATTAGAGTTTTGGCTCTGTATCTGGTAGTTTGGGGGTATGTAGGTATATATTGGAGGAAGGAGTACGTCGGTGCAGCAACGTGGGCCCCACGAGGGTGGAGGGCGCGCCTAGAGGGTAGGGGCGCCCCCTACCTCGTGCCTTCCTCGTTGATGTCTTAACATAGGGTCCAAGTCCTCTGGATCATGTTCATTCCGAAAATTACGTTCCCGAAGGTTTCATTCCGTTTGGGCTCCATTTGATATTCTTTTTCTGCGAAACTCTGAATAGGCAAAAAAAACAGCAATTCTGGGCTGGGCCTCCGGTTAAAAAGTTAGTCCTAAAAATAATATAAAAGTGTATAATAAGGCCCAATAAGTTCCAAAACAGGATATAATATAACATGGAACAATCAAAAATTATAGATACGTTGGAGACGTATCAGTGCATATAACATCTACGCATAAACCTGGCTCTGATACCACTGTTGGTGAACGTAGTAATTTTAAAAAAAATCCTACGCACACGCAAGATCATGGTGATGCATAGCAACGAGAAGGAAAGAGTATCATCCATGTACCCTCGTATACCGTAAGCGGAAGCGTTATGAGAACACGGTTGATGTAGTCGTACGTCTTCACGATCCGACCGATCCAAGTACCAAACGCACGGCACCTCCGAGTTCAGCACACATTCAGCTCGATGACGCCCCATGAACTCCGATCCAGTAGAGCTTCACGGGAGAGTTCCGTCAGCACGACAGCGTGTTGACGGTGATGATGTTGCTACTGACGCAGGGCTTCGCGTAAGCACCGCTACAGTATGATCGAGGTGGATTATGGTGGAGGGGGCACCGCACACGGCTAAGGGATCAATGATCAACTTGTGTGTTATAGGGTGCCCCCTGCCCTCGTATATAAATAAGCAAGGGGGGAGGCCGGCCGGCCCCTGTAGGACGCGCCAGGAGGAGGAGTCCTCCTCCTAGTAGGAGTAGGACTCCCCTTTCCTACTCCTACTAGGAGGAGGAAAGGAAGGAGGAGAGGGAGAAGGAAGGAGAGGGAGGAAAAGGAGGAAAGGGGGGCCGACCCCTAGTACAATTCGGTTTGGTCTAGGGGGCCGCGTGCCCTGCCTCCTCTCTTCCACCACTTGGCCCATGAGGCCCATTACTTCTTCCTCATATTCTCGTAACTCCCCGGTACCCCGAAAAATACCCAAATCACTCGGAACCTTTCCGATGTCCGAATATAGTCGTCCAATATATCGATCTTTACGTCTCGACCATTTTGAGACTCCTCGTCATGTCCCCGATCTCATCCGGGACTCCGAACTACCTTTGGTACATCAAATCACATAAACTCATAATACCGATCGTCATAGAACTTTAAGCGTGCAGACCCTACGGGTTCGAGAACTATGTAGACATGACCGAGACATGTCTCCAGTCAATAACCAATAGCGGAACCTGGATGCTCATATTGGTTCCTACATATTCTACGAAGATCTTTATCAGTCAAACCGCATAACACCATACATTGTTCCCTTTGTCATCGGTATGTTACTTGCCCGAGATTCGATCGTCGGTATCTCAATACCTAGTTCAATCTCATTACCGGCAAGTCTCTTTACTCGTTCCGTAATGCATCATCTCACAACTAACTCATTAGTTACATTGCTTGCAAGGCTTATAGTGATGTGCATTACCGAGAGGGCCCAGAGATACCTCTCCGACAATCGAAGTGACAAATTCTAATCTTGATCTATGCCAACTCAACAAGTACCATCGGAGACACCTGTAGAGCACCTTTATAATCACCCAGTTACGTTGTGACGTTTGGTAGCACACAAAGTGTCCCTCCGGTATTCGGGAGTTGCATAATCTCATAGTCACAAGGACATGTATAAGTCATGAAGAAAGCAATAGAAACAAACTAAACGATCATCGTGCTAAGCTAATGGATGGGTCAAGTCAATCACATCATTCTCCTAATGATGTGATTCCGTTAATCAAATGACAACTCATGCCTATGGTTAGGAAACTTAACCATCTTTGATTAATGAGCTAGTCAAGTAGAGGCATACTAGTGACACTCTGTTTGTCTATGTATTCACACATGTACTGAGTTTCCGGTTAATACAATTCTAGCATGAATAATAAACATTTATCATGATATAAGGAAATAAATAATAACTTTATTATTGCCTCTAGGGCATATTTCCTTCACTAGGTGTCTGACCTTGATGGCCAACCTTTGTATCTCCGCACTATCCTCTTCTTTGGGATTTCGGGGACTCCAGTTGAGGCACTTCTTCAGAGGAGCACTGGAAAATTCAAGGAGACCACGCCTAACTAGATCCGGCAACGGAACATCATCCATATAAAACCACTCCGAAGGCCACTGTGGGTGTGGGTATGCTTCTTTGGGAGTTCCTACTGTAAGTGCATCTAGTGCCACCCCTAGTTGGTTTTGGAGTATTGACGACAAACCTAGTTGAGGGACTAATGTGTGTGTGAGAATTGCAGGATAACACAGGTAGAAGTCCCTCATTGATTCAGTTTAGCTACCAGAGATGACCCATAAAAATGTACGAAGACATTGAAGACAATGGTGGTTTATGAAGACATTCATGTCGAAGACAATGACATGTGAAGACTCCCCATGAAGCCTATGGAACTCGAAGACTTAGATCCTTCGTAGTTTTACTTCATTCATGTTGTGTCATAGGAACCACCATACTGTTAAGTGGGGTCCAAGAGAACCAGTCTGGATGACTGAAGTGATGCCTAATTCAAATCCTATGTCTTCGAGTGAAGACAATGAGAGAAAATCTTGTCCAGAGTCAGACAAGTCAGCTTTACTTGTAGCCCAAGTAAAGTTGCCGTGTGAGTTCGAAATCCGACCGTTAGTACACGTGTCAGTTCCTTAGTGACCCAGGGTCATTTCGGACAAATCAGGTCGGGTTGCCAAGTGGCTATAAATAGTCCACCCCTACAACCATAAACGGTTGGCTGCTCAGATTTCAGTGCACGGCTTTTGTCGTTTGAGAGCAACCCACCTTGAAGCCTTTGAGAGAAAATCCCTAGCGAGGAGAAAAGCCCTAACCACCCAAAGCCAAAGTAATTGGGCATCACTTAAGTCTTCTTTTCTGAGTGATCTGAAGACTTATTACACTTGAGGACTGTGCATCCTCCAGACGGTTAGGCGTCGCGTTCTGAGCATCCAAGAGAAATTGTGGATTGCCGGTGAACGAAGTCTGTGAAGGTTTGGGAGTCTACCTTGAAGACTTACCAGAGTGATTGGGCGAGGTCTGTGTGACCTTAGCTCAAGGAGAAAACGGTGAGGACTGGGTGTCCTGAGCTGCGTGTTCAGGACTGGGTGTCCGGGACTGTGTGTCCTTTGGTTTAAATACCTAGCCGCTCCAACCAGACGTATAGTTGTCACAGCAACTGGAACTGGTCCAACATATCATTGTCTTCAACGTGTCACTGGTTTCATCTTCACCTCTCTTTACTTACCAGTTCGCATTGTGAAGCCATTGCATGCTTGCTTTATCTTCTGTCTTCACAACTTGACTGTATGATCTGTTTGGCTTCATAACTTCTTCCTACCTGATCCGCATTACACTGAAGCTATTTGTCACTGTGCTTTCACTATACTGTATACTTGACTATGGCTTGCCCTGTGTAATCTAACTTCCGCTGCATAGTGATAGGCTTGTCTACTCTGTTTGTCTTCATAACTTCCACGTTTTGAAGACTCTCATAAAAATCGCCTATTCACCCCCCCCCCTCTAGTCGATATAACGCACTTTCAATTGGTATCAGAGCAAGGTGCTCCCTTGTTCTGTGTGATTCGGTTTAACCACCTGGAGTTTTAGCTATGTCGACTGCAGGGATAATTAAAGTCTCCGCTGCGTGCCCCGTCTTCGATGGAACTGAATATCCCTACTGGAAGAATAAGATGCGCATGCATCTTGAAGCCATTGACGTCGACCTATGGTATGTCGTCGAAAATGGCGTTCCCAAGGCTGGAGAAGGTGTCACTGCTGCTGATGTCAAGAAGTTCACTCAACTGGACTCCACTGCCAATAATATTATTTGTGGTCATCTGACCAAGGGACAGTACGGCCGTGTGAGTGCCTTGAAGACATCCAAGCTGGTTTGGGACTGGCTCTCCAAGGTCAATGAAGGCATCTCAACCCAGAGAGATCAGAGAATCAGTGTTCTTCGCAACCTCTTCAACCGCTTCAAGCGAAATGACAATGAGAATGTCCAGCACACATTTGACCGGCTCACTGACATCACAAATGAGCTTCAAGCCCTCGGCGCCACTGAGATCACCAAACATGAAATCGTCAAGACGCTGCTGAGATCACTTGACAGTTCGTTTGACATCCTAGCCCTGATGATTCAAGAACGTCCAGACTTCAAGACACTCGATCCGTCTGACATACTTGAGAGGCTCAACACACATGAGTTTCAGCTTTCTGAGAAAAGAGATATCTACGGTCCAAACTATGGACGAACTCGTGCCTTGAAGGCAAAAGCTGTGTCCTCATCTGAAGAAGAATCTGACAGCAGTTCTGATGATCCTGAAGACATTGGAAGGGAACTTGCAATACTAGTAAAGAAGTTCCAGAAATTCACCAAAGAAAGGCTTCAGAAAGCCTTCACGATCAAGCTCAAGGAATGATGAAGCTTCTGCTCATGACTACAAGAAGAAAACATGTCACAAGTGCAAGAAAACTGGACACTTCATCTCTGAGTGTCCACAATGGGACAATGAGAGCAGAAAGAAGAAGAAGAAGAGCAAGGAATATGACTCTGACGATAAGAAGAAGAATAAATACTCAAAGTCTTCTTCCAAGTCTTCCTCAAAGTCTTCAACACACATGAAGAGTTCATCTGGCAAGGCTCGTGCGTTTGTTGGCAAGGAAATGGATTCAGAGGAGGAGTCCACTTCTGAGGAGGCAGAGGTGGAGTCTGAGGAGGAGTCTGATTCAGGCATTGCGAGTCTGGCTACAGCCTACGTCGCCAAGTCCATCTTCAACACTGAAGACAATGACTTCATCACCAACACCGATGCAAATGACAAGGACGACTCTACTCCTACCTACTGCTTCATGGCACGTGGTGCCAAGGTAAACACACGCACTACTCACTATCAAACATCCAGTGACGATGACTCTGATTGTGATTCAAAACCCAGCTACAAAACACTTGCTAAAATTGCAACTGAACAACAAAAGGCCATGGAACATATTTAAAAACTGTTAGACAGAAGCGATGATCTGTTGGGTGCTGAAATGACTCGTTCTGAATCCTTAATTGAAGACATAAAAAATCTTCATGTTAAGTATCAGGAACTCGAAGATCGTCTTGAGACTCTCTCAACTACTCATGAAAAGCTTTCCTATGATTATCTTCAAAAGAAGCAACATCTTGAGAAGTTGAGAGCAGTTCATGAAGATCTTCAAAAGGAAAACGAGTCACTTCGAGCCGAACAGATCAGTTCCGCTCAGGAAGGATTTGAACCATCATGCCTTAAATGCATTGAGCGTGATAATGCTACTTCTGTTGCCGAATGTTCCACTGCTACTGCTGTTGCAATATCTTCAACTGTTGAAGTGGTAACTAACCCTTCTGCTGAGGATACCACTGCTATTGCTGATGAGAATGCTAGGTTGAAGACATTGCTTGAAACAGGGATGTACAAAAGTCTCAAAGGACATCAGACATTATGTGATGTCCTCAAGAAGCAGATTCTGAACCGAAACCCTAGGAAAGAGGGTGTTGGGTTCGTGAGGAAAATTAATGCAGATGGCTCTTACTGGAAACCTGAGCAGTACCCCAAAACCACATGGGTTGCTGCAAAGGAATCCTCAGCAGATCCATCCAATCTATCTGGCTTCACTTGTGCTAATCCTATTATCATTGATGAATCCTTTGATGCAAACTATAAACTGTTTAAGAATCAGAATGGTGAAGTATTTGCCAGGTACATTGGTACTAACTGCAGGAATGGACCGCCTATGAAGAAGATCTGGGTTCCAAAAACGTGTCTTGAGAATCTTCCTGTGAATGTCCACATGACACCTCACATGAAGAAGACAAACCTCAGACCAAAGGCTTCATATGGTCCAAAGGCTTCATACAGGCAGAGGACTCACCTGAGTCGTACTAACGCAAATGTTTTGCAGGGAAATCATGCTCAGGCATATGAGAGCGGTTCTTCAAGCCGTCATGCTCATATGACCAAGAACTATTCTGCCTATTCTTATGAGTATTATTGCCCACCTGCTAGACTGTCTGCTAGGGCTCCAAAGCCAAAATTCTCAGATGCTGCACTTAGACTTATTGCTTCTAAGCCACCCTTGAAGATGTGGGTGGTTAAGAAAGCTTAACTCTCTTTTGCAGGGAAAGGTCTCCAGCAGAAAACCAAAATCTTCTGACGCTATTGCTGGGGACCTTAAAAATCTTGTGGGGCGCAAGATCAAATGCCCGAATGGCATCACTATGTATTTCATACCTGAATCGCATGCTACTCTCCCTACTTGTCCTAACCTGGATCTAAGTTTTCATAATCCACTGGTTCGTCAAATGTTTTTGCTTCACAACACTCTTCGTGAAGCCTATCCCCCTAACTGCACTGTAGGGTACGACACCAGTGACTTCAGAGTCTTCAGAATGGATTATTGACAGTGGGTGTACAAATCACATGACTGGCAAAAGAAGTCTCTTTATGGACTCAACCTTATGTCCATCTGACAAGAGCCACATCACATTCGCTGACACTGGTAAAAGTAAGGTACTGGGTCTAGGTAGAGTTGCAATCTCAAAGGATCAACACATGGATAAATTCATGTTTGTTGAATCCCTTGGCTTCAACTTAATGTCTGTCTCAATGCTTTGCGATTTGAACATGATTGTAATCTTTGGAAAATATCGTTGCCTGGTACTAATGGAATCTGACAAGTCTCTAGTGTTTGAAGGGTATCAGAAAGATGATTTGTACGTGGTAGATTTCTCAGCAGGGCCACAGCTTGCAGTATGTCTTCTCGCAAAGGCTTCAGAATGCTGGCTTTGGCATCGAATACTTGGGCATGCTGGCATGAAGAACCTCCACACCCTTGTGAAGAAGAAGCATGTCATAGGCATCGAGGGCGTCAAGTTCAAGAAAGATCACTTATGCGGTGCCTGTGAAGCAGGGAAGATGACAAGGGCAAAACATCCTTCGAAGACAATCATGACCACTAGTCAACCCTTCGAACTGCTTCACATGGATCTCTTTGGTCCCACTCACTACTCAACTTTTTCCACTACTGCTTGCCTCTATGGCTTCGTCATTGTTGATGATTACTCTAGATATACTTGGGTGCACATAATCCTTTACAAGACTGAAGTGCAGGATGTCTTCAGATGCTTCGCAAATCGGGCTATGAACAATTATGGCGCCAAGATAAAGCACATCAGAAGTGACAATGGCACTGAGTTCAAGAACACTGGCCTTGACACATATCTTGATACATTGGGCATCACTCATGAATTCTCAGCTCCGTACACGCCACAGCAGAATGGCATCGTCGAACGCAAGAATAGAACACTCATTGAGATGGCCAGAACAATGTTAGATGAGTACAAGACACCAAGAAAATTCTGGGCTGAAGCCATTGACACTGCATGCCATACTATCAACCGTGTATATCTTCACAAGCTGCTGAACAAGACATCTTATGAACTTCTAACTGGCAAGAAGCCAAATGTCAGTTACTTCAGAGTATTTGGATCAAGATGCTGGATCAAGGATCCTCACCACACCTCAAAATTTGCTCCAAAAGCACATGAGGGCTTTATGCTTGGATATGGAAAGGATTCGCACTCCTATAGAGTCTTCAATCTCTTTCACTACAAAGTGGTTGAAACAGTGGATGTGCGGTTCGATGAGACCAATGGGTCACAAAGAGAGCAACTACCAGATGTGCTAGATGAAGTTCCAGCCAGTGAATCAATCAAGCTAATGGGAACTGGAGAAATTATACCTTCTGAAGCTCATCCTGAAGAAGAACTTATCATCTCAGCACCTGATCCACATGAAGACAATGCTCAGCCTGAAGACATTCCTCCCCATGACAACGTAGATCAGCAAGAGCAAAGTCTTCGACCCATACATCCTCGTGTTGCCAATGAAGTGCAGATTGACAGAATAATTGATAGCATCAATGCACCTGGTCCACTGACTCGTTCAAGGGCAACTCAACTGGCAAATTTCTGCGGACACTTCGCATTTGTTTCAATCACAGAACCCAAGAAAGTTGATGAAGCTTTTATGGAACCTGAATGGATTCAAGCTATGCAAGAAGAGCTTTAGCAGTTTGAGCTGAACAATGTATGGGAGTTGGTTAAGCGTCCTGATCCACGGAAGCATAACATAATAGGTACCAAATGGATATACCGCAACAAGCAAGATGAGCATGGCCAAGTCATCAGAAACAAGGCTCGTCTCGTTGCTCAAGGATATACTCAAGTGGAAGGCATTGACTTTGATGAAACATTTGCTCCTGTTGCCAGACTTGAAGCCATCCGTATACTGCTGGCCTATGCAAATCATCACAACATAATTCTGTATCAAATGGATGTGAAGAGTGCCTTTCTCAATGGCAAAATTGAAGAAGAAGTGTATGTTGCACAACCACCGGGGTTTGAAGATCCAAAACATCCTGACATGGTTTACAAGCTCAATAAGGCACTATATGGCCTCAAACAAGCCCCTCGGGCCTGGTATGATACACTCAAATACTTCCTGAAGAGCAAAGGCTTCATACCTGGTTCCCTAGATCCCACTCTCTTCACGAAGACATATGATGGTGAACTGTTTGTGTGCCAAATATATGTGGATGACATTATCTTCGGCTGCACCAATAAGAAGTACAGTGAGGAGTTCGGATATATGATGCAAGAGCAATATCAGATGTCTATGATGGGGGAGCTGAAATTCTTCCTCGGTCTTCAAATACGGCAACAACGCAATGGCATCTTCATATCTCAAGAGAAGTATCTCAAAGATTGCCTAAAGAAGTTCGGTATGCAAGACTGCAAAGGCTTCACAACACCAATGCCAGCCAAACATCATCTGGGTCCTGACGACAATGGTAAAGAGTTCGATCAAAAGGTATACCGCTCCATGATTGGTTCTTTGCTTTATTTATGTGCATCTAGGCCAGATATTATGCTTAGTGTTTGCATGTGTGCTCGATTCCAAGCGGCACCAAAGGAGTCGCATCACTTAGCTGTGAAGCGAATTCTTTGATATTTGGCTCACACCCCAACTCTAGGGTTATGGTATCCAAAGGGCTCAGAGTTTGATCTGGTTGGATTTTCGGATGCTGATTACGCTGGTGACAAGGTTGATCGGAATTCCACATCAGGCACATGTCACTTTCTGGGCCGATCACTTGTATGTTGGTCTTCAAAGAAGCAGAACTGTGTATCTCTCTTCACTGCTGAATCTGAATACATTGCTGCTGGATCCTGCTGCGCTCAGCTTCTATGGATGAAGCAAACCCTCAAGGATTATGACATCCATCTGAAGCAAGTGCCACTCTACTGCGACAACGAAAGCGCCATCAAGATCGCCAACAACCCAGTTCAGCACTCGAAGACAAAGCACATTGAAATTCGTCATCATTTTCTTAGAGATCATGTTGCAAAGGAAGACATTGATATCATACACGTCAACACTGAAGAGCAATTGGCAGATATCTTCACCAAGCCCTTGGATGAGAAGAGATTTTGCAAGTTACAGTGTGAGCTAAATATCTTGGAATCCTCAAATGTCTTGTGATCAGGCACACATCCTAACACTTATGCATGTTGATGACTTAGATGTGCAACACACGAAGTAACGTATATCTTCAATCAATGAAGACATACATTCTAAGTGTGAATACATTAACGTGGAATTTGACTTCGGAGCGCCACGATAATTGTGCGCCGTGTCTGGGTCTAATGCTTCCTATACGGTGGGTAATGCCACCACCAAATTTTCTGCTTGAAGTGTTTCACTCATGGAGTTACATTTGCTATGTCTTCATATTTGGTTTGGCTTCAATCTCAACATGTCTTCATGATTATCTTCACTATGTTGATTATATATGTACTGGTGTTCTGTCCTCTACAGCATTCACTTATAGCTATGTCTTCTTGTTTGAATCTTTTGAACTAAGTGAATGTGATCGGACCCTAACCTCTCCATGCTTCCTACCTCAAACTCTATCTCTCCAAGTCATATGCATTCTATTGAAACTGTCGAATGTCTTCACTGCATCCTTGTCAGCTGAAGACACAGAGACAAACTTTAAAACCGTTTTCAAAGTTATTACATCAACAAGAAATCCAGAGAAGTAGGAACGGCACCCGACAAACAAGGCGTGCGTGGGGGGGTGGAACTGCCCCCACAATACCGCATGCTAGCCACGTACTGATCAGATGTGAATCGCCAGGGGCACCTGAGTAATAGTGCAGTGCCGCCCATATCCCTATAAATACACGATTCACTGCGGTCATTATCTCTTCTTCCACCCTCGCACGAACCCTAGCGCCACCGCTAACTCTCAACGACGCCGGCGACGAAGTGCTTCACTGCCGCAACCTCTCCGACGCCGTTTTCACGCCGACTGCGGACATCGGTCTCTCCGCCGTCGCCGTAGGTGTCTTCCGTCGCCAAGTTAGGGCATGGAGGATCGAACTGCTCGGCCTCAACTCTCACTTCGTCTAGCAGTTCCAAGTGTGGTAAATAAAACCTCTTTTTACAGCCTCTTTTGATCCTATAGCTCAGTCACTTTCTGCCATAAGAGGTTTCTATTCACACAAGTTTCATCTCTCTCATCTGCATCTCATAACTTGCCTAGTATATTCTCTTGTTCTTCATGAAGTAGTTAGATTCCTCACTTGTACTGATCTATGGGTTCGTACAAATCTGGAACCAACTTCTTTTCTATAAAGTGAATGTCTTCGCATGATGAGGTCAATATCTTCTAAACTAATTTATCTTCAAAATCTTCTGAGAATGCATATGACCTCTTCCCCTTCCCTCGCACCTTAATGCTGTCATAGGTACATGTCCGTGGGAGAATCTTTTGGTTCTCATAGTCTGCATTCATTTGTAGAGTTCTTACAGCGTCACATCAATTCTCCCGAAGCAAGTTCCTGTTGGTCAAGCAAAAGGAAGCCTTTGAATACTTTGAATCTCTTGAAGCCTTCCAAGTTAAGCTTCATGGCAGCAGAAAAACCAGCAAGGAAGGGAGGCAGACAGAGACGTGGTGAAACGTCTAAAGATTTGCCTGAAGACTTGGCAGAAATGTACCAGACTGATCCTGAAGAGAGCTATGGTCAGCGCAAGACACGAATCCAATGAATTCGAAGATATTGGGCAGAGCAGTGGTTCCAATACCGCTTCGTCACAAAGGAATATGCAGAGAAGTGCGCCATCAAGAGACCATGGGGAGATGTATTGTACAAAAATCTCGTACCCCGGTCCAGAGACGAAGCCATTGCTCAAGGCTTCTATCCATGCATGGTCAGAGGACCACAGCCAGCTGAAGCACATCCGTCATCACTCCTCTGGTGTCGCGATGACAATCTATTCAAGCGCAACTTCCAATTTGCTCAGAACTCTGCGAAGCAAAACAAGAAGGAGTTTGGATTGGACTTCAACCCTGGTCCCTCTAAACCAAGGGCAGATGGCACACGCGACGCAAATCCCAATGTCATCGGGCCGTATGCCAATCTCGAAGGCCTCATCACTCGCATTCTAGTCCAAGGGACTGCCGTGAACGACCCTCCAGCAGACACTGAGTCTGATGACGCTCCTGGTGCACCAGAGCCGAAGCAGACGAAGAAGAAGCCAAAAGCTTCAAAGCCAGCCGCTTCTCCCAAAATCTCCAGAGCGAAACCATTGGCCACTGCACCTCCTGAAGCAAGTGTGCAGTCTGAAGACTTATCACGAGTCTCCAAACCCCAAGAAGCCAAGAAGCCTCAGCCACACACTGGCAAAGAGCTCACTGCCGCTGCCATTCTGCGCTACGAGGCCATTGATCTGTCAAGTGACGGAGATCTTGCCGATGACGCTCTTGAGCAGCTCATCAAGAGCAAGGAGGGGGCTGAAATCTTCAACAATCTGCCTCTGTTTGATGCAGCTATCATCCACAACTTCATTGATGAGTGGTTTGATACATCCAACATCAGCTTCGATGATCTGCAGCTGCCCATTGGCCTCAGCGTAGCCTTCCAAGGCGCTATTGCTTCAGAACTCGCAATTGCCCAGCGCATAGTTGAACTGAAGCAGAAGATAGATTTTGAGAAGGCTCAGTTCAAGCAGAATATGGCCAAGCTCAGCGTCCAAGAAGTCAAGGACTTCAAGGTCATGCTGCACGAGTTGAAGGAAAACTTTATGAAGAAACATGTAGGAGCTCGGGGTTCACGTGAGCGCATGAAGACTTTGGCTGACCTCTGTGTGCAGGCCTACAATGAGGCCGAGAAGCGCAAGGCACTTGGGCGTCCCGGCATCGACGCCAGGATGGCCGTGAAGAAAAAGAAGAAGCCCACTGTGGCTGAACAAGAGGCACCAAGGGAAGAAGCTGTTCCGATTGTCTTCCCCACTGCCAAGACTGGCTCGAAGCAAAAGCACCGCTCAACCGCTTCAGAGCTTAAGAAGACAAGGACAGCTGAAGCTGAAGCAAGGAAGAGGAAACACCCTGAAGCCTCTCCTTCTGACCCCACCATCAAGAAGCGCAAGACCAAGAAATCTCGGGCTGCTCCCACAGAGCCCCTGATAGTCGAACCCCTCTCCGTCCGCTTTCCTAACGAAGATCGTCAGCTGACCGTGCATGAGCGGTGCTTTGGCTGTCGTCTTTGAATGCCTTTGTCGCACATGAAACCTGTCGCCGCACTTGGAAAGGCCTCACCATGATGTGCACTAAAGCTGAACTTCAAGAGGATGGCTTCAAAGAAAGATTCAAGTTTGACTCCACACCCCCCAGAAGAGCTGTGCTGCGCGGAACTCCGTCGCTTGAAGAATCAGAGTTCTCTTCCTCTGCTGCAACTGTGACTGGAAAAATCATTGAGGAAGAAGACGATGCTACATCACCACCACCTTCTTCAGCGCGCGTCGATCCTGCACCAAGCTCGTCAGCACCACCAAACGCCTCCACCGACCCTGCTGCGCCTAGGAACGCGTAGAAAACTCTATGTCTTCAAACCTTTTTGGTCATCACTTACAAAAGGGGGAGAAGCATATGATGTTTATAGTCTTCAAGCGGGTCAATAATATGGGCGGGTGCTTTATATTTTGCATTTTGCTTCGTGCTTACAACTCTCGTTTTGCTACATTTGGTTCTTCGAGTTGTAACACTTAAACTTGATGGTCGCCTGCTACTTATTTGCCACTATGTTTTTGCGAAGATAAATTCCGCATGTATGACGATAATTTCCGCACTTATATCATTTCGCAGACGTCCATTTCTCATTATGCATGTCATTCTCTTCATATACCTTTACATGCGTGGTAGATTGTCGTCATAAGTTGAAGTGGATTCCCACAAGTACAACCTGCTATGTGCATTTGCGTTCCAGAAGCAAATCACTTATATGCACATCTTCAGGGGGAGCCCTTGCAGCTTATGAAGACAATTCCTTTACAATTTCACAAATTATATTCCCCGTTGAAAACTTCAACTAGTTTGTCATCAATCACCAAAAAGGGGGAGATTGTAAGTGCATATAGTGCCACCCCTAGTTGGTTTTGGAGTATTGACGACAAACCTAGTTGAGGGACTAATGTGTTTGTGAGAATTGCAGGATAACACAGGTAGAAGTCCCTCATTGATTCGGTTTAGCTACCAGAGATGACCCCTAGAAATGTACGAAGACATTGAAGACAATGGTGGTTTATGAAGACATTCATGTCGAAGACAATGACATGTGAAGACTCCCCATGAAGCCTATGGAACTCGAAGACTTAGATCCTTCGTAGTTTTACTTCATTCATGTTGTGTCATAGGAACCACCGTACTATTAAGTGGGGTCCAAGAGAACCAGTCTGGATGACTGAAGTGATGCCTAATTCAAATCCTATGTCTTCGAGTGAAGACAATGAGAGAAAATCTTGTCCAGAGTCAGACAAGTCAGCTTTACTTGTAGCCCAAGTAAAGTTGCCGTGTGAGTTCGAAATCCGACCGTTAGTACATGTGTCAATTCCTTAGTGACCCAGGGTCATTTCGGACAAATTAGGTCGGGTTGCCAAGTGGCTATAAATAGTCCACCCCTACAACCATAAACGGTTGGCTGCTCAGATTTCAGTGCACGGCTTTTGTCGTTTGAGAGCAACCCACCTCGAAGCCTTTGAGAGAAAATCCCTAGCGAGGAGAAAAGCCCTAACCACCCAAAGCCAGAGTAATTGGGCATCACTTAAGTCTTCTTGTCTGAGTGATCTGAAGACTTATTACACTTGAGGACTGTGCATCCTCCAGACAGTTAGGCGTCGCGTTCTGAGCATCCAAGAGAAATTGTGGATTGCTGGTGAACGAAGTCTGTGAAGGTTTGGGAGTCTACCTTGAGGACTTACCAGAGTGATTGGGCGAGGTCTGTGTGACCTTAGCTCAAGGAGAAAACGGTGAGGACTGGGTGTCCTGAGCTGCGTGTTCAGGACTGGGTGTCCGGGACTGTGTGTCCTTTGGTTTAAATACCTAGCCGCTCCAACCAGACGTACAGTTGTCACGGCAACTGGAACTGGTCCAACATATCATTGTCTTCAACGTGTCACTGGTTTCATCTTCACCTCCCTTTACTTACCAGTTCGCATTGTGAAGCCATTGCATGCTTGCTTTATCTTCTGTCTTCACAACTTGACTGTATGATCTGTTTGGCTTCATAACTTCTTCCTACCTGATCCGCATTACACTGAAGCTATTTGTCACTGTGCTTTCACTATACTGTATACTTGACTATGGCTTGCCCTGTGTAATCTAACTTCCACTGCATAGTGATAGGCTTGTCTACTCTGTTTGTCTTCATAACTTCCACGTTTTGAAGACTCTCATAAAAATCGCCTATTCACCCCCCCTCTAGTCGATATAACGCACTTTCACCTACGGGGTATTCGGATCCAGCAATGCGCCATACTTTGGCGCCTCCTACTTCAAATATAGAACCTCCTTTGTGGCGGGGAACAAGGCAGAAAAATTTCCTCCATAATCCAAAATGGACCTCGATGCCTAGGAATAACTCGCAGAGGGCGACAAAGCCTGAGATGTGCAGAATCAAACCTGGGGTGAGGTTGTGCACTTGGATGTCGTAAAATTCCAATAACCCCCGGAGGAAGGGATGGATTGGAAATCCCAGGCCCCGTAACAAAAATGGGACGAAGCACACTCTCTCCTCTTTATTAGGGTTGGGGAAATTCTCGGCTATCGCGTCATTGTCGATTGAATATAATCCCGCTCGAACATGAACTAGATCTGTGAGAGGGAGGTAGCCTTGTGTTTGGAGCCGGCTTAGTTGAAGATGGGGCATGGAGCAACTCTGCCAATCGCCCTCTTGAGGGCCGTGGGAACGCGAAGAGGAGCCTGGGGCGCTGGCCATGACGAGGGCTTTTGTTTTGTGGCTAGACTTGGTCGTTTTTTCCTTCTGCGTGGTGCGGGATGGCCTTGGGAGATCCATATCCCTTTATATAGGTGTCGTCCGAGCGTTGTGAAGGGTTTATTTGAAAAAAGACATAGACCGTTCGCATTCATCCCGCACATGAAAATCGAAGCGCCATCAGGGGGAATTGTAAAAGACGTTGAGGTTGTCGTCGGATTATCGACAGTCCGGAATATGATGAAGAACCCGCCTTGCAAAGTCGAAGACATGAGCCGAAGACGACGTCGTCATTGACGGCAAGTTCGGGGGCTACTGGGGGAGTCTTGTACTAAGGTCCTCGGGCGTCCGGACAATTTGATATGGGCTGGATTGGTGGGCCGTCAAGATACAAGGCAGAGGACCTTTCCCCGTGTCCGGATGGGACTCTCCTTTGAGTGGATGGCAAGCCTAGCGTTCGGATGTATTATTTCCTTTCTCTGTAAACCGACTCTGTACAACTCTTGACCCCTCCCGGTGCCTATATAAACCGGAGGGTTTAGTCCATAGAGGCTATCACAAATTGCATAGGCTAGACATCTAGGGTTTAGTCATTAAATCTCGTGGTAGATCGACTCTTGTAACCCCTATACTCATCAAATAAAATCAAGCGGGACGTAGGATTTTACCTCCATTAAGAGGGCCCGGACCTGGGTAAACATCGTGTCACCCTTGTCTCCTGTTTCCTTCGATCCTCAGACGCACAGTTCAGGACCCCCTACCCGAGATCGGACGGTTTTGACACCGACAATAGGCGAGTCAACTTATGGTTGGATGATTAAGAGGACAGTGGTATCCCCAGCCCACCAGAGTTCAACTCCTAGACTTGACACCAGTCTTTGCATTTTCTTGGATTTATTTTAGGCCTTATGGCAATGTGCATTAAGTGTGAGGAGACGTCTCGTCAACTATGAAGGCGTCTGTGGCGACTTTGTCAATCTCAAGATGATCTGTCAGCTTAGTCTCTTGGATGTGCTCATAGGGGTAGGGGTGTGCGTGTGTATGTTCATAGGGATGAGTGTATATGTGTTTGTATGAGTGCCTGTGTTTGTACCGTATTAAAAAAAGGACAACAGTAGATCTGACTAACTCATCATCGATCTAACCATGTCCAACAAGGTACGATTCCTCTATGCCGATACACCGTTCCTCTGTGGTGTAATTGAGGAGTGAGTTGTAGAACCATTTCACAAATTCTTCAAATAATCATCAAACTCTTGACCCAGATTCAACTATGAAGTAAAATGTGCACCACATGGATCCCAAAGAAATGATGTAAAGTGTGCAAGAATCTACATCGGGCAAATATAGTCACATGATCCCACAAGAAGAGGTGAAATATAAGGGAAAAAGTTTCTATCTTTGGACTTTTGTGTGAGTTAAACTATTATGAGCTTAAATACCAGATAAAGCCGGCCCTTGGCAGCTTGGCTTCGTGACATAGAACAACACTAGCAAAAGAGTCCGTGTGTTGCAACGGGACAAAAAAATACCACACTTTCCTAACCCAATAACCATTACTCCAGACTCCAATTGGTCCACATCCTTCATTTCAACACATGGCATTTCATCTGTGTTGACACTTATCTTTTTTCCCACCCTCGGCAACGGTGGCCTTTATGCTCACACAATCACAACACGTTTGAATGTTGTCAATTCTAAGGCGTTTCTCTCGGCATAAGATGATAAATCTGTTTTTTTTTCTCGTGAGGTTTTGGCGAGGCGTGCATGCGTGGTTATAGATGTTTTTTCGTCTCCCATCCTGGTTTTGCCGAGGTGTTCATTTTCAATCTGGATCGACCCCGGTATGAAAGAAAGACACATCATGCTCGGCACCGATATAAAAGAAAGACGGATCGTGTGTTATTGATGAAGTTTGCACCCTAAATAGCATTCATAAAACTATTAACAAGTAAAATAAGATCATGTTCAGATTCTACACATTTTCCCAATCAAGTTACATATAAAACGTGTTAAATTTGGAGTTAAGAATTTAAACATACGAATATTTAAAAAAAATGATATGTACTGCAGGTTGATTAACCCAAATATCAGGGGATTTCATGTAAAAGTGAAAATCCGACTTAAAACTGGCCTTAAAAGTGGACTGCGGGTTGATTTTCGGAAAACGAAAATTTATCTTAAAAGTGGACTACGAGTTGATTAACAGAATTACGAGTTTTTTTTTTACAAAATAGCATGACAGACTGAAAAAAATAGCATGACAGACTAAGAATACCTATTTTCTTTCTGAGCTCTTTTACAGTGATTGGGGAGTTACAATATGTAATTTCATGTAACTCTGCCAGTGATTATTTCCCACCGTTGATTTAACGGGTTAACTAAAAGTATTAAGTTTAATCAAGAAGGGTATTATGGTCCTTCGTGATTTTTTTTCTTTTAGAAACTTTGTAATTCGTTCAGTCAATCCCTTGCATCTCGCCTAATCCATCTCGCGAGAGGGAGGCGCCTGAAGGCGACGACGCCGTCACAAGGTACTGGGAGACGCCAGCGCCGGCGCAAGTACCTGGGCGACACCGCCGGCGCGAGGTCGTGTCGGCGAAATCCCGACTGGGCTTGGTCGTAGTGGTCGCTCCCCAACGCCCCCGCGGACGCCAGGGCGAGCTCTCAGGAGACGCCGGTATCGTGCATGGACCTGGGCGACGACGCCGGCGCGATGTCCTGGAGGCAAACCCCTGGCTGGGCTTGGTCGTAGGGGGTCGACCAATGGAGCAAGGTACCTCGCCCCCTGCCTCATCTCTTCCTTACCTCCCTCCCTGCAGGTGGCTAGCCGGCGACTAAACATTCAATTATTTCTGTTCTAGTGCGCACAAAAATTGAAGGTAAGCCACCATTGAGATCTAGGGTCTCTGAAATTTTCTGATAACGATGATTACTGTCAGCTCTTGTCCAAATGAAGCACATCGTCCAGGAATAGGACAACACCAAAAATTTATTGGATTCAGACCTGTAGTGTAATCTCCTATTCTTCCCATGTAGATGTTGGGGAGGATGGTCCTTCCGTTGTTGAACAATTATAAGCTATGTAGTGTGATCTTCTTCCCATGTATGTAATCTCTGAATAATGTTGGTTGATGATAAAATGGTAATCTACGTTGAACAATGATGCTAGTCCGAAGGAGAAAATTCTGTTAAATAGACAATGACTCAAACATGTCCTTTTCCAAGTGTGGCTATTTATTTTGTGAGGTACTCATGTTACAATGTTCAATTTCCCAGCTTACAACAAATTCTGCTAGTGATTACAGTTTACTTACCATGAAGCCTGACCAGTGCATCTATATCCTTCATATCATAAATTTTTTAATCATGCTTTCTGTAAATTTTAGTGATCAAAGATAATAAGACTGGACCATGAAAGTGGCTAGAGAGCAAATGAAATCTTGTCAGGATGTCCTTTAATAGGGTTGGACTTCAGTACGAATGTCCTTTAATGCTGTTTGCTGTTATGAGGGAATGTAGATCTATCTTTCGTTCAAAATTTCTACTCCTATTCATTTTTTTAGTGGAACTTAATAGAGTTGGACTTCAGGGATTTATAAGGTTGCAAGTGTCTTTTTATTCTAGCAAAGTTGCTGCCTCGTTTATTTAGGAAAAATGATACTAATACTTTTGACCAAAAGAAGTAGGACTGATGTTTACTCACATGGTCTCCTATGAACAGTGATTGTGGACGTCCACGCTGGAAGTTGCGGTGCAGGGACTTGTTTCAACGGCGGCATTTTGAGGTCATGTATATATGAAGCTAGGAAATACTGTTGGTGAGGTGGAGCTGGTCTGAATTGGATGTGTTTGGGATCATATCAAGTTGCCCTGCTGCTATCTCTGCACAGACGGGCGAGCGAGACCGCAGTTTCTTGTTCTTGCAGCAGATGCATTTTTGTTGGATCATTTCTTCTGACTATAGTGAATGCCTAATCTTATGGTTATATGAGTTGCATTTTTATCTGTGGGTTTATTTGTGTGTGTTGGGGGTTGTATTGCCTGCCTTGCGGTTTACAGAAATTTAGACGGGCGCAGCGCATGGCCTTGTTAGGCGTTGTATTGCTGGGCTCTTGAAGATTGATAAAGCTGAGGCTGCTAGATTGCACGCCTATTCTTGTCATTGCCTCATTATACAGTGAGATCACCAGTAAGTACAATTCTGCCAGCCATAGATTTGATCCCTGTTCTTCGAAAGAAAAACATTCCAAAAAGTGGTCAACTTGTCTCAAACCGAGGATCACACGATAGAAGTGCAGATTGTTGCTAGTGCAATATACAGTGATTTCTGGTAGTAAGCAATCTACATGTTTACTTAGGCAACCATCTTGCATTCATGGACGAAATATAGTGTAAAGGACAAGTTTGTGCAAAAAAACACCGTTTTCACATGAAAGTTTAAAGAGACAAACACCAGCAAAGTAGTTCACTTTAAAAGAATGATGGAACTGAACAAATAACGTAAATTAATCAGACCATACGAAAGATATATAAAAATCCCAACCTCTTGCAGAACAAAATCATAAAGTAAATATCACTAAGGATACTCTTTATTTCGTCACGAGTGAAAACACACGGAAGACAAAAACGCAAAGCCTACTAACCGACCATTTAACATATCCAGATTTTTAAGTACCGATCTTAGTCGTCCGGGTCCACAAATACAGATCTTAGTCGTTCGGTCCCACAAGTATCGCTCTTAGTCGTCTAGGCCCACAAGTATCGATATTACTCGCTCGGTGCTAACTAGTACTGATCTAAGTCGTCCGGGTCCACACGTACCGATCTTAGTCATTCGGACGCACAAGTACTGCTCTTAATCGTTCAGGCCTACAAGTATCGATCTTAGTCGTCCAGACCCACAAGTACCATTCTTACTTGTTCGTTCTAACTACTATTGACCTTAGTCATTCGGGCCCACAAGCATCGATCTTAGTTGTTCGTACCCACATGTACCGGTCTTATTCGCCCAGTCATACTACTATCTTAGTCGTTTGAGCCCACAAGTACTGATCTTAGTCGTTCGGGCCCACAAGTACCGATCTTACTCGCTCGGGGCTAACTAGTACTGATCTAAGTCGTCCGAGTCCACACGTACAGATCTTAGTCATTCGGAGGCATAAGTGCCGCTCTTAGTCGTTCAGTCCCACAAGTATTGATCTTAGTCGTCTAGAGTCCAGACCTACAAGTACCATTCTTACTTTTTTATTCTTACTACTATTGACCTTAGTCATTCGGGCCCACAAGCATCGATCTTAGTTGTTCTGAACCACTTGTACCGGTCTTATTCGCTCAGCCACACTACTATCTTAGTCGTTCGAGCCCACAAGTATGGATCTTAGTCGTTCGGGCCCACAAGTACCGATCTTACTGGCTCGGGGCTAACTAGTACTGATCTAAGTCGTCCGGCTCTACATGTACCGATCTTAGTCATTCGGACGCACAAGTACCGCTTTTAGTTGTTCAGGCCCACAAGTATCGATCTTAGTCGTCCAGAGTCCAGACCCACAAGTACCGTTCTTACTTTTTTGTTCTTACTACTATTGACCTGAGTCATTCGGGCCCACAAGCATCGATCTTAGTTGTTCTGACCCACATGTACCGGTCTTATTCGCTCAGTCATGCTACTATCTTAGTAGTTCGAGCCCACAAGTACGGATCTTAGTCGTTCGGGCCCACAAGTACCGATCTTACTACCTCGAGGCTAACTAGTATTAATCTAACTCGTCCGGCTCCACACGTACCGATCTTAGTCATTCTGACGCACAAGTACCGCTTTTAGTCGTTCAGGCCCACAAGTATCGATCTTAGCCGTCCAGAGTCCAGACCCACAAGTACCGTTCTTACTACTATTGACCTTAGTCATTCGGGCCCACAAGCATCGATCTTAGTTGTTAGGACTGACATGTACCGGTCTTATTCGCTCAGTCTTGCTACTATCTTAGTCGTTCGACACAAGTACGGATCTTAGTCGTTTGGGCCCACAAGTACCGATCTTAGTCATTTGGGCCCACAATTATCGATCTTAATTGGCTGGACCCATAAGTACCGATCTTACTCGTTTGAGCTCACTAGTATCGATCTTAGTCGTTCAGGCCCATAAATATCGATCCTAGTCGTTCGGGCACACAAGAAAATTCAGTCGACTAGCTCCTCGCCATTGCCTATATTATGAGATACAAAATTACTATACCTTTAGCGCACATGCGAGCCCAGAAAAATGCATAAATACAGTTTTGCTTTGCAGCAAAAGAAAGCCCGTGAATGTACCATCATGTCACTGGAGAAAAGAACACCTATCATCTGGCACGTGTCTTCAGGCGGTCAGCGTTCACTAGTTCAGGCTCAGGGGATATACCTCGGAGCATGGCTTGCTCACTTCAAGTATGAAATCTGTTCTCATGTATGTTGGTAGCATTAGTCTGAAGTCTGAACAAACACCACTTCAATTCGAGCATCAGCACAGAGATTTGATCCCTGTAAACATGCCATAATGCAATTTCTTTCGCTCAATAAACATCATTGGTTCCTAGATTTCTGTCCGGACTCTGGAATTTATTGCACATGACATATGTTCACAAGAAATTAAAGTAAACTGCATGAAATGGAGTGAGCATAATCTGACAGTGTCCACAACATAAAAGATGAATTGTGAAACTCCCTTCCGTGACATTATAATGTACATTATTTACGCCCCGCAAGTTGCCATTGGATCAAAAGCGTTCTCCAAATATTTGAAACAAGAAGTTCAGCCTCTATGCAAACTAGGAACTGACGGATAGTTATCAGCAAAAATACGAAATGCAGATTGAAGAATTGATGGAAGAAGCAGTTGTTGGTTCCTGCCTGTAATTTACTTCTTCAAAAAGAGAGCATGGTGAGTAAAGCAATTTGAAAATAAAGGAGATTACTGTTTCAAGGAGATTAACAACATGCACTCACCAGATAGATCATGGCGAAGAATAACAAATTTTCCAAGGAGATGAAGCCTCCACCTCTTAATGCCAATTCATGAAAAATCATACATATCAAGATTCCTAGTTTAGCTACAGAATACTGATAGGGAAATGCATATGTACAGTAACTTCTTTTAGACAAAGTATAGTAACTGCAATGAAGTACAAATCTAATACTCCCTCCGTTTCATAATGTAGTGCCTATAGATTTTTTGAAAAATCAAATCTCACAAACTTTGACCAAGTTTGTGGATAATTTTTTTACATCTAGAGTGCGAAACATATATCACTAGATTCATTGTAAGATGTAGTTTCACATTATATATTTTTGCTATTGTAGATATAAATATTTTTCTCTACAAACTTGGTCAAAGTTTGCAAAGTTTGACTTCTCAAAAAATCTATAAGCACTACATTATGGAACGGAGGGAGTACCTAACATCTGTAGATGGGTCTGTTCCTTGCCAACCCATCTCTTTCCATTGTTCAGATGTTATTCCCCAAAGATCAGTTCCAGGAAAGAAAGCACACCCAAGGGCCTTCAGTTCTTCCAATTGATCAACTGTCATCTTGTATCAAAGCTTGCAAAAACTAGCACGTCAACTTCATAAAAAAAACATGAAAACAGCACTACCAAACTTCAGTAACTATGCCAATATTCTGAAGTGTAACCTTGTACTGAAATATTTGTTGGGGAAAAAAATGTAGGAAGAAATAGCAAATACCGACTTCACAATAGAACAAATATAGGATGTCAAATTACTAAACTACATTCCATATGAACAGTGTGGTAGAAATATTAGGAAAAACTAGTACTGATACAGAGGGTGAGTAAATTTCCACACAGATCAGAGAGAGAAACAATGAACTACTATAGGCATATGTATATGAACAAATAACAAGAAAAAAGGAAGAAGATTCACACAAAGGGGAAGGGAAGGGGAGGTGCTGCACCATGCAGGAGGTAATATGGGATCGGATTAGTAATTCCCCCCATACTGCTACATCCATGTATGCTGCTGCCTACCCACGGGCTGGTGGCCGGCGTTGCTGGGCATCACCGACTGCTCAACGGAGGAGGCACTGGGGCAGGGAGGCTTCGGGCGGGGTCAGCGCGCCGCAGCCGAGGGTTTCCGTTTCCTGCCGCCGAGCTGGAACCCTCGCGGCAGGAGCGAGACCAGGGAGGCGGGCCGGTGGTTGCTTCCCTCGATTGAGGCCGCCGCGGGCCGCGGCTATGCGGCCGGATTATCTGCGTGGGGATGGCCGAGGAAACTGTTGTAAGAACGGAACCGAAGAGAAATTTTCTGAGACGGATCTACCCTCCGAAAAAATAACTGGTCCCATCAAAAACGTGTACCGGTCCCACTGTTATATGTAATTTCCCGTAATTCCTATTTTGTAACTCGTCGTAACTTTTATTTTCCCACCATCCGATTAAGGTGGATGGACGACTTGTAAATTCGCCAATCATAGTAACAGTTATATTTCTTTATTGATAGAGTAATAATAGATATAGATTTAGTCCATGATCTTCAAACTCTTTGCAGCACTTCTGCTGCCGAGCTAGGTACATTTCCGCCGCCGATGCATCATGGACTTCTATTCAGCATTTTTAGTCCATGATATTCAACTACAACTCCGGTGGCCATCCAGCATCTTCCCCTGTTCTTCTCCTCCGTGTTTAGTTCTGAGCCGTGCAATCAGGTAGCATGAGAAATTTTGCCTCGGCTTTAAAGAAAGCTCGCTGCTTTGACAAGCAGTCGCCACCTCCCTATTTTTTCTTAGGTGATCACCTTGTCTAGTTTACTGGTGGAAGACGTACGCCTCCGTCCTCTGGCGTCACTCGCATCTTAATTCTGCCCATGGAATGGAAATGACTCGCATCTTAATTTGATTCCTGATGCCATTGGTCAACAGCGTTAAACTCCGTCTGCCTTTCCTTCTGTTCGGCCTAGGTTCACATCAGCTTCCGAACGTTTTCCTCCTCTCTAAGCATGCATTTTAACCCCCGTTCTCTTCTACTCCCTCCGTTCCTAAATATTTGTCTTTCTAGACATTTTAAATGACTACTACATACGAATGTATGTAGACATATTTTAGAGTGTAGATTCACTCATTTTGCTCCGTATATAGTCACTTGTTGAAATGCCTAGAAAGACAAGTATTTAGGAACGGAGGGAGTACAAAACTGGATCTTAACCACTAATCCTGATGGTTTATGGTGATCACGTACGTCGCCTCTCCGTTTTCAATCTGTACTCGACGCTGTGACCGTGGTGCCTGACTTTGCATTTCAGATTATTAGATGGCGTTGCTCCTCTATGACAAAAGGACAGCACGGTTCAGGCACCAAACCTACTTTGTTTCTTGAGACACAAAATTCAGAACTTATCAATGTCGAGGAGGTTACACAGAATCCTACCCCAGAACATGATCAGCATGATAAGGTTCACAAGTTATCGGAGTGTCTCCTTGACAACACTAGCATAGAGACTGGGCCACTGGTGCAGGATTCCGGCCAGTAGAAGGTAGCCTGGACACAGTAGCGTTGCTTCCACTTTACAATATCCACGTAAAGACACACGAAATACAATATCTCTCCGTGGCCTCGCAATCATGCAGCCCAAATTAGGGTTGTTTTGCCTGTGCAAACCTTGCCGCTTCCCCACCTAAAGAATAGCAATAATGAACGAAAGAGAAGAAGTTCTTTTCGTTGGCAGGCAATTTCAAATCCTTCCTCTATGCAAGGATTTCTAATCTATTCATTGACAGCAATGTTGACCTTTGGTGGCAGTTGCTGAGCGGATGCTGAATTTTGTTTAGTGCTGGAAGACGCCCCTGATGTCACCTGACATTTGATCCATTCTGCGTGAGGATGACATGTCTGTGAGTAAAATTAGCAGCTTGATGCCATATGTCAGCAATGTATTCGACTACGACTTATGATTCTAATTCAAGCGCTCGTTTACTTGGTATGTTCAGCTTATTTTCAAGCGTTTCTTTCAACCTCAGAGTATCGATGACAGCTTTTCATGCAGTGTTTGTTAGTCCATTTTGCTTGCCCCGTCGATTTACAGATCAGAAAAATCTTGATCGTCTTTGGTTTTTTGCAACTCATTTTTCACTACCTATTAGCTAACCGCAAAGGAAAGGAAACGAAGCTCCAGTTGTTGTTTTCCAAACCAAATTTTAATGTTTGTAAAGCAGTGTATCGCGGTTTTGTAAAGGAATTTTCGCGAATAGGGACGCAAGCTCCCCTGCACATGCAGTTCAACTTCATACTCGACTAAGGACAAACTGGCAGCATGAGTTAGATCCCAAATCTACTTTCTCATCCACCATTAACAATGCATGACCTTTCGTCACTCTCTTTTCGTTTTGCTGTAGCCGGGCTGACGCAAAACACATGTCCTCCTACCCAGCAGGTGGTAGGTAAGCTAATCGTGGATTGCTGTAGCCGTTTTCTCTAGAGATCTTGCAGAACAAAAACAAAAGGAAAAAAATTTAAAAGGATTCCGGACTTACTTCTCGAAGCATAAGATCCAAAACTCATCGGTGCAGCAGTGGATTTAGCATCTCAATGACTCAACAATTCAACACGGATATGCTGCATATACATAACTGAAGAGTTTCATCAGCTGTCAGTGACCAACAAGATAGGATAGGATCCCAGAGAAAAAGGAAGCCTGAAACAGGAGCAAACATTGCTGATCTGCTCCATTTACAAATTACATACTGTACTATACTATGCATCCACACACACACGCGGGCGCCCAAATCTTCTCGGCATATCAAGGGCAGAAGTTGTTGTTAGCTATTGCGTATGATAGAAGTAGAAGGCAGCTTAGTTTCCCTGACACATAAAAAACTCTTTCAGAAGGAGGAGATCGAGGGGATCAAGAACGAGGAGACCCGAGCCTCCTGAGATTCTTGAGGTGCTTGAGGACGCTCCGGCAGACGCGGAGCCTGAAGCTCCGGACGGCGATCCTGAGCCTCTTGAGCCGGATGCCGATCCTCACCGCCCTGACGACCCTGCAGCCGCCAGCCTTCGCAAATGCCGCCGCGGGCGGCGGCCGCCTAGTCGGCCCCGTCTCGAGCGCCTTCTGGATCAGGAACTGCGCCTTCCAGTGCCGCGCCTCTTCGGCGTCCACCTTGTCCACCTTGGCGTAGGACATCGGCGCTGCCCTTAGCATCAGCATCCTGGGGAATGATGGCGCTGCAGCGACGAGCCAACGAGGAGGAAGAGAGGATTTTGTGTATGAGCTTCTTCTGTGCTGGTATCTGGAAGCTGGCATGGGACGTGAGCGCCTGTCCTCTGTTATATAGGCAGGCGACGGCAGCGCAGGCCTCAGGAGGGGCAAGCAGGCCGGTTCTACATCTGGCTCTATGTTTACAATGGCATTATTGATGAGATCACCAGAGTATTTGGGCAGGCCGTGTCAATGTTTATGACTATTTATCTACTTGTTATTTCCAAGCTCATGAAAGAACCAAATAAAAATGTAGGTCTGGGAGGATGACATGACATATTTGCTAGTTACAGTGGGGTAGGGCTATCTAGCGGGCGCCCCCCAGGCAGCAACGGCGTGGTCAATTTCAATAACCCAAATGGAAATTCAAACTTTCTTTTTTGAAATTACATTACGGAACTTTGGAAATTCTTGCCCGAGCTTTCAGAAATTGAAACTTTTCAGATTTCTGGAAACTTAAAAATTTCAACTTTTTTGATAGTTAATCTGTTGAAATTTGAACTTTAAACTTTCAAAAAATGTCGACCTTCGAAAATTTTAAACTTTCAAGAATTTTAGAGATTCATGGGAAAAACCGAGGAAAACCAAAGTCCATGTGGGTGTGGACCCTACCCAGGAGAGAAAAATAGAAAGGTGAGCAAGAAAAGGCAACCACATGTGTGGGCACCGGGCCTAGATCGCGTCCTAACAAATACGAAAATCGTGCCCCCTACCCTCTAGCCGGAGTGCTCCATTCCTAGTGCATTTGTTTCATGGAAGGTATTCAAACCCAAGACCACCTCCAAAGTATGCACGATGCTCTCTTAGTGGATCAATATACTATAGTTGCATAGATGTGATTCCCATTCTTTGGTCAACTTTTAAAAATTCAAAATCAAAATTTTAACATCCAATAAAAGAGTGGTATATTCGATAATGATAATTCATACCCCTTGGTAAAGAAACTCGGTCTACAACCCAAAACTTCCACATGTCTAGGCATCATTTTCAAAAAATGAAAGTCAACTCATGGTTTCAATTTGCCAAGTTTGAACATACGAGTGATAATTTATCGGTTGCCAACACAGTTTCTATTGATGCCAATTTTATGCTTCAGTGTGATCTGTAAAAGGGAGAAAGTCTAAGTTCCACGAGCATAACTGGAATGAATCATAAATCAAAGTAACCAGATTGCATTTTTTTATGAAGCAGCATAACATACTACAAACCCAACCCTGAAAATAAAACAAATGAGATCCACAGGGGGGTTAAGAGATTTAAAAATGTGAAAAACTATTGGTTACATCATCTGATCTTGAGATCAAAGCCCCTGAGCCTACATTGTCGGTTTGATCCCAATGAATATGTTGGGTTTTCCTTGATGATTGCTAGAACACCTCCCGCTCCCGCCTTGAAGCTGATGCTTGAAATTATGCTCTCTTTCCAAGCACAATGAAGTGGCAGGAGGAAGAAAGAAGCACCACGCTTGGCAGATTGCAACACTTATAGGGGATACTCTTCCTTTTCATTTCCATTTTAGTGTCATACAAGATATCTTCTTCTCTTTCTTGATAGCAGGAGGCGATCAATAAGAGAGGGCTACATGGACAATGGTGTTCCATCTGATCAAGGAGATCAACCATCAGTAGCGGTGCCAGGCCAGAGGAATGCCCTCGGCGAAGAACGGAGCTACAGTCCCAAACAGTAGCAAATTATGTTATTGTATCTATAGTGAACGAAAGAACGAGAGGGCATGCCCCAGGCCACGACCCCAGTTGCCCGGGGTCTAGCGCTGCAACTGTCAGCCATCAATGGCCTAGGTTAGTTCTGTGGCCATGTTATATTCGAGAGGTGTTTATACTAGTGGTTTGGTTAATAGATCTAAGATCTTGTCATCGGGAATCACCAAGTGATAGGTACAATGGCCCGATCTTTCGATGAGATGATATGGATTTTTTTGCGGGAATTTTTTGGCAATCCGAATACATCAAACACTCGGCGGTGCACCTTAGCAATCACTAAACCAACTCTTGTACGGCTATTGATGGTGTTGGAAACATGGTGAGCCTGATGACAAAGATGAATCATTGTATGCAACTGAAGAATAGGCAAGAATTAAAGATATGCAATCTGAATTACTGATATAAGATGAAATACTTAATTAACACAATGAGGTTCCGATGACGCATAGTAAAGGAGGTCTAGCTGTCTCTCGCGTCTACGGCAACTACAAAATGTTAAAATTTAGTCAAATAACCCAAACCCTAATGTGACGCCCTCGGGGAGGTATTTCAGGAGGTACAAATGGTGAGCTCAACCAACCCATGGTGGGGTGATCCAACCTTAAGTCTGTATCATCCCTTAATAAAGACTCTCAAAAAAATTGCAGATAGTCTTTTAGTCTAGAAGTACATGGGCATGGCACAAAACTCGGTAGCGCAACACCTATACATGGATATAGACAAAGTTATAAAAGGTCATCATGTATATTTCTTCACTTTCCATCACAGTAGCTTCAAAGTCATGAAATCTCTACTTGCTAATTGGGTTTTCTCCTTCTACCATTGTTGCTATATCCAGACTTGATCATACTATCATGTATGTCCCGCTTGTCCATACTAGCTCCTTCATTCTCAAGTATACAAATATATCCTACTTAGGCATCATCATATCATCACAGCACTTGCAAGAATCCATATAAATGGAAGTACCTTGTATTTGAGTTGGCGTGTGCAAGCTCTAGTCATCTGAACTTAACTTGGCGTGGTCGTGGGGGCTGAGGGGTGTAACTGTAATAGGGATGTGCTCAACACTAAGATGATTAGAGCGCCCCTCAAAATGCCCACAACCATCTGAACCACACAGTCCGGACATGTTTTCCCATCCAACGCAGTCATGTATCCGTCCGCCGACCGGTTCGAACGTGCTTTCCCCTGCAAATCAGGAAAAAACCGGGAGAGGGGTTTGTGGGCATCCGGACCGCTGCCATGCCCAGTTCTGACCGCCGTGGGCCACCAAAAACCCCTCTCCCTTGCCCACATGCTTTCCCTCCTGAAGCCAGTTGTCCGCATTCAGGTCGGCCTAGAGCAGACACGACCGCTCACTGGAGCCGGCATTGAAGCGACTCACCAGCCAAGAGTGCCGCCCGCTGCTCGCCCACTATGCACGTCTTCTCTCCGCATTGAAACGGCTCTGTCTGCCTGCCTAACTCCGTTAAAACGGCAAGAGTGTTGAGGAACCTACTATGGCGCCTCAAGCACCACACGCCCGTTCCTGTGCCAGCCGACATTAAACACCTCTCCGGTCGGCTCCTCGCATCCACCCGCTATATAAATGGTGCCAAACCTCGGGCAAGAATCGCACCTCATCTCCGCTCTCCATCTCCTGCTTGTACAACACCCGCCATGGCCTCCGTCGAGCAGAAGAAGAAGTCTCCAGCATTGCAGTTGAAGGAAATATGCACTAGAGGCAATAATAAAGTTGTTATTTTATATTTCCTTATTCATGATAAAGGTTTATTATTCATGCTAATTTGTATTGATCAGAAACCTAAATACATGTGTGAATACATAAACAAACACCGTGTCCTTAGTGAGCCTCTACTTGACTAGCTCGTTGATCAAAGATGGTTAAGGTTTCCTAACCATGGACATGAGTTGTCATTTGATGAATGGGATCACATCATTAGGAGAATGATGTGATGGACAGACCCATTTGTTAGCTTAGCATAATGATCGTTCAGTTTTATTGCTATTGCTTTATTCAGGCCAAATACATATTCCTTCAACTATGAGATTATGTAACTCCCTGATACCGGAGGAATGCCTTATGTGCTATCAAACATCATAACGTAACTGGATGATAAAGATGCTCTACAGGTATCTCCGAAGGTGTTTGTTGAGTTGGCATAGATCGAGATTAGGATTTGTCACTCCGAGTATCGGAGAGGTATCTCTGGGCCCTCTCGGTAATACACATCATAAGCTTGCAAGCAAACGACTAAGGAGTTAGTCACGAGGTGATGTATTACGGAACGAGTAAAGAGAATTGCTAGTAACGAGATTGAACTAGATATGAAGATACCGACGATCGAATCTCGGGCAAGTAACATACCGATGGACAAAGGGAATTACGTATGTTGTCATAACGGTTCGACCGATAAAGATCTACGTAGAATATGTAGGAGCCAATATGGGCATCCAGGTTCCGCTATTGGTTATTGACCATAGAGGTGTCTCGGTCATGTCTACATAGTTCTTGAACCCGTAGGGTCCGCACGCTTAATGTTCGTTGACGATATAGTATTATATGAGTTATGTGATTTGGTGACCGAATGTTGTTTGGAGTACCAGATGAGATCACGGACACGACGAGCAGTCTCGAAATGGTTGAGAGATAAAGATTGATATATAGGACGATGGTATTCAGACACCGGAAGTGTTTCGGAGGGTACCGGGTAATTATCGGGTCACTGAAAAGGAGTTTTGAGCAACCCCCGGCAAAGATATGGGCCTTATGGGCCAAGAGTCGCTCTCCCCCCTCTTTCCTTCCCCCTTCTTCTTACAAGGAAGGGGGCGCAGGGCAAGGCAGCAGCCCTAGGGCTACCGCTAGGTCTCTTGGGGCGCCCTAGGGGCTGCCTCCTCCCCTCCCACCTATATATACATGGGTAGGGGTGCCACACAAGCACACACACACCATTGTCTTAGTTGTGTGCGGCGCCCGTCCACCGTTTACTCCCTCAGTCATATTTTCGTAGTGCTTATGCGAAGCCCTGCGGAGAACACATCACCATCATCGTCACCACGCCGTCGTGCTGTCGGAACTCATCTACTACCTCGTCGTCTTGATGGATCAAGAAGGCGGAGGACGTCACTGAGCTGAACGTGTGCAGAACGAGGAGGTGTCATGCGTTCCATACTAGATCGGTTGGAGCGCGAAGAAAGTTCGACTACATCGACCGCGTTGTGAAACGCTTCCGCTTACGGTTTACGAGGGTACGTAGACATACTCTCCCCCTCGTTGCTATGCATCTCCATGTATAGATCATTGCGTGTGCGTATAATTTTTTTTGTTTTCCATGCAACGATTCCCAACAGCAGTGACCTGGGTTGCCCGGCGAGCCAGCCCAATACAGGTTGGCCTGCGGGCAAACACTCTGAATTTGGCACCACCGACATCACCAGCCCCTCCTCGCCCGTCCAGGCTAGCTAACGCCGTCTCGCAAATCCGTCATGAGCAATGGCGGCAACACATCAGGCAGGTGGGGAGAGAAGCCATGTCTGCTGAGGTCGATACATCCGCAGCCACCGCGGATAGCGAGAAAAAGTAAACCATGGGAGGTCACAACCGCTGGCTCCCATGAAGGCCACCACCACCACATCGCCGGATTGCATAACTGGTGACTTGCCTGTTTCACGGGGGCGTAGGCCATGACGACCGTCTTCCTCGGCCCAAAAAATCGACCCTAATCGGTGCTTCGCGATGGCGGAGGGATGCTATTCTTCCCCTCCCGCTTAAGCATATCCCTCTGGGGCTCACAACAGTCCGATAAGCGGTGTGTCGGACATATGAAAGACATGTCGTAGGAATGGAGATCCGCCGCGGCCGGCATTAGAGTAATTTTAGCCTATTCTGATGTAGTTTAGTTAAAATATGTCTGAAATGTATTTTTTTCATCCGGTTAGTTGAAACCCGACTTGAAATGTATGCAGCTAACTTTGAATGGGCGACTTCCATCCATGTGTGCAGACTAGTCTTTGCGGGTTAGTGTTGGAGATGTCCTTATGGGCCAGTTCTTTTGAGGTTATTGTAGACAATCTTGGTTGGAGAATGGATAAGCTGAAAAGAACTCCATCTGATTTTAGAATGGATAAGCTGAAAAGAACTCCATCTTTTTTTTGGAAATGGAGGTAAAACCCTCGGCCTCTGCATCATGATGATGCATGCAGCCCTTTTATTAAAAATCTAGAAAGTATCCTCAAAAGGTCTTACAGCTCACAAACGGAGCAAAAGCGACACAAATAAATCTGAAAAAATAGAAATGGCCTAACAACAACCGATACGGTGATAATAAGGACAAGCTCTCTAGCCATATATCCTGTTATGCGAACGGCATCCGAACCGGTTGAATATAGTCCGAGCTACCATCTCCCATTGGTTGCACCCAGTAACCAAAGGCTCCCTGGAGTCCATAGAAGTGAGTAAGGACCATGTACGAATCCAAGCTGTAGCTCTGAAGATAACCTGTAAAAAAGTTAAGTTGTGTTGTCTGTTAAAAATCATATCATTTCTGCAGTTCCATATAGCCCATAGTAACGCACATATTCCAATTCGAATACGAGCTATTGTAATATGTTCAACCCCAGCTAACCACGTCCCAAACAAAGACGCAATATCTACTGGGGGATGAATATTAAAAGCTATATGAATCGTTCTTCAAAGTAACTTGGCAAGTGGGCATTCAATGAATAAATGTTGTATTGTCTCATCCTGAGCACAAAAACAACACCACGAGTTGCCTACCCATCGCCTCTTAAGTAAGTTGTCCTTTGTAAGTATTACTTGTTTATGGACAAACCACATAAAAATTTTAATCCGCAAAGGAACCTTAACCTTCCGTATATGAAGTGACCGTGAGAGGGGGCTAGAATTAATCAAATCCGTATAAAAGGATTTCACCGTAAATATCCCATTTTTAGTTAACTTCCATTGTGTAGAGTCCGGCATGTCGGAGAGTCAAACTTGAATCAACCTCCGAACCAAGTGCATCCAGGTTGTCCATCTCGCACCCACTAACGTACGTCTGAACTGGATATTCAAGGGAATAGTTTGAAGGACGGTGCCTATGTAATCTTCCTTACGTTGCACAATATTGTAAAGGGTAGGATATTGTAAGGCCAACGGTGTCTCTCCTAACCACGTATCCTCCCAAAATTTTGTTGACATCCCATTGCCAACCAAGAATTTGACCCTACGAAAGAACATATCCTTCGTTCTCATAAGTCCCTTCCAGAACGGTGAGTCAGTTGGTCTGATGGTAGTCTGGGCTAGCGTTTTCGTGTGCAAATACTTATTGCGCGGGATTTGAGGCCACATGCCCTCCGGCTCTGTCCCTAACCTGTACAACCATTTGCTCATAAGGCATTTATTCTTAATTTCCAAGTTCTCAATACCGAGACCCCCTTGGTCTTTAGGTCGACAAAGGATATCCCATCGCGCGAGACGATATTTCCTCTTGGCCTCATCAGACTGCCAAAAGATTCGAGATCTAAAGAAATCAAGTCGCTTTCGAACCCCTTTCGGAATTTCGAAGAACGAAAGTAAAAACATTGGCATACTAGTTAGTACTGAGTTGATCAGAACTAATCGACCTCCATATGACATCAGCTTGCCATTCCAACAGCTGTGTTTTTTTTCAATTCGTTCTTCAATACATTTCCATTCTTTATTGGATAGTTTACGGTGATGAATCAAAATACCCAAATAACAGAATGGTAAAGCACCTAATTCACATCCAAACAATTGTCCGTAGGTATGTTCCTCGTCTTTGGCCTTCCCAAAACAAAGCACCTCGCTCTTATGGAAATTGATCTTTAAGCCAGACAATTGCTCGAAGAGACATAAGATAAGTTTCATGTTACGTGCCTTAGCCATGTCATGTTCCATGAAAAGAATAGTGTCATCAGCATATTGTAGAATGGACACTCCTCCATCAACTAGATGAGGAACTAGACCCTCTACCTGACCATGTTGCTTGGACCTGCCAATAATGACGGCCAACATATCTGCCACGATATTGAACAGAAGGGGTGACATGGAATCCCCTTGTCTCAACCCCTTTTGCGTCTGGAAATAATGACCAATGTCATCGTTCACCTTAATACCGACACTACCCTTCTGGACTTGAGTATCCGCTTGGTGCCTCTAGGTTTCACTAAAACCCTTCATGCACATTGCCTACTGAAGAAAAGGCCATTTTACTTTATCGTAAGCCTTCTCAAAATCCACTTTTAGTATAACCCCATCTAGTTTCTTCGAGTGAATCTCATGAAGTGTTTCATGTAAGACAACTACTCCCTCGAGTATGTGTCGTCCCGGCATGAATGCTATCTGACTAGGTTGAACCACTGAGTGAGCAATTTGTGTCAATCTATTGGTTCCAACCTTTGTGAAGATTTTAAAACTCACATTCAGCAGGCAAATGGGTCGAAATTGTTCTATCCGGACTGCCTCATTCTTCTTTGGTAATAGCGTAATCGTATCAAAGTTTAGGTGAAACAACTCCAAATGGCCATCAAAAAAGTCATGAAACATAGGCATAAGATCATCTTTAATGATATGCCAACATTTCTTATAGAATTCAGCTGGAAACCCATCTGGTCCCGGTGCTTTATTCGGCTTCATTTGAGTTATGGCCAAAAGAACTTCTTTTTCAGTAAATGGTGCAGAGAGAATTTCATTCTCCGCTGCCTGTAATTGAGGTATATCATCAATCACAGACTCATCAAGAGACACCGTGGAAGTATTGGGAGGTCCAAAGAGACGTTTATAATAGTTGGATATATACGTTTTCAAATTTGCATGTCCCACTATTGTTCCCTCGTCCTGTTCAAGCTGTATGATTTTCTTCTTCCTATGTTTACCATTTGCAACCATATGGAAAAATTGTGTGTTGTCGTCCCATTTTACAACCTTAAGCATTTTCGCGTGCAAAGCCCATTTGAGCTCCTCCTCTCCGAGGAGAGCACATAGGCCTTGCTCAGCCTCGGACTTGGTTCGATGTTCGTTCACAGAATGAAGAGTGGTTTTAGCCTTAACATCGAGTGCCTCGATGAGTTGCGTTAGGCATTATTTTTTCTGCTTATAAATCCCACTTTCATTCCTGGCCCATCCTCTCAGAAACTGTGGTAGGTGTCTAATCTTATTTTGCCATCTATCAACATGTGTCCTTCCCGTAACCGGCTTAGCCCATTCGCGTGCAATCATCTCCATGAATCCTTCTCGCTCAAACCAACTTTGTTCGAAGGAGAAAGAATTTTTGTTTGCAACATGGGTAGCCTCTCCCGAATCTAAAAAGAGTGGTGTATGATCCGAGATCGCTCTTTGCATCGCATGAACTGACACCAACGGATACTTTTGTTCCCACTCCACACTAGCAAGTACCCTGTCCAGCTTTTCATAAGTCGAAACAGGTAACGAATTGGCCCATGTGAACTGTCTACCGGTAAGCTCAATTTCTCTCAAATTGAGGCTATCAATAATCATGTTAAACATCATAGACCAACGTCCATCGAAATTGTCATTATTCTTTTCTTCCCTTGTCCGGATGATATTAAAATCCCCCCCCCCGACTAGTAGTGGCAGATTTTCATCTCCACAAATCCGCACTAAATCGGCCAGAAAATCAGGTTTAAATTCAGGTTGCGCTGCCCCATATACCGCAACTAGTGACCATCGGAATCCATCCAATTTTGATCTCACCCTGAATTTAACTGAAAAGTCTCCGTGCACCACATTAAGCACCTCTAACGTCTCACACCATACTCCTAGTAAAATCCCGCCGGATCTTCCTCTAGGTGGTAAAATGTGCCAATCAAAATCAATACCACTGAAGAGGGATTGAAGGAATTGGGATGTGTAATTATCTCGTCCCGTTTCCAAGAGTGCAACAAAATCCAAGTGATGCTCTAATGTTGTCTCAGCTAAGAATCTTTGTTTAGCCAAGTCTGCTAGACCTCTGCTATTCCAAAAGAGTCCTTTCATAAGTCATCATGGAATTTTTTTCTTAAGTTTAACTCTAGCACTTCTGCGTAGCGCTGAAATAGGATAAATTTTCCGCTTCCAGGGTCGTTTGGGCTTCTCCCCAACCCCCTGCAGGACAATATTATTATCAATACCGGACACTGCCTCCTCCGTCAGGAGAGGTTCTACCATATCGGTGTTCTCAACTTCCTCCTCATCTTCGGTCTCGACACTAGGCAAGAGATTATTACAGATATTTGCAAGATCATTAATGCCTAAATTATTCATGTCATTGTCATTCATAGGTTTGATAGAGGCTAGATTACGAATGATCTCAGAAGCCCTCTCCGCTTCCATGTCTAAAAGATCATTAACGGATTTGACGACCTCGATTTCATTTGATCCCAAAGAAATGCCTAAGTCGTTTGCCTTATCAACTAACTCATTCTCAGAGAAGTGTAGAATTGAACAACTTATATCAAAAGACATACCTGCAGTAGTCTCGGCCTGACGAAGCATGGCAGCCCTCTTGGCACGCGCTAGCTGAAAGTCATCCGCATCGGGCTGTCCCTGGATCCGGTTGCTGACACGCCTGCCAGCCGACACCAGATCCGTAATCCCACCAAAAGCGATGAGCTCCTCCGTGGTCCTCTCGCGTGGGGTATGGTCAGGACTCACACGCCCTTCCCGTATCGTCGGTGAAGGAGGAAGGGGCGTGGTGGGGTGGGCTGCCGCTGTGGGTAACAAGGGGGAAGAGGACGGTGGAGCCGCCTGCTCACAGATCTCATCCCCCTTATCTCTCGTGGAACTCGTCGTACCTCGGCCGTCTTGCTCGGAAGAAAACTGCAGAGGGGTTGCAACACGGGACTCCTTCCTGCATCTCACCCCAAACTCAACCGGAGACATCGAAGTAGGAGGCGCGCCGTAGATCTCCTGGCCGGGTGCCCCACCCACCGACGCAAGGTCCGGCCGTGGTACCTCGGTGTGAACATCCTGCCCGAGAACTCCCAAATCTGCGACCGTCCCAACAGAATCCACCCTCGCATCGGGAGAAGACTCCGTGGTCGTCACATCGCCGACTAGACTCGGCACTGGTGGCAGCTCAAGCTCAAGCGGGTCGTTTGCCTCGACCCTGGTGCTCCATAACCGACTAGGAGCAGACCTCGGTACAAAGGATCCAAAGCGAAGCGTGTTCATCGGAGTGTCGGACGGGGGCGCCTCTTTGGTAGAACTGTCTACCTTATCAGATTGTGTAACAGGCCCCTTGTCCGACTCCGGCAGTGTGCCATTGGGACCTTTCTCTTGGTTCCCTGGTGCGCCGCCCCCCTCAGTAGTATCCATGTCTTGTGTCCCATCTCCCTCCTCAGAAACTGCAGTATCCTCAATCTCAAGCTCTAAGACATAAGTGACTCCAGCATGTGTCCATCTGACTACATCTGGTATATGCTCAACACTCACAACACTGACCAAAAGCCTCGCAGCGTTCTGTGCTCGAGTAAATGGCATGTCCACCTTTTCTGTCTTACCAATCAAACCACCCAAACTCCAAGCAATCAGAAAATGTTTTACAAGTTTAGGTGGCACGCCATAAAAGCGAACCCACACCTTCTCCAAAGGTGTACCCTCAGGTTCGTCCTGCTTCCACTCGTCAAAAGCAATCACAACGTTTGTACTGGAAACTCTGCATAAACCCCATTTAAGAAAATGCATCTGATCCTCTTTAGTGGGACAATCCACCTTATAAGTCTGACCTTCTAACTTCTCCAGATGCCACTGATAATTACCTGGCACTAAATCACGTAGTTGTCTCACGATCTGAGCCTCAGTCAGCTGTCCATTAGTAACTCTGATTACTGCCGGGAAGGAGCTCTCAACCATCTGCGGTAGAGGATCCACCTCCGGTGTCTCAAAGAACATCAACTCCTTACAGCAGACCCCAAAAATATTAATACCAGGCTTAGGACCGGAGAGAAGAGAGCATTCCCCAGTCACATGCTGGGATCGGAGGCAATAATCACAAAGCTCATTCGTACACTCTGCCACGAAATGACCCTGTTCACCACATCTATAGCAAGGCAACTTTTTCTTCTTAATCGCCCACTTAGAGAGTTTTTCTCCCTCCGCTTTCTCCGACCCTTTGTCAGACGCGCCTTCCTTAGTTTTGGTCCCTCCAGAAGACACCGGAACCTGCACTACTGCCAAAGCCCTAATCGCGTCAACTGCCGCCGCTGGTAGCGTGCATGGACCTCCCACCTCAGCCGCGCCGTGCTCGAGTGCCTCCCCCGAAGCCATATCCATAGCAGGCGGTGGTGGCGGTGGGTATTGTCGAGGCGGTGGTGGGCGTCTCCCTCTCCCACCGCGACGATATCCACCGCGGTAACGATCCCGGGGACCTGTGACACCTTCAACGAAGTTACCGGGCGGCCCTTGAAACTGTCTAGCATCATTATCATTGTGTCAGTTATATCCACGGCCGCCACCGGACGAAGATCCAGGGTGCAATCCCTCACCATATGCATCATATCCATCATCTCCCCACTGCCCGTATCGATTGACGTTCTGACCATCCTGGCTGTATCCAGAGTAACCGCCATGCCCTTGCGCACCGCGACCCCTTCCTAGGGCCGGTGCCTTGGCTGCAGGTGGCTGCGTTGATTCATCCGGTTGTCGCGTATTGGGCCTAGGCGCTTGTGTCACCGCCGAGGAGTTAGACGTCTCGGTCCCCTGCTGTACGGATGAGGGAACGCCCCGGCCGGCGGCAGCTCTGGGCTGCACTCCCGTTCCCACCGACCTCGGTGGAGGCAGGCCGCTCCGCTCGATAGCGTCATTCCCCCCAGCCGTCGGGGCACCACAACCAGCGCCGCCGGCGGCTAGTACTGGCTGAGTGCCATGCCCAGCCCCAGCCGCCACGGCAGAACTGGATGGCGGGGCACCACGCCCGGTCCCTCCAGCAGTCGAAGCCCCCGCGGCGTGCGGCGCTCGCTTGATGGGCGGCTGCCCTCGTCCGGTCATGGCATCGGCGCAGGAGATCCTCCTCGCCCGCCCAGTACCCAGCGAACCGAAGCCCGGCTCCGCAACCCTAGTCTCGATCGATTGCGTGACTGGCAGCGATGCAACATGTACGTCCGCCTGTTTGTGGTGAAACGAGGCTTGGGCCTCTAGCTGGGCCTCGCCCGAACCTGAAAGACCCACGACCATCGCTCCATCTGTCGTAACATCCAAACCAGGTCCACGACCCAATAGCATATTCAAACGAGCCTGTCTGGTTGCTCAAACAGTACTCGCCGATCTCGCCACCGGCGATCTTGGCGGCGCTGGTGGCCGGCTAAACTTTCCTTTCTTCTTTCTCGTAACCATAGTCCAATTGTCCGGTAAAAATTGTGACAAGGTCACCGGTTCTCTCATTACCTTAGGGATCGGTCCGATCCATGGCTTCATGGCCGGCTTGGAATTTTCAAATTTAGAACGACGTCGAACGATCTTACTCATGGGCTCCGGCGATGGCAGCGGACCGACATCCGACGAGGCCGTGACTCTGGTGGGTGCATGACACTTCGCTTGGTCTTCGTCATCGCTCTCCAGAAGCGCCCAGAACCGTCCTCCCGGTCGTGCCTGGATCGGCTCCGTCAGATCAATCATCCCCGATGCCTTCGGTTGTACGTCAATCTGCACACACTCGCCAACAACTATGTCATAATCATCAAGTTTGAAATGAAGACCTACCTCAATCATCTCTCCGTCCGGAAGATACTCGCCGGCGAAGACGTCGTTCTCCAGATCGAGAAGAATCATCCATCTAGAATGAGGGGTGAATTGAAGCCGCCCTTCGATCCAGCCACCCGGATCCATCCCGATGGAGAACGAAGCGCGCCATTGCATCCACCGCCGCTCCTCCCGCCCGATCTGACGCTGCAGATCATCACGGTTCCCCCCGATCCCGTAGACCCCTCCTTTCTCTCCAACGGCGCCGCCGCAGATGTATTAGGAGATCGCGAACGGATCGGGTTAGACCCCCTAGCGCAGCGATGCGGTGAGGATGAGGATGGCGGTGGTGAGGTCGCCTCAGGCGGCCTGGTCTCCGCCTCTCCCTCTCTCAAAATCATCTGAGAATTGCTAGTGCAATCGAAAAGGGTGGGTAACCCACGATTCTGGCGATTCTCGTCGCTCCCGCAAAAGAAAACAAAAACGGCTCGCTTTAAGTCGCTACCCCTGTTACAGCACCGAATTACATCCAAACTGCCACTAGGACCGAACCGAAGCACATGCAGAAAATGAATCGGGCCAGCTAGATCTCACGCAGCACCTCCGGCCCTGCCTCGCCGGAGCTCGCCCCGCCCTTGCCCGAACTAGAGGGTGGCCGCCTCGTCCCTTCCCGTTCTCTAGTGAGCTCTGACCTCCTCCTCTCTGTTAAATAGGAGTAGATGGCTGCATATGAATGCATATTGGGGGATTTAGAGCTTATAATCGATGCGGCTAGCATGTGGAATCCATTTTTGTTGAACAACTTCAAGATCCGTTGTTGGTTGGCATGAATTTGAAGGGCTGAATGTCGTGTTTGGAGGCAGGAGAGAAGGAGGCAGTGAGGTGTGTAGGTTGGATGTTGCGATTCTACAAATGAATAAAATACAACTAGTAGATGTGTATTACAGACATGTTTAGTTTAATTTCAGTCAAGGGCATTACAGACATTTGAGCACATAACTTATCCAACAATCTCATACCACAATCTTAGAAAAGAACTCGATGGTTGATTTTGTGGGAAGTTTCTGAAAATCTGATTCTAGAGAATCAAAAGCTGAAAAGAACAGGTGGTGATTCTAGACAATCCTGGTTAGAGAATCGATAAGCTGAAAAGAACTCGATCTACCCCGCAAAAAGAAAGAAAAAAAGTCGATCTGATTCTTGAAAATCATCTGACAAACCAGGAGTCGGTGCTGAAACCAGGAGTAAATCTTTCATCATCAACATGAAAAAGCCACCATTCAAGCTGGATCTTTCAAAAAAAAATTATCAGAAAAACCAACCTCAAAATTTGGCTTGTCAAAGATACAGATTGTTTTTTCCATGAAGAGAAGATGGCCATCCTTTTCAATTGACATGTCAATCAAATTGTTAATGGTGCTCGAATCAGCCGCTAAGTCAACTGTTGATTATTGGAGAGAGAAGGTAGGTACAGTAGGGAGGGAGCGGAAATGATAAATAAGTCTTGTGAGAGGCAGGCGCATCCGGACCTAGGCAGGCCGGCACCAGATGCATCGCTTGAAGCAAGGGCACGAGAAAAGGTTCTTCTAGCATCCTCAAAGGTCAGCGAGCTTCCGACGCTTCCCACGGTCCCACCTGTTTGGCCTAGGAAGAACCGGCGGAGGGGCCGCCTCAATATTCTGATCAAAGGTTAAGCAGGCCCAGGGTTCGTGGAATCGGTGAATTAATTATGTATGTAATGGGATTAAGCATCTTTTTGATAAAATTGCGTGCAGCTCGATTGCGCTTCCTTCTCGCAGGGAAATACGTAACATGTAATCAGTTCATGATTATTTTTCCAGAGAGGAAAGTCAGTGATTTCTGACGAATGGGTATACCAGTTCAACGTGGCAGCCTGAACTGCTGCCTCCCCGGATCTGACTGTTATTCCAAGGAGCATTGGTGTTGCCGTTTGATTAGGTCCGAAAAAAGATATCCTCGTTGGATGCTGAATAATGCCTTGATGGGCTAGTTACTGCTAAATCTGTCCTTGGATCCTTCCTGGCTGCGCAAGGATCAACGGACGGGACAAGGTTATGAGCTGCTCATTTGTCTCTTCGGTTGTTCCCTCTCCTGCCCTTCCACCAACATTACTCTAATCAGGTACGCAGGCCAATTTGCTGAAGAACAGGTCTGCAGCCTGCAGGGCAAGGATAGGTCAATACCACCGGATTACTTTGCTCTTTATTACTACAAACAAGGCCAGTTGCACATTTTGTTGTCTTTGTGCTTTTTTTTTTGCGGATTTATTGTCTTTGTGCTTAACTGTTTCACAAAGAAATACGTAAAAACCATCGGTCGATATTTCTAGTAAAACAACAGGGTAGTGCCCAAGCCCCCGAGAGACTATTTTAGGTGGGGAGAGTTCAGAATAGCATGTGAATCCTGAAGGAGCACCATCTCATTGTAAACTTGATTGAACAAAAAATGCAGCTAGCAGCGGGAGATGACAAGGACGATGCTCAACATTTCCTAAAAAAACTGAGATAATGCCGAACATAAGTTGGTGAGTGGATCAATCTGCCGAACTTGCAGCAGCATAAACGTTAATCTTCTCCGGGCATCATCGCTGCACGTTAGCGAGAAGTGGCTGCTTTGCGTCGTCCCACTTGTCCAGTCTTCTCCTCGCCTCCTCAACCTACGTTCAGACACAAAATTCGCAATATACTTTATCAGTGAAGTTTCGAGAGGACAACTGAAACAGCCTAACCTAGATGATGACAGAAGCCAGTTTTCTAAAAAAAAAGAAGTGATGATCATAGAAGGATGCATTTGGGTGAAATAACTGATCTAAAATAATGAAATGTACTACTAGTTTTTAAATGCTAAATTAAGAGAGGACAGATGAGACAACCCGAGTGATCATACAAAGCATGCGCGCACTTGGCGAAATGATTGCGCTAAAATAATGAGTTGGCACATGATTTAGATGCGGCTTAGCATGTGAGATTGGGGAATCGTCTGACAGTGTAACGGCCTGGATGGTTAACGAGGAACGTGATAATCTAACAATAAGAGATAAGGCTAGCTCGTACCTCCTTTTCCCAATCAGTTCTGAATGTGATCCACAATAGGATAATTGTTTGGATGAGCGTGCCTCCAATCATGCCTCCCCACAACCCCTGTATGCAAGCTCTATCATCAGTGCAGTTCATCACACATGCAAAAGTTAATTTACTGACAGTTGACAACTGATGAGTCAACTCAACATGAATGATGATTCTGCCATCTTTAGTAAATCAACACTTTGAAAGCAGCGCTACCTTAATTCCATAGCCAAACTTGAAGCCCAGGAGCGCGCCAAGGGGTACGCCGATGAAATAATAGCATCCAATGTTGATGTATGCTACCAATGCTTGCCACCCACAGCCAACAGCAACACCTTCATTGGGTCAGTAAAAAGGACACCTTCATCTCTGAATTCCCTTACTGGATAGGCATCTCCATTGATTAAGCAGAGATAGTTAGATACCGCAGCGCACGGGCTGAATTATGACATTACCTGATAGCACGGGCTGGATTCCGCAGAGCACAATGGTGCCCACAAGCAAAGGGCAGAGATCGGCGACGGCACGCGAGACGGCCTCGCCTCCGGTGAAGATGTAGCTGAGCTTGTGCCTGAGCAGGAAGACCAGAACGCCGGCTACGACTGCTATGAGCGCGGACATGGCGGTGACCACCCATGCAGAGAACGCGGCAGACCTGGGGTTCCCGGCGCCAAGTTCATTCCCCACCCTCACGCTGCAGTCAACAACATCAACATTGATCAACTCTATTCTTCAGACGAAAAAATTCAGATAAACAGATCCTTGACGCGGCTGACCAGGCCAGCATTTTAGGCTGCTAATTCTGGAGAACAGTTGAGCTAAAAAAGAAGATTATGCTGATCTAGTTGTACAACCACAGGTTAGTTGTATGCAATGCACCGACCTGGCAGCGGCGTTGAAGCCCACGGAGATCATGAACACCCATGACTGAATCGAGGTGCTGCAAAACATCCAGTTGGTCACACGATCATTGTCGATACACAAAAGACTCGAGGTACAAAACGAGTCGTTCGTTCTCAGTTACCAGACGGTGAGCGAATCGAGTGCGATCTGTGGGTCGGGCAGCATGCCGGCGAGGAGGATGAGCACCTGGAAGTACCACACCTCCAGCGCCAGCATCACCGCCGACGCGGCCGACAGCTTGGCGAACCCCGCCAGGTCGGCGAACGCGGCCCACGTGAACCCGGTCCACGTCTCCCGGCACCTCGGGCTCAGCACGATGTACGCGAACTGCCCTGCCACCAGGACCCACCACGTCAGGCTCAGCGTGAGCGACGCGCCCAGTAGGCCTAGGCCCAGCCTATACACCGCCACCCAGCTCATCGCCACGTGCAGCGCCATGCTGGCCGTCAGGATGTAGGCGCTGGGCGCCACGATGCTCTGCGCCTGCAGGAACTTCTGGATGGGGAAGTTGGCCGCGTACGCGAAGATCTGCGGGATGAGGCCGTAGGCGAACTCCGCGGCGGCGCCGGCGATCTCCGGCGACTGCCCGAGCAGGAGGAGGATGGGCTCCGAGAAGGCGTACATGGCGGCCAACGGCACGCCGGTGGCCATGAGGAGCACCGTCGAGCGCTGCAGGTACACGCCCAGCATCTCGTACTTCTCGGCGCCGTACGCCTGCCCGCACAGCGTCTCCACCGCGCTCCCCATCCCGAGCTGCAGCACGCGGCATGGCAGTCGTGCACGCAGTTTACTTTAGACACGCGCCCGCGTACGTCGCTACGGATGCGTAGAAATGACTGTAAGTACATACGGTGGAGTGGAGTGGAGGTACTACGTACCATGAGGCCGTAGGCGAACACCTGGATGCCGTTGTTGCCGAGGGAGGCGGCGGCGAGCTGCACGTTGCCGAGCTGGCCGCAGAAGATCTGGGTGGCCGACGACATCACGATGATCAGCATGTACACCACCACCGCCGGCGCGGCCAGCGGAGCAAGCAGCCGCAGCTCCAGCGCCGCGGCCGACGCCATGCGCCGTGCCCCGCCGCCGCCGGAGAGCAGGGCCTCCAGCCGGCCGTCGGCGGAACGGACCCCGGCATGATCACCCGGACCCATTCACGGATTCCTCGATCCAGGGGGATCGCAAAGATCTTTGTGGCGTTTTACTGAAGCAGCCGCGAGCTCGCCCACGCCTAGCAATTTCCGCCTGTGGTTGGCGCTTCACTACATGTTAGGTGAGGGCAAGATCTTCCCGCAAAAAGATGAAAGGAAAAGGTGAGGACGAGATGGCAGGTGAAGTGACACTGTCTCACTCGCTGCGATCGGAACCAGGAAACACGAGAGGTTTGTACAGTACTGGTGTATGATTCGTTTTGTCGTTTGCTTTGTCCTGGCGTTCTGCAGCTTGTGGGGAAGAAAAGAAGCACGCGTTAAACACAGAAGTTACACTGGAAGCTGGATCCCGGTCAAATTGGTTTGGTGTTGCTCCGTGCAACTAGGCTACCGGCAGCTTCTCCTTTACATTGAACATGTATGTATGCAAGGTTGTTGCAAGTTTGTTAGGCAATTAAATCCTATAGATCTCACGTACGTATCAACTTGCTATTCGTTGCCCTGAGATACCTGCCAAAATATTGGATGTTACCCAGCCCCCGGTGTTCGTTTGGATGGTGACCAAATAATTGGTCCGCCCACGGCTCAACGGAAGCTCCAGTTCCATTCTCAGCCAACTTTTTTTGCAGGCGTGGGTCGGAAAATCGAGCGCCAATTATTTCTCAAGCCCACGATAACATAGACACAAACCACACAACCCCAAGTCTATTGAACTGGCAAAGGGAAATTAGCAGCAATAAGAGGGGGGGGATGACGAGACCCCCGGAGCCACCCCCGCCCCTGCGGTGGTCGGTGACGTTCTCGTCGGCTCCTCTCGACGGCAGGACGGACTGGCGCCCCGGAACCCTCTTCCTCGACCAGCCGCACAACTTTTTCTTCCTACATGATGATGGAGGGAAGATCGTAGAGGGAAGACTGTTGCGAGAGAAGGAATGGATCTCGCCTGGAACTGAGATGGTGCTATTGGACTGCCTCATTCGCGTTGGCCACCGGGTGTTCCCGACGCGGCGCAGGCTCACCTTGGCGCCGGGGGCCATTGATCCTGGCTCTGGTTCGGCGGCAAAGTCGCCTGCTGCGGGGTCGTGTTTTGAGCCCCTGGCCATGGACGAAGTCGCCGATCTGCCTGAAGCGGAGGGGGTGGCGGTCCAGGCGGCAAATATGGTCCTTTCCCAAGCAGATCAAGATGAAGAGGGCGGTCCTTGGACCTCCGTGTCTCGCCGGAAGAAATCAAAAGAGGAGCTAGTGCAGGAATTTTGGAACGACGTCGGTTTTCCGACGCCGGCGTCGCGAGTATGGGAACGTCGGGGTTCCGCGTCCCCGGAGACATCAGCCGGCCAGGAGTGCCTGGGTTAGTCTCAGGAGCCGTCCGCTCGGCCAAATGGAGCGCCGAAATCGCCAAATCCGTCGCCGGCGACACCAAGGCAACGCCGAGGGGTATGCATTAAGCCTTGGAGAGTACTAAGCAGATAATGTTTGGTGACAAAGATATGGAGCTAACTGAAGCTGTTACTGCTGAATATGAGCTAAGTGTTTCTGTTTTGGACGATGTGATGCATACTGAATCTGTTTTGCAGACGCTAGGGCAATCTGAAACTGTTGCACATGAAGCAACTGTTGTGCTGCCATGCGAATCTGCTTTGACAACTGTGTTGCCATGTTTGGAGGTTGTGCTGCCAAGTGTTGAGTTGCAAACTGAAGTAGTTGAACAATGTGTGCCATCTACTCAATCTGCAGAAGTGCAAACTAAAGAAGTGGGACATGGTCAGGTGCAAAAGTTGAGGGGGCCTAGTGGAGTTTGCAAGGGGCCAAAAAGCAAGAGCATCAGCATCAACAAACTATGCGCCGTGGAACCAAACGGTGAAAAAAAGCAGAAGAAATCGAGTGGTAGAAAGAAGCAAAAGAAATAGAGTCAAAATCATTCAAATTTGATGTGAAAACTTAAGTTTGTTGTCATTTGATGTGAAAACTTATGTGCTATGATGTTGATTTGACTTGAAATAAAATTCAAATTTGAACCGACATTCAAATTTGAACCTATCTCCAATATTTTTTGAGTTCATTTGTTTGTTCTGTGATGTTGCATCATTTTATGTACTACTATGCACTTTAGTTCATAAATCCAACCCTTTTTGTGAAGTCCAACTCATAGTCACTGAAAATGTTGTCCAAACAAGCTCCAAAGTAAGGGAGAACGGCCCCATTTCTAAGCAAGTTTTTTTCGACCTTCTCAAAATCACCCAAAAAAGATTTTCTTAGCTTATATTATACCTATATAGGATCAATACGAAGTCTCACCTTTTTTTGAATAAGTATTCATATTATTTAATTTATTTTTGAAAAAACACCCTTTAATACAAAGTCAGCAATAAAACAAGTTTAAAAATTTTAAATGCAAAAATAACTTCAGATCCTCCTTAGTCACTCTAAAAAAAGCAAGGTGATGTTTTTGATTTTTTTTTTTTGCATTTTCAAAACCTCAAACCCTCTTCTCACTCCTTTGAACTCTATGCAACCTCAGTCGAGATAGTCCAATTTGTGAAGGTTTTTTCATGCAAAGATCATTAGATCAAGTTTATCAGTTTATATCATAACTATGTAACATAAAAAGGCTATATGCGCAGGTTTTTCATTTTTTAGATTTTTTTTGAATTAGTTATACACATTTGAATGTTCGGTCAAACCTTTCAAAATCCCGTTGACTGCCTCAAAACCCTGTAACCCTAGCACCAAATGTCCACCGTCGATCTAACCCTAACGCCAAACTGCGGCCGTTGGATAGGCCTTCTAGAAGGATTCCGCGGGGGCGATCCGTGGGCTCCAATCTGATTGGCCACCGTTTTTTCTCTCTGACGAACAGATAACGTTGAGCGGGGGAGCATCTAAGTGACCTCTGGGCCGAGCGGATCGGGCCCGGCAGAGCCTGGCGTGCGTGCGCACGGCCGTCGAGAGGGGGGGATGGGCTGCATGCGAGAGGGTCAATGACATGTGGGCCATCCTTGTCCCATGCATGCCATGCAACGTCGCAGCCTAGCTATTCTTTGCTCGTGAACACCTAGCCATTTGCATGCGGGCTTGCATGCACGCATCGACGCAGTAAAGCACGACAGGGGCGCAGCGTATAGGTACGTCGCATCTAAGCTATTTTAACAAATGCATGTTTGAACGAGACGGACGCGTCGGTGGTGCAGCTCCTTTTTCAGTGTCACGCGCGGATGAACGGGCATGTTTCCCACGCGGCGTCACCGCCGATGCAAGCCTGTGCCTCTTTGGATGCTCTGCCCGCCGTTTTTTGAATTAATGACTGCAATTACTTATGCCAGTGCGAATGGAGAAGAGAAAACGATCGAGAAGGCACCGTGTACACATTGACCACAGCTGCAATGCGGCTATAAAAGGGCATCATTTCCTCATCCTCTCACACTCATCTCTCAAGCCTCCTCCCCTTCTTCTTTTCGAGCCAAATCCACCACTCGAGCCACCATGCAGTTCAACAGCCCTACCTACCGTCGCCCTCGCACTGTGTCGGAGAGGCAGTACCTGGCCGGAGTCGTCGTCGAGAATAGCCTGAGGGTGTGGGCCATCTCTAGGTGGAGGGGCCCTAGAGAGTTGGCTCGCTTCTTCCTCCAAGCCGGCTACCGCCACCTCCCTCCGGGCACTCCTCCCATGTTCCACCTCCACGAGTAGTACGATGGCAACGCCAACGGCTTCGTCATCGGCCTCTACGTCACCTTCACCAACCCCTATGACGCTCACCACCTCCTCGGGGAGGTGTTCTGGTGTGGATGCGAGTTTATCGCGTTCATGACCTACAACATCTTCACCAACTTCCACCACATCTTCCCTCACCCCAATGGCATGCACACCCTTCCCTACCAGATGCCGGAGAACGACGAGTGAGGGGCCCAAGGAGGAGGGGCCAAGGAGTGGCAAGGAGGAGGGGCCAAGGAGTTGTTCAAGGGGTTGTTCAAGTGTGAGTCTTCTATCTGTCTAGTTTGTGTTTGTGTTGGTTCGGGCGTGTGTGCCCGTGTCTTCTATATATCTAGTTTTAATTATTTTACTTTCATGTTTTATAAACTATATGTAGTGGGGGGATGCCCCTCTATATGTTCTATCTATCTATGCTACTAGGGTACCCGATGCCCCTCTATCTATCTATATGTTTTTTCGGTCCTAAAGTTTCTCCATTGCATTTTATTTATGTGGCCATGTGTACTAAAAAATGCACTAAAACATGATCCAATCATATAAGTTGTTGTCAGCATGTGTCTAGTTAATTATCTTCCTTTTATGTTTTATGCACTATATGTTGTAAGGGGATGCCCCTCTATGTTGTAAGGGGATGCCCCTCTATGTTGTAAGGAGATGCTACTAGTGGCACACTAGATGTCTTCTTTTTTTGAGAGGGGCACAACCTTTTTCGGTTGAAACACACGAGTAAAAACTTTGAAAACACCATAGCACAAGTCAGAAAAAATATTAAAAAATGGTGCTTGGTTGAAATAAACTAGAACCAAACAATTACAACTTTTTTGGTTCACAAAGACTGCAAGTTGGACTGCTAACTAGAACCAACCTTTTGTTTTAGCCGAAACAACACGGGACCCTACCATCGGACACGATAGCTTATGCATAAAAATAGCTCAAATAATTATCAGATGAGTTATCTAAAAAAAGGTGACTGCAGGAAACTTAAAATTTGTGAAATAACCTAAAGCCAAAAAGATATATCGGTGTCAATGACCGTGTGCACTTTTTTTGCACTAGCTACACTTCTTTTATCAATGGGCCTAGATATGTTCTATTCGGCCCTGCCTAACTTCTATATGGGCCTGGCCTTTTTGGGGAACGGGCTGTGGACGAACCTTTTTTTCCTTTTCTCCCTCTACCACTGAAACTGAAACTGATGACGAACTGAAGAACTAAAAATACGGGGCCGAAACAGAGTGGAGAGGACATGCTGAATTCGTACAACGCAACACTTTTTATTCAAATATACATATCATTACGATTACAAATGATGCCCAATCTATTCACTTATGACTAATTATCATCACATAAACAAATGCGAGAGCAATTACACAAACATAAAAAAGTCCGACCATCAGCCCCATCAAATTGCCCTGCTTCTGCAATTTGATGAGTTTCTTCATCTGCTTGTTCAGCTTCTTCAGCTCTGCCGTCACTACTTCATCCCCCACAATAGCCCCAATGGAACGGGCAGATCCAGGGGCCCCAGATCCAGACGCACCCGATCCAAACTTGCCCAACTTCTCCGCCTCCAACGGTAAATCGAGCTCCCCTGATGCACCCTCCAGTTGAATCCGCTCTATGTACTCATCTAGCCACTCAAATTGGGTGCATTGCTTCAATTTCTGAAATTGGAAAGATGAACCCTAAATCCCAAATCCGATGAAAAATGGGGAAAAATTGGGCAAATATGAAATTGGGAGACAAAAACCAAAATTGGCATATTGAGAAGTAAAATCTCACCTTTCCCTGCTCTGGTTTGCTCTCACATTTCACGAATTCCCGCCCAAGGTTGCCATTCTTGTCGGTCGTTGTGACTAGCCGCTTTAGGGGTGCGATACGTGGGCATGCAGGTCACCTTGTCATGGGCACTGCGCCATAGCGCGGCCATGAGCGGCGGGAGGCTGAAGCGGAGCTCGACATTGCTAGGCCATGGCCTGGAACGGCGTAGCTGCGCGTCGTCGCCGGAGAAGAAGAACAACAACGGTCGGGGAGGGTGGAGGGGGGAGGATGGGCTCGGGTGCTGCACGGCTCGGGCCACGGCTCGGTGTCCTCTTGTACCAATGCTGACCTGGATAAGTTAGTGGGTCCCACACAGTGGGTCCTGCTCACCTGACCAATGCTGAGTTGGATAAATTAGTGGGTCCCACGCTATGGGTCCTGCTCACCTGATTCGACTCTTTGGATTAGGCAGCAGTGTCGCATGGGAGCTATTTTTCCAACGCAGATGTCGCATGAGAGCTATTACAGCCAACGACGTCGCATGATAGACAATTCACACCAACGACGTCGCATGGGAGCTATTTGCCCCGCGGCAACGCATGCATGCAACGATCATGCATCCGGTCAAACAACGCTTCGTCCCATGGGCCTTTGGCCCAGCAAGGGCCAGGCTGCTCGTTTGGGACGTACTATCAGAAGGGCCGACGTATTTCTTCGCCAAATGCATCTACGCCCTAATACTGCCTCCGATCTGCGCGTACTCTCGGACTGCGCCGCCGACGTCGTACGCTGCTGCCCTGCGCCGGCCATCGCCGCAGCTCATGGCTGGCCGGAAGGGCAATGTGCCTAAGGGGCCTCCTCTGGCCGGAGTTGCGACGCCGAACCCCGGGGTACCCGCGGGCTTTGGTGCTGCTGCCGGACCCTTCCGTTTTGGTGCTTCGTCATCGTCTGCCCATCCTTCCGGCCAGCGGGCTGCTCCGACAGCGCAGGCACCGGTTGTCTTCGGGGCCGGCAACACGACTGCGCCGGACGCTACTGCTCGCCGCAACAAGACCAAGCGCAAGGGGGGGGGGGGGGGGGGGCGCCGTGATGCCGCTGCTGCCGGTGTCGTCCCCCCGGCTGCGCGACCTCCGCCGATATTCCCGCCGCCTGCTACGATGCCCGCCCCCACAAAGCAAGTTCCTGAGGCTCGAGACACTGCTCCGGTGGTTGTGCCCTCCACTGAAGCCACTGGACGTGGGCCGAAAGGAAAACAAACTGGTCTTTGGTGTTTCAAATGTCGTTCAGATGATCATCTTTCCAAGGAATGCACGGCGATTCATTTCTGTCACATTTGCGACAATTACAAGCACCCTTTGCATCGGTGCCATGTGCTTAAACAACCGAGGCCTATTGTGTCGCTCGGTGGATGTGGTTTAGTTAACGCTATGTTCCTGCAGTTACCGGACATGATATTCAAGGAGCAGCTTGCACCTCCAACCCTGCCGACTGCTTTGGTTACGATCTCCGGTGGGTCTTTGACCGTTGCTGTGGTGGAGGTAGAGGTTGCCAAGATCGCATTGGTTCAGACATCTTGGAAGTGGGAAGCCGTACCCCATGGAGACAATGCTTTCTTAGTTTGTTTTCCGTCCGTGGAGGTTTTGAAGCGCATGTCAGCTTTTGAGTATAATGTCAAATCACAAGATGTGAAGATTGCTTTTAGTGAATGGAAGGTTGAAGAGGTTTCATCGATTCTCCCTTTGCAACCTGTTTGGGTACATGTCACAGGTGTCCCACCACCTCTCCACCATTTTCTTGGTTTGTGGGCGATAGGATCACTCATTGGCGCGACGCAAGATGTTGACATGGTTTGCTTGCGTCGTCATGGTATTGTGCGCATCCAGGTGGCGGTCCACTCTTTGGATATTTTCACCAAAAAAGATGGTTCTGATGAAGCCTCGGTCTCCTCGGATGTCTATATAAAGCTTAATGGGTATGCATTTCGGTTTGTACTCGAGGAGGAAGATTTCGTCCCCGACGTTGATTTTATTCCACGGATTTGGGAAAACCATGATGATGGACATGACGACGGCGCTAACCGAGATGAGGATATGCTTGATAGGGATGCTAACAAGAAGTCAAAAAGCATCCAAGCTGTTGATCAAAATTCGGCGTCGGGGTCTCAAGTAAGTGTTGCGGTCCCCATGCAGTCTACGCAACGAATAATGCATACTGATACTCTTGAGTCATTTGTTGTGAGTCTGCCAGAGGATATGGGTACACACATGCACGTACCGGTTGTGCAGGAGTCCATGGATACATGCACACCAATGCAAGACGAGTTGGAGAAGGGCAGGTCCACAAGGTGCACCACTATGCATGCAACGGATGCTGCAAACGACTCGGCTACCCATTTGAAGACAGCAGCAGTTGTGCATGGGCCACCCACGCAGCCAACCGCGGCGATTTCTGTATGTTTCGCTGGGCACGCTGCCCCGGCTTTGGCGCTGCTCCAGTCGGCCATGCATCTGGCCGCGACACCAGACGCACATAGTACTGTGCATCGTGCTACCTTGGCTTCGACACCGCTACAGCCGGCCTTGACTCCAGCCGCGCATGCGACACTTCCTGCTTCGGTTGGCGTGCGGGAATCCCGGACGGTGCCAGCGATGGAGTCTTCGTTCGTGATGCCGTTGTCGTGGTGCCACTTGGCCCAGCGACGGATCGTGCTAGAGGATCTTCTTCGGCATCTGATGCGGGCGTTCCGATGGGACCTGCGACGCATCCCTCTTCACCAACCCTTGGGACGCTTCGGACGGCACCTGCTTTGCAGAGGACTACATCAACTACTCCGCCGAAGACTTTGACGGGGACTACGTCCGGAGGGTTGGCTACACCCCTGCGACGTAGTAACCGTCACTCCCTCAATGCTGATGGTTCTTCCTCGACTGATGAGCACTCTCTTGCGAAGGCAATGCGCCTCTAGGCTTCAAGGAATTTGGACCCCATGACAGATGAGGGAGTCCTGGATTAGGGGGTGTTTGGATAGCGGGACTATACCTTCAGCCGGACTCCTGGACTATGAAGATACAAGATTGAAGACTCCGTCCCGTGTCCGGAAGGGACTTTCCTTGGCATGGAAGGCAAGCTTGGCGATACGGATATGAAGATCTCCTACCATTGTAACCGACTTTGTGTAACCCTAACCCTCTCCGGTGTCTATATAAACCGGAGGGTTTTAGTCCGTAGGACAACATACACATCAACAATCATACCATAGGCTAGCTTCTAGGGTTTAGCCTCCTCGATCTCGTGGTAGATCTACTCTTGTACTACCCATATCATCAATATTAATCAAGCAGGACGTAAGGTTTTACCTCCATCGAGAGGGCCCGAACCTGGGTAAAACTTCGTGTCCCTTGTCTCCTGTTACCATCCGGCCTAGACGCACAGTTCGGGACCCCCTACCCGAGATCCGCCAGTTTTGACACCGACATTGGTGCTTTCATTGAGAGTTCCTCTGTGTCGTCGCCATCAGGAAGGATGCCTCGCCCCGTCTTTAAAGACGGCACCGTTGCTAAGGGAGCTTTGGCTGTCGGCCAAACCCTCTGGCTAGGTGGTTTTCTTATGACCGCCTGTTCGGCTTCTGCGCCGACGATGACCTCTCGAGCCATCGAAAACAATCTTCATGTCAGCTCGGAACTCGCCGAGCAGTTAGATCCAATGGAGCTTTCCTCCATAAACGAGCTCTTGGATCGCTTCGCCGCCCTGGGAGTCGCTACGGATTACGACCAGATTGGGCCTAAAACCGATCTGAGAGAGATTAACTCTCCCCAAGTCAGCCATCATGTTGCCGTGGTAGAGGGACAGTGCGGCGACCCTTCATCTATCTTAAGGACTTGCTACCTCCGGATTCCTGATCCCTCCAAGCCGGATACCCGCGGAGGGGAGGATATCACTCAAAATCTAAACTTAGAGTCAGGCGACGGGCTGGATTCATTTGACAACATCCAGGAATCCAAATTTTCGAGTTCACAAATTCCTCGGCCTCTGAGCCTTAGATGGGGTGAGGCTTCGGATTTAATTCCACCCACCCACCCCAACATAAGCGATCTATCGAAAATCAGGTAAGAACCCGATGAAACAGTACATCATTACTGGGCCAGATTCCTCCTGGTTAAGAACAGGCTAAGGGACTGCCGCGAGGAAGACGAATCTCAATCTTCTGCAATAATTGCACGGACAAGGGAATACTCAACGCCATAAGTCGCCGTGATATTACATGCTTCGCTGACTTGGCGTCCATTGTACGAAAGTACTGTGCGATGGAAAGCACCTGGAAAATCAAAATAAAATTTTGGGACAATCCGGCCCTGAATACAAACCCAGTCCGAAATAAAAGGGTGCATCATTACCAGTCACCTGGGTCAAGCACTAAAAAGCAAAAACCCTCTACAGGGCATGGAACCGTACTAGAAGGATGGCTTAATGGACCCTGTAAAATTCACAGTACAGAGGACGCCACACCAACTCACAGCCTCAGAGCATGTTGGATACTCCGGCAGGTGGCCAAAATTGGCGAAAATCTCCTAATTCCGGAGGCCACAGAAAGCCACCCCAGAGACACCAATACGGTATTAACAGTCTTCGAGACTTTTGCATCAAATAATATGCGAAAAAGGACACTCCGCAGCCTTGCCGAAGTCTACCAAATAGCAACAATAAACCCATGGAGTGACACGGCTATTACCTTTAACGCTAGTGATGAACCTAAATTCCGAACAGCCCGAGCACCAGCCGCATTGGTCCTCAGTCCAATAGTGGACGACTTTCTTCTTACCAAGGTACTCATGGACGGCGGCAGCGGATTGAACCTCATTTATGAGGAGACCCTTCAAAAAATGGAAATAGACTGGAACCGTATTGAGCAAAGTAGCACAACCTTTAGAGGAATAATCCCTAGTTGAGAAGTGCGCTGTACAGGAAAAATCACACTAGATGTGGTGTTCGGCACGCCAGATAATTACAGGTCCGAAGAGATCACGTTCCAGGTGGCTCCGTTCAGCAGCGGTTATCACGCTCTGCTAGGGCAGGAAGCATTGACAATCTTCCAAGCAATACCCCATTACGGGTACATGAAGCTCAAGATGCCCGGGCCTAATGGGATCATCACTCTCGCTAGTGATCCGGACATAGCACTCCGCGCCGAAAACAAGACAGCCGCACTGGCCCTCGAGGCACTATCCGAAGCCCTAGCGGCTGAGGAGCTGACTGCGCTGCGCTCTATGGTGAATAGGGACGATGTGGTACTCGACAAAAGATCCAAGTCCACCTCCTTTAAACCGGCGGACGAAATAGTCAAATTCCAAGTCCATCCAACGGACCCCAATAAAACAGCTTCCATCGGGGCACAGTTAAACCCTGATGTCGACGCCGCATTGCGAGAGTTCCTACGAGAGAACTGGGACATTTTCGCCTGGCACCCTTCAGACATGCCAGGAATCCCACGCAGGCTGGCCGAGCACAGCTTAAATATCCAAACAGGATTCAAACCTGTCAAACAGGCTCTTCGGCGTTTTTCCGAACCTAAGAGACAGACCATGGGAGAGGAGCTAGCAAAGCTGTTGGAGGCTGGATTCATCAGAGATATAAAACATCCGGACTGGCTAGCAAACCTGGTGATGGTACCAAAGAAGGAAAAATCCTGGCGCCTGTGTGTTGATTTTAAAGACCTTAACAAGGCTTGCCCAAAGGATCCCTTCCCCCTCCCCCACATCGATCAAATTATCGACGCTACCGCAGGACACGATTCGTTGTGTTTCCTCGACGCATATTCTGGCTACCATCAAATCAAGATGGCAGAACCAGACCAAGCCGCAACGACATTTATCACACCATACGGGCCATTCTGCTTCAACACGATGCCCTTCGGGCTCAAAAACACCGGCGCAACATATCAGCGCATGATTCAGACATGTCTGGCAAGCCAGATCGGCAAAACAGTGGAGGCATATGTAGATGATGTGGTCGTCAAAACAAGACATGTTGAATCTCTAGTAGACGACTTGAGGCTCACATTTGATAACCTCCGAACATACGACATCAAGCTCAACCCGGAAAAATGCGTTTTCGGCGTTCCAGCCAGAAAGCTCTTGGGCTTCATTGTATCTGATAGAGGAATTGAAGCAAATCCAGCCAAGATCCAAGCTCTGTCACAACTGGATATCCCAAAGGACCTCAAACAAATACAAAAGTTAACCGGATGCGTGGCGGCTCTAAGCCGCTTTATCTCCCGCTTGGGAGAAAAGGCCCTACCCTTTACTGCCTCCTTTGGTGCACCGAACACTTCAAATGGATGGATGCAGCCACGGCCAAACTCGACGAAATAAAAGCCATACTGGCAACAAACCCAGTCCTGGCCGCGCCAAACATTGGCGAGCCAATGCTATTATACATCGCAGCAACACATCAGGTTGTAAGCGCAGTGCTCGTCGTCGAACGAGAAGCGGATGGATACAAATTCCCCCTTCAAAAGTCGGTCTATTATGTGTCCACTGTCCTCACTCCCTGCAAATCACGGTACCCGCATTATCAAAAGATTGCATACGCGGTATTCATGGCATCCCGGAAGCTACGACACTACTTTCAAGAGTGTTCAATAACAGTAGCCTCGGAAGTACCACTTAACGATATTATAAACAACTGTGACGCAATGGGCCGGATTGCAAAATGGGCCATTGAGCTCCTCCCGTTCGACATAACTTATAAGCCACGACGAGCCATCAAGTCACAAGTCTTGGCCGACTTCATCGCAGAATGGACGGAGGCCGAACTCCCTAAAGAGTACGACACGTTTCAAATTGGATCATGCATTTCGACGGCTCCAAGATGTTAGCTGGACTAGGGGCTGGCGTCGTTTTGACGTCCCCCACAGGAGACACAGTTCAATACGTACTACAGATTATGTACACGGACTCCAACAATGCAGCCGAATATGAGGCCCTTTTACATGGTCTCCGGATGACAGTATCCATGGGCATCCAACGCCTAGAGGTGCGCGGGGACTCGAACCTCGCAATATCCCAAATAAATGAAGACTTCGATGCCAAGGATCCAAAAATGGCAGCTTACTGCAACGCCGTCCTAAAAATGTTAGCTCGGTTCGAGGGGCTTGAATTTCACCATATAGCTCGCGAAAATAATCAGGCAGCAGACGTCCTGGCACGCATCGGCGCAAAATGCGATGTAGTCCCCCCCCAACATCTTCTTGGAAAGGCTGTTCAAGCCATCCGTAGCATGGGAAGGGGAGCCGAACAATAACAGCCCGGACCCAACCGCACTGCCCGACACTAAACATTCTGACACAATCGGAGGCTCTGCCAATGAAATAACACCTTCAGCCCACGTAATAATGGCCGCCATCGCCCCGTGGACAGAACCATTCCTCGCCTACCTTACTAGGCAGGAACTCCCCTAGGACCAAAATGAGGCACGCTGCATAGTCCGGCGATCCAAAGCCTACAGAGTCCACGAGGGAGAGCTTTATAAGAAAAGCACTACCGGAGTCCTTCAAAGGTGCATCTCCGAAGAGGAGGGGCGGAATCTCCTGGCTGAAATTCATGCCGGACTCGGCAGTCATCACGCTGCAGCCCGGTCCCTCGTAAGCAAGGCCTTCCGTACAGGTTTTTATTGGCCAACGGCCCGGGCAGACGCTCAGGACTTAGTCCAACGATGCACCGGTTGCCAGCTCTTTGCAAACCAAAGCCATATGCCACCCACCGCCCTCCAAACTATCCCCATTACTTGGCCCTTCGCGGTCTGGGGGCTTGACATGGTTGGACCCCTTAAAGGCGGAACCCACAAGCAAAAATACTTAGTAGTCATGGTGGATAATTTCACCAAATGGATAGAAGCCAAGCCCGTTAAGACGGCCGAATTCGGACCGGTGATAGACTTTATATCCGGGGTTGTACACCATTACGGCGTCCCCCACAGCATCATCACTGATAACGGCACAAACTTCACGGCCGACGAGGTAAAACTCTGGTGCAAAAACATGGGCATCAAGCTCGATTATGCTTCCGTCTATCACCCACAAACTAACGGCCAGGTCGAATGCGCAAATGGTCTTATCATGAGCGGCATAAAACCTAGATTAGTGTGGTCCCTCAAGGAATCTAACACGCACTGGGTAGAGGAGCTCGACTCCGTACTCTGGGGGCTGTGGACCACACCGAATCGCACCACCGGATACACACCATTCTTTATGGTGTACGGCGCAGAGGCAGTTTTGCCTTGCGACATAATCCATGACTCACCTCGAGTGCGCATGTACGAAGAAAGAGAAGCCGAGCTTGATCGGCAGGACAGCTTGGACGCATTGGAGGAGGAGCGTGACGTGGCAAAAGCCCGTTCCACATTCTATCAATAGCAGGCTCGAAGATACCAAAGCAGAGAAGTACGGGCCGAAAATTACAACGTTGGCAAATTAGTTCTACGACTACCGGACAAGAAAAAGGACAAACTCAAGCCCAAGTGGGAAGGTCCCTTCATAATTGACCAAGTCCTGACTGGTGGAGCGTACCGCCTGCGGGATGCATCGGATAACCGACTCGAGCCAAACCCATGGAACACAGCCCGTCTCTGAAGATTCTATGCCTAGCGCCGGACTCTGTGTTCGTCTCCTTCCTCTGTCCATTTCTTATATATTTTCTGTCTTGCATTTCTCTTCTTCTTCTCTCTCTCTTATAACCTTTAAAGGCTCATAAAGTGATGCGCTATCTGCGCTCACTAAACCTGGGGGCTTCTTTAAACAGAAGCTTATTCATACGGGCTTCATGCCCAACACATGTGTCACACTTCCGCATGTACCTTTCTTTCACCATTATATGCATCGATATGACTTAAGTTTTGGCCAAGCTGGGTTGCCTGGCTCCTGTGCTTACCCCTACGTTCCCGATTGTTCGGCTAGGTGGTAAAGGGAGAACCTCTGCGATTGTTACTGCCGGGTCAGCCGGACGTGTACCTCAGACTGGGTGAAGCCGAAAGATAGCGTTCTTAAGGGAATATTCGGTCGGTGAACTAAAGATGATCTTTTTTTATTTTTATCTATACACCCCCAGATGTTTTTCCTGCGTTTCTTTTCGCAGCATGGACATGCACCTTAGGGCATGCCTCCCAGGGAAAGGAACCCCTAACGGAACTATTCTCCCCGGAAGATGTTTCTTACTAACCATGTAATATAACATAACTAGTCAGGCACTTGTCTGTTCAAGCCCCAATGACCCCTATGCCTGGTCCCCATGCATTCCCCAGTTCCTATATAACCGCATGAGAATTCGGACACACTCCGGACTGTCAGGTCCCGAGGCTGAAGCGAAAAGGTCGGCCATGACAAATGATCTACAATCCGGCTAGAAGGCATTATAAATGTCAATTAAATTACATAGTCATCTTGACTGGTTGTATTCCTCTTCGATACCATCTAACAGGCTGTCTAATTTACAGTCCTGCTGGGAATACTTTGCGGCCAACTCTACTTGGCCGTATACTAAGCTTACAGGGATCTCCTTCCCATCGGGCCCTACATGACCGACCTCGGCCATGTGGTTGGGGTCAGCATTTGCGTACCGCGTCTTCACCATGGCCCAGGCCTCCCTAGCGCCTTGACGACAGGCTGATATCTTCCACAATCGGAAGTGCCGCCGTGCTCCCTTTAGCTTCTCCGTAAGCTCTCCAAGACCTTCGGGCATGGAGACGGATGGCCACAGGGCCTGGGCGACGCCTTGCATCGCCTGCCGAACTCGATCGAGCAGTTGCGAGAGCTCGGGAAGAAGGTCACCCGTAGAACCGGGCATCTCCTCTGCAGGACGACCTGTTAGTACACCTACAGACATTGCTCTGTTAGTCGACTTCCCCGCCGAACTTTCTTTCAAAAGGTTCGTTCAAGCACTTACTAAATATGCCACGCCGAAGCCGCTGATTCTCCTTCACGGAGTCTGACAGCTGGGCACGAACATCTTTCAGCTAGACGCCCAGCTTGGTGTTAGCATCTTGGAGATCGTTCTTCTCCCCCATCACCTTTATCAGCACCCTCTCACCAGCCTTTAACTGGCGTAGGAGGTGTTGCCTTTCCGGATTCAATCCGGCGCCATCTGCAATTTCATTTGTCTCGCACCAAAGCCGTGCTTCGCAAAATATTATCTTTCGAAGTGTATATTACCAGAGGGGGTCTCCTTGGGCTCCCCTGCCGCGGCTAGTGCAGCCTCAAGTTGGGCTTTGCACTCTTCCAGCTCCTTGGACAGTAGGGAATTCTTTTCCGTAAGAACCTGCATCACAAATGATCCTTAAATCAGTTATTCTAACTGTTTCAAGTCTCGGGGGCTACTGGTATATACATATAATTACCAGAATTTTCTTACCCGTATGTCTTTTACATACTGCTCCGTGGCTCTGGCTAGACCATTTTGAGCGGCACGGAGATACGCATCTCCCGAGTTGAAGGCATCTAACGCCCCTTGGGAGAAACAAGCATCGCGAAGAACTGTCCGGCGATGCCTGTGGTTCATGGCACTCTCCACCTCAGAGTTGGTGGCAGACAACCCGTCCACATCCTCCGTCGGAGGAGCGTCTGGCGCGCGCCTTGCGTTCGCCTCCGCCTCCTGACCAGGCTTCGGAGCCTGGCTGGTAGAGGCGCGATTGGCAGCCTCTCCGGATGTAGTCCGGCGAGGTCTCTTTGTCCTGAAGAGAGCGCGAGTGTCAATACGCCTCCAAGGTATAACACCGGGGATAAGGGGGCGCGCCATACCTTTGCGCTGACACCTCGGTCCAAACTGCACTTCTTTTCTGCCCGCGGGGCCCTACGGCCCCTCGTTGGCTTGTCGCCGCAGGTTCGGCCTTCCGCCTTAAATACCTCCCCTGCAAAGTTCGGTTGCAATTAGGAAACTGAACACGAGTGGGCGGACACCTATTCAGGGTACTGGGACTTCGATCTCAGGTACCTGGGGCGTCAGGATTAGCCTTGGGTAATCGGCTGTAATGGCCACCAAGGCATTGTCCTTGCTCAATTGATGGAACACTCCATCAATCAGCTCCACAGATATGTCCGGATCCTCTTGAGAGGCCGGGTCGAGGGACCGTCCTAGGTCCTCGGGTTGTAGAGGAGGGCTGCTTATTTCCTTAACAGCCCGGCGCAGTTCCTGTGTTAAAGTCGTTAGACTGAATATTTAACAATGGGAATACAAAACGGATGGACAAGTAAATACGGCCGCTTACCCAGCTCGGGGGATTGTGAATGGAGAATCCACCCTGAGGGTTGACACGGAGAAATTCCTCCTCTTCTCCCTTATACAAAGTGGACAAGATCTTTAGTAGAGCGGCAGCTGAATCCGGCCCCTTACGACCGTAGCGGGTGGCGTCGTCCTCCCCGTTGAAGTCCCACATGGGGTGGATTCTATACTGAAGCGGCTGCACCCCCCGCATAATGCATTCGGCCATAACCCCGATCATGGTTAGTCCGGAATGGGCTAACAATCTTATTCGACCCGTCAGGTAAATGATGTCCCTGTCACTTTCCCTCTGAGGGCTCCGTGGGCGCCAGCTTAGGCGCTTCTTTAAGGGAGCACTGTTGAATTCAGGGAGGCCGACCCGGACAGGATCCGGCAGCGGGACGTCTTCTATATAAAACCACTCCGAGGGCCAGTCTTCGGACGCCTTCTTTGGGGTTCCGGATAGATATCCGGTCCCGGCGATGCGCCACACTTCGGCTCCGCCCACTTGATACATTGACCCCTTCTTGGAACGGGGCACGAGGCAAAATAGCTCCTTCCACAGTCCGAAATGAGCTTCAACACCCAAGAACAGCTCGCAGAGGGCTACAAAGCCCGCGATGTGCAATACTGAGGCAGGCGTGAGATGATGTAGCTGGAGGCCATAGAACTCCAGCAGCCCCCGGAGAAATGGGTGGATTGGAAATCCGAGCCCCCTTATTAAGTAAGGGACGAGGCACACCCGCTCTCCTTTGGAGGGATTAGGGGCATTCTCTGCTTGCTCTCCGCCGTTGTAGACGGCAAGACCGGCTCGAACCGGGACCATATAGGCCGGGGGAGAAATCCCTTGGTCTGGAGCGTCACTAGCTCGCTATGCGGGATGGAACATCTCTCCCAATATCCAGGCTTAGGGCTGGAAGGGCGAGGGGAGGAGTTGTGACGGCTGGCCATGGTGGGATGGACCGTTGTCGGATGCGCTCTGATGAACACTCGCGGAGGGGAGAAGGTGTGGATTGGATCTAAATCCTTGTCCCCTTAAATAGGGCAGCTCATTTACGTGGCTAGGGTGTGAATGTAAAAACACTCAGACTTTTCATATTCGTTTGACACGTGGGAAGCAGCCATTATTGGGCACAGAAGCCAAGGAGCGCAAACATCTACAAGAAACCGGACTTTATTCAACAGGTACACGGAATTTGGAGGAGAACCCGCCTTGCAATGCCGAAGACAATCTGCACGCCAGACTCATCGTCATTGAAGCCTGGTTCGGGGGCTACTAAGGGAGTCCTAGATTAGGGGGTGTTCAGATAGCTGGACTATACCTTCAGCCGGACTCCTGGACTATGAAGATACAAGATTGAAGACTCCATCCCGTGTCCGGAAGGGACTTTCCTTGGTGTGGAAGGCAAGCTTGGCGATACGGATATGAAGATCTCCTACCATTATAACTGACTTTGTGTAACCCTAACCCTCTCCGGTGTCTATATAAACCGGAGGGTTTTAGTCCGTAGGACAACATACACATCAACAATCATATCATAGGCTAGCTTCTAGGGTTTAGCCTCCTCGATCTCGTGGTAGATCTACTCTTGTACTACCCATATCATCAATATTAATCAAGCAGGACGTAGGGTTTTACCTCCATCGAGAGGGCCCGAACCTGGGCAAAACTTCGTGTCCCTTGTCTCCTGTTACCATCCGGCCTAGACGCACAGTTCGGGACCCCCTACCCGAGATCCGCCGGTTTTGACACCGACAACAGGTACCTTGTCCGCTCAGTCATTTCTCTCTTTGTCCGACAACCATATTTCTACTAGTTTAAATAAAGTCGGTGTATCTATGGGAAATAATGATAATGAAATTAATTTGTCGGTACCGGTGCTTAAACATATGGAGATCGACCGCGTAAAGGTTTCTCCGAAATGTAAAACCACCATACCTGACCCCGAAACCAAGGAGGAGGATGAAGCGGATGCCAAATATGATGGTACGCTTATATCCCACTTGGTTGGTTAGGTTACCGAGGTTGGATTGGATGATGCAAGACCTGGGTCCATGTTTTGTGACTTCACGGCATTTTCGCGGAAATCTAAATCGCACTCCTCCAAAAAGAAACAAAAACCGCCCAAGAAGGCGAAGAGTTCAATACAAACCCGAGTTTCCACATGAGAGGCATGTTTTGGAACAGCAGAGGTCTTTTAGACTTGGCTAAACATAAACACGTCAATGATTGTGTCCGGGAACACGGTTTGGATTTTGTGGCAATTTCTGAGGCTGGCAAGTGTGACTTTCGCCCGCATGTCCTCGATCACCTATCAAGTGGTTTAGACTACGCATGGCATAGTCTACCAGCTCGTGGAAGATCTGGAGGAATCCTTCTTGGGATAATGACAACAACCATGGACTTGTTGGCTTTTTCGATCGGTGAATTTCATACAAAATTTCACCTACGGAATAGAGCTGGCAATTTTACATGGACTCTTGTCGCTGTCTATGGGGCTGCCCAAGATGAGCATAAATCGGCTTTCCTTCGGGAATTGGTTAACCTGGCTAAGAATAACCCGTACCCAATGCTTATTGGAGGGGACTTTAACATTCTGAGATACCAGGAAGAGAAAAATAATGACCGCTTCGACACTCATTGGCCTTTCCTATTCAATGCTATGATAGACAATTTGGATCTTCGGGAGGCCAGTATGTCGGGTCGTCAGTTCACTTGGGCAAACAACCGATCTGTGCCGACATACAAGAAGCTCGATAGGGTACTAATGGATACCGAATGGGAACTAAAATTTCCTCTGGTAACCGTGCGAGCCCTAGAGCGTATCGAGGCCTTATCGGATCATGCGCCCATCATTCTGGATTCTAACTCTACGAACCCAGCCACCCGGCGCCCTTTCAAATTTGAATTGGGATGGCTGCATAGGGACGGATTCGTAGACATGATCAGAATGTTTGGGAGAGGCCTGCTGTTGGTCGTACACCTATTCAGCGATGGATCTTTAAAATAAGAGCCATGAGGCGACACCTCTCTGGATGGGCAAAACACACCAACGAAATTTATAAAAAGGAAAAACAAAGGCTCTGTACCATCATTGATGACCTCGACAAAATTGCAGAGACGCGCACATTATCTCAGCAAGAGATTGAATTGAAAAATCAATCTAATGAGATGGTCGCCCATCTACTGCGAGAAGAGGAGATCAAATACTACCAGAGATCCAAAGCTGACTTCATTTTAATGGGTGATAGTAATACAAGATACTTCCAACTGGTCGCCAATGGGCGGCATAGGAAGAAATGTATTTATAGTCTCCAACAAGATGAGGGGAGGATCGAAGGTCAGGAGGAGCTCAAAAAGTATATCACCAAATACTAAAAATCTCTTTTCGGAGCGCCGACTGAAGGGAATTTCACCCTTGATGAGACTCGAACAGATGATATTCCACATGTCATGGCAGAAGAAAACGATATCCTAACAACACCATTCTCAGAAGAGGAGGTGCGAGCTGCGGTGTTCCAAATGTAACATAACAAAGCTCCAGGCCCTGATGGTTTCCCCGCAGAATTCTATCAGAATTTCTGGGATATCATCAAGTCTGACCTTTTAGAGTTGTTCAATTGTTTTCATGCCGACCGACTTGACTTATTCAGACTTAATTTTGGCGAGATTGTGTTGTTGCCGAAGATTAAGGAGGCCGAACGGATTCAACAGTTCAGACCCATATGCCTCCTTAATGTCAGCTTCAAGATTTTCACCAAAGTGGCGACGAATAGATTAAACTCGGTAGCTGACCATGTTGTCCGGCCATCTCAAACAGCTTTCATGCAAGGAAGGAACATACACGATGATGTAGTAATCCTGCATGATACCGTCCATGAGATGCACCGGAAAAACATGAGTGGAGTAGTATTCAAAATAGACTTCGAAAAAGCCTATGACAAGGTCAAATGGTCTTTCCTCCAACAGGCCCTAAGGATGAAAGGCTTCTCCGATAAATGGTGCAAGTGGATCCAAAATTTTGTAACTGGCGGTAGTGTGGACATCAAAGTCAATGATGATGTCGGCCATTACTTTCAGACAAAAAAGACTACGACAGGTTGATGCCATATCCCCAATGTTATTTAACATTGTGGCTGACATGTTGGCTATTCTGATTGAGCGCGCCAAGCAGGATGGACAGATTATAGGAGTAGTGCCACATCTAGTGGATGGTGGTCTCTCTATTCTGCAATATGCCGATGACACAATTCTCTTTATGGAACATGACCTAGACAAGGCTAGAAACCTGGAACTTTTGTTGTCAGCGTTTGAGCAAATGTCGGGTCTTAAGATTAACTTCCATAAAAGTGAATTGTTCTGCTTTGGAGAAGCCGTTGATGCAACGGCCGATTATGCTGACCTTTTTGGTTGTGCACATGGACAATTCCCAATTAAATATTTGGGAATACCAATTCATTATCGGCGTCTCACCATTGCGGAGTGGAAGCATGTAGAGGAGCGACTAGAGAAATGCTTGAGCAGCTGGAAAGGCAAGTTGCTCTCGGTTGGAGGACGATTGGTTTTAATAAACTCTGTCCTCACAAATATGGTCCTCTATATGCTTTCATTCTTCCAGCTCCCAAAGGGGGTCTTGCAAAGATTGGATTATTTTAGGTCCAGGTTCTTTTGGCAAGGAGATGGTGAAAAGAAAAAATATAAACTGACCAAATGGAGTGTGGTTTGTAGGCCGAAAGACCAGGGCGGCCTCGGTATTCATGACCTGCAGGTCAAGAATGAGCCCCTACTTAGTAAATGGTTGTTCAAACTTCTTACTGGGGATGGTGTTTGGCAAACCATACCGCGCAATAAGTATATAGGCCAAAAGACATTGTCTCAGGTATATTGGAAACCTGGAGACTCACACTTTTGAGCCGGCCTAATGGCGGCAAAGAAACATCTCTTTCGCTTTAGGTCTTTCGCGATAAAGGAATGGTCAGAGATTCGTTTTTGGGAAGACATCTGACTAGGCAATGCTAGCCTCCGAGAACAATACCCAGCCTTATACAACATTGCACGCGATAAGAATAATACTATTGCGCAAGTGCTCAGCTCATCCCCGCCAAATATTTCGTTCAGGCGGGATTTGATTGGCACCCGACTTATGTCATGGAATAATCTATTGTCCCGTCTGGATTCGATTATCCTGAGACAAGGTCGTGATGTGTTTCGTTGGAACCTTACTACATCGGGGTCTTTCACAGTAGACTCTATGTATCGTGCACTCACGCATTCTGAGGTACCGGTGAGTAATAACAAAAAAAATTGGAAAGCGAAGGTACCACTTAAAGTCAAAATATTCATGTGGTATCTCCGTAGGGGAGTTGTGCTAACAAAAGACAACCTCGCACGACGCAACTGGTCGGGAAGTAAGAAGTGTTGTTTTTGTATTCATGACGAGACAATTAAACACCTCTTTTTTCACTGTAAGTTTGTGCGTTCTACGTGGTCAGCCATCCAAATAGCGTCAAATTTGTATCCGCCCACAAGTGTTGCCAATATTTTTGGTCATTGGCTGGACGGTATTTCAAATGCATACAAAACGCTAATAAGGGTGGGAGCGTATGCCTTACTATGGTCGCTTTGGCTATGTAGAAATGATGTTGTTTTTAATGACAAAACCGTTTCTCCTTTACAGGTTATTTTCCGTTGTACGCACTCGCTTCGTACGTGGTGTACGCTACAATGAGCGGAGTACCAACCTCTATTCAAGGCGGTGTGTACGCTGTTGGAGCAGGTGGCTACAGAGGTTTTTACCCAACATGGATGGCAGCATAATCTCCGGCTCGGTCCACCATCTCTTTCGACATAGGCATAGTGTCGGTCTATAGACTCTACTGTTGCCAAATTGTCGGTTTTTTATCTTTCTGTTAATCAGACTACTGGTGTTTGGCTGTGTGCATCCTAGTTATGCAGAGACCGGGTGATACTCTTAATGCTTTGTATCACTTTGATGCTATATTTTGAGATAATAAAAACGCCCTTTTATCGAAAATCTTTCTACATACTCCAAGATCTCCAGCACTACTGCCAATGCTGCCATTGCATTTTAGACGAACAAAGAACGGCATAGCTAGTCTGGCTATATCTCCGCGAGTTGATCTTGAGGAGAAGTGAACTGCGAGTTTTTTGATATATGGTCAATTATTTTCAGAAAAGGTAACATGGAATTTCAAAAATTGTGAATGTTTTTCAAATCCACGGGTAGTTGTAAAAAATATGCACATTTTCCAATTTAATCATATATTCAACGTTTTCAGATTTGTGATTTTCTTTAAGATCGTGAATATATTAATACACAATCATTTTTTTAATTTTTAGGAAACATTTTTTGTACAAATTGGTAACCTTTTAAATAATTTTTAATATTTTAAAATTTGTGAACACTTCTAAAATTCATGAATATTTCACAAACTCATGTATGTCTTTTGAAAAGTCCTTAAGATTCCGTAAAATTTGTGAATCCTTTTTCAAATTCGTGAAATTTATTTTAGAAAAAGTTCTTCGTATGCATAGAATATTTCATTGTAATCGTGTTGAACATTTTATTTGAAAGCATTGTACATTTTTTAAATGTTCAATGAATATTTTTCAAAATACATGGTGAACAGTTTCTAAATATGTATTGGGCAATTTTCGTAAGTACCCGACAAATATTTGTCAAATATGAATGCACAGTGACCAACTCTTAAATGCATTGAAAAACTTATTAAACACATGTAAACATTTTAAAATTACATGTTAAATGTTTTATTAGATGCATTGAATATTTCTCAAAATATGCTATGTTTTTAAATACATTGAACATTTTCATCAAATACGTCTTGAACATTTCTTAAAATATACACATTGAATATTTGTTTTTCAAATATGCAGCGGATGTTTTTCAAATAATATTTTTTTAAACATGTCTACGTTTTTTTAAATACATGATGAACTGTTTTTTACATGGCGAATATTTTTTAAATACATTACATATTTTCCTAGTGTAGCTATACGCAAATATTTTTGTTTTCAATTGATGTCCGGGAGTGGCCCCATCCAGACTGTTTTAGATTGGTCGAGCATTGTTCGATAGAACCGGCCTTAGCCAGAGATGGGTTTGCCCACAGACGGGTATGTGCGTGTTACCTCAAGAACCCGGCAATATACTTATGGGTCGACTCATGCAGCGATTGGCCCATCACCCCGGTGGGAGCGAAGAGGTCCAGACGGAGGGGAAAGAGGCCCAGGTGCATTTTTATTTCCATATTCTGAATTTTTGTCCTGAAAGCGAGCAAGACAATCCATTTCATTCACAAAGAAAAGAAGCATAACAGTGTAGGATAGGAAAATTCGGCCTGTTTGACAATTGCTTGGTTGCAATCGGGTAACTGGGGGACCATTATTTTTTTATTTGAACGAAGATACATGGAGCGTCCGGCTTTAAATTAATAAAGCCCACCAACAGGCAGCATCCAACATATGAGACAGACGAAAGTAAAAGATAGTCACGGCCAAAGCCTAAGTTTGATACATGCAACCGGCCTAGGCCTGAGAAAGAAGAAGAAACATTCTAAACATTGCCAACACCGTCCAGGACAGAAACAGATCCACAACATCTTAATGACGGGTAGCAATCTGGATCAGTCGGATCCGCTCCATGGCCTCCTGCATCCGCTCAGCGTCCCGCCTTTTCCCCAACGGCATCCAAGTATGAAGGAACAAATGGCATTTGAAAATAATGTCAGCGGGGTGAGGAGGGAATTTGTGCTCTATAGTGATTTTGTTTCTGGTAGTCCATAGAGCCCATAAAAGCGCCCCTACGCAACGCCATAAAACTCGGCCAAAGCCACCCCTATGGGCCAAGAGGATATCGTGGAGATCACTGCCCGAGCGGGGGTTCCAGTTCTGATCGAAGACTTCCCGGACCGCACTCCAAGCGAATCGGGCTAAGTGACAGTTGAAGAAAATGTGGTTTGCATCTTCGTGCGCACCACACATCACACAAGTGCCATCGGACGGCCCATTTCGTTTCGCTATGTTGTTAGGGGACGGGAGACGGTCACGGAACATTTGCCATATGAAATTTTTTATTTTAAGGGGAATTGACACTTTCCATAGCCCCCTGTCTAGTGCCGGGCGCTCCGTCAACTTAGCGTAAAGTGACTTAACCGAGAACTTCTCGGAGCTCGTGAGAGACCAAGAGACTGTATCGGCCTCAGGTCGCAACACCACGCCAACGAGTGAAGTACATAGCCCTTCCTAACTAGCCCCTTCGGTATCTAGAAGAGGCCTTTTGAAAGAAATGGTTGGCGGGCTGGTTCTAAGCGCGTCGGCCCCAAGGATATCAATGTTAGTAGCAAGTTGGCAAATGGAGGAGTGGCTGCGCCACAACGGTTCTGAACCAAACCAGTGATCTAACCAAAATCACGTGGAGTTGCCATCGTTAACGCTAAGCTTAGCTCCTAACATAAAGGCCGGTTTGACAGCTTGGATCCCATTCCAAAATGTCGACCCTTTGGCCTTAGAGGTAAGGAAATTCCCGTCGGGGAAATATTTCGCTCTAAGGATATCCGCCCAGAGTCCCTGCTTGTTTTGGGCGAGTTTCCAGAGCCACTTGGAAAGGAGGGCAATGTTCATAAGTTTGGAGTTGAGGATCCCTAGGCCGCCAAATTTCTTTGGACGACATAACGCCGCCCACTTAATTAAGTGGTACTTCTTTTTGGACCCAGTTCCTTCCCAAAAGAACTTAGACCAAGGAGTGTCAAGCTTGGCGTGAACACCATCTACCAGGAGAGACATGCCCATGGTAAACATGGGCAAGGAGGAGAGACTAGTGTTCGTCAGAATGAGCCTAGCTGCCGAAGACATAAACCGACCACGCCAAGGACTAACCCGGTTCGCCACCTTGCTGTACAAGGGTTCCCACTCGTGCATAGATATGTGTTTGTCTGAGATGGGGAGGCCCAAGTACTTAAACGGAAAGCTCCCAAGCTTACAGTTAAGAAGGTTGGCTACTCGAGTCGCGAGAGGTTATGTCATCCCAGTGGCTGTCACCTCGCTCTTGAGAAAGTTGATCTTGAGGCTAGAGACGATCTCAAAAGCAAGAAGAATGAGATTGATCGAGGCTATACTATGGTCGTCCAGCTCGAAGAGCAACATGGTGTCGTCTGCATATTGTAGGTGCGTGACCCCTCCAGGAATGAGGTGTGGGACAACACCACGGATATGGCCAGCACCCTTAGCCTTATTGATCATGGACGAGAGGGCGTCGACAACAAGGTGAAAGATCAGAGGGGAGGATGGGTCACCCTACCTAAACCCTTGCTTGTTGCGGAAGAAGTTCCCAACTTCCCCGTTGATTGACACCGCCGTCTGCCCCCCCTCCCCCGAGACCAGATGCATAATACCGTGAACGAAACCTGACTCGAGTCCCTTTCGGCCCAAGACTTTGTGAATGAACTCCCAATTCACCCGGTCAAAGGCTTTTTCGAAGTCCAGCTTGAGGAGCACAACCGACTGCTGGGTTTGTTTTAACTCGTGAACTATCTCCTGAAGCACGACCGGCCCTTCGAGGATGTTGCGGCCATTGAGAAATGCTGACTAACTACGGTTTATAACTCTATATGCAACAGGTGCAAGCCTCGTCGTATAGGCCTTTGCGCAGATTTTGAAAGGCACATTAATGAGGGTGATACGACAATATTGCTTGATAGTGTCAGCCCCTTTGACTTTTGGGATTAAGATTATGACCCCAAAGTTGGGGTGCGAGATGTCTACCGTGCCTAACGCGAAACCATTTATAATATCGTAGAAGAGAGCTTTGAGTATGGGCCAAAAGCGATGAAATAAAGCCACCGGCCAACCATCCGGGCCTGGGGCAGTATCGATCTTCATCGAGCCGACATCCCTGACAATTTCCTCCATGGAAAAGGACAAGGATAGAAGGTCGTTTTCGGCATGAGAAACATGGGCGTCGTCCCCCCAGAAGTCAGCTCGAAGGCGTAGGGGTTTCTGTCGTGGGTTTGTCACGGCAGATGTCCTCGTGAAAGGACTTAGTCGTGGAGCCATTGCTACGGGTTAGCTTAAAGGGGTTAAACCAGATAAGGGACACGATGGATTTTATACTAGTTCGGACCCTTTAATGAAGGTAAAAGCCTACGTCTAGTTGTGATTGGTATTGCTAGGGTTTCGATGACCAGGGAGCGAATCCGCTTTGCCTGGCTCTCGAGTTGTTGTCTATTGTCCCTAAACCGCTGTCGGGTCGTCCCTTTATATACATAGGTTGACGCCCGCCGGTTTACAGAGTCCCGAGGCCGGATCATAAACGTGTCTGGCTCAGTCTCTATTCCTTCTAACTTACAATACAAGTTACATGAAAGAGTCGGTTTACATCTACATGACTTAACTCACCTTTGGGCCTTGGGCCTTCGTAAAGGGCCACCATCCTCACGTCTTCATGGGCTTCTATATTCATGGAGTTAACCCGGCCACTCCTAGCCGGTTTACCTCCAATAGTCATATCCCCAACAGTTTCTCCTCGGCTATTCCCAACAGGTTGAGGAAGAACTCATAGATGTGGGCTGCGATATCCGCTTGGCTAACCAGCACCCCTTGCTCTGATTGGAGCCGCATGATTGAGCATTTGGTTTACGCCTATTGGCGTAGGCATGAAAATAACCCGTGTTAGCGTCTCCCTTGGTGACCCAGTTAACGCCGCCCCTACAACGCTAATATTCCTCCTCTTCCCTGAGGATGGAAAGCACCTGGTTTTCTAGGGTGTAATGATTGGCCCATTCAGCCTCCGAGAAGGATCTAGAATCTGCTTGGGTGTCGAGGGATTTGATTTCTTCTATGAGAGCTTCCCTAGCTCGCTTCGATGCACTACCATGATTTGCTCCCCAACCACGGAGGAAGCCACGTAAGGCGCCGGCCGCTGAGATCCATAGATCCATTATCCCCCTTGGCCAACTGGCCGTGACCACCGCTTGCTCCCAGCAAGCAATGATTATAGGGACAAAACCGTCGACCTCGAACCAGCCAGTTTTGAAGTAAAACCACGGGCGACGCTTGATCATGTCCTCCCCCGAGGCCAAGATAAGCGGGACGTGATCCGACCCGATACAAGTTTTCGCTACAAGCGTGCACAAGGGGAATAAAACTTCCCAATCAGACGATATGAAAACTTGATCAAGAACGCTACAGACCGGGGCTACCTGTTTATTAGTCCAAGTATATCTAGCGCGAGTCCTAGCAATTTCCCGCAAGGCGGACGCCGCTATTGCATTATTGAAGAGTGCCACCCTTGGCCAGTCAATATTACAGGTATTCTTATCCGCCTGAGCAGATAAGGTTGAAATCACCCCCAAGAACTATGGTGATGTCCGTGAAGGAAATATGCCCTAGAGGCAATAATAAAGTTGTTATTTATATTTCCTTATACCATGATAAATGTTTATTATTCATGCTAGAATTATATTAACCGGAAACTTAGTACATGTGTGAATACATAGACAAACAGAGTGTCCCTAGTATGCCTCTACTTGACTAGCTCGTAAATCAAAGATGGTTAAGTTTCCTAACCATAAACATGTGTTGTCATTTGACGAACGGGGTCACATCATTAGAGAATGATGTGATGGACAAGACCCATCCGTTAGCTTAGCATTATGATCGTTTAGTTTTATTGCTATTGCTTTCTTCATGACTTATACATGTTCCTCTGACTATGAGATTATGCAACTCCCGAATGCCGGAGGAACACCTTGTGTGCTATCAAACATCACAACGTAACTGGGTGATTATAAAGATGCTCTACAAGTGTCTCCGATGGTATTTGTTGAGTTGGCATAGATCGAGATTAGGATTTGTCACTCCGTGTATCGGAGAGGTATCTCTGGGCCCTCTCGATAATGCACATCACTATGAGCCTTGCAAGCAATGTGACTAATGAGTTAGTTACGGGATGATGCATTACGGAACGAGTAAAGAGACTTGCCGGTAACGAGATTGAACTAGGTATGATGATACCGACGATCGAATCTCGGGCAAGTAACATATCGATGACAAAGGGAATGACGTATGCTGTTATGCGGTTTGACCGATAAATATCTTCATAGAATATGTAGGAACCAATATGAGCGTCTAGGTTCCGCTATTGGTTATTGACCGGAGATGTGTATCGGTCATGTCTACATAGTTCTTGAACCCACAGGGTCCGCACGCTTAATGTTCGATGATGATTTGTATTATGAGTTATGTGTTTTTGATGACCAAAATTTGTTCGGAGTCCCGGATGAGATCACAGACATGACGAGGAGTCTCGAAATGGTTGAGACACAAATAATGATATATTGGACGATGTTATTTGGACATCGAATGAGTTCCAAGAGGTACCAGATAACTATCGGAGTGCTGGAGGGTTATCGGAACCCCCTGGGGGAACTAATGGGCCTTCATGAGCCTTAGTGGAGAGAGAGGAGGGCCACAAGGGGCTGACCGCGCCCTCCTTGCAGTCCGAATTGGACTAGGGGAAGGGGGCGGCTGTAACGCCCTCGATGCGGCTATATCTCCCACGTGTCGAAGCACGACTTAGAGGCATAACCGCATTGAAAGCAATGTTGCAAGTGAGGTAATCTTCACACAACCCATGTAATACATAAGGGAAAAGAGATACATAGTTGGCTTACAATCGCCACTTCACACAAAACATGAATAAAGCATTACAACATCCAAATACAATCAAGGTCCGACTACGTAACCAAAATAAAAGAAGAACCCCAAATGCGATAAGGTCCCCGATCGACCCCAACTGGGCTCCACTACTGATCAACTAGAACGAAACAACACAAAGGAAAAGATCTTCATCGAGCTCCTCCTTAAGCTTGGTTGCGTCATCTGCACGGACTCATCGGCACCTGCAAGCTGGTTTTGGAAGTATCTGTGAGCCACGGGGACTCAGCAATCTCGCACCCTCGCGATCAAGACTATTTAAGCTTATAGGTAGGGTAAAAGGTATGAGGTGGAGCTGCAGCAAGTAACTAGCATATATGGTGGCTAACATACGCAAATGAGAGCGAGAAGAGAAGGCAAAGCACGGTCGAAAACTATGATCAAGAAGTGATCCTAGAACAACCTACGTCAAGCATAACTCCAACACCGTGTTCACTTCCCAGACTCCGCCGGAAAGAGACCATCAGGGTAACACACACAGTTGATTCATTTTAATTAAGTTAAGGTTCAAGTTATCTACAACCGGACATTAACAAATTCCCATCTGCCCATAACCGCGGGCACGGCTTTCGAAAGTTCAAATCCCTGCAGGGGAGTCCCAACTTAGCCCATGACAAGCTCTCATGGTCAACGAAGGAATAGACCTCCTCCCGAGACATTCCGGTCAGACTCGGTATCCCGGTTCTACAAGACACTTCGACAAGTTAAAACAAATCTAGCAAAGCCACCCAGATGTGCCAACAAATCCCGATAGGAGCACACCGGATGAGCCAGACGTCGGGTGGGCCAGCCCAGAGTTGCCCCTGGTAGCTCCGGACATCGCTCAGTTTGGACCAACACTCAGAGGAGCACTGGCCCGGGGGGGGGGGGGTTAAAATAAGATGACCCTTGAGTCTGCAGAACCCAAGGGAAAGAAAAAGGCTAGGTGGCGAATGGTAAAACCAATGTTGGGCATTGCTGGAGGAGTTTTATTCAAGTCGAACTGTCAAGGGGTTCCCATTATTACCCAACCGCGTAAGGAACGCAAAATCCAGGAACATAACACCGATATGACGGAAACTAGGGCGGCAAGAGTGGAACAAAACACCAGGCATAAGGCCGAGCCTTCCACCCTTTACCAAGTATATAGATGCATTAATTAAATACGAGATATTGTGATATCCCAACAAGTAAACATATTCCAACAAGGAACAACATCTCCATGTTCCAACAAGGAACAAACTTCAATCTTCACCTGCAACTAACAACGCTATAAGAGGGGCTGAGCAAAGCGGTAACTGTTGGCAATATGCCCTAGAGGCAATAATAAAAGCTTTATTATTATATTTCCTTGTTCATGGTAATTGTCTTTATTCATGCTATAATTGTGTTATCCGGAAATCGTAATACATGTGTGAATAACAGACACCAACATGTCCCTAGTAAGCCTCTAGTTGACTAGCTCATTAATCAATAGATAGTCATGGTTTCCTGGCTATGGACATAAGATGTCATTGATAACGAGATCACATCATTAGGAGAATGATGTGATGGACAAGACCCAATCCTAAACATAGCATAAAGATCGTATAGTTCGTTTGCTAGAGTTTTGCAATGTCAAGTATCTTTTCCTTAGACCATGAGATCGTGTAACTCCCGGATACCGTAGGAGTGCTTTGGGTGTACCAAACGTCACAATGTAACTGGGTGACTATAAAGGTATACTACGGGTATCTCCGAAAGTGTCTGTTGGGTTGACACGGATCAAGACTGGGATTTGTCACTCCGTATGACGGAGAGGTATCACTGGGCCCACTCGGTAATGCATCATCATAATGAGCTCAAAGTGACCAAGTGTCTGGTCACGGGATCATGCATTACGGTACGAGTAAAGTGACTTGCCGGTAACGAGATTGAACGAGGTATTAGGATACCGACGATCGAATCTCGGGCAAGTAATATATCGATTGACAAAGGGAATTGCATATGGGGTTGATTGAATCCTCGACATCGTGGTTCATCCGATGAGATCATCGTGGAGCATGTGGGAGCCAACATGGGTATCCAGATCCCGCTGTTGGTTATTGACCGGAGAGTCGTCTCGGTCATGTCTGCTTGTCTCCCGAACCCGTAGGGTCTACACACTTAAGGTTCGGTGACACTAGGGTTGTGAAGATAAGTATATGCAGTAACTCGAATGTTGTTCGGGGTCCCGGATGAGATCCAGGACGTCACGAGGAGTTCCGGAATGGTCTGGAGGTAAAGAATTATATATAGGATGTGCAGTTTCGGCCATCGGGACAAGTTTCGGGGTACCCGGTATTGTACCGGGACCACCGGAAGGGTCCCGGGGGTCCACCGGGTGGGGCCACCTATCTCGGAGGGCCCCATGGGCTGAAATAGGAGGGAACCCAGCCCATAGTGGGCTGGGGCGCCAGCCCCTAGGGGGCCCATGCGGCTAGGGCTAAGGGGAAACCCTAGAGGGGGCGCCCCCCTTGCCTTGGGGAGCAAGCCCCACCCTAGGCCGCCGCCCCCCCCTAGTAGATTCCATCTACTAGGGCCGGTGACCCCCCCATGGCACCCCTATATATAGTGGGGGAGAGGAGGGACTTGACACACCAGCCCCTGGCGCCTCCCTCTCTCCCCATTACGTCTCTCTTCCTCGTAGTATAGGCGAAGCCCTGCTACTACGACGCCCTGCATCCACCACCACGCCGTCGTGCTGCTGGATCTTCGTCAACCTCTCCTTCCCCCTTGCTGGATCAAGAAGGAGGAGACGTCTCCCGTCCCGTACGTGTGTTGAACGCGGAGGTGCCGTCCGTTCGGCGCTGGTCATCGGTGATTTGGATCACGTTGTGTACGACTACATCATCCCCGTTCGTTGAACGCTTCCGCACGCGATCTACAAAGGTATGTAGATGCATCTCGTGACTCGTTGCTAGATGAACTCCTAGATGATCTTGGTGAAACGAGTAGGAAATTTTTGTTTTCTGCAACGTTCTCCAACAGTAACATAGCCAAACAACGGTTTGCTAGGACAAGGTGGGTTAGAGGCTTGGTTCAACAATATGGGAGGCATGATAAGCAAGTGGTAGGTATCGTAGCATAGGCATAGCAAAAGAGCGAGCATCTAGCAAGCAAAGATAGAAGTGATTTCGAGGGTATGGTCATCTTGCCTGAAATCCCGCAAGGAAGAAGAACGAGTCCATGAAGAAGACAAACGGGCGTAGTCGAACGGGTCCTCACAAACGCGACGTTATTGGAACTAACCCGAAGAAGCAACACCGGAAGGAAGCAAACAACATAGTAAACAACCATCACCTCAACATGGCATGATGCACAACCAAGTATGATGCATGTCCGGTTTAATGAAGCATGGCATGGCAAAATGCGCAAACAAAACTACAAATTAAGTGGAGCTCAATATGCAATGAGTTGCATATTGAAGAAAACACCACATGACTTATTTAGTTCACTCTCGGTTAGGTACTCAACAATATTAAATGTTGTTTAAACATGGCAAGAGGTGAGGCATAACGACACTACATCATCTAAACAATTTAAATGGGACCGGATATAACAAATAACGAATTTGGTAAATCCCCATATGCCTTAGTAATTTAATGCAACAACAATTTAAGCATTTTAATTGTTGTTATCACGATGCGGATGACATGAACAAGTTTATGCAATTTTTATTAAAAGTTGACAAGAGCATTATGAAGCATTTGTCACCGTGGTGGAAAGGAAAGGGGTGCCACGGCAACGATAACAAAACGGTGCCACGGCAACGTTCCGGTTCCGGTAACCCGATTGAGATACCGATGCAAAGGGGAAGTGTGCGGATGCGTGCAAAAGATGGTGGGGCGCTCCCGGATTCCGGGTGTCCCACGAGACAACGGTAACAAGGCAAAAGAGGGGCAACGTGCATCGACAATTCGAACATGGTTCGAACATGAGCATCTCAAACATCACAAGCATTCGATCATGGATGTCATCTCGATGGTTATACCTTCGAAGCGTGTGTTCTCAGAGCGGTTCGGGTCAAGCAGTGTAATCGTTCACGATCGTCGTGGGAAGTAGTGGTACTCGGCGATGGTAGAGGAAGTAGTTGTTCACATGACGGTAGTCGAACTTGACGGTTCCGTTACACGGGTCTTCGGCAACGGTAGTGGTACCCATTTTGTAGTAGTGCACATTCCGTAGATGTTCGAAGTCACGGCGAGGATCTTGACGTCCATGGTTCTTTGAGGGTCGACGGTACATGTTCTGTATACGTTCGGGCGGCAGTAGTGGTACACGTTTAACGTCGACGGTAGTTGTTCATGGTTCGTAGACGAACTTGGTGTATTCGTGCAGTGGTCGAACTTGAGGTGGTCCCGGACCGGCTGGACTTGGCGCATCCGACAGCAAAAGTATGCAAACGGGTTCGGTGGTGACTATGAGGAATCCAACTATGTGGCACTCGGCATCGAGGTCCCGCAGCACAACAGCAACAAGAGGCAGGCCCTAACAGAGACGAAACAAGGCGGACATAGGCGGAGGGGAACGCGACGAGGCGGGCGGTCGCGGCAGCGGCTCGCTTGCCGGTAACTGCTGGAGATGGAGATCGGGCAGATGGAGCTTTGCGAGGGAGATGGGTCTCGGGCTCCTAGCGGCGCTGGTGGGAGCGAGAGGGAGGAGGGGATCGGGTTAGGTTAGCAGCAGGACTGGTGGGCCGGCATGAGAGGCCCAGGTGGGCTGGCTGATGGGCTTAGAGGTAAATGGCTGGCCTGGCTCCCTCTTCTCACTCCTCTTCTCACCCTTTTCAAAACAGAAAAATAAAGAGAAAGAAAAAGGGGATAAAGAAAAGGTTAGAGAAAGAGTTTGGGCACGGGGATAATTTTCACGGACTCACAAAAATGTGCTCATTCCGCGAAAATAGAAATGGCCAAGATTGAAAGATTAAATTCAAATGAATTTGAATTTAATTCAACTCGTTTGAAAGGAGTAGGAATCCGAAGTTTCCAAAAATGTTGAACATTTAGGAAGAGCCTCGATAAAACGATAAAAGAATATGAGGACAAGTCGAAGACCAAGAATTGAGATAACAAAGGCATTGGGATTTATTTGCAAGTGTGTCAACAGTTAATTCCAAAAGAATGGAATATTTAATAATAGCTCCATAATTATTAGGAGGATATGTTATAAAGAGAAGTCACTCTTCCCTCGATTTAAATGGATCGAAGATCCACACAATTTATTTAGTTGAGATGCAAAAGATTTATGAGATGATGGCATGATAAAATGCAACACGCAGGCAAATGACATGGCAACGATAGCGAATAACTGGAAGACACCTGGCGCATCGGTCTCAGGGCGTTACAGCGGCGCCCCCCCTTTTCCCTTTCCCTCTCCCTCTCCCTTCCTTATTCCCCCTTCCACCAAGTGGAATCCTACTAGGACTTGGAGTCCTAGTAGGACTCCTCTCTCTTGGCGCGCCCTACAGGGGCCGGCCGGCCTCCCACTCTCCTCCTTTGTATACGGGGGCAAGGGGGCACCCTAGAATACACAAGATCAATTGTCTTAGCCATGTGTGGTGCCCCCCTCCATAGTATACCACCTCGGTCATATTGTCGTAGTGCGTAGGCGAAGCCCTCCGCGGATCACATCATCAACACCGTCACCACGCCGTCATGCTGACGAAACTCTCCTCGGCCTCAACTGGATCAAGAGCTGGAGGGACGTCATCGTGCTGAACATGTGCTGAGCACGGAGGTGCCATACGTTTGGTGGTTGGATCGGCTGGATCGGGAAGACGTTCGACAACATAAACCGCGTTACTAAATGCTTCCGCTTTTGGTCTATGAGGGTACATGGACACACTTGATACGCCCCCAACGTATCTATAATTTTTTATTGTTCCATATTGTTATATTATCAATCTTGGATGTTTTATAATCATTTTATATCATTTTCTGGTACTAACCTATTGACATAGTGCCAAGTGCAAGTTGTTGTTTTTTCAATGTTTTTTACATCGCAGAAAATCAATATCAAACGGAGTCCAAATGCCATGAAACTTTACGGAGAATTTTTATGGGCCAAAAGGAACACAACGGGCCTTGGCTGCGCCTGGGGGTGCCCCGAGCGAGGCACAACCCACCAGGGCGCGCCAGGAGGCCTAGGCGCGCCCTGGTGGGATGTGCCCACCTCGGGTGCCCCCCGGACCGCCTCTTTGCTCTATAAATACCCCAATATTTCCAGAATCCTAGGGGAGTCGAGGAAATATTCATCCAGCCACCGCAGAGTCTAGAACCACCAGATCCAATCTAGACACCATCTCGGATGGGGTTCACCACCTCCATTGGTGCCTCTTCGATGATGTGTGAGTAGTTCTTTGTAGACCTTCGGGTCTGTAGTTAGTAGCTAGATGGTTTCATCTCTCTCTCTTGATTCTCAATAGGATGGTCTCTTGGAGATCCATATTATGTAACTCTTTTGCGGTGTGTTTGTTGGGATCGATGAACTTTGAGTTTATGATCAGATCTATCTTTTTATATCCATGAAAGTATTTGAGTTTCTTTGATATCTTTTATGCATGATCTCTTATAGCCTCGTATTTCTTCTCCGATATTTGGGTTTTGTTTGGTCAACTTGATCTATTTATCTTGCAATGGGAAGAGGTGCTTTGTAGTGGGTTCGATCTTACGGTGCTTGATCCTAGTGACAGAAAGGGAACCGACACATATGTATTGTTGCTACTAAGGACAAAACGATGGGGTCTATCTCTACATAGATAGATCTTGTCTACATCATGTCATCATTCTTATTGCATTACTCCATTTCTCCATGAACTTAGTACAATAGATGCATACTGGATAGCGGTCGATGTGTGGAGTAATAGTAGTAGATGCAGGCAGGAGTCGGTCTACTAATTTTTGACGTGATGCCGATATAATGATCATTGCCTGGATATCGTCATGAGTATTTGAAGTTCTATCAATTGCCCAACAGTAATTTGTTCACCCACCGCTTTGCTATTTTTCTCGAGAGAAGCCACTAGTGAAACCTACGGCTCCCGGGTCTCTTTCTCATATTATTTGCCTTTGCGATCTACTTTTATTTGTTTTTATTTTCAGATCTATTAATACAAAAATATAAAAATACCTTGCTGCAATTTATTCTTATTTATTTTATTTGTGTTCGATCTATCAATCTACTACAATTTATCTCACGTCCGCACCAATTTCTGGCACCGTTACCCGAAAGGGATTGACAACCCCTTTAACATGTCGGGTTGCGAGGATTTGTTATCTGTGTGCAGGGGCAGTTTATGTTGTGTTGCTTGGTTCTCCTACTGGTTTGATAACCTTGGTTTCATATATGAGGGAAATACCTACCACCGTTGTGCTGCATCACCCCTTCCTCTTTGGGAAATACCACGTAGCTTCAAGCGACATCGAAAGGAATTTCTGGTGCCGTTGCCGGGGAGGATCTTCAACATATACCAGGTTCCTTATCACAAATCTCATCTCCTCGTAATTTACTTTATTTTCCATTTGCCTCTTGTTTTCCTCTCCCCCACTTCACAAGAAATTACCATTTTATTCGCCCCTCTTTTCCGTTTGCCGTTTTCTTGTCAGATCTATCCTTTGCTTGCAATCATGAGTGATTACGATATGGCACCAACAGATGATGGCCTAACTCCTAAGATTGGACGTACGGGCAATCTGGATGCTAAAGTTTTATATTGGGGCAAGGGAACGTTATGGGAAAATAACGTATCCAAGAATTTTTCAATTGTGTTGGGAATCTAAGTCTTGATGATGCTCCTATACTTAAAACTACAAGATCTTATGCGGATGCTATTTCAGCACTAGTTCTGAAATTTGAAAGTAAATTTATTCGTACCCATCCTACTTTGCAAAGATTGTTTTTTGAGCTTCCCGTTATAAAGAATCATAGGGCCAGAAAGTTGGCTACTCTTGTCCTTATGAATGAATTTGATTAGATAATACGGGAAGCTAGGGAAATCTTTGTTTTTTATGGTATGAATCGTGAAAAACCTGTGATAGATGAAATTCTTTACAATAGTGACTATGCTTTAAGACATTTTCTTGGGGATAATAAAATCTTTGATGATAAGCTTAAAAAGGAAGTCCCCGTTTTAGATATAATCCAACAGGTTTTCAATAATGTTAATCAACACTACTCTTGGACTGTTCCGGGGAATCAAAAAGGTTATGATGAACATCAACTTAGGAATGCTAAGGTTTCTATGGATAATATGTTTTATGTTGTGTTTACAAAACTTCATGATGAAAACACCTCTAATAAGGTTAAGAAGAAAGATGACAAAACTTAAATCCTTGCTTTATGCCTAGCTAAGGGCGTAAAACTATAACGCTTGTTGGGAGGCAACCTAATGAATAGAATTTGTCTTTGCTTTTGCTTCCTGTTTTTGTGTGTTAGCACAATTATACTACTTTTATGATTGTGTTTTTTATGTTTTAATTAGTGTTTGTGCCAAGTAAAGCCTTTAGGGTCTTCTTGGGTGACAGTTGTTTGATCTTGCTGAAAAAACAGAAACTTTTACGCTCACGAACTTAATTTTAATTTTTACCATAGAGTGATAAAATACCCATTCCACTTGCAGTAGATCAATATAAAAGTTTCTTAGGACTTCCTAATTTTTCAGAATTTTTGGAGTTACAGAAGTATTGGAAATAGTCAGATTGCTATAGACTGTTCTGTTTTGACAGATTCTGTTTTCTTTGTGTTGTGTGCTTATTTTGATGGCTCTAAGGTTTTCTTTGATGAGTTTTTGCCATATAAAAGTTGAATACAGTAGGTATAATGCAAGAACAAAATATGAAATGGTTTGATACATCACTTATAGTAGTGGTTTATTATTCTCATACTAATAGATCTCACGAAGGTTTTGTTGAGTTTTGTGTGATTGAAGTTTTCAAGTTTTAGGTTATCTTACGATGGATGAAGGAATAAGGAGTAGAAGAGCCTAAGCTTGGGGATGCCCCCGATTGGCATCCCCTCTTTCTTATAACAACCATCAGTATTTTACTCGAAACTATATTTTTATTCGTCACATACTATGTGTTTTGCTTGGAGCGTCTTGTATGATATGAGTCTTTGCTTGTTTTATTTTGTGTTTTTAGTCTTGATCCCTTGCTGGACACACATATTTGAGAGAGCCAAAATTATGCCAAGACTTGTTAGAATTGCTCTCCATGCTTCACTTAAATTTTTATGAGCAATGGACTTGCTCTAATGCTTCACTTATATCTTTTTGAGCATGGTGTGCTTAGTATTTTTGAAGAAATGCTCTATTGCTTCACTTAGATTTATTTGAGAGTTGGTAAAATTTTCTAGAAATTCTCTCTTGCTTCACTTAAATTAATTTGAGAGAAAGAAATATTATGCTCATGATCTTCACTTATATTTGTTTGAGCTTGTCAAAAGCAACGCACGAAAATTAGTCCCAAAATGATAGATATCCAATAAGGATATGATAAAAACTTTCATGAAGATCATTGGACAAAATAAACTTGATTATTAGTAATAGTTTTGAGATATGATTATGTGATATGTGAGTCATCTTGATGAGTAATTATGATTTAGTAAGAATATTGGTGTTAAGGTTTGTGATTCCCTATGCAAGCACGAAAGTCAATAGTTATGCAATGAAATTATATCCTACTTATGGTGCAATATTCGGTGTTAGTTATTCTTAATGCTCTCTTATGAGATTATTCGTTTCTTAGTTGGTCGCTTCCCAATCTTTTGCTAGCCATCATTTTGCACTAAGTATGATCACTACTTGTGCATCCAAAAACATTTAACCCAGTTTTGCCACACGAGTCCACTATATCTACCTATATGCGGTATTCTTTTGCCATTCTAAGCAAATTTGCATGTGCCATCTCTAATTTTCAAAAATAAACTTCTCTTTTGTGTGTTTGTTTCGCTCATGGAGCGGTGAGGGGTGGCTAATATTTTCCATGCTAGATGTGTTATTCTCAAGATGAGTGTTTATTCACTTGTCATTGCACGAGAGTAAGGCAAAAGTATTAGGGATGCCCAGCCCCGAAATGCAAAAAATGAATTTACTTTATGTTGTCAAATAATAAATTCCTTGGAAAGTGTTGGTATGGAGGCACCCGTGGATACGGTTAGCCATGGAAAGTGAAAGTATGGTGGAAAAAGGAATGAACTTTATTTTCTTTTTGGGAACCGCCTATGACATATCTATGCATGGAAAGTATTGGGAACTCTAAGTCGTTTTCGTTGGTGGGATGGATACACCTCCCAAAATGTTTTTATCTCTAACTTTCTCGCTTTGAGCTCTGGCACCTCTACAAATCCCTACTTCCCTCTGTGAAGGGCCTTTCTTTTACTTTATGCAATTTTTATTTTGAATTAGAGTCTCCATCTTCTCTTATAAAAGCACCAACTAGGAGGCAATATGATCGTACATGAGTATTGGACATAGCTAATATGCGAGTGTGTTTCATGAATGGATCAATGGTTGAGCATGATGGGCCAGGGATAGCTTATATTAGCGTTGATATTTTGAAGGACATGGTTGCTTGTTGATATGCTTGAGTATTTAAATTATCATGTCAAAACTAGACTATTGCTTTGAATAATATAAAAGTCCAAATGTCCATGCTATAAAGAAAGAAATATGATATGACATGTTAGGCAACATTCCACATCAAAAATTCTGTTTTTATCACATCCCTACTCGAGGACGAGTAGGAGTTAAGCTTGGGGATGCTCATACGTCTCCAGCGTATCTATAATTTTTGATTGTTCCATGTTGTTATATTATCAATCTTGGATGTTTTATAATCATTTTATAGTCATTTTAAATCATTTTTGGTACTAACCTATTGACATAGTGCCAAGTGACAGTTGCTATTTTTTCCCATGTTTTTTACATCGCATAAAGTCAATATCAAACGGAGTCCAAATGCCATGAAACTTTACGAAGAATTTTTATTGGCCAAAAGAAACACAACGGGCCCCGACTGCTCCTGGGGGGGTGCCCCGAGTTAGGCACAACCAACCAGGGCGCGCCAGGAGGCCCAGGCGCGCCCTGGTGGGTTGTCCCCACCTCGGGTGCCCCCTGGACCGCCTCTTTGCTCTATAAATACCCCAATATTTGTAGAACCCTAGGGGAGTCGAGGAAATATTCATCTAGCCACCGCAGAGTCCAGAATCACTAGATCCAATCTATACACCATCTCGGATGGGGTTCACCACCTCCATTGGTGCCTCTCCGATGATGTGTGAGTAGTTCTTTGTAGACCTTCGGGTCCGTAGTTAGTAGCTGGATGGCTTCATCTCTCTCTCTTGATTATCAATAGGATGGTCTCTTGGAGATCCATATGATGTAACTCTTTTGCGGTGTGTTTGTTGGGATCGATGAACTTTGAGTTTATGATCAGATCTATCTTTTATATCCATGAAAGTATTTTAGTTTCTTTGATCTCTTTTATGCATGATCTCTTATAGCCTCATATTTCTTATCTGACATTTGGGTTTTATTTGGCCAACTTGATCTATTTATCTTGCAATGGGAAGAGGTGCTTGATACCTCTCCGTCGTATGTACTTTTCCAAACACTTTTGCCCTTGTTTTGGACTCTAACTTGCATGATTTGAATGGAACTAACCCGGACTGACGCTGTTTTCAGCAGAATTGCCATGGTGTTATTTTTGTGCAGAAATAAAAGTTCTCGGAATGACCTGAAAATCAATGAAGAACTATTTTGGAATATATAAAAAATACTGGAAGGAAGATCCACGTCAGGGGGCCTCCACCTGTCCACGAGGGTGGGGGCGCGCCCTACCCCCCTGAGTGCGCCCCCTGCCTCGTGGGCCCCTTGATGCTCCACCGCCCTCAACCTTGACTCCATATATTCACTTTCGGGGAGAAAAAACTAGAGAGAAGGATTCATCGCGTTTTACGATACGGAGCCGCCGCCAAGCCCTAAACTCTCTTGGGAGGGCTGATCTGGAGTTCGTTCGGGGCTCCGGAGAGGGGAATCCGTCGCCATCGTCATCATCAACCTTCCTCCATCACCAATTTCATGATGCTCACCGCCGTGCGTGAGTAATTCCAACGTAGGCTTGCTGGACGGTGATGGGTTGGATGAGATTTATCATGTAATCGAGTTAGTTTTGTTAGGGTTTGATCCCTAGTATCCACTATGTTTTGAGATTGATGTTGCTATGAATTTGCTATGCTTAATGCTTGTCACTAGGGCCCGAGTGCCATGATTTCAGATCTGAACCTATTATGTTTTCATCAATATATGAGAGTTCTTGATCCTATCTTGCAAGTCTATAGTCACCTACTATGTGTTATGATCCGGCAACCCCGAAGTGACAATAATCAGGACCACTCCCGGTGATGACCGTAGTTTGAGGGGTTCATGTATTCACTATGTGTTAATGCTTTGGTCCGGTACTCTATTAAAAGGAGGCCTTAATATCCCTTAGTTTCCGCTAGGACCCCGCTGCCACGGGAGGGTAGGACAAAAGATGCCATGCAAGTTCTTTTCCATAAGCACATATGACTATATTCGGAATACATGCCTACATAACATTGATGAATTGGAGCTAGTTCTGTGTCACCCTAGGTTATGACTGTTACATGATTGATCGCATCCGGCGTAATTCTCTATCACCGATCCATTGCCTACGAGCTTTCCATATATTGTTCTTCGCTTATTTACTTTTCCGTTGCTATTGTTACAATCCCTACAAAACACCAAAAATATTACTTTTTGTACCGTTACCACCACTATCATATTACTTTGCTACTAAACACTTTACTGCAGATATTAAGTTTCCAGGTGTGATTGAATTGACAACTCAGCTGCTAATACTTGAGAATATTCTTTGGCTCCCCTTGTGTCGAATCAATAAATTTGGGTTGAATACTCTACCCTCGAAAACTGTCGTGATCCCCTATACTTGTGGGTTATCAAGACTATTTTCTGGCACCGTTGCCGGGGAGCATAGCTCTATTCTTTGAGTCACTTGGGATTTATATCTGCTTATCAGTATGAAGAAATTAAAAGATCCAAGAACCAAGATTTATCACTCAACTATGAGGGGGGGGGGGGGGTAAGGAACTGCCATCTAGCTCTGCACTTGATTCACCTTCTGTTTTGAGTAAGCTTGCGACACCTAAACCTGCTTCTGCTATTAATTCTGATATGTTGCATGTTATTGATGATGCCACTTCTGCTATGCATGATACTTATGATGAAACTACTTCTATGCTTGATACTACTGTGCCACTTGGTGAATTTCTTGATGAACAACTTGCTAGGGCTAGAGAGAATGAAATTATTGAAACTAATAACATTGATGAAAGTGATGATGAAGATTCTCCCCCTAGATATGAATTACTTGTTGTGCCTGAGGGCTATGTTATGGATGAAGAAACTGATAGAGATTTTCTTGCTTGCAATGATAGGAGTGATCTTAAGAAACTATTAGCTAAGCTGAAACAAATAACTTTGAATGCTAGGATGAAATATGATCCTGCTTATGCTACTTCACCTATCTTTGTTACTGATAAGGATTATGATTTCTCTGATGATCCTGAGATAATTACTTTGGTTGAATCTGATCCTTTCTATGGCTATGAATCTGAAACTGTTGTGGCACATCTTACTAAATTAAATGATATAGCTACCCTGTTCACTAATGATGAGAAAACTCACTATTATTATATCCTTAAATTATTTCCGTTCTCATTAAAGGGTGATGCTAAGATATGGTTTAATTCTCTTGATCCTGGTTGTGTGCGTAGTCCCCAGGATATGGTTTATTACTTCTCTGCTAAATATTTCCCCGCTCATAAGAAACAAGCTGCTTTAAGGGAAATATATAATTTTGTGCAAACTGAAGAATAGAGTCTCCCACAAGCTTGGGGGAGGCTTCTCCAATTACTTAATGCTTTGCTTGATCATCCTCTTAAGAAAAATGAAATACTTGATATCTTTTATAATGGACTAACCGATGCTTCCAGAGACCACCTGGATAGTTGTGCTGGTTGTGTTTTCACGGAAAGAACACCAGATGAAGCTAAATTTCTATTTAATAATATGTTGACTAATGAAAATAATTGGACACTTCCTGATCCAATCCCTGATTCAATTCCTGAACCAACTCCTGAGCCAACTCCGAAGAAGAGGGGTATTCTATTTCTCAGTCCTGAAGATATGCAAGAGGCAAATAAATCTATGAAAGAAAAAGGTATTAAAGCTAAAGATGTTAAGAATTTACCTCCTATTGAAGAAATACATGGTCTTAATTTACCGCCTGTTGAAGAAATACATGGTCTTGATAATCCGACACAGGTAGTAAAGGTAAATTCTCTGTATAGATATGATAAAGATGAAATCCCATTTACTAAGTTTGCCAGCCCATGCTTGGATGAGTTTGATGATTTTATGGTTAAACAAGAAAACTTCAATGCTTATTTTGGTAGAGAATTAAAACACAATGCTGATATGCTTGAACACTTGGGTGATTATATGACTAATATTAAAGGTGAACTTAAACTTATTAATAAACATGCTTCTATGGTTACCACTCAAGTAGAACAAGTACTTAAATCTCAGAATGATTTGCTCAATGAATTAAATAGTAAGAAAAATGATAATGATGTTAGAGTTATGACTAGAGGTGGTAAAATGACTCAGGAACCTTTGTATCCTGATGGCCATCCTAAGCGAATTGAGCAAGATTCTCAGAGAAATAATATTGATGCACCTAGTCCTTCTAAGAGGAAGAGAAAGAAAAATGATAGGACTTTGCATGCTTTTAGTGAATCTGTTATTGACACACCTGAGAATCCCAATGATATCTCTATTTCTGATGCTGAAACACAATCTGGTAATGAGCATGAACCTAGTGATAATGTTAATGATGATGTTCATGTTGATGCTCAACCTACACTACAAAAACATACACTTCCGTGATGATACGTGTTTGTCACAGTAGGTCGCGTTTTCTGTCATGCATGTACATCCATGACAAATTTATGACAGAATCAAGATAATCATACCTGTGCTGTCATAGAAGTGTTCCATGACATTGCCAAAATTATCATCACGGAAGTGTCCACTTCCATGACGATAAATCGCGCGTCACAGAAGTGCTTTCGTCAAGGGTGACCGACACGTGGCATCCGCCATAACGGAACGCCGTTAAGCTATCGGGTCAGGTTTTGGATCCGATAACCCATTAATAGCCCCGACCAATGGGGATTTTCCACGTGTAAAATCATCATTGGCTGGAGGAAACACGTGTCGGCTCACCGTTGGGACAGATGTCATCCGCTCATTGGACCGAAGGCGCATATGATACGGCGACACGTGGCACGGCCCAACAGAGGCCCATTCCTGTGAAAAGGCTGGCCCATTTGACTTGGTCAAAGGTGGCGGGCCGGCACACGAAAATCCTGTTAATGGCCTATTCGCATATAGCCCATTTACAGCTCGCTAACCCAGGGCCCGTTACGCCCTATTTGAATTAGGCCCAGTAGCATCATCTGGGCCGTCCAATATGATTCAGCCCGTTTTAACTTCCGGCCCATGTGTGGCCCATGAATTCTTTCGGCCCATATGAGGACCTTTGTAACTCTTGGCCCATTAACGGCCCGCGGTTAAACTGTCCCGTAATGAACAGTGTATTACTTTATACCCATTAACGACCCATTATTCCATTGGGCTGTTTCTAGCCCAAGTTATCTTTCGGCCTTCTCAGGGCCCATTGATTCTTGGGCTCATTTGCAGCATTCGGTTACATACAGCCCGTTACTGTCATTTTCTGCTTGTGGGCCAAATTCAGCCCGTCGTTACAGTCGGCCCGTTTGCGGACCGTTAATATGTTGGGCCGTTTTCATGTCAAAGAAACCCGTTGGGCTGTTTTCATTGAGTTATCAAATACGGCCTATTAACGGCTTGTTATGGTCCACGAATAGTACGACCCATGATTGGCGAAATGATGATACGCCCCGTAGAAGGCCCATGGATCCTATGGCCCGTATGAGGCCCATGGATAGTACGGCCCGTAGAAGGCCCATGGGTCGTACGGCCCGTAGAAGGCCCATGGACCCTAAGGCCCGTATAGAAGGCCGACGGATCATACGGCCTGCAGGAGGCCCATGGTTACAACTCAAGATGGCAACGGGGCCCCAAAACCCGCGTCCCCGCGGGTTTTTACCCTATTAGGGGACGGGGATGGGCGTCTTTTCATCCCCGCGGGGCTGTTGTTGGGCACATTATACAACCCGACACGTTTCCTAGGTTTGCACCCGTTTCGGTAGTCCCCGAACCCGAAACCCAGCAAACCCGGCAAAATACATTTTTTACCAACCAGTGCTCCTGCGCAGCCCAACCCAAAACTACCGAGCCCCCCCACCCCCCAGCGTCGAAGGCCAAACAGCCAGTATCGCCCGCTCCTTTCCCCCTCGCTCAAGCCCTCATCTCTCTCTCCCACATAATACCTAACCCTAAACCTAGGACCCCAGCCGCCACCTGGCTCGATCCCATCTCGCAAGATCCGCCGACCATGATCTGCGCCGGCGAGCCTCCTCCCTCCACGTCTTCTCCCCTGCCACCGGTCTGATCTGGAGAAAGGGCGTTGCCACCGGTGACGAACTCAATGGTGGCCTCTTCACATCCCAAGTCGGGTTGTTTTTTGTTGAAATTTGCTCTAGTTATGCTGCTGAAATATGCTTATTATGCTGTTGAAATGTTATTCTTTGTTGCCACTATGTTTGTTTAAATATTTTGATTTTCTCGTGGGTTCCCCGCGGGTTCCCCGAAACCCGATGGGTTTAGGGGACGGGCGGAAAACTAGCCCCGCGCACGGTGATGGGGACGGGGACGGGTTTGCGATTTTCTCGTGGGGATGGGTTTGGGAAGGCAAAACCCGATGGGTTTCGTCCCCGTTGCCATCTGGAGTTACAACAGTCCGTGTGTTGCCATGATTATTTTGGCCTAGCTACCAACAATAGGCTATTGTGGCCACTAGAAAAAAACAGAAAAAGAACTGCAGTGACTACAAGCAAACAACTAAACAAGACAATAAGGAAATAAATAAGCAAGCAATTAACACTAGCCTATTACCGCTATTACACATATTACATCCACTGGGCATCAAAGTTCGTCACCAGTGCAAATATAGGGAACAAAGCATCACATTACATACACTGGCCGTCAAAATTGGCCACGAGTGTAAATAAATGCGGGAGCAAAACAAGAACATAACCGAAACAACTTCAGAAGAGCTCAAGAAACGTTATTCTGGGTATCCACCATGCTGGAAATAAGCTTAGCAAGCTGATTAGCTTTGTCCTGTTTGGTGCTAAAATCCTCCAACGCTTGCTGTTGCACCAGAAAGTATGCATGTGAATGCTCCAGGGACTTCCGCAGTCCTTCCACTTCTTGTCGCAACACAGCTGATCGATGTCTTTCAGCTTGTAGTTGAGACTCAAGAAACCAAACTGATTCAGATAGTGAGTTTGAATAGCTTGTGCAAGCGGTAGTGCCCAGTAACTTGAACACTAAACCAAGACAGGACTTTGGGGTTGTCTCGCTGTCTTCAAGATAGTCTTCCTTATCTGTTTTATTAGCTTTGTTGGAGACCAACAAGGATGTGTCACTATCCTGAACCTTATCTGCATTACTTCCTTTACCATTGCTTAATAAGGCACTCTTCCCCAATATTCTGTCAGCATTCTAAACGAGGAAACAAGCAGGCACATAACAAGTTTAGCATGTACTAGTATATGCAACTCATTTCAGTGAACCAGTTCATTAGTAAGGTGGACAGGATTAAACTACCAAGTCTTCTATTTCCAAGTACTAGTACATAATAAAAGCATCAAACAAACATATATCTATGTCCTATGGTCACTGCATTGTCTTGCCAAATCAAAATAGAGACACGGTTCAAATCATATCAGTTCAAGACAAAGCAGCAGTGAAAGAATACATAGTGTGGGAAACAACACGGCACAACAAGATTTCAGATGGGTACCACGGGTCTACATGTACAACAACACTATTGGCTCTGTTGTGATGCTAGTAATGTGCATGATATGAAAGTCAACTATATACACAATTGAAATTGAAATCAACAGAGCTATTGATAAGAGCAAACCTGTTAAAGAAACATGCCTGAACATACCTGCTGTGCCATTGGAGTTTCGATTGGATCCTTCAATTTAAAAATAAGTTTGTATGAGTAAATACAATGATACAAGAGCAAAGCAATCATAGTTAAAAAGGCGCGCCTAAGCGAGCGCTTAAGTGCGCCTAGGCTCTAGGCATTGGCAAAATGCATTGCGCATAACTAGGCATAATCTGTGCATAACTGCGCATAAGCATGCGCTTTGGTCAGTAAAGCGCAAGGCGGTGGCAAAACGCACAATTAACACCTAGCGCTTTTTTGAACTATGATAGCAATGGAATCTTAAATTAGAACGGTTGTTCTTCAGGTTTAGGCACTTGTTCTACATGAATAGAGTACAGTAAGACGCAAGAATATAATACTTAAAAATAGAAAATGAGCTCATAGACGTTACCACATTCTTGGTTCGGGACTAGTACAGAACAAGGCGTTCCCAGTCATCGTCCAGTAAATGTGTCTTAGGAGAACATAAGGGAATTTGATGAGTTTGTTTGCCGGTGAAGTACATTTTCTTTAGGTAATTCCGATACTGCCACCAAGCATTCTTGAAGATAGCAGAGGTATTAGCACAGGTTACCTCATCCTGAGTTTCCAAATCGGTCCTTCTCTATTGAGAAAAATGGGAAAATTTTCTGTATTATAACCATCATGGAGGTAGGATGTATGGGACGAAGCAAAGTAATTGCCATGAATAACATTACTTACACATAACTCTTGGACAAACACCTGCAACTGGCATTTTCCTTCATCTTAAGTATAATATTTCCAAGTTGGGAAGATACGCACATACGATTTAACAACATCAAATGCGATAGATGCTAAACTACGACTAGCTGGTTGTGCTTCCTCCACAGGAATAGGCGTACTAACTGGTGGAGTTGGGGTTCGCCGTGATAGTATTGGCCCTTTGGGCACTGGAGCTGCCTTACTAACTGCTCTTGTTTGGGAGCTCTGTGGTGGAGATGGTGCTGTGTCAACAGGAACTGGGTTACTATCGGCTGGGGTTGGGGTTAGATTGGGTGAAGCTGGTTCTCTGTCCATCGCAGTAGGGGTACAATCTGCGAGAGTTTGGGTTATGTGTGGTAGGGCTGGTTCTTATGCATGTACAACCGGGGTGCTATCTCCACCAAGAGGTAGCACTGTTTTATTTGAAGACCGTGTTTTTAGTCCGCTAGATACTGGCATCTCCCGCTCCAATTCAAATGGCTAATAAACAGGAAATATAGTTGAATGTACAAACATCATATGAGAGACAGATGCAATAGATAGTGTGGAAAAAAGAGGGCATGAAATAGTTGACATGTATATTGTTTAACTAAAACAGATAGCATGACATAATTTCACATATATGATGTCTATCTAAACTGGATAGCATAGCATAACATAATTCAAAGATAGATGAATAACTAAACAGGATCGCATGACATAATTCACCTACATGTTATCTAAGTAATTAGGATCGCATCATTTAATTCACATATGTGATTTATATGCTAAACATAGGGCATTCGATATGATGTCTGAACTAAGAACATGGTGTTGAATATTTTGTATATGATGTCTAAACTATGCAATGCAAGACACCGTATGCATGATATGAGCAGTATAACCGTGCCAAATTAGAGCATACACCTCAGTGGGGGAATAGGACTGGTCATCTGCCTCTAAATCCATCTCTGAGGAGCTATCGGGACCCAACAAGGGATCTGCTTCGATAGGTAGCACTGTCTACTCTGAAGGCCATGTTTTCACTCCATATTTTTTCCATCTCCCACCCAAATGGCTGATTCACAGGAGGAGTAGTTTAATGTACAAACATTGTCAACAAATGGAAATGTAATGAAGAAAAGGATGGGAAAGATATCATTCAAATATATGATGCCTGGTTAAACAGGATGGCGTTGCACATTTCACATATATTATGGCTGGCTAAAAGACATGAGACTACATAATTCCCATATATGATATAGAAACTAAATAGGTGGCATTATAGAACATGTCTAAACTAAGCATATGGCATATATGCTGTCAAAAGTAGGCACTGCAAGGCAACATATGCATGATATGACTAACATCATGATTCCAAGGTAGAGCAAACACCTTGGGGGGTAAATAGGAGTGGTCAGTGGCGTCTGAATCCGCCTCAGAACAGATATCTTCCTCTGGATTACAATCTGGAGAGGGCTGGGGAGGGTTTGCCATTGAACCCACCATGGAGCGATGTTTGCATGACATTGTATTGCCGCGCAAAACTTCTCTTTTTCTCTACATGTTCAGCATGACTATGTACAATATCTGACATGCATACGAAAAAAATATGGTGAGATTATGTAAGGAGAGCATGCAGAAATTTAGAGTGATGGCAACAACCGGTGGATCGACGTTTTTCCGTTGAACCAAAATAGCCCTAATGGATCGACGTGAATGTATATTAATAAGTGATGCAACAAGTGTACAACCTCTTTGCCGTAGCCGTGTCGACCTCAGCATCATTGGGTTGGTCACTGAAGCAGTTGAGGCAGAGGTGGCTGTCGGAGGTGTGGAGGAAGATCTGAGGAATCTGTAGACGGCGTCCAGGGCACTGCTCTGTTGTGATGGATTGTTCTGTCGTTGGAGCAGCTCCGGTGAGCCGTAAGACGTCAAGGCTGAAGCAGCACAAGACAGACATCGTCAATCTCAAGTGGGATTCTAATAGCATCTCCTATAGATGATGTAAAATGGATGTAAAATTAATATCACCAAAAACCACCTGACTACAACAGATGAGGTAAAAATTGTTGACTCTGAACTTAACTGCCGAAACTGAAATTTACTGTGGAATCTGAATGCTACTATCGAAATTGAATGCAATGGTTGCAGGGAGGCACTTGACATGTAGTTTAGGGAGGGCCTGCAGTTCATCTTCAACCTGCACCCCCCTGAGCCGCCAGCCAGCACTGACCGAACCGCCGGCCGCAGCGCCGCCTCGCCACCCCAAAACAACTCACCACCGCCGCCTCGGCCAGCCCTCTAGGCCCCTCACCCTGAACCCTAAGATAGATAGTGGGGTATCTCTCCGGCGAGCCCCCGTCCCCGCTGCGGGTGGTTCTTCCTTAACTCCGGCGAGCCCCCCAACCCCTGAAAATCGACTGACCCAAAATTTGATTTAGTCGACTAAAGTGTGGCTTAATCGGAGCAGAGCGGCAGCACGAGCGAGGGGGAGAGCAGCAGCAGCAGCTGGGCGAGCGAGCGATCGAGCGAGAGCCGGAGCAGCAGCAGCAGTGCGAGCGAGCAAGCGAGAGCCGGAGCAGTAGCAGCAGATCTGGCTGGTATGGACGCCGCCACCGAAGGGGCCTCGCACTGGGGGAGAGCCGCCGTGGATATGTCGCCCACGACGCCGGCTTCAAGGTAGCCGCTCCATGGGGGTGCGGGATGGAGCACCGTTGGCGCCGGGAGGTCGAGTTAAGGAGAAGGTGCGATGCGATGAGTGTACAACCTCTTTGGTGGCGCCGAGTAGGCCTCGGCTTTGTCCGAGGAGTGGTGAGGATGTTGCGGTTCCGGTGGAGCAGGTTAAGGTGGCGCTGTGGGGATGGAGCAGCCGCGATAGACGAGGCGATCATCGGAGCAGCTCCTTGGAGGTGAAGGACGGGGCGGCTGAACCGGCGGGAGGGCGAGATGGATGACGGATCCTCATCCGGGGAGGTGGACGAGGGACGTCGAGCTGTTGCAGTGGACGACGTTGTCGGGGAAGAGGCTCCGGCTAGGCAGCGGTGATGTGGCGGACAGAGGAGGGTGGGGTTTCGCGGCTGGAGCAGAGAGGTTATGGCGGCCTGGGGTTTCGAATGGCGAAAAGGGGGCGATGGGAGGGGGGTGAAGCATGACATAGGGATGCGCTTGTCCAAAATGTAGGGTGTGTTACAAAAGTACCCCCCACCGATTTGAACTAGCGGCCCTTTCGGCTCAGGGTTAGAAGGGGGATTTCACGTGTCGGGATTTGGCAGCTAGAGGGAGTTTTCCCGCGCGTTGTAATTTCAGGATAGCAAGGCGCGGGTTGTGAAGGCGCCAGTTTTGGGAGCACGATATCTGAATTTTTGGGATATAACAAGACGCGGGTTGAATTTTAGGGACAAGCCTAACGTGTAGTAATATTGTACTTGTACGTACCAAATCAATTCGCACTTCCCTCAACCAAAAAGAAAACGAAAAAAATAAAACTATTCACACCACACAAAGAGAGAGTCTTGCCCTGTTTTACTATACAAATGCTATTCAAAGCTACTCCCTCTAGGGCCTAATGCGTTTTTCAATGCTAACTTGGACCAAATATTAGAGCAATGATATATGACATGCAACTTACACAAAGCACACCGTTAAATTCATCTGTGAAAGGTTCTTTCAATGATATAATTTTCACATTGTGCATGTCATGTACTATTAATCTTGTCAATAGTCAAAGGCGGTCTTAAAAATCTCATTACGCCCTATATAGCTGGAAGGAGGGAGTATGAATCCATGTTATGTCCGATTAAATTTTTTCGCTTGCTGTATAATGCATGTAACCTACTCATACCAACATTTTAGTGCATTCCAAATGTCTATACTACCGCTGCAATTCGAACTAAATTTGAATTCGTTTCTCTATTTTAATAAGAATCTACAATCATGATTGTTGCCAACTTCAACCATCATAGTTTCCTTGCTATCCGCCAGATATAAATCAGACGGCTTATAATGCAGGATGGCAGGCACACCATCATCAACAACTCTGGTTTTTTTATAAGAGTAGAGATAAAATATATTAAATGTAGTATAACATGTTCATAACCACACCATGTGTATCACCGTTATATATATTCACACATGCGTCGGTTTGAAACACTATGATAAATTCTTCAAATACCCAAATTCGCTTTTTATAATGAAGTATATATGATCTCTATTTGTCTTTTACACCCACACAATCCTGTTATCTTTGTAGCTAGCACTAACTTTCTCTTGTGCATGCACAAGCCCGCATCCCTCTCACCCTCCCTCAGCATTCTCTAGCTCCATCACGCAAATTCGTCTTTTCACTTTAGGTCGTTCACCCACGGTGTGTGTAGGCCCCCCAGCTCCTGTTTACGGCACACATCGATCGATATGCCTCTCTAGCCAGGCGTGCCTAGCACAAACACAAGCTTGCCCTCTTCTCTTGTCACCGTCCATGTCTCACTTCCACCACTCTTTTCATCGTTCTCGTACTCGCACACTCCTCCCCCCTTGATATAGTATGCCTCTCGTACCACGACCTACATGCATCCCTCTCTCTCTATTCTTCTCCTCGTGCCTCATTTACTTCTAACACACACATGCATGTATACCGATCGATCTCCCAACATATACCTAGATCGACTTTAACTACCCCCCCATCGATCGACGTACCTCACAAGTTATGTCTCTCCTTTCTCTAACAAAGGGCGATTGATCTTCCCATGTAGTTACGTCTGCTTACCACAACCACATCGTCCCCCCTCATCATTCGTGCATGCCTCCTAACCCGTTTCTCACACGCACGTGCACAGACAACAAGCAGCCATCTCCTCTCTTATTAATATTGCGGGCGTGCCCTCCGTTTGTCTAGCAAGCCTATCCCACCATTTGTTAGAAGCAACTCCACTACCACTCCCTCCAACACTCTAGCTCTGTCTCTCTCCCAACCTTATTCCTCTCCTACACATATGCATGGATGCCGACCGATCTCCCTTAATACATGAGGCATATCGATCTCCTTAATACATGAGGTAGGCCTCTCTCCTCCTCCACACATATACCAGCCATTGTACCTCTCTAGTTAATTGGGCCTCCCTCTTCCCCCACCACACACCGATAGTCGAGTGCTGTAGGTAGGTATCCATGCCACAGAGACAAACTTCACATGTCCCATCTCACGTTCCAGTAGGCCAGCCACTCTATATCTTTGATGTGGGCACACACAAATTCGATGGCACTCTTTATCGATCGCGCGCGCACACACACACACATCATCCCTCTCTTCGATTCTATGGACACCTCAAGCCGATGATACCTCCACTCTCTTCTCGTGGATCGCCCACTCTCTTCTCGTGGAGTATATGTTATATCCAGGACTCTATTTCACACACATTGCATATGTTACATTTTTTGATTGACCCCCCCCCAAAGAAACTCTCAAGAACCCACACACTATATCTCTCTAGGTTTGTATCTCTCTCACACAACCCCACGTAGGTGGTGTACATATAGAAGAAGAGAATAGGTGCACCGTGCAAGTACTCACGCTTCGTGCCCAGCCACACCCGCGCGGATACACGGTGGAGCTCATTTTTTACGAAATGGCAGCCCACGTGCTAATTTGAATGCCTGTAGCGGTTGTTTACCTAGGGAGGTCGTGTACCACACGTGCACGAAACAAAGTTCGACTTGACGCGTTGCCGCGTTATTTTTAAATAAAGTTATATCGCTCAATGCCATGTACACAGAATATAAAATGATTTTTATGGAGAAAAAGGTAGTCCACTCACTATATACAATGGAGCCTGCCTGCCTGGTTTGTCGCTCTTCAGAGTATCTCACACAAGGCTGCGGTGGCCTCTCTCTCTCTCACCGTTGATCACTGATCCGACCGCATCCCGTCCGCCAGGGGAAAGGGAGTGCGGTGGCCTCTTGTGACACCCCTGATTTGATCGTACACTAATCATACACGCAAATGTGTACGATCAAGATCAGGGACTCACGGGAAGATATCACAACACAACTCTACAAATAAAATAAGTCATACAAGCATCATATTACAAGCCAGGGGCCTCGAGGGCTCGAATACAAGAGCTCGATCATAGACGAGTCAGCAGAAGCAACAATATCTGAGTACAGACATAAGTTAAACAAGTTGCCATAAGATGGCTAGCACAAACTGGGATACAGATCGAAAGAGGCGCAGGCCTCCTGCCTGGGATCCTCCTAACTACTCCTGGTTGTCGTCAGCGGGCATCACGTAGTAGTAGGCACCTCCGGTGTAGTAGGAGTCGTCGTCGACGGTGACGTCTGGCTCCTGGGCTCCAACATATGGTTGCGACAAGCAGATAGAAGGGATAGGGGAAAAGAAGGAGAAAGCAACCGTGAGTACTCATCCAAAGTACTCGCAAGCAATGAGCTACACTACATATGCATGGGTATATGTGTAAAGGCCGTATCGGTGGACTGAACTGGAGAATGCCATAATAAGAGGGGGATAGCTAATCCCGTCGTAGACTACGCTTTTGGCAGCCTCCGTCTTGCAGCATGTAGAAGAGAGTAGACTGAAGTCCTCCAAGTAGCATCGCATAGCATAACCCTAACCGATGATCCTCCCCTCGTCGCCCTGTGAGATAGCGATCACCGGTTGTATCTGGCACTTGGAAGGGTGTGTTTTATTAAGTATCCGGTTCTAGTTGTCATAAGGTCAAGGTACAACTCCAAGTCGTCCTGTTACCGAAGATCACGGCTATTCGAATAGATTAACTTCCCCGCAGGGGTGCACCACATAACCCAACATGCTCGATCCCATTTGGCCAGACACAATTTCCTGGGTCATGCCCGGCCTCGGAAGATCAACACGTCGTAGCCCTACCTAAGCTCAACAGAGAGGTCAGCACGCCGGTCTAAATCCTATGGCGCAGGGGTCTGGGCCCATCGCCCATTGCACACCTGCACGTTGCGAGGGCGGCCAGAAGCAGACCTAGCCTAGCAGGTGTTCCGGTCCAATACGGCGCGCGCCGCTCAGTCGCTGACGTCACGAAGGCTTCGGCTGATACCATGACGTCGAGTGCCCATAACTGTCCCCGCGTAGATGGTTAGTGCGTATAGGCCAGTAGCCAGACTCAGATCAAACACCAAGATCTCGTTAAACGTGTTAAGTATCTACGAACGCCGACCAGGGCCAGGCCCACCTCTCTCCTAGGTGGTCTCAACCTACCCTGTCGCTCCGCCAGAAAGTAACAATCGGGGGCCGTCGGGAACCCAGGCCCACCTCTACCGGGATGGAGCCACCTGCCCCTTCAGCCCCCATCTCCGAACAGTATCATAAGTAATGTAACTGTGTAAAGTATATAGTATATGCCCGTGATCACCTCCCGAAGTGATCATGGCCCAGTAGTATAGCATGGCAGACGGACAAGAGTGTAGGGCCACTGATGGAACACTAGCATCCTATACTAAGCAATAGGATAGCAGGTAATGGTAACAACAGTAGTAGCAAGGACAGGCTATGCATCAGGATAGGAATAACGGAAAGCAGTAACATGCTACACTACTCTAATGCAAGCAGTATAGAGAAGAGTTGGCGATATCTGGTGATCAAAGGGGGGCTTGCCTGGTTGCTCTGGCAAGGAGGGGTCGTCAACACCGTAGTTGAACTGGGGGTCGCCGGCAGTCTCAGAGTCTACCAGAAAGAAGTAATGGAGGGGGAACACAATAAATAACAGAGCAATCAAAGTATAACATGGCAATGCGCGATGCTAGATGTGCCCTAACGCGGTAAGAGGTGATACTGGCGAAGGGGGAAAACATCCGGGGAAGTATTCCCGGTGTTTCGCGTTTTCTGTTAAATAGGCCGGAGGGGAAAAGTTGCAGGTTTGATATGCTAGGGACGTGTGGCTGAGAAACGGACTGCGTATACGGATTCGTCTCATCGTTCTGAGCAACTTTCATGTACAAAGTATTTTCATCCGAGTTACGGTTTATTTTTTATTAATTTTCAAAGTATAAACAATTTCTATAATTTCCTGATTTATTAATAATTCCAAATTTAATTGTAAAAGCTACATGTACCCATTGTGTGCATAGCCAGAGGGGCTTACATGTGGGCCAGGGGGTTGCTGACCCAGTAGGTCAACAGGTCAATGTTGACCAGTCAAACTGGCAGGTGGAGACCACCTGTCAGTGACACATGTTTTTAACAGGTTAAATAAACTAGTTTAATTAGTAGATGGCCCCAGTGTCATAGACTATACTAATCAAATCATTAAACTAATTCCTAGAACTAATCCTACTTAATTACCTAATCCAATCTAAATGGGGGCCAGGCCCCGCATGGCCATGGGCCAATCGGAGCGGACATGGCCGGGCACGCACGAACGCCCAAGGCGTCGGGGGCCACTGCCAGAAGCCGGCGGGGCAAGGAGCAGCTGGTAGCGGGCGTCGGCACGGGGGCCGGGCGTGGCCGGCGCCGGCGCGGCAGTAGCAGAGCAGCGCACAGCAGTAGGCGACGGAGGCGGGCAAGCAGAGCAGCCGAACAGCGACAACAATTAGCAGCGCAGCAACGAACTCATCACAGTAGCAGCGATAGCCGCGCAGGGGTTAGCCGACACGGCGGCGAGCAGCGCCAGGGGCAGTGTCGCTCGCGTGGACGGCGATGGCAGCCACTGCCGACGCGGCCAGGCTAGGCGGAGGCACGGCAACAGGTGAGCGGGGGACCGGAGGCTGCAGAAGTGAACTAGCGTACGCGACAGTACTAGCAATAGCGTAGCAGTGGAGGTGGCCAGAGCAAGAGGCAACGAGGAACGACGGCGGCCGGAGTTCTATGGGGAACGACGGCTACAGGCATGGATCGAGCAGGGAAGAGCGGGAATTGGGTGAGGACCTTGTTGGGGAACGTTGCAGAAAACAAAAATTTTCCTACTCGTTTCACCAAGATCATCTAGGAGTTCATCTAGCAACGAGTCAAGGGAGTGAGTTTGCATCTACATACCACTTGTAGATCACGAGCGGAAGCGTTCGTTAGAACGAGGTTGAAGTAGTCGTACTCGACGTGATTCCGATCACCGATGACCAAACGCTGAAAGAACAGCGCCTCCGCGTTCAACACACGTACGGGACGATGGCGTCTCCTCCGTCTTGATCCAGCAAGGATGAAGGAGAGGTTGAGGAAGACAACTCCAATGGCAGCACGACGGCGTGGTGCAATTGGTACAGCTGTTCTCCGGCAGGGCTTCGCCAAGCAATGACGGAGAAGGAGAGGAGTTGGGGAGGGGAGGGGCTGTGCCTTCAATTGTGTGTTGCAGCCCTCCCCTCATCCCTCTATATATAGGAGGAGAGGGCAAGGGGGGCCGGCCACCTAGGGGAAACCCTAGATGGGGGCGGCGGCCAAAGGGGAGGAGGAAAGGGTGGCTTGCCCCCCAAGCTAGGGGGGCACCCCCTTCTCCCCTTTAGGGTTTCCCCTCCCCAAACCCTAGCCGCATGGGCCTAGGTGGGGAGGCGCGCCCAGCCCACTAGGGGCTGGCTCCCTCTCCCACTTAGCCCATGTGGCCCCCCGGGAAGGGTGGCCCCTCCCGGTGGACCCCCGGAACCCTCCCGGTGGCCCCGGTACAATACCGGCATGCCCCCGAAACTTCCCGGAGTCCGTTTAACCACTTTCCATATATAAATCTTTACCTCCGGACCATTCCGGAACTCCTCGTGACGTCTGGGATCTCATCCAGGACTCCGAACAACATTCGGTAATCACATACTTGTCTTCCTAATAACCCTAGCGTCACCGAACCTTAAGTGTGTAGACCCTACGGGTTCGGGAGACATGTAGACATGACCGAGACGATCTTAGGTCAATAACCAACAGTGGGATCTGGATACCCATGTTGGCTCCCACATGCTCCACGATGTTCTCATCGGATGAACCACGATGTCGAGGATTCAATCAACCCCGTATGCAATTCCCTTTGTCTATCGATATATTACTTGCCCGAGATTCGATCGTCGGTATCCCAATACCTCGTTCAATCTCGTTACCGGCAAGTCACTTTACTCGTACCGTAATGCATGATCCCGTGACCAGACACTTGGTCACTTTGAGCTCATTATGATGATGCATTACCGAGTGGGCCCAGTGATACCTCTCGGTCATACGAAGTGACAAATCCCAGTCTTGATCCCTGTCAACCCAACAGATACTTTCGGAGATACCCGTAGTCTACCTTTATAGTCACCCAGTTACGTTGTGACGTTTGGTATACCCAAAGCACTCCTACGGTATCCGGGAGTTACACGATCTCATGGTCTAAGGAAAAGATACTTGACATTGCAAAACTCTAGCAAAACGAACCACACGATCTTTATGCTATGTTTAGGATTGGGTCTTGTCCATCACATCATTCTCCTAATGATGTGATCTCGTTATCAATGACATCCAATGTCCATAGTCAGGAAACCATGACTATCTGTTGATCAATGGGCTAGTCAACTAGAGGCTTACTAGGGACATGTTGGTGTCTGTTATTCACACATGTATTACGATTTCTGGATAACACAATTATAGCATGAATAAAGACAATTACCATGAACAAGGAAATATAATAATAATGCTTTTATTATTGCCTCTAGGGCATATTTCCAACAGTCTCCCACTTGCACTAGAGTCAATAATCTAGTTACATTGTGATGAATCGAACACCCATGGAATTCTGGTGTTGATCATGTTTTGCCCTAGGGAGAGGTTTAGTCAACGGATCTGCTACATTCAGGTCCGTATGTACTTTACAAATTTCTATGTCTCCATCTTGAACATTTTCACGAATGGAGTTGAAGCGACGCTTGATGTGCCTTGTCTTCTTGTGAAACCTGGGCTCCTTGGCAAGTGCAATAGCTCCAGTGTTGTCACAGAAGAGCTTGATTGGCCCCGACGCATTGGGTATGACTCCGAGGTCGGTGATGAACTCCTTCACCCATATTGCTTCATGTGCTGCCTCCGAGGCTGCCATGTACTCCGCTTCACATGTAGATCCCACCACGACGCTTTGCTTGCAACTGCACCAGCTTACTGCCCCTCCATTCAAAATATACACGTATCCGGTTTGTGACTTAGAGTCATCCAGATCTGTGTCGAAGCTAGCGTCGACGTAACCCTTTACGACGAGCTCTTCGTCACCTCCATAAACGAGAAACATCTCCTTAGTCCTTTTCAGGTACTTCAGGATATTCTTGACCGCTGTCCAGTGTTCCTTGCCGGGATTACTTTGGTACCTTCCTACCAAACTTACGGCAAGGTTTACATCAGGTCTGGTACACAGCATGGCATACATAATAGAACCTATGGAAGAGGCATAGGGGATGACACTCATCTCTTCTATTTCTTCTGCCGTGGTCGGACTTTGAGCCGAGCTCAATTTCATACCTTGTAGCACAGGCAAGAACCCCTTCTTAGACTGATCCATATTGAACTTCTTCAATATCTTATCAAGGTATGTGCTTTGTGAAAGACCTATGAGGCGTCTTGATCTATCTCTATAGATCTTGATGCCTAATATATAAGCAGCTTCTCCAAGGTCCTTCATTGAAAAACTCTTATTCAAGTAGGCCTTGATGCTGTCCAAGAGGTCTATATCATTTCCCATCAAAAGTATGTCATCTACATATAATATGAGAAATGCTACAGAGCTCCCACTCACTTTCTTGTAAACACAGGCTTCTCCATAAGTCTGTGTGAACCCAAACGCTTTGATCATCTCATCAAAGCGAATGTTCCAACTCCGAGATGCTTGCACCAGCCCATAAATCAAGCGTTGGAGCTTGCACACCTTGTCAGCATTCTTAGGATCGACAAAACCCTCCGGCTGCATCATATACAATTCTTCCTTAAGGAAACCATTAAGGAATGCCGTTTTGACGTCCATTTGCCATATTTCATAATCGTAGAATGCGGCAATTGCTAACATGATTCGGACGGACTTCAGCTTCGCTACCGGTGAGAAAGTCTCATCGTAGTCAACCCCTTGAACTTGTCGATAACCCTTAGCGACAAGCCGAGCTTTATAGATGGTCACATTACCATCCGCGTCTGTCTTCCTCTTAAAGATCCATTTATTTTCTATGGCTCGCCGTTCTACGGGCAAGTCAGTCAAAGTCCATACTTCGTTTTCATACATGGATCCTATCTCAGATTTCATGGCTTCTAGCCATTTGTCGGAATCCGGGCCCGCCATCGCTTCTTCATAGTTCGAAGTTTCACCGTTGTCTAACAACATGATTTCCAAGACAGGGTTGCCGTACCACTCTGGTGCGGAACGTGTCCTTGTGGACCTTCGAATTTCAGTAGGAGCTAGATTAGAAGTATCTTGATCATTATCATTAACTTCCTCTCTAGTCGGTGCTGGCACCTCAGGAACATTTTCTTGAGTTGCGCCATTTTCCGGTTCAAGAGGTAATACTTCATCTAGTTCTACTTTCCTCCCACTCACTTCTTTCGAGAGAAACTCCTTCTCTAGAAAGGATCCATTCTTGGCAACAAAGACCTTGCCTTTGGATCTGAGGTAGAAGGTATACCCAATAGTTTCTTTAGGGTATCCTATGAAGACGCATTTTTCCGACTTGGGTTCGAGCTTTTCAGGTTGAAGTTTCTTGACATAAGCATCGCATCCCCAAACTTTTAGAAACGACAGCTTAGGTTTCTTTCCAAACCATAATTCAAACGGTGTCGTCTCAACGGATTTCGACGGAGCCCTATTTAAAGTGAATGCGGCAGTCTCTAAAGCATAGCCCCAAAAAGATAGCGGCAGATCGGTAAGAGACATCATAGACCGCACCATATCTAATAGAGTGCGATTACGACGTTCGGACACACCGTTTCGCTGAGGTGTTCCAGGCGGCGTGAGCTGTGAAACTATTCCACATTTTCTTAAGTGTGTGCCAAATTCGTGACTCAAGTATTCTCCTCCACGATCTGATCGTAGAAACTTGATTTTCCTGTCACGTTGATTCTCAACCTCACTCTGAAATTCCTTGAACTTTTCAAAGGTTTCAGACTTGTGTTTCATTAAGTAAATGTATCCTTATCTACTCAAATCATCAGTGAGAGTAAGAACATAACGATAGCCACCGCGAGCCTCAACACTCATTGGACCGCACACATCAGTATGTATGATTTCCAATAAGTTGGTTGCTCGCTCCATTGTTCCTGAGAACGGAGTCTTGGTCATTTTACCCATAAGGCATGGTTCGCACGTGTCAAATGATTCATAATCAAGGGACTCTAAAAGTCCATCAGTATGGAGCTTCTTCATGCGTTTGACACCTATGTGACCAAGGCGGCAGTGCCACAAGTATGTGGGACTATCATTATCAACCTTACATCTTTTGGTATTCACACTAAGAACATGTGTAGCATTACGCTCGAGATTCATTAAGAATAAACCATTCACCATAGGAGCATGACCATAAAACATATCTCTCATATAAATGGAACAACCATTATTCTCGGATTTAAATGAGTAGCCATCTCGAATTAAACGAGATCCAGATACAATGTTCATGCTCAAAGCTGGTACTAAATAACAATTATTGAGGTTTAAAACTAATCCCGTAGGTAAATGAAGAGGTAGCGTGCCGATGGCGATCACATCGACCTTGGAACCATTCCCGACGCGCATCGTCACCTCGTCCTTCGCCAGTCTCCGTTTATTCCGCAGCTCCTGCTTTGAGTTACAAATGTGAGCAACTGCACCGGTATCAAATACCCAAGAGCTACTACGAGTACTGGTTAGGTACACATCAATTACATGTATATCACATATACCTTTTGTTTTGCCGGCCTTCTTGTCTGCTAAGTACTTGGGGCAATTCCGCTTCCAGTGTCCGCTCCCCTTGCAATAAAAGCACCCAGTCTCGGGCTTGGGTCCATTCTTTGGCTTCTTCCCGGCAGCTTGCTTGCCGGGCGCAGCAACTTCCTTGCCGTCCTTCTTGAAGGCTTTCTTACCCTTGCCCTTCTTGAACTTAGTGGTTTTATTGACCATCAACACTTGATGTTCCTTCTTGACTTCTACCTCCACTGATTTCAGCATTGAGAACAACTCAGGAATGGTCTTTTGCATCCCCTGCATGTTGAAGTTCATCACAAAGCTCTTGTAGCTTGGTGGAAGCGACTGGACGATTCTGTCAATGACCGCATCATCCGTGAGATTAACTCCCAGCTGAGTCAAGCGGTTATGTAATCCAGACATAGTGAGTATGTGCTCACTGACAGAACTGTTTTCCTCCATCTTACAGCTGAAGAACTTGTCGGAGACCTCATATCTCTCGACCCGGGCATGAGCTTGGAAAACCATTTTCAGCTCTTCGAACATCTCATATGCTCCATGTCTCTCAAAACGCTTTTGGAGCCCCGGTTCTAAACTGTAAAGCATGCCGCACTGAACGAGGGAGTAGTCGTCAACACGTGTCTGCCAAGCGTTCATAACGTCTTGGTTCTGTGGGACGGGAGATTCACCTAGCGGTGCTTGTAGGACGTAATCTTTCTTGGCAGCTATGAGGATGATCCTCAGGTTCCGGACCCAGTCCGTATAGTTGCTACCATCGTCTTTCAGCTTGGTTTTCTCTAGGAACGCGTTGAAGTTGAGGACTACGTGGGCCATTTGATCTACAAGACATATTGTAAAATATTTTTAGACTAATGTTCATGATAGTAAAGTTCATCTAATCAAATTATATAATGAACTCCCACTTAGATTAGACATCCCTCTAGTCATCTAAGTATTGCATGATCCGAGTTAACTAGGCCGTGTCCGATCATCACGTGAGACGGACTAGTCAACGTCGGTGAACATCTTTATGTTGATCGCATCTTCTATACGACTCATGCTCGACCTTTCGGTCTTCTGTGTTCTGAGGCCATGTCTATGCACATGCTAGGCTCGTCAAGTTAACCCTAAGTGTTTTGCATGTGTAAAACTGTCTTACACCCGTTGTATGTGAACGTAAGAATCTATCACACCCGATCATCACGTGGTGCTTCGAAACTACGAGCTTTAGCAATGGTGCACAGTTAGGGGGAACACTTCTTGAAATTATTATGAGGGATCATCTTATTTACTACCGTCGTTCTAAGCAAACAAGATGCAAAAACATGATAAACATCACATGCAATCAAATATTAAACGTGACATGATATGGCCAATATCACGTAGCTCCTTTGATCTCCATCTTGGGGCTCCATGATCATCTTGTCACCGGCTTGACACCATGATCTCCATCATCATGATCTCCATCATCGTGTCTCCATGAAGTTGCTCGCCAACTATTACTTCTACTACTATGGCTAACGCGTTTAGCAATAAAGTAAAGTAATTTACATGGCGTTTCTTAATGACACGCAGGTCATATTAAAAGAATAAAGACAACTCCTATGGCTCCTGCCGGTTGTCATACTCATCGACATGCAAGTCGTGATCCCTATTACAATAGCATGAACATCTCATACATCACATATAGATCATTCATCATTCATCACAACTTTGGCCATATCATATCACAAACCACTTGCTGCAAAAACAAGTTAGACGTCCTCTAATTGTTGTTGCAAGTTTTACGTGGCTGAATTAGGGTTCTAGCAAGAACGTTTTCTTACCTACGTGAAAGCCACAACGTGATTTGTCAACTTCTATTTACCCTTCATAAGGACCCTGTTCATCGAATCTGCTCCAGCTAAAGTGGGAGAGACAGACACCCGCCAGCCACCTTATGCAACTAGTGCATGTTAGTCGGTGGAACCGGTCTCACGTAAGCGTACGTGTAAGGTTGGTCCGGGCCGCTTCATCCCACAATACCGCTGAAGCAAGAAAAGACTAGTAGCGGCAAGAAGGTTGACAAATCCACGCCCACAACGAATTGTGTTCTACTCGCGCAAGAAGAACTACGCATAGACCTAGCTCATGATGCCACTGTTGGGGAACGTTGCAGAAAACAAAAATTTTCCTACTCGTTTCACCAAGATCATCTAGGAGTTCATCTAGCAACGAGTCAAGGGAGTGAGTTTGCATCTACATACCACTTGTAGATCACGAGCGGAAGCGTTCGTTAGAACGAGGTTGAAGTAGTCGTACTCGACGTGATTCCGATCACCGATGACCAAACGCTGAAAGAACAGCGCCTCCGCGTTCAACACACGTACGGGACGATGGCGTATCCTCCGTCTTGATCCAGCAAGGATGAAGGAGAGGTTGAGGAAGACAACTCCAATGGCAGCACGACGGCGTGGTGCAATTGGTACAGCTGTTCTCCGGCAGGGCTTCGCCAAGCAATGACGGAGAAGGAGAGGAGTTGGGGAGGGGAGGGGCTGCGCCTTCAATTGTGTGTTGCAGCCCTCCCCTCATCCCTCTATATATAGGAGGAGAGGGCAAGGGGGCCCGGCCACCTAGGGGAAACCCTAGATGGGGGCGGCGGCCAAAGGGGAGGAGGAAAGGGTGGCTTGCCCCCCAAGCTAGGGGGGCGCCCCTTCTCCCCTTTAGGGTTTCCCCTCCCCAAACCCTAGCCGCATGGGCCTAGGTGGGGAGGCGCGCCCAGCCCACTAGGGGCTGGCTCCCTCTCCCACTTAGCCCATGTGCCCCCCCGGGAAGGGTGGCCCCTCCCGGTGGACCCCCGGAACCCTCCCGGTGGCCCCGGTACAATACCGGCATGCCCCCGAAACTTCCCGGAGTCCGTTTAACCACTTTCCATATATGAATCTTTACCTCCGGACCATTCCGGAACTCCTCGTGACGTCTGGGATCTCATCCGGGACTCCGAACAACATTCGGTAATCACATACTTGTCTTCCTAATAACCCTAGCGTCACCGAACCTTAAGTGTGTAGACCCTACGGGTTCGGGAGACATGTAGACATGACCGAGACGATCTCAGGTCAATAACCAACAGCGGGATCTGGATACCCATGTTGGCTCCCACATGCTCCATGATGTTCTCATCGGATGAACCACGATGTCGAGGATTCAATCAACCCCGTATGCAATTCCCTTTGTCTATCGATATATTACTTGCCCGAGATTCGATCGTCGGTATCCCAATACCTCGTTCAATCTCGTTACCGGCAAGTCACTTTACTCGTACCGTAATGCATGATCCCGTGACCAGACACTTGGTCACTTTGAGCTCATTATGATGATGCATTACCGAGTGGGCCCAGTGATACCTCTCCGTCATACGGAGTGACAAATCCCAGTCTTGATCCCTGTCAACCCAACAGATACTTTCGGAGATACCTGTAGTCTACCTTTATAGTCACCCAGTTACGTTGTGACGTTTGGTATACCCAAAGCACTCCTACGGTATCTGGGAGTTACACGATCTCATGGTCTAAGGAAAAGATACTTGACATTGCAAAACTCTAGCAAAACGAACCACACGATCTTTATGCTATGTTTAGGATTGGGTCTTGTCCATCACATCATTCTCCTAATGATGTGATCTCGTTATCAATGACATCCAATGTCCATAGTCAGGAAACCATGACTATCTGTTGATCAACGGGCTAGTCAACTAGAGGCTTACTAGGGACATGTTGGTGTCTGTTATTCACACATGTATTACGATTTCCGGATAACACAATTATAGCATGAATAAAGACAATTACCATGAACAAGGAAATATAATAATAATGCTTTTATTATTGCCTCTAGGGCATATTTCCAACAGACCTCACCGCGATGTCTTAGGCGAGCTCGAGAAGGCTGGGGGTGGAGCGACGGCGACGAATTCGTTGATGGTGTCGCGGTGGCTGGAGGTTGAAGACGACGTCGATCCCTGTGATCCAGGGGCTCCCGTCTCCAACTGGTGGACGTAGTCGAAGGAGTGGACGTCGGCGAAGCTTGCGGACGAGGTGGCTGCGCGCGGGGAGCTTGGTGGGCGCGTGGATGTCGGAGGCCATGGCGATGTAGGTTCGGCCAAGGGTTGCCGGGACGAAACGGCATAGGGGAGGGGGAAAAGGAGAGCTAGGGTTCGTCAATGCGTCGAGGGGGGTTTTATAGACCGTCAAGGAGCCATGGATGCACGGTGCGTGGACAATCCGTCCATGGACGAATGAGCAACGGCCAGCACTCCCCTGATGAACAGGGGTTGAAGATGGGGAGCTGGCGGGCTGGGCCTGGTGGCCTGGATGCCGGTTGGGCTGAACGTCCTAGGGGAAGAGGGTTTTTTTATTTGTACCTTTTCTTTTCTGTTTTTATTTTACTTTCTTTTTAGTAGTTTTTACTCAATATTAAAATGATCCCTAAATTAGTAATAGTGATTATACCACTGCCACAATTAACTTGGCACCTAAAATATAATAGTTGTAATCGTTTATCATTTTAAAAGCATTTAATTAATTGTTTCGTTTTGCTACTGTTTAAATCCATATAGTCCATTTAAGCATTTTATAAAAGGTTGATTCCTCCACCATATGTACTTAAGATTTATTTGACACAACCCGAACATTTTAGTTTTAATTTTTGAAAACTTTTCTTGTTTGCCTGATTTTTAAATTGAATTCAAATCGGTTTCGAGCTAATGCGAGATTAGCCACAGTAATCGAGGTGATGTGGCATCATTAGCGGAGGGTTACTGTAGCGTAACTATCCGGGCGTCACACCTCTCTCTCTCTCTCACCGCTGGTCACTGATCCGGCCGCATCCCGTCCACCGGGGGAAAGGGAGGAAGTTTATCATTTCTCCGTTCGATGGCGCCGAGGCAGCACGTCCCGATCTGCGGTGCACGCCGTTCTCTCTGACCAAGCTCTGGCGCGGCAGGGTCTACGCCACCTGCTCGCAGATTCCGCCCACCGCCGCTCACCTAGTTACATCCCGACGACCTCTAGGTATCCCCTCCGGCCTTGCTCCACTGCCCGTCTTCCCACGTAACTGCATGTGGATCTTCCATAGTTCTTTGCCCAAAACGTAGCTCGTCCGGTGTACTTTCCATATTGCATTCTCGTCCTCACACCGTTTTAGACAAACACAACCATGTTGTTATCTTCCCTTAGGACAAGGAATATGCTTCTTTTTTGTCGTTGCGTGTGTCATCAACTGTTATTGGCCAGTAATTGTTTCCTTTCTACCTCTTTTTTGCAAACAAGGCTATCCATTTCACCTTGTTGCCATTGCGACCTTTTGGTGAACTGCACAAATCACCTTTTTCCTAAGAGTGTTTTGTGCGGTTGTACTAAAATGTCACACGGACAACGTCTCTACATTTCAGTGCGACTGCACAAAGGGAGATTGGTTTTGCTCTATCCTCCTCATCCAACTTCAAGCCTAATCTTCTCCAACTAGTTAGTCTTAAGAGAGACTGCAAAGGTGACCGACTTCTATTTGTGTGTTTATTGTTCCAGCAGCAGCCCTCTATTATCGTAATCACACTTAATATCTTTGGAACAGGGACGCTCAACTCTATTTTAGTGGAACTGCACAAAATGATCAGAATGTTGCATGCTCCATACAGCTACTTTTTTTCCCAACATGCCTTGTTGATTTAGACAGAGCTGGGGGGACATTGCTGCCAATGAAAGTGTCGGTGTCAAAACCGGCGGATCTCAGGTAGGGGGTCCCGAACTGTGCGTCTAGGCCGGATGGTAACAGGAGGCAGGGAACATGATGTTTTACCCAGGTTCAGGCCCTCTTGATGGAGGTAAAACCCTACGTCCTGCTTGATTAATATTGATGATATGGGTAGTACAAGAGTAGATCTACCACGAGATCAAGGAGGCTAAACCCTAGAAGCTAGCCTATGGTATGATTGTTGTATATGGAGTTGATGTCCTACGGACTACAACCCTTCGGTTTATATAGACACCGGATAGGGTTAGGGTTACATAGAGTCGGTTACAATGGTAGGAGATCTTGAATATCCGCACCGCCAAGCTTGCCTTCCACGACAGGGAAAGTCTCATCCGGACACGGGACGAGGTCTTCAATCTTGTATCTTCATAGTCCAGGAGTCCGGCTGAAGGTATAGTCCGGCTACCCGAACACCCCCTATTCTAGGACTCCCTCAGTAGCCCCTGAACCAGGCTTCAATGACGACGAGTCCGGCGCGCAAATTGTCTTCGGCATTGCAAGGCGGGTTCCTCCTCCAAGTCCTTCATAGAAGATTGTAAACACCAAGAGTAGTGTCCGACTCTACAAAATAAGCTTCCACATATTGCCATAGAGAGAATAATATTAACACAAATCAAATCTGCTGACGTATTCCGCAGTGCATCATCACACTACGGCCAAGTTCTTTACTCGAATCGTTTTTACTTTTCCACCTCAGCACGTTTTGCGAGGCGGTTTCCTTGGCACGTCTTGTCAAAGCAGAGATTGTGTACCCCCCCCCTTTTACGGGATTCTCATCAATACAGACGTGGGTAACCCAACTGCGCCACTTATCGCGGCGCTTGGGAGGCAAGCGAGTTTTACTAGGCTGGTGGGGACGCACAACCGCATCCGCCAATATAAGGGGATAAGGATCCACCTTTTTACCTACGCCTTCTTCCTCCTTTGCCTATCCATCTCCTGCGCACTCGAGCTCCAGCGCCCAAGCCCGCACTTCCCACCTCAACCTTCTCCAGCAATGTCCGGAGCGGGAGGCAAGTGGATGGTCTCCTCCGCCACGAAGGGCCAAATCAAGAAGCTAAGGAAGGCTGGATACCTGTCCAAGGACATCGCGCACCGGCTTCCTGAAAAGGGGAAGCTTCTCCCCACCCCAAGGCCACATGAGAGGGTAGTATTTCTTCCCCACTTCCTCCGTGGACTGGGTTTTCCACTCCACCCATTTGTCCGGGGGCTCATGTTCTACTATGGCCTGGATTTCCATGATCTGGCCCCGAACTTCATCCTCAACATCTCGGTGTTTATCGTCATGTGCGAGGCTTTTCTCCGCATCCGCCCTCATTTCGGCCTCTGGCTCAAGACCTTCAACGTCAAGCCCAAGGTGGTGCGTGGCAGCCAGGCGGAGTGCAGAGGCGCCATGGCGGGCAAGATGGCCAACGTCCTATGGTTCGATGGCTCTTTTGTGGAGACCCTAAAGGGATGGCAATCCGGGTGGTTTTACATCACCGAGCTGCGTGATCCGAAATGGACCGCAGCCCCCGAGTTCCGATCCGGACCCCCACGCGGCTTATGTCCTGGAAAGAGACGGGCCTGTCGTGGGGTGACGAAAAAGAGGTGACCGGATTGCAAACATGCATCCAGTCCCTGGAGAACAAGCCAATCCGGCTTGTTAATGTAATCCAGGTTATGCTCGTCCGCCGGATCCTCCCGTGCCAACAACGGGATTTTAATCCATGGGAGTTCGACCCGGCGCAGCATCAAACCCTCAGCAGGCTCTTTGACACAACGTACGAAGATGCCTGGAAGATGCTATTCAAGGGCGCCGAGGCTCCTGCATCCGCTTCCGAGGACCGCGGATACAGCTGCAGCGTCACGCTAGCGAGGTAAGCCATCTACACCTTTTACAGGATGTTAAGCTTTTTTCATAGTTTGACTCTATGCGGGATCTAAACTCCCTTACCTTTGACAGGCTTGGCGGGCGATATCCGGACCGATTAACTGTTCGGCTCCGCTGCCCGAAGACCCAGCCCTAGCTCCACTAGTGAAGCTGCTGGTTCCGGCGCCTTATATGGTGCCGGAGAAGAAGGTCAAGAAGAAGAAGACCACGGGGACTCAAAAGAGTGCCCGCAACATGGTGGTGTCAAACTCGTCATCTGACGAGTCCGAGACGCCCTCCTCCCGTGAAAATGAGGAGGAGGAAGAAGAAAACTCTGCCCCCCCAGCGGAGGCAGGAGAGAAGAGGAAGGCCGCCCCAACGGGGGAGGCCGAGGGGTCTAGGAAAAGGAAGACCCCTCCGTCGGACTACGCCCCCAACGCCGAAGAGGGCAAAGAGGAGTGGCCAAAGAGGGCCAAGTGTCCGGCAAAATCGTAAGTTCGGATATCAGAGTAACTCATGATGTTCCTTTGTTGCACATCTTTCCCTAATGTCGAATGTAATTATGCAGTCCGCCCCGGGCCGAATTCGACAAATCGTCGGGCGGCTCCCTGGACTCATCGGACGTGTACTCAGTTCCGCCCGCTGTCTCCCCCCGCACTGCAGACGACGCTGAAGTGGCGTCGCAACAAGCTCGGGGCAGGAGGAGGTGGTCCCGGAGGAGCCACAAGGCAACCTCCCGGACTCCAGGAGTGAAGGGGATAAGGCTCCCCAAGGCTCCAAGTCCGGCTTTGTGCCGGCCACCACGCCGGAATCTTCCATAGTTCCGGACCGCGGTAGGCGAACTCCTTCCAAGAGGAGCAAGCCTTATGAGCCGGCGTCCTCCGTCCAACCGGAGGTGCTGGACAATCTGCTGGAGGTGCTTGACGACGCCTCCATGAACGAGGGGCACCGTACTATTATGAGTACGGTGATCCAGAAGGTTCAGTTCGCCAAGAGCGGACTGACTGAAGCTTGCGCTAGCCTTCTAACAGGCTTCGAGGTAAGTAAAAATATTACCGCATAGACAGTAGCCCCTGATGCTCTGTTTGGCGTCCGGAAAGAAAAGCCGAATAGAGGATCTATTAAATTTCGCAGGAGTCTAAAAAAAGAGTCAATATGCGTATGCAGGCTTCGCTGCTATCCACCGCCGCACTAACTGCGGAGGTGGGTGTCCTGAAGCAGGACCTCAAGCAGACCGAGCAAGAGCTCGGCCTTGCCAAGCGGCGGCTCGAGGAGAAAGAAGGTAAGAAATACCTTACAGAAAAAGTGCCTATAAAAAGGCGTGATTGCAAAAAGAATAACAAGATTGTACTGCTTATTGTAGGGGCCACGACTTAGGTGGTGACCCTTAAGCAGGCGCTGTCTGAGGCCGAAAAGAAAACAGCCGCGGAGCGCATCGAGCGAGACAGACTTGGGGCTTAGGTCGGCGAGGTGTAGCAAGAGCTTCAGGCTCTCATGAAAAACCATGAGAGTTTGGAGCTTGAGTCAAAGGCGCAAGCATCCGAGCTCGCGACGGCCCTAGAGGCTGCCACGTCTGCCAAGGCCGAAGCCCAAAAGGCCCTCCAAGAGTTGGAGGAGATGAGGAAGATAGCAGCGGGTAAGGCATTCTTTATGCAAAGTAGAAATATAAAAGTGAACTACTTGTTACTTACCCGAATCCGGAGCTCTCCAGGGGCATTCGCAGATCTTCCCCGCAGCGTATCTGACGCCGCCGCATTCTACCGAGCTGAAGAAGGTAGCTCTATGGAGAAGGTGTTCTGATCTCAGTATTCTGAGGCCGGACACCCTGTGCCCTTGAGCGACCAGCTGAAATAGCTGGTCGAGCTCCACAAGGCGGCCGAACAGGCCATGAAGGGCTTCATAGTTCGGCTGTGGCCCAGAGAGGCCCTGCCTGGGAGCTATTTCGGGCTGGTGCGGCGGCGGGTGGAGGCCTGTCCGAGGCTCGAGGTCATCAAGCGCTCCGTCTGCATCGAAGGTGCCCGTCGGGCCCTTGCCTGTGCAAAGGTGCACTGGGGTAAGCTGGACGGTGAGAAGCTGGTGAAGGACGGGCCGCCGCCAGGGAAGGAGCATCGCAAGCCCGAGAACTACTACAAGGATGTTCTTGCGGGTGCCCGCCTTGTGGCGGATGAATGTACCAAGGATGTGATTTTTGAATGAACTCGCTCGTGTTTATCCTGTGCACTGAAAACTTGTTCATATGCGCTAAGCAATGCTTATTGAATTTAAAATATTACTTTCTGTGCGGCCGTTTATCAAGAATTGAGAGATGGCCAGTCGTCGGCTTCTGCCCCCATGCCACTAGTGCTGGGGTGTTCGGGATAAACCTGAGCGCTCTTTTTCCCATAGTTGGGTCCTTCGAGGGAGGCTCTCAGCACAACGAACCAGGCAATCGGACTATAATGCTTGAACACTCTCACTTAGCCATAGAACTCTATAATTTTAAATTTCGGCGAAGCCCCTAGTTCGGAAGACCGAGTTCGGGGCGCTATCCGCGCCTTGGCCGGACAAAGCCAGCTCCTCGCTCGAAGCGGCATAAGCCTTTAGGGACTCGAAAAACCTCTCAAACAGCGACCGTTCTCTCGCCCCATCATGACAGTTAGTTTTAGCTTTCTCCACTGAGGTGCTTAACCCAGCTGAACCGGGGCACAATCGCAGTGGTTCTCCTAGTGCTACCTTAGCCGATATAGCGGAATGTAAGGCACCAAAACATAGGAGCCGGGCAAACCCAACTATTGACCCAAATCATGATTCGGAGCCGATGCATATAGTGCTATAAGTTCGGGGTGCCGCACTTGTGAAAGTGTACGGACTTCTCACACCATTATGAGGGGTACTGAAGCCCCTGGCGTGTTTGCGTACCATGGTGTACGGGTGCAATCATGTCATTTAATAAACATATATGTGAGAAGAAGATAATGCAAAAAATAGACAGAAAGCTATGCATTGTTTATAGAGAGGCTATTTATCAAAGCCGAACGATACAAATAGTGCGGTAAGCAAAAGATATTGGACTATTTAGTATGTCCTGACCAGGGGCAGGCCGCGGAATTGCATTTAAAACAGGTATACCGCTCGTAACAGAGACCACCTAGGAGTTCCATAATGCGGCATGGCTTGTCTGCCTCCCTGGATCTTGCATCGTTTGTGCGGCAGTCGAATTGCCGAACAGGTCATCCGAAGTATGGAGTCCTGAAAGTAAGAAAAAATTAAAAAAAGAATCCGGTAGCCCCTAGTACGTTTTAAGCCGTGTTTTGGGCATGCCGTTATTGTGCCCCTTCCCCTGTGCCCATGGTATTTCAAGGGCGTAGTTATGTACGCGAGGTACTGGTTTCGCTATGTCGCGAGAGCTGGGGTTGGGGCCGCATTGCTACGCTTGCTCAGAGTGTGCCAGGCGGTCCTGCTGTGGGTTACTCCGGGCGCGCTTGGCAGTGTCTGGCTTTTTAATGGCCGGACTGGAGAATTGCCTAAGAAGGCTACTTTGTACTTCCGCTGCGAGAGCCGCCGTGTGCTCCTCCGTACGGAGGGAGCGTTCGGTGTTTCCGTTGACCGTGATTACTCCTCGAGGGCCTGGCATCTTGAGCTTGAGATATGCGTAGTGCGGCACCGCATTGAACTTTGCGAATGCAGTTCATCCGAGCAGGGCGTGATAGCCACTGCGAAATGGGACTATATCGAAGATTAACTCTTCGCTTCGAAAATTGTCCGGGGATCCGAAGATCACGTCAAGTGTTACTGAGCCTGTACAGTTGGCTTCTACACCTGGTATAACGCCTTTAAAGGTCGTTTTTGTGGGCTTAATCCTTGAGGGATCTGTGCCCATTTTTCGCACTGTATCTTGATAAAGCAGGTTCAGGCTACTGCCGCCGTCCATGAGGACTCTTGTGAGATGAAATCCGTCGATGATTGGGTCGAGAACCAATGCGGCAAAGCCGCCATGACGGATGCTAGTGGGATGGTCCCTTCGATCAAAAGTGATCAGGCAGGAGGACCATGGGTTGAACTTCGGGGCGACTGGCTCCATCGCGTATACGTCCCGTAGCGCACGCTTCCGCTCCCTCTTGGGAATGTGGGTTGCGTATATCATGTTCACCGTCCGCACTTGTGGGAGAAAGCCCTTCTGTCCATTGTTGTTCGGCGGCTTGGGCTCCTCCTCGTCGTCGCTGTGCAGCCCCTTGTCTTTGTTTTCGGATTTAACTTGCCTGCCTGCTTGAACACCCAACAATCCCTGATAGTGTGATTGGCTGGCCTTTCGGGGGTGCCATGTATCTGGCACAAGCGGTCGAGTATTCGGTCCAAACTGGACGGGCCCTGAGTATTCTTTTTGAATGGCTCTTTCCGCTGACCGGATTTATAGCCTTTGAATCCGGCATTGACTGCCGTGTCTTCATTGCTGTCGCTGCTAACGCGGCGTTTTTGCTTATTCCGACGTGTCCTGCCACTTTTGTCCTTGGTATCCGAGTTACCAGGGTTCTTTGATAAGTTGTTACTGCGAGCTAGCCAGCTATCTTCTCCCGCGCAAAAGCGGGTCATGAGTGTCGTGAGGGCTGCCATAGATTTCGGCTTTTCCTATCCTAGGTGCCGGGCAAGCCATTCGTCGCGGATGTTATGCTTGAAGGCTGCTAGGGCCTCTGCGTCCGGACAGTCGACTATCTGGTTTTTCTTTGTTAGGATCCGTGTCCAGAATTGTCTGGCCGATTCCTCTGGCTACTGAATTATGTGGCTTAAGTCGTCGGCATCCGGTGGTCGCACGTAAGTGCCCTGGAAGTTGTCGAGGAATGCGGCCTCCAGGTCCTTCCAAGAACCGATTGAGTCTGCTGGCAAGATGTTAAGCCAATGCTGGGCCGGTCCTTTAAGTTTGAGTGGGAGGTATTTGATGGCGTGTAGATCATCGCCGCGTGCCATGTGGATGTGAAGGAGATAATCCTCGATCCATACCGCTGGATCTGTTGTGCCATCGTATGATTCGATGTTTATGGGTTTGAAACCCTCTGGGATTTTATGATCCATTACTTCATTCATGAAGCATAGCGGGTGTGCGGCGCCTCTGTACTGGGCTATATCACGACGCAGCTCGGAGGAGCTATGTCTATTGTGTTCGGCCCGGCCGGATTTGTTGTATCCGGAGTGAAGATCTTCGTCACGTGCCGTAGCGCGCCTGCGCGATCCGTAGATCGATCTTGTTTGTCTTGCCTTATCCTCCAGTATGTCTCGCAGGTCTGGCGCATTTTCCCGTGCCTTAGTTGAGCGGCGTCGGGGCATGGCTTGGGTGGAGGACCGAGAGGCCTCTCTGTCGCGGCCGCGAGGTGGCCGGTCTGCCATGTCATGCGCTGGTGATGTAGGTGCTTCCTCCTCTGATCGGGGTAGCGGCCTGCGCTTTGGGTAACTCTTGGAGGGGCGTTTGAGTTCATACTCTTCGGCCGCAAGGACTTCAGTCCATCTATCAGCTAGCAAACCTTGGGCAGCTCTAAGCTGTTGCTGCTTTTTCTTGAGGCTGCTTGCCGTGGCTAAAATCCTGCATTTGAAACGTTCTTGTTCGGAGGGGTCTGATGGTATGACAAATTTGTCGTCATCGAGGCTTGCCTCGTCTTCGGAGGGAGGCGTATAGTTATCATCCTCGACCACTCAGTCTGCCGCTCTCTCATGAGGGCTGGCTTCTCCATCTTCCTGTGCCGAATCTTGCTGAGGTGGGTGTTCTTCGGCGCTATCCGGGGTAGTATTATCTCCCGTGCCGGAATCACCGTTTTTGCTTTGGCGGGATTTAGAGCGGCGCCGCTGATGCCGGCGTTTTGGCTGTTTCTTGGGGGTGTCATCCCCCACTGTTCCATCGCCATCTCCATCTTTTGGAGTATCCACCATATATATGTCATATGACGAGGTGGCCTTCCAGCGCCCTACAGGTGCTGGTTCCTGTTCGTCTCCTACATCGTCGTTCATACCGTCGATGTCTTCGGAGCCGAAGTCAAGCATGTCGGTTAAATCGTCGATAGTGGCTACAAAGTGGGTGGTGGGTGGGCTTTGAATTTCTTCATCATCCGTATCCCACCCTCGCTGATCGTAATCCGGCCAGGGCTCTCCCGATAAAGAGAGAGACTTAAGAGAATTCAGGATGTCGCCAAAAGGCGAGTGCTGAAAGATGTCTGCGGCGGTGAACTCCATTATCGGCGCCCAATCGGATTCGATTGGCAGGGGCGCGGGGGGTTCGGAGTCCAGGGAGGAGTCCAGATCCTCGGAGTCATGGGTCATGCAGAGTGCGGGGCTAGCGTTCGGCTCGATCGCCTTTGACATCGCAGCCCCCGAGGTGACGTCCAACCGCTCGTCCTCGATTGGCGCAATAGGCTCCGAGTTAGGGGTTGGAACCGATGCGTCTGCGGCCTCCAGGACACTGTTCGGAGGCAGAGCTAGACCATGCCCCTCGAGATAGTGCGGAGCACTTGGCCGTGGCTCGAACCCGTCGAAGATCAAGTCTCCGCGGATGTCAGCCGTGTAGTTTAAGGTTCCAAACCTGACTTGATCGCTAGGGGCGTAGTTTTCGATCTGCTCCAGGTGGCCAAGCGAATGGGCCCGCAGAGCGAAGCCGCCGAAGATGAAGATCTGTCCGGGGAGAAAAGTCTGACCCTGGACCGCATCGTTGTTGATGATCAAAGGAGCCATCGGGCCTAAAGGCGATGACACAGAGGAACTCTCAATGAAAGCACCAATGTCGGTGTCAAAACCGGCGGATCTCGGGTAGGGGGTCCCGAACTGTGCGTCTAGGCCGGATGGTAACAGGAGGCAGGGAACACGATGTTTTACCCAGGTTCAGGCCCTCTTGATGGAGGTAAAACCCTACATCCTGCTTGATTAATATTGATGATATGGGTAGTACAAGAGTAGATCTACCACGAGATCAAGGAGGCTAAACCCTAGAAGCTAGCCTATGGTATGATTGTTGTATATGGAGTTGATGTCCTACGGACTACAACCCTCCGGTTTATATAGACACCAGATAGGGTTAGGGTTACATAGAGTCGGTTACAATGGTAGGAGATCTTGAATATCCGCACCGCCAAGCTTGCCTTCCACGCCAAGGAAAGTCCCATCCGGACACGGGACGAGGTCTTCAATCTTGTATCTTCATAGTCCAGGAGTCCGGCTGAAGGTATGGTCCGGCTACCCGAACACCCCCTAATCCAGGACTCCCTCAGAAAGCATGGGTCAATTTTAATTTAACACCTTCTCACAATTCTGTCTTCAGTTGTGATGTAATTATTAGCTCTGATCTGCTAATAATTGACATGCATTAGCAAGGAAGTTAGTTTTTTATTGTTTCCGAAAGAGCATCGATGGCAAGACACACGAAACAAAAGCTGAAAGCTCACACCATTGTACAATTTCATGTCGCTGGAAAATTATTTGTATAGTACGTCAATTATGTAAACAAATGATGGAAGCTTGATAGCATTGCCAGAAGCCTCTTCATCATCCGGGTCCATGTGCCATGCACAAAATTATACACCTTCGTTCCTAAATATTTGTCTTTTTACAAATTTCAAACGGGCATATTTTAGAGTGTAGATTCACTCATTTTGCTTTGTATGTGTACTCCCTCCGTTCCTAAATATTCTATTCGTCTTTCTAGAGATTTCAACAAGTGACTACATACGGAGCAAAATGAGTGAATGTACACTCTAAAATATGTCTATATACATCTGTATGTGCCAGTCCATTTGAAATCTCTAAAAAGAAAAATATTTGAGTAGTCACTCGTTGAAATCTCTAGAAAGACAAATACTCCGGAGTATATTTAAGAACCTGTCAGGACCCTGATTCCAAGTCACAACGATCTAGCCGGTAACACCTCATATCACTTTGCGGCCTCACGCACGGTATCCCACGAGTGTCGCCTTACCATGGCCCGGGACCGTTTGCGCCTTTTGGCTCATGTATATGATAGTGTCGCTAGCATCCATATGACAGAGAACCCAGGCTGACATGGCTAGTTGTGAACCCAAAGCGGCACTATCCTATGGGGACATGCATACATGATTCACATCGAGCGTGTCGGTCAGCAGCGTGTGAATCCGGGCTGTAGCACTAGGCTAACAGGACTCCGGTAATCCGGGCTGTAGCAGGCTAGGCAGGACTCCGGATGTCACCGCGTGATATTTCCCCGAAGGGACAGACACAGGAACGAAGTGAAACACATGCCGGCCAGTCAAGTGTCCTGGGCAGTAGTGCTGGGCTAACAGGACTCCGGTGAACCGGGCTTTAGCGGACTACTATGGCTCATGGAAGCACTAGACTACATTTCCCCATAAGAGAGACTGCCAAGGATAAACAACTAGATTGTCGGATCCCACACATACCAAGCATTTCAATCATACACACAATATGCTCGATATGTGTAAATACAACATGGCATCACAACATAACTCTACAACTCAAGTATTTATTCATTAGGCTCCGAGGAGCGAGATATTACAAACATGGGTCTCATGACCCAACAATCATAGCATACAAGTCAAAGCACATGCGGAAGCTTAACATGTCTGAGAACAGACATCTACAAATGAAAAAAGGCTAAGAAGCCTGACTATCTACCAGATCCTGCCGAGGGCACAAGATCGTAGCCGAGGTATCAAGCTAAACGTCGAAGTCCACGCGGAACTACTAGCGAGACTGAAATCTCTCTGCAAAACATAAATTAAGCAAACGTGAGTACAAAGGTACTCAGCAAGACTTACATCAGAACTAGGTACATATGCATCGGTATCAACAAAGGGGGCGGTGGAGTTTAACTGCAGCAAGCCAGCTTTGACTCGGTGGCTATCCTAAACTACGACTGCAAGCAACTCTTTGAGGTGGCGCACACGAGTCCACACATTCACCATTCAATACACCACTATGGATCCGCTCCCGTCTCCCTACGAGAAGGCCATCCATAGCACTCACGCTTATCTTGCGAGTTTTAGGGTATCCACTTCCACTTGTCTATGAACTATGCAAGGGGTCTAGGTTTCCATATCCGAGGAATCCGGCTATTCGAATAGATAATGATAACCCTGCAGGGGTGTACTTCTTCACACACGCTCCCACCACTTACCGTCGTTTACACGACATGTACTTGGCAACCTTCAAGTGGAAGCCCAACGAGGGTGTCGGCCACGGCCTACCTAAAAACTTAAGTCTCTAGTCCAGGTTTATCGCCTATCCAGGTTCCATCCGCAGGGAGTCCGGCCGAGGTTTCCACATACGGCCCCGAACGATGTGTACAGGGTTCCGAGACACCAAACGGGCGCCCGGCATGCCCGGCCATGGTGTATCTACCACAACATAGCCCACCCCTGGGGTCAGCGCTACGCACGGCCGCCAACACATAACCTACAAACGCCAGAAACTAGTTGCAACTCCTGGACAGAGTACTAGGGTGATTAAGAAGCCGAGAGGGTCAATTAAGGATCCCAATGAGTGGTAGTAGCTGTTCATGGATCACAGACACAGAACTCAGTTCCTGAGGACGGATGCAATGAGACAACCCACCATGTACTCCTACATGGCCTCTCACCGCTACCTTTACCAAATCATGTTCACACACTTAGCTCACACACAGTAGGACATGTTCAACACCATTCTGATTCACTTCCGATGAATCAGACCCGACTCAACTCTAAGCAGTAGCAGGCATGACAAACAAGCATGAATGAGTAGGCACATCAGGGCTCAAACAACTCCTACTCATGCTAGTGGGTTTCATCTATTTATTGTGGCAATGAGAGGTCATGCAGAGGATAAGGGGTTCAACTACCGCAACAAGTAACAGATGAATCGTTGTTGTCCTAATGCAGTAAAAGAGAGCAGGAGCGAGAGAGTGGGCTTGTATCGGAATGAACAAGGGGTTGTGCTTGCCTGGCACTTCTGAAGATATCATTGGGTCTTCATCAGTGTCAACGATCACAGCGTCGGTACCACGTCTATCGAGAGGGGACAAAAACCGACAACAGAGAAAGAAACACAATCAATGCAATGCACAAAATGATGCATGATCATGACATGTCAATATGCTGTGGTTTGAGCTAATGCAACTAGTAACATGTTAAATGGAGTTGGTTTGAATACAAGATTCAAATTCAAACTCCATATATGATTAGTTAAATGCCATTTATTTGTTTTGTCCAAAACAGAGGACAAACATTGTTCAGACATGCATGAAAATGCCATAAACAGATTCCTTGAATTTTTCTGATAATTTTACATATATAATTTATTTTATTTGGAGTTATGGTTGAATTTCTATGAATTTTAGAAGTTTTGGGTATTTTCTGAAAATAAATAAATCATTTAAGATTTATTTAAATTCCAGAAAGGAATTATTGCGTTAGCATGACCTCACAGTGACGTCAGCAGGTCAACGGCGTCGACCAGGTCAAACCTGACCAGTGGGACCCACTGGTCAGTGACCTAGTCAACTAACCAAGTTAATTAGCCCTAACTACTTAGTTAGCCGGGCGGGGCCCGCATGTCAGTGGCTCATCTAATTAGCTAAGTTAATTAACACTAACTAACCTAACACTAATTAAGCGGGCGCCTAGGCCCACACGTCAGTGAGTCAGGGGAGAAGTCAACCCAGCCAACTGGGGTCAAAACACGCCGGAGTTGACCCGCGGCTCGCCGCCGGCGAGCCAGATGCGGCGGAGGGCTTCGGAATCGAGCCACCGGGCATCATTTTGAGCGCGGTTAGTTGCGTTCGAACGCACGCAGTGGTGCGCGTCGAACGGTGGTGGTTTCTTGGCCTGGGGTGGCCGGGGTTAACGACGGCGAGGTCATCCGCGGCGGCCGGAGTTCGGGCAACCACGGGTTCGATGCTACGGTGCACTAGAGGGGAAACCGAAGGATGCTGCAGGCTCCTGGGAGTGCAGCGAACACGGTGGCGCGCTCAGGCGCAAGCTGGGGTGGCCCTGGCCACGGCGGTGAGAAACTACGACGGTGATGAGCTCTTGGGTCCGGCGGGCAGCTAGCTAGGGGACGAAATCGAGTGCACGGAGTGAGGGGAGAGGAAGAGGAGCTCACGAGGAGTCGGATGAGACACTAAGTGGGCTCGGGGACGGCTTGGTGACGACGGAACGGCGGCGGCGATCTCCGGGCAGAGGCGGCGGGGACGAGCTTGATGGCGACACTTCAGGGCTCCCCGCGTCGCTTGGAGCGGTGAGGAGGAAGAGTAGGTCGAGCTGGTGCTTTAGGAGGCATCGGGGAGGCGAGGTGGTGGCTGTGGCCACGGCGAACGGCGTCGGTGGCGACGGGCGCATTCGGACGAACGCGAGCGAGAGAGACAGTGGAGGGAGGGCGCTCGAGGGAGAGAGGAGAGGAGTGCAGGGGGGGGGGGTCCAGGGGTGTCGTGGCGCTCGGGGTAGCCTCCAGCAGCGGCGAGCAAGCAGGAGGTGGCTCGCGCGTGGATGCGCGCGGCGAGCACGCGCCATCGTACTCCTGGCAGGGGAGGAAGATGACGGGGAGGAGGCCAGTGGGCTGGCCAGCGAGCTGGGCCGGCCAGGCAAGTGGCCCAGGTAGGTCCTTCTCTCTCTCTCTGTTGTTTTATTTCTATTTTTCTAATCTTATTCTGTTTTCTATTTTGCAGGTTTGTTTTGAATTTCATTTTGAAACCAAATCAATTTTGTTGCTTCTGGAAATATTTTTTTTAGAAGCTAAAGGAATTAAACCAAAGCTCCATAAAATATTTCAGAATTATTGGACATATATTCATTAAATAGTAGATATAAATCCAATTCAAATAATTATTGATTTAAAATCAGAGCCCAAATAATTCCTTAGAAATGTTCCAAAATTTTGGTTTGATTTATAACTCTTGCCAAAATTGTCAGAGCTATTTCTAGGGCATTTTGGATTTATTGATTGCAATTTTAGGGTTTCTTGCCCCTTTATTAAAATGATTTCCGAGGCTTTCAATTTCCTCATTTCAAATTTCAGAATTTAGACATGGTGCATACATGAAGCTAGCCTAGAGCATTACCAGGAGCTAGGGATGTGACAGAACCGAGGGGGTAGTGCACAACCGCATGGGAGACTCAGCCCGGTCGTTGCGCCGCATTAATAGTGAGTAATGAGCAGTCAAATCATAAGACCCACCTTTCCCACTGTACGTTGCTTTGAAGAAGAAACCATCAACACACTCTTCTTTGAATCCGCTCATACTACTCCATCCGTCACTGTTTATAGAGCGCGCTTCAGAAAAAGGAAAAAAAATCTGTGGGACCAAGGCGACTAGCGATCGGCCTGAAAAATAGCATTGGTAGTTATAGCACGTCGTCTATTACTAGAGGGAATAATGTGTACACACATGCATGTAGTGCTTCCACCCAGGGTACACACATGCATGCACTTACTCTACTCCGTAGTAGTACAGTACATGGAGAGAAAATTGTGGACTTGATTGCGGTTACCACGCCCTAATTAATTGAGTATTAAACCAAACGCTTCTAAAGTCTCTCTGGTGGTGGAAATGCATTGAGAGAAATGCATCATAATGAAGCGCGCCCTGTAAACTGTGACGGAACGAGGAGTAGTATTAAGGTGCAAAACCAAGTATGCGTATGGCCAGTCAGTCAACGCACGTCCTCTTGGCATATCACTGACATGTGGGACAGGAGTGTGAGCAAACCGATCTCAATTGACGGCAAAGAGCCAACCCACCGTTCCTTGAGAGAGACGAGGGGCTGTTTGGTTCTCAGGCTAAGGTTGCTACGTCTAACCTTAGTCATGCCACAACACCTTAGGCATATGTTTGGTTTATTGCCACACTTGTGGCTTGCCACACTTTTCTAGTTATACGGCCCACAAGTCATAGGCTCAAATTTTTGCCAAATCTTGCCACACTTGTGGTGGCCATTTTGTTAGCCACACTTTTTGTGGCAGCCACAGTTTGCCTAAGATTAGTTGGGGCAAAGTTAGTCATGAACCAAACAAGCCCGAGGAGCGAGAACACACAGACGGGCTCGCACGGAGGCCAAGATATATTCGAGCATGGTTGGTTGATCGATATCATTCATTACATGTTGGGCTGCCGTTTTCCGCCCTTCTCCGGAATAAACGTGTACTTTATCAGAGATAAAAATAAGAGTATAGACGCTCCACCATGCGGTTCTAGTATTAGTACTACTCATGCTACTGCGCTTGGCTCTTTGCCTCTTCGTGAAGTCGAATAATGATGGTACTCCGCATGTTGGGTACTACAGTGTATGCCTCTCACAATCTGACACCGAATGGACTGATGCATGTCCACCGAGGATAGGTTGCATTAGTCAAAAGGCATAAGCGAGCTTCACCTTGTCTTGCAAGCTTCTCCTCGTTCTACGAGTTGACAGGACACACCACAACGTAGTGCTAGTCCATACTCCCTCCTATCCGGTTAATATGGCTTCAAAACTACTACGCAGACGATACTTGTTCGGACGACAGCTGGACGATGGTGAATCCATTGGCATGTCGTAGTTTGCTCATAGGCATGGACGGCTTGATTAGCACTGTCATGCAAGAATCGTGCACCATGAGTCGTCTGCATAGCAACGCTCATATGGCTTAATATTTTTTGCAGGTAAATGAGAGAGCTTTATTCATATATAAGCATTCTTAGGACGATCAGCCAAGACACTGGTCACTAGGAAGTGAGGTACCCCGCAAAAAAAGAAGTAGGAAGCGAGGTGTTTCATCAAGCCAGCTCTCGGCCACATTCAAAGTGCAGCAAGCACGGTTTGCACGAAGATGCGCCGCAAGGTTTGCTGACCTGTTTACATGCTGAATAACAAAAAAAGATGAAATATTATCGAGCACTACTATTTGTAATAGGATATGAGCTAGAATTAAGCGAGAATTGTGACGAGTGTTCCATGCAATCAACTTCCATTATCACATGCAAGAACCGTCGAAGAGAACCAAATGTGTTGAAGATTGCTTTATCACATTTTAAAATTATAATAAGAGTGCAGACACTCCTCCATCCGGTTCGTACTAGTATAGTATGTAACTTTATAGACTATAGTAGTAGTACTAGTAAACTTTGCACTTGGCTGTTCGCCTATTCGAGAAGTTGAGCAATAATTGCACTAGTAGTAGTATAGTGTATGCTTCTGGCAATCTGACACCGAATTAACTGTTGCACGTCCACCGCCTGAGCGAGGGAGAGCTTGCATTAGTCAAAAGTTTCTCCTTGTCCTACGAGCCACCACGCGCAAGCTTCTCCCATCCTGCAACCTTCTCCTCGTTCGGCAAGTTGACGGGACACAGCAAAGTAATGCTAGTCCATACTGCCTCCTCTCCGGTTAATATGGCTTAATTTCAAACGAGATAAATACACTGTTTGTCACTGTATATTTGTAAAAATATGGTTAGTGGACTTCATAATATGCTCATTGCACTCAATATATATATTTTCCGGTGTTTATACGGTCACTAGCTCACCCTGACTGAGTGTGTGTGTGCATGCACGTGTAGGTTGAGCACTTGAGCATGACCGTGTGTGTTCCGTCGTGTGCTCGGACATGCATGCATTAGGGCGTCGTGCATGTTTTAGCGTCCATGTGTACGTGTGAATGTTGCATACACGTAGAGGGAGTACGTGTAGGGGCCACTAAGGAGCAGTCAAATCACACAGTAAGTTAGTCGGAAGAAGCAACCATCATTTCACTCTTGAATGACACGTACGCAATATAAAATGGTTGATATGGAGAGAAAAAGAAAACCACTATATATACACTAGCAGGAGCCTAAGCTACAAGCCTGCTTGCTTAGGTTGCTCTCTTCACAAGCATAGAGCGACGGGCCTGATCCCGCAGCTGGGGGAAGTGAACAATGTTCTGCGTAGACGCGGTCGACATCGGCGAGGGAGAAAACCCACAGTCGGTGCATCCCAATCGGGGGTCACCGCGGCATGGGCCGATGCCGCGTCCCAACCGCCCTTCTAGCTACAGCCCGACGTCCCAAGTAGTCCATCTTCCTTTTGGAGCCGGCTTGCTCCACTGCCGTAGCTACATCTCCATGTCGATCTTTCTCTACTTCTACCGGCTTCTACTTGTGATGAGTTTATGTCTCATGAACTAGTGCGAGTACTCTTATTCTAATCACACTTCTTCAATATCTTTGCCATCAGGGATGCTTAGGTCGATTTTAGTGGAACTGCACAAAAGCATCGTATGATCTGAGGGTGCTAGCCGTCTTTCCTTCGACATGTTCTACCTGGCCAGGAAATTAAATTATGTTTAGGGTTTAGGGTTTAAGTCGTAGTGACCCCATCAGTAGTTTTTCTTTCGTACACGCTCTCACAACTTTTTTCTTTAGTTGTGAAGTAAATATTGGCTATGATCCGTGAATCATTGAGATGCATCAGCATGCATGTTAGTTTTCCTTTGTATTTGATGGAATGTTGTAACGGGGCAACCCTTGGAATAGGAATGAAAATGGAGTGGAAAGTTTCCGTTTTTCTGGAGCAAAAATGGAAACAGAGAGAAACCAACGTTTCGTTTTGTTGGATCGCGCCATCGAGCAAAACCAACGTTTAAATCACGTCTGTCGTGTTCGTGTCTCACCCTCCTCCACGGCTCGACCCCACACGGTCGCTCGACATGCCACTCACCACAAACCGAGTATACGATAACTTTCCCGCCTGCTTGTCGATGGATCGCACCATGGAGTACTAGCACTACTGGAAGAGATTGACGAGTTGGGGGAGGACAGATAGCTATAGCACGGACTCCCAAGAACTTTTTACATGCATGTTGTAGCCGGCTATTGCGACCTTTGAATGCAGAGCAGCCGTGTGCACCTGGAAGCGGCGCGGGCGATGCTCTCTTGGCCGCCGCGCCGCTTCAATGCCGACGCCAGTGAGAGGTCGCGTCCGCTCTGGCCGGGCATGAATGCGGCACTAACCGTTTTGGGCGGGAAGCACGCGCGGGTGATGAAGAGGGTTCGGGTTGGTCAGGATCGGCCGTGGCAGCGGTCCGGACGTGCGCAAACAAGAGATGTTGTACGTTAATATTGCTGCGTATATAATTAACAACGTAAATAATGTGCTAGTTGGACAAATATGATTGGAAATGGAGATGTAAATGGAATTTTACGTAAACACGGATATGCATGTCTACGTCTATGTGTGTGTGCACGACGACTCTCGCGACCTGGAAGCGGGGGCATGTTTTTGATCGAGTTTTCTTTCTTGGTACGTTAGAAAATCAGTTTGTCTAATTCACATCTAGATGTTATTTAAGGATATCACATCTAAGCTCCCACAAGTACATAATGTAGCAACAAGAAACAAAAAAACTAGGAAAAAAATAGACCACAAACAGAGTGGACATCAACTTAGGGTTTGTACTCTCCACACGCTCGCCGCACTACATATATGTTACACGCTGGAGGCTCAGCGTTCATTTGCTAGGGTTTTCTATATTCACAGTCTATCACCCTCTCTTCACCAGATCTAAACAAGACTGCATTGGCCTCTTGTCTCTCTCTCCCCCCTCACAGCTGGTGAAGGAGGCGTCCGTATCCCGTCGCACCGGGAAGGGGAGGAGGTGCAGCATTCACTCTATCGCCTTCGGCGAGGGAGGCAATCCACTGCCGGCTGCGCTGTTCTCTTTCACCCAGTGCCTGTGCGGGTGGGCCACCGACCCCTTCTTCCTCGCTGTCGTACGTAGTGTGGGCAGATCCGGCCTCCCGCTGCACGCCTTGCCACATCCCGACGACCCTAAGGTATAAATTTCTTTGAAACCGTCGTTCCTCTAGCTTCATGTGGATCTTTTTCGATCTGTAGTCGAATCTAGGTCTTGGTTCAAAGAGGAAAGAATGGTGCGGTGGGCTGGAGCAAGAATCTAGGACGTGGTTCAATGAGGAAAGGAGGGGCGAAAAGTAGTATAGACTGGCTATCCAGCCGCTTTGTAGGTTGAAAAGGGAAAAAGGGGGTAACCCAGTACAAACATCTGTAAGGAACCGATCTCTTTGTTGAAAAGGGAAAGAAACCCGGGGGGGGGGGGGGGGGGGTTGGGTAGTTTGTGCAGGACTAGATTTGCTGCCCTCACATAGGAAGAAGGTTCAAATAGAACAAATATGGGAACAACGCATATATGCTGCTTGGCTACATACTCTGCATCACCCATTTATACGTGTGGACGCACATGGTGCTGGCATGTCCCATGCAACTATTTTGCTGTTGTTAATCTAAGAATGCCGCCGGAAAATTGAAGCAATGCCACTGTTAAAAGTAAATTACATTTTTTAACGAATGTTGTTTCAATGTCTCTGTTAATATGAATCAATGCAACCGTTTTAGAAATGCTACTGTCCTACTTTGTTTTCCATCCAAGATAAGTTAGATGCTTCTTTCTGTCACCGTTTGTTTCATCCTCCTTTATCGACAAGTAATTGTTTCCTTCTTTGCCTATGTTAAAACAGGGGTATCGATTCAACTTGTTGCTATTGTGACATTTTGCTTCGCTACTCGAAACACTTATGTTTTAAGAGTGTTTTGTGCAGTTCAACTTGAATGTCACACTGGTGACTTTGCTTAATTTTGGTGGAACTGCACAAAAGGAGATCGAGATTTGTTTCCAGTCTTCGTATTGATTCAACTTGTTGCTATTGCGACATTTTGCTTCGCTACGCGAAACACTTTGCTTGATTTCAGTGCAATTGCACAAAACAAGATTGGATTTCCTATTCGTGTTGGCAAATTTGTATTTTATCTTGTCCGTCTCATGAAAGGTCAGTACAGGACTTCATCCACATGATTGTGTAGTGTGCTTTGAGATGTTGTGCTACTTGTATTGGTACTGTTTTAAATAAATTTTGAATGGAAGCTATTGTATTGCTGTCTTTTCCCATTAAGTAGTGAACAACAATGGGACCAACCCAGACATGATGGTTGTTGCTTTGTTACAACAAACTCTGAATCACCCCCTTTATAAGTAGATGGAAGCACATACTATTGTTGCACCCACTCTCCCCTTGAACTGTTTATGCTTTTCGTTAATCAAATGCTGCTGGTAAAATTAAGCAATGCCACTCTCAGAATTAATTAACTACTGAATCTTAGTTCAAAACTACAACACCTGTTAGGAATGGTACTATCCTGCTTTGTAGTTCTTTCTACATGTTTAACCAAGGTATTGTTAAGATAATGTCTCTGTTAAAATGAATCAGTTGCATTGTTTTAGGAATGGTACTTTTCTGCTTTGTCGTTCTTTATACATGTTGAAACAAGGCATTGTTAAGATAATGTCTCAGTCAATATGAATGAATCACACTGATGGAGAATTGCTACTCTCCTGCTTTGTTTCCCATTAAGATAAAGTTGATCAGTAGATGCTTTTCTTCTAGGAGTACAAGTCATCAACCGTTATTTCTCAGTAATTGTTTCCCTTATATGTATTGTTGCTTACAGGGATATCAAAATTAAAGCTCGGTTTTCTTCCGACTTCGATTTTAGTTGAACTGCACAAAAGGAGCCAATGTGTCCAAGGCAAACTGCTGCATTACTGGGTCCAGTTGGTCGTTCCACTTTGCAAAAAGAAGCAGTCACTATTTGCGCTACATTACAGAAGGAATGACCCAGAAGCTTTACAGAGTATTATTAGACACGGGTGACATGACTAGTCTATAGAGACCATTGGCAATTTAACAACATGTGGAGTGCCCTGAGCAAAAAGTGCCCAAACAAGTACAAGAAGCTACGACAGGACGATCATAGGCATTACATATTTTGAATGGGAAAAGCTTGTCAAAGTTTAATCATTGATGTTAGCAAGAAGATGTTAGTTTAATATATTGGAATTGGAAAACCTTGTCAAAATTTGCTCATTGATGTTAGCCAGAAGACATGCATTTGATATTTTTGAGTGGGACGCCCTTGCTGTGAGTAGCATCGAGTGTTTTTTCCTATTCCTGTGTTCAGTTTAGAAGTAAATAGTTACTCTGCTGAGATATTCCTGTGTTAAGAGTTTGTTCTGAATATTGTCTATGTAATGCCAGACCTTGTGTTTGATTGCAAGGTTGAGCTTGGAATGTTGTGGCATGCGGCATCAGGAGCTGTTCACCATGCCTCCTGAGAATAATGCTTCATATTGTTTTGCATGTTGATCTAATGCCAGTGATTTGCTTGTTAAGAAGATCATCCTCTTCTGTTGTTTCCGTGCTTAAGAAGTTCATTGTCTGATGTTTCATTCATAGCCTATACGACAAGTCGGATAGGTTAGACATGAAACCATATGATCTTCCGACCAACTCATGATATTAGGCCGTGATTGGATCGTCGTTTTCCAACCAAAACCGCTTGTAAAACTGGCGCTTGTAAATTAAAGCAGATGGTCTCAGGCGAAGGTGCTTGGTTGGTCGATTTCGACTAGTAAAATATCGGAAGTACTTCACACACGATAAAAACGCTGAACGACACTCGGACGATTGCTAATCCAGCCGTTAGCTGCTGTTTCAGCCTTTCCCATGGATGGATGATATGCATGTCGTGCATGTATCGTCTGGTAATGTCGTCCATATAGCAGTGCTCGTAAAATATACACCTGTCTCTCAAATTACACACGTAACCCGCCGGTTTTACTTACAGACCTTGGGCCCTCGGTTTCATTACGCCTGTATTTTATGCGTTGTTTCTGATGACGAGTAAATTACACTTGTATGTTAATACAGGTTTGAAATAAACCAGAGCTCCCAAGCGCGGCCTTACCATTTCATGCCGTCTCAGTTTCTCGAAGGTGCTCATAGGTGTCCGATGATCCTGGCTTCCTGAATGAGCAGCGGGCGCTGTATCAGACCATCCGTAGGGCCCGCAAGGCCCTCTCCGTTGTCCTTCGAGTTGTTGCGCTTGCCATGGCGCCGAGCATTGTTAATATCGTCAACGAACATGAGGATTCAGGAGATGACTTTATTTTGACTGGATGACACTAGGGACCCACTAGGGCCATAGCCGTACGTACGCAAGTGCCTCCTTATTATGTACAACTATAATTTTTTGCTTTCTCCTGGTTTCCTGACATCACGGTCCCACACCATTGTTAACCTATGTAGTCAATATAAACGAGAGAATTTCACAAGGTGCGGCCGACAGCTGGGACCAAGCAGCTCGAGAAGTATTTGTGTTTTTGAGGCGTGAGCACTGCAGAGTTTTTCTTGGCGATGCTTTCGTTGTTGTTCAGAGGAGAGCAGGGTATTAACTGGGCGGGCTGTGGCCCGTCTAGCCCAGGCCAGATATCCAGCCCAGATACTAATTTTTTCAAGATGAAAATGGCTAGCTGTAACGCCCCGAGACCGATGTGCCAGGTGTCCTCCGCTTATCGCTGTTGTTTGCCTTGTCATTTGCTTGCGTGTTGCGTCTTGCCATGTCATCATGTGCATTGCATCATCATGTTTTCAAAACTTGCATCCGTCCGGGTTCTCCCAGTTCCTTCCGTTGTCCGTTCTGAGCCCAGACACACTTGCACGCGCCCGCGGCATGTCCGAAATAGTATTTTATAAGTGGCCAGAAAATGTTCTCGGAATGGGATGAAAGTTGGCGTGCGGTGTTGTTTTGTTGTTAGTAGGCCGCCTGCCAAGTTTCGTTGCATTCGGAGTCCGTTCGACGCCCCAACGGATAAATATAGCGACAATAGTAGCCGGTCAAACGTCGGACGTTTTGGGTCTCCGGAAACAGTTGCCGGGCTGCACCCCTCTCCTCTCATCTCAGGCCAACCTCTCTTCACAGCCCACTAGCCCACCTATCTAACCCCCCTCCGCTCCGGGTTGTCCGATCGAGATTGAACGGCTCCGAAACGGACTAAAATCCCCCTAACCTAGCCCCCTTGTCTATATATAGACCATCCCCTTCCATTTTTGGGCATCCCTAGCCCCCCACCTACCTCTAGCCACCTCCCACCTCCATTTCCGCACCGCACCACCCGTACCTCGCCACTTGGCGCCGCCTGTGCGGCCAGCGCCGCCGCCCTCCACCACCAAGAAGCCGCCACGTCGCCCTTGGCCTCCTCCCACCTCCCGCGGCCCTGCCAGGCCCGAGAGGGGCCCGCGGAGCCCATGTGCCGCGCGCGCCCGGCCTCCCGAAGCCTCCTCGATCCCGACCTGGATCGAGGGAGTCTGCCTCTTGCCGCACCATCTCCTCGCTGCCGGAGCCCGATCCCGAGCATGCTCGTCGCCGGCCGCCTTGAACCCAGGTCACGCCGCCGTCGCCTTTTCCTTTCCTCCCCGTCTCTCTCTCCCTAGCCCCTCTGCTCTCCTCCTTGGTCAGCGCCGCCACCATGGCGCCTAACCCTCGCCCTCGCCGAGAATGGGTCCCCGGAGCCCGATCCGGCCTCCACCGCTCCAGATCCGTCGTCCCCGTCAATCCCCTGCCTCTCGCCGCCCGCCATCGCCATGGATCGCCGCTGGCGCCCCTGCCATGGCCTCGCTCGACCTCCTGTTGAGGGAGATGACGAGCGCCCGCCTCCACCTAACATGGGCCGCGTCCTGCACGAGGCCCAGCGCCAGCCCCTCCTCTCTGCTGGGCCGCCGTGCCAGATCCGGCCCAGCCCCGCAGCCCCAAGCCGGCCTCCTCCCCACCGAACCGGGCCACGGCCATGGGTGAGCCACACCCCGGCGCCCGTCTCTGTTTTTTCCTTCCTGCTGTGGGCTTGCCCCAGATTCGGCCCTATATGTTTTTTTCTCGGGTACTGCGAATTTCTCCAATTATCCAGAGATTGTCAGTTTTGCAGATTAGACCCTCATGCTCATGCATTTAATAACTCACTAACCGTGCATCGGATTGAAATGTTTTATATATGAAACTTGCTTAGAATTTTGAGTAGATTAATAAGATCCAACTTTCATCCATGTTTAAAATGTTTAAAATGCTGTTTGTTTAAATTTGCTTCCATGCCATGCTAAAATGATTTAATTCATAACTAATTAACCGTAACTCCGATTTTAATAAACTTCATATGTAAATGGGGTAGAATTTTGTCTAGTTTATCATGGTGACATTGTTTTGCATGTCTAACAACTCTAAAATTATGTTTAGGGCATAACAATACCAAACCTTAAATTATGCATATGAGGATTTTCCGGAATTGTTGTTTGTTGTTTCCGGCCTCATTTAAACTTGCCTAGATAGGTAGTTTTATTATGCTTCCCCTCTTGCCATGTTAATAAACATTTAATATTGTGGGGTACATAAACGAGATCGAACTAAATAACTTGTTGTGGTGTTTTGTCAATATGCATCCCGATGCATATTGAGCTCCACTTAATTTGTAGGATTGCTTGTGCACTTTGCCATGCCATGCATACTTAAACCGGACATGCATCATACTTGATTGTGCATCATGCCATGTTTATGTGATGGTTGTTTACCATGATTGTTTGCTTCTTTCCGGTGTTGCTTCTTCGGGTTGGTTCCGTTAACGTCGAGTTTGTGAGGACCCGTTCGTCTACGTACGTTTGTCTTCTTCATGGACTCGTTCTTCTTCCTTGCGGGATCTTAGGCAAGATGATCATACCCTCGAAATCACTACTATCTTTGCTATGCTAGTTTGCTCGCTCTTTTGCTATGCCAATGCTATGATGCCTACCACTTGCTTGTCAGCCTCCCAAATTGCCATGTTCAGCCTCTAACCCACCATTGTCCTAGCAAACCGTTGTTTGGCTATGTTACCGCTTTGCTCAGCCCCTCTTATAGCGTTGTTAGTTGCAGGTGAAGATTGAAGTTTGTTCCTTGTTGGAACATGGAGATGTCGTTCCTTGTTGGGACATGTTTACTTGTTGGGATATCACTATATATATTATTTAATTAATGCATCTATATACTTGGTAAAGGGTGGGAGGCTCGGCCTTATGCCTGGTGTTTTGTTCCAATCTTGCCGCCCTAGTTTTCGTCATATCGGTGTTATGTTCCCGGATTTTGCATCCCTTACGCGGTTGGGCTATAATGGGAACCCCTTGACAGTTCGCCTTAAGTAAAGCTCTTCCAGCAATGCCCAACATTGGTTTTACCATTTGCCAGCTAGCCTTTTCTTTTCCCTTGGGAGTCGTGCTCCTGAGGGTCATCTTTATTTTAACCCCCCGGGGCCAGTGCTCCTCTGAGTGTTGGTCCAACTTGTCAGCCGCTGGTGGCTACCAGGGGCAACTCTGGGCTGGCCTACCGGAAGTTTAGACAATCCGGTGTGCCCTGAGTAAGAGATATGTGCAGCTCCTATCGGGATTTGTCGGCACATTCGGGTGGTGTTGCTGGTTTAGTTTTACCCTGTCGAAATGTCTTGTTGTACTGGATACCGAGTCTGATCGGAACGTCTCGGGTGGAGGTCTATTCCTTCGTTGACCGTGAGAGCTTGTGATGGGCTAAGTTGGGACACCCCTGCAGGGATTTGAACTTTCGAAAGCCGTGCCCTCGGTTATGGGCAGATGGGAATTTGTTAACGTCCGGGTGTAGAAAACCTGAAGTTGACCTTAATTAAAATGAATCAACCGCGTGTGTAACCGTGACGGTCTCTTTCCGGCCGAGTCCGGGAAGTGAACACAGTTGTTGGAGTTATGCTTGACGTAGGTAGTCCAGGATCACTTCTTGATCATACTTTTATCGACCGTGCTTCGCCTTCTCTTCTCGCTCTCATTTGCGTATGTTAGCCACCATATATGCTAGTCGCTTGCCGCTACTCCACCTCATACCTTTACCTTACCCATAAGCTTATATAGTCTTGATCACGAGGGTGCGAGATTGCTGAGTCCCTGTGGCTCACAGATACTTCCAAAACCAGCTTGCAGGTGCCGATGAGTCTGTGCAGATGACGCAACCAAGCTCAGGAGGAGCTCGATGAAGACCTTGTCCTTCGTGTTGTTCCGTTCTAGTTGATCAGTAGTGGAGCCCAGTTGGGGTCGAACGGGGACCTTTGTCGCATTTGGGGTTCTTCTTTTATTTTGGTTCCGTAGTCGGACCATGAGTGTATTTGGATGATGTAATGGTTTATTCATGTATTTGTGTGAAGTGGCGATTGTAAGCCAACTATGTATCTCTTTCCCTTATGTATTACATGGGTTGTGTGAAGATTACCTCACTTGCGACATATGCCTTCAATGCGATTATGTCTCTAAGTCGTGCCTCGACACGTGGGAGCTATAGTCGCATCGAGGGTGTTACAAGTTGGTATCAGAGCCTTCCCCGACCTTAGGAGCCCCATTGCTTGATCGTTTTTAGCGGCCAAGTTGTGTCTAGAAAAATGTTTTGAGTCTTTAGGAATTATATATCGGAGAGTTTAGGAATTCTTTTTACTCCCCAGTCCCTTCATCGCTCTGGTAAGGCATCCTGACGTAGAGTTTTGACTCTTCTCTTCTCTATTTTCACTAAAAAAAATTTAGGATCACGCGGGTATCTTGGAATCGTTCCGATGGTTTTATGATGAGAACATTGTCTTGGTGCCTCCTGTCAGGGGTTTAGTGGAAGTGTCCCGGGGAGTTGAGCTCTGAGGTGTTGTCATCATAATTTTATCGTTGCAATTCTGGAATACCTGAGTTTAGTACGCCGACATCGAAACTCTCTTTTATGCAGTTCGTTGGTGAGATAACCTCGACGCCACCCAGTACTGGGGCGGGAGTTCGGGAGTATTGCCATAACTTGTATAATGGATGCTTTTCGAAGGTTGAGGTAGATGATTTCCGAAGGTTTCTTGGTTATGTCTTGAAGGATGGATACAGTGGGATGTAGGATTTGCTAGTTTGGGTGAGATATTATGCTTCCCCTGTATCCCCAACACCTGATTGCATAACCGGAAAGTTTCGGGAGTTTATAAGTGGGAATTCAAGTAGCTCTTAGGATATCTTTCCGACAGATGTATGATATGAAATTGGGGTTCGACGTCTAGTGGTTCGCCTATTCACGGTCGGTTTTACAGTGGTCTCGTTGTGTCTTAATGAGTCCTTGGCTATGCCGACTCGGGGACGCTTCGTATGTCATGTGCACTGCCTTGTACATGATGGTGCTGTACGATCGAGCCCGTGTAGACCCCACCACGAAAACTTCGGACGAAATCTCCATCATATGTTTGTTCCGGCTTATTCTGCAAGTCAATCCTTTGTTTTTGTTTTGAGTTGTGGTATTCGAGTTGCTTCGAAGTCAAATGTTGATTCCATACCTTCCCCAGATGGTGTTCTCTTACTCTGATGTGAATACTAATCCTTCTCGACCATCGAGTTTGTCATGTCAATCCTTTTCAACCGGTGTGTTTCTCTTCTAGTGGACCCGATCACTTCAACATTCGCAAGATCAATTATCAATTCTTTTCAACGGTGTTTGTTTCATCCGTCTCCAAGTTGCTTTTGTTTTTCCCGCCCACCCACCCTTTTCCTGCAAGAACTCAGATTTCTGAATCAAGTATCCATTTTATTCATGTGAAGTCTCTTCATTCTTTTCTTTCAATATTCTTATCTGGTGATTCTCATGAAGATTCTAACGGAGCTTCAAGTTCGTCATTCTTCATTCTTTTCATCTCCGGTGGTTTCAAGTCAAGCTTTGTTGACCTTACCCTTTTCCTCATTTCAATGCCTTCTCATACCGGTGTACTTCATAATAATTCACTTCTCGCTATTCATTTATTCCGGCATGCTCAAATTTTCTCAAAAGGCTCGTCTTGTCATTCAAGATCCGTTCAACCTATTTCGAGGTGTTATCTCATTCAAGACGTTTAATTCAACCGGTGCATTCTCTCTTTTAAATCATTTCAACGGTGTTTCTTTTGAGTGGGCCCTAACCCACAGGTCTTTTTCCAGGATCTTACCTGACTCTTCTTATTTTCCCGGAGCTATCCTCAAATTTCTTTTTGAAGTTTGACGTAAGAATGATTGTCATCAGTCTTATGTTTTCCTCCAAGATCTTCCAAATTCTTTCCATCGTTGGCTCAACCTTTCCATCCTTCATTCCAGAGTGTCTAAATAATTCAAGGTAGTGTTTCTCGTTGTCTTTCTCATCATTTGAAGACCGAAAAAGAGATTTTCCTCCATATCTTATCCGTTCTCTCAAAGATTCGTCATTCTACCTTGTTGCCATCCTCTCATAATTATTTTTGATCATGAGAATTCTTTTCACCTATCCGGAGCAATTTAGGAGTCTTTTCAGTTTGATCCTCTGGAGGCCATCATATCAGATTTATTAATTCTCAGCTTTCAGTTATCATTCTCCTATCTTGCTGGTGCATCGATCAATTATCCTCTAATCAGTTCTTGATCTCTTCATTCTCATGTAACTAAATCCCCTCAAGCTTCTTCGTTCATTTGCGAATCCTTCCCAGTGTTCTTCATGTTTTATCCGTTCTTTTTCAATTCTTACGGTGGTTCTTTCAAGATCTCTCGTCCTTGTTTATCATAGCAATTTATTTCATTGTCAATCCTACCGGTGGTTCATTGAAGACGTTCTCAAATTTATGATATCTCTCTCTTAATCCTTTCTACGAGAATAAGTAATATGCCGAATCCATTGATTGTCATCAATTTAATTGGTGAAGGATAAGCATAATGTAATTCTAGTTCTTGTTCTATCCAAGTGGTTAATTCCCTATTCCGGAGGCTCATCAAATTCTTGTTTCCATTTGTTCATCTTTCTTTACTGGAGTGCCAAGTTTTCTCTTTATCTCGTTGCTAAGCTTCATCTAATCATTGCAAGGCTTCAACCTTACCCTTCTCATCTTCCTTTCCATTTGGTCATTCTTTTGTTACCGGAGTTCTTCACGAAGATTCTACATGAGGGTTCATCAAGGATTCTATTCCTTCCCGAAGTGTTCATCGAGATTCTTTTCTAAGAAACTCAAGCATTCTTCATCTTGCTATCCGGAGTGCAATTCTTCCTTCCATCATTGGAGGTGGTATTATGTCATTCTTGATAATTTGAGTTCATGTTTTCTTGATTCACATGTTGTCAAGAATAAGATATTTTAAATCCATCAATCTCGTCATTGGAGTTATCTTGGGTTATGTTTCATCTCAAGCCTTCCCTAAGGATGGTTGTTATTATGGTGCTTATATATGATCCAAGTTTTTCATTTATCCTCCCGGTGAAATAAGTTTCTCGTCTCCATGTTCTTATCAATCCAATTCTTTTCCGTAAGTGGCAGGTTGTCACCTCATAATTTGAGATGTATTCCATAAGACCATATCAAGATTATTCTTTTCGTGGTTGGTTTTCCAACAACTCCGTTCTAGCACTTGTTGTAAGCGTGCTCCCCTCAAGATCTTGTTTTATCGTCGTTCATTCCATTCCATTCTTTCTTTTGTTCCAGAGACATTGTGATGTTGCTCTCCTCAACCCATCTTCTCGGATTGTCAGGACCATGTTTTGATCGTGCTTATCCTTTTAACCGGAGTGTTGTGTCCCTTTTGCTCAAGCTCTTTCATTTTACCAAGTTTTTCATCTCTTTTAAACCGGAGTGCTGTCCAAGATCTTTCTTACCCCTTGTTTCAATTCATTCAATAGTTATGGAGGCAGTGTATTGTGGTTTCATCAAGTATCTTCTCATCTTATCAAGTTATTATTCAATCCCTTTTCTTTTCAAACGGAGTGCTACCCGAATTTTGTTTTTCCTTGATTCCCTTCCTTAACCGGAGTGTTTTTCTATATATATCTTCCCTTCAACCTCAAGGTTTCGCAATGCTCTTTGTCCCTCGTTTCTAACGGAGTGGTTTTCGACCTTGTTCACCTTCGTTGTATCCTTTTCTCGAATTTGTTCAACCTTGCAAGGTTCTTTGGTTTCACTCGTTTGTCAAAGAAGCAACTTAGTTTTACCTCTTCTCTTTCTCTTCCGTTTTCCCTCCGGTGCCATTCTAGATCTCGGGACGAGATCCTCTCGTAGTGGTGGAGTGTTGTAACGCCCCGAGACCGATGTGCCACGTGTCCTCCGCTTATTCGCTGTTGTTTGCCTTGTCATTTGCTTGCGTGTTGCGTCTTTCCATGTCATCATGTGCATTGCATCATCATGTTTTCAAAACTTGCATCCGTCCGAGTTCTCCCAGTTCCTTCCGTTGTCCGTTCTGAGCCCAGACACAGTTGCACGCGCCCGCGGCATGTCCGAAATAGTATTTTATAGGTGGCCAGAAAATGTTCTCGGAATGGGATGAAGCTTGGCGTGCGGTGTTGTTTTGTTGTTAGTAGGCCGCCTGCCAAGTTTCGTCGCATTCGGAGTCCGTTTGACGCCCCAACGGATAAATATAGAGACAATAGTAGCCGGTCAAACATCGGACGTTTTGGGCCTCCGGAAACAGTTGCCGGGCTGCACCCCTCTCCTCTCATCTCAGGCCAACCTCTCTTCACAGCCCACTAGTCCACCTATCTAACCCCCCTCCGCTCCGGGTTGTCCGATCGAGATAGAACGGCTCCGAAACGGACTAAAATCCCCCTAACCTAGCCCCCTTGTCTATATATAGACCACCCCTTCCATTTTTGTGCATCCCTAGCCCCCCATCTACCTCTAGCCGCCTCCCACCTCCATTTCCGCGCTGCACCACCCCTACCTCGCCACTTGGCACCGCCTGTGCGGCCAGCGCCGCCGCCCTCCACCACCAGGAAGCCGCCACGTCGCCCCTGGCCTCCTCCCACCTCCCGCGGCCCTACCAGGCCCGAGAGGGGCCCGCGGAGCCCATCTGCCGCGCGCGCCCGGCATCCCGCAGCCTCCTCGATCCCGACCTGGATCAAGGGAGTATGCCTCTCGTTGCACCATCTCCTCGCTGCCGGAGCCCGATCCCGAGCATGCTCGTCGCCGGCCGCCTTGAACCCAGGTCACGCCGCCGTCGCCTTTTCCTTTCCTCCCCGTCTCTCTTTCTCTCCCTAGCCCCTCTGCTCTCCTCCTTGGTCAGCGCCGCCACCATGGCGCCTAACCCTCGCCCTTGCCGGGAATGGGTCCCCGGAGCCCGATCCGGCCTCCACCGCTCCAGATCCGTCGTCCCCGTCAATCCCCTGCCTCTCGCCGCCCACCATCGCCATGGATCGCCGCTGGCGCCCCTGCCATGGCCTCGCTCGACCTCCTGTTGAGGGAGATGACGAGCGCCCGCCTCCACCTGACATGGGCCGCGTCCTGCACGAGGCCCAGCGCCAGCCCCTCCTCTCTGCTGGGCCGCCGTGCCAGATCCGGCCCAGCCCCGCAGCCCCAAGCCGGTCTCCTCCCCACCGAACCGGGCCGCGGCCATGGGTGAGCCACACCCCAGCGCCCGTCTCTGTTTTTTTCCTTCCTACTGTGGGCTTGCCCCAGATTCGGCCCGATATGTTTTTTTCTCGGGTCCTTCGAATTTCTCCAATTATCCAGAGATTGTCAGTTTTGCAGATTAGACCCTCATGCTCATGCATTTAATAACTCACTAACCCGTGCATCGGATTGAAATGTTTTATATATGAAACTTGCTCAGAATTTTGTGTAGATTAATAAGATCCAACTTTCATCCATGTTTAAAATGTTTAAAATGCTGTTTATTTAAATTTGCTTCTATGCCATGCTAAAATGATTTAATTCATAACTAATTAACCGTAACTCCGATTTTAATAAACTTCATATGTAAATGGGGTAGAATTTTGTCTAGTTTATCATGGTGACATTGTTTTGCATGTCTAACAACTCTAAAATTATGTTTAGGGCATAACAGTACCAAACCTTAAATTATGCATATGAGGATTTTCCGGAATTGTTGTTTGTTGTTTCCGGCCTCATTTAAACTTGCCTAGATAGGTAGTTTTATTATGCTTCACCTCTTGCCAGGTTAATCAACATTTAATATTGTTGGGTACATAAACGAGATTGAACTAAATAACTTGTTGTGGTGTTTTGTCAATATGCATCCCGATGCATATTGAGCTCCACTTAATTTGTAGGATTGCTTGTGCACTTTGCCATGCCATGCATACTTAAACCGGACATGCATCATACTTGATTGTGCATCATGCCATGTTTATGTGATGGTTGTTTACCATGATTGTTTGCTTCTTTCCGGTGTTGCTTCTTCGGGTTGGTTCCGTTAACGTCGAGTTTGTGAGGACCCGTTCGTCTATGTCCATTTGTCTTCTTCATGGACTCGTTCTTCTTCCTTGCGGGATCTTAGGCAAGTTGATCATACCCTCGAAATCACTACTATCTTTGCTATGCTAGTTTGCTTGCTCTTTTGCTATGCCAATGCTACGATGCCTACCACTTGCTTGTCAGCCTCCCAAATTGCCATGTTCAGCCTCTAACCCACCATTGTCCTAGCAAACCGTTGTTTGGCTATGTTACCGCTTTGCTCAGCCCCTCTTATAGCGTTGTTAGTTGCAGGTGAAGATTGAAGTTTGTTCCTTGTTGGAACATGGAGATGTCGTTCCTTGTTGGGACATGTTTACTTGTTGGGATATCACTATATATATTATTTAATTAATGCATCTATATACTTGGTAAAGCGTGGAAGGCTCGGCCTTATGCCTGGTGTTTTGTTCCACTCTTGCCGCCCTAGTTTCCGTCATATCGGTGTTATGTTCCCGGATTTTGCATCCCTTACGCGGTTGGGCTATAATGGGAACCCCTTGACAGTTCGCCTTAAGTAAAGCTCTTCCAGCAATGCCCAACATTGGTTTTACCATTTGCCAGCTAGCCTTTTCTTTTCCTTGGGAGTCGTGCTCCTGAGGGTCATCTTTATTTTAACCCCCCGGGGCCAGTGCTCCTCTGAGTGTTGGTCCAACTTGTCAGCCGCCGGTCGCTACCAGGGGCAACTCTGGGCTGGCCTACCGGAAGTTTAGACAATCCGGTGTGCCCTGAGAAAGAGATATGTGCAGCTCCTATCGGGATTTGTCGGCACATTCGGGCGGTGTTGCTGGTTTAGTTTTACCCTGTCGAAATGTCTTGTTGTACCGGATACCGAGTCTGATCGGAACGTCTCGGGTGGAGGTCTATTCCTTCGTTGACCGTGAGAGCTTGTGATGGGCTAAGTTGGGACACCCCTGTAGGGATTTGAAGTTTCGAAAGCCGTGCCCGCGGTTATGGGCAGATGGGAATTTTTTAACGTCCGGTTGTAGAAAACCTGAAGTTGACCTTAATTAAAATGAATCAACCGCGTGTGTAACCGTGACGGTCTCTTTCCGGCGGAGTCCGGGAAGTGAACACGGTTGTTGGAGTTATGCTTGACGTAGGTAGTCCAGGATCACTTCTTGATCATACTTTTATCGACCGCGCTTCGCCTTCTCTTCTCGCTCTCATTTGCGTATGTTAGCCACCATATATGCTAGTCGCTTGCCGCTACTCCACCTCATACCTTTACCTTACCCATAAGCTTATATAGTCTTGATCACGAGGGTGCGAGATTGCTGAGTCCCTGTGGCTCACAGATACTTCCAAAACCAGCTTGCAGGTGCCGATGAGTCTGTGCAGATGACGCAACCAAGCTCAAGAGGAGCTCGATGAAGACCTTGTCCTTCGTGTTGTTCCGTTCTAGTTGATCAGTAGTGGAGCCCAGTTGGGGTCGAACGGGGACCTTTGTCGCATTTGGGGTTCTTCTTTTATTTTGGTTCCGTAGTCGGACCATGAGTGTATTTGGATGATGTAATGGTTTATTCATGTATTTGTGTGAAGTGGCGATTGTAAGCCAACTATGTATCTCTTTCCCTTATGTATTACATGGGTTGTGTGAAGATTACCTCACTTGCGACATATGCCTTCAATGCGATTATGTCTCTAAGTCGTGCCTCGACACGTGGGAGCTATAGTCGCATCGAGGGTGTTACAAGTTGGTATCAGAGCCTTCCCTGACCTTAGGAGCCCCATTGCTTGATCGTTTTTAGCGGCCAAGTTGTGTCTAGAAAAATGTTTTGAGTCTTTAGGAATTATATATCGGAGAGTTTAGGAATTCTTTTTACTCCCCAGTCCCTTCATCGCTCTGGTAAGGCATCCTGACGTAGAGTTTTGACTCTTCTCTTCTCTATTTTCACTAAAAAAATTTAGGATCACGCGGGTATCTTGGAATCGTTCCGATGGTTTTATGATGAGAACATTGTCTTGGTGCCTCCCGTCAGGGGTTTAGTGGAAGTGTCCCGGGGAGTTGAGCTCTGAGGTGTTGTCATCATAATTTTATCGTTGCAATTCTGGAATACCTGAGTTTAGTACGCCGACATCGAAAATCTCTTTTATGCAGTTCGTTGGTGAGATAACCTCGACGCCACCTAGTACTGGGGCGGGAGTTCGGGAGTATTGCCATAACTTGTATAACGGATGCTTTTCGAAGGTTGAGGTAGATGATTTCCGAAGGTTTCTTGGTTATGTGTTGAAGGATGGATACAACTGGATGTAGGATTTGCTAGTTTGGATGAGATATTATGCTTCCCCTGTATCCCCAACACCTGATTGCATAACCGGAAAGTTTCGGGAGTTTATAAGTGGGAATTCAAGTAGCTCTTAGGATATCTTTCCGACAGATGTATGATATGAAATTGGGGTTCGACGTCTAGTGGTCCGCCTATTCACGGTCGGTTTTACAGTGGTCTCGTTGTGTCTTAATGAGTCCTTGGCTATGCCGACTCGGGGACGCTTCGTATGTCATGTGCACTGCCTTGTACATGATGGAGCTATACGATCGAGCCCGTGTAGACCCCACCATGAAAACTTCAGACGAAATCTCTATCATATGTTTGTTCCGGCTTATTCTGCAAGTCAATCCTTTGTTTTTGTTTTGAGTTGCAGTAACTATAAAAAAATGCACCAAACACGAAATTAGTTTATAAAATATTATTTATGGATTTTGAAAATCTTAAATTTTCATTGTTGCGCGCGCAATGTTTCGTTGGATTTTTACGTAATACAAATTTATATTTAATCTGACTAGAAATTTCGGGATAAAAATATTTCAGATCCCATCAAAATGTGGGAAATTATATGTAATTCTGTCTTCAACGGTTGGATGAAATTATTAATCGTTGTCCTATATAGAAAATGGGCTGTACTTTTAACAAACTGTAAATGGGCTATTGTAAATTCCATTAGAATTCAAAAATGGGCTATACATTCTTACAAAATGCAAATGGGCTATAAGTCCTCTGCCACACACTTGTGGGCCTACTAAGTGACGCGTCCCCTAAAAAAAATAAGTTGACGCGTATGCAAGGCTTTGTCAACTTATTATAGTCAAAACACGGTTCTAGCAGCAGTGGCCGTTGGATGTTCTTAGTTTCGGCCGCCCAAAAAATGATTCCTCCCCCTGACATCTGGGGTGCATTGTTTTGGAGGCTGACCTGTGGGCCTACTAAGTTGGAGTGTACCAAGGGCTTTGTCAACTTAGTCAATATAAATGATTCTAGCTTCAGTGACCGTATGATGTCCATCCAACGGTCGTAGTGCTTCTTCAACCTCTGGTCTTCTTGCTCCAGCCGCCCAAAGCAGCGCCGGTCGTGCCGCCTGCTCCTGCCTCCCGTGGCCGGCTGTGCTACCGCGGAGGCCTCACCGCCCCATACTACTCCCACCGCTGGCCAGGCCATCCCTCCACTCACCCACACCCCATGTTATTCTGCGGTGATGGCAGCCTCACACCGCAGCGGAACCAGTGAACGCTCGTACTCCTATCTGTGTGGGCATCCACTACCGTGTCTTACCTGGCTCCGTGTCGTCCCCTTCCTAGGCCTCGCCGTCGTCCACCGCCGTGGTGGTCTCGGCGCGGCATGGTCAATGTGGTCAACGACCGACTTCCATCGGAAGAGTACTATACGTGGAGAGGCTGACAGCTGGGTCCACGGCAGCTGCAAGGAAGTGCCTCCTTATTACGCGGAAAATAATTATTCCTCCACCTGACAGCGGGGACCCACCGGTCGGGCCACCAGTATTTTGCGAGAAAAATTGTTTCCCCTTGACTGCTGGGACCCACCGGACGGGCCACCGTATTTCACGAAAAAAACATTCCCCCCGCTGTCAGCTCGGACCCACCGGAAGTGCCTCCTTATTACGCACAAAAAAATGAATACTCCCCCTGCTAGCTGGGACCCACCTTGGTGGGAGGCTAACTTGTGGGCCTACTAACTTGACGGGGACGAAGGGCTTTGTCAACTTAGTCAATATGAACGATTCTGGCTCCAGTGACCGTTCGATGTCCATCCAACGGCCGTAGTGCTTCTTCAACCTCTGGTCTTCTTGCTCCAGCCGCCCAAAGCAGCGCCAGTCGTGCAGCATGCTCCTGCCTCCCATGGCCGGCTGTGCTGTCGAAGAGGCCTCACCGCCCCTACTATTCCCACCGCTGGCCAGGCCCTGCGGCGACGGCAGCCTCACACCGCAGCCGAACCAGTGAACCCTCGTACTCCTCTCCACGCGGGCTTCCACTGCCGCATCTTCCCCGGCTCCGCGTCGTCCCCTTCCTAGGCCTCGACGTCGTCCACCGCCGTGGTGCTCTCCGTGCGGCGTGGTCAACATGGTCAAGGAACGACTTCCATCGAAAGAGTACTGTACGTGGAGAGGCTGACAACGGGGTCCACGGCCACAGCCCAGTTTTTTTGTGATTTGCCAAGTAAGTTGCTTTGTCGGGCCTGTTGGGCTGCAAATCTTTCAACACGAGGAGAGCTTTCATTCGGCTGGCCGAGAAAATGGCCCATCAGTAATGAGAAATGGGCTGTACATTTTTAAAACACATGAAACCGGCAATTAGTTTCAAATATCTTTTTTTCATTTCAAGATTTTAAATTACATTAATTTTTATGCGTGGAGAATTTGTTGGATTTTATATTGATATACATTTATTTTTAAAATTAGTTTGAATGTGAGTCGAAATTTCGGGATTAAAAATAGTTCGGACCGCATCGAAATATGCAAAAATTCGTATACTTTTTTAACCGTGGCCACAATATGGGCTGTAATGCTAACAAAAAGAATATGGGCTCCAAAAGAAACCTTAAGAATTAGCAAATGGGCTGTAAATTATTAGAAATAATGGCAGATGGGTTGTATGCTATTTTCCACAGATTTGAGGCTTTCCTAAAAAAAGGATGACGCACAAGCACTGACTGTTGGATGTCCATCCAACGGCGTCGTGCTTCTTCAAACTCTGCTCTTCCTGCTCCAGCCACTCAAACAAGCGCCGGCGGGACTGCCTGCTCCCTCCTCCCCGCGGCCGGCTATGCTGCCGCGCAGGCCTCACCGCCCCACCGTACTCCCATCGCTGGCCTAGCCATCCCTCTACTCACCCACACCTGCTGTTATTCTCCGGCGACGGCAGACGAACCAGTAAACCCTCGTACAGTCGTACTCCCCTCCGCGTGGGAAACAACTGCCGAGTCTTCCCTGCCTCCGTATCGTCCGCTTCCTAGGCCTCGCCGTCGTCCTGCGCCGTGGTGCTCTCGGCACGGCGTGGTCAATGTGGTCAATGACCGACTTCCATCTGAAGAGTACTGTGCATGGAGACGCTGACAGCTGGGTCCATGGCCGCATCAAGGAAGTGCCTCCTTATTACGCGCAAAATAATTATTCCTCCACCTGACAGCGGGGACCCACCGGACGGGCCACCGTATTTCGCGAAAAAAATGTTTCCCCCCTAACTGCTGGGACCCACCAGCTACACCTTCACATGCAAGGAAGTGCGTCCGGGCAAAAAAACAAAACGATTCGCCCCCCCCCCCCCCCGACTGCTGGGACCCACCAGCTACATCTTTGCACGCAAGGAAGTGCGTGACAGTCGGGACCGACCTGGTCGAAGCGTACGTAGCGTTGTCATTCTGGTCGCGAACGTGTACGTACGTATATACTGGTGGATGTAGAGGTGCGCACCTGTCGTAGTAGAGGCGCGCACGTAGCATGTACATGTACGTACAGCGGCCAGGGTGCAAGAAAGAAAATACGGCCACGTATGTGTACATATGGGCAGGGTCTCGAACGCCTACTCGCGCATACGTACGGCGAGGGCTCGTTGACATGGCTGGGTCGGAACGGAGAAACAACATCCTCGTCGTGTTCATGGGGAGGCAACGGAATGCGTCAGGTTCATGGGGAGGCAACGGAATGCGTCGTGTTCATCGGGAGGCAACGAAACGCGTGGGAGCCAACCGGCTGGGTCGGGACGAAATGCGTGGTCGTGTTCATCAGGAGGGCTTGGACGGAACAGGCGATGGAAACGAGGCCTGGCGTACTGCAGAACGGAGGAAACGGTCTTGTGTTCGACCGGCCACGTTCAAAACGGGATCCTGTTCATCGGGAGGGGTGTGGCGTACCACAAAACGGACGAAACAGACCTCCTACGGTCGAAACAAGGGTCCTGTTGATCGGGAGGGGTGTGGCGTAGCGCAAAACGGACGAAACAGACTTGTGTTGGAGCGCTACAGTCGAAACGGGGGTCCTGTTCATTGGGAGGGGTGTGGCGTACCGCAAAACGGGACTCCACGGGATACTGTTCATCTCCACCGTCGACCTCCTCCAGCCTCCACGGGCTCCTGTTCATCCAGCCTCCATCGCACGCTACTCCACTGGCTACTGTTCAACCACCCCTCCACCGTCTACTGTTCATCCAGCCCTCCACACCACGGGGCCCTGTTCAACCACCCCTCCACGGGCACCCCTCCACCGTCTACTGTTCATCCAGCCCTCCACACCACGGGGTCCTGTTCATCCAGAGGCAACGCCACCGCTCACTGTTCATCCACCCCCCCCCGCAACGAACACTGTTCATCCTAGAGGCAGCATCGATCGGCTTCAGTTAGCAGCAGTAGTGAAGGAATCGCTTGATCGGGTTCAGTTAACAGCCATGAATCGTTCGCTCGGGTTCTGTAACGCGTAGCCTGCAGTGCAATCGCTTGGGTTCAGTTAGAGCCCAACGCCTCACTCGGGTTCAGTTAGAGCCAATGGCTCGCACACACGCGCGTACGTGTACGAGAGAAACGCGCATCGCTCGGCCCCCGACCTCCCACCGTAACCGGGAACTCCCCGAATTTTTCCTCCCCCTCTCTTCTACCATGGTTTTTTCCGTCATGGACGGCCCAAAGGATGTAATGCAGCTGCGTCTCCGGCCCGCCTAGGACGAAAAGCCCATTTTCTGTCATGATTTTTTTTCATAGAAGTAGGAGCCCACCACATCTATGATGATACCGGTTTTGTCACAATTATCATCACACAAGTGTCATATGTATGACAGAAAAAAATTCGTTCGACCCAGAATGTCACGAATGTGTCTTTTTTTGTAGTGCTAGCAATGATAATGATGTAGAGATTGAACCTGCTGTTGATCTTGATAACCCACAATCAAAGAATCAACATTATGATAAGAGAGACTTTGTTGCTAGGAAGCACGCTAAAGAAAGAGAACCATGGGTTCATAAACCCATGCCTTTTCCTCCTAAACCATCCAAGAAAAAGGATGATGAGGATTTTGAGCGCTTTGGTGAAATGATTAGACCTATCTTTTTGCGTATGCGTTTGACTGATATGCTTAAAATGAATCCTTATGGTAAATATATGAAAGATATTGTTACTAATAAAAGAAAGATACCAGAAGCTGAAATGTCCACCATGCTTGCTGATTATACTTTTAAGGGTGGAATACCAAAGAAACTTGGAGATCCAGGAGTACCAACTATACCCATGCTCCATTAAAAGAAACTATGTTAAAACTGCTTTATTTGATCTTGGAGACGGTGTTAGTGTTATGCCTCTCTCTTTATATCGAAGACTTGATTTGAATGAGTTGACACCTACTGAAATATCTTTGCAAATGGCTGATAAATCAACTGCTGTACATGTCGGTATTTGTGAGGATGTGCCTGCTGTGGTTGCAAACGTTACTATTTTAACGGACTTTGTTATTCTTGATATTCCCGAGGACGATAGTATGTCTATTATTTTTGGAAGACCCTTTTCGAATACTGAAGGGGCTGTTATTGATTGCACCAAAGGCAATGTCACTTTTCATGTTAATGGTAATGAGCATACAGTACACTTTTTGAGGAAACAACCTCAAGTCCATAGTATCAATTCTATTGGAAAATTTTCAACAATTACTATTGGAGATTTTGAATTTCCTCTTCCTACTGTCAAGAAGAAATATGATATTCTTATTGTTGGGGACATGCATATCCCCGTTGAGATAACCTAGTGTTATTCGAAAATTCTCCGGTTCCATGTTAGTCAGAATGAGTTTGTTAACAAGACCCGACCAACCTTGTTAGTGGATTCGTTTTGATGAGCATGAGATGGATGAATTTAGAAAACACAACTCTCTGTACCCTCCTTTTACTTTCTGTTATTTAGTTGAAATAAAGCAAAAATATTATATTCTGTCTGTTTTCTGAATTATCAATGCAATAAAAAATACCCCGAAAATAAAAGTTCTCCAAATGCCCTGAAATTTAAATATGATTTTTTCTGGAATATTTGAGAATATCTGGCACTGAGAACACATCAGGGGGAGCAAGCACCTGGTCACGAGGGTCCAGGGCGCGCCCTACCCCCCCTAGGCGCACCCCTGCCTCGTGGGCCCATGGTGGCTCCCCTCCACTTATTCCAACTACCACACACTCCTTCTTCCTCCCACAAACATCACTAGCCAGCTCAAACCCGAGTCCAAGCTCATTTTGCTGCCATTTTCGATCTCCTTGCTCAAAGCTCCATTCAAAAAACTACTTTGGGGGATTGTTCTTTGGTATGTGACTCCTCCAATGGTCCAATTAGTTTTTGTTCTAGTGCTTTATTCAATGCATATTTTTTCTGCTTAGGTGACCCTGTTCTTGAGCTTGCATGTCAAATTTATATGGTCAAAAGTAGTTTTAATGCATGATATATCCTCTAGGCACTTGTGGGAGTAGTTGCTATCAATTTAGTTGAGTCTGGTTCACTTTATTTTGAAGTTACTAAAAATTTCAGAAATTTTCAGAAAAAGATGAAGAGATTTTTGAGGGGCTCATCGAGCCGAAGCTCAAAGGATAAGCAAAATGAGGAGGATAAGAGGACCAAATATAATCTCCCTCACACCGTGGAAGTTCGGCCGTGTGAATGGCCTTGTGATAATTTCTTGAGAGCAACCAGGATTTATGATGATTTATATGAATTGGCTGAGAATGCAGGCCTCACCGCCTTCCTCCATGACCAACGCAAACAGTATCTCTTACTCACCAATATCTTTGTGCAAAACTTTCATTTCGATGCTAGGAGCTCACCACCTACGGTGGAATTTTATTTATATGATGAGCATAAGGAGATGTCACTTCGTGATTTTTGTCGGGTTTGTTTGATACCTTTTGAGGGCAGTGTAGAGGAACCACATCGTGACGATGTGGATGGGTTTATTGATACCATTGATGTAGGGGAAACGAGGAAGGTTTCCGACGCACGAATTATTAGCATACATTTTCCTGTTTTACATTACTTTGCAATATTTGCTAGTAGATGCTTAATTTGTCGTGGAAACTATGGCAACCTTAGTGCCCCTAATATTGTTATTTTGTGCCATGCCTTGTTCCGTGATGACACATTTAGTATGGGCGCTATTGTTGCAAAGCGGTTAAATCTTAACCGTACTAAGGGCCCCGTCCTTGGAGGCATCTTCGCCTCACGCCTCGCTGCACACTTTAACTTACCTATTAGGCATTATGAGAAGGAAGAGAAGTTGTTGCCTCCTTCTTATCTTGATTGTAAGAGTATGGTAGCACATGATTTTATTATTAAGAATAGGGAAAAGGCGCTTAAGTACAAATTAATATTTGGTAAAAATCATCCTGAGACTATTACCTTGCCTGCTCCTTCCTTGTTTGATTTATCTACAGGCAAGTACCTTGTTCCGTTGGAGGCCATTCACGCCTACCGTAACCCTACATCTGCTACAGAGCCAGAGCCGGAACCACAATTTGATCCTCCACGACAATCTGATTACCAGTGGGATCCGGAGGTGATTGCCAACCAGTGGTAATCCGAGGCTTCTTCATAGTACGACTCCAACTATTACTTTGGATATCCGCCAGGCCAGCCGTGGCCATAGACCAACTTAGGCCAAAATTCTAAGCTTGGGGGAGTACGTATTTCTCATCGACATTACATTTATGTCACACACTCATGCTAGGTGTCGGTGCTCATACTTTTTCATTGTATCATCCATGCTAGTTTATTTTCCTTTTTATGCTTTCTTCTTGTGTGTTTAATAAATAAACCTTAATAATAAAAAAAATAAAAAAATTTACTTGTAGCTTTCTCGTTCTTCTTTTGCTTGTTGGGAGCTTTCCCGTGTAAATAGTTTTATTTCTTTTCTTGTTCTCTGGGGGTCGAGAGGGGAAGACCATAATGAAAATGTTGAGTGGCTCTTATATGCATTATTGTTGATCTAACAAAGAGCCCATATTACCTTGTCTTCTCTCTTGAATTGAATGCTTGCAGATTCCAGCTTAGTCCAATGCACATGCACTATTATTATTATCCACACTATTCGGTCGTGCAAGTGAAAGGAAATAATGATGATTATATGATGAACTTATTGAGATGAGAAAAGCTGGTATGAACTCGACCTCTCTTGTTTTTGTAAATATGATCAGTCCATCATTCCTGATTCATCCTATTATGAATAAACATGTTTGCAATGACAATTAGAGATTAGAGTTGCTTATGCCATGCTTAATTAGCTAGGATCTTATAATGGTTTACCTTGCGTGCCAACATGCTATTAAAATGGTTGTGATGTGGTATGATGGGGTGGTATCCTCTTTTGAACGATTCGAGTGGCTTGACTTGGCACATGTTCACGCATGTAGTTGAAACAAAATCAACATAGCCTCTACGATATTTATGTTCATGGTGCATTATATCCTACTCATGCTTGCATTCGGTGTTGATTAATTTTAATGCATGTTCATGACTGTTGTCGCTCTCTAGCTGGTCGCTTCCCAGTCTTTTGCTAGCCTTCACTTGTACTAAGCGGGAATACTGCTTGTGCATCCAATTCCATAAACCCCAAAGTTGTTCCATATGAGTCCACAATACCTACCTATATACGGTATCTACCTGCCATTCCAAGTAAATTTGTATGTGCCAAACTCTAAACCTTCAAATAAACATTCTGTTTTGTATGCCCGAATAGCTCATGTATCAACTAGGGCTGTCCATATCTTCCATGTTAGGCGGGTTATTCTCAAGAGGAGTGGACTCCGCTCCTCACTCACGAGAAAGTGGCTGGTCACCGAGATGCCCAGTCCCATGCTTTATGCAAATCAAATCAAAATTATTGCAAACAAAACTCCCCCGGGACTGTTGTTAGTTGGAGGCACTCGTTTTTTCGAGCAAGCCATGGATTGATGCTTGTTGGTGGAGGGGGGGGGGTATAAACTTTACCATTCTGTTTGGGAACCACTTATAATGTGTGTAGCATGGAAGATATTGCCATCTCTTGGTTGTTATGTTGACAATGAAAGTATACCGCTCAAAATATTATTCCTATCTATTTCAAAACCGAGCTCTGGCACCTCTACAAATACCTGATTCTCTCTGCGAAGGGCCTATCTATTTACTTTTATGTTGAGTCATCACCCTCTTATTAAAAAGCACCAGTTGGAGAGCACCGCTGTCATTTGCATTCATTACTGTTACTTTACATTGAGTATGACTTGACTGGATCTCTTTAACCATAAATTACAATGTCTAGTCAGTCCTTGATCTTTAAAGTTGCTCTGCATTTATGTTTTGCAGTCTCAGAAAGGGCTAGCGAGATACCATCTTGTTATATCATATCATGATTGTTTTGAGAAAGTGTTGTCAGTCGAGATTTATTATTATTGCTTGCTAGTTGATTATGTCATTGATATGAGTAAACATGAGACCTAAATGTTATTGTGAATATGGTTAGTTCATAATATTTGCTGAAAACTTGAATGCAGGCTTTACATATTTACAACAACAAGAGCAAACAGAGTTTGTAAAAGTTTTTCTTTATCACTTTCAGTTTATCAGCTGAATTGCTTGAGGACGAGCAAAGGTTTAAGCTTGGGGGAGTTGATACGTCTCCGTCGTATGTACTTTTCCAAACACTTTTGCCCTTGTTTTGGACTCTAACTTGCATGGTTTGAATAGAACTAACCCGGACTGACGCTGTTTTCAGCAGAATTGCCATGGTGTTATTTTTGTGCAGAAATAAAAGTTCTCGGAATGACCTGAAAATCAACGAAAAATTATTTTGGAATATATAAAAAATACTGGAAGGAAGATCCACGTCAGGGGGCCTCCACCTGTCCACGAGGGTGGGGGCGCGCCCTACCCCCCTGGGCGCACCCCCCTGACGCTCCACCGCCCTCAACCTTGACTCCATATATTCACTTTCGGGGAGAAAAAACTAGAGAGAAGGATTCATCGCGTTTTACGATACGGAGCCGCCGCCAAGCCCTAAACTCTCTTGGGAGGGCTGATCTGGAGTTCGTTCGGGGCTCCGGAGAGGGGAATCCGTCGCCATCGTCATCATCAACCTTCCTCCATCACCAATTTCATGATGCTCACCGCCGTGCGTGAGTAATTCCAACGTAGGCTTGCTGGACGGTGATGGGTTGGATGAGATTTATCATGTAATCGAGTTAGTTTTGTTAGGGTTTGATCCCTAGTATCCACTATGTTCTGAGATTGATGTTGCTATGACTTTGCTATGCTTAATGCTTGTCACTAGGGCCCGAGTGCCATGATTTCAGATCTGAACCTATTATGTTTTCATCAATATATGAGAGTTCTTGATCCTATCTTGCAAGTCTATAGTCACCTACTATGTGTTATGATCCGGCAACCCCGAAGTGACAATAATCAGGACCACTCCCGGTGATGACCGTAGTTTGAGGGGTTCATGTATTCACTATGTGTTAATGCTTTGGTCCGGTACTCTATTAAAAGGAGGCCTTAATATCCCTTAGTTTCCGCTAGGACCCCGCTGCCACGGGAGGGTAGGACAAAAGATGCCATGCAAGTTCTTTTCCATAAGCACATATGACTATATTCGGAATACATGCCTACATAACATTGATGAATTGGAGCTAGTTCTGTGTCACCCTAGGTTATGACTGTTACATGATTGATCGCATCCGGCGTAATTCTCTATCACCGATCCATTGCCTACGAGCTTTCCATATATTGTTCTTCGCTTATTTACTTTTCCGTTGCTATTGTTACAATCCCTACAAAACGCCAAAAATATTACCTTTGCTACCGTTACCACTACTATCATATTACTTTGCTACTAAATACTTTGCTGCAGATATTAAGTTTCCAAGTGTGATTGAATTGACAACTCAGCTGCTAATACTTGAGAATATTCTTTGGCTCCCCTTGTGTCGAATCAATAAATTTGGGTTGAATACTCTACCCTCGAAAACTATCGCGACCCCCTATACTTGTGGGTTATCAGTGCTTTGTAGTGGGTTCGATCTTACGGTGCTTGATCCCAGTGACTAAAGGGAACCGCCACGTATGTATTGTTGCTACTAAGGATAAAATGATGGGGTCTATCTCTACATAGATAGATCTTGTCTACATTATGTCATCGTTCTTATTGCATTACTCCGTTTCTCCATGAACTTAATACACTAGATGCATGCTGGATAAGGGTCGATGTGTGGAGTAATAGTAGTAGATGTAGGCAGGAGTCGGTCTACTAATCTTGGACGTGATGCCTATATAATGATCATTGCCTGGATATCGTCATGAATATTTGAAGTTCTATCAATTGCCCAACAGTAATTTGTTCGCCCACCACTTTGCTATTTTTCTCGAGTGAAACCTACAGCCCCTGGGTCTCTTTATCATATTATTTGCCTTTGTGATCTACTTTTATTTGCTTTTATTTTCAGATATATTAATCCAAAAATACCTTGCTGCAATTTATTCTTAATTATTTTATTTGGCGTTCGATCTTTCAATCTACTACAATTTATCTCACGTCCGCACCAATTTCAGGCACCGTTACCCGAAAGGGATTGACAACCCCTTTAACACGACAGGTTGCGAGGATTTGTTATCTATGTGCAAGGGCTGTTTACGTTGTGTTGCTTGGTTCTCCTACTGGTTCGATAACCTTGGTTTCATATCTGAGTCAAATACCTACCGCCGTTGTGGTGCATCATCCCTTCCTCTTTGGGGAAATACCGACGTAGCTTCAAGAGACATCAAGGGGTTGTTTATGTTGTGTTGCTTGATTCTCCTACTAGTTCGATAAACTTGGCTTCATATTTGGGGGAAATACCTACCACCGCTGTGCTGCATCATCCCTTCCTCTTTGGGGAAATACTGACGTAGCTTCAAGCGACATCAAAAGGAATTTCTGGCGCCGTTGCCGGGGAGGATCTTTAACATATACCAGGTTCCTAATCACAAATCTCATCTCCTTGCAATTTACATTATTTGCCATTTGCCTCTTGTTTTCCTCTCCCCCACTTGATAAAAATTTGCCGTTTTATTCGCCCCTCTTTTCCATTAGCCGTTTTCTTGCCGGATCTGTTTTTGAGTGCAATCTTATTGTGTCGTCATCATGACTCAAGAGGACACCAAATTATGTGATTTCTCAAATACCAACAACAATGATTTTATCGACACTCCACTTGCTCCTCCCGCCACTAGTGCGGAGACTTGTGATATTAATACTGCTTGGCTGAATCTTGTTATGAAAGACCAATTTTACGGTACTCCTAATGAGGATGCCGTGTCCCATCTTAATACCTCCGTGGAATTACGCGATATGCAAAAGAAAAAATATGTGGACAATGATGTGGTCAAGATAAAATTATTTCCGTTTTCTTTGCGTTATTCTGCAAAAATTTGGCTCTCTTCTTTGCATCGCAATAGTATTGATTCTTGGAATAAGTGCAAAGATGCTTTTATCACTAAGTATTTTCGCCCGCAAAAATTATTTCCCTTAGAACCCAGATCATGAATTTCAAGCAACTTGAACATGAGAATGTTGCACAATCTTGGGAAAGGATGAAGATGATGCTAAGGAATTGCCCAACTCATGGGTTAAATCTTTGGATGGTCATAGAAAATTTTTATGCGGGGTTGAATTTTTTCTCTCGTAATCTTTTAGATTCCGCCGCGGGTGGTACTTTTATGGAAACTACTTTGGATGAAGCCACCAAATTTCTTGATAATATTATGGCAAATTATTCGCAATGGCATACCGAAAGAGCTCCTACTAGTAAAAAAGTTAATTTGGTTGAAGAAAATTTCTTCTTTGAGTGAAAAAGTTGATGCTCTTGTGAAATTGGTTGCTAGTAGAAGTTCTCCTATTGATCTTAATGATATTCCTTTGTCTACTTTGATTGAGAAAAATAGTGATGCCATAGATGTGAATTTTATCTCTCGAAATAATTTCAACAGCAATGCTTATAGAGGTAATTTTAATCCAAGGCCTTTTCCTAGTAATTCCTCTAATAATTATGGTAATTCCTATGGATATCAATCTTATAATAATAATAGGAACACCTCTGATCTTGAGAATAATATTAAAGAATTTATCAATACACAAAAAGTTTTCAACACTTCAATAGAAGAAAAGTTGAGTAAGATTGATGATTTGTCTAGAAGTGTTGATAGAATTGCTCATGATGTGGAAAATCTCAAGATGAAATTTTTTGTGCCTAAGGATGATGAATCAATTAAAGCTCTTTATGTTTCTATGGATGAAAGCAAGAAAAGAACTGCTATGCCTAGAGCTAAAAGAGAATTTTTGGAAAAAGCATTTTCTAGTGTTTTCTTTCGCAAAAGTGATGAAGATCTTACAATGATTGGTGTTTCTTCTATTGATTCCTTGTTTAGTAAAGTTAATATTGATGAAAAAGGGACTGAAGAAGAGTCAACTTTAGGTAGAAGGCGTCCCAATGATTTGGAGGGTGAAATCTTGTTGAGAAAATTAATAAAAGTGGGTTTGTAGAGGTCAAAACTTTAGCTAGTGATGTGCCCACTCTTTTGGATTACAAAGACTTTAATTATGATAGTTGTTCTTTGATTGATTGTATTTCATTGATGCAATCCATGATAAATTCACCCCATGCTTATGAACAAAATAAATCTTTTACTAAACATATTGTTGATGCTATGATGAAAGCTTTTGAAGAAAAGTTGGAATTAGAAGTTTCAATTCCTAGAAAATTGCATGATGAGTGGGAACCTACTATTAAAGTCAAGATTAAAAATTATGAGTGTTTTGCTTTGTCTGATTTGGGTGCTAGTTTTTCCACTATTCCGAAATCTTTATGTAATGTGCTTAGTCTTACCGATCTTGAATCATGTTCTTTGAATTTGCACTTAGCGGATTCTACTATTAAAAAGCCTATGGGAAGAATTAATGATGTTCTTATTCTTGCAAATAGAAATTATGTGCCCTTAGATTTTTATTGTTCTTGATATTTATTGCAATCCATCTTGTCCAATTATTCTTGGTAGACCATTTTTACGCACTATTGGTGTCATGATTGATATGGAAGAAGGCAATATTAAGTTCCAATTTCCTTTGAGGAAGGGTATGAAACACTTTCCTAGAACAATAATTAGGCCACCATATGAATCAATCATGAGGGCATCTTATGGATCTCGAACCAAAGATGACAAAACTTAGATCCTTGCTTTATGCCTAGCTGAGGGCATAAAACAATAGCGCTTGTTGGGAGGCAACCCAATGAATAAAATTTATTTTTCATTTTTGCTTCCTGTTTTTTAGTGTTATCACAATTATGATACTGTTATGATTGTGTTTTTTATGTTTTAATTAGTGTTTGTGCCAAGTAAATCCTTTAGGATCTTCTTGGATGATAGTTGTTTTATCTTGCTGAAAAACAGAAACTTTTATGCTCACGAAAATAATTCTAATTTTTTACCGGAGAGTGATAAAATACCCATTCCACTTGCACTATATCAATATACAAATTTCTCAGGTCGTCCTAATTCTTCAAAATTTTTGGAGTTGCAGAAGTATTCGAAATAGTCATATTCCTACACACTGTTCTGTTTTTACATATCCTGTTTTCTTTGTGTTGTGTGCTTATTTTGATGGCTCTATGGTTTTCTTTGATGAGTTCTTGCCATATAAAAGTTGGAATACAATAGATATAATGCAAGAACAGAATATGAATTGGTTTAATACAGCACATATAGTAGTGATTTATTATTCTTATACTAACGGATCTCACGAAGATTTTGTTGAGTTTTGTGTGATTGAAGTTTTCAAGTTTTGGGTTATCTTACGATGGATGAAGGAATAAGGAGTAGAAGAGCCTAAGCTTGGGGATGCCCCTTCATCCCAAGCTATTATCCAAAAATGAGCAACCAACTAAGCTTGGGGATGCCCCCGAGTGGCATCCCCTCTTTCTTCTAAGGACCATCGGTATTTTACTCGAAACTATATTTTTATTCGTCACATACTATGTGTTTTGATTGGAACGTATTGTATGATATGAGTCTTTGCTTGTTTTATTTTGTGTTTTAAGTCTTGATCCCTTTCTGGACACACCTATTTGAGAGAGCCAAAATTATGTCATGACTTGTTAGAATTGCTCTCTATGCTCCACTTAAATTTTTTATGAGCTATGGATTTGCTCTAGTGCTTCACTTATATCTTTTTGAGCACGGTGTGCTTTAATATTTTGATGAAATGCTCTCTTTCTTCACTTATATTTATTTGAGAGTTAGTAAAATTTTCAAGAAATTCTCTCTTTCTTCACTTAAATTAATTTGAGAGAAATAAATATTATGCTCATGATCTTCACTTATATTTGTTTAAGCTTGTCAAAAGTAACATATGAAAATTAGCCCCAAAGTGATAGATATCTAAGAAGGATATAATAAAAACTTTCATGAAGATCACTGGACAAAATAAACTTGATTCTTAGTAATAGTTTTGAGATATGATGATGATGTGATATGTGAGTCATCTTGATGAGTAATTATGCTTTAGTAAGAATATTGGTGTTAAGGTTTGTGATTCCCTATGTGTCGGTGTCAAAACCGGCGGATCTCGGGTAGGGGGTCCCGAACTGTGCTTCTAAGGCGGATGGTAACAGGAGGCAGGGGACACGATGTTTACCTAGGTTTGGGCCCTCTTGATGGAGGTAATACCCTATGTCCTGCTTGATCGTTCTTGATGATATGAGTATTAAAAGAGTTGATCCACCACGAGATCAGAGAGGCTAAACCCTAGAAGCTAGACTATGGTATGATTGTATGTTGTTGTACCTCTATCGACTAGCCTGGCCCTATTTTATATAATGCACCATAGGCCTAGGATAACAAGAGTCCTAGCTGGATACGCTGGTGGGGGAGGAGTCCTTGTCTTGACCACCAAGTCTTGCGGAATCTTCCTTGTATGCGGTAGCTATTCGAACTGGCCCATGAGTATACGGCCATGGGGGTCCTCGGCCCAATCTAACTGACCGGGAGACGACGTGGTGAGTACCCCCTAGTCCAGGACACCGTCACTATGCAAGCACAAAAGCCAATAGTTATGAAATGAAATTATATCCTACTTATGGTGCATTGTTCAGTTTTAGTTATGCTTAATGCTCGCTTATGAGATTATTCATTTCTTAGTTGGTCGCTTCCCAATCTTTTGCTAGCCTTCATTTTGAACTAAGTATGATCACTACTTGTGCATCCAAAAACCTTTAAACTAGTTTTGCCACATGAGTCCACTTTATCTATCTATATGCGGTATTCTTTTTACGTTATAAACAAATTTGCATGTGCCATCTCTAAATTTCAAAAATAAACTTCTATTTTATGTGTTTGTTTCGCTCGCGGAGCGGTGAGGGGTGGCTAATATTTTCCATGCTAGATGTGTTATTCTCAAGATGAGTGTTTATTCACTTGTCATTGCACGAGAGTAAGGCAAAGGTATTAGGGATGCCCAGTCTCGAAATGCAAAAAAATGAATTTACTTTATGTTGTCAAATAATAAATTCCATGGAAAGTGTTGGTATGAATGGCAACCGTGGATACAACTAGCCATGGAAAGTGAAAGTATGGTGGAAAAAGGAATAAACTTTATTTTCTGCTTGGGAACCGCCTATGATATATCTAAGCATTGAATGTATTGGGAAATCTATGTCGCTTTCGTTGGCGGGATGGATAAACCTCCCAAAATGTTTTTATCTCTAAGTTTTTTCACTTTGAGCTCTGGCACCTCTACAAATCCCTACTTCCCTCAGCGAAGGGCCTTTCTTTTACTTTATGAAATTTTTATTTTGACTTTGAGTCTCCGTCTTCTCTTATAAAAGAACCAACAAGGAGGCAATATGATCGTACTTGAGTATTGGGTGTAGCTAATATGCGAGTGTGCTTCATGAATGGATCAATGGTTGAGCATCATGGGCTAGGGCTAACTTATTTTAGCATTGATATTTTGAAAGACATGGTTGCTTGTTGATATGCTTGAGTATTTAAATTATCATGTCAAAACTAGACAATTGCTTTGAACAATATAAAAATCCAAATGTCCATGCTATAAAGAGAAAATATGATATGACATGTTAGGCAGCATTCCACATCAAAAATTCTGTTTTTTATCACTTCCCTACTCGAGGACGAGTAGGAGTTAAGATAGGGGATGCTGATACGTCTCCGGCGTATCTATAATTTTTGATTGTTCCATGCTATTATATTATCAATCTTGGATGTTTTATAATCATTTTATAGTCATTATCTATCTTTTTTGGTACTAACCTATTGACATGGTGCCAAGTGCCAGTTCCTGTTTTTTTCCATGTTTTTTACATCGTAGAAAATCAATATCAAACGGAGTCCAAATGCCACGAAACTTTTCGGAGAAATTTTATGGGCCAAAAGGAAAACAATGGGCCCTGGCTGCGCCTGGGGGGGGGTGCCCCGAGGGAGGCACAACCCACCAGGGCGTGCCCTGGTGGGTTGTGCCCACCTCGGGTGCCCCCCGGACCACTTCTTTGCTCTATAAATACCGCAACATTTCCAGAACCCTAGGGGAGTCGATGAAATATTCATCCAGCCACTCCAGAGTCCGGAACCACCAGATCCAATCTAGACACCATCTCGGATGGGGTTCACCACCTCCATTGGTGCCTCTCCGATGATGCGTGAGTAGTTATTTGTAGACCTTCGGGTCCGTAGTTAGTAGCTAGATGGCTTCATCTCTCTCTCTTGATTCTCAATACAATGGTATCTTGGAGACCATATGATGTAACTCTTTTGCGGTGTGTTTGTTGGGATCAAGGAACTTTGAGTTTATGATCAGATCTATCTTTTTATATCCATGAAAGTGTTTGAGTTTCTTTGATCTCTTTTATGCATAATCTCTTATAGCTTCGTATTTCTTCTCCGATATTTGGGTTTTGTTTGGCCAACTTGATCTATTTATCTTGCAATGGGAAGAGGTGCTTTTTAGTGGATTTGATCTTACGGTGCTTGATCCTAGTGACTGAAAAGGAACCGACACGTATGTATCGTTGCTACTAAGGATAAAAAGATGGGGTCTATCTCTACATAGATAGATCTTGTCTACATCATGTCATCGTTCTTATTGCATTGCTCCATTTCTCCATGAACTTAATACACTAGATGCGTGCTGGATAGTGGTCGATGTGTGGAGTAATAGTAGTATATGCAGGTAGGAGTCGGTCTACTAATCTTGGACGTGATGCCTATATAATGATCATTGCCTGGTATCGTCATGAATATTTGAAGTTCTATCAATTGCCCAACAGTAATTTGTTCAGCCACCGTTTGCTATTTTTCTCGAGAGAAGTGCTACCTCTTGAGCATGCGTTGGTTTTCCCTTGAAGAGGAAAGGGTGATACAACAAAGTAGCGTAAGTATTTCCCTTAAATTTTGAGAACCAAGGTATCAATCCAGTAGGAGACTACACGCAAGTCACCTACTACCTGCACAAACAAACAAGAACCTCGCAAGCAACACGATAAAGGGGTTGTCAATCCCTTCATGGCCACTTACGAAAGTGAGATCTGATAGAGATAATAAGATAAATATTTTTGGTATTTTTGTTGTATAGATCAAAAAGTAAAGATTGCAAAATATATAGTAAACTAGAATTGTAGATCGAAAACTTATATGATATAAAGTAGACCCGGGGGCCATAGGTTTCACTAGTAGGTTCTCTCAAGATAGCATATATTACGGTGGGTGAACAAATTACTGTCGAGCAATTGATAGAAAAGCGCATAGTTATGATGATATATAGGCATGATCATGAACATAGGCATCACGTCCGTGTCAAGTAGACTGAAACGATTCTGCATCTACTACTATTACTCCACACATCGACCGCTATCCAGCATGCATCTAGAGTATTAAGTTCAAAAGAACAGAGTAACGCATTAGGCAAGATGACATGATGTAGAGGGATAAACTCAAGAAATATGATATAATCCCCATCTTTTTATCCTCGATGGCAAGAATACAATACATGCCTTGCTTCCCGTGCTGTCACTTGGAAAGGACACCGCAAGATTGAACCCAAAGCTAAGCACTTCTCCCATTGCAAGAAAGATCAATCTAGTAGGCCAAACCATACTGATAATTCGAAGAGACTTGCGAAGATATCAAATCATGCATATAAGAATTTAGAGAAGAATCAAATATTGTTCATAGATAATCTTAATTATAAACCCACAATTCATCGGATCTCGGCAAACACACAACAAAAAGAGTTACATCGAATAGATCTCCAAGAACATTGAGGAGAACTTTGTATTGAGATCAAAAGAGAGAGAAGAAGCCATCTAGCTAATAACAATGGACTCGGAGGTCTATGGTAAACTACTCACACATCATCAGAGAGGCTATGTCGTTGATGTAGAAGCCCTCCGTGATCGAATCCCCCTCCGGCAGATCGCCGGAAAAGGTGCCCGGATGGGATCTCACGGGTACAGAAGGTTGCGGTGGTGGAAAAGTGGTTTCGTGGCTCCCTAGATGTTTTCAAGGTATAAGTGTATATATAGGCCAAAGAAGTAGGTCGGTGGAGCTACAAGGGGCCCACGAGGGTGGGGGCGCACCTAGCCCACTTGGGCGCGCCACCCTACCTCGTGGCCGCCTCGCTGCTTCCTTGATGTCCACTCCAAGTCTCCTGGATTGCGTTTGTTCCAAAAAATATCCTCGCGAAGGTTTCATTCTGTTTGGATTTCTTTTGATATTCCTTTTCTGCGAAACACTAGAATAGGCAAAAAAACAATTTGCACTGGGCCTTCGGTTAATAGGTTAGTCCCAAAAATAATATAACAGTGCATAATAAAGCCCATAAACATCCAAAACAAATAATATAATAGCATGGAACAATCAAAAATTATAGATACGTTGGAGACGTATCAAGAAGCCACTAGTGAAAACTACGGCCCCCGGGTCTCTTTCTCATATTATTTGCCTTTGCGATCTATTTTCCTTTGCGTTTATTTTCAGATCTACTAAACCAAAAACCCAGAAATATTTTTCTGCAATTTATTCTTATTTATTTATTTGGCATTCGATCTATCAATCTACTATAAATTTACCTGACGTCTGTTTGCCTATCTTGAGGTGCCATACCCCGAAAGGGATTGACAACCCCTTTAACACACCGGGTTGCGAGGATTTTTTATCTGTGTGTGCAGGGGATGTTTAGGTTGTGTTGCTTAGTTCTCCTACTGGTTCGATAACCTTGGTTTCATATCTGAGGGAAATACCTACTGCCGCTGTGCTGCATCATCCCTTCCTCTTTGGGGAAATACTGACGTAGCTTCAAGCAACATCAACACTCTCCCCTCTTATTTCTATACATCTCCTAGATAGATCTTGCGTGATCGTAGGAACGTTTTGAAATATTGTGTTCCCCAACAGTGGCATCCGAGCCAGGTCTATGCGTAGATGTTATATGCATGAGTGGAACACATAGAGTTGTGGGCGATAATAGTCATACTGCTTACCACCAACGTCTTACTTTGATTCGGCGGTATTGTTGGATGAAGCAGCTTGGACCGACATTACATGACCACGCTCATGAGACTAGTTCTACCGACATGCTTCGCACACAGGTGGTTGGCGGGTGTCTGTTTCTCCAACTTTACTTGAATCGAGTTTGACTACGTCCGGTCCTTGTTGAAGGTTAAAATAGCACACTTGACGAAAAATCGTTGTGGTTTTGATGCGTAGATAAGAACGGTTCTTGCTAGAAGCCCGTAGCAGCCACGTAAAACTTGCAACAACAAAGTAGAGGACGTCTAACTTGTTTTTGCAGGGCATGTTGTGATGTGATATGGTCAAGACGTGATTAGATATAAATTGTTGTATGCGATGATCATGTTTTGTAGAAGTTATCGGCAACTGGCAGGAGCCTTATGGTTGTTGCTTTATTGTATGAAATGCAATTGCTTTACTTTATCACTAAGCGGTAGCGATAGTCGTAGAAGCAATAGTTGGCGAGACGACAATGATGCTACGATGGAGATCAAGGTGTCAACACTACAAAAAAATACACTTCCGTGATGATACGTGTTTGTCAAAGTAGGTCGCGTTTTTTGTCATGAATGTACATCCATGACAAATTTATGGCAGAATCAAGATAGTCATACCTGTGCTGTCGTAGAAGTGTTCCATGACATTACCAAAATTATCATCACGGAAGTGTCCACTTCCATGACGATAAATCGCGCGTCACAGAAGTGCTTTCGTCAAGGGTGACCGACACGTGGCATCCACCGTAACGGAACGCCATTAAGCTATCGGGTCGGGTTTTGGATCCGGTAACCCGTTAAAAGCCCCGACCAATGGGGATTTTCCACATGTAAAATCATCATTGGCTAGAGGAAACACGTGTCGGCTCATCGTTGGGACAGATGTCATCCACTCACTAGACAAAAGGCGCCTATGATACGTCGACACGTGGCACGGCCAAACAGTGGCCCATTCCTATGAAAAGGCCGGCCCGTTTGACTTGGTCAAAAGCTGGCGGGCCGGCCCATGGAAAGCCTGTTAACGGCCTGTTCGCATATAGCCCATTTACAACCCACTAACCCAAGGCCCGTTACGCCCTATCCGAATTAGGCCCAGTAGCGTCATCTAGGCCATCCAATATGATTCCAGCCCGTTTTCACTTTAGGCCCATGTATAGCCCATGACGTCTTTCGGCCCATATGAGGCCCTTTGTAACTCTTGGCCCATTAGCGACCCGTGCTGAAACTGGCCCATAATGAACAGTTACTACTTTACACCCATTAACGGCCCGTGGTGAAACTGGCCCGTAATGAATAGTGTATCACTTTATACCCATTAACGGCCCGTTATTCCGTTGGGCCATTTCCAGCCCAAGTTAACTTTCGGTCTTCTGAGGGCCCATTTATTCTAGGGCTCATTTGCAGCATTCGGTTACTTGCGGCCCGTTACTGTCATATCTGCTTGTGGGCCAAATTCAGCCCGTCATTACAGTCGGCCCGTTTGTGGACCGTTAGTCTATTGGGCCATTTTCATAGTATCACCAAATACGGCCTATTAACGGCCCATTATGGTCAGCCCATAAAACGTACGATTTCCATTGAAGGCCCGTCTACGGCCCATTAAAGGCCCGTACAAGACCCATAAATGAGTTGGCAGCCCATGGATCCTACGAGACGTAGAAGGCCCATGGATCCTACGAGACACAGAAGGCCCATGGATCCTACGAGACGTAGAAGGCCCATGGATCCGACGGCCCGTGAAGGGCCATGGTCGGGCGAGTTGGCCCCCGTTTGAACGATATAGCATATTCAAAGAATTATCCTACTCAATACTATCACCTCTAAAAAGCATACACTATACAACAAAGAGATCAAGGCATAGAAAGGTAGAATAATCCTATACTATACAATAAAGAAATTACAGCCGATTATACCCACTGGGCATTATGGTTCGGCACAGGTGATAATAAAGCATACACAAACAACAAATTACATACACTGGGCAAATACAGCTCATACATCATGGACGCGCATCAACTTAACTCCATTTGAACTATAATCTCTTCAGAAAATAGGATTGGCCGGATTCAGATAGCACAAATTTCAGTCTGCAAAATCTCAAATTCCTTCATGGTTACCTCAGTGTCTTGTTTCTTTTTTTTGACTCCTGCATCTAATACCTGCATGCCCAGTCTCAACTTGTCGATTATACGTTGACAATCATGTACACGTTGTCTTGCCACCTCTAGTTGATGCTCGAGAACATCGGCACATTCCAATTCGAATCCATAATCATTCGGTAATGGCCATGCCGCACTGCTCGCAGATCTTTGTGTTGATATCACTTCATCCTGAAATGTTTCTGTAAGTACACATGACTAGGGCAAAAATATAGTTACAACAGTGAAGCGAACAAGACTCTATTTTGTACTACATGGCAAAACAGGACTAACAATAATGTTACACGTCAGCTTAAAAAAATGTTACACGTCATGAAGCATAAGGAGGTGATATTTTAAAAATTATAAAAAAGATAGTCTGTGTAGCCAGCATATAGAAATCCCTCTTAGCTCACCAGAGGAGCATGATGTTGGGGCCCAATCGAAAACACAAACAAGTTACAAATTTAGACATCACGTTGCGTATAAGTAAGCAAGTAGTTGGCCATTCTGTGCCTCAATTAAAGTCTTAGGGAGCATAATGAACAGCAGAGGGTTTCATAAAAACATACTACAGCAGGCAAAACTACGCAATCATTAGCGTAGTATAAACTAGATTGTGAGCCTCATGCAATAATAGTTGGTTAATAGACTTCAAAGCTTCAGGCACACTTCGGTAGAGTAATTAAATGGTAAGGCCTTTAATTATGTCAACCAATAGTGATACAAGTACCAAACATCAGGCATGATTATTTGGGCATCTCATTAACCGAGGACAAATAAAGCAATTGAAAAGAGAAAATTAACTATGCCTGAAACAAACAAGGAATTGAACTGTTGAGTTGCATACAGTGACTTACCTTAGCAGGTTGAAGAGGCTCAGCGCAGCTCCTACTTCTCTTGCAAGGCTCCTTCCTAACATCTTGTACATGGAAATCCTCAATCTTATCTTCATTGCACCCCCTCTGCAAGGTGACACAAACTAGTTACTCGTCTCCTTGGAAGATAAATATGCATACTTTCCAGTCCGTGAACACAAAAGAATGAGATTATAACAAAACAACACCACATAATGAAACATGCCGCATCTCTTGCACTTGCACACAATGAAATGAGCATTTACTATGTCTGCACTATGTAAAAACTAGGCATACCTTCAAACTGGATCTCCAGGTACTCTTGGAGAGCCTACTGTAGTGTACAGCCAAACCTTTATGTCACCTATGAGTTAGACAAGGCCCCACTACAACAACCCTTAGTGTTTAAATCGTTGACAAGCTCTGTTAGAGTGTTAGGTCAAGAACAACAAGTAATCAAAGCAAACAGTCCTAGTATGGCTGGCTGATGCAAACAAGCAATTGAACAGATGTGTGAGAAAATCTTACATATCAAGAAAAGAAGCAAAGAAGGAGGCTTAAAGACCATCACTTGACTGACCAAATTTAAGGGGCATTTAAACATCATGCGCAATGTATGAACTAACATAAACATTGCATATTCCAGATTCTACAATGGAATGCACATGTATTAGGTTATGCCATGTATGATGATGCCTAAATGTACAGATAGCAGGCAAGAGTGATTCATCATTGCATGCATAATTGAATTGCAGGTTAAGTGCCAGTTCGATTCCGCCTTTTTAGGGCATATTGTCAAAATAAGCCATAAAAGATGTAAAGAAGTCATTTTTGAGTTATGGGCTTGGGCTTAACTAATTTCGCTTTGGAGGGGGGGGGGTGTTTCGGGTAGAACCTCACTAAAAATTGAAGGGAAGGGGAATAGTGAAATGACTCTGTTGTCTGCCTATATTACACTCAAAATGCAACTGCTGACGCTTGTGTCACACCTGACCCTCAAGTAAAAACAAACACGCAAGCATTCATTGCCCTGCCCGCTTGCATCTCCTCTCCCCTTTCCCTCTACCTCGATCCCCTGCCTGCAGCACTAGGGTTCCTCTAGTGAGCCGTCGCCACTGGTCCCATCTGGCCTGGTGCTCGACGATGCTATGTCCAGCTAGGCTACATGGCCGGCAGGTAGGGGCAAATCTCCCTGGCTGCTACTCCCTCTGGCGCCGCCCCTCATTCTCATGGTCTCCACCAGCTGCTCCACCGTGGTTCGTCGAACGCACTACTCCGGCGGGCGCTACGCAACTACGACTGATGCCACACTGCGGCAGAAGGGACCCTATTCCCCCTCCCCTCCTCCTAGGCCATGGCCTTGAGGTGCTATTGAAGGATGAGCTCATCCAACAAGGTGAGGATCTCCTCTGTTTTTTTGCCAAATTTTCATTCTGATCCACTATACGATGAATTGCTATGAGTTGCTTCTGCTGCTGCTATATGATGCATTGCTATGAGCTGCTCATGCTGCTGCAATATGATGAATTGCTATGAGCTGCTGCTATTGTATGATGAATTGCTATGAGCTTCTACTACTATATGATGAATTGCTATGAGCTGCTGCTGCTATATGATGAATTGCTATGAGCTGTTGCTGCTATATGATGAGTTGCTGCAAGCTGCTCCTGCTGCTGCTGCTATATGATGAATTGCTATGAGTTGCTCCTCCTGCTGGTATATAATGAATTGCTATGAGCTGCTGCTGGTATATGATGAATTGCAGACTGCTGCTGCTGTATGATGAGTTGCTATGAGATGCTGCTGCTGCTATGTGATGCTTTCAGGTGGTGCTGCTATACGATAATAACGAGCCACTTGGACCATCAAATTTCAATAAATAATTGTTCTTCATTTAAATGTGGGTCATGCGTTCTTCGTTTAAATTAGGCAATGGGATCTCTATGGAAAACATTGACCGAAGGAGATTGTGCCAAGTAGATGGTATCTTTGTATTTGCATTTTGAGCAAATAGTGATGGTCTGTTTTCCTATCATATTAATTACTGCACTGGGTTCAATTTGTGATGTTTGCAAGTCAAATTAATTTCCATATGGGCAGCAAAATGAAAAAAATATAATGCAATCTAGACTTTCCACTGATCATACCGTAGATAAGCTGAAAACGCAATGAAAAGAACTGGTTGGCTTATTACATGGAGCTTATATTCACAGGTGCTTATTTTCTTAGGATAACTCGTAATAACTGTCCCTAAGAAACTTGGCTAATAGAACTGGCATACAAATAACATGTCACGATGATTGCAATGGAGGAGTGACGTACCATAGCACACTGTATAGGCTCACCGCTGCCTCTCCCTTTTTTGCGATGTTCCATGAAATTGCCACATACATCTTGTACTTTTTCATTGTGTAACCCTATCTGCAAGTTGACACGGCTAATTTCAGACATCTCTACATGATACTAAATTGCATATCCCTTGCGCATATTTAAACCACCAATTAACGATTGTGTGCGTACCATAAACTAGCCATGACTCTGTATGCTGGACTAGTAGACACTCTAAGGGAGCCTAATGTAGTGCACTGGAATTCCTACATGCCACCTACGATTTTGTGTAATGTACCGCCCCTGTTCCTAAATATATGTCTTTGTAGAGATTCCAGTATGGACCACATACAGATGTGTATAGATGCATTTTCGAGTGTAGATTCACTCATTTTGCTGCGTATGTAGCCTATAGTGGAATCTCTAGAAAGACTTATATTTAGGAACGGAGGTACGAGGTAGTATCATGTATGACATCTACATATCTAATTTAGCAGCCAGTAGTAGAAATCATTATCTGCACATAGGGATTACTGGTCGAAAATCCTAGCAAAGCACGCTGGCAGGCACAGAACAATACAAGAGAGAGAGACGCGCTTACAAGATCATAGCAATCCCTCAGTCTAGGATCTTGATTGGCCAAGCTTTTAGGTCCAGAAGAAACATCGTCCTTGTAGTTTTTGCTAGCTACATAACAGGTAACGGCGACCGGTTAGTATATTTGAAGTACATTGGGCAGGTGATGCTGGACGGGTTTAAAGGTGACAAGTACATAGCCATGGCGGGTGCTTGGCATCTCTCCATACGGTGGGAATCAGGTTAGAAATGTCGAGGGTGATGATGCTGCGCTGGCTGTCGGGGTTTGGTAAGGAGATCTAGAACCATCGAGTAGGGTGTTTGTGGAGCGGCTCCAGTAGGGTGGACTACGGTGTGGGCGAAGGGGATCTATGGCCGTGGATGAGGGCGTAGGTGAAGCTGCTCTGGTGGTTGGGTTAAGGATGGTGTCGACGACGCAGATCTGCTGCCGTGGACGAGGCGTCAGAAGCTGCTCCGGTGGTTGGGTTAAGGATGATGTCGACGATGCGGATCTGCGGCCATGGACGGGGCATCAAAAGCTGCTCCGGTGGTTGGGTTAAGGGTGGTGTCGACGATGCGGATCTATGGCCGTGGATGGGGCGTCAGAAGCTGCTCCGGTAGGTGGGATGAGGGTGCGAGGAAGCGGATCTGAGGCCGCGGACTTGTGAGTTGGCAAAGCGGCCCCGGTAGGGTTGAGACTGGTATAGGCGAAGCTACTCCGGTAGGGTTGACGATGGTGTCGGCGAAGCGGCTCTGGTAGGGTTGAGGAAGGTGTCGGCAAAGCGGCTCCGGTAGGGTTGAGGAAGGTGTCGGCGAAGAGGATCAGAGGCCGTCGATGGGGGCGTCGGTGGGGCGGCTCCGGGAGGTGTGGACGAAGCGTCTCCGGTGGCGAGTATGAATGAGCCGCTGCAGATGCGCAGCGGTTGACGAGAGTACCGATGAAGCAGATCCGTCGCTGTGGACAAGGCCGACACTGAATGGGCTGTGGTACAGTGGTGGATGAGCAGTCTACTTGTTTCTAGGGGAGGTGGGAGGGGTAGATGCGGCCGGAGAAGCAGATCCGGCGAGGTGGACGCCGCTGGGAGTGAATGGGCTATGGTACGCCGGTGGATGAGCACTCTAGGGTTTCGAGAGGGGAGGGGAGAATGGGCGATGAAGTACAGACGGCGTGATGTAAGATGCTCTGGTGCTGTGGAGTTAGACGTTTTTGTGGGAGGGGGAGAGGAAATGGGGGTGCCGTGTAGTGGGGGAACCGGAAGTTACCAAAGCAGCCCCGACCTATCATGTAGATGAGGGCGGTATTGTAACTGTTGGTCTCCGTGCACCAAGGACAAAAGGGGGATTTCGCATGCTAAAGACTAAGGTGGCGGAAATTTGAGAAGGAGGCAGGAGATTCTGCCGCCCGCAGGATCGTTCATATCCAGTTTCAACTAATTTTGGACCGTGCTAGCAGGAAGGTCATGCTAGACTGTGTACACGGGGCACACGTCAGCAGTTAATAACTGGTGTGAAGTCCACCCGAGAAAAAAAGACAATAACTTAGGATGATGAGCCGATAACTTGGACGTTCACACGGGCATGACCAATCGTATGGGTGTAGTGGCGCATTCACAAAAAGGGGATCAAACGCTCAGCCTATGTATTTCTCGTGTAAATAGATAATTTAGTTCCATTGGTTATTTAAACAAAATGCATTGACGTGTTAGTGTAGAGGCGCAAAAAAAGAAACGGATATTGTAGTCAGCTACTTAAAAGTGTTACCTCATATGATTACATAGCCTCCATTTCATAAATTGCGTACCCGTTGAATTCATATATGAATATTACATATATTTCTTCAAAATAGAATCTTAAATCATCCAAGACTAATGAATTTGAATGCAAGAGTAACAATGGTGCATGTATGTAGGATCAAAAGTATGTCTAGAGGGGGGTGATTAGATTACGTGACCAAATAAAAATCTAGCCTTTTCCCAATTTTAGTTCTTGGCAGATTTTAGCAACTTTGGATAAGTCAAGCAATCCTAACACAATTCAAGCAAGCATGCAAAGAGTATATGAGTAGCGGAAAGTAAAGCATGCAACTTGCAAGAATGTTAAGGGAAGGGTTTGGAGAATTCAAACGCAATTAGAGACACAAATGTTTTTGTCGTGGTTCCGATAGGTGGTGCTATCGTACATCCACATTGATGGAGACTTCAACCCATGGAGGGTACGGTTGCGCGAGTCCACGGAGGGCTCCACCCACGAAGGGTCCATGAAGAAGCAACCTTGTCTATCCCATCATGGCCATCGCCCATGAAGGACTTGCCTCACTAGTGGTAGATCTTCACGAAGTAGGCGATCTCCTTGCCCTTACAAACTCCTTGGTTCAACTCCACAATCTTTGAAGGAGGCTCCCAAGTGACACCTAGCCAATCTAGGAGACACCACTCTCCAAGAAGTAACAAATGGTGTGTTGATGATGAACTCTTTGCTCTTGTGCTTCAAATGATAGTCTCCCCAACACTCGGCTCTCTCTCATGGGATATGGATTTGGTGGAAAGAAGATTTGAGTGGAAAGCAACACTGGGAAGGCTAGAGATCAAGATTCATATGGTGGGAATGGAATATCTTGGCCTCAACACATGAGTAGGTGGTTCTCTCTCAGAAAATGTGTATTGGAAGTGTAGGAATGTTCTGATGGCTCTCTCCACGAATGAAGAGTGGGTGGAGGGGTATATATAGCCTCCACACAAAAACTAACCGTTACACACAATTTCGCAATCTCGGTGAGACCGAATTGAGAAACTCGGTCGGACCGATTTAGCAAACCTAGTGACCGTTAGGATTTTCGGTGGGAATGAGATGCAACTCGGTAGGACCAATATGGTTAGGGTTAGGGCATAACGTAATCTCGGTGAGACCGATTACACAAACTCGGTGAGACCGATTTTGGTAATAAGCTAACCAGAGAGTTGGTCAGGTAAACTCGGTGGGACCAAAATGTTACAAAAGGGAAACAGAGAGTGTACATTGCAATTTCGGTGGGACCGATCGCTCATCTCGGTAGGACCGAAACGTTACGAAGGGAAACGGAGAGATTACAACCCCATCTCGATGTGACCGAGATCCCTATCGGTAAGACCGATTTGCCTGGGGCTTCTGGTAGTGGCTATGACATCTGAACTCGGTGGCGCCAGATAGAAAGAATCGGTGGGGCCGAGTTTGACTTTTGGTTTAGGTCATATGTGGATGTGGGAAGGTAGTTGAGGGTTTTGGAGCATATCACTAAGCACTATGAAGCAAGAACCTCATCAAGCAACACGTCATCCCTCCTTGATAGTATTGGCTTTTCCTATAGACTCAATGTGATCTTGGATCACTAAAATATAAAATATGGAGTCTTGAGCTTTGAGCTTGAGCCAAACTTTTTGTCCTTAGTATTTTAAGGGGTCCACTTTCCTCATCCATGCCATGCCATTCATTGAGCTTTTCCTGAAATATTAATCTTGGAATAGCATTAGCTCAATGAGCTATATGTTGTTAGGAATTACCAAAACCACCTAGGGATAGTTGCACTTTCAATCTCCCCCCTTTTTGGTAATTGATGACAACATATAGATCAAAGCTTCGACAAATGATAATAAGAGTGAAAAACATTGTCGCTTTGAGAAGTATGTGAAAAGCAAGAGCTCCCCCTAAATTTGTGCATAGTTTATGATTTTCTTTGGACTGCACATGCACAAAGAATTAGGCTCATGGGTTACTCTTCCATGTCACATACATCTTGGTGGAGCGCTCAAAATGATAATAATTAAATACATGCACTCATCACCAAGCAAATTGAATGATCATATAGGGATAAAATGATAATGTCATCCAACAAGCATTAAGGTAGCATATGATCAAACACACGTGATCATCCAAGTATCACACAAACAGAAAGTATCTCAATCAAGCAAATAAAGTTCAACCACCAAAGCAAGAGAGAATAAAAAGCAACGCTCTCTCTCGAAGCCTATGATCTATACATTTTTCTCCCCCTTTGGCAACAAGTTACCAAAAAGTTCCTAGAAAATGCATAGCACTAAATCGTCTCTCAAGCTTGGTCTTCAGGTGGTGGTGTCCGGATAACTCCAAGAACGAAGGCTTCAGTCGATGTAGATGGAGCTGATGGAGTAGGTGCTGGAGCTGGTGGCACTGAAGTTGTAGCTGGTGCAGATGAAGTGGCTCTGGTGTCTGGAACAGGCACTGCAGCAGACCTCTGAGCTCTAGGCACTCTGGAAAATGCATCAGTGGTTGTCTTGCCCTTCCTCTCCTGCATATCATCCTGAAGTTGCTCCATAACAGACTGGATCTCAGTTACCTTCACATCCAAGTCATAGAACTTCTGCTCCATGATCCTTTCCAAGCTCTCCTGGTTTTGAGTCAGGGTGGCTAGCCCTTTCTCAATCCTTAGATTGGATGCAATCAAGTAGCCAAGCTAATCTTGCTTGCTATTTAGAAGATACTGAGATGCTTCTTCAGTAGTTGGCATCCTTGCAGCCTTTTCAGCCTTTGCCTTCTCCTTCTTGGCTTGTGCGTGCACAGAAGATGGTTCATTTCCATCCATCACCACAGTGTTGTCCTGAAAGTCTGGGTGAGATGGGAAGGTGCTCCTTGTCCAGCAGATATGTGCCAGTGCCCATCTTGGAGTTAATCAGCTCCTGGATCTGTGGGGCATACCCACAACTCCTCTTCTGATCTGCAGCTGTCCTCTTTATAGTTTCAACTATTAGGCTCATGACTTTGAACTTTTGTGGAACATAAAAAATGTGCAGCAAGTTGATGGAGTGACCTCTGATCATCTTGTGATCACCTGACTTTGGCAAGAGAGTGTGTCTGAGGATCCAGTTGATAGTTGGCAAGCCTGACAGAAGGTAATGTACAGATCCAAACTTGTGTGTCTCAAGAGCAGCATCTGGGATCTCCTTGTACATATGTGCCATGGTGTTGTGATCCTTCTTTTTCTTGGCATAGACATCCAAGTCATCTTCACTCTCTTCTGGAGCATTGATCAATTTCACCCATTCAGCAACCGTTGACTGGTACCTAGTGCCTTCAGACATCCAGACAATCCTTCCATCTGGGTAGAAGTGAGCTGTGGAGTAGAACTGCATGATGAACTCATCATTCCACTTTGTGAACTTCCGAGCCACAAACTCATCGACTCCACACGCCTTGAAGCTGTCATATACACCAGGGAAGTGATCCTCATTTTCCTCAATGAATTTCCAATCAACCCATCTCATGTCACATACTATGGGCTTCTTGTCAAGAAACACTGTCTCATAGAAGTCCTGTTGTTCCTTTGTATGGAACCTGTAGTCCACAACAGCTCTCCTTCTGGTGGCATATGGATCTGACTCCCTCCATAGCCTCAATCCTGAATCCTTCCTTATCTTCATGTTCTCAGCTACTGGATGAGCATCATTGTGATCTGGATTTTTTGGCTTCAACTTCCTCAAGACATGTGACTCATCATCTTCTTCTTCCATTGCAGCTTCAGGCACTAGGGCCTTGTTTTTCTCCTCAGCAGGGATGTTCCTGGTGCTCCTCTCTGGTTTTGTCTTTGGAGCTGGAGCTGCAGTCTTAGGAGCAGTCTTAGGCTTAGATGGAACAACCCTTGCACTTATAGCATCTCCCATAAGCTTTTGAGCTTTGGGTGCTGGTGCTACATCTTCTTCATCTTCCTCCTCAGAGTCTCTCATGATTGAGGATCTCCCAAGCACTCTGGCAGTGGTCTTCTTGACCCTCTCTTTCCTCTTCTTCCCTTCTGCAGCACCCTCTTTGGGTTCAGATTCCAAAGGTACTTGAGTAGAGGCTCTGGCTTCAGACATTGGAATTCTCTTTGCAGGTACTTTGGTCTTCATACCAGGCTTAGTGGCAGCAGCAGTGCTATATTCCTTTTTAACCACTTTCTTCTTGGAAGTGGCCTCATCCTCAACTGCCACATAGTCTTCATCCTCAGATTCAGAAGTTTTCTTCTTTCTGGCCCTGGTGGCAGCCTTTGGCAGATTGCTTGGTGTGCTCCTGCTGCCATCATCTGAGCTGCGAGAGGGACTAGTGCCCTCACTCAAGTGAACCTGCTCCTCTGACTTGTTCTGACTGTCACTTTGATCAGACATAATGCAAACACTGACAGCAGACCCTGTGAATAGATTATAGATGAGGTAGAGTGGATGAGCATCACAAAATACAGAGGTTTTTGCAAAAGAATGAATCAAAAACATAGTTTTAGTTTTCCTCAGAAAGCATTTCGGATCTACCGATTTGCAAACTCCGTGATACCGAAGCAGCTTTTGGAACCTAAACTAGTGAACTCGGTCAGACCGAGTCACAGTTTGGTGGCACCGAGACTGCTAGGGTTTCACAAATTGCTGAACTCGGTCACACCTATTTGCAATTCTTGGTCAGACCGAGAACCACATGTGCAATGGCCTGAGCCAAATCGGTGGAACCGATTTCATCAACTCGGTCGGTCCGAGATGGTTTCGGCGGAAACCTAACCCTAGATTTCCAATTCACGACTAAACTACGGAGTGTTTTCGATGGATAGAATGATCTCAATCATGGCAAGATACATGGCAAAGCAATGTGCTGGGAAATCGGGGTTAGAACAGCAGAAAGTTCAAGTTCATACCCTAGTTCGGCGATGAACTTGCTACGGTGGCAACGGCGGGGATGATTCTCGTTCGCGGCGGCGGAGACCAGCGACAGGAGGCGGCTGGCGACGAGGAGGACGATCCGGAGACCCAGGGAGGCAGAGCGGGCTAAGCGTGGGCGAGGAGGTTCGGAAAGTTTTCCAAAATTTGACCCGTGGATATATATAGCCCGACCCTGTCGGTGTGACCGAGTGGAACAACTCGGTGGCACCGAGATTCATAGCTGCAAGCAGTTACTGAAACTCGGTGTGACCAAAAAGTTTGAATCGGTTGCACCGAGATTGAAAACCTAGATCGACTTAGTGATCTCGGTATGACCAAAATGGGTGAATCGGTCAGACCGAAACACAGAAAGAAGTTTTGGAAGTTTAAGTGTATGACAAACCGGGGACTCCGAGTGCTCCTCACACAAAGTGGTTCGAATCTGACTTGATCAAACTTTGTGATGCAGCATGAATAGAGTTTGAGACGAGAAAAGCATAGATAGCTAGAGAAGGTTCTTAGGAATTCTTGTCCATCCACTTGGCCAAAAGAAAAGGAAACCAATCAATTAAAACAACAAGTGGATGTCCTCGAATGAGTAAATTATGCAACCAACATGCTCACACAATAAAATGACAAATGAAATATGTGGCAAAGCATGCACAAACAATTCTAGCGTCTATCAAGCAATTGGCGATGACTAGGTCATCTATATATGAGTATATTGACTTAGGAGTCAATTGAGAACATTTGATCGTAGGTCACACTCATCGTTTAAGCACAAGTGGGGTTACCACTTTTACATAAAGCGTTGTTGTGTTCACACCATTAGAGTTGCTTTAACTCAATTGTTAGAGTAAACCTCCCCCTAGATGTGAGATCCCCCCTAAGAGGGATGAACTAACCTTGGGTTTTGTCGATGATGACTTCATGTAGATGTTGAAGATGTGGATGCTCAATCTTGATGTAGATCATTTGGAGCTATCCTTTGGAGTGAGTTGCACTTTCAATACCTGCACGGGTTAGTCCCACAAGGAACAAACAAGGATATCCATAGACACAGAGTGATGCACACACAAGATGATGTCTATGAAAGCTTTAGGTTACCTTGTCCCTTATCTTACCAACAAGAGGGTTTGTGACTCCTTGAACTAGTGCAAGATGTGGAATTTGATTGCACTTGTTCTTGCCAAAATGATAAGAGTGAGGTATGTTGGCGGAGTCACCCTCAAGAACTCTCTAGTTCTTCTTCTTCGGGATCCACACCATCTTGATGGGAATCCTCGGAGTTGTAGTTGTACTTGAAGAAGTGGAACTTGATGTAGTCTTGGGAACCCACTTGACCAAGGCCTTAGGAGCTTCTTCAAATGCATCAATTTCCTCTTGAAGCTTGTCCTTGCCTTTTTGCTTGTGGTCTTGTGGTGGAAGATCATCTTGAGCTTGTGTCCCTTTGAAAGAAGTAGGATCATACTTCTCTTGTTGAGGAACAAACTTGATCTTGGGGTATTGATCTTCTTCCCACTCAACTCCATTGGCATTGAACTTTCGTTCAAAACCAATACCTTGATTCTTCCGGTGCCTTCCTTGCTTGCGTACAATTTCCTCGAATTGCTTACTTCCGGCAAGGCTCTTGTAAACACCTTTCTCTATAATTCCCTTCAATAAGCTATTTTCTTGCTCAAGTGTAACTTGGCTAAGAGAATCATTAGTGGAATCAAGAGAACTACTAGAAGCAACAACATTGGATTTAGCATGATTATTGTTACTACTAGAGCAAGAATCTTTCTTGTTCTTGTTACTAGACTTGACTTGGCAATGTAAGAAGAACTTTTCTTGCGAAGATCATCATTGATTGCCTTCAAGAACTCATGCTCTTGCTCAAGGTTGAGCTTTTCAAAACGTAATTTCTCATGAGCCCTTAAAAGTTCTCGATGATCTCCTAAGATAGTTTCATGAGCTAACTTAAGAGTGTTTAATTTTTTAGTTAGACACTCAATCTTCTCCTTATCATTGTCATTCGTTTCATCATAGTATTCATCACTATAGTTGTCAACAAGTAAATCATCATCACCTAACAAGTCATCTTCATCACTATTGAAATCAACATACTCGGGGTGCGATACCTTTGGACCTTTGGCCATGAAGCATCTTCCAATTCCTTCATTTGGTGAATGAAATATGTCGTAGGAGTTGGTTGACACAAGTGCTAGACCGGCAACACCTTCATCTTGAGTATATTCGGAGTCAGAGTGATAGCTTCTCTCGGAGTCATTGTCGGAGTCGGAGCCGGATACCCATTCACCAACATGAGCTTAATGTCTTCGTTTTGTGTAGCTCCTTGATGACTTGTCCTTCCTTTCTAAATCCTTGCTTCTCCAAGAGGGTCTTCGTTCATATTGATCATCCCTACTCCTTCTCTCCCTTGATGGTGATTCTTCTCTTCTATTTCTTCTCTTGGGAGACTCTTCTCTTCTCTTGTACATGTGGGGAGCCGTACACTCATGGGAGTAGTGTCCGGGTCTTTCACAATTTTAGCAGTTTCACTCTCGACTAAAAGATCTTTTGTCATTGTAGGACCTTGACTTGGAACTTCTCTCTTTGCTTCTATTCTTGTAGAACTTGTTGAAGTTCTTCACCATTAAGATCAATTATTCATTGAAGGTTTGTTTCTCACTTGGTGATCTGGGGGCTTCACATGAGGCTTTGTAAGCACCACTTGACTTGTTATGGAGCTCCTCCTTATCCTTGAGTGGCATCTCATGAGCAACAATTCTTCCAATGACCTCCGTTGGCTTGAGATCTTTGTAATTTTGCATCATTTGGATCAATGTGCATACGGTATCGTATTTTCCATCCAAGGCTCTTAGGATCTTCTTGATGATGAATTTTTTGGTCATCTCTTCACTTCCTAATCCAGCAATCTCATTTGTGATAAGAGCAAGCCTAGAGTACATTTCAGCGACACCTTCACCATCCTTCATTTTGAACTTGTCAAGTTGACTTTGAAGCACATCCAACTTGGATTCCTTGACGGAGTGGGTACCTACGTGCATATCAATCAAAGTATCCCAAATTTCCTTTGCATTCTCAAGACAGCTGATTTTGTTGAATTCTTCGGGGCACAATCCGTTGAAGAGGATATCACAAGCTTGAGCATTGTATTGTAGCATCTTCAACTCTTCCACGGTAGCTTCACGATTCAGTTCTCTCCCATTAAAGAATTCACCTTGCAAGGCAACACACACAATAGCCCAAATGGCGGGGCTATGTCCAAGAATATGCATTTTTATCTTATGCTTCAAACTAGCAAAATTAGTACCATCAAAGTAAGGACCTCTACGGTGGTAATTTCCCTCGCTAGACGCCATACTCTCCTGGGTTGTGAAACAAAAGCTATGACCACCAAAAGCTATGGAAATCAAAGCAAATGGAGACCAAAGCTCTGATACCACTTGTAGGATCGAAAGTATGTCTAGAGGGGAGGGGTGATTAGACTACTTGACCAAATAAAAATCTAGCCTTTTCCCAATTTTAGTTCTTGGCAGATTTTAGCAACTTTGGATAAGTCAAGCAATCCTAACACAATTCAAGCAAGCATGCAAAGAGTATATGAGCAGCAGAAAGTAAAGCATGCAACTTGCAAGAATGTAAAGGGAAGGGTTTGGAGAATTCAAACGCAATTGGAGACACGGATATTTTTGTCGTGGTTCCGATAGGTGGTGCTATCGTACATCCACGTTGATGGAGACTTCAACCCATGGAGGGTAACGGTTGCGCGAGTCCACGGAGGGCTCCACCCATGAAGGGTCCACGAAGAAGCAACCTTGTCTATCCCATCATGGCCATCACCCACAAAGGACTTGCTTCACTAGCGGTAGATCTTCACGAAGTAGGCGATCTCCTTGCCCTTACAAACTCCTTGGTTCAACTCCATAATCTTTGTCGGAGGCTCCCAAGTGACACCTAGCCAATCTAGGAGACACCACTCTCCAAGAAGTAACAAATGGTGTGTTGACGATGAACTCCTTGCTCTTGTGCTTCAAATGATAGTCTCCCCAACACCCAGCTCTCTCTCACAGGATATGGATTTGGTGGAAAGAAGATTTGAGTGGAAAGCAACTTGGGGAAGGCTAGAGATCAAGATTCATATGGTGGGAATGGAATATCTTTGCCTCAACACATGAGTAGGTGGTTCTCTCTCAGAAAATGTGTATTGGAGGTGTAGGAATGTTCTGATGGCTCTCTCCACGAATGAAGAGTGGGTGGAGGGGTATATATAGCCTCCACACAAAAACTAACCATTACACACAATTTACCAATCTTGGTGAGACCGAATTGAGAAACTTGGTCGGACCGATTTAGCAAACCTAGTGACCGTTAGGATTTTCGGTGAGAATGAGAAGCAACTCGGTAGGACCGATATGGTTAGGGTCAGGGCATAACATAATCTCGGGAGACCAATTACACAAACTCGGTGAGACCGATTTTGGTAATAAGCTAACCAGAGAGTTGGTCAGGTAAACTCGGTGGGACCGATCGCTCATTTTGGTGGGACCAAAATGTTACAAAAGGGAAACAGAGAGTGTACATTGCAATTTCGGTGGGACCGATCGCTCATCTCGGTAGGACCGAAATGTTACGAAGGGAAACAGAGAGATTACAACCCCATCTCGTTGTGACCGAGATCCCAATCGATAAGACCGATTTGCCTAGGGTTTGTGGTAGTGGCTATGGCATCTGAACTCGGTGGCGCCGGATAGAAAGAATCGGTGGGGCTGAGTTTGACTTTTGGTTTAGGTCATATGTGGATGTGGGAAGGTAGTTGAGGGTTTTGGAGCATATCACTAAGCACTATGAAGCAAGAACCTCATCAAGCAACACCTCATCCCTCCTTGATAGTATTGGCTTTTCCTATACACTCAATGTGATCTTGGATCACCAAAATATAAAATATAGAGTCTTGAGCTTTGAGCTTGAGCCGAACTTTTTGTCCTTAGTATTTTGAGGGGTCCACTTTCCTCATCCATGCCATGCCATTCATTGAGATTTTCCTGAAATATTAATCTTGGAATAGCATTAGCTCAATGAGCTATATGTTGTTAGTAATTACCAAAACCACCTAGGGATAGTTGCACTTTCAATGTACATGATAGCTATATTGGTTGTTTGAAGAAACATCACTGTAACTTTGGCACGCACAACTGAAAAGGTTTATTTAAATAGAAAAAATGTGATATGTGAGTGTACAATCTTTATAGAGTTGAATCGATATTGTACATTTGGCCACGATACGAAGTAGATATTGACTTATGTTCAAGCGATGCACGTCCACGATCGCTGGATAGTGATACGTGAATGAATTGTGCAATCTCTCTCTCACACGCATACATATCTCATTTCCCTGTGGGCATCGGAATCACACACACGCACTTCGTGTATTTCTCTCCCTCCTTCAGGGTTAAATTCGTCTTTCTGCCCCATCCTACAAGTCTCTCACACAGAAACACACACGCTCTCTATGTCTAAAATGCCCACCCCTTTAATTCCGCCCACCCACAGCCACTAATGTATCAAAGTATAATAATGTCTCTCACACATATGCTATCTACCTATCCCTTAATATAGCTAGATATGTGTCACACAAACTCTTCTCCCTACTAGCAAGATGCCCATGCGTTGCACAGAACATCAAGATGAATTTGTATGAGAAGTTTATCTTGTGGGAGAAAAGGATGAATGAGGGAATGCCTTATTTTCAAATGCGGTGAGGGGTGTGGGTATCTTTTTGCAAAATTGCCATAGTTTCCTTCCTGTCCGTCGGATATAAATCGGATGGCCTATATTGCAGGATGGCAGGAACACCATTATCACCAACTCTGTTTTTTTATAAGAGTAGAGATATGTGATTGTCATTGCCCCCCCCCCCCACACACCCACACTTCCCAACACCGAAGGAGTAGGGTGACACCTCGATCTTGATACTAATCTATCAACTGGCTTCTCTCTCAAACATACACACACACACTACCCGGCACCGAAGGAGTAGGGTGGCACATCAATCTTGATAATAATCTATCTACTCCTCTTTCAAACACACACACACACACACACTCGCTAGTTGTGCCTCTGTGCCTACAGCGCACACTCTTGATACGTCTTTCTACCCCCCCAACAATGACAGCAGAAGGGTGACAACTCGATCTGATCATAATCTGTCAATTGGTTTCTCTCTCAAACATTGTGTCTCGGTGCCTCGCTCGGTAGCCCCCTCGATATGTAGACTTCTCGCGCGCGCACAGCTGTAGTGACGTTGACGCTGAACCCAGTGTGCCTTGTTTTTACCGGCCTCATGTGATAGTTTTCACCCTGTTTTTTTTAATTAATAAGGCAACCTTTTCTTTGTTACTACTAGTGAATCTGAAATCATTCGGGGCAGACATAAAATATATCACTTCAACCCAATTATCGCAGCAACTATTTTAAAAGAAATTAGCTAGCTGCCCGTGCGTTGCACAGAACATCAAGATGCATTTGTATGAGTAGTTTATCTTGTGAGAGAAAAGGTTGAATGAGGGAAGGCCTTATTTGTGAACGTGGAGAGACGTGTGGGTATATTTTTGCAAAATTGCCATAGTTTCTTTCCTATCTGTTAGATATAAATCCGACGGCCTATATTGTAGGATGGCACACACACCATCATCACCAACTCTATTTTCTACTCCCTCCGTCCGAAAATACTTGTCATCAAAATGGATAAAAAGAGATGTATCTAAAACTAAAATACGTCTAGATACATTTCCTTTTATCCATTTTGATGATAAATATTTCCGTACGAGGGAGTATTTGTCTTTTTAGAGATTTCAACAAGTGATTATGACCGGACCTTACCAACATACTCAAAAAAGTAGTCCATAATTTTGATGTTACCCTCTTTTCTTGGCGATGCAGTGCCATCTGGATACGTCATAAATAAATAAAGTACTACATGATACTAATATATGATACATGGCGCAGGAGTACAAAGTATTATTAATACAGTTTTGCTAGAACTCAACCAGATGAGATATAATTTGGTCTCATTCATCTTTTATAGCCATTGGATGTGATGCTATATAAGATGCGTGTGTGCTGACGTGGGTTGTATTTGTTCTTGTTCAATGAACTGACCACTGCATGTCATGTTTGATAGTCTCAAGTCATTAAAAGCATACAAGCCCCACATCTCTTCTTGGTTGATTCCTCTATTTATGTCAAAAAAATATGAAACAACGTGAGAGTTAATGCACCACGCCTATGTCTTTACTATTTGGTTTCCGTATGATGACTTAATAGTCACCTAGACAGAGGGAGTATTCGATTTGACAGCCAGTGGCGCAGTTCCCGATATGGCTTTAATGCAGACGAGGGAGGGAGTAGCGGTTCCCGATATGTTGAACGGCCAATGCATCCTCCTTCAATTAATGCATGCAGGAAGTAATGGGAGGAGGTCCGGGAAAAGAGGCTGCATGATGTGAATGCAACGCAGTTTGCCCTCATTGCCCTCATATAAAGGCACCCCTCCATTCCAATGCATCTACCACATCGTACACACCTAAGCATTTGCCTAAGAACCTACACTAAGCGCAAAAGAGCTCACTCCAGACCCATGGCGGCGATGCTCGTGAGCGGCCAGCGGCTGCACCAGATGGTCCACGACGCCGGCCTGCGGCATGGCGCCGAGGATCGTCTCCAGATGGTATTGGAGACCGGCTGGTGGATGGCTGCCTTCGACGCCAACTACGACTCTTAGTTGGACTAGATGATCGTTGCCACCATCAACAAGTTCACCGTCCTCAAGAAGCTCGCGGATGACATCGCCGTACTCCTCCAGCCCGCGCACCCGGGCTCCTCATTGCCTGCCACCCTAATCGGCCTCCGTGGCCGGAACCTCTTTCAAGCACTGGTGGCCCTGCGACTGCTCACCGACGCCACGAAGAATGTCCACCTGGAGGTCACGCTCGCCGCAAGGCGCCTCACCCTGCAAGAATTCGTCGACCTACACATCCACATGTACGAGGAAATCGTGTACATAGGTATCTACAAGGCCAGTGATGACACTACGACATTGACCTTCCTCAACCGGCTGGAAGCCTTGGATGCCTTTGCTGAGAAGCACTTTGACCTCGCCACAAAATTCGCCGCTCCTTAGCCGCCGGTCGGTGGCCCGGCGCACTAAGTTGAGGAGGAGGAGGTCGTACGTTCGTGGATCCATCTTTCTTCTTGCCTTTTGTAACTACCACTACGATCGCATCATCATGGCCTGTGCTGTTGCATTCTTGTTCCAGTCAATACCGACATGTGCGATCCCTTTGCTTAATTATATGCATCACTGTAACTAGTACTCCATCTGTCAATTTATAAGTTGTGCTTACCTTTTCCATCAACTTCGTGCAACACGCGGGCATCTTGCTAGAAACACTAGAATATGTCTATATAATCCGTATGTGATAGTCCGTTTGAAATCTCAAAAAAGACAAATATTTAAGTACGGAGGGAGTAATATATTAGGAGTATACCAAAACAATAGTGATTTCTTTCAAGTTTGTGAAAAAATACTACTATTCTACTACTTTGGATCCGTCACAACGCACGGGCACATTGCTGGTAAAAGGAAAAGGCCTACCGCGTTCGCGTCGCACCCCCACACGTCCGGGAATCGGGAGTACAACACGACCCGTCCGGCACGACACATAGCTTAGGGAAGGCATGTTGCCTAGCATTTTCACTTTCATGTGGGACCGCCATTGAGCAAACCGACACCCCGCTCGCCGCCGGGTTGGAAAACAGAAACGAGGGGAAGATCTAGCTGTAGCATGGAAGCCAAGAAATTTGGTGTCAGACGGGGCTCGTTGATAGAGTAGGAGCATTATGTACTAGTACTACTCCTACTAGTACCAAGTTTGTACTCCTAATACTATATTACTAGTACTACCACTATACAGCTAGTAGGTACGTGCACGACACAACATCGTAGGAACAAAAAATGGGAAGATCTTGTTTTGGGTGATTTATCTTTCTTCAATCAACGTAGTATGAATAATATGATGTGGGGGGCACCCATGAAGCTTATGTTGCTTGGTTGCATGGCTACGGAAGGTTAGAGAAAAATAAATAGATTATGTGTTTAGAGTGCACTCCACTAAATAGATATATATACTTTGGATCCATTGCAACGGACCGGCACATCTATATCTATACCCCCTATATAGTGTGTGAAAAACTTTGAAAGTTGGTCGTTGGATGAAGCCAATCCGACGGCACAAAGATGGCAAATCCTAGCACTACTGGACGTTGGATATCATCCACCAGATTCTTCCACATGTATAATCTAGAAGACTCCATGGTTGAACTTAATTCATGACTAACTTTGACACAACTAAGCTTAGGCAAAGTTATTAGTTCTTCAAAACGAGAGAAAGAAGTTGGCAAGCCTAAGGGAATCTTGCCACTTTTTTGTGTGTATGTCATGTGGGGCCTTAGTGTGGCTTGCCTAAGGTGTGGCTTGAACCAAACACTCACCTAAGTTAATCAAACTTGCCTAACCTTACATTCCACCATATTTTGCCACATGTTAGAATCCAGAAAGCTCCACATGTAGAAGCATAATGCACAAACCACCAGAATCTCATGCGTGCAATGCACGTGTACCTTACTAGTACTAGTTGGTAGTAGTAAGAAACAAATTCCAGTTTTGGCACGAGCTCGTACTGCGGGAGCACCACAAGGCCTGCCGCAGGAGTTACATTTCCCTCTCGGGGCCCATGGGACCGAACTTCAGTGGCTTAGTACCCGGCCTATGAGTCAATGACATGCGGACCTTAAATGCGGCTGGCCCACATGTCATTCTCATGGTGGTGGTGTGGTTCGCGACTCACTCGTTCGAGATCAACCGGCCGGTGGTGGCGTGGTTCGCGACTCACTCGTTCGAGATGAACTGGCCGGTGGTGGCGTGGCCATGGCGAGGGTGCCATAGCTGGGCGTCGGGGCGTTACGAGGCGTAGATGGCCACACCGGCGGGTACTACCTGTAGTACTCCCTCCGGTCCTTTTTACTCTGCATATTAGGTTTGTCCGAAGTCAATCTCATCCAACTTTGACCAAGTTTATATAAAAAATTATAGACATTCACATAACAACACCAATATCATTAGATTCATCTTGGAATATATTTTCATATTATATTTATTAGATATTATAGATGCTAATAATTTCTAATATAAATTTGGTCAAACTTAGCAAAGTTTGACTTTCGACAAATCCAATGTGCAGAGTAAAAAGGACCGGAGGGAGTACATAAGTACTCCAGCTGAGGATTGATGCCCGGGATGAAATGTGTCACAGCCGCTGGATGAAAATTCCATGGTGCGGGAGTACGGATCAGAGCACAATAGTGGAGCAGGCAAACCGCGTCCAATCGGGTGTGTCTATGGTAGAAAGTTGATGGTCGCCGCAGTTCAGCTGGCCCGCATGTCATGAACACAAAAGGCAGAGGAGCGGTGGGGCCGAGAGGGATGAGGGGCACGTCGGGGGGATGAGGATCCCCTGACGCGAACAATCCTACAATTCTGTCACTGACATGTGGGACCCATAAGCATGGGTCCCACCTGTCAGCGAAGGAAAGGCAGGGCAAGGCAGTGATAGCCACGTCAGAGGATCCATGTCCACGTCGAGGGACGTCATGCCGTGGGTTGGAGCGGCGTCGCAGGAATCACGTGTGGGTGTGGCAGTGGTAGAAACAAGAAACGTGATGGTCGCCGTGGTTCAACTTCCATGGACAAGGTGTCATGTCTGCTGACACATGTATATCAAAACTAGAGTGTTTATATTTCAAGCACGTGAATAAGTATTATTCTACTACTTTGGATCCATTGCAATGCACGGGCTAGCACATTGGTAGTAGTAGTGTCCATCTCTATCTCTAGAGGCCTTCCCTCGTTCATCCTTTTCTCTCACAAGATAAACTACCTATACAAATGCATCTTGATGTTCCATGGAATGCACGAGGATGTTTCCTTGGGGGTCTCTCCAGCGCGGCATGGCCGTAGTTGCAAGTTGACGCCCCTTGAGATGCCGACATTGAGGGGCACTCGGATTTCTTCCGATGAGCGGGTAAGATGAGTTCGATCACGTAGTAAATGCATTCTAAAGACTACTTTCGTGTCCATTTCCTAATTCTCCCCCTGCCCACTGTTTCACAGGTTAGGCTCGGTGCGAGTGGAGATTGGCTTGCTTATGTACGGGGTTTGGATGCAAATGAAGACGAAGGGGAGGTGAAGAAGCCGAGGAGAATCGGTTCCTGATGGAGAAGTAAATGGGAGAAGTGGCGTGCAGGCAGTTGATTAGACGACTAGGTAGACTAAACGAAAATGCTATGCGGGTAGACTGATGAGTCGTACCTGTTCGTGTATGTGCCCATCCTTCCTGATAGGTGGGACCTATGCATGCAGAAAGATAAAAAAAATGTGTCGTAGTTTTTTTTGAGCGCGTGAGTGGGAGACACAACATTCTCTGGTTAAGGAATACTCGCTCCATTTAGGTGAGTATAAGTCACCTTATGAAAATCAGGTTTTCCCAAAACCTTTAGGCATGGAGCATTAACTTCCTACTCGATCCCCTCCCAGCCTCGTTAGCCAGCGTTCTCTTCCTCTGCTGCCGCATTCTACCTTTCCATTTTTCCTCTTCTCAAGTGTGGAACGATCTGCATGCCCTCCTTGATGCACCAGAACGACCACTGCATGCATCGCGGCAGGGCGTTGATTGGGCATGCACGAGAATTTGGTTCTACTCGCAATATGGATGATACCTGAACGATGAAGTGAACATGCATGCTAGCACGGGAGATCTATTTCCGCTATACAATACTGGAGTACTCATGTTCCTACTACTAGTAGTAGTAGTAGTAGTACAACTGTGGTACACTTGATGGTCAAAATACTATTCATCCAGTCCTCACAGTGAAGTGACAACACCCTACGCCTGACACTAGTCCAGGCGGCGTGTTCAGGTTACCAAAGTCAGCCTCACCCTACACACTGTGCAGTCTGTCACCGCCGCTGTACAGGACATTGGCGCCTCACCTCGTCTCCCTCTCCGCTCCCATAGCACCACTCCATCTCCATCACCTTCTCCGTCTCCGTCTCCATCTCACTGTGCCCACGTGTACCGTCGCCTCACTCGCCTCCCCCAGTACCACTATTCCCTCGCTAGCCGCTCCAGCACCGACATCCTTCTCCCCCGTAAATCAAGCCCCCTTCCAAACTCCACCATGGCCGAACGCGAACCATGCAGCATCCATATGAGCCGCGATTGGAGCAATCTCCCTAGTGACATCCTCGACCTCTGTTGTTCGTGTATGGATATGTTGAGCGCCCTGCGGCTGGCTGCATGCTCGAGGGACATGCACATGGCCATCGTCGAAGCGAGGCCTAAGCTTTTCAAGACACCCTGCTTGCTACTATCTGGTCTTGCGAGATTGGCTCACCATGATACGGAGGTGTGCATGATGCCCCTCGACTTCAATCCGATCTCCATTAGCCGAAACTTCTTTGCAGGTATGTAGTGGGTCGCCTTACATCATTTCCCTCGACATCGATCCGATCACCATCGCCCGAAACTTCTTGGTAGCTATGTACTCGGTCGGCATGAACTCCCACTTGATGGCTGCCTTCAGAGAAGACGGTAAAAAATTGGTGCTCGTGAACTTCCAGACCTCCCATGAGATTATCCTTCCTCCATTGGATTATATAGAGTATTACCATCGCGGTCCAAGTCATCTAGATTACTACATCAATTGGACAGACCTTCTTTTCCAGAAGATTGTAATCTGCCAAGTGCCCACACGACATGCGAATTACGCAGACTTCAGGCTAATTGCCTTGTTCGACTGCGGACTCGCCTATCTTTACGCCGGTGCCTTCTTTAGCTAGAGACAACTCGGCTCGCAGTGGATCATTGTCAAAGCTGATACAAACTTTTGTGATGCTATTGAACACAATGGCATCATGTACATGATCGACAAAGCAGATGGCACCATGTATTGCTGGGACGATGCATGTAAGTTGTTTCCATCTCATGTTAATGATGACGCCATGACACTTTGAAATTTGTGTGATGATTGGCAGAATTTTAGTAGAACTATGGCAATGTATTAGAGACGCCGTAAATCAGCTATATTTGGAATGAGTTAATTCATGCGATTGTGACCATGTCATTACAGCCAATTTGTACCCTGAATAATCAAACGGTTAGGAATATATGGATATTATCCTTATTTTACAGTAATCTATATACTACTACTAAATATGAGTGTGTATCAATGGCCATGTTAGTTTCCTCATTTTCATGATGTAGAAACATGCACCACATTGTTGGTTTCATCTAACCATACATTGGGGAAGTAAATGTGCATATGGAGAACTCTATATTTGAAAGTAGTGAAATCTTGCAATGCTTACCATGTGTACATACCTATATTCTCCCTTCAGCAATCAATGGCTAGAATAATATCCTCACAAAATTTTTGCCCACCGAATACGAGTATATAACAATGCATGGTCTATTAGTTACCTTGAAGAATTTTTTTGTGAGGACAGAACATGATTACATAACATGCATGACATGGTAGTTTCCTGTGAAGAATCGATTGCAAGATAACATGAGTATAACCATGCATGGCACTTTTATATTTTCGAACCCAGTATACATTTCCCCGTATTTTCCTCCCAGTTCCAACAGGGACATATCAATGCTGTTTCTTGCATTATCCTACTCATACTCTGAACAATGCTGATCTTATATTAATAATGCTTGTCCTTCTTGATATGATGCAGTGTCCCTACAGTTACTGCCCTTTGTAATCACACCACCTTTGCCAAAAACAAGGAAGCACAACCGGTTCCTCGCTCGATCAGACGACGGCAAAAGACTGATGATCATTTGGACACATGAGCCGAAAAAGTTATATTGCAAAAACCCCACTGTATACAAGCACCGTGTAATACGTGAGTATCCGGACAGTGGTTGTTACATCTATGAGCAGGATACTAGCTTGTTGGGGCCTTTAGGATTTTTTAGTTGGAGGCGGGTAAACAGCCTTGGTTCACACTCTCTGTTTCTCGGACTCAATTATCCAATTAACCAGGAGATCACCGTTGGCAAGGACCTTGATGGCAGAGAGGCTCTGTTTGCTATGCAAAATTGTGTCTACACAGCGAGCCCTAGGAGTTCAGGAGCAAACTCCCCTAATTGTCAACGATACAGCCTGCAGCCAAAAGAAGGTGAGAATGACAAAGGCATCCAGATTAACTTTGATCCTTGCATGTCTCAATTACGACAGGCAGTGATGTGGTTCAAGCCTTCAGGTTGATAGGTAATTGGGTTGTTGCATCGAAAGGGTGGAGTACTGGTGTCTCCGGATCACTGGTCGCTGAAGCGGGGCTGCAAATTATGATGGTGTTGGATCATCTCTTCGAATGACTTTGTTGTCTTTGCTGCTGGTTCTGGATGGGTAGCTCTTTCTTTTGTTATGCATATTCCTTGTCATTTGGGCATCCTCGTCTATGTCACTCTTACTATGTAATAGTTGCTTCTGTTTAGAATGCCATTCCCATCTGGATCACGAGAGTCTGAGCGCTGCAGATGTGTGCGTTTTGGTGGTGTAGCAAGACTTCTTATGAACTATCATGTCTTGCTGTTTATGTCAGTAGTAGTCACTAGTCAGTGTTTGAATGTTGTATATATCGTTGTTTCGAACTATTTATTGCCTCAAACTACTGGTGGGCTAAATGAGGGCATAACCATTCTCCAGTGTTCAGAGTATATCTCCTTTTTTCAAGTTATATAATTTGAGCTCAGTGTCTTTTCGAGATGTACATTTGTTTGGGCCAGTGAGGTGTCGTTGAATATGGGCCGAGTAGTAACGCAATGCCAAACAGGTCAATTATGACTCGTAGGCCGGGCTCTCAAAAGATCCTGAAAAAAAGGTCGGGCTCTCCAAAAATGAAAGAATAAGGACTCTTAGGCCAACATGTGCGCGCCACCAGTGTTTTCATGCGCTTGCGTGCCGAGAGCATATTGGTGCGTGCTCGAAATTCATGCTACATTTTCATCCGCAGTCTCCCCCCCCCACCTCTGGAATTTGGATTCCTACTCCAGTTCCCCCAAATCCCCCTCCTGTACTCCCTGTACTCAAGAGCACTATCATGTCGCCGGTCAACGCGGATCTCCGAGCCGAAGATCCTGAGGTCCGTCCTGCCTTCGGTCGCTGCGTGCTGTCACTCAACAGTGGCATGGCGGCGCTTGACGACCAGTTTGCTGGCAAAGTGCTGATGGTAACCATCAACGGCGACTGGCCTCCCATCTCGCCGAACGACCTTGTCAAACCTCTTGGCATTGCACACGACAACCAAATAAGTGACTTGCTCGTGGAAGTATGTCCGCCACCGGCTGATTTCTTCGTCAGGTTCCGGAAAACTTTCGACTGCAGCTGTGTGTTCGAATCTTCCCGGCATTTGTTCTGCAATGGCGCACTGGTGAGCTTTGATTGGTGGCACCCAGGATGGGGCTCGGTGCCCTCTGATCTTGAGTTTTTAACAAATCTTACCTTCCACGGCATGCCTCGACGTGCTTGGAACAGCGAGTCCTTGAACGAGCTTATCAACGACCTTGGAGGTGAGCTCGTAAGTATGTTTGTTCCTCTAGACAGCTGGGCTCTGACGGTTATGGCATGGATGAAGAAGTCGTCCACCATACCGAAGGTGATTGGTGTTGAGATACCGGTGCAGGAACCGGGGTTGTACTATTTGTCGCCACCAAGGCCACCGCTGACCATGTTAGGTATGTACCTGTATCGAGTGTTCGTGCATGTCAAAGAAGTGGTCAATCCATCAATCGAAGTCCTGCCGCCGTTGGTGCCAGGGTCCGTCGACGACGTCCATTACAGGAGTCAACGTCAGACTTTCCGCGTGTTGCTCGGAATGATGGATGGCACAGGGCATACTCCATCGCGCGGCGGAGGCCACTGCTTCTTTGGGAGAAGAGGCAGGGCTGGCTGCCTAGATGTGCTCTAATTTGAGGTAACAACTGAATCTTGTCAGATACTAGTTAAATCCGAGCTATGGGTGTGAAGCACTGATATGCCAGTACATTTGATTGTGACCAGTTCTAATTTTGTACCTAAACTTTTTTTAGAAAGGGCTGTACGTCAACTTAATGTGCTAGTAGAACTTATTGTGTTGTCTGTCTGTTTTCTTTGCACAACATGCAAGATATTTCCCGGTCATTGATAAAGACGATGAACCGTTATGTACGACTTCGTTGGTTTCAACATAGCCCTTCCCGTAGCGATCCACTGCTTCCATCCTGATTGTGGCGCCTGCATGGAATTTTTGTATGCAAGTTCAGTGTGCTATGATGTTCTATATGATTGTGTAAACTATATAAGTTTTTACTAAGCATCAGCAATGCATATGGCTGAAAGATGTATTTACGAGCATCGACCGATGGGTCTCTCTTTCTCTCTCTCTCTCTCTCTCTCTCTCTCGCACACACACACGCACACACACGCGCACACGCACAAGTGGGATCCATTGAATTATTTATTTGCTCGTGCCAGCTTTTAATTATGTTCCATTGTAATCTAACTTTTTTCTTAAGTTATTAATTGAGCTCATTCACTTCAAAAAGTTGTACAGAAGCCTTGTTTGGGCCTTCCCGGCGTCGCTGAATGTGGGCTGAGTAACCATGTTAGGTTGTACTGTACTACACATGCCTTTCTTTCAACATCAGCAATGCAACTGGGCCGACAGTTGTACACAATATCCGGGTCAACTTGTTATTCTCCGCCCCGCTGGGCTGCAAACTTTCCTAGGAGGTATGCATCAGGCTTAACAAGAAAATAGACTTTAAGAAATAATAAATGGGATGTAATCATAATAACTAGGCAGTTACTATGCACCAAACACGTAATTAGTTTGAAAAATATATTATATTTGGAATTTTAAATTTTTAATTTCATTACTTGTTGCGCGCGCGATATTTCGTTGGATTTTAACGTAATACAACTTTATTTTGAAATTATATTTAACCCGACTAGAAATTTTGGATAAAAATATTTCGGATCCCATCAAAATGTGGGAAGTTTTTTGAATTCCGTTTTGTGCGGTTGTTTGAAATTATTAATCGTTGTCCTAGCTAGAAGTTGGGTTGTACTTTTAACAAACTGTAAATGGGTTGTAGTAAATTCCATTAGAATTAAAAAATGGGTTGTACATTCTTACAAATCGGAAATGGGCTATATGTTCTGCCAAATCCGAGCTGTGGGCCTACTAAGTTGACGCGTACCAAGGGCTTTGTCAACTTAGTCAATATAAACGATTCTAGCTGCAGTGATCGTACGATGTCCATCCAACGGCCGTAGTGCTTCTTGAACCTCTGGTCCTCTTGCTCTAGCCACCCAAAGCAGCGCCGGTCGTGTCGCGTGCTCCTGCCTCCCGTGGCCGGCTGTGATGCCGCAGAGGCCTCACCGCCCCGTACTACTCCCACCGCTGGCCAGGCCATCCTTCTACTCACCCACACCCCCTGTTATTCTGCGGTGATGGCAGCCTCACACCACAGCCGAACCAGTGAACCCTCGTACTCCTCTCCGCGCGGGCTTCCACTTCTGCGTCTTCCTCGGCTCCGCCTCGTCCCCTTCCTAGGCCTCACCGTCGTCCAGACCACCGCCCTGGTGCTCTCGGCGCGACGTGGTCAACGTGGTCAATGGCCGACTTCCATCGGAAGAGTACTGTACGTGGAGAGGCTGACAGCTGGGTCCAGGCGGCCGCAAGGAAGTGCCTCCTTATTCCTCCACCTGATAGCAGGGACCCATCGGACGGGCCACCTTATTTTGCAAAAAAAACATTTCCCCCAGACTCCTGGGACCCACCGGACGGGCCAGCGTATTTCGTGAAAAAAACGTTCCCCCCGATGTCAGTTCGGACCCACCGGAAGTGCCTCCTTATTACACACAAAAAATGAATACTCCCCCTGCTAGCTAGGACCCACCATGGTGGGAGGCTGACTTGTGGGCCTACTAAGTTGACTGGGATGGGGGCCTTTGTCAACTTTAGTCAATATGAACGATTCTAGCTCCAGTGACCGTACAATGTCCATCCAATGGCCGTAGTGCTTCTTCAACCTCTGGTCTTCTTGCTCTAGCCGCCCAAAGCAGCGCCGGTCGTGCCGCATGCTCCTGCCTCCCGTGGTCGGCTATGCTGCCGCAGAGGCCCGACTGCCCCTACTATTCCCACCGCTGGCCAGGCCCTGCGACGACGGCAGCCTCACACCGCAGCCGAACCAGTGAACCCTCATACTCCTCTCCGTGCGGGCTTCCACTGCCGCGTCTTCCCCGGCTCCCCGTTGTCCCCTTCCTAGGATTCGGCGTCGTCCACCGCCCCGGTGCTCTCGGCGCGGCGTGGTCAACGTGGTCAAGGAACGACTTCCATCAGACGTGGACTGTACGTGGAGAGGCTGACAGCTGGGTCCACGGCCGCAGCAAGGAAGTGCCTCCTTATTACGCGGAAAATAGAGATTCCTCCACCTGACAGCTGGGACCCATCGGACGGACCACTGTCTTTCGCGAAAAAAATGTTTGCCCCTGACTGCTGGGACCCACCAGCTACATCTTCGCACGCAAGGAAGTGCGTCCGGGCAAAAAAAAACGATTCGCCCCCTGACTGTTGGGACCCACCAGCTACATCTTCGTAGGCAAGGAAATGCGTGATAGTCGGGACCCACCTGGTCGAAGCGTACGTAGCGTTGTCATTCTGGTCACAAACATATACATACATATATACTGGTGGATGTAGAGGCGCGCACGTGTCGTAGTAGAGGCACGTACGTGTCGTAGTAGAGGCGCGCACGTAGCATGTACACGTACGTACAACAGCCAGGGTGCAAGCAAGAAAATACGGCCACGTATGTGTACATACGGGCGGGGTCTCGAACGCCTACTCGCGCATACGTACGGCCATGGCTCGTGTACATGGCTGGTTTGGAACGGAGAAACAGCGTCGTCGTCGTGTTCATGGGGAGGCAATGGAATGCATTGTGTTCATGGGGAGGCAACAGAATGCGTCATGTTCATCGGGAGGCAACGGAACCGCCGGGATTAGTTTCAGACCTAAATAATTGTTATTTGGTGCCAGCATTGAGCATGAACATTATATATGGATCTTGTTTGATGTGAGACGGTTATTCATTTAAATCAGAGAATAATGGTTGTTCTATTTATATGAGTAGTATCTTCTATGGTCATGCACCCTTGATGAGTGGTCTATTTTTGTTGAATCACGATTGTAGTGATACACATATTCATAATATTGAAACCAAAAGATGCAAGGTTAATAATGATAGTGCAACTTATTTGTGGCACTACCGTTTGGGTCATATTGGTGTAAAGCGCATGAAGAAACTCCATGTTGATGGGCTTTTGGAATCACTTGATGCTTGCGAACCATGCCTCATGGGCAAGATGACTAAGACTCCATTCTCCGGAACAATAGAACGAGCAACTGACTTATTGGAACAGATATGGGTATATCTACTTGATGAAACATAAGTCTGAAACATTTGAAAAGTTCAAAGAATTTCAGAGTGAAGTCGAAAATCATCATAAAAAGAAAAATAAAATTTCTACGATCTGATCGTGGAGGTGAATATTTGAGTTATGAGTTTGGTCTTCATTTGAAACAATGTGGAATAGTTTCGCAACTCACGCCACCTGGAACACCACAGTGTAATGGTGTGTCCGAACGTTGTAACCGTACTTTATTAGATATGGTACTGCGATCTATGATGTCTCTTACTAATTTACCACTATCGGTTTGGGGTTATGCTTTAGAGACGGTTGCATTCACGTTAAATAGGGCATCGTCTAAAAATCCATTGAGATGACACCGTATGAACTGTGGTTTAGCATGAAACCTAAGATGTCATTTCTTAAAGTTTGGGGTTGCGATGCTTATGTGAAAAAGTTTCAGCCTGATAAGTTCAAACCCAAATCGGAGAAGTGCATCTTCATAGGATACCCAAAAAAACTATTGGGTACACCTTCTATCACAGATCTGAAGGCAAGATCTTTGTTGCTAAAAATGGATCCTTTCTAGAGAAGGGGTTTCTCTCGAAAGAAGTGAGTGGGAGGAAAGTAGAACTTGATAAGGTAATTGTACCTTCTACCGACTTGGAAAATAGTTCATCAAAGAAATTAGTTTCAGTGATTCCTTCATCAATTAGTGAGGAAGCTAATGATGATGATCATGAAAACTTCTGCTCAAGTTACTACCGAACCTCGTAGGTCAACCAGAGTACGATCTGCACCAGACTGGTACAGTAATCCTATTCTGGAAGTCATGTTACTTGACCATGACGAACCTACGAACTATGAGGAAGCGATGATGAGCCCAGATTCCGCGAAATGGCTTGATGCCATGAAATATGAGATGGTATCCATGTATGAGAAGAAAGTGTGGACTTTGGTTGACTTGCCCAATGATCGGCAAGCAATAGAGAATAAATTGATCTTCAAGAAGAAGACTGACGCTTGATACGTCTCCAACGTATCAATAATTTTTGATTTCTCCATGATATTATATTATCAACCTTGGATGCTTTATATGCATTTATATGCTATTTTATATGATTTTTGTGACTAACCTATTAACCTAGAGCCCAATGCCAGTTTCTATTTTTTTCCTTGTTTTTGAGTATCACAAAAAAGGAAAACCAAACGGAGTCCAATTGACCTAAAACTTGATGGAGCTTATTTTTGGACCAGAAGAAGCCCATGGAGCATCAGAGATGGACCAGAAGAGTCCCGGGCTGCCCACGAGGGTGGGGGCGCGCCCCTGCCTCGTGGACAGCCCAGAGACCCCTGCCTTGTTCCTGACTCCAACACCTCTTATATAAGCCAAAACTTCCAGAAAGAAACCTAGACTAGGAGTTCCGCCGCCAGAAGCTTCCGTAGCCACCGAAAACCAATCTAGACCCGTTCCGGCACCCTGCCGGAGGGGGAAAATCCCTTCGGTGGCCACCTTCATCATCCCGGTGCTCTCCATGATGAGGAGGGAGTAGTTCTCCCTCGGGGCTGAGGGTATGTACCAGTAGCTATGTGTTTGATCTCTCTCTCTCTCTCTCTCTCGTGTTCTTGAGGTGGCACGATCTTGATGTATCGCGAGCTTTGCTATTATATTTGGATCTTATGATGTTTCTCCCCCTCTACTCTCTTGTGATGAATTGAGTTTTCCCTTTGAAGTTATCTTATCGGATTGAGTCTTAAAGGATTTGAGAACACTTGATGTATGTCTTGCATGTGCTTATGTGTGGTAACAATGGGATATCACGTGATCCACTTGATGTATGTTTTGGTGATCAACTTGCGAGTTCTATGACCTCGTGAAATTATGCATAGGGGTTGGCACACGTTTTCGTCTTAACTCTCCGGTAGAAACTTTGGGGCACTCTCTTCGCTGAACTAGTGCACCTATACAATTTACCATTGTATTTGGTGTGTTGGCGACACAAGACACTCTTTGTTATTTGGTTGCGGGGTTGTTTGAGAGAGACCATCTTCGTCCTACGCCTCCCATGGATTGATAAACCTTAGGTAATCCACTTGAGGGAAATTTGCTATTGTCCTACAAACCTTTACACTTGGAGGCCCAACAATGTCTACAAGAAGAAGGTTGTGTAGTAGACATCAAGCTCTTTTTTGGCGCCATTGCTAGGGAGGTTAGCGCTTGAAGGTATATCTTTAGATCTTGCAATCGAATCTTTTAGTTTCTTGTTTTATCACTAGTTTAGTTTATAATAGAAAACTACAAAAGATGGAATTGAGGGAACCTCATATGCTTCTTCTTTTTAATATCTTTCATGAAAATAATGTTTCTGATAATTGTGCCAAAGTGTTAGAAGAAGAATGCATTAGAATGTTTGGCACTAAATCTTTGAATGATGAACATGATTGCAATGTTATTAGTATGAACTCTTTGAATATCCACAGTACTAATGATGATTGCACTAGCCATGATGAAAATGTCTCTTATAAGCATGTCAACTTTTGTAGAATACATAGAGCTTGCAAGCACACACCAAATAGGGAAGATAGATTTTGCAAGAGGCATAAGTATTTGGAAACTAAATGGTTGCAAGAAAGGCCAGATGATTGTGTTGAAAGATTCAATATTTATCGCCATCCTTGTGAACTTTGCAATGAACATGGTCATTTAAAGCTCCAATGCTATTTGTTTCAGGATCAAATCATGTCCAAAAATTGTGATAACTTGATTACCCTTGAGCATCATAAAGAGCTTAGTCTTCTTTTGGGATATGAAGAAATGAAACGTATAACTGAGGGTATTCCAAAATTTAATCTTGATAGATTTCTTGATTTTGATCTAGAAGAAATTTTTATGTATTGTGCGGTGAATTTCATTGAAAATCCTTATATTGCCAATTACATGAAGACAAGAAAACAAATAGAAGATGAAAAGAATACTAATGAAAGGGAAGAGACCTCCCAATATTCTCCAATTATTTCTTATGATGAATCAGGTAACGAAGAGGAGCCTCCTATTCAACCAATCTCATTAATAAGGAGCTCCGAAAAGAGGATAAAACCCACACATGATGTGAAGAAGAAAAAGAAAAGACGGAGAATCAAAGGTAAAAATGTATCCATCCCAAATAATGTTGCTCCTATTACTCATTGTGATGATGATAATTGTTATACTATTGGTGCTATCCATACTATTAATGATGAGAGTGATTATGCTTATGATATGAAAAGGCCCAAGCTTGGGGATACTATGTTTGATGAGAATGACATGTTCAAAAATGTATTTGTTGCAATTAATGTTAGTCCCAAGCTTGGGGATGCTATGTTTAATGAAGATGATATTTGTAGTCTCCCAAGTTTTGATATGCAAATTTATTATGATGATAGCATGCCTCCTACTTATGATGATTATATTGATGAAAGTGGGTTTGGAAGAGTGTCAACTTTAGGAAGTAATGATCCCACTATTTTGGAGGATGTAGAATCTTATGGTGATAATTATGAAAGTGGAATTGGAGAGGTCATGACTTTATTTAGTAATGATTCCACTATCTTGGAAGAGGTTTCAATTGATTATGATGAGAACAAAGTTGCTACTTATGATGATTATTGTGATGACACTTAGGCTATAAAAACTAGTGATGATTATATTTATAAAACTTGTCATGATTATGATTACCCTTTTTCTGAACATTACTCTTTGAATGTGGAAACAATTTATAGTATTTTGAGTTTCTTATGTTACTCCCACTATTCCGAATGAGAAGAATCTTGCTTATGTGGAGAGTAGTAAATTTTCAATGCTTGTAGATCATGGAAAGAATGCTTTATGTGATGGTTATATTGTTGAATTCATTCATGATGCTACTGAAAATTATTATGAGGGAGGAATATATGCTTGTAGAAGTTGCACAAATATCGAGTTTCTTCTCTATGTGTTGAAAATCTTGAAGTTATCCTTGTTTTACCTTCCTATGCAAGTAGATTCTTGTTCCCACAAGTTATTTGCTCACAAAATACCTATGCATAGGAAGCGGGTTAGACTTAAATGTGCTAGTCATATTCTTCATGATGCTCTCTTTATATTTCAATTCTTATCTTTTATGTGAGCATCATTGAAATCATCATGCCTAGCTCGCGGCGTTAAATGATAGCGCTTGTTGGGAAGCAACTCAATTTTATTTTTGTTCCTTGCCTTTTGTTCCTGTTTAGTAATAAATAATTTATCTAGCCTATGTTTAGATGTGTTTTTATGTTTTAATTATTGTTTGTGCCAAGTAGAACCTTTGGGAAGACTTGGGGAAAGTCTTTGTGATCTTGCTGTAAATAACAGAAATTTTAGCGCTCACGAGATCAGCTGCCATTTTTTACAGGAGAGTGTAGTTAGGTTGATTCTTTTTGCAGATGATTAATAGACAAATTCCTCACGTCCACCAATTTATTTGAATTTTTGGGGTTACATAAGTATTCGAAACCCACAGGTTACTACAGACTGTTCTATTTTTGACAGATTCTGTTTTCATTGTGTTGTTTGCTTATTTTGATGAATCTATGAGTATTATCGGAGGGTATGAACCATAGAGAAGTTGGAATATACTAGATATTACACCAATATGAATCTAGAATGATTTCACAACAGTACCAAAAGTGGTGATTTATTTTCATATACTAACGGAGCTTACAAGTTTTCTGTTAAGTTTTGTGTTGTGAAGTTTTCAAATTTTGAGTAAAGATTCGATGGACTATGGAATAAGGAGTGGCAAGAGCCTAAGCCTGGGGATGCCCAAGGCAACCCAAGGTAATATTCAAGGACAACCAAGAGCCTAAGCTTGGGGATGCCCCGGAAGGCATCCCCTCTTCCGTCTTCGTTCATCGGTAACTTTACTTGGAGCTATATTTTTATTCACCACATGATATGTGTTTTGCTTGGAGCGTCATTTTATTTTATTTAGTTTTGCTTGCTGTTTGAATAAAATACCAAGATCTGAAATTCTTAAATTATAGAGAGTCTTCACATAGTTGCATGATTATTCGACTACTCATTGATCATCACTTATATCTTTCGGAGTAGTTTGTCATTTGCTCTAGTGCTTCACTTATATCCTTTTAGAGCACGGCGGTGGTTTTATTTTGAAGAAATAGATGAACTCTCATGCTTCACTTATATTATTTTGAGAGTCTTTAGAACAACATGGTAATTTTCTTTGGTTATGAAACTAGTCCTAATATGATGGGCATCCAAGATGGGTATAATAAAAACTTTCATATAAAGTGCATTGAATACTATGAGAAGTTTGATACTTGATGATTGTTTTGAGATATGAAGATAGTGATATTAGAGTCATGCTAGTTGAGTAGTTGTGAATTTTAGAGATACTTGTTTTAAAGTTTGTGATTCCCGTAGCATGCACGTATGGCGAACCGTTATGTGATGAAGTCGGAGCATGATTTATTTATTGATTGTCTTCCTTATGAGTGGCGGTCGGGGACGAGCGATGGTCTTTTCCTACCAATCTATCCCCCTAGGAGAATGCCCGTAGTACGTTTTTTTTCAATAACTAATAGATTTTTGCAATAAGTATGTGAGTTCTTTATGACTAATGTTGATTCCATGGATTATATGCACTCTCACCCTTCCACCATTGCTAGCCTCTCTAGTACCACACAACTTTCACCGGTACCATAAACCCACCATTTAGCTTCCTCAAAAGAGCCACCATACCTACCTATTATGGCATTTCCATAGCCATTCCGAGATATATTGCCATGCAACTTTCCACCATTCCGTTTATTATGACACGCTCCATCATTGTCATATTGCTTTGCATGATCATGTAGTTGACATCGTATTTATGGCAAAGCCACCATTCATAATTCTTTCATACATCTCACTCATGAGTAATTGCACATCTCGGTACACCACCGGAGGCATTCATATATATTTATATTTGTTCTAAGTATCGAGTTGTAATTCTTGAGTTGTAAGTAAATAAAAGTGTGATGATCTTCATTATTAGAGCATTGTCTCATGTGAGGTAAGGATGATGGAGACTATGATTCCCCCATAAGTCGGGATGAGACTCCGGACGAAAAAAATGAAAAAGGAGAAAAAGAGGCCATAAAAAAAGAGAAGGCCAAAAAAACAAAAAAAAATGAGAGAAAAAGAGAGAAGGGGTAATGCTACTATCCTTTTACCACACTTGTGCTTCAAAGTAGCACCATGATCTTCATGATAGAGAGTCTCCTATGTTGTCACTTTCATATACTAGTGGGAATCTTTCATTATAGAACTTGGCCTGTATATGCCAATGATGGGCTTCCTCAAATTGCCCTAGGTCTTCATGAGCAAGTGAGTTGGATGCACACCCACTTAGTTTCTTTTTGAGCTTTCATACACTTATAGCTCTAGTGCATCCATTGCATGGCAATCCCTACTCACTCACATTAATATCTATTGATGGGAATCTCCATAGCCCATTGATACGCCTAGTTGATGTGAGACTATCTTCCTCCATTTTGTCTTCTCCACAACCACCATTCTATTCCACCTATAGTGCTATGTCCATGGCTCACGCTCATGTATTGCGTGAAGATTGAAAAAGTTTGAGAATATCAAAAGTACGAACCAATTGCTTGGCTTGTCATCGGGGTTGTGCATGATTTAAATATTTTGTGTGATGAATATAGAGCATAGCCAGACTATATGATTTTGTAGGGATAACTTTCTTTGGCCATGTTATTTTGAGAAGACATGATTACTTTGTCAGTATGCTTGAAGTATTATTATTTTTATGTCAATATTAAACTTTTGTCTTGAATCTTATGGATCTGAATATTCTTGCCACAATAAAGAGAATTACATGGATAAATATGTTAGGTAGCATTCCACATCAAAACTTCTGTTTTTATCACTTACCTACTCGAGGACGAGTATGAATTAAGCTTGGGGATGCTTGATACGTCTCCAACATATCTATAATTTTTGATTGTTCCATGTTATTATATTATCAACCTTGGATGTTTTATATGCATTTATATGCTATTTTATATGATTTTTGGGACTAACCTATTAGCCCAGAGCCTAGTGCCAGTTTCTGTTTTTCCTTGTTTTTGAGTATCACAGAAAAGGAAAACCAAACGGAGTCCAATTGACCTGAAACTTGACATAGCTTATTTTTGGACCAGAAGAAGCCCACGAAGCATCAGAGATGGAACAGAAGAGTCCCGGGCTGCCCACGAGGGTGGGGGCGCCCCCACCCCCTGGGCGCACCCCCTGCCTCGTGGACAGCCCAGAGACCCCCTGCCTTGTTCCCGGCTCCCACACCTCTTATATAACCCAAAACTTCTAGAAAGAAACCTAGATCGGCAGTTCCACTGCCAGAAGCCTCCGTAGCCACCGAAAACCAATCTAGACCCGTTCCGGCACCCTTCCGGAGGGGGGGAATCCCTCTCCGGTGGCCACCTTCATCATCCCAGTGCTCTCCATGACGAGGAGGGAGTAGTTCTCCCTCAAGGTTGAGGGTATGTACTAGTAGCTATGTGTTTGATCTCTCTCTCTCTCGTGTTCTTGAGGTGGCACGATCTTGATGTATCACGAGCTTTGCTATTATATTTGGATCTTATGATGTTTCTCCCCCTCTACTCTCTTCTGATGAATTGATTTTTCCCTTTGAAGTTATCTTATCGGATTGAGTCTTTAAGGATTTGAGAACACTTGATGTATGTCTTGCATGTGGTTATCTGTGGTGACAATGGGATATCACGTGATCCACTTGATGTATGTTTTGGTGATCAACTTGCGAGTTCCATGACCTCGTGAACTTATGCATAGGGGTTGGCACACGTTTTCGTCTGGACTCTCCGGTAGAAACTTTGGGGCACTCTTTGAAGTTCTTTTCGTTGGTTGAATAGATGAATCTGAGATTGTGTGATGCATATCGTATAATCATACCCACGGATACTTGAGGTGCATTGGAGTATCTAGGTGACATTAGGGTTTTGGTTGATTTGTGTCTTAAGGTGTTATTCTAGTATGAACTGTTGAATAGATTGATCAGAAAGAATAACTTTGAGGTGGTTTCGTACTTTACAATAATCTCTTCGTTTGTTCTCCGCTATTAGTGACTTTGGAGTGACTCTTTGTTGCATGTTGAGGGATAGTTATATGATCCAATTATGTTATTATTGTTGAGAGAACATGCACTAGTGAAAGTGTGAACCCTAGGCCTTGTTTCCTAGCATTGCAATACCGTTCATGCTCACTTTTATTACTTGTTACCTTGCTTTTTTATAATTTCAGATTACAAAAACATATTTCTACTATCCATATTGCACTTGTATATCCTTATCTTCGCCGAACTAGTGCACCTATACAATTTACCATTGTATTGGGTGTGTTGGGGGCATAAGAGACTCTTTGTTATTTGGTTGCAGGGTTGTTTGAGAGAGACCGTCTTCATCCTACGCCTCCCACGGATTGATAAACCTTAGGTCATCCACTTGAGGGAAATTTGCTACTGTCCTACAAACCTCTGCACTTGGAGGCCCGACAACGTCTACAAGAAGAAGTTTGTGTAGTAGACATCAATGCTCATGGTAATGTTACTATCTACAAAGCTCGACTTGTTGCGAAAGGTTTTCAACAAGTTCAAGGAGTTGACTACGATGAGACCTTCTCACCCGTAGCGATGCTTAAGTCTGTCCGAATCATGTTAGAAATTGCCACATTTTATGATTATGAAATTTGGCAAATGGATGTCAAAACTGCATTCCTTAATGTATATCTTAAAGAAGAGTTGTATATGATGCCACCAGAAGGTTTTGTCGATCCAAAAGGTGCTAACAAAGTGTGCAAGCTCCAGCGATCCATTTATGGACTGGTGCAAGCCTCTTGGAGTTGGAATATACGCTTTGATATAGTGTGATCAAAGCATATGGTTTTTATAAAGACTTTTGGAGAAGCCTGTATTTACAATAAAGTGAGTGGGAGCTCTGTAGCATTTCTAATATTATATGTGGATGACATATTGTTGATTGGAAATAATATAGAATTTCTGGATAGCATAAAAGGATACTTGAATAAGAATTTTTCAATGAAAGACCTCGGTGAAGCTGCTTATATATTGGGCATCAGGATCTATAGATATAGATCAAGACGCTTAATTGGACTTTCACAAAGCACATACCTTGATAAAGTTTTGAAGAAGTTCAAAATGGATCAGTCAAATAAAGGGTTCTTGCCTGTGTTATAAGGTGTGAAGTTGAGTCAGACTCAATGCCCGACCACTGCAGAAGATAGAGAGAAAATGAAAGTCATTCCCTATGCCTCAGCCATAGGTTCTATCATGTATGCAATGCTGTTTGCCAGACCTGATGTGTGCCTTGCTATAAGTTTAGCAGGGAGGTACCAAAGTAATCCAGGAGTGGATCACTGGACAACGGTCAAGAACATCCTGAAATACCTGAAAAGGACTAAGGATATGTTTCTCGTTTATGGAGGTGACAAAGAGCTCGTCGTAAATGGTTACGTCGATGCAAGATTTGACACTGATCTGGATGACTCTAAGTCACAAACCGGATACGTATTTATATTCAATGGTGGAGCTGTAAGTTGGTGCAATTCCAAGCAGAGCGTCGTGGCGGGATCTACGTGTGAATAGGAGTACATAGCTGCTTCGGAAGCAGAAAATGAAGGAGTTTGGATGAAGGAGTTCATATCTGATCTAGGTGTAATCCTAGTGCATTAGGTCTAATGAAAATCTTTTGTGACAATACTGGAGCTATTGCCTTAGCGAAGGAATCAAGATTTCACAAGAGAACCAAACACATCAAGAGACGCTTCAATTCCATTCGCGATCAAGTCAAGGAGGGAGACATATAGATTTGCAAGATACATATGGATCTGAATATTGCAGACCCGTTGACTAAGCCTCTCTCACGAGCAAAACATGATCAAGATCAAGACTCCATGGGTGTTAGAATCATTACTATGTAATCTAGATTATTGACTCTAGTGCAAGTGGGAGACTGAAGGAAATATGCCCTAGAGGCAATAATAAAGTTGTTATTTATATTTCCTTATATCATGATAAATGTTTATTATTCATGCTAGAATTTTATTAACCGGAAACTTAGTACATGTGTGAATACATAGACAAACAAAGTGTCCCTAGTATGCCTCTACTTGACTAGCTCGTTAATCAAAGATGGTTAAGTTTCCTAACCATAGACATGTGTTGTCATTTGATGAACGGGATCACATCATTAGAGAATGATGTGATGGACAAGACCCATCCGTTAGCTTAGCATTATGATCGTTTAGTTTTATTGCTATTGCTTTCTTCATGACTTATACATGTTCCTCTGACTATGAGATTATGCAACTCCTGAATGCCGGAGGAACACCTTGTGTGCTATCAAACGTCACAACGTAAATTTTTGATTATAAGGATGCTCTATAGGTGTCTTCGATGGTGTTTGTTGAGTTGGCATAGATCGAGATTAGGATTTGTCACTTCGTGTATCAGAGAGGTATCTCTGGGCCCTCTCGGTAGTGCACATCACTATGAGCCTTGCAAGCAATGTGACTAACGTCGGCGTTCTGGGAACGGGGGTATCCATACTTGCCTGCCTGCGGCCTGCGGCGTTGCTCAAGTGGGGGCCCAGCGCGGCCCATCTTCATCTGCTCAAGCTCAAGACCCTCGCGAGGGGCCAAGCCTCGTGGGGCGGACGACAGGAGGCTTCCTCAGAGGCAGCCTCATCAGGCAGGCTCGCGACGAGGCGGAGAGATCAAGGCAGGGGTACCTCGCGAGGAACCCGTGACACAAGCCATGACGATCGAGACCAGGCGGGCGCCGGCCTGCGCAGTGTCCTTGTTTCCCCTTTGGTGCAAAGGGGGCAAGCATAGGCCAAGGCATCAGGCAAAGGTTGCCATTCCTGTGCAACGAGACCAAGACCAGCAGAGCGGTAGGACGGAGGTCACCGTGGAGCCCAAGACGATGCCATCACCAGTACTTTTGGCAGCCGAAGACCACCTTTGGTCAGGATAACTTGTACTACATGTTCCCCTTCAAAATGGCCAATTGTTGGCGCCCTTCCCGCACATTATTTGGGGAGAGGCCCAGGGCCTCTATAAATAGAGCTAGCCACCACAGAGTAGAGGGATCCATCTAGGGAGAAGACATCTAGAAATGTGGTAGAACCCTAGCAGAGAGAGGGAGAGAGGCGACTGAACTCACCCTAGCAGTTCATCGCACCAGCTCAAGAACACCTCTCGCGAGGTTGTTCTTCCTTTGTACTGATCCTCATCAGCCCCTGAGGCAATCCACCACACCACACACTGGAGTAGGGTATTACACCCCGAACCAGCATAAAACTTGTGTCCCTTGTGTTGTTCGTTATTTCCAGCTTAGATCACGCGAGGAGATTGGACGTAGATCGGTAGGGGAGAGATCTCCGCGCGCACCCCAGTGTTCGAACCTCAAGGGTCTGCCGGAACCCGAAATCTGACATTTGGCGCGCCAGGTAGGGGTTCGCCGGAATTCTTCTTCTTCCGCATTGCGTTCTGATGCTTCGCATTTAGATGTCAACCGACCCTGCAGCCAACGCCGACCGTTGGGCAGCGTGGCCCGCCCACGCCATGGCACCAGCCCAGGGTGACCTCAACCTTGCGCTTCAGGCAGCCCGCGCTCCGCAGGGCATTGCGGGGTGCGGACGACGTGGCCAGACGCCACCTGCCCTCACACCATGGTAGGTGCGGGCCGCAGCAAGGGCCTCAGACCATGTGGCGACCACAGCGCCGTACACCCGACGGGAGCAAGAGAATTCCAGGGCCGCGCTCACGGTGGCCCGAGAGCTGCTACGGTGTCGACTGCTAGAGGGCGGCCATGACGTGTTGTTGGAACGAGTAGCCGAGCTCCTGGATGCTGCCGCCTCAGGAACGCCTCCTTTCTGCGTCCGACTGCCACCCCAGACCCAAGGCGGGCCACATAGTGGCATCATGCGCACGTGCACAACTTCTAGCGGACTCTAGGGCCCGTCTAGCGCCAACACATCCGCCGGCACTGGGCGACAAATCATGCTGGTGCCCCCTCAGGCCAGCGAGGAGGTGCATGCCGCGGCCTTCGGCCTCGGCGGACCGCCGCGCCATCACCCCCAAGACGACGCTCCAAGCCAGGCTGCGTGGCATACGGCTATGGCGAGGCGCACGGGGCGGTGAACCCAGAAGCTTATGTGCCCTGCATGGTGAATCAGGGGTGCGCACTGGAAGAAGATCATGGCTCATTCCTCGGGCTAGGCTGGGGTGAGGAGACGCCTGGAGCTGAGCTCTTTCAGGAACCACAGGAGAACCTCGACGACCGCACCATCGGCGGCAACTATCGGGTACCACTCATCCCTCAGGAGCAAGCTTATGCTAACCATGGGTCGCAGGAGATACAGGTCTCTGCAGCGGGTGGCTGCCCCAATTCTGCAGCCTCATACTCCTCAGGAGGAGGGCGCAGGGGGCTGCAGGAGAGGGGCCGAGATTCCGGTTCTTCACCACGGCGGTCGGAGCAAGGCGTTCTTAGGAGGTAGGCCCCCTGTCGGGGAGGTGCCCCAAGGCCTACCCCCGGCAGGGGACCCGTGGTCGTCAGGGGAACCGCTGGCGACTGCTCTGCCTCATTGGCGTTGTCCTGGTTTCCGGTCGCCGTCGATGGCGGCAGAGTGTGGCGCAAGGCGGGGCCCTCGTCTGGCGATATGAAGCAAGGCCAGTACCTTTGAAGAAGGCCCAGTGCCTGTGAAGCTCGCTGCCCCGTGACACTCTCACGTAATAATGACTGGGGATGTACACGCCCCGGAGTCTCCAGAGAGCCACCCTCGGGCCTCGGGGGCTCCCGCCCATGCACAGTGGTAGCACTTAGCTCCGCGCTGGTGAGAAGACGTCGAAGACTAGACTAGGTGCCGGACGCGGCCTTTTGCTTTTGCCTTTCCTTGTTGACAAGTTCTTCTATTTGGATTTAAGTTGGATTTGAGCTCGATGCTTGCGTGTGTTTGGGGGAAGGGGTGTTTAGTCTCGTTCGAGCAATCTCTCGCGTTCTGGTTTTGGCTTTGCGTCCAAGGTTAACATCGGCTGCCCCCCCCCCCCCTCACGAGCCCCTCGCGAGCCGGGCCGGGCCATGCACATTCACAACCAGGAGAGTTGTTATCGCACCCTTTTCGAAGGATTTCGTCGCGGGATCCACAAGTTAATCAGAAGACACCGAGGAGCAGCGGCCCCCGCAGGCCCGCTCAGGACTCGTCGGGGTCGGAAGGTACACAAGTCAGCTGACCCATCACTAGGCCGACGGCTATGTCCACACACAACATTATGCTTACCAGAGTACTAATTGCAAACCTTTACATGAGGGGCTTCCCCTCCCAAAATGCTCTTACATCCTTCAGGGCCAAGCGCGAACTTTCTTCGTGCAGGATAAACGACAGTAACGCACGGTCAGTCGAACATGTCACTCACCGCGTCTTGGGCGTCCTCGGAGGCATCACTGGCGTCGTCGGCATTGCCGCCGCCGCCAGCATCTCCATCAGCGCCAGGTTCGTCCACAACATCGCCTTCATTGGCGCCCACAACCACGCCATTGTCATTGGACGCAAAGACCCTGACGAGGGCGTCCATGTTGTCCTCCACCCACCGCGCCAGGTCGCCCCGGACGGCAATGGGCACGGGCGCGATGGCAGCATCGAAGTTGAAGTGGGGGTCCATGTCCTGCAGATGGCTGAAGATGCGGGAGAAGGCACGCCCGAGCAAGGCTTGGCTCCTCTCTTCGACAAGCCAACGGGACCTCTCGGACCGGTTCTCCAGAAGCGTCACCACATCGGTGAAAAATTGGAGGTTGCCGGCATAGTTGACCTCGTGCGGCTCCCTAGCGGCAGCCTTGCAGATGTAGCCCAAAGCTGTGTTGGCCCTCTCTCGGAGCGTTTGAAGCATGGGGGCATGCACATGCTCCAGAACCCGCCGCCGACAGAGCTCATCCTCACTCTGCTGCGCGACGGCCTCGGCGTCATCAACCCTCTGTTCAAGAAGAAGATGCTCGGCCCGGGAAGAGGAAAGCTCTGCCTGCGCTGCGCTGAGGGCGACTACGGAGGAGTCCGCACGCCGCGTCGCTTCGGTCAGTTTGGCCCTGAGGGCTGCGGTCCTGCCCTCGGCCTCGACCTTGATCAGCCCCAACCTCGCCTCGTATTCACACTAGAAGGCCGAGCGAGCTTCCGCCATGTGGCGATCGACTTCTTCCTGGGCCCGAGCTTCGCGCGCGGCAACGTCATCCTCCGCCCGGGCCACCAGGCGCTCCCTCGTCTCCAACCCTCAAGGTCAAGGTTGCAATCGGTGGCCTCCAGCGTCAGCACCTCCTCGCGCTTCAGAAGCTCCGCCCGGTCAACAGAGGCCACCCCCATCGACTCAAGGGCTGCCTGGCACAATTCCACTTGCTGCTCCAGGGAGTTGCTCCAGGCTTGGAGCTCCCATGCGCGCTCCTCCGCATCCTTGCGCCATCGGTCTACCTCCCGAGCCTCCTCAATGGCCAGGGAGTAGGCCTCCCGCGAAGCTGCCAGCAACGCTTCAACCTTCGCGTTATCAAGATCACGTTGATGATGCGCGAGGGCGATGGCTACCTTTAGTTTGCGCCTCTCCTCAGCAAGGCACAAACCATCGGCCGCGAGGCGCGCATCCTCATCAGCAAGCTCTGCCCTGATCAGGCTCACCGCATCCGCCGCCCTCTGGAGGAACTCTTCGGGGAGGACGCGTCGCTCCTGAGCGCGCCTGAGCACGTCTTCTGCATCACCCTCTTCCACCAAAGCATGCGGGGGCCCCGGGGCGGCTGGCCCCCTCCCGACGCGGTGCTGGGGGCTGGCTCCCTAGTCATCGCCAGATGGACCTCTCTGGGAATCTGGCCTGCCGTCGGTCCACCCATGGAAGAAGAGCCAAGTACAGACTTCAGCCATTCCCCATCTATGATCAGAGGAGGAACATGGGGCAGGCCGGATGTGCCCCAGAAGGACTCATGAAGAAAGGACAGCGGGCGCGCAGGCTTGAGGTGCCCTATGGAATGGACCACTCCCTCAACTGGTCCGGCAGCAGGGGTGCTGCTCGAGCTCGGCGAGCCCAGAGCTAGCGGAGAAGGCGAAGCTTGGGGGGATGGCTCCCGGGCTGGCTCGGCAGGTTTCGCAGGGCAGGGCCTGAAAGGGCTACAATCAGTCGCAGGGATAGCAAAGCAAACAAGCAAGGAAAGAAGAAGACTTACTCGTCCATGGCAAGGTACTTCCTGCGCTTCAACAGGCGGCAAGGGCGGTCGTTGCCACCCGAGGCCTCCTTCCTCTTGCGGAGGGCCTCGAAGTCTACGCGGAACTGACCTAAGCGCCCGGCGCAGGGCTCGGCTCCTGGTGTGGAAGAAGCGTCAAGATGATCAGCACTGGAGGAGTCAGCCTGGGGGCGCCGTCGGGCGTCGCCTCGCGAGGAACGGCTGGGGGCTCAGGAGCCCGCGCCTCAGGAACCATAGGCAGCAATTCCGCACATGACGCCGCTCCAGGGCGGGCCTCGGGAGACGCCGCCTTCAAGACTTCTTGCGGCGTCGGCGCCTTGACATCGGTCGCCTCAACTCTCGCCAGTTCTCGTCTCCCCGCCCTGTCGCCCGCGGAAGGACCGCTATGGGCAGTAGGAGAAGCAACAATGACGGCTGGGTTCTCGCGGGGCCCCGTGAAGCCAGCAGGGCGCAGTCCCCACTCGTCGAAGCTGGGCATCTGCCTCACAAAATCGGCCCTGCCGGAGCAAAGATACAAGAGGATGCCATTACTCTGAAGGCTGCCTAGGGAAGGATCGCCAGTCAAGACCTTGAGCACTGTCTGTAGCACTTCAGGCGCCAAGTCCTTCTCCTGAAGCCGCATGCGGTCTCTACGCCCCGCAAAGTCCCACATCCGGTGAGAGTGGCGCTGAAGAGGAGCAATGCGACATTGGAGGAACTACTTCACCACCTTGGGCGCTGTCACATTGAGTGCCATCAAACTCTTGAAGCGGCACCAGACGAAGGCGAGCCGGGGGCTCGCGAGCACCTCGTGGTCCCAACCCGCGTGAGGAACAGCAGGCGAGCTTGGATGCAAGAGCAGAGGGTTGGGCACTCCAACGTCCACGTATAGCCACCGCTCTCTGAACCTGGCCTCGGGAGGAGGAAGGCCGATGTCGATCCCTGAAGCGGCCGTCTCTGGAACGGAGGAGAAGCTCACGCACCTTGAGCACTGACTGGGGTCGCTCATGCGCAAGGAAAAGAAGTGGCGCAGCAGGGCAACGGAAGGAGGTATGCCTATCATCACCTCGCAAACAAAAGCAAAGACAGCCAGAAGGGTAATGGACTCCGGCCTGAGGTGCATCATATGGATCTGATAATGGGAGAGCACCACATTGAAGAAGGAGGAAAAGGGGGGAACCAGACCCGCCCATAGAGCATCGGCGAAGAATCGGACCTCCGTGACGATCCTATCAGGGGAGGCATGGGACGCAGGCCAGGCAGTGGTCCTGCCGCACTCATTGAAGATAGTTGCAAGGGCGGAGCGGACCTTGTCCAAAGCTTCTGGATTGAGTATGATCGACCGGGCGACGGTGGGGGTCGAGGCTGGAGGTGTGCGGGGTGAAGGCGCGGGCTTCTTTTCCCTTCCCTTCTTCGTCGGCGCCATGGTAGTGAAGAGGAGGAAGAACTCGAGCCGGATTGGCGGTGGAGGCTGGAGCTCAAAGAAGAAGGAAAGGTAGGAGGCGGGCGAGCAGCGGAAAGGAGGAACGACCGTGTGCAACTACGGGTCCGCTTAGCCGGGCGCGCAACAAGGTGTCGTGGGGAAGCGCAGACGCCCACGTCCAATCAATCGCCACGCGGCGCCGAAGGCCGCAGGCTATTGGGGCCCGCGACGCTTTGCACTTGCCCCTTTGCTTTCCTACTAGGCCAAGCCCAGGTGCGCCTTGGGATCGGGGGCTACTGTCGGCGTTCTGGGAACGGGGGTCCCCATACTTGCTTGCCTGCGGCCCTCGGCATGGCTCAAGTGGGGGCCCAGTACGGCTCATCTTCATCAGCTCAAGCTCAAGACCCTCGTGAGGGGCCAAGCGTCGTGGGGCGGACGACAGGAAGCTTCCTCAGAGGCAGCCTCATCAGGCAGGCTCGCGAGGAGGCGGAGAGATCAAGGCAGGGGTACCTCGCGAGGAACCCGTGACGCAAGCCATGACGATCGAGACCAGGTGGGTGCCAGGCGGGCACCGGCCTGTGCAGTGTCCTTGTTTCCCCTTTGGTGCAAAGAGGGCAAGCATGGGCCAAGGCATCAGGCAAAGCTTGCCATTCCTGTGCAACGAGACCAAGACCAGCAGAGCGGCAGGACGGGGGTCACCGTGGAGCCCAAGACGGCGTCATCGCCACTTTTGGTAGCCGAAGACCACCTTTGGTCAGGATAACTTGTACTACATGCTCCCCTTCAAAATGGCCAATTGTTGGCGCCCATCCCGCGCATTATTTGGGGAGAGGCCCAGGGCCTCTATAAATAGAGCTAGCCACCACAGAGTAGAGGGATCCACTTAGGGAGAAGACATCTAGAAATATGGTAGAACCCTAGCAGAGAGATGGAGAGAGGCGACTGAACTCACCCTAGCAGTTCATAGCACCAGCTCAAGAACACCTCTCACGAGGTTGTTCTTCCTTTGTACTGATCCTCATCAGCCCCTAAGGCAATCCACCACACCACACACTGGAGTAGGGTATTACACCACAACGGTGGCCCGAACCAGTATAAACCTTGTGTCCCTTGTGTTGTTCGTTGTTTCCAGCTTAGATCACGCGAGGAGATTGGACGTAGATCGGTAGGGGAGAGATCTCCGTGCGCACCCCAGTGTTCGAACCTCAAGGGTCTGCCGGAACCCGAAATCCGACAACTAATGAGTTATTTACGGGATGGTGCATTACGGAATGAGTAAAGAGACTTGCCAATAACGAGATTGAACTAGGTATGATGATACCGACAATCGAATCTCGGGCAAGTAACATACCGATGACAAAGGGAATGACGTATGTTGTTATGCGGTTTGACTGATAAAGATCTTCGTAGAATATGTAGGAACCAATATGAGCATCCAGGTTTTGCTATTGGTTATTGACCGGAGATGTGTCTCGGTCATGTCTACATAGTTCTCGAACTCGTAGGGTCCGCACGCTTAACGTTTGATGACGATTTGTATTATGAGTTATGTGTTTTTGATGACCGAAGTTTGTTCGGAGTCCCGGATGAGAACACGGACATGATGAGGAGTCTCTAAATGGTTGAGACATAAAGAATGTTATATTGGACGACGTTATTCGGACACCGGATGAGTTCCGAGAGGTTCTGGATAACTATCGGAGTGCCGGAGGGTTATGGGTACTCCCGGGGGGACTAATAGGCGTTCATGAGCCTTAGGGGAGAGAGAGGAGGGCCACAAGGGGCTGACCGTGCCCCCCTTGCAGTTCGAATTGGACTAGGGGAAGGGGGCGGCGCCCCCCTTTTCCCTTTCCCTCTCCCTCTCCCTTCCTTCTTCCCCCTTCCACCAAGTGGAATCCTACTAGGACTTGGATTCCTAGTAGGAATCCTCTCTCTTGGTGCACCTTATAGGGGCCGCCCCCCCCTATCCTCCTTTATATACGGGGCAAGGGGGCACCCTAGAATACACAAGATCAATTTTCTTAGCCGTGTGTGGTGCCCCCCTCCATAGTTTACCACCTTGGTCATGTGTAGATCACATCATGAACACCGTCGCCACGCCGTCGTGCTGACAGAACTCTCCCTTGGCATCAAGTGGATCAAGAGCTCGAGGGATGTCATCATGCTGAATGTGTGCTGAACACGGACGTGCCGTACGTTCGGTGCTTGGATCAGTTGGATCGTGAAGACGTTCGACTACCTCAACCGTGTTACTGAACGCTTCCGCTTTCGGTCTACAAGGGTACGTGGACACACTCTCCCCTCTCATTGCTATACATCTCCTACATAGATCTTGCATGATCGTAGGAAAATTTTGAAATACTGCGGTCCCGAACAGTCCGCGGCTTGCTTGGTCCCAAGGAGGGCTTGAATTTCGCCCAAAAGTTCCACCACGCACGAGTGATCGGCCGGGCCGTACACGTACACTATCTCCCGGACAGATAAGGAGACACGGTGTTTTATCATAGCCGAAATAAAGAAAGAACCTGATTCCCAGCTTACAGCATCACAAATATCACAATTACAACCCCAAAAGAAGCCCACCCGAGTGCCCGCAAGAGGGGGCCCATCCCAACATGAAACGCTGAAGGGGGTCGAAGGCCGCAAGATCCCTAAAGGTAATCTCAGTTTTGGTCGTCTCTTGGAGCGCGACGATAACAATATGTTCACAAACAATGTACTCTCTAAGCTGGGTGCGTCTGCCCGAGTGGCCGCAACCCGTAATGTTCTAGAATAAGTAATGCATCAGATTATACGGTTACAGAGGCAAACCCCTCTGGAGGTCGCCGGTTTTGCCACTCTTTTTTTTGGCCGGGGCATGGCTGGTGGAGGGATTCACGTCCGCCTCCCTGGTTTTGGCCCCTCCACTCGACAGGACAAGCAATCGAGTGTCAGGCACAACCCCAACTGTGTCCTGGGCTGACTCGGTAGCCGCGATGGCCTCCCTGGCCTTGGCCGCAGCAGCAACTTCAGCCGGAGCCACCTGGGCATCCTCACGTGCATGGATCAAAGAAGCAATCGCACCGCCCTCCGAACCTAACTCAAAACCACTATCATCAAGGATTGAAACTAATTGAGGATCAGAGAAAGCGTTCAGAATTTTGTAAGAGGGGGGGGGGGTTACCTGAAGTCTTGAGGTTCTTGTCTGCGAGGCGGAGCTGAGCACTCTCTAGGGAGGAAAGCTCCCCCAGCGCTGCCTTGGATCCTGCGCTTGGAGCCCACTGAAGCACCGGAATCGCCTTGGAGCGCTTAGCCTTGGCGGCCGCACCCGCAGAGCCGAGCGCAACCGCAAGATCCCCGCTCACAGGAGCAGCCGAAGACGGGAGGTGTCGGTGTCAAAACCGGCCGATCTCGGGTAGGGGATCTCGAACTATGTGTCTGAAGATCGAGCGTAACAAAGGACAAGGGGGACACAATGTTTACCCAGGTTCGGGCCCTCTTAATGGAGGTAAAACCCTACGTCCTGCTTGATTGTATTTGATGAGTATGGGGGTTACAAGATTTGATCTACCTCGAGATCGTAATGGCTAAAGCCTAGCTGTCTGGCCTATGAGAATTCTGATAGCCTCTATGGACTAAACCCTCCGGTTTATATACACACTGGAGGGGCCTAGGATTGCACACAGACGGTTTGTGGGGGAAGGAAATAACATATCCGGACACTAATTTTTCCATACACGCATAGGGGTGTCCTATCCGGACACGGGGGAAAGTGTTCTGCTTGTATCTTCTCGGCCCATCAGTCCGGCCCATATCCAATAGTCCGGACACCCGAGGACCCCCTAATCCAGGACTCCCTCGGTAGCCCCTAAACCAGTCTTCGATGAGGATGTGTTCGGCACACAGATTATCTTCGGCGCCGCAAGGCGGGTTCCTTCTCTTGAGCATCTTAGAATAATTCTCCACACAAAGGAACTGTATCCGGCTCTGTATTGTAAATATAACCCTTAGCCACGAAGGTAGAGTATCAAAATGAAACACTATCTTATAATGACAACTTTTCAGCGAGGTGTCACATCTGACTCTTTAACATTTCAAACTGTTTTAATACCTACATTTCGTGTTTCGAGGCATAGCCTCCATTGGCACGTCTTGTCAAAACAGAGATCGTGCCCGCCCATTACGGGATCCCTATTAATATGATTTTGGGTGAAACAACAGTGCTGCTCACACGGTCTCTTTGGGAACAAGCGAGTTTTAAGGCTCGAGAGGGGGCGTTTGGTATTTCACTACCACCACGCCTTCTTCTCGCTCCTGCCTTCCCATCTTCAAGCTCCAGTGCTCAAACTTAAACTTTTCCCACCGCCGCCACCCTCTCCAGCCATGTCTGGATCTGGTTCTAAGGGAAAATGGGAGGCCTCCTCCATCACTGAGAGGGACGTCAAGGAGCTCAGGGGCACGGGGAACCTATCTGCGGACACTGCGCACAGGCTCCCCAGCAAGGGTCAGGTCATGCCTACCCCGGAGCCCGGCAAGAGAGTAGTGTTCATACCCCACTTCCTCCACGGGCTAGGGTTTCCTCTTCACCCTTTTGTCCGTAGCCTCATGTTTTATTATGGGTAGGATTTCCATGATCTAGCCCCAAACTCTTCCCTCCATATATCAGCGTTTATCGTTGTGTGCGAGGCTCTCCTCCGCATCTCACCACACTTCGGCTTGTGGCTCAAGGTTTTAATGTAAAGCCGAAGGTGGTCGACGGGTAGCACGCGGACTGCGGCGGAGCCATGGTGGGCAAGCTCCACAACACCGTCTGGCCCAAAGGGGTGTTCGTGTAGACGGTCAAGGTGTGGCAGCAGGAGTGGTTCTACATCACCGAACCCCGCAATGCCAACTGGGCCGCCACACCCGTTTTTAGATCCTGACCCCCACTAGGCTCACCTCCTGGACCGCTAAAGGCCTCGACTGGGGGTCCATGGCGGATGTGCAGATGCTGCAAAAGCGCAACACCAACATCATAGGCAAAAACATCAGTCTCACAGACGTGATCCAGGTGATGCTATTCCGCCAGACCTTTCCTTGCCAGCTCTGGGCCTCTCATATGTGGGAGTTTAATCCGGAGGAGCCACGGACCTTGAAGTACTTATTCGGCATGATGTATGAAGACATTTGGAAGTTCGAGAAATAGGTGGCCTGAAGCGCAGGAGGCAGAGCTCGCGAAATCGCTCCCATGGGGGCATGCACCCTCGTCCTGCTCGAGGGCATAATACCACGTCTGTGTGGCGCCTCAGAGGTGGTATGAGGCGAGCCAGGCGTGGTCTGACGTGAGTGTGCATTGCCCCGGAAGAACTGCTCACACAGATTAAGCCAGCTGAGGGGGTCCTCGGTGCCGTCGTAGGTGGCGAAGTCGAGCTTGGCGAAACGCGACGGTGTATGAGTATGACCGCGTGGGAGTACGACATGTCAGTGTGGAGCAGTGAGGGGGCGGCGCCGATTCGGTGCCCCCCCATTGAACGGCTACCCGTCGAGGCTAGCATAGGGACCCACGGAGCTAGAGGACCCGCCATACTGCAGGGTAGGCGCTGATACATCCATTTTGCATCATGCTTTTATATCGATATTTATTGCATTGTGGGCTGTTATTACACATTATGTCACAATACTTATGCCTATTCTCTCTTATTTTACAAGGTTTACATGAAGAGGGAGAATGCCGGGAGCTGGGATTCTGGGCTGGAAAAGGAGCAAATATTAGAGACCTATTATGCACAGCTCCAAAAGTCCTGAAACTTCATGGAAGTTATTTCCAGAATATATAAAAAATACTGAGCGCAAGAAGTACCAGAGGGGGGCACCCACCAGCCACGAGGGTGGGGGTGCGCCCCCTGCCTCGTGGGCCCCCTGGTGGCCCTCCGGTGCCCATCTTCTGCTGTATGGAGTCTTCCATCAAGCAAAAAATCATAAGCAAGCTTTCGGGACGATACTCCGCCGCCACGAGGCGGAACCTTGGCGGAACCAATCTAGAGCTCCGGCGGAGCTGTTCTGCCGGGGAAACTTCCCTTCGGGAGGGGGAAATCATCACCATCGTCATCACCAACGACACTCTCATCAGGAGGGGGTCAATCTTCATCAACATCTTCACCAACACCTTCACCAACATCATCTCATCTCAAACCCTAGTTCATCTCTTGTATACAATCTTTGTATCCAAACCTCAGATTGGTACATGTGGGTTGCTAGTAGTGTTGATTACTCCTTGTAGTTGATGCTAGTTGGTTTACTTGGTGGAACATCATATGTTCAGATCCATTATGCATATTAGTACCCCTATGATTATGAACATGAATATGCTTTGTGAGTAGTTACGTTTGTTCCTGAGGACATGGGAGAAGTCTTGCTATTAGTAGTCATGTGAATTTGGTATTCGTTCGATATTTTGATGAGATGTATGTTCTCATCCCTCTAGTGGTGTCATGTGAACGTCGACTACATGACACTTCACCATTGTTTGGGCCTAGAGGGAGGCATTGGAAAGTAATAAGTAGATGATGGGTTGCTAGAGTGATAGAAGCTTAAACCCTACTTTATGCGTTGCTTCGTAAGGGGCTGATTTGGATCCATATGTTTCATGCTATGGTTAGTGAGGGAGTCCTAGATTAGGGGGTGTCCGCATGGCCGGACTATACCTTCAGCCGGACTCCAGGACTATGAAGATACAAGATTGGAGACTTCGTCCCGTGTCCGGAAGGGACTTTCCTTGGCGTGGAAGGCAAGCTTGGCGATACGGATATTGAGATCTCCTACCATTGTAACCGACTCTATGTAACCCTAACCCTATCCGGTGTCTATATAAACCGGAGGGTTTTAGTCCGTAGGACAACATACACATCCACAATCATACCATAGGCTAGCTTCTAGGGTTTAGCCTCTCTGATCTCGTGGTAGATCTACTCTTGTACTACCCATATCATCAATATTAATCAAGCAGGACTTAGGGTTTTACCTCCATCGAGAGGGCCCGAACCTGGGTAAAACTTCGTGTCCCTTGCCTCCTGTTACCATCCGGCCTAGACGCACAGTTCGGGACCCCCTACCCGAGATCCGCCGGTTTTGACACCGACATTGATGCTTTCATTGAGAGTTCCTCTGTGTCGTCGCCATCAGGAAGGATGCCTCGCCCCGTCTTTAATGACGGCACCGTTGCTAAGGTTGCTTTGGCTGTCAGCCAAACCCTCTGGCTAGGTGGTTTTCTTATGACCGCCTGTTCGGCTTCTGCGCTGACGATGACCTCTCGAGCCATCGAAAACAATCTTCATGTCAGTTCGGAACTCGCCGAGCAGTTAGATCCAATGGAGCTTTCCTCCATAAATGAGCTCTTGGATCGCTTCGCCGCCCTGGGAGTCGCTACGGATTACGACCAGATAGGGCCTAAAACCGATCTGAGAGAGATTAACTCTCCCCAAGTCACCCATCACGTTGCCGTGGTAGAGGGACAGTGCGGCGACCCTTCGTCTATCTTAAGGACTCGCTACGTCCGGATTCCCGACCCCTCCAAGCCGGATACCCACGGAGGGGAGGATATCACTCAAGACCTCAACTTAGAGTAAGGTGACGGGCGGGATTCATTGGACAACACCCAGGGATCCAACTTTTCGAGTTCAGAAATTCCTCGGCCTCTGAGCCTCAGACGGGCTGAGGCTTCGGATTTAACTCCACCAACCCACCCCAACATAAGCAATCTATCCAAAATCAGGCAAGAGCCCGACGAAACAGTACATCATTACTGGGCTAGATTCCTCCTTGTTAAGAACAGGCTAAGGGACTGTCGCGAGGAAGATGCAATCTTAATCTTTTGCAATAATTGCACGGACAAGGGAATACTCAACGCCATAAGTCGCCATGATATCACACGCTTCGCTGACTTGGCGTCCATTGTACAAAAGTATTGTGCAATGGAAAGCGCCTGGAAAACCAAAATAAAATTTTGGGACAATCCGGCCCTAAATACAAACCTAGTCCGAAATAAAAGGGTGCAGCATAACCAGACACCCATGTCAAATACCAAAAAGCAAAAGCCTCTATAGGGCATGGAACCGTACTGGAAGGATGGCTTAACGGACCCTGTAAAATTCACAGTACAGAGGACGCCACACCAACTCACAGCCTCAGAGCATGTTGGATACTCCGGCAGGTGGCCAAAATTGGCGAAAACCTCCTAAATTCGGAGGCCACAGAAAGCCACCCCAGAGACACCCATGCGGTATTAACAGTCTTCGAGACTTTCGCATCAAATAATATGCCAAAAAGGACACTCCGCAGCCTTGCTGAAGTCTACCAAGTAGCAACAATAAATCCATGGAGTGACACGGCTATTACCTTCAACGCCAGCGATGAACCCAAATTCCGAACAGCCCGAGCACCAGCCGCATTGGTCATCAGCCCAATAGTGGACGGCTCTCGTCTTACCAAGGCACTCATGGACGGCGGCAATGGATTGAACCTCATTTACGAGGAAACCCTTCAAAAAATGGAAATAGACTGGAACCGCATTGAGCGAAGTAGCACAACCTTTAGAGGAATAATCCCCAGTCGGGAAGCGGGCTGTACAGGAAGAATCACACTAGATGTGGTGTTCGGTACGCCGGATAATTACAGGTCCGAAGAGATCACGTTCCATGCGGCTCCGTTCAGCAGCGGTTATCACGCTCTGCCAGGGCGGGAAGCATTTACAATCTTCCAAGCAATAACCCATTACGGGTACATGAAGCTCAAAATGCCCAGGCCTAACGGGATCATCACTCTCGCTAGTGATCCGGACATAGCAATCCGTGCCGAAAACAAGACAGCCGCACTGGCCCTGGAGGCACTATCCGAAGCCCTAGCGGCTGAGGAACTGACTGCGCTGCGCTCTACGGTGAATAGGGACGATGTGGTACTCGACAAAAGATCCAAGTCCACCTCCTTTAAACCGGCGGACGAAATAGTCAAATTCCAAGTCCATCCAACGGACCCAAATAAAACAGCTTCCATCGGGGCACAGTTAAACCCTGATGTAGACGCCGCACTGCGAGAGTTCCTACGAGAAAACTGGGACATTTTCGCCTGGCACCCTTCAGACATGCCAGGAATCCCACGCAGGCTGGCCGAGCACAGCTTAAATATCCAAACAGGATTCAAACCTGTCAAACAGGCTCTTCGGCATTTTTCCGAACCTAAGAGACAAGCTATGGGAGAGGAGCTAGCAAAGCTATTGGAGGTCGGATTCATTAGAGATATAAAACACCCGGACTGGCTAGCAAACCTGGTGATGCTACCAAAGAAGGACAAATCCCAGTGCCTGTGCGTTGATTTTAAAGACCTTAACAAGGCTTGCCCAAAGGATCCCTTCCCCCTCCCCCGCATCGACCAAATTATCGACGCTACCGCAGGACACGATTCGTTGTGTTTCCTCGACGCATATTCCGGCTACCATCAAATCAAGATGGCAGAATCTGACCAATCCGCAACGGCATTTATCACACCATACGGCCAATTCTGCTTCAACACAATGCCCTTCGGGCTCAAAAACGCTGGCGCAACATATCAGCGCATGATTCAGACATGTCTGGCAAGCCAGATCGGCAAAACAGTGGAGGCATATGTAGATGATGTGGTCGTCAAAACAAAACATGTTGAATCTCTAGTGGACGACTTGAGGCTCACATTTGATAACCTCCGAACATACGACATCAAGCTCAACCCGGAAAAATGCGTTTTCGGCGTTCCAGCCGGAAAGCTCTTGGGCTTCATTGTATCCGATAGAGGAATTGAAGCAAATCCAGCCAAGATCCGAGCTCTGTCGCAACTTGATAGCCCAAAGGACCTCACACAAATACAAAAGTTAACCGGATGCATGGCGGCTTTAAGCCGCTTTATCTCCTGCTTGGGAGAAAAGGCCCTACCCCTTTACCGCCTCCTTCGGTGCACCGAACACTTTGAATGGACGGATGCAGCCACGGCCAGACTCGAGGAGATAAAAGCCATACTCGCAACAAACCCAGTCCTAGCCGCGCCAAATATTGGCGAACCAATGCTATTATACATTGCAGCAACACATCAGGTTGTAAGCGCAGTGCTCGTCGTCGAAAGAGAAGCGGACGGACACATATTCCCCCTTCAAAAGCCGGTCTATTATGTGTCCACCGTCCTCACTCCTTGCAAATCACGGTACCCGCATTATCAAAAGATCGTGTATGCGGTATTCATGGCATCCCGGAAGCTACGACACTACTTTCAAGAGTGTTCAATAATAGTAGCCTCGGAAGTACCACTTACCGATATTATAAACAACCGTGACGCAACGGGCCAGATTGCAAAATGTGCCATTGAGCTCCTCCCGTTCGACATAACTTATAAGCCATGGCGAGCCATCAAGTCGCAAGTCTTGGCCGACTTCGTCGTAGAATGGACGGAGGCCGAACTCCCTAAAGAGTACGACACATATTCAAATTGGATCATGCATTTCGATGGCTCCAAGATGTTGGCCGGACTGGGGCTGGCATCGTTTTGACGTCCCCCATAGGAGACACAGTTCAATACGTAATCCAGATTATGTACATGGACTCCAACAACGCAGCCGAATATGAGGCCCTTTTACATGGACTCCGGATGGCAGTATCCATGGGCATTCAACGCCTAGAGGTGCGCGGGGACTCGAACCTTGCAATATCCCAAATAAATGGAGACTTCGATGCCAAGGATCCAAATGGCAGCTTACCGCAACGCCGTCCTAAAAATGTCAGCTCGGTTTGAGGGGCTTGAATTTCACAATATAGCCCGGGAAAATAATCAGGCGGCAGATGTCCTGGCACACATCAACGCAAAACGCGATGTAGTCCCCCCAACATCTTCATGGAAAGGCTGTTCAAGCCATCCGTAGTATGGGAAGGGGAGCCGGACAATAACACCCCGGACCCAACCGCACTGCCCGACACCGAACATTCTGACACAATCGGAGGCTCTGCCAATGAAATAACACCTTCAGCCCACGTAATAATGGCCGTCATCGCCCTGTGGACAGAACCATTCCTTGCCTACCTCACTAGGCAGGAACTCCCCGAGGACCAAAATGAGGCACGCTGCATAGTGCGGCGATCCAAAGCCTACAGAGTCCACGAGGGAGAGCTTTATAAGAAAAGCACTACCGGAGTCCTTCAAAGGTGCATCTCTGAAGAGGAGGGGAGGAACCTCCTGGCTGAAATTCATGCCGGACTGGGCGGTCATCACGCTGCAGCTCGGTCCCTTGTAAGCAAGGCCTTCCGTACAGGCTTTTATTGGCCGACGGCCCGGGCAGACGCTCAGGACTTAGTCCAACGATGCACCGGTTTCCAGCTCTTTGCAAACCAAAGCCATATGCCACCCACCGCCCTCCGAACTATCCCCATTACTTGGCCCTTCGCGGTCTGGGGGCTTGACATGGTTGGACCCCTTAAAGGCGGAACCCACAAGCAAAAATTCTTACTGGTCATGGTGGATAAATTCACCAAATGGATAGAAGCCAAGCCTGTTAAGACGGCCGAATCCGGACCGGTGATAGACTTTATATCCGGGGTCGTACACCATTACAGCGTTCCCCACAGCTTCATCACTGATAACGGCACGAACTTCACGGCCGACGAGGTAAAACTCTGGTGCAAAAACATGGGCATCAAGCTCGACTATGCTTCCATCTATCACCCACAAACTAACGGCCTGGTCGAACGTGCAAATGGTCTTATCATGAGCGGCATTAAACCCAGATTAGTGCGGTCCCTCAAGGAATCTAACACGCACTGGGTAGAGGAGCTCGACTCCGTACTTTGGGGGCTGTGGACCACGCCGGATCGCACCACCGGATACACACCATTCTTTATGGTGTACGGCGCAGAGGCAGTTTTGCCCTGCGACATAATTCATGACTCACCTCGAGTGCGCATGTATGAAGAACGAGAAGCCGAGCTCGATTGGCAGGACAGCTTAGACGCATTGGAGGAGGAGCGCGACGTGGCAAAAGCCAGTTCCACATTCTATCAACAGGAGGCTCGAAGATACCAAAGTAGAGAAGTGCGGGCCAAAAATTACAATGTTGGCGAATTAGTTCTACGACTACCGGACAAGAAAAAGGACAAACTCAAGCCAAAGTGGGAAGGTCCCTTCATAATTGACCAAGTCCTGATGGGTGGAGCATACCGCCTGCGAGATGCATCGGATAACCGACTCGAGCCGAACCCATGGAACACAGCATGTCTCCAAAGATTCTATGCCTAGCGCCGGACTCTATGTTCGTCTCCTTCCTCTGTCCATTTATATATATTTTCTGTCTTGCATTTCTCTTCTTCTTCTCTCTCTCTTATAGCCCTTAAAGGCTCATAAAGTGACGCGCCATCCACGCTCATTAAACCTGGGGGCTTCTTTAAACAGAAGCTTATTCATACGGGCTTCATGCCCAACACATGTGTCACACTTCCGCATGTACCTTTTATTCACCATTGTATGCATCGATATGACTTAAGTTTTGGCCAAGCTGGGTTGTCTGGCTCCTGTGCTTACCCCTACGCTCCCGATTGTTCGGCTAGGTGGTAAAGGGAGCACCTCTGCGATTGTTACTGTCGGGTCAGCTGGACGTGTACCTCAGACTGGGTGAAGCCGAAAGCTAGCGTTCTTAAGGGAATATTCGGTCGGTGAACTAAAGATGATCCTTTTATTTTTATCTATACGCCCCTAGATGATTTTCCTGCGTTTCTTTTCCCAGCATGGACATGCACCTTAGGGCATGCCTCCCAGGGAAAGGAACCCCTAACGGAACTATTCTCCCTGGAAGATGTTTCTTACTAACCATGTAATATAACATAACTAGTCGGGAACTTGTCTGTTCATGCACTAATGACCCCTACGCTGGTCTCCATGCATTCCCCGGTTCCTATATAACCGCATGGGAATTCGAACACACTCCGGACCGTCAGGTCCCGAGGCTGAAGCGAAAAGGTCAGCCATGACAAATGATCTACAATCCAGCTAGAAGGCATTATAAATGTCAATTAAATTACATAGTTATTTTGACTGATCGTATTCCTCTTCAATACCATCTAACAGGCTGTCTAATTTACAGTCCTGCTGGGAATACTTTGTGGCCAACTCTACTTGGCCGTATACTAAGCTTACAGGGATCTCCTTCCCATCGGTCCCTATAGGACCGACCTCGGCCATGTGGTTGGGGTCAGCCTTTGCGTACTGCGTCTTCACCATGGCCCATGCCTCCCTAGCGCCTTGACGGCAGGCTGATATCTTCCACAATCGAAAGCGCCGCCGTGCTCCTTTTAGCTTCTCTGCAAGCTCTCCAAGACCTTCGGGCATGGAGACGGATGGCCACAGGGCCTGGGCGATGCCTCGCATCGCTTGCCGAACTCGATCGAGCAGTTGCGAGAGCTCGGGAAGAAGGTCACCCGTAGAACCGGGCATCTCCTCTGTAGGACGGCCTGTTAGCACACCTACAGACATTGCTCTGTTAATCGACTTCCCCGCCGAACTTTCTTTCAAAAGGTTTGTTCAAGCACTTACTAAATATGTCGCGCCAAAGCCACTGATTCTCCTTCACGGAGTCTGACAGCTGGACGCCCAGCTTGGTGTTGGCATCTCGGAGATCGTTCTTCTCCCCCATCACCTTTAACAGCACCCTCTCACCAGCCTTTAGCTGGCGTAGGAGGTGTTGCCTTTCCGGATCCAATCCGGCGCCATCTGCAATTTCATTTGTCAGATTTGCACCAAAGCCGTGCTTCGTAAAATACTTATCTTTTGAAGTGTATATTACCAGAGGGGGCCTCCTTAGGCTCTCCTGCCGCGGCTAGTGTGGCCTCAAGTTGGGCTTTGCACTCTTCCAGCTCCTTGGACAGTAGGGAATTCTTTTCTGTAAGAACCTGCATAACAAATGATCCTTAAATCAGTTATTTTAACTGTTTCAAGTCTCGGGGGCTACTGGTATATATATAATTACCAAAATTTTCATACCCGTATGTCTTTTACATATTTCTCCGTGGCTTTGGTTAGACCATTTTGAGCGGCACGGAGGTACGCATCTCCCGACTTAAAGGCATCTAACGCCTCTTGGGAGAAACAAGCGTCGCAAAAAATTATCCGGCGACGCCTGTGGTTCATGGCACTCTCCACCTCAGAGTTGGTGGCAGACAACCTGTCCACATCCTCCGTTGGAGGAGCGTCCGGTGCGCGCCTTGTGTTCGGCCCCGCTTCCAGTCCAGGCTTTGGAGCCTGGCTGGTGGAGGCGCGATTGGCGGTGTCTCCAAATATAGTTCAGCGAGGTCTCTTTGTCCTGAAGAGGGCACAAGCGTTAATATGCCCTGAAGGTACGGCACCTGGGATAAGGGGGTGCGCCATACCTTTGCGCTGATGCCCCGGCCCGGACTGCATGTCTTTTCTGCCCACGGAGCCCGGCGGCCCCTCGTTGGCTTGTCGCCGTAGGTTCGGCCTCTCATTTCTGGGAGGCCGGGATTAGCCCTGGATGATCGGCCGTAATGGCCACCAGGGCGTTGTCCCTGCTCAATTGATGGAACACTCCATCAATCAGATCCACCGAAAGCTCCGGATCCTCTTGCGAGTCCGGGTCGAGGGACCATCCTGGGTCCTCGGGTTGTGGAGGAGGGCTGTTTATTTCTTTAACAGCCTGGCGCAGTTCCTGCGTCGAAATCACTAAGATTAAATACTTAACAATGGGGATATAAAACGGATGGGCAAGATGTGATCACTCACCCAGCTTGGAGGATTGTACATGGAAAATCCACCCTTTGGGTCGACGCGGAGAAAATCCTCCTCTTCTCCCTTGTACAAAGCGGGCAAGGTCTTTATTAGAGCCGCGGCCGAATCCGGCCCCTTACGGCCGTAGTGGGTGGTGCCATCCTCCCCGTTGAAATCCCACATGGGGTGGCCTCTATACTGTAGCGGCTGCACCGCTCGCATGATGCATGCGCCCATGACCCTGATCATGGTTAGTCCGGAATGAGCTAACAATCTTATCCGGCCCATCAGGTAAACAACGTCCCTATCACTTTCCCTCTGAGGGCTCCGTGGGCGCCAGCTTAGGCGCTTCTTTAAGGGAGCATTGTTGAATTCAGGGAGGCCGATCCGGACAGGATCCGGCAGCGGGACGTCTTCTATGTAAAACCATTCTGAGGGCCAGTCTTCGGACGCCTTCTTTGGGGTTCCGGACAGATAGCCGGTCCCGGCGATGCGCCATACTTCGGCTCCGCCCACTTGATACATAGACCCCTTCTTGGAACGGGGCACAAGGCAAAATAGCTCCCTCCACAGTCCAAAATGAGCTTCAACACCCAAGAATAGCTCGCAGAGGGCTACAAAGCCCGCGATATGCAATACTGAGGCAGGCGTGAGATGATGTAGCTGGAGGCCGTAGAACTCCAGCAGCCCCCGGAGAAATGGATGGATTGGAAATCCGAGCCCCCTTATTAAATAAGGGACGAGGCACACCCGCTCTCCTTTGGAGGGATTAGGGGCGCTCTCCGCTTGCTCTCCGCCGTTATAGACGTCAAGACCGGCTCGAACCGGGCTCATATAGGCCGGGGGAAGAAATCCCTTGGTCTGGAGCGTCACTAACTTGCTATGCGGGATGGAGCATCTTTCCCAACATCCAGGCTTAGGGCTGGAAGGGCGGGAGGAGGAGTCGCGACGGCTGGCCATGGTGGAATGGATCTTTGTCGAATGCGCTCTGATGAACACTCGCGAAGGGTGAAGGTGTGGTTTGGATCTAAATCCTCATTTCCTTAAATAGGTCAGCTTGTTTACGCGGCTAGGGTTGTGAATGTAAAAAACACTTAGACCTTTCATATTCGTTTGACACGTGGGGAGCAGCCATTATTGGGCGCAAAAGCCAAGGAGCGCAACATCTACAAGAAACCGGACTTTATTCAACAGGTACATGGAATTTGGAGGAGAACCCACCTTGCAATGCCGAAGACAATCTGCGCGCCGGACTCATCGTCATTGAAGCCTGGTTCGGGGGCTACTGAGGGAGTCCTGGATTAGGGGGTGTTCGGATGGCCGGGCTATACCTTCAGCCGGACTCCAGGACTACGAAGATACAAGATTGGAGACTTCGTCCCGTGTCCAGAAGGGACTTTCCTTGGCGTGGAAGGCAAGCTTGGCAATACGGATATTCAGATCTCCTACCATTGTAACCGACTCTATGTCACACTAACCCTATCCGGTGTCTATATAAACCAGAGGGTTTTAGTCCGTAGGACAACATACACATCAACAATCATACCATAGGCTAGCTTCTAGGGTTTAGCCTCTCTGATCTCGTAGTAGATCTACTCTTGTACTACCCATATCATCAATATTAATCAAGCAGGACGTAGGGTTTTACCTCCATCGAGAGGGACCAAACCTGGGTAAAACTTCGTGTCCCTTGCCTCCTGTTACCATCCAGCCTAGACGCACAGTTCGGGACCCCCTACCCGAGATCCGCCGGTTTTGACACCGACAGTTAGGTTTACCTTAATACTTCTGTTCTAGTTGCGGATGCTTGCAATAGGGGTTAATCATAAGTGGGATGCTTGTCCAAGTAAGGACAGCACCCAAGCACCGGTCCACCCACATATCAAATTATCAAAGTACCGAACGCAAATCATATGATCGTGATGAAAACTAGCTTGACGATAATTCCCATGTGTCCTCGGGAGCACTTTTCTTCATATAAGAGTTTGTCCAGGCTTGTCCTTTGTTATAAAAAGGCTTGGGCCATCTTGTTGCACCTTATTTACTTTTATTACTTGCTCCTCGTTACAATTACCTTATCACAAAACTATCTGTTACCGATAATTTCAGTGCTTGCAGAGAATACCTTGCTGAAAACCGCTTGTCATTTCCTTCCGCTCCTCGTTGGGTTCGACACTCTTACTTATCGAAAGGACTATGATAGATCCCCTATACTTGTGGGTCATCAAGACTCTTTTCTGGCGCCGTTGCCGGGGAGTGAAGCGCCTTTGGTAGGTGGAATTTGGTAAGGAAAAATTTATATAGTGTGCTGAAATTTACTGTCACTTGTTACTATGGAAAGTAATCCTTTGAGGGGCTTGTTCGGGGTATCTTCACCCCGACCGGTAGAGCAAATAGTTGATCATCAACCTACTGGACCTACTGAAAATGAAAATGTTTACTTTGAAATTCCTTTTGGTATGATAGAGAAACTGCTAGCTAATCCTTTTGCAGGAGATGGAACATTGCATCCCGGCTTACACTTAATCTATGTGGATGAAGTTTGTGGATTATTTAAGCTTGCAGGTATGCCCGATGATGTTATCAAGAAGAAGGTCTTCCCTTTATGTTTGAAGGGAGATGCATTGACATGGTATAGGCTATGTGATGATATGGGATCATGGGACTACAAACGGTTGAAATTGGAATTCCATCATAAGTTTTATCCTATGCATCTTGTTCATTGTGATCGTAATTATATATATATTTTTTGGCCTCGCAAAGGAGAAAGCATCGATCAAGCTTGGGGGAGGCTTAAGTCAATGTTATATTCATGCCCCAATCATGAGCTCTCAAGAGAAATGATTATTCAAAAATTTTATGCTTGGCTATCTGACAACAATCGCTCCATGCTCGATACTTCTTGTACTGGTTACTTTATGATGAAGACTATTTTATTCAAATGGAATTTATTGGAGAGAATTAAACGCAACCTTGAAGATTGGGATATCGATGAAGGTAAGGAGTCAGGTATAACACCTAAGTTTGACTGTGTTAAATCTTTTATGGATACCGATGTTTTCCATAAATTTAGCACTAAATATGGACTTGACTCTAAGATAGTAGCTTCTTTCTGTGAATCCTTTGCTACTCATGTTGATCTCCCCAAGGAAAAGTGGTTTAAATATAATCCTCCCAGTGAAACAAAAGTAGTTGCACCTATTAAAGTTGAAGATAAGACTATCACTTATAATGATCCTGTTGTTCCTACTCCTTATGTTGAGAAACCACCTTTCCCTGTTAGAATAAAGAATCATGCTAAAGCTTCAACTGTGGTCAACAAAAGTAATATTAAGACACCTAAACCCCCTGAGCAAATTAAAGTTGAACCTAAAATTGCTATGGTTAAAGATCTCTTGGCCAATAATATTGATGGGCATGTTATTTACTTCTGTGATGAAGTTGCTAGAATCGCTAGACCTGATGCTAAAAATAAACACATACCTGTTGTAGGCATGCCTGTTATTTCTGTTAAAATAGGAGATCGTTGTTATCATGGCTTATGTGATATGGGTGCTAGTGCTAGTGGAAAACCTATTTCCTTATACAAAGAAATTATGCATGATATTGCACCAGCTGAGATAGAAGATATTGATGTTACCATTAAGCTTGCCAATAGAGATACTATTTCACCAGTTGGGATTGTTAGAGATGTTGAAGTCTTGTGTGGGAAGGTTAAATATCCTGCTGATTTTCTTGTTCTTGGTTCCCGCAAGATAGCTTTTGTCCCATTATATTTGGTATACCCTTCTTGAATACTGTCAATGCTAAGATAGACTGCAATAAGGATATTGTTTATGTTGGTTTAGGGGATATGTCTCATGAGTTTAATTTTGCTAAATTTCATAGACAACCCCATGATAAAGAATTGCCTAGTAAAGATGAAATTATTGGTCTTGCTTCTATTGCCATGCCTCCTACTGATCCATCAGAACAATATTTGCTAGACCATGAAAATGATATGTTCATGAATGAAAGAAGGGAAATAGATGAAGTATTGTTTAAACAGGGACCTATTCTGAAACACAATTTGCCTATTGAAATCCTAGGGGATCCTTCTCCACCCAAGGGTGATCCTGTGTTTGAGCTTAAACCATTATGGAAATAGAAGAGAAATTATTGAAAACTCTGAAGAAGCACTGTGCTGCTATTGGATATACTCTTGATGATCTTAAGGGCATTAGTCCCACTCTATGTCAACACAAAATAAATTTGGAGGAAGACGCCAAACTAGTTATTGATCACCAACGACGGCTGAATCTTAAGATGAAAGAAGTGGTAAGAAAGGAAATATTAAAGCTCCTTGAGGCAGATATAATTTATCCCATTGCTGATAGTAAGTGGGTAAGTCCTGTCCATTGTGTCCCTAAGAAGGGAGGTATTATTGTTGTTCCTAATGATAAAGATGAATTAATCCTGCAAAGAATTATTACAGGTTATAGGATGGTAATTGATTTCCGCAAATTAAATAAGGCAACTAAAAAAGATCATTACCCTTTGTCTTTTATTGATCAAATGCTAGAAAGATTATCCAAACATACACATTTTTGTTTTCTTGATGGTTACCCTGGCTTCTCTCAAATACCTGTGTCAGCTGATGATCAATCAAAGACCACTTTTACTTGCCCTTTCGGTACTTTTTCTTATAGACGTATGCCTTTTAGTTTATGTAATGCACCTGCTACCTTTCAAAGATGCATGATGGCTATATTCTCTAACTTTTGTGAAAAGATATGTGAGGTTTTCATGGACGATTTCTCCGTTTATGGATCCTATTTTGATGATTGCTTAAACAACCTTGATCGAGTTTTGTAGAGATGTGAAGAAACTAATGTTGTCTTGAATTGGGAGAAGTGCAACTTTATGGTTAATGAAGGTATTGTCTTGGGGCATAAAATTTCTGAAAGAGGTATTGAAGTTGACAAAGCTAAATTTGATGCTATTGAAAAGATGTCGTGTCCCAAGGACATCAAAGGTATAAGAAGTTTTCTGGGTCAGACCGGTTTTTATAGGAGGTTCATTAAGGACTTCTCAAAAATTTCTCGGTCACTGACTAACCTATTACAAAAGGATATTCCTTTTGTCTTTGATGATGATTGTGTAGAAGCATTTGAAATACTTAAGAAAGCATTGATTTCTGCACCTATTGTTCAGCCACCTGATTGGAATTTACCCTTTGAAATTATGTGTGATGCTAGCGATTATGCTGTAGGTGCTGTTCTAGGGCAAAGAGTTGATAAGAAATTAAATGTTATTCAATATGCTAGTAAAACTGTAGACAGTGCCCAAAGAAATTATGCTACTACTGAAAAAGAATTCTTAGTAGTTGTATTTGCTTGTGATAAGTTCAAACCTTATATTGTTGATTATAAAGTAACTATTCACACTGATCATGTTGCCATTAAATACCTTACGGAAAAGAAAGATCCTAAACCTAGACTTATTAGATGGGTTCTCCTGCTACAAGAATTTGATTTGCATATTATTGATAGAAGGGGAGTTGAGAACCCTGTTGCAGACAACTTGTCTAGGTTAGAAAATGTTTTTGATGACCCACTACCTATTGATGATAGCTTTCCTGATGAAACATTAAATGTCATAAATGCTTCTCGAACTGCTCCATGGTATGCTGATTATGCTAATTATATTGTTGCTAAATTTGTACCACCTAGTTTCACATACCAGCAAAAGAAAAAGTTCTTCTATGATTTGAGACATTACTTTTGGGATGACCCACATCATTATAAAGGAGTAGATGGTATTATTAGACGTTGTGTACTTGAGTATGAAAGGAACATATCCTACGCAAGTGTCACCCCGAGGCTTATGGAGGACACCATGATGGAGATAGAACTGCACATAAGGTATTGCAATCCGGTTTGTATTGGCCTACTCTCTTCAAGGATGCCCGTAAGTTTGTCTTGTCTTGTGATGAATGTCAAAGAATTGGTAATATTAGTAGACGTCAAGAAATGCCTATGAATTATTCACTTGTTATTGAACCATTTGATGTTTGGGGCTTTGATTATATGGGACCCTTTCCTTCCTCTAATGGGTATACACATATTTTAGTTGCTATTGATTACGTTACTAAGTGGGTAGAAGCTATTCCAACTAGTAGTGTTGATCCTAACACCTCTATTAAGATGCTTAAAGAAGTTATTTTTCCGAGGTTTGGAGTCCCTAGATATTTAATGACTGATGGTGGTCCACATTTTATTCATGGTGCCTTTCGTAAAATGCTTGCTAAGTATGACGTTAATCATAGAATTGCATCTCCTTATCACCCACAGTCTAGTGGTCAAGTAGAATTGAGTAACAGAAGCTCAAACTAATTTTGCAAAAGACTGTTAATAGATCTAGAAAGAATTGCTCCAAGAAACTTGATGATGCATTATGGGCCTATAGAACTGCATATAAAAATCCTATGGGTATGTCTCCGTATAAAATGGTTTATGGTAAAGCATGTCATTTACCTCTTGAGCTAGAATATAAGGCTTATTGGGACATTAAAGAGCTCAATTATGATTTCAAACTAGCCGGTGAGATGAGGTTATTTGACATTAGCTCACTTGATGAATGGAGAACCCAGGCTTATGAAAATGCCAAGTTGTTTAAAGAAAAAGTTAAAAGCTGGCATGACAAAAGGATACAAAAGCATGAGTTTAATGTAGGTGATTATGTATTGTTATACAACTCTCGTTTAAGATTTTTTTGCAGGAAAACTTCTCTCTAAATGGGAAGATCCTTATGTTATCGAGGAGCTCTATCATTCCGGTCCCATAAAAATCAACAATTTTGAAGGCACAAATCCGAAGGTGGTGAACGGTCAAAGAATCAAACAATATATCTCAGGTAATCCCATAAATGTTGAAAGTAATATTATTGAAACCGTAACCCTGGAGGAATACATAAGGGACACTTTCAGGAACGTTTCAGACTCCGAAAAGGAATAGGTACGTGGTACGGTAAGTAAACCAACTCCAAAACAATTCTAATGGCAATATTTCTTTGTTTTGGAATATTTAAGAAAATAGGAAAATAAGAAGCAGACCGGAAAGGACACGGGGCTTCCACGAGGGTGGGAGGCGCGCCCCCTGTCTCGTGGGCACCTCGTGTGCTCTCCGGACTCCATTTTCTCGCATGATACTTCTTTTGGTCGGTAAAAATTCATTATATAATCTCCCAAAGGTTTTGACCACTTTACCATGCAAATATCTCCTGTCTTTATTTCGAGCTATTTCCGCTTCAGATTAGAGCAAGATGTCTTCTCAAGAGTCAGTCGGGGAGAGTCGGGTGTCTCATCTGACACCAGGTCTAGGGGCGAACATCGATGCCTATCACTTTGGGCCCTCAAAGGAGGAAGAGATGGAAGGTGACTTGAAAATGATAGATGCCATGGAGGAGGATCAAGAAGTTACTTCTCGGTCCTGGGCAGGATTCACGATGGGGGAACCATAGAGGTTAGCTATTCCAAACTCGGTTATCCCTTCCAATGTTAGATTTCTTTCTTATGAAAATAGGAAAAAGAGTGTTACTTGTTCTCCCGCAGCTTTGCAACATCCTTGGGTGAAAGGAGCTTTAGCCGTCACTAGCAAGCTCCGTAAGGAAATAATGAACCTCAAGCAGCAAGTCAATAAGCTCGAGGAAGAGAATCATATCCTGAGGGGCATCATCACCAAGAATATCACATCACCACCCCCGAAGAAGTAGACATAATCACATGGGTATGGGCACTCCCCTTGGCAACTGCCAAGCTTGGGGGCGTGCCCCTGTATCGTATCACCATCACTTTTATCTTTACCGTTTTTCTTAGTTCGATCCTTGTAGTAATATCTTGATCTAGTAGAATAAAGTTTTAGCATGATCTAGTTGTGAGTTTTGCTTTATGATCCCTCTATGTAATCGAGTCCGTGAGCTATATAATAAAGATTAGTGTTGAGTCAAGGGCTTGATTATTTTGCTATGATCTTGAGGGAGTTAAATAAAATAAAAGAGAAGAAATAAAAAGGAACAAAGAGATCATATGGATCTTCTGGAAAGTAATGAGCTCACATATAAAGAGTATGATGAATAAAAGTTGTTGGGAGTTGACAAACATAGTTTTGGTCATTGTTGTAATGAATAGGAAGTAATAAAGAAAGAAAGGTTCACATATAAATATACTATCTTGGACATCTTTTATGGTTGTGAGCACTCATTAAAGTATGACATGCTAAGAGTTCATGTTGGACAAGGAAGACAACGTAATGGGTTATGTTTTCTTACATCTGAGATAAATTATATTGTCATGGATCATCCAACATGTTGAGCTTGCCTTTCCCTCTCATGGTAGCCAATTTCTTCGCACCAAGTAGAGATACTACTTGTGCTTCCAAATATCCCTAAACTCAGTTTTGCCATGAGAGTCCACCATATCTACCTATGGATTGAGTAAGATCCTTCAAGTAAGTTTTCATCGGTGCAAGCAATAAAAATTACTCTCTAAGTATGTATGACTTATTAGTGTGGGAGAAAATAAGCTTTATACGATCTTGTGATATGGAAGAAATAAAAGCGACGGGCTGCATAATAAAGGTCCATATCACAAGTGGCAATATAAAGTGGCGTTCTTTCGAATTAAGATTTTATGCATCCAACCATAAAAGCGGATGACAACCTCTGCTTCCCTCTGTGAAGGGCCTATCTTTTACTTTTATCTTCTACCTTACATAAGAGTCATGGTGATCTTCACCTTTCCTTTTTACATTTTATCCATTGGCAAGCACAATGTGTTGGAAAGATCCTGATATATATAGCTAATTGGACGTGAGTCTTCATGAACTATTATTGTTGACATTACCATTGAGGTAAAACGTTGGGAGGCAAAACTATAAGCCCCTATCTTTCTCTGTGTCCGATTAAAACTTCATACCCATAAATATTGTGTGAGTGTTAGCAATTGTGAAAGACTAAAAGATGGTTGAGTATGTGGACTTGCTGAAAAGCTCTTATATTGACTCTTTCCAATGTTATTGCTGTTCTAAGAATGATCATGATGCCCTCATCTCCATATTTTATTTTTATCGACACCTCTATCTCTAAACATATTTTTCGTTTTTAGCTTTCGCTTGAGGACAAGCGAGGTCTAAGCTTGGGGGAGTTGATACGTCCATTTTGCATCATGCTTTTATATCGATATTTATTGCATTATGGGATGTTATTACACATTATGTCACAATACTTATGCCTATTCTCTCTTATTTTACAAGGTTTACATGAAGAGGGAGAATGCCGGCAGCTGGGATTCTAGGCTGGAAAAGGAGCAAATATTAGAGACCTATTCTGCACAGCTTCAAAAGTCCTGAAACTTCACGGAAGTTATTTCCACATCTTCACCAGCACCATCTCATCTCAAACCCTAGTTCATCTCTTGTATCCAATCTTTGTATCCAAACCTCAGATTGGTACCTGCGGGTTGCTAGTAGTGTTGATTACTCATTGTAGTTGATGCTAGTTGGTTAACTTGGTGGAAGATCATATGTTCAGATCCATTATGCATATTAATACCCCTCTGATTATGAACATGAATGTGCTTTGTGAGTAGTTACGTTTGTTCCTGAGGACATGGGAGAAGTCTTGTTATTAGTAGTCATGTGAATTTGGTATTCGTTCGATATTTTGATAAGATGTATGTTGTCATCCCTCTAGTGGTGTCATGTGAACGTCGACTACATGACACTTCACCATTGTTTGGGCCTAAAGGGAGGCATTGGGAAGTAATAAGTAGATGATGGGTTGCTAGAGTGACAGAAGCTTAAACCCTAGTTTACGTGTTGCTTCGTAAGGGTCTGATTAGGATCCATATGTTTCATGCTATGGTTAGGTTTACCTTAATACTTCTGTTGTAGTTGCGGATGGTTGCAATAGGGGTTAATCATAAGTCGGATATTCGGTGTCAAAACCGGCGGATCTCGGGTAGGGGGTGCCGAACTATGCATCTAAGGCGGATTATAACATGAGGCAGGGGACACGATGTTTTACCCAGGTTCGGGCCCTCTTGATGGAGGTAAAACCCTACGTCTTGCTTGACTGATATTGATGATATGAGTATTACAAGTGTTGATCTACCACGAGATCGTAGAGGCTAAACCCTAGAAGCTAGCCTATGGTATGATCGTTGTATATATTCTTTATCGACTAGCATGGCCTCAGTTTATATAATGCACCAGAGGCCTAGGATAACAAGAGTCCTAGCCGAATACGCCGGTGGGGAGGAGTACTTGTCTTGATCGCCAAGTCTTGTGAAATCTTCCTTGTATGTGGCAACTGTCCGAACTGGCCCATGAGTATGCGGCCATGGGGGTCCTCGGCCCAATCCAACTGATCGGGAGACGACGTGATGAGTACCCCCTAGTCCAGGACACTCCTCGATTCTTCTGAACTGTTCTTCATCTTCGGTTGTCGGTCTTGAAAACTGGTTCAACAAGTCTTCTCATCTTTGATCTTGAGGATCGCCGAAATGCATTCGACGAGTTTACACATCAGGTATCTGAGGAGCCCCATTAAGTTTTCAGCCTTTATCAATGCCTTGTTATTTTTATGCCACACCTCGGGTTTGAAGTTGTTCCCGGGAGGCAGTGTCCTCTTGCGTCCGAGCTCCAATGCCGGACTGCATTCGAGGCATCTTTTGCAGACGAGCACCAACGCCGGACCGCTTCCGAGCTCCAACGCCGGAATGTATCCGAGCTCCAACGCCGGACTATATCCGAGCTCCAACGCCGGACTATGTCCAAGCTCCAACGCCGGACTGTCATAAATCACCTTGGTTCAAAAAAGTTAAAGGAGTTTTAGCCGAGTGTAATACCGGAAATGCCCTCTATGGAGCCAGCCATTAGCGCCCGAGCTTTATGCCGGACTGCTTCCGAGGTGGTGCACTAGCCCGACTGTGGGCCGATTTTTTGTCTATATTTTTGATTGGCGCAATTTATTCTCTGCCGAGATATATAGCCAGTAGCCCTCAAGGTGTGTATCGGTCTAAAACCCGAGATGCACCTGAAGGATGACGTAAGACCGCTGATCCCAGTACCCGTTGAGACTCAGGTTGATTTGTAAAATCGGCCAGAGGATCAAGTCCTAGCTCAGCAGAATACTTCGGGACACAAAAAGCGGCATGCTCAGTTCTCGAGACTCAGGTTGGGTGCGGCCGACCAACCTGAGGATCAAAATCTTGTCGAAAACTGTATTGCACTTAAAATTTTCTGCATTGAACAGGCAATGTAGTAGCCCCTGAGACTCTGGTCGGGTGGAAACACCAGATCAGGGGATCGATGTGCCCCTTTAATATTTGTAAATAATAAGCCCGAAGCCCAATAACCCCCGAGCCTTAATGTGGGCATGGGTGGCCAAATTAAGGATCAATATCCATAGTAAAATCACAAATTATGTGTAATGACTCTTTGTATCCAAGTACTTTACGTCGTTAATGCTCAGATCCGCATTGTACAAAACTTTGTTGACCGACCATCGACTTTCACCTCCTCGGCTAGTAGCCGAGGAGTGTTTGTCTTACTTTATAAAGCCTTTATGCGGGAGATTTACGACAAACAAGGAAATCTGGCCATACGGTTTTATAAACAAAGGTATGCAGAGAGTGTTGGGTAACGTAGTAATTTCAAAATTTTCCTACGCACACGCAAGATCATGGTGATGCATAGCAACAAGAGGGGAGAGTGTGATCTACGTACCCTTGTAGATCGACAACGGAAGCGTTTGGTTGATGTAGTCGTACGTCTCCACGGCCCGACCAATCAAGCACCGAAACTATGGCACCTCCGAGTTCTAGCACACGTTCAGCTCGATGACGATCCCCGGACTCTGATCCAGCAAAGTGTCAGGGAAGAGTTCCGTCAGCACGACGGCGTGGTGACGATCTTGATGTACTACTGTCGCAGGGCTTCGCCTAAGCACCGCTACAATATTATCGAGGACTATGGTGGCAGGGGGCGCCGCACACGGCTAAGAATATGATCACGTGGATCAACTTGTGTTTCTCTGGGGTGCCCTTGCCTCCGTATATAAAGGCTCAAGGGGGGGGGTGCGGCCGGGCAAGAGGTGGCTCGCCAGGAGGAGTCCTACTCCCTCCGGGAGTAGGATTCCCCCCCCCCCCAATCCTAGTTGGAATAGGATTCGCGGAGGGGGGAAAAGAGAAAGGGGGCCGGCCCCCTCTCCTTGTCCTATTCGGACCAAGGGAGGGGAGGGGCGCGCGGCCCATCTTAGGCTGCCTCTTCTCTTTTCCACTAAGGCCCATATAGCTCCCGGGGGGTTCCGGTAACCTCCCGGTACTCCGGTAAAATCCCGATTTCACCCAGAACACTTCCGATATCCAAACATAGGCTTCCAATATATCAATCTTTATGTCTCGACCATTTCGAGACTCCTCGTCATGTCCGTGATCACATCCGGGACTCCAAACAACCTTCGGTACATCAAAATGTATAAACTCATAATATAACTGTCATCGAAACCTAAAGCCTGCGGACCCTACGGGTTCAAGAACAATGTAGACATGACCGAGACATGTCTCCGGTCAATAACCAATAGCGGGACCTGGATGCCCATATTGGCTCCTACATATTCTATGAAGATCTTTATCGGTCAGACCGCATAACAACATACGTTGTTCCCTTTGTCATCGGTATGTTACTTGCCCGAGATTCGATCGTCGGTATCCAATACCTAGTTCAATCTCGTTACCGGCATGTCTTTTACTCATTCCGTAATACATCATCTTGCAACTAACTCATTAGTTGCATTGCTTGCAAGGCTTAAGTGATGCGCATTACCGAGAGGGCCCAGAGATACCTCTCCGACGATCGGAGTGACAAATCCTAATCTCGAAATATGTCAACCCAACATGTACCTTTGGAGACACCTGTAGAGCACCTTTATAATCACCCAGTTACGTTGTGATGTTTGGTAGCACACAAAGTGTTCCTCCGGCACACGGGAGTTACATAATCTCATAGTCATACGAACATGTATAAGTCATGAAGAAAGCAATAGCAACATACTAAACGATCGGGTGCTAAGCTAATGGAATGGGTCATGTCAATCAGATCATTCAACTAATGATGTGATCCCGTTTAATCAAATGACAACTCTTTGTCCATGGTTAGGAAACATAACCATCTTTGATTAACGAGCTAGTCAAGTAGAGGCATACTAGTGACACTCTGTTTGTCTATGTATTCACACATGTATTATGTTTCCGGTTAATACAATTCTAGCATGAATAATAAACCTTTATCATGATATAAGGAAATAAATAATAACTTTATTATTGCCTCTAGGGCATATTTCCTTTAGAGAGATATGTTATATTATTGTTTAACATAAGAAATGTCTTCCAAAGAAAATAGTCCCGCTATCGGTTCCTTTCTTTGGGTTGTCATGCTAAGCATGATCATGAAACCTCAGCTCTAATGTAAGAGCAAAATATCGAGGAGTTAGTTTGGGAGGCCAGTTAATAGCCCCCGGTAGTGTTCGGCGACAGTCGAGGTCAAGTCATAAGCACTTGAGCCATTGTTATGAATGGCCCATCATTTAACACAGTCATCGGATTGCTGACCAGTTTACGCTTATTGTGACAGTCAGTTTCGGCTTTCTCCACTGAGGTGCTTAACCATGTGAGCTGGAAGCACAATCGCAGTGGTTCTCCCATTGCACACCTAGCCAAACAAAGCGGAACGTAGGAGGCAAGCGCAGGAGCCAGGCAACCCAACTAATGACCGAAGACACAATTCAAAACCAATGCATATATAGTGAGATCCGAGAATGTTTTTGCCGAATCTATAAAGGTGTCCAGCATTGCACTGCGAGACTTGTGCTGAAAACACACAAATAGTTTAAAAGTGCCATAAGCTTGGAAAACCAAAAAACATCAGTAAAAACTTGACGTCCGAACAAGATCAAGTGTTCGGTGCCAATCTGAAAATTGGACTTTAGAAAAAAAAAGTGCTTCTGTCGTGCTTTAACATGACACATCCTATCTCAAGACTTCAAGCGGGTCAGCCTACGGCTTCAACCTCCTATCCCGAAGGCGGAGTACTTCTCATTAGGCCAGTTTAGCAAACTAAACTCTAGCGGCTTTGAGAGAGAAATTAGGCTCCCTGGCTAGTGACCACATACTCGTGTCGAAAAAGGGAGTGGTAAATAAAGACTTTGCAACGACCAAGAAGAAAACACATTTACTATAAAATAGCTCATATAAATTTAAGATCCCCCAAGTGACTTGGGGAAAAGAATGTTATGTATAATGATTGTATGTACCGAAGTACTAATATCATATCTTTGTTCAACCGAACTTTAAACGCGTCTTAACCGACCGTCGGCTTCTCCCTCTTCGGTCAAGGACCGAAAAGTGTTATGTACTCCACCTGTCGAGAATATCGATAGTGTTTCCGATAACCAGGCAACCGGGCCATAAGGCTGTAACAGACAAAGCGCGTTCAGGGAACTTATGCTATATTACAGACGAAGTGTAAGAAGCATCTTCGAAGAAAATAGTACCCCCACCGATACCTTTCTTCGGTGCTCATTATTACTATGAGACTTGTGCAATAGATTTTTTGTACTCATGAGTTCCGTTGTGTGCCGACCATGATTGAAAACAATAAGAGCGCTAGCTTTTGGCTTCACCCAGTCTGAGGTCAGAGCTCGGAGGACCCGGTCGTGACAATCGCAGAGGTGCTCCCTTTACTTCCTAGCCGAACAATCGGGAACGTAGGGGTAAGCACAGGAGCCAGACAACCCATCTTGCAAATCGCTTAAGTCAATATGGTGCATATTGTGGCGTAATACACGAACAAGGAACGAAGCCGTACAAGTATAACCATATGCAAGAGGAAAAGCTTCATAAAGGAAGCCCCCAAATAAACGGGGTATTTGAATATGTGTGTCACAAACAAAGTTTGGACAAGGAAATTTTTTACAAGCAACTTTTTTCCAAAAAAGTATAATGCTTGGTCGAACCGAACACAAGTTAAAAATTAAAACTGTGAGCATGAAAGCGACTTAGCTGGTTAATGTGTTCGGCGTTGATGACGCAGTCCGAGCTTGATGCGGGACAAGGTTCCATCCCCCAAGCCAGTCCCGAGGTGGCGGAGCGGAGAGCTCGACACGCCGAAGTGGTGACATAGCACAGTCAATGCAGACCGGCAGAGTGACGCCAAAGTCCCCGGATCAGTTTCCTATGCACAAAAAATAGTGCAAACCGGAGATAATAGTAATGATAATAATTAAAAAAAATTGTTGCATAATAAATAATTTATGCAAAGTGAGTAATAAAAGAAATATGGCCTGGCGCCGAAGTCAATGTCGATGCAGGGCGTCGGCGTGACGCGGTAAAGGCGTGTCAAAGCCTGAATTCATAGGTCGGTCCAAGTTCCAGATGCGGCGTTTGCCGGACTATGTACGGAAACTGACCAAACCACCACGCGGCCGTCGTTAATGCGGCCATCATTTGATAAACCTATGTACATATGATGAACAAACCAAAGTAATAATTCCTTGGGAAAAATGAACCCGAACAAGCAAAAAATACTAGGATTAATAGCACCTGGTTTATTTGTTGTAGCAATCCGAAGAAAGGTGATTCCGAAAATTGGGACTCGATCAGCACACCCATTGCCTAATGGGCGATAAAGCGACGGTATGGCGATGCTGGCAAAGGTTGGCTCGCTGAGGCAAAGCCCTCGGTCCAGCTAGCGTGACGGAGCTGGTCGGCTAGTGACGCCGAAGTCTCCGGAGTAGGTTGATGAAGAGATGGCGAAGCCCCCGGTCCAGCCGATATGTCGAAGCCTCGATGTCAGACGATGAGTCAAAGTAGGTTGGCATGATGGACACCAGCTTGAAGAAGCAATAGTGCGGCCCTGCTGATGCAGGTCGTGAAGTGGTCGATGCCGTCTTGATGAAGTGACCGTGCGGCAATGCTGGTATGCCCGCTTTGTGTAATCCGTGGGGCGGCGATGTTGGTGATGATTTATCCTTCGCGATGCCGGACTCTTGTTCAGCCTGCCGAGATGATGATCCGAAGATGTTGAGCTTGGCTCAACAAAGTGATGACGTGTCTAGCACAGGTCGGCAGCCTTGGAGCAATATCACCGGACTGGTTTGACACCAGCATGATGATGAAGGCGACCTCAGGGGAGGCTTAAAAATTTATGGACACGTGTTTAAAAACAATGCACAATATCCTAGAAGAGAATTCATGTAAAAAGGTTGTCCAATGTCACGTTCATAAAGAAACATGAATTTGGGTCGGATCCGTATTCGCGCAGAAAACGGATCCGAGAATTGATCCACTCATCGGAAGGTTTCTGGAGTTTGAACCGTCGGATCGAGCTGAAATTCGGAGGGGTGGTAGATATGGGAATTCCGAAGTAGATGAACGGTTGGATATTCCAAAGGACCTCCGAGCTAGGATCTGGAGACCACGGCCTAAACTCCTCCAGATTCCCGTCCACATTTGACAGGGCTCCGGTATATCGTAGTTTGTCGGAGATTCCTCCATCGAAACTCAATGAAATTTTGCATGGTTGTTGTAAAATCAATTCCGCACAATTCCACCAAAGGGATCGTCAAAGAGATGCTCTAAGAGGTGGTTGAAGTGGATACAACTTTGCTATTCGGAAAAAACAGCATGGTCGCCCGAGGGCAATGTTGACGTTGAGCCCCCGAGCTCCATGGATGATTCCTCCAAGATCTTGATAGAGATCGGAGTTGATGTTGATGAAGGACCTCGTCCGAACACAACGATCGGAGATGGAGCACGGTCCTCGGTCGAACCAAGGTGACCAGTCGAGCCGGCGACGAAGATGCGGGCATCGCAGTTGACCTGCAGGCGAGCTATCGATCCTTTTGCCGATCACACAGCGGAACTCTCAATTAAAGCACCAATGTCGGTGTCCAAACCGGCAAATCTTGGGTAGAGGGTCCCGAACTGTGCGTCTAAGGCGGATGATAACAGGAGGCAGGGGACACGATGTTTTACACAGGTTCGGGCCCTCTTGATGGAGGTAAAACCCTACGTCCTGCTTGATGGATATTGATGATATGAATATTACAAGAGTTGATCTACCACAAGATCATAGAGGCTAAACCCTAGAAGCTAGCCTATGGTATGATTTTTGCATATATTCTTTATCGACTAGCCTGGCCTCGGTTATATAATGCACCAGAGGCCTAGGATAACAACAGTCCTAGCCGAATACGCCGGTGGGGAGGAGTCCTTGTCTTAATCGCCAAGTCTTGTGGAATCTTCCTTGTATGCGGTAGCTGTCCGAACTGGCCCATGACTATGCGTCCATGGGGGTCCTCGGCCCAATCTAACTGATCAGGAGACGACGTGATGAGTACCCCCTAGTCCAGGACACCGTCAGGGATGCTTGTCCAAGTAAGGACAGCACCCAAGCATCGGTCCACCCACATATCAAATTATCAAAGTACCGAACGCAAATCATATGATCGTGATGAAAACTAGCTTGATGATAATTCCCATGTGTCCTCGGGAGTGCTTTTCTTCATATAAGAGTTTGTCCAGGCTTGTCCTTTGCTATAAAAAGGACTGGGCCATCTTGCTGCATGTTATTTACTTTTATTACTTGCTACTCATTACCAATTACCTTATCACAAAACTATCTGTTACCGATAATTTCAGTGCTTGCAGAGAATACCTTGTTGAAAACCGCTTGTCATTTTCTTCTGCTCCTCGTTAGGTTCGACACTCTTACTTATCAAAAGGACTATGATAGATCCCCTATACTTGTGGGTCCTCAGGCGCCGGCTGCGAGTGGACGTACGGTGGTTCCGAGGCCATCATGTAGACTGGCTGCGGCGACGACCCAGCCAACCTGCCCGGTAGCAGTGACGGCGAGGGCGGGAACCGAACATGGTGGATCAGGACTCACACCGGTGCGGTCATAGACGGCCCGGAGCTGATCGGCGGTGGCGCCGGGAGCTGCAGCGGGGCGACAGGCGCGACAGGGGCGCCATGGGCTGCGACGGCCACGACAGCCAGGCTGGGGTGGTGGTGGGTGGCGGCGGCAGCTGCAGCAGCCCAGCGAGCGCGGCGGAGGCCGTCGGGTGTGGCGGCTGCCACGACAGAAGCTGCGGCCCGGCGACAGCCCGTACGGGCCGACCAAGTAGAGGCGGATCCCCTGGACCACGGTGGCGAGATCGCTAAGCGCCCTAGTGACTTCCGCCGGGGTGAAGACGGTGGGAATCGGTGCAGCGGAGGTGACCGGCACCGGCGGCGGAGGGGCACTGGTCGTGGTGGCCAGCGGGGAGGTGGTGGCGGTCGGAAGCGGGAGGATTGGGGTGGGCGTCGGCGAAGACATGATTGTACCTAAGCTACCTGATACCAACTTGGTAGGAGCTAGGGCCCTATAGGATCTTGGTCGGAGGTTGTAGGGGAAGGAGGGAGGCTGGCGAGGGCGGGGGTGCGGCAGCCGGTGCAAGGGCGTCGCGCGGGAGAGGCGGAGGCGGCGATGAGAGCGGCGGCTAGGGTTTAGGGTTCCGGCTCCTTCGGGGAGCTGGGCAATAGAATATGTCTTATTGCTTAATTCCAAACGGGTGTGTTACAACTGTTCATATAATCTCAATGCTAATACAAATAAGATAACTTGGGCTAAGCCTCTAACTAGACGTGCCCATTGGGCCTCCTACGGTTATAAGTGAAGCCGGTCATAACAGACCCAATTTCATCGATACAACCTACCTAGAACAAGTGTTTCACCAAAAGAAAAAAAACCATCCATATCTATACACGTAAAGCAAAAGGCTAGAGGAAGTATATAATCATGGTACTTAAAAAATCACCACTATTGGGAACGTAGTAATTCAAAAAAAATTCCTACGATCACGCAAGATCTAACTAGGAGATGCATAGCAACTAGAGGGGAGAGTATGTCCACGTGCCCTCGTAGACCGAAAGCGGAAGCGTTTAGTAATGCGGTTGATGTAGTCGAACGTCTTCACGATCCAACTGATCCAAGTACCGAACGTACGGTACCTCTATATTCAGCACATGTTCAGCGTGATAACGTCCCTCGATCTCTTGATCCAGTACAGGTTCGAGGGAGAGCTTCGTCAGCACGAATGAAAGTGCGTTAAGTCGACTAGAGGGGGGTGAATAGGCGATTTTTATGAATTCTTCACTGAGGAATTTCAGGGGAGGAAATTCCTAAGGAAGAACTACTTGCAGCGGAATAAGTACTCAGGTGCAAACATAACCGAGTAGTAGCACAGTCGTCATGAAGAAATGAAAACAAGCACAGAGTCAGAAAGCATAAACACAGGATAAGCAGGCTGAAGACAAACAGACTGAAGGAATTGAACTGAGGAAATTGAGAAAGTCTTCAGTCAAAGTCTTCAAACAGTAGCGATCAAGTACACAACACAATAATGAGGGAATTAGAGGGTTGAGGAAAGAGAACTAGTTAGCTCGGTGAAGACAATGATTTGGTAGACGAGTTCCAACTGCTGTGAAAGTTGTATGTCTGGTTGGAGCGGCTAGGTATTTAAACCTGAGGACACATAGTCCCGGACACATATATAGTCCTCATCGTATTCTCCTTGAACTAAGGTCACACAGACCTCATCCAATCACTCATGGTAAGTCTTCAGGTGACTTACAACCCTTCATAGACTCGGTCACTCGGCGATTCGCAATTTCCTCTTGGTTGCTCTAGACCATGACGCCTGACCGTCTGGAGGATGCATAGTCCTCAAAGGTAACAAGCATCAGTTCCACACAGGAACAATCTCTTCAGTGATGCTCAAACACTTTGGTTCTTAGGTGTTTGGTTTGGGGTTTTGTGTTTTTCCTCACTTGATGATTTTTGCTCAAAGTCTCCTCGGAGGATGGGATGCTCTCAATGACAAGTGTCAGTTTCTCACGGAGCAGCCAACCAACTAGTGGTTATAGGTGGCAGATATTTATAGCCTAGGGAGCAACTCGACATGATAAGACATAAATGCCCTCCAATGATATGACCATTAGGTGGGTAGATATTTTAGGACAGCTGGCACGTAGCACAGCAACGGTCGGAAATTTGAGCTCTCAAATTCCTTAGGGCTATCATGTTCCTCACTTGTAGGCAATCCACACTGGCGAAAATTCCTAACTCCTCAGTCAGAACAAATTCCTCAGAGACCAAAAGAACTTCATCTCTGTCACTGAAGAAATTGACTGAACTGTATGAGATTTCCAATGGCTTCACTCGAAGTGATTGGTAGGTGTAGGATTTTGAGTTGAGCATCACCTCGAAACTTTTCCTTAGTTTTACCTCGACCCCCTTTAATAGTACGGTGTTTCCTATGACTCAAGAAAGAGAAAATGAAACTACGAAAACAAAAGTCTTCACGCTTCATATTCCTCGCATGAATATCAATTCTTCACAGTCACACCAATTTCTTCACTTTCAAAGTCTTCAGAAAGTCTTCAGAAATCCAAAGTCTTCAGTTGAAGACGTTCATTTTTAGGGGTCGACTTTCTTTGTAATATTAAAGTCCTCATAGACTAATAGACATGTGTACACTCACAAACACATCAGTCCCTTAACCTATAAGTCTTCAATACACCAAAATCACTAAGGGGCACTAGATGCACTTACAATCTCCCCCTTTTTGGTGATTGCTGACAATATAGGTTAAGTTTTCAACGGGGATAAACATATGAAGTGTAAATACTGATATTGAGGAATTTGACTGCAAGATATAGAAGAAACTCCCCCTGAAGATGTGCATAGTGAGGAATTTGCTTTTGAAGCAATGCACATTTGAAGAGTAGAATCATCGAGATCTCCCCCTATATCTTGTAATTCATACACGCATTTAACATATGAAGTGAAGAATTTGAAATGCATGATGAAATATGGTGACTGGTGTAATTCAGCATGTCTGAAATAACATATATGAGGAAATAGCATGCAGAATCACAAAGCAAAAGTATCAGACCACCATCGGAATTAAGATTACAACTCGATCCAACAAAGTTTTCAGAAGAACGAGAGTTCTAACTTAGCAAAAAAGATGCCCATATAGATAGACCCGCTTGAAGACTAACTCAAATTTCTTTCACTTTGTCATCGAATGACCAAAAGTGACAAAAAATGAGGACTAACGCCCTTGAACAATATCATCACGAAGACGATGGAGGAGTGCCAGAGTTGTTCGGGTCAGTTGTTGAAGTAGGGCATGCAGCACTATCGTCCAAATATTCATGTTCATTAGTCTCACGCGATTAAGAATAAGAGCTTTCCACCAAGTGAGGAACTTTGACCTTCTTGAGTTTCTTCGAAGGTGGCTGAGACCAGTCAAAGTCCTGCTTGCAGCCCATCTTCTTGAGGTCATATTCACCGTAGAGATGAGACAGAACGGCCCAGGTGCGATCAAAAAGTTCATGGAGGTAGTAATGATTTTTCTTCACTGAATTATAAGTGATGGTCATGTTCTGAAGAATTGAACCAAACTGACGCTTGATCCATTTATGGTTGCGATCGACCTTCTGGTGAAGACTGAGGAGAAGATCATGATCAGTCAACACCCTTGGAGCTGCGTTGAGGATTTTTCTTTGAACATTGGCGGCAGAGTCATCATTGGTGGAATAAGATGTAGCTTTGCAGAACGGACCATCCAATGGACGAATGCCTTCATGTTGCCTTGCCCTTCTCATCACATGAGGAAATAGACCATTTGAAGATTTCAATGAGTGGCAAGTAACTGAGATGATTCTGAAAGTCAGCCTTATAATTGATTGAAGACCTTGATTTGAGGAATCTCATAATCCAAAGAGCATAAGGCTTCAACTCAAAAGGTGACAGTGCAACGTTTGCCAGAGTCCTCATGAAGAAATCATGATAGTTGATTGGAACGCCATGAATGATGTTGAATAGCAAATTCTTCATGATGCCAATGGCTTCTTCTTCGTTAGAGTCGTGGCCTTTGATTGGACTCAATGTCTTGGTTAGAATGCAATAGATTGTCCGTGGCACATACAACAATTCCTTCACGAGGAATTTGGTTCTGGGCGCTTGACCAGGCTTCAGCGGCTTCATCAACACTTGCATATAGTGATCCGATAGCTCAGCTTCATGGTAGATTAGCTGTGGACCTTCAAGGGGAGGACTGACAGGCAGGGCATGAAGCAATTCAGAGGCCGGTGCTTTGAAGTGAGTGTTTTCTATCATCCAAACCAGCACCCATGAATTCACATCTTCAGCATTGCCGGTGATGTGCAGTGTGGCGTAGAACTGAAGAACTAGTTCTTCATTCCAGTCTACTATGTCGGCACAGAAGTTTAGCAGCCCAGCGTCATGAAGAACAGTGAGGACTGGAGTGAAGCAAGGCAGCGATTCCATGTCCACATGAGGAATATGCTCATGGTCAAAGATCTTGTCCTTGTCAAAAAGAAGTGAAGAGTAGAAGTTGGCTTGGCTGGCAGTTCAGAAATGCTTCCTTCGAAGACGAACAAAGTCATATGGAGTGTAATCAGTGAAGAACACATGCTCGTGAAAGAAGTCATCAGCCTTGAATTTTTGCCTTTTGGAGAAGGGATTCTTTGGCTTGGGCTAAGGAGTATCAGTCAATGCCTTCACAGCCTCAGGAATCACATTCTCAGTAGTAGCAGGCTAAGGAATTTCAGTGCCAACATCTTCAGTGGCAGCGTGAGTCTCCATTTCTTCAGCAGCATGAGCATCAGCACTAGTGGCTGGAAATTTTTCAGGTATGGTAAGAAGAGAAGCTTGAGGTTCTTCAAAGCTCATATGAATTTCTTCAGTCTGGATAGGGGATTAAGGAATCTATTGCAGTGGGGTGAATAGTGGTGAATTGGGGTGCTGACTTTCCCAAAAGTCATCGTTCAGAACTGGAGTGGTGTACCCAATATCCACATCTTCTTCTTCATCCATTTCCTCAATGCCTGCCTCTTTAGTTGTGAACTAAAGAATGGGCGATGATATCACTGGAGTGGACATAAGGTTGTCCACATCAATTTCTTCGTCCAACTGCTCTGACGAAGCAACAGAAGGAACATCTTCATCAGATCCGCTTGGGATCTCATAATGCTCACCAAAGGGAACGAGTTCCTTTGATGGCATGCTTGAAACTGGAATAGTATCAATTGGATTCTCAATAGAACTTGTCAGAGTCTTCGGCTTCTTTGGTGGTGAAGACTCTAAGGTGGTGGATGCTTTGCTCTTCTTCACAGCTGCTCTCTCCGCAGCTTTGGTTTTCCTCACTTTTGATGTAGAAGGAAGAGTGGGACTTGGTGTTGGTGCAGGAGGAGCAGAGGAAATTGGTTCATTTTCTTCAGGCACAACTGATGCAGTTGCCCTGATTGGTTCAGTTTCTTCAGACACAACATTTGATTCTTCAGTTGGCCTAGCTTGTTCTTCAGGTGCAACACTAGTGGTTTCCCTGGCAATTTCATCAGCGGCTGGAATAGCTTCATCAGCTCTGGTACTTTCAGTTTTGTCAGCAGCCTGATTTTCATCAGCGGTACTGGCATGACCTTCAGTTGGCTGGGCAGAGGCTTTAGCCCGAGGAGATTCGCATTGCGTTGGAGCAGCAACATTTGAGGTGAATCCTTCAGTTAGTTTCACAAATTTGACTTTGGCTCCAAGCCAATCTGTATGGTAGACATTGAATTCATCACTGAGACTTTTGATCTCAGACTGTATAGCAACAAGTTCATCGGCTGTCATGTTGACAACATTCTTCTTCAGAAAATGCTCCTTCTTGTACTGATCTTTCTTCAGCTTCCCGGCCTTCTCAAATTTCCATTTTTCTTCACTGATGAAGGTGGTCAGCATGTGACTTTGACCAGGAGTGAGCTTGAAGTTAGGCATAGGTGTGTTTGGATCCTTGTGCCAGAGATCAATAAAGTCAAGGATCAGCTTGGGATCCAGCTTCAATGGCACATTTGTGACTTTGGATCTAGTGACCCTTTGCTGTCTATCTTTGATGATTTCAGCGAGTTCTTCATCATTAGCTTCGTCATCACTGGACGGCGCATGAAAGGCAACCTCCTTCTTATGAGGACTTGGTCTAGTTCCTCGTCCAGTAGTGGCCTTTGTCTTCAGTAGAGTGGGGCCAGTTGAGGATTACGGAGGAGCTAAAGAACTTGCTGAGGCTCCTAAGGCAATTGAGATGCCTTTGGTCCTTTGACACGAGGCGAGATGCGCAGGTGCTGAGGACTTTGGAGGAGGAGCTGAAGACTTTGTAGCAGCTGGAGCAGCATGAGGAATTTGCCGTGCGGGCTTTGCATAATTTGGCCGTGAGGGCATTGCTGAGGTGCTTGGCCATGAGGGCATTGAAGTAGAGGCACTGGGCTTATATGCAGGCTTCTTGGGCATAGCCTTCTTGGGCTTGCTAGCAGAGGCCTCAGCAGTGGCAGCAGCAGCAGCAGAGTCTTCATCGAATTTCCTCACTGCTTTCTTAGCCATTTTGGCTAGCCTCACTTGTCGTTTTGCCCATTCATCAGGATAGTACTCACCATGCTTGAGGCTAGTGGGATCAGCTTCTTGGCCAGGTGCCAATGGAGGTCTTGGGCAAGGAGGGTAAAGAGGGAATTTCTTCATGTACTTTGGAGTTACATACCTGTACTCCCACCATTCCTGTGCCCATCTCCTGTCAATATTCTGAATGCGCACTTTGCGCTCATTCTTGGTTTCCTCAGGGGGTGTGCAATATCCAGCATAGATAACTTTAGGGATTTCAAATGCATTGTTGACTTCCAGTCTCTTGCCTCCCTTCTGAGGTTTCTTGCCGTCAACCATTTTCTTCAGCTGAGGATTTTGAACAATTGAGTTCTTTGGTGAGGTATGCAACTTTTCTTCGAGGAACGCTGCAAATGAGTTAAGTTGATGAGAACCTAGTGATTCAGCAGTGGACATGAGTACCTATGAGCAGAGTATAGGTGCGAAGAATTTGGAGAGGTCATATGCATACTCAGAAATTTTTGCAGAAAGAACAAGTTTGAGGAATTTGACCAGATGTGTCTTGAGGAATTTCACTAAGCGTTCTTTGACTTAGGTTCCAGAGTTGTATAGACTGAAAATCCACACAATTGAGGAATCTTGAAGAAAAATGTTGCTTAGAGAAACAGAACAAGAACAGACGTTCGTGTGAGGTGTTTAGAGTGTGAAGATTGAAGAATAAACACCTTTTGAAGATTTGTGGAAATCATCAGGATCAACAAGGGCGGCAAAAGTAAATTTTAATTACCCTTGACGAAGAACATGACGAACTGGGAATAGTAGATTGGAAGTTCGTCTATCCGGATCTTCCATGCCCTAACTTGGCGGAGGAATACAGCTACGGTGGCGGTGGAGTGAAGAAATCCGCGGCCGGCGTGAGTACGACGGCGACGAGGTCGAGGCAGTGAAGCTCTTCCTCACTGCGACGATGGAAGCAGCAGCGACGCTAGGTTTGAGAGCTTGAGTGAGGGAGTGAGGTCGAGCGGAGTAAAAATAGTCTGAGGAGGGTGAGTGGTATATATAGCCGAGGTGAAAAACCACTCGCCCGAGGAAAATGGACGAACGTGCCCCTGACCCATCTCATCCTAGCGACATGTGTCACCCAAGTACATAGCAGTGGCGATCATGTGAGATCGTGGGTGAATAGATAAGTGTTATTGTGGGATGTGGAACGGTTTAGGCGGCAAAAAGCCAAAAATTTAGATAAGAAAGTTTTAAAGTTTTGTTCGCAAATTCTTCAACTGACAAGGATACAGTGAAGATTTTGAACGATTTTCAAATGGAACGCAGATGAAGAATTTGTGAACAGACTGGGTTGAGTATAGCATAGAGGGGGAAGGGTCTGATCACATTCACTTAGCAGAAAAGGCTTCTTGAAGAATTAGAAATAAGTGAATGATGTAGAGGACATAAACTCATATATATATATATATATATTCAATGAAGGAAAACGACGGAGAGAGTGAAGACATTGCGAAGTTGAAGAAATCGAACAACTGAGGAATTTCAACTCTGAGGAAAAACTCAAATTGAAGATTTTCAACTTTTGTTGGTGGCGTAACCCACCGTATAAGAATGTTGATTTCAGACGCCGCGTACAATTGTCGTAGGGCTCTGAGAATCAAATTCTTCGTTAATTTCTTCACACTTAGAGGGTTAGTCTTCGTTGATTGAAGAAAAATGTTACTTCGTGTGTTGCACATATAAGTCATCAATTTTGCATAAGTGTTAGGATGTGTGTCCTTTTCAAAGGACATTCGAAGATTCTAAGATATTTAGCTCACATTGCAACTTGCTAAATCTCTTCTCATCCGAAGGCTTTGTGAAGATATCGGCTAGCTGTTCTTCAGTCTTTACATGCTCAATAGAGATGTCGCCCTTCAACACAGGATCACGAAGAAAATGATGACGAATCTGAATGTGCTTTGTCTTTGAGTGTTGAACTGGGTTATGAGCAATCTTGATGGCACTCTCATTGTCACAATAGAGTGGCACATTCTTCACATTGATGTCGTAGTCCTTGAGAGTTTGCTTCATCCATAGCAATTGAGCACAGCACGAACCAACAACAATGTACTCAGCTTCAGCAGTAGAAAGTGATACACAGTTCTGTTTCTTCGAGGACCAACATACCAAAGATCGTCCGAGGAAATGGCATGTGCCTTATGTTGACTTGCAGTCCACACGACCACCAGCATAGTCAGAGTCTAAATATCCAATGAGATCAAAAGCCGAGCCCTTGGGATACCATAATCCAAGTGTTGGAGTGTGAGCTAGATATCGAAGAATATGCTTCACAGCCTTATGGTGTGATTCCTTCGGTGTAGCTTGAAAACGGGAACACATGCAAACACGAAGCATAATATCTAGCCTAGATGCACATAAATACAATACAGAGCCAATCATGGAGCGGTATACCTTTTTATCGAAGTCAATACCATTTTCATTAGTGCATAAATGGCCATTTGTGGGCATAGGGATTACGACGCCTTTGCAATCTTGCATGCCGAATTTCCTCAATACATCCTTGAGGTATTTCTCCTGAGATATGAAGATGTCATTTCGTTGCTGACGAATTTGAAGACCTAAGAAGAATTTCAATTCTCCCATCATAGACATTTGATATTCTTCACTCATCATATAGGCAAATTCATCACTATAACTTTGGTCAGTACAAGCAAAGATGATGTCATCAAGATATATTTGGCACACGAATAATTCATCATCATAAGCTTTGGTGAAAAGAGTTGGGTCAAGTGAACCGGGTTTGAAGCCTTTCTTCATGAGGAATTCCTTCAAAGTATCATACCACGCCCGAGGGGCCTGCTTGAGGCCATAGAGGGCCTTATTGAGTCTGAAGACTTTGTCAGGATGCTTTGGATCCTCAAAACCTAGGGGTTGAGCAACATATACTTCTTCCTCAAGCTTACCATTGAGGAATGCACTTTTCACATCCATTTGGCATAATATGATATTATGATGGTTAGCATAAGCAAGTAATATGCGAATAGCTTCAAGTCTAGCAATAGCTGCAAAATTTTCATCGAAATCAATTCCTTCAACCTATGTGTAGCCTTGAGCTACAAGTCGTGCCTTATTCCTCACTACAAGGCCATTTGCATCTTGCTTGTTGCGGTAGATCCATTTGGTGCTGATGATTGGTCGCTTGATAAGTTCCCACATTGTTGAGCTCAAACTGATGTAATTCTTCTTGCATAGCATGAATCCACTCAGGCTCCAGAAATGCTTCATCTACCTTAGTGGGCTCTGTGATAGAGACGAAAGCAAAGTGCCCACAAAAGTTAGACAAATGTGAAGCTTTTGAGCGTGTGAGAGGACCTGGTGCTTTGATGTCGTTGATGATTCTCTCAATCTGCACTTCATTTGCGGCGCGAGGATAAGCTGGTTGATAACGAGGAACTTGCTCAAAATTTTCTTTAGAGCCATTTTATTCAGGTGCACCAGCATGATGTTCTTCACGTTCTGGAATGACTTCTTCAGCAGATTCTTCGGTAGGAATGACATCCTCAGTAGCCTTGAACTTAATGGATTCCTCAGGTGGTATTTCATCTAGCACAGGAGGTAGGTGCTCTCTTTGCGAGCCATTAGTTTCATCGAACCGCACATCTACACTTTCAACAACCTTGTGGTGATAGGTGTTGAAGACTCTGTAGGCGTGCGAGTCCTTTCCATAACCAAGCATAAAACCTTCATGTGCTTTCGGTGCAAATTTAGAATTGTGATGAGGATCTCTAATCCAACATTTAGCGCCGAAGACTTTGAAATAACTCACATTGGGTTTCTTATCAGTGAGGAGTTCCTATGAGGTCTTTCTGAAGAATTTGTGAAGATATACCCTGTTGATGATGTGGCATGCAGTATCAATTGCCTCAGGCCAGAAGCGAGGAGGCGTCTTGTATTCATCAAGCATAGTGCGAGCCATTCAACAAGAGTCATGTTCTTGCGCTCCACGACGCCATTCTGTTGAGGAGTACAAGGAGTAGATAACTCGTGAGTAATACCAAGTTCATCAAGATAGTCGTCAAGACCAGTATTCTTGAACTCAGTTCCATTGTCACTTCTGATGTGCTTGATCTTCACACCAAAGTTGGTTGAAGCCCTTAAGGAAAATTGTTTGAAGACTTCCTGCGCTTCAGTTTTGTAAGTGATGATATGCACCCATGTATAACGAGAATAGTCATCAACAATGACAAAGCCATATAAAGATGCAGCATTAGTAAATGTGGCATAATGAGTAGGGCCAAAGAGATCCATGTGAAGCAATTCAAATGGACGAGTCATAGTCATGATGGTCTTTGAGGGATGCTTGGCCTTGGTCATCTTTCCAGCTTCACAAGCTCCACACAGATGATCCTTGAGTAATTTTACACCCTTGATGCCAATGACATGCTTCTTCTTCGCGAGCGTGTGCCAGTTCCTCATGCCAGCATGACCAAGTCGTCGATGCCACAGCCAGCCTTCTGAAGCTTTTGCAAGTAGACATTTAGCATGTTGTGGTCCTGTAGAGAAATCAACAATATACAAATATCCTCTCCTAAAGCCTTCGAAGACTTCGGAATTGTCAGCTTCCATGATCACAACACAACGATACTTGCCAAAGACAACAACCATATCAAGATCACAAAGCATTGAGACAGACATGAGCTTGAACCCTAAGGACTTGACAAGCATGACTTTGTCCATGTGTTGATCCTTTGAGATTGCAACCTTACCTAGACCCAATACCTTGCTTTTGCCTTTGTCAGCGTAGGTGATATGCTTCAGATGCGATGGAGATAAAGCAGTGTCCATCAATAAGCTCATGTCACCAGTCATGTGATTTGTACATCCACTGTCGAGGACCCACTCAGTGGCTTTGGGTTGATCATCCTGCAGATGAATTAGTGCATCTTACAAACTCATATACTTCAACAGTGAAGACTATGACATCAATTTCATCAGGTAAGAGAACACATATAGTAATATGAGGACGTGAGAAATGAAAAACATTTCTTCATGATTAGCTTGCATCCTTTCAAGCATATTTAGGTCTCCAGCAAATTCTTGAGACGTTTAAGTTCGTCTGGACACCTGACCCTGCATAATAGATTAGTTCTTTTTATTCACCACCCACATTTGGAGGGGTGGCAAAGAGTTCATCATTCTGCGAGCTCCATAAGAGAAAGGTGGCATTGAAGCCAATCCACTTCATTTCACATAAGAGGGGTTAGAGTAAGCATATGAATAAGCGGAGAAATTCTTTGAGGACTTATGAACATAATGGTCTGAAGAATAATGCACATATTCATAGCCCTTAGATCTTCCCTGCAAAACAGAAGGGTTAGCACGATGATGTTCATATGAAGAATTTGATCCATGTCAGGAATTTGGTCCATCTGAGGACTTGGATCCATATGAAGAATTGGATTTGGGGTTCCTGTTCTTCATAGGTGGTGTCATGATGACAATCACTTGAAGACTTTCAAGGCACCTTTTGGGAACCTAGATTTTCTTCATAGGAGGACCGTTCCTACAGTTAGTGCCAACATATCTAGCAAATACTTCACCATTCTGATTTTTGAATAGTTTATAATTGGAGTCAAATGACTCATTATATGAATATGAAGATTCACATGTAAAGCCAGATAAGGTAGATGGATCCACTGAAGGTCCCTTTGCAGCAATCCATGAGGTTTTAGGATACTGCTTAGGTTTCCAGTAGGTCCCATCAACATTGAGTTTCCTCTCAAAGGCAATACCCTCTTTCCCAGGGTTCCGGTTGAGGATCTGCTTTTTAAGCACATTACAAAGTGCCTACTGCCCTTTGAGGCTTTTGTACATGCATGTCACATACAATTCCTTCAACCCTGCATGGTCAATGATACTTGCATTACCCTCAGATGAGTAATTAGTGATAGCAGAGACAGTTGAAGAATTTGCAGCAATAGAAGCATTTGAACTTTTAGGTGAAGAATTAGCAGATTCTTGTTCAATGCACTTCAAACATGGAGGATTAAATTCTTCATGGGTGAGGTAGTCCTGGATTAGGGGGTATCCGGACAGCCGGACTATATCCTTTGGCCGGACTGTTGGACTATGAAGATACAAGATTGAAGACTTCGTCCCGTGTCCGGATGGGACTCTCCTTGGTGTGGAAGGCAAGCTTGGCAATACGGATATGTAGATCTCCTTCCTTGTAACCGACTCTGTGTAACCCTAGCCCCCTCTGGTGTCTATATAAACCGGAGGGTTTAGTCTGTAGGACCAAGGACAACAATCATTCCATAGGCTAGCTTCTAGGGTTTAGCCTCTTCGATCTCGTGGTAGATCAACTCTTGTACTACTCATATTATCAAGAACAATCAAGCAGGATGTAGAGTATTACCTCCATCAAGAGGGCCCGAAGCTGGGTAAACATCGTGTCCCCTGCCTCCTGTTACCATCCGCCTAGACGCACAGTTCGGGACCCCCTACTCAAGATCCGCCGGTTTTGACACCGACATTGGTGCTTTCATTGAGAGTTCCTCTGTGTCGTCATCGTTAGGCTAGATGGCTCCTTCAATCATCGATAGCGATGCAGTTCGGGGTGAGACTTTTCTCCTCGGACAGATCTTTGTATCCGGTGGCTCCGCACTACGGGCCAACTCGCTTGGCCATCTAGAGCAGATCGAGAGTTACACCCCTGGCCACCAGGTCAGGTTTGGAAGCTTAAACTACACGGACGACATCTGCGGAGACTTGATCTTTGACGGATTCGAGCCCCTGTCGAGTGCGCCGCACGGTCACGATGAGCATGATTTAGCTCTACCATCGGATAGTGTTCAGGAGACCGCATCGGAAACCGCTCCGACCCTCAATTCGGAGCCAATTGCGCCATCCATGGACGGGTGGATAAACCCCGCCACGGAGGCCGCACTCTCAGCGGCGATCGAGCCGAGTATCGACCTTACCCTTCACGGGAGCTGTGACGTCGAACTACCGGATTCTTCCCCGGCCACAGACTCCGAACCGCCTGTGCCCGTGCCTATCGAATCCAATGAAGTTCACCTCCGCGGATATCCTTCAGCACTTGCCCTTTGGCGACATACTGAACTCATTAAGGTCTCTCTCCTTGTCAGGAGAGTCCTGGTCGAACTATGGCTGGCCAGATCGGGATGCGGACGACGAAGAAATTCGCCGCCCACCCACCACCCACTTAGTAGCCACTGTCGACAATTTGACCGACATGCTCGCCTTCGACTCCGAAGACATCGACGGTATGGATGACGATGCAGGAGATGAACAGGAGCCACTGCCCATAGGGCACTGGACGCGCACTTCATCATATGATGTATACATGGTGGACACACCCAAAGAAAACAACGACGAGGAACGGAAGGACGCATCGAACGATCGTTCCCTCGAGATGCAGTCAAAGCGGCGGCGTAAGAGCCACTCCAAATCCTGCCTCGGTAGAAACAGCGATCATATAGACCCGGCGATAGAGCAGGGTGAGGCAGCGGACGACAAACACGGCATTGAACCACCGTCCGACCACGGCAACACGGAGAATCAAACCGAACAACCCGACTCCGACGAAGATAATAGTCTGGATGACATCACACCGGACAGGCACCCGGAGCAACAGAATACCCATCAAAGGCTTGTTGCCACTGCGAGGAGTCTGAAAAAGCAGAAGCAAAGGCTCAGGGCTGCACAAGACACACTCAGAATTAGATGCAGTGAAGTACTCAACACTGCAGCAATGTACGGCGGTAGTCGCCACACAAAGAGCTACCCGAAGCGAAAGCTGCTACCTGAATTCGATGAGGACGCCTTAGATCCCCCGCAATCAAAAAACAAAACAGCCATCCGGTCGGATAGACAACCTCGTGGCCAACATAGAGCGGCAAACGACGCCGCACACAAGCCAGTACGCGATCCACATGAGGGCTCGCATCAAAAGGACGGCGCAACCAGATCCATCTACGGGCCAAGCAAGCGCGCTCTAGCACGCAATGCAACACAACAAAAATCCGAACACCACGGTACACCCAAATACAGGGGTGCCGCACACCCCCTATGTTTCACCGATGAGGTGCTGGACCATGAATTTCCAGAGGGATTCATACCCGTAAAGATAGAGGCGTACGATGAAACGACAGACCCTGGGGTCTGGATTGAGGACTACATCCTCCATATCCACATGGCTCGAGGAGACGATCTCCACGCCATCAAGTACTTACCCCTCAAGCTCAAAGGGCCAGCTCGGCACTGGCTTAAAAGCCTCCCCGAAAACTCCATTGGAAGTTGGGAAGAGCTCGAAGACGCTTTTCGGGCAAATTTTCAAGGGACCTATGTCCGACCACCGGATGCAGACGATTTAAGTCATATAACTCAACAGCCCGGAGAGTCAGCCCGAAAGCTTTGGAACAGGTTTCTCACTAAAAAGAACCAAATAGTCGACTGTCCGGATGCCGAAGCCTTAGCAGCTTTCAAGCATAGTGTTCGAGATGAATGGCTTGCCAGACACCTTGGACAAGAAAAGCTGAGAACAATGGCAGCATTAACAAGCCTCATGACCCGCTTTTGCGCGGGCGAGGACAGCTGGTTAGCCCGATGCAGCACCAGCAACCCAAGTACATCCGAAGTCAGGGACGGAAACGGGAAGCCACGACGCAGCAAAAACAAGCGCCGGAATAAAGAAGATAGCCCGAAGAGCACGGCAGTAAACACCGGATTCAGAAGCTCTCGGCCAGGTCAGCAAAAGCTGCCCTCCAAAGGCAACAGAGACGAACTGTCCAGCCTGAACAAGATTCTCGACAAACTATGTCAGATCCATAGCACCCCCGATAAACCTGCAAATCATACCCATAGAGAATGTTGGGTCTTCAAGCAGTCCGGCAAACTCAACGCTGAACACAAGGGGCAGGATACACCAAGCGAAGACGAGGATGAGCCTCACAAGCAAAGCACTGGGGAATAGAAGAAATTCCCACCAGAAGTCAAAACAGTAAACGTGTTACACGTGATGAAGGGGAGAAACATAGCGGCACTCCTAGAGACACATGCCCCAGGGCCTATCACCGTGGAGTTCTGCCACTGGTCGTCCCAACCGATCATCTTTAACCATCGGGATTACTCGGCAAGTATCCGGCATGCAGGATGGGCTGCCTTGGTGTTAGACCCGATAATTGACGGATACCACTTCACACGAGTCCTGATGGACGGTGGCAGTAGTTTAAACCTGATATATCAGGACACAGTCTGCAAAATGGGGATAGACCCAACAAAAATCAGCCATAGCAATAGTACCTTTAAAGGAGTAACGCCAGGCCTAGAAGCCCATTGCACAGGCTCCCTGCGACTATAGGTTATATTCGGCTTTCCCGATAACTTCCGTAGGGAAAAGTTAACCTTCCACATTGCTCCGTTCCAAAGTGGCTATCAAGCACTACTCGGGCATGAAGCTTTCGCTCGATTTAACGCAATACCGCATTACACTTCCCTCATGCTTAAGATGCCCGGTCCACGTGGCATCATTACAGTAAATGGAAATATTGAGCGCTCCTTGCGCGCGGAAGACCGTGCGGCTGCCATGGCAGCCGCACACTAAACGGCCTCACCAACTAGAGGATCTGACAGGTCGTTAAGACCACGGACGCGGTTAGACAAGTCCGGTGTAGCTATATATAATTGATACAGGTTTGATGGCTATACCCCTATAACAATACAAGGGGCTCAACGCATGTAAACAAGTGACAATTAGGCTCAACTTTACTCATCTGGAACTATACATGGTTTATTTAGTATAACCTACCTTCTGCACGACAACTTTTCAACGAAGTTCCTCTCTTTTTCAGATGACCATCATGCTACACCCGTCCAGGATATGGCACAATGGAGATACAGGCGCAGACGTGTAGCAGGGACCCGTTCCAAGGATTCTTTTTAGATTAAGACCCTGCGTTAACCTTTTTTACTGTCTCTTGTTGATACACATCCCCCGGATTCTCAATACAATTGAGAAGGATGCTGACATATTGGCATGTGGGCACGTCAGAATATTGCACGTACCTGGACACCAGGGGCTTATTACAAAGGGCATTGTTTAGCCCAGTTTACGTCATAAAGACTGAATACCTTAGGGAGTGTTCGGCGTTGTGAGTTTGGCCTTATATGCATCAGCTCCGAATCATGTCTTTTGTCAAATGTTGGGTTTGCCCGGCTCCTGTGTTTTGCTGCCTTACGTTCCGCTCTATCGGCTAAGGCGGCACCAGGAGAACTACTGCAATTGTGCCCTGGTTCATCCGGACGAGCACCTCAGTAGAGAAAGCCGAAAACTGACTGTCATGATATAGCGTGAGACTGGTCAACCACTCGATGACCTAGCGGAATCTTCGGGATTCCTCCGCCTTAACGAAGAGCCGTTTCCCGGCCAGGCATGTACGCGCCCCGAATTCGGATGAGCGCGGAGCCACCAGGGGCTATATAGTAGCCCCACTGTCAAACTCCTCTGGCTAAGTGAAAGTGTTAAAGCATTATAGTCCGATTGCCTAGTTCGCTGTGCTATCACCTCCTTAATGGACCAAGACGTTGGATCAAGTGTGAACATGCATCTTCTGTGAGCACCCCCGCATTATATGTGTGGGGGCTGAAGCCGACGACTGCCATCTTTTAGGTTATTTACATATATACATAAACGGCCGCACAGGAGGCATCATCGTACTTTCGGGCAAAAGTATAAATACAGCCTTGATAAACTCAATAAAACATTGTTTTTACAATGGTAATACATGTCACTCAAACATAATATTCTTCGAGCACTAAGCCTCTATCGAACGAGCGCCTTCAAGAACTTCTTCAAAGTAGTGCTCGACAGCCACTCGGCCTATGGCCGAACCCTGTGCCGCAACAGTGGTGGCATCCATCTCCGCCCAGTATGTTTTGACATGGGCAAGGGCCATCCACGAGCCTTCTATGCACGCCGACCTCCTTACAACATCGATGTGTGGCACAGCACCAAGGAATTGTTGCACTAAGCCAAAGTAGCTATTCGGCCTTGGCCCTCTTGGCCACAGATGATCCACAACGGACCTCATGGCAAGTCCGGATAATCTATGGAGCTCGGCCCACTCGGCCATTTGCTCATTCAACAACAGTGGACGGGCTGGAGCATGAAACTGTGACGAAAACAGTTTTTCCACTTCGTGATATTTCCGATCCTTGAAGTACTCGGCCGCACCAGTAGCACTTGCAGCCAAATCCACATAGGTGTCCGCAGAACTCCATAGTCGGTCCAGATGTGCATACTTCGGATCCCCGAACTTAGTCCGCAACAAGAAGGGCTTCCCAGATACAATATCCGCAACTTGATGCAGCTCCTCCTTCGTCGCTCTAATTTTGGAGCGGGCTTCCTTGGCAGCCACCCGGGCCTTTTCCAGGTCCGTCGCCTTCGCCCGGTTTTCTTCTTCAAGAAGCTGGTAACGGTCAGCATCATCTTTTAACTCTATAGCCATCTTGGCTATTTTTTCTTTGCTATCGCAATGCGCGGCCTGTTCGGCCCTTAACTCTTCGGCCGCCTTTAAAGCGGCCGCATTGCTACTCCTTGCTTGCTCCTTGGCTCGGGCAAGCTCCGCCCGAAGGGTCTCCACGATGGCAGCTCCATCTGCAGTCACAACATATTAAAGATACTGGCATCATGCTTCTCTTATTATGTGACAATCACCAGAAAAATCTCCTACCCTGTGCCTCGTCAAGCCGCTTGTTAACAAGCACGATGCCGGCATCTGTCGCGTCCAGTTGTCGCCTTAGTTTGTCAAACCCATCAGTCCGGCTAGCCAACGGAGCTTCAACCACCTGCACATAAAGGCGGTCTGGTTATTACCTGAGGCTATGATCCTCTGTTTGCCGCTGTTTCCGACGACAACCAGAGTCTCGGGGGCTACTATCTACACAGGGCACATCTAAAAATGTGCGGTACTGTCAACAATGTACATCATTTTGTGTACCTCAAAACCCGTCAGTAGACTCATAAAGGCTTCATGCAACCCGCTTTCGGCGGATGAAATCCTTTCAATCACCATATGCATCAACGTGCGATGCTGTTCTAAGATAGCCGCTTGCTCTAGCAGATCCCTTAGTACGTCCGGCCGCACACCAGACAGTGCCGGACTCTTTCGATTGCTCTCTTCAAGAGCCGGATACTGAGGACTTCGGTTGGCCATAGGATTACCTTCTGGCCTTGCCGGATAAGGAGAAACCCTCCACGACGACACCTTGGGGCCGCCCACCTCGTGAGGCGGTGTGGCAGGGGGAGGCATTTCGCTCTCCATCATCTTTGGAAGAAGATCCCCTGAAGACGAGCTCTGCTGAGAAGGGCTAAGATCCGAACTGCAAGATAAATGCTTCGATTATTTTCCTCAGAAGTAAAGCGAGATATTTTCATTATTAAGTACCCTTTTACTTACAGCTTGGTGGAGGGCTGATCCCCTTGAGGGCATAGTGCGGCCAGGGTATCCCCCAGGGCAGGACCCTCCGGCGGAGATTTCTTCCCCTGTTTGGAGACCATTGTCTCCGAATCCTCAGAGGCAGTTCTCTTCCTTCCCTAGGGAGAGGAAGTTTCAGTTCCTCCTCCCCGGCTAACCTCCTTCACGGAGGCGCTAGCCTCCTTGTTCCCCCCTATATCTTCTCCTGAGGGCGCTTGATAAGGCGCGATCTCCAGCATCCTGGTTAGCATGGGATTTGGTGAGGTCTCAGGGAGGGGGGCTGGACACCTGATCAACTTTTCCTTCGCTATCCAATCCTGGTCAAAGAGCGGATTTTTTAGGGCAATGTTGCGATAAATAAACGGACAGTGTGTTCGGATGCGGGGCTACTTACTTGGGTATCCGGGCGATTGCAGCTCAGACCTGCATCCCGAGTGATGTCCAGACACATTATTTGTGGTCCGAAGAACAATTTGTACATCTCTTCGTGCATCGTGCCGAGGAAATGTTGAATAGCTCGCAGTCCTTCCAGGTTACATTCCCACATGCGAAGGGGCCGGCGTTTGCAAGGCTGGACTTGATGAACTAGCATAACTAGCACTACCATAACCAGACTGAAATCTCTCTCAAAGAGATCTCGGATACGGCTTTGCAGTATTGGCACGTCCTTGGCTGGACCCCAGCTCAGCCCCCTGCTGATCCATGACATCAGTTGTGGTGGGGGCAGCTACCCACTTGGCACTTCAGGGAGCTGTGATGTAGAACCACTCCCGCTGCCACAATCCGTACACCTCTGGGAAGCAACCCTCAGGACATGGAGCGTCAGCGATTTTGCTTATTAAAGCGCCTCTGCACGCTGCGTAATGCCCCTCGATCATCTTTGGCTTCACATCGAAGGTCTTGAGCCACATGCCGAAGTGAGGGGTAATGCGGAGGAAGGCCTCACATACGACAATAAATGTCAAGATGTGAAGAAGGGAATCTAGGGCCAGATCGTGAAAATCTAGCCCATAATAGAACATAAGACCCCTAACAAAGGGATCTAGAGCGAGGCCTAGTCCTCGGAGGAAGTGGGAGACGAACACGACGCTCTTGTTGGATTCGAGAGTAGGGACGACCTGCCCTCAGGCTGGCAGCCGATGCGAAATTTCGGCGGTCAGATATCTGGCCTCTCTCAACTTCTTTATGTCCTCCTCCGTGACGGAGGAAGGCATCCACCGACCTTGAAGGTTGGATCCGGACATAGTTGAAGGTCTGAAGCACCTGACCTGAGTTTTGGGTGTTAGAACTCGAGGCGGGGGAAGGATTTGATTAAGCACGAGAGGGAAAAAAGAAAAACCCTTGTCCCGTTTATAAAGAGGGTGAATATCAAGCGTCCTCCTCGTGGCCGTTTGGGACTTGCCTAAGATCTAGGAGTCCTACCCATAGGCACGGTTGGGTTACCCACGTCCGTATTGATGAGAATCCCATGATAAAGGGGACACGATCTCTGCTTCGACAAGACGTGCCAAGGAAACCGCCTCGCGAAACACGCTAAGATTGGTTATGAAAAACGATTCGAATAAAGACCTGTCTGTGGTGTGATGTCACACTACGGGGTATGTCAGCAGATTAGATTTATGGAAATATTCTTCTCTCTGCGGTGGTATGTGGAACTTGTTTTGCCGAGCTGGACACGATCCTCGTGTTCGAAATCTTCTATGAAGTATTCAGAGGAGGAACCCGCCTTGCAATGCCGAAGACAATCTGCACGCCAGACTCATCGTCATTGAAGCCTAGTTCAGGGGCTACTAAGGGAGTCCTGGATTAGGGGGTATCCGGACAGCCGGACTATATCCTTTGGCCGGACTGTTGGACTATGAAGATACAAGATTGAAGACTTCGTCCTGTGTCCGGATGGGACTCTCCTTGGTGTGGAAGGCAAGCTTGGCAATACGAATATGTAGATATCCTTCCTTGTAACAGACTCTGTGTAACCCTAGCCCCCTCTGGTGTCTATATAAACTGGAGGGTTTAGTCCGTAGGACCAAGGACAACAATCATAACGTAGGCTAGCTTCTAGGGTTTAGCCTCTTCGATCTCGTGGTAGATCAACTCTTGTACTACTCATATTATCAAGAAAAATTAAGCAGGATGTAGGGTATTACCTCCCTCAAGAGGGCCCGAACCTGGGTAAACATCGTGTCCCCTGCCTCCTATTACCATCCGCCAAGACGCACCGTTCGGGACCCCCTACCCGAGATCCGCCGGTTTTCACACCGACACCAAGCAACGCTGATTTGTTGAGCAAGTAATAAATCATGCTCCTCCTGAAGATCTTCATAACTCCCCCTTAGCTGCTCAAGGTCTTACTTTCTTTGACGAAATTCATAAGAAAGCTTCTCATGATCAGATAAGAGAGTGTTATGATGACTCTAAAGATTGTCAAACTTAGTCTAATGTCTCTGAAGACTTTCAGTCAAAGTTTTAGTGCGATCCATTTCTTCACCGAACATATCATCGCTTTTGTCTAGCATATTTTGAACCTTTTTAAGAATCTTTTGTTGTTTCACAGCAATCTTAGCAAGTTTAGAATAGCTAGGCTTGAGGTTTTCATCAGATTCATCCTCACTTGATTCAGAGGAGGGATATTTGAGTACATTTGCACCTTTTGCCATGAATAAATAGGTGGGAATGTAATCATCATCGCTGTCGTCAACAGTGTTGGGGAGGTCATTTTCCTCAGTGTTGAAGTGCGACTTGCTGATGAACACAGTAGCGAGGGCTAGGCTCGCCACACTAGAGTCTGACTCCTCAGATGCCTCCTCTTCCTCATTTTCCTCAGATTCAGCATCAGAGTCCATTTCCTTGCCAATGAATGCCCGAGCCTTCTTGGAGCTGCTCTTCTTGTGAGATGAAGACCTTGAGGATTTTGATGAAGAGGACTTTGAAGATCTCTTCTTCTTCTTCTTCTTTGAATCATCAGAACTGTAGTCCTTGTACTTCTTCTTTGATTCCTTTTCCCACTGAGGACAATCTTGAATATAGTGACCGGGTTTCTTGCATTTGTGGCAAAGTCTCTTCTTGTAATCACGGGATGAGGAATCTGATCTTAGGTCATCACTTCTCGAGGATTTTCCAAAGCGACCACGTCTTGAGAACTTCTAGAATTTCCTCACGAGCATTGCTAGCTCTTGGCTCAGTTCTTCAGGATCACCAAGGCTGCTACCAGAATCATCACCTTCAGATTCAGACACTGCCTTGGCCTTCAGAGCACATGATCTACCATAGCTCGATCCATAGAGATCTCTCTTCTCAGCAAGTTGGAACTCATGAGTGTTTAGCCTCTCGAGGATATCAGCGGGATCGAGTGACTTGTAGTCTCCACGTTCTTGTATAATCACTGCAAGGGTGTCAAATGAGGAATCAAGCGATCGAAGCAATTTATTCACCACCTCGTGGTCGGTGATGTTAGTGGCACCAAGTGCTTGAAACTCCTTTGAAATGTCAGTGAGGCGATCGAAGGTTTGTTGAACATTTTCATTATCGTGTCTTTTGAAGTGGTTAAAGAGATTGTGAAGAACGTCAACTCGACAGTCACAGTGTGTTGAGACTCCTTCATTGATCTTGGACAGCCTATCCCAGATAAGTTTTGATGTGTCCAAAGCACTCACTCTGCCATACTTCCCTTTGCTCAGATGGCCACATATAATGTTCTTCGCTTGAGAGTCGAGTTGCTTGAATGTCTTCATGTCAGCAGCATTGATGGTAGGAGTGACAGAGGGAACACCATTTTCCACAACGTTCCAGAGATCGCTCTCAATTGCCTCAAGATGCATTCGCGTCTTATTCTTCCAGTAGGGGTAGTCCATCCCATCGAAGGTAGGACACCTAGCAAAGACTTTGATCATACCTGTGGTCGACATAACTAAAACCATGTGGTTAAACTAAAATCACACATAACAAGGGAGTGTCTTTCTTTGATACCAATTGAACATGCGTTAAGTCGACTAGAGGGGGGGTTAATAGGAGATTTTTCTGAATTCTTCACTGAGGAATTTGATGTCTACTACACAACCTTTTTATTGTAGACATTGTTGGGCCTCCACGTGCAGAGGTTTGTAGGACAGTAGCAAATTTCCCTCAAGCGGATGACCTAAGGTTTATCAATCCATGGGAGACGTATGATGAAGATGGTGTCTCTCAAACAACCCTGCAACCAAATAACAAAGAGTCTCTTGTGTCCCCAACACACCCAATACAATGGTAAATTGTATAGGTGCACTAGTTCGGCGAAGAGATGGTGATACAAGTGCAATATGGATGGTACATAAAGGTTTTTGTAATCTGAAAATATAAAAACAGCAAGGTAACTAATGATAAAAGTGAGCACAAACGGTATTGCAATGCGTTGAAACAAGGCCTAGGGTTCATAATTTCACTAGTGCAAGTCCTATCAACAATAACAACATAATTTGATCATATAACTATCCCTCGGCATGCAACAAAGAGTCACTCCAAAGTCACTAATAGCGGTGAACAAACGAAGAGATTATGGTAGGGTACGGAACCACCTCAAAGTTATCCTTTCTGATTGATCTATTCAAGAGTCCGTAGTAAAATAACACGAAGCTATTCTTTCCGTTCAATCTATCCTAGAGTTCATACTAGAATAACACCTTAAGACACAAATCAACCAAACCCTAATGTCACCTAGATACTCCAATGTCACCTCAAGTATCCGTGGGTATGATTATACGATATGCATCACACAATCTCAGATTCATCTATTCAACCAACACAAAGAACTTCAAAGAGTGCCCCGAAGTTTCTACCAGAGAGTCAAGACGAAATCGTGTGCCAACCCCTATGCATAAGTTCACGAGGTCACAGAACTCACAAGTTGATCACCAAAACATACATCAAGTGGATCACGTGATATCCCATTGTCACCACAGATAAGCACATGCAAGACATACATCAATTGTTCTCAAATCCTTAAATACTCAATCCGATAAGATAACTTCAAAGGGAAAAGTCAATCCATCACAAGAGAGTAGATGGGGAGAAACATCATAAGATCCAACTATAATAGCAAAGCTCGCGATACATCAAGATCGTACCACCTCAAGAACACGAGAGAGAGAGAGAGAGAGAGAGAGAGAGATCAAACACATAGCTACTAGTACATACCCTCAGCCCCGAGGGTGAACTACTCCCTCCTCGTCATGGAGAGCGCCGGGACGATCAAGGTGGCCAGCGGAGAGGGATTCCCACCTCCGGCAGGGTGCTGGAACGGGTCTAGATTGGTTTTCGATGGCTATGGAGGCTTCTGGCGGCGGAACTCCCGATCTATTGTGTTCCTCGATGTTTTTAGGGTATATTGATATATATAGGCGAAAGAAGTCGGTCAGGGGAGCCACGATGGGCCCACGAGGGTGGGGGCGTGCCCAGGGGCAGGCGCGCCTCCCTGCCTCGTGGCCACCTCGAAGCTTCCCTGGCGTCTACTCCAAGTCTCCTGGGTTGCTTCCGTTCCAAAAATAACTCTCCCGAAGGTTTCATTTCGTTTGGACTCCGTTTGATATTACTTTTCTTCGAAATACTAAAATAGGCAAGAAAACAACAATTTGGGCTAGGCCTCCAATTAATAGGTTAGTCCCAAATACAATATAAAAGTGTATAATAAAGCCCATAAACATCCAAAACAGATAATATAATAGCATGGAACAATAAAAAATTATAGATACGTTGGAGACGTATCAAGCATCCCCAAGCTTAATTCCTGCTCGTCCTCGAGTAGGTAAATGATAAAAATAGAATTTTTGATGTGGAATGCTACCTAACATATTTATCCATGTAATTCTCTTTATTGTGGCAAGAATATTCAGATCCATAAGATTCAAGACAAAATTTTAATATTCACATAAAAATAATAATACTTCAAGCATACTAACAAAGTAATCATGTCTTCTCAAAATAACATGGCAAAAGAAAGTTATCCCTACAAAATCATATAGTCTGGCTATGCTCTATGTTCATCACACAAAATATTTAAATCATGCACAACCCCGATGACAAGCCAAGCAATTGGTTCGTACTATTGATATTCTCAAACTTTTTCAATCTTCACGCAATACATGAGCGTGAGCCATGGACATACCACTATAGGTGGAATAGAATGGTGGTTGTGGAGAAGACAAAATGGAGGAAGATAGTCTCACATCAACTAGGCGTATCAATGGGCTATGGAGATGCCCATCAATAGATATTAATGTGAGTGAGTAGGGATTGCCATGCAATGGATGCACTAGAGCTATAAGTGTATGAAAGCTCAAAAAGAAACTAAGTGGGTGTGCATCCAACACGCTTGCTCACGAAGACCTAGGGCATTTTGAGGAAGCCCATCATTGGAATATACAAACCAAGTTCTATAATGAAAAATTCCTACTTAGTATATGAAAGTGACAACATAGGAGACTCTCTATCATGAAGTGTGGTAAAAGGATAGTAGCATTGCCCCTTCTCTCTTTCCTCATATTTTTTTTGTTTTTTTGTTTTTTTATTTAGGCCTTCTATTTTTTTTTCTTTTTTGGCCTCTTTTTTTATTTTTTTTATTTTTCGTCCGGAGTCTCATCCCGACTTGCAGGGGAATCATAGTCTCCATCGTCCTTTCCTCACTGGGACAATGCTCTGATAATGATGATCATCACACTTTTATTTACTTACAACTCAAGAATTACAACTCGATACTTAGAACAAGATATGACTCTATATGAATGCCTTCGGCGGTGTACCGGGATGTGCAATTACTCATGAGTGACATGTATGAAAGAATTATGAACGGTGGCTTTGCCACAAATACGATGTCAACTACATGATCATGCAAAGCAATATGACAATGATGGAGCGTGTCATAATAAACGGAATGGTGAAAAGTTGCATGGCAATATATCTCGGAATGGCTATGGAGATGCCATAATAGGTAGGTATGGTGGCTGTTTTGAGGAAGGTATATGGTGGGTTTATGGTACCGGCGAAAGTTGCGCGGTACTAGAGATGCTAGCAAATGTGGAAGGGTGAGGGTGCGTATAATCCATGTACTCAACATTAGTCATAAAGAACTTACATATTTATTGCAAAAATCTATTAGTTATCAAAACAAAGTACTATGTGCATGCTCCTAGGGGGATTGATTGGTATGAAAAGACCATCGCTCGTCCCCGACCGCCACTCATAAGGAAGGCAATCAATAAATAAATCATGCTCCGACTTCATCACATAACGGTTCACCATACGTGCATGCTACGGGAATCACAAACTTCAACACAAGTATTTCTCAAATTCACAACTACTCAACTAGCATGACTCTAATATCACCATCTCCATATCTCAAAACAATTACCAAGTATCAAACTTCTCATAGTATTCAATGCAAGCTATATGATAGTTTTTATTATACCCATCTTGGATGCCCATCATATTAGGACTAGTTTCATAACCAAAGAAAATTACCATCCTGTTTAGGACTCTCAAAATAATATAAGTGAAGCATGAGAGATCAATTATTTCTATAAAATAGAACCACCGCCATGCTCTAAAAGGATATAAGTGAAGCACTAGAGCAAATGACAAACTACTCCGAAAGATATAAGTGAAGATCAATGAGTAGTCGAATAATTATGCAACTATGTGAAGACTCTCTAACATGTAAGAATTTAAGATCTTGGTATTTTATTCAAACAGCAAGCAAAACAAAATAAAATAAAATGACGCTCCAAGCAAAACACATATCATGTGGCGAATAAAAATATAGCTCCAAGTAAAGTTACCGATGAACGAAGACGAAAGAGGGGATGCCATCCGGGGCATCCCCAAGCTTAGGCTCTTGGTTGTCCTTGAATATTACCTTGGTGTACCTTGGGAATCCCCAAGCTTAGGCTCTTTCCACTCCTTATTCCATAGTCCATCAAATCTTTACCCAAAACTTGAAAACTTCACAACACAAAACTTAACAGAAAACTCATAAGCTCCGTTAGTATAAGAAAACAAACCACCACTTCAAGGTACTGTAATGAACTCATTCTAAATTCATATTGGTGTAATATCTAATGTATTCCAACTTATCTATGGTTCATACCCTCCGATACTACTCATAGAAACAACACATAGAAAACAGAATCTGTCAAAAACAGAACAGTCAGTAGTAATGTGAATCAAACGTATACGTATGGAACCCCATAAATTCTAAAATAAATTGCTGAACATGAGAAATTTATCTATTAATCATCTGCAAAAATAATTAACTAAATATAACTCTCCAATAAAAAATGGCAGCAATTCTCGTGAGCGCTAAAGTTTCTGTTTTTTACAGCAAGATCGCAAAGACTTTCCCCAAGTCTTCCCAAAGGTTCTACTTGGCACAAACACTAATTAAAACATAAAAACTCAATAACAACAGAGGCTAGCTAAATTATTTATTACTAAACATGAGCAAAAAGCAAGGAACAAAAATAAAGTTGGGTTGCCTCCCAACAAGCGCTATCATTTAACGCCTCTAGCTAGGCATGATGATTTCAATGATGCTCACATAAAAGATAAGAATTGAAATATAAAGAGAGCATCATGAAGAATATGACTAGCACATTTAAGTCTAACCCACTTCCTATGCATAGGGATTTTTTGAGCAAACAACTTATGGGAACAATAATCAACTAGCATAGGAAGGCAAAACAAGCATAACTTCAAAACTTTAAGCACATAGAGAGGAAACTTGATATTATTGTAATTCCTACAAGAATATGTTCCTCCCACATAATAATTTTAAGTAGCATCATGAATGAATTAAACAATATTACCATCACATAAAGCATTCTTTTCATGATCTACAAGCATAGAAAATTTACTACTCTCCACATAAGCAAGATTCTTCTCAATCAGAATAGTGGGAGTATCATAAGAAACTCGAATACTATAAATTGTTTCCACCTTAAAGGAGTAATGTTCAGAAAAGGGTAATGATAATCATGACAAGTTTTATAAATATAATCATCTCTACTTTTTATAGCATAAGTGTCATCACAATAATCATCATAGGTAGCAACTTTGTTCTCATCATAATCAATTGAAACCTCTTCCAAGATAGTGGAATCATTACTAAATAAAGTCATGACCTCTCCAATTCCACTTTCATAATTATCACAATATGATTCAACATTCTACAAAATAGTGGGATCATTACTTCCTAAAGTTGACACTCTTCCAAACCCACTTTCATCAATATAATCATCATAAGTAGGAGGCATGCTATCATCATAACAAATTTGCATATCAAAACTTGGGAGGCTAGATATATCATCTTCGTTAAACATAGCCGGGGGTGATGCACCGCAGCTCACGTCGAAGGAGACCCGACCGACCGCGCGATACGCAAGACAGTTGGCGGGCGCTTTTGCAGACCCGAAACCCCGGGCACCCGGGAGGGACCCCGTTAGGGATTGCGGCGGCTATGGGCTGGCCTAGGTCGATTCGCTCGCCCCTAGAGCCTGGTGGATCCGCAGCCCTCCAGCATGAAGAACTAGCAAAGAACGAGAAGAAAGATACAAGGGAGAGATAAAAAGTAGATGAACACGAAAAAGTAGTAGATGTGTTTGTTCGATTGTGTGTTGTTCAATCGGACGTCACCCCTTAGGTATATAAGAGGTGGATGGACTTCCCGTGCAAGGAAAAGGTTTGGATTCACGTCCAAAACCTTATGCAAATTCGGATTGGTTTTATCCGAACTTTCCAAAACTGTTCGGTCTAAATCTGGCTGCACCTTGTGGGTCTTTTTTATGGTGGTAAACGACCTCGGATGGAAACGAGTCCAAAAGGAATCTTGACCGTTTCGACGAGACGAACAACCTTCATGTTGAACATTTTTTCATACAGGTCATCTCGAGGGTCAAATCGCTCGAGCAAAACAGATAATTACTCACGCAGCTCATCAGACACACCCATATATGTGTCTGGTTCCAGGCGTCACACTTTGCTCACTAGAGGGTCTCGCCGTGCGGGCTCTAACTTTTGCATAAGACCTCGGATTGAGACGATCTTTATATCAAAATCGATTTTTTTGACGAGACACACAACTTCCGTGTAGGACACTTTTCCATCCAAGATCATCTGAATTAGCTTCTGAGCCCATCTTCAACTTCTCGTCGGCTTTGACTATCACAGCCTCCACCCCGGCAGGCCTTCCACCCGGGTAAGCTTTCCACACCAACAAGGTTTCACCCCGGCAAGGTTTTTACCCCGGCAAGGGTTCCTCGCTAACAAGGTTTCTCCCCCGGCAAGATTTCACATCAGCAAGGTTTCTACCCCGGCAAGAGTTCACACCGGCAAGCTTTCCTCGCCGGCAAGCCTTCACACCGGCAAGGTCTTCATTCACCCGGCAAAGGCCAAATACTTTTTCACTCAGGGCCGGCTCGCGAAGTGTTGCCTCTAACTTTTGCATACGAACCCGGATTCGTCACCATGCCAAAATCTGGTGTCAACACATGCCCCCCTGTTTTTTTAGCAAAGCTTGTGTGCCGAAAAATAACTTGTACTGTGTTTGTTCTAAGGATGATGTCAACACTCCATCGGCCATTTATTTTCCTCAGGACGATAATCAGGTATCGGCCATGTTTGTGCTAAGGGCGATAATCATATATCGGCCATTGCCTACTTAGGCTTCTTGCCACACACTTGGGTGGTATTTCTTCAAGTACTTTCCATTGAGAGCTCGAGATAACAGTGCCCCTTGTACGGATTCCACCAAATAAGAGTTTCCGGGAACTATTCTTGTAATTCTAAAAGGACCTTCCCAACTTGGAGACCACTTCCCGAATTTTCTGTCTCTTGAACCAATCGGGAGAATTACTTTCCAGACGAGATCGCCAACTTGAAAATTCTTCAGCTTAACCTTCTTATTGTAAGCCCTTGCTACCCTCAACTTGTCCCTCTCTATGGCCTTCAAAGCAGCCAAACGTTTATCAGCAACCTCATCAATATTGTCCATCATCAAGTTATAAAAGTCTACTGCCGATAAATCATTTTGTTTGGCTATTCTCAAAGCATTCAAATTCACTTCCACCGGTAAAACAGCCTCTTGACCGTATACTAGCTCATATGGAGTCACCTTCGTAGCACCATGCCTTGAGATCCTATGTGCCCATAAAGCTTCAGACAACAACTCATGCCATCTCCTTGGATTATCCTCAATCTTCTTCTTGATGAGCTTCATTAAAATTTTATTGCTAGACTCTGCTTGTCCATTGGCTTGGGCATAATATGGAGAGGAATTGAGCAATTTTATGTTATAAGATTCGGCAAATTCTCTAACTTGGTGTGACATGAAAGAGGAGCCTTGATCTGTAGTCAATGTTTGAGGAATGCCGAATCTATGAATAGTGTGCTCGGTTATGAATTTAATCACCTCCGTATGTGTCATGTTCTTGAGAGGTACTGCTTCAGACCATTTAGTGAAATAATCGGTTGCCACCAATACGAACCGATGCCCCTTTGAGGAAGACAGATGAATTTGTCCAATAAAGTCTAAACCCCATCCTCTGAAAGGCCACGGCTTGATAATGGGATGTAACATAGCAGCAGGAGCCAACTGAATATCACCAAATTTTTGACAAGCTTCACACCCTTTATAATATCTGAAGCAATCATTAATCATAGTCGGCCAATAAAACCCAGCACGTCGTAGTAACCATTTCATCTTGGGAGCCGACTGATGAGTGCCACAAATACCTTCATGGACCTCTCCCATAGCAATTATTGATTGGTCCTCGTCCAAGCACTTTAAAAGAACATCATCAACCGTTCGGCGATAGAGACCATCATCTCTCATTGTGTATTTGAAAGCCATACGCCGAACAGCCCTGTCCACCCTTCTACTAGGATCACACAAATAATCAATGATGGGTTTCCTCCAGTCTTGATTTTCTCCTACATTGAATATTTCATTAGCGGCTGAAACGGTGGGCTCCAGTTCGGCCTCCCCTATGTTGGCAAGACTAGACATCGGTTTTTCAGAAATATGAAACATGCCATGATCAACATTATAGCCGGATGCTTGTTGTGCCAACTCATTTGCTTTCCAATTGTTATGTCTAGATATATGAGCAATGCTAAAATAATACAAAGTAGAAATTATATCTAGACATTTATCAAGATAAACATTAAGTGATTCGTCAAAGCATTGAAAGACTTTGGATATTTGTTGCACTACTAACAACGAATCACCATAAGCCTCAATATGTGTAACACCTATAGCAAGTAACATCTCTAGGCCAAATAATAATGCTTCATATTCAGCTTGATTGTTTGTACAACAACATTTTAAGTGGCATGGGGCTTCACAAAATAGCACCATAAGGATATATATAAACAACACCAACACCTTGGCCATTGCTACAAATTTAACCATCAATATATAATCTCCATGGTTCTAGAGAGATCAAGCTTATATCAATATTATGCATGATGTCAATATGATGCTCAATAATAAAATCAACCATGATTTGGCCTTACATAAATTCTGAATACTAATAAGCCAAAGCACACCCAATCAAAACATAAGTTCACTTTGCATTTTTGGTGAATTGGTTTATGCATAATATCTTCAATGACATCAATTTGACAATTTCCTTTGCAAGCACTTATCTCAAACTAAGGACGATGTTAGAATACCACACCGGCCATTCTTAGATATATTCTTAGGGCGATAGATAAATATCGGCCATTACAATGAGGTCCATGTAGTATTCACCCACCAAGGTATGTGTAGCCGAAATAAACAAATGAAATAGCAATAAGATATTTCGGCCCCTTTGTATTAGCAACAAAAATGTAACTAACCAAATGTATAGTGATTTGGTAATACTCTGTCATGATATAGAAAATTATGTTGCATCCATGGATCAAAATAAGTCCATGGAGGGTAACTGATCATACCTGTGGATGAATTCCATGGCAAAGGCATCAATGGCATTGTTGAAGAAAATGGATGATGTGCTAACCGAAGATTTTGATGTTGTGATCCACACCTTCGGCTTAATTGTTTGTTGCTTCCATTCTTCTCTTTCTTCACTTTTATTGTACTTGTTGCAATAGAAGCATGCACATCATTTTTGTTATGAATGATCCTCTTGGGAACCCATGCCATGTTCTTCTGTCTTAGCTCTTGTGCACTAAGATTTTGTAATTCCTTCTTTTGCCAATATGTTAAGCCAAGTGGGCATCTCGGCTGTAATTCTGCTTTGACCAATGGCAGTTCCTTTTTGGCCTTATGCACTCTCAACTTCTTTTCTTCAGATTTGGCACTTTGACTCCCAATAAGTGGTTGCTTTGTCTCATTGCCTTTAGTATCCAATGTTAACACTTTAATTGGCTCTTTTTTATTTGAGGTCAAATCTGAAGTTGCACTCTTATGACCATCTCTTTTAACACGGTAAACTTGCTTGGCCACCTCTTTCTTCATCCTTGAGCTCTGGACCAATTCCTTATGATTGAAATGGTCTTTAACATGTGATTGTTCAGATATTGATCTTCTCGGAGCTGCATAATATTGGTGAGATGGTCTAAAATAAGATGGAGAATGTGCCCTTGTATCATACCTGTCCCATGATGGATATGGATTATATGAGCATAGGGAGGCAGCCACGGCATTGGCATTGGGGGCCCAAAATAAGGATATGAATATGTTGCATTAAAATTCTCACTTTGCCAATACTGATCCTCATATTTGCGCCTTGGGGGTGATCTTGGTTTCTTTGCATGATTGGGCCGATAAGCATTCTTCTCTTCACTCTTCTTTTGATATTTATCCAATAGTTCAGCGAAGGTGATTTTTGATCTCTTACACTTGTGCTTATTTCGGCCTTTGTTTCCTTTTGGTTTGCTTTCATCAATCATTGGATTTGCTTGCTGCCCCCCAGTCCTTGGCGTCTCCATTGTAGCTTCGATGGAATTATCACCCTCAAGATTATGTTCATTATGCTCTTCAACAACTTCTTTACTTGAAAGCTTGATCCCATCACCTGCAGTTTTTTACCTTCTCTTTAAATGGATCAGCTTGAAGCAGCCGATGCAAAAACTTTTTGCCATCGGGACCAATCGGAATAGACTGGTCATCTCTTGGTGTTTCAACAAACTTCAATCGTCCTTTTTCGATGGCCGATTTAACTATTTGACGAAATATGTTGCAATCCTCAAAATTATGCTTGGACGAATCATGCAACTTACAATACATTCGTCCTTGGATTGATGGCTTAACATGGTGATCAAGAATTGTAATGTAATTATTTTTCAGCAACAAATCAAATATTTGATCACACATGCTTGAATTGAAGGTATACTTCTTGTTTTCTAGCCGATCTTTCTGTGAGAACGGCTTTGGAATTAAGCAAACGAATGGTTCAGATTTTGCATCACACCATTCGGCTATGCATTGTGCTTTGCACTCTATCTCCGATGTCTTTGGGTAAGATATTATACTAGCATCGGTTTTCTCAACAGAATTTAATCTTGCCTTTAAATTTCTAAAACGAAAATAGTTAGAACACACATGTCTCAATTGAGACCAAGTGCAAGCCAAGTACGAAATAAGCAAAGCTACCCAAATAGATATGAACTTTAGATAAAGCAACGGAGAAAGCTTTGGCTGCAACAATAAGTCATTATCGGTCTTTATAAATGGCACAATTGGTTGACCGATATGTTCTAAAACAATTTTATTGCTAATAAGTAAATTACCCTTCTTCAATGGTCTTTCAAAATTACTTATGAGGATTTTTCTAATAGATGCATCAACAATAAAGTTGTGACCAAATCTGAAAACATGTAAATTACTTGCTAGACATACCTCTTTAAATATGTTGAGAGAGCATGATTGTGGTGTAACTGGAACAATATCTTGCTCTATCTTTGGATGACTCTCCAACGCCTTTTCATCATTTTTTTCTTTATTCTGTCCATCATTACCTTGAAGATCCTTATCAGCCGAACTTTGTTTGGCTACTTGCTCTTGTCCTTGAGGCTTGTCAATTTCTACGGCACGGAACTCATAGGGCAGGAAGTAGGTTCCATTAACTTCAGAAAAATAAAGCATGGTTGTTTTGCTATGCTTGCCATGCCCTTTCTCAATAATTCTTGCCTCTTTGGAATTGATGGATTCGGAATATATACTACTTGATTCGGCTTTTTCAACCGAAGCATTTTCCAGTTCTGAATCATCCTTCTTTTCATTGATACTACCAATTGGCAATGCTACTTTTATTTGAGCCAATTCTTTTTCTATTTGTTTTTGGTGGCGAGCGGCAAAGTTGGCTTTAAGCTTTTTCTCAATTTCAGCCCACTCCGGATACGATTGCCCCCCAATGCTTTTAGATTCTTTCGGCAATGACACATGGGTGTTGCCTACAATTTGCAATAGTGTAGGGGGTGTATAATATGATGTAGTACTAGGTGAAGGCATATGCATTGTTGTAAAACCATATTTTTGCTCGCCAATTTTATCAATTGGCAAAAATTCATCTTCTTGCAAAACTCTAGCTTTTATTGCGGCATAATCAGGAAATAGCCTCTTTTCATGTTGTTCAAGGCAAAGAGCACTAATCCTCTTATTTTGGGCTAAACTCTTCAATGCAGCCACCACTACCTCGTCTTCTACAATATTGGGCACAACCGCTCCTGTAAAATTTACATTCATTCGGCTATGACCAGGAAGGTCGGAAGCCGAATTATGAACATCTATAGTTGTGTATGGTGCTAAAAATTATTGTCATGAGGTGTAGCATATGACGGTTGGGAATAACTGGCCGAATAGCTAGTAGTAGCATGGCCAATTCTCTCATTCATTGACATGGTTGGATTAGTATATTGCACATTACTTGCCGATGAATAAAAGGGTGAAATACTTTCTTGCATGGCATTGGAAATCCTAACATGAGGTGTTTCAAATTTATTAACCAAACTCACCATGTTGTTCATCGGCATAACAATTTGTGGGGTTGCCGATGCATGAGAGTTGGGATACATATGATGCATGTTACTAGTATCATAAAAAGTTGAAGCATGTAAATTACTTTGAATCGGCCTATGCACGTAATTAGATGCATGATTGAACAAACTAGGGCTGGCCGATAGAGTGTACTCATTGAACGATCTAGTAACACCATATGAATTATTTGCATCTACAGTAGGGGATTGGGTATTCATATTACCTTTGTATATTGCAAACCCTAGATGACGATCTCTTCGTAGCAAGAACGGGCTGGAGACCGTTCAAAGCTTTGGTCCCCAGCGGAGTCGCCAAAAAGTGTGTTCGCACACGAACACGTCACGTGTACCCTCGACGCCAGGGGTGATGAACCGCAGCTCACGTCGAAGGAGACTCGACCGACAGCGCGATACGCAAGACAGTCGCCGGGCGCTTTTGCAGACCCGAAACCCCGCGCGCCCGGGAGGGACCCCGTTAGGGATTGCGGTGGCTATGGGCTGCCCTAGGTCGATTCGCTCGCCCCTAGAGCCTCGTGGATCTGCAGCCCTCCAGCATGAAGAACTAGCGAAGAACGAGAAGAAAGATACAAGGGAGAGATAAAAAGTAGATGAACACGAAAAAGTAGTAGATGTGTTTGTTCGATTGTGTGTTGTTCAATCGGCCGTCACCCCTTAGGTATGTAAGAGGCGGATGGACTTCCCGTGCAAGGAAAAGGTTTGGATTCACGTCCAAAACCCTATGCAAATTCGGATTGGTTTTATCCGAACTTTCCAAAACTGTTCGGTCTAAATCTGGCTGCACCTTGTGGGTCTTTTTTATGGTGGTAAACGACCTCGGATGGAAACGAGTCCAAAAGAAATCTTGATCGTTTCAACGAGACGAACAACTTTCATGTTGAACATTTTTTCATCAGAGGTCATCTCGAGGGTCAAATCGCTCGAGCAAAACAGATAATTACTCACGCAGCTCATCAGACACACCCATATATGTGTCTGGTTCCAGGCGTCACACTTTGCACGCTGGAGGGTCTCGCCGTGCGGGCTCTATCTTTTGCATACGACCTCGGATTGAGACGATCTTTATATCAAAATCGATTGTTTTGATGAGACGCACAACTTCTGTGTAGGACACTTTTCCATCCAAGATCATCTGAATTAGCTTCTGAGCCCATCTTCAACTTCTCGTCGGCTTTGACAATCACAGCCTCCACCCCGGCAGGCCTTCCACCCGGGTAAGCTTTCCACACCAACAAGGTTTCACCCCGGCAAGGTTTTTACCCCGGCAAGGGTTCCTCCCTAGCAACGTTTCTCCCCCGGCAAGATTTCACATCAGCAAGGTTTTACCTCGGCAAGGTTTCTACCCCGGCAAGAGTTCACACCGGCAAGCTTTCCACGCCGGCAAGCCTTCACACCGGCAAGGTTTTACCCCGGTAAGGTTTTCATTCACCCGGCAAAGGCCAAATACTTTTTCACTCAGGGCCGGCTCGTGAAGTGTTGCCTCTAACTTTTGCATACGAAACCGGATTCGTCACCATGCCAAAATCTGGTGTCAACACATAGCATCCCCAAGCTTGGGACAAACATTAATTGAAGAAAATATATTATCAAACATGTCATTCTCATCAAACATAGCATCCCCAAGCTTGGGCCTTTTCATATCATAAGCATAATCACTCTCATCATTAATAGTATGGATATGACCAATGGTATAGCAATTATCATCATCACAATGAGTAATAGGGGCAACATCATTTGGGAGGGATACCTCTTTACCTTTACTTCTCCATCTTTTCTTTTTCTTCTTCACATTATGTGTGGGTTTAATCCTCTTTTCGGAGCTCCTTATTGATGAGATTGGTTGAATATAAGGCTCCTCTTCGTTACCTGATTCATCATAAGAAATAATAGGAGGATACTGGGAAGCCTCTTCCCTTTCATTAGTATTCTCTTCATCCTCTATTTGTTTTGTTTTCTTTATATAATTGGCAATATAAGGATTTTCAATGCAATTCACCGCACAATACATAAAAATTTCTTCTAGATCAATATCGAGGAATTTCTCAAGGTTATATTCTGGAATATGCTTAGTTATACGTTTCATTTCTTCATAACCCAAAAGCAAACTAAGTTCATTATGATGTGCAAGGGAAATCAAAACATCACAATTTTTGGACACGATACGATCATGAAACAATTTGCATTTGAGATTTAAATGACCATGTTCATTGCAAAGTTCACAAGTATGGTGAAGAAATTTTAAATTTTCACCACAAACATCTAGCCTTTCTTGCAACCATTTAGTTTCTAAATACTTATGACTCTTGCAAAATTTACCTTCCCTGTTTGGTGTGTACTTGCAAAATCTATGCACTCCACAAAAGTTGACATGCTTATAAGAGACATTATCTTCATGATTGGTGCAATCATCATTAGTAATATGGATATTCAAGGAGTTCATACTAACAACATTGCAATCATGCTCATCATTCAAAGATTTAGTGCCAAACATTTTATAGACTTCTTCTTCTAGCATTTGAGCACAATTTTCCTTTCCATCATTCTCACGAAAGATATTAAAAAGATGAACCGTATGAGGCAAACTCAATTCCATTTTTTGTAATTTCCTTTTATAAACTAAACTAGTGATAAAACAAGAAACTAAAATATTCGATTGCAAGATCTAAAGATATACCTTAAAGCGCTAACCTCCCCGGCAACGGCGCCAGAAAAGAGCTTGATATCTACTACACAACCTTCTTCTTGTAGACGTTATTGGGCCTCCAAGTGCAGAGGTTTGTAGGACAGTAGCAAATTTCCCTCAAGTGGATGACCTAAGGTTTATCAATCCATGGGAGGCATAGGATAAAGATGGTCTCTCTCAACTAACCCTGCAACCAAATAACAAAGAGTCTATTGTGTCCCCAACACACCCAATACAATGGTAAATTGTATAGGTGCACTAGTTCGGCGAAGAGATGGTGATACAAGTGCAATATGGATGGTAGATAAAGGTTTTTATAATCTGAAAATATAAAAAGAGCAAGGTAACTAATGATAAAAGTGAGCACAAACGGTATTGCAATGCGTTGAAACAAGGCCTAGGGTTCATACTTTCAATAGTGCAAGTCCTCTCCACAATAATAACATAATTGGATCATATAACTATCCCTCAACATGCAACAAAGAGTCACTCCAAAGTCACTAATAGCCGTGAACAAACGAAGATATTATGGTAGGGTACGAAACCACCTCAAAGTTATCCTTTCTGATCGATCTATTCAAGAGTCCGTAGTAAAATAACACGAAGCTATTCTTTCCGTTCAATCTATCCTAGAGTTTGTACTAGAATAACACCTTACGACAAAAATCAACCAAACCCTAATGTCAACTAGATACTCCAATGTCACCTCAAGTATCTGTGGGTATGATTATACGATATCCATCACACAATCTCAGATTCATCTATTCAACCAACACAAAGAACTTCAAAGAGTGCCCCAAAGTTTCTACCAGAGAGTCCAGACGAAAACGTTTGCCAACCCCGATGCATAAGTTCACGAGGTGACGAAACTCGCAAGTTGATCACCAAAACATACATCAAGTGGATCACGTGATATCCCGCTGTCACCACAGATAAGCACATGCAAGACATACAACAAGTGTTCTCAAATCCTTAAAGACTCAATCCGATAAGATAACTTCAAAGGGAAAACTCAATCCATCTCAAGAGAGTAGAGGGGGAGAAACATCATAAGATACAACTATAATAGCAAAGCTCGCGATACGTCAAGATCGTACCACCTCAAGAACATGAGACAGAGAGATCAAACACATAGCTACTGGTATATACCACCAGAGAGGGATTTCCCCCTCCGGCAGGGTGCCGAAACGGGTCTAGATTGGTTTTCGGTGGCTACGGAGGCTTCTGGCGGTGGAACTCCCGATCTATTGTGTCCTCCGATGTTTTTAGGGTATATTGATATATATATATATATATATATATATAAGCGAAAGAAGTCGGTCAGGGGAGCCACGAGGGGCCCACGAGGGTGGGGTGCGCCCAGGGGGCAGGCGCGCCTCCCTGCCTCGTGGCCACCTAGAAGCTTCCCTGACGTCTACTCCAAGTCTCCTGGATTGCTTCAGTTCCAAAAATAACTCTCCCGAAGGTTTCATTCCGTTTGGACTCCGTTTGATATTCATTTTCTTCGAAATACTGAAATAGGCAAGAAAACAACAATTTGTGTTGGGCCTCCAGTTAATAGGTTAGTGCCAAAAATAATATAAAAGTGTATAATAAAGCCCATAAACATCCAAAACAGATAATATAATAGCATGGAATAATCAAAAATTATAGTTGGATACATATCAGAATTTCAGGGTGAGGAAATTCCTAAGCGAAGAACTACTTGCAGCGGAATAATAAGTACTTAGGTGCAAACATAACAAAGTAGTAGCACAGTCATCATGAATAAATGAAAACAAGCACAGAGTACAAAAAGCGTAAACACGGGATAAGCAGGATGAAGACAAAAAGACTGAAGGAATTGAACTGAGGAAATTGATAAAGACTTCAGTCAAAGTCTTCAGACATTAGCGATCAAGTACACAACACATTAATGAGGGAATGAGAGGGTTGAGGAAATAGAACTAGTTAGCTCAGTGAAGACAATGATTTGGTAGACCAGTTCCAACTGCTGTGATAGTTGTACGTCTGGTTGGAGCGGCTAGGTATTTAAATCTGAGGACACACAGTCCCGGACACACAATCCGCACCATATTCTCCTTGAACTAAGGTCACACAGACCTCGTCCAATCACACGTGCTAAGTCTTCAGGTGACTTCCGAACCTTCATAGACTCGATCACTCGGTGATCCATAATTTCCTCTTGGATGCTCTAGACCATGACACCTGACCGTTTGGAGGATGCACAGTCCTCGAAGGTAACAAGCATCGGTTCCACACAGGAACAATCTCTTCAGTGATGCTCAATCACTTGGGTTCTTAGGTGTTTGGTTTGGGATTTTGGGTTTTTCCTCACTTGATTATTTTCACTCAAAGTCTCCTCGGAGGATGGGATGCTCTCAATGACAAGCGTCAGTTTCTCGCGGGGCTGCCAACCAGCTAGTGGTTGTAGGGGGCGGACATTTATAGCTTAGGGAGCAACCCGACATGATAAGACATAAATGCCCTCCAATGATATGACCGTTAGGTGGGTAGATATTTTAGGACAGTTGGCGCGTAGCACAGCAACGGTCGGAAATTTGAGCTCTCAAATTCCTTAGGGCTATCATGTTCATCACTTGTAGGCAATCCGCACTCGCGAATTCCTAACTCCTCAGTCAGAACAAATTCCTCAGAGACTAGAAGAACTTCGTCTCTGTCACTGACGAAATTGACTGAACTGTATGAGGTTTCCAATGGCTTCACTCGAAGGGATTAGTAGGTGTAGGATTTTGAGTTGAGCATCACCTGGAAACTTTTCCTTAGTTTTACCTCGACCCCCTTTAACAGTACGGTCTTTCCTATGACTCAAGAAAGAGAAAATGAAACTACGAAAACAAAAGTCTTCACGCTTCATGTTCCTCGCATGAATATCAAGTCTTCACGGTTACACCAATTTCTTCACTTTCTAAGTCTTCAGAAATCCAAAGTCTTCAGTTGAAGACATTCATTTTTAGGGGTCCACTTTTGTTGGGGAACGTAGCAATTTCAAAAAAATTCCTACGCACACGCAAGATCGTGGTGATGCATAGCAACGAGAGGGGAGAGTGTTGTCCACGTACCCTCATAGACCAAAAGCGGAAGCGTTGTAACAACACGGTTGATGTAGTTGTACGTCTTCACGGCCCGACCGATCAAGCACCGAAACTACGGCACCTCCGAGTTCTAGCACACGTTCAGCTCAATGACGATCCCCGGACTCCGATCCAGCAGAATGCCGGGGAAGAGTTTCGTCAGCACGACGGCGTGGTGACGATCTTGATGTTCTACCGTCGCAGGGCTTCGCCTAAGCACCGCTACAATATTATCGAGGATTATGGTGGAGGGGGGCACCGCACACGGCTAAGAGATCAATGATCAATTGTTGTGTCTATGGGGTGCCCCCCTGCCCCTGTATATAAAGGAGCAAGGGGGAGGAGGTGCGGCCAGGCAAGGGGCGCGCCAGGAGGAGTCCTACTCCTACCGGGAGTAGGACTTCCCCTTTTTCCATGTTGGACTAGGACTTGGGGGGAAGGAGAGGGAGAGGGGAAAGGAAAGGGGGGCGCCGCCCCCCCTCCTTGTCCAATTCGGACTTGGGGGGGGGCACGGCTGACCCTTGGCCTCCTCTCCACTTCCTCCACTAGGCCCATTAAGGCCCATTAGGTTACCGGAGGGTTCCGGTAACCTCCCGGTACTCCGGTAAAATGCCGATTTCACCCGGAACACTTCCGATGTCCAAACATAGGCTTCCAATATATCAATCTTCATGTCTCGACCATTTCAAGACTCCTCGTCATGTCCGTGATCACATCCGGGACTCCGAACAACCTTCGGTACATCAAAACATATAAACTCATAATGAAATTGTCATCGTAACGTTAAGCGTGCGGACCCTACGGGTTCGACAACAATGTAGACATGACCGAGACACGTCTCCGGTCAATAACCAATAGCGGAACTTGGATGCTCATATTGGCTCCTACATATTCTACGAAGATCTTTATCGGTCAGACCGCATAACAACATATGTTGTTCCCTTTGTCATCGGTATGTTACTTGCCCGAGATTCGATCGTCAGTATCTTAATACCTAGTTCAATCTCGTTACCGGCAAGTCTCTTTACTCGTTCTGTAATACATCATCCCGCAACTAACTCATTAGCTGCAATGCTTGCAAGGCTTAAGTGATGTGCATTACCGAGAGGGCCCAGAGATACCTCTCTGACAATCGGAGTGACAAATCCTAATCTCGAAATACGCCAACCCAACATGTACCTTTGGAGACACCTGTAGAGCACCTTTATAATCACCCAGTTATGTTGTGACGTTTGGTAGCACACAAAGTGTTCCTTCGGTAAACGGGAGTTGCATAATCTCATAGTCATAGGAACATCTATGACTATGTAACAGCAACAGCAACAGCAACATACTAAACGATCAAGTGCTAAGCTAACGGAATGGGTCAAGTCAATCACATCATTCTCCTCATGATGTGATCCCGTTAATCAAATGACAACTCATGTCTATGGCTAGGAAACATAACCATCTTTGATCAACGAGCTAGTCAAGTAGAGTCATACTAGTGACACTCGGTTTGTCTATGTATTCACACATGTATTATGTTTCCGGTTAATACAATTCTAGCATGAATAATAAACATTTATCATGATATAAGGAAATAAATAATAACTTTATTATTGCCTCTAGGGCATATTTCCTTCAGTCTCCCACATGCACTAGAGTCAATAATCTAGTTCACATCGCCATGTGATTTAATATCAATAGTTCACATCACCATGTGATTAACACCCATAGTTCACATCGACATGTGACCAACACCCAAAGGGTTTACTAGAGTCAATAATCTAGTTCACATCGCTATGTGATTAACACCCAAAGAGTACTAAGGTGTGATCATGTTTTGCTTGTGAGAGAAGTTTAGTCAACGGGTCTGCCACATTCAACTCCGTAAGTATTTTGCAAATTTGTATGTCAACAATGCTCTGCACGGAGCTACTCTAGCTAATTGCTCCCACTTTCAATATGTATCCAGATTGAGACTTTGAGTCATCTAGATCAGTGTCAAAACTTGCATCGACGTAACCTTTTACGATGAACCTTTTGGCACCTCCATAATCGAGAAACATATCCTTATTCCACTAAGGATAATTTCGACCAATGTCCAGTGATCTACTCCTAGATCACTATTGTACACCCTTGCCAAACTCAGGGCAGGGTATACAATAGGTCTGGTACACAGCATGGCATACTTTATAGAACCTATGGCTGAGGCATAGGGAATGACTTTCATTCTCTCTCTATCTTCTGTCGTGGTCGGGTTTTGAGTCTTACTCAACTTCACACCTTTGTAACACAGGCAAGAACTCCTTCTTGGACTGTTCCATTTTGAACTACTTCAAAATCTTGTCAAGGTATGTACTCATTGAAAAACTTATCAAGCGTCTTGATCTATCTCTATAGATCTTGATGCTCAATATGTAAGCAGCTTCACCGAGGTCTTTCTTTGAAAAACTCCTTTCAAACATTCCTTTATGCTTTGCATAAATAAATCTACATTATCTCCGATCAACAATATGTCATACACATATACTTATCAGAAATGCTGTAGTGCTCCCACTCACTTTCTTGTAAATACAGGCTTCACCGCAAGTCTGTATAAAACTATATGCTTTGATCAACTTATCAAAGCGTATATTCCAACTCCAAGATGCTTGCACCAGTTCATAGATGGATCGCTGGAGCTTGCATATTTTGTTAGCACCTTTAGGATTGACAAAACCTTCTGGTTGCATCATATACAACTCTTCTTTAATAAATCCTTTAAGGAATGCAGTTTTGTTTATCCATTTGCCAGATTTCATAAAATGCGGCAATTGCTAACATGATTCAGACATACTTAAGCATAGATACGAGTGAGAAACTCTCATCGTAATCAACACCTTGAACTTGTCGAAAACCTTTTGGCGACAATTCTAGCTTTGTAGATGGTAACACTACTATCAGCGTCCGTCTTCCTCTTGAAGATCCATTTAATCTCAATGGCTCGCCGATCATTGGGCAAGTCAATCAAAGTCCATAATTTGCTCTCATACATGGATCTCATCTCAGATTTCATGGCCTCAAGCCATTTCGCGGAATCTGGGCTCATCATCGCTTCCTCATAGTTCGTAGGTTCGTCATGGTCAAGTAACATGACCTCCAGAACAGGATTACCGTACCACTCTGATGCGGATCTCACTCTGGTTTACCTACGAGGTTCGGTAGTAACTTGATCTGAAGTTACATGATCATCATCATTAGCTTCGTCACTAATTGGTGTAGGAGTCACAGAAACAGATTTCTGTGATGAACTACTTTCCAATAACGGAGCAGGTACAGCTACCTCATCAAGTTCTACTTTCCTCCCACTCACTTCTTTCGAGAGAAACTTCTTCTCTAGAAAGGATCCATTCTCAACAATGAATATCTTGCCTTCAGATCTGTGATAGAAGTGTACCCAACATTTTCTTTTGGGTATCCTATGAAGATTTACTTCTCCGATTTAGGTTCGAGCTTATCAAGATGAAACTTTTTCACATAAGCATTGCAACCCCAAACTTTAAGAAACGACAGCTTAGGTTTCTTGCTAAACCGTAGTTCATACGGTGTCGTCTCAACGGATTTAGATGGTGCCCTTTTTAATGTGAATGTAGCTGTCTCTAATGCATAACCCCAAAACGATAATGGTAATCGGTAAGAGACATCATAGATCGCGCCATATCTAATAAAGCATGGTTACAACGTTCGGACACACCATTACACTGTGGTGTTCCAGGCGGCGTGAGTAGTGAAACTATTTCACATTGTTTTAACTAAAGGCCAAACTCGTAACTCAAATATTTTACTTCTGCGATCATATCGTAGAAACTTTTATTTTTGTTACGATGATTCTCCACTTCACTCTGAAATTCTTTGAACTTCTCAAATATTTCAGACTTGTGTTTCATCAAGTAGATATACTCATATCTGCTCAAATCATCTGTGAAGATCAGAAAATAATGATACCTGCCGCGAGCCACAATATACATTGGACCACATACATCAGTATGTACGATTTCCACCAAATCTGTTGCTCGCTCCAATGTTCCGGAGAACGGAGTCTCAGTCGTCTTGCCCATGAGGCATGGTTCGCAAGCATCAACTGATTCATAATCAAGTGATTCCAAGAGCCCATCCGCATGGATTTTCTTCATGCGCTTTACACCAATATGACCTAAACGGCAGTGCCACAAATAATTTGCACTATCATTATTAACTTTGCATCTTTTGGCTTCAATATTATGAAAATGTGTCAAACCATTTTCATTGGGTGTATGACCATAGAAGGTTTTATTCATGTAAACAGAACAACAATTATTCTCTAACTTACATGAATAACCGTATTGCAATAAACATGATCCAATCATATTTATGCTCAACGCAAACACCAAATAACATTTATTTAGGTTCAACACTAATCCCGAAAGTATAGGGAGTGTGCGATGATGATCATATCAATCTTGGAACCACTTCCAACACACATCGTCACTTCACCCTTAACTAGTCTCTGTTTATTTTTGCAACTCCCATTTCGAGTTACTACTCTTAGCAACTGAACCAGTATCAAATACCGAGGGGTTGCTATAAACACTAGTAAAGTACACATCAATAACATGTATATCAAATATAGCTTTGTTCACTTTGCCATCCTTCTTATCCACCAAAAACTTGGGGTAGTTCCGCTTCTAGTGACCAGTCCCTTTGCAGTAGAAGCACTTAGTCTCAGGCTTAGGTCCAGACTTGGGCTTCTTCACTTGAGCAGCAACTTCCTTGCCGTTCTTCTTGAAGTTCCCCTTCTTCCCTCTGCCCTTTCTCTTGAAACTAGTGGTCTTGTCAACCATCAACACTTGATATTTTTCTTGATTTCTACCTTCGCTGATTTTTGCATCGCGAAGAGTTTGGGAATTGTTTTCGTCATCCCTCGCATATTATAGTTCATCACTAAGTTCTACTAACTTGGTGATAGTGACTAGAGAATTCTGTAAATCACTATTTTATCTGGAAGATCAACTCCCACTTGATTCAAGTGATTGTAGTACCCAGACAATCTGAGCACATGCTTACTGCTTGAGCTATTCTCCTCCATCTTTTAGCCATAGAACTTGTTGGAGACTTCATATCTCTCAACTCAGGTATTTGCTTGAAATATTAATTTCAACTCCTGGAACATCTCATATGGTCCTTGACGTTCAAAACATCTTTGAAATCCTGATTGAGGGAGTCCTGGATTAGGGGGTGTCCAGATGGCCGGACTATACCTTCAGCCGGACTCCTGGACTATGAAGATACAAGATTGAAGACTTCGTCCCGTGTCCGGAAGGGACTTTCCTTAGCGTGGAAGGCAAGCTTGGCGATACGGATATGTAGATCTCCTACCATTGTAACCGACTTTGTGTAACCCTAACCCTCTATGGTGTCTATATAAACCGGAGGGTTTTAGTCCGTAGGACAACATATAGAACAACAATCATACCATAGGCTAGCTTCTAGGGTTTAGCCTCTCCGATCTCGTGGTAGATCTACTCTTTTACTACCCATATCATCAATATTAATCAAGCAGGACGTAGGTTTTTACCTCCATCAAGAGGGCCCAAACCTGGGTAAAACTTCGTGTCCCTTGCCTCCTGTTACCATCTGGCCTAGACGCACAGTTCGGGACCCCCTACCCGAGATCCGCCGGTTTTGACACCGACACCGATTCTAAGCTGTTAAGCATGGTGCACTAAACTATCAAGTAGTCATCATATTGAGCTAGCCAAATCTTCATAACGTCTGCCTATGCTCCTGCAATAGGTCAGTCACCTAGCGGTGCATCAAGGACATAATTCTTCTGTGCAGCAATGAGGATAAACCTCAGATCACGGACCCAGTCCGCATCATTGCTACTATCATCTTTCAACTTAGTTTTCTCTATGAACACATATAAAACATAGGGAAGTAATAACGCAAGCTATTGATCTACAACATAGATATGCAAATACTATCAGGACTAAGTTCATGATAAATTAAAGTTCAATTAATCATATTACTTAAGAACTCCCACTTAGAAAGACATCCCTCTAATCTTCTAAGTGATCACGTGATCCAAATCAACTAAACCATAACCGATCATCACGTGAAATGGAGTAGTTTTCAATGGTGAACATCACTATGTTGATCATATCTACTATATGATTCACGCTCGACCTTTCGGTCTCAGTGTTCCGAGGCCATATCTGCATATGCTAGGCTCATCAAGTTTAACCTGAGTATTCCGCGTGTGCAAAACTGGCTTGCACCCGTTGTAGATGGACGTAGAGCTTATCACACCCGATCATCACGTGGTGTCTGGGCACGACGAACTTTGGCAACGGTGCATACTCAGGGAGAACACTTTTATCTTGAAATTTAGTAAGAGATCATCTTATAATGCTACCGTCATAACTAAGCAAAGTAAGATGTATAAAAGATAAACATCTCATGCAATCAAAATATGTGACATGATATGGCCATCATCATCTTGTGCCTTTGATCTCTATCTCCAAAGCATCGTCATGATCTCCATCGTCACCGGCATGACACCATGATCTCCATCATCTTGATCTATATCAATGTGTCGTCACATGGTCGTCTCACCAACTATTGCTATCGCATAGCGATAAAGTAAAGCAATTATTTGGCGCTTGCATCTTATGCAATAGAGAGACAACCATAAGGCTTTTGCTAGTTGCCCATAACTTCAATAAAACATGATCATCTCATACAACAACTTATATCTCATCATGTCTTGACCATATCACATCACAACATGCCCTGCAAAAACAAGTTAGGCGTCATCTACTATGTTGTTGCAAGTTTTATGTGGCTGCTACGGGCTTAGCAAGAACCGTTCTTACCTACGCATCAAAACCACAACGATAGTTTGTCAAGTTGGTGTTGTTTTAACCTTCGCAAGGACCGGGCGTAGCCACACTTGGTTCAACTAAAGTTGGAGAAACTGACACCCGCCAGCCACCTGTGTGCAAAGCACGTCGGTAGAACCAGTCTCGCGTAAGCGTACGTGTAATGTCGGTCCGGGCCGCTTCATCCAACAATACCGCCGAACCATAGTATGACATGCTGGTAAGTAGTATGACTTATATTGTCCACAACTCACTTGTGTTCTACTCGTGCATATAACATCAACGCATAAAACCAAGCTCTGATACCACTATTAGGGAACATAGCAATTTCAAAAAAATTCCTACGCACACGCCAGATCATTGTGATGCATAGCAACGAGAGGGGAGAGTGTTGTCCACGTACCCTCGTAGACTGAAAGCGGAAGCATTATAACAACACGGTTGATGTAGTCGTACATCTTCACGGCCCGAACGATCAAGCATCGAAACTATGGCACCTCCGAGTTCTAGCACACGTTCGGCTCGATGACGATCCCCGGACTCCGATCCAGCAGAATGTCGGGGAAGAGTTTCGTCAGCATGACGGCGTGGTGACGATCTTGATGTTCTACCGTCACAGGGCTTCGCCTAAGCACCGCTACAATATTATCGAGGATTATGGTGGAGGGGGGCACCGCACACGGCTAAGAGATCAATGATCAGTTGTTGTGTCTATGGGGTGCCCCCTGCCCCCGTATATAAAGGAGCAAGGGGGAGGAGGTGCGGCCAGGAAAGGGGCGCACCAGGAGGGGGACTCCCCCTTTTTCCATGTTGGACTAGGACTTGGGGGGAAGGAGAGAGGGGGGAAGGAAAGGGGGGGCGCCGCCCCCCTCCTTGTCCAATTCGGACTTGGGGGAGGGGCGCACGGCTGCCCCTTGGCCTCCTCTCCACTTCCTCCACTAGGCACATTAAGGCCCATTAGGTTACCGGGGGGTTCCGGTACTCCGGTAAAATGCCGATTTCACCCGGAACACTTCCGATGTCCAAACATAGGCTTCCAATATATCAATCTTCATGTCTTGACCATTTCGAGACTCCTCGTCATGTCCGTGATCACATCCGGGACTCCAAACAACCTTCGGTACATCAAAACATATAAACTCATAATGAAACTATCATCGTAACGTTAAGCGTGTGGACCCTACGGGTTCGAGAACAATGTAGACATGACCGAGACACATCTCCGGTCAATAACCAATAGCGGAACCTAGATGATCATATTGGCTCCTACATATTCTATGAAGATCTTTATCGGTCAGACCACATAACAACATACGTTGTTCCCTTTGTCATCGGTACGTTACTTGCCCGAGATTCGATCGTCGGTATCTTAGTACCTAGTTCAATCTCGTTACCGGCAAGTCTCTTTACTCGTTCTGTAATACATCATCCTGCAACTCATTAGCTGCAATGCTTGCAAGGCTTAAGTGATGTGTATTACTGAGAGGGCCCAGAGATACCTCTCCGACAATCGGAGTGACAAATCCTAATCTCGAAATACGCCAACCTAACATGTACCTTTGGAGACACCTGTAGAGCACCTTTATAATCACCCAGTTATGTTGTGACGTTTGGTAGCACACAAAGTGTTCCTCCGATAAATGGGAGTTGCATAATCTCATAGTCATAGGAACATGTATAAGTCATGAAGAAAGCAATAGCAATATACTAAACGATCAAGTGCTAAGCTAACGGAATGGGTCAAGTCAACCACATCATTCTCCTAATGATGTGATCCCGTTAATCAAATGACAACTCATGTCTATGGCTAGGAAACATAACCATCTTTGATCAATGAGCTAGTCAAGTAGAGGCATACTAGTGACACTCTGTTTGTCTATGTATTCACACATGTATTATGTTTCCGGTTAATACAATTCTGGCATGAATAATAAAAATTTATCATGATATAAGGAAATAAGAAAATAAATAATAACTTTATTATTGCCTCTAGGGCATATTTCCTTCAACTTTATCTGTAGATATCAAACTCCTCATAGACTTATAGACCTGTGTACACTCACAAACGCATTAGTCCCTTAACCTATCAGTCTTCAATACACCAAAATCACTAAGAGGCACTAGATGCACTTACAACGACGGTGTGGTCATGGTGTTGATGATGTGATCCGCGCAGGGCTTCGCCTAAGCACTACGACAATATGGCCGAGGTGGTAAAATGTGGAGGGGGGGACCACACACGGCTAAGACAATTGATGTTGTGCCTTTGGGGTGCCTCTGCCCACGTATATAAAGGAGGGGGAGGATGAGGCCGGCCAAGGGGGAGGCGCGCCAAGGGGGGAGTCCTACTAGGACTCCAAACCTAGTAGGATCCGGCCCCCTTTCCTTCCAACAGAGAGGGGAAAGGGGAAAGGAGGGAGAGGGTGAAGGAAAGAGGGGGGCGCGCCCCATCCCTTTGTCCAATTCGGATTGGGGCAAGGGGGCGCACCACACCTCCTATGGCCTGCCTCCTCTCCACCACTATTGCCCATTTGGCCCAATAACTTTCACAGGGGGTTCCGGTAACCTCTCGGTACTCCGAAAATCCCCGATCTTCTTCGGAACCATTCCGGTGTCCGTATGTAACCTTCCAATGTATCAATCTTTACCTCTCGACCATTTCAAGACTCCTCGTCATGTTTGTGATCTCATCCGAGACTCCGAACAAACTTTGGTCATCAAAAAAACATAACTCATAATACAAATCATCATCGAACATTAAGCGTGCGGACCCTACCGGTTCGAGAACTATGTAGACATGACCGAGACAAATCTCTGGTCAATAACCAATAGCGGAACCTAGATGCTCATATTGGCTCCTACATATTCTACGAAGATCTTTATTGGTCAAACCGCATAACAACATACGTCATTCCCTTTGTCATCGGTATGTTACTTGCCCAAGATTCGATCGTCGCCATCTTCATACCTAGTTCAATCTTGTTGCCGGCAAGTCTCTTGACTCGTTTCGTAATGCATCATCCGGCAACTAACTCATTAGTCACATCGCTTGCAAGGCTTATGGTGATGTGCATTACCGAGAGGGCCTAGAGATACCTCTCCGATGCACAGAGGGACAAATCCTAATCTTGATCTATGCCAACTCAACAAACACCTTCGGAGACACCTGTAGAGCATCATTATAATCACCCAGTTACGTTGTGACATTTGATGGCACACAAGGTGTTCCTCCGGTATTCGGGAGTTGCATAATTTCATAGTTAAAGGAATATGTATAAATCATGAAGAAAGCAATAGCAATAAAACTAAATGATCATTATGCTAAGCTAACGGATGGGTTTTGCCCATCACATCATTTTCTAATGATGTGATCCCGTTCATCAAATGACAACACATGTCTATGGTCAGAAAACTTAACCATCTTTGATTAACAAGCTAGTCAACTAGAGGCATACTAGAGACACTCTGTTTGTCTATATATTCACACATGTACTAAGTTTTTTGTCAATACAATTCTAGCATGAATAATAAACATTTATCATGATATAAGGAAATATAAATAACAACTTTATTATTGCCTCTAGGGCATATTTCCTTCAACCACTACAGAGTTATCTTCCGTGATATACTAATCACGAATAAGAAGATGCAACCATTTCAGTTTTGTTGGATGTATAAGAATTAACTCCTTTGACATTCGAAAGTATACAGAAACAATGACCAAAAAATATGCTTTAAAATAGATATAGGGCCTAAAAAGTCCAATGGCGATCAATATAAATATTGCGCCCGCATCTTAAAGTAGATATGAAATTAGCATGTAATCCACATATAATCAAACCTTCATGGAAAGCTCCAGTCTATTTACACAATATAAGTTGAAAAGACAACTGATGAAGAAAAATCGCAACAAGATATATGCCATTAGAAGGGACCATCCGTCCATTTTACCTTGTAAAACTCATGGAGAAGAAAATAAGACTACTAAGATAGACACCACATCCTAATACTTCATGCATGATCTGTAAGCTTTAGCATGTACCATGTACCTAAAAAGTCCTTAAAAATCCTTGACATCAAATGCAAGATAATATATTTGGTATGAGATGATTCATTTGTATTCACCAGATTCCCAGCACCCATAGCCAGCAGTACACCATGCTTATTGTGTAGAAATTGGACAATAAAATCTTCAGTTATACTAATCATAAAAATGGCATTATTTAGCTCAGTAATCCGTCATATACCATTACCAACCTTTTGTTTCAAGTTAATCCTATAACCTTTTATTGGAAAGTATTATAACTGCAAGTTAAACAGATCATGCTAGCTAAATCTCGCTCCCTATGAGCCATCATAACATCGCTCAAGCAGGATACACTTGCTTAAAAAATCGAAGGAAACATGGGTATCTGTTACGAAATGCAGCTATTCAGACTATTCCAGTAAGATAAAACACAAACATACTGAACCCGGACTATCAGTTCCAGTCAAAATAGAAACGAAAACTAAAATTTGAACTCAATCAGGCAGTTTTAAGCACGCAGCCCACACCATTCAAGCCACTTGCAGGCAACTATATTGATTTCTACCTTGTCGAGGTTGAAGAGGCACACACGCACATTGTTGCCCTTGGTGGCCTCAACCATGGCGTAGGCACGCCGCCATTTTAGGAGCTCATTCACCGTGCGTTCTTGGCACGCACGGGTGGTCTTCGGAGACCGCGTAATTGACCTTGCCATCGTTCGCACCTCCGGCAAAGGTTCAAGCGGTGGAGGGAGCATGAGAACGGGGGGGACTGAGATGGCGGGGATTGGGACAGAGGGGGAGCACGAGCTGCTCATGATTATATGGTGGAAGTAGTGACCGAGATGAAGGCGCTTCCCCACCACCCTCCCTCCCTCCCCACCAACCCTGGCCACGCCGTTTCCCTTGGGGGCACTGCAAGCGTGATGTCCAGCAAGCTGGCCGCTGCAGCGCCGGGTCTCGGCAGAGCAATGACAACCCCGCCAAGAGGAGGAGATGAAAGCGGTGGCGGCGGCGACTTGTGGAGGTGCGGATGTCTGAGGAGAAGCTAGGGTTGGGGTCGATTTGGGGCTCTGTATGGGCACGCATAAGGGATCTGGATTCATAAAGAGTGTATGGACGTGGAAGTGGAACCGACTAATACCCAATGGGTCAACCTTACAGGTGAGGCTACAAAGCCCTATCAAAAGCCTTGATCAACCAAGTGCGAGCAAGCTTTGGCCTCTCCCACCATATCTCGTGGATCATTTGGAATGAAAGAAACGTTCGGGTGTTCCGTCATAAGAGTGCGCCACCGACCATCCTACTTGCCGTCATTGTTGACGAGGCCAAACTTTGGGTGACCGCCGGTGCAAAGAAACTAGGAATTTTTTTTGTGGGCGAGTGAATGTCATGTCATACCTGCGGGTGTGTTGTAAAATTCTAAACTCTATTCTCCCCTTATTTAATAGATGAGGCAAATCTTATGCCTCCGTTTCGAAAAAAAATCTAAGAGCTTAGTAACTGGATAGATGCTATCAGTTGCATGAGAGCTGTCCCATTACAACAGAATAGTGCTCACCTCATGAAAAGTTTTTTTTTTGCAGGGACTTCATGAAAAGATTAGCAATGCACAACTGTCTTGCAAGAAAAGATAAAAGGAACTATCAGGACAGTGATGAGCTGTGCGCACACGTGATGCACCAGAAATCCAGGGTAATGAAATGCACGGCTATATACATGAAACTTCTCCATCGCCAAAAGAAAGAAGAGCCAAGACATTGGCTTCAGTAAAGTCCAAAAAAAAAAAAACACTGCCTTCAGTTTTGTTCCATGCGATCATGCGGCTATATACATGCACGGCTACCTCTGCAAAATCCAGGGTACGGATAACAACTGAAACCGGCTATAGCGCAGCCTGATGAAGTCAACAATCCCGAACAACACCGTTTCGAAAAAAAAGCCAATCCCGAACAATTTTCACATTGTAATCACCCCTGTGATCTCATCTCCGAGTCCTCCCATTGATCTTGTCAAATGAAGTCATACCCTGGCTAAGCTCATATATGTTTTGTCAAAAAAAAATCTTATGTATGTTTGTCGCGAACAAAGCTGACTTTTAGCAAAACTGCAGTGTAGTATCATCTTCTCAATCAGTGACTTGATGTAAGAGAATCTTATATTCGGACGCCTCAAACCATTCTCAAACGTCCGGACGGACATCTTAAATAGGCCTCAAATGCCTGGGCTGACCGGCACCCTTCATATTCAGCCCAAATATGAAGTGGATATGAGGACGGCCGGGCATGCCCACCACGTCCGACCCGGCCCATAGTGGCCCACCCAACCCTACATATATTCGTCCCCATCCGCTCGCCGGAGTAAACCCTAGCAATTTCACTTCACTCCTCTTTACTCCCCTTCGCCACCCAAACTCGTCTCCGGCGATTTTCAGCCTTCCCCGGCATGGCAGGCAGTGGATCGAACTCCGACCACTCCAAATCCGTCGACTACGGTGTCATCCCGTGCGGGTTGGAGGAGGCAATGGCAGTCCGCATTGCACTCCGCTGCTCCCGGGAGGACAGAGCCCGGCCGACAGACGGATCCGTCAGCCGCGGTGCCATAGCGTCGGCTCAACGGGCTCTCAGATCCTCTGGTGTTGGATCCTCGCGGTCCCGGCAGCCGGAACACCTCTCCTTCCCCATCACCGGTCAGGCAGACTATGAGTCCCACCTGAAACGGGCGGTCCGCCATGGGAAGGAGAGGATAAGGGCGCGGAGGCCCGTATCGCGACGGAAATGGCGACGGCGGAGGCGGCTGATGCGGCGGGGCGGGCGGCCGCAGAGGAGTAAGTCATATGCGCCCTCATTGTGAAGAAATGGCTGCGGAGAAACACACACACCCTCGCCCGAGAGCAGAATCGGGCGGCCCGTGCCATGGCCGGACTGCCACGAAAGGAGGAGAGGGCGGACAACTCCGGCGTTGAGCAGATACGGCTCAGTCCATACTGCGTCTTCGATCGGTACTTCCGCGAGAAGGACAGGAATGGCGCCGCGAAGGGCAAGAGCAGCCGTGAATGAACTCCACTATAGTCAAACATACCAAATTTTGATAGTCCGATGGCATATTTAGTTAGTAGTGATGGAGTAGCCGGACGATGTGTGTGCATTGACATAGTTGCATGAGTTTGTATAGATTTGAGATAGGATACTTGAGGTGTCCAAATGTGGATTACATTATTTGAGGGGTGTCCGATCACGTCCGCGGGCGTTTAAGGGATCGGATTTGTCAAGTCCGGCTATATATGCTCTAAGTTTGTACCGTTCAATACTCATTAAATCTACTATTCTACTACTATCAACTTGATGCAACGTAGGCAAGATAAAGCCTGGTCAGATGCCAAACAGTCCGAGAGCGAGCTTCGAGCGCAGGTGTGTCAGCAAGCGGCAGCAACAAGATAATCACACGCATGCAACTATGTCACGTTTGTGCATCCATCAGCGCATGAGCATGTCAACTTTCCGGCGTAACAACTGTTTGATCACATAACATCTCTACGGAAACGATAAGATGAGTTGAACCATCGATGCCAAGTGCCAAGTCCAGTCCATGGATTAACTAGAAAGCCGTTCATCAGGAAACATATGCAGTTAATTATATTTCTGTCACATCATACTGATTACATGTAGATCTGTGTACACTCTAGACTCTAGAGCGCGATTTTTTACATAGTATTTCTTTTTTTCGAAAGGGGTATTTGGAGATTTCAATAGGAAAATAAAGTTCTATTTCAAAGTCAACACCGTTTGGGCCAACTTAGTATTATTGTTCGTGGAGCATCTGTACAGAAGGTGACTATTACTAGGAGAACCAAAAAGTCCACTCCCGAGTTTCTCTGAAAAAAATAGTCTACCCCCTAAATATGTTCAGAAACGACGCATGTGCCTGGTAAAACAAGGAGAAAACAACGCCTGGAGAACGTGGTGGCAACAACTCGACAGAGAACTTGATCACAAGGAAGAACATGAGGATCCAAAAGGGGGCTTTTTCTGTGGGTGCAAAACATCAATAGAAAGCTTGACCATTAGAGCCGATACTAATCAATAAATCGGAAACGCTCTTTCGGAGTGGAGGATCACCATGCATCTCAACCACTGCAGTCGATCGCCACAGCGGGCAACAGCGTAGCAGCCACGTCCGCACGCACTTGCCTTGCGAGGTGCTGAATTGCCCAAGACACATCTAACAGCGACAAGCGTATGAGACAGCACGTATAACTGCATGTTAATGTTACTCGTACTCCTTCCGTTTCAAATTACTCATCATGGTTTTAGTTCAACGCTGCAATGTCCACTCTGTTTGTAGGTATCTGGATCGATTTTTCTTTGAGCGAAACACCTCGAGATGGGTCAATGATTCATAATCCAAGAACAGAAAATATTTTCAGCTAAAAATAAGGAGCTGAAGTTATTAACCACTGGTACTGCTAGTAGCCTAGTACTCCATACAGACTGCACAGCTCCAGTATCAAAATCAAACATAGCAAGCAATGGAAGGAGCCCTCCTAGGCGTCCTAGCTACCAATTTTCGATTTACATTCACTTATATGCCTATATTTCTACATGTCACCATACTGTCTAAAATGCACCGCGAGTTTATTTACTTTAATTACATAGATAGATTATCTCAAGCTCATCTATTCTCAGACCTACATACCAGGATTGAAGGATCGTCACAATTTGTGCGTTCCGAGCAGGACCGACAATACTAATACACACTAGCACAGCAGGAGGCGACTAACTAAATACACTGCCCGTATAACTAGCAATATATATGTAGCGGCAGGAGGATGAATCCTCACTCCGGTATGCTCTGCAGCGCCGGCGTCCAGTGAGCGGTCTGCCCCCTGTGCCGGAAATTGGAGCCGCTCGTCATGCAGAGGAGCTCCGAGATGACGGCGCCGCTGCAGCCGTCCTCCTGGTCGAGGCGCCGCAGCAGGTCCTCCAGGTGCTTCCTCGTGATCCTGATCTTCACCTCCTTCACCGGTGGAGTAGCCTTCTCCATCTCCTCCTCCACCGGCACCGCGCTCTTCTTGGTGCAATGCACGGCGTCGACGCCGCGACGGCCATGCGCTGTGTGGAAACAGTTGCCCATCTTGAACTCGAATTCTTGGCTAGGCGGGCGATCAATTGGATTTGGAAGGCCAAAATTCGACCGGGGGTGATCAAAATCGGTGCGCAGTTTGGTTTTGATGATCGGGTGCTCGCAGGATTGGATGGGGAAGTGGCGGATCTACTGGGAAGGCGACCGTGCTGGGGGAGATTTATAGGCGTGGGCTTGGCGGATGGAGGGAAATTGAGAGGCGGAGAAGGACCGTTTGATCGAAACGTGGATGGCTGCGATCGAGTCCAACTTGCCGTGTCCGTCCGGTGCCGACCAGGCAGTCATGCCAGGTGCGTTGAGATCCGTGCCTGGGTGGTTCGGACGTTCGACATGGATCTTGGCGGTGGCTTGCAGTGCGAACGGTTTTATGGTCGCGCGGGCCCCGGCGTGCCGTGTGAGCTGTAAACGTGGCGTGTCTTGGCGAATGCGGAGGCTGGTGAAATGCACAAGTGATTTGTCATAGTTAATCTCGTGAGCGGACAAAACAAGGGCTGTTAATTAACCTAGCTGGCTGGACCAAAATGATGGACCATGAAAACTTTAATATGTAGAGAAGCTATCACTTTCATGCAGCCTGCGTCGGCTGTTTTACAGCTTTATTTACACGGCTCGTCAGCAAATTACTGAACACCAGCGCAGATAATCAACATCTATACAGATACAGAACAGTTTTTTTAATGCATGGCTGGTCTGGATGGACGTACACGACAAGAGAATGAAACTTCAGCGGCGGTGATTAACGTGGAATTTTCTCATATGGAGCGTTGAGTTCTACGTTAAACTGTGGATCACCGGGTACATGCATGGCAATGGCATGGACATGCGCCCTCGTTTTCGCCTTGTCCAGCTGCCATCCGGGTGGCTTCCAATCATAGCACATCACCAACGGAAACAAATGATTAGCCGCCTACATTCCCTTCATAATGCTGGATGTATGTCATGCGTACATACTTCACCCGCCATAAATCACCTTAAACAATTAATCTCTCAAAGGCTGCTTTCTCTTCGTGAGTTTTCAAGGTGATCTACTCGTACTAGTATACTTCCTCTGTACCTAAATATAAATCGTTTTGGTTGGCTGGAGGGAGTATAAAACAATTGTCAACTAATTCAGGTACGTGTGCTCTAGTTTGGAGGTCCAACAATGTGCCATTAATACTACTTACAGTTGCACCATATCCAGCACCAACTGCAAAAATCATTCTAGGTCAGCAATTTCAGTTGGCTGCGAATATATGCCTAGCTGGTCAGGTCACCTGATTAATTCTTGTGTCTAGGCCCCAAATCGCTTCCACCGGCCGGACGTTGGCCGGTGCACAGTCGTCGTCGCCGCCGGAGCGTCCTGGCTGGCTGGCTTCCCGTGGAGTGGAGGCCATCCAAGGTACCCAACCGATCGAACTCATTTGACCAGCTGCAACCACTACTAACCGCATTGCATTGATTTATTTAACTCCGTACTAACTGCATTGCATTGCATTGATTTATTTTACTCAAAAGGTCCTGACCTAAACGGTTTGTAGTATCGAAAACACCCAAAAAAAAAGAAAACACCGAGCAACTCAGGGCATCTACAACCATAATAAGCTACTACCTCCGCCTAAATGAATAAGTCATTTGTGTAGTTCTAGGTCATCGATTTAAGAAATTAAATATGTGTTATATATCATGAAAAGTATATCACTAGATTTCTACACGGATGTAGTTTTTAAATATATATTTTTTGTCACATATAATACATATTTAGATAGTTAATCGTCGATCTAGAAGTACGTGAATGACTTATTCACCAAGATGGAGGAAGTAATTTGGTGCCTTGTACGCACACAGGCGTGTCCACTCACAGTGCCCAAACAATAGCCAATTTGCTCCCTCCATAACCACAAACCACAAATTCGGATGCCCTATTTTATACAACAGTTTTGCTAAAGCACATCTAGATGTGCAATACATTGATCTTACATTGAGATTTGTGTGAATATTTTCTTTCTCTTTTTTTCTCTTTATACTTGATCCACTCACTTAGATGTGCAATAACTAGAGCACATCTAGATGTGCCCTAGACACACCCTTTATACAAAACCATGCAGTCTACGTAGATCGTAGAGATGGCATAAAACGTAAGCAATTCAGACATACAAAACCATACAGTCCATCGTAGATCAGAGATAGCATAAAACGTAAGCAATTCGGACATCAAACATCCAGTTAGTTCATCCAAATAGTTCAAATTCAACCTAAAACAAAAAAACTAAACTATGAACATAGCAAGGCGCGAGGGTTCATCTCCTCCATGTATGCATCAGCGGCGGGAGGGTCGTCATCGTCCCTGGTGGTGCCGATCTTCGACACGGAAGAAATGTAGCCGAAGACGCGACGGGGGAGCCACTTCTCCTCCTTAGCGTGGCAGGCAGCCTTGGTGGCAGCGCCCGAGGCGGAGTGCCTTCAAGTTTTTGCGCCAAAGGCGCCGCTTGTCGGTCTCCGCCGTAGTCAGCGACCGCCGCATGAGCTCGTGGAGTAGCGCCTCCTCCGAGTCGACGAGGACAGAGCGAGCCTGCTGGCGGGAAGAGCCGGGCTCTGCCGCTCACGCCGGGCCGCCTTCGCCTCCAACTCCAGCATGCGCATCCGCGCGAGCACGAGCACCCACCGTTACCTGGGCGGTGCTGGCGCAGGAGAATGGGAGACATGCTACTCACGATGGAGTTGTTCGATTTTTCGGAAGAGGAAGGGTGAAGCAGTATATATAGTAGCAGATAGTATTTACCTCAATTAAGAATTAAGGTTTATCGAACCAGTCGGAGGCAACACAAGAAAAACTTTAGCACCACCTCCAAACAAACAAAATAATTGCTTGTACCCAACAAAAGGCAAGGGGATCGTCACTCCCCTTGTTCTTGCCAACCGCATGATTAAAACTGATAATTATATATGCAAAGTAATAAAAAGTAAAAGAAAATAAAAAAAGCAAATAGAGAAATTTTGGAGACTTAGTATTGATGAAGGATAGACCACTGGGGCCATAGGTTCACTAGTGGCATCTCTCTTAAAAGCATAGTAACGATGAGTAAACAAATTACTACGGGGCAATTGATAGAATTGAGCATAGTTATAGTTGTGATCATTCATGGCATAATCATTACATAAGAATTACATTTGTGACAACTAGACCGTTAATCAAATTGCGTCTACTACTATTACTTCATCCCAAGATCGCTATCCAGAATGCATCTCAAAGTAGTAAGTTCATGCAAACAGAATAACACTTTAAGCAAGATGACATAATGTAGACCAAGTAAGATTAGTCAATATGATCAAACCCCATAGTTTTTTCCTTAGTAGCAAGAATACAATATGTGCCTTTGCCCCTCCTATCACAGGGTAAGATCACTGCAAGATTGAACCTACTACAAAACACCTCTCCCACTTAAGATAATTGAATCAAACTTGGCCAAAGTAGACAAATAGATTGGAGAGATATACAACGCTATAAAATTATCCAGCCAAGAAACCTCAAAAGATTCAAAATAACTCAATGAATAATCTGATCATAAACAGATAAATCATCGGATCCCAACAAACACGCCGCAAAAGATTACATCGGATTGATCCTAGAGAAGATCCACTAACCCCTTTCCGCGACGGCATTTGGAACCGTCGCCTAATGAGTGACGGCGATAGGGGGGTCCTTCCCACACGACCCATAAACCGTTGGGGATAGGGACCCTACAGTACTCCTACTCATTTCTACTCGCATTGCCATCACAATCGGTATTATGTGGTGCTACATTAATGATGTGTGGCCCATCATAAACGGTTCACTATTATAGAACATGTATGATGCGCGGCCCATCACAAACAGTTCTTAAGAAGATTAGCTAATCGTCGTACGAGTGTCGGACAGGATTATGAAACATCGGACCGTCGTAACATCGTCGTACACGATAACTATCGCACACGCTATTCTGTGGTGCAACGTTTACGATGCATACTTCATCAGAAACAGTTCATGGTTGCGAATCATGTACGATAAGGCAACTAACACAAACATTTAGTTTGCCCTCACCGTTTGTGATATTGTCTGACATTGCACATACTTTGCAAACGGCAACTATGTGCATGCTTGCACAGATTTCCTGTGTGTGAACCGTCTCGGATTATGGTGTATATCGCAAACGTTTGTGTTTTACCAAGCTTGTGTGCCGTAACGACCTGGAGGGTGTAATTTTGCCGTAATTTAATTGCTGCTATTTTAAATTGTACCGAATTTGAATTTGAATTTGAATGTATGCTACAGCTTTATTCATATCCACCAGGTTCAAACAACCAATGCATTATTCGATTCATAGGTACATATGTTCAAGAATTACATAAGAACCAAATAAAGAATGATGAACCACATTTGTATACTTGTACTATTAAAGACGATAAAGAAAGAGGCGAAATACATTCTGGTTGCTGAACAAGGTGAAGCGGAATGCCCATATTGTGCCCTCCTCCATGCAAAAGGCACACACGACTCTAGTCCACCCCCTTGTGATGGCCGACCGCCCATCCTTCACAGTCTTCATGAAAACATCTAGATAATCGTCGTGTTCTGGTAGAAATACTTTAACCTTTGCATGCCCACCAATCATGTAGTTTGAGAGACAATCTTGAGTAAACTACTTTGGCAACCACTGTAAAGGAAAAGGATTTAGACATTGTCATCTAACACAACTCATTATGGGCAGTAAAAAGAAGGCTGCAGAGTTCTTACTTACCATCCTGCAGTTCGTTGCTGTCTTGGATAAAGTGTAAACAAATAGTTTAATTGCCATCTTTGGACCCATTTTATTAACAATCTTTATCAGCTTCCTCACTTGATGTTGGTTCATCGGTATCTTATTGCCCCATACGCAGAAAGGGTCGGAGCGCGGATCTTTACCAATGAAATATGTACCTAAAAGCACCAAGTTAGTATTAGAAGCTAAACAACAATTTCATAATGATGTAGTACAACACTCTTTTATAATACTCCCTCCGTTCCTAAATATTTGTCTTTCTAGCGATTTCAACAAGTGACTACATACAGAGCAAGTGAATCTACACTCTAAAATATGTCTATATACATCCGTATGTGGTAGTCCATTTGAAATCTCTAGAAAGACAAATATTTAGGAAGGAAGGGAGTATCTTATAACATTCAATATACTCACATATTAGATGAATTAACATCTCATATTATGGGCTGGAAGGAGTTTAGTGCATTCTTACAAATTATCGGCTGATTAACTGTTGTTGTATCCATGGGTTACAGTTAGTTTGAGATAGTTCGGGCTCAAATAGCCATAAGTATATCTAAACATGAGGGCTAGTTTGAGCTAGTTACATATATAACCCACCCAAAAAACTATCCAACCCAAGAGGTGCCAATTGGAGCTAGTTATCCTAGTGCATTTATTGTCAATCTAACCCTGCCATCCAAATGTTGGGGAACGTAGTAATTTCAAAAAATTTCCTACGCACACACAAGATCATGGTGATGCATAGCAACGAGAGGGGAGAGTGTGATCTATGTACCCTTGTAGACCGACAGCGGAAGCGTTAGCACAACGCGGTTGATGTAGTCGTACGTCTTCACGGCCCGACCGATCAAGCACCGAAACTACGACACCTCCGAGTTCTAGCACACGTTCAGCTCGATGACGATCCCCGGACTCCGATCCAGCAAAGTGTCGGGGAAGAGTTCCGTCAGCACGACGGCGTGGTGATGATCTTGATGTACTACCGTCGCAGGGCTTCGACTAAGCACCGCTACAATATTATCGAGGATTATGGTGGAAGGGGGCACCGCACACGGCTAAGAATATGATCACGTGGATCAACTTGTGTGTCTATGGGGTGCCCCCTGCCCCCGTATGTAAAGGAGCAAGGGGGAGGCCGGCCGGCCCTTGTGGGGCGCCAAGGAGGAGTAGGATTCCTACTCCTAGTTGGAGTAGGTTTCCACCTTTCCTAGTCCAACTAGGAGAAGGGGGGAAGGGGGGAAGAGGGGAAGGAAGGGAGAGAGGGGCCGCGCCCCAAACCCCTTGTCCTATTCAGACTGGGCTTGGGAGGGGCGCGCACCACCTCCTGGTCCTTCCCACTAAGGCCCATTAAGGGCAATTACTTCTTCCGCGTATTCCCGTAACTCCCCGGTACCTCCGAAAATACCCGAACCACTCGGAACCTTTCCGATGTCCGAATATAGTCGTCCAATATATCGATATTTACGTCTCGACCATTTCAAGACTCCTCGTCTTCGGTACATCAAAACTCATAAACTCATAATATAACTGTCATCGAAACCTTAAGCGTGCGGACCCTACGGGTTCGGGAACAATGTAGACATGACCGAGACACGTCTCCGGTCAATAACCAATAGCGGAACCTGGATGCTCATATTGGCTCCTACATATTCTACGAAGATCTTTATCGGTCAGACCGCATAACAACATACGTTGTTCCCTTTGTCATCGGTATGTTACTTGCCCGAGATTCGATCGTCGGTATCTCAATACCTAGTTCAATCTCGTTACCGGCAAGTCTCTTTACTCGTTCCATAATACATCATCTCGCAACTAACTCATTAGTTGTAATGCTTGCAAGGCTTAAGTGATGTGCATTACCGAGAGGGCCCAGAGATACCTCTCCGACGATCGGAGTGACAAATCCTAATCTCGAATACGCCAACCCAACATGTACCTCTGGAGACACCTGTAGAGCTCCTTTATAATCACCCAGTTACGTTGTGATGTTTGGTAGCACACAAAGTGTTCCTCCGGCACACGGGAGTTGCATAATCTCATAGTCATAGGAACATGTATAAGTCATGAAGAAAGCAATAGCAACATACTAAACGATCGGGTGCTAAGCTAATGAAATGGGTCATGCCAATCAGATCATTCAACTAATGATGTGATCCCGTTAATCAAATGACAACTCTTTGTCCATGGTTAGGAAACATAACCATCTTTGATTAACGAGCTAGTCAAGTAGAGGCATACTAGTGACACTCTGTTTGTCTATGTATTCACACATGTATTATGTTTCCGGTTAATACAATTCTAGCATGAATAATAAACATTTATCATGAAATAAGGAAATAAATAATAACTTTATTATTGCCTCTAGGGCATATTTCCTTCAGTCTCCCACTTGCACTAGAGTCAATAATCTAGATCACATCGCCATGTGATTTAACATCAATAGTTCACATCTTTATGTGATTGGTTCACATCTCCATGTGACTAACACCCAAAGGGTTACTAGATTCAATAATCTAGTTCACATCACTATGTGATTAAGACCCAAAAAGTGATCATGTTTTGCTTGTGAGAGAAGTTTAGTCAACGGGTCTGCCACATTCAGATCCGCATGTATTTTGCAAATTTCTATGTCAACAATGCTCTGCATAGAGCTACTCTAGCTAATTGCTCCCACTTTCAATATGTATCCAGATTGAGACTTAGAGTCATCTGGATCAGTGTCAAAACTTGCATCGACGTAACCCTTTACGATGAACCTTTTGTCACCTCCGTAATCGAGAAACATATCCTTATTCCAGTAAGGATAATTTTGACCGCTGTCCATTGATCTACTCCTAGATCACCATTGTACTCCCTCTCTTAACACAGTGTATGGTATACAATAGATCTGGTACACAGCATGGCATACTTTATAGAACCTATGACTGAGGCATAGGGAATGACTTTCATTCTCTTTCTATCTTCTGCCGTGGTCGGGCTTTGAGTCTTACTCAACTTCACACCTTGTAACACAGGCAAGAAACTTTTTCTTTGACTGTTCCATTTTGAACTACTTCAAAATCTTGTCAAGGTATGTACTCATTGAAAAAACTTATCAAGCGTCTTGATCTATCTCTAAGATCTTGATACTCAATATGTAAGCAGCTTCACCGAGGTCTTTCTTTGAAAAACTCCTTTCAAACACTACTTTATGCTTTGCAGAATAATTCTACATTATTTCCGATCAACAATATGTCATCCACATATACTTATCAGAAACGTTGTAGTGCTCCCACTCACTTTCTTGTAAATATAGGCTTCACCGCAAGTCTGTATAAAACTATATGCTTTGATCAACTTAATCAAAGCGTATATTCCAACTCCGAGATGCTTGCACCAGTCCATAAATGGATCACTGGAGCTTGCATATTTTGTTAGCACCTTTAGGTTTGACAAAACCATCTTGTTGCATCACATACAACTCTTCTTTAATAAATCCTTTAAGGAATGCAGTTTTGTTTATCCATTTCCCAGATTTCATAAAATGCGGCAATTGCTAACATGATTCCGACAGACTTTAAGCATAGATACGAGTGAGAAAATCTCATCGTAGTCAACACCTTGAACTTGTCGAAAACCTTTTGCGACAATTCTAGCTTTGTAGATAGTAACACTACTATCAGCGTCCGTCTTCCTCTTGAAGATCCATTTATTTTCTATGGCTTGCTGATCATCGGGCAAATCCATCAAAGTCCATACTTTGTTCTCATACATGGATCATATCTCAGATTTCATGGCCTCAAACCATTTCGCGGAATCTGGGCTCATCATCGCTTCCTCATAGTTCGCAAGTTCGTCATGGTCTAGTAACATGACTTCCAGAACAGGATTACCGTACCACTTTGGTGCGGATCTCACAATGGTTAACCTACGAGATTCGGTAGTAACTTGATCTGAAGTTACATGATCATTATCATTAGCTTCCTCACTAATTTGTGTAGTAGTCACAGGAACAGATTTCTGTGATGAACTACTTTCCAATAAGGGAGAATGTACAATTACCTTATGAAGTTCTACTTTCCTCCCACTCACTTCTTTCGAGAGAAACTCCTTCTCTAGAAAGGATCCATTCTTAGCAACGAATGTCTTGCCTTCAGATCTGTGATAGAAGGTGTACCCAACTGTCTCCTTTGGGTATCCTATGAAGACATATTTCTCCGATTTGAGTTTGAGCTTATCGAGATGAAACTTTTTCACATAAGCATCGCAACTCCAAACTTTAAGAAACGACAGCTTAGGTTTCTTGCCAAACCATAGTTCACACGGTGTCGTCTCAACGGATTTAGATGGTGCCCTATTTAACGTGAATGCAGCCGTCTCTAAGGCATAACCCCAAAACGATAGTGGTAGATCGGTAAGAGACATCATAGATCACACTATATCTAATAAAGTACGGTTATGACGTTCGGACACACCATTACACTATGGTGTTCCAGGTGGCGTGAGTAGTGAAACTATTTCACATTGTTTTAATTGAAGACCAAACTCGTAACTCAAATATTTGTCTCTGCGATCAGATCGTAGAAACCTTATTTTTCTTGTTACGATGATTTTCCACTTCACTCTGAAATTCTTTGAACTTTTCAAATGTTTCAGACTTATGTTTCATCAAGCAGATATACCCATATCTGCTCAAATCATATGTGAAGGCCAGAAAATAATGATACCCGCCGCGAGCTTCAACACTCATCGGATCGCATACATCAGTATGTATTATTTCCAATAAGTCAGTTGCTCGCTCCATTGTTCCGGAGAACGGAGTCTTTAGTCATCTTGCCCATAAGGCATGGTTCGCAAGTACCAAGTGATTCATAATCAAGCGGTTCCAAAATCCCATCAGCATGGAGTTTCTTCATGCGCTTTACACCGATATGACCTAAACGGCAGTGCCACAAATAAGTTGCATTATCATTATTAACTTTGCATCTTTTGGTTTCAATATTATGAATATGTGTATCACTGCGATCGAGATCCAATGAACTTGTTTCATTGGGTGTATGACCATCGAAGGTTTTATTCATGTAAACAGAACAACAATTATTCTCTGACTTTAATGAATAACCGTATTGCAATAAACATGATCAAATCATATTCATGCTCAAGCAAAAACCAAATAACACTTATTTAGGTTCAACACTAATCCCGAAAGTATAGGGGAGTGTGCGATGATGATCATATCAATCTTGGAGCTACTTCCAACACACATCGTCACTTCACCCTTAACTAGTCTCTGTTTATTCTGCAACTCCTGTTTCGAGTTACTACTCTTAGCAACTAAACTAGTATCAAATACTGAGGGGTTGCTATAAACACTAGTAAAGTACACATCAATAACATGTATATCAAATATACTTATGTTCACTTTGCCATTCTTCTTATCCGCCAATCACTTGGGGTAGTTCCGCTTCAAGTGACCAGTCCCTTTGCAGTAGAAGCACTTAGTCTCAGGCTTAGGACCAGACTTGGGCTTCTTCACTTGAGCAGCAACTAGCTTGCTGTTCTTCTTGAAGTTCCCCTTCTTCCCTTTGCTCTTTTCTTGAAACTAGTGATCTTGTCAACCATCAACACTTGATGCTCTTTCTTGATTTCTACCTTCATCGATTTCATCATCATAAAAAGCTCGGGATTCATTTTCGTCACCCCTTGCATACTATAGTTCATCACGAAGTTCTACTAACTTGGTGATGGTGACTAGAGAATTCTGTCAATCACTATCTTATCTGGAAGATTAACTCCCACTTGATTGAAGCGATTGTAGTACCCAGACAATCTGAGCACATGCTCACTAGTTGAGCGATTCTCCTCCATCTTTTAGCTATAGAACTTGTTGGAGACTTCATATCTCTCAACTTGGGTATTTGCTTGAAATATTAACTTCAACTCCTGGAACATCTCATATGGTCCATGACGTTCAAAACGTCTTTGAAGTCCCGATTCTAAGCCGTTAAGCATGGTACACTAAACTATCAAGTAGTCATCATATTTAGCTAGCCAAACGTTCATAACGTCAGCATCTGCTCCTGCAATAGGTCTGTCACCTAGTGGTGCATCAAGGACATAATTCCTTTGTGCAGCAATGAGGATAAACCTCAGATCACGGATCCAATCCGCATCATTGCTACTAACATCTTTCAACACAATTTTCACTAGGAACATATCAAAATAAACACAAGGAAGCAACAACGCGAGCTATTGATCTACAACATAATTTGCAAAATACTACCAGGACTAAGTTCATGATAAACTTAAGTTCAATTAATCATATTACTTAAGAACTCCCACTTAGATAGACATCCCTCTAATCCTCTAAGTGACCACGTGATCCAAATCAACTAAACCATGTCCGATCATCACGTGAGATGGAGCAGTTTCATTGGTGAACATCACTATGTTGATCATATCTACTATATGATTGACGCTCGACCTTTCGGTCTCCGTGTTCCGAGGCCATATCTGTATATGCTTGGCTCGTCAAGTATAACCCGAGTATTCCACGTGTGCAAATGTTTTGCACCCGTTGTATTTGAACGTAGAGCCTATCACACCCGATCATCACGTGGTGTCTTAGCACGAAGAACTTTCGCAACGGTGCATACTCAGGGAGAACACTTCTTGATAATTAGTGAGAGATCATCTTAAAATGCTACCGTCAAACTAAGCAAAATAAGATATATAAAAGATAAACATCACATGCAATCATTATATGTGACATGATATGGCCATCATCATCTTGTGCCTTTGATCTCCATCTCCAAAGCATTGTCATGATCTCCATCTTCACCGGCATGACACCATGATCTCCATCATCTTGATCTATATCAATGTGTCGTCACATGGTCGTCTTGCCAACAATTGCTCTTGCAACTATTGCTATCGCATAGCGATAAAGTAAAGCAATTATTGGGCACTTGCATCTTATGCAATAGAGAGACAACCATAGGGATTTTGCCAGTTGCCGATAACTTCAACAAAACATGATCATCTCATACAACAACTTATATCTCATCACATCTTGACCATATCACATCACAACATGCCCTGCAAAGACAAATTAGACGTCCTCTACTTTGTTGTTGCAAGTTTTACGTGGCTGCTACTGGGCTTAGCAAGAACCGTTCTTACCTACGCATCAAGACCACAACGATAGTTTGTCAAGTTGGTGCTGTTTTAACCTTCACAAGGACCGGGCGTAGCCACACTCGGTTCAACTAAAGTTGGAGAAACTGACACCCGCCAGCCACCTGTGTGCAAAGCACGGTGGTAGAACCAGTCTCGCGTAAGCATACACGTAATGTCGGTCCGGGCCGCTTCATCCAACAATACCGCCGAACCAAAGTATGACATGCTGGTAAGCAGTATGACTTATATCGCCCACAAATCACTTGTGTTCTACTCGTGCATATAACATCAACACATAAAACCTAGGCTCGGATGCCACTGTTGGGGAACGTAGTAATTTCAAAAAATTTCCTACGCACACACAAGATCATGGTGATGCATAGCAACGAGAGGGGAGAGTGTGATCTACGTACCCTTGTAGACCGACAGCGGAAGCATTAGCACAACGCGGTTGATGTAGTCGTACGTCTTCACGGCCCGACCAATCAAGCACCGAAACTACGGCACCTCCGAGTTCTAGCACACGTTCAGCTCGATGACGATCCCCGGATTCTGATCCAGCAAAGTGTCGGGGAAGAGTTTCGTCAGCACGACGGTGTGGTGATGATCTTGATGTACTACCGTCGCAGGGCTTCGACTAAGCACCGCTACAATATTATCGAGGATTATGGTGGAAGGGGGCACCGCACACGGCTAAGAATATGATCACGTGGATCAACTTGTGTGTCTATGGGGTGCCCCCTGCCCCCGTATATAAAGGAGCAAGGGGGAGGCCGGCCGGCCCTTGTGGGGCGCCAAGGAGGAGTAGGATTCCTACTCCTAGTTGGAGTAGGTTTCCACCTTTCCTAGTCCAACTAGGAGAAGGGGGGAAGAGGGGAAGGAAGGGAAAGAGGGGCCGCGCCCCAAACCCCTTGTCCTATTCGGACTGGGCTTGGGAGGGGCGCGCGCCACCTCCTGGTCCTTCCCACTAAGGCCCATTAAGGCCCATTGCTTCATCCTCGTATTCCCGTAACTCCCCGGTACCTCCGAAAATACCCGAACCACTCGGAACTTTTCCGATGTTCGAATATAGTCGTCCAATATATCGATCTTTACGTCTTGACCATTTCGAGACTCCTCGTCATGTCCCCGATCTCATCCGGGACTCCGAACTTATTCGGTACATCAAAACTCATAAACTCATAATATAACTATCATCGAAACCTTAAGCGTGCGGACCCTACGGGTTCGAGAACAATGTAGGCATGACCGAGACACGTCTCTTGTCAATAACCAATAGCGGAACCTAGATGCTCATATTGGCTCCTACATATTCTACGAAGATCTTTATCGGTCAGACCGCATAACAACATACGTTGTTCCCTTTGTCATCGGTATGTTACTTGCCCGAGATTCGATCGTCGGTATCTCAATACCTAGTTCAATCTCGTTACCGGCAAGTCTCTTTACTCATTCCGTAATACATCATCTCGCAACTAACTCATTAGTTGTAATGCTTGCAAGGCTTAAGTGATGTGCATTACCGAGAGGGCCCAAAGATACCTCTCCGACGATCGGAGTGACAAATCCTAATCTCGAAATACGCCAACCCAACATGTACCTTTGGAGACACTTTTAGAGCTCCTTTATAATCACCCAGTTATGTTGTGACGTTTGGTAGCACACAAATTGTTCCTCCGGCACACGGGAGTTGCATAATCTCATAGTCGTAGGAACATGTATAAGTCATGAAGAAAGCAATAGCAACATAGTAAACGATCGGGTGCTAAGCTAATGAAATGGGTCATGTCAATCAGATCATTCAACTAATGATGTGATCCCGTTAATCAAATGACAACTCTTTGTCCATGGTTAGGAAACATAACCATCTTTGATTAACGAGCTAGTCAAGTAGAGGCATACTAGTGACACTCTGTTTGTCTATGTATTCACACATGTATTATGTTTACGGTTAATACAATTCTAGCATGAATAATAAAAATTTATCATGAAATAAGGAAATAAATAATAACTTTATTATTGCCTCTAGGGCATATTTCCTTCACCAAACACCTCTTTGGATGGAGTTAGTTCAGGGTTAGTCATGAGCTCGAAACTAACTCTAACCTATAGCTAAGTTGAGTATCCAAATAGGGCTATGTTCTAGTTGTTGTTGCTGCTGCTCTTCTACGTATATCTAGACATCCTTAGAACATTAATGTAACAGTCTTCCTTGTTGCTATGTAGCCTAGGATTGCATATTTAGACAATAAGTACAGTGCATGTTGCTATGCAGCCTCAGATATATTACATATGGCCCTACTTAACCTAACGATAAATGGGTTGCAGATATATTCAATTAAAAGTCCGATTCATCGATTAGTCCCTTATCAGCCCCCAGCCTATATGGTACCAGCTACCGATATCCTGAACAGTAAGCAGATATAAGCCATGGGATGAAACTAATCTCGATGGAAAACATCAGTCGTTCCCAAAATTGTCCTGTGTAGGTACATCGAGAAGCATGTTAAGCACAACAGGCTAAACATCAACAAAAATTATCCATGACAGACAAAATAATCTCCAAAAGATAGCTTCAGTGTGCAGGTTTAAGCAAGCTAGTAAGGTAAAACAAGTGGAAAGGTGTGTTAACTGCAATAGGCTTAACATTTAACAACAAGCAAACATAGTTATTTAAACTGGTATTGTGCCGGTCTAAGTACACTGGTTATTGTTAAATAAAAATGGAAAGGCGTGTTAACTACAAGATGCAGCAACCAAATGTAGTCATTCATAGTGGTATTGTTGAAACTGGTACTGATGAAATTGAACTGCACAATTCATACTTGCACATATAGAACATCACGTTGTGAATAACTGGAATAAACAAGGCATACTACGAACAACCAAAGATAGCATTTAAAATTGGACATATGCTAACTACAAACACCGAACAATCAAAAAACTTTAAAAGAGGCATATGCTAGCTATAACAGGCTTAACAAGCAAATATATGCATACCTATCGGTATGTTTAAAACTGGATTGATGAAATGTACTGCACAGTAAATAATTGCACATATAGAGCGTCGCATGGTGAACAATTGAAATAAACAAGGCATACTGCAAACAACCAGATATAGCAATTAAAACTGGACATATTCTCACTACACTACAAAAGGGACTCGACAAAAGAAATCATGGGTTTCCCCCTGCAAAGAGGTGTTGGGGAACGTAGTAATTTCAAAAAAATTCCTACGCACACGCAAGATCATGGTGATGCATAGCAACGAGAGGGGAGAGTGTTGTCTACGTACCAACGCAGACCGACTGCGGAAGCGATCATACAACGTAGAGGAAGTAGTTGTACGTCTTCCCGATCCGACCGATCCAAGCACCATTACTCCGGCACCTCCGAGTTCTTAGCACACGTTCAGCTCGATGACGATCCTCGGGCTTTGATCCAGCAAAGCGTCGAGGAAGAGTTCCGTTAGCACGACGGCGTGGTGACGATCTTGATGTACTACCGATGCAGGGCTTCGCCTAACCACTACAACGGTATGATCGAGGTGGAATTTGGTGGCAGGGGGCACCGCACACGGCTAAGGAACGATCTCAAGGATCAACTTGTGTGTCTTGGGGTGTCCCCTGCCCCCGTATATAAAGGATGAGAGGGGGAGGGCTGGCCGGCCAAGAGGAGGGAGGCGCAGGAGGAGTCCTACTCCTACCGGGAGTAGGACTCCCCCCTCCAATCCTAGTCCAACTAGGATTCCTTAAAGGGGAGAGAGAGAGAGGTGGCCGGCCCCTCTCCTAGTCCTAATAGGACTAGGGAGAGGGGGGAGGCGCAGCCCTATGTGGGCTGCCCTCTCACCTTTCCACTAAGGCCCATGTTGGCCCATTTGGCTCCCGGGGGGTTCCGCTAACCCTCCTGGTAATCCGGTAAAATCCCGATTTCACCCGGAACACTTCCGATGTCCAAACATAGGCTTCCAACAACGCGAGCTATTGATCTACAACATAATTTGCAAAATACTACAAGGACTAAGTTCATGATAAATTTAAGTTCAATTAATCATATTACTTAAGAACTCCCACTTAGATAGATATCCCTCTAATCCTCTAAGTGATCACGTGATCCAAATCAACTAAACCATAACCGATCATCACGTGAGATGGAGTAGTTTTCAATGGTGAACATCGTTATGTTGATCATATCTACTATATGATTCACGCTCGACCTTTCGGTCTCCGTGTTCCGAGGCCATATCTATATATGCTTGGCTCGTCAAGTATAACCTGAGTATTCCGCGTGTGCAACTGTTTTGCACCCGTTGTATTTGGACGTAGAGCTTATCACACCCGATCATCACGTGGTGTCTGGGCACGACGAACTTTGGCAACGGTGCATACTCAGGGAGAACACTTCTTGATAATTTAGTGAGAAATCATCTTATAATGCTACCGTCAATCAAAGCAAGATAAGATGCATAAAAGATAAACATCACATGCAATCAATATAAGTGATATGATATGGCCATCATCATCTTGTGCTTGTGATCTCCATCTCCGAAGCACCGTCATGATCACCATCGTCACCGGCGCGACACCTTGATCTCCATCGTAGCATCGTTGTCGTCTTGCCAATCTTATGCTTCCACGACTATCACTACTGCTTAGTAATAAAGTTAAGCATTACATCGCAATTGCATTGCATACAATAAAGCGACAACCATATGGCTCCTGCCAGTTGCCGATAACTTGGTTACAAAACATGATCATCTCATACAATAAAATCAGCATCATGCCTTGACCATATCACATCACAACATGCCCTGCAAAAACAAGTTAGACGTCCTCTACTTTGTTGTTGCAAGTTTTACGTGGCTGCTACGGGCTTAAGTAAGAACTCATCTCACCTACGCATCAAAACCACAACGATAGTTCGTCAAATAGACACCGTTTTAACCTTCTCAAGGACCGGGCGTAGCCACACTCGGTTCAACTAAAGTTGGAGAGACAGTCTTCCGCAAGCCATCTATGTGCAAAGCACGTCGAGGGAACCGGTCTCGCATAAGAGTACGCGTAAGGTTGGTCCGGATCGTCTCGTCCAACAATACCGCCGAACCAAAGTATGACATGCTGGTAGGCAGTATGACTTGTATCGCCCACAACTCACTTGTGTTCTACTCGTGCAAATAACATCAAACCATAAAACCTAGGCTCGGATGCCACTATTGGGGAACGTAGTAATTTCAAAAAATTTCCTACAAACACGCAAGATCATGGTGATGCATAGCAACGAGAGGGGAGAGTGTTGTCTACGTACCAACGCAGACCGACTGCGGAAGCGATCACACAACGTAGAGGAAGTAGTCGTACGTCTTCCCGATCCGACTGATCCAAGCACCGTTACTCCGGCACCTCCGAGTTCTTAGCACACGTTCAGCTCTATGATGATCCTCGGGCTCCGATCCAGCAAAGCGTCGAGGAAGAGTTCCGTCAGCACGACGGCGTGGTGACGATCTTGATGTACTACCGATGCAGGGCTTCGCCTAAGCACTACAACGGTATGATCGAGGTGGAATTTGGTGGCAGGGGGCACCGCACACGGCTAAGGAACGATCTCAAGGATCAACTTGTGTGTCTTGGGGTGTCCCCTGCCCCCGTATATAAAGGATGAGAGGGGGAGGGCTGGCCGGCCAAGAGGAGGGAGGCGCAGGAGGAGTCCTACTCCTACCGGGAGTAGGACTCCCCCCTCCAATCCTAGTCCAACTAGGATTCCTTAAAGGGGAGAGAGAGAGAGGTGGCCGGCCCCTCTCCTAGTCCTAATAGGACTAGGGAGAGGGGGGAGGCGCAGCCCTATGTGGGCTGCCCTCTCACCTTTCCACTAAGGCCCATGTTGGCCCATTTGGCTCCCGGGGGGTTCCGGTAACCCTCCCGGTAATCCGGTAAAATCCCGATTTCACCCGGAACACTTCCGATGTCCAAACATAGGCTTCCAATATATCAATCTTTATGTCTCGACCATTTCGAGACTCCTCGTCATGTCCGTGATCACATCCGGGACTCCGAACTACCTTCGTTACATCAAAACTCATAAACTCATAATACAACTGTCATCGAAACCTTAAGCGTGCGGACCCTACGGTTCGAGAACAATGTAGACATGACCGAGACACGTCTCCGGTCAATAACCAATAGCGGGACCTGGATGCCCATATTGGCTCCTACATATTCTACGAAGATCTTTATCGGTCAGACCGCATAACAACATACGTTGTTCCCTTTGTCATCGGTATGTTACTTGCCCGAGATTCGATCGTCGGTATCCAATACCTAGTTCAATCTCGTTACTGGCAAGTCTCTTTACTCGTTCTGTAATACATCATCTCGCAACTAAATCATTATTCACAATGCTTGCAAGGCTTATGTGATGTGTATTACCGAGAGGGCCAAGAGATACCTCTCCGACAATCGGAGTGACAAATCCTAATCTCGAAATACGCCAACCCAACATCTACCTTTGGAGACACCTGTAATGCTCCTTTATAATCACCCAGTTACGTTGTGACGTTTGGTAGCACCCAAAGTGTTCCTCCGGCAAACGGGAGTTGCATAATCTCATAGTCATAGGAACATGTATAAGTCATGAAGAAAGCAATAGCAACATACTAAACGATCGTGTGCTAAGCTAATGGAATGGGTCATGTCAATCAGATCATTCAACTAATGATGTGACCTCGTTAATCAAATAACAACTCTTTTGTCCATGGTTAGGAAACATAACCATCTTTGATTAACGAGCTAGTCAAGTAGAGGCATACTAGTGACACTCTGTTTGTCTATGTATTCACACATGTATTATGTTTCCGGTTAATACAATTCTAGCATGAATAATAAACATTTATCATGATATAAGGAAATAAATAATAACTTTATTATTGCCTCTAGGGCATATTTCCTTCAAGAGGTACGACAAAATAATCATGGGTTTCCTCACTTGTCACGGATGGGCTCATTCTTGTGGGAAGAGCACAGACCCTAGATACACTCCATGTTGTCGCAGATGGTCTCCTTCCTTTTGGAACAGAACGACTGTAGGGTGCCCTCCCTGATGTTGCAGATGGGCGCTTTCCCCTTGTAAGAGCAGACGGGCTCTTTAACCTTGGAAGAGCCAGAGAGGGTGCCCTCCTCATGGTCGCCGTCGATGAGGTCTGACTTGGAAGCTTTGGATCCCAAGCCAACATCGTAGAACGTGTCCTTCAGAAATGATAAAAGGGGCTCGATGGTGATGTAGGATGGCAAATTGTTGACGGTGAGCCAGACGAGATCAGCGGCGGGGCCATGGATGAGATCGACGGCGGTTGAACCCGAGGGGTTGGGGTGGGCCACTTAACCTGTGACATAGCCATCCACAGGTCGTCGCTATCGATGACCTCGATGTCCTAGCCGGCGGCCGAGACATGCCCGCATACTCTAGCCCGCTGCTTGAGTGCCTACCGCCAGTAATGGTCGTCAGCTTCCTCGGCGACGTTGGGCGAAGAGACCGCGATACACATCTTTTGGGCCAGTCGGTCCTCGAGCTCCACGGGAAGCGTAGCCGGGCTTAGGCCACGACACTCTGGAGTGGGGGATGGGGATCTATGCAAAAGGGGGCGTTTGGCAGGCATCATGTAAGAAACTTAGGGCAGCCTAGGTATGGAGATTGGTGGGTAAGCTGCACGGGCAAGCCGGCAGATGTTGACAATGGAGGCCTTGCGGCGGCGGCAGTGGCGGCGGGGACCTTGATAGGGTTTCGAGCGAGCGAGGGTGTGTGTGTGTGCATGCCCGAGGAGGTTTTTTTTGTGTGTGTGTGTGGAGGGGGCGGGGGGTGTTTGAGGAAATGATGCGGGTACTAAATTTTTTACTATGCAGGAGTCAAACATGGGAGTGAAATGCCGGGGCTATTGAAAATTTTGATGATAGTGCATCGCACACGGTCCGGAGATAACAACCGTGTGTTATGAAACAGAAAAACCCTCAAGGCGGGCAAATATTTTCTAGGGATGCAGGTGGGATTGGGAACAAGAAACATTGCACACGGTCCGGAGATAACAACCGTGTGTTATGAAACATAAAAACCCTCGAGGCGGGCGGATATTTTTGAAAGGGGAGCCTCGTGGAGCCCAATGTACTGTGCGGATGTGTGCATGACAGGGGCACCGTTGTGGCACACGGTTAGTTTGAGTGATCTGTGTCTGTTTGCGTCATCCGACTTGTCTAATGTTCATAAATTTGGCAAAAAATGACGCGGGAGAGGGTCAGTACATGAACACACTTGCATGTGGACCAAATTTATGTATGAAAAGGGTGGTTTGATTTTCAAATACCAAATGCAACTTCAATGTGGCGCCTATCTCGCAAAGCGGACAGTATTGCTTGCCCCCACCCCCCCTCGTGTCGGCATGAAGGGAATCGTAAGCTATGAATGCATGCCCTCCCCCCAACCGAGGTTCAACTAGCAAAGTGCGAAGTAGCTAGCAGCCCCTCTCCTCCCTTGTGTCGGCATGAAGGGAATCGTAAGCTACGAATGCATGCCCCCAACCGAGGTTCACCTAGCAAACACTACCGCAGGATGCTGCTAATGCGACACTACGATCAGAGACCCTTCGACGAAATTGTGCGATGCCATAATCACAATCAGTGGTGTAAAAAACCCGTCAAAAGGTGCAAAAACGTTTGCGATGGAGGATGCATCAAACACGGTTCAGATTTTAGTTGCGTGTGCGATGCAGGTCATACGGTTCAACTCAATTAACTGTTTGCGATGAGGAGGAACAAAAGAAATGGGCAGCCAAATGAAGGTGTGTGCGATGTACAACATACGGTTCACTTGGATGAACTGTTTCTGATTAGGCAACACAAAAGAAACGGTCAGCTAGATCAAAGGTGTGTGCGATATATGGTATGCGGTTCACTCGGATGAACTGTTTGCGTTGAGACATGAGAACAAAAACAGTTCAAATGAACAAGATGTGTGTGATATGAGGCAAACATGTCTGTAATTGGAAATGTGTGCGAAGACCGATAACAACACAGATGATTACTGTTAACAAGCTGTGTGTGTGTTGTGAGCAAACAATTGCTGGTATACAATTGTGAGTGATTGATGAAAACATCACCGATGGTTTCCATTGTTTAGTCCGCGTGCGATGTGATTTTCTTTGTCTGCACAACATGTACACTCTGTCTACAGAGCATCAACATATATACTTAAAAAGACAGCATTGCATAACCAAATTAAGCATACAATTACACAAGTGGCTACACACATAACATTTCCACACACCAAAGTAAGCAATTACGTGCATACTAAAGTAGGAGAAACGAGGATCTAATCATCTACTTATTGTTGTGACAACGCTTGCCATTGCTGTGCTTCCGGCTGGATCCCTGGCCGTTTTGGGGAAGGAGGCACTTCCTCATGTCAACGATCCTCCTGTACATGTCGTAGCTCGTGTACGCCTCCTTGGCCGCGTACACGACGTGAGCTTTGTCGAGTTTGTCCATCCAGGCCGAGTGCCAGGCACGCTTGTCCTTGTTGCGCGAATCCTTCATGTCTCTGTAGTAGGGGTCGATGATGGCCTCGGCGAGGTGAACCAGTGAGTCATTCTCATGCTCCTTGCTGCCCCAGATCTTGTATTGGCCTAGGATGTCGACAAGATTCTGGTAGGCGATACCCGGATTCTCGAGCGCCTTTACATCGTTGGTGATGTCCACCGTAGCGAACATGTAGTGGGGGCTGTTGACAAACTTGGCGAAACACTCGCAAGGCCTTGTGGCTAGGCAGTAGTGGTAGATGAGGACATGGTGGCGCACGCACATCTGGGCGACGGCGACCTTGGGACGAGACCCAGCACGAGCGTGGGTGTACTCGAGGTCGAACCCAACCACCTTGTACTTCTCCGCAGCAGCAACAGCTCCATGATGTGGATGGATTGCTCCACCCAGACCGGGTCATTGGTGTACACCACTGAGAGGTCCATGAACATTCTGTGGGTGTCCACCACGGCACGCATGGTGAACTGCTGCTCGTCGTCGGCAGCCGCTTGGAGCGTCATTGGAGCCGCACGGGATACCTTCTAAGAATTTATCGTGGTGGGTGTGCTTCTTTGCAATGGTGGGGTGCCATCAAAAGGTTGAATAGACACAAGGGTTAAATGGCTGTTGTAATAAACGGGGGCCGGCCGGCCTGTAATCATCACGTCTTGTCACGCCGTTCATAGCGGAGGATTCCAGTGCACGCTTGATAACACCGCACCGCACGCGTGGGCTCGAAGAGGCGCCAAATGTATCGTCGGTGAGCCTGTTCCCGCGCTACCACTCAAGCTTCCCACCCGGCTAGTTTGGCCACGCGTCAGCTAGAAGATGGACAAATCGTGGGCGTTTATTGGCAAAAAGCTTTGTAAAAACGAAGTGTGTGGGATGACTTTGATCATAAGTTTACCCAAGAGTGATGAGGTCAAAGTTACATAGAAGGGTGATGATGGACACTCGAGTGTGATAATTAATTCTACGCTCTACAGTTCACATGGTGGAAGAAACCAACTGTGTGCAATAATGTTGAAGATCGTAGTCGAGTCAGCTATACAGATCGTGTGCTATGAGATCGACAAGGTAAACTGATTCGAGAATGGTTAATAAAATATAAGAACATCTAAGACCAGAGGGGGTGGCATGCCGGGTGAGGGTTTTTGTGACATGGGGATGGTGAGGGTTTTCTTTTTTCTTTTTTTTGAATTGGATGGTGAGGGTTTTCTGTCCCACAAAGAATTTTGGGGGCGACGGTTTGCTAGAGCGAACCGTGTGTGATTGACGCAACAGGCAAAATGAAAGCCATTGCACATGGTTTCGATTTTGGGAACCGTGTGTGATTGGCGTACTACCTCCATCCTAGTTTATTGGTCCCTCTTTGTAATTTTTACGAAATATTTAACAGACTCAGACATAGATAATAAGTGTACACGTACATAAGCATAGGTCAACCATAAGTATATAGTTCAACCATCATTAAGCATACTCAGGCGTACATAGTTCGATCCATCCCACATCTCATCTCACTTGCCGGCACGATCCTGAAGCTTCTCCAGGTACTCGGCGTACGCACGGTGCGCCACCTTGTGACAATACTTCTACTTGAAGGAGCCAATGGCCCGTCCTCTTGCATGCGCCAGAACACTTAGATACGCGTCATGAAGCTTCTGGTTGCAAAATGGGCATCCATAACCACCATTCCAGGTCCTAATACGCCTGTTATGCATTCCCGCATAAAGCTCCCTCAGGATTTGCCTCTTGTATCTCCTCTAGCCATCTTCATCCTCGCTGTCCACATCGTGAGACAGCACCTATACAAATAGTAAAACAAATTTGGCATCAAATCAATGATTACATGTTGTGAAGTAGGATTAGGAATTTATGGCTATTTATTTATACGTATCTAGAGAGTATGGTTTGATTTTGAAGCACATTCGTCTATGTACAGACCAATCTTGAAGAAAATAATGGCACAAACATATGTAGGTCATTCAAAATCAATTGTCAAGTCCCGGATAGGAATTATTAGCACGAACACTAACCCTAGTCGGATTACTAGCAGAAATCATTTGCACAGATGAAACAACTAATCACTTATCAGCTGTACCATTCAAACAATCAATACACTACATGGATCTAACGAAACTTACTCAGATTTCATGGATTGGGAGAACATAACCATATGATTTCTATTCCAAAAAGGGGGAGGTAGGAGTAACCGGTGAAACCCTATGATCTTTTTGACACATAAATGGGTATAGATGACTAACCGGCTGTTCGTTGTCGGCGGCATCCTCGCCGGAGTGGTCGTCGGAGTCGGTGTGGAACTCCACCTCCGACTTTGGAAGCTCGACGCCGTCGACGACGTCAGGGTGCAGCGATAACTCGCCGCCGGTGACGGCAACCTCTATATCCATATCCACGCTGTGATCGAGTGCTTTAGCAGCCCCGGCGTCGCCCACCCCTCTGATGGGGCACTTCGGCGGCATCCTCATAAAGTGATGGCTTTGAGGACTGAGAGCAGCGTCGGGGATGCAAGCGGAGAGAGAGGATTGTGTGTGTGTGGCGAGGATGGGGGTGCGACCGCTCGGGCACACCATTAATATGGAGTTGTGGGAGTTGTGGGAGAGAGGCAGGCGATGGTCAAACCGATGGCTCGCCTCCCAGTGAGCATGCGCACCGGACTGCTGGCATGCCTAACAAAGTTTCACACAGCTATTCGCATGCATCCCGATGACACTGCAGAGCGAGCACGCCTCCGTCAATTCACACACCTACACGGTGGACTACTCGCATGCGTCCTGTCAACTCACGCCTGCTTGCACGGCACACGGGTCACGCGGCAATAATAAAAGCATTATTATTATATTTCCTTGTTCATGATAATTGTCTTTTATTCATGCTATAATTGTGTTATCCGGAAATCGTAATACATGTGTGAATAATAGACACCAACATGTCCCTAGTAACCTCTAGTTGACTAGCTCGTTGATCAATAGATAGTCATGGTTTCCTGACTATGGACATTGGATGTCATTGATAACGAGATCACATCATTAGGAGAATGATGTGATGGACAAGACCCAATCCTAAACATAGCACAAGATCGTGTAGTTCGTTTGCTAGAGTTTTCCAATGTCAAGTATCCTTTCCTTAGACCATGAGATCGTGTAACTCCCGGATACCGTAGGAGTGCTTTGGGTGTACCAAACGTCACAACGTAACTGGGTGACCATAAAGGTATACTACGGGTATATCCGAAAGTGTCTGTTGGGTTGACACGGATCAAGACTGGGATTTGTCACTCCGTATGACGGAGAGGTATCACTGGGCCCACTCGGTAATGCATCATCATTATGAGCACATAGTGACCAAGTGTCTGGTCACGGGATCAGCATTACGGTACGAGTAAAGTGACTTGCCGGTAACGAGATTGAACGAGGTATTGGGATACCGACGATCGAATCTCAGGCAAGTAGCATACCGATTAACGAAGGGAATTGTATACGGGGTTGTTTGAATCCTCGACATCGTGGTTCATCCGATGAGATCATCGAGGAGCATGTCGGAGCCAACATGGGTATCCAGATCCCGCTGTTGGTTATTGACTGGAGAGCAATCTCGGTCATGTCTGCATGTCTCCCGAACCCGTAGGGTCTACACACTTAAGGTTCGGTGACGCTAGGGTTGAAGAGATATGTATATGCAGTAACCCGAATGTTGTTCGGAGTCCCAGATGAGATCCCGGACGTCACGAGGAGTTCTGGAATGGTCCGGAGGTAAAGAATAATATATAGGAAGTGCTATTTTGGCCAACGGGAAAGTTTCGGGGTCACCGGTATTGTACCGGGACCACCGGAAGGGTCCCGGGGGTCCACCGGGTGGGGCCACCCATCCCGGAGGGCCCCATGGGCCAAAGTGGGGAGGGGAACCAGCCCATAGTGCGCTAGTGCGCCCCCCTAGGCCCACCCCATGCGCCTAGGGTTGAAACCCTAGGGGTGGGGGGCGCCCCACCTTGCCTTGGGGGCTACTCCAGCCCTGGCCGCCGCCCCCCCTAGGGGGCCTATATAAAGGAGGGGAGGGAGGGGGCAGCCGCACCCCTGCATCCTTGGCGCCTCCCTCTCCCCTGCTACATCTCTCTCTCGTAGTACACGGCGAAGCTCTGCTGCTGTGATGCCCTGCATCCACCACCACGCCGTCGTGCTGGATCTTCATCGACCTCTCCTTCCCCCTTGCTGGATCAAGAAGGTGGAGACGTCATCCGCTCCGTACGTGTGTTGAACGCTGAGGTGCCGTCCGTTCGGCGCTTGGTCATCGGTGATTCGAATCACGGCGAGTACGACTCCGTCATCCACGTTCTAGTGAACGCTTCCGCTCGCGATCTACAAAGGTATGTAGATGCATCCGATCACTCGTTGCTAGATGAACTCATAGATGGATCTTGGTGAAACCGTAGGAAATTTTTTGTTTTCTGCAACGTTCCCCAACAGTGGCATCATGAGCTAGGTCTATGCGTAGTTCTTTATGCACGAGTAGAACACAATTTGTTGTGGGCGTTGATGTTGTCAACTTTCTTGCCGCTACTAGTCTTATTTTGCTTCAGCGGTATTGTGGGATGAAGCGGCCCGGACCAGCCTTACACGTACGCTTACGTGAGACCGGTTCCACCGAATACATGCACTAGTTGCATAAGGTGGCTGGCGGGTGTCTGTCTCTCCCACTTTACTTGGAGCGGATTCGATGAAAAGGGTCCTTATGAAGGGTAAATAGAAGTTGACAAATCACGTTGTGGCTTTCACGTAGGTAAGAAAACGTTCTTGCTAGAACCCTATTGCAGCCACGTAAAACTTGCAACAACAATTAGAGGACGTCTAACTTGTTTTTGCAGCAAGTGTTTTGTGATGTGATATGGCCAAAGTTGTGATGAATGATGAATGATCTATAGGTGATGTATGAGATGTTCATGCTATTGTAATAGGAATCACGACTTGCATGTCGATGAGTATGACAACCGGCAGGAGCCATAGGAGTTGTCTTTATTTTTTGTATGACCTGCGTGTCATTGAGAAACGCCATGTAAATTACTTTACTTTATTGCTAAACGCGTTAGCCATAGTAGTAGAAGTAATAGTTGGCGAGCAACTTCATGGAGACACGACGATGGAGATCATGATGATGGAGATCATGGTGTCATGCCGGTGACAAGATGATCATGGAGCCCCAAGATGGAGATCAAAGGAGCTATGTGATATTGTCCATATCATGTCACTTTTATTATTTGATTGCATGTGATGTTTATCATGTTTTTGCATCTTGTTTACTTAGAACGACGGTAGTAAATAAGATGATCCCTCATAATAATTTCAAGAAAGTGTTCCCCCTAACTGTGCACCGTTGCGACTGTTCATTGTTTCAAAGCACCACGTGATGATCAGGTGTGATAGATTCTAACATTCACATACAACGGGAGTAAGACAGATTTACACATGCAAAACACTTAGGTTGACTTGACGAGCCTAGCATGTACAGACATGGCCTCGGAACACAGAAGACCGAAAGGTCGAGCATGAGTCGTATAGAAGATACAATCAACATGAAGATGTTCACCGACGTTGACTAGTCCGTCTCACGTGATGATCGGACACGGCCTAGTTAACTCGGATCATGTTATACTTAGATGACTAGAAGAGGGATGTCTATCTAAGTGGGAGTTCATTAAATAATATGATTAGATGAACTTAATTATCATGAACTTAGTCTAAAATGTTTACAATATGTCTTGTAGATCAAATGGCCAACGTAGTCCTCAACTTCAACATGTTCCTAGAGAAAACCAAGCTGAAAGACGATGGCAGCAATTACACGGACTGGGTCCGGAACCTGAGGATCATCCTCATAGCTGCCAAGAAAGATTATGTCCTACAAGCACCACTGGGTGACGCACCTGTTCTCCCTGTAGAACAAGACGTTATGAACGCTTGGCAGGCACGTACCGATGACTACTCTCTCGTTCAGTGCGGCATGCTTTATAGCTTAGAGCCGGGACTCCAAAAACGTTTTGAGAGACACGGAGCATATGAGATGTTCGAAGAGCTGAAAATGGTTTTCCAAGCTCATGCCCGGGTCGAGAGATATCAAGTCTCCGACAAGTTCTTCAGCTGTAAGATGGAGGAAACAGTTCTGTCAGTGAGCACATACTCACTATGTCTGGGTTACATAACCGCTTGACTCAGCTGGGAGTTAATCTCCCGGATGACGCGGTCATTGACAGAATCCTTCAGTCGCTTCCACCGAGCTACAAGAGCTTTGTGATGAACTTCAATATGCAGGGGATGGAAAAGACCATTCCTGAAGTATTTGCTATGCTGAAATCAGCAGAGGTAGAAGTCAGAAAGGAACATCAAGTGTTGATGGTGAATAAAGCCACTAAGTTCAAGAAAGGCAAGGGTAAGAAAACCTTCAAGAAGGACGGCAAGGGAGTTGCCGCGCCTGGCAAGCAAGCTACCGGGAAGAAGCCAAAGAATGGACCCAAGCCCGAGACTGAGTGTTTTTATTGCAAGGAAAGTGGTCACTAGAAGCGGAACTGCCCCAAATACTTAGCGGACAAGAAGGCCGGCATCACAAAAGCAGGAGCTGCGGAATAAGCGGAGACTGGCGAAGGACAAGGTGACGATGCACGTCGGGAATGGTTCCAAGGTCGATGTGATCTCCGTCGTCACGCTGCCTCTTCATTTACCTACGGGATTAGTTTTGAACCTTAATAATTGTTATTTAGTGCCAAGTTTGAGCATGAACATTGTATCAGGATCTCGTTTGATACGAGATGGCTACTCATTTAAATCTGAGAATAATGGTTATTCTATTTATATGAGAGATATGTTTTATGGTCATGCTCCAATGGTGAATGGTTTATTCTTAATGAATCTCGAGCGTAATGTAAGGTTGATAATGATAGTCCCACATACTTGTGGCACTGCCGCCTTGGTCACATAGGTGTCAAACGCATGAAGAAGCTCCATGCAGATGGGCTTTTATAGTCTCTTGATTACGAATCATTTGACACGTGCGAACCATGCCTCATGGGTAAAATGACCAAGACTCCGTTCTCAGGAACAATGGAGCGGGCAACCAACTTATTGGAAATCATACATACTGATGTGTGCGGTCCAATGAGTGTTGAGGCTCGCGGTGGCTATCGCTATGTTCTCACCCTCACTGATGACTTGAGTAGATATGGGTATATCTATTTGATGAAACACAAGTCTGAGACCTTTGAAAAGTTCAAGGAATTTCAGAGTGAGGTTGAAAATCAACGTGACAGGAAAATCAAGTTCCTACGATCAGATCGTGGAGGAGAATACTTGAGTCACGAATTTGGCACACACTTAAGAAAATGTGGAATAGTTTCACAACTCATGCCGCCTGGAACACCTCAGCGTAATGGTGTGTCCGAACGTCGTAATCGCACTCTATTAGATATGGTGCGATCTATGATGTCTCTTACCGATTTACCGCTATCTATTTGGGGCTATGCTTTAGAGACTGCCGCATTCACTTTAAATAGGGCCCGTCGAAATCCGTTGAGACGACACCGTATGAATTATGGTTTGGGAAGAAACCTAAGCTGTCGTTTCTAAAAGTTTGGGGATGCGATGCTTATGTCAAGAAACTTCAACCTGAAAAGCTCGGACCCAAGTCGGAAAAATGCGTCTTCATAGGATACCCTAAAGAAACTATTGGGCATACGTTCTATCTCAGATCCGAAGGCAAGATCTTTGTTGCCAAGAATGGATCCTTTCTAGAGAAGGAGTTTCTCTCGAATGAAGTAAGTGGGAGGAAAGTAGAACTTGATGAAGTATTACCTCTTGAACCGGAAAAGGGCGCAACTCAACAAAATGTTCCTGAGGTTCCTGCACCGACTAGAGAGGAAGTTAATGATGATGATCAAGATACTTCTGATCAAGCTCCTACTGAAATTCGTAGGTCCACAAGGACACGTTCCACACCAGAGTGGTACAGCAACCCTGTCTTGGAAATCATGTTGTTAGACAACGGTGAACCTTCGAACTATGAAGAAGCGATGGCGGGCTCGGATTCCGACAAATGGCTAGAAGCCATGAAATCCGAGATAGGATCCATGTATGAAAACGAAGTATGGACTTTGACTGACTTGCCCGTTGAACGGCGAGCCATAGAAAATAAATGGATCTTTAAGAAGAAGACAGACGCAGATGGTAATGTGACCATCTATAAAGCTCGGCTTGTCGCTAAGGGTTATCGACAAGTTCAAGGGGTTGACTACGATGAGACTTTCTCACCGGTAGTGAAGCTAAAGTCCGTCCGAATCATGTTAGCAATTGCCGCATTCTACGATTATGAGATATGGCAAATGGACATCAAAACGGCATTCCTTAGTGGTTTCCTTAAGGAAGAATTGTATATGATGCAGCCGGAAGGTTTTGTCGATCCTAAGAATGCTAACAAAGTGTGCAAGCTCCAACGCTCAATTTATGGGCTGGTGCAAGCATCTCGGAGTTGGAACATTCACTTTGATGAGACGATCAAAGCGTTTGGGTTTACACAGACTTATGGAGAAGCCTGCGTTTACAAGAAAGTGAGTGGGAGCTCTGTAGCATTTCTCATATTATATGTAGATGACATACTTTCGATGGGAAATGATATAGAACTCTTGGACAACATTAAGGCCTACTTGAATAAGAGTTTTTCAATGAAGGACCTTGGAGAAGCTGCTTATATATTAGGCATCAAGATCTATAGAGATAGATCAAGACGCCTCATAGGTCTTTCACAAAGCACATACCTTGATAAGATATTGAAGAAGTTCAATATGGATCAGTCTAAGAAGGGGTTCTTGCCTGTGCTGCAAGGTGTGAAATTGAGCTCAGCTCAATGTCCTACCACGACAGAAGATATAGAAGAGATGAGTGTCATCCCCTATGCCTCAGCCATAGGTTCTATTATGTATGCCATGCTGTGTACCAGACCTGATGTAAACCTTGCCGTAAGTTTGGTAGGAAGGTACCAAAGTAATCCCGGCAAGGAACACTGGACAGCGGTCAAGAATATCCTGAAGTACCTGAAAAGGACTAAGGAAATGTTTCTCGTTTATGGGGCTGACGAAGAGCTCGTCGTAAAGGGTTACGTCGACGCTAGCTTCGACACAGATCTGGATGACTCTAAGTCACAAACCGGATACGTGGATATTTTGAATGGTGGGGCAGTAAGCTGGTGCAGTTGCAAGCAGAGCGTCGTGGCGGGATCTACATGTGAAGCGGAGTACATGGCAGCCTCGGAGGCAGCACATGAAGCAATTTGGGTGAAGGAGTTCATCACCGACCTCGGAGTCATACCCAATGCGTCGGGGCCAATCAAACTCTTCTGTGACAACACTGGAGCTATTGCACTTGCCAAGGAGCCCAGGTTTCACAAGAAGACCAGGCACATCAAGCGTCGCTTCAACTCCATTCGTGAAAATGTTCAAGATGGAGACATAGATATTTGTAAAGTGCATACGGACCTGAATGTAGCAGATCCGTTGACTAAACCTCTCCCTAGAGCAAAACATGATCAACACCAGAATTCCATGGGTGTTCGATTCATCACAATGTAACTAGATTATTGACTCTAGTGCAAGTGGGAGACTATTGGAAATATGCCCTAGAGGCAATAATAAAAGCATTATTATTATATTTCCTTGTTCATGATAATTGTCTTTTATTCATGCTATAATTGTGTTATCCGAAAATCGTAATACATGTGTGAATAATAGACACCAACATGTCCCTAGTAAGCCTCTAGTTGACTAGCTCGTTGATCAAGAGATAGTCATGGTTTCCTGACTATGGACATTGGATGTCATTGATAACGAGATGACATCATTAGGAGAATGATGTGATGGACAAGACCCAATCCTAAACATAGCACAAGATCGTGTAGTTCGTTTGCTAGAGTTTTCCAATGTCAAGTATCCTTTCCTTAGACCATGAGATCGTGTAACTCCCGGATACCGTAGGAGTGCTTTGGGTGTCCCAAACATCACAACGTAACTGGGTGACCATAAAGGTATACTACGGGTATCTCCGAAAGTGTCTGTTGGGTTGACACGATCAAGACTGGGATTTGTCACTCCGTATGACGGAGAGGTATCACTGGGCCCACTCGGTAATGCATCATCATTATGAGCTCATAGTGACCAAGTGTCTGGTCACGGGATCATGCATTACGGTACGAGTAAAGTGACTTGCCGGTAACGAGATTGAACGAGGTATTGGGATACCGACGATCGAATCTCGGGCAAGTAGCATACCGATTGACGAAGGGAATTGTATACGGGGTTGTTTGAATCCTCGACATCGTGGTTCATCCGATGAGATCATCGAGGAGCATGTGGGAGCCAACATGGGTATCCAGATCCCGCTGTTGGTTATTGACCGGAGAGCAATCTCGGTCATGTCTGCATGTCTCCCGAACCCGTAGGGTCTACACACTTAAGGTTCGGTGACGCTAGGGTTGAAGAGATATGTATATGTAGTAACCTGAATGTTGTTCGGAGTCCCGGATGAGATCCCGGACATCACAAGGAGTTCCGTAATGGTCCGGAGGTGAAGAATAATATATAGAAAGTGCTATTTTGGCCGACGGGAAAGTTTCGGGGTCACCGGTATTGTACCGGGACCACCGGAAGGGTCCCGGGGGTCCACCCATCCCGGAGGGCCCCATGGGCCAAAGTGGGGAGGGGAACCAGCCCATAGTGGGCTGGTGTGCCCCCCTAGGCCCACCCCATGCGCCTAGGGTTGAAACCCTAGGGGTGGGGGGGGGCCCCACCTTGCCTTGGGGGCTACTCCAGTCCTGGCCGCCGCCCCCCTAGGAGATCCCATCTCCTAGGGCTGACGCCCCCCCTTGGGGGCCTATATAAAGGAGGGGAGGGAGGGGGCAGCCGCACCCCTGTATCCTTGGTGCCTCCCTCTCCGCTGCTACATCTCTCTCTCGTATTACACGACGAAGCCCTGCTGCTGTGACGCCCTGCATCCACCACCACGCCGTCGTGCTGGATCTTCATCAACCTCTCCTTCCCCCTTGCTGGATCAAGAAGGAGGAGACGTCATCCGCTCCGTACGTGTGTTGAAAGTGGAGGTGCCGTCCGTTCGGCGCTTGGTCATCGGTGATTTGAATCACGGCGAGTACGACTCCGTCATCCACGTTCTAGTGAACGCTTTTGCTCGCGATCTACAAAGGTATGTAGATGCATCCGATCACTCGTTGCTAGATGAACTCATAGATGGATCTTGGTGAAACCGTAGGAAAATTTTTGTTTTCTGCAACGTTCCCCAACATGCATTGGTTGTCTTTGGGGACTAGCTACTTGCGTAATTATTGGCGAGCTATCCCATCTCTGGGGTCGCATGGATGACCATCACTTTGACCAACAATTAGAGAGAGGTTGTACGACCAAGGTGGATTATTCTTGGTCCGTTTTACGACCCATCTTGGTGAGATATGCCTCTCTGGCCCGCCGACTGAAAGTGTGTGTGTGTGTGGGGGGGGGGTTTGCTACTTCGCACTTTGCTAGGTGAACCTCGGTTGGGGGGGCATGCATTCATAGCTTAGGATTCCCTTTGTGGCGACACGAGGGGGGCTGCTAGCTACTTCACACTTTGCTAGGTGAACCTCGGTTGGAGGGGAGGGGCATGCATTCATAGCTTAGAATTCCCTTCGTGCCGACACGAGGGAGGGGGCTGCTAGCTACTTCACACTTTGTTAGGTGAACCTCGGTTGGGGGGGCATGCATTCATAGCTTAGAATTCCCTTCGTGCCGACACGAAGGAGGGGGCTGCTAGCTACTTCGTACTTTGTTAGGTGAACCTCGGTTGGGGGGGGGGGGTGTCGGTGTCAAAACTGGCGGATCTCGGGTAGGGGGTCCCAAACTGTGCGTCTAAGGCGGATGGTAATAGGAGGCAGGGAACACGATGTTTTACCCAGGTTCGGGCCCTCTTGATGGAGGTAAAACCCTACGTCCTGCTTGATTAATATTGATGATATGGGTAGTACAAGAGTAGACTACCACGAGATCAGAGAGGCTAAACCCTAGAAGCTAGCCTATGGTATGATTGTATGTTGTCCTACAGACTAAAACCCTCCGGTTCATATAGACACCGGAGGGGGCTAGGGTTACACAAGGTCGGTTACAAAGGAGGAGATATACACATCCGTATTGCCTAGCTTGCCTTCCACGCCAAGTAGAGTCCCATCTGGACACGAGACGAAGTCTTCAATCTTGTACCTTCATAGTCCAACAGTCCGACCAAAGGATATAATCCAGCTATCTGGAGACCCCCTAATCCAGGACTCCCTCAGTAGCCCCCGAACCAGGCTTCAATGGCGATGAGTCCGACGTGCAGTGTTGTCTTCGGCATTGCAAGGCGGGTTCTTCTCCAATCTTCAAGTGTTCGCAAGCAGTGTCTAGCTTCATAAATGTTGAACCTCTTGGCTTATGTGCCCAATAAGGGCTTTCTCCCATGCGTCGAATGAATACGAGGCGCCAGAGCATTTTTACATTCGCCCCCTAGCCAGATAAATAAATTGTCTATTAAAGGGATGGGGATTCTTAGATCTAATCCATACCATCCTCCCATAGCGAGAATCCATCAGAGCGCGTTTTGGAAAGATCCATTCCAGCATGGCCGACCTCTGCAGCTCCTCCTCCCGCCCCCGTAACCCTAAGCCCGGTGATTGGGAGAGGTGTTCAGTTCCGCACGGTCGATTAGTCGAACTGCATACTAAGGGATTTCTCCATCCGGCATATATGGTGCCCGTTCGAGCCGGGCTTGCCACCTACAATGGCGGGGAGCAAGCGGAGAGCTTTCCCTGTCCCTCCATGCAGGAACGGGTTTGCCTTGTTCCTTATTTACTAAGGGGACTCGGATTTCCAATTCATCCATTTCTCCGCGGGCTCCTAGAGTTCTACGGCCTCCAATTACACAATCTGACCCCTGCCTCCATTCTACATATCGCCGGCTATGTTGCTCTCCGCGAGTTGTTCCTAGGCTGCGAGGCTCACTTCAAGCTGTGGAAAAGGCTATTTTGCCTCGTCCCTCGCATACAGAGGAGATCACTTTATCAAGTGGGCGGAGCCGAAATATGGCGCATCGCCGATACCGGATACCTATCCGGTACCCCGAAGAAGTCGTCCGAAGACTGGCCTTTAGAATGGTTTTATATGGAGGACGTTCCCCTTCCGGACCCTGTTCGGCGGGGTTTTCCTGAGTTCAACAATGCTCCTCTGAAGAAGCGCCGAAGTTGGTGCCCATGGAGCCCCCAGGCGGAAGACAACGGAGAAGTCCTCTATCTGATGAACCGGATCAAAGCACTGGCTCAATCAGGATTGACAATAATCGAAGTTATGTCGATTTGCATAATGCGGGGAGTGCAGCCACTCCAATATTGTGGGCACCCCTTGTGGTGTTATAACGGGGCGGATGACGCCACCCGCTGCGGGCGTAAGGGTCCGGACAATGCTGCCGCTCTAGCGAAAATTCTGTCCGAACTGTTCAAGGGTGAGGAAGAGGAGTTCACCCGCATCAAGTCACGGGATGGATTCTCCATGTACAATCCTCCAAGCTGGGTAAGTTATATCTCCCTGCTCCCATTTTTCCCGCATTCTTTGTCGTAAGTATTCACCTTGCCACTTTGTGGCAGGAACTGCGAAAAGCCATAAAGGAGGTCAGCAGCCCTTCTCCACAACTAGAGGACCCTGACCGGGCCCTCGACTCCGGACTTGAAGAGGATTCGGTTATATCTGTGGAGCTGATAGACCGACAGTTCTATCAGTGAAGCTGCGACGATGCCATGGTGGCCATTACGGCCGACTATCCTGGACTGGTCCCTGCATCGCAAGTAAGGAAAACCAAAAATCCCAACTCCAAAACTAGGATCCCCTTTTAGGCACTTCACCCACCATATACACATGGCATCTTTTACAGGGAAGGCATTCGCGACACCCTGCCGAACCCGAAGCAATTTGCCAACAAGAGGCACCGAGGCCGGGTAGGCCAAAAAGGAAGGCGGTCAGGATGGAGACGCCGGTGCAAAGGTATAAGAAAAACCCCGCCCCGTGGCTATCGCTTTCTTGAAATGTAATGACGCCCGTGTTTCTTTAACAGAAAAAACGCTCGCCGGAATATGTCCGGCGATGTTGCCAATCACGCTTCCACCAGTAGGGCGCCAGGACCGGACATGGAGGTAGAAGCCGATATGGGGCAGGCGCCGGATAATCCCCCTATAGAGGATGCAGATAGATTATCCGCTACAAACTCAGAAGTGGAAAGCGCCATGAATCATAAGCACCGCCAGGCCGTACTCCGTGACACTTGTTTCTCACCAGAGGCGTTTGACGCCTTCAATTCTGGAGAGGCGTACCTTCGTGCTGCTCAAGATGGTCTAGCTAGAGCCACGAATCAGTATGTAAAGGATGTACGGTGAGTAAATCTGACGATTTATATGTATCAGTAGCCCTTGAGACTTGAAATAGTTAGCAGAACTGATTTAAGGATCATCTTTATTGTGCAAGTTCTTACAGAGAAGAATACTAGGCTGTCACAGGAGCTAGAGGAATGCAAGACCCAACTACGGGCTGTTGTGGCCGCCTTGCAGGAACCGAAAAACTCACCTGCTGGTAACACTTACTTTAAAGAATGATGGTTACCATATAACATGCGGCATGGCTGCAGATCTAACAACAGATGTTGCAGATGAATCCGGAGAGAAACCGGAAGACCAACATGTTATGTGACAGCTAGAGGCTGGCAAACGCATGCTGACTGAGGTTAGGCGGGAGAAAAACAATCTCCAAGATGCCAATATTAAGCTGAACGTGGAACTAAAAAACGTTCAGGGCCACCTTGCAGACTCCGAGAAGGAGAATAAGCGGCTTCAGCGCGGCATTTTCAGTAAGCTCTTGAACGAATCCTTTTAAAGGAGTTCGGCGAAGAAGCCGACTAACAGCGTTATGTCTGTAGGTATGCTGACAGGTCGTCCCGCGGAGGAAATGCCCGGGTCTGCGGGTGATCGTCTGGCCGAGCTGTCACATCTGCACGAACAAGTTCGACAGGTGATGCGGGGTGTTGTCCAGGCCTTGTGGCCGTCCGTCTCCCTGCCAGAGGGCGTTGCCGAGCTTGCGGAGAAGCTCAAGGGAGCACGACAGCGCTTCCGATTATGGAAGATATCAGCCTACCGACAGGGTGCCAGAGAAACCTGGGCCATGGTGAAGACGCGGTATACTAAGGCAGACCCAAATCACATGGCCGAGGTCGGACCTGTGGGGCCTGACGGAAAAGACATCCCCGTTAGCTTAGTTTATGGGCAAGTAGAATTAGCCGCAAAGTATTCTCAACAGGATTGTTAGCTAGACCACCTGTTGGATGGTATAGAAGAGGAATTTAGTCAGTCTGCATGACTATGTAATTAAAGTGACATGTATAATGCCTTCTAGCCGGATTGTAGATCATTTGTCGTTGCGGACCTTTTCGCTTCAACCTCCGGGCCCAATAGTCCGGAGTGTATCTGAATACCCGCTCAGTTATATAAGAACCGGGGTATGCGTGGAGACCAGGCGTAGGGGTCATTAGTGCTTTATCAGACAAGTGCCCAACTAGTTATGTTATATTACATGGGTAGTAAGAAACATCTTCCAGGGAGAATAGTTCCGTTAAGGGTTCCTTTCCCTCGGTAAGCATGCCCTAAAGTGCACGTCCGGACTGCGATAGGAAACGCAGGAAAAACATCTGTGGGCAGATATGGACAATAAAAAAATCATCTTTTGTTCACCGACCGAATATTCCTTAAGAACGCTAGCTTTCGGCTTCACCCAGTCTGAGGTACACATCCGGCTGACCCGGCAGTAACAATCACAAAGGTGCTCCCCTTATGCCCTTGCCGAATTAACGGGAACTTAGGGCATAAATAGAAGAGCCAAGCAACCCAGCTTGGCATAAAACTTAAGTCATATCGATGCATATAATGGTGAAAAAAGGTACATGCGGAAGTATAACACATGTGTGGGGCATGACACCCAGATAAATAATTTAAGCTTCTGTGAAAGAAGCCCCCAGGTATGAAGAGTGCGGCTAGCGCATCTGTAATGTGCAAGAGAGGCACAAGGTGACCCTTGAAGGCCTAGGGAAATAATAAAAGAAAGAAAGAAAGAGAAACAAGAGAGATAATGTATATGCAGAAAATGGACAAAGGGAGGGGACTAACATAGAGTCCGGTGCTAGGCGTAGAATCTTCGAAGCTTGGCCGCGTTCCATGGGTTCGGCTCGAGTCGACTAGTCGATGCATCCCACAGTCGGTACGCTCCACCGATCAGAACTTGGTCAATAATGAAGGGACCTTCCCATTTGGGCTCAAGCTTGTTCTTTTTCTTATCCGGCAGGCGTAGAACTAGTTCGCCAACGTTATAAGTTTTGGCCCGTACTTCTGTGCTTTGGTATCTGCGAGCCTGTTGCTGATAAAATGCGGAACGGGCTTTGGCTACGTCGCGCTCCTCCTCCAGGTTGTCCAAACTGTCCTGCCGATCGAGCTCGGCTTCTCTTTCTTCGTACATGCGCACTCGAGGTGAGTCATGAATTATGTCACAGGGCAAGACTGCCTCTGCGCCGTACACCATAAAGAAGGGTGTATATCCGGTACTACGATTCAGCGTGGTCCGCAGCCCCCAGAGTACGGAGTCGAGCTCCTCTACCCAGTGCGTGTTAGACTCCGTTAAGGAGCACACTAATCTGGGGTTAATGCCGCTCACTATAAGAGCATTTGCTCGCTCGACTTGACCGTTGGTTTGTGGGTGATAGACTGAAGCATAATCGAGCTTGATGCCCATTTTGCTGCACTAGAGTTTTACCTCGTCGGCCGTGAATTTCGTTCCATTATCAGTGATGATGCTTTGGGGGACGCCATAACGGTGTACAACCCGGGATATGAAGTCTATCACCGGTCCGGATTCGGCTATTGGGGGGGACCGCGTCACGTTTTGCACCGATGCGGTCGAGGATATCCGCCGCCTGATTGTTTTCCCGAGCCACATGGTGAAATTTGAGCCCCTCGAACCGAGCTGACATTTTTAGGATGGCATTTCGATAGGAAGCCATTTTCGGATCCTTGGTGTCAAAGTCTCCATTTATTTGGGATATTGCGAGGTTTGAATCCCCACGCACCTCCAGGCGTTGAGTGCCCATGGAGACTGCCATCCGAAGACCATGCAACAGAGCTTTGTATTCAGCTGCATTGTTGGAGTCTGTATACAATATTTGCAATACGTACTGAATGGTATCTCCGGTTGGGGACGTCAGGACGACGCCAGCCCCTAGACCAGCCAGCATTTCGAACCATCGAAATGCATGATCCAATTGGAGTATGCGCAGTACTCTTTAGGGAGTTCGGCCTCCGTCCATTCGGCGACAAAGTCGGCCAATACTTCCGACTTAATGGCTCGTCAAGGTTTGTATGTTATGTCGAATGGGAGGAGCTCAATGGCCCATTTGGCAATCCAGCCCATAGCGTTGCGGTTGTTTATAATATCATTAAGTGGCACTTCTGAGGCTACTGTAATTGAACACGCTTGAAAGTAGTGTCGCAGCTTCCGCGATGCCATGAATACCGCATATTCTATCTTTTGGTAATGCGGGTACCGTGATTTGCATGGAGTGAGGATAGTGGATACATAGTATACCGGCTTCTGAAGAGGGAATTTATTTCTGTCCGCTTCCCGTTCGACAACGAGCACCGTGCTTACAACTTGATGAGTTGCCGCAATGTACAACAGCATTGGTTCGCCGATGTTTGGCGCGGCCCGGATTCGGTTGGTTGCCAAGATGGCCTTTATTTCTTCCAATCCGGCTGTGGCCGCGTCCGTCCACTCGAAGTGTTTGGTGCACCGAAGGAGGAGATAACGGGGTAAAGCCTTTTCTCCTAAGCGGGAGATAAAGCGGCTTAGAGCCTCCACGCATCCAGTTAACTTCTTGATTTGTTTGAGCTCTGTTGGGGTAGCCAACTATGACACAGATCGGATTTTGGCCGGATTAGCTATAGTACCTCTACTGGAGACAATGAAACCCAGGAGCTTTCTGGCTGGTACGCCGAAAACGCATTTTTCCGGATTGAGCTTGATGTCGTATGTTCGGAGGTTGTCGAATGTGAGCCTTAAGTCGTCTATCAAAGAGTCGACGTGTTTGGTTTTGACAACCACATCGTCTACGTATGCCTCTACTGTTTTGCCGATTTGTTTCTCCAGACATGTCTGAATCATGCGCTGATATGTTGCGTCGGCATTTTTGAGCCCAAAAGGCATTGTGTTAAAACAGAAGGGACCGTATGGTGTGATGAATGCCGTTGCGGCTTGGTCGGACTCTGCCATCTTGATTTTGTGGTAACCATAGTATGCGTCGAGGAAACACAATGACTCATGTCCTACGGTAGCATCAATGATTTGATCGATGCGTGGGAGGGGGAAGTGATCCTTTGGGCAAGCTTTATTGAGGTCTTTGAAATCGACACAAAGGCGCCAGGATTTGTCCTTCTTTGGTACCATCACCAGGTTTGCTAGCCAGTCCGGGTGTTTTATTTCTCTGATGAATCCGGCCTCCAATAACATGGCTAGTTCCTCTCCCATGGCCTGTCTCTTAGGTTCGGAGAAACGCCGAAGTGCTTGCTTGATCGGTTTGAATCCCTTTAGGATATTGAGGCTATGCTCGGCCAGCCTGTGTGGGATTCCTGGCATGTTTGAGGGATGCCAGGCGAATATGTCCCAGTTCTCACGCAGGAACTCTCGTAGTGCGGCGTCCACAGCGGGGTTTAACTGTGCCCCGATCGAGGCTGTTTTTGTAGGGTCCGTTGGGTGGACTTGGAATTTGACTATTTCATCCGCTGGTTTAAAAGAGGTGGACTTGGATCTCTTGTCGAGTATCACGTCGTCCATCTCCACTGTGGAGCGTAGCGTGGTTAATTCCTCGGCCAAGAGGGCTTCGGATAATGCCTCGAGGGCCAGTGCGGCTGTTTTGTTTTCGGCGCGGGGTGCTATGTCCAGATCGCTGGCGAGAGTGATAATTCCATTGGGCCCAGGCATTTTGAGCTTCATGTACCCATAATGGGGTACGGCTTGGAAGATTGTGAACGCCTCCCGTCCTAAAAGAGCGTGATAACCGTTGCTGAACTGGGCCACTTGGAGTGTAATTTCTTCGGACCTGTAATTATTCGGCGTGCCGAATACCACATCTAGTGTGATTTTCCTAGCACAACATGCTTCCCGACTGGGAATGATTCATCTAAAGGTTGTGCTACTTTTCTCAATGCGGTTCCAGTCTACTTCCATCTTTTGAAGAGTTTCCTCATAGATGAGGTTTAATCCGCTACCGCCGTCCATGAGTACTTTGGTGAGTCGAAAGCCGTCCACGATTGGACTGAGGACCAGTGCGGCTGGTGCTCGGGCTGTTCAGAATTTAGGTTCGTCACTGGCATTGAAGGTAATAGCCGTGTCACTCCATGGATTTATTGCTGCTACGTGGCAGATTTCGGCCATGCTGCGGAGTGTTCGCTTGCGCCTATTATTTGATGCGAAGGTCTCAAAGACTGTTAACACCGTATTGTTATCCACGGGATGGTGCTCTATGGTATTTGGGAGAAGAAGATCCTCACCACTTTTGGCCACCTGTCGGAGTATCCAACATGCTCTAAGGCTGTGCGTTGGTACTGTATCCGCTGTACTATGAATTTTGCAAGGTCCGTTGAGCCATCCCTCCAGTATGGTTCCATGCCCTGTAGAGGGTTTTTGCTTTTTGGTAGTTGACTCGGGTGTATTGTGATAATGCACCCTTTTATTTCGGACTAGGTTTGTATTCAGGGCCGGATTATCCCAAAAGTTTGTTTCAGTTTTCCAGGCACTTTCCATCGCACAGTACTTTCGTACTATGGACGCCAAGTCAGCGAAGCGTGTTATCTCACGACGATTTATGGCATTAAGGATTCCCTTGTCCGTGCAATTATTGCAGAAAAATAGGATTGCGTCTTCCTCGCGACAGTCCTTAACCTTGTCCATCGCAAGGAGGAATCTGGCCCAATAGTGATGTACTGTTTCCTGGGGCTCTTGCCTGATGTGGGAAAGATCGCTTATGTTTGGGTGGGTGGGTGGAATTGAATCCGAACACTTACTTAATCTGGGATCCAGGGGCCGAGGAGTTTCCCATTTTGGAAGTTCCGGTTCAGGGGTGTTACCCGATAATCCTGGCCCGCCGCCTGACTCTAAGTTCAGGGATTGGATGTTGTCCTCCCGTGAATGGGCATCCGGCTCGGAGAGCTGGGGAATCCGTACATAGTTGGTCCTCAACATAGAGGAAAGGTCGTCACATTGTTCCTCCACCACTGCAATATGATGGGTGACCGGTGGAGAGTTAATCTCCCTTTGATCGGGTTTAAGCCCAATCTGATCATAGTCCGTAGTGACTCCCAAGGCGGCGATGCGATCCAAGAGCTCGTTTAAGGAGGCGAGCTCCATTGGATCCATCTGTTTGGCAGTGCTGATATGACGTGGATGCTATTTTCGATGACCCGAGAAGTCATCGTCGGCGCGGCGGCCGAACAGGCGGTCATGATGAAACCGCCTAGCCAGAGAGTTTAGCCGACAGCCGAAGCTCCCCCAATAGTAGTACCGTCTTTAAAGACGAGACGAGACATCCTTCCTTCTGGCGACGGCACAGAGGAACTCTCAATGAAAGCACCAATGTCGGTGTCAAAACCGGCGGATCTCGGGTAGGGGGTCCCGAACTGTGCGTCTAAGGTGGATGGTAATAGGAGGCAGGGAACACGATGTTTTACCCAGGTTCGGGCCCTCTTGATGGAGGTAAAACCCTACGTCCTGCTTGATTAATATTGATGATATGGGTAGTACAAGAGTAGATCTACCACGAGATCAGAGAGGCTAAACCCTAGAAGCTAGCCTATGGTATGATTGTATGTTGTCCTACGGACTAAAACCCTCCGGTTTATATAGACAACGGAGGGGGCCAGGGTTACACAAGGTCGATTACAAAGGAGGAGATATACATATCCGTATTGCCTAGCTTGCACTGGTAGAAAAAGGGCATGTTGTCCCGGTTCATAAGGGCCTTTTGTCCCGGTTCCTGAACCGGGACTAAAGTGTCGGTACTAATGCCCTGTCCCTTTAGTCCCGGTTCAATCCAGAACCAGGACTGGTGGGCCTCCACGTGGCCCGTGCGCGGAGCCCAGGCAGGAGACCCTTTGGTCCTGGTTGGTGGCACCAACCGGGACCAATAGGCATCCACGCGTCAACATTTCTATGGCTGGGGTTTTTTTTGAAGGGAGGAGTTTGGGGGTTTTGGGGGGGTTAATTTAGGTGTTTCATATATTGTGTTAGCTAGCTATAATTAATAGAGAGAAGTGTCCTCTCTTATGTCCGTGCTTGGTCGACGCTACGTACTATACATACGTATAGAGAGGACTAGAGACGCTAGCTAGCTAGTAAGCAAACGAAGGAAATAGAAGATCGTCATGAACATATATGCATACAGACAGAAGTGATATCGACCACCTCTCCTTCTCCGAGAGATTGGTCGAACAACAAGTTCTCGTATATCTATCCGACACTACCGGCTACATATATACAATAATTATCTCTTACAAATATAATCATACGGACTCATGGTCCACATAGTATTCTCCGTCTTGAGTGATCACGTGGTCAAGAAAGTATGCCACCAATTTCTCTTGAATTGCTCGCATGCGAGCTGGTGCTAGGAGTTCATCCCGCTTCCGAAACATCTAATTTGAAGAAGGGGGTCAATACATATATATACGAATGGAATTAAACTCAACACAAATGATGGTAATAAAATAAAATTGTGAATGTTGTTATTTATGTACTTCATATTGTTCGTCAGTGTAGCCCCTCTCACAGGTCGTGTGGCGGATGGACTCGCAAATGTAGTATCCACAGAAATCATTCCCTTGTTCCTGCCACAACCACTTTACAAGAAATATAGGTCAATCAAACTGATAAGCAAGAATGCCAAATCAATAGGAGATGCGCGGAACATGCTACTACTATAGTACTTACTTTCGGGTGTCTAAATTGCAGCTTCTTCGGGAGTCCTGGAGCTTTTTTGGAGAATTTTTTCCAAACCCTGCCAGACAAAGAAAACAATTACTTGATATATCAGGAAATGAACAAAGTTGCTGATATGGTGGATAATGATCGATTTGACTTACTTCTCGAGCATTTGAGTCATGTCCGCATATTCCTGGGGATCTTTTCGTCTTGAGTCTAAGACAGTTACTAGTCCCTGCTCAAGCTTAATCTCTAGGAGAATATAGTGGTAACTGCACAAGCATGCATAACTCATCAATTACATTACTATAACCTTGACTAATATATAAGGGAAACCGAATACGCACAAGACAGTAAACACTCACTTGAAGTTGTAAGGAAAGAGTATTATATCTTTGTTTTCATTTATTTCCAACGATCGTAGCAAGTTGGCCTCGATAGCTGCGCCATGAAATTTAACCTGAGTTGCATCTATGAGATATGTGTTAATGAACCCAATATCACCGACTTGTCTTTTCTTCAATTCGGCGATCTTCAATCTGCATAATATAGTGAGGATGATTATAAATACATGCAATGAAAGAGCTGAGCTATATAGAGAGACTTAATGACAGAAGTAGTACTACTTACAGATAGTAGCAGGTGACCGTTGTTTTATCGAGGGCCAATTGATTGAAAAATTGAAAGAACTCCTCAAATGGAACATGCAACAGTTCAATTCCAACGAGGTCATGCTCCTTTTTAACTCTCACATACAAAGTACTCCTCCCCCGAGAGTCTCTGCGGATTTTCAAGTACCAATCATGCAATCTTCGCATCATCGTTGATAGAGATCTTTCATCTTTGACGAGAGGCTTCCCGTACTTGTATCTTTGTATCTGCACCTCCATGGGTTCATAATGTACATCGTCGGGCAGGTAATCGCCAAGATTGCTATAACTGGGCACCATCCTCGGATCATTAGCGATGTTGTCGCTAGGCACCTTGAGCGGGGGGCACGATTGCTTCACTTGTTCACCGAGCTGGGCAATTTGTTTCCCAGCTCATCGTTCTTTCAGCCTTTGATCACTGACAGTACTTCCCGACCGCTCCGCTTCGACAAATTCCTTTCCAATAATGCGCTCATAGTTTCCTTTCCGCGGAGACTTGGGTGGTTTTGTCAGGGCAGCCAGAGTGCGCTTCACTTTCACCGGATCTACCTTCTCCTCCGGAGGTGGATGTTTCTTTGCTTTCACCCCTTCAAAGAAGTTCCTCACTTCTTCTCGCGCGATCTCGGCGTTCTCCTCCGGGGTCCTCTCGTATTGTAACTTCTCTGGAGTCTTCAGAGAAGGACCAAATCTGTATGTCCTCCCGCCTCTGGCTGTACTGCTAGACGCCGGCAAAGCAGACGGAGTGGTTGTCTTCTTTACTTGCTTACGACGTGGAGGAGAAGGACTATGACGCGCCGGAGCAGTGGCAGGTCTCTTCCGCCCTTGCTGATGAGGCGGAGAAGGAGGAGGCTGGCTGCTCGGGCGCGTCGGCGCAGGCGGAGAAGGAGGCGGAGTGCCGCCACGCGCCGGAGAAGGAGCCGGTCGAGTGCCCTGATCGTCACTCGCCGGAGGAGGAGGCAGTGGAGGAGGCGGAGTGCCCTGACTCGCCGGAGGAGGAGGCAGTGGAGGAGGCGAAGTGCCCTGACTTGCCGGAGGAGGAGGAGGAGGAGGCGGAGGCGTCCAATTTGGAAGGTTGATGAGCTCCTTCCGCCATAGGCATGGAGTCTTCAGAGCAGACCCCAGCCTAGTCTCCCCTTCACCGGTAGGGTGGTCAAGCTGGAGGTCCTCAAATCCCTCCGTTATTTCATCCACCATCACCCTAGCATATCCTTCTAGAATCGGCCGGCAGTGAAAAGTTGCGCCGGGTTCAGTAGGATAAACAGAGCCAACAGCCGCCTTGACCTTCAAATTCATCCATTGCGTCATAAGGTGGCAATTTTGAGACTCCGTGATAGCATCCACGGGATAGCTGGCAGGAGCCATCAAGGCATGCTCCGGCTGAAGCAGCTCGGTGGAAGCCACTCTTCTTCTCCGCTGAGATGGTGGGGTAGCTTCGGGGGAAGCTTCGGCAGTACGTTTGCTGCGATTTGCTTCTCGTTCCTCTATCGCTTGTACCCTTGCTTGCAGCGCCTGCATTTGGGTCTGCTGTAATTTTTTCATCCTCTCCTAGGATTTGTAACCGCCTGTGTCTGGAAACCCAACCTTCCACGGAATGGAGCCTGGCGTGCCTCGTGTCCGTCCAGGGTGCTTAGGATTCCTGAGGGCCATTGTGAGCTCGTCGTTCTCTCTATCTAGAAAGAACGTCCCTTGCTGCGCTGCTTTGATATACTGCTGAAGCTTCCTGACTGGTATGTCCATTTGATCGTTCGTACAAATGCACTTCCCTGTTACAGGGTCCAAGGTTCCGCCAACCCCGAAGAACCAAGTCCGGCAACAGTCTGGCCAGTTAATTGTCTCTGGTTCGATCCCTTTATCAACCAGATCATTCTCAGTCTTGGCCCACTTAGGCCGGGCTACGAGGTAGCCACCTGACCCCGTGCGATGGTGATGCTTCTTCTTCACAGCATTTTGCTTGTTTGTCGCCGACATCTTCTTACTCTTTTCCGATGTCTTGTGGACCACAAATGCGGGCCAGTGATCTCTGATCTTCTCATATCTGCCCTTGAATTCTGGTGTCTCTTTATTTTCGACAAACTTATTCAGCTCTTTCTTCCACCTCCTGAATAGTTTTGCCATCCTCTTAAGAGCAAAAGACTTGATTAATTTCTCTTTAACTGGCTTCTCTGGATCATCCTCTGGCGGTAGGGTAAAATTTGACTTCAGCTCAGTCCAAAGATCATTTTTCTACATATCATTGACATAAGACACCTCAGGGTCTTCTGTAGCCGTCTTTAACCATTGCTGGATGCTGATCGGGATCTTGTCCCTAACCAAAACCCCGCACTGAGCAACAAATGCGCTCTTTGTCTAGAGGGGTTCAATCGGTTGGCCGTCGGGCGCGATTGCTATGATCTCAAACTTTTCATCTGAACTCAACTTTTTCTTCGGGCCTCGTCTCTTTACCAAAGTTGTGCTCGATCCGGAGGGCTAGAAAAAAGAACAAAGACTTAATTAATATGTGTACATACCAAAACAATGAATGCATCAATTAGCTAGTCAGCAGAAGCTTAACTAATATATATATAACTGACCGGACTCGGTTCGGTCACCGGAGACATCATCACGGTCTCCTTCTTGCACCGGCATTGGGTCACCGGAGCCGTCCTCACGGCCTCCTTCTTGCACCGGCGTTAGGTCACCGGAGCCATCATAATCATAGCCAGCTGCTTCCAGACCATCGGTGCCATTGAGAAACAACGAGGCGACGGCATCACTTCCTCGTGCGATTATGTCCCCCAACAACTCTTCTTGTACTTCGTCTCGGGCGGTGTCCATAGTTTCTACAAATAATGACAACATGGCAATTATTATTCAAACATGACAGATGGATATATTAGTGGCAAACGTAGAACTAATATTAATTAGTGGCCTCGACGCTGCTTCTCTAGGGTTTGGGGTGGCCTCGACGCTGCTTCTCTGGGGTTTGGGGTGGCCTCGACAATGCTTCAAGGATAAAAAAAGAAGAGGAAGAAGAAAAAAAAGAGGAGAAGAAAGAATAGAGGAGTAAGAACTCCTCTATTCTTTCTTCTCCTCTTTTTTTCTTCTTCTTCCTCTTTTTTTATCGGGAATGAGGGTCGTCGAGGGTCACCGAGCGGTAGAGGAAACCCTAAATAGAAAGTATCGTGGGTGTGAGATACATGTGGCCGTCGGTGTCGGACACTACATCCACGTCCCACAAGTGATGTGGGCGTCGAAGCCCGCGCCACTTGTGGGACGTGGATGTAGTGTCCGACACTGACGGCCACATGTATCTCACACCGACGATACTTTCTATTTAGGGTTTCCTCTACCGCTCGGCGACCCTGACCCTCGAAGACCCTTGTTCCCGATAAAATAAAGAGGAAGAAGAAGAAAAAAAAGAGAAGAAGAGGAAGAAAAAAAAGAGAAGATGGGTGTGAGATACATGTGGCCGTCGGTGTCGGACACTACATCCACGTCCCATAAGTGATGTGGGCGTCGAAGCCCGCGCCACTTGTGGGACGTGGATGTAGTGTCCGACACCGACGGTACATGTGTCTCACACCAACGATACTTTCTATTTAGGGTTTCCTCTACCGCTCGGCGACCCTCGACGACCCTTGTTCCCGATAAAATAAAGAGGAAGAAGAAGAAGAAAAAGGGGAGAAGAAAGAATAGAGGAGTTCTTCTTCCTCTTCTTTTTTTATCCTCTTCTTCCTCTCATGTTTGACGACCCTCGACCCCTTGGCGACCCTAGACCCCCTCTCAACCCCATCATGTCGAAGTTATCGGGTAGGGGGTATATCGACAACGACATACCCGATACATACATACATACATACATATCACATGCATCCATACATATATGAACAAAATTAATATCTACTAACTAACAACCTAAATAAAAAAACTAATACATATAGGAAGAAGAAGAAAAAAGAAGAGAAGAAAGAATAGAGGAGAAGACTTCCTCTTCTTCCTCTCCTCTTCTTCTCCCTCTTCTTCCCCTTCTTCCTCGCCTCTCTCGTGAATGTCCGACGTTCTCGACCCCCCCCCCCCACGTGTGGAAGAAAAAAAAGAAGAAAAAAAAGAGGAGAAGAAGAAAGGAATAGAGGAGAAAAGAGAAAATAGAATATATATATATATATATATATTCTATTTTTCTCTTCTTCTCCTCTATTCCTTTCTTCTTCTCGTCTTCTTTTTCTTCTTTTTTCTTCTTCTTATTTATTTCTCCTCGTCTTCCTCTCCCCTCTTCTTCTCCTTTCTTCCTCTTCTTATTTCCTTTTTCCTCTCATTCTTTTTCTTCTTCTTCCTTCTTAAAAATACATGAAGTAGTATTGCTTGTTTTTTTAAAATAATGTTCAAATAGAAATTTTAGAAAAAAAGTAAAGGTTTTTCCTAATTCATTGTTCATATGAATATGCAAACATTTGCATATTTACAATAATCAATATCACCAAAAAAATCTATGAACAGAAAAAAATACTATTTTTTTCTCTTAATCTATCTTTTGCATACACATACACACATACATATACTATACATATACATATAATCAGGAAAAAACATATATGAATTTGCAAAAAAATTAAAAACAGGGGGGAATCGAAGAGGGGGGCGGTGCCGGCCCTGACCAAAGCGAGAGGCGAAGGCGGCGCGGGGCGGCAACGGCGAGGCAGAGGCGGGGCAGTGATGGCGTCGGGGTGGCGACGCGGGGCGGCGCGGGGGGTGACCGCGACGGCACGGGATGGCGCGCGGCGACGGAGTCGGGGCGGCGCGGGACGGCGTCGGAGGCAGGGGTGACGACGGCGACGGAGAGGGGCAGAGGGGCAGCCTGGCGGCGTCAGGCGGGGAAGACGAACTGAATGGAAAGTTTCACAAGTGCTAGTTATATAGCAAAGGCATTGGTCACGGTTCGTGGCACAAACCGTGACCAATGCCCCCCTTTAGTGTCGGTTGGTGCCACCAACCGGACCAAAGGCCTATTTTCAGCAGCCCAAAGGGCGGGAAGCGGCGGCCTTTGGTCCCGGTTGGTAGCACCAACCGGGACTAAAGGGGGGCATTGGTCGATATTCCTCTGAGAGATACAGTGCCCCTAGAAGCAATTCAGTTGGACAGTGATTTGACATATGAGGAGAAACCTGTCAAGATTCTCGAATTTGCCAGCCGAGTTACTCGCAGCAAGGTTATCAAGTTTTGCAAAGTTCAGTGGAGCCACCATACTGAGGATGAAGCCACTTGGGAACGAGAGGATGATCTACTTAAGGACCAGCCACACCTATTTTCTAGCCAATCCGAATCTCGGGGACGAGATACATCTTAAGGGGGGTAGGTTTGTAACATCCCAAATTTTCAATTTGGAATGTTATACACAGGTCATTCATGCATATCATATTTTATTGCATTTTGTTTCGCGATCCTCGAAACTCTAAGCAACTCAAGGACCCACGGAGAGAGTTGGGGATTTCACGTTTTTCATATTTGAATTCTATCAAATATTGAAACAAGGATCATTTTGGTTTTAAATAATTTTTCTCTCCGAAAATATTTTGTACTAAAATATATGAGAGGAGATAATATGACTTCTCCAAAATAAACGAAATATTTGAGGAAAAATGTTAAAATCAATAAATAAATTTTCTTTGGTGTTTATTGCAATTTTATTTGAATTAGGAAAAATATGCATTTTTCAAAATTGCATTAGAGGCCCAAATAAATGTTCACTTTGTCCGCTATATTTTTAGGGGACGGGGAAAATTTATTTCAGGATTTTTGGAGTCCGTTTAGTATTCCTTTTAATCGTTTTTCTGCGTGTCGGTATATTTTTTTTTAAAGTTACCGACCTTACCGGGCCGTGTCCGCCTGGGACACTGACCCGGCCAGCCCTTTAAGAGCCGTAGCCCTGAGCCGCCAGCCCAGCCCACCGCACCCCAAACCCTAGCCCGATCTGCGACGCCGCCACGCCGTCTCGCCCCGACCCCGCCGGAGCCGGAGCCGCCCCGCCGGAGTTGCCCGGAGAAGCACCGCCGTCCCGCTGCCGCCTCGCCTACCATTGCCGAAGGTACCCGCCGCCGCCGGTTTTCGCGAGAAAACCAATCGGTTTTATTTCGAAAACCCTAGATCTCGTTTTTTATTTTAGATCGGTTTTGTTTCGGTTTTTCCCGGTTTAGTTAAATAGTGGACGTTCGTCCGTACGTTCATTTTAACAAACGGTGTTCATCCGTTAGTCACAGACAGCGAACGTTCATTCATTAGCCTGTTCGTTAGTTTTCTTTTTCCAGGGTTTTTCCGCGATTATTTTCGATCGTGATTTCTGCCCTGATCTTCATTTTAGTTTATCTTTTCGCTCGTTTATCGGAATCAGGCGATTCAAGCGCCTAGATCTTCGTCTCGAAGCCCTCTTTCTGTTTAACCAACTTGAACAAGATTTTGGTACTGTAAAATTTGACTTTAGTCCAGATTAGTAATCGGATGTTGTTTCTTTCGCAATTTGAGTTTCGTTGCTCCGTTTGATTTGATTCTTTTTGCAAACCGGAGTTCTTCAGTTGAACTTTCTGGTTAGATATTCTTATTTGAGTTTTACCCATGCATCTTTGCTTGATTGCTTATGTATGTTGTTGTTTGCTTGTGATAGAATACCCGTAGTGCGAAGCGTGCTACCACGAGTCACTAGGTTTTGCAGATCGTCAGCAAGGCCAGTAACGCATTGATCATACTATTTTCATACCTAGTTTTTATGCATTAGTTTCAACCCTTACACATTGCATGAGTAGGATCTCTTAACATGTGGGTTTGGGAAGTAGATGATGAGGTAGAACCTATTGCCCTTTTATTATCAAACCCTGGGAGTTACTTCCACATTATGCTTATATTGATATGCTATGCTCATAGACGGGCATTGGGTTTGAGTGTATCCATGATAGATGTGAGTTTTTAGTTAATGGTTCAACTTAAGGTGGCAACTTTAATACACATCTGGGTGGATTGCTTGTGGGCACCTGGAGAATCCAGTGTTGTCCTAGGATATCCCGGAGGACCCATGTGATCATCCTACGGTCCACCACCCAGGCTCAAAGGGATCATAAGATTATTCATGCTAGAAACTTACGTGTGCAGCTACAAGCCATTATGGGCTATGGCATAGTTGAGTATGTTTCATGACCTCTTCGAGTGGTAGGTGAGAAGATGTAGGGGATGTAGGTTGGTATTGTCTACCCGGGGTTAGAGTTAATGCTTCTGATAAACTGTGTCTCGGTCATCCATTTCTCAAACACCATGTAGTGCGAGAATTCCAACGGAGAAGATCGAGTCTTGTGGGGAAAAGTGCGCAAACCTCTGCAGAGTGTATAAACTAATCATGGTTAGCCGTGTCCCCGGTTATGGACATCTTGAGTATCTGGTATTTGAATTATTGATTTGATCTCATCAGTCTAAATTAATTTGTTGGGTTGTTAATTATTACTTTAATGGGGATTGAGTTGGAAGAACCTTCTCAATGATGTTTCAACCACCATGATAGTTAAATACAATTTATTCCTTTGATGTAGGGAAAAATTGGCTTTTCGCAAAAACAATATAACCATAGAGCCTCCACCAGCCATATATGCATGTAGTGATAGCATTTATCTATTCAATGCTATACTGTGTTATATTGCCAGCATATTCCATGTGCTGACCCGTTTTCGGGCTGCAATGTATCATGTTGCAGACTTTTCAGACGATGAGTAAGGTGCCATAGGTCGTTTGTCATGCACTCAGCTATGCCGTTGGAGTTGATGGACTCACTTTATCTTTCAAGCCTTCCGCTGTTATCGTATTAGATGACCTTAAGCCATATTTATTGTAATAAGTTCTCTTTCGATACATTCGATGTAATAAGTGTGTGATTGCTACTCTGTTATAAATCCTTCACTGTGTATGTCAACATTACCGATCCAGGGATGACACTGAACACAGAGACTTGACCGTCTGAGGTCTGGTCATTACACAACACTACGCACATTTTGACCGGGTGGGTCCCGACTGTCAGGCACTTCCTTGCGTGCGAGGATGTAGCTGGTGGGTCCCAACAGTCAGGGGGAAACATTTTTTTGTGAAATATGGTGGCCCGTCCAATGGGTCCCTGCTGTGAGGTGGAGGAATCATTATTTTCCGCGTAATAAGGAGGCACTTCCTTGCTGCGGCCGTGGACCTAGCTGTCAGTGTGTCCACGTAGGGTACTCTTCCGATCTAAGTCGTTCGTTGACCATGTTGACCATGCCGCGCCGAGAGCAACAGGGCGGTGGACGACAGTGAGGCCTAGGAAGGGGATGAAGTGGAGCCGGGGAAGACGCGGCAGTGGATGCCCATGCGGAGGTGAGTACGTGGGTTTACTGCTTCGGCTGCGGTGTGAGGCTGCCATTGCCAGAGAATAACAGGAGGTGTGGGTGAGTATAGAGGGATGGCATGGCTAGCGGTGGCAGCACAGGCAGACACGAGAGGTAGGAGCCGACGGCACGGCCGACGCTTGTTTGGGCGGCTGGAGCAAGAAGACCAGAGGTTGAAGAAGCACTACGACCGTTGGATGGACATCGTACGATCACTAGAGCTAGAATCGTTCATATTGACTAAGTTGACAAAGCCCTCCGTCCCCGTCATCTTAGTAGGCCCACAAGTCAGCCTCCCATAATGGTGGGTCCCAGCTAGTAGGGGGAGTATTCATTTTTGTGCGTAATAAGGAGACACTTCCTTGTGTGCGAAGATATAGCTGGTGGGTCTGAGCTGACAGCGGGGGGAACATTTTTTCAAGAAATATAGAGGCCCTTCCGGTGGGTCCCAGCTGTCAGGTGGAGGAATCATTATTTTGCGCGTAATAAGGAGGAATTTCCTTGTGTGGACCCCTACTATCAGCCTCTTCCGATGGTTGTTGTTTGTTGACCATGTTGACCTCACCGCGCCAAGAGCACAAACACAGTGGACGAGGGTGAGGCCCGGGAAGGGAACGACCCGGAGCTGACGAAGCCACTGCAGCGTATGCCCATGCTAAGGGGTGTACGAGCGCTGACTGGTCGGCTGCAGGGTGAGGCTGACGTCGCCGGCAAATTACAGGATGTGTGGGTGGGTAGAGGGATGGCCTGGCGGCAGCACATCCAGCAACGGGAGGAGGGAGCAGGCAGTCCCGCCGGCGCTGGTTTGGGCGGCTGGAGCAGGAAGATCAAAGATTGAAGAAGCACGACAGCCGTTGGATGGACATCCAACAGTCACTTCTCTGTGTTGACTAAGTTGACAAAGCCTTGCGTACGCGTCAAAAAAAATTTAGGACAGCGTCATCGTCAACCTAGTAGGCCCAGAAGTCAGCCTCCAAATCTGTGGAAAACAACATACAACCCATTAGCCATTATTTTCAATAATTTACAACCCATTTGCTAATTCTTGAAGATATTTGAAGCCCATATTCTTTTTATTAGCATTACAAACCATATATTCTGGGCACTTCTAAAAAATTCAATGAAAATTTTCATATTTCGATGGGGTCCGAACTCTTTTAATCACGAAATTTCGAGTCGCGTTAAAAATAATTTTTCAAAAATTATATCAAAATAAAATTCAAAAAACAATTCTCCGCAAAAAAATGAATTAAATTTAAAATATTAACTAGTAAGATGCCGGTGCGTTGCATGGAACATGAAGATGCATTTGTATGTGTAGTTTATCTTGTGGGAGAAAAGGCGATCTTTTAACATGATTGCCAGTTGGCTTTCATTTTTATAAGAGTAGAGAGTAGAGAAATCCAGAAAAAAATGATATTTCAATTTAATTGCCGGTTGGCTTTGGTTTAAAAATTTACAGCCCATTTCTTACAACTTATAGCCCATTTTCTGGGGAAGCCCATTTCTTACTACTTTACATCCCTCCCTCACCGTCTTCAACGATTTGCTCCCCAGCAAGGCTGAGAAAAGCAAGTAGGTCTCGGTTTTGGTGTTCTCCCAAAAAAACTGGGCTAGCCATTTTCAGAAAGAAAAAATATCAACTGGCTCGTCATGTGCTTAAATGAAAGCGGAAGCGTGGGCTAGACGGGCCACAACCCCCGCATAGCGCGCAGTTGAGCTACGTCTTTGAAACTAAATAGACAACTGGGCGAGCTGCTGGGTCCCTGGTGTTATCCGCTCGTTGTGTAATTTTAACAAATCCACCGCCATGCCGGCCTATGCATCGCCGGTGTGAGATGAGACGTCGATGACTTGTCCTAGCTTGTAATAACGAGGCACCTGCTTGCGTAATGCAATGGCCCTGGTGGGTCCCTACTGTCAGCCTCTCCACGTATAGTCATCTCCTGATTAGTCTTGGTTGTTGAACATGTTGACAGTGCCATACGGAGGCGGTCACAACGAGCGAACCAAGGCGGAGAACGACGGCGAGGCCTCGGACAGGAAGGAACAACAACCGTGGAAGATGCGGTAGTGTAGTGGCAGGTGGAGGGGAGTATGAGGGCAACATCATGCAACTCAAGCTTACAAATAGTACAAAAAGCCCAAGGATTAATTGTTCATCAAATTTTTAGACAAAACCCAAATTGAACATGGAAGTAACATCTAACCCAACCACTCTTTTTCACAGCCACAAACAAATGGATCGGTCTGATCCATAAAATCAACATCCTATGCATAAAAATTTATTGCATAATGACTACAACTTGTTGCAAATAGAATCCGATCACGTTTAGAAGCCCATTTGTCCACCTGACACTTCTTTTTTTGCTCTTCAACGTGTCCATCCGTGAGAAATCTCTTGCATAAAACTTAAGCCTCAGGGACAATAGTAACCTCGCATTCAACAGGGAGAATATGACAAAGCTTATGTTTGCCTGGTTGGATGCATATCCTTCCATCGTTATTGTCCTCAAACAAATGTCATGAGAACTGAGAAAATCCTGGTGCTTATTACGCCACTGATTGGTTATACGTTTTTTGTCCATGTACTTGCAATACCTAAGTAGACATGAAGATTTGAAAAAAGTTAAGGTCTGAAAAAGAGTATGTCGAAAGAGCAACAGCTGAACGGATACTTCTAGTACAATATATACAGTCTTTCAATGTGCATGAATCATCACCTCCATATATAAATTCTCCAGAGACCGAAAGCATTACAGCAAGCCAATAATTATGTTCAAATCATAACTATACATTCCGATATATAAGATCTTGACAGAATCCAGCAACATTGATAGGCTATCCATGGACGAACTCTACATTGAGCATATAACATAATATTAGTATCCAAAGTGTACTCCAAGATGATATAAAACTTATGCGCACAAATGAAAAATGCAGCTTATGATTACAAATGTGTAGATGATAATATACGGTACCTGAGAAAGTGAGGAGCGAAACACCAACTCTTTGTGATCATTAAATGGATCACGAATTACACCCAAGGTCTGCAGTTTGGGAGCAGAGACGTCAGTTATTTGTGAAGTTTTATGACAATTATCAAGGAGCAACCTTTCAAGTGAAGGGGCATCTTCGATGATGAGTTGCTGTCCTTCAAAAAAAATTCCAATGCTTTTAAGGTGATGCGACTTTATTTGGAGACAACTGATAGGGATTTTTATTCCGAAAACATATAGCAAGCGCTCCAGGGCAAGGCAACTGGAGTGGATGATGTGTGCAGTGAGGCCTCCGATAGATAAACCACCACAAGCGAAAGTTTTTTTAGTAGTGGGAGTCAAGGCATTTGTACCAGATCGTCTAGTAGATGGCACCGGGAGAAGGTGGCGGTGTGGAGAGAGGAGGAAAACTGCGAGATGGACAAGGGTGGTGTGGGCACGAATTCTTGGTATGTTCGTGGTATGAAACTTTCGTGGTAATGGTAGAACTCAAACTGCTGGAGTTTTTCGAATTCAGGGGATGTCAGCAAGCGTCCACCGTACCGGGTATGGACGGCAGGTAGTGTGTTGGGATGCAGAGGCGTTGAACGGGGCCCTGCTGGTGAGAGGATACGATGGCTCTAAGGAGATCAAATTCAGGAAGGAAAGATATCTGATGACAATCGAGATTGAGGGGCGCGGTGCGCCATAGAGGGCACCACCGAGTTGAGAGGACTTGTGTGTGGCAGCAACCCTTTGGTGGGGAGAAGCGAGATGATCTCCTAAAGGATGATGTCCGGGAGATTGCTGATGCGGTCCACCGGAGAATCTACCAGTTCCTTAGATCCGTGTGTGTGGGGGGGGGGAGCTCACCTCTTCTCCCCCCGATGCTGGGAGCGGGATCTACAACCGGCGTCGCCGCTGGCGGGAGCCTCATCTTCTTGCTGCCGGGCCAGCTGACTCCATTTTCCTTGTGGGCGTCGCGCCAAGATCACGGGTTTGAGTAGAGTAGTCAGATACGAGCCTAGTGGCAGTGCGAGTGTTGAAGAAGGAGGGATGGGGTTTTCTATAGGAGTGGAAGAAGAGGAGGAGGCATTTTCTGTATGAGTGAGGAAGAAGGTGAGCGGTTTTTTTGGAAGAGTGAGGAAGATGGGGAGCGGGGGGGGGGGGGGGGGGAGGGGATTGGGGCGAGACGAAAGCGTAAGTGGAAGCGAGGATGAAGGAGGGTTTTCCTGGGATCGCCCCCTCTTCAAGAAATATGGGCTTCTCCTTGCAAAAACAAAAACAAATGGGCTTTAAGATGGATAGGCTTTTGTATCGGCCCAGTCAGCTGCCCGTGTTTCGTACCGGAGGGCCTTGTGCTAGAGGCAGCCCGAGACACTCTCCAGCTTATTGCCCATTCAAAAGAAAAAAAAGAGGCGCCTCCACCTTATGGCTACTCATCGGTAACCTTTTTCAACTTGGCATCCACCAAATTAGAGGATGTGGTACTGGATGCAGACACTCACACTAGTTGTGTAGCGCGGCAAAGTGAGGTGTTAAATAATAGGCCTACAATATACTTACTAGATTGTGAAGGTTCACAGGCGAGTCAACATTTACATTAAAATTAGCTCCAGAAGATACGGTACGCATACTAACATTCAGAAGAACAAAAGTTCAGCATGTTTATGCATCTCGATGATTCACCATACTATAACCAATACAAAGCTGTGAGAAGGTGTGGAAGTAAAGAAAATCGGTCGATGCTTCTCTAAGCAAAGGGCCTCCCTGCGCACGCATTAATTTCTTGGGCATCCTTGTTTCTTCTCAATGTTGCGAGCACTTTGAGCATGTTGGCAACTCCACAGCTAGCTAGCTGCCTCATCTTGCAATTGATGCTGACACATTTGCAGCAAACACATGAGGCAATAGAGATGACTCAACATGAGTCCATATTGTCCAGTTCCCCTGAAATCATCTTCATTGTCCTGAATCAGAAAAGATAGGAAAATAATAGCTATACTTAAACGGTGTTGCAAAACAGTAGCACATATCAATAGCTCAGCATGACAAAAAATGATCATCTGGACAAAGGGGATACTGACCTACCTGAGGAAGATTATATATAATTTCACAAGTCCTTGGTTGATTTCCACCTTCGGCTACACTGCTTGTTTGCTACTCCACACATGACAGGATTGTTCTGCACTGCAATCAGCAAGTCAACATACTAATAAGCTTATTTCATCTTGCGGTGGTGATTGTGCCTAGTTACGAATCTAGGAATACCTAGAGCACCATGAGGTTAGCTGACAGTAGGTAGATGCAGCAATATAACTTTTGTGCGGTGCTACCAAAATTGAGGTTTGTATCACTTTCCGTTATGAGAACTCTTCTTGAAGTTGGTAGAATGTGACAGCTTGTTCTCTGCATCAAACTTGCCTTTCCCCTGAGATTTGTTCTTATTGTTTTGTGGCTAGTTGGGCTGGAAGTTCTTCTCGTGTACCATGTGGGCACTAGAATCTCCCTCAGTGACCCAAGAACGTGTGTCTTTTGCTCTTGCATTATCTTCAAAACGAAGAGTGCTAATGATATCCGAAGTGGAAAACTCATGTCTCTTCTTTTCCAGGGAAGTAGCAAAATCGTTCCACGAAGGTGGAAGCTTGGCAATGATGGTCCCAGCAACAAATTTGTCCAGCAACACACACTTGAAGTACTCAAGTTCCTTAGCGAGTGACTGTATCTCATGAGTCTGCTGAACAACAGAGTGCTTATCAGTCACCTTGTAGTCACAGAATTGCTCCATGACGTACAACTCGTTGCCAGCGCCCAAGGCCCCAAAGTGGCCTCGAGCGCAGCCCACATGTCTTCGCCGCTGTCAAATGACATATATGAATCCATAATGGAATCGTCAAGAACACTCAGCAGGGCGGCTTTGAAGAGGGTATCCATGTTCTCAAAAGCTTCATGTTGTGTAGGATTAAGATCGCCCTCAGGCTTACCCTTAGTGGCGTCACCTTTTATATTGCACCCCCTTAAAAGTAGGCGGCTTCAACAGAGCAGCAAAACCACCTGGAGTAAATTGCCTATAATCTGGTTTTTTGGATTGGATTGTTGAATATATGAGCAATTTACTATGAGATGTAATCCGAATCAACAGTAAATAGATCATGACAACAATTGCAAAGATCAAAGTAATGATGCGGACTAAACCAGGAGGACAGAATCACATACTGTACAGCGGGAGCAGAACCGTTATGGTTGATGTTGTCACTCATGTCGTTGATGAAGAGGTTACCGAGGTTGGGGAAGAAGGCTGTCATTGAGGAAGTCGTCGCAAGCAGCAGTCATAGGAGTGTTCTCCCCAAAAACCTAATCGCCGCTCTCCCGTACAGGATGGAGGGGTTCGAAGGACTGCTGTCCCTTCTCACAGTGCACGCCGGAAGGAGGGATGGAGAAGAATTGTGTGGCAGCTCTAAGATCTGGAATTGTATGAAACCATATGATACAACGACGGCTAGGGTAGAGCATGTCAGGTCGGTCGTGCGAGTAAGACCAAGTACTACATAATAGTAGGCCTTTGGCCCAAACCCCACGCCCAAGTCAATAATAGCCCCACTATCCAAAAGAATCAGAAACGGCTGAGTAATTAAGGAGTCCATTAATTATTAATTAATAAATTAATAAATTTTCCGACTCACACCACACTTAGAGCATGGTTAATAGTATAGCCAACATCCGACTATATGAAGTTGACACATCATCTAGTATTATACGTAGCCTGCTTACAATAGTTAGTCCCTTTAGTATAATACTATATCATTAATAATGGACCCACCTTTTGTCTCACAAAGTATGTGTAGTCTGAAATGCCGGGCGTGCAGCGGGACGTGCCCTCGGTCGGCACGCCACTTCAATGGCGGAAGCAGGAGAGGTCGCGTCGCCCTGACTTGCCATCAATGTGGAGCGGCGGGCTCAGTTGGCACCGGGCGGGAAGGGTTCGATTTTTGCTTCAGTTGTTGTGTTGCTAACGTCCAATATCCACGTGTGATTGTTTCTAGAATAAAAAAGGAGGTACTCCTACTTATGTTACTTCCACTATGGCTAGCCTTGCGCTTGTCTCTTCACCTCTTCCGGAAGTCGAACAATAATGGCGGTACTACAGTAGTACTTCTAGAAATCTGACACCAAATGAACTTCTGCACGTCCACAGCTTGTAAGCAAAAGTTTATCCTCATGCTACGAGCCATCGCGCACGCGTTGGCGAGGGAGAAGGTGCAGTAAGCAAGCTTCTCATCATTCTGCGAGTTGACGGGACACATCAAAGTTATTTAGTAAGTACTCTCTCCAAAAAGGGCTGACCATGTCATGGCTACAATCCCGTGCTCCGTCGTTGAGTACATGCACTATTCACATGCCATCGAGGAGAAAAAATATTGCGTAGTGGGAGTAGGTGCCATCGAAGTGCACGACTCACTTACGGACTGCTTATCTGATTATCTCCATTTTTTTGCATGACACGTGCACCTTGATGCTAGATGTCTCGCATGTTGGCAAAAGGATGAACAAAGCTCACGTAAAAAAAGAGAGTGGAAGAACATAGATTCCCGACGATTGAGAAGGAGCAAGGAACCTCTGGGTGGAGCGTCTGCAAGGAACCTTGCGCGTTTTCCCTGTTTTTTGCCGCCTGCCCACCTATAAACAAATAAAAGAACATGAACTCATCGCTAACCACTAGAGATGATACATCAGGATGCTAAGTTGAAGATATTTTACTAGTTTATACTCCTTCTGTCTCGGTTTATAGGGCATGCGCGTAGTTCTAGGTCATCAATTTGACTAACTAAATATGAGTTATATGTCACCAAAAGTATATCATTAGATTCCTAAGTGGATGTAGTTTCTAAACATATATTTTTCATTAAATATGATACATATTTAGCTAGTTAAATTGTCAACCTAGAATGACACACATGTCTTATAAACTGATACGGAGGAAGTATTGATAACCAGGCAAGAAGCCACGCATGTACAAGACGCATGCAGGCACGCATGTACACACGCCGACGCACTAACTCATGCCGATCCAACTCATGCACAAACGCGCACAACATGGGGCGCACAACGCACGTACAAAACACATGCATGCACACACACTCGGCCGCAGAATGCACGTGAATAACACATGCATGCGTACACACACGGCTGCATGGAGGCGTGCGCCATCTGCGACGATGTCCAGTTCGTCGTGCTATGGCGAAGCTCGCACACAACGGCACCTACGCATCTCTTGCAGCACCTCTTTGCCGTCGTTGCTCAATGACTAGCTAGAGACGAAGACGACCGCAGCCTCGGCCTTAGAGCTAGTACCGATGGAAAAGCACGCACGCTGCACGCACAGGAGCACGTACGAAGTGCCCATGATGTAGTGCGTCCCCAGTCGCCTCTACTCCTTCTGCGCATGTTGTCTATGAAGGCGGCTGCATGCCTAATGATGATGTGGGTGAGATCTTCTAGGACTCATATGATGATGAGGAAAATTATGGGGGGTGTCTCCAATAGTGTTCCTCGGCTCACACCTCTTGCATCCCTATATAGACTATTATGTAAACATGTGCAAGGCATGTCTTAATATAAAAGAGTGATTTTGGTAAAAGGGAAAAGAAGCAATATATGTGCTAATAGATTCAAAGAAAAAGAAATTATAGTGATGTATAAATGCTAATATTAGTTCAATATTGTAAAAGCGGGAAGTAGTATTCATGCCATAAAATTGTACGTTCATTTAACAAGAACTGCACGTTGCTTCACTTTTTCCACGTGTTGTTTTTTTGAGAAATATCCACATTCTCCTACTAAACCATCTCGACTGGGCTCAATCAAACCATCTGGTGGTCATGTGGGAATACAGCCCATTGGATCTAGTTATGGGCTTCTTTTTATAGAAAGGGTATATGATTGTTCTAGAACACTGGTGAGGTAGCAGCAGTGTACTGTTCATGCGAATCCTACTGATATTGGCCGTTGGATCTAGAAGATCAACGGTTATGATTGATTTTCTTAGTCCTACTTAAAATTGGTACACTATATATAGAGATAGAAATAGAAGAATAGAAGAAGAAGATAGTATAGATATCGAAACCCGCATGGAATGTGAGAAACCAACTCCAGCCACACACGTCCGTTCAGGAGCAGGACGCCAGCCAAGATCCTCCTTCCACCATTTTTTCCACTCTTTCGGCGGCATCCGATGAGCAGGAAGAGCGGTTCTCTGGCATAAAAACCGTCTGGATGGCCCGCCGAGCCCGGCAGCTCGCTTCTCCACCTACCTCGCCTAGCCCGTCGGAGGCAGTTGCCGCACTAAGCCAACGCGTGGTTCCGCAGCTTGCCTCTCCAATACAGCTCGAGGAAGAGTGCCGACTTGCTCCACGCCGGCTTGTCGGGGAGCACGACGGGATGGGCCTAGTCGCTGCCCTCGACGCCACCGCGTCGTACCGCGCCTCCAGTGTCTGCCACTGCGCCATCCGCCGTCGACGCGCGCGTAACCGTGACATGCAGGCAGAGAAAGAAGCCGCCGCAGATGTCGACGAGGTGATGCGGCTACGCGGATGTGGACGAGGTGACGGGCAGCACGTCCCCGCCCACCGCTATCATCAAGGAAAAGTAGAACACGGGAGGCCGCCGCCGATTGTATCCCATGAAGGCCACCGCCGAGGCAACGCCGGCGAATACAGCTGGTGTCTTGCTCGATTCTTCTACTGCTGGATGCTGGAGGAGGACAAAGAGATCAGGCGGCGACCATTTAGATTAGGTATTTTAATTCTACCAGGCTGGTTGTAATGGGAGTATTATAGGTAGTATCATGCATGCCAACTACTCCCTGCATTCGTAAATATAGGAGTATTATAAGATCATGGTTAATAGTATAACCAGCTGATGGCTACATGACACTGCCACATCATCTATAGCCAACCTTGTAGCCCTTGCTACCTCTTGAGCATGCATTGGTCTTCCCTTGAAGAGGAAAGGGTGATGCAGCTAAGTAGCGTAAGTATTTCTCTCAGTTTTTGAGAACCAAGGTATCAATCCAGTAGGAGACTACATGCAAGTCGCCTAGTACCTGCACAAACAAACAAGAACCTCACAACCAACACGATAACGGGGTGGTCAATCCCTTCACGGTTACTTACGAAAGTGAGATATGATAGAGATAATAAGATAAATATTTTTGGTATTTTTGTTGTATAGATTGAAAAGTAAAGATTGCAAAATAAACAACGACAAAAATAGCTAGTTGACAGGAAAATAATATGATGTAAAGTAGATCCGGGGGCCATAGGTTTCACTAGTGGCTTCTCTCAAGATAGCATACATTACGGTGGGTGAACAAATTACTGCTGAGCAATTGATAGAAAAACGCATAGTTATGCTGATATCTAGGCATGATCATGAACATAGGCATCACGTCCGTGTCAAGTAGACCGAAACGATTCTGCATCTACTACTATTACTCCACACATCGACCGCTATCCAGCATGCATCTAGAGTATTAAGTTCATAAGAATAGAGTAACGCATTAGGCAAGATGACATGATGTAGAGGGATAAACTCAAGCAATATGATATAAACCCCATATTTTTATCCTTGATGGGAACAATACAATACGTGCCTTGCTGCCCCTGCTATCACTGGGAAAGGACACCGCAAGATTCTACCCAAAGCTAAGCACTTCTCCCATTGCAAGAAAGATCAATCTATTAGGCCAAACCAAACTAATTATTCGAAGAGACTTGCAAAGATATAAAATCATGCATATAGTAATTCAGAGAAGAATCAAATATTGTTCATAGATAATCTTAATCATAAACCCACAATTCATTGGATCTCGGCAAAAACACCGCAAAAAGAATAACATCGAATAGATCTCCAAGAACATAAAGGAGAACTTTGTATTGAGATCCAAAGAGAGAGAAGAAGCCATCTAGCTAATAACTATGGACCCGAAGGTCTATGGTAAACTACTCACACATCATCGGAGAGGCTATGGTATTGATGTAGAAGCCCACCGTGATCGAATCCCCCTCCGGCAGATCGCTAGAAAAGGTCCCCAGATGGGATCTCACGGGTACAGAAGGTTGCGGTGGTGGAAAAGTGGTTTCGTGGCTCTCCTGGATGTTTTCAGGGTATAAGAGTATATATAGGCGAAAGAAGTAGGTCGGTGGAGCCACGAGGGGCCCACGAAGGTGGGGTCGCGCCTGCCCCCTGGGCGCACCACCCTACCTCGTGGCCACCTCGTTGCTTCCTTGACCTCCACTCCAAGTCTCCTGGATTGCGTTTGTTCCAAAAAAGATCCTCGTGAAGGTTTCATTCCGTTTGGATTCCGTTTGATATTCCTTTTCTGCGAAACACTGAAATAGGCAAAAAACATCAATTTGCACGGGGCCTTCGGTTAATAGGCCAGTCCCAGAAATAATATAAAAGTGCATAATAAAGCCCATTAAACATCCAAAACAGATAATATAATAGCATGGAACAATAAAAAATTATAGATACGTTGGAGACGTATCAAGCATCCCAAGCTTAATTCCTGCCCGTCCTCGAGTAGGTAAATGATAAAAATAGAATTTTTGATGTGGAATGCTACCTAACATAATTTTCAATGTAATTTTCTTTATTGCGGCATGAATGTTTAAATCCAAAAGATTCTAGACAGAAGTTTAATACTGACATAAAAATAATAATACTTCAAGCATGCTAACCAAGCAATTATGTCTTATCAAAATAACATAGCCAAAGAAAGCTTATCCCTACAAAATCATATAGTTTTTCCATGCTTCATTTTCGTCACACAAAATGCTCCTATCATGCACAACCCCGATGACAAGCCAAGCAATTGTTTCATACTTAGCCTTTTCAAACTCTTTCAACTTTCACGCAATATATATGCGCGAGCCATGGACATAGCACTATGGGTGGGATAGAATATGATGATGGAGGTTGTGTGAGAAGACAAAAAGGGAGAAAATCTCTCACATTGATGCAGCTAATCAACGGGCTATGGAGATGCCCATCAATTGATGTCAATGCAAAGAGTAGGGATTGCCATGCAACAGATGCACTAGAGCTATAAATATATGAAAGCTCAACAAAAGAAACTAAGTGGGTGTGCATCCAACTTGCTTGCTCATGAAGACCTAGGGCATTTTGAGGAAGCCCATCATTGGAATATACAAGCCAAGATCTATAATGAAAAATTCCCACTAGTATATGAAAGTGACAAAATGGGAGACTCTCTATCATGAAGATCATGGTGCTACTTTGAAGCACACGTATGGAAAAAGGATAGTAACATCGCCCCTTCACTCTTTTTCTCTCATTTTTGGGGCCTTTTTTCTCTTTTTTATGGCCTCTTTTTTTCTCCCCCTTTTTTTATTTTTCGTCCGAAATATCATCCCGACTTGTGGGGGAATCATAGTCTCCATCATCCTTCCCTCACATGGGACAATGCTCTAATAATGAAAATCATCACACTTTTATTTACTTACAACTCATGAATTACAACTCGATACTTAGAGAAAAATATGACTCTATGTGAATGCCTCCGGCGGTGTACCGGGATATGCAATGAATCAAAAGTGACATGTATGAAAGAATTATGAAGGTGGCTTTGCCACAAATACGATGTCAACTACATGATCATGCAAAGCAATACAACAATGATGGAGCGTGTACTAATAAACGGAACGTTGGAAAGTTGCATGGCAATATATCTCGGAATGGCTATGGAAATGCCATAATAGGTAGGTATGGTGGCTATTTTTAGGAAGATATAAGGAGGCTTATGTGTGATAGAGTGTATCATATCACGGGGTTCGAATGCACCGACGAAGTTCGCACCAACTCTCGAGGTGAGAAAGGGCAATGCACGGTACCGAAGAGGCTAGCAATGATGGAAGGGTGAGAGTGCGTATAATCCATGGACTCACCATTAGTCATAAAGAACTCATATACTTATTGCAAAAATCTACAAGTCATCAAAACCAAGCACTAAGCACATGCTCCTAGGGGGATAGATTGCTAGGAAAAGACCATCACTCATCCCCGACCGCCAATCATAAGGAAAGCAATCAAAGAACACCCCATGCTTCAAATTTGTCACACAACGTCTACCATACATGCATGCTACAGGACTTGCCAACTTCAACACAAGTATTTCTCAATTCCACAATTACTCAACTAGCACAACTCTAATATTACCACCTTTATATCTCAAAACAACTATCAATAATCAAACTTCTCATAGTATTTAATGCACTCTATATGAAAGTTTTTATGATACCCATCTTGGATGGCTATCATATTAGGACTAATTTCATAAGCAAAGAAAATTACCATGCTTTTCTAAAATACTGTCAAAATAATATAAGTGAAGCATGAGAGATCAATAATTTCTAAAAAATAAAACCACCACCGTGCTCTAAAAAGATATAAGTGAAGCACTATAGCAAAATTATCTAGCTCAGAAGATATAAGTGAAGCACATAGAGTATTCTAATAAATTACGATTCATGTGTGTCTCTCCAAAAGGTGCGTACAGCAATGATGATTGTGGTAAACCAAAAAGCAAAGACTAAAATCATACAAGACGCTCCAAGCAAAACACATATCATGTGGTGAGTAAAAATATAGCCTCAAGTAAAGTTAACGATAGATGAAGACGAAAGAGGCGATGCCTTCTGGGGCATCCCCAAGCTTAGGCTTTTGGTTGTCCTTGTATTTTACCTTGGGGTGCCTTGGGAATCCCCAAGCTTAGTATCTTGCCACTCCTTGTTCCTAAATCCATCAAATCTTTACCAAAAACCTGAACACTTCACAACACAAAACTCAACAAAAAATCTCATGAGCTCCGTTAGTATAAGAAAACAAACCACCACTTTAAGGTACTATAATGAACTCATTCTTTATTTATATTGGTGTTAAACCTACTGTATTACAACTTCTCTATGGTTCATACCCCTCGATACTAGCCATAGATTCATCAAAATAAGCAAACAACACACGAAAAATCGAATCTGTCAAAAACAGAACAATCTGTAGTAATCTGTAGGTTTCAAATACTTATGTAACTCCAAAAATCCAGAGAAATTAGGACATCCTAAATAGTTTGTATATTTATCTACTTCAGTTGGAATCAGTATTTTATTGCTATCTGGTAAAAAAAGAAAATTATTCTCGTGAGCGCATACTTTCTGTTTTTTTCAGCAAGATCAAATAACAATCATCCCAGAAGATCCTAAAGGCTTTACTTGGCACAAACACTAATTAAAACATAAAAAACACAATCGTAACAGAGTATAGATGATTTATTTATTACTAAACAGTAACAAAAAGCAAGGAACAAAAATAAAATTGGGTTGCCTCCCAACAAGCGCTATCGTTTAACGCCCCTAGCTAGGCATTGATAATTTCAATGATGCTCACATGAAAGACATGAATTGAAGCACAAAGAGAGCATCTTGAAACACGTGACAAACACATATAAGTATAACATACTTCCTATGCATAGGCATCTTATAGGCAAACAAATTATCATAGCAAGCAAAAACTAGCATATGCAAGGAAGAGGAAAGAAACAATAGCAATCTCAACATAACGAGAGGTAATTTAGTAACATGAAAATTTCTACAATCATATTTTTGTCTCTCATAATAATTACATGTGGGATCATAAGAAATTTCAACAAAATAGCTACCACATAAAATATTTTCAACACGATCCACATGCATGCAAAGTTGACACTGTTCCAAAATAGTGGGATTAACATTAACTAAAGTCAGGACCTCTCCAAACCCACTTTTATCGAAAATTGCATAAGATTGAACATTCTCCAAATACGTGGGATCTAAAGTTGACACTCTTCCAAACCAACTTTCAATATTGAAAACATTATTATCAATCTTATATTCATCATGGGGCTTAAATAAAATTTTAAGATCATAAGAAGAATCACCCCAATCATGATCATTGCAACAAGTAGTGGACATAGAAAAACTAGCATCCCCAAGCTTAGGGTTTTGCATATTATTAGCACAATTGGGATTCATAGAATTTATAATAACATCATTGAAATCATTCTTTTTATTCAAATATCTATCGTGAATCACTTTATAAAGCACTTCATCACAATTTTGAGATTCACGGATTTCAAGCAAAACTCCATAAAGATAATCTAGTGCACTCAACTCGCTAGAAATTGGTTCATCATAATTGGATCTTTTAAAAATATTAGCAAGAGGATAAGGATCCATAACAATAGATATTTAGCAAGCCAAGATGCAAGCTAATAGAAGGCACATGGTAACACGAGCAAACAGAAGGACGAACGGAAGAGGGGCGAATAAAACGGCAAAGGTGAAGTGGGGGAGAGGAAAACGAGAGGCAAATGGCAAATAATGTAATGCGAGGGATAAGAGTTTGTGATGGGTACTTGGTATGTCTTAGATTGAGTGTAGATCTCCGTGGCAACGGCGCCAGAAGTCCTTCTTGCTACCTCTTGAGCATGCGCTGGTTTTCCCTTGAAGAGGAAATGGTGATGTAACAAAGTAGCATAAGTATTTCCCTCAGTTTTTGAGAACCAAGGTATCAATCCAGTAGGAGACTACGCGCAAGTCGCCTAGTACCTGCACAAACAAACAAGAACCTCGCAACCAACGCGATAAAGGGGTTGTCAATCCCTTCACGGTCACTTATGAAAGTGAGATCTGATAGAGATAATAAGATAAATTTTTTGGTATTTTGTTGTATAGATTGAAAAGTAAAGATTGCAAAATAAACGGCGATAGAAATAGCTAGTTGATGGGGAAATAATATGATGTAAAGAAGACCGGGGGGCCATAGGTTTCACTACTGGCTTCTCTCAAGATAGCATATATTACGGTGGGTGAACAAATTACTGCCGAGCAATTGATAGAAAAGTGCATAGTTATGATGATATCTAGGCATGATCATGAACATAGGCATCACGTCCGTGTCAAGTAGACCGAAATGATTCTGCATCTACTACTATTACTCGACACATCGACCACTATCCAACATGCATCTAGAGTATTAACTTCATAAGAACAGAGTAACGCATTAGGAAAGATGACATGATGTAGAGGGATAAACTCAAGCAATATGATATAAACCCCATCTTTTTATCCTCGGTGGCAACAATACAATACGTGCCTTATTGCCCCTGCTGTCACTGGGAAAGGACACCACAAGATTCAACCCAAAACTAAGCACTTCTCGCATTGCAAGAAAGATCAATCTAGTAGGCCAAACCAAACTGATGATTCGAAGAGACTTGCAAAGATATCAAATCATGCATATAAGAATTCAGAGAAGAATCAAATATTGTTCATAGATAATCTTAATCATAAACGCACAATTCATCGGATCTCAGCAAACACACCGCAAAAAGAATTACATCGAATAGATTTCCAAGAACATCGAGGAGAACTTTGTATTGAAATCCAAAGAGAGAGAAGAAGCCATCAAGCTAATAACTATGGACCCGGAGGTCTGTGGTAAACTACTCACACATAATCAGAGAGGCTATGGTGTTGATGTACAAGCCCTCCGTGATCGAATCCCCCTCCGGAAGATCACGGAAAAAGGTCCCCAGATGGGATCTCTCGGGTACAGAAGGTTGCGGCGGTGGAAAAGTGGTTTCGCGGCTCTCCTAGATGTTTTCAGGGTATAAGAGTATATATAGGCGAAAGAAGTAGGTCGGTGGAGCCACGAGGGGCCTGCGAGGGTGGGGGGCGCACCTGCCCCCTTGGCACGCCGCCCTACCTCGTGGCCGCCTCGTTCCTTCCTTGACCTCCACTCCAAGTCTCCTGGATTGCGTTTGTTCCAAAAAAAGATCCTCGTGAAGGTTTCATTCCGTTTGGATTCCGTTTGATATTCCTTTTCTGTGAAACACTGAAATAGGCAAAAACTAGCAATTTGCACTGGGCCTTCGGTTAATAGGTTAGTCCCAAAAATAATATAAAAGTACATAATAAAGCCCATTAAACATCCAAAACAGATAATATAATAGCATGGAACAATAATAAATTATAGATACATTGGAGACGTATCAGCCTTCAAGTATAATACTCCCTCCATCTAGGTGTCATCTTACGAAACCAAATAATCCCAAAATACTTAGGCGCGGTGCATTAAATTCTACCTCGTTTCTTGACATATCAACCAATAAGATATGTGGGTGTGCATGCTTTTAATGACTTGAGACTAGCAAACACGACATGCAGTGTTTAGTTCATTGCATGCAATGCTATTAATTAGCAAATAAACATTAAGTGCGAGGCAGTTCTATAGGTGGGCAGGCAGCGTAGGCCAATTCCTCTCCAAATACCTAGGGAGGTAGTTGAACCGAACAAGTATAAGGCTGGCCATAGTGGGAGTAACATAAGTAGTATCATGCACTTTGGACTCACAAACATGCTTATGTGGCAAGCAATTAAAGAAGAGAGAGATGGTTATAGTAACATGGGTAGATACCATAACATAATAAATGTGATGCTACTATGTGTCATGCATGGCAATAAATGAGACCACCTATGATACTAATCTATGATACTATGCACTATAGAGGTAGTAACATAGACTACTAACATATGCATGTTACTAGTCTAAGTTACTCCCCACTATGACCAGCCTAACTTGTTTCTAGTGGGTACATTGACGTGGCATCAAAAGAGTGTGATAGCTGACTCTTGCAAAATAATTAACTACCATGTTGGCATACATGAGCATTGGGCCCACTTGTTAGCGTGCTGGACGGAGGAAGGAACACAAGACAAAATGGAGCGTGGAAGGGTGCAGATCGATTGGCGCACGTGTGATGACCACTGTAGCAATACGCTCAGGTACTACGTTAAAAAATTAGTGCAAACACAGCCGGTTATACTGTGAGTAGGCGACCGTGCGCTTGGCTCTTCACCTCTTCCTAAAGTCGAACAATGATGATGGTACTACAGTTGATAGTGTACTACTAGTAAGCAAAGCTTCTCCTCGTTTGCGAGTAGACCGGACACATCAAAAGTAGTCTCCAAAAAGGGTTGACCATGTCCATGGCTACCATCCTGTGCTTAGCCATTTAGTGTGTGCTTCTCGTCATTCTACGAGTTGACGGGACACATCAAATTTAATACGTATTTAGTACTCTCGCCAAAAAGAGCCAACCATGTCCATGGCTACCATCCCGTGCTCCGTCATTGAGTACGTGCACTATTCACGTGCCATCGAGGAGGAAAAATATTACGTAGTACTAGGTGCCATCGTAGTGCACGACTCACTTACGCACTGCTTATCTCCATTTTCTTGCATGACACGTGCACCTTGATGCTAGATGTCCCGCGTGTTGGCAAAAGGATGAACAAAGCTCATGTCAAAAAAAGAGTGGAAGAACATAGATTCCCGACGACCGAGAAGGAGCAAGGAACCTTGTGGTGGAGCATCTGTACTCATAATATTTTATATTATTTGGCGATATAAAATCAACCAATCATCTCCATAGTAGGCCGGTGGAGTACGAAACACGGCAGCCCAGTGTAGTTACATCATACTGTACGTGGCCAACCCACGCTATCACCATATTTCTTGGCCTCAGTGCGACACCTAGCTCTAGTAATCCACCAGCTCATATCACTTCTCGCTCATCGTCTCTCTCAAAGTGCGACGGGCTGGCGTTTTTGTCGTCTATTGAGGTCGGTTAACTCATCACATGTTAGTGACATGTCAAGAGCATTGTAAAAAATTTACTGTACTCTATTGTTATGCCAAGAAGAGGAAGCGCTTTGACCAACGGACCAAACAAGACAGGTGTGCCGTGCCATGAGTGTGTCCAGTTTCTCGTTTTGAACTTGTTTGGTGTAGTAGTAACACTTGGTTTTGACTATTGGTAAGATTTTATATACTCCCTCCGTCTAGTGAATAAATCATCTTAGATTCTGCACCGTGACCAAGGAAGAGGGGAAAACGAGAGAAATTAATATTTATTTCCTAATTAATAGCATTGCATGTAATGAACTAACCATTGTATGCCGTGTTTGGTAGTCTAAGTCATTGAAAACATGCACGCCCCACATCTCTTATTGGTGGATATGTCAAGAAACAAGAAACGAGGTCGGAGTTAATGCACCTCACCTAAGTATGTTGGGATTATTTGGTTTTCGTAAGGTGACTTATACACCTAGACAGAGGGAGTAGGGCCTAATGTATTCTTCGAGGATGCCTTTGACTATTGGTAAGATTTTATATGATTTGAAAATTATATCATTTGAAGATCCTTTCACGTTCCGTTTTCAAAAAGAAAAAAGATCCTTTCATGTACGAATTTGACTGTATGCTTTGAGCAACTTGCATGTCCTATACTACTCCTGCTTGGATACTCTAACTTAGCTAGAGGTTAGACTAACTTATGACTAACCCTGAACTAACTATAGCCAAAGAGGTGTTTCGGTGACAGGGTTAGATTGACAATAAATGCACTTGATGGAGAGAGAAAAGTGATTTTTCAGTGGGCCCAAGGAGGTACTTACTATGGGAAAGGTGAAGTGATGGTTTCTTCGCCCGAGCAACTTATTACTCTGGGAATATGGGAGTACCAGTGGATTCAAGGAATAGAGAAATGGTGGTTGCTTCATCCGAGCAACTTACTGTGGCGAAGGTGGGGCTCTGTGATTTGACTGCTCACTAGTCATTACTAATGCGGCACAACGACCAGGGTGAATCTTTCCCTGCAGTTGTGCACTCAATATTGCTGCACGGTAGGTGGAGCCGGATGAAGGATGTCCCACATGTCGGCGAAACGAAGTTGAATTGTTTCTAGCATTGCTATCAATCCTTCAGGATTTGTTTATATGTAGGCATAATTTTAATGAAATTGTACTGTGATGATATGAAGGTTTCAACTTTGGTTCCCACAGGAAAAAAGTTTCAACTTAGGATTCATGTGTCCTCTTGCCTCAAGATTATCTCGTTACAACATTCCATCAAATACAAATGAAACACACCATGGCTACTAATGCATCTCAATGGTTTGCAGATCAGCGACAATATTTGCATCACAACTGAAGACAAAGTTGTGAGAAGGTGTACAAATAAAGAAAAATATTTAATTGATCAATGTTGTTCGTAGGCATGGGTCCATTTCCTGGGCATAGTGTTCATTGCTTGGCAGCTAGTTTCTCCTAGCGCTGTAGCCAAAAGGGGGTGTATGGAGGACACCACAATCCGATCATTTTGTGCAGCTCCACTAAAATCAAGCTGACCATCCTTGTTTGCAAAGATATCCAGTCAATGTGATTACAATTATAGTGGAACTATATGATGAAACATAACACACACAAATAGAAGCCGATCACCTCTGCGATCTCTCTATAGGACTAACTACTTGTTGGAGAAGATTAGGCATGGAGTTGGATGAGGAGGATAGCAAAACCAATCTCCCTTTCTGTAGTCCCACAGAAATGCAAAAACGTTGCCCATGTGACATTTTGGCGAAACTGCACAAAACACTCTTAAGAAAATAAGTGATCTGTGCAGTTCACCAAAAGGTCACAATAGCAACGAGGTGAAATGGATAGCCCTGTTTGCAAAAAAGAGATAGAAAGGAGACAATTGCTGCCGAATAACACGAGTTGAAGACACATATGCCGACAAAAAAGAAGCATATTCCATGTAATAAGGGAAAGATAGCAGCATGGTGGTTTATCAAAAATGGTTTGAGGACGAGATTGCAAGATGGAAAGTACACTGGCCGAGATACGTTTTAAGCAAACAACTAAAGAAGGTCCACATGCAACAGCGTGGGAATATGGGCAGTGAAGCAAGGCCGGAGGAAGCTGTACCTGAGGGTCGTCGGGATGTTACTAGGAGGGCGCCGGCAGCCGAGATCTGCCCATACTGCGACAATGAGCAAGTGGCGAAGCCCTACCGCGCTGGAGCTTGGCCAGAGAGAATGGCAGGTACCGCAGATCGGGACGTGCTGCCTCAATGCCGTCGAACAGAGAAACAATGCACATCCTCCCTTTTAGCCGGCGGATGGGATGCGGCCGGATCACTGACCAACGGTGAGAGAGAGGCCACCACTGCCTTGTGTGAGATGGTGTGACGAGAGACAAACCCCAGCAGGCAGGCTCTATTGTATATAGTGGAGCAGATTTTTCCATTTTCCCCACAGCTATCGTTTTATATTCTGTACCCCGCGCCATTGAGGAGGAACATATAACTTTATTTAATACTAACACGTCAAGTTGAACTTTGTTCCGTCTAGGCGTGGTACCCGACCTTCCTTCGAGTAAACAACCGCTACACGCGTCAAATTATCACGTGGGCTGCCTTTTCGTACAGAAACAAACTCCATCGTGTACCCGGACGGGTGTGGCCGAGAACGAGACGTGAGTACGTGCGTCCTGCATGCACTTCTTCTTTAGGTGCAGGTACGTAAGTGGGTGGGTGTGAGAGAGATGATTTGTGCGAAACTAAGGCAATGTGTCGATGATATCTCAAACAAAAAACGTAACATATGCAATGTGTGTGAAACAGAGTCATGGATATATCATATATAGAGGGAGCGATCCACGAGAAGAGAGTGGAGGGATCATCGGCGTGAGATATCGATAGAATCAAAAACAGGAATGAAGTGTGTGGCTCCGCGATCGATAAGGAGTGCCATCGAATTTGTGTTTGCCCACGTCAAAGATACAGGGTGGCTGGCCTACTAGAAGTTGAGAGGGCAGAGGTGCAGTTTTTCTCTGTGGCATGGATACCTACCTACAATGTTCGACTATCGGTGGGGGGGGGGAGGGAGGGGGCAGAGACCTAACTATAGAGAGGTAGATCGACTAGTATATGTGTGGAGAAGGAGAGAGACCTAGCTATGTATAGAGGGAGATCGATCGGCATCCATGGATATGTGTAGTAGAGGAATAAGGTTGGGAGAAAGACAAAGGTAGAGTGTCAGAGGGTTGGTAGTGGAGTGGCGTCTCACAAATGGTGGGAGATGCCTGCTAGACAAAGGGAGGGTACGAGTGCAATATCAACAAGAGAGAGCGGGGATGTCTGTCTATCTATGCACGTGCGTGTGAGAGACGGGTCGGGAGGTATGCAAGGATTATAAGGGAGACGATATGGTTGTGGTAAGCATACGTAACTACATAGGAAGATCAATCGTCGTGTGTCCGAGAAAGGGAGAGACATAACTAGTGAGGTAAGTCTATCGGTCCGTGGGGAAAAAGAATTATAGTCAACCTAGCTATATGTAGGGAGATTAGTACGTATGCATGCATGCATGTGTTAGAAGAAAATAAGGTCCGGAGAGATAGACATGGGAGAGGGGTGCGGCTAGGAGGTGGTGCGAGAGGCCTACTATGTCGAGGGGGGAGTGTGCAAGTATGAGATCGATGATAATAAGGGCGGGAGTGTGCACCTGCGTGGAACCGTATTGGACATAGGGGGCATGGACGGTGAGAAGAGAAGAAGGGAAGTATGTGTTTGTGGTAGGCACACTGTCGGTGTCAAAACCGGCGGATCTCGGGTAGGGTGTCCCGAACTGTGCGTCTAGGCCGTATGGTAACAGGAGGCAAGGGACACGAAGTTTTACCCAGGTTCGGGCCCTCCCGATGGAGGTAAAACCCTACGTCCTGTTTGATTAATATTGATGATATGGGTAGTACAAGAGTAGATCTACCACGAGATCAGAGAGGCTAAACCCTAGAAGCTAGCCTATGGTATGGTTGTTGATGTGTATGTTGTCCTACGGACTAAAACCCTCCGGTTTATATAGACACCGGATAGGGTTAGGGTTACATAGAGTCGGTTACAATGGTAGGAGATCTGAATATCCGTATCGCCAAGCTTGCCTTCCACACCAAGGAAAGTCCCTTCCGGACACGGGATGAAGTCTTCAATCTTGTATCTTCATAGTCCTGGAGTCCGGCCGAAGGTATAGTCCGGCTATCCGAACACCCCCTAATCCAGGACTCCCTTAGTAGCCCCTGAACCAGGCTTCAATGACGACGAGTCCGGCGGGCAAATTGTCTTCGGCATTGCAAGGCGGGTTCCTCCTCCAAGTACTTCATAGAAGATTTTGAACACAAAGGCAGTGTCCGGCTCTACAAAATAAGTTTTACACATATTGCCATAGAGAGAATAATATTTACACAAATCTAATCTGCTAACGTATTCCATGGTGCGACACCACGGCCAAGCCTTATATTCGAACCGTTTTACTGTCCCATCTCAGCGCGTTATGCGAGGCAGTTTCCTTGGCACGTCTTGTTAAAGCAGAGATCGTGTCCCCTTATTCCGGGATTCTCATCAATACGGGCGTGGGTAACCCAACCGCGCCTTTGATTACGGCGCTTGGGAGATAAGCGAGTTTTATCAGGCTGGGGGGGACATGTAGTTGCGTCCACCCATATAAGGGGATAAGGATCCACCTTTTCACCTACGCCTTCTTCCTCCTTCGCCTATCCATTCTTACGCACTCGAGCTCCAGCGCCCAAGTCCGCACTCCTCACCTCAACCTTCTCCAGCCATGTCCGGAGCGGGAGGCAAGTGGATGGTATCCTCCGTCAAAGAGGGACATATCAAAAAGCTAAGGAAGGCTGGATACCTGTCTAACGACATCGCGTACCGGCTCCCTGAAAAGGGACAGCTCATCCCCACCCCTAGGCCCCATGAGCGGGTGGTGTTCCTCCCCCATTTCCTCCGCGGACTGGGCTTCCCTCTCCACCCATTTGTCCGGGGGATCATGTTCTACTACGGCCTGGATTTCCATGATCTGGCCCCGAATTTTGTCCTCAACATCTCGGCGTTTATCGTCATGTGCGAGGCTTTCCTCCGCATCCGCCCCCATTTCGGCCTATGGCTCAAGACCTTCAACGTCAAGCCAAAGGTGGTGCGCGGCAACCAGGCGGAGTGCGGAGGTGCCATGGTGGGCAAGATGGCCAACGTTATATGGCTCGAGGGCTCCTTTGTGGAGACCCTGAAGGGGTGGCAATCGGGGTGGTTTTACATCACCGAGCCACGCGACGCCGAATGGGTCGCACCCCCTGAGTTCCGGTCCAGACCCCCAACGCGGCTCATGTACTAGAAAGAGACGAGCCTGTCGTGGGGTAGCAAAAAGGAGGTGACCGGACAAACATGCATCCAATCCCTGGTGAACAAGCAGCTTAGGCTCGTCAATGTAGTCCAGGTTATGCTCATCCGCTTGATCCTCCCGTGCCAACAACGGGTTTTTAACCTGTGGGAGTTTGATCTGGCGCGGCACCAAACTCTGAGAAGGCTCTTGTACACGACGTACGAAGATGCCTAGAAGGTGCTCTTCAAAGGCGCCGAGGCTCCCGCATCTGCTACCGAGGATCGTGGATACAGCGCGCAGCGTCACGCTAGCGCGGTAAGTTTTTTGTACCTTTTACAGGGCACTAGTTTTTCATTGTTCAACTCTGTGCGGGATCTAAGCTCCCTTACCTTTGACAGGATTGGCAGGCAAAGTCCGGATAGATCAACTGTCCGGCTCCTTTGCCCGAAGGCCCAGCGGACGCTCAATTGGCGAAGCTGCTGGTTTCGGCACCCTATGTGGTGCCGGAGAAGAAGGCCGCGAGAAAGGCCGCGGGGACTCGAAAGAGTGCCCTGCGCCAGGAGGTGTCGGATCCATCATCCGACGGTTCCAAGGCGCATTGCTCCCGTGAAGACGAGGAGGAGGAAGAAGAAACCCCTCCCCCTCCAGTGGGGGAAGGGAAGAAAAGGAAGGCTGCCCCAATTGGGGAGGCCGAAGGGTCCAAGAAGGGGAGAACCCTTCCTCCGGACTACTCCACCAATGCCGACGACGGTGAAGAGGAGTGGCCGCCCAGGGCCAAGCCCCTCGCAAAATCGTAAGTATCCGGATACCGGAGTGATTTCATAGTATTCGTTTATTGCAAAGCTTTCCCTTATGTCGAATATGTTTATGCAGCCCACACAAAGACCGGCTCGACGCGTCGTCGAGCGGCTCACTGGACTCATCGGATGTGAACTCGCTGCCGACGGCTTCCTCTCCCCGCCCTACGGACGACACCGAAGTGTTGTCCCAACAGGTTCCAATCCGGGAGGAGGTGGTCCTGGAGGCGCCGCAAGGCGACCTCCCGGACTACAGGAGTAAAGGGGACGAAACCCCCCAGGGCTCCAAGTCCGGCCCTAGGCCGGGCACTGCTCCGGAACCTTCAAAGGTTCCAGAGTCCGGCGGGGGACCTCCTTCCAAGAGGAGCAAGCCCACCGCGCTGGCGACCTCCGTCCAACCGGAGGCACGGGACAATCTGTTGGAGGCGCTCCAAGGCGCCTCCATCGACGAGGGGCACCGCACCATTATGAGTGCGGTGGTCCAGATGGTTCAGTCCGCCAAGAGCGGACTTACTGAAGCTTGTACAAGCCTTTTAACAGGCTTTGATGTAAGTAAAGAATGTGTAAATAACATTACCGCATAGACAGTAGCACCTGATGCTCTGTTTGGCGTTCGAAAAGAAAAGCCGAATAGAGGATCAAATAAAAAATCGTAGGAGTCTAAAAAGAGTCAATATGCGTGTGCAAGCTTTCCTGCTGGCGTCCGCCGCACTGACTGCGGAAGTGGACGTGCTAAAGTAGAACCTCGAGCGGTCCGAGCAAGAGCTCGGACGTGCCAAGAAGCAGCTCGAGGACAATGAAGGTAAGAAATACCTTGTTTAAATAAAATATATGTATATATAAAAAGGTGCAATTGCAAAAAATGATAGGATTATCGTGGCTATTGTAGGGGCCACGTCTGAGGTGGTGACCCTGAAGCAAGCGCTGCTCAAGGCTGAGAAGAGATCGGCCGCGGAGCGCACTGAGCGAGAAAAGTATGAGGCCGAGGTTGGCAAGGTGCGGCAAGAGCTCCAAGCTCTCATGGAAAAACATGAGAGTTTGGAGCGTGACTCAAGGAAGCGAGCGTCCGAGCTCACGGCGGCTACTGAAAGTGCCAAGTCTGCCAAGGCCGAATCCCAGAAGACCCTCTAGGAGTTGGATGAGGTGAAGAAGATAGCGGCGGGTAAGGCATTCTTTATGCAAAGTAAACACATAAGCGTGAGTTACTTGTTACTTACCCGAATCCGGAGTTCTCCAGGCGCGTTCGCAGATCTTCCCCGGAGTGTATCTGATGCCGCCGCATTCTATCGAGCCGAGGAGGGCAGCTCGACGGAGAAGGTGTTCTGGTCTCAGTACGCTGAGGCCGGACACCCTGTGCCCCTGAGCGACCAGTTGAAGCAACTGGTCGAGCTCCACAAGGTGGCCGAACAGGCCATGAAGGGCCTCATAGTTCGGCTGTGGCCTGGAGAGGCTCAGCCTGGGAGCTATTTCGGGCTGGTGCGGCGGCTGGTGGAGTCCTGTCCAAGGCTCAAAGTCATCAAGCGCTCCGTCTGCATTGAAGGTGCCCGTAGGGCCCTTGCCCATGCGAAGGTGCACTGGGGCAAGCTGGATGCTGAGAAGCTTGTGAAGGACGGGCCACCGCCGGGGAAAGAGCATCGCAAGCCCGAAAATTATTATAAGGATGTTCTGAAGGGTGCCTGCCTTGTGGCGGAGGAATGTTCTATGGATGTAATTTTTGAGTAAAACTCGCTCATTTTATCCTGTGCGCTGAAAACTTGTTCATATGCGCTTAAGCAATGCTGTTTGAATTTAAAATATTACCTTCTGTGCGGCTGTTTATCAATTCTGAGAGATGGCGAGTCGTCGGCTTCTTCCCCCATGCCGCTAGTGCTGGGGTGTTTGGGGATAAACCTGAGGGCTCTTTTTCCCATGTTTGGGTCCTTCGAGGGAGGCGCTCAGCCCAACGAACAAGGCAATCAAACTATAATGCGTGAATACTCTCACTTAGCCATAGAATTATATAATTTTAAATTTCGGCGAAGCCTCTGGTATTCAGAAGACCGAGGTCGGGGCGCTATCCACGCCTTGGCCGGACAGAGCCGGCTCCTCGCCCTAAGCGGCATAAGTCTTTAAGGACTTGAAAAGACCTCTCGAACAGCGACCAGCTCTCGCCTCATCATTACGGTCAGTTTTAGCTTTCTCCACTGAGGTGCTCGACCCAGCTCAACCGGGGCACAATCGCAGTGGTTCTCCTAGTGCTACCTTAGCCGATATAGCGGAATGTAAGGCACCAAAACATAGGAGCTGGGCAAACCCAACTATTAACCCAAGACATGATTCGAAGCCGATGCATATAATGCTATAAGGTCGGGGTGCCGCACTTGTTGAAGTGTTCGGACTTCTCACACCATGTTGAGGGGTACTGAAGCCCTTGGCATATTTTGGCCATACCCAAGTGTACGGGTGCGACATGTCGTTAAGGAACATATATAAATGTAAAAAAAGAGTAATGCAAAAATAGACAAAAGTTATGCATTGTTTATAAAAAAGAGCTGTGATCAAAGAAGAACGATACAAATAATGCGATAATCAAAAGGTTGGACTATGTAGCGTGTCTGCTCCAGGGGCAAGCTGCCGAATAATATGCGAAACAGGTATACTGCTCATGATAGAGACCACCTGGGAGTTCGTAATGCGGCGTGGCTTGTCTGCTTCCCTGGTTCTTGCATCATTTGTGCGGCAATTGAACTGCCAAACAGGCCTTCCGAAGAGTGGAGTCCTGAAAGTAAGAGAAAATTTAAAAAATCGGCAGCCCCTGGTACGGTTGAAGCCGTGTTTTGGGCGTGCCGTGATGGTGCCCCTCCCCCTGTGCCCATGGTATCTCTAGAGCGTAATTATGTACGTGAAGTATTGGCGTCGCCTTTTTGCGAGGGTTGGGGTTGGGGCCGCATTGCTACGCCTACTCGGACCGTGCCAGGCGGTCTTGTTGTAGGTTGCTCCGGGCGTGCTTGACGGTGTTCGATCGTTTATTGGCCGGACTGGAGAACTGCCTAGAGAGGCTGCTTTGTACTTCCACTGCAATGGCCGCCATGTGCTCCTCCGTTCGGAGCGAGCGTTCGGTGTTTCCATTGATAGTAATTACTCCTCGAGGGCCTGGCATCTTGAGCTTAAGGTATGCGTAATGCGGTACCGCATTGAACTTAGCGAATGCAGTTCGCCCGAGCAGTGCGTGATAACCACTGCGAAACGGGACTATGTCGAAGATTAACTCCTTGCTTCGGAAATTATCCGGAGATCCGAAGACCACTTCAAGTGTGACTGAGCTTGTACGGTTGGCCTCTACACCTCGTATTACGCCTTTAAAGGTCGTTTTGGTGGCCTTAATCCTCGAGGGATCTATGCCCATTTTCCGCACTGTATCCTGATAAAGCAGGTTCAGGCTGCTGCCACCATCCATAAGGACTCTAGTGAGATGAAATCCGTCAATAATTGGGTCTAAAAGTAATGCGGCGAAGCCGCCGTGACGGGTGCTAGTGGGGTGGTCCCTTCGATCAAAGGTGATCGGGCAGGAGGACCATGGGTTGAACTTTGGGGCGACTGGCTCTATCGCGTATATGTCCTTAGCGCGCGCTTCCGCTCCCTCTTGGGGATGTGGGTTGCGTATATCATGTTCACCGTCCGCACTTGTGGGGGAAAACCCTTCTGTCCCCTGTTGTTCGGTGGCCGGGGCTCCTCGTCATCTGCCAGAATTCGGGCATCGTCTGCCAGAATCTTGTCAACATCCAGGGCCAATACAAGATCTGAGGCAGCAAGGAGCATGAGAAAGACTCACTGGTTCACCTCACCGAGGCCATCGTCGACCCCTACTACAGAGACATGAAGGATTCATGCAACAAGGACAAGCGTGCATGGCATTCGGCCTGGATGGAGAAAATCGACAAAGCTCACGCCGTGTACGCGGCCAAGGAGGCGTACACGAGCTATGATATGTACAGGCGGATCATTGACATGAGGAAGTCCCTCCTTCCCCAAAACGGCCAGGGATCCAGCCGGAAGTAGAGAAATGGAAAGCGTCGTCGCAACAATAAGTAGATGATTAGATCCTCGTTTCTCCTACTTTAGTATGCATGTAATTGCTTACTTTGGTATGTGGAAATGTTATGTGTGTAGTGACTTGTGTAATTGTATGCTTAATTTGGTTATGCAATGCTATCTTTTTAAGTATATATGTTGATGCTCTATAGACAGAGCGTAGATGTTGTGCGGACAAAGAAAATCACATCACACACGGACTCCATAATGGAACCCGTCGGTGATGTTTTCATCAATCACTCACAATTGTATACCAGCAATCGTTCGCATACAACACACATGACTTGTTAGCAGTAATCGTCTGTGTTGTTATTGGTCTTAGCACACGTTTCCGATTACAGACATGTTTGCCGCGTATCACACACATCTTGTTAAGTTGACCGTTTCTGTTCTCATGTCTCAATGCAAACAGTTCATCCGAGTGAAACACATGTCGTATATCGCACATGCCTTGATCTGGCTGACCATTTCTTTTGAGTTGCCTAATCACAAACAGTTCATCCGAGTGAACTGTATGATGTATATTGCACACACCTTCATCTGGCTACCCGTTTCTATTGTTCCTCCTCATCGCAAATAGTTAATTGAGCTGAACCGTATGCCTTGCATCGCAGACGCAACTAAAATCTGTACCATGTTGGATGCATCCTCCATCGCAAATGTTTTGCACCTTTTTGACGGTTTTTTACACCATCATTTGTGATTATGGCATCACACACAGTTTCGTCGAAGGGTCTCTGGTCATAGTGTCGCGTTAGCAGCATCCTGCAATAGTGATCATTGTATTGAAAATCAAGAGAGGGAGAGAGAGAGAGAGATCCATCTAGCTACTATAATGGACCCGTTGGTCCTCAAGGAACTACTCGCACATTATCACGGTGAAGGAAATATGCCCTAGAGGCAATAATAAAGTTATTATTTATTTACTTATATCATGATAAATGTTTATTATTCATGCTAGAATAGTATTAACCGGAAACTTAGTACATGTGTGAATACATAGACAAACGGAGTGTCACTAGTATGCCTCTACTTGACTAGGTCGTTGAATCAAAGATGGTTAAGTTTCCTAGCCATAGACATGAGTTGTCATTTGATTAACGGGGTCACATCATTAGATAATGATGTCATTGACTTGACCCATTCTGTTAGCTTAGCACGATGATCTTTTAGTTTGTTGCTACTGCTTTCTTCATGACTTATACATGTTCCTCTGACTATGAGATTATGCAACTCCCGAATACCGGAGGAACACTTTGTGTGCTACCAAACGTCACAACGTAACTGGGTGATTGTAAAGGTTCTATACAAGTGTCTCCGATGGTACTTGTTGAGTTGGCATAGATCGAGATTAGGATTTGTCACTCTGATTGTCGGAGAGGTATCTCTAGGCCCTCTCGGTAATGCACATCACTATAAGCCTTGCAAGCAATGCAACTAATGAGTTAGTTGCGAGATGATGCATTACAGAAATGAGTAAAGAGACTTGCCGGTAGCGAGATTGAACTAGGTATTGAGATACAGACGATCGAATCTCGGGCAAGTAACATACCGATGACAAAGGGAACAACGTATGTTGTTATGAGGTTTGACCGATAAAGATCTTCGTAGAATATGTAGGAGCCAATATGAGCATCCAGGTTCCGCTATTGGTTATTGACCGGAGACGAGTCTCGCTCATGTCTACATAGTTCTCGAACTCATAGGGTCCGCACGCTTAACGTTCAGTGATGATCAGTAATATGAGTTTATGTGTTTTGATGTATCGAAGGTAGTTCGGAGTCCCGGATGAGATCGGGGACATGACGAGGAGTCTCGAAAGGGTCGAGACATAAAGATCGATATATTGGACGACTATATTCGGACATCGGAAAGGTTCCGAGTGATTCGGGTATTTTTTGGAGTACCGGAGAGTTACCGGAATTCGTCAGGGAGTATATGGGCCTTATTGGGCTTTAGGGGAAAGAGAGAGGGGAGGCTGCGCCCCCCAAGCCTTAGTCTAAATTGGACTAGGGGGAGGGGCGGTGCCCCCTCCTTCCTTCTCTTCTCTTTTCCCTTTCCGTCTCTACTACTCCTACTACATGGAAGGGGGGAATCCTACTCCTGGTGGGAGTAGGACTCCCCTTGGGGCGCGCCAAGGAGGGCCGACCTCTCCCCCTTCTCCACTCCTTTATATATGGGGGCAAGGGGCACCCTAGGACACACAAGTTGATTAGTTGATCTTTTAGCCGTGTGCGGTGGCCCCCTCCACCATAATCCACCTCGGTCATATCGTAGTGGTGCTTAGGCGAAGCGCTGCGTCGGCAGCATCATCATCACCGTCATCACGCCGTCGTGCTGACGGAACTCTCCCTCGAAGCTCTGCTGGATCGGAGTACTAGGGACGTCACCGAGCTGAACGTGTGCTGAACTCGGAGGTGCCGTATGTTCGGTACTTGGATTGGTCGGATCGTGAAGACGTACGACTACATCAACCGCATTCTCATAACACTTACGCTTACGGTCTACAAGGGTACGTAGACAATACTCTCCCCTCTCGTTGCTATGCATCACCATGATCTTGCGTGTGCATATGAATTTTTTTGAAATTACTACGTTCCCCAACAATGGCATCCGAGCCAGGTTTATGCGTAGATGTTATATGCACGAGTAGAACACAAAGGAGTTGTGGGCGTGGGTATATACATATTGCTTGCCGTCACTAGTTGATTCTTGATTCAGCGGCATTGTTGGATGAAGCACCCCAGACCGACATTACACATACGTTTACGCGAGACTGGTTCTATCGACGTGCTTCGCACATAGGTTGCTAGTGGGTGTCTATTTCTCCAGCTTTTAGTTGAATCAGATTCAATGAACGGGGTTCTTTCTGAAGATTAAAAAGCAATCACTATACCGCGTTGTGGTTTTTGATGCATAGGTAAGAACGGTTCTTGCTCAGCCCATAGCAGCCATGTAAAACTTGCAACAACAAAGTAGAGGACGTCTAACTTGTTTTTGCAGGGCATGTTGTGATGTGATATGGTCAAGACGTGATGAGATATAAATTGTTGTATGAGATGATCATGTTTTGTTAAAGTTATCGACGACTGGCAGAAGCCTTATGGTTGTCTCTATATTGCATAAGATACAAGCACCATACAATTGCTTTACTTTATCACTATGCGATAGCAATAGTTGCAAGAGAAATAGTTGGTGAGACGACCATATGATGACACATTGATAAAGATCAAGATGATGGAGATCATGGTGTCATGCCGGTGACGATAGAGATCATGACGGTACTTTGGAGATGGAGATCAAAGGCGCAAGATGATCATGGCCTTATCATGTCACATATTTTGATTGCATGTGATGTTTATCCTTTATGCATCTTATTTTGCTTAGTTCGGTGGTAGCATTATAAGATGATCTCTCACTAAATTTCAAGGTACAAGTGTTCTCCCTGAGTATGCACCATAGCCAAAGTTCGTCGTGCCAAGACACCACGTGATGATCGGGTGTGATAAGCTCTACATTCACATACAACGGGTGCAAGCTAGTTTTTGCACACGCAAAAATACTCGGGTTAAACTTGATGAGCCTAGCATATGCAGATATGGCCTCGGAACACCGAGACCGAAATGTCGAGCGTGAATCATATAGTAGATATGATCAACACAGTGATGTTCACCATTGAAAACTACTCCATCTCACATGATGATCGGACATGGTTGAGTTGATTTGGATCACGTGATCATTTAGATGACTAGAGGGATGTCTATCTAAGTGGGAGTTCTTAAGTAATATGATTAATTGAACTCTAATTTATTATGAACTTAGTCCTGATAGTATTTGCATAACTATGTTGTAGATCAATAGCTCACGATGTAGCTCCCCGTTTATTTTGATATGTTCCTAGAGAAAAACTAAGTTGAAAGATGTTAGTAGCAATGATGCGGATTGGATCCGTAATCTGAGGATTATCCTCATTGCTGCACAGAAGAATTATGTCCTTGATGCACCGCTAGGTGACAGACCGATTGCAGGAGCAGATGTAGACGTTATGAACGTTTGGTGAGCTCGATATGATGACCACTTGATAGTTTAGTGCACCATGCTTTACGGCTTAGAATTGTGGCTTCAAAGACATTTTGAATGCCACGGAGCATATGAGATGTTCCAAGAGTTGAAATTAGTATTTCAGACTCATGCCCATGTCGAAAGGTATGAGACCTTTGACAAGCACTTTGCCTACAAGATGGAGGAGAATAGCTCAGATGGCAATGGGTCGGGTTTGGGGCGGGTGGAGCTGGTCCAAATCCAACCCATGACCCATCTTCCTACCCTCTGCCCATCCACCAAATTATCCATGGGCACAACTTGTGCCCATGCCCAAACCCGCTGGATACCCACATACCCATGGAGCTCCATGGGCATAGAAAAAGTAAGCATGAAGCCTTCCCAAAGATCAAATTAGCTCATTCTCATTCACTCACAAATGACAACATAAGCTACATGCATAAGTAGGAAACAAGTAATACGATGAGTCTTTAAGTGTGACGTACCAGAGGTGGATTCTGCAGCATATAGCTTATGGCCAGTTGCATATTGCCTGCCATTTCCCATTGATTCTCTCTTTCTACTATCACAGGCATATGGCCTCACATGTTATATGGGTATCCATTGGATATCCATGGAGCACAAACTATAACCGTGCCCAACCCGGCTGTTCGTGGGTATCCATATCCACGAAGCCATGGGCAGAAATGCGCTCCATACCCTTGCTCAACCTGGTCGGGTATCCATGGGTATCCCGATCCATGGATAAAATTGCGATCCCTGAGCTCAGCTAGTGAGCATGTGCTCAGAATGTCTGAGTACTACAATCACTTGAATCAAGTGGGAGTTAATCTTACAGATAAGATAGTGATTGACAGAGTTCTCTAGTCACTATCAGCAAGTTAGTGGAACTTCATGATGAACTGCAATATGCAAGGGATAACGAAAACAATTACCAAGCTCTTCATGATGCTGAAATCGACGAAGGTAGAAATCGAGAAAAGCATCAAGTGTTGATGGTTGACAAGACCACTAGTTTCAAGAAAAGGCAAAGGGAAGAAGGGGAACTCCAAGAAGAACGGCAAGCAAGTTGCTGCTCAAGTGAAGAAGCCCAAGTCTAGACCTAAGCCTGAGACTTAGTTCTTCTACTGCAAAGGGACAAGTCACTGGAAGCAGAACTGCCCCAAGTATTTGGCGGATAAGAAGGATGGCAAAGTGAACAAAGGTATATTTGATATACACGTTATGGATGTGTACTTTACTAGTGTTTATAGCAACCCCTCAGTATTTGATACTAGTTCAGTTGCTGAGATTAGTAACTCGAAACGGGAGTTGCAGAATGAACAGAGACTAGTTAACGGTGAAGTGACGATATGTGTTGGAAGTGGTTCCAAGATTGATATGATCATCATCGCACACTCCCTATGCTTTCGGGATTAGTGTTGAACCTAAATAAATGTTATTTGGTGTTTGCGTAAAGCATGAATATGATTTGATCATGTTTATTACAATACGCTTATTCATTTAAAGTCAGAGAATATTTGTTGTTCTGTTTACATGAATAAAACCTTCAATACACCCAAGGTGAATGGTTTATTGAATCTCAATCATAGTGATAGACGTATTCATAATATTGAAGCCAAAAGATGCAAAGTTAATAATGGTAGTGCAACTTATTTGTGGCACTGCCATTTAGGTCATATTGGTGTAAAGCGCATGAAGAAAATCCATGTCGATGGGCTTTTGGAATCACTTGATTATGAATCAGTTGATGCTTGCGAACCATGTCTCATGGGCAAGATGACTAAGACTCCGTTCTCCGGAACAATGGAGCGAGCAGCAAACTTGTTGGAAATAATACATACTGATGTATTCAGTTCGATGAGTGTTGAGGCTCGCGACAGGTATCGTTATTTTCTAACCTTCACAAATGATTTGAGTAAAGATATGGGTATATCTTCTTGATGAAACATAAATCTGAAACATTTGAAAAGTTCAAATAATTTCAGAGTGAAGTGGAAAATCATCGTAACAAGAAAATAAAGTTTCTATGATCTGATCATGGAGGAGAATATTTGAGTTATGAGTTTGGTCTTCATTTGAAACAATGCGGAATAGTTTCACAACTCACGCCACCTGGAACACCACAGCGTAATGGTGTGTCCGAACATCGTAACCGTACTTTTTTAGATATGGTGCAATATATGATGTCTCTTACCGATTTACCATTATTGTTTTGGGGTTATGCATTAGAGACAGCTGCATTCATGTTAAATAGGGCACCATCTAAATCCATTGAGACAACGCCATATGAACTGTGGTTTAGCAAGAAACCTAATCTGTCGTTTCTTAAAGTTTGGGGCTATGATGCTTATGTGAAAAAGTTTCGACCTGATAAGCTCGAACCCAAATCGGAGAAATGCGTCTTCATAGGATACCCAAAGGAAACTGTTGGGTACACCTTCTATCACGGATCCAAAGGCAATATATTCTTTGCTAAGATTGGATCCTTTCTAGAGAAGAAGTTTCTCTCAAAATAAGTGAGTGCGAGGAATGTAGAACTTGATAAGGTAATTGTACCTTCTTCCGAATTGGAAAGTAGTTCATCATAGAAATTAGTTCTAGTGATTCCTACACCAATTGGTGAGGAAGCTAATGATGATGATCATGAAACGTCAGATCAAGTTGCTACCAAACCTCGTAGGACAACGAGAGGATGGTCCGCACCAGAGTGGTACGGTAATCCTTTTTGGAAGTCATGTTACTAGACCATGACAAACCTATGAACTATGAGGAAGCGATGATGAGCCTAGATTCCGTGAAATGGCTTGAGGCCATGAAATATGAGATGGGATCCATGTATGAGAACAAAGTATGGACTTTGATTGACTTGCCCGATAATCGGTGAGTCATTAAGAATAAATGGATCTTCAAGAGGAAGACGGACGCTGATAGTAGTGTTACTATCTACAAAGCTTGAATTGTCGCAAAATGTTTTCGACAAGTTCAAGGTGTTCACTACGATGAGATTTTCTCACTCGTATCGATGCTTAAAAGTCTGTCCGAATCATGTTAGTAGTTGCCGCATTTTATGAAATCAGGCAAATGGATGTCAAAACTGTATTCCTTAATGGATTTCTTAAAGAAGAGTTGTATATGATGTAACCAGAAGGTTTTGTCAATCCTAAAGGTGCTAACAAAGTGATAAAGTTCCAGCGGTCCATCTATGGACTGGTGCAAGCATCTCGGAGTTGGAATATATGCTTTGATAAAGTGATCAAAGCATATGGTTTTATACAGACTTGCGGTGAAGCCTGTATTTACAAGAAAGAGAGTGGGAGCACTACAACATTTCTGATAAGTATATGTGAATGACATATTGTTGATCGGAAATAATGTAGATTTTTTCTGGAAAACATAAAGGAGTGTTTGAAAAGAGTTTTTCAAAGAAAGACCCCGATAAACCTGCTTACACATTGAGCATCAAGATCTATAGAGATATATCAAGACGCTTGATAAGTTTTCTCAATGAGTACATACCTTGACAATATTTTGAAGTAGTTCAAAATGGAACAATGAAATAAGGAGTTCTTGCCTGTGCTGCAAGGTGTGAAGTTGAATAAAGACTCAAAACCCGACCACAGCAGAAAATAGAAAGAGAATGAAAATTCATCCCCTATGCCTCAGTCATAGGTTCTATAAAGTATGCTATGTTGTTTACCAGTCCTATAATATACCTTAGCATGATTCTAGAAAGGGAGTACAATAGTGATCTAGGAGTAGATCACTGGACAGCGGTCAAAATTATCCTTAGAGGACTAAGGAAATATTTCTCGGTTATGGAGGTGATAAAAGAGGTCGTCATAAAGAGTTACGTCGATGCAAGCTTTTTACATTGATCTAGATGACTCTAAGTATCAATCTGGATACATATTGAAAGTGAGAGCAATTAGCTAGAGTAGCTCCATCAGAGCATTGTAGACATAGAAATTTGCGAAATACATACGAATCTAAATGTTGAAGACCCATAGACTAAACTTCTCTCACAAGCAAAACATGATCACTCTTTGGGTGTTAATCACATAGCGATGTGAACTAGATTATTGACTCTAGTAAACCCTTTGGGTATTTGTCACATGGAGATGTGAACTGATCACATAAAGATGTGAACTAGATTATTGACTCTAGTGCAAGTGGGAGACTGAAGGAAATATGCCCTAGAGGCAATAATAAAGCTATTATTTATTTCCTTATATCATGGTAAATGTTTATTATTCATGCTATAATTGTATTAACCAAAAACTTAGTACATGTGTGAATAGATAGACAAATAGAGTGTTACTAGTATGCCTCTACTTGACTAGCTCGTTGAATTAAAGATGGTTAAGTTTCCTAGCCATAGACATGAGTTGTCATTTGATCAACACGGTCACATCATTAGAGAATGATGTGATTGACTTGACCTATTCCGTCAGTTTGCACGATGATCGTTTAGTTTGTTGCTACTGCTTTCTTCATGACTTATACATGTTCCTCTGACTATGAGATTATGCAACTCCCGAATACCGAAGGAACACTTTGTGTGCTACCAAATGTCACAACGTAACTGGGTGATTACAAAGGTGCTCTACAGGTGTCTCCGATGGTACTAGTTGAGTTGGCACTCCGATTGTAGGAGAGGTATCTCTGGGCCCTCTTGGTAATGCACATCACTATAAGCCTTGCAAGCAATGCAACTAATGAGTTAGTTGCGAGATGATGCATTACGGAAATGAGTAAATAGACTTGCCGGTAACGAGATTGAACTAGGTATTGAGATACCGACGATCGAATCTCGGGCAAGTAACATACCGATGACAAAGGGAACAACGTATGTTGTTATGTGGTTTGACCGATAAAGATCTTCGTAGAATATGTAGGAGCCAATATGATGATCCAGGTACCGCTATTGGTTATTGACCGGAGATGAGTCTCGGTCATGTCTACATAGTTCTCGAACCCGTAGGGTCCGCACGTGTAACAGTCGGTGACGATCGGTAATATGAGTTTATGTGTTTTGATGTACTGAAGGTAGTTCAGAGTCCCAGATGAGATCGGGGACATGACGAGGAGTCTCGAAATGGTCGAGACGTAAAGATCGATATAGTGGACGACTATATTCGTACATCGGAAAGGTTCCGAGTGATTCACGTATTTTTCGGAGTACTGGAGATTACAAGAATTCGTCGGGGAGTATATGGGCCTTATTGGGCTTTAGGGGAAAGAGAGAGTGGAGGCTGCGCGCCCCCCAAGGCTTACTCCGAATTGGACTAGGGGGAGGGCCCGCGCCCCCTCCTTCCTTCTCTTCGCTTTTCCCTTTCCTTCTCTCCTACTCCTACTACATGGAAGGGGGGAATCCTACTCCCGGTGGGAGTAGGAATCCCCTTGGGGTGCGCCTAGGAGGGCCGGCCTCTCCCCCTTCTCCACTCCTTTATATACGGGGGCAAGGGGGCACCCTAGTACACACAAGTTGATCAGTTGATCTTTTAGCCGTGTGTGGTGCCCCCCCCTCCACCATAATCCACCCCGGTCATATTGTAGTGGTGCTTAGGCGAAGCCCTGCGTCGGTAGCATCATCATCACTGTCATCACGCCGTCGTGCTGACGGAACTCTCCCTCGAAGTTCTGATGGATCGGAGTATGTGGGACGTCACCGAGCTGAATGTGTGCTGAAGTCGGAGGTACCGTACGTCTGGTACTTGGATCGGTCGGATCGTGAAGACATACGACTACATCAACCGCGTTCTCATAATGCTTCCTCTTACGGTCTACGAGGGTACGCAGACAATACTCTCCCCTCTCGTTGCTATGCATCACCATGATCTTGCGTGTGCGTAGGAATTTTTTTGAAATTACTACGTTCCCCAACACATGGAGGCAACAAGGATGATGAAGATGGATTCCATAATGATTCCACCCTTCGGTAGAGTACCCGAGTAGGTCTCCAGATGGGATCGCAGGAGAATAGAGGCTTGCTGCGGTGATAAAATTTTTTCGGGTCTCGCTTTGAGGGCTTTAGAATATATGAGAATTTATAGGCCAAGAATTAGGGCAAACGGAGCTACGAGGGGCCCACAAGTCAGGGTGGCACGCCCCCTAGATTATGGGTCTTCTCGTCCTCCCCCATATCTTCTAGGATATCTTATTGTTGAAAAAAACATCAAAAAGTTTCATTATGTTTGGACTTCTGTAGGTATGGGTTTTCTCAAAAACCAAAAACAAGGAAAAAAATAGGAACTGAAATTGGGCACTAAATATTTATAAAATGACATATAATATATACGAAAGTGATAATATAATAGCATTTAACAATAAAAATTATAGATATGTTGGAGACGTATCAACATCCCCAAGATTAGTTCTTACTCGTCCTCAAGTAGGTAATGATAACAAAAGAATTATTGATGTTGAATGATACATAACATGTACTTGATCAAACGATGTAACTGAGGTATGAATATTGGGACATGAGTGATTTAAGGCAACAATCTATCCATTTGATGTTGAAACAATAATACATAAGCATACTAGTAAACAATCATTGTCTTTCAAAATAAGATGCTAAAGAATGTGATACCTACACACTTAATCGTGAAAAACATGGCATGCTCAGTCTTCCTACCATGAAGATATCAAATCATGAACAACCCTAATGCCAAGCCAAGCAATTGAATTATACTTTTCTTGCTTCAGCTTCTTCAACTCTCATGTAATACTTGAGCCCGAGCCAAGGACTTAGCACTTTAGATGCCAAGGAGAATGATGATTGGGGTTAGTAAGGGAAGGAAAAAGTATAAGAAAGTCTCACATCAATGAGCCTTGACCGTTAGGCATTGGATAGTGACGGTGTCCTGGATTAGGGAGTGCTAACCTAGTCGTACCATGATCCTTGAGTTGGGCCGACGGGCCCTCACCTGATCAAGATGGACTCTGGAGGCCGTACACAGGAGGCGTGATCAAGACTACCTCCACTGAAGACTTGACGTATACTCCAAGATTGCTGCCACCGCCTTGCTCCAAGACACCGACCTTGTAACCCTAGATTCCCTCCCTAGCATGTATATAATCCATAGGATTTAGCCTGTAGAGGGGACATCAACGCAAAATCATTCACCTAGCCCTATAGTTAGACTACACATTACGATCTCAAGGTAGATCAACTCTGTACTTGATACATCTTCATCAATACAAACAAGAGTAGGATATAGGATTTTACCTCCATCAAGAGGGCCCGAACCCGGGTAAACATTGTCTCCTTCGTTCGTGTTACCCTCGATCTGAGATCCACAGCTCAGGACCCCCTACCCCGAGGTCTGCCGGTTTTGACACCAACACTGGTGCTTCCATTGAGAGTTCCGTTGTGCGATCGATGAAAAGTTCCATGGGATCGCCGGTCAATGGCCCCGAACTTGTAGGGATCACTTGCACGCTGGAAGTTTTAGTCACCAAAACGCCTTCACGTAAATTTGAGGCGAAGCATGACGCATCCCTGGTTCCCGCAGGGAACTCCCCCAAGGATGAGGGGCTGAGATAATTCCTAGAAAGCGAGTCAGACAGCGGCCTACAAGAAGCGATCGAGGAGGCCGACCTCCAGACTAGTTTGGCCGACCCGACGGCCATGAATCTGACATCGGATGAGAAGAATAGGGTTTCAAACTCCTGATCTTTAGAGATCGGAGCTCATCCATTGACTCCCCACATAGAGTATCGCCCCGCTAATTCTGGCCCACCCGACATCTGGGATCTGGCCTACGTGCAGCAACTCCCCGACGAATCAATTAGGCAATACTAGGCTAGATTCTTGTCTATCAAAAACAAGATAGCAGATTACCTGGACTCTAACATAATTACTCCTTTCGAATGTGGATGCAAGGATAAAGTCATCTTGAATGCCCTTGCTCGTCATTGCGTTCAAACGCTCCCAGAGTTATCCGAACTAGTGTCCCGATTCTATGACATTGAAGACGTATGGCTCATCGAGGAAAACACATATTCAATCTATGAAGATTACCCAAGACATCATGAATCATTACCTCGACATGAGCCCCAGAAACGGAACTCCCCGGGCGAACGACCTCGGAAGAAGAAGAAACCCTTCGGTCACCCCAGGACAGCCCTGGACAGCTTTTTGGATGAGCCAAGTCCAATCCATGTTATTCTTCTTAACTCTTGCCCAACTCATAGCCTTCGCAACTTTTAGCTATTGAGGTTGGTAGCCAAAGTGGGACCTGTCGTCCTGCCAGTTACATCCTGATGCGGCTTCAAGCTACGCCGATATTTCCCCAAAGAGGAAGGGATGATGCAGCACAATGGCGGTAGGTATTTCCCTCGGTGATGAAACCAGGGTTATCAAACTAGTAGGAGAACCAAGCAACACTACGTAGACAGCACCTGCAAACAAATAACAAATGCTCGCAACCCGACGTGTAAAAGGGGTTGTCAATCCCTTTCGGGTAGCAGCTCCAGAAATTGGCAAACGGATGTGATAAAAATATGATAGATTGGATCGCGGGAATGTGAGATAAAATAAATAATAATAAATTGTAGCAAGGTATTTTTGGTTTAATAGATCTGCAAATAAAAGCAAAGGAAAATAGATCGCAAAGGCAAATAATATGAGAAAGAAACCCGGGGGCCGTAGATTTCACTAGTGGCTTCTCTCGAGAAAAATAGCAAAAGGTGGGTAAACAAATTAATGTTGGGTAATTGATAGAACTTCAAATAATTATGACTATATCCAGGCAATGATCATTATATAAGCATCACGTCCAAGATTAGTAGACCGACTCCTGCCTACATCTACTACTATTACTCCACACATCGACCGCTATGCAACATGCATCTAGTGTATTAAGTTCATGGAGAAATGGAGTAATGCAATAAGAACGATGACATGATGTAGACAAGATCTATTTATGTAGAAATAGACCCCATCATTTTATCCTTAGTAGCAACGATACATACGGGTCGGGTCCCCTTCTATCACTGGGATCAAGCATCGTAAGATCGAACCCACTACAAAGCACCTCTTACCATTGCAAGATAAATAGATCAAGTTGGCCAAACAAAACCCAAATATCAGAGAAGAAATATGAGGCTATAAGCAATCATGCTTATAAGGGATCAAAGAAACTCAAATGACTTTCATGGATAAAAAGATAGATCTGATCATAAACTCAAAGTTCATTCGATCCCAACAAACACACCGCAAAAAGAGTTACATCATATGGATCTCCAAGAAATCATTGTATTGAGAATCAAAAGAGAGAGAGAGAGTAAGCCATCTAGCTACTAACTATGGACCCGAAGGTCTACAAAGAACTACTCACGCGTCATCAGAGAGGCACCAATGGAAGTGGTGAACCCTCCGTGATGGTGTCTAGATTTGATCTAGTGTATCTGGACTCTACGGCGCCTGGAATTGATTTTCGCCGAATCCCCTAGGGTTTCTGGATTATTGAGGTATTTATAGAGTAAAGAGGCGGTCCGGGGGCACCCGAGGTGCGCTCAACCTACCAGGGCGCGCCTGGGCCTCCAGACGTGCCCTGCTGGGTTGTGCTCCCCTCGGAGCAGCCCCCGGGTGCTTCTTCGGCCCACTGGATGTCTTATGGTCCAAAAAAATCCACAAAAATTTTCGCTACGTTTGGACTCCGTTTGGTATTGATTTCTTGCGATTTAAAAAATATGCAAAAAATAGCAACTGACACTTGGCACTATGTCAATAGGTTAGTACCAAAAAATGATATAAAAGAACTATAAAATGATTATAAAACATTCAAGAATGATAATATAATAGCATGGAACAATCAAAAATTATATATACGTTGGAGACGTATCAGCATCCCCAAGCATAATTCCTGTTCGTCCTCGAGTAGGTAAATGATAAAAACAGAATTTTTGATGTGGAATGCTGCCTAACATGTCATCTCATATTCTTTTCTTTGTAGCATGGACATTTGGACTTTTATATTGTTCATAGAAATAGTCTAGTTTTGACATGATAACTTGAATACTCAAGCATACCAACAAGCAACCATGTCTTTCAAAATATCAACGCTAAAATAAGTTATCCTTGGCCCATCATGCTCAATCATTGATCCATTCATGAAACACACTCGCATATTAACTACTCCCAATACTCAAGTACGATCATAGTGCCTCCTAGTTGGTGCTTTATAAGAGAAGATGGAGACTCAAATTAAAAATAAAAATTGCATAAAGTAAAAGAAAGGCCCTTCGCAAAGGGAAGTAGGGATTTGTAGAGGTGCCAGAGCTCAAAGCGGAAATTGAGAGATAAAAACATTTTGAGAGGCATACTTTTCCCACCAACGAAAACTACTTAGAGTTCCCAACACTTTCCATGCTAGATATATCATAGGCAGCTCCCAAACAGAAATTAAAGTTTATTCCTTTTTCCACCATACTTTCACTTTCCATGGCTAACCGTATCCACGGGTGCCTTCCATACCAACACTTCCCAAGGAATTTATTATTTGACAACATAAAGTAAATTCATTTTTCATTTCCAGACTGGGCATCCCTAATACCTTTGCCTTACTCTCATGCAATGACAAGTGAATAAACACTCATCGTGAGAATAACACATCTAGCATGGAAAATATTAGCCACACTTCACCGCCTCGCGAGCGGTACGAGCACACAAAAGAGAAATTTATTTTAAATATTAGAGATGGCACATACAAATATGCTTAGAACATCAAAAGAATACAGCATATATGTAGGTATAGTGGACTCATGTGGTAAAACTGGTTTAAAGGATTTTGGATGCACGAGTAGTGATCATACCTAGTGCAAAATGAAGGCTAGCAAAAGATTGGGAAGTGACCAACCAAGAAACGACTAATCTCATTAGCGAGCATTAAGCATAATTAACACCGAATAATGCACCACAAGTAGGATGTAATCTCATTGCATGACTATTGACTTTCGTGATTACATAGGGAATTAATCACAAACTTTAACACCAATATTCTTCCTAAAGCATAATTACTCATCAACATGACTCACATATCACATCATCATATCTCAAAACTATTACAAGGAATAAACTTTATTTTCTCCAATGATCTTCATGAAAGTTTTTATTATATCCTTCTTGGATATCTATCACTTTGTAACTAATTTTCATGTGTTGCTTTTGATAAGCTCAAACAAATATAAGTGAAGATCATGAGCATAATAGTTCTTTCTCTCAAATTAATTTAGGTGAAGTAAGAGAGAATTTCTTGAAAATTTTACTAACTCTCAAATAAATCTAAGTGAAGCAAAAGAGAATTTCTTTAAAAATACAAAAGCAGACCATGCTCAAAAAGACATAAATGAAGCACTAGAGCAAATCCGTAGCTCACAAAAATTTAAGTGAAACATAGAGAGCAATTCTAGAAAGTCATGGCATAATTTTGGCTCTCTCAAATAGGTGTGTCAAGAAAGGAATCAAGACTTAAAACACAATGCAAAACAAGAAAAGAATCATATCATACAATATGCTCCAAGCAAAACACATAGTATGTGACTAATAAAAATATAGCTTCGAGTAAAATACCGATGGTCGTTAGAAGAAAGAGGGGATGCCACTCGGGGCATCCCCAAGCTTAGTTGCTTGATTCTCTTTGGATAATAACTTGGGGTGACATGAGAATCCCCAAGATTAGGCTCTTCTTACTCCTTATTCCTTCACCCATTGTAAGATAACCCAAAACTTGAAAACTTCAATCACACAAAACTCAATAAACCTTCGTGTGATCCGTTATTAGAAGAAAACAAATCACTAGTATAAGTACTGTAGCAAACCAATTCATATTTTATTCTTGCATTCTATATACTATATTCAAACTTCTCTATGGCAAAAACTCATCAAAGAAAACCATAGAATCGTCAAAATAAGCACACAACACAAAGAAAACATAATTTTTCAAAAATAGAACAGTGTGTAGTAATCCGGATATTTCGAATACTTTTGTAACTCCCAAAATCTTGAGAAATTAGGAAAACCTATGACATTTGTATATTTATATTCTTCAGGAAGAATTAGTATTTTAGCATGCACTGGTTAAAAATTAGAATTATTTTCGTGAGCGCAAAAGTTTCTGTTTTCAGCAAGATCAAACAACTATCACCCAAGAAGATCCTAAAGGCTTTACTTGGCACAAACACTAATTAAAACACAAAAAACACAATCATAACAGTAGCATAATTGTGCTAACACTCAAGAACATAAAGCAAAAAGAAAAAATAAATTTTATTCATTGGGTTGCCTCCCAATAAGCGCTATCATTTCACGCCCTAGCTAGGCATAAAGCGAGGATCTATGTTTTGTCATCTTTGTTTCGTGATCCATAAGATGCCCTCATGATTGATTCATATGGTGGCATAATTCTTGTTCTAGGGAATTGTTCCATACCCTTCGTTAGTGGAATTGGAACTTAATATAGCATTCTTTCATATCAATCACAGCACCGATGGTGTGTGAAAACGGTCTACCAAGAATAATTGGGCAAGACGGATTACAATCAATATCAGCAACAATAAAATATATCGGCACATAATTCCTTTTTGCAAGAATAAGAACATCATTAATTCTTCCCATAGGCTTTTTAATAGTAGAATCTGCTAAGTGAAAATTCAAAGAACATTCTTCAATATATGTAAGACCAAGCACATCACATAAAGATTTCGGAATTGTAGAAACACTAGCACCCTAGTCACACAAAGCAAAACACTCATAATTTTTAATCTTGACATCGATAGTAGATTCCCATTCATCATGTAATTTTCTATGAAGTGAAACTTCTAATTCCAATTTTTCTTCTAAAGCTTTCATCATAGCATCAACAATATGTTTAGTAAAAAGCTTTATTTTGTTCATAAGCATGGGGTGAATTTATCATGGATTGTGTCGGTGTTCTGGGAACGGGGGTCCCCAGACTTGCCTGCCTGCAGCCCACGGTGTGGCTGAGCTAGCAGGTCTGTACGGCCCATCTTCATCGATGAGGTATTCAAGACCCTCGCGAGGGGCCAAGCCTCGCGAGGCGGGCAACGCAAGACCTCCTCAGGAGTGGCCTAGCCAGGAAGGCTCACGAGGGGTGGAGAGATCAAGGCATGGCAAACCTCGCGAGGTCCTCGTGACGTGAGCCATGACGATCAAGACCAGGCGGGCGCCAGCGCGCGCAATGTCCTTGATTCCTCTTTGCTGCCAAGGGGGCAAGCGCAGGCACGGAGTATCGAGGCATCAAGCAAAGGTTTCCATATTAGTGCAACGAGACCAAGACCAGCAGGACGGCCAGATGGAGGTCACAATGAAGCCCAAGACGACGTCACCACCAGAGCCTTTTGCAGGCGAAGACTACTTTTGTTAGGATAAGTTGTACTAGCTATCCCCTTTCAAATTGGACGTTGTTGGCTCCCTTCCCGCTCAATATTATGGTAGAGGACCAGGGCCTATATAAGGAGAACTAGCCACCACAGTAGGGGAGGGGAAAACGAACGGAAAAGAGGAGAGAAAGAGCTCATTCAGAGGTATCTCACCCACACAAGTTCACCAAGCACAAGAACACCTCAACCTCAGGAGGTTGTTCTTCCCCTTGTACTGTTCATCATCAGCCCAAGAGGCAATCCACCACCACCACACTAGAGTATCGTATTACACCACAACGGTGGCCCGAACCAGTATAAATCTGATGTCTTTGTCTTGTAAGTTCGTCAAGTTCGTCCACGAGATCTTAGAGAGCTAGGGCGTGGATTGATAGGGAGAAAACCTTCGCGCGCACCCCAGTGTTCTAACCTCGAGGGTTTTGCTAGAACCCGTGATCCAACATTTGGCACGCTAGGTAGGGGGTGCGCCGTAGCTTCTCTTCCGTCGATATGCGCTCCGTCGCCGCCGCGCTTCGCCCACATGGCAGGTGCCCTGCCACCAACTCCGACGGCCAGCGTCGACGACAGGGCCAGAGGGCTCCGAGCCTTGGCCCCCGCCCTGCGGTGGGTGCGGTGGCCACCCAGGTTCAAGCCGGAGATGCCGCCACGCTACGACGGCACAGCGGACCCGTCAGCTTTCCTGCTGGCATACGAGGAGGTCGTCCTCGAGGCCAGGGGTGATGACAAGGTCATGGCCAACTCGCTTCCCATGGCCCTTGCCGGAGAGCTGCGCGCCTGGCTGCTCAACCTTCCCGGATCCATGGTGGCATCTTGGCAGGAGCTGCGCGACCTATTCACTGCACACTACGCGGCACCGGCGCACCATGCGGTCGCGGCCCTGCTAGGTGGCTCACAGGCGCCGCCTTTAGATCGCCACATCAAGTCGTTCCTCCGCCAACTTGGGGCTGCTTCCAAGCTCTCGGGGGCTCCGCCGAGCTGGGCTGCGCCTGAGGCTGACCTCACCTTCAGCTCAGAAGGCCACCCCGTCACCACTACCGGCTCGGGCATGCTTCTGATGCTCCGCACGCCCACCATCTGCAATGTGGCTGTCACCAAGACCCTCATCGACGGTGGCGCTGGCCTCAACTTGCTCTCCGTGGAAACCTTCAGCCTTCTTCACATGCCGCTCGAGCGGCTCAGCCTCAGCAGGACTTTCTCAGGAGTTGGTGGCGACACTACCCGCCCCCTGGGGTAGATCCGCCTTCCCGTCACCTTCGGCACGTGCGACAACTACCGCACCGAGCTGGTCGACTTCGACATCGCCCGCATCAGCCTCCCGTACAACGCCATCCTCGGGTACCCAGCTCTGGCCCAGTTCATTGTTGCTACTCATCCAGCCTACAATCTCATGAAGATGCCTGGAAGCAAAGGTGTCCTCACTGTCAAGGGGGACACCAAGGAGGCCGTGATGGCGCTCAAACTTGCCTGTAGGACCACTGCGGTGGCGCAGCCCGTCGGCGCCAGTGCCCCCGAGGCCAAGGAGGCCGCGCCAACCAAGAAGAAGCAGCTGTGCACCCAAGACAAGGCGGAAACCAAGAAGGTGCCGGTCGACGAGGATGGCTCCTCAGGAGCCACCTTCACCATAGGTGCCGGCCTCAACCCCAGCCAAAGAGGAAGCATTGGTGAAGTTCTTGTGCGCGAACAAGGATATATTCACATGGGAGCCCAATCAGCCGGTGGGGGTCCAGAGAGAGGTGATTTAGCACCACTTAAGGGTATGCCCCAATGTGCGCCATGTGAAGCAGCGATCAAGGCGGCAGCCCACGGAGAAGCAGGCCTTCGTCGTCCAAGAGACCCGCAAGTTGGAGGCGGCAGGTGCCATTCGTGAGGTTAGGTACCCCGAATGGCTGGCGAACCCCATCGTGGTGCCGAAGAAAGACGAGAAGGAGCGAATGTGCGTCGACTTCACCAACCTAAACAAGGCATGCCCTCAAGATCCGTTCCCTCTCTCGCGCATCGACCAGATCATCGACTCCACCGCTAAGAGCGACCTACTGTGGTTCCTGGATGCGTTCTCAGGGTATCACCAAATCAAGATGGCGGTGGAAGATGTAGAGAAGACAGCCTTCCTGACCCCGTGTGGGGTGTACTGCTACACCTGTATGCCCTTCGGACTACGCAACATGGGTGCGACCTTTCAGCGGCTGATGCACATCGCTTTGGGGCGGCAGCTCAAGAGGAACACGGAGGCCTACGTCGACGACATTATGGTGAAGTCTCAGGAGGCGAGAACATTGATCCAAGACTTGGGGGAGACCTTCGAAAGCCTACACCAGGTGAACTTGCGGCTTAACCCAGAAAAGTGTGTGTTCGGTGTCCCTTCCGGCAAGCTGCTAGGATTCCTCGTGTCACACAGAGGGATCGAGGCGAACCCGGAGAAGATCAAGGCCATTGAGGGCATGAGCCCACCGCAGACCCTCAAGGAAATGCATAAGCTGGATGGTCGGGTGATTGCGTTGGGGCGCTTCATCTCCAAGCTGGGAGAGCGCGCCTTACCCTTCTTCAAGCTGGTGAAGAAGAAGGGCATATTTGAGTGGACTCCGGAGGCCGACCGAGCCTTCCAAGACCTCAAGAGATACCTGACCAGCCCTCCGGTGATGGTGGCGCCATGACATCTCGAGCCTGTAGTACTTTATCTTGCCGCCACCCCATACTCCGCCAGCGCTGCGCTAGTGGCGATTCGGGAGGAGCACCAGGCCAAGAGCGCGCCGCGCCAAGCTACGCCACTAGCCGAGATGACGCAAGAAGGCGTAGCAAGAGCCATAGCGGCAGCAAGAGAAGACCAAGCTCGACAGGACGACGCCGTAGAGATTCCCACCACTGATCAGGTACCAGGGGTCCCGCCACCTCAGGAGGCACCCCGGCTTTCACAAGGCACGGGCCTCACCAACACGCCGGTCCTCGTCAAGCACCCGGTGTATTTTGTCAGCACGGTGTTGAGGGACGCGAGGGCATGATATCCCATGCCTCAGAAGCTCCTGCTCGCGCTCCTGGTGGCCTCGCGCAAGTTGTGGCACTACTTCCAGGGCCACCCTATCAAGGTCGTCTCGGCCCACCCATTGGAGAGGGTGCTCACGAGCCCCAACTCCGCTGGAACGGTCGCTGAGTGGAACATTGAGCTGCAAGCGTTCCAGTTGGAGTTCAGCACTACCATGGTCATCAAGGGAGCCGCGCTAGCTGATTTTTTGGCGGAATGGACGGAAGCCCCGACACTTGAAGTGGGCAAGGACCGATCCACCTCGCTAGGAAGCAAGGTGCCCGATGGATGGGTCATGTATTTTGATGGTGCCTTCGCGCACCAGGGCGCGGGGGCTGGAGCAGTACTCATCTCGCCCACGCAGGACAAGCTCTACTACGCTGTGCAGCTCTGTTTTCAGCAGGGTGAGAAGGTCTCCAACAACATCGCAGAATACGAAGGTCTCATAGCTGGCTTGAAGGCTGCGACAGCTCTAGGGGTAAAGCACCTCACCGTTAGGGGCGACTCACAGCTCCTAGTCAACTTCTCCAACACAGTATATGAGCCAAAGGACGAGCACATGGAGGCGTACCTCGCAGAGGTACGTAAGATGGAAAAGCAGTTCCTAGGCCTGGAGGTGCAACATGTGCCTGATAACCCACAAGTATATGGGATCAATTGTAGCCTCTTTCGATAAGTAAGAGTGTCGAACCCAACGAGGAGCTAAAGGCAGAACAAATAATCCCTCAAGTTCTATCGACCACCGATACAATTCTACGCACGCTTGACATTCGCTTTACTTAGAACAAGTATGACACTAGAAGTACTTTGTAGGTGTTTTTGGATAGGTTTGCAAGATAATAAAGATTATGTAAATAAAAAGTAGGGGATATTTAGATAAATACACAACTAAGTTAGTTTTAGTAAAGAGCTTTTTGTTGCGAGAAAGTTATTTGTCCCTAGGCAATCGGTAACTAGACCGGTAATCATTATTGCAATTTTATATGAGGGAGAGGCATAAGCTAACATACTTTCTCTACTTGGATCATATGCACTTATGATTGGAACTCTAGAAAGCATCCGCAACTACTAAAGATCATTAAGGTAAAACCCAACCATAGCATTAAAGCATCAACTCCTCTTTATCCCATACGCAACAACCCCCTTACTCGGTTTGTGTTTCAGTCACTCACACAACCCACTATAAGAGAATAATGAACGTATTGCAACACCCTACATCGGGGATCCCTCACGCTTGCGCGACACGGAGAGCACCATAGGACAACACCAATAATAAAGCATGCAACTCAAACCAATCACGATCATCAAATAGCCCATAGGACAAAACGGATCTACTCAAACATCATAGGATAGCCATACATCATTGGGAAATAATATATATCAATGAGCACCATGTTTAAGTAGAGATTACAGCAGGTAAGTGAGAGGTTACACTGCTGCATAGAGGGGGTAAGAGTTGGTGATGATGGCGGTGAAGTTGTTGGTGAAGATTGCGGTGAAGATGATGGCCCCCGATGGCACTCTGGAGCCACCGGAAGCGAGGGGGAAAGAGCCCCCCTCCTTCTTCTTCTTCCTTGACCTCCTCCCTAGATGGGAGAAGGGTTTCCCCTCTGGTCCATTGTCTCCATGGTGTCGGAGGGGCGAGAGCCCCTCCAAGATTGGATCTATCTCTCTGTCTCTCTCTGTTTCTGCATTCTCAGATTCTACCCTTTCACCGTTTCTTATATTCAAGGAGATCCATAACTCCGATTGGGCTGAAATTTTAACACGATCTCTATCCGGATATTAGCTTCCTTGCAGCGAAAGAAGGGCACCAACTGCCTTACGGGGTGGCCACGAGGGTCAGGGGCGCGCCCCCTGCCTCATGGGCCCCTCGAGCATCATCTCGCATTGATTTCACTTCCCAAAAATCACATATATTCCGAAAAATCTCCGTCCATTTTTATCCCGTTTGGACTCTATTTGATATGGATTTTCTGCGAAACAAAAAACATGCAACAAACAGGGACTAGCACTGGGCACTAGATCAATATGTTAGTCCCAAAAATAGTATGAAAAGTTTCCAAAAGTATATGAAAGTTGTAGAATATTGGCATGGAACAATCAAAAATTATAGATACGACGGAGTCGTATCAGCATCCCCAAGCTTAATTCCTGCTCGTCCTCGAGTAGGTAAATGATAAAAAAAAGATAATTTTTGATGTGGAATGCTACCTAGCATGATCTTGATCACATATTTAATCATGGCATGATTTTTAAGATATGACTTATTCAAAGCAATAGTCTATCATTTGACATAAAGAGAATAATACTTCAAGCCTACTAATAAAGCAATCATGTCTTTTCAAAATAACAAGGCCAAAGAAAGTTATCCCTATAAAATCATATAGTTTGGCTATGCTCCATCTTCACCACACAAAATATTCAAATCATGCACAACCCCGATGACAAGCCGAGCAATTGGTTCATACTTTTAACGCGCTTTAGCCTTTTCAACCCTCACGCAATACATGAGCGTGAGCCATGGACATAGCACTATAGGTGGAATAGAATATGATGGTGGAGGTTGTGTGCATAAGACAAAATGGGATAAAGTCTCGCATCGACGCGGCAAATCAACGGGCTATGGAGATGACCATCAATTGATGTGAATGTGAGGAGTAGGGATTGCCATGCAACGGATGCACTAGAGCTATAAGTATATGAAAGCTCAAAATGAAACTAAGTGGGTGTGCATCCAACTTGCTTGCTCATGAAGACCTAGGGCATTTGAGGAAGCCCATCATTGGAATATACAAGCCAAGTTCTATAATGAAAAATTCCCACTAGTATATGAAAGTGATAACTCAATAGGCCCATCATTGATAACTCAATATACAAGCCAAGTTCTATAATGAAAAATTCCCACTAGAACATGGTGCTACTTTGAAGCACAAGTGTGCTAAACGGATAGTAACATTGACCCCTTTTCTTTTCTTTTTTTTTCTCTTTTTTTGGCGAGCTTCTTTGGCCCCCTTTTTTATTTAGGCTTCTTTGGCCTCTCTTTTGGGCGGGGGGGGGGGGGGGGCAATGCTCTAATAATGATGATCATCACACTTTTATTTACTTACAACTCAATATTACAAGTTGATACTAGAACAAATATATGACTCTATATGAATGCCTCTGGCGGTGTACCGGGATGTGCAATGATCTAGTGTAGCAATGACATCAAAAAACAGACAAGCCATGAAAACATCATGCTAGCTATCTTACGATCATGCAAAGCAATATGACAATGAATGCTCATGTCATGTATATGATGATGATGGAAGTTGCATGACAATATATCTCGGAATGGCTATGGAAATGCCATAATAGGTAGGTATGGTGGCTGTTTTGAGGAAGATATAAGGAGGCTTATGTGTGACAGAGCGTATCATATAACGGGGTTTGGATGCACCGGCGAAGTTTGCACCAACTCTCGAGGTGAGAAAGGCCAATGCACGGTACTGAAGAGGCTAGAAATGATGGAAGGGTGAGAGTGCGTATAATCCATGGACTCAACATTAGTCATAAAGAACTCACATACTTATTGCAAAAGCTTATTAGCCCTCGAAGCAAAGTACTACTATGCATGCCCCTAGGGGGATAGGTTTGTAGCAAAAGACCATCGCTCGTCCCCGACCGCCACTCATAAGGAAGACAATCAATAAATACCTCATGCTCCGACTTCGTTACATAATGGTTCACCATACGTGCATGCGACGGGAATCACAAACCTCAACACAAGTATTTGTACTAATCCACAACTACCCACTAGCACGACTCTAATATCACCATCTTGTAAGTGCATCTAGTGCCACCCCTAGTTGGTTTTGGAGTATTGACGACAAACCTAGTTGAGGGACTAATGTGTTTGTGAGAATTGCAGGATAACACAGGTAGAAGTCCCTCATTGATTCGGTTTAGCTACCAGAGATGACCCCCAAAAATGTACGAAGACATTGAAGACAATGGTGGTTCATGAAGACATTCATGTCGAAGACAATGACATATGAAGACTCCCCATGAAGCCTTTGGAACTCGAAGACTCCTTCGTAGTTTTACTTTATTCATGATTGTGTCATAGGAACCACCGTACTGTTAAGTGGGGTCCAAGAGAACCAGTCAGGATGACTGAAGTGATGCCTAATTCAAATCCTATGTCTTCGAGTGAAGACAATGAGAGAAAATCTTGTGCAGAGTCAGACAAGTCAGCCTTACTTGCAGCCCAAGTAAAGTTGCCGTGAGAGTTCGAAATCCGACCGTTAGTACACGTGTCAGTTCCTTAGTGACCCAGGGTCATTTCGGACAAATCAGGTCAGGGTTGCCAAGCGGCTATAAATAGTCCACCCCTACAACCATAAACGGTTGGCTGCTCAGATTTCAGTGCACGGCTTTTGTCGTTTGAGAGCAACCCACCTCGAAGCCTTTGAGAGAAAATCCTTAGTGAGGAGAAAAGCCCTAACCACCCAGAGCCAGAGTAATTGGGCATCACTTAAGTCTTCTTGTCTGAGTGATCTGAAGACTTATTACACTTGAGGACTGTGCATCCTCCAGACGGTTAGGCGTCGCGTTCTGAGCATCCAAGAGGAATTGTGGATTGCCGATGAACGAAGTCTATGAAGGTTTGGGAGTCTACCTTGAAGACTTACCAGAGTGATTGGGCGGGGTCTGTGTGACCTTAGCTCAAGGAGAAAACGGTGAGGACTGGGTGTCCTGAGCTGCGTGTTCAGGACTGGGTGTCCGGGACTGTGCGTCCTTTGGTTTAAATACCTAGCCGCTCCAACCAGACGTACAGTTGTCACAGCAACTGGAACTGGTCCAACATATCATTGTCTTCAACGTGTCACTGGTTTCATCTTCACCTCCCTTTACTTACCAGTACACATTGTGAAGCTATTGCATGCTTGCTTTATCTTCTGTCTTCACAACTTGACTGTATGATCTGTTTGGCTTCATAACTTCTTCCAACCTGATCCTCATTACACTGAAGCTATTTGTCACTGTGCTTTCACTATATTGTATACTTGACCATGGCTTGTGTTGTGTAATCTACCTTCCGCTGCATAGTGATAGGCTTGTTCACTATGTTTGTCTTCATAACTTCCATGTTTTGAAGACTTTCATAAAAATCGCCTATTCACCCCCCTCTAGTCGATATAACGCACTTTCAATTGGTATCAGAGCAAGGTGCTCCCTTGTTCTGTGTGATTCGGTTTAACCACCTGGAGTTTTAGCTATGTCGACTGCAGGGATAATTAAAGTCTCCGCTGCGTGCCCCGTCTTCGATGGAACTGAATATCCCTACTGGAAAAATAAGATGCGCATGCATCTTGAAGCCATTGACGTCGGCCTATGGTATGTCGTCGAAAACGGCGTTCCCAAGGCTGGAGAAGGTGTCACTGTGGCTGATGTCAAGAAGTTCACTCAACTGGACTCCACTGCCAAGAATATTATCTATGGTCATCTGACCAAGGGACAGTACGGCCGTGTGAGTGCCTTGAAGACATCCAAGCTGGTCTGGGACTGGCTCTCCAAGGTCAATGAAGGCATCTCAACCCAGAGAGATCAGAGAATCAGTGTTCTTCGCAATCTCTTCAACCGCTTCAAGCGAAATGACAATGAGAATGTCCAGCACACATTTGACCGGCTCACTGACATCACAAATGAGCTTCAAGCCCTCGGCGCCACTGAGATCACCAAACATGAAATCGTCAAGACGCTGCTAAGATCACTTGACAGTTCATTTGATATCCTAGCCCTGATGATTCAAGAATGTCCATACTTCAAGACACTCGATCCGTCTGACATACTTGAGAGGCTCAACACACATGAGTTTCAGCTTTCTGAGAAAAGAGATATCTACGGTCCAAACTATGGGCGAACTCGTGCCTTGAAGGCAAAAGCTGTGTCATCATCTGAAGAAGAATCTGACAGCAGTTCTGATGATCCTGAAGACATTGGAAGGGAACTTGCAATGCTGGTGAAGAAGTTCCAGAAATTCACCAAGAATAAAGGCTTCAGAAAGTCTTCACGATCAAGCTCAAGGAATGATGAAGCTTCTGCGCATGACTACAAGAGGAAAACTTGTCACAAGTGCAAGAAAACTGGACACTTCATCTCTGAATGCCCACAGTGGGACAATGAGAACAGAAAGAAGAAGAAGAGCAAGGAATATGACTCTGACGATAAGAAGATGAAGAAATACTCAAAGTCTTCATCTAAGTCTTCCTCAAAGTCTTCATCACACAAGAAGAGTTCATCTGGCAAGGCTCGTGCGTTTGTTGGCAAGGAAATGGATTCAGAGGAGGAGTCCGCTTCTGAGGAGGCAGAGGTGGAGTCTGAGGAGGAGTCTGATTCAGGCATTGCGAGTTTGGCTACAGCCTATGTCGCCAAGTCCATCTTCAACACTGAAGACAATGACTCCATCACCATCACCGATGCAAATGACAAGGACGACTCTACTCCCACCTACTGCTTCATGGCACGTGGTGCCAAGGTAAACACACGCACTACTCACTATCGAACATCTAGTGACGATGACTCTGATTGTGATTCAAAACCCAGTTACAAAACACTTGCTAAAATTGCAACTGAACAACAAAAGGCCATGGAACATATTCAAAAACTGCTAGACAGAAGCGATGATCTGTTGGGTGCTGAAATGACTCGTTCTGTATCCTTAATTGAAGACATAAAAAATCTTCATGTGAAGTATCAGGAACTCGAAGACCGTCTTGAGACTCTCTCAACTACTCATGAAAATCTTTCCTATGATTATCTTCAGAAGAAGCAAGATCTTGAGAAGTTGCGAGCGGATCATGAAGATCTTCAAAAGGAAAATGAGTCACTTCGAGCCGAACAGATCAGTTCTGCTCAGGAAGGATTTGAACCACCATGCCTTAAATGCATTGAGCGTGATAATGCTATTTCTGTTGCTGAATGTTCCACTGCTACTGCTGTTGCAATATCTTCAACTGTCGAAGTGCTAACTAACCCCTCTGCTGAGGATACCACTGCTATTGCTGATGAAAATGCTAGGTTGAAGACATTGCTTGAAACAGGGATGTACAAAAGTCTCAAAGGACATCAGACACTGTGTGATGTCCTCAAGAAGCAGATTCTGAACCGAAACCCTAGCAAAGAGGGTGTTGGGTTCGTGAGGAAAATTAATGCAGATGGCTCTTACTGGAAACCTGAGCAGTAGCCCAAAACCACATGGGTTGCTGCAAAGGAATCCTCATCAGATCCATCCAATCTATCTGGCTTCACTTGTGCTAATCCAATTATCATTGATGAATCCTTTGATGCAAACTATAAACTGTTTAGGAATCAGAATGGTGAAGTATTTGCCAGGTACATTGGTACTAACTGCAGGAATGGACCGCCTATGAAGAAGATCTGGGTTCCAAAAACGTGTCTTGAGAATCTTCCTGTGAATGTCCTCATGACACCTCACATGAAGAAGACAAACCTCAGACCAAAGGCTTCATATGGTCCAAAGGCTTCATACAGGCAGAGGGCTCATCTGAGTCGCACTAACACAAATGCTTTGCAGGGAAACCATGCTCAGGCTTATGAGAGCGGTTCTTCAAACCGTCATTCTCATATGACCAAAAATTATTCTGCCTATTCTTATGAGTACTATTGCCCACATGCTAGACTGTTTGCTAGGGCTCCAAAGCCAAAATTCTCAGATGCTGCACTTAGACTTATTGCTTCTAAGCCACCCTTGAAGATGTGGGTGGTTAAGAAAGCTTAACTCTCTTTTGCAGGGAAAGGTCTCCAGCACAAAACCAAAATCTTCTGATGCTATTGCTGGGGACCTTAAAAAACTTGTGGGGCGCAAGATCAAATGCCCGAATGGCATCACTATGTATTTCATACCTGAATCGCATGCTACTCTCCCTGCTTGTCCTAACCTGGATCTCAGTTTTCATAATCCACTGGTTCGTCAAATGTTTTTGCTTCACAACACTCTTCGTGAAGCCTATCCCCCTAACTGCACTGTAGGGTACGACACCAGTGACTTCAGAGTCTTTAGAATGGATTATTGACAGCGGGTGTACAAATCACATGACTGGCAAAAGAAGTCTCTTTATGGACTCAACCTTACGTCCATCTGACAAGAGCCACATCACATTCGCTGACACTGGTAAAAGTAAGGTACTGGGTCTAGGTAGAGTTGCAATCTCAAAGGATCAACACATGGATAAAGTCATGTTTGTTGAATCCCTTGGCTTCAATTTAATGTCTGTCTCAATGCTTTGCGATTTAAACATGATTGTAATCTTCGAAAAATATCGTTGTCTGGTACTAATGGAATCTGACAAGTCTCTAGTGTTTGAAGGGTATCATAAAGATGATTTGTACGTGGTAGATTTCTCAGCAGGGCCACAGCTTGCAGTTTGTCTTCTCGCAAAGGCTTCAGAATGCTGGCTTTGGCATCGAAGACTTGGGCATGCTGGCATGAGGAACCTCCACACCCTTGCGAAGAAGAAGCATGTCATAGGCATCGAGGGCGTCAAGTTCAAGAAAGATCACTTATGCGGTGCCTGTGAAGCTGGGAAGATGACAAGGGCAAAACATCCTTCGAAGACAATCATGACCACTACTCAACCCTTCGAACTGCTTCACATGGATCTCTTCGGTCCCACTCACTACTCAACTTTCTCCACTACTGCTTGCCTCTATGGCTTCGTCATTGTTGATGATTACTCTAGATATACTTGGGTGCACATAATCCTTTACAAGACTGAAGTGCAGGATGTCTTCAGACGCTTCACAAATCGGGCAATGAACAATTATGGCGCCAAGATAAAGCACATCAGAAGTGACAATGGCACAGAATTCAAGAACACCGGCCTTGACACATATCTTGATACATTGGGCATCACTCATGAATTCTCAGCTCCATACACATCACAACAGAATGGCATCGTCGAACGCAAGAACAGAACACTCATTGAGATGGCCAGAACAATGTTAGATGAGTACAAGACACCAAGAAAATTCTGGACTGAAGCCATTGACACTGCATGCCATACTATCAACCGTGTATATCTTCACAAGCTGCTGAACAAGACATCTTATGAACTTCTGACTGGCCAGAAGCCAAACGCAAGTTACTTCAGAGTATTTGGATCAAGATGCTGGATCAAGGATCCTCACCACACCTCAAAATTTGCTCCAAAAGCACATGAGGGCTTCATGCTTGGATATGGAAAGGATTCGCACTCCTATAGAGTCTTCAATCTCTTTCACTACAAAGTGGTTGAAACAGTGGATGTGCGGTTCGATGAGACCAATGGGTCACAAAGAGAGCAACTACCAGATGTGCTAGATGAAGTTCCAGCCAGTGAATCAATCAAGCTAATGGGAACTGGAGAAATTATACCTTCTGAATCTCGTCCTGAAGAAGAACTTATCATCTCAGCACCTGATCCACATGAAGACAATGCTCAGCCCGAAGACATTCCTCCCCATGACAACATAGATTAGCAAGAGCAAAGTCTTCGACCCCTACATCCTCGTGTTGCCAATGAAGTGCAAATTGACAGAATAATTGATAGCATCAATGCACCTGGTCCACTGACTCGTTCAAGGGCAACTCAACTGGCAAACTTTTGCGGACACTTCGCATTCGTTTCAATCACAGAACCCAAGAAAATTGATGAAGCCTTTATGGAACCTGAATGGATTCAAGCTATGCAAGAAGAGCTTCAACAATTTGAGCTGAACAATGTATGGGAGTTGGTTAAGCGTCCTGATCCACGGAAGCATAACATAATAGGCACCAAATGGATATACCGCAACAAGCAAGATGAGCATGGCCAAGTCGTCAGAAACAAGGCTCGTCTCGTTGCTCAAGGATATACTCAAGTGGAAGGCATTGACTTCGATGAAACATTTGCTCCTGTGGCCAGACTTGAAGCCATCCGTATACTGCTGGCCTATGCAAATCATCACAACATAATCCTGTATCAAATGGATGTAAAAAGTGCCTTCCTCAATGGCAATATTGAAGAAGAAGTGTATGTTGCACAACCACCTGGGTTTGAAGATCCAAAACATCCTAACATGGTGTACAAGCTCAAAAAGGCACTATATGGCCTCAAACAAGCCCCTCGGGCCTGGTATGATACACTCAAATACTTCCTGAAGAGCAAAGGCTTCATACCTGGTTCCCTGGATCCCACTCTCTTCACGAAGACATATGATGGTGAACTGTTTGTGTGCCAAATTTACGTGGATGACATTATCTTCGGCTGCACCAATCAGAAGTACAGTGAGGAGTTCGGATATATGATGCAAGAGCAATATCAGATGTCTATGATGGGGGAGCTAAAATTCTTCCTCGGTCTTCAGATACGGCAACAACGCAATGGCATCTTCATATCTCAAGAGAAATATCTCAAAGACTGCCTGAAGAAGTTCGGTATGCAAGATTGCAAAGGCTTCACAACACCAATGCCAGCCAAACATCATCTGGGTCCCGACGACAATGGTAAAGAGTTCGATCAAAAGGTATACCGCTCCATGATTGGTTCTTTGCTTTATTTATGTGCATCTAGGCCAGATATTATGCTTAGTGTTTGCATGTGTGCTCGGTTTCAAGCGGCACCAAAGGAGTCGCATCACTTAGCAGTGAAGCGAATTCTTCGATATTTGGCTCACACACCAACTCTAGGGTTATGGTATCCAAAGGGCTCAGAGTTTGATTTGGTTGGATTTTCGGACGCTGATTACGCTGGTGACAAGGTTGATCGGAAGTCCACATCAGGCACATGTCACTTTCTGGGCCGATCACTTGTTTGTTGGTCTTCAAAGAAGCAGAACTGTGTATCTCTCTCCACTGCTGAATCTGAATACATTGCTGCTGGATCCTACTGTGCTCAGCTTCTATGGATGAAGCAAACCCTCAAGGATTATGGCATTTATCTGAAGCAAGTGCCACTTTACTGCGACAATGAAAGCGCCATCAAGATCGCCAACAACCCAGTTCAGCACTCGAAGACAAAGCACATTGAAATTCATCATCATTTTCTCAGAGATCATGTTGCAAAGGAAGACATTGATATCATACACGTCAACACTGAAGAGCAATTGGCAGATATCTTCACCAAGCCCTTGGATGAGAAGAGATTTTGCAAGTTACGGTGTGAGCTAAATATCTTGGAATCCTCAAATGTCTTGTGATCAGGCACACATCCTAACACTTATGCATGATGATGACTTAGATGTGCAACACACAAAGTAACGTATATCTTCAATCAATGAAGACATACATTCTAAGTGTGAATACATTAACGTGGAATTTGACCTCGGAGCGCCACGATAATTGTGCGCCGTGTCTGGGTCTAATACTTCCTACACAGTGGGTAGCGCCACCACCAAAAATTTTCTGCTTGAAGTGTTTCACTCATGGCATTACATTTGTTATGTCTTCACATTTGGTTTGGCTTCAATCTCAACATGTCTTCATGATTATCGTCACTATGTTGATTATATATGTACTGGTGTTCTGTCCTCTACAGCATTCACTTATAGCTATGTCGTCTTGTTTGAATCTTTTGAACTAAGTGAATGTGATCGGACCCTAACCTCTCCATGCTTCCTACCTCAAACTCTATCTCTCCAAGTCATATGCACTCTATTGAAACTGTCGAATGTCTTCACTGCATCCTTGTCAGAAGAAGACATAGAGACAAACTTTAAAACAGCTTTCAATGTTTTTCCATCAACTAGAATTCCGGAGAAGTAGGAACGACTCCCGACAAACCAGGCGTGCGTGGGGTGAAACTGCCCCCACAATTCCACATGCTGGCCACGTACTGATCAGATGCGAATCGCCAGGGGCACCTGAGTAATAGCGCAGTGCCGCCCATATCCCTATAAATACATGTTTCACTGCGGTCATTATCTCTTCTTCCTCCCTCGCACGAACCCTAGCGCCACCGCTAACTCTCAACGACGCTGGTGACGAAGTGCTTCACTGCCGCGACCTCTCCGACGCCGTTCTCACGCCGATAGCGGACATCAGTCTCTCCGCCGTCGCCCTAGGTGTCTTCCGTCGCCAAGTTAGGGCACGGAGGATCGAACTTCTCGGCCTCAACTCTCATCTTGTCTAGCAGTTCCAAGTCTGGTAAATAACAAGCCTTTTTACAGCCTCTTTTGATCCTATTGCTCCATCACTTTCTGCCAAAAGAGGTTTCCATTCACTCAAGTTTCATTCCTCTCATATGTATCTCATAACTTGCCTAGTATATTCACTTGTTCTTCATGAAGTAGTTAGATTCCTCACTTGTACTGATCTATGGGTTCGTACAAATCTGGAACCAACTTCTTTTCTATAAAGTGAATGTCTTCGCATGATGAGGTCAATATCTTCTAAACTGATTTATCTTCAAAATCTTCTGAGAATGCATATGACCTCTTCCCCTTCCCTCGCACCTTAATGCTGTCACAGGTACATGTCCGTGGGAGAATCTTTTGGTTCTCATAGTCTGCATTCATTTGCAGAGTTCCTACAGCGTCACATCAATTCACCCGAAGCAAGTTCCTGTTGGTCAAGCAAAAGGAAGCCTTTGAAGCCTTTGAATCCTTTGAAGACTTTGAATCTCTTGAAGCCTTCCAAGTTAAGCTTCATGGCAACCGAGAAACAATCAAGGAAGGGAGGCAGACAGAGATGTGGTGACACATCTAAAGATCTGCCTGAAGATTTGGCAGAAATGTACCAAACTGATCCTGAAGAGAGCTATGGTCAGCGAAAGACAGGAATCCAATGGATTCGAAGATATTGAGAAGAGCAGTGGTTCCATTACCGCTTCGTCACCAAGGAATATGCAGAGAAGTACGCCCTCAAGAGGCCATGGGGAGATGCCTTGTACAAGAATCTCGTACCCCGAACCAGAGACGAAGCCATTGCTCAAGGCTTCTTTCCATGCATGGTCAGGGGACAACAGCCAGCTGACGCACATCCGTCATCCCTTCTCTGGTGTCGCGATGACACTCTGTTCAAGCGCAACTTCCAATTTGCCCAGAACTCTGCGAAGCAAAACAAGAAGGAGTTTGGGTTGGACTTCAACCCTGGTCCCTCCAAACCAAGGACAGATGGCACACGCGACGCTAATCCCAATGTCATCGGGCCATTTGCCAATCTCGAAGGCCTCATCACTCACATTATAGTCCAAGGGACTGCCGTGAACGACCCTCCAGCAGACACTGAGTCTGATGACGCTCCTGCTGCCCCGGAGCCGAAGCAGATGAAGAAGAAGCCAAAAGCTTCCAAGCCAGCCGCTTCTCCCAAGATCTCCAGAGCGAAGCCATTGGACACTGCACCTCCTGAAGCAAGTGTGCAGTCTGAAGACTTATCAAGAGTCTCCAAGCCTCAAGACGCCAAGAAGCCACAGCCACACACTGGCAAAGAGCTCACTGCCGCTGCCGTTCTGCGCTGCGAGGCCATTGATCTGTCAAGTGACGACGATCTTGCCGATGACGCTCTTGAGCAGCTAATCAAGAGCAAGGAGGAGGCTGAAATCTTCAACAATCTGCCTCTATTCGATGCAGCGATCATCCACAACTTCATTGATGAGTGGTTTGACACACCCAACATAAGCTTCGATGATCTGCAGCTGCCCATTGGCCTCAGCGTACCTTTCAAGGAGCTATTGCTTCAGAACTCGCAATTGCCCAGCGCATAGTGGAACTGAAGCAGAAGATAGACTTTGAAAAGGCTCAGTTCAAGCAGAACATGGCCACGCTCAGCGTCCAAGAAGTCAAAGACTTCAAAGTCATGCTGCACGAGTTGAAGGAAAACTTTATGCAGAAATGTGCAGAGGCTCAGGGTTCACGCGAGCGCATGAAGAATTTGGCTGATCTCTGTGTGCAGGCCTACAATGAGGCCAAGAAGCGAAAGGCACTTGGGCGTCCCGGCATCGACCCCAGGATGGCCGCCAAGAAAAAGAAGAAGCCCACTGTGGCTGAAGAAGAGGCCCCACAACAAGAAGCTGTTCCGATTGTCTTCCCCACCGCCAAGCCTAGCTCGAAGCCAAAGCAGCGCTCAACCGCTTCAGAGCTTAAGAAGACAAGGATAGCCGAAGCTAAAGCAAGGAAGAGGAAACACCCTGAAGCCTCTCCTTCAGACCCCACCATCAAGAAGCGCAAGACCAAGAAGTCTCGGGTTGCTCCCATAGAGCCCTTGATAGTCGAACCCCTTTCCGTTCGCTTTCCTCATGAAGATCGTCAGATGACCGTGCATGAGCCTGCTCTCACAGAGGCTCCGCATGCTGAAGACATTCCAGCAGCCGACCCCAACGCTGCTGAAGACATTGGTCTCCAAGACAATGTGCAAGGTGATGCAGTCCTTCCTCAGCTCGAAACGAGCGAAATGATCAGCATTGGTCGTCCCTTGACGCCAATCACCCAAGATGCATCGTGGGCAGATCGCCCGCAGGAGGAAGAGGATGAGCCCCAGCCCACTGCCACTCCACCAGCGTCGCCTGCATTCCGTAGGCTTCGCAAAGGGCCAAGGGCTCAGACTGCTGACGACATTCCGGCTGCATCAGCCGAAGAACATGCAGAAGAGCATAAAGAACCTCAAGCTCCATCTCCCCCACACCAGCAAGAAGAAGTTCTCAAGGAGGCTGACACCACTGCGGCTGCCACACATAATACTGAAGCATTTGTGGAGCCCGACCAACCAACAGCTTCAAGAGATACTGAAGCTACTGCCTCTGACCCTTCTGTGCCTGAGTCTGCTGCCGGTCCACAGTTCAACTATCATGTTGCGCACAGGCCCCAGGTACAGAAGCCAATCCCATGACTGCCAAGGTTCCCAGGTCCAGCCACTGCTCCTGGCTCCTTCAATGTCAATAGCTTCAGGGCAGATAACACCTTCTTCAACCGCTCCAAGAACCCTTACTCAAGGGAAAAGGTTGTGTCAGATAGGTTCTGGAGCTACCCACAGCGAAGCTACTACTCCTGCGTCCTCTACAACCAGAGCCGTATCTTTCCACATCTGCGCCTTGAAGTTGAAGCTTTTGCTGGTCTGCCTGGTCTAGAAGAAGCCCTGGACTGCTTCAAGCAAGTTGGCCTGCTACCGTTTGTCACGGATGAAGAGCACTGGAATGAAGAGCTTCTGCTCCAGTTCTATGCCACATTGCACATCAAGGGCTACAACAGAGATCCGAAGATTTGGGTCCTGGAGTGGATGTCCGGCAACGTCCATCATGAAGCCAATGCATTTGATATCATTGAGCTCACCGGCCTACCCTCTCCAGGCGAACTCTTCGAAGGAGGCTGTCAACTCCATGCTGAAGCAGTTGGGAGCATATTTCAGCGACCTGAGCCAAATATGAGTCAGATGCTCTCAATGATGAAGCCATTGCCTTCTGACGCACCTTATCCGTTGGAGTTCTTCGTTGAAGACTTAGAGTACCTGCCTAGAACTATCTATCACATCATCAGGCGGACTCTATGGCCCATTAAGGGGCACTCTCGATATGCCAAGATTGAAGGTGCCATGAAGACTCTCATCTTCTGCATCCTGCACGGCAAATGCTTCAATGCCCAGGATCTCTTCATACGTCAACTTGCTGCGTCTGGCTCAGATCTCTTTGGTCTGAAGATTTATGCTCCATGGGTGATGAGGCTCATCAAGCTCCACTCTGCCATATCCTATCAACCCTCAGCCCGCAACCACAGAATCTTCTTACCTGATGTGGACACCTCTGCTGAAGCTATTTATCCTGAGCCTGCCAAACAGCCACTAAGTCTTCAGAATGCAGAACACCAAAGCTTCACTCAACATGATGAAGGTGTTGAAGCCATTTCCAGAGTCTATCCAATGGCTGGCACCACACGTGCCCCTGCATCCACTGAAGCCACTGACAGCACAGCTGCCCAGAGACCCAAGAAACGCGCTCGTACACTCACTGATCATGAACTTCTTGTGGCTCTGCACCAAAAGCAAGATAGGCATCATGACTGGCTCAAGAGGCAGATGCGCAGTATCATGCAAGACGTCAATCGCATCAGGAATCTGGCCACCAAGAACGCCTTCGTCACACATGAAACCTGTCGCCGCACTTGGAAAGGCCTCACAATGATGTGCACTGAAGCCGAACTGCAAGAGGACGGCTTCAAAGAGAGATTCAAGTTTGACTCCACACCCCCCAGACGAGCTGTGTTGCGTGGGACTCCGTCTCTTGAAGAATGCGAGTTCTCTTCCTCTGCTGCCACAGTGACGGGAAAAATCATTGAGGAAGAAGACGACGCTACATCACCACCAATGTCTTCAGCGCGCGTCGTCACTGCACCAAGCTCGCCAGCACCACCAAATGCCTCCACCGACCCTGCTGCGCCTGGGAATGCGTAGAACACTCTATGTCTTCAAACCTTTTTGGTCATCACTGACAAAAGGGGGAGAAGCATATGATGTTTATAGTCTTCAAGCGGGTCAATAATATGGGCGGGTGCTTTAATTATATTTTGCTTCGTGCTTACAACTCTCGTTTTGCTACATTTGGTTCTTTGAGTTGTAACACTTAAACTTGATGGTCGTCTGCTACTATGTTTGCCACTGTGTTTTTGCGAAGATAAATTCAGCATGTACGACGATAATTTCCGCACTCTTATCATTTCGCAGACGTCCATTTTTCATTATGCATATCATTATCTTCATAAACCTTTACGTGCATGATGGATTGTCATCATAAGTTGAAGTGGATTCCCACAAATACAACCTGCTATGTGCATTTGCATTCCAGAAGCAAATCACTTGTATGCACATCTTCAGGGGGAGCCCTTGCATCTTATGAAGACAATTCCTTTGCAACTTCACAAGTTATATTCCCCGTTGAAAACTTCAACTAGTTTGTCATCAATCACTAAAAAGGGGGAGATTGTAAGTGCATCTAGTGCCACCCCTAGTTGGTTTTGGAGTATTGACGACAAACCTAGTTGAGGGACTAATGTGTTTGTGAGAATTGCAGGATAACACAGGTAGAAGTCCCTCATTGATTCGGTTTAGCTACCAGAGATGACCCCCAAAAATGTACGAAGACATTGAAGACAATGGTGGTTCATGAAGACATTCATGTCGAAGACAATGACATATGAAGACTCCCCATGAAGCCTTTGGAACTCGAAGACTCCTTCGTAGTTTTACTTTATTCATGATTGTGTCATAGGAACCACCGTACTGTTAAGTGGGGTCCAAGAGAACCAGTCAGGATGACTGAAGTGATGCCTAATTCAAATCCTATGTCTTCGAGTGAAGACAATGAGAGAAAATCTTGTGCAGAGTCAGACAAGTCAGCCTTACTTGCAGCCCAAGTAAAGTTGCCGTGAGAGTTCGAAATCCGACCGTTAGTACACGTGTCAGTTCCTTAGTGACCCAGGGTCATTTCGGACAAATCAGGTCAGGGTTGCCAAGCGGCTATAAATAGTCCACCCCTACAACCATGAACGGTTGGCTGCTCAGATTTCAGTGCACGGCTTTTGTCGTTTGAGAGCAACCCACCTCGAAGCCTTTGAGAGAAAATCCTTAGTGAGGAGAAAAGCCCTAACCACCCAGAGCCAGAGTAATTGGGCATCACTTAAGTCTTCTTGTCTGAGTGATCTAAAGACTTATTACACTTGAGGACTGTGCATCCTCCAGACGGTTAGGCGTCGCGTTCTGAGCATCCAAGAGGAATTGTGGATTGCCGGTGAACGAAGTCTGTGAAGGTTTGGGAGTCTACCTTGAAGACTTACCAGAGTGATTGGGCGGGGTCTGTGTGACCTTAGCTCAAGGAGAAAACGGTGAGGACTGGGTGTCCTGAGCTGCGTGTTCAGGACTGGGTGTCCGGGACTGTGTGTCCTTTGGTTTAAATACCTAGCCGCTCCAACCAGACGTACAGTTGTCACAGCAACTAGAACTGGTCCAACATATCATTGTCTTCAACGTGTCACTGGTTTCATCTTCACCTCCCTTTACTTACCAGTACACATTGTGAAGCTATTGCATGCTTGCTTTATCTTCTATCTTCACAACTTGACTGTATGATCGGTTTGGCTTCATAACGTCTTCCAACCTGATCCTCATTACACTGAAGCTATTTGTCACTGTGCTTTCACTATATTGTAGACTTGACCATGGCTTGTGTTGTGTAATCTACCTTCCGCTGCATAGTGATAGGCTTGTTCACTCTGTTTGTCTTCATAACTTCCACGTTTTGAAGACTTTCATAAAAATCGCCTATTCACCCCCCTCTAGTCGATATAACGCACTTTCACATCTTTATATCACAAAACTATTGCAAGGAATCAAACATATCATATTCAGTGATCTACAAGTTTTATGTAGGATTTTATGACTAACCATGTGAATGACCAATTCCTATCATCTCTCTAAATAGATATAAGTGAAGCAAGAGAGTTTAATTCTTTCTACAAAATATATGCCCGTGCTCTAACAAATATACGTGAAGCAAAAGAGCATTCTACAAATGGCGGTTTTCTATGTAAAGAGAAACAGGCTATCCAAACTTCAAATGATATAAGTGAAGCACATGAAGCATTCTATAAAGCCATACTCAAAAGATATAAGTGAAGTGCAATGAGCATTCTATAAATCAAACAAGGACTATCTCATACCAGCATGGTGCATAAAATAAAAATGAAAACTAAATGCAAAAGACGCTCCAAGATTGCACATACCGCATGAACGAAGCGAATCCGAAAACATACCGATATTTGTTGAAGAAAGAGGGGATGCCTTCCGGGGCATCCCCAAGATTAGACTCTTGAGTCTCCTTGAATATTTACTTGGGGTGCCTCGGGCATCCCCAAGCTTGAGCTCTTTCCTCTCTTCCTTCTTCTCACATCGAAACCTTCTCGATCATCGAACACTTCATCCACACAAAACTTCAACAGAAAACTCGGTAAGATCCGTTAGTATAATAAAGCAAATCACTACTCTAAGTACTGTTGCAAACCAATTCATATTTTGTTTTTGCATTGTCTCTACTGTATTATAACCTTTTCACGGCTTAATCCACTGATATAAATTGATAGTTTCATCAAAACGAGCAAACTATGCATCAAAAACAAAATCTGTCTAAAACAGAATAGTCTGTAATAATCTGAACATTTACCATACTTCTGATACTTTAAAATTATGCAAAAAATAGTAAAAATAAACAATTCGTATAGAAAGACATTTAAAAAAGAATCAGAACCATTTGACGTTCGAGCTAAAAATGTAAAATCTTGCACTACAGCCAAAGTTTCTGTCCTGCACCGTACAAACCAACAAGCACGCAAAGTAAACATCCTAAAGGCAAACCTTGGCACATTATTTTTATAATACAATGGAATTTTACAAGGGGATAATTATTTTTGTTGAAAATTTTCTGTAATCAAGATTCACAAAGTTTCCGTGAGCATGAACAAAGTTCAAGGAGCTCTCCCACTTCAACAATGCTTGTCTTTCTCACTTTCACTTTCCTTTTTGAAAAAGTTTTGGGTTCCCCTATTTATTTTTGTTGTTTTTAAAATATATTAAAGCACTCAACAGAAATAAATGACTCTCTAAAACTTCCGGGTTGTCTCCCTGGCAGCGCTTTCTTTAAAGCCATTAAGCTAGGCATAAAGTGCTCAAGTAGTGAATCCACCCGGATCCCAAGGTATATCAAAGCCAATTTTAATTAACAATGATTTATAATTTAGTAGTGAGCAGAAAGTAACATATATCAAGCAAAGACGAAGTCTAACTATCTTCCTATGCATCGCATGTCATAACAGAACAATTCATGCACACATAGTAAAGGCCAATGCATAGTATAAACAGTTTCTTGCAATTTTGTCATATTGGAAACATAGAGAGGTGGAGATATAGTTCCTCTCTCATAATAATTGCAAGTAGGAGCAGAAAGCACATGCATACTATATTCATCAAAATCATCATGTGCAATGGTATAAGGCAACCCGTCAATATAATCCTTAATAAGGGCAAACTTCTCCGATATAGTGTAGTCGGGAGAATTCAAAAAGATAATAGGACTATCATGCGTGGGTGTGTAGGATCGAAAGTATGTCTAGAGGGGGGTGATTAGACTACTTGACCAAATAAAAACTTAACCTTTTCCCAACTTTAGTTCTTGGCAGATTTTAGCTATTTTAGGACAAGTCAAGCAATCATCACACAATTCAAGAAAGCATGCAAAGAGTATATTGGCAGCGGAAAGTAAAGCATGGAACTTGCAAGAATGTAAAGGGAAGGGTTTGGAGAATTCAAACGCAATTGGAGACACGGATGTTTTTCCCGTGGTTGGGATAGGTGGTGCTATCCTACATCCACGTTGATGGAGACTTCAACCCACGAAGGGTAACGGTTGCGTGAGTCCACGGAGGGCTCCACCCACGAAGGGTCCATGAAGTAGCAACCTTGTCTATCCCACCATGGCCATCGCCCACGAAGGACTTGCCTCACTAGCGGTATATCTTCACGAAGTAGGTGATCTCCTTGCCCTTACAAACACCTTGGTTCAACTCCACAATCTTGTCGGAGGCTCCCAAGTGACACCTAGCCAATCTAGGAGACACCACTCTCCAAGAAGTAACAAATGGTGTGTTGATGATGAACTCCTTGCTTTTGTGCTTCAAATGATAGTCTCCCCAACACTCAACTCTCTCTCATAGGATTTGGATCTAGTGGAAAGAAGGTTTGAGTAGAAAGCAACTTGGGGAAGGCTAGAGATCAAGATTCATATGGTAGGAATGGAATATCTTGGTGTCAACACATGAGTAGGTGGTTCTCTCTCAGAACATATGAGTTTGGAATTGTGTATGTGTTCTGATGGCTCTCTCCACGAATGAAGAGGAGGTGGAGGGGTATATATAGCCTCCACACAAAATCCAACCGTTACACACAATCTACCAATCTCGGTGGGACCGAATCAACAAACTCGGTCGGACCGAAAAGGTAAACCTAGTGACCGTTAGAGATTTTCGGTGGGACTGACATGCAACATGGTAGGACCGATTCTGTTAGGGTTTGGGCATAACGTAATCTCGGTGAGACCGATTACACAAACTCGGTGGTAATAAGCTAACCAGAGAGTTGGTCAGGTAAACTCGGTGGGACCGATTTGCTCTTTCAGTGAGACCGAAAAGTTACAAAAAGGAAACAGAGAGTTTACATTGCAATCTCGGTGGGACCGATTCGCTCTTTCGGTGAGACCGAAAAGTTACGAAAGGGAAACAGAGAGTTTGCAATCCCATCTCGGTGAGACCGAGATCCCTATCGGTAGGACCGAATTGCTAGGGTTTGGCAGTGGCTTATGACAAGTGAAACTCAGTGGCGCCGGATAGAAAGAATCAGTATGACCGAGTTTGGCTTAGGGTTTAGGTCATTTGTGGATATGGGAAAGTGGTTGAGGATTTTGGAGCATATCACTAAGCACATGAAGCAAGAGGATCATTAAGAAACACCTCATCCCTCCTTGATAGTATTGGCTTTTCCTAAAGACTCAATGTGATCTTGGATCACTAAAATATATAATGAAGAGTCTTGAGCTTTTGAGCTTGAGCCAATCCTTTGTCCTTAGCATTTTGAGGGTTCCACTTTCACGTCCATGCCATGCCAATCATTGAGCTTTCCTGAAATAATCATCTTGGAATAGCATTAGCTCAATGAGCTATATGTTGTTATGAATTACCAAAACCACCTAGGGATAGTTGCACTTTCAGGGTGTAATAGCAACAATTTCATGTTTAACATAAGGAACTATACCAAGTTCATCTCCATAAGCATAATTCATGTTGGCATCTTGGCCACAAGCATAGCAAGCATCATCAAAAAGAGATATTTCAAAAGAATCAACGGGATCATAGCAATTATCATAGCATTCATCCTTCGGTAAGCACGAAGGGGAATTAAACAATGTATGAGTTGAAGAGTTACTCTCATTAGAAGGTGTGCACAAGTGATCAATCCGCTATTCCTCCTTTTGTTCTTCGCTCTCTTCCTCATCTTTTTCATCCAATGAGCTCACAGTTTCATCAATTTCTTCTGACATAGACTCCTGCAAAATATTAGTCTCTTCTTGGACAGCGGGGACTTTCTCAATAAGCGCATTAATATAGGAATTATATTCATAATTATCATAGAAATATTTTAAGATAGCTAAATTTTCAGGCCTATAAACATCATCATCAAAATCTTCATGCTTTTCAAACAAAGATTCGATTTCATAAGCACCCTTAAAAAGCAACAAAGTCTTCTATTTGTTCCACATCATAGTAATCATATATACCATTAGCATAAGAAGCTAAGGTTTCATTATCATTAAATTCACATGAAAAGGGAAGGTGTGGAGCCTTCACCCTAGAGCAACAAGTATAATCATATCTCAAGCATAGTTGCCTAGCATACCAGTTCAATATATGAATTTGATCCCATAATAGTTTCCCTTTTTGTGTCAAGCAGTAATCCCTAAAGTATTCACGTTGATCCAACATTACTCCCATTACATAATTGAATGGGGCTTTCTCAAGATTATTAAAGTAGTACAAAATATCTTTCACATAACCAGCATCGAGGGTTTTAGGAGGTTCCCCATCTCCATGAGCAGAAAGTACACCTAATTTTTTTGGTATTTCGTGTTCCGTATCCATAACTAATGATAAATAACAACTAAGAACAGCAAATAAAAATTACTTAGTGATAAAGAAAACAAGCATACACGAGAATATTCACCCCACGCTATTGCTCCCCAGCAACGGCACCAGAAAAAGGTCTTGATAACCCACAAGTATAGGGGATCAATTGTAGCCTATTTCGATAAGTAAGAGTGTCGAACCCAACGAGGAGCTAAAGGCAGAACAAATATTCCCTCAAGTTCTATCGACCACCGATACAACTCTACGCACGCTTGACGTTCCCTTTACCTAGAACAAGTATGAAACTAGAAGTACTTTGTAGGTGTTTTTGGATAGGTTTGCAAGATAATAAAGATTATGTAAATAAAAATTAGGGGTTGTTTAGATGAAGACACAACTAAGTTAGTTTTAGTAAAGAGCTTTTTGTTACGAGAAAGTTATTTGTCCCTAGGCAATTGATAACTAGACTGGTAATCATTATTGCAATTTTATATGAGGGAGAGGCATAAGCTAACATACTTTCTCTACTTGGATCATATGCACTTATGATTGGAACTCTAGCAAGCATCCCCAACTACTAAAGATCATTAAGGTAAAACCCAACCATAGCATTAAAGCATCAAGTCCTCTTTATCCCATACGCAACAACCCCGTTACTCGGGTTTGTGTTTCAGTCACTCACGCAACCCACTATAAGCGAATCATGAACGTATTGCAACACCCTACAGCGGGGATCCCTCACGCTCGCACGACACGGGGAGCACCACAGGACAACACCAATAATAAAACATGCAACTCAAACCAATCATGATCATCAAATAGCCCATAGGACAAAATGGATATACTCAAACATCATAGGATAGCCATACATCATTGGGAAATAATATATAGCGTTGAGCACCATGTTTAAGTAGAGATTACAATGGGTATGAGAGAGGTTACACCGCTGCATAGAGGGGGGAAGAGTTGGTGATGATGGCGGTGAAGTTGTTGGTGAAGATTGCGGTGATGATGATGGCCCCCGGTGGCACTCCGGTGCCACCGGAAGCAAGGGGGAGAGAGCCCCCCTCCTTATTCTTCCTTGACCTCCTCCCTAGATGGGAGAAGGGTTTCCCCTCTGGTCCATAGTCTCCATGGCGTGGGAGGGGCGAGAGCCCCTCCGACATTGGAGCTGTCTCTCTGTCTCTCTCTGTTTCTGCGTTCTCAGATTCTACCCTTTCACCGTTTCTTATATTCCAGGAGACCCGTAACTCCGATTGGGTTGAAATTTTAACACGATCTCTATCCGGATATTAGCTTTCTTGGGCGAAAGAAGGGCACCAACCGCCTTGCGGGGTGGCCACGAGGGTCAGGGGCGCGCCCCCTGCCTCGTGGGCCCCTCAGCACCGTCTCGCGTTGATTTCACTTCCCAAAAATCACATATATTCCAAAAAAATCTCCGTCCGTTTTTATCCCATTTGGACTCCGTTTGATATGGGTTTTCTGCGAAACAAAAAACATGCAACAAACTGGAACTGGCACTTGGCACTGGATCAATATGTTAGTCCCAAAAATAGTATGAAAAGTTGCCAAAAGTATATGAAAGTTGTAGAATATTCGCATGGAACAATCAAAAAATATAGATACGACGGAGACGTATTAGTGCCCCGGGGCACCAACAAGGAAGACGATGACATCGCCAGGAGGGCATCCAAGCGGCAGCCCCAAGAGCCTGGTGTCTTCGAGGAGCGGCTCTTCAAGCCGTTAGCAATGCCACCACTTTCAAGCACGGCACGGCCTCAGGAGGAGCTCCCACAATCGCCTGCCATGGGAGCCCCAGCTTGTGGCCCGACCTCAGGAGCTCGCTTGCTCTTGGCGCTCGAGCCCCAAGAGGGATGCTGGACCAAGGAATTCAAGGAATATCTAAGGCAAGGTGCGCTACTGGAGAAGGAAGAGGACGCAGAGCGCGTGGCCCGGCAGGCCACGACATACTGCATCCAGGACAGTGAGTTGTACAGGACGCGACCAAATGATGTTTCACCGCGTTGCATTTCCAGGGACCAGGGGAAGGAGTTGCTGATTGACATACATGGTGGGGACTACGGACACCACTCGTCGTCATGGACTCTTGTTGGCAAGGTGTTCCGCAGTGGATTCTACTGGCCCACAGCGCTCAATGACGTAGCTGAGATGGTGAAGTCCTGCGAAGCTTGCCAGTTCCACACCAAGCAGATCCATCAGCTAGCTCAGGGCCTCCATACTATACCGCTCACATGGCCGTTCGCGGTCTGGGGGCTGGATATCTTGGGCCCATTCCCTCGAGCGCCAGGGGGCTACCACTGCCTCTACGTCTCCATCGACAAGTTCACCAAGTGGGCGGAAGTGGAAGCCGTCTGCACCATCCCAGCTGGTTCCGCGGTTAAGTTCATCAAGGGCCTCGTGAGCCGTTTCGGGGTCCCCAACCGCATCATCACCGACAACTACTCGCAGTTCACCAGTAACCTCTTCAAAACATAATGTGCTAACCTTGGAACGCGGATCTGCTATGCTTCGGTGGCGCATCCCAGGAGCAATGGCCAGGCTGAACGTGCCAACGCGGTGGTTCTGAGAGGCCTCAAGACCAGGACCTTCAAGAAGAAGATCGAGGTCTGCAGCAGGGGCTGGCACGACGAGCTCCTGTCCGTGATGTGGTCCATCCGCACCACTGCCACTAAGCCAACGGGCGAGACCCCGTTCTTCCTTGTCTACGGAGCCGAAGCGGTCCTCCCTCATGAGGCCAAGCATCGCTCCACACGGGTCCTGGCGTTTGATGAAATGCAGCAGGACGCCATGCGGGGAATGGACCTCGTACTTGGGGAGGAACATCGTCGCGAAGCTGCACTGAGGGCAGCAAGGTACCAGCAGGCACTACGGTGATACCACTGTCGCAACATCCGCTCTAGGAAGCTCGAGGCAGGCGACCTCGTCCTGAGGCGGGTCCTCTCCAGGGAAGGGTTGCACAAGCTCTCACCCATGTGGGAAGGCCCGTTCAGGGTCGTCCATATCTCTAGGCCTGGCGCCGCGCGCCTGGAGACACAGGACGGGGTGCCCATCCAGAACGCCTGGAACATCCAGCACCTCTGGAAGTTCTACCCATGAAGGCCCAGAAGGCCCAGTGCCTGTGAAGCAAGGCCCAGTGCCTGTGAAGAAAGGCCCAGTGCTTGTGAAGAAGGCCCGGTGCCTATGAAGAATCGCCGCCCGTGACACTCTCATGTAATAATGAGTGGGGCTATACATGCCCCGGAATCTCAGGAGTGCCACCCTCGGGCCTCTGGGGCTCCCTTCCATGCCTAGTGGCAGCACTTAGCTCTGCGCTGGTGAGAAGACTTGAAGACTAGACTAGGTGCCGGACGCGGCTTTTTCATTTGCTTTCCGTAGTTGGCTCACCTTCTCTTAATTGAAGTTTGCCTCTGATGTTCCTTGTTGATTTGGTTCCGTCGCCTTTTGCCGTCTTTTCCGAATCCAGTTCGCTTATGTTCTCTCTCTCACATACCTCGTGAGGGGGCTAGGCAGGCGCCTTCGCGAGGTTTCTTCCTCCTATGTTTGTCCTTCTCTCTGCCTTTGGTCTGCTTTCTCGCGAGGCACCCTCGTTCGAGCCCACAAGCCGGCACATCTCTCCTAATCCGTGCCCCTCGGGTACCGTGATATGAAGCGCTGGGTCAAGGCTTGGGTGAACGATAAGTCTCCTAGCGAGCTTCCTAACGATTTTGTTGGTGAGCAACTACTAAGCCAAGGCGGGCATGAGGGAACAAGTGCCTCGTGAAGAAGAGGCTGCCCCAAACGCACTAGGCTAAGTTATCTCCGCACAAAATAACTACACGGCACGGAAATAACAAGCATAGCATAATGATTGAGGAATCATAGTTCGATACACGCCCCTCCGGGCCCATACTGGTTTCATTTTGATGCAGGAAAGAAAAGAGGAACAAAACACAAGCGGCGTTGCAGCGAACTACGGGGGCAGGCCTGCATCGACGTCCTGAGCTTAGCCGGATCCCTCCCCGCACTTCACGGAGGCGCGGCGACGAGACGACCTGCTACCACCTTCGAAGCGAGCGCGGCGGCTGGTCTTAGCCGCCACTGTTGGAGCTTTCTCCAAGAGAAGAGCCACCGTAGTTGGACGAGACGCGGCCGGCGGGCTCGCCCTCATCGCAGCCATCGCCGAGACCGAGCACCTCCTCGTCGTTGTTCGTCTCGGGGCAGCATCCGGCGCAGCGACCATCTTCCCTGAACACCCTCACGTAGAGGGTCGCATCACAGTCATACTTGAAATGGAGGGTGCACCGCCTTCCTAGGCCGCGCGCGCGGGCGAACGTCTGCCAACCGCGGGCCAGAGCTATGTTGTCTGCGGCGGAGACTTCAACCGCGCCCCAGGAGGCGCTGCTGCAACAGCCGTCCGCATGCAGCCAGAGCCTGCCTGGACTAGAGGCCGGCAGCTCGTCGACGAAGAAGCGCGGAAGCTGAAGCCAGTTGCCGGCTGGATCCTCTGACTAGACAACGAACTCTGGCTTCACCTCTGCCGAGTGGAAGCATGGTCGGGGAGTCCGCGCAACCACGGCACGTCTCACCTCATCAACAGGGCTGCCGCGACCTGAGCGACCCCACCACGCGCAGCGGCGCCACCCCAGGAGCGGGGGACATGGCGGGTGTCTTGGTATGCTTGCAGGGACGGTCGCGTCCCCACTTGGGCGACGGGGAGCTGGGCCCCTCGCGAGGGGCCTTTCCTTTCTCCACGGCGGGGAACCTCTTCGATGGCGCCATTGGAGTCGGTGGTGGAGCAGAGGAGGAAGAAGCAGGCGGAATGGGAAGAAGTGGGGACGGGGGCTCCGCCCCTTCCTCATTTATAGCAAGAGAAGGCCAACCAGCGCCCCCCATGATCACATGTAATGATGGTTTTCCTTGCATGTCACAGGGACTTGTTAAGTCGGGCAGTTGTCGAGGCAGCGTAGGGAAGCGGAGACGCCCACGTCCAATCAACCGCCACGCGTCAACCGAGGCCGCAGGCTTTTGGGGCCCGCGGTGCTCCGCGCTTGACCTTTGGCTTTGCCTCGAAGCCAAGACCGAGCGCGCCTTGGGCCCGGGGGCTACTGTCGGCGTTCTGGGAACGGGGTCCCTAGACTTACCTGCCTACGGCCCATGGCGTGGCTGAGCTAGCAGGTCTGTACGACCCATCTTCATCGATGAGGTATTCAAGACCCTCGCGAGGGGCCAAGCCTCGCGAGGCGGGTGACGCAAGACCTCCTCAGGAGCGGCCTCGCCAGGCAGGCTCACGAGGGGCAGAGAGATCACGGCAAGGCAAACCTCACGAGGTCCTTGTGACGTGAGCCATGACGATCGAGACCAGGCAGGCACGAGGTGGGCGCTAGCGCATAGTGTCCTTGCTTCCTCTTTGGTGCCAAGGGGGCAAGCGCAGGCGTGGAGTATTGAGGCATCAAGCAAAGGTTTCCATATTGGTGCAACAAGACGACCAGCAGGATGGCCAGACGGAGGTCACCATGGAGCCCAAGACGGCGTCACCACCAGAGCCTTTTGCAGGCGAAGACTACTTTTGTCCTGATAAGCTGTACTAGCTGTCCCCTTTCAAATTGGCCATTGTTGGCTCCCTTCCCGCTCAATTTTTGGGGAGAGGGCCAGGGCATATATAAGGAGAACTAGCCACCACAGTAGGGGAGGGAAAAAACGAGAGGAAAAGAGGAGGGAAAGATCTCATTCAGAGGTATCTCACCCACACAAGTTCACCAAGCACAAGAACACCTCAACCTCAGGAGGCTGTTCTTCCCCTTTTATTGTTCATCATCAGCCCAAGAGGCAATCCACCACCACCACACTGGAGTAGGGTATTACAACACAATAGTGGCCCAAACCAGTATAAATCTTGTGTCTTTGTCTTGTGAGTTCGTCGAGTTCGTCCGCTAGATCTTAGAGAGCTAGGGCGTGGATCGATAGGGAGAAAACCTTCGCACGCACCCAGTGTTTGAACCTTGAGGGTTTTGCCGGAACCCGTGATCCGATAGATTGCAACAAAGAAATACAATCAATCAAAGAGCAACTATCATAATTAAAGTCTTTGTATTCCAAAGGAGTGGGTACATCACTAGTTAATGTTTTGACCTCTTCAAACCAACTTTTATCAATTTTCTCAACAAGATTTCATCCTTCGAATTATCGGGACGCCTTCTAGCTAAAGTCGACTCTTCTCCAGTCCCCTTTTCATCAATCTTAACTTTACTAAGCAAGGAATCAATAGAAGAAACACCAATCATTCTAAGATCTTCATCAGTTTTCCGAAAGTAATCACTAGAAAATGCTTTTTCTAAAAATTCTCTTGTAGCTCTAAGCATAGTGGTTCTTTTCTTACTTTCATCCATAGAAACATAAAGAGCTTTGATTGATTCCTCAACTTTAGGCACAAAAATTTTCATCTTGAGATTTTCCACATCATGAGAAATTCTATCAACACTTCTAGACAAATCATCAATCTAATTCAACTTTTCTTCTATGGTACTGTTGAAAACTTGTTGCGTGTTGATAAATTCTTTAATATTATTCTCAAGATCAGAGGTATTCCTATTATTATTATAAGAAGGATTTCCATAGGAATTACCATAATTATTAGAGGAATTAGTAGGAAAAGGCCTAGGATTAAAATTACCTCTATAAGCATTGTTATTGAAATTGTTTCGCGAGATAAAGTTCACATCTATGGCATCACTATTTTGCTCAATCAAAGTAGAGAAAGGCATATCATTGAAATCAATAGGAGCACTTTTACTAGCAACCAATTTCATAAGAGAATCAACATTTTCACTCAAAGAAGGAATTTCTTCAACCGATTTAACCTTTTTAATAGTAGGAGCTCTTTCGGTATGCCATTGTGATAATTTGCCATAATACTATCAAGCAATTTGGTGGCTTCACCCAAAGTAATTTCCATAAAAGTACCACCTGTGGCGGAATCTAAAAGATTACAAGAAACAAAATTCAACCCCGCATAAAATTTTTGTATGATCATCCAAAGATTTAACCCATGAGTTGGGAAATTTCTTAGCATAATTTTCATCCTTTCCCAAGATTGTGCAACATGCTCATGTTCAAGTTGCTTGAAATTCATGATCTGGGTTCTAAGGGAAATAATTTTTGCCGGCAGAAAATACTTAGTGATAAAAGCGTCTTTGCACTTATTCCAAGAATCGATACTATTAGGAGGCAAAGAAGAAAACCATTTTTTGCAGAATCACGCAAAGAAAAAGGAAACAATTTCATATTCACAATATCATTGTCCACATCTTTTTTCTTTTGCATATCGCATAATTCCATGAAGGTATTAAGATGGGATGTGGCATCCTCATTAGGAGTACCGGAAAATTGATCTTTCATAACAAGATTCAGCAAAGCAGTATTAATATCACAAGATTCCGCACTAGTCGCGGGAGCAATCGGAGTGCCAATAAAATCATTGTTGTTGGTATTTGAGAAATCACACAACTTGGTATTCTCTTGAGTCATGGTGACTACGCAGCAAGATTGCACTCAAAAACAAATCTAGCAAGAAAACGGCGAACGAAAAAGAGGGCGAATAAAAGGGTAAATTTTTGTGAAGTGGGGGAGAGGAAAACAAGAGACAAATGGAAAATAATGTAAATTCTGAGGAGATGAGATTTGTGATTAGGAACCTGGTAGATGTTGAAGATCCTCCCCAGCAACGGCACCAGAAATTCCTTTTGATGTGGCTTGAAGCTACGTCGGTATTTCCCCAAAGAGGAAGGGATGATGGAGCATAGCGGTGGTAGGTATTTCCCTCAGTGATGAGACCAAGGTCATCGAACCAGTAGGAGAACCAAGCAACACTATGTAAACTACACCTGCACACGAATAACAAATGCTGGCAACCCGATGTGTAAAAGGGGTTGTCAATCCCTTTTGGGTAGAGGCACCAGAAATTGGCAAACAGACGTGATAAAAATATGATAGATTGGATCGCGGGAACACGAGATAAATTAAATAGGAATAAATTGTAGCAAGGTATTTTTGTATTTTTGGTTTAATAGATCTGAAAATAAAATCAAAGGAAAATAGATCGCAAAGGCAAATAATATGAGAAAGAGACCCGGGGGCCGTATATTTCACTAGTGGCTTCTCTCTAGAAAAATAGCAAAAGGTGGGTAAACAAATTACTGTTGGGAAATTGATAGAACTTCAAATAATCATGACAATATTCAGGCAATGATCATTATATAGGCCTCACATCCAAGATTAGTAGACCGAGTCCTGCCTACATCTACTACTATTACTCCACACATCGACTGCTATCTATCATGCATCTAGTGTATTAAGTTCATGAAGAAATGGAGTAATGCAATAAGAATGATGACATGATGTGGACAAGATCTATCTATGTAGAGATAGACCCCATCGTTTTATCCTTAGTAGCAACGATACATACGTTTTAGTTCCCCTTTTGTCACTGGGATCAAGCACCATAAGATCGAACCCACTACAAAGCACCTCTTCCCATTGCAAGATAAATAGATCAAGTTGGCCAAACAAAACCCAAATATTGGAGAAGAAATACGAGGCTATAAGAAATCATGCATATAAGAGATCAAAGAAACTCCAATAACTTTCATGGATAAAAAGATAGATCTGATCATAAAATCAAAGTTCATCCGATCCCAACAAACACACCACAAAAAGAGTTACATCATATGGATCTCGAAGAGACCATTGTATTGAGAATCAAAAGAGAGAGAGGAAGCCATCTGGCTACTAACTACGGACCCCGAAGGTCTACAAAGAACTACTGACACATCATCGAAGAGGCACTAATGGAAGTGGTGAACCCCTCTGTGATGGTGTCTAGATTGGATCTGGTGGTTCTGGACTCTGCGGCGGCTGGAATTGATTTTCGTCGACTCCCCTAGGGTTTCTGTAATATTGGGGTTTTTATAGAGTAAAGAGGTGGTCCGGGCGGCACCCGAGGTGGGCACAACCCACCAGGGCGCACCTGGGCCTCCAGGCGCGCCCTAGTGGATAGTGCTCCCCTCGGAGCAGCCCCGGGGTACTTCTTCAGCCCACCGGATGTCTTATGGTAAAAAAAATCCACAAAAAGTTTTGTTGCATTTGGACTCCGATTGGAATTGATTTCCTTCAATGTAAAAACATGCAGAAAACATCAACTGGCAGTTGATACGTCCATTTTGCATCATGTTTTCTAACTGTTATTTATGATGTTTTTATCCATAATAATGCCTTTTGGAGTTATTCTAATGCCTTTTCTCTCATAATATGCAAGGTATACACAATGAGGGAGAATTCCGAAGGTTGGAAATCTGGACCTGGAAAAGCTACGTCAGCTGACCTATTCCACACAACTCCAAACAAGATGAAACTTCACGGAGATTTTTTATCAAATATATGAGGAATATTGGAGCAAATAACTACCAGAGGGGGCCCACCAAGTGGGCACAACCCACCTGGGCACGCCAAGGAGCCCAGGCACGCGCTGGTGGGTTGTGCTGACCCAGGCCCACCTACGGTGCCCATCTTCTGGTATATAAGTCGTTTTGACCTAAAAAAATAAAGACAAGACTTTCGGGACAGAGCGCCACCGTCTTGAGGTGAAACTTGGGCAGGAGCACTTTTGCCCTCCAGTGGTGCGATTCCGCTAGGGGAACTTCCTTCCCGGAGGGGGAAATCATCGTCATTATCATCACCAACAACTCTCCCATGTTGGGGAGGGCAATCTCCATCAACATCTTCAACATGACCATCTCATCTCAAACCCTAGTTCATCTCTTGTGTTCAATCTTGTTACAAAAACTATAGACTGGTGCTTGTGGGTGACTAGTAGTGTTGATTACATCTTGTAGTTGATTACTATATGGTTTATTTGGTGGAAGATTATATGTTCAGATCCAATATGCTATTTAATACCCCTCTGATCTCGAGCATGATTATCATTTGTGAGTAGTTACTTTTGTTCTTGAGGTCATGGGAGAAATCATGCTGCAAGTAATCATGTGAACATGATATGTGTTCGATATTTTGATAGTATGTATGGTGTGATTCCCTTAGTGGTGTCATGTGAACGTCGACTACATGACACTTCACCATATTTGGGCCTAAGGGAATGCATTGTGGAGTAGCAATTAAATGATGGGTTGCGAGAGTGACAGAAGCTTAAACCCCAGTTTATGCGCTATTTTGTAAGGGACCGATTGGATCCAAAAGTTTAATGCTATGGTTATAATTCATTCTTAATATTTTTCTCGTAGTTGCGGATGTTTGCGAGAGGGTTAATAATAAGTAGGAGGTTTGTTCAAGTAAGAACAACACCTAAGCACCGGTCCACCCACATATCAAATTATCAAAGTACCGAACACGAATCAAACCAACATGGTGAAAGTGACTAGATGAAAATCCCGTGTACCCTAAAGAACGCTTTGCTTATCATAAGAGACCGTTTTGGCCTGTCCTTTGCCTCAAAAGGACTGGGCTACCTTGCTGCACTTTTTCTACTATCACCGTTACTTTCTTGTTACAAATTATCTTGCTATCAAACTACTCTGTTACTTATAATTTCAGCACTGGTAGACATTACCTTGGGGAAAACCACTTGTCATTTCGTTCTGCTCCTTGTTGGGTTCGACACTCTTATTTATCGAAAAGAACTACAATTGATCCCATATACTTGTGGGTCATCAAGGATTTTTCTGGCGCCATTGCCGAGGAGTGAAGTGCCTTTGGTAAGTGGAATTTGGTAAGGAAACATTTATATAGTGTGCTGAAATTTATTGTCACTTGTTACTATGGAAACAATCCTTTAAGGGGTTTGTTCGGGGTATCTTCACCTCAACCGGAACCACAATTAGCTACCCCTCAACCTACTGCACCTACTGAAAATATTGAATATGAAATTCCTTCGGGTATGATAGAACAACTGCTTGCTAATCCTTATGCAGGAGATGGAACCGAACATCCTGATATGCACTTGATATATGTAGAACAAATTTGTGGATTGTTTAAGCTTGCAGGTTTACCCGGAGATGAAGTTACGAAAAACGTTTCCCTTTATCTTTGAAGGGAAAAGCATTGGCAAGGTATAGGCTATGCGATGATATTGGATCTTGGAATTGGAATCGATTGAAATTGGAGTTCCACCAAAAAAATATCCTATGCATCTAGTCCATCGTGATCGGAATTATATATATAATTTTTAGCCTGGTGAAGGTGAAAGTATTCCTCTAGCTTGGGGGAGGCTTAAGTCAAAGTTATATTCATGCCCCAATCATGAGCTCTCAAGAGAAATTATTATTCATAACTTTTATGCTCGGCTTTCTCGTAATGATCAAAGCATGCTTGATACTTCTTGTGCTGGTTCTTTTATGATGAAGACTATTGAATTCCGGTGGGATCTTTTGGAAAGAATTAAATGCAACTCTGAAGATTGGGAGCTTGACAAAGGTAAAGAGTCAGGTATTGAATTCCGATGGGATCTTTTATGGATACCGATGCTTTTCAAAAGTTTAGCACTAAATATGGACTTGACTCTGAGATAGTAGCCTCCTTTTGTGAATCAATTTCTACTCACGTTGATCTCCCTAAAGAGAAGTGGTTTAAATATCACCCACCTATTGAAGAAGAAATTCAAGAACCAGTACCAGTTAAAGAAGACACTATACTTTACAATGTTGATCTAGTTGTTCCTACTACTTATATTGAGGAAAAACATTTCCCTGTTAGGATAAAGGAACATACTAAAGTTTCAACTGTGGTCAACAAAAGCTATGTTAGAACACCTAAACCTGATGAAAAAATTAAAGTAGAACCTAGTATTGCTATGGTTAAAGATCTCTTGGAAGAAGATATGGATGGGCATGTTATTTACTTCTGTGAAGAAGCTGCTAGAATTGCCAAACTTGATAAAAAAGATAAACATAGACCCGTTGTTGGCATGCCCGTTATCTCAGTTAAAATAGGAGATCACTGTTATCATGGTTTATGTGACATAGGTGCTAGTGTGAGTGCTATTCCTTACACATTATATCAAGAAATTATGAATGACATATCACCAGCAGAGATAGAAGACATAGATGCTACTATTAAACTTGCTAATAGAGACACTATTTCACCAATTGGGATTGTTAGAGATGTTGAAGTCCTGTGTGGGAAAATAAAATATCCCACTGATTTTCTTATTCTTGGTTCCCCACAAGATGACTTTTGTCCCATTATCTTTGGTAGACCTTTCTTGAACACCGTTAATGCTAAAATAGATTGTGAAAACAAACTGTCGGTGTTAATTTTGGTGATGAGTCTCATGAGTTTAATTTTTCCAAGTTTAGTAGAAAGCTTCATGAAAAGAATTGCCTAATAAGGATGAAGTAATTGGTCTTGCTTCTATTATTGTACCACCTGCTAATCCTTTAGAACAATATTTGCTAGACCATGAAAATGATTTTCATATGCATGAAAGAAATGAAATAGATAAGATTTTGTTTGAACAACGTCCTCTACTTAATCACAATGTTCCTATTGAAACTCTAGGAGGTCCTCCTCCACCTAAAGGTGATCCTGTGTTTGAATTAAAACAATTGCCAGGCACTTTGAAATATACTTATCTTGATGAAAAGAAGATATATCGTGTTATTATTAGTGCTAACATTTCAAAACATGAAGAAGAAATATTATTGAAAGTTCTAAGGAAGCACCGAGCTGCTATTGGATATACTCTTGATGATTTAAAGGGCATTAGTTCCACTCTATGTCAGCACAAAATTATTATGGAACTTTATGCTAAACCCGTTGTTGATCACCAAAGTCGGTTAAATCCAAAGATGAAAGAAGTGGTAAGAACGGAAATATTAAAATTTCTGGAAGCAGGTATAATTTATCCTATAGCTGATAGTAGATGGGTAAGTCTTGTTCATTGTGTCCCTAAGAAAGGAGGTATAACTGTTGTTCCTAATGATAAGAATGAACTTATTCCACAAAGAATAGTTACAGGCTATAGAATGGTAATTGATTTTAGAAAAATAAACAAAGAAACTAGAAAAGATCATTACCCTCTGCCTTTTATTGATCAAATGCTTGAAAGATTATCTAAGAACACACATTTTTGCTTCCTTGATGGATATTCTGGTTTTTCACAAATACCCATTTCTCAACCGGGCCAAGAAAAGGCCACTTTTACTTGTCCCTTTGGAACTTATTGAAGGAAATATGCCCTAGAGGCAATAATAAAGTTATTAGTTATTTCCTTATATCATGATAAATGTTTATTATTCATGCTAGAATTTTATTAACCGGAAACATAATACATGTGTGAATACATAGACCAACAGAGTGTCACTAGTATGCCTCTACTTGACTAGCTCGTTAATCAAAGATGGTTATGTTTCCTAACCATGAACAAAGAGTTGTTATTTGATTAACAAGGTCACATCATTAGTTGAATGATCTGATTGACATGACCCATTCCATTAGCTTAGCACCCGATCATTTAGTATGTTGCTATTGCTTTCTTCATGACTTATACATGTTCCTATAACTATGAGATTATGCAACTCCCGTTTACCGGAGGAACACTTTGGGTACTACCAAACGTCACAACGTAACTGGGTGATTATAAAGGAGTACTACAGGTGTCTCCAATGGTAGATGTTGGGTTGGCGTATTTCGAGATTAGGGTTTGTCACTCCGATTGTCGGAGAGGTATCTCTGGGCCCTCTCGGTAATACACATCACATAAGCCTTGCAAGCATAATAACTAAGATGTTAGTTATGAGATGATGTATTACGGAACGAGTAAAGAGACTTGCCAATAACGAGATTGAACTAGGTATTGGATACCGACGATCGAATCTCGGGCAAGTAACATACCGATGACAAAGGGAACAACGTATGTTGTTATGCGGTCTGACCGATAAAGATCTTCATAGAATATGTAGGAGCCAATATGGGCATCCAGGTCCCGCTATTGGTTATTGACCGGAGACATGTCTCGGTCATGTCTACATTGTTCTCGAACCGTAGGGTCCGCACGCTTAACGTTACGATGACAGTTATTATGAGTTTATGCATTTTGATGTACCGAAGGTTGTTCGGAGTCCCGGATATGATCACGGACATGACGAGGAGTCTCGAAATGGTCGAGACGTAAAGATTTATATATTGGAAGCCTATGTTTGGACACCGGAAGTGTTCCGGGTGAAATCGGGATTTTACCGGAATACCTAGAGGGTTACCGGAACCCCCCGGGAGGCAAATGGGCCTATTGGGCCTTAGTGGAAAAGTGAAAAGGGGCTGCCCACAAGGGCTGCGCGCCTCCCCCCTTCCCTAGTCCTATTAGGACTAGGAGAAGGGGCCGGCCCCCCTCTCTTCTCTCTTCTCTTTGGAGAGTCCTATTAGGAATAGGATTGGGGGGGAGTCCTACTCCCGGTAGGAGTAGGACTCCTCCTGCGCCTCTCTTCCTAGCCGGCCGAACCCCTCCCCCTGCTCCTTTATATACGGGGGCAGGGGGCACCCCATAGACATAAGTTGATCATTGTTGATCGTTCCTTAGCCGTGTGCGGTGCCCCCTACCACCAAATTCCACCTCGGTCATATCGTTGTAGAGCTTAGGCGAAGCCCTGCGTCGGTAGTTCATCAAGATCGTCACCACGCCGTTGTGCTGACGGAACTCTTCCTCGACGCTTTGCTGGATCGGAGCCCGAGGATCGTCATCGAGCTGAACGTGTGCTAAGAACTCAGAGGTGCCGGAGTAACGGTGCTTGGATCGGTCGGATCGGGAAGAAGACGTACGACTACTTCCTCTACGTTGTAAGATCGCTTCCGCAATCGGTCTGCGTTGGTACGTAGACAATACTCTCCCCCTCGTTGCTATGCGTCACCATGATCTTGCGTGTGCGTAGGAAAATTTTCGAAATTACTACGTTCCCCAATAGTGGCATCCGAGCCTAGGTTTTATGGTTTGATGTTATATGCACGAGTAGAACACAAGTGAGTTGTGGGCGATACAAGTCATACTGCCTACCAGCATGTCATACTTTGGTTCGGCGGTATTGTTGGACGAGACAATCCGGACCAACCTTACGCGTACTCTTACGCGAGACCGGTTCCCTCGACATGCTATGCACACAGATGGCTTGCGGAAGACTGTCTCTCCAACTTTAGTTGAACCAAGTGTGGCTACGCCCGGTCCTTGAGAAGGTTAAAACGGAGTCTATTTGACAAACTATCGTTGTGGTTTTGATGCGTAGGTGAGATGTGTTCTTGCTTAAGCCCGTAGCAGCCACATAAAACTTGCAACAACAAAGTAGAGGACGTCTAACTTGTTTTTGTAGGGCATGTTGTGATGTGATATGGTCAAGGCATGATGCTGATTTTATTGTATGAGATGATCATGTTTTGTAACCGAGTTATCGGCAACTGGCAGGAGCCATATGGTTGTCGCTTTATTGTATGCAATGCAATCGCGATGTAATGCTTTACTTTATTACTAAGCGGTAGTGATAGTCGTGGAAGCATAAGATTTGCGAGATGACAACGATGCTACGATGGAGATCAAGGTGTCGCGCCGGTGACGATGGTGATCATGACGGTGCTTCGGAGATGGAGATCACAAGCACAAGATGATGATGGCCATATCATATCACTTTTATTGATTGCATGTGATGTTTATCCTTTTATGCATCTTATCTTGCTTTGATTGACGGTAGCATTATAAGATGATCTCTCACTAAATTATCAAGAAGTGTTCTCCCTGAGTATGCACCGTTGCCAAAGTTCGTCGTGCCCAGACACCACGTGATGATCGGGTGTGATAAGCTCTACGTCCATCTACAACGGGTGCAAGCCAGTTTTGCACACGCAGAATACTCAGGTTAAACTTGACGAGCCTAGCATATGCAGATATGGCCTCGGAACACAGAGACCAAAAGGTCGAGCGTGAATCATATAGTAGATATGATCAACATGACGATGTTCACCATTGAAAACTACTTCATCTCACGTGATGATCGGTTATGGTTTAGTTGATTTGGATCACGTGATCACTTAGAGGATTAGAGGGATGTCTATCTAAGTGGGAGTTCCTAAGTAATTTGATTAACTGAACTTAAACTTATCATGAACTTAGTACCTGATAGTATCTTGCTTGTTTATGTTAATTGTAGATAGATGGCTCGTGCTGTTGTTCCGTTGAATTTTAATGCGTTCCTAGAGAAAGCAAAGTTGAAAGATGATGGTAGCAATTACACGGACCGGGTCCGTAACCTGAGGATTATCCTCATTGCTGCACAGAAGAATTACGTCCTGGAAGCACCGCTGGGTGCCAGGCCTGCTGCTGGAGCAACACCAGATGTTATGAACGTCTGGCAGAGCAAAGCTGATGACTACTCGATAGTTCAGTGTGCCATGCTTTACGGCTTAGAATCGGGACTTCAACGACGTTTTGAACGTCATGGAGCATATGAGATGTTCCAGGAGTTGAAGTTAATATTTCAAGCAAATGCCCGAATTGAGAGATATGAAGTCTCCAATAAGTTCTATAGCTGCAAGATGGAGGAGAACAGTTCTGTCAGTGAGCATATACTCAAAATGTCTGGGTATAATAATCACTTGATTCAGATGGGAGTTAATCTTCCAGATGATTGCGTCATTGACAGAATTCTCCAATCACTGCCACCAAGCTACAAGAGCTTCGTGATGAACTATAATATGCAAGGGATGAACAAGACTATTCCCGAGCTCTTCGCAATGCTGAAAGCTGCGGAAGTAGAAATCAAGAAGGAGCATCAAGTGTTGATGGTTAACAAAACCACTGGTTTCAAGAAAAAGGGCAAAGGGAAGAAGAAGGGGAACTTCAAGAAGAACAGCAAGCAAGTTGCTGCTCAGGAGAAGAAACCCAAGTCTGGACCTAAGCCTGAAACTGAGTGCTTCTACTGCAAGCAGACTGGTCACTGGAAGCGGAACTGCCCCAAGTATTTGACGGATAAGAAGGATGGCAAGGTGAACAAAGGTATATGCGATATACATGTCATTGATGTGTACCTTACTAGAGCTCGCAGTAGCACCTGGGTATTTGATACTGGTTCTGTTGCTAATATTTGCAACTCGAAACAGGGACTACGGAATAAGCGGACGCTAGCAAAGGACGAGGTGACGATGCGCGTGGGAAACGGTTCCAAAGTCGATGTGATCGCGGTCGGCACGCTACCTCTACATCTACCTTCGGGATTAATATTAGACCTAAATAATTGTTATTTGGTGCCAGCGTTGAGCATGAACATTATATCTGGATCTTGTTTGATGCGAGACGATTATTCATTTAAATCAGAGAATAATGGTTGTTCTATTTATATGAGTAATATCTTTTATGGTCATGCACCCTTGAAGAGTGGTCTATTCTTATTGAATCTCGATAGTAGTGATACACATGTTCATAATGTAGAAGCCAAAAGATGCAGAGTTGATAATGATAGTGCAACTTATTTGTGGCACTGCCGTTTAGGTCATATCGGTGTAAAGCGCATGAAGAAACTCCATACTGATGGGCTTTTGGAACCACTTGATTATGAATCACTTGGTACTTGCGAACCGTGCCTCATAGGCAAGATGACTAAAACACCGTTCTCCAGTACTATGGAGAGAGCAACAGATTTATTGGAAATCATACATACCGATGTATGTGGTCCGATGAATATTGAGGCTCGTGGCGGATATCGTTATTTTCTCACCTTCACAGATGATTTAAGCAGATATGGGTATATCTACTTAATGAAACATAAGTCTGAAACATTTGAAAAGTTCAAGGAATTTCAGAGTGAAGTTGAAAATCATCGTAACAAGAAAATAAAGTTTCTACGATCTGATCGTGGAGGAGAATATTTGAGTTACGAGTTTGGTATACATTTGAAAAATTGTGGAATAGTTTCGCAACTCACGCCACCCGGAACACCACAGCGTAATGGTGTGTCCGAATGTCGTAATCATACTTTACTAGATATGGTGCGATCTATGATGTCTCTTACTGATTTACCGCTATCGTTTTGGGGTTATGCTTTAGAGACGGCCGCATTCACGTTAAATAGGGCACCATCAAAATCCGTTGAGACGATGCCTTATGAACTATGGTTTGGCAAGAAACCAAAGTTGTCGTTTCTTAAAGTTTGGGGCTGCGATGCTTATGTGAAAAAGCTTCAACCTGATAAGCTCGAACCCAAAGCGGAGAAATGTGTCTTCATAGGATACCCAAAGGAAACTGTTGGGTATACCTTCTATCATAGATCCGAAGGCAAGACATTCGTTGCTAAGAATGGATCATTTCTAGAGAAGGAGTTTCTCTTGGAAGAAGTGAGTGGGAGGAAAGTAGAACTTGACGAGGTAACTGTACCTGCTCCCTTATTGGAAAATAGTACATCACAGAAAACTGTTTCTGCGACACCTATACAAATTAGTGAGGAAGCTAATGATGATGATCATGAAGCTTCAGGACAAGATACTACTGAACCACATAGATCAACCAGAGTGAGATCCGCACCAGAGTGGTACGGTAATCCAGTTCTGGAAGTCATGCTACTAGATCATGATGAACCTACAAACTATGAAGAAGCGATGGTGAGCCCAGATTCCGCAAAGTGGCTTGAGGCCATGAAATCTGAGATGGGATCCATGTATGAGAACAAAGTATGGAGTTTGGTTGACTTGCCCGATAATCGGCAAGCAATTGAGAATAAATGGATCTTCAAGAAAAAGACTGACGCTGACGGTAATATTACTGTCTATAAAGCTCGACTTGTCGCAACAGGTTTTCGACAAGTTCAAGGGGTTGACTACGATGAGACCTTCTCACCCGTAGCGATGCTTAAGTCCGTCAGAATTATGTTAGCAATTCCTGCATTTTATGATTATGAAATATGGCAAATGGATGTCAAAACTGCATTCCTGAATGGATTTCTGGAAGAAAAGTTGTATATGATGCAACCAGAAGGTTTTGTCGATCCGAAGGGAGCTAACAAAGTGTGCAAACTCCAGCGATCCATTTATGGACTGGTGCAAGCATCTCGGAGTTGGAATAAACGCTTTGATAGTGTGATCAAAGCATTTGGCTTTATACAGACTTTTGGAGAAGCCTGTATTTACAAGAAAGTGAGTGGGAGCTCTGTAGCATTTCTAATATTATATGTGGATGACATATTGCTGATTGGAAATGATATAGAATTTTTGGATAGCATAAAGGGATACTTGAATAAAAGTTTTTCGATGAAAAACCTCGGGGAAGCTGCTTACATATTAGGCATAAAGATCTATAGAGATAGATCAAAACGCTTAATTGGACTTTCACAAAGCACATACCTTGACAAGATTTTGAAGAAGTTCAAAATGGATCAAGCAAAGAAAGGGTTCTTGCCTGTGTTACAAGGTGTGAAGTTGAGTCAGACTCAATGCCCGACCACTGCAGAAGATAGAGAGAAAATGAGAGATGTTCCCTATGCTTCAGCCATAGGCTCTATCATGTATGCAATGCTGTGTACCAGACCTGATGTGTGCCTTGCTATAAGTTTAGCAGGGAGGTACCAAAGTAATCCAGGAGTGGATCACTGGACAGCGGTCAAGAACATCCTGAAGTACCTGAAAAGGACTAAGGATATGTTTCTCGTATATGGAGGTGATAAAGAGCTCACCGTAAGAGGTTACATTGATGCAAGCTTTGACACTGATCTGGACGATTCTAAATCGCAAACCGGATACGTGTTTACTTTAAACGGTGGAGCTGTCAGCTGGTGCAGTTCTAAACAAAGCGTCGTAGCGGGATCTACATGTGAAGCGGAATACATAGCTGCTTCGGAAGCAGCAAACGAAGGAGTCTGGATGAAGGAGTTCATATCCGATCTAGGTGTCATACCTAGTGCATCAGGTCCAATGAAAATCTTTTGTGACAATACTGGTGCAATTGCCTTGGCAAAGGAATCCAGATTTCACAAAAGGACCAAACACATCAAGAGACGCTTAAACTCCATCCGGGATTTAGTCCAGGTGGGAGACATAGAGATTTGCAAGATACATACGGATCTGAATGTTGCAGACCCGTTGACTAAGCCTCTTCCACGAGCAAAACATGATCAGCACCAAGGCTCCATGGGTGTTAGAATCATTACTGTGTAATCTAGATTATTGACTCTAGTGCAAGTGGGAGACTGAAGGAAATATGCCCTAGAGGCAATAATAAAGTTATTATTTATTTCCTTATATCATGATAAATGTTTATTATTCATGCTAGAATTTTATTAACCGGAAACATAATACATGTGTGAATACATAGACCAACAGAGTGTCACTAGTATGCCTCTACTTCACTAGCTCGTTAATCAAAGATGGTTATGTTTCCTAACCATGAACAAAGAGTTGTTATTTGATTAACGAGGTCACATCATTAGTTGAATGATCTGATTGACATGACCCATTCCATTAGCTTAGCACCCGATCATTTAGTATGTTGCTATTGCTTTCTTCATGACTTATACATGTTCCTATAACTATGAGATTATGCAACTCCCGTTTACCGGAGGAACACTTTGGGTACTACCAAACGTCACAACGTAACTGGGTGATTATAAAGGAGTACTACAGGTGTCTCCAATGGTAGATGTTGGGTTGGCGTATTTCGAGATTAGGGTTTGTCACTCCGATTGTCGGAGAGGTATCTCTGGGCCCTCTCGGTAATACACATCACATAAGCCTTGCAAGCATAATAACTAAGATGTTAGTTATGAGATGATGTATTACGGAACGAGTAAAGAGACTTGCCAGTAACGAGATTGAACTAGGTATTGGATACCGACGATCGAATCTCGGGCAAGTAACATACCGATGACAAAGGGAACAACGTATGTTGTTATGCGGTCTGACCGATAAAGATCTTCGTAGAATATGTAGGAGCCAATATGGGCATCCAGGTCCCGCTATTGGTTATTGACCGGAGACATGTCTCGGTCATGTCTACATTGTTCTCGAACCGTAGGGTCCGCACGCTTAACGTTACGATGACAGTTATTATGAGTTTATGCATTTTGATGTACCGAAGGTTGTTCGGAGTCCCGGATGTGATCACGGACATGACGAGGAGTCTCGAAATGGTCGAGACGTAAAGATTTATATATTGGAAGCCTATGTTTGGACACCGGAAGTGTTCCGGGTGAAATCGGGATTTTACCGGAATACCGGGAGGGTTACCGGAACCCCCCGGGAGGCAAATGGGCCTATTGGGCCTTAGTGGAAAAGTAAAAAGGGGCTGCCCACAAGGGCTGCGCGCCTCCCCCCTTCCCTAGTCCTATTAGGACTAGGAGAAGGGGCCGGCCCCCTCTCTTCTCTCTTCTCTTTGGAGAGTCCTATTAGGAATAGGATTGGGGGGAGTCCTACTCCCGGTAGGAGTAGGACTCCTCCTGCGCCTCTCTTCCTAGCCGACCGAACCTCTCCCCCTGCTCCTTTATATACGGGGGCAGGGGGCACCCCATAGACATAAGTTGATCATTGTTGATCGTTCCTTAGCCGTTTGCGGTGCCCCCTCCCACCAAATTCCACCTCGGCCATATCGTTGTAGAGCTTAGGCGAAGCCCTGCGTCGGTAGTTCATCAAGATCGTCACCACGCCGTTGTGCTGACGGAACTCTTCCTCGACGCTTTGCTGGATCGGAGCCCGAGGATCGTCATCGAGCTGAACGTGTGCTAAGAACTCGGAGGTGCCGGAGTAACGGTGCTTGGATCGGTCGGATCGGGAAGAAGACGTACGACTACTTCCTCTACGTTGTAAGATCGCTTCCGCAGTCGGTCTGCGTTGGTACGTAGACAATACTCTCCCCCTCGTTGCTATGCGTCACCATGATCTTGCGTGTGCGTAGGAAAATTTTCGAAATTACTACGTTCCCCAACACTTATGCTTATGGACGTATGCCTTTTGGTTTATGTAATGCACCTGCTACCTTTCAAAGATGTATGACTGATATATTCTCTGACTTTTGTGAAAGATTGTTGAGGTTTTCATGGATGACTGTTTTGTATATGGGAAGTCTTTTGATTATTGTTTAAGCAATCTTGATTGAGTTTTGTAGAGATGTGAACAAACAAATCTTTTCTTGAATTAGGAGAAGTGCCACTTTATGGTTAATGAAGGCATTGTCTTGGGTCATAAATTTTCTGAAAGATGTATTGAAGTGGACAAAGCTAAGGTTGATGCAATGGAGAAAATGCCATGTGCTAAAGATATAAAAGGTATTCGTAGTTTCTTAGGTCATACTAGTTTCTACAGGAGATTTATCAAAGACTTTTCTAAAATTTCTAGGCCTCTTACGAGTCTGTTGCAAAAGGATATTCCTTTTGTTTTTGATGATGATTGCTTAGAAGCATTTTAAACACTCAAGAAAACTTCAATTTCTGCACCTATTGTTCAACCACCTGATTGGAACTTGCCTCTTGAAATTATGTGTGATGCTAGTGATTATGTTGTTGGTGTTGCTCTAGGACAAAGAGTTGATAATAAACTGAATGTTATTCATTATGCTAGTAAAAATCTAGACAGTGCTCAACGAAATTATGCTACTACGGACACATGATTATAAGTAGTGGTGTTTGCTTGTTATAAATTTAGACCTTATATTGTTGATTCCAAAGTAATTGTTCACACAGACCATGCTGCTATTAAATATCTTATGGAAAAGAAAATGCTAAACCTGGACTTATTCGATCGGTTCTCTTGCTACAAGAATTTGATTTACATATCATTGATGGAAAAGGAGTTGAGAACCCCATAGCTGATAATTTATCTAGGCTCGAAAATGTGCCTGATGACCCAGTACCTCATACGTCTCCAATGTATCTATAATTTTTGATTGCTCCATTCTATATTATCTACTGTTTTGGGCAATATTGGGCTTTATTATCCACTTTTATATTACTTTTGGGACTAACCTATTAACCGGAGGCCCAGCCCAGATTTGCTGTTTTATGCCTATTTCAATGTTTTGAAGAAAAGGAATATCAGATGGAGTCGAAACGGAACGAAATCAACTGGAGAAGTTATTTTTGGAAGGAAACACACCTGATGGACTTGGGCCCCATGTCAGAAGATACGGGAGCTGCCCACGAGGGTGGGGGGCGCCCCTGCCTCGTGGGGCCCCCGTGGCTCCCCTGACGTACCTCCTGCACCCATATATACCTACGTGACCTAAAACTTCCAGAACGCAAATATATCAGGAGTCCCGCCGCCAGAAGCCTCCGTAGCCACCGAAAACCAATCTAGACCCATTCCGGCACCCTGCCGGAGGGGGGAATCCCTCTCCGGTGGCCATCTTCATCATCCCGGTGCTCTCCATGACGAGGAGGGAGTAGTTCTCCCTTGGGGCTAAGGGTATGTACCAGTAGCTATGTGTTTGATCTCTCTCTCTCTCATGTTCTTGAGATGATATGATCTTGATGTATTGCGAGCTTTGCTATTATATTTGGATCCTATGATGTTTCTTCCCCCCTCAACTCCCTAGTAATGAATTGAGTTTCCCCTTTGGAGTTATCTTATCGGATTGAGTCTTTAAAGATTTGAGAACACTTGATGTATGGCTTGCCGTGGATATCTGTGGTGAGAATGGGATATCACGTGATTCACTTTATGTATGTTTTGGTGACCAACTTGCGGGTTCCGCCCATGAACCTATGCATAGGGGTTGGCACACGTTTTCGTCGTGATTCTCCGGTAGAACTTTGGGGCACTCTTTGAGGTTCTATGTGTTGGTTGAATAGATGAATCTGAGATTATGTGATGCATATCGTATAATCATCCCACAGATACATCAGGTGACATTGGAGTATCTAGGTGACATTAGGGTTTTAGTTGATTTGTGTCTTAAGGTGTTATTCTAGTACGAACTCTAGGGCTGTTTGTGACACTTATAGGAATAGCCCAACGGATTGATTGGAAAGAATAACTTTGAGGTGGTTTCGTACCCTACCATAATCTCTTCGTTCGTTCTCCGCTATTAGTGACTTTGGAGTGACTCTTTGTTGCATGTTGAGGGATAGTTTTATGATCCAATTATGTTAGTTGTTGAGGGAACTTACACTAGCGAAAGTACGAACCCTAGGCCTTGTTTCTACACATTGCAATACCGTTTATGCTCACTTTTATCACTTGTTACCTTGCTGTTTTTATAATTTCAGATTACAAATAATATTATCTACTATCCATATACCACTTGTATCACCATCTCTTCGCCGAACTAGTGCACCTATACCAATTACCATTGTATTGGGTGTGTTGGGGACACAAGAGACTCTTTGTTATTTGGTTGCAGGGTTGCTTGAGAGAGACCATCTTCATCCTACGCCTCCTATGGATTGATAAACCTTAGGTTATCCACTTGAGGGAAATTTGCTACTGTCCTACAAACCTCTGCACTTGGAGGCCCAACAATGTCTACAAGAAGAAGGTTGTGTAGTAGACATCAAGCTCTTTTCTCGCGCCGTTGCTAGGGAGGTTAGCGCTTGAAGGTATATTTTTTGATCTTGCAATCGAGTCTTTTAGTTTCTTGTTTTATCACTAGTTTAGTTTATAAAAGAAAACTATAAAAAATGGAATTGAGTTTGTCTCATATGCTTCACCTTTTTAATATCTTTCGTGAGTATGATGGAAAGGATAACTGTGCTCAAGTGCTAGAAGAAGAAATCTATAAAATGTTTGGCACTAAATATTTGAATGATGAGCATGATTTCAATGTTGTTTGTATGGATTCCTTGAATATACATGATGCTAATGATATGCAAAGCCACAAGCTTGGGGAAGCTATGTTTGATGAAGATGATATTTTTTGTCCCCCAAGCTTTGATGAGCAAATTTACTATGATGAAAGGATGCCTCTTATCTATGATGATTATTTTGATGACACGTATGCTTTAAAGAATAATGATAACCATGAAACTTGTCATCTTGATCTTAATTTTCAATCACATGATAGTTATTTTGTTGAGTTTGCTCTCACCATTATTCATAAGAAGAAATTTGCTTATGTGGAGAGTAATAAAATTTCTATGCTTATAGATCATGAAAAGAATGCTGGTTATATTGTTGAATTCATTCCTGATGCTACTGAAAATTATTATGAGGGAGGAACATATGCTTGTAGGAATTGCAATAATATCAAGTTTCCTCTCTATGTGCTTAAATTTTTGAAGTTATGCTTGTTTTACCTTCCTATGCAAGTTGATTCTTGTTCCCACAAGTTGTTTGCTCACAAAATCCCTATGCATAGGAAGTATGTTAGACTTAAAGGTTCTAGTCATATTCTTCATGATGCTCTCTTTATGTTTCAATCCTTATCTTTTATGTGAGCATCATTGAAATCATCATGCCTAGCTAGGGGCATTAAACGATAGCGCTTGTTGGGAGGCAACCCAACTTTATTTTTGTTCCTTGCTTTTTTGTTCCTGTTTAGTAATAAATAATTCATCTAGACTCTGTTTAGATGTGGTTTTATGTGTTTAATTAGTGTTTGTGCCAAGTAGAACCTTTGGGAAGAGTTTGGGAAAGTCTTGTTGATCATGCTGTCAAAAACAGATACTTTAGCGCTCATGAGAATTGCTGCCATTTTTATTTTAAGAGTGCTATTTAGTTAATTATTTTTGCAGATGATTAATAGATAAATTCCTCAGAGCCAGCAATTTACTTGAGAATTTTATGAGTTCCATAAGTATACGTTTGATCCAGATTACTACAGACTGTTCTGTTTTTGAAAGATTCTGTTTTTCATGTGTTGTTTACTTATTTTGATTAATTTATGGCTAGTAAAATAGTTTATAAACCATAGAGAAGCTGGAATACAGTAGGTCTAACACCAATGTAAATAAATAATGAGTTCATTACAGTACGTTGAAGTGGTGATTTATTTTCTTATACTAACGGAGCTTACGAGTTTTCTGTTAAGTTTTGTGTTGTGAAGTTTTCAAGTTTTGGGTAAGGATTCGATGGACTATGGAATAAGGAGTGGCAAGAGCCTAAGCTTGGGGATGCCCAAGGCACCCCAAGGTAATATTCAAGGATAGCCAAGAGCCTAAGCTTGGGGATGCCCCGGAAGGCATCCCCTCTTTCGTACACTTCCATCGGTAACTTTACTTGGAGCTATATTTTTATTCACCACATGATATGTGTTTTGCTTGGAGCATCAATTTATTTTGTTTGCATTTTCTTGATGTTATTTAGAAAAATGTTTTGCATCTTTTATTTCAATAAAATTGGCATTGATAGCCTTTATTATGCCTATGTTAGAAGTCCACATATTGCTGTTTGAAAACAGAAAGTTTACCGCTGTTGCAATAATTCCCTAGAAAAGTCAGAATGTGATAACATGTTGAAACCTTTTGCATATTAGTCTCTGATAAATTTACTACAGTGGTAATTTTCTTTTATAATTTTTGGAGCTAGGGAAGTATCGATGTTGCAGCATTCTTTACAGACTATCCTGTTTAGGGAGATTGCTGTTATGTTTGCATTGTTTGCATATGTTTGCTTCTTTAATGATTCTATTTGAGGATAGGACTATTAAATATTCAGAGGCATTTAGTATGCAATGTTGAATAATAATTTTAGTGATTTTCTACATTAGAGTATGATAAGGTTTTTGCAATGGTTTATACTAACTTATCTCACGAGTCCTTGTTGACTTTTGTGTGGATGAAGCTTTTGAGATTTAGGGAGACCGTGATATGAGAGGAATTAAGGAGATGCAAAAGCTCAAGCTTGGGGATGCCCAAGGCACCCCAAGATAATATTTCAAGAAGTCTCAAGCGTCTAAGCTTGGGGATGCCCCGGTTGGCATCCCACCTTTCTTCTTCTTCAACAACTATCGGTTAGTTTTGGTTGATCCTAAGTTTTTGCTTCTTCACATGATGTTTGCTGTTCTTAGAATGTCATTTTATTTTGCTTTGCTTGCTGTTTGAATAGAATACCAAGGTCTGAAATTATTAAATGTTAGAGAGTCTTCACATAGTTGCATAATTATTCGACTACTCATTGATCTTCACTTAAATCTCTCGGAGTAGTTTGTCATTTGCTCTAGTACTTCACTTATATCTTTTAGAGCATGGTGGTAGTTTTATTTTGAAGAAATAGATGAACTCTCATGCTTCACTTAGATTATTTTGAGAGTCTTAAATAGCATGGTAATTTTCTTAAAATCCTAATATGCTAGGTATTCAAGAATAATAAAATTCTCTTATGAGTGTGTTGAATACTATGAGAAGTTTGATACTTGATAATTGTTTTGAGACATGGAGATGGTGATATTAGAGTCATGCTAGTTGAGTGGTTACAAATTTGAGAAATACTTGTGTTGAAGTTTGTGATTCACGTAGCATGCACGTATGGTGAACCGTTATGTGATGAAGTCGGAGCATGATTTATTTATTGATTGTATTCCTTATGAGTGGCGGTCGGGGACGAGCGATGGTCTTTTCCTACCAATCTATCCCCCTAGGAGCATGCACGTAGTACTTTGTTTTGATAACTAATTGATTTTTTCAATAAGTATGTGAGTTCTTTATGACTAATGTTGAGTCCATGGATTATACGCACTCTCACCCTTCCACCATTGCTAGCCTTTCTAGTACCGCGCAACTTTCGCCCGTACCATAAACCCACCATATACCTTCCTCAAAAAAGCCACCATACCTACCTATCATGGCATTTCCATAGCCATTCCGAGATATATTGCCATGCAACTTTCCACCGTTCTGTTTATTATGACACGCTTCATCATTGTCATATTGCTTTGCATGATGATGTAGTTGACATCGTATTTGTGGCAAGGCCACCATTCATAATTCTTCCATACATGTCACTCTTGATTCATTGCATATCTCGGTACACCGCCAGAGGCATTCATATAGAGTCATACTTTGTTCTAGTGTCGAGTTGTATCATTGAGTTGTAAATAAATAGAAGTGTGATGATCATCATTCAATAGAGCATTGTCCCAGAAAAAGAGAAAGACCATAAAAAAGGCCAAATAAAAAAAGAAAGCACAAAAAAAGAAGAAAAAAAGAAAGGCCAAATAAAAAATAAAAATAAAATAAAATAAAAAGGGGCAATGCTACTATTCCTTTTTTTCCACACTTGTGCTTCAAAGTAGCACCATGATCTTCATGATAGAGAGTCTCCTATGTTGTCACTTTCATATACTAGTGGGAATCTTTCATTATAGAACTTGGCTTGTATATTCCAATGATGGGCTTCCTCAAAATGCCCCAGGTCTTCGTGAGAAAGCAAGTTGGATGCACACCCACTAGTTTCTTTTGTTGAGCTTTCATACTCTTATAGCTCTAGTGCATCCGTTGCATGGCAGTCCGTACTCACTCATATTGATATCTATTGATGGGCATCTCCATAGCCCGTAGATACACCTAGGTGATGTGAGACTATCTTCTCCTTTTTGTCTTCTCCACCATCATATTCTATTCCACCTATAGTGCTATGTCCATGGCTCACGCTCATGTATTGCGTGAAAGTTGAAAAGGTTTGAGAACGTCAAAAGTATGAAACAATTGCTTGGCTTGTCATCGGGGTTGTGCATGATATGAATATTTTGTCTGGTGAAGATAGAGCATAGCCAGACTATATGATTTTGTAGGGATAGCTTTCTTTGGCCATGTTATTTTGAGAAGACATGATTGCTTAGTTAGTATGCTTGAAGTATTATTATTTCTATGTCAATATGAACTTTTGTCTTGAATCTTATGGATCTGAATATTCATGCCACAAGTAAGAAGAATTACGTTGAAATTATGCCAACTAGCATTCCACATCAAAAATTATCTTTTTAATCATTTACCTACTCGAGGACGAGCAGGAATTAAGCTTGGGGATGCTTGATACGTCTCCAACGTATCTATAATTTTTGATTGTTCCATGCTATATTATCTACTGTTTTGGGCAATATTGGGCTTTATTATCCACTTTTATATTACTTTTGGGACTAACCTATTAACCGGAGGCCCAGCCCAGATTTGATGTTTTATGCCTATTTCAGTGTTTTGAAGAAAAGGAATATCAGACAGAGTCGAAACGGAACGAAATCAACTGGAGAAGTTATTTTTGGAAGGAAACACACCTGATGGACTTGGACCCCACGTCAGAAGATACGAGAGCTGCCCACGAGGGTGCGGGGTGCCCCCCCCCCCGGCCTCGTGGGGCCCCCGTGGCTCCCCTGACGTACCTCCTGCACCCATATATACCTATGTGACCTAAAACTTCCAGAATGCAAATAGATCGGGAGTTTTGCCGCGAGAAGCCTCCGTAGCCACCGAAAACCAATCTAGACCCGTTCCGGCACCCTGCCGGAGGGGGCAATCCCTCTCCGGTGGCCAACTTCATCATCCCGGTGCTCTCCATGACGAGGAGGGAGTAGTTCTCCCTCGGGGCTGAGGGTATGTACCAGTAGCTACGTGTTTGATCTCTCTCTCTCTCTCTCTCTCTCTCTCTCGTGTTCTTGAGATGATACGATCTTGATGTATCGCGAGCTTTGCTATTTTATTTGGATCCTATGATGTTTCTTCCCCCTCTACTCTCTTGTAATGAATTGAGTTTCCCCTTTGGAGTTATCTTATTGGATTGAGTCTTTAAAGATTTGAGAACACTTGATGTATGTCTTGCCGTGGATATCTGTAGTGACAATGGGATATCACGTGATTCACTTGATGTATGTTTTGGTGACCAACTTAAGGGTTCCGCCCTTGAACCTATGCATAGGGGTTGGCAAATGTTTTCGTCGTGATTCTCCGGTAGAACTTTGGGGCACTCTTTGAGGTTCTATGTGTTGGTTGAATAGATGAATCTGAGATTGTGTGATGCATATCGTATAATCATACCCACGTATACTTGAGGTGACATTGGAGTATCTAGGTGACATTGGGTTTTTGGTTGATTTGTGTCTTAAGGTGTTATTCTAGTACGAACTCTAGGGTTGTTTGTGACACTTGTAGGAATAGCCCAACGGATTGATTGGAAAGAATAACTTTGAGGTGGTTTCGTACCCTACCATAATCTCTTCGTTCGTTCTCCGCTATTAGTGACTTTGGAGTGACTCTTTGTTGCATGTTGAGGGATAGTTTTATGATCCAATTATGTTAGTATTGTTGAGGGAACTTACACTAGCGAAAGTATGAACCCTAGGCCTTGTTTCTACACATTGCAATACCGTTTACGCTCACTTTTATCACTTGTTACCTTGCTGTTTTTGTAATTTCAGATTACAAATAATATTATCTACTATCCATATACCACTTGTACCACCATCTCTTCGCCGAACTAGTGCACCTATACCAATTACCATTGTATTGGGTGTGTTGGGGACACAAGAGACTCTTTGTTATTTGGTTGCAGGGTTGCTTGAGAGAGACCATCTTCATCCTACGCCTCCTACGGATTGATAAACCTTAGGTCATCCACTTGAGGGAAATTTTCTACTGTCCTACAAACCTCTGCACTTGGAGGCCCAACAACGTCTACAAGAAGAAGGTTTTGTAGTAGACATCAGTACCTATTGATGATAGTTTTCCTGATGAGTAGTTAGCTATAATAAATGCTTCTCATAATACTCCTTGGTATGCTGACTATGCTAATTACATTGTTGCTAAATATTTACCACCTAGCTTTACATACCAACAAAAGAAAAACTTCTTCTATGATTTAAGACATTACTGGACATTGTGTACCTGAGCATGAATAGGGAAAAATCCTATGGAAATGTCGCTCCGAAACTTGTGGAGGGCATCATGCTAGAGATAGAACCGCTCACAAGGTATTGCAATCTGGATTTTATTGGCCTACTCTCTTCAAGGATGCCCGCAAGTTCGTCTTATCTTCTGATGAATGCCAAAGAATAGGTAATATCGGTAAGCGTCAAGAAATGTCTATGAGTTATTCACTTGCTGTTTAACCATTTGATGTTTGGGGATTTGACTACATGGGACCTTTTCCTTCCTCTAATGGGTATACTCATATTTTGGTTGCTATTGATTATGTTACTAAATGGGTATAAGCTATTCCAGCAAGTAGTGCTGATCACAACACCTCTATTAAAATGCTTAAGGAAGTTATTTTCCCAAGGTTTGGAGTCCCTAGATATTTAATGACTGATGGTGGTTCACATTTTATTCGTGGTTCTTTCTGTAAATGCTTACCAAGTATGATGTTAACCATAGAATTGCATCACCTTATTATCCTCAGTCTAGTGGTCAATTTGAACTTAGCAAAAGAGAAATAAAATTAATTTTGCAAAAGACTGTCAATAAGTCCAGGAAGAATTGGTCTAAGAAATTAGATGATGCACTTTGGGCTTATAGAACAGCATATAAAAATCCTATGGTTATGTCTCCATATAAAATGGTCCATAGAAAAGCTTGCCATTTGCCTCTTGAGTTAGAACATAAAGCATATCTTGGGCCATCAAAGAGCTCAACTATGATTTCAAACTTGCCGGTGAAAAGAGGTTATTTGATATTAGCTCACTAGATGAATGGAGAACCCAAGCTTATGAAAATGCAAAATTATTCAAAGAAAAAGTTAAAAGATGGCATGATAAAAGAATCCAAAAGGGTGAGTTTAAGGTCGGAGAATATGCTCCTTTGTACAAATCTTGTTTCAGATTCTTTGCAGGAAAACTCCTCTCAAACTGGGAAGGCCCATATGTTATCGAGGAGGTTTACTGGTCTGGAACCATCAAAATAAATAATACCGAAGGTACTAGCCCGAAGGTTGTCAATGGGCAACGAATAAAACATTATATCTCAGGTACGCCCATTAATGTTGAAACTAATTTTATCCATACTTTGACACCAAAAGAACACATAAAAGAGTCCTCCCGGAGCACTCCAGAATCGTGAAAATAAGGAGGTACGTGATACGGTAAGTAAATGGACTCCAAAAAATCCACAAAAATAATTTTTATCAGTTTTGGAATATTTATAAAAATAGGAAAATAAGAAACTTCCAGAAGCGTAACCTGGTGGGCACAAGACACCAATCTGGTGTGCCCAGGTGGGTTGTGCCCACCTGGGACACCTTCCGGACTCCATTTTTCTACAGTTTGCTTGTCCCCCAAGATAACAAAATCTATATATACTTCCTGAACCTATTGATCACCATATCGCATAGAAATCATTTGTTCTATTTTCTTGCTATTTTCTGCGCAGTTCTGAAAATATGTCGTCCCAAGATTCCGATGGAGAGAGCTATGTCCTTCATCTCATTGCTGACCCAAAGACCTATGGGGACCTATCTCCTTATAGTCGAACTACAGATGATGAGGAGGATGCTCACTTGATGAGGATCGATTATTCAAGCTCGGGGGAGGAGGATGTTCCTCTACCTCAACCTGGGGATATGCACGTGGAGTTCAAGAAGTTAAGTCCCCCTAAGAGAGCTAACCGGTATAAAAATCAATCTATTCCTTCTCGTTTTGAGCAGAAAAGAAAAGGGGATTTATGTGACAAGATCTTCAAGATGCGGTTGGAAGTCGATGATTTAAAGGAGGAAATTGCTCTCCTCAACTACAATATGAAAAAATTGAAGGCAGAAATATCATCACCATCATCATCTTCTCCACCACCAAAAGAGAATTGAGTATCAGGTATGGGCACTCCCCTTGGCTTTCGCCAAGCTTGGGGGGAGGTGCTCCGGTATCGTATCATCCCACTGTCTTTTTTCCTTTACTTATTTTAGTTCGATATTTTGCTTTAGATGAATAAAAGTTTAGTTCGATCCTTTCTTTTTTTGAGACTTTGCTTAGTGATCTATCCTTGTAATTGTGTGCAAGATATATTATAAAGTTTAGTTTGATTTTTTGCTTTCCTTACTTTCATGTTGCAATAAAAAGCAATAAAAAGAAAAATAGGAAGTAAATAAATGAAAGAAAGGAAATAAATCAAGAAGATCATATACTAATCTTATCGTAGGTGATCGTACCACATAAGGAAAAGTATAAGTATAAAATTTTATTAGAGATTGACAAACATAGAATTAGTCAATGGTGCAACTCATGAAAGAATTAATAAGGGAAGAGAAGATTCACATATAAATATACTATCCTAGAAATCTTTTGTGATTGTGAGCCCTCATCAAAATATTATATGCCAAAATTGTTGATGTTGGACAAGGAAGACAACTTAATGATTTATGTTTGTTTATATTCACATAGAAGTCATATTGTCATAGATCCTTCAACATGTGGTGCTTGCCCCCTTTCTTTGCTAGCCAAAAATTCCACACTAAGTAGAGATACTACTTGTGCATCCAAAAACCCTTAAACCCAAATCTTATTTTCAAGTGTCCACCATACCTACCTAGGGATTGAGCAAGATCCCTCAAGTAAGTTGTCATCGGTGCAAAAAGGCAATAAAAATTGCTTCTAAATGTGTGAGATCATTTAGTGTAAGAGAAAATTGAGCGTTGCACGAACTTGTGATGGTGAAGAATAAAAGCGACAGACTGCATAATAAAGGTCGCTATCACAAGGGACAATGCAACGTGACGTTCTTTTGCACTAAGGGGTTGAGCATACAAACAAATAAGTGCATGGCAACCTCCGCTTCCCTCTATGAAGGGCCTATCTTTTACTTTTATGTATTTACTTTTATGCAAAGCCTCAAAGTTTTCCTTCTCTTCCTTTTTATTTTTCTCCTTTGGCAAGCATCATGTGTTGAGGAAAGATCTAGGCAGATATGTCCAGTTGAATATAGATATCATGAGTTATTATTGTTGACATCACCCTGGAGGTGAATATGTTGGGAGGCTAAACTATAAGACCTTATCTTTCTATGTGTCCGGTTGAAATGTTTCTCTCATGTGTACGCGGTGAGTGTTAGCAATCATAGAAGACTATATGATGGTTCAGTATGTGGACTTGCCTAAAGGCTCCGATATGTGACCCTTCCTGAAAAGATGATGAATTGTAGTGGCAAAGTTGACTGAGAACACAGTTTGTTGGTTTTTAATAGTGTTTTTTCTTTATAGTTCAATTGTATGATGAATTTTCACTTATTCACGAGAAGTATATGATAAGAGTCTTATATTTAAGTTTGTTGCTGTTATAATAATGAACATGATGCTTCTATGTTTGTATTTTGTTTTTATTGACACCTCTCTCTCTAAGCATGTGGACATGTTTTTCGATTTTGGTTTTCGCTTGAGGACAAGCGAGGTCTAAGCTTTGGCGAGTTCATATGTCCATTTTGCATCATGTTTTCTTACTGTTATTTATGATGTTTTTATCCATAATAATGCTTTTTGGAGTAATTCTAATGCCTTTTCTCTCATAATATGCAAGGTATACACAAAGAGGGAGAATACCGGCAGCTGGAAATCTGGACCTGGAAAAGCTACATCAGGACACCTATTCTGCACAACTCCAAACAAGCTAAAACTTCACGGAGATTTTTTATCAAATATATGAGGAATATTGGAGCAAATAACTACCAGAGGGGGCGCGCCAGGGAGCCCAGGCGCGCTCTGTTGGGTTGTGCTCACCCAGGCTCACCTTCGGTGCCCATCTTCTGGTATATAAGTCGTTTTGACCTAAAAAATAAAGAGAAGATTTTTGGGAGGGAGCGCCGCCGTCTCGAGGCAGAATTTGGGCAGGAGCACTTTTGCCCTCCGCCGGGGGAACTTCCCTCCCGGAGGGGGAAATCATCATCATCATCATCATCATCACCAACAACTCTCCCATGTTGGAGAGGTCAATCTCCGTCAACACCTTCAACAACACCTTCTCATCTCAAACTCTAGTTCATCTCTTGTGTTCAATCTTTTTACCGGAACTATAGATTGGTGCCTGTGGGTCACTAGTAGTGTTGATTACATCTTGTAGTTGAAGGAAATATGCCCTAGAGGCAATAATGAAGTTGTTATTTATATTTCCTTATGTCATGATAAATGTTTATTATTCATGCTAGAATTGTATTAACTGGAACATGTGTGAATACATAGACAAACATATTGTCCCTAGTATGCCTCTATTAGACTAGCTCGTTAATCAAAGATGGTTAAGTTTCCTGACCATAGGCATGTGTTGTCATTTTATGAATGGGATCACATCAAAGGAGAATGTTGTGATGGACAACACCCATCCGTTAGCTTAGCATTATGATTGTTTAGTTTTATTTCTATTGCTTTCTTCATGACTTATACATGTTCCTCTAACTATGAGATTATGCAACTCCCGAATACCGGAGGAACACTTAGTGTCCTATCAAACGTCACAATGTAATTGGGTGATTATAAAGATGTTCTACAGGTGTCTCCGAAGGTGTTTGTGGAGTTGGCATAGATCGAGATTAGGATTTGTCACTCCGTGTATCAGATAGGTATCTCTGGGCCCTCTCGGTAATGCTCATCACTATCAGCCTTGAGAGCAATGCAACTAATGAGTTAGTTGCGGGATGATGAATTATGGAACGAGTAAAGATACTTGCCAGTAATGAGATTGAAATGGGTATGAAGATACCGATGATCGAATCTCGGGCAAGTAACATACCGATGACGATGGGAATGCCGTATGTTGTTATGTGGTTTGATCGATAAAGATCTTCGTAGAATATGTAGGAACCAATATGAGCATCCAGGTAACACTATTGGTTATTGACCAGAGATGTGTCTCGGTCATGTCTACATAGTTCTTGAACCCGTAGGGTCCGCACGCGTAACGTTTCATGATGATTGGTATTATGAGTTATGTAATTTGATGAACGAAGTTTTTTCTGAGTACCGGATGACATCACGGACATGATGAGGAGTCTCGAAATGGTTGAGAGGTAAAGATTCATGTATTTGAAGGTTCCATTTGGACATCGGAATGGTTCCGAGTGGTTCGGGCATTTTTCCGGGGTACCGGGAGGTTACCGGAACCCTCCGGGAGAAGTATTTGGCCTATTGGGCCTTATTGGTGGAGAGGAGAAAGGGCCACGTGAGAGGGGCGCCCCCTTTCCCAAACCGAATTGGACTAGGGGAAGGGGCCGGCCCTCCTCTTTCCTTTCCCCTCTCTCTCTCCCTTCCCTTTCCCTCCGATGGAAGAAAGGAAAGGGGGGGGGCGAATCCTACTTGGACTAGGAGTCCAAGTAGGACTCCCCCTGGCGCACCCAACCTGGCCGGCCTCCTCTCTCCCTCCCTCCTTTATATATGTGGCCAAGGGGCACCCCCAATAGCACAACAGATAATCTCTTAGCTATGTGCGGTGCCCCCTCCACAGCTTACCAGCTTGGTCATATCGTCGTAGTGCTTAGGCGAAGCCCCACACTGGTAATTTCATCATCACTGTTGCCACGCCATCGTGCTGATGGAACTCTCCCTCATCCTCAACTGGATGAAGAGCTCAAGGGACATCATCGTGCTAAACATGTGCAGAACTAGGATGTGCCGTACGTTCGGTGCTTGATCGGTCGGAACCAGAAAAAGTTCGACTACATCAACCACATTGTCAAACGCTTCCACTTTCGGTCTACAAGGGTACGTGGACACACTCTCCCCTCTCGTTGCAATGCATCTACTTGATAGATCTTGCGTCACCGTAGGAATTATTTTGAAATACGGTGTTCCCCAACAGTGGTATTAGAGCCAGGTCTATGCGTAGATGTTATATGCACGAGTAGAGTTGTGGGCGATAATAGTCATACTACTTACCAGCAATGTCTTACTCTGATTTGGCGTATTGTTGCATGAAGTGGCCCGGACCGACATTACAAGACCACGTTCATGAGACTGGTTCTACTGACGTGCTGCACACACAGGTGGCTGGCAGGTGTCTATTTCTCCAACTTTAGTTGAATCGAGTTTGACTACGCCCGGTCGTTGTTGAAGGTTAAAATAGCACACCTGACGAAAAATCATTGTGGTTTTTATGCATAGGTAAGAACGGTTCTTGCTAGAAGCCCGTAACAGCGACATAAAGCTTGCAACAACAAAGTAGAGGACGCCTAACTTGTTTTTGCGGGCCATGTTGTGATGTGATATGGTCAAGAGGTGATGAGATATAAAATGTTGAATGAGATGACCATGTTTTGTTAAGGTTATCGGCAACTGGCAGGAGCCTTATGGTTGTCTCATTATTGCATAAGGTGAAAGCACCATATAATTGCTTTACGTTATCGCTATGTAATAGCAATAGTTGCAAAAGCAATAGTTGGCAAGACGACCATGTGACGACATGTTGATAGAGATCAAGATGATGGAGATCATGGTGTCATGCCCATGACGATGGAGACCATGATGACACTTTGGAGATGGAGATCACAAGCACAAGATGATGATGGCCATATCATGTCACATATTTTGATTGCATGTGATGTTTATCCTTTATGCATGTTATTTTGCTTAGTACGGCTGTAGCATTATAAGATGATCCCTCACTAAATTTCAAGGTATAAGAGTTATCCCTGAGTATGCACCGTTGAGACAGTTCGTCATGTCGAGACACCATGTGATGATCGGGTGTGATAAGCTCTATGTTCACATACAACGGGTGCAAGCCAGTTTTGCACACACAGAATACTCGGGTTAAACTTGACAAGCCTAGCATATGCAGATATGGCCTCAGAACACTAACACTGAAAGGTCGAACGTGAATCATATAGTAGATATGATCAACATAGAGATGTTCACCATTCAAAACTACTCCATCTCACGTGATGATCGGACATGGTTCAGTTGATATGGATCACGTGATCATTTAGATGACTAGAGGGATATCTATCTAAGTGGGAGTTCTTAAGTAGTATGATTAATTGAACTTTAATCTATCATGAACTTAGTCCTGATAGTATTTGCAAATTATGTTGTAGATCAATAGCTCACGTTATAGCTCCCCGTTTATTTTTGATATGTTCCTAGAGAAAAAATAAGTTGAAAGATGATAGTAGCAATGATGCGGACTGGATCCGTGATCTGAGGATTATCCTCATTGCTGCACAGAAGAATTATGTCCTTAATGCACCTCTAGGTGACGGACCTATTACAGGAGCAGATGCAGACGTTATGAACGTTTGGCAAGCTTAGAACCGGGACTTCAAAAATGTTTTGAACGCCACGGAGCATATAAGATGTTCCAAGAGCTGAACTTTGTATTTCAGACTCATGCCCAAGTTGAGAGGTATGAGACCTCTAACAAGTACTTTGCCTACAAGATGGAGGAGAATAGCTCAACCAGTGAGCATGTGCTCACAATGTCTGAGTACTACAATCGCTTGAATCAAGTGGGAGTCAATCTTCCAAATAAAATAGTGATTGATAGAGTTCTCTAGTCACTATCACTAAGTTACTAGAACATCGTGATGAACTATAATATGCAAGGGATGACGAAAATGATTCCTGAGCTCTTTGCAATGCTAAAATCGGCAATGGTTAACAAGAGCACCAGTTTCAATAAAAGGGGCAAAGGAAAATAAAGGGAACTTCAAGAAAGAATGGCAAGCAAGTTGCCACTGCCGTGAAGAAACCCAAAGCTAGACCTAAGCCTAAAACTGAGTGCTTCTACTGCAAAGGAATGGTCACTGGAAGTGGAACTACCCCAAATACTTGGCGGATAAGAAGGATGGCAAAGTGAAAGGTATATTTGATATACATGTTATTGATGTGTACTTTACTAGTGTTCATAGTAACCCCAGGGTATTTGATAATAGTTCAGTTGCTAAGATTAGTAACTTGAAACATAAGTTACAAAATGAACAGAGACTAGTTAAGGATGAGGTGATGATGTGTGTTGGAAGTGATTCCAAGGTTGATAAGATCACCATCGCACACTCCCTCTACCTTTGGGATTAGTGTGGAACCTAAATAAACGTTATTTGGTGTTTGCGTTGAGCATGAATATGATTGGATCATGTTTGTTGCGATACGGTTCTTAATTAAAGTTAAATAATAATTGTTGTTCTGTTTACATGAATAAAACCTTCTATGGTCATACACCCAATGTAAATGGTTTATCAAATCTCGATCGTAGTGATACAATATTCATAATATTGATGCCAAAAGATGCAAAGTTGATAATGATAGTGCAACATATTTGTGGCACTGCCATTTAGATCATATTGATGTAAAGTGCATGAAGAAACTCCATGCGGATGTACTTTTGGAATCACTTGATTCTGAATCATTTGATGCTTGCAAACCATGACTCATGGGAGGGATGACTAAGACTCCGTTCTCCGGAACAATGGAGCGAGCCACTAACTCATTGGAAATAATACATACTGATGTTTGCGGTCCGATGAGTGTTGAGGCTCGCGGCGGGTATCGTTATTTTCTGACCTTCATAGATAGTTTGAGAAGATATGGGTATATCTACTTAATGAAACATAAGTCTAAAACATTTGAAAAGTTCAAAGAATTTCAGAGTGAAGTGGAAAATAATCGTAACAAGAAAATAAAGTTTCTACAATCTTATCGCGGAGGCGAATATTTGAGTTACAAGTTTTGGTCTTCATTTGAAACAATGTGGAATAGTTTCACAACTCACACCACCTGGAACACCACATCGTAATGGTGTGTCCACACGTCATAACCGTACTTTATTGGATATGGTGCGATCTATGATGTTTCTTAACGATTTACCACTATTATTTTGGGGTTATGATTAGAGACATCTGCATTCACATTTAATAGGGCACCATCTAAATCCGTTGAGACGACACCGTTTGAACTACGGTTTGGCAAGAAACCAAAGTCATCGTTTCTTAAAGTTTGGGGTTGCGATGCTTATGTGAAAAAGTTACAGCCTGATAAGCTCGAACCTAAATCAGAGAAGTGCGTCTTCATAGGATACCCAAAAGAAACTGTTGGGTATAGCTTCTATCACAGATCCGAAGGTAAGATCTTTTTTGCAAAGAATGGATCCTTTCTAGAGAAGGAGATTCTCTTGAAAGAAGTGAGTGGGAGGAAAGTAGAACTTGATGAGGTAATTGTACCTTCTCCCGAATTGGAAAGTAGTTCATCACAGAAATCAGTTCCAGTGATTCCTACATCAATCAGTGAGGAAGCTAATGAAGATGATCACGAAACTTCAGATCAAGTTACTAAAAACACTACAAAAAAAGACACATCCGTCACAATTTGGGCCGAGCGAATTTTTTCCCTGTCATGCTTATGACACTTCTATGACGATAATTGTGACAAAACCCGGTATCATCATAGATGTGGTGGGGTCCTACTTCTGTGACAAAAAATCATGATAGAAAATGGGCTTTTCATCCTGGGTCGGCCGGAGACGCAGCTGCATGACATTCTTTGGGCCTTCCATGACGGAAAAAACCATGGTAGAAGCGAGGGCGAGGAAAATATCAGGGGAGTTCCCGGTTATGGTGGGTAGTCGGGGCCGAGCGATGCGCGCTTCTCTCATATGTACGCGCGTGTGTGCGAGGCGTTGGGCTCTAACTGAACCTGAGCGAGGCTTTGGGCTCTAACTAAACCCGGACGATTGCACTAGCTACGTTATTGAACCCGAGCGATCGATCCCTTGCTATTAACTGAACCCGAGTGATTCCTTCGCTACTGTTGCTAACTGAAGCCGATCGATGCTGCCTCTAGATGAATAGTGAGTGTTGTTGGGGGGGGGTGGATGAACAGTTCCCGGTGGGGGGGATGAAAATGACCCCGTGGTGTTGCCGCTGGATGAACAGGCCCCCATCGACCAGTTGGGGGTGGATGAACAGGACCTCATGGAGGGCTGGATGAACACGACCCCGTGCAGGGCTGGTTGAACGGTAGCCGTTGGAGGGCTGGTTGAATAGTAGTCGGTGGAGGGTTGGATGAATAGTAGCCCCTGGAGGGGTGGTTGAACAGGACCCCGTGGAGAGGGCTGGTTGAACAGTAGCCAGTGGAGGAGCGCGTGCTGGAGGCTGGATGAACAAGAGCCCATGGATGAACAGTCGCAGGTGGAGGCAAGAGGAGGTCGACGGTGGATGAACAGGAGCCTGTGGAGGCTGCAGGAGGTCGACGGTGGAGATGAACAGTATCTCGTGGTGTCCTGTTTTGCGGTATGCCACACCCCTTGAGGGAGTCCTAGATTAGGGGGGCTCCGGACAGCCAGACTATATCCTTTGGCCAGACTATTGGACTATGAAGATACAAGATTGAAGACTTCGTCCCGTGTCCGGATGGGACTCTCCTTGGCGTGGAAGGCAAACTTGGCAATACGGATATGTAGATCTCCTTCCTTGTAACCGACTCTGTGTAACACTAGCCCCTCTAGTGTCTATATAAACCGGAGGATTTAATCTGTAGGACAACATACAATCATACCATAGGCTAGCTTCTAGGGTTTAGCCTCTATGATCTCGTGGTAGATCAACTCTTGTAATACTCATATCATCAAGATCAATCAAGCAGGAAGTACGGTATTACCTCCATCGAGAAGGCCTGAACCTGGGTAAACATCGTGTCCCCCGCCTCCTCTAACCATCCGCCTTAGACGCACAGTTCGAGACCCCCTACCTGAGATCTGCCGGTTTTGACACCGACATTGGTGCTTTCATTGAGAGTTCCACTGTGCCGTCACCATAAGGCTTGATGGCTCCTTCGATCATCGGTAAGGTTGCGGTCCAGGGTGAGGTTTTCCTCCTCGGACAGATCTTTGTATTCGGCGGCTTCGCACTGCGGGCCAACTCGCTTAGCCATCTGGAGCAGATCGAGAGCTACGGCCCTGGCCATCAGGTCAGGTTCGGAAAACTTAAACTACACTGCCAACATCCACGGAGACTTTGTCTTCGATGGATTCGGGCCCATGTCAGGTGCGCCGCATAATCACGACGAGCATGACGTAACTCTACCGTCGGAAAGTTTTCGGGAGATCACACCCGCAACTACTCCGGCCCTCAATCCGGAGCAAATTGCACCATCCGAGGACGGGGGGATAGACCCTGCCATTGAGGCCGCACTCTCCGTGGCGATGGAGCCGGATACTGACTTCACCCCTTACGAGAGCCGTGTTGCTGAACCACTGGATTCGTCTCCGGCCACGGACTCCGAGTCGCCTACGTCCGTGCCTATCGAATCCGATTGGGCGCAGATCATGGAGTTCACCTTCGCGGATATCTTTCAGCACTCACCTTTCGGCGACGTGCTAAATACATTAATGTCTCTCTCCTTGTTAGGAGAACCTTGGCCGAACTATGTCCGGCTAGAATGGGATGCGGACGACGAAGAAATTCACTCCCCACCCACCACCCACTTAGTAGCCACTGTCGACGATTTAACCGACATGCTCAACTTTGACTCCGAAGACATCGAAGGTATGGATGACGATGCGGGAGACGAACAGGAACCACAGCCCACAGGGCGCTAGACCACCACCTCATCATATGATATATACATGGTGGACACCCCCAAAGAAGGCAATGGCGACGAGACAACGGGGGATGACCCCTCCAAGAAGCAACCAAAGCGCCGATGTCAGCGCCGCTGCTCTAAGTCCTGCCATAGCAAAGGTAGTGATACCGGCACAAGAGACAATAACAGTCCGGATAGTGCCAAAGACGACAACAATCCCCTCCAGCACGATTTAGAGTGGGAGGGTGAACAAGCTAGCCCTCCAGAGTGGGCATCAGATAGAGAATTAGAGGAGGACAATTACATGCCTCTCTCCAAAGACGAGGTGAGCCTCGATGACGAAGAATTTATCGTGCCTGAGGATCCCGTCGAGCAGGAGCGCTTCAAGCACCGGCTTATAGCCACATCATATAGCTTGACGAAAAAGCAACAACAGCTTTGAGCTGATCAAGATTTGCTAGCAGATAGATGGACCAAAGTCCTTGCAGCCGAGGAATACGAACTCAAGCACCCCTCCAAGATTCACCCAAAGTGCAGGTCACTACCCCGACTCGAGGAGGAAGCATTGAAACCTACATCACCAGTGTGCGATGCGGCCGACCGGCCACCTCGTGGCCGAGCCAGAGGGGCGTTTTAGCCTGAAGTTCAGCCTGCACCCCGCCGCCACTCAAACAAAAATACCAAGGCCCGAGGCAACACACGGGACATGCGAGACATATTGGAAAGTAGGGGAAATCATGAAAGATTGATATATGGGTCACGGGGGCGCGCACCAACGCGGGACAATGACCGTCACGCCAGATACACTAAAAGTAAATCTGGCCGGGTCGAATACAGTAGACAAGACTCATATGAACTGCGTCGCGATATAGCCCGACACAGAGATGCCACACACCCCCTATGCTTCACTGATGAAGTTATGGATCACGAATTCCTAGAGGGTTTTAAACCCGTAAATATCAAATCATATGATGGTACAACAGATCCCGCTGTATGGATTGAGGATTTCCTCCTACACATCCACATGGCTCGCGGTGATGATCTGCATGCCATCAAGAACCTCCCACTAAAACTCAAAGGACCAGCTCGGCATTGGCTGAATAGCTTGCCTTTTAAGACGCAAGACGCATTCCTTGACAACTTCCAGGGCACTTATGTGCGACCACCGGATGCTGATGACTTGAGCCATATAACTTAGCAGCCAGGGGAATTGGCCAGGCAATTCTGGACATGGTTCCTAACTAAGAAAAACCAAATTGTCGATTGTCCGGATGCAGAGGCCTTAGCGGCATTCAAGCATAACATCCGTGATGAGTGGCTCGCTCGGCACCTCGGCCAGGAGAAGCCGAAGTCTATGGCATCCCTCACGACACTCATGACCCGCTTTTGCGTAGGCGAGGATAGCTGGCTGGCTCGCAGCAACAACACATCAAGGAATCCGAGCACTTCGGATACCAAAGATGCCAACGGTAGACCACGTCGTAACATACACAAGCGCTGCAACAACGGCGATAACACCGATGATACGGCATTCAATGCCAGATTGAGAGGCTCTAGATCCAGTCAGCGGAAAAAGCCATTCAAAAGAAGTATTCCGGGCCTGTCTAGTTTGGGTCGCATACTTGATCGCTCGTGTCAAATCCACGGCACCCCCGATAAGCCAGCCAATCACACCAACAGAGAATGCTGGGTGTTCAAGCAGGCCGGCAAGTTGAATGCCGAAAACAAGGACAAGGGGCTGCATAGTGATGACGAGGAGGAGCCCCGGCCGCCGAACACGGGAGGACAAAAGAGGTTCCCCCCACAAGTGAAGATGGTGAACATGATATACGCAACCCACATTCCCAAGAGGGAACGGAAGCATGCACTAAGGGACGTCGATGCGATGGAGCCCGTCGCCCCAAAGTTCAACCCATGGTCCTCTTGTCCGATCACCTTCGATCGCAGGGACCACCCCACTAGTATCAGTCATGGCGGATCCTCCGCATTGGTCCTAGACCCCATCATCGACGGATTTCACCTAACTCAAGTCCTTATGGACGGCAGTAGTAGCCTGAATCTGCTCTATCAGGATACAATGCGCAAAATGGGTATAGATCCCTCGAGGATCAAACCCACCAAAACAACCTTTAATGGCGTCATCCCAGGTGTAGAGGCCCATTGCACGGGCTCAATCACACTGGAAGTGGTCTTCGGATCTCCGGACAACTTCCGAAGCGAGGAGTTAGTCTTCAATATCGTCCCGTTCCACAGTGGCTATCACGCACTGCTCGGGTGAACCGCATTTGCAAAATTCAATGCGGTACCGCATTACGCATACCTCAAGCTCAAGATGCCAGGACCTAGGGGGTCATAATAGTCAATGCAAACACAGAACGCTCGCTCCGCATGGAAGAGCACACTGTGGCCCTCGCAGAAGAAGCACAAAGCAGCCTTTTAAGGCAAACCGCCAATTCGGCGATACAGCCCCCGGACACGGTCAAGCAAGTCCGGAGTAACCTGCAACAGGATCGCCTGGCACAGTCAGAGCTCGCCTAGCAATTCGGCCCCCCTCCCAGTCCCAATCAAGCAACATAATTATGCACTGAAAATACCATGGGCATAGGCGGGGGCACGATCAGGGCACGTCCCGCAATGCGTCTTAACCGCCCTAGGGGCTGCATACCTTTATCATTTCTTCTCTTTCAGGACCTTACTCTCTGGAAGCCCTTTCTGGCAGTATGATTGCCAGACACATTACGGGAAAGAACAACCAAGGAGGCAAGAAGCTAAGACGTACAAGGGAACCTGAGGGAGTCCTGGATTAGGGGGTATCCGTATAGCCGGATTATATCCTTTGGCCGGACTGTTGAGCTATGAAGATACAAGATTGAAGACTTCGTACCGTGTCCGGATGGGACTCACCTTGGTGTGGAAGGCAAGCTTGGCAATACGGATATGTAGATCTCCTTCCTTGTAACTGACTCTTTGTAACCCTAGCCCCCTCCGTTGTCTATATAAACCGGAGGGTTTAGTCCATAGGACCAACAACAATAATAGCATAGGCTAGCTTCTAGGGTTTAGCCTCTCTGATCTCATGGTAGATCAACTCTTGTACTACTCATATCATCACGAACAATCAAGCAGGACGTAGGGTTTTACCTCCATCAAGAGGGCCCGAACCTGGGTAAACATCGTGTCCCTTGCCTCCTGTTACCATCCGCTTAGACGCACAGTTCGGGACCCCCTACCCGAGATCCGCCGGTTTTGACACCGACATTGCTGCTTTCATTGAGAGTTCCCCTGTGTCATCATCATTAGGCTTGATGGCTCCTTTAATCATCGATAGCGATGCAGTCCAGGGTGAGAGTTTTCTTCCCAGACAGATCTCTGTATTCGGCGGCTTCTCACTACGGGCCAACATGCTTGGCCATCTGGAGCAGATCGAGAGTTACGCCCCTGGCCACCAGGTTAGGTTTGGAAGCTTAAACTACATGGCCGACATCCGCAGAGACTTGATCTTCGACAGATTCGAGCCCCTGCCGAGTGCACCGCACGGTCACGATGAGCTTGATTTAGCTCTACCATCGGACGGTGTTCACGAGATCCCACCGGCAACCGCTCCGACCCTCAATTCAGAGCCAATTGCGCCATCCATGGACGAGTGGATAGACCCCTCCACGGAGGCCACATTCTCAGCGGCGATCGAGCCGAGTATTGACCTTACCCATCACGGGAGCCATGACGCTGAACTGCCGGATTCTTCCCCGGCAACGGACTCCGAACCGCCTGCGCCCATGCCTATCGAATCCGACTGGGTGTCGATCATGGAGTTCACCTCTGCAGATATCCTTCAGCACTCGCCCTTCGGTGACATACTGAACTCATTAAGGTCTCTCTCCTTGTTAGGAGAGTCCTGGCCGAACTATGTCCGGCAGGATTGGGATGCGGATGACGAAGAAATTCGCCGCCCACCCACCACCCATTTAGTAGCCACTGTCGACGATTTGACCGACATGCTTGACTTCGACTCCGAAGACATAGATGGTATGGACGACGATGTGGGAGACGAACAGGAACCACTTCCCACAGGGCACTGGACAGCCACCTCATCATATGATATATACATGGTGGACACACCCAAAGAAGGCAATGGTGACGGGACGGCGGAGGATGACCCCTCCAAGAAGTAACCCAAGCGTCGACGTGAGCGGCGCCGCTCTAAGTCTCGCCAAAGCAAAAGCGTTGATACCGGCACAGGAGATAATAGCACTCCGGATAGTGCCGAAGATGATAACAATCCCCTCTAGCAAGATTTAGAGCAGGAGGATTGAGAAGCCAGCCCTCCCGAGAGAGCTGGCAGATGGAGAGGCGGAGGATGATAATTACATGCCTCCCTCCGAAGACGAGGCAAGCCTTGACGATGACGAATTTGTCGTGCCTGAGGATCTCGTCGAGCAAGAGCGCTTCAAGCGCCGGCTTATAGCCACGACAAATAGCCTTAAGAAAAAGCAACAACAGCTTCAAGCTGATTGCCGGGACCCCGATTCTAAGTCACACCGATCTACCATGTAACACCTCATATCACTTTCCGGCCTCACGCACGGTATCCCCACAGGTTTCGCCTTACCATGGCCCGGGACCGTTTGCGCCTCTTGGCTCACGTATATGACAGTGTCGCTAGGATCCATATGACAGAGAACCCGGGCTGACATGGCTAGTCGTGAACCCAAAGCGGCACAGACCTATGGAGACAGGCATACGTGAATCACATCGAGCATGTCGGTCAACAACATATGAATCCAGGCTGTAGCACTGGGCCAACAGGACTCCGGGGAACCCGGGCTGTAGCGGGCTAGGCAGGACTCCGGATGTCACTGCGTGACATTTCCCCGAAGGGACAGACAAAGGAAGGAAGTGAAACACATGCCGGCCAGTCAAGTGTCCTGAGCAGTAGTGCTGGGCTAGCAGGACTCCGGTGAACCGGGCTATAGCGGACTACTATGGCTCGAGGAAGCACTAGACTACATTTCCCCATAAGAGAGGCTGCTAAGGATAAACAACTAGATTGTCGGATCCCACACATAGCAATACACGTCACACATACGCATAACATGCAAGTATGTGCTGTACAACATGGCATCACAACATAACGCAAAATCATATAGATAAAGGCTCAGAAGAGCCACATAGCATTAATACAAACAGGGGTCACATGACCCATCATTCAGAGCATACAAGCAACGGAAGCATTACATGTCTGAGTAAAGACAACTACAAAAGAAAAAGGCCGAGTAGCCTGCCTATCTACAAGTCCCTCCCAAGGGACAAAGATCGTAGCTGAGGTAACAAGCTACTCGTCGAAGTCCAAGTGGTACTACTAGTGAGACAGATGTCTTACCTGCAAAACATAAATAAAGCAAATGTGAGTACAAAGGTACTCAGCAAGACTTACATCAGATCCTATTATACATGCATTTGTATCAACAAGGTAATGTGGGGTTTAGTTGTAGCAAGCCAGCTTTGACTCAGTGGCTATCCTGTTCTACGACAACGAGAAGCTTCTTTGAGATGAGGCAGCGCACACGAGTCCACTAATCACCACATCAATACACTACTATGGATTCATCCCCGTCTTTCCACGAGAAGGCCATCCATAGCACTCACACATGTCTTGAGCATTTTAGAGTATCCACTTTAAGTTGTCTATGTACCACGTAAGCATCCAAGAAGTCCATATCCGAGGACACGGCTATTCGAATAGATCATGATAACCCTGCAGGGGTGTACTTCTTCACACATGCTCTCACCACTTATCACCATGTACACGTCATGTATGTCGGCAACCTTCAAGCGGAAGCCTGGCGAGGGTGTCGGCCATGACCTGACTAAACACACAAGACTCTAGTCCAGGTTTACCGCCTATTCGGGTTCCATCCGCAAGGAGATCCGGCCGGGGTTTCGCTCACGGCCCCAAATGATGTGTACAGGGTTCCCGAGCCCACCATCCGGGTGCCACTCGGTACACCGGGCCACGTGTGCCTAGTCTGTCCCAAGCCCACCCTGCCGGGTGCCGCTCGGTAGAAAAAATAGCACTACCTACAAACACCAGAAACTAGTTGCAACTCCTGCACAAAGATCAAGTTGGTTAATAAGTCGAGAGGGGTGGAGTTACCGGAACCCAATGTGTGCTAGTAGCTAGTCATTGGACAACATACACAGAACTCAGTGCTTAAGGACGGTTCCAGTGAGACAACCCACCATGTACTCCTACGTGGCCTCTCACCGCTATCTTTACCAAATCGTGTTCACCCGCTTAACTCTCAGCATCAGAACATAGCATAACACTCCAATCCATTCCCAATGAATCAGACCTGACACAACTCTAAGAAATAGCAGGCATGGCATCGTAGGAACACAACATGGCTTCAATCAACTCCTACACATGCTAGTGGGTTTCAACTATTTACTGTGGCAATGACAGGTCATGCAGAGGAATGGGTTGAACTACCGCAACATAAAGTAGCAGTTGAATCGTTGTTGTCCTAATGCAGTAAAAGGGAGCAGGAGCGAGAGAGTGGGATTGTATCGGAATGAACAAGGGGGTTTGCTTGCCTGGTAGATCAACAGGGGGGCACTGCTCCTCAGACAGGTACTCTCGAACACTCTCTGGAGCAGGACCTATCGAGAAGGAACGGTGTCAGAAATCAAACACAAGCATATGCAACAATATGATGCATGAAAATGGCATGAGTATGTGATGTTGTTTGAGTTAATGCATCTAGCATTCATTTGCATGAAGTCCATTGGAACCAAAGTTTCAAATGCAACTCCAAAATAAGCTCTTATAAATGCCATTCATGTGTTTTCATATGTATAGCATGTATAGGTTGGTTTGTCATGCATGAAAATGGTACAGATGGATAGATTGAATTTTTATGATCATTTTTCATATATAAATTATTTAAATCTGAGCTACGGTTGAATTTCTATGAATTTCTGAAGTTTATAACATTTTCTGGAATTTCCTAATTTAATTTAATACCAGAAAATGATATATTGCGTCAGCACAGCATCATGCTTACGTCAGCAGGTCAAAGGCGGCTGACCAGGTCAAACCTGACGTGTGGGGTCCACACGTCAGTGTCTGTGGCTAATCCTTATTTAAAATAAACCTAAACTGGTTTAGTTAATGGGATTGGTCCCATGCGTCCGTGGCCCAATTAGCTAAACAGGGTTTAATTAGTTGCTCAACTAATCCTAACTAAAACTTAACAGGGTCGGGCCCCCCATGTCGACGACCCACGGAAAGGTCAAACCTCCTGTCTGCGGGGTCAAAGCCCGCCAGCGACTCGATGCCGGCGAGGCCAGACGCGGCGGAGGTGTCGGAAATCGCCTTTCGGCGACCAAACGCGCGGTGGAGACTACCTACGTGAAGCTGGCGAACACGCGCAACCAACGGGGCAAGTGGGAGTAGCTGGGGTGGCCGGAGCTCGCCGGAAAAGAGCTCGTGGCGGCGGCTGGCATGCAGGTGTGCTTGGGTCGGTGTTATACTGCACGACAGGCACCACAGAGGGGTGCTACAGCACCTGGTGTTGCACTAAGCGCTATGGCGCAGTCGGTTGCGGCTCTAGGTGGCGATAGCCACGGTGGCGGCATGGCCGGCGGAGCCAAGCTCCTGGCCGCAACGACAATGGTGTTGGCAGAAGCAAAAGGGCCAGAGGAGAGGTGGGGTCGACGCGAAAGCTGAGAACGGTTGCAGTGGAGCCAACGGCGAGCTCGGAGGTGGTCCGACATGGGTGGAATGGCGATGGCGATCTTGGGTGGCCGGCGATGAAGAAGGCGGCGGTGATAGCTCCACGGGGTGTTTGGTGCCTCGTACCTTGACGGGGAGGTACCAGGCGATAATGTGGAGCTCGCAAGCACAATGGGCGATCAAGGGGACGGCGGGGAGCGCGTGGGCAGCGAACGGCGGCGACGGCGACGTTCGGTTTTCGGGAGAGAGAGCGGCAGAGGCGGGGATGAGCACAGGGGGAGTGCGAGGCGGTCGGGGAGATTTGCATGGCGCTCTTGGCGGCCTCCAGCAACAGCAGCGGCAAGCAGGAGGTGGCCGCGCGCGTTGGCGTGCGGAGGCAACGCGCCCCTGCCCACTGGCGCGAGGTAGGGGATGACTGGCGTGGCCAGTCAACTGGGCCGGCTTGTTCGGCCAGAGCAGGTGGGCCACCAGGTGAGGCTAGGTACGATTCCCTCTCTCTTTTATTTTGTATTTGTTTTCTATTTTCTGACATTTGTTTTGATTTAATAAAAATACCAAATCATTTTATTTAATTCTGTCAAATTTTGTAGGGACCTAAGGAATTAATCCAAAGCCCCTCACCAAAATTCAGAATTATTGGACAATATTTGTATATATAAAAATATTCACCAACGCAAATAAATAATGGATTAATTCCAAATGCCCAAAATAAATACTTATGAGCTCTTTAAAATATTGGTTTGATTTTTATCTCTGCCCAATATTTTCAGAGAGCAACATGAGCATTTTCTTGGACCCTTTTGGAGCAATTTTTACTTGGGTCATTTTCAGAAATGATTCTGAGGGTTTCACAAATCCCCATTTCAAATTTAAATGGAATTTAAACATGATGCAAACATGAAGGCTAGCCTAGGTCATACCAGAACTAGGGATGTGACACTTATCAAGATTTGCTAGCTGACTGATGGACTGAAGTCCTTGCGGCCGAGGAATATGAACTCGAACGCCCCTCCAAGAGTTACCCAAACCGCAGGTTGCTACCCCGACTGGAGGAGGAAGCATTAAAACCAACATCTCTAGCGTTTGACGCGGCTGATCGGCCACCAAAAGCTCAGCCCGCACCCCGATGCCACTCAAATCAAAATGTCAAGGCACGGGGAAACGCGCTAGACCTGCCAGACGTATTGGAGGACAAAGCAAAATATGCAAGATTGATCTACGGATCACGAGGGCGCGCCACTATGCTAGACGATAACCGTCATGCCGGATACAGTAAAAGTATATCCGGCCGGGCCGAACACAGCGGACAAGACTCATTTGACCTGCGTTGCGATATAGCCCAGTATAGAGGCGCCACACACCCCCTATGCTTCACAAACGAAGTAATGGATCACCAAATCCCAGAGGGTTTCAAACCCGTAAATATGGAATCGTACGATGGCGCAACAGATACTGCGGTATGGATCGATGACTTCCGCCTGCAGATCCACATGGCCCGCGGTGACGATCTACACGCCATCAAATACCTCCCACTCAAACTCAAAGGACCAGCTCGACATTGGCTCAACAGCCTGCCAGCAGAATCCATTGGCTGTTGGAAAGATCTAGAAGCCGGATTCCTCGACAACTTCCAGGGCACTTATGTGCAACCACTAGATGCCGATGACTTGAGCCACATAATTCAGCAGCCAGAGGAATCGGCCAGGAAATTCTGGACACGGTTCCTAACAAAGAAAAATCAAATTGTCGACTGCCCGGATGCAGAGGCCCTAGCAGCTTTTAAGCACAACATCCGCGACGAGTGGCTCCCCCGGCACCTTGGCCAGGAAAAGCCGAAATCTATGGCAGCCCTCACAACACTCATGACCCGCTTTTGCGCGGGAGAGGACAGCTGGCTGGCTCGAAGCAATAACATATCAAAGAACCATGGTACTTTGGATACCAAGGATAGCAATGGCAGGCCATGTCGCAACAAACACAAGTGCCGCATCAACAACGACAATACCGAGGATACGGCAGTCAATGCCAGATTCAGAGGCTCAAACCTCGGTCAGCGGAAAAAGCAATTCAGAATAAGCACTCCAGGCCCATCCAGTTTGGACCATATACTCGATCGCTCGTGCCAAATACACGGCACCCCGACAAGCCAGCCAACCACACCAACAGGGAATGTTGGGTGTTGAAGCAGGACGGCAAGTTAAATGCCGAAAACAAAGATAAGGGGCTACATAGCGATGACGAGGAGGAGCCCCGGCCGCCGAACACCGGAGGATAGAAGAGGTTCCCCCCACAAGTGTGGACGGTGAACATGATATACGCAACCCACATCCCCAAGAGGGAGCGGAAGCGTACGCTAAGGGACGTATATGCGTTGGAGCCAGTCGCCCCAAAGTTCAACCCATGGCCCTCCTGTCCGATCACCTTCGATCGCTGGAACCGCCCCACTAGTATCCATCATGGTGGATTCGCCGCACTAGTCCTAGAACCAATCATCAACGGATTTCACCTCACTCGAGTACTTATGGACGGCGGCAGCAGCCTGAACATGCTTTATCAGGACACAGTGCACAAAATGGGTATAGACCCCTTAAGGATCAAACCCACAAAAACGACATTCAAAGGCGTGATACCAGGTGTAGAGGCCCATTGCACAGGCTCAGTCACACTGGAAGTGGTCATCAGATCCCCGGATAACTTCCGAAGCGAGGAGTTAATATTCGATATAGTCCTGTTCCGCAGTGGCTATCATGCACTGCTCGGGCGAACCGCATTTGTGAGATTCAATGATGTACCGCATTATGCATACCTCAAGCTCAAGATGCCAGGACCTCGGGGGGTCATCACAGTCAATGGAAACACAGAGCGCTCTCTCCGCATGGAGGAGCACACTGCGACCCTCATAGCAGAAGCACAAAGCAGCGTCTTAAGGCAATCCACCAGTTCGGCGATTAAACACCCCGAGACCTTCAAGCGCGCCCGGAGTAATCGGCAACAAGACCGCCTGGCACGTTCCGAGCTCGCATAGCAATGCGGCCCCCACCCCAATCCCAGCCAAACGGCGAAATCCATGCCACACGTACATAATTACGCATTGAAAATACCATGGGCATAGGTGGGGAGGGGGCACGACTACTGCACGCCCCAAGACGCGGCTCAACCGCACTAGGGGCTTCCCGCTTTGTTATTTTTCTCTCTTTCGGGACTTTACTCTCAGGAAACCCCGTCTGGCAGTACGATTGCCGGACACACGATGCAACAACCAAGGAGGCAAAAAGCTACGTCGCACCATGGAACTCCCAGATGGTCTCTGATAACGAGTGAAATACTTGCTTTAAATACCATTCCTCAGCTTGCCCTTGGAGGGGACATGTCAAATAGTCCTACTTTTTGCTTATCGCACTACTTGTATCATTCTGCTTCGACGCACCTTTTTGAATAAACAATGCATAGCACTAGACTATTACTGCATTCTCTATTCTTTTATATATATATGTTCATTCATGACATTCAGCACCCGTACACTCTGGTACGCCCAATACGCTAGGGGCTTAAGTGTACCCCATAATACGACGTGAGAAGTCCGAAGACTTTCGATAGTGCGGCACCCCAAACTTATAGCATTATATGCATCAGCTCCGAATCATGTCTTGGGTCAATAGTTGGGTTTGCCCAGCTCCCATGTTTTGGTACCTTACGTTCCGCTATATCGGCTAAGGTAGCACTGGGAGAACTACTGCGATTGTTCCCCGGTTCATCTGGGCAAGCACCTCAGTAGCGAAAGCTAAAACTGACTGTCATGATAAGGCGAGAGCTTGTCGCTGTTCGAGAGGTCTCGAGTCCCTAAAGACTCATGCTGCTTAGAGCGAGGAGTCAGCTTTGTCCGGCTTAAGGCGTGTATAGCGCCCCGAATTCGGCCTTCCGAATACTAGGGGCTTCGCCAAAATTTAAAATTGTAGACTTGTATGGCTAAGTGAGAGTGATAAAGCATTATAGTCCGACTGCCTTGTTCGTTGTGCTGAGCACCTCCCTCATAGGACCCACCAATTGGAAAAAGAGTGCTCAGATTTATCCCGAACACCCAAGCACTCGTGGCATGGGGGCAGAAGCCGACGACTGGCCATCTCTCAGATTTAATAAACAACCGCACAGAAGTTAATATTTTAAATTCAAACAAGCATGGCATAGCGCATATGAACATGTTTTCATAATACATGATCACACGAGTAAGTTCATTCAAAAATTACATCCTTCACACACTCGTCCGCCACAAGACGGGCACCCTTCAGGACACCCTCATAATACATTTTAGGGCGGCGATGCTCCTTGCCCTACGGCGGCCCCTCCTTCACTAGCTTCTCGGCGTCCATCTTGGCCCAGTGCACCTTCGCACGGGCAAAAGCCCAGCGGGCACCTTCGTTGCAGACGGACCACTTTATGACTTCCAGCTGTGGGTAGGCATCCACAAGCTGCCTCACCAGGCCGAAGTAGCTATTGGGAAGGGAGTCACCAGGCCGCATCCGTACTATAAGGCCCCTCATGGCCTGTTCGGCCGCCTTGTGCAGCTCGACCAGTTGCTTCAGCTGGTCGCTCACAGGCATCGGGTGTTCGGTCCCAGTATACTGAGACCAGAACAACTTCTCCATCAAGCTTCCCTCCTCAGCCTGGTAATACTTCGCGGCATCCGACACGCTGCAGGGCAAATCTGTGGATGCTCCTGGAGAGCTCCGGACTCGGGTAAGTAACAAGTAATTTACTTTCACATGCTTGCTTTGCATATTGAATGCCTTACCCGCCGCTATCTTCCTCATCGCCTCAATTTCCTGGAGGGCCTTTTGGGCTTCATCCTTGGCATGCTTTGTGCTCTCGAGGGCCAATGCAAGCTCGGACTCTCGCTTCTTCGAGTCAAGCTCCAAAGCCTCGTGCTTCTTCATGAGAGCATGGAGCTCTTGCTGCACCTCGCCCACCCGTACCTCTTGTTTTTCCCGCTCGGTGTGCTCCTTGGCCGCTTTGTTTTGGGCCTCGGACATCGCTTGCTTCAGGGTCGCCACTTCGGTAGTGGCCCCTGGCACATCCATGATGATCCTATCATTCTGCGACCGCATCTATTATATATATATATAGACAAGGTATTACTTACCTTTGTTCTCCTCGAGCTGCCTCTTGGCAAGACCAAGCTCTTTCTCGGACCGCTCGAGGTTCTGCTTCAGTGCAGTGACCTCCGCAGTCAGTGCGGCAGAGGTCAGCAGCGAAGACTGCATACGCATATAGACATACTTATATTAGACTCCTGCAGATATTATTTGATCCTCTATTCGGCTTTTCTTTGTGAACACCAAATAGAGCATCAAGGGCTACTGTCTATGTGGTAATATTTTCCTATATTTTAAATACTTACCTCAAAGCCTATTAGAAGGCTGGAACAGGCTTCAGCCAGTCCGCTCTTGGCGGACTGAACCTTCTTGATCACCGTACTCATGATAGTGCGGTGCTCTTCGTCGATGGAAGCGCCGCGAAGCGCTCCTAGCAGGTTGTCCGGTGCCTTTGGATGGACAGAGGTCACCGGCACGGGCGGCTTGCCCCTCTTGGAAGGGGGCCGCCTGCCGGAGTCCGAAACCACTAGAGGTTCCATCGCGGCGTTCGACTGGGGGCCAAACTTAGAGCCCTTGGGAGTCTTGCTCCCTTCGCGCCTGGAGTCCGGAAGTGCGCCTTGAGGCACCTCTGGGACTATCTTCCCCGGCTTGGTGCCCCTTGAGACAGTACCTCGACATCGTCCGTAGGGCGAGGAGAGGAGGCGGCTGGAAGTGTATCACTATTCATCTCCATCGAGTCCAAGGAACCGTCCGACGAGGATACGTCGATACGGGCTCGGGGCGGACTGCATAATCATATTCGACGTTAGGAGAAGTAGTGCAACAAAAGTATGCTATGAGTTACTCTGGTATCCAAATACTTACGACTTCGCCAGGGGCTTGGCCTTGAGTAACCACTCATCTTCACCGTCGACGGCGGTGGTGGAACAGTCTGGAAGGAGAGTCCTTCCCTTCTTGGACCCTTCGGCCTCCCCGGTTGGGGCGGCCTTCCTTTTCTTGTCTCCCCCGGCTGGAGGGGGAGAATCTTCATCTTCCTCCTCCTCCTCGTTTTCATGGGAGGAGTGCGTCTCGGAGTTATGAAACGATGAGTCCGATACCACCTGGCGCTGGGAACTCTTTCGGGTTCCCGTGGCCTTCTTGTTGGTGTTCTCCGGCACCTCATAAGGAGCCGGAGTCCGCATCTCTGTCAGGAGAGCGTCTGCAGGGTCTTCGGGCAGAGGGGTCGGACAGTTAATCTGCTCCGATGTCTCCACCCAGTCCTGTCAAAGGCATGGGAGCTCAGACCCCGCACATGGTTAAGCTATGGGAAATAAATACCCTACCAAATGTACAGAACTTAACGGATTCGCAGGGCGCTTCGCGCTTAGCCCGCGGTCCTCGGTAAGAGAAGGGGGGACCTCGGCGCCCTTGAACAGTACCTTCCAGACGTCCTTATGCATCATGTCGAAGAGCTCGCATAGAGTCTGGTGCTTGGCCGGGTCGAACTCCCATAAGTTGAAAGCCCGTTGTTGACAGGGGAGGATCCGGCGGAAGAGCTTGACCTGGACTATGTTGACAAGCTTAAGCTTCTTGCTTATCATGTTCCGGATACACTTCTGGAGTCCGTCCAGCTCCACCGATGAGCCCCAGGACAGGCCCTTCTCCTTCCAGGAAGTGAGCCGCATTGGGATTCCGGACCAAAACTCGGGGGCCGCCACCCAGTCGGTGTCGCGCGGCTCGGTGATGTAGAACCACCCCGATTGCCACCCCTTTATGGTCTCCACGAAGGAGCCCTTGAGCCATGTAAAGTTGGGCATTTTTCCCACCATGCCTCCGCCGCATTCCGCTTGTTGGCCGCCTACTACCTTCGGCTTGATATTGAAGGTCTTCAGCTACATGCCGAAGTGGGGCCGGATGCGGAGGAAAGCCTCACACACGATGATGAACGCCGAGATGTTGAGGATGAAATTCGGGGCCAGATCATGAAAGTCCGCGGACGAATGGATGGAGGGGAAACCCCATTCCGCGGACGAAGTGGGGGAGGAAAACCACTCTTTCATAAGGTTCCAGGGTAGGGACGAACTGCCCCATGGCTAGCAGCCGGTGCGCGATATCCAAGGCTAAGTATCCGCCCCCACGTAGTTTTTTGATGTGTCCCTCCATGGCGGAGGAGACCATCCACTTGCCTCCCGCTCCGGACATGTTTGGAGAGAGTTGAGGAGAAGGATGTGGACTTGGGCGCCGGAGCTGGAGTGCGCGAGAATGGATGAGCAAGGAGGAAGAAGGCGTGGGTAGAAAAGGTGAAACCTTATCCCTTTCTAAGGGCGGACGAAACTACGCGCCCCCACCAGCCTGGTAAAACTCGCTTATCCCCTAAGCGCCGTAATTGATGGCGCGGTTGGGTTACCCACGTCCGTATAGATGGGAATCCCGTAATAAGGGGACACGATCTTTGCTTCGACAAGACGTGCCAAGGAAACCACCTCGCGAAACACGCTGAGATAGGTTATGAAAAACGATTCGAATAAAGACCTGGTTGTGGTGTGATGCCATGCTATGGGGGTACGTCAGCAGATTAGATTTGTGGAAATATTATTCTCTCTATGGTGGTATGTGGAACTTGTTTTGTAGAGCCGGACATGATCCTCGTGTTCAAAATCTTCTATGAAGTATTCGGAGGAGGAACCCGCCTTCCAATGCCGAAGACAATCGGCGCGCCAGACTCATCGTCATTGAAGCCTGGTTCAGGGGCTGCTGAGGAGTCCTGGATTAGGGATTATTCGGACAGCCGGATTATATCCTTTGGCTGGACTGTTGGACTATGAAGATACAAGATTCAAGACTTCGTCCCGTGTCTGGATGGGACGCTCCTTGGCGTGGAAGGCAAGCTTGGCAATACGGATATGTAGATCTCCTTCGTTGTAACAGACTTTGTGTAACCCTAGCCCCCTTCGTTGTCTATATAAACCGGAGGGTTTAGTCCATAGGACCAACAACAATCATACCATAGGCTAGCTTCTACGGTTTAGCCTCTCTGATCTCGTGGTAGATCAACTCTTGTACTACTCATATTATCAAGAACAATCAAGCAGGACGTAGGGTTTTACCTCCATCGAGAGGGCCCGAACCTGGGTAAACATCGTGTCCCCTGCCTCCTGTTACCATCCGCCTAGACGCACAGTTCGGGACCCCCTACCCGAGATTCGCCGGTTTTGACACCGACAGAACCCCCATGTGGTCTCTAATAACAATCGATATACCCGCTTTTTACTACCCATACGCAGCTTGCCCTTGGATAGGGCATGTCAAATAGTCCTATTTTATTGCTTATTGCACTACTTGTATTAGTACGCTTCGATGTATTATTTAAATAACAATGCATAGCATTAGTCTATTATTGCATTATCCATCCCTTTTTTCTTATATGTTCATTTATGAAAACTTGCACCCATACATTCTGGTACGGTCAGTACGCCAGGGGCTTTCATTTACCCCATAATACGGCGTGAGAAGTCCGAACACATTCGATAGTGCGGCACCCCGAACTTATAGCATTATATGCATCAGCTCCGAATCATGTCTTGGGTCAATAGTTGGGTTTGCCCGGCTCCCATGTTTTGGTACCTTACGTTCCGCTATATCGGATAAGGTGGTGCTGGGAGAACTACTGCGGTTGTGTCCCGGTTCTTCCGGACGAGCACCTTAGTAGAGAAAGCCGAAAACTGACTGTCATTATAAGGCGAGAGCTGGTCGCTGTTCGAGAGTCCTTAAGTCCTTAAAGACTTTTTCCGCTTTAGGCGAGGAGTTGGCCCTGCCTGACTTAGGCGTATATAGCGCCCAGTATTCGGCCTTCCGAATACTAGTGGCTTCGCCAAAATTTAAAATTGTAGACTTCTATGGCTAAGTGAGAGTGATAAAGCCTTAGAGTCCGATTGCCTGGTTCGTTGTGCTGAACACCTCCCTCGAAGGACCCAAAATTGGGATAAAGAGTGCTCAGGTTTATCCCGAACACCCCAGCACTAGTTACATGGGGGCAGAAGCCAACGACTTGCCAACTCTCAGATTTTATAAACGGCCACACAGAAGGTAATATTTTAAATTCAAAAAGCATTGCATAGCGCAAATAAACTCGTTTCACATTACAGGATCACATGAGCATGTTCATTCAAAAATTACATCTCTAGCACATTCCTCCACCACAAGGCGGGAACCCATCAGGACACTATCATAATACATTTTGGGGCAGCGATGCTCCTTGCCCTCCGGCGACCCCTCCTTCACCAGCTTTACGGCGTCCAGCTTCGCCTAGTGCACCTTTGCCCGGGTAAAAGCCCTGCGCGCACCCTCGATGCAGACGGACCGCTTTATGACTTCAAGCCGTGGGCAGGCATCCACAAGCCGCCTCACTAGACCGAAGTAGCTACTAGGCGGGGGATCGCCAGGCCACATCCGGACTATCAGACCCTTCATGGCCTATTCGGCCGCCTTGTGAAGCTCGACCAGTTGCTTCAGCTGGTTGCTCAAGGGCATTGGGTATTTGGTCCCAGTAAACTGATACCAGAACAACTTTTCCGTCGAGCTCCCCTCCTCAGCTCGGTAAAACTCCACGACATCCAGTACACTGCGGGGAAGATCTATGAACGCTCCTGGAGAGCTCCGAACTCGGGTATGTAAAAGGAAAGTTTCCTTCACATGCTTGCTTTGCATAATGAATGCCTTACCCGCTGCTATCTTCTTCACCACATCAATCTTCTGGAGGGCCTTGTGGGCTTCGGCCTTGGTGCTCTGTGCGCTTTCGAGCGCCTTTGCAAGCTCGGACTCTCGCGTCTTAGAGTCTAAGTCCAAGGGCTCGTGTTTTTTGGCGAGAGCCTCGAGCTCTTGCTGCACCTCGCCTACCCAGGCTTCTTGCTTGTCCCGCTCAATGGGCTCCTTGGCCGCTTTGTCTTCGGCCTCGGACAGCGCCTTCTTCAAGGTCGCCACCTCGGTCGTGGCCCCTGGCAAATTCATGATGATCCTATTACTTTACAACCGAATTTCTTTTTCATATATAGACAAGGTATTGCTTACCTTTGCTCTCCTCGAGCCGCCTGTTGGTAAGGCCGAGTTCTTCCTCAGACCGCTCAAGGTCCTGCCTCAATGCAGCGACCTCCGCAGTATGTGCGGCAGCAGCTAGCAGTGACGCCTGCATATGCACATAGACATATTCTGATTAGACTCCTGAGTCATTATTTGATCCTCTATTCTGCCTTTCTTCGCGAACGCCAAACAAAGCATTAGGGGCTACTGTCTATGCGGTAATATTTTCCTATATTTTGATTGCTTACCTGAAAGCCTGTTAGGAGGCTAGCACAAGCTTTGGTTAGTCCATTTTTGGCGGACTGAACTTTCTCGATCACTGCACTCATGATAGTGCGGTGCTCTTCGTCGATGGAAGCTCCGCGAAGCGCTTCCAGCAAGTTGTCCAGTGCCTCTAGATGGACATAGGCCACCGGCACGGGCAGCTTGCCCCTCTTAACGAGGGATTGCCTGCGGGATTCCGGAACCATCGAAGGTTCCGGCGCAGTGTTCGGCTGGGGGCTGAACTTGGAGCCCGTGGGAATCTTGCTCCCTTTGTGCCCAGGGTCCGAAAGGTCACCTCGAGGCGCCCCCAGGACTACCTCCCCTCGGCTCGGTGCCTTTTGAGACAACACCTTGACGTTGTACATAGGGCAAGGGGTGGAGGTGGTCAGAAGTGAATCGCTATTCATATCCAATGAGTCCAAAGAACCGTCCGACGAAGATACGTAGAGACGGGCGCGGGACGGACTGCATAATCATATTCGGCGTAAGGAGAAGCAGTGCAATAAAACATACCATGAATTACTATGGTATCCAGCTACTTACGACTTCGCCAGGGGCTTGTCCCTCGGTAACCATTCATCGTCGCTGTAGGCGGCCGTCGTGGAGCAATCCGGAAGGAGGGTCCTTCCCTTCTTGGACCCTTCGGCCTCCCCGGTTTGGGCGACCTTCCTTTTCTTGTCTCCCACGGCTGGGGGGAGAACTTTCCTCATCCTCCTCCCCGTTTTCGTGGGAGGAGTGCGCTTCGGAGCTATCAGATGATGAGTCCAATATAACCTTGCGCCGAAGTCCCTTTTTGGTCCCCGTGGCCTTCTTCTTGGCCTTCTTCACCGGCACCTCGTAAGGCGCCGGTACCAGCATCTCCGTTAGGAGAGCATCTGCAGGGTCTTCGGGCAGGGGGGGCTAGACAATCGATCTGCTCCACTATCTCTACCCAGTCCTGTTAATGGCATGGAAGCTTAGATCCCGCACATGATTAAACTGGGGCAAATAAATATCCTGTGAGATACAAAAACTTACCGGATTGGCATGGCGCTTTGCGTTGAGTCCGCGGTCCTCGGTAAGGGGAGGAGGTACCTCGGCGCCCTTGAACAACACCTTCCAGACGTCCTTGTGCGTCATGTCAAAGAGCTCTCGCGGCGTCTGGTGCTTGCCCGGGTCGAACTCCCACAAATTGAATACCCGTCGTTGACACAGGAGGATCCGGCGGAAGAGCATGACCTGGACCATGTTGACGAGCTTGATTTTCTTACTCATCATGTTCTTGATGCAGGTCTGGAGTCTGGTCAGCTCTACCGGGGAATCCTTCTCTTTCCAGGAAGTGAGCCGCGTGGGGATTCCAGATCAAAATTAGGGGGCCGCCACCCAGTTGGTGTCGCGCGGCTCGGTGATGTAGAACCACCCCGATTGCCACCCCTTTATGGTCTCCACATAGGAGCCTTCGAGCCAGGTGACGTTAGGCATTTTGCCCACCATGGCGCCTCCGCACTCTGCTTTCTAGCCAACCACGACCTTCGGTTTAACATTGAAGGTCTTCAGCCACAGGCCGAAGTGGGGCCTGATGCGGAGGAAAGCCTCGCACACGATGATAAACGCCGAGATGTTGAGGACAGAATTAGGGCCAGATCATGAAAATCAAGCCCATAGTAGAACATGTGGCCACGGAAAAACGGGTGAAGGGGAAATCCCAGTCCGCGGACAAAGTGGGTAAGGAAAACTACCCTCTCATGGGGTTCGAGCGTACGGATGATCTGCCCCGCATCTGGCAGCCGGTGTGCGATGTCTGCGGCCAGATATCCGGCTTCCCGTACCTTTGTGATGTTCTCCTCCGTGACAGAGGAGACCATCCACTTGCCTCCCTCTCCGGACATGCTTGGAGTGGTTTAAGGAGAAAGACACGAACTTGGGCGCTGGAGCTCGAGTGTGCGAGACTGGATAAGAAAGGAGGAAGAAGGCGTGGGTAAACAGGTGAATCTTTGTCCCTTTATAAGGGCGGAAGAGGCGATGCGCCTGAAGGAAATATGCCCTAGAGGCAATAATAAAGTTATTATTTATTTCCTTATATCATGATAAATGTTTATTATTCATGCTAGAATTGTATTAACCGGAAACATAATACATGTGTGAATACATAGACCAACAGAGTGTCACTAGTATGCCTCTACTAGACTAGCTCGTTAATCAAAGATGGTTATGTTTCCTAACCATGAACAAAGAGTTGTTATTTGATTAACGAGGTCACATCATTAGTTGAATGATCTGATTGACATGACCCATTCCATTAAGCTTAGCACCCGATCGTTTAGTATGTTGCTATTGCTTTCTTCATGACTTATACATGTTCCTGTAACTATGAGATTATGCAACTCCCGTTTACCGGAGGAACGCTTTGGGTACTACCAAACGTCACAACGTAACTGGGTGATTATAAAGGAGTACTACAGGTGTCTCCAATGGTAGATGTTGGGTTGGCGTATTTCGAGATTAGGGTTTGTCACTCCGATTGTCGGAGAGGTATCTCTGGGCCCTCTCGGTAATACACATCACATAAGCCTTGCAAGCATAATAACTAAGATGTTAGTTATGAGATGATGTATTACGGAACGAGTAAAGAGACTTGCCAGTAACGAGATTGAACTAGGTATTGGATACCGACGATCGAATCTCGGGCAAGTAACATACCGATGACAAAGGGAACAACGTATGTTGTTATGCGGTCTGACCGATAAAGATCTTCGTAGAATATGTAGGAGCCAATATGGGCATCCAGGTCCCGCTATTGGTTATTGACCGGATACGTGTCTCGGTCATGTCTACATTGTTCTCGAACCGTAGGGTCCACACGCTTAACGTTACGATGACAGTTATTATGAGTTTATGCATTTTGATGTACCGAAGGTTGTTCGGAGTCCCGGATGAGATCACGGACATGACAAGGAGTCTCGAAATGGTCGAGACGTAAAGATTGATATATTGGAAGTCTATGTTTGGACATCGGAAGTGTTCCGGGTGAAATCGGGATTTTACCGGATTACCGGGAGGGTTACCGGAACCCCCCGGGAGCCAAATGGGCCTACATGGGCCATTGTGGAAAGGTGAAAGGGGCTGCCAAGGAGGGCTGCACACCTCCCCCCTCCCCTAGTCCTATTAGGACTAGGAGAGGTGGCCGGCCACCTCTCTCTCTTTCCCTCTCCCTTTTTCCCAAGGAGTCCTAGTTGGAATAGGATTGGAGGGGGGAGTCCTACTCCCGGTGGGAGTAGGACTCCTCCTGCGCCTCCCCCTCTTTGGCCGGCCAGCCCCCCTCCCTCCAACCTTTATATACGGGGGCAGGGGACACCCCAAGACACACAAGTTGATCCTTGAGATCGTTCCTTAGCCGTGTGCGGTGCCCCCTGCCACCAAATTCCACCTCAATCATACCGTTACAGTGCTTAGGCGAAGCCCTGCGTCGGTAGTACATCAAGATCGTCACCACGCCGTCGTGCTGACGGAACTCTTCCTCGACGCTTTGCTGGATCGGAGCCCGAGGAACGTCATCGAGCTGAACGTGTGCTAAGAACTCGGAGGTGCCGGAGTAACGGTGCTTGGATCGGTCGGATCGGGAAGAAGACGTACGACTACTTCCTCTATGTTGTGTCAACGCTTCCGTTGTGATCTACCAGGGTACGTAGATCAGACTCTCCCCCTCGTTGCTATGCATCACCATGATCTTGCGTGTGCGTAGGAAAATTTTGAAATTACTGCGTTCCCCAACAGTGGCATCCGAGCCTAGGTTTTTATGGTTTGATGTTATATGCACGAGTAGAACACAAGTGAGTTGTGGGCGATACAATTCATACTGCCTACCAGCATGTCATACTTTGGTTCGGCGGTATTGTTGGACGAGACGATCCGGACCAACCTTACGCGTACTCTTACACGAGACCGGTTCCCTCGACGTGCTTTGCACATAGATGGCTTGCGGAAGACTGTCTCTCCAACTTTAGTTGAACCAAGTGTGACTACGCCTGGTCCTTGAGAAGGTTAAAACGGAGTCTATTTGACGAACTATCATTGTGGTTTTGATGCGTAGGTGAGATGAGTTCTTACTTAAGCCCGTAGCAGCCACGTAAAACTTGCAACAACAAAGTAGAGGACGTCTAACTTGTTTTTGCAGGGCATGTTGTGATGTGATATGGTCAAGGCATGATGCTGATTTTATTGTATGAGATGATCATGATTTGTAACCGCGTTATCGGCAACTGGCAGGAGCCATATGGTTGTCGCTTTATTGTATGCAATGCAATCGCGATGTAATGCTTTACTTTATTGCTAAGCGGTAGTGATAGTCGTGGAAGCATAAGATTGGCGAGACGACAACGATGCTACGATGGAGATCAAGGTGTCGCGCCGGTGACGATGGTGATCATGACGGTGCTTCGGAGATGGAGATCACAAAGCACAAGATGATGATGGCCATATCATATCACTTATATTGATTGCATGTGATGTTTATCCTTTTATGCATCTTATCTTGCTTTGATTGACGGTAGCATTATAAGATGATCTCTCACTAAATTATCAAGAAGTGTTCTCCCTGAGTATGCACCGTTGCAAAAGTTCTTCGTGCTGAGACACCACGTGATGATCGGGTGTGATAGGCTCTACGTTCAAATACAACGGGTGCAAAACAGTTGCACACGCGGAATACTCAGGTTATACTTGACAAGCCAAGCATATACAGATATGGCCTCGGAACACGGAGACCGAAAGGTCGAGCGTGAATCATATAGTAGATATGATCAACATATTGATGTTCACCATTGAAAACTACTCCATCTCACGTGATGATCGGTTATGGTTTAGTTGATTTGGATCACGTGATCACTTAGAGGATTAGAGGGATGTCTATCTAAGTGGGAGTTCTTAAGTAAATTAACTGAACTTAAAAATTATCATGAACTTAGTACCTGATAGTATCTTGCTTGTTTATGTTGATTGTAGATAGATGGCTCGTGCTGTTGTTCCGTTGAATTTTAATGCGTTCCTTGAGAAAGCAAAGTTGAAAGATGATGGTAGCAATTACACGGACTGGGTCTGTAACCTGAGGATTATCCTCATTGTTGCACAGAAGAATTACGTCCTGGAAGCACCGCTGAGTGCCAGGCCTGCTGCAAGAGCAACACCAGAAGTTATGAACGTCTGGCAGAGCAAAGCTGATGACTACTCAATAGTTCAGTGTGCCATGCTTTACGGCTTAGAACCGGGACTTCAACGACGTTTTGAACGTCATGGAGCATATGAGATGTTCCAGGAGTTGAAGTTAATATTTCAAGCAAATGCCCGGATTGAGAGATATGAAGTCTCCAATAAGTTCTATAGCTGCAAGATGGAGGAGAACAGTTCTGTCAGTGAGCATATACTCAAAATGTCTGGGTATAATAATCACTTGATTCAATTGGGAGTTACACTTCCGGATGATTGCGTCATTGACAGAATTCTCCAATCACTGCCACCAAGCTACAAGAGCTTTGTGATGAACTATAATATGCAAGGGATGAACAAGACTATTCCCGAGCTCTTCGCTATGCTGAAAGCTGCGGAGGTAGAAATCAAGAAGGAGCATCAAGTGTTGATGGTTAACAAAACCACTAGTTTCAAGAAAAAGGGCAAAGGGAAGAAGAAGGGGAACTTCAAGAAGAACGGCAAGCAAGTTGCTGCTCAAGAGAAGAAACCCAAGTCTGGACCTAAGCCTGAAACTGAGTGCTTCTACTGCAAGCAGACTGGTCACTGGAAGCGGAACTGCCCCAAGTATTTGGCGGATAAGAAGGATGGCAAGGTGAACAAAGGTATATGTGATATACATGTTATTGATGTGTACCTTACTAATGCTCGCAGTAGCACCTGGGTATTTGATACCGGTTCTGTTGCTAATATTTGCAACTCGAAACAGGGACTACAGAATAAGCGGACACTAGCAAAGGATGAGGTGACAATGCGCGTGGGAAATGGTTCCAAAGTCGATGTGATCGCGGTCGGCACGCTACCTCTACATCTACCTTCGGGATTAATATTAGACCTAAATAATTGTTATTTGGTGCCAGCGTTGAGCATGAACATTATATCTGGATCTTGTTTGATGCGAGACGGTTATTCATTTAAATCAGAGAATAATGGTTGTTCTATTTATATGAGTAATATCTTTTATGGTCATGCACCCTTGAAAAGTGGTCTATTCTTATTGAATCTCGATAGTAGTAATACACATATTCATAATGTTGAAGCCAAAAGATGCAGAGTTGATAATGATAGTGCAACTTATTTGTGGCACTGCCGTTTAGGTCATATCGGTGTAAAGCGCATGAAGAAACTCCATGTTGATGGGCTTTTGGAACCACTTGATTATGAATCACTTGGTACTTGCGAACCGTGCCTCATGGGCAAGATGACTAAAACACCGTTCTCCGGTACTATGGAGAGAGCAACAGATTTATTGGAAATCATACATACCGATGTATGTGGTCCGATGAATATTGAGGCTCGTGGCGGATATCGTTATTTTCTCACCTTCACAGATGATTTAAGCAGATATGGGTATATCTACTTAATGAAACATAAGTCTGAAACATTTGAAAAGTTCAAGGAATTTCAGAGTGAAGTTGAAAATCATCGTAACAAGAAAATAAAGTTTCTACGATCTGATCGTGGAGGAGAATATTTGAGTTACGAGTTTGGTGTACATTTGAAAAATTGTGGAATAGTTTCGCAACTCACGCCACCCGGAACACCACAACGTAATGGTGTGTCCGAACGTCGTAATCGTACTTTACTAGATATGGTGCGATCTATGATGTCTCTTACTGATTTACCGCTATCATTTTGGGGTTATGCTTTAGAGACGGCCGCATTCACGTTAAATAGGGCACCATCTAAATCCGTTGAGACGACGCCTTATGAACTGTGGTTTGGCAAGAAACCAAAGTTGTCGTTTCTTAAAGTTTGGGGCTGCGATGCTTATGTGAAAAAGCTTCAACCTGATAAGCTCGAACCCAAATCGGAGAAGTGTGTCTTCATAGGATATCCAACGGAAACTATTGGATACACCTTCTATCACAGATCCGAAGGCAAGACTTTTGTTGCTAAATTCGGAAACTTTCTTGAGAAGGAGTTTCTCTCGAAAGAAGTGAGTGGGAGGAAAGTAGAACTTGACGAGGTAACTGTACCTACTCCGTTATTGGGAAATAGTACATCACAGAAAACTGTTTCTGTAAGACCTACACCAATAAGAGAGGAAGTTAATGATGATGATCATGAAACTTTAGATCAAGATACTACTGTACCTCGTAGATCAACCAGAGTAAGATCCGCACCAGAGTGGTACGGTAATCCTGTTCTGGAAGTCATGCTACTAGATCATGATGAACCTACGAACTATGAAGAAGCGATGGTGAGCCCAGATTCCGCAAAGTGGCTTGAAGCCATGAAATCTGAGATGAGATCCATGTATGAGAACAAAGTATGGACTTTGGTTGACTTGCCCGATGATCGGCAAGCAATTGAGAATAAATGGATCTTTAAGAAAAAGACTGACGCTGATGGTAATGTTACTGTCTACAAAGCTCGACTTGTCGCAAAAGGTTTTCGACAAGTTCAAGGAGTTGACTACGATGAGACTTTCTCACCCGTAGCGATGCTTAAGTCTGTCAGAATCATGTTAGCAATTGCCGCATTTTATGATTATGAAATTTGGCAAATGGATGTAAAAACCGTATTCCTGAATGGATTTTTGGAAGAAGAGTTGTATATGATTTAACCAGAAGGTTTTGTCGATCCAAAGGGAGCTAACAAAGTGTGCAAACTCCAGCGATCCATTTATGGACTGGTGCAAGCATCTCGGAGTTGGAATAAACGCTTTGATAGTGTGATCAAAGCATTTGGGTTTATACAGACTTTTGGAGAAGCCTGTATTTACAAGAAAGTGAGTGGGAGCTCTGTAGCATTTCTGATATTATATGCGGATGACATATTACTAATTGGAAATGATATAGAATTTCTGGATAGCATAAAGGGATACTTGAATAAAAGTTTTTTGATGAAAGACCTCGGGGAAGCTGCTTACATATTAGGCATAAAGATCTATAGAGATAGATCAAAACGCTTAATTGGACTTTCACAAAACACATACCTTGACAAGATTTTGAAGAAGTTCAAAATGGATCAAGCAAAGAAAGGGTTCTTGCCTGTGTTACAAGGTGTGAAGTTGAGTCAGACTCAATGCCCGACCACTGCAGAAGATAGAGAGAAAATGAAAGATGTTCCCTATGCTTCAGCCATAGGCTCTATCATGTATGCAATGCTGTGTACCAGACCTGATGTGTGCCTTGCTATAAGTTTAGCAGGGAGGTACCAAAGTAATCCAGGAGAGGATCACTGGACAGCGGTCAAGAACATCCTGAAATACCTGAAAAGGACTAAGGATATGTTTCTCGTATATGGAGGTGACAAAGAGCTCACCGTAAGAGGTTACGTTGATGCAAGCTTTGACACTGATCCGGACGATTCTAAATCGCAAACCGGATACGTGTTTACTTTAAACGGTGGAGCTGTCAGTTGGTGCAGTTCTAAACAAAGCGTCGTAGCAGGATCTACATGTGAAGCAGAGTACATAGCTGCTTCGGAAGCAGCGAACGAAGGAGTCAGGATGAAGGAGTTCATATCCGATCTAGGTGTCATACCTAGTGCATCGGGTCCAATGAAAATCTTCTGTGACAATACTGGTGCAATTGCCTTGGCAAAGGAATCCAGATTTCACAAAAGAACCAAACACATCAAGAGACGCTTCAACTCCATCCGGGATTTAGTCCAGGTGGGAGACATAGAGATTTGCAAGATACATATGGATCTGAATGTTGCAGACCCGTTGACTAAGCCTCTTCCACGAGCAAAACATGATCAGCACCAAGGCTCCATGGGTGTTAGAATCATTACTGTGTAATCTAGATTATTGACTCTAGTGCAAGTGGGAGACTGAAGGAAATATGCCCTAGAGGCAATAATAAAGTTATTATTTATTTCCTTATATCATGATAAATGTTTATTATTCATGCTAGAATTGTATTAACCGGAAACATAATACATGTGTGAATACATAGACCAACAGAGTGTCACTAGTATGCCTCTACTAGACTAGCTCGTTAATCAAAGATGGTTATGTTTCCTAACCATGAACAAAGAGTTGTTATTTGATTAACAAGGTCACATCATTAGTTGAATGATCTGATTGACATGACCCATTCCATTAAGCTTAGCACCCGATCGTTTAGTATGTTGCTATTGCTTTCTTCATGACTTATACATGTTCCTGTAACTATGAGATTATGCAACTCCCGTTTACCGGAGGAACACTTTGGGTACTACCAAACGTCACAACGTAACTGGGTGATTATAAAGGAGTACTACAGGTGTCTCCAATGGTAGATGTTGGGTTGGCGTATTTCGAGATTAGGGTTTGTCACTCCGATTATCGGAGAGGTATCTCTGGGCCCTCTCGGTAATACACATCACATAAGCCTTGCAAGCATAATAACTAAGATGTTAGTTATGAGATGATGTATTACGGAACGAGTAAAGAGACTTGCCAGTAACGAGATTGAACTAGGTATTGGATACCGATGATCGAATCTCGGGCAAGTAACATACCGATGACAAAGGGAACAACGTATGTTGTTATGCGGTCTGACCGATAAAGATCTTCGTAGAATATGTAGGAGCCAATATGGGCATCCAGGTCCCGCTATTGATTATTGACCGGAGACGTGTCTCGGTCATGTCTACATTGTTCTCGAACCGTAGGGTCCGCACGCTTAACGTTACGATGACAGTTATTATGAGTTTATGCATTTTGATGTACCGAAGGTTGTTCGGAGTCCCGGATGAGATCACGGACATGACGAGGAGTCTCGAAATGGTCGAGACGTAAAGATTGATATATTGGAAGTCTATGTTTGGACATCGGAAGTGTTCCGGGTGAAATCGGGATTTTATCGGATTACCGGGAGGGTTACCGGAACCCCCCGGGAGCCAAATGGGCCTACATGGGCCATTGTGGAAAGGTGAAAGGGGCTGCCAAGGAGGGCTGCGCACCTCCCCCCCCCTCCCCTTGTCCTATTAGGACTAGGAGAGGTGGCCGGCCACCTCTCTCTCTTTCCCTCTCCCTTTTTCCCAAGGAGTCCTAGTTGGAATAGGATTGGAGGGGGGAGTCCTACTCCCGGTGGGAGTAGGACTCCTCCTGCGCCTCCCCCTCTTTGGCCGGCCAGCCCCCCTCCCTCCAACCGTTATATACGGGGGCAGGGGACACCCCAAGACACACAAGTTGATCCTTGAGATCGTTCCTTAGCCGTGTGCGGTGCCCCCTGCCACTAAATTCCACCTCGATCATACCGTTACAGTGCTTAGGCGAAGCCTTGCGTCGGTAGTAAATCAAGATCGTCACCACGCCGTCGTGCTGACGGAACTCTTCCTCGACGCTTTGCTGGATCGGAGCCCGAGGAACGTCATCGAGCTGAACGTGTGCTAAGAACTCGGAGGTGCCGGAGTAACAGTGTTTGGATCGGTCGGATCGGGAAGAAGACGTACGACTACTTCCTCTATGTTGTGTCAATGCTTCCGTTGCGATCTACCAGGGTACGTAGATCAGACTCTCCCCCTCGTTGCTATGCATCACCGTGATCTTGCGTGTGCGTAGGAAAATTTTGAAATTACTGCGTTCCCCAACAGCGCCTCCCCACTTACCTGGTAAAATCGCTTATTCCCTGAACGCCGTAATTGATGGCGTGATTGGATTACCCACGTCCGTATTGATGAGAATCCCGTAATAAGGGGGACCCGATCTCTGCTTCGACAAGACGTGTCAAGAAAACCGCCTCGCGATATGTGTAGTGTTGGTTGAGAAAAACGGTTTGAATAATGACCGGGCCATGGCATGATGTCATGTTGCTAAACGTGTCAGTAGATTAGATTTGTGGAGATATTATTCTCTCTACGGTGGTATGTGGAACTTGTTTTAGAGCCGGACACTATCCTTGTGTTCAAAATCTTCTATGGAGTATTCGGAGGAAGAACCCGCCTTGCAATGCCGAAGATAAATCTGCGCGCCGGACTCATCGTCATTGCAGCCTGGTTCATGGGCTAGTGAGGGAGTCCTGGATTAGGGGGCCTCCGGACAGGCGGACTATATCCTTTGGCCAGACTGTTGGACTATGAAGATACAAGATTGAAGACTTCGTCCCGTGTCCGGATGGGACTCTCCTTGGCGTGGAAGGCAAGCTTGGAAATACGGATATGTAGATCTCCTTCCTTGTAACCGACTCTATGTAACCCTAGCCCCCTCCGGTGTCTATATAAACCGGAGGGTTTAGTCCATAGCACAACATACAATCATACCATAGGCTAGCTTCTAGGGTTTCGCCTCTATGATCTCGTGGTAGATCAACTCCTATAATACTCATATCATCAAGATCAATCAAGCAGGAAGTAGGGTATTACCTCCATCGAGAGGGCCCGAACCTGGGTAAACATCGTGTCCCCTGCCTCCTGTTACTATACTCCTTAGGAGCACAGTTCGGGCCCCCTAGCCGAGATCTGCCGGTTTTGACACCGACACCCCTCCCGATGAACAAGACCCCCGTTTCGACCGTAGCGCTCCAACACAAGTCCGTTTGCTCTGTTTTTCGGTAGGCCACACCCCTCCCGATCAACAGGACTCTATTTTGACCGTAGGAGGTCCAAGAGAAGTCCGTTTCCTCCGTTTTGCGAGACGCTAGACCCCTCCCAATGAACAGGATCCCATTTCGACCGTGGCCGGTTGAACACAAGGTCGTTTCTTTAGTTCTGCGATACGCCAGGCCTCGTTTCCATCGGCTATTCCGTCCAAGCCGGTTGGCTCCCAATGAACACGACGACGCATTCCGTTCCGACCCAGCCGGTTACCTCCCCATGAACACGACGACAACGCAGCTTCTCCGTTCCGACCCAGCCATGTACACGAGCCCTGGTCGTACGTATGCGCGAGTAGGCGTTCGAGACCCCGCCCGTATGAACGCACATGGCAATATTTTATTTCTTGCACCCTGGCCATTGTACGTACATGTACATGCCACATGTGCGCCTCTACTACGACACGTGCCCTTCCTTACACGGCCGTGGTTCATCGCTGCAGCCTGCAGACAGGGCGATCGTATGCACGTACACGCTCGCGACCAGAATGACAACGCTACGTACGCTTCGACCAGGTAGGTGCAGACTGTCAGGCACTTACTTCCATGCAAATATGTAGCTGGTGGGTCCCAGCAGCCAGGGGGGAACGTTGTTTTCACGAAATACGGTGGCCCGTCCGATGGGTCCCTGTTGTCAGGTGGAGGAATAATTATTTTGCGCGTGAGGCACTTCCTTGCTGCTACCATGGACCCAGCTGTCAGCCTCTGCACGTATAGTACTGTTCTGATGGAAGGGGACGACGTGGAGCCGGGGAAGACGCGGCAGTGGATGCCACGCCGAGGGGAGTACTCGGGTTGACTACTTCGGCTGCGGCGTGAGGCTGCCGTCGTTGCAGGGCCTGGCCAGCGGTGGGAGTAGTAGGGGGCGGTGAGGCCTCCATGGCAGCACACCCGACAACGAAAGGCAAGAGCACAAGGTGGGTTGGACGGCTGGAGCAAGAATATCAGAGGTTGAAGAAGCAGGACGGCTGTTGGATGTTAACAATCCAACGGTCACTGGTGATAGAATCGTTTGTTGACTAAGTTGACAAAGCCATCCATCCGTGTCAACTTAGTAGGCCCACAAGTCAGGATCCCACTATGGTGGGTCCCAGCTAGCAGGGGGAGTATTCACTTTTTTGTCCGTAATAAGGAGGCACTTCCTTGCGTGCGAAGATATAGCTGGTGGGTCCGAGCTGTCAGCGGGAGTATCATTCTTTTTGGCGTAATAAGAAGGTACTTGCTTGCATGCGGCCATGGACCATGTGGGTCCCAACTGTCAGTCTCTCCATGTACATCCCTCTTCTGATATTGTTGTTCGTTGACAACGTTGACCACGCCGTGCCGAGAACACCAGCGCGATGGATGACGGCGAGACCCAGGAAGGGAATGATCCGGAGGCGGCGAAGCCACAGAAGTGGAGGGATGTGTATGAGTAGAGGGATGCCCTGGCCAATGGTGGGAGTAGTAGGGGGATGTGAGGCCTGCGAGGCAGCATAGCCAGCCATGGGAGGTGGGAGCAGGCGGTCCCGCCGGCGGTGGATTTGGCGGCTGGAACAAGAAGTTCAGAGATTGAAGAAACACGACGGCCGTTGGATTGACATCCAATGGTTACGTCTCCTAGAATCGTTTGTTGACGTATATAATAAGTAAAAAAAATCTTGCATACACGTCAACTTAATAGGCCCACAAGTCAGACCATTCCCTAATTTTTTTAATAATATATATATAGCTCATTGCAACTTCTTATGCAATTTATTGCAGTACGGTTTTTGTTGGCCAGGGCCAGGGTTAAAAATTTAAACAAAATTTTGCATGTTTCTATGGGTTCCAAACTATTTTTAATACCGAAATGTCGAGCCAGATTTAAAGTACTTTGAAGATATATCTAAATTAGGTTAAAGCCTAGTGAAATAGGAATCTGAAAATGTGAAAAAAATTAGAAATTATAAAGTAGTTGCCAATTTGTCATCTGTTTTTATATTTACAACCCATTTCATATTACTTTCAAGATTTCTAGGCGCCTTGAAAGAGTTGCAGGCCATCAGGGCGTAGAAAAATAAGTAGGCCTGGATTGGGTATTCTTCAGAAAAAATAAACTGCGCTCATTTTCACAAAGAAAAAATAGTTGGGCTGGTAATATGGTGAACATAAAATATAAGCCTGGGCTAGGCGGGCCACAGCCCAGTTGAAACCCTCCTCTGTCTCAAGAATAACAAAAAAATGCTGCTCGAGCAGCTACGTCCCTGGTGTCAGCCAATCTTGCGGTGCTGTTTTCTTGTCTATTGACTATATACGCTGACAATGTCATGGGTCCCAGATGTCAGGAAACCACTAGGAGGAAGCATTTTCTTTTTTCCATACGTTGACAATGCAGTATATATAACAAAAAATAGGAACTTCCTTGTGTCTGGCCATCGACATGGTGGGCCCCTACTATCATCCTCTCCACGTACAGTCCTCTGCCGGTTCCTGTTGTTTGTTGACCATGTTGACAATGCAAGAGGGAGGTGCCACGGCGAGCGCACCAAAGTGCTCAGAGGATGATGGTGAGGCCTCGGACGTCGGCGTTAATGTTTTAGGAGACGGTGGGGCGGTGATGCATGCGCTGAGGCGCAGCTAGCCGGGGGAGGCGGAAGCAGGCGGCCTCGCCAGCGCTGGTTTGGTTTTGGCGGTTGGAGGAAGACAGGACTGAAGAAACACGACATATTGTAAAAGCAGCAGGAGTACTTAACAACCTTAACTGAAACCAGTAGGGGCACTTAACAACCATAGCTGAAAGCAATATGAGTACTTATATAGGTTCAACCATACAAAACATGCCTCGAACAGTGGTACTTTGCCTATAGTTAACCAAGGGTGACGCCGCCAAGCCCCAGGACAAGGCCCAGGCGCCACCCCGTGCATCCACAACCTTCTGAAAGCAGCTTCATCTCGCAATGTGGTCAATAAATAGTATATTTGCTTTAGAGCCATGGAAAAGCAGGAACATAATCTTCTGTCCTATTCTCCAAGATGGACGGGCCTTCATTATTTGAGACCACCCATGAATAAGTATCTTTTCACCTCCAAGGGGAATGGAGTAGGTCGACATAAACATCATGCTGTGACCAAGCGGAAGTCTGACCCGACCATGGTAAGGAATCTGTATAGGAACAATAGAACTAGGCAGTTTCTGTTTCAAGAAGATTGTAGCTGTAAAACTGTGTATAAGCAAGAGTTTATGAACAGCATATATGACAAAAAACAGCTCGTACCATAAGTTTCTCGACACAGTTGGACTTGTTCAACGAGTGTAGCAGTGGCACACATATCCCATGTGGCCTTCCACCATTGAAACGCCCCGCAAGGACCTTAAGACGATCAATAAAGTGTAGGAACTTGTGGATGTCATCCCAGTAAACTTCAGTGCCATCAGTAATAGCCGAGTTCTTACAGGATAACAAACGAGTAGCCTGCTTAACTCTGAAAAAACCTACACATGCCACCAATTATAAGAAAAATATTAGTTAGAAGTAGCATCTTCGTGAGAGATTCATTGCTACTTCTAAAGTTAAATTGTGATTAGTTAGACAAAATATGTGGATTAAGAAGTAATCGAGGAAACAAGCAAGAACCAGATACAAAACTAACATGGATGCACAATTGGAACGATGTCGGGGTGGAAGATCGCAGTGAAGATGAGACCAGGTTCTGCTATTTCCATCAACATTCCTGCGTCAACTTTCAGTCCGTAACACTTGAGAAAGTTTATCCAACCTCGGCCCTAAAGATGCAGCGATCTTCTTGGTTCATGAACCCAACTCGGAACTTATATCCATGGTTTGTCTTCACTGTGACCATTAAACTGGTGTATTCATTTATGGCAAGGCCGAGCATCTTGAGTACATGTGTTCTAGCAAAGCAAGGAATGCGCTGCAGGAAAAATAATATGAGAACACAATGTATTCCCTATACAAATCTAGAAATAATTTCCTCCTTCACGTCAGCGTTGACCATGGTACTAGTACCTTTTATCCAAATATAGCAATCCAAATTTCCAAATTAGTCGACAGCATGTTCAAAAAACCCGACCCTCCCAGATAGAAAAGAGGATTCTAAGAACATACTGTGCGCGTTTTAAAATCCTGTGTTAGGATGAGAAGGAACAAGTGTGGCTTCTCGCCGAGGGCGCAGAAACCTGTAGGGTCCTCGCACTTTGGGCACTGCAAATGAAACACACTAGAGTCAGTAGGAAGAAAAATGCATCAACGGCGGCGACTGCCATCCTAGGATTACCCGTGACCAAGGGACTTGGATTTATCGGGGATGGATGAAGAATTCGTACCAGGTTCTCCATGAGAAAACCCTATGCAATCACCGAGCGGGGGTTTTCTCTGAACAAGCAGACGAGGGAGAAGGGGATTCAGGCCCCGTGAAATATTGCCGCTTCGTCCGTCCAGCTTAGTGCTAAAGCTGGAAAGGTGGTTTTTTTTGTGATTTGATGGCTCATAGGGCATTACTGTGGCGCTATGTCCGGGGTGTGTCTACCATGCAGTTGTGCACTCTAATTTGGTGTATATGGCACGTGGACCCCGTTGCTGGATGCCCTGCATATCAGCGAAAGGAAGTAGAAAGACAAGAGTAACTAGTTACACATAAATATATTTTTGACAGAGAGATACTCCCTCTATAAAGAAATATAAAAATCTTTTATATCACAACTTTATACATAAGAAAAATCAAGGGGAATATATATAACATATATAAATATAAAAAAACAGTGTTTTTTAACATAGTATAGATGAGTTGGTGATGATGGTGTGCCTGCCATCCTGCAATATTGGCCGTCCGGTTTATATCTGACGGATAGGAAGGAAACTATGGCAATTTTGCAAAAAAGGTACCCACACACCTCTCCACATTTGTAAATAAGGCCTTCCCTCATTCATCCTTTTCTCTCACAAGATAAAATACTCATACAATTGCATCTTGATGTTGTGTGCAACACACGGGCATTATGGGGGTTCAGCTGAGAATATAATACTCAGACAGGCTCACGGTTCTGGACTTTGGGCCACAGGCTGGTGGGCCTGCATGTTTGGGGGCCCATGTGTTCTGCCTCAGCAAGCGATCGATATAGCACTGGTTTTAGATGCGGTCGCAAGGCGAATACACAAAATTGAGTAAACCACGATAGCTGTTAGAATGAAATCGAACGACAGTGCCTAACCAGCAATCAGAGTTACAATTCTATCAACGATATAACATGTGATAAATAATACTATCGTACTACTTATACACACAAGACACTTATTTCACAATGCCAGATTATTACATCAAAATCTCTAGAAGGATAGATCAGTTTAGCAGTTGCATGCTGCAACAGAAGAATTTCAAAGTTGATTTGGACCAGCTCTCCATGCCGAGAAAGTTCGATTTTGACGTGATCCCCTACCGCAAGATATGATTTAGATTTAAACCTTGACCATCCTTTAGCTTCAATCATCATGTGACCATTCTTTGTACTTACGGTATATTGAGCAGGTTCATTCACACCAAGGCTGTGCATGGTAACAGAAACTTGGCCACAGTCGCTCGGATTGTTGAACGACTCCCTCGTTGCTCTAGGAATTCTCTGTTTGCAAACAAGAAGACATACACAAACAGTTAGATCAACACAGTGAATCATGTGAAACAACATGGAAACAAGAAAGAAAGAATCACTTGGGCAGCGAATGCTTACCAAGAAGGTGGACATGTCGGTTTTTGTAAGGACTTTGGTATATGAAGTGCGGACTGCAGCCCAGTCTGTTGCCGCTGCAACTGCTGGTTCCGTTGCCGCTGCACGGGCCGGAGCAGAGGCAAGTGCAAGTGTTGGTGCATGTGCCGAAGCAATCACCGGTGCCTGTGCCGTTGCGACTGGTAGTGCCGCTGCTGCTGCCGGAGATGGTGATCCTTGTAGAGCTGGTGCCGGTGTTGATGGCCGATCCTTCGGTAGATCAGCCTGATCCGCTGACATGGTCGGTGCCCAATCCTCAGCTAGATTAGACTGAGATGCCGCCGCTGTCAGTGCTAGAGCAACTGTCGGTGCTCGATCCATTACTGAAGGTGGTTGTCAGTGTCAAAACCGGCGGATCTCGAGTAGGGGGTCCCAAACTTTGCGTCTAGGCTGGATGGTAACAAGAGGCAGGGGACACAATGTTTTACCCAGGTTCGGGCCCTCTTGATGGAGGTAAAACCCTACGTCCTTCTTGATTAATATTGATGATATGGGTAGTACAAGAGTAGATCTACCACGAGATCAGAGAGGCTAAACCCTAGAAGCTAGCCTATGGTATGATTGTATGTTGTGGTTGTTGTCCTACGGACTAAAACCCTTCGGTTTATATAGACACCGGAGAGGGTTAGGGTTACATAAGGTCGGTTACAAAGGAGGAGATATCCATATCCGTATTGCCTAGCTTGCCTTCCACGCCAAGTAGAGTCCCATCCGGACACGAGACGAAGTCTTCAATCTTGTATCTTCATAGTCTAACAGTCCGGCCAATGGAGATAGTTCGGCTATCCAGAGACCCCCTAATCCAGGACTCCCTCAGTAGCTCCTTAACCAGGCTTCAATGACGATGAGTTCGGCGCGCAATATTGTCTTCAGCATTGCAAGGCGGGTTCCTCTCCAAATTATGTGTACCTGTCGAAATAGTGTCCGGCCTCTTGTGAATGTTGCACTCCTTGGCTTCCACGCCCAATAATGGCCACTTTCCATGTGTCGAGCGAATGTGAAGAGCCAGGGTGTTTTTACATTTACCCCCTAGCTGTGTGAATGAGCTGCCTATTAAAAAGACGAGGATTCAGATCCAAATCACACCATCCTCCCTTGGCGAGCCTTCATCAGAGCACATTCGACAGAGATCCATTCCATCATGGCCGGTCGACGCAGCTCCTCCTCTCGCTCCCCTAGCCCCAAGCCTGGAGAATGGGAGAGATGTTCCGTCCCGCACAGCAAATTAGTGATGCTTCAGACCAAGGGATTTCTTCCCCCAGCGTACCTGGTCCCAGTTCGAGCCGGGCTTGCCACCTATAATGGCGGAGAGCAAGAGGAGAGCCTTCCCAATCCCTCCAAGGGAGAGCGGGTATGCCCTGTCCCTTATTTGGTAAGAGGGCTTGGATTTCCAATTCATCCATTTCCCCGGGGGCTCCTGGAGTTCTACGGACTCCAGTTGCATGACCTTATGCCTGCCTCCATGCTACATATCGCGTGATTCGTAGCCCTTTTGCGAGTTGTTTTTGGGCTGTGAGGCTCATTTCACTCTGTGGAGGAAGTTGTTCTGCCTCGTGCCCCGTTCTCAGAAGGGGTCAATATATCAAGTGGGCGGAGCCGAAGTGTGGCGTATTGCCGGGACCGGATACCTGTCCGGAACCCCAAAGAAGACGTTCGAAGACTGGCCTTCAGAATGGTTTTATATAGAAGACGTCCCCCTCCGGATCCTATTAGAATCGGCCTTCCTGAGTTCGACAACGCCGCTTTGAAGAAGCGCCGGAGCTGGCGTCCATGGAGCTCCCTGGAGGAAGATGACAGGGACGTTCTTTACCTGATGAGCCGGATAAGTTTTTTAGCTCGATCCGGATTGACCATGATTGAGGTCATGGCCATATGTATTATGCGGGGGGTGCAGCCGCTTCCATATAGAGGCCACCCCATGTGGGACTTCAACGGGGAGGATGACGCCACCCGCCACGACCGCAAAGGGCCGGGATCGGCTACTGATCTAATAAAGATCTTATCCACTTTGTACAAGGGAGAAGAGGAGCAATTCCTTCGTGTCAACCCACAGGGCGGATTTTCTATGTACAATCCTTCGAGCTGGGTAAACGGAGACTTTTTCTCGCCCATCCATTTCATATTCCCGTAGTTAAGTATTCAGTCTAGCGATTTCATCGCAGGAGCTGCGCCAGGCTGTAAAGGAGATAAACAACCCTCCTCCACAACCCAAGGACCCTGGACGGTCCCTTGACCCGGCCTCCTAGGAGGATCCGGACATATCTGTGGAGCTGATCGATGGGGTGTTTTACCAGTCGAGTAATGACAACGCTTTGGTGGCCATTATGGCCGATTACCCCGGGCTACTTCCAGCCTCACAGGTGACTGAGACCGAAGTCCCAGCACTTCGAAAGGGGATCCGTCCCTGTGCTTTTTTGATTGTCGTATAACAGGCGTGTTTTGTAGGGGAGGTCCTCGAAGCGGAAGGCCGAGCCTGCGATGACTAGCCAACAAGAGGCCGCGAGGCTATGCGGGCTGAAAAGACCCGCAGTTCGGATTGAGACACCGGCGCAGCGGTACGGCATGCCATCTTTATTGGAAGGCATTATTATCAGAGGCATATTACGCCCATGCCTTCTTTTCAGGAAAAAGAGTGCTCGCCGGACTATACCCGGAGAGGCTACCAATTGCGCCTCCACCAGCCAGGCTCCAAGGCCGGATTCGGAGGCGGGAACGAATACGAGGCGTGCGCCGGGCGCTCCTCCGACAGAGGATGCGGATAAACTGTCCGCCACCAATTCCGAGGTGGAAAGTGCCATGAACCATAGGCGTTGCGGACTGTTCTTCGTGACGCTTGTTTCTCCCAAGAGGCATTGGATGCCTTCAACTCGGGAGACGCGTACCTCCGTGTCGCTCAAAATGGTCTAGCCAGAGCCACGGAGCAGTATGTAAAAGACATACAGGTGAGAAAATTTGGTGATTATATACATCAGTAGCCCCTGAGACTTGAAACAATTAGGATAACTGATTTAAGGATCATTTGTTATGCAGGTTCTTACAGAAAAGAATACTCAACTGTCCCAGGAGCTGGAAGAGTGCAAAGCCCAACTTTAGGCTGCACTGGCCGCAGCAGGGGAGCCCAAAGACACCCCCTCTGGTAACATATCCTTCGAATGATAAGTATCATATAGAATGCGGCGTATATGCAGATCTGACCATAAAATTGCAGATGACGCTGGAATAAATCCGGATAAGCAACAGCTCCTACGCTAGCTGAAGGCCGGTGAGAGCATGCTTACGAGGGTGAGGCAGGAGAAGAATGATCTCCTAGATGCCAACACCAAGCTGGGCGTGGAACTAAAAGATGTTCGTGCCCAACTGTCAGACTCTATTAAGGAGAATCGGCGGCTTCGACACGGCATATTTAGTAAGTGCTTGAACGAACTTTGAAAAAGAGTTCGGCGAGGAAGCTGGCTAACAGAGTTATGTCTGTAGGTATGCTAACAGGTCGTCCTGCCGAGGAAATGCCCGGCTCAATGGGTGACCTTCTTCCCGAGGTCTCACAGCTGCACGAACGAGTTCGGCATGTGATGCAAGGCGTCGCCCAGGCCTTGTGGCCATCCGTCTCCAAACCCGAAGGCCTTGGAGAGCTTGCAGAAAAGCTGAAGGGAGCATGGTGGCGCTTCCGATTATGGAAGATATCGGCATGCCGTTAGGGCGCTAGGGAAGCCTGGGCAATGGTGAAGACACGGTACACGAAGGCTGACCCGAACCACATGGCCGAAGTCAGATCCTGTGGGGCCCGATGGGAAGGAGATCCCTGTGAGCTTAGTGTACGGCCAAGTAGAATTGGCAGCAAAGTATTCCCAACAGGACTGTAGACTAGACAGCCTATTGGATGGTATTGAAGAGGAATTCCACCAGTCAAATTGACTATGTAATTTTAAAGTGACATGTATAGTGCCTTCTAGCCAGATTGTAGATCGTTTGTCGTGGCGGGCCTTTTCGCTTTAACCTCGGGACCCGACGGTCCGGAGTGTATCCGAATACCCTCTAGGCTATGTAAGAACCGGGGCATGCATGGAGACCAGGCGTAGGGGTCATTAGTGCTTTATCAGACAAGTGCCCAACTAGTTATGTTATATTACATGGGTAGTAAGAAACATCTTCCAGGGAGAATAGTTCTGTTAAGGGTTCCTTTCCCTGGGTAAGCATGCCCTAACGTGGATGTCTGGACTGCGATAAGATGCGTAGAAAAAGCATCTGGGGGCAGATATGGATAATAAATAAAAGTCATCTTTTGTTCACCGACCGGATATTCCCTTAAGAATGCTAGCTTTCAGCTTCACCCAGTCTGAGGTACACGTCCGACTGACCCGGCGGTAACAATCGCAGAGGTGCTCCCTTTATGCCCTAGTCGAATTAACGGGAACGTAGGGCATAAATACAAGAGCCAGGCAACCCAGCTTGGCCAAAACTTAAGTCATATCGATGCATATAATGGTGAAAAATGGTACATGTGGAAGTATAACACATGTGTTGGGCGTGAGGCCCAGGTAAACAATTTAAGCTTCTGTGGAAGAAGCCCCCGGGTATGAAGAGTGCGGCTAGCGCATCTGTAATGTACCAGTGAGGCACAAGGTGACCCTTGAAGTCCTAGAAAAAGAAAGAAAGGGAAACAAGACAGATGATGCATATGCAGAAAATGGACAAAGGGAGGGGATTAACATAGAGTCCGGTGCTAGGCGTAGAATCTTCGAAGCCTGGCTGCGTTCCATGGGTTCGGCTCGAGTCGACTAGTCGATGCATCCCGCAGTCGGTACGCTCCGCCGGTCAGAACTTGGTCGATAATGAAGGGACCTTCCCATTTGGGCTCAAGCTTGTTCTTTTTCTTATCCGGCAGTCGTAGAACTAGTTCACCAACGTTATAAGTTTTGGCCCGTACTTCTCTGCTTTGGTATCTGCGAGCCTGTTGCTGGTAAAATGCGGAACGGGCTTTGGCTACGTCACGCTCTTCCTCCAAGGTGTCCAGACTGTCCTGCCGATCGAGCTTGGCTTCTCTTCCTTCGTACATGCACACTCGAGGTGAGTCATGAATTATGTCACAGGGCACGACTGCCTCTACGCCGTACACCATAAAAACGGTGTATATCCGGTACTACGATTCGGCATGGTCTGCAACCCCCAGAGTACGGAGTCGAGCGCCTCTACCCAGTGCGTGTCAGACTCTGTTAAGGAGCGCACTAATCTGGGTTTAATGCCGCTCATTATAAGACCATTTGCTCGTTCGACTTGACCGTTGGTTTGTGGGTGATAGACTGAAGCATAATCGATCTTGATGCCCATTTTGCTGCACCAGAGTTTTACCTCATCGGCCGTGAAGTTCGTGCCGTTATCAGTGATGATGCTGTGGGGGACGCCGTAACGGTGTACAACCCCGGATATGAAATCTATCACCGGTCCGGATTCGGTTGTTTTAACTGGCTTAGCCTCTATCCATTTGGTGAATTTATCCACCATGATGAATAAGTATTTTTTTCTTCTGGGTTCCCCCTTCAAGGGGTCCAACCATGTCAAGCCCCCAGACCACGAAGGCCCATGTAATGGGGATTGTTTGGAGGGAAGTGGGTGGCATGTGGCTTTGATTTGCAAAGAGTTGGCAACCGGCGCAACGTTCGACCAAGTCCTGTGCATCTGCCCAGGCCGTTGGCCAATAGAATCCTGTACGGAAGGCCTTGCTTACAAGCACCCGGGCTGCGGCGTGATGACCGCCGAGTCCGGCGTGAATTTCTGCCAAAAGGTTCCGCCCTTCCTCTTTGGAGATGCACCTTTGAAGGGCTACGGTAGCACTTTTTTGTACAATTCTCCCTCATGGACCCTGTAGGCCTTGGATCACCGCACTATGCAGTGTGCCTCATTTTGGTCCTCTGGAAGTTCCTGTCTAGTTAGGTAGGCCAGGAATTGTTCTGTCCATGGGGCAATAATGGCCATTATTTCGTGGGCTGAATGCGTTATTTCGGTGGCGGAGCCTCCGATTGTGTCAGAGAGTTCGTTATCAGGTATTTTGGCCGGGTCCGGACTATTGTTACCGGTGTCCCCTTCCCATGCTACGGATGGCTTGAAGAGCCTTTCCAGGAATATGTTGGGAGGGACCGTGTCACGTTTTACGCCGATGCGGGCGAGGATATCCGCCGCCCGATTGTTTTCCCAAGCCACATGGTGAAATTCGAGCCCCTCGAATCGAGCTGACATTTTTAGGACGGCATTGCGATAAGCTGCCATTTTTGGATCCTTGGCATCAAAGTCTCCATATATTTGGGATATCACGAGGTTCGAATCCCTGCGCACCTCTAGGCGTTGAATGCGCATGGATACTACCATTCGGAGACCATGTAGAAGGGCCTCATATTCGGCTGCGTTGTTGGAGTCCGTATACATTATCTGTAGTATGTATTGAACAGAATCTCCTATTGGGGACGTCAAAACGACGCCAGCCCCCAGACCAGCCAACATTTTGGAGCCATCGAAGTGCATGATCCAGTTTGAATATGTGCCGTACTCCTTAGGGAGTTCGGCTTCCGTCCACTCAGCGACGAAGTCAGCCAAAACTTGCGATTTAATAGCTCGCTGTGGCTTGTAAGTTATGTCTAACGGGAGGAGGTCAATGGCCCATTTGGCAATACGGCCCGTCGCGTCGCGGTTGTTTATAATATCGTTAAGTGGTACTTCCGAGGCTACCATTATCGAACACTCTTGAAAGTAGTCTCGCAGTTTCCGGGATGCCATAAATACCGCGTACGCTATCTTTGATAATGCGGGTACCGTGATTTGCATGGAGTAAGGATAGTGGACACATAGTAAACCGGTTTTTGAAGGGGGGATTTGTGTCCGTCCGCTTCTCATTCGACGACGAGTACTGCGCTTACTACTTGATGAGTTGCCGCAATGCATAATAGCATTGGTTCACCAATGTTTGTCGCGGCCAGGACTGGGTTTGTTGCCAATATGGCTTTTATTTCGTTGAGTCTGGCCGTGGCGGCATCCGTCCACTCCAAGTGTTCGGTGTGCCGGAGGAGGCGATAAAGAGGTAATGCCTTTTCTGCCAAGCGGGAGATAAAGCGGCTTAGAGCCGCCACGCATCCAGTCAATTTTTGTTTTTGTTTGAGGTTTGTTGGGGTAGCCAACTGTGACAACACTCGGATTTTGGCCGGATTAGCTTCAATACCTTTACTGGAGACAATGAATCCCAGGAGCTTTCCGGCTGGTATGCCGAAAACGCATTTTTCCGGATTGAGCTTGATGTCATATGTTCGGAGGTTATCGAATGTGAGCCTCAAGTTGTCACTAGAGTTTCGACATGCTTGGTTTTAACGACCACATCATCTACGTATGCCTCCGCTGTTTTGCCGATCTGGTTTGCCAGACATGTCTGAATCATGCGCTGATATGTTGCACCAGCGTTTTTGAGCCCGAAGGGCATTGTGTTGAAGCAGAATGGGCCGTATGGTGTGATGAATGCTGTTGCGGCTTGGTCTGGCTCTGCCATTTTAATTTGATGGTAGCCGGAGTATGCATCGAGGAAACACAATGAATCGTGTCCTGCGGTGGCGTCGATGATTTGATCGATGCGGGGGAGGGGGAAAGGATCCTTTGGGCAGGCCTTGTTAAGGTCCTTAAAATCGATGCACAAGCGCCAGGATCTGTCCTTCTTTGATACCATCACCAAGTTTGCTAGCCAGTCCGGATGTTTTATGTCTCTGATGAATCCGGCCTCCAATAGCTTGGCTAGTTCCTCTCCCATGGCTTGTCTCTTAGGTTCGGAGAAACGACGAAGAGCCTGCTTAACTGGCTTGAATCCTTTTAGGATATTTAGGCTGTGCTCGGCCAGCCTGCATGGGATTCCTGGCATGTCTGAAGGGTGCCAGGAAAAAATGTCCCACTTCTCATGTAGAAACTCTCGCTGTGCAGCGTCGACATCAGGGTTTAATTGTGCACCGACGAAAGCTGTTTTTGTAGGGTCCATTGGATGGACTTTGAATTTGACTATATCGTCTACCAGTTTAAAGGAGGTGGACTTGGATCTTTTATTGAGTATCACATCGTCCCTGTTCACCGTGGAGCGCAGCGCAGTTAGTTCCTCGGCCGCTAGGGCTTCGGATAGTGCCTCGAGGGCCAGTGCGGCTGTCTTATTTTTGGCGCGTAGTGCTATGTCCGGATCACTAGCAAGAGTGATGATTCTGTTGGGCCCGGGCATTTTTAGCTTCATGTACCCGTAATGGGGTATGACTTGGAAGATTTTAAATGCCTCCTTCCCTAATAGAGCGTGGTATCTGCTGCTGAACGGGGCCACTTGGAATGTAGTTTCTTCGGACCTGTAATTATCCGGCATGCCGAATACCACATCTAGTGTGATTTTCCCAGCACAGCGTGCTTCCCGACTAGGGATGATTCCCCTAAAGGTTGTGCTACTTTGCTTAATGTGGCTCCAGTCTATTTCCATCTTTTGAAGAGTTTCCTCATAGATGAGGTTTAATCCGTTGTCGCCGTCCATGAGTACCTTGGTGAGTCGAAAGCCGTCCACGATTGGACTGAGGACCAGTGTCGCTGGTGCTCGGGCTGTTCAGAATTTGGGTTCGTCACTAGCATTGAAGGTAATAGCCGTGTCACTCCAAGGATTTATTTCTGCTACGTGGCAGATTTTGGCCATGCTGCGGAGTGTTCGCTTGCGTCTATTATTTGACATGAAGTTCTCAAAGACCGTTAACACCGTATTGTTGTCCATGGGATGGTGCTCTGTGGTATTTGGGAGGAGTAGATCCTCACCACTTTTGGCCACCTGCCGGAGTATCCAACATGCTCTAAGGCTGTGCGTTGGTATTCCATCTGCGGTACTATGAATTTTGCAGGGTCCGTTGAGCCATCCCTCCAGTACGGTTCTTTGCCCCGTAGAGGGTTTTTGCTTTTTGGTAGTTAACCTAGGTGTATTGTGATAATGCACCCTTTTATTTCGGACTGGGTTTGTACTCAGGGCCGGATTACCCAAAATTTTATTTCGGTTTTCCAGGCGCTTTCCATCGCATAGTACTTTCGTACTATGGACATCAAGTCGGCAAAGCGTGTAACTTCGCAGCGACTTATGGCATTGAGGATTCCCTTGTCCGTGCAATTATTGCAGAAGAATGAATTTGCGTCTTCCTTGCGGCAGTCCTTTATCCTGTTCATGACGAGGAGGAATCTGGCCCAATAATGGAGTACTGTTTCTTCGGGCTCTTGCCTAATTCGGGATAGATCGCTTATGTTTGGGTGGGTGGGTGGAATTGAACCCGAGTCCTCACCCAATCTGAGACTCAGGGGCCAAGGAGTTTCCGAACTCGGAAGTTTGGATTCTTGGATCTTTTCCGATAAATCTAGCCCGCTGCCTGACTCTAGGTTCAGGCCTTGAGTGACGTTCTCCCCTCTGCGGGTATCCGGCTTGGAGGGATCGGGAATCCGGACATAGCTAGTCCTTAAGATAGATGAAGGGTTGGCGCATTGTTCCTCCACCACTTCAATGTGATGGGTGACCTGGGGAGAGTTGATCTCTCTCAGATCGGGTTTAGGCCCAATCTGATCGTAGTCTATAGCGACTCCCAGGGTGGCGATGTGATCCAAGAGCTCGTTCAGGGAAGAGAGATCCATTGGATCTAACTGCTCGGCGAGTTCCGAGTTGACGTGAAGATTGCTTTCGATGACCCGAGAAGTCATCATCGGTGCAGCGGCCGAACAGGCGGTCATAAGAAAACCACCTAGCCGGAGAGTTTGGTCGATAGCCAAAGCTCCCTCAGCAACAGTGCCGTCTCTAAATACGGGATGAGACATCCTTCCTGGTGGCGACGGCATAGCGGAACTCTCAATGAAAGCACCAATGTCGCTGTCAAAACCGGCGGATCTCGGGTAGGGGGTCCCGAACTGTGCGTCTAGGCTGGATGGTAACAGGAGGCAGGGGACACAATCTTTTACCCAGGTTCAGACCCTCTTGATGGAGGTAAAACCCTATGTCCCACTTGATTAATATTGATGATATGGGTAGTACAAGAGTAGATCTACCACGAGATTTGAGAGGCTAAACCCTAGAAGCTAGCCTATGGTATGATTGTATGTTGTGGTTGTTGTCCTATGGACTAAAACCCTTCGGTTTATATAGACACCGAAGAGGGTTAGGGTTACGTAAGGACGGTTACAAAGGAGGAGATATCCATATCCGTATTGCCTAGCTTGCCTTCCACGCCAAGTAGAGTCCCATCCGGACACGAGACGAAGTCTTCAATCTTGCATCTTCATAGTCTAACGTCCGGCCAATGGAGATAGTCCGGCTGTCCGGAAACCCCCTAATCCAGGACTCCCTCAGTGGTACCGATGTGCGAGACAGCGGCGATCGTGTCTAGTCTGCTATGATCAGCTTTCTAACTTGATTAGGTTCCGTGACCATGATACAGTCTTTTTCTTCATTTCTTCTAAATGCAAGAAGGACTAATTGTGGCGTGTTTGTTAAACCAAACTACAGTTCATCATAGGGATTCTGCTTGTACTCAGACAACAGACTGATCCAATTTTTTCCAGTAATATAAGTGATGGACAGTGCCTTCGTTACTAACACGACATAAGAAGTGAAACCTGCAAAAATATCCATCATAGAGCAAACCAAATGGTTTATTCTGTGATGAATGTCACATGGCAAAACGTGCATTGTAAAATTGCACCAAAAGAAAGAAAACATGACACTAAATCAATAAGATTTAGATAGTAAATCAATAAGATTTACTTGATGTGACACGAGTGAATCCTTACCAGGAAATCAGTATGTTGAAGTACAAAACAGAAGATTGATCGCCCAACTACGCATGGCATGCAGGGCCCCCCACTACAAGAAATATGTCAACTTGTGACCACCACTATTGGTCACTGAATGGTCACAAATTTCAATTTGTGACCATTTGTTGACCAAAAACATAAGGTCAAAAGCTGGCCGTTGTAAACTGACTATAGCGACCTTTCTTCTGGAATGGTCGCAAACATTTACGACCAAAAAAAAGGACGTGGCAGACTTACGACCAAATGAAAAGGTCGTAAAATAGAATCAGCCCAGTCCATTTCAGCCGTCTTGATGGGCCAAGCCCATTTAATTTTTTTTCTCTTTATTTTGCTTATCTGCATGGGCCTGGCCCAATAATTTGGCCTTTTATTTTCTGGGAATGGAGCCTTTTTCTGATGATTTTTTTATATTCCACTATTGTTTTGGGCCACAGCCTTTTTAGTCTAGTTCAAATTTGGGCCTTGGCCTTTTTATTTTCTGTTATGCAGCCTTTTATAATTTTTTTTCTTACAGTCATTTCTTTTTTTAGGCCCAAGCCTTTTTGGTCTAATTCTTGTTTGGGCCTTGGCCTTTTTAGAGCCCAGGTTCTCATTTTGCATAATTATAAACAGAAAGGCCCAGGTGCACAAGTGATCCACAAGCCCAGGTGCACAAGTGATCCACATAACTTTCACAGAAAATAAACAAAATGATCCACAAGTGATCCAAGTTCACAAGATCACATAACTTCACACAAAGGCCCAGGTTCACAAGTGATCACATAACTTCACAGGATCCATGTGCTCTAGTTTAAACAGCAAAATGCAACAAAATGCAACAGCTCTCAGCTCTGCTCCCAGGTTCACAGGTTCAAAACGCAACAACTACCTTAGCTCAAAGACAAAGAGGTTCATAACACAGCCATCAAACTACCTTAGCTCCAAAGAGAGCCATCAAGTGGGCTAACTTCTCTTCCAGTTCTTGATACTTCTTGTGCAGCAGCTCAAGTTCCTTGTCGCGTGCAGCTTCAGATTCTTCCACCTTCATCTTGATTGCCGCCAATTCTTCTTGCACCAGTTCAGCTTGAAGCTTGGACCTCTCCAGCTTCTGCTCAAGGTCACGAACATGAGCACCAACTTTGCCGGAGTTGTTCCTAGATGACTGGAGCCCAACATTCCTAAGGAATGTGCTTTTCTTGACTTCGGTCTTGAGGACTTGTTCCACAATTTCAATAGCAAACTTTGGCTCTTCACCTTCTGGTACCGGCGCTTCCTTCATTTTTTCCATCTCAAGATAGCATATGGAGGAAAATGATAGGCATTAGTGGGAGATCTATTTCACATTTTGCAAACCAAACCAAGCAAGAGAAACCAAACCAGCACACAAATGGATTATTTGAAGTAATCAAACCAGCACACAAAATCTATACAAGAAGATGATGACTAGTGACCTGGAGACATGCAATTGGAACAATATGATCACTTCATTAAGCCTAGAATGGTGGTTCTATATAAGATGGCTTCCCGAGTGAGCCGATCATCAAACTAACATTCAGATCAAATTTCATCATATCATCAAAATGCATCAAATAGCTACAGCAAGTTCTGATATCTTCGTTGAACTATCAAACAACATCAAAGCATGGAACATAGCATGTGTTCTTCACTGGCTTAGAGTCAAACAACATCAAATCATCAAAGCATCAAAGCTGGCTGTGAATCAAACAGGGCAAAGCATGGAGTGACTTACTATAGCAGTCTTGACTGGCTCCGAAAACCCGTGCTTCTTGCTATTATGGGTGGCCTTAAACAAGTCAATCGCAGACAAATCCTCACCCTTACGCTCTTCTTTCTGAAATGTTTTTCAACAAAAATCAAAATGTTATTCAGCAAGAATGAGAAATGTTATTCAATGAGGAACTAAAGGTAAGGTCTCTAGAGAAGAGTTCTCACAGTGGCAAAAATGTGTGATGTGTAGTGCCTGGAACCTGTTCTTTGATTGTACATGACTTTTTGTCGATTCATCTTGTTCGACAAACAGGTTTCCTACAAAAAAGCATACTGTCAGCATGATCTAGCACTAGCATATCATATGCAGAACATAAAACATCAAACAAAGCAGAGACAAACCTTGTGTCTTGGGGTAGACCACATCTCCACCAGATATTTCCATTCACCATCCGTTAGATCAGGCACTGGAGATTTAATGCTGACTTTATTTGCGGCTACGGTATCAAAATACTTCTTCTTGATCTGATGGCGTCTGTTCTTTGAATATTTCTGCAGAATATCTTTGCACGAGGTCTTGATGGTCTCTGAGTCCATGTTCATCTCAAAATTTGCCTACCAAGATAGCAAACAAGGTAGGAACAATATTAGTGATCATGCATAGGTGTAACAGAAAATAGATAGCACATTAACTATGAAAGAAGTAGCTTACATCAACTTTCCCAATGTAGTTCTCCAATAGGCTAGCATTTTTTTGTATAGCTTGAAGTGAGGAAGAACCGGAAGATGGCTTTTTGCAACGAGTCCACACTCAGAAGCAAGCTTTGCTGCCTGCAGAGGCTTCTCTGGATGAATAATCCCTTCGGCAATTTGGATAGGCACCTTGATACCAAGCGACTTGGTGATCCTCTCTAGCCCTTTGCCCTTTCTAAGTCTAGTCTTGGGAGTCATTGCATCTGAAAATGAAACTGAACTCATAAACTAGAATAGAAATTGACAAATGCAGGAATCAACAAAAGCATACATGATCATTCCATTTGGAAAATGCACTAGTAAAAGATAGCATTGCAAAGGTCAACTTGCCTGAGTGAAGCACAAGCTGCTGTTCTTCTTCGTTGATGACAGCGTTCCTGTCAATAGAAGGTGCAACAGGGCTGAGGTCTGTGTGGACAGTGCCTGCTTCATCAATGCAGATGGTTCCTGCTTCATCTAGGCAGACAGTGCCATTTCCATCCATGCTGAGAGTGGTTGCTTCATCCATGGGCGGCAACTCATCTCCCGTTTGCACCGAGGTCTGAGATTCCATGCGCAACATACTTTCCTGATGGTCCGTCGCAGTCGCCATCCTTGCTTTGTGCCTTGTGACTCTATCAAGGGCAGGTTCATCAGGTTCCGGGATCCTCTTTTTTTGTCCTGGAGCTGGGGCCATCACCCTTCTTGGAGGCATTGCAGGAGATGTTTCTGAGCTCTTGTGCTTCTTGCTGACTGTCTTCTTAACACCAGGCCTCTTCGTCCTAGATTCCTTCAGTGCCTCGTATAAATAGCACGGAAAAAGCATTAGATCACAAGAGAAAATATGTGAGCACAAGGAATAACATAGAATAACAGAACCCCAACCCTCCAAGCAAGACAGAGTTTGCACCTTAACAATCTTGTTGACTACAACATCATCCACTTCCTCTCCATCAATAACTTCATCCTCCTTAGGATTGTACTCTGGGTTATCATTGATAACTCCACTACCCTCTTGAACCTCATCACTTCTACCTTCTTGTACACCTTGCACCGATGCCAAGGGACTAGAACATCTGATTGTTCCTCATGATATTTCTAGCCCAAACCTTCTCGTACTCGGTGAGAGGCTCTTCTTTGCATGATAAAGGAAACATAACTATTAGGTGAATGTTTAGAATACATGGACATGCAGCCAAACATATCTTATGAAATTTTATTATCATTTAATCCTAGTTATTCAGGTAAGGAAGACTAACAACACACATGCACAATTAAGCCAGCTTATTCAGATTACAGCAATACATTTCACTTAGCATATTAAGACACAGATTTTATGAAACTGGCCACAAGGAGCAAGTTGCATACCAACGGTTGGCCTCATGCTTGACCTTGTCCTCCTTGCCATGGATGATCTTGATGTGGTTCTTGCAAAATAGAATAAACAACAATCAGATACAACAGGGATAAAGTAAAATGATGCACTTGTATCAATAAAGGAAAGCATTTGGACCATCATGCACATACATGTAATACATGTGAAACAAACTTGATGGATAAACAATACAGTGATCTAGTGTTATTAATTAAGAAAACATGTAAGTGCACCAAACAAGCATGCATGTACACTAGGAGCAAGTAAGAAAAGTGCATAAGTGCTACTAATACAAGCAAGCAAGCAAAGTGCTACTGATAGAAACAAGCAAGCAAAGTGCTACTGATAGAAACAAGCAAGCAATGAAGGAAAATGAAGAGAAGGAAGCAAGTACTATTGATACAAACCCTAATTAATAAGCAAGCAAGTAGATTCTTCTCCAAGTGCTAGTGATACAAGCAAGTAATGCTGATGGAAACCCTAATTAAGCATGTATGCCAGCAAGCAACATGTATGCTAGCAAGCAAGCAACATGAACTAGTGAATTGGTGTCATGTACACATGCTTAGACAGTCTGACAGGAAGCTAGACGAGTATATCATGAGGACCTTCAAAACAACTAGATGTTGCCACTGGTAAAGCATGAAACAACTATACTTGCAGCAGTACAAAAGCAGATGAAAAAACTATACTCAACTATTGATTATGCTGTCTCTACACACCAAAAATGGCTACAGACTAGATGACACAAGTTAAGACATTTTGACAATTAGAATCAACCTTGTATATTACAGCAATCAAAATTATCTAGCACTAATCTAGTATATATTAAAACTAGTCATACTGCCTTAACACACCAGGAATTCCAATACCACAATAAGTACTAAGCATTCCCGTGTTCACTGGAAAGAAGAACACAAGCTTCATGCACATATCATGAAAGAAGAACACTGCTACAAACCCCAGTAGTGCTACTGATAGCAAAGTGCTACAAGCAATCAAGTACATGTTCATACTAACCCAAGTTGCAAGCAAGAAAAGTGCATAATACAAGCAAGCAAGCATGGAAAGTGCTACTGATAGAAACAAGCATAGTGCTACTGACAGTAACAAGCAAACAAGGAAGGAAATTGAAGGGCAACAAACAAGAAAGTACTGTTGATACAAACAAGGAAGCAAGTAGCTTCTTTTCGAAGTGTTGTTGGAAACCTAATTCACCATCTATGCTAGCTGAGTAATTGAACCATACACAAGCAAGTACTGATACAAGCACCATCAACCAGACATCATCCACTTCCTCATCCCCTAAAATCATCCACTTCCCCATCCATCCCCATCCATAAAATCATGAACCCTAAACCATGAAGCGGACCAAACGAACTACCAGGAGGTCCTAACCCTAACCCCATGAACCCTAACCCTGACCCCATGAACCCTAACCCTAACCCCATGAACTAGAGGGAGATCATCCCCACGCAACAATAAACATGAACCCTAACCCCAAGAACCACCAGAGGACCTACCGAACTAGAGGACCTACCAAACCACCAGGAGATCCTAACCCTAGAATATCCTAACCCATGAGGGGGATCTACTAGAGGGGAGATGGATCCACCAGAGGGGAGGTGGATCCACGAGAGGAGGGGAGATGGATCAAGGGGAGAAGTGCCTAGGGGGAGATGATGTTGACGATGCAGCGGTGGTCGTCGTCGATCGCGCCGTCGTCGATGTAGCCGCCGTCGTTGTTGATGTAGTCGATGTGGCCGCCGTCGTCATCGATGTAGTCTGCGGCACGGAGGAGGGGAGGGAGTGGGAGCAGGGCGGCGCGGAGCAGGGAGGTGCGGGGCAGAGCAGAGGAGGGGCGGCGCTAGGGTGGGGAGCGGGGCGGCGCGGAGCAGGGAGGTGGGCAATGGAGGGAGAAGCTAGGGTTCGTCGGGGAGAGGGGAGGGGAATGGGGAAATTTTGGGAGGGGAGGGGAGGGGATCCTGCGTGTTAGTGGGAGAGGGAGTGGTGGGTCCTGCCTGGTAGTGGGAGAGGGAGTGGAGGGAAATTTTGGGAGAGGGAAATTTTGGTGGAGGGAAAATTTTGGTGTGGGAGGGAAATCCTTTTGGGTTTGGGTGTAGAAAAAAATAGGGTTTTTTTGTAAACTTTGTAGAAATCATGGTTAAAATCATACTGAGTAGCTCAAGAAAACACCGGTATTGCAAGTTTAGTATTTTTGCTAGTTGGTAGGCCACATTTGATGATGTGACGCGGAGGTCTCCCATTTTTTTGATTTTTTTTGAATTTTTTACGATGTTTTCAAAAACCGGCCGACTTCGTCGCGACGACCGTCCGTGGCTAGGGTTTGAGCCGTGCAAATCTGTTGTCGATTCTGTGATGGAATGCCTACCTGTGAAGCGAAAAAGCATTTTTAGTGAAAATAACGGGCAAGCTATGGAGGACCCGCAGTTCAAATTCCAGCCGGTTCCAGCTGAATAGGCCGAAGGTGGTCCGAATTGCCGGGAGTAGCTACGAGGGTCAGAAATGCATGGTTTTTGGCGACCGTCTGTAAAATAGGGTCTACTTTGAGATAGACATGGAATGGCGCCGTTTGGGGTGCCCCTCCTTGTAGCCGCTTCACGAAAAACGCATGTCTTTTGCATTCAAAAAATGAAAAACGATTTTTTTTGTTAAACAAGTTGGAACCTCGCTTTGGCAACATTGTTTGCCATCACAAGACGGAGGCATGCGCCCAATTTGGGCATATTATCAGAAACTATTCAACGGATGTGGCCATATCATTGCTAGTTTGCCTTGAAAGCCATGAATCTTCGTTCATGGTAGGTCGTTTTTGAGAACACTTTTTCAAGAAAACGCCGGTATTGCAAGTTTAGTATTTTTGCTAGTTGGTAGACCACATTTGATGATGTAACACGGAGGTCTCCCATTTTTTTGATTTTTTTCGAATTTTTTTCGGTGTTTTCAAAAACTGGCCAATTTCGTCGCGGCGACCGTCCGTGGCTAGGGTTTGAGCCATGCAAATCTATTGTCGATTCTGTGATGGAATGCCTACCTGTGAAGCTAAAAAGCATTTTAATGAAAATAACGGGCAAGCTATGGAGGACCCACAGTTCAAATTCCAGCCGGTTCCAGCTGAATCGGCCGAAGGTGGTCCGAATTGCCGGGAGTAGCTACGAGGGTCGGAAATGCATGCTTTTTGGCGACCATCCGTAAAATAGGGTCTACTTTGAGATAGACATGGAATGGGGCCGTTTGGGGTGCCCCTCCTTGTAGCCGCTTCACGAAAAACGCATGTCTTTTGCATTCAAAAAATGAAAAAATGGTTTTTTTGTTAAAAAAGTTGGAACCTCGCTTTGGCAACATTGTTTGCCATCACAAGACGGGGGCATGCACCCAATTTGGGCATATTATCAGAAACTATTCAACGAATGCGGCCATATCATTGCTAGTTTGGCTTGAAAGCCATGAATCTTCATTTGTGGTAGGTCGTTTTTGAGAACACTTTTTAAAGAAAACGTCGGTATTGTAAGTTTAGTATTTTTGCTAGTTGGTAGGCCACATTTGATGATGTGACGTGGAGGTCTCCCATTTTTTTGATTTTTTTTTGAATTTTTTACGGTGTTTTCTAAAACCAGCCAATTTCGTCGCGGCGACCGTCCGTGGTTAGGGTTTGAGCCGTGCAAATCTGTTGTCGATTCTGTGATGGAATGCCTACCTGTGAAGCTAAAAAGCATTTTTAGTGACAATAACGGGCAAGCTATGGAGGACCCGCAGTTCAAATTCCAGCCGGTTCCAGCTGAATCGACCGAAGGTGGTCCGAATTGCCGAGAGTAGCTACGAGGGTCGGAAATACATGCTTTTTGGCGACCATCCGTAAAATAGGGTCTACTTTGAGATAGACATGGAATGGCGCCGTTTGGGGTGCCCCTCCTTGTAGCCGCTTCACGAAAAACGCATGTCTTTTGCATTCAAAAAATGAAAAACGGTTTTTGAATTTCAGTTTTGCTAAAGCACATCTAGATGTGCCATAAGTATTGCACATCTAAGTCCTATGGCATTGATCTTACGTCGAGATTCGTGTGGATATTTTCCTTTTTCTTTTTTCTTTTCTCTTTATGCTTGATTCACTCACTTAGATGTGCAATAACTAGAGAACATCTAGATGTGCCCTAGACACACCCTTTGAATTTGTACGGTGTTTTCAAAAACCGGCGGATTTAGTCACGGCGGTCGTCCGTGGCTAGGGTTTGAGTCATGTTTTTAGCATTCAAAAAATGAAACTTATATTGTTTCATACATGAGCATGCACAAAAACCTATAATTTTATCTTTCATCCATGAGCATGCATAAAAAATTTCAATTCCCATCAATTACCAAACTGAATATTCATTGTTAAAAACATGACTTGTTTAGATGACACTGTCATACAACATCCATGAGCATGCACAAAATTAAACCTGACATACTTAACATTGACATGTTCATATTACACTAACAAGCTTAAACCTAACATGCTGAACACCTTCTTAACACCTTCACTCCTCCTTCTTCTCCTTCATCAACCTGATGCGCTCAGAGTGGCGAATCCCAACGCGGATGTACTCCTCTACCACAATTGGCATGGTCCTGTCGCCAAGCTGTGGGATTGCAGGCGCCGCCACCATCGCGAGGTCGTAGTCCGCCACCACCATTGCGAGGTCGTCGTCCGCCACCACCATAGCAAGGTCGTCGTCCGCCACCACCATAGCAAGGTCGTCATCCGCCACCAACATAGCAGGGTCGTCGTCAGCCACCACCATAGCATGTTCGTCGTTAGCCAGAATAGGCTGCTCCTCGTCATCCCCGCTTTGCTCCTCATCATCCCCGCTCTGCTCCTCGTCGTCATCCCCGCTCTGCTCCTCGTCATCCCCGCTGCTGCTCCCATTGCCTGGCCAAATGCAACAAAGTGTGAACATGGTGTTGTCATCGTGCAGGTAGAGGAAGCCAAAAGGACAGGAAGAAGAGAGGCAGAGAGCTTACTGGCATCGTCGTCGTGCTGGTAGTACATGCGGCACATGGTGTTGTCGAACATCTTCACGGTGAACATGGCGTCGCCGTCGTAGCGGAAGACAAGGAAGTACCCGAGCTGTAGCTCATGGGCGCGGGCGAAATGCTCCCAGCCGGGCCCTAGGTACATGTGGCCTTCACCATCAAACACCACCAACACTTTCCACAGCCTGTGAAGCCCGCTGTCGGCCTCCCACAGCTTCACTTTTTGGGGCTCACGGCCCACGAGCATCTTTGCAAACTTGTCAGGCAGCCTCTGCAGCGAGGGTCAAGCAGTGGTTAATTGTGGCAATCAAGCACTAGACAGCAGAGTGATGATAAAGAAATGAGTGATGATAAATATACCTGCCTACTGCAAGATTTCTCAATTATGATCTCGAAGAACTCAAAACCTTCCAAGCCAGCCATCTCACTTCTACTCTAAACAAGCAATAGGAAACAAGCAATAGTAAATTAAACAACATGACTGGACAGAAATAGGAAACAAGCAGCATTGTAAATCAAAACAGTAGAATAATTACTACATGTGTTTGCAAGGGCCTCAATTTGGAATACTACTATAAATGGCAATGGCCTCAATTTGCTCCTACTCTATCTTGGCAAAGGGGCAATGAGTAGAAGAAGAATGTAATGTTTCCATACTTGAGCATGTTCAGTTTAAAAGAATATAAATAAGCAATGCACGCATGCATATCAAATGTTGGCATCTACTGCTGCTACTACTCTGCCCATATTCATGCAGGTCACTACACCTGCATATGCATGAATCCCACTGCAGCACAAGACTTGTCAACAAGAATAACCACAACAGCATGTTCAACCACAGAATTCACAGCAACAGAATTCAACAGCATGTTCTGGCAACAGTAACAGCATGTTCACCACAGAATTCAACAGCATAAGAATTTGGTTAATTCAGTTAATTAACCACAGAATTCAATAGCAACAGAACAGCATGTCTACCACACTACCTACCACATCAACAGTTAATTGCTGTCAGGTGACTACCAACAACAACAACATAGTAATCAAACAGCAATTCAACCACACTAGATCCACCAACAGAGCATACTAAATCCACCCAGAACAATATGCCTAAATCCACCAATAGATGCCTAGTATGCATAACAAATCCTAGATTCTCAAACCGTAGAGCAGAAGAGAAAGGAGAGAGGATATGAAGCGGATGGCTTACCGCGGCGGAGTCCGAGAAGAAGTGGTCGCCGGCGGCGTAGGGCAAGCTGCGCGGGAGGCATCGGACCAGCAGAGGCGCCGGGGAGGCGTCGCCATCACCCTAAAAAACATCCTAATCAAACCCTAATCCGGCGGCAAGAACCCTAATCTATCATAACAGTAGATAGGAAGAGGAAGAGGAAGCGGATTCATACCCACGGCGATGGAGAGTCAGCGACGGAGAGAAAGAAGCTGGTGGCGGCGGTGGGAGAGGAAGAAGCCGGTGGCGGCGGAGAGGAGGAGCGGGTCGAGTGGATAGGAGGAGTGGAGAGGGGGAGTGGGGAAAAGACTGGATAGGAGGAGGAGCGGGCCCAATTCTCAGCGAGTTGTTTGATACATTGAAAAGGGTGGGCATAGAGTACAAAACCAACAACCTCTTCCTAGCCCAGTGGTAGAAACCAAGTGAACTAAGCGCACGGTCGTGGGTTCGAGCCCCTGCGCGCGCATATTTTTTGGCCACACGCATATTTTTGGTAGCTTTGGTACAATAGCAAAATGGCCCACTTGTCAGTGAGTGGGTCGAGTGGCCCACTTGCCAGTGAGGTGTGTGCTTGATACTTGACTAGTTTGATATAGTCAAAAGGGTTGGCATAGAGTACAAAACCAACAGCCTCTTCCTAGCCCAGTGGTAGAAACATAGTGAAACAAGCGTATGGTCGTGGGTTCGAGTCCCCGCTGGCGCATATCTTTTTGCTCACAATGAAATGGGTTCAGTTGAAGCAAAATTCAGTTAAAATAGCGCAAAATTTAGTTAAAATTCAGTTGTAGCAAAACCATACATCATCCACTTTAGTTCAAAAAACTACTACATGATCACAAAAACTACTAGACAACATTATGTATGATCACCAAAACTTGAACTAAATGATCACCAATATCTAAATGATCATTTTGCAATATTTTGCATTACAGGACAACATTTTGACAACATTCTGAGCACAGCTTCATTTTCCATCAGCTCCATGCTATAAGACCACACCACTACAGTCATCAGGATCACACCACTACAGCCATCAGGATCTTCAAGCATTTTGGTACCTAGAGATAATTGTAGTACATCAGGATCACCATGCATATGCACAAGAAGGAAAACTACAAAGAGTTAAAAGGATCACCAAGGAGACCAAATTTACCTTCATGTCCATTCGCTACTCATCATCGTCGATACGAAAACAAGGAACTCTATGCCCACTCCTGTTTTCCTCATCATCACTACAATATTGCAGCATAGTATGATCAGTCCGGTTTTCCTCATCCTCTCTTTCATGTCCATCAAAATGCTAAGGACAAAGGATTGGCTCAAGCTCAAAAGCTCAAGACTCTTCATTTTATATTTTAGTGATCCAAGATCACATTGAGTCTTTAGGAAAAGCCAATACTATCAAGGAGGGATGATGTGTTGCTTAATGAGCCTCTTGCTTCATGTGCTTAGTGATATGCTCCAAAAACCCTCAACTACTTTCCCATATCCACATTTGACCTAAACCCTAAGACAAACTCGGTCATACCTATTCTATCTATCCGGCGCCACCGAGTTTCATATGTCATAAGCCACTGCCAAACCCTAGCAATTCGGTTCTACCGATAGGGATCTCGGTCTCACCAATGGGATTGCAAACTCTCTATTTCCCTTTCGTAACTTTTCGGTCTCACCGAAAGAGCGGATCGGTCCCACCGAGATTGCAATGTAAACTCTCTGTTTCCCTTTTGTAACTTTTCGGTCTCACTAAAAGAGCAAATCGGTCCCATCGAGTTTGCCTGAACAACTCTCTGGTTAGCTAATTACCAAAATCGGTCTCACCGATTTTGTGTAATCGGTCTCACCGAGATTACGTTATGCCCAAACCCTAACCATATCGGTCCTACCGAGTTGCATGTTAGTCCCACCGAAAATCTCTAACAGTCACTAGGTTTACCTTTTCGGTCCGACCGAGTTTGTTGATTCGGTCCCACCGAGATTGGTAAATTGTATGTAACAGTTGGATTTTGTGTGGAGGCAATATATACCCCTCCACCTCCTCTTCATTCGTGGAGAGAGCCATCATAACACATATACACTTCCAAGTCATATGTTCTGATAGAGAATCACCTACTCATGTGTTGAGACCAAGATATTCCATTCCTACCATATGAATCTTGATCTCTAGCCTTCCCCAAGTTGCTTTCCACTCAAACCTTCTTTCCACCAGATCCAAATCCTATGAGAGAGAGTTGAGTGTTGGGGAGACTATCATTTGAAGCACAAGAGCAAGGAGTTCATCATCAACACACCATTTGTTACTTCTTGGAGAGTGGTGTCTCCTAGATTGGCTAGGTGTCACTTGGGAGCCTCCGACAAGATTGTGGAGTTGAACCAAGGAGTTTGTAAGGGCAAGGAGATCGCCTACTTCGTGAAGATCTACCGCTAGTGAGGCAAGTCCTTCATGGGCGATGGCCATGGTGGGATAGACAAGGTTGCTACTTCGTGGACCCTTCGTGGGTGGAGCCCTCCGTGGACTCGCGCAACCGTTACCCTTCGTGGGTTGAAGTCTCCATCAACGTGGATGTAGGATAGCACCACCTATCCGAACCATGGGAAAACATCCGTGTCTCCAATTGCGTTTGAAATCTCCAAATCCTTCCCTTTACATTCTTGCAAGTTGCATGCTTTACTTTCCGCTGCTAATATACTCTTTGCATGCTTGCTTGAATTGTGTGATGATTGCTTGACTTGTCCTAAATTAGCTAAAATCTGCCAAGAACAAAAATTGGGAAAAGGTTAAGTTTTTTATTTGGTCAAGTAGTCTAATCACCCCCCCCCCCCCCGCCTCTAGACTTACTGTTGATCCCACAAGTGGTATCAGAGCCTTGGTCTCCATTTGCTTTGATTTCCATAGCTTTTGGTCGTCATAGCCTTGGTTTCACAACCTACGAGAGTATAGCGTCTAGCGAGGGAAATTATCACCGTAGAGGTCCTTACTTTGATGGTACTAATTTTGCTAGTTGGAAGCATAAAATGAAAATGCATATTCTTGGACATAACCCCGCCGTTTGGGCTATTGTGTGTGTTGGTTTGCAAGGTGACTTCTTTGATGGGAGAGAACCAAACCGTGAAGCTACCGCGGATGAGTTTAAGATGTCGCAATACAATGCTCAAGCTTGTGATATTCTCTTCAACGGATTGTGCCCCGAAGAATTCAACAAAATCAGCCGTCTTGAGAATGCAAAGGAAATTTGGGACACTTTGATTGATATGCACGAAGGTACCGACTCCGTCAAGGAATCCAAGTTGGATGTGCTTCAAAGTCAACTTGACAAGTTCAAAATGAAGGATGGTGAAGGTGTCGCTGAAATGTACTCTAGGCTTGCTCTCATCACAAATGAAATTGCCGGCTTAGAAAGTGAAGAGATGACCGATAGATTCATCATCAAGAAGATTCTAAGAGCCTTGGATGGAAAATATGATACCGTGTGCACATTGATCCAAATGATGCCCGATTACAAAGATCTGAAGCCAACGGAGGTGATTGGAAGAATTGTTGCTCATGAGATGTCACTTAAGGATAAAGAGGAACTTCACAACAAATCAAGTGGTGCCTACAAAGCCTCATGTGAAGCCCCTACATCATCAAGTGAGAAACAAAACTTCAATGAAGAATTGAGCTTAATGGTGAAGAACTTCAACAAGTTCTACAAGAGTAGAAACAAAGATAGAAGCTCCAAGTCAAGGTCCTACAATAACAAAAGATCTTCTAGTCGAGAGCGAAACTGCTACAATTGTGGAAGACCCGGACACTATTCCAATGAGTGTACGGCTCCCTACAAGATAAGAGAAGACTCTCCAAATAGAAGAAGCAAAGAATCACCACCAAGAGAGAGGAGTAGAGATGATCGTTATGAACGAAGATACTCACGGAGAAGCAAGGATTCGGAAAGGAAGGAAAAATCATCAAGGAGCTACACAAAACGAAGACATCAAGCTCATGTTGGTGAATGGGTATCCGGCTCCGACTCCGACAGCCACTCCGAGAGAAGTTATCACTCCGACTCTGAATATACTCAAGATGAAGGTGTTGCCGGTCTAGCACTCGTGTCAACCAACTCCTCCGACATATTTGACTCACCAAATGAAGGAATTGGAAGATGCTTCATGGCCAAAGGTCCTAAGGTAACACACCCCGAGTATGTTGATTTTAATAGTGATGAAGATGACTTGTTAGGTGATGATGATTTGCTTATTGACAACTCTAGTGATGAGTACTATAATGAAACGTCAATTAATCATGCTAATCAAGATAAAACGAGTGACAATGATAAGGAGAAGGTTGAGGCTCTAACTAAAGAACTAAACACTCTTAAGTTAGCTCATGAAACTATCTTCGAAGATCATCGAGGACTTTTAAGAGCTCATGAGAAGTTACGCTTTGAAAAGCTCAATCTTGAGCAAGAGCATGAGTTTTTAAAAGCAATCAATGATGATCTCCGCAAGAAAAGTTCTTCTTACATTGCCAAGTGTTTACTCTTATCCACTTACATGCCTCAAGTCAAGTCTAGTAACAAGAACAAGAAAGATTCTTCCTCTAGTAGTAACAATGATCATGCTAAATCAAATATTGTTGCTTCTAGTAGTTCTCTTGATTCCACTAATGATTCTCTTAGCCAAGTTACACTTGAGCAAGAAAATAGCTTATTGAAGGGAATTATAGAGAAAGGAGTGTACAAAAGCCTTGCCGGGAGTAAGCAATTCGAGGAAATTATGTGCAAGCAAGGAATGCACCGGAAGAATCAAGGTGTTGGTTTTGAACGAAAGTTCAATGCCAATGGAGTTGAGTGGGAAGAAGATCAATACCCCAAGACAAAGTTTGTTTCTCAACAAGAGAAGTATGATACTTCCTTCAAGGGAACACAAGCTCAAGATGATCTTCCACCACAAGGCTACAAGCAAAAAGGCAACGACAAGCTTCAAGAGGAAATTGATGCATTTGAAGAAGCTCCTAAGACCTTAGTCAAGTGGATTCCCAAGACCATGTCAAGTTCCACTTCATCAAGTACGACTACAACTCCAAGGATTCCCATCAAGATGGTGTGGATCCAAAAGAAGAAGAACTAGAGAGTTCTTGAGGGTGACTCCGCCAACATACTTCACTCTTATCATTTTGGCAAGAACAAGTGCAATCAACTTCCACATCTTGCACTAGTTCAAGGAGTCACAAACCCTCTTGTTGGTAAGACAAGGGACAAGGTAACCTAAAAGCTTTCATGGACATCATCTTGTGTGTGCATCACTCTATGTCTATGGATATCCTTGTTTGTTCCTTGTGGGACTAACCCATGTAGGTATTGAAAGTGCAATTCACTCAAATGGATAGCTCCAAGTGATCTACATCAACATTGAGCATCCACATCTTCAACGTCTACATGAAGTCATCATCGACAAAACCCAAGGTTAGTTCATCCCTCTTAGGGGGGATATCACATCTAGGGGGAGCTTTACTCTGAGACTTGAGCTAAAGCAACTCTAAAGATGTGAACACAACAATGCTTTATGTAAAAGTGGTAACCCCACTTGAGCTTAAACGATGAGTATGACCTATGATCAAGTGTTCTCACTTGACTCCTAAGTCAATATACTCATATATAGATGACCTAGTCATCGCAAATTTCTTGATAGATGCTAGAATTGGTTGTGCATGCTTTGTCACATATTTTATTTGCCATCTTATTGTGTGAGCATGTTGGTTGCATATTTTACTCATTTGAGGACATCCACTTGTTGTTTTGATTGTTTGGTTTTATTTCCTTTTGCCAAGTGGATGGACAAGAATGCCTAAGAACCTCCTCTAGCTATCTATGCTTTTCTCGTCTCATACTCTATTCATGCTACATCACAAAATTTGATCAAGTCAGATTCGAACCACTCTGTGTGAGGAGCGCTTGGAGTCCCCGATTCGTCATAGACTTAAACTTACAAAAGCTCTTTGTGATTCTCGGTCTGACCTATATCCTACTTTCGGTCCTACCGAGATCATTAAGTTGATCTAGGTTTTCTATCTCGGTGCAACCGATTTGAAACATTCGGTCACAACGAGTTGCAACAACTGTATATAGTTTTGCATCTCGGTGCCACCGAGTTGTTCCACTCGGTCACACCGACAGGGTCGGGCTATATATAGTCACGGGCAAAAATTTGGAAATTTCTCCGAACCCCTTCGCCCGCGCGATAGCCTGCTCTGCCAACGTGGTCTCCGAATCATCTCCTCGCCGCCAGCCGCCTCCAGTCGCTGGTCTCTGTCGCCGTCAACGGGAATCAACCCCGCCGTTGCCGCCGTTGCGAGTCTCCGCCGACTAGGGTATGGACTCAATCTTTGTGCTATTCTTCAATCCAATTCTTATAACATTGTGATCATCATGATTCTTGCCATGTTTGAAACACTTCTATCCAGTCAATGAACTCGTAGATTAGGTTTAATTCAAAAAATTTAGGGTTAGGTTTCCGCCGAAACCATCTCGGACCCACCGAGTTGAAAAACTCGGTCCCACCGATTTGGCTTATGCCATTGCACAAGTGAGACTCGGTCTGACCGAGAATTACTTATCGGTGTGACCGATTTTGGAACTTTGTGAAACCCCAGCAGTCTCGGTGCCACCGAACTGTGACTCGGTCTGACCGAGTTCACTAGTTCAGGTGCCAAAACTGCTTCGGTATCACCGAGTTTAAAAATCGGTAGATCCGAGATGATTTCAGTGGGAAACTAAAACTAAGTTTTTGAATTAATATTTTGCAAAAATGTCTGCATTTTGTGATGCCCATCCACTCTATGTCATCTATAACCTATTCACAGGGTCAGCAGTCAGAGTTTGCAACATGTCTGATCAGAGTGATAGTCAGAACCTGTCAGAGCAGCAAGTGCAGATGAGTGAGGGCACCAGTCCCTCAAGTTCCTCAGATAATGGCAGCAGAAGTACTCCTAGCAACCTGCCAAAGGCTGCCACAAGACAGAGAAAGAAGAGAACCTCAGAATCAGAGGATGAGGACTATGTGGCAGAAGAGGAAGCAACTTCAAAGAGAGTAGTGCTTGAGAAGGAACATGGCCCAGCTCAAGGCACAAAGCCAGGGTTCAAGATCAAAAGGCCAGCAGGCAGGCAGCCAATGTCAAAGGCTAGAGCTTCAACTGAGAAGCCCACTCCCATAGAGCCAGTTGCAGCTGAAGGCAAGAAAAGAAAGGAAAGGGTCAAGAAGACCGTAGCCAGAGTGCTTGGAAAGGCTTCCATCATGGAAGATGAGGAGGAAGAAGAAGAAGAGGTAGCTGCACCAGCACCAAAGGCACCCAAGCTGATGGGTGATGCCACAAGATCAGGGGCAGCTGCTTACAAGGCCAAGCCAGCTCCAAAGCCAAAGCCAAAGAGGAATACAAGAAGCATCCCAGCTGCTGAGAAGAACAAGGCCCAGTGCCTGACACCACAGAATAAGATGAAGAGCAAGTTCTTAGAAAACTCAAGCCCAAGATCCCAGACCACAACGATGCTCATCCTGTGGCTGAGGACATGAAGCTCAGGAGAGATTCAGGGCTCCGAAAGTGGAGAGAAGCAGATCTGTATGCTTCAAGAAGGAGGACTGCTGTGAACTACAGATTTCACACCAAGGAACAGCAGGACTTCTATGAGACAGTGCTGCTAGATAAGAAGCCAATTGTATGTGTTATGAGATGGGTTGATTGGCAATACATCAAGGACAACGAAGAGTACTACCCCAGAGTGCAGGACAACTTCAAGGCATGTGGAGTAGAAGACTTTGTTGGGCAGAAGCTCACAAAGTGGAATGAGGAACTCATCATGCAGTTCTACTCCACCGCACATTTTTATTCAGATGGGAGAATTGTTTGGATGTCTGAGGGTACGAGGTACCAGTCTACAGTTGCTGAATGGGCTCAGCTGATCAATGCCCCACAAGAGTGTCGGAGTAATGGGACACGGATACCCCAAAGAAGGCAAGATGATATTTCAAGACATCGGGGCTAGCAAAGCCCCTCAGTCCGACTACCGACTACCGACTACACCAACCTGCCGGCTGCCGACTACGCCAACCAGCCGGCTACCGACTGCACCAACCAGCTGGCTGTCGACTACAGCCTGACCCGACACCGACAAGACACCGACGGGGCGACCGTACCGCGACGTCATCTACAATGTACCGTGTCCCCTGGGTACTGATTTATAAAGTACCCCAGGGGACAAGCATGACATGCACCATGCCACTAGCTATGCCTACATAGATTGGCTTGTAAGCTACCCAAGGTAGCTTACAACCAAAGCCACTACATAGCTTGGTTTGTAAGCTACCCAAGGTAGCTTACAACCAACGCCACCACCATTTAGCTTAGGTAGCAAGCTAGCTCCCACTATATATATACCACACATCCATCCATCCAAGAGGATGGACTCACACTCACACACACGCATGAGTACACACACTCATTCGGCCACACATGGCCAGGCACATATGCCACACTAGTATGCTAGCTCATTGCTACTACTCTCAGTCCAATACAGCTCCAGGAGCAACTCTGTACCAGATATACCAGATATACTCAGACATGCAGGAGTAGGGGTATTATCTCTCCGGAGAGCCCCGAACCTGGGTAAACCACCGCGTGCTACTCGCATACCCGCTCCCGGGCCTATCAGCAGCAGTCCTACCCACACACTAAGCCCTTGTGGCATCTGTCGACTTGCAAGCCCCCCGTGAGAAATACCACGACAGTTGGCACCCACCGTGGGGGCGGTACTACTGCTACGCTACCACGCTGCTGCTGGTTTCGCTGTCCGGGCGGGACCCTTTTTTCTTCATCGCCTCCGCCGCAGCGTCGTGCCGTCTCTCCGGTAGCGCTCAGGGGCTCGACATCGACCCGCCCCCGGAGCGGCCGCGAGGGGCGGCGTGTCCTCGCCATCGGCCTTGCCTTCTTCACCACCACCGCAACGCCGACCGTCCGTCCGCGCGCGTGCCGCGCGCGGGGCCTCCCCTCGGTCGGCCGTGTCCGTCCACGCGACGCTCGCGTTTGCATTCCTCCACGTTGCGCCTTGCTCCGGCCGACACGCGCGTTCATTCCTCCACATATCATTTATGCAAGCTAGCTAGCTGCTAAGTCAAACAGTGAACCATGGCCATACACTCCCCATACACAAGCGAGATATTGAGCATGCATTACCCGTGTACTGGTCAGACAGTGGCCATACGGTCCCTGCGCTCCACCGCATGCGGCAGTCATCGTACTCACTACGTTGGCACTGCTCCTCGCCGCTCGTTGCTCTAGCCACACCGCAGGCCGACTCCGCCGCACTGCGCTGGTTCCTTGCGCCCACAACAGCATCCATCTCCATCTCCGGCTCCGCACCCCTCCTCCTCGCCTGCGCCGCTGCTGTTCGCCGCGTCCGCTGCCGCACCTCGCTGTGCCAAGCCGGCCGTCCACGCTGGTATCCTCCTACGCTCGCGTGCGTCGCATCGCCGCTCCGGCCGCGCGTCCGCAGGCCTTGCGCCGGCCACGCCTGGCTCCGGCTCTCCGTGACCCAACCATTCCGCTCTGCCTCAGCTCGTGGTGCTGCTCCATCCCCTCCGCCGCGTCACGCGTCGAGCGCCTCTTCCGGCGAGCTGTGGTTCCTCCCGCGCCGGCCTCCCATGGGGCCGCGCCTGCCATGCGCCGCCCGCCGTCTCCGACTGCTCCATGCGCCCGTTCCCGGTCCCCCGCGGCCGGCGTCGTCTCCCGCGCGCGCACTTCTCCACCAGCAGCGGCCGCGGGCCGTGCCGCGTGCCCCCTCCGCCTGCTTGTCGTAGCCGTGCGCCTCGGCTCCCGCGCAGCCCGGCCACTGTCGCGACAGTCGCCGGCTCCGGCTCCTCGCCACCCGGCTGCACCCGCGTTCGGCCTTCGGCCCAACCCGGCCGTGGCTCCTCCCGCCACCCGGCGTCCGGCCTCCCAGGTCGCCCCCGCCGATCGCGCCCACGATCCATCTCGCCGGCCCGATGCCCCGCCTCCACTCGAACCGCGGGCCTCCCGTCGCCCGTGCCGGCTGCCAGCTCCGCCCGGCTTCCTGCCGCCTGTGCCGACTCCGGCTCCGACCCGGTCGGCTCTCGTCCGCCAGCTCCACAACCTCCGATCCGGCTCCGCCTCCCGCGCACGCGCCGGGCCGGCTCACCACTCGGCGACCCCGCCGGCTGGCCGCGGGCCTCCTCCAATCCGCGCCGGCTTACGACCCCACCTGCTCCCTTGCCCCGTCGCCTGCCCGGCCTGCCGGCTACACCCACCCCCCCGGCCGGCCTGGCTGGCTCTCGCTGTTCTCCTCTATGGCGCCCCGGCTCCCCAGACGGCCGGCTCCGCCCACACCCCGGACGGGCCCGCCGCCTGCCGTCTTCGGCCGTAAACCGGACGGCCGGCTCGCCGCTCCAGCCGTCCTCCACGTGCCCGGCCGGCCCCCGCGCGCCCGGCTGGCTCGGCCGCCGCCCGGCCACTCCCCCACCCGGCTCGCCTGGATCTCCGGCGCCGCCCCGCGCCTGCCCGAGTCTGGCTGCGCCCGCCCTTGGCCGGCCCCGGGTCACCGCTCATGCCCCGCACCGCGGCTGCCCAGCCGCTCAGAGACTCAGCTGGAAGGAAGAAGGAGTAGGGGCCGGCTGGGGAGAAAGTCAAAGGGCTGACTGCCCATGACTGAAAAAAAGAGAGTGTGTGCAGCTGACTGCCCAGGGCCGGGTGAAGAAAGGCCGGGTGCCCACGGCCGACTGCATGTCGCCGGCATTGCTGAAAAAAAAGGAGCAGCTTATACGTCCGCCTGCTATACGAGAAGAAATGAAAAAACGTCCGTCTATCCGTCTGCCTGCTTCGCCACTCGGATGGCTAGACGTGACCCGGCCTGCTTGCCTGCTTCAACATCTTGCCGGCAAGAGCGCCGGCACTGCTGCCCGTTCACCTCGACGCCTAGCCGGTCGAGCCTAGGCCCGAATCTCGGGGGCTACACCCAGCGGGTGCGCTGACGCGCCCCCGTGAAGAAGAAGACAAAGTAGTTGCCGGAAGATCCGGCCCGACTGCTCAGCAGTCGGCCCGAATCTCGGGGGCTACACCCAGCGGGTGCGCTGACGCGCCCCCCGCGAAGAAGAAGACAAAGTAGTTACCGGAAGATCCGGCCCGACTGCTCAGCAGTCGGCCCGAATCTCGGGGGCTACACCCAGCGGGTGCGCTGACGCACCCCCGCGAAGAAGAAGACAAAGTACTTGCCGGAAGATCCAGCCCGACTGCTCAGCAGTCGGCCCGAGTCTCGGGGGCTACACCCAGCGGGTGAGCTGACGCGCCCCCGCGAAGATTGCAGACAAGAGAAGTATTTTGTCCAGCTCTGAACAGCCGGCAGAAGAGATAAAGAAGAATAAAGGGCGTTGCAAGACGCCTCGCCGCCTGGCCGGTCGAGCCTGACCAGCCAGGACCCCCTTTGAGCACCCGGGGGCTCGAGGGCTACACCCAGCAGGTGCGCCGGCGCGCTCCGCGAGCGCCGAGTCGCGCCGGCTGTCTTCGACGACCGCGACTACACAAAAATCAATGTGAGCTCCTCGCTCGCATATTTTTTGCACCACACAAGCATGGATAACTACGAGCAATGCTCGGGGGCTGTCTCCGCATTTTATTACAGTAGCATCACTGTTCGCCCCGGCGCCAGCCAGAGTTGGCCCGGGGGATGGCCGCTTGGCCTAAGACGTTAGTTCCCGTAGACGGCTTAGTACCGTGCATGGTACCAAAGGCCCACTCTTAGTCACAGACCGCAGAGCGGCTGTTCGACTAGCAAGAGTGAACGCTGGAGGCCACCCACGAGAAAAACGTCCGGGAAGAAAAATGGTTCGGGCGACCCGGTCATTTCTTTTATGAGTATCTACTCGGTTGAATCTGCTCCTAGACTCTGAGTACTGTACACTCCACTTCGCGGCCCACTCTCAGCCACAGACCGCAGAGCGGCTGGCTGGCAGGCAAGAGCACAAGCCAAAAAGTGGAGGGAACACGAAAATGATTGAAGGGGGCTCGGACGAAACCGAGTCGGCACCCTCCGCATAAACCTTGCAATACTAAAAGCAAGAATATGATATATTTGCATGGACTAACCTTGTCCTTCTTTATGATCATTTCCATGAGCATTTGCCAAAAAACCTCCGCCCAACTTTGCCAAGTTGCCCGGAGGCTTGGGGGCTACTGTTGGAGTAATGGGACACGGATACCCCAAAGACGACAAGATGATATTTCAAGACATCGGGGCTAGCAAAGCCCCTCAGTCCGACTACCGACTACCGAGTACACCAACCTGTCGGCTGCCGACTACGCCAACCAGCCGGCTGCCGACTGCACCAACCAGCCGGCTGTCGACTGCAGCCTGACCCGACACCGACAAGACACCGACGGGGCGACCATACCGCGACGTCATCTTCAATGTACCGTGTCCCCTGGGTACTGATTTATAAAGTACCCCAGGGGACAAGCATGACATGCACCATGCCACTAGCTATGCCTACATAGCTTGGCTTGTAAGCTACCCAAGGTAGCTTACAACCAAAGCCACTACATAGCTTGGTTTGTAAGCTACCCAAGGTAGCTTACAACCAACGCCACCACCATTTAGCTTAGGTAGCAAGCTAGCTCCCACTATATATATACCACACATCCATCCATCCAAGAGGATGGACTCACACTCACACACACGCATGAGTACACACACTCATTCGGCCACACATGGCCAGGCACATATGCCACACTAGTATGCTAGCTCATTGCTACTCCTCTCAGTCCAATACAGCTCCAGGAGCAACTCTGTACCAGATATACCAGATATACTCAGACATGCAGGAGTAGGGTTATTATCTCTCCGGAGAGCCCCGAACCTGGGTAAACCACCGCGTGCTACTCGCATACCCGCTCCCGGGCCTATCAGCAGCAGTCCTACCCACACACTAAGCCCTTGTGGCATCTGTCGACTCGCAAGCCCCCCGTGAGAAATACCACGACAAAGAGCATGAGGTTGACTTGGATATCTATGCCAAGAAGAAGATGGACCACAACTCAATGTCAAACATGTACAAGGAGATTCCAAATGAAGCACTTGACACTTTCAAGTTTGGCTCCGTACACTATCTTCTGTCAGGGCTGCCAACCATCAATTGGATACTGAGGCACACCTTGTTGCCCAAGTCAGGTGATCACAAGATGATCAGAGGCCATGCGATCAATTTGCTACATATCTTTGATGTGCCACAGAAGTTCAAGGTGATGAGCCTCATGGTAGAGACCATCAAGAGGACTGCAGCAGACTAGAAGACGAGCTGTGGGTATGCCCCACAAATTCAGGAGCTCATTAACTCCAAGATGGGCACGGGCATATACTTATTGGACAAGGAACACCTACCCATCCGTCAAGAATTTGAAGATAATCAAGTTGTCATGACTGAGAATGAACCATCGTCTACCCAAGCACAAGCCAAGAAGGAGAAGGCAAGGAAGGAGAAAGCTGCCAAGATGCCAACTCAAGAGGAGGCATCTGAATATTTCTTGAAAACCAAACAAGAGCAGCTTGGTTACCTGATTGCATCCACCCTCCGGATTGAGAAAGGATTAGCCACCCTAACTCAGAACCAGGCAAGCCTAGAGAGGATCGTAGAACGAAGGTTCTATGACTTGGATATCAAGGTGACAGAGATTCAGACTGCAGTGGAGCAGCTCCAAGATGACATGCAGGAGAGGAAAGGGAAGACAACCACTGATGCCTTTGCCAGAGTGCCACGAGCTCCGAGGTCGTCTGCAGTGCCAGTTCCTGACACAAGAGCAGCCGCCTCAGCTCCAGCCGTTGCACCAGCCCAACCTACTCCAGCATCTACTTCAGCTCCAACTCCAGCGTCTACTTCAGCGTCTACGGAAGCCTTCGTCCTTGGAGTGATCCGGACTCCACCACCTCTTGAAGATCAAGCCTGAGTGTCGCTTTAGCACTATGCATTTTCTAGGAGCTTTTTGGTAACTTGTTGCCAAAGGGGGAGAAAATGTATAGATCATAGGCTTCGAGAGAGAGAGTGTTGCTTTTCTCTCTTGCTTTATTTGGTGGTTTTTCGAACTTTGTTTGCTTTTGAGTGCTTGAGTACTATGCTACTATGTCATTATCTGTGAGACATTGATGATCATGTGTTTGATCATAAGCTACACTTAATGCTTGCTTAATGCTATTATCCTATCTATCTTATGTGATCATTCACTATTCTTGGTGATGGGTGCATGTATTTCATTCTTATCATTTTAAGCGCTCCACCAAGATGTATGTGACATGGAAGAGTAACCCATAACTCTAACTCTTTGTGCATTTGCAGTCCAAAGCAAATCTTAAATATGCACAAATTTAGGGGGAGCTCTTACTTATCACATACTTCTCAAAGCGACGATATATTTCATGCCTATTATTATTTGTCGAAGCTTTGATCTATATGTTGTCATCAATTACCAAAAAGGGGGAGATTGAAAGTCCAACTATCCCTAGGTGGTTTTGGTAATTCATAACAACATATAGCTCATTGAGCTAATGCTATTCCAAGATGATTATTTCAGGAAAGCTCAATGATTGGCATGGCATGGATGTGAAAGTGGAACCCTCAAAATGCTAAGGGCAAAGGATTGGCTCAAGCTCAAAAGCTCAAGACTCTTCATTTTATATTTTAGTGATCCAAGATCACATTGAGTCTTTAGGAAAAGCCAATACTCTCAAGGAGGGATGAGGTGTTGCTTAATGAGCCTCTTGCTTCATGTGCTTAGTGATATGCTCCAAAAACCCTCAACTACTTTCGCATATCCACATTTGACCTAAACCCTAAGCCAAACTCGGTCCTACCGATTCTATCTATCCGGCGCCACCGAGTTTCATATGTCATAAGCCACTGCCAAACCCTAGCAATTCGGTTCTACCGATAGGGATCTCGGTCTCACCGAGATGGGATTGCAAACTCTTTGTTTCCCTTTCGTAACTTTTCGGTCTCACCGAAAGAGCGGATCGGTCCCACCGAGATTGCAATGTAAACTCTGTGTTTCCCTTTTGTAACTTTTCGGTCTCACCGAAAGAGCAAATCGGTCCCACCGAGTTTGCCTGAACAACTCTCTGGTTAGCTAATTACCAAAATCGGTCTCACCGAGTTTGTGTAATCGGTCTCGCCGAGATTACGTTATGCCCAAACCCTAACCATATCGGTCCTACCGAGTAGCATGTCAGTCCCACCAAAAATCTCTAACGGTCACTAGGTTTACCTTTTCGGTCCGACCGAGTTTGTTGATTCGGTCCCACCGAGATTGGTAAATTGTATGTAATGGTTGGATTTTGTGTGGAGGCTATATATACCCCTCCACCTCCTCTTCATTCGTGGAGAGAGCCATTAGAACACATATACACTTCCAACTCATATGTTCTGAGAGAGAATCACCTACTCATGTGTTGAGACCAAGATATTCCATTCCTAACATATGAATTTTGATCTCTAGCCTTCCCCAAGTTGCTTTCCACTCAAACCTTCTTTCCACCAGATCCAAATCCTATGAGAGAGAGTTGAGTGTTGGGGAGACTATCATTTGAAGCACAAGAGCAATGATTTCATCATCAACACAACATTTGTTACTTCTTGGAGAGTGGTGTCTCCTAGATTGGCTAGGTGTCACTTGGGAGCCTCCGACAAGATTGTGGAGTTGAACCAAGGAGTTTGTAAGGGCAAGGAGATCGCCCACTTCGTGAAGATCTACCACTAGTGAGGCAAGTCCTTCGTGGGCGATGGCCATGGTGGGATAGACAAGGTTGCTACTTCGTGGACCCTTCGTGGGTGGAGCCCTCCGTGGACTCGCGCAACCGTTACCCTTCGTGGGTTGAAGTCTCCATCAACGTGGATGTAGGATAGCACCACCTATCCGAACCACGGGAAAACATCCGTGTCTCCAATTGTGTTTGAAATCTCCAAACCCTTCCCTTTACATTCTTGCAAGTTGCATGCTTTACTTTCCGCTGCTAATATACTCTTTGCATGCTTGCTTGAATTGTGTGATGATTGCTTGACTTGTCCTAAATTAGCTAAAATCTGCCAAGAACTAAAATTGGGAACAGGTTAAGTTTTTTATTTGGTTAAGTAGTCCCCGCGACTGCCCCCACTCCCGTTCCGGCTCCCATCGCGCCGACTGAGCCAGCGCCCATCCCCATGGCATTGATGGGCTGGGAGCCGCACATTGTCGCTGAGCTTGATGCCACGGGGTTCCACAAGGTCCCCGCCGACATTCACGCGCCCGTGCACCTACCAGCATATGCCTCTGCGCGTGCACTGACGTGCGCGCCCGTGCCCGGGCACATGAGTGTCTCCATTGTGCCATTGCCAGCGCCTGTCGCCGCGCGGGTGGCAGTGCCCCCCTCAGTGGCATAAATAGCCACCATCGACCGCTTCCTTGGACCAACGCCAGTCGCCTCCTCCCAACAATTGACTCGCTCCTGGAGACCGAAGTCCAAAACATTGTGGCCTTCCTTGAAGCTAGGGCCAACGTCCAGGAGTATGCCAACAACGGTGCAAGACGCCGCCATCGCCGTCGGTCAATGGCCCGAGGACACACACAGCACGGCAGAGGAGCCGCTTCCCACCGCAAGACGCCCCCGCCGCTAATCTAAATTTGCCATGAAAAACATTCGGATTGCCATGCTTAAAATCCGACCGTTTATCATTTCCGTTTATTTTAGATCGATCGTCGTATGAATGTAAGGTCAGAGTCAGGCTGAATGAAATCTATGGTTTGATTTATTGAATGTTCCGCTAGAGCCGTATCAAATTAAATATGAAACGTCGTCAAGCCACCTGTATTCCTTCTCATCCAACGACCTAGACTGCTTCAATGTCAAGCACTCAACACGTTTAGCGTGCAGTTAATTTCATGGCAAAATAGTGCTAATCACATAATAACACGCAAATAATATCCTACTTAATATCTGCATGCACTTAATATACTTCCAAATTAACGTGCATTGCACGTACACATTGACTAGTACTACTAGTACGTGAAACTTGTGCCGTAACTTGTGAATGCGTCCAGATATGGTCAACGGCAACATCGCCCGCGAGTTCTTTGTGTTTTCTCGTGCGTCTGAACGCACAAGGGGAGGAAAATAGTACTACGTGCTAACGAGCCGGTCCCACTAATGTACTAAAAATAATATTACATGTTATCCATTAAATAGGATGTGGTAATATAAAAACATTATATGAACAAAGGGGGGTACAACAAACATTGATGTTCTACGTATGTTGCGTATTGACGTGCGGCTTGAAGGCCCTAATCGCATGTTCGAGCCTCATCCTTTATTTTTTAATTTGTATATGCGTCCAAATTTGTTTCATGATAGGTGGGCCCCTCAGAGTGTAGTTTGTAGCATTTTAATTTGTGGGTCGAAATTTGTTCCATTCCAGGTGGACTATTGGTGTGTAGTTTTGTAGCTTATTTGTAATAATTAAAGAGAACAACAGAATTTTTTGCAATAATACCATTGTGCGATGTTGAAAGGCGAGAAAGGACGTGCGAGAGAGCGATGACCAAGCCAGAGGGAAATAAATTGGGGGAGGTGCGGGGGTTGCAACGGTGTTCGCAGTGGTTGTGGGCCGAATGCTACGAAAATACAATCTAAACCCACCAGAATAATTACCTACACAAATTAATCCAAGGTTGGAGTCCCCCTCGCAACGTAAATAGCTCCGGCTTTGTGAGGGATCGAGAGGTAGCTTCAATGTGTGGAAGATACGGCGTGAGAAAGTGAGGTCAATCGAGAGACATATAGATAGAGAGACAAAGTGAGTGTGGTCCGACATTCATTGAAAAGATATATATGTGCTCTGGAGAGATATTGTCAGATTGAGCTTTTGGGAAGGGTGAGGTCTGTAAGATAGAGCTTGAGAGATGATCTAGCCACATATATGTAGATATATTTTGTGCGTTGGAGGAAGCAAGGTCAATCGATTACATATATAAAGGGAGAGAGATTGAGCGAGTGTGGGTCGTCGTGCGACCGAAAGAGTGAGACGGGTTGGAGAGAGTGACCTAGATAGACAATGTGCATGAGAGAGTATACAATATGAATATGACGATTTGGGCTCAAACATGGAGATATATTGTTTGTGTTCGAGAAAGAGCGAGGTCAATCGAGACATACAAAGAGAGAGAGAGAGAGAGAGAGAGATTGAGCGAGCGTAGCCCGCCATGAGGTCGAAAGAGTGGGGGCGGCTTTGATGGACTGACCTAGATAGACAATCTGCATGAGAGAGTATAGAGTGTGTCGATCGAGGCCCGAACAGGGAGATATATCATTTGTGTGTGGAAGAAAATGAGGTTAATCGAGACTCAGATAAAGAGAGCGAGATTGAGCGACTATGGCCCGCTGTGTGTAAAAAAGAGTGAGACAGTCTCAAGGTAGTGACCTAGATAGACAATGTGTGTGCGTGCTCATGAGAGGTTGGGGGCTAGATAGGCAATGCATGTATCTAGCGACAGAGGGTGGGAGGGAAAGAGAGAGAGGGAGAGCTCAGTATGGGGTGCAATGGCTGGTGTGTGAGGTAAATACATTTGGTAATAGAATGGAAAAAAGTGGGTTGTGTAGTTGAGAGAGTTAGAGATCGAAACATGGTGAGAAAGAATGAATGTGTATCGGAAACCGATATCTTCCTAAGGTGGTTAGGAGAGGACGATTGACCGATACTGGAAGTATGTAGTGTGTGTGTGCCGAGGGGGGGGGGACTAAAAACAACATTTGAATGTAGATAGTACGAGACTTAATATCGATGTTTCAATTCCATATACATTGTAAAATTTGAACTGAGGACCATGCATATGGGTAATTATTTTGAATTCGTGCCATATTAGGTTTGGAAAAGTTGACATTGACTCGATTGTTGTTCTATTTTGTAGGTCATATGTTTGAATCCATCCAAAGTTTTCTCACTACCATGGTGTTCATCATATACATATGAATTTGTATTAAAAAATTAGCATGGATACCGTGAAATGCGAAATCCACGTTACAATTGGAGACAGCTATGTGACACACACTCTAATTCAAATAACTAATTATGTGACACACACTCTAATCCACGTTAGCGTGGATACTGTTTCGATTTTTTTCCAAATAACTCCTCATTAATTAATTTATAGTATCTCATTTCGAATGAATAATTATTTGCAACGAAAACACGGGCATGGTAATAGATACAGACTCGTTTGCAAATGAAAGAAGATTCATTTTCATTCTCAAATGTAGGCGCACCAGGCAGACCAGGGTCGTGTCATGGTGGTCGCGTGTGTAGTACGAACGCTTAGCACCCAGCCACCCACCCCCCCTCCCTCCTCCCAAAAAGAACGACGACAAAATAAGTTCACGCTTCCACATTTCGGATTGAAATATCTGGCGGCCCCAATTCCAGCCCTGCAAAATCGCCTTGCTCAGCCGTCCCTTTCCGCTGCCAGATTGTTCAAATCCCTAGTTTGCCGCTAACCCAAGCAAAGTTCAAACCGCCCCTCGTCTCGTCTCTTTCCCCACCTCTGTGCCAGACGACGACGACGAAGACGACGGTCATGCTTTGAAACGCCCTCGATGCGGCTATATCTCCCACGTGTCGAAGCACGACTTAGAGGCATAACCGCATTGAAAGCAATGTCGCAAGTGAGGTAATCTTCACACAACCCATGTAATACAATAGGGGAAAAAGAGATACATAGTTGGCTTACAATCGCCACTTCACACAATTACATGAATAAACATTACATCAATCAAATACACTCAGGGTCCGACTACGGAACCAAAATAAAAGAAGAACCCCAAATGCGACAAAGGTCCCCGATCGACCCCAACTGGGCTCCACTACTGATCAACTAGAACGAAACAACATAAAGGAAAAGATCTTCATCGAGCTCCTCCTGAGCTTGGTTGCGTCATCTGCACGGACTCATCGGCACCTGCAAACTGGTTTTGGAAGTATCTGTGAGCCACGGGGACTCAGCAATCTTGCACCCTCGCGATCAAGACTATTTAAGCTTATGGGTAAGGTAAAAGTATGAGGTGGAGCTGTAGCAAGCGACTAGCATATATGGTGGCTAACCTATTCGCAAAAGAGAGCGAGAAGAGAAGGAAAAGCACGGTCGAGAAAAGTATGATCAAGAAGTGATCCTGGTCTACCTACGTCAAGCATAACTCCAACAACCGTGTTCACTTCCCGGACTCCGCCGGAAAGAGACCATCACGGTTACACATGCGGTTGATTCATTTTAATTATGGTCAACTTCAGGTTTTCTACAACCGGACGTTAACAAATTCCCATCTGCCCATAACCGTGGGCACGGCTTTCGAAAGTTCAAATCCCTGCAGGGGTGTCCCAACTTAGCCCATCACAAGCTCTCGCGGTCGACGAAGGAATAGACCTCCACCCGAGACATTCCGATCAGACTCGGTATCCCAGTACAACAAGACATTTCGACAGGGTAAAACTAAACCAGCAACACCACCCAGATGTGCCGACAAATCCCGATAGGAGGTGCACATATCTCGTTCTCAGGGCACACCGGATGAGCAAGACGTCGGGTAAGCCAGCCCAGAGTTGCCCCTGGTAGCCTCGGACATCGCTCAGTTGGACCAACACTGAGAGGAGCACTGGCCCGGGGGGGGGGGTAAAATAATGATGACCCTTGGGCTGGCCGACCCAAGGGAAAGAAAAAGGCTAGGTGGCGAATGGTAAAACTAATGTTGGGCATTGCTGGTAGAGCTTTACTTAAGGCGAACTGTCAAGGGGTTCCCATTATAGCTCAACCGCATAAGGGACGCAAAATCCGGGAACATAACACCGATATGATGGAAACTAGGGCGGCAAGAGTGGAACAAAACACCAGGCATAAGGCCGAGCCTTCCACCCTTTACCAAGTATATAGATGTGTTAATTAAATAAGATATATTGTGATATCCCAACAAGTAAACATGTTCCAACAAGGAACAACATCTCCATGTTCCAACAAGGAACAACTTCAATCTTCACCTGCAACTAACAACGGTATAAGAGGGGCTGAGCAAAGCGGTAACATAGCCAAAGAACGGTTTTCTAGGACAAGGTGGGTTAGAGGCTTGGTTCAACAATATGGGAGGCATGACAAGCAAGTGGTAGGTATCGCGGCATAGGCCAGCAAAAGAGCGAGCATCTAGCAATGCAAAGATAGTAGTGATTTCGAGGGTATGATCATCTTGCCTGAAATCCCGCAAGGAAGAAGAACGAGTCCATGAGGAAGACAAACGGACGTAGACGGATGGGTCCTCACAAACACGACGTTATCGGAACCAACCCGAAGAAGCAACACCAGAAAGGAGCAAACAATCATGGTAAACAACCACCACATAAACATGGCATGATGCACAACCAAGTATGATGCATGTCCGGTTTAATGAAGCATGGCATGGCAAAATGCACAAAACAATCCTACAAATTAAGTGGAGCTCAATATGCAACGAGTTGCATATTAATGAAACACCACATTCAAGTTATTTAGTTCTCTCCTGGTTATGTATCCAACAATATTAAATGTTATTAAGCATGGCAAGAGGTGAAGCATAAAAGAAACTATCTAACTAAGCAATTTAAATGGGGCCGGATATAACAAACAACAAATCCTGTAAATCCCCATATGCATTAGTAATTTATTGCAACAACGATTTAAACATTTTAATTGTTGTTATCATGATGCGGATGACATGAACAAGTTTATGCAATTTTTATTAAAAGTTGACATGAGCATTATGAAGCATTTGGTTGTCATGGCGGCACAAAAAGGGTGCCACGCCAACAACTCAATGAGACGTCGGTGCAAAAGAAAGTGACGGGAGCGTGTCATGTGATGAACGGTGGGGTTCTCCCGGTAACCGGGTTCCCACGGGTTAGGGGCATGGAAACGAGTGTCAAAACGGACACGGTGCAGACAAAGGGGTGTGTCTCATACAACACAAGAATTCGTTCTCGGACATAGATCTCGGTGGTTATACCTTTGTAGCGTGCAAACGGGACGGTTCTCGTTCGATGCCAAGTAGAGGAAGTAGACGTTCTCGAGACGTTCGTCGTGGAGGTAGTCGTACACGGCGACGGTAGTTGTACACGGGTTCTCAACCACGGAAGTAGTCGTGCAACATTTTCGTAGAGGTTCGGGATCACGAGACAAAAATTGACGTCCACGGGGTCTTCGAGGGTCGACGGTAGTGGTACACATTTGGCGTTTCATAGTCGTCACCGTTCGTAGTCAAAGTAGTTGAACTTGACGTAATCCACGCAAACGGTGCTTGTTCGGGCATCGGTCTTGAAGAAGGTGTACTTGGCGAATCCGCGTAGTCGTTCGGGCGCCTGTGGAGGAACTTCACGTTCGCGGTGTCCCGGTCTTGGCCATGGATAGGGGCGCAGCCCACACAAGGAGGGGAGACCCTGGTGAGTGCACTGGGCCTGCGCGTGCAGCGGTCAACGGGGCTGCGTGCTGCTAGTCATCTCCTTCGCTAGGAGATGGAACGAAGGCGCGGCAGGAGTGCAAGCAGGGGGGATGGCGCTGGTCATCATCGTTCGGTGCAGCAGAAACAGGGTAGGCCAGCGACGGCGGCTTGGGGAGGTCGATCCGGTCGCCTCCGAGGCTTGGGCACGCCGGAGCTTCAGACTGGAGGCGGTGGACGGCATCCACAGCCATGGCTTCTCCTGGAGCTTCGTCACAGGCGCACGGACAAAGGCAGGGCACTGGAGCTCGAGGTCGATGGCGTCGGGCGCGATGGAGCTCGGTGGGCGTGCGGCAGAAGGAGCAACTCCGGCAGGACGAGGGGCTCGGCGACGCGGACTTGTGGCACCGGCGACGGGCGCGATGGCTGCAGGCGCAGGTGCTCGAGGAGCTCCTCTCCTCGGGCGCCTGGGCGACGAGGAGCTTGGTGAGGAGGAGGCGCGACAAGGTGGCTCCGGCTAGGGGCACGGCCTGCTGGGCGGTCGGCAGGACGGCTGGAGTCGAGGGAGAAGGAGGCCGAGGCGCGGGGGTGCTCTGCGAGGAGAAGGAAGAGGAGAGGCGGCGCCGGAGGAACAGGGGCGCGTCAGGGAAAGGCTCGGTCATCGCCGGCTGTGTTGGAGGGGATAGGGCGCGGGGCTCCTCCCTTGGCTCGAGGTGGAAGGGAGGAAAAGGGAGACGAAGGGAGGAAGAGCAAGGGGGGATCGGGACGAGCAGAGCGCTGGAGGGAGATGCGATGGGATCGGGCTCGGTCCTCCCTGGCGGCACAAGGGGAAAGCGAGGGGGAGAGACCACGGGGTCGGGAGGGGGTGTTCTGGGCTAGGGTTAGGATTAGAGAGTGGGCTGCGGGAGGCCTTGGGCCAAATGGGCCTAGCTGGACACAAGTGGCGGCTGGGCTTCTCTCTTCCTCCTCTCTCTTTTCATTAACAGAGAACTAGAAGAAAGGAAAGAAGACAACAGAAGGTTGGAAGAAGAATTAGGGCATGTGGTTAATTTCCCCGGACTCACAAAAATGTGCACGGTCAAAGAAAAGTAGGATTGGACATGATTGCAAGAATTAAATTCAAAGTCATTTGAATTTAATTGAAAAGGTTTGAACAAGGGCTAGGAATTATAAATGTCCAAAATGTTGAGAATTTACGTGGAGCTCCGGAAAATGACGAAAGGATATATGGCAAAGTTAGAGGCCAAGAATTGAAATAATAAAAGGCATTGGGATTTTGCAAGTGTGTTATGGTGATTCCAAAGAATGGATTATTTTATAATAGCTCCACTAATATCGGGAGGATATATTATAAAGAGAAGTCATCCTTCCCTCGATTTAAATGGATCGAAGATCCATACAATTTATTTAGTTGAGTAAGAAAAGAAAAGACATGATGGCATGATGACATGATGCAATGCACATGATGCAATGATGAATGCAACACGCAAGCAAAAGACAACGCAACAACATCGAATAACTGCACGACACCTGGCACATCGGTCTTGGGGCGTTACAACACTCCACCACTATGAGAGGATCTCGTCCCGAGATCTAGAATGGCACCGGAGGGAAAACAGAAGAGAAAGAGAAGAGGTAAAACTAAGTTGCTTCATTGACAAACGAGTGAAACCACGAACCTTGAAGAGGTTGAACAAATTCGAGAATATAATATAACGAAGGAGAACAAAGTCGAAAGCACTCCGTTAGAAAAGAGGAACAAGGAAGAACAAATTCAGACATCACTCCTATTGAAAAGAGATGCAAGACTTGATAAGGCGAAAAGAACATGAGCAAAAGGGCACAGTACTCCGGTTGAGAAGGGATGCCAAATTTGATAACATGAGAGAGCTCGAAAGAAAACACGACACTCCGGTTGAATGGATAAGCAAAGAAAAGAACACTATCATGACAAAACAAGAAGATGGGTAGCAGAGAACAGCATCACAATGCCTCCGGGACAAAAGAATAGAAGATAGATTATTGAGATAGGGGAATGGAGAAGAAAATGCCAACTTCTACCACAAAAGAGCTTGAGAAGGCATTCTTAGGAGAAGGGTCGAACGGAATTGTTGGAAATCCAACAACGAAAAGAGTAGCTTGATATGGGCTTAAGGAATACATCTCAAATTATGAGGTGACAACCTGCCACTCACGGAAAAAGAATTGGATTGGAATGAACAAGGAGACGAGAAGCTTATTTCACCGGGAGGGTAGATGAATAACTTGGATCATACATGAGCACCATTATAGCAACAATCCTTAGGGAAGGCTTTAGGTGAAACATAAGCCAAGATAACTCCAATGAAGAGATTGGTGGATTTAAAATACCTCATGTTGGTAACTTGTGAAACACGAAGCACGAAGGGAAATTATCAAGAATGACATAACACCACCTCAAAAGATATGCGTGAAAGAATAGCACTCCGGATTGCAAGATGAAGAAAACTTGAGCTCCTCTGAAAAGAATCTTGATGAACACTTCGAGAAGGATTTAAATCCTTGATGAAACCATCATGTAGAACCTTCATGAAGAACTCCGGTAATGAAAGAATGATCAAACGAGAAGAAAGAGAAGTTGAAAGCACAAGGTGAATCCTTGCGATGATTTAGATGGATCTCCGTGATGATATAATTGAGAGAACTTGGAACTTTAGAAAAGAAAAGATGAAACAAGTGAAACCAAGAATGAGTATGATGAGCCACTCGGGAAAGCAGGAATTGAACAAACTCGATGAAATAAGAATAAGAATTACATTATGCTTATCCTTCACCAATTAAATTGATGACAAACAATGGATTTGGCACACTACTTATTCTCATGGAAAGGATGAAGATAGATATGGCGGAAACTTAAGAAGGTCTTGGACGAACCACCGGTAGAATTGAAATAACGAACAATTGATGAGGAAGAGAAGTCTTGAATGAACCACCATAAGAATTGAAAATGAATTAAGAGAAGATAAAGAAACACCGGGAAGAATTAGCAATTGAACGAAGATTGGGAGAGATTTAGAAACATGAGAACGAAGAGATCAAGAACTGATTAGAGGATAATTGATCGATGCACCGGTAAGATTAGGAGAACAATAACTGAAAGCTGGGAAAGAATAATTATGAGAAGATAGGCTCCGGAGAATCAAATTGAAAATACTCTGAATAACTCCGGATGGTTGAAAATACTATCTCACAATCGCAAATAATTATGAGAGGATGGCAACAAGCTAGAATCACGAATCTTGAAGAGAATGGAGCAAGATTAAAGAGAAACTCTTCTTCGGTCTTCAAAATCCGAGAATGACGACGAGAAACACCACCATGAATTACTTAGACCCTCTGGAAGAATCAAACGAAGAGGTTGATCCAGCGATGAAAAGAATTGTGGAAGATCTAGGAGAAAACATTTGACTGATGACAATTCATACTTACGTCAAACTTCGAGAAGAATTTTAAGGATATCTCCAGGGGAATTAGAAGAGTCGGGTAAGATCCTGGGAAAAGACCTGTGGGTTAGGGCCCACTCAAAAGAGAACACCGTTGAAATGATTTAAAAGAGAGGTTGCACTGGTAAGATTAAATGGCTTGAATGAGGGAACATCCTCGAAAGAACTTGAACGAAAGTAGAGTGGAAACACGAATCTTCGAGATATCTTGAGCACTCCGGAATAAATGAATAGCGAGAAATTAATTATTAAGAGGTGCACCGGTATCAGAAGGCATTTGAAACGAGGAGAAGATATGATCAATAATGCTTGAATTTAAACCACCGGAGAATAAAAATGAGTGAAGGTTGACGAACTTGAAGCTCCATTAGAATCTTCATGAGAATCAACGGATAAGAACATTGAAGGAAAGAATGGAGAGACTTCACGTCAATAAATGGATACTCGATTAAGAAATCTGAGTCCTTAAAGAAACACAAAGGGAGGGAGGGTGGGAAAAACAAAGGCAACTTGGAGATGGAAGAAATGAACACCGTTGAGAAAACTGAGATTGAATCTTGCGGATGTTGAAAAAGAACGGATCCACTTGAAGAGAGACAAGCCGGTTGAAAAGAAATTGAAATGACAAACTCAATGATCGAGAAGTATTAGTATTCACATCGGAGTATGAGAACACCATTTGGGGAAGGTATGGAATCAACATTTGACTTCGAAGCAACTCGAATACCACAACTCAAATCAAAAACAAAGGATTAGCTTGCAGAATAAGCCGGAACAAACATATGATAGAGATTTCGTCCGAAGTTTTCGTGGTGGGGACTACACGGGCTCGATCGTACAGCACCATCATGTACAAGGGAGTGCACATGACATACGAAGCATCCCCAAGTCGGCATAGCCAAGGACTCTTTAAGACACAACGAGACCACTGTAAAACCGACCGTGAATAGGCGAACCACTAGACGTCGAACCCCAATTTCATATCATACATCTGTCGGAAAGAAATCCTAAGAGCTATTTGAATTCCCACCTATAAAACTCCCGAAATTTTCCGGTTATGCAATCAGGTGTTGGGGATACAGGGGAAGCATAATATCTCACCCAATTCTAGCAAATCCTACATCCAGCTGTATCCATCCTTCAACACATAACCAAGAAACCTTCGGAAATCATCTACCTCAACCTTCGAAAAGAATCCGTTATACAAGTTATGGCGATACTCCCGAACTCCCGCCCCAGTACTGGGTGGCGTCGAGGTTATCTCACCAACGAACTGCATAAAGGAGATTTTCAATGTCGCGAACATATCTCAAGTATACCGGAATTGCAACGATAAAATTATGATGACAACACCTCAGAGCTCAACTCCCCAGGACACTTCCACTAAACCCCTGACAGGAGGCACCAAGACAGTATTCTCATCATAAGTCATCGGAACAAATCCAAGATACTCACGTGATCCTAAAATTTTTTTAGTGAAATTTGAGAAGAGAAGAGTCAAAACTCTATGTCAGGATGCCTTACTAGAGCGATGAGGAGACTGGGAAGTAAAAAGAATTCCTAAGCTCTCCGATATATAATTCCTAAAGGACTCAAAACATTTTTCTAGACACAACTCGGCTGCTAAAAACGATCAAGCAATGGGGGCTCCTAAGGTCGGGGAAGGTTCTGATTACCAACTTGAAATGCCCTCGATGCGGCTATATCTCCCACGTGTCGAAGCACGACTTAGAGGCATAACCGCATTGAAAGCAATGTCGCAAGTGAGGTAATCTTCACACAATCCATTTAATACAATAGGGGAAAAAGAGATACATAGTTGGCTTACAATCGCCACTTCACACAATTACATGAATAAACATTACATCAATCAAATACACTCAGGGTCCGACCACGGAACCAAAATAAAAGAAGAACCCCAAATGCGACAAAGGTCCCCGATCGACCCCAACTGGGCTCCACTACTGATCAACTAGAACGAAAAACATAAAGGACAAGATCTTCATCGAGCTCCTCCTGAGCTTGGTTGCGTCATCTGCACGGACTCATCGGCACCTGCAAACTGGTTTTGGAAGTATCTGTGAGCCACGGGGACTCAGCAATCTCGCACCCTCGTGATCAAGACTATTTAAGCTTATGGGTAAGGTAAAAGTATGAGGTGGAGCTGCAGCAAGCGACTAGCATATATGGTGGCCAACCTATTCGCAAAAGAGAGCGATAAGAGAAGGCAAAGCACAGTCGAGAAAAGTATGATCAAGAAGTGATCCTGGTCTACCTACGTCAAGCATAACTCCAACAACCGTGTTCACTTCCCAGACTCCGCCAGAAAGAGACCATCACGGCTACACACGCGGTCGATTCATTTTAATTAAGGTCAACTTCAGGTTTTCTACAACCGGACGTTAACAAATTCCCATCTGCCCATAACCACGGGCACGGCTTTCGAAAGTTCAAATCCCTGCAGGGGTGTCCCAACTTGGCCCATCACAAGCTCTCATGGTCAACGAAGGAATAGACCTCCACCCGAGACATTCCGATCAGACTCGGTATCCCAATACAACAAGACATTTCGGTAGGGTAAAACTAAACCAGCAACACCACCCAGATGTGCCGACAAATCCCGATAGGAGCTGCACATATCTCGTTCTCAGGGCACACCAACTGAGCAAGACATCGGGTAAGCCAGCCCAGAGTTGCCCCTGGTAGCCTCGGACATCGCTCAGTTGGACCAACACTCAGAGGAGCACTGGCCCGGGGGGGTAGAATAATGATGACCCTTGGGCTGGCCGACCCAAGGGAAAGAAAAAGGCTAGGTGGCGAATGGTAAAACCAATGTTGGGCATTGCTGGAGGAGCTTTACTTAAGGCGAACTGTCAAGGGGTTCCCATTATAGCCCAACCGCGTAAGGGACGCAAAATCCGGGAACATAACACCGATATGACGGAAACTAGGGCGGCAAGAGTGGAACAAAACACCAGGCATAAGGCCGAGCCTTCCACCCTTTACCAAGTATATAGATGTGTTAATTAAATAAGATATATTGTGATATCCCAACAAGTAAACATGTTCCAACAAGGAACAACATCTCCATGTTCCAACAAGGAACAACTTCAATCTTCACCTGCAACTAACAACGGTATAAGAGGGGCTGAGCAAAGCGGTAACATAGCCAAACAACGGTTTGCTAGGACAAGGTGGGTTAGAGGCTTGGTTCAACAATATGGGAGGCATGACAAGCAAGTGGTAGGTATCGCGGCATAGGCCAGCAAAAGAGCGAGCATCTAGCAAAGCAAAGATAGTAGTGATTTCGAGGGTATGATCATCTTGCGTGAAATCCTGCAAGGAAGAAGAATGAGTCCATGAGGAAGACAAACGGACGTAGACGGACGGGTCCTCTCAAACGCGACGTTATCGGAACCAACCCAAAGAAGCAACACCGGAAAGGAGCAAACAATCATGGTAAACAACCACCACATAAACATGGCATGATGCACAACCAAGTATGATGCATGTCCGGTTTAATGAAGCATGGCAATGCAAAATGCACAAAACAATCCTACAAATTAAGTGGAGTTCAATATGCAACGAGTTGCATATTGACGAAACACCACATTCAAGTTATTTAGTTTTCTCCCGGTTATGTACCCAACAATATTAAATGTTATTAAGCATGGAAAGAGGTGAAGCATAAAAGAAACTATCTAACTAAGCAATTTAAATGGGGCCGGATATAACAAACAACAAATCCGGTAAATCCCCGTATGCATTAGTTATTTATTGCAACAACAATTTAAACATTTTAATTGTTGTTATCATGATGCGGATGACATGAACAAGTTTATGCAATTTTTTTTTAAAGTTGACATGAGCATTATGAAGCATTTGGTTGTCATGGCGGAACAAAAAGGGTGCCACGCCAACAACTCAATGAGACGTCGGTGCAAAAGAAAGTGACGGGAGCGTGTCATGTGATGAACGGTGGGGTGCTCCCGGTAACCGGGCTCCCACGGGTTAGGGGCATGGAAACGAGTGTCAAAACGGACACGGTGCAGACAAAGGGGTGCGTCTCATACAACACAAGCATTCCTTCTCGGACGTAGATCTCGGTGGTTATACCTTTGTAGCATGCAAACGGGACGGTTCTCGTTCGGTGCCAAGTAGAGGAAGTAGACGTTCTCGAGACGTTCGTCGTGGAGGTAGTCGTACACGGCGACGGTAGTTGTACACGGGTTCTCAACCACGGAAGTAGTCGTACAACGTTTTCGTAGAGGTTCGGGATCACGAGACGGAACTTGACGTCCACGGGGTCTTCGAGGGTCGACGGTAGTGGTACACATTTGGCGTTTCGTAGTCGTCACCGTTCGTAGTCAAAGTAGTTCAACTTGACGTAATCCACGCAAATGGTGCTTGTTTGGGCATCGGTCTTGAAGAAGGTGTACTTGGCGAATCCGCGTAGTCGTTCGGGCGCCTGTGGAGGAACTTGATGTTCGCAGTGTCCCGGTCTTGGCCATGGAGAGGGGCGCAGCCCACACAAGGAGGGGAGACCCTGGTGGGTGCACTGGGCCTGCGCGTGCAGCGGTCAATGGGGCTGGGTGCTGCTAGTCATCTCCTTCGCTAGGAGACGGAATGAAGGCGCGACAGGAGTGCAAGCAGGGGGGATGGCGCTGGTCGTCATCGTTCGGCGCAGCAGAAACAGGGTAGGCCAGCGACAGCGGCTTGGGGAGGTCGATCCGGTCGCCTCCGAGGCTTGGGCACGCCGGAGCTTCAGACTGGAGGCGGCGGACGGCATCCACGGCCATGGCTGCTCCCGGAGCTTCGTCACAGGCGCACGGACAAAGGCAGGGCACTGGAGCTCGAGGTCGATGGCGTCGGGCGCGATGGAGCTTGGTGGGCGTGCGGCAGAAGGAGCAACTCCGGCAGGACGAGGGGCTCAGCGACGCGGACTTGTGGCGCCGGCGACGGGCGCGATGGCTGTAGGCGCAGGTGCTCGAGGAGATCCTCTCCTTGGGCACCTGGGCGACGGGGAGCTTGGTGAGGAGGAGGCGCGGCAAGGTGGCTCCAGCCAGGGGCACGGCCTGCTGGGCGGTCGGCAGGATGGCTGGAGTCGAGGAAGAAGGAGGCTGAGGCGCGGGGGTGCTCTGCGAGGAGAAGGAAGAGGAGAGGCGGCGCGGGAGGAACAGGGGCGTGCTGGGGAAAGGCTCGGTCGTCGCCGGCTGTGTTGGAGGGGATAGGGCGCGGGGCTCCTCCCCTGGCTCGAGGTGGAAGGGAGGAAAAGGGAGACGAAGGGAGGAAGAGCGAGGGGGGATCGGGACGAGCAGAGCGCTGGAGGGAGATGCGATGGGATCGGGCTCGGTCCTCCCTGGCGGCGCAAGGGGAAAGCGAGGGGGAGAGACCACGGGGTCGGGAGGGGGTGTTCTGGGCTAGGGTTAGGATTAGAGAGTGGGCTGCGGGAGGCCTTGGGCCAAATGGGCCTAGCTGGACACAAGTGGCGGCTGGGCTTCTCTCTTCCTCCTCTCTCTTTTCATTAACAGAGAACTAGAAGAAAGGAAAGAAGACAAGAGAAGGTTGGAAGAAGAATTAGGGCATGTGGTTAATTTCCCCGGACTCACAAAAATGTGCACGGTCAAAGAAAAGTAGGATTGGACATGATTGCAAGAATTAAATTCAAAGTCATTTGAATTTAATTGAAAAGGTTTGAACAAGGGCTAGGAATTAGAAATGTCCAAAATGTTGAGAATTTAGGTGGAGCTCCGGAAAATGACGAAAGGATATATGGCAAAGTTAGAGGCCAAGAATTGAAATAATAAAAGGCATTGGGATTTTGCAAGTGTGTTATGGTGATTCCAAAGAATGGATTATTTTATAATAGCTCCGCTAATATCGGGAGGATATATTATAAAGAGAAGTCATCCTTCCCTCGATTTAAATGGATCGAAGATCCATACAATTTATTTAGTTGAGTAAGAAAAGAAAAGACATGATGGCATGATGACATGATGCAATGCACATGATGCAATGATGAATGAAACACGCAAGCAAAAGACAACGCAACAACATCGAATAACTGCACGACACCTGGCACATCGGTCTCGGGGCGTTACATGCTTCACCATCACACCGGAGCTACCTCATCTATGCCCTCGTCCACCGCACCGGGTGGTCCACCAACAACGTCGACCGCCGCAACCGACATGCCTCACAGACACCGACTTCCACCGCATCAGGTGCGCTTCACTGGCGCCGTTTCCCACCTCACCAGGGCTACTTCACCGGACACATCGTCGCACCTCCGCCCCTCGAGGCCGTTGGGGCTTCACCAACAGTCTCGTCCACCGCATCGTAGCGCTCTGCTGCCACTCTTGATCTGCATCCGTGCGCAGCCATCCAACGCCAACGCATCACCCTCAACGGCTCTGAAGTGACCCACACTCTAACTAGGCGAGCATGCCCAAACGCCGGCCCGAACTAGGTGTGAACACATCACTCCCTTGTGCATTGTTCCGGCGATGTTTGGATATCCTTTCACTGCTCACTTAGCTTACACGCCGATGCAACTCTGACTTTAACTCATGTTTCTTCTGGAGATATCATCTGAAACAAGCAAAACCAATGTTTAGCGAAGCATGACGACGCTACGGGATCTGGTACACATCCTGCACACCCGTATAACCTTGTAAGTATCCGTCCTCCGGTAAAACAGCAAGGTCGATTCCTCTTATTTGATAAACCATTCGCCATGTCAAAACTGCAGAGGGGGATGCAAGGACCACAAGGCCCGCACATCCAACCAAGTGGTAACATGGACTTGTACATGGAACATCCCAAGCGCAAGCAGAGCTGTAGTGAGCTTGTACAACAAGCTAGCGTAAGTCCCTGTATTTCATTTAATTTGTACTGGCCTGCGTGTATGATTTGTGTGCAGTGGCAGATCCATGAATTCAAGTTACTAGGGCGAACATTTAACTTAAAAAATACGAAGGCGCTTGCACTCTGGAAATCAACATAACTTGAGAAATGTGAAGCTACATGCACTTTGAAAACCAGCTAATGATCCAAAGTAGTTCAGATTATAAAACACTAAATGATGCAAGCACCAAAAAACACAAAATGCAACATGGTGTACAAGGACTACTAACATGGTCTGTACCTGCTTGAATTATTCGTTCTCTAGCTGAAAACATCGAAGTGTAATTGCACCTATAACCAGTGCGCGATATATCTATCCTGCACAAGTATGCCAATAGTTTCAAACAACAGACTAGAAAAGTATTTATGCTACATTGTCATGATACGGGGAATTTCTAGTAGATGGCCTCGATGTTTCCTGAAGCCATAAAAATGTACTATAATTTGCTTGTCATCAATGCCTGCAAATCTCTGTGTCTCACTCAACATAGCAAATCATCATTAGACACTAAATCCTTCAATGGGAGCTTGCAAAATGCTTGCATTAGATCCCTCATTAGACACTATATGTTCATCACCAGGAGCATGTAAAATGTTTGCATCAAATCCTTTGATAGTAGTCTGTTCATTAGACACTTCAGGCTCAAGAACAACATGAGCTTGTATGTTTGCATCGGAAACTTGATTAGATACATCAGATTCAGTCAGTTCAGTATTGATTGGGGGGGTTATAAAATAAGCACAGATTGGTCTCGTTTTCTCATAAATTCCCTACATACAAGCAGTTTCACAACACCGTCAGGTTTAACTATTGGCTAGAAATTGAATATATGAATTAGATATAACCAGGGATGTGATGTACCTGTTCATTGCGCATGCTGCTCTTGCATGCTGCGACTGTCTGTTTGTGCAAGCTCGCTGCCATGCCCGTGCTGCCGCTGCTGCCTCCCATGCAGGCTACACCCAGGGCTGGATCTTCATCTTCTTGTCCTTCCATTCGCTTGAAGCCCGGCGACCACCGTCCAACGAGGGCATGAGGAAGTGCTGTGTTGGTCTGTCCAGCAGTGGCTAGATTAGGAGCAAACCAGACTGGAGGCTGGAGGGAACAAATTGGGATTTTTTCAGCTGTCAATCGATATGGGAGGCTCTTGTTTGGGCAGCGAGCCTGCTATAGGGCTTGCCTTACGCTTACGTCATGGGCCCATCCAAATTGAAACGTTTTTTCTTCATTTTTACATTGCCTGCTCGTGCGTTGGGACGAACATAACTAGCCTGGGCCAACCTAGACAACTCAAACTAGGTGCACACTTTCCAGCCACCCGAGGCGGCCGCCAGTACCAGCCCCTACGATGGCGTCGCCCCATTTTGCGTGTATGATTGGGGTAGTGAAAAATATTCCAGTGGCGCTTTTGATTTACCCACAGAATGGTTGACTTGCTTGTTTCTATGAACTGGGTTTGCCAATAATGTGAAGGATGCCAGTCTTTCATCCTATTATAGGTTGCTTAGATCTCGATATGCCAAATGTAATCACATCAAATATACAGTAAAAGCCAGTGTGATGTGTGTGGCTACAACTAGTCTGACTACACGTCCACATATAACATATCAAGGATGCACCATGTTACCAGATTAACCATTCGACTTACCAATGCAGTGTGGAAAGAAAGAAGTGTTGGGACTGCATATCCAAACAATTGATGCTATGGAGTCCTAAGCGAAAAAGAAGTTGCAGTGTGCCTATACAAAGAGCTAGAGTAAGTTCAGTTACCTGCTTCTCGGAATTTTAGTTAGCCACTTATTGCAAAATTGTTCAATTACGTTTCTTGGATTAATTTAGTTTGCTACTGATTACATAATGCCATAGCCGGTTAATCCTATTATAGACTTCGCCTATCTATGTGTTTGATACTTACTGTTAAGAATTACCTGTTTGCCTGAAATTAAATAACTACTTAATCACGTAGATAGCTGGTCATATGTACTTCTAGGGTGCAACATAATTCACGTGTAATTTATGTTCTGATACCCTGGTTGTTTAAATGGTTTGCTATTATCACTTGTAGCACTAGTAATGTTTGCATGTTCATAGATAGACAACTGTCAGGTTTATATGAGGGACACCGTCTTTTTAACTTATATCTGTGTTGGAATCATTTTGTTACATCAAAGAAATTTACAGATGTCTGTGTTGCTGGTAAACGGTTTCGACTTATTACTTTAATATGTTGCCAAGAACGTGTTAGTTTTACTAGTTCATGTGTAATTAAATACGTTACCAAAACTGGTTAGTTTTGCTAGTTTGATGTTAGTTTCTTATGGCTCTTGCAAAACTTTATTTATTGATTGCTAACATTCAACTTTGCAGGATCCAACTGAAACTCCATTGGCACAACAGGTATGTTTTCAGAAACTTCCTTGTTTACCTGGTTTGCTGCCGTAACTTGTTGCTGTAATCATCTTGCCAACTTCAAGTTTTCAGGATCCAATTGGAAGTCCAATTGCCCAGCAGGTAAATTTTCAAAAAAAAAATATTTGTGTAACAGGTTTGTTGTTGTAACTTGTTGCTCTAATTAAGTTACTGACTACTCAACTTTTCATGATCCAAGAGAAACTCGAATGCCACAACAGGTTCCTTTTGCAAAACTTGTTTGTTTAACTGCTTTGCTGCTGCCACCGGTTGCTCTAATCACGTTACTGGATACTCAACTTTTCAGGATCCAAGAGAAACTCCAATGCCACAACAGGTACCTTTTGCAAAACTTGTTTGTTTAACTGCTTTGCTACTACAACAACCGATTACAATGATGTTAATAACTACTTTTCAGCATCCAATTGAAACTCTTTATTTCCTTGTTTGTTTAACTGGTTTGTTGTTATAACTCCCAGTTTAGATGTTTTGCTAACTTCATCTTTTCGGAATGCAATCGGAACTTTAATGGCAAAACAGGTTAGCCCAAGATCAAAGAGCGAGGTCCCCATGGACGTTGTATCATCCCACAGCAGTGGCACCGGCCCAATCGTGCATCATGAATTGCCAACTGCTGATGCTCTAGAGGCTAGAAAGAGATTCTGCTCTCGGATTCACGGGTTCCGGCAGACCCTTAAGGTTCGAACACTGGGTTGCACGCGTAGATCACGCCTTCTACCTCCCCGTCTCACAAAGATCTAAACTACTAAAAGAACTGCACGAGAGACACAAGGTTTATACTGGTTCGGGCCACTATTGTGGTGTAATACCCTACTCCAGTGTGTGGTTGGTGGATTGCCTCCTGGGGCTGGTGATGATGAACAATACAAGGAAGAACAACCTCGCGAGGGTCTGTTCTTTGCTGGGGCGATGAACTGCTAGGAGGAGTTCAGTCACCCTTCTCTCTCTCTCACTCACTCTCTCTGCTTGCTAGCCGGACTTACCCAACCGACCGAACGAACCCAACCGAACCCTTCTTTATGTGAGTGGCTGGTCCTATTTATAGAGGCCCTGGTCCTCTCCCCAAATATTGAGCGGGAAGGGCGCCAACATTGGCGGGCTAATTTGAAGGGGAACATCTAGTACACTTATCCTGACTAAAGTTGGTCTTCGCCTGCCAAAGGCTCTGGGGTGACGCCGTGCTGGGCTCCAAGGTGACCTCCGTCTCGTAGTCCGCCTGGTCTTGGTCTCGTTGCACCGAAATGGCAACCTTTGCCTGATGCCTCGGTACTCCGCGGCTGCGCCTGCCCCCTTTGCACCAAAGAGGAAAGAAGGACGCTGCGCGCTGGCGCCCGCCTGGCGCCCAGAGTCGTCATGGCTTGCGTCATGGGCACCTCGCGAGGTACCCTGCCTTGATTTCTCCGCCTCCTCGCGAGCCAGCCTGAGGAGGCTGCGCCTGAGGATGCGCCGTGTCGTCCGCCCCGCGAGGCTTGGTCCCTCGCGAGGGTCTTGTGCCTTGTGTTGATGAAGATGGGCCATGCTAGGCCTCCTTTGAGCCACGCCGCAGGCCGCAGGCAGGCAAGTCTGGGGACCCCCGTTCCCAGAACGCCGACATCTGCTTCTGCACTAAGAGATGAAGTTCACATGTTGAGGAAGCAAACAACACAATCACAAGCAGTACTCAAGACAACCATTAAATATTTGGTGGATTTCAAAATGAAGCAAGCTGAGACTGACTGCATTGTTAAGGTCCTGAAGGAAAAAAGGAAATTAAATTCCCACTTGGTAAATCATAGGTGAAATGTTCTTTCCATCGTTGAATAACCTTTGTGTTGTTTGTTCATGTAATCGATCAAACCATTTGTTTTAGAGATCATGTAAAAATAGTTTTTTTGTTTTTTGGTTTGTAATTTTATTTGAGCACAAGTCTATATTAATTGATAAGACTCGCAGACATTTCATTTTGATCGCTGTGCCAGACCTAAAAATATGCCAATCTGGCTGAATGTGCATTCAACAATAATAGTACTATAGATGGACCATAAGTGACATGCATCGGAAAGGGCCAAGATGTTGTACTAGCTTCGCTAAAAAAAGGATGCTCTTCTAGCAAAAAAGTACATCGGCCTGGCTTATGTACGTTAGTTGATATTATTGATCCATATACTCTATAAGTGTTTATATGTTTGTTAGTTTTGTACATTATAGGTTGATTGACTCAGTATTTGAATCTTGATACATCGCTTGTGTACATATCTAAATGGGAGTACACATTATGTTGTGTGTGACATTTGAGTTGGACATAAAGTGTTCCAAATATTCGAATTCACCTTAAACTGGATTCTAGCTTCTGAATTTGAGTATTGGCATTTGTAAATCGTATTCATATATGATAGTGGAATACATCTTTGTCGTGCTTTTGAAGATATATAAAAACACATAGAATGATTTATAAAGATTCGTATAGGAATACAAAATGGATTCGAATTTAGTTGCCAGGGTAAACGAGGATGCTTATTGTCCCAAAATTCGAAAGAAGCTGCAAAATTTCCACTCCCACAATGGCTGGCCGAAGCCGAGTGTTTGGGAGATGGAAATTACTATCTACCCCTTACATGGACAATCCATCGGCCTGATTTGCACGTCTCTCAATAGGGGTAGGTTAGTAACTTCAATTACACGTGACATGACCGCCTCTGAGCCCATTCTGACACGGTGGGCGCCAAACATGTGCGGCAAAACACATTTGATTCAAGCTCTTCTGAAAGACCTCTGTTTCTCCCTCCATTTCCCCATTCATACACGGTGGGCGGCAAAACAAATTCGACTCGACCGAAATCGATGTAGGCAAATATTTTCAATTGGGGCAGGTTTGTAACTTCACTCAGACGTGACACAACCACCCTACTTGTCAGCCTCGTTCATACACCGTGGGCGCCAACTATGGGCGCCAAAACACCCTCTACTCGCCCGAAATCGCTCTGGGAAAATATTTGCGATATGCGAGATTACCGTCCTATCCCCAACCGACGAGACGTCCAAATTTTAAACAGGGGCTAAGTTCGTAACTTTCCCATATTTTAGACAGGCACATCCCGAAAACATGGTTCCCCGTACCTCTCCCTCCATTTCCCATTAATACAGCGTCCACGCTAGAGCACCATTCCCGCACCAGCCTCCTCCGTCTGCCACCCCACCCATCACCGCCGTCCTCCACCCCATCCATCACCGCCGTCCTCCACCCCATCCATCGCCACCATCCTCCACCATGCTGGGGCGCCTACCAAGACCGCGTCGTCCACTGCTAGAGATGGACGTTTCTCATCCACGGCAATGGGCCAAGAGCCTTGCATTGCAGCCTCTCGCTTCATCGGCGCCATCGTCCTCTTTGTCGGGGCCGCTCACATGACCTTCTCTTCCACTTCAATGGGACTTATCCCCCGATGCACCCGTCTACCATCGTAGATCTGCTTCAATGCCATCGACAGCCATCGCACCCCCGATGCCTACACGGTGCCGCAAGAGAGGTGGTATTTCATATCTCCACAACTTTTTGATCTCAATCAGAAAATAGATTGTAACTTGGTTACTGTACTTTCTTTTCAGCTCTTAGAATTTAGTTCTTAGTTCGAAGCAAACAATGGATGCTAAATAGCATTTCCTCGGTTTGTAGCTTTAAATCTGCCATGGCACAGTCATAATAGGGCTTAATTGATTATGCTTAGGGTTTAATTAATCATGTTGGTTCCGTGGTGGTTTATTTAATAGAAATTGGAGGGGAAACCCTCTTTTGCTCAAAAAAATGCTTAGGGTTTCCCCCTTTTATGATCACTATACGACCAGCATACGTGCTTTGTGTCATAATAGCACTGCTCCACCCATCAAGCTAAACAAGATTAGTTGTTCAAATATGAATCTGATATTATTAAAACAGAGTCGGTTAATTGGTCAGCTAAATGTTCCTAATTTAGTTTCTAAAATGCATGTTTGTCGCTCGGGTGTGTATCTCTATAGGGTGCCCACGGTGGGCCGCGACCCACCATGGGATTTTGGGTGGGCCCAGGCCCAGATTCCCCTCTTTTTTGTTGCGCGCTTCTGGTCTCTACTTGCCCCCAGACGCCCGCCTCGCTGTTGACTTGCCGTCCTCGGACGCCATGACTCTCGGAGGAGACACCGGACTAACAGGTGGTCAGGAGCCACTCTCCCAACAGCGTCACCGCTGCCCGAGCGCGCCGCCGTGCCTACCTTCCCGGTCCGTTCAGGGCTCAGGCATGCAACACCCACTAAGCCAACCCGATTTATCCTGAGATACGTCCTCAACACTCAGCAGCCACTCCTCATCACCCATTTTCTAATTGATTCATTACTCATTAGGCAGGACTGTCATTAGGGTTCGTTGTGTGCTGAGTGCTACCTACACTTAATGGTTCAGATGTATTTTAGTAATCTTTAGTTCTAGTAAAGTTCACAGGGTTTGAAAATTCCGGCCCTAGGAACATGCAGTAGTTATTTTGGATTGTTGGTCATAGTGACATTGACCCAGATTACTACTGCAGGCCAGGTTTGTTGACAATTTTACTTGTCTTTCTTACTCATTCGATATGATATCCAATTATTCACGTCGATTAGTTGTAAATAATAAGTGCTAGACAAACTTCTTGATTCAGATTTTGGACGGTCTCTTACTAGAGTTACAATTATGCATACCTGTCCTAGTAAGATCACAAGTAAATGATTGATTCACTACATCTTTGCTTGCCTTGTCATATTTGTTGTCAATATTCTTTTTGGGTGGACCACCCAGTTTCAAAATACTGGAACCGTAGACATGAGTGAATAGTATTTCTCTATGTGATCTCTTCCATCATGTGTGTGCAACGAGCACTGCATTGTATAGAAAGAAAGTGTTATTTCCAGCTTTTACATAGACTACAATCTTTTACATGGAATACAATCTGCCTACTTGTTTTGTGTCGCACTACCAGCACTCCACCCTTGAAGCTAAACATTATGCCACTAGTAATTCCTTAGTTTATTTGTTCAAATATGAATTTGATATGATTCTAATGTTCCTACTTCGGTTTTGAAATGTGTGTCTACCTGTTATAGAGACATAAGAGGTTCGTATTTCTGTGTGTGGTCTGGTCAGCATGGTTTGGGGTGAACTTTGCATATGCAGGGGTTTATAGGGAGACACTCTTCGACTTGAATCCGCAATGCATTCCATAGATAATTTGATTACTTTTTATGTTTTCTTGAATCTCATATTTTGAACAACATCATAATGATTATGAGCTTGCGCGCATGAAAATAATAAAGCAAAACAATGCCATGGCTGTGAAACTTGGCATTAAGGGACCGAAATCATGTCTGGATGCAATGCAATCCAAACACTCTCCACCTACAGATTCATGCTGAGAATATGATCCTCACAGTGATTCTGAGCTAGAGGGAGACCTAAATCAATGTAGCTCCCTAGTGGAGGAGTCAGAGGCAGATGCCCTATCTTATTCACCAATCAAGGTGCTTGCTCTAACTTTCCAAGGTTATATTGGTCGCACATATCTTGCAACTGATGCTTTGCATTGCTTCTACTTTGCTGCACTGCCATTAGCTTAGTTTACAAATCGTGTATGTGCATACGCCTTGCCTATCCATTTTTAGTACATATTCCATTTGTCATCATGCCATATTTATCCATTCAAATGTTGTTCTTGTGTATCAGACGTTCAAAAGGAAGAGGGCGATTGCTGACCGTAGAGGAGCACAAGCAAAGTATTTGGAAAAGGTAGTAACACTTGATAAATCAAAGAGCCCATTAGGGGTAGTTGCAATATCACCTGACCCACAAAACACCCCAACTCTAGCAGACTCTAGCCCTACTACACTGGTCATTTCTAATGCCCCAACTCAGTAGACCCCAACTGCAGCAAACAGTATGATGATGCCAGTTGACATAGCACCAGCTCTACGACGCCAAACCCCCATTCCAGCAAAGAGTACACCAAATCGAGTTGCCAAATCTCTTTTCGAACCAGAGAGAGCCCCAATTGCAGCAAATAGGACCCCTGTTCCATTTCATCCCAGTTTAGAAGATGAAGCTTATATTGTTGTCAGGAACTTTGTGCGCACCTTTCCTTCATGGAAAGATTATACCGCAGATACAGAACAATTTCCAGTCTTCCTCCGCAACTTATGCGTAAGTAATGTACTAATGTTATTCATCGTAATTACTGCATATGTTTCTGCTGACAGAAGACACAAGATTTCATTCTTTTAAATAGGAAAGGACCAAAATGGATTGTCAAGACGAACAACGGTTGGTTGTGCTTTTCAAGCACTCGTTGATGAAGTATCGTTCCTACCTGAGGCAAGCGCACTTCGATGGCAAGCCTCTAAACGAAATTTCTATAAAGTCTTCGGTGCTACATTTATCAGACAGTGACTGGAATAATCTTGTTACACATTGGTCTCGTCTGCAGCATAAGGTACTTTCTATGATATCACATCTCAATTTGAACTACATTTCTGCATTTGCCTTAACGTCTCACTTGTATGAAAACTGTTAGCAGAACAAGAATCATTCTGAAGGGACCATAGAATCTCGCAACTATACTGCACACTACATTGCTCTTGTGAGTACCTCTTTCCCTGTTTTACCATACTTACTTTCATAGTTATTTGATTATGTAGCATCACTGCACATGTTAGCCTCGTTATCGTCCATTTGGTGGACATTATAAGATCCGTATGGACTCTTACATAAATTTAGAATCAACCCAATGCTTTTGAAGAGGTTTATCTTTTTACTCCTCTTGTATGGACTGAACGTCGCCTATCACTGTACTTACATTCACAGCTACTCCCTCCGTCCCATAATATAAGAACGTTTTGTATAGTACACCAATGTTCAAAACACTCTTGTATTATGGGAAGAGGGATTGGTTCATTGTGTAGGATTTTGCATCTTATCTACCTCGCCCACCATTTACTAAAAAATATCAAATCTATATTTAATCTTACCAAAAAGTTGAATACACATACAATGCCAGTGCAGAAGTGTAGCCCATTGCTCTTGTCAGTACATTTTGTCCTATAATGCTTGTACTTCCAAGGATTGGTAGTTGATTATGTAGCATCAATCTGCATCTTATCTTCATTATCCTCTATCCCTTCCAGTATTATCATATCTATAATTACTCTCTACAAAATGTAGAGTACATGCAATGCTTATGAAGAAGATTATGTGCTGAAATTCTTGACTTATCCTTCCCTTGAAATGCAGAAGGGCATTATAAAGCTGGTGTTAACTGTTACTGCAAGTCAGTCCTTCTAAAGCCTTTATCCTCAACTGCTGTTTAATTTGCTCATACTCCCTATCGTTTACTGCTATTTAGTTTGTTGTTTCTATCAAAATGCATGTTCGCAACAACCGTAAGTTCCTAGTTTTACTTGTAAAACCAAATTCCTTATTCATACCATGCACATTACTCAATACTCCTTATATGTATGCTCGTTTTTGTGGATCTATAATCCAGTGTATGGTGAAGCATCCCACATTTGCACCTTGTCATCTCCTATTTTATCTTACTGATGTGGCTGATGATATGAACAACATGCCTTGCACATTAACCAAAATAGATACAATGATTGTCTTTGCCCTTCATTTATGATTGTCATGTTGACATGGTAAACCAATAGTGCGGTGAAGCTCCCCGCATTATGAACAATGCCAAATTATGCTATTGATATTTTGAACTTACTCTTTATTTTCTAATTTGAAATTGGATGGAATTGACAGCACAATTATCATCTTTGCTTATACACGTGCAAAACCCGTCATCTCTCTACTTGTTTCAGGGTAATATGCCTGATGGCGTGCACAAGTCTGCTGAAGGCTGTGACACAAACCTAACATATATTGCAGCAAAGAAAGCAAAACATCTTGAAGATAGTGAGACAACCCCAAAGTCTTGTCTTGATGCAGCGTTCAAGTTACGTGAGACTAGCAGTCAGACAAGCTCACAGAATTCGCTGTCTGAATCAGTTTGACTTCTTCAGTCCCAAGTTCTAGGAGAAAGGTATTCTGCAACTCAACTTCGACTTGAAGTCCTATCTCTAAGAAAGATTGAGGAGAACACCAATGAGAACCTCATTGCTAAACAGCTACACCTGGAAGCTATGACCGACATGCTAGGCCTTGCTAAGCAGCTTGTGCGGCAGTTCCCGCGCAAGGCTAACCTTTCTTGAACTGTCTTGGAAGTGGTCTCGGTTCAGTATTATTTTGTTATGCTGCAATGGTGCCCAGTTTTTGTAATCTGCTTCTTCGTTGTGTTTTATGATCACTCATGGCGAACTTTGGTGCCCAATGGATGTAATATACCATAAATCCTTTCTTGCATAGTGTAGGTTTATTCTAAGTTACTCGAAAGTGTGTTAAGTCAACTAGAGGGGGGGTCAATAGGCGATTTTATGAATTCTTCAATGAGGAATTTTAGGGTGAGGAAATTCCTAATAGAAGAACTACTTGCTGCAGAATAAATACTCATATGTAAACATAACAGAACATAAGCATGGTATTCATGATGAAATGAAAACAAGTACAGAGTACAGAAAGCGTAAACATAGGATAAAACAGGATGAAGATAAACAGACTAAAGAAATTGAACTGAGGAAATTGAGAAAGTCTTCAGTCAAAGTCTTCAAACAGATATGATCAAGCACACAACACAAAAATGAGGAAATGAAAGGGTTGCGGAAATAGAACTAGGTAGCTTGGTGAAGACAATGATTTGGTAGACCAGTTCCAACTGTTGTGATAGTTGTACGTCTGATTAGGGCGGCTATGTTTCAAACCTGGGGACACACAGTCCCGGACACCCAGTCCTGAACACGCAGCTCAGGACACTTAGTCCCCACCGTATTACCCTTGAGCTAAGGTCACACAGACCTCGCCCAATCACTCGTGGTAAGTCTTCAGGTGACTTCCAAACCTTCACAGACTCGGTCACTCAGCGATCCACAATTTCCTCTTGGATGCTCTAGACCATGACGCCTAACCGTCTGGAAGATGCACAGTCTTCAAAGGTAACAAGCGTCGGATCCACGCAGGATCAATCTCTATAGTGATGCTCAATCACTTTGGGTTTGTAGGTGTTTGGGTTTGGGTTTTCCTCACTTGATGATTTTTGCTCAAAGTCCTCGAAGGATGGGATGCTCTCAAATGACAAGTGTCAGTTTCTCTCAGAGCAGCCAACTAGCTAGTGGTTGTAGGGGGGGGGCTATTTATAGCCTAGGGAGCAGCCCGACATGATAAGAGATAAATGACCTTCAATGATATGACCGTTAGGTGAAAGGATGTTTTGGGACAGCTGGCGCGTAGCACAGCAACGGTCGGAAATTTGACTATCAAATTCCTCAGGGCTATCATGTTCCTCACTTGTAGGCAATCTGCACTGGCGAATTCCTAACTCCTCAGTCAGAACAAATTCCTCAGAGACTAGAAGAACTTCGTCTCTGTCACTGAAGAAGTTGACCGACTGCATGATATTTCCAATGGCTTCACTCGAAGGGATTGGTAGGTGTAGGATTTTGAGTTGAGCATCACTTGGAAACTTTTCCTTAGTATTTCCTCGACCCCCTTTAACAGTACGGTGTTTCCCATGACTCAATAAAGAGAAAATGAAACTACGAAAACAAAACTCTTCACGCTTCATGTTCCTCGAATGAATACCAAGTCTTCATGGTCAGACCAATTTCTTCACTTTCAAAGTCTTTAGAAAGTCTTCATAAATCCAAAGTCTTCAGTCGAAGAACTTCATTTTTAGGGGTGGACTTTCTCTGTAAATATCAAATTCCTCATAGACTTATAGACCTGTGTACACTCACAAACGCATCAGTCCCTTAACCTATAAGTCTTCAATACACCAAAATCACTAAGGGGTAGTAGATGCACTTACATTACTATGTCGTAATTTCTTTATTGTATAGAGTATGTTTTTTCTTAATTCCTACAAGTTACTGCCATCATTCGCTATCTGAAAAAAATCTGATGTAGTCGATTGGGCTGAACCATTCGCCTATAACGGTCCTGGTTTTTAGTAGGCCACAATTGGGCTAGCCTGCATCTTTCTTGGGCCCAAATGGCCATTGGGGCCATCACACTTCGCGCCAGGCCCACAACTTACTCCGGTCTATATTCGGCCAAATTTTAGTTGGGCCTTTTGTGGACCCATTGCCTAGTTCGGCCCATGTAGCGTTGGGCCATTAACAGGCTGAATATTCTGGTGGCCTTTTACGGCCCAGAAGAAACCATGGCCTTTAGCAGGCCGAAATTCATGTTGGGCCTCAATTTTCACTAGTCGTCGACGGGCCTTCAGCAGGCTGAAAGGTAGACCGCCTTTTTTGGCCCAGTTATATGACGGGCCGTTACCAGGCCGAAACATATTTCGGTCCTGAGTTGGCCCACTGATATCATGGGCCTTTAAGAGGCCGAATGCTTAGTATAGGCATCAACGTGCCGAATTATACGACGGGCCTTTAACAGGCCCAAATTCACGTTGGGCTGAACTGTTGCCACCTTTATCATGGTCCGTTAGTGGGTCAGATGTAGCGTAGGACCATATATGGCCCATGGGCAGCACGGGCCATTCCCAGGCCGAAAGACACACCGGGCTGAAATGGGCCCATGTCTACATCGGGCCTCTAATAGGCCGAAAGTCACTGGGCCGTAATTGGGCCCAAATATTCGACGAACAATTAACAGGCCAGATTTGGCTTTGGGCCGTAAATGGGCCTTATTATACATGCCGTTATTGGGCTGGCCCACTAGTACCTGCTTAAGTACTACGGGCCTTTGACTTGGCCGGCCTTTTTAACCTATATGGGCCTTTGTTGGGCCGTGCCACATGTCGATGTATCATAGGCGCCTCATGTCCAATGAATGGATGACATTTGTCCCAACGGTGAGCCAACATGTGTTTTCTTCGGCCAATGACAATTTTACACGTGGAAAATCCTCATCGGTTGGGGCTGTTAATGGGTTAGCCTCTCCGATCTCGTGGTAGGCTAGCTTCTAGGGTTTAGCCTCTCCGATCTCGTGGTAGGTCTACTCTTGTACTACCCATATCATCAATATTAACCAAGCAGGACGTAGGGTTTTACCTCCATCAAGAGGGCCTGAACCTGGGTAAAACATTATGTCCCCTGCCTCTTGTTACCATCCGCCTTAGAGGCACAGTTCGGGACCCCCTACCCGAGATCCGCCGGTTTTGACACCGACATAGGTGCTTTCATTGAGAGTTCCTCGGTGTCGTCGCCGTTAGGCTTGATGGATCCTACTATCATCGATAGCGATGCAGTCCAGGGTGAGAGTTTTCTCCCCGGACAGATCTTCGTGTTCGGCGGCTTTGCACTGCGGGCCAATTCGCTTGGCCATCTATAGCAGATTGAAAGTTACGCCCCTGGCCACCAGGTCAGGTTTGGAAGCTTAAACTATACGGCCGATATCCGTGGAGACTTGATCTTCGACGGATTCGAGCCTCTGCCTTGTGCGTCACGCGGTCACGATGAGTACGATTTAGCTCTACCATCGGACAGTGTTCAGGAGATCGCATAGGCAGCCGTTCCGACCCTCAATTCGGAGCCAGTCGCACCATCCATGGATGGGTGGATGGACCCCACCACGGAGGCCTTAGCCTCAGCGGCGATTGAGCCACACATCGACCTTACCTTACATGAGAGCCGTGTTGTTAAACTGCCGGATCCTTCTCCGGCCACGGACTCCGAGCCGCCTGTTCCCGTTCCTATCGAATCTGATTGGGCGCCGATCATGGAGTTTACCTCCGCGGATATTTTTCAGCACTCGCCCTTTGGTGACATACTGAACTCATTAAGGTCTCTCTCCTTGTCAGGAGGATCCTGGCTGAACTATGTCCGGCAGGACTGGGATGCGGACGACGAAGAAATTCGTGGCCCACCCACCACCCACTTAGTAGCCACTGTCGATGACTTAACCGACATGCTCGACTTCTTCACACCAAAAGAAATCGACGACGAAGAACGGAAGGACGCAACAAAGGGTTGTCCCCTCGAGAAGAAGTCAAAGCGGCGGCGTAAGCGCCGCCCCAAATCCTGCCTCGATAGAAACAACGATCATACAGAACCAGCGTTAGAGCAGGGTGAACCATTGCCGGACCACGGCAACACAGAGAATCAAACCGAACAACCCGATTCTGTCGAAGATAATAGTTCGGATGACATAACATGGGACAGACACCCGGAGCAACAGAATGCCCATCAAAGGCTTGTTGCCACCGTGAGGAGTCTAAAAAAGCAGAAGCAAAGACTCAAGGCTGCGTAAGACACACTCCAAATCAGATGGAGCAAAGTACTCAACACAGCAGCGAAGTATGGCGGTAATCGCCCCACCAAGAGCTACCCAAAGCGGAAGTTGCTACCTGAATTCAATGAGGAGGCCTTAGATCCCCCGCAACCAAAAATTAAAACGGCCACCTGGCAGGATAGACGACCTCACGGCCAACATAGAGCGGCAAGCTATGCCGCACATAAGCCAATACGCGATCCAGGCGAGGGCTCGCATCAAAAGGACACCGCAACCAGATCCATCTATGGACCATGCAGGCGCGCTCCAGCATACGATGCAACACAACAAACATCCGAACACTACAGTACACCCAGATACAGGGGTGCCACACACCCCCTATGTTTCACCGACGAGGTGCTAGACCATGAATTTCCAGAGGGATTCAAACCCGTAAGCATAGAGGCATACGACGGAACAACAGACCCTGGGGTCTGGATTGAGGACTATATCCTCCATATACATATGGCTCGAGGAGATGATCTCCATGCCATTAAGTATTTACCCCTCAAACTCAAAGGGCCAGCTCGGCACTAGCTTAAAAGCCTCCCCGAAAGCTCCATTGGAAGCTAGGAAGAGCTCGAAGACGCTTTTTGGGCAAATTTTCAAGGGACTTATGTCCGACCTCCGGACGCGGAGGATTTGAGTCATATAACTCAACAGCCTGGAGAGTCAGCCCGAAAGCTTTGGAGCAGGTTTCTTACTAAAAAGAACCAAATAGTCGACTGTCCGCACACTGAAGCCTTGGCAGCTTTTAAGCATAGCGTCCATGACGAATGGCTTGCCAGACACCTCGGCCAAGAAAAGCCGAGAACAATGGCAGCATTAACAAGCCTCATGACCCGCTTTTGCGTGGGTGAGGATAGCTAGCTAGCCAAATGCAGCACCAGCGACCCCAGTACATCCGAAGTTAGAGATGGAAACGGGAAATCATGGTGCAACAACAATAACAAATGCCGGAATAAAGAAGACAGCATGAAGAGCACGGCAGTAAACGCCGGATTCAAAAGCTCTCGGCCAAGTAAGCAAAAGCCACCCTCTAAAGGCGCCAGAGACGAACTGTCCAGCCTCAACAAAATTCTGGACCAAATATGTCAGATCCATTGCACCCCTGGTAAACTTGCTAATCATACCCACAGAGAATGTTGGGTCTTCAAGCAGTCCGGCAAGCTCAACGCCATACACAAGGGCGAGGATACACCAAGCGAAGACGAGGATGAGCCTCTCAAGCAAGACACTGGGGAACAAAGAAAATTTCCACCAGAAGTCAACATAGTAAATGTGTTACACGTGATCAAGGGGAGAAACAAAGCGGCACTCCCATAAAAATATGCCCAAGGGCCTATCACCACGGAGTCCTGCCACTGGTCGTCTCAACTGATCACTTTCGACCATCGTGATTACTCAGCAAGTATCCGGCGTGCAGGATGGGCTGCCCTGGTATTAGACCCAATAATTGACGGATACCACTTTACACGAGTCCTCATGGACGGTGGAAGCAGTTTAAACCTGATATACCAGGATACAATCCGCAAAATGGGGATAGACCCAATGAAAATTTGCCTATGCAATACTACCCTTAAAGGAGTAACGCCATGCCCAGGGGCTCATTGCACGGGCTCCCTGCTACTAGAGGTTATATTCGGCTTCCCCGATAACTTCCGTAGCGAAAATTTAACATTCCACATTGCTCCGTTCCAAAGTGGCTATCAAGCACTACTTGGACATGAAGCTTTTGCTCGCTTTAATGCAATACCGCATTATGCTTCCCTTGCGCTTAAGATGCCCGGTCCACGTGGCATTATTACAGTGAATGGAAATATTAAGAGACCCCTGCGTGCCGAAGAGAGTGCGTCTGCCTTGGCAGCCGCACACTAAAATAGCCTCACCAGCTAAAGTACTCGATAGGTCGTCAAGACCACGGACACGGTTAGGCGAGTCCGACACAGCTATATGAAATTTTTACAGGTTTCATGGCCACACCCCTCTCATAAACACAAGGGGCTCAACGCGCGCAGACAAGTGGCAATTTTTACTCAACTTGAAATTTACATGGTCTCTTTAAACCTACCTTTTTGCACGACAACTTTTCACCTAAGTTTCTCTCTTTTATAGATGACCATCGTGCTACACCTGTCGAGGATACGGCACAACGGAGACACAGGCGCAGACATGCAGCAGGGACCCGCCCCAAGGATTCTTTTTAGATTAAGACCCTGCGTCAACCTTTTTTACTGTCTCTTGTTGATATACATCCCTCGGATTCTCAGTACAATTGAGAAGGATGCTGGCGTCTTGGCATGTGGCCACGTTAGATTAATGCACGTACCTGGACACTAGGGGCTTCTTACAAAGGGCACTATTTAGGCCTGGTTTATACCATAAAGACCGAATACCTTAGGGAGTGTTCGGCGTCGCGAGTTTGGCCTTATATGCATCAGCTCCGAATCATGTCTTTGGTCAAATGTTGGGTTTGCCTGGCTCCTATGTTTTGGTACCTTATGTTCTGCTCTATCGGCTAAGGTAGCACTAGGAGAACTACTGCGATTGTGCCTCGGGTCATCCGAACGAGCACCTCAGTAGAGAAAGCCGAAAACTGACTGTCATGATATAGCGTGAGACTGGTCAACCACTCGATGACCTATCAGAATGTTAGAATTCATCCGCCTTAACGAAGGGCCGTTTCCCAGCCAGGCATGTACGCACCCCGAATTCGGGAGAGTGCGGAGCCAACAGGGGCTATATAGTAGCCCCACCGTCAAACTCCTATGGCTAAGTGAAAGTGTTAAAGCATTATAATCTGGTTGCCTCGTTCGCTACTCTATCACCTCCTTAATAGGACCAAGACGGTGGGTTAAGTGTGAACATGCATCTTCTGCGAACACCTCCGCATTATATGCGTGGGGGCTGAAGCTGACGACTGCAATCTTTCAGGTTATACACATGTATACATAAACGGACGCACAGGAGGCATCATATCACTTTCAGGCAAAAGTATAAACACAACCTTAATAAATTTCATATAAACATTATGTTTACAATGGGAATACATGTCACTCAAACATAATATTCTTTGAGCACTGGGCCTCTATCAAACGAGCACCCTCGAGAACCTCTTCGAAATAGTGCTCGGCAGCCACTCGGCCTATGGCCGAACCCTGCGCTGCAACAGTGGTAGCATCCATCTCCGCCCAGTATGCTTTAACACGGGCAAGGGCCATCCAAAAGCCTTCTATGCACACCGACCTCTTCATCGCATTGATGCGCGGCACCGCACCAAGGAACTGCTGCACTAAGCAGAAATAGCTGTTTGGCTTCGGCTTTTTCGGCCATAGCTGATCCACGACAGACCTCATGGCGAGTCCGGACAACCTATTTAGTTTGGCCCACTCGGCTAGCTGATCAGTCAATGGAAGCGGACGCTCTGAACGTTGAATTGCGACTAGAACAACTTGTCCACTTCATGATCTGTTTGACCTTGGAAGTATTTGGCCGCATCGGCAGCGCTCGCCGCCAAGTCCATATATGCGTCTGCCGAACTCCATAGCCGATCCAGAGGGGCATACCGTGGATCTCCGAACTTTCTTCGTAGCATGAAGGGCATCCCAGCCGCAATATCCCCGGCTTCACGCAGCTCCTCCTTCTTCGCCCTCATAGCAGAGCGGGTGTCTTTGTTCACCATCGTGGCCTTTTCAAGGTTCGCTGCCTTCAATCAGTTCTCTTTTTCAAGGAACTGGCAATGGTCGGCAGTGTCTTTTAATTCTATGGCCATCTTGGCCATCTTCTCTTTGCTCTTGCCATGCGCGGCCTTCTCGGCTTTCCACTCTTCGGCCGCCTTCAAAGCAGCCGCATTACTAATCCTTGCTTGTTCTTTGGCTCGGGCAAGTTCCGCCCGCAAGGTTTCAACGGTGGCAGCTCCATCTTCAGTCACAACGTATTAAAGATATTGGCATCATGCTGCTCTTACTATGTGGCATTCACCAGAAAATAACACTTACCCTATGCCTCGTGAAGCCTCTTGTTAACAAGCTCGATGTCGGCATCCGCCGCATCCAGGTGCCGCTTTAGTTCGGCAAATTCATGAGTCCGGCTAGCCACCGGAGCTCCCACTACCTGCACATTCAAGCGGTATGGTTATTGCCTAGGACTACGATCCTCTATTTCCCGCCGTTCTCGGCGACAACCATAGTCTCAGGGGCTACTATATACACAGGGCACACCTAAAAATGTGTGGTACCATCACAAATGTACATCATTTTACGTACCTCAAAGCTCGTCAATAGACTCATAAAGGCATCATGCAACCCGCTTTCGGCGGATGAGATCCTTTTCATCACCGTACCCATCAATGTACGGTGTTCTTCTGAGATGGCCGCTCGCTACAACAGCTCTCTTAGTACGTCCGACCGCATACCAGACGGTGCCGGACTCTTCTGTTTGCTCTCTTCAAGAGCCGGACGCTGGGGCCTTTGGGTGACTATAGGATTATCTTCAAGGTTGCCCACTTCTTGAGCAAAGGAGTCCGGGGGAGGCGTTTCACTCTCCATCATCTCCGTAAGAAGATCCCCCGAAGATGAGCTCTAGTGAGAAGGGCTAAGATCTGAACTATAAGAAATACTTCAGTTATTTTCCTCAGAGGTGAGGTAGTATATCTCCACTATTAAAGTACTTTCTGATTACTTACAGCTTGTTGGACGGCTGATCCCCGCGCGGACTTTGTGCAGCAAGAGCACCCTCCAAGGCAGGACCCTCTGGTGGAGATTTCTTCTCCCGTTTGGAAACCTTGGTTTCCGGATCTTCAGAGGTAGTCCTCTTCCTTCCCCGGGGTGAGAGAATGTCCGATTCCTCCCCTCAGTTATCCTCCCTCACGGAGGCGCTCGTTCCCTCGGTCGGAATAGGTAGCGATGGAGGTCCGCTTTTGCCCTCATTATTCCCCCCTTTGTCTTCCTTTGAGGGCTCCGGGCAAGGTGCTAGCTTAAGCATCTTTTCCAGTACAGGATTTTCAAAACCCTCAGGAAGGGGGGCCGAACACCGAATCATCTTCGCCTTTGTTATCCAGTCCTGGTCAAAGAGCGATTTCTCAGAATAACGTCATGATAAATGAAAGACGGTGTGTTCGGCTAGAGGATAACTTACTTGGTCGGCGGTGCAGTTGCTGCTCAGGCCCACGTCCTCGGTAGTATCCGGACACTCTATCTGGGCTCCGAAGAATGATCTATACATCTTCTTGTGTGTCAGGCCGAGGAAATCCTGAATAGCGCGCGGTCCTTCTGGGTTGAACTCCCACATGCGAAGAGGCCGGCATTTGCATGGCTGGATTCGTTGAACCAGCATGACTTGCATTACCATAATCAAACTGAAATATCCTTCGAAGAGATTTTGAATGCGGCTTTGCAGTACAGGCACGTCCTTGGCGGGACCCCAGCTCAGCCCTCTACTAATCCATGACATCAGTTGTGGTGGAGGGCCTGAACGGAAAGCAGGGGCAGCCACCCACTTGGCACTTCTAGGAGCTGTGATATAAAACCACTCCTGTTGCCATAATCCGGACACCTGTGGAATAGAACCCTTTGGCCATGGAGCTCCGGTAATCCTGCTTATTAATGTGCCTCTGCACGCTACATGCTGCCCCTCGACCATCTTCGGCTTCAGGTCAAAGGTCTTGAGCCATAGGCCGAAGTGAGGGTATTGCGGAGGAAGGCCTCACATACAACAATAAATGATGAGATGTGGAGAAAGGAGTCCGGGGCCAGATCGTGGAAATCTAGCCCGTAATAAAACATTAGCCCCCTAACAAAGGGATCCTGACTGAGTCCTAGACCTCGGAGGAAGTGGGAGATGAACACGACGTCTTCGTTGGGTTCAGGAGTAGGGATGACCTGTCCTCTAGTAGGCAGCCGATGCGAAACCTTGGCGGTCAGATATCTGGTCTCCCTCAACTTCTTGATGTCTTCTTCCATAACGGAGGAGGGCATCCACCGGCCTTGAAGGCTAGATCCGGACATGATTGAAGATCCGGAGCACCTGACCTAGGCTTTGTGTGTTAGAACTCGAGGCGAGGGAAGGATTCGATTGAGCACAGGAGGGAAAAAAAGTAAAAGCCTTGCCCCTTTATAAAGAGGGTGAATATCAAGCGTCCTCTCCCTAGTCGTTTGGGACTTTCCTATAATCTAGGAGTCCTAGACACGGTTGGGTTACCCACGCCCATATTGATGAGAATCCCATAATAAGGGGACACGATCTCTGCTTCGACTAGACGTGTCAAAAAACTGCCTCGCGTTATGTGCGGGGCAAGTTAAAGGAAACGGTTCGAATAATCACCGGGCCACGGCTTAATGTCATGTTGCCAAAACAAGTCAGCAAATTAGATTTGTGAAAATATTATTCTCTCTACGGTGGTATCTGGAACTTATTTTGCAGGGTCGGACACTATCCTTATATTCAAATTCTTCTGTGGTATATTCGGAGGAGGAACCCGCCTTGCAATGCCGAAGACAATACTACGCGCCGGACTCATCGTCATTGAAGCCTGGTTCAGGGGCTACTATGGGAGTCCTGGACTAGGGGGTCTCCGGACAGACGGACTATCTCCATTGGCCGGACTGTTAGACTATGAAGATACAAGATTGAAGACTTCGTCTCGTGTCCGGATGGGACTCTACTTGGCGTGGAAGGCAAGCTAGGCAATACGGATATGTGTATCTCCTCGTTTGTAACCGACCTTGTGTAACCCTAACCCTCTCCGGTGTCTATATAAACCGGAGGGTTTTAGTCCGTAGGACACAACAACTACAACATACAATCATACCATAGGCTAGCTTCTAGGGTTTAGCCTCTTCGATCTCGTGGTAGATCTACTCTTGTACTACCCATATCATTAATATTAATCAAGCAGGACGTAGGGTTTTACCTCCATCAAGAGGGCCCGAACCTGGGTAAAACATTGTGTCCCCTGCATCCTGTTACCATCCGCCTTAGACGCACAGTTCGGGACCCCCTAGCCGAGATCCGCCGGTTTTGACACCGACAGTCACCCTTGATTAAAGCACTTCTATGACACACGATTTATCGACATGGAAGTGGACACTTGTGTGATGATAATTTTGATAATGCCATAAAACACTTCTACGATAGCACATGTATGACTATCTTGATTCTGTCATAAAATCGTCATGGATGTACATGCAAGACAGAAAACGTGACCTACTGTGACAAACACGTATCATCACGGAAGTGTCTTTTTTTGTAGTGAAACCTCGTAGGTCAACCAGAGTACGATCTGCACCAGAGTAGTACAGTAATCCTGTTCTAGAAGTCTTGTTACTGGACCATGACGAACCTACGAACTATGGAAGCAATGATGATCCCAGATTCCGCGAAATGTCTTGAGGCCGTGAAATCTGAGATGGGGTCCATGTATGAAAATAGAGTATGGACTTTGTTGACATGCCCGATGATCAGCAAGCCATTGAGAATGAATGGATCTTCAAGAGGAAGATGGACGCTGATAGCAGTGTTACTATCTACAAAGCTCGAATTGTCACAAAAAGTTTTCGAGAAGTTCAAGGTATTGACTACGATGAGATTTTCTCACTCGCAGCGATGCTTAAGTATGTTCGAATCATGTTAGCAATTGCCAAATTTTATGAAATTTGGCAAATGGATGTCAAAACTACATTCCTTAATGGATGCCTTAAAGAAGAGTTGTATATGATGCAACCAGAAGGTTTGTCGATCCAAAAGGTGCTAACAAAGTGTGCAAGCCCTAGCGATCCATTTATGGACTGGTGCAAGCCTATCGGAGTTGGAATATACGATTTGATGAGTTGATCAAAGCATATAGTTTTATACAGACTTGCGGTGAAGCCTGTATTTATAAGAAAGTGAGTGGGAGCACTACAGCCTTTCTGATAAGTATACGTGAATGGCATATTGTAGATTGGAAATGATGTAGAATTTTCTAGAAAGCATAAAGGACTGTTTGAAAGGAGTTTTTCAAAGAAAGACCTCGGTGAAGCTACTTACATATTGGACATCAAGATCCATAGAGATAGATCAAGACGCTTGATAAGATTTTTTCAATGAGTACATACCTTGACAATATTTTGAAGTATTTCAAAATGGACTAGTGAAAGAAGGAGTTCTTGGCTGTATTGCAAGGTGTAAAGTTGAGTAAGTCTCAAAACGCGACCACAACAGAAAATAGAAAAGAGAATGAAAGTCATTCCCTGTGCCTCAGCCATAAGTTCTATAAAGTATGCTATGCTGTGTACCAAACCTATTATTTACCTTGCCATGAGTTTGGCAAGGGGGTACGATAGTGATCCAGGAGTGGATCACTGGACAACGGTCAAAGTTATCCTTAGTTACCTAAGAGGACTAAGGAAATATTTCTCGGTTATGGAGGTAATAAAGAGTTCGTCACAAAGATTTGCGTTGATGCAAGCTTTTACACTGATCCGGATGACTCTGAGTCTCAATCTGGATACATATTGAAAGTGGGAGCAATTAGCTAGAGTAGCTCCATGCAGAGCATTGTAGACATAGAAAATTTGCAAAATACATACGGCTCTGTATGTGATAGACCCGTTGACTAAACTTCTCTCACAAGAAAAACATGATCACACCTTAGTACCCTTTGGGAATTAGTCACATAGCAATGTGAACTAATCACATGAAGATGTGAACTATTGGCGTTAAATCACATGATGATGTGAACTTGATTAATGACTCTAGTAAAACCCTTTGGGTATTAGTCTCATGGCGATGTGAACTATTGGTGTTAAATCACATGACGATGTGAACTAGATTATTGACTCTAGTGCAAGTGGGGGATTGAAGGAAATATACCCTAGAGGCAATAATAAAGTTGTTATCTATATTTCCTTATATCATGATAAATGTTTATTATTCATGCTAGAATTGTATTAACCGAAAACTTAGTACATGTGTGAATACAAAGATAAACAGAGTGTTCCAAGTATGCCTCTACTAGACTAGCTCATTAATCAAAGATGGTTAAGTCTCCTGACCATAGACATGTGTTGTCATTTGATGAATGGGATCACATAATTATGTGATGGACAAGACACAACCGTTAGCTTAGCATTATGATCGTTTAGTTTTATTGCTATTGCTTTCTTCATGACTTATACATATTCCTCTGACTATGAGATTATGCAACTCCTGAATACCGGAGGAACACTTAGTGTGCTATCAAACGTCACAACGTAACTGGGTGATTATGAAGATGCTCAACAGGTGTCTCCGAAGGTGTTTGTTGAGTTGGCATAGATCAAGATTAGGATTTGTCACTCCGTGTATCAGAGATGTATCTCTGGGCCCTCTCGGTAATGCTCATCACTATAAGCCTTGCAAGCAATGTGACTAATGAGTTAGTTATGGGATGATGCATTACGGAATGAGTAAAGAGACTTGCCGGTAACGAGATTGAACTAGGTATGAAGATACCGACAATCGAATCTCAGGCAAGTAACATACCGATGACAAAGGGAATGACGTATGTTGTTATGCGGTTTGACTGATAAAGATCTTCGTAGAATATGTAGGAACCAATATGAGCATCTAGGTTCCGCTATTGGTTATTGACCAGAGATGTGTCTCAGTCATGTCCGCATAGTTATTGAACCCGTAGGGTCCGCACGCTTAACGTTCGATGATGATTTTTATTATGAGTTATGTGATTTGATGACTGAAGTTTGTTTGGAGTCCCGGATGAGATCACGGACATGAAGAGGAGTCTCGAAATGGTCGAGAGGTAAAGATTCATATATTGGAAGGTTGGATTTGGACATAGGAAAGGTTTCGAGTGGTTCAGGCATCTTTCTGGAGTACCGGGAGGTTACCGGAACCCCCTGGGAGAAGTATTGGGCCTATTGGGCCTTATTGGAGGAGAGGATAAAGGGCCGCGTGAGAGGGGCGCCCCCCTTGCCCAAACCGAATTGGACTAGGGGCGGGGGTCGGCCCCCCTCTTTCCTTCCCCCTCTCTCTCCCTTCCCTTTCCCTCCGATGGAAGAAAGGAAAAGGGGGGGGGGCAAATCCTACTTGGACTAAGAGTCCAAGTAGGACTCCCCCCTGGCGCGCCCAACCTGGCCGGCCTTCTCTCTCCCTCCCTCCTTTATACACGTGGCTAGGGGGTACCCCAATAGCACAACAGATAATCTCTTAGTCATGCGTGGTGCCCCCTCCATAGTTTACCACCTCGGTCATATCGTCGTAGTGCTTAGGCGAAGCCCTACGCCGGTAACTTCATCATCACTGTTGCCACACCGTCATGCTGATGGAACTCTCCCTCGTCCTCAACTGGATCAAGAGCTCGAGGGACATCATCATGCTGAACGTGTGCAGAACTCGAAGGTGCCGTACGTTCGGTGCTTGATCGGTCAGAACCAGAAAAATTTCGACTACATCAACCGCGTTGTCAAATGCTTCCACTTTCGGTCTATGAGGGTACGTAGGCACACTCCCCCCTCTCGTTGCTATGCATCTCCTAGATAGATCTTGCGTGATCGTATGAAATTTTCAAAAATACTGCATTCCCTAATAGTAGTTGATTACTATATGGTTTATGTGGTGGAAGATTATATGTTCAAATCAAATATGCTATTTAATACCCCTCTAATCTTGAGCATGATTATCATTTATGAGTAGTTACTTTTGTTCTTGAGGTCACAGGAGAAATCATGTTGCAAGTAATCATGTGAACTTGATATGTGTTCGATATTTTGATAGTATGTATGTTGTGATTCCCTTAGTGGTGTCATGTGAACTTGACTACATGAAACTTCACCATATTTGGGCCTAAGGGAATGCATTGTGGAGTAGCAATTAGATGATGGGTTGCGAGAGTGACGGTCGTGGAATTGTCATAGAAGATGTCCTAGTGTGAGGACTTAGTCGTGAGGCCAACACATCTATGTGGTAGCTTGAGAGGGGTTGGGCGGAATCGAGAGACGCAATAGAAGACAAAGTTTTAGAAAGCTTCGGGCCCTGGGAAACATCATCCGGTAACAACCCTACATGCTGTTTGTGGCTAGGTCTCATTATCATCACGAGGGAGTCGCCGTAAACCGGCTCTCCTAGTTATGTCTTAAGATTATCCCCCCCCCCACCTCTTGGGGTGCCCTGCCCCTCCTTATATATGTTGAAGGGTCGGGTTACATGTAGAGTCCAACTCGGATTAAGACTTAAACTATTCCGACTTGTCTTCATGGGCTTCTTAATGTCTCGGGCTTCTTAACCCCAGGCGACTCTGTCTGCTGGGTTATGACTGTGAACCGGGTTATGACTGTCTGCCGAGTTATGACTGTCTGTCGGGTTATGACTATCTACCGGGTTATGATTGTCCGCCGGGTTATGATTGTCTGCCGGCTTATGATTGTCTGTCGGGTTATGATTGTCTGCCGGGTTATGACTTCTGGCCGGTTTACCATCTGTCTTAACTCTCTGTCGGTTTACCAAGTCCCAGCTGGGTTATAACTTTGGCCGGGTCATACCACGGGGTATATCCCCGACATTAGCCCCCAGTTTAATTTGGATTTATCCATGGTAAACTAATCATGATCATCCTTAAGTCCTTGTCATTTCCTTCTTCTAGAAAATCTGGTCAATAGGCCACCTTCATAATCAATTTGCTGACATTGGTTTGTCACAAAGAAATATTGTGAAGAATAACTCATTTGACTCAGCTCCCAATGCTTAACAAAAATATTGGTCTTTGAAATACTCATATGATCTTCAACCAGTTTAAGAATATAGAACTTGCCAGTTTATAAATATTGATGGTACCGGGTCATAATTGTAGTTAACATCAAGCTTGAAAATATACCTCTTATATGCCTATCACTTGTAGCCCCCAAGTCTTAAGAAGGCAGCGTAGCAACAGCCTATGACTTGCTTCAATATAAATGTCACAACCTTGAAGAAATCCGATTTGTTCATCTCAGCCACTACTCATAAACTGAGTATTCCATATATGTAGCCCCCAAGTGCTAGGTTGTCATGCTTGCAGCAACCTGGGACCTAAAATTCCCTTATGCTCATAAAAAGTTCAACCAATGTAACCCCCAAGGGCCGGGTCATTATGCAATAATAAGCAGGGACATTATAGATATAATTATGTAGACTTGAACAACAACGTGTAGCCCCCAAGGGCAGGGTCATTAAGATAATACTCAGTTGGGACTTTATATATACTTTATTGAAAATAACATCATATGATATAACCCCACCATGAGGCTTGAATCCACGTCCACAAGGTTAAGAGTCTTGTCCTCTGAGCAATGAACCCTTCAATGTAATAGATTAAGACTTGTATACCTTGAATTTTTTTGACAGGAGCAATTGGTAGCCCCCAAGGGCCGACTCATTACAATGTGATGAGTCGGGTCTTCAATAAGATGATCCAAAAATGACTTTGCATTAGCCCCCAAGTGCCATGGTGCATGCTGGCAGTGACGAATTCCTAACTCCTCAATCAGAACAAATTCCTCAGAGACAAGAAGAACTTCGTCTTTGTCACTGAGGAAGTTGACTGACTGCATGAGATTTCCAATGGCTTCACTCGAAGGGATTGGTAGGTGTAGGATTTTGAGTATTTCCTCGACCCCCTTTAACAGTACGGTGTTTCCTATGACTCAAGAAAGAGAAAATGAAACTACGAAAACAGAAGTCGTCATGCTTCATGTCCTCGAATGAATACCAAGTCTTCATGGTCACACCAATTTCTTCACTTTCAAAGTCTTCAGAAATCCAAAGTCTTCAGTTGAAGAACTTCATTTTTAGGGGTCGACTTTCTCTGTAAATATCAAACTCCTCATAGACTTATAGACATGTGTACACTCACAAACGCATTAGTCCCTTAACCTATAAGTCTTCAATACACCAAAATCACTAAGGGGCACTAGATGCACTTACAATCTCCCCCTTTTTGGTGATTGATGACAATATAGGTTAAGTTTTCAATGGGGATAAACATATGAAGTGTAAATACTGATATTGAGGAATTTGATTGCAAAATATAGAAGAACTCCCCCTAAAGATGTGCATAGTGAGGAATTTGCGTTTGAAGCAATGCACACTTGAAGAGTAGAATCATGGAGATCTACTCCTATATCTTGTAAATCATACACGCATTTAACATATAATATGTAGAATTTGAAATGCATGATGAAATATGGTGACTGATGTAATTCAGCATGCGTGCATTAACATATATGAGGAATAAGCATGCATAAGAACGCAGCAAAAGTATCAGACCACCATCGGGTTTAAGTTTACAACTCGACCCAGCAAAGTCTTCAACAGAACGAGAGTTGTAACTTAGAAAAAAAACGCCCATATAAGTAGAAGACCCGCTTGAAGACTAACTCAAATTTCTCGCCCTTTGTCATCAAATGACCAAAAGGGACGAAAAATGAGGACTAACGCCCCTGAAGAATATCATCACCCAGTCGATGAAGGAGCGCCATCATTGTTGGGGTCGGTTGTTGAGGTAGGGCCTCCCGCAGTATCGTCCAAGTCTTCATGCTCATCAGTTGCGCGTGATGAAGAATATGAGCTGGCTACCAAGGAAGGAACTTTGGTCTTCTTGAATTTCTTTGCCGGTGGCAATTGAGACCATTCAAAGTCCTACTTGAAACCCATTTGCTTCATATCATCTCACCATACAGATGTGACAGAACAGCCCAGGTGCGACCGAAGACTTCATGGAGGTATTAATGGTTCTTCTTCACTGCATTGTGTGTAGCAGTCATGTTGTGAAGAATTGAACCAAACTGGCGCTCAACCCATTTGTGGTGGCGATCGACCTTCTGGTGAAGACTGAGGACGAGCTCACGATCAGTCATCACCCTTGGAGTTGTGCCTTGAGGATTTTGTTTAGAAGCATTTGCGGCAGAGTCATGAGTGGAAGAGTCATCATTGGTGGAGTAGGATCTAGCCTTGCGGAACAGACCGTCCAATGGACGAATGCCTTCATCAATAATAGCAGTAGCCTTGTCCTTTTCATCAGATGAGGAAAATGTCCGCTTGAGGACTTCTATTGGGGGCAAGTAACTGACATGACTCTGAAAATCAGCCTTGTAGTTGAGTGAAGACCTTGTTTTGAGGAATCTCATAATCCAGGGAGCATAAGGCTTCAACTCAAATGGAGAGAGGGCAACATTTGCCAGAGTCCTCATTAAGAAATCATGGTAGTTGATAGGAATGCCATGTATGATATTGAATAGCAGATTCTTCATGATGCCAACAACTTCATCATTGGAATCGTATCCTTTGATTGGACTCAAAATCTTCGTCAGAATGCGATAGACAGTTCTAGGCACAAACAGAAAATCCTTCACGAGGAATTTGGTCCATGGAGCTTGACCGGGCTTCAGCAGCCTCATCAATACTTGCATGTAGTGAGCGGTAACTTCAGGTTCATTATAGATGCAACGAGTGCCTTCAAAGGGAGGACTGACATGCAGGGCATGAAGTAATTCAGAGGCCGGTGCTTTGAAATGTGTGTTCTCTGTCATCCAGTCCAATACCCAAGTGTTCACATCTTCAGCTTCTCCTGTGATGTGCAGCGTTGCATAGAACTAGAGAATTAGCTCTTCATTCCAATCAACAATATCAGTGCAAAAGTTGAGCAGCCCAGCATCATGAAGAACATGGAGGACTAGCGCGAAGCAAGGCAGTGATTCCATGTCCACGTGAGGAATATCATCATGGTCGAAGACTTTGTCTTTGTTGAAAAGCAGCAAAGAATAGAAGTTTGCTTAGCTGGCAGTCCAGAAGTGCTTCCTTCTAAGGCAAGCAGAGTCATGGGGGTTGTAGTCCGTGAAGAATACATGCTCGTGGAAGAAGTTATCATCCTTGAATTTTTGCTAGTTTGAGAAAGGATTATTTGGCTTGGGGTGATGAGTGTCAGTCAATTGCATCACAACCTCAGGAATCGCAATCTCAGGATCCGCAGGCTAAGGAATTTTAGTTTCTTCTTCAGTGACGGCATAGGTCTTCAATTCTTCAGCAACAATGTCATCAGCACTAGTGGCTGGAATATCTTCAGGGATAGATGGAGTGGGGTGAGGTTCTTGAGAACCCATTTGCACTTCAGTGGTCACAGGGGACTGAGGAATTTGTTGCAGAGGAGTGAACAATGGAGAATTGGGGTGCTGACTTTCCCAAAAGTCATCATTCAATACTGGTGTTGTGCACCCAATGTCCACATACTCATCTTCTCCACTCATTTCTTCAATGCCGGCCTCTTCAGCAGTAAATTGAGGCATGGGCGATGAAACAACTGGGGTTGAAGGGATTGCATCCACTTCAGTTTCTTCATCCAGCTGCTCTGAGGAAGCAGCAGAAGGAATGTCTTCATCGGATCCGCTTGGGATCACATATTCTTCATCAAAAGGAATGAGTTCCTTTGATGCCATGCTTGAGACTGGAACAGCATCAATTGGATTGTCAAATGAGCTGGTCAATTTCTTCATCTTCTTCAGAGTTGAATCATCTGATGAAGTTGATGCTTTCCTTTTCTTCACAGCTGCACGCTCTGCAGCCTTGGTCTTCTTCGCTTCTGATGCAGAAGGAAGAATTGGACTTGGTGTAGGTGCAGGACGAGCAGAGGAAATTGGTTCCGTTTCTTCAAGCACAACTGATGCAGTTGCTCTCAAATAAGCAGTTTCTTCAGGCATAGCGGTTGGAGTTTTAGTTGTCCTAGCAATTTCTTCAGGCGCAACACTAGTGGTTGCCCTGGCAATTTCATCAGCGGCTGGAATGCAGTCATCAGCCCTAGTACTAGCATGTTCCTCAGCAGCCTGATTATCATCAGCAGTGCTGGCATTTTCTTCAATAGGCTGAGAAGATGCTCCAGCCTAAGGAATTTCTTGTTGCATTGGAACTACAACATTGGTAGTGAACTGTTCAGTTAACTTGAAAAAATTGACTTTGGCTCCAAGCCAATCTGCACGGTACGTGTCAAATTCATCACTGAGGTTTTTGATCTCAGTCTGAGCAGCAATGAGTTCATCAGTGCACATTTTCACAATGTTTTTCTTCAGAAGGCGCTCCTTCTTGTATTGTGCCTTCTTTAGCTGCCTGGCCTTCTTGAACTTCCATTTCTCTTCGTCAATGAAGGTAGTTAGCACATGACTTTTACCAGGAGTGAGGTTCATCTCTGGCAGAGGTGTGTTGGGGTCCTTGTGCCACAAGTCAATGAAGTCAAGGATCAACTTGGGATCCAACATCAATGGCACATTACTGCCATTGGCTCTAGCGGCCATGTGCTGCCTGTCTTTGATGATTTTAGCGAGCTATTCATCATCAGCTTCGTCCTTAGAGGATGGTACTTGGAAGGCGACCTGCTTCTTTTCAGGACATGGTCTAGTGCCTCGTCCTACAGTGGCCTTGGTCTTCAGCAGAGTGGGGCCAATTGAAGAGTGCAGAGGAGCTGATGTCCTTGCAGAGGCTCCTGAGGCAATAGAGATGTTTGTTGTCCTTTGGCACGAGGCGAGATGCGCAGGTGCTGAGGATTTGGACGGAGGAGCTGAGGATTTCGCAACATGAGGAACTGGTGCGCCTTGAGGAAATGGCCGTGAGGGCTTAGCAGAAATTTGCCGTGAGGGCAGTGCAGAGGAGCTTGGCCATGAGGGCATTGAAGAAGAAGAGGCACTAGGCTTGTGTGCGGGCTTCTATAGGCATGGCCTTCTTTGGCTTGCTAGCAGAGGCCTCAGCAGCAGCGGCAAAGTCTTCATTGAATTTCCTCACTGTTTCTTTTGCTACTCTGGCCAACTTAGCTTGGCGCTTGGCCCATTCATTAGGATAGTCCTCACCGCGCTTGAGGCTAGTGGGATCAGCTTCTTGGCCATGTGTCAATGGAGGTCTTGGGCAAGGAGGGTGAAGAGCGAATTTCTTCATATATTCTGGAGTAACATCACGATATTCCCTCCATTCCCATGCCCATCTCCTCTCTATCCTTTGTATGCGCACCTTGCGCTGATTTTTGTCTTCCTTTCCATGTGTGGCCTCATCAGGAGTGCAATAATCCTTTTAAATGTCATCAGGGATCTCAAAGGCTATGTTGACTTCCAGTTTCTTTCCTCCCTTCTGAGGTTTCTTTCCATCATCCATTTTCTTCAGCTGAGGATTTTCAACAGTTGAATTCTCTGAAGAGGTATGCAGTTTTTCTTTGAGGAACACTACAAATGAGTTAAGTTGATGAGAACCTAGAGATTCAGCAGCGGACATGCATACCTATGAACAGAGTATAGGTGCAAAGAATTTGGAGAGGTCATATGCGTTCTCAGAAGTTTTTGCAAAAAGAACGAGTTTGAGGAATTTGACCAGATGAGTCTTGAGGAATTACACTAAGCATTCTTTAACTTAGGTTCCAGAGTTGTACGGATTTGAAAATCCACACAATTGAGGAATCTTGAAAAAAATGTTGCTTAGAGAAACAGATCAAGAGCAGATGATATGTGAGGTGTTTAGTGTGTGAATAGTTGAGGAATAAACACCTTTTGAAGATTTGAAGAGAACATCAGAATCAACAAGGGTAGTAAAAGTAACTTTTAATTACCCTTAACGAAGAACACGACGAACTGTGAAGTGTACATTTTGAAGCTCGTCAATTCAGATCTTCCACGCCATAACATGGACTTGGCAGAGGAAGAGGGCTACGGCGGTGGCGGAGTGAAGAAATCCGCAACCGGCGCGAGTACGGCGGCGACGAGGTCGAGGCAGTGAAGCTCTTCCACACCGGCGACGATGGAAATAGCTGTGGCACTAGGGTTTGAGAGCTCGAGCGAGGGAGTGATGTCGAGCAGAGTAAAAATGAAGTGAGGAAGGGAAAGGGGTATTTATAGCTGAAGTGAAAAACTATTCACCCGAGGAAATTGGACGAACATGCCCCTGACCCTTCTCATTCGCGTGACATGTGTCACCCACGTACTGAGAGGTGGCGATTGTGTGCGATCGTGGGTGAATAGGATAATATATCGTGGAAGTGAAGCGGTTTGAGTGGCAAAAGCCAAAAATTCAGATAAGATAAGTTTAAAGTTCCATTCAGAATTTCTTCAGCTGACAATGACACAGTTAAGATTTTGAACGAGATTCAAATAGAACGCACATGAAGAATTTGTGAATAGACTGGGTTGAGTTTAGCATAGAGGGGGAAGGGTCCGGTCACATTCATTTAGCAGAAGAAGCAACTTGAAGAAATAGCAATAAGTGAATGTTGTAGAGGACATAAACTCATATATATATATATATATAGACACACACATTTCCAATGAAGAATAACAGCAAAAAGAGTGAAGATATTGAAAAGTTGAAGAACAACTGAGGAATTTCATAAAGAGGAAAAACTCAGACTGAGGATTTTCAACTTTTGGTGGTAGTGTGACCCACCGTATAAGAATGATGATTTCAGACACCGCATACAGTTGTCGTAGGGTTTTGAGAATCAAATTCTTCGTTAATTTCTTCACACTTAGAGGGTTAGTCTTCATTGATTGAAGAAAAACGTTACTTTGTGCGTTGCACAACTAAGTCATCAATTTTGCATAAGTGCCAGGATGTGTGTCCTTTTCAGAGGACATTTGAAGATTCTAAGATATTTAGCTCACACCTCAACTTGCTAAATCTCTTCTCATCCAAGGGCTTAGTGAAGATATCGGCTAGGCGTTCTTCAGTCTTCACATGCTCAATAGAGATGTCGCCCTTCAACACATGATCACGAAGAAAATGATGAGGAATCTGAATATGCTTTGTCTTCGAGTGTTGAACAGGGTTATGAGCAATCTTGATGGCACTCTCATTGTCACAGTAGAGAGGCACATTCTTCATGTTGACGCCGTAGTCCTTGAGAGTTTCCTTCATCCATAGCAATTGAGCACAGCAAGAACTAGCAGCAATGTACTCAGCTTCAGCAGTAGACAGTGATAGGCAGTTCTGTTTCTTCGAGGACCAACAGACCAAGGATTGTCCGAGGAAATGGCATGTGCCTGATGTTGACTTGCGGTCCACACGATCACCTGCATAGTCAGAGTCTGAATATCCCACGAGATCAAAAGCCGAGCCCTTGGGATACCATAATCCAAGTGTTGGTGTGTGGGCTAGATATCGAAGAATATGCTTCACAGCCTTATGGTGTGATTCCTTCAGTGTATATTGAAATCGGGCACACATGCAAACACTAAGAATAATATTTGGCCTAGATGCACATAAATGCAATAAAGAACCAATCATGGAGCGGTATACCTTTTGATCGAAGTCAATACCATTTTCATTAGTGTATAGATGGCCATTTTTGGGCATAGGGATTTTGACTCCTTTGCAATCTTGCATGCCGAATTTCCTTAGTACATCCTTGAGGTATTTCTCCTGAGATATGAATATGCCATTGCGCTGTTGACGAATCTGAAGACCTAAGAAGAATTTCAATTCTCCCATCATAGACATTTGATATTCTTCACTCATCATATAGGCAAATTCATCACGGGTTTGAAGCCTTTCTTCATGAGGAATTCCTTCAAAGTATCATACCACGCTTGAGGGGCCTGCTTGAGGCCATAGAGGGCCTTATTGAGTCTGAAGACTTTGTGAGGATGCTTTGGATCTTCAAAACCTGGGGGTTGAGCAACATATACTTCTTCCTCAAGCTTACCATTGAGGAATGCAATTTTCACATCCATTTGATGTAAGATGATATCATGATGGTTAGCATAAGCAAGTAATATGCGAATAGCCTCAAGTCTAGCAATAGGTGCAAAAGTTTCATAGAAATCAATTCCTTCAACCTGTGTGTAGCCTTGAGCTACAAGTCATGCCTTATTCCTCACCACAAGGCCATTTTCATCTTGCTTGTTGCGGTAGATCCACTTTGTGCCAATGATATTGTGCTTGTGAGGATCTGGGCGTTTGACCAGTTCCTAGACGTTGTTGAGCTCGAACTGATGTAATTCCTCTTGCATAGCTTGAATCCACTCAGACTCCATAAATGCTGCATCTACCTTAGTGGGCTCTGTGATAGAGACGAAAGAAAGTGCCCACAAAAGTTAGATAAATGTGAAGCTCTTGAGTGTGTGAGAGGACCTGGAATGTTGATGTCGCTGATGATTTTCTCAATCTGCACTTCATTTGCAACAAGAGGATGAGCTGGTTGTCGTTGAGGAATTTGATCGACATTTTCTTCAGCACCATTTTCATCAGTTTCAATAACCTTGTGGTGATAGGTGTTGAAGACTCTGTAGGTGTGCGAGTCCTTACCATAACCGAGCATAAAACCTTCATGTGCTTTCGGTGCAAATTTTGAACTGTGATGAGGATCTCTAATCCAGCATTTAGCACCGAAGACTTTGAAATAACTCACATTGGGTTTCTTGTCAGTGAGGAGTTCATATGCAGTCTTCTTGAAGAATTTGTGAAGATATACCCAGTTGATGATGTGGCAAGTAGTATCAATTGCCTCAGGCCAGAAGCGAGTAGGCATCTTGTACTCATCAAGCATAGTGCAAGCCATCTCAACCAGAGTCCTGTTCTTGTGCTCCACGACGCCATTCTGCTGAGGAGTATATGGAGCAGATAACTCATGAGTGATACCAAGTTCATCAAGATAGTCATCAAGACTAGTGTTCTTGAACTCAGTTCCATTGTCAATTCTGATGTGCTTGATCTTCACACCAAAGTTGGTTGAAGCCCTCGAGGAAAATCGTTTGAAGACTTCCTGCACTTCCGTTTTGTAAGTGATGATATGCACCCATGTATATCGAGAATAATCATCAACAATGACAACGCCATATAAAGATGCAGTATTAGTAAATGTGGCATTGTGAGTAGGGCCAAAGAGATCCATGTGAAGCAATTCAAATGGATGAGTGGTAGTAATGATGGTCTTTGAGGGATGCTTGGCCTTGGTCATCTTTCCGGCTTCACAAGCTCCACACAAATGATCCTTGAGGAATTTGACACCCTCGATGCCAATGACATGCTTCTTCTACGCGAGGGTGTGCAAGTTCCTCATCCTAGCATGACCAAGTCGTCGATGCCATAGCCAGCCTTCTGAAGCTTTTGCAAGTAGACATGTAGCAGGTTGTGGTCCTGTAGAGAAGTCAACAATATACAAATCTCCTCTCCTAAATCCTTCAAAGACTTTGGAATTGTCAGTTTCCATGATCACAACACAATGATACTTGCCAAAGACAACAACCATATCAAGATCACAAAGCATTGAGACAGTCATGAGGTTGAACCCTAAGGACTCGACAAGCATGACTTTGTCCATGTGTCGATCCTTTGAGATTGCAACCTTACCTAGACCCAATACATTGCTTTTGCCTTTGTCAGCGTAGGTGATATGCTTTAGATGTGATGGAGATAAAGTAGAGTCCATCAGTAAGCTCCTATCACCAGTCATGTGATTTTTACATCCACTATCGAGGAACCACTTAGTGTCTTTGGGTTGATCATCCTACAGATGAATTGGTGCAGCTTACGAACTCATATACTTCATCAGTGAAGAATATGATATCAATTTCATCAAATCAATTTCGTCAAGCAATAGAACAGCTAAAGCAGTAGGAGGACGTGAGAAATGAGAATTCATTTCTTCATGATTAGCTTGCGTCCTTTCAAGCATAGTCAGGTCTCCAGCAAATTCTTCAGACTTTTAAGTTTGTCTGGAGACCTGACCCTGCATAAGAGATTAGTTCTTTTTCTTCACCACCCACATCTTAAGGGGTGGCAAAGAGTTCATCATTCTGCGAGCTGAGAAAGGTGGCATAGATGCCGATCCACTTTGTTTCACATAAGAGGGATTAGGGTAAGCATAAGAGTAAGCAGAGACATTCTTTGAGGACTTATGAACATAATGATTTGAAGAATAATGCACATCTCCATAATCCTTAGATCTTGCCTGCGAAACAGACGAGTTAGCACGATAATGTTCGTATGAGGACTTTGATCCTTTTGAGGAATTTGATGCACGTGAGGAATTTGGTCCGTATGAGGACTTGGATCCATATTAACAATTTGGTCCATACAAAGGATTTGATCCGGGGTTCCTATTCTTCACAGGTGGTGTCATGATGACATTCACTTGAAGATTTTGAAGGCACCTTTTGGGAACCAAGATTTTCTTCATAGGAGAGCTGTTCCTGCAGTTAGTGCCAACATATCTAGCAAATACTTCACCATTCTAATTTTTGAACAGTTTATAGTTGGAGCCAAATGACTCATCAAAAGAATATGAAGATTCACATGTAAAGCCAGATAAAGTAGATGGATCCACTGAAGGTCCCTCTGCAGCACCCATGAGGTTTTGGGATACTGCTCAGGTTTCTAGTAGGTCCCATCAGCATTGAGTTTCCTTTCAAAGGCAATACCCTATTTCCTAGGGTTCCTATTGAGAATCTGCTTTTTAAGCACATCACAAAGAGCCTGATGCCATTTGAGCTTTTCTACATGCGTGTCATATACAATTCCTTCAGCCCTGCATCATTAGTGATACTAGCAATGTCTTTGATGAGGAATTAGTGATAGCAGAGACAGTTAAAGAACTTGCAGCAATGAAAGCATTTGAGCATTCAGGTGAAGAATTAGCAGTTTCACGTTCAATGCATTTCAAACATGTAGGAACAAATTTATCCTGAGTAGCGCTGATTTGTTGAGCAAGTAATGAATCACGCTCCTTTTGAAGATCTTCATAACTCACTCTTAACTGCTCAAGGTCTTGCTTTCTTTGAAGAAATTCATAAGAAAGCTTCTCATGATCATATATGAGAGTGTTATGATGACCTTGAAGATTGTCAAAATTGGACTGAAGTCGCTGAAGACTTTCAGCCAAGGCTTTAGAACGATCCATTTCTTCACCCAACATATCGTCGCTCTCATTCAGCATGTTTTGAACTTTTTCTAGATCCTTTTGCAGTTTCACAGCAATCTTAGCAAGTTTAGAATAGTTGGGTTTGAGGTTTTCATCAGATTCATCCTCACTTGATTCACAGGAGGGATATTTGAGTACCTTTGAGCGTTTTTCCACGAAGCAATAGGTGGGAGCGTAGTCCTCATCGCCGTCATGAGTAGTGTTGGGGATGTCCTTTTCCTCAGAATTGAAGATGGACTTGCTGACGAACGCGGTAGAGAGGACTAGGCTCGCCACCCCAGAGTCTGACTCCTCAGATTCCTCCTCTTCCTCATTTTCCTCAGAGTCCATTTCCTTGGCAATGAATGCCCGAGCCTTCTTGGAGCTGCTCTTCTTGTGAGATGAAGACCTTGAATGTTTTGATGAAGAGGACTTTGAAGATTTCTTCTTCTTCTTTGAATCATCAGAATTGTAATCCTTGTGCTTCTTCTTCTTTGATTCCTTTTCCCACTGAGGACAATCTTGAATGTAGTGACCGGGTTTCTTGCATTTGTAATAGAGTCTCTTCTTGTAATCATGGGATGAGGAATCTGATCTCAAGTCACCACTTCTTGAGGATTTTCCAAAGCGACCACATCTTGAGAACTTCTGGAATTTCCTCACGAGCATTGCTAGCTCCTAGCTCAGTTCTTCAGGGTCACCAAGGCTGCTACCAGAATCTTCACCTTCAGATTCAGACACTACCTTGGCCTTCAGAGCCCGTAATCTGCCATAACTTGGTCCATAGGGATCTCTCTTCTCAGCAAGCTGGAACTCATGAGTGTTTAGTCTCTCGAGGATATCAGCAGGATCAAGTGACTTATAGTCTCCACGTTCTTGTATCATCAATGCCAAAGTATCAAATGAGGAATCAAGTGATCTCAACAATTTCTTTACCACCTCATGGTCGGTAATATCAGTGGCACCAAGTGCTTGAAGCTCATTTGAGATGTCAGTGAGGCAATCGAAGGTTTGCTGAACATTTTAATTTTCGAGTCTTTTGAAGCGGTTGAAGAGATTGCGAAGAACGTCAACTCAAGAGTCACGCTGTGTTGAGACTCCTTCATTGACCTTGGATAGCCTGTCCCAGATAAGCTTTGTTGTCTCCAAAGCACTCACTCTGCCATACTTCCCTTTGCTTAGATGGACACATGTGATGTTCTTCGCATGAGAGTCGAGTTGCTTGAATGTCTTCACATCAGCAACGTTGATGGTAGGAGTGATAGAGGGAACGCCATTTTCCACAACGTACCAGAGATCATTGTCAATTTCCTCAAGATGCATGCGCATCTTATTCTTCCAGTAGGGGTAGTCCGTCCCATCGAAGGTAGGACACCCAGCAGAAACCTTGGTCATACTTGCGGTCGACATAACTAAAACTCCAGGCGGTTAAACCAAAATCACACAGAACAAGGGAGTACCTTGCTCTGATACCAATTGAAAGTGCAGTGGGTCGACTAGAGGAGGGGTGAATAGGCGATTTGTATAAATTATTCAATGAGGAATTTCAGGGTGACGAAATTCCTAAGAGAAGTACTTGTAGCAGAATAAGTACTCAGATGTAAATATAACAGAACATAAGCATGGTCTTCATGATGAAATGAAAACAAGCATAGAGTACAGAAAGCGTAAACACAGGATAAAATAGGATGAAGATAAACAGACTGAAGAAATTGAACTGATGAAATTGAGAAAGTCTTCAGTAAAAGCTTCAAACGGATATGAACAAGCATGCAACACAGAAATGAGGAAATGAAAGGGTTGAGGAAATAGAACCAGTTAGCTTGGTGAAGACAATGATTTGGTAGACCACTTCCAACTGCTGTGAAATTTGTATGTCTCATTAGGGCGGCTAGGTATTCAAACCCGAGGACACACAGTCCCGGAAACCCAGTCCTGAACACGCAGCTCAGGACACCTAGTCCTCACCGTATTCCCCTTGAGCTAAGGTCACACAGACCTCGCCCAATCACTCGTGGTAAGTCTTTGGGTGACTTCCAAACCATCACAGACTCGGTTACTCGGCGATCCACAATTTCCTCTTGGATGCTCTAGAACATGACGCCTAACCGTCTGGAAGATGCACAGTCTTCAAAGGTAACAAGCATCAGATCCACGCATGATCAATCTCTTCAGTGATGCTCAATCACTTTGGGTTTGTAGGTGTTTGGGTTTGGGTTTTCCTCACTTGATGATTTTCGCTCAAAGTCCTCGGAGGATGGGATGCTCTAAAATGACAAGTCTCAGTTTCTCTCGGAGCAGCCAACGAGCTAGTGGTTGTAGGGGGCGGCTATTTATAGCCTAGGGAGCAGCCCTTCATGATAAGACATAAATGCCCTTCAATGATATGACTGTTAGGTGAAAGGATGTTTTGGGATAGCTGGCGCGTAGCACAACAATGGTCGGAAATTTGACTATCAAATTCCTCAGGGCTATCATGTTCCTCTCCTGTAGGCAATATGCACTGGCGAATTCCTAACACCTTAGTCAGAACAAATTCCTCAGAGACCAGAAGAATTTCGTCTCTGTCAGTGAAGAAGTTGACTGACTGCGTGAGATTTCCAATGGCTTCACTCGAAGGGATTGGTAGGTGTAGGATTTTGAGTTGAGCATCACTTGGAAACTTTTCCTTAGTATTTCCTCGACCCCCTTTAACAGTACGGTGTTTCCTATGACTCAAGAAAGAGAAAATCAAACTACGAAAACAAAAGTCTTCGCGCTTCATGTTCCTCGACTGAATACCAAGTCTTCATGGTCACACCAATTTCTTCACTTTCAAAGTCTTCAGAAAGTCTTCAGAAATCCAAAGTCTTCAGTCGAAGAACTTCATTTTTAGGGTCGACTTTCTCTATAAATATCAAACTCCTCATAGACTTATAGACCTGTGTACACTCACAAATGCATCAGTCCCTTAACCTATAAGTCTTCAATACACCAAAATCACTAAGGGGCAGTAGATGCACTTACATTACTATGTCGTAATTTCTTTATTGTATAGAGTATGTTTTTTCTTAATTCCTACTAGTTACACCCATCATTCGCTATTTGAAAAAATTTGATGTAGTCGACCGGGCTGAACCATTCGCCTCTAACGGTCCTGGTTTTTAGTAGGCCACAATTGGGCTGGATGCATCTTTCTTGGGCCCAAATGGCCATTGGGGCCATCACACTTTGCGCCAGGCCCACAACTTACTCCGGTCTATATTCGGCCAAATTTTAGTTGCGCCTTTTGTGGATCCAGCACTTAGTTTGGCCCATGTAGCATTGGGCCATGAACAGGCTGAATATTCTGGCGGCCTGTTCTGGCCCAGAAGAAACCATGGGCCTTTAGCAGGCCGAAATTCATGTTGGGCCTCAATTTTCACTAGTCATCGTCGGGCCTTCAGCAGGCTAAAAGGTAGACCGCCTTTTTTGGCCCTGTTATATGACGGGCCGTTACCAGGCCGAAACATATTTCGGTCCTGAGTTGGCCCACTGATATCATGGGCCTTTAAGAGGCCGAATTCTTAGTACATGCATCAATGGGCCGAATTATACAACGGGCCTTTAACAGGCCCAAAGTCACGTTGGGCTGAACTGTTGCCACCTTTATCATGGTCCGTTAGTGGGACGGATGTAGCGTCGGACCACATATGGCCCATGGGCAGCACGGGCCATTCCCAGGCCGAAAGACACACCGGGCTGAAATGGGCCCATGTCAACATCGGGCCTCTAACAGGGCGAAAGTCACTGGGCCGTAATTGGGCCCAAATATTCGACGAACAATTAACAGGCCAGATCTGGCTTCAGGGCGTAAATGGGCCTTATTAAACAGGACGTTATTGGGCTGGCCCACCAGTACCTGATTAAGTACTACGGCCTTTGACTGGGCCGGCCTTTTTAACCTATATGGGCCTTTGTTGGGCCGTGCCACATGTTGACGTATCATAGGCGCCTCATGTCCAATGAATGGATGACATTTGTCCCAACGGTGAGCCAACACGTGTTTCCTCCAGCCAATGACAATTTTACACGTGGAAAATCCTCATCGGTAGGGGCTGTTAACGGGTTATCGGATCCAAAACCAGACCCGATAGCTTAACGGCGACCTGTTACGGTGGATGCCATGTGTCGGTCACCCATGACGAAAGCACTTCTATGACGCACGATTTATCAACATGGAAGTGGACACTTGCGTGATGATAATTTTGATAATGCCATGGAACACTTCTACGATAGCACATGTATGACTATCTTGATTCTGTCATAAAATCGTCATGGATGTACATGCAAGACAGAAAACATGACCTACTGTGACAAACAAGTATCATCGTGGAAGTGTCTTTTTTTGTAGTGAAACCTCGTAGGTCAACCAGAGTACGATCTGCACCAGAGTAGTACATTAATCTTGTTCTGTAAGTCATGTTACTGGACCATGACGAACCTACGAACTATGTAAGCAATGATGATCCCAGATTCTGTGAAATGGCTTGAGGCCATGAAATCTGAGATTGGATCCATGTATGAAAACAAAGTATGGACTTTGGTTGACTTTCCTGATGATCGGCAAGCCATTGAGAATGAATGGATCTTCAAGAGGAAGACGGACACTGATAGAAGTGTTACTATCTACAAATCTCGAATTGTCACAAAAAGTTTTCGACAAGTTCAAGGTATTGACTACGACGAGATTTTCTCACTCATAGTGATGCTTAAGTATGTTCGAATCATGCTAGCAATTGCCACACTTTATGAAATTTGGCAAATGGATGTCAAAACTACATTCCTTAATGGATGCCTTAAAGAAGAGTTGTATATGATGCAACCAGAAGGTTTTCTCAATCCAAAAGGTGCTAACAAAGTGTGCAAGCTCCAGCTTTTATGGACTGGTGAAAGCCTCTCGAAGTTGGAATATACGCTTTGATGAGTTGATCAAAGCATATAGTTTTATACAGACTTGCGGTGAAGCCTGTATTTACAAGAAAGTGATTGGGAGCACTACAGCCTTTCTGGTAAGTATATGTGAATGGCATATTGTAGATTGGAAATGTCGGGTATATACCCCGCGGTGTAAACCGGCCGGAAGTTAACCCGGCCGGACTTGGCGGTTTATCTGAAGACCCCGCTGACACTTGGCGAGTTACTAGCGTCCCGCCCCGACCTGGCGGTTTACAAGCAAACCACCTGGTCATTATGACTCATTGGTGATCCGGCGTGCGGGATCGACGAATGACAAGGCCCAAAGCCCAGAAGGCCGGTTCACGTTTAACGGTGGCCCGGTTTAAGAAGAAAGGCATGAGGAACATTATCTTACAAGGAGCTAAGACCTGGACTTGTATACGGTTTGTATTAGAGATAGACTAGTCCTAATCCTAATAGGACTCCTCATGTAAACTGCCCCTTCAACATATATAAGGAGGGGCAGGGCTCCCCAAAAGGGGACAAGATTCACAAGTCCCACAAGTTGGACAAGTTAGGTTTAGACAATAGCTCTCGAGATAGAGAACTCTTGCAACCGTGATCATCATCATCAATATCGATGAAGCAGGATCTAGGCTTTTACCTCCATCGTGAGGGGCTGAACCTGGGTAAAACATCGCGTCTCTCGTCCCGCTCAACCCCTCTCAAGCTACCACATAAATGTGTTGGCCTCGCGACTAAAGTCCTGACACTAAGGATATCTGCCGTGACAATTCCATGATAGTTGGCACCCACCATGGGGCCTGCGCACGGTGGTGTTGAGTTCTTGAAGGGATCTCTCCCAGGGATCGAGAAGTTTTGCAGTTTTCCGGATGAAGAATGCCAGTTCAGAAGGATTTGTATCAGCTTCAAGTTGATCAGTCCAGGTTTAAGATCTGGGATTTAAGGTTTAAAAGAAATTAGGGTGCATCGAGTACGGCGCCACTGCTGTCACATATCGAAAGCACGCACGAGATCAATCCGAAAAAGGTTCGAAATCGCTGACACTGACAGGATTTAACGACTCCATCATCCGAGTCTGGATCAAGTTTGGAAGTTGATTTTTCCTCGGCGGCGTGAAGACCTAGATAATGGACGCGATATGATGGACTCTGGATCCTGTGGATAATCACCGCGGTACCCCCATGTGGCCTCTGGTGCAGCCACCGGCCGATTCCTGTTCGTTGCAAAAGAAAAAAAAAGAAAGAAGGGAAAAGGCCCCGTCCTCGAGGGAGACCCAGACGTAGAGGAGTCAAACCTGCTACGACTCGGACGGTCCAAGGCAGACTAGCTGAACTAAAAACGTATATATTTCCACATGGTTGAAGGAGAGGTATCACATAGTGGAAGCGTGGATTGTGGCAACCAAAAGAGACAAAGCAAATCATAGGCAGCGGCAACTCCTGCGCGCAAGGATGAGAAAAAAAATGGAGGGCCACGACCTGGAAGCAGATTCTCCACGGGCTCGCACCCTTCTGTTGACCTGCTGTCGTAACCCACCGCTGCCGCCCCGGTTTAAGGTCTCCTGAAATAAGAGTCGCCCCGGTTTAAGATCTCTTCGAGAGAGGGGTTAAAGCACCGTGAAACTGCCATGGATTATTCAGGGGCGCTATATATATGGATTTTCCATCGTCCGGACAAGTCAGGTGGTGTTTATCCAAGTTATTTTGTTGACATATATTGTTTTTATAAAGGGAACGATTACTTTCGACCGTATATTTTGATATGCAGGACAATTATTCATTACAAATGTGGTTTATACCACGGTATGGAGCACGGGCTGATAATGTTCCGCCCGGCGATAGTCCGTGACGTATTACCCGTTGAATGGACACGCACAAGTCACCGCCCTTGCGGCCCGGTCTACATCAACTTATCGGGACCGTGCTCGCGATTGACTTGCCGTCCGACGCCGCCTCTGCGGACCCGGTTTACATCGACTTGCCGGGATCGTTTTTTCTCGCTGTTCAATGGACGTGCACAAAGTCGCCGCCTCTGCGGACGCGGTCTACATCAACATACCGGGCCGCACCTGTCTGCATGAGCTGTTTATTGAGTATGAACAAGTCACAGCTTGGGTAGCCCGGTTTTCTTTCAACAATTTGGAGGCAATTATTATGTATTATCAGCCGTCGTCTGCACTGGATGGTTCAATGGAAATGCACACAAGTCGCCGCCACTACAGTTTGGTTAAACTTCAAATCGCCAGTTGGAAGGAACCATTGGTCGAGTTGTTGACACGGCTTATACAGATCATTTATAACCCGCCACAGTCACCTCAACCTTCTGTGGATTCAGATCGTGCTATCAAACGCCAATGCTACACAAGTTATGCCGGTTTATATCATGGTCAAAAATGGAGAATCTCAAGCCAACTCCTTGAGTCACCTTGAGACTCGGGGGCTACGATGACATGACTCAGCAAATCTTGCCAGTTTCAAGCAAATTTAAGGACTCGGGATAATGGAGGGACAAGATAACCCGGTCCCGGAGGCTACTGTTATATTGATGAAAGTTTAAAGGCCGTCAGAAAATTTCCGGCTTAGAAAGTATATGACAGTTATAAAATCCCGGCTCGATGAAGAAGTTCCACGTCATCAGAAATGACTCCGGTTTACAATCTGGTTCAAGGGAAATCTGTTCTCCCACAAAGCTCTGAAGCGCTCAAATCTGGTTTAAAAATGTCCGGTTCAAAAAGGAATTAACTTCTCGCAAGTTCGAGTTTAAAGGCCGTCAGAAAATTTCTGGCTAAAAATGAAGATTCCGGTTTAAAATCCTGTTCAACGGAAAGATGTCTCCCACAAAGCTTTGAAGCTCTCAATATCTGGTTCAAGATCCCGGTTCAAAGAAGAATTTATCTCTTGCAAAAGTTAAAAATTGCCGAAGAGGACCTGCTGCCACGATGCGCGGTTCAAACATGGATATCCTGCCTTATTGGCTTATCATATTATTGATCACTTGGGGGCTTGGTCGTATCCGAACCATAGCAACACCTTTTGATAGGAGTTAAGCCACAGCATCACTTGGGGACTTGTGGTCACGTCTGAACCATAGTCACACCTCTTGATGGGCGAGAGCCACCAGATCACTTGGGGACTTGGTCACGTCTGAACCAGTCATGCCTCTTGATTAGCCTAAGGCCATAGAATCACATGGGGGCTTGGTCGAACCCGAACCATTGCCATGCCACTTGATCGGCATAAATGCCATGGTTTCATTTGGGGACCTGGCTGACTTGAACCATAGCTACACCTATCGGGAGCTTGGTCGTGTCCGACCATGGTAATGCCATCTGATCAGCTCAAATAAGCCTCTTTTTGCAAACAGTTTTATCATTTCCTTTGCTTCACAATTTTCTTTGATAGATATTTCTTTCTTTTTGTTGCGTTTTTAAACCGACATTTCTTAAACCGGTTCGACTGTCAATTACAAATGGACGGGACACGGTCAAATCTTAATCCGGAGACTATCTGCCCGGTTTGATTTTCTGTTACCATCCTATTATGGAGTAAACCGGTGTTTATCAAACCGGCTCGGCTTTCAACTACAAGTTGACAGTACACGATCAAATTATAATCCGGAGACTATCAGCCCGGTCTGGTTTGACTACGAGTCGCCAGTGTTATATGTGGTTAAACCGGCGTTTATTACAACCCGGCACGGTTTTATCATAAATCGGCACAATATGGAAGGAGTTATCAGTACTCAAGATTTGGGTTATCACCCTTACTACAAAAAGTTGGTAAAACCAACAATGTGATTCAATGTCACAGGTATGATATATTTCATATTTGATTATTCTTAAGTGCAGCCTTGGTTATAAACCCGGGTTATATGTTGGGCATTATGACCCGTCTGGCGGTAAACCGCCAGGACACTTTAAACTTGTTGTATGTAGAAACAGGTTTGTTAAACCGGCCTGGCTTTAGACTATAAGTCGCCAGTATATATATATATATTTAGATTGCGCCATTGGAATCATGCGCTTATAAATCATTGGATTATATTATTCAAATAGCCAAAACTTGGCTGAATTTTCATTATGATATTGAATGAATAAAGTTTTCACCAGATTATATTATCTTGAATAGCCAACATGGCTGGATTTTTATGGTTATTAATAACCAGTATTATTGAGGTTTTCAAAGATGCTTTAGCGCAATGGCTATCATAATATCAATAGATATGATTTATTCTACAATTGAAGGAATAGTCCCGAGTCGCTGCAGGCTTACAACCCGGCACTTGGGGGCTACATTATTCAAATCGAGATTACATGCAAGTCTCATGTAGCTGCAAGCATGCATCATGACACTTGGGGGCTAATGCAAGGTCATTTTTACTTGTCTTATTGAAGATCCGACTCATTATATTATAATGAGCCGGCCCTTGGAGGCTACCAATTTCTCATGTCAACAATTCAAGGTACACAAGTTTTCGTCCATAATATTGAAGGATCCATTGCTCAGTTGGTAAAGCACAAAGCTCTTAACCTTGTGGACGTGGATTCAAGCCCTACGATGGACGCTACATTATGAGATGTTATTTTCATTGAAGTATATATCAAGTCCCGGTTCAGTATTATCTTACTAAGCCGGCCCTTGGGGGCTACACATCACTACTAAAATCTACATTATTATATTTACAAAGTTCCTTCTCATTATTGCATAATGACCTGGTCCTTGGGGGTTACACTGATTGAAGTTTTTATAAGCAATTACAAGTCCCAGGTTGCTGCAAGCATGACAACCCGGCACTTGGGGGCTACATATATGGAGTATTCAGTTTATATGATTGAGATGAACAAACCGGATTTCTTCAAGGTTGAAACACTTATTGGAGCAAGTCTTAAGTTATCACTATGTTATCCTCTTAAGACTTGGGGGCTACAGGTATTATGCATATAAAGGAGGAACATCTTCATTTTATTAGTTTTGAGAAAATCAGGAAGATCAATTACATGACCCGGTGTCGACAACAATTATGACCCAGCGCCATCAATATTTATAAACCGGCCATTTTGGTAATATTAAACCGGCAAGTTTTACATCTTCAAACCGGCTGAATATCAGATAAGTATTTTCAGACCCATATTTCTTAAACCGATGGAGCTGAGTCAAAGGAGTTATTCTTCACAATATATCTCGGTGACAAGCCAATGTTGGCAAATTGATTATGAAGCTGGTCTGTTGACCCGGATTTCCTAGAAGGAGGAAATAACAAGGACTTAAGGATGATCAGGTACCGGTTTACAAAAATTCTTAACCCAGAGCATAATCTGTCAAATTTGTTCTTGTGTTTATTTTGCAGCATAAGTTTACCATGAATAAATCCAAGCTAAACTTGGGTGCTAATGTCGGGGATATACCCCGCGGTGTAAACCGGCCGGAAGTTAACCCGGCCGGACTTGGCGGTTTATCTGAAGACCCCGCTGACACTTGGCGAGTTACTAGTGACCCACCCTGACCTGGCGGTTTACAAGCAACCCACCTAGTCATTATGACTCACTGATGATCCGGCGTGCGGGATCGACGGATGACAAGGCCCAAAGCCCAGAAGGCCGGTTCACGTTTAACGATGGGCCGGTTTAAGAAGAAAGGCATGAGGAACATTATCTTACAAGGACCTAAGACCTGGACTTGTATCCGGTTTGTATTAGAGATAGACTAGTCCTAATCCTAATAGGACTCCACATGTAAACCGCCCCTTCAACATATATAAGGAGGGGCAGGGCTCCCCAAAAGGGGACAAGATTCACAAGTCCCACAAGTTGGAAAAGTTAGGTTTAGACAATAGCTCTTGAGATAGAGCACTCTTGTAACCGTGATCATCATCATCAATATTAATGAAGCAGGATGTAGGCTTTTACCTCCACCGTGAGGGGCCGAACCTACGTAAAACATCGCGTCTCTCGTCCCGCTCAACCTCTCTCAAGCTACCACATAAATGTGTTGGCCTCGCAACTAAAGTCCTGACACTAAGGACATCTGCCGTGACAATTCCACGACAATATGTGAATGGCATATTGTAGATTGGAAATGATGTAGAATTTTCTGGAAAGCATAAAGGAATGTTTGAAAGGAGTTTTTCAAAGAAAGACCTCGGTGAAGTTGCTTAAATATTGGACATCAAGATGTATAGAGATAGTTCAAGATGCTTGATAAGATTTTTTCAGTGAGTACATACCTTGACAATATTTTGAAGTAGTTCAAAATGGAATAGTCAAAGAAGGATTTCTTGCCTGTATTGCAAGGTGTAAAGTTGAGTAAGGCTCAAAATGCGACCACAACAGAAAATAGAAAAGAGAATGAAAGTCATTCCCTATGCCTCAGCCATAAGTTCTATAAAGTATGCTTTGTTGTGTACCAGACCTATTATTTAGCTTGCCATGTGTTTGGCAAGGGGGTACAATAGTGATCCAGGAGTGGATCATTGGACAGCGGTCAAAGTTATCCTTAGTTACCTAAGAGGACTAAGGTAATATTTCTCAGTTATGGAGGTAATAAAGAGTTCGTCGCAAAGAGTTGCGTGGATGCAAGCTTTTACACTGATCCGGACGATTCTGAGTCTCTATCTGGATACATATTGAAAGTGGGAGCAATTAGCTAGAGTAGCTCCATGCAGAGCATTGTAGACATAGAAAATTGCAAAATACATACGACTCTGTATGTGATAGACACGTTGACTAAACTTCTCTCACAAGAAAAACATGATCACACCTTAGTACCCTTTGGGAATTAGTCACATAGCGATGTGAACTAATCACATGAAGATGTGAACTAATCACATGAAGATGTGAACTATTGGTGTTAAATCACATGACGATGTGAACTTGATTATTGACTCTAGTAAAACCCTTTGGGTATTAGTCACATGGCGATGTGACCTATTTGTGTTAAATCACATGATGATGTGAACTAGATTATTGACTCTAGTGCAAGTGGGATATTGAAGGAAATATGCCCTAGAGGCAATAATAAAGTTGTTATTTATATTTACTTATATCATGATAAATGTTTATTATTCATGCTAGAATTGTATTAACTGAAAACTTAGTACATCTATGAATACATAGACAAACAGAGTGTCCCAAGTATGCCTCTACTAGACTAGCTCATTAATCAAAGATGGTTAAGTTTCCTGACCATAGACATGAGTTGTCATTTGATGAATGGGATCACATAATGATGTGATGGACAAGACCCAACCGTTAGCTTAGCATTATGATCGTTTAGTTTTATTGCAATTGCTTTCTTCATGACTTATACATATTCCTCTGACTATGAGATTATGCAACTCCTGAATACAGGAGGAACACTTAGTGTGCTATCAAACGTCACAACATAACTGGGTGATTATAAAGATGCTCAACAGGTGTCTCTGAAGGTGTTTGTTGAGTTGGCATAGATCAAGATTAGGATTTGTCACTCCGTGTATTAGAGAGGTATCTCTGGGCCCTCTCGGTAATGCTCATCACCATAAGCCTTGCAAGCAATGTGACTAATGAGTTAGTTGTGGGATGATGCGTTACGGAACGAGTAAAGATACTTGTCGGTAACAAGATTGAGCTAGGTATGAAGATACCGACAATCGAATCTCGGGCAAGTAACATACCGATGACAAAGGGAATGACGTATGTTGTTATGCGGTTTTACCGATAAAGATCTTCGTAGAATATGTAAGAACCAACATGAGCATCTAGGTTCTACTATTGGTTATTGACCAGAGATGTGTCTAAGTCATGTCCACATAGTACTCGAACCCGTAGGGTCCGCACGCTTAATGTTCGATGATGATTTGTATTATGAGTTATGTGATTTGATGACCGAAGTTTGTTTGGAGTCCCGGATGAGACCACGGACATGACAAGGAGTCTCGAAATTGTCGAGAGGTAAAGATTCATATTTTGGAAGGTTGGATTTGGACATCGGAATGGTTTCGAGTGGTTCGGGCATTTTTCCGGAGTACCGGGAGGTTACCGGAACCCCACAGGAGAAGTATTCGGCCTATTGGGCCTTATTGGAGGAGAGGAGAAAGGGCCGCGTGAGAGGGGCACCCCCCTTGCCCAAACCGAATTGGACTAGGGGAGGTGGTTGGCCCCCCTCTTTCCTTCCCCCTCTCTCTCCCTTCCCTTTCCCTCCGATGGAAGAAAGGAAAAGGGGGGGCAAATCCTACTTGGACTAGGAGTCCAAGTAGGACTCCCCCCGGGCACGCCCAACCTGGCCGGCCTTCTCTCTCCCTGCGTCCTTTATACACGTGGCCAGGGGGCACCCCAATAGCACAACAGATAACCTCTTAGCCGCGCGCGGTGCCCCCCTCCATAGTTTACCACCTCGGTCATATCGTCATAGTGCTTAGGCGAAGCCCTACGCCAGTAACTTCATCGTCACCATTGCCACGCCTTCATGCTGACAGAACTCTCCCTCGTCCTCAACTAGATCAAGAGCTCGAGGGACATCATCATGCTGAACGTGTGCAGAACTCAGAGGTGCCATACGTTCAGTGCTTGATTGGTTAGAACCAGAAAAAGTTCGACTACATCAACCGCATTGTCAAATGTTCCACTTTCGGTCTATGAGGGCACGTAGGCACACTCCCCCCCCCTCTCGTTGCTATGCATCTCCTAGATAGATCTTGCGTGATCGTACAAAATTTTTGAAAATACTGCGTTCCCAAATAGTAGTTGATTACTATATGGTTTATGTGGTGGAAGATTATATGTTCAGATCAAATATGCTATTTAATACCCCTCTGATCTTGAGCATGATTATCATTTGTGAGTAGTTACTTTTGTTCTTGAGGTCACGGGAGAAATCATGTTGCAAGTAATCATGTGAACTTGATATGTGTTCGATATTTTCATAGTATGTATGTTGTGATTCCCTTAGTGGTGTCATGTGAACATCGACTACATGAAACTTCACCATATTTGGGCCTAAGGGAATGCATTGTGGAGTAGCAATTAGATGAATGGGTTGCGAGAGTGACTATCGTGGAATTGTCATGGAGGATGTCCTAGTGTGAGAACTTAGTCGTGAGGCCAACACATCTATGTGGTAGCTTGAGAGGGGTTGGGCGGAATCAAGAGACGCATCAGAAGACAAGGATTTAGAAAGCTTCGGGCCCCGGGAAACATCATCCGGTAACAACCCTACATGCTGTTTGTGGCTAGGTCTCATTATCCTCACGAGGGAGTCGCCGTAAACCGGCTCTCCTAGTTATGTCTTAAGATTACCCCCCCCCTCTTGCGGTGCCCTGCCCCTCCTTATTTATGTTGAAGGGCCGAGTTACATGTAGAGTCCAACTCTGATTAAGACTTAAACTATTCCAACTTGTCTTCATGGGCTTCTTAACATCTTGGGCTTCTTAACGTCTCGGGCTTCTTAACCCTAGGCGACTCTGTCTGCTGGGTTATGACTGTCTGCCGGGTTATGACTGTCTGTCGGGTTATGACTATCTGCCGGGTTATGATTGTTTGCCGGGTTATGATTGTTTTCCGGGTTATGATTGTCTGTCGGGTTATGATTGTCTGCCAGATTATGACTTCCTGCCGGTTTACCACCTGCCTGTTTACTATCTGTCTTAACTCTCTGTTGGTTTACCAAGTCCCAGCCGGGTTATAACTCTGGCCTGGTCATATCGCGGGGTATATCCCCGACATTAGCCCCTAGTTTAATTTGGATTTATCCATGTTAAACTGATCTTGATCATCCTTAAGTCCTTGTCATTTCCTTCTTCTAGAAAACCCGACCAATAGGCCAGCTTCATAATCAATTTTCTAACATTGGTTTGTCATAGAGAAATATTGTGAAGAATAACTCATTTGACTCAGCTCCCAATTCTTAACAAAAATATTGGTCTTTGAAATACTCATCTGATCTTCAGCCGGTTTAAGAATGTAGAACTTGCCGGGTTATAAATATTGATGGTACCGGGTCATAATTGTAGTTAACATCAAGCTTGAAAATATACCTCTTATATGCCTATCACTTGTAGCCCCCAAGTCTTAAGAAGCTAGCGTAGCAACAGCTTAAGACTTGCTTCAATATAGATGTCACAACCTTGAAGAAATCCGATTTGTTCATCTCAGCCACTAGTCATAAACTGAGTATTCCATATATATAGCCCCCAAGTGCCGGGTTGTCATGCTTGCAGCAACCTCGGACCTGAAATTGGCTTATGCTCATAAAAACTTCAACCAGTGTAACCCCCAAGGGTCGGGTCATTATACAATAATAAGCAGGGACTTTATAGATATAATTATGTAGACTTGAACAGCAACGTGTAGCCCCCAACACTACAAATAAAATACACTTCCGTGATGATACGTGTTTGTCACAGTAGGTCGCTTTTTTGTCATGCATGTACATCCATGAAAAATTTATGACAGAATCAAGATAGTCATACTTGTGCTGTCGTAGAAGTGTTCCATGACATTACCAAAATTATCATCACGGAAGTGTCCACTTCCATGACGATAAATCACGAGTCACAGAAGTGCTTTCATCAAGGGTGACCGACATGTGGCACCACCATAACGGAATGCTGTTAAGCTATCGGGTTGGGTTTTGGATCCGATAACCCGTTAACAGCCCCGACCAATGGGGATTTTCCACGTGTAAAATCATCATTGGCTAGAGGAAACACGTGTCGGCTCATCGTCGGGACAGATGTCATCCACTCACTGGACAGAATGTGCCTATGATACGTCGACATGTGGCACGGCCCAACTAAAGGCCCACAAGATTTTGCGGACCATAATGGGCCGGCCCAGCTAAAGGCCCACGAGATTTTGCGGACCATAATGGGCTGGCCCAGCTAAAGGCCCACAAGATTTCACGGTCCATAATGGGCTGGCCCGGGTAAAGGCCCACAAGATTTTCTTGTGCCATAATAGGCTGGCCCAGGTAAAGGCCCACAAAATTCTTGCGGATCATAATGGGCCGGCCCAGCTAAAGGCCCACGAGATTTCACCGACATTAATGGGCCGACCCAACTGTAGGCCCACAATATTTTTAGGACCCTAGTAGGCCGGCCTGTTAACTGGCTTCCATGTTTTGGGCCAAATGTCGGCCCATATTTGATCCCGTCTATTAATGGCCTGCCATGCTCCGGGCCTAATAGTGGGCCTAATTATGGCCCATATCAGATTCGGCCCGTCAACTGGACACTATGCTTTTGGGCCCACTTGCTAAAGGACCACTTAGTAATTCGGCCTGATATTAGTTTTGGCCTGTTAAGGGCCCGTTTAACATTTCGGACCTATATTAATTTCAGCCTGTTAAAAGCCCGTCATATAGTTGGGCCTAACTACGGCCCGGTTTGCATCCGGCCTGCTCGCAGCCGATATCTGATTGGGCCAAACAAGGACCGAGACAATTTTTCGGCCTGTTAAAAGCCCGTGATTTGATTCGCACAATCATGGGCCAGGGTTCATTTCGGGCTGCTGCCGGCCCGTGAGCTGATCGACATGTTTCAGGCCCAACCTACATCGTGATTGCATGACAACCCGATTATGTACCGTAATTTTACGGTTTGGCCGGTTTACTGCAAAGACAGGATATATATACAGTAAAATAACTGCAGCATCATGAATAAGAAAAAACCTATACTATATAATAAAGAAATTACAGCATATTACATCCACTAGGCATAAAAGTTCGCCACTATGATAATAAAGCACAAGCAGATAGCAGATTACATACACTGGGCATCAAAGATCGCCACCAGTGCAAATAAACATGCCGACAAAATAATATACAAAACCGACAGCACTTCAATAGAGTTCAAGAAAGGTTAGCCCTCCTGGGGAGCTGCAGCGCAAGCAGCTGAGCAAGATGATGAGACTGTGCTTGTTCAACACTTATATCTTCCTCACTCTAGAAGATAAACAAGCAGACAGATGACAGGTTTTGCACATAAAAGTATCAGTGCTGACAATTCATCACATTTCTTACTAATGAATAAAGTGACACAGTTTAAATTTGCATTAACACAATATGGTATTGTTCAGGTCAAGACATGGCAGGAAATGACATTGTGAAGGAGTTGGCAGCTTCACGACACCACTGTATTACAGATCAAGAACTCATAAGTATCAATGGTTAGTGTGCTATCAATTTATACCATTTCAGATTGGCAAATAAAGAGACGGTTTAAATAATAGTAGAATGATATGACATTGTTCATAGTTAAGACATTGCAGAATATGACATTGTGCTGTAGTGGGTAGGTTCACCACACCACTGGATTACGGATGAAGAACAGAAGCATACATGCAGTGCAAAAGAAGATCACTTGCTCTATATAGTTTAATTTACATGGTATGAATAAGGAAGTTGGTTGTACAACTGAAAACTTAAATTGAGAAAGGACAAACTTTTGTTTATGAACTACATAATAAACTTTAAACAAGTAATTTGATGCAAACACCAAAAATTAACACCTGTTGCAGTCATGCCTAACCAATTATATACAACAAAGTTTGAAGGCTTGAGATGGACAAACTTACATTATTGGTGAAGACAGGCTCTATAAAGGCCTTGTCCATGCTGATGGGGGGGGGGGCAATTCAAGAAGTTTACCACAGAATCTTCTTCAAAAGCATTGCCATTATTCTACATTTTGTTAAGAGTAAATATAGATGTGATAATATACGAAAAAATGGAGAATATTTAAGATAAGATGAAGAGTGATGGTACATAACCAAGTAGCTATAAATGTAAGTCTAGCGATACAGGCAAAAGGTACAGCCAAGAGCAATGCACAGCTAAACTTCTTCAGTACCAACCTTATGGTAAGAGTAAATATAGATCTGATGTGTAGAAAATGGAGGGCAAAGGAAAATAAGCTGCAGAGTGATGGTACATGAACAACTACCTATCATTATAAGTACACTGATAAAGGACAGCATGTACTTACAAGAACAATGCAGAGCTAAAAAAACATTGGCATATATATTCTACACTAATGTAACCATTCATACAAATCAGATAATTTGGAGCGAACAATTGATAAGCAAGCTATCATGCATACTGCTGTCACATAATGAACCAGGTATGTATGCAAGTACAGTGATACAGGACAACAGGTACTAACAAGAGCAAAGCAGCGGGCAGCATATTTGCGATATCCTGTCATTCTTGTCAAACCGGAATTCTTCTTTGAGCAGATTTCCTGCAAAAAAGATCCGTAAGGCACATGCGGAAAAGTAGAAGTTCAAATTGTCATGTGATTTCATAGACAGTACCTCATCATGGGAACGAGACCAGTGCATAAAAAGGTTTTTCCATTTAATGTCTTCTAAATTTAGCACACGAGACTTCACCAGAAATTCGTTTATAGACTTGCCATCAAAGTGTGATTTCCTCAGGTAACACCGATACTGCTCCAATGTTTCCTTGAAAAGCACAAGCAAGTTTTGCTCGTCATGACTATCCAGATTGACCCTCGCCTAGTTACAACAATGTAATGTAAATCATTCATGTGTTCAATCAGCAGAAAACAGGAAAATAATAACCATGAATAATAGCACTTACACGTAAGTTGGACAGGAAGATGTGAAAATGGTGTTTGTCTTCACAATAATCTTCCCATGATGGGAATATATGCACGTAGTCCCTAAAAACATTGAAAGCATTGTCTTTTAAACTGAGAATAAATGGAATGGGGTTCCAATCTGCAGGAATTGGCCGTCTCTGCAGTTGGGATAGGTCTTCGGCCAGTCGACTTGCTGTACTTTTTGCTGGAGTGGGAGTTTTCTATGGTACAGCTAGTGCTATGGCAAATGAAATTGGTATACCTTTTGCTGGACTGCAGGTCCTGTGTGGTGGGGCTAGTGGTGTGGCGAGTGAAGTATGGGTACAGTCTGCTGGAGTCGGTCCTACGTTTTGTGTCACTGGTTGTACAGCCAATATAAGTGGGATGCTGTCTGATTTCTCTGGCACCATCACGTTTTTCAAGGACTTTGCTGGTGCTCCTTCAAGTTCGGCAATCACCCTCTTCCTTTTTGATATCTGATGCACAAGAACAGCATTTGAGTGGAAAACATGGTATGATGACAGATGGAATACGAATTGATAATGGATGGGCATGGCATCTCGACATATATGATGAGTAAACTAAGCAGATGGCGGTGCAAAAAAGTAGAAGAAATGCAAGACAACATATGCAAGATACCCGCAATAAATAAAACATTGCCAAATTAGAACAGGCACCTTGATGGATGAACAGGACAGGCCATCTGCCTTTGACTCCTCGAGGTTAGAATAGTCATTAGGATCATATTCTAAACAAGAATCAACAGGTGGGGAGCATATGAGTTTCCTTGCATCCAGAATGGCACTCAATGCCTTGGTGCCAATTTTGTAAGTCATTGCAGTGTTTAGCTTCAAGAGTGGACTGCTACTAGTGCGACACAAAGCAGCTACACGGATCATAGTGTTGATATAACGGGAAAACCTTAAGCATCAAAGTAAAATCAGCAAAGTGGAACTTGCTGGAATATATGTGCTAGTATTGCCGGTACGGCTAGAAAGGCTTCGGATACCAGCTCTCTTCAAGTGAAGGTGCGGTACTGTTAATATCAATGTAACTCTCGAAGGAGACACAACTCCCCGCATTTCCTTGCTATTCTTATAGGATTCAAGTGGGCAGGCCACTACAAATCCTATTCCTATGTTTACAAGATCCTACGAATCAAAGAGGCTCAAAGTGTCCATCACAACCGACCGTATAGACCTCTACACTGCAAATGTCCCTGCTCATCTTCAGTACAAGGAACATACTATACTACTATCATACTCCCTCCGTTCCAAAATATAAATCTTGGTAGAGATTTCCACTATGGATCACATACAGATGTATCCAGGTACATTTTAGAGTGTAGATTCACTCATTTTTCTCCATATGTAGTCCATGGTGGAATCTATACAAAGACTTGTATTTAGGAACGGAGAGAGTACATATTAAAGAAGAACGGAAGAGGAACATGGTAAAGAAGAGCAAGCATATTTTGGATAATAAAATGTTGGTTGCGCAGTGCCCACACATGATGAACCAGAGCGCATTAAGAATGCAACTCCTAGCTGTCTCTCGGCCATTTCAGGCGGTTGGATGAAGATCCTACGTCTCCTAACCCTTCTTCTTCCTCGTCTCTGATTCTTCCCATACAGAACACCGCACGGGCTGCCGGCCGGACCACCGGCCCCCACCGCCTGTGTTCCTCCGCCACCCCCACCCCAACTCCCACCCGCGTCGAGTTTTCTTCGTTCGGCGAGGCCCCACAACCACCCGAGCCCCTTCGATCGCACCGGCGAACTCCGGCGAGCTCTGAAAAATCAACTGACCCAATTTTGAAATTTAGTTTAGCGTGATTTAACTAGTGTGGAATATAAAAGGGGAAAACCATGAGCATTGCGAGTATGGTGTTGAGCATGCCATGGCGGATCTGAAGGTGCAAACCGGACAAAGGCAACTTCGCAAGCAAGACAAGAAATCAGAGTAAAGCAGTGGCGATCTATTTTCTTGCTACGATAAATAAGTTGAGAAGATACGAAAGAGTGCCGCCTCTGGTGCGGCGCCGTGTATGCATCTGTTGAGAATTTGATGGTGCTGCGGTAGCGATGGCTGTCGGCGGCGTGGAAGCAGATCTAGGAGGGTAGACGGTGACGGTGGGGCGCGGTGTACGAGATGGTCGTAGGAGCGGTGCTGGCAAGGTGGACGACGGCGGGGATGTAGCGAGAGGACGGGATGCAATGATCCCGGTTTGAAGCCATGGATGAGAGAGGTCGATCTCTTGTAATGGACAGTGGCGTCGGGGTATCAGCTCCGGCATGGTGGAGGAGGACGACGGTGGATGGGGTGGCGGACGGCGGCGGACAGAAGAGGGTGGGGTGGAGAGGGTGTTTTGGCGCCAACGGAGTACGAATGGGGAAAAGAGAGGTAGAGAGGAAGGGGGGACCATGTATTCAGGGCGCGCTTGTCTCAAATGCGAGGAAATTTACAAACTTAGCCCCTGTTTCAAATTTCTACTACATCACAGCAACACTAGTCGGTTGGGGATAGGACGGTAATCTCGCATACACCAAATATTTGCCGACGAGATTTTGTTTTTGGCACCCACCATGTATGAATATGAATCGGGGAGGGAGTCGATTTCGGCTAAGGACACACTATGTTTTGGCGCCCACCGTGTATGAATCCGGGTGAGAGGCGATTACGTCACGTTTGGGTGAAATTACAAACCTACCCCTATCAAAACCTATAGAAATCCAGCATATAGGCTTTGCGTGGCAGGGATAGGCAATAGTGATTTCCATCTCACGGATTTTGGTTTCGGGCGGTTACTGCGACTTTCCCCGCTTCGTTCAAATTTTGCAGAATGCACGTTTACCGTGCCAACTCAATTCGAATCCCGTTTGTATTCTATTTTTTTTGGGCGGGATCCATTTTCAATTGGAATTACATTCTATATACATCATTTTTCTATATATACTTTCAAAAGCATAACATCATTTATACATAAATATGGTTTACAAATGGCATGATCTCAGATTCACAAGGTTGCATCCATCAATTTGGATTTTCAAATATTTGAAACCACTTTATGTTGAAATCCAATGTATGCATTCCTCGCTAACTGTCTCCAATTAATATGTGTTTCATGCGGGTTTTTTTACTTCTCAAACATGTATAATGTGTTTCACACAAGCAACATATAGTGTAATCCCGTTTAGACATTAATTATATATAAACCATGCATTGTTTGTAATTGAAGAATCTATGGATCACCAATATTGATAAACTATATAACATTACACGTGTGCCCAAATTCAAATGAATATGCATGTTTGATACACAAATTTGTGTTATGATATTATCGATGTCGTGATCTCCAGTTTAAATATTTGAATCCCCTTTAATCCAGATATTCGTCTCATATAGCTATCACTCATGCTTATATAGGACTATCTCTCTGGACCTATACGTATTCATCGTCTCTCATGTATCTCTCGTGCTACCTGTATGTCGACAATGATCTTTTATCTTCGTAACACACTGACGGTACTCTGTCCCTCGACCTTCATCACTCTATCTCTCTCTAAGTATATCTCGCTCCCTGCTATGTGTCTCTAACTATGATTCTCCATGTGGAATCTCTTTCTCTCACACAAACACAAAACTTTGTCTCCTGGGGTCTCATTTCTCTCTACTATTCCCATGTGTGCCACTCGCACACCCCTCATACAGAGATGTGTTTAGCTCCTTAGATATGAGAACCTATGACTCTTCCTCTTCAATGTCTCTTTCTCACACACAAACACAAACTCTGTCTCCCAGGGTCTCATATTTCTCCATTGTTCTCTTGTATGTCGCTCACAGACACCCTCTCTCCCTAGAGATATCTTGCGTTCCCTTGTATGTCTCTCTAGCTATCACTCTCGTTGTGAAATATCTTTCTCTCTCGCAGACACAAAACTCCGTCTCTCTGGATATCATTTCTCTCTGATATCCGTTTGCATGTGACTCACACGCACCCTATCTCTATCTCTCTCACACCCACACACATAACCCAGCCTTCTGATCCACTTGACTCCTATCTCTAACGCACACTAGCTAGCATCTTTATCTTTCTATTTATCTGTTTCTCCATCAACCTTCTTTCTCGCCCTCACTCTTGATTCCTATCACGCACACTACATATGTTTCTCTCTACATGCAGTCAAGTGCCCTCTCACACACATATATAACTTCACCCTTTGAACCACCCGACGGTCATCTCCAAGACCCAAACTAGCGGATGTCCCTCTAGCTAGCATCTCCATCTCTGTATCTATCTGTAGTTTCTCCGTCAACATTTCTTTCTCGCACAGAGTCTTGCTTCCTATCACCCACACAATATATGTCTCTCCATACATATGCATTTATAGGTTGGTGTCTTTTGCACAATCATTGCGCCTCACTCCCTCTGCTCGCCGTAGATGCATGCTCCAGCCCACGCCACTATCTCTTAAAGAGATAAACACATGTTCAATTGTCGGGACCTCTTCCATGCATTCTCACATGCATGCATATTGTCATACCGATCCGTCTCTCCCATGTCGTTGATCTTATGACTTATGTCTTCTTTCTTTTATCTCGATCATGCGCGCGCACACACACACACATCGCACGTATACATGTATACCTCTCACACATGCACGTTCAAGGTCTCTATGTATACATACGTAGTTAATTACCCTCAATCCTAACGCCACATCGAATCGTTCTCCTCTTTTGTGCACATAACTTCCGCCTGGATGGGTAAAACACACACTCACACTTAACAATCTCCTTCTAGCTACCCCCCCCCCCCGCCTCTCACTCTTCCCATATATCCCCGGAACCAATAAGACCATCCCTTAGTTTAATTCCCGCCTACATGCACCATCGATATATAGTAGTCTTCCTCGGTATCTCTCAAACAAACACATTCTCTCGAAGTCGACTCCTCTCATGCATATAGGTCCTAATGCGTTTTTCGAGGCTAACTTTGACCAAACGTTAGAGCAATAATATATGACATGCAACTTACATAAAGCATACCTTCAATTTTGTATGTCAAAGGAGCTTCCAATAATATAATTTGCATAGTATACATCTCATGTGCTATTAATCTTGTCAATAGTCAAAGGCTGTCTTGAAAAACACATTAGGCCCTATATAGATGGAAGGAGGGAGTAGGTCTCATGCAAAAAATGAGAATAAAATTCAAACATTTGGGCATCATGGCTCGGTCGATAACATTGAGAAACTTGGTTTTAAAATCATGAAACTTGGCATGGTGTCATGTCCTGGTAGTACCATGCCGTGGTAAAAAAAATTGGCCGAATAGGAACAAATTTTGGTATAAGCTTCTTGCAAATCGGAGCTTCTCTCAAGAAGGCTCGTGGTTCTGGGAGGGAACGTGTCACCTTTGTGTGCATAATTCAAATTTGAAATACAAGCACATGTTCCACTGCACCAAAGTTGGTTGAAAAATCACATGTGTGTCCTCGGGTAAATTTCTAGGTTCCATGCAAGAAATGGGAATGAAATTCAAAATTGTGGGCGTCGTGGCTGGGTTGGAAACATTGAGAAACTTAGTTTTTTAATTCCTGTAAATCCAAAACACGCATGAAAATAATGAAACTTGGTTTGGTGCCATGACATGGCACCAACATGTTGTGGTAAATTTGCAGGCCGATTTGCGAAGGCGCACACATTAACAATCAACAAAGTCATTTTGAAAGAAGTGATGTCATGTTACAATCGGAAACACAAGTATAATTGAAACCGTGGGTGTTCTACTTACTAGTACCATTTACGTGCCGCCACGCGTCCCCTTTTTTATTAGCTAGGAGGCGACGTGCAGGGTAGCTATTTGAGTACGAGAGGCGTGCAATCAGACCCCTGCGCGTGCTTATCAGGAGGAGAGCCCTTTGACCGCCATCTGCCGTCCACCTCTCTCCCAAGGTCTCCATTAATGGCGCCCGAGCCTCTGTTTAATGGCGTGGCTATGTCTCACTCGACTGATATTTACAGTAAGAGAGAAAAAAGAAAATCTGAAAGCACGGATCTTGATGTAAGATCCAACGGACCTATATAGCATTTACTGCGACTTATAGCAAGACTGGTGAATATATAAGGACGATTAAAAAAAATTTGATCAAAGAAGAGCTTGCCCCTTCTGATTTTCATTACTGAAAACCACCACAATTCACAAGAAGTTCAGCACAACTCCAGCCTAACGCGAAGGACTAAAAGCTACCAGATTGAAATCACAACATCCCAAGAGGCCAACAAAGTCCAAACATCCGCGCTAGAACCCAACATTTCACAACCGACGACACAAGCCACATCCTAAACCGATTATTACATCAAAAGAAACCAGGAAACTAGTCTTCACGGCGAGCGGCAACGAGCTCTTTCGTGTCCTCAAGATACTGCTTGAGAACATCCATGGATTCCTCCACTAGCCTTTGGTGCTCGTTGTGGAGCATGTCATTCTCATCCATAAGTTTCTTCAACAAGGCACTAGTCTCCTCCTGCAGGTCTGCACATCGGACGATCTTCTCCCTCAGCAGGTCACGCTCGGCCCGGAGCCTCTCATTGCCCTCCCTTAGTTCTCGGATGAGCCGGTAGCCTGTTCAAACGAGGCTATCATGTCATCCTGCAACCTCGCTGAGCGGGAGATCTGATCCGTCTGGCTATGGATGATCGCATGCATGCGCCTGTAACAGTCGTCGCGTTCCCGTGAGAAATTTTCCCAGGCCGCCACGGCGCGGCGGGACATCTCTACTGCATTCGTGGCACGGCGGAACATCTCTGCTGCTTCCGCGGCGCGGACGGACAAGTCTGCTGCATCAACGGCGCGGCGGGACCTCTGTGCTGCTTCAGCAGCACGGCGGGACCTCTGTGCTGTTACTTCCGCACGGCGGGACATGTCGGCTGCTCTCACAGCGAGGCGGGACATCTCTTGTGCTTCCGCTTCCACGCTCACCTCTCCCTGGTGGCAATCTCTCGACCCAGAACTCACGCTGGCCATGGCAGACGCAAGGGAATGATGCTGAATGACTTGTTTGTTTTTGTGGATGAGGAGGTGAGGAGGAATGTGCTGTCATCTTGGCATACTAGTATTTATAACCGAGTACTAATACGCTCCTAAGTGGGAAACCATTTAGGTTGTGATCGGTGTGAACAGGTTTGCAATTCAATATAGTGTGGAGTAATTTGGAATGTGACGAGACGCAAGCTCAAAATTTATTGACGGTTCTAGTTTCGGAGTGCGGCACTATTCCCGGATGGAGTACTTCTTTTTCTACTCCCTCCTTTCCGGTTTTATAGGGCTTATCTCAAAATTTTAGTTTTTCCTTTTTATAAGGCTCAATTTGGTTGTCCCCAACACATGTTCAGATTCCAAGGTGCATTAAGGGGGTGTTTGTTTCCAAGGACTTTTTTGTGTAGGGACTAGAAAAAGTCCCACTTGGAGACTTTTTTACCAAACGGGAGAGACTTTTTAGGGACTAAACTAGGCATTTGGGACTAAATGAAGAAGACTCTCAAGGAGAGACTTTTTGGGACTTTTTGGGACTTTTCCAAAAATGCCCCTCCATGCACCCATTGGTCCGCCACCCCATGGTGTTGTTTGATTGTTATTTTTCTATATACTAGGGGCAACATGGTCATTTAATAGCCTCTACAAAGGGACTAGGGACTTTTTAGTCTCTGGAAACAAACAGGGACGGACTTTTTAGGGACTAGGGACTTTTTAGTTGGGACTAGAAAAAGTCCTAGGACTAGACAACCAAACACCACCTAAATCATTGCATGCAAGTATTAAGAGAAAATTGACCAATGCATGTACTTTATGCATGCATGCAATGCAATTAATGCATTAAACCTATCTCTCGGGACTTCTCGCACGCACCATCATGCCACCCACAAAAACATGTACTCTGAGTTTAGTAGTACGTTATACAGGAAGAGAAGAGGTGCACGCACGCACTCGTCCTCTCACACACGCGTTTATTTTTTCTCGAAAAGGAGGATGATGACCCCCGGCCTCTGCATCTGGGAGTCACACGCGCAAATTATTGAAATATATCGAGTGCAGTGCTTTGATGTGTCACGTCAACTCGTACATCAATGAGAAGTTTGATTATCCTCTCCCTCGTGGACTTAACTGCACATGCCTTTGGCTGTATGAAAGGTTGGCCACACACCTGTAGGGCCCACCTGTCATACACGCAAAGGCAGGAGTGTCCCTCCCTCGCACATGAGCGTGGTGGCTGGCAAGACTAGGAGAAGCTTTCGCTACACGCTCTCCCTCCCGCACGCGGTGGACATGCAGCAGTTCAATCGGTGTCAGATGGCCAGAAGCATATTGTAGTACTCCTCTAGTGCAATAGTATTCCATCATTGTTTGACTTCCCGAAGAGGCGAAGAGCCAAGCGCAGCCCGGACGCTCGTGTGGCAGTTTCATGTGTATAGTAGTCTAGGATAGCGTGTACCGTGCCTGTAAGCTTAAAATCGTTGGGGTCGGCTCCATGCTATGTTGCCGTCTCGAAGTTTTTTAAAAGAAATTAAAATAGTCTTCTGGCCCTACCTGAAAACTACCGCGCGTACTGCCCGGGAAAAGCCCCGCCCTCAACTTTTAACTACGCGAAAACAGTTTGAGTTTGTTCGTTCTATATAAATACAGTACTTACTGTATGTTTATTCACCTGTGGGGTTGTTCAATGAATGGAGGGGCGGGAAGCACAAGTGAACAATATTGTAGTACTACTAGTAGTAAGTAGGAGTCGTACAGTAGTCACCTTAAATAGAGAGTTTCTTTTCTTTAATGCCACATACACAAATTGAAACGCTTGTTGTGGAGAGAAAAAAGATAATCACTCCACTATATATGGATGCAGGGGCCTGAGCGCTTGCTTTACTAGGGTTGCTCTCTTCATTCTCTCATCCTCTCTAGATATAAACAAGACAGCGGTAGCGACATTTTCTCTCTGCTCACCGCTGGTCACAAATCCGGTCGCATCCCTTCGGTCGGTTTGTGTAGAGGACTAAAAGGTGCATCGTGCACACGGTCATCGCTGCCGAGGGAGGAAACCCACAGCTGCCGAAGGGGCCCGATCCTCTGCCCGTGCCGTTCTCTCCGACACATGGCCGGCTCGGGAGCTCCTCCGACCCTTCTTCCTCCCTGCCGTATTGTCCGCAGATCTGACCTGCCGCCGCCGACATCCCGGCGACCCTCGGGTATAAGTTCTTCGAAAGCGGCCTTGCTCTACTGCCCTAGCTCCCCACGTGTCTGCATGTGCATCTTTTTCTACTCCCATCAGCTCTTCCAAAGCCACCTAAATTTTTAGTATTATTAGAGGTAAAGCTACTTCATGCATTCGAATCTAGGGCTTTGTTCAAACAATGAAGAAAGGGGGGAAAGTTGTAGCATGAATCTAGGACTTGATTCAAAGAGGAAATAATATGGTGAAAGTAGTAGAGACCGGATACCCAACCGGTCTCTTGGTTGAAAAGGGAAATAATGGGAAAACACAGTACAAACTGGATAAGGAACAGATCTATTATTGGTTGAAAAAGGATAGAAAGTGGCGGCTGGTGGACAAGTCAACAGAGTATGTCCAGGATTAGATTTGCTGCCATCACATAGTAAAAGGTCTCCAGGATTAGATTGCTGCCCTCACATAGTAAAAGGTCTCAGGATTATATTTGCTGCCCTCACATAGTAAAAGGTCTCCGGGATTAGATTTGCTGCCTTCACATAGTAAAAGGTCTCCAGGATTAGATTTGCTGCCCTCACATAGTACAATGGCACTCCTGCTGTTTTCCCCAGTATGATAAGTAAGTTGCACCTTTACGCTGCTGAGTGTCCTGGTGTCCCCATGGTCCCATGCCCTTAAACCAACTCTTTACCTGCTGTTGATTTACTGTGTCTGGTAAACAAGCAATGCCACCATTAAAGTAATCCCATATTTGAGGAATCTCATTGTTGATCGTAATGCTTCAGGTAACATGAAGCATCGCTGACGTTTTAAAATTTCTATTGTCCTTGCATGATTGCCATGAACATAATTAGCATGCTTCTTTTCATTTTGTATATGTTTCGTATATTCTTATTGACCAGCAACTGTTTACTTTCTATCTTTTTGTGCAGATAGGGATATCCATTTCACCTTGTTGCTATTGTGACCTTTTGGTGAACTGCAGAAAACACTTTTTTTGGACTGAGTGTCTTGTGCAGTTCAACTAAAATGTCATGTGGGCAACATCTCTCAATTTTGGTGGAACTGCACAAAATGGTGATTGGAGTTTCCAAAATCTCCGTCATGTTTTGCTGGTAATCTCGTGCAACATTTTATTAGCCTTTGCAATTTGGAGCTGTCACTGTGACCACAATGGCACTTTATTTTAGTGGAACTGCACAAAAGGATAAGAAAATTATAGTTGCACCTTACATGAGCCGGACAGCCAACCTTAATGTTCCTCAATTTTAGTGCAACTACTAAAGAAGAACCTGCCATCTCACAAGAGCAAGTACTTCTTGCTAGGTGAATGATGCAATCTTTGCTTCATTTCAGGTGAACTATAGAAAAAGGCGCATGAATTGAATCATGGAACTCCAGGCAGACCTCATCCAAGTAGAGCTGGAGCTTGAGTTCAAGGAGGCCGCTATTAAAGGGAAATCATGCTCTCTTGTCTCCTTGTTTGTGCTGGGCAAACATGCTGTGCAAACAGGAATACTCAACTACAGATGTTGTGACGGTCAAGAGCATTCGCCAAGTTCTTCGATTGTATGACATGGCTAGCCAAGATGGATTTAATCTCGATATTCACTTTATCAAAAGGCTCTAATGGGTTGGTTCTGAATCTTGCAAGCTGGGAATCAGTGAGATGTGTAGGCATCTTTGTTGTACTATTATTTGGATCTTATTTGTTGGTTCTGAATCTTGCAAGCTGGGAATCAATGAGATGTGTAGGCATCTTTGTTGTACTTATTATATGGATCTTATTTGTTGGTTCTGAATCTTGCAAGCTGGGAAATATGGCATGATAATGCAGAGGACAACAAGCATAACAAACAGTTCAAACTCGGTAGTATTATCTTTTGTGAAAGTGCGACAAATGTGATGGTCGTGTGCGTCCTGAGAATAATAATTCTAATTGTTGTGCATGTTGATCCTGTGGCACTGATAGAACGAGCGAATGCATTGCTTGTTTTAAGTACAAAATTCTATTAAAGCTAATTAAATTTAAGGAAAGTGACCACTAACTCCTGTTATTACAGTACCAATACAGACCCGCTCGTGAACCGACGTGTGGCCGAGGGTGCATCTTCTGCCGGGCATGCAGCAGACGAGGGAGGGGTAGTAACTGTTGTCACCTGTACACACTCAGCTTATTATTGAATCCAGTTTTCCAAGAGCTAAAAAACGAACTGCTGCCGCCGCCTACACACTCGTTCACTCGAAGAGACTCCAATGGCGATCCAAGGGGTGAGCCTGCTGGATATGGACTTCAGCAAGGAGTTCTCCTTTGAGTTCTCCATTCAGTCCTATGGCTGCACCAAGTTGAATGTGATGTACACCAACGATACGGACTCAGTGAAGCTCTACCTCGCCTCAGTCCTATGGCTGCACCAGGTTCTGGAGCATTCGTCCGTTTCATCGGCAACGCCGACTGCACCTTCGCTACGGTGGAGAGAAGGAAGAACGCGACGATTCGGCCATCTGGTGCAACAAGCTTGTCGACATCCAGAAGCAATACAAGATCATTAGCAACGGGCAGGAGAAGGACTCCGTGGTTGACCTCGCTGAGACCATCATCGACCCCTGATACGCCAACATGAAAGAAGACGACCTGAACACGTGGGAGGTACCTCTGAATCTAGCCTACATAACCTACGCGGCCAAGGGCGCATACGCATGCTATGACATGTACATGCAGATCTTGGACATGAGGGCGTGTCTGCTTCCCGTAACCGACGAGTACACGGACAGCCGCACCGTCATGATCAAGCGTGCCAGGAAGGTCTAGATGTTGTACTTTATCTGTTTATAAGCACCTTTATCATGTGAGTGTTTCGTGCATTAGCCTATGTGTCGTAATTATCTGTTTTGTCCAAAATATTTCTTTTAAGAACCCATTAACCTGCTTGCTTTTTAGTGGCAATTTGCTTATGATGTAAACTAGTTCACTTGTCCTAAAAAAACTAGTTCACTTGGCTGCCGTGCTTTGAATCTCCTTCCTCCCAACATATTCCCCTCCTCAGGTGGACCCAGCAGGTCTCTGAATTTTCTCCCACTTTCTTTTTCGATGTAAACTGAGTTTTCTCCCAGTACTTTCCCCTAGAACCAACTCAATCGTCCCACGTCTAGCCTAAAAAATAATAATACCCCACGTACTATTAAATCATCAAATTAAAATGATATTTTATTTCATAAGTTGAAAGTTCTTACAAAATAATAATAATAATTGTTTATAGATAACTTGGCAAGTTAACTCCTTGTGATTGCATACATAAGCATGCAAAATTTTACTGACGTGCAATCATGTGTATATGTTTTTATAACATTTCTCCCTCTAGCCCAACATGATATTTCCACCCAGCACAGCAAGTTCGCGGCTTTCGAGAGAAATGCAAATATGATTAAAATGGGCTGCATAGATGCTACATCATTGTTTCACCCAGCCCACCAAATGGACTAAAAAAACAAATGGACTGACAGCTGGGTCCATGGCCACAGCCTAGTTTTTTTGTGATTTGCCAAGTAAGTCACTTTGTCAGGCCTATTGGGCTGCAAATCTTTCAAGACGAGGAGAGCTTTCATTCTGCTGGCCGAAAAAATGGCCCATCAGTAATGAGAAATGGGATGTACATTTTTAAAACACATCAAACCGGCAATTAGTTTCAAATATCTTTTTTTTCATTTCGAGATTTTAAATTACATTAATTTTTATGCATGGAGAATTTGTTGGATTTTATATTGACATACATTTATTTTTTAAATCAGTTTGAATGTGAGTCAAAATTTTGGGATTAAAAACAGTTCGGATCGCACCGAAATATGCAAAATTTCGTATAATTTTTTAACTGTGGCCACAATATGGGTTGTAATGCTAACAAAAAGAATATGGGCTCCAAAAAATTCTTAAGAATTAGCAAATGGGTTGTATGCTGTTGTCCACAGATTTGAGGCTTTCCTAAAGAAAGGTTGACGCACAAGCAGTGACTGTTGGATGGCCATCCAACGTCCGTCGTGCTTCTTCAATCTCTGCTCTTCCTGCTCCAGCCGCTCAAACAGGCGTCGGCGGGACTGCCTGCTCCCTCCTCCCCGCGGCCGGCTCTGCTGCCTCGCAGGCCTCACCGCCCCACCGTGCTCCAATTGCTGGCCTAGCCATCCCTCTACTCACCCACACCTGCTGTTATTCTCCGGCGACGGCAGACGAACCAGTAAACCCTCGTACAGTCGTACTCCCCTCCGCGTGGGAAACAATTGCCGAGTCTTCCCAGCCTACGTGTCGTTCCCTTCCTAGGCCTCGCCGTCGTCCACCGCCCTGGTGCTCTCGGCGCGGCCTGGTCAACGTGGTCAACGACCGACATGCATCTGAAGTGGACTTTACATGGACAGGCCGACAACTGGGTCCACGGCCGCACGCAAGGAAATGCCTCCTTATTGCGCGCAAAATAATGATTCCTCCACCTGACATCAGGGACCCACCGAAAGGGCCTCTGTATTTCGCAAAAAAAACATTACCGCCGCTGATAGCTCGGACCCACCAGCTATATCTTCGCACGCAAGGAAGTGCCTCCTTATTATGCACAAAAAAAAAGAATACTCCCCCTGTTAGCTAGGACCCAGTATAGTGGCAGGCTGACTTGTGGGCCTACTAAGTTGACAGGGACGGAGGGCTTTGTCAACTTAGTCAATATGCATGATTCTAGCTCCAGTGACCGTACGATGTCCATCCAACGGCCGTAGTGCTTCTTCAACCTCTGGTCTTCTTGCTCCAGCCGCCCAAACCAGCGCTGGTCGTGCCTCATGCTCCTGCCTCCCGTGGCTGGCTGCGATGCGGCGGAGGCCTCACCGCCCCCTACTACTCCCACCACTGGCCAGGGCATCCCTCTACTCACCCACACCACCTATTATTCTGCGGCGACGGCAGCCTCACACTGCAGCGAACTAGTGAACCCTCGTAGTCCTCTACGCGTGGGCATCCCCTGCCGTGTCTTCCCCGGCTCCGCGTCGTCCCCTTCCTAGGCCTCGCCGTCGTCCACCCCCCTGGTGCTCTCGGCGCGGCGTGGTCAACATGGTCAAGGAACGGCTTCCATCGGACGTGGACTGTACGTGGAGAGGCTGACAGCTGGGTCCACGGCCGTAGCAAGGAAGTGCCTCCTTATTACGTGCAAAATAATTATTCCTCCACCTGACAGCGGGACCCACCAGACGGGCCACCATATTTCTTGAAAAAAAACGTTTCCCCCTGACTGTTGGGACCCACCAGCTACATCTTCGCACGCAAGGAAGTGCATCCGGGCAAAAAAAATGATTCACCCTGACTGCTGGGACCCACCAGCTACATCTTCACAGGCAAGGAAGTGCCTGACAGTCGGGACCCACCTGGTCGAAGCGTACGTAGCATTGTCATTCTGGTCGCGAACGTGTACGTACATACTGGTCGATGTAGAGGCGCGCACATGTCGTAGTAGAGGCGCGCACGTGTCATAGTAGAGGCACGCACGTATCATTTACACGTACGTACAGCGGCTAGGGTGTAAGAAAGGAAATACGGCCATGTATGTGTACATACGGGCGGGGTCTCGAATGCCTACTCGCGCATACGTACGGCTAGGGCTCGTGTACATGGCTGGGTCGGAACGGAGAAACAACATCGTCGTCGTGTTCATGGGGAGGCAACGGAATGCGTCGTGTTCATGGGGAGGCAACGGAATGCGTCGTGTTCATGGGGAGGCAACGGAATGTGTCGTGTTCATCGAGAGGGCTTGGACAGAACAGGCGATGGAAACGAGGCCTGGCATACCGCAGAACGGAGGAAACGGCCTTGTGTTCTACCGGCCACGTTCGAAATGGGATCCTATTCATCGGGAGGGGTCTAGCGTACCGCAAAACAGAGGAAACGGACCTCCTACGGTCGAAACGGGGGTAATGTTGATCGGGAGGGGTGTGGCGTACCGCAAAACGGAGGAAACGGACTTGTGTTGGAGCGCTACGGTCGAAACGGGGGTCCTGTTCATCGGGAGGGGTGTGGCGTACTGCAAAACGGGACTCCACGGGATACTGTTCATCTCCACCGTCGACCTCCTCCAGCCTCCACGGGCTCCTATTCATCCAGCCTCCATGGGCTCCTGTTCATCCAGCCCCCACCGCGTGCTACTCCACCGGCTACTATTCAACCACCCCTCCACCGTCTACTGTTCATCCAGCCCTCCGCACCACGGGGTCCTGTTCAACCACCCCTCCACGGGCACCCCTCCACCGTCTACTGTTCATCGAGCCCTCCACACCATGGGGTCCTGTTCAACCACCCCTCCACCGTCTACTGTTCATCCAGCCTTCCACACCACGGGGTCCTGTTCATCCACCCCTCCACGGGCACCCCTCCACCGTCTACTGTTCATCCAGCCCCCCACCACACCACGGGGTCCTGTTCATCCAGAGGCAACGCCACCACTCACTGTCCATCCAACCCCCCCAGCAATGCTCACTGTTCATCCCATCGATCGGCTTCAGTTAGTAGCAGTAGCGAAGGAATCGCTCGGTCAGTTTCATTTAACAGCCATCGATCGATCGCTCGGGTTCAGTAACGAGTAGCCTGCAGTGCAATCGCTCGGGTTCAGTTAGAGCACAACGCCTCGTTCGGGTTCAGTTAGAGCCAATGCCTCGCACACACGCGCGTACGTGTACGAGAGAAATGCGCATCGCTCGGCCCCCGACCTCCCACCGTAACCGGGAACTCCCCAAAATTTTCCTTGCCCTCGCTTCTACCACGGTTTTTTCCGTCATGGATGGCCCAAAGAATGTCATGCAGCTGCGTCTCCGGCCCGCCCAGGACAAAAAGCCCATTTTCTGTCATGATTTTTTGTCATAGAAGTAGGAGCCCACCACATCTATGATGATACCGGGTTTTGTAACAATTATCGTCATAGAAGTGTCATATGTATGACAAAAAAAAATTCATTCAGCCCAAAAAGTCACGGATGTGTCTTTTTTTGTAGTGCAAGGGACGGGTCATTAAGATAATACTGAGCTGGGACTTTATATATACTTTATTGAAAATAACATCATATGATATAACCCCACCATGAGGCTTGAATCCACATCCACAATGTTAAGAGTCTTGTCCTCTGAGCAATGAACCCTTCAATGTAATAGATTAAGACTTGTGTACCTTGAATGTTTTTGACAGGAGCAATTGGTAGCCCCCAAGGGCCGACTCATTACAATGTGATGAGTCGGGTCTTCAATAAGGTGATCCAAAAATGACTTTGCATTAGCCCCCAAGTGCCATGGTGCATGCTGGCAGTGACATGGGACTTGCATATTTGATGTAATCTCAACTTTGAATAATGTAGCCCCCAAGTGTCGGGTCGTAAGCCTGTAGCGACTCGGACTATTCCTTCCATTGCAGAGTAAATCATATCCATCGATAAAATAATATCCATTGAGCTAAAGCGACTTTGAAAACCTTAATCGTAATACTGGTTATTGATAACCAGGATAAAAATCCAGCCATGTTGGCTATTAAAGATTTGAATAATATAATCCAATGATTTATAAGCGCATGATTCCAATGGCGCAATCCCAATATATGCTGTCGACTTAACGTCCAAAGCACTGGGTTAATAAACACCGGATAATTATCTTATCTCATATTGGCGACTTATAGTCGTAAGCCAGGCCGGTTTAATAAACACCGGTGCATTATATTCATAAAGCATGATAAGCTGCATTAAATAAACCTAAAAATCAAAAGGATTTAAGTAGTCATAACTGTGGCATTGCGCCAATCAAGAGGGTTTAAGCTCTGGTTCGGATACGACCAAAGCCCCCAAGTGATCATCTTGGTGGCCTTACGCCGATCAAGAGGGTATAAGCTTTGGTTCGAATATGACCAAAGCCTCCAAGTGATCATCCTAGTGGCCTTACGCCGATCAAGAGGGTATAAGCTTTGGTTCAAATACGACCAAAGCCCCCAAGTGATCATCCTGGTGGCCTTACGCCAATCAAGAGGGTATAAGTTATGGTTCGAATAGTACCAAGGCCCCAAGTGATTATCCTAGTGGCCTTACGCCAATCAAGATGGTATAAGCTATGGTTCGAATACGACCAAGCCCCCAAGTGATTATCCTGATGGCCTTACGCCAATCAAGAGGGTATAAGCTATGGTTTGGATACGACCAGATCCCCCAAGTGATCTTGTGAGCTGTGCTCAAGGGGCACCTATGTTTGAGCTGTGCTTTTGCAATAGACTCTCTTTGGTCCCTTTAATTTTTCCTGAGAACTCGAACTTGCGAGAGATTATTCTGTTGAACCGGAAATTCTTAAACCGGATACTGAGAGCTTTAAAGCTTTGTGGTAGACAACTTTCCCTTGAGCTAGATTTTAAACCGAAATCCTTCTTTTTAAGCCAGAAATTTTCTGATGGCCTTTAAATTTGCACCAATATGGCGGTTTTAGGGTCCTGCATTAGATAACTTTGCAAGCCAGAGTAATTGCTGTTTTAAAGAAAGCAATATATAATATAAAAATATACTGGATGGATTTCACATGATATGTTAGGCCAGAAATTATCCACCGCGGAGTTGATCGTCACCACAGTGAAGCTAAAATCAATCACGGCCGAGTTGGCCGCGGCAGCAGACAGATGAGTCGGCCGTGGCATTGTAAGGTACATATCCATCGAGCATCACGGCATGAACAAGCACTAGTGCAAACATGATGTTGGCGTGTACCCCTTACGCGACACCTTTGTAATGAATAATGGTCTTGCGGAAATATTATAGACCAGAGTAATTGTTCCCAAACAATTTAATATGTACTAATAAAATACGTACAAAGGATAGCACCTGGTTTGTTTGAACAATGGATGATCCATATATAGTGCCATTTTTAAGTCACTCTCTCCGTTTGAGGCAAGGCGACAGCTGAGTAGACACAGCAGGACCGGAGCTGGATGACTCTGAACAGATCCTTCGACTTGTGTTGACCAATCCATGTTTTTTAACCACAATCTGATGGTCAAACTGGGTAGTTGGCATGTTCATACTTGGAGTTGGCATTTTTCTCCTGAACCCGCGAGGCAGGGGCAACACAACCCGGGCGGGGCGACTTGGAAGCACCGTGAAGCGGGGCCGAGTCAAGACCGTGGTCGTGCAGATCGAAGATGAGACGGCCCAACCGGAAAAAAACACGGCGGCGACTCACTGCGGTAGCTGAGGCTATGACAGGTGGCTGTTGACTGGTTCGGTCGGTGAGACCCAACAGCGGCTCGGCGAAACGGCTTGCCATGGAAGCAAGGCTGGTCAACCGAGGTGGAAACGGCGATAGCACAAACAGGCAGCTCGTGGGGGAGCAATAGGCCAGGCAGCCTAACTCGGGCAGCGCAGCAAACAACAACAGCAGCTTGATGGTGCCGGCGGTTTACATGCCGCGGTGGTTGGGAGCAGCGCAGGGTCGGTTTGACCCGGAGGCAACACGGCGAGGCAGAGTGGAGGCTTGCTCAGAACGGCGGCTCAAAGCAGTGGTGGAGATGACGATGGCAGGCCGCTTGACACAGGGTCGATGGGTCGGTTCCGTGCCTGGAGTACAGCGGCAAGGGTGCACCAGCGGGTCAATGTCCAAGGCAAATCTGGTGGGTCAGAGCGTAGTTGGCGGCTTGGAATGAGGCGGTGACTCTGCGAAGGGGCGACCCAAGGCCACGCCGGTGAGGGCGACCACAACGGATGGCGCGTCGGCGGAGGCTGGTGGCTCGGCGAGGCCGGATCGGGGCGGCTCTCAGGTGGGCTTTTGCCGCGTCCACGGCGAAGGCGAGAGGCGGGTCATGGTTGCGCCGGCAGCTCGTCTGACGGTGATCGAGGAAGAGGCAGCCATCATGGGTGGCTCGGCTCCACACCAGTAGTGGATCCAAGAAGCTCGTGCCGCCTCTGTGGTCGTAACTCGGTAGGGCAGTAGCAGAGGTAAACGGCGCGGCGGAGCCAGCAGGCGTAGCCAGTGGACGGCCGCGTCTGCGACGACTCAGGCGCAGCCCTAGATTGGGAATCGGCGAGGGCCAGCAAGGGCATAGAGCGACTGCGGACACACGGCTGGACCAAGGTTGCGGATCTGCAGTGTCTTGGAGCAGAGGGTGGCTCAGACGCGCGCCCTGCCGGAGTTAGAATCTGGTTTGAAGACGGTCGCCCCGATTTTAACTCGTCACTCATTGACCCGGACACATCTTGACTTCATGTGGTGGCTCATCTCGAAGGATTGCAATGATTAACGTTAAACTCCACCTATTGTAGCGGTAAGCCAGCGCTAGCCGGATCAAGCCAGATCGTGGGTGTCAAAGGCATGGCTGCGGCTGAGGACCCGCAGCACTGCAGGGCAAAGACCAACAACCCACGACAACGCCGGCTAGTCGGCATGAGGAGCACGGAAATCGGGGTGGCTCAGACACGTGTGAGGCGACTTGCAAACAGTCGGCGGCTCGAGGCGTGCTGACTAGCGAAACTCAGTGTTGAAAACAGGGCGACCCGGCGTGGCGGGTTGGTGAGTCGCATCCGGGTTAACAGCTTGAGGATTCACGACCCGCTCAAAGAAACAGAGGGATCCGCGGGCGATGCGAAGCGCACGTGACCCGGCGAGTCCGGGACGGAGATGGTACTGGGAGGCCAAAGCACTAGGGTCACCACGGGCGGAAGACTGCTCAAGGCGAGCTGAAGCGGCCGGGGACTGACGAAGGCGGCTCAACGCGGGGTCGCGGGCAACGACGTTGGCCGATGGCTGGTTTTTCGGAGTTGGCGACTCGGAAAGGCCGACGGCTCGCAGACAAGGCCACAGCAGCAGAAGAGACCGTGGCGGCTCAACGGAGGTGACTCAGACATGGAATCAAAGGCAGAGGAAGTTTGTAACTAGTTTTTCCATCCTGGTCCATGTATGTTGATGTATAACACCTTTGTACTATTTATTGGTTTGATGGATCTAGTAGCAGCATGATCCTGACGTGGCTTCGGGACTTGATCCGTCGTAATAAACAACTGATGTTTCGGCTGTAATGAAAATACTCTATTGAACTTGGTGATTTGTACCATGTATCGACTGATTTAGTGAGACTCCGATCTGCAGCGACAATGCAAATTAACCCGGCCTCGACGGATCATCTGATCATTTGTGCTGGCGCATAAACGCAAACCTAATTTTCTCTTGATCTTTAAATCTTGTACATGTCACTTTGATTGCTCGTTGATGATGTTATCTTCTGCGCCGGCTCTTTTCCATCCGGCACCTCGTGAACTTCTTGATCCCTGAAGAAATCCCTCCAAGAACTCCAAACCACTGTGTGCAGGCCCCACGGTGGGCGCCAACTGTCGTTGAATTATCACGGCAGATGTCCTAGTGTGAGGACTTAGTCGTGAGGCCAACACATCTATGTGGTAGCTTGAGAGGGTTTGAGCGGAATCGAGAGACGCAACAGAAGACAAGGATTTAGACAACTTCAGTCCCGGGGAAACATCATCTGGTAACAACCCTACATGCTGTTTGTGGCTTGGTCTCGTTATCATCACGAGGGAGTCACCGTAAACCGGCTCTCCTAGTTATGCTTAACCCTTAAGATTATTTCCTCCCCCCCTCTTGGGGTTCCCTACCCCTCCTTATATATGTTGAAGGGATGGGTTACATGTAGAGTCCAACTCGGATTAAGACTTAAACTACTCTGACTTATCTTCATGGGCTTCCTAACATCTTGTGCTTCTTAATGTCTCGGGCTTCTTAACCCCAAGCGACTATGTCTGCTGGGTTATGACTGTCAACCGGGTTATGACTGTCTGTCGGGTTATGACTTCCTGCCGGTTTACCATCTGTCTTAACTCTCTGTCAGTTTACCGAGTCCCAGCCGGGTTATAACTCTGGTCGGTTCATACCGCGGGGTATATTCCTGACAGTGACAGAAGCTTAAACCCCAGTTTATGCGCTATTCCATAACCTACCGATTGGATCCAAAAGTTTAATGCTATGGTTAGAATTTATTCTTAATACTTTTCTCGTAGCTGCGGATGCTTGCGTGAGGGTTAATCATAAGTAGGAGGTTTGTTCAAGTAAGAACAACACCTAACCACCGGTCCACCCACATATCAAATTATCAAAGTACCGAAGACGAATCAAACCAACATGGTGAAAGTGACTACGGATATGTTTCTCGTATATGGAGGTGACAAAGAGCTCACCATAAAAGGTTACGTTGATGCAAGCTTTGACACTGATCCGGACGATTCTAAATCGCAAACCGGATACGTGTTTACATTAAACGGTGGAGCTGTCAGTTGGTGCAGTTCTAAACAAAGCGTCATAGCGGGATCTACATGTGAAGTGGAATACATAGCTGCTTCGGAAGCAGCAAACGAAGGAGTCTGGATGAAGGAGTTCATATCCGATCTAGGTGTCATACCTAGTGCATCGGGTCCAATGAAAATCTTTTGTGACAATACTGGTGCAATTGCCTTGGCAAAGGAATCCAGATTTCACAAGAGGACCAAGCACATCAAGAGACGCTTCAATTCCATCCGGGATCTAGTCCAGGCGGGAGACATAGAGATTTGCAAGATACATACGGATCTGAATATTGCAGACCCGTTGACTAAGCCTCTTCCACGAGCAAAACATGATCAGCACCAAGGCTCCATAGGTGTTAGAATCATTACTGTGTAATCTAGATTATTGACTCTAGTGCAAGTGGGAGACTAAAGGAAATATGCCCTAGAGGCAATAATAAAGTTATTATTTATTTCCTTATAGCATGATAAATGTTTTTTATTCATGCTAGAATTGTATTAACCGGAAACATAATACATGTGTGAATACATAGACAAACTTAGTGTCACTAGTATTCCTCTACTTGACTAGCTTGTTAATCAAAGATGGTTATATTTCCTAACCATGAACAAGGTGTTGTTATTTGATTAACGAGGTCACATCATTAGTTGAATGATCTGATTGACATGACCCATTTCATTAGCTTAGCACCCGATCGTTTAGTATGTTGCTATTGCTTTCTTCATGACTTATACATGTTCCTATGACTATGAGATTATGCAACTCCCGTTTACCGGAGCAACACTTTGTGTTCTACCAAACGTCACAACGTAACTGGGTGATTATAAAGGAGCTCTACAGGTGTCTCCAAAGGTAGATGTTGGGTTGGCGTATTTCGAGATTAGGATTTGTCACTCCGATTGTCGGAGAGGTATCTCTGGGCCCTCTCGGTAATGCACATCACATAAGCCTTGCAAGCATTGTGACTAATGAGTTAGTTGCGATATGATGTATTACGGAACGAGTAAAGAGACTTGTCGGTAACGAGATTGAACTAGGTATTGGATACCGACGATCGAATCTCGGGCAAGTAACATACCGATGACAAAGGGAACAATGTATGTTGTTATGCGGTCTGACCGATAAAGATCTTCGTAGAATATGTAGGAGCCAATATGGGCATCCAGGTCCCACTATTGGTTATTGACCGGAGATGTGTCTCTGTCATGTCTACATTGTTCTCGAACCGTAGGGTCCTCACGCTTAACGTTACAATGACAGTTATTATGAGTTTATGCATTTTGATGTACCGAAGTTAGTTCGGAGTCCCGGATGTGATCATGGACATGACGAGGAGTCTCGAAATGGTCAAGACATAAAGATTGATATATTGGAAGCCTATATTTGGATATCGGAAGTGTTCCGGGTGAAATCGGGATTTTACCGGAGTACCGGGAGGTTACCGGAACCCCCCGGGAGCCATATGGGCCTTAATGGGCTTTAGTGGAAAGGAGAAAGGGGCAGCCCAAGGTGGCCGCACGCCTCCCCCCTTCCCTAGTCCTATTAGGACTAGGAGAGGTGGCCGTCCCCCCTCTCTCTCTTTCCCCCTCCGGGAATCCTAGTCCAACTAGGATTGGGGGGGGAGTCCTACTCCCGGTAGGAGTAGGACTCCTCCTGCGCCCTCCTCCTGGCCGGCCGCACCCTCCCCCTTAGCTCCTTTATATACGGAGGCAGGGGGCACCTCTAGACACACAAGTTGATCATTGAGATCGTTCCTTAGCCGTGTGCGGTGCCCCCTGCCACCATATTCCACCTCGATCATATCGTTGTAGTGCTTAGGCGAAGCCCTGCGTTGGTAGAACATCAAGATCGTCATCACGCCGTCGTGCTGATGGAACTCCTCCCCGAAGCTTTGCTGGATCGGAGCCCGGGGATCGTCATCGAGTTGTACGTGTGCTAAGAACTCGGAGGTGCCGGAGTAACGGTGCTTGGATCGGTCGGATCGGGAAGAAGACGTACGACTACTTCCTCTACGTTGTGTCAACGCTTCCGTTGCGATCTACAAGGGTACGTAGATCAGACTCTCCCCCTCGTTGCTATGCATCACCATGATCTTGCGTGTGCGTAGGAATTTTTTTGAAATTACTACATTCCCCAACAGTGGCATCCGAGCCTAGGTTTTATGGTTTGATGTTATTTGCACGAGTAGAACACAAGTGAGTTGTGGGCGATATAAGTCATACTACCTACCAGCATGTCAAACTTTGGTTCGGCGGTATTGTTGGACGAGACGACCCAGACCAACCTTACGCGTACGCTTACGCGAGACCGGTTCCCCCGACGTGCTTTGCACACAGGTGGCTTGCGGGCGACTGTCTCTCCAACTTTAGTTGAACCGAATGTGGCTACGCCCAGTCCTTGCGAAGGTTAAAACGGAGTCTATTTGACAAACTATCATTGTGGTTTTGATGCGTAGGTGAGATTGGTTCTTGCTTAAGCCCGTAGCAGCCACGTAAAACTTGCAACAACAAAGTAGAGGACGTCTAACTTGTTTTTGCAGGGCATGTTGTGATCTGATATGGTCAAGACATGATGCTAAATTTTATTGTATGAGATGATCATGTTTTGTAACCGAGTTATTGGCAACTGGCAGGAGCCATATGGTTGTCGCTTTATTTTATGCAATGCAATCGCGATGTAATGCTTTACTTTATCACTAAGCGGTAGTGATAGTCGTGGAAGCATAAGATTGGCGAGACGACAACGATGCTACGATGGAGATCAAGGTGTCGCGCCGGTGACGATGGTGATCATGACGGTGCTTCGGAGATGGAGATCACAAGCAGAAGATGATGATGGCCATATCATATCACTTATATTGATTGCATGTGATGTTTATCTTTTATGCATCTTATCTTGCTTTGATTGACGGTAGCATTATAAGATGATCTCTCACTAAATTATCAAGAAGTGTTCTCCCTGAGTATGCACCGTTGCGAAAGTTCTTTGTGCTGAGACACCACGTGGTGATCGGGTGTGATAGGCTCTACGTTCAAATACAATGGGTGCAAAACAGTTGCACACGCGGAATACTCAGGTTATACTTGACGAGCCAAGCATATACAGATATGGCCTCGGAACACGGAGACCGAAAGGTCGAGCGTGAATCATATAGTAGATATGATCAACATAATGATGTTCACCGATGAAACTACTCCATCTCATGTGATGATCGGACATGGTTTAGTTGATTTGGATCACGTGATCACTTAGAGGATTAGAGGGATGTCTATCTAAGTGGGAGTTCTTAAGTAATATGATTAATTGAACTTAAATTTATCATGAACTTTGTACCTGATAGTATCTTGCTTGTTTATGTTGATTGTAGATAGATGGCTCGTGTTGTTGTTCCGTTGAATTTTAATGCGTTCCTTGAGAAAGCAAAGTTGAAAGATGATGGTAGCAATTACACGGACTAGGTCCGTAACTTGAGGGTTATCCTCATTGCTGCACAGAAGAATTACGTCCTGGAAGCACCGCTGGGTGCCAGGCCTGCTGCTGGAGCAACACCAGATGTTATGAACGTCTGGCAGAGCAAAGCTGATGACTACTCGATAGTTCAGTGTGCCATGCTTTACGGCTTAGAATCGGGACTTCAATGACGTTTTGAACATCATGGAGCATATGAGATGTTTCAGGAGTTGAAGTTAATATTTCAAGCAAATGCCCGGATTGAGAGATATGAAGTCTCCAATAAGTTCTATAGCTGCAAGATGGAGGAGAACAGTTCTGTCAGTGAGCATATACTCAAAATGTCTGGGTATAATAATCACTTGATTCAGATGGGAGTTAATCTTCCAGATGATTTTGTCATTGACAGAACTCTCCAGTCACTGCCACCAAGCTACAAGAGCTTCGTGATGAACTATAATATGCAAGGGATGAACAAGACTATTCCCGAGCTCTTCGCAATGCTGGAAGCTGCGGAGGTAGAAATCAAGAAGGAGCATCAAGTGTTGATGGTTAACAAAACCACTAGTTTCAAGAAAAAGGGCAAAGGGAAGAAGAAGGGGAACTTCAAGAAGAATGGCAAGCAAGTTGTTGCTCAAGAGAAGAAACCCAAGTCTAGACCTAAGCCTGAAACTGAGTGCTTCTACTACAAGCAGACTGGTCACTCGAAGCAGAACTGCCCCAAGTATTTGGCGGATAAGAAGGATGGCAAGGTGAACAAAGGTATATGTGATATACATGTTATTGATGTGTACCTTACTAATGCTCGCAGTAGCACCTGGGTATTTGATATTGGTTCTGTTGCTAATATTTGCAACTCGAAACAGGGACTACGGATTAAGCGAAGATTGGCTAAGGACGAGGTGACGATGCGCGTGGGAAATGGTTCCAAAGTCGATGTGATCGCGGTCGGCACGCTACCTCTACATCTACCTTCGGGATTAATATTAGACCTAAATAATTGTTATTTGGTGCCAGCGTTGAGCATGAACATTATATCTGGATCTTGTTTTATGCGAGACGGTTATTCATTTAAATCAGAGAATAATGGTTGTTCTATTTATATGAGTAATATCTTTTATGGTCATGCACCCTTGCAGAGTGGTCTATTCTTGTTGAATCTCGATAGTAGTGATACACATATTCATAATGTAGAAGCCAGAAGATGCAGAGTTGATAATGATAGTGCAACTTATTTGTGGCACTGCCATTTAGGTCATATCGGTGTAAAGCGCATGAAGAAACTCCATACTGTTGGACTTTTGGAACCACTTGATTATGAATCACTTGGTACTTGCGAACCATGCCTCATGGGCAAGATGACTAAAACACAGTTCTCCGGTACTATGGAGAGAGCAACAGATTTGTTGGAAATCATATATACAAATGTATGTGGTCCGATGAATATTGAGGCTCGTGGCGGATATCGTTATTTTCTCACCTTCACAGATGATTTAAGCAGATATGGGTATATCTACTTAATGAAACATAAGTCTGAAACATTTGAAAAGTTCAAAGAATTTCAGAGTGAAGTGGAAAATCATCGTACTAAGAAAATAAAGTTTCTACGATCTGATCATGGAGGAGAATATTTGAGTTACGAGTTTGGTGTACATTTGAAAAATTGTGGAATAGTTTCGCAACTCACGCCACCCGGAACACCACAGCGTAATGGTGTGTCCGAACGTCGTAATCGTACTTTACTAGATATGGTGCGATCTATGATGTGTCTTACTGATTTACCGCTATCGTTTTGGGGATACGCTCTAGAGACGGCCGCATTCACGTTAAATAGGGCACCATCAAAATCCGTTGAGACGACGCCTTATGAACTATGGTTTGGCAAGAAACCAAAGTTGTCGTTTCTGAAAGTTTGGGGCTGCGATGCTTATGTAAAAAAGCTTCAACCTGATAAGCTCGAACCCAAATCGGAGAAATGTGTCTTCATAGGATATCCAAAGGAAACTATTGGATACACCTTCTATCACAGATCCGAAGGCAAGACTTTTGTTGCTAAATTCGGAAACTTTCTTGAGAAGGAGTTTCTCTCGAAAGAAGTGAGTGGGAGGAAAGTAGAACTTGACGAGGTAACTATACCTGCTCCCTTGTTGGAAAGTAGTACATCACAGAAAACTGTTTCTGCGACACCTACACCAATAAGTGAGGAAGTTAATGATAATGATCATGAAACTTCAGAACAAGATACTACAGAACCTCGTAGATCAACCAGAGTAAGATCCGCGCCAGAGTGGTACGGTAATCCAGTTCTGGAAGTCATGCTACTAGATCATGATGAACATACGAACTATGAAGAAGCGATGGTGAGCCCAGATTCCGCAAAGTGACTTGAAGCCATGAAATCTGAGATGGGATCCATGTATGAGAACAAAGTATGGACTTTGGTTAACTTGCCCGATGATCGGCAAGCAATTGAGAATAAATGGATCTTCAACAAAAAGACTGACGCTGACGGTAATGTTACTGTCTATAAAGCTCGACTTGTCGCAAAAGGTTTTCGACAAGTTCAAGGGGTTGACTACGATGAGACCTTCTCACCCGTAGCGATGCTTAAGTCTGTCTGAATCATGTTAGCAATTGCCGCGTTTTATGATTATGAAATTTGGCAGATCGATGTCAAAACTGCATTCCTGAATGGATTTCTGGAACAAGAGTTGTATATGATGCAACCGGAAGGTTTTGTCGATCCAAAGGGAGCTAACAAAGTGTGCAAGCTCCAGCAATCCATTTATGGACTGGTGCAAGCCTCTCGGAGTTGGAATAAACGTTTTGATAGTGTGATCAAAGCATTTGGTTTTATACAGACTTTTGGTGAAGCCTGTATTTACAAGAAAGTGAGTGGGAGCTCTGTAGCATTTCTGATATTATATGTGGATGACATATTGCTGATTGGAAATGATATAGAATTTCTGGATAGCATAAAGGGATACTTGAATAAGAGTTTTTCAATGAAAGACCTCGGTGAAGCTGCTTACATATTAGGCATAAAGATCTATAGAGATAGATCAAGACGCTTAATTGGACTTTCCCAAAGCACATACCTTGACAAGATTTTGAAGAACTTCAAAATGGATCAAGCAAAGAAAGGGTTCTTGCCTGTGTTACAAGGTGTGAAGTTGAGTCAGACTCAATGCCCGACCACTGCAGAAGATAGAGAGAAAATGAAAGATGTTCCCTATGCTTCAGCCATAGGCTCTATCATGTATGCAATGCTGTGTACCAGACCTGATGTGTGCCTTGCTATAAGTTTAGCAGGGAGGTACCAAAGTAATCTAGGAGTGGATCACTGGACAGCGGTCAAGAACATCCTAAAATACCTGAAAAGGACTAAGGATATGTTTCTCGTATATGGAGGTGACAAAGAGCTCACCGTAAAAGGTTACGTTGATGCAAGCTTTGACACTGATCCGGACGATTCTAAATCGCAAACCGGATACGTGTTTACATTAAACGGTGGAGCTATCAGTTGGTGCAGTTCTAAACAAAGCGTCATAGCGGGATCTACATGTGAAGCGGAATACATAGCTGCTTCGGAAGCAGCAAACGAAGGAGTCTGGATGAAGGAGTTCATATCCGATCTTGGTGTCATACCTAGTGCATCGGGTCCAATGAAAATCTTTTGTGACAATACTGGTGCAATTGCCTTGGCAAAGGAATCCAGATTTCACAAGAGGACCAAGCACATCAAGAGACGCTTCAATTCCATCCGGGATCTAGTCTAGGTGGGAGACATAGAGATTTGCAAGATACATACGGATCTGAATATTGCAGACCCATTGACTAAGCCTCTTCCACGAGCAAAACATGATCAGCACCAAGGCTCCATAGGTGTTAGAATCATTATTGTGTAATCTAGATTATTGACTCTAGTGCAAGTGGGAGACTGAAGGAAATATGCCCTAGAGGAAATAATAAAGTTATTATTTATTTCCTTATATCATGATAAATGTTTATTATTCATGCTAGAATTGTATTAACTGGAAACATAATACATGTGTGAATACATAGACAAACTTAGTGTCACTAGTATGCCTCTACTTGACTAGCTCATTAATCAAAGATGGTTATGTTTCCTAACCATGAACAAGGTGTTGTTATTTGAATAACGAGGTCACATCATTAGTTGAATGATCTGATTGACATGACCCATTTCATTAGCTTAGCACCCCGATCGTTTAGTATGTTGCTATTGCTTTCTTCATGACGTATACATGTTCCTATGACTATGAGATTATGCAACTCCCGTTTACCGGAGGAACACTTTGTGTGCTACCAAACGTCACAAGGTAACTGGGTGATTATAAAGGAGCTCTACAGGTGTCTCCAAAGGTAGATGTTGGGTTGGCGTATTTCGAGATTAGGATTTGTCACTCCGATTGTCGGAGAGGTATCTCTGGGCCCTCTCGGTAATGCACATCACATAAGCCTTGCAAGCATTCTGACTAATGAGTTAGTTGCGAGATGATGTATTTTGGAACGAGTAAAGAGACTTGCCGGTAACGAGATTGAACTAGGTATTGGATACCGACGATCGAATCCCAGGCAAGTAACATACCGATGACAAAGGGAACAACGTATGTTGTTATGCAGTCTGACCGATAAAGATCTTCGTAGAGTATGTAGGAGCCAATATGGGCATCCAGGTCCCTCTATTGGTTATTGACCGGAGATGTGTCTCAGTCATGTCTACATTGTTCTCGAACCGTAGGGTCCACATGCTTAACGTTACGATGACAGTTATTATGAGTTTATGCATTTTGATGTACCGAAGTTAGTTCGGAGTCCCGGATGTGATCACGGACATGACGAGGTGTCTCGAAATGGTCGAGACATAAAGATTGATATATTGGAAGCCTATATTTGGATATCGGAAGTGTTCCGGGTGAAATCGGGATTTTACCGGAGTATGGGGAGGTTACCGGAACCCCCCGGGAGCCATATGGGCCTTAATGGGCTTTAGTGGAAAGGAGAAAGGGGCAGCCCAAGGTGGTCGCGCGCCTCCCCCCTTCCCTAGTCCTATTAGGACTAGGAGAGGTGGCCGGCCCCCTCTCTCTCTCTTTCCCCCTCGGGGAATCCTAGTCCAACTAGGATTGGGGGGGGAGTCCTACTCCCGGTAGGAGTAGGACTCCTCCTGCGCCCTCCTCCTGGCCGGCCGCACCCTCCCCCTTGGCTCCTTTATATACCGAGGCAGGGGCACCTCTAGACACACAAGTTGATCATTGAGATCGTTCCTTAGCCGTGTGTGGTGCCCCCTGCCACCATATTCCACCTCGATCATATCGTTGTAGTGCTTAGGTGAAGCCCTGCGTCGGTAGAACATCAAGATCGTCATCACGCCACCGTGCTGACGGAACTCCTCCCCGAAGCTTTGCTGGATCGGAGCCCGGGGATCGTCATCGAGCTGTACGTGTGCTAAGAACTTGGAGGTGCTGGAGTAACGGTGCCTGGATCGGTCGGATCGGGAAGAAGACGTACGACTACTTCCTCTATGTTGTGTCAACGCTTCTGTTGTGATCTACAAGGGTACGTAGATCAGACTCTCCCCCTCGTTGCTATGCATCACCAAGATCTTGCGTGTGCATAGGATTTTTTTTTGAAATTACTACGTTCCCCAACAATAACATCATGGAACAATCAAAAATTATAGATAGGATGGAGATGTATCACCTCCCACCGCGCTGAACAAACCATGGACGAAGACGATGTTTTGATGATCTACGAGACCTTCACGTACAACAACCAACATAAACGGGGCCCATGAGAAATCAATTCCGCTCGACGAGTGACGACCCGGGGCGCATGGATAGACACACCAATTACCTTCAATCATAATGATCAGCTAAAGTTAACCCCAAACGGGTGTCCAGCCGCTCTGGTCCTTAACCCAATTGTGGGCGGCTGTCGACTTTAGAAAGTCCTTATGGACGGAGGCAGCAACCAAAATTTGACAAATGCAAATACTCTGATAAATATGCGGGTCGATAAATCGCGCAGAGAACAGAGCTACACCACCTTTAAAGGTATAGTCCCTGGGCGGGAAGCACGCTAAAGTGGAAAAATAACCCCCTGGACGTGGTCTTTGGAACAAGGGATAATTACCGCTCCGAGGAGGTCATGTTTCACATTGCCCCATTCAAGAATGGATACCACGCCCTTCTCGGGTGGGACGCCTTCTGTAAATTCCAAGCAGTACCACATTATGGCTACATGAAGCTTAAAGTACCAAGCCCAAAAGGGATCATCACCATCTCGAGCGAACCCGATAGGGCGCTTAAAGTCAAGAACAAGACGGTATCGCTCACCCTAAGACCTTGTCTAAAGCTTTCATGACCGAGGAACTAATCGCGTTACATGCCGAAGTCGACCAGGATGACATCATTATTGACAAGCGACTGAAGTCTACTTCATTCAAACCAGCTGACAAAATAATCAAATTTGAAGTACACCCAATGCAGCCTGCCAAGACAGCGTCCATAGGGGCAAACCTGGATCCAGAGAACACCGAGGCTTCGCACACCTTCCTCAAGGAGAATTGGGACATATTTGCCTGGCATCCTTCCGACATGCCAGGGATACCCCGCAGGCTTGCAGAACGTAGCTTGAACATACTAAAGGGCTACAAGCCTATCAAGCAAACACTTCGACATTTTTCCGATCCCAAGCATCAAGAAATGGGCGAGGAGCTGGCTAAACTACTGGAGGCTGGATTCATCCGAGATATAAAACACCCTGATTGGTTGGCCAATTTCATCATGGTACCGAAGAAGGATAGGTCCTGGCGGTTATGTGTCGATTTCAAGGACCTCAATAAAGCCTGCCCCAAAGACCCCTTCCCCTACCCCATATCGACCAAATTGTAGACGCCACAATGGGTCATGATGCACTATGCTTCCTGGACGCCTACTCGTGATACCATAAAATAAGGATGCAGGAATCAGACCAGGCAATTACAGGATTCATGACACCCTATGGGATGTTCTGCTTCAACACAATGCCCTTCAGACTAAAGAACGCCGGCGCCACGTATCAACGCATGATTTAAACATGCTTGGAGAAACACACTGGAAAGACTGTTGAAGCCTATGTCGACGATGTGGCTGTCAAAACCAAACATGTCGGACAATTACTTGACAACCTTTGGGATGCATTTGCCAGCTTACGGGGATATCAAATTAAAGTCAATTGATGACCCACAAGTATAGGGGATCAATCGTAGTCCTTTCGATAAGTAAGAGTGTCAAACCCAATGAGGAGCAGAAGGAAATGATAAGCAGTCTTCAGCAAGGTATTTTCTGCAAGCAGTGAAATTGTCGGTAATAGGTAGTTTGATAGTAAGATATTTTGCTTGAGCTTATCAAAAGCAACACATGAAAATTAGTCCCAAAGTGATAGGTATCCAAGAAGGATATAATAGAAACTTTCATGAAGATCATTGGACAAAATAAACTTGATTCTTAGTAATAGTTTTGAGATATGGTGATGTGATATGTGAGTCACCTTGATGAGTAATTATGCTTTAGTAAGAATATTGGTGTTAAGGTTTGTGATTCCCTATGCAAGCACGAAAGTCAATAGTCATGCAATGAAATTATATCATACTTGTGGTGCATTATTCGGTGTTCATTATGCTTAATGCTCGCTTATGAGATTATTCTTTTCTTGGTTGGTCGCTTCACAATCTTTTGCTAGCCTTCATTTTGCACTAAATATGATCACTACTTGTGCATCCAAAATCCTTTAAACTAGCTTTGCCACATGAGTCCACTATACCTACCTATATGCGGTATTCTTTTGCCATTCTAAGAAAATTTGTATGTGCCATCTCTAATATTCAAAATAAATTTCTCTTTTGTGTGCTCGTATCGCTCGCCATGCAGTGAGGGGTGGCTAATATTTTCCATGCTAGATGTGTTATTCTCACGATGAGTGTTTATTCACTTGTCATTGCACGAGAGTAAGGTAAAGGTATTAGGGATGCCCAGTCTTGAAATAAAAAATGAATTTACTTTATGTTGTCAAATAATAAATTCCTTGGAAAGTGTTGGTATGGAAGGCACCCGTGGATACAGTTAGCCATCGAAAGTGAAAGTATGGTGGAAAAAGGAATAAACTTTAATTTTTGTTTGGGAACCGCCTATTGTATATCTTGAATGGAAAGTCTTGGGAACTCAAAGTTGTTTTCGTTGGTTGGAAAAGTATGCCTCTCAAAATGTTTTTATCTCTCAATTTTCGCTTTGAGCTCTCGCACCTCTACAAATCCCTACTTCCCTCTGCGAAGCGCCTTTCTTTTACTTTATGCATTTTTTATTTATGAATCTGAGTCTCCATCTTATCTTATAAAAGCACCAACTAGGAGGCACTATGGTCGTACTTGAGCATTGGGTGAAGTTAATATGTGTAGCGACCTGTAACAGCCTAATTTTTGGCCCTTTTCTTTTTCTTTTTGATTTATTGATTTTTGCTCTGTTTTTCTTTTTGGAGTGATTCTGTGGCCTTACCACCTGGGAAATCATCTTCATTTCCTCTCTCAAGTGGCTCATCATTCTCAAAACCTTGCCAAAATTATGTCACTCCACTGCTTGACCAAACCCTAATTTCTTTTTCTAGGGAATATTCCTTTTCCTATTAAAGGAATAACCCTATCTGCCCTAAGTTGTGAAGCAACCTATATTTTTCCCATCCAAAAATCCCCAAATAATTCTTATAAAATTTTTGGGTCATATATTCCTCAAATATGGCAAAATATTTCATTGGCCATATTTCTCATCATGCTCAATAAATTCATTTCCTATTCTGTCCTAAATGGCACATTGTGAAGCAAGTGCTATTTATCGTTGCCCATTTGCCCCCAAACTTTGTTTTCATGATATATGATCCAAATAATTGACCTGTGCCAAAATTCAACTTTATTTGCCTAGCCAAACTTCCTCAGTGATTTTTCAAAGCTCCTGTCTGAGGGAAGCCTTTGTGAAGGAAGTGCTAGCTAGGGTTATCCAAACGATTTGAAATTTTGCACACTCCTTTATGTGCTCATATTATCCCACTCCTCCAAAATTATGCCCCATACAATCATCTATGTGAGCACAGGACCAAATCTTTGATTCTGTTAATATTTTCAGGTTGTGAAGCAAGTATAATTTATATTGCTTCAAAAATCCTTATAAATTACCAGATGGTTCTCCTACCCAAATAACTTCTCTCCACCAAATTTTGCACCATTTCACCTAGCCACTATTTATCTAGAAATTTTGCAAGTTCCTGGACAGAGGGAATAGCTGTGAAGGAAGTACCATTTTGGTGAATCCAATTGGTATGAGATTTTTACAGCTTCTTACTATGACCAAATCATAATGCCTTGCCAAATTTCAGCTCAAGTGGCATCTCCATGTGAGTGCACCTTCCTAATCAAGTTTCTGGCCCCATAATGTGAGTTACAAAGCAACTATATTAGTTTGTGATCCATTATGCTCCAAAACTTCCAGGATCATAGTAATTCCGTAGATAATCAGCCCAGACAAACTCTTTGGCACCAGTAAAGTTCCTGTTGTCCACCAGTGCATGGTCAGGTTTACTGCAGTAAACTTCAAGCGGTGATTACCATTTAACCATAGCACCCCAGATCAATCCATGGCCCCGTCAATGCTCCAGTTTGGAAGGACTATCAGCTAGACAACGTTTTGGGTGCTGTAGAGTATTGAATGCCCTGGTTCTCATGGTGACTACGATGATGGCAAGCCTGTGCACGCGCTTTGTGCGCAGTGGCCACGTCCAGGGTGCCGTTTCTACTTTGTCTGCTCCCCTCTCATCGTCTTAGAGCTCGTGAGGATGTCTAGTGGCTACATCTTGTCGTCACCGTTTCCCTGGACCCCTCTCCCCCTCCGTCAGCTTCCTCGCCAACGCTCGCCGCCGAACGCCCACGGGAGCACAGTGCGCCAACCGTCGTCTTCCTCCTCATCTCTTCCTCCCTGCGCCTCCTTTGGCCTCCTCCTCCCTGTGAGCCCTCCCATGTGCCTCCCTCGTTGCCTGCCTCTGAGCTCATGCACATGCACACTCGTTCGCGGCGCCGGCCATGCGTTCGTGGCGACGACAGCGCGGCACACCTCTCTCCTATCTATATAAGGCCGTCCCGGGCGCGTTTCTCCTCACTGCTCGACCTCACTCACTCCCAGAAACCTCCCTGACCCCTTACCTGAGCCCCAAGAGCTCCCGAGCCCTCCAATGGTCGCCTAGGTCGCCGACGGCCTCTGCTCAAATCCGAGCGAGACCGAGCCCCTCCCCTCCTTCCGCCACCACCAGAGCCCCTTAGGGACACCCCTGGCTCCTCCCCGCCCTTCGCCTCCTCCTCCAATGGCCTCTGGCCGCAAGCCCATCACGGCCCTGAGCCGCCATCCACTGTAGCCGTGGCCTTGCTCGATGTCATCCTCCCCGCGGTGTGTGGATGCTCCAGGCAGGTGCGGCTCATCTCCCTGAGCACGCCGATGTGCTACATGGCTCGGGGGATGGCCGGAGTCAGCCAGGCGAGAGCCGGTGCCAGCGACTTCCCTCTACTCCATGGGCGAGCACCAGGAGAAGTAGAAGACCACGGCCCCTTCCCTCTAGTTGGCGTGTGGACCCCGCAACCCCACCTGCCAGTGGCTCTAGGCTCGGTCCCACCTCTGCTGACTGGATTAAGTGGAGACGGAAACCGGTGAGTACGTTTTCGCTTTTAGAAAGCGTATTTCCTCCCTCTTTCAGCTAATGTACGTTTTCCTTTCCTGAAAGCGTATCTTCTCTCTATTTCAGCGAGTAATACGTTTTTCAGAGGAGAAGGCGTATTTCCTCAAAGTGCGGTTTCTGTTTTTCCAGCCGAGGGCCTGTTTGTGATGATTTCTTTATAGATAGGTCCCTGGCAAAAAAACATTCATATCTTTTTACCCATAGCTCCAAATCAGGTGATTCCAAAGCCCAATTCTTCCTTTCGTCGACCCCGTTCCGATGGAATTATTTTCACCATGTTTTGACATTCTAAAAATGACCATTTTGCCCTTGCACTTAATCAGCCCCCTCCGAGAGAGAACATTTTCCGGCGATTCGTTCCACGAGCTTCTCACACTTCTTCCCGGTGATTTCTTCACCCTCAGGCAAGCCACACCCTCCATTTGCATGATTGCAATGCAGTGACATGGTTTAAATTATTTGAACTTTTTTAAAATATTGCTTAGCTACTTGTGATTTGTTCATGGCATTTCTCAGAGTATTGTTTTGATCTTGATGTTGTCATGATATTTCCTGGAGTTCTAGGACTTATGTTTTGATGATTATGTGGATGAAATGTGCCTTTAGATTCTTAGTGGCTATTATGATTATTTTCATGATGGTATCTGGTATTATTTTGGGTATTACTTTGGATATCATGTTGCCTTTGGATTATTAGCAGCTAGTGTTATTTCCATCATGATGCTAGATGATATTATGTTTTGGAGTATGATGTTGAAGATGATGCTCGCATGTGGATCATAGTTGGATAGTTAGTTCTTGATATTTGAGTAGTAGTTTTATCGTTCTTGGATTCATCATGATAGTAGTGTTATGCTGTCCTCAGAGTATTTTGGTAAGACGATATTAAGCTTTGGATTATTTGTTGGATATTGATATGACTTGGATTATAGGTCGATAGCTGGTATCAGAGTATCAGTTAATACTGTTATATTTTGGGGATAAATTCCGTCATTAAGTTGGTCAGGTGCCACCGAACCAGGCGTTTCCAGTGCAACCACGCTTACCTTTATGGGAAGGTCCTAACTGGGTCTATTGTCGTGCCTCTCACCGGTGCCTCCAACGAGGGAAGGTTATGGGCACGCACTACCCTGATCAGGTAGGCGGACATAAGCCTTGTGTGCCCGTTGTTGTTGTACCCGGGTTGTCCCTGTTTGGGACGATTTATGTTTGGCCATGACGGTGGCCGTTGGTGCCTTTGGTAGGCACGGGGCCACCCAGTACTTAGCCCAAAAGGGGAGTTGGTCGGAGTGGTCGGGAGAGTGCCATGGCAGTAGATCAGTTTTGTCGGAACACCGTTGGTCCACCCGAATGGGAGTGCGAGGCCATGGGTTCCGTGGTATGGGTAAAGTGCGCTACCTCTGCAGAGTGTGTTTGTTTAAACTATCGATAGCCGCGTCCTCAGTCATGGGCATGGGTTCGTACTAGGTCACACCGTTCGAGCAACACTCACATGATGGAATGACTTATAGGTGATTTATATGTTGATAATTTGAGCAGTACAGATGGGCAGGATGTTGATGATGATGTTGGATACCAAGTGTTGTTCATGGTAGTGATCGCCGGAAAGATCACCGTTTGAGACCAAGTGTTGGTCATGGTAGTGATTGTCGGAAAGATCAACGTTTGAGACCAAGTGTTGGTCATGGTAGTGATCGCCGGAAAGATCACCGTTTGAGACCAAGTGTTGGTCATGGTTGTGATCGCCGGAATGATCACCGTTTGGTTTTGATCACGAGGTGATCGAGATGGTATACTGCTTGGCTAGTTAGCCAAGAGAGATATAGTTATGGAGATCTGAGATGGAGATTTATCGGTATTGTATCAGTTTCATACCATGCTTAGTAGTTGTTTCATCTTGGTAGTTGTTAATTAATTAACCTATTAATGCTATGTTATTGTCTTGCCTTGATGCTTATGGTTGTTGTGAGCTTGCAAGTACATTCAATGTACTAACCTGGCGTGTCATGCCAGATTGCAGGTGATGCCATGATTGCTTGATTGCTTGTCAAGGTTGTCGTGCGTGCGCGCTAGATCGTGTCCCAACCAGAGTCCTTGTGAAGTGGAGTTCACCACCTTCGTCGTTGTTCCGCTACTACGAGTTGTTTCGCTGCTAGCATAGAGCAAGTGTAGTATCGCAGGCGTAGTGTCGCCGAGCTGATGTGCTTCTTTGTAACATCAGACCCTTGTATTATTATTCTTGTAATAAGAGCTGATTTGTTCTATGTCAAGCAGTGTCGTATTCCAGAGACTTCTCCTCAATCTCTGGGCTGGAATATGGGGCATTCCGGTTTCTCTGAGTCGGGGTTCCACACGATCGGACCTCAAATGGTCAAGTCTTTGTGCTTCACTGTCATCCCTGGATCGGTAATGCTGACACACACAGTACTCGAATGGATTTATAACATAGTAGCAATCACACACTTATTACATCGATAGTCTCAAGAGAGAACTTAATACAATAAATATGGCTTAAGGCCATCTAATTAAGATAGCAGCAGAAGGCTTGGAAGATAAAGTGAGTCCATCAACTCCAATGGCATAGCTGAGTGCATGACAACGACCTAGTGCACCTTACTCCTCGTCTGAAAAGTATGCAACATGATATGTTGCAGCCCGAAATGGGTCAGCACATGGAATATGCTGGCAATATAACATAGTAGAGCAATAACAAATAAATGCTATCACTACATGCATATATGGCTGGTGGAGGCTCTATAGTTATATTGTTTTTGCGAAAAGCCAATTTTTTCCTACAACAAAGGAGTAGATTTTATTTAACTATCCTGGTGGTTGAAACATCATTAAGAAGGTTCCTCCAACTCAATCCCAATTAAAGTAATCATTAACATCCCAAAGATTAATTTTAGAGTGATGAGATCCAATCAATAATTCAAGTATCAGATACTCAAGATGTCCATAACCGGGGACACGGCTAACCATGATTAGTTTGTACACTCTGCAGAGGTTTGCGCACTTTTCCCCACAAAAATCAATCTCCTCTGTTTGATTTCTCGCACTACAGGGTGTTTGAGAAATGGATGACCGAGACATAGTCTTTCAGAAGCATTAACTCTTTACTCTAGGCACACATTTACACCTACGTTCCCCTACATCTACTAGCCTACCACTGAAAGAGGTCACACAACATACTGAACTATGCCAGAGCCCATAATGGCTTGTGGCTGCACACGGAAGTTTCTAGCATGAATAATCTCATGATCCCTTTGAGCCTGGGTGGCGGACTGTAGGATGACCACATGGGTACTCCGGGATATCCTAGGACATCACTGGAATCTCCAGGTGCCCATAAGCAATCCACTAGATGTGTATTAAAGTTGCCACCTTAAGTTGAACCATTAATTAACAAACTCACATCTGTCATGGATCCACTAAAACCCAAACCACGTCTACGAGCATAGAATAGCAATATAAGCATAACGTAGAAGTAACTCCCAAGGGTTTGATAGTAAAACAGGTAATAGGTTCTACCTCATCATCTACTTCCCAGACCCACATGTTAAGAGATCCTACTCATGCAATGTGTGAGGGTTGAAACTAATGCGTAAAAACTGGGTAATAAAGGGGTAAGATCAATGTGTTACTTGCCTTGTTGACGATCTGCAAATCCTAGAGACTCGTAGTAGCACGCTTCGCATTCTGGGAATTCTATCGCAAACAAATAATAGCATACATAAGAAATCAAGCAAAGATGCACAGGTAAAACTCAAATAAGAAGATCGAATCTGAAAACTCAACTGAAGAGATTCGATTTGCAAAAATAATCAAATCAAACGGAGCAACGAAACTCAAACTATGAAAGAAACAAGATCTGTTTACTAATATCCACCAAAGCCAAATTTTACAATACCAAAATCTTGTTCAAGTTGGTTAAACAGAAAGAGGGCTTCAAGACGAAGATCTAGGCGCTTGTTTCACCTGATTTGGATAAACGAGCGAAAAGATAAACTAAAACGAAGATTGGGGTAGAAATCGTGATCAAAAATAATCGCGAAGAAACCATGGAAAATAAAACGAGACGAATAGGCTAACGAACGAACGTTCGTTGTCTGCGGCTAACTGACGAACAGTGTTCGTTAAAACGAACGTACGGATGAACGTCCGCTAAATAATAAACCGACGAAAAACCAAACCGAAATCTGAAAAAATGAATCTAGGGTTTACAAAACAAACCGATCGGTTCTTCTCGAGAAAAACCGGACGGCGGCGGCTACCTCGGCGGCGGGGTCGGCGGCCGCAGGCGGCGGCGCCGACGGCGCGGGCTGGCAGCCGCGGTGGCGTGCGGACCGAGGCGGCGGTACGACGGCTAGGGTTTGGGGCGGCGGGGCTGGCGGTGGGGTCAGGCCGCGGCTTATAAAGCTTGGCCGGGCAGTGTCCGGATCGGGCACGGCCCGGTTAGGTCGGTGCACTTTTTTTAAATAATCCTGACGCGGAAAACAAATAAAAGAAATACTAAATAGAGTCCACAAATCCTGAAATAAATTTTCACGGTCCTCTAATAATATTGCGGACAAAGTGAACCTTTATTTGGGCCTCTAATGCAATTTTGAAAAATGCATTTTTCCAATTCAAATAAAGTCGCAATAAAAGTCAAAAAATAAATTATTTATTTGATTTTAATATTTTTCCTCCTATATTCCCTTTATTTTGGGGAAGTCGTATTATCTCCTCTCATATATTTTAATATGAAATATTTTAGGAGAGAAAAATAAATAAACCAAAGTGATCCTTGTTTCAATATTTGATAAAATTCAAATATGAAAAATGTGAAATCCCCAACTCTCTCCATGGGTCCTTGAGTTGCTTACAATTTTGAGGGTCTCAAAGAAAAAATGCATTAAAATATGATATGCATGAATGACCTATGTATAGCATTCAAAATTGAAAATTTGGGATGTTACAAACCTTACCCCCCCCCTTAAGATGAATCTCGTCCTCAAGATTCGGGTTGGCTAGAAGATAGGTCTGGGTGGTCTCTGCGTAGATCATCATCTCGTTCCCAGGAGGCTTCATCCTCGGTATGGTGGCTCCACTGAACTTTGCAAAACTTGATAACCTTGATGCGTGTAACTCGGCTGGCAAACTCGAGAATCTTGACTGGTTTCTCCTCATAGGTCAAATCACTATCCAACTGAATTGCTTCCAGGGGCACTGTATCCCTGAGAGGAATATCGGTCATCTCTCCTTGGCAGTTCTTCAACTGGGAAACATGAAACACATCATGAACTCCTGACAATCCCTCGTGTAACTCCAACTTGTAGGCAACCTCTCCCATGCGTTCCAAAATAAGGTACGGTCCTACAAATCTCAGGGCAAACTTTCCCTTAACTCCAAAATGTTTAACTCCTCGTAGTGGTGACACACAAAGAAATTTTCTTTCTCTGATTTCATAGACTACCTCCTTGCGTTTCGAGTCTGCATAGCTCTTCTGTCTGCACTGAGCTACCTTCAGTCTATCTCGAATCATCTTAACCTTCTCTTCGGACTCCTTAATCAAATCCGGTCCAAACAACTGGCGGTCTCCAACTACATCCCACATCAATGGTGTTCGGCATCTTCTTCCATACAGGGCTTCAAATGGTGCCATGTTCAAACTGGCCTGGTAGCTATTGTTGTATGAGAACTCAGCGTAGGGCTAGTTGTCATCCCAACTAGATCCATAATCTAGCGCACAAGCTCTCAGCATGTCTTCCAAAATCTGATTGACTCTCTCGGTCTGTCCATCTGTCTGCGGATGAAAGGTTGTACTGAACTCTATCCTGGTTCCCAAAGTTTGGTGCAGCTAGTGCCAAAACTTTGAAGTAAACTGTGTTCCTCTATCTAATACGATGGTCCTCCGAACTCCGTGCAGACATACGATCCTGGTCATATATATCTTGGCCAACTTTGCACTGGTATAGGTGGTTTTTACTGGGATAAGGTGAGCTTCTTTGGTCAAGTGATCCACTACTACCCAGATAGATTCATATCCCGATCAGGTCCTGGGTAATCCGATGATAAAATCCATGCCAAGCTTGTCCCACTTCCATTCGGGTATTGGCATAGGCTCTAGTAATCCTGCTGGCTTCTGATGTTCTGCCTTCACTCTCTGACATACATCACATATGGCTACATACCCTGCAATGTCCTTCTTCATTCTAGTCCACCAGAAACGCTCCTTCAAATCCAAATACATCTTGGTGTTTCCGGGGTGTATCTAGTATGTTGAGTCATGAGCTTCCTGTAGTATCAACTTCCTGATCTCGACATTATTGGGCACATATACACGGTCCTCAAACCACAAGGTGTCGTGCTCATCCTCACGAAAACCTTTGGCTTTTCCTTCACTCATCTTCTCCTTTATCTCAGCAATTTCTTTGTCATCCTTCTGTGCTTATCGAATCTTTTCCAATAATGTTGACTGAACCTCCAGTGCTGCAACAAAACCTCTAGGAACTATCTCCAAACGAAGCTCCCAGAGATCTTCTGCTAACTCCTTTGGCAAGGCTTCGCTTACGAGGGTATTGACATAACGCTTCCGGCTCAAAGAGTCTGCTATGACATTGGCCTTGCTTGGATGATAGTGCAACTTCATATCATAATCCTTTATGAGCTCCAACCATCTCCTCTGCCTGAGGTTTAGCTCCTTCTGAGTAAAAATGTACTTCAAACTCTTATGATCCATGTACACATCACAACGGTTTCCAAAAATGTCTCCAGGTCTTGAGCGCATGCACTACAGCTGCTAACTCCAAATCATGTGTGGCATAACTCAACTCATGCGGTCGAAGTTGACATGAGGCATATGAAACAACTCTTCCGTCTTTCATAAGTACTCCTCCAAGTCCTAAGCGAGAGGCATCGCAATACACTTGGAAATCCTTACATATATCTGGCAGAATCAGCACTGGGCTGTAGTTAGACGTTTCTTCAACTCCAGGAAACTTGCTTCACATTCTTCAGTCCAATGGAACTTGGTGTCCTTCTTCAACAACGCCATCATGGGCTTCGCAATCTTAGAAACATTCTCAATGAATCTCCGGTAATATCCCGCGAGTCCAAGAAAACCGCGGTTCTCTCCAACTGAGGTGGGTGCCAACCACTCACTGACTGATTGAACCTCGGTAGGATCCACTGCTATACCTTCTCCTGATATAACATGTCCAAGAAATCCAACTTCCTTCAACCAAAACTCACATTTGCTAAACTTGGCATATAAATGATGTTCCCTGAGCTTCTCAAGAACCAAATGCAAATGTTCCTTGTGTTCCTCCTCATTCTTCGAGTATACCAAGATATCATCAATGAACACCACGACAAACTTATCCAAGAACTCCATGAACACCTTGTTCATCATACTCATGAAATTGGCAGGGGCGTTAGTCAGTCCAAATGACATGACCATATACTCATATAACCCGTACCTTGTGGTGAAAGCTGTTTTTGGTATATCCTTTTCTCGTATCTTCAGCTGGTGATATCCTGATCGCAGATCAATCTTCGAAAACACCTTAGCTCCTTAAAATTGGTCAAACAAATCATTGATCATCGGCAGCGGGTACTTGTTCTTGATCGTCACTTCATTCAGCGCACGATAATCAACAACCATTCTTAACGATCCATCCTTCTTCTCAACCAAGAGCACTTGGGCTCCCCATGGTGATGAACTTTGTCGAATGTAACCTTTCTCTAATATCTCATTAATCTGCTTATTGATCTCTTCCAGTTCATTTGCGGCCATCTGGTATGGTCTCTTCGATATTGGTCCGGTGCCTAGCAATAGTTCTATCAATAACTCGATGTCTCGATCTGGCGGCATGCCTGGTAGCTCCTCTGGAAATACAACTGGATAATCCTTCACTACATGCACTTCCTCCTGAACAACTCCCGAGAGAGAATTTACTTGAGTCCTCCTAGGCGCATGCCTAGATACATACTTGATCCTTTCTCCCTCTGGGATGGTGAGTAAAATCGACTTACTGGTGCAATCGATGTTTCCCCCATACATCAATAGCCAATCCATGCCTAGTATCACATCCAATCCTTGTGACTCCAAAATTATCAGGTCTGAGGGGGAAACATGGCTTCCAATGGTTAATGGTATCTGAAAACATCCTTGACTTGCCATATACTCTGCTCCTGGTGAGCTTACTAACATAGGTGTTCTAAGTACTTCAGCGGGCAACTTAGATTTATCCACAAATCCCCTTGAAATATATGAATGTGATGCACTAGTATGAAGAACAATTGCAATAAATGACTTAACCAAAAACTTACCGACAACTGCATCAGGCTGCTCTTCAACCTCCTCCACATTCACGTGGTTCACTTGTCCCGTGTTGAAAGGGTTGGACTTCTTCCCAGAGCTTCCATTGTCATTCCCATTCTTCGCTTCAAGGCACTTAGTGGCATAGTGTCCAGTCTTCCCGCACTTGAAACAAGTAATGTGACTTAGATCCTTCTTGGCGGGCGTTGCTGGGTTAGAGCGGTTCTGATTGCTACCTACTCCATTCCCGTTTCCATTCTTAGGGCCATTGTGGTTATGCGAACTTCCTCCATTGTGAGTACGGCCTCCATGGTTATGGGTAAATCTTCTCTAGTTCGAGGTGAAACGGGGCTTCTGCTGAGTTCCAGAATTGTACTTCCCTTGTCCATACTTCCTTTTGCGGCTCTCTATCTGCCGCTGCTTCCCTTCAATCATAAGAGACTTGTCTACCAGCTCCTGGTAGTTGTTAAATGTTGCCACCATCAACTGCATTCTCATCTCATCATTCAGCCCATCCATAAACTTCTCCTGCTTAACGGCATCTGTGGCCACATCATTAGGGGCATAACGAGGTAGCTTACTGAACTCATCTACGTACTGAGCCACAGTATGATTTCCTTGGTGCAAGTTGTGAAACTCATGCTTCTTCATGCTCATAGCTCCAGCTGAGACATGGGTTGTGCGAAATGCTTGCTGAAACTGATCCCAGGTGATATTGGCTATAGGAAAAGTGGTTGTATAATTCTCCCACCATGAGACTGCTGGTCCATCCAATTGATGTGCGGCAAAATGCACCTTCTCAGCAGCAGTGCAACCTGCGGTGGTCAACTCCCTTCCAATCTTGCGTAGCCAGTCATCGGCAACTATTGGCTCGGTGCTACTGGAAAACACCGGCGGCTGCAACCTTAGAAAACGGGCTAAGTTATCAACTGGTGGTGGTGGCGGAGGGTTGTTGTTGTTTTTGTTATTGTTGTTGTTGTTGCCATGGTTCTGGACTAATATCTGCATCAAGGCATTCTGCTACTGGATCAACTGGGTGATCTCCGATGGGAAGACAAATCCGGTATCACGGCTCGGAGGCATCTGATGGGTTTAGAGGGGAGAGATTAGAATAGAATGAGGTCTAGTGAGAAAACACTACCCATATGCACACGAGACAAACACAATCATATCACACCAAATCAATTGAAGCAAGGGCATACAATTGGTCTAGAACTATTGTTACAAAAGTGCTCGGACTACTACTGTATACATGGGGGGACTACTATTCATATGGTGGTCATCTAGAAATTTTGATCGGTGGAAGACTCCACGGTATCCGGTCCAGCTTCGTCTTCATAGTCATCATCACTACATTAGGATCGATGTCAGTGTCGTCGATGATGATGTAGTCTTCAGAACAAATTTCCTTGGGTTTGTCGTCTCCTCCTCCTGGCGCGGGGTATCCCATGAAAACTCCTAGCTTCCTCGCCAGGTCTTCGTTCATCTCCACTAGTGTTGTCATTTCCTCCTCATATCCATCGCGTATAGACTTGAGTTCCTCTTCTAGCTCCATGATCCTGGTCATTGCCTTCTCCAGATCTATCATGCCTGCACACATCTGGTTCTCCTGGCGACGAATGTGATGGTTTAGCTCCTGGATGAAAGCTACAATGGACCTGTCCCTCCTGGTGCTGATCGTCTCCCATTCCTCATCTCGACGCCCACATATCTGGTAGATAGTGTCCTTAAGATCCTTGTTGTAGACTTCGTCGATGCATCCCAGGGCGATGTGGGCTGCCATGCTCTTTCCTAGACTCTAGGTTGGTGCATCAAAGGAAAACTCTATGGGCTCCATAACTGGCATGAATGTCCTTCCCGGAACATGAACTCAAATCATCCAACGCTCCTCTTCTGGTAAAGGGGCGATGTAGGTCCCGGTGAAGCTGGGTATTCCGATGTTCAGGTACCTAGTGACTTCATTCAAGTGTCGTCCAAAGGGTGTGTCTTCATCCAGTTGAGCAAACTTGTTCCTTGAGTCTGCCATCCTAAAGAGTAGAAAATGGAGAGGACTCGGAAATGAGTAGACAAGAGTGACCTATGGCTAATCTTAGTCGTCGTGTCCTACATTCAGCATGTGCTCTGATACCATCTTGTAGCAACCCGGCATCAGACGGTCAAGTCTCTGTGCTTCAGTGTCATCCCTAGATCGGTAATGCTGACACACACAGTACTTGAATGGATTTATAACAGAGTAGCAATCACACACTTACTACATCGATAGTCTCAAGAGAGAACTTAATACAATAAATATGGCTTAAGGCCATCTAATTAAGATAACAGCAGAAGGCTTGGAAGATAAAGTGAGTCCGTCAACTCCAACGGCATAGCTGAGTGCATGACAACGGCCTAGCGCACCTTATTCCTCATCTGAAAAGTCTGCAACATGATATGTTGCAGCCCGAAATGGGTCAGCACATGGAATATGCTAGCAATATAACACATTAGAGCAATGAACAGATAAATGCTATCACCACATGCATATATGGCTGGTGGAGGCTCTATGGTTATATTGTTTTTGGGAAAAGCCGATTTTTCCCTACAACAAAGGAATATATTTTATTTAACTATCATGGTGGTTGAAACATCATTGAGAAGGTTCCTCCAACTCAATCCCGATTAAAGTAATCATTAACATCCCAACAAATTAATTTTAGAGTGATGAGATCCAATTAATAATTCAAGTACCAGATACTCAAGATGTCCATAACCGGGGACACGGCTAACCATGATTAGTTTGTACACTCTGCAGAGGTTTGCACACTTTTCCCCACAAGACTCGATCTCCTTCGCTGAATTTCTCGCACTACAGGGTGTTTGAGAAATGGATGACCGAGACACAGTTTTTCAGAAGCATTAACTCTTTACTCTGGGTAGACAGTTACACCTACCACTACTAGGAAAAGGGCTATAGATGGAATTGACACTAATGGCGCACCAGACATGTGGTGCATCATTACTATATACTAATGGCGCACCATGTGTTGGTGCGCCATTAGTGTGGAAGACACTAATGGCGCACCAGGCACACGGTGCGCCACTAGTAACAAAATGTTTTTTTTCATTTTTTCAAACATACTAATGGCGCATCCGGGCAGAGTGCGCCATTAGTAGTTCTAACAACTAATGGCGCACCAGCCATAGAGTGCGCCACTACTGTATTTTTTTTTTACTTTTTTGCAAAACTACTAATGGCGCACCGTTGCATAGTGCGCCATTACTAGTTTAAACTAGTAATGGTGCACTGTGCCACGGTGCGCCGTTAGTATAAAAATTATTTTTTTTACTTTTTTGCAAAACTACTAATGGCGCATGTCTGTGTGGTGCGCCGTTAGTATGTTGGGTTACTAATGGCGCATGTTTGTGTCGTGCGCTATTAGTAACCTGGGATCAGCTAGATATTTTTGGACAGCCACACCTACACACTCACTTTCCCCACTTCATTCCCCCACCTCTTCCTCCTCACCTCATTTGCACCATAGATTCATCAAAATTAAGTGTTGAAAATACCTTTTTTGATAGGTAAGTAAGGGGAAAGCTATCTTCATGTTGTAGATCTACTTTTTTTCTCCCTAGCTCGCTCCAACAACATGCACATGCACATTTTGTGGCCTAGCTAGATCTATATATGTTTGTAGTGTTGCATATATGTTTGTGTTTGCAGGTACCGGTATTTGAAATGCGATAGTTGCCAATATTTTGCCGGAATGTTGATTCATTTCTGTTTCGGCGATAATTTTGGCACTATGCATTCTTTTTGGTCCTATTTTTAGGGAAAGTCATGCCAAATTTTTTCTTGGTTCTAAAATATCGTTTTGCTCTACCCCGCAGGCGACCATGGTCCGCACGATGACCGAAGGCATCGTGAATAGGTTTTTGAGCTCCGCGAAGGCCGAGATGCTTCAAAAGAACGAGACGGAGATAAGATGTCCGTGTCAAAGATGCAAGCTGAAGAGCCTTATTGCGGACCCGGATTCCGGGCAGGTGCGGGACCACCTGCTCTTGCGTGGTTTCATGGATGGCTATCGGTGGCAAGGTGATGAAGATGACTATGAAGTCGTCCATGGGGCCAGGCAAGAAATGAGGAAGGGCAGCAAGACAACCACCGCGGCTCGGGCGGGCGAGAAGACGAAGAATCTCCAGGACATGATCACGACAGTGATGCTGTACACAGTCATCATGTAGAAGATGCCGTACATGATGATGAGGAAGATGCCGGAGCAGACGAAGGGCATGATCATGAAGATCTAGATGCAGGAGGAGCAGAAAACGATGGACCATCTATGGGCTCGGTGCAGGACCCTCATATTCAAGAGCTGCTTCTCAAGCAGACGGACAATGCAAGAGTTGCCGCCCGAGAGAAAGCCAAGCTGGATCAACTGGAGATAGACGCGGTAACTCCATTGTATGAAGGATGCAGACCCGAGGATACCCGCCTGAAATTAACGCTCATGGATTTGGAGATGAAGCTAGAACACAAAATGACCGACGCATGCTTCGACGAGAACATGTCATTCTGGCACGAACGTCTTCCCAAGGGGAACAAGTGCCCGACCAGTTTCGAGGAGGCGAAGAAAGTCGTGTGTCCTCTAGATTTACCGCACGTGAAATACCATGTGTGCATGAACAATTGCATCATTTATCGGGGCGAGCTCGCGGAGTCTACCATATGTCCGGTGTGCGGCGTCACTCGATACAAGAAGAGGAAGAAAGCTCCTCAAAACGTGGTGTGGTACTTTCCGATCACTCCTCATCTGCAGCGGTATTTCGCGGAACCTAAGGTAGCAAAGCTCCTACGTTGGCACGCGGATAGGGAGGAGAAGAAGCGAGAAGATGACGCAAATGATCCAGAGATAAATAAAAAAGACAAGATGCTGAGTCACCCTAAGGATGGGAGCCAGTGGAAAGTGTTGAACTTCGAACACCCAGAATTTGGGAAGGATCCAAGGAACATCGTGCTGGGCGCGAGAACCGATGGAGTCAATCCGTTTGGCAGCCAGAGAAGCACACATAGCACCTGGCCTGTGTTTGTGTGGATGTACAACACAAATCCCCATGTACATGTCTCTCTCTATCCTCCACACACATAGACACAAAGAATCTGTTATCATTGCCTCAGTCTCTAACATATCACACACGTACACACTCTCTCTCTCTCTCTCTCTTTCTCTCTCTCTCTCTCTCTCTCTCTCTCTCTCTCTCTCGCAAACACGCTCAACAAGGGTTTCCTCGTGAATAACTTACCGTCTATTCATGAACAGTCGTGGCAGTACGGCGAACACGAGACGTGAAAAAGAATAAATCTACACGTGCTTAGACCACCTAGTATGACTACTAGGACTAGAGCAAGCCAAAAAGCGCGCCATCGTCACACTCTCCTTGTCGGCGACGGGAAAATGTTCGTTTTACACAGTCGAGAAGTCATTGTGCTAAGGCCCCACATGTCGAGGCGTTGAATATAATGTAGATGCTAGTTTACGGAAGCAAGTATCAGTAATACGTTTGTATCTCCATACTTATATTTCTTCTCTTATAAAAAACCGAGTTGGTGATGATGGTACGTGTACCATCTTGCAATATAGACCGTCCGATCTATATCTGACGGATGGAAATTAAACTAAAAGATACCCGCACCCCTCTCCACATTTGCAGACAAGGCCTTCCCTCATTCATCCTTATCTCCAACAAACCTCATTGTTGAGCAATTAATAAAGGAAGCCTCTGGAACAAACTGGCCTGGTGGCCAGTGCCGGCGTCGTCAATCCGCATGCCTCCGCTCAGTCCGACCACCAACCACCACCACACCCCACTCCTCTTCACCTTATCTCATATTTATCGAGATATCATTAGTTTTTACACATGGGATTACTCCCTGCAAGGGTCAATCACAACAAGTGTTTTATAAAAAAATGCAT